>BSBN01000112.1:12700000-22700000 GCA_027924645.1 Cunninghamia lanceolata | reverse complement strand
GGTCAAAATTGTTTGGCATGGTTTGAACCTACTATGCTTCCATTGAAATCTCTGTAAGAATATGTTAATGCTAAGATGTGATTTCTCAGAAGTCTTGCTAATTTAAAAGAAACAATGGAGCAAGACACAAGCCTAACCTGAATGCTCATGTATACAAGTGTCAAAAGTTTAAATGACTGAATGAATTGTTTCCTGTCGATTGAAATGACATACCTCCTTTTCCATTTGATTCATTTGACACTACCTAAAAACAATGCATACCTTTCTCCTCACTCAGTAATTACTATACAAGATATAAAACGCTAGGAGATTACACCTCAGATATTCGTATTCACAGGAGTTCTCTAAAAATGTAGCTATCTATATAATAAACTACAATTGTTGAGCCTCTAATGCATGAAAATATAAACCCAAAAACAAGCAGATGCTATAGAAATAACAGTAAAAAGAAAGGAATACCCAAAGTTGAATTAAAATGTAAGATAAATTTTAAATAACAGAAACAGTAACAAATAAGCACTACATCTAGGTAGAAATGACTGACAAAACCAGACACTTAGACTACAACCAAACACAAACAGATGATAAGAATTACCTGGTATAGCCTCACTCTTATGAGGAATGGTAGAGAGCTGAAGACTTCCAGAAGTGAGATTATGATGCATGGCAATGGTATCTAGAGATGGCATCGGTTCTGCTAGAAGGCCTAGTTGATTTATTACTGACAAAAGGCCAGGCTTTGCTACAATCAGGGAATTGTAAATTGAGGAACCTTTCTCCCATGCCATGCTTTCCAGTAATCTTTCTTCTAAAGAGTTCAGATGGCGCTTTAACTCTCTTGGAAGAGTTTCCTCATGCCTTACAAAACTCTCTATTACCTTGCTCAAATCAAATGCAGTAATCCCTGCTCGTTCAAGAACTGCAGGAAACATCATCGTAACTGTCTTGTGTGTTGCCAAAACAAGTTCTGCTGAGCAAGCAAGCATGCACCTATGAAATCTTTCATTAGTCAACAGGGATGTCAAGTTACTACTACGCAATCTCTGTGACTCTGCTCTGCACATAGCAGACAAAACCCTGTAATATAGTTTTAATGCTTCCAGCCTACGCTGCTCTGCCCATATGCTATCCATCAATGCGGCACTCTGAAGGCTTCCAGCAACACATCTGTACACAGGTGCACTACTAGGGAAAATTGCTTCCAGTATTATTTGCGCTCTACGTATCACATCTGGTGTTATATCCCTCTCACATGATGAAAGGAACTGCTCAAGCTCTGAAGAAGGTTTTGCAGGAAGTGGAGCGATGACAGTTCGAAGCCATTTTGCAGTTGTCATCGTTGTGCTCACTGGTGTAGAAGGTGGGGGCATCTTATTTTTGGAGGGTGTAGAGCTCTCTTTTACTGGGGATGTCAAAGGAGAGCCTGGCGGAGATAATGGACTTGTTATTGTCTTTGTAGGTGACGACATAGCATCATATTTTCTCTGCAGAATTCAAATGCATACATGAGATTAGTACAACCATTGTGTGACAACTAGCCATATTCCCCAGAACTCGCTAATTCTATGCCACCAAAAAACATTCAATAAATGTGTGATAAGTTCCTCGCAAGGGCACAATTACAGACCATATTTACACCATATGCTCAAAAACCTGTTAGTGTTGGGCAAAAATGTCAAGAAATCAACAAAGTGTGGGAAATGTAGAAACCAAGAGCATAATATACATGCACAGAAATCATCAATGCAATAAAAAATAATCCCCGCACCTAATAAACATTAGAATCAGATATTTGGTACTATTAACATACAAGCTAAAACATCACCGCCATATTAAAGACATCAAAAACAGTAATTTCTTCTGATTTATACTGGAAAGAAGCATTAAATAAGACAAGACCAAAGGGAAACAAAAGCATTGATTTGAGTATCTGCAATTAAAAATAAATAAAGAAAACAGGAATTTATTAACAACTCAAAGAATGAACAAAAATGTAAGACAAGGTTCCATAAATTCAGAATATCCTTTGTTCAATTACGTTTGGAACATATAAAGACCAACCTACGTTGCAGCATTCAGAAAGTTGACTGAGCAGGCATTCTGGTGCAAGTAATAAACAAAGTTGACCAACATACAAAAAAGATAACCATATTCAGATATATTGCGGCTTGTTTTTACCATTATAAATGTATTCAAGGTTGTATATGTCATACCTTTGCTCCAGATATGTTTACAGTGCCCCCTGAAACACTTCCTGAACCAAATAAGCTATCTTCTTCATTTACAAACATTCGTTCATCAAGTTCTCCTCTATCATGGATCGCATCTTCATAATCCCTTTCAAGAATTCGAATGCTTGATTTAATGGAGCTCTCTTCTACAAGATCTTGAAAATATGTCAAGCCATCTGAAAGATCCAAAGCAACATAGCACAATTCATCATTGAAATGCCATTCCATGAGATGATGAAAAGAAATGAAAGAATAAATCGCAACCTGTATCAATATCCTTTAGCTCTTCAGCTTGGCATTCCGAAGCAGGATATGGGCTTTTCTTCAGAATGTCAACTATCAGGGCATTAGCCTTGTCAATTGTTTTTAACAAATCATCTTCTGACGTGTGATAGATATTGCACAGAGATGATATTAGATCAACTCCTCTGCCACCTTTCCTAACTGAAAGAATGGATATGTTAGTCTAAATGGGGTAAACAAAGATCAGAAAAACAACCTAAGACAACAACAGCAGGCTATCACACTTATCTTAGTAAAATCCAAAAGGCATTACCAAAGCGTGTAGAATCGTTAAAAGAAAAACTTCTGCACTGTATAGGTACGTGCAAAATCAGAATAGCCTGCCATACAAACATTCCACTCATTAAGACAAACGGAGGCTATAAACCATGTCAAATATCAAACTAATGAACCCAAACACACATTTGCACAAACCAATTGAACAAGAAAAATAAATCCAGCTCTTAAACTTACCAGAATTGATACCAACCCATTTGTGCAAGTCACCAGGTCTTTGAAGCGGCTAAAAACATGGATTCTGAGTGCCAGGAACAGCATCCAACCAAATCTAAGATAGTTTGAAACAGGCTCTAAGCCGCTTAAAACAGAATCAGAACCATTTGCAACTGTATCTTTAGTACCATCCCCAGATAAAAAGAAATCCTGGTACACTCGTTTGTAATACCTGAAAGGCATGATACAAAAATTCAATGATGCAATAAATCTAGGTATCGCTAGCCATTCCTCACTCAATGATAAATCTCAACACATAAGGGAATGAACATGAAAACAATCACATTTGGCTTCAACTCATACACTGTGGAACAGCACATAAGAGTATAAAAGAAAAATTCATATCTTGGATGATGTCATGCATGTTATGATACAATACATCTAGGTATTGCTAGCCATTTCTCTTTCAATAATAAATCTCAGCACATAAGGGAATGAGCATGAAAACAATCCAATTTGGCTTCGACTCATACGCTGTGGAACAGCACATAGGGCTATAAAAGAAGAATTCATATCTTGGATGACGTCATATATGTTACAGCAGGCTGCATTTGCTTTGAATGGAAACTTCAATTCTAAAGTTCATCAAGATGTCTAATTAATAGATATCTGATCAATCATAGCTTTGTCTGACATAAAGGCATAGTACTAAGTTTCAACCAATAACTGGTAAATAGGATAAAGAGGGAAAAAGCCTCCAAATGACGATTTCATAAATTTAATTACATCAGGTTAAGTACTTACTTGTACAATACAGTCAGATGAACAAAATTTGCCTGGAGCTCCTTTGTCTATATGAACCCACACTAAATCAGTTAATATATTGGACAGCTCAAAAAGCTATCTCAAATCAGCAGAATGTCCAACACTCTAAATTAAAAAGCACCAAAAAAATATAGCATTGCAATTGCCTTCATACTACAAGTTAGACTACCTGAAGCCTTTTCTCCCAATCATTGCCATAAAGTTTGTTTACAATGGAACCTGCTTTGAGGAAAAATTGTGGCATTTCCTTGAAGAAATCCAGGATACTGTTCACAGTGCATAATTTGACAGAGTGAATAAAAAAGTCGTGGCAAGGCATTTCAAAACGGATACTATTGGATAATATAACTAAAAGACAGGAAACAACTTCATACTTGAGTTTGGCAACTCTTAAGATCTGAGAAAGAGTAAAACCCGTATCATTGTCTTCTTGGTTTACTTTACTAACAGTGTTGCCACCATTCAGTCTCTTAACAGAATACAGGACACAAGAGAACCAAAACCGCTCATTTTCTTCTGCCTGAGATAAAAAATACACATGGGTAAGCAGAGTCTAGATGTCAAAAATTTTGAAATTTTAAAAATGTCTCTTGATTAAATTTCAAACAAACAAAAAATGAACTTCCAAGTTTCGATGTGTAGAACTAGTGTTTTGCTCAAAGATCAAAGCATTAAATTAATAACAAAATTTTAGAAAAGGAACTACACAAACAAGGGCTTGTCAAAGAACCAAAAATTCCAATTTTACTTGTATAATAAAAGATCCAATTTCATTCATGTGGAATGAAAACATACAAGCAAACTTTCAGACATTGGATGAGATCTGAATCAATTAATACGAAAATTTAACCCAAATCACTAAGACATCTGACAATAAAGATGAATCGAGAACAATACATTTCCATTGGCAAGGGATTTCATATTAGCCAACAGAACATCCTTGGTTTCTCTGAACAGATGAAGTGCCTGTTCTGTAGTTTCCTCCTCTAAAGACAGCCCACTCTGTGTCAAAAAAAAAAGCCATAATAAATAACTTCATAGAACAATAGTCATGTAAAAACCCATTCTGTATGTCCAAAAAAACCACAATCAAGGACTTCATAGAACAGGATTTATTAATTTTTTTTTCTAAATCACAACCAAAACAAGCCACAAAATACCTGGCAAAACTCTTTGAGCCGAGCTTCCATGCCATCCTCCTCGGGATTCAATCCATTTAACCTCGTTGAAGGCTTGATGTCTTCCATTAACAACGATCCAGGACTCATGGAACACTTTGTTAATTTCTAATAACGCCTCAAGTCCTCAAAAAAAGAATTCATCCCCGCAAAATCGCTCGCCAGAACAGACTCTACACAGTGCAAACCCTACCATTACAGTTAACAAAACAAATCATCCCCATAAAACTACGCTCAAACGCCTTGACTTATTTTCACACAGCATGACCGACCAATTTTAGCTCAAATATTTAATAATAGATTACCTTACACCGGATTAAAACTCATCTAACCTACAATCTCAGCTACAAAAATATTCCAAATCGTACTTATAAACCGCCTTGTTATTCAAATGCCGCGCTTTTGTTTTTAAAACAGAAAAGAGATTCTCCTGCCTGGATTTTAGTTCAAAATCTCTTCGGTAAATTACTCTAATCATAGATTAAATCTTCAATATTAGATAGGAAAATGCTCCTAATCTGAATAATTAATTATACTACACATAAACCGCCTTCTTCAACTAATGCCACAATTTTTTAACACGTACTCCTCGGCCCGGATACCAGCTCAAAATTTCTACTGTAAATTACTCCTATCATTAATTAAACCTCAAATCCGCGAGCTCCTAACCTCAAAGCGTAAATTCTACAACGTCTGATCGTCATTTTCCAACTAATTTCAAGCCACTGGGAAGCGCATTTTCTACAGATTCAACCGCCTCAACTATACTCGTTCAAATTCGCAAAGGAAGGAAAGAAAAAAATGAAAATAAACAGCTCTGAAGGGAAAAATACAAACAAATTCCAGGTACCTATTTTTTCAAGGGTTTCTGTTAGTAAGTCGTGGCAAAAAGGTAAAAATAAACAGCAAATCGGAAGTGGGTGTGGGAGAATTTTATGTCGATCGGTAGAGCTCGAGCTCTGGAATCCAACTAAACGCACAGCAGTGAAGAGTGAATTGATCAATCAGAGTCTTATAAAGCAAATTTGTCGGCCATTGATGAGGGTTTTGAAGCTTCTTCTCGTCACACTAAAGATAAATAAAATAATAAAATGCTGTTTTATTTTTCCCTCGCAATCAGTTGTATTGTTCTGTCATAAACTTTCCTCTACGGGAAATGCTCTTGTCGTAGCGCGGGAAAACAAAAGCATGAAGTATACACACATCACATGTCAAGTCATGTCATGCATGAAGGAGGTATACACACATCACATGACATGTCATGACATGCGTGAACGAGGTATATACACTGTGTATGTACCATGCCTCGAGGTATATACACAATTCATATGCAGCGTCGCCTGTATGTACACGTGCGCGTACTCCAAAATTAATCAACTTTCACTAATTTTGCTTGTATTTATTAAAGTTCTACTAATTGTGTTTAAATTTTACTTGGAATATTAGTTTTTTTTGTTTTTTTAATTTCAATTTTACTCCATCTCTTTAGGTTGCTTAAATTAGTGGCAATGAGATGGCAACCTAACTTTGATAATAATAGTGATTGTGATCCATTTTTAGGTATTTGTAAGGTTTTTTTAAAACCATGTCATATTTTATATAAAGAAAATAAAATTTTAGAGATATTTATATTTAGGATGGACAAGTACTCTGAGACTATATATCTATGCATCTTTTAGATAGATGTATTTAAGATTAAAAAAAAGACAGAATTGTTTTTAAAAGTTTAAGAGTTATTTTATTTACTACATATTTAAAAAATCTGGTGTCTTTAATAGAGTTAGGGTCTTTATATTTAAAAAATAACTAAATAGTGTTTCTTTATTTTCTTTATTGGCCTAATAATTCATTTAGATAATAAAGATGAGATCCATTATAGAAAATTAAATGTAGAAAAAAAATATATTAAATGTATGGGTATTTAGTTTAAAATTTGATGATGAGATTGATTATAGAAAATTAAATGTAGAAAATAAAATATATTAAATGTATGGGTATTTAGTTTAAAATTTGATGATGGAGAAATGTTCTAATATATGTCAAAAGTCTATTTACCAATGTTTGGAATTTTATTTTTGGTGGTTGATTTGTAAATCTGAGTATGCACTATCTAGGGTCATTTCCATAAGTGTATAAGTAATCGTGATGTGCAGAAATGAACCTTTAACTCGTAGACCTAATCTAGCTAATTTCTATAGTTTGAAACACGGTTGCCTTAATCTTCTAATGTCTGAATTTATGAAAGGACAAATAGTGTTTACAAATACTTTTAGGAAATCTATTAGATTGTGAGGATCAAGTTCTCCACATTCAGCCCCTTAGTGGATCAACTCGATGGCTCTAAATGAAAGGTTTGAAGAAAACAAACAAGTGTGTAACAAACCTAGGATGATATCACAAGTAGACAAATGTATAATAGATTATCTTTTAAGCTTTTGGATTTAGATGTTCTTCTCGCTCATATTCTTGGATAACTCCTAGAGGATTTTTAAATGAATGAGGGAATGTCTTTAAATACAACAACAAAGCCCGCAAATTAAAAAAATGCACTAGGTCAACTAACAATAGCTAATGAAATGTCCAACAAGGCAGGATTTTTTTAAAAAACTTTAGAGGTGAAATCATGAATATGAAAGTGACCTTGGTCAAGTCCACACCTACAGATTTGATATAAGGTGATAAAAAATAGGTCTAGGCATCGGGGATGCAACACTAGGGATGAGGGATAACAAGGATCGAGATATGTGATGTATTGAACTGAATTTATGCAAGAATATACCACTTATAAGCTAATTATTGCATTTAGAGCACTCTAACTGAAGTGGACACAAAACATAAGGGAAAAAGACATGGGTGTGCAATTTTCACCACTACATTAGTGTTATTTTAGAGAGGTTTTGATTGGTGTTTACATATGGTCATGTTGTTGTGTCTTTGAGTAATTTCTTACAATGTAATAGATTATGGACGTTTTTTTAGTAATGTTGTGTCTTTTAGAGAAATTAGATTATTGTATCGATGGAAATTGCATATTTGGGTTAACTTTGACCTAGTTAGCCTTTATGCAACGACTAGCATACAAGTGGCATATTTTTGTGTAAAAGTTGCAAAAATCACATGAGTCTTAACTAATCCAATTTCTTGCATCCCAAGAACCTTAATACTTCTTATTCCTCACCTTGGATCAAAATTGTGGTGTAAAATTGAATCTAGTTCAATTTTACAATGCAAAATTGAATCTAGTTCAATTTTATACTACAAAATTGAGCCCCACTATTTTAAATTCAAAATTTTAAAACTAGGCATGTGTTGTCCCCTTCCAACTAGGTATTACCCACTGACTTGGGCATGAAATATTTTAAATTGTACTCTAGGGTGTTGTATAGAAGGTCAAACCTTGATTCATTGTAAGAATATTAAAGATAGAAAAAATAAAATAACTATTAAGAGCTCTAAGTACACTTTTACATTATCACAAGAGCATCAATATTACATCAGCATCTACATACATAATGACATATAGGTTTATTGAATGGTTGTTTCTTGGCTTCAATCCTTGTTCACAAGTCATTGAATTGGTTTTCCCAAGGGGCTTGATTAGAGAGAACATGACCCTCGCTTAGTAAGCTCCTCAAAGGTGTTTGTAAACATTACCAACTCCTTACTATAATTTGTGATACATGAGGGTGAGGTGAACCGGTTTCCAAATTGCAAGAATTATCAAGTCAATTTTGCATGGCACAAGTTGATTCCATGCACAAAGTCCAATTTCGCACCATGAAATTGAACCAGATTTATCTCACACTGTGATTTTGTCCTGGATAAAAAATGAGTTTAGTTCATTGTCTGTCAAAACATTTCAAAGCCAAAATTGATATTAAAGCATCATTTTGGACCATAGAATAATAGTTTAAAGTCTAACACCACCAAATTGCATCTAAAGATAAGTAACCCTAACCCTTCTTTGTCATTTTGAAAGGCATGCTTATTTAAATTTCCTAATTTATTGTCTCTGCTTATAATTCTAGGCTATTAATTTCGTTACTTTTAATAGTCCTAGATTTTTTAAAAATATATTTTATTTCCTTATAGTTATTTGAATATAATGATTTTTTAGGGAATAAAGTATTTGTATTAATGGTTTTCATTTTCCAATGCATTTATTCCACCACTTCATTGAATTATTACAATCACTTTAGTCTACGGAGGGATCCTATTTCAAAAGTATCTATTGGAATTTTAATATTTTATTCAAAATGTTTGATAATTTTCTTCAACTAACTATTTTGATACATAAATGTTGTAATGGTGAAAATAGCATACCCGTGTCATTGCCCATTTAGTTTTGAGCCCACCTTGATGGGAATGTCCTTAATGCAACAACATATCAATAAGTGGCATACTATTTTGTTAAGCTTGGATCATGAGATTCCTATCTATATCCATTTCCCATCTATTTGCACCATTTTTCATATATTTGCCATTTACTCGTCATTATTACAGCCTCATTTGCATTCACTTCCATATATTCACTCCTTGCCTCAAAATTACATTGTATATTAGGGTTCATTTTCAAGTGATTCAAGATTGACCTAGTTCAATCCTAAGGTGCATGGGAATGAACTTGAAATTCAAATATTCAAATTCAAATTCCTTGTTTCCTGCCCTCGTTCTACGAGTTGTTGTACTTGATACGTGTCTGTGTGACATGTTGCTTTGTCATTATATTTTAAGATGTTCAATGTGACTGAATTTCATATGGAGAAAATAAAAGGATTACAAGGAGAAAATTATTTGAGCACACTTCAAATTTTAAAGGAATCAAAGAAATAGATTTTTAATCATTATCATTTAGGCCATTTGTTATTAGGAATGTGTTGTATATTTTGCTTCTTTTATACCTTGAGAAGAAAAATTTGGCCCATTTTCAAGGCGATTAGTCAACCCATGGTTTTATGTTGATTGTTTTATAATGCCATTAATGGTTTCCTATTGTGACATGCCTATCAAGAAAATGCACAAGATTAGGCTAATTATGGGTGAGAAGCATATTATTGTATGATTAAGTTACCAATTTAGTCCTTAGTGTTGAAGATCTATGTATCTCATGTTGAAACCACTAGAACTTTTTGTTGTATTGTAATCATGTTATTCAACTCAATATATTGAGTGTGGTTTGGAGCATAGGTTTTTTCATTAAAGGGTTTTTCCAGGGTATATCTTTTGTTATCTATCAATTGTTACTCTGTTAAAATTTATGCAGATATGTTCTTGCATTATTTCTATCATTGGATTAGTTTGGATTTCAACAAGTTTCCTTTCATATGCATGTTTGTGTATGTTGTTTTAAATATTGCTCATCATTGTTAATCCATTCCACCAAAGGAGTTTGACCTAGGAGAATTCAATCACATATTGAGTCAATGAACTCCTAAATATTATCCTCGGCCATCACCTTGAAAAAATCAACTAGCAAGAAGGTGAAGACAAACAAGTTTTTAGGTGCACATTCTAACAAATTGATCTCGCATACCATAGATCAATGCATAACGTCAAATCAAGTATACTTTGATCAAGATTAACCTTGTGTCACTCGACATTAAACCATAAATTTTGTTGAGATGGTACAGATTTAGAAGCAGTTATCAGACTAAGGATATTGATTTTTGACTACGATGAATTGATTTTGCATAGCTTCAACATCATTTCTCCATCATCGAATTTACAACTAAGAAACCCTCTGAACCTTGTATTTTTTTTTTGGCTTTTTATTACAATTATTTGTTCTCTCTTATTGATCTAGGTTGTTTTTTTCTTATTGCTTTTGTATATCTAATTAGCCTAGATTGTTTATTTAGTGTTATTTGTTTTATTACATCAATTGGTAAACCGAACTTATCCTACACCCCATGGGATTTTGCCTTGGGGTTGTTACCTTCCATGTTATGATTTCTTAGATCTAATTTTTTGAGTATTTAATGTAATCACCCTTTTATGATAGGTCCCCTACTACCCATATGTTTCCTTTCATTGAGTTATTTTTGTTATTCTTGGTTGTAACTACCATTAATGGCATTGTAGTGGTTTTTTTGCTTGGTCTTTTCTTTTTAGATTCACTATTTTAGGTTTGGGGGGAGTTTCTTGGTGTGATAAAGTGGTTTGGGAAATAATCATACTCGAATGTATATGAGATAGCAATTATGTTGTGTTGTGTGATTATTTTTATTATTAAAAAGCTTCCTATATTATGTGTTTGTTTCTATAGATGTTTGATTAGGGATAAAAAGGACATTGTCATGTATATTTTTGGTGTAACTTGTGTTGAGTCGTAAAATGCGTACACTAGCATTTTACACTTAGTTTAGCTCCTAGGTTGGACCTATTTTGTTGCCTTTGTTAATTAGGATCTATTTTAACACCTCTTTGAGCTCTAAAAGATGAATATCCTGATCTTGACAAATAAACCTAACATAATCAACTTAGGACTAGACTAAGCTTGCATTGAAAGACACTTTTCAGAGTTTGTGGGCCAAAGGTCCAGGACACCCAAGCGCCTCGGTCCCGCTTAGGTACTTCGGTCCCACTTTGTGGTGTCAGCTTAGGACACTCCTTTAGTTAGTATTTGCCAGCCTAAAGTTGTTTTATTTGTTGAAGGTGAGTGAGAATGCATATTTAAGTGTGTGTTGTAGTTCGTTTTACACCTAACCAAATGAATGCGAAATTGCTCTCATGTGATGTTCTATGCTCAAGGATTATTCATGTGTGGATTGTCTTCTACTTGTGAATGCTATTGAAGTTGTTTGTAGGCTTTGAAGGAAGTTTGAAGCCCTCTTCATCACTCTCCTTTGTTGGTGCTAAGTCTTCATCAACTAAGGTTGGATATCTTGTGGTTATTATCATCATTATTTATTATATTGTTACGAATCTGGCCTCTGCCCTACTAGGGCACGCACTCTTGGATCTTATCAATCACTATTGCGAAGGTGGGAACACCAACACAAGGTTTGACTGAGATGTTGAACACGCCATGATATTGAGAGGGGGTGAATTAGTATCCAAACAAACTTCAAATCCCCAGGAGCAAATTAAAACTTAAACAATACAGCATTAACATAAACATGAAAGATCAATGCAATGCACACCAACACAACACCAAATATACATGAAAAACCCCAAAAGGGGAAAAACCACAGTGAAGATTAACTCACAATATATGAAGCTCAAAATTATAGCTTTGTTTTAGGGCTACAACCCAAGGAAGCTACTACTCCATGTTGACTTTGTTTTAGGGTTACAACCCAAGGAAGCTACTACTCCCTGAAGAATTTGTTTTAGGGTCACTCCCAAGGAAGCTACAACTCTCTATAGACTTTGTTTTAGGGCTACAACCCAAGGAAGAAACTACTCCCTAAACTGAGAATGAACTCGATAAATATTACAGCATGATAGTCCTACTATATGAAACTAACAATGAATCTCACACCTTTGATAATTGCAATTATGCCTCTTTACTCTTCTTCAGTTGATTGGATCAATTAGGCACACTCTTCACTTCCCTCCTATCACATAAATGTCTTCGAGATGAGTCAATACAACCCTTATTGCTTTTGTTCTTTCTCCTTCAGTCACACATCATAATTCATATCATATTCATATTCTACTCTTCACACATTCATATTCACAATCATCCCTTACCTAGATCAACTAGGTTTATAATATATACATGGCATTACACTGATTACATTACAAGTCGACCAATACAAAAAGAATATTACAATTTACAAGTTGGACAGAGATCATACAACATGAAACATGTAGAGGGCAAGCCCTAACATGAACTACACACCACTCCAAAAAGGAACACACGCCTTGCGGATCCCAACACATGCTTAGCCCAATCCTAAACATACTTCAAGGAATATCATCCGCATGTTTCACAAATTTGAATTAGGTCGCCCTTAAGCAAGAACACATGAAGCTTGTAGCACATCAGACATTACAATCTTGGTGGTACTCGTGAAAGATTGAACATTGCTTTTTCTTCTTCTAGACAAGTTAGCATGACCCATACAACATCTTCAAACACTCCTTGAACTCCGCATAAGAAAATACTTTATGTCACACACC
This sequence comes from Cunninghamia lanceolata, assembly GCA_027924645.1. NCBI lineage: Eukaryota > Viridiplantae > Streptophyta > Pinopsida > Cupressales > Cupressaceae > Cunninghamia > Cunninghamia lanceolata. Next base: position 22,686,904 of record BSBN01000112.1, on the reverse strand, counting down.
TTCAATCATGTGCCCTGGGAACAGTCAGGCATTTGGAACTATCTGTATCACTTATGTCATTTGAAAACTGAACTTGCGGACCTACAAACCACCTGAAATTGCAATTTAGTGTGCATTAAACGTCTTTGATCATGTTCACAAAACTGCATGAGCAAATCTTCACTTGCGGAGGAATGCAGAGCATTCCAAACAACCTACATCATCACATCATTTTGCCAAAGCACAGACCAGAACTATGTCACTTATAACTTTCATTGCAGAGGAGCAAATGGTCTAAAACTTTAGATTTAGCACATTTACAACATACTTAACTTAAATTTTGAACTGCATGGCCATATCTTCAAATGTAGAGGAATGCAGAGCATTTTACCAGGCAACTTTCTGCAACAAAAACCTTCACCGGCTTCTGAAGGCCAAAATCTTCTTATATCAACACATACTTCCTTAGGAACAACAGGAAGGATCATACAACATGCTTCAGGTCAAAAACAACATCTTCTCAGCCTTATCATAGCTTCTAATTCCCATCTTAATATATCATCATGAAATCATCTTTGTTGACTGCAAACATGCTCAATACAACTTTACTTGACATTGATCAATGCATGAAATCCAACCATGAGCATTCGCAACCAACCATAAACATCAGTAACCGAACATGAATATCAGTAGCCACTCCTAGCACACCATCAACATAGTATATCGTGAACATTCACATCAACCACATTAGACAACCACAAACTCAGTGTTGACATGACTCTAAGTGTTGACATCAATGACAACACATATTGCCAACAATCTCCCCCTTTGCCATTGATGGAAACACACACACACACACACACACCTACTCATTCTCCCCCTTAGGTGCACATTTCTCTCTCTCCCCCCTTTGACATCAAGGACAAAGGGCAAATTATTCTCCTCCTTAGGTTATAAGCTCTCCTTTCCAACCTTCTCCCCCTTTTAGCAACAACCACTACCTACTCCCCCTGAGAGGTATCCACCATAAGTCAAGGAAAAAGATATAGCATGAACTCCCCCTAGACAGATGCACCAACTATGCATCTAACAAGAAGAAGGAGGGGCAATTACCCCTAACTTTTGTCAGAGATACTCAAAAGTATCCTTTGCAAGAGCCTTTGTGAAAATACCTACAATCTGATCCTTTGTCAGAACATATTCCAACTTCACTTCTTTCTTTGCAACCTTCTCTCTCAAAAAGTGATACCTGATTCTAGAATGCATCATTGGATTCTTAGAAATATTGATAGCACTAGTATTGTCACACAAGATAAGAACAGGTTCATCATATAGTACCTTGATATCCTTCAAATTTTACTTCATCCACAACACTTATGTGCAGCAAGATGCTGCTACAATATACTTATCCTTTGTAGTTGATAATGATACTGAATCTTGTTTCTTGCTCTGCAATGAAACCAATCTATTTCCTGAAAAAAAAGCACCACCACTTGTACTTCTTCTATCATCAACACAACCAGCCCAATCAGCATCAGTGTAAGCACTCAGATCAAAGCCATTACCTCTTGGATACCATGAGCCATAATCAAGAGTTCCCTTCAAGTATCTAAATATTCTTTTCACTACCTTCTCATGAGCTTGCTTTGGGCCTTCCACCTTCCAAAAGTAAGAAATAAGACAATCCCCTCGCTCGCTAAAATCCACAACACTTGAAGAATTTTGGTTTCATCAGACTTCAAACACTCGTCAAGCTATCGCAACAGCGTGCCCCTCATCAGGTCCCACCAAACTAACACCACGATCATGAACAAAAATTAGAGAAATTTTGGCCTCGTTGGACTTTGGCCTCCAGGCCTTCACCATTCTACCTTCCAAAAGAAAGAAGGGAGAAGGAAAACATCCCGCTTGTCGTCTACTGAACAACTTAAAGAAATACCCTAGCGGACTTCGGTCATCAAGCCTTCATCATTCTATTTTCTCTGAAGAAATGAGAAAACTACCACCCTGACCTCTGAAGTCCACCATACTTAGAAAAAATTTCAAAACCTCATGTGGACTTCGGTCACCAAGCCCTCCCATTGACGCATGGCTTGAAAAAGAGGGAAGGCCGCAAGCCTGACCTTTGACCTCTGAAACACTTAGAGAAATTTTAGAGGACTTAACACTTAGACAAATCTCAGAGCCTTTGACTTCAGAGCCGATGGGAAAGGTTTGACGAAGGAAGGAACCCTGAACCTTGAAACCCCTTCAAAGGCAAAAAATACAAGGAAACACTTAGAAATTTTGGGACTTAGTTTTTTTGGGTTTCTTCCTTGCATTTCAAAAAGAACAGGGTTGGGCCTTTGATGGATTTGGCAAGATTGATTTATTTGGGGCAACGTGGCAAGATTTTGCAAATACTTAGCTTGAAAAAAAAGAGTCCTAGTAACCATGACCCAAAAAAGTGCCCAAATCATGGGCTCAAATTCTAATACGCTCTTAGTCTTGGTCTTACAAGCTAAAAATAGAATATTCTCTTACACTTGCCATAAGCTATCATATGTAACTCCCCAAGTTGGGTGCTCCATTTTGGCTCCATTATCTCAATTAAAAGATGCCTTATGATGCATCATAACATGTGTCATAAGTTGGTCAACTTGGTCAATTCAACAATGTAACCCCCTCTTACACTGTCTTTAATGTGTCATATATTCTCTTACACCACTATCTTCATCATAGATGCTCTTACACATCCTTCATGACAAGATATTCTCTTACACACATTTACATGTCACAATAAGGCATATACATGCCATAATGGCCAAGTCATAAGTGGAATGCCTTTTGCAATAGCTCTCATTAATTAATAAATAAATGATATATTGAATGCTAGAATTGCAATGTGTATGACACAACTATGTCAACATTTTCCCAATTATCATTTACATTGCAAGAGCAAAGGAAGTACCAATACTATCAACTAACTGCTAGAGGCAAAGAGGCCCATATTCTCACTACAACACCTAAACATGTTTATGCTCATTGGTTCTATCCACGCATCTACAAAATTCATCAAATATCAACCTTATCTAGTACCATCCTTCCTTCCTCTACCACCTCTCAAATAAAATGGTACTAGAGATCAATATGCTTCGTCGGTGCATGAAAGATTGGGTTCTTTTCCAAACAGATGGAACTTTGACTATCACACTGAACTCTAATAACTCTCTAACTCAATCCAACATATGAATATAGTATCTAAAGTTAGATGGCCTCCTTATGGGCCCGAGTAGTTGTCATATACTTAACCTTGATAGCAGAAAAAGTGACCATAGCCTATCACTTGCTCATCCAACTAATTACACCATCAAAAAAGTTAAAAGCATACCCATTGGTAGAAGTTTTACTATCAACATCACTTGCCTAATTAGAATCCACAAATCTATGAATATACAAAGTGCTAATCCTTTGAAATATCACCATGCTAACAAATGGAGTAATCTAAAGTACCCCACAAGCACCTAAAGATGATATTCACTACATCCCAATGCTCACATACATGATTAGCCATAAAATAGGTTAGGACTCCAATTGCTTGAGCAGTGTCTAATTTGGTGCAGACCATAACATACATCAAACTACCAACTACACTAGAATAAGGAGCATGAGCCTCATATTCCATCTGTATATTGTTAGAGTAAGAGGTTCTTTACTTAATTAATTTTATCATATTGATTAATTAATTAAGTCACCTTTACTTTATTTCACTTAAGCTAAACTTAGAAATCTCTCATTAGGGTTTTCTAACTTGCAAATATAAAAGCAAGTGCTCTCATGTAATTCATTAATTGCATCCTTTTTGTGTGAATTTATTACATGTTTAGGAGTGATATGCTAATGGCATGATCGATCTGTCTTTACAAGCGAGTTCTTCTCTTCATTCTGCAGGTAGATTTTTGTGAAGATTTTCACCACAATGGAGGTAGATGTAAACCTTTATTTCTAGATGCATGCATGTTTCTTCCCCTAATTTTTCTTTGCATGCTCCTTGCTTTCTTCCTTATTGATTCTTTAAAAATTGTATGTGCTTTGCGAGCACCACATGATAAAGATCTGGGAAAATTTGGAGCTTTGTAAAAATTGAACTTATATAAAGTTCCATATGGGGGTTTTGCTTAAAGCATCTAATATAGGTTTCTTTCATTTTGCTTCTGGATAAACAAACTTAGGATAAAAGTTGTTAATAAACTACTAGAGCTTTGCAACTTTTCCTCCTATCGGCAGCTAAAAGTGTTCTTCTGTTCTAAATTCCTATCTACATGAGATTCCAGAGTCGCATCCTCGTGTGCTTCGAGAGATTCTTTCTAGCAGGGTTCCGATCTACATGAGATTCCAGAGTCGCATCCTCAAGTGCTTCTAGAGATTCTTTCTAGTGGGACAATATTGAGCATTGGATAAACAATGGAATCATCCCAACCAAAGGGCATCTTTACAGTTCTTCAGCAGTTGCAACTTTCTTCTTTAGTTTGAATAAATAGTTAGGAGTTTTTCTCACTTGGGTTTTCTTCCTTCCTCTTTTTTGTCTCCTTAGTTAGACTTAAGGGCGGGTGTTAGAGTTAGTTTTCTCTCGTGAATAACGAGGAAACGTTCATGTAATAAGCTAACTAAAGTGAATAGTAAAACACTACGGTAGTTCATCTTTGACTCGCAATCTTGCATGGAGCTGCATGATAGCTCATCTCCTGCTATATATCGTACTCATTCTTGAGTTAATTCGTGATTAATTCAAAATTAAAAAAATAATAATAATAAATTTCTACTGTTGGTGCTAATGCTTCCTTAGTTTCCTGTTGGAGTGAGTTATGTATCTAGTATTTGTGTTGGTAGGTGGCGGCTAAGGGTTAGGGTTTTGGTGGATATATTGTATTGTAGCATTTGCAATGGTATTGAGTTGCAGGGATTGCTGGTTGTAATTGGTTTGATTTACTGGATAATAATATTCGACTCTCTATTGGTGGATGTAGCCCAAGTTTGGGTGAACCACATTAAATCTTGTCTCTCGCTGTTATTATTTTTGTGTATTTTCATTCCTTTGTTTAATCTTTATTTGCATTCATTTGATATCTTATGTTGGCTAACCCTAACAATTTGTTCCTGTGTACTAGGCCAATGCAGCGATACATCAGTGGTTGGTTACTCTTGCATTTTGGTGAGATGGAGCATTTACCATATGGACACTCTTGCATTCCTTTTGCGGAGGCAACCTTCATTTTTCACTTGATCAGTTCTTTAGACTTTTGGTCCCTGTGCCATTTGTATCTTTGAGTTCCAGATGTTTTGCCTTTGTTTGCCATCTGATTCAAGTAGCGTCGTTGGGGGCACTCGAGCAGATTCTAGTCTTCTTGATTATGATCTTCATCTTGTTTTAGAGGAGGTTCTTCTTTCAGCACTATAGCAGTCAGTCTTCAATAGTGTTTGCAGCTTCTTCATGCTTCAGTGGAGTTCTTCATGTTCCTATTCTTTTGGGACATCTTTTGTGGAGGCTTCTTAGTCCTTCACTCTTTCTATCTCTCTCTTGTAGGGAGGTTTGTTCTCTCTTTTGGGGAGGAGTTTTTCCCATGTGGTTTTCTCCTTTTCTCTATTTTGTGAGAGACTATTTTGTACATGGGTACCTCATTTGGCCTAGTTGCCAGGACCCATCTTTGCTTTCATGCATTTGTCCTAGTTTTTTAGCTTCTCCCTAAGTTCATCGTAAGGGGGGGTGTTAGAGTAATAAGTTCTTTACTTAATTAATTTTATCATATTGATTAATTAATTAAGTCACCTTTACTTTATTTCACTTAAGCTAAATTTAGAAATCTCTTATTAGGGTTTTCTAACTTACAAATATAAAAGCAAGTGCTCTCATGTTATTCCACGTAGAAGTTGAGAAACCAACCTCACAGATCCCAATGAACACCTGCAAAACCTAATAACCTTCCACAAGAGAAAAAAACAAAGAGAGCAATTTGCATAAAAAGGATGCAATTAATGAAATGGATTAATGAATTACATGAGAGCACTTGCTTTTATATTTGCAAGATAGAAAACCCTAATGAGAGATTCCTAAGTTTAGCTTAAGTGAAATAAAGTAAAGGTGACTTAATTAATTAATCAATATGATTAAATTAATTAAGTAAAAAACCTATTACTCTAACACCCCCCCTTAAGATGAACTTAGGGAGAAGCTAAAAAATAAAGGACAAATGCATGAAAGCAAAGATGGGTCCTGGAACCTCTATTTTAGAGGCTTATTTGGTGGTTTTTCTGGTTAGCAGAGCTCTAAATTTATCTGGGCCCCTCTATACTTGGCGAACCTCCAAATCATCTGGTGAGTCTCTATTTCTGGTAGTTGCTCCAAATCTGGCAGAGTTCCTCTAAATTTGGCAGAGGTGGACTTTTTGCCAAATCCACCCTTCACCATTGGGTTTTTCAATTTTACACTCCATCTTCCAGAGGCCATATCTCGGTCATACAGTGGTATTTTTCAGTGCAATTTTTTTTAAATAGGGTAGAATTTCACGCTCTTCACAGTGGTGTAGGTGGTTTTCAGTTTTGACTTCTAATTTTTTCTAGAAATTAGTTTTCTCAGTGTTGTTGCTGTGCAGTTCTCATTTTGGAGACTTTGATGGGCCATATCTTCTGCATCTGGACTCCTTTTTGGGTCCCTTTTTTTTTAAGTGCATGCTTTTATGTGTACTTCATCATGGTTTATCGTTTTTTTCTCTTTCTATCATAGAATTGTATTTTCAGCATGTGGTCCTTTTTTGGACATTGTATTGTAAGCACTTATCTTATGTAAACCCACTGAAATAAAGTGCCTCAACATTGTACATGTATTCTTAAGATCTTAGACATCATTTTGTGCCTTATTGTACTCATACTATGATATAAAGTGTCATGGGGGGGTTGATGTTTGCCTTTTGTTTTGCCATCACACCTTTGACATGCGTGTGTGCCTTGGTTTGCACACCCTTTTATTTGCTGGTACTTTCATGTTTGCACATTTAAATGTTCATGTTTCTTCTACATGCAGTTCCTAGTTTCACACAGTTTTAGTGTACCTGTCATGGCTCTCCCTTGTTTGCATTATGGGGGGTTTCTACTGTTGGTGCTAATGCTTCCTTGGTTTCATGTTGGAGTGTGTTATATATCTAGTATTTATTCCTATGTACTAGGTGAATGCAGCAGTACATCAGTGGCTGGTTACCCTTGTATTTTGGTGAGATGGAGCATTTACCATATTGACACTCTTGCATTCCTTTTGCAGAGGTGACTTTCATTTTTCACTTGATCAATTCTTTAGACTTTTGGTACCTGTGCCATTTGTATCTTCAAGTTCCAGATGTTTTTCCTTTGTTTTCCATTTGATTTGAGTAGTGTCGTTGGGGGCACTCATGCAAATTCTAGTCTTCTTGATAATGATCTTCATCTTGTTTTAGAGGAGGTTCTTCTTTCAGCACTATAGCAGTCAATCTTTGATACTGTTTGCAGCTTCTTCATGCTTCAGTGGAGTTCTTCATGTTCCTATTCTTTTGGGACATCTTTTGTGGAGGCTTCTTAGTCCTTCACTCTTTCTATCTCTCTCTTGTAGGGAGGTTTGTTCTCTCTTTTGGGGAGGAGTTTTTCCCATGTGGTTTTCTTCTTTTCTCTATTTTGTGAGAGACTCTTTTGTACATGGGTACCTCATTAGGCCTAGTTGTCGGGACCCATCTTTACTTTCATGCATTTGTCCTTAGTTTTTTAGCTTCTCCCTAAGTTCATCTTAAGGGGGGGTGTTAGAGTAATAGGTTCTTTATTTAATTAATTTTATCGTATTGATTAAATAATTAAATCACTTTTACTTTATCTCACTTAAGCTAAATTTAAAAATCTCTCATTAGGGTTTTCTAACTTGCAAATATAAAAGCAAGTGCTCTCATGTAATTCATTAATCCAATTCATTAATTGCATCCTTTTTGTGTAAATTGCTCTCTTTGTTTTTTTTTTCTCTTGTATAAGGTTTCTTAGATTTTGTAGGTGTTCATTGGGATCTGTGAGGTTGGTTTCACAACTTCTACATATATGTGTCGTAGGACATTGCTCAACTAAAATCTTAGTTCCCAAAAACATAGGAACACTCACTAATCTACTATCTGTCATGCTAAACTGTTGTAGTACAATGTTCACATACTTACTCTATCCCAACCAAATCCTTTTTTTCACTCTACCTCTTTCAATCTCCACACCTAAGGTATACTTAGCATCCCCTAAGTCCTTTATGTCAAACTATGTTGAAATCCAAGAGTTCAAATCCTTAATCACATCCTTGATATTACCAAAAACAACATATCATCTACATATAAAGTGATAACAAAGAAATAATCTCTATCTCGTTTGTAATAAACATAATGATTTGATTTAGATCTTAGAAATCCCAATCCCAACACAAAAGTATCAAATTTATAGTATCACATTCTAGGAGACTATTTGAGACCATACAAAGACTTTTAATCTACAAACCAATGACTCTTACCTCTTTCAATGCAATGCTCTAGTAGTGTCATATATATTTCTTCCTTCAAGTCCCCATGCAGAAATGTTATTTTCACATCCATCTATTCTATCTCTAAATCAAAAACTATTGCAATAGATAATATGAACCTAATAGATGTCAATTTAGCAACTGGATAAAAGATCTCACCAAATTATATCCCCTTAACCTTGGAATAACCCTTTTCAACCAATCTTGCCTTGTACTTTTTACACTACCATATGAACCAATCTTTTTCTTAAACACCCATTTATAACTAATGGGTTTTGTCCTTTAGGCAATAGTACCAAATTCCATGTATCATTCTTTTTTAATTCAACCATCTCCTCATCCATGGCTACTCTCTAGGACTCAAAATCATCCATTTCCATTTCCTCCTTAATAGTTCTAAGCTCGTCAATATTAGTTCACAAAGCAAACATGCATTTATAATTAGGTTGGATATACCTATTTGGTTGCCTTCTTTTATGAGTGGACCTCCTCAAAAGTTAAGGTAGAAGTTCTAGTTCCTCTTCCAAGCTCTTTAAGATCTCCTCCTCATCTGGTCTATCATGAACTTTAGGTTCATTTTCTAGTTCAACCTTACCAATCTTTGACTATAGTTGAACAAGTAACCTCTCATCCTCCTTAGGTTACATAATTGTAGGATAACGCTTGATCTCTTTGAATATCACATTCCATCCATATAAAACTCTCTCAACCACATGATCCCAAAGCTTGTACCCTTTCACACCAACACCATAGCCAATGAAGATACATCTAACTACCTTGTTATCCAACTTTGATCTCTTCTCCCTAGGCACATGAGCAATACCTTACAACCAAATACATGAAGATGCTAAAGTGAGGAATTTTTTTCTTGTACATACCTCCATAGGAGTATTATCCACAAGCACTGATATGTGAGACCTATTGATTAGGAATCATGCAACAAAAACTACTTCAGCTTAGAACTTTTTCTCTGAGCTAGCTCCACTAAGCATACTCCTAGCCCTCTCTATCAACATCCTACTTATTATCTCTACAATTCCATTTTGTTGAGGGGTGCATGGAGTTGTCTTATGTCTCTCAATCATGTTCTCCTTATAGAATCTATAAAACTCTATAGAACAAAACTCACCATAATTGTCAGTCCTCAAAACCTTAATTTTTCTTCTATTCTAATTCTCCAAGAGAACCTTAAATCTTGTAAACCAAATAAAGACCTAAGATTTACTTATGAGAAAATATACCCACGTCCTAGAATAATTATCAATGAATGATACATAATACAAATATTTATATAATAAAGGAACATTAACATGATCAAATGCATAAGAATGAATCAAGTCCAACAATTTAGAAGATTTATGAGAAATAAAATAAAATTGAACATGGTTCTATTTTCCACATATGCAATGTTCACAAAAATAAAATTCAATAGTATAATTAGTCAACCCCTCAAGAGATTTTTGTTTTTCAAGGTCCATAGACCCCTCTCACCTATATGGCCCATCTGTAGAATCATAGCTCCTATAAACATCTTACACCTTCCACTACCAAAGAATACCTACACACCCCCATCATTAAGTTTACTCACTAATAAAAGGTTTTGTGCCAAACCCAAGACGTGAAGAACTCCATTAATCTCTTTCACTCTACCATTAGGGAATTGAGTCAAATTTTGACCATGGCCAAAACTCAACCATGTCTATAAATATCAAGATAAGAGTTGTGGCCAAGGAATACCTTCCCACCATCACATTTCTCATACACTAGAAACCACTCCCAATGGGGACTCATGTGGAAGGAAGCTCCATAATCTAAAATGTATGTGCTCTCACGTGCATATATTGCTAAGGTCATGAAAATGACATCTCCTACATCCTCCTCAAAAGATTTATTAGACTCGTCATTAGACTCATCATTAGACACATTATTTTTCTTCCTTTTATCCTCATTGCAGTCTAAAATGAAGTGCCTAGTCTTGCTACAATTCCAACACTTTGCCTTGGACTTTTCGAGAGATTTAGATTTCTCATGAATAGTCAAGGCCTCTTGTTCTTCTCCCTGCATTTATCCTTTAGTTTTCCATTAATAGCCAAGGCCTCCTTGGTATATTCTAAAGCTTTTTGTCTCATCTCCTTTAAGAGTAAAGCAACCACAACCTCATTAAGCACTAGTTTCTTTGCAGTGCTTCTAATGACCATTACCAAGTTATCCCACAAATATAGAAAAAAACATAGAAGGGTCATGCATCAATCCTTCTCTTCCATATTCACTTCACTCCTACATAGTGAAATTGGGTCATAATCATATCAAACACATTTAGATGCTTAGCCACAAAATTACCATCACTCATTCTCAAGGTGTATAACTATCACATAAAAAGTTTATAACCAAAAACTTAGCAGGGTACAAATCTTGCAAATTTTGCTAGAGAGCACAAGTGGTGGTTATTTCAAAAACATTTAATAACGCCAAATTTTCCAAGTAGAGCCCAATGAGGATCCTTTCCTTTTTGTCCAATACATCCTAGTCATTCTGTGACATTGTAGATGGTTTGGATCTTCTATACTACAACCCATAAATCTCAATCCGTGAGCAAATATTCCATCTTGAGCATCCATATCTCAAAGATTGTGTTGTTAAACATCTCCATTTCTAGTTTTAATGTGCTTGCCATTTTCTTGCAATAAGATCTCCTTTTGTGCAAGCTCCCACTCAAACCAAGATTATATTAAAAAACCTTGTCCCTAACACCTAGGACCTTAGTTGATCAAGCTGTTTGGTGGTGCTATTAGTTGGATGAGTAAGCGACAACCTGTTGTTGCTTTGTCCACGACAGAAGCTGAATATATGGCAGCAACTCATGCTTGTAAGGAAGCCATTTGGCTTAAGAGATTGTGTTCCGATATTGGTGTTGATGCAGGTCAAATCACGATCAGTTGTGACAGTCAAAGTGTAATTTGCCTTGTAAAGAATCCAACTTTCCATGCTACAACCAAGCACATTGATGTTCAGTTTCACTTCGTGAGGGACATGGTTAAGGATGTAAAGGTAAATTTGGAGAAGGTAGATACTTTGAAGAATGTTGCAGATGCATTGATGAAACCAGTGGGCACAGAGAAGTTCAGATGGTGTTAGGAGTCTATGGGCCTCTCGGCCTATAGCAGTTAAACCTTGTTTTCTATTGGCTCTTACAAGGTGTTCGACAAGTGGGAGAATGTTGGGAATTAAGGTGTCTCAACCTTGGTAATTCTCTGCATTTGTAATGTTTATATTTATTATTTAATTGCCTATGTTGTAAATAATTGGAAAATCCATATTGTCATATTGTGGGATGTGGCACAGTGATGTGTCAATCCTACATGGATTACGACAACTTGCATTTTTGTCCTCACATGAGGAGATAGGCATCCCACTTAGTGGTAGGAATATTCTGCCATGTGTTGGCATCTTCTATGTTGTGTAAAGAATGTTTGACCGAAACGGTTATGACGGATTCCTATGATGAATCTATGACATGTAAGAGTCGAGAATAGAAGGTTGTAAGACAAGTGATGACATGTGTCATGTAGCATCTTTGAATAAGGCATATTTGTGTGCCCCAAGGTGGAATATGACATGTTGTAAGAGAATATACTATTTATGGCATGTGTATGATAGATTCTCTTGCAGCTATAAGTTGTAACTGCTATGACAGTCGTAAGTGTCGTAAGAGCATCTGTCATAGCCCATTTTGGAAATAGGCGACCTCTTTGGGATGGGAGCTATGGACAAGTGTCCCTAGGCATGGGTTTTGGTCCAAGATGCCATGTTGGATGCCCATTCCAAGAAAGGTCCAATATTGCCTTGTATTTCCTTTATATACAGGTGCTTGGAGATGAAGTTTGTATCACAAGTTTATAGGTACTGTTATGCTACCAAATAGACTCCAGACACGAGTGTTGAAGACCATTGAAGCTTGCATTGCAAGTGTATTGTAAACATTCTTTCAGATTTGTTAATACATTGTGCAGGTTTTTGAGTGGGGTTTTTCACCCAATAAGGGTTTTCCCCATCGTAAATCTTTGTCTCTCTTCTTCTGTCTACTTTCTGGTTCTTGTGTTTTGCTGCAATATCTCATGTTAATGGTTTAACATTGTTGTAATAGTTAGGATAAAGTTGAATTTGTATAGCCCTCTCCTCAATAGATTAGTGTAGGAAGCGTTTTCCACACACCTAGCTTCCTTTCAATTAAATAACTAAAGGTTCACTAAAATTAAAAATATTTCTTTAAATTTCATTACAAATCACCTCCATAATTACAAATAACACACAATCAAAAGCAAATAAACATGAAATATGTAGATATCTCGTAGACAATTGAAAATACAGAGCATATTATGAATAGAAGCATGTCAACTTGATAAATATCATGCAAATACAGATAAATATCTACAATAATCACATGAATATCTACTTGTAGATGCATCATTTAAATAAATATATAGTGTAGAAGAATGTGTAAGTTCATGATGATCAATGATCAGAATAATTGATCAAACTTACAAATATTACAGTGATCAGTGAAATAGAGTAGGATTAACCTCTTTGTGGAGTGAATTTATACAATATAGTTAGAATATTGATCATCTAACCGAATGTAAGACCCCTTGAAATGAGAAACAACATGTCACATCAACCTCTGAGTAACGTCGGACGATCATGACCTGATCAACGGAGCCTTGGAGTCATCAACTTATCTTAGCTGGTCATACTTTATAAGATAATAAAGGTTTGTTGTGCAGATTTTTATGCATGTTGTTATTGTTGGGAATTAAGGTGTCTCAACCTTGGTAATTCTCTGCATTTGTAATGTTTGTATTTATTATTCAATTGCCTATGTTGTAAATAATTGGAAATTCCACTTTGTCATATTGTGGGATGTGGCACGATGATGTGTCAATCCTACATGGATTATGACAACTTGCTATTTTGTCCTCACATGAGGAGATAGGCGTCCCACTTAGTGGTAGGAATATTCTTCCATGTGTCGGCATCTTCTATGTTGTGTAAGGAATGTTTGACCGAAATGGTTATGACAGATTCTTATGACAAATCTATGACATGTAAGAGTCGAGAATAGAAGGTTGTAAGACAAGTAATGACATGTGTCATGTAGCATCTTTGAATGAGGCATATTTGGGCTCCCCAAGGTGGAATATGATGTGTTGTAAGAGAATATGTTATTTATAGCATGTGTATGATAGATTCTCTTACAACTGTAAGTTGTAACCGCTATGACAGATTCTATGACGGTCGTAAGTGTCGTAAGAGCATCTGTCATAGCCCATTTTGGAAATAGGTGACCTCTTTGGGATGGGAGCTATGGACAAGTGTCAGACACATTCTACAATGTTGACCAAGTGTCCCTAGGTGTGGGTTTTGGTCCAAGATGCCATATTGGACGCCCATTCCAAGAAAGGTCCAAAATTGCCTTGTATGTTCTATTTAAACAGATGCTTGGAGATGGAGTTTGGATCACAGGTTTACAGGTACTGTTATCCTACCAGATTGACTCCAAACACGAGTGTTGAAGACCATTGAAGCTTGCATTGCAAGTGTATTGTAAACATTCTTTCAGATTTGTTAATACATTGTGCAGGTTTCTGAGTGTGGGGTTTTTTCACCCGATAAGGGTTTTCCCCACCGTAAATCTTTGTCTCTCTTCTTCTGTCTACTTTTTGGTTCTTATATTTTTCTGTTGTATCTCGTGTTAATGGTTTAACACTGCTGTAATAGTTAGGATAAAGTTTAATTTGGATAGCCCTCTCCTCAATAGATTAGTGTAGGAAGCGTTTCCGCACACCTAGCTTCCTTTCATTTGGTATCAGAGCTTGATCACCTTTGGTCCTAGTTGTAGGGTAGGGGTTTTTTGAGCTAATCTTAGGTTGAGTGGGAATCTGTGCAAAGCATTTTGTATCTTATTGCAACAAGGAGATGGCAGGTACATCAAGAAGGTTTGAAGTAGAGAAGTTCAATGGTAGTAATTTCGAGCTGTGGAAGCTCAAAATGGAAGACATGTTAGTTGACTGAGACCTTTGGGAAAGTGTGAACGGAACTAAACTAGCTACAATGACTCAAGATGAGTGGGATCTCAAGGATCGGAAGGCTAACGGTCTCATAAGACTTAATCTTGCCGATTCTGTGTTGTTAAATGTCCATGAGGAGGCTACTGCAAAACTCCTTTAGAAGAAGTTGGGGGATGTGTATCAAGCTAAATCCCTAGTCAATAAACTTTTCCTGAGAAAGAAGTTGTATTCTCTTCGAATGGAGGACGGAGGATCCGTGGCTGAGCGTATGAGTGCCTTTAATATGCTGGTTGCACAATTAACATCTATTGGTGTAAAAATGGAGGAGGATCGGTGTATGACCCTACTTTGTTCTTTACCGGACTCATGGGATCATCTTGTCATGGCAATCGGAAGCACCACATCCACATTCAAAATGGAAGAAGTGGTTTCTTCACTGTTGTCTGAAGAGATGCAGAGAAAGTCTTCTAAGGTAGCCAAAGAAGCCATTGCAGTTCATGGAAGACCCAAGGAGAAAGGGAAGAAGAAGGACAAGAAAGATGAGAAGGGTAGATCCAAATCCCGTGGGAGATCCAAATCTCCTAGAAAGTCCAAGGCTCTTTGTTGGAACTGTGGCAAGTCTGGGCATTTCTGAAAGGAATGCAAAGAGGAGAAGAAGAAAAAGAAGAAAGCTTCTGATTCAGATTCAGACAAATCACAAGATGACAGTGATGCTTTCATCGCAGCCCTGACAACCCATGCATCTGATGATGTGTGGCTAATCGACTCTGGTCCATCATTCCACATGACCTCGCATCGAGACTAGTTCACTAAGTATGAGGAGTTCGATGGTGGAAAGGTGTACCTGGGTGATGACTCTCATCTGAAGATCATTGGTCGTGGAAGAGTCTTTATCCGATTCCCTAATGGTCGAGTGAAGGGGATCTCTGGGGTTATGCACATCCTGGGCTTAGCACGGAACCTACTTTTTGTAAGTAGTTTGAATGATGCAGGTGTGCAAGTTGTCTTTTCGAAAGAAGGATGCAAGATGACTAGAGGCTCTATGGTGCTTGCTAAGGGTACTCAGAGAGGTACTCTGTTTCAACTGGAAGCATGCATTGCAACAGTTCTTCTGACTCAAGGAAGAGGGCAGCAGTCACTTCATCCCCACCATCTGAACGAGCAGTGAAGAAATCTGTTGTTTCTAGTCTTGATGATTGTAATCGTGCATTGAAAGTTAAACTTCCTGTAGAAAAGATAATGTTGTGGCATAAGAGATTTGGCCACATTGGTGAGAAGGGTCTGCGTACCCTAAAAAATAAGAACCTCATTGAGGGGTTAGATGATTGTAATCTTGAGTTCAACTTTTGCGAATATTGCATTTATGGAAAACAAAACCGTGTTTAGTTTTACTCGAGTTCTCATAAGTCTTCTGGTGTGTTGGACCTTATTCATTCTGACGTGTTTGGTCCTGTTAATGTTCCTTCATTAATAAAATTTGTATACTTTATATCTTTTATAGATGATTACAGGAGAAGGACATGGATTTATTTTCTCAGAAGCAAATCTGAAGTCTATAGCAAGTTTAAGGAGTTTAAAGCTTTTGCTAAAAATTAGACTAGTAAAAAGATTAAATGTTTGAGAACTGACAACAGTGGTGAGTTCTGTTCTATAGAATTCGATAAGTATTGCAAGGAACTTGGGATTGAAAGACATAAGACAACTCCAAACACACCGCAACAAAATGGGGTTGCAGAGAGGATGAACAAGACACTAATGGAGAAGGCTAGGAGTATGCTTAGTGGAGTTGGTCTAGAACAAAAGTTTTGGGCTAAAGCTGTTGCCACTGCTTGCTATCTGGTAAACAAATCTCCTACATCAGCTCTTGTTGGAAAGACACCCATGGAGGTGTGGTCTGGTAGAAAGCCTTTAGTAAGGCATCTTCATGTTTTTGGTTGTGAGGCATATGCACATGTGCCTAGGGAGAAGCAGTCAAAGTTAGAGAACAAAGCTGTTAAGTGTATCTTCATCGGCTATGGTGTTGGTTTGAAAGGATACAAGCTTTGGGACCTCGTGGCTGAAAAAGTGTTGTATAGCAGAAGTGTCATCTTCAGAGAGCTTACACCTTCTTCCACTATTTTGCAGCCAGAAGAAAAAGAAAAGAAAGAGGATGTTGTTTAGTTTCCTCTCACCCCTGAGAAGACTGAACAAAAAGACAATGTTGGACCTGATGATGAGAAGAGCTCTAGTGGCTCTAAAATCTCAGAGGAAGAAGCTGAACCTCAACCTCAGCTCTTGAGGAGGTCTACATGGATAAGAAAGCAACCTAAAAGGTTTGGTTTTACATTACTTGATTCTAGTTGTCCTTATGCTTTAATCACTAACAATGATGAACCTAGAACTGTATCAGAGACTTTGGATATGAAGGATGCAGGTTCCTGGAAGGAGGCCATGGAGGAAGAAATGGCTTCTTTGGAAAAGAATCAAACTTGGGACTTGATGCCTTTTCCTCCTGGACGGAAACCCGTTGGATGCAAATGGGTGTTCAAGAAGAAGATTGGTGCAGATGGCAGTATTGAGAAGTATAAGGCCAGATTGGTTGCGAAGGGGTATTCACAAGTGGAGGGTATAGATTATGGTGAGATCTTCTCTCCCGTTGCAAAGCTGACATCCATTTGATTCTTATTGTCACTCGCAACATCTTATGACTTGGAGGTAGAACAGACGGATGTGAAGACAACTTTTCTTCATGATGACTTAGAAGAAGATATCTACATGTCATAGCCAGAGCATTACATGGTAAAAGGTAAAGAAAATTTGGTTTGCAAACTTAAGAAGTCTTTGTATGGTTTGAAACAATCCCCTAGGAGATGGTACTTGGAGTTTGATGCCTTTGTGTTGTCAATTGGATTTGTGAGATCGAAATCGGATCACTGTGTTTATTATAAGTTTGATGGTGATCGTATTCTCATTGTTGCACTATATGTTGATGATATGTTGTTTATTGGGAAGGGTAAGAATATGATTTATAATTTTAAATCTCAGTTGTCAGCTCTGTTTGAAATGAAAGATTTAGGGGCAGCCAGGTACATTCTAGGAATGGAAATCAGAAGAGACAGAACCAACAAAAAACTTTGGTTAAGCCAGAGTAAGTATGTGAAGTCTGTGTTGGATAGATTCAGCATGGCAAATTGTAGACCACTGCGTGTTCTCGTTTATTTGGGGACAAAGTTGTCTATTGAAGATTGTCCAAAATCTCCTAGTGAGGTGGAGGACATGAGCAGAGTACCTTATGCTAGTGTTGTTGGCAGTTTGATGTATGCTATGGTCTGCACAAGACCAGACATTGCCCAAGCAGTGGGAGTCCTTGTCGATTTATGGCTAATCCTGGATGGGTTCATTGGGATGTAGTTAAGCGAGTGTTTAGATATTTGAGGGGTACTTTAGAGTATTCCATTTGCTATCATGGTAATGTTTCAGGACCTCCGCATTCTGTTGATATTCGTGGATTTGTGGATTCATATTGGGCAGGTGACATTGACAGCAGGAGATCCACCAGTGCTTACGTTTTTACACTGTTTAGTGGTGCTATTAGTTGGATGAGTAAGCGACAACCTGTTGTTGCTTTATCCATGACAGAAGCTGAGTATATGGCAGCAACTCATGCTTGTAAGGAAGCCATTTGGCTTAATAGATTGTGTTCCGATATTGGTGTTGTTGCAGGTCAGATCAGGATCAGTTGTGACAGTCAAAGTGCAATTTGCCTTGCAAAGAATCCAACTTTCCATGCTAGAACCAAGCACATTGATGTTCAGTTTCACTTCATGAGGGACATGGTTGAGAATGGAAAGGTAAATTTGAAGAATGTTGCAGATGCATTGACGAAACCAGTGGGCACAGAGAAGTTCAGATGGTGTTCGGAGTCTATGGGCCTCTCGACCTATAACAGTTAAATCCTATTTTTCTATTGGCTCTTACAAGTTGTTTGACAAGTGGGAGAATGTCGGGAATTAAGATGTCTCAACCTTGGTAATTCTCTGCATTTGTAATGTTTGTATTTATTATTCAATTGCCTATGTTGTAAATAATTGGAAATTCCACTTTGTCATATCGTGGGATGTGGCACAGTGATGTGTCAATCCTACATGGATTATGACAACTTGCTATTTTGTCCTCACATGAGGAGATAGGCGTCCCACTTAGTGGTAGGAGTATTCTGCCATGTGTCGGCATCTTCTATGTTGTGTAAGGAATGTTTGATCGAAACGGTTATGACGGATTCCTAGGACGAATCTATGACATGTAAGAGTCAAGAATAGAAGGTTGTAAGACAGGTAATGACACGTGTCATGTAGCATCTTTGAATGAGGCATATTTGGGTGCCCCAAGGTGGAATATGATGTGTTGTAAGAGAATATGCTATTTATAGCATGTGCATGACAGATTCTCTTACAGCTGTAAGTTGTAACTGCTATGACAGATTCTATGACAGTCGTTAGTGTCGTAAGAGCATCTGTCATAGCCCATTTTGGAAATAGGTGACCTCTTTGGGATGAGAGTTGTGGACAAGTGTCAGACACATTCTACAATGTTGACCAAGTGTCCCTGGGCGTGGGTTTTGGTCCAACATGCCATATTGGACGCCCATTCCAAGAAAGGTCCAAAATTGCCTTGTATGTTCTATTTAAACAAGTGCTTGGAGATGGAGTTTGGATCACATGTTTACAGGTACTGTTATGCTGCCGAATTGACTACAGACATGAGTGTCGAAGACCATTGAAGCTTGCATTGCAAGTGTATTGTAAACATTCTTTCAGATTTGTTAATACATTGTGCAGGTTTCTAAGTGTGGGGTTTTTCACCCGATAAGGGTTTTCCCCACCGTAAATCTTTGTCTCTCTTCTTCTGCCTACTTTTTGGTTCTTGTATTTTGCTGCTATATCATGTTAATGGTTTAACATCGCTGTAATAGTTAGGATAAAGTTGAATTTGCATAGCCCTCTCCTCAATAGATTAGTGTAGGAAGTGTTTCCGCACACCTAGCTTCCTTTCAGTTATGACTAACAATCATCATCAACACTATGATGCACCATATTCCAATGTTCAATCCAATACCTACTCAAGTGCCAGTATATAATCCAGTTCACACTCGTGCTATAGTTCCATATATAGGAAATGGTGCCAATAATAACTAGTCTAATGGTCAATCATTTTTCCAGCCCCCTTAGGATACATTTGTAGCTAAAACTCAGGAAGATAAAAGTGAGTTAAAGGAAATTACTGATCACTTGAGAAGGTTGATTACTGAAATGAATCAGTTGAGAAATGATAGTTTTTATAGCATAAATCCTCATAATCATAATCCTAACATGAACCAAAATCAAAATCAAAACCAGGGACAGGGATCACATAATAGAGGCCCTAATGGAGACAACAAAACCTATGGAAATGACAATAGGAATTCAAATTATCCCAGACCTCCTAGAATATGGAATACTAGACTAAATAATGGTACTCTAGCTTCTCCATTTGAGAGTCTAGACAATCAAGAGTCTAAATAACCCGCTAGGGTACAAGTAGCAGAGGTAGCCCTTAAGAATTGGTGTAGAATCCATAATACTAATGCTCATGCTGAACTCAATTGTCCATAGTTTCATTTGGCAGCTAGTATCTTCAATGTAGAAATACAGGCCCCTACATCTGAGTTCTTGATTCCTAAGGGAAATGAGATAGTGGCTTCACGATACGAGCTTGCCATGGTCCTAAAGCATTTTACATTCTCAACAAATGGGGAAGAGGATCAGATAGGAGAGGATGAACCATATTGTTGTGAAAGTTTATATCCTGAATCAACCCTAGCGTTAGAAACTTTCCAATTTCCTTTTGAAATTGAGAATGAAGCATTATGTGAGCCAGATGAGGTTCAAGCATTTCAACAGTCTTAGAGGAGCCATACGTACAACCTGAGAAACAATAACAAACTTGGCGGTCCTTTTACTACTTCTACACCTCCAAATAACCTCAATACACCACCTGATCAACATGCAAGTAATAATCCTATGCCTCCTAAGGCCAATTATCAGGGCACTGGTTCTTTTGCATCACCAAAGGTTTAGGTAGTTAAATCAAAACTTAATGAAGCCTCTAAATTGATGAACTATTTGTCAGAAGAAATTGAAAAGATAAAAGTCAATGTGCCTCTGTATGAGTTACTGAAGAGTCCAAGAGTAAGGAATGCATTCATTAAATCCTTAGATGAGTTTGGTCCTAGAGAGAATTTAGTAGGCCTAGATAATCATAGCAAAGACATATACACAAAAGATAAGAGCAAAAGTATTGAGCAGCCTGCAAACACGAATGTAGTAATGTATACAGAAAATAAGGAATCTCCTACATTTCTGTTAACCTTGAGAATTTTTGGGAAGAATCTACATAATTGCATGGTAGATTTTGGGGCGTCAGCTAATGTATGTCATTGGGAATTTGCAAGACCTTAGGACTCACGCCTACAAAGTCAGCGAAGGTTGCAACTCAACTAGATAAATCTAAGGTAAATGTGGTAGGAGAATTGATGCACATTCAAATACAGTTAGCCTCAGATCCTAGGGTTAACCAGTATATTGACATTGAGGTCATAGATATTCCTGTGAATTATGGTATGTTATTGAGCAGGGATTGGTCAAAAACCTTAAACAGATACATGGCAACTGACTTTTCACACATGTGGTTGCCTTGGAGAGGCATTCCCAACCAAATTATGATTGAAGCCGAACCAAAAATGAAGCATATGATAACTGAGTACAACAGAACAAACAAAATATTGTATGTTGCAGTAAAACCAGGGGTTTATAGGGTTTCCAATAGAGGAGTCCAGAGAGAAGAAATCTTAGCATTCAATTTTAAAGAGAAATCTTTTGATAAAGAAACTAGTGTCCTCATTGAGTCTGATCATGATTCTTCAGATGAAGAAGAAAACACTGTAAGTATGTTTATTCGAATCATGGATGAGAAAATTCAAAAATGCATTTAGCAAGGAACTTGTATTTGGAATGTTTTGTGTAAAGGATGGTGCAGAGTTCACAAAACTCCACATTTTGAGGAAAACTGTGGAATATACAAAGACATAATTGAGTGTCAATATAGGAAGTACATAACACCAAGTGAGAGTCAAGAGAAAGGACATACTATTTCTAGTCATAAGTCCTTATTGCATAATAATGTTGGTACCATAGCAAAAATTCAAATGACAATGAAAAGTCAACCATTGGTAAACATGTGATGACACAAACCTGTAGAAAATGCTGCAATACCTATAGGGATAACCAAAACACGTTTGAATATGTATGTTCTTGCAAAGCCTGAGGTAAAAGAAGTATTCCCTATAAGAATCAGAAATCCAGTAAGGAATAAGAATAACATATGGATTTTAAAATGTGATGGATCTAAGTCTAAACAGGGACCAGGAGAAACAATAGAGCTTATTAATCCTAAGGGTAAATCATTTTTGGCAGCATACAAACTTCAGTTTCCATGCACAAATAACATAGCAGAGTATGAGGCTCTGATCTACAGATTACTAATGGCTATAAAGAAAAGGTGAAACTTCTCAAGGTATTTTCTGACTCTGAATTGGTAGTTAGACAAGTTAGGAAATTGTATGCATGTAATTTCAGAAAAAAATGGTCAGTTACAGGCATAGGGTATGGGATCTGATTGAATATTTTGATGCTTTCAATATTGAACATGTTTCCAGAAAATTGAATCAATGTCCAGATGCCTTAGTTGTTGTTGCTAGCTCATTGGAACCCTTAACTTTGTTAGGTTTAAAATGATTTACTATAGAGTTGGTAAATGTACCCAGTATACCAGACAATATAACTAATTTTCAGGTGTTTGGAGGTGACCAATAGATTTTAGATTTTGTGACTAACTAGGGTCTTTTTGAAGGCTAGATTATTGATGAGGAAGAAAGACCAGAGATATCCTGGGATGAGGAAGATATATTTGACCTAAAAAGTAACTTCTTGCCCAAAGGAGTGATAGAGCTAGAATTTTTTTTTTAGTTTGATGGGATGGTTAAACAAAGAGATCTTCCTGAAATAGAGGGGGATAAATGTGATCCTTTTAATTTAGGAACAAAACAAAATCCTCAAAATGTATTAATTGGAAAAGCTTGCTCTGAGGAATTAAATAAATAGATCACAAAAGTATTGAAAGAATACAAACATGTTATAGCATGGAAGTATGAGGATCTAAAAACGTATGACACCTCAGTCATAACCCATGTGATTCCTCTGAAACCAGATGTAAAACCATTTAGGCAAAAGGAAAGGCTAGTTAATGCAATGCAATATTAGAACCATTAATCTTTGAAGAAGTCAAGAAATTATTGTCTGCCAGGATAATCTTTCCTGTGAGACATTCTACCTAGATAGCTAATTTAGTACTTGTGAGAAAGAAAAATGGAGACATTCAGTTGTGTGTAGACTTTAGGAACCTTATTAAGGAATTTGAAAAAGACAATTATCCTTTACCTCCTTTGAATGAAGTTTTGTAGGCAGTAAATGGTGCTAAAATGATGTCTTTCCTTGATCGATTTTCTGGTTATAACCAAGTTTTGGTAGATAAGGAAGATAGGTTAAAAACTACGTTCACCTGTAAATGGGGTAATTATGCATATAGAAGGATGTCATTTGGCTTAATCAATGCAGGTGCCACATTTCAAAGAGCCATGAATATTGCTTTCCATGGGTTAAGAGGTAAATGCATTGTGATTTATATGGATGATTTAACTGTGTTTTCTAATGATATGTTTACTCATGCAGATGACTTGAGAAAAGTACTGAAAAGATGTGAGAGATATGGGATTTCCTTAAACCCAAAGAAGTGTGTATTTGGGGTAACTGAGGGTAAGTTACTGGGACATATCATTTCTAAAAATGGAATCTCTATTGACCCAGATAGAGTGGAAGGAATCAATAAGTTACAGTTGCCAAGCAGTAAGAAAGAGTTAAAGTCATTCTTTGGCAAAATTAATTTTTTTAGAAAATTCATTATTAGATTTGCTAAAATTGTATAGCCACTGAATGAAATGTTAAAAAGGATTCTAAGATAGAATGGACATCAGTAGCTAGGGCAGCATTTGAAGATATTAGGAAGAAATCTCTAATGCTCCAGTATTGGCCAGTCTAGATTACATCAAACCTTTTTATATATATTCTTTCACATCAGAACATTTGTTTGCAACAGATTTAACATAGAAAGGAGAAGAAAATGAAGAAAAACCTATTACTTTAATGAGCGCTCCACTGAAGGATGCATAGTTAAAATATCTGGATACTGAGAGACAGGCCTTCACATTGGTAAAACCAGTAAAGAAGTTTAGACATTATATTCTGAGGAGTCAAATAAAAGCTATAGTGCTTGATGCAGTAGTGAAGATGCTGTTGATGCAGAATGAGCCAGGGGAGAAAAGGGTGAAATGGATAACAGTTCTGTAGGAATTTGACATGGAGATCATTCCCATGAAGTTCGTCAGAGGTCAGTCCTTGGTACAAACCATAGCCAATATGGAACCTAACTTAGTGAAATAGTAGTACATCATGAACATAAGCAATACACCAGGGTGGTATGATGATCTTACCACATTGTTTATATCAGGAAAGTATCCTAAACAGATGAAGTCTTCTCAAAGGACAACTTTGAAAATTAAAGCCCGAAGATACATGATATAAGGAGGTCATTTATTTAAGAAAGACCACGAGGGAATATACTTGAGATGTCTGAATAGAGATGAAGTAGACAAGGTGTTGCTAGAGTTACATGATAAGTATGGCACAACACATGGTTCCCACCTAGTAACTACACATAAGATATTAAGGGTGGGTTACTATTGGCCCACCATATTCAAGGATACTGAGGAACACATCAGGAGCTGTCATATGTGCCAGACTATAGCGGATAGAGGGAGATATCATACACACCCATTACATCCTGTTATAGAATCTAGACCATTTGCACAATTGGGCCTTGACTTCATTGGAGTTATTAATCCCCCATCATCAGCTAGACATAAATTCATATTGACGGTAACTGATTACTGTATAAGATGGACAAAGGCAACATGTTGTAAATTCTCTACTACTGAAGTTGTTATCAAGTTCCTAGAAGAAAACATCATCACCAAGTTTGGAGTGCCATATTCTCTGGTATGTGACAATGGCCCTGCTTTTTCTTCTTTAAAGTTTTCCAATTGGGCATTTGAGTATGGTATTGTTCTTAAATTTTCATCAAATTATTATCCACGGGGTAATGGATTAGTAGAATCAACTAATAAAATCTTGCTAGATATTATCAAAAAGTTGATTGCTAAAAACCCTAAGGAATTGAACACACTGTTAAAATATGCGTTATGGGTAGATAGAACAAAGGTCAAGGCAACATTAGGTAATGCTCCTTATCATTTAGTATATGGGATTGACCCCATACTCCCAGTCAACCTGGGAATCCCTACATGGAAGTTTGCAAATGAGTATCTAGGTTTTGATGACCATAGGGAGGCTAGGTTGATTCAACTGCTGCAGTTGGATGAAAAGAGAGATAAGGCTATTGATAAATTTACAAAACATCAGGCCGTGGTTAAGAGGTGGTTTGATAAGAGAGCTAGGGTTAAGATGTTTAAAACATCAGACTTGGTTTTATGCTGTGACAAAGCCCACAAAAAGAAGGGAAATCATGGGAAGTTTGATAAATTGTGGTTAGGACCACTACAAATTTTAGAAATCATAGGAGATAGTACATTTAGACAGAAAACTCTAACTGGTGAGGACTTGCCATTACCTATTAATGGTCAACACCTTAAACATTATTTTTAGGCTTAAAATGTGAATTTGAGCATCATTATGTATCATATTGTAAATGATGTATAGTCTTTTGTTTTGCTGTTGTTTGTTTTGGTTTATTTGGTTTTCTTTCCGTGTGTGGTGGTTTTGTCTTGTTTTGTTTTGTTTCTTTTGGTCTATTTTTGTTTCTATTTGCTGGGGTCTTTATTGTGATTTGGGGTATATAGGAGCAGACATGTAACCACTGAAAATAGTAAAATTTGGAAAATTTAGGTAATCATTTGAAATTTATACATAAGTTGTAACTTTAATAGATGTGGTTTGTTTGTTGAGTCCGTGGAAGATTTTATTCAATATCTGTAGCATGAAGTATTCAAAGAATCATATAAATACAAACCTTAAGGTTCTTTGAATTAGTCTGGGGTTGGTAGATGTTTGCATTAAGTGAAAAATCTAAAGGTTGGCCTTTGCTACCACTATAATTCCTAGCCTTATGCAACAGATCCTATTACTATGCAAATGATGAGCTGAAATGATATACTTTATATACAAGCAAAATATTGAAAAAATCAATAGAAGAGAGAATTTATTCTCTTAAGGTCATCTAGATAACTCTACCGGAGCTATGGACGCTTGCTGGCAGTGGGGCTCTATCTAGGAGAATTATAGGCGATAACCTTGACGAAGCTAGGGACGCTTGACTGGAAGCAAGGCTCTATCCAGGATTGGCTTAAAAGGTTAAATCAAACTATGTAGGTTAATGCAAATATTTACTACTTTCTTACTTTGTCAAAGCAGTGAATAAATCAATTTCACACACTTAAATTCTTTTGGAAAGTTCATGTTCATTGTTGAATACATTCATTTTATGATAAATAACATTCTTGCATGTGAGAAAGTTGGAAATTATGATTTATTTCATTTCATTTCCTTAATTGTTTGAATGGTTGCTAGTTGTTGTGATGTTCACAACACGCCCCATTTTACCCTTTAGCAAAATGAGGACCTTGTTTACTTTTGCTTTCTTGTGGTTTGGTCTTGCTTGTTGGTAAAGGGAAAATGTACTTGATGCTTGAAATGCTTGAAAATTAAAAATGCATAGTACTAGAGAGAAACTAAGGTTACCAGTGAAATCTACATGAAAAATGAGCTAGGGTTGTTTTTTGAACTAGCTTGAAATTCCTGGTATTTTGGGAGGTATTCAAGTTTTTGTGAAGATGCAGTGTTTAATTAAATTTGCATTTCATATACAAATTTCTTTACATCTGAAGTGCTTTGTGTTAGCACGTTGCGATATAGAGGGTTATTTTTTTCGCTTTTGCATATGTATCTTAAGTGCTTAAACCAAAATATACAAACCCGGACGCGACTGTATTCAGAGGTAAAATGAATAAACATTAGGTTCCACAATTGTATTTGTATGTTGCATTGTATGTATAAACCTATGCATTCGATATACAAATTGTGGAATATAAGTGGGTGGACGTCAAAATAAGTTTAAAATGATGCATAAAGTCAAAGACATCTTATTTGTATATTATATGCATGATTTGTTGTATGGAGCCAGACCCGAAAAGGAAATTTAATTGAGTCTAGAAGGGAAATGTGAATGCATTATTTTGTGTGTATGTTGGAATGTTTAACCATATTGTATCTTATATAAAAATACAAAAGCAGATGTGAGTTAAAAAGTTAAATGGAATGAAATATACGTTGAGTCCACATTTTTATAATGAACACATGTATTGAAAATACATAAATGGAAGGTGCACACACAAGTTAAAGCACAGTATTGTGTGGGTTGGTAAATCACCGAATAGGTAGTTATTTTCATTATATTTGGAGAATTTACAGTTAGGGGATTTCGCCCTTGTTTTTTCAACTTACAAAATATTCACAAAATGGAGACATTCGTATATTACCAAAACAAGACTAAAGTTTACCAAAGCTAAGGAAGCCTGTAAAAAACTCTAGCGCTGACCAGGTCTGCAAATTGTACCACCCAATCACCATTCTACATTAGGTCCAATCCACGGGACAAGCGAAGGAAATTTATCCCAAAGGTCGCCCATTGACGATGACATCCCAGAGCCAAATTGGACATATTCATCAGAAAAGGTAGTCTTTGAACCATAGCACCAGGAGCAAACACCATCGCTAGCTCCGAGGCATGCAGAATGCAGCCTCCAAGCTCAACCCCAATTATGACATCCAAGTCTAACATGGTACTCTTCCTTGAAGATATCTCTAAATAGTAGAAGTATTTCCACTTTATTACTACCCAGGTCCAGAAGGGAGGTAGGAAACCATGAAGCTATGTTTGAATTTACCTGGTACCTATCCTCATTATTAAGTAAATCTTTACTCAAAATCATTTTAATTACCTCCAATTCAAGAGGTTGAAGTCTAGGATCCTCATGCTACGTGATAAGTTTCCTTAGGCGCGAGTATGTAATGAAACCAAGAAAAGCAATTTACCTTCTGGCACCACGAAGACAAATAGGGGTCTCCATGATCGCTGCTGGCAAAGTTCTAAGAATGAAATGAAATTCTTCATTATCAATGCTATTAAATAAGAGCCACATTTGATCAACCTAATGATCGCCATTAATGCAATTTGCATGAGCTCATCACGCCAGCACTGAGAAAATTAATTCATACATGCTAAAGGTCAAGTAAGATTAAATGCCTTAGATATGCTTTCATTTTATCTTGATTTGAATCATGATTTTAAATTTAGTATTAAATGCGGGGTAAAGTACAGTCGGTCATAATGTCGTGGATTTTTTTGTATCTACGCATGTGTATGTGTTTTGTATCTAAAGTGTAGATACAATCCTAGATTCAAAAAGAGGTTAAAAATAATTAAGACTGGTACGGCCCATAGATGTATTATCATAGTGTGTGTTTTCGATGTACAAAAAGGGGATACAAAGGCAGACCCGAAAGTAATTCAGGTTTGGTTCATGACAAGGTGAGGTCCATGCTTTTGGTATGTGGTTTTGCATTCATTATACAAACTAATATACAAAAGATAGGGTGCAAATCCAAAATCAAAATTAATGTCATTTCAGTTCATGGGCGGTTGAAATCCAAATTTGTATGTATATAGTTTTGTATCTGATATACAAAAGTGAAATGTGAGAGTTATAATGGCAAAACAAAAGGAAAATAAAGGAGGATTTCAAATACATATTTTACGATGCAAAAAAAAAAGTGAATCTAAACCGCAATGAGGGAAATGTACCCGTTGTACCTTAAGTGATGCATTTGTATCTAAATACAAAAATAAGAAAATAAATACCTAATGGATACAAATTTGAAATGCGCCATGTTTTGTACACGTGTATGAGTTGTAATTAATGCCATTGAATGTAGTAAGATCTAGATTCAAAGGGAAATAAAAGTAAATTTTGATTGGGTTTTATTTACGATTGCATACAGATAGAAAGTTTGTAGAGCTCATACTAGGAAAAGGTGAATTAAGGTAAACAAAGTGAGTTTCTAAAGTGAGCTCAATGATGTTACAGGAGAATGGTAAAGGTGTGTCAAATCCAACAGTATAGCAATTAGGAAAGTGAATTCAGGTATGTACCTCAAACGCTGTTGTAATTAAGCCAAATTTGAAGTGAAATTAGTTACAGTGATTACAGTTAAGGAAAATGATGCAAGTTAATTCGTATGCTGTAATTAGTTGTAGGAAGGGGATTTAAATATTGTTTAATTCCATGAAAATTCTAAAATAGAGGAAATGACAAAACCCTAGGGTAAATGTAAAAGAGTAAAAATCTATGGTGAAACCCTAGGATTGAGCCCAACTGAGATGGTAAAATGCGTAAGTTTTCTTGGTAGATGGCGCCGAAACAAAAGAAGGTAGATACAAAGGCGGCTAGCAAGAAAGAAAAGGTTGAAAAAGAAAAGGGACCGAGGAAAGAGGTGGTTAAAGAGGAGTTTTCGTTCCACAAAGGGTATCCATCGTTACTATATAGCATGGGAGGAGTGATTACTGATACAACTATTGGTGAATTTGATTCTGACGACGTATTGTAGAAAATAAGGGCACCAGAGGCTACTCTGACCATGAAGAATATTTGGGATACAGGACTATACAAAGCAGCAGGGTTTCCTTTAGCAATGGAGGCCAAAGACCTAGTGATAGAATGCAAAAACAAATATGATGTGAATATGAGGAGACTGATGCACAATGGTGTAGTCATTGCAGACTTATCGACGGAGGGCATAGCTGAAACATTTGGCTTAGAGATTCAAGATCAGATGATGGATGTGGACCAAGACCAATATGCCTTAGACTACAAAAATAGTGAAAAGGATTGAAAAAGTGCAATCTTTTATGGCTGGTATCCACTAGAGAACAAACCAAAGGCTGCAGTGAGGGTACCTAAGAACTTGTATAGAATTGACTTCACTGAAGAGGTGTATATAATAATCACATTGTTAAGAAGGCTTGCTGGATTGAAGGATGTAGGGAAGTTTGAGCCCTAGATGTTTACTATCATCCAAATTATAAGAGAAAAGATAGGAGCAGTCCACTGGGCAAATGTTATTAGTAATGCTATCCTGAAGCAAGTGATGGGATACAAGAAGCACAGACATTTTTACCTATCTTCATATTTAGTCTACTCATGTGCAGTAAAAATACCACCATTGGCAGGAATTGATAGAGTGGGCACCTTGGGAAATAATCCAAGCCAGAATTTAGTATATGATCATTAGCCTGACCTTCAGAAGAAGAATACAATGCAAAAGTATGCAAGGGTCAATGATGTGTTTTACACTTATTTGGTGAGAGTCTTGATAGGAGATAAACACAAAAGGTTGTTAGCAGAGGCAAGCCATGCCATAAATTGGAATAGTACATGGTACATTCAATTTCCTACTTTCACATATATTTGAACTGAAGGTTTTGAAGGGAAACTATTTAAATTACTGAGATATTCTCTTGATAAATTGGTTGTTCTTGAATTCACTAGACAAATTGTGAATGTTTTTGGAATGTACAAGAAGTTTGGCAAATGAAATATAAAATTCCCATGGGGATTTGGTAAATATTCATGTTATAATGAAGCGATAGCCCAAGAATCAGAGAAAGAGCTAAGATACTATGGATTTGAGGAGTTTGAATTGGCAAGACATTTTTATCCTTTTCACAAGATCCAAAACTTTGTTGATAACAAATTCAGACACCAAGTTCGCATTGAAGACTTTTGGTCTGATTGTGAGGATGAAAGAGAGGTAAGAAAGAGGGCTCACCAAAGATTGACATTGGAACAGATGAGAATAATGGGGGGAATAAATGTACCCTAGGAAATAGAAGATGATGGGAAGTTATTAAATCAGAGTTATGAAAGTAGAGGTTTGGCACAATTTCCCATCAATGAACCAAACTGGGGAGAACCAGAAGAAACATCCTTGGATAATATATCCAAACTAGTGATATTGTTTTCTAAAACATGGTTGAATGAGAAGGTAGAAGAGATTAAGGCTCAAGGTGTCATGGCCACATATAAAAAGAAAGGAAATAAGAGGGCCAATGAAATTGAAGATGATTTATTGTGTTTCTATGAAAAGAAGAGGAAGATTATAGAAACTATAATATCTAACACAAACAAAAATGCAACACTCATGGATCCATACGCACTAGGTATCACAGTTGCAGTTGCTTCTGGTACATTCACAGAAAAAGGGGCATTAAGTCAAGGGGCCACTATAGAGCAAATACAAGACCAATGGCTACGTCACATCAGGGTCCAGTATCAACTGTGATCATAGATACTCCAAAAGGGAAGGTGTAAATACCTACCATGATTGTGGACACTCCACAGGTAGGAATAAGACAAACACTTGTATCTACGACTTCCATGCATAAAGAAAGAATCTAGGGATACATAAAGGTCAAACAAGATTTAACCGAAGAGAAGCTGTAAGAGCCAAAAGCCCAGAGGTTAGAAGAAGCTGCAAAGGTGGGTGAAATTGTAGATATCAAGGATAATATCAGTGATGAAGAAAGTAATGAAGAAGAACATCATGAAGATGACATGGAGATAGTAGATCCTTTTGGAAAATTAGTGCCACAAAATATTATTGAAAAAGTGCAAACGACTGCACAACAAATATTGGAGAAGGAAGTGGAAAAAATGAGAAGTGAAGAGGTAGTGGAAACACATGCTACGGAATCAAGCACACCACTAGATTTACGTTCCAATCAAACAGGAGATGAAAATGTGGAAGGTGATCAAAGAGAAGAGAAGGGAGAAGTTACTAACGCTTCAAGATCTACAGTACAAGATACAAAAGTACAGAATGAATAACAACCTCTTCAACAACAAGAATCTCAGGGAGAGTAGCCAGAAGAGAGTGAAGGTAAAAGAGATGAAAATGTAGGAGGTGATATAGGTGAGAGTTCTAAAGAGGAAGATTACGAAGAAGAAGTAGGAGGAGACATCGAGATAGAAGAAGAAGAAAATGGAAATGAAGAAGAAGAACAATGACAAGATGATGAACATCCACCTCAAGAACAACATCAAGAACATCTACCTCCTCAGCAACAACATAATCAACAACAACATCAAGAACAAATAGGAGTGGAGAAACCTCAAGAGGAGGTAATGTTATCATGCAGGATTACACCTGTTATGCAAAGCTGTGAAGCTCAACAATCCTATGTAACATGGGATCAAACTTAGGTCGTGGGTGACCTACGGTGAGCTTGAACCTCCATATTATGGGTTGGTTCCCTTATAATTTTCAAATGGATTAATCACTTTGTAGGAAAAGGGTTGAAAAGACCTACTAAAAGCACTAAAACTACAACTTAAATGTGTGGTGTGTTGCAAGTATGGGCCTAACCTGTGTTGTCATTGATGTCAACATACTCTTGTTTCATTAATGATAAGGATTGGATGAGCTGTGTGCTGAGGATATTGAGAAAATTAGTCTCAATCAGGAATAGTGAAGATCAGTGATGACAATAAGGCAAAAGTCCAAGATAGGAAGAGGATCAGAGGATGCGGATTAAAGGGTTTTTAGATATGTGCCTTGAGGTGATCCAGTAGAGATTTTAGAGGTCCCCATGAAGATATGAAGAATTTGTGGCCACTCAAGTAAAACCGGTTCTGATAGGTGTTCAAAGGTAACAGAGTGACATAGACAGGTCCGGTGAGATCCGAAAGTACAGCTTCCTACTCTACGGATTTGAGACAATGTTGAGGAAGTCCTTGTGATTTGTTAACTCGATTGGTTCAGGAATTGAAGGTCCAGAAGTATCCATTATTTGGTGACAGTGGTGACAGACTGTGTTCTTGAGGCTCCGGATGAAAGAGAGAAAGATTTCAGTATGCAGATGAAGTGCGGATGTTCTTGGTGATTTAGGAAACCTTGTGAAGGACTTTGGATTGTGTCCAACATGTGTTAGTGGTCCGCATTGGAGTTGGAGCTCGCTATTGAAGAAAAACCTCTGGATGATGGTGTTCTTCCTGAGACTGGCCGACCGGATAAGTTACACATCTTGTGGATGTTCTGGTAGATGTTTGCTGACTTAGATGATTATTCCTAAGTCGATGTCTTGTATAAATAAGGGGTTGCGAAGTCATTTCAAATTTGTCCTGGTGGAGATGAGTGTGTGGTAGCAAGGAGGAGAGCGAAA
The DNA here is from genome assembly GCA_027924645.1 of Cunninghamia lanceolata. Lineage (NCBI taxonomy): Eukaryota > Viridiplantae > Streptophyta > Pinopsida > Cupressales > Cupressaceae > Cunninghamia > Cunninghamia lanceolata. The sequence goes on along the minus strand of BSBN01000112.1, from coordinate 22,653,832 downwards.
GGCAGAGCAGAAGTATTGGGCTTAAATGGAACTGATTCAAGCATGGTGAAGATGCTATTTTCCAGTTCAAGTAGGTGATACTTATTTCTTTGTAGATAGTGTGTCTCTTGTAGGCAGTGAGCCTCTTGTGAGCAGTGTGCTCGGGCAGTGAGCCCTAATTGACATGTGCCATTTTGTTCTTTCTATTCTTCTAACAAAGAATACAATCTTGGGTTAATCACCCCGTGGTTTTTCCCTTAACCGGGTTTTCCACGTCAAAATCTTGGTGTCTTATGTGTTGATGTGTTTCTACTTTTGATTTAAGTGCATTATGTTTCATGATTAATATACTGTTAATCACTAAGAGGATTTAAGTGTGTAATTGTGAGAAAGTTTTGGACAACTGATTCACCCCCCTCTCAATTGTGTGCCCTAAGTCTAACATGGTGATGCACCTAATTTGATGGAAAACTGCAACTCTAACTCACAATAAATCTTAGAAAAATCTATCCACACAACTCACTTTGGCAATATGATCACAAAAAATGTTTCTAAGGGAGGCTAGAAATAACTTTCTTCTTGGAGGAAAACAAGGTTCTCACAGCATGAAAGAAAAACTATTCCAATAGCACAACCTAAGACCTGTGATTTTTTTACTGCTATTCAATACAAGCAAGTACAAATGAGACAATGATTATAAAGGTTTTGATATTAAACATAATAAAATATCATCAAATCATTCATAGAGACAACACAAATGAGAAGGTAGACACTTGATTCTACTGAAAAATAAAGGAATACTTGCTTAAAATTGACAGAATAAAACCTGTAACCTGCTATAATGTATTAATATGCAAAAGTTGAGTTACAAAACACTCTTTCTCTCTGCAATGTGTAAGAGCAAAAAGGCAAGAACTAGAAAAATCTAAGTTTTTATTACAATATATAATATGCTCTAAAAAAGACCTAGAAAGGTCAACTACAGTCAACTGTATCTAAAAATAATCTCTCCAAAAATGATCCACAAGCAAGTGTGAAAATCCCCCAAAAAAGGGCTATAACTGATCCAATTTGAGCTAAAATAGCTCAAAACCGCCCCTCTCTATTAGTTTGACCAAGAGGTGGACTAAAGTCTCCAATTTTAACCAAAAATCATGCAAAGAACTCCAAAAACCTCAGCTAACTCCATCTCCTGATTTTGCATGATTTGGGCATGTGTAAACAAAGTAAAAAATAATAATAAAGTATTCAAGAAGATTTACTTTATTATTTATTATAGACTTGTCTATTTTCACCATCTTTGCATTTCTATGATAAATAATAAAGTAATTTATAGCTTATTACTTTATTATTTATTTACAATTGTTTATCCATTTCCAAATCATGCAAAAGAATAATAAACTTCTTATATCTCCTTTTTGGTCTCATTGTGCAATTACATTATGCATGCAAAACACTCTCTTTGAGTTGTCTAAATTTCACCCTTATGTCTCCCATGCATAATCGGGAAAAAATATATCTATCATGCATTCACATGGCTATATGCATTGTTTTGATCCTTATAACTCCTTTATACATGATGTATATTTTCACTTATTTTCAAGATTCAAAGAAATTTATACCTTATGTCTCCCATGCATTACACACATGCATCACATATTCAAAACACACCTTATGACTCCATGCAAACATGCATCATACCTTTCAACATATAAAACACCTTATAAGTCCTTTTGACCTCCATCTCCATGCAGATTAACACATCAAGCCTTACCTTCGCATCATTGTTTATGTTTTGACTTTGTAAAAATCAAAAGGAAAAGAAACAAGCCCTCATGGGCCCTTGTGGCATCATTAGGTTGTGATACTTGTAAGTGTTGACCATGAGCTTGGAATGGATAACAATGATTTATACAAAAGGAGTCAAAACATAAAAAACTCGAATTAGGTCATTTGACCAAAAGGGAGAAGCAACCCTAAAAATATCATTTGCACTTGTATTTTTGACTACTGCTCCTCTATACCCACTGCCATGGAGGTTAGGGTTTCGAGGCAAAAGCTCATGGTTCTCTGCTATTCCTAAAGGATTTTGATGGAATCTCTTGAAGGTTTCGACAGGAAGTAGCAAGGTAAGACTCCTCTGTCACATATTCAACCATATTCTTTCATTCTGGAAGCAAAACTTGGCTTTTAAGCCACAACCATGATAGGTTTTCTTCTTTGATATACTTTTTTTGTTTCATTTCCTTACTATGGTTTGTTTGCTTCTTGTTTTGAGACCGCCATGGCCGACTGGTCTTGAATTTTGAGAGCTTTCCCTGTGAGCAAACTCGCGGCTTACATGCATGTATCTTCACTCAGGAATAAGGTAAGCTCCTCTTTTGATCTCTGCACCATTTGGTTTCTATTTATATGAAGCTTGACATGAGCTTAGGAAGTCAAAAAATGAAAGACATTTTCTTACATTTTGTTAAAATTATTACAACACCCTTGTCTAGTTTGAAGGCCGTGGGCTTTGCTTTGGATACTACACCATTATGAGTATTTTCTTCTTCTTAGAGGCCGTGGTCATATATCTTGCTCTGTATATGGGTTCTCTCCATATATAATGATAAGGGTTTGTGAAAAAAATTGACTCTCAAGCAGCAACACGAACTAGGTTTCTCTCCATTTTTTTATATGCAAAAGATAATGGTATTATACTGTTCTTTCATTTGCAAAACACCAACCCCTCTATGACCTTTGTATCTGAAACTTTCATAATGCAAATATGATATGGGTTTTGACATTTTGTGAAGAAAAAAGAGCATTCCTGGCTGCGGCCTGAGAACCCTTACATATATAATATTTTGTATTTCTTCTTTACTGTGTGAAGAGATGTTGATCCATTTTGTTCTGAGTAAATGGTTTGAATCTGAGCCACAACAAAATAATACTACTCCTGTGAAACATGGTCATAGTCTCTCAATTTGAGTATGCTATTCCATTTGAACTTACACATGTTATTTTCTGCATTTTCTGTGGGCAAACAAAAACATCTCTGCTGCTCCAACCTTTAGACTACACTTGTAGGTGATCATGCTTTGTGATGGAGGCAAAAAATGAATAATTTCTGGAACTACAAATTGCTCTTATTTTCATTTTCTTGACTATATGTGATCATACTTACATTGACTTTGGTTCAACTGTATGTGAACAAGAAAATGTGCATTTTTAACTACAATCCTATCTTCAATGAATAAAATAAATAAAATCCCTTTACTGCTCCAATATTGACTCATCTTTTGGTTTTGGCATCCTTCAGATTTGTACTTTGTATGCATTTATGCATTTGATGAAGACAAAAGGGAGCAAGAAATCATGAAGTCTGAGTTTGTATAGTTTCCTCTACTGTTCCAACCCTCCTTCTTGTCCTTCTGTACACGAGGCATATGACTGTAGAGTGATTTGGCATACATTATTTGTATTGTATCTTTATTTTGATGGTGTTATGAGTCTTCTGGTGATTGTCCCACTTTGTGGCTGTTACACTTGCATAGACATGACTGTCCTTTTCTAAAAAATGATGGAAAAAATGCCCTATTTCTGTCACTGTCTCATGCTTATCTGTACTATGTAGTAGCAAGGATGACAGTGAGAATAAATTTGACAAACATATGATAATTGTCTCTTTACTCTTATGACTGTTCCACATGCTTTTGACTTGACATTGTTGTTCCAACTTTCTTTTGTAACTGTATGTGAACTGTGGCATCCCTCACTTGCTTCTCTTGATGGCACAATGAGCTCCATGACTGTTCCACATGCTCTTAACTCCTTTCTAGTATAGATGTATGGTTCTTCATATGTCCAAATATCAAATTTACACTTCATTCATAACAAAAGGTGGAAAAGTACTTGTTCTTGGATGCTGCCCACATACACATCATACTTAATGATAATGACTCTTTTATTTCATTAGTTGAAGTAATATGTCTCTTGAGCAAATATTTAGGTGCTACCTCCTGTAGCAGTACTTGTACTTGATGACTCTCTTTTACACTTGTTTGTATAAAAATCCATATGTTCCTTTGTTGTGCAAGTACCATGGAAAGGGTACTTTGATGATGATGTTATGAAGCATCTATCATATTGGTACTAAATAATACCTCTTTTATCATCACAAGAGTGCTGTCCTGGACATATAAACATTCCTATTAATGAAGGCTACATGATGTTATTACCTTTATTTGAAATAGATAATGAATGTCTTCATAGTGTGATAATGCACCTTGCTCAGATCATTGGGCAGTTTTGAAAAGAGTTCAATGCTGATTCATGATTTTCATTCCATAACATTTTGGACTGACAACCATGGATGAGCAATGAGCTTTGAATCTCATGACTAACTTGATGTAGTACTTCTTCAATTGAATATGTCCATTTGAACATAATGAATACAAATTCCTGTTCTATCCCCTTCTAAAAATTAGGGACAACATGTCGGGCTCAACCCTTATGGAAGCCCACTTTGCACCACATGCTGAAATGTCTTCAAACCAATGACATAACTTATTCTATACCTGCACAGGAAACAAACATGTTAGTTATAAAACATACCTTTGGATTACAATGCTCATGATGCTTTTTTTTCCTTTTTGTCCTTTTCTCTAATATGACATCTGAATTTGTTTATTCAATTATTTTTCTGTTCTTCCCTTTTGCATAATCTGATCTTTAATGACTACTTTTACATAAAAATGGGTTGTACTTTTGTCATTTGATTATGTATATGAAAGGTTTTGGAACCCTGAGCTCTAACATAACAATTTTTGCAGGTAATTTGGAGCTTAATCGGATGGAGGGAGTTGGAGATCAACTCAACCTTGGGATTCGTAATTCGCAGGCAATGACGGGTCCCTCCTCCTTTCCTATGCATTTTTATTCTTTCAAAAGTACAATTTACTTTTATGCTGCATACTTCAGTTACTCCCACGACTTGTGTGGGACACTTTTATACATTCTTTTGAATATAATAAGTTATTTTATTTATGCAATGACTTTTGTATATTTCAATTTCTGAATCAAATACATAGCATAAAACAACTGATCTTTCCTTGAAACATATGTATAAAACATGATGTATAATTTGATAGTTTATAAATACCTCTTTTACTTGCATTGAAACATAATGAATAATCAGCAACTGAAACATGAAATCCATCAATTCTCTTCATTCTTCGAATGTCTATTTTCTTGACCATAGATGATTTCCCTTACATGGATGATGTAACAGCTCAGCTTGAGCTGTTACATGATTTTGATAAGTGATTTTGCACTTGTCTTCTGTCAAGACATTAGGCATTGACTGGATGATCCTGCATAAGCAAAAACATTTGTACGCCCTCTAAACAACTGATATTTAGGCCTTACTAAATTAGGTGTGATTATAATTTAGTAACATGTAATAAATAAGAAAGTGGCAGAGACTAGCGAAGAGGCACCAACATGGATGGGAAAAGAACTAAGATGAGAAAAGACAGAGGTGGGGCCACACCAAAGAAGGAAAAAAGAAAGGCAAGAACAATGTCTGCAATAAGGAGAAATCCATCTGGAGCAAGAACCTTGGAATTGGCTGTATCGCTAAATGATAAAGGAAAAGGAGAAATGAGCTTGAAAGATTATAAGATACTTCACTTAGATATGGGGTATGTAACCAGGGAACAACATATTGCAGAAATGGAAGATATGAATAAAGTGACCATAGAACTGATGAAGAAAGATAAAGATAAGTTTGAACAGTTAAAAGGACACATTGTCCAGCTGCAACAATTCATTCAGGGGATGTTTGATCCTAATGTTAGTATACCAGAATTACCTGCAGATCTAGCTATTTTATCAAAAGATCAGATAAATGAAATGGAGAATAAGAAAGTTGAGGCTAACATTTTCAGGATTGGATCAAAGAGTTCATACAAAGAGGAGAGGACATAATAAGGCAGGCAGTTGTTAGTTGGGCCATTGCCCTTGTAGGGAGAAATGGTTGCAACCTTAATATTCATCATTGTCAATCAAGAGTGAAAGAAAACAGGTATGAATTGGAACAGGTCAAAGCTATGGAGGAAAGGATTGAAGAATTGGTGAATGAGGGAGTATTGACACCTCAAATGGCAAACCAAGTGCCAAGGCATAAATTTGAATTAAAGTTCGAAGGAGGAAATTTGAGAAATTGTATTGTGAGTACCTAGGAGTTAGAAAGGAATGCTGGCAACATAATTAGAAAATAGGTAAAAGTAATGCAGAGACTCATTGGGCATGATTGCTTGGAGGTGCCAGTATATGATGTGGCCATGGCAGTGAGGGAATTCAAAGCTATTTATTTACCTTTCCGAGAGAGTCCTGTAGCTAATTTGAGCAAGGAAATGATAAATTCTATCATGGAGTTGAATGCAAAGATGAAGAAATATCAGAAGACTAGAGAGGATGCAGAGGAGAAAGAAAAGATACTAAAAAAAAGTGTTGAACTACAGCAATACACATGGACAAAAAGTCAAAAGAATACTCATACATCCATTACAGCATTAGTGGCCAGGTACACAGAGTATTTGAAGAGAATAGGAGAAGATTCAAAGGCAAGTACCAGTGGCAGCGAATAGTTCCCTTTCTTGATATTCAAATATGCTTGGGTATTCTATTTTGTTCTTAAGAGAAAGTCAAAAGGGAATATTTCATGTTTAAAAGATCCCAATAGCATCCTTTGCGCCAAAAGGAATATTTTGAAGAGATATTTTGAAAGAATGGTTGGGAAAAGATTTCCATCGTTGATCTCATGAATTTGAATGTGGAGCATTGATTAGTTTTTGTAACCATAGGGAAGGTGTTTGTTCTATATAAAGACCCTTACTACTTGTATTTTAAGGACACATGGATTTGTAGCAATCAACATAAGACTTTAGTTAGCAATTTTACTTTCGATTGCAAAAGGAAGTAATTCTTAGTGAATACTTTGAGCATCAATTGTTTAGAAAGGAGGTCAGTTGTGTTTGCATAAAGGAGCATGTGGAATGTCCTGCCTCTTTCATGCATCTGTAAAAAAACTTTGTGAGTTTTGGTAATTTTGATTGATTCAATAGAAGTCATTGTTACATTGTAAATTCGGAATAACTTTATATATGAAATGAATGCAAACATCAGATTTCTGCATCTATTCTAGAGTGGCATCTAATTTAGGCAATTGTTTGATATATTTCTATTCAAAAGATTGCAATTCCATATGTACGTTTGTGAAATTGCTTAGGATTTGCATATGAGAATTTAATTGCTGTTGAATTATTCAGGATCATCAAGCTCATTATATGTGGATAGCAGGGCATTCTATCCTGTTAGAAGTTGTTCTTAACTTTAACCTTATCTATCTTTTTCTTCAAAAGAGTAAATAATTAGCTTACATGCAGTCATCATAAGTGAATTTCTATGGCTTCGGATAAATAATTGCAAATTTCAAAGATCTTTAGAATTTTTTTCATAGAAATTTAGAATTACAAAGCATGTTTATTGAAATTCATGTAAATATTTGTAAGAAAATGGTAAATATATGCAAAGGATAACTTATTTTAGTGTAATTTGTTGTTATTTACATAAATTTAATAAGTCTAGTAGTCACATAACACTTTAGTCACATAAGGCCCCTTGAACAAACAGCTTCACAACGACCTGCTGACCTATCGAACACGGTCAAGACCTAACCATATAGAAACTTGAGATTAAGAATTCTCAGTGAATTCTTCATATCTTCCAAGATAGCTAAGGTTCTTTTGTGAATTTTAACTATGATGTGCATGTGTAAAAACATTCATCAACAGTTATTTGGTGCTAGAAGGAGGGACTGATAGGATTTAAAGTGTGTTTTGTACAAGTTGGCTAACAATACTGGTCGGGTGACTAGGTATAGGTCAAATTCAAGGGATACCTTCATACAATTGTCTAACAAGTGACAAAAAAGTACAAATAGTCCTTTAATCCCAAGCCCTAGAATATTCCAGGTAGGAGTTTCATCAAGTACTCCTCCAAGATCACCTCCAGTTATACCTAACATAGTAAGTCCTAATGTATCTTGATTCAAGCCATTAAATTTTGGTCTAAATCCTCAGAATAACCCAAATTTTGGTTCAAGTCTACCTAGGGGTCATGTTATGGTGTTCTTTAATGTGAATTCCCCTATACATTTTGTGGCATATCATGACATGCCAAAGAATCTAGACAAAATTTGTCCTAAGTATCAATTGCATCAAGATCCTGAGGATCATATCTAGATTTTTGAAGAAACTTGCTTCAGAGCAAGGTTAGCTCATGAGGATGTGGTTTGTAGGTTGTTTCCTTTTACTTTCAATGAACAGGCTCAGAACTGGTATGATAATTTGCCTAACAATCAGATTACAATCTGGGAACTTATGGAGGAAGCATTCTTATCTAGGTTTAGAGGTCTAGTAGAGCCATCATCTCTGTATCATAGGTTGGAAGAAATCAAGAGGGACGAGGGAGAACTCATTAACAATTTTAATAATTATTTCCAAAAGGTGTATTCAAGGTTAGTTGATCCTTATACTGTGACTGCTAAAGAAATACTAGCAATGTATTATGCTGCTTTAGATCCTTTAACCATAATGTTTGTCAAGAGATAATTACCTGTCGTAGATACTGTGTCAAAATCTTATAAAGAGGTAGTGAAAATCAATAAAGAGATGAGACAAACAACTTATAGTCCCTCAATAAGTCTAGGTAGTGCTACAGTTCCAAATTAGATGCAACAAGTGAATGGAGCTATGATGCAACATATTCCAATGTTCAATCCAATACCTACTCAAGTTCCAGTATATAATCCAGTTCCCACTCATGCTATAGTTCCATATACAAGAAATGTTGCCAATAATAACTAGTCTAATGGTCAATCATTTTTCCAGCCCCCTCATGATACATTTGTAGCTAAAACTCAGGAAGATTAAAGTGAGTTAAAGGAAATTACTGATCACTTGAGAAGGTTGACTATTGAAATGATTCAGTTGAGGAATGATAATTTTTATAGTAGAAATCCTCAGAATCATAATCCTAACATGAACCAAAATCAAAATCAAAACTAGGGACAGGGATCACAGAATAGAAGCCCTAATGGAGACAACAAAACCTATGGAAATGACAATAGGAATTCAAATTAGCCTAGACCCCCTACAATATGGAATACCAGACCAAATAATGGTACTCTAGCTTCTCCATTTGAGAGTCCAGACAATCAAGAGTCTAAAAAGCCCGCTACGGTACAAGTAGCAGAGGTAGCCCTTAAGAATTGGTGCAGAATCCATAATACTAATGCTCATGCTGAACTCAATTGCCCACAGTTTCATTTGATAGCTAGTATCTTCAACGTAGAAATATAGGCCCCTACATCTGAGTTCTTAATTCCTAAGGGAAATGAGATAGTGCCTTCATAATAGAAGTCTTCCATGGTCCTAAAAAGTTTTACATTCTCAACAAATGGGGGAGAGGATCAAATAAGAGAGGATGAACCATATTGTTGTGAAAGTTTATATCCTGAATCAGCCCTAGTGTTAGAAACTTTCCAGTTTCCTTTTGAAACTGAGAATGAAGCATTATGTGAGCTAGATGAGGTTCAGGCATTTCAACAGTCCCAAAGGAGCCATACGTACAACTTGAGAAATAATAACAAACCTAGAGGTCCTTTTACTACTTCTACACCTCCAAATAACCTCAATACACCAACGGATCGACATGCAAGTAATAATCCTATGCCTCCTAAGGCCAATTATCAGGGCATTGGTACTTCTGCATCACCAAAGGTTCAAGTAGTTAAATCAGAACTTAATGAAGCCTCTAAACTGATGAACTACTTGTCGGAAGAAATTAAAAAGATAAAAGTCAATGTGCCTCTGTATGAGTTATTGAAGAGTCCAGGAGTAAGGAATGCATTCATGAAATCCTTAGACAAGTCTGGTCCTAGAGAGAATTAAGTAGGCCTAGATAATCACAGGAAAGACATACACACAAAAGATAAGAGCAAAAGTATTGAATAGCCTGCAAACATGAATGTAGTAATGTATACAAAAAAGAAGGAATCTCTTCCATTTCTGTTAACCTTGAGAATTTTTGGGAAGAATCTACATTGTGTATGAGGAAAAATCGATTAAATCTAAACTAAATAAAACCAAAGAACCCAATAACATAAAGGAAACCAATCTAAGTAAAAGCCATAACAAATACTCAAAATCAAGACTTTTACCGAAATCTGTATTGTTTCCTTTGGATTGAATGTGGATTGCTCAATGAAGTTACAAAGCCATGGCTGCAACAAGCAAGTATGTGCTCAAGAGATCAATGTCAAAAGATCGTTATAGTGCTCAATCGACGCGTTTTGTATGCTCAAAGCTCTGTTAAGTATGCCTGAGAATACGATCGAAGAGAGAGGCTCAATGAAGGAGATGAGGGGGGTTTATATAGATTTCAAGGAAGATCGATCAACGGTCCAGATAATTCAGAAGAATCAATGGAGGAGATAAGTTGATGAATGTGCAACGAATGAGAAGAAGACATGTGTCTTGCTTGCTTTTGCATGAGAGGAGTTATCAAGAATAGAAGAATGAGTTAACTGAAGAGATAAATCAATTAAAAGAATAAAGCAATCAGTTAAGTGATTTAAAACAAGAAGAAGGGATTTGCATGAGAAAAGAAGATATTTTGCTTTATTAAATATAGAAAGCTTGAGTTATTTTAGAGATAACTCAAATTTAGAAGAAAAAATAATTTAAATAAATAATTGATTTATTTAAATTTAGAGAAGATAGTTTGGAAGAAATAATTAAATAATTGGAATTATTTAATTTAGAAGATTTAAAAACAAATTAAATAAATAAATTTATTTAATTGTTGTGCATGATTTTGGGAGAATGATTTTTGATTTAATTAAATAATTAAGAATTATTTAATTTTAGATAAGAGGGAATTTGTTGAATTAATTAAATAATTGGATATGTTTAATTAATGTGGATTTGATTTTTGGAAAGAGGATAATGAACCAATTAAATACTTAAAATTATTTAATTGTAGAAGAATAACAGAGGAATTTAATTTTAATTAATTAAATAAAGAAAATTTATTTAATTAATGTTGAATTTAGGAGATTTAGAAGAATTTAATGAAATTAATTAAATAATTAGATTATTTAATTAATGTGGGAAATGTAGGTGATTAGACAGATAACGGAATACAAGTGATTTGACGACACGGTCATTTTAGGGTGTCTACATTTTGCCCCTCTTTGATGCAATGCAGCATGTAGCGTTGCGTCAAAGAAAACGATTGTTGAAGACGTAATATAATTTTTGATGCCCCAGTGTAGGTAGTTGCCCCAGCGTAGCTGGCGTAGGGTGCCCCCTCGAGAGGAAAGATAGGGAAGCGATAGAAGAACTGTGTTGACGCTCGACTAGAAGATTTGTTGGAGATAGGCGAGGTTGGGTTGATGATAGATAGAAGAAAGGAGATAGGAGAGAACATAAGAGAAAGACTGTTGATTGATCTTTGCTGGAAAACTATATAAGGCCATGGAAAAATGGATGGTGTAAATGGATGAGCTTGTTGCAATGGATTCACATTTGTTTATAAAGAGCAATCCTTATTTTTGATATAGCACGTGGATAGTTTGCCACCAAGGTATAAAAGACCAAGGTGCTGTAATATCCGAGTGCGTGTACGTTGACTCTGCAAGCAAGCGGTTTGAACTTAGATCCCCTTAGACATACTATGACCTTGTTGGTACATGTGAATAAGCCATAGTCTTGAACATAAAATAAACTTCAATACATGTAAATGCAAGAAGAATTATTAATATGTAAGATGCTAGGTCCTAACACACATAAGATAAATAGAATGCTAAGAAAGATACTAAAGATCATTCCTCAAACATGGCATACAAAAGCAATGACTATGCCCCCAATCCGTACTGCATCGCAACATACCAAGATTATAGATAAATCAAGGTAGTCTTGAATAGGTACAGGAAAAGGAACAGAAGATAAACCAAAAAGCAAATTGACTGACCTATAAAGTAAACATACAGCCAACATATTCTCTTGCCAAAGAGGTTGCCGAGGATAGATTGGATAGGAAAGATAACAGCCTTATTGTAGGAAATCTGTGTCCGTTAAAGGGTGCCATCTACCTAAAAAGACAATGTCTTGCTGCGGGAAATGCCACATGTCGCAGGAGACGCGTGTGTTGGTCTCGATCATGAAACACTTCGCAGAAGACAAGCCTGTGGATCTAGGGCTTTGGTTAAGCGGTACTTAGTTGATGTTGGCAATCGGTATGCAGGACAGTAGATGACTCTGGAAGGAAGCTTCTTTGCTTCAGGTTTGCGAAGGACTATTGCTTTGAAAGGATGCGCTAGCTTGCTGCTTGAGTTAGTCAAGTCGAGGCCAATGGATTTTGAAAAATGGAAGACTAGAAGGATGGAATGCTAATGGATTGAGACGGGTGGAGAATGATGGATCGTGTGTGCCTGAGTACTGGATACATCCTTCGTATTCCAGACTGCCTACATACCCTGTATCCATGGGATCAAGGCACACTTACGATGGAAGATGAACGTGATAAATATGTAGTTCTGGACAGAGTGATGAGATGGGTCAAGATGAAGAGAAGGGGATCTTATGTACCTGAGTATTGGATACTTCCTTCGTATTCCAGACTGCCTACATACCCATATCCATGGGATCAAGGTACCTTAAGATTGAGAAGAGATGATATGTAGTTCTGGTAGATGGGATGATGATGTAGAAAAAGTGTTGAGAAGATAACAGCCTTATCGTAGGAACTCTGTGTCCGTTAAAGGGTGTTACCTGTGAAAATGAGACAAGATTGAAGTATGTGCTGCGAACCACGAACAAGGAACCAATCCTAGACCTAAGTTAAGGAAAGAGTTGCCCCCATTCCAGTAGAGGAAACTGTAGGGGTGACTGTCGAAGAAGACACGGAAAGACTTGACCTAGGACAAGACAGTGTTAACTGTAGACACAGATCAAGACGTGGGATGACGACGAGGGACATTGACAAATTTCCAAGCTATACTAGATAGGGAGATGGAAATGCAAACAAAGTCAATGGGTTTATTATGGGTGGATGGATGAGGCGCGTTGCGAACTGGACAAGGAGGGGGCAGGACTCGATAGACGATGGATGCTGACTCTACACATAGCGCCTATTTGCCAGGTTTTCACTATGGTACTTATCCAAGGTCCTGTTTGCCAGGTTTTCACCAGAGGACGAATTTTTTTTATTTTTTTTATTTTTTATTTTTTGGAATACTCTGAGGATCAGGCATAGAACTTCTTGAGATGGACACTGTTAAGTGGCTCATCTAGAGGAATGCCATCAGGTGTAGCTAAAGTATAAGCTCCTGATCCATATGCTGCTGTCACAATGAAGGGACCTAACCAGTTAGGCTCAAACTTACCCTTCTTCTCTCGATCTGCTTGATTTCTCTGATTCTCCTTAAGTACAAGATCACCAACTTGAAACCGTCTTTCTTTGATCTTTTTGTTGTAATTACGCCGGAGGCAGTTTTGATAGACATGGAGATGATTAAGTGTGGCAAGGCGCCTCTCATCTAGTAGTTCAAGCTCAGCTAATCTAGAAGTGCGAGACTCGTCTCCGCCGATCAGGTCCTGCATGGATACTCTGAGGGATGGGATCTCGACCTCTATAGGTAGGATGGCTTCAGAGCCAAAGACCAAGGCATAGGGTGTGGCACCAGTTGGTGTTCTGATACTAGTGCGGTAGGCCCATAGGGCGGGATTGAGTTGCAAGTGCCAATCACGACTAGCTTCATTGACCGTTTTCTTGAGGATTTTGAAAATGGTTTTATTGGAGGCCTCAGCTTGGCCGTTACTCTGCGGATAGTAGGGAGTTGAAAAGCGATGTTGGATATTGTATTGTGTGCACAAGGTACGGACATCTTGGTTCTTGAATGGTCTCCCATTATCAGTGACAATGGCTTGGGGAATACCATACCGGCATATGAGGTAGTTTAGAATAAACTTGGCTATTTGTTTACCGGTGATATAGGTCATAGGAATGGCTTCCACCCACTTTGTGAAATACTCAGTGGCAGTAATGATAAACTTGTGGCCATTGGAGGAGGAGGGTGGATTTGTCCTACGAGGTCGAGACCCCATTGAGAAAAAGGCCATGGAGTTGTCACAGGTTGTAACTCATGAGCTGGTGCATGAATCAGATCTCCATGCTGCTAACATTGTAGACACTTCTTAGCAAACTGTGTAGCATCTTGCTCTATTGTAGGCCAGTAATAACCTGTTCTGAGTATCTTCTTAGCAAGATTAGGACCGGTAGAATGTGCGCCACAGACACCTTCGTGTATGTCTCGTAAGGTAGCTTCGGCTTCTTCTGCGTTAAGACATCGTAAGAGGATACCATCGAGACTCCGGCGATATAGTGTATCACCCAGAATGATGTAACGAGAGGATCGACGGATAAAGGTTTTGCGTTGGGTGGAGGATAGGTCAGGGGGAAAGGTTTGGTGTTTAAGGTATTCATAGATATCTTCATACCATGGGGAATTAGGACCAACAAGTTCGTAGATGATTTCAATAACAGGAACATCGACGGCTAGTATCAACAATTGCTCGATCAAGAATTCACATTTCTGTGTATTTGCAGGCATGTCAATCAGTGATCCTACAGAAGCCATAGAATCCGCAGCTTTGTTATGCTCTCTTGTAATTTGCTCAAATGTGATGGTAGAAAAATGTGGTTTGTAGGCATCCACTAGTTGTTTGTAGGGGACCAACTTTTCATCCTTTGTTTGGTATTCATCTGTGACTTGGCGAATGACTAACTGTGAGTCTCCATATACTTGTAATTCTGTGATGTCCCATTGAACTGCTGTATTGAGACCTATGAGGAGTGCTTCATACTCAGCTATGTTGTTGGTGCAAGGGAATGCTAGCCGATATGACTTTGGAATGTAGTCATTCTGAGGTGTAACAAATAAGATGCCGGCTCCTGATCCATGCTGTGTGTAAGAACCGTCAAAGTACAACTTCCACATTATGGAGTTAGAAAGAGTGAATAGATTCTCATCAGGAAAGTCTGCTACCATAGGATGTGTATCTTTCATAGGTGCTTCTGCTAGTTGATCCGTGAGGGCTTGTCCTTTGATTGCCTTACAATCTGTGTACTCAATGTCAAACTCACTAAGGATCATGACCCATTTAGCTAGTCTGCCTGTGAGAGCAGATTTTGCTAGTAGATACTTCAAGGGATCAATCTTGGCTATTAGATTTGTATGTTGGTTCAACATGTAATGTCGCAACTTTTGGGAGGCGAACACTACTGCTAAACAAGCCCTTTCCATTGGTGAATAATTGAGCTCGTATCCCACCAAGGTTCTACTAATGTAATAAATTGCATGCTCCTTTCCTGTGTCATCATTCTGTGCTAGCAGGGCCCCTAGGGCCAAATTTGTAGTGGAGATGTATAAGATCAAAGGTTTGTCCGCAACTGGTGGAACCAATACGGGTGGTGTAGCTAGATACTCTTTAAGTTGATCAAATGCTGCTTGACACTTATTGTCCCATCGAAATGAAACATCCTTTTGGAGCAAGTGTTGAAAGGGTTGACATTTATCTACTAGCTGTGAGATAAAACGCCTGATGGACTGTAACATTCCCTGAAGGCTCCTTAGTGCTTTAAGGTTCTTGGGTGGAGGCATCTCCACTATAGCTTTTACTTTCGCTGGATCCACTTCGATGCCTCTACGAGATACGATGTATCCCAATAGCTTTCCTGATGTTACACCGAATACACACTTCTTTGGATTGAGTCTTACTTGGTATTTTTCCAGCCTGTCAAAGATCTGTCCTAAGACCTGTATGTGATCCACTCTAGAAGATTTAGCCAATATATCATCAACATAGTCTTCCATGATGTGATGAAAGAGGTCATGAAATATCACTATCGTTGCTCGCTGATAGGTTGCTCCTGCATTCTTCAGACCAAACGGCATGACACACCAACAATAATTGCCCCAAGGACAAGTAAAGGTTGTTTTATGTTGGTCTTCTTTAGCTATCCTTATCTGATTATAACCCGAGAATCCGTCCATGAGAGAAAGCATCTCGTGACCTACTGTCAAGTCCACTATAATGTCAATGTTTGGTAGTGGAAAGTCGTCTTTAGGACATGCCTTATTGAGATCTCTGAAATCATTACACCTGTGGATGCGCCCATTAGGTTTAGACACAGGTACAATGTTTGAGACCCAATCTGAATAGTCAATGGGTCGTATGAACTTTGCGTCTAACAGCTTTTGTACTTCCACCTTCACCAAGAGAGCTATCTGTGGATGCATTTTTCTCAACTTCTGCTCGACTGGTTTCACCTTGGGATCAACTGTGAGATAATGAACTACCAGCTTAGGGTCTAGCCCTGGCATATCGGCATAGGTCCATGCAAAGTTGATGGTTCGTTGCAAGAAGAAGCTGTTAAGATTTCTGTGCTCTGTGTCAGATAATGATGCTGCTAGGAATGTTGTCTTTGGATTCTGTTCTGTGCCAAGATTTATTTCTGTAGAATCTTCCACTAAGAGAGCTGATTTCTCTTGATACTTAGATGGTAGGAGAAGGTCAAATCCTCCATCCTCAAGTGCCACAGTTGGGTTTTCACCTTTGGATACGTCCTTTATTTTTACTATTTTATGATCAGGAGGTGCCACAGTGTGGTTTTCACCTAGAGATCTTTCTTTATTTGTACTTTTGCGACTGGAGGATTTGGCATTCTCACCAAAATAAGCCGTGGGCTCTAGTTCCATTACAAAACCTGCCTTGTGATCGCCAAGAGGGATACCTTCCCGAAGTCCCATGAACTCAGCTAGAGCTTCGTCATTCTGAAACACATCTATAACGGGGGTCCCTTGTTGGTCCCAATCGATAAGTTCAGGGTAGACAAGTGTGACATTCTAGGTGCTGGTGGTGGAAGTTAAGGATACAGAGGATAGTGTAAAAATGGAGGATTTTGTGAATAGATTGGTCATGTGGAGGGAAGAGTCATCGATGATATCCTCTGTAGACGTCGTATCGGCAGGAAAAGTGTCAGCTACCTCGTCGAGGATATACTTGATGTCCAAGGCACGTGGTACCTTCTTACCAAATCCTAATCCCTTCTTGTCTAGCTTCTTTGTTACCACAATGGGCTCCATAGTGCCTTGATTCTGTTTCCCAAGGCCACCTTTGCCTTTATAGCCCATGTTTTTCACTATCCTTAAGCCATTGCCATATTGCTTGACTGGTATCGTGACTGGTTCTTTCTCCTTGTAGAGCCAAGAAGAGATGTCCTCAATGGTTTCCTCTTCCAATAACCATCCATGTTGGAATTGGGTTAGGAATGTTGGGGGAGGAATAGTTGCTTTTTTGGTAACTTTGGCAATGGGTGGTTGGCCGTAAGACTTTGGAGATAAAGGCATCCGCCCTACACAACAAGATTCTGAGATATCATAAGTGCCAAAGCCTATGTCTCGGACACGAGCTGTGATTTTGGGGAGGGGTGTAGGTTCACTTGTAGAGGCTTGTGTGAGAGTTTCAGGGTCCACATAGAGAGGGGATTCAAGGGCTTTGTCATTTTTAGGCACTTGGTTGCAATTCTTATAGCTTCCTTGCAAGACACGACAAAATTCAAAAGGATTAGGGTCTCCTGGGATGGTGATCTCCGTACCATTGTATGGGAACTTTAGGGACTGATGGTACGTGGAGGGGACAGCTTTCATTGCATGGATCCATGGGCGGCCAAGAATAATGTTGTAAGGCAGCTCAATATCAAGGACTTGACACCTAGTTTCAAGCATGATAGGGCCCAGTTGTATAGGCAAGTGAATAACACCTTCTGAACGGCATTCTGCATCATCATACCCCTTGATTGTAATACTATGATCAGTGTTGACGTGATCCTCAGAGTATCCCAATTGCTTTAGTAACTTTAAAGAACAGATGTTGAGATCAGCACCACCATCTATGAGTATGCGTTTGATTTTGCGCTTATGGATGAGAACTTCAACATGAAGGGCATCGTTGTGACAAGGATCATGGGAGGGGAGGTCTTTCTCAGATAAGACCACGTTGTAAGGCAAAGCAATATTACCTACTATAGCTTGGAAATCTGCGACTGCTATGTTGTTAGGAACGGAAGACTCCTGGAGGGCTTTTTCTAGCACCACTCTATGTGCAGGCGAGGACCGTAGAAGGTCCAAAATAGAGATCTGTGCTGGTGTTTTCCCTAGATGTTTGACAAGATTATAATCAGACTGAACCAGAAGCCTAAGTGTAGGTGCATGGATGGTGACATGACCTCGACGAGTAGTAACAGCACAATCCATAGATTTGCCTTTGATGGTGAGGGTAGACACTCGACTCTCTTCAAAACGACCTACAATGGAATCGAAAGATGTGGAAGCGTGATTGATACCTTTACCTCTATCCTGAGGAGGAGGTGGGCCATGATGAGGGAATGGTTCCTTGTACATATCTAGATCCTTGTTCGTGTGTTGCGTTGGTGATTCATCCTCAAAAGTAATTTGATTACCGTCGATGAGGTTTTGGATGAGGTGCTTAAGCTTCATGCAAGACGCAGTTCGATGACCTTTGCTCCTATGGAACTCACAATACTCATTATCTTTGTAACGTGCAGTTTTGTAGACAGGTTCTCCATATGGGGGAGCATCAGGTAAGGTGATGAGCCCTTTCTGCAAAGCTTGCTGTAAGACCGATTCGATGGGCACTCCCAAGGGGGTGAATTGACGTCGCGGAGGGTAATCTTGTTGGGGCCGCTCTTGTTGTCGTTGCTGTTGGTTTTGATAAGGCTGCCTTTGTTGCTGCTGTTGTTGAGGTGGAGCTTGACTTGGTTTGGAGAGTTGCAGCGGTGTTTGTAACGTTTGGACATGCTTAGTATCGACCACCCCATCATTGACCACGTTTTTGTTCTTGTTCCAATACTTGGGTTTATCGTTCGATTGTTGATGAGAAGTACTATCTTTCGTCTCCTTAAAGATTTTGACCACACCCTTAGCAATGAGGGCCTTCTCAATGTTGATACCCTTGTATGTGATTTCATCAAAGGTTGTAGCACTAAGAATTTGCAAATGAAAACCTAACTCTTGGTTGAGGTTCTGCACGAATATGCTAACAAACTATTTCTCCGGAATCTTGAAAGGGAATTTACTAGCCATTTGTCTCCATCGTTGAAGGAAAGAAATGAAAGTTTCACCATTTTTCTGTTTATTGTTGCATAGGTCCGTCATGGAAATCTCATGCTCTGCGTTGTAAGAAAAATGGGTGGCAAACTTCTCTGCTAGCTCGTTGAAAGACTTGATACCCGTAGGTAAGTGTGAGAACCATTCTATTGCTTGACCTCCAAGACTGCGAGGAAAAAGATGCATAAGATATGTGTCGTTATGAGAGACCTTGAAGCAAGCAAGATAGAATTCCCTAAGATGGTCTTTTGGGTCACCTTTTCCTTTGTACTTATCGAACTTGGGAATAGTGAAATTTTGAGGAAAAGGGATCATTGGTAACAACCGATCAAAAGGATAAGGACACACTTCCTCTAAAGAGAAGGTCTTTTTGGTGTGGCCAAACGTAAGATCAGATAGCTGCTGTTGAACTTCTGCGATCTTTAGCTCCATAGTCGTGGGAGGGGTTGGTAACATCTCCTGTTGTCCCAAGAGTGGTTGGTGTTGCCCATATGGAAGATTATAATGTAAGCCATGCGCATTGGTATTATAAGGGTCGTAAGATTGATTGGGATCATATGGGTTGTACGATTGGTTCAGATTGGGTTGGAATTGGAGGCCTTGATGAGGCAGAGGTGGAGGTGGCACTAAGTAAGAATGTTGGCTTTGCGATGGTTGAAGAAAAGTATTGCGGGGAGGAAAGCTAAAGTGCGTTTGATTAGGTTGTGATGGTGGCACAAAGCTTTGGGAAACCTGATGTTGGGAATGTTGAGAGTGGCTAGGCAATGTATGAAAGAAGTTGAGCGAGGA
Source organism: Cunninghamia lanceolata (assembly GCA_027924645.1). Classification (NCBI taxonomy): domain Eukaryota; kingdom Viridiplantae; phylum Streptophyta; class Pinopsida; order Cupressales; family Cupressaceae; genus Cunninghamia; species Cunninghamia lanceolata. The sequence goes on along the minus strand of BSBN01000112.1, from coordinate 22,633,761 downwards.
TGAACGTTGTGGAGGAGGAACATAGTTAGAAGTGATTTGCGACGGTTGGGGTTGATTGAAGATGAGAGTAGAAGAATGTTGTGGTTGGGGCTGCTTGAGGACGAGAGTAGAAGAATGTTGTGGTTGGGGCTGCGTGACTCTAATTGGTTGAGAGACATGCAGGTGTGATGATATAGGAGGTGGCATTTGTTGAGACCCTTGTTGCATGGCTACATAAGTGTTCCCCGGATTGTAATTGGGTGGGAAACCTATGCGTGATGGGGTAACCAAGATTCCGCTTGCGCTTGGGGTGGACACTTTAGGAGGTGGTTGCACATTCGATCGAGCTAAGGTGGCTTGCTTAGCTAACTCTGCTTGACGTTGGAGAGTTTCTTGTTGGTTTTGATAGATCTCCATAGGAGTCAAAAGCGGTGATATGGGCCTCTCCTCTGTTGGATTTTGGAAAAGGGGATTCCTATACTGCGAGCCTTGTGTAGGTAAGGGCGTAGTCACTGTGGACATGGTTTGCACCGCTTGTATGGTTTCTTGGGTGTTGGTGCTCTCCTTGAGAGTGGACACATCAAAATCTTGAGGTAACTTGGCGCCTTGCTTTGCAAGCAAGCGAAAGAAATGATCCTGGTTCTCACTAAGGATTTTATCAAAGGCAGCTATAGCTCTAGGATCTTGTATAAATTCATCAAGATCTTGCCCATCTTCTTGAGAGGATTGACCTATTTCAAAGTGTCTCTCTTCTTGAGATGGGGTTTGATCTACGATATAACCTTGTGGGACAAAATTCGGAGGCAAGCCTGTGGTATACTGAGGCGCATTTATCAAAGGGGTTCTATCCTCATGAGGATTGCTTGGTTCATCTATGTGCGGCATGTTTGGAGAGCTGATTGGTTTTGTCGCGGGTGTACTAGGAGTCACCTTGGGAGTAATGTTGAGACGACCTGATTGTGGTGTCCGAGGGGGTGACTTGTGCTTCTTAGGGACAACTTGCCTAGACTTCATGGTTTGCTGTAGCCTAGTGGTGACCATGGGATACACTTAGGCACAATGTAATGCTGGGAATCTGTGAGATGCTTTGAAGAAATGGACAAACTCAGATGCACAAAGTACTGGACCAAAAGCGCTATACTGTTTGACCAGAGGCGCAAGACTGTGCTACCAAAAGCGTGCTACTGTGGGCCGGAGGTGATGGACTGAGCTACCAATAGCGAGTTACTGCTATGCCAAAGGTGAGCTACAGTGACCAAAAGCGAGCTACTGTTATACCAAGGGCGCTGAAGTAGAGTTTTGCCAGAGGCGGGTTACTGCTGACCAAAGGCGATCTACTGTATTACCAAAGGCGAGCTGCTGTAATACCAGGGGCGCTGAAGTAGTGTCTGATGTTTTTCAAAGGCAAAATTTTTCTGTTTCTGATTGGATTGGTTTGGCAAGAGAAAACATAGCAAACAAGTGGTCAAAAAAGGCACAAGGACTGACACAATAGATAGTGTATGTTCAAGGCTCCAAACAAGCCCAATGTTTCCACAGGTCTAATACAGTTGTAATCAATAACAAGCACTTTTTATCCCTAGAGACAAGGTTTCATTGCAGTAGATCAGCTCACAGCTTAATACTCCGTCAATAAAAATATCATTCCATAAAGGTGTCGGATATTTAGTATCTTTGCGAGAGACGATAGGTAGGGATATCTCACCCTCCCCTTGGAAAGCTCAAGTAGGTCACAAGAGCTTTATGTCCAAGGGAATACTATCTCTTCTCAAGGGAGCCAATGGTGAGTATCTTAAGGGTTTAAATCGATTTCCCTTGCACTGGTGATTACCGCAATGTTCGGAGGTAGGTCAGGTGGTCTCTATCTAGAATTGGTTCTTAGTGACTTTGAGGGACCAACGCCTTACGAGCAATGCGACAAGCTACTAAAAGCTTTAACCAATCCTACTAAGAGTTTCAAACACTTCACTCAATGTGAAAATCGTTTCCACAAAGAGCTAGTACACCTCTTTTCAGTTTGGCACCACAAGGTAAGGCTGACGTCAGTTAGGACTTGGCTTTCGCCTTATCCCTCTTATATAGCGGTTCAAAGGAAAACTCCGCTTAGGGTCGTCCCTTTTGGATGAATCGCAATCCAAAAGCAGGCCCTTCTAAAGGAAGTAAAAAAAAAAGTAAAAGCAAGCACGTCAAACAAAGGTTCAATTGTCCCGTTATAAGAAAAATAAGGTGCAAACTAAGCTAGGCACACGCACGTTTGTAGTTGTAAATTGTCCCTTATGAAATGAAGTGTTTGGCATTCATGTCCATTGTCCTTTAGAAAATTGAGGTGTTTGTTCATACATGTCCATTGTCCCTTAAGAAATGCAGTATATTCCTAAGACTTAGATTGCAAGAAAAGATTTGTTTAATTATCCTTTTAAGCATGCAATGTGTTTCTAAGACTTAGTGAGATAAATCAAAAGAGGTCTTCAACGCTCGTCCTGCATGAACATATTAAGAAAACACCTATTGGCTCTGTGTGAGTAATAAGAAGCTGCAACAAGTGAGTTAGTCCCACCGGGCGTGCCAGAATGTGTATGAGGAAAAATTGATTAAATCTAAACTAAATAAAACCAAAGAACCCAATAACATAAAGGAAACCAATCTAAGTAAAAGCCATAACAAATACTCAAAATCAAGACTTTTACCGAAATCTGTATTGTTTCCTTTGGATTGAATGTGGATTGCTCAATGAAGTTGCAAAGCCATGGCTGCAACAAGCAAGTATGTGCTCAAGAGATCAATGTCAAAAGATCGTTATAGTGCTCAATCGACACGTTTTGTATGCTCAAAGTGCTGTTAAGTATGCCTGAGAATACGATCGAAGAGAGAGGCTCAATGAAGGAGATGAGGGGGGTTTATATAGATTTCAAGGAAGATCAATCAACGGTCCAGATAATTCAGAAGAATCAACGGAGGAGATAAGTTGAGGAATGTGCAACGAATGAGAAGAAGACATGTGTCTTGCTTGCTTTTGCATGAGAGGAGTTATCAAGAATAGAAGAATAAGTTAACCGAAGAAATAAATCAATTAAAAGAATAAAGCAATCAGTTAAGTGATTTAAAACAAGAAGAAGAGATTTGCATGAGAATAGAAGATATTTTACTTTATTAAATATAAAAAGTTTGAGTTATATTAGAGATAACTCAAATTAGAAGAAAAAGCAATTTAAATAAATAATTGATTTATTTAAATTTAGAGAAGATATTTCGGAAGAAATAATTAAATAATTAGAATTATTTAATTTAGAAGATTTGAAAAGCAAATTAAATAAATAAATTTATTTAATTGTTGTGCATGATTTTGGAAGAACAGAAGATTATAAATAAAATATTTGATTTTATTTATTTTTAGAGGATTGAGATAATTTAAATAAATTTGATTTGATTTATTTAAATTTAGAAGAACAATTGATTTAGTTACATAATGTAAATTATTTAATTGTAGATAAGATAGAATTGTGATGAATTAATTAAATAATGGGATATATTTAATTAATGTGGACGTGAATTTTGGAAGGAGGATAATGATCAAATTAAATAATTAACATTATTTAATTGTGGAAGAATATAGAGGAATTTGATTTAATTAATTAAATAAAGGGAATTTATTTAATTAATGTTGAATTTAGGAGATTTAGAAGAATTTGGTGAAATTAATTAAATAATTAGATTATTTAATTAATGTTGAAATGCAGGTGATTAGGAAGAAATGATGAAATGCAAGTGATTTGATGACACGGTCATTTTAGGGTGTCTACATACATAATTGCATGGTAGATTCTGGGGTGTCGGCTAATGTCATGTCATTGGGAATTTGCAAGACCTTAGGACTCACGCCTACAAAGTCAGTGAAGGTTGGAACTCAGCTAGATAAATCTGAGGTAAATGTGGTAGGATAATTGATGCACATTCAAATGCAGTTAGCCTCAGATCCTAGGGTGAACCAGTATATTGACATTGAGGTCGTAGATATTCTTGTGAATTACGGTATGTTATTGAGTAGAGATTGGTCAAAAACCTTAAACAGATACATAGTGACTGACTTTTCACAAATGTGGTTGCCCTGGAGAGGCATTCCCAACCAAATTAGGATTGAAGCCAAACTGAAAATGAAGCATATGATAAGTGAGTACAATAGAACAAACGAAATATTGTATGTTGCAGTAGAACTAGGGGTTTACAGTCTTTCCAATAGAGGAGTCCAGATAGAAGAAATCTTAGCATTGAATTTTGAAGAGAAATCTGTTGATAAAGAAACTAGTGTCCTCATTGAGTTTGATCACGATTCTTGATGAGGAAGAAAATAATGTAAGTATGTTTAATCGAATCATGGATGAGAAAATTCAAAAATGCATTCAACAAGGAACTTGTATTTGGAATGTTTTGTGTAAAGGATGGTGCAGAGTTCAGAAAACTCTGCATTATGAGGAAAGCTGTGGAATATGCAGAGACATAATTGAGTGTCAATATAAGAAGTACATAATACCAAGTGAGATTCAAGAGAAAGGACATACTATTGCCATTCATAAGTCCTTATTGCATAATAATGTTGGTACCATACCGAAAAATTCAAATGACTATGAAAAGTCAACCATCGGTAAACATGTGATGATGCATAAACCCATAGAAAATGTTGCAATACCTATAGGGCTAACCAAAACACATTTGAATATGTATGTTCTTGTAAAGCCTGAGGTAAAAGAAGTATTCCCTGTAAGAACCAGAAATCTAGTAAGGAATAAGAATAACATATGGATTTTAAAATGTGATGGATCTAAGTCTAAACAGGGAGCAGGAGCAGGAATAGAGCTTATTAATCTTGAGGGTAAATCATTTTTGGCAGCATACAGACTTCAGTTTCCATGCACAAATAACGTAGCAGAGTATGAGGCTCTGATCTATGGATTACTAATGGCCATAAAGAAAAAGGTGAAAGTCCTCAAGGTATTTTCTGACTCCAAATTGGTAGTTACACAAGTTAGGAAACTGTATGCATGTAATTTCAAAAAAATGGTTAGTTATAGGCATAGGGTACGGGATCTGATTAAATTTTGATGCTTTCTGTTGGTTTTTCTTTTGAATCAGCATCAGGGTTTGCCAATTCCTATGCACATGCAGATTCAGCCAACTAATACAGGAGGTTGCGTGAGCTCCTCCCCTTCACTTCTGGTTCTGCCGCACCAAGGGGGGTGTCCCTATAACTCAAGATATAACCTTGACTAGCTCAAAGGTAGAAAGATCTAACTTGACAACAACAGGCAGAATACTCTCATGTATGGACCAAGATCTGCATGATAGATCACAAGGTTGGCAACATTCTTGGACATAATGTCTGGTTAGGTATGAGAGCATGCAGGGGTTTTCCTACTCCTAATCCTACAACTAACAGGTGGAAGTGATGAAATGGGCGGACATAATGTCCGGGATGCAAGACAAGGGGTTTTGGCTCATAACTATTGATCCAGGAGCAGACTGGTGCCTATCCATTGGGCAAGGAGTCAACTAGACGTATACAACAGATGGTTTGCAACTTTCACTCAAGTTTCAGGGGGTTGGACTGATGCTTGCCTTACAAACATCACCCAAGAATGGGTATCTAACTGCTTCTACTTACAGATATCCCTGCTGACATGCAACCAGATTCAAAAGAAGGAGAATAACATGCAACAAATGGAGACAAGCAGATAGACACATGCAATAAGCATTTTTCATATAACATTAACACTGAAACTGAAAATATGTGCAAAATACATTCATGTTGCAACTCATAAACTCCAAAATGGGATAAAACAGCCAAGATCATGCCCTGTTCTTCATTATTTACACAAAAATGCCTCAGGCCTTCAACCACCTAAACAATGGTAACACAGTCTGCCTATATCGGCCAGAAAGTGCACCCCTAGCAATAATTACATGGTTGACCAAAAATCCTGCCAAATACATCCATCAGAAAGAATGGCGCTCAGAAGTTATTACTGTAACAGACAAGGGAAGCCTCAAGCCTTGTGCCGCCATCTAGAAGTCTTCATGCTAAAAATCGGGCAACCTGATCATGTGTACCATCGCCCATACCCCTGTACTGTCGCCATTTATGGCCCAACCACCCACAGCCTACCTGGAAACCATCGTTGCGCTCAAAAGAGAAATTCTTGCCAAAACGCACTTCTCTGCAGGTTCAAATTATACAAGGGAATAATCCCACATGCATGGTGCGGAGGCTCCTTCAGCACTTTAAAAGCATGGCCGTGACCATGATAGGTGTCGAGCGCTTTTGCCACGCTCGACACACACTCCTTCTCCAAAAGCCCATCGCTAAGACTTAGGCCATCGGCCAACCCCACAAATCTCTCATCGATCTCAATTGTCTCGCTGATGCCTACCTTACAATCCGCTCCATCGGCCAGAGATAGACCATCGGGCCAGCACAAAACTCCTTTGCCGATGCCCATGGTCTCGCCGATGCCTTAAAAAATCCTGATGACGTCATCATCATGTCCTGATGATGTCACCATCACCCATCTGCATACCGCGCAACTCTCATATCCGGATGGCGTCATCGCCATATAGGCACCGGGGTGATATTAGTAAGATAACCTGATATTTCAGAATATCAGCCCCCAAACAAAATATCATGATGCACTGTAAACTGGATGATGATGATGACCCCTTTAACTCAAAGAACATCAGGGTGCACTGTAGCTCTACTGCAGGATCGGGATGATATCCAAACATCACCCGATATTGAAACAAGATGATCCTGATGACAAATCTGGTCGACAGAAAATCATGATGATGCTGACCACCTCGGAGAAAATATGATGCTGCTGTTGAAAAATGCTGAGGAGGGCCAACACTTAGGAAATTTTTTGGATTTTTTGGGAAGGTGCCTGCATGAAAATTGCTAAATTAACTGACAGTCAATTCAGGAACCAACACTTTCAATATTGAACATGTTCCTAGAAAATTGAATCAATGTCTAGATGCCTTAGCTGTTGCTGCTAGCTCATTAGAACCCTTAACTTTGTCAGGTTTAAAATGATTTACTGTAGAGTTGGTCAATGCACCCAGTATACTAGACAATAGAACTGATTTTTAGGTGTTTGGAGGTGACCACCAAATTTTGAATTTTGTGACTAACCAAGGTGTTTTTGAAGGGCAGATTATTGATGAGCAAGAAAGACCAAAGATATCTTGGGATGAGGAAGATATAGTTGACCTAAAAAGTAACTTCCTGCCCAAAGGAGTGATAGAGCTAGAAAGAATTTTTAATTTTGATGGGATGGTTAAACAAAAAGATCTTCCTAAAACAGAGGGGGGTAAATGTGATTCTTTTAATTTAGGAACTAACTTCACCTCTCCCTGAGATTCTTCTTGTTGAAGAGGTTGTTGTTCATTCTGTCCTTTTGTATCTTGTATTGTAGAACCTGAAGCTTCAGTAACTTCTCCCTTCTCTTCTCTTTGATCACCTTCCACATTTTCATCTCCTATTTGATTGGAAGGTAAATCCAGTGGTGTGCTTTATTCCGTAGCACGTGTTTCCACTACCTCTTCAATTCTCTTTTTTTCCACTTCCTTCTCTAATAACCGCTGTGTAGCCATTTGCACTTTTTCAATAATATTTTGTGGCACTAATTTGCCAAAAGGATCTACTGTCTCTGTGTCATCTTCAGGATGTTCTTCTTCATTACTTTTTCATCACTGCTATCATCCTTGATATCTACAATTTCACCCACCTTTGAAGCCTCTTCTAATCTCTGGGCTTTTTGCTCTTGCAGCTTCTCTTCGGTTAACTCTTGTTTAACCTTTATGTAGCCCTGGATTCTTTCTTTATGTGTGGAAGCCGTAGATACAAGTGTTTGTCTTATTCCTACTTGTGGAGTGTCCATAATCATGGTACGTATTTGCACCTTCCCTTTTGGAGTATCTATGATCACAACTGATACTGGACCCTATTCTGTCGTAGCCATTGGTCTTTGTATTTGCTCTGTAGTGGCCCCTTGACTTGATGCCCCTTTTTCTGTGAATGTACTAGAAGGAACTACAACTGTGATACCTAGTGCGTATGGATCCATGAGTGTTGCATTTTTGTTTGTGTCAGCTATTGTAGTTTCTATAATCTTCCTCTTCTTTTCATAGAAACACAATAAATCATCTTCAGTTTCTTTGGCCCTCTTCTTTCCTTTCTTTTGATATGTGGCCATGACACCTTGAGCCTTAAGCTCTTCTACCTTCTCATTCAACCATGTTTTAGAAAACAATATCACTGGTTTGGATATATTATCCAAGGATGTTTCTTCTAGTTCTCCCCATTTTGGTTCATTGATGGGCAATTGTGCTAAACCTTTGCTTTCATAACTCTGATGTAATAACTTCCCATCATCTTCTATTTCCTGGGGTACATTTATTCCCCCCATTATTCTCATCTGTTCCAATGTCAATCTTTGGTGAGCCCTCTTTCTTAACTCTCTTTCTTCCTCGCAATCAGACCAAAAGTCCTCAATGTGAATCTGGTGTCTGAATTTGTTATCAACAAAGTTTTGGATCCTGTGAAAAGGATCAAAATGTCTTTCCAATTCAAACTTCTCAAATCCATAGTATCTTATCTCTTTCTCTAATTCTCGGGCTATCTCTTCATTATAACATGAATGTCTGCCAAATCCCCGTGGGAATTTTATATTTCCTTTTCCAAACTTCTTCTTGTAGATTCCAAAAACATGTTAGGGTTAGCCGGCAGAAGATATCAATTAAATGCAAATAAAGATTAAACAGAGAAATGGAAATACACAGAATTAATAACAGTGAGAGACAAGTTTTAATGTGGTTCACCCAAACTCGGGCTACATCCACCAAACAGAGAGTCCAATAATATTATCCAATAAATCAAACTGATTACAATCAGCAATCCCTGCAACTCAATATCGCTGCAAATGCTACAATACAATATTTCAAAACCCTAACCCTTAGCCGCTTTTATCAAGCTTTTTGTCGATTACAAAAACAGGGTTTTCTTATGTCATTTAATGAAAAAATAACTCCCAGTGCCTTTATAAAATAATAAAAAACTATGTGAGGTTTCGGGGGCACTGCCCCCGAGCCCCCACAAGGGCGCTGCCCCTCGACCCCGCCCTATATCGTGACAGGGAATGCACAAGGGGTGCTGCCCCCAAACCCTTGCAAGGGGTGCTACCCCTTGACCCCGTAGGAATTTGGGGGGAAACCGCGCTGATAAAAGTGGGGAAAATGTAACCTCCGAGTCTAATTAGGCTCCATATAACAACAAAACATTCACAATTTGTCTAGTGAATTCAAGAACAACCAATTTATCAGAAGGATATCTCAATAATTTAAATGGCTTCCCTTCAAAACCTTTAGTTCTAATATATGTGAAAGTAGGAAATTGAATGTACCATGTACTATTCCAATTTATGGCACTAGTTGCCTCTGCTGACAACCTTTTGTGTTTATCTCCTGTCAAGACTCTCCCCAAATAAGTGTAAAACACACCATTGACCCTTGCATACTTCTGCATTGCATTCTTCTCTTGAAGGTCAGGGTAATGATCATATACTAAATTCTAGCCTAGATTATTTCCCAAGGTGCCCACTCTATCAATTCCTGCCAATGGTGGTATTTTCATTGCACATGAGTAGACTATGTATGAAGATAGATAAAAATGTCTGTGCTTCTTATATCCCATCACTTGCTTCAAGATAGCATTACTAATAACCTTTTCCTAGTGGACTGCTCCTATCTTTTCTCTTATAAATTGGATGATAGTAAACATCCAGGGCTCAAACTTCCCCACATCCTTCAATCCATCAAGACTGCTTAGCAATTTGATTATTATATACACCTCTTCAGTGAAATCAATTCTATACAAGTTCTTAGGTACTATCATTGACCTTTGGTTTGTTCTCTGGTGGATACTAGCCATAAAAGATTGCACTTTTTCAATCCTTTTCATTATTTTTGTAGTCCAAGGCATATTGGTCTTGGTCCACATCCATCATCTGATCTTGAATCTCTAACCCAAATGTTTTGGCTATGCCCTCTATGGATAAGTCTGCAATGACTACACCATTGTGCATCACTCTCCTTGTATTCACATCATATTTGTTTATGCATTCTATCACTAGGTCTTTGGCCTCCATTGCCAAAGGAAACCTTGTTGCTTTGTATAGTCCCATATCCCAAATATTCTTCATGGTCAGAGTAGCCTCCGGTGCCCTTATTTTTTGTAATATGTCGTCAGAATCAAATTCACCAATAGTTGTATCAGTAACCACTCCTCCCATGCTATATAGTAATGATGGATACCCTATGTGGAATGGAAACTCCTCTTTAACCACCTCTTTCCTCGGTCCCTTTTCTTTTTCAACCTTTTCTTTCTTGCCAGCCACCTTTGTATCTACCTTCTTTTATTTCGGTGCCATCTGCCAAGAAAACTTATGCATTTTACCATTTCATTTGGGCTCAATCCTAGGATTTCACAATAGATTTTTACTCTTTTACATTTACCCTAGGGTTTTGTCATTTCCTCTATTTTGGAATTTTCACAGAATTAAACAACATTTAAATCCCCTTCCTACAACTAATTACATCATACAAATTAACTTGCATCATTTTTCTTAACTGTAATCACTGTAACTAATTTCACTTCAAATTTGGCTTAATTACAATGACATTTGAGGTACATACCTGAATTCACTTCCTAACTGCTATACCATTGGATTTGATACACCTTTACCGTTCTCTTGTAACGCCGTTGAGCTCACTTTACAAACTCACTCCCTTTACCTTAATTTACCTTTTCCTGGTATGAGCTTTGCAAACTTTCTATCTGTATGCAATCGTAAATAAAACCCAATCGAAATTTACTTTTATTTCCCTTTGAATCTAGGTCTTACTGCATTCAATGACATTAATTACAACTCATACACGTGTACAAAACATGGCACATTTCAAATTTGTATCCGTTAGCTATTTATTTTCCTATTTTTGTATTTCATATACAAATGCATCACTTAAGGTACAATAGGTACATTTCCCTCGTTGCAGTTTAGGTTCAATTTTTTTTTTTTTGCATCGTAAAATATGTTTTTGAAATCCTCCTTTATTTTCCTTTTGCTTTGCCATTATGACTCTTGCATTTCATTTTTGTATATCGGATACAAAACTATATACATACAAATTTAGATTTCAACCGCCCATGAATTGAAATGACATTAATTTTGATTCCGGGTTTGCACCCTATCTTTTGTATATTAGTTTCTATAATGAATGCTAAACCACATACAAAAAGCACAGACCTCACCCTGTCATGAACCAAATCTAAATTACTTTCAGGTTTGCCTTTGTATCCCCTTTTTGTACATCGAACTACGATAATACCTCTATGGGTCCTTTCCAGTCTTAATTACTTTTAACCTCTTGAATCCGGGATTGTATCTGCACTTTAGATACAAAATACATACACATGCGTAGATACAAAAAAATCCACGATGTTACGACTGACTGTACTTCACCTTGGATTTAATGCCAAATTTAAAATCATGATTCAAATCAAGATAAAATGAAATCATATTTAAGGCATTTAATCTTACTTGACCTTTGGCACGTACGAATTAATTTTCTTAGTGCTAGGGTGACGAGCTCCTGCGAATTGCATTAATGGCGATCATTAGGTTGATCAGATGTGGCTCTTATTTAATAGCATCGATAATGAAGAATTTCATTTCATTCTTAGAACTTTGCCAACAATGATCATGGAGACCCCTATCTGCCTTCGTGGCGCCAGAAGACAAATTGCTTTTCTTGGTTTCATTACAGACTCGCACCTAAGGAAACTTATCACGCAGCATGAGGATCCTATACTTCACCCTCTTGAATTGGAGGCAATTAAAATGATTCTGGGTAAAGATTTCCTTAACAATGAGGATAGATACCAGGTAAATTCAGACATAGCTTCATGGTTTCTTGCCTCCCTTCTGGACCTGGGTGGTAACAAAGTGGAAATACTTCTGCTGTTTAGAGATATCTTTAGGGTAGAGTACCGCATTACAGACCTAGACGTGGTAATTGGGGCTGAGCTTGGAGGTGGCATTCTGCATGCCTCAGAGCTAGCGATGGTGTCTATTCCTGGTGCTATGGTTCAAAGACCACCTTTTCTGATTAATATGTCCAATTTGGCTTTGGGACGTCACCATCAATGAGTGACCTTTGGGCTGAATTTCCTTCACTTGTCTCGTGGATTGGACCCAGTGTAGAATGGTGATTGGGTGGTACAATTTGTAGACCTAGTCAGGGCTGGAGATTTTACAGGCTTCCCTAGCTCTGGTAAACTTTAGTCTTATTTTGGTAATATACGAATGTCTCCATTTAGTGAATATTTTGTAAGTTAAAAAAATAGGGGCGAAATCCCTCTAACTGTAAATTCTCCAAATATAATGAAAACAATTACCTATTCGATGATTTACTGACCCACACAATACTGTGCTTTAATATGTGTGTGCACCTTCCATTTTTGTATTTTCAATACATGTGTTCATATATACAAATGCAGACTCAATGTATATTTCATTTCATTTAACTTTTCAGCTTGCGTCCATTTCTGTATTTGTATATAAGATACAATATGGTTAAACATTCCAACATACACACAAAAATATGCATTCACTTTTCCCTTCTAGACTCAATTAAATTTCCTTTTCGGGTTCGGCTCCATACAATAAATCATGCATATAAAATAAAAATAAGATGTCTCTGACTTTGTGCATCATTTTAAACTTATTTTGACATCTGCCCACTTATATTCCACAATTTGTATATTGAATGCACGGGTTTATACATACAATGCAACATAAAAATACAATCACGGAACCTAATATTTATTCATTTTACCTCTAAATACAATCTTGTCCGGGTTTGCATATTTTGGTTTAAGCACTTAAGATACATATGCAAAAGCGAAAAAAATAACCCTCTATATCGCAATGCGCTAACACAAAGCACTTCAGATGTAAATAAATTTGTATATGAAATACAAATTTAATTAAACACTCCATCTTCACAAAAAAACTTGAATACCTCCCAAAATACCAGGAATTTCAAGCTGGTTCAAAAAATAACCCTAGCTCATTTTTCATGCAAATTTCACTGGTAACCTCAATTTCTCTCTAGTACTATGCATTTTGAATTTTCAATTATTTCAAGCATCAAGTACATTTTCCCTTTACCACCAAGCAAGACCAAACCACAAGAAAACAAAAGAAAACATGGTCCTCATTTTGCTAAAGGGTAAAATGGGGTGTGTTGTGAACATCACAATAGGTGTAAAAATAGATGAGGAGGAGAAATGTCAGATATTGCTTTGTTCTTTGCCTAATTCGTGGGATTCTCTTGTTATGGCTTTTTAGAGTACTTTTGTTGTATTGAAGACTAAAGATGTGGTAGGTTCTTTTCTTTCTGAAGAGATGAGGAGGAAGGTATCCATTAGTGCCAAGGAGGCCCTACATGTTCTTGGAAGACCTAAGGAAAAAGGTAAGAAGAATGAGAAGTATGATAAATCCAATTCCAAGGGGAGATCCAAATTGGTGCAGGAGCACCCTTCCAAGGCATGACTTGTGGGTTTTTTGGTTTTAGGAGTCAATAAGGGTCATTTTTGTCTTTAATAAGGTCTATTTAGATTATATATTATGTTTTATGTTGTTTTGATTAAGAATGTCTTATGTTATCAAGGTATGGTCAAGCATAAAATGCTAAAATAAGGCAAAATATGATCTTTTGTAGAGGTTAAACGGTCAAGGGTGGTTATGGCCATTGGAAATCATGTGTATTGGATTCATATATGTACACAAATGTTGGAAGGAAGATCCTAATGAAGAAAATCTGAACTTTGTGCATGAACATACTGTTTTTCTGTCATTTTACTGAAATTTTGCTGTTCCCTACGTTGGTACGGTCCTGTATAGACTTGCACAATGGAGTGCCATACATGATTGGAAAGGGGAAGGAGTAACCTCTCATTTTCATCTAGTTTTAAGTCTTAATTTGATTCCTAGAGGAAGATATTGCATTTTTTCTGGAAGTAGCCTGGTTAGTTAGGGTATCTAGGGTTTTGAGTGAAAAAATGTCATAAATCTCCATTCCACTATTGGAAACTCATGAAACTCGATGGAATGGTAGGAGAGGGTCTATTTTACATGATGGCTATGGTTCAAAGCAAAAGGAGTTGGTTTGTGTATTTTTACGTGATGCCCTAGGTGACTGTGGCATCATTTTTCTTGTTGTTTTACATTTGGAAGCTGGAAAACAATCATAGAATGAGACTATTTTGTGTCTTGACCCCAAAACCCACAAAATCCTTTGTTTTTCCATGTAACACACCTGTCCAAGGTGGAAACTTGCATTTTGGAGTCCTTAGGAGGGTACTTGCTTTGTAAATTAGGCCTAATTAGCCCTAGGACAGTCATAGTTTGCCTACTTTGTCTGAAACAACCCTATCTCATTCTTGAGTATGTTGACAAGTGGGATAAAGGGTACTCTGAAATGCCATTACATTTTTGTAATCATGCCCCTGTAGAAAGTTATAGTCAGAAAAGCCCAAAAACAGGGCTACAAGCAAATAGGTTTATTGTGAAGGAAGGGATAGTAGGTCTTGGTCCCTATGAAAATCAAGGTTTGAAGAAGGTAGGATATGTCCTAAGGACTCCATAATTGCATCACAAATCTCCTGGAAAGTCCAAAGTTTTTTGCTGGAACTGCAGTAAGCCTGGACATATTCATAAGGAATGAAAAGAAGAAAAGAAGAAAAAAAAGAGATTTGATTTCGATTCTGAGTTTGAGAAGGAAGATAGTGATGCATTCATTGCAACTTTGGCAACTTGTGTAGCTAATGATGCATGGTTAATTGACTCAGGTGCATCTTTCCATATGACCTTTAATAGATATTGGTTTTCTAAATATGAAGAATTTGATGGAGGTAAGGTGTACTTAGGTGATGATTCTTATTTAAATATTATTGGCTGTGGTAAAGTTAGAATCAGGTTTCCTAATGGTAGAATAAAAAGGATTAATGGTGTGTTGCATATCCCTGGGTTAACACAAAATTTGTTATCTATGAGAAAACTAATAGATGCAGGTGTGTAGGTAGTATTTTTTGATGCAAGATGCAAGATGGTTAGAGGTACTATGGTGATTGCTAGAGGTGTCAGATATGACACATTATATAAGCTTAATACATGCACTATTGAGTGAAATAGTACTTCTATGAAAAGCAAGTATGTGGAAGATGCGAGGGTTTCATCTTCAACAGATGGTCATGGATTTTGGGTACCCAAGGGTGCTCTTTCTTCTAAATCAAAGTTACTTGTAGAAAAACTATGTTATGGCACCAGAAACTTGGCCACATTGGAGAAAAGGTCTAAGGACCTTGAAAAATAAAAACCTTGTTGAAGGGTTGTCTGATTGTAATCTTGAGTTTGATTTCTATGAGCATTGCATTTATGGAAAATAAAACCACGTTTAGTTTTACTCGAGTTCTCATAAATTTTGTGGTGTATTGGATCTTATTCATTCTAATGTGTTTGGTCTTGTAGATGTTCCTTCAATTTTATTGATGACTATAGTAGAAGGACATGGGTATACTTTCTAAAGAGTAAATCTGAATTTTTCAATTGATTTAAAGAATTTAAAGCAATGGTTGAGTTGCAGATTGGAAAGAAAATGAAATGTTTTGAGGATTGATAATGGTGGTGAATTTTTCTCTATTGATTTTGATAGATTTTGTAAAGATTGTGGTATTCATAGACAAAAGACAATTCCATATTCTCCACAACAGAATGGAGTTCATTGATGGAGAAGGCTAGGAGTATGTTGAGTGGTGCTGGTTTAGAACAAAGGTTTTAGGTTGAAGATCTTGCCACTTCTTGTTACTGTTGGATTTAAGGCATACAACTGAGAGGGGGGGTGAATCAGTTGTTTCAAACACTTGATTCTTCGTTGTTAGTTAACAGCATATCAATTAATCATCCATGAAAGCATAATACATAAACACAAGAGCAGATAAACATCAACACATTGAACACCAAGATTTTGACGTGGAAAACCCGGTTAAGGGAAAAACCACGGGGTGATTAACCCAAGGATTATTCTCTGTTAGAAGAATAAGAAAAAGAATGGCACTTGCCAATTAGGGCTCACTGCCCGAGCACACTGCTCACAAGAGGCCCACTGCCTACTAAGAGACACACTGTCTACAAAGTGATAAGAATCACAATCTTGAACTGGAGAATGACATCTCTACTATGTCCGGATCAGTTCCTTTTAAGCCCAAAAACTTCTGCTCTGCCTTTCGCACTTCTCTTCGCTATGCCACACTCATCCACACAATCCACACTATGAAATGAACTCACAAACCGTTATTTATACAAGACATCGACTTAGGAACAAACATCTAAGTCGGCAAACAACCATAAGAGTATCCGCAAGATGAATAACACATCCGGTCAGCCACCACAAGAACATTCGCAGGATGAACAACTCATCCGGTCGGCTAAACAGAGCAAGAACTTCATCCGGAAGAACAACTTCAATTCCGGGCTCTACTATCAATGCGGATCAACAACACAACCTCAACACGATCCAGAAAACTTCACAAGCCTGCTTGAATGACCGGATACATCCGCACGTCCTTTACTTGCTGGAATCTCTTGTCTTCCTCATCGGAACTTCAAGAACACAGTCTGTCGCCACTGTAGAAGGTACTTCCGGACCTTCAAATCATACATTATCAATGCGGACCAACAACACAACCTCAACATGATCCAAGAACCTTCACAAGCCTGCCTGAATGACCAGGTACGTCCGCATTTCCTTTACTTACTGAAATCTCTTATCCTCCTTATCCGGAACTTCAAGAACACAGTCTGTCGCCACTGTCATAATGCAAGAGGTACTTCCAGACCTCCAAATCATACATAGCTCGAGATGGCACATCACAAGGACATCCCAAACACTCTTTCCAATCCGCAGATTAGGATTGTACAATTCCGGACCTCACCGGACCTTTCTGTGATCCTCTGTCACCTCTAAGCACTTGCCGGAACCGGTTCCACACAGACAGCCATAACTTCTTCAGGTCTTCATGCGGAGCTCTGAAAACTTGACTGAAGCATCTCAAGACTCATATCTGCAAACCCTTTAATCCGCATCCTCCGGTTCTCAACCTATCCAATATATTTGCCTTCTTCTCATCACTGTTCTTCACTGTTCCTGACTGAGGCTAATTTTCTCAATATCCTCAACACACAGCTCATCCAATCCTTCTTGTCAATGTAATATGAGTATGTTGACATCAATGACAACACTGGTTCACCTCATACTTGCAACAGTTACATGATTAACAAGTCTCCTACATCATCTCTTGTTAATAAGACGCCTATAGAGGCATGGCCGGTGTTAGCACCTTCAAATTTTACAAATTTGAAGTGCCTATTTCCTCTCAATGTGTCGACAGAGGCTAGGTCAGCATGCTGCTCAATCTACCCTAGAGCCCGCATTCGCCGATTAAAATCTTGCAACTCAGATATCATCTTGTAAATCCATTGGTTAGGATTTTTTTTGGTGCATATGGTAACATGCTTTCTCAGTTTTGTGCTTCCGGGATGAGTTTTGACAGGCCATTTAATGTTTTTCTGACTGCGACCAGGCTAGATTTGGTGTTCTGAAAAGTTTCAAATCTCACAATTCTGAGGGTGACCCATTTCTTGTTTTAGTCCAAAACTTCTCTAGTTCCAGTTTCATCAAAATCAGAGACCATATGATGCATTATTTTAATGCATTCTAGTTGCGGCAAACTCATCCGGTAGGCCAGTTTACAAAGGAGGTCCTGGAAATCATTCGGTGATGCAATTCTAAGGAAAATGGGTTTGCTCTAAATAATTGATAATGGTCCTGAACAAATTTCACAACCCTTTGATATCCCATCTACCCGCAGTGGAAATGCACCGTTTGCCTAAAAGAGGAAATTAGATATTTGCCATTTGCCTAAAGTTGAAAAGTGAAATTTTAAAATTATTTTTGGGCAAAAGTAATATTTTAATGAGAAAATGTTTCATTATAAACATTAGTTTATAATGTTCATACTTTATAAAAGGCAAATAAATATGATTTTAGGCCATTTCGCATGATCTTCAGCCTTCCTCCTTCTACCGTGCGATGGTGTGAAATGACACTTTCTGAGCAGTTTTTGACCTGTACTCTTTTCTGCAGCAAGGATTGAGGTGTTTTCTTCCCTTTGGAGGTCTCTTTGAGGTGTTTTGATGTTGCTTCATGCAGGATTCGTTGTGGAGAACATTGTTGTTCACGTTTTTGGTCTTCCGGTGAAATTTTGGGGGTGTTTTGAAGCTCAAAATTGATGTTTCATGGTTTAAATTTGTCCCTTGACCATTCCCAATGCTTGGGTAAGGATTTTATGCATGTTTGTGATGATTTTTGGTTGCCAAAATGGCCAAAAATGCCCCTGCATCAGAAAAATGACCCAGCTATGAATGAATTGGGCAGATATGGTTTGAGAAGCTACTGAAATTTGCTCTCCATTGTTCTTAAGAGGCAGGGTGCGATCATGAAGCAGAAGAAGAGGCCACACAGTCCCATGTCGTAGCTGCGCATAGGGATCAAGGAGCCATTAGACATGCTGTGCAATGGTACGAAATAGAGATGCTTGGCAGTTGCAATATTAAAACGTGGACACAGTCAAAAGGGGAAAACTAATAAAAAAGACATTTAATTCCATGATTTAATTTTATTTTGTCTTCTCCTCATTTTTGTGACTTTTTAATTTCCCCAGGCTCACTAGCAACAACTTGTAATGAAAATTTCACCTAACTTCCAGGATGTAATAAATTTTAGGGCAACATGCTCTTGTTTCTATAAGAGAGCATGTTGTTCCACTTTGTAAAGGGGGATTTTCTGGACTTTGGATACAAGGTATCCACACTTTGGGAAACATTTTTTGTTGCAGACTTGGTTCTTGTGTCTGGGTGTAGAAGTATTTTTTGTTTTGTAAATGTATAAATTTCTGAATGACAATGTTCTTTCCAGATTGAGATATATGAAAAACACTTTTTGTGTGTGTTATATATGACTGTCTCCTTGAGTATTAGTAGTTTTCTTTTGAACAAAGTTACCAAGGGTTTCTAATTTCTTCAATGTACACTTGTTATGTTGCATGTCTGATTTTCTGCATCTATTCAAGGAGTAGATTAAATTTGCTCTAGATCAGATATGGGGAAAAGTGTGTAATATTAATGGATTAATGAAGTATGGTCATAGATGATACTTTTTCTTAGACATGTTACTATAAGGTAGTAATATTTTATTTTGGGTCCTTTGGATATGAAGTCTTGTTGTCATGAGGGAACATTTGCAGTAATGGGTTTGACTTTGTTGCCCTAATAAAGCACTGGTCCAGGATTTGCTTTTCCAAAGGGTCTAGGAAATCATTGCATTTAAAGATAAATCATTCAAACCATTTTATGTTTTATTTTTTTAGGTTAGGGTCTTGCATGTTCTATGATATGAAAAAGTTAGATGATCCAAGAACATTACCAAAATGGGGTCAATCTCTTAAATCTTGGTGCATACATGAGAACATTTTGCCTGATATTGAAAAACTATATTTGTTGATTTGAACAAGGGAATACCCTCTAGGTGTGGTAGAACCTAAAGTGCAGGGTAGATAAGAGATAATCTCCCACTCAGTTCGCCAAGTCTACCATTGAACTTGAATATAAGAAGTGGCAAATCTTAGTTTGATGTGTTCAGATTTGGGAACCGACAACCGAGTCACAAGCCTTCATTAAGACATCTTAGAGTTTTTGGTTGTGAGACATATGCACATGTGCCAAAGGAGAAGCGAACAAAGTTGGAGAACAAGACTATTAAATGTATCTTCATCGGATATAGTTATGGTGTGAAACGATACAAGCTTTGGGATCTTGTTGCATAGAAGGTAATATATAGTAGAAGTGTTATTTTTAGAGAAACTAAGCCTTCTTCTGTTACATTGCAGCTAGAACAAAGTAAACAGGAAGATGTGATTCAATTTCCTTCTACACCTGAGAAAGTTGAACGAGGCCCATGGATAGACAAGAAGTTGAGGAGAGATCATCTAGCTCTGAATCTTCAGAAGAGGAGGAAGAACCTCCAACTCAGCTTGTTCCTAGATCTACAAGGCATAGATAACCACCTGATGATTGGAGATGTATTTTTTCTTTGAATACTAACATGGATGAACCTAGATCTGTAGAAGAGGCATTAGGTATGAATGATGTAGAATCCTAAAAGATTGCTATGGATGAAGAAATGACATCTTTGAAAAAGAATGATACATGGGATCTTGTACCATTTCCTGAAGGATGAAAACCTGTTGGTTGCAAATGGGTGTTCAAGAAAAAGATTGGTTCAGATGGAGGTATTGAGAAGTACAAAGCAAGGTTGGTTGCGAAAGGTTACTCTCAAGTTTAGAGTGTTGATTATGGTGAGATATTTCTCCTGTTGCAAAAATGACATCCATTAGATTTTTGCTTTCTATTGATGCTACTTAATAGATGTGAAAATTGCTTTCCTTTATGGTGACTTGGAAGAGGATATTTATATGACATAGCTAGAGCACTACGTGGTGAAAGCTAAAGGTAATTTGGTTTGCAATTTGAAGAAATCTTTGTATAGCCTAAAATAGAGTCCTAGGATGTGGTACCAAAAATTTGATACATATGTGTTGAGTTCAGGATTTGAGCATTCTAAATTAGATCATTGTGTTTATTATAAAACTAATGGTGATTGTTTTCTATTTATTGCATTATATGTTGATGATATGTTATTCATTGGTAAAGGGAAATGTATGATTTCATAACTGAAATCTCAACTTGTTCCTAAATTTGAAATGAAAGACCTTGGTGCAACTAGACACATTCTTGGGATGGAAATTAGTAGAGATAGAGTGAACAGAAAGCTATGGCTTGGCCAAAGCAAGT
Source organism: Cunninghamia lanceolata (assembly GCA_027924645.1). Lineage (NCBI taxonomy): Eukaryota > Viridiplantae > Streptophyta > Pinopsida > Cupressales > Cupressaceae > Cunninghamia > Cunninghamia lanceolata. The sequence goes on along the minus strand of BSBN01000112.1, from coordinate 22,612,705 downwards.
ATGTCAATTCAATTTTACAGAGGTTTAACATGCAAGACTATAGACCATTGTGTGTTCCCTATTTAGTTGGAACAAAGTTATCTATTTCATATTATCCAACATCTCCATTAGAGATGGAAGAGATGAGAAGAGTGTCTTACCAGAGTGCAGTTGGAAGTTTGATGTATGCTATGGTTTATACTAGACCATACATTGCCCAAACAACGGGAGTTCTTTCCAAATATATGTCTAATCCTGGTAGAGTTCATTGGGATGCAGTTAAAAGAGTCTTCAGATATTTGTGCGGTACCTCAGAGTATTCCTTGTGTTATCATAGTAATTGGACTAAAGACAATATTTCCCTTGATATTCATGGTTATGTGGATTCAGACTGGGCAAGTGATATTGATAGTAGATGATCCACCAATGCTTATGTGTTTACTTTATTTGGTGGAACAATTAGTTGGATGAGTAAGCCATAGGATGTGGTTGCTTTGTTCACTACTAAAGTTGAGTATATGGTAGCTACTCATGCTTGCAAATAAGTCATTTGGATTAAGAGACTGTGTTTAGATATTGGAATAAAACAAGGTGTAGTGACAATTTATTGTGACAGTCAGAGTGTGATCTGTCTAGCTAAGAACCTAACATTTCATGCTAGGAAGCACACTGATGTATAATATCATTTTGTTAGAGATATGGTCGAAGATGGCAGGGTGAAGCTGGTTAAGGTAGAGACTTTTATGAATGTTGTTGATTCATTAACTAAGCCTGTAAGTATAGAAAAGTTTAGATGGTGTTCATAGACTATGGGCCTTTTGGCCCCTAGAAATTAAGAGACGATGTTTACTCCCTCTAGTTGCTCTTGCAAGGTGTTCGACAAGTGGTATATTTGTTGGGAAAATGTGTCTCAACCTTGCAATTATATAAGGTTTATTGTTGATAGGGTATATATATATATATATATGTCCTAGTTACACTGATAGGTGTAATATACAATGGAAGCATGGGGTGGAGTGGGATGCGTGTTAACATTTTTTTTGTTAACAAAAATTGTTAAATGGCTGACATACATTAAAATTAATGATATATTGTAAATATGGACTGTTCATTATTAGATTTTAGATCTAATGGTAGATATTTTGTTGGCTTGTCTTGCCCTTGAAGGTAACCCTATTTAATGAGTGCGTCGTATTACGGCTGTGGTATCGTGATGTATTCTGAGAGTCTAATAGTGGTCATAATGTCTTTGGATATTTGATGGTGATACTCCTGTGAGAAGCTTTCTCTGCAAATATATTGTAATCTTTGTGATTTCTGAATAATATATTTGGCAGATTTTAGAGTGTGGGGTTCTCCTGAAAGGGTTTTCCCCACTTAAATCACTATGTATGCATGATATCTATGTTTATTTATGTTTAAGTTTCTGTAACTGTTAAAGATCTGTAAAGTTTTGCATTATCCTCCTCTCAAGATTAGTCTAGGAAGTTGTTCTGCTACCTTAGCTTCCTTACAATTATGCTTGCTATTGCCATTGATAATGGTAGACCTTTCAAGAACCAAGAAGTCTATGCCTTGGATGTAGTGCCCCTCACCTTGTCTTCTGTCACACTGATAGTTTTCCTAGTAGGATTAGACACTATGACATTCTGATGGATGATGGATTCTCTGTTATTATGCTAGTTGTTTATGGACCTATTGCTATGATGATGATTGATGATGTTTGATTACTGGTATTTTATGCTTTCACAATTTGATGGACATATCAAATGTTATGGATTAATGTTATTCTGAGTTTAATGTGTCATTTGATCATGGTTATGATGTTACTATTGATGACTGCTTGTATAAGATCGTATGTAACTGATTATCCCATCTTGATTGTTCAGTAGATAGATGTTATGCATAATGTAGTTACTTGTCGATGTGTTTATGTGAATGGAACAGTGTTGCATTAATCGTGTTCAAGTAGCCTACCACACTGCGACTTCCATTCATAGTATGACTATATGATGATATATATTTTCATGGTTGACTGTGTGGTTTGCTGCAGGATGCAGGTACCAGGCATTGACTCCACCTAAATTAACAGGTCTGAGCATGCCTTAACCAATGGAATTGTTGATCAGAGTTAGCATAAGGTTCCCTACTTAGTCAACATCCTTGAAGAGGATGAGTATCCAGTATTGTATCCAATCGTCATCGTCAGTTGGACTGTTTGTCGTTATTTTTGTCGTCATGTCTTGTGGTCTTGTATGGAGGTCAGGTATCATGTTGTAAGTTGGGTTTATCCAATTTGAAGTGTTGATTTAAGCCTGGTTAGTACTTCATTAAAAACAATGCTAATTTCAAGCTAAAGTTAAATAAACAATTATAAGGGAAATCATGTGTTATAAACAATTTAATTGTTTTATAATTGATAAAATTAACATGGAAATAAATAAATTTGATAAATAATTAAATAAAATAATAAATTACAAGTCGTAAATTGATAAAATTAAAATGAAAATAAAATATATATGAATAATTATAAAATCTTGATAAAATAAATTTATAGTTAAGATTAAAATAATAAAAATAATATTTTAATTATTAATGTTTATGAAAATTTGGTTGTTGCTTGGTTGGGGCTTTGGATCATGAGTCATGCCTCCTAAAATGGTGGGAAGGTTCTGGAAGAAATGGAGAGATTGCTCTCTCTCTAAAGGGGGATTGAATCATTTGGTTTTGGGAGATTGGCGAAAGGAGGAATTGCAGGTTTTTGGGAGATTGGAGAGACTAGTTTGGAGGGGGTAGCATTCAATCGGCAATGAATCTTCACCCAGCCAACGTTGGTTTTCAAGTTCCATCATTTTATGATCTTTCTCTTTCTCTCCTGAAGTGGATTAATTCTTTTTCAACAAATCCATTTAGAGCGATCCTACAAACATTTAACTTCATATGAATTCGGTTGTGATTTAAATTACACACGCTTATTGCATTTGCTTCTAAAGTCTCCTTTTTAATCATTTCATGTTGTGTATATCCTGCTTCAACCTATTTCTTTTTTATTCTAATTTTTAATCCTTTGGATTTGTCCTCACCATACCTGCCCATTCTGCATAGACGTTTCAAAGAAGAGCATAGATCGCGCAGCATTTTTAGGTTCCAATTCAAAAGCGGTGTGCTGGAAATACTTCTAAGCCTATATTCATATGTAATCGACAGTCACCAAGAAAACACATCCATACAACCAACATAGGTTTAGCAGGTATCTCAATGATAAAGGATGACTGCCAAATAGATCAAACGTTTATGTTTTGATGGATGCCCATACCAATACTAGCCCATTCACTTAGGCAGGTAGAATGCTGGTAAAAGGCATTGATCTGGCTCATACCTACCAATTGCATTTGCTTGATTGTTTCTATAATCCTTTAGCAAACCAATTTAGAGTATACATTTATTTGATTTGCACTGAGAAAAGAAAGAAACAACATTCACACCATAGCTGCAGGTTTAACTGGCTCGTTATATGACCACCATTTGCTTGTCATCATTCTTTTAATGTCCCTCACCATGTCATTTTTGTCATTGACATATTGGGTTTTATGGGCTCTGACAATATAATGCCAACAATGGAAATGTTTGATGAGCATAATTCTAGGCTTGGCTGTGTCTAAGGCCATTCTGACTTTTATAGGAACCCGTCTTACAACCGTTATTGATGACTTTGTATCAGTTGTTTTATTCAATCAATAGGAAACTGTAGCTCTAGAGATGCAAGATATGGAAGAAAGTGTTGTAGTTATATCCTTCCATATAAACCTAATGGATCAACCAATTTTTCAGCAGGCTTGTTTTAAGTCTTATGGGCGTCATCACCGACCATCAACCATATCCATTCAAATCTGTCAGTTGTCTCTGTTAGATTTCTACCCAAGCATGCAAGTGATTGAGAGAAAGCAAAATAGAAATCAGATATGAGCTAAATAAACTATATTCAACTCAAGAGAATGCAAAGCATTACAATAGAATGGGATGCTCATATGAGAGCAAGAGGTGGGTATATATATGATATTCCACCCAAGAGACTCAATACACAACCAATGTGGGATAAAGTGAAAAAGTCCCTAAGTAAGCTTAACCTAGTGTGAAAAGAGCTAAGGTGGAGAACAAGCTAAGAAATAGCTAGATAGCAAAGTAACCCTTTTCACACTAACAATAAGACATGCTTTATTAACCTAAGCGAGATTAATAGAAGTGTAGGAAAAACCTAGGAATATAGGGAAAAAATGAATAACCCAACTAGGAAATAAAAACCTACACTAACACCCCCCATAAGTGAAGCTTAGGTGAATGTAGAAATGGGTCCCGACAAATCAAGCCTGATGAGGTACCCATGTACAATGAGTTCCCCCCAAAAGAGAAGTAGCCCCCCTCACAAAAGAGAGTACACCCCCCAAAATAGAGAGAGAAAGAAGGAGCTAAGAAGCCCCCTAAAAGGAGGACACCTGCCGCACCCCAAGCAAAGCTCACAAATGAATGAACTTGCTCTCAGTGAAGGGTTTGGTGAAGATGACAGCTATCTGATCTGATGTCGAACAATACTGAAGATTAAGAACCTGCTCATGAATCAACTCCTGAATGTAGTGCATGTGAATCTCAATGTGTTTGGTCCACTGATAATGGACCGGATTGCGAGAGATCTGAATAGCACTCTAGTTGTCACAAAAGATGACCGTAGGCTTCCTGAAGGAAATACCAAACTCAGTGAGAATGTGTTGAAGCCAAATGGCTTCAGTAGCAGCATTAACTGCTCCTCGATACTCAGCCTCTGTAGATGAAAGAGCAATAGCAGACCGCTTCTTGCTCGACCAAGAAATCAGACTAGAACCAAGAGAGAAGCAATACCCTAAAATAGACTTGCGATCCTGAGAATCGCCTGCCCAATCTGAATCTGTGTATCCCACCAAGTCAATATCCATGCCTGCTGCATAATGAATCCCATAACTGTGAGTGCCCTGTACATAGTGAAGAATCCGCTTAGCTGCTTTCCAATACAGCTCATGTGGCTCCTGCATGAACCTGGAGACCAGGCCCACGGCATATAAAATATCAGGCCTCATGCGAGTCAAGTATATGAGACTCCCAACTAATTGGTGATACAAGGTAGCATCTACCAAAGGTGAAGAACAAGAAGCCTCAAGTTTGACTCTTGACAGAAAGGGAGTTGGCACAGGCTTACAGTTAGCCATGCGAAATCTAGAGAGCATATTAAGAGCATACTTGGGCTAAGAAAGAAAGATACCAGCCGAAGACTGTGTAATCTCAATGCCCAAGAAATAGTGAAGAAGACCCAAGTCAGACATCAGAAAATGATCATGAAGGGCAGTTTTCACTACCTTGATGGTGGATGAGGAACTCCCTGTAATCAACAAGTCATCAACATAGAGAACAAGAAAAGTGAGAGTATCATCCTGCTGCAAAATGTAGACATTCGGATCAGAATGGCATCGAGTGAACCCAACTGATAGAAGGAAGGAGTCCATCTTGGCATACCAGGCTCGAGGGGCCTGTTTAAGGCCATAGAGAGACTTCCGAAGTTGGCAGACAAGTGAAGGATCCTGGACGAACCCTTGTGGCTGCTCCATATATATCTCCTCCTGAAGAACACCGTGAAGAAAAGCACTCTTCACATCCATCTGATGAACTTCCCAGAGATGGGCTGTAGCAATGGCAAGAACAAGTCGGATTGAATTCATCTTGGAAACCGGTGCAAAAGTCTCAGAGTAGTCAATCCCAGGAACTTGGGAGAATCCGTTTGCGACCAAGCGAGCCTTATGTTTATCAACTGACCCATCTGCAACAAATTTTGTTCAATAGACCCACTTACATCGAACAAGTTTTCTTCCCTTAGGAAGTGGGACTAAATCCCATGTATGGTTCCTTTCCAAGGAACTAAACTCTTCCTGCATAGCAGCATCCCACTCGGGGACACCAGAAGCTTCCTTGAAGGACTGTGGAGAAGAAGCTGAAGTAAAGAAGAGATGAGGAGCCTGCTCAAACTGTGACCTTGTTCTTATCGCATCTAAAGGATCACCAACCCAATCACCTGCTGACTCCAAAGTCTGACGAGCCCAAAGAGGCCCAGTGGTAGGAGAATCTGGATGAGAATCAACATCCTCTGAATGAGGACTAAGAGAGGAGGAAGATGAACCCTCATCATCGCCATCTGAAGTGGAGGAAGAAGACTCCTCAGGAGGATTAAGGTCCTCAGAAGAACTATCATCATGAAATCACAGTGTCTCCATGGGAATGAAAGATGGAGAAGTGGTAGAAGTATCCTCCTCAAACCGAACACTCCTCTCAATAAAGAGCTCATGTGTAGTAGAGTGGAGTAGCCTATAGCCTTTGACACCATCTGGATAGCCAACAAATATGCAAGGCCTACTCTGTGGATCCATAGCCTTGCATTTCTCTGCTGGAATGTGGGCCCATGCAGGAGACCCAAACACGCGGAAGTGCTTGACTGTGGGTTTCTGACCGGTCCAAGCTTGAAAAGGAGTTACCCCCTTCACATCTCAGCGAGGAACCTAGTTCTGGATATAACACGCACAGTTGATGGCCTCTGCCCAATACTGAGGTGCTAATGATTTGGAGTGAATCATGCAATTTGCCATTTCCTTCAATGACCGATTCTTTTGTTCTGCAACTCCATTTTGCTGTGGACTGTAGGGAACTGTGTGCTGAAGATCAATGCCTTCTGAGGCACAAAACTGCTCAAACCTTTGGTTGACATATTCCCCGCCATTATCGGTGCGTAGAATCTTGACAGCCTTCCCAGATTGTTTCTCTACAAAAGCTTTAAAGTCCTGAAAAGACTCAAAGACTTCAGAATTTTATTTGAGAAAGTATACAAAGGTGTATCGGGAAAGATCATCAATGAAGGTCAATACATATCTAGCTTTGCTGAATGAAAGATGTTGAAATGGACCAACCAAATCATTGTGTACTAACTCCAAGAGCTGTGTGGCTCTCCGTGCTTTGCCTTTGTCAAATTTTTCTTTAGGATGCTTGCCAAGAATGCAAACTTGACAAACTCCATCAGAGAATCGAATAGAAGGCAACCCTGTAACCATGTCATGCTGACTGAGTTGCTGCAAGTAGCGATAGTTCAAGTGGCCAAACCGCTGATGCCACAAAGGGCTCACCTCATCTGAGTGAGTGAGCAATGCAAGTGAAGGAGAATCAAGAACAAAATGAGAAAAGTGATAGAGCCGAGAATGGTTATCAACTTTTCCTACAGCAACTGTAGACCCACTGTGCAGATCACTGATAACCACTGAGTCAGGTGTAAATTCAACTCTCTTACCGGAACCTGTATGGGTGATCTGGTAGACAGATAGGAGATTAGTTGACAAAGAAGACACACAAAGAACATCATTGAATGTCCCATCACCAATGTCAATAGACCCTCTCCTAAGAACTTCCTCTGGTGTATCATTACCCATAAGAATATCAGGCACAGAACATGACTCCAAGGATGAGAAACTTTCCTTTGTATTAGCCATGTGGTGAGAAGCACCTGAGTCAATTACCCAACTATCTGGTAGTGTAGCAACTGCAACAAGGGCCTTGCCCTTCCCCTTACTATTTTTCGTGTCCTTTGAAGATTGTGAAGAATCTTCCTTAGCTGAATCTAGCACTTTGATATTATTCTTCTCAAGAAGATAAGTGAGATGAGCTATTTGCTTTTTCAAACACTTATGCTCATCGTGACCAGATTTCTTACAAAAGGCACACTTTGTCATCTCCTTTTTAGACATGTTGAATCCTTTTATTTCTTGTGTTGCTTTCCATTGCCTTTCTGATCTTTAGTGCCCTGATTTGTAGCCAAGGCATGAGACTTAGAAGGCTTAATAGTGCCCATGTGAACTAATTTATCCTGTTCTTTAGTGAGTTCAGCAGCAAATTCATCTAAAGAAGGCATTTTGTATGTAGTCCCAAGAGCACTTTTGGTGGCATAAAATGTAGAAACAAACACTTAGTAGTTAGGACCAAGCTTAGAAAGAATACTTAAGATCAATTGTGGGTCTTTCTTGTCAATCCCACATTGCTTCAACTGTAATCTAATGGCCTTTAGCTTTGTGAAGAATTCTTGTATTGTATCAAAATTACATGGATTTAACCCTATTAGCTCATTCTCCAATTGATGTCCCCTTAATTCATCTTGTTTACCAAAGAGATTTTCTAAAGTAGTCCATACATCATTTGGTGTTGTAGCAGATTCAACATGAAAAAGAAGATCAGGAGATACAGACATGCATAAAGTTCCAAAAGCTTCATCTAGTCTGTTATGAAATTTAGGCCTTTCTGCAAGTAAGGTTGGTTCAGTTTCTAGACCCATTGTTACTCTATATAGTCCTAACTTCTTAAGTTGGATAGTCATCTTGGACTTCCACTCATAGTAGTTGTAGGGTGTTAGAACATGCACTGTTAATTGATCTATCTTAATGCAGACTTAGATTATTGTTGTGAGGAAAGAAAAGATGCAAGAACTCACAAGACACCCCTCCTTTCCACTCAATCAAAGAACCCCCCCAAGAAAATTTGATTTGGCACTTTATATTTAGTGCATTTATAGTTGCCACTAGCAAGAAATACTAAGTGGTCTTGATTTCAATGCATTGCAAAACCCTCACAAAGAGCATATGCTAAAAATACAACTTTGGCACAATACTTAGATAAATAAATAGTACCACTGTGATCTACTCGAAAAATCATGCACTTTCAAAAAAAGAATCGCCTCGATACGAGGTCGTATGTGAAAGTTATGATCCTCCGAAGTTCCTAAAAACGAGAACTGTGCAATGTCACGACTGAGAATTTGCAATTTCTAAAAAATTTCTGCGTCAAAATCAAAAAATGACTGCACTAGTGCATAGAGCATGAAAAAATAGCCAAAATAAAAAAAAAGTAGCTCGCAAATTGGAGGTCGGGAGCCCGAGTTACAGCCTTTGGAAGTTGAACTGCAATTTCCAAAACGCCAATGGAGAGGGGGTTTGCTGTAGCTTTCTGATGTTGTTTCTACAAAATATATAAGCTGTATGCAAAAACTAACAGATACCCAGATGGTTTTTTGGTGCTGCGAACAAAACCTAGAAGGCGTTTTTCTCTATGATCTACAAAAAATGTGACTCTAATGAAAAAAAATGTGTTTAGCACCAAAAAATGACATGCAAAGACTGAATCAGCTACCTAAGACAAACAAAGGCATGCTACAACCTAGAAGATTGATTAGAACAAATAAAATGCAAGCTGATTGTTAGATTTTAGCTCAAAGAGTCTTGAGGAAGCTATGAAAAAAAAACTTGCAACTGGCAAGTCAAAATATGAACCCCCCAGAAACTAGAATTTTCTCCACACTTTTCTATTTCTCCAGATCATCAGAAGATGCAAGAGAAGAGCATACTCATGTGCTTCGAAACCCACAACTCACAAACTAGAGTTTTCTCCACACTTTTCTGTTTCTGCAGATCATCAGAAGATGCAAGAGAAGAGCATACTCATGTGCTTCGAAAAATAATTCTACACTCATATTTCTAAAAAAATGCTAACCCACAACTCACAACTACTCTGATACCATTTTAGATTTCTACCCAAGCATGCAAGTGATTGAGAGAAAGCAAAATAGAAATCAGATATGAGCTAAATAAACTATATTCAACGCAAGAGAATGCAAAGCATTACAATAGAATGTGATGCTCATATGAGAGCAAGAGGTGGATATATATATGATATTCCACCCAAGAGACTCAATACACAACCAATGTGGGATAAAGTGAAAAAGTCCCTAAGTAAGCTTAACCTAGTGTGAAAAGAGCTAAGGTGGAGAACAAGCTATGAAATAACTAGATAGCAAAGTAACCCTTTTCACACTAACAATAAGACATGCTTTATTAACCTAAGCAAGATTAATAGAAGTGTAGGAAAAACCTAGGAATATAGGGAAAAAATGAATAACCCAACTAGGAAATAAAAACCTACACTAACAGTCTCAACAACAACCATTTATGTTTGGTGGTTTAAATCCAGCCAAGATTCTTTGATGATGGTTTAGTCAGGGGCATCTACAAATCATCTTCGGTGAATTTTAGTGAAGTTCCGGCGATCATTGACAATGAAACCGTCTTCATTCCTTTTGGAGGCAGTCAATGGTTTATGCCTAAATGTCCAAAAGAGCTTCTAAGCTCGTCGTCTCTTCCACAGTCGGCGATAGTTTTGATAGTTTTAAAAGTCTCTAGCAGTCTAAATCTGTAGGCAGTTATAAGCCTTCAAACCTCCATCGACAGTGTTAGATAGCATCTCACTCATTCAATCAAATAAATCCATTTTGTACATATTCTGCAATCATTGAATTTATCGGATGACATTCTTCCTGTCCTGCCATAATGCCTGCATTTGATCTTAATAGAATATTTCTACTCTTTCATCCTTTCCACAATTTAGAATAGCTTGCATATGTGGAATGGGATTTTGCTCTGTCACCTAAATAGAATCAATGCTTTATAGCGTTTACACATTTGCTTATATAGAATTGGATTCCGCAAAAAAAACTAGAGAGAGAAATGGATCTGTTTTTTAAAAAAATGTGTCATCATATAAACAACTACCATTACTACTAAAAACGGTGTTGCATAATCATTTAACCAACCTACTGTATACGTTGTCAAAGTTGCTCTCACCTATAGCCTTTATCTGTTATTTGTGTTCAGCTACCATTACTTGTCAAGAAATGCTTACATCGGAAGTATTGTAGCTGTTTTAACAATTGTATTGAGAACTTATCAAGATGCCTTCTTTATAATTTGTTGTTGAAGGACAATGACATGAACAACTTAAATGATTAAAAAAAACTATGGCGTGCATGGGTAAAGTTGACAGTAAAAAGGAATTCCTTTTATTTACGCCATGCATCTATTATAATCTTTAATCACAACGCATCTCATGCCTATAATGAGGATTGTATTCCATTTATGTGTTTTATTTCAGAATAGGTTAAAGCACATTAATGTCTTAAGAAATTATATTTCTGGAACTTAGTGGACATTAAAATCTATAGTTTAATCGATTTAATGTTAATTGCCTTTAAAAAAAACTAGGGCACCCAGTCGTCCCATGCTGCAGTCATATCAACATTTTTATTATTCCAAAATGATATATTCACAGTAGGAAATGAGTATAAAGTAAATTTGGTTGGGCTATTTTTCACTTCTGGCTGAATAGCTCATGTAAAGGTGTAAAAAAATTAGATTTGTTAGTTAATAAAATTTACCAGCACTACTATAGAAAGTTATTACATCTGATACAAAATTCATTAATATTAATTATCCAATAATTCTATGTCTATTTTTCATTTCCAAATGAATAGCTTATATAAAAGGTTCAAAAATTAGTTTTATGTTATTTAAATATAGTATATACAACATTATAGCTGAAAATAGGCATTTCAGCTGTAAAATATAACTGAAAATAGGCATTTCAGCTGTAAAATATAACTAAAAATTTAAAAAAGACTTTATCATATGAAAGGAGAGACTTTGATCAGACTGTCAAAAGTTATATCTGAATATGATGATATGTATATTAGGATTTATATAGTTTACTTATGCCAAAGTAAGTTATATAAATTTTAAAGGCACAATTGAATAGATAACTGTATAAAGGAAAATATAGAATAATAATCTAGATTTATTTTCAATGTTCTTTACTCTTCTTTGGATGAAAAAATATTTACTATCCAATGATCCATGGATTTTATATTTATCATTAATATTATTATTATTATTAATATGATTATTATTTTACCATAGTAGTTGAATAGATAGATGCTTAAATTATTTAGTAATCGATAATAATGTTACCCATAAAATCATTAGGTAATTAATTTATTAGGGTATGGAGTTATAAAATATGTATCTTTAATTGAATTAATGATTAAAAGCAGTTATGAAATGAGTTGGTAATTGTTTAGATCGTTTGAATTATCTATATTTTGAAGAAGAATTAAATAAAGAAAATTAGTTGATATATATATAGCATTTGTTTAATATGATTAAACGAAATTTAATGTGTTTAAACATTTAATGTTGATGAGTTAAATTTAGACTGATTACGATGATTTTGTTAAGATGGTTTTTGGTTAACGGGATTGAAATTAGGATTATAGACATTGCATTTAGATTGACCTTGATAATTGGTTAAATTGTGAGTACAAAATTTTGTAAGTCGTGTCAGTGGTCGAGATAGGGTCATGTGGTCGAGTTTAGGTTCCTAGAGGCATAGGATAAAATGATTTTCTTTCACGTATAGCGTTGTTATACATTTTTTGGATTTTTGACGTCTTAAGAAACATGTTGTCTCTAGTTATGTATGAGACAAAAGATAATGTGAATGATGAATGTATTTCCCTGTGGATGTATTGTTGTCCATTTAGTTGTATTTGTCTTGACTTCATGCATTGGGTTGATACATGTTTCGAGATAATGAAGTTAGAAAAGTATGTCGTCTCCTGTTTATACATAAGGAATCTGGTATGTGTTGTAGATGCATCATGATGTTGTGATTCATTTATTTGTATTGAGTATGTTATAAGATATCATGTTGGATCTTGGAAATGGGGAGACATTAGTAACCGTAAAGGAGTATTTGTTATGGATTGCTTCAATTGGAAGCTATGGGTAATGTATTGTGGATTTGCCCTTGTGATTAAGTTGGTATGCAAGAAGGTTAATGCCTTGAAATGATCATTTATACTTGTCGTTACAATGGAAAATGTCTTGCTTGATGAGTAGGGTCTTCTAGATGCAGGTAGGGGAGTGGCTCTCAATGGGAGCTGGAGCCCAAAGTGGCATCCAGGACAACCCATGTGGGAGTTTCTTAACTCAGTGATAACCTAATTAATGAATTAGGGGGTTGGGTAGTTAATCACACTAAACAAAGATAAGTGGATGCCTCACTCATGGCTCAAGTGCTCGTTTAGGCTTGAGATGAGATGAGAAGGCCTGGAATGGCATGATCAACTACCTTGTCCTCATGAAAGGTATGTTGATTCTACATGAGCTTTGTATGGGGGTCGGGAGTTGGGAGAGGCTGCCAGGACAACCCAAGATGGGGGCCAGGGCCTAGGAAGGCTTACCAAGAAAAACCATGACAAGCCATGTGATGACACTCTCCCTACTGTAGCCTAGCATGCCCTAGTTGTACTCTCCACATTCGATATGTGTAGCCTCTAGATGTGTGTTGTGTTGATTGTGATAATGTCATGTGTTGTATTAGAGTCTTGACTAGACCTTGTTTCTGTTAGTTTTTATTTACCTGACTGTTGTTGTAGTGGGACCTTATGTTAACTCCTAGCATGGGGGGTGGACCTGAGGGTTCCACATGGTTGGGTGGATGTGCTTATTTCCATTGGTTTTTCCCTTGCCGATATTCGTGTGCGAGGAGGATGTATCTTGTGTATCAGACATCAGATCTTGTACCAGTTATGGAGGCAGTGATTTAAGCTCATGTACTAGCCTTGTGTATCAGTTGATTCATAATGTATGTATTCAGATGTGTCAGGAGGTGATAGTATGTGAAATGTAATGATGTACTCATGTATAAGGAAAAAATTGTAATTGTGTTCTTGATCTTGATGATTACTTATCTGATGTTTGATATAGAGATGTAAATGTTTATTCATTCAATGCAATAGATTTAGCATGATCTACTAATGTTAGTTGATGATGTATGTTAGATAATGTTAATTAATTTGTCAAGTAATGCAACCATGGAACCTTAGAGGACAAGTGGTTAGTTTAATGATGTGTATAGATATGTTAAACATTACTTCGTTATCTTATTCATTTAAAAAAAAAATCTTGTTTTGTATAGCATAGATGTGTTGTTCTCTAAGGTGTTCATGGTGGGGCATTACATGCACTCAGTTCCATATTCAACATCACTTTTCTACTCCTTATTATCCACAAAGTAATGGCTAAGACGAGGCTTCCAACAAGACCATACTGAAAATACTTAAGAAAATAGTCAATGAAGATGTGTGATTGGCATTTGCAGCTCAACCATGCCTTATGGGCATATCACACTAGTATCAGGACCCCAACCAGTGCTACTCCATACTCAATCTATGGAACTAAAGCTTTTTTACCTATCGACGTCAAGCTCCCTTCTCTCAGAGTTTCTATGCAACGTCTTATTGATGGAGAAGAGTACAAAATTGCTAGATCACATGAGCTAGAGTTACAGTATGAGAGGCATTTAAAATCACTTAACCACCTTCAGGTTTATCAAAACCTCCTTCATTGCAGTTATAATAAAATGATCAAGGAATGATGATTTCAAGTAGGTGATCTAGTTCTCAAAGAATATAAGAGAAACCAACAGGATAGAGACAAAAAGGGCAAGTTTGAGCCTAATTGGTTGGGACCCTTCATTGTTACAACAGTATATGGATCAAGAGCTTATGCTTTATCAACACATGAAGGAATACCTTTAGATGAACCCATAAATAGTGTTTATCTTAAGAAATTCTACATTTGATCCTTAGAGTATACCTAACAGATAAATGCCAAAAAAAATTAGAAAAAAACAAAAATATACAAAAATCAGAAAAATACAAAAATACAAAAATACAAAAATACAAAAAAATAAAAAAATTAGAAAAATCTAAAAATAAAATAATACACCCTCTGGTGAAAACTTGGCAAACAGGCACCTTGGATAAGTACCATAGTGAATACTTGGAAAATAGGCGCTATGTGTTAGAGTTAGCATCCACCATCTACTAAGTTCTCATCCATATCACTTCCATCCACTATCCATAATAAAGTCTTTTGACTAACACACTTCCATCCATTCACCTATCATGGATTGAAATTGTCAGTATCACTTGTTATTCATTAAGTGTTCCACTTCATAATAAGTCCATTCAGCATCTTCCCATAGTAAATCCTTACCTGACTTGGGGGCATATTTCCTTAGTATAGTTCTAGGAATGGATCCTTGTTGTCTAGAGAGGAAATTGTCACTTCTTCACACATTTCATCCATCTTCCACCAAACATAATAAAACTCCAAACTTCACTTCATCCATATACCACTTGACTAACTCAAGTAGAAAACAAACTATGCATCTTTTTGAAAGCTCAAACACTTACCAAATTAGAAGAAAAAGACTACTCTTGAAGCAATACACTTGCTTGCATACCGCTTGCCTATTTTGCTAAATCCATTATCCTAATCCAAATCCTTTAATGAATGTATCCTTCCTACAATAAGGCCTTATCCACTATGAGCACCCTCTTTGGCAGGATACATGATGGCTGTGTTTTTGTTTTGTCAATTGGTCGATTTCTTTTGGTTTATCTTTATGTTCCTTTCTAATACCTAATCAAAACTACTTTGATATTTCTATATCTTGGTATGTTACTATAGGTATGGACTAGGCCATTGTCATTGATTTCATATGCTGTGTTTGTGGGATGTTCTTATTATCCTACTACGGCTAATATTTATCTTGTATGTGTTGGAATAGCATCTTGCATATCAATATCCTTTGCATCTAAAGGTCATGCAAATGCCTTTATGCACTAGGATTATTCTACGCTAAGAGTATTATCCATTCACATTTCCAACAAGGTTCTATTATGTCTAGTATGAATAACTACAAATACTTTGTTTGCAGAGTCAACATTCTATGCATTGCATACATCATCACCTTTGTCTTATATACCTTGGTACACAACATCCATATGATATATCAAAATAAGGATTGCTCTTTATATTTTTCAAGCATAACCTAAGTAAATCATCCCATCCATCTCACCCATACGCCCTAATAAATATCTATAGATTTCACAATTTGATCAATTCTTCTATTTTTCTATCATCCTACATCACTCCATCCATTCTTCTTCCATCATTTTTTCCATCTTTCATCTAACTTTTTCATCTTCTTCTAAAATCTCTCTATCTCTTAACAAATCCTCTCCATTCATTTCGAGAGCACACCTGTGTTCCTTGAACCCACCTATCCTCTTAAGGGGCATTATCATCATTCATCTTATTCATTAGCTTACCATTATCTTTCCTTTTCACCCTCGCCTTGAGTGACTGGGGCATCACCATCTCTAATCCAATAATTTTTTTCCAATCATATTCTTCTAAATCAAAGTCTTCTTCTATCCAACACAACACTACGTTTTAAACTTCTTTGAAATGATGTTACTTTGCAACACCATCTCAAAGAGGGGCAAAATGTAGACACCTAAAATTCACCTTACTTCCCAACTTAATTTTCATTTCCTATACATTCACATTAATTAAATAATTCTTAATTATTTAATTAAATTAATCCATCTTTATTAAAATTGTTATTCTTCCACATTAATTAAATAATTATTAATTATTTAATTAAGTCATTTTCCCTACTTCTTAGCATTAATTAAATAATTTAAAATTAATTAATTAATTAATTTTTCTAAATGTTAATTAAATAATCTATAATTATTTAATTAATTGAATCATAATCCAACATTAATTAAATAAATGAAATATTTATTTAATTAAATCAAAATCATATCTTTTTCTTTATTTTCTTTGTATTTCTAAACTCATGTGTATCTAATTAATTATAATAATTAGATAATCTTATTGTAAAGGGTAAAATTTGGATGTTTGAGTTTTTGGTAGTTTTTGTGTATATCCTCATTCCACCCTTTCATTCAAGGACCTAGGGTTGAGTTGCAATGTACTGTCCTACCCTAGGTCACTGTGAGATGTAGGGAAACTTGGATTTTTATGATTTGATTATCAATTATCTTCTCTTATGCTCAATTACACCTTAGAACCCTAATTATGCAAATACGAAAACAAACAGACGAATAACGGAAAATGCTGCTACAAAAAGATGTAAAATGACAAATAACTGTGCACCTGTTTTCAGGGTTCCAAAGCAGAAAAGTCAGGGACTAAACAACGGGCGGCCAAGTCCAGTACCTTGCTTTTTGTCAGGATCTACAAATAAGGTCTACAACCTATTCCTGCTATACTAAAGATTTTCCCATTGCGGAACTTTGAGGACTAATGAGCAGGCACCCTAGTCCAGGGAGTTGTTTCTTTCTTTGATCTGCAATTCTGACACTCTGTTGTACCCTCCTGCAACTTCACTTTGTCTGTAACTCCAACCTGTAACCTACAATCATGAAAACTTTGGGAGGGGGTTGTGGTGTTTAGAAGCTTACCTCAGTCAAGCCCTGAAGAGACATTCAAGCCTTTCAAACACCGTTGTCAGATAGAGAGTGCGTGCCCTTGGGAGGCAGAGGCAAAAACTAAATGATAAATGCTTACACACACAAATGAATGTCACCTTGTAGTGAAGATCTCATAGAGGAAGAAGCTCTTCATGCCATGAGGAGATGATTGCTCAAATCTGCAAACACAAACACATATACAACACAAATTTGCTCTTGCAACACAATGAAAGCCTTGAGTCACCTTTAGGATGCATAAAGTTCACAATGAAAATCTCTAGTTTACAAATGAATGACTAAACATGCTTTTATATGCAACTACAAACACTCCCACCAAGAATTTCATAATTCAAACTTACCATGTCAGCATAGGACCCAAATAACGGTCACAAGCCAACACCCAAAAATTGGGACTACGCCAAAATAGGGCAGGACTAGGGTGCGAGTGCCCAAGTTCTCCCCCCTATTTTGGGTAGGGGTTATCTCAAGTGGTCCCCCCAGGTCCTATTTGCCAAGACACTTAGGGTTTTTCTCATCAGATGTTGAAATATGATGCAATATGTCCTTAATGCAGCTAAGAGACCGAGAGCTAAACCTTATGAGGGAAAAGCCCCCAAGGGGACATTTTCCGACGTTACATTGAGCCCCCACTTTAACGTATGTATAAACACAAGGCCAATACATGCATTAAAGTACGGTCAACAAACACAGCAAACACACCAAGCACGGAGAAGGCACGCCAGACACATTGAAGACAATGACAGGCACACAAAACACGGAGAAGACAGGTACAATCACGTAAAACACAAAGAATACATTGAATGTAAAGAAGACACATTAATGCATAGAAGATAGGAATGATCTTTTTTCTTTTCTTTTTCTCATATATATAAAATTTAGATGCAAGTATAGGAAAGTAAACAAACCTCCCATAATGTAGGATGTACTCATCGCACAGGTCTTTAAATTGCATATATGGGGCAACACACATGCAAGACATGCAAAACCTCCCAAAATGCAAGATGTACTCATCACATAGGTCTTTAAACTGCACATGGGGCAACAAACATGCCACACAAAGCAAGCACGCCAAAAACACACACTTTGAAGACATGGAGAAAACAGACAGACAAGCGATGGAGTGTTCCTATTTCTAGGTCTAACACCATCTCAGGGACATTACAGGCACACACCAATGATTGGACTTCACCACAACAATCACTGAAGACACGCTTAAGGGTTGAGTTAGTC
Organism: Cunninghamia lanceolata; assembly: GCA_027924645.1. Taxonomy (NCBI): domain Eukaryota; kingdom Viridiplantae; phylum Streptophyta; class Pinopsida; order Cupressales; family Cupressaceae; genus Cunninghamia; species Cunninghamia lanceolata. The sequence goes on along the minus strand of BSBN01000112.1, from coordinate 22,594,182 downwards.
ATAGAACCGCTCCCCGCCTTCGCAGAGGACTTTTTAAAAATGACAGGATGATGCAATTTTCTCTAAGAAATGCACCATCCTCGCCTCCATAGAGGGCTTAAAATAAAAAAAGGATATACGCGATATCCCACCTCCACAAAGGGCTTAAATGATTGATTAGTTGATTGATTGTAAACAAACTCAGAGTGCGGGATGTACTCATCGCATAAGTCTTTAAACTGTACCTAAGGACAAGCACATTGCTAACATCTACAACAGACAACTTACCTTATATATGCCCCCACCTTAAGGTGGTTGATATCAAGTATCAATATCAAGCATGTTAAGGTAGGAAGAAAACACACAAAGGAATATAGACTTTTGCAAAGCCCATGCCCCCAGAGGTGACATGTACTTTACGATCGCCAAATGTTCCCACAAACACATCCCTGCAAGAAACATGTTAGTGTCTACATAATCATGATAAACAACAACATCAATGTGTATGATTAACCACACAAAGAGCCAAGGTTATACTACAAATTTGGAGTTCAAGGATAACCAAGGGGCTATATCACGAAGATCTCCGAATCGAGTACCACCAAGGCTAGAGTCAAAGACAAATAAAGTGCATAGAGCATCAATATTGTTATGATTTGTAAATGAGATTAAAAACATCATCAAAATCACTACACATAAAGCATGAGTGCTTCCACTAGCAAAGTGTCGGATAAGCTATACAACCCCATCGTCATATTAGGAATAAGTCTAATTTTTAATTTCTCGTGAAAGGGACGCTAGGTTCACATCAGTATAAATGTTTTTCGTCATCTGCTTGCTATATAGAGACACTAGAGGAAGGTAAACAATAAATAAGAGGGGAGAAACAAGTGTCTTAGGGACAGTCATGTAGGAGGGTGCCCCCAAGTCACCAACTACAACGCTATGTCCATAAGACACAACACACAACAATAAAATTAGAGAGAGAAAATATAGAAGAATGATGATACAAATAGAAGAAGGTCACAACAGAGGTGGTCTCCTGGTATCCTAGACCTTACAAGAGAATCATGGGTTATCCCAGGAGGCCTAAACAACAAATAACACATCATAGGGAAAGCACATCATGAGAGAGATAAAGGGTTAGAAATACTTACCTGTATGATCATTGTATTAGATTTTTGAATTTGCGAACCTCTTGGAGAGGTACTCGATCATGTTTAGTGCAAAGTTTGAGTGGTTCTTATGAAAGTCTTGTTTATTATAATATGATATTTGTTTCTCAAATCCTTGTTTAAATGAGACTTTTTGTTGCTTATGAGGGGGAGAACCACTATTATTTCCAACTGCTGACAATCGTCTTACTCTTTTCCAAATTTTAGCAAGTTTTCGTTGTTGATGTCGTCTATTGCAGTAACAAGAATCATCTTGTACCATCTTATCCGTCTGTATCAATTGTTCTACTTATTTTTCTGATGCATTTTGGTTATCTCCCGATCCATATAGGGATAATGGAGGAGGAACCTCAACATAAATTCCTTGTCTTCGTGGATGAGGTGGATTATCCACTTGCTTCTTATCCACTTCAATCATACCCACGATATTATCATAGTCTAAATAATCATCATCATCTACTTCCACTAAACCTTGTTCCAATATATTGGTATCAGTATGTTTAGGGAATGGATTAGTAAAGATTTGTAAATTTTGATTCGGTGGAGCAACCGATTTATTTCCATTATCATTCACACCTGATACCTGAATGATATTTGAATCAATAATGTCTTGTATCTCATGTTTAAGACACATACATCATTCAGTATCATGTCCTTGTGTCTAATGAAAATGACAAAAGGCATTATCATCAAAGTAAGGTCCTTGTGCTCTACTAGGCTTAATCGGGGGAAGCTTCAGAATGTTATTACTCATAGCTTGATTCATGATAGAATGATAGGACTTAGATATCAGAGTAAAATTTCTTGGTTGATATGACGTCTTCTTCGGATTTGTGATAGCAGACACATTAGAAAAGTTGTTTGTATTCGGTCCATTAATCTTGATGAAACTCCTATTGTTATTGTTTCTCTTAAAGTTGTTTTGTTATGATCCATCCATCGATTGACTAACTTGAGCCGATGAGTTTTGGTTTTCATACTGACTAGACAAAAGTTGGTAATCACGAAGGGTGGTGCATAAATGTTGAAAGGAGTTATATTTCATCAAGAGAATTTTATAATGGATGTTAGGTTGTAAATTTGTAATAAACACCTTTTGAACATCCTCATCTTTCATTTGATATTGAATTTGTGTATACAAAGCTTGATACCGACTAATAAACTCAGTTAACTTCTCTTTTGGACCTTGCTTGCAGTAAACCAAGTCCATTAAGGAGACTTGGGGTCCGATGTTTTCTTGAAAATGTTGTAGAAATTGATCAATCAACTACAAAAAGGAGTGTATTGAATTCAGAGATAAAGAGCAAAACCATTCTAAAGCAGTATCTTTGAGAGATTGCAGGAAAAGTTTTGCCAACAAGTCCTCTTCAAAGTAGAAATCACTACACATAGTTGTGAATGCTGCCACATGAGTATTAGGATCACCTTTTCCACCATATTTTTCAAAGTGAGGAGTCTCAAACCTCTCGGGCATAGGAGTTCTCAAAATTGCATAGGAAAGGGGATTACAGGCATGATATGTTGGTATATTAGGTTGCGAAGAATTTATCAAATTTTTTACCTTTTGTTGTAAAGCAATCATGCCCTGTAAAAGTTGGTTGAGGATGGCATCATTGAGAGATGCAGTTTGTTGTGAAGAATTGGAACCAAAGTGAGGAGGTGATTGCGCTTGAGCTATGATAGGCGGCGGCTGTGGATAGGTTAATTGTGGTTGGACATAATGGTAGGTGGTAGGTGGTTGAGAATAACTATATGTGATGGGAGGTTGAGAATAAGTGTGATGAAGAGGTGGTTGAGAGAAATTATTCATAGAAGAGGTCCTCTTAGGAACCAAATTCTGATAATCAAATCCCACAACTTTGTAATTAGTGCCATTAGATACTCCAATACTAGTGGTAGCATGACTACAAGCGTTCGCATTAGTTGTTAAGATTGTTGATGTAAAGGTAGATATTCCTGTAGTTAGTATATGTACTGATACTTGAGTATGAGATGGTGATAAAGTGTTATTTATCACTTGTGCACATTCGGTCACTGGCATAATGTTGGTTTGTACAATATGTGCTAGACCATGAATTGCATTAACACCATCTTGTCCCTCTTTTATAAATTCTCTTATGTTATGAATTGTAGGAACAACTTCTTCAGCTATTCTCTCATTTTCCATAAATGATTGAAATTGGACTAGCTCTTTATCCAATTTTTTTATTTTATCATTAGATACATATCCTATCACCTCAATAGTATCATCAACATCATGAAAAGTTTGTTCTTCCATTGTACTTGTAATGGGTGCAAAATCTTGTAGAATTTGTGTCTCTCCTTTTGTAAAGAAGGTGTTCAATGTGCCAACTTCTTCAAGAGCACTAGATCCCATGTGTCTTATTCTTCTTCTTAAAGGAATATTTCTCTTAGGGCAGCGAGTTATTAGACTCATGCAACAATATGCACAAATTTTAGGTGCAAGATATGTTGTAAATGCTTGATTTTTTGTACTTTTTCAATGCAAATGAATGAAATAAAAGGTGTTATAAGGATTTTTGATCAAGGGAATCAAATAATATGTCTGATATAAGTCCAATAAAGAAATAATATCCTTCACAACATGCTCTTGATGCAAATCTAAGATGAGGACAAGTCAAAACCTAGTGAAAATACACTAAAATAAGCGGGTTTTCACCAAATCTCAATGCAAAAGAGCATGACAAAGGGTGTTGTGAGTAAAATGATAATGAAAATAAAATTATATTAGTAATAACAGCCACTTAGTGCCAAAATATCTGTCACAACACACTTATAGTGCCACTCAAGGTCAAACCCTAGTGAAAATATAGCAAAAATAGGTAATTTTTCACGATTTTTCAATTCCCAAACCTAGCCAAAGGGGTGTTGTAAATAATTTAAGGAGGTGAATAAAATAATAGCAATTATATCAGTCACCTCAATCCATAAAATTTGTCACAACACACTTAGGGTGCAAACTAGGCCAAACCCTAGGGCAAAAATAACAAAAATAGGCAAATTTTCACCGAATTTTCAATACAAGAGGCCAATAACAAGGTTTTGTAAAGAATTTTAGGAGGGGAAGAAGATAATACCCCTAATATTAGTCAATTAGTGCAAAAATATTCTTTACAACATGCCTATAGTGCAAGTTTAGAGAGTCGATAAGGCCAAATCTAGTGAAAAATAATGTTTTTCAAGCCCTAGGTTTGAGATCTTGATGTAAAATATTATATGAATGTTTTTCAAGCTGATATATGATAACAATTACGTGCTCTTAGATCTGAAAATTATTTCCATGCTCTAACATGCAAAATGCAAGTGCAAATCTAATGAAAAATCAATGAAATGCTAGTTTTTGTTGAAATTTTCTATGCAAAATGTAAATTTTTACTAAAATGCAAGACTATGACCAAATTCAATTTTGAATGAGTCTTGTTGGCATTTCAATTTGCACCTCTAGTATGCGATTTGGAAATGGACAGCTATGCACAGATAAACTGCTCTCCTATTGGAAGGGGGAGTTCCCTTTCTTGCTGATGTTCGCTGAAAAGATAACTTGAATGAAACTTCGCCTATCTTTTTTTTGATTCTCAGCTGCAGAGCACAAGGTTATAAAACTCTAAACGCTAAAGAAGAGGTTTTTCCTTTTTAATAAAACTTCTACTACAACTAACATAGACTAATGACGCTTTCGACCTCTTGAGTAAATTCAGAGCAAAGGAATTTGAAAGTGAACGGGGAATGATTGTTAACACAAAAACTCAAGTAGTTTTCCTCTAGATTTACACCACAAGACTAAGAGTACTTTAATGATGAAAGCTGAAAATGAAAGCCACAGAAGCTACACATCTGATGACGAAAACTTGATGAATCGATATAGAATATTAGAGCAAAGTAGGCATGAGATTTCTATTCAATATCAGAAAGTTTAATACAACTCCAGGATAGCAAGACTGCAGCAAAAGGTAGGCATACAGTAAGCGATCAAACACCAGAGAACACTGAACACAGATTGAACAGACACTGGGAATAACAATGTTTGCAGGCTAGAATAGGCACAACAAATTTGCTATCACAACCACTATTACCAACAATGGGCAAGGATGCCCTTATTTATACTAAAATCAAAGGAGTAGGGAACCCTAAAATCTCCTTGATTAACCCTAACTTGCCAACTCGCAAGCTTTATTACTATTCTAAGACAAAGATACAATAAACAAATGCTTTAAAGCAATCTGCTTTAAAGCAAAAAGATTCCAACTATCACAAGGTGCTTTCTTTCTAAATATAGAATGGATGAACTTAGGATGAAAGCACGTGCTTTAAAACAAAAAGCATATGTTTTAAAGCTGCTTTATTTTGGAATGCATCCTCATCAACATTCTAGCTTTTTGGTGATGTCATCCGTCGATATTCTGGGAAACAATATCTTCTAAAAAGCGAGTGACCGCATCTCTGCCAGGAACACTGATACTCTCTAGAACAATATTCTGATTCTCTAACATTTCTTCACCATTGGCAACCATCTAAAGAAATTCGTGAACTTCACCCACAGCCTTGTCAAATTTCACTGACATTGCGGCAAGACGACTCATCTTGCCGGCATTGATATCATCATTAAAGTTGTTGCAGACAAGAGTCTGGAACTCTGCTTGCACTTCCCCGAGGTCATACAGGGTACCATCTTCTTTCTCATATGAACACGGGATCTGAGAGACAAAGGATCTGATGAACTTGAGGATGCCGATTACCTTTTCTTTCCATTCTGTCAACTCTGAAATCATACTGTCATAAGTTTTTACTGTGAAAAGATATTGTGCTTTCCAAGTAGAAACTGTCTTCTTATCTTCAGCTGAATCAACAGTATCAAGTGCAATCTTCAAGTCAAAGATAATGATCTCAAACACCGGTCTATTTTCTGCCATGATCTGCTGCGACCCCTGTATGCCTTGGCGTAAATCATGAGTGTTGTACTTCAACTGATAAAGCTTTGTAAGTACAACTCTCCCTTTGGTCACAAATTCTTCTACCCAACTGTCCATGTGCCTCCCATAGAGGACCAACTTACTGAAATGCCGCTGATCGGCTGGTGATCCAAGACTCGGTGGAAGAAGCAAATCAACCTATGAAGTGCCATGGAAAAGGTTGGAAATATATTGCCGCAACTGTCGAACCTCAGCTTTGAGAGCTGCCTTGTCTTCTCCATCTCTCAACACCCTTTCCTTCAAGCTATCTGTTGCAACCTCAAAGAGATTGACATCTGTATGGCAAGTACTTCTGCCAAGGTTAGCTTTGACAACTGTGAAGTCATCAACCTTGACATCATTAGCACTTCTATTTTCTGGAGGTGTTGCAGTCTCAAGAATGATTTCTCCATCCGCATTCTTCTCAATGCGAATCTGCTTCTTCAGCTGCTTGTCTGGTGTGTCTTGATAGACGCTTTTTAGCTCTGTTAAGTCCAGCTGATATGAGGGCTTTCTTCTCTTCCTTCCCAGAATGTTTTCAAGCTAGGATGAGCCATCCTCTCTTGGAAACTCAGTTCTCGCCTCATCAGCTCCTGATGAATCAATGCTTGCATCAAAGTTGCGAACCGGTGAATCTGGCTCTGAATCTATGTGAATAGGAGAAGGGATCGGTGAAGAAGGTGGAGATACATGATCTGAAGGTAACACTTCAACATGCAGCGTTGTTTCAACAGGAGCTTCTGGTTCAACTGGTGGATGTTCTTGTTGGACATGAACTGGAGACTCGTCTTTCTTCCTCTTTAACTTTGCCATTTTTGTTCCCTCTGGGAGAACACTCATAGCCTTAACTCTTTGTTTTGGCTTGGAAGTGGAAGGTTCTGATGGTTGCACAACTGGCGGCTTTGCTATTGGAATATCATCCTTCTGCTTAGTCTTCAAGAATATCAAACTGTTTTTAACCACTCGACTTGTTCTCTCCTCAATGGAAGTACTCTCTTTTACTGACCAGTTAACTGGCGGCAACGGTTGTTGCTTAATTTGGTCCCTGAAATATGTGGGAAGTAGAACTTCACCACTCTTTGTCAAACCCTCTATGTCTTTTGATAGGATATCAGACATTTGCTGAAGAGTGAACCTGCTATAATTGCGTCTTCGCACTTCATACTCATCAGTACAATTGGCCCAGAAGTCTTCAACTGCAAACTTGTGTGTACAATTCTGACCAAGATGTGATGCATAAACACCACGGGGATCATATGAAGATCTCCTATTGAAAAACTTAAGACCATATCTAGATGATTCATTACCGATTGCCTTGGCATCTGCTCCAGATCTACATCTGTAAATACTCATCCCAAGTGGAAAATTGAAGGCAGTCTTGCGTCTGCTACGCAAAAATGTATGCACTTGATAATCTTGCCTCAAAAATTCCATAAATGCTATTTCATATGTAGGATATCGCGGCAACATGGCTGGCTCTCCTGAGAAGCCATATATTCTGATGTATGAAAAAGTAGGAAATTGGATAAACCAATCAACCCATTCTGCCATTGCTATTCTAGCCTCTACAGAAAACCGTATATGCAACTCCTTGTCCATGTCTCGCACTGCATGCATCAAGAATGCATCATTCACCCGCCTCTAATGTCGTTCAGCTTGAGAGATCTCTAACTGCGGGAAATGATGATACACATGCTGAGTACCCAGAGTTCCAACAACATTCAAACCTCTGAATTGACCCTGAAAAGCCATCAAATACACAAGGTATGATATCATATGGAATTCAAGAGCCCTTTGAAAATCAATTATTTGTTGGTGGAGACAATCACTGATTAGTGCCGACCAATCATAGAATTTGGTTCCGTCAACAATCTGGGACATGATGTAAAACATCCAAGGCTGAAATTTGTTTGCATCTGCTTGACCTGTGATACGACTTAGCAGAGTAATCATTATTGCATGCTCCTTGAATTCTCTACGTCCAACGTTCTTTGGCATAATATTCTACTTTTCTTTCAACCACCTCTGACCAATCTTTTTTCTGTATTTTTCCTTATCATTATTCCAAACCCTCTTGCATTCTTCAAGTGAAACAATTAAGTTCTCTCTCCAAATAGGTATTGTAAAGCACTTTTCAATGTCATTTGGCCTCAAGTTGCAGAGCACACGTCCATCACCTGACTGAATTTCTCTTGTGACCGAGTTGTAATGCGTCACACAAGCAATCACAAACTCGATACTTTGCACGGTGATAGGAAAGGATGCCGCTGCAAGCAAACCGGAGTGTCCAAGATTCCTGATGGCATTATATCCTGCATCCTCCAAGGAGTGTAAATTAATTACTGGAAGTACTTTATGCAAGTCTGTTTCACAAGTTTTCAGGTAATCATGAACCAATGCTGTTTTGTGCTTGAATTGTGTTGGAGAGTACTGCATATTGGAAGATTTGAAAATCAACTGTGAACACGCCTATGTTGGAAAAAGTATTGAACAGATGGCTGAAAATTGTTTGCTAATTTTTAGAAAAAGCAGAGTGTGAGCTAAAAAAGCTGGCACATGGGTTTTGTAGATAATTCCGTTTCTAAGCAACCCAGATTGTCGGATTTTGAAAAAGCGGAGATTTTCTCGAAAAAGTAGGAAAAAAGTAGTTTCCAAAAAAAAAAGCACAACTCCTAATCTTCAAGAGAATGATAATCTGGATGGACCCATCTCAACAAAAATTGAAAAAGCTCTGGTCGGATTTTTGAAAAATGATCTCCTTGAAACAAGGACCCTGAAAAAGCAAGCCTCTCTTCTTCCTCAACCCGAATCTATGAAGAAAACTGAAAAAGCATCTGGTTTGGGTCTTCGAATCTTCATTGAAAGAAAAATAAAATCTTTCCTCTAGATGCAACCTGCAAAAGATAATGAAATAAAGAAGCCCAAAGCTTGTCTTTATAAATCTTTGGTCGAAAAAGCAGCTTTACTTGTGTGAGAAGAAAACTTCATCCTCATCCAAGAAGAAAGCATCTTTTAAAGCATAAATCCAAGTGGATGTCTTTGAATAGGAAGAATCCCTATTTTGTAGGAGCCTATAGCTTCATGTGCAAGATGACAAAAAATATCTTCTTTGATGATGTCATCGAATGCGCGAGTTGGATGAAGTGTTAACAAAATTTTCTTCATTTTCGACACTTCAACACTCGTTTTTACTCAAATATGGCCTGTCTCTGACTTTGATAAGGTGGGAAAATGTCGATCATGAACTGAAAAAGCTAACTAATCCTGACATTTTGGAGATTGATCAGCTGAGATTCCATCCCTTGTCTCTGTTCGACGATCTGACATCGTTTGACCCAGTTTGACCTCCTGGAAACTACCAATGGGCGAAGATTGGTAACAAGGCATGTCAGAAAACACTGAAAACACAAAAATATTCTAACACTGCTCAAGATGGGTGCCCCAAGCCTCCTGGGGCGCCCAGTTTCCCAACACTTAGCCATTTTTTTAGTTTTTTCAACTTTTTCAATTTCTTGGTTTGCGTGCGCATTCCAGAGGCACAGGACCCCTGTTTGGCTGTCGATTTCTAACAAATGGGCTGAAAATGATTCTAATGATCTGGTGAATATGCAAGCCTGATGAAAACTGAGCTGATTGTACCTTTCGTTTGCCTCAAAAAACGTGCCGAATTGATCAACACTGAACCGGAGCGGGCTGACGGAAGGAGATTTGTGTTTTTTGAGAAAAATATGAAAAATAAACTAACATTGATGAGGATGGGCGCCCCAAGCCTCCAGGGGCACCTAGTTTGTCAACACTTAGCCATTTTTTTCAAAAATTATCAATTTTGTACCTTTTCTCGATTTCTGTGCCGATTGCTCATGTTCAATCTTCAATTTCAGTCGTTCTGATAACTGTTGAGGTGAGACGGAGGGTGATCTGAGTAGTTTGAACATATCTGTGGTGAAATCCTGGCTTTGACTGACTTTTGACCAAGTTTGACCAACCAGAAAGGAGCTGACGGAAGTATTTTTGACGTTTCTCGAAAAACGTGAAAAAAAACTAACACAGGAGAGGATGGGCACCCCAAGCCTCCTGGGGTGCCCAGTTTCACCAGACTTAGCCATTTTTGTGATTTTCCAACTTTTCCATTCACCTTGGATCCATCTTGCATCGTTTTGCGTGCATCGTCGAGTCGACGGCCGTTTGTCAGTTTTACGTCGTTGAAACAGCGTTGGAAACTCATCGAAGAGATTTGGTAGGTGAACTTTTCTATGTTGATGACTTTCGAGTTTATGCTTCACCTTGTGAAAAAGCAAAAATGACCCAGTAGAGAAAACTTGGTTGTTTGAAGATTCTGTCTGAACCGTGCCGATCGTGAAGGAAAATCGACCAATGAGAATCGAGCGCGACACCTGATTTGGAGATTCTATTTTTAGAAACTTTCTATTTTTAGAAAGTTTTTCCAACATCCATATCTCAAGAAACCCAGAAAACCTAACTCGACGTCTATTTTTAGAAATTTCTAAAAATAGGAATTTCTATTTTTAGAAATTTTGCTTTTTTGAGTTTTTGACGAAAAATTTTCTAGACTTTTCAAAATGCCTTGATGAAGCAAAAAATTTGGTTGGGTACAACAAGTCTCTAAAATCAGTAGAAAAACCTAAAACAAGATTTTACCTACAAACCCTAGATTTTGGAATTACTAGGTTATATGCAAAATTCACAATTTTCAACAAAACCCTAGCAATTTTATGATGAAAATGTAATGCAAACTAATGAATTTTTGTAATTTTTTGTAATTTAAATCATATATAATGCAAAAATAATTTTTTTTATGAAATTCAAATTAATTAATGCAACATGCAAAACCCTAGCATGCAATTTTTTCTAATTTTTCCAAAATTTCAATTTTTTTGTATGTTTTCCAATGCAATAAGATGAATGACTATATGAATGAATGAAATCACTGTAAATCTGAAGCAAAACACTTAGCAAGGTGCAAACAAGTCCAATAACATGGGTTCACCAAAATGTGAAGGGTAAAATTTGGATGTTTGAGTTTTTGGTAGTTTTGGTGTATATCCTTCTTTCACCCTTTCATTCAAGGACCTAGGGTTGAGTTGCCATGTATTATCCTACCCTAGGTCATTGTGAGATGTAGGGAAACTTGGATTTTTGTGATTTGATTGTCAATTATCTTCTCTTATGCTCAATTATACCTTAAAACCCTAATTATGCAAATACGACAGCAAACAGACGAATAACAGAAAATGCTGCTACAGAAAGATGTAAAATGACAAATAACTGTGCACCTATTTTCAGGGTTCTGAAGCGGAAAAGTCAGGGACTAAAGAATGGACACCCAAGTCTAGTACCCTGCTTTTTGTCAAGATCTTCAAATAAGGTCTGCAACCTTTTCCTGCTATACTGAAGATTTTCCCATTGTGGAACTTTGAGGACTGATGAGCGGGCGCCCTAGTCTAGGGAGCTGTTTCTTTCTCTGATCTGCAATTCTGACACTCTATTGTACCCTCCTACAAATTCACTTTGTTTGCAACTCCAACCTGTAACCTGCAATCATGAAAACTTTGGGAGGGGGTTGTGGTGTTTAGAGGCTTGCCTCAGTCAAGCCCCAGAGAGACATTCAAGCCTTCTGAACACCGTTGTCAGATAGAGAGTGTGTGCCCTTGGGAGGCAGAGGAAAAAACTAAATGATAAATGCTTACAAACACAAATGAATGTCACCTTGTAGTGAAGATCTCATGGAGGAAGAAGTTCTTTATGCCATGAGGAGATGATTGCTCAAATCTACAAACACAAACACATATACAACACAAATCTTCTCTTGCAACACAATGAAAGCCTTAAGTCACCTTTATGATGTATAAAGTTCACAATAACAATCTCTAGTTTACAAATGAATGACTAAACATGCTTTTATATGTAACTACAAACACTCCCACCAAGAATTTTGTAATTCAAACTTACCGTGTCGATATAGGACCCAAATAACGGTCACAAGCTGACACCCAAAAATTGGGACTGCCCCAAAATAGGGCAGGACTAGGGCGCAAGTGCCCAAGTCCCCCCCCCCCCCTATTTTGGGTAGGGGTTATCTCAAGTGGTCCCCCTAGGTCCTATTTGCCAAGACACTTAGGGTTTTCTCATCGGGATGTTGAAATATGATGCAATATGTCCTAAATGTAGCTAAGAGACCTGGGAGCTAAACATTATGAGGGAAAAACCCTTGAGGGGACATTTTTTGACATTACACTTATCAATTATCCTCTCATCTTTTCCAAGATTTATTTCCTTTTAAAACAAAAATCAAATCTCTTCTATATTTTCAAAATTTATCTTATCTTCTCAATTTATTTCCTCTTTTGATCAAATAAAGCAAAAATCAAATCCTTATTTCCAAAATCAAATCCTTATCCCTCCATCATAAAAAAACTATAAATAAAGCCTTCTCTAAACCAAAAAGAGAGGACAATTTTTTTATGCAAACTTATGCTGTCGAATTGAGCTTCCATCCACACCATTGCAATCAAGGTTATGCTTTAGTCTTTTGAGCAATACCCATATCAATACACCAAGGAATATACATTGTTGTGTGGTAACTTGCATTGTTATTGGCTTTGGATTTTATTATTGTACAGTTTGATTATTTCTTGAGTTATGTAGGCATTAGAATTGTTATGGATTAAAAAGTAACCTCATGCCTTTTTACCTCCTAGTTTAGCTCCTAGGTCTCCGTGTTTACATTATGTATGCTTAATTTTTATCTCGGAGCAAATTCCCTCGAAACCCATGTCAAATGGGACTTAGGGGCCAACTTTAAATGCTTGAAGATGACCCAAATTAGCCTTGGGACTTGGGTACCCACACCCTAGTCTAGGCTGATTTGCTAGGACCTAAATTTAAGTTTGTCGGCATAGGACCTTTAACAAGATTTCCCTATGTCGGCCTTTTCAATTTGAATTACAAATGTTAGCGGAAAAGCATATATAAGTGAGTTTATGTCTTCATTTTACACCTAGATGGATAATGCGAACTTGTGATATTAAGCTAAGGGATTTCAAGGCATTCATTGTGTTGCAGAGTAGAATTGTGTTGTTATTATGTTTGTTTGTTGTAGAGTTGGCTTCATCAATCCATCTCTTCATTGTTTGAAGGATCTTCATCTCTGTGATGGCTTCACCTCTAAGGTGACATCTATTTGTGTTTCAATCATTTCAGTTCATCATTACTTTGGCATCTACCCTCCCTTGGGCACACACTTTATCTAACAACGGTGTTGGAAGACTTGAATGTCATTTCGAGGCTTGACTGAGGTAAGCTCCTAAACACCACAACCCCCAAACCCCTCTCTTTGTGATTATAGGTTACATGTGTGGGATTTGGCAAAGTGCAGGTGCAGAGAAGTAATTCAGAGGATAATGATTTATGATCTGAGGAAAATATGTTATAAATCTACCCTACTAGACTAGGATTTCCACCTCGGAGTCCTTCTGACAAGATTTATCCTAAACGTGGGAGCTGAACATCATCCAATGCTGATTACTATTCCCAATCTACAGAAAAGTTGCCCTATCAGACTTAGGTGCCCGTCCCATAGTCCATGAAGTCTTCACCTTTGGAAATACAACTTCTAGTGAGTTTCTATTCCTTCCTGGGTGTCTTCCTGTGCGATGATCTGTAGTAGTTTATTCGTATGTCCCTAATTTCATTATAATTAGGGTTTGAGGCTCATTAAATCTAGGGTTTGACAAATCTTTAAATCTAATCAATCTTTCCATATCATTCTTGAGTACATCAACCTGTATCTGATTTCTCTTCATCTATAGTGACTTGGCTTGGTTGTTGTCCTTGAATGTTAATGTGAAAGGGGGGTTTAATTTGATAGATCTTGACACTATTCATCATCTTTCCCACTTTTCACATATAATTGTGAGGCCTACCTTTTTCACTTCTGTTCATGAGACTACTTACAATACTATTGCTATTACTTTTATGATTGGGGGACTATTGATCCTGGAATCTTGATTATTAAACCTAATTGATTTTTAAGAAAACAATTATGCAATGATAGTTAGATGTTGTTTTTAAGTGAATGATGAATGGATAATATTAGAAATGGAATTTTAATGTGATTTCAGTATGTTTATATGGTAGAATGTTTAGGTATGCATGTATTTAAATTGCTTCAGCTATGATATCTTTATGTGTTATTGACTTCGAGTTTGAGTGTGTAGGTATTGCTAACAAAACCACAAATACAGGAGATCATTCCACACCCTATGTTGTATCCCTTGTGAGCCGATCTAGTTCCACGAGGAACTAAGATCAACCTCGTGTTTGGTGAATTGTTGTAATGTTGTAATGTTGTAATGATGCATGAGGTCAAGGGAGTTAGGTCTATCTTCTGATTTAATTATATGTGTTGTAAGAGATGTTGTTTTGAATCTTGTTTTAACTTTATTTCTTTTAGACCCTCTTATTGTGTTTTTACTTGACTCTGGGAGTTCTAACTAGGTTTAAATCAACCCTAGGTTATACCCCATGGGTCTAGGGACCCTTTTGACTAGGATAACCTCCATATGGTCACTTCAACTTCATGGTGAAGTTAAGTGACAAATTTGGAAGCATGGGGATAATGAGATGAGTGGAATCCACACTTAGACCCACTTCTAAGTCATGGAAGGACTCCATGATCCACCAATAATGGAGTGCTTGTCTCTTTGTGCCTCTCTTTTGGTGGGAGACCCCATAAAAAGGGTGGTGTGTCATCCATTTCTTCTTTTTATTTCTATTTTTCTTATTATAATTTATTTCTACATGTGTTGGAAAAGGGCCATAGTGGGGAACCTCTTGAGTGGGGTTAATTGTTTTAAGTCCACTAGGATAATGGATGAGGAGTAGGTTTAGTTTTTAATGCCACTTGGAATAAGGGATAAGGGAGAGAATTTGTTTTAAAGAGGAGAAGAGGGAGAGTGTAAGAGGGTTGGATTATTGTGGAAAGAAGAACTTGGAGAAGGAGACTAAGGGTGGAGCTCTTCGTCAAAATACATTCCATAATTGGGCTAGAAAAGGTTAGTGAGCCAGTTACTCACCTATGTATGCTTTGTTCTTGTTTGATGAATGAGGAATTACAATGGTTGTCTATGTGTTATTTTTGCTATTTTGGGGTTTGTGTTGGGTGTTGAAAGAGCTCCTTCCAATTGGAAGGCAATGCTCATCTTGTATGGGGAAGGGAAGGTGTGAACCTCCTCGGGTGTCTTCTTATTTTGGTATACGAAAGCCTTGAGGGCAAGTTGGTAATTTTGAGCCTAGAGGGCTATAAGGCTTTGAGAGCCTATTCGGGATATCCTTGTGATTTATTATTTGGATGGCTTGAGGCCATGAGAAAGAATAACTTTGTTGGCTTGAGGCCATGAAATAAGCTATGGTATTTGATTGAGAAGAATGACACCTTGGAGTAGAGAGAGTCTACTTCCCTACCCCCTCTGAACTCACCTCAGCTGAGTCTTTGTATTGTGTGTAAAACCTTGGGAGTTTGAATGTTGTTTGTTTTGATTGTTGTTATTCAATGTTGTAAAGTGTACTGGTCTATTCTACCCTGGGTATGTGGATGATCTCCCTAGCTCGGGGGTGACCCTCTTGTAGGTCTATGGTAGGGAGGAGAGCTAGTTGATTGTTGTTTTCTCCCTTGTTGTCATGCAAGTTACTGTTGAAACATGTTAAGAGGATTGAAGGAATTTTGCCTTGTTAAAGAAAATGTTTTATCTTCCTATTTGTAATGAGAGCTTGGTCTCTTTAAATTTCTTCATGTAATAGTTTCTTTTGAAGAGGAGAGATTGCTCCCTATGAAAGTTATAGAAAAATTGTATTGGGAGAAGAAGTAAATTCCTCCCTTAGAGTGTATGTGAGTTGTGGGATTCTTATAGTTGTTTGTTCTTGTTTACCAAGTTGTAAGTTGTGAGATTTGTTGATGATTTGGATCAGTTGTTAAAATTTATCCCTTGTATTAATTGGTGAGAAAGTTACTTTTTATAGTATTATGGAAGATGTAAATTTACCTTTGAAAACAAAATTAAACTTGAGTTAAGTATGCAATGGAAAATATCCTAAATTGATTTACTTGTTTGTTGTTGGGACATTGAAATGAAAGATCTATTAGTTTCTGTATTTACTCTCAATACTTTAATTTAATTGAAGTAGAATGTATTTTTGATAGACTAAATTTTAGTTGGTAAATTCAGATTTAAATGATTAGTGCTTTCTGATTCATTGAAGTAATTGATATATTGAAAAATTAAAAAAATGAGGAGAATGTGTGAAATGGATTTACTAAGAAACTATGTTATGAGATATATATATATATATATATATATTTTAAATGTAGTTGTGAAAATTTGATACAATTGTATATACATATGCATATATATATATATTTAAATAGTTTTAATTTGAATGAAATTGTGAAAATGATATATATATAATATTAATTTGTAATTTTGAAATAGCAAATAAATGTGAGAGTTCGCAGATAACAAATAAAACACAGGCATTATATACAAGGTTAATGGTGGGGGTTTAACCCCCATCGAAATTTAAATAGAAGAGGGTGTGGGGAGGGGCGGAGCCCCACCCACACCCACGAAGTGGGATGTGGGTGGGGCTCCGCCCCTCCCCACACCCCCGCCCACTACAAACATCCGTGGCCGTTGCAACCCCGCCCCCCGTAGTCTGCGCGGACCACTCCTCTGCGGGTTCTACCTCCTCCATTCCGTCCCTCCTGCCAACTGCATTCCCACCGCCGCTCCTGCGCGGCCTGGCCACCACTGTCACCACCTTCCCACCACCGCATGCGACCACTACACCCTGCCTCCGCCACCTTCTAGGCCTCGGCCTCCCCTGCGACCTACGCCACTCTCCAAATCCGCCGCCGACGCTCCACCATTCCCTGCATCTCAACAACACAAAAGAAAATAAAGGTTAGGGTTATTTCTACTCCACACTATGAGTTGGAGTTTATTAAAATACTCTTTTAAAAATTTTAAGTGGGGTTCCCACTAGCATTAAAAATAAACAATTATATGTGTATAAATATGCATTATATATATATATATATATTAATTGTAAATAAATGAGCTTGCACTAAAAGGATATTATATATATATATTTTATTCCTAAATACATGGGAATATTATGAATTGGACTTATATAAAATACTCTAACAAATTATGAGTGGAGTTTCCACAACTTGATTCAAAGGAAATTATATATATAAATATAAACATTATATATATATATACATATATATGTATACATATATAGGTATACATATATATATATATACATATATATGTATACATATATATGTATACATATATATGTATATATATAAACGAATATATTAATGGGGTAATTGTTATTTACATTGATAACCCTTTACATTAATTCATTTGTAAAGAATTTGTGACTTTGAGATTAGTATTTTCAAAATGAATTACCAAGGTATGGAAGATGATTTAACGTAAATAAAATTTAAATGCAAATACAAAAAGTAAATAAAGAAATACGTAAACGAGTGAAACAAGTAGCGTTTTAAAACAAATCGATAGAGGAGTAAACAAAGAATGCGAGGCAGTATTTAACAGACTGAGGAAACCTATAGAGACCAACTAATTAACAAATGTAGTGAACACCCTTCAAGAAAAATGAATGTCCACGTGTGTGGAATATTCCGAAGACACTTATCATTTACGACTTAAGTATATGCAACCGAGCACGCTTGTGGGTGTGAGGGGGGCTTTCCGAGTAGTAAGGGAAATTTTTTTGTTAGTTCATATCATGACCACATGACGCATGTGGACATGACACGCGGTTTTGCGTGTTGTGACCGCATGTGAAATGTGGGCATGACATTTGGTATCAGAGAACAGTGTTTCAAACACTGGGCTTGTTTAGGCACATTATCACTTCCGTGATCAAACTGACTAGTGATTACCTCATTTTGTACGATGCCTCCCAGACGAGTTCGGCGAATACTGACCCGCCGTACTCCACCCACCGAAGTGCGCACTGATTCTTCAGCTGTGGGACCGGATCAGCCAATCCCACCAGAACAGCCAATTCCACAGGTTCAGCTAGTTCTACAGCCACAACCAGTTCCTCAGGTACCGCAGACACCACCAGCCTCACCTGATATGGGACCACAGATATTACAGGCCTTACAGGCTATCTTAGATAGGCTTCCATCGGCTACAGTTGAGCCGCACGTAGAGCCATGTGTCAAGCCCCGCGATGTTCCACGAGAGGAACCACGCATGGAGCCATGAGCTGAGACTCATGTCGAGCCACGTGTGGAGCCCCGCGTAGAGCCGCAGGGGGTACCACGTGTGGAGCCTTATGTCAAGTTGCCTGATACAGAGGAGGTTGATTCGGCCGACATGGCCCATAGCAGAAGCCCCACACATCATGCCAGGCATGATGAGACAATGCGAATAGAGCAATTGGGTCCCAAGCCTTATGATTATCATACAGATGAGCCTATCAGGGGGCGCAGAGATAAAGGAGATTCCATCAGGGACATATTGAGATTGAACCCTCCTACTTTCATCAGAACCACAGAGGGTGCTGAGGTAGAGGCCTGGCTTATCAGTTTAGACAGGTGCTTCGCATTGCATCCATACGTGGGCAATACGAAGGCCTGTGTGGCAGTACACTTATTACGAGATGCAGCAGCTACCTAGTGGTGCACTTAGGAGTGCAAGCATCGCCTCTCCTTACACATCCTCTCATGGGAGACCTTTATTGAGCGCTTCAATGCGCGATACCTATTAGACTATTACAGACAGCATCGAATAGACGAGTTCCATGACCTACAGCAGAGGGGACTCTCAGTGGCACAGTATGAGAATAGGTTTACAGAGTTATCTAGATATGCGGAGTATCTCCATGACGAGAAACTCCTGGTGCGTAAATTTATCAGAGGACTAAACCACAGTATAGCAGGACCTGTTTGGATGGCAGATCCCCAGACTTTGAGTGATGTTGCTGAGAAGGCTTATATTGCTAAAGAGATTCAGGGACGGGGGCAAAATTCTCGCCCTCAGTTCCAGGATCGGGGACAGCAGTAGTATCAACAGAATTTCTGTAGGCCACCACAGCCACCCCCTAGAGGAGGATTTAGTACAACATCATTACCTCCTAGGCCCCCACAACAACAGCAGTCACAGCAGCAACAGAAAGCTAGAACACAGCTGAGGTCACATGGGGGTAATAATAGAGGTTGGCAACAGCAGGGCCCGTGAAGGGATCAGAGACAGCAGGGACCACTTGCAGGAACCGTGAGGCCGCAGCAGTCGTATAGGGGTTCACAGGGGTCTACTGGCAGAACAGGACAACAGCAGTCGAGTAGGACTCAGACTGTACAGGTGCAGGTTAGAGGCCCTTGTTATGTTTGCGGTGAAGCTGGGCACCTAGCTAGAGAGTGTCCATAGGGTTTTATAGCAGGGGGACAGCATCATGCAGGAGGATCCGAGCAGATGGTGGGTGATATGGGTAAATCCCACCGTATGTTTGCAGCGGTTGAAAACCGCCAGGCCAATTTCCAGGCTTCAGTCATAGAGACAACAAGTATGATTGGAGAATTTCCCATCTCTATCCTATTTGATTCCGGAGCTACCGACTCTTTTATGTCTACATTGTTAATGGAACGTTGCAGGCTGGTGGCTTCTAGGTAAGACTTTAGGTGGGAGGTTGAGTTGGCCTCTAGGGCCAGGATGTTAGTTGATACTGTGGTTAGAGATTGTGAGATTTCCTTGGGTTCTTTCATTACAACATGTGACTTTAGGGTTATGCCATTAGGATCCTACGGCGTAGTTCTTGGTATGGACTGGCTTGCAGCTCATAGAGCCAAGCTAGATTGCTGTCAGAGGACGATTAGTTGCTTAGACGATCATGGCACACCGGTCGAGATAGTGGGCATACAGAAGCTCATGACTGCTCGTACGATATCCACTCAGCAACTTAAACACTGCATGCGGAAGGGTTGTCAGATGTTTGCTATCACTGTCAGCGATAGATTAGAGGATGAACCTGAGACTACCTTAGATAAACACCCTATCCTGAGAGAATTTTTTGATGTTTTTCCACCAGAGTTACCGGGTATGCCTCCATGTAGAGAAGTTGACTTCCACATCGATTTGGTACCAGGGGCAGAACCAGTGTCTCGTGCACCTTATAGAATGACTACACATGAGCTTACAGAGCTTAAACTACAGTTAGAAGAATTATTAGAGAAGGGACACATCCGACCTAGCGTTTCACCATGGGGCGCACCAATTATCTTCGTAAGGAAGAAGGATGGATCTCTTTGGCTATGCATGGACTACAGGCAGTTGAACAAAGTGATAGTGAGGAACTGATATCCTTTGCCTAGGATTGACGATCTCTTTGACCAAATGCAGGGAGCCAAAGTGTTTTCAAAGATTGATCTAAAATTTGGGTATCACCAATTACGAATCACAGAGGCAGATATTCACAAGACTGCCTTTCGAACCAGATATGGCCATTATGAGTTCACAGTAGTACCTTTCGGTTTGACGAACGCCCCTGTAGTGTTCATGAGCCTCATGAATGGGGTGTTCCATACTTACCTAGATCAGTTCGTGATCATATTCCTAGACGATATTTTGATCTATTCACGGACCGAGGAGGAACATGTGGACCATTTGCATCAGGTATTGCAGTGTTTACGTGAGCATCAGCTTTATGGCAACCTAGCGAAATGTGACTTCTTTAGGACAGAGGTGCAGTATTTGGGGCACATTTTATCAGGTGATGGTATCTTCGTAGATCCATCGAAGATCAAAGCAATTCAGGATTGGCCAGCACCCACCAATGTAACAGAAGTAAGGAGCTTTATGGGACTAGCCGGTTACTATCGCAGGTTTGTCGAAGGTTTCTCTAGGATAGCACATCCTATCACTTCCCTTCAGCGAAAAGGGAAAGGATTCACTTGGACTAAGCAGTGTGAGAAGGCCTTTGGGATCTTGAAGGAATGTCTTACCAGCGCTCCCATATTAGCTGTTCTAGATCCGGCAGAAGATTTTGTTGTTTGCACAGATGCATCATTAGAGGGATTGGGAGCTGTGCTTATGCAGGGTGGTAGAGCGATTGCTTATGAATTGCGAAAACTTAAAACACATGAGCTAAACTACCCTACTCACGATTTAGAGCTCGCAGCTGTTATTCATGCTCTTGTTCGTTGGAGACACTTTCTTTTAGGTCGACATTTTGAGCCCCATTCAGATCATCATAGCTTACAATACATTTTCACTCACCCTAATTTGAACGCCCACCAGTGGCGTTGGATGGAGTTCATGTGTGAGTATGATTTTGATGTCCACTACATTAAAGGAAAGGAGAATGTGGTCGCCGATGCTTTGAGTCGAAGGCGCCACGAGATCCTGACTCTAACTTTGAAGGTGGATTTGAGAGAGCATATTCTACAGCATATGCCTGGGGAGGAGTGGTTTCTTGAGGTGCAACAGGAAATCCAGAATCAGGGGGTCCTGAAGGGCAAATTCATAGGATATTCCCTTGAGTCGGATGGATTACTTAGACATAGGTAGTGTATCTATGTACCCCGTGCGGGTGACCTACGTACAGTGATACTCTCTGAGGCTCATAGAGCACCCTATACAGCTCATCCAGGAGTGAAGAAGATGCATGCGGATTTGCGGTAGTTATATCATTGGGTTGGGATGAGACGCGACATTGCAAAGTATGTTGCTCGATGCCTTGAGTGTCAGAGGGTCAAGGCCGAGCATCAACATCTAGCAGTACAAAAAGATACCTGAATGGAAGTGGGACACCATTTCCATGGACTTTATTGTTGGTCTACCTATGTCATCGTGACGCCATGATGCCATCATGGTGACAGTTGACAAGTTGACCAAGGTGGCGTATTTCTCACCAGTACGCACAACGTACAATGCACCATCGGTGGTGAGAGTGTTTCTAGATCAGATTGTCAGACTACATGGAGTACCTCATCGCATCATATCTGATAGAGACTCCATTTTCACATCATCATTTTGGAGAGCCTTGCATCAGGCGTTGGGCACACAACTCAACTTCAGTTTTGCATACCATCCTGAGACCGACAGCCAGATAGAAAGAGTTAATCAGGTGTTAGAGGACATGCTTCACATGTATGTTATGGATCATCAGTCTAGATGGGAGGAGTACCTATATCTGGTTGAGTTTGCCTACAATAATGGGCATCACAGCTCGTTGGGTATGCCTCCTTACCAGGCTTTATATGGCAGACCTTGCAGGACGCCTTTGAGTTGGGATCAGTTAGAGGACCGAGTTGCCATTGGACCTGAAATAATTCAGGATATGGAACAACAGGTCACATTGATTAGACAGAGGCTTTAGGAAGCTCAAGATAGATAGAAGAAGTATGCCGATGCGAAGAGAATGGATTGAAGCTTCTCAGTGGGTGACAGGGTATTCTTGAGAGTGCGACCGCCTAAGAGTCCAATCTGTTACGGAAAAGGCTCTAAGCTCGCACCTCAGTTTGTAGGACCTTTTGAGATTTTGGAGAGGATAGGACCTGTAGCCTATTATTTAGCCTTGCCACCTAGCCTATCTCATATCCACGATATTTTTCATGTTTCAGTTCTACGTCGTTATATTTCTGACTTATCTCACGTATTGGATTGGAGTGCTCTTTAGGTAGAGGCAGACGGACAGCTGGCTTTGGAGCCAATACACATATTGGCTCATCGAACGCTGGGACTTCAAGGTCGAGAGCTAGACCAGGTTAGGGTCCAGTGGGATATGTACGATGAGGTCACTGCGACATGGGAAGATGCAACGAGATTGAAGACACTTTACCCTCACCTCTTTGATGACTTCCAGGAGGAAGTACAATCTTAGGGGGGGAGGATGTGAGGCGTACCTTTTTCACTTCTGTTCATGAGACTACTTACAGTACTATTGCTATTACTTTTATGATTGGGGGACTATTGATCCTGGAATCTTGATTATTAAACCTAATTGATTTTTAAGAAAACAATAATGCAATGATAGTTAGATGTTGCTTTTAAGTGAATGATGAATGGATAATATTAAAAATGAAATTTTAATGTGATTTCAGTATGTTTATATGGTAGAATGTTTAGGTATGCATGTATTTAAATTGCTTCAGCTATGATATCTTTATGTGTTATTGACTTCGAGTTTGAGTGTGCAGGTATTGCTAACAAAACCACAAATACAGGAGATCATTCCACACCCTATGTTGTATCCCTTGTGAGCCGATCTAGTTCCACGAGGAACTAAGATCAACCTCGTGTTTGGTGAATTGTTGTAATGTTGTAATGTTGTAATGATGCATGAGGTCAAGGGAATTAGGTCTATCTTCTGATTTAATTATATGTGTTGTAAGAGATGTTGTTTTGAATCTTGTTTTAACTTTATTTCTTTTAGACCCTCTTATTGTGTTTTTACTTGACTTTGGGAGTTCTAACTAGGTTTAAATCAACCCTAGGTTATACCCCATGGGTCTAGGGACCCTTTTGACTAGGATAACCTCCATATGGTCACTTCAACTTCATGATGAAGTTAAGTGACGAATTTGGAAGCATGGGGATAATGAGATGAGTGGAATCCACACTTAGACCCACTTCCAAGTCATGGAAGGACTCCATGATCCACCAATAATGGAGTGCTTGTCTCTTTGTGCCTCTCTTTTGGTGGGAGATCCCATAAAAAGGGTGGTGTGTCATCCATTTCTTCTTTTTATTTCTATTTTTCTTATTATAATTTATTTCTACATGTGTTGGAAAAGGGCCATAGTGGGGAACCTCTTGAGTGGGGTTAATTATTTTAAGTCCACTAGGATAATGGATGAGGAGTAGGCTTAGTTTTTTAATGCCACTTGGAATAAGGGATAAGGGAGAGAATTTGTTTTAAAGAGGAGAAGAGGGAGAGTGTAAGGGGGTTGGATTATTGTGGAAAGAAGGAGAACTTGGAGAAGGAGACTAAGGGTGGAGTTGTTCGTCAAAATATGTTCCATAATTGGGCTAGAAAAGGTTAGTGAGCCAGTTACTCACCTATGTACACTTTGTTCTTGTTTGATGAATGAGGAATTACAATGGTTGTCTATGTGTTATTTTTGCTATTTTGGGGTTTGTGTTGGGTGTTGAAAGAGCTCCTTCCAGCTGGAAGGCAATGCTCATCTTGTATAGGGAAGGGAAGGTGTGAACCTCCTCGGGTGTCTTCTTATTTTGGTATACGAAAGCCTTGAGGGCAAGTTGGTAATTTTGAGCCTAGAAGGCTATAAGGCTTTGAGAGCCTATTTGGGATATCCCTGTGATTTATTATTTGGATGGCTTGAGGCCATGAGAAAGAATAACTTTGTTGGCTTGAGGCCATGAAATAAGCTATGGTATTTGATTGAGAAGAATGATACCTTGGAGTAGAGAGAGTCTACTTCCCTACCCCCTCTAAACTCGCCTCAGCTGAGTCTTTGTATTGTGTGTAAAACCTTGGGAGTTTAAATGTTGTTTGCTTTGATTGTTGTTATTCAATGTTGTAAAGTGTACTGGTCTATTCTACCCTGGGTATGTGGATGATCTCCCTAACTCGGGGGTGACCCTTTTGCAGGTCTATGGTAGGGAGGAGAGCTAGTTGGTTATTGTTTTCTCCCTTGTTGTCATGCAGGTTACTGTTGAAGCATGTTAAGAGGATTGAAGGAATTTTGCCTTGTTAAAGAAAATGTTCTATCTTCCTATTTGTAATGAGAGCTTGGTCTCTTTAAATTTCTTCATGTAATAGTTTCTTTTGAAGAGGAGAGATTGCTCCCTATGAAAGTTGTAGAAAAATTGTATTGGGAGAAGAAGTAAATTCCTCCCTTAGAGTGTATGTGAGTTGTGGGATTCTTACAGTTGTTTGTTCTTGTTTACCAAGTTGTAAGTTGTGAGATTTGTTGATGATTTGGATCAGTTGTTAAAATTTATCCCTTGTATTAATTGGTGAGAAAGTTACTTTTTATAGTATTATGGAAGATGTAAATTTACCTTTGAAAACAAAATTAAAACTTGAGTTAAGTATGCACTGGAAAATATCCTAAATCGATTTACTTGTCTGTTGTTGGGACATTGAAATGAAAGATCTATTAGTTTCTGTATTTACTCTCAATACTTTAATTTAATTGAAGTAGAATGTATTTTCGATAGACTAAATTTTAGTTGGTAAATTCATATTTAAATGATTAGTGCTTTCTGATTCATTGAAGTAATTGTTATATTGAAAAATTAGAAAAATGAGGAGAATGTGTGAAATGGATTTACTAAGAAACTATGTTATGAGTTATATATATATATATATTTTAAATGTAGTTGTGAAAATTTGATACAATTGTATATACATATGCATATATATATATATATTTTTAAATATATATAGGAATATATATATTTTTATTAATAAATGAAGTCGTGTAAATTTTGGTATATTTGTTTATATACAATATATATATATATATTTAAATATTTTTAATTTGAATGAAATTGTGAAAACGATATATATATATATATAATTAATATTAATTTGTAATTTCAAAATAGCAAATAAATGTGAGAGTTCGCAGATAACAAATAAAACACAGGCATTATATACAAGGTTAATGGTGGGGGTTTAACCCCCATCCAAATTTAAATAGAAGAGGGTGTGGGGAGGGGTGGAGCCCCACCCACACCCACGAAGTGGGATGTGGGTGGGGCTCCTCCCCTCCCCACACCCCCGCTCACTACAAACATCCGCGGCCGTTGCAACCCTGCCCCCGCAGTCTACGCGGACCACTCCTCCGCGGGTTTCGCCTCCTCCATTCCGTCCCTCCCGTCGATTGCATTCCCACCGCCGCTCCTACGCGGCCCGGCCACCACTGTCACCACCTTCCCACCACCGCCTGCGACCACTACACCCTGCCTCCGCTACCTTCTAGGCCTCGGCCATCGACGCTCCACCATTCCCTACATCTCAACAACACACAAAAATAAAATAAAGGTTAGGGTTATTTCTACTCCACACTATGAGTTGGAGTTTATTAAAATACTCTTTTAAAATTTTTAAGTGGGGTTCCCACTAGCATTAAAAATAAACAATTATATGTGTATAAATATGCATTATATATATATATATATATATATTAATTGTAAATAAATGAGCTTGCACTAAAAGGATATTTTATATATATATATATTATTCCTAAATACATGGGAATATTATGAGTTGGACTTATATAAAATACTCTAACAAATTATGAGTGGAGTTTCCACAACTTGATTCAAAGGAAATTATATATATAAATATAAACATTATATATATATATATATATATATATATATATATATATATATAATTGGACATATTAATGGGGCAATTGTTATTTACATTGATAACCCTTTACATTAATTCATTTGTAAAGAATTTGTGACTTTGAGATTAGTATTTTCAAAATGAATTACCAAGGTATGGAAGATGATTTAACGTAAATAAAATTTAAATGCAAATACAAAAAGCAAATAAAGAAATACGTAAACGAGTGAAACAAGTAGCGTTTTAAAACAAATCGATAGAGGAGTAAACAAAGAATGCGAGGCAGTATTTAACTGAGGAAACCTATAGAGACCAACTAATTAACAAACGTAGTGAACACCCTTCAAGCAAAATGAATGTCCACGTGTGTGGAATATTCCGAAGACACTTATCATTTATGACTTAAGTATACGCAACCGAGCACGCTTGTGGGTGTGAGGGGGGCTTTTCTAGTAGTAAGGGAAAATTTTTTGTTAGTTCGTATCATGACCACATGACGCATGTGGACATGACACATAGTTTTGCGTGTTGTGACCGCATGTGAAATGTGGGCATGACAATAACATTTTGGTGAATCTATGTTTTTATTGAACTTGCATCTTACTGAGTGTTGTAATTAGTCATTTCATTCATTCATATCATATTTTTCATCTTGCATTGAAAAGTTTTGCATATATTTGAAAAAAATTGAAAAACAAGCATTTTAGGCTTACATTAAGACATAGTTTTGTATATTTTGCATTGCATATCATAAAAACATTTAATTTTATGATTTTTGCATCAGACCTAATATTTATTACAGTAATTCATCATTAATTCATATCAAATCTTGCATTTACAAGCTTCATTTTCTAGGGTTTTTCTTAAAAAGTTGCATTTTCATATAACCTAGTCTTAGCAAAAACTAGGGTTTGTAGACAAAATTTCATTTTCAGATTTTGCTACTCCTTTTCAATATTCATTCAAATCTGATTTTTAACTGTAGTGGTGGATCATAGTGCATAATTTTGCATCCTAGCTTTGAAACTTTCACTTTTTACATTTATACATTGTGTATTTCAACAAAAAAAATTACCTTCATCCTTTTGATTGTGCATTGAGCATTGTAGGAATTTGACATCCTTCCAGCATCAGATCTAAGCTATTTTACACACTATACCTAATTAAATTCTATTTATTCATCATTTTACATAGTCTCATAACATCTTTTGTGCATCTACATTGAAAAAAGTGAAAAAATCAAGCATTTTAAGTTCATAAAACAAGCATAGTTGTGCATTGTTTCATTACACATGTCATAAATATATTTCAATTCATATCTTTTATTGATCTTAGACATATTTTCATTTCTCATTTGAAAATTTTGCATCATTTTACACTCTTGAAAATTTGTATATTTTTAATTACACATTTTGTATTTCAACATTAAAGGTTGTATACACTTTCTTCAAATAAACTTCCAAATCATTCATCTTGCCTTGTTGTGTAGTACTTTTTTCCTCCTACCTACTTTATTTATTTTGAAATTTGTGTGTATTTGAGCCCTTTCAATAATCCAATTTCCTCAAACAAGTGTTTTGTGTTGCCCCTCAGTTGTTGTCCTTGATGACAAATCCACAACTTGGTATGATATGTGTATGGTATCTTGACACATGACAGTTGATATAGTGGTACATGCTGGCACATGCTTGACAGTTGGAACATGTTTGATATGGTATGCACATGTTCTTTATATGGTATCATGAATCATTCTCTCATTGTTTACTCATGGTAACAATTGGTTAGTGTTATGTTGTATCATCACATTGTTGGTTCATGGTCATAAGTTGATATTCATTGTTGGCTGTTATTGACACATGATGGTTCATGTTCTCATGGTTTATCTTAGTTGGTGATAGAATTTTGACATATGGTATTCTTGATGTCATCTCAGTTGATATACATCTAATGCTCAATATATAGATACAGTTGATATACATGTAATGCTATACACAGTTGCTATACTAACTATGCACTTGATCTTTTATGCTCTTATGATCTCTTGGTATGATGACAGTTAGATATCATAATGGTGATATGACTCTTAGGGTATCTTGGTATAGACATACATTGTAAATATGGACATCCATGGCAAGTTTCTCATATGGTGATATAGATATAGCACATTGATATCATATGGCATCTTTAGTTTGGTTTGGTGATCAGTTTGTTGCTTCATATGCGGTCTCTTAAGAATTGGTTTTGTTAAGGGAAAACTGGAGAATACATGAATAATCAATATATCAATGATAATAATAC
The DNA here is from genome assembly GCA_027924645.1 of Cunninghamia lanceolata. Lineage (NCBI taxonomy): Eukaryota > Viridiplantae > Streptophyta > Pinopsida > Cupressales > Cupressaceae > Cunninghamia > Cunninghamia lanceolata. The sequence continues at coordinate 22,565,375 of BSBN01000112.1, read as the reverse complement.
CCAAAACTCAATGAAATATAGAAACAAAGAGATCAATCAAACAAATAACTTCAAAAACCTTTATAAACCTCAAAGCTTCATGGCTTCCATTGATTGCCTATCTCAATCGATCTTGCATGTATGAATAAGGCCCTCAGAGAGTGCACTTCCTTACTATTCCAAGATTGTCAAAGGAGAATGGCTATGATAGTGCTTTGTAATGAAGATGAGATTCACAACAATGGTAGTGATATGGTAATGAGTTGATCGCAAGCAAATGGAATGACATGGGTGCCAAAAGCGTGCTGTAATTCCTGCAGAGTAACAATACTAAAAGCTTGGATGAATGAAATGGAAGAAGAGGGTTCAATTTATAGACTTGAGAGAGAAGAGATCAACGGTATCGAAAGAACAAGAAGATCAACGATATAGAATGGTTGAGGAACGTGCGCGAATAAGAAGACAAGTGTCACACAAAAGCTATTTTATTTGAGTTAACTACTTTATTTTCTAAAGATAAGATATGCTTTTCATAAATTAGAAAGCTTTTTTACAATTTAAGAGATATTGATAAAAACAAGGTTGATTGAGTCAGTTAACTCAACTTGTGATTTGCTTTTGCATGATTTGAGAGAAATTAAATAATAAATTATTTAATTTTGTGTGCATGGAGAAGAAGACTTATTTTTAGAAGATTTGGAAGATATTTAGAAGATAAGAAAGCAAATTAAATAAATAGATTTATTTGATTGATGTGCATGATTTGAAAGAATAAATAAAATATTTGATTATATTTTATTTTTGGAGATTGAGAAGATTTAAATAAATTAGATTTGATTTATTTAAATTTGGAAGAATGATTTGACTTAATTAAATAATTGAGAATTATCTAATTGTTTAGAAGAATTTAATTAAATAAAGGATTTTTATTTAATTTTGACTTTAGAAGAGATAATTAAATATTTTGATATTTAATTAATTTAGAGGAATATGAATCAAATAAATAAATTTGTTTGTTTATTTATTGATAGAAGAATTAGAATGAAATAAATATTAAAAATATTTATTTAGACTGAATCATGTCATTTTTAGGCGTATACATTTTGACCCTCTTTGATGTAATGCAGTTTACAGTGTTGCTTCAAAGAATAAATAGTCTGATAATGATACATGCCCCAGTTTGCCCCTGGTATAGGTTATGACGATAGGATGCCCCCTCGGGAGATTGGACAAGAAGAAGGTAGAAGGCGTGAGACGACAATCTCACGAAGAAGACGGTGAAGAAAGAGCTGAATGATACACTATGCAAGATAGAATGATAACACACGCAAGTAAGTATGTACAAATGATACAAAAACAAACAAGGTATTGCCCCTATTGAGCAGTAAACCAATGATATACTGATAATGATATACGACACTATCGTCATGGTGGGGAACGATAGATCCCTAGAGAAAACACGAAGGATAGTGTCTGGTTTTAGGAAATGAAACATGTCGTGTAAGATGCGTGTGTTGGTTTGATTTTGATAATGTTACATCCTATATAAGACAAGTGTTTGATTATAATTGATCGAGTTGGTTTATGACCAGACAAGGATCAAGACCACTAATTGTGATTGAATCATGTGTGCAAGATTGACTTGAGTTGATTGGTATGGATTAAGGATCGACTTGCATTTGGATCATTTCTCGGACTAATGGCTAGAACTGTTGACAAGAGATACAATGATAGATAGAAAGTTGGTCGATAGAAGAATGACTCGACATAAGGAATCATAAGCTTTTATTCGATACTCTGCGGTTTGGATCTTTATATGCATGGGATATGAAATGGATGCTTTGGAATTTTTATTGCATGGGATATGGATGCGAAATGCAACTAGATACGATATGGGTATGGCTATGGAATGCAAATGGATTTTTGCCATCTTGATATTGCAAGTATTTTGAAGTGCTTATGTCATCATTGGGCTTTTTTTTTTGGTACTTTTTTTGGATGTTGTAAGTTAATACAAGCATCTAGGTATAATTGAACTGAGATGACCTGAGTATTGCTTACATAGATTTTGATTTAGCAAGTTAATATAAGCATCTAGGTATAACTGAACCGAGATGACCTAAGTATTCCTTGCGTATCAACAGAAAAGGATTGCCCCCATTCATGTTAGACCTTTGATGTCCTCAATGATCTTTTGCCAATCATGTCTTTAGACAAGGCGTCACATTACTAGAGTTTAATCCACAAATAGCAAACAAAGAAAATAATCATGCCCTCATCATAGCATCTCTAGCTTTTGGCATCCTCGAGTAGCATAGAAAGACATGATAACAAAAAATCAAGACCCCATAACTTAACCATGATTCCAACCACAAAACATTCTTGCATTTAGATGTGTTTATTTCTTGCCATAATTTAGGTAAAATTATTTAGAGTGCTTTAGGTACTTGCTTGCTTTGCTCTGGATAGGTTGAGGTGATGCGTCAAAATTTCTGCTTGAAAAGCGGGTTTTGCTTGCGCTTGCTTGCCTGGTGAAAGATTCCAAAATCCTTATTGGTGAGACAAACCCTAAGGGACTGACCTAGTGCCTTAGGGGCTCATTGCTAAATGGCCTTGCCTACGTGACGACACAGAGGCAACGTAGTTCAGGGTAAGCCTTGATGGACCTAAGACCTAGGTGATAGAAAGTGGCATGGACTCAGATAGATAGAAGGACTAGACATGTGACAAATGGGATAGTGGAGCCTCAGGGGCGCATTTGGATAATGGCCTTGCTTACTTGACGACGCATAGGCAAGGTAGTTCATGGACTTGGACCATGTGGATACCGACGACAAACACTATGTAAGGTTGACATTGTGGATAGGATACTGGATAAAACCTTGGTTGACAAGGCAATAAAGAGATAGAGTATCAAGCCACAATAGGTTATTGCTAGGTATTTTTATTATGGAACAGATATGGATCGAATGGGACACGAGTGAAGGAAGAATGGACACAAGGTGATTGGTTTCCCAAAGATGGAGGAAGAGGTTTATCACAAGTAATGCCTATTTACCAGGTTTTCACCACTTGCCTTTATTTGCAAAAAAGCTAGAAAGTATGCATGACGTCTGTTTGCCAGGTTTTCATCATGATACCTATCCAAGGCGCCTGTTTGCCAAGTTTTCACCAAAGGATGATTTTTTTATTTTTTTCTGATTTTTTTTTATTTTTTTGGTTTTTTTTATTTTTTTTGTATTTTATGCCCCCTTACATTGGGGTTCTCTTAGGTATAGAATTGGCGAAGATGCATGCTGTTGATTGGGTCATTGAACAACTCACCTTCTGATGTTTCTAACTGATATGCCCCTGATCCATAGACGGCCACGATCACATAAGGCCCAAGATAGTTGGGTTCAAATTTGCCTTTCTTTTCCTGATCCTGTTGATTGCGAGAGTTCTCTTTAAGTACTAGATCTCCAACTTTAAAGACTCTTGGGTAGACTCTGTGGTTGTAGCTTCGTGACATCATTTGTTGATATGCCTTGAGATGATTGAAGGCTTTCTATCTCCTTTCCTCTAGCAGCTCTAGCTCTTGTAATATGGAAACTCTGTACTCTTCATCAGTTATGAGACCTTTTAATGACACCCTTAGAGATGGTAGCTTGACCTCGATGGGCAGAATGGCTTCTAATCAATAGACAAAGGCATAAGGGGTAGCACCTGTGGGAGTGCGTATACTAGTTCGATAGGCCCATAGAGCAGGATTGAGTTGGATGTGCCAATCACGGCCAACATCATTAACTATCTTCTTGAGGAGTTTCAAGATTGTTTTGTTAGATGCCTCTGCTTGGCCGTTGCCTTGGGGGTAATAGGGTGTGGAGAAATGGTGTTGGATTTCGAATCGGTCACAGAGTTCTTGGACATCCTAGTTTTTGAAGGGTCTTCTATTATCTGTGATAATGGATGAGGGAATTCTGTATCTGCAGATGAGGTAATTAAGGATGAATGAGGAGATTTGTTTACCTGTGATGGTGGTGAGGGGGGACATCTTCAATCCACTTGGTAAAGTACTCAGTGGTGGTTATTATGAATTTGTGTCCATTGGATGAGGGCGGGTGGATTTTACCTACAAGGTCGAGTCCCCATTGACAAAAGGGCCAAGGTGTCATTAAAGATCTCAAATGAGAAGGTGATTCATATCATATAAGACCTTAGTTGAGAAGGCGACAAAAGAGATAGAGTATCAAGCCATGATAGGATAATGTGACATTATGGATAGCCTTAATGCTAGATACTGACAATAAGGAAACACCACGGATAGGCAGATGGATGGGTTACAGTGGATAATGGATGCGTCGGTAGAAGGAAATAAGGATGTGATTGATAGGGAGGGACTCTAGAATGTCAATTCTACCTATCTTGAATCAATTCAAGACTTTGGACAACTCTAGCCTCTCTACCAATTCAAGTGCTCATGACATCTTTCTACACAAAAATGTCAGCTAAATTCCTCAACTCTTTGCAGAGATGGAAAACTCTATCACTCTACTTGGTGTGGGACACATACCTTATCCTCACTGCTTCCAAGATACTACCTCAATGGCACATAACTTTTCTGAGCCTGTTGTCCACCCTTCTCTCTCTGTTCAAGGGTCTGGACTGCTTGGTGCTCACTTTCTTTGCCTCTATTTTTCCACCCCTGCAAGTCTATTCTCCTACTTGTCTATCTAGCCGGACTCCTTACTGAGCTCACCTAGAACAAGCATGCATTTCCTCTAGTCGACAATCTGACCACCCCAAAAAAGAAAAACAAAAAAAAAGCATGACTTTGCTTGATGGCCTCCATACTATACAGAGGAACTTGAGGAACATCAATACAGAGTCATGGTTTGCAAAAGAGAACAAAATTGCAGAAAAAGAAATAACTAATCTACTTCAGAATAACAAACTAAAAACTGTACAAAAATACACAAATTGGGTGAACTGATGAATTGGATTTTATTCAAAACTGTTTCTTACATCAAAATGCTTCTCAAACCCAAAATCTTTTTCCTCTCCTCCTTCTTCTTCTGTACCCCTTACAGAAGGAATTCTACATTTTATAGTTATCCCATATCCGTTATAGGATGCTTCAGTTTCCAGACCAGTTCGTATTCTAACTGCCCAGTTCAACTCTACATTTTCTTGGTTGGTGGCAAGACTTACCATGATGTCTCTCTGACATATTCTATCAGCAAAACTGATGACTATCGGCATAAGTTAACCCTCGCTGCCCGATAGTTACTTTCTCACTGATGCCTTTGAATTTTGTAAACTTTCCATCGCCCAAATAATGTCTATCGATCAGACTTTTATCATCTCTCCCGATCATACTTCTTACGCCAATATAACTATTATCAGCTAGACCTTAACCATCGGTGTAGCTTTCTTTTCGCTCACCGATAACGATTCTCATGCCGATTCCAACTTCACCATTCCATATTGATGAACCTGTTGAACCATTGAATCTCAACGCGAGGTTCAACGGCGAGGTTCAACCCTTCAACAAAGTGACCAATGCATATCAGTTGAACCAATGCTGAACACCTTCTAACATACATTCTTTGACTTGTATTTCACTTGGGCCGATAGGCCGATCAAAAGTAAAGGCTTCTCCCGCCAATGCATTTTAAGAAAAACTAAAAAGCTCCTAAAACAAAACCACATGCTGCAAACCCAAAATTGACAAATCAAAAATGCTATGTACAGGCTGCATTGAGCCCTTGGTGCTCCTGCACCATACTCCCCCTGTGCGGAAAGAAGCTAGGTCACCTCCGGTGACAGTGAGGCAAAATCAATGCCCCTCTTTTTGAATTCTGACTCTGCAACCTAGGTAGCTTCTGCTTCAGGCAACTTCTTCCATTTGACCAAATGCTCCATGTAGACACCATGTCTGGTTTGCTTCTGTACTCTCGAATCCAGTATTCTCTCTGCCTGTAGTTTGGGTTTTAGTGGCAAAGCGACATCTTTGACTGTCTGTTCCTTCTCTAAAATGGATCCATTTGCTGCTGACTGAGGACCCCTGTATTTCACCAGGTCTTGAACATTAAATACTGGTGAGATTGCCAGGTCTTCTAGCAATTCAATCCTGTATGCATTGTTACCATACTTGTTCAGGATTCTACAAGGACCAATTCTTCGCATTTGCAGTTTGGTTGGCATTCCCTTCTATAGTCTGGCTTTGTTCAGGTGCACCATAACAAGATCACCAACTTCAAACTGGATGTCCTTCCTATGGGCATCTACTTTGTCCTTGATCTTCTGTGTGTTTTCTGTCAAGGTTTTCTTCACCTGTTCATGTACTTCTTTCATGGATTGTGCAAAATCCTCTGCATGACCACTTCTATTCTCCGTGTTTCCCATATTCCTGAGCTCACATACACCTCTGGGGTGCATTCCGTAGACTATTTCGAATGGACTCTTACCCGTAGTCCTATTCACACTGTCATTATAGGCAAATTCTGCCTGATGAACGACTTGATACCAGCTCTGCCCATAGTCCTTGGTTATACACCTTAATAGGTTACCCAGTGTCCTGTTTACCACCTCTGTCTGACCATCTGCTTGTGGATGGTATGCTGAGCTGAAAGATAAATTTGTCCCTAATCTCTGCCACAAAGTTTTCCAGAAATGCCCCATGAACTTAGCATCTCTGTCAGACACAATGCTTACTGGAAGTCCATGAATCCTTATCACTTCTCTGAAAAACAAGTGTGCTATATGACTGGCATCATGAGTCACTTTACAGGGAATGAAATGACTCATCTTGCTAAACCTATCCACAACTACATATATGCTATCATAACCAGTCTTAGTCTTAGGTAAACCAACTACAAAATCCATACTTACACATTCCCATGGCCTGGAAGGAATGGGCAAAGATTGGTATAGTCCTGCATTTGAAGTGGTTCCCTTGGCCTTCTGACATACGATACACTGCTCTACATACCTTCTGATGTCTCTATGCATCCTCGGCCAATAATAGAACCTTTGGACTAGCTCCAGTGTTTTGTTCAGACCAAAATGGCCACTCAGACTGCCATTGTGCTTCTCCTGTATGAGATTTTCTCTCATAGATCCCCTTGGCACACATAATTGTCCACCTTTGAATAGCAATCCCTGCTATAAGGTGAAATCTGCAAACTCACTGTGAAAGTGATTCTCAAAAGCTTGACATACCTTGTATGCCTTAGCAAAGTCTTCATCATCTCTATAGAGATTCTTGAAGTCTTCAACTCCAATGCTCTTCAACTGCACTTCTTGCACTGTGAGCAACCTCCTACTCAAAGCATCTGCAACTTTGTTGAGGTCCCCCTTCTTATGCTTAATTATAAAAGTGTAGGATTGCAGGTACTCCATCCACTTGATATGTCTGCTGCTCAACTTATCTTGTGAGTTCAGAAAACTCAGGGCTTGGTTGTCTGTGTAGACAACAAATTCCTTAGGTAGGAGATAATGTCTTCACTTCCTAAGTGCTTGGACTAGAGCATACAACTCTAAGTCATACGAAGAGTACTTACTCTTTGCTTCATTCAGCCTCTCACTGAAAAAGGCTACAGGTCTGTCCTCCTGATTTAACACTACTCCTATAGCTATGTTACTTGCATCACATTCAATAGTAAATAGCTTATCAAAACTAGGCAGCGATAGTACAGGTTATGTTGCTACCTCTTTCTTCAACCGTTCAAAACTTCTATCTACAGCTGGTGTCCATCTGAATTTTTCTTTCATTCCACCCTTAATTGTATCCAACATGGGTGCACATATTCCACTGAAATTTCTGATAAACTTTCTGTAAAACTGGGCTAAGCCATGGAAAATTCTCACCTTTGTGGCTGCTCTGGGAGTAGGCCAGCTCAAGATTGCCTCTACCTTTGACTTGTCCATCTTCAATTCTCCCTGGGACACCACAAAACCAAGGTATACCAATTCCTGCTTCATGAATTCACACTTCTCTAGATTGATGGTTAGTTGTTCATCATGTAATTTTTGTAAAACAGTATTTACATGTTCTAGATGTTCTTCCTTGGTCTGACTAAAAATTAGAATATCATCTAGAAAAATAACTACGAATTTACCAATATAATCCTTTAGGACCTCATTCATGAGTCTCATAAAGGTGCTAGGTGCATTTGATAGACCGAATGGCATAACAAGCCACTCATACAGTCCTTCTGTGGTCTTGAAGGCTGTCTTCCACTCATCTCCTTCCTTGATTCTTATTTGGTGGTAACCACTCTTCAGGTCTATCTTGGTGAAGTACTTTGCTTTTCCAATACAGTCCATGAGATCTTCAATTCTGGGAATTGGAAATTTATACCTTATAGTTATTTTGTTTATGGCTCTGGCATCTATGCATAATCTCCATGATCCTCCTTTCTTTGGTGCCAACACTGTGGGTACTGCACAAGGACTAATACTCTTCCTGATCAATCCTTGATCTAGCAACTCCTGCACTTGCCTGGAAATCTCTTTGTACTGATCTGGAGTCATCTTGTAAGGTGCCTTGTTTGGCAAAGATGCCCCTGGAATCAGGCTATTTGATGGCTTATTGCTCTTTGTGGAGGCAATGTGACTGGTGTACCATCACTGATTATGCCTTTATACTTCTCCAGTATAGGCTACACCTCTTTGGGAATCTCTGTCTTCTTATCCTACTGCCCTTCTTTTGGTTTTACTATGATGGCATAACCAATACCATCCTCCTTAAGAGTACTCAGAAACTCTTTTCCACTCACAACCAAAATATTAGGACTCTTTGTCTGAACTGCATCTTCATCCTCCAATGACTGAATCTTATAGGTGACACCATCCTTCTGAAAAGAATAGGCATTCTTCTCACCATCATGTATTGCCTTTCAGTCATACTGCCATGGTCTGCCCAATAAGAGATGGCATGCATCCATGGGTAGTATATCACATAATACCTTATCCTTATAGCCACCTATACTAAACTCTACCCAACTTTGTTCATTCACTACCACATGTTGACCCTTATTCAACCATGTGACTCTATATGGGTTTGCATGAATTATTCTTTTCAAATTCAGTTTCTTAACCGCCTCATCATAAATAATATTATCAGTAGATCTTGAGTCTATGATAATTTTACATACCTTATTCAAAATCTTGCACTTGATTCTGAATAGTGCTCTCCTCTGGCTTGGTTTAGACTTTACTGGTTCCTTCATCAAGGTTCTCCTTATCATCAGGTTCTCTCCATCTTCTGAGTTCAGACTGACCTCAGGTGACTGGCTACTGGATGCATTATCTTGGACATAGTGATTTCTCTTATCACCTCCTTGAGAAGAGGATGTGGCTTTTTCTGGACACCTATACGCTAGATGACCTAGATTACCACAGTTGTAACACTTCATGGTGGTGAAATAGGATCCTTTGTCTGATCCTCCTGACCTTCCTCTGTTAGATCCTCTTCCTCTGTGGTTTCCTCTACCACTCGACTCCCCACTCTGCTCTGTGAGTTTTGATTCTGCTTGGGATCTATTGTCAGCATTCCTTCCACCAAAACTTCCTCTGTGTCCTCTGTTATCTCTGCCTCTTCCTCTTCCTCTGCTATTTGAGTCTTGTTTCCTCTTGTTCTTTTCCTCCACTTTCAGTGCCAGTTGATAGCATTTGTGCACTGTTGTAGGACACAACAAACTGATTTCTTCTTGTATATTCCACTTCAGACCATTAAGGTACCTTGCTACCTTTATGCTTTCATCCTCCATTACTTTGGACCTTAAGCATAGCTTTTGGAATTCTTCAGTGTATGCATTGACATCTAATTCCTTCTGTCTCAGATTTTGTCTCTTCCTATGCAGCTGTATTTCATAATCTTTTGGCATATATGCTTCTTTGATTTTAGCTACCATTCCCTTCCAAGTAGCTATGGGCTTCTTATCTTCTTTTGCTCTTTCAGTCTGCACAAATTTCCACCAGGTTAAGGCAGCTCCCTTGAGTCTGGATTTGGCCACCTTTACTTTCTGTGCCTCGCTTACACCATCACATTCAAAGTGATTTTCAAGTCCTTCTGTCCACTCCATGACCAAATCTGGGTCCATTTTCCCACTGAAAAGTGGTACTCCTTCCAATGTTTTACCACTCATTGCTTTCAAAGCTTTCAAGAATGGTTCTTCTTCCAACTTAGGATCAGGTGTGGGCTCTTCATCTTCTATAGACACACATTTTTCCTTGTTTACTTTTTGCCTGACTTCTTCAGTCTTCTCCATCATTATACCTAGTCTACTTTCCATTGCTGCCAATCTTTCTTGTAGGAGCTTATTCTCCTTTTCTTGATCCTCAACCTTCTTTGCTAACTCTGCATTAGTCACCATTGTCTTTACTGAATCCACAGATTCACTGGTTGATGACATACAACTCTTCTATTCCAATCTAGGAATAACCCAAATCTTACTACTCTGATACCAATTTGATAGGGAGGGACTCTAGAATGTCAATTCTACCTATCTTGAATCAATTCAAGACTCTGGACAACTCTAGCCTCTCTACCAATTCAAGTGCTCATGACATCTTTCTACACAAAAATATCAGCTAAATTCCTCAACTCTTTGCAGAGATGGAAAACTCTATCACTCTACTTGGTGTGGGACACATACCTTATCCTCACTGCTTCCAAGATATTGCCACAATGGCACATCACTTTTCTGAGCCCGTTGTCCACCCTTCTCTCTCTGTTCAAGGGTCTGGACTGCTTGGTGCTCACTTTCTTCGCCTCTATTTTTCCACCCCTGCAAGTCTATTCTCCTACTTGTCTATCTAGCTGGACTCCTTACTGAGCTCGCCTAGAACAAGCATGCATTTCCTCTAGTCGACAATCTGACCACCCCACAAAAGAAAAACAAATAAAAAGCATGACTCTGCTTGATGGCCTCCATACTGTACAGAGGAACTTGAGGAACATCAATACAGAGTCATGGTTTGCAAAAGAGAACAAAATTGTAGAAAAGAAATAACTAATCTACTTCAGAATAACAAACTGAAAACTGTACAAAAATACACAAATTGGTCGAACTGATGAATTGGATTTTATTCAAAACTGTTTCTTACATCAAAATGCTTCTCAAACCCAAAATCTTTTTCCTCTCCTTCTTCTTCTTCTGTACCCCTTACAGAAAGAATTCTACATTTTATAGTTATCCCATGTCTGTTATAGGATGCTTCAGTTTCCAGACTGGTTCATATTCTAATTGTCCGGTTCAACTCTGCATTTTCTTGGTTGGCGGCAAGACTTACCATGATGTCTCTCCGACATATTCTATCAGCGAAACTGATGACTATCGGCATAAGTTAACCCTCACTGCCCGATAGTTACTTTCTCACCGATGCCTTTAAATTTCGTAAACTTTCCATCGCCTAAAGAATGTCTATCGGTCAGACTTTTATCATCTCTCCCGATCATACTTCTTATGCCGATATAACTATTATTGGCTAGACCTTAACCATTGGTGTAGCTTTCTTTTCGCTCACCGATAACGATTCTCATGCCGATTCCAACTTCACCATTCCATATTGATGAACCTGTTGAACCATTGAATCTCGACGCGAGGTTCAACGGCGAGGTTCAACCCTTCAACAAAGTGACCAATGCATATCGATTGAACCAATGCCGAACACCTTCAAACATACATTCTTTGACTTGTATTTCACTTGGGCCGATAGGCCGATCAAAAGTAAAGGCTTCTCCCGCCAATGCATTTTAAGAAAAACTAAAAAAGCTCCTAAAACAAAACCACATGCTGCAAACCCAAAATTGACAAATCAAAAATGCTATGTACAGGCTGCATTGAGCCCTTGGTTCTCCTGCACCAGTGATCTCCAAGGACTATGTCACATAGGAATAACGTACCCCACTGTAGGTAGAATACTTAGGATTTTTCATGGTGACACTTATGATTATAGGAGGATGATAAGATAATGAATGACTGATGTGGCTTGGAGGGATAAGGTATGTCAAGATACATAAAACATTTGTCAACATTGTGCCCCCAATCTTTGTCAAGATCGAAGAAAATAGAGGAAGGGAAGATTAGGATGGATAGACTGGACACTATGGAAGGATAGGATAGGAAATGGTATGGAAGGAAACTGATAGGAGAAAGAGTGATATGCCGATGAGACAAGGTGCCCCCAAGTGTAGGTGACATAGAAGATCAACTTACACATGATGCCTGTTTGCTAGGTTTTCACCATGGTACTTATCCAGGGCATCTATTTGCCAAATTTTCACCATTGGACGAAGGGATTTTTCTTTACTTTTTTTTTATTTTTCTCTTTTTTTTGGATAGGAGAAGGTGGATACGAAAGGGAGAGACTCAAGTATCTAGTTCCCTAAAAGGTGACAGTCCTGCTAGATGGATGTTGTCACATGGACAATGTCAAGTGTTCTCATAGATGTTGGTATGAAATTGCGTGAAAGTGAGATAAAGAAAGTAGATAATGGATTATGGAAGGTGTGATAGTAGATGATGATGCATAATATAGATGGAAAGGCTTATGCAAAAGCATGGACTATAGGAATATGATGGGGAGGATATATTGGATGATAATGGAAGGAAGGGAATTATGACCAACAGTTGCATATACCATGATAAACATTGAAGCTGGTGATGGTAAAGTAGTGTAGGGAGCAACGAAGAATTTTGCTTGTGGATGAATGAGTTAGGAATGTAGGGGTCCACATAGACTAAGTATTTTTTTGATTTTTGCTTGCCATGTGGGATGGAAGAATTTGAGATTTTTGGATGGAATAGGAGAAAGTGGATGGTTGGGTTTCTTGAGAGGTGGATGCCTCATTTGACTTTATGGATTTTTGCTTAGGCACCCAAACCATTTTGCTTTGAGATAGTACTTGTGAAGGATGGGCTAGGGCGTATGCAACTTTGGTGCAACTTCAGATGTAATCATTTGTTGGATGTAGACCCACACCTTTTTCAGTTTGGCATATAGGTGTGTATGTGTATGCAGCTCTTGAGAAGGATATTTCTTCAATTCTTGGCTTTTGTATCCTAGGTCATGAGAACTCTTAGGATTTTTGATTTTATAGGTAGAGGCATGTTGATTTTTATTGTTGAATTTTCTTGAGATGGTGGAAGTGGAGTTGGAGGACGTTCTTTGTTTAGACAACATGTGCATCTGCTAGCCCTGACTGGGATAGATAGAAGATTCATAGGTGGATGTATAAGGTGTTGGAAGAAGTGGTGGTAAAATGCATGTAGATTGGATGGTGGAAGGTGTATGGTCACATGCTTTTGATAATTGTAGGATGATGGAGGTGGAATGGCGACATATGTTTTGGAGATATGATCAGGTTTGTGATGGAAAGTGGGGGATTTAGGAGGAATGGAGGAAGTACCAACATCTTGAGATTGTTCACCTTGGGGTATGTATCCAAGGCCATATGAAGGAGGAGGAACATTGACATAGACGGGCTCCAAAATACCTTGTTCATGAAGGCCTAAGCCTTTACCTTGATAGTTCATATGTTGGAGCATGTGGTGAATAGTGGGATTATGTATAGGTGGAACACTAGACACAAGTTCCTTATTGGATGGAGAAGGTGAGATAGAGGATAATGGTTGCTGGTGTTCTAAGGAGGAACACTCATGAATGAAGGTGGTAAGACCAAGAATATATGGTGGGGGATCTGCAACATGGTCGATAATGGACGACGGAGGATTATTATTGGTTTGATCTTCTATGCTTGCTTGGGAGGCAAGTGTCTCATCAAGGGAAGTGGAATTTGTTGGATCTTGGATAAGACTAGATGGGATTATAAGCTCAAGACCATGGAATGCATAAAGTGGGCTTAGAGGATCATCATGGTCTTCTTGATCACAGATAGGCTTGTGATCGTAGATGGGATATCGATCATAGATAGTATTTAACATGATGGGATTAATGTGCTTTTGTATAGGTTCTTCATCAATGATAATAGCTTGATCAAGGAAAGGATATAGGCCATGGAGAGGTTGGAATTTGATCTCTTGCTCATGTATAGGATCACGTTGCTCACGGATAGCTTCTTCATCAAAGGTAGTATCTTGATCACATAGGTTATGGATATATTGGAATTGGATCTTTTGCTCATGTGTAGGGATAGGATCATCGAAAAGATAAAGGTTATGTATGGGTTGGATTAGGGTGCTTTGATCTTGATTTAGACAAAGGTCTAATGTTTCCACCTCTTCTAAAGTGTGCTCTTGACATAACGCTTGAGGTGCTTGAATTGGAGTGGAGGTAGAAGACTCTTGGATAGGATCTTGGTCAACAACATGAAGGTGCGATGGACCTTGACTTCGGTTCATGGTAGTAGGTTTTTCAACATGCATGAGTGGTTGCTGATTACATGACGATGTTGTAGGATTTGACATGGCATTGGAAGAATCTTTGGTAAGATCATGGACCAAAATTTGGGGACATGGTTGACTCTCTGTTAGTAGCCCTTGGATCACATCATTGGTAGGTGTATGGGTAGGTGAATGAGGTAATGGATGAGTGGATTTGGAGTTCTCCATAGTTTTTCTTTTGTTGTATATATTTGGAAAAACTCTTTTCCATAAATCATCCGAGGATTCCTTGGTTGTCAGTTTAGAGCTTGGGGAATTCGATGGCGGTGTTGGCGTAGGACTGGTATGTTTTGGAATATGCGTCTTAGAAGATGGTGAAGGAGGACTAGTAGACAGAGTGGTATACGATGTACAACTTGAGGTGGTGCTTGCCTTGTCATGAGCATCATTAAGACAGGAAAATGATGTATGAGTTTGGGGCGAGGCATAGCTAGTACTGGTCTGTTCAGCTTGCAAGATTTCCATTTCTTGTTGTAAGACTTAGAGCTCTTGAGCAATTGCTATACAATTTTGGGGCAAGGGACCTAAGGTTATTTGTAATTATAGGTATTGGAGTTTTTGAGCAAGTGCTTCTAATTGGTTTGTCATCTTTACAGAAACTGACAGAAGGTCGAAAAAGCTTAATATTTTGAATGCGCAGCTTCAGATGCACAATTTTAGAAGGCAAATGCACAGCAAGTCGAGGTAAATGCGTGATTCTGGTAGAGGATAAATGTGCAACTTTGGTTTCTTCAATGATTTTGCAAAGTTTTTGACACGCTTTTCAGTGTGTTTTTGGTTTCTTCGTTGCAAGTCAGTCTTTTGATCTGATTTTTCTCATTTATGGCAAGAAGACAACAAACACAAAGAATGTTTTCATGGTTTTTAATTTTTTTTATGATTTTTTTGACTAAAAGAAAGCAAGTACAAATCCATTGATTGACTATCTCAATCTATCCTGCATGTATGAATAAGGCCCTTAGAGAGTGCACTTCCTTGCTATTCCAAGATTGTCAAAGGAGAACGACTATGATAGTGCTTTGTAATGAAGATAAGCTTCACAACAATGGTAGTGATATGGTAACGAGTTGATCACAAGCAAATGGAATGATGTGGGTGCCAAAGGCGTGTTGTAATTCCTACAGAGTAACAATACTAAAAGCTTGGATGAATGAAATGGAATAAGAGGATTCAATTTATAGACTTGAGAGAGAAGAGATCAAAAGTATAGAAAGAACAAGAAGATCAACGGTATAGAATGGTTGAGGAACGTGCATGAATAAGAAGACAAGTGTCACACAAAAGCTATTTTATTTGAGTTAACTACTTTCTTTTCTAAAGATAAGATATGCTTTTCATAAATTAGAAAGCTTTTTTCCAATTTAAGAGATATTGATAAAAACAAGGCTGATTGAGTTAGTTAACTCAACTTGTGATTTGCTTTTGCATGATTTGAGAGAAATTAAATAATAATTTATTTAATTTTGTGTGCATGGAGAAGAAGACTTATTTTTAGAAGATTTGGAATATATCTAGAAGATAAGAAAGCAAATTAAATAAATAGATTTATTTAATTGTTGTACATGATTTGGAAGAATAAATAAAATATTTGATTATATTTTATTTTTGGAGATTGAGAAGACTTAAATAAATTGGATTTGATTTATTCAAATTTGGAAGAATGATTTGACTTAATTAAATAATTGAGAATTATCTAATTGTTTGGAAGAATTTAATTAAATAAAGGATTTTATTTAATTTTGACTTTTGAAGAGATAATTAAATATTTTGATATTTAATTAATTTAGAGGAATATGAATCAAATAAATAAATTTGTTTGTTTATTTATTGATAGAAGAATTAGAATGAAATAAATATTAAGAATATTTATTTAGATTGAGTCGTGTCATTTTTAGGTCTATACAGGTTTCGTTTTGACATCAAATCAATATGCAAGTTCTTTGAAGTTTTTACTACAAAGGTTTGATTTGTTCAAAAGGAGACATTTAAATTCAAGGTTATCATTTGATAAGTTTTTTAAAGTGACTAAGGGTTACTTAAGAGTCTACATGGTCATTTAGTGACATTTGATTTTATTTTCAATGATATAAAGTGCCACATTTAGGTCACTTAAGGGCTCAACTTGATCAGCAGGTCACGGGCTCTAAAAACTAGTAAAAAGAAATTGTGAACAACTTTTATGACTGGCCCTTTTAGGGCTCACCGAGAGTGCAAGTCGTACATTTTTGTATCGGGCAAAAAGACTTTTGTTTTGGATTATTATGTACAGTTTAACTTTGTGAAATGAAGCTTCAAGCTAGGGTTTTATGTTTCAGTGATAATCATGAGAATGCATGGACGAAACAGTGGGTATCTTTGCATGTTTTGAAGGGGATCTTAAGGATTTGACAGTGCAGGTTCTCAAAGGGTTGAGCTTGTTCATTTTTGATTGAATCTTTGACCTATTCTTCAGTAGAATGGTTCTCATTCATTAGCCTATCAGGTGATACCTTCTCTGTATCTCGTTCTTTCTAAAAGTCTTAAAATGCATGAAACAAATCGGTGAAGCAAAAATTCTCTTGGTTCTTTGGTTTGAAGCTTACTTGCTATTCGTTGTATAAGGGTTTGATAATATTGCTGATACCTCTATGGAAATACTTAGGCTTCTCTCTGTTTCTAACTCTAAGGCATTTTGTGGTGGCCCTGATATTAAGGTTTTTGACTGTGGTTTAACATTATGAGGAAACCAAACTATAGTGACAGTTATAATACTTTGTTATAACATTATTCAGTTGTAACTGTAATAAGGAAACTCTCGGGGTGAACTGTGGTTGAAACTAGGGTAACTTGCATGGTTGTTGAAGACAGTTTGGTGATAATAATGTTGTTTGTCAAAGCATTCTTTAACTCGGTACACAGTCTGAACATAAATGTATTAATGGTTTAAAGCTTCTAATCATGGTTAAAGCTGCACTTCAAATGCATTGTATTTTAGCCTTCATGGGTCCATTCGACCAGGCTCCTGTGACAGTTACTAATGCAGTTGGAAACTGCCTAAGACAGTTACATGAATACAGTTATCTTCTCAAAGTATTTTGTGAAAGAAAGAAAGACATTTATGAGAACATATAAAAGAGATTATACTCTATTGAGTTAGTTGGGTTTTTGCAGTCATTGTAATATCAAACAAAATTAATAGACTATGATTGAATATCATTCTGTAATCAGTTGTATATGTGCATAAGTTGATGTAATTCTTGAAGTCTTAAACATTCAATGAGATATTCAAGAACAAAGCTTTAAGAGAAACAGAGTAACCCTCTGTATTAAACTGTATAATTCATTGTATAGATTAAAATATGCTAGTGAGGTACAAATAGCCAGTGAGGCACAAACAGCTAGTGAGGCAGGATAAAAAGCCAGTGAGTATCAGTGAGACAAAAGAAGTCAGTGAGACTGTAGGATTGGGATTTTGATATCAAGCCAGTGAGGCATCTTTCCTGAGTGGTTTTTATTGCCCAAGAGGGTTTTCCACTCATGCAATTTTTTGTGTTATGGTCTCTCTGTGTGTGATCCATTGATGTCTTATGTCTAAACTTTCCATTACATTCATTGTTTAGTGTTTCATTTTCTGTCTTGCAAAACATTCAAATCAACATTGCAATTTATTTCAAGTTTAAAAGGAGGGGAAAAGAAGTGAAAATTTATCTGTGTTTGTCTCCAACACTAATTCACCCCCCTCTTAGTGTTGGTTGTACTCAAAGAAGTGGTATCAGAGCTAAATCCTTGCAAGAAGTCGAACCAACTTAAGGGTTCCTAGCAAGTGGAGTGCAATGGTTAAAAAGAATAGAAATAAGGCCTCAAATAAAGAAAAGAAAAATGCTGATCAACAAATTGAAAAGCAAGCCTCAGTTAAGTCCATCAGTGAGTTGTTGCATGAGTCAACCATGAATGTAGATACAAATTGTTATAAAGAAATCAGTCCTCCAGTTAAGAGTCTTGACAATGTGAATGTTAGTAGACAAGAACTTGATGATTTTGTAGTTGAAATTGATGATGCAGAAGGAGATTTCTTTGTAGATGAAGATGGACCGGAGTTCGATGAAAATGATTGTGAAGTTGATACTGAAGGAGATATTTTATGTGCTCTAGAAATGAACAAGTATCTTGAAAAAGACAACCAGGAATTAAAGGTTCAACTTCAACAAGAGAAAGATTCTAAGAGTAAGGTACTCTCTGATTTTGCTAAAGTTTCTTTAGAACTTAAAGAGGCAAAGGTACAAATTGAAGAGACAAACAAATTTGTCATTAGTCTAAAAACAAAATTTGAAGAAGTTAAAAGAATAGTTGACCTCACAAAATCTGATCTTGAAGTAAAAAGAATAGAATGTTTGAAGTTAGAGAAAGAAATAGTCTCTTTAAGAAAGGATTTGGAAGAAACATCTTCAAAATTGCAAAAGAATATTTAATTTGAAAAGAGTACTGACTGTTTGAATGACATGTTGAGCAATCAGAGGTATTACAGGAATACTACTGGCTTGGGTTATGAGAAAGGAGAATGTTCAAAGACAAGAAATGCTCCTAGGAAAAAGATAGACATGACATTTCATTCTGCTAACCTGAAGTTGAAGCTAAGAAGAAAACTAAAGTTAATGTTGCTAATGAGTCTTTAAGACCTCCATCTATCAGGTATAATTATTCACAATTCCACAGTTATCGCTATGCCTACCATGTTTATGGTCATAGGGCCAAATATTGTAAAAGAAATAAGGATAAAAGTGCTTATAAGTGGTCAAATCAAAACAATGGCATTATATGTTATAACTGTCACAAAGCTGGTCATGTAGCAAGTAGTTGTTGGTTCTATGAAAGACATGATCTTCTAAAGAATGTCAATACAAGTTCTCACAGAATCTTTAGAAGAAACTATTCTTCTTTTGGTCAATACAACAATATGATATGTTATAGGTGTAGTAGTTATGGACACAAAGCAAGGTGGTGTAAGAACAATTTCATAAAACCATCTAGAAAAAATATGACCAAGCAGAAGTAAGATAGTACCTTAAACAAGAAGAAAGAAACTATACTGGTTTGGAGAAGAAAGCAAAACCAGGAGATGGTTGAGTCTAATCATGTGCATAACAATTTAAGAAGAAAAGTATAAAGATAGGGGGAGTTGTTAAATGTCCTAACTTTCAACGCCAAGAAGTTCTAGAAGGTTTGTTTGAGATTCAAATGATAGAGTTCATATCCTTCATGTGGATCAAGAACTCATGATCATAATGTAAATAGTATGTTGTTCATGATCACAGGAGTTCTATCATAGATACATAAGGCCATCTTGGTTTCAATACAATGTGATGCCAATTGATGAATAAAATATTTGTTGATACACAGTCTGCAGTCATGCATATATGTCACAATAATATTATGTGAGCATTCATCATGTTTGCCTATAAATAGTGATAGCAATTCAACAAGGACAAGGTGGTGGTTGAAGTGTAACACCATGACTCAAGTGACAATGGTATGAACATAGTATGGGAGTTGGACATGTTGCAAAGGTAGTTAGATAATAATGGTTGAAAGTAAGACCATGCAAATGTAAGATAAGATACATTCAATGCATATCTTTCATCGTAACTGACTATCTCAGAATTAATGTGCCCCAATACTCAAGATACATATGGTCTTATGAGCATTGTGATTTCATGGTTTCTTCATTAGTTGTAGTAATGTATTGATGTTAAGCTGATGTAGTCATAAGCAAAGGTATAAAATAGACTTTGAAACCTTTGCTAGCATCTTTGGAACAAGTTCAGAGTATAACATGGTTCATTGTGTTGCTATTTCATTCTTATTCTTATGATCAACTATTTGGCATACTATTTATGGTGCATACATGTTTCAATAAGGACAAACTATTGCATGCCCTTAAATGTCTCAGTTTATTCTTGCTTGTCATATCTTGCACCAAAAGGGTACAGTGGATTTTGTCAAGAAATGATCTTTGACAGTGTCTTTGGCTTGCTGCTATGCAACTGTTTTGACATGCATTGAGGCCTTGTTCTTTGGTAACAGTGATATATGTTGGCTTGTACCTTCAAGAACAATATTGTTATCTATTTTTGATGGTATTATGATAGCTACATGCTTAGATCCTTGCTCCACAGTGCATTTCTTGAGGCAAGTTTGGTGATTTAGGTTTATTCTGGCATCCTGGTGATAGTTTCAGTTCATTTCATGAGGAAGTAGTTCATTATCATTGTTTCATTCCTAAAAAAATTCCAGTTCATTCTTTCTGAAACAGTTCATGTTTCATTTCAAATGTATTCTTGGTGATTATGGTACTATTTCTCTTTTGTGATCCTTAGTTTAGGATGACAGTAAGTTTGAGATGCAGGATCCTATCATGCATGGGCATACATTTACATGGTTTGGTGCTTTAACATATGGTTTGAATGTCTCTTTTTGCTTAGGGCATATGTTTCCAAGTACAACAACTGTTGCATAGTGAATTGAAGTTCCATATGAGCAGGTACATTTTATGATGAGATGGTGGACAACTTTAGATGACAAGTTTGTCATTTACATACATGAGGATAGCAAATGCAAAGTCTAGTGGGTGCATTGTGATATCATGATGAGAAAAATTATGGGCCTATGTTGCAATGATGTGTGGTAATAGTGCTAATGTCAAGACAAGACATGGTTTGATATGATGCAAACAATGAAATTTCTTGCTTTAAGAGTATGATACAGGTTCTATTTAATCTCTACATCAAGTCATTTGATGGTGTTTGTTGACCCCACACATGCTTTCTTGCACACAGTGTTTCTTTGACAGATCATCTTTAGGGGGAGCTTTAATTGCATATTATCTATCTCTGTTATGTCATTTGGTACAGTAATATGATAAGTGAACCAAGTATTATATTTTGCTGTTTGGTATTTGCTCCAGTGGTGTACTCAACTATTCTTTTGGTGTTTGATCATTGCTATGGTGATTGGTAATAATGATAGTGTTATTCTATCAGCATATTCAATTTTTGTCCTTGATATATGCTTATTTTTATGCTTATCATGGTGCTGATAGTGCAGTTATGTTTTAGGATGCTCTGGATGTTTCTCCTTCATGTGACAGCCTTGGTATGCTTTATAGATTCTGATTTCTGTTTCCCATTTCAGGCATATATTGATTTCTTGGAGGCATTAGCATACTTTCTTCTCCCTTTGTCTTGATGCCAAAAAGGGGGAGAGGAAGTTGTGTTTTGCCATCATGGACAAAGGGGGAGTTTGTTGCCCCTGAATTGTTGTCCCTAATGACAAATCAACAACTTGGTATGATATGTGTATGGTATCATGACACATGACAGTTGATATAGTGGTACATGCTGGCACATGCTTGACAATTAGTACATGTTTGATATGGTATGCACATGTTCTTGATATGGTATCATGAATCATTCTCCCATTGTTTGCTTATGGTAACAGTTGGTTGGTGTTATGTTGTATCATAATATTGTTGGTTCATGGTCATAAGTTGATATTCATTGTTGGCTATTATTGACACATGATGGTTCATGCTCTCATGGTTCATCTCAGTTGATGATACAACTTTGACATATGGTATTCTTGATGTCATCTTAGTTGATATACATCTAATGCTCAATATACAGATACAGTTGATATACATGTAATGCTATACAGAGTTGCTATACTGACTATGCACTTGATCTTTTATGCTCTTATGATCTCTTGGTATGATGACAGTTGGATATCATCATGGTGATATGACTCTTAGGGTATCTTGGTATAGACATGCATTGGAAGCATGGACATCCATGACAAGTTTATCATATGGTGATATAGATATAGCACATTGATATCATATGGCATCTTTAGTTTGGTTTGGTGATCATTTTGTTGCTTCATATGTGGTCTCTTAAGAATTGGTTTCATTTTGACATCAAATCAATATGCAAGTTCTTTGAAGTTATTACTACAAAGGTTTGATTTGTTCAAAAGGAGACATTTAAATTCAAGGTTATCATTTGATTAGTTTGTTAAAGTGACTAAGGGTTACTTAAGAGTCTACATGGTCATTTAGTGGCATTTGATTTTATTTTCAGTGATATAAAGTGCCACATTTGGGTCACTTAAGGGCTCAACCTGATTAGCAGGTCACGAGCTCTAAAAACTACTAAAAAGAAATTGTGAACAACTTTTGTGACTGACCCTTTTAGGGCTCACCGAGAGTGCAAGTCACACATTTTTGTATCGGGCAAAAATAATTTTGTTTTGGATCATTAAGCACAGTTTAACTTTGTGAAATAAAGCTTCAAGCTAGGGTTTTATGTTTCGGTGATAATCATGAGAATGCATGGTCAAAATAGTGGTATCTCTACATGTTTTGAAGGGGATCTTAAGGATTTGGTAGTGCAGGTTCTCAAAGGGTTGAGCTTGTTCATTTTTGACTAAATCTTTGACCTCTTCTTTAGCAAAATGGTTCTCATTTGTCAGCCTATCAGGTGATATCTTCTTTGTATCTAGTTCTTTCTAAAAGTATTAAAATGCATGAAACAAATCGGTGAGGCAGAGACTCATTTGGTTCTTTGGTTTGAAGCTTACTTTCTATTCGTTGTATAAGGGTTTGATAATATTGCTGATACCTCTGTGGAAATACTTGGGCTTCTCTCTATTTCTAACTCGAAGGCATTTTGTGGTGGTCATGATATTAAGGTTTTTGACTGTGGTTTAATATTATGAGGAAACCAAACTATAGTGACAGTTATAATACTTTGTTATAATATCATTCAGTTCTAACTGTAATAAGGAAACTCTCGGGGTGAATTATGGTTGAAACTAGGGTAACTTACATGGTTGTTGAAAATAGTTTGGTGATAATAATGTTGTTTGTCAAAGCATTCTTTAACTCGGTACACAGTTTAGCCTTCATGGGTCCATTCGACCAGGCTCCTATGATAGTTACTAATGCAGTTGCAAACTACCTGAGACAGTTACATGAATACAGTTATCTTCTCAAACTATTTTGTGAAAGAAAGAAAGACATTTATGAGAAAGTATAAAAGAGATTATACTCTATTGAGTTAGTTGGGTTTTTGCAGTCATTGTAATATCAAACAAAAGCAATAGACTATGATTGAATATCATTCTGTAATCAGTTGTATATGTGCACAAGTTGATGTAATTCTTGAAGTCTCAGACATTCAATGAGATATTCAAGAACAAATCTTTAAGAGAAATAGAGTAACCCTCTGTATTAAACTATATTATTCATTGTATGGATTAAAATATGCCAGTGAGGCACAAATAGCCAGTGAGGCACAAACAACTAGTGAGGCAGGATAAAAATCTAGTGAGGCAAAGTTGTATAAATCCAGTGAGGCAAGAAAAATTGTCAGTGAGACAAAAGAAGTCAGTGAGACTATATGATTGGGATTTTGATATTAAGCCATGAGGCATCTTTCCCAAGTGGTTTTTATTCCCCAAGAGGGTTTTCCACTCATGCAATTTTCTATGTTATGGTCTCTCTATCTGTGATCCATTGATGTCTTATGTCTAAACTTTCCATTATATTCATTGTTCAGTGTTTCATTTTCTATCTTGCAAAACATTCAAATCGGCATTGCAATTTATTTCAAGTTTAAAAGGAGGTGAAAAGAAGTAAAAATTTATCTGTGTTTGTCTCCAACACTGATTCACCCCTCCTCTCAGTGTTGGTTGTACTCCAACACTTTGGTGTGAAATAGTCTCACATACATGGCTTCTCACCACAAAAATACTATGTTCCCTCCTAGAGTTTATAAGAAGAGGAAGACTCCTGAACCTGAATTAGTCTTTACACCACATAATAGAATTGTTAAGGGAAAATTGGATCTAAATGAATAATCAATATAGGATATCAATAATACCTAAAACTTAATGAAATAATGAACAAAAGAGATCAATCAAACAATGAACAATACAAAGCAAACCTCCTTTAATTCTCAGGATCCATTGATCGCCTATCACAAATGATCTTGTCTATGAATATGGCCCTTAGAAGGTGCACTTCCTTGCTATGATTCCAAGATGTTCAAATGGGAACGGCTATGATAGTTTCGCCATGAAGACAAGCTTCACAACAATGATAGTAGTGTGTAGTAACGAGTTTGATCACAAGCAATGAAGGAATTGGTGCCAAAGGTGCACTGTAATTCCTGCAGAGTAAGTTTACTTAAAGCTTGGATGAATGAAATGGAAGAATAGGGTTTAATTTATAGACTTGAGAAAGAGAAGATCAATGGTATAGAGAGAATGAGAAAAATCAATGGTACAAAATGGTTGAGGAACGTGCGTGAATAAGAAAAAGACAAGTGTCACACAAAAACTATTTTATTTGAGTTAACTATTTTCTTTTCTAAAGATACGATATGTTTTTCATAAATTAGAAAGCTTTTTTCCAATTTAAGAGATATTGATAAAATAAAGTTGTTTGAGTCAGTTAACTCAACTTGAGATTTACTTCTGCATGATTTGAGAGGATTTAAATAATAAATTATTTAATTTTGTGTGCATAAAGAAGAAGACTTATTTTTAGAAGATTTGGAAGATATTTGAAGAATTAGAAGATAAGGAAGCAAATTAAATAAATAAATTTATTTAATTGTTGTGCATGATTTGGAAGAATAAATAAAATATTTGATTATATTTTATTTTTGGAGGTTGAGAGGATTTAAATAAATTTAATTGATTTATTTAAATTTGGAAGAATGATTTGATTTAATTAAATAATTAAGAATTATTTAATTGTTTGGAAGAATTTAATTAAATAAAAGATTTTATTTAATTTTGACTTTAGAAGAGATAATTAAATATTTTGATATTTAATTAACTTAGAGGAATATGAATCAAATAAATAAATTTATTTATGTATTTATTGATAGAGGAATTAGAATGGAATAAATATTAAGAATATTTATTTGGATAAAGTCATGTCATTTTTAGGCGTATACATTTTGCCCCTTTTTGATGCAATGCAGTTTACAGTGTTGCTTCAAAGAAAATGATTGTTGAATAGTGATACATGCCCCAGTTTGCCCTTGGTACAGGTTACGACGATAAGATGCCCCCTCAGGAGATTGGACGGGAAGAAAGCAGAAGGACGCGAGACGGACAATCTCATGAAGATGAAGGGAAAACTTGGTTAGGATTTGAATAAAACAAGATGCGTTTATGAGAAACGGGAAGAAAACAGGGAGAAACAAGTGTGGGAAGTAGTCATAGTCACCACATAGCCAGTTTAGGGTTTGCATGCTATATATAGGAGGTGGGTCCACAAGACAAATCATTTGCACACTTGGCTTTGTTTGATTTGCTTTTGAGAGTTTAGGAGAGCATAGAGCATAGAGCAGTAAGTTAGGTTGACGCCTTGCTTTGCATGCTTATAGGAGGACATGAGATACATTGATGTCGAGGGAGCAGTTTCCCATGCCGATGTTGCAGCGACATATGTTGACCGAGATGGACCGAGAGGTGCTTGGCGCGAGGGGTTTAGATTACGTGTGCTTTATGCCCGAGGTTTGAGTGAACCACAGCTTACTGACTGCAGTAGTGGA
Organism: Cunninghamia lanceolata; assembly: GCA_027924645.1. NCBI lineage: Eukaryota > Viridiplantae > Streptophyta > Pinopsida > Cupressales > Cupressaceae > Cunninghamia > Cunninghamia lanceolata. Next base: position 22,539,403 of record BSBN01000112.1, on the reverse strand, counting down.
GAGGTTTCACAGTGAGAATGGGACCTTTCACTTCCCGACTGGTGAGATGACGGTGACCTTGGAGGATGTATACAGGATACTCCACTTGCCTATTTAGGGAGAGCTTGTGGAGTATGATCCACAGTGTGATGTAGGACTCACAAAGTGCAGGTGGGTATTTGATGACCCTGAGCTAGTAGGACAGGTCATCTCCTGGCAGGACATTCATGACTACTACAACTATTTCCCTGGGATAGTTGCAGGATTGATCAGAGGCGTTGTATGCCCCGATAGGAGATCGCATGGGTTCCCGATTGGATCGGGATGGATCATGGAGAGGATGGTCACAGAGGGCACCCGTTATGCTTGGGGTGTCTGCATGTTGGCACACCTATACCATGACATGCATCAGGTGGTATACCATAGGGGTGCTAGTTTGTCAACAGGTGTCTCATTGTTGCAGTTTTGGCTATGGGAGCACATTGCCATCACTAGGCCGACATGTGTTTTTAAGAGACAGAGAGGAGAGCCGTACAGCTATGGCTACGTAAGAGTGATTTCCCAGCATAGACTAGGGAAGCTTGAGTATTGGAGGCATGCATTGGATTGGGTAGATGTGGTCATCTGGCGACCATATCTAGACTGCAAGCCTTGGGAGGACGAGGCAGACGAGCTGCCGTACTGCTATCAGACTCAGTGGCTGATAGGCCAGACATGGTTTATTTTGGAGAGACAGATTGTTAGCTAGGTTCAGAGGCAGTTTGGGAGGAGACAGGGCATGCTAGAGGGGTGGACTCTATTTGCATGGATTCATGCAGAGAGATTGAGATGGGGGCCAATGGCGTCCTATGAGGAGGCAGTGGCAGAGTTTTGACAGATTCCTTATGCTACCTGGCCGATGCGGAGAGAGATCGCAGATGCAGGGATGACTTAGGACTACAAGGAGTGGTTCACAGAGCATCCATTTCTGAGATACTCAGGGCCTGGAGAGCTAGTTCCTCGCATAGACGAGGTAGATTCAGAGGATGAGGGCCAAGTTGGCAGGAGGAGGAGGAGGAGAGGAGGACAGGGAGGTGGTGGAGATGATGGGGGAGGGGGAGGTGGTGGAGATGATGGAGGAGCGGGAGGTGGTGGAGATGGAGATAGACCTAGACATAGGAGGAGAGCTGGGGAGGGACCTTCCCACGCTCAGTAGGTGGTGCAGCCGTAGGTTGCACAACAGGCTACATAGCAGGCATAGATGCCACCACCTCAGCAGGCGGTACAATAGTAGGTACCTCACCCATAGGGGCAGGGACATGCACAAGCTTCTCAAGATCCAGCACAGTCAAATGTCTAGGAGAGAGACATTGCTATGCTAAGAGGGCAGGTTTGGCAGCTGCGGGAACAACTTAGGATAGTCGAGGCTTGGTGGGAGACAGATGCAGAGATTATCTCGAGGTTCACTAGAGAGCAAGATATGGCAGAGGCGAGGATACGAGTTATCCGAGTAGAGAGAGAATCTGCAGTGGCAGCCCTTGGGACAGATGCCACTAGTAGCTTCCTATTTGGATAGGTGCACCAGGCACATACACAACTAGCATAGGCATAGATACATCTAACACAGGCACAGACACAGTTGACACAGGTGCAGGGGTAGTTAGCGCAAGTGCAGGGTGAGCTTGCCAGAGCACAGGCTTAGACACAGTACTACAGGAGTTTATACCATGGTGCTGTTCCAGTTAGTCAGAGGGCTCTGAGCTACAGGGGATAGTCTATGGCCTCTCAGAGAGCAGGTGGATCGAGGTCGGGAGCCTCTCTGATGGGCCCCACAGCAGTCTGGCGCCAGTGGAGGAGGGGACTCAAAAGACACTGCTGGGAGCAGCGGTTCATAGCAGTAGGGCTAGCAGACACTTGCACAGATTTTGGCTCCTACGTAAACTTTTTGATGGCTCAGATAGCCAGATACGTACATGTACCACTTTGTATTTTGAGACATGTATCATTATTTTTGAGATGTATACATTTGTATATGACATTGACTCAGAGATGGACCATTTGATATTGTACACTTGGACATGTTTTATGATATTTATATGATGATGCAGCTATTTGATGCTCTATATACTTATGAGTTATGGATGCATTTCTATTGTATGATGGTGCTCATGTGATGCATATTTTGACTATGTCTATATGATGTTTATCTAATGCAGACTTTTATATGATGCTATGTGATGTTTATCTAATGTAGTCTTAGATGTTTATGATGCTATGTGACCTAATGTAGACTTAGATGTTTTTACTTGATATGCCTCTAATGTGCAAATGCAAATGGTATCTCTATGATTATGTAGTTTATGTGATGCACTTATCTATGTTTTTGATTTTTTTTCTATTGACACTATGTGATGATTGCTTCAATGTATATGGATGACCTGATGCACTTATTATTTATGCAACTAATTTAATCATGTAAATGACTATCTCATGTGATATGATATGCAACTGTATGCTATATTTTTTTTTGCGATGTCCAAATGTACCCTATCGACATAGGGATGACACAATGATAAATAGAAGATTGATTGAAAGAATGACTCGATTGAAAGACTCACAAGCTTTAATTTGTATTGATACTTTGCATTGCTTGGATCATTTATTGCATGGGATATGGATGTATGGGTGTATAATGGATGTATGATGGATGTTTTTCTTTTGACATCTTGATGGTGCAAGTATTTTGAAGTGCTTTTTTCATCATTGGGTGATTTTTTTTGTATTTTTTCCGAATGTTGTAAGTTAATACAAGCATCTAGGTATAATTGAACCGAGATGAGCTGAATATTACTTACATGGATTTTTCTTTAGCAAGTTAATACAAGCATCTAGGTATAATTGAACCGAGATGACCTAAGTATTTCTTGCGTATCGATAGACAAGGATTGCCCCCTTTCATGTTAGACCTCCGATCTCCTCGATGATCTTTTGCCGATCATGTCTTTAGACAAGGCGTCACATTACTAAAGTTTAATCCACAAACAACAAAACAAAGAAAAAATGATTATGCCCCCATCATAGCATCTCTAGATTTTGGCATCCTCGAATAGCATAGAAAGACATAATAACAAAATTCAAGACGCTGTAAGTTTAACCTAACCAACACAAAACATTCTTGCTTTTAGATGTGTTTGTTTCTTGCCATAATTTAGATAGAATCATTTAGAGTGCTTTGGGTACTTGCTTGCTTTGCCTTGGATAGGTTGAGGTGTTGCGTCAAAATTTTTGCTTGAAAGCGGGCTTTGCTTTGCACTTTCTTGGCTGGTGAAAGATTCCACAATCCTTATTGGTGAGACGGACCCTAAGGGACTGACCTAGTGCCTCGGGAGCTCATTGCTAAATGGCCTTGCCTACGTGACGACGCAGAGGCAATGTAGTTCGAGGTAAACCCTAATAGACCATGGATGGACTAGAGGATAAAAGACAAGAAATGGGATGGATGGAAAGGTGGAGACTCGGGAGTGCATTGAAAAATGGCCTTGCCTACGTGACAATGCAGAGGCAATGTAGTTTGAGGCTTTGGACCATGCAAACACTGACGACAGACACTATGCTAGGCTGACACTATGGATAGGATATTGGATAAAACCTTGGTTGACAAGACAACAAAGAGATAGAGTATCAAGCCATGATAGGTTATCATTAGGTACTTATTATGGAACAGATGTGGATCAAATGGGACGCGAGTGAAGGAAGAATGGACACAAGGTGATTGGTTTCCCAAAGATGGAGGAAGTGGTTTATCACCAGTAACACCTGTTTACCAGGTTTTCACCACTTGCTTTTATTTGCACGAAAGCTAGAAAGTACACATCATGCCTGTTTGCCAGGTTTTCATTATGATACCTATCCAAGGCACTTGTTTGCTAGGTTTTCACCAAAGGATGTTTTTTTGTATTTTTGTATTTTTTTTAATTTTAATTTTAATTTTTTTGTATTTTTCTAATTTTTTGATTTTTTTGTATTTTTATGCCCCCCTTACATTGGGGTTCTCTTAGGTATAGAACCAGTGAAGATGCATGCTGTTGATTGGGTCATCGAACAACTCACCCTCTGATGTTCCTAACTGATATGCCCCCGATCCATAAGCTGCTACAATCACATAAGGCCCAAGCTAGTTGGGTTCAAATTTGCCTTTCTTTTCCCGATCCTGTTGATTGTGGGGATTTTTCTTAAGTACTAGATCTCCAACCTTAAAGACTCTTGGACAGACTCTGTGGTTGTAGCTTCGTGACATCATTTGTTGATATGCCTTGAGATGATTGAAGGCTTTCTGTCTCCTTTCCTCTAGCAACTCTAGCTCTTGTAATTTGGAAACTCTATACTCTTCATCAGTTATGAGACCTTTTAACAACACCCTTAGAGATGGTAGTTCAACCTCGATGGGCAAAATGGCTTTTGAACCATAGATAAGGGCATAAGGGGTAGCACCTATGGGAGTGCGTATACTGGTTCTATAGGCCCACAGAGTGGGATTGAGTTGGATGTGCCAATCACAACCAACATTGTTGACTGTCTTCTTGAGGAGTTTCAAGATGGTGTTGTTGGATGCTTCTGCTTGGCCATTGCCTTGGGGGTAATAGGGCATGGAGAAATAGTGTTGGATTTTGAATCGGTCACAGAGTTCTTGGACATCCTGGTTCTTGAAAGGTCTTTTGTTATCCGTGATAATGGATGAGGGAATTCTGTATCTACAGATGAGGTAATTAAGGATGAATGAGGAGATTTGTTTACTTGTGATGATGGTGAGGGGGATGACTTCAATCCACTTGGTAAAGTATTCAGTGGTGGTTATTATGAATTTGTGGCCATTGGATAAGGGCGGGTGGATTTTACCTACAAGATCGAGGCCCCATTGACAAAAGGGCCAGGGTGTCATTAAAGATCTCAACTCTTGAGCTAGTGCATGTATCAGGTTCCTGTGTATCTGGCACTGCTTACACTTCTTTACAAACTGATATGAATCTGTCTCCATGTTTGGCCAATAATAACCCAAACGCATGAGTTTCTTAGCTAAGGAAGGACTACTAGAGTGTGTTCTACAAATCCCTTCGTGTACGTTTTGCAAAGTGGTTTGAGATTCTTCTCATTCTAAACAATGGAGTAAAGTACCATCTAGACCACATCAGTATAGGGTGTTGGCAATAATGGTATATCAAGAGGTTTGGCGTATAAAGGTTTGTCCTTGGTTTGAAGATAAGTTAGGTGGGAGGGTGTTGTCCTTGAGGTAAGTGTAAACTTTACCGTACCAAGGTGAATCAGATCCAACTAATAGGCATATGGAGTGGGTTTCAGGAAGATCATAAGATGGTTGCTGAATTGTCTCCACCAAGAACTCATACCGTGACTCATTCTCTGGGATCTCGAGGAGTGAAGCAATGGTTGCCATGGCATCTGCTGCTTTGTTTTCAATGCGAGGTATCTGCTCAAAAGAGATGATCACAAAGTATTCCTTAAAGTCATCTACCATCCATTTGTATGGGACAAGCTTCTCATCTTTGGTTCGGTAGTCGTCATTGACTTGGTTGACCACTAGCTGAGAATCACCATAGACATGTAGCTCTTTGATTTTCCATTCTGTTTCCATTTTGAGACCAATGACCAGGGCTTCATATTCTGCTATGTTGTTGGTGCATGGGAATAATAGACGATAAGACTTTGGTATGGTGTCACCATGAGGAGTTACAAACAAGATTCCTGCTCCTAATCCATGGTTTGTGTAGGACCCATCAAAGTAGAGTTTCCAAGAGTGTTGATATATTGAATAAGGATTCATCTAAAAACTCAAACTGCATTGGTGTGGTTTCCTGTAGTGGAGCATTTTCCAACTGATCCACAATGATTTGTCCCTTGATAGCCTTTCTGTCTACATACTCAATGTCGTATTCACTTAGGAGCATTACCCACTTGGCTAGGCGACCTGTCAGAGCTACTTTGCTTAGTAGGTACTTCAGTGGATCTATTTTTGCAATGAGTTTGACTGAATGTGCTAGCATATAATTTCAAATTTTTTGGGAAGCCAAAACTATCGTAAGGCACGATCTTTCTATCTGAGAGTATTGCAACTCATAGCCCACCAATGTGCAATTGATATAGTAGACGACTCTCTCTTTACCTTCATAATCTTGTTGTGTTAGAAGGGCCCCAAGAGCTATTGGTGTAGCAGATATGTATAGTAATAATGGCTTCCCTTGGATAGGAGGCATGAGAATAGGTGGATTCATTAGATATTCTTTCAGTTTGCTAAATGCCTCTTCACATTTCTCATCCCACCTAAATGAAATGCTCTTGTGCAGGAGATGACTGAATGGTTGACACTTGTCTGCCAGTTGTGATATGAACCTATAGATCTCTTGTAGTTTTCCTTGTAGAGATCTGAGTTGAGTAAGATTCTTGGGTGGTGGCATGTCCATAATTGCTTTTACTTTGGCCGGATCTACTTCTATTCCATAGGCTGATACAATAAAGCCTAGCAGCTTGCCTGAGGTGACTCCAAACACACATTTATTTCGGTTCAACCTGACTTTGAATTGTTCTAGTCTCTGAAAGACTTTCTCTAACACATCTAGGTGTGATTCTCTTGTGAGTGACTTTGCAAGGATATCATCTACATAGTCTTCCATTGTGATGTGCATCATATCATGGAATATAGTGGTCATAGCACGTTGATATGTGGCTCCTGCGTTCTTTAGCCCAAATGACATGACATTCCAGAAGAAAGTGCCCCATGGACAAGTAAAAGCTGTCTTATGCTATTCTTTTGGTGCTATCCTGATCTGATTGTATCCAAAAAATCCATCCATGAGAGATAACATGGTATGCCTTGCTATTAAGTCGACTATGATATCTATATTTGGAAATGAAAAATCATCCTTGTGGCAAGCTTTGTTTAGATCTCTGAAATCATTGCATAGTCTTACTTGGTCATCAGGTTTAGATACTGGTACTATGTTGGAGACCCACTCCGGATAGTCTATAGCTCTGATGAACCCTACATCTAGTAGTTTCTTAAGTTCCTCTTTTACTAGTAGTGCAATGTGTGGATGCATCTTTCTAAGCTTCTGTTTCACTAGTTTCAGTCCTAGATCTAATGGAAGATGATGTAGAATCAAGTCTAGATCTAACCCCAGCATATCTGCGTATGACCAAGCAAAATTAACTTGCTTTTCCTTGAAGAATGGTACAAACTTAGTCTTGTCTGGTGGGGTTAGAGACTTAACAAAGTGAATGACCTTAGGTTGCTCCTCTGTTCCAATGTTAACAGATTCTGTAGGTTCCACAACAATCTGAGACTTCTCCTAGTGTATGTCATCGGGGAGAGTGTCAAGCCTTCCATTGTCAGGTGCCACAGTTGGGTTTTCACCATCAGATGTGTCCTTTCTTTTTACTATTTTGGGATCTGACACTACCACAAAGCAATTTTCACCATCAGATCTAGTTTTAATTTTAATATTTTTGTGACTGGAAGGCTTGACACCCTCTCTGAAATAAGCCATGGTATTAAGTTCAATGGCAAAGCCAGCTTTATGATCTCCTTTAGGTAGGTGGTCCCTAAGTTCCATGTAGTCAATATAGGCATCATTGTTTTGGAACATATCTAGTTGTGGGGTTCCTTGTAGATCCCAGTCAATAAGTTTAGGATGCACAAGGGGGAGGGAGTCAGAGGATAGATATGATTCATTGATAGTTTAAATGGATATGCTAGGGGTATTGATAGGGAGAGTGTTTGGGATGGTACTTTTTTTCAAATTGTTTATTGTGATAGAACTCGAACCTTCCTCGAAAGTCGTATCCTCGGGGATAAGCAAATCACACTCTAACGGCCTATGCAGTAGCATTTGTCCCTCATGGTAGGGGCTATAAGTTTGAATGGTGTCAACCTCTTTGTCATCATAGGAGTGCTCTGTTAGCTCATCCCACTCATACTCATTGGAATCTATGTCACTATCCCTTTGAAGGGTATGGATCATTTCCACAAGACAAGCATTTGCTTTAGCTTTGCCCTTATCCTTATTTCCTAGACCTTTTTTATTTCTCACCAATGAGGATAAAGAAGGTTGAAGGGGTTCTACTATTCCATCTTTTCTTAGGCCAATGGGGCCTTGTCCTTCGTAACCCATTCTATGTAAGATGGACTCACCTTACCCATAGATTTCTGTTGGGAGCCTATGTGGTTCTTGTTGTGTGTTCTCTTCTTCTTCTGTGTAGAGCCATTGTAGGATATCTCTTTCCTCTGTCTCATCTGATAGGGTCCCCCATTTTACAAAGGGAACTGTGGGAGGTGCAGGAGGAGCACATGGCTTTGGAAAATGCCTAGGTTGCCTAAAGGATCTAGGAGATAGAGGCATTTTGGCTAGATTGAGGCTATGCTCGATGGAGTATTCCCCTACTCCTATTTCTTTGATGGTAATTTTCTTCTCTTTGGGCTTGGATGAGGAAGCTTCAGAGGTAGAATCATGCTGTGGGGTAGGGGATGTAGATGCTCTATTATTGGGTATGATGCAATTAGGTTTTGAGAGGACAAAGTTACAATGTTGAAAGGGGTCGGGATCACCTTGGATGGTGACTTGCTTGTCGTTATGAGGGAATTTTATGCACTGATGATAGGTAGAGGGCACAACTTTCATGGCATGAATCCATGGTCTACCCAGGAGAATATTATAGGCTAGCTCCTTATCTAGGACTTGGCACACAATGTCTTTTACCATCGGTCCCACTTGTATGGGTAAGACCATTGTTCCTTTTGTAGTTCTTTCCTCTTCATCATAGGCTTTGATGGTAATCTTCTTCCTTGGATCAACAACATTTTTAGAGAACCCCAATGTAAGGACTAGCTTGATCATGCAAATATTTAAACTGGCTCCCCCATTGATGAGAACCCTCTTGATGCGGTGCTTATGGATGAAGGCGACGATATGTAAGGGGGTGTTATGAGGTTGAGACACTGAGAGACCATCTTTCTCGGTAAATGATATGGTATTGGAGGAGGCTAGATTTCCTACCATGGCTTGAAACTTCTCTTGAGCCAAGTTTGTGGGTATAGTCATTTCCACTAAGGCTTTATCGAGAATCTCCTCATGGGAAGGAGATAGACGCAACAACTCTAAGATATAAATGTGGGCAGGAGTCTTCCGTAGTTAGTCTATGACACTATATTGATGGGGATTGGACTGAGAAGGTGACGACCTTGGCGAGAGGGTATTCAATGTGACCTTACTGCTGCGAGTGATGATGTTGCAATTAGTTTTATTGGGCCCTGTTTGTTGGTTAGACATAACCACATTGATTTGTGGGACATGCTCTGATATGTAATTGATGGTATAATCAAATGGCACACTTACATAGTTGGCATTACTATTCCCATTATTCTGATTTTGCTAGTTGCGGTTGCTGTTGTTGTTATACGGCCTGCCGTGATTGAGAAGTGGATCTTTGTAAGCCACATGCGTCTCATTAGAAGTATGTTATTGAGTACCTCCTTGATTTTGATCAAGTATGTCTTGGATAACATGTTTGAGATGGATACAATTGTTGGTCGTATGTCCTCTTCCTCTATGATACTCACAAAAGTCAGTGTCTTTCTAATAGTGAGGTTTGATTTGAGGTTCGTAGTCGCTTGTTGGCGGTAGAGAGATTTCATTGTTGGCCAATAGCTTCCTTAATGTAGACTCTTGGGACTCACCCAATGGTGTGAACTTTCGCCTTGGATTTGAGTTGAACCATGGCCTTGGCTCCCGAGAGAATGTTTTGTTGGGCATAGAATTGTTCATCTCTCCTTTGAGAGTGAATATTGGTTGTTGTTTGGGAGCCGCCGCCTTGGCATCAACTACTCCATCATTGATGACATTTTTATTCTTAGTCCAAAACTTTGATTTGTTAGTCGTGTAGTTGGAGGTAGGTGTGTCCTTATACAACTTAAGTGAACCCTTGGTGATCATAGCTTTCTTGATGAATGATCCCATCTCAATGACCTTCAAGAATGAGGAGGGGCATTGGATTTGTATTTGATAGCTAAGATCAGAGTTGAGGTTATGGACAAACATCTCCATCAATTGCTTCTCAGGCACATTGTACAGGCATTTGCTAGCTAGTAATCTCCACCTTTGTAGGAAGGAGGTGAATGATTCGCCAATATTTTGTTTGGTGTTGCATAGATCAAGCATGGTGATTTCATGTTCGATGTTGTATGAGAAGTGCGTGATGAATTTGTTGACTAACTCATCAAAGGTCTTGATGCCCGGTGGAAGTCGTGAGAACCATTCCATGGCTTGACTACCTAGAGATCTAGGGAATAGTCTCATTAAGAAGGTCTCATTGTGAGCCACTTCCATGCACGTGGTGGTAAATTCCCTAATATGATCTCTTGGGTCTCCGTTTCCTTTGTACTTGTCAAATTAAGGAGCCTCAAACTGAAAGGGGAAGGGAATCATGTCCAAACTTTTATCAAAAGGGTATGGTGCAATGTCTTCCAAAGAGTAAGTTTTGGTACTTGTTCCCGTCTTGAGATTTGTCATTTGTTGCGTTAGACCCTCAATTTGTTTCCTCATTTCTTCCATAGGGATATTTGGGTCTGCTATTTTCTTTCCTTTATCACCCTCAGTGTGATTTTTAGGTGTTTTTTCTGTGGTCTCTTTCAGTGTATTGAGATCAAAGTCAAAGGGGAGTTTGAGTCCTAGACTCGTAAGATGCATAAAGTACTTTTGAGGGTCCTCATGAAGCACTTTTTCTAGTGAGCGCTGAAATTTCTAATCTTGGAGGTGCCCTTGATAATCTTCATGAGAGATATCCTCATCACTATTATGAGTAACAATGCGGTTGGATGATCCGGCCATTTCAAGTTGGTTTTTGTATTGAGATCTAGTAAGAAGCATGCAAGGCGACGTGGGATGTAGTGGGATGAAACTAGAGATTTTGGCAAGATGCCGGTGGAGACTGTGGAGGATAGGATACTTATGACAAGACTTGGACAAGGGATTTTTCTGATCAATGATTTCAAGAAAGACGACTGATACAAGATGATAGCCACAAGTAAGGGTACTCGATACCTATCTTACTGTGTAGGGACTAGTCGTGCACCAAGACCACTAGCGAAGTTCTGTGACTTACTAGGGTTACTTGAACCCAAAAGGATCTGATATGGGATACTTTGACTTAGGACTAGGGAGACTTGATAGAAGGTGTATGAGATGACTGACGAGAGGGAGACTTTGATTTGAAATGGATGAAAAAGTGACTGTAAGGTAAGATTTGATCTCAGAATCGTGAACAAGACTAAAATGGGTATCTGAAAATGACAAATTTTTTCTCTCAAGGACTGTGGAAGTACTCAGTGTCACGCATGCGCTGAAATAGATGTGCAACATAAACTAGTAGATGCGCTGAAAGTTGGTATATATGCGCAATACTAGTAAATTTCAAATGCACCGCAACATGTGGTAAAAGTGCCACAGGTCAGTGCAGATGCATAGCAAGTCGGTACAAATGCACCGCTTTAGATAGCAAATGCACAACTCTGGCATTTTCAATATTTCTACAATTTTTTAGCAATTTTTCTGATGTTTTTGGTATTTTTGGTTGCAAGAAGGTCTCTTTTGATCTAATTTTCTTTATTTATAGCAAGAAGACATAGCAAACACAAAGAATGTTTTCAGGTTTTTTTATTTTTTTGTGATTTTTTGACTCCTTTTGGACTAAGAAAAAGCAAGTACAATCCTAGGATTCAAATGGATTACAGGGGTTTTTGGCAACTAGAACAAAAGGTGTTTAATGAAGGCAACCGTTTGAGTGGTTATACATGTGGCAACACTACTCTCCGTTATGGAGTCTCCAAGCTTGCAAGGGTTGCGCCTTGGAGGGTTTTGGGGGAGGTTGGCTATCGGTATAACACAACTGCACTCGTTGTTTGAAGCTTTCACTTCAAACACAATTTATTTATAGTGGATTGGTAGGGCTTGGCATCTAGCCTATTACCACTTAGGGTCATTCCTACTTGGATGAACGGTATCCAAGAGCAGGCCCCTCTAAAGGAAAAACACATGTGAGAATGATATGTCTGGCATTTTGGTCACCCAAGATAGGGGAGAGCATAGGCCTAGTATCATTCCCAAAACACAGAAGATAGTGGTTCTTTTTCCCCTAGTTTAAATGAGAAAAACTAGATGAGCTATCTACTTGGGCAAGCACAGAAGTTTGTTAACTTTGAAGTGATAATAAGATAGCAATGGTTCAGTTTTACCCAGATAGCACAAATTTGTTAACTTTGAAGTTATAATCAAGATAGCAATGGTTCAGTTTTACCCAGATAGCAATGATGTGTTTAATTTTACCTAGATAGCATGAATTTGTTAACTTTGAAGTGATAATCGAGATAGCAATGATGTGTTCAATTTTTACCCCGATAACACAAATTTGTTAACTTTGAAGTGATAATCAAGATAGCAATGGTTTAGTTTTACCTAGATAGCAATGTGTCTAACTATGAAAGATAGCAATAGCAATGATTCAATGATATGCAAGATAGCAACGATTCAATTACCGCCTTCCTAGTTAAGACTATGTGAGATTTGCATGAGCATCCGTTTACTTTCCCGTTAGAAATTGAAGTGTGAATTAACAAGTGCAACTATATGATTCTAAACTAGTACCTAGCCTACAAAATAGATCAAGAATGTTCCTGCAAAAAGACATTAGCGTTAGCAAAAAAAACTTTTAGGAAACCCTAACAATCACTACCTAGATTAGATGCACAGCTTCAGAGCTTGAATGCATAGAAATAGAGCTCAGAAGTGCCACAGTACATATGCGCTAAGACAGAGGTCAAAAGCATAGGAAAATAGAGTGTATGTGCCGAACTGATAGATGCACTGTATCGGAGGATAAATGCACCGGAACAGGGTCTATATGCGCCAAAAGAGTGTATGCGCCAGAACAGATAGCAGATGCACCAGACCAGAGATTTTATGTGCCAAAAGAATGTATGTGCTATAACAGACATTAGATGAATGTTAGGATGTGTCAAATGCACGATTTCTTCCTGTGTATGGCTTTCTAAAACACAAAAACTTAGTTTTTGGGTTAAATTTGGGGCTAGACCCCACGGTGGGCACCAAAAATGTTAAGGAAAAATTAGATCTAAATGAATAATCAATGTAGTATATCAATAATGCCAAAAACTTAATAAAATAATGAACAAAAGAGATCAATCAAACAATGAACAATACAAAGAAAACCTCCTTTAATTCTCAGCTTCCATTGATCGCCTATCACAAATGATCTTGTCTATGAATATGGCCCTCTGAAGGTGCACTTCCTTGCTATGATTCCAAGATGTTCAAATGGGAATGGCTATGATAGTTTTTCCATGAAGATGAGCTTCACAACAATGATAGTAGTGTGTAGTAACGAGTTTGATCGCAAGCAATGAAGGAATTGGTGCCAAAGGTGCACTATAATTCCTATAGAGTAAGTTTACTTAAAGCCTAGATGAATGAAATGGAAGAATAGGGTTCAATTTATAGACTTGAGAAAGAGAAGATCAACGGTATAGAGAGAATGAGAAAATCAATGGTATAGAATGGTTGAGGAATGTGTGCGAATAAGAAGAAGACAAGTGTCACACAAAAGCTGTTTTATTTGAGTTAACTGCTTTCTTTTCTAAAGATAAGATATGCTTTTCATAAATTAGAAAGCTTTTTTCCAATTTAAGAGATATTGATAAAAACAAGGTTGATTGAGTCAGTTAACTCAACTTGAGATTTGCTTTTGCATGATTTGAGAGGAATTAAATAATAAATTATTTAATTTTGTGTGCATGAAGAAGAAGACTTATTTTTAGAAGATTTGGAAGATATTTGAAGAATTAGAAGATAAGGAAGCAAATTAAATAAATAAATTTATTTAATTGTTGTGCATGATTTGGAAGAATAAATAAAATATTTGATTATATTTTATTTTTGGAGGTTGAGAGGATTTAAATAAATTTAATTGATTTATTTAAATTTGGAAGAATGATTTGATTTAATTAAATAATCAAGAATTATTTAATTGTTTGGAAGAATTTAATTAAATAAAAGATTTTATTTAATTTTGACTTTAGAAGAGATAATTAAATATTTTGATATTTAATTAACTTAGAGGAATATGAATCAAATAAATAAATTTATTTATTTAGTTATTGATAGAGGAATTAGAATGGAATAAATATTAAGAATATTTATTTGGACAGAGTCGTGTCATTTTTAGGCGTATACAAGAATAATTGGAAACATTGAAGGACCTCTTTTCATCATAGTGAAAGTAATGATTAATCCTACAAGAGGAGCCATTATTTATCCTAACTGTATGACTAATGTAGCTACGGAAGAGTTCCTTTACTCACATGATTTGATACAAGAATCTTATCAACCGACAGACATGACGATTAAAACACATATTGGAGCTTTCCTTCAGGCCATAGGGAAGATTACTTTATTGATCACAATATTTGACAAAGCTTTGGAACAATCATTTGATATCATAACTACATCCGACCTCTTCCATATAAAATTAGGCCATCCATGGCTCAAGGCCATGAAAGTTGTCACCATTCAAAAATGTCTAAAATTTCCTTACCGCGAGAGCATGCATACTATCCACCATAGTAGATAGCAACCTATGGTTACTCAGAAAAACTTCAATCTCGATTAATTTTGGCCACAATCTATTGAACCTCCTAAACCATGACAAGATCAAATCTTCTTGAGATACCAACAATATAACTTGTAAAGTTGATAACAAAATTAGCTAGACCTCCTATAGAACAAATCATAAACAAAGAGCCACCTGAGTTGAATGAACCTCCTAGGCCAAGAGGTAAGACAGTCTATGCTGAGGTTCCTCCTCCATCATCCTTACAAGGATTGGGAGATACCCGTAAAGAACAAAACAATTCATCACAAAAGGTTAATCTAGCACAAGCTTCCTCCTCTGAAATGTCAAAGACTATGGAAAATCATGACAATACTTTTGCAAACATCACTAATAAAACAATAAGGAGTAGGTAAGAAAGAAAGGAAGAAGAGAAGACAAGCTTTAGCTCAAAAGACACCACCTCAACAAGATAACATTTCACCATCAAACATTGAACCAAATAAAGAAGAGCTTAAGGAAGAAGAGTTAAAGGATCATAACAAAAGTTGGGCAATTGTACCTTATGTACCTCTTTCCTCTTGCATTCGAGATTGGGAGAAAGATGACTTGCTCGATGACAATCACTAGTTCGGTTGTGTACACATGTAAGTATTTCTAACCCTTTTGGCCACCTTTGTTGTAGCATGTCTTTTCTCACTTACGTGGCCTCCTCTTATGTGTTGTGTTTCCCCGTGATGTGTTATGTGTTGTTTAGGCTTCCTAGGATGACCCTTGATAGTCTTGTAAGGTCAAGGATACCAAGAGACCGTCTCTATTGTGACTATTCTTCTATTTGTTTTTACATTCTTCTATCTTGCCTCCCCACTATTTTATTGTTGTGTGTCGTGCCTTAGGGGCATAGCATTGCGGATGATGTCTTGGGGGAATCCTCTTACATGGTGTTCCTAAGGCACTTGGTTCTCCTCTCTCATTTTTATTGTTTACCTTCTTCAATGATTCTACCTAGTTGGCGGATGACGAAAACAATCAAATATTGATAAGGACCATGTGTCCCTTTAGCAAGTAAGAAAAAAATGGACCTAGTCCATATACGAAGATGGGGTTGATATATATCCGATGCTTGACTAGTAGAATCACTCCGCGTGATATATCATGTTGTCATATCTCTTCTAACAAATATTTGCAATACAGCTTCTCCGTGCACTTTGGATTCTTTTGTATCTCATCTTGTTGTTACACACGGTTTTGAGATATGTATAGTATAAGCCTAACAACTATACTCAGTTTTGAACCTGTAAGTGTAACCTTGGTTCTTTTATGTAATCTGATTTATGCATAGTTTCTATGATTTGATTTGGTTATTATCTTAGAGTAAGATGTTCTAACCTTATCTCTTGTTGATTATCTTAGCAATTCATATTAATGTGTTTGTGGGAACATTCAGTGATCATGGCACATGTCACCTTTGGGGGCATGGGCTTTGTGAGAGCTCTTGTTCCCTTAAATGTTTTCACTCTACCTTAATGTGCTTGATATCGGGAAGTGGTATCAACCACCTTAAGGTGGGGGCATATATAATGGTATCTATATGATTATTTTGGCACTAACGAAGCATGTTTGAAAGCCCTCACCATGAGGTGAGATGGTGTATCTCTTAAGCTAGTGCACATCCTTATTAAATTGCAAGCAAGAAATCCCTCATTGCGAGGTAGGATTACGTATCTCTTGAGGAAGTGCATATCCTTTTATACAAAGCCCTTCTATAGAACGCGGGATGGTGTATCTCTTGAGCTAGTGCACATCCTTTTATACAAAGTCCTCCATGGAGGTGGGGCTAGATCTTGAGTCATCCACCCTTAAATGTGTCTTTGGCAGTTGTGGTAGTGTAGCTCAATCGTCAGATGTGTTTTAGATGGTGGGACTTAGCAATAAGCTCCTTCCATCACCTGTGTTTTCCATATATAAGATGTATAGTGTGTCTATGGCATACTATGCAGCACTCATGTATTCCATGTGTCTTCCTTATGTGTTTGCCATGTCTTCCCCCGAGTGCGGTTTGAAGGCACTTAGTGATGAGCTCCCTCCACATTTGGGTTCTTGTTTGGAGTGTTTTCCCCCTGGTGTGGTCTAAAGGCACGTACCGATGAGTTCCCTCCACACTTTGGCTTTTGTTTTGCATGTTTTTGGTGGTCTAAAGGCGCGTAGCAATGAGCTCCCTCTTCCCCCTAGTTTAGGATTTATTTTATTTGTTAAATCAATGTATTCTTTGTGTATTATGTGTCTACTCTCATGTCTTCTTTGTGTATTGCATGCTTCCACTATATTCTTTATGTTTTGTGTGCTTCTTACTATCTTCATTGTGTCTTGTGTGTCTTCCAAGTGTTTTCTAGTGCTTACCTGAGATTGGGGGCTAGAAATAGTCCTCCATCCTTTAGGTATGCCTTAGCTTTATGTGCTTGGCATGTTCGATGTGCTTCAACCGTACTTTAATGCATGTATGGAAACATAAGATCATACATACATTAAAGTGGGGGCTAAATGTTATGGAGTAAAAAGTAACCTCAAGCCTTTTTACCTCCTAGTTTAGCTCCTAGGTCCCCATGTTTACATTATGCATGCTTAATTATTATCCCAGAGCAAATTCCCCCAAAACCCATGTCAAATAGGACTTAGGGGCCAGTTTTAAATACTTGAACATGACCCAAATTAGCCTTGGGACTTGGGCACCTATGCCCTTGTCCAGGATGATTTGCCAGGACCCAAATTTAAGTTTGTCGGCATAGGACCTTTAACAAGGTTTCCCTTTGGAGGAGTAGGTATCAATGATATAGCTGATCAGAATAAAGCTCTAGGAGCTAAGTTGTCTTGGAAAATGTACATTAATCCAAATACTAAATGGTGTAGACTGATATGCAATTTAAATATTTAGATTCTTTAAGATCAGAGAAAATCTTTACAGTGAAAAATCCCCCTAAAGGATCTTCTATGTGGAATTTCTTGGTCTCCTGTAGAGAGGTTATTCTTCCTCATTTTTCTTGGAAAATAAATGATGGGTCAACGGATTTCTTTTGGGAAGATTCATGGAATGGTTTCTCCCGTCTTTCTCAAATTCAGGGACTAGATAAGGATAAGGAAGTTCTTTCATCAGTTTGGGGCAAGAAAGTAAAAGATTATTTTTGTATAAGGGAGGAGGGTCTTATTTTGTCTGCTGATTGAAAGGATTTTTCAAAGTGCCCTTTTCCTTAGGATTAGAAGGATTTGCTTCTAGATCATTTATAGAAGAGAATAATTTGTTTTACTAATAAGGGAGATGAGATTATCTAGAAATTTTCTAAATCAGGGTCTTATAATGTTAGAGATGGGTATAGATTTTTATCTATTACTAAGGTTGAATTGCTTTCTGATTGGCCCTCTATTCTTTGTTGGAATATAGCATGTCTCCCCAAGGCTAGGGATTTCACTTGGTTAGCTCTCAAGAAGAAGATCCTGACTAGTGTTAGATTGAAGAAGTTGGGTGTTTCAGACTCTTTCAATTATGTCTTTTGTGGAAGTGTAGAAGAGGATCCTAATCATCTCTTTGTTCTCTGCCCCTTTGCTTCAACCTGTTGGTCTTGGCTCTATTCTAAATTAAGTTGGTATGGTCCACTGCTTAACACTCTTGTTGAGATTTTAAGAAGTGGGCCCATTCTCTTTAAGGGCTCTATGTTCTCTTTTATCTAGATTGTTTCCCCTTCTACTGTGGTTTGGATTCTTTGGTTGGAGAGGAACAAAAGAATTTTTAGAAAAGCCAGTCAAGAGTTAGATGATATTTTGTTGGTTATTGAGAAATCTATTTCTGAATTGGTTATGAATTTTCTTCTTAAAAGGGTTCATCTAATTTGTTGTTCTCCGCTTGGGATGATAAACTTTTAAAGGAATGAAAGTTTTTGAAGCCGGTTTTAGATTTAGGCTTTCCTATTGTTAAGGTTGATAGAAGTGTTATTAAGTGGCGTCCTCCAATTGCAGCTTTCGTTAAACTAAATTTTGATGGGGCTTCTAGGGGTAACCTAGGCCCTTCCTCTTTGGGGGCTATTTTGAGAAATAGTAATGGGGAATTTATTCAGGCTTTTGCCTCTAAAGTATTTGAAATGACTAATAATCAGGCATAGATCATGGCTCTAGTTGAGGGTTTGAAGTTGGCAATTAATCTCCAAATTCCTAAGTTGCATATTGAAGTGGATTCATTGGTGGTCATTAATGCTCTTAAAAGGCAATTTGAATTGAGTTGGCATCTTCACTATTTTCTTCAAGAAGCTTGGGGTTTATTGAATGCTTTCGAGTCTTTTATATTTATCATTGTTACCAAGAGGGTAACTATTTAGCTGATGCTCTAGCTAATTTAGCTTTTGATATAGAAGAGCCTATTTTGGTGGCAGGATCAGATATTGCCAGTGCCTTTCCCAAACTTTATGATATTGTGGTAGTGGATTGTAAAGGTTGCGTGGCTTAACTATCACCGTTCTTTTTGCTAACATTTATGTCTTTTACAGGCTCCGTGTGGGTTATCTGTTGTGAAGCATGTTTATTTATGGGTATAATCTCTCATTTTAAATCATATCTATACTTTTTTTTAGTTCGTTGCGGATCTCTGCAAATGTGGTCATTGATGGATACGACTCATTAGGTTTGCAATCATTATTTGATGTGCTTCTTCTTTTTATACCCTCAGACTGTGGCTTCTGTTTGTGCCTGTGCTTTGTTAGAAATGGAGATTCAGTTGAACAAGCGGTTGTTCTTCCCAATTCAAAAATGGGAGAAGGCTTTTTTTGGGGATGTTGACTCAGATGGTTTGGCTTCTATATTTTCTATTGATAATGCTGATGTTGAGGAAGCCATTCGGGTTGTAGTTGGAAAGGAAATTTTGGAAGGGTGTAGTCGTTGTAACCTTCTCAATTTTTCTCTGTGTTTGCCTCTAATTTAATGGACATGTCTCAAGATCCTAATCTGGTAAGGCTCCTAATCAACAAATTTGTTCATCCTTTTCTATTTTCTGAGGAATCACTGGATATGGCCTTCCAGAATTATGATATGTTTAAGTCTGGAGCTTTGATTGGAGGGTTATTCTTTAAATGTCAAGTCATGCATACCTCTGTTTATAATTGTGTGTTCAATGTTCTGAGGGTGACTATTAACCATGAGTGTGAGGATATTCTACACTTCTCTCTTCATGCTCATAGTAATGATATAGGAGAGGTGCTTGGTAATCTTGTGGATGCAAAGTTTCAAGCAATGTTGCTTCTTTCTCAGTTTCATTTGCATGTTTTGCCTCCTCTCAGTTGTCCAGTTGAAGATGGTGATGGTGCTGGTGACGGTGGTGTGAATTATCTGCTTCAAGATTTGAATGATACTATGGATGCTTAATATTTTGGTCTGGGTTGCTCTTCCTTTCTCCATGCTTCATTGGGTCTTCTATTTTGTTGTAAATCTGTGCACTGGCATACCTGGTCTCTTGCCTTGGTTTAGGAGGCTTTGTTTAAAGAATGTGCATTGTTTTGTTTTGGTTTCAATTCAGAAGGTTTGATGTTAAAGTTTGTTCATAGGGTGCTTTCTCCCCCGATTCTTGTAGCCTTCTATTCTTTTGAGACCTGATGTTAGCTTTAGCCTCTTATAGTTTTGATTTATCACTATATGATTAAAATGTGACTGTTGTAAAATTTGGTTCCCTTTTGTGGGACATTTTTGTAAGTGATTTGTATCTTCTGAGCTATAACCGAAGGTTTTCTTCCTGGTTCTTTCCTGTTGGTATGCTCTTTGAACAGGTTTTTGTAATATTTTATTTAAATATAATATATTATAGTGGCTTGCCACTTTTGTCTAAAGAAAAAAAACAAGGTTTCCCTTTGTCAACCTTTTTAATTTGAATTACGAATGTTAGTGGGAAAGCATATATAAGTGAGTTGATGTCTTCATTTTACACCTAGATGGATAATGTGAACTTGTGATATTAGCTAAGGGATTTCAAGGCATTCATTGTGTTGTAAAGCAGAATTGTGTTGTTATTGTGTTTGTTTGTTGCAGATTTGGCTTCATCAATCCATCTCCGCATGGCTTGAAGGATCTTCATCTCCAAGAGTGCTTCACCTGTAACGTGACATCTATTTGTGTTTTAATCATTTCAATTCATCATTTCTTTAGCCTCTACCCTCCCTTGGGCACACACTCTATCTAACAATGGTGTTGGAAGACTTGAATGTCATTCCGGGACTTGACCGAGGCAAGTGATGAGGAGCGCGCAGTGGTAATGTAGACAAAATCAAATTTATTTTCTTTCGGCAAGACTCCACTTACTGGCCACCGATACACCTCGATCGGTCAGATATCCGTCAGTCGGAATGACTTTCTTAAGTCTCTTCATGATCAACCTCATGCCGATGTGACCACAAAACTTCCTTTGCTGAGACTTACTTCTATCGGCAAAGTCTTCTATCCTTTAGCCGATGCCCAATGCCTTAACCGACATCCCTTTTTGTCTTAACCGTGACTGTGTCGGTATGACTCACTTCTATCGGTGGAACTTTGAACTTGTCTCCTGATATCGCAACTCTTCCCGATGGGTGACTCTACGCTTCTTGCCTATCGGAAAGAAAAGTGCTATCGGCTACTTTAGATTCTATTTCACCGATACACCAATCACTCCAATGTCACCTTTGACTTTCACTTGTTGGCAAGACAATTACTATCGACCACGTTAGAATTTGCTTCGTCAATATGCCGATGACTTTTGTCTTTGGTGAGACTCTTCTCATCGGCAAGTGCTTACAAACTCTGGCTGATGCACTGATACTCTTGACTCCATTTGAATTCGGTGGAAACTTGGTTCTGAGTCCGGTTCTGAGTCCCAACGATACGCTGATGCACAGTTTACTTTCTCCCTCTTCAATTGAACCCTAGCACATGGAGATGCTAGGTCACCCTATTGTGTAAAACATTCTGTCTGGATCCTCTACACCGTCGAACATAAAAACAAAACAGAAAACAAAAATAAATACTTGTACAATGAAGCCATTCCACTGATTTTGACAGAAATTGTACTAGTGGAATGCTTCACGACGACATACTACAACAATGGAAAGCACATAAAGGATAGAAATCTATAGTTATACAAATTTCAGTTACAGGGAACGAAAATCAAATTGACGAAACAAAATAGTTTTATTTCTCCTTGGAACAATACACACTCACATTCACACACTGCTCCTTTCTCTCCCTCGATAGTTCCTTCTTCTGGTTGTTATCAACTCAATATGCCAGCAGTTGGAAAACCAACCGATGCAAACAGTTGGGAGACCAACCGATCCAAAATGGATTCAAACTGTCCTACTGCCCTATTTTGGCATGATGTGGTTACAATATGACAAATGTGTCCTAAGTCACTTGGGACTTACAAAATTGGATCTAGGTCTTGAAGAACCTAGATACAAATTGAAATGACATGCATTGGTCAAATAGACCTTATTACAACACAAAACAGGATTTTCTAGGTGCTCCTGCACCATACTCCCCGGGTGAAAGTTGTCTCAAGTCCTCTTAGAGACTAATTGCTGCAAATCATCACCCTGCTTTTTGATGTCTTCTCCCAGCATCCATGTGGCTTCTGAATCAGGAAGTCCTTGCCATTTAACCAAGTGCTCAAAATAGGTCTAATTTCTCGTCTTCTTGGCTATCCTGCTATCCAAGATGCACTCCATCGTAGGTGGTTCCTTAGGTGGTAAATGCTGCACCCACTCTGCATTATCTTGGACATAATCTGTTGTACCTTCTCCTGTATCAGAACTCCTATATAATGTTAGATCAACAACATTGAATATAGGTGAAATAGCAATATCATCAGGGAGTTCAATTTTGTAGGCATTAGGACCATATTTTTCTAAAATTTGACAAGGTCCAATTTTTCTCATCATCAACTTGCCGTGGCTTCCCTTAGGTAGTCTGCTCTTATTGAGATGAACCATGACCATATCTCCTATTTGGTACTGCACATCTCTCCTTCGTTGATCCACTCTAGCCTTGATTTTCTGACTAGTCTTGTGTAGAGTATCCTTGACTTGTTGATGAATCTCCTTCATAGCCTCCGTAAATGTATCAGCATGTCCACTCCTCTTGTCCAAACCTTGAACATCTCTCAATTCAAAAATCTTGGTTGATGCTTCTTGTACTGCTGCTATGGTATAATATGATTGTCTTTCAACTCTTGTTGGCTCTAGAGGACAAACAATGGTTCCTACTATGATAGCATCTCCTTCTTTCCAACCACCTTGTGGCTGCTTGTAGACCTGCTCTTTAACCTTCTTCTGATCCATTTCAGACATCACCATCTGACCTCCATCATTCAAAGCTGAAATCACCTTCAAACTTGGATCTTTGGCAACCCCACTCCTTGAGGTATCCTCAACTTTCCTTGTCTCTTCTTCATTGATCTTCACAAACTCTTTCTTACCCACCAAGATGACCTTGGTTGCCTTCTTTGCTTCAACATCCTCCTGTAATGGTGTCATCACAAAAGTCCTCCCATCCTTCTTTGGGGCTAAAACAGTAGGGACTGCACATGGGCTAAGGCTCTTTCTTATCAGTCCTTTGTTTAGGAATTCTTGAACTTGATGTGTTATCTCTTCATTCTACTGAGGGGTCATTTTATATGCTGCCTTATTAGGGAGTACTGCTCTGGGTATGAGATCTATCTGATGACTAATGTCTCTAACAGGTGGTAGGGAATTAGGTATATCTTTTGCAATCACTCCTTTGTAACTCTCAAGCAAAGCTCTGACCTCCTTAGGCCATACTTCTCTTACATTTTCCTTCTTTTCCCCCTTAGGTTTCACAATCAAAGCAAAACCTACTCCACCACCTTCCTTTAGTGTATCCATGAATTCTTTTTCTCCTACCTTCATTACACTAGATCCTATAGGCTGTGGATCCCCTTCTACCAATGACTGTATCCTATAAGTTACACCATCCTTTTGGAATGAGTAAGCATTCTTTTCCCCATCATGATGAGCCTTTCTATCAAACTACCATGGTCTGCCCAACAGAAGATGGCAAGCATCCATTGGAAGGATGTCACACAAAATCTTGTCTCTATACCCCCCAATACTAAATTCTACCCATGCTTGTTCATTGATGACTATATGTTGTCCCTTGTTTAACCAACTGACCCTATATGGACAGCTATGGGGTATCTTTTCTAATTTCAATTTATCTACTGCTTCCAAAGATATAATATTGTCTGTAGAATCAGAGTCAATAATAACTTTACAAACCTTACCTTGGATCTTGCAGTTGAATCTAAACAAAGCTCTTCTTTGTGACGGTTCAGTCTGCACTGGTTCCTTGAGCAACGTCCTCTTGATCATCAGATTTTCTCCCATCTCTGATGTCAAATTCACTTCAGGAGATGTCACACTCCCTGCATCCTCTTGAGTCAATGTGGTTCTTCTCTCATTACCATGAGAAATTGATGCCTTCTCTGGACACTTGTAGGCTAGATGCCCTATCTGATTACAGTTATAACATCTCATATTGGAGAACATGGATCCTCTACCTGATCCATTTGTCCTACCTCTTCCATTAGGCCTTCTTCCTTGGTAGCCTCCTCTGCTACTTGAGTCCCCAACTTGCTCTCCTTGGCTAGACTCACCATTAGGCCTCTAGTTACGACTTCTTCCTCCAAAACTGTCTCTGCCTCTAAAATTTCTGCCACCTCTTCCTCTACCTTGCTGCTCACCTTTCCTCTGCAACTTCTCTTCAGCTCTTAATGCTACTTGAAAGCATTTTTCCACAGTTTTAGAGGTCAATAAACTTATCTCATCTTGAATATTGAACCTCAGACCATTTAGATACCTTGCTACCTTGGATTTTTCATCCTCCATGTACCCACAATGAAGAGTGTAGTTGTGAAACTCCTCGGTGTAAGTAGCCACATCCATATCTTTTTTCTTAAGGTTTTGTATTTTCCTGTAAATCTGCACCTTGTAGTCAGATGGAAGGAATTGGGACTTGATCTTCTCTAGCATTCTGCTCCATAAAGAGATCATATTCTTCCCATTCTTTACCCTCTCTCCTTGGGTGTAATTCCACCATGTAAGGGCAGCACCTTTGAGTTTAGTTTTTGCAAACTTAACTCTCTTACTTTCAGGAACTTCTTTGTACTCAAAATAGTTGTTTAGAGCCTCAATCCACTCCATGAATTCATCAGCATTCATCTTCCTACTAAACATGGGGATATCTATCCGAGCCTCCGAAGAGTCCTTACCAATAGCCTTAATGGCTTCCAGGAAGTGCTTTTGATCAACCGGTATCTCTGCCTCTTCTTGTTCCTCTTCTTCTTCCTCATTCGTTTCCTTTTCATCTAAACCTTCCTCTATCCTTTTTCCTATCTTTAGTGTCTTCAATTCTGCTTGGAGTGCTTCCCTGACTCCAGTTTTTATCTTCTCTTCCATCTCCTTAAATTTCTTGACTACTTCGGTGGGCATCCCCTTTGGAGGCATATTGCTAGCCTCTCCTTCACTCTACTCTGCTGACATATACCAGATCAACAATAGAACCTTTTTATGGCTCTGATACCAATATGATGAGGAGCGCACAGTGGTAACATAGACAAAATCAAATTTGTTTTCTATCGACAAGACTCCACTTACTGGCCACCGATACACCTCAATCGGTCAGATAACTATTGGTCGGAATGACTTTCTTAAGTCTCTCTATGATCAAACTCACGCCGATGTGACCACGAAACTTCCTTCGCTAAGACTTACTTCTATCGGTGAAGTCTATTATCCTTCAGCCAATGCCCCGATGCCTTAACCAACATCCCTTTTTGTCTTAACCGTGACTGTGTCGGTATGACTCACTTCTATAGGTAGAACTTTGAACTTGTCTCCTAATATCGCAACTCTTCTCAATGGGTGACTCTACGCTTCTTGCCTATTGGCAAGAAAAGTGCTATCGGCTACTTTAGATTCTATTTTGCCGATACATCGATCACTCCAATGTCACCTTTGACTTTCACTTGTCCACAAGACAATTACTATCGGCCATGTTAGAATTTGCTTCGCCGATATGCCGATGACTTTTGTCTTCGGTGAGACTCTTCTCATTGGTGAGCGCTTACAAACTCTGGCCGATGCGCCGATACTCTTGACTCCATTTGACTTCGGCAGAAACTCGGTTCTAAGTCCCAGCGATACGTCGATGCACAGTTTGCTTTCTCCCTCTTCAACCGAACCCTAGCACATGGAGATGCTAGGTCACCCTACTGTGCAAAACATTCTGTCTGAATCCTTTGCACCGTTGAACACAAAAACAAAATAGAAAACAAAAACAAATATTTGTACAATGAAGCCATTCCACTAATTTCGACAGAAATCGTACCAGTGGAATGCTTCACGATAACATACTGCAATAATGGAAAGCACATAAAGTAGAGAAATCTACAGTTATACAAATTTCAGTTACAGGGAATGGAAATCAAATTGATGAAATATAATAGTTTTATTTCTCCTTAGAACAATACACACTCACATTCACACACTTCTCTTTTCTCTCCCTCAATAGTTCCTTCTTCTGGTTGTTATTAACTCAATCTGCCAGCAGTTCGAAAACCAACCGATGCAAACAGTTGGGAGACCAACCGATCCAAAACGGCTTCAAACTGTCTTAGTGCCCTATTTTGGCACTATGTGATTACAATATGACAAATGTGTCCTAAGTCACTTGGGACTTACAAAATTGGTTCTAGGTCTTGAAGAACCTAGATACAAACTGAAATGACATGCATTGGTCAAATAGACCTTATTACAACACAAAAAATGATTTTCTAGGTGCTCCTGCACCAGGAAGCTCCTGCACCAGGAAGCTCCTAAACACCACAACCCCCAAACCCCTCTCTTTGTGATTGTAGGTTACAGGTGCAGGATTTGGCGAAGTGTAGGTGTAGAGAAGCGATTTAGAGGATAAGGTTTCAAGATCTGAGGAAATGTTTTTGTAAATCTACCCTACTGGACTAGGGCACCCACCCCAGAGTCTTTCTGACATGATTTATCTTAAACTCAGGAGCTGAACATCATTCGACACTGATCACTGTTCCCAATCTACTGAAAAGTTGCCCTATCAGACTTGAGTTCCCACCTTGTAGTCCATGAAGTCTTCACCTCTAGAAATCTAACTTCTGGTGAGTTTCTATTCCTTCCTGAGTGTCTAAACCTGTGCAATGATTTGTAGAAATTTATTCATCTGTACCTAATTTCCTTATAATTAGGGTTTGAGGCTCATTGAATCTAGGGTTTGACAAAGCTTTCAATCTAATTAGTCTTTCCATATCATTCCTGAGTACATCAAAATGTAGCTGAGTTCTCTTCATCTGTAGTGGCTTGGCTCAGTTGTTGTCCTTGAATGTTAATTTGAAAGGAGGGTTTGATTTGATATATCTTGACACTATTCATCATCTTTCCCACTTTTCACATATAATAGGAATAAGAATATCTTTTGTCCTTATTTGCATTCCAATTTCTAGCATACACAACCTACACATTCACATATATATCTACATATAGGCAGTAAAAACATGACTAGAAATCTAGGATAAAACATTACCACAAGATCACATCAACCATTTTTGAATCTTCCACAATACATAGCTCCTAAGAAGGTAAACATGTCTTTATTATTGATCAAATGGTACAATATCCTTGGATACAAGTCTAAAAATAATGATATTTCTTTTAAAAACTAGATTACAATGCCATTCTTTACTAAAACTGAGTTACAATACTAAGTCTGAAACTTGAAAGAACTAAACTAACTCTATCCTAGGCATCCACCTTCTCTATCCCAACATGGGAGAGAATATAAGACATGATCTAAGACAATAATTGCATTTCCTTGCCTTGTGTTGCTTGGTCAACCTCGTTTGGGGTACTTAGAAAAGTCCTTGTTTGATCTTGCTCCTAGAAAAGCTCTTGAGGTGTTGAGGAAGGTAGTTGTTTGACTTCTTCAACCTTTATCCACTCCTTCACTCTGCATGTTGCTCATTAGGCTCCTAGATCCTTGCAAAATGTTAGAACTGCATCCTAGATAGATGGATAGTTGCTAAACTACCCTTAATGATCTCTTCAACTATTCCAACTACCTTAATCCTCCTCAAACTCCACTTTAAAATCTTATAGGCATGTGTGATTAGGTGTTTGAAATGATTGAAACTCCTTGGAGGAGTGGGAGAGAAGATCTACTTGTTTTAGGACTCTTAGGACATCTCTTGAAGTCACTTCCATCCATTTTGCAACTAGTTCTTCTGTATTTTCTACTCCTATAGGTGATTGGATGAGTCTACATAGTACTCTTAGGGTTCTAGAACTAATGAAGTGCTTTTGGAGTTCTAAGATAGTATATTTGTCCTTACCAATCTCATAAAACTGAAAAGACAGTGTGTATTTCAATAGGTTTAAATACACATTGTGCTTTTCAACTAAGTTTCAAAATGATTTATTTGAGAGTAGCATACCCACTTGGTCATGCAAGAGACTTCATGATTTCACATGTGAGGTAATCTTACACTATCTTGGCCTTTGTCAATGTCTTGAAAATATCCATTGATGACTTGACATTGTCAATGTCTATTCTAGTTTGGAGATCTGCCCCTGAAGACTTGAGCTCTTGAACCATCTCTTATACTTGTAAGCATTTTAACTATCCTTTGATAGTCTAGTGTAGGTCTACTATCTCTCAAACTCAATTAGGACCTCATGAGGTTTAAGTGGAAACACACAAGCACCCTAGACTCTTATCACTTGCCTACATAGCTTTGACAACCTACTCCTACATTGTTACGCCTTACCCTTGGCTAGTCATTCTTACAAGCCTTTATTAAGTCTTGAATCTTTGTAGTATCTTGTAACACTACTCCTTCTCATTGTATGTGGCTTCGTAGGAGTTGGTAAGACTATGCTAGAACCATCTATCCACATCCTCTTTGTCTCATTAGGACCCTCTACATACTCTTGTATTGAGCCCCTGTATGACTGCATAGGTGTCACTTGCACACATTTTAAAAAGTTCTTAACACATTTGAAACTTTAGCACATTTTGAGAATGTTCCTTTGTGGTTAGTATGAGATATTGGAACTTGTAAACCCTACTACTATTTTAGAATGTCTTCTCAGACCTCTGAACTTTGGACACTGCCTCACTGTGATCACTTGAACAAGTCACAAGTACTCTAGTGACTTCTCATCATAACCCTAGGACATGAAAGGGATTAGAAAATCCTTAACTATTTTGATAGTTCCTCTAGAACTCTTGTAGACCTATTCACTATCTCTCAAGTCTGTAGACAACTCTATCTCTATCATAGAAATTGTGAGTTCTATCTAGCTCTTTACCTACACATATATGATAGGCATTTATTTCAATGGTCCTCACTCTTCATAGACCCTTTGTACATAGTGAATGTTTCTTCTTTATTCTTAGAGGATTATAGGTTATCATTAGACTTTACTCACTGTTCCCTCTTATAGGTTAGTATCCTCTTTTCAAAATAGAGATATGATTGTGTCCTCTACATTGATCACTGTAGTTTATGTCTCTCTTCTCTATATATAGGTTCATGATTGTTATATGTAGGGTCTACGGCTAGAGTAGAGCTTCGTAGACTATTGTAATAGGGATATACCATAGTGAGCAGTGCAAGAGAATAATCATTGTAAAGGAAGTTAGATCATAGTGAAGAAGGTGTAGACCATGTGTAGGAGTAGCATATTCTTGTGAATGAATGAAAGAGCAAAACATTGTAAAGAGTGATAGACCTTTATAACTACTACCATTCTTTCACTCTTTTCATTATCTCGAATAGGACAAGCTTCTTCACTGAGACTGTGGACTCTTACCTATTTTTCCATCATAAGGCCTCTATGACTATGATTTGTGAATGCTTCTTATAGCAGACCTTATGTTCACTGTCCCTCAATCCTTGCAAGGATATTTATAAGTAAGAATTCTAAAGGAATACACAAACCCTGATGATTTCATAGCATAGATCTCTTATGGAAAGGCTTCTATGACTATAATAGAGCATCCTTATTCATTATGATATCTTCTTCCATCAGCACTATCCTCTAGACCTTTCACAGACTTGCAACATCATAATGTCCCTGTCTGAGACAAACCCTCTATGACCTTGTAATCTATCATTATTTGAACAAGATGCAAAAGAGCATATCACTATGGGCTGGTATATATCACTATTGAACATTTATTGACCTTTGTATGCATTGTAGACCTCTGTGAAAGCTTACAAACCTATGTTATCATTGTTATTCCTCAGTAGGACTGCATCTTAGGCATCATTGAGGTTATCACTCAATAGTGAGGTTATCATTATGACTCTACACAAAGCTATGAAAACTAAAATAGAGTTAAAATGTATAAGTATCATCTTATAGTAACGATCAATATTGCAGGGTAGAGACTACCATTGAACATAGATCATTCCCTCTGACAGAGTTCTAACCCACTATTTTAACTCCTTTGTCTGATTGTAGATGACTCTTATGATCAATATCAAAAACTTCTAGAGCTTTTGCAAATCTCTTAATGTAGGTGCATGCTTGAGATTTTAGTGACTGACCTGTGTATACTTTTTACATGCCTCTATGCTTCTATGATGGTTTGTTGAAACTCTATAAATAGGAGTATCAGATTAAAACATAATGTATAGCCATTCTGAAGAAGTATAATGTTCTTTCAGAGGTTCTTCTTCTCTTGGAAAACTATAGACCCCAGTGTACTATCTTATGACTGTGATTTCTATGATCCTTCTTCTTTCTTCTCTACTCAATGGATCTTTGCAACACTGTCTCATCCTTTGTATCCCTTATTTTGTCCATTATTGAATGCTTAAATAAAAATAGATCACAAACATGGAAGGTTTTCAGTGTCACAAACACATGATTATGGAGATACCCCTCTATTTACTATCTTCTTCTGTTATTCTTTACATTGTTTCAGGAACATTGTCATGCAATCTTCCTTTCCAAATCACCCATCTCATGGTCTCCAAAGACTCCTATACTAGTAAAACACCTTCATGCATCATGACACATGAAAAACAAGTTAAGAAATCCTAAAGGAGGTGTAAACCATAGAGAAGAATACTTAACCCTAAGGAAAACCTAACCCTATACTAAGAACCTAAGTGTTGCAAGTATGTGCTAATCGATGTTGTCATTGATGTCAACAAGCTTGTGTTGTCATTGGTGTCAACTATGTCTTCTGATGAGGTTTTTGTTGTTTGATTAAGTTGTCTTGCTAAAAGTGATTTGGTTTCTTTGTACAGGTGCTAAAGATGTTGAGGATATGCTTCTTTTGTTGTGTTTCCAACAGCTTTTGAGAAAATTTGATTAATATTTGAAACAATGTGTTGAAGAAGTCTTCTCTGGCTTATAGAGTGCTATTCGAGTTTTTGCTCTGCATTTATTTTGTGTTGGAGATTTGAGTATATAGTTTGGATATGTTTTTTAGAAGTGTTTGAAGATGCTAAATCTAGAATTTAGTGTGATGGATCATTGTGTAGTGAAAATTGTGTTCACCAGTTTGAGAACAGTGTTTGATAGTGTTTGTAATGTGTCTGGGAGAAAGTGTTTTGCTCTGTATTCCTTTGTAGAGTGGTTTCAAGTGTTACAGTTCTAGATGTGTGCTTATAAAGTCCTTATCTATCTTTAATCTAGAAGGTTTGTGATTTGATGCTCCATAAAATGATTTCTTGTGTAGCAGAGTTCGACAGTGTTGTTTGTAAGCAGATTGCGAACTTTCTTTAGGTGAAAGTTGTTGTGGTTAAATTTGTTGTTTTTTATGTGACTTAAAGATGTTCATGAATGTTTCTAGATTGTGTTAAAGCTTTGTGTAAGATCCACGAGGTGTGTTTACCTTTGAGGAAGCATGTGCTTAAAAGTCCATAGTGTTAACTCAGGTTTGGCTGACTTGGTTGTTTGCACTAATTTTAGTTATGATTTGTTGATTGAGGAAGCGTGGAATAACATGTAAGAGGGAATTTAGGTCCATGCTAAGAGGTGACATGGTCTACATTCATTCCTTTCCTTTGTGGGAATGTTTAGTCCAGACCTAATTTGAATTTTATGGGTTAAGATGTGTTGCCGACCTTGGAGAATGTTTTCATGATTGATGATGGTATAAATAACTGTCAAGGATTCATAGATGCATGTATTCACGAAGGATATGATGTTTGTGATGCAAATTTGATCAGTGTAGTGACAACTTTCATGTGTTAGGCTACTAGATGCAGTGAGAAGAAGGTGTCTACTATTTTTAGTGCTGCAAAGGTGTTGTTTGTATTGTGGTAAATATTGAGCTTCATTGGAACTAAACTCCATGCATAGGTTAGATGTAATTATATCAATTCAAATCCTGGAAGTGGACCACTATTCTCTTCTCTCTTTCTTTCTCAGTGGGTAGTGAGTCCACCTGCAGTGAGCTTTCTTTTGGGCAGTGAGCCCTTTGGTAGTGAGCCTTTTGTAATTTGGTATTGCTACTACATTATATTGTGAGCTAATCCTTACCGTGGTTTTTCCCTTTTAAGGTTTTCCACATAAAATCTGGTGTTCTCTTGTGTGTGGTGTTGTTATGATTTAGTTTTAGTTATTTGATTTTCATGCTTAATCATCATAACATGTTTAAAGGTTAATGTGAATTTGAATGTTTGTGAGGGTTTGAAATTTTTGATACAATTTATTCACCCCCCCTCTCAGTTGTCTTCTAAATTCAACACTAAGAAGCTAACTCAAAGACCCTAACCCGAGTTCAGAAAACCATGACTCTTGACTAGTTTTTTGAAAAAGGCATTCCCTCAATGACATGTACAGGATCATTTGGAGAAAATAAGGTTGCTTTAAACCTTTTGACCCTCAATATATCTCTTTTGACTCTAATATCACTTTAAAAAAGACCAAAATATATATTCTTCTACCTTTAGAGGACCTTGCAAATGTTTGAAAAGACTTTTAAAGACCTAAAATAAAAATACAAGACCCTTAACACTTTACAAACACCTCGTAATAACATATTTCAACTTAGAAGATGAAATATGTTAACATTTCTGGCAACCTGTATAGGATTTAATCTTGTTAAAACTTAAAAAGATCAGTAGCCTTTCACTTTCCATTGGGCCATAGAGTCAAGGACACTTAAAACAAACTGATATCAGACTTGAGACATAGCTGTTAGCACCTCAAAACAACTACAAACCAAATGAAAAAAACACTAAGAAACTTGCTAAAATAGTCCTCTAATAGGACAAACTAACTATGCTTAGCACTTGGAGGAAAAACAAAGACAAAACAATGTGCAACAACACTTATTTGATACCAAAAAATTAACCTAATATGTACAAAGTGTAGATCATCACCTCAATAACATTATTTGAGGTGTGCCCCATTGATTGGGATAGGCAGCTCCTCTCCATCCAACTTAGATAGCTGAAATTCATTATGCTATTTGCAACTTGAAATCACATAAGGTCCACTCCACATGGAGTCAAAATTACTATGCTTCCTAGGTCTGCTCTTAAGCTCATGCCACTTGAAGACAATGTCTCCTTCTTTGAAATATTTTGGGCCTGCCTTCTTATCAAAAGACCTTTTTATTTGAGCTCGATGAAGCTCCATTGTTTTCATTGCTTGAGTCATTTTTTCCTCTAACTCCATAAAATCTACAAACTTGATTGCCATTGGATTTTCATTGCAAGGTATGCAGAAACGCTTCCTACACTGATCTATTGAGGAAAAATTTATACAAATTTATACTTTTACAGTTACAGATTAAGATGCACATTAACAGAAAGATAACAACAACTTCCAAATGCAAACACAAAACTCACAACACAAGATATATGTGGGGAAAACCCTTTTAGGTAAAAAACCCCACACTCTAAAGCCGCCCAATATATTATTCAGGAATAAAAAAAATTACAATATACTTGCAAAGCAATATTTTACAGGAGTATATCCAACTAGATATCCATGAGGTAACTCAACATCTATAAGATTCTTACACACAAACTCCATCTCCAGCTCCTGGTATATAGGAGATACAATATAGTAAACCGTTATCGGTAATTACAAAACCATGAGCCAAAACCACCCAAAAGTGGCTCCCAAATTACCTCCAATCAAAGATTCCTTGTGAAGTGCCAAAAAACACACCAACACATGTAACTCTCCCCTTTACAACTATTTTATGTGCCCAACACATTTTTATATTTCCCAAAAATAGGAGGTCCAACTTCCAGAGGTAATAACTTTTGATCTAGGTGTCTGATTGACGAACCGTTTAATGTGTTGAAAAGCTTGTGAAGAGATCTATCACCCTGTAACCCATGTTGTTGGTTACGACAATTTTTGGAGCATTTATGGACCTCTAAGTGTCTCAAAATTGAGTTCAAAACTTTTTCGGTGATTTAAAAAAATAGAAACTTTAATATCTCGCGATCCATGTATGATCTTGAGTCAAAACTCACCTGAGATGTTTACTTAGTTGTTCCACACCTTCTAGGAAAAATTCAAGTCAATCTAAGGTCAAATGTAAAGTTACTAAAAATTGTAAGTCCTGCCATTTTTAGCCCTTTTGGAAACTTCAAAAGTTATAGATCATTCTTCAAGATAAAGGGTATTCAAAAAGACCAAAACTGGGACTAATAGTAACCTTTTGAAGTTGCAAGGTTGAGACACTTTTCTTAGCAAGGAGTTGGTAACTCAACTAATCTAGGCAGCCTTGCTTATTTGCCATATACAAGCATGTAAGGAGAGTTGCCTATTAACCTCTTAAGAGTAATCATATCAACCCATAAGGTTGATTTCAACTTGGTGTGCCAAGCTCTTTGGTTATCTTCTATAGTCCTCTTGATGATTCTGATTAAGTTATTATTGATGGACTTAGCTAGTCCATTTCCTTGGGGATAATAATTTAATGAGGTACTCATATGAATGCCATGTTTTACTACTCAATCACTTACCTTAATTCCAAGAAAATCTATGTCATTTTTTGATATGATGGAATCAGGTACTCCAAATCTTGTCACAAGGTCTTCATAGAAGTTTAAAACTGCATTTTCATTGGCCTCCTTAAGTACAATGACTTCTATCCACCTTGTGAAATAATCGGTGGTTGTTAATACCCATTTATGGCCTACACTTGAAGGTGGGTTAATGAATCCTTTGAAATCCAAACCCCATTTCATGAATGGTTGTTCTACCTAAACTGGTTTCAAGGGTAGGGTTGCTAGCTTCTATTTGCTAGTAAAGAAGGCACATTTCTTACATTTCCTTACCCATGCATAAGGATCCTTAAATAAGTTGGGCCAATAATACCCAACCCTCATTATTTGTAGTCCTGTTGTCCTTGGAGCAAAATGCCCCCTGCTGTCCCATCATGAAACTCTTCTAAAATTCTAACAATCTTATTAGTTTCAATACATCTCAACAAAACACCATTGAAATAATTCCTAAACAATATACCATCCACAAGTTTATAAGGAATAGATTGCAACTTGAAATACCTTCTTTTTGCCTTGTCTAATCCTTGGGAACATTCACCTATTTGAAGGAAGTGTACCATTTCTTGTGTCAAACTTGTATTAGATGTAGGCATAGCTATTTGTTGCTCATTTTGAGACACTAGGACAACATCTTCATTATTTTTATAGGCCTATAGCTAGCTATTCACACAAGCCTTTACCTCTAACCATCTTTGTCACTTTAATTTCCACACCATATTCCATCACCTTAGCTATCCAACCCAATCTTTTCTCATTTAAATCCTTGCTCAAAAGAAACTCTTTAACATTTGGGGTGAGAAACCATTAAGAAAATTTTGTTATTATAAGCCAAATGTCTGAATTTCTTTAAGCTCCTCATGACAAGTAATTGTTTTTCAACAAAAGAATACTTTACCTCATAGCCCTCTAAACCTTGATTGAAAAAGGCTATTGGTTGTTCCATGCCTTCTTCATTCTACTGCACCAACATAGTTGAGATGGTGTCCATGCTTCCAAAAGCATATAAGGTAAAATCCTTAGAAAAATTAGTATTAATAAGAGTGGGAGATTTTGCTATAGCCTATTTTATAGCCTCAAAACTACCTTTTCCTTCCCTTATCTAGCTGAAAGGCATGCTCTTCTTTAACAAGGAAGTTAATGGCTTCATGAGGTTTACAATATTAGGGATAAATATTCTTACAAAATTAATCCTTCCTAGAAAACTTTGTAA
Organism: Cunninghamia lanceolata; assembly: GCA_027924645.1. Taxonomy (NCBI): domain Eukaryota; kingdom Viridiplantae; phylum Streptophyta; class Pinopsida; order Cupressales; family Cupressaceae; genus Cunninghamia; species Cunninghamia lanceolata. Next base: position 22,503,452 of record BSBN01000112.1, on the reverse strand, counting down.
TCCCTTCTTATGACTAGGCAATGGTAAGGATAAGATAGCAGTTACTCTATCAGGGTCAATAGCAAGTGCACTTTATGAAACAACATGACTAAGGGCCTTACCTTCATGAACTCCAAAAATGCACTTCTTTGGATTAAGTGAGACTCCAAATTACCTACACTTGTCAAAAACTTGTTCAAGGTGAGAAAAGTGATCCTTAGCATCTTTCAAAAACATAATAATGTCATCAAGGTACACAAGCACAATTTTGTTCATAAGTCCTTGGAATGCCATATACATGACTCTTTGGAATGTTTCCCCTGCATTAGACAAACCAAAGGGCATTTTTATATAAGCCATGGCTCCCCATTTGGTAGTGAATGCTATTTTGAACTGATCCTCTTCCTTGACCAAAATTTGATACAATAACCAGAATAACCATCAAGGAGTAAGAATCATTTTGAACCTGATACAACTTGCAGACTCTACTCCATAGAGGGTAAAGGGTAATCATATTTTAAAGAGGCTATGTTCAAGTCTCTAAAATAATACATAACCTTATCTCTCCATTATTTTTCCTCACATGTACTAGATTAGAGACTTTGGATGTATGCTTGATGGGAAATATGATGCTACCCTCTATCAACTTATTCAACTCTTTTTTCATAAGGGGTTCAAGATTTGGGTTCAAGGGCCTTTATTTTTGTCTCACTAGTTCAAAATTTGGCTCCCACTTAATGGTGTGTTGTGCCAACTCAGGATTAAAACCTTTTAAATCATTATATTCCCAAGAAAAAATATCAATATATTCTTGAAAAAGTAGAATGAAAGCATGTTTTTCATCTTTGGTGAATACCTTTCCAAGTTTAAGAAGTTTTTCCTTGAAGATGACAAATTCTTCATGGTGTTCTTACTTGATTACCATGATGTCTTTTTCTTTTCTAACCTGGTTATATGTATTGAAGATGGAATCCAAAGTGACCAAACCCCTCGGTAATTTGTTAGACTTCACTTGTATGATCTACTCCTCATACTATTATTGCAATCTATCCTGATTTCTAGATGAGAACTTAGCTTCTTCTTGCAAAAATTTAATGATTTTTTAGTCACTGTAAAACACTTTCCAATGAACATGGTTATTAGGAATAAATGGCCTTACTACCACCTTAACATGATGTTGTTCCTTTTTATCATTGATCTCGTTAGGAATATCAAATTGAGCTCTTATAGCAGCCAACCTATCATCACACTTGTTCTTCTCTCTTGGGATAGACAAAAAATTAAAAAATCAAAATCTTCTATGATATCCCACACTCTATGCTTGTGAGACTTTAGCAAATCATTTTTTGTAACATGCAATCCTCTTACCTGTTGTGTGGTTACACAACACGCCCCATTTTGACTTGGCAAAACAGGGACCCAAATTTTTGTTTGGCTTGTTCTGTGGTTTCTGGCGGTTTGGTAAAAGGAAGTCATGCAGATCATCATGCAAGAAAGGCTGGGTAGGTCATCATCATGAGGTTAGTTTGTCAAAGTTTGTATTTCATTCCAAAAACCTCATGTTTGAATAGAGTATCAAATTTCATGCAGGTTTGCCTTTTACATCACCCTGATATTCATTAGGATGTAAAAGTTATGAATGGTCAAAGTTTGAGTCAAACCTGATATTTCCAGGGGGAGGATCATATTTCGTAACATCAGTCATATTTCAAAAGATCACCCTGATCTACTTTATCACCCAATAAATCATGCGGTCCGAATATCCAGACATCAATTTTAGGTGATAGTAGCCTTTACCCGTCGGCGGCCTTATGCATTTCGCGAGGATCATATTTTTCAATGTAACCCGATATTTCCTAATATCCTCTTTCCGTGAAATATCCCCCTAAGCCAATATCTTGATGATGTCATTCAAGTCCGATAAATGAAGAAGCGATATGACAATGACATCATCATCACATTCACCTCTCGGCAGGATATTTCATAAACATGATCCTGTTCCCATAACATGACGATGACATCATCATGCCTTAGCGATATAATAAACAAATATCTGGATGATGTCATCCTAATATCTCAAGAGGAAGAAATAATGACTTTGGTCGTCATCATCTTTGAAACATCACCTGATATATCGAAATATCCTCCTGATGTGCTAAACATAACCAAAGGATGAGTTGATCACCCGATCTCGTCGCGATAGTTTTTCCTCTTGAAGAGGATGATCACATTATACTCGGGATGATATTTGCAAATATCCTCCTATCATTTGAATATCATCCTACCGTTTAGATATCACCCCGCTCCCATTGCCGCCATTAACATTAATGCGCGCAGACATGATAGCTAGTTCTCGCCCACCATTAAACCCGATGAGACACTTGGCAAAATCCTGACTTTCCGTGCAGAAAATTCATGAATAAGATCCAATCTGTTAGGGTATGCCCTAATTTCACCCTATTTGCAAGGTTAAAAGGTAAATCTAATGTCATTTTTACATTTACCTTGTGAAGAAATTGTTTTTACAGAGCACCAGCTTCCATATCCTCATACAGACGATAGTTGTATGAATCGAGCTCACAGATAGGAGGAAGTGCATGATCATCAATAGAATTAAGAGCATTTTTTCAGAAGTCCACTGGTATAAAAGGAGATTTGCATATCCAGGTAAGTAAATGAAACCTTCATCATGTTGTTTATGTGATAATCAAGTATGGGTTGTTAATCTGAAGTTCTGGTTTATGCATCCACATGATTAGTTAATGTTGAATGGATACGATAGGCATGATGATTAGTAGAGTTAATCGTTGTATGCATGCATGTGAGAACCCATTGTAAGACAAGATTTTGTTAATTACAGGCATCCATGGCTGATAAGAGGTTGGCTAAGTGTGAGGCTGAATTCAGTAAGCCTATGTTTTCATCTCAGAGGGGCGTCCTGTTCAAATATGGCGCAATTACAGATACCCATCAGGGGAATACCAATTTGGAAGCCTGGTTAGCTAAGCTAAATGATGAGAAGAACAGAAGTCCTGTGCTGGATGCAGTTTTTATGTCTGGAATGTGGAATGCCGCCGGTTTCCCGTACTCCATGGAATCTCCGGAGCTGGTTATCGAGTGTGCCCGGAACTACAATCCAAAGACCCGGCAGGTGATGAAGCATGGAAGGATATATGCAGACATATCCATCAAGGGTCTTTCCAGGACATTTGGACTACCGTTGGGCAGGAAGGTCAACAGTGTGGACCTGAAGAAATCAGAGAGAGAATATGAAAACAACAAGAAACAAGCCAGGAAGAATATGTACCAATGGAGGGTTGAGAACATCACATATCCTGCAGCCGCCAAACTTCTTGTGCACTTATTCAACTATGATTTTAGTGAGGAGTACCAGTACATGATTGCACTATTGAGTAGAGTCACAGGCCAGCCTGATGCTAGTAGTTTTAAAGATTGGATGTATGGTGTGATCATGATGTGCATATACTCAGACATCAAGCCATTGTGGGGCCAACTAATAACTGATGCTCTGCATGAGCAGCTGATGAACCTAGGAGGTTCAAATTGTGCTTTTTATATGACATCATACATTGTTTACTCCTGTGCTTATAAAGGCACATTTGATGCATTAGTTACAGATGGAAAGCTTACAGGCACAGTCAATGTTGTACACATTTGGGATCATCATCCCCAGCTGCAAAGAGCCAATTACCTCCAAGGTTACAAAATGGTAAATGATGCATTCTCTATACATCTGGTCAGAACCATGGAGGAGGATAGAACAAAGAGATTGAGCATGGAAGCTCAGGAGATAATCTACAGGCATGGAGCCTAGTATATACAATTTGCCACATTTTCCTACATGAGGATTGAGGGTTTTGAAGGACCTCCCCTCATGCTGCCAAGGTATCCCACTGATGCAGTGATACTGATGGAGTTCATAAGGCAGAGCTCCACAATGTTAAAAACATACAAGGATGCAAAGAAGTTGCCACCAATTTTGTTTCCAGTCACCATTGGCTGGTACATGTGCCCAGATTCAGAGAACATAAAGAAGGTGATGGTCACCTTGAATAAAATGAAGTTGCAGCCTTTTCCACTGATAAGACCATATGATCCTTATGGCAGGATGCGAAAAATAATAGGGAGGCCTATTCACTAGAGGCACCTAGAGGACTTCTGGGCTGATTGTGAAGATGAAGTAGAAGCAAGGAGAAGAAGATATCAAAGGCTAACACTGAATCAAATCATAACCTTTGATTGCATCCCCATCCCTCAACAATTGAAGAAGGATGATGGTAGGATAATTGCAGATGAGTATGAGTAGAAGAAAATATATAATGATACCATCTCTGCACCTGACCTTACCATACAAGAGGACATATCCTTGGACCCCTTCATTGCCAGGACCATACAGCTAACCCAAGCCTGGGTTGATGAACAGATAGAGGCTTTGAAGAAGAAAGGTGTTGCCATTACTGTGGACAACAAAAAGAAGGGGCAGGATATTCTTGATGGAGAATATGATGACTTCATAAATGAGAAAAGAAAGTCTAAGGGAGATAGGCTCCCTTCATAACAACAACAGAGCAAAAGACCCCCAAGGGGCAAGAAAATAGATAATGAACCCAAAGGGGTTATTATTAAACGGGTAGTATTCATAGCTGAAGAGGCAGCAACATCAGCATCAGGATCAGGATCAGGATCCGCATCACCTCCACGGACAAGAAAACAAAAGTCCAAGAAAGGAAAGACAACAGAGGCTGGAACTACTGAGACCCATGAAGAGGGTCAATCCTCAAGAAAACCAGATGAAGAGGATATCCTCAGGGAGGAGCAGCCTGAGGAAGAAGAGGCTCCTTTATTAATCAAAAGGAAGAGGAGGTCTCCATAGGTGGTGGTGTCTACCCCACCTAAGAAACAAAGAACCTCCATGAGAGGTGAAATAAGACAACCCCCTACATTGTTACAAGGGGTAGGTAGTGAAGTGCATAGGGAACTTTAGCACAATGTTCCACTTCCTACCATCGTCAAGTTTAAGACCGAGCTCGCAGAAGAGCAGATGAAAGAAACCTCCCAGACACATTCAGAAGGTCACATCTCGCTAGACAAGACAATAAATTTGTCTAATGATGAAGTTGTGCAGGAAGTGGCTTCACAAAAGATGGAAACCCTTGCTGCAGGTACACACATGACCCCTCACAAGACTCCACCAGTTCAAACTATATTGGAGGAGATAAAGCAAGTGGAAATTGAGAAAGAAAAGAGCCCAGAGCAGATAGCCCAAGAAATGGGGTTAGATACACTGATTGCAGAGGTGACAAATCTTGCGGTGATAGATGTAACAGGGAAACAAGATGTGAATCCTGAACATCTAGCAGGATCACCTAACAAAGGGCACCCTGCAGAAGAAGTAAAGATGACAGAACCAGAGGGCCATACTTCAGAACTGAGCTAGCAAAGCCAACATGATACATCAGCAGAGCCTATTATAGTAGAAGTTCAAGAAAAGAAAGCTGATGAGAAAGATGTGGTAGAAGATCCTACTGCCAAGGTTCAAGAAATAAGTAGCACAGGTGCAGAACAAATTGTGGTTACAGAACTAGCACCAGCACTTAAGGAGACTTCCCAAGTATCCACTACTGAGAATGTTCAACAAGAAGAAGAAAAGTCGAAACTGGATGAGGTGATAACAGAAAAGGATCATGATCATCATGATCAACATATAGATACATCACAAGATCCTCCACCTCAGGAAGATGCTCCTTTGGAGAAAGAAGTTCCTCAACAGGAGGATGTGCCACTGGATCAACATAAAAGTGAGCATCATGAAGAAGAACTAAGGAAATCACCTTCTCCATCACATCTGTTGACTGAAACAGGAGATAAAGGTGAACATCATGATGATGCAAAGAAACATGATTAGGTACCTCCGTGGTTGGAGAAAGAGGTAAATGCAGAGGTAGAATTTGAAATTCAAGAATTTGATGTATCTACCTTATTTACTGAGGATATAATAAAACCTAAGAGGAAGGCCAGAATGACTTCGGCCATTAAGAGGGATCCAACAATTGGGAGAAGGACTGCATAGATTGCAGTACCTACTGTAGAGAAAGAAAAGGGTAAGATTACCTTGGATGAGTTTCAGATCAGCACAGTGGACCTAGGATTTGCCAATGAAGACCAAGAGGGTCAAGAAGGAAAAGATATTATTGATTCTTTAATTCAGAAGGTGAAAAGAAAGGAGAAAAATAAGCAACACAAAGAGCACATTGCTCAGTTGCATGCCTACATAGGAAGGCTGACTAATACTGAAGATACTTCAACTGAACATGCAGTCCCATTGACTACTATTTCTCAAGAGGAGGTGAATAAATTAGATCTCACGAAACATGAGGCATCTGTACTAAGGAAATGGATGTTATCCACATTGGGTAATGTAGAGGAAATGGTAAAGGTCTCTTTGAAGAGGTGGAATACTCTCAGTGACTCCAGGTCAAGGGTAGATAAATTGTAGATGCAGACAGGCAAAAGGTCTTACAGATTGGAAAAGGTATTAGACATCCTGGGAGAAATAAGGAGGATAAATCCTCAGTTGCTTATCAACAAGCAGGTATTGAACAATAATACTGCCTTGTTGGTTGATGTATGGTATAAGGACATTTAATTTGAATGTGGAGTACTTAGAAGATGCAATAATAAACTGAGAGATATCGGCATGAAGTTGCATGACTTAATGTCTGTTGAGGCAGAAATGTTGGAAACATTGGAAGGAAAAGTGGAAGGGAAAGTTGAAAATCAAGATGAAGAGTTTGCCATCAAAGCTTTACACAGCAACTTCCAATCTGTAGCTGATGATCCACTTGTCCACTTGACAGAAGAAGTCATAGACAAAATAATGAGAATCAAAGTCAAGATGGAAAATTACAATGAGATGCTGCAAGATAGTAAAGACAAACTGGATAGCAGTAGACACAAATATGAGGCACACAAGCATGCCATCATCAAAGAAAAGACTCAGGATGGCAGAGAAATAGATAGAATTGTGCAGTCATATGAGCAGATCTGGAGCAGCATGCAGCCTCATATGCGAAGTCATCATCATCAGGATGATGAAAGTTCGGGAAGCGATGCACAAGATGATGATGCACATGAATCAGATAAGGTAGATGATGATGCAGCATAAAGTAAATATCAGCATCGGATACTTAGTAAAAATAAGTATTTTTTTTAGATAGTTGCCAGCTGGAAATCTTGACCGTAGATATTCATAGACAAATCAAGATTGTTGATCTTCTTGTAACGGATTCCTCACCTTGTTCTATAAAAGGTGCTGGAATGCCTCCTTTCTATTATTCGAAACTTAATTGAAATCTGTCTGTTGAAGTATTCAGGGCTCATTGCAAAGCTTTTTGTATACATCTATATCTTTGCATACTTAATGAATGAGAAGATTTGTTTGATTACAATTCATAGTAAATCTTGAGTAATCAGTGTGTGAATTCTGGATATATGCTGTGATTTGCTGCGTCCCTTGGAGTGCATGTCTACTTGCATATGTTGCTTTCATACAAATTCCTTTGAAGATAGCATCAACTGTATCTAGCTGTGGAATGTCCTGGTGAACATATGGTTTGGTTTTCTTCTCTTCATGACTGTATCTGATGTGCATGTGGTTCAAAAGCTAAAGGTTCAACCTTAATTTGAAGTATTTCTTTCAATTCTTTTAAATTTCAGAACATTTCACTATCACAATTGCAAATAACTGATAATCTTAAGCAAATATTGAAAATATGCAGACATCTCGTAGATAATCACAAATATTTAGCATATTTGAAGCTAAAGCATGTATAATTGGTAAATATCATGCAAAGATTTGAATATCCCTGCATCATTTGATCAAGCAATTGTATAAAATGACCTCTGTGAAGAATCTTTGCAGAAATAATGTCATGATGATGAACTTTACGTAAGGCCTCAAAATGGAAACAGCAACACACATCAACCTCTGAGTAACGTCAGAAGATTAAGATCTAATCACTAGAGACTTGGGATCATGAATTCTCTGAATTCATCGTATCTTTCAAGATGAATAAAGGTTAATGTGTACTTTTATTCTATGCTTGTTTATGACTAACATCATGACCAACATTACCTAGTTTACAATTAGTTCACTATCCCAAAACACTTGTAGACATCCTATGTTCCTCTTTCTTGGCCATTTTAAATCATGGATAAGAGATTCATACTTAGTCGTGTTGTTAGTATAGCTGAAATGAAACCTAAAGGTTGAATAGTACTTCTCCTTTATAGGAGACACCAACATTGCACCTCCACCTACCCCAAATTTTCTCCTAGAATCATCAAAAAACATTTGCCACACAACATCTTGTTGTTGTTCTTGAGTTTTTTCAAGGTTAGGCACAATAGAATCCTGTTCATGCATGTGATAAATGTCCAAACTAGCTTCCTATATATTTTTACAATGATAAAACTTATGGTTTTTAGTCCCCCAATCATCAAGTAATAAATTAGGAATAACATCAATTTGAGTGTTTGATTCTAGGACAACATGATGTTCCTCTTGATCAAAGATAGTGCAGTTTGCATTAACAACACTTGGAACATTAGGCTCAATGTGGTCTTTGGCAATTGGCTCTAATTTTATTGTGACTTTGATGCCATATCTAGTTCTAAACAATAAATATGACCAATCAAATGACAAGTAACCACCAATCTTTGTAGTGAAGTCTTTGGATAAGCATAAGGTAAATTAATGTGGGAGGTCTATGATGTGGACATCTTGTGGGATTGAGAAGTTTGGACAAGAATGCAATGTTAAACTCAATCTTTTGATGAATCTTCTAGTGTTTATAGCTGTGCCATCTAACTGTACAACTCCTTTGGCAAGAGGTCCATATTCAAGACCAATTTTATCAACTATTTGTTTGGGCATAACTGAGTTGCTTGCTCCTAAGTCAATCATATAGTTATGAACTAGATGCTTGCCAATGATTAGAGACACAAAATGGAGGTGGTTTAACATCCTTAGTTTGTTGTTCACTCTTGGATTGGGGTGTGTTTGTAAGTACAATCTTTGGTTGGTCTCTTGATGGTTCACTTGATACACTAAGGTTTGATAGGGCAGCTTGTAAAAGGTTTTTTTGCCTAGGAATGGACAATGACTCCCACGTAGACATATTAACACTAGTTTTCTTCATGTACTCAAATATATTGAAGGGAAGGTTACTTATCTTTTGCCGTACCTTTGGAACATTAGTATCTCCTTTCATTTTTACTAGTTGAGAATGACTTTTAGGCTACTCCTTGCTTGCTACAACCTGAGATCTTTGTAAAAATTACACATTTGGAGTGGAAGATGGGCCAGTAACCCTTGGTTCATTGGAGAAGCAAGAGTAGGCCCTTTATTAGCTGGTTGTTCTATTTCAATGACTCTTTTTTTTCCCCTAGTGTTGGTTGCCACTGATGTGTAGGACTAATTTTGTCCTTGCAGTTGATTGACCCCACAAAATTCCTCTCCTTGCCAATTCAAGAGAGTAGTCTCGTTCTATGCAGGTTCTTGAAGAGTACTTTGTTGTGATGGTGTTTCATATGCTTCATTTTGAGAAACAACAAAAGCATTTTGCACCATGAGAGCCTGATTTAGTACATCATTTGAGCATGTGGATGATTTCGAGGGAAGCACCAATCATATTCCTATGCTAGGTTGTTTTGAACATGAACTAACTGTTGCAAGTATGTGCTAATCAGTGTTGTCATTGATGTCAACATGTTTTTGTTGTCATTGGTGTCAACTGTATCTTCTGATGTTGCTTGTTTGAGTTGTTGTGTTAAATTGATTTGAATGCCTTATAGAGGTTTTGATGATGTTAGTAGATTGATCCTTTAGCTAGGTTTCCAAGTGCTTTTGAGAAAATTTAATTAATACTGGAAATCGTGTGTTGAAGGAGTCTTTTGACTTACAAAATACTGGTCGAGTTTTTGCTCTGTATTTCTTCTGTGTTGGAGATCTGAGTGTGTAGTTTGGATATGTTGTTATTATGTGTGTGAAGTTGTTAAATCTAGAATTTGGTGCTCTGGATTGTTGTGTAATGAAAGTTATGTTCACCAGTCCAACAACAATATTTAATAGTGTTTATGAGTTGTGCACAGGCATCTGGGAGAAAGTATTCTGCTCCACATTTCTCCGTAGAATGGTTTCAAGTGTTGTAGTTCTAGATATGTATTCATAAGGTTCTTATCTATCTTCATTCTAGAGAGTTTGTGATTTAGTACTCTGAAAAGAAATTTCTTGTGTAGCAGAGTTTGATAGTGTTGTTTGCAAGTAGTCTGTGAACTGTCTTGAAGTGAAATTTGTTGTGGTTAAATTTGTTGGTTCTTAGGTGACTTCAAGTTGTTCGTGGATGTTTCTAGAATGTGTTAAAGCTTTGTGCATGGTCCGCAAGTTATGGTTGTGATCATATAAGCGTGTGGTGAAGAATTTCTTATGTGTACACTATTTGGCTGACCTTGAATGTTTGCGCTAATTTGGGAGTTGATTTGATGATTATGTGAGTGTTGTGTAGTGTTCTTGGATGGATTTAGGTCTATGATAAGGTGTAAAGTGGTTTTCATTCATTCCTTTGTGCCATGGAATGTTTAGGTTCAGACCTAATTCAAATATTGTGTGTTTTCTGACCTTGGAGAATGTTTCAAAGATTAAAGATTGTGTTGCCAACCTTGGAGATTGATCTCAAGATTGATGGTAGTATAAATAAGTGTCATGAGTTCGTGTGTACTAAGGTGTGCGAAGGATATGGTAAAAAATTGATCAAGGAAGTAAGAACTTTCATGTGCTAGACAACTCGATGCTGTGAGCAGAAGGTGCCTACTATCTTTTAGTATAGATGTGAAGGTGATATTTTTTGTGCTTCATTAGAACTGAATGCATGCATGTGTTAGATGCAATTATATCAGTTCATCCTTGGCAGTGAGCCTTTTCTTCTTTCTTCTTCTTTTGGATAGTGAGTCCTTGGCAGTGAGACCTTTGGAAGTGAGCCACTTGTAATTCAGTATTGCTGCTACTCTATATTGTGAGCTAATCCTCATCGTGGTTTTTCCCTTTTAGGTTTTTGCATGTAAAAATCTAGTGTTCTCTTGTGCATGGTGTTGATATGTTTAAGTTTCTGTTATCTACATTTCATGTTTAATCTTCATAACAGATTAAGGATTTAAGTGAATTGATGTGAATGCGATTAAGTTTATGAGGGTTTGAAATTTTTGATACAACTGATTCACCCCCGTCTCTCAGTTGTCTTGTGTATTCAACACTAACTCCCTAGAGGTTCTAGCAAGGTTTGGATTATAAGGTTGATAAGTTCTTGTATTGATATGGAGTTTGGTAAGGCCTATTGAAATGCACAAGACAAATGAGAAGGGGGGTGAATCAGTTGTCTCTTAAATTTTAACCACTTATGAATATCAACACATCAAATGCTCAATTACTGTTATTAAGATTTGACCATGAAAGCATGAAACAAGAAGCTCAACACAATAACACATTCAACACATGAGACACCAGATTTTTTACGTGGAAAACCCTATAAGGGAAAAACCATGGTGGGTGTTAGCCCACAGAAATAAATATGTTATTGCAATACCCAAAAATAGAGGCTCACTACCTTAGGGCTCATTGCCCAAAATGCTCACTTCAAATGTTGGGGCTCACTGCCAAGGGTTGGTGAACTGGTTTGATAACATCTACTCCATGCTTGGGTTCAGTTCCATTGAAGCACAGTATAACTCCTCTACTCTTCTCTTCTTACACCTTCGCACTTATCTTCACATTTTTGCATAAGGACCTTTTTTTCACAACTTCATTACATATTTTTATAACTTCATCAACCTTGGAGTGTACAACAAGGTCAACATTACATTCATCAACCATTGGAACAATCTCCAAGGTCGGCATTACAAACATGCATAGAAATAGGTCCAGACCTAAACAAAATTAGCTAATGGAAAGATGTATACAGATCACGTTATGCCTTAGTTGGGACTCAAATGCAATCCTCCATGCTATGACACACTTCCACAATCTTTGATGTATCTCCGCAAGTAGTCAAAACAACCATGTCGGCCAAGACTGGTGTTAACATTAAGTCTTCTAAGGATAGTCTTCATCCACGATCCAAATTTCTTTTTGCAGACCAATCCAAAGGTAGGAACACGATCAAGAGACATCCACAAGCACATTGTAATCACCAAGAACATCCACACAACCTCTAATCACTTTGTCATAAAGATTCTTCAAACCGAAGCACTTGAACATAACTTTCATCCACTGTCATAAAGAAAAGATCACTTGCAAACCACTAAATCATGAACCATTGGAGTTGAAGACACTTATCTTCATTACAAACTTGATTCCAGAACCACAGACTGAAATACTTAAATGCAGAGGAATGCGGAGCATAATACATTCTCCCTGTCATCACCAAATATATAGAAAAAGTAGTTTTCACTTTGGTGAACATAACTCACTAAAATCTGCATACCAGAGGCTCAAACTAGGAACATAGCATCTTTAGACATGCATCTAAATAACTTCCAATTCACAAACAAAGATATTCATTCTACAAGAAATGTGGAGCAAACTACTGGACTATTTTGTTGTATCAGAAATACTTCTTATTTTCAACACTTAACTTATTACAAGCAAGCATCAAGACAAGAGCATAGTTGACACCAATGACAACACCGATTAGGTACATACTTGCAACAAGGTCTATAATTTTGTGCTTTCTACCTCTTGAGATTAACTAGCTCATTGCCAAATGTTTGGAGAAGGCCTTTTACCTCTTTGAGATCATTTGATGGGGCTAGAACAACTTTATCTAGAGGTGGTATTTGATTGTTTGGTGTTGGTACAACAAATTTGGAGGTATTTGAAGAGGTATAGGAGGCCTTGGTGTAATCTTACTAGCCTGTATAAGGCTATTTTCATCCCTTATAGAAATTTCATATGCATCTGAAAGTGCCCTTCCACCCATAAATTGGATCATAATTGAAATGTCACTATTTAAAGCTCTCAACTAATATAAGAATGCATATTCAGTAGAGGGTCTTACCGTTTGTGGAGTTATGTCCAATGTCTTCTAAAAATAGAAGTTGAAATCAGTCATGTGCTCATGTGGAGCTCTCTTGATTGTGGTCAATTGCTCTACCAAAGACAAATGGTTTGATTTATCTTCAAACTACCTACATAAAGCCTCTCTGAATTGATCCCATGTGTTGATGGAATTTAGCATCAAACCTCTAAATGATTGTAAAGCCTTTCCTGTCAATGAGGCAACCAATAACCTAATTGCAACATTTCCTTCAGTTATATGGTGGACTACACACAAGGTTGCTACATCTTTAATATGCTCAATGGGAGTAGTTTGGTTTTCTCTGGTGAAAACAGGAATGCTCGTAAGATCTGCCATGGGAATATCATCATGTTGAACAAGGTTTAATGGGATGCCCCCATTAAATGGCACAAAAACTTGATTCCTTGGCAGATCCATAGGATTTAAAGGTGATTGATTTTGAGGGATAAAAGAAGACAACATACCAGATGGAGGTGTAGAATATGTCCTCATTGATGGAATTGGATCTTTTTGAGTTATTCTTCTCCTCCTCCTAGGTGGTTATAGCTATAAGTATTCAAATATTTCTAAGCTACCCCTTGTTTGTATCCTTCTCATAAGCTATCTACACTAAATCTCCTTAAAACCAGAATAATAGTGTCACCAGGTATGTCAAAATGCTTCTAAAATCTGATATTACTAATGTGCATACCAAAATTAGTAAGAAAATATAGTGAATAATGGACTGTAATAGTTCAAACAGTCCCATCAGTCATGCCAAAAATTATTGTTAAATCTGAATGCACCCAATAAAGAGTTGTTGGATGACTCCCACTTCAGTTGGCAACATGGAAACACTTCAAGATTGTGGGTGACCTATGTTTTGAAGTGAATCTCCAAAGAGGGCTAGTTCCCTTGACATAGAACCTAAAATGAAACTAACCTACTACTGTTTGCTAGGAAAAAGGATAGAAAATAACATAAAACTGAACCTAAAACCTATAGATGTGGTGATACACCAAATCTTTAGGACTTGTACTTGGTTTTGACATGCACAATGTGATCAATAGTTAACCTATAGCATACACAACTCAAAATTTTGATATCTTTTCAGGAATAAGTGTTTCATAGGAAGGAGTTTGAGTTTATAAAAACATTTATAAGGAAATATATAATGGTTTTCACGACTAAATCATACATATACTTAGTTCACAAACTATGACCTGCACATTCACATGTAATTCTGCATACAGGCGTGTTAAGTATGAAAAGGGTGAATGATGAAAACTAGGATGCACACTAGATCAAACCCTTTTCCATATAACATTCAAGGACAAGACTGAGCCAAATCACTTCCAAATGAAGGTGGACTTAGCTATAGATCTTGTACTCAGGTATGCTATAGATGAATTAAATTTAATTCAGACTTTCTATCAAACCCTAGGTTAGTAATGCATTAAACCCTAGTTTAACAATGATCAACTTATAACAAAAAAATATACAATAGCAATCCATAAACTAATTGCATAGGGATGATCAGGAAGATGATATCACATGTCTCCCCAAAGTAGAGGTGTCAAAGGACTATTTTAGGATGGCCCAATTCCTGCTTGAAGGAATCTATCAGAGGTCTTAACTGGAAAGTTGCTGTAATTGATGTACTGATGCTAGATTTGAACCCTAAAAAGGTAGGACATGGGTGGTACCACCCAAGTCCTTGATGATGGAATATTTTGAAACAACCTTCAGATCCTAAAACCCTATTCTTCACAAAGTCTTCCTGTAGCTTTGTGTTTTCCAGATCTCACTCCTGTAACCTACACACAAGATGCCAAGAGAGGGGTTTGGGGGTTATGGTGTTTAGGGACTTACCTCAATCAAATCCTGAGATAGCATTCAAGCTTCCCAATACCATTGATTGATAGAGAGTGCATGCCCTCGTGGGGCAGAAGCTGAAAACAAAGAGTAATGATGAATCAAATGATGATAAACAATAATGAAATCACCTATATGATGATCCCTTAGAATGATGAAGATCGTTCAACTCCTAAGGTGGATAAATGATAGCTTTATGCCTACAAAAAACACACAAATCTACTCTAGAATCATAATGAATGCTCTTGCTTGCTTTCCTTCAATGTCACACGTTAGCTATATCCCCTAGGTTACAAATAAACTCAAAAACACACTTATATATGCTTTCCTGCTCACAATCATGAAATTAAACCAAAAGAGCTAACAAAGAGAAACCTTTTGAAAGGCCCCAGGCTAACATACACTTGATTTTGCCTTGACCAATTTGGAGAGACTTGGGTGGTGGCACGCAATTCTTTGGGCTCCTTTTGGGTCTAGGATAAGATAAAATATGGGCCTCTTATTCCCAATTTACATTGGTGTCAAGCAATTTTGCATCGGAATGAACATTTAGCATCACTAATGTACTCACAGGGACCTAGGAGCTAAACAATGAGGTAAAAATACATGTGGACACTTTTTACTCCTTAATAAGGCAATAAAAATAGGACTAGAAATCTAGGATAAAACATTACCACAAGATCACATCAACCATTTTCTGGATCTTACATAATACATAGCTCTCAAGAGAAGGTAAAAATGTCTTTATTATTGATCAAAAGCTACAATATTCCTAGATACAGGTTTGAAAATACTGATATTTCTTCAAAAAACTAGATTACAATGCTATTCTTTACTAAAATTGAGTTACAATACTAAGTTTGAAACTTGAAAGAACTAAACTAACTCTATCCTAGGCATCTACCTTCTCTATCCCAACATGGGAGAGAATATAAGACATGATCTAGGACAAGAAATGTATTTCCTTGCCTTGTGTTGCTTGGTCAACCTCCTTTGGGGCGCTTGGAAAAGTCCTTGTTTGATCTTTCTCCTATAAAAGATCTAGAGGTATTAAGCAAGGTAGTTGTTTGACTTCTTCAACCTTTATCCACTCCTTCCCTTTGCATGCTGCTCATTAGGCTCCTAGATCCTTACAAAATGTTGGAATTACATCCTAGACAGGTGGATAGTTACCAAAATACCCTTAACGATCTCTTCAACTATCCCAACTACCTCAATCCTCCTCAAACTCCACTTTACAATCATATCAAAATGTGTGATTAGGTGTTTGAAATGATTGAAACTCCTTAGAGGCATGGGAGAGAAGATCTACTTGTTTTAGGACTCTTAGGACATCTCTTAAAGTCACTTCCATCCCTTTTGCAACCAGTTCTTCAACATTTTCTACTCCTGTAGGTGATTGGATGAGTCTACATAGTGTTCTCAGGGTTTTAGAACTGATGAAGTGCCTTTGGAGTGCTAAGAAAATAGATTTGTCCTTACTGATCTCATAAAACTAAAAACACAGTGTGTATTCAGCAGGTTGAAATACACATTGTGCTTTTCAACTAAGTTTCAAAATGATTCATTTGAGAGTAGCATACCCACTTGGTCATGCAAGAGACTTCATGATTTCACTTGTGAAGTATTCTTACACTGTCTTAGCCTTTGTCAATGTCTTGACAATGTCCATCAATGCCTTGACATTGTCAATGTCTAATATAGTTTGGAGACCTACCCCTGATAACTTGAGCTCTTGCACTATCTCTTGTACTTGTAAGAATTTTAACTATCCTTTCACAGTCTAGTGTAGGTCTACTATCTCTCAAACTCAATCAAGACCTGATGAGGTTTAAGTGGAAACACACAAGCACCCTAAACTCATATTGTTGAATATAAGGAATACTAAGAGGGGGGGTGAATTAGTATTCCACAAAACCACTTCTTCAACACTTCATTAATCCAATTACCAAAATTAATAACATGAAAGCAGAATAAACATGAGAACAACAACCATAAAGACATAACACATAGACACTAGGATTTTTATGTGGAAAACCCAAAAGGGGAAAAAACATGGTGAGTGTTAGCTCACAATATATTATAATAACAATACCAGATTACATAAGGCTCACTGCCCAAAGAAATGCTCACTGCAGGTGGACTCACTGTCCAAGTGGACTCACTATCCATAGAGAAAGAGAGATAGAAGATAGAAGGAAATTGGCTCACTTCCAGTGATGAGCTATTGCAAATGCATCTACCACATGCTGGATCATAGTTCCATTGAAGGCTCAATACACAGATTGAAAGGTCTTCATTAGTTCTGTCCTACTTCTCACTTTTCTACATATACTTTGTTTCTGCCCTTATTATCCTTTTCTTCTCTGCAGACTGCCTTAAATCATGCACACATCAAATTCACATTCTATTCCCATTACTTACACACTCCAACATCAAAATCTATTGAATATATATATATATATATATATATATCCGCAACAAGATTCATCTCACAATCAGGTTAGCAAGCCAGACATGAAACATGTATACAAGTGTTATAACTTGTCGGCATGATCTTGTGCACAAACAACAATGTGGACATAAACAAACATACAATAGTATTCATATAGGTTGGCACCTATCATTCAACCACTTAGATTGATTATTCAAACAATATATCTTTTAAGCATATAGATCTAACGTGTCTATCGGCTTGTCCCTTAAGAACACACTTAACCAATTCAACTCTCACATCATAACTTCCACTGTGGATCATATGAGACTCTAAAAATCATAGACAACATTCATTATGGACATCTTAGCATACCTTCAGAACTGCAGGACATAATAGTCCTATATAGCAAAATGCAGATCTTGGAACTATTGCTCTATCATAGTGAAATACTGTCAAACTAGATGAAGATCAACTTGTAGAATGTGACAAAGGAACTTCAGAGGTTATAACTCTAGATTTAGGTAGTCATGATATGTATCTTTTCTTCCTTAGAACCGCAAGACAAAATATGCCACAATGAAGGAATGTGGACCCTTTTACTTTGGTATTGTGCATTGTTCCTGACTTAACTCTGTTCACCCGGACTTGGATATTTTACCATATGACTTCCGGAGGCATACCATCTCAAACACTGTCACTAGGTAGCTATGAACAACATACCTAAACTACATACAAATGTTTTTAACTGTGGAGGCATACCATCTCAAACACTGTCACTTACTTTGTATAATGTATACTACCCATACTTAGTCATTTATTCTTCCAGAGTAAAGTCTCTTTGCCATGTCGGTAGAATCACTTTGCCTTGTTTCCATCAATGACAACATTCATCAGAGCAGTGTCTCTTGCCAACAATCTCCCCCTTTGGCATTGATGGCAACACTTAGTGAAAAATGCTTATCTACTCCCCCTTACTATATACACTGTTTTTCTTCTCCCCCTTAGGTGTTTTCCCATTTTTCACTGGTTTCTTTCTCTCCCTTTGACATCAATGGAAAATGTGTATTTACAAGAGTCAAAATTGTGCCAAACTGCAAAAACTATCATACTCTGCTGCATATGTACAGGTGCAATCTTCAACTTAATTTATTGGAGGTTATAGGATGTCGATGAAAATGATCTTGATTTGAGCCAGTTCTCCATCCCAACTTTTCTTTGCATTTTCCAAGATTTGAATATGGCCGTTTATTAGGAAGACTAATTTTTCTTCCTTTTGTACATTAGAGGGTGTGTCAATTAGTGTATTTACCTAAAGTTTCTGCTGCAAGATTTGACATTGAGTCTAGCTTAGGACTTATTAGTCCTCTTAATTGACACATTCTGTTTTTCATTTGATCCCTTGTATTTATTAGTCTACTTATGTTATTATCAATACTAATGACTTGTATCTCTTTGCTACTCATTGACTCAGCTGTCAGGTCAAATGACTTAGAGATATATACTAGTTACATTTCCTGATCCTTGATCTTTTCTTCTAACTCTTTTGTGGTTTCCGGCCATGATAAACAAAATTTATACAAATCTTTGGCTTCTTGAATGGCACTATGTATACCTCTTATTCCATTGTCTAATAGAGTTTTATCATTTGCTAACATGGTTTTCAATTTAGCTAATCTCATCTCATCAAACTCTTTTTTGACTTTTGTCTCAATAGATTTTTCAAAAGATTCAAAATGAGTGCTAATTGATTTTATCATGCCTTTGAGTTGATCAGTTGATGATAATGATGTATCTTTCTGGTATTCAAGAATAAACTTCTTCAACACATCAGATGCTGCACCAATCAGCTCATTGTCATGTATATGTGTTTTCATCGTTTCTTCTTGTGCCTTTGCTTGAACAATTGAAACTAGTTTGAATTTTTATACAGGGGACATTGAGTCCAAATTTATTGGTCCCTGCAAAAATTCAGACTCATCCAAGACTTGTTTTTCTCTTTCCAAGAATTCCTTGATAGACTCTGCAGTGTCTCTTGCTATACTAGATTTCTTCTTGGTTTTTGTTCTAGTACTTCTAGATCCATATCCTTTTGTTGATCTATGTTTTGTTCTGGTGAGGAGCTTTTCTCTGCTTGTTCATCCTTTTGGTCCTTAGTTTTATCCTACTCTTCAGTCTTCTCCTTGTTTTTAGTTTGCTGCTTAGCTGTGCCCTTATCAACTGAGTCATCAGTAGTAGGTGTCTGATCATCTTCCTTTTTCTTTATCATTTCATCACTTTTATCTACTCCTTGACCCAGGCTGACTTCCAGAATGAATGTGTCATTTCCAACACTTGTATCTTCATTGTCATATATGGTTGGGAGATGAAATTCCTTTAGTATCCTTAGAGTGATTTCCTCATTTTCCTTGACTACTTTTTCAATGTCTTCTGCCATAAGAGTATTCATCCTCCTTTTTGTTCTAAACTCCTTACTAAGCACTTTGGATATCTTTGCTTTATCTTCTGGAGTGATTTTAGGACATAGTTTTATTAATGTATGTTCTCTAAGCTCAATGTCCTTGACCATTGCAGCTTCTTTTCTTGCAGACATTATACTTCCCAAGTTGTCTAGGAGATCAATAATAATCTCAATGAGGGCTTTGTTGTATATGCTCAAGTATTCTATAGTAGCATTCTCAATAATCCTTTTATCTGCATTATTGCAATCATTGTATAATTGGGCAATTAGTTTTAGATTGCCATCAACTGTGATGACCTTCATAAATTTCTTCTAAGATCATTGTAGATTCTTCTGTCAGAGGTTTATCTTGTCTTTTCTTGGTTTTACCCTTACTAGAGGGTTTCTTCTTGCTGCTCCCGGAGGCTTTGGTAGCCTTAGTTTTCATCTTCTTCACTTCTTCATCTGACTCTATCTCTTCCTCATCTACTCCTATATTGACATACATTCTATGACCTTTGGTTTTCTATCTTTTGAATCTTTTGTCAATGGGCTTCTTGGTGGGTGCCTCTACACTAGCAGATGAGGTTGGACAGGAGGTTTTTGATGCAATTCTTGTAGAGGCTAAACCTCTTGTCCTCTTCCTTGTTACAACAGGTTCCTTTGCCTTTGCTTCATGCTCTTCTAGAGCCTTGATTGGTTCATTTTCTTTCTTCTCTCTTGCAGCCCTTTCTTCTTGTGTCTTTTCTCTTGATTCTCTGATTTGTTCTTTGGAAAAACCCTTTTTTAAGGAATAATCCTCTACCATCGTTTGGGCCTTCTTTGAAATTTCTAGTTTTCTTACTTCAACATGGATTTTTGTTGATAGCTCCTCATAGGTTCTGTTTAGGGTAAAATTGGATTTTGTTAATCTTTTGTTGTTTAGATGTTAAAACCCTCCTTTCCACTAAACATTGAAGGATCTAGGGTCGAGTGGCGAGCACTATCATACCCTAGGTCACTTACAAATGAAGGGAAACTTGGATTAGGGAATTAATTATCAAATTTTCCTTCTCCTATGTCCAATTGACCATTAAAACCCTAATTATGCAAATACGATAACAAATTGATGAATAATGGAAAAAGCTCTTGCAGACGGGAGTAAAATAAAAAATCACAGAATACCTATTTTCGGGGTTCCGAGGCGGAACAGTCGGGGACTAAGGTGCGGGCACCCAAGTCCAAGGCACCTACTTTTTCAGGGAATCTAGACCTCCTTCTAACACTAATCAGCCCTGTAACTTTTGTTACCTAAGATCTGTCTACAGAGGACACTGTTACGAGTGCCCTAGTCCTAGAAGTGCTCTTGTGTCTGACTTTTCTTCAGATCTTGAATCCCTGATGCCTACCAAGCCTTCCTGCAACTCCACTTTTTCCAGATGCGACACCTGTAACCTACAATCACAAGACTTGGTTTGGGGGTTGTGGTGTTTAGAGGCTTGCCTCAGTCAATCCCCAAAGGACACTTAAGTCTCCAAACACCATTGTTAGACAAAGAGTGCATGCCCTTGTGAGGCAGAGGCAAAAAGCAAAGGAATCAATGATAAAAATACAATGATATGTCACCTTGTAGTGAATCTCTCATGGAGGAAGATGCTCTTCATGCCATGAGGAGTTTGATGCTCAAATATGCAAATATCAACACATAAAACATACAAGTCTACTCTTGCAACACAATAGAAAGCCTTGAATCACCTTGAGAACACTATAGCTTGCTAGTAATCATCTAGTTGAAATATAGTTTACAAATGAATGCCTAAACATGCTTATAAATGCAACCACAAGCACTCCCACCAAGATTTTAAAAATCTAAACTTACCGTGTCGGCAAAAGGACCAAATAATGGTCACTAACCGACACCCAAAATTTAGGGCTACCCCAAAATAGGGCAGGACTAGGCACGGGCACCCACGTCCTCCCTCCTATTTTGGGCAGGGTATAGCTCAAGGGGTCCACCTAGGTCCAATTTGCCATGGAACCTAGGTCTCATTCCATCGAGATGCCAAAATATGAACTAAGATGTCCTAAATGCATGCTAAAGACTCGGGAGCTAAACCTTATGAGGGAAAAGCCCCTAAGGGGACATTTTCTAACGTTACATTTAGCCCTCACTTTAATGTATGTATAAATGCAAGGCCAATACATGCATTAAAGTAAGGTCACAAACACAACAAACACACCAAGCATGGAGAAGACACGCCAATCACATAGAAAATAGTAACACACATGTAAAACACAGAGAAGACAGTTACAGTCATGCAGAACACAGAGAAGATAGTCAATGCATAGAAGACACATTAATGCATGGAAGACATAAATGATATCTTTTCTTTTCTTTTTCTCATATATATGAAATGCAAATGCAAGTACTGGAAAGTAAACAAACTTCCCATAATATAGGATGCACTACCTTAAGGCGCAGGTCTCAGTATATATGGGGCAACACACACACAAGACACGCAAAACCTCCCAAAAAATGCAAGAAGCATTACTCGAGGGCGCTAGTCTCTTCATATGGGGCAACAAACACACCACACAAAACAAGCACACCAAACACACACACTTGAAGACACGGAGAAAACACAGTAGACAAGTGATGGAGTATACCTATTTCTAGGTCTAACACCATCTCAGGTACATTACATGCACACACCGACGATTGCGCTTCACCACAACAATCACTGAAGACACGCTTAAGGGTTGAGTTAGTCACAGAACTGCTCCCCGCCTCTGCAGAGGACTTTTTAAAATGATAGGATGATGCAATTTGCTTTGAGAAATACACCATCCCCACCTTCGTAGAGGTCTTAAGAAAAAGGATATGCTCGATATCTCACCTCCGTAGAGGGCTTACATGATTGATTGATTTCAAACAAACTCAGGATGCACGATGCACTACCTCGGCGCACAAATCTTTGCATTTGAGGTCAAAGACATTGCTAACATCTATAACAGACAACTTATCTTATATATGCCCACACCTTAAGGTGGTTGATGTCAGTTATTGACATCAAGCACGTTAAGGTAGGAAGAAAACACACAAGGGAACATCGACTTTCACAAAGCCCATGCCCCTCGGAGGTGACATGTACTTTATGATCGTCAAATGTTCCCACAAACACATCCCTACAAGAAACATGTTAGTGTCTACAAGATCATGATAATCAACAACATCAATGCATATGATTAACCACACAAAGAGCCAAGGTTATACAACGAATCTGGAGTTTGAGGATAATTGTAGGGCTATATCATGGAACTCTTTGAATCTAATGCAGGAGCATCCAGGGTGTAAGAGCAATCTTGCATCAACCAAAAAAAAAAAAAAAAAATAAAAATAAAAAAATGTGTTGTTTCTTTTCAATAAGGGCTAAATTTGGCAGGGTTACTATTTTTAGTAAGTTTCCATTTGTGCACAGTTGGATACAAAATCTTATATGGACCTCCAGAATAGTGAATTGAAGCTAATGGTGAAGAAATCACTTCAATATAATTTGTCATTTGTGAGATATTAAATTTTCAAATTCTAAAATCCTATTGAAATATTCAAAGTCAAATTTGAGGCACTTAGAGGCTCCGGATGGGCCCAAAATTTGGTGGAAACCCAAGCAGTCTACCTATTGGTACTGCTTCCACTCCATCATCTTTTCGAGAGCTTCCCCAAAAGGTATTATAATTGAAAATCCAATGGTTGGATCAAAAGTTATGGCCTCGTGAATTTGACCTATTTTTGGAGGGAGATGCAAATTTCAAAATTAAGCTGGTGGTCGCCAAAAAGGGCTATATATAACCATTTTTGGGAACCCTTAGGGTAGTAGAGTTAAGGGGGAAGGTGTAGAGTCAAGAAATGTGGGGAAATTAGAAACCCTAATTGATTTGGGAATTACAGAAGGCTGAAGATTCCAGAGTCTTGAGAGAGGGAGCTGTAATGTGTTGCAACCTGTAGGGGATTCATCCTCTGATTGTATTTGAGCTTCTGTAATGTAATGTTTTGCCCATATTAATAAAATATCATTCTATTTTCTGTGTGCAATTTCTGTTATTGTGTGTTTTATGATTTATCCCCTTCATCAGAATCGAGTACCACCAAGGCTAGATTCAAAGGCAAACAAAGGTGCACGGAGCAGCAGTATTGTTTAGGTTTGTAAATGCGATAGAAACATCATAAAATTCACTACGCAAAAAGCATGAGTGCTTCCACTAGCCAAGCATCAGATAAGATATATAACCCCATTGTTATTTTAGGAACTAAGTCTATTTTTGATTGCTCTCGAAAGGGACACTAGGTCCGCATCACTATAAATGTTTGTTGTCATCCGCCCGCTAGGTGGAAACACTAGAGGAAGGGAAATAATAAATAAGAGAGGAGAAACAAGTGTCTCAGGGACAATCACATAGGAGGGTGCCCCCAAGTCACCAACCACGATGCTATGTTCGTAAGACACAACACACAACAATGAAATCAGAGAGGGGCAATTTAGAAGAATGATGATACAAATAGAAGAAGGTCACAACAGAAGCGGTCTCCTAGTATCCCGGACCTTACAAGAGAATCAGGGGTCATCCCAAGAGGCCTAAATAGCATATAACACATCATGGGGGAAGCACATTACGATAGAGATAGAGTTAGAGACACTTACCTGTAGGGCCCCTACCGGGCTAGAAGTTGTCAATAAGCAAATCATCGTCGTCAGCTTCCCACTCCCTAATGTTGGAGGACAGTGGGACATACGGTACCATAGCCAAATTCATATCTTGCTCATCATGTTATTCATCGTTAGGATCATTATTGTTTGGTTGAATGTTGGGATCAATGTTTTTTTGTTGAGAGGCAAGGTTTATAGCATAAGCTTGTCTTCTTTTTCTTCTTTGTCTTGTTTTTTTGTTTCGTCTTCTTTTACCACTTATCTCTTGTAAGAAAGAGCTATCCTCTTTAATAGGATTGTGCAAATTAGAAGATGAAGCACTAGGATCAAACCTCATTTGTCACGGTGGAACACTTTGTTGTTGACAATGATTTCTCGATCCTTGTAAGGGTTTCAGGGGAGGAACCTCAACATAGGGACCTTGTCCTTTCGGTCTAAAGTTCTCTTCACATGCGGGTTGTTTATATTTTGTCATTTCTTGTGTAGGAGGACTAGGTGCTTCAGTTTTATCCCAAAAGTAATTCAACTTGTAATGTTTTTGCTGAACCAAAGGTTTATACTTGTTTCGAGGGACGGTGATTATACGGCCATCCAGAGGGAATTTCAGACAATGGTGTATTGTTGAAGGGATAAATTTCATTTATTTTAGCCAAGGATGTCCCAATTTAATACTAAAGACATCAAAAATAGGGACAACATCAAACCATTGTTCAACATGTTTTCCGGATAATGTTACTAACAATGATATCTTACCCAAAGATTTGATAAAGGTTCCCTTATGTGTCTTAATCATCATGCTTGAGAGGTCATAAGAACCTTGCATTAGTTGATGTGAAAAGAGGAACTCTTTAGTGGCAACATTAGTCATGCAATTAGGATCAATGCAATTAGGATCAATAAGAGTTCCATTTATAGGGTTTCCCATTATCTTTACGGCAATGTAAAAAGGTCCTTCTTTTTCTCCAGTTGTTTTATCATGAGGAGTGAAGACAATTTCAGGTTCAGGAGCCTTTATTTTCATGTAAGGTCTAGGAGGGAACCTATTGTTTCTGTTATGATTAGAGGCCATGTTTGTATTCTCAAATCAATGCCAAATTAGATTTTGAAAGATTTTCAAAATTGGTGCAACAGATAAGAGCACAAATAGTTTAAAATGCTTGATTTTTTGATACTTTTCAATGCAAATGAATGAAACAAAGGATGTTGTAAGGATTTAAGTCAAGGGAAACAAGTTATATGTATGATATCAGTCCAAAAAAGCAATATAATCACTCTCAACACACTCTTGATGCAAATCCAAGATAATGCCAAGTCAAAATATAGCGAAAATATGTCAAAATAGGCACTTTTTTCACAAAAATCCACTACAAAAGAGCATAACAAAGGGTGTTGTGAGGAAAATGATGATGGAAAGAAAATAATATCAGTAATAATAGTCACTTGATGCAAAAATACCCAACACAACACGTTTTTATCGCCACTTAAGGTAAAGCCCTAGTGAAATTATAGCAAAATATGCAATTTTTCATGGTTTTTCAACTCCAAGACCTAGCAAAAGGGGTGTTGTGAGAAATTTAGGAGGTACATAAAATAATATCAATAATATAAGTCACCTCAATCCATAAAATTAATCACAACACGCTTGGAGTGCAAACTAGGTCAAACCGTAGGGCCAAAATAGCTAAAATGTGTGATTTTTTGCAAACTTTTCACTACAAGAGCCTGATAAAAGGGTGTTGTGAAGATTTTTATGAGGAGAATAAAATTATTACCCTGGTAATAGAAAATTAATGTAAAAATATCCTTCACAACACACCTATAGTACAAGTTTAGAGAGTCGATAAGGCCAATTTTAGTGAAAATTGTTGTTTTTTGAAGCCCTAGGTTTGAAATTTTGGGACAAAATTCTATGTGAATACTTTGAAGTCTGATTTATGATGAAATTGACTTACTCTTAGATCTAAAAATTATTTTCAAGCCTTAACACGCAAAATGCCCATGCAAATTTAATGGAAATGCATCAAAATTGCTAGTTTTTGTTGAAAATTTCTATGTAAAAATGTAAATATTTAAAATCTAAATGAAAATTAACACTAAAATGAAAGATTATAGCCAAATTAAAATTTTAATGAGCCTCTAAAATCAGTATAAAAATCTGATAAAAGATTTTGCCTACTAACCCTAGATTTTGGAATTACTAGGTTATATAAAATTGTCAAAATTTCCACAAAACCCTAGCAATTAAATGATATAAATGCAATGCAAATTTATGAATTTTTGGATTTTTCTGTAGTTTATATCAGATATGATGCAAAAATCATGAATTAGGAAAATTTTGGAAGAAATGATGCAATTTAGTAAGCCAAACAATGTAATTTTTTTGTATTTTTCCAAATTTTCAATTTTTTTAAATTTTTCTCAATGTAATAAAATAAATGCCTATATGAATGAATGAAATCAATCCAAATCTAAAGACAAAAACTCAACAAGTTTCAATTTAAGTCCAAAAACATGGGTTCACCAAAATGTTTAGGGTAAAATTAGATTTTGTTAATCTTTTGTTGTTTAGAAGTTAAAACCCCGCTTTCCACTAAACATTGAAGGATCTAGGGTCGAGTGGCGAGCACTATCATACCCTAGGTCACTTACAAATGAAGGGAAACTTGGATCAGGGAATTAATTATTCTCCTATGTCCACCTAACCATTAAAACCCTAATTATGCAAATACGACAACAAATTGACGAATAACGAAAAAAACTCTTGTAGACAGGAGTAAAACAACAAATCACAGAATACTTGTTTTCGAGGTTCTGAGGCAGAACAGTTAGGGACTAAGGTGCAGGTACCCAAGTCCAAGGTACCTTTTTTTAGGGAATCTGGACATCCTTTTGACATTGATCAGCCCTGTAACTTCTGTTTCTTGAGATCTGTCTACGGAGGACACTGTTGCGAGCACCCTAGTCCTGGAAGTGCTCATGTGTCTAACTTTTCTTCAAATTTTGAATCCATGATGCCTACCAAGCCTTCCCGTAACTCCACTTTTTCTAGATGCGGTAGCTGTAACTCGCAATCACAAGACTTGGTTTGGGGGTTGTGGTGTTTAGAGGCTTGCCTTAGTCAAGCCTTGGAGGACACTTAAGTCTCTGAACACCGTTGTTAGACAAAGAGTGCATGCCCTTGTGAGGCAGAGGCAAAAACCAAAGGAATCAATGATAAAAATACAATGATATGTCACCTTGTAGTGAAGCTCTCATGGAGGAAGATGCTCTTCATGCCATGAGGAGTTTGATGCTCAAATCTACAAATATCAACACATAAAACATACAAGTCTACTCTTGCAACACAATAAAAAGCCTTAAATCACCTTGAGAACACTATAGCTTGCTAGAATCATCTAGTTGAAATATAGTTTACAAATGAATGCCTAAACATGCTTATATATGCAACTACAAGCACTCCCACCAAGATTTTGAAAATCAAAACTTACCATGTTGGCAAAAGGACCAAATAATGGTCACTAATCGACACCTAGAAATTAGCGCTGCTCCAAAATAGGGCAGGACTAGGACGCAGGCACCCAAGTCCTTCCCCCTATTTTGGGTAGGGTACAACTCAAAGGCTCCACCTAGGTCCAATTTGCCATGGAACCTAGGTCTCATTCCATCAGGATGCCAAAATTTGAACTAAGATGTCCTAAATGCATGCTAAAGACTCAGGAGCTAAACCTTATGAGGGAAAAGCCCCCAAGGGGACATTTTCTGACATTGCAGGTTCCAAATCTTTTTTCTTTGGGGTCCCTTGGTTTGCTCAACATGTGTTGAGAATATCCATCTAACACATCTTTTGATACTTCATATCCTATTGGCATAATCTAGACTGCTCTGGGCTCCACAACTTCCATCATACACTGATCCTTATTTACAATAAAACATATATCATCTTTGTACTTTTTACAGTGGTTTTAGGGATCCTTTCCCTAGATTACATTACCTTTTGGAAGTGTTTGAAATAGCCTCATAGGGCTGAATTTTGTGCATCAATATTTCCTATGCTGCTCAAATGATTTCTAATCTGTATTGCAACAGGTTTGTCTCTAATACAAAATATATTCTTCATGCCTGGTAACTCTTGCATAAAGTAGAAGAACAAACACGTTATCAACATACCAAATTAAAGGGATATTTGTTGTCTTTTGTCTTCTTTAGGTTCTCCACTAACTGCTGTCGGAGCAGTTCACACAGGTCATACTCTACATTTTCCTTAACCATTTGATAGGCAGTATATATGGCAGTATCGGAGACAGAGTTCCCACGGTTTGTGAAGTAGACCTTGTAGCCAATCACCATGGATGCAAACCTAACTGCATGATCTTCAATATCACTGATTGTTAATGCCCTTTTATCAATTTTTGCTCAGGTAGCTTTCATCACTGTATAATTTTTTACAGCCTTTAATATAAGCATTGTACTGGTAGAGTTTAGTCCTATGACTGCCCTTATGCCATCTTTGGTGATCTTGAATGTAGAGTTAAGCTACATAAACTCATCATGAATTTGGCTTAAGACATACCGGACCCATTCATCTTCTACAAAAATTGGAAAATCTATGTACTAAATGAGTTTCTTCTCCTCCAATACCTTGTATTCTTCTTTCAGGTCAAATGTATCACCACTTAGATGTTTTAGATATAGGTCTGTGAGTTGACTACCTCTGTGTTCCTCTAGGGCAACATGAATATAAGACCTAACATCTTCCGCATGCATCACACCGAATGGAATATCTGAAAATGCACCATTCGGATCGACCTCTGCTAATTTGAGTGGATGCTTTTTGAATTTTGGCCGGGCTCTCTCAATTATATCAATCACTTGTGGTGTTTTTCATTTCACAAAGATTCAAATAAATTCTCAGTAGGATTTTGAATTTTGAACAATACCTCTTTTGTCGATTTAGGGTTTTGCTTGATCTTGCCTTGAATTGCTTTGGAAATCACTGTTGTCACTTCAATTTGCCTTAGACACTTGAGAGCTTGAATGCAAAGTGATTTTTCCCTTGGATACAACCCTTTTAACCCTCACTTGCCAAAACCTAATCATCATAAATGTTGTCTACCAAAAAGTTGTCAACCACTTCTCTATCATGCACAATCAATTGAAACTATTCTGTAATACTCCACATTTGATTCTTCTCCACTAAAATTTCTTTCAATAGATTTGTCATATGAAGCTATCCCGTAACTATCTATCGAGTGCTATCCTTGCCTATATAGGTGAATTGGGAGTTCCATATAGATTAGATATATAGGGAGTCAAGTGCTATCCTTGCCTATATAGGCGAATTGGGAGTGCTATCCTTGCCTATATAGGCGAACTAGGAGTGCTTTCCTATCCCTATATAGGTGAACTGGGAGTGCTATCCTTTCTGGTAGAGTGCTATCCTGTATGCTATCCAGTGCTATCTTGTCATGAATAGTGCTATCCTTCACTCTATCTATCAAGTGCTATCCTATTAATCGAGTGCTATCTTGTATCCTGTCCCTATATAGGCGAACTGGGAGTGATATCCTATCCCTATATATATAACTAGGAGTGCTATCCTTTCTGGTCGAGTGCTTCAGATCGAGTGCTATCCCCTATCCTTCAGTTGTGGGAGGAATCTTTACCCCCTAAAGAGAGATGGGTGGAAAGGGAGGAATCGTCATAAGAATTACGTCTATTCTATCCCCCAGCACTATCTATATAGAATGGATAGGTGGGATCAATGATCGTACCCACCTATCGAGTCAATGATCGAACCCACCTACCAATGAGCAAACCCACCTATTCATGTTCAAACCCACCTATCAAGTGGTTGGCCCACCTCTCCCTCAGAGAATAGAGAGGGTTGGTTGGCCCACCTATATAGAATATAGGGCTCTCAGGTTGGCCCACCAATGATAGATCATTGGGTTGGCCCGGTTGGTGGGTTGGCCCAGAGAGAGAAGGTGGGTTGGCCCACCAACTACTGATCCAGTGGCCCACCAACTACGGAGAGGGTTGGCCCACAATAATAGGAAAGGGAGGGCGATCCGGCATTGAGCCTATATATTCTATGGGGGTAGGTGGGCACACCCTTCCTGTGTGGTGCATTCTTTAGACTCCTCTTAATCCGAATAGAGGTGGCATATAAAGAACAAGTTAGAAGACTATATTAGAACTAGTATAACTCTCGACCAGCAGAGCATAGCATGTCTACGAACTATTCTCTATTGACCATTACGCTGTAAATGCTTGCCAACTATATCTATATCTAGCTGCCCATCTACCGGCATAGACTAGATCGATGGATCGAGAGAGACTATAGCTATAGTCACCTGGGCCCCAAATCGGCTATGGCTATATATCTATCTAGCTATCAAGAAGAGAGGAGGGTGAGCCCATCCCCATCTATATAGATATAGAGGGAGGGAGGGAGGAGAGGGCCCAACCGTTCCCCATCGGGCCTGACGGTCTTAATCCCAAACCCAATTGCTTGTCCGGCTCCCCATCCCTAGGGAGGGAGAGGACCCAACCCAATCGAGACTCGTCTAGCTGGCGTGAATACCCCTATATAGATATGGATATAGGGCCCCAACGGCCTACTATACTAGATAGAGAAATGGGGGAGATAGGATATAGAGAAATGGGCCCTCTGTGCGGAAAGGATTCATTCTATTATAGACTCAGTCGTATCACAGCTACTATAATAGATGGATGATGGATGATGGATTATCAATCGAGGGAGCACCACATCATCCATCCATTATCTACGTGATACAACCGGATAATATATCTACATGGCTGTTCTGCTTGCTTGAGAGATTAGTACTAGTTAGTATGGTGATTCAGACTTGTAGCCGTAGCCAGCCACCTTTCCCCTTTCTGAAGCTCAGTTCTGAAATCAACTCGTGACTGATTTAGCTTGCTTTCTCCAGCTCAGTTTTGGAATCAACTCGTGACTGATTTAGCTGGAGGAGCGAGGGGGAACTCCACTATAGCCTAGCCGCCCTCCTCCCTGTTCTACATAGTGAAGGTGGTCAGCCATATAGATCTATATAGTCCCTTAACCCCATAGTGGATTAATGCAGTCTAGACTATCTTAATGCAGTCCATTCCATACTGGCTAGTCCACCCTACCCTATACATCTATCTGCTCCTATAGTCGGGAGAGCACCCCTATAGATCTATAGGCACCCAGATCCCTATCTCTATCTCTATATAGCCAAGCCTATAATAGGGAGCCTCTCCCTCTCTATCCCTCCAGATATATCTATAGGGTCCAATGGCAACAATGCAATGTGGTGGGGAGGCCCGTCCAATCGACATACATGACTTCGATGGATGCCTCCATGAGCAGCAGTCGGTTCAGCAGGTTCAATGCCTATTGTATCGGAATTGGGGGATGATTAAGGAGATCGATCTGAGGTTCAATGCCTACTCCTACTGTATCGGAAGAGGAGAAGAAGAGATTGATCAAGTCATCTCCGCTGGTTGGATTAGAGAGAAGAGCATCGATCAAGCTTCGATCAAGCGGTGATGGCAAAGTGGTTAGATTAGAGAGAAGAGCATCTACCCTATCTATATATGGGATAGGGGCCCCATCTAGAGTGGAGTGGAGATAGGGAGGGGCCCTCTAGATACCCTATCTATATATGAGGCACTCCCCACCCCAGCTATCTATTCAGGGAGGGACCCCTATTTGTAATCTCTGATAGCTATTAATCTAGGGGGAGTGCCGAGTCTTTATATCTATCTATCTAGGGCGGATGCATCCAGTCCAGTGAGCAGCCCCCTCTATCTATATGTTTCTCTATATGTCTATAGAATATCATAATATGGAGTGGGATGGGAGTAGAAATGGTTCAGAACATCAACACCAATTGTCTAGAGTTGGAGTAGGAATGGTCTGTGGTGGGTTAGGCGCCCGCCTCCACCTCCCCGGGGGTTGGGTTGGTCGAGCGCATCTCTTATCATTCTCTGGAGTGCCCTCGATGGTGATGGCCCTTGACACTCAGCCATATATAAAGGAGGGGGCAGAGGAGGGAGCTTTCTTAGTCATATCACATACATAATAGATGGATGATCTCGACCCCCTATCTATCCCTCGACCCCCTATCTGAAACATCTAAACCATGGTGCTCTCTCCCACCCCTACCCCCGGTCTCCCCTTGGGGCGGTAGGGGGTTGAGTGAGTGTGTGGTCTGGGTGGGTGGTGGAGATGTGATGGGTGGGTGGGTGAGAAGAGTGGGGGTTGTTGGGTTATTGGATTGGTGATGTTGGGTGTGGGGGTGAGGCAGTTGATTCTATACGTAACATGCCCATGGTTCATCGGGAGGGAACAATAGGGCTATACCTCCCACCCACCTAACTATCTCCTCCCAACTAGAATTCTTGTAACCCACCCGGGCCCCTACTATTCTGATGGGAGCGGCTATCTAATATTAGTTGTCCTAACCTTCCATCTGGGAATCTACCGTCAACATTTCTAGGGAACCCTATGATTCCCACCCACCTGGACATGCCAGGGTTGCCTCCCACCCGAGGCAAATAGGCCAGTGGGGTTGGTGGGTGGGAGGAGGTATTGCGGTGGTTGGGAAGCTAGCCATTCCACTCTGGCACTAGTTCTAGTAGGGCCTACTAGGACATGTTACGTATAGAATCTGGCCTTGGCCCTACTATCTATTCCAATTTCCTCCCACCCACCCTAGATTAGTTTAGTTCGGTTCTGAAATAAAGGAATAAAGGAATCAAGTGATCCCTCCCTTACCCATCCCAGTTGTTATTTGGGTCGTGAAAGAAGAAGCTATCCGCTGATCCACCACTCTTTAAAGTCGACCTGGCCACACAATCCCTCTCTTTTATGCCTGATCTTATAGCACCGAAAGCAGGTCGGGTGGGAGGGAGATTAAGTCGTCAGATGAGGGCTAACCAGATTCTCCATTCAGATTCTGGTCTCCCCTCACTGATTAAGCTTCATTCAGATGAGTGGCTAACCTCAAAAAATCTTGGGCCCTCACCCTCGAAAAGATTTATCTTGGGTGAGTAGCAGGATTGCCAAAAAAAACTATAGGCCGAAAAAATCTTGCACGGTTGGGTTGAGAGGGCAATCACCATTTCCTATTGGGATGGGACAGCCCTATAGATAGTAGGGGTTACTGGTGTGTCATTTGTTGGTCACCACCTGACTGTGGGTGGGTGGGAAACTATGAAAGCTCCTTTCTCTCATTGTCATTTCTCAACTATATAAAAGAAGGGCAGGGCGGGGCCATCTATAGTAGTAGGGGACCGATTGATGGAGAAATGAAAGGGAGGGAGCGTGGTGAGCTCAACCTTAGCTAGTGCAATCAATGATCTATTCCCCCAACTGTTAGGATAGGGAATCAAGACCCCTACTCCTACTATAGATAGTTGAATGGAATGGAATAAAGGAGAGCTACAGGTCACGATGTAAGAGATTCAGCTGGGTTCTTACCTATATCTCCCTCCCACCCAGAAAGAACCCCAAATCCCACGAACTATTGAATCGAAAGCTTCATTCCATTCAATCTCTCCTCCCCCCCACCCCCATGGGTGACGAACTCCATTACTTATATGATAGCGCAGCACCGATGCCCCTCCCCATCAATCAGATTGACTGAGCTTGGGATGAACTTCAGAGGATTGACGGGGAGGGGGGATTGGTAGGAATTCTCATGGGTAGAGCCAATAGAACCTATTTCCAGACAAGGAGGGGGACCAAGTGGAACCATAGCGGTTTCTCATTCCCACCCAACCTAGAGATTCTATGGAAAATCGCCATCCCTTTATCAACTATATTAGCAACCGGGGCTCGACAAACTATACTCTAGTGGGGGGGGCCCTTTAGAGGTGGGGGGCCCCTATAATTGTGATCTAGCTAGGGGATTTGGATTTTCAATATAGATCCCCCTGAGCTAGAGCTCCCAATTTAATTCCCAGAGGAAGTATCTGCACCAGAGACTGGTGCGGATCCATCCCTGATATTATCAACATCCTTTTTAATCTAGACTGTGCTTATTTCCTTCTTAATCCCAACTGGATCAACCTTGTTTTTACCTTTATCTTTTTTTTTTGCTGTATTTTCATCTTCTCTATAGGATAGTTTCTTTTCTCATTCTTGCTTCTACAGAATTTTGCAACATGCCCAAACTTATTGCAATTGTAGCATACCACATTCTTCTATCCTTGATTCCTTCTATTAATTAAATTCATTCTTGATTTGCATTGGTTAGCCATATGTCAAAATCTATTGCATGCAAAGCACTTTCCATTGAAGGATTGAGTATTCCTTGCATAGTTAAAACCATTCCTAACCAGATTTCTGCATTCATTTGATCTATGACCAGTTTTATTGCATTTGAAACATTGACCAGAGAATGATGGAATATTCTGATTTATTCTACTCCTACATTGAGTAGCCTTGTGACCAAACGTATTGCAATTAAAACAATAGCCATTGGAAGATGGGTACCTTTGAGCATTTGGCTGCTTGACCAGAGGTCTTCTAGGTCTTCTTCTTTGATTCCAGAACTAGTTGCCTTTGTTTTTCTTCATCTCAATGCTTTTCTGACCTGATTTAGAACTTTCTCCTTTTTTAAATCCCAAGCCTTTCTTGTCATCTGAACTCTTCTGACTTTCAATCAACTCCTCAAGATTTGTAGAGATTATTTTGAATTTTTCTTTATAGCTATTAGCTACTTCCAGATCATATTTTAGAAGTAACACATCTTTTCCTAATTTTTCACATTTCTCAGATTTATCTTTCAACATTTGATTCAAACGTTCTTCAATATTTTCTTTCTCTTTGACCAACTTTGATAAATTATTTAGGGATTCATTTACTTCAATCAACTATTCACTTAGCTCTCTATTTATTTCTTTTGATCTATTAACTTGCTCTCTTAGCTTTAGGATGCAGTCATCTCCTTCTCTGACATTTTCCTTCAAATCTTGGATATCAGCTTCATACTTATCAAGATCTTTAAGGGTTGTTTTTAATTCTTGATCAATTGTGACACTGCCTGGAGTATGATACCTTCTAGCTATCATGAATACTTTTTCCCAGATCTTCCTTAAGCTATTAAACTTATTCCAAGGAACCTTGCTCTGATACCAATTGTTGAATATAAGGAATACTGAGAGGGGGGGTGAATCAGTATTCCATAAAACCACTTCTTCAACACTTCATTAATCTAATTACCAAAATTAATAACATGAAAGTAGAATAAACATGAGAATAACAACCATAAAGACATAACATAGACACCAAGATTTTTACGTGGAAAACCCAAAAAGGGAAAAACCATGGTGAGTGTTAGCTCACAATATATTATAATAACAATATCAGATTACATAAGGCTCACTGCCTAAAGAAATTCTCAATGCAGGTGGACTCATTGTCCAAGTGGACTCACTATCCACAGAGAAAGAGATATAGAAGATAGAAGGAAATTGGCTCACTACTAGTGATGAACTATTGCAAATGCATCTAGCACATGCTGGATCATAGTTTCATTGAAGGCTCAATACATAGATTCAAAGGTCTTCATTAGTTCTGCCCTGCTTCTCACTTTTCTACATATACTCTATTTTATGCCCTTATTGTGCTTTTCTACTCTGCAGATTGCCTTAAATCATGCACACATCAAATTCACATTCTATTCCCATTACTTACACACTCCAACATCAAAATCCATTGAATATATATAAATATATATATCCGCAACAAGATTCATCTCACAATCCGGTCGGCAAGCCAGACATGAAACATGTATACAAGTGTTATACCTTGTCAGCTTGATCTTGTACAAAAACAACAATGCGGACCCAAACAAACATACAATATTCTTCATATAGGTTGGAACCAATCATTCAACCACTTAGATTTATTATTCAAACAATATATCGTTTCCACATATAGATCTAACATGTTTGTCGGCTTGTCCCTTAAGAACACACTTAACTAATTCAAATGTCACATCATAACTTCCACTGCAGATCATATGAGACTGTAAAAATCATAGACAACATTCATTATGGACATCTTAGCATACCTTCAGAACCACAGGACATAATAGTCCTATATAGCAAAATGTGGATCTTGGAACTATTTCTTTGTCACAATGAAATATTGTCAAACTGGAAGCCAATAAAGAACAACTTGTAGAATGTGATCAAAGCAACTTCAGAGGCTATAACTCTAGATTTAGGTAGTCATGATATGTATCTTTTCTACCTCAGAACCGCAAGACAAAATATGCCACAATAGAGGAATGAAAACCCTTTTACTCTAGTACTGTGCACTGTTCCTAACTTAACTTTGTTCACCTAGACTTGCATATTTTACCATATGACTTCCAGAGGAAGTCAGGACTTGAACACTGGAACATGTGATGAATAGGTAGCTATGAACAACATACCTGAACTACATACAAATGTATTTAACTACAGAGGCATACCATCTCAAACATTGTCACTTACTTTGTATAATGTATACTACCCATACTTAGTCATTTATTCTTCCAGAGTAAAGTCTCTTTGCCATGTCAGTAGAATCCCTTTGCCTCGTGTCCACCAATGACAACATTCAACATTCATCAGAGCAGTGTCCCTTGCCAACATTTATCACTTGGATACTTAGCTTTGTCAACTTGCTCCTACATTGTTACACCTTACCCTTGGTTGGTCATTGCTAAAATCCTCTATTAAGTCTTGAATCTTTGTAGTCTCTACTAACACTACTCCTTCTCATTGTTGGTGCCTTCTTAGAAGTTGGTAAGACTATGCTGGAACCATCTCTCCACATCCTCTCTGTCTCATGAGGACCCTTTGCATACTCTTCTATTGAGCCCCTATATGACAACATAGGTGTCACCTGCATACATTCTAAAAAGGTCTTAACACATTAAAACCTTGGCACATTTCGAGAAAGTTCCTTAAAGGTTAGTATAAGATCTTGGAACTTGTAAAACCTACTACTATTTCAAACTATCTTCTCAGACCTCTAAACTTTGGACACTACCTCACTGTGATCACTTGAAAAAGGCACAAGTATTCTAGTGACTTCTCATCATAACCCTATGGCACTAAAGGTATTAGAATACCCTTAACTATTTTGATAGTGCCTCTAGACCTCTTGTAGACCTGTTGACTATCTCTTAAGTCTGTAACAAACTCTATCTCTATCATAGATTGTGAGTTTTATCTATCTCTTTACCTATAGAGATATGATAGGCATTTATTTCAATGGCCCTCACTCTTCATAGACCCTTTGTATAGAGTGAATGCTTCTCCTTTATTCTTAGATGAATATAGGTTATTATTAGACTTTACTCACTGTCCCCTCTTATAGGTTAGCATCCTCTTTTCAAAAAAGAGATATGACTGTGTCCTCTGCACTGATGACTATAGTTTGTCTCCCTTCTCTATATATAGGTTCATGACTGTATGTAGGGTCTGTGGTTGGAGTAGAGCTCCATAGACTATTGTAATAGGGGTATACCACTGTGAGCATGTAAGAGCATAGTCACTATAAAGGGATTTAGATCACCATGAAGAAGGTGCAGATAAGGTGTAGGAGTAGCATATTCTTGTGAATAAATGAAAGAGAAAAACATTGTAAAGAGTGATAAACCTTTATAACTACTAGCATGCTTTCACTCTTTTCATTATCTCTAATAGGACAAGCTTCTTCACTGAGACTATGGACTCTTATCTATTTTTCCATTATGAGGCCTCTGTGACTGTCATCTGTGGAGGCTTCTTGTAGCAAACCTTATGTTCACTATCCCTCAATTCTTACAAGGATCTTTAGAAGTATGAGGTCTAAAGGAATACACAAACCTTGATGATTTCATAGTATAGATCTCTTATGGACAGACTTATATGACTGTAGTAGAGGATCCTTATTTGTTATGATAGCTTCTACCATCATCAATGTCCTCTAGACCTTTCACAAACCTACAACATCATAATGTCCTTGTCTGAGACAAACCCTTTGTGACCTTGGAATTTGTCACTATTTGAACAAGATGAAAAAGAGAAGATCAGTATGGGTTAGTATATATCATTGTTGAACATTTATGGACCTCTATATGCATTGTAGACCTTTGTGAAATATTACAAACCTATGTTATCATTGTTGTTCTTTGGCAAGATTGCATCTCGGGCATCACTAAGGCTATCAATCAATAGTGAGGTTATCATTATGACTACACAAAGCTCTAAAAATTGAAATAGAGTTAAAATGTATAAGTATCATCTTATAGTAAGGATCAATACTGTAGGGTAGAGACTACCACTATACATATATCATTCCCTCTGATAGAGTTCTAATCCATTGTTTTAACTCCTTTGTGATGTAGAGGCATCTAAAATCCCCAAACTAATTCAACAATTAACCTTTGGAGTTCTAAAACAAACAAACAATTGGTGTTCCTTCACAACTGTCCCCTTTTCCTAGTAGCCCTCAAAACCTAGTTTTTTAAACATATCTTTTGGAGAATGCATCAAACCCAGAAATCAAATACCTTTTTGAGTACCCATTATGATCCTCCTTAGCATGTCAAGAAACCAACTATGGTTGTTTTGAAAAGTAACCCCCAAAATTTGACTGTCCTACTGTCCTAAAGGGGCAATTAGGCCACTTTTACAAAGCAAACACCATGCAAACTCTTCCTTAACCCCAAATTTCAATTCCAGGACCTTAAGTAGGTTTCAAATGGATCAAATCAACAATTTTTATCAGTGGGAACTCTTACAATTTCACCCAACCACAAAATCTCACTTTTGGCCTATTTAGGCTTACATACAAGAGGGTTTATTGAAAGTATGACCTCCCAACCTTGTCACACCTTACCAATACCTCAAACACACCTTGGAGGGTATGCACATGTTTAAAACATCCACTAGAAGGATTCCCCAACTATATTTCTCCAGACCCTAACTCACAACCACCATTCTTTACTTGAAATATGAAG
This sequence comes from Cunninghamia lanceolata, assembly GCA_027924645.1. NCBI lineage: Eukaryota > Viridiplantae > Streptophyta > Pinopsida > Cupressales > Cupressaceae > Cunninghamia > Cunninghamia lanceolata. Next base: position 22,463,895 of record BSBN01000112.1, on the reverse strand, counting down.
GAAAACAACTAGGGAAGCAACACAAAACTCACCAACTAGCTTCCCTTGCTCTTGTCAATCACATAAACAATAAAACATACTTCTTGTTGTAAGTATGTGCCTAATCAGTGTTGTCATTGATGTCAACATATTCTTGTTATCATTAGTGTCAACTGTATCCTATTCCATTACTTGTTTAGAAGACTTGTATGTTGAGGATATTAAGAAAATTAGCCTCCCCAGAAGAAACAAGTAAGCCACAGAGAAGTGCAGTACAAACAGTGAGTTGTATGCTGAAGAACAGTCTAGTAAATTGCTCCGCATTTGTTCCTACTTGAAGATCATGGTTTGTGGATTGGAAGTAAGTTAGAGGTGTGTCTGAGGATGCTACATTTCGGGTCTGAGCCATCCACATAAAGATCTGAGTGAGTTGTGTTCACCAAAGTGAAGCCTACTTTTTCTGTAAGTTCAGTTGAGATAGGAAGATAGTATTTGGATCCACATTCCTCTGCAATAAAGTATTTTGCTATGTGGGTCTAGAGGGAAGTCTGGGATGATGATAAGTGCCTACAATTGTAATGGTTTGTGGTTTGGTGGTCCGCAAGCTATCTTTCTTTTATGATAGTTGAAGACAGTAAAGTTCATGTACTCTAGTGAGAAGATTCCTATGAATAAAGTGGTTAAGGTTCGTGTAGTTGCTCCTGGTGATTATAGCGTGCTTGTGGATGGCTCCTAATCATTTTCCTATTAGAATTTTGGTCCACATTAAGAAATTGAGATGGTGTGTGAAGATTTCTCCTAGATAACGTAGCATGTAACTAGTCTTGGCCGACCTAGTTGATCCCAGTGATTGTAGAGATCTCTAGAAGATTGTGGAAGCGTGTTGTGGCCTGGAAGATCGTGCTTGAGTCCCAGCTAAGGCATGAAGTGATCTGCTTTTCATTCCCTTTGCATGATGTTGCAATAGGTCAGTACCTATTTTGTAAATATTTGTAATACCGACCTTGGAGATTGTTCCAATGGTTGATGCTGACCTTGATAGTCATTCCAAGGTTGATGTAGTGTATAAATACTTGTAGCCAAGTCATGGAAAAGTTGTCCTTGAGTGAAAATGAGAATACATTAAGAAAGGTCCAAAGGCAGAGCAGAGAAGAGGAAGAGGAAAGAAGAGGAAGAGCAGAGTAGAGGAAGAGCAAGGCAGAGGAAGAGCAAAGCTGAGGAATTGTTTATTCACAATAAAGAAAGGTGTTCATAGTGGCAGTGAATTTAGCAGTAAGCCACCAATAGGGTTTAACAACCCTCAAGGTTTAACAACCCTCATTGCAATCTTTCTAGGTTTAGGGTTGAGGCAGTGAGCCTGCTAGACCTAGTTGTTCTTCATGGCAGTAAGCCAGTATGTTTAGGCCCGTGGGGTGACCAAGCCTAAAAATCACTATTTCAATATAGCAATATATATTGAGAGTTAATCCTCTCCGTGGTTTTTCCCCACCTTGGGGTTTTCCACGTAAATATGGTGTCTCTTGTGTTTGATGTTGTTAAGTTTCTGATTTCATGCACTCATTGTTAAATCATAATAATTGTGGATAAGTGATGAATGTTTAATTGCAGAAAGTGTTTAAGTTTTTATGACAATAGATTCACCCCCCCCTCTCAGTTGTCTGGCGCATATCAACAATTGGTATCAGAGCCAAGTCCCTTTGGAAAGAGTCTAACAACTCAAGGGAGATCCAAATGGAGACAAAAGGAAAACAAATACTCTCTGATACAACTAAATGCTCATCAAGAGTTATCAAGAGTAAATTGTCCAAGGAAGCGATTCACGAAGAACAAAATGATAACCATCGAAGATGGTTTGAAGCTTGTATCGATGATGAAGACTGTTGGGTTATAGATAGTAGTTTCTCAAACTATATGATTGGTGACAGAAGTAAGTTCATTAGTCTAGAAGAATACAACGAAGGGCTAGTCAGGTTCAGAGATGACTGCACTGCTAAAGTCTGTGGAATAGGATCGACAAATTTTGGCAACAAACAAATTTCTGAAGATGTTCTTTAAGTAAAAGGTTTGAAACAAAATCTCTTGAGTGTCAGATAATTATGTAGGAAGGGATTCAAGTTTGTATTTGAGAATGACTCTCTTGAAGTCAAAGAAAAATCTAGATCTATAATAGCAATTGCAAAAAGAACTGCAAAGAACATCTATCATCTTAGAAAAAGTGACTTTCTTGGTTACACATCTCAGACAAATGAAAGATGGGTTTGGCATAGAAGACTTTGCCATACAAATCTTGATGACTTAACGAACTTAGTTCAAATTGTGAAGGATCTACCAGAGATTGATTACTCAAGCAACATCAGTTGCAGGAAATGTCAAAGATTGTCAAGAAAAGCATGACAAGATAAAGAAAGATCCTCCACTGAATGATTGGAATTAATTCATACAAACTTTTGCGGTCCTACAAGAATATCAAGTCTCCATGGTCAAAGGTACTTTATGTTTTTCATTGATGACTTTTCTAGAATGACTTGGGTTAGTTTTTTAAAAGATAAATCAGAGATTCTGGAGGTACTCAAAATTTTTAAAGAAACCCTTGAAAATGAGCTAGGCATGAACATGAAAGGCCTAAGAATTGGGAAAGAAGAAGAATATATCTCCAATAATTCTAGTATATTTTGTGAAACCTATGGGATAGAAAAACAACTCTCTGGCAAAACTAAGATAATGGAAGAAGCAAGTAGAACTATTTAGAAAATGCAAAATTAATGATGGAAGAAGCAAATTTACCAAATGTATTTTGGAAGGAGGTAATACAAACCACTGTCTACACATTGAATAGAGTTCAGGTAACAACCAAAGAAGGAAAGACCCCTATTGAGTTATGGTGTGGATCAATACCCACTGTGAAATATTTCAAAATATTTGGAAGCAAATGCCTCATTAGAATGGAAAAGGACAATGCTAAGTTTGAGGAAGGCATTTTTCTTGGATACTCATCCTGGTCCAGAGCTTATCAGTGTTACAACAATAGATTGGGTAGAATCATGGAAAGTACAAATGTCAAGGTTATTGAAAACATCCAGGAGAATCTAGTCTCAACCAACAAGAGTTTGCACATTGAAAAACAAGAAGGTTCCTAGACCACTAAATGCGATATGGAAGACCACAAAGCTGCTGTAAATCAAATGAATATGTACTTAATTGCCAGTATTGACAAAGACAACTCAAGAACTACAGATGAAGACATGGATTTGAAAGAAGATTTAAGAAGGCAAATCAGGTAGTTACAACAAACTCTAAAAGAGAACATTGAAGAAAAGACAAAGATTGAGAATTGTCTGAAAGACAAAGTTAAAGACTACATGAAGCTTGAAGAAGAGGTTGAAGACTTGAAAGTTGATCTGAAACATGTACAGGCTCAAAGAGATCAACTTAGTGTGAGTGCTGCTAGATATGATAGGTTAATAACAGAAGAGAAAAATGATAGAGAAGGCATAATATTTGGAAAAGACAAAGGTTTCAGAATAAGTCAGGAAGAGGACAAGATCAGATAGACTTATAATCAAAGAAGAAAAAGACTATCAAGTAGACAACCAAATGGTACTCTTCCTTCAATGGTTACTGCAATTTATGCAACAAATTTGGTCACAAGGCTAATTGGTGTAGAAATACGGTGAATCAAAATATCCCATCCTTCTCTAGTCAGAATTCCATTAGATGCTATGCTTGCCATAAAATGGGACATAGAGCTAATGAGTGTAGAAGCCAAGTGAGAAAAGGCTATGGGACAAATGGGAAAATGGAATCCTTCAGTGGCTACTATTATATATGCAATAAATTTGGGCATAAAGCTAACCTATGCAGGTCAAGGATGAATGAAAGGATCAATGGTCAGAAAAGTACTATGTGTTTTAATTGCAACAAGCCTGGACATGTTGCAAGATTTTGTAGAAGTAAGAACATGAAGAAGGATAATCAAGAAGCATTGAAGAAGTCAGTGGAAAAGGTTGATCCGACAGAAGTCAAGGAAGAAATGAACAAGGTTTGGGTCAAGAAGGAAACAAGTGAAGGAAGAGATGAGTCTACTCCAGGGTTTGGAGCAACTACTTCCTCTGAAAAGTAGATTGTGAGTCATGGCTCAAGGGGAGCTGTATTGAAAATTCTAAATTCCCCAGCCAGATAGTCAGTACTAAGATTCAACACAAAGTTATGAGGACCTACATGGCAGATTGCTTGAAAGTAACTTTGTAGATCAAGGCACAAAAGGATTATGGCTTGGAAGCCCAAGTTGACTAAAGTATAAGCAATATATAAAATGTACTGGTCAAGTGTGTACTTAAGGGACAAGCTGACAGGTTATGAATTTTGGCTAAGTATCTAATCAATAAAATTAAGTGACAGGGCTCTGGTATTCTGGACCGCTTGGGTTCACTGTTGAAGATAATGTTCTGTAGTCCTGATATATGGTTATTAATCAATGATTACATCTATATCCATAAATTTGTCTGATCTTGAGAATAATTAGTAATAGAAATTCAGGATTATTTTCTGTATAGAGCAGTTTTCTTTAGAAACAATTTGAAAATTTGCAGATAGCTCAATGTTGAATGATTATGAAGGCAATGACTGGGAATGAGATACAACTGAGGATCTAATGCTTAAGGTCTGATAGTAGAGGTGAGTTCACATCAAATGAATTCAATATTTTCTGTAAAGAATAAGGGATAAGTAGACAATTGTCTAAAGTTGTTAAAAGGAAATATAGAACAGTCCAAGAGGCTACTAGATCAATGATGAAGGAAGTTGACCTACCAAATACATTCTAGAGAAAAGACACACATACTGCTATCTACATTCAAAATAGAGTTCAAGTCAAAACTGCTAAAATAAGAGTCTGGGAAAGATCATTGAGAAGTGCTATTGTGAAGGTTGATGAAATCAGAGAAAGAATGTCATATTTGTTGTACCTAATCAAATTTTTTTTTTGCTTCATTAAGGCATTTTATGCAAGTCTAGAAATTCTGTCAAAAAGTCAAAAAGTCAAAATTTCTAAAAATAGAAATTTCTATTTTTAGAAAGTTTCTAAAAATAGACGTCAAATTAGGTTTTCTGGGTTTCTTGAGATATAGACACTGGCAAAATTTTCTAAAAATAAAAAGTTTCTAAAAATAGAATCTCTGATTTAGGTGTTGTGCCTAATTCTCATTGGTTGATTTTGCTTCACGATTAAGGTGGTCCAGACGGAATCTACAAAAGTTCAAGTTTTCTCTACTGGGTCAATTCTTCTTTTTCAAATGGTGAAGCTCAAGCTTCGGAGTCATCAATGGAGGAAGTCCATCTTCCAGAGCTCATTTTCAAGTTTTCAATGTTGTTCAGACAACGCAAAACTGACAAACAATCGTCGATTTGATGAAGAACGGGAAATGGAGCAGGATGGATCTAGAATGAGAAGCAAAAGTTGAAAATCATGAAAATTTTCTAAGGCACAAATTTTTAGGAGCCCTTGGAGGTTGGGGGCTCCCATCTTTTCCAGTGTTAGAATTTTTTTTACGTTTTTCAGGAAACGTCAAAAAGCCTCCGTCAGCTCGTTTCTGGGGGGTCAAAATCAGTCAAAACTCAGTCCAAATGTTGGTAAAAGCTAGAAATTCATCTTAGATAGGTTTAGGCTACTCAGATTACCTCCCATCCTGCTCCAACAGTCAACCAGACAACCTAACATGAAGATTGAACGGGACTTGCGGCAAGCAAAATGAAGAAATGGAAAGAAAAATTGAAAATCTAAAAAATATTCTAAGGCACAATTTTCTAGGAGCCCCTGGAGGCTGGGGGCTCCCATCTTTTCATGCCTTCAAATATTTTCCATGTTTTTTAGAAAAAAAATGACAAATCTTCTTCCGTCAGCCCGGTCATATTCATAGATAATCAGTTTGGCTCAATTTTCAAGGCATGCACAGGGTAAAATCAACTTAGTTTTCATCAGGCTTGCCTATATACCAGATTATTAGAATCAATTTTGCTCTGACAGGTAGAAATCGACAGCCAAATAGGGGTTTACAGTCACAGTGCGCGCAGAAGACAAGAAATTGAAAAAGTTGAAATTTTCCAAAAAATGGCTAAGGCATGAAAATCCAGGAGCCCCTAGAGGCTGGGGGATCCCAAATTTTCATGCCTTAGAATTTTTCATGTTTGATAGTGTTTTTTTGACAGCCGCTTCCAAAAATCTATCCGGTGATAGGTTTTAGAGGTCAGATTTTAGTTAGATGTTGTCATATCGTTAGTTTGAGGCTGGGGATGAAATCACGGTTGATAAATCTTCAAGGTGCCATGATCAGTCAACTTTTTTAGTCAAATGGTGATAGTTTGCCATCTTGGTGAAGTTAGGGATAGGCCATGCTGGAGTCAAAATGAGTGCAAAAAGTGTCGAAATGAAAAAAAATTAGCTAACACTTTTGCAACCTCGCGTGTTTGATGACATCATCAAAGAAGATATTTTTAATCATCTCACACATGAAGCCATAGGCAACTATAAAATAGGGATTCTTCCTATTCGAGCATATCTACTTGGATTTGTACTTTAAAAGATGCTTTCTTCATGGATAAGATTCAAGCTTTATTCTTTCACATAGAAAGCTGCTTTTTTGCCCTAAAGTTCTATAAAGACAAGCTTTTGGCTTCTTTTATTCATTACTTTTGTAGGTTGCATCCAGAGGAGGAAGATTTTTATTCTCTTTCAATGAAGATTCAAAGACCCAAATGAGGTGTTTTTTTAGTGTTCTTCATGGTTTCGGGATGAGGAAGCATAGAGGCATGCTTTTTTGAGGTCTTTTTTTCTAGGGGATCATTTTTCAGAAATAGGACTGAAGCTTTTTCAATTTTCATTGAGATGGGTCCATCCAGAATTTCATCCTCTTGAAGATTGGGAAATTTTATTTTTTTAGGATTTTATTTTTTTTGCTTTTTCAAGAAATCCTCTGCTTTTTCAAAATCTAACGATCTGGGTTGCTTCAAAATGGAATTATCTACAAAACCCATGTGCCAGCTTTTTTGCTCACATTTTTCTTTTTAGAAGAAATCAGCAAGTAATTTTCAGCCTTCTGTCTAAGATTTTTCTGACATAGGCATGTTCACAATCATTCTTCAAATCTTTCAGCATGCATTACTCTCCAATAGAGATCAAGCCTAAAATGACGTTGATTCACGATTACCTAAGAACTTTCGAGATAGACTTGCATAAAGTACTTCCAGTGATCAATTTGCATCCTTTGGAAGATGCAAGAAATAATACTATTAGGAATCTAGGTCACTTTGGCTTGCTTGCAACAACTTCATTCCCCATTTCAGTGCAAAGTATCAAATTCGTAATTGCTTGTATGAAGCATTACAATTCAGTCACAAGAGAAATCCAATCAACAGATGGAAATGTGCTCTGTAGCCATAGGCCAAATGACATTGAGAAGTGTTTTTCAATACCAATATGGAGGGAGAACTTGGTTGTTTCAATTGAAGAATGCAAGATGGTGTGGCACAATGATAAAGAAAAATATCAGAAAGGGTTGCTCAAAAGTGGTTGAAAGAAAGGCATAATGTTTTGCCAAAGAACATTGGACGTGGATGTCTTCAAGGTTTTCAGAGCCAATCTTGGTAGAAGTACCCGACACACAGATGTGAATCTCTTGAAGTTGCAACAGATAATCTAAAAGAGAGAGTGTTGAATAATGGAGAAGATGAAGTAGCCCTCAAGGCTGAAAATAGGCAGCTGCGGCAATATATTTATATCAATGGATGACATCACCATAAAGCAAGAATGTAGATGAGGATGTGACTCAAAAGAAAGCAACTTTAAATCAAATGCTTTTTGTTTTAAAGCATTTTCTTTAATCCTAAGCTCATCCATTCTTTATTTAGAAAGAAATCACTTTGTATTAGTTGGAGCTTTCTTTGCTTTAAAGCAAATTGTTTTAAAGCGTTCGTTAGTTGTAATCTTTGTCTTAGAACAGAAATAAAGCTTGTGAGTTAGCAAGTTAGTTAGGGTAAATCAATGAGATTTTAGGGTTCCCTACTCCTTTGATTTAGTATAAATAAGGGCAACCTTGCCCATTGTAAGTAACAATAATGGTAATTGTGATAACAAATTTGTTGTGCCTATTCTAGCCTGTAGAACTTGTTATTCCAAGTGCTCATTCATTCTGTGTTGTCTGTTTTCCAGTGTTTGATAGCATATTATATGCCTGCCTTTTGCTACAATATTGATGTCCTAGAGTTGTATCAACTTTATGATAATGGGAATAGAAGTCTTATGCCTGCCTTTTGCTTTGATTTTCTATCTCAAATCATCAAGTTTTATCGTCAGATGTGTGGCTTGTGTAAATTTTATTTTAGTTTTCATCATTAAAGTACAATGGGTCTTATGATGTGAATCTAGGAGAAATTTATTTAAGTTTTTATGTTAAAACAAATCACTCCTTGTCCACTTTTGATTTCTGTACTCTGTATTTACTCAGACAATCAAAAGTGTCATTTAGTTTAGGCCTAGTTGTAGTTAGAAGTTTTAAAATAGAAAAACCTCTTCTGCAGTGAAATAGAGGTTTATAACCTTGTGCTCGCAGCTGAAATTCGAAAAGAAGATAGGCAAATTTGTTTTATTTATCTTTCAACCAAACATCAACAAAAAGGGAACTCCCCCTCATAATAGGAGAGCAGTTTATCTGTGCATAGCTATCCATTTCCAACTCGCATTCTACAGGTACGAATTGAAACACCAACAATATCTGAGTAGGTATAAATCAAATCGACTTGTTGAACAAGAAGACAGTCAAGTTAAAAAAGAAGAACTTCTAGAAAGAATTCCTAAGATCCCTAGAGATTGTGCAAAAGTACCACATTGAAGACCAGTTCTTGGGCAAAAGAGCTAAGGTGTATTGGCAAAGAAAAAGAATTGTAGATGAATAGATAAATCTCTGGATGAGGTATGCAAGGATAAGTTGTCAATCAAGGAAATAAAAGGAAAAAGGTGTAGCAGTATAGGTAATAATCAGAGATGGTTGCTGAAATGAAGAAGATTATGAAATTATCTCCCAAGGGAAGTAGGTAAATGATGCTAATATGAATTTTTGATAAAGAGCAGTAAAGTATTGCAGTGTTACTCAAGAAGGAGAAAACTTCACATAAAGAATCAAAGTTGTAGTTAGGAAAGCATCAAGTAAGGGGCAGCAGTCAGTTGAAGAAAAGTTTAGAAGAGAGATTAGATCAAAGTAGAAGAGTGCAAGTATGTGCCCTTTGCCATTCAAAGGGGGAGAGAAGTCATGTGAAAAAATTAGAGTGCGGATGTGTAAGAGAAAGAGTGTAGATGAGTGCAAATGTGTAAGAGAAAGAGTGCATATGTGAAAAGAGAAAGGGGGGAATCTTGTCTTGATGGCTATTGCAGTTTTAAACATCATATGTTGCCATCAATGACAAAGGGGGAGATTGTTGCAAGTATGTGCCTAATCGGTGTTGTCATTGATGTGAGTGTAGAACTTCTAGCACAACTGTGTATTTCTTTTTTGTATTGACATTTTAGATCACACTCCGTGATCCATCATCAGGATGAAAAGAGGAGAATGTAAATGAGATAAAATTGCAGAGGAGGTTTAATAAAAAGAAAGAGGGGGGGTGGGCACAAGTACCAATTTGACTAGAGTCAAAGAGACAATTACAAAAAATATAAGAGAGGAAAAAGAATAAGTAAATAGAATAAAGGGTAAGATAAAAAGAATAAACAAAAAAGGAAAGGAGGAGTCAAAGGGATAGAGAATAAGGGACATAAAAAGAAACAAAATAAAGAGTTAATAAACAGAAATAAACAAACTTATTACAAACTAAAAATGAATCAAAGCAGAGGACAAGAAAAAAGAAAATAAAACATAAGGAAAAAAGGAGAAATTTTTGAGAAAAAGTAAACCCATAATATATATAAAAGATAAAAACCAAAAATAAGTAGAAATGGGCATCAATAACATAAATTAAAAATAGCAAGAGATAAAAATGGAATGAAATAAATAGATATAAATCAAATAAAAATAAAAATAGAATAAGTAAAAGGTTAAAAATAAAGGTTGGAAATAGATGGAAAAGGACAAAAAAATAAAATAAATAAAACAAAGATATATATATATATATATAATGGAAGCAAAGAAAAAGATATAAAATGAAATAAAAAGAATGAAATGAAAAAGATCTAAAAATAGATGCAAAAAATGTGTAAAAAAAAATTGAAAAAACTTATATATTTACTTTATTTAATTCTCTTTCTTTTTATACAATAGATAGATTGTTTTATTTCTTTCTATCTTTATTTACATACTTTTATTATATCTTTTTCACTTCTATCTATTTATTTAATTTATTTCTCTTTCTTTTTATGTCATAGATAAAGATAAATATATAAGTTTTTTCAATTTTTTCTTACACATTTTTTGCATCTATTTTTAGATCTTTTTCATTTCATTCTTTTTATTTCATTTTATATCTTTTTCTTTCCTTCCATTATATATATATATGTATATATATATATACGTATATATATATATGTATATATACGTATATATGTATATATATATACGTATATATATATATATATATACGTATATGTATATATATGTATATATATATATATATATACATATATATATATACGTATATATATATATACGTATATGTATATATATGTATATATATATATATATACATATATATATATACGTATATATATATATATATACGTATATGTATATATATGTATATATATATATATATTTGTTTTATTTATTTATTTAATTTTTTGTCCTTTTCCTTCTATTTCCAACCTTTATTTTTAACTTTTAACTTATTCTATTTTTATTTTTATTTGATTTATATCTATTTATTTCATTCCATTTTTATCTCTTGCTATTTTTAATTTATGTTATTGATGCTCATTTCTACTTATTTTTGGTTTTTATTCTTTATATATATTATGGGTTTACTTTTTTCTCAAAAATTTCTCCTTTTTTCCTTATGTTTTCTTTTCTTTTTTCTTGTCCTCTACTTTGATTCATTTTTAGTTTGTAATAAGTTTGTTTATTTCTGTTTATTAACTCTTTATTTTGTTTCTTTTTATGTCCCTAATTCTCTATCCCTTTGACTCCTCCTTACCTTTTTTGTTTATTCTTTTTATCTTAGCCTCTATTCTATTTACTTATTCTTTTTCCTCTCTTATATTTTTTGTAATTGTCTCTTTAACTCTAGTCAAATTGGTACTTGTGCCCACCCCCCCCTCTCTTTTTATTAAACCTCCTCTGTAATTTTATCTCATTTACATTCTCCTCTTTTCATCCTGATGATGGATCACGGAGTGTGATCTGAAACGTCGATGCAAAAAAGAAATACACAGTTGTGCCAAAAGCTCTACACTCGTTGTCATTGGTGTCAATTGTATCCTAACCATTACGTGTTTAGAAGTCTTGTATTTTGAGGATATTGAGAAAATTAGCCTCTCCAAAAGAAACAAGTATGCCACAGAGAAGTGCAGTATAGACAGTGAGTTGTATGCTGAAGAACAGTCCGGTAAACTACTCAACATTTGTTCCTGCTTGAAGATCATGGTCTGTAGATTGGAAGTAAATTAGAGGTATGTTTGAGGATGCTATTGTTATCTCTGAAAGTTATGCCCTCCAATTTGTAAAAATATTGGCACTCTTGAGGAACATGGAAACACTCCTAGGCTGTGGGTCACCTGGAAATTGGAGTGAATCTCTGGAGAAGGCCGGCTTCCTAAACTTGTATCACCTAAACTAATGATTTCTTGCAGAGAAAAGGGAAGGAGGAAACTCAGAAAAACTAAACTGAAAACTGAAAGTAAAAGGATGATATACCTAACTGAAAGGATATGAAACTCAAATTCATGCACTTATTATAATGACAGAAAACACACTTGCACAACTTATTATTGCATACTTCTGGATAAGTGTTTCAAAAACAGGTCCTAGTGCTCAAATTTTCAAGAAGGAAGATAACTTCAGACCCAGAAAGAAACAATTTACACCTTTTGACACAATTTGTAACTTGCATTAATGTAATTTTTGCATAAAGGCTCTAAATCTGAGACAAAGCTATAAGGAAATAAACATTACCTCACAAATAAATTGATCAATCGGTTGCTTAAGCACAATAATGCAAAGAACAAGTAGGCAGAATCTTCAATCAACAATACTTAAGGCCCTCACTATATTTCATATCAAGTAAAATGAGTTACAAAAACAAATGCTAAAAATCTAAGCAAGGATCACAAAAATCACAAATCTCTCCAAGTAGCATAATCAGAATTGTCAAAAATGAATCATAAAAGTGACTATATCCACCACTATCCAAGTGGTTCCACCATATAAGGAGCTAGAAACAACTTTGGGTCGGATGCCCACAAAAGCCTAGAATATAGGGCTTACATCCTCTCCACAAGAGCTCATAATGAAGGAAAAAGTTCCTCATGACCTAGTCCAACATGATGACTCATGATAACTACTCCAAAAGGACTCTAAAAGCAATAAAACTCTCCTAGATACTCTCAAAATAGTTCAACTCAACTACTAACTATCTTTGTGACTTAGTCAAAACTCTCACCACTCCAAGGCAAAACAAAAGGCTATATGTTTGACATGTGTTTGCCAACTCCTCCATTCTCCAAATATGTTTGCTCTCAAAGCCAATAAAATCTCAAAAATAACCTTAGCACTCTCCTTTGCATTTAAAAATAGCAACCCTTAAATGATTTATAAGGTTATCATTTAAGTCTTATTGTTTTACATTTCATATTTCAAGCAAAGAGATTAAGTACAAAAAACAGACACTAGCACCGAAGTGCTTACCCTAGCATAAAGGAAACAAAAGACTTAACAAAAAAGTCTCAAGATGTATGGCCACCTTGTGGCATGCTACTAGGTATTACATATCATTAAGTTATTGACCACGGGCTATTTGCAAGGAATACAAAGAACATAAAATGCAAAAAGAAAAAGAAACCCATCGGGTTCTTAGGGTTACGAAACCTTAGAAACAAAAAGGCAACTTTTTTGCTCTCATTCACATTTTGCATTCTTGGAATTTTGTGATCTGCTATTGCGCCGCCATGAGTATAACCTGTATCTTCTCTTAGAGATCTCTCTGCTATCATGAGGGCATTTCGACTGTGTTTTTGTTGAAAGACCTTCAAAAATCAAAGGTAAGTTTGAAAAACTTGTTCTCTAATGTTAAAACTATAACTTTGTCATTTCTACTGCTCTTCTACTTCATTATATATGCTGAATGCCATCATTTTACTTTTATGCTATCACATTCATTTTATCTTCTTGAAGTTGCAAATTTGCTATATATAACAACCTTTGCATCTTAGGGTTTTGTCAAAACCCTCACTGTATTTTGAATGGCCATGGAGAAAAATAGCTCTTAAAGCTTCTAAAAATGATTTGAAGACACGACTACTCTTTTTTGGTAATGAAGAAATACAGTGAGTTTTCTTTCTAATTTTTAACTTAGGGTTTTGAGAAAACAACCCTGAATGTGTTTACTTCTTCTTCTGTATATATCACTTACAGTTGATTCTCAGTACTCAGGCCTTTGCTATCAAAAGAATGCATTTTGACTGAGAAACGAAGATTTCTTACTAGGGTTTCAATGGAACAAAATACTCTCAGCCCATTTTGAACGGCCATGAAATACTACTGGTTGTTAAGGCTCTTTGGATGACTTAGACACAGTCAACAATTTTACTTTCTTTTCCTCTTCTGTATAAATGAATCTCTATGCTTTTATTCATTTTGAGCACATACACTCCTGTAGCTATTTATAATGGACCAAAATGTAGAGATTCTGGTTTCAAAAGTGCCAGTCCTTCATGATACTCTACTGCTTCTTTTACTACATCAAATGTTTGTTTTTTGCATTTTGATTACTGTTTGAAGTAGATAGGCTTCTACTCTCTACATGATCTCTGTAGGTGACTTTGATGTTGTTATTTGACTCTTAACAGTCACTTGGCATGACTTTCTTTTAACTCTTCACCTAATCATCCTTTTATGATTGTAGCTGTCATCTTGTGCTCAATCTTTAGGACTGTATTCGTGGTCTTTGCACATTTGTTACTGTGTTGGTCATCTCAAAAGCTCCTAGGGTATGTGACAACTTTTCAAGACTCTCCATACCTTTCATGGTGACAGTCTCAACCCTTGCTTTTTAACCTCTATCTGCATTACTGAATCTTCAGGCTTATAAACCCTGGCAGAGCCACCAATGTAAAGGCCTTGCACATCATTGTACATTCTCTTTATACCATTGTCTTTTTGATTGACTTTTCTACATGATAGTCTTGTTAGACTACTCTTTGATGACTTTCCCTTCATCTTTGATATGCACTCTTTTGTGGTAACTTTTCTCAACATGTTTAGTGTTATTCATTGTGCCTCATGCACTACTAAGATCACTGTGTTTAATGTGATCACTTTCTTTCACCTGTCCTATGCAGACTCGTGCTTTAATTATTCTTGCACAAAGTTTGTTAAATGAGAGACAATCTTTTCATATGATCCTAAAAACCTCATCCTTCACCAGCAGACTCAAGACATATTTGGTATTGTTTTGAAGATCTTTGACAGTTCAAAACAAACCTTAAATACCACTGTTTATAACTGCTTCTCACCTCTATCAGGTAATGGTCTTCTCATGACTGTTGACTGTCATTTTGTGACTACTTTTAGTTTGACTGTATTCTTGAAACCTTATGATTGTTCTCACAATCTTTATCTCTGTATTACTCTCTGATGTGATTGGTAAATGATCTTCTGACATTGTTGATTGCTCCTATGGTTCTGCCTATCATATTTGAATGAAGACTGTATCATATGATAACTTATGATAAACTATTCCTTATATTGTTCTGCACTTTTTACTCTCTTTGTCTGTTACTAGACAATTCCTCATGACTATCTTCTTCATGCAATCTGTCTTCCTTGTATTTGATGAATATACATGAAATTCTCTGTAATGGCTATGAGTTGGGATCAACCCTTGTGGGAGCCACATTTTCTCCACTCATAATGTAAACTGATAAATCAAAACAGAGACATAATTACACCTGTATCTGCACTTGAAGAAAACTTGATAGAAAATGCATATTCTGGATGTGTTTGATTACTTGATTGTTCTCTAGGACATCCAAGGTTTGCATTGCTCATTTAATGTATTTAGAGATCAGTTTATACATGCATAAGTGTTTGTTCATGTAAGGTTTGAGACCTTTCATTGCTTAGAGCACTTCTCTAACATCATTATTATTGCCAGATGTAGGAACAAAGAGCAACATGAAGCTAGAAAGGACAGAAATGGTTCGGGGCAGCAACAAGACAAGATGACACATTCAGAACCAATCATTCTCAGGCAATGACTGACCTACAACCCTATATGCACATTTAATTTTATTTACTTATTCATGTACATATTGTTCTTCAATTCCATTGAATAAGTAAAGTTAATCTCACAGCTTGTGTGAGACAATGTACATCTTATATTCAATAAAGATTAATTCTTTGTTCAGAAAAGATTTGTGTAAACCCTTCTCATGTTACATGCACTTGTATGAATGCAGTAATTTGATAAAAATAATCCTTTGAATTATTTCATTTATGCACTTGAATGTAATATAGGGAAGATCAGATGAAATGTACCTTTCAAGTTTTGAATCAAAGCTCTACCTGAATGAGCTACAGTGAAATTTAGGTAACATTTCTGGTGACATCTGCTATATGTTTGCCTGCTAAACATCAAACCAATTGCCTAAAGCTTACCATTGGGCATAGGGTCACTCAGAGACTTTCTAAGACACTTGGATAAACAAACATGTTAGAAAAAACATGGGCATGTGATTGATATTCTTGATTCTCTTGTTGCTTTCTCGAAGATCCATGTGATGCTAACTGGTTTTTTTGCATTTGAAAGTCAAATTGTATATTTGTAGATGTATATCATATGATATATGATGCCCAGTCATTGCTCTAATAGTAGTTTTTAAAAATTTTATGTAGGTAACTAGGGGCAGCAAGGAGACAACAGTTGAGTGCATGACAAGTGGACAACACAGGATGACACTAGACATGACAAATAGGACCAAGACTCGTCATTCAGGCAATGACAAGTCACCCTATCTCATATGCATATTTATCTCTTTATTTTTCTATAAATGTATAGTTTGTCTTTTCATTTGCAATGAAATATTAGTCTCACGGCTTGTGTGAGACCTTATACATTTATTTTATCAATAAGATTACTTGTTTCTAAAAAGATTTGTACAATCCTTTCTATGTTATTTACATTTGCATAAATGCAATCCAGTGTAATGTAATCTTCTGATTTTATTTATGCACATGCATCTAATGTAACAAAAGAATAAAAATGTACCATCCTTTCTCCATTTAATCACAAAAGCTCTACCTGATTGAGTTGTTAGTGAAAATAGGTAATATTTTTGGTGACATTTGCTATATGTTTGCCTGCTAAACATCAGACCAGTTGCCTGAAGCTTATCCATTAGGCATGGGGTCACTCAGAGACTTTGAAAACACTTGGACAAATAGATTTTCTGATTTTTGCAACTCAGCAGAACAAAACATGATACCTTGGAAACTTATTCAAACACTAGAACTCAAGTCAAACTGACTAACTATCCAAAACAACGCTTGGGGAAAAAAACCTACTCAGTTACTAACCCTACCCTACATTAACCAAGAAAAACATCACCTCAAATGAAACCATTTACTAGTTGAGTAAAGTAGCTACCATTTCTACATAATTTACAATGTTTGCCATGTTTGAGGACAACTAGAAAGAGATGAAATTGAATAGAAATTCAACAAAGAGCTGCAATACTTCTTGAAGAACATACACAAGTCCACTAACCTTTTCATATGGAATGTAAACATTCCTGTCCTAAGGTAGAAAAGTGACTTGAAGTTTCTCTCCCCTAGCTGTACCTTCATGCTTGGATGTAAGAAAAATATCAATATTCTTATTGGTCTCCACTCTGACTAGATGCCTAATTGGGCATCCTCTAGAAAGAGTAAATTTAGAACTCTCCATGCTGTTTTCTTGTTGTTCCAAATCACGTTGTTGTTCCTCATCTTATTTTTTATCTTCTGCTTCAAATGGTGTTGGCTCAATTTCTAAAGATGGGAAAAAAGAAGCTTCTTCATAAGTCAAAACAGACTTCAGATCATCCCAAAATGAAACCACCTGATGAGATAAAGCGTCATTCTCATATTGACTTTCACAAACCAGCAACTCATTACACTGTTTAACATCTTGTAGTTGTCCCAAGTCTTGTGTTATCACAGTCATATCTTCTTCATTTTGTTCAACAAATGAAGGTATCCCATCATACCAAAACATGTCAGCCTCTTTTCCCTCAAGTTCCTCATGTTCATTTATCTCCTCTACAGGTTGTTCCTGCTTTTTTTCAAACTTGTAAACTTGCTGTCCTGATTTAGCATGATTGGCAACTTCTTCCAACATATTTAATCCTTTGTCATCCAGTTTAGAGACAAAAACTTCCAGGTCATCCCAAAATGAATCTTCTTCATACTCTTCATGAGATTCTGATGGAGGAAGACTATTTTCTATTTCGTAACAGCTCTCAGCCAACTGTGTAGGTTCCAATAAAGGTTTACTTTCACACTCTTTTACTTGATCCAAGACCCTATTATTAGAATGAATGCTTTCCTCATCTTGGTCAACAAAAGTAGGTAATTGATCAAACAAAAAGACCAAATCTTCCTCTTCATGTGGTGCCTTCTTTAATGGAACTTCGGCATCTTCCCTTTACAACTAAAGATCTTTACCTTGCAACCTCTGTACGCTACTTTCTTTCATTTTATAAACAACATTAGAAAATTCTTCAAATGAATGAAAATGCAAGGGATTCAATGACAAGCTTGATCCTACATCCTCTTCACATGCATTATGCTTATAATTAGCTGGGGACATGGTACAAACAGAAGCAATCAACTCCTCTTATTTTTGATCTTCATGTTCATACTTACCTCTTGGTAAGAAATTTGATTTCTCATCCTCCTAATCTTGGACAGGTATGGAAGGGATAGCCTTAGCAAGATTTGGCATTTTATAACTAGGATACCTAGTCCAAGAAGGCTGCCATGGCTGTTCAGTACTTTGATAATTTGATTCAGGTTCATGATATAACTGAAACTGAGGATTATAGACTAGTTTGACTAATTTTGCTCATTCATGGGCTCCTCTTGTAAAGCATATTCTTGCTGCCTCTTTATGTCATTTAGCTGCTTGGTCCAGTCAAGCAATATGTTCTTGATATTTAGAATCTCTGGTCTCTCGTCATTTTGAAGCTGATTGGGGAAGTAGTATTGTTGGTTTAACATAAAATGGGATTCTTGAGGCTGGTCATGGGCATACACCAGCTACCATGGAGTTTGTGCATGGGTGGGAGGGTGGTAAGCATGACAGACTTGTTGGTTATCAACTGTCAATGGGTTGTTTGGACTAAAACCAGCTATGTGACCACTATGATATGACTCATAAGATGGTGTATGAGCAGGATTTTCATGAAATGGTGGAAAGTAAGACATATTTCTTTGAAATGAAGACATATTGTAGCATTTATATGAGCTAAAAACTTATTAAAAATTTCACAAAAAATCAAGTCTAATTTTTTAGTAAAATAAGTACATACGAACACTTGTCTTCTTGAAACCAGTAGATATTTCTTTCCAGAGTCGACAGGTGTGTGTTTTCCTTGCCTCCCAAGGAAGTTTTGCTGACATACACACCAATATCAACAATGCATGAACTGTTCAACACTAGTTTTCACTAAACCAAAGCTTTGGAGTCGCTAGGTATGTATTTAAAACACCTCAAAAGGCAGAAATCAGCTATTGTACACACCAAATAATAGTGAAATGATGTACAAAAAGAACTAAAAATTAGTCCTTGTCCCACTGGGCATGCCAAAAACTATTATCTCTCAGAAATGCACCCTTGCTAAGTTCCAAAACTTAGCTTTCTGGAGGAACATGGAAACACTTCTAGGCTATGGGAAAACCTAATGACTGAAGTGAATCTCTGGATTAAGGCTAGATCTTGGTTTGAATATCACCTAAACTACTAAATCTTCAGGGAAAAGGGAGAAAGATAACTTAAATATAACTGAAAAACTTAAACTTAAAAGAGAAGTGATACACCAAACCTACTGGGAGACAATGAAAACATAATTTTACACTTAGCTCAAATCTGACTGAAATTGAACTTACATAACTTATTTCAACATGTTAATGCATAAATGTTTTACTGAAGGGTCAAACATTTGACTTACAAAAGGAAGAAGAAACTTCACAATAAGTAAGCTACTTGTACTTAATTGACACAATCAGTAACCTGAATTAACATGGTAATTACAAAAAAGGTATAAGGTATGAGACAAAACTGAAGGAAACTAAGCAAGTTTACAACACAGTTTGATCAATCACAAGGTATACACTTAAATTGTAAGAACAAGATGATAAAGTTTCATTACCAGGAATGAGCAAGGTATCCACTATATTTCATATCTCATGAGTTACAAAGTATGACAAAATGTAACAAAAGACTGCAAAAGTCTGAGTGTCTTCAATCTGCATAATCAAAATTGTCACAAATGAGTCACATAAGTGACTATATCCACCACTATCCAAGTGGTTCCACCATACAAGGAGCTCCCAACTGTCTGGGTCGGATGCCTCTAAAAGGCCTAAAATATAGCAACTCAAACTCTTCCAAAAAAACCCCAAAGTGTTGAAAAGGTCAACTTTGACCATATCCACCATGACAACACAAGAAAATGATGACTAAATCTCTTCCATCTCCTCAAAAGCAAGTAAAAACTCCCTATATTCCCTCCATATGTTGGTCAACTTCTCTAACCAACCCTATATGCTTGGCATTGTCATAAAAACTCAATTACCTCTCCTTACATGACACAAACACTCCTCATTTTGCATGTAAATAATACTATCTTTAGTGGTTTCTAGTCACACCACTTCAGCATTAATGTTTTTCAATCACTAAAATGCAAAAAAGGTCATGAGATGACCCATCTTGAATGTAATACAACAAAATGTTGCAAGTATGGGCCTAACCGGTGTTGTCATTGATGTCAACATACTCCTATTGCATTAATGATAAGGTTTGGATGAGCCGTGAGCTGAGGATATTGAGAAAATTAGTCTCAATCAGGAACAGTGAAGAACAGTGATGACTGTAAGACAAAAGTCCAAGATAGGATGATGATCAGAGGATGCAGATTAAAGGGTTTGTAGATATGTGTCTGTAGGTAATCTAGTAGAGATTTCAGAGGTCCACATGAAGATATGAAGAAGTTGTGGCCGCTCAAGTAAAACCGGTTCTGGTAGGTGTTCAGAGGTGACAGTGTGTAACAAAAAAGGTCTGGTGAGATCCAGAAATGAAGTTTCCTGTTCTGCAAATTTAAGGGAGTGCTGAGGAAGTCTTTGTGGTATATCAACTCTATTGGTACGTGGTTTGAAGGTCCGCAAGCATCTATTCCTTTGTGACAGTTATGACAGACTGTGTTCTTGAGGTTCCAGATGAAGGAGAGAAGGATTTCAGTAAGCAGAAGAAGTGTGGATGTTCTTGATGTTTCAGGAAAGCTTGTGGAGATCTTTGGATCATGTCTAGTTCATGTTGGTGGTCCACATTGAAGTTGGAGCTCACAATTGAAGAGTAACTTCTGTATGATGGTGTTCTTCTTGAGACAGGCCGACCGGATGAGTTATGCATCTGTCGGATGATCTTATGAATGTTTGCCGACTTAGATGATCATTCCTAAGTTGATGCCTTATATAAATAAGGGATTATGAAGTCAGTTTGAACTTGACTTTTTGTGTGGAGATGAGGGTGTGGTAGTGAAGAGGAGAGCAGAAGTATTGAGCTTAATGGAACTGATTCAAGCATGGTGAAGATGCTATTCTCCAATTCATGTATGTGATACTTATTTCTTTGTAGACAGTGTGTCTCTTGCAGGCAGTGAGCCTCTTGTGAGTAGTGTGCTCAGGCAGTGAGCCCTAATTGGCATGTGCCATTTTGTTCTGTCTATTCTTCTAACAAAGAATACAATCTTGGGTTAATGACCTCGTGGTTTTTCCCTTAACCAGGTTTTCCACGTCAAAATCTTGGTGTCTTATGTGTTGATATGTTTCTGCTCTTGATTTGAATGCATTATGGTTTATGATTAATATACAACTAATCACTAAGAAGACTTAAGTGTTTAATTTGGAGAAAGTTTTGAACAACTGATTCACCCCCCCTCTCAGTTGTGTGCCCTAAGTCTAACAATTGGTATCAGAGCTAAGTTCCTCTAAAAGGAGCTTAATTGCTTGGGGGGATCCAGGATGTCTTCTTACAAGAAGGATAGTCTGAAGTTTGATGGAACCAACTTTGCTCTTTGGAAAGGTCGCATGAAATGTCACTTGCAGTGTATGGGAATGGTGTACTGGTCCATGGTCACAAAATAGTATGTACCTCCACAGGGTGGTCTGACAACCCTAAATGAAATCACAAATGCTGAAAATAATCTGCAGACCAAAGAGGCTCTTCTAAGCGCATTATCTGACTCAGAGCTCTTAAATGTTATTGACCTACCAACTACCTTTGAGATTTGGAATAAACTGGAACTTTTGCATGAAGGAGACCAGTATGTTAAATGTGCAAGGTTACAGAGTCTGAAAGGGAAATTTGAAAAACTGAAGATGAGAGATGATGAAAATATTACTACTTTTATGCCAAGAGTAAATGAGCTTGTTTGTGGAATTAGAAATGCTGGTGGAGTCTTGGATGAAAATGAGATTGTTGGCAAAATTCTTAGATCCCTTCCTACCTCTTACAAAATCAAGGTTGCTTCCATTGATGAATTCAGAGCCCATACAACTGCCACAAGAGACCAATTGGCTGGCAAATTGGCTGCATTTGAAATGACCGAGTTTGGAGATGATCCCCCTAAGACTGAATCTGCATTCAAAGCCAGTGCCTCTGTAAAAGGTAAACAAAGGTTTGATCCAGGAGAGAACTCATCAAGGAAACTGTCATGGTATGAAAAAGCAAGAAAAGACATGGAAGAAGAAGAAGTAGAAACTGCTCAACTTGAATCCCTCATTGCAAAGAGACTGCCAAGAGGATCCGGTAAGTATGAAGGAAAATTGCCTTTTAAGTGTTTTAACTGCAATAAGATTGGTCATTTTGCCTCAAGATGTTTGGAAAGATTTTCAAGGCCCAATCCTAACAGATCAAGGTTCCAAAAGAATTGTTACTATGTTCATGAAGAAGATGATAATGAAGGAGTAATAGATGATGAATAAGAGATTGGAAACAAATCAGGAAATGAATGGGTGTTTATTGCCATCAAGGAAGAAGAACCAATATCCTCTGTATCTGTCAATCATAAAGTTGTAGAAAGAGCCCTGGCTGCCCAAGTTGAAGAAAAGGATGATTGGGTCATTGACAGTGGTTGCTCTCACCATATGACAGGTGCAAAAATAAGTTCATAGATTTGGAAAGGTATGAAGAAGGAGTGGTGAAGTTTGGAGATAATTTTGCTAGTAGAATCAGAGGAAGAGGAACTATTTATTTTGATGGAAGGAACAAAACTGGTAATGTTCTATATGTTGAAGGCTTGAAGCACAATCTTCTCAGTGTTGGACAGTTGGTGGACAAAGGCTATGATCTCCAGTTCAAGAATGGAAAATGCAAGATCTTTGAAAGCTTCGGAATAGAGATTGCATCCGGTACCCAAACTAAAGGTAATATCTTCCACTTGGTTGGCACTGGTAAAAGTTGCTTATTTGTTCAAGTTGATTAGAGTTGGTTATGGCATAGGAGAATGTGTCATGTGAATTTTGATAATATCATCAAGATAAGCAATACTCAGGCTGTAAGAGATCTTCCAAAATTGGTGAAACCTACTAATAGCTTGTGCAAAGAATGTCAGTTGGGTAAGCTGAGTAGAATCACATTCAAGAGTAAGGAACTATCTTCTACCGGATTATTGGACTTAGTTCATACTGACCTTTGTGGCCTGTTAAGAATCAGGAGTATGCAAGGTGATATATACTTCATGTTACTAATTGATGACTATTCCGAGATGATGTGGGTAACTTTTCTGAAAGAGAAATCAGAAGCTTTTGAGAAATTCAAAATATTCAAGGCTATGGTAGAGAATGAAACTGGATTGAAGTTGAAATGTCTAAGGTCTGATAGAGGTGGAGAATTCACATCTGGTGAGTTCATAGAGTTCTGTGAGAAACATGGAATAAAGAGACAGTTGTCTGCTCCTAGGACTCCACAGCAGAATGGAGTAGTGGAAAGAAAGAACCGGACCATACAGGAAGCTTCTAGGACCATGATGATGGAAGCTAATGTTCCTCATATCTATTGGAGAGAAGCTATCAGCATTGCAGTCTATACTCTCAATTGAGTTCAAATCAGAAGCAATACTGGTAAGACTCCTTATGAACTTTGGTTTGGCATCACTCCTACTGTAAGATATTTCAGAGTTTTTGGTAGCAAATGTTACATTAAAAGAGATATCAAAGTAGAGTATGAGGAACCTATCACAATCTTTTGTGATAATTCAAGTGCTATAAGTATATCTAAGAATCCAGTGTTGCATTCAAAGACTAAACACATATCCATCAAGTTTCACTTTTTGAGAGAGCAAGTGAACAAGAATGAAGTCAAATTGGAGTTTGTAACCTCCAAGGATCAGATTGCAGACATCTTTACTAAACCTCTACCTAAGGACTCTTTTGAGTATCTCAGGGAGAAGTTAGGGGTTATTGCCCCTTCGGTGATGAACTAAGGTGCACTGAGGTACATCAGTCTGATGGATATCACAGTCATATCTTATGATCCGGATTGATGGGAGCTGCTACTCAGGGGGAGCAGCAGGTATGATTCTAAAGTGGTGAAATTGCAAGTATGTGCCCTTTGCCATTGATGTCAAAGGGGGAGAGAAGACATGTGAAAAATAAGTGGTTGCTGATCAAAGGGGGAGAAGTAAAGGGAGAGAAGACATGTGAATGGTTGCTGTTGATAGGGGGAGTTGTGACAGTAAGGAGAAGTTCTTGTCTTGATGGTTTTTCACATCATATGTTGCCATCAATGACAAAGGGGGAGATTGGTGCAAGTATGGGCCTAACCGGTGTTGTCATTGATGTAAACATACTCCTGTTGCATTAATGATAAGGTTTGGATGAGCAGTGAGCTGAGGATATTGAGAAAATTAGTCTCAATCAGGAACAGTGAAGAACAGTGATGACTGCAAGACAAAAGTCCAAGATAGGATGATGATCAGATGATGCAGATTAAAGGGTTTGTAGATATGTGTCTATAGGTGATCTAGTAGAGATTTTAGAGGCCGCATGAAGATATGAAGAAGTTGTGGCTAGCTCAAGTAAAACCGGTTCTAGTAGGTGTTCAGAGGTGACAGTGTGTAACAAGAAAGGTCCGGTGAGATCCAGAAATGAAGTTTCTTGTTCTGCGGATTTAAGGGAGTGCT
The DNA here is from genome assembly GCA_027924645.1 of Cunninghamia lanceolata. Classification (NCBI taxonomy): domain Eukaryota; kingdom Viridiplantae; phylum Streptophyta; class Pinopsida; order Cupressales; family Cupressaceae; genus Cunninghamia; species Cunninghamia lanceolata. The sequence continues at coordinate 22,439,285 of BSBN01000112.1, read as the reverse complement.
GAGGAAGTCTTTGTGGTATATCAACTCTATTGGTGTGTGGTTTGAAGGTACGCAAGCATCTATTCCTTTGTGACAATTATGACAGACTATGTTCTTGAGGTTCTGGATGAAGGAGAGAAGGATTTTAGTAAGCAGAAGAAGTGTGGATGTTCTTGATGTTTCAAGAAAGCTTGTGGAGATCTTTGGATTGTGTCCAGTTTGTGTTGGTGGTCTGCATTAAATTTGGAGCTCGCAATTGAAGAGTAACTTCTGTATGATGGTGTTCTTCTTGAGACAGGGCAACCGAATGAGTTATGCATCTGTCGGATGATCTTATGAATGTTTGCCAACTTAGATGATCATTCCTAAGTTGATGCCTTGTATAAATAAGGGATTGCAAAGTCAGTTTGAACTTGCCTTTTTGTGTGGAGATGAGGGTGTGGTAGCGAAGAGGAGAGCGAAAGGTAGAGTAGAAGTATTGAGCTTAATGGAATTGATTCAACCATGCTTAAGATGCTATTCTCCAGTTCATGTATGTGATACTTATTTCTTTGTAGACAATGTGTCTCTTGTAGGCAGTGAGCCTCTTGTGAGCAGTGTGCTCAGGCAGTGAGCCCTAATTGGCATGTACCATTTTGTTCTTTCTATTCTTCTAATAGAGAATACAATCTTGGGTTAATCACCCCATGGTTTTTCCCTTAATCAGGTTTTCCACGTCAAAATCTTGGTGTCTTATGTGTTGATATGTTTCTGCTCTTGATTTGAATGCATTATGGTTTATGATTAATATACAACTAATCACTAAGAAGACTTAAGTGTTTAATTTGGAGAAAGTTTTGAACAACTAATTCACCCCCCCTCTCAGTTGTGTGCCCTAAGTCTAACACAAAAGCATAAGGGAGAACCCTATTGCTAGGTAAGACAGGTCGTGGTATTAGTTTATGAAATGACCAATAAAACATAAAGGTAAAAAATACTTTATGCTTATCGGCTTAGGGTTTCAAAGCCCTAACACAAAGTTGGGGCAAACACATTGACTTCTTATTTCATTTGCATTTTTTCATTTTTTCTACCCTGGAGTGCCACCATTAGAGGGTTTTTGTTGCTTCCATGGAGGTTTGCAATTGGATCCTCATTCATTTTTCCCTTTGAAACAACAACATTCGAGCTTGGTATGCTCTCTGAATATGTGAAACCGGCCTTTTCTTTTATTTCCTGTCAAAATAGTGCATTTCTTGATGATCACAATCTGGTATAGATGAAAACTGACGAATATATCTGATGCTTCTGATGTATTTGTTTATGAAAGCTTAGTTTCCTTTACTATATTGTGACAAATGCATTTGCTCTAGTTCATGACTCTGTCCCTGCTAGACTGCAACAATGTATACATCCTTAAAAAGATGACAACTTCTCTTGTCATGTTCTATATCTTTTTGAGTATGAAACTTAGTAGAGTAACAAACATTTTGCATTGTAACCTTCCTTACAAATTGGAAAGACCTCTCTACTCTTTACTCTGTTTTACATATTAATGAGCATGACCTAGGTATAGCAATTTGCTGCTCTTTCTTTATTATATAGGGTCAGGGTTTTATGAAAACCCTCATTCTATTCCAGCTGAGAAGATAAAGAGCATACACTTCTACTTTCTGGGAAAATATGAAAAGGAAATAATGCCAATTGTATCTTACTTTACAAACCTCCATGCTCAAGAAGCTTGTGTAAACTGTGGTTTATTTGTCCATTTATGCTTCTATTGCACTATTCAGGCATCATGTTCTTAGTAACTATTGTATCATTTGAATACTGCCCTGTAGCTTGCTCATTGAACACAATATGATAGTGATGAGATATCACTATGTTTGTATGTTTGTTTGATAGTGATATGAATATTTACTGTTTCCTCTACTGACAGTGGATGTCATTCACTATGTTGACTATCTTTTGTCAAGGACTACAAATGACTGCCACTCCATCTATCCAAACTGTAGATGACTGTTGTAAAGTGTTGGTAGACTGTCATGTTGAATGATCTTGGTATGGTTCATGACTGTCATTTCTGTTAGCATGGCTTCAAAACTTTATGACTATCATTTCTTATCTCAAAAGGCTACCTTTTGGCTGATCTATTGTTTTGTCGTGCATGACTATTTTGTATGCATGTTCCTGCATGCTCTTCACACAACTCTTTTAGACTTGGAGGTTATCATTTCCTTTTGCAATAATAAATACTATGAAGGAGCTATAAAAAATAATGGATCTCTGAATCTCTACGATCTCTGTCATTTCATCCTCACTTGGACTGCTACTCTTTGTATGTCACTGTTATGGACTGGCACTTTGAGATCCTTTTCACTATTTGATGGGATTGTAGACCTCCTTATGTTTATTTTTTTCTCTAATGATTGATAGTACAGTCATTCCTACGCTCCCTATCTCTCTTGTAGAACACTATCTTTGAAGACCTCTGTCAAGATTGATTGCAATCTCTATCATGATTATCTGCCCTCTGCTGTTACAACTTGACTATTTTTCTATGACTATGTTTCTCTCAAAAAGATTGCTCAAATACTTTAAGAACTTTACCATGCACCTTGGAGATTGTCATAAATTTTTTCAATGCAACAGGCTATCATTGTTGATAGAGATGGACTGCTCCTCAATACGTATCCTTCATATCTCTTTCTTTAAACTGTCCTTTTCACACTGCATTTGATTTCCTTAAGGCACTGTCATTCCTAAGATAACTTTGTGGGCACTGTTGCTCTTTGAAGCTCCTAGACTGCTCCTTTCTCTATTTAGGGTCATTGTGCTTGTCATTTCCTTAGTAGATCTATGCAACTTCATGAAATATAGTTGTTGTCATAGCTATATAGGGACTTTCCTTTTGCAGACTGTCATACCTTATATCTGTTTCTTTCTTAACTATTTTGCTGCACCTTATATCATTGTTCAATGACTAATGTCAAGATCTTAGTGCTTTTATTTGATCTAATACGCCTTCACCATTATCATTAGCCCTTATATATTCTTATTTGGAGGCTGTCATGGCATTCAAAAGTCCATGGTTCTATGTCTCAGTCATAAAATCAATAAACTGTTCTTCACTTGGACTGACTATCCCTTTCTGTGGACTACTACTACTAATCAGAAGTGATTGTTTCCTCTGATCTTCATGACATCTCTATCTCTTATAGTGCTGTCCTCTGCTTGGTTTCAAAGACTATCAGACAATCCTGACCATCTCACTATATTTGCAAACTCTAAAATATTATACATAGGCATCTTATGATTTTTAAAACCTGATAAATCAATGATATGCTTCTTTTTTTCTTGATCCATTATTCAGTCATGTAGCCAATCAATATCTTGTACTCTATAGTAGTGACATTAATCATTTCACTAATATAGATTATTAGATATTGTATCAGAAGGATACATAGGATGATTTCATATCCTAATTTCTCCTTAAAATTTGATAATGCAACATGCTAGGCTCAACCCTTGTGGGAGCCCATTTTAACCCACATGCTGAAATGAGATAAACAAATCAGTAACATAACTTTCTCTACACCTGCACGTGAAATAAACATGTTAGAAAAAACATGGGCATGCGATTGATATTCTTGATTCTCTTGTTGCTTTCTCGAAGATCCATGTGATGCTAACTAGTTTTTCTACATCTGAAAGTCAAACTGTATATTTGTAGATGTATATCATATGATATATGATGCCCCGTCATTGCTCTAACAACAATTTTTTTAACTAGGGGCAGCAAGGAGACAACAGCTAAGTGCATGACAAGTGGACAACATGGGATGGCACCAGACCCAACAAATAGGACCAAGACTCATCATTCAGGCAATGACGAGTCACCCTATCTCATATGCATATTTATCTCTTTATTTTTCTATAAATGTATAGTTTGTCTTTTCACTTGCAATGAAATAGTTAGTCTCACGGCTTGTGTGAGACCTTATACATTTATTTTATCAATAAGATTACTTGTTTATGAAAAGATTTGTACAATCCTTTCTATGTTATCTACATTTGCATAAATGCAATCTAGTGTAATGTAATCTTCTAATTTTATTTATGCACATGCATGTAACGTAACAAAAGAATAAAAATGTACCTTCCTTTCTCCATTTAATCACAAAAGCTCTACCTGATTGAGCTGTTAGTTAAAATAGGTAACAACTACATTTTAGGTATGAGCCATCCACATAAAGATCTAAGTTGTGTTCACCAGAGTGAAGCCTGCTTTTTCTGTAAGTTCAGTTGAGACAAGAAGATAGTATTTGGCTCTACATTCCTCCGCAATAAAGTATTTTTCTATGTGGATCTAGAGGGAAGTTTGGGATGATGATAATTGCCTACAATTGCAATGGTTCGTGGTTTGGTGGTCTGTAAGCTATCTTTCTTTTATGGCAGTTGAAGACAGTAAAGTTCATGTACTCCAGTGAGAAGATTCCTATGAGTAAAGTGGTTAAGGTTTGTGCAGTTGCTCCTAATGATTATAGCATGCTTGTGGATGTCTCCTAATCATGTTCCTATCTAGCTTTTGGTCTATGTTAAGAAATTGAGATGGTGTGTGAAGATTGCTCCCAGATAACATAGCGTGTAACTAGTCTTGGCCGACCTAGTTGATCCCAGTGATTGCAAAGATCTCTAGAAGATTGTGGAAGCATGTTGTGGCCTAGAAGATTGTGCTTGAGTCCCAGCTAAGGCATGACATGATCCAATTTTCATTCCCTTTGCATGATGTTGCAATAGGTCAGGAGCTATTTTGTAAATGTTTGTAATACTGACCTTGGAGATTATTCCAATGGTTGATGCCGACCTTGATGATCATTCCAAGGTTGATGTAGAGTATAAATACTTGTAGCTGAGTCATGGAAAAGTTGTCCTTGAGAAAAAATGAGAATACATTAAGAAAGGTCCAAAGGTAGAGCAAAGAAGAGGAAGAGCAAAGCAAAGGAAGAGCAGGGTAGAGGAAGAGCAAAGCTGAGGAATTGTTTATTCATAATAAAGAAAGGTGTTCATAGTGGCAGTAAGCCACCAGTAGGGTTTAACAACCCTTATTGTAATCTTGCTAGGTTTAGGGTTGAGGAAGTGAGCCTGCTAGACCTAGTTGTTCTTCATGGCAGTAAGCTAGTATGTTTAGGCCCGTGGGGTGACCAAGCCTGAACATCACTATTTCAAGATTGCAATATATATTGAGAGTTAATCCTCTCTGTGGTTTTTCCCCACCTTGGGGTTTTCCATGTAAATTTGGTGTCTCTTGTGTTTGATGTTGTTAAGTTTTTTATTTCATGCACTCATTGTTAAATCATAATAATTGTGGATAAGTGATGAATGTTTAATTGCAGAAAGTGTTTAAGTTTTTGTGACAACTGATTCACCCCTCCTCTCAGTTGTCTGGTTCATATCAACACTTCTAACATGACATTCCATGAGGTTTCATGAGGATACACCTAAGAAAGGTCTTTGAGATGCATGTTTCTTGCTCACTGTTTACCCTAGGTAAGGTTTGACAATCCAAAAACTAGTCTTTAGCAAAACACTTATAGATTTTTTGTATCACAATGAAATTGAAAGAAATAAAAAGGTGAAATTTAATAGACTTTCATATCTTTCATTTCCCACCTATTTCAGGTCCTAACACATCCGTACAGGCCGTAGAAGCTTTCTGTAATAGTAATATTGACTATAAACATAGAAAAATAGAGATTTCTTATTACTTCTTCAACAAAAATCAACTCCAACCCCTTACATCGAGTTTTTACAGCATATTTAAACTTTTACCTCCTAAAATAAACTAACACAACCAACAAAAACTAAATTTTGAGTTGCATGACCGTTGGTCTTACAAATATGACACAAAATACAATATTGCAATGCAATTTTTTTACCATATTTGTAAACTATGACCACACTTCCTAGAACTGACCCAAAAATGATCTAAAACATTTGAAATAGTCTATTATAACCTTATTGAACAAAATAAGACTCAACACCCTAGAAACCTATCATTAGACCTCATTTGACCAAACTTACAAAATGAATTTGGTGCCTTGCACCATACACCTGGCCTGAAAAAGATTCCAAGTCCCTTGGAAATTGAATGGAAGCTTGTCTACACTTGACACTTCATGTCTCTGACCTCCAAAAGCTCTTCCACCTAGCATTCCCTTCCATTGAATCAGGTACTTAAAATTTGCATTGTTCTTTGTATTGATAGGCTCCTTTCCACCTAGGAATTGCCCCATCTTCACAAACTGACCTGATGATTGTCCTCTTATCTTTCCCTTATCATAAACTGATGTTACACTTGCTTTGACACATGCAAACTGACCTCTATCAACCCTTCCTTTGACTATCCTCTCTTTCACTCTTGAAACATACTGAAACTCACCTATTTGTCTTTGCCAAATATCTTTATTCACTACACCTTTTCCTCTTATCTCTATCATCAGATTCTCTATCCCAATAATCTCTATACTATCAGACTTACCAACCTCTGTCTTGATAGAATATAACTACCCCTCAACCTCTTTTACATTCAATGGACAAAGTATCTATCCCACCATGATCTCAACATCCTTTTCTAACCCATTTTGCATTTCCATAGTCAATTCATCCTTGACCTTCTCTTGACATGCCTTTGTCACCATTTCATCTTCTATTCCCATCAAAATCAGATTACTCTTTACCTCTGCCATCTGAGTACCTTCAAGCCTTGAGGTGGCTGCAACCTTTTCATGTTTCTCTTCCCCAAGCTTCACAAACTCCTTCTTGCCAAACACAATCACCTTGTCTGCCTTGGTCTGCTCCTTCACATCTTCTTGCAATGGTGTCAAGGTGTACACAACTCCATCTTTGTTGATGTCACATGTGTTCCTTCTTCCATCATATATGGCATGTCTATCAAATTGCCATGGTCTTCCTAGAAGCAAGTGGCACACACTCATGGGTAACACATCACATAGTATCCTATCCTTATACCCATCAATGTTAAATTCAACCCAAGCTTGCTCAGTCACAAAAATAGATTGATCATCATTCAACCAAGACAATTGATAAGGTGTTTCATGAGGCATCTTCTCTAAATTCAATTTAGCAACCATTTCATTTGACAACATACTATCAGTACTCCCTGAATATACTACAACTTTACATAACTTTCCATTGCATTTGCAAGTTGTCCTGAATAATGTCCTCCTTTGTGTTGATTCCTTCTCCTTTGATGCTTTGAGGGGTGTTCTTCTTACCATCAGTGATTCACCCACTCCAGGAGCATCATGTTGTGATGGAGAGTTGCCACTCTCATTGTCTTCTTCTTCAACCAATTGAGTCCTCCTTTCTCCTCCTTGTGAAGTAGAATCTTGTCCTTCCTTGCACTGCCATGCTTGATGTCCAAACTAATTGCAATGGTAACACCTTCCTAAAAATGTGCTTGATCCTCTTCCTTGACCACCAAATCTGCCTCTAAAGCCTGATCTTTCTCCTCTAAATCCACCTCTTGAATCTGCAATTTGTTCTTGCCCTTTGCTTGTACCTTCTTGATTCTCTTGTGGCTGTCTTGGAGTGGAAAATGAACCTTTCCCTCTTGAATTGCTGCCTCTACCTCTACCTTGTTTGTCTTTCCTTCTCCCTAGTTTGTCTTCAACTTTGATTGCCAACTGGTAGGACTCTTCAACCGTCCTTGGAGTGGTGAGGCTTAACTCATCTTGGAGGTTGAATCTCAAACCATTCATGTACCTTGCCACTGTTTCTTCACCATCTTCTGTATAACCTGCTCTTATGCTCAACTTATAGAATTCCTTAATATAAGTTTGCACATCCATCTCCTTCTACTTGATATTTTGAAGCCTCTTAAACAATTGAATATTGTAATCAGCAGGTAGAAACTTACCTTTGAGTTTAGCCACCATCCTATCCCCATATGTGATTTCAGATTTCCCTTTCTTTCTCCTTTCACTCTAGACATAATCCCACCAAAGCAAAGCGTGACCCTTCAATTTGGTCTTTGCCAACTTCACTTTCTTGTCCTCTGGCACATCTTCATAATCAAAGTAGTTATCCAAGGCTCCTATCCAATCTAGGAGTTCTTCATTATCCATCTTACCTCCATACATAGGTAAATCCATTTTGATCTTGTGCTCATCTCCCTTAACTACTTTCATGAGTTTTGCCATCCTCAAGTCATTAGGGTCCATCTCTTCTTCAGACCCTTGGGAACTTTCCTCTTCCCCTTCTCCCTCATGGTCACTCACATCACCTGTGACCTTACCTCTCTTCTGACTTGTTTCCAATGAAGCAAGCCTCTCCCTCAACTCTCTCATCTCTTTCTCATCTCTAGCTTGTTTCTCCTTCAACTCGATCAATTCTCTAGCAAGGGCATTCCCTTTAGGAGGCATTTTGTCCTTCACTTCCCACTTTTTCACTCTTCAAACTACAACTTTTCGCCTTCAAATGATCTAAAACCTAGGCTCTGATACCAATTTATGTAGAGGCATCTAAAATCCCCAAACTAATTCAACAATTCACCTTTGGAGTTCTGAAACAAACAAACAATTGGTGGTCCTTCACAACTGTCCCCTTTTCCTAGTAGCCTTCAAAACTTGGTTTTTTCAACATATCTTTTGGAGAAGGCCTCAAACCCATAAATCAAATACCTTTTTGAGTACCCATTATGCTCCTCCTTAACATATTAGGAAACCAACTATGGTTTTTTTTGAAAAGTAACCCCCAAAATTTGACTGTCCTGCTGTCCTAAAGGGGCAATTAGGTCACTTTTACAAAGCAACCACCATGCAAACTCTTCCTTAACCCAAAATTTCAATTCCAAGACCTTAGGCAGGTTTCAAATGGATCAACTCAACAATTTTTATCAGTGGGAACTCTTACAATTTCACCCAACCACAAAATCTCACTTTTGGCCTATTTAGGCTTACATACAAGAGGGTTTATTGAAAGTATGACCTCCCAACCTTGTCACACCTTACCAATACCTCAAACACACCTTGGAGGGTCTATACAAGCTTAAAACATCCACTAGAAGGATTCCCCAACTATATTTCTCCAAACCCTAACTCACAACCACCATTCTTTGCTTGAAATATGAAGGAAAACAACTAGGGCAGCAACACAAAACTCACCAACCAGCCTCCCCTACTCCTATCAATCACATAAACAATAAAACCTACTTATAACATGCCATTCCATGAGGTTTCATGAGGATACACATAAGAAAGGTCTTTGAGATGCATGTTTCTTGCTCACTGTTTACCCTAGGTAGGGTTTGACAGTCCGAAAACTAGTCTTTAGAAAAACGCTTATAACTTTTTTTTATCACAATGAAATTGAAATAAATCAAAAGATTAAATGTAATAGACTCTCATATATTTCATTTACCACTAGTTTCAGGGCCTGACACATTCGTACAGGCCATATAAGCTTTCTGTAACAACAAAATTGACTGTAAACACACAGAAAAATGGAGATTTCTTATTACTCCAACAAAAATCAACTCCAACCCCTTACATAGAGTTTTTATAGCATATTTAAACTTTTCCCTCCTAAAATAAACTAACACAACCAACAAAAACTAACTTTTGAGTTGCATGACCGTTGGTCTTCCAAATATGACACAAAATACAATACTGCAATGCAATTTTTTTACCATATTTGCAAATTATGACCACACTTCCTAGAACCGACCCAAAAATGATCTAAAACATTTGAAATGGTCTATTATGACCTTACTGAATAAAATAAGACTCAGCACCCTAGAAACCTATCATTAGACCTCATTTGACCAAACTTGCAAAATGAACTTGGTGCCCTGCACCACTTTGTCTCATTGATACTGAACCTTATGATCAATATCAAAAACTTATGGAGCTTTTGAAAATCTCTTAATGCAAGCGAAGGCTTGAGATTTTAGTGACTGACCTACATATACTTTTTTCATGCCTCTATGCTTCTATGAAGGTTTGTTGAAACTCTATAAATATGAGTATGACCTTAAAACATAATGTATAGGCATTATGGAGAAGTATGAGGTTCTTCTTCTCTTGGAAAACTACAGAGCCCTATGTAATGTCTTATGACTATGATTCATTTGATCCTTCTTCTCTCTTCTCTGCTCACTGGATCTCTATAACACTGTCTCATCCATTGTATCCTTGATTTTGTCCATTATTGAATGATTGAATGAAAATAGATCATAGACATGGAAGGTTTTTAGTGTCATAAACCTGTGATTATGGAGATACACCTTTGTATACTGTCTTCTTTGATTGTTCTTTACATTTTTTTAGGAACATTGTCATGCAATCTTCCTTTCCAAATTACCCATCTCGTGGTCTCCAAAGACTCCTATACTGGTAAAACACCTTCATGTATCATGACACCTACAAAATAAGTTAAGAAACCCTAAAGAAGGCGTAAACCATAGAGAAGAAGACTCAACCCTAAGGAAAACCTAACCCTATACTAAGGACCTAACAACCTAACTCAAAGACCCTGAGCTGAGTTTGCAAAACCATGACTCTTACTTGACTAGTTTTTTGAAAAAGACATTCCCTCCATGGCATGTACAGGCTTGTTTAGAGAAAATAAGGTTGCTTTAAACCTTGTGACCCTCAATATTTCTCTTTTGACTCTAATATCACTTTAAACAAGACAAAATGATATATTTTTTACCTTTAGAGGACCTTGCAAATGTTTGGAAAGACTTTTAAAGACCTAAAATCAAAATACAAGATCCTTAACACTTCACAAACACATCATAATAACATATTTTGACTTCAAAAATGAAATATGTTAACAGATCATCAGTAAGCTTTGTCCTTACATGAAAGGTTAGGTTCTTTTCCAAATAGATGGCACTCTAACCATCACATTGAATTGTAATAGCTTTCTGACTTAGCCCAACATCTAAACATGATATCTAAAGCTAGATGAAATCCTTATAGGGTTAAGTAGTTTCCATATACTTATCCTTATTAGTGGAAAAAGAAACCATATCCTATCATTTTCTCATCCAATTTTTTTCACCACCAAAAAAGTTAAAAACATACCCATTTATTGATCTTCTACTATTGACATCACCTACCCAATTAGAATCCATAAGTCCATGAATATCTACTAAGTTGTAGTCCACTAAAATATCACCATGATAACAAAGGAGTACTATAAAGTACCCTACAAGTACCTAAAGACCGTCTTCACCACATCCCAATGATCATGTCCATTATTAACCATAAAGTGGATTAGGACTCCCACTACTTGGAAAATGTCTAGTTTGGTATAGACAATATCATACATCAAACTACCAATTGCACTAGCATAAGGAACATAAACCATATCCTCCATCTTTGTGAGTGTCATAGGACACTATTGAGTTGAAACCTTAGTTCCCATAGAAATAGGAACACTTATTGATCTTCTAGCTACCATGATAAACTTTGCAATACAAAGCTCACATACTTACTTTGGCCCAACCAAAGCTTTATATTTTTGATGCAGAGAAAGGACTCAAAAAAGACTAACTTGACACATCTCAAATCGGGTTTCAATACAAATGATGCAAATGTGCACATTAGTTCATTCTAGGCAATGTGTTCCTAAGCTTAAAACATGGGGTAGCAATTTAGACCTTTTTGGTCATAACATTTTTGAAACACCTGGAAATGAAAATGTAAAATGTGGTTTGGATACCCTTTTGGCCCTAACTCAACATATGTCAAAATGGGCTGGGTTGTTTTGTATGGAATAAGGCAAAACAAGGTTGTTCCAAACTAGGAACCCTAGTTAGGGTTCAGACCTGTCCTCACAAAAATGGCCATAACTTATTCAAATATCCATAAAAATAATCCAAACAAAAAAAAAATGAAAGAATAAAAGATTTTCCATCTTTCCCAACTAGTTTTAGGTCCATACTATACCATACATGGCTGTACTATCACATTTTCAGACTGCAAATTCTGGCAAACATTGTTAGAACAGAGCAGCCTTCACCAAAATGGTCATAACTTTCACAAATCTTAATAAACATTGATGCAACAAAAATAAAAACAAAGTAGATTCATAAATTAATAAAATACAACAACTTTTAGATCATTACATGGGTCATACTGGATGTACATAGTGAAAGAACAAGATTGCAACATTAGGAAAATAGAAAAGCTTGCTTCTATTCATCAAAATTACCAAAAATTCATCCTTCTCTTTCTCCTATTCTAATTTTGAGGGTGTTTTTATGTATTTAAAATAAATCCCAATGGTTTGTAACTATTTCTTGCTTGCATGTAACCATTTTCTTAATTTTTTTCCACCTTGCTAAAATTGCATGACAACTTTTAGCAACTTTTGACAACATTAGCAACTTTTAATATTTTAAAACCAATGACCCTCTAACACACCAAAAATGGATTAATATGATTTAAAATGGTCATAAATGACCTTATTAAATGCTAAAACAAACCATCAACGTAAAAACCCAAAAATGACAAAATTAAGCTTATGAGGCTCCTGATGCCCCTGCACCAATTTTCTCTCTTTTCTATCTCTATTCCTAAGATATACTTAGCAACCCTCAAGTCATTCATATCAAAATATGCTAAAATATGAGACTTTAAATCCTTAATCACATCCTTATTGTTACCAAAAAATATCATAGATCATCTATGTACAAAGTGATACCATGGAAATGATCATTGTGTTTATAATAAACAAAATGATTTGATTTGGATCTTAGAAATCCTAGTCCCAACACAAGGTATCAATTTTTTGGTATCACATTCTAGGAGACTATTTGAGACCATACAAATAATTTTTAATTTGCAAACCAATGACTATCTTTTTTAATGTAGTGCTTTGGTTCTATCATGTAGATTTGCTCCTCCAAGTCACCATACGAGAATGATGTTTTCACATCCATCTATTTTATATCTAAAACAAAATATACCACAATAGATAATAAGAACATGATAGATGTCATCTTGACAAATTGAAAAAAGATCTCACCAAAGTCTATCTTATCAACTTGGGAATATTCTTTCACAATCAAACCTGTCTTGTACTTTTAAACACTACCATCTGAACTGATGTTTTTCTTGAACACCCATTTACAACCAATGAGTCTTTGTACATTAGGAAATTGTACCAAGTCCCATGGATCATTATTTTTCAATGTAACCATCTCCTTATCCATAGACACTCTATAGAACTTAGAATCATCCTTTTCCATTATCTTCTTAATAGTTCCAGACTTGCCAATATTAGTTAATAAAGAAAATATGCATTTGTAATTAGGTGGGATATACCTATCTAGTTGCCTTATTTTCTATGCAGACCTCCTCAAAATCTAAGGTGGAGGTTCTCCTTCCTCTTCTAAACTCTTTGAGATCTCCTCATTTGATCCATCATGAAAGTTTGGTTCATTTTTTGGTTCAACTTTCTTAGTCTTTGGTTGTTGGTTCATTTTTTGGTTCAACCTTCTTGGTTTTTGGTTGTAGTTGGAGAACTGACCTCTCATCCTCCTTTGGCTACATAATCATAGGATACGGCACGATCTATCTAAATATTACATTTTAGCTATACAAAACTCTCTTGGCCATACGATCTTAAAGCCTATACCCTTTCACACCAACACCTTATCCAATGAAGATACACCTAACTACCTTGTTATCCAACCTTGATCACTTCTCCCTAGGCACATGAGCATATGCCTTGCAACTAAGCATATTTCTATCCCTCTCCACATATATCCTATTAATTCTCTCTATAATTCTATTTTTCTAAGGGGTGTATGGAGTTGTCTTATGTCTCCCAATCCCATTTTGCTTATAGAATTTATTAAACTTTGTAGGATAAAACTCACGACCATTGTCAGTCCTTAAAACCTTGATCTTTCTCCTAATCCAATTTTCCAAGAGTTGTAAGCTCCCTAAATTGACTAAACACATCAGATTTTCTTTTAAGAAAGTATATCCATGTCCTTCCAAAATAATCATCAATAAATGATACATAATACCAAGATTTAGATAATGAATAAACATTAACATGACCAAATACATCAAAATGAATCAAGTCCAATAACCTAGATGATTTATATGAACTAGAAGAAAATTTAACATGGTTCTATTTTCCATATATGCAATGTTTGTAGAAATCAAATTCAAGAGTACAATTAATTAACCCCTTAATAATAATTTTGGTTTTTTAATGTCTATAGACCATTCTCACCTATATGGTCCACCTACTGGTGCCATAGCATAGACTTCTTAGTGGGTAACTTGCTCTTTGAAGCAAGAGCATGCTTAGGTACCCAAAAAAGATGACCATTAGAAGTAGAAACAATACATTTCTTTACTTCTAGTTCTAGAAACAAAAGTGAATACATTGTAGATCTCTTCACCACAAGAACTAAAGCCCTATTGCACTAAACAATGCTTGCATCAAGCTAAAATAGAGTGCCTACACAAGCATCCTTGGTGAGCACCATATCTCCTTTGACTATCATACACCTCCACTACTAAAGACTACTTGCACACCCACATCATTAAGTTTACTCACTAATAAAAGGTTTTGTGTCAAACCTGGGATGTGTAGAACTCCATTGATCCCCTTCACTATACCATTAGGGAATCAAATCAAAAATCAACCACAACCAACAATATTGAGATAAGAGTTGTCACTTTGGTACACCTTCCCACCGTCATATTTTCCATACAATAAAACCCACTTGTGATGGGAAGTCATGTGGAAGGAAGATCTAGAATCTATCATCCATGCACTCTCAAATGCACAAGTTTCCAAGGCCATAAAGGCATATCCTATATCCTCTTGAGAAGACTTATTAGACTCATCATCAGACTCCTTTTTGTTTTTTTTCCTCTCTATAGTCTAATCTAAAGTGCCTAGTATTTTCATAGTTAAAACACATTCCTTTGGACTTTCTAGGAGATTTAGATCTCCCACAAGATTTGGATTTTATCTTATCCTTTTTCTTGCTTTTATCCTTCAATCTTCCAAAAACAACCAAGGCCTCCTTGGTAGATTCAAAATATTTCCACCTCAACTCCTTTGAAAGTAAATCATCCACAACCTCATCAAGCACCAATTTATTTGCAATGCTTCCAACAACCATTACTAGGTTGTCCAACAAATTTGGTAAAGAACACATAAGAGTGATGTATTGATCCTTCTTTTCTATCTTCACTCTACAAAGTGCAAATAGGTCACGATCATATTGAACACGTTCAAATGCTCATCCACAAAATTACCATCACTCATCCTCAAAGTATACAACTTCTTCCATATAAAAAAATAATTAACCAGGGACTTAGCCTAATATAAATATCCCAACTTTTCTAGAGTGCTCAAGCAGTAGTTATTTCACAAAATTTTAATAATAGAAAATCTGTCAAGCAGATTCTGGCAAGGCTCCTTGCTTTTCTATCCAATACATCCTAGTCATCCTATGAAATTATTGTTGGTTTAGATCCAAATACTATAGACCCTAGATCTCAATCTATGATCCAATCCTCCATATTGAGCTTCCATAACTCAAAATTTGAGTTGTTAAACCTTTCCATTTCTAGTCTTGACATGCTTGCCATTTTCCTATAACAATATCTCCTTTTGCACAAGCTCCCACTCAAGCCAAGATTATATAAAAAACTACATCCCTAATATTGAGGACCCAAGTTGATCACTCTATGATACCAAATGAAAGGAAGATGAGGTTCATAAATGATTCCTACACTAATCTATGAGAAGAAAAATGTGTAGAATAAATTTTATCTTACAATTACAAGAAAAAGTAACACAAAAATAATACAACTATAACATAATGAGGTAATGGAGAAAACCATTTTGAGAGGAAAACCCCATAGTCCAAAGGATAAACCAATTAAAATTTTAATCAATAAAAGCGATCCTATAAGGGGGATCATGCCTAAATTGTATTAACTAAAAAATGAGTAGTACAAAACCCCATATGCTCTAAACACAAATCATGGGGCAAAAACATCACAAAAACTAGAAATATGACTATAAAACAAAAATATAGACTCTAGAAGTAAAATGACCCGAACAACATATGCAGAGAGTAGAAAATATAAAGAAGTTTGTAGTACACAAAATAACCTGTTATTTACTATCACTAGATTTATCACCATCATCTGAGAAGAAAACATAAAATTGACTTCTTACCACTGCCACTTTGTATAGGAAAAAGATGGCTTCACTGTTAACTCTTGCCCTACCTAATATGATATTACATACCTGTTTCTCACTACAGACTAAAGCCTAGTGAAAGGAACCAAGGAACCATTTGTCAAACCCTCATGAGCCTTGTTTAGGACAATCTTATAGTTAAAGAGTTTGCTAAAATATCACAAGGAAAAATGCCACCGACATCCCATGTACCAAGATTGATATCATAATCACCAACCACCATAGACAACTAATTATATTATTAGCAACAATAGTTACAACATAATAACTAGGTACATATCCTTACAGGAGTATCACCAACTTGAGATCTAGAGTAATTATGACATCATGACAATATTTGTAAAATACACTCAGAAACCTCCATCTTAATCATCCAATACATAGGAGATTTGGTACATGAAACCAAAAGTGGTAAAAAAACCATGGGCCAATACCATGACCCAAAATTGGCACTAAAATCATGGGATCAAATTCTAATACCCTCTTTTGTTCCTTGGTCTTGATCTTCTAGGCTAAAAATAGAATATGCTCATACCCCTGCCATATCATGTCATAAGTTGTTATATGTAAATCCCCAGGTTGGGCACTCCATTTTGGATCCATTATCTCCACTCAAAGATTCATAATGACATGCCATAACATGTATCATACGTTGGTCAACTTATTCAAGTCAATAATGTAACCCCCTCATACATACTCTTACACATGTCATAGATTCTCTAACAACACTATCTTCTTCATAGATGCTCTTACACATCTCTCATGACATGATATTATCTTACACACCCTTACATACGTCATAATAAGGCATACACATGGAATCATACACAAGTCATAAGTGGGACATCCTTTTCCAAGAGGTATAACTAACTAATAAATCAAACATTAGGATTGCAAGGTGTATGACACACCTATCCCAACATGATTTGTCTTGGTGGTTGGGAGAGGTTGTGATAGTTGCAATGAGAATATGAATTGTCATGCTCTAATTGACTCATTTTATTTCTCTCTTATATAAATATGGACATATTCATTCTTTGCAAGGCTATGTAGTGGATTAAGAAATGAGGAGATAGACTACACATCTATCCTCACAGATCTTGTGCAAACTCACATAATACAATGTTTATTTTATAGTTCTAGTTCATCTATTCTCTATTTCTATTATTCAATGGTTTCTTTGCATATGATTGAATCCCTATCATAATAAATCTTTTGCACTTATAACCTAATTGAATTTCTTTGATTGGGTTGTCCACCAAGCAAGGAATTGTTTTGTGGCTATATGTCGCCATTTGGCTATTTTTGAATTTCTACCCCTCAAATTTTGCTATTTTTAGGCTCTTTAGAAGTCTCCAATTCGCCCATATTTGATAAATTTTCCCTAATATTGAAACAAATTCACCTTGTGTTAGAAAATTTAATTCTTTAATAAAGATACACATCACACTATTGTGTTTAAAAGTTTGGGCACTATTCTCCCTAGTTTATTAGGAGCTATTTTTTATTTTTATACTTGCCCCACTTCAACATCTTTATTTAACAATTATTTAATGATAGGAAATCTAGACATTGAATCGCCATAAAATTTAAATATTAATAAAAAATATTGCCATCCACTCTAAAATTTTATTTTCCAATATGAAAAAAATTGCCTAGGATATTATGCTTCTTTGTAGTGGATTTGTGAGGTTTTTTATAAAAAATTTAAGAGGTCATTTCTTAAAGTATACCTTTCCACCAATATTTATACTTGAGCCTCAAATTATTGGTATTAGGTAAAAACCACTTTCTTTCATTTTTGAGTGATATTGGGGTGAATAACTAAATAACCATATTTGTTTGTATGCCCACTCATATGAGATATGAATATAGGAAGTTAGGGCTCAAAACACATTACCCTTCATCATACCTTTTATCATATCCTTATATGGGAGACAAAACATCAGCCACATTAACACCAAAGATGTTCTATAGATAATGGAGGATGCTTTGAAAATAAAATGGGAAGAACTAGAGGAATGATATGCACATGAAAGATTGGGTATTGTTGATCAATTTTTGCAACTTTTCAGATAAGTTCAAAATTGTAATAATTCTCAACAACTATTTGATGGTCACATGCAATATAAGGTACAAGTTAATCTAGACATCCCCTTGTTTCAAGGAAAGATTGATGTGAATGGCCTATACGATTGGATTAACCAAATCTATTTATATTACATGGTTAACTACTTTTTTGATCAAGAGAAAATCACACTTGCTCTTTTGAAAGTTTCTCTCAATGAACAAATGATTGAATAACCACCACACAACTCATGAGGATGATATAAATATATTTGTAGATAAGTGGAATGGTTTTGTTGCAGCCTTAAATGAAACCTTATACCCTATAGGAAACTATGATGACTAATACAAGTAGTTTTTTAGTTGCATTAAGGTTGAGATAAAACAATGCAAGAATACATAAACACATTTCACACTTTGGTGTCTAAACTAGGAATCCAAGATTTAGAGAAAAACCTTATTTTAAAGTATTGGTTAGGATTGAGACCCAATTTTCAATTTGATGTGGATTTCTTATATATCTCTTCCATTGGAGAAGCCTACAAATTTTCTTTCAATTTTGAAGTAAAGGAAAAATTCAAGATTGAAACAATAGATTCAAATTATCATAACAAGCTATAGTCTAAGCCCTCAAAGAAAAAATCCAAATTAGGGAATGGCTCCCAATGCCATCCATAGAAATATGAATAACAACAACATGATCAAAACACTAAGTAGTCCAAGATTGGCAAGTGGTGCATAGTTCACAATTCTAGTGTAATGCCCCTCGCTTTTTGGCTTGTGATAGATGTTAGTTTCATATTTCTCTCTGACAGTTTTGAAACAGCTGATAGTCTTTTATTGCATATTTGGGGTTTGGAGACATTTGGATTAGTATGTTATGGTTTATGTTCTCTTTGACCTTGATGGACTATGTTCGATGGATATATTTAGACATGTGTTAGGAGTGATGATGACATTATGATTACTTTAGTTATGATGTGTTGGACATGTTTAGTAATGGATTTTTATTTACATGTTTTATTAGATTCGTTGATATCTGATTTTAAATGCTGTGATTATAATCTTGTTCAAGAGCAGGGACAGTGCAACATTACTCGCTTTGAGTACCCTGTTGCGCCACGATTCTCTGACTCTCCATGTACATACATATATGTATTTGACCATATACAACTAGTTGTTTGGATGCAGGCTATAGGTACCGAACCTCAACTCCACCTGATATAGCAGGTTTGAGCGGGTTCTTACACCAATGGGTATCAGTGATGGGAGATAACATGAGGTCTATTCCACTAGGTCGGTTGTGGTCTCGAGTCATGTTGTGACACTTGGTCTTTGCCTTGTTATGTGGGTTATCTTGTGTCATGGTGTTTAGTCGAGCTGTGTTTTATAATGTTTAATTATGTTCATGTGTGGTTGGAAGATACTTTAATGAATTAGTGTTATTAATAATGCTCCTATTATGTTTATTAGATAATTATTGATTTAGCCTAAAACTTTGTATGACATCTTGGTTAAATTTTATAATAGTTGGAATTAAATTATCTTCTATGTTAAAATATTTATGTCATAAATGAAGTTATGGGTAATTAGTGGTTATTTGGTACAGAATAATTTAGCAGACAAAATTAATGCCTTCTATTGTCAATTTTGAAATTGGAAGATTTGGAATCTCTAGTTATAGCAATTTTTTTTGAAATTCATGGAGGAGTGGGTTGTTGGGTAATGGATGCATGTCTACATTTATTTTATGAGTTGAGTCATTTTTGTAGAATAGAAAATCTGGTTGGGAGGGGGTTGGAAATAGATCAGAGAAATTGGGAGAAGAACAGAGAATTGGTCGTAGGATTTGAGGAAACTCAAAGAGAGTCTAGAATCCGGGTATGTGATTTGTCTCTTTCTGTAAAAATTTGCAATTGCTGTAGTTTAAAATTTAAAATCTTTTGCAGCTTGTTCTGTTGTGTGTATTTGCATGTCCTATAGATTGGAGTCTATTTATCTCTGTGTCTTGTTATGTCTTGTGCCTGTATGGTCATATGTCACCCCAATCTCTGTAGATTCCTCCAAGATGCATTCCTCCATGATGTAACCTTGTACTACATTTTTAATCCTGTGATAAGCTGACCCAATGTTAATCTCTTGCAATCTCTTGGCTTGTCGTTCTTACATTTTATCTCCCATTTGTATTTCCCTGGCAGAGGTGAAATGCTTAGGAAGAGGTGATTTGACTTTTTCCTGCAACCTGTTAGTGCTTGCAGCCTTGTATTTAGTCCTCATAATATCCATATTGTCTTTTACTTGAGATTCCTTGCTTCTATCTGAATAATCCTGTCAAGATGATTGTGACTCCAACACTCCTTCTAGAAATCTGCCCTGCAAAGCACATCTGGGATTTTGACTAAACCTTGTGACATTTTCTTCATATTTTCCTCCATATCTATATTAAAATTCATTATGGCTGTGAGACAATTGTTAAATTTTCCATTTGTTTAAGAAATAAAACTCAGCTAGATCTTATAGAAGGATATTTTAGATTATTCTCTTAAGAGATCGCTCGGTTCTAGACTTTGGATCTTGAGATTCTTTTAGAAATCTTCATCTCTACCTTATAGTCAGCTTGTAGACAACTCTCCCTTCACTGCCACTCTTGATAGTTTCTATTTTTCTTAGCGAATGGATAGTAACTCTGAGTTGAACCATCGTTTGGGGCAGTGGTAACTCTTGCCAATCTTGTTATATTGCTTAGATTTAATGTTTATAGAGCCATGTGACGTCTGATCCTCTTTCTGTGTCATTTTTAAGAAGATTGCGGGCTGTGAAGGGAGTCGTCTTTGTTAGAACATAGTTTACTTTATATCTCTGGTCGCTTGTTTAGTCTTGGCGGTCGAATGGTTCAGGTAGGTCGACGACCCGCATAGTTAAGGGTTATGTGTAGCATGTCGGTGGATGGTCTTAATGTTAGTAGGGTCGAAAGGGGAGATCACTGTGTTAGGTGTTGCATTAGTTTCTATTGTCGCCCTTTTAGTGGGCAGGTAGTCATCAGAAGCAGTCGACAGTCTTAGCTATCGTTTTATATTGTATTTCGAATGGCCTAAGTCAGTAGGTTTGAATGGTAATATTAGTGAACGTCTTAATCTATTTAGCATTATGACTGCGAGCTTGGTGAGTGTCATGATTATGGTGTACTTTATGTATTTGCTGCCTGTAGTTTGTCATGGCCGTCGGTTAGTTCTAGGGTAGTCGACTACCACCGTAAGACCTTAAGTCACTGTTTATTTTCATATAGTTGCGGTATTTATTTCTGATGCCACCATCGTTAGTCGGTAGTCACTGTTGCACAGTGTAAAGTCAGCTTTCATAGCGAAGTGCATTTTAGTTAGTGGTCAGTTCATAGTCTTCGTAGTGGGTCGATGGGTGCCCCATGCGAATAGGTATAAATGCATTCACTCTTTTTTTATATATGCTGGTTAGTAGTACCATATGGTAGTATGTTTGTTAGGGAGCCCGCATGGTGTTGATTTTGGAAAGCAATATTATGTTAGAAATTTATTTATGGTCATAATGTTTTGCATATCATTTATATTTGGTTATTTTAGGAATTGTTAGATGTCATTAGATGTTAAATGTTAATAAGGAAACTTTCGTAATGTGTTTATGATAAAGGTTGTAAATGTTAGACAGTATGTTATGTTCATAGGAGACTATAGACATGTATGTGTATAGATATTGTTTTACCAATGGGTTTTCTTTTAATAGAAAATTGAAATAGGGAAAAGGTAGTCCTTATAGATATGATTATTAGGATTTGGGAAATGTTATAATGTTTTCATCAGAAATTGCATTGGATAGATGTTAAATGGTAATTTGTATTTGTTGTAATTATGCATGGCATTTGTTTTGAAATTGAATTCATAATATAGTAAGTTATGCTTATGGGAATTATATGAATATTAATATATATGTTCTTCTAGTTGTTGGTAGTTGTTAGAAATTGAGATAGTAATGATCTCCGGGAAGTTTGTATACTTAGCGATAGTTGTTCCTAGTAGGTAGTGTCATTAGTGAATCTTAGATATTAATTCATCTTACTTATACTATGGTTGTATTTCTTTTTTTTGTAGCTAACAGATTAATAGATAGGAATTTATGACATATGTTGTTAGGAATTGTTACATTTGTTTACTAGCATATTCCATTTGTGAAGTGAGAAATTTTTATGTAATCTTGTGTTTAAAGAAAGAGCACATTGAAAATCTATTTTCTTGTTTTCATCCTTTTCATACTTTATGCTTATACTGGATCATTGTGATTGATTTTGGGGTGGAGTTTATGCTTGGATGATGTCATGTGTACTTGGTGTTATGATGCGAAATGTTGTCATGTTCGGGCAATGGTTGTCTTTTCATGGGTTTTATACCTAGCTCTAGAGGTGTGATGTTTTAGTTGTGGTTCAAATAGTGGCAAGCCAACCCATTGGGAGTTGTTTTGTCGAGGGTAAGTGAATGGCTCGAGTAATGGTTAGAAGTCATTTTGTACATTATCTTTGCTCATGGTGGTGTTAGTGGTTTGTTTGGAGATTGCTAAGGGAGTGGCTTCTATGGTGGGGCTGGTGCCTAGTGAGAGGCCGCCTGGGTAACCCCATGGAAGTTATGAGCAAGTGGAATCTTAATAACTTGTTAGGAGGGTTGGGGTAGTAAAATACTTAACAAGATAAGTAAGATACCTCACCCATGCCTTGAGTGCTCTCACAGGCTAAGGATGGGATGAGAAGGCCTAGCTGGCAAGGCCGACCTCCTTGTCTCCATGAGAGGACCTGTCGGCTCCGCATGTGTCACCCTATGGGGCCGGTGCCTAGAGAGGGGCTGCTAGGGTAACCATAGATGGGGGCCAGCTTCTGGTGATAGATAGCTTGGGTAACCCATGCTAGGACCATGCGATGACACTCTCCTTGGTTGGATGTTTGATTTGCCTGGTGTATTACTATCATTTTTGTGCAGTCTAGTTATCATGTCTGCCTGTCAGGATTCTGTATCTTATTGTTGTTTCACTGTTGTAACTTTGACCTAGTGGAGCCTTGACGTTATCTCCTAGCTCGGTGGGGTGGACCTTAGGGTTCCACATGGTTGTGAGGCAAAGCTATCCATTGGTCCTTTTGGAGATTCGGTTCAAGTCCTATGCAGAGGTGATCCAGTTCCTGTTGTTTTCCACTCTCAGTGATGTTGTATACTTTCATTTGTAATCCTGTAATCTTGTAATCTTGTAATCTTGTAATCTTGCACTGAGACTCTGTAATTAAACTATCTTGCTATTGTAAAAGTTATTTTTTTAATCTAATTCAGCAGTTTAATGTTTATCACTTATGTGGGTTTTACTTTATATGCACTGATGCAGTTATGTTTCCCTAGAGTTGTTAGAAGAGCAATTCCTTTTATGTTGTGTGTTATGATATACTCGGTTGCTGTTAATGCAATTTCTTGCTTTGAAAAAAAAAATTATTTCTGTAATTTTGCACTTTTAGTCTAGCACTCTAGGGTTGCATGACGGGGCATTACATCTAGTGTGCTCGTTCCATAAAAGAATATTGCACTAGGAAGTCTCTGCTTGTACAACTTGAGACAAAAGGTACTAGAACTATTAGAACATAGGATATAGGTAAGAATATCATGGAGACCAAGCCTAATATCATGGTAGGTACCACAAATATCTCTACTTCCCTTACAAACACCAAGGAAGTAGAAAGATTATTTCACTATCAGATGTGGATCAATGGACAACCAATGCATTTCATAGTTGACAATAGATTTCAAAAGAACCTAAATTATTTTGAAGTAGTTTAGAGATTTAACTTGCCACTAATGCCTCATCCACAACCATACTCTTTGGATGGTTCAATGTGGGCTTTGATAAATGCCTCACTAAGCAATGTCAGCTAGTGTACAACATCAATCTTTTTAGGATATAGTCCTTTGTGATGTCTTGTCATTAAAGGTATGTGATGTTTTAATTGGGAAACCATATATTTACAATTGACATACAATATATGAATCAAATGCAATAAATGTAGTCATAGATGTTGGTGATAGAAGATACTACATATCGGAGGTAGTACCAAAACTTTCACTTATTAAGGCCAAGTAATGAAAGAGCATAGTAAGTTCCAATAAGAAGTTTATGCTTTTGATGGTGAGACTTAAATGGAAGAACATCCTTCTAGTAACAAAACACAAAGGAACTCTTGAAATAATATTGACAAAATTTTCGAGTTGAATCACAAGCTGGTAGAGTACAAGGATATCTTTAAACCACTATAAATAGTTCCTATACACTATGTAGTAAGGCATAACATTGCTTTGATTTTTAGACTACCTTTACCTGACTAATTTATACCATAGATAATTTCTATAGAATGAGGAGACCAAGTGACAAATCCATGAAATCGTGGTGAAAGGACATATTAAAATGATCTCATCACCTTGTAGTAGCCCAATTGTGTTAGCATAGAAGAAAGATGGCACATAGAGGTTGTGCATTGACTATAAATATCTCAACAAGGTTACTATGAAAAATTGCTCCCCTCTTCCAAGGATGTAGGACTTTCTAGACTAGTTTTCTAGTGCGACGTTCTTTACAAGATTGATCTTAAGTATAGGTATT
Organism: Cunninghamia lanceolata; assembly: GCA_027924645.1. NCBI lineage: Eukaryota > Viridiplantae > Streptophyta > Pinopsida > Cupressales > Cupressaceae > Cunninghamia > Cunninghamia lanceolata. The sequence continues at coordinate 22,414,328 of BSBN01000112.1, read as the reverse complement.
GTTAGATTATTGATCCCACAAACATTTGGAAGACAACCTTCAAGGGTAGAGAAGGTTTGTTCAAGTGGTTACTCATGCTCTTTAGCCTAACCAATTCTCTAGCCACATTCCTGAGGATGATGAATGACATCCTCAAGGCATTCAACACTTGCTTTTTTGTTGTTTATCTTGATGATATCTTGATATTTCGTAAGACTTGGATGAACAACTATGCCATATTAAACAAGTACTTGACACTTTGTGGAAACATAAGTTGTATACAAACATGGATAGGTGTTTATTTTCCAAGAAGAGTGCATATAATATCTATGATACACTATAGATTCATAGGAACTACATGTTGACCTAACTAAGATTCAATTCATCTAGGATTGGCCACAACCAAATAATGTCATAGATCTCTACAACTTCTTAGGATTGGTAAAATTCTATAGAAGATCTACACTTAGTTTCTCACATGACTTGGCCATTAAACTAGGCTACAAGAGGTGGCACCAAAGCAAGGTTCATTTGGATAGTAGCACAATAGAAATAATTTGAAGACTTTAAATGTAGATTCTATTCCATGCTAGTACTTTTTCAAACAATTCTCTAGAAACCATTTATGATCAATACTGATACATTAGATTATGCACTTGGAGTGGTTATCACTCAACATGGTCATCTAATTACATACCATAGTGAGACATTCACTATGCTGGTAAGAAATAACCCATATGATCATGAGATTTATGCCATTTTTAGGAATGTAAACACTAGAAGCATTATATATTTGGAAAGTATATTGTGATCAAAATATATCACAAGCCACTCCAATTCTTGTAGACATATCACAAGTTGCAAAAATAGTAGCATACAAAATGGTATTCATATCTTCAATAGTTCCACCTAAACATTAAGTATAAGAAGAGAATGACCAATCCAATTGCAGATCATCTAAGATGTCCATTGGTTTAAGATCTTCTCTTTAGTATTAATTCTTGTGGACATGAAATTAGTTCATGGTTAAAATGTATCATTTAGACAAGGATTTTGTATAAATCTATCAAAACTTGCTTTGTGGTAAACCAATTCAATATTTCTACTGGCAAGATGGACTCTACCACCTTGAGAATTTGTGCATTCTAAATGAGGTATGAAGACATAAATTGATTTGAAAGGATCATTTTAGTAAGGTTACATGACATTTTAGACGGGAAAATACCCTTGCAATGTTGCAAAATTACTTCTGTTGGCCACACCATAGGTAAGATGTTAGTAAATACACCAAGTCATGTACCACATGTGTACTTGCCAAGTTGTTCAAAAAGAAGTAGGGTTTGTACATGCCCTTGATAATTTTTTTTTCCATGGACTTCCTCTTAGGCTACCCTATGTAACAAAACATGGTAATAATTGTGTTTTGTAGTAGTTGATAGATTTTCAAAAATGGTAATTTTAATACCTTGTAAGAAAAGAATCAGAGCTCTAGAATTAACTCAAGAATATTTAAAAAATATTTAGATCCACTTTGGAATCCTAGAATCTCTCAATTTAGATAGAGCTACCAAGTTCTTGAGACAAATTTATGGAAAACACTTTGATCTATGCTAGAAACAAAGTTGAAAAAATCCACCACATTCCATCCGTAGAATGATAGGTAGATAAAAGTGGTTAATAAGATGATAGTGCATCTTATTAGAGTGTATAAAAGAAGCGTCACACTTGGGATGAAATGTTGCCTTTCATTAAACATAGATACAATAAAGCTCTGCACAACTCTACAAAACATAACCCTTTTCATGTTTTCTTGGGTTTCAACCATTGGTACCCATTGATGTAGCTTATCTTGTTTCCTCATCAACATAAGCAACTCCTTTATCTTGAAAGGAATTTGACAAAGTTGTTTAATTCATTTATCACACTTAACGTGTTTAGCAACAAGTTCATACCATTTTGTAGTAGGCTAATGCAAAGTATAAGTAGAACCATGACAAGTACATGAAACTACACACCTTTTAGGTTGGTGATTGAGTTTGGCTACATCTAAAAAGGAAAGATTGACAAGAACTTTATTCACTTATTTATTATGGCATGGAGATAAAACATTTGAGCTCATTCTACTTTCTTACCTTGGGTTGCATCCAATCTTTAATGTGAAACTCTTGTGTCCATACTTTCCTCTATTAGATTATTTAGATGTTGTAGTGACACTTTAGTTGGTAAAGGTTAATCCAAAATGTAGTACTCTAGAAAAATTAGATCTAGTCATTAATGCCAAAGTCAATTGGATAAGACAACAAGAGATCCCTCTCTTCTAGATCATAAAAGTAGGTCCTAGATCATAAAAGTAGGTTAAGTACCTTCCTAGGTAAAATGATTCATAAAAGCCTAGATTTCAAGTCAATTTCCTCATCTTTCATTTCACTTTCCTATAATGGGGACCCTTTCTCCTCAAGGAGGATCGACTAATCCAAGAGGATTTGGGCCACCTAGTCATATCTTAAGTCTTGGGTTTTGCACAACAAATGACATGGTTTTGTTAGTATGATCCTCATCCTAGTCAAAATTTGTAATAGGAATACAAACTATCATGTTCTAACTACTTTATTTTTTCTCTTTTGTATAAATATATACATATCCATTCTTTATAATATTAGATAGTGGATTGAACAATGGGGAGCTAGAATATACATCTATTCACATGAATCTTGTATAAAACTAAGCATAATACAATCTTGTTGTTATAGTTCTAATTGGTTTGTTTTATGTTTCTATTGTTTAATGGATTATTTGTATATGATTGAATCCCTACCATAATCAAATATTCCACACTTATAACCCAATTGAATCTCTTTTATTGGGTTGTCTACTAGGTTATTCACCTGGGCCATGAAATTTTTTTATTATTTTGTATGTGTTTAGATTAGATTCATGTGAAGTGATAGTTATAAGAAGTGCATCTCAAGACCTCATGGAGCTTGTCACAAAAATTTAGGGTGTTCTATGATAGTTCCATAATTTTCACCCCCTAGGCATTATTGGCTTTAAATATTGTAGCTCCAATCCTCTAAAAGAGACACCCACTACCATAGTAATGGGAACAATATTATACTAGTAGAGGCATGATTCACCAACAAGGACTGGACAATTAGAGCCCAACTAATAAGGGGGGTAAACCCTTTCTTCTTTAGGATTTTTTAAACCTAGGAGGGTAGTACTTAGAGGATAGTGAACATACCCATTAAAGATAAATGTAAAACTACATAAGGCCCTTCCAACCATACCCAGAGTGATAGTGGACCAATACTACACTAGTTGCAAGAACAAGACCTTGTTGACCTTTGATATAATAGATTGAAGGACAAAGAACATACACATGAAGGAAGTATAATGAGTTGTATCACCTAAGATGAGTAGACTTAACAAATTTCATACTACATGTACAATCTAAAATCACACATGTATAAACCTCTATGTGTTCATCAAACATTGGATCTCTTATGATTTAACATAAGTTACCACAATGGATTATGGATGTAGGAAAAAATCTTATACGCATAACCCTCTAAATGTATGGTTCAAGTGTGAGATTTCTTAGGATTACACAAGAATTATAAAATTGAGAAATGCACATAGGCAAGAAAGAGACTAACATTACAACTAAGATAAAAGGTGCTTCTAGAATGATTTAAATGTGAAGGTGGGTGGAAATGGAGCAACAAAATGGCACCTTTATCCTATTGGGAAACCAAGTCAATTCCAAACCGCTTTTCAAAAACATGTAAACAAATAGAAAATGAGAACTAAGAATGCATTCACAAACCATAAGTAAAAACATTCCTATAAGTAAGTAGGAGCATACAAGATAAAAACATACTTTAAACATGCACAAATGTACAAGTTGAATCCATATATTACATTAAAAGGGGTGTTTCAACTACACTTTGATATATTTTTGTAGTGTCGAGAAATTGTGCTCCCTGTCAACGCAAGCACAATTTCATGCTCTATTTGGCACTTGCTTTAGTGACCACTCCCCTAGTCCATTTTAGGACCACTTCCAACCTTGACCTTAACTTTTAACTCAAGAGATGTGTTTATGTTATCTAAGATTTTACCGATGTCGCACGTCAAAACCATGAGCAGTGTTTGGGTCCTGGTTAAGTCCTCGAACTGTGGCCACCTTTTGAACTTATCTCACTAGGACTAGGGTGCCCAGCACTCGAGTCCCACCTATTTTCCTTAGGATTGTGGGGCACTCTCAAGGTTGGCCTTGTCTTGGATGACGTGACCTCAATTTCAACATTTCGTGAACACACATAAATAGATCTTAAATTGAAAAATACTTGTTGTCTTATGCCCTAAATTATATGTCATATTTAAACTAGTGCTTTTGTGATTATGAGTAATGATGTGATTTTATAGAGAAGCTTTGTCAAAATGAATAATACTGTATTTTAAAGAAGACTTGTTACAAGCTATTTGTTATTTGCTACCATTGATTGAAGCTTCAAGAGGATTGGAGAATAGTTGGAATCACTGATTGATGATCAACTTGTACCACTTTATTGTGATTTGGTATGGTTTCAACCCATTCCCACCTCCAAGCTTTGGTCACTCTCTACTTCATTGAGGTGAAGTTGCAAATTTAAAGTATTTTACCTTGGGTAATGCATCTCTCTTGGGTTAATTATCATTTCATTGATTAAGGCATATAGGAATCAACTCTAACACACTTGAGTAGGGTTTTATTTATTGATTTTGTTTGTCACTACTCACCACAATCTTAGACACACTTAAGATTCAAAGAAAACACTATTTGTTGTTACTAATTTGGCTATACATGAGGTAGGAATACCAAAATGGGGGTTTGACTGAGGCAAACTCCTATATAGCCATAACCATTTTCCCTCTCTTTGTGCATGTGTAGATTGCACTCGAGAGTTTTTGACAAAACAATGACAAGAAACAAAGAGCAGGTATAGAGGTTGTTTGATAGAGTTGAATCTTCCCAAAAGCCCTAGGACTAGGACACCCAGTGCCTAGGTCCTACCAAATCCGCTCCTGCTTTCTACTCCAGGTTTTGTCTGATCTACATCTCTCTGCTCTGCTTCTGTTTCTATCTCTATAATAGTCATCTGTGTGTTTCATCTGATTTGTCAATTAGGTTTTTGTGTTACTTAGTTGTTATCAATTCATTAGTGATCAATCATTTCTTTGTAGCAAAGGAACATAGCCCCAAATATCTTGGCTCTCCCTTGTGGATGGCAGCCAAGCACCAAGTCTTTTTAGGTTTATATTCCAATACTATGTGGAGAAGGATTGACCTAGGTTAAAGCATTGATTAGTCTAGATCCCATTTTTCCACATTACATTTTGGTGAACTTGACGTCTTACACTTGCATAAACTTTTTTTATTTCTGATTAATTAATTAATTGATTGATTATCTATACTTGTTATATTTGCAAAATTTATGTGCTTAGTGTAGAAAATATAACCATTTAAACTTTTTTTCTTTTCTTTTTAGATTAGAGAAAAAAAAACATAAACAAAACACTTTCTTCTATCCCTTAATCAACATTTACCATCTTGTCATCATATTTATTCTACTTCTCACATCTCTTTCTCTTTCTTCCATCTTCAAAACCATGGAGAAACTAAGTTATGTGACAATGTTGGATCTCTTTCTTCAAGACTTTGATGCATATGATGAGCTATTTAGTAGTGATGATTTTGATATGTTAGATGAATCCCTAGATGGCTTCATCTCGATAGAATCATCCTCTATGGCTCCTAAAACATCTTTTTGTCAAAGATTAATCAACATGATTTATGTTTTTGGTTCCCCAAAGGAGCCTTAGAAACCTAAGATTGTTGTGCATCTTCGATTTAATGTTCCTCAACCACAATCTAGTCTTGTTTTAACTATTCGAGGTGCTCAAAACACACCTCGACCTCCTAGTTACACCTTAAACTATGCAAAACAACCTCCTTACAAGATGTGTCACAACAACCTCATTACAATGTGGTTGCTCACACATATAACACTCACAATAATAAACAAAATAAACAAACAATGTTTGTTCTGACTTCTCTTCCATCTTCTCAACCTCTTCTTCCTCTACCACCTCATCTTTCTCAACACACTAACAAATAATATGATCTTGTTGAGCAACTTCATGCTACTCTAGCTAAGATCTCACTCTGGGAGTTAATACAAACCTTGCCTACATACCATAGATTGCTCCAGGAGGCCCTATACAAGGTGATTGTACCACCTTCTATTAGACCAAATGATGTAGCAACTTTGTTTGATTGTATGCATGTGAAGAATATCGACAATGTAATTCAACAACATTAGTTACCTCTTATTGATGTTCAAAATCAATATGATGCACTCATGATCTTAGTAATCATTAATAAAAATGGAATAAAATGTACTCTAATCAATAACAGATCAGGTCTTAATATTTGTAGCATAGACCTGTTATGCAAAATTAGTGTGGATATGTCTCTCATTCAACCTAATACTCTCTCCATTCATGGCATTGATAATGTTGGTAGATGATCATTAGGTACAATCACACTACCTATTGAGGTTGGACTTGTGACCTTGCCTATACTTATCCATGTCATGCTTGATGCTCTTTCATATAATCTTCTTATTGGTAGACAGTGGATTCATGCCATGGGGGCAGTCTCATCTACTCTTCATCATACATTAAAGTTCATTTATAACAACAAACTCTATACAGTTGAGGCTGATCCAAATTTGGAAAGTTGCTTACACACAGAAGCTGTATCTCAGACTCTTGTTTCTAAATATTTTAGTACTTTGATTCCATCTTCAATAAAAGCTAATCCACTATCTCATGCTACTACTGATAGTGTTGATCAACATTGTTTGTTACCTTGAAGTGAGTTTTTTGGTGACAATTGGAGTTCATTAGATTTTACAACCTCCTTTATTGGTAAGTATAAAATCTCACTGCAAAAGTCTGAAACCCCAAAGGTGGCTTTGGTTTCTACTACACATATTGTTTCTTCTGAAACACTGAAACTTACTATTCCAACTTCTACTTCTACAAATTCTACTGGTTGTACTTATACTATTGACTACGCCACTAATAGTGACTCGCCATCTCCTACAAAAATGGCATCGCATTATGGTTGGTGTTTTCAGATCTTATCTCAAATTGGATATAGAGGAAATGGTTGTGGTTTAAAATAACAGGGTATCAAGATTCCCTTAGAACCTAATCCACATGGTTCTTTGTTTGATCTTGGATACTGCCCTTTGAAGCCCACCAAAGCTTCTCGTCATCCTTATCTCAATGTAAACACAATATTCACAACTCAGAATTCTTCTACATCACTTAATCTTATTCATCCTAATCTAATATACGTAAATTCAATTGTTGCCCTATCTTCTTTGGATATTTTCCTAAAAAATGAAGCTTTAGATGAATTCCTTGGAGTCTATGAGCATATACCTCATTACCATCATGATCATAGATTTCCCTATTATTCAAATGCTGAGGCATACTTTGAGAAAGATGCTTGTTAATTGGATGATACCTCAACATCTTAGGAGACACTTCAAGAATCTGCTCATTCATCTGATGTCCCAAATAGTAGTTCCCTCTAATAAGGTCTATTTGACCAATGCATGCTATTTTTGGGTTGTTTTTGTCTTTTGGACACTTGTCAATCTGTAAATGACAAGATTGTTAGTTTGTTAGTTAGTTATGTCTCCCAGCCACTTGGAATTGTCTCCCAGCTGTTGGGAATCCTGTCAGTACTACTCTCTATGAGTTGTTAAATAGCCTGAGTTCTGATCGATTAGATATACAGAGAGAGACAAAGAGAGAGAGGGAGAGATCAGAAAGGAGAAATTAGACAGAGCAGTGATTGTGAGTTGTACTGTGAAAACAAACATTTGTATTCATCCTTAGATAGATGGATAGACTGAAGTGGTTAACCGTTCATTAGGAAATCTGCTTAGATGTTTGACAAAACAACATGGAGAGAAGTGGGATAGCATCCTACCACATACATAATTTTCTTATAATGATACCATCAATAGGAGTACAAGGAAATCACCTTTTCAAGTGGTGTATGGTATGCATCCAAGAGGTATTTTGGAATTAAGAAATCTACCTACAGGAGACTCAATTAGTGTAGATGGAGGAGCACCCCTTCATCAAGTTAATTAGAAGCCTAAAGTCTTAATAGGTTGTTATGCATTTACTATGTAATAAGGTCTATTTGACCAACGCATGCTATTTTTGGGTTGTTTTTGTCTTTTGGACACTTGTCAATCTATAAATGACAAGGTTGTTAGTTTGTTAGTTAGTTATGTCTCCCAGCCACTGGAATCTTGTCAGTACTACTCTCTATGAGTTGTTAAATAGCCTAAGTTTCTGATCGATTAGACATATAGAGAGAGATAGAGAGAGGGAGAGATTAGAAAGGAGAAATTAGACAGAGTAGTGATTGTGAGTTTTACTGTGAAAATAGACATTTGTATTCATCCTTAGAGAAATAAAGAAGATCCTATTTTGCATTTGAATTGCATATGTGTAGTAGATTTATGATTTACAGTCGATAGGGGGTTTCTCCATTCCACCGGTTGATTACTCTGTAATCGATGGAATGGCTGTACATATTAGATTAGATTTTGTTTTTGCATTTTCTATTTCTGAGAGTTTTACAGTTATAGGATCAATCGATGTCATGCTATTGTGAATCCTAGCATCCTCATGTGCTAGGTTATGAGAAGTTAAAATCTGTGATAGTTTAGCAGAAGCAGCGCACAACGCCTGTGTGAAATTCATTATCAGGCAAAGGATATTAGGTTCCACTGATAAATTAAACCAGACCGAAGTCCTTTTGATTGAACCCAAAAGTTCAAGAGTTCACTACTTCAATGGTGTTTGAAGCTAAGTGATCGGTGTGATAAGTTTGACAGAGAAAATCTTTTGGTTGAACCTTTGAACCGGTTCAACGGTTCAAAGGGTTCAACGGTTCAACCGTGTGTTGGTTCAGAGATCCAGCGGAATGATGAAGGTTGTAAAGATTAATAGCAATCATTGAACCACCCATTGAACCAGTTCAACGGTTCAATGGTTCAACGAGCTTGGCGGGTTCAACGACGGGCGCTAGTTCAGCGGTTCAATGGCTCACCAAGGTTCAAAGGTTTAGTGAGCTGATGGTTAATCATGAGAGATGATAGCATTTGACATAATAAAATATATGGTGCAGGGGTACAGTGACTCAACTACAGTCACAATCATATTTTAGATTGGTTCCATCAAGTTTCGCCACGCGCTCTATGTCATAGTGGTATCAGAGCGAAGGAGTATCTTCTGGGAAGATAAGAAGATAGAATGTCAAACAGAGAGGGATCGTTAGAACTCCCAACAAGGATGACCAACGCTGAGTTGGCTGTCCTGGTAAAGAAGCAAATTGCAGAGAGCAAAGCAGTGAAAGCTCAGAATCAAGCTTTGAAAGATGAGTTGGAGAAATTGAGGGATAGAGTAAGTTCTGGTAAAGAAGATGATAGGGAAGAAGAGGAAATCCCTAGGCAGGAAGAGATAGAGGTTTCTGCAGACCAGAGACCCTTATTGAATGCCCTTAAATCCATGGAGAGGAGAACCATGGATGTGAAATTGGATTTACCAGTGTTTACAGGAAAGATGGATCTTGATTCGGTGATGGAGTGGGTAGACTCCTTGAACAATTTCTTCAAAATAGAAGAAATACCAGAGCATCAAAAGGTAAAGATGGAACAATCCAAAATGAAAGAGGCTGCATTGACTTGGTGGAATTTCATCCAAGATGACAGAGTGAAGGAAGGAAAGAACAGAGTTCCTACTTGGAAGAAAATGGTGGCTTTAGTGAAGGAAGCCTATGTTCCATTGGATTACAACATCCAATTGCATAAGAGGAGGCAAAGCTTGAAGCAGAAAGAGTTAGATGTCAGCTCATATACTGAAGAATTCATGAAATGCTGTGTCAAGACAAAGGTGAAAGAGAATGAGGAAGAGAGGGTAGCAAGATATCTCAATGGGTTGAGACTTGCCATCCAAGAAGATTTAAATCTGCATAGTCCAGAAGTGTTATCAATTGGCACTCAAGGTGGAGGAGAAGTTAAAGAGAAGACAAGAGAAGAATAATAGAGGAAGAGGAAGACAACAAAGAGGTGGAAGAAGTCCTTTCAGAGGCAGAGGACATGGATTTGGATATCATGGAGAATCCAATCAGGAAAGTAGCAAAGGAGACAACAGTCAAATTCAAAAAGGAAGTTATAATCAACAAGGAAACTTTAGAGGTAGAAGACCGCCATTCAGAGGAAGATCACAGGGCAGAGGATCTATCAGATGTTACAATTGTAATCAGGAAAGTCATATACCTAGCAGATGTCCAGAGAAAGCATCAAGTTCAATGGGAGAAAGAAGAGCAAATCTTATACAAGAATCTGATTGTCAAAGTGTGACAAACTCAAACACTGGTCAAAGTGTAAGAGCTCCTGATAGTTATAGATATCCTGAGACAGTAGAATCTTTGATGATTAGAAGGGCAATGACCACCATGAAGGTACCTAACAGAGAACCCCCACAAAGAAAATCTCTTTTCAAGACTACTTGTAAGGCCGGAGGAAAGGTGTGTAGAGTTTTGATTGACTCTGGATCTACTAAAAATTTTGTCTGTTGAAATGGTAGAAAAGTTGAAACTTAGGAGATTGCCACATCCTTACCCACATAAGATTTCATGGCTCACTCAAGGACAACAAATAGTTGTAGAAGAGCAGGCTTGGGTAGAGTTTCAAATTGGAACACATAAGGATATATTATTTTTTGACATAGCTCAGATGGACGCTTGTCATCTCCGATTTGGAAGACCATGGCAATATGACTTAGGAGCACAACATGATGGACTTAGAAATACATATTCAATCACCAAAGATGGTAAGGTGATAGAGTTACTACCATTGATGGAGAAGGAGGTAGAGTCCAAAGGGAAAGAAGCCAAGGTAATGCTGGTAGATGGTAAATAGTTCATGAAAGAAATAGTAGAAGAGGGTATAGTTGCATATGCCCTAATTCCATGCCTGAAAGTAAATTAGGAACAACATCAAGAAATCAAGGGAGAGAAGCGACAAAGGTTCATAGATCCTGTTGTCCAAAAGTTGTTTGATAAATACAAAGGCATCATCTCTGATAGAATGCCAAGATCACTACCACCTGTAAGAGATATCAGTCATTGCATAGATCTAATACCAGGATCTACACTTCCAAACAAGGCAACATACAAGCTTACTCTAGAACAGAATGCAGAAGTTGCAAGACAGATTAAGGAATTGTTGGATACAGGCTTAATTGGCAAGAGTTTAAGTCCATGTGCAGTACCAGCTGTACTAGCACCAAAGAAGGAAGGCACTTGGAGGCTTTGTACTGATTCAAGGGCTATTAACAAGATCACCATCAGGTATAGGTTCCCAATACCTAGGATAGAAGATTTGCTTGATTGTTTGGGAGGTGCTAAGTATTTCACAAAAATAGATTTGAAGAGTGGTAATCATCAGATCAGGATTAGGCCAGGAGATGAGTGGAAAACAACATTTAAAACAAATGATGGATTGTATGAGTGGAGGGTTATGCCTTTTGGATTATCCAATGCTCCTAGTACTTTTATGAGACTGATGAATGAGGTCTTGAGAGAATTTATAGGCAAATTTGTCATAGTATATCTAGATGACATCCTGATTTTCAATAATACAAGGGAAGAGCATCTCAGACATATAGACTTGGTCCTCAAAAGGTTACATGAAGAGTAGCTAATGATCAACTTGGAAAAGTGTTTGTTTATGCAGGAAGAGATCACTTATTTGGGTTTTGTCATTTCATAGGGTAAACTGAAAATGGATAAGGAGAAGGTAAGTGCCATATTGTCTTGGCCAACTCCAAGAACTATGAATGATGTCAGAAGTTTCCATGGGTTAGCAACTTTCTACAGGAAGTTTATAAGAGGGTTTAGTCATGTCTGTGCACCCATGCTTGACACCATAAAAGGAGGATAGAAGTGCATGTTTACTTGGACCAAAGAAGCAGATGATTCATTTGAAACACTGAAGAAGAAGGTGGCATAGTAGCCAGTCCTTACACTTCCTGATTTCAACAAAAATTTTTAGGTAGAATGTGATGCAAATCACATGGCAATCAGTGCAGTACTCAGTCAAGAAGGTAGACCTATTGTATTTTTCAGTGAGAAATTAAATAATGCAAAGAAGACGTATTCATCATATGATTTGGAGATGTATGCTCTAGTCCATTCACTCAAGAAATGGAGGCACTACTTGATGCCAAAGGAATTCATAGTATTCACAGATAATCAGGCTCTTAGTTTCATTAACAGTCAAGAGAAGCTGAATCACAGACACATGAAATGGGTCGAAACTTTGCAATCTTTTACTTTCACACTTAAGCACAAGAAAGGGGTAAAGAAAAAGGTAGCAGATGCTTTGAGCAGGAGAGCTCTAACCATAAATCAGATTCAACTGGAAAGTGTTGGTATTGATTCCTTGAAGACTATGTATGATGCTGATGAAGACTTTGGAGAGATATATCAAGTATGTATTTCTTTCAGAGACAAATATCATATTGAATTTTCTAAATTTCTGATCCAGGATGGATTGCTGTTCAAAGGTGTATAGTTGTGTATTCCAAGGTGTTCCATGAGGCTGAACATCATTAGGGAAAAGCATTGTGGAGCTATGGCAGGACATTTTGGCTGAGATAAGACTCTGGAATTGGTAAAGAGACATTACTATTGGCCAAAATTGCAATCAGATGTAAGAAAATTTGTGGAGACGTGTGATATGTCAAAAAGCAAAAGGTAGATCAACTAATGCAGGTTTATATCAGCCATTGCCCATTCATTCTAGGCCATGGGACGGCATAAGTATGGATTTTGTGTTGGGTTTACCTAGAACAAGGAAGGGTTATGACAGTGTCTTTGTTGTAGTAGACAGATTTAGTAAAATGGCCCATTTCTTGCCATGCAAAACTACTTGTGATGCTTCATATGTTGCAGACTTGTTTTTCAAGGAAATAGTGCGGATACATGGATTGCCATTGAGTATAGTGGCAGATAGAGATTGGAAATTCATTGGTCATTTTTGGAGGACTCTTTGGAAGAAGATTGGCACAAATTTATCTTTCTCATCAGCATATCATCCTCAGACAGATGGACAGACTAAAGTGGTTAACCATTCATTAGGAAATCTGCTTTAGATGTTTTACAAAACAACATGGAGAGAAGTGGGATAGCATCCTACCATAGGTAGAATTTTCTTATAATGATACCATCAATAGGAGTATAGGAAAATCACCTTTTCAAGTGGTGTATGGTATGCATCCACGCGGTATTTTGGAATTAAGAAATCTACCTACAGAAAACTCAATTAGTGCAGATGGAGAAGCTTTTGCAGAAACAATAAAAGAGGTGCATGATCAAGTCAAGAACCAACTCTAGCAAACTACTTTAAAGTTAAAGAATATGCTGACAAGAAAAAGAGGGATGTACAGTTTGATGTTGGAGATGTGGTATGGGTCTATCTGAAAAAGGAAAGACTCCCAAAAGGAAAACATACTAAGCTAATGCAGAGGAAGATTGGACCATGTCAGATTTTGAAGAAATGTGGACAAAATGATTATGAAATCCAACTTCCTCCTAATCTTGGATTGTCACCCATATTTAATGTATGTGATTTAACTCCATAAAGACATAATGCAGATATGGAACAAGAAACATTACAGGATACACCAGATGATGAAATCCCTAAACATGATCCACCAAACTTGCAGAAGATTTTAGATTCTAGAATGGTCAAGAAGACCAGGAACAAAGAATATATAGAATATTTGGTGGCTTGGCAGGGGAAACCTGATTCAGAGGTAGTTTGGATGACCGACGAACAAATCAAGAAACATGGAACAGACTTACACACTCTGATCTCAAGTGGGCTTGAGATCTCTTCTCTTGGGGAGTATGGTGCAGGAGCACCCCTTCATCAAGTTAATTAGAAGCCTAAAGTCTTAATAGGTTGTTATGCATTTACTATGTAATAAGGTCTATTTGACCAACGCATGCTATTTTTGGGTTGTTTTTGTCTTTTGGACACTTGACAATCTGTAAATGAGAAGGTTGTTAGTTTGTTAGTTAGTTATGTCTCCCAGCCGCTAGGAATCTTGTCAGTACTACTCTCTATGAGTTGTTAAATAGCCTAAGTTCTGATTGATTAGATATACAGAGAGAGATAGAGAGAGAGGGAGAGATTAGAAAGGAGAAATTAGATGGAGCAGTGATTGTGAGTTGTATTATGAAAACAAACATTTGTATTCATCCTTAGAGAAATAAAGAAGATCCTATTTTGCATTTGAATTCCATTTGTGTAGTAGATTTTTGATTTACAGTTGATATGGGGTTTCTCCATTCCACTGGTTGATTACTCTGTAATCAGTGGAATGGCTGTACATATTAGATTAGATTTTGTTTTTGCATTTTCTGTTTGTGAGAGTTTTGCAGTTACAGGATCAATCGACATCATGCTGTTGTGAATCCTAGCATCCTCATGTGCTAGGTTATGAGAAGTTAAAATCTGTGATAGTTTAACAAAAGCAGCGCACAACACCTGTGTGAAATTCATTATCGAGTGAAGGATATCGAGTTCCGCTGATAACTTAAACCAGACTGAAGTCCTTTTGATTGAACCGACTTCAAAAGTTCAAGAGTTCACTACTTCAATGGTGTTTGAAGCTAAGTGATCGACGTGATAAGTTTGACAGAGAAAATCTTTTGGTTGAACCTTTGAAATGGTTCAATGGTTCAACCATGTGTTGGTTCGGAGATCCAGTAGAATGATGAAGGTTGTAAAGATTAATAGCGATCGTTGAACCACCCATTGAACCAGTTCAACGGTTCAACGGTTCAATAAGCCCAGCAGGTTCAATGACGGGTGCTAGTTTAGCGGTTCAACAGCTCACCAAAGTTCGAAGGTTCAGCGAGCCGATGGTTCATCATGAGAGTCGATAGCATTTGACACAATAAAATATATGGTGCAGGGGTACAGTGACTCAACTACAGTCACATCCGTATTTTAGATTGGTTCCATCAAGTTCCGCCACGCGCTTTGCATCAATATGCCTCATTACCATCATGATCATAGATTTCCCTATTATTCAAATGCTGAGGCATACTTTGAGAAAGATGCTTGTTAATTGGATGATACCTCAACATCTCAGGAGACACTTCAAGAATCTCCTCATTCATCTGATGTCCCAAACAGTAGTTCCCTCCTTGTTGGAGATACTTTAGATGTCTATATGGACCTGACCAATCTTGAGAATTTTATCCCAATAGGAAATGTTTTTAATTCAGATGAACAAAGTGAACATTCTTCCCTTCTACATGAATTTTTAGATTTATTTGCTTGGACATATTCGGATATGTCTGGCATTGGTTCACAAGTTGTTACTCACAATAATGTGTTGCGACCTGATCCTAAGCTCGTAAAACAAAAGATCCAAATAATGAATCCCAAGGTGGCATTGTTAGTTAAATCTCAGATTGAGAAGCTTCTACAAGCTAACTTTATCTACCCCATTGACTATTCCCCTTAGATATCAAATATCATAGCTATTGCTAAACCTGACAATCGTATTCAGATATGTATTGATTTTCATGGTCTCAACAAAGATTCTCTAAAAGATGACTTTCCTCTTCCTAACATTGACATGATCATTGATTCCACTGTGGGCCATGCATTACTCTCCATCATGGATGGATTCTTTGAATATAATCAAATATTCATCAATCTTAGATCAATATAAAACAACTTTCATCACACCTTGGGTAACCTTTTGTTGGGTGGTCATGTCATTCAGACTTAAGAACATTGTGTGACTTACCAACATGCTATGACACTTATCTTTCATGATTTCATTCACAACATCTTAGAGGACTATGTCGATGACATTTTGGCCAAGTTTGTCTTGCATTAGGATCATGTTAAAATCCTCTGTCAAGTCTTTGAACGTCTTCAAAAATATAACATGTGCTTAAATCCTTATAAATGCATCTTTGACATTGATAGTGGTAAGATATTGGGAATAGAAGGCATTAGTTTTCCATAGTCCATGACAGATTAAATGAGAGTGCTTTTGGATTCAACTGTGTATGTTTTTGTGTCAACGTTTTGGATCACACTCAATGGTCCATCATTAGGAAGAGGATAGTTGATGATGGATCATTGAGCATGATCCAAAACATTGACACAAAAACATACATAGTTGATTCCAGAAGCACTCTCATTTAATAAGATATTGGGATTTATCATTTCATTGATGATGGATCATTAAGCATGATCCAAAAGGTTGACACAAAAACATACACAGTTGAAACCAGAAGCACTCTCATTTAATAAGATATTGGGATTTATCATTTCATATCATGGTATTGAGGTGGATACAAAGAAGATTGACGCTATTGTTTACATGCCACTTCCAAAAAAATGTTTCTCAACTTTGTAGTCTACAGGGAAAGATTTAGGCTATTTGTCAGTTTGTCTCACAACTAGAAGATCAGACTCTCTCTTTCACTCAAATTCTTAAAAAGGATTCTCATTTCAACTAGAATGTGGATTGCCAAAAGGATTTTGATGATCTAAAAAGCTATTTGGCCAATCCTCTTGTCTTATATCCAACTGCCTTTGGATATCCTTTTCTTATTTACACTCCTGCTTCATCTAATACTATTGCAACACTATTGGCACAACATGATGACAATGGTAAAGAACACATTGTATATTACATCAGCCAAACTTTTCTTGATTATGAAGTCTGATATTCTGTGATTGAAAAACAATATCTAGCTATTGTGTTTGCAACACATAAGTTGAGACACTATCTTCTAAATTGTTGAAACCCATGCCATTATAAAATTTGATCCTTTGAAACATCTCTTCTCTAAAACATATCTTTCAGGATGTTTGGCCAAATGGCTAATGTTGTTAATGGATTTTGACCTAAAATTTGTCTCTTAAAAGGCAATTAAAGGACAAGTGTTGACCAAGCATTTAGCCGATGCTCCTTCATCATTTTCTCTTCCAAATTGATGCAGTCAAGGTAGGAGGGTCTAATGAAGGACTATCCAGCCTTACAGCCTTAAGCAACCAACATCATGATCATAATAAAGATGCAACATAAACATACAGATAACAATAGAATGATAAGAGAGAATCATAATCACATGACACAAGATTTATCCTGGGAAACCCTAAAAGGGAAAAATCTAACCTCCAAAAGTTTACTCAGATTATTAGATCTTCAAGTCTCATTACATCTTCCTAAAGGGCTTCTCAAGTACTAGGCTGCATCCTAGGCTTACAAAGTATATAGAAATACATCCACATCATTCTCCACATGACCTTATACAACCTAGTTTACTCTGTTATCGCTCCATGGTACGTCTTGCCTATCTCCACTTCCTTACAGCTATCTCTTGACTCTATTACCCCATCTATATTATCTTCTCCTCTCTGCTACTTTGAAACTACCTCAATTCATGTTTATATATCCTCTGCAATTCTCTAAGATAATTTGTATCGACCTCAAGGTGGCACACATCTCTATGTCCCCTGAAACATGTAGTCTTTCTTACATATGTCAGCTCTAAATCATTTGCGGTAATGCTAGAATGAAGTATCATCTTGTGGTTCATAACATAAGCTCTCTTAATCCCAATTCACCTCCTCACAATCTCCCTTACTGGTACAAGCTCACAGACCTCAGTGGAATCTTTCTTCATACCAATTGGTACACAATATTCATTCTGATGTCTCTATATATTGTTGCGGTAACTAAAATCTTGTCAAACCTAGATATAACATAGATCTTGACTTTCTCCACTTAACTTCCAAACCGTGAGACCAAATATCCAATTGCGATAGAGTGTTGTGGGTTCTAATGACTCTTCTGATAACCAGTTACACAGTCTTCACTCAAATGTTCCCAAACATCTTTGCGGTGATCCATAACTTCTAAAACTTGGGAATATCATGTATCCTACCTTATTCTACATAATCCCCAAACTGTGTGACCATACACTCATCTGCGGTAAAATGTGATAGTCCCCAATGTCACTTTTTGGTACCCTACAGCTCAACACCGACTGACCCAGTTCAACTGAATGAATTCTAGATGCTCTTGCATCAGACTCTCAAGGTTAATTGAAAAGTGAGCCTCTTCACTTTGGCTTGTTCTCCTCCCAAAACCGTGAGATCATATAATTAACTATGGTGAAATGCGGTAATCCTCATGGTGTCCCTGCTAACTTTCTTGACTGTCAAAAACTTTATCAGAACTAATGCTACCTCTTAGAATATGTTCGGCAATCTATTCACAAGTGCTTGCAATTGCCTTGAGGTTGGTAATCTATTCAAGTCATGCATGCAAACTACCTCAAGTTTGGTGATCTATTCACAAATCACTACACTGCTTCTCGGTTGACGATCTGTACAGGTCTTCTCTGTGGACTACCTCAAGTTCTTTCTCACTTGTGGTGATCTAAGTTCAACACTTTACTTACAAATCATTGCACTACCTCATTGGTCGGTGCTCTGTACAAGTCTTCTTTGCAAGCTGCCTCAAGTTCTTTATTTGTGATGGTCAATGATCTGTCCATAAGTTTACAACTGCCTTAGGATCGACGCTCTATTGACAAACACTTGTAGGATGCCTCAGGATCAACACTTCATACATAGATACCAAATTCAATCAACTAGGAGTCAAATAGCCTCAACATTCCATAAATTTAGGAACAATCATTTTCACTTCCTTAATTTAGTACTTAGTCAATACATTCTCAAATTCTAACTGCGGTACTTCCTAACCCTTGGTTCTAGTTGCAATTCATTCTGCACACACCAAAATCTTCTGGTTCCTTCTCCGCATGTACTTCCCCTATACTTCCCTTGGTTTCTTTACCCATAGTTCATTTATTGTGGAATAATTTATGACTTTGCTTCCTCTTCCGGTAGAATTCCTTATCCATTTTTTTTGCAATATGAACACTTTTGGTATGCTCCACACTTGACCTCTTGCTCCTGATTTACACAAACTTTCCCTTGCACTGGATCCTTAGTTATTTTAGTCTACAAAAAACTCTCCTTAAGATCAATGTTTCACCCTCTTCTAGTTTCTATGTTGAACTTGGTGATTCAATAGATTCTTCTTCTTTTACATAAGTTATCTCTGCAAATGTTATTTACTACTCCCTCATCAATAGTCCCTTGGTGATATTCAATGCTTGATGCTTTTCACCTCCATACTTAAAAACAAGTTCCTCTGAATGATCTCTTACCAAATTCTCTTTCATCTCTTTGGTATCCATCATTACAATAACAATTAGGACTTCCTCTGTCATTGTGGTAGAAATTCTTGTGATATGAATTTCCATTTCTTTCTTGTTTGCAGTATGGATTACTCTCCTTCTTTTGCTCTGCATCTGGTCTTCCTTTGCTACATCTTGTTCCATGTTCCCTTTTTCCTGTTAGTAGACTTGATTTCTCTCCCACATGTTAATACTTCATCCTATACAACCTTTCGAACATACAAGTAACATGTTCCTATTTTGGTCCATCTATCCATCCATAATCCATATGTATACAATTTGTCATAGACTCTCTCCTCTGCATTTCATTCCAACAAATCCTTTCAGAGTGATTCCTTAATCCATAGATTTTATAAGGGTATAGATCCCAACACATTCCACTTCCATGTCCATGTCTATCACAATAAGAACAATGCATACCTTGCCTTCCTTGAGTTGATTTGTTTGAACTTGTGACAACATCCTTATTCTCTTTACCTCTGATATATCCAAGGCCTACATTTCTTGGTCCCACTGCTGGCTCAATCGGGTCTCTTATTCCTTGCTGATAATTTCCCAATCCTTTTCCTTCATACCCCATTCTTCTCATGATTTTATAACCAACACCATCACCAACAATTTCAGATTTAGTTACCTTGTTATTTTCAACCTTACTCTCCTTGTCTAAAGAAGCTTTTGCGGTATCCCACAAATTCTTAGTTTCACAAGAAACATTACAAAGTTCAAGCTTAGATCTTAGACTTTCATTCTCTTCCCTGCATGCTACAAGTGACTCATCTAGCTGATTAATCTATTATTTCAATCCAGATATTTCACTCTTTTGTAAACTATTTTCCTTTTTTAACTTCTCCAAATTTTCCTCTAGATCTCTGTTCCTCATTTCAACCTTATCAAAAAATTTGAATCCTTCTTCCAATTCTTCAAAACTCCTCTTGACATACTCAAACAACTTCAACTCTTCTTCTAATTTTACATTTCTCCCTTTGACATCCTCAGTTCTACTTCAAGAGCATCATATTTATCTTCTCCTAGTTCCCTTATCTTCCCTACCAATTCTGAGTTATAACTTTTGATTTCCCACAATTCTTTTTCCAAAATGTCCCTCTCACACATTAGGTTTTCATTTTCTTTCTTCACCCTTTTTCCAATCTTCCCCATTCAAACAAATTATACAAACAATTTAATGTGAAAAGCTTACCCGTGCCAAGACTTGCTATAGTGACTCCAATTCTCCTTGATTATGTGGTAACTTCTTCACTCATTTTGCAAGCACTAATAACTCACTTGGATCTTTATTTCTTTGATCTTCCTTTCCCTAATATTCCTTCTGTGGTGATTATTCTTTGTTTGCGGTGGTTTCTCCTTCTATGGTGGCACTTGTTACACATTAGGGTTCCACACTTTCTTCCAACACTTTCTACTTTCCCAACAGATTCAAAAAATTGCTCTGATACCCCTTGACATAGTCAAGGTAAGAGGGTCCAATGAAGGACTATCCAGCCTTGTAGCCTTAAGCAACCAACATCATGATCATGAAAAAGGTGCAAAAAAAATATATAGATAACAGTAGAATGATAAGAGAGACTCATAATCACATGATGCAAGATTTATCCTGGGAAAACCCTTAAAGGGAAAAACCCAACCTCTAAAAGTTTACTCCTTAGATTATTAGATCTTTAAGTCTCATTACATCTACCTCAAGGGCTTCTCAAGTTTTAGGCTGCAAACTGGGCTTACAAAGTTTATAGAAATACAACCGCATCATTCTCCAAATGACCTTAGACAACCTAGTTTACTCTGTTATCACTCCATGCTACGTCTTTCCTATCTCCGCTTCCTTACAACTATCTCTCAACTCTACTACCCTGTCTATATCATCTTCTCCTCTCTGCTGCTTTGAAACTAACTCAATTCATGTTTATGTATCCTCTGTAATTCTCCAAGATAATATGCATTGGCCTCAAGGTGGCACACATCTCTATGTCCCCTAAAACATGTAGTATTTCTTACATATGTCAGCTCTAAATGATTTGTGATAATGCTGAAATGAAGTATCATCTTGTGGTTCACAACATAAGCTCTCTTAATCCCAATTCACCTCCTCATGATTTCCCTTACTGGTGCATGCTTCCTGTTTGTTGGCAAAAGCTCATAGACCTCAGTGGAATCTTTCTCCATACCAATTAGTACACAATCTTCATTCTGATGTCTCTGAATACTATTGCGGTAACTCAAATCTCTTCAAAACTAGATATAACATAGCTCCTAACTTGCTTCACTTAACTTCCAAACCTCGAGACCAAATATCCAATTGCAGTAGAGTGTAGTGGGTTCTAATGACTCTCCTGCTAATTAGTTACACAGTCTTAACTCAAACATTCCCAAACATCTTTGCGGTGATCCATAACTTATAAATCTTGGGAATATCATGTCTCCTACCTTGTTCTACATACTCCCCAAACCATGTGACCATACACTCTTCTGCGATAAAATGTGGTAGTCCCCAATGTCACTCTCTAGTACCCTACAACTCAACACCAACTGACCCAATTCAACTGAATGACTTCTGAATGCTCCTAAATCACAAATCAAGACTCATTCCCTAACGATCATGTCCTTCCCATGGATATTGATCAAGAGTGGGACTTGTTCTTCAATGGTTCTAGGTGTCAAACTGGCTCTGGTGTTGGTGTCATACTAGTACCTCCTTTAGGTAAGCCAATTCCTCTATCTTACCATCTCAATTTTCTATGTACTAACAACATTACAGAGTATGAAGCCCTTATTGTTGGATTGCACATTATTTTATCTCTCAATATCCAACATCTTCGCATATTTGGCAATTCTCAGTTGATCATAAGACAAGTCACTAGATCTTATCAAGTGAAGCAAGATAAGTTATCTCAATATCATAACTTGGCCTTATCACTGTTGAAACACTTCTCCTCTTTTACAATTGACACAATCCCACAGAAAGACAATCGACATACAGATGCAATGGCGAGTGCTACCTCCCTTATATCCCTTGATGATTCATCTATGCAGTATCAATTCACTAATCATAATCTTACTTCACCTTCTATATCTAAAAATCCCTCTGATATTGCTTTCTATTATAACATGTTACACATATGGTTCCTAAGGTTGTCATTGATGTCAACACTATTATGGATGTGTGATGGTGTTTATGGTTGGATGTCATGTCCTAAAGAAGATATATTAATATGGGAATTAGAAGTTCATGGTTGGATGTCATGTCTCCATCTATTAGAGAAGATATAGTTCATGGTTGGATATCATGTCTTGTTTGGTGGATGAAGAGAAGACATATTAAGATGGGAGTTAGAAGTTCATGGTTGGATGTCGTGTTCCTAAAGCTCTTAGTCAGCAGAGACTGTATTCATTAAGAATGTTTGTTGACAACAAAGAAGACATATTAATATGAGAATTAGAAGCACCAAGATGATCAGATGTGTTGCTGATGTTGGGGAGATGTTACTGATGGTATAAAGTATACTGTATGCTCTCTCCTATTATTACTAAGAATGTATGTGTTGATACAAAGAAGTTTTGGCATCTAGATGTTGGTGAAAGTTTTTGCTACAGAAAGACTGTTTTGAAGACTATCTGGGAGATTGCTCCGCATTTTTATGCTTTTGATTTTGTATCTTTGTAGAGTGGAAGATAGCCTCACATAATTTCAAAGCATGTATGTTCCAAGTCTCATATTGTTTGGACTATCGAAAGACTGTTTTGCACTTGACAATTTGGAGACAATGTTGTTCCTAAAGAAGGTATTCACAATACTGCAATGGTTGGCTCCGCATTTCTCTACGTTTGAAGATAAGGTCTTACGGTTGAGAAGTTAAGTTTACTGTTTGATGGATGTGCTATTTCCAAATGTTTGGGTCTCTACATCCTCAGTAGTGAAAGTTATAAGTGGTGGAGTTCCGGTCTAGGCTTTCGCAGAATTAGGTAATGAAGAAGACTATTTGGAATGCTCTGTATTCCTCCGGAATGATAGATATGGCTATGCGGTTTTGAGGAGATGTTAAAAGAAGGGTATGAGTGCATCCATATGATTTTTAGGTGTTTTGGAGGTCTACAAGCTTAGTTTTTAATTGGCAGATGTGATATAGATAGTTCTGGATTCCTAACTGTTCTCGAGACATATACTGATAATATGCGTCAACTTGTTTTGACATGAAATTGTACATAGACTGATGGTAGATGGTCCTGATGATATTGTGTTGTCTCCAATTTCTTTGTAAGGTGTCTTTCTACTCTCTTTGGAGATGATTGTGGTCCGGAATGATGATTTTTCTAGGCTATGCCTCTGTCTAGCCGATTGGAGAATGTTGAAGGTATGTGCCACCATGTTGTTATGTGGAGTTCAAGGAATGGTTGGTGACATTGTATAGGTCCTGCCAACCCATCTGGAAGAAGAACAAGCAATTTTTTATCATTCATGAGTACCACCAAGTTGAAATGTTTGTTTTTCTACAAGCTTCATGAGTTTTTACTTAAGAGCGACCTAATTCAAATTTGTGTAACGTGCGGATGATATTCCTTGAAGAATGATGCTATGAAGACTATTTAGGACTGGACTAAGCATGAATAGAGATCCACAATGTGTGTGGTTCCTTCTGGAGTAGAATGTAGTTCATGATAGGGGTTTCCCTATGCATGTTTCATATTGTGTGATCCCTGGCTGACTTGTAAAATGTAATATTCTTGTTGTATTGGTTGAATTGTAATGAAAATCAATGTAATGTCATGTATATATTGTAAACCTAGTTATCTAGGTAAGGTATGATTGTGAAGATGAATATGTGAGTGTGTGAAGAGTAGAATATGAAAATCATATGCATTATGATGTCTGACTGAAGGAGAAAGAGCATAAGTGTTAGAGGCTGTCCTGATTCATCTTGAAGATATTTTTTTGACAAGAGGGAAATTAAGAGTGTGCCTAACTAATCCAATGATTAGAAGAAAATGTGAAGAGGTAGAATTGCAATCATCAAAGGTGTGAGCTTCAATGTCAGTTTTTAGACAGTAGAAGGACTATCATGTTGTAATCTTTCCTGAGTTCATTCTCAGTTTAGGGAGTAGTTGCTTCCTTGGGTTGTAGCCCTAAAACAAAGTGAACAAAGAGTTGTAGCTTGCTTGGGAGTGACCCTAAATCAAAGTCTTCAGGGAGTAGTAGCTTCCTTGGATTGTAGCCCTAAAACAAAGTCAGTAGAGAGTAGTAGCTTCCTTGGGTTGTATCCCTAAAATAAAGTTGTGATTTTTAAACTTCAGATATTGTGAGTTAATACTCACCATGGTTTTTCCCTTCTTGGGTTTTCCATGCATATTTGGTGTTATGTGTTGATGTGCATTGTGTTAGTATTTCATGTTTATGTTGATGTTGTAATGATTGAGTTTTAATCTGCTTCGAAGGATTTGAAGTTTGTTTAGATACTGATTCACCCCCCTCTCAGTATCTTGGTGTGTTCAACAATTGGTATTAGAGCCAAGTTACTCTGAAGAAGCTTAACCACTTGAGGAATTTCTAGGATGGTTAATTATGGATCTCTCAAGGTCCCTTTGTTTGATGGAATGAATGATTCCCCTTGGAAGCTAAGGATGGAAAACTATATGTCTTCTCTAGGGTATGGATTTTGGCAATCAGTCAAGAAAGGTTACACTGTTTCGGCTAGTGATCCTACATATGCATATGAGATTGAGTTGTATGATAACAATGCCAAGGCAAATAATGCTATCATGAGTGGGCTAGCTACTTCAAAACTTGTGAAGCTAATGGGTTGTACATCTTCTCAAGATGTCTGGAATAAATTTGAAAGTATTTATGAAGGAGATAGTAAAGTGAAGCAAGCCAAGATGCAAATCTTTAAGAGCAAAATTGAAACCCTGAGAATGACAGAAGATGAAGACATTGCTGGTTACATGCTGTGGGTTGATGAAATAGTTAATGGAATTAGAGGTCTTGGTGGGGAAGTGAAAGAATATGAGATTATGAAGAAGGTTTTAAGAACTCTTCCTAAATCTTACAGTCATAAGGTGTTTGCCATTGAGGAATATTAGGATTTGGATAAATATATAATAGATCAATTGTTTGGCTCTCTCACAACCTTTGAAATGAGAGAATTTGACAAAGGTGCTCCAAAAAGGGAAGCAACATTCAAAGCAAGTAAGAAGATAGAAGATGAAGCAACTTATCAAGATGATGGTCCTTTGATGAGGTAGAAGCAAACTTTGTAAGAACTTTAAAGAAAGGCATAGGAAAATACATAGGTAAGTTACCTTTTAAATGTTTCAATTGTGGAAAGATTGGTCACTTTTCTTCTAAATGCCCTTTTAAAGAATCAAAGGCTAGTAACAAGAGAGACAAGTTCAAAAGAAGCCTATATTCCATAGAGAGCAGTTGTTCTTCAAAAGATGAGGATCATGATAATTCAAATGATGAAACACTTTTCATGGCCTTGAATATTGGTAACAAAAAGGATGATATTGAAAAATGTGAAGAGACTGATACCTTGCAAGATGACCAAAACAATGATAGAGAAATTGTGGTATGGATTACTTTTCATGCAAGAGAAGAAGCCAAAGCTTGAGTAATTGGCAGTGGTTGTTCTAATCATATGACTAGTGATAGGAAGAAGTTTATCAGCCTTGAGAAGTGGAACGGTGGAGCTGTTAAGTTTGGTGGTGATGATCAACACAAATATGTGGAAAGGGTGCTATAACTATTGATGTGAAGAACATGACTGAGGATGTTCTCTATGTCAAAGGACTAAAGCATAATCTTCTCAGTGTTAGGTAGAAGTATAGTTAAGCATACAATCTTACCTTTCATGCCAAAGGTTGTGAAATTAGGAAGGCAGGGTCCAAAAAACTAGTTGCATAAGGTATCAAGTCTTATGGTGACATCTATCATTTGAATGAGGTAAATGGAAGAACATTCTTATTGTCTCAATCTAGTGAGTGTTGGTTGTGGCACACGTGAATCAGACACACTAACTTTTACAATATGGTAAAGATCAACTCTATTCATGCGGTGAGAGATATCCCCAAGATAACCAAGCCTGCAAACACATTATGAAAGGAATGTCAAATGGGAAAGTAGACAAAGCCAAGTTTAAGGAGCAAGGAGTACTCTTCTTCAATACCATTAGAGCTGATTAATACTGATCTATGTAGCCTTGCAAGTGTAAAAAGTCAACAAGGTGAAAGGTACTTCATGTTACTTATTGATGATTATTCTAGAATGACTTGGGTTACTTTCTTAAGAGAAAAATTAGATGCCTTTGATAAGTTCAAGGTTTTCAAAGCTATGGTTGAGAATGAAATGGACACTAAGATCAAATATTTAAGGTCTGATAGAGGAGGTGAGTTTACTTCAAATAAATATGACAAGTTTTGTGAAGATTATGGTATTAGGAGACATTTGTTAGCTCCTACGACTCCTCAACAAAATGGGGTAGTGGAAAGGAAGAATATGACTGTGTAAGAGATGGCTAGGGCAATGTTGAAGGATGCAGATCTGCCTGACATGTATTGGAAGGAATCAATTCACACTGCTGTCTATCTAACTAACATAGTACAGTTAAGGGTCAATAGCACTAAGACCCCTTATGAGCTATGGTATGGAAGACATCCTACTATCAGATACTTCAAGATCTTTAGCAAAATATCCTATATCAGAAGAGATGAAGAAGACCTTGGAAAGTTTGATTCAAGAAGTGACGAAAGGATCTTTCTTGGTTACTCAACTAGGAACAAGGACTATAGATGCTACAACAAGAGATTGGGAAAGATGATTGAAAACACAAATTTCAAAGTAGATGAAGATTTGTATAAGATCTCAAAAGAATTAGAGGACTCTAGACCTGATATCTTTCCATGCATTGAAGATGAAGAAGAAGAAGGGAAGGAAGAAAAGGAACAAGAGCCAGAGCAGATACCCAAGACTCCAGCAAAGTATGTTCAGAAGAACCATTTAGTAGACTAGATCATTGGGGACAAGAATAAAGGTGTGTTGACTAGGAGAAGTCTTGCAAAAGCATATGAGAAAGTAAACTTTTGTTTATTATCAAAGGTAGAGCCCAAAACCTTTTTTGATGCTAGAAAGTGGATGGGTGTGTGCAAGAAGTTGAGTCCACTTTTTGGCTAAAAAGTGGAATTGTTTTCCCTGATTTTTAGAATTTGTCACATTTGACCTTAAAATTTGAAGCACTTAGAGATGGAATCTTGAAAAAAGTCACTAATCATAAAATGTAGTACTCGGAGTCTACTTTCCAAATATGTAATTTATTTGAATACCCAAATGATACAAATTGATTTTCAATAGGCCTTTCTAGATTTTCAATAGGCCTTTCTAAAACCACTGTTTAAAAGTCACTTTTTTTTACTATACCATGCACGTGTATGTCATCCATATTTTGACCTAAATAATCATATTTTTCTAAATCCTTTTAGGAAGAGATTTGTAACTCACTAAAGCACATTTTCCATATTTTTTATAATCTTTTATTGAATTTTTTTGTTAATTTTTTACTGGCCATATTTGGTGTTTTAAAAAACCGTCTTGTAGGTCACGCATAAGATGACTTAAACTTATCATTTTTTGAATTTTGTTTTCAAATTAAAAAGAATTGTATGAAGTATGTTTTCATACAATTTGTTTTTCAAAAAAATATTTTAATACAAAGTTATTAAAATACTAAAAAACCCTGATAATTCAAGTTTATGGACCTATTTCATTAGAAATTAATTGAAAAATAGAAAAAATAATCCAATTGAAAAAAAAATTACATATTTAGAATCTACTCCGTCTCATCTATAATGGGTTTTAATTTCGTCAAAAAGTTTTTCAAAAAAGGTCTTTAAACATATGCACAAAGTCACTATTTAGTTGTGACATTGACATGACCTTCAATTTGCAGGTCAAACCAGGTCCAAAGCCTAGGTTCGTGTCCCAACCCTTTTCCTGAACCGGCTAACAAAGCAAAAACTAGGCCCAAAATTCAAATTTTAAGAAACGATATCCTGTTTTGTTTTTCATATTTAATCCCTTTATGAAATGGGATCCTGTTGTATACGAAAAATTTGGACAAAACGAAAAAGATAAAACAATACAAGTGCATTACCTCAATCCAAACCTTTCGATAGCTCAAATGTCTCAAATGATAGATGCATGCAAGATTGTTGAATGATTGAATGATTTGATATGTTGATGTTGATTACTCATTTTCGCAGCATAACGATAAGATGAAGATGATAGAGGAAAATAGATAGATGAAGATGAGAAGATTAGAGGAATTTTGGCAGAGTGAGGATTCTAGAAGATGGATTAAAAAATGACATGTGAGATGCCATATTTATAGGCAAGAGCTGATATGATTCGATGGCCAAAATTAAAAGTCAATTATGTGATGTGTATGGCTAGGATTAAAAGTTGATTTTAGTGCCTATGACACACATTAAGTGGGTTATGACATGAGGCTAAAATTAGGATGTGAGGGAATAGGTGGGATTCTTTTATTTATTTTGGAGGAAAAGATGCCTATGACACACAATGAATGGGGCTAAAAATAAGATGTGAGTGGGAATCTCATAATTTAAACAATAAAACTATTTAAATTATTTGTGCATGTGAAGAGTTGTAGTCATGTGACACATGTTGCAATGTGGTAAAAGTCAGGGATGAGGGATTAATATTTAATTTTAATTGTTTTGGGAGATGTGAAGGGGAATTAATTAAATAAATGAGATTTATTTAATTAATTAGGAAGGTGATCAAGTGGGATAATGTAATGACCTAGGGTAAAATATTACAAGATGTCTTATAAGGTCATGTATGACTAGGTGATGTTATGACATGGACAATTTTGCATTTCTAGAAAATATGATCCTACTTTTGGCTCAGGATCTCAAAGCAAAAAGGGATCCCATTTCATAAAAAGCGAGATCTCATTTGACTTTTCTTGATTTCAGGTTTTTGTCTAAGTCTAAAACTTCCACCTTAAGTGGACTCAACTTTGTCCATTTACCCTGATGGATGGATAAAAGCAATGGAAGAAGAATTAGATCAGATTGCGAAGAATGAGACATGGGAATTGCTTCCTAGACTAGCCAACAAGAATGCCATAGGAACAAAGTGGGTGTTTCAGAACAAGTTGAATGAAGAAGGTGAAGTTCTGAGGAACAAAGAAATATTTGTGTGTAAAGGATATTCACAAGTTGAAGGCATTGACTTTGAGGAGACCTATGCTCTGGTAGCTAGGATGGAGACAATCAAGATGTTTCTTGCTCTTGCTGCTCACAAGCACTTTAAGGTTTATCAGATGGATGTCAAGTAAACATTTTTGGATGGTGATCTAGAGGAAGAAGTCTACATTGAGCAACCAAATTGTTTTTAGATATCAGAAGATCCAGACATGGTGTGCAGACCCAAAAAGGCCTTGTATGGTCTCAAGCAAGCACCTAGGGCTTGGATAAGTATTTACTTCAGCAGGGCTTCAAGAAAGGTTCTACAGATAGAAATCTTTACATCAAGGAAGAAGGAGATATAATATTGATAGTTGTAGTATATGTTAATGACATCATCTTTGGTAGAGATGATGATATGTGTAAGAGGTTTACAGAGGAGATACAAAAAGAGTTTGACATGTCTATGATTGGTGAGATGTCTTTCTTCCTTGGACTTCAAATTGCTCAGCTAGATGATGGTATCTTTATTTCTTAGGCTAAGTATGTTAGAGAGATGTTGAAAAGTTTGGTATGGAGGATTCAAAACTAGTGAGTACTCCTATGGTCATTAGATGTCACTTGAGCACGGATGATGAGTCTCTGGAGGTTGATTATACTTCCTATAGATCTATGATTGGAGGATTGTTGTACTTGACTGCTTCTAGACCTGATATCATGCATGTAGTATGTGTGGTGGCCAGATATCAAGCTAATCCCAAGCAAACACATGAGAAGGCAATAAAAAGAATATTTAGATACCTGAAGGGAACTCTAGATTATGGCTTATGGTATCCAAGAGGCAATGACTTTGATCTAAGTGCCTACACTGATGCTAATTGGCCTAGTTGTGTTGATGATAGAAGAAGTACAAGTGGTGGTGCTTTATTTTTAGGAAGTAGATTGGTTGATGGGGAGCGCACAGTGGAAAATGCAGGCCGGGTCACTAATTCCTTACGGTCAGCAAGACTTGACAAAGAGCCACCGATACATCTCCATCGGCTAGACAAGCATCGGTTGGAACAACTTTCTAAAGTCTCTCCGTCAGTCCACCTCACACTGATGACTCCACTTTGCTTTATCTTCAGCAAGACTTGCCTCTATCGGCCAAGTCTTTCATCCTTCTACTGATGTCGCACCTCTTCCTGATGTCATTTACCTTCGGTGAGACCCTCCTCGTCAGCAAGTACTTATAATCTCTAGTTGATGCACCGATGAAACAACATCCTTGGTGGGACTTGTTCCATCAGTGAACACTTGCAATCTTTGGCCAATGCGCCAATGACTAACACCCTCGGCGAGACTTCCACTATCAGTGGGGTTTTCTCCAGAGCTACTAATAATTTGATCACTCTAATGTCACTTCAGACCTTCACTCGTTAGCGTGACAATTACTATTAGCCATCCTAGGGTTTACTTCACTGATATGCTGATATGTTGTTGCACAGTCTACGTTCCTCGAACCCTAGCACATGGAGATGCTAGGTCAACCTACCGTGCACCTCGCACTGTTTGGATCCTCTGCATCGCAGAACAATGAAACAAAATAGGAAACAAATGAATATTGTACAACAAAGCCATTCCACTGATTTTGACAGAAATCTCACCAGTGGAATGCTTCACATTGACATTTTGTAACAACGAAAAGCATAGAAAGAATGGAAATCTACAGTTAACAATTTGCAGTTACAGGAAATGGAAATCAAAATGACAGAATAGAATCATTCTATTTCTCCTTAGCATAATCACAATTACATTCATCACAATTCTTAGATCTAATTTCCAATCATTCTATTTTTATTTGGTTCATTCCTCTGGGTTTATAAACTCACCCTGAGGAATACCAACCAATTCCAAGTGGCTGGGAGACCG
The DNA here is from genome assembly GCA_027924645.1 of Cunninghamia lanceolata. NCBI lineage: Eukaryota > Viridiplantae > Streptophyta > Pinopsida > Cupressales > Cupressaceae > Cunninghamia > Cunninghamia lanceolata. The sequence goes on along the minus strand of BSBN01000112.1, from coordinate 22,382,770 downwards.
ATTCCAAATGGCTGGGAGAAAAACCAACTGTCTTGACATTAACAAAATTTGACAAATGTGACCTAAGTCACCTGGGACTTACAAAATAAACCTAGATACAAACTAAAATGACATGCATTGGTCAATGGACCTTATTACAAAAGAAAACATGATTTTGTAGGTGCTCCTGCACCGTACTCCCCGGGTGAAAGTTGTCTCAAGTCCTCTTAGAGACTAACTGCTGCAAATCACCACCTTGCTTTTTGATGTCTTTTTCCAGCATCCATGTGGCCTCTGAGTCTGGAAGTCCTTGCCATTTGACTAAGTGCTCAAAATAGGTCTGATTTCTTGTCTTCTTGGCTATCTTGCTATCCAAGATGCACTCCATCTTTGGTGGTTCCTTAGGTGGTAAATACTACACCCACTTTGTATTGTCTTAGACAGAATCTGCTGTACCTTCGCCTATAGCAGGACTCCTATATAATGTTAAATCAACAACATTGAATATAGGTGAAATAGCAATATCATCAGGGAGTTCAATTTTGTAAGCATTAGGACCATATTTCTCCATAATTTGACAAGGTCCAATTTTTCTCATCATCAACTTGCTGTGTTTTCTTGTGGGTAGTCTATGCTTGTTGAGATGAACCATGACCATATCTCCTATTTGGTACTGCACATCCCTTCTTTGATCCATTCTAGCCTTGATCTTCTGGCTGTTCTGGTGTAGAGTATCTCTAACTTGTTGATGGATCTCTTTCATAGCCTCTGCAAATGTATCAACATGTCCACTCCTTTTGTTCAACCCTTGAACATCATGTAATTCATAAATTCCTCTAGGATGACTACCATAAACAACTTCAAAAGAACTTAGACATGTACTTTTGTTTGTAGAATCATTATAGGCATACTCTGCTTGTGGGAGTACCACATCCCAACTACTGCCATGTTCTCTTGTCAAACATCTCAGCAGATTGCCTAATGACCTATTCACAACCTCAGTTTGGCCATCAGTCTGAGGATGATAGGCTAAACTAAAAGACAAGTTTGTACCCAATATTTTCCACAAGGTTCTCCAAAAATGTGCCACAAATTTGTTGTCTCTGTCAGATACAATACTCAAGGGCAATCCATGAATCCTGACAATTTCTTTAAAGAACAAACCTGCAATGTAACTAGCATCATTTGTGGTTTTACAAGGAATAAAGTGAGCCATCTTGCTGAACCTATCTACCAATAAAAAAATAGTCATAACCTGTCCTTGTCTTGGGAAATCCCATCACAAAATCTATACTCAAACTTTCCCAAGGTCTGTTTGGTATGGGCAAAGGTTGGTACATTCCTGCATTGTTTGAGACCCCCTTTGCTTTCTGGCAAATCATACAAATCTCAACAAACCTTCTGATATCAGATTGCATCGTTGGCCAAAAGTAAAACCTCCTTACAAGATCTAAGGTCTTATTGAGCCCAAAATGTCCTAAACCACCACTATGTTTTTCCTTCACAATATTATCCCTCATTGAACACTTAGGGATACATAGTTGACTACCTTTAAACAAAAGTCCATCCTACAATGTATAATCTAAAAATTCACCATGGAAAGAATTGGCAAACTCACTGCATACCTTGTAAATCTCCTTGAAATCTTGGTCCTTTTGATACAACCCTTTGAGTGACTCAATACCCATACTTTGTAGCTGCACTTCTTGCACTGTCAACACCCTTCTGCTTAAAGCATCAGCAACCTTATTGGCTATCCCTTTCTTATGCTTGATGATGAAGGTATGCTTGAAGACTTTACACCCACTTCATGTATCTATGACTGAGCTTTTCCTGTCCATTCAAAAAATTGAGAGCATGATTGTCAATGTATATAATAAATTCTTTAGAAAGCAAGTAGTGCCTCCATTTTTTTAGAGCTTGTACCATGGCATACAACTCTAAATCATAAGAGGAGTACTTCCTCTTAGCTTCATTCAAATTTTCACTAAAAAGGGCTACTGGTGTGCCTTCTTGACTCAAAACTGCTCCTATGGCCAACCCACTTGCATCACACTCAATGGTAAAAACCTTATTGAAATCAAGAAGTACTAAAACAGGATACTTGGCAACTTTCTGCTTCAGACTTTCAAAACCCTAATCTACCTCTTTTGTCCACACAAACTTCATCTTTCCTCCACCCTTGATGGTCTCTAACATAGGTGCACAAATATCACTATAGTTCTTAATAAATTTTCTATAAAATATGGCCAAGCCATGAAAACTTCTGACCTCTCCTGCTGTCCTAAGTGTAGGCCAATTCAAAATAGCCTCTACCTTGGAAGAATCCATTTTCAAATCACCCTTAGAGATGACAAAGCCTAGGTAAACCAATTCTTGTTTCATGAAGTCACACTTTTCCAAGTTTATCATTAACTTCTAATCTTGTAGCCTCTTCAAGACTATCTCCAAATGTTCCAAGTGTTCTTCCTTGCTCTTACTGAACACCAAGATATCATCAAGGTAGACTACCACAAATTTCCCTATGAATTCCTGCAACACCTCATTCATCAGCCTCATAAAAGTGCTAGGGGCGTTTGAAAGACCAAAAGGCATCACAAGCCACTCATACAACCCTTCATTGGTTTTAAATGTTGTCTTCCACTCATCTCCTTCTCTTATCCTTATCTGATGGTACCTTCTCTTCAAGTCTATCTTAGAGAAATAGGTAGAACCTCCCAAATAATCCATTAGATCTTCTATTCTAGGAATAGGAAACCTGTATTTGATGGTTATTCTATTTACAGCCCTAGAATTAGTACAAAGCCTCCATTTCCCATCCTTCTTTGGGGCTAAAATAGTAGGTACTGCACATGGGCTAAGGCTCTTCCTTATCAGCCCTTTGTTTAGGAGTTCTTGAATCTGATTTCCTATCTCTTCATTCTGTTGAGGGGTCATTTTATATGCTACCTTATTAGGAAGTTATGCTTCTGGTATGAGGTCTATGGCTAATGTCTCTAACAAGTGGTAGGGAATCAGGTATATCTTTTACAATCACTCCTTTGTAACGCTCAAGAAAATCTCTAACCTTGTTAGGCCCTACTTCTCTCATACTTTCCTTCTTTTCTCCCTTAGGCTTCACAATCAAAGCAAAACCTACTCCACCACCTTCCTTTAATGTGTCCATGAATTCTTTCTCTCCTACCATCATTATACTAGACCCTACATGCCGTGGATCCTCTTCTACCAATGACTGTATCCTATACGTCACACCATCCTTTTGGAATGAGCAAGCATTCTTTTCCCCATCATGATGAGCCTTTCTATCAAACTACAATGATCTGCCTAGAAAAAGATGGCAAGCATCCATTGGAAGGATGTCACACAAGATCTTATCTCTATACCCCTCAATACTGAATTCTACCCATGCCTGTTCATTGATGAGTATGTGCTACCCCTTATTCAACCAACTAACTTTATATGGACTGCTATGGGGTATCTTTTCTAGATTCAACTTATTCACTGCTTCCAAAGATATAATATTATCAATAGAACTAGAGTCAATAATAACTTTACAAACCTTACCTTGGATCTTGCAGTTGATTCTAAACAAAGCCCTTCTTTGAGATGGTTCAATCTACACTGGTTCCTTGAGCAGCGTCCTCTTGATCATCAGATTTTCTCCCATTTCTAATGGTAGATTCACTTTAATAGATGTCACACTCCTTGCATCTTCTTGAATCAAAGTGGTTCTCTTCTCACCACCATGAGAAGTTGAGGCCTTCTCTAGACACTTGTATGCCAGGTACCCTATCTGATTGCAGTTATAACATCTCATATTGGAGAATTTGGATCCTCTACCTGATCCACTTGTCCCACCTCTTCCATTAGACCTTCTTCCTCGGTAGCCTCCTCTGCTACTGGAGTCTCCAACTTGCTCTTCTTGGCTAGAATCACCACTAGGCCTCTGGTTAGGATTTCTTCCTCCAAAACTACCGCTGCCTCTGAAATTTCTTCCACCTCTACCTCTATTATTCTACTCATTCTTTTTCTTTATCTTCTTTTTAGCCCTTAAGGCCATTTAGAAACACTTGTTCACTGTTTGTGGTGATAAGATGCTGATCTCATCTTGGATGTTCATCCTTAGGTCATTCAAATACCTGGCCACTTTCTCAGACTCTTCTTCTTGTCTCTTTGATCTGAGACTAAGTTTATGAAACTCTTGTGTGTATGCATTCACATCAAGGTCTCTCTGACTGATGTTCTGCAATTTCCTATACATCTGCACATTATAGTCCAGAGGTAAGAATTGTGCCTTGATTTTGGTCTTCATCCTTTCCCAGGAGGTTATCATAGTCTTCCCCTCCTTGACTCTCTCTCCTTGCTCATAATTCCACCATGCAAGAGCAGATCCCTTCAATCTTGCCTTTGCCAACTTAACCCTCTTATCATCAGGGACTTCTTTGTATTCGAAGTCATTGTTCAATGCCTCAATCTAGTCAATCACCTCTTCAGCTTCCATACTTCCACTATACATAGGTAACCCATCTATGGTGTCCCTATTGACTGACTTCAATGCATTTACAAATGCCCTCTGGTCTGCTGGTATCTCCTCTATCTTTTTATTGGTTTCATCAATTTCTGTATCGCCTTCATCGCTGTCACTTTCATCTTCCCTATCTTTGCTTTTGGACTGCTTGAACTCTCCCAACTTGGATTCAAGCATCTCCTAAATCAACTTCTTAACGGTGTCCTATGACATACTTTTGGGAGGCATCCTCTCTGCCTTTGTCTCGCTCTCTTTGTTTGACATACACTATTCACAGATAGCACCCCAAATGCCAACACTTCTACAAATCCTCAATTCGACTTGCCACCCAAATCTTTTTGGGCTTTGATACCAATATGATGGGGAGTGCACAATGGAAAATGCAGGCCAGGTCACTAATTCCTTATAGTTAGCAAGACTTTACAAAGAGCCACCGATACATCTCCATCAGCCAAACAACCATTGGTCAGAATGACTTTCTAAAGTCTCTCCATCGGTCCACCTCACACTGATGACTCCACTTCACTTTATCTTTGGCAAGCACTTATAAGCTCTAGCTGATGCACTGATGAAACAACATCCTTAGAGGGACTTGTTCCGTTGGTGAACACTTGCAATCTTTGGCCGATGCGCCGATGACTAACACCCTCGGCGAGACTTTCACTATCAATGGGACTTTCTCTGGAGCTGTCGATAATCTGATCACTCCGATGTCACTTTAGACCTTCACTCATCGGTGTGACAATTACTATCGGTCATCCTAGGGTTTACTTCACCGATACACCATTGCACAGTCTACCTTCCTTGAACCCTAGCACATGGAGATGCTAGGTCAACCTACTGTGCACCTTGCACTGTCTAGATCCTCTGCACCACTGAACAATGAAACAAAATAGGAAACAAATGAATATTGTACAACAAAGCCATTCCACTGATTTTGACATAAATCTCACCGGTGGAATGCTTCATATCGACATTTTGCAACAACGAAAAAGCACATAAAGAATGGAAATCTATAGCTAACAATTTGCAGTTACAGGAAACAGAAATCAAAATGACAGAACATAATCATTCTTTTTCTCCTTAGCACAATCACAATTACATTCGATCACACTTCTTCTTCAATCTAATTTCTAATCATTCTATTTTTATTTGGTTCATTCCTCTGGGTTTATAAACTTGTCCTGAGGAACACCAACCGATTCCAAGCAGCTAAGAGACCGATTCCAAATGGCTGGGAGAAAAACCAACCGTTTTGACATTAACAAAATTTGACAAATGTGACCTAAGTCACCTGGGACTTACAAAATAAACCTAGATACAAACTGAAATGATGTGCGTTCGTCAATGGACCTTATTACAAAAGAAAACATGATTTTGTAGGTGCTCTTGCACCATTGGTTTCATGGCACAACAAGAAGCAAGATTTAGTGTCGTTATCAACTACAAAGGCAGAGTATATTGTAGCAACATTATGCTGTACACAAGTATTGTGGATGAAACAACACCTAAAGGATATCAAGGTACTATATGATGAGCTTATTCCTATTTTGTGTGAAAATACAAGTGCTATCAATATTTCCAAGAATCCAATGATGCATTCTAGAACAAAGCATATATCACTTTTTGAGAGAGAAGGTTATAGATAAGGAAGTAAGGTTGGAATATGTTTTAACAAAGGATCAAATTACAGATATTTTTACAAAGGCTCTTGTAAATGACACTTTTGAGGATCTCCCATAGAGGCTAGGAATAATTGCCCCTCATTCTTCTTACTAGATGCATAGTGGTGCATCTGTCCAGGGGGAGTAGTTCATGTTATATCTTTTTCCTGGATTGATGGTGGCTACCTCTCAAGTGGAGTAGGTAGTGGTTGCTGATGATGGGGGAGTTTGTTTGTTGCAAGAAGTTATGCCCTAAGGGAGAAGAAGATGCCATTTATCCTTGATGTCAAAGGGGAGAATGAGTAGGTGTGTGTAGCAGGTGTGTTGCCATCAATGCCAAAGGGGGAGATTGTTACACATATGGTTCCTAAGTTTGTCATTGATGTCAACACTTTCATGGATGTGATGATGTTCATGGTTGGATGTCATGTCCTAAAGAAGATATATTAAGATGGGAATTAGAAGTTCATGGTTGGATGTCATGTCCCCATCCAGTAGATAAGATATAGTTCATGGTTGGATGTCATGTCCTGTCCGGTGGATGAAGAGAAGACATATTAAGATGGGAGTTAGAAGTTCATGGGTGGATGTCATGTTCCTAAAGCTCTTAGTTAATAGAGACTGTATTCATTAAGTATATTTGTTGATAGCAAATAAGACATATTAATATGGGAATTAGAAGCACCAAGATGATCAAATGTGTTTCTGATGTTGGGGAGATGTGACTGATGGTTTGAAGCATACTGTATGCTCTCTCCTATTGTTCCTAGGAATGTATGTGTTGATACAAAGAAGTTTTGGCCTCTAGATGTTGGTGAAAGTTTCTACTACAAAAAGACTGTTTTGAAGACTATCTAGGAGATTCCTCCACATTTTCATGATTTTGATTTTGTATCTTTGTGGAGTGGAAGATAGTCTCACATAGTGTCAAAGCATGTATGTTCCAAGTTTCATATTGTTTGGAATACCGGAAGAGTGTTTTGCAGTTGATAGTTTGGAGATAGTGTTGTTCCTAAAGAAGGTATTCATAGTACTACAATGTTTGGCTCTACATTTATCTGTGTTTAAAGATAAGGTCTTGTAGTTTAGAAGTTAAGTTTAGTGTTTGATGGAGGTGCTATTTCCAAAGGTTTAGGTCTCTACACCCTCAGTAGTGAAAGTTATAAGTGGTGGAGTTCCAGTCTAGACTCTTGCAAAATTAGGTAATGAAGAAGATTGTTTGGAATGCTCCACATTCCTCCACAATGATAGATATGGCTGTGCGATTTTGAGGACATATTCAAAAAAAGGTATAAGTGCATCCATATGAGTTTCATGTGTTATGGAGGTCTACAAGCTTAGTTTTCAATTGATAGATGTGATATAGATAGTTTCAGATGCCTGACTATTCTCAGGACATATGTTGATAATGTGCGTCAACTTGTTGTGACATGACATTGTACATAGACTAATGGTGGATGATCCTTATGATATTGTGTTGTCTGCATTTTCTTTGCAAGGTGTCTTTTTGATCTCTTCGGAATTGATTGTGGCTCAGAATGATGATTTTGCCAAGCTATGCCTCTATTTGGCCGACTGGAGAATGTTGAAGGTATACGCCACCATGTTGTTGTGTGGAGTTCAAGGAATGGTTGGTGACATTGTATAGGTCCTTCCAACCCATCTGAAAGAAGAACAAGTAGTGTTTTATCATTCATGAGTGCCGCCAAGTTGGAATGTCTATTGTGCTAAAAGCTTCATGAGTTTTTGCTTAAGGGTGACCTAATTCAAATTTATGTAATGTGTGGATGATATTCCTTGAAGAATGATGTTGTGAAGACTGTTTAGGACTGGACTAAGCATGAATTGGGATCTGCATAGTGTGTGGTTCCTTCTAGAGTAGCGTGTAGTTCATGATAGGGCTTTCCCTATGCATGTTCCATATTGTATGATCCTTGGCCGACTTGTAAAATGTAATATTCTTGTTGTATTGGCTGACTTGTAATGAACATCAATGTAATTTCATGTATGTATTGTGAACCTAGTTGGTCTAGGTAGGGTATGATTGTGAAGATGAATATATCAGTGTGTGAAGAGTAGAATATGAAAATCATATGCATTATGATGTCTAACTAAAGGAGAAAGAGTAGAAGTGTTAGAGGCTGTCCTGATTCATCTTGAAGATATTTTGTGACAAGAGGGAAGTGAAGGGTGTGCCTAAATGATCCAATCATCAGAAAAAAAGTATGAAGAGGTAGAATTGCAATCATCAAAGGTGTGAGCTTCAATGTTAGTTTTTTGACAGTAGAAGGATTGTCATGTTGTAATCTTTCCTGAGTTCATTCTCAGTTCAGGGAGTATTTGCTTCCTTGGGTTGTAGCCCTAAAACAAAGTTAGTAGAGAGTTGCATCTTCCTTGGGAGTGACCCTAAATCAAAATCTTTAGGGAGTAGTAGCTTCCTTGGGTTGTAGTATTAAAACAAAGTCAACAGGGAGTAGTAGTGATGCAGAGGCATCCACACTATAACCTTACAATACAGCATGGATGTCTGCAGCCCATCATCATCATCATCATCATCACCATCATCATCATATTTTGCTTAACACTGTCAGCATCATCATCATATTTCACCTGCCGACTGATATCCTCCTGATGACAAGCCCTCGCCCGTTCGCATGTCAACAGCATCACCTTATTCGATAATCGACAGCATCATCATGTTCGACCAGCGCGAACATCCTCCTGACGTCCACTGTTCACTTCAGCGACAACTTTCGTCTTCACTATCTTCAGCATCATGATATTCAACATCATGATAATCAACAGGATAAAGAACATCCGGTTCCTTCCATTTATCGTGATGATGACAAACCTTAACTTCTCGCACCGTCCCTTCCGATGCTTACGTCACCCGATATCCTGATGACGTATATCCTGATGACGATGACGTCACCCGCAGATCCTCAATATCCTGCTGCTCCGAGATATCCTGATGACGTATATCCTGATGATGATGATGTCATATCCTGCTGTTGGCCAAACTTAGCTTTTTCGGCCCGCGATCAACCCGATCTTCAACCTGATGCCGACACGCTCCTCCTCGGCCCTCCTGATGATGATCACCCCGACGCTCCTTCACTTCATACAATCAAAAGCATCATGCTCTTCTCCATTTATCGGACGATGATGCCCGAAGCGACTGCAGGATATAAGCAGAAATATCCTGATGATGCCGTTTTAATGAATTTTCAACCTTAGCGGATTTTCACTGTTCTGATCCGCCGAACCTCTTGGGATGTCCCAATCCACTCTCAGGGTGATCTTCCACACTTTATCAGCTCGACCTAGCACATACCCATGCTAGGGTCTTCAACATCTCTCGACGGCGATCCTGCACACCTGCATGCAAACAGAAAGCAAACTAACACCTAACCTACTGTACATCGCCATTCCACCGATCAGACAAATCAACCGGTGGAATGGATCAGTGCATCCATGAAAACCACCAAACCAGTAGATCGATTACACAAAGGAGATCAAACAGAAGATGAAAACAAGATTTTTATTGATTTCAAAGATGCAATACAATATACTGTTTCTCTCTCTCTGCCTCACTCTCTGCAACCTAGCTCGATCGATGATATGTACAATATCAACCGATCCTCATGCTTAAATAGATTTTCCTACGAGTACTACTGACCCGACTCCAAGCGGCTGGGAAATCTCTCCAAGCGGCTGGGAGATCCAACCGGTCCTACAGCACGACAACTGTTCTAACAAACTACCTAAAAATAGTAAAAGCATGGTCAGCATGATCTTATCATGATCAGCATGACCTTATTACATGCATTTGGTCTTATCAGACCTTCTTGGAAACATAAACAAGACTCAAACTAACTAACTGCCTCATGAAGGCCAGCTGTCAGGTAGGTGCTCCTGCACCATACTCCCCAACAGAAAAGAACTCATGTCCCATGAGTTTAGTATGTGGAAATCCTCCACCTTTACACTTTGCCTTTGCAATATTCTGACCTGTTCCAGCTTTGTCCGCTGCTGGCTCTTGGCTGTTCCAAGACTTCTGCATTGTAACTTGCTTTCTGGCAAGGAAATCCGCATGCCTGTCAATGTAGGCCTTTCTCTCACATACCCTGTGTTTGACCAGAACCTCTGTCTGAACTGCCTCTTGAACTTCTGCAATGTTCAATCCTATCTTTCTGTCAATCTTTATAGGACAAGCAATAGTCCCAACTATGACAACATCCTTGTCATTCTTTTCAATTGGTTGCTGTGTGCAAACCTGTTTCTGCACCTGCTGCTGACCTCTGTCAGTCATAACTAAAACTTTCTTCAACCTGTTGGCCTGAACAACTTCTTTCCCTGCAGTATCCTCAACTGTCTTTATGCCTGCTCCTCTAGGCATCTGCACAAACTCCTTCTTTCCCATTAAAATGATTTTGGCTGCCTCCTGTGCTGCAGCATCTGCCTGCAATGGCATCAACTTCATAGTCTTCCCATCTTTCTTGATGGTGTAGGTATTAGCATACCCATCATACAGTACCCTTCTATCAAATTGCCATGGTCTACCCAACAGTAGGTGACAACATTCCATGGGCAAAATATCACACAAAATTCTATCCTGATATGCTCCAATCTGAAAATCCACATATGCCTGTTCAGAGACAAAAAGTGATTGACTATCACTCACCCAAGATGCCTTGTAAGGGTGTGGATGTGGAATCCTTTCCAAATTCAGTTTATCCACCATTTCCTGAGATACCATGTTGTCTGTTGAACCAGTATCAATGACAACCTTACATACTTTACCTTTGCTCTTGCAGATGGTCTTAAAAGAGCTCTTCTTTGTGGGGATTCTTTGTCAGGTACCTTCATGGTAGTCACTGTTCTTCTCATCATCAGAGACTCTCCACTCTCTGGGTATGCATAATTATCAGGCTCCTTATCCTTGTGATAAGTGTTTGAACTCTGCACACTTTCCTCTACTTTCTCTTCTTGTACAAGTTGTACTCTCTTGTCAGGTGTTCTATCATTTCTGGATGATGAACCTTTGTTTTCTGGACATTTGAAGGATGGATGACCAAACTCTCCACAGGTGTAACACTTTCCTGAAAATGTAGTAGAACCTCTACCACCTCCAAATCTTCCTCTATTACCTTTCCATCCACCTCTGAAATCAGACTGTCCCTGTCCTTTACCAGTGTCTTCTTGACCCTCACTTGTTTGCTTTTGTGTAGGGGCTGCTCCTCTTCCCCTCATATGGTTTCCTCTTCCTCTCATGGACTTATCATGTCCTCTATTCATCTTTTCTTCAATCTTGATTGCCATTTGATAACAATCCTCCACATTCTTAGGGTTAGCTAAAACTAACTCATCTTGTATGTTAAATCTCAAACCAGCCAAGTACCTAGCCACCTTTTCTACCTCATTCTCATGATGACCAGATCTCATACTCAACTTATAAAACTCCTCAGTATATGCCTTCACATCCCTTTCCTTCTGCTTTAAAAATTGCAGCTTCTTAAACATCTGGATTTCATAATCCCTTGGCAAGAATTTACCTTTTATCCTTGCTACCATCTTATCCCATGAAGTGATCTTTGACTTCCCTTGTTTCCTTCTCTCAGATTGTACATAATCCCACCATACCAAAGCATGACCTCCTAACTTGGTCTTTGCAATCTTTACCTTCTGATCCTCAGCAACATCTTCACATTCAAAGTGATTATCAAGTGCATCAATCCAATCCAGCAACTCATCTTCATTCAAACTTCCAGTATACTTGGGAACATCAACCTTTACCTTAGGTTTATCACTCTGCACTGCCTTTAACAATTTTGCCAACCTATGGTCTTCAGCATCCAGATCTTCAGCTACCTCTTCATATTCTTCAACAGTATCTTCATCTTCTTCAGACTCACTGTCTGCCACTTCCCTCTTTTTGTTCTTTTCCAGGGCTGTAAGCCTGGCTTGAAGTGCTTCAACAAGCTCCTTCATCTTCCTCATCTCTTTAGCATGCTTTTCCTTCATCTCCTGCAATTCCCTTGCAGTACCACTACCTTTTGGAGGCATTTTGTCAACCTCTCAATCAACACACAACACACAATCAACTCTACCTCTGCCCTTTCGGTGACAGAATCAACACACAACAGCCCAGACCTTTTGCTGAGCTCTGATACCACTATGATGTAGAGGCATCCACACTATAACCTTACAATACAGCATGGATGTCTGCAGCCCATCATCATCATCATCATCATCACCATCATCATCATATTTTGCTTAACACTGTCAGCATCATCATCATATTTCACCTGCCGACCGATATCCTCCTGATGACAAGCCCTCGCCCGTTCGCATGTCAACAGCATCACCTTATTCGATAATCGACAGCATCATCATGTTCGACCAGCGCGAACATCCTCCTGACGTCCACTGTTCACTTCAGCGACAACTTCCGTCTTCACTATCTTCAGCATCATGATATTCAACATCATGATAATCAACAGGATAAAGAACATCCGGTTCCTTCCATTTATCCTGATGATGACAAACCTTAACTTCTCGCACTGTCCCTTCCGATGCTTATGTCACCCGATATCCTGATGACGTATATCCTGATGACGATGACGTCACCCGCAGATCCTCAATATCCTGCTGCTCCGAGATATCCTGATGACGTATATCCTGATGATGATGACGTCATATCCTGCTGTTGGCCAAACATAGCTTTTTCGGCCCGCGATCAACCCGATCTTCAACCTGATGCCGATACGCTCCTCCTCGGCCCTCCTGATGATGATCACCCCGACGCTCCTTCACTTCATACAATCAAAAGCATCATGCTCTTCTCCATTTATCGGACGATGATGCCCGAAGCGACTGCAGGATATAAGCAGAAATATCCTGATGATGCCGTTTTAATGAATTTTCAACCTTAGCAGATTTTCACTGTTCTGATCCGCCGAACCTCCTGGGATGTCCCGATCCACTCTCAGGGTGATCTTCCACACTTTATCAGCTCGACCTAGCACATACCCATGCTAGGGTCTTCAACATCTCTTGACGGCGATCCTGCACACCTGCATGCAAACAGAAAGCAAACTAACACCTAACCTACTGTACATCGCCATTCCACCGATCAGACAAATCAACCGGTGGAATGGATCAGTGCATCCATGAAAACCACCAAACCAGCAGATTGATTACACAAAGGAGATCAAACAGAAGATGAAAACAGGATTTTTATTGATTTCAAAGATGTAATACAATATACTGTTTCTCTCTCTCTGCCTCACTCTCTGCAACCTAGCTCGATCGATGATATGTACAATATCAACCGATCCTCATGCTTAAATAGATTTTCCTACGAGTACTACTGACCCGACTCCAAGCGGCTGGGAAATCTCTCCAAGCGGCTGGGAGATCCAACCGGTCCTACAGCACGACAGCTGTTCTAACAAACTACCTAAAAATAGTAAAAGCATGGTCAGCATGATCTTATCATGATCAGCATGACCTTATTACATGCATTTGGTCTTATCAGACCTTCTTGGAAACATAAACAAGACTCAAACTAACTAACTGCCTCATGAAGGCTAGTTGTCAGGTAGGTGCTCCTGCACCAAGTAGCTTCCTTGAGTTGTAGCCCTAAAACAAAGTTGTTCTTTTTGAACTTCATATATTGTGAGTTAATCCCCACCATGGTTTTTCCCTTCTTGGGTTTTCCATGTATATTTGGTGTTATGTGTTGATGTGCATTGTGTTGATCTTTCATGTTTATGTTGATGCTATAATGATTAAGTTTCAATTTCCTCCAGAGGATTTGAAGTTTGTTTAGATACTAATTCAGCCCCCCCTCTCAATATCCTAGTGTGTTCAACATAACATCGATTCAAATGAATGGTACTACCATATATTTCAATATGTACATGATGGTACCTTTCCAAATCCTTCTTCTAGGAACGCTTGAGCTCATATTCATAGGCTTGCAACACTCTACATCATTCTATCTAATGTTCTCTATCGTAAAGGATACAACGACCTCCTTCATTGTCTAAACAAATCAGAGATCCCAATTGCCCTAGAAGAGGCACATTCAAGTGCCTATGGGGGAATTTCAGTGGTAAATCTCTATTTCAAAAATTACTTCGCATGGGTTACTATTGGAAAACTATGAAACAAGATTCCTTTTCTTTTGTAAAAATGTGCCCTCAATGTCAACAACATAACAATCTCATTCGAGCTCCTACCCAGGAATTTTGTGCCTAGGTTTTCCCTTGGCCATTTTCTATGTGGGGCTTGGATATTATTGAAAAAATTTCTCATCCTTCTTCTAAAGGACATACTTTCATCATCACAACTACTGACTACTTCATGAAATGGGTCAAAGTGGTTCCACTCCAATCCACGACTATTGAAGTAATATGTCACTTTCTCCTTGATAACATCATTTCATGATTTGGTCTTCCTTCCACTTTGATTTGTGATAATGATTCATCATTTAAGAACAAAGAAATAAAGAAGTTCCTCAAAAAAATTCACATTCAACATTGCTTCTCTACATCATATTATCCTCAATAAAATAGCCAAGTTAAACAAATCCTTTAGCAAGCTATTAACAAACATGGTAAAGATTGGCACACTCAAATTTTTTATTCATTGTAGGCTTACTGAACAAGTGTTCTTATGGTTACAGGTACCACCCTATACAACCTCATGTATGGCACCGATGCAATCATGCCCTTGGAGTTAGAAATTCCTTCATTACAGATTTCTCTCAATGGCATTCTTGATGAAGATTCCTACAAAGAAAAAAGACTTCAATAAATTGAGATGCTTGATGAACAACAGATAAATTCTCTCAAACATCTCAAATCTTATCAAAAGAACATTCAATGCAAATTTCATTCATCGTTTGTTCGTAGTTGGTGACTTAGTACTTTACGAAAAATCAACGCAATATAAATGCTTCTCCAGGTGAAAAAGGGAAGTTCAGCCTTAACTGGTTAGGACCTTATGTCATCACCTAAGTCTATGGATTAGGTGCATATAGATTATCGACAATGAATGGTACACCTCTCAAAGAACCTATTAATGTTATTCACTTACGTTGGTACTATGCTTAATTCTCTCTCTTAGACTTGAAAATCTCATCATTTCATTTCTAAATGCTATGCTAGCACTTATTTAAAACACATCATGTTAGATAGTTAATTTTGTTTATCTATTAGATATATTGTGCTGCATTCATGATAAACATGTACTTATCTTGAATTCTTGTAGTAGTTTCCTTAGTTTTGAAAATTACTTGTCGTTAGCATACATTTAGTTAATTCATACACCATGTTAATTAGATCATTTAGCATTTAATTAAACAATGTTACCACATTGTTTAGTTAGATCACAACTGCATTTAATTCAACATGTATATGTACACCAGGCAATCATTGTTGTAGTTAATTAAACAATTTCAAAAGGTTGTTTAATTAGATCACATGATTCATCTAGAAAACAACATTTCATCAATACATGCATCAATTAAGTCATTGTCACATTTATTAAACAATCTCATTAGGTTGTTTATTTAGACTAGAATTGTATTTAATTGTCACATACATGTCAATTTACCACATATTTAATTAGATCTTTGTCACATTTTATTAAACAATCCATAGCATTTTTTCTATAAGATCACAAATGAGATCTAATTAAATCATCATCATCATCACATAAATAAAACAACATAAATCAAAACAACAAAATGCTCATATATACATATAAAAGTTTGATACATAGCCACCACTACAACAAAATGTGGTGTGTTGCAATCATACATCAACAACATTAGGGGAAATTTACATAAAAAATGGGCCTCCTAAGGATGACATCATCAAAATATTGAGCTATCAAAAATCAACTAAAAGATGACATCAACTATTATGGTGACATAATCCAAAATAAAAATAAAATTATTTATTTTATATAATTAAACTCTCTAAAATCCTATGAATTAACTCATAATGGTTAATTAAACTCTACATATCCTATTCTATTTCAATCATCATTCTAAATAATAAAGATTCTTTTTGTTTTTTAGATTTATATTCTTAAGTTCTATTATAGAAATTATTATGTGTTGTGCCTCGCACACACGCCCCATTTCAAAAATAGGGACTCCCTCTCTCAAATTTGGTCTAGAATGTCAAGTGAAGTCTTTCCATCTCCTAAGTAGTCAAGGGGTCAAAGTGTACTTTTTTCCATGATAGAAGTTTGAAGTTGAAAAATCATTCCAAAATCTAGTAAGTCAGGGTCTTTGCATTTCACTCAGTGAGTCTGATAGTACTTTTGTGCTAAAACTGGCCCTAACCGACCTTTGCACTAAAACCGCTTGCAATTGACTTTGCGATGAAATGCCTTTCATCTGACCTTTGCACTGCATGGCTGCCCAACCGATCCTAGTGTCACTTTTTGCATGGACTGACTTTAAGCTATAGTGTTTGTTCACTGACTAAGTCGGAGGGCGGTGAATTCCCCGCCAGTCCGTCACATCCCTAACTCTTACAAAGTGTATACAACTGAACCAATTGTCTAGTGCTGAAAATGTTGTTCGCTGACCAAGTCTGTCATGCCCTGAATCCCTGCCAAGTTGGAAGTGCCCGAAAGTCATGCAAACCCTAAATTCTATTAAATCTTCTGACTGACACTGCATACGCCTTGTATTTATGGCGATCAAATCGGGAGGAATAAAAAAGAGATTTTTATATCATTTCAAAGTTCATTCCTCATTCGACAAAGTATTTTAGAGAGCTCTCGGTGATTCATCAAGTGATTGCTCTGCATAGCACGTGGATTCGACCCAGTGACCTCTCCCCTGCCTACACACTTCAATTTGACTCACCTTAAGCGAACCAGGTAGGAACTCGACTTGTATTTAGGGTTTCGTATGGTTAGGGTTTCATGTTCAAATCAAATACATTTATTTTCAAAGACCACTCATAAGTAGAATGAATTTGAGCATGCAAGTAGGGTTTCACGTCGAAGCTGTTCTCTCTGTTTATAAACCCTAGTTCAAATTCTTTAAGGAAAATGTAGTACCATAGGCAAAATGAAATAACCGGCCAAACTTTAGTAAACTACATACCCTTTGAAATGATCTCTGAGAGACAAGAAAAAACAAACTTTAAGCACTTTGAATTGATTTGCAGAACATAACGAACAAAATGAGTTTTGCGCTGAAGGTGTGTCCAAGTGACTTCCAAATTTTTTGATCCACCTAATCGGTCGGCGGACACAAATACTCACGCTAACACTTGAAACCTCCTTAGCATTAAAAACTCATTTCACCAAATTTTGTGCTATTTTTTGACTTTATCAGACGAGCCAAAAGTACTGTGTGAACCTAAGTTTTGTTTTGCGCTGAAATCTAGTCTATCTAACCTTGCACTAAAAGACCATCCCTCTGACTTTGGTTGGATGCATAAGAAAGTCCCGCCAGTTGATGACGTCCAAAACACTGGCTGGAAACAAGGAAGAACCTTTGCGTTGAAAATAACTCCACTCGACCTTGCGCTAAAACACGCTATCACTAACTTAGTCGGTTGACTCTTAGAACTCCACAAGGTCCGACAGCACCCAATCCTGCACAAAGTGAGTAAAAATTGCTTTGATTCCCCTGCGCTAAGTTTTCAACCGACAGACTAGAATAACTAACTTAAGTCAGCACCCTTTCAAACCTGCGCAAGTTAGTTGACCATGAAAAGCCTTGAGAACACATGAACGATGAAAGATTAGTTAGTTGGATAGACCCAGTTTCCCCACTGAGGTCGGTTGACCTCAAAAGTAGCACTTTTCAGCCTGTAGGTCAATTGACCTAGAATTTAGTGCAAATTGAACAAAATGACTATTTTCAAGGAATTTTCAAAAGGAGAAGTGTCTAATAGAATGTGATAATGACTACAAATGACAAATGATGATGTTTTATATGCTATAAATGGAATTTTTGTAGCATTTGGGTTTTTATTGCATGCATTAGTATTGAATTGCTTATTAGTAACTTCAAGGAAAAATAGTTTTTCAGATGGACATCCTACGTTGTCTATGTATTGGCAAGAAGAAACCATTATGTTGGATTGTCTAAGGTAGGTGAGGTAGGAAATAATGAGCAGACCCAAGTTAAAGTATATGAGTGCTACACCTAGTTCACAATGCCTCAATCTCTAATGCACTTTAAGAGAGTCAATGATGCTTTCACGATGTATATAACCAGATTGTTGCAAGGCAACACAACCTTGAAGATTTCTACAGGAGCTATGAACGAGATAACCAAATATGGAAAGTGGTACATCTAGTTTGAAAAGTTTACATATCTAAGGATACAAGGTTTGAAAGAGCTAAGGCACAAAAGGGTAATAAAACTTCTATAAAGCCCCCTAAGAAAGATCTACTTCCTTCTACCAGGACAAGATCCTCTAAGAAAAGGGATATGCCTAGTGGTTCTCGAGAAGGTTCCATGACAAAGAAGGCCAAGGTGAAGAATGTTAGTAAGGCTATGGAGACTGCTACTACAACTGATGATGACACTAGTCTGACAACCTCTCCACCTCTTTCTGTCCCAAGTGTTGGTGCTGCTGTCACTATTGTTCAAGAGAATGTTTCCATTGATCTTCCACCTGAAAATGCTGCCTCAACTGTCTCTCCTCCACTAGTAATAACCTCTGCTACCTCAAACAGTTCCAATTCTTCTATTGCTGCAATATCATGTTCCCCTACTACTTCTACATCCTTACCTGCCATGTCCTCTATCTCATTTTCCACTTCTATCCCATTACCACCTATTTCTACTGTTCTCTGATGCAGAGCGAAACGCAACGGAAGCTACCTAACAGGAAGGAGCTGCCAACAATACAAACAACCTGATAAAAATCCTTATCGGCTCAGCATCATCATCATATTTCCTAGAAACACCAACAGCATCATCATATTCCAGATGATCACAATTATCCTCCTGCCGACTACTATTCACCTCCTCCGCCTGTCGCCTATCATCATCATCATGATATTCAACGGGCGCAAACATCCTCCGGTTGCACTGTTCATCGGGTGCCAAACACTAGCGGCATCATCATGATATTCAATATCACCTTCGTCAGCAGGATATCCAAATATCCGGTTGCTCTCAATATCCTGATGACGATCACCTTCAACACCTTGCCTTCGACGCTCCACTGCCCGACGATACAAGTAACAGCATCATGATCTAATTTATCCGGTTGTCTTGGAACATCCTGATGATGTTATCACAACCTTCTACCGAGAGCCTTCGCCGATACCTAAACCCTTAGCGACGACAGGATCAATATGCATAGGGGGATATCTCAATATCCTGATGACGATGACGTCATATCCTGATGACGATGACGTCACACATCATCCTGATGAACTCTTCAATACTTAGACAAAAATTGAACTTTCACACCTGCATCTGTTAGCGATATGCGGATGATGAGCTTCTCCGAGAGATGATCCTGACTGCGATATATACACTGAGTATATATCCAACTCAAAACATCCTGATGTACTTGCAACTTGCAAACTTCAACAGTTGCACGACCCGATCCTGATGGCGATGCATTCGCAGATGACGATGCGGCTTGCTCCGGCTGGAAACGCACATGCAGACTCCTGTGTATCCGTCCGCTGCATGTAAACACTCAGATCCGCATAATTTCACAAAGACAATGTGACGACCGGGCCGGATCACCTTCAAACCGAAATCTAACAGTTTATCTTTCTATACCTAGCACATGAGGATGCTAGGCTGATTCACAGCATGCTCCTAACTGATCTCTTGAACAATGCAATGCATAAACAGAAAACACAAATACTAACTAAGCTATAATACAGGACCATTCCACCGATTTGCAGGATCAACCGGTGGAAGGGTTGAAAGTACCCATTAACTTGCAAACAGAAAGGAAATCAACACAGATACAACTGATCAACTCAAATACTGCAAAAGATGAGATCTTATTCAATTGAGATTCAAATGTCCTGCTTTTACAATTCTGCTTCACAATATCTGGACTGATCACCAGTACAGCATATCACCAGTACTACTCTCCTGAACATAACATCTATCAAGATTAATATGAACTATCAATATGAACTATGTCTAAACCCTAACAGATCGAAGGTATATATAACAAATCCTTCGAGTACTACCAACTCACTTCCCAGCGGCTGGGAGCTTCCAAGCGGCTGGGAGAGAGGACAGCTCAGATAACCTTATCCCGATCTCTAACTGCCTACACATACTCCTATGCTGATCTAATACATAGCATCGGTCCAAATGGACCTTATTACATGGTAAAGTCAAACATTACTAAAAATAGACTATCCTGTCATCATGCTGATAATTATCCTATATCCTGATCATGTATGTCATCATGCGGACCTATAACAAACTAACTGCCTCAAGGAGGCCAGCTGTTAGGTAGGTGCCTCTGCACCATTCTCTCACCTTCTTTACCTTCTTTTTCCATCCCTTCACCCATGGTCATCTCTTCCACTCTGTCAGTAGTGTTATCCAATTTAACTCAAGTAGACTTGTCCTCAGCTATGGTGCTTTTGTCCTCTATTGCACCTATCTCACAGGCACCTGTGGGCCTAGATTCAACTCATCTAGCTGTACCACTGCTACCTAGAATTGATAAGGTATGCACTGAATTGGGTTTGCAAGAGCCTGAGCTAGAGAAAGATACATTTGTTGAGGTAAATAATGAAATTTCAAATGAACCTTTGGGTGAAGCAGTCAGTGTTGAAGTTATTGATATATCAGACAACCTTCCAAAGAAAGGTTAGATAGAAGAAATCTTCAAGACAACTCAGTAGAATGTGATGGTAAATTGGAGAAATCTCACAAATGAGGGAGATAAAAATGAGGGTTTAGAGCATGAACAGGGATTACTTGAAGGCCCTCCAAAAACTGATAGTGAAAATATTGATGAACTAAGTAAGCCCTTTTCTTCAGCACCTAAATGGCTCCAAAATAGAGTGGCATACGCAGAGCCATATGTTGAAATAATGTAATTAGATTTGAGTACAATCTTGTCACAGGCTCAAAAGCCAAAGAAACAAAAGAAAGAAAAACTACAATCAAGGATTTACAAAGCTGAGATTGGATCTAGGATTGCTGAAATAGTTGTCCCACCGGCCGACATAAATAGGGAACAAGCCAGAGCCGAGAATTATGCCATCACGACGGTCGATCTGGGACCAACCACATGTGCTTAGAGAGTTGATGAATTTAAAGGGTCTGTCACTTCAATTCTAGAACAACTAGACAAAGATGAACTTTTGAAGAAAGAATTAAAGCAGCAAAATGAAGAACTTTGGATATGTCTCCATTTTTTTATTAAACTAGTTGATGCTGGTGGCGACATAAGGACAATGCCAACTTTCTTATCAATAGATGAAATGGCAAAGCTTGGTGAAGTATGAACTATTTCACAAGGTATCCAGAAGTGGATGATTAAAGTATGTGAAAGGGGGTGTGAAATGATTGATGTTGCGGCTGAGTCACACATGAGGTTGGTTGAGCTTCGAGAGCAATGGAAGGACTTGCGGGAAGAGTGTGATTCTTTTGAGGAATATTATTCCCATATGTTTCCCAGAGTCAAGAGCATCAGAGATTTACCTGCACAGACATTATTGACTGAGAATATTCTGACTGGTGATAAGTTATATAAGGCTACTAAATGGTACCAGCAGCTGAGGTTGAGAAGGGAAATCTTTGAGAGCATAAAAGAAGCTTACAAGCCAGTGGATGAAGAAATTCTAGCTTTGATTTATGATATTAATGATACTTTAAGGGATTGTCTGGTGGAAGCCTACAATGATTTCACATCTTATGATGTTGAAGGATGTAAGGATAAATTGCATAGAGTCATTTTTGAAGATGCTGGACTTGACATAAAAGTCAGGTTGGATAATGTCAGCGACCTTAGAGCTGAATTCAATGCATTCCATAATGCAGGTATAGAAATAGAAAGAATATACAACTGGTACAGCCAGGAACTGGAAATGTTCAAATACTAGGTCAATCACCTCAGGAATCTGGAGCCTTCAGAAATCAATCCAGCACTTGAAGCATGGCTCAACTACTGCAACAAGCTAGCAGAAGAAGACAAAATCAATTTGGATGAAGAACCTTAATATGTTCCTTTTGATTATTTTGAAGAGTAATCCCGTCATTGATGTAAATTGCTATATTTGGAGCATCATGTGACGCTATTTTGTCTTTATTATGCCTCAAAAATGAGATTTTCCATATATATATTAAGTTGGGTAGTCAAATTGTCTAGATTCAATGTATCTGGGGGCTATTTTTCATCTTTTTCATAAGAGACAAAATGTAATCCAAGATTTGTTATGAGCTGTAAGGAATGCATTTATTAGTGTAATCTGGACCATTGGTGTTGAGTTAATCTCCACCGTCCATTGAAAACTTGGTATGGCCCCTCCTCTATATAAAGAGTTGTCATTTCCACTATTTGTAAGAGAGAATTCTTGATGCCGAATTGTTGACATTCTACCATTTGAAGTAATACAAAGCAAGTTTCTGCAATTGTTCTAAGAGTTTGTGTATTGTGTTTCTTACTTGGTTTTCATGGTTTGCTTCTTTCTCTCCCCTAGTTAGTTAGTTGTGCTTTTATAATGTTCATGGTTTGCTGAAAGTATCTGATGAATACTCTAAGTCTATACTTTTAGTTATTTGCTAATGGTAGATAACTGTGCAAAGTTAGCCTAGGCTGATCAGTTGTGCTTAAGTTCAATTGCATTTCATGAATTAAATTACGCCATCTATTAGGTATTTAATGAATGAATGTAATCTAAAAATCTTTCAATTTCCATTGAAGATAGCATCATTTTCTGTAGAGCTGTTACATCAATTTTTAGTTTGGTCACTCAGAAAACTAGTTAAAATTTAGAGCATTTGTCTACTTACAGTAATCCACACATTGTGAATGTCACTTAGGATTTCTCTAAAACCCTATTCTCCTTTTGCATTTTCTTTTAAAACCATTGTTAGATTAGGAATTACAACAACATTTTACATTGTTTTATCAGCTGAAATCATAAAGGGTTTATACGTATTTGTTGTTCCAACTCAAAGATCTGTAGATTGCATGTAAGACCCCTTGTAGGCATAGCTAAAACATTCCAATTGAGAGATTCCAAGAAAGCTAAGACCTAGCTGTAGAAACTTTGGAGTAGTCTTACCTAGGGTAGGATGCTTTTCAAGAGAGGTGTGATCCCAATCATACCTATGTTGTTGTGTGCTAAAACACCCATCAATAGAATTGGCGCTAGAAGGAGGGCTGAGAAAAGCATTATCACCCTCTACATAAATCAGCAAGTCTGGGGACTAGACAGAGACATACCAGATCCAGCTCAGCTGGAGAAGAGCTGCTAACTTTGACCAAATTCAAAAGAATAAGGAGAGATCAGGGAGTACCTAGGGCACCAAGAGCTCAGTCAGCCCCAAGAAATACAGCTGCAGCCCCTCTCAATCCTCCAGCCATGGCTTTCTTCCTGGGAAATAACTAGTCTCCATTTCAATTCAATGATTACCATGATATGCCAAAGAACCCCGACAAGTTCTGTTCCAAGTTTAGGGTACATGATCCAGATAGGACTGTAGATGATCAGATCAAGATTTTTGAAGGCAACATGTTTATGTTATAGGTGCAGTATGAAGATTTGGTCTATCAATTGTTCCCTTACTCTTTGCATGATGAGGCTTACTATTGGTTTGCAAATCTCCCATCAGCTTCTATACGTTCATGGCGCGCTTTGAAGACATCATTGTTGGATCATTTCTAGATGCCAACTACCCCAGCAGATCTGTATAGGTCTTTTGTGGAAATTCGTAGGGGAGAAGGTGAGTTGATAAGTTCTTTTAATAATAGATTTAAAAAATCCTATAGCCGTTTACAGGCCCCTTATGCCATAGGTCAGGATGCAGCACTGCCAATTTATTATGTAGCATTGGATAGACTTACCTCCATGTTTGTAAGAAGAGCTAATCAACCTCCAAATACTCTTTCCGAAGCCTACACTGAGGTTGTTACCGTGAATACTTAGTTAGGACAAATAGCCACTGGTCCATTGAATCACATGGGCCCTGCAGGCATGCCAAATCAGATACCCATGATTAACCAAGATTTGGCCAATCATATCCCTATAATGAACCTAATTCCTAACCCAGTTACAACACAAGCTTTGGTAGTTCATCCAGGAAACCCAGTAGCTGAAATGCCTCCTGCTCAAACACCTTTTCTTCAATCTTCAGAAACAGAAAGGGCAAAGGATGACAGAGATGACATTAGGGAGTTAGCTGAATAGATGAAGAAACTCACGGTAGAAGTCACTCACTTGAGGAATCAAAATGCTTATCTACAATGGAGGAATCAAAATCAACATCAGTTCCAAAATCAGAACCAATTTCAGAATTATAACCAGAACCAATATCAAAATCAGAATTATCAGCAACGATCAAATTGATCTTGGAACACAAGGCCCAATAATGGAGGAGTGCCATCACCATTGGAGAATCAGAACAATGATACCAGACCTCCTGCCTGAGTGATGTTAGCAGAAGTAGCCTTGTCTACTTGGTGCAGACTGCACAATACAAATGCTCATTCTGAACTAGACTGCCCAGAATTTCAGATAGCATCCAGTATCTTCTAGATGGAGATTTAGAATGATGAAACTCAGAAGAATCCACCAACAGGGTATGAACTTGTTTCTTCACAAAGGTATGATACTGCTTTAGTACTTGATAGTTATACATTTCCATTTCAAGATGACAATCAGCCTGAGGAAGAAGAGTCTGAAGAGGTCAATGCTTATCAGCAATATAATAAAACTACATACAACTTGAGAAGTAGTAAACCCAAAGGTCCTTTTACCACTTCCATTCCTTTGGATAGCTACCAAATTCCACCAGACCCAAAAGCTTCTAATAATCCTGAACCCCCAAAAGTCACACATCAGCCAGTATATCAAGGAGTTGCTGCTGAAAGTTCTCAACATTCTAACATAGCAAAAATGGGGCAGTATGTTGCCAAAGAGCTTAAGAAGATGAAGGTTAGCCTTTCTATTTATGAGTTGCTTAAAATACCTAAGGTTAGGATGTCTTTCTTCCAAGATATGGGCTCTGGGATCAAAATTGATTGTACACAAAAAGAAACTATCACCAAGGATAACATTGATAAAGGGAAAGAAAGAATGCATGTGACAGATGTTGAACAAAAGATGACATTGTACAAAGATAAAAGGGAGAGTCCCCCTTTCCTCTTAACACTTAGGATATTCAACAGAAATCTCCACAAATATTTGGTATTCTAGTGCTTCCACTAACGTAATGCCATTATCAGTTTGTAAGGCACTGGGTCTTACTCTAGCTAAGTCTTCTAGGAAAGTAACATAGTTGGATAAGATTGAGGTGAATGTAGTAGGTGAATTGAACATGATACATATGCAACTAGCTTCTGATTCAAGAGTACAATAGTATATAGATATTCAAGTGGTAGATATCCTAGATCAGTATGGTATGCTCCTGAGTAGGGACTAGTCCAAAACTTTGAATGGTTACATGGCAACTGACTTTTCTCACATGTGACTGCCATGGAAGGAATTGGCCAACCAGATACACATCAAAAGAGAACCAAAGATGAAACATATGATTACAAAGTATAACCAGCCCAACGAGATTTTATTTTCAGAAGTTGATTTGGGAGTCTATCTTCCTCATGTGAATCAAACAAAGGAGATTCTTATTCTAAGCTGCAATAGATTTCCTGACCCTCCACTTATAGAAAAGTTAGAAAGTACAGAAGCATATGTACAATTAGATTCAGGAAATTCCTCGAAGGAAGATGAACCAAGGATATTTGAAGGATTTCGAGATTTTGTAGCCAAGTTTGTAAGAGATCAAGCGGTTGTTGGAAAGCAGATTCAGGTGGAGGAATTATTACTGCTAAATTAGTGTCATATACATGATGCATCGAACTCTGAATTTACATGTCAACTCTATCAAGAAGCAGTGGAGCAAGTACAGAGACAACTGAAAGTTCCTATTATCCTAAAGAAAACTCCAGTTGCTACGAAGAAAGAAGAACCAAAGCCTCCGATTAATGAGAAAAGATCAGCAAAACGAGATGACAGTAATAAAGATTTCTGCCTTTGGACCTTGAGGTTCGATGGATCAAGATGCAGACAAGGGTCCGGGGCAGGTGTGGAGTTGATAAGTCCTCCTGGAAGCTCATATCTAGCATCACATAGACTCCAATTTCCATGCACGAACAACGTAACTAAGTATGAGGGTCTAGTACAGGGATTACTGATGGCACTCCAAAATAAAGTCAAAATTCTTCAAGTGTTTGGAGATTTAGAATTAGTGGTGAAGCAAGTAAGGAAGTAGTACTCGTGTAATGATAAGAGGTTGAACAGGTATAGAAACCGAGTATGGGATTTGATTGAATGCTTTGACAGTTTCAATATCCAGTTGATTCCTAAAAGACAAAATCATGTTGCAGATGCTCTAGCTCAAACAACAAGTACGTTAGAGCCAACATCCATGGTAGGACTAAAGAAGTTCACTGTTGAATTTGTTGCCACTCCGTCAGTACCTGATAACGTCACAAATTTTCAAGTCTTTGAGGACAACCAGCATATAATTAACTTTCTTACTTCGTCTGATGTTTTCACTGCTCAAATAATAGATGACGAGTAAATGGAACCTGCTGAGATGGATTTGGAAGGAGTCCTTAATCTGAAAACATATACAATTCCATGGGGAATGGTAGAGTTGGAAAGACTGTTTGACTCAAACAACCTAGGAACCCAAAGGAAAGAAGGAGAATCTCCTGGAGGACAGTGTGATCCGTTTAACCTAGGGATCGAAGAAGAAATTAAGAATGTATTTATTGGGAAGGCTAGTACTGAAGAAGAAAAAACAAACATCATTTGTGCGTTAAGAGACTACCATGAAGTAATAGCACGAAGTTATGATGACCTCAAGACATATGACACGTCGATCATTACACACACCATTCCGCTAAAGCCAGGAGCAAATCCATCTAGATAAAGACATCAGCCAGTTAATGCCCTAATACAACCTCTAATTTTCAAAGTACATAAACTATTATCAACAAGAATAATATTTCCTATCAGACATTCTGCATGGGTAGAAAATTTAGTTCCCTCCCAGAAGAAAAATGGAGAAATTAGACATTGTGTCGACTTCAGGAACTTGAATCAGGCATCAGAAAAGGATAACTATCCCCTGCCTTCGTTAGATGAAGTATTACATATTATTAATGGGTCCTAGATGATGTCTTTCTTGGATGGATATTCAGGATATAACCAGGTAATGGTTGATTACGAAGACAGATTGAAGACATCTTTCACATGTAAATGGGGAATCTATGCGTATCACAGAATGTCGTTTGGATTGATAAATGCTGGTGTGATGTTCCGAAGAGCAATGGATGTTGCCTTGAAGGGGCTAGTTGGAAAATATATTATTATCTACATGGATGATCTCAAAGTGTTTTCGAAGAGGCGAGAAGACCATGTGGTGGACTTGAGGAAAGTATTACAGCGATGCAAAGATTATTGTATATCATTCAATCCTAAGAAGTGTATCTTTGGAGTGACTGAGGGGAAGTTGCTGGGGCATGTGATATCTGAACAAGGTATATCTATTGATCCAGACTGAATACAAGAAATACTCAAAATATCGCCTCCAGCCAAAAAAAAGGAACTCAAGTCATATTTTGGTAAGATCAACTTTGTACACAAGTTCATTATAGGTTTTGCCAAAATTGTTCGACCCCTTAATGCCATGTTGAAGAAAGATGCTAAAATGGATTGGACTCCGGAAGCTAAAACTACCTTTGTAGACATTAAACAAGCCATAGCCAATGCACCCGTATTGGTAAGTCCAAACTATGCATTACCATTTCAGATTTACTCATTCGCATCCAAGCACACTTATGCTGCAATGTTGATGTACAGGAGATTAGTTGATGATGAAAGGCCCATTGCCTTCATGAGTACTCCATTGAAAGATGCAGAGTTAAGGTATCCCAACATGGAAAAGAAAGCACATGCTCTAGTGAAGTTAGTTAAGAAATTTCGTCACTACATCTTAAGGAGTCAAGTGGTTGCTATAGTCCCTGATGCAGCTGTTACTGCATTACTGATGCAAAGTGAACTTGGATAAAGAAGGGGCAAGTTGGTGACTATCCTAGAGGATTTTGATATAGATATACAACCCATGAAGTTGGTTAGAGCGAAAGCATTGACTAGGTCTGTGGCAGAAGTAGAGCCAGGCTTAGTCTCCCAGCAATATATGTTAGAAGATGTCTCAAAGGTTGAATGGTATGGCGATATTATATTTTATTTACTCAATCAACGTTGTCCACTGCAACTAAATTTGGTTCAAAGAAGAGCACTCAGACTAAAGAGTAATAGCTATATGATAAAAGGATTAGTTCTTTACAAGAAGAATCATGAGGGGATCTATCTGAGATGTCTAGACAAGATAGAAGTGGATCAGGGGTTAACCAAGTTTTGTGATAAATTTGGGACAGGTCACAGATCAACTCACTCAACTTCTAATCAGATTCTCTGTGCTAGATATTATTGGCCTACCTTGTTCAAAGATGAGTACTCACATGTAAGAACCTGCCATATCTGTCAAACCGCTGCACACAAAGAGCGACATGTTGCCATGCCCTTGCAACCAATTGTGGAGGTATGACTATTTGCTCAGTGGGGCCTTGACTTTATCGGTATGACCAATCCACCCTCCTCTACAAGCCATAGGTATATTCTGACCGCTACTGATTACTGTACTCATTGGTCTGAGGCAATAGCTTGTAAACAGTGCACCACAGAGGTAGTCATTGAATTTGTTGAAAAGCATATTATCACCAGGTTTGGATGCCCATTTTCTTTAGTTTGTGATAATGGTCCCACTTTTTCATCATTACATTTTTCTAATTGGGCATTTGATTATGGGATCATCCTAAAATTCTCATCTAATTACTATCCACAAGGGAATGGGGTAGCTGAATCAATGAACAAAAATTTGCTTGAGGTCATTAAGAAACTGTTAGACAAAAACCCTAGGGACTGGCATACTCAACTCAAATTTGCCTTATGGGTTGATAGAATTTGACACAAGGCCTCATTGGGAATATCGCCCTACCATTTATTCTACAGGATCGAGCCTATCTTTCCCATTCATTTAAGGATCCCCATCCTACAATTCATGCAAGACTGTCTTGAAACTGATGATAAATTGTCTTCTCGATTAGCCTAGTTGCTGCACCTTGAAGAGAAACGCGACGCTGCTATAGAGAACTTTGCTAAACACCAAGGTGTAGTAAAATGATGGTTTGATAAGAGAGCCAAAGTAAAAGCCTTCCGCATTTCTGATTTGGTCCTGTATTGGGATAAAGCCCATGAGAAGAAAGGAGAGCATGGTAAGTTTGATAAACTTTGGCTAGGTCCGTATTAGATTTATGAAATTCTTGGTGACAATACGT
The DNA here is from genome assembly GCA_027924645.1 of Cunninghamia lanceolata. Lineage (NCBI taxonomy): Eukaryota > Viridiplantae > Streptophyta > Pinopsida > Cupressales > Cupressaceae > Cunninghamia > Cunninghamia lanceolata. The sequence goes on along the minus strand of BSBN01000112.1, from coordinate 22,352,978 downwards.
ATTAACTCAAGAGCCTTACTAGTGAGGAGATTCCATTGCCTGTCAATGGCCAGTTCCTAAAGCACTACTTCCAAGCTTGAGAGGTAGTCATGCCTCCCCCTAGTGTGCATAGTTAGGTTTCTTGTCTATTTTGATTAGAGTGGATTGTTGTTAGATTAGGTTGCTTTCCTGCTTTCACTTTTCATAGTTGTTAGATGTTTTTTCTTAGATTAGTTGTCCTTTTGTTTTTCTTTTGTTCATTGCGCTTGCTTTGCGTAGGGTTCTAGTTTCAAGAATGTGGTGGCAATTATGTGGACCTGCAAATGCTTTTTTGTTGGGTAGATAATCTAAAATCTTTCTTTGAGAAACCAAGGTTCTGCTTAGGTCTTGCTGTGGGTTCTACTGTTATACCAAGGAGTATGATATTTGTACGTGGGAAATGAATCATTAGTTGGTCCACTTGAAGTGTTTTCTAACCATATATCTCTCACACTTTAAATGATCCTGAAGCAGTTAAGCGAGTCTAGGTGATCTTGTGATAAGTGAAAAGGTTTAGATTCCTATTTTACCACCCATACCAGTACTATGGATTCAAATGAAGATGGTAGGTGGTACTAAGTACTGCTAGCCTATATTGGGTAAAAATAAAAGGTGTTTTTCAACACCAGACCCACTACAAAGTACCAACATGAAAATTGTTTTTTGAATTTTTTTTTAAAGAGGATTATCAGTATCAAATATCATTGCATCAGAGGTATCACTAAAAAATCACTATTTGCCTCTCAAGGCTCATTACATCTCAGCATTAGAGCATTCTCTTGGTGGTAAGATGATCCCGACCTCATGTCTTACCATGAAGGATGGGAATGAACACAATTGCACACACTCAGGTTTTCAGGATATGGATGGTTGCACTGGTTAGTGGTCTTTGATTCTTTGATAGAATATCATGCTCTTTCATCTAATGTGTGGGAAACATAGAGATTATGGGTTCAAACTAAAAGTTTATCATCAAAATGCTTGGGAGCATTTCCCAGCAGAGTCGCCATTTGTCGTGCCTCACACACACACCCTATTTCAAAAATAGGGACCCCCTCTCTCAAATTTGATCTAGAATGTCAAGTGAAGTCTTTCCATCTCCTAAGTAGTCAAGGGGTCAAAGTGTACTTTTTGCTATGATAGAAGTTTGAAGTTGAAAAGTCATTCCAAAATCTACTAAGTTAGGGTCTTTGCATTTCACTTAGTAAGTCTAATAGTACTTTTGCGCTAAAACTAGCCCTAACTGACCTTTGCGCGAAAACTGCTTGCAATTAACCTTTGCGCTGAAATGCCTTTCATTTGATCTTTGCGCTACATGGCCGCCTAATCGATCCCAGTGTCACTTTTTGCATGGACCGACTTTACGCTATAGTGTTTGTTCACTGACTAAGTTGGAGGGCGGTGAATTCCCTGCCAATTCGTCACATCCCTAACTCCCGCAAAGTGTATACAACTGAACCAATTATCTGGTGCTGAAAATGTTGTCCACCAACAAATTCTGTCATGCCCCGAATCCCCACCAAGTGGGAAGCGACCGAAAGTCATGCAAACCCTAAATTCTGTCAAATCTCCCGACTGACACTATGTATGCCTTGCATTTATGGTGATCAAACTGGGAGGGATAAAAGGGATTTTTCTATCATTTCAAAGCTCATTTCTCATTCAAAAAAGTATTTTAGAGAGCTCTCGGTGATTCATCAAGTGATTGCTCTGCATAGCACGCGGATTCGACCCAGTAACCTCTTCCCTGCCTGCGCACTTCAACTCAACTCACCTCAAGCAAACTAGGTAGGAACTTGACTTGCATTTAGGGTTTCATACGGTTAGGGTTTCATGTTCAAATCAAATACATTTCTTTTCATAGAACACTCATAAGTAGAATGAATTTGAACATGTAAGTAGGGTTTCACGTTGGAGTTGTTCTCTCTGTTTATAAACCCTAGTTCAAATTCTTTAAGGAGAACGTAGTACTGCAGACAAAATGAAATAACTGGCCAAACTTTACTAAATTGAATACCCTTTGAAACGATCTCTGAGAGACAAGAAAAAACAAAATTTAAGCACTTTGAATCGATTTGCAGAACAGAACGAACAAAATGAGTTTTGCGCTGAAGGCGTGTCTGACTGACTTCCAAAATTTTTGATCCACCTAATCAGTTGGCGGACACGAATACTCGCGCTAACACTTGAAACCTGCTTAGCACTAAAAACTCATTTCACTAATTTTGTGCTATTTTTTGACTTTGTCGGACGAGCCAAAAGTCCTGTTCGAACCTAAGTTTTGCTTTGCGCTGAAATCTAGTCTATCCGACCTTGCGCTAAAAGACCATCCCTCTGACTTTGGTCAGATGCATAAGAAAGTCCCACTAGTCGATGACGTCCAAAACCCCTGTTGGAAATAAGGAAGACCCTTTGTGTTGAAAATAACTCCACCTAACCTTGCGCTAAAATGTGCTATCACCAACTTAGTCGGTTGACTCTTAGAACTCCACAAGGTCTGACAGCACCCAATCCTACGCAAAGTCAGTAAAAATTGCTTTGATTCCCCTATGCTAAGTTTTCAACTGACAGACTGGAATAACTAACTTAAGTCAGCACCCTTTCAAACCCACGTAGGTTAGTTGACCATGAAATCTGTGCAAATCCTTGAGAACACATGAACGATGAAAGATCAATTAGTCAGACAGACCCGATTTCCCCGCTGAGGTCGGTTGACCTCAAAAGTAGCATTTTTCAGTCTGTAGGTCAGTTGACCTTGAATTTAGTGCAAATTGAACAAAATGACTGTTTTCAAGGAATTTTCAAAAGGAGAAGTGTCTGATAGAATGTGATAATGACTGCAAATGACAAATGATGATGTTTTATATGCTTTAAATGGAATTTTTGTAGCATTTGGGTTTTTATTGCATGCATTAGTATTGAATTGCTTATTTGATCATGTAGTGGATGCAATGGTTAATGAATTTCAAACTTTTGTTCTTTTAAATGCATAGAAGATTCATTAGTTATAACATGGTTGAGAGTATAGTAGTGCACTTGGAGATCATAAACTTTAAACTTGGGAGTTAGAAAACCTTTATGACATCAAACTTATAAGGTCTAGTCCTGTAAGTTAGATGACTGCCCGAGCTCATGCCATGAGGTATGAATTCAAAGGCATTCCTCTAGAAATGAAGATTGCAACCAGGTGGAAGGACATCAGAGATACAGACCTTGGTCACATAGACCTTGATGACTTTAGACTCAGGGTATTTGGCCCAAATCCAACCCTTAGAGCCAAAATAGTAAAGGACAGTGGGATAACACAAGCAACTGCCTTCCCCACATCAGTACAATGTGCAGAGCTGATAGTGGCCTATATAGACAGATATGACATCATGGCCAGAACAATCCAAACTACCAATGGAGACATCTTAGTTGACTTAATTCCACCTTCCTTCGCTGAGACTTTTGACATCCCATGGCTTTCTGTGATGACTATGCCGAATAAGGTTGGATCAAAGGCAACTTACAAGAAAGATGTAAATGGATGCAGAAAGCATATGAATGAGCAATGGGCAAAAAGTAGGAGGTCAGCCTTGATCAAGTTTCCACAAGTACTCTACAGGAGTGATTTTCATGATGAAATAGGTGACCTTGTGACATTATTGAGCAGAATATATGGACTTCCTACAGCCTCCACTTTTGAAGAATGGATGTTTGTCATAATTGGTGAAATATTAAAGGGCACTAAGTTTCATTGGGCAGAGGTTTTGAGTGACAACATTCACGAGGCATTTAGTAACTTCAAGGAAGAATAGTTTTTCAGATGGACATCCTACGTTGTCTATGTATTGGCAAGAAGAAACCATTATGTTGGATTGTCTAAGGTAGGTGAGGTAGGAAATAATGAGCAAACCCAAGTTAAAGTATATGAGTGCTACACCCAGTTCACAATGCCTCAATCTCTAATGCACTTTAAGAGAGTCAATGATGCTTTCATGATGTATATAACAAGATTGTTGTAAGGCAACACAACCTTGAGGATTTCTACATAAGCTATGAACGAGATAACCAAATATGGAAGGTGGTACATCCAGTTTGAAAAGTTTACATATCTAAGGATACAAGGTTTTATCGAGATAGCTTACAGATTTCCTAGATATCCCACGGATAAGAAAGTACTCTTGGAGTTGTCTAGGCAATTTATCACTTGTGCTGGGAAACTCAAGCACTTGCACAGAACAAATGTCCAATTTCCCATACTATTAGGCAAAGGGAATTATGCATGCCCTTTATTGGCATCAGCTGAGCATTCAGACAAAGAACTCTAACTTCTTAACCTTCACTACTATAGTGCAAGAGATCGCTTTGATCCAAATAAGGTGATGGAAAGGTTTGTGAGCAAGAAATTGTTTCACAAGATGCACATGGAAGATTTTTGATCTTATTGCATGGATGATTAAGAGGTTATGAAGAAAGCTCATTAAGGGTTATCTCTAGCATTCATAAGGAAGTTCCACATTATTGCAGTGCCTGACCAGCTAGAAGATGATAAAAATGTAATGAACATAGGAGCTTGGGAAGCTCAATATCACCAGCCAATTCCATTACCCAATTGCGTTAATGCTAAGAAAAGTTCTCTAGATGCTGTAATGAAAGAACCTATTAGGTTGAGTAAGGCATGGGTAAGAGGCAGGATTGCTACTTTGCAGATGCAGGGAGTGCAAATCACATACACTACACTTGAGTCAGAAAAGGAGTCCGAAGGAGAAGAGGATGACCTAATAGACATCACTGAAGATGCAAAATTTGCCCAAGGGTAAAAATCTGATAGTGAGGAACACATACCATTAGTAGAAAGGGCTAAGGCACAAAAGGGTAAGAAAACTTCTGTAGAGCCCCCTAAGAAAGATCTGCCTCCTTCTACCAAGACAAGAGCCTCTAAGGAAAGGGATATGCCTAGTGGTTCTCGAGAAGGTTCCAAGACAAAGAAGGCCAAGGTGAAGAATGTTAGTAAGGCTATGGAGATTACTACTACAACTGATGATGACACTGGTCTGACAGTCTCTCCAAGTGTTGGTGTTGCTATCACTATTGTTCAAGAGAATGTTTCCATTAATCTGGCACCTGAAAATGTTGCCTCAACTGTCTCTCCTCCACTAGTAATAACCTCCACTACCTCAAATAGTTCCACTTCTTCTATTACTACACTATCATGTTCCCCTACTACTTCTACATCCTTACCTACCATATCCTCTATCTCGTTTTCCACTTCTATCCCATTATCACCCATTTCTACTATTCTCTCGCCTTCTTTACCTTCTTTTTTCATCCCTTCTCCCATGGTCATCTCTTCCACTCTGTCAACAATGTTAGCCAATTTAACGCAAGTAGACTTGTCCTCAGTTACGATGCCTTTGTCCTCTATTGAACCTATCTCACAGACACCTGTGGGCCAAGACTCAACTCCTCTAGTTGTACCATTACTACCTAGAATTAATAAGGTGTGCTCTGAATTGGGTTTGCAAGAGCCTGAGCCGGAGAAAGATACATTTGTTGAGGTAAATAATGAAATTTCAAATGAACCTTTGGGTGAAGCAGTCAGTGTTGAATTTATTGATATATCAGACAGCCCTCCAGAGAAAGGTCAGATAGAAGAAATCTTCAAGACAACTCAGGAGAATGTGATGGTAAATTGGAGAAATCTCACAGATGAGGGAAATAAAAATGAGGGGTTAGAGCATGAACAGGGATTACTTGAAGGCCCTCCAAAAACTGATAGTGAAAATCTTGATGAACTAAGTAAGCCCTCTTCTTCAGCACCTGAATGGCTCCAAAATAGAGTGGCATACCCAGAGCCACAGGTTGAAATAATGCAATTAGATTTGAGCACAATCTTGTCACAGGCTTAGAAGCCAAAGAAACAAAAGAAAGAAAAAGTACAATCAAGGATTTACAAAGATGAGACTGGATCTAGTATTGCTAAAATAGCTGTCCCACCGGCTGACACAAATAGGGAACAACTCATAGCCAAGGATTATGCCATCATGACGGTCGATCTGGGACCAACCACATGTGCTCAGAGAGTTGATGAATTTAAAGGGTCTGTCACTTCAATTCTAGAATAGCTGGACAAAGATGAACTTTCGAAGAAAGAATTGAAGCAGCAAAATGAAGAACTTTGGACATGTCTCCAATTTTTTATTAAACCAGTTGATGCTGGTGGCGACATAAGGACAGTGCCAACTTTCTTATCAACAAATGAAATGGCAAAGATTAGTGAAGTACAAACTATGTCACAAGGCACCCAAAAGTGTATGTGAAAGGGGGTGTGAAACGATTGATGTTGTGGCCAAGTCACACAAGAGGTTAGTTGAGCTTCGAGAGTAATGGAAGGACTTGCGAGAAGAGTGTGATTATTTCAAGGAATATTATTCCCATATGTCTCCCAGAGTCAAGAGCATCAAAGATTTGCTTGCACAGACATTCCTGACTGGAAATATTCTGATTGGCGATAAGTTATATAAGGCTACTGAATGGTACCAATAGCTAAGGTTGAGAAGGGAAATCTTTGAGAGCATAAAAGAAGCTTACAAGCCAGTAGATGAAGAAATTCTAGCTTTGATTTATGATATTAATGACACTTTAAGGGATTGTCTGGTGGAAACCTACAATGATTTCACACCTTATGATGTTGAAGGATGTAAGGATAAATTGCATAGTCATTTTTGAAGATGCTGGGCTTGACATAGAAGCCAGGTTGGATAAGGTCAGTGACCTTAGAGCTGAATTTAATGCATTCCACAAGGTAGGTATAGAAATAGAAAGAATATACAACTAGTAAAGCCAAGAACTAGAAATGTTCAAATACTGGGTCAATCACCTCAGGAATCCGGAGCCTTCAGAAATCAATCTGGCACTTGAAGCATGACTCAACTACCACAACAAGCTGGCAGAAGAAGACAAAATCAATTTGGATGAAGAACCTTAATATGTTCTTTTTGATTATTTTGAAGAGTAATCCTGTCATTGATGTAAATTGCTATATTTGGAGCATCATGTGATGCTATTTTGTCTTTATTATGCCTAAAAAATGAGCTTTTCCATATATATATTAAGTTGGGTAGTCAAATTGTCTAGATTCAATGTATCTGGGGGCTATCTTTCATCTTTTTCATAAGAGACAAAATGTAATCTAGGATTTGTTATGAGCTGTAAGAATGCATTTATTGATGTAGTATGGACCATTGGTGTTGAGTTAATCTCCACCGTCCATTGAAAACTCGGTATGGCCCCTCCTCTATATAAATAGTTGCCATTTCCACTATTTGTAAGAGAGAATTCTTGATGTCGAATTGTTGACATTCTGCCATTTGAAGTAATACAAAGCAAGTTTCTACAGTTGTTCTGAGAATTTGTGTATTGCGTTTCGTACTTGGTTTTCATGGTTCACTTCTTGCTCTCCCCTAGTTAGTTAGTTGTGCTTTTATAATGTTCACGGTTTGTTGAAAGTATCTGATGAATACTCTAAGTCCATACTTTTAGTTATTTGCCGATGGTAGATAACTATGCAAAGTTAGCTTGGGCTGATCAGTTGTGCTTAAGTTCAATTGCATTTCATAAATTAAATTGCGTCGTCTATTGGGTATTTAATGAATGAATGTAATATGAAATCTTTCAATTTCCATTGAAGATAGCATCATTTTTTGTAGTGTTGTAACATCAATTTTTAGTTTGGTAACTTAGAAAACTGGCTAAAATTTAGAGTGTTTGTCTACTTACAGTAATCCACACATTGTAAATGTCACTTAGGATTTCTCTAAAACCCTATTCCCCTTTTGCATTTTCTTTTAAAACCATTGTTAGATTAGGAATTTCAACAGTATTTTACATTGTTTTATCAACTGAAATCATAAAGGGTTTATACGTATTTGCTGTTCCAACTCAATATATCTGTAGATTGCATGTAAGACCCCTTGTAGGCACAGCTCAAACATTCCAATTGAGAGATTCCAAGCAAGCTAAGACCTAGCTCTAGAAACCTTGGAGTAGTCTTACCTAGGGTAGGATACTTTTCAAGAGAGGTGTGATCCCAATCATACATGCGTTGTTGTGTGCTAAAACACCCATCAACATTATGTTTTCTAAGAAAATACTTTTATTCTTAGGAAAAAAAATCTAAAATGCATTCAAAAATATTTCAACAAATCTTTTCTTAGAAAGTGTAGATTTTAAAAATATAAAGATAAAAGAATTTCAAAGGAAAAACAAATTAAGAAAAGAAATAATATAAAAAGAAAAGTAAACTTGAGTTTTATAAGGAAATATAATAAGAAGATAAAAAGCTAACAAATATTTATTTATATTTTAGAGAAAGGAAAATAAAAAAATATTTAAAATGTTCATTTTTATTTTTTATATACTACTTTTTGGTACATTCTTTAAGTAAAACTTGAGTTTAAAGCATGAAATTAGAAAATGTATCTTTTAAAATATAACTTAAAAATAAAATATTAAATATAAAATAAATCAAGAAAGAGAAATAATATAAAATGAAAAGTGAACTTGAGTTTTAATTTAGAAAGTGTATCTTTTTAAATATAACTTAAAAATAAAATAGAAAATAGAAAATAAATCAAGAAAGAGAAAAAATATAAAAAGAAAAGTGAACTTGAGTTTTAATTTAGAAAGTGTATCTTTTAAAATATAACTTAAAAATAAAATTAAAAATTAAAAATAAATCAAGAAAAAAAATAATATAAAAAGAAAAGTGAACTTGAGTTTTAATTTAGAAAGTGTATCTTTAAAAATATAACTTAAAAATAAAATAGAAAATAGAAAACAAATCAAGAAAAGAAATAATATAAAAAGAAAAGTGAACTTGAGGTTTAAAACAATTATAATAGAAATATGTGACCCCACATAACTCATGTAGTTAAGTAATTTATATTTATTTAATTGTATTATATGAGAAAAGTTTTCCTTTTTTGGAGTTTCTTAGGAGGCCCATTTTATATGTAAATTTCCCCTAATGCAAGTCTCATCAATCTGTAGGACCGTGGGTCCCTGACTCCTCGGGACCTTCTTGTGACTATGTGGTAGATAGGTATCTATGCAAGGCTACAGACCATGAGTAACTCCTAGATACACTCCATGTTTGCAGGCCTCTAATCTCCCCTTTGAACTCTACCGCTTACACCTAAGTGTCTAAATATAGTTGTTGTAGTTGATTCCTCTCAACTCATAGTCGGTCCATCTCTCCCTATAGAACTCTCACAAGTGGATGGTCCATCACGGTTGCTGGTCCTGTCCTAGCTACCTGAAGATCCTTTAAATCCTGACCTAGTTGTATCTCGAAGGCATCTCATGCTGCCTCAACACTCGACGCCCTCTAGATTGCATGGTCTCATTGTATCTCCAAGGCACCTCATGCCGCCTTAGAACTCAATGCCCTCTAGATGGCCTCCTTGTAAGTTGCTCTCAGCTATGCAACAACCTCAAACACACCCAAATGTCACCCTATAGTCTTCTATGGCTTGTAGTTGGCCCGCATTGGTTGCTGAGTCTGCACGGTGGGCACTATCTCTACTATCACTCGACCCACAAAGTTAGGCCATGCTGGTGTACCAACTACAAAATAAAATAAAAAATTGTATCAAAACTCTCATCATATACATCAAAACAAATTAAATTCAACATCTACTATTCTACTCAATCTCAAATCAAAACATGAATGTAAACCTCTCACCTGGATCACTAGCCTGCCAGTTAGGATCGACTGGAGGACCGATGGCTACTGAGTCTATAGTTTTCAATGCCATTGGGGGCATCATAGTGGCATCACCACTTGACTCCTTTCCCTCGTATCAACTTCTCACTTCACCTATAGATGGTAGTGACTGTGTTGCACAAGGTCAAGCCCTAGGTCTCTCCTCGATGACATCATCATCTTCCTCTCTCTAGCATCATCTCCCTGCTTCTATCAGTGCTAAATAATCCTCCTCCTCCTCATCACCAACATCATAGTCATCATCTCTCTCCTCCTCTCCTAACTCATCCCCTTGATTTACCCAAGGCATAGGATCACCACTAGGATAGTCTGCTAGAAATATAGGAGCGAGACGAGCCGTGCTCCACCAAGTCATGTATGTTGGGCTCACACCCCACATCAATGATGTCAGACATAGGCACTACATCTTGTACCTCATCATCAAGATCACTTAAAGAAACATCAACAATAGTGGGTTGGGCCTCATCTCTAGGCCTCACCACACTACGAGCTAAGCGTACATAGGTCAGTCAAGCAACAAGAACTCTCTACATGTGACCAAACTACTTCATCACTCAATCATAGTAGAAAGACATGATGATGTCATCAAAGCAACCAACTAGAAGCCAATCTCTTTGCATCCTCATCAGCTATCAACTCTGGCCCATCCACAATCTAAGAATTCTATACAGTCTCCACATGATATCAACAAGCTCCAATCTGTCGAATCTATCTCTCCAATACAATAAGTCACCAAACCTCCACGGTCTCCTTAGTGTATAGGCATGTGCTCATGGTCATGTCTAGATAGGATCTATTGGGAACCCCACTGGTCATGTGCATGTGATATGCTCGAATGCCCACACTTGGAGAAGTGTGTAGGTCATAAATCTATGTGCCTCATGATGCACATAATGCCCTAGATCATGGTATAAGTGAGCCAACATGCTCCGTCCCCAAGAATATACAATCCTTTGCTCCTCTGTCACCTTGATAGTATTAATGAGGCCCGCATGAAGGTGTGTTCCTCATCCATCCTTTATAACCACAAGTGCAATGATAGTGATCAAGATGCAATGTAAGGTTGGTGTGACTACAACACCCTAATCTAACCAAGCTATATGGAAGTGCCTTGTGGTGCTCAAGGGGACGGTACAATTGAGATAGTACATCTGGCTCGTCTAAACATACTCCTCTGATCGATAATCATCGATCCTCATGATCTCACCTCGTACAAGTAATCATAGGATCTAGTACACGTCCTCTAGTGTGACCATCATCTCTCCCATCAAAAGATGGAAGGTAGAGGTGTTTGCATCCCATAGCTCCATGAACACCATCAACATCATATAGTGATATCTAACATTGGGCATTGTATATACCCACCATAATCCTACATCTCTCAGGTGACTAGCCTCTGTGGTAGAAAGCATCTTGGCATGGCTATGCAACAATGTGTATAAGTGACTGCTTGAATGTTCTCGCATGGCTGGGGGCACCTGTAATAAAAAACAAATCAAGATTTGTCACTTTCATACAAATTGAAAACCAAAACATGTTCTAACTTCCAAATTTCAGCAACTTTTCATAGGACACTAGCACCCTGACTGGACACTAGTGCCTTATCAGGACCCTAGCGCCTTGGCAAGACTCTAGCACCCTAGGAGGACACTAGCGCCCTTAGGGCCTAGTTTGGCGCATAAAATTTAGAAGTGACAAAAAATGACAAAAATCACAAGCATGATTCAAAATATCAGACTCACCTCGCATTCCCGTAGCCTTGCGCTATATGATCCCTCAGTTCATCCATCCTAGGAGGTTGATATGGCTATTTTCATGGCATTGTCACTCTCGTGATCACTTAAGACCCTAAAAACACCTTGAAAATGAATGTAACATCCCAATTGGAATATTAAATAAACAAATACAAATAATACAAAAACCCCATTTCTCTCTCTCTTAAGAGTATAAATCCAACAATAATATATTTGCAATTTCCAAAGTTCAATAGATAATTCAATTTATGGTCGTTTCACATGTGACTTACAAACTTTACATATTTGTCAAGTTTAAATACAAATGGTCACTTTCCTTGCAACTACAACATGTTTCAATTTCTATTTACATAATAAGTAATGTTTCATGTTCACAAGTCTTCGATAGTCAACTGCAGGAGAGAGCATCACCCTAGTGCTTTTCCTCAAACCACAGACCATCGGTCCCCTATACACCTTCCTTTTGGAAGTGTCCCTTCCCTTTGTGAGGGTATAGATAATGAGAGTCAATTGATTCTTTATGCCATCTAAGAACTAGTGAAGTGTCCTAGCTAATAACAATCGAGCTTACAACTCTAGTCTAGCTCTAGCTATGTATAACCCACTCTGACTATTCAACTATTTGGTACACAATGAACCGACAATGCAAGCAATGACTTTTTCATTACTTTGGAAAAAGTTTCATATAAATAAATTCATATTTTCACTCACTCTTTTCTTGACTTGGAGACAACATTCTTATAATTTAGTAAATAATATTATATATCAACACACTTTGACTTGTTTATTCAATATCAGTCTTAAAGACGTAAAATATACCATTTTCTATAAGTCACCTAGACAAGTATAGGGTGAGAGCTTAGGTGACTTAAGAATCATACATTGAGCCCCTCTTTGCATCCTTGCAATCACAGGTCTATGATGACCTATCATCTACTCAATGGCTTGTCAACCCATTTCCATGGTCATCAGTAAATTTAGTATTCTTTCATAATGATATGTAAGATTCTGACATTATATCATTGGTTTGATGATTAAAGACTATATCTGTCATAGTCTAGGAATATATTCAACTTGTAACTTGTTGAATAAAAATAATAAGTTCATAATCCTTCATATTGGATACATTTTATATTGTAATTCAAAAGAGAATTCCAAATAATAAATAGTCATAACTATAGAAAATTGACCTTTCATTGCCATAGTGAGTGTATTACACAACAATCTTGTGGCTATTCTTAGCCTAGATTTGGATAAATAATAATCCTTTTTAAAACTAGGATAAAGATGGTTTGTGATAAATCTTAGTTACCTAAGAGGATAACATCTATCGCAAACTAAATTCTTTAGAATATTAACAAAATAAGAAGTCTAAATATCAAGTGATTTTAAACAAAGACATCGACTAATATCTAGCTTTAAGCTTTTAATAACATTCGAGGTAATGATACCTACCCTTTTAGTTAGCTATGACTCTTAGATAGGATAATATGATAACATAGTGTTGTTACTTTGGTTTTACACAAAAGAAATACGACTCTTCGTCTGCTACAGTTTACTAAAAAACTCTTAACACTGGAAAAGACAAAATTGAATGACTTATACTGACCTTTGCTCAGGTCAACTAAGCATACTAGCATTTGGCCTTACTCAGGTCGACTAAATCAAAGCATAGCTAGTAAATATTGTTTAGCCAATACATACAATCGACCTTTATGTTTTCTATAGGGTTTGTTTGAGAATAACCTTAAATTGTTTATATATACATAATAGCCATTCGACTTGACAATCAGAATCATACGACTATGTCATAGATCGTAGACTTGTTTGTTATTCGTAACAAAGGATGACATGTATTTATCACAATCTTTATATACAATACTCTCCACTTCTAAGATGTATTCATAGATAACACAAATCTTGTTTGATGTTCAATATACTGTATTAATATGCAAACAGAAGTCTCTGTCGAAGGTATATCAATAGTAATGCAAATATTAATATAGTCTACTATGATAACATGCAATACATTCAATCTCTTATGGAACACACAATAGGTTTTATCTATAAACCTTATCTATTTGTTTCTCACTGATATAAGCTTGCATTATCAAAGTATTTATGCAATATATTATGGATGGTGAGCTTACCTGTAATGCTAAACAAGAAGAATTGATACTCAACTTTTGTTTCCTCTTGCTTCTCAAATACAAAGATCCTGTTGAAATGCACAAGACAACTAAGAAGGGGAGGTGAATCAGTTGTAACCAAAACTTAACTTCTTATAAGCATCAACACATCAACCACTTAATCACTATTATTATGATTTAACCATGAAAGCATGAAATCAGAAACTTAAGTACATTCACACATTTAACACATAAGACACCAAATTTTTTACATGGAAAACCCAATGAGGGAAAAACCATGGTGAGGATTAACTCACAATATAAATGATATATCAAAATTTACAACAAGGCTCACAGCCTTAGGGCTCACTGCCCAAAATGCTTATTGCAAGAAGAAGGGGCTCACTGCCAAGAGAAGAGGCTCACTGCCAAAAGGGGCTCACTACCAGAAGTAGAAGAAGATAGTTACAATGAGAACGGATCTCACAGCAACTAGGGATCCACCTCAAATTTGACTGAATCTTTCACAACCTTTTTGCATCAAAAATATATTCTTTTCTGCTCACTTTCACACTCACAAACTCATCTGGATCATACCTACAACAAATAATGCTTCTCATGCAACCATTTCATCTATCTCAACAACTTATCTAGATTTCTTAATCATCTAATTCATATTTATACATTCGCAGCCTTGGAAATAATCTTCATGGTCAGCACAAATAATAAACTTAGCCAATATTCAAATTAGGTCTGGACCTAAACATTCCCGTGGTGGAAAGGAATGAATGTGGACCACATCACACCTTAACAGGGACTCAAATCCAATCTCCCACATACCAACACGCTATTACAAACTTCAAAGCATAATCACAAGTAGTGAAAACAACCAGGTCAGCCAAAACTATTGTTAACACTAAGACCTTTAGGAACACGCTTCATCCATGATCTGAATTACACTTTGCAGACCAATCAAAAATTAGGAACATGATCTAGAGAAATCCACAAGCACCTTACAATCACCAAGAACTTTCACACAACCCTCAAACATTCTATCTAGAAGATTCTTCAAACCGGACCACTTAAACATTATTGTCAGTCACTATCACAAAGAAAAGATCACTTGCAAAGCACCAAATCAGGAACCATTTCAACTAAAGACACATAACATCATCCCAAACTTAATTGTAGAACCACAGACTATAAAACTTAAATGCAGAGAGATGCGGAGCAGAATACATTCTCCTTGTCACCACTGAATACTCAGAAAAATAGTTTTTACTCTAGTGAATAGAGCTCACTCAAATATTCACACCGGAGACTCAAACTTGACACATAGAAACTATAGACATCCCTTAACATAACTTTCAAACCATAGACAAAGATATTCAATCTACAAGATATGCGGAGAAAAACACTGCACTGTTCTGGGAGATAGAACAATTCTACAATTACACTAACTTCTCAAACACTTGCTCAAACTCATCAAAATAACTTCCTTAGATGCTCACCTTAGGTGTTGACATTAATGACAACACTTACTTCTCATACTTGCAACAATCTCCCCCTTTGTCATTGATAGCAACACATGATGTAAAAAACCATCAAGACAAACTTGCTTTGCTTCTTTACTCCTTAATTTATGCTTTCTATGGTTGCAACTTTCTCAGAATCTCTCTCCTTAAGTTTTTCACATGAACTTCTCTCCCCCTTTGACATCAATGGAAAAGGGTGCTATGCCTTCTCACACTCTTTAGTTATTAAGGCTCAACTAAGATCTTACTACCTCTGCACTACTCCCCCTGTCAGTAACACTACAACACTTACTTCTCTTTATCAGGAACTCATATCAGTAGCATCTACCTACTCCCTATGAGAGGTAGCCTTCAAAACATCAATCCAGATAAAAAAGTGAGAATTTGGGCACTAGTGGATTGATGCACTTCCTATGCATCTTAATTTAGAGCAGGAGGGGTAATAACCCCTAACTTCTCCCTGAGATACTCAAAATTATCCTTAGACAGAGGCTTTCAAAAAATATCTGCAATCTGATCCTTTGTAGACACATATTCGATCTTTACTTCATTCTCTATTACCTTTTCTCTCAGAAAGTGATACCTTATTGATATATACTTTGTTCTTGAGTGCATCACTGGATTCTTTGAAATGTTTATAACACTTGTACTGTCACAAAAGATTGAAATTGGTTCTCCATACACAACTCTTATATCCTTCAACGTTTGCTTCATCCATAGAACTTGAGTACAATAACATGCTATAGCAATATATTCTACTTCTGCAGTAGACAAAGAAATTGAATCTTGCTTCTTGCTCAACCATGAAACCAATATGTTACCCAAGAAGAAAGTACATCCACTTGTACTCTTTTTATCATCAACATCTCTAGCCCAATTTGCATCTGTATAAGTACTAAGAGTGAAGTCAGTATATTTAGGATGCCAAAGTCCATAGTCTAAAGTGCCTTTTAAATATCTCATTATCCTCTTAACTACCAACACATGTGATTCTCTAGTATCTTCTTGAAATCTTGCCACAAGACAAACTGCATGCATTACATCTGGTCTGGTATAGGTTAGATAAAGTAATCCTCTAATCATAGACCTATACTTTTTCTGGTCAATCTTAGGTGATTCATCATTCTTGCTCAGCTTGGAACTAGTTACCATAGGGGAACATACTAGCTTAGAGTCCTCCATTCCAAACTTCTTTAACAACTCTTTCACATAGTTGGACTAATAAATGAAAATTCCTTTTTTTTGATCGAGTAATTTGTAGTCCTAGAAAGAAATTCATTTCACCAAACATAGACATCTCAAACTCCTTTTGCATTTCCTCTACAAATTTCTTACACATACCTTCATTGCCTCCAAAGATAATATCATCAACAAAGACTACAACAATTAGAATTTGATCATCATTGATTTTGAAATAGAGATTATTATCTATAGTACCTTTACTAAACCCTAATTGCAACAAATACTTATTCAACCTTGCATACTAGGCTCTATGGGCTTACTTTAGTCCATACAAGGCTTTCTTCAATCTACACACCATGTCACCTTGGTCTGATAACTAAAATCCTTTTGGTTGTTCAATGTAGACCTCTTCTTCTAGTTCTCCATTCAATAATGCAAAATTCATATCCATCTGGTATACTTTGAAATCTTTGTGTGCTGCAAATGCTCAAAACATTCTTATTGCTTCAATCCTTGCCATAGGAGAATAAGTCTCCTCAAAATCTATACCTTCAACTTGAGAATATCCTTTGCAAACTAGTCTTGCTTTGTTTCTCAGTACTTCTCCATTTTCATTCATTTTGGTTCTGAAAACCCATTTAGTTCCAATCGCATTCTTATCAGCAGATCTAGGAACCAATTCCTAGGTTTGATTCTTCTCTATCTACATCAGCTCTTCTTCCATAGCCTTTACCCAATTTTCATCTTTGGAGGCTTCACTTACAGTAGTTCACCTGTTCTTCTACAACTCTTTTCCTTTTCAATACCCCTTTGCTTTTATCACCAATAATCTAATCTTCAAAACGAGTAATCCTTACATACCTGGGAGTCTTAACAACACTTTCCAGAGCCTTTTCTTCTTCAATTTGACTATCTTGTTATTCAAATTTTTCTTCATTTACTATGACAATAGGTTCATCTAATTCATAACCACTCCGATCCAATATTCTTTCCCTATCTTCATCAACCTTTACATTAGCACTCTTAATGATCTTTCTCAATCTCTTATTGTAGCACTGGTAGGCCTTACTCTTAGTAGAGTATCCAAGGAAAATTCCTTCATCACATCTAGCATCAAACTTGCCTAACTCTTCTTCTCTTCTGATATAACATTTGCTTCCAAAAAATTTGAAATATTTCACTCCAGGAACTCTTCCATACCACAATTCATAAGGAGTTTTAGTACCATTACCTTTGACTTGAACTCTGTTTTGAATGTAGACAACAGTATATATGGCTTCTCTCCAATACACTTCTGGTAGGTTGGCCTCCTTCATCATTGACCTAGCAGCCTCTTGAATTGTCCTATTCTTTCTTTCCACAACTATATCCTATTGAGGAGTTCTAGGAGCAAACAACTATCTTTTTATCCCATGTTCTTAAAAAAAATATTGAATTCATTTGATGTAAACTCACCTCCTCTATCAAACCTTAAGCATTTGATCCTCAATTCTAACTCATTCTCAACCATCGCCTTGAAAGATTTGAACCTGTTTAGGGCTTCTAATTTATCTTTTAGAAAAGTGACCCAAGTCATTCTAGAATAATCATCAATAAGCAACATAAAGTACATGTCTCCTTGCAAACTTCTTGTTGTTGTAGGACCACACACATTTGTATACACCAGCTCAAGCAATCTAGTAGAAAATTGTTCTTTACTATTGAAACTTGTCCTTCTTCATTTCCCCAATTGACATTCCTTACAAATAGTATTAGCAGGCTTGACAAGCTTAGTCAAATCTCTCACCTCTTGTACTAAACTTATCTTTACCAAGTTGTCAAAATTGATATGACACATCCTTCTATGCCACAACCAACTCTCATTTGTCTAAGCCAACAAACAACAATCATTAGTTCCTCTCAAATGATAAACATTACCTTTAGTCTTCTTACCAGTAGTGACAAGGATCGTTGTACCTCATCATTTAATCATATTTCTTTTGTCAAATCCAGGGTTGTGTCCTTGGCTATCTGCAATTAGGAATCCTATAATTGCTAGTTTTATCTAACTCTAATGACCTTTACTGCTTTAAAGAAACTAATATTACTGATCAGTCTGCTATGAAATGAATTCCAAGAATGTTGAAAACAAAACTAAACAATGAATTGCTTTAAAGTAAATCTAGATTATTCCTTTCAACTGAAACATGCATTTACCTATGAAAATAGTAACTATCTTTAAACAAAATTTGAAACAACAAAACAACAATACTAGCCTTCTGCCTTGGTGGTGAGAGTGGACCCTTGCTCCACACCCTTAGGGCTGAAGACTAAAGTAAAGAATTAGCACAAGAGAATAATATCACAACTCAATTTAGTCCAATTCCATCCGCCTTGTAATCAGAAAATGTCTATATCAAATAAGGTTACAAAAATTAGAAAAATAATCGTTGTCTCCTCTGCTGCTACTTCTATAAGTTTATAGCTAAATCTGTGATGAGAGATCATTCACCCTATTCTACTAGTTCATCTAAGAGATAACATCAATCTCTTTATTCTACTAACAATCTAACTTTAGAATGAACATCCATGCAATTAAAATAGATTTAGTTGAACAGCCGTGCATACTAAATCTGAGTCTTAGTTTTTAAATACACTTGGGAAACAAGGCCCTAAAATATAGGTATTTAAATTAGTTTATCAATAACTCATGCAAAATCAAAAAGAGATAAAAACTTCCAACAATTAACTATAACTGCCCTTAATTACTTAGGTGATGATTTGAGTAACATCAGGAGCATCCCGATCACCACTAGAAGTGTTTAATTGACAGCTGTGCTGGAAATTTGCATTGTTCTAAAGAGGCACCAGAGATGTATGTTTCTATCTGTAGCTCTAGAGATATGTTTGTGAGCTTCTCGTTTAGCTCCAGAGATGCTTCACCTTCTTATCCCAAAAACCTCTCTAGTCAAATTTGAAACATTGGAGACCAGTCGTGGCAGGCTGATGTCGGCTCTGGAGATCATTAGGACTACCTCTGGAGATGCACAAAATTGTCTACCCGAACACCTGCACCTGTTGATTCAAAAAGAGAAGATTTATGCATATTTCCATCAATTCAATGCACATTAGTCCTTCAATTAGAAATCATGATCTTAAGTAATTCATCTCTTATTAATCATCATTAGAACAATCTTGTTAGCCTATTTTGGTGCAGTCATCAGGACAATGGAATAAAAAGGGAGGAAAAAGAGAGGTAAAAAGATGTATTTTATGGGTGCTACCTGGCACTCATCAAGTAGCAATCATTGTTCCAGAGCTTTCCATGATCTTGCATCCATTATCTTTGAATCTTAGATCATACCCTTTGTCACACATTTGACCATCACTTAAAATATTATGCTTTAAACCCTTCACATAGAGAACATCATCTGTATTGTGTTTTCCATCAAAAGAAATAGATCGTCTTCCACAAATCTTACCAACTACGTCATCTCCACATCTAACCAGTCCTACATCATACTTTTCCAAACTTACAAACTTACTCTTATCACCGTGCATGTGATGTGAACATCCACTGTCAATAATCCATTCATCCTTATCTTTCTCAACCTGGAAGACAAACAAAGCATTCTCTTCCACTGGTTTTTCTTCCTTCACATAGCTAGCAGGATTAGTAGATACAGGTTCTTCCATGATAGAAATAAACAAGCATTCATTTACACTAGTATCATCAGACTCATCATCCTTTAAACCATCATCATCATCATCTCTAATATAATAGCATTTGTTTATGATCCTAGGTCTACTTTCAAATTTCTTCTTGCCTGTCTCAATTCTCTCTGGACACTTGGATGCATAGTGACCAATCTTACCACAAGTGAAGCATTTGAATGGTAATTTACCTTTGAACTTACTAGTACCTTTTTGCATTCTATCCATAAAGTTGGCTTCAATCTCATCAAGGTCATCATCTGGTTCCACAGCATACTTCTCAGATCTTGAAGTCTTCTTTGAAGTGCTAGCTTTGAAAGCAGTCTCAGTCTTTAGCAGAGCATCATTGAACTCTCTTATCTCAAAAGTAGTAAAATTTCCAAGAAAACGATCCTTTGTAATCTTGTTCACACTCATGAGTTCTTCAATTGCAGACACCTTGTGACTGTAGGATTTAGGCAATGATCTAAGAATCTTCATCACAACCTCATTCTCATCAATAGTTCCTCCAAGATCTTTGATTCCATTGAAAATTTCATCAAATTTTTGCATGTAGATTGTTATGTTCTCATCATCGCTCATCTTTAGAGCTTCATACCTCGCCTTTAGGTTCTGTAATTTGGCACTCTTTAGAGAATCATCTCCTTCATATAAATTTTTCAACTTAACCCATATCTCATGAGCAATTTCCAAATCTATAACTTTCACTAACTCGGTGTTGGATAAAGCATTTAACAGAGCATCTCTAGCCTTTCCATTTAACTCATACTATTTGACTTCATCTTCAGATGATGGACCATTTGGAGGAATAGTGTACTTTGTATCTACCATCTTCTAGACACTATACCAAGAGAAATGAGATGAATTTTCATCCATACCTTCCAAAGGGCATAGTCTGTTCCATCGAACTGCAAAGATTCCTTCTTGTGCGTCATCTTGGATCTACCTCAAGTTATTAGGATTTCTTCCAAGGAACCCTCACTCTGATACCAATTGTTGAAATTCACAAGACAACTGAGAGGGGGGAGTGAATCCGTTGTAACCAAAACTTAACTTCTTATAAGCATCAACACATCAACCACTTAATCACTGTTATTATGATTTAACCATGAAAGCATGAAATCAGAAACTTAAGCACATTCACACATTCAAGACATTCAACACACAAGACACCAAATTTTTTATGTGGAAAAACCACAGTGAGGATTAACTCACAATATAAATGATATATCAAAATTTACAAGGTTCACTATCTTAGG
Organism: Cunninghamia lanceolata; assembly: GCA_027924645.1. NCBI lineage: Eukaryota > Viridiplantae > Streptophyta > Pinopsida > Cupressales > Cupressaceae > Cunninghamia > Cunninghamia lanceolata. The sequence continues at coordinate 22,331,636 of BSBN01000112.1, read as the reverse complement.
GCTCATTGCCCAAAATGCTCACTACAAGAAGAAGGGGCTCATTACCAAGAGAAGAGGCTCACTGCCAAAAGGGGCTCACTGCTAGAAGTAGAAGAAGATAGGATAAGACAGAAGAAGATAATTAAAATGAGAATGAATCTCATAGCAACTAGGGATCCACCACAAATTTGACTGAATCTTTCGCAACCTTTCTGTATCAAAAATATATTCTTTTCTGCTCACTTTCACACTCACAAACTCATCTAGATCACACCTACAACAAATAATGATTCTCATGCAGCCATTTTGTCTATCTCAACAACTTCACTAGATTTCCCGATTGTCTAATTCATATTTTGTTGGCAAGAGACACTATATGGATTCATGGTTGTTGTCATTGATGGCAACAAAGGTCATCCCACATATCCGCAAGTCATAATGTGTCTCTACCGGAAGTCAGAATAAAGATTGTTGTGGTCCGGTGAACAAGAACAGAGCATGTGGCAAGGTCCGACAGATTGATCCGGATCTCTCAGAGGAAGTGTCTTGGTGCAGTGCGGATTTGGGGAAGTCAAGAGGACTACCTTGAGTGGTATATTCCAAGGATTTAGCCTCCGGTGATGGACAAGGAGAAAGATATGAATAGTTGAGTACCGGATTCCTGAGAGACAGTGAAAACAGAGGAAGAACTGACTGACAGAGTATCAGACTACTTTCCGGATGTGTTACTATTGATGATAGAGGTTGTGAAGGCATGAATCATGTTTGGCCGACATGATTAATGATATCTACAAGTATATGCTTGATCCGCATTGCTTGGTGAGGAAGGATTCAACCGACAGAACAAAAGTTTGTAAGAAACTAGACTGTTCCGGATGCCGACTAGAAAGGTGATGAAATTACTTGTGCGGATATATATAGAGGATGGATTTAGTTGTGAAGGATGTGATGGTGTGAAGATATATGCGAATAAGTCCAGAACAGAGCAGAAGTAGCAAAAAGGATCCGGTATGTGAAAGATAGCAGAATAAAGAACAGAGGAAAGATGAAGTGCAGCAGATCAGTATACTGAGCCTAACCGGAACTGAACTCCAGCATATGCAGATGCATTCAATCAGTTCAAGACTATGATTCTTATCACTTTGTAGACAGTGTGTCTTCTTGTAGGCAGTGGGCCTCTTGTGAGCAGTGTGCTCGGGCAGTGAGCCCTAATTGGCAAGTGCCATTTTTTGTAATCTCCTATTCTTCTAACAGAGAATAATTTTGGGTTAATCACCCCGTGGTTTTCTCCCTTAACAGGGTTTCCACGTCAAAAATACTGTGTTATGTGTTTCTTATTTCATGGTAATGTTTTTGTGTTTGATTCAATGCTGCATCAATTAATAAGAAAGTTCAATAAGGGAAATAATTAGGATAACTGATTCACCCCCCCCTCTCAGTTATCAACAATTGGTATCAGAGCCAAGTTCCTCCTAATAGAGCCTAACAGCTTGAGGAAGATCTGGGAGTTCAAATGGATGCATATGGTTTAAGGGAGCAACTCAAGACTGCTCTTGAGGATCTTGAACAGTCAAATTCTGAAGTCAGTGAATTAAAGGAAAGACTCAAACAGGCTGATGAATTCATGAGAGAATTAAAAGACAAATTAAGTCTCTCTATGAAAAAGAGAAAGGAGCTGCTCCAACAGCTGGCAAGACAAAGTGAAGAAAGCAATACAAATGAAGAATTGACTGAGCAAACCAAGTTATGTGAAAAGTTATCAAAAGAAGTCATTATGTTAAGACATGAAATGGAATCAGGAACTATAAAGTTTACTCAAGAGATTGAAGAAAAAAGAAAGGCTGAAGACAATCTAAGACAATCTCTTAAAGAAAAATCAGAAGAATGCCACCAGATGGACAGGATTATCAGACATCTTGAATCTGATCTTGAAGATGCCAAAGATAATGAAGAAAAACTTGAGGATCAAATTGCCTCTCTCAAAAGAGACCTTCAAACAGCAAATGAATATAAAGAGAAATTCAAGATAAGTTCTGCTCAACTTGAAGTTCTTCTTGGAAGTCAAAAGAGGACAGATGACAAGTATGGTTTAGGATATGAGAAAGGAGAAAGCTCCGGATCCGGTCAGAAGAATCTTGGATCAAAAAATCCAAGGAGCAGGCCTAGAAGACCTCCGGTAAGACAGCCAAATGCTCAAAGATATCCATCCTTCAATGGATACTGCCACAGCTGCAACCACTTTGGTCACAAAGCTAATCAGTGCAGAATGAGAATAAATCAGATTAATTCATCCTTCTCCGGACAGTGCTTCAACTGCAAAAGGTATGGACACAAATCCCATGAATGCAGAATTATGCAAGTAAACAAATCATTCAAAGGTAGATGCTTCACATGCAATAGAGTAGGTCATATGGCTAATCAATGCAGATCAAGAGGATATCAGTCAAATATGCAAAGAAATGTTATTTGCCAAATCTGCAATAGGTCCGGTCATAATGCTAAAGTCTGCAGAAACAAGAATCAGGACAAAAGAGGTCCGGTGTATAATCAGAATCAAAACTAATGGATATCTATCACAAACAATTGATAGATGACTCCTTTGAGATCAAACCTCAGTATAAAGCCATCCAGGACAAACACTTTGTACAGTGCATTCATTTCCCCTGTTTTGAAGAAGATGAATGGGTCCGGTATGTACTAAGTAGAGTACATGACAACTTCCTATGGTTGAACAAGCCCTTCAAGATCACCAAGGACGCAATTAGGGCTGTAACCGGTCTGCACTCATCCGGTGGATTACCTGTTCTCAAATCTGTCAAAAATCAGACAGTCAGTGATGCAACCGGATCTAAGTTTGACAAGAGAGCTATGACAGTTGATGACATCATTGAACCGGATGTCAAATTTGCAGCTATGATAATTGGTTACAAAATCTATCACTCCAGTAGGGAAAATTCAGTACCAGGAACTGCAATCTACACAGCCTATCAGATGTTAAAGGAGAATGCAGACTATGACTTGTGCGAGCTTCTGGTAAACCAACTCTTTGAAAATCTGCAGAAGATTAAGAAGGACAAGAAAAACTCCTTCAAATATGGCAATCTGATCCTGTGTCTCTTCTTTTACTACATGAATGAGCTTCCCGGATCCAGTGGATGGATATGGCAGAATGACAGACCGGTTGCCATTCAAATCAGAGACTATTTGCATGGACTTGGGGATGCAAAAGCAAGAAATACAGCTCTATGGGGTTACTTCAAGAACTTCCAAAGCATGATGCATGCAAGGGAAAGAATACCCCAATCCCTTGTTGAAAAATACAAGGACACAGTATGCTTCATGGTAGAAACAGATCAGTGTCTGATGGAGGCAGTGGAGCCAAGGACTGTCTGGATCATGCCTATGGGGTATGAAGTGGATGAACAGATAGTAGAGCTACATGTTCAACACATGCTAAGCCAGCCCAAAGATCCCAAGGCAGAAAGGTTCGGAACCTTTGAGGAACTGAGTGTAAAGTTACATGTAGAACTCAGGGAACCGGAGATAAAGAGGAAGGTAAGAAAAGAAGTTGAGCATATTGCTCAAGGCCTAGGCATCTCAAAAGAGGCACTTGATGCCAGCCGGGAAAAGAGGAGGAAGGCTGAGGAAGAAGAGAAAAGTAAAGAAAGTGTTCCGGTTGAAACTCCCACCCGGACCAGATCATCAAAAAGATCTGCACCTCCCTCAACCAAAAGTTCAAAACCGGAAGTCCAGGCATCTGGTAAGAGATCCAAGACAAAAGCCACGAGGGCTTATGGAAGCCAAAAGGATGAAGAGGAAACAGAGTCAGATGAGGGAGTAAAAGAAATAAAGAAACAGAAGAAGAAAGGATCCGGTAAACCCTCCACAGGCCAAGACAAGGATGAAATGGCGGAGGTATCTGTTGAAAAGCCCACTTTGTCTCTAGAGAATGTAATCAAGTCGGTCACGGTGGATGGAAACCTTCAACCAATGACTGAATCTTATGATGACTTCAGTGAGGCTGACCAAAAGACTCTTCAGGAAGCCACAGTCAAATATCTGAACATATACAATAAGGCTTTCATTGAGATCATATCTCTTATTCCTAAAAGCCTAGAAAAGGAATTAGAAGTAAGAAAGAACAATGCTCATGCAAAAGATCTTGAGATCCGGGAGCAGATAGCTATTCAGCTATATCCTCAAATTGATCCCAAGACAATGAACATAATCTTCAAGGACTGCAAAGATGAGTTCAGAAGTAAAGCCAGGATGAATCAACTCATGCTTGGTGAGACTGACAAAGTGGCCCAAGAGATAGAAGAGATCCTCCGGAAGGCCTTCAAAAGGTTCAATCTTCCTGTTGTAGAGGACTTAGGTGCAGAAACAGCTGCGGATTTGGAATCATCTGTTCCGGAAGAAGTGGGCCCTGCACATACAAGCATCTCTCCTCCGGTTTCCCCTACAGTCTCCGGATCCCAAGAAGAAGAGCAATTACAGGAGAAGGAAGCAGGGGTGAAAGATAAAGAGGTTGACAGTTCCAAGACTGCAGAAGAAAAGAAACATCTATCTCCGGCAAGAGACACTGCACAAACTGTTCAACAATTTTTGAGCAAAGAAACTTTAGAGATTGATGAACCGGAGCTTCTAAAAGGCCCATTCGACTTTGACTCTCTCTCTCCGGTACAAACAATGAAGATAGCTTCATTTGCAAATGCCAAGGCAAATGAAAAACTCCTGAAGTCTCATATGGAAGACTGTGAGTTGATAGAGGCTGCTTCTGGAGTACTTGTAAAGATTATGCCATCAATCCAGATAGATCCGACAGCCTCCACTTCCGGTAATCTAAAAACCTTAGTCAGCAGTTTTGATACACATTTTGATTCTCTAGAAAAATCAGCTGAAGAAAAGGTCCGGAAGGAATTTTTGGATAAAAGATTTTCAGAAGTATTAGAATTAATCTCTAAAGATAGGAAGATTGTGAGCATTGGAATAAAGAGCTTAGAGAATGCTCTTAAGGATGGCGGTGACATCTACAAATTTTGTATATCCTGGCCAAAGGCAACAGCAGCAATTGATAAGAAAATAAAAGAGGAACAGGACAAGCTACAAAGCTTATCTCAAAGTTTTGATCCTCTCTCTTCCTCCATAATAAATCAAGAATGTCAGACTATTGCAGTCTTGAATGAAATAAAGAATCTTGAGAAGGAAAGGAAGAATATCACTAACCGGATGGGAGAACTTAGAAGGATTATAATCCCTAAGTTGGAAACTATGCATGAGGCCATCAGTGATGCTCAGACCACCGCCCAAACAAAAGATCCGACAGATCTCAAGCGGGCAGAAGCTTTTGCATTTTTGTTGAGTGGTCACATTTCAATTTTGGACAGAATGAAGCAAAGTTGGGCTACAGAAATGATCCAATTGCAGACATCCTTTGCAGACATTCTTCAGTACATGTGAGTATGTAAATGTGCGGCTATGTATAGAAATTTTTTGAAAATTTTGGTGTGCGGACCCCACCCTTTGCCATTGATGTCAAAGGGGGAGTGAGGAGCAGTGAAAAATGAGGAATCCAATTAAGGGGGAGTTCCAGAAATTGTATATAAAGACAGAGCATCAGCAAAGGGGGAGCATAGTAAAAACACTTAGTCATTTTTCACTAAGTGTTGCCATCAATGCCAAAGGGGGAGATTGTTGGCAAGAGACACTATATGGATTCATGGTTGTTGTCATTGATGGCAACAAAGGTCATCCCACATATCCGCAAGTCATAATGTGTCTCTACCCGAAGTCAGAATAAAGATTGTTGTGGTCCGGTGAACAAGAACAGAGCATGTGGCAAGGTCCGACAGATTGATCCGGATCTCTCAGAGGAAGTGTCTTGGTGCAGTGCGGATTTGGGGAAGTCAAGAGGACTACCTTGAGTGGTATATTCCAAGGATTTAGCCTCCGGTGATGGACAAGGAGAAAGATATGAATAGTTGAGTACCGGATTCCTGAGAGACAGTGAAAACAGAGGAAGAACTGACTGACAGAGTATCAGACTACTTTCTGGATGTGTTACTATTGATGATAGAGGTTGTGAAGGCATGAATCATGTTTGGCCGACATGATTAATGATATCTACAAGTATATGCTTGATCCGCATTGCTTGGTGAGGAAGGATTCAGCCGACAGAACAAAAGTTTGTAAGAAACTAGACTGTTCCGGATGCCGACTAGAAAGGTGATGAAATTACTTGTGCGGATATATATAGAGGATGGATTTAGTTGTGAAGGATGTGATGGTGTGAAGATATATGCGAATAAGTCCAGAATAGAGCAGAAGTAGCAAAAAGGATCCGGTATGTGAAAGATAGCAGAATAAAGAACAGAGGAAAGATGAAGTGCAGCAGATCAGTATACTGAGCCTAACCGGAACTGAACTCCAGCATATGCAGATGCGTTCAATCAGTTCAAGACTGTGATTCTTATCACTTTGTAGACAGTGTGTCTTCTTGTAGGCAGTGGGCCTCTTGTGAGCAGTGTGCTCGGGCAGTGAGCCCTAATTGGCAAGTGCCATTTTTTGTAATCTCCTATTCTTCTAACAGAGAATAATTTTGGGTTAATCACCCCGTGGTTTTCTCCCTTAACAGGGTTTCCACGTCAAAAATACTGTGTTATGTGTTTCTTATTTCATGGTAATGTTTTTGTGTTTGATTCAATGCTGCATCAATTAATAAGAAAGTTCAATAAGGGAAATAATTAGGATAACTGATTCACCCCCCCTCTCAGTTATCAACATATTTATACATTCACAGTCTTGGAAACAATCTTCAAGGTCAACACAAACAATAAAATTAGCCAATATTCAAATTAGGTTTGGACCTAAACATTCTCGTGGTGGAAAGGAATGAATGTAGACCACATCACACCTTAGCAGAGACTCAAATGTAATCTCCCATGAAACAACATGCTATCATAAACTTCAAAACATAATCATAAGTAGTGAAAACAACCAGGTCGACCAAAACTATTGTTAACACTAAGACCTTTAGAAACACGCTTCATCCACGATTTGAATTACTCTTTGTGGACCAATCAAAAAGTAGGAACACAATCTAGAGACATCCACAAGCATGTTACAATCACCAAGAACTTCTGCACAACCATCAAATATTCTATCCAGAAGATTCTTCAAATCGGACCACTTAAACATTACTCTCAATCACTGTCACAAAGAAAAGATCACTTGCAGAGCACCAAATCATGAACCATTTCAACTGAAGACACATAACATCATCCTAGACTTAATTCTAGAACCGCAGACTATAAAACTTAAATGCAGAGAGATGTGGAGCAGAATACATTCTCCCTATCACTATTGAATACTCAAAAAAATAGTTTTTACTGTGGTGAATAGAACTCACTCAAATCTTCACACCGAAGGCTCAAACTTGAGACATAGCAAATACAAACATCCGTTAACATAACTTTCAAACCGCAGATAAAGATATTCAATCTACAGGATATGTGGAGCAAAAACCTACACTATTCTAGGAGATAGAACAATTCTACAATTACACTAACATCTCAAACACTTGCTCAAACTCAGTCAAATAACTTCCTTAGATGCTAAACTTAGGTGTTGACATCAATGACAACACTTACTACTCATACTTGCAACAGATCCATCAGATTTCTTTACTTTCTTCCCTCTTACTATATGCAAGAGAGAATACTATTTTATCTTCTCTCCCCAATACCTTTGGTTATGCAATTGCATAATTAATATCTTCCCTCTATTCCCTTAGCCATCCATAGCCTCACATGCTGAAAAGGGGGAGTATGGAGCTACTACTCCTTCCCACTCCTCCAAGCATCTAGGGAGAAATATGATGGAAGTCTATCTACCATAGACTTTACTCTTTGTCAAACTAGACATTATTTTTTACCATAACTAAGCTTAAAATAATAATTTAAAATAAACAATAGTACACCTACTTTATAGATGTCACTAATGCATTCTTTCAAATGCTCTAATTATGCTTATTCATGAGCACAATTATTGATGATGGAATCTTACAAATTTGACTTAGACCTTAACAACAAAATTGGACTTGTCTGGTTGATTACTCACATCGACTCAACATTCAAAGGTATACACTACCTTACTAACTGTTGATGTTGAAGATTAAGCTAATGACATGATGACAATAATATAAATCAAGTATGGAATGATCACAATGTTTAAAATATTACTGAGGTGACCAACCACATAAAGAATAAGACTTACTCCAAAACCAAATTAACTTCTAATGTGAGTGTGTGTATGTATTCCCAAATATCATAAGGATCATTGTATTCACGCAATCTAGCACCCTCTCCACGGTGATACTCTCTCCTCTTCTTGGAGCAGGAAAACACTATTCCTGCATGCACCTCAGTCACACAATCGTAGTTAGTCCATCACATTATTTAATCACATGAACATTAATGACATCATAAACAATAATTCTTATAAAAATAACTTAATTCAATATTCTAATGTAACATTACTTTCCTCATATTAATTTCACTGACTATCCATTTGTCTTCTTGAAATAAAATGATAAGTATGCTAGTTTAAAAATGGGGTGTGACAATGAAAAAGATAAATGAGATAGTAGAAAATGGTGAAAACCTATCTACTATTTATTGTAAAACATCATTGAAACATCTTATCATTCTATTCAAACACTCTTCATTCAAACCTTCACAACTTAGGGTAGAGAACTCTGACTCTTACACCATTTGTTGCATTGAAATCCTAGTTTTGCCCTCCTCATTATATGCATTTAATCCTAACATTATTTTACAAAATGACCCTACTTAAGGCATATTCATCAACTCTCTAAAAACTTGTAGTAGAGAAAGCATCACCTTGTTTCTATCTCCATATAAGCAAGTAGAAACAAGGGGCATATATCTACCTATGAGTTTCACTCTAGATCACACTCTCATTCCCCTTAGAAGTTTTTAGACTAATACATCTTTTTTCCCACAGGATAGTTTTTGCTTTTCTAACAAAGTGGTTTTGTAGGATGTGTTCCCTAACACTATGGTTTTGCAGGTTCCTTGACTAGGGGCTTCATTCTCTCACTTGGAAACATTCTGCGTCCTCTACAATATTCTTTTGGGTATCCTTTACATGATTATTTGCTTTCCTATAATTTATCTTGCGTATACACGTAGTGTGATATGACTACTAAAGTGGGGCTAAAAGTAGTGTCAGGAAATTGTGCTTCCTATCAGTGTAAGCACAATTTCATGCTCTATTTGGCACTTGGTTTAGTGACCACTCCCCTATTCCATTTTAAGACCACTTACAGCCTTGATCTTACCTTTTAACTCAAGAGATGTGTTTATGTTACCTGGGATTTTACTGATGTCACTTGCCAGAACTTGAGTCCTTGAACTATGGCCACCTTTTGAGTAGAACCCACTAGGACTAGGGTGCCCAGCACTCAAGTCCCACCCATTTTCCTCAGGATTGAGGTGCACTCTCAAGGTCAACCTTGTCTTGGATGACGTGACCTTGATTTTGATATTCTGTGAACATGCGTAAATGAATCTTAAATTGAAAAATACTTGTCAGCTTATGCCCTAAATTATACCTATGATGTCATATTTAAACTAGTGCTTTTGTCATTATGATTAATGATGTGATTTTACAGTGAAGCTCTGCCAAAATGAACATTGATACTGCATTTGAAGAAGACTTGTTACAAGCTAGTTGTTATTTTCTACATTGATTGAAGCTTCAAGAGGATTGAAGAATAGTTGGAATCACTGACTGATGGTCAGCTTGTACCAATTCATCATGATTTGGTATGGTTTCAGCCCATTCTTGCCTCCAAGCTTTGGTCACTCTCTACTTCATTCAGGTGAAGTTGCAAATATGAAGTATTTTCCTTGGGTAACATATCTCTCTTGGGTTAACTATCATATCATTGATTGAGGCATTTATGAATACACTCTAACACACTTGAGTAGGGTTTTATTTATTAATTTTATTTGTCACTGCTCACCACAATCTTAGACATACTTAAGATTCAGAACATAGACTATTTGTTGTTACTAATCTAGCTATCCATGAGGTAGTAATACCAAAATGGGGGTTTGACTGAGGAAAACTCCTATATAGCCACAACCATTTTTCCTCTCTTTGTGCATGTACAGATTGCATTTGGGCGTTTCTGATAGAAAAGCAATAGGAAACAGAGAGTAGGTATAGAAGTCATCTGACAGAGTTGAATCTACCCAGAAACTCTAGGACTAGGGTGCCCATCACCCAAGTCTTGCCAAATCTTCTCTAGCTTTCTGCTCTAGGTTCTATCTGATCTACATCTCTCTACTCTATTTCTATTTTCCATCTCTGTAATAGTCATCCATGTGTTTCATCATATTTATCAATTAGGGTTTTGTGGTACTTATCTTCTTTCAATTCATTAGCGATCATTCCTTTCTTTGCAAAAAAGGAATAGAGCCTTGAACATCTTGGCTCTCCCTTGTGGATGATAGCCAAGCACCAAGTCTCCATAGGCTTGTGTTCCAATTCTATGGAGAAGGATTGACCTAGGTTAAAGCATTGATTAGTCTAGATCCCATTTTTCCACATAACAATTTTAGAATCATTTTCTTGGATAACTAGTCTACCAAATTAGGGTAACAAATGTAGCCTTAGAAATAATTGTATCAAGCCATTTCTTGAACACGCTTAGAAACTTATGGAGACAATAGGACCATGTAGATACTTTTGCATTAAATACCTACTCTTGACTTGCAGTAGCATGTTGACATGAGAGAGCTAATCTTCGACAACTAGGATTTATGCCCTAGAACATGTTGGACCATCTAGGAACATATTTGCAACAAGGCCAAGCCTTTGAACCAACCCACTATCAAACTTTTTCATCACAAAATATAATATATATAGAGTTTCATATGGCTGTAGAGGCCTCACAATATTGTGTTGTTTGTCCCAATCCTAAGATGTAGCCAAGTAGACCAACACTTAGTTTTTATAATTAATCTACTAATGGAAAGAAGGATGCAATTAGATTTAATTTTGCATTGATGAGAATATCCTTGGGAGTTGCCATCTAAATGATAGATAAAACATTCCTTTTTCAATTGAGAAGCATCTTGTAGATATTTCCCCCTTCAAAATGTAGGAGTTGATAGTGAACTCCATAGAAGCTAAGGATCACCTACAACCAAAACAACCTTCCACACAAGAGAGAAGCAATGGAAATGCTATATTGCCAAAGAATATTATGATGCACACAAGATGGTACATACATACAAGATGATACAATATGATGATAATGTACAAGAGAAACCTTGCCTATATAGGCAAGGTGAGAGAAAAGACAACATAGGATTATGAAAAGTGTTATAATCATGGCATGAGATAGAAAAATTAAATAACCTAAATGTTCCCTAAGTATTCCCTAAATAAATTTAATTATGTAAATGTGAATATGACCTAATGTGTAACTAGTTAGGTAATACACCATGTTCACACCAACAACCTTTATTAATTACAACTTAGGGAGGATCAAATAAATGTAAAGATGCAAGTATGGGTCCCAATAACAAGTCCATGTTAGGTACCCATGTGCAAAAAAATCTCTCACAAATAGAGTAAAGGAGAAAAACTTGTAGGAAAAAAACCCTCTCCAAAAGAGAGAAAACAACAAACAAACATGTAAAAGCAATGGAAGGAGGACTCACAAACATGGCCACCCAAGGACTATATCCATCACAAATATACAATCAATATTCCACCCATAAGAGAGAAAGAGAGAGACTATGTATCTTCCCACAAAGAAGTATCTCCTGTGTGAATGGTGAATGTTAAAAGATGAATGTTGAAGATGATCCAAAACTGACAAACAACATTTCTCCCCTTGGGAAGAAATAAATCCAATGGTGTATATAGAGGAAACTCCTACTTCAAGAAGGGAGATGAGGGAACAAGTTTTGTGATGTGTGCCTTTGAAAATTGCTCAAGTGTCCACATATTGGAATTAAAGGATGTCATAATGCAATTATGTGAAACGAATCCAAAAACTTGTGAAGACACATGAACTATAATCTCTAAAGAAAAAATGATGTGATAATAGGTGTGCTATAAATGTCATCAAAGAGGAAATGGATATCCTCAAGTGTGTCTGTCAAATCTACAAGATGAGACTCACAAAACAAATCTATAATACTTGTAAAAAGGTTATCCCGCAATGCTAAGTCTACAAGATAAGAAACATCCTACTAGATTGAATACAGATATACTAAGAGGGGGAATGAATCAATATATATCAAATCTCAATCCTAATCAACAAAACTTTCTACTACCTTAATCACATGATGAAGCAAATTAAGAAATCAAAGCACAAAAAATAAGCACACAACCATAACACCAGATTTAGATGGAAAACGCTAGAAGGGAAAAACCATGGTGAGCAAACTTCTTGGATCTACTGTCCAAATCCAACCTCACAAACAAAAACAAGATATACAATAGGTTTTATGGGCTACGACCCAAAAGAAACACCAACTCCCTAATACATTGTTTTATGGGCACTAACCCAAAGGAAGCATCAACTCCCTAAAGTGATTCAACACTTACAGAATGAGGCTACAACCTCTGAACATCACACTCAAGAGATCTCACCAATCAAACACCTCCGCAACATCCACACACTTCACTCTATCACAAATCTTCACTTCCTTTGCAAAATGAACACTGCTACCTTCATCACACTTCCATACACACACACTCACTTCCACACTCACATACACATCCTCACACACTCTCAATCCATCACCACATTCTCAACAAACAAGATCTTTTATTTATACCTTACGCAAACTACAAAATCTCTCTCCTTCATTGGCCAAGATGAAATGTGTAAACATGAAACATACAATGGCAACACCAAGTCAACTCCAAAAAGATGTATAAATCTAATGTAGTTCAAGACAAGTGATAACCAAGACCTATTCTTCATTAACACATTATTCTATGCTAGCACACACATTCCAAAACATCTAGTGGAATCATCAAAAACACATCAAGTCAACCTGACAAACATTTATCCTTCCACAAAATAATTCCAGACCTAAAGCGGTACTAGAGAGACCACTTAGCATCATGCAGATCACCTCACAAGAAACATAAGACTTGTACACACCTTCTAAAACAATCCTTCCTTTGAAATATATGTTTTCTTTCTAGCACAAACAAATGGACACTGAACCTGGCATCACTCACAATCATTTAACACCCAGTCTTTGAGATAGAACATTGAAAAACCAACTTGCGGTGCACTTTAGCACTTGAAACCTGAAATGAAAAAAACATGTTAATTTATTGTCATTGATGTCAAAGGAAGTGTTCAATTGTTGTCATTGATGAGTCTAAGGCCAGAATGTTAATCTGACTAAGTGATTGAGGTTGACTTATTTTCTAGAGTTTGTCAAAGTTTAGAGTTTTGACCTTACTCCTTCTCCTTGTCAAGGAAAGAAGGCCCAATAAGGATGGTCTGATCGCAATGCTCCAATTTATTGTAAGGAAATCAGAGTTCAAAGTTTTGGTCCTGCTCTTTTTCTTAGATGAGGAAATAAGGAAGGTCCAATGAGCATTGTTCTGATTCTTAGTCTAAGTCTAAGTAATTAGAGGTTAGAGTTCAGAGTCGCTCCCTGACTCGTTTCTTGAAGGCAAAAATGAAGAAGTCCAAAGGCCGATAATATTGCCCAAGGGGCAAAGTTGTACACGTGGCATCATTTCGCGATTCCTCCGTAATGTTTTGTCTATTGTAATGATTTTCTGTAGAATGACAGAAATCAGAGTTTCTCTTTGTTTCTTTCCTAAAGGGAAGGCAAAAGAGTAGTCTGAAGCCTGATAAGGAAGACAAAAGTGAAGAAGTCTGAAGGCTGATAATATTTCCCAAGGGGCAAAGTTGTACATGTGGCATCATTCTGTAGTTCTTTCAAAATGTTTTGTCTATTGTAATGCATTTCCTTGGAATGACAGAAAATGGAGTTTCTCTTTATTTCATTCCAAAATGGAAGGCAAAAGAGAAGAAGTCCGAAGTCCACTATAAAGAAGGTGAAAGACCAAAAGTCTGATGCTCGTTAAAGGAGGAAAACAAGAAGCCCAACGCCTGATAGAGTTACAAAGCAAGAATATACTAGGATCAGAGGTAAGCTTATGGTGCTTCCATGAAGGAAGGTGGTAGCTCAGAAGCCTGATCTTTAAAACTTTGTGGATTCAATTTTTGTAACAGAAGAAGCTATAGAGTGTGGATTTTTAGGATTCAATGCTCAAAGATCGAGTTGATCAGTTGAGCAAATGGTTAGATCAGTAGAAGGCTTTTTTAGATAGCTATTATTGTGACCTTGAAAACTTTCAATTTTCCCCAACATTTTACGGTTATGCAACTTCTTTGATTCAGAGGATATTCTATTGGTGTTCTAGTTTGAACTATATGGGATGCGTGTTATATTTCCATACATTCATTTTTTGTAGATCAAAGGGGTTGTTGAGAATTTGGTGTGCAATTTCTTCTCACGTGAATGTTAAATAGTGTGTGCTATGCTACTTTGTGTAGATCTGAGAGCAGTTCTCTGTGCATATGAAATGCTATATTGTTAATGATAACAGTGGAGGTAATAACACTTTGAGCATGTATTATAGAAGAGTGCATGTTTGTAAGAACACAGAGAGTCTGGAGTGTGTTGTGTAAGAAGATAAGTTTATGTATGAATTGAAAAGGTGCATTTGAGGTTAGAAAAAGAACCAAATGTCTTCATATTTGAATTTGTAAAGTTTCAAAGGTTGGTGCCTCTGGTGGACTGAGTTGGTGCTCAAATTAGGGGATTGTAGTCACCTTAGAGTTGGTGCTCTTAAATCAAGGATTTGAAGATTCCTTAGAGTTGGTGCTCTTAAATATTGTAATCAATGGTTTCATCTATGAGGCTAGATTAGGATGGTAGTTCCTAGCAGCATTTTCTCACCATGGTTTTTGCCACACTAGGTTTCCATGTATATCTAGTGTTCATGTGTGCATTCTTTCTTAGTGTTGATATTACTGATTGAAAGTTAATTTGATTTGAATACTAGAGGGTTGAAGTTTTATGTTTTATTGACCTACTGATTCACCCCCCTCTTAGTAGATTGTGTGTGTCCTAACAAAACATATAGACTAACTAAACGTATCTTCCAATATTCAAAGCCAAAAGATTAATTGCGGTGGCTTTTGCTTTCTCCTCCAGATAACCCTAATCAGCAACAAGATTTGTCTTTGCTCTGCTGACTTCAAAGAACCTCCGCATTACAACTTATCTAAAACTTGAATATATCATTCTTCTCATCTATATATGATCATCCTTCAAACCACAAGACCTCATCTTCAAAAGTGAAGAAATGTGGAGCATTCCTTGGACCTTCTCTGACTGCACCAACACAAGATTACTATCCTCACTTTGCGAGCTCTAGAATATTCTGTGATAACTGACAAACTCTGAAATTAGGAATATACCTCCTTTACATCTATCTCTATCTAACTTCTAAACCACAAGGCTATACCTTCAAATGTAGAGCATTCTCTTGAGCTACTTTAGTGCAAACTCCAGTGCCTTGGACTTCCTGAAACTTTGTTTTAAGATTTAAGCAATGCTTTTCATCAAGAAACAATGAATACCACATTCACCATATTAGAGACATCATTCACAACACCATACTCAACAAGAATATTCATGTTAGTATAACCTATGTTTATGAACTTTAGAAGATAGGGTACAACTGTGTATATAAGATACTGATCCAATCAGTATACATAGTACATGACTTCCATCAACTTACCCTTTACTTCACAACTTCTTTGATCCATGTCTGATCATCACTCCTCTATCTTCTTCTTTGATCACCACAACATATACTCATCACTTTGATTCTCTAAACATCACTGATCAGCACATCATATCAGTACTTTCTCTTCCAACCTTCAACACTGTTGAATCAATCCTATCGATCACTGAACATCACACTATTGACATCAATGACAACATACTTGCAACAATCTCCCTCTTTTGCATTGATGGAAACACTTAGCCTGATATGCAATTTTCTCCCCCTTTGACATCAAGGACAAAGAGCCAGTGGTCTTCTTTTGAACTGATCTTCTTTTAGCTCCCCCTGTCTGCATTTTTCTTTCACAACTTCTTAGTTGTTAGCTCCCCTTGACTGATAAATCCTTGTCATCCTTCTCAGCTTCTTAATTACCTGCTCCCCCTGAGAGGTAGCCTCCATAAATCCATGGATAAAGATATGCCTTGAACTACTTCCCCTGGAAAGATGCACCATCTATACATCTAGCTAGTTAGAAGGAGGAGGGGAACTAACCCCTAACTTTTGTTTGAGATACTCAAATGTATCCTTAGAAAGTGCCTTTGTAAAGATGTCTGCAACTTGATCCTTTGTAGGCACATACTCCAGTCTAACCTCTTGATTTGCAACCTTCTCTCTCAAAAAGAGATACCTAATAGATATGTGCTTGGTTCTAAAATGCATCATTGGATTCTTTGAAATATTGATGACACTTGTATTGTCACAAAGAATAGGACTGGGCTCATCATATACTACCTTGATATCCTTCAATGTTTGCATCATCCACAACACTTGAGTGCAGTAGGCTACTACAACTATATACTCTACTTCTGCTATTGATCAGGACAATGAATCTTGCTTCTTACTAATCCATGAGACCAACCTATCTCCCAAAAGGAAATCTCCTCCACTGGTACTTCTATCATCAACACTCCCAGTGCAATCTGCATCAGTATAAGCACTCAGGGAAAAGTCATCACCCTTTTGATACCACAACCCATGTTTTGGAGTGCTCTTCAAATTTATAAATATTCTCTTGACTACCTTCACATGTGTTTCTTTAGGATCAACTTGAAACCTTGCAACCAAGTACATAGCTTGCATGATGTTGGGCCTTGATGTTGTTAGGTATAGTAGGCCCCCAATCATAGGCCTATACAGAGTCTAATCATCTTCATGTGACTCATCATCTTTACTCAAATGAAAACCAGTTACCATAGGAGTACTCATTGGTTTGCAGTCTTCCATGCCAAACTTCTTCAACATTTCCTTGACATAGTTTGCTTGAGATATAAAGAAGCCACCATCTAATTGAGTAATCTGGAGTTGAAGAAAGAATGATAGCTCACCTAACATAGACATTTCAAATTCTTTATGCATCTCTTCTACAAACTTCTTACACATCTCATCACATCTGCAAAATATTATATCATCAACATACATAGCAACAATTAGAATTTGTTCACCTTCAATTTTAATGTAGAGATTACTATCTGTGGTACCTTTCTTGAAACCTTGCTGAAGTAAGTACTTATCCAACCTTGCATACCAAGATCTAGGGGCTTGTTTGAGACCATACAGGGCCTTCTTAAGTCTACATACCATGTTTGGGTCTGCTAATAATTGAAATCCATTAGGCTACTCTATCTAGACTTCTTCTAAGTCACCATTAAGAAAGGTAGACTTGAGATCCATCTGATATACCTTGAATCCCTTATGCACTACAAATGCAAGAACCATTCTGATTACTTCCATTCTTTCCACTGGAGCAAATGTCTCCTCATAGTCAACACCTTCAACTTGTGAGTAACCTTTGTAAACCAACCTTTCTTTGTTCCTAACCACTTCTCCATCTTCATTCAATTTGTTCTTGAATACCCATTTTATTCTTATCACATTCTTGTTTGCAGGCCTTGGTACCAATTCCCAAGTTTGATTCTTCTCTATCCAAGTTAGTTCTTCTTCCATAGATTGTATCCATCCTTTATCCTTGCTAGCCTCATCAAAAAATTTAGGTTCTACTCTTGATAGTAAAGAAAAGCTTACTTGTTCATTTGTTCTTGCAAATCCTCTTCCTATATGTACTCCTTCATTATTGTCTCCAATGATTTGATCTTCTAAAATATTCTTTTGAACATACTTGGTAGGAGTCTTGGTAGTCTTTTCTTGAGTTTCTTCCTTTTCTTCAACTTCTTCTTCTGTGTAGGAAAGTTCATCTAACCAATAGTCTTCTTGCTTAGCTATGATTTAATGTGACTCTTCATCCACTCTTACATTTGCACTCTCAACTATCTTCCTCAGTCTTTTGTTGTAACACTTGTAGGCTTTTTGGTAGTTGAGCATCCAAGGAAAATACCTTCATCTGCTCTTGAATCAAACTTTCCTAGACCTTCTTCATCTCTTTTGATGTAACATTTTCTTCCAAACACTCTAAAATACTTGACTGATGCTATCTTGCCATTCCATAGCTCATAAGGTATCTTGGTGTTGTGTCTTCTTAGTTGTCCTTTGTTAAGAATGCATATTGCGGTGTGAATTGCTTGTTTCCAATATATATTAGGCAACTTAGCTTCACTCAACATGGTTCTGGCCATTTCTTGAATAGTTCTATTCTTCCTCTTTGCAACACCATTTTGTTGAGGGGTTCTAGTAGTAGAATAGTCTCTCTTGATTCCATGTTCTTCACAAAATTCTTCAAACTCATTTGATGTAGACTCTCCACCTCTATCAAACCTTAGACACTTGATCTTTGCATTCATTTCATTTTCAACCATGGACTTGAATATCTTAAACCTACTAAAAGCTTTTGATTTTTCTTTTAAGAATGTAACCCATTTGATTCTAGAGAAATCATCAATGAGTAACATGAAATACCTCTCACCTTGTAGACTCTTAGTCCTAGTAGGTCTGCACAAGTTAGTATGAACCAACTCCAATGTCCTTATAGTAGAATACTCTTTGGACTTGAAACTTATCCTTGTTTGCTTCCCAATCTAACATTCCTTGCATATGGTGCTTGCAGGCTTGATGATCTTTTGCATGTCTCTTACATCTTGTATGGAGTTGATCTTCACAAGATTCTCAAAGTTGATGTGCCCCATCCTTTTGTGCCACATCTAACATTCATTGTTTGTCCTAGAAGACAAGTCCTTTCATTAATTCCCTTTAGATTATATAGGTTACCTTCTGTCCTAGATCCTTCTTCTACCAATTTACTAGACTCTGCTCTTCTAATTTCATAGCCTTGATCATGAAATATGAGATTGTATCCTTTGCTACACATCTGACTTACACTCAGAAGATTATGCTATCACCTAGAGATTTGTTTGCCCTTGAGCATGAAATGCTATTTGGACAATCATTGAATTTTCAACTCCATTGTTTGTTTTCTATCTTTTGGAAGAATCACTTTCCTTTGCTTGTTTAGTAACATCTATCAACTAAGATTTTGATTTTGCTAAACCATCCCTACAATATATGTCCAAACTTGTTGCAAATTTGACATGCCACATTTACATCCACTAGTGAAGCAAGAGGATTCATACTTACAAGATTTCTTCTATTCATTTAAGACTTGCAATCTATAGCCTTACAACCAAATTTTTTGTAGATAAAACAATAACCAAAGAGAACATGATTGAACATGTTCACGGAGAATTATCTAACATGAAGAGATCTCCCTTGAGACATAATGAGATCTGCACCTCTAACTTGTCATCCGAACATCCAAGCTTTCCCTTTTGATGACAACCTGCTAGGTTAAAACAAAATTGTTACTCTTGATGAACAAAAGTCTAGAATAAATAGTAATGTCAATCTACAGAATAATGCTCAACCTGATCCTTAGTCAAGGGCAGTAGGAACAGAGATAAAATCTCATTCCTGACACAGGAAATAAAAATTCCACACACAGGCGACAAGAAACAAAGTTTAAACACAATAGTAAAATGAAACATGAACTGATCATTGATGTCCATGAATGAATTATAGAGACAACTAATTCATGAAAGAATCAATTTTCTTATTCACCAGTTGACTTCCCCCTTTATTTGAATTATTTTTGCAACTTCTCCTTGGCATTGATTCTTCTTTGTTGTTCTTTCCTACCAACACTCCAAACATTCATCTCTACCAAAGCAAATCTGCTTCTGCCTTCCCAAACAGTCAACCTCCTTCCTACTTCACCTTTCGACAATTTTTGCATAACTATTCTCCTCTTTTCCCAATTACCACTTATCTTCTCTTTCTCTCCATGTAGGAGACCGAAGTCTTTATTTCCCTTAAAACAGATCAATTCCTCAAACTGATCTTTGTTATCTTGCATCACATGCACCCTCTAAACGATCTCTGTTGTCCTATTTCACATGCCTTCAAAATGATCTCTATGTTGTTTCAAATTCAACAAAGAGAAACTATCTCTGTGTCTAGACATACCCATGCTCCCTTCATGGTATCAAGGCAAACTACTCCCCTAAAAATCAAATGTAACTATCCCTTTTCTTTTCTTGTGTCACCCTCTAAAAATGTCCCAGCCGATCACCAAAGATCATGTCAAAATAAAATATATTCTAACTACCTCTTGTTCTTTTTCCATGGTCATGTGTAAGCCTGAGGTTGCATGAATTGTATCCTATGATGCTTGAACTATTTTCCCCCAAACCATGGTCTACCCTTTGTGAATTGAGATACTTGTGGTAGAAAATGAAGTTGGGATGAAAATATTCACAAAATAAGAAGATACAAACTTTGGGTACAAGGACCCGCACACCAAACATAGAGCAACAATGAACAAACTTGAGAGGTTGATGCTCCTGCATCAAGCTCCCCAGGAGACAAAAGAAAGCATGTGCTCCTGCACATGAGATTATCATTAGAATTATTTCTCATTGTTCCTTTTTCTTCCACTTCTTCCAACATCATTCTAGAATAAGTATCATCCTTCTCCAGCATTACTACACACCTTCCATCTTTACACTCATGGATTTACAACTGTCATTTACCATCCTCCTCCAAGGTCTTCTTGCCCAATCATCAATAGAAATGATTTTATAGAAATTAAAGATTTCCATATCTTGAAACTCATTCACCATGTCCATTTATCTTTCAGCTGCATTAAAATCTCTCATAGCTTTATATAAATTTGCACTTACTATCTATACTCTTCTACACATTCTAGAACTTTTATCATCTCAAATGGAAATAAAACATCATCTTCACAATTTGCCAACAATTTTACCTTTTGATCTTATGCTATAATGTTCAACTTCTCACCTTTGTCATCCTTGGTTTTTCCATTCACATTACAACCCAAAACATCTACACTAAAATCTACACATACTCCTCCATACTTGTTCCCAGGCTTCTCAATATTCAACATAGAAAATGAAAATGAAACAATATCTTTATTTAAGACCAATAAATTTACCTCTTCCTTTTTTTCTACAATAGCTTCTTTATCATCAGCTGCCAACTTCATCTTTGTATCCTTTGTTGTCCTATTTGTCTTCATACCTTCACTAGCAAGCTTCTCAATCCACTCCTATTCTAACGCTGAAAATTGTGCCCACAAATCTTTTGCACTTGCTGCACCCTTTTCAAATTCCATCTTTTTAACTTTTTCACCATGCATTTATTTGCTTTCCACTACTGCTCTAACACCGGCTTCTTCATTTTTAGACACACCTTCTTTTTGCTCTTCATTCTTCAATCCTTCATCATACCTTGCTTTCTTTTACCACTCTTGCTTTCCATTTCTCTTGGCCAACTCCTTGTTTGGATCCACTCCATACTTATATTTGTTCATTTTGAGTTTTTCAATCTACTTTCATTTGTTTTCCTTTTTCTTTTTGTATCTTCTCCTTCTTATGTCTTTTTCATCTAAAAGCCTCCAAAACTCCATCTCACATTCATATATATCATTGCCGCTATTTGATTCCACATCCTTTTTATCTTCTTCTTTTAAAATCTTCCCTTCAATAATTTAATTCAAAGATTCAAAAGCATCATTATTTAAATCATCCAAATCAACTTGCTTACCTTCCACGTTGTATGTTGTCTCCTCAAGTTTTTCCCAAGCTGCTCCAGAAAGTGTGTCACTCTTCTTCTTTGATTTTTCCTCATCTTCATCATTTGTTTCCTTCTTGATAGATTCTCCTACATGTTCCTGACTATCATGTTCCTTTCCATATCCCATTTTCTTTTTCATTTTCTTTGCTTTAGGTTTGACTATCATATAAGCTTCTTCTTGCTTCTTGTTTTCTTCTTTATCATGTCTTATAATACCACTTTTTTTTTCTATTGTCTACCCTTAACCTTCCACACTTTATTTCCCATAGCTGTGGGCTGACGTTTGTTTATTGCTGCACTTGTTCTCCATAAGCCAAGGTCTGATTTCTACCTTAAAACATTTTCTTTATGCTTTTGTTCATGACCATTTATCCTATGTTCTTGGTTCTTCTTGAAATATTTCATGACTTCCATCTTTTGTACCGGTTTGGTGTCATAATCTTCCTATATGCACCCTCTTGCTTACACTTTGTATGTTGCCCCTCAACAACTAGTTTCTTTTGACAACTTGGCACCATGTATCCTTAATCTTTGATAATATTTGAGATCTACATATTTTTCTTATCACTATTAACTTGCATTTCTACATTTGTATTTCCACATGCATGATCAAAACTAACATTTATACCTCCATATACCTGTGCAACACTCTGCTGTTTGGATTTTCCCTCATCCTTGACGTCTTTGCTTGCCAACTCTTCCCCTTCATGGGTTTCCTTTCCTTCTTATGCAATACTTCCTAATGCATTATGAAATACTAAAGCATCCTCTATATCTTTATTGTCATTCAGTAAAATCTCAACACCATTCTTATCTTCATGTTTAAGTACTTTGCAATGTACCTTTTCTTGTTGCAAATAGTCCTTGTATACCTTCTTTATAAACTTCTAAAACTTGTTTACACTTTCTTTCACCTTCATCTCCATCTACGAGTGCTTTACTTGCCCCTTCTCTCATTGATTTCAAGGTCTCATCCATGACCCATCATATGAAGTTTCTCATACCTACATACACATATTCAAATGCAACATTAAAAAATAGACAAGAGACCAAAATGTCTCCATGAATGCCTCCTTTGTGGACATTCTCCTCTTTTCTTTACTTTCCCTTCGAGTGCTACTTTTTGTACTGCTTCTCCTCTCCATTCTTTCTTGCGTTTCCTTATGTTCTCCTCAATGAGAACTTTCTTCACCTCTTCCAGTACACATTGCTCACTGTGCAACTCTCTTCTATCCAAACCTCTTTCATCTTCTCTTTTCAAGGTAGCAGTATTCTGCCCTCTTCTTTTCTTAACAATCATCTTCACAAGCCACTTCAACTTCTTTTTCATTGGCTAACACCAACCATATTATTGCCTTCTTTCCTCAAGCCACTGCTTACACTTCTCTAAATCTTTCCTCAACCCTACTATTTCTCTATCCCACTCTGCATTTTGTTTTTTCATATTCAGTTTCATTTTGTCTTTCTTCTCGAGGCTTTATTTGATGGCATACTTCTGTTGCAAGTATGGGCCTAACCGGTGTTATCATTGATGTCAACATAGTCCTATTGCATTAATGCCAAGGATTGGATGAGCTATGTGCTGAGGATATTGAGAAAATTAGTCCTATCAGAAACAGAAAAGAACAGTGAAGCTCTATGAAGTGAAGATCCCTGATAGATGAAGATCAGAGGATGTGTATCAAAGGGTTTGTAGATATGTGTCTAAATATGATCCAATCAAGATTTGAGAGGTCCGTATGAATATTTGAAGAAGTTATGGCCATATAAGTGAAACCGGTTCTGGCAAGTGTTCAGAGGTGACAAAGTGACACAAATAGGTCCGGTGAGATCCGAAAATGTAATATCTTGATCTGTGGATTTGGTGGAGTGTTTAGGAAGCCAATTTGAATTGACAACTCAATTAGTTCATGATCTGGAGGTTTGCAAGCTTTTATTCTAATGTGATAGTGATGACAGACTATGTTCTTGAGGTTTTAGATGAAGATGTGAATGATTTTAGAGAGCAGAAGTGGTGTGGATGTTCTTGGTGATTCAAGCAAGCTTGTGGGGGTGTCTAGATTGTGTCCAGTATGTGTTGGCAGTCCGAATTGAAGATTGAGCTCGTAATTGAAGATTTACTTTTGGATGATGATGTTCTTCCTAATCATGGCTGACTAGATGTTTTACACATCTTGTGGATGATCCTGAAGATGTTCTGCAAAGCTTGGTGTGTTCCTCAAGGAAGATTAAAATCCCAGATATGTGTTGCCGATAGTGTGATGATACGCATGAAGTTTTGTAATAAGTTAAGTTGTATTTGTGTAGTTGCTCTATAATAAAATAAAGTATGTGTTTTTCTAACTTGGATGTTTATCCCAAGTCGATGTCTTGTATAAATAAGATTAGTGAAGTCATTTTCAAGTATCCTTGGTGAAGATGAGAGTGCGGTAGAAAGGAGAAGAATGAAAAGTAGAGCATAAGTGTTGAGCATAAATGGAACTGTCTCAAGCATGGTGAAGATGCTAATTACCAGTTCAAGTATGTAATATTCATAATATCATTCTGTAGATAGTGTGTATCTTGTAGGCAGTGGGCCTCTTGTGAATAGTGTGCTCGAGAAGTGAGCCCTAATTGGCAAGTGTCATTTTGTTCTTCTTATTCTTTTAACAGAGAATACAATCTTGGGTTAGTCACCCCATGGTTTTTCCCTTAACCAAGTTTTCCACGTTAAAATCTTGGTGTCATATGTGTTAATGTGTTTCTTCTCTTGAGTTATTGCATTGTGCTTCCATGATTTAATCATTATTATGCTGTAGAAATATAAGAAGGATTTAAGTACAGAAATTTTTGGTGACAACTGATTCACCCCCCCTCTTAGTTGTCTGTCCTAAAACCAACAATTGGTATCAGAGCCAAGTTCCTCTAAAGAGCTTAACCACTTGAGGAGATCCAGGATGTCTTCCTACAAGAAAGATAGTCTGAGGTTTGATGGAATGAACTACACTCTTTGGAAAAGCTGCATGGAATGTCACTTGCAATGTATAGGATTTCAATATTGGAACATGACTATAAAAGAGTATATTCCTCCAAAGAATGGTCTAACAACTCTAGATGAAATCAGAGATGCTGAAGATAATTTTTGAGCTAAAGAAGCCTTACTAAGTGCCTTATCTGATATAAAGCTGACAAATGTTATGGATTTAAAAACTGCATATGAAATTTGGTCGAAGCTGGAAATTCTACATGAAGGAGACAAATATGTTAAATGTGCCAAGGTACAAAGTCTAAAAGGAAAATGTGAAAACCTGAAGATGAATGAAGATGATAATATTACTACATTTATGCCAAAAGTAAATGAGCTTGTTTGTGGCATTAGATGTGCTGGTGGAACTTTGGATGAAGATGAGATTGTTGCCAAAGTTCTCAGATCCTTACCTCCTGCTTACAAACACAAGGTTGATGCTACTGAGGAATTTAGATCTTTATCAAATATTTCAAGGGATCAATTCATTGGGAAGTTAGCTGCATTTGAATTGACTGAGTTTGGGGATGCTCCTCCCAAGATTGAATCTGCATTCAGAGCTAGTGCCTCTACAAAAGGTAAACAAAGGTATGATCCAAGAGAGAGTTCCTCAAAGAAATTATCATGGTATGAAAAAGCAAGAAAAGATTTGAAAGAAGATGAGGCAGAAGCTGCTCAACTTGAAGCCCTTATTGCAAAAAGACTGTCAAGAGGATCCGGTAAGTATGAAGGAAAATTGCCTTTCAAATGTTTCAACGGTAACAAGATTGGTCATTTTGCTTTAAGGTGACGGAAAAGATTTTCAAGGGTAAATCTAAATAAATCAAGATTCCAAAAGAAATGTTACCATGTTCATGAAAATGATGATGATGAAGGAATAATAGATGATGAATCAGAGATAGGAAACAAATCCAGAAGTGACTAGGTGTTTACTGCCATCAAGGAAGAAGATCCATTTCCCACTGAATCTGTCAATCATAAATAGATAGAAAGAGCTCTAGCTACTCAAATTGAAGAGAAGGATGAATGGGTCATTGACAATAGATGCTCCCATCATATGACTGGTGACAAAAATAAGTTCATAGATCTAGAAAGATATGGAGTTGTAAAATTTGGTGATAATTCTGCTGGCAGAATCAGAGGCAGAGGAACTATTTCTTTTGATGGAAAGAATAAAACCAGTGATGTACTATATGTTGAAGGCCTCAAGCATAATCTTCTCAGTATCAGGCAATTGGTAGACAAAGGCTATGATCTCCGATTCAAAAATAGAAAATGTAAAATCTTTGAAAGTTCTAGAACAGAGATTGTATCCGGTACTCAAACAAAAGGTAACATCTTCCACTTGGTTGGTACTGACAAAAGTTGTTTATTTGTTCAAATTGATCAGAGTTGGATGTGGCATAGGAGAATGTGTCATGTAAATTTTGATAACATCATCAAGATAAGCAATACTCAGGCTGTAAAAGATCTTCCAAGATTGGTAAAACCTACTAACAATTTGGGCAAAGAATGTCCATTGGGCAAATAGAGCAGGGTCACATTCAAAAGTAAGGAACAATCTTCTACCAGATTGTTGGACTTAGTACATACTGATCTATGTGGACCGGTAAGAATCAGGAGTTTGCAAGGTGATAGATATTTCATGTTACTAATTGATGACTATTCCTAGATGATGTGGGTGACTTTCCTGAAAGAAAAATCTGAGGCTCATGAGAAATTCAAAATTTTCAAGGCTATGGTAGAGAATAAAACCGGGTTAAACATAAAATGTCTTAGGTCTGATAGAGGTGGAGAATTCACATCTGGAGAATTCATACAATTCTGTGAGAAACATGGGATAAAAAGATAGTTATCTTCTCCAAGGACTCCACAACAGAATGGAGTAGAGGAAAGAAATAACTTGACCATCCAAGAAGCATCTAGACCATGATGATGGAGACAAATGTTCCTCAGATCTACTGGAGAGAAGTTGTAAGCATTGCTATCTATACTCTTAATCGAGTACAAATCAGAAGCAATATTGGTAAGACCCCTTATGAACTTTGGTTTGGCATCACTCCTACTGTGAATATTTCAGAGTCTTTAGTAGAAAATGTTACATTTAAAGAGATGAAGACCTTGTAAAATTTGATGCGAGAAGTGATGAAGGAATATTCTGGGGTTATTCTACTCAAAGAAAAGCATACCAGTGTTATAACAAGTGATTGAGAAAAATTATAGAAAGTACAAATGTGAAAGTTGATGAAGGCATTGAAAAACCCTCAAGGTTTTATGAATATGAAGAAGATGATCAAAATGATGTTTTGATTCAAGAAGTTCAAGCCCCTTCTAAAATTTAGATCCACACTAATCTGGAGAATCCTGAAATACAGGAAGAAGAGATAAGCCTGAATGAACTTGTCCAAGAAATAGAAGTGCAAGAAATTCCCAAAAATCCCAAGTATGTTTAAGACTAAATCATTCTGAAGACCAGATCATAGGTGATAGAAGCAAAGGTGTTCAAACAAGAAATATTGCTCAAGATTCAGAAAAGTATTGTCTAATTTCAAAGATTGAACCAAAAATAGTAAATGAAGCATGCAATGATGAAAGCTGGGACAAAGCAATGGAGGAAGAATTGATGCAGATTGAGAAAAATCACACTTGGGATCTTGTTTCTAGACCTAGAAACAAAAATGTGATTGGAACCAAATGGGTCTTCTGGAACAAACTAAATGAAGATGGTGAAGTAGTAAAAAACAAAGCCAGATTGGTCTACAAGGGTTATTCTCAAGTAGAAGGAGTTGATTTTGAAGAAACTTTTGCTCCAATGGCAAGAATTGAAGCAGTTAGATTATTTCTTGCTTTTGCTGCCTTCAAGGATTTCAAAGTATATCAGATGGATGTCAAGTCTTCCTTTCTGAATGGTGACTTGGAAGAAGAAGTATACATTGAGCAACTAGATGGATTTCAATTGTCTGGTCATGGTGATATGGTTTGCAAGTTGAAGAAAGCACTATATGGACTCAAAAAAGCCCCAAGAGCCTAGTATGAAAGATTGGATAAACATCTTTTGAAGATTGGGTTCAACAAAGATACTGCTGACAGTAACTTATACTTCAAGATTGAACATGAAAATATCTTGATTGTTGAAGTATTTGTTGATGATATTATCTTTGGAGGAAGAGATAGTATGTGCAAGACTTTTGCAAATCAAATGAAAAGTGAATTTGAGATGTCTATGTTTGGGGAAATGAATTTCTTCTTGGGTCTACAAATCACTCAAACAAAGAAAGGAATCTTCATATCTCAGAGCAAATATGTGAAAGAATTGTTTTAGAAATTTGGGATGGAAGATTCAAAACCAATGAATACTCCCATGGAAACTAGATGTAAACTAAGCAAATATGATGAATCTCCTAAGGCTGATCAGAAAAAGTACAGGTCAATGATTGGAGGACTACTGTATCTTACTCAAACTAGG
This sequence comes from Cunninghamia lanceolata, assembly GCA_027924645.1. Taxonomy (NCBI): domain Eukaryota; kingdom Viridiplantae; phylum Streptophyta; class Pinopsida; order Cupressales; family Cupressaceae; genus Cunninghamia; species Cunninghamia lanceolata. The sequence goes on along the minus strand of BSBN01000112.1, from coordinate 22,303,209 downwards.
CCTAACATTATGAATGTTGTTAGTCTTGTTGCTAGATTCCAAGCTGATCCTAGAGAATCTCATGTCATGGCAATCAATAGAATTTTTAGATATCTAAAGGGAATAGTTGAGTATGGTTTATGGTATCCTAGGGATTAGGATTTCTCTCTTCATGCATATACAGATGCGGATTGGGCAGGAGATGTGGATGATCGAAAGAGTACCAGTGGTGGTGTATTCTTTTTAGGGAAAAGATTAGTTTCTTAGCTAAGAAAGAAACAAGAGGTAATATCTTTGTCCACTACATAAGCAGAGTATATTGTAGCAGTAGGTAGTTGTACTCAAGTATTGTGGATAAAGCAAATGCTAAGAGACATCAGACTGGAGTATGAGGAACCTATCACAATCTTTTGTGATAACTCAAGTGCAATAAACATTTCAAAAAATTTAGTGTTACATTCAAAGACAAAACATATATCCATCAAATTTCACTTTTTGAGAGAGCAGGTGAACAAGAGTGAAGTCAAATTGGAGTTTGTGCCCTCTAAAGATCAGATTGCAAACATCTTTAGTAAACCTCTACCTAAGGACTCTTTTGAGTGCCTCAGGGGGGAAGTTAGGGGTTATTACCCCTCCAGTTCTAAATTAAGGTGCACTAATGTGCATCAGTCTGGTGAATCTCATAGTCATATCTTGTGGTCTGGATTGATGATAGGAAGCTACTACTTAGGGGGAGCAGCCTGTATGATTCAGAAGATTGATACAAGTATGTACCATTTTCCATTGATGTCAAAGGGGGAGAGAAGACATGTGAAAAACAAAAAATGGTTGTTGATCAAAGGGGGAGTAGTAAAGGAAGAGAAGACATGTGAATGGTTGTTGTTGATAGGGGGAGCTATGTCAGTAAGTGAGGAGAAGTTCTTGTCTTGATGGTTAAAATAGTTTTTCACATCATATGTTGCCATCAATGACAAAGGGGGAGATTGTTGCAAATATGGGCCTAACCGGTGTTGTCATTGATGTTAACATACTCTGGTTGCATTAATGTCAAGGATTGGATGAGTTGTGTGTTGAGGATATTGAGAAAATTAGTCCTATCAGAAACAAAAAAGAATAGTGAAGACAATGAAGCTCTATGAAGTGAAGATCCCTGATAGATGAAGATCAAAGGATGTACATCAAAGGGTTTGTAGATATGTGTCTAAAAATGATCCAGTCAAGATTTGAGAGGTCCGCATGAAGATTTGAAGAAGTTATGGCCATATAAGTGAAACCGGTTCTGGCAAGTGTTCAGAGGTGACAAAGTGACACAAATAGGTCCGGTGACATCCAGAAATGCAATATCTTGATCTACAGATTTGGTGGAGTGTTTAGGAAGCCAATTTGAATTAACAACTCAATTGGTTCTTGGTCTGGAGGTCCACAACCTTTTATTCTAATGTGACAGTGATGACAGACTGTGTTCTTGAGGTTCTGGATGAAGATGCAAATGATTTCAGAGAGTAGAAGTGGTGTGGATATTCTTGGTCATTTAGGCAAGCTTGTGGGGGTCTCTAGATTGTGTCTAGTACATGTTGGTGGTCTATATTGAAGATTGAGCTCGTAATTGAAGATTTACTTTTGGATGATGATGTTCTTCCTAATCATGGCCGACTAGATGTTTTACACATCTTGCGGATGATCCTAAAGATGTTCTACGAAGCTTGGTGTGTTCCTCAAGGAAGATTAAAATCCTAGATATGTGTGGCCGACAGTGTGATGATACGCATGAAGTTTTGTAATAAGTTAAGTTGTATTTGTGTAGTTGCTCTATAATGAAATAAAGTATGTGTTTTGCCGACTTGGATGTTTATCCCAAGTCGATGTCTTGTATAAATAAGATTGGTGAAGTCATTTTAAAGTATCCTTGGTGAAGATGAGAGTGTGGTAGAAAGGAGAAGAATGAAAAGAAGAGCAGAAGTGTTGAGCTTAAATGGAACTGTCTCAAGCATGGTGAAGATGCTAATTACCAGTTCAAGTATGTAATATTCATATTATCATTCCGTAGACATTGTGTCTCTTGTAGGCAGTGGGCCTCTTGTGAGTAGTGTGCTCAGGAAGTGAGCCCTAATTGGCAAGTGTCATTTTGTTCTTCTTATTCTTTTAACAAAGAATACAATCTTGGGTTAGTCACCTCATGGTTTTTCCCTTAACCGGGTTTTCCACATTAAAATCTTGGTGTCATATGTGTTAATGTGTTTCTACTCTTGAATTATTGTATTGTGCTTCCATGATTAATTTATTTTATACTATTGAAACACAAGAAGGACTTAAGTGTTAAAAGCAAAGAAAGTTTTGTGACAACTAATTCACCCCCCCTCTCAGTTGTCTATCGTAAATACAACAACTTCTGCATCTTTTTATTTTTCTTCTTGGCTTCTTGATACATCACCTAGGGCTTCTCTCCTTTTCCTCTACCTAGTCTTTTGGTACCTAGGTTCTTCTTATTAACCTGTCAAACTTCCACCCACATACTTATGTAAAATCATATAACCCACTTCTCCTTTTAGATCTTTTAGACTCTCCCAGATCTTTTAGGTTCTGATACCAAAATGATGATATCCTACTAGGTTAAAACAAAATTGTTACTCTTTGATGAACAGAAGTCTGGAATAAACAATAATGTCAATCTACAAAATAATGCTCAACCCAATCCTTAGTCAAGGGTGACAAGAACAGAGATAAAATTGTTGGAACTAGACAACTGAGAGGGGGGGTGAATCAGTTTTCCCACAATAAAACCTTTTCTACTTTTAACCTTCTTTATTATCTTACTATCAGATTAGTGATGTAGACATTAAAGAATAGATCAACAACATAAGAGTAGAAACATAATCAACGCATTTGACACCAAGATTTTGATGTGGAAACCTAGTTAAGGGAAAAACCACGGTGAGGGCTGACCCACAAAATGCATACCTTGTTGAAAGTACTTAGTAGAATAGAAGGCACATGCCTTCGAACGCACTGCCTAGAGCTCACTGCTCAAAAGAGAGGCTCACTGCCTACAAAATTTATTTAGAAAGAATTAACTGAGAAATAGCATCTACTTCATGCCTGATTTAGTTTCAATGAATGCTCAAGAACTTTAGCTCTGCCCCCAATTCTTCTTCATACTCTATACTTCTCTCGCTCCTTTTCTTTTCTGCTTTGCTCCTGATCCTTTCTTCGAATTTGATCTATTTTGCACAAGGATGATTTCAATACCTCTTCAACAAGTATTTATATACTTCATCAACCTTGGAATGATCAATAAGGCTGGCTAACCTTGACGTGGATCATCACACTATCAACCAAACACAATTGAGACTTGAATCTTCTTCTACAACCACTCCATGCTTCATAAAAATACTTTTAAGGCATCCGCAATAGGCTAGGAACATCCGATCGGTCAAGACTGGGAAGAACATCAACCTCAAAGAGAAAATCTTCAATCGACAAACTCAAACTTCAATGCGAACCTCTAACATAGTAGCCATACGATCCAGAGACCTCCATAAGCACATTGAATTCACCAATAACATCCATTCTAAACCAAATTATCAGAAGCATTTGAATCTTCTTCTGGAACCTCAAGAACACTCTCTGCCATGATTGTCAAACTAGAAGTATAGCTTGTAGACCTCCAAACCATGAACCACTGGTGTTGATGATACACATTGACTTCCCAAACATGTCTTCAGATCCGCAGATCATAATTTTATATTATCGGAGCAATCCGGACCTCTTTCCTGTCACTTTATCTTTCCTGAGTATTGCAGGAACCGGTTCTACTCAGATGGCCATAACTCCAAATCTTCATGCAAACTTTTCAAATCTTAGCTAGAGCAATCTCTAACAATCCTCTACATAGACACATGATCTGCAAGTATTGATTGTCATTAATTTTCTCAATATCCTCAACAGTCTGGTCTTCTATGCAGATAGCAAAATAGGATACAGTTGACACTAATGGCAACAAGGATATGTTGACATCAATGACAACCCACTTAGTCACATATTTGCAACAATCTTCCCCTTTGTCATTGATGGCAACATATGATGTGAAAAACTAAATCTAACCATCAAGACAAGAACTTCTCCCCTTTTCTCTTCTTACTTGTGTAACTATTTTCTTTACTGCTCCCCCTTAAATCAGCAACTATTTTTTCACATGACTTCTCTCCCTCTTTGATATCAATGGCAAAGGGCACATATTTTCTATCTTCTCTTCCTTTTTTCTTCAGACTTATCCCAAAATTTGTATATTGACTACTCCTCCTGAGTAGTATCTCCATAACATCAATCCAGATCACAAGATATGACTATGAATTCCACTAGACTGATGCACCTTAGTGCATCTTAGTTATGCTCAGGAGGGGTAATAACCCCTAACTTCTTTCTAAGATACTCAAAAGTATCCTTGGGAAGAGGCTTAGTGAAGATGTCTGCAATCTGATCTTTGGAAGGCACAAACTCCAACTTGACTTCACTCTTATTTACTTTCTCTCTCAAGAAATGAAACTTGATCAATATATGCTTTTTCTCTGAATGCAATACCAGATTCTTTGAGATGCTTATTACACTAGAATTATCACAAAAAATTGTGACTAGCTCCTCAAACACAATTCTGATGTCCTTCAACATTTGCTTCATCCACAAAACCTGAGTGCAATTATTTGTTGTTGATATGTACTCTGCTTCTTCATTAGACAAAGATATTGCCTCTTTCTTTTTTCTCATCCAAGAGACCAATCTTCTCCCCAAGAAGAATGCACCACCACTAGTACTTTTTCTGTCATCCACATCTCCTGCCCAATCAACATCTGTATGTGCATGAAGAGTGAAGTTATTGTCCTTAGGATACCACAGTCCATAATCAATTGTCCCCTTGAGATATCTAAAAATTCTTTTGATTGCCATAACATGGGATTCTTTTGGACCAGCTTGAAATCTGGCAACAAGTCCAACTGCATTCATGATGTCAGGTCTGGTCTGAGTTAGATAAAGCAATCCTCTAATCATTGATCTATATCTTTTCTGATTTGCCTTGGGAGAGTCATCATCTTTGCTTAGCTTGCATCCGGTTACCATAGGTGTACCTATTGGCTTTGAGTCTTCCATTCCATATTTCTTTAGCAATTCTTTTACATACTTGGACTGAGATATGAAGATACCTTTATCTGTTTCAACAATTTGTAGACCTAGGAAGAAATTCATCTCATCAAACATTGACATCTCAAACTCACTTTTCATCTAACCAGCGAATGCTTTACACATGCATTCATTTCCACCAAAACTAATATCATCAACAAAAAATTCAACAATTAGAATGTCCTCATGATCAATTTTGAAATAGAGATTACTATCAGTAGTACCTTTGCTAAATCCTAACTTAAGAAAATGCTTATCCAATCTAGCATACCAGGCTCTTGGAGCTTTCTTTAGTCCATACAAGGATTTTCTCAATCTACAAACCATATCTCCTTGATCAGACAACTAAAATCCTTCTGGTTGCTCAATGTAGACTTCTTCCTTCAAATCTCCATTCAGAAATGCTGATTTCACATCCATTTGATATTCTTTAAAATCTTTGAAGGCAACAAATGTAAGAAATAATGTAACTGCCTCTATCCTTGCCACCAGAGAAAAAGTTTCTTCAAAATCAATTCCTTCCACTTGAGAGTAGCCTTTACATACCAACCTTGCCTTATTCCTTACTACCTCACCATCTTCATTTAGTTTATTCTGGAAGACCCATTTGGTTCCAATCACATTTTTGTCCTCAGGTCTAGGAACTAGATCCTATGTGTGATGTTTTTCAATTTGCATCAATTCCTCTTCCATTGCTTTGACCCAGTTTTCATCATCATGCTTCACTTATTGATTTAGGTTCAATCCTTGAAATCAAACAAATCTCTTCTTGATCTTTAGACATTTTTCTCCTAGTTCGAACATATTTACTCTTATCTCCTATGATTTGATCTTCAGTATGATTTAACCTTACATACCTGGGAGTTTTGGAGATTGTTTGAGCTTTTGTTTCTTGAACTTGTTCCTCATCATCTATGTTAATGTCTAGAGTTACCGGTTCAAACTGAATTTGAGTCTAAACTTGAACTTGCCTTCCTTGATTTTGACTTTCATCTTGATCATCTGAATCATATCCGGAGTACCTGGAATGTCCTTCTTTGCTTTCATCAACCTTAACATTCGCACTTTCAACAATCTTCTTCAATCTTTTATTGAAGCACTGGTAGGCCTTACTTTGAGTTGAGTATCCCAAAAATATTCCTTCATCACTTCTTGCCTCAAACTTACCTAAATCGTCATCTCTTTTGATATAACATTTACTACCAAAGACTCTGAAGTATCTCACAGTAGGAGGATGACCAAACCAAAGTTCATAAGGAGTCTTACCAGAATTTCCTTTGATTTGCACCCAGTTAAGAGTGTAGACAGCAGTACTCATGGCTTCTCTCCAATAAACTTGAGGAACATTTGTTTCCATCATCATGGTTATGGCCGCTTCTTGAATGGTCTGGTTCTTTCTTTCCACAACTCCATTTTTCTGAGGAGTCCTAGGAGCAGATAACTGTCTTTTGATTCCATGCTTTTCACAGAAAGCATCAAACTCACCAGAGGTAAATTCTCCACCTTTGTCAAATCTCAAACATTTTAATTTCCAACCAATCTCATTTTCAACCATCATCTTGAACACCCTAAATTTGTCAAGGGCTTCTGATTTTTCTCTTAGAAAAGTTACCCACATCATTTGGGAGTAATCATTAATTAACAACATAAAATATTTATCTCCTTGCACACTCCTAATTCTAGTAGGACCACAGAGATCAGTATGTACCAATTCCAATCTCTCACTTGAACCTTGTTCCTTACTCTTGAATGAAATTTTGTTCTATTTGCCTAATTGACACTCTCTACATATGTTATTAGGTTTCACAAGTCTTGGAAGATCTCTTACAACTTGAGTGGAACTTATTTTGACAATGTTGTCAAAATTCACATGACACGTCCTCCTATACAATAGCCAACTTTGATCTATCTGAGCAATCAAACAACTTTTCCTAGAACTACTTAAGTGAAAGATGTTACCTCTGGTTTGAGTACTGGATGCAATTTTAGTTCCGGAGCTTTCCAAGATTCTGCATTTTCCATCCTTGAACCAAAGACCATAACCCTTGTCAACTAGTTGTCCAACACTGAGAAGATTATGTTTCAGTCCTTCCACATACAAAACATCATTGGTGATGTTCTTTCCATCAAAAGAGATGGATCCTCTGCCATGGATTCTACTAGCTGAGTTGTCTCCAAATTTCACAAGTCCTCCTTCATAGTTTTCAAAATTCACAAACTTACTCTTGTCACCAGTCATATGATGAGAACATCCACTATTAATCACCCATTCATCATTTTCAATAACCTGAGCAACCAAGGCACTTTCCACATTTTCATAGCTAGCAGATTCAGTAGACATCGAATCTTCTTCTTTGATAGCAATAAACACCCAATCATTTTCAGAGGAGCCTCCATGATCAAATTCATCATCTTTTACCCTTTCTTCTCCATTTTCTTGGACATAGTAACATTTCTTCTAACCTTTATACCTGTTAGGGTTTCCTTTTGAAAACCTTTCTGAACATCTTGAGGCAAAATGACCAATCTTATTACAAGCAAAAAATTTGAGTGGTAATTTTCCTTCATACTTACCGGATCCTCTTGGCATTCTTTTGGTAATAAGAGCTTCAAGATCTGCTATTTCTATTTCAACATCTTCAAGATCCTTTCTTGTCTTCATAAATCTATTTGATCTTGTAGAGGAGCTTTCACCTGGATCATATCTTTTTTTTTCATACACACTGGCCTTAAATGCAGATTCAGACTTGGGAAGAGAATCACCAAACTCACTTAATTCGAAAGATGAAATTTTGCCAACCAGGTGATCTCTTGTAACCTCTAATTCTGTCTTGATCTCTTCTATAGCCACAACCTTATGTTTGTATGAATCTAGTAAAGATCTGAGTACTTTTGATACAACTTATGATTCTTCTAAAGTTCCACTAGCACACTTGATGCCACACACAAGTTCATTAATCGTCTGCATGTAGATTGTGATGTTTTCATCTTCGCTCATCCTCATAGTTTAAAATTTTCCTCTCAGACTTTGCATCTTTGCACATTTGACATATTTATTAGCTTCACACAGATACTCCAATTTTTTATAGATTTCATAAGCAGTTTTTAGACCAAAGATATTTGTCATCTCTGAATCAGTCAGGGCACTCAACAAGCCTTCTTTAGCTCGAAGATTATTTTCAGCATCTTTGATTTGATCAAGAGTTGAAGGACCTTTCTCTGGAGGTTTATACTCAACACTGGTTATTGCCCAATAAGCATCGTCCATACATTGCAAATGACACTCCATTCAATTTTTCCAAATAGAATAATTTGTTCTATCAAATCTTAGACTATCCTTCTTGTAGGTTGACGTCCTAGATCTCCTTGTTGGCAAGAGACACTATATGGATTCATGGTTGTTGTCATTGATGGCAACAAAGGTCATCCCACATATCCGCAAGTCATGATGTGTCTCTACCGGAAGTCAGAATAAAGAATGTTGTGGTCCGGTGAAGAAGAACAGAGCATGTGGCAAGGTCCGACAGATTGGTCCGGACCTCTCAGTGGAAGTGTCTTGGTGCAGTGCGGATTTGGGGAAGTCAAGAGGACTACCTTGAGTGGTATATTCCAAGGATTTAGCCTCCGGTGATGGACAAGGAAAAAGATATGAATGGTTGAGTACCGGATTCCTGAGAGACAGTGAAACCAGAGGAAGAACTGACTGGCAGAGTATCAGACTGCTTTCCGGATGAGTTACTATTGATGACAGAGGTTGTGAAGGCATGAATCATGTTTGGCCGACATGATTAATGATATCTACAAGTATATGCTTGATCCGCATTGCTTGGTGAGGAAGGATTCAGCCGACAGAATGAAAGTTTATAAGAAACTAGACTGTTCCGGATGCTGACTAGAAAGGTGATGAAATTACTTGTGCGGATATATATAGAGGATGGATTTAGTTGTGAAGTGAGTAGTGTGTGTAGAGAGATATGCGAATAAGTCCAGAGAAAGAGCAGAGGTAGCAAAAAGGATCCGGTATGTGAAAGATAACAGAATAAAGAACAGAGGAAAGATGAAGTGCAGCAGATCAGTGTACTGAGCCTAACCGGAACTGAACTCCAGCATATGCAGATGCTTCCAATCAGTTCAAGACTGTGATTCTCATCACTTTGTAGACAGTGTGTCTTCTTGTAGGCAGTGGGCCTCTTGTGAGCAGTGTGCTCGGGCAGTGAGCCCTAATTGGCAAGTGCCATTTTTGTAATTTCCTATTCTTCTAACAGAGAATAATTCTTGGGTTAATCACCCCGTGGTTTTCTCCCTTAACAGGGTTTCCACGTCAAAAATACTGTGTCATGTGTTTCTTATTTCATGGTTAATGTTTTTGTGTTTGATTTTATGCTACATCAATTAAAAGAAAAGTTCAATAAGGGAAATAATTAGGATAACTGATTCACCCCCCCCCCTCTCAGTTATCAACAATTGGTATCAGAGCTAAGTTCCTCCTAATAGAGCCTAACAGCTTGAGGAAGATCTGGGATTTCAAATGGATGCATATGGTTTAAGGGAGCAACTCAAGACTACCCTTGAGGATCTTGAACAGTCAAATTCTGAAGTCAGTGAATTAAAGGAAAGACTCAAACAGGCTGATGAATTCATGAGAGAATTAAAAGACAAATTAAGTCTCTCTATGAAAAAGAGAAAGGAGCTGCTTCAACAGTTGGCAAGACAAAGTGAAGAAAGCAATACAAATGAGGAATTGACTGAGCAAACCAAGTTATGTGAAAAGTTATCAAAAGAAGTCATTATGTTAAGACATGAAATGGAATCAGGAACTATAAAGTTTACTCAAGAGATTGAAGAAAAAAGAAAGGCTGAAGACAATCTAAGACAATCTCTTAAAGAAAAATCAGAAGAATGCCACCAGATGGACAGGATTATCAGACACCTTGAATCTGATCTTGAAGATGCCAAAGATAATGAAGGAAAACTTGAGGATCAAATTGCCTCTCTCAAAAGAGACCTTCAAACAGCAAATGAATATAAAGAGAAATTCAAGATAAGTTCTGCTCAACTTGAAGTTCTTCTTGGAAGTCAAAAGAGGACAGATGACAAGTATGGCTTGGGATATGAGAAAGGAGAAAGCTCCGGATCCGGTCAGAAGAATCTTGGATCAGAAAATCCAAGGAGCAGGCCTAGAAGACCTCCGGTAAGACAGCCAAATGCTCAAAGATATCCATCCTTCAATGGATACTGCCACAACTGCAACCACTTTGGTCACAAAGCTAATCAGTGCAGAATGAGAATGAATCAGAATAATTCATCCTTCTCCGGACAGTGCTTCAACTGCAAAAGGTATGGACACAAATCCCATGAATGCAGAATTATGCAAGTAAACAAATCATTCAAAGGTAGATGCTTCACATGCAATAGAATAGGTCATATGGCAAATCAATGCAGATCAAGAGGATATCAGTCAAATATGCAAAGAAATGTTATTTGCCAAATCTGCAATAGGTCCGGTCATAATGCTAAAGTCTGCAGAAACAAGAATCAGGACAAAAGAGGTCCGGTGTATAATCAGAATCAAGACAAGGGTAAACAAAAGATGAATGCGAATGAGGTTAGGAATCAGATGAGCAAGATTTGGGTGAAGAAAAGTTCAGAGAATGTAGAGGTTGGATCCGCACCAGACTCTGGTGCTGATATTTCTTCCAGAAATTAAAAGTGAGCTCAGGCTCAGGGGGAGACTCAAAGAAAATCTTGTTCCCCCAGCCAAACAAGTGGTGCCGGATGTGGCACAAGATGCGGATCAAAGGGTTTGTAGATATGAATCTTGAGATACTTCAGTCAAGTTTTCAGAGGTCCGCATGAAGTTATGAAGAAGCTGTGATCGATCAAATAAGACCTGTTCAGGGAGATGCTCCGGTATGATAAAGGATTACAAAAAGGTCCGGAAAGATCCGGAAATGCACTATCTTGTTCTGCGGATTGGACAGAGTGTTTGAGATGATCTTGTAATATGCTACCTCGATTTATTCATGATTGAAAGATCCGGATGATATCCACAGATCAGGACTAATCCGGGACACTCCAAGCTATCCAGACAAGGCAAACCGGAATGATGTAGGTGAAGCATTTATTGCAGACAGGTATTAGGGTTCGCGGAGCAATTTAAGGGATTTCTCAAAGGTCATTTGCTCATTCTGCACTCGAGAAGAAGCGAAAAGTGGAGCTCTGCAACAAGGTTCTTCAAGCACACCAAGGATCTCCTGCCGAAGCTATTGGATAAAGAAATCAATCCAACCACTCCGTGCAAACCGAAGGCGCATAAGGTATTCTCCGTTTTTCATTACCTCACTGCAAATCTTTGAAGAATGGCTACTCCAAACATAGTTAAGATCTCCGATAGACCTCGCCCCTCATTCAAGAAACATCCCTACAAATCATTGGAGGTAGACCCACTAGGAGCCTTCTCTAGTGTTCCTCACGGAGTTTTACACACCGAAGACATTAGGGTTTACATACATGCAAACATTGAGGAATTTGGGGAATTCAAATTAAGAGACCTCTATCACAAGCAGCTGATTGACAATGCTTTTGAGCTTAAACCAGAGTATAAGGATATTCAGAAGAAACAATTTGAGCAATTTATTCATTTCCCCTGCTTTGAAGAAGATGAATGGGTCCGGTATGTACTGAGCAGGATGCATGACAACTTTCTATGGCTAGATAGACCCTGTAAGATCACAAAAGAGGCAATTAGAGCAGTAACTGGCCTATACTCTTCCGGAGGGGTACCTATCCTCAAATCTGTCAAGAACAACATTGTAACAGAGGCCACCGGATCAAAATTTGACAAGAGGGCAATGACCATTGAAGATATTTCGGATCCGGATATCAAATATGCATCAATGATAATAGGATACAAGATCTATCACTCCAGCAGGGAGAATTCTGTATCTGGAACTGCAGTATACACTGCTTTTGAAATGCTAAGGAAAAATGCAGAATATGACCTCTGCGAACTACTGCTAAGCCAATTAATGGAAAATATACAGAAAATCAAGAAGGATAAGAAGAATTCCTTCAAGTATGGTACTCTTATTGTATGTCTATTCTTCTACTTCATGAATGAGCTACCCGGAACAAGTGGATGGGTATGGCAGAATGACAAACCTGTTGCAGTCCAGATAAGAGACTACTTGCATGGACTTGGGGATGCAAAAGCGAGAAATTCAGCTCTATGGGGATACTTCAAAAACTTTCAGAGCATGATGCAAGCAAGAGAGAGAATTCCTCAGTCTCTCATTGAGAAATACAAGGACTCAGTGTGCTTTATGGTTGACACTGATCAGTGCCTAATGGAGGCAGTGGAGCCAAGGACTGTCTGGATCATGCCCATGGGGTATGAAGTTGATGAACAGATAGTGGAGCTGCATGTTCAACACATGCTAAGTCAGCCCAAAGATCCTAAGGTAGAAAGGTTTGGAACCTTTGAGGAGCTGAGTGTAAAAATACATGTAGAACTCAGGGAACCTGAGATTAAAAGAAAGGTAAGAAAAGAAGTAGAGCACATTGCTCAAGGCCTAGGTATCTCAAAGGAGGCACTTGATGCCAGCCGGGAAAAGAGGAGGAAGGCCGAGGAAGAAGAGAAAAGCAAAGAAAGTGCTCCGGTTGGAGCTCCCACCCGGACCAGATCAACAAAGAGATCTGCACCTCCCTCAACCAAAAGTTCAAAACCGGAAGTCCAGGCATCCGGTAAGAGATCCAAGACAAAAGCCACAAGGGCTTATGGAAGCCAAAAGGATGAAGAGGAAACAGAATCAGATGAGGGAGTAAGAGAAGTAAAGAAACAGAAGAAGAAAGGATCCGGTAAGCCCTCCACAGGCCAAGACAAGGATGAAATGGCAGAGGTAACTGTTGAAAAGCCCACTCTGTCACTAGAGAGCATAATCAAGTCGGTCACGATGGATGGAAACCTTCAACCAATGACTGAATCCTATGATGACTTCAGTGAGGCAGACCAAAAGACTCTGCAGGAAGCCACAGTTAAATATCTGAACATATACAATAAGGCTTTCATTGAGATCATATCTCTCATTCCTAAAAGCCTAGAGAAGGAAATGGAAGTAAGAAAGAATAATGCTCATGCCAAAGATCTTGAGATCCGGGAGCAGATAGCTATTCAGCTATATCCTCAAATTGATCCCAAGACAATGAACATTATCTTCAAGGACTGCAAAGATGAGTTCAGAAGCAAAGCCAGGATGAATCAACTCATGCTTGGTGAGACTGACAAAGTGGCCCAAGAAACAGAAGAGATCCTCTGGAAGGCCTTCAAAAGGTTCAATCTTCCTGTTGTAGAGGACTTAGGTGTAGAAACAGCTGCTGATTTGGAATCTTCTGTTCCGGAAGAAGTGAGCCCTGAACAGACAAGTGAGGACTTGGGACCCTCTGCTCCAGAAGAAGGGGCCCATGAACAAGTTAGCATCTCTCCTCCGGTTTCCCCTACAGTCTCCGGATCCAAAGAAGAAGAGCAATTACAGGAGAAGGAAGCAGTGGTGAAAGACAAAGAGGTTGACAGTTCTAAGACTGCAGAAGAAAAGAAACATCTGTCTCCGGCAAGAGACACTGCACAAACTGTTCAACAATTTTTGAGTAAAGAAACTTTAGAGATTGATGAACCGGAGCTTCTAAAAGGCCCATTTGATTTTGACTCTCTCTCTCCGGTACAAACAATGAAGATAGCTTCATTTGCAAATGCCAAGGCAAATGAAAAGCTCCTGAAGTCTCATATGGAAGACTGTGAGTTGATAGAGGCTGCTTCCGGAGTACTTGTGAAGATCATGCCATCAATCCAAATAGATCCGACAGCCTCCACTTCCGGTAATCTAAAAACCTTAGTCAGCAGGTTGATACACATTTTGATTCTCTAGAAAAATCAGCTGAAGAAAAGGTCCGGAAGGAATTTTTGGATAAGAGATTTTCAGAGATATTAGAATTAATTTCTAAAGATAGGAAGATTGTAAGCATTGGAATAAAGAGCTTAGAGAATGCTCTTAAGGATGGCGGTGATATCTATAAATTTTGTATATCCTGGTCAAAGGCAACAGCAGCATTTGACAAGAAAATAAAAGAGGAATAGGATAAGCTACAAAGCTTATCTCAAAGTTTTGATCCTCTCTCTTCCTCTATAATAAATCAAGAATGTCAGACTATTGCAGTCTTGAACGAAATAAAGAATCTTGAGAAGGAAAGGAAGAACATCACCAACCGGATGGGAGAACTTAGAAGGATTATAATCCCTAAGTTGGAAACCATGCATGAGGCCATCAGTGATGCTAGGACCACCGCCCAAACAAAAGATCCGACAGATCTCAAGCGGGCAGAAGCGTTTGCATTTTTGTTAAGTGGTCACATTTCAATTTTGGACAGAATGAAGCAAAGTTGGGCTACCGAAATGATTCAATTACAGACATCCTTTGCAGACATTCTTCAATATATGTGAGTATGTAAATATGCGGCTAAGTATAAGAAATTTTTGAAAATTTTGATATGCGGACCCTACCCTTTGCCATTGATGTCAAAGGGGGAGTGAGGAGCAGTGAAAAATGAGAAATCCAACTAAGGGGGAGTTCCGGAAATTGTATATAAAGACAGAGCATCAGCAAAGGGGGAGCACAGTGAAAACACTTAGTCATTTTTCACTAAGTGTTGCCATCAATGCCAAAGGGGGAGATTGTTGGCAAGAGACACTATATGGATTCATGGTTGTTGTCATTGATGGCAACAAAGGTCATCCCACATATCCGCAAGTCATGATGTGTCTCTACCGGAAGTCAGAATAAAGAATGTTGTGGTCCGGTGAAGAAGAACAGAGCATGTGGCAAGGTCCGACAGATTGGTCCGGACCTCTCAGTGGAAGTGTCTTGGTGCAGTGCGGATTTGGGGAAGTCAAGAGGACTACCTTGAGTGGTATATTCCAAGGATTTAGCCTCCGGTGATGGACAAGGAAAAAGATATGAATGGTTGAGTACCGGATTCCTGAGAGACAGTGAAAACAGAGGAAGAACTGACTGGCAGAGTATCAGACTGCTTTCCGGATGAGTTACTATTGATGACAGAGGTTGTGAAGGCATGAATCATGTTTGGCCGACATGATTAATGATATCTACAAGTATATGCTTGATCCGCATTGCTTGGTGAGGAAGGATTCAGCCGACAGAATGAAAGTTTATAAGAAACAAGACTGTTCTGGATGCCGACTAGAAAGGTGATGAAATTACTTGTGCGGATATATATAGAGGATGGATTTAGTTGTGAAGTGAGTAGTGTGTGTAGAGAGATATGCGAATAAGTCCAGAGAAAGAGCAGAGGTAGCAAAAAGGATCCGGTATGTGAAAGATAGAAGAATAAAGAACAGAGGAAAGATGAAGTGCAGCAGATCAGTGTACTGAGCCTAACCGGAACTGAACTCCAGCATATGCAGATGCTTCCAATCAGTTCAAGACTGTGATTCTCATCACTTTGTAGACAGTGTGTCTTCTTGTAGGCAGTGGGCCTCTTGTGAGCAGTGTGCTCGGGCAGTGAGCCCTAATTGGCAAGTGCCATTTTTGTAATTTCCTATTCTTCTAACAGAGAATAATTCTTGGGTTAATCACCCCGTGGTTTTCTCCCTTAACAGGGTTTCCACGTCAAAAATACTGTGTCATGTGTTTCTTATTTCATGGTTAATGTTTTTGTGTTTGATTTTATGCTACATCAATTAAAAGAAAAGTTCAATAAGGGAAATAATTAGGATAACTGATTCACCCCCCCCCTCTCAGTTATCAACACTCCTCAAGTGGTTAGACTTTTATGAGAGGATCTGGCTCTAATACCAATTGTTGGAACTAGACAACTAAGAGTGGGGGTGAATCAGTTGTCCCACAATAAAAACTTTTCTGCTTTTAACCTTCTTTATTATCTTACTATCAGATTAGTGATGTAAACATTAAAGTATAGATCAACAACATAAGAGTAGAAACATAATCAACACATTTGACACCAAGATTTTGATGTAGAAACCCGATTAAGGGAAAAACCACGGTAGGGGTTAACCCATAAAATGTGTATCCTGTTAAAAGTACTTAGTAAAATAGAAGGCACATGCCTTCGGGCGCACTGCCCAAAGCTCACTGCTCAAAAGAGAGGCTCACTACCTACATAATTTATTTAGAAAGAATTAACTGAGAAATAGTATCTACTTCATGCCTGATTTAGTTTCAATGAATGCTCAAGAACTTTCACTCTGCCCCCAATTCTTCTTCATACTCTATACTGCTCTCGCTCCTTTTTGTTTTTGCTCTGCTCCTGATCCTTTCTTTAGATTTGATCTATTTTGCACAAGGATTATTTCAATACCTCTTCAACAAGTATTTATATACTTCATCAACTTGGAATGATCAACAAGGTTGGCTAACCTTGATGCAGATCATCACACTGTCGGCTAAACACAATTGAGACTTGAATCTTCTTCTACAACCACTCCACGCTTCATAAAAATACTTTTAAGGCATCTGCAAAAGGCTAGCAACATCCAGTCGGTCAAGACTGGGAAGAACATCAACCTCAAAGAGAAAATCTTCAAACAATAAGCTCAAACTTCAATGCATACCTCTAACATAGTAGCCATATGATCTAGAGACCTCCACAAGCACATTGAATTCACCAATAACATACATTCTAAACCAAATTATCAGAAGCATTTGAATCTTCTTCTAGAACCTCAAGAACACTCTCTACCATGACTGTCAAACTAGAAGGATAGCTTGCAGACCTCCAAACCACAAACCATTAGTGTTAACGATACACATTGACTTCCCAAACATGCCTTCAGATCTGTAGATCACAATTTTATATTACTAGAGCAATCTGGACCTCTTTCCTGTCACTCTGTCTTTCCTGAGTATTACAGGAACTGGTTCTACTCATATGGCCATAACTCCTTCAAATCTTCATGCAGACTTTTTAAATCTTAGCTAGAGCAATCTCTAACAATCCTCTACACGGCCACATGATCTGCAAGTATTGATTGTCATTAATTTTCTCAGTATCCTCAACAATCCGGTCTTCTATGCAGATAGAAAAATAGGATATAGTTGACACCAATGGCAACAAGGATAAGTTGACATCAATGACAACCCACTTATTCACATATTTGCAATAGAAATCTCATTCCTCACACAAAGTGACATGAGACAAAACTTCCACACATAGGAAATAGGAAACAAAGTTTAAACACAATAGTAAAATGAAACATGAACTGATCATTGATTTCTGTGAATGGATTACAAAGACAACTGATTCATGAAAGAATCAATTTTCTTAATCATCAGTCGACTTCCTCGTTTATTTGAATTGTTTCTGCAACTTCTCCTTGGCGTCAATTCCTCTTTGTTGTTATTTCCTACCAACACTCCAAATATTCATCTCTGCCAAAGCAAATCCACCTCTGCCTTCCCAAACCTTCAACCTCCTTCCTACTTCACCTTCTGGTAGTTTTTGCGTAATTGTTCTCCTCTTTTTCCAATTACCACTTCTCTTCTCTTTCTCTCCATGTAGGAGACTGAAGTCTCTATTTCCCTCAAAATAGATTGATTCCTCAAACTGATTTTTTCTATCTTGTATCACATGCACCCTCTAAATGATCTCTATTGTCCTATTTCACATGCCTTTAAAATGATCTCTATGTTGTTTCAAATTCAACAGAGAGAAGCTATCTTTGTGTCTGGACATACCCATGCTCCCTTCATGGTCTGAAGGCAAATTACTCTCCTGAAAACCAAATGTAATTGTCCATTTTATTTTCTTGTGTCACCCTCTAAAATTGTCCCAACTAATCACCAAAGATCATGTCAAAATGAAATATAACCTAACTATCTCTTGTTCTTTTTCTAGGGTCACATGTAAGCCTAAGGTTGCATGAATCACATCCTATGATGCTTGAACTATTTTCCCCCCAAACCTTGGTCTATGCTTTGTGAATTGAGATACTTGTGGCAGAAAAATAAAGTTGGGATGAAAATATTCACAAAATAAGAAGATGCAAACTTTGGGTACAAGGACCCGCACACCAAACATAGAGCAACAATGAACAAACAAACTCGAGAGGTTGATGCTTCTGCATCACCTTTTCTAATTCCTTTTTGAGTGACATAATTTCTTTCTCAAGTCTTATGCATTCCTTTGTCTCAACTTCAATTAGAGCTCTTTGTTCTTGATTCTCTTTCCTTGCATCTTCCAAGTCTTCAAGAGCATAAACAAGTTCTCCTTCAAAATCAACTTCACATTCTTCTTCATCTGCAGTCATGTCTAAACCATCTAAGATCACCCAGGCCATGAATAGAGATTCTCCTCTTTCCTCATCTAATGAGTAGTGATCTACTTCTTCTTTGGAACTCTAGTCTTATTTGGAACTCTAGTCTTATTTTGAAAGAAGACCCCTCTTGAAATTATTTCTCTTGAAACCCTTGCTGCTATTTTCACTTTCTCCAAAAGGACATTAGAGGAAAAATGACCAACTCTACCACATTTAAAACATTTGAAAGGTAGATCATCTTTATACTTTCCTGATCTCCTTTTCAATTTCCTCACAAAGTTTGCTTCTTCGTCCTCAACTTCATTGCATACATCAGATGTTCCTTCATTCTTCATAGTATTGAAAGCAACTTCTCTTTGGCATGGTCCTATGACTTCATTTTGTTAGAATCTAAAAAGATTATTAACCCAGAAAACTAGTGCAAAAGAATAGATGTCTAAACTATGAATGCAAATGATATGAAATCAAAATAGCAACACAGAGTTAGTCTCCAAGAGAGTAATGCAAATTCTAGAAGAAAAATAACATTAAGAGGATGCAAAAGCAAAAGACACAAAATACAAGCCAGCTAGCATGCTTATATAGACCAAGGAGAGGGAGGAGGTGGCAACACCGACCAATCAGGAGCAACCATCTATCGGACTAAAGATAGCAAAGTATCTTCCCAAGATAGCTAATGGATGCTCACGTGTAGGAAGGTGACACCTCATAATCCACTCACCTAATAAGACATTCTTTATTAACCTAAGCGAGATTAATAAAAGGTGTAGGAAAAACCTAGGACTATAGGGAAAATAAATAACCCATCTAGGAAATAAAAACCTACACTAACACCCCCCCTTAAGCAAAGCTTAGGTGGATGTAGAAATGGGTCAGGTGGAAAAACAAGTCTGATGAGCTACCCATGTACATAAAATTTCCCCCAAAGAGAAGAAGCTCCTCCAGAAGAGAGAAAGGCCTCCCCCAAATAGAGAGAGAGAAGAAACCCCCCAAAGTAGAGAGAGTCAGGACTCTGAGTGAGAGGATGAGCCCCCCAAGAAGATGAAGCATCTCGCACCCCCAACAAAGCTCTCAAATGAAGGAACTTGCTCTCAGTGAAGGGTTTGGTGAAGATATCAGCAGC
This sequence comes from Cunninghamia lanceolata, assembly GCA_027924645.1. NCBI lineage: Eukaryota > Viridiplantae > Streptophyta > Pinopsida > Cupressales > Cupressaceae > Cunninghamia > Cunninghamia lanceolata. The sequence goes on along the minus strand of BSBN01000112.1, from coordinate 22,283,590 downwards.
CTGCTCAGAAGTCAGACAATAGTGAAGGTCAATGACGTGCCCATGGATGAGCTCTTGGATGTAGTGCATGTGGACCTCAATGTGTTTGGTCCACTAATGATGGACCAGATTCTGTGAGATCTAAATAGCACTCTAGTTGTCACAAAATATGACTGATGGATGTTTGATCTGGATACCAAACTCACTAAGAAGATTCTGAATCCAGATGGCCTTAGTGGCGCCATTCACAGCCCCCTAATACTCAGTCTTAGTAGAAGATAGAGCAATAGAAAACTACTTCTTGCTCGACCAACAAACATGACCAGAACCAAGTGAGAAGTTATAACCTGAAATAGACTTGCGATCCTGAGAATCGCTTGCCCAATCTAAATTTGTGTAGCCCACCAAGTCAAGATCAATGCCCACTGCGTAGTGAATCCCAAAACTGTGAGTACTCTAAATGTAGTGAAGGATCCACTTGGCTACTTTCCACAATAGCTCATGAGGCTCCTACATGAATTGAGAGACCATGCCTATAGCATATGAAATGTCAGGTCTTGTATGAGTCAGATAAATGAGACTCCCAACAAACCATCGGTACAAAGTTCCATCAACAAATGGTGAAGAACACTAAGCCTCAGGTCTGACTCCAAAAAGGAAGGAAGTCAGAGCAGGCTTACAGTTAGCCATATGAAACTGTGAGAGAAAATCTAGAGCATACTTGGATTGTGTGATGGTGATCCCAGAAGTAGATTGGAAGATCTCAATCTTGAGAAAGTAACGCAACAAGCCTAAGTCAGTCATCAAAAACCTATCATGAAGGGCAATTTTGATAGCCCCAATGGCAGATGAAGAACTCCATGTGATCGGCAAGTCATGAACATATAGAACCAGAAATAGGATTAAATCATCTTGCTGTAGAATGTGGACATTGGGATCAAAATGACACCGAGTGAACCTAATTGTCAGAAGGAAGAATCCATCTTGGCATACCAGGCTTGAGGAGCCTATTTGAGGCCATAGAGAGACTTCTGAAGATGACACACAAATGAAGAGTCATGAACATACCCCTGTGGCTTCTCCATGTAGATCTCCTCCTAAAGGTCACCATGAAGAAAGGCACTCTTCACATCCATCTGGTGTACTTCCTAATGATTAGCGGCAGTAATGGCAAGAACAAGTCGGATGAAGTTCATTCTGGCAATTGGCACAAAAGTCTCAGAGTAGTCAATCCTAGGAACCTGGGAGAATCCTTTGGTGACCAAGCGAGCCTTATGCTTGTCAACTAACCCATCTACTACAAATTTTGTCTGATAGGTCCACTTACATCGAACAAGTTTTCTTCCCTTAGGAAGAGGGATAAGATCCCAAGTGTGGTTCCTCATCAAGGAACTATACTCCTCCTGCATAGTTGTATCCCACTCAGGAATACCAGAAGCCTCGTGAAAATATTGTGGATTTGAGGTAGTAGCAATGAAGACATGAGCATCGTGGAATTGTGAATGAGTCCGCCTGGTGTCTGATGGATCCCCAACCCAATCACCTATAGACTACAAAGTCTGTCTAGCCCAAAGTGGACCAGAAGATGGAGAATGTGGAGGAGAATCATCACCCTCTAAATGATGACTAGGAGAGGAAGGAGGTGAGTCCTCTAAATCACTCTCGGCATCAGAAGTGGAGGTAGAAGACTGCTTAGGTGAATCTAACTAATCAGAAGATCTATCATGTATCCCAAGTGACTCCAATGTCAAAGTAGAAGGAGGTGGAGAAGTGACAGAAAGTGAGCTCGAAGAGCCCTCCTCTCAATGAACAACTCATGTGTAGTAGGGTGGAGCAACCGATAACCCTTCACACCATCAGAATAGCCTACAAATATGCAAGGTTTGCTCTGTAGATCCAAGGCCTTGTGTTTCTCTGCAGGAATGTGGGCCCATGCAGGAGAACCAAAAAGTTGAAAGTGCTTAACTGACAGCTTCCAACCGCTTCAAGATTCAAAAGGAGTGACTCCCTTCAAAGCTCGATGAGGAACATGGTTCTGGATATAACAAGCACAGTTAATGGCCTCTGCCCATTACTGTGGTGTAAGAGATCTAGAGTGAATCATGCAGTTCACCATTTCCTTCAAGAACCTATTCTTCCATTCTACAACACTGTTCTACCGAGGATTGTATGGAACTGAATGCTACAAATCAATCCCCTCTAAAGTGCAAAACCACTCAAAATGATGGTTGACATTTTCACCACCATTGTTAGTGCACAAAAATTTGATGGCTTTCCCAGATTGCTTCTCTAAAAAAGTTTTGAAGTCCTGAAAATGATCAATTACCTCTGACTTCTGTTTGAGAAAGTACACCCAAGTATAGCAAGAAAAGTCATCAATGAATGTTAGGACATATCTAGCCCTGCTGAAAGAAGGATGTTGAAAAGGACTAGCCAAATCACCGTGAACTAACTCCAATATCTATGAAGCTCTCCATGCCTTTCCTTTGTCAAACTTTTCCTTAGGATGCTTACCAAGAATGTAACCTTGGCAAACACCACCTGAAAACTAAACTGAAGGCAACCCTGTGACCATGCTCTGCTAGTTAAGTTGTTGCAAGTAGCAGTAGTTAAGATGGCCAAACCGTGTTGGTTTTAGGATAGACAACTGAGAGGGGGGGTGAATTAGTTATCACCAAAAATTTTTGTACTTAAATCCTTCTTATATTTCTACGGCATAATAATGATTAAATCATGGAAGCACAATGCAATAATTCAAGAGTAGAAACACATTAACACATATGACACCAAGATTTTAACGTGGAAAACATAGTTAAGAGAAAAACCATGGGGTGAATAACCCAAGATTGTATTCTCTGTTAAAAGAAATAAGAACAAAAATGGCAATTGTCAATTAGGGCTCACTACCAGAGCACACTGCTCACAAGAGGCCCACTGCCTACAGAAGACACACTGTCTATAGACTAATAAGAATATTACATACTTAAACTGGAGATTAGCATCTTCACCATGCTTGAAATAGTTCCATTTAGGCTCAACACTTCTGCTCTGCTTTTCGCTCCTCTCCTCTCTATATCTTTCTCATCATAACCAAGGATTCCTTTTGAGTGACTTCGCAACTCTTATTTATACATGACATCAACTTTGGAATGATCAACAAAGTCAGCACAACATACTCTTATTTTATTATAGAGCAATTACAAAAATACAACTTGACTTATTACAAGAACTTCATGCACGTCACTAACCTATCAGCGACACATTTCTGGGACTTCAATCTTCTTCGAGGAACATGCCATGCTTCATAAAACATCTTCAAGATCATCCGCAATATGTGTAAAACATCCAATTGTCCAAGATTAGGAAGAACACCATCACCCGAAAGTAAATCTTCAATTTTGAGCTCCATCTTCAATACAGACCGCCAACACGAATTGGACACAATCTAGAGACCCCCACAAGCTTGCTTGAATCACCAAGAACATCCACACAACTTCTGCTTACAGAAATCATACTCATCTTCATCTAGAACCTCAAGAACACAGTTTGTCATCACTGTCACATTAGAATAAATGCTTGCGGACCTCCAGACCATGATCCAATTGAGTTGTCAATTCACATTGGCTTCCCAAACATGCCATCAGATCCGTAGAACAAGATATTGCATTTCCAGATCTCACCGAACCTAATTGTGTCACTCTGTTACCTCTAAACAGCTGCCAGAACTAGTTTTACTCATATGGCCATAACTTCTTGAAATCTTCATGCGGACCTCTCAAATCTTGATTGGATCATCTTTAGACACATATCTACAAAACCTTTGATGCACATTCTTTGATCTTCATCTACCTAGGATCTTCACTGCATAGAGCTTCACTGTCTTCACTGTTCTTGTCTGTTTCTAATAGGACTAATTTTCTCAATATCCTCAGCGCACAGCTCATCCAATCCTTGACATTAATGCAATAGGAGTATGTTGACATCAATGACAACACCGGTTAGGCCCATACTTGCAACAAACCGTTCATGCCATAATCTACTCACAGCATCAAAATGAGTGAGCAAGACAGTTGAAGGAGGATCAGGAACAAAGTGAGAAAATAGATAGAGCCATGACTGATTATCTGCTCTCCCAACTGCAACTGTAGAACCACTATGCAACTCATGAATCTCCACTGAATCAGGAGTGAAGTCAACCCGCTTGCCTAAACTTGTGCGAGTGATCTGGTATACTGATAGGAGATTAGTTGATAATGAGGGCACACAAAGAACATCATGGAATGTGTCATCCCCCACATCAACATACCCTCTCCCACACACCTCAACAAGAGTGTCATCACCTATCAAAATAGAAGGCATGGTATACGGCTCCAAAGATGCAAGATCTTCCTTAGATGAAGTAGCAACTGCTACAAGGGCCTTTCCCTTTCCTTTCCCCTTTTTGTTTTCTTTTGCCTTGTTAGACCCCTCATTTGAACTCTATTTGATGGACTCAAGAACATTGATATTATTCTTCTCAAGAATGTGTGTCAAGTGATAAATTTGTTTCTTTAAGCATTTATGTTCATCATGACCAGGTCTTTTATAGTAGGTACATTGGACCTTCTCTTTCTTAGGCTTGTCACCCTTATAAGATTGGGTCTCATTGGTTGCTTTTGAAGCAACTAGTATCTGATCCTTCTTCTCCTTGCTATTCCTTTGTTTCTTATCCTTACTATTATTATTACTACTTTGTCCTTTCTGTTCTTTTGTGCCTTGGTTGGCAGCCATGGCATGCGACTTAGAGGACTTAAGAGTGTCCATCTGGATTACCTTATCATGTTCCCATGTGAGAGAGATAGCAAAATCATCTAAAGATGGCATGGTGAATTGAGTACCAAGTGCACCCTTAGTAGCATAGAAGGTAGAAACAAATACAAAATATTCTAAACTTAGCTTAGAGAGAATACTAAGAATCAATTGTTCATCTTTCTTTTCAATTCCACATTGTTTTAACTGCAACCTTAGACACTTCAATTTTGTGAAGAAATTCTGGATTGTGTTGAAATTGCCTAGACTTAAACTAATTAGTTTATTTTCCAACTTATGACCCCTCATTGAATCTTGTGTACCAAATAGTGTTTCTAGCTTTGTCTAGATTTGATTTGGTGAATTTAAAGACTCAATGTGAAAGAGTAAATTAAGAGAAATAGATAAACACAATGTTCCATATGCCTCATCACATTTGTTAAACCACTTAGGCTTATCTTCATCTTTAGTAGGTTCAATTTCAAGTCCCATTGTTATCCTATATAATCCAGCTTTCCTTAAGTGAATTGTCATGCGTGATTTCCACTCAAAGTAGTTGTATGGAGTTAGGATGGGTACAGTTGTTTGATCCATGATGAAGATATGCAGAAAATAAATGCCAAAAAGAAGAGAACACCACCAAGACAACCCCCCCTTTTTCACTCAATCAAAGAACCCCCACGCAAAAATGATTTTGGCACTTTATAATTAGTGCGCTTATAACTGCCACTAACAAGAAATACTTAGTGGTCTTGATTTCAATGCATTACAAAACCCTCACAAATTGGGCGTATGCTTAAAGTACAATACTAGAACTCTGCCAAGCAAACTAACAACACCACTACGATCTACTCAAAGAATCATGCACTTTCAAAAATGAATCGCCTTGATATGAGGTCGTATGTGAAAGTTATGATCCTTCGAAGTTCCAAAATGTGGGAACTAAGCAGCGTCACCTATAAGAATTTGTAATTTCTGGAAAAACCATGCACCGAAACCAAGAATTATCTACACCACTGCAAAGAGCGTGGAAAAATAGCCAAATTGGAAAAAAGAAGCTCAAGAAAAGGAGCCAAAATGGAGCCTCTGAAGTTCAACACCAAAAGAGAAAACTCCAACGGAGAAGGGTAGATAGCAAAAGTTCAACCTCTGCCAAAAATGAAGCTAAGTTTAGCAGTCGGCCAAATGTGGAGATTCCCTACCAGATGTTAAATAGAACTGCCAAAACTGACAGATTGCCAGATTCTGTGCCAAATATAATATTGCTGCTAATTATAGCCCAAGTGTAGCAAAATGCTAAAATGACAAAAAGCAGTTTAAAATTGGCACAAAGGCCAAGGCGAGGAGCGTAAATCTGAGGTGGACACTACAAAATGCTGGCTTAAATTAACAAAGGCTGAATGAAAGTAATTAGATAATGGGAGGCCGAGCCACACCCTAAGTACAGGGGTCCGCAGCCCTGAAAAGGGTCTGCATAGTGTACTACGCCATCAACCTTTTCAAAAAAAAGCTACGGCCTTTTATTAATGGTTGTTTCCTTTGCTTTTAAATTTTAATTTTTCAAAATTTATATAGTTTTTTTTTAATTTTTTAATGCAATATAAATATTGTTTAAAAAACAAAACCCTGCAGTACAATTTGATATAGATGTTTTGACATTTGTGCAGGGAAAACAAAAAATGTAGTACAAATTTGATAAATTTTTACACAGGGCTGCACCTCAAACTATGTGTTGGGGGGCCAAGATGGCCTTCTAGCAAATTTGTTTTGCCTTTCTAACTCCCAACACCAAAACAGGACATGTAATATATCAAAATTTGTCTGCGAGGCCTCTTGGACGCAATGGCAAGGTCCTTTTGGCCTGAAAACGCTCCGATTGAAGTTGATTTTCAGATCTGAGAACAAAACCGTAGTTCCAGAACTATGTCAAACAATCTCTAATTTCGGTGAAACGAAAGCCAATCTTGACTTTCTTGAGCCTCCTGGATGCACTGGAACAGCCAAAAATACTGCCAGTATAACCTGAAATGTTGCAATCACCTAGATTTCACAAAACACATATGCAAACCCCTGAGATTAAAATGTTTCCTTCAAACTTTTTTGATTCTCCAGATCATCCGAAGATGTAAGATAAGAGCATACTAGGTTTTTGGGAAAACCTGCAATAAGCTTTATTAGCCCCCCCCATATCTATCAAATAAGGAAACTAAAATCCATTCTTCATGCACATAGAATAGCTCTGATACCATGTTAGAATCTAAAAAGAGTATTAACCCAAAAAACTAGTGCAAAAGAATAGATATCTAAACTATGAATGCAAATGATACGAAATCAAAATAGCAACAGAGAGTTAGTCTCCAAGAGAGTAATGCAAATGCTAGAAGCAAAATAGCATTAAGAGGATGCAAAAGATACAAAATACAAGCCAGGTAGCATGCTTATATAGACCAGGAAGAGGGAGGAGGTGGCAACACCGACCAATCAGGAGCAACCATCTATCAGACTAAAGATAGCAAAGTATCTTCCCAAGATAGCTAATGGATGCTCACATGTAGGAAGGTGACACCTCATAATCCACTCACCTAATAAGATATGCTTTATTAACCTAAGCGAGATTAATAAAAGGTCCAGGTAAAACCTCAGACTATAGGGAAAATAAATAACCCATCTAGGAAATAAAAACCTACACTAACAAATTTCTCATCTCATAGGCAGTGAGGGACCCAGAAAACTCTTCCATTGTAAGTTTCTTCAGATCTTTGGCTTCTTCAATTGCAGATACTTTTGAATCAAATTTGTGAGGGAGAGTTCTTAGGACTTTCTTCAAAACAAATGAGTCAACTTTATCTTCGCCCATACTCCTGATTCCATTGATTGCTTCATCTACTCAGCGCAAATAGCCGTCAATGTTCTCCTCTTATTTCATTCTTAGATTCACAAACATTGTTTTGTAAGATTATATTTTTACTTCCTTTATGGTGTCATTTCCTTCATAGAGATATTTGAGCTTTTTCATATCTTCTTTGTTGTCTTGTACCGTACAACCTTAACTAACTCAGAACTGCTCAAACCACTTAAGATGGCATTATTGGCTTTAGAATTATTTTAATGAGCCTTCTTTGTATCTTGATCTATGATAGGGTGACTAGGTTCAATATAATCATCCATGGCAGCTCTCCAAACATCATACCCTAGCGATGTAATAGAGGCTTCTATCCTTACACTCCAAAAATCATAATTACTTCCATCAAATATCAGATCTTTAGAAGAGGACTCCTTCTGAGCCATGTGTTCTACTCGAAGATCTACCTTCAGTTGTTAGGCTACACCAAGGAACTCAACTTTGATACCAATTGTTAGAATACATAGATATACTGAGAGAGAGGTGAATCAGTATATATCAAATCTCAATCCAAATCAACAAAAAATTCTATTGCCTTAATCAAATGATGAAGCAAATTAAGAAATTCAAAGCACAACACATAAGCACACAACCATAACACCAGATGTACATGGAAAACCCTAGAAGGTAAAAACCACAGTGAGCAACCTACTTGGATCTACTGTCCAAATCTAGCCTCACAAATAAAAACAAGATTTACAACAGGTTTTATGGGCTAAAACCCAAAAGAAGCACCAACTCCCTAATACATTATTTTATGGGCACCAACCCAAAGGAAGCACCAACTCCCTAAAGTGCTACAACACTTACAGAATGAGGCTACAACCTCTGAACATCACACTAAAGATATCTCACTAATCAAACACCTCTGCAACATCCACACACTTCATTCTATCACAAATCTTTACTTCATCTACACAACGAACACTACTACCTTCATCACGCTTCCATACACACACACTCACTTCCACCCTCACATACACATCCTCATACACTCTCACTCCATCACCACATTCTCAACAAAGAAGATCTTTTATTTTTACCTTCCGCAAACTACAAAATCTTTCTCCTTCATTGGCCAAGATGAAACGTGTAAACATGAAATGTGCAACAACTACACCAAGTCAGCTCTAAAAAGATGTAGAAATCCAGTGTGGTTCAAGCCAAGTGATAACCAAGACCTATTCTTCATTAACACATTCTTCTATGCTGGTGCACACATCCAAAACATCCGCGAGATCATAAAAAATACATCAAGTCATCCCAACAAACACTTATCCTTCCACAAAAGAGATCCAAACCTAAAGCAGTATCTGTAATCAAAAAATTTGGACAAAATGAAAGATTAAACAATTAAATGCAATACCTTGATCCAAACCTCTCAAAATACCTCAATATCTTGAATGATCAATGCATGCAAGATTGGTTGCTTGAATGATTAGATGTTGATGTTGATTGCTCATGTTCATAGCATAACAATGAAGATGGAGATGGAGATTGATGAGAAGAAAATAGATGTGAGGGCTAGAGGAATTTTGACAGAATGATGTTGCATGCGAGAGATGGGATCCCAAAAAGACTAGAGAAGGGTTCAATTTATAAGCAAAGGTGAGAGAATGTAGGGATAAAACTTCCATTTTGTGAGCAGTAGTAGAATTAGAAAGTTGATCGTGCAACAATAGAGAAGAAATAGAAGGTGAATGAAGTTAACTTGAGAAATGATTTGAGTCATCTTGAGATATGGAAATGGAAGGTGAGCTAATAATTTAAATAATTTAAAATTATTTAAATCATGAGGAATGTGAGGATAAAATAAATAAAATTATTTATTTATAAAGTGATGAATTAAAATAAAATAAAAGATTTATTTTATTTTATTCAAGAGAAAAGGGGATTAAATAAATAAATAAAATTTATTTATTTAATAATGTGAAGGGATGGGATAAATTAAATAAATGTTAGATTTATTTAATTTATTAGAGGAAGTGCTAGGATGAAGAAGGGGTTATGAATAGAAAGGGAGTAAATGAAATTAGTCAAATAAATAAGATTTATTTAACTAATTAGGTGATGACATGGGTACCTAGGGCAAAACATGCTACAAGATGTCTAAATGATGTAATGTTGCAAGAGATGGACATTTTTGGGTGTCTACAGTATCAGAGAGACCAATTAGCATCATGTAGATCACTTCACAAGCAACATGAGACTTGAACACACCTCAAGCAATCCTTCCTCTAAAATATATGTTTTCTTTCTGGCGCAAGCAAACAGACACTGAACCTAGCATCACTTACAATAACTAAACACTCAGTCTTTTAGACAGAACATTGAAAAACCAACTTGCAATGCACTTCAATACCTAAAACCTGAAATGAACAAACATATAGACTAATTGAACTTATCCTCCAAACATCAAAGCCAAAAGATGAACTGCGGTGAAATGTGGTGGCTTTTTCTTTCTCCTCCAGACAACCCTAATCAGTAACAAGATTTGTCTTTGGTCTGCTGATTCTGGAGAATCTCTGCATTACAACTTATCATTTGAAACTTGAATATATCATTCTTCTCATCTATATATGATCATCCTTCAAACCGCAAGACCTCATCTTCAAAAGTGGAGAAATGCAGAGCATTCCTCAGACCTTCTTTGACTGCACCAACACAGGATTACTGTCTTCACTCTGAGAGCTCTAGAATCTTTTGTGGTAATTAACAAGCTCTAATATTAGGAATATACCTTCTTCACATATATCTCTATCTAACTTCCAAACCACAAGGCTATACCTTCAAATGTGGAGGAATGTGGATCATTCTCCTGTGCAAACTCTAGTGCCTTGAACTTCCTGAAACTTTCTTTTAAGATTTAAGTAATACTTTTCATTAGGAAATAATGAATACCACATTCACCATATCAAATACATCATTCACAACACCATACTCAACAATAATCTTCATGTTATCATAACCTTTGTTTATGAACTTTAGAATATAGGGTACAACTGTGTACAAATGATATTGATCCAATCAGTATAAATCATACATGACTTCCATCAACTTACCCTTTACTTCACAACTTCTCTAATCCATCTCTGATCATCACTCCTTTATATTCTTCTCTGATCATTATAGCATATACTCATCACTTTGCTTATCTAAACATCACTGATTAGCACATCATATCAACACTTTCTCTTTTAACCTTCAACACTGTTGAATCGATCCTATCCATCACTAAACATTACACTGTTGACCTTGCAACAAAAGCAACTCTCCACTTTAAATAAGTAGGAACAAGGGGAGTCTCAATCAAGGAAGGTGAAATATCAATGAGCATCTTTATAGGAGGAGAAGGAGAATTAGAAGAAGCTTCATCATCATCATCATCCAAACATGCAAGGCTTTCCATAGAAGCAAACTCAATTTTTTTTTTATCATAGTCATATGGTAGATTGTCTGAATCATCAAGAGGTACAAGATAGTCTAAAATAGGATCATCTAGGAATGGCTGAGTAATGATATCTCCACACATCTCCCAAATCTTGGTCCAAAGAGCATGAGGACAATTAATGTGTGAAATGACACTCCAAGTGTGATCATGGACATGTAGGCCAATCAATCCTTTGACATCATTTTTGGAATCCCAAATAAACTCTCTCCAAAAATTACTTGATTAAGGAACAATCCCATATAGATATGGCAAAAATGAAGCCAATGTAAGTGCTTAAAGATATCATCTCTCCATTGCTTATAATTCCCCCTTTGCAAGATGATTACATAAGGATGAATAGAAAATCCCATGATGGACTAAGATAGATCCCCAAATTACATAGACATGAAACCCTCAATAAAAAATATAACCCCCCCAATATACCTCAATGTTGAAAATGAAGTCCCCAGCAAAAATAACCATCAATTTCAACAAATTTTCCAAGAAATGAGCTAAAGTACACAAAATGTCTTCATATTAAAATTTTGATATTTGAGGTAGAATCTATAAATCACATGGATGGATAAGTAGTTCTCAGAAATACCTTTCCCACGCCTATAAGAAGTCCAAAATTAGACATAGTGGGTGGAAGATATGGCTTGTCAAAAAATATGATTTAACATAAGCTTCAAATTGAAGAAATAGGCACCTATAGAAAAATCAGGAAAAATCACCTATACCACTACGATGTGCTCAAAACTAATTTTATGATGCCTATAAGAACACAAAAAAATGACTACATGGGAGAAATTTATGCCCTCCAAAAGCAAATAACTCCTATATGAAGTGGTGGATCTGGGCAGAGATGGCGGATCTAAGCAACTCACTAGTGGCAGGGATGGACCTAGGTGGAGTTGGAAATCAATAGTGATTTAGTGGTTTTCCTAGTGGAGGCAACAGATCTACCACTCATTGACATTGCAACTATTGGGGTTTTAAGCCTTCAAGAGCTGGCAATGTCTGCATGACCAAGGGCTTTGACCCCTTAACCACCACTAATGTACCTCTTGTATAGTTGATGTAGGCAAGTACCTTCTAGCTAATAAAAAACTAGAATTTTCTACCAACACCGGATGATACAGATAAAGAATATTTCCTAGAATATGCCAAAAAGATTATACCAACTATACTAATCCGATGTAGCCTATTTTTTGGCAAGTATAGACTATATGGTATGGATCCATATGAAGTGTATGGATTTTAATGACAATAATTTTGACCAAACCCCCAAAAATCCCAAATCAAAAACTCACCCAAACCTTATCAAGTTAAATATATTGATTTATAAGTTTTTGGGCCTTCTAAACTCAATGGTAAGGTCCGTTTTGCATAGTCAAGATGCACCATGTGAAACTTCTTGGAAAAAACCCTCTAAATAAGGGAAGGGAATTGTAGATATTAGCTTTGATACCATGTTAGAGTTGACAGTGACCTCCACATGAGCCAAGGATCACTTGCAACCAAAATAACCTTCCACACAAAAGAGAAGCAATAGAAATGCTATAATGCCAAAGAATGATTATGATGCATACAAGATGGTACATACATACAAGATGATACAATATGATGATAATGTATAGGAGAAACCTTGCTTATATGGGCAAGGTGAGAGAACACATAACATAGGATTATGACAAGTGTCATAATCATATGACATGAGACCTAAAAATAAAATAACCTAAATGTGCCCCAAGTATGCCCTAAGTAAACTTAACTATGCAAGTGTGAATAAGACCTAGTGTGTAATTAGTTAGGTAATATATCCCATTCACGCCAACACAACAAGCTTAGTAACTTTCATTCAATGTCAAAATTGCACTCAAGTATAGAAGATTTGATCTTGTAGCATAGCCTACCCTACACATGTCTTAAAACATGCTCAAAATGCATATACATAGATCATGCCAAGCTATAACTCATGTGAATAATAGAGATGCATCACCCATCGGGCCATAAATAAGCAACAATAGTAACCAACCATGTGCCAACACCAAAAATTCTCATCTCATTCAAATAGAGAAAGAAAATCTCCACAAATTGCACATGGGGCTTTGCAAACCATGAAGGTGTGAATAGTAGGTAAATAACTTGAAATTGTGGTGAGATCTATGACCATGACAATTGTGGAGGATAATAATATAGATCAATAGTTCTCACAATAATATGTAGGAAAAAGATGCACAATGAGATTGCATTAAAAAGTAAAATGAAATAAAAAAAAGGAACTTGAACCCACCAAGGAGAACATGTGACATATATGGATTGGACAATGAATGCACAATTATCAAAAATAGACCCACCACATCGCTAGGTAGGAATCATGTGACACAATAATATTTCCACCACCTTGGAGCACACAAAAACACATCAATAAGAGCTCAGGCCCACCAATCCTACCATGTAAGTGTCATATGGTACAGATGATAGGTGCTAGTTAGGAGTGTAAGACATCATGATAAATGCTTGGGTCCAACATCGCCAGAGGCAACATGTGAGAAGTTGTGATTCATCTAAAGAATCCATGTATACTACTATAAAAGTATATTAAAGCTCAAACTAGAAGTAACAAAAGGGCAACACCATGCATACAAGCACACCCTAGACATAAAGTTGAAACATACATGACTCACAAGGCATGATGAACACATGCAATTCATAATATTGAAAATATTCCCAATAGGACTATCCCGCTATTGAGCTCACCCCTTTGTCACAAGAGTGATTGTAACATCACCAAACTTCCCTAGAAGCTATGATCTATCATTTCTAGCTAAATTAATATTTTATTTCAAGTTTTAATCATCTCTTGCCTTAGTCAAATTCTTTATATTATGTTTATTTTCCTAATGTTTTTGTGTGCTTTTACTAGTTTGACTATGATATTTCTCTCTATTTGTGTATCTAAGAAACATGTGACTATCACTTTGTGAACCCAAGAGATCTCTTGTTTCATCAGTTACAGTTTGGAGGTAATCTAGTACAATTCCATTTGCACTCCTTCGTTAGAGCACACCTCCTTGAACTTTCTTGGCATCATTCTAATCATTCTAGTTTTACATAGTTTCTTTCTCCTAGGTTCACAAGTTCCTCATTTGATGCTTACAAAGTTTCAATTCATTATTAGTTTCCAATTCTATGTTTCCAAATGTGTTGTTAGTCTCAATTCTAGTGTATGTTATATTAGTTTAGGATAGGACTCTTTAGTTTAAATCTAAAAGTGTCTTGATTTGATCTATTTTAATATACATGTTTAAAAGAACTCGTAATTCTATTTAGGGTTTCATAAAATCTAATTAACAACTAAAAATAGATGTCATTTTTTGTTCTTTCACTTGGAGTCAACTAAATTGCATGATCATGGGAATATTGAGGGGTAATCCATGAGGCTTTGTAAATACTAATGTATGTTTGGCTAGGTGTGCATGTAATTCATATGATTGATTTTAGGTGTCAAATTTAGTAAGTTGCATAGAATAAAGTTGTACTGTTACCCCATAGATCCCTTTTAATAAATTCTCCATTTGATGGGAGCTAATTAGGTGTGTGGAACATGATTTAATACCTATGAGAATGTATTTATAGTCATTGGATGTAAATTGCATCCATGTTTTCAAGAAGTCCCAAAGGATGGGTCCGAGTGTGTGTAGTAATTATGCTCCTATAACCACATCACAACCTCCAAGTGAGAGAAAATTGTATTAGATTTTAAAATTATAGTCACTCATAGAAATTCATACATTTTGCATTTCCCTTTACATGCCACTATGCCCCCATTATCTATCGTGAACTCAAAAGTAGAACATGGATACACATTACAATGAACTTGTTTAGCTACTCAGAGATCCAAGAAATTATAAGTGTTGCCTAAGTCAGTGAGGATAGTTAAAGGTTACTTTTTGAAGTATGCCTTAACCTTCATTGTCTAGGTTGTTGTTGTTCCAACCAAGGCAAGCATCAGAATCTTTGAAGTAGGATATTAGAACTAGAGTTTGGTACTTGGTCTTCTTCCTCAATTGAAGGGTCCTATGGATGCACAAATTATTCAAAGATAGGCCGACTCCACATCCAACAAATACAATTTTTATTCCACACATTTGTGACCTAGGGAGTACTTTTCATCATAATTGTAGCATAATATTTCCACTTGGTGAGAACTCATTTCTTCATGGGTAAGGCATTTGATGGTTGGTGGGTGAGGACTAGGAGTAGATGTCGGACGTGTGCCTGGAGGTGCTATGGGATGCAATGTCAATTTAGTGTTGGCTTATGAAGCTTTATATGGATGGTGTTGAGCTACAATTTTATCCTCAACAAAATAAGATAACTTGAGAGCTTCCTTGAATGTGGCAAGCTTAAAACTACTTTTAGACCACTGATAAAACTACTTTTGATTTTTTTGGAGTGCTCTTGTTTGATTGGCTAATTTATCAAACTATGTTTGATATTCATGGTATTAATGTATTTGGAATAATTTAGTTAAGGTCCCTTTGAAGTATTCATACACACTTGGAACAATGTAGCTGAGGACCTCCTTACAAAAAAGTCCCATATGAGAAAAGGATGTGATTTTTCCAACCATTAATACTATTGGATAAATTCATGTTTTAGATGGAAAGATGTTATAGAGAATTTTTGAGCTGTGGTAATTTGATGGAATATAAAATGATTCTATATTATATGTAATCAATTAGTAGGGTCAACACCATCAACTTTTGGAAAGTCTATTTTAGGTGTGTGTTGAGTTTTGACAATATTTTGTTGGTTAAAAAATCATTATTTTCAATGAGAGTTTTATCCCATATCTAAAAGTAAAATTTATTTTATCCATGCATTGATAGAATCATATTTTATATGAAGAGTTCCCACAGGAGAGAGGGAATTTCATCTAGCACTTTTATCTTGGATAAGTACTCATGCATATATAGACTATAATTAGGTGATTACATTTGTCAATGTTTCCAAACAAGGCTTTGACCAATCCTAGGATCTATGATCACCAACTATAGTGGACACACATGGGGTTACTAGAAGGTAGACCAAATTTATATATCAAAATGATCAACTTAAAGAAAGGATCATAATGGAACAATTGCTTGGATGGGGAAAAATTGACTGGGGTTACTAGATGGTGTACTAGAGTTATATGTCAAAATGATCAGCTTGACAAGAGGATTGTAATGGGATAATTTCTAGATGGGGGAAATTTATTTGAGAGTATGTGAGGATGGGGAGAATAATGTATGTGTTGGTATCTCAGGTTGGAGATTTAGTGTGGGGTGGCTTCTTCCAATAAGGAGCATTGTATGGAATTGCTCTATCTTGAGGGTTTGATCTATTTTTGAATATATTGGAGTTTATTTCTATTATTATATAGGTTCATAACAACCTTGGTTAGATCAAATAAAAGTAGTATGTACATAAATGTTTAAAAATATGTTCATAGAGATATAAGTGTGAAATAAATAGAGAAACATATGTACCTATTTCCAATTCAAGTCACTTCCCACTTACAGTTATGTTGAAACTCTCCAAGACATTTGTTATAGCCACAAGGATAAGGAAAATCACATAGAGGTTCCCTATGAATACAAATATAGGGTTCATCAATTATACCAAATGTGTCACAACCCTTAATCAATCACTGGTCAATGTTAAAATAATTTTAAATTTCAATTTGTTAGTTCATTGAATTGTAGTATAAATTTCAAATGGATAGGAGATATTGATTAATGGTTATTAAGTAAATTACAAAGATGTTAGAAGTGGCCCAAACTTTGATAAGTGATAAGTAGATTAGTCAATTGCAGAGAGCAAATAAATTAGTAGTTGTTGATTATTTACTAAGTTCATTATAAAATTGGCTACTAACTTAAATTAGATTCAATCCTTTAAGTGTTCATTAACCCTCGATTTAAGTATATGATATATAACCGTGGTATTTAATAATTAATATCCACCCCCTTTTTTTAAATGAATTTGGTTGGAAAATGTTAGTAAGCAATTAAAAGATTAATAACGATTAAAACTAAGAGATAATTAAAGTAATAAAGAATATTTAAATTTAAATAAAAATAAATGCATTCCTTTTTAGAAACCCAAGAATCTACAGGTTCCATGATTTTAATTAATTGAGTTGGAGAAATTATCTCTAGGGATTCATGAGGAAAGGATTATTTAAGGAGAGGAAGAAAGATTGGACGGGGGTTGGTTGGAAAATATTTTTTGGCAAGAGGATTGACATTCCTCTGAAGGTAATGGAATGTTTTTTATGTTTTCTTGATCTTTTTCTCTCATCTTTTCTGGGGTTGACCAATGAATGAGTAGGTTTCAGGGATTTTTCTTGTGTGTGCATGCAAGGTTTCTTTCATAAACACCCATGTGTATATATGTTGTGTAAGGGTTCTTTTTGATATATATATTGGGTTGCATGCAGGGATTTTATGTGTATATAATGTGTGTGCATGCAGGGTTTTGTTCATAGATATATGTAAATACACCCATGTGTATATATAATAGGTGCATGCAGAGATTCTTTCAAAATATATATTTATACAAAAATGTATGTGTATATTGATGAAGGGGGTAAATCATAAAATACGCAACAATAGAAATTGTACACAGAAAATAGAACTTTCTTTTATTGATTTGGAGAACTTATTGCATTACAAAAGCTCAAATACAATAAGAGGAATCAACCCTCCACAGGTTGCAACATATTACAGCTTCCTATCACAAGACTCTAGAATCATCTGCCTTCTGTAACCCCAAATCAGCTAGGGTTTTTGTTTTCCCACCTATTCTTGACTCCACACTTGCCCCCTTAACTCACCACCACCCAGGGTTCCCAAAATAGTCATAAATAACACTTTTTTGTGGCCTCCAACTAAATTTCAAAATTTGCAACTCCCTCCAAAAGGAGGTCAACTTCCGAGAAGCATAACTTTTGACTCGGGTGTCCGATTGACGAATCATTTTAAGCACCAAAAATCTCACGATGTGAACTATCATGCCAAAAATTTGTAGACAGATTTCTATCAACTTTTTGAAATGTTATGGGATGTTTTAGTGCCTCATATCTTGTTTCAGAAATTTTCATGGGCTTTTCAGAAAATAAAAAACTTTAATATCTTTCAGCTCACAAATGATCTTTGTCTGATTCCTTTGCCAAAGGTCTTATATTTCCATTATGTAACTTTCTGTAAGTTTTTGCTTCAATCCATGCCCAAATGCAAACTTTCCTAAAATGGCAGGTAAACTTTCCAAAATTGGCAGTTTGCTATTTTTAGCAGTTTGAAAAAAACTAAAAGTCCTACATCATTATTTAGGAGATTATGGAACCAAAAACACTAATTATGGATAGAAATGAAAACATCTGCAATGATTTGAATTAACTTATTTTTGGGTAATGCAAGATTGCCCTTACACCACTGGATGCTCTGCATCAGACACCTAGGCTAATTTGAGAAGTGGCCCTATCACGTTTCAGGTGTTTGTGTGGAGAAAACCCAAATGATCAACCTCTACTTTAGACAACAAAGAAGAATCTTCAACAGGCCTTCCTTTCCATTTCACCAGATATTCTTCATGTTGCCTATTTCGAGTACTTCTTTCCACACAGCTATCCAAGATCTCTTCTATCTCCTCTGTTGAAGTAGATGCTGGAATACTCCATTGTTCTTCTGTTGTTCCATCCTCTGTGCCACCCTCATGATATTCTGTTAAACCAACAATGTTGAGCATAGGGGAAATATTAATTCCACTTGGTAGCTCTACCTCATACACATTTCCTAAATCATTCTTCTTCAAGATTCTGCACGGTCCAAATTTCTTCATTTTCAGCTTATTGTATGTTCCAATTGGGAACCGTTCTTTTCTCAAGTGAACCATGACTTCATCTCCCACCTACAACTCCTTATGTCTCCTCTTCTAATCTGTCTTAGTCTTGTATTGAATATTCATCTTATTAATATGCTTTCTCACCTCTTCATGCAAATTCTTCAGATGTTTTGCAAAGCCTTTCGCTTCAGCACTTGTCTTTTCTCCTTTATCCAGCTTCCTTAACTCAGAAGCATTTCTCAGGCTATTGCCATATACAATCTAGAATGGTGATTTACCAGTACTCCTATTGACAGAATTGTTGTAAGCAAATTCTGCCTGTGGTAAAATTAAATCCCATCCCTTGGGCTTATCTCCTACTAAGCATCGTAGCAAGTTACCCAAACTCCTATTCACCACTTCAGTCTGTCCATCAGTCTGTGGATGGTGTGCAGAACTAAACTTCAAATCTGTCTTCAACTTCTTCCACAATGTCCTCTAGAAATAACCAACAAACTTGGTATCTCAATCTGAAACTATGCTCTTTGGTAGACCATGTAATCTCACCACCTCCATGAAAAATAACTTTGCAATATGAACATCATCATTAGTCTTCTTGCAAGGAATAAAATGTGCCATCTTTGAGAATCTGTCCACCACCACAAAAATAGAATCATGTCCTCTCTGTGTCCTTGGTAAACCAAGAACAAAATCCATACTAATATCATTCCATGGCTTCTCTGGTACAGGTAATGGTTGATATAGACTTGTATTTTGACTTGCTCCTTTCGCCATCTGACATACTCTGCAACTCTGCACAAATTTCCTCACATCCTATTGCAACTATGGCCAATAATAATTTTCACCAACAATAGCAATGGTCTTATCTCAACCAAAGTGTCTAGCCAATCCTCCACTATGCTTCTCCTTAATCAGGTTCTCTCTCATGGAACTCCTTAGAATGCACAATTGGCTTCCTCTAAACAACATGCCATCTTGGATTATGAAATCCAACCATTTAGTCCTGTCCAAAGCAATAGGTTCCAAACAAGCTTTCTAGGCCTTTGCAAAATCTAGATCTTCAGGATACAAACTTTTGACCTCATCGAAACCAACAACCTCTATCTTCATTTCTGTCAACAAATTTTGCCTTCTGCTCAAGGCGTTTGCAACTCTATTGGACTTCCCACTCCTATGCTTTAAAACAAAAGTATAACTCTGCAAAAACTCAACCCATTTTAAATGCCTTAGATTCAACTTTTCTTGACTATTAAGATACTGTAAAGCCTGATGATCAGTATATAAAACAAACTCTTTTGGAAACAAATAATGTCTCCATTTCTTCAAAGCTTGAACTATAGCATAAAATTCCTGATCATAAACAAAATACCTTTCCTTGGCATCATTAAGCTTCTCACTAAAATAGGCAATGGGCTTACCTTCTTGACTCAAAACAGCTCCTATGGCACTACCACTAGCATCACAATCTACCTGAAATACCTTATTGAAATCTAAAAATACCAAAATAGGTTGCTCTGTGACTTTCTTCTTCAATGTATCAAAGTTTTTGTCTACTCCTTTAGTCCATTTAAACTCTTTTCTATCCCCTCTCATTATCTCCGTTAGGGGTGCACAAATGCTACTAAAATTTCTGTAAAAACTTGCCAAACCATGAAAAGATTGTACCTCTGTGGCACTCCTTGGTGTAGACCATTCAAGGATAGCTCTCACCTTTTCTGGGTCCATCTTAAGACCTTCCTCTGAGACAACAAATCCTAAGTATACCAACTCCTTCTTTGCAAGACTACATTTCTTCAGATTAATCAACAACTTCTCCTCTCTTAGCTTCTCTAAAACTCTTCTGATATGCATCAGATGCTCATCCCAAGTCTTACTAAAAATTAAAATATCATCTAAATAAACAATAACAAAACTTCCCAAAAATTCTTTCAGTACCTCATTCATGAGCCACGTGAATGTGCTCAGTGCATTGGTTAGCCCAAATGGCATCACTAACCACTCATACAAACCCTCCTTTGTCTTGAAGGTTGTCTTCCATTCATCTCCTTCTTTGATTCAGATCTGGTGATACCCACTCTTCAGGTCAATCTTCGTGAAGTACTTGGCTCCACTCAAACAATCCATTATGTCATCCATTCTTGGCAATGGAAACCTGTACTTGATCGTGATCTTATTTATGGCTCAAGAATCTGTACACATTCTCCACTCTCCATCTTTCTTTGGTGCTAGTACTGTAGGTACTGCACATGGACTCAGGCTCTCCCTTATCAGTCCCTTCCTTAACAACTCATGAACTTTTCTATTCAACTCTTCATTCTCTACTGGAGTCATTATGTGGGCTGCCTTATTTGGTAAACTTGCTCCTGGTATCAAATCCAAATGATGGCTTATCTTCCTCACTGGTGGTAAACCTTATGGTACATTATCAAAGATAATGTCCTAAAATTCTTCCAACATATCTAAAACTTCTGCTGGTACATCTTCATATTTATCTTGACTAATCTTAGGAATCAATGCAAAGCAATGACACTCATGCTTCATACCCTCCAAAAATTTCCTACCATCTACCAAGCAAATTTTGGCAATACTACATATCTTTTCTTCCACCTCCTTCAAAGCCTTTAACTTATGATGAACTCCATCATTTTTTAGGGAATATGTGTTTTCATGACCATCATGGACAGCGCTCCTATCATACTGCCACAGCCTCCCCAACAGCATATGGCATGCATCCATCAGTATGATATCACACAACACCTCATCATGGTAGTCCCCAATCTTGAACTTCACTAAGCATTGCTCATTGACCAAAGCTCTGTGGTTCTTCTGTAACCATGCAATCTGATATGGATGTGGATGCTTTCTTCTTGTCAACTTCAACTTGTCAACTATCTCCTTTGAAACAAGATTGTCAGTACTTCCACTGTCAATAATAATGTCACAACACTTACCTTCACATTTGCACCTTGTGTAGAATAAACTCTTCCTCTGATTGGGTTCTTTCTCCTCATTCAGCAAAGTTCTTTTGACAACTAGGGTTTCTCCCCTTTCAGCATCTTCAAAACACTCAGATTGAGCATCTTCATCTACATGTGCAACTGGTGCATTACCTTCAGGTCTTCTATTTGTCCTTCCTTGATGTTGCGAACACTCATATGCTCGATGCCCTTCTTCTCCACATTGGAAATAGGTTCCTCTGAAACCTCCTCTTCTGGGTCATTGCCCAGGTCTGCCTCTTCCTCTTCCTCTTTGCTCACCATTGTTCTGGTCACAAGGGCGGTAGGCATTATCGACTCTCTGATTTTGACTGGTGCTAGCTTCTTCACTTTTATTTTGATCTTCATTACAGCCTCCATAGGGTCTTCCACCCGTCCTTCTGCCTTGACCTCTTCCCCTTTGCTTTCTATATAACCTTTTATTCAGCTTCTCTTCCATCTTCAGGGAAAACTGGTATGCATCTTCTATGGTGGT
Organism: Cunninghamia lanceolata; assembly: GCA_027924645.1. Classification (NCBI taxonomy): domain Eukaryota; kingdom Viridiplantae; phylum Streptophyta; class Pinopsida; order Cupressales; family Cupressaceae; genus Cunninghamia; species Cunninghamia lanceolata. The sequence goes on along the minus strand of BSBN01000112.1, from coordinate 22,261,124 downwards.
CATTCTGACCAAGCTTAGCTCCTCTTGAATACTCAGCCTCAACCTATTAATGTAATGGGATACCTTCTCCTTTTTGGGCTCTGCATGACCTATCATGATAGTAATTTTATAAAACTCTTCTATATAATCCTTAACAAACTTGTTACCTTGCTTCAGTCCTTGCAGCTTCTTCAACAACTCCATCTCATAGTCCACAAGAATGAACTGATTCTTCAATTTCTCCACCATCTGATCCCATCTAGTGATCTTTCCTTTTCCTCTTCTATTCCTCTCTAATTGGACCTCCTTCCACCAAATACTGGCATGGCCCTTCAACTTTGTTTTTGTAAAATTGACCCAATCTGGGTCCTCCACATCTTCATACTCGAAATACTCCTCCATGTCATTGATCCAATCAATAAGCTATTCCAGATTCAAATCTCCAGAATATCTAGAAACTTTGATCCTGGATCTCTTTCCAATCTTAGAAATGGCCCTCAGCAACCTAACTTCTGTAGCTTCTTGTTCTTCCTCAGATAGCTCTTCTTCAGCTTCATCTTCACTTTCTTCTCTTGTTCTCAGCTCAAACCCTCTTCGTAGCTTCTCTTACAATGCATCGATTTGCCTTTGCAGGACTCTAAACCCCTCTTCTGTCAAAGCATTCCTCCCAATACGATTCCTTCATAGAGGCATCTTGATCTCCGCAGAAAACCCACAACCTCAGGTCCTAGTGCAAACTGCCTCACGGTCGGCGATCTGTCTACACACTCAGGAACCCTTTCTCTGATACCACTTGATGAAGGGGTAAATCATAAAATACGCAACAATGGAAATCGCACATAGAAAATAGAACTTTCTTTTATTGATTTGGACAACTTATTACATTACAGAAGCTCAAATACAATCAGAGGAATCAACCCTCCACAGGCTGCAACATATTACAGCTTCCTATCACAAGACTCTAGAATCATCTGCGTTCTGTAACCCCAAATCAGCTAGGGTTTTTGTTTTCCCACCTATTCTTGACTCCACACTTGCCCCCTTAACTCACCACCACCCAGGGTTCCCAAAATAGTCATAAATAGCACTTTTTGGCAGCCTCCAGCTAAATTTTAAAATTTGCAACTCCCTCCAAAAGGAGGTCAACTTCTGAGAAGCATAACTTTTGATCCGGGTGTCCGATTGACAAACTATTTTAAGTGCCAAAAAGCTCAGGATGTGAACTATCATGCTGGAAATCCTTAAATGGATTTTTGTCAACTTTTTGAGATGTTATGGGATGTTTTAGTGCCTCATATCTCGTTTCAAAAATTTTCAAGGGCTTTTCAGAAAACAAAAACTTTAATATCTTTAAGCTCACAAATGATCTTTGCCTGATTCCTTTGCCAAAGGTCTTATATTTCTGTTATGTAACTTTCTGTAAGTTTTTGCTTCAATTTGTGCCCAAATGCAAACTTTCCTAAAATGGCAAGTAAACTTTCCAAAATTGGTAGTTTGCTATTTTTAGCAGTTTGAAAAAAATTGAAAGTCCTACATCATTATTTAGGAGATTATGGAACCAAAACACTAATTCTGGAAAGAAATGAAAACATCTGTAATGATTTTGAATTAAGTTGTTTTTGGGTGATGCAAGATTGCCCTTACACCACTGGATGCTCCTGCATCATATATGCATCTAATGGTTGTGTGTTGCAGGTCAGGGATCAACCACTTGCAAATTTATACCTGCAAAACATGCATGCAGGTTAGAATATATATATATATATATATATATATATATATATATATATATATATATATATATATATATATATATATATATATATATATTACATGTTTATATATGCAATGATATTTAAAAATATAAATTAAAAAAATGAAGAAAAATATATATAATAAATAAATAAATCTTGTTTATTTAAAATTATATATATAAGGGAAATGGGGGGGGGCCTACGTAGGTGCAAACCCTCATGGCCTAAGGTCGTCTCCCCAAAGGGGAGACCAAGACCTGCATAGGCGGGTCGTCCCCCTTTTAGGGGAGGCCACAACATGCTTATGCAGGTTGGCCCTTGGCCACCTGCATAGGCAGGCCAACTAGGGGTTTTCCTCCCTCCCCCTTTGCAAATACATGAATTTATTTTTTCTTGGTTTTTTATTTCTCTTATAAAAGAATCAAAATATTTATGATTTTTACATTAGGGTTTTCAAGGTTATAATGTCATGATTATAATTATATACTTAAATATATATTCTTGTTTAAGAATATATGTATATATATATATATATATATATATATATATATATATATATATATATCAATATATACACACATATAAATTATAAACTTGGTTACTTCAATTCATAATTCAAAGATAAAGTGTATACGTAATTAATTTATGGGTTTATTAGGGAAACAGATTTGTGATCTATTTTTGTTAGTTAAATTAGTCAATTTAATCATTTTTAATTTTGAATGATAACTTAGTCAATATGATTAAATAAGATGAAGTTTATTTTATTTTATTTTAGTTAAAATTAACCGATCTTGTTATTCAAATTATTTTAGATTAACACAATCCTGATTTACAAGATAATAGTTTAGTTTAATTAAAATGATTTTTGATATTCAATTATTTTATTCAGTTTGGATTAATGCAATATTTGATTTACAAAAAATTGATCTACAATTTATTCGTTTAGTTTAATTCAACAAATGCAATATTTGATTTACAATTTATTCACTTAGTTTACTTGGACAAATGCAAATCCTTGTGTTTACAAATTGTTCATTTAGATTTATTAGGATGGACAAACGCAATCTTTTTGATGCAAGAGCATCCAGTGGTGTAAAGGCAATCTTGCATCACCCAAAAAAAAGATGTGTTTCTAAATTGTTGATGTTCTTTCCATTTCTTTTCAAAATTTGTGGTTCTAGTTCCATAATCACTTGAATAATGATGTAGAACTTTCAGTGTTTTCCAAATTGCTAAAATAGCATCTTGCTATTTTAGGAAAGTTTGCATTTGGGCACGGATTGAAGTGAAAATTTACAGGAAGCTTTGTAACTGAAAAATAAGACTTTTGGAAAAGGAATCACGCAAAGATCATTTGTGAGTTGAAAGATATTAAAGTTTATGTTTTCCAAAAAATGCCTGAAAATTATTCAAACTCAAGTTTGAGGCAATAAACGGCCTCGAACGGGCCCGAAAATGGCCGGAATCGGTAGAGCGGGTTCCTAGCACATAGAGCACTTCATGAGCTTTCTGACGCATAAAATGGTTCGTCAATCGAACATCCGGATCAAAAGTTATGGCTCCCAGAAGTTGACCTATTTTTGGAGGGAGATGCAAATTTTGAAATTAGGTTGTTGGCCGCCAAAAAGGCTATTAATAACCATTTTTGGGAACCGTGGGCAGTAGTAGAGTTAAGGGGGAAAGTGTAGAGTCAAGAATAGGCAGGAAAATAGAAACCCTAGCAGATTTGGGGTTGCAGATGGCAGATGATTCTAGAGTCTTGTGAGAGGAAGTTGTAATGTGTTGCAACCTGTGGAGGGTTGATTCCTCTAATTGTATTTGAGCTTCTGTAATGTAATAAGTTGTCCAAATCAATAAAGAAAGTTCTATTTTCTGTGTGTAATTTCTGTTGTTATGTGTTTTATGATTTACTCCCTTCATCACTTTTATATTTAATTTATCTTATTTTGGGTTAGCTCATTAAGGATGGATCTATAAAATTATTAATTACAAACTAGTTAGTTAATTAAAGAGGGACAAATGCAATCTGTTGTTTCTTTTTTTATATAAGTTGTTTATTTAGTTTAAGTGGTTCACTAAATCAATTGTTTTACAATTTATTTCATAGTTATTTAATTTAAATCAGACAAACTCTATCATTTGTCATAGGTATTTCTATTATTCAATTTGTTTGATTCACAATTGTTCACTTAATTTAATTAGGAAGACCAAACTCTTTCATTTGTTTAAATTAGGCATTTAATGTAAAGAAGACACTATGGAAAGACAATTTTTAAATTTAATAGGAGTAATTAAATCTCAATTATTAGTCTTTTATAAATGAACTTAGTTTAAAAACTACTATTTTCATTTTCTTTTCTAGGGTTCTAAGTGTAATTTACAACTGCTAAGTATGAACTCTCTTTCAAAGTTTATTAATTATGGGTAAACATGATTATTTACTTCCACTGCAATGGTTCATTCAATCTTCTTGTGATCAACAACTTGTTAAATGTATGCTCATAATGGTAGTACAATGTTCTCTTTCACACAAATCAAGCAAAATAATAAAGAGAAAATCCAAAACACATCCCAATGTTTGATGAATAAAGGGTACCTTTGGTTCACACTTACAGACTGTCAAGCCATCGTGATGAACTACTGTGCCCATGGCCTAATATAGTTGCAACAACGACATCTAGGCATCATCCCTATAAACCGTTGGGGAGTAATAAGGATCATCTTGTCGATTAAAGTACAAGGGGCAAGGTAATCCCCCTCATACACTATACTAAAAAGATAAAATCATAAAGAACCTACTTAGTAAACTTTTCCCTTCTCTTGGCTTAAAAGGATCTAGGAGTGCTTGACAAAACCTCTACTTTTACAAAGGAAATACTTTAGTAGGAAGAGGGTTTTTTCTTGAGACACGTAGTTGTAATTTTATTCCTAGTAAACTAGGAAGGGGTCCTTGCATTGTTAATAGTTACATTTACCTAGTGTATCCTTAGTAGCATTTTTGTGCAAGTTTCTAATTTAGAAAAACCATAAACACATTTTATGAAATTAGTCGTATTCTTGTTCATGTGATTCTTATGTTATTGGTTAAGCTTAGGCTTGAGTGTTAATCTATTAATCATTGTTCTTCACTCTCTCTTGCAATACTAGTGATTAGTAATCTATTGAGGGATAACCCTAGGTGTTGTGGCTTCTTCTGTATTATGATATTTCTTAGTACGTACTTAATTCTTTCAACCAACCAATAAAATGGAAGTTGGGAAATATATAGGGAATCTAAACAAGATTGGCTAAATACCTGACTATGGTAAGATTATCATAATAGTACCTGGAGTAACTAAATAGTTCTATGATTAAATCATTGAATGTGTATTATCTATCTCCATGAGATGGCGGTAATTCCCTTGAACATGAGAACCTAGGTACTTGATATAGTAGAATGAGTTAAATTGAGTTTAGTTATGGGTGTAAATTTCTTGAGGGCCCTTAGCAAATTAGAGAATCCCCCTTTTGGTAGAATTGAATATTAAGAAACAACACATACTTGGGAAAGAGTTGCGATTTACACATCTTGTTATATCTGCATGGTTAGTTGACCATTTAAATAGGGATACCTTATTTATCATTTAAAATGAATAATAGTTAAATATTGTATCGGTATGGTAGATCTTCATAGATGACCTAATTCTTATTTTAAGTCCTAGTTTGCTAATTAGAAAATGATGCGTAAATCTCTTGGGAAACTTTTGTGAAAGCTTTATTGTTAAAACATAATGTTATCATGGAAAGAGTTTGTCGATAGTAAACTTAAAATGTCATGAAAACTAAAACACTTCACGTCAAACACCTCTATTAGGCATTTGCTTATAGTTGTTATTTAGGTTTTTGTCCCTGTTTCACTTGAGTGGGTGACAGCCGACAAAGAACTATCTGGGGAAACTAGACCCTAGAAAGGGTTGTGTACCCACTTGTACAATTACATAAACCTAGTACAAATAGAACTACATATTTCGTGAGTGCGATTGAATTCTCTTATGGCCTTGATCCTATGGATACAAGGTATGTAGGTAGTCTAGGCAACGAAGGAAGTACCCAGTACTCAAGCCTTGAGAATATAGTTCAAATTTTTTAATTTGTGAGGACTATTTGTCTTGAAACTTTTTAAAATTTTTGAATTTCTGAGTTGGCTCTCTACAAAATGCATCTACAATGAAATAGTTGAGAGAATGTTGAAAAGACAAAATAAGAACCAAATGAAGTCTTCTTTATTACCTCCTAAGGTTCCTTGAGAATTAAGAGAACCTTATAATTCTTGCCCTCCTCCACAAGTAAAGCAAGATCAATATGTCTCTCATCCTCCATATGTACCAAAGAAAGGATAATTTCATCCCTATCCAAAGAAGCTAAAGAAGAAGGTTCAATTTGATGATAATATTACTATATGTTCTAATGGTACCACCTATATGAACTCTCTATTTTGACTAGAGCTATTTCATATTTCACATTTTGCATATTGTTTGTTGCATAATTACAGTATTGCTAGTCTCTCACTCGGTATTTTCCTCCAAATTCCTAAACTAATTTAGATAATCTAGAAACTTTACTTTTTAATTATTAATATTATAAGTTCTTTACTACTTATTATTTCTATATTTTTAAAGTTGAGAGTATTGATTTCTAATATTGATATAGTTTAAATTTATACAAATATTGTTTACTTATTAACTATTTTATAACAAATTCTCTTAATAATCATCTATCATTTATTTATTTAATAAATTATTATGATTTTCTTTTTATAATTATCTACCATTTATTTATTATGCTAAGAGGCATTTTAAATGGCAGGACATGGGGTCTCATATTGTGACCATGTACAAAAAAAACTAAAACACAACTGATATATATTTAAAAATCAAAACTATAAAAATAAAATATAGCCCACATAATTAAATATAAAAATAAAATAAATATAAAACAAAATAAATATATATTTTTATTTTACTTTGTCAACAATAAAAAAATAATAGGACATGGGGTCTCATATTGTGACCATGTACAAAAAAAACTAAAACACAATTGATATATATTTAAAAAATCAAAACTATAAAACTAAAATATAGCCCACATAATTAAATATGAAAATAAAATAAATATAAAACAAAACAAATATATATTTTTATTTTACTTTGTCAACAATAAAAAATAAATATATTATAAACTAATTAATTTTTATTTAGTAGAAAAGTTATTTATTTTTTAAATGTAAAACATCAAAAGTTTAAAATATGTATTAGTGCTTGCAAATGAAACTATTAAAATAGTTCTTAACTAAAAACTAAGATTTATGAGCTAATTAGAGGGCAGTAGGGCGGGCGCCCTTCCCTTCATGAAGGGCCAATTAGCTGGCAGGGCAAGAGGTGATCGAGCTGGCAAAGATATCATTATCATATCACTTGCTCTTGGTTTTCATGGGAAACTGCAAAGGCGACAAGCGTCAGACAAGTGAAGTGATAGTTAACATCAAACATTCCATCATTGTTCAAAGTAATTGTTGGGGAATGAAGTTATGACATGATCATTTTATAGAGCTTTGTTTGGGGAAAGTGTATTGCATTAAAAGCTCATTAAGAAGAATGATGATGGGTGATCGGCGAAGGCATTATTAATAAGTTCATTGTCATTCAATCCCACTCTCACACATCTCCTCACGGTGATAGAAATCTCACATTACCAGCATTTCAATGGCAGGCTCCAGGTTTACAGTATAAATCACCATTGAAGGCATGGTTAGTATGGGGGTTGACACCCCTATACAATTGCATAGCACTATAAGGCAAATGGATTTCATTGGTCAAGTGACAGAATAAAGACTTAAGAGGGTGCTCAGAAGGTATGACGAGTTGGCCATAGCAGCAGTAAAAATAATTTTAGGCAAAGACTTTATGGAGAATGGGGAGCAGTATAGGGTTGACACTTCCATTGCTTCTTGGTTCCTCGCCTCTGTGCTTCATGCTGGACTATCAAAGGAGGATTCAGAGATGTTGGTGACAAAGCTCTTCAAAGCGGAGTTGTTGGGTGGTTTATAGACTATCATTGAGGCAACCTCCCCTGGGATTGGCATACCACGGCCAAGAGATCTACTCTTGCTTCAAGACCCAGATGAAATAGTGAAATTGTATCCATTCCTTCTTGATCTAAAAGGATTAGCATTGCTGGATCACAGGGAAAAGGTGTTGAATGGGGTCTCTTTCCTCAAAAAGTTGCTGCAGATGGAGGAGGTTGATGGCCAGTTCGAATGGGTAAGAGATTTCCAGGTTTTGGCACATGAGCTTGAAGTAATTTGAAGGTCTTTTATGTCTCTGCCCAATGTTCTTTTCCAGCTCTAATACACGATAGTTATATGAATATGTTTATGTATGTTTTTAGTAGGGTCTGGGCATAACTAAATTTAGGTCTGGGAGGATAGTTTTTGTAATCTTACAGAGCCCTGCGAGGCCTCATGTACATGACCCTACATGGTCAATTTCGTAGGGGGAGCATTATAGTTGTCTGTTAAATGTCTAAGACCCCACGTGGTCAAATTCGAAGGCGGAACATAATAGTCATCTAAGAAGTGGTTTAGTATGTTGGCATGAGTAGCCATGGAAGCTGTAATTTTGAATTTTCATATATATAAAAACCTTATTATTATGCATAAAAAAAACTAAGATTTATGTGTCCATACATGTATGTAGTAAATAAAAGAGTTCTAAAGCAAAAATAACTCTTAAGTAAATAAAATAGTTCGTTTCATTTTTTAGATAGATGTATTTAAGATATTTATAGTAGTTTAATAGATTATTGTTAATTATAGAATGACAAAATCAAAGGCTCATTGTCGATTGCTTCAGGATCTAGGGTTTCTTCTTCCTATCTAGAGAATGGTTCACACTCCCCTCGTTGGTTTGGCCATTTCAAGGGTTTTTTGAAGGCTTATCTTCCTTGAACAAGTGTAGAATCCACTACGAATTCTTCTCCTCCGGAGCGATCAGGGTCTATAGAATCAAAAAGTAGGCACCAAGATGCTAGCTGCAACCATGTTACTCGCAGTTTGGTCACCTATGACGCATCTGTGGAAAATGCCAAGGATCTGCCTGGTCTAAAAGCTAATGGTGGACTCAAACCCAAAGGAAATATCAAGGCACATGATGATCGCTTGGATTTAAAGCCCTTAAAGTGCTCTGGTAAACCCCTCAAAATAACTTTGAGTGACATGTCTAAAAAATAAATAATTGAAAATGAACTCATTGTGAAGAATGGTTTGATTGGGAGGTTCAACCATTTTTTGCCAAGCCTCCCAAATCTACATTTGTGGATCTTTGAGCATTGGCAGCTCGTTTTGAAAGGAAACATCAAGATCTATCCATTTGCTGGTGGCTTCTTTGTGGTGGTTTTCTATAATGTTGAGTATCATAATTCCATTATCTGCTCTCTCTAGACTTGGGGGCAGCATATGTTGTTGATAAAACCTTGGCACCCTTCCTTCAATCCTACCACAGAGTCCTTTACTGTTTTGCCTACTTGGGTTTCACTTTCCAATCTACCCCTTCACTTCTAGTTTGAATCTTGTTTCAAAGCCATTGGGAATTCTCTTGGCAAATTCCTCGCAATAGATAATGACTCTTTAGATCTCATGAACACATCTTAGTGGCTAGACACTTCAAAATTTCTAAGGGTAGAAATCATCTTGATGGTGCATGGTCGTAAGTGGATACAACCATTGGATTACGAAGGATTGCCATTTCATTGTAGTAAATGTTACAATACTGGCCACACTGCTACAAATTTCCCAGTACCAAAGTTAAGTTTGCTCGCCCCGTCACATGGTGGAAAGATACAGTTCCTCACCATTACACAATTGAGGGTGTTGTTGGACCACAAGAGACCACACACGAGCCTTCAAATGACATGGGGAAGTTATCAATTCAAAGAGATTCATTGTAGGCTAAGAAGATTCTAGATGCACATCATCCTCCTACACAAGGGAATGGTCAATAGCCCCCACGAATGGGTGCGAGAATTCAACTAAGACTTCTCAACTTCCTGTTCTAGAATACTATGCTTTAGAGGGAAATACCGATGATTGGAAAGTGGTGCAAAAGAAAAAGTAAGTTCCTTATAAAACTGATATTGCTCAAACCACCATGCATCTACAGTCCCTCTCAAAAACTAGCACTAATGCAACAAGTTGAGGGTTGATCCGGGATTGTGTAAGACTCTTTTCATTTTCACCCCTCTTAATGGGTCTAATGCTTTGTGTTGGCACTCCTTTTCTGGAGCCATGCCATGTACTTTTTTTCTATTCTTACTTTAACATATGGGAGCTACCCCCTCTGGTAGCCTTATTCATAAAAAAAAGATTATTGTTAATTTAATATCAATAAGGATAAATTTTTTATTTTATTAAATCTCAATTTAAATTATTTAGATTTAATTTATTTAGATTTAATTTATTTTTTAAATTTTATTGTTTTTATTACATAACAGGATTAAAGGGACCCTACCCTTACAATAGCTAAAAGGTAATGGAAAAACGTGTCCTAACAAGAGGACCACACAAAATTGTCACTAGATAGAAAAACAACATAAAAACCAACAAACAAATAGTACACAAACAACACACAGCCAACACACAAACAATTGAACATGAACAACATAGGAAGCCAACACCAACAACAGACCACCACAAGCAGGAGCTATTGGGAAGAGAAGCAACCCAAGGCCTGGAGGTTAAGTGCAGCTTCCCATTCTTTTGAGAGCTAGCACATAGCATCCACTAGGGAATCAGCTTCATCATTGGAATCACTAGCAATGACAGACTTTTTCTCTTCACTTTAGCTTTTTTCAGCTCCTCAAAAATTTGCATGCTAGCTAAAGTACAATCTAAACTCTGTTTGCTCAAGATTAACATATTACTTGTCGATCCCCCTAGCTCTCTAACTTTCCTTTTAATCAATTATTTAGTATTTAAAAAATATATCTTATTAATATTTTCTTTTTATAAATTTTTAATTATTAAAATTTTATTAATAAAATAAGTAAATTTTTTATTTTAAAAGTATTTAATTTGCTAAATTTAAAAGCATGCATCATTTAAATTTGTGAGTTATTATTTATGTAACTCTACTAAAGACTAAGGTTGGCTAATTTCAATTATAAAAATGAGACTTTTACATTCTCTATTTTTAATTATTTTTTAAAGGCATTAGTGATTCTTACTTATATGTCTTAATTTGTTATTCTTATTTGTTTCTTGCATTTCTTAAAAGCTATTGCCACCTTATAACTTGTGATTATTATTAATATACTTTTAGAAAATTTTCCTAGAGCTTAATTTAAATTATTTAAATAGTATGTAGTTTGTTTGTTGTTTGTAATTTAAATAATATGTAGTTTATTTGTTGTTTGTAATTTAACTAATATGTATTTTATTTGTTGTTTGTAATTTGTTATTCTCTAAACACCTCTTATTAAATTTTTCTTTTAAAATTACTAGTTATTGACATCTTATTAAACAAATATCTAATAATTTTTAAACAAAATATATTCAAATTGTCAAATTTAAAATGTAACGTATGAGGGTCCTAGATTAATTGATTGCAATTATAAAAGTGAGACCTTTAAAGTTCTCCACTAGTAATTTTTATTTACCTACTTTACCTATTTTAAAAAGTGTTACAATTCCATTAGTTATGATTATTTACATGTCTTAATTTATTACTCATATTTTTTGTCTTAAAATAATTGTCACTTCATAGCTTGTGATTATTGCTAGTATACTTTTGGAAAATATTTTCTTCCCAAGAGAATGTGCCAATTGTATCTCATAAATGAACCATCAACATTTTATTTTCAAATATCATGATTTATATACAGTCAAAGTTACCTCCTCTCTATGATCATACTTACATATGTGACATGCATATATTGATTATCCATTATCACTTCACTTGTGATATTCTTGAATTGTATATCTTGAAAGTTGTTACAATTTGACTTGTGAAACAATGTTACTTGATAGACTATATGCCCCCAAAACCTTAGTGATTACATATCTTAAAACCCAATGCCACTTTACTAGCCATACTTGCCTGTGCTAGTGAAACTTGTGTTTTGTGTATTTCACAAAGCCAATGCCACTTGGCCTAAAATACACATTTTTTGTGTCAAAATCCAATTCCACTCCATTAGTAATGGTCATGATTCACATATACTTAAAAATAGCACTTCAAATTTTATGATACTCATGAATTGCATATCTTAGAATCCTTAGTGATTGTGTACCTTGAAATCTAGTTCCACTCCACTAACCATAACTGTATACCCTAATGATAATTATGTTTTTAGTCTTAAAATCCAAGGTCACCCCATGTATGATACTTGAAACTTGCATACCTTGAATGTGAGTGCAACTCCACCAAGTTATTGGTGATTCATGTATCTTAAAATAAAAATGTCAACCCACTCATGATTTTCATATCTTTAAACTCATCAAGCTACTCTACATGTTATTTATATAACTTAATTTGATTATGCTACCATGCTTTTCCGATCTTGAAAGCAATGCTTTTATAACAAGGTAACTATATTTATTTAATAAAACCCATTAAAATAACTACACATCTATGACCATCTTAAAAACATTACAAAGAAACAATAAATATAACTAAAGAAAGTTGATGCCTATGATAGGTAAAGCAAAGTAAAGATTAGTGCTAGAGAATTCAACAAAATACTTTAAAAAACACCTCAAAATCCTTAACATCTTGACCATTACCCCATCCATGTTCTTGTAAATTGGTAATATTATTAGGGGCCTGAACAATCTTAAAGTTGTTCATTCTAGTATGCACAACTAAGGTGAAATCACATCATTTTCCCCCCTTGACAAATCAAACATGGTATGGTTCCTCAGAACAACACCAAAATCAATAGAGACCTTAAATGAATTTCATAAACTAAAAAATCTCTATAGTAATTATGTTACTCTTGCTTTGAATTCCTTAGCCATTCAATTTAAATTGAGGTTTATTCAATATGAATTTTCCTAGTTTTCTCTCTTGTAATTTTTCAATACTTTATATGTTATGTTCATTCATTAATTTTTTTAAAGATGAATTAAATAATCTTATTATCATGAATAGGATTGATAATAAAATATACTCAGCGAGGTTGATAGAAAATGCATAGTGTATATTCCTCATTTTCTCTCATCATGATGATCATTTTATTATTTATTTCATGTATGAAATGTCAAGGATGATCCCATACTTGAATATTTAGCATTACCATTGAATGGAGTCTAAGCTCAATAACCATTAACTATAGGTTATTTGTTTTTTCATAGAGTTCATTGGTGGTTCCTTGTAAATGACAAAGAGAAAATATAATACACCATTGTATTACAAACTTTGCCTACTTTAACATTTTCCCCAGCTTTCTCTCCTAACCTAAAGCTTTTTATTCTTTGACTTCCTAGGATTTTCATCATCAACATGATCAAAAGAACCACTTTATTTTCTAAGTGAATAAATATATAAATAGAAAAGAGACAAGAACCTAATAACAAATCCTTACAATATGTATATGTCTTTTTTGGATAACTAATATACCAGAAAACTCATAGAATTTGTTTACACTAATTCTTACTAATATCATATGTCTCAAAGTGATGTAGGAGCATCTAGGTCCATCGATAATATTGCATCACCAAAAATAAAATAAATGATGACTGAGAAGATTTTTGGATTTGAGAGAAGGATTTTGAAGAAATGACATGAAGGGATGAGCTAGAGAGATCAAACAATTTCTCCAGTTGACTTTGATAGTAATAGAAACATATATTTGCTTCTTCTACAACAACATGTTTCACTTTGGGAGCACTATGACTTTGGTAACAAAATGAGAATGGAATTTGGCGAAGATGATTCATAATGACATTGACCTTAAAGCACACCAAAAACTTGGCATACATAAAAGCACCATCAAGATTTGTTTGGAATTGGATAAAGATGAATTGGAGTTATGAACTTAAGCACTCTTGTTTAAAATGGCCTAACAAGAAGCCAAATTAGTTTGGAAGGTAAATGTTCAAGGTGAAATTATTAAGGATCACCAATCCACTCATTCTTGAGGGTGTTTAAAATCAAGAAAATGAAGCCAAAACCCAACGAGAACAAAAGACGTGCAAAAATGTGGGTAAGATGTTTTGGTTAAAATGTGCCCTAAAAATGTGATAAATCTACAAGATTTAGGTAAGAAAGAGAAGAAATGATAGGTGTAGGTGTATGGATAAAAAATTAGGCTATTTGAGAAAATAAGAGCATGGGAGAATAGAGAAAATGGATCAATCAAAGAATAAGAAAAACATTGTTTATATGTAGAAGAGAACACTTGGGCACACAAAAAGTGACACCCAAGCATGCAAAAGGAAGAAGCCCAAATAGGTTTTGTGAAGAGGAACTTTGTTGTAGTATAAACATGGTTGTAAGCCTTTAGAGGTATATTTTAATAATTTATTGTCATAAATATTATCTTTGTTTCTATCAACAAGTAGATTTTGTTTGTGAATTGGTAGGATGCAAGGTCAATGTGGTTGTTTAGTTGACCCCCCTACATAGATTGCACCAATCGGTATCAAAGCTAGGACTTTCTTGTTAGGTTTTATCTTGTCAGTCTCTATTTAAATTGTTGTAGGTGTGAGAAAGTACTATAATTATACAGAGTTGTGAGAGAAACGCATGACACATAGAGGTAATCTTGTTGGAAGAGGTGCAAGACCAAGGGCGCCTAGAGATGTTGACTTATAAAAGACTCAATGAGAGGAATTATGACTAGGCTAGATGCAATGGAGAAAACACAAATAATAGGAACACATGTTTAATATGTGAGTGGTGATGGAGTATAAGATCAAGAGATTGAAATAGAAGATAGGGTGGATGAACTCGAGAGTATATTTTAAAAGCTATTGCAAAGATGGGTAGTAAGCCAAAGTTGGATACCACTTTCTATAGTGGAAACTTAATCCCTAAGGAGCTTATATATTGGATCACATATATGGAAAAATAATTTTACTACGAGTCAATGGAATATCTCAAGAAGGTGAATTTTTCCTATACTAGGTTGAAATGTCATACATCCTTATGGTGGGATCATGTGCAAATGGAAAGACAAAGGAGTGGGAAAAAGAAAATTAAATCTTTAGATTGGATGGTTGTGAAGTTGAAGGCTAAGTTCTTACCTTCAAACTACTAGATGAGTTTGTTCAAGAAATTATAAAGTCTTAGACAAAAGGAGATGAGTGTGAAAGACTACACTTAGGAGTTCTACAAGCTCACCATTTGGATTGATCACATGGATGAAAATGAAGATAATATATCAAGGTATGTTAATGGAATTCATGTTTCTATTCAAGATGAATTTGGTGTGATGAGATTGAGGTTGGTGGAAGAAGTCTATTAATGTGATTTAAAGGAGGAGGACAATCTGTGTAGGAAACAAAATAATAATTTAAGAGGAAGAGGAAGGTTCTCTAGAGGTAGAAGATAAGAAAATGGTAAATGGTAGTATACAAACGAAGGAGAAGGAAACACTTCTCAAAATAATGATTTTAGTCAAAACACAAGAGGAAGAGGGAATTTTCAAGATGAAAAGGTCACTTTGGTAAAGGAAGAGGTAAAGGATTAATGGGAACATGCTAGATGTGGAGAAGTAGGTTACAAGCATTTGAATGCCCATTATCACAACAAAACAATAGTAGAGGAAATGAGGCTAGGAATCACATTTCCAAGTAGATAAAGAGAGCGTTGCTTCACCTAATCACATAGAAGAACTAGAGCATGGATAATCTCTCATAATGAAGAGATTATTGTTGAAACAAAACAAGGAAGAGAATGGTTTGATTTAAAGAAAGAGTTTTTATAGAACCATATGCAAATTTAGAGGTAAGTGCTACAAAGTCATTGATGACAACAATAGTATAGATAATTTGGTGTCTAGAGAGATGGTAGGGAATATTGGGTTAAATAATATTGAGCACCCAAATTCATACAAGGTTTTGTGGTTGTAAAAGGGACATCAAATATTGTTAAATGAGTAGTGTTTAGTTTTTTTTATACTGGTTCATATAAAGATGAGATTTATGTGATATTATGCCCATGGATATTTGTCATGTCTTGTTAGGAAGGCCTTGGCAGTTTGATAGAAAGGATATACATGATGGTAGGATGAATAGCTACACTCTTGTGAAGGATAAAATAAATTTTACATTGGGTCCATTGAAAGAAAAGGGAGAAGAAGTGGACAAAATTCCTAAGGTTTCTTTGGTCTCAAAAAATAGTTTCTTAGAGTGGTGAAGGAGAAATATTGTTTTAATTTCATCCTAAACACATGGAGATTAGGACAATGGGTAGAATGGATGAAATTCCACATGAGGTTTAGCTTGTTGGAGGAATATGTTGAAACTATCTCTAAGAAATTTCTTGATAGGTTGTTACCCATGAGAAGCATTAGCCTCTATATGGATTTGATCCTTAGATCAAGCTTACTAAACAAGGAAGCATATAGGTTAACATCTATGGAGAATGAGGAGGTGAAGAGACAAATCCAAGAGTTGTTGGACAAGGGTTTGATTAGAGAGATTTTGAGCCCATGTGTAGTTCTAGTTGTACTAGAACCCAAGGAGAAAGGATAATGGTGTATGTGCATGGATTCATGATTCATCAACAAGATAATTAACAAATATAGATTTCCATTTCTATGAATGGACAAATTGATGAATTTCTAAAGTAGAGCTAAGTACTTAAAGATAGATTTGAGGAGTAGCTATTATCACATCTGAATAGGGGAAGGAGGTGAGTGGAAAACCACATTCAATATAAAGAAGGGTTGTAAGAGTGAATTGTTATGCCATTCGGGCTAACAAATCCATCGATCACTTACATAAGGATGATGAGAAAAGTGCTACAACCATTTATTGGTATGTTTTTAATATTTTATTTGGTTGATATCTTGATATTTAGTAGAATGAAAGAGGAATAATTGATGCATCTAAGGCTGGTTTTGTAAAGATTGAGGGAAGAGAAATTGTTGATAAATTTGAAAAAGTACAACTTTATGAAGCAAGAGTTAGAGCACTTGGGATTTGTGATTGCCCAAGAAGGATTGAGGATAGACCCAAAGAAAGTAAGAGCCATTATGGAGTTGACATTGTCAAGAAGCATGCTTAAGGCAATAATTTTCCATGGTTTGGTGAGTCACAAAAATAATGAAGGTGGTAGGAAAGAAGTTATTTAGATAGTCTTAGAAAAGAAGAGCTTTCAACATTTAAATAAAAAGGTGATGGAACAATTGGTCTTAGCATTACTAGACTTCAACAAAGTGTTTCAAGTTGACTATGATGCTAGTAGAACAATAATTGGTAGATTTTTGAGTTAAGAAGGTAAACCCATTACCTACTTCAGTGAGAAGCTGAATGAAGCCAAGAAGCAGTATTTGGTCTATGACCAAAAATTTTATACATTGTTCAATCATTGAATAAAAGGAGGCACTATTTACTACCCAAGGAGTTTATTTTATTTACGGACCATTGAGCACTATAGTTCATAAATAACTAGGGTAGATTGAGCCAAAATCATATGAAGTGGGTTAATTTTCTTCAAAGTTATTCATTTGTTTTGAAGAATGGGATTGGTAGATTAAATAGGGTTATTGATGAATTGAGTAGAAGGTGTCTTTTGCTGCAAGAGATGAGAGTACATGTTGTTGGGTTTGACTTAGTGAGAGAGTTGTATAAGTGTGATTTAGATTTTAGGGAATCTTGGGTACCATGCAAGAGCCTAACCAACATGGATAAGATTCCATGGTTGAATTATTTCATTGAAGAAGGTTTGTTATTCAAAGGGAAGTGATTATGCATACCTCATGGTTCAATGGGGGAGAATTTGGTGGGAGAGAAACATAGTGGAGGTTTAGATAGGTAATTTGGGGTAATCAAAGTGTTGGTAGGACTATGTGAGAGTTACTATTGGTAAAAAATGAGTGTGGATGTGAAGAATGTTGTGCAAAGTTATAGAGTTTTCCAACATGCCAAAGGAAAAAGTTAGAAAACATGTTTGTATTAGTCATTGCCCATACCAGAAATACCATAGGAAGATGTGAGTATGAATTTCATTCTTGGACTACCAATAACCCAAAAAAGTAATGCCTCTATTTTTATTGTTGCGGATAGGTTTTCAAATATGGCACACTTTATAACTTGCAAGAAGTCAAGTGATGCCACTCATGTTGCTAATTTTTTCTTTAGAGTAGTTTGCATGGATTACTAAAGAACATGTTCTCAAATAGGGATACAAAATTTGTGGGCTGTTTTTGGCATACTTTATGGAGAAAGTTTGGAATTAAATAAAGTTTTAGTTTAGCCTCCCATCCCCAAATGAATGGACAGATTGAAGTTGTCAATAGAATCCTTGAACATTTGTTGAGATGCTTAGTAGGGTATAATCTAGGACTATGGGATGCTAATTTGGCACATGTTAAGTTTGCAAACAACAACCCAGATAATAGGAATGTAACAAAGAGTTCTTTCTTGATTGTGTATGGGTACAACCCTAGAGGAGTAGACGAGTGGATAAGTATACTTGATTTGGGAAGAAGAAGTGTTACAACAAAAAACTTTGTTGAATATATGCATGAATTACATAGGGAAGTGAAGAACTTGGAGAAGAGCATGATGACATACAAGAAACATGCTAATGTAAAAAGAAGAAAATAAGAATTTGAAGTTGGAGAGTTGGTTTTAGCTCACTTAACGAAGGAATGTTGGAATAAGTATTACATCATAAGAAAAAAATAAATTAATGTTAGTTACTTTATAGTTTAAATAAATAAGTTAGAATATTAGTTGGGAGTTTCTTGTAGGGTAGTTGAAGGTAGTTCGGGGAAGTTACGAGAAAATAAGGCTTTATAAAGCCATATTGGAAAGCAATGTAAAACTCAGATTGAGTGAGAATGAAATCCTGATGAGCATTAATATTATTTATATATTTGGTGTTATCCATGAGTTCAATATGGTTTAGTTCTACAATATATGAACTGAAAGTTTCTATATGTTATTGGAGCATTTATGGATTATGGCTATGTGACTTGATGATTTATTTTGCAATTTGTATTAGCTGTAAGCATATCTACAAGCAACGATACTTCTTCTTCTGTGGCATGATGTTTTTGACTAGAGGAATCATCTTGGGAGAAGAGTTTCAACACCTAGAGATTAAATGAAAGTTGTCCATCTAATTTACAATGACTCACAAGAACTTAAATAGCATAAAACATAAAGTTATCCATATTTGCTGCCCATTGATTTATGAAGGGCCATCAATTTGTAATGGTTGGTGTTTTTTCATTTTTTTACAAAATCTTCAACATCAAATCATGTGCAGTAGAAGTGTAGTGGATATTGTCTAGATTTATACAATTATGGTTGTGAAATTTCCCATATAATATTACACACTAACTGTAATTGAATCCTTCAATTGAACCTCAGATACATGTTCCCTTTATCAACAGAAAAAAGAGATCTATACTGCATTATCAAAATAATAACCATTATTTATAGGAAAGGAATTTCTCCGCATGAGTATTTGAAGTCAAAAGACATTACGAGGAACACAAACAAAGCCATAGAATCTGTAATGCAAGGATAGTTGATTTGTTTATGAGATCCTACATTGGGTCATGGTAAAGTACATATTTTATTACGTATAAGGAGGGAAAGTGATTAAAAATCAAGACGTAGTAAACATTGAATATTTTAAAATAAAAGTGGGAAATTTTATTTTATAAATTTGTGAAGTGCTAAAAAGAAGAAAGGTGTAGATATAAACTATTTCCATTGTGAAGATTGATATATGAAGGAGATTATATTTTACATTGAATCCTTTTCTAAGTAGATTATTCGTAGTGTTTGTTAGAGTCGATAATGGACTAAAGCACTCCCAGGATCACTTGCAATCAATTCAACCTTCCACAACAAGAGATAAAAGCAATATTTCCAAGAATAATGATGCATAACATTTACAAGATGCAAAGCTTGACTACAATGAGAGACCTCCCTTATATAGGTAAGGTTGAGAGGTGAGGCACAAGACCAACATAGTGGAAAAACTAACTAGATGACACAAATAATAAATGCATGTAAGACAACTTGTAATATGACAAGTGTCTTAATGCCATGACATGAGACAACTAATGCAAAAATATTAAATGCACCTAGATGTACATTATTGAATGCACCTAATGAAACCTAAGTAAGCTTAAGTAACTAGTGTGAAGAGGACCTAGGAAATGACTAACTATGTAATATATCTTTTTACACTAACAATGTTTTCCCAATATTTGATATGCTTGTCCATAGTGCGATTGAGAGAGTGGTTTACCAATTACCATAACTTGTGTGGAAGTTTATTAGTTCAAAACCAACTATTTTTTAATTCTTTATGTCACTTTTATCACTTTAAGGTGATAATACAATTGTGTGGGCAAATTGTCTTGATTTGAGAAAATTGAATGTATTAGAGAAATAAGGGATTTTGAGTTATTTTGGATTTTTGGTTATTTAAGGAAAAATAAAAATTTCATTGTAATGGGTGCATACACCTTTCTCCCTTTGAAAATGATTGAATCTTCTCATTCTAGTACTCTCAAAGTCATTAATGCTACATTTAAAAGAGCTTCCAAAAACTCACATGTGCCATGAGGGAGATAAAGTGTAATAAGGTCCAATTGGAGGTTGGAGGCATCAAAGGCTAGAGCATTTTTTATCATCTCGAGCTAGCTTCTCGCTTAGAGATGATACTTTGCATGAGAAGCACTAGTTTCATTTTGAGTCCCTTAATGGAGCAAGGGGGGCATAACATTGATTTTTTGGTTTGTGGATAGTTGAGTATGTCTCAATCCATAGCCTTGGTGAGTTGTACCTATGGATAGTTGAGTATGTCTCAATCCATTAATTTTCAAGTTTATAGTTGTGGATAATTAAGTTTGTCAATCCACAAAGGGAGGTGTGTTACTATGGATAATTGAGTAAGTATCGATTCACAAGAGGAGTGGTGTACTTGTGAATAATTGAGTATGTCTCAATTCACATGTATTTTGAGAATTTGTAGGTTTAACAATTAGAACATTTGTTGATGAGTTCAATTTGGTGTGTCTTGGGTGAGCGAGGCTATTTGGTGGAGATGCTTCCTCAAGTTTCCAGATGGGTTGTTGTGTCCAATCCATATAGTATTTCATCCTTCGTTTGGATTGATGTAATAAGGGGGGAATATTGGAATAAGTATTACATCATAAGAAAATAATAAATTAATGTTAATTAGTTTATAGTTTAAATAAATAAGTTAGAATATTAGTTGGGAGTTTCCTGTAGGGTAGTTGAAGGTAGTTTGAGGAAGTTACAAGAAAATAAGGCTTTATAAAGCCACATTGGTAAGCAATGTAAAAATTAGATTGAGTGAAAATGAAATCTCAATGAAGATTAAATTATTTATATACTTGGTGTTATCTATGAGTTCAATATGGTTTAGTTATGCAATATATGAGCTGAAAGTTTCTATAAGGAAAGGTTCCCAAAAGGGACTTATAATAAATTAAAATGGAAAAATATTGGACCTTGTGAGGTCTTGAGGAAGTTTGTAATGAATGCCTACAAGATAGAGCTCTTGAAAGGAGTGGATATCTCACCAATTTTTAACATTATTGATATGTACACTTATTACAAGTGATAAACAAGTGGAGAAGCAAGCAGAGATTCATACTCATTAATGGAGGATTGGGTACAATAGTTACTTGAGAAGGTAAGGGATGAGGTATAAGCAATGATTAACTCATGAGTAATCAAGAAGACAAGAGGGAATAAATGTAGTGAGTATTTGGTGAAGTGAAAGAACAAAAAAATTGAAGAAGAAACTTGGATGAGTGCATTTGAAGTTGTTAAACTTGGAATCTCAGTCCAAGATTTCACAAAATGATTATGAGAAAGAGCTCATACTTCATTTCATTTACTTGACATGTTTGATGTAGGAGCATCTAGGTACACATACAATCTTACATCACCAAAAATAAAATAAATTATGGTTGAGAAGATTTTTGGTTAGGTTCTCAAAGAAATAACATAAAGGGATGATTCAAAGAGGTCAAAAGATTGCTTCAACGAACTTCAACAACAACATAAAACACAAATTGTATCTTTAGAAACAACTTGTTTCACCTTGGCTCTAAAGAGAGAATTATAGTTGGTAAAGATGACTCATGATGTTGATCTTAAAGGACATCAAACATTTGGTGTGCATAAAATGTCCATCAAAATTTGCTTGGAATCAAATAAAGTTGAATGAGCTTGTTCTGAACTCAAGTAATCTTACTTAAAATGGCCAAACAAGAAGCCAAATAATGATTTGCAAGGTAAATGGTTAGGGTGAAATGATTGAGGATCACTTATCCAATCATTCCTAAGGGAATTTAAAATCAAGAAAATGAAGCAAAACCCTAACAAGAATAAAAGACATGCAGAAATGTAGGAAGGCTATTTTGGCAACAAATAGAAGAAATGATAAGGGTAGGCATATAGATGAAAAAGGTAGGCTATTTGAGAAATGAAGAACATGGGAGAATAGAGAAAATGTATCCAATTGAAGAAGAAGAAAAACATGGTTTTTGTGTAGAAGAGGATGCCCATGCACATAGAAGGAGGATGCCCATGCAAATTTTATGAAGAACTTTGTTGTAGTCTCAACATGTTTGTAAGCCTTTAGAGGTAGATTTTAATAATAAATTATTGCCATAAAATCATCTTTGTTTTTGTTGGCAAGTGAAATTTATTTGTGAATTCGTAGGTTGCTAAGCCAAGGTGGTTGTTCAGCTAACCCCCCACCACCTAGACTACATCACAAAGGTTGTTGGGAACATCATCCTTAGCCCCGTGACTAATGTTACTATTTTGATCACTAAGAACCAAGATTTTAAAGACAATAACATGAAATAAATAAGAACAAGAGAGTTATTCTTTTTAGGAAAGGTGTCTCAACCTTGCAACTACTAATGGTTACTATTCTTCCTAGTTTTGGTCTTTTCGAATACCCTTTGTCTTGAAGAATGGTTTAGAACTTTCAAAGTTTTCAAAATGAGATAAAAATGGTAGGGCTTAGTATTTTTAGTAACTTTACGTTTGAGTACAGATGGACCCAGAATTTTCCCAAAAGGTGCGGAACTTCCAAGTAAACATCATGGGTGAGTTTCGACTCAAGATCATACCTAGATTGCAAGATATTAAAGTTTCCATTTTTTGAAACTCCTAGAAAAAGTTTTGAACTCATATTTGAGGCACTTAGAGGTCTCTAAATGCCCCAAAGTTGTTTTAACTAGAAAATCAAGTTTATATTGATAGATCTCTTCACGAGCTTTCTGATGCATCAAACGGTTTGTCAATCAGACACCCAGATCAAAAGTTATGGCCTCCAGAAGTTGGACCTCCTATTTTGGGAAATGTGAAAACGTGTTGGATACTTAAAAGAGTTGTAAAGGGGAGAGTTACACATATTGGTGTGTGATTTGACACATGACAAGGCATCTTTTATTAGAGATAATTTAGGCACCACTTTTGGGTGGTTTTCGCTTATGGTTTTGTAATTATCATTGATGGTTTACTGTATTGTATCTCCTATATATCAAGAGCTTGAGATGGAGGTTGCATGTGAGAGTCTTATAGATGTTGAGTTACCTCTAGATCTCTAGTTGGTTATAGTCCTATGAAATCTTTCTTTGCAAGTATATTGTAATCTTCTTGATTCCTAAATAATATATTGGGTGGCTTTGGAGTGTGGGGTATTTGTCCCGAAAGGGTTTCCCCATGTAATTACTGTGTTATGGTATAATTGCTATTTGTGTTTATTTCTGTAACTGTTGTAAAGATCTGAAAAATTCTTGCATATGTCTCCCCTCAAGATTGTTAAGAAAAGTGTCAACCTTGTAACTATGAAAGGTTATTATTCTTCCCAGTTTTGGTCTTTTCAAATATCCTTTATCTTGAAGAATGGTCTAGAACTTTCAAAGTTTCCAAAAGGGCTAAAATGTCAGGACTTACTATTTTTAGTAACTCTACATTTAACCTCGGATGGACCTAAAATTTTCCCAAAAGGTGCGGAACTGCTAAGTGAACATCTCAGGGGAGTTTTGACTCAAGATCATTCTTGGATTGCAAGATAGTAAAGTTTCTATTTTTTGAAATTGTCAAAAAAGTTTCAAACTTAGTTTTGAGGCAATTAGAGGTCCCTAAATGCCCCAAAAGTTTTTGTAACCAGAAAATCTAGTTATAGCTTGATAGTTCTCTTCAAGAGATTTCTGACACATCAAATGGTTCGTCAATCAGACACCCAAATCAAAATTTATGGCCTCCAGAAGTTGGACCTCCTATTTTTGGGAAATGTGAAAACATGTCAGACACTTAAAAGAGCTGTCAAGAGGAGAGTTACATGTGTTGGTATGTGATTTAGCACATCACAAGTCATCTTTTATTGGATATAATTTGGGTGCCACTTTTGGGTGGTTTTGGCTCATGGTTTTGTAATTACCGTTAACGGTTTACTGTATTGTATCTCCTATATATCAAGAGCTTGAGATGGAGGTTGTGTGTAAGAGTCTTATAGATGTTTAGTTACCTCCAGATCTCTAGTTGATTAATACTCTTGTGAAATCTTGCTCTACAAGTATATTGTAATCTTCTTGATTCCTGAATAATATATTGGACAGCGTTGGAGTGTGGTGTTATTTACCTGAAAGGGTTTTCCCCACGTATATCTTGTGTTGTGAGTTATGCATTTGGATGTTGTTATTACCTTTCTGTTAATGTGCATCTTAATCTGTAATTTTATAAGTTAAAATGTACATAAATCTTTCCTCAGTAGATCAGTGTAGAAGCATTTTCAATATACCTTGCTTCATTTCAGTTGGTATCAGAGCCTGATCATCTTTGGTTCTATTTGTTGGGTAGAGGGTTTTTTGAGCTAATCTTCGTTTGAGTGGGAGCTTGTGTAGAGGATTTTGAAATCTTTGTTGTAGGGAAGAGATGGTGAGCACATCTGGGAGGTTTGATATAGAAAAGTTCAATGGAGGCAACTTTGAGTTGTGGAAACTCAAGATGGATGACTTATTGGTGGATAGATATCTATGGCTTGTGGTATCTAAAACCATGCCATCGAACATGAAACAAGAAGATTGGGATCTAATGGATCAGAAGGCTAAGGGTCTGATAAGACTTTGTTTGGCTGACTCAATACTCCTGAATATCCATGAAGAGAAGATTGCAAAGGATCTTTGGAAGAATCTTGGAGATGTTTATTAGGCTAAATCCCTGGTGAACAAGTTATTCCTATGAAATAAATTGTATTCTCTGAGGATGGAAGATGGAGGATCTGTCATTGATCACCTAAATACATTCAATATGCTTGTTGCCTAGTTGACCTTTGTTGGTGTGAAGATGGAGGAAGAGGATCGATGTATGACATTACTGTGTTCCTTACCATATTCATGGGATCACCTTGTTATGGCCATTAGGAGTACCACTACCACCTTCAAGATGGATGAAGTGGTTTCTTTGTTGTTGTCTAAAGAGATGCAGAGAAAGTCTTCTAAATCAACTAAGGAGGCTCTTGTGGTTCATGGTAGATCTAAAGAGAAGGGAAAGAAAAATGATAAGAAGAAGGAAGAAAAATGAAGATCCAAATCCCATGGGAGATCTAAGTCTCCTGAAAAGTCCAAGGCCCTTTGTTAGAACTGTGGAAAACCTAGTCACTTCCACAAGGAGTGCAAGGAGGAGAAAAAGAAAAAGAACTATGATTCAGATTCTTACAAGTCATCTCAGGATGAAGGAGAAGCATTTTTTGTTACCTTGGCAACAAATGCATCTGAGAATGTGTGGCTTATTGACTCTGGTTCATCTTTTCACATGACCTCACATCAGGGTTGGTTTTTGAAGTATGAAGAATATGTTGGTGGAAAGGTGTACTTGGGTGATGATTCTCGCCTGAAGATTGTTGGCCGTGGAAGAGTCTTGATTCGATTCCCTAATGGACGAGTGAATGGGATAAATGGTGGTCTACATATCCTTGGTTTAGCATGAAACCTCCTTTCTATAAGTAAGTTGAATGATGTGGGTGTGCAAGTTGTTTTCTTGAATGGAGGATGCAAGATGACTAGAAGATCTATGGTGTTGGCTGAGGGTGTTCGAATTGGTACTATGTTTCATCTTGATGCATGTGCAGTTCAGTGCAATAGTGCCTCTATTTCAAAGAAGAGAGCTCCAGAGTCTTCATCCTCACCATTGGAACCAATAGTGAAGAGGATTGTTGCATCTACTTCTGATGGTCGTACTTTATGGGTACCTAAGGGTGCTCATTCTATGGAGATGAAACTTCCAGCTGAGAAGACAATGTTATGGCACCAAAGGCTTGGTCACATTGGTGAAAAGGGTTTGAGGACCCTAAAAAATAAAAATCTTGTTGAGGGCATGAATGACTGTAAGCTTGAGTTCAATTTCTATGAACATTGCATTTATGGAAAACAAAACCATGTTTAATTTTATTCCAGTTCTCACAAATCTTCTGAGATGTTGGACTTGATTCATTCTGATGTGTTTGGTCATGTTAATGTTCCTTCGATTTCAAAATCTTTTTACTTTTTTTCATCCATTAATGATGATTATAGTAGAAGGACATGGATGTATTTCCTTAGAAGCAAATCTAAAGTCTTTAGTAGATTCAAAGAGTTTAAAGCTCTTGTAGAGAATCACAAGGATAGAAAGATTAAGTGTTTGAGGACTGACAATGGTGGTGAGTTTTGTTCAGCAAATTTCAACAAGTTCTATAAAGGACAAGGGATTGAGAGGCACAAGACAACTCCATATAGCCCTGAAAAGAATGGAGTTGCAGAGAGGATGAATAGAGCATTGATGGAGAGGGCAAGAAGTATGCTAAGTGGAGCTAGCCTTGAACAAAAGTTCTAGGTTGAAGCTATTTCTACCATTTGTTACCTAGTTAACAGGTCTCCTACATTAGCTCTCATTGATAAGAAACCTATGGAGGTGTGGTCTAGTAAAAATCCTTCATTGAGACACATTCAAGTATTTGGTTGAGAGGCATATGCACATGTGCCTAAGGAGAGGAGGTCTAAGCTGGAGAACAAGGCTGTGAAGTGTATCTTCATTGGTTATAGCATTGGTGTGAAACGGTACAAGCTTTGGGATCCAGCAGCTGAGAGATTTCTATATAGAAGAAGTGTGATCTTCAGAGAGCTCAATCCTTCTTCGATTGTCTTGCAGCCAAAGAAAGAAGAGAAGAAAGAGGATGTGGTTCAACTTCCTTCTGCCCCTAAGAAATGTGAATCAAAAACATCTATTGGACCTGATAATGAAGAGAGCTCTAGCAGCTTTGAAAGTTCAGAAGAAGATGAAGAAACTCAACCTCAATCTTTGAGGAGGTCCATGTGGATAAGGTGGAAACCTGATAGGTTTGGTTATTCATTGCATGATTCTAGTTGTATTTTTGCTTTGATTTCTAACACTGATGAGCTTAGAACTGTGAAAGAGGCTATGGGTATAAAAGATGCAGGTTCCTGGAAGGAGGTCATGGAAGAGGAGATGACCTCTTTGGGAAAGAATAATACTTGGGACTTGGTGCCTTTTCCTAAAGGATAAAAATGTGTTGGATACAAATGGGTGTTCAAAAAGAAATTTGGTGCAGATGGTAGTGTTGAGAAATATAAGGCTAGATTGGTTGTGAAGGGGTATTTTCAGGTGGAGGGAACTGACTATGGTGAGATTTTCTCTCTCGTTGCAAAGCTGACATCTATTTAGTTCCTGTTATCTCTTATAACAGCATATGATCTAGAAGTGGAACATATGGATGTGAAGTCAACATTCCTTCATGGTGACTTGGAGGAGGAAATCTATATGTCACAACCAGAGCACTACGTAGTGAAAGGTAAAGAAAATCTAGTTTGCAAGTTTAAAAATTCTGCATGGTTTGAAACAGTTCCTAGGATGTGGTACAAGAAGTTTGATGCCTTTGTGTTGAGTATTAGGTTTCTAAGATCAAAATCAGATCATTGTGTTTATTACAAGTTTAACAATGATCACATTCTCATTATTGCATTGTATGTCGATGATATGTTACTCATTTAGAATGGTAAAAGTTTGATTTCTGATTTGAAGTCTCAATTGTCAGTGCAGTTTGAGATGAAAAATCTAGGGGCATCTCGGTACATTCTAGGGATAGAAATCAGAAGAGATTGAGCAAACACAAAACTTTGGTTAGGCTAGAGTAAGTATGTCAACACTATGTTGGAGAGATTCAACATGGTAGATTGTAGACCTTTGACAGTTCCTATTATGATGGGGACAAAGTTATATGTTACAAATTGTCTGAAGTCTCCTTTAGGGATGGAGGATAT
Organism: Cunninghamia lanceolata; assembly: GCA_027924645.1. Lineage (NCBI taxonomy): Eukaryota > Viridiplantae > Streptophyta > Pinopsida > Cupressales > Cupressaceae > Cunninghamia > Cunninghamia lanceolata. The sequence goes on along the minus strand of BSBN01000112.1, from coordinate 22,232,853 downwards.
GAGAAAAGTTCCTTATGCTAGTGCAATTGGTAGCTTGATGTATGCTATGGTCTGTACAAGACTAAACATTTCCCAAGTAGTGGGATTCCTTAGTCGGTTTATGGCTAATCTTGGATAGGTACATTGGGATGCAATGAAGAGAGTGTTCAGATATTCGTGGGGTACTTCTGAGTATTTCTTGTGTTATCATGGTTATCCTACAAGACCTCACCATTCACTTTGTATTCGAGGATTTGTGGATTTAGATTGGGCAGGTGATATTGACAACAAGAGATCCACTAGTGCTCATGTATTCACTGTGTTTGGTGGTACTATTATTTGGATGAGTAAGTGGCAACCTGTGGTCACTTTGTCCACTACTAAAGTTGAGTACATTGCAGCAACTCATGCTTGTAAAGAAGCCATTTGGCTTAAGAGATTGTGTTTTGATGTTGGGTTTGATGCATGGAAGATTATTATTTGTTGTGACAGTCAGAGTGCCATATGTTTGGTGAAGAATCCTACATTCCACACAAGGACTAAGCATATTGATGTCCAACACCATTTTGTTTGTGACATGGTAGAGGATGGGATGGTAAACTTGGAGAAAGTTGACACTTTGACGAATGTTTTAGATTCCTTGACAAAACCTGTGAGCACAGAGAAGTTCAGATGGTGTTCAGAATCTATGGGCCTCTCGATCCCTTGCAATTAAATCATGGTGTTGATACTCCTTTTTCTCTTGCAAGGTGTTCGACAAGTGGGAGAATGTTAATAAAAGTGTCTCAACCTTGCAACTATGAAGAGTTACTATTCTTCCCAGTTTTGGTCTTTTCAAATACCCTTTATCTTGAAGAATGGTCTAGAACTTTTAAAGTTTCCAAAAGGGCTAAAAATGGTGAGACTTACTATTTTTAGTAACTCTACATTTGACCTTGGATGGAATTGAAATTTTCCCAAAAGGTGCAGAACTTCTAAGTAAACATCTCAGGTGGGTTTTGACTAAAGGTCATTCCTAGATTGCGAGATATTAAAGTTTCTATTTTTTAAAACTATCAAAAAAGTTTCAAACTCAATTTTGAGGCACTTAGATGTCTTTAAACACCCCAAAAGTTGTCATAACTAGTGAAGTGGGTCATATCTTGATAGATCTCTTTAGGAGCTTTCCAAGGCATCAAACAATTCATCAATTAGACACCCCAATCAAAAGTTATTGCCTCTAGAAGTTAGACCTCCTATTTTTGGGAAATGTGAAAACATGTTGGACACTTAAAAGAGATATAAAGGGGAGAGTTATATGTTTTGGTGTGTGATTTGGCACATCACAAGACATCTTTGATTGGAGATAATTTGGGTGCCACTTTTGGGTGGTTTTGGCTCATGGTTTTGTAATTACCGTTGACACTTTATTGTATTGTATCTCCTATATATCAGGAGCTTGAGATGGAGGTTGTGTGTAAGAGTCTTATAGATGTTTAGTTACCTTCAGATCTCTAGTTGATTAATACTCTTGTGAAAGCTTTCTCTGCAAGTATATTGTAATCTTCTTGATTCCTAAATAATATATTGGGCGGCTTTGGAGTGTGGGGTTTTTTTACCTGAAAGGGTTTTCCCCACGCATATCTTGTATTGTGAGTTTTGCATTTGGATGTTGTTATCAGCTTTCCATTAATGTGCATTTTAATCTGTAACTATAAAAGTTAAAATTTGCATAAATCTATCCTTAGTAGATCAGTGTAGGAAGCATTTTCCGCATACCTTGCTTCCTTTCAAAGATTAGTGTAGGAAGTTGTTTCGTTACCTTAGCTTCCTTACAAGTGGTATCAGAGCTTGATCACCTTTGGTTTCAGTTGTGGGTTGTTGGGTTTTTTGAACTAATATATTTTTGAGTGGGAGCTTGTGCAGAAGATACTTTGTGATCTTGTTGTAGGTATTTTTAGATGGTGAGCACATCAGGGAGAATAGAGGTAGAAAAATTTTCTGGTAACAATTTTTGAGATGTGGAAACTGAAGATGGAGGATCTATTAATTGATTGAGATCTATGGGATGCTATTGATGAGAAAGTTTTAAGGCCCACAGAAGCTACTTTGGCTGCTAAATATGATAATGGACCGTAAAGCCAAGGGTCTAATCAAATTATGTCTGACAGACTATGTTTTAATTAATGTCCATGAAGAGCCCTTTGCAAAGAAACTATGGAAGAAAATCGATGAAATATATCGAGCCAAATCTTTAGTGAACAAGATTTTCTTGAGGAAGAAATTGTATTCCTTGAGAATGGAAGAGGGTGGGTGAATTTCAGACCACCTAGAAGCATTCAATATGTTGGTGGAATTGGCATCAGTTGGTGTAAAAATGGATGAGGAGGAGAGATGTGAGATCCTACTTTCTTCTTTGCCTGATTTGTGGGATTCTCTTATTATGGCAATTGGGAGTACTTATGTTATCTTGAAAGTTGAAGATGTTGTGGGTTATTTGCTTTCTGAAGAAATGAGGAGGAAGGTAGCCATTAGTGCCAAAGAAGCCCTAAATGTTCATGGAAGACCTAAATAAAAAGGCAAGAAGAGCAAGAAGCATGACAAATCTAAGTCCAAGGGGAGATCCAAATCTTCCAGAAAGTCCAAAGTTATTTGCTGGAATTGCAGTAATCTTGGACACTTCCATAAGGACTGTAAAGAAGAAAAGAAGAAGAAAAAGAAGAAATTTGATTCTGATTCTGAGTCTGAGAAGGAAGATGGTGATGCATTCATTACAGTTTTGGCCACTCGTGCAGGTAATGATGCATAGTTAATTGACTCAGGTGCATCTTTCCATATGACCCTTAATAGAGATTGGTTTTTTGACTATGAAGAATTTGATGGAGGTAAAGTGTACTTGGGTGATGATTCTATTTTAAATATTGTTGTTTGCAATAAAGTTAAAATCAGATTTCCTAATGGTAGAATAAAAAGGATTAATGGTGTGTTGCATATTCCTAGATTAGCATGAAATTTATTTTCTATGAGAACTAATAGATGCGGGTGTGCAGGTAGTGCAAGATGGTTAGAGGTGCTATGGTGATCACTAGAGGTTTCAGATTTGGCACATTATATAAGCTTGATGCATACACTCTTGAGTGCAATAGTATCGTGAAAAGTAAATCTATGACTACTTCATTGGAAAAGGAGAGGGTTTCATTTTCAGTGGATGGTCATGGATTTTGGGTACCTAAGGGTGCTCTTTCTTATAAATTAAAATTGCTTGTAGAGAAGACTATGTTATGACACCAAAGATTAGGACACATAGGAGAAAAGGGTCTAAGGACCTTGAAAAATAAAAACCTCGTTGAAGGGTTGACCGATTGTAATCTTGATTTTGATTTATGTGAGCATTGGATTTATGGTAAACAAAACCATGTTTAGTTTTACTCGAGTTCTCATAAATCTTGTGGTGTATTGGATCTTATTCATTCTGATGTCTTTGGTCCTGTAGATGTTCCTTCCATTGTAAATTCCACATATTATGTTTCATTTATTGATTATTACAGCAAAAGGACATGGGCATATTTTCTAAAGAGTAAATATGAAGTTTTTAGTGTTGTTATATGGAGCCTAATCAGTCTCAGAGGTTAAATTTACCCCACTTTTATCAGCATGGTTTCCCCCCAAATTCCTTGGGGTCAAGGGGCAGCGCCCCTTGCAGGGGTTTGGGGGTAGCATCCCTTGCGGGGTCCAGGGGTAGCACCCCTGGCATGCTCCCTGTCGCAATACAGGGCGGGGTCAAGGGGTAGCGCCCCCGTGGGGGCTCGATGGCAACGCCCCCAAAACCTCACATGGTTTTTTATTATTTTATAAAGGCACCGAGAGTTATTTTTTCATTTGCTGACATAAAAAACCCTATTTTTGTAACCGACAAAAAGCTTGATAAAAGCGGATAAGGGTTAGGGTTTCTGTTGATATTGTATTGTAGCATTTGCAGTGGTATTGAGTTGCAAGGATTGCTGTTTGTAATCGGTTTGATTTACTGGATAATAATATTGGACTCTCTGTTGGTGGATGTAGCCTGAGTTTGGGTGAACCACATTAAAACTTGTCTCTCATTGTTATTATTTTTGTGTATTTTCATTCCTCTGTTTAATCTTTATTTGCATTTAATTGATATCTTTTGTCAGCTAACCCTAACAATTAGTCGATTTAAAGAATTTAAAGCAATGGTTGAGTTGTAGACTAGAAATAAAATAAAATGTTTGAGGACTGATAATGGCGGTGAATTTTTCTCTAATGAGTTTGAGAAATTTTGTAAAGATTGTGGCATTCAGAGACAAAAGACAACTTCGTATTCTCCACAATAGAATGGAGTTGTAGAAAGAATGAACATGACACTAATGGAGAAGGCTAGAAGTATGCTTAGTGGTGCTAGTCTAGAACAAAGATTTTGGGCTGAAGTTATTGCCATTGCTTGCTACCTAATTAGCAGGTCTCCTACATCAGCTCTTGTTGATAAAATGCCTATGGAGGTGTGGTCAGGGCACAAGCCTTCACTAAGACATCTTAGAGTTTTTTTATTGTGAGGCATATGCATATGTGCCAAAGGAGAAGTGAATAAAGTTGGAGAACAAGGCTGTGAAATGTATCTTCTTAGGGTACAGTTATGGTGTGAAAGGATACAAGTTTTGGGACCCTGTTGCACAAAAGGTAATATATAGTAGAAGTGTTATTTTTAGAGAAACTAAGTCTTCTTTTATTACATTGCAGCCAAAACAAAGTGAATAGAAAGATGTGATTCAACTCCCTTCTATGCCTAATAAAGTTGAATCGAGGCCCCTAAATAGAGGAGTTGAGGAGAGCTCATCTAGTTCTAAATTTTTAGAAGAGGAGGAAGAACCTCCAACTCAGCTTGTTCAAAGGTCTACAAGGCATAGAAAACCACCTAAAAGGTATTCACCTGATGACTAGAGATATATTTTTGCTTTGAATACTAACATATATGAACCTAGATCTATAGAAGAGGCATTAGGTATGAATGATGCAGAATCTTGGAAGATTGCTATGGATGAAGAAATGACAACTTTGAAAGAGAATGATACATGGGACCTAGTGTCATTGCCTAAAGGACAAAAACATGTTGGTTGGAAATGGGTGTTCAAGAAAAAGATTGGTTCAAATGGAAGTATTGAGAAGTACAAAGCACGGTTGGTTGTGAAAGGTTACTTTCAAGTTGAGGGTGTTGATTATGGTGAGATATTTTCTCATATTGCAAAAATGGCGTCCATTAGATTCTTTCTTTCTATTGTTGTTGCTTATGATCTAGAGGTTGAGAAAAGGGATGTGAAAACAACTTTCCTTCATGGTGATTTGGAGGAGGATATTTATGACACAACCAGAGCACTACATGGTGAAAGGTAAAAGTAATTTCGTTTGAAAATTGAAAAAAACTTTGTATGGCCTCAAACAAAGTCCTAGTATATGGTACCAGATTTTTTATACATATGTGTTGAGTTTGGGATTTGAGCATTCTAAAGCTGATCACTGTGTTCATTATAAATCTAATGGTGATCATTTCTTGTTTATTATATGTTGATGATATGTTATTTATTGCTAAAGGGAAAGGAATGATTTCAGAACCAAAGTCTCAACTTGTAGCTAAATTTGAAATGAAAGATCTTGGTGCAGCTAAACACATTCTTGGGATGGAAATAAGAAGAGATAGAGTGAATAGAAAACTATGGCTTGGCTAGAGTAAGCATGTCAATTCAATTTTATAGAGGTTTAACATGAAGGATTGTAGACCATTATGTGTTCCTTTTACAGTTGGAACAAAGTTATCTGCTTCATAATGTCCAACACCCCCATCAGAGATGGAATACATGAGCAGAGTACCTTATTAGAGTGTAGTCAGAAGTTTGATGTATGCTATGGTCTGTACTAGACCAGACATTGCCCAAGAAGTGGGAGTTCTTTCCAAATATATGTCTAATCCCAGTAGAGTTCATTGGGATGCAATTAAAAGAGTCTTTAGATATTTGTGGGGTACCTCAGAGTATTCATTGTGTTATCATGGTAATTTGATAGGAGACATGCATTCCCTTGATATTCATGGTTATGTGGATTCAGACTGAGCAGGTGATATTGATAGCAAATGATCCACTAGTTCTTATGTATTTACTTTATTTAGTGGTGCAATTAGCTGGATGAGTAAGTGACAGGCTGTGGTTGCTTTGTCCACTACTAAAACTGAGTCTATGGCAGCTACTCATGCTTGTAAAGAAGTCATTTGGCTTAAGAGACTGTGTTCAGATATCAGAATAAAACAAGGTGTAGTGACAATTTATTATGACAGTCTGAGTCTGATTTGCTTAGCTAAGAACCCAACATTTCATGCTAGGACCAAGCACATTGATGTACAGTATCATTTTGTTAGAGATATAGTCGAGGATGGCAGGGTGAAGTTAGTTAAGGTAGAGACTTTGATGAATGTTGCAAATTCATTAACTAAGCCTGTGAGCACAAAGTAGTTCAGACGGTGTTTGGAGTCTATGGGCCTCTTGGCCCCTAGCAATTAAATCATGGTGTTGATACTCCATTTGCTCTTGCAAAGTGTTTAACAAGTGGGAGAATGTTAGGAAAGGTGTCTCAACCTTGCAACTACTAAAGGTTACTATTCTTCTCAGTTTTGGTCTTTTCGAATTTACACTTTATCTTAAAGAATGGTTTAGACCTTTCAAAGTTTTCAAAAGGGGACAAAAATGGTAGGGCTTACTATTTTTAGTAACTCTACATTTGAGCACACACGGACCCAGAATTTTCCCAAAAGGTGCAGAACTTCCAAGTAAACATCTTGGGTGAGTTTCGACTCAAGATCATAGCTAGATTGCAAGATATTAAAGTTTCTATTTTTTTACACTCCTAAAAAAAGTTTTGAACTCATATTTTAGGCACTTAGATGTTGTTAAACACCCCGAAAGTTTTCGTAATCGGTGAATCTAATTATAGATTGATATATCTCTTCACGATCTTTTTGACACATCAGACGGTTTGTCAATCAGACACCTAGATCAAAATTTATGGCCTTCGGAAGTTGGGCCTCCTATTTTTGGAAATGTGAAAACGTGTTGGACACTTAAAGAGCTGTAAAGGGGAGAGTTACACATGTTGGTGTGTGATCTGGCTCATCACAAGGCATCTTTAATTCGAGATAATTTGGGCGCCACTTTTAGGTGGTTTTGGCTCATGGTTTTGTAATTACCGTTGACAGTTTACTATATTGTATCTCCTATTTATCAGGAGCTTGAGATGGAGGTTGTGTGTGAGAGTCTTACAGATGTTGAGTTGCCTCCATATCTCTAATGGGTTATACTCCTATGAACACTTGCTCTGCAAGTATATTGTAATCTTCTCGATTCCTGAATAATATATTGGGCAGCTTTGGAGTGTGGGGTTTTCTCTCGAAAGGGTTTCCCCACATAATTAATGTGTTATGGTATGATTGCTATTTATGTTTATTTATGTAACTGTTGTAAAGATCTGAAAAGTTCTGCATATCTCTCCCCTCAAGATTAGTGTAGGAAGTTGTTCTGCTGCCTTAGCTTCCTTACAATTCTCTTATACAAGAAGTCCACCATGTTATCTTTATACTTGTTGTAATTAGGTTTAGTGATTACATAAATGTAGTTTAGATGAACATTGTTGAATTTAAAGGTTTTACACTACTAGAGAAACACCTAAGGCATTTTCATTGTGGTGGGCAACCAAAATAATCTCTTACTACACTCATTAGTGCTATTCAAACTAACAACATTTTCATCTATACACTTATTTGTTCCTCTCTGCTTTGAATTATCCCTTCCAATGATATTCCACGATAATCAAGCTTTTCCACTTTCTCAGTTCATCATCCTTGAGTTAAAATTGCCTTCACTCCCTATAATTAGTATCACAAGTTGTTAGAATTCCCCAACCATTATATTTATTGTGATTTATCTGTCAAACAAAATTCAAAATTGCTAGCAACAAATGCTGCAAACATTTTTAATATATCGTAACTCTTTTTTTCCCAAAATACTTTCCAATATAATATATAATATACTGTAAAAAATACTTCTTTATAAAATATACATAAAACACTCATTCACACACATATATAATATATATACACCTTAACTTTGTCATTTGTATACCTTCGACATCTAACGTCACTTCCCATGAAAATGACTTATATTTGAAAACCAACACCACTCATGTGACTAAAAACTTATAATACAATCCAATGTCCCTCACGTACACTTCACATAACAATTTCAACAATATTTCCTTTTCAAAACCATAATTAATTCACACCTTTCGTAATTATTAATGAGTTTTCTTCCTAAATTTACACGACAATTACAATTCTTAAAAAAAAAAAAGTCGAAGATATTTATTTTACAAGTACAACAAACACAGACAAATTACGTATTCTTCAATCAAATTAGTTAGTTAAAACTAAGATAACTTTGAGAATGTAAGTTAAAAAATATGTTTAATCTTGGCTCATAGAAAGTGTTTTTATTTGTAAAAGAACATAAAAGTCACCTGAATTTCATATTAAAAGTCCAAGCCCAACCCTAAAAAGTAAAAAGCATGAACCATTATGTCATATATATACACAAAAGAATAAAAAGCATGGACATATATACACAACATTGGTGTATATACACGTGATTTGAATATATACTCTTGTAAGAGAAGCTTGTTTGAAGCTCCTTTCTCAAGAAAAAGAGTTTGATAAGTAGTTGGTAGTAGTCGGTAGTAAATGTCTATTAAGTATGGTATAAGCACATAAAGTCAAGCAATAAAATAAGGGCCAAACATAGGTTGTCTTTGTGTGAAGGAAGAGTGTTTAGGACTATATCCTACAACAACCTTCTCCTTGTGATACTTCCTTTTCACCAACAATACACCCACCTTACAATCATAGGCATCTGTAATTAAGAGGGGAATAAATCTCTTATTCTATATGCAAGCGTGGGGGCTATTTCATTGTCAATTCACATCTTGATAGTGCATCAAACATATCGTGTGAATGTCAATTTTTTAATTATTGGTTTGGTGCACTGTATGGATGGATATTGTCAAATGTGCAAGATGATGGGATAAAGATGATAAACCAAAAAGAAACCTATTATCATTCGTTTACAACTTTATCCATATATGGATATTGTATGTGAAGGAACCACTTCAATAATACATATTATTGTATTGTTGCGTTAGCTTTTTATTGAAGATTCTTATTAATTAATTTTTTTTTTTATTAGGTCTTTTGGTTTAGATGTTATAAGTGGGGAGCTTCTCTTTCAGTGGGGAGTTTTTTGGTTTCAATGTTATGAGTGGGGAGCTTCTTTTTTGATGGGGAGTTTTTTGGTTTCGATATTACGAGTGAGGGGTATCTCTTCTAGGATTTGTACTTGGCCTTGACTATTGCACTATGCCACACTTAAAAGTGGATGCGATAATTAACCTAATTTATTCAATAGAAATAACAATAGCAACTTAGAGTCAACAAAGCCTATGAAATTAGCGTATGTGTCGCTTTGGGGATTTCAACTTAAGTCTCCAACATAGGAACCTATTGGCTAAACCAATTGGGCTCAACTCCTTTTATTTTAATATCATGTTGTTATTGGTATATAAATAATTGTTTTTTATTGGATTAAAGCTCAAAACAATGTTACATAATAACAAATAAGTCGCACCAACACAATCAAACAACCAAAACCAAACTTAGTTGTTGACAACAAATTAAACAAGAACTAACACAACTAAATAGAACAGTTATAGCCACAATTGTAGACAACCATAACAAGCTATGTAATAGAAGACCAAAGCATTAAACGACAGTAAAGCTGGAGGAAAATATGTCTATCATCAATGACATAATTGTTTGTGATTAGTTCTTCTCCTTTTGGTTCTCTTCTCTATTGTTGCACTTCTATGAATTGTCCCCTTTGCCTCCATCATGCCTATATACTTTTTTCAAGTTGATAAATAATTAATTTTTTAGCTGATATCTTTATTTTGTCAAATTTATTTAGGTTTTGAATCTAACTTTATTAGTATCTCTTAAAAGTAGATAGTATAAGAATTGATTTCTTACAAATTTTAATTAGTCAATATTCAATTAAAATTATTTTTACGAAAATTTGATAGTGTTTCAAATTAATTTCTATAAATTTGACAAAGCATAAAACCTTTTATTGATTCGTATTCACTAAAATCTTGTACATAGTTTTTATTTCATACAAGTAATGCTAATCATTAGTATTATCTCCATAAATAAAATAAGCTTAAAATGCTACTATTAAATAATCAATTCACTCTTTGTTAATTAACTAGTCTTACAAATTCATTTATGTTTTAATATATTTCTAATACAAGTAATGCTAATCACTAGTATTATTTCCATAAATCAAACATGCTTAAAATGCTAATATTAAATAATCAATTCACTCTTTGTTAATTAACTAGTCTTACAAATTTGTTTATATTTTTATTTATTTTTGATATAAAGAACCATTTCATAACATTATTAATTATAACTTAGCCTACTATAAACCTAAAATATATTCACTTATCAAGAACAAATTTTAATTTAAAATGGAAGATATTTCACAAGCATAATAATCTATAGAGAAGACAAATGCTTCCCTACATTAAATTATGTCTAATTAAAGGATCAAATAATAAATAACAATCAAAGCTAAATTAAAAATGAGTTGACTCTCATAAATAGAAGAGAAGATAGAATGTGCTTAGGTCTTGTTGATTTGATGCGTCGATGTGTGATGACTTGTTGTTTTGTTGCAATCAACAATTACAAATTAAAATATGATCATAGATCTAAATATGATGCTTGTGATGAACTACTATTTGATATAAAATTACATAATACTAGTTGTTCATGCAACCTGATCTACCAAAAAATTCTTGCCACACAATCTAGTCCTTCTACCATGGATCTATTTGTTGTTAATGCAACCTTCAACACTATATATTTATGGCTTTTTTTATCTACTACTAGATAGAGAGTTGTACTAACAAACATCGTGAGGTTTATTGTTTGGATTGAGGGAAGATTGTGCACTTCTATATTATTTCAAACCCCTTAGGAGTGTTGAACAAGATTTGTAGACATCACATAATACTACAATGCCTAGGATGTTGATGTAATGCTTTTGATCCCCTTTGTGCATATGTTTTTTTGTAGAGTTGAAAAATGCATACATCACACTTTTCCCTTCATGTTTTGCACTCATTTTAGTGTTCATAATCAATAGACATGACTTGGATCTATTTTGACCATTCTTGAGCTTACAATACCTAAGAACATTGCTTTTCTCCCAAGCATGACCCCTTATGTTATTGACTTTTTTCTCTACCCCTATTTGCAACCCTTATGTCATTATGGACACCAATACGCTAGTGCTAGTGTTCCCTAACATTTTAAATCTTGTTTTTTTTCTTTAATTTAATGGTAATCCCATTTGATAAATGTAACCCTAATAGTGTTTTCAATGGTCACTTGGGCCTAGGTGTCCCTATTTATGGAAACTTTCCATCTATTTATGGGCATCCACCATTGAAGCTCCTATACACACCACCATTGCTACAACACTTGCACATCTAGGATCACACACACATCTACCTCTTCCCTACTTTAGGATGAAACATGCCCAATAGGGACTTGACCAAGGCAAGTTCCTAAATGTGCCCTAGGCACAAATATTCTAGTTCCTTACATTCTTTGCCCTTTTTTATCCATTTTTGCAAACATCTATGCAATCTACATGATAGGTCTCATAAGTGCATGAAGGTATATGTAGCATTTGCATGTCGCTACAAGTCGCAAATGTGCTAGGGATGTTATGAATGTGCCCTTTGATCATGAATGTGATAATTTGGACATGATCATTTAAAAAACTTTCTAGAAGTATTTGCACATGTCTAGGATATCCCCTAGTCACCTTATCAATATTCTACAACTTCCTTCAGACCATTACAACAATTCTAGATAGACATTTCTTAACTCTCCCCCTATTTCATTACTCGTTTCTTGTGCAATCCCAACTCTAGTGTTTAGTTTACTATAGTTAAATATAATGTGAATTAATTGTTTCTATTTACTAAAATCAGATTAATTGATAAACTAAATACACATTAGTAATTAGTGTAATAATCCAAACATATAATAATGGAAATAATATAATGTAGAAGATAGATCTCACACAACACAAGAGATGTTCGTGGGCCAATATGCCCTAATATCCTATAAATGTGGAAAAAGAATAAACCCTTGAGGTACGGTAACACCATACAACACTCCTTATGGAAGAAGCCACTTCACGCTATATCTCCAAGAGATCTCCAATACAATATCATACTCTACACATATCTTACAATGATATCCACCTCCTATATATACCACCTAATAACATAATGGAAGGGTAATCCTAATAAGGGCCTACTCAACTCCTGATACAATTAATTATACAAGTTATCCATAAGACCTAATATAACTAACTTAAGGGATGTGTGCCACGTGTCAGCATCTCCATCCACCTAAATACATTATAATATCATATCCCTAGGTACATAACAATTAGAAATAGCATCTTTAGTTTAAGTTGTCTATTTTTAATCTACACATTTTATATGATTTCCAACTAGATCCAATGAGAACTAATGACGTAGGGCTATCTACAAATACATGATCTACTTGTCTCTCAAGTTGAGGTATTTAATGTGTAGACCAATAGGGCAACAATTAAATTATGGGAAAATTGACTTCAAGAGTGGGAGATTTAAAATTTGAATTTGATGAACTAAGTTACACGATGTGACCCACTCCATGAATATTCATATATACAAACTAAAAGAAGGCCTAAAAGAATAAACCAATCCTAACTAAAATAGTGGATAAAATAATTTTAACTTATAAGTCGAAGAATGGAGTCATTAATGCACCAAACAAGACATGTTGAGCACAGCTACTTTTCTTATTTCATTTTCTAACTATTTGCATTGTAACTACTTGTTTGTTGTAATCGTGATGGCTACCTATCGTTTTATGTAATACAAAAAGTTACAATTCCATGCGCCCCAAATAGAAGATTTTAGCAAATTAATGTTTTGTACGATTATGGAAATTATAGCTTTAGACAATTATATTCCAATTACATGGGACATGTTATTCCCTAGATGTCGTTACAATAAAACAAGTGGGCATGGTAATGATTGGAACATATAAAATGTATTACAATGCTTTTGAGTCAATTAGCAAATGTTGCATTATATCCCGTTATGAGTGCTAAAGTGCACCTTATCAAAGGCATCCAAAGAAATATTAGCTATTCTTTCAATTCCAAGAATAAGTTCCACTTTATTAATTTTATGTCATTCAATCACCTCTTATTCCAACTAAAGTTATTCTTGTGTGATATTTACATATCTTCCTTGTGTTTATTGTTTGTTTCTTAGACCATACACCTTGTGAGAGGATATATACGCATTTGGGAATCCAAGACTATAACTTCAAAGGTAGAAGGATATTGTCACTTCGCATTTACTAATATTTATAATGGCAAAAAAGAAATATAGTATAGGAGGTTTTGTATGCATGCATAGTAGGTTGTTTATGGAGATATGGTAACCTATCTAATCTATAGATTTTTTAAAAATAAACTTGAAGGTCCTAAGGGAGGAGAATTATGTACAAATAAAGATGGGAGGGGTATTTAGTTAGTTTGGAGGTTGGGAAGAATGGAAAAGAAAAATATTATTTGGATTATAAGAAAATATAAGATTTATTATTCTTGTAAGTTTTGAAATGTCTATCTAGAAGTGAATGAGGATAGTTAGAATTGGAAATGGAACATATGGAAGACAATATTCACATTAGTCGCTAACGGCCTCGTTTACAGATTTTTTATTATGTGGCTTACAATGGAAAACTTATACTATTTGACAATAATGCACTCGAGGAATTTCAAGGAATATGAGATCAAAACTTATCCTTGTCGGTTTCTCATTGGCATCTTCTCAAATGAGGTTGATTGTGAATAGGTCTTCTAGGGGCATTGACTTTTAGGAATGCAAGATTGTTCATGGAATTTGGCCCATAAGTTTTAATCCAACCAAAGAAACATCTTTGAACTCCTTTGCCTAGATCCAATTGTATGCCCTTCCTCATGTATTATGGTCAAAGTATGTCTTCAAAAAGATAGGTGAGATCCTTAGAGATGCATAAGCATGGCTCTAGAGGAAAAGGATTTGCAAACTACATGAGAATCTATGTTAAATTGGAGTTTCACCAACCTCTACCAAAAAGTCTAACCATTAGAGTTGGTTGCCCAAAATGAATTCAACTAATAGAATGTGAATGTATTCCTCTCCAATGTAAGAGTTGTTATAATTATGTTCTTCACTTGATAAGAGAATGCAAAGCGACCAATTAACAAAGCAACAACCCCAAACAAATAAAATAGAAAAGGGCAAAGATGATGACTTGTAAGAGCCTAAAAAGAAACGTAAGTTCAAAATACAATGGATGAAAAATGGGGAATTTAGCATGCAATAAGTAAAATGGGAAAGGAGGTAAATGGAGGAACACATGACCAACAAGGAAGGACTAAAGAGTCTGATATAGAAAACAATGAATTGAAGGAAGATGACATGTATAATAGGTTAAGTTTAAAGAGGCAAGATAGGATATCGTATAAGAGTAGTAGGTACATGATAGGCCTATGGAAAAAGAGGAAATTGGTGGATCCCTAGGAGAAACAAAGATGAGAGCTAGTGATCATTTAAAGGAACAAAATGACCCCCACAAAGGAAGCAAATAGAGGACATAGGCATAAAAGAAGATATTAAAGGGTTTCAAGTAAAAAAATAATGACTCGATAACAACATAAATACTAGAAAGGTTGGGTACTTACAACTCTGTAATATAGTTTACTAGAAGAAAACTCAATTACTAGGAAGAGTAAGTGAAGAAAGAAGCCAATTAGGTCAAAATAAGGAATGAAGCTATGGAACTAGTGGCAAATGGTCCATAATCTCTCTTAGATAAGAAGAATCCAAATTAAAAGATCAAATCAATGAATATCATATCATAACAAGGAAGGGGCGTGCATGCCCAATTAAAGAACAAAGTAGTAAATTGTTTATATAAATAGAAGAACTACATATTTATTATTGCAAGAATCTAGATTATTTCAAAAATTAATATATCAAGAATGTTCAAGAATATGGAACAAAGATATTGTTATAGGAAAAGTGGTAGGAGATCAATCTAAGGCTTAGCTATCCCATGGAATCCAAATAACACAATACGTTTAATTGCTAGAATATTAATTTTGCAATGTATAGATTTATCCCTCATGTAGTTACATGAATATGTAATAGTGATTTATGCTTATATTTAGTGTGTGGATTTATTCCACATGGATTGTGCCTCATAGGCCACTGGTTTAGTGATGTCATTTGAAGATGTTAGTTATACTATGATTACACATATCATGAAAACTAAGAATTTAGAAAATGAATGAATGAAGTAAAGGGTACCTAATATATTGATTTGTATTTGTGTACTATGCTTTTACCCTTTTATAGGTTCAATAGATAGGTTCTATGTGAAATGTTGTTCCTAACATGGTATTAGATTTTAGGTTTGAGTGTGAAGGTAGAGTCTATGTTTCATGTTAGGTTTTGTCACAATGTTCTCATGGTAATACTGTGAGGGCATGTTTTGACACATTGTTAGTTTGTGTTTGAAGATTTTAGTGCACATTTGTTTTCATAATCCTAGAGTTTGCCAAATTTGAGCATGATTTATATGTTGCAAGGTGTGCACCCTTGGTCTCCTTGTGTTGTGTAGCACAGCGCTTGGGTACGTGACAAGGTTTAACCAACTCATGTGGATTCATTAACTCTAGTAGTTGTATCGGGCATTAATAGATCGATCTTTTGGTGCAATGGAAAACATCTTTCTAACAATTGGTATTAGAGCCTGGGTCAAGGGTTCAAACCCCTCACTTGTGCTAGGGGGGATTGTTGCAAGGTGTACACCCTTGGTCTCCTTGTGTTGTGCAGAGTGCTTGGGTTCATGACAAGGCTTAACCGCCTCCTGTGGATTCATTAACTCTAGTGGTTGTATCTGGCATTAACAGGTCAATCTTTTGGTGCAATGGCAACCATCTTTCTAACATTATAGCTACCCCTAGTGTGATTCATATTTGTAGGCTCATTTTTTGGTTGTTTGTGATTATTTCATATTTATGTATTTGAGTGCAAGATTTGCATAGTTTACACATGTTTTGTTAATTTTAGATTATTCATAAGTCTTTGTAGTTTGTGGTTTCTAGTTTTGATGTTTGGTGTGCACTTGGTGGTGCATTGCTTCACATCTGATATCTATGTGCATTTTCTTGTTGCTACCATAAAATGGAGAAGTGGCAATAGTGAGTTTTAGGGCAGTGTTTCATAGGTTTTAGAAACTATATCTTGCAATCAACATTTAAGGATGAACAAAGGGCCACCATTTAAAAAAATCTATAGTGACGTGTACATGACATCCAACAAGTGTGTTTGGTGTAGGTCTGAGGTGAGCAACAATAGTCAATGTAAATAAACCTATTATTTTGCATGGGTTGCAGCATAAAGTGCCCTATTTGCTAGGGTTATTCTTAACTGATGTATACTTTTATATTTTCTATTTGATGTGGTGGGAGGGATCCCACAAGAGGCTAATGACACTTAGGATGGTGCATTCTTTCTATCCTCTTAAAATTTAATTGTTAACTTCTCATGAAAGTGACGATTAAGATTTAAGTCCCCATAAACTAATAATTGCATGCTCATTCAATTTAAAATATTTTGACTAGATCTCCTACCCAGATAAATAGTTAAAAGTGACATTTCCCTACATTCTTAATATTATATTTCATTGCCCATCTACACAACATCACAAATGAATTTCTATAGGAGGTTTTTTCTTCATCAGAATGGAAGGAGGAGAAAGGATGAGAGCTTCAACTATCACTCTACTTGATGTAGGAGCATCCTTGGTTCAATAGTAATCTTGCATCAACCAAAAACATTTGCATTTCAGTTTGTTGGCATTTCAGTTCTTTCATTTTCCAGTTCAGTTCAGGCAGTTCAGTTAGTAGTAGTTTTCAGCTTGTGGTCCAGTTTTGGCATTTCACACCTTGCAGATCTAGACTTAGCATCTTTACTCATTCATCTACATCATATCAAGAATTTAGAGCATCTGGATCAGTAACCGGAAAGATATCACTATCAGAAGTTGATTATTTTCTCATAGCAGAGCATTCTAACAGTTCCTGATAATCAGTTGAAGGAGAAGGCTTGTGGATCATTCCTTGACTTACGGATCTCAATGACACGTCATTCAATGTCCTTTGGTTCATGGCCAACCTTCCCCAAGGGTCCGCACGTTGTTCCATTCATTTGAGGAAGTGTTCTATGCATTTAGGTCTAACCTATCTGTGAACACATTACAGCTCTTCATTGGAGTTTGTGACCTTCCTTGGCTGACACCGAGGAATCTATTGGTCCGGAAATGATATATAAAGATGTAATAGATCCTTAGGAAAGCAGTTAGCAATTGATTCATATTAAATAGTTTAGATCTTGTGCGAAAGAGCTTTAAAGCCTTATCTTGCGCATGTATGTAATCAGACCTATGAGCCCTAATTGTAAGCCTGCATGTTGCCAACGGATCTCTATTTTGAATTCTTTGATATACTGAATGATTGAATATGCATTTGTTCCATTTCTTTGAGTTGTTTTCGTTGTGTTTACTCTTGCTACACGGTCCGGACAATTCATTCTGTGAACCCTCCTACCGTGACTGCACCACTACTTGGAATTGTATTTCTAGATAAATAAATAAATAAAAGGGCATTATACAAGACATGGCACCTTATGGGCCAATTAGATATAATGCTTGAATTGTTAAACAAACACATTCTTTATTATTTCAACTATGTGCTCTAGGTCTTTGGGACTTTGGAGATATTAAATGCAGAGCAGTTCCAAGAGTTGCTATTGGGCCTAGATGCCACTAGAAGACTATTTTTGTGGAGTGTACACTATAATTTAATGGAAAAATAAACTCACTAAGCAATGCATGATTAGATTATTGATGTGAAATTTGTTTGTTTTGTTTATATCATGTTAAATGACTTACATAATTATTTACCAGAAGTTTTTGAATTTGAATGGTGTTGTTGCTTGCACAACATGCTTAATATTATTTGAGAAAACTAGAGATCCCCTTTTTAGTTAAATCCTCATAGTCTTAAAGTCTTGATTTTAATTCTTGACATTGTTTCTATTTTTGTTTTAGGATCACTTTTCTTATATACACGAATGAGTTTCTATTTCATAAGACTTGTTCCAAAAGCCTTTTACCCAAGAAGTCTGAGAGCTCTAAGATCTCTAAACATACTTTTGATTAGCAAATTTTGAGTTCTCCAAGTTTTATCTTTTTGTCTCCCCAAGGGTTTCAAATGTTATTACGTTGGATAAATTTGATTTCCTTGAACTGAGTTGTTATTTATTAGAGAAGTCTAGGTTTGGAGGGGATGTTCACTAATGTTTTATACTTCCAATTCCATTGGGTCTTGACTATCTTTGGACCCAAAGGAATAATTTAAACCAATGTGTGATGCTTACATCCATTGCTCTATAGTGCTTGAAAGGAAAATCTTGTCATACGTATTATTTCTCCAAGACACTAATGGATCCAAAAAGTTATTAGAAACTCTCGAGGAAATTTTATATCTATAAAATGCTCAACCTATATTTTCTCAAACCATTTCATGGAGAGGTTTTCCTTAGAGTATTAATTTTTTATTACTATTTCACTCTAAGAAGTTTGAAGTCTAGTGTCTCAGAGAGCATGTTATTTTAAATATTTTTATCTTTCTGACAACATTCTCTCTAGTCCATTCAAAGTCTAACACATATCCCTAGCTATAATTAATGGTGTAGTTCAATTATTTAAAGCATGTGTCAGTTAAGAATGGGAACTAATTAAAATTCACTTGTAAAATGCCCCATAAACTGATTTAGTATTTATGGTTAAATCTAATTGAATGAAATGATTCAAGAATTAACTTCATGATTTTGTTCTTGTAACAAGTGATTCATTTATCTCGACTTGAAGCATTACATTGCCATAAGATTTTTCTACCAAGTGCAAAGAGAAAGGAGATTTGTAGGTAATAACTATTGGAATTGATTCTTGGTCTCATGGTAGTTGTAGTCTCCATTGATTTCTCCTAGGTAGGTCAATAAGCTAAAGTTTAGAGATACATAACCATATGGCCATGATAAGATGAATTTCAACCCATTGTATCAATTCTTTAAGTACTACAAGGAGGACGATGGAAAATGTCATTCTCGTAGGTCAAATTCATGGTTCATATCTACATTGAGTAGCAAGAAATTTCAATGTGTTTCCATGCACAAATTTAGTACCTAATATTTTAAAGTATTTCTCTATAGAAAATGTGTATTGAAGGAATGAAGGCAACCAACCCATTGTGTTTGTGTTTGGATTGTCTTTCTAAAGGATGTTGAGACTCCTAGAACCCACCCAAAAATATTATGTTTCCATTGCAAAGAAGTGGTTTGAAGTGCATGACCCATTTGAGGTGCTAGAAAATTGGCTTGGAGATGTAGTAGAGTTTCCTAGATAGAAGGATATTTCAAAATATAATCCAAAAATTCCTAGATTCTATTAAGAATGCAATCATATTAATGTGAAAATTATTTGGCAACATGGATTTAGTTCATCTGAATGTTGCATGGGCACTTCTTTTGTTCATGGTTTTAGAGAAAAAGTTGATACCAAATTGGGGAGAGCCCATTTTCTTGTGTTGGAGGAAGCAAATTATTTAAGCAAAATTTGGGGGGGAATTTTACATGTTTTTTTTAATTTGATATATGTAATTTGTGCAACAATAAAGTTTGCTCCTTGGGTCAATTGGAGATCTTAAACTAAGATATGGGTGCACAAAGAGCTTGTGTGACAATAGGTTTGAGAGTTCAATCAAATTTATTTCTAATAATTTCTACCTAATCATTTACAAGAAAATTCACAATAAGCCAATGTCGAGGATGCATTCTCAACTTTCTATAGAGATTGAGCCATTGTGTGTTGGATTTTCCCATGGTTTACTATTATTGTTGTTGAATGAGCCATGAACGATCCTCATTTGTTGCCCAGGTAGGTTCTCCCTAGAATTGGAACATATGAGATTTGTTATCAATTGATGAAAGAAGTAGCTTATATCTTGAAGCCAAAAAAGGCTATCTATGCGTAGTCAACTCTATTCTACTAGATGGGGGAAAAATTTAATATCACCAATATTCATATCGTAGGAGGGAAAATAAAACCTTTTGGATTCAAAATATGGAAACACTGATATTATGATTCTAACATTAAGGTGAGGAATTTCCTATCTTAGAAGGAAAGTGTATTTATTATTCTCATGAGGACCATCAGGAATATGATGGATTTAATTAGGTTATTGTATATGATGAATAAGTTATTAAAAAAATTGATTGATGTTGAGAAAATGGAGGACCCAAATGCTTTTGATCAAAGGTCACCTATTCTAGTGAAATTATTGGTAGACTTGGAAGTTGACTTACCCCTTGGAGATGTGGTAGGGTAAATTAAAAAGTGGGTAGTCTATCAGATGACCCAAACTATCAATTATGATGATAGATTAGATGAATAATGTAGAGATGACGATCTAAGGATTATTTTAGAACAAGATTATAACATGGAAAGAGTAGAAGCTTCAATCACTTGCATCTTGGTACATTCACAAATGAAGGAACTTCATACCCAATTTCTATTGTGATGACTCTAATTGTATCTTCACTAGTGGGTTCAATCTTAGAGGAAATGTATCTTCTTCTAGTGTGTTGGCAACAACACCATCTTCAATTTCCTATGTACAAATATGCTCTCCTTGTTGGTTTCTCTAGTTGGAATAAGTATAGCTAGTTTATTTATTTCTTTTAATCCTATTATATAATCCAATCTAGTTGTGAGTTTAATTAGTTATGTGAATGTTGAGTTAAGGTTTGCAATGTTTGGTGATTTAGTGGCTTTACCTATTATGACATCTACTAGTTCATCATCATTGCCATCTAATGTGTCTACTAGACTGTTTGGTGTGCCCTTGCTTTCCATTTCATCGTCTATTCCAAACAAGATATTGGATCATAAAACTCTTGTTTATTTTTTATTATCACTCCACAATTCTCATTGAACTCCCTTCCTATAGTCATGTCTGGGGATGGTTTCATACTTGCAATGATAATGTTTCCTCTATTTCAACTTATATTCAAACAATTTTCATTTCACAGGGAAGTCCATTTACTCCAAATGCATCCCAATTTCCTTAGTTCATACCATAGTTGTTTCAATATCTCTCATGTCTACAACATCTGTAGATATCAAGGACCTTGAATTTTTAACTCCTAGAGCTTTGGATACTAGTTGGGTGCAATAAATGCAAGAACAATCTCTTCTACCTTAGAATATGTTGGGTTTTTCAATAATCAAGAAATCAGCCAAGACCTAATGCCATAGTGATAGCCACAACACTTACTCAAGACCAAATAATAAGCCAAGTGATGTTATGATACAGGAGCATCCAGAGGCGTAAGGGCAATCTTGCATCACCCAAAAAGAAGTTAATTCAAAACCATTGTAGTTGTTCTCATTTCTTCCCATAATTAGTGTTTTTGGTTCCATAATATCCAGAATAATAATGTAGGACTTTCAGTTTTTCCAAAATTGCTAAAAATAGCGACCTGCTTATTTAGGAAAGTGTACCTGCTATTTTTAGAAAGTTTGCATTTGGGCATGTAATGAAGCAAAAACTTCTAAAAAGTTGCATAACAAAAATATAAGACCTTTGGCGAAGGAATCAGGCAAAATTCATTTGTGAGCTGAAAGATATTAAAGTTTTTGTTTTCCGAAAAGCCCCTGAAAATTTACGGACTGAGATATGAAGCACTAAAACTTTCATAATGTCTCAAAAAGTTGATGGAAATCCATTTACAAATTTCTAACATGATAATTCACATCGTGAGCTTTTCGGCGCTTCAAACGGTTCGTCAATCAGACACCCAGATCAAAAGTTATGCTTCCCGGAAGTTGACCTACTTTTGGAGGGAGTTGCAAATTTCAAAATTTAGCTGGAGGCCGCCAAAAAGTGCTATTTATGACTATTTTGGGAACCCTAGGTGGTAGTAGATTAAGGGGGGCCAGTGTAGAGTCCAGAATAGGGGGGAAAATAGAAACCCTAGCTGATTTGGGGTTACAGAAGGCTGAAGATTCTAGAGTCTTGAGGTTGGGAAAGCTGTAATGTGTTGCAACCAGTAGAGGATTCATCCTCTGATTGTAATTGAGCTTCTGTAATGTAATGAGTTGCCCAGTTCAATAAAAGAAAGTTCTATTTATTGTGTTTAATATTTGTTATTGTGTGTTTTGTGATTTACCCCCTTCATCAAGTGGTATCAGAGCAAGGGTTCCTGAGTGTGTAGACAGATCGCCAACCGTGAGGCAATTTGCACTAGGACCTAAGGTTGTGGGTTTGCTATAGAGACCAAGATGCCTCCATGAAAAAATCGTGTTGGGAGGAATGCTTTGACGGAAGAGGGTTTTAGAGCCCTACAAAGGTAAATCGATGCATTGCAAGAGGAGTTGCGAAGAGGGTTTGATCCGAGAACAAGAGAAGAAAGCGAAGATGAAGCTGAAGAGGAGCTATCTGAGGAAGAACAAGACGTGGCAAGAGATCCTACAGAGGTTAGGCTATTGAGGGCCATTTGAAGATTGGAAAGAGGCCCAGAATCAAAGTTTCTACATATTCTGGAGATTTGAATCCAGAACAGCTCATTGATTAGATCAATGACATGGAGTATTTCGAGTATGAAGATGTGGAGGACCCAGATCGAGTCAAGTTTGCCCCAGATCGGGTCAAGTTTGCAAAAACAAAGTTGAAGGGCCATGCCAGTATTTGGTGGAAGGAGGTCCAATTAGAGAGGAATAGAAGAGGAAAAGTGAAAGATCACCATATGGGATCGGATGGTGGAGAAATTGAAGAAGCAGTTCATTCCTATGGACTATGAGATGGAGTTGTTGAAGAAGTTGCAAGGACTAAAGCAAGGTAACAAGTCTGTTAAGGAGTATACAGAAGAGTTTTATAAGATTACTATCAGGATAGGTCATGCAGAGCCCAACAAGGAAAAGGTAGCTCATTACATTAATGGGTTGAGGCCGAGTATTCAGGAGGAGCTGAACCTAGTCAGAATGACCACCATAGAAGATGCATACCAGTTTTCCTTGAAGGTGGAAGAGAAGTTGAATAAAAGATTTGACAGCAAGCAAAGGGGAAGAGGTCAAGGCAAAAGGACTAGTGGAGGACCCTATGGGGGCCGAAATGAAGATGCAAAGAAAAGTGAAGAAGCTGGCACCAGTTGAAATCAGAGAGGAGATAACACCTACTGTCCTCATGACCAGAACAATGGTGAGCAAAGAGGAAGAGGAAGAGGTAGACCTGGGTAATGACCTGGAAGAGGAGGTTTCGGAGGAACCTATTTCCAATGTGGATAAGAAGGGCATCAAGCATATGAGTGTCTGCAACATCAAGGAAGGACAAATAGGAGACCTAAAGGTAATGCACGAGTTGCACATCTAGATGAAGATGCACAGTCTGAGTATTCTAAAGACGCTAAAAGGGGAAAAACCCTAGTTGTCAGAAGAACCTTGTTGAATGAGGAGAAAGAACCAAATCAGAGGAAGAGTTTATTCCGTATAAGGTGCAAATGTGAAGGTAAGTGTTGTGATATTATTGTTGATAGTGGAAGCACTGATAATTTGGTTTCAGAAGAGATGGTTGACAAGTTGAAGTTGACAAGAAGAAAGCATCCGCATCCATATCAGATTGCATGGTTGCAGAAAGACCATAGAGCTTTGGTCAATGAGCAGTGTTTAGTGAAGTTCAAGATTGGGGACTACCATGATGAGGTACTGTGTGATATCATACCAATGGATGCATGTCATATGCTGTTGGGAAGGCTGTGGTAGTATGATAGGAGCATTGTCCATGATGGCCGTGCAAATACATATTCCCTAACAAAAGATGGAGTTCGTCATAAATTGAAGCCCTTGAAGGAGGTGGAAGAAAAGGTATGTAGTACTGCCATAATTTGCTTGGTAGATGGTAGGAAATTTTTGGAGGGTATGAAGCATGAGCATCATTACTTTGCATTGATTCCTAAGATTAGTCAAAAGAACTGTGAAGATGTACCAGCAGAAGTTTCAGATATGTTGGAAGAGTTCCAGGACATTATCTCTGATAATGTACCAGAAGGCTTACCACCAGTAAGGAAGATAAGTCATCAAATGGATTTGATACCAGGAGCCAGTTTGCCAAACAAGGCAGCCCATAGAATGACCCCTGCAGAGAATGAAGAGCTAAACAAACAAGTTCAGGAGTTGTTGAGGAAGGGACTGATAAGGGAGAGCCTAAGCCCATGTGCAGTACCTGCAGTACTAGCACCAAAGAAGGATGGAGAATGGAGGATGTGTACAGACTCTCGAGCCATCACTAAGATAACGATCAAGTATAGATTTCCATTGCCAAGAATGGATGACATCATGGATTGTTTGAGTGGAGCCAAGTATTTCACAAAAATTGACCTAAAGAGTGGATATCACCAGATCCATATCAGAGAAGGAGATGAATGGAAGACAACCTTCAAGACAAAGGAAGGCTTGTATGAGTGGTTAGTCATGCCATTTGGGCTAACCAATGCACCAAGCACATTCATGCGGCTCATGAATGAGGTACTGAAGGAATTTTTGGGAAGTTTTGTTATTGTTTATTTGGATGATATTTTGATTTTCAGTAAGACTTGGGATGAGCATCTGATGCATATCAGAAGAGTTCTAAAGAAGCTGAGGGAGGAGAAGTTGTTGATTAATCTAAAGAAATGTAGTTTTGCAAAGAAGGAGTTGGTGTACCTGGGATTTGTTGTCTTAGAAGAAGGTCTTAAGATGGACCCAGAAAAAGTAAGGGCTATCATTGAATGGCCTACGCCAAGGAGTGTCACAGAGGTAAGATCTTTTCATGGTTTGGCAAGTTTTTATAGAAAGTTTATTAGGAGTTTCAGTAGCATTTGTGCACCCCTAACTAAGACAATGAGAGGGGATAGAAAAGAGTTTAGATGGACTAAAGGAACAGACAAGAGCTTTGATACATTGAAACAGAAAGTGGTAGAACAACCTGTTTTGGCACTTCCAGATTTTAATAAGGTATTTTAGGTAGATTGTGATGCTAGTGGTAGTGGTATAGGAGTTGTTTTGAGCCAAGAAGGTAAGCCCATTGCCTATTTTAGTGAGAAGCTTAATGATGCCAAGAAAAGGTATTTTGTTTATGATCAGGAGTTTTATGCGATAGTTCAGGCTTTGAAGAAATGGAGACATTATTTGTTTCCAAAGGAGTTTGTTTTATATACTAATCATCAAGCTTTGCAGTATCTTAATAGTCAAGGAAAGTTAAATTAAAGGCACTTAAAATGGGTTGAGTTTTTGTAGAGCTATACTTTTGTTTTGAAGCACAGGAGTGGGAAGTCCAACAGAGTTGTAGATGCCTTGAGCAGAAGGCAAAATTTGTTGATAGAAATGAAGATAGAGGTTGTTGGGTTCAATGAGCTCAAAAGTTTATATCCTGAAGATCCAGATTTTGCAAAGGCCTAGAAAGCTTGTTTGGAACCTGTTACTTTAGACAGGACAAAATGGTTGGATTTCATTATCCAAGATGGCATGTTGTTTAGAGAAAGCTAGTTGTGCATTCTAAGGAGTTCCATGAGAGAGAACCTGATTAAGGAGAAGCATAGTGGGGGATTGACTGGACACTTTGGTCGAGATAAGACCATTGCTATTATTGGTGAAAATTATTATTGGCCACAGTTGCAATAGAATGTGAGGAAATTTGTGCAGAGTTGCAGAGTGTGTCAGATGGCAAAAGGAACAAGTCAGAATACAGGGTTGTATCAACCATTACCTGTACCGGAGAAGCCATGGGATGATATTAGCATGGATTTTGTTCTTGGTTTACCAAGGACACAGAGAGGACATGATTCTATTTTTGTGGTGGTGGACAGATTCTCAAAAATGGCACATTTTATTCCTTGTAAGAAGACTAATGATGATGTTCATATTGCAGAGTTATTTTTTAGGGAAGTGGTGAGACTACATGGTCTACCAAAAAGCATAGTTTCAGACTGAGATACCAAGTTTGTTGGTTCTTTCTGGAGGACATTATGGAAGAAGTTGAAGACAGACTTGAAGTTCAGTTCTGCACACCATCCACAGACTGATGGACAAACTGAAGTGGTGAATAGGAGTTTGGGTAACCTACTATGATGCTTGGTAGGAGATAAGCCCAAGGGATGGGATTTGCTTTTACCACAGGCAGAATTTGCTTACAACAATTATGTCAATAAGAGTACTGGTAAATCACCATTCCAGATTGTATATGGAAATAGCCCAAGAAATGCTTATGAGTTAAGGAAGCTGAACAACAAAGAAAAGACAAGTGCCGAAGCTGAAGACTTTGCAGAACATCTGAAGAATTTACATGAAGAGGTGAGAAAGCATATTAATAAAATGAATATTTAGTACAAGGCTAAGGCAGATCAAAAGAGGAGATACAAGGAATTCCAGGTAGGAGATGAAGTCATGGTTCACCTGAGAAAAGAAAGGTTCCCAATTGGAACATACAATAAGTTGAAAATGAAGAAATTTGGACCATGCAGAATCATGAAGAAGCATGATTCAGGAAATGCATATGAGGTAGAGCTGCCGAGTGGGATCAATATTTCCCATGTTTTTAACATTGCTGATTTATCAGAATATCATGAAGGTGGAATAGAGGATGGACCAATAGAAGTGCAGTGGAGTATTCTAGCATCTACTTCAATAGAGGAGATAGAAGAGATCTTGGATAGCCGTGTGGGAAGGAGTACTCGAAACAGGCAATATGAAGAATATCTAGTGAAATGGAAAGGAAGGCCTGTTGAAGATTCTTCTTGGTTGTCTAAGGCAGATGTTGACCGTTTGGGTTTTCCTCACACAAACACATGAGATGTGACAGGGTCACTTCTCAAATTACCCTAGGTGTCTGATGCAGGAGCATCCAGAGGCGTAAGGGCAATCTTGCATCACCCAAATAGAAGTTATTTCAAAACCATTGTAGTTGTTCTCATTTCTTCCCATAATTAGTGTTTTTGGTTCCATAATATCTAGAATAATAATGTTGGACTTTCAGTTTTTCCAAAACTGCTAAAAATAGCGACCTACCTATTTAGGAAAGTGTACCTTCTATTTTTAGAAAGTTTGCATTTGGGCACGTAATGAAGCAAAAACTTCCAAAAAGTTACATAACGGAAATATAAGACCTTTGGCAAAGGAATCAGGCAAAGATCATTTGTGAGCTGAAAGATATTAAAGTTTTTGTTTTCTGAAAAGCCCCTAAAAATTTACGGAATGAGATATGAAGCACTAAAACTTTCATAACATCTCAAAAAGTTGACAAAAATCTGTTTATGAATTTTTGGCATGATAGTTCACATCGCGAGCTTTCCGGCGCTTAAAACGGTTTGTCAATCAAACACCCGGATCAAAAGTTATGCTTCCCGGAAGTTGACCTACTTTTGGAGGGCGTTGCAAATTTCAAAATTTAGCTGGAGGCCGCCAAAAAGTGCTATTTATGACTATTTTGGGAACCCTGGGCGGTAGTAGAGTTAAGGGGGGCTAGTGTAGAGTCTAGAATAAGGGGGAAAATAGAAACCCTAGCTGATTTGGGGTTACAGAAGGCTAAAGATTCTAGAGTCTTGAGGTTGGGAAAGTTGTAATGCGTTGCAGCTAGTAGAGGATTCATCCTCTGATTGTAATTGAGCTTTTGTAATGTAATGAGTTGCCCAATTCAATAAAAGAAAGTTCTATTTGCTGTGTTTAATATTTGTTATTGTGTGTTTTGTGATTTACCCCCTTCATCATGTTATTTCCCATTAATCAAGAAAGCAAAAGACTCAAGAAAGATATAAAGAAAAATAGATATGTAGCTCAGTACATGCAAGAGAATATGAAAAAGAAAATATAGGTGAGTGCATTTATAATAATGTACAGGAGGAATGTGGAATATAAAGAAAAACCACTCACTCCATTCACCATTATTAAACCTAAATAAGCCTAACTAAGAAAGCTAAACTAGGTGTAGGAAAATACCTAATAAACTAATGGAAAAAATAAAAATCTCCACCAGCACCCCCCTCAAGCATAGCTTAGGTGGATAAAAAAATATGGGTCCTATCCTAACAAGGTATCCATGTACATAAAAACCCTCCCATAGAGAAGAAGCCAAATAGAGAGAAGACCCCCAAAGGAGAGAGAAAAGCCCCCAAAGATGAGAGAAAATCCCCCTAAAGAAGAGAGAGAAAGACCTCCAAGGAAAGGAGAGGAGAGAGGACCATGCAGCCCCCAAAATAGAATAATGCCCTATATGATCAATGAATCCACAAGAAAAGAGAGAATGAATGTGTAGATGGTCCAATAACGAGTCTTGAAGTAGGTCCGTTTGCATCAAACAATGCATCTTCCTTTCAAGAGAAGAACATCCCACAATGTAAGTCTATTGAATTTCCACTCCAATGGTGGAATGAATAGGGAAAACATGAAGAAGGTCTCTAGAGATTGCTCAAATGTCACCATGCTAGTGCTGAAAATTGTCACAATTGAATTAGGGGTCCTAGGCCTAACTAAATAAAGTGACCTCTCAAAACCATGTGGAAACAAATGAAGAACATGTACCAAAGGTGCGGAGACAACAACTACAAAGTAATTATCATCAAAGAGGAAGATCAAGTCCTCAAAGGTGCCCTCAAAACTCAATAGGTGGGACTCCACAAATAGATGTGAGATATCTAGTAAGTAGACCTCCTAATGAGGTGGATTAGAAAGATAGATATGGACCTACTACAAAGAATCACTAGAAACACTTAATAAATCAACACTTAATTTGATGCAGCAATAGGTGATGATGGTGGAATCTCAGTGCATGTCATCTAGCTACATTTCTCATCCCATAATTTAGTGTCCACACTAAATAGCTGAAGAAGATGAACCCTCTGAATCTACACTAGGAGCCATATAATCTAAAGAATCAACAAGAGTATCTATAAGAGGAGAAGGAGCATCATAAGTCTATATGTGATCTTGACATTCACTTGATCTTCCTAGTTAGCAAGCATGACATTGTATCATGATCATATAGTCAAAGACTATTAAGGGGGCTTGTAAGGTCCACCTATGTTTAGCTCTTGTTTTACCATGATTATTGTTTGTTTGATATATTATATCTTTTGGACCTAAATAATTAGATGATTAGCCTATGTCAATATTCATACTGACTTATGCTTAATTATGTTTGTTATCATATTTATGCCAACTTTGTTTGAATGTGACTCACAAAATCATATTTTCATTTTTAAATAGATGCTATGATTTGTTAATTTAATGTATAGGCTAACACATCACCATGTTAAATGTTATGAAATTAATTGCAGAAAACTCATGTTCTAATTAGATTATTAATTAACATTGATAATATTTAAAATAGTATAATGAGGTTTCATAGAACATGATGATGGATTAACCCCACCTATTGCTTTGGCTATGATTTGTTGTTATTTGATGTGTGCAATTAAGTGTGTAGGTCCTACATGTACAATAGCTAATGGGGCGGCATGTGGAGTAGTAGCTCATGGATTTATCTAGTAATTGTCTCGCTTCACCTAAGGAAGCACGAGACCATCCTTATGTGTTGACCCATTCACCTCGTCACCATGGGTATGGAAGACCCAATTACATTTGTAAGTACTTAAGTGTGTTGTCACATTGTAGGTTTTAATGTTCTTGTTTGTGCTATCCCACTTCTAGATGTGATAATTTTTATCCCCTTTTTGGATTATTTATTTAGCTTGATATTTTAACATTTTAATTATTTTTTTCATGAAATTTTTATTTTATTTTAATCATCTAATTGATTTCTACTTAATATGAATTTGTGGTAATTGTAACCCATAAAGTTGAATTTTACGGTCTTTTTGGATTGCAATTTTAAATCCTTAGCATTGCTTTGGAACTTAGTTTTTTTTTGGGTTGATTTAACAAACCTTTCAAGATTTTTACTTTTTATTTTATCTGGTTCTTGTTGATTTGGGCTTTTTGAAATGGATTTTGTGTGAAGTACCAAAATTTCTAAAACGCATACATAACTGAAGCTAAAGTTAATGTAATAGTAAGTAAAGTAACTGCAACTACATTATCAAGTAAAAAGGAGATAAAGTTAACATTCATTGAAATACACTATCAAGTAAAGGAGATAGATTATAATTTATTGACAATACCAGAATTCATTCATAATGTGATATACAATTAGATTACATTTCATCTTTTTGAAGTTCAATTATAGAGTATCGTAAAGTAACAATATATACAAATTTCAATAATGGCTTTTCGCCTCACAAATCACTTTGAGTTCAATGATGAAATACAACTATCGGCATGAACAAGTAAAATCCAATACAATCAGTCCTCGATCTGTCGAAGGACAAGAACATGGTTCAGGTGCTTTTCTACCCAAGCACGAAGCTTACGCTTACCCAATATCCTTCAAACTGAAGGATGCCTAACCCTACTTAAAGGGCCTAGTAACTTATAAACAAGCAGTAGGGTGGAATATGGTGTGTGTCTATTAACCTACATGCATCCCTAACATGAATGCAGCATCACATTAACAGTATATGGCAGGGAAATAAATGATAAAATTAGGCATACAATCCATCTGTTTTAATGGTACACACATCTATTTCAACGTCAAATATTAACTTTGGCCAAAGTAAAAAATTGATTAACGGTGTGTATGTTTTGAAAAGAAAACCTACTTCCCTGTTTCCCCATATTCGGCACCTGTCCCGAAAGGCAACTTCCCAAAAGAACAAAAGCATAGAAATCATCATAGCCATTTTCTTCCAAACACAATTTATGGAAAATAAAACTCATTTTACGCATGCAATAGTACAAGAAGGGATAATTCATTTCAAATGTTTTCAATAGTTTTTTGTTTCTTCGGTAGTCAATTTTCTATGCAGGGAACATGGTGTGATTTATACCTTTATATCTGTCTATCTCATGAATTTGATACATATCTTGGTTGTTACAGTTTGGATTTTGGTCATGAAGTAAGAATATATATATATGTATGTATGTATGTATGTATGTATGTATGTATGTTTTCAAATAGAAAGTATATAGATATGCAATTCTATAATTAATAATGAGCTTCTATCTATAATAACATAGCAACTTAGGAATATTCAAATAAATGAAATAATAAATCTACTAAAATATTATCAAGAAAAATTATTTAATAATATAAATATAATTGCATTGACTTTAAACAAGAACCTAATTGTAAGTATGTATGTGAAGAATCCAATAAATAAACCAACAATTCAGTCAAGGAACCAAAACAATAGTATCACTCAGGGGTTTTAAAAAATTGTGAGTCTGATATATAACAATTTGAGAAGTTGTTGATGTAAAAGATAGCCGAGATTAAAACATAGAGTTGATTCAAAATGAGATTTATAAGATCGTTTGATTAGAATTTACAAATACATTAAAGTTACAAACCAAGATTTAAGGTGAAGGGCCAATTTTACTGGCAAATAAGGCCAATTACATAAGGGAAAGAAAATATTGTCCAAGGAAAACGATACCGGTCAAAATGAAATTGCAGAGCAAGAAGAGATAGAAGTCATTAGATGTAATTTCCAGATCATAAAAGAAAAGCTACAAAGGTAGTAATGTTTCAAGTGGCCGACAGGAGTCGTTATGAATCCTTTAGGGTCATTTTGATGAAATTTCTGGTCAATGAGGCCAATAAATGGTGTAAGGGAATTAGAGATCAAAGACAATCTTAGAGGTCATTTAAACATTGCAGGAAGCCATAAATATACAAGAAGTCTAACCAAAAAGACAAAACTGAGATCATTCAAGAGAAAGAAGTAGAAATCAATAACAAAGCAAATCAAAAGCAAATGCGAAGGTCATTATAAAATAATTGTAGACCAAGTAGAGATAATAAGGCCGATTAGAAGTTTTAGATCTAAGAAGGAAATTAAAAAATTGTTCAAAGGGAACCGACTGATTGTAAGAAATAAAATCATATCAACAAGGAAAAGCCTAAGGTCTCTAGCTGATTTAAGAGCCTAAAGTGCTTTCTTTGAGGCCAATAGAGGACAGAATAAAAGAAAAAGGTGGATCAAGGCAAATTCCTGAGGTTGATTTCAAAAAAAATAGTCCTAGCCAACCATATGCAATATGAATGGCTCAAACAATTACAAAGGTTTGCATATTCAAAATGATGCATGACGATATAATAGTAGAGATTGGTTAAAGAAACTACAAAATAACAAAGGAGAAACAATGCATAACAATATAATATTTCTAAAGTTCATTTTCAATAAAAAGAAGATCAAAAATAAAATAAGATGACCCATTTAACATGGCACAACAGGCCAAAAAAAGATTGTGAAAAAGGTGATTCCGGAAGTCAAAGGCCAAGTAACTTCTTCTGGACGCTCACAATATGCTAATCGTTTGAAAGAGACAAAACTGATCACATAAGGTCGATTCAAAATAGAGATAAAACTCAGAAAAAGTTCTTAAAATTACCATAGTGGTTGAAAGTACATGATAGATAGTTTTCTTTTTGAAATTTTAACTTGATCCATATTTACTTAGCTGGCCAACAAAGAACAAAGTGACAATACATGTTTCATAGACTATAAAAAAAGGTCATTATAGAGACAAGAGAGGCCAACACAATAGAATATAGACAGTCTTTAGGGTGATAACACGAGCCTGAAATAAGTATCATATAGCCAAAATATAAAAAAACAACAAGATTCATTATCTGAAGGAAGGAAAGTTTTCACTCTAGAATCGGCTGCTTATGTTTGGATGGAGATAGGTCACATATCCAGATTAATTTAATTCAATCAATACATAAATAAAGAAAAATAGGGTAAATCAATAATGCAGCCAAATCAAGAACATATGTTTCATTTAAAGCAAATATTCAAGAAACATACATGTGACTCTTCACTATGCAAAATAAACTCTCTTATGATCGATATTCCCCATCCCTTTCTCCTTTTCCTTCTTCTATCCTCTCTGGCTATTCTCTTTTTTTTTTCCTTCTTTTCTTTTTTTCTTCTCTTTGCTTTTCTTTTTATAATTACCCTAAAACCCTATTTTTCCCTCCTCCCTTGGTCAATCCCCCTTCATGCAAAAACTCCTCTTTCACTTTTACTTCATTCTTTTTCCCCCAGAAACCTATGCATGTGGTTCTCTGTTCTTTAATTAAAACCAAACTATCCCTCCACAACTATAATTATGCCAATATATATACAACACATGCAATTTCCTTTTATTTAATTAAAACAAAACTATAAATATGCCAATATGTATTTATGAATAGGTTTTGTTTTATAAATAAGTATTTTTATTTTTATAAATTAGCAATAAATTTATTTATATTTGAATAATTTAACCAATAATATATTTATATATATTGGTATTTTTAATTTTTGAATTATTATTAATACCATTTATTTATCTAGATCTTTATAACAAGTCTAGCTTGTTTAATTAAATGAAACTGACATCGTAATTATGCATAAGACATTATCGAGAAAACAATAGTCACGTGCGTAGGTGCTATGAAGAACATTTAGACAAACAATCACCAAACAAGAAATATGATTCTATGTAAGTGTGTGATAGGGCACCAGACAAAACCCATCTGTGTGTTGACAAATGGCTAGGTCCCCTCTACCTAAAGCATGTTCTTGCCTTTGACAAAACCTATGATCAATCCCACTCATTTCCCACTGTCAATAGGTTAGTTTCAAAAAATATAGCTAAAGTGACATAAAGAACTGAATCATAAGCTCACTAATATATCATCATCAAATTGATTTAAAATCAAATGTCATCAAATAGAGTTCAATAGTTTTCCATGCATTTATGTAATGAAATCTATCCCAAAAAGTCTAAGACGTGACATTTGTTAGTGCTATTTCAATTGTTTTTAAAAACAATTAATATATATATATATATATTTTTATTTTTATTTTCATTTTAGTTTTAACAAATAAAGAAAAGAAGAAAATGAAGAGATTTGAGGGTTAGGGCAAAAGAAAAGAAAAAGAAAAAGGATGCTAAAGAAAAAAATGTTGGCCACCATAGTGGAGAAATACATTTTTTTGGAGGTTTTTGGGCATGCTGGAGGTGCCAAAATGAGGGGGATTTGCATGGTTTATAATATACTTTTGATCCCTTTCCTTCTTACTCTTCTTAGTGTTAGATTCAGGGCAGACAATTGAGAGGGGGGGTGAATCAGTTGTCTTAAACTTTCTTTCTTTTAAACACTTATATTCACTTAGCAGTATAACAATAAATCGAACATGAAACATTATGCATTTGATCAAGAGCAGAAACACATCAACATATGAGACACCAAGATTTTGACGTGGAAACCCGGTTAAGGAAAAAAACACGGGGTGACTAACCCAAGATTGTATTCTCTGTTAGAAGAATAGAAAGAATAAAATGGCACATAACAATTAGGGCTCACTGCCCGAGCACACTACTCACAAGAGGCTCACTGCCTACAAGAGACACACTATCTATAAAAGAATAAGTATCACATACTTGAACTGGTAATTAGCATCTTCACCATGCTTGAGTCAGTTCCATTTAAGCCCAAACCTTCTACTCTGCCTTTCGCTCTTCTCCTCGCTACCACACACTCATCTTCAAAGTCACACTTTGAAATGACTTCACAATCCCTTATTTATACATGACATCAACTTAGGAACAAACATCTAAGTCAGCAAACATCCACAAGAACATCTGCAAGATGAATCATTCATCTGATCAGCCAACCTGAGGAAGAACACCTTCACCGGAGGTATTACTTCAATTTCAGCTCCAACTCTAATGTGGACCAACAATATGAATTGAACATGATCCAAGGACCTCCACAAGCTTGCCTGAATCACTAGGAACATCTGCACTTCCTCTACTTACTGAAATCTCTCTCTCCTGCATCCGGTGCCTCAAGAACACAGTCTGCCTTTACTATCACAAAGGAATAGATGCTTCTGGACCTTCAAATCATGAATAAATTGAGATGACACATCATAAGGACTTCCCCAACACTCCTTCCTATCCACAGAACAGGACAATGCACTTTCGGATCCCACCGGACCTTTCTGTAACACTCTGGCACCTCTGAACATCTATCAGAACCGGTTCTACTTGAGAGATCACAGCTTCTTCATATCTTCATGCAGACATCTAAAATCTCTACTGGAACATCTTAAGACTCATATATACAAACCCTTTAATCCGTATCCTCTGATCCTTAACCTATCTTGAGCTTTTACCTTGCTGTCATCATTGTTCTTCACTGTTCCTGATTGAGACTAATTTTCTCAATATTCTCAACATATAGCTCATCCAATCCTTATCATTAATGCAATAGAAGTATGTTGACATCAATGACAATCCTAGTTAGATCCATACTTGCAACAATCCCCCCCTTTGTCATTGATGGCAACATAAGATGTGAAAAACTGATTTAAACATCAAGATAAGAACTTTTTCTTTACTGTCACAACTCCCCCTATCAGCAACCACCATTTACATTTCTTCTCTCCCATTACTGCTCCCCCTTTGATCAGCAACCACTTTTTTTTCACATGTCTTCTCTCCCCCTTTGACATCAATGGCAAAGGGGTCATACTTGCAACTTTATTACTTCAGAATCATATCTACTACTCCCCCTGAGTAGCAGCTCCCCATCATCAGTCTGGACCACAAGATGTGACTGAGATATGCACCGGACTGATGCACCTTAGTTCATCATTAGAGGGGCAATAACCCCTAACTTCTCCCTTAGATACTCAAAGGAGTCCTTAGGTAGAGGCTTTGTAAAGATGTCTGCAATCTGATCCTTGGATGGCACAAACTCCAATCTAACTTCATTCTTGTTCACTTGTTCTCTCAGGAAGTGAAACTTGATGGATATATGTTTAGTCTTTGAACATAACATTGGATTCTTAGATATGTTTATTGCACTTGAATTATCACAGAAAATTGTGATAGGCTCCTTGTACTCTACTTGGATATCTCTTAACATCTGCTTCATCCACAACACTTGAGTGCAACCACTTGCTGCTGCAATATATTTTGCTTCAGTTGTAGACAGAGATATTGCCTCTTGTTTCTTGCTTAGCCAAGAAACCAATCTCTTCCCCAAAAAGAATGCTCCACCACTGGTACTCTTCCAATCATCCACATCCCCTGCCCAATCTACATCTGTATATGCATGAAGAGAGAAATCCTAATCTCTAGGATACCATAGACCATACTCAACTGTCCCTTTCAGATATCTAAAAATCCTTTTGATTGCCATGACATGAGATTCTCTAGGATCAGCCTAGAATCTTGCAACAAGACCAATAGCCTGCATAATGTCTGGTCTAGTCTGAGTGAGATATAACAGTCCTCCAATCATTGATCTATACTTTGTCTGATCAGCCTTAGGAGAGTCTTCATTTTTTCTTAGCTTACATCTGGTTGCCATGGGAGTGTTCATTGGCTTTGAATCTTCCATCCCAAACTTCTTCAACAATTATTTTGCATATTTGGTCTGAGAAATGAAGGTACCTTTCTTTGTTTGAGTGATTTGCAGACCCAAGAAGAAATTCATTTCACCAAGCATGGACATCTCAAACTCACTTTTCATTTGGTTTGCAAAAGTTTTACGCAAACTATCTTTTCCTCCAAAAATGATATCATCAACGAACACTTCAACACCTAAGATGTTTTCATGATCAATTTTGAAATATAGATTACTATCAGCAGTACCTTTGTTGAAACCAATCTTCAAGAGATGTTTATCTAGTCTTTCATACCAGGCTCTTGGGGCTTGCTTTAGTCCATACAGTGCCTTTTTCAACTTGTAGACCATATCAACATTGTCAGACAATTGAAATCCATCTGGTTGCTCAATGTACACTTCTTCCAAATCACCATTCAGGAAGGCAGACTTGACATCCATCTGATACACTTTGAAATCCTTGAAGGCAGCAAATGCAAGAAATAATCTGATTGCTTCAATTCTTGCCACCGGAGTAAAAGTCTCTTCAAAATCAACTCCTATTTGAGAGTATCCTTTGCAAACTAATCTGGCCTTATTTCTGATCACTTCACTGACTTCATTCAATTTGTTCTGGAAGACCCATTTGGTTCCAATCACATTCTTGTTTCTAGGTCTGGGAACAAGATCCCAAGTGTGATTTTTCTCAATTTGCATCAGTTCTTCCTCCATTGCCTTAGTCCAATTTTTATCATTGTAGGCTTCATTTACTATCTTAGGTTCAATCTTTGAAATCAAACAACACTCATCTGAATCTTGAGCAATTTTTCTTCTTGTTTGTACACCTTTGCTTTTGTCACCTATGATCTGATCTTTAGAGTGGTTCAGTCTCACATACCTTGAAACTTTGGGAGTTTCTTGCACTTCTGACTCTTGATTAGGCTCATTGAATCTTATCTCTTCTTCCTGACTCACCGGATCAGTTTCAATATGTTTTCCAGAAGAGTCTTGACCACCTTGAATCAGGCCATCATTCTAATCATCTTCTTCATACTCATAAAACCTTGAGGGTTTTTCAATTCCTTCATCAACCTTCACATTAGTACTTTCTATAATCTTTTTCAATCTCTTATTATAACACCAGTATGCTTTGCTTTGAGTAGAATAACCCAAATATATTCCTTCATCACTTCTAGCATCAAACTTGCCTAGATCTTCATCTCTCTTGATGTAACATTTTCTACCAAACACTTTGACATATCTTACAGTAGGTTTAATACCAAACCAAAGTTCATAAGGAGTCTTACCAGTATTGTTTCTGATTTGAACTCAATTGAGAGTATAGACTGCAGTGTTGACAGCTTCTCTCCAATAGATTTGGGGGACAATTGCTTCCATCATCATGGTCCTAGATGCTTCTTGGATGGTCCGGTTCTTTCTCTCAACTACTCCATTCTACTGTGGAATCCTATGAGCAGACAACTGTCTCTTTATTCCATGTTTCTCATAGAAATCTATAAACTCACCGGATGTGAATTCTCCACCTCTATCAGACCTTAGACATTTCAATTTCAATCCAGTCTCATTTTCCACCATAGCTTTGAATATTTTGAACTTCTCAAGAGCTTCTGATTTCTCTTTTAGAAAGGTTACCCATATCATCCGGGAATAGTCATCAACTCGCAACATGAAGTATCTATCACCTTGCACACTCCTAATTCTTGCCGGACCACATAAGTCAGTGTGAACCAAGTTGAATAATCCGGCAGAAGATTGTTTCTTGCTCTTGAATGAGATTCTACTTTGTTTTCCCAACTGACATTCTTTGCACAAACTATTTGTAGGTTTAACCAATCTTCGAAGATCTCGTACAGCCTGAGTATTGCTAATCTTGATGATATTATCAAAGTTCACATGACACATTCTTCTATGCCATAACCAACTCTGATCAACTTGAACAAATAAGCAACTTTTACCAGTACCAACTAAGTGAAAGATGTTACCTTTTGTTTGGGTACCGGATGCAATCTATGTTCCAGAACTTTCAAAGATTTTGCACTTTCCATTCTTGAATCTGAGATCATAGCCTTTGTCCACCAATTGTCCAACACTGAGAAGATTGTGCTTTAACCCTTCAACATATAATACATTACCGGTTTTGTTCTTTCCATCAAAAGAAATAGTTCCTCTACCTCTGATTCTACCTGCAGAGTTATCACCAAACTTTACCACTCCTCCTTCATACCTTTCCAAATCTATGAACTTGTTTTTGTCACCTGTTAAATGGTAAGAGCAACCACTGTCAATGACCCAATCATCCTTCTCTTCTCCTTGGGTAGCCAGGGCTTTTTCTTCAATTTTATGATTGATAGATTCAGAGGGCATTGGATCTTCTTCCTTGATGGCAATGAACACCCAGTCACTTTTGGATTTGTCTCCTTTTTCTGACTCATCGTCTGTTACTCCATCATCATCTCCTTCATGAGCATAGTAACAATTCTTCTAGAATCTTGTTCTATTATTGTTTGGCCTAGAAAATCTTTCCGGACACTTTGATGCAAAATGACCAATCTTATTGCAATTAAAACATTTAAAAGGCAATTTTCCCTCATACTTACCAGATCCTCTTGGTAGTCTTTTTGCAATAAGAGCTTCAAGATGAGCAGTTTCAGCTTCTTCTTCTTCCAAGTCTTTTCTTGCATTTTCATACCATGATAGGTTCCTTGAAGAGTTTTCTCCCGGATCAAACCTTTGTTTTCCTTTTACAGAGGTACTGGCTTTGAATGCAAATTCAATCTTTGGAGGATCATCTCCAAACTTAGCCATTTCAAAAGCAGCCAACTTACCAACCAATTGATCTCTTGTGACTATTGTGTGAGCTCTGAATTCTTCAATTGCAAAAGCCTTGATTTTATAAGAAGCAGGAAGGGATCTGAGAACTTTGCCAACAATATCTTCTTCACTTAGGATTCCACCTGCATTTCTAATTCCACAAACTAGCTCATTCACTCTTGGCGTAAAAGAGGTAATATTTTCATCATCTCTCATCTTCAGTTTTTCAAATTTCCCTTTTAGACTTTGTAACCTTGCACATTTAACATACTGGTCTCCTTCATGCAAAAGTTCCAGTTTATTCCAAATCTCAAAGGAAGTTGGTAGATCAATAACATTTGAGAGTTCTGAGTTAGATAATGTGCTTAAAAGAGCCTCTTTGGTCCGCAAATTGTTTTCAGCATCTATGATTTCATTTAGAGTTGTCGGACCACCCTGTCGAGATATAAAAGCTTTTGTAACCATGGACCAGTATGCAAATCCCATACACTGCAAGTGACATTTCATGCGACCTTTCCAAAGAGCAAAGTTAGTTCCATCAAACTTTAGACTATCCTTCTTGTAGGATGACATCCTGGATCTCCTCAAGCGATTAAGCTCCTTTCAAAGGAACTTGGCTCTGATACCAATTGTTAGATTCAGGGCAGACAACTGAGAGGGGGGGTGAATCAGTTGTCTTAAACTTTCTTTCTTTTAAACACTTATATTCACTTAGTAGTATAACAATAAATCAAACATGAAACATTATGCATTTGATCAAGAGCAGAAACACATCAACATATGAGACACCAAGATTTTGACGTGGAAAACCTAGTTAAGGGAAAAACCATGGGGTGACTAACCCAAGATTGTATTCTCTGTTAGAAGAATAGAAAGAATAAAATGGCACATGCCAATTAGGGCTCACTGCCTGAGCACACTGCTCACAAGAGGATCACTGCAGAGACACACTGTCTACAAAAGAATAAGTATCACATACTTGAACTAGTAATTAGAATCTTCACCATGCTTGAGTCAATTCTATTTAAGACCAAACCTTCTGCTCTGCCTTTTGCTCTTCTCCTTGCTACCACACACTCATCTTCCAAGTCACACTTTGAAATGACTTCACAATCCCTTATTTATACACGACATCAACTTAGGAACAAACATCTAAGTCAGAAAATATCCACAAGAACATCCGAAAGATGAATCATTCATCCGATCGGCCAGCCTGAGGAAGAACACCTTCACCGAAGGTATTACTTCAATTTTGAGCTCTAACTCTAATGCGGACCAACAACATGAACTAAACATGATCCAAGGACCTCCACAAGCTTGCCTGAATCACCAGGAACATCTGCACTTCCTCTACTTACTAAAATCTCTCTCCTGCATCTGGTGCCTCAAGAACACAATCTGCCTTTACTGTCACAAAGGAATAGATGCTTCCGGACCTTCAAATCATGAATAAATTGAGATGACACATCATAAGGACTTCCCCAACACTCCTTCCTATCCACAGAATAGGACAATGCACTTCTGGATCCCACCGGACCTTTCTGTAACACTCTGTCACCTCTGAACATCTATCGGAACCAGTTCTACTTGAGCGATCACAGCTTCTTCATATCTTCATGTGGACCTCTGTAATCTCTACTGGAACATCTTAAGACTCATATATACAAACCCTTTAATCCGCATCCTCTGATCCTTAACCTATCTTGAGCTTTTACCTTATTGTCATCACTGTTCTTCATTGTTCCTAATTGAGACTAATTTTCTCAATATTCTCAACATATAGCTCATCCAATCCTTATCATTAATGCAACAGAAGTATGTTGACATCAATGACAATCCTAGTTAGACCCATACTTGCAACACTTAGGACTTTTATGGCTACGTATATGGGATGTTTTTGGTTGCAAATGATCTCCCTAGGTGCCATTATTGATGAACTTCACTCCTTCCACTTTGGTTGTGTTGGGCTTTGTCTTCATTTTTCCATGCAAATCAAAGGAAAGGTATTCTCCTATCAATTGTTTTTAATTGTTGATTTTATTTATGAGATTGTGAAATGTAATTGCACGTGTAGACTCCATTAATGGAGTATGAATCTTATTAAGTGATTGCCTCTGGGTAATGCCTTCATAGATTTTTGTGAAACCTTTTATCTAGATGATATTGAGTTAGATTATATTGTTGTTTTGAAATATTTATGTTGCATCCTTGTGTATACATACTTATTTCACTTTAGAGTTACCTAAATAGACTTGAAACTCTCTTAATTATTGTTGATTTGAGTGAGTTTACTTAAGTTGTATTTTTTTCCAAAAGGGGGGGTTGAAACCTTGCTAATAATTGAACCATTGGCCATCCTTTTCTCAATTCATTATTGCTTCGAAATATCTAATTATTGCTTATTTTGAAGTGAATTGGAGTGTTGTTAAAAATATATGTCTTACTTTAAATTAGGGGTTTTATTGTTGCACTTCTTTATACCTTGATTCTTGTAATCCGTGCAAGTTATGTGGAACTAAAACTTGTTGATTTTTGTATCCAAGTATTACAAATTTTATGTTTTTTTGTATTGACTTGTGGGTATGTTTATAAAATCCTTGTGCATTCTAAGGTGAGATTCTTATGAGAGGAGCTTGTTGATTAGTAAACCATGTCTTTTTGTGAAATATATGTGGTCTTGAGTTGGCTTGTTATTGAAGTTGGAAGGTTGTCTAAACCCTTATTAGACCTTTGTGAGCTTGTGAAATAAATGTGATCATTCTTGTATAAATCTTATGCATAAGAGGCTTGTGAGTAATTCATATGTGTAGCCAAGAATGTCTTAAGAGGTAAATCTGAGTTGGATTTTTTATGTGAGCCTTGCACAAACCTAGAGGTGGATCCTAGAACCTTGGAATTAAATCTATGTGTAGGTTTTTGGTGTATAATGTTTGGTATGTGGATCCATGGCTCCTCTCCATGGTAGGTGGATTCCTAGAGTACCATGGTGCTACCACTAGTGCTTGACGATGATATTATGGTTGGGTGGTAGCTAAATTGCCCCCTCTTCAGTCTTGGATGATTTTGGTAATCATTGGTCTTGGTACAAAAGTTGGTGATAAATATGGAAACTTAAATATGCATGATGGAGTTCAT
Organism: Cunninghamia lanceolata; assembly: GCA_027924645.1. Lineage (NCBI taxonomy): Eukaryota > Viridiplantae > Streptophyta > Pinopsida > Cupressales > Cupressaceae > Cunninghamia > Cunninghamia lanceolata. The sequence continues at coordinate 22,190,041 of BSBN01000112.1, read as the reverse complement.
GTAGTGCCTCTCATTTTGCTTTCTATCAGACTAATAGATATTCTACTAGGACTAGACATTATGACATGTTGTTGATGGTAGACCTACTGTTATGATGTTAGTTGATGATAGACCTACTGCTATGATGACATTTGATGATGCTTTAATTACTGGTGTTTTATGTTTTGATAGTTTTATGGACATACTAGATGTTGTGGATTAATTCTGAGCTTTATGTGTTATCTAATCATGGTTGTGATGCTATTATTGATGATTGCTTGTATTTGATCATTATGTAACTAATTGTTCTATCTTGTTTGTTAATCAACTGAATGTTATGCATGATGTGTTTTTGTGAAAGGAACATTGTCGCATTACTCATGCGTGAGTACCCTGCTACACTGCGATTTCCTTTAACAGTATGTATGATTGTGTGATTATTGTTGACCTATTTTGCCTCTGCCCAGAGGCCAAATATTCCACCTTGTATTTTCCCTAAAAATCTTTTAGAAATGCATGTACAAGATGTAAATTCTTCAAATAATCATGCATACCTTGTCAAAAAGTCCCAAAATCTTGCCTAAGGCATCCTTGCAAAAAACCCAGAAAAACCTAGAAATCTTTTGTTTTCAAGTGCTTTCTATCGTTGGGATTTTCTCATTTTTATAGCTTGTATTTGTATGTATTTTTGAATGTACATTTGCATATACATTCGCCTTTGTACATACAAAGGAATATGCAAGGATATGTACAAGGCAAATGGTGAAAAAATGAGTTGTATGCATTTTTCAATGCATATCGGGCCTGCATATACATTGGGAAATCTTTCGCAGATTCCCAGAATATTCTGCAAAGGTAAATGAACAGTGGAATGTCTATCGGGTTTGTATGTTCACACATACAACCCAATATACAATGAAAATATACAAGGCCGACTTTGATACATGTGCTACAGTGGAATGTATATTGGTGCATATACAAAAGAAAATGTGTATTTCACATTGTATGTTTGCACATACAATCGGGATATACAAGGGTCAATATACAAGCCAAATTTCAAAGTTTATCAAATCGAGCTTGGAGGATGAATGTAAGGGAAAAGCACAGGGGCGATATACAAATGGTGGGGTCCACAATATACAAGGGTGTTGGTATATCGGCGATAGACAAAGACAAATATGCATCGGCTACAGTGGCTTGTATATTTTGCTTTGTATGTTTTCACATACAAAGCTGATATACAAAGGATCAAACATACAAGTATGCAAGTCGAAGATGCAAAGGTAAATGAACAGTGTAATGTATATCGGTAGGTTGCTACAGTGGCTTGTATATGTGATTGTATGTTTGCACATACAATTGGGATATACAAGGGTTTACATACAAGCTGGACCCGATTGCATTTTTAAACTTGTTTCATAAAATTTTAGGGTACGCGGCTTGTATGTATGTGAGCAATTGTATATTCGCATATACAAGTCAAAGGTACAATGGATGTACACAAAGTGGACCTGAATCAAAGATCAAATTCTGGCATATTCAGGCGTCGGGTCCGGCTTATATTTATAAATACTTTGTATATTTGCATATACAAAGAGATATATAAGGAAACATATACAAACCAGACCCAAATAGAAATTTTGATTTATTCTATGATGTTCTGGGGTCCACCTTGTATGAAAGGCGATTGTATGTTTTGACATACAAAGGGGAAGATACAATTTCTGGGAACCACCACTTGTATGTATATGCACATTGCATGTTTGCATCTACAAAGAAAAGGCGATACAAGCTGGACTCGCCAGGGCAGTCAAATGCAGCTAGTGGTCATTTTGGAGTCCGCGGCTTGTATGTTCATACATACAAAGGCGACATGCAAATGTTCTAGGGTCTGCCAAGGTACAAGCACTTGCATGTTTCTACTGCTTGTATATTTTGTAATTGTATATTGAGATATACAAGGCTAGCTACAACGCGATATACAAATGGTGGGGCCCGATATACAAAGCGCCATACATATCCAAAGGGAGTTGCAGAGAAGGTTTTTTTTTTGGAGGCCGATTCAGGTAGCAAATTCAAGTGATATATACAAGCGGTTGACCAAAACTTTGACTGCCTGTATCTCCTCCATCCTGGTGAATTTGACATGCTGCAAGAGGCAAAAATGTATATTTTTGTCCCCTCTTTCATTTAGCTGGCTTTTCAAGGGTTTTTGTCACTTTTTTATTTCCAGATCCAGATTTGCATATTTTGGGCGAAGGGACATTTCAGCGACCATTTTTGAGCAGATGCAGGTATTTCTTGCATTCATTACTGCACAAAGTTGAAGCAACTCACATTGATGATAAAAGATATCTTCCACCAATTCTTTTGCTAAAGATTGATGATGCAGCAGGTGCATTAAAGACTAACAAATATCTTCCATCTGCCCAGTCCTAGATATTTTGAACGCCATAACTTCTGTAGGTGGATAGTCATTCATGAGCAAATATTTCTGCTGATACATCTCTTAGAGCAAATTTTGTAACCACCCTAGGTTAATTTGGAATGCTATATATATGCATTCATATGATGTAAAGAGGGTGGGGAAAATTATTAGCATGGCTTTTTTGTTTCCAAATAGAGCTTTCTACTACTGTAACTGTGCCTTCCCACTGAATATATTCAAGTTATTTTGCCTCTTTGGACTAATTTTTAGTCTTGTGTGAATCTACATATGGTTGTTTGTGAATGTCTTTGTTCCTCTCAATCATCTGGTTTCTCACCTTTACTAGGATCAATCGAATCTGTGTATGTCTGCTTGCTATATTTGGTTATGCTATGCATTTTCTCAGTATTGTGAGGTTTCTTTTATTAAACTTGGTGAATCACCCTCTTTATTTTTAAAGCTTTTTGTCTCATCTTTCATTTTAAGGCATTCCTTCTCCCCTTTTCCCCAAAATTTAGTAGTTTTAGGTGATAACCAGTCAAGGAAGCCAGCCTTCTCCGAAGGTCTGATCTCATTTAGAAAAGTCCCACACTTAGAGATCATTCCCACGTTACTCTAGATTGTAGAGGTTTTACAACTGTATGCAAGGGTGCAAATCTGAGTGATAACAATTACATATCTTTATGTTCAACCGTGTTGTTTGTTGCAGGTTGCAGGTATCAGGCTTTGACTCCACCTGAATTAATAGACCTGAGCGTGCCTTAACCAATGGAAATTTGTTGAATGGAGTTAACATAAGGTCCCCTAGTTAATCATCATCCTTGAAGAGGATGAGTATTCAATTTTGTATCTAGTTGGTCTCGTTAGTATGGGCATGATAATCTATTTCCCTTGTCATGGTCGTGCTTTTCAATCGTGCATAGTGGTCAGGGACTATTGGTAATTTAGAATTATTTAAATTAGTAGCATATTATTTATGTTCTGGTTTATTCCTACATTAAAATATATTTAAACCCAAAGCTAAAGTTAAATATATATTATAATAATAAGGAGATAAATTAAGATCATAAGGTGGAAATTATGAAGTTGTTTGTTAAATATAAACAACTTAATTGGAATATAATTGATAAAATTAATATGAAAATAAATATAGAAAATAAGTAAATGTTTTGTTAAATGATTATAAAAATAAATTTATAAATGGTTATATGTTGTCATAATAAAAATATGACAAATATTAAAATAAATAAATTAAACAAAAATTATATTTTAAAGGTTGCAAATTAGATTATAGTTGTATTGTTATAAATTTTATGATTAGGCAATTGTGTGAGGGTTGTCATGAATAGAAATTGGAGCCTCCTAAAAAGGTGGAGGAAGGATCTAGAAGAATTTGGGGATCTCTCCATCTATTAAAAAGAAATGGGGAGGATTGATTGGGGGATCAGTTTTGGGGGAGGAGGCTTTGGAGGAGGTTGGAGCTACAGGATTTGAATTTGGCTTCGAATCTTAGCCCAGTTAAACATGTATTTAGGTTCCATCAATTTTTACCTCTGTTTTCTTTTGCATTTTGTCTATGAATACAATTTTCTATTCTTCCATTTTGTTAGCGATTTGGCTCTACATGCATGTCTATTAGGGAAATTAAATACATTGACAAAATTCCTCTATCATTTAATTGCTCGACAAATGAAATCTCTGATCGATTTGCTGGACACACGAAATCTTTTGTGCTAGTAATGTTCAATCCCTACCCATGAATCCTAAAGCTTTTCTGCCAATTAAAAATAGCAACTAAAATTATTAGATCAATTTAACAAAAGTTAGCAATTAGATTAGGGATTTCCATACACTGTTCCAAAGCTTCCATCTTGGCATGCACAGGGAGAATGCAACCAAAGGTTGTGGAATTTAGCTTTACACCTGCTACTTACATTTGTTTAAAACTTTTCTAGCTCTCAGCATTTTTGTTTTGTGCATATCCTGCAACCATTGCATTACAACAGACTTTTCCTCTGAGGCATCGATCAAGCAATTTGCGTGCTTTGTCCATGTGATCAGTTTTTTTTTTGGCATACACATTAACTAGAGCTTCTTACAACGATCTGGAGTTAATTATACATCCTGATTTCATTGCCTGAAAGTTGCTATGGTCTTTTCAACAAATATATTTAGTTTATATTTTTATGTGATTTGTCGAACGCACCTACTCAATCGGTGCAATTTTTTTAACTGGCATCTTAATGTCTAAGGTTAGGGCGTCCTCCAGAGAGCCAACATGGGCAGTAAGGTCAACCTTGTACACATAATGATCACTTTAGGTGTAAAGCAATAAGGGTTATAAATGTGATTAAAAGCTTCGTAACCTTTAGCCTTAATTATCATTTAAACGACCTCTTTAATTCCATTTTTAATTGCCTTCATTTGAGCTATCTACACCGAGAAAACTGTCCACACAATCATTGGTTAAATTGCCATCTTAATGGCATAGTTTAGGGTGTCTTCTAGATCGCCTAGGTCAACCGTGCACACATAATGATTGGTTGTAGGTGTAATGCAATAAAGGTTACAAATGTGATCGAAGTATGTACAACTCCCATCCATTAAATCTGCATAGCTGCGCGAGCCAGAACACAAGCAAGGTTTTTAATGTTAGGATGTGTGCCGGAATGCTTCATTAATTTAAGGATTTTGAGAGCATCCTTTTAAATCCATTTTGTGTGTATCCTACAGTCATCTTTGCATTTTCAATCGCCTCCGCATGTTCATAGCCTTCTTTAAAAGTTTGCAGTCATTTTCACATCCAACTAATAATTGCTCTCCTCCACATATTCACCTATTGAGTGATAATCAAGGAAGCCTTATACAAATGTCTTTATCGTTAAAAAGCTAGGACAATTCATCATGATTTTGTCCTTGGATTAGCATGCCTTCCCATTATTAGCTGGAATAAGTCAAACTTATTTTGCATACACACTGGCTTTGTATATTTCCTACTATCCATCCACACATAGAATAAAAAAATCTGCCTGCATACTTCTTTTGCACCTAGGATGCAAGAAGAAACATCCATCCTTGAGCAATTCTTTTAGAATATTACTTGGATACATATTTATATAAGTACAAATGGAAGCAGGTTGGCCTACTATAATAAATTATTAAATTCTATGGCTGGTAGTTATTCCCAAAGGTGAGATATTAACAACTAAAACTAGAATGAAGATATCCACTAGCGGCCCTTAATTTGTGGTTATTGGACTCATCATACATGCACGACATTCATGATCAAAATTCACTTAGGATCAGATAGAGTGGCCTCTGTTAAAACTTTGACCAAGTTTTATAGACTATTAGAGAAATTATGCATTTCATTGTCAGATAACATGGTTCCTGTCTACCTTTGATGATCTGTTTATAACATGAGCTATGCAATTCAAGCCCTATGCATATGAGTGAAGAAAAGTAATCACCCTTGCTATTATCTTATCAGTTCATTGAAGCAATGGACAAAAACATATGAAATGGTATTTAATAAAATTAAACTGTCTTTCTTATAAAAAAAATCTTAGGGAAAAGCATTTGATAAATATATATAGTGATCAAGGTAAAATTATATATATATATATATATATATATATATATATATATATATATATATATATATATATATATTATAGTTAAGTCACTTGACTTATTTAGATTAAGTTATTAAAATTTATATCCTTAGATTATTGGATTTATTGAACTATATATGGAAATGGAATAAGATAAGGAAATTTTATGATATAGATTGAATAAATGAAATTCGATATGATTAAATATTAGTGTTGATGAATTTAATTTAATTGGGCATTGAATTTATTAAATTTTATTTATAATGTTTTGTTAAGTTGAAATTTGATCAATGGGTTAGGAATTAGGTATATAAATAATGTAATGGAAATTTGATTTATAACTATTGCATTAGATAATTGGTTTATTGTGAGTTTAATTGCATAATTAAGTGAAACTTGTGTAAGTTGGATCACTGGTCGTAATAGGGTCATGGGGTCGAGATTTAGTTTTCCAGAGGCATAGGCTATGATGTCTTGATTTCATGTATATGTTATGTTGAAAATGTATCATGGTGTGGTAATAAAGTCCTTCATGGATGATGTAGTTTATTATTTGTATTGAGCATGTGATAAAATATTGTGTTGGATTTTGAAATGGGGATACAATAGTAATTGTAAGAGGAGTATGTTGTTATGGATTGCTTCACTTTGAAGCTATGGGCAATGTATTAAGAAATTGTCCTTGTGATTGTATTGAAGAGGGTTAATACCTTGCATTGTTCATGTATACTTGTTATAATGATAATTTCTATGCTTGATGGATAGGGGTTTCTAGATGCAGGTAGGGGAGTGGCTTTCAATGTGGGGTCGGGGCCCAAAGTGGCTAGCCAGGGTAACCCATTGAAAGTTGGTAACTAAGTGACAACCTAAAATGAATTAGGGGGAAAAGGGTAGATTCCATATTAAACAAGATAATTGGATTCCTCACCCATGCCTGTAGTGCTTGTTTAGACTAAGGAGGGGATGAGAAGGCCTGGTTGGAAAAACCAACTTCCTTGTCCCCACGAAAGGAATGTTGGTTCCGCATGTGTCACCCTACGGGGCCAGAATCTAGTGAGAGACTATCAAGGTAACCCATAGATGGGGGCCAGCGTCTAGTGAGAGACTATCAGGGTAACCCATGTCAGGACCATGCGATGACACTCCTCCCTACTGCAGTCTAGCATTCCCTAGTTGTGTTCTTCCCATTCGTTGTGTGATTGCCTCTGGAAGCGATGTTTGGAATTGCTTGTGATATTGTCTCGTGTTGTATTAGAGTCATGTGTAGTCCTTGCTCGTAATAGTCTACTGTCTACCTGATTATTTGTTGTAGTGGGACCTTATGTTATCTCCTAGCATAGGGTGTAATGCCCCCTCATTTTTGGCTTGTGATAGTTGTTAGTTTTACACTACTCTTTGTTTGATCTAAGATAGTTGTTAGTTATTCCTTTGCATCCAGACAGTTCTAAGACATTTGAGTTATTGAGCCTTTGGTTTATGCTTATTTTGATTATGATAGACTATGTTCGACTGATTTAGTTGTGACATGTGGTATGAGTTATGATGACATTATTGTTATTTCAGTTATGATGAGATGGACATGTTTAGTGATGGTTTAGTATTATCATGTTTTATGCATCTAATTTTTAAATAGAAATGGTTATAGTTTTGTTTTAGAGTAGGGACACTTTAGTACTACTCGGTCCGAGCACCCTACTACGCCATGATTCTCTAACTCAGTCTATTTGATATATATGCAGTTGATTATATACAACCCATTATTCTTACGTAGGTTGCAGGTACCGGGCCTCGACTCCACCTGACTTAGCAGGTCTGAGCAGGCCCTACACCATGGATAACGTTGATGGAGATAGCATCAGGGTTACTTCTTGTTGATGATGATGTTAGTCATAAACAAACATAGAATAAAAGTTACACAACAACCCTTTATTCATCTTGAAAGATACGATGAATTCAAAGAATTCATGATCCCAAGTCTTCGTTGATTAGTTCATAATCTACTGACATTACTCAGTGGTTGATGTGTGTTGCTGTTAATCATTTAGGGGTCTTACGTATTTCAATTGCTTCTACAAAGTTCCTCAATATTCCTTCAAATATTCTGCTCTTTATATCTGCTCTGCATAAATCTCCAACAATTCTACCTCTGCACTATGAATTCACTCAAATAATGTGCCTACAGGTTGATATTTGCATAATTTCTATCATTACTTGCAATTCTTTGCATGATATTTTCAATACTACATGCATTTAGCTCAAATATGCTAATGATATTTAGTTATATACGAGATGTTAGCATATTTCATGTTATTTGCTTTTGATTATTTGTTATTTGCAATTATGATGGGAATTATTCTGAAATTCAAAGAAAATTAAAAGAATACTTCAAATTTGGTGAATCTTAGCTATTAAACCACATACATACCAGATACAGTCATGAGGAGAAGAAATCAAACCATATTTTCACCAGGATGTTCCACAGCTAGATATAGATGATGCCAACTTCAAAGGAAAAGGAATGAAGACAACACATACAGACTGATAAGCACTCCAAGGGATGCAGCAAACCAAAGCATGTATCAAGAATTCAAACACTGATTACTCAGGATTTATGATGATTTGTAATCAAATGATCTTCTCTTTCATTAAGTATGCAATGATATGTATGCTTACAATAGCTTTGAAATAGGCCCTGATATTTCAGCAGTCAAATTTCAATTAACCTTCTGAATGCTCAAATTATCACATCCCTGCACCTTTTATAGAATAAGGTGAGGGAACGGTTACAAATGACCTACGGTCAGGATTTATCTATTAAGATCAATAGTCCAGATGAATAGCACGTGCCTGCCAGTTAGCAACTACACAACTCACATAGAATATTCCAGCATCTTTGACCTAGTCCATCCTCTAGCTAACAAATAGCATATTTGACAATATCCTCCTCAGCTCTGGTTCATGTTACCTCTGCATGCAACTCTTTGATTTTCAGCCATCCTGATCTTAGCCTCAAATAGCTCCACCGTCCTGCAATAAACAGACAAGAAATAAGCATTAGCTTCATTTAATAGCCAGTAGAAAGATAAAAATTACATTAAAACAGGTTGAATGTGCAAACCTGTATATATTGGGTTATGAATATTGAGCATCTGTGAAAATTTGCGTAATTAAATGTCCATAGGTGGTCAAGAGGGTCTGGGTGGCTATCGTTAACTAGAAAACATGCTATCAGGCCCTAAAATGGCTTCAATGTCTGATTAGGTCCATGGTCATTTGAGTGATTTTTGATAAAAATATAGAAAATGTGATTTTTGGTATTTTCTACATCTTGGTAAATTGCATTTTCGGAGGCCTTCGGAGAGAAATTAGGGCTCAAGACTTCATCAGGTAACTTGGCGTTAAGCCTAAGTAACCAGGCAACTCAAACTAGATAACTAGTTTATCTTTCCAATGAGTCCAAAAAGTTTAAATTCTGATAAAATAGCTAGGAGTTATGACCCTGCCAAGGGGAAGGTAAAATATTTCCTAATTTTTTGAGTTTCTTTGAATTCTTGCAAATAGTTTCACCTTTTGGTAGCCTTTTTTATATTCCAAGGGTAATGTGACCCTTCATATGATATGCAAGCCTTACATTTTCAGTTATCACATGCATAAGATCATGAATATGCAATACATGCGCTTTTGTTCACTAAATTCCATTGAATAAAACTATCGGGTCCGGGTATGCACATTAGTTAATATGAGGGATATTAACTAATATGACTCTCTTCATAGATCGGGATATGATGATGATGTCATCATCATGGGCGGGCTTCATTAAAACATGAAAGGCTGACATCATGGTCATACCGAAGGAAACGGGTGATGTTAAGAAATATGACCTTGATATTGAGGAATATCACCCTCCAAATAAGATGATGTCACTGTCATGTCTAGCTTTTTATATCGAGTTAGAATGATGTCACCGGCATGCTAGGAAAGATCAGTCATATTAGAAAAGATGACAGATGTTAGAAATCAAATGACCTTCGGAGTTCAAGCCGATTGATGATGTCATCGTCATATTGGGTCCTTTGTGGAATGGGATAAGCTGACATCATCATCATGTTATTTAAAAGGGTGATCGTTGGAAAAATACCTCCGTGAGGTAAAAAGGATGATGATGTCACCGTCAGGGTGATTTTCTCTGTTCATCAGGGTCGGATGATGTCATCATCATATTGGCATTGGGGTGATATTCTGTGGTAGGGTGATATTTGAAAGATCGGGTGATATTCGAAAGATCGGATGATATTTAAAAGATTAGGTGATATTCAAAATATGACCCCCGTAAAATATATGAGGTTGTCTGACGGGTAAATACCACTATCACGTAAGATTGACGTATGGGGTTTCGAACCAAATGATTATTGGGTGATAAACTGGCATCAGGGTGATCTTATAATATTAGGGTGATATTACACGAGGTGACTGATGTTTGGAATATGACCCCCCCTCTCGAATATCAAGTTTGACTAGAACTTTGACTGGCCATAACTTTCTCATTTGGCCGAATTCCAGGGTGATGTAAAAGGCAAACCTGCCTAAAATTTTATACTCTTTCACATGGCAGGCTTCTTGAGGAAAGATTTAGACTTTGGAATTTGGGTTCAGACTTCAAGATCACAAATATACCTGACATTAAGCACATACATACTGACTAATGTTGTTTTACCATTACTGCCCAAAACACAAAAGCAAAGGAGCAAGCCAGCAAAGTTGCGTCCCTATTTTGTCAAGTCAAAATGGGGCATGTTGTGTAACCACACAACACTTCCCTAGGTCAGTCTTAGTCGTCTATTGTGATTTTGTGTTGTGATGTGACTCTTTGATCCTTGCTTCATGTTGTTGGTCATCACGTGTTGTGGGGCATTGTTGAGTTCTTGTTTAAGTTATGTCAATGTGTTTGTCATGTTTATTTCTTAATGAGCTATTATTATATTTATAATGCTAGCTATATGTTAAATTTAATAGTATTTTGAGTAGTCGTTAAAAGTGGAATATTGCTGTAGTAAAATTCATTATTGAGTAAAATAATTACTCTTTTTCTTTCTTTATGTTTATTTAAATATATGTATCTTTTCAAGGATAATAAATATATTAAGCTTTTTAAGGATAATAGTAGGTAATAAATTTAATGGTGTGAGTTGTCGGATGTGAATCTTCAGATTTGGGAGAATCTCTCTGTCAAAGAAAATTAATTGTTTTCTATTTTTGTGAGTAGTGGGATCCTTTATAACGGATTTTGGGTGTTAAGGAAATTAATGAGTTTGCCTATTTTTTTTATTTCAGGAGGTTGCTATGTAAAAGAAAAAAAGAGAGAAAGGGGAGAGACTCCACATTACACATTTTTCTCCTGGCAGGAAAAAGATTGACGGCTCGATCTTCTTCAGTAGGGTTTGAAGCGAGGGTTTGAGTTATAGAAGAACACTTTTCATTTTCACTAGTTTGGCTAAGGGAGAAGAAAAATTAATATGATGCACGCATGCTAAAGGTACTTTTAACATGCATTCTACTCTTCAATCTATGATGTTGTGAGGTGTACATGCATCTTGAGTGCTTCAAGTTTGCATTACCTTTCTATGTCATTATCTCATGCATTCTGTCTAAGGTTTCCTACTTGTGTGCATGTTCGGATGTAGAATATGGCTTAATGCCTGCCTTATGCTATCATTGGAAGCTCCTTTGGCCTTTGCATTACTGTATTTTGAGTGTATCTCGGTGTCAATACTCTATGTCTCTTGGTTCTAGCACCTAGTTGATATGATTAATTGTTAGCTCTCGGATTCCACCCACCAATGTCTTGACATAGGGTTTTCTAACTTTCCTGTTTTGGAGCAAACATTCTAAGTCTATCCTACAAGTAGTTGGATTCCATGAAAGACATCTCAATGAGGCATTGTTTTCACCATGGCTAGGATACTTCCCTCTTTATTTTGCATAAGATTATCCTCTTAAGCCATTCATGCTTACCTCCAGTGAGGATGTTGCATCCTTACTCCTTTCGGGAGCTTTTGGTTGATGACTTCTCTGGTTTTAATCTCTTGCTTAGATCTGCGTCCAGATGAGGATAGGTATTCACGTCGATGCCTTGTCTGAGCTTTCATGGTCAGGTCTATCAGAGTATTTCTAATTTTATTTCACTATTCACTCTACTTTTAGATGATAGGCTTACCTTTATGTGAGCATTATAGTGCTCGGTTTTGTCTCACGCCATAAAACAAAGATTCATGCCAGAATATTTTCTAAACCTATCGTTTGTCTCTTAACGTATTCCTTGAGCCTGCTAAGGGTGTAAATGTCAGTATGCATTAACTCTTGTTTTGGTGTGTGGTCAATAAGATGGACTAGAAGCTTGTAACTTTTAAGATACTTCAATTTTGTTTTCTAATTCTAATGTCTCCTCTGAGAATGATTCGACCCCATCTTTTAGATACCACGATAGTGGAGCCGCTTAACCTTCTATCTAGTGTCACGGCCTCTCTAGCTCTGCAAGTGTTTTGGCCCTTGACCATTCTAGTTACTTTCGTTGTCACATGACGCAGGCCATCCACTTGGCTCGTTTTCCTATAGAATTGCACCCTTTTGGCTGACAATTGCCTGTTATTAGAATGAAATCCCCTTAGATCAAAATGATATCCCATCCTCTGTAAAATTCAAGCTGTGCAATCTTGTTTTTAATCCAGTTTCGCTATGAATGAAACTACCAGTTTAGAATTCAGTTTGGAAAATACCTCTCTTGCTAACACCTTTGGGAAGTTTGAAATCATTTTTAGAAAGATACTTATTTGTGTGATACTACAATTAAGGCCATCGTAGTAGATGTTTATAAATTCAATTGGTGGAATACATACAACTACTCACTTTCTTTTTATTTATCGGATTGGTAATAGTAAGTTGGTAGTGTAGTAGATATAAAGGTATTTGATTTGGGTAGTATTTAACCTTGTCTATATTATAATAGAGCATAGAAAAAATCTAGATTTTAGAATGTTTTAATATTGCATATGTGATATATTAAAATTGTTAGAAAAGATTGGTATAAGGATTTATGATTCTAATGATTCAAATTTGTTATAGGGTAAGGAATGTATTAATTTCTCTTGCATAGTTAGTTAACTTAGGGTTTTATTGGAATAGAATAAATATGTTTTGGAATAGTAATATTATTATCTTCTTGGTTTACATTCCAGCATCTATGACATTAAAAGCCATTTTGGAAGTTATGCAGTATTAGGACTCATCTTTAAGTTAGTGTGTTGTCCATGGTGGTCATATCCTTTTAATGTATCAAGTTGTTCTAGAATAGAGTAGGATATGTTATTACCGTAGGGGTGTTTGAAGCTTGATAGTATGAGACTAAGCTTAAATTAAAGATAGTCAAAGTTGTTTTTGGTATTACCTATTTAACATTGGAATAGAGATTTTCTTCTTGTCTATTTTTATTAAGTTAGAAAGTAGTGATGGCTAGATTTAACTTAGAATATCGTTCTTAATATTGAATGGATAAGTAAGAGCAAATGTTTGAGTTATGCTTTTGTTCTTTGAGAATAGTAACTTGGTAGATACTTAGTCTCACTTCTTTTTCTAAGTTAGGACTTCTATTATTTCAAACTATGGAAACTTTAGGCTATCTTATGGTAATTATTTAATTATGCTACTTTCATACTTGTTGAGCTTTAGGATTATATCTAGAAAATGTAATAAATCTAGTTATAATTGATAGGGTTCATTGTTCTTTTGCTAAAATTTGCCTCAGTAATATTTTGGTAAAGTCTACTAAATGACGGATTAATATCTTCATTAGTTTTATATTTCTCATTTACGCTTGGCTCGGAGTATAGTGATAAGTGTTAATATATAGTATGAAGAACTAGGGTAGACTCAGGAATAGGATATTCTTACGTAAGCTTTTAACTTTGAGATTGTGTTAATTGACATCTTAGAATAAGGTTATTTCTATTACTATAATGTGTGCATTCCTTCCACTATTGTAAGTATGTTGTCTGATTTGATTCAAATCAGTGATATAGAACAAAATTAATGAAAAGTCTTACCATGGAGATAGTCCAATAGAAAACCTTGCTCATGGATTATAGAGTGTGTAGTGTTGAAAAGTAAGTATAGACTCTTGAAACCTTGTTAAATCTTTTACAAACTGTTTATGATATGCTCTAAGGGATTTAATTTTCATGGTTTGGAATTTCAGGGGGTAAATTATTCGATTGATGTGTGTACATAGTTAATTATAATAATATGGTAGAACCTATGTAGTTTATGTGTATAGTGGTCAAATGATATAGCTAATGCATTTGTTCTTTTGGATATATATATATTCTTTGTTGTTTATTGTTAAATTTTAAACCAATATATATCAACGATACGATTGGGTCATTGCATTTATTTTGGTTTTGAGTCTTGCTGTTACAATTGGTGACCATGTTAGTTTTGTGGGAGTTTAAGGTTGTTAAGCGTCATGCTTTGGATTGTTGCCTTTAGATATTTGTGTTGGAATCTTTTAGCTCCAGAGGCTTGTTACCTTGAAATTTCAGTATGATTTTTTGGCAAGGATGTATTGGTGATGTGTATTGGGAAAGATTGTTACTTTGAAAATTGTTGATTAAATGTTTTATCTGATTGGGTTTTTGAAATGGACAAGGGTAGGTTTCGTGGTTGAGTTTTTGGATTTAACATGGTCTTTGTAATATGTTGGTTGGTGAAAAGTGGGAAGCCTTTTGGTCCCTTGTCCATGCATGTTATTAGTTTTGGATTTTGGTTAGGGGTACTAGTTGCTTGTAGGAGAGTGGCTTTCATGGTTGGGCCAGTGCCAAGGTGGTTGCCTGGGTAACCCCATGGAAGTTGTAATTAAGTGATAATTTGATAATCTTTTTAGGTGGGTTGGGTAGAAATTCACATAACAAGATAAGAATGACGCCTCACACATGCCTTGAGTGCTCTCATAGTCTAAGGATGGGATGAGAAGGGTTGGTTGGCAAGGTTGACCTCCTTGTCTTCATGAGAGGATGTGTCAACTCTGTATGTGTCACCCTATGGGGCCAATGCCTAGAGAGAGGCTGCTAGGGTAACCATAGATGGGGGCCAGCTTACATAGAGAGATATCTTGGGTAACCCATGCTAGGACCATGCGATGACACTCTCACTACTGTAGTCTAGTTACTTCCTGTTATCTTTTGTTGATGCCTCTGGAGTATTGCCTTGTCTTGATGTTTTGATTTGTTTTGTCTTGATGGTTGATCTTATCTTGATGATTTGATTTGTCTTGTTTTGGCGAGTATTGTCTTGTCTGCATGGAGTCTGTATCTTGTTGTTGTTGCTTTTATGGTTGTCACCTTGACCTAGTGGAACCTCATTGTTATCTCCTATCTCAGAGGGGTGGACCTCCGGGTTCCACATGGTTTGGAGGCAGAGCTCTCCATTGGTCTTCTTGGATGTTTGTATCAAGATCAGTGTAGAAGTGCTCCAGTTCTAGTTTGCTCTTCATCTTCAAGTTGTAGTATACATTCATAATTGTACTATTTGTAAACTGATGTAATCGGTCTTATAACCTTGTGTTGAAATTTGTAATCATTCATCTCTGTTAATGTTTAATGTATTATTCTGCTATTGCATTGAGATGCAGATCACTTGTATGGTTTTAATTTTATCTAATGCGGTTATGTTCCCTAGAAGTGTTAGCTGATCATTTCTTTGTATGTTGTTATTAGTGCAGTTATTTCTAATGCATATTGCTTTTTCCTTGTTTTAAAATATATATATGTGTGTGTGTGTGTGTATATAATATTGTCACTTGTTAGACTAGCACTCTAGGGTTGCATGGCGGGGCATCACATTTGGTATCAGAGCTAGGTTTAAACACTGGGTACTCTGGTTATAACTGAGCCCATTATGTGACCTAGTGCTTAAACTCTGTAGATTAACTTCATCCCTATTTTTTTCCTTTATGTGTAATAAATCATCTTTTGATTGTTGTAGGTAGATGCCTAGAGGTAGGGGTTGAGGTCATGGCAGAGGTAGGGGTCATGGAAGAGGTGGTGGCGGTACACCTCCTCCTAGTTCTCCTCATGAGAGTACCCATGAAGGCGGGGGTCAGAATATGGAGGGTCAGGGCCAGCCTGAGGGAGCCCAGTTATGATAATTACTTGAGGAGGCCCTTGCCCGATTAGACCCTAGACAGGAGGGTGAGCAGCCTAGAGGGGGTCAAGGGGTAGATCAGCTAGAGCCTTGGGAGAGAGAGAGATCTCCCAGGCGTAGAGAGTTGACAGCTGAGCAGGAGGCCACACTAGCTAGCCATATGAGAGATCTTCTGAGGGCACGCCCTCCCATCTTTGATGGAGCTAGTAGAGGTCTAGAGGTGGAGACTTGGTTATTGGATTTAGGCAGGTGTTTCACCATGCATCCTTATGGTAGCAACACCAAAGCCAGATGTGCTATTTTGCATCTTCGAGGTTTTGCTTTGACTTGGTGGCGGTTAGAGGAGCAGAAGATGCACTTGGACATTAGCACTATGGGAGTTGTTCTTAGAGAGATTCAGAGCTCATTTTCTATCTAATCATTAGAGGCAGCTTCGCGCAGATGAGTTCCATGAGCTGAGTCAGATGGCCATGTCAGTTGAGTAGTATGAGCACAGATTCTATGAGCTCAAGCAGTATGTAGGTATCAGAGATGACGAGTCTATGTTGGTACAACATTTTATCAGGGGCCTGAATGCCCAGATCAGTGGAGGGGTTCATGTATTTGAACCTAAGTCTATGGAGGTAGCAGTGGAGAAAGCTCGGTTAGTGGAGGAGAATTTGGCTAAGGCACTCAGTGGGCATACAGGTGTGCACATTAGTAGTGCGCCTTCTGTAGGTGTTGATGGTCAGTCTTAGGTAGCTGGCTCTTCAAGAGACCATCATGCACCCGACAAAGGCGAGCGGTAGAAAAAATAGTATTCTCAGTCACAACCAAAGAACACTCAGCCTCGACAAGGTAGTAGATTTCAGTCTAAGAAAGATCGGTCTTGGCAGCAGAAGAGGCATAACCGCTTGTTCAGCCAGCTCACAGTACATAGCCTGCAGTAAGTAGAGATAACTTTCAGCAGTCTAATGCTTCTTTGGGTGGTGGAGGTTTCGGTAGAGGCTCAGGATGTTTCTCTTGTGGATAGCATGGCCATATAACCAGGTAGTATCCACAAAGGAACACTTTAGGTTTTGGTCAGAGACCGACAGCTTCAAAGCTGACTGTAGGTGACACAGGGAGATCTCATAGAGTGTTCGCAGTGATTGAGCATCAGGCGACAGCCTTGGAGACCACAGGTAGAGGACAGGCAGCCTTCTTTAGAGATTGTGTGTGAGCTTCAGCATCAAGAGTAAACTATCAGGGGCAAAGACATGGAGTAGGTCAGGGTCTAGTGGAACCCTAGTGATGAGACTCCTTCTACCTAGGAGGATGCTTCCAGGGTGAGAGAGTCATACCCTTACTTTTTATAGGCTTCCAGGAGTAAGCCTGACTCTAGGGGGAGGATGTAATGCCCCCTCATTTTTGTCTTGTGATAGTTGTTAGTTTTACATTACTCTTTGTTTGATCTGAGACAATTGTTAGTTATTCCTTTGCATCTAGACAATTCTGAGACATTTGAGTTATTGAGCCTTTGGTTTATGCTTATTTTGATCGTGATAGACTATGTTCGACTGATTTAGTTCTGACATGTGGTATGAGTTATGATGACATTATTGTTATTTCAGTTATGATGAGATGGACACGTTTAGTGATGGTTTAATATTATCATGTTTTATGCATCTGATTTTTAAATAGAAATGGTTATAGTTCTGTTTCAGAGTACTACTCGGTCCGAGCACCCTACTACGCCGTGATTCTCTGACTTAGTGTGTTTGATATATATGTAGTTGATTATATACAACCCATTATTCCTACGCAAGTTATAGGTACCAAGTCTCAACTCCACCTGACTTAGCAGGTCTGAGCGGGCCCTACACCATGGATAACGTTGATGGAGATAGCATGAGGGTTACTTCCCTAGGTCAGTCTCAGTCGTCTGTTGTGATGTGACTCTTTGATCCTCGCTTCATGTTGTTGGTCATCACGTGTTGTGGGGCATTGTTGAGTTCTTGTTTAAGTTATGTCGATGTGTTTCTCGTGTTTATATCTTAATGAGCTATTATTATATTGATAATGCTATCTATATGTTAAATTTAATAGTATTTTGAGTAGTCGTTAAAAGTGGAATATTGCTATAGTAAAATTCATTATTGAGTAAAATAATTACTCTTTTTCTTTCTTTATGTTTATTTAAATATCTGTAGCTTTTCAGGGATAATAAATATATCAAGCTTTTTAAGGATAAGAGTAGGTAATAAATTTAATGGTGTGAGTTGTCAGATGTGAATCTTTAGATTTGGGAGAATCTCTCTTTCAAAGAAAATTAATTGTGTTCTATTTTTGTGAGTAATGGGATCCTCTGTAACGAATTTCAGGTGTTAAGGAAATTAATGAGTTTGCCTATTTTTTTATTTTGGGAGGTTGTAATGTGAAAGAAAAAAAGAGAGAAAGGGGAGAGGCTCCACATTACACATTTTTCTCCTAGCAAGAGAAAGATTGACGGCTCGATCTTCTTCAGTAGGGTTTGAAGCGAGGGTTTGAGTAACAAAAGAACACTTTTCATTTGCGTTGGTTTGGCTGAGGGAGAAGAAAAATTAATATGATGCATGCATGCTAAATGTACTTTTAACATGCATTCTAGTCCTCAATCTGTGATGTTGTGAGGTGTACATGCATCTTGAGGGTTTCAAGTTTGCATTACCTTTCTATGTCATTATCTTGTGCCTTATGTCTAAGCTTTCCTACTTGTGTACATGTTCAGATGTAGATTATGTCTTAACGCCTGCCTTATGCTATCGTTGGAAGCTCCTTTGGCCTTTGCATTACTATATTTTGAGTGTATCCGGGTGTCAATGCTCTATGTCTCTTGGTTCTAGCACCTAGTTGATATGATTAATTGTTAGCTCTCGGATTCCACCCACCAATGTCTTGACATAGGGTTTTCTGACTTTCGTCTTTTGGAGCAACCATTCTAAGTCTATCCTGCAAGTAGTTGGATTCCATGAAAGACATCTCAATGAGGCATTGTTTTCACCATGGCCAAGTTACTTCCCTCTTTATTTTGCATAAGATTATCCTCTTAAGCCATTCATGCTTACCTCCATTGAGGATGTTGCATCCTTACTCCTTTTGTGAGTTTTTGGTTGATGACTTCTCTAGTTTTAATCTCTTGCTTAGATCTGCGTCCAGATGAGGATAGGTGTTCATGTCGGTGCCTTGTCTGAGCTTTCATGGTCAGGTCTATCAAATTATTTCTAATTTTATTTCAATATTCTCTCTACTTTTAGATGATAGGCTTACCTTTATGTGAGCATTATAGTGCTTGGTTTTGTCTCATGCCATAAAACAAAGATTCATGATGAAATATTTTCTAAACTTGTCGTTTGTCTCTCAGCATATTCCTTGAGCCTCCTAAGGGCGTAAATGTTAGTGTGCATTAACTCTTGTTTTGGTGTGTGGTCAATAGAACGGACAAGAAGCTTGTAACTTTTAAGATACTTCAATTTTTTTTTTATTCTAATGTCTCCTTTGAGCACGATTCAACCTCATCTTTTAGATACCATGAGAGTTGAGCCACTTAACCTTCTATCTGGTGTCGCGGCCTCTCTAGCTCTGCAAGTGTTTTGGCCCTTGACCATTCCAGTTCCTTTTGTTGTCACATGATGCAGGTCATCCACCTGGCTCATTTTCCTGTAGAATTACACCCTTTTGCCTGACGATTGCTCGTTATTCTAAATGAAATCCCCTTAGATCAAAATGATATCCCATCCTCTATAAAATTCAAGCTGTAAAATCTTGTTTTTAATCTAGTTTCGCTAGGAATGAAACTACTGGTTTAGAATTTAGTTTGGAAACTACCTCTCTTGCTAATGCCTTTGGGAAGTTTGAAATCATTTTTAGAAAGATACTTATTTGTGTGATACTACAATTAAGGCTGCCGTAGTAGATGTTTATAAATTCAATTGGTGGAATACATACAACTACTCACTTTCTTTTTATTTATCGGATTGATAATAATAAGTTGGTAGTATAGTAGATATAAAGGTATTTGATTTGGGTAGTATTTAACCCTGTCTATATTATAGTAGAGCATAGCAAAAATCTAGATTTTAGAATGTTTTAATATTGCATATGTGATATATTAAAATTGTTAGAAAAGATTGGTATAAGGATTTATGATTCTAATGATTCAAATTTGTTATAGGGTAAGGAATGTATTAATTTCTCTTGCATAGTTAGTTAACTTAGGGTTTTATTGGAATAGAATAAATATGTTTTGGAATAGTAATATTATTATCTTCTTGGTTTACATTCCATCAGCTATGACATTAAAAGCCATTTTGGAAGTTATGTAGTATTAGGACTCATCTTTAAGTTAGTGTGTTATCCATGGTGGTCATATCCTTTTAATGTATCAAGTTGTTCTAGAATAGAGTAGGATATGTTATTGCCGTCGAGGTGTTTGAAGCTTGATAGTATGAGACTAAGCTTAAATTAAAGATAGTCAAAGTTGTTTTTGGTATTACCTATTTAACGTTGGAATAGAGATTTTCTTCTTGTCTATTTTTATTAAGTTAGAAAGTAGTGATGTCTAGATTTAACTTAGAATATTGTTCTTAATATTGAATGGATAAGTAAGAGTAAATGTTTGAGTTATGCTTTTATTCCTTGAGAATAGTAACTTGGTAGGTACTTAGTCTCACTTCTTTCTCTGAGTTAGGACTTCTATTATTTCAAACTATGGATACTTTAGGCTAGCTTCTGGTAATTATTTAATTATGCTACTTTCATACTTGTTGAGCTTTAGGATTAAATATAGAAAATGTAATAAATCTAGTTATAATTGATAGGGTTCATTATTCTTTTGCTAAAATCTCCCTCAGTAATATTTTTGTAAAGTCTACTAAATGATGGATTAATATCTTCATTAGTTTTATATCTCTCATTTACGCTTGTCTTGGAGTATAGTGTTAAGTGTTAATATATAGTATGAAGAATTAGGGTAGACTCAGGAATAGGATATTCTTACATAAGCTTTTCACTTTGGGATTGTGTTAATTGACATCTTAGAATAAGGTTATTTCTATTACTATAATGTGTGCATTCCTTCCACTATTGTAAGTATGTTGTCTGATTTGATTCAAATTAGTGATATAGAACAAAATTAGTGAAAAGTCTTACCATGGAGATAGTCCAATAGAAAACCTTGCTCATGGATTATAGAGTGTGTAGTGTTGAAAAGTAAGTATAGACTCTTGAAACCTTGTTAAATATTTTACAAACTATTTATGATATGCTCTAAGGGATTTAATTTTCATGGTTTGGAATTTCAGGGGGTAATTTATTCGACTGATGTGTGTACATAGTTAATTATAATAATATGGCAGAACCTATGTAGTTTATGTGTATAGTGGTCAAATGATATAGCTAATGCATTTGTTATTTTGGATATATATATATTCTTTGTTGTTTATTGTTAAATTTTAAACCAATATATATCAACGATGCGATTGGGTCATTGCATTTATTCTAGTTTTGAGTCTTGTTGTTACAATTGGTGACTGTGTTAGTTTTATGGGAGTTTAAGGTTGTTAAGCGTCATGCTTTGGATTGTTGCCTTTAGATATTCGTGTTGGAATCTTTTAGCTCCAGAGGCTTGTTATCTTGATATTTTAGTATGATTTTGTGGAAAGGATGTATTGGTGATGTGTATTGGGAAAGATTGTTACTTTGAAAATTGTTGATTAAATGTTTTATCTGATTGGGTTTTTGAAATGGACAAGGCTAGGTTTTGTGGTTGAGTTTTTGGATTTAACATGGTGGTAGGGGCACTTAATCCACTATGGCCTCCTTAAGGCATTTAATTATTTTATGTTCTTTTTACTATTTTTAATAAGGTCCTAAGCTGACCATCCATGTAATAAGGTCTATTTGACCAATGCATGTGCATATTAGTTGTATTTAGTTTTATGTTGTAAGTCCCATGGGACACTTGGCAAATTTGCATTCATGAGGTTGTTAGATCGGTTAGAGGTTGTTAGATCTCCCAGCCACTTGGAGACAATTCTGTACTACTAAGGGTAAGTTGATAAATACCCTAGGTCAGATCGATTATGGTGAGGATGATCATATTGTAGAGAAATCGGTTGTGCAATTGAAAAGTAGAATATCTGTGTATTCACATTTTTGAATGCATAATTAACAAATCCTATTTATATATCTGTGTAATTCAATCTCATTTGGGTTTCTTTCTATGCAATTCATTTTTCCTATTTTGGGATCAAGATGGATTCTTCAATCCATTCCACCAGTTGATTCTTTGAATCGATGGAATGGTTGTACAGTCATTTTGGTTTTCTGTTTGTTCTTATTCATGCTTGCAGGATCGGGAATGGAATGCTTTGCTAGATCCTAATGCTATCATGTGTTAGGTTGAAAGAGTTTGAAATCTATGTAGTTGATTGAGAATCAGATCTGAGAAGGTTAGGGTTTTGCATAAATTCAAACAAGGAAGATTTGAGTAAGTTTCCTAAAGATGCATTTTTTGTATATACAGCAATTGTATGCTGGATATACATTCTGTGTATATATCACTATTGTCTGTTGAGGTTTACATGTCGCAGAACATATCAGGTTCATTGATGCGTTGTATGTCAAGATTAGCAAACATACATTGCAAATATACATTCTGTGCGTATATCGCTAATGTATGGTGGATACATTTCCTATGTATCTCGCAGTTGTAAGTCATGAGTATATCGTAGTTGTCTATCGCGCTTGCATGCGGTAAATGTACATTGTAAATGTACAAGGCAATCGACATACAAGGGAGAGAGAAAGTTGATCGAGTACATACAAGGGGGTCAACATCGGTCAAGGGTTTGTATACAAGCGGTGGAATGCATCTTTAGGCTTGCATGTTTTAGTTGTATGTTGGAACATACAATAGGTTGGATGCAAGGAAAGTCAACAGTTGACTTCAGCAAATGCATGTTCCAAATGCATGTTTGGTTGTATGTTTCAAATGTATGTTGGAATATACATTGTGCAGATACATTGAACTAGGTACAAAGTGCAACCGGTAGTGACGATGGCGAAGACTGGTGTTTGTAGGTCATGTGATGTATGTGCAAGTGTTCGGCATAAGGGTAGAGTGGCAAATACATTTGTGTCACTGGCAGTAGCGGGTTGGCAATTGTATGTCGCGGTTGCATGATTGCCGTTGTATGTGGGAAACATACATGTTGTATGATACAAGGGATGACTAGAATTAGTGGTAAGGAGAATTGGAAGCAGTAAGTTGAGCCTTGCATGTGCAAGGGTATTCATCGGCGTAACAGCAAAGGTTTCTAGGCGTCAGAATAAGGTATTTTGGGTCGGCCGATGGTATTATGTGTTGCTGATAAGCAAGGAAAAAGAGAAGTATATACAACGAAGTTTGCATGCATGTTAAATAATGCATAAACATACATTTGTAAATGTATGTTAGGGTTTTCATGGATGCTCTGCATCATAGTGGTATCAAAGCTCAGCAAAAGGTCTACGTTGTTGTGTGTTGATTCTATCGCTGAGAAGGTAGAAGTAGAGGATTGAGAGGTTGACAAGATGCCTCTGTAAGGTAATGGTACTACT
This sequence comes from Cunninghamia lanceolata, assembly GCA_027924645.1. Taxonomy (NCBI): domain Eukaryota; kingdom Viridiplantae; phylum Streptophyta; class Pinopsida; order Cupressales; family Cupressaceae; genus Cunninghamia; species Cunninghamia lanceolata. Next base: position 22,166,230 of record BSBN01000112.1, on the reverse strand, counting down.
AGAGAGTTGCAGGAGATGAAGGAAAAACATGCTAAAGAAATGAGGAAGATGAAAGATCTTGCAGAAGCACTTCAAGCCAGGCTTGTAGCCTTGGAGACAAACAAACGAAGAGAAATGGAAGACAGTGAATCAGAAGAAGATGATGATGGTGAAGAGTATGAAGAGGTAGATGAAGATATGAATTAGGAAGATAAGAGATTTGCAAAACTGTTAAGGGCAGTTCAGAATGATAAACCTAAGGTAAAGATTGATGTTCCAAAGTACACTAGAAGTTTGAATGAGGAAGAGTTGCTATTGGATTGCTGCACTAGATAATCACTTTGAATGTGAGGAAGTTCCTGAGGAGCAGAAGGTAAAGATTGCAAAGACCAAATTGACAGGTCATGCTTTGGTATGGTGGGATTATGTACAATCAAAGAGGAGAAATCAAGGTAAGTCAAAGATTTCTTCATGGGAGAAGATGGTAGCAAGAATCCAAGGTAAATTTTTACCCCAGGATTATGAAATTCAAATGTTTAAGAAGCTTCAATTTTTAAGACAAAAAGAAATGGATTTGAAAGCATATACTGAGGAATTTTACAAGTATGTGGTCTGGCCATCATGAGAATGAGGTTGAAAATTTAGCTAGATATTTGGCTGGTTTGAGATTGAATATACAGGATGAATTAGTTTTGGCTAACCCTAGGAGTGTGGAAGAATGCTATCAAATGGAAATCAAGATTGAGGAGAAGATGAAAAGGAGATAGGACAAGTCCATGAGAGGAAGAGGAAGCAATACCAAAGGAAGAGGATCAGCTCCTACAACAAGGCAAGCCAATGAGAATCAAGAAGAGGCTGGTAAAGGACAAGAACAGTCTTACTTTAGGGGTGGATTGAAAGGAACAAGAGGCAGATTTGGAGGTGGTAGAGGTTCTAATGTTTTTACTAAGAGATGTTATCATTGTAATGAAATTGGTCACCCATTTTTCAAATGTCTAGAAAAAATAATAAGTTCAATGGGAGAAAGAAGGACAACTCTAGTCCAAGAATCTGATTGTCAAGGTGTGACAAGCTCAAACACTTCTCAAAGTGTGAATGCTCGTGATGGTTATGGGTATCCTGAGAAAGGAGAAGCATTAATGTTAAGGAGAACAATCTTGAAGACATCCAAGGACATGTTACAAAGGAGAGCACTTTTTAGGACCACATGCAAAAGAAAAGGTAAAATCTGCAAGGTAGTAATAGATTCTGGTTCAACAGACAATATGGTATCTCAGGAAATGGTGGATAAGTTGAAATTGGAAAGGATTCCAGATCAAAATCCTTACAAAGCATCTTGGGTAAGTGATAGTCAATCACTTTTGGTATATGAACAGGCATATGTTGATTTCCACATTGGAGAGTACCAGGATAGAGTTTTGTGTGACATATTGCCCATGGAATGTTGTCACCTACTGTTGGGTAGGCCATGGCAATTTGATAGGAGAGCATTGTATGATGGGTATGCTAACACCTGCACCATCAAGAAGGATGGGAGAACTTTTTGGATGACACCATTGTAGGAGGATCCTGAAGCAAAGAAGACAGCCAAGATTATTTTGGTAGGTAAGAAGGAGTTTGTGAAGATGCCTACAGTAAAGTCACAAGAAGTTGAGGATATCTCAAGGGGAGGAGTTCACAGTTTGAAGGAGGTTTCAGTTCTGACTGACAGAGTTCAGGTGGATCAGCAAAAGGTCAAAGAGCAGGTTTACAAGCAGCCACAATTTGATTGGAAAGACAAGGATGCAATCATAGTAGGGACTATGGTTTGTCCTCTAAGAGTTCAAAAACAAACACATTCTGCCATTGCAGTAAATAAGGTTCCCAATGAAGATGTTTAAACAGAGATGACAGTAAGGAAGAATGGCATGAGTAGAGCCTACAGTGCTAGGCATGAGTATTTGGTTCCATGGCAGCAGGTTGCAGTCTAGCACTCATGGAGTAGACATGAGATAGTAGCTGATATAGGTGGATCAAGTCACAGAATCAACACATGGGGCATGAGTTCTTTTCCAGGTCGGGAGTATGGTGCAGGGGCACCTAATCCACAGAGGCCTCCTTAAGGCATTTAATTGTTTTATGTTCTTTTTACTGTTTTCAATAAGGTCCTAAGTTGGCCATCCATGTAATAAGGTCTGTTTGACCAATGCATGTGCATTCTAGTTGTATTTAGGTTTATTTTGTAAGTCCCATGGGACACTTGGCAAATTTGCATTCACGAGGTTGTTAGATTGGTGGGAGGTTGTTAGATCTCCCAGCCACTTGGAGACAATTCTGTACTACTGAGGGTAAGTTGATAAATACCCTAGGTCAAATCGATTGTGGAGAGGATGATCATATTGTAGAGAAATCAATTGTGCAATTGAAAAGAAGAATATCTGTGTATTCACATTTCTGAAAGCATAATTAACGAATCCTATTTATATATCTATGTAATTCGATCTCATTTGGGTTTCTTTCTGTGCAATTTATTTTTCCTGTTTTGGGATCGAGATGGGTTCTTCAATCCATTCCACCGGTTGATTCTTTGAATCGATGGAATGGTTGTACAGTCATTTTGGTTTCCTATTTGTTCTTATTCATGCTTGCAGGATTGGGAATGGAATGCTTTGCCAGATCCTAACGCTGTCATGTGTTAGGTTGAAAGAGTTTGAAATCTGTGTGGTTGATTGAGAATCGGAACTATGTAGGTTAAAGTTTTGCAGAAATTCAAACAACAAAGATATGAGTAAGTTTCCTGAAGATGCATTTTGTGTATATACCACAATTGTATGTCGGATATACATTCTATGTGTATATTACTATTGTCTGTTGAGGTTTGCATGTCGCAGAACATATCAGGTTCATTAATGCCTTATATGCCAAGATTAGTAAACATACATTGCGAATATACATTATGTGCGTATATTTCTAATGTATGTTGGATACATTTCCTGTGTATCTCACAGTTGTAAGTGGTGAGTATATCGCAGTTGTCTATTGTGCTTGCATGTGGTAAATGTACATTGTAAATGTACAAGGCAATCGACATACAAGGAAGAGAGAAAGCTAATCAGGTACATACAAGGTGGTCAACATCGGTCAAGGGTTTGTATACAAGCGGAGGAATGCATCTTTAGGTTTGCATGTTTCAGTTGTATGTTGGAACATACAATAGGTTGGATACAAGGAAAGTCAATGGTTGACTTTGGCAAATGCATGTTCGGTTGTATGTTTCGAATGTATGTTGGAATATGCATTCCACAGATACATTGAACTGGGTACAAAGTGCAACCGGTAGCGACGGTGGCGGAGACCGGTGTTCGCAAGTCATGCGATGTATGCGCAAGTGTTCGGTGTAAGGGTAGAGTGGTAGATACATTTTGGTCACTGGCAATAGCGGGTTGGAATTTGTATGTTGCGGTTGCATGATTGCCATTGTATGTGGGAAACATACATCTTGTATGATACAAGGGATGACCGGAATTAGCGGTAAGGAGAACCGGAAGCAGCAAGTCAAGCCTTGCATGTGCAAGGGTATTCATTGGCGTAACAGCTAAGGTTTCTAGGCATTGGAATAAGGTATTTTGGGTCGGTCGATGGTATTATGTGTTGCCGATAGGCAAGGAAAAAGAGAAGTATATACAACGAAGTTTGCATGCATGTTAAATAATGCATAAACATACATTTGTAAATTTATGTTAGGGTTTTTGTGGATGCTCTACATCACATGGTCTTTGTAATATGTTGGTTGGTGAAAAGTGGGAAGCCTTTTGGTCCCTTGTCCATGCATGTTATTGGTTCTAGATTTTGGTTAGGGGTACTAGTTTCTTGTAGGAGAGTGGCTTTCATGGTGGGGCCGGTGCCAAGGTGGCTGCCTGGGTAACCCCATGGAAGTTGTAATTAAGTGATAACTTGATAATCATTTTAGGTGGGTTGGGTAGAAATTCACATAACAAGATAAGAATGATGCCTCACCCATGCCTTGAGTGCTCTCATAGGCTAAGGATGGGATGAGAAGGGCTGGTTGGCAAGGTCAACCTCCTTGTCTTCATGAGAGGATGTGTCGACTCTGCATGTGTCACCCTATGGGGCCGGTGCCTAGAGAGAGGCTGCCAAGGTAACCATAGATGGGGGCTAGCTTCTAGAGAGAGATAGCCTAGGTAACCCATGCTACGACCATGCGATGACACTCTCACTACTGTAGTTTAGTTACTTCCTATTATCTTTTGTTGATGCCTCTGGAGTATTGCCTTGTCTTGATGTTTTGATTTATTTTGTCTTGATGGTTGATCTTATCTTGATGATTTGATTTGTCTTGTTTTGGCGAGTATTGTCTTGTCTACATGGAGTCTGTATCTTGTTGTTGTTGCTTTTATGGTTGTCACCTTGACCTAGTGGAACCTCATTGTTATCTCCTAGCTCGAAGGGGTGGACCTTATGGTTCCACATGGTTGGGAGGTAGAGCTATCCATTGGTCTTCTTGGATGTTTGTATCGAGATCAGTACAGAAGTGCTCCAGTTCCAGTTTGCTCTTCATCTTCAAGTTGTAGGATACATTCATAATTGTACTATTTGTAAACTGATGTAATCGGTCTTGTAACCTTGTGTTGAAATTTTTAATCATTCATTTCTGTTAATGTTTAATGCATTATTCTGCTATTACATTGACATGCATATCACTTGTATGGTTTTAATTTTATCTGATGCGGTTATGTTCCCTAGAAGTGTTAGCTGATCATTTCTTTATATGTTGTTTTTAGTGCAGTTATTTCTAATGCATAATGCTTTTTCCTTGTTATATATACATATATATATATATATATATATATATGTAATATTGTCACTTGTTAGTCTAGCACTCTAGGGTTGCATGGTGGGGCATCACATGGGCGGTGGACCTTAGGGTTCCACATGGTCAGGTGGATGTGCTTTATCTCCATTGGTTTTCCCTTGCTATTGTTCATGTGTGAGAGGGATGTATCTTGTGTGACAGATTCTAGATCTTATACCAGTTTGAGGAGACAATTATTTATACTCATGTACTAGCCTTGTGTATCAGTTAAATCATAATGTATGTATTCCAATGTAATCAGATAGGTGATAGTGTAAACAATGTAATGATGTACTCTAATGATGTACTCATATGTATAGGAATTTGTATATGCACATGTAGTTTTGTATACACGATCCTATTGATTACTTATCTGATGTTATGATATGGAAATGTATGTGTTTATCCATTTAATGCAATTGATTCAAAATAAATTAAAGTTGTTAGTTAATTCATGATGTATGTGAGATCTTGTTAATAGTTTTGTTAGTAATGTAGCCATTGAACCCTAGAGGATAATGCTTAGTTTAATTATATGTATAGATATGTTTAACATTACTTTGTTATTTCTATCATTTAAAAAAAAATTCCTATTTGTATAGCATAGTTTTGTTGTTCTTTGAGGTTCCTAGGTGGGGCATTACATCTGGTATCAGATCCTGGTTCTAACACTGGGTACTCTAGTTTTATATAAGCCCATTAGGTTGTCCTAGTTGCTTAGACTCTAAGTATTATTTCCTTTTATCACCCTTTCCTAACAACTTGAGGTTATCCTTGGGTGGTGTTTGTGAAGGAAGATGCCTAGAGGTCAAATTGGCCTCTAGAGCTAGGATAGCAGTAGAATCCCTTGTGTATGGTTGTGGTTTACCACGATGGATCTCCACATCATACCCCTAGGATCTTATGATATAGTGTTGGGTATGGATTGGTTAGATGCTCATCAAGTAGTGATAAATTGCCAACGTAAGTCAGTACGGTGTTTAGATGATCCAGGCAGTGAGGTAGAGGTAATTGGCATTCAGAGACCCATCTCCTTGCGTATGATTTCTGCCATGCAGCTAAGGAGATGTATGCATCAAGGTTGCCAATTGTTTGTTGTGACGGTTAATGATTTGGAGTTAGGGGAGAGTCGAGAGGTGTCCCTCGATGATCATCCTATCCTTAAGGAGTATGCAGATGTCTTTCCTAGTGAGATTCTGGGGATGCCACCTAAGTGTGACATTGATTTCAAAATACACCTTGTTCTTGGAGTAGAACCCATCTTGCGAGCTTCGTATTGGATGACCACTCAAGAGCTTAAGGAGCTTTGGTTGTAGTTAGAGGATTTGTTAGAAAAGGGGTTCATTCATCCTAGTGTCTCTCCTTGGGAAGCACCTATCATTTTTGTGAAGAAAAAGGACGGATCCCTTCGGTTGTGTATCGATTATCGGTAGCTGAATAAGGTGACTATGAAGAACATCTATACCTTGCCATGGATTGATAACCTCTTTGATCAGATTAAGTGGGCTAAGGTGTTTTCAAAGATTGACCTAAATTTGGGGTATCATCAATTGCGTATCTTTGAGGCAGACATTCATAAGAAAGTATTTCGCACTCGTTATGCACATTATGAGTTCACTGTTGTGCCATTTGGGTTGACGAATGTACCATCTGTGTTTATGAGCCTGATGAATGGTGTATTCCACACTTATCTCGATAGATTTGTCCTTGTGTTCTTGGATGACATATTGATTTAGTCAAGGACTATGGAGGAGCATGAGGAGCATCTGCGGCAGGTTTGCAGTGCCTGAGAGAGAATCAACTATATGCAAATTTGGTAAAGTGTGAAACCTTTCAGACAGAGGTGAGATATTCAAGCCATGTTATTTATGATAAGGGCATTTCCATGGATCCTTCGAAGATCCAAGCTATCATGGATTGGCCTGTACCCACTAATGTGTCAGAGGTTCACATTTTTATGGGTTTAGCAAGCTATTATCGACAGTTTGTGTAGGGTTTTTCAAAGATAGCTCACCCTATCACTTCTCTTCAGAGGAAAGGAAAGAAGTTCATTTGGTCATAATAGTGTCAAGAAGCCTTTCAGACTCTCAAGGAGAAGTTAACTAGTGCACCCATTCTGGCAATTCCTGATCCTACTGGAGACTTTGTGGTGTGTATTAATGCATCTTTGGAGGGTTTAGGAGCAGTTTTGATGCAAGATGGTCACGTGATAGCCTATGAGTCTCGTAAACTCAAGGATCACAAGTTGAATTATCCTACGCATGATTTGGAGTTAGCCACCATCACGCATGCCTTGGTGAGATGGAGACATTTTCTGTTGGGGCATCAGTTTGAGCTGCATAGTGATCATCACAGTTTACAGTACATATTCACGCAACCAAACTTGAATACTAGGCAGAGGCGGTGGATGGAATTCCTCTATGAGTATGATTTTGAGGTGAAGTATATTCAAGGTAAGGAGAATGTTGTGAAAGATGCTCTTAGTCGGCAAAGACATGAGCTTTCAATAGTCACTCTTGGAGTGGATTTAAGAGGTCAAATTCTTAAAGCACTTCCTACCGATAGATGATATTAGGAGGTGAAGGCAGAGGTTAAGTCAGGTAGACCCTTGGAGGGTGGATTTACCGATTACTCTCTTGAGTTGGATGGTCTCTTGTGGCACTTGGGTCACATCTATGTTTCTCATTCAGTGGGTCTTCGTACCCTAATTATGTCAGAGGCGCATCAGTCACCCTATTCAACTCATCTGAGTGTCAAAAAGATGCACGCAGACCTCCGTCAGTTGTATTTTTGGGTCAGAATGAAGAAGGATATTGCTGATTTTGTCTTGAGGTGTCTAGAGTGTCAGAGGGTTAAAGCAGAACATCAACATCCCACAGGTCTTCTTCAGCCACAGCTTGTTCTAGAATGGAAATGGGACATCATTTCAATGGACTTTATAGTCAGCTTGCCTATATCCTCTCATCGTCATGATGCCATTATGGTCACTATGGATAGATTGACTAAAGTAGCACACTTCTCTCCTATTCGATCTTCATATAATGCTTCTTCTATGGCCAAAATTTTCATGGAGGACATAGTTAGATTGCATGGGATCCCTCGTAAGATCATCTCCGATAGGGATCTAGTGTTCACTTCAGCTCCCTGGATGTCCTTATAGCATGCATTAGGGACTTACTTGAACTTTAGTTCAGCATACCATCCAGAAACTGATGGGCAGACTGAGAGGGTTAATCAATTCCTCGAGGATATGCTCAGGATGTATGTCATGGATCAACAGACTCGTTGGGAGGATTATATGTTCTTGGTAGAGTTTGTGTACAATAATGGGTATCACAATTCTATTGGTATGTCTCCTTTTCAGGCTATGTATGGTCATCCTTGTCGAACCCCACTAAGTTGGGATTGTTTTGAGGACAGAGTTCTCCTAGGACCGGAGATGCTCCGGGACATGGAGCAGCAGGTTGATCGTATTAGAGAGCATTTGGTGCCAGCACAGAACAGACAAAAGAAATATGCAGATGCCCATAGGGTTGATCATCAATTCTCAATTGGAGACCAAGTGTTTTTATAGGTGCATCCGCAAAAGAGTCTGATCTATTATGGAAGACTCTAATCTCGCACCGTGCTTTGTTGGGCTATTTGAGGTTTTGGAGAGGATCGGTCCTGTTGCGTACTGTCTTGCTTTGCTGCCTAGTCTATCACACATCCACGATGTATTTCATGTTTCTATCATCAGGCCATATTATCTAGATATTTCTCATGTTCTTGACTGGAATGCTTTACAGGTAGAGGACGAGCAGCTGGCTTTGGAGCTCGTATGCATTTTGCAGCACAGGAGACTCGCCCTTAGGGGCAGAGACGTCAAGCAGGAAAGGGTCCAGTGGGAGCCTAATGATGAGTCTTCAGCTATTGGGAGGATGCATCCCAGATGTGAGAGTTATATCCATATTTGTTTGCAGGCTTCCAGGAGTAAGCCTGATTCTAGGGGGAGGATGTAATGCCCCTCATTTTGCTTTCTGTCAGACTGGTAGCTATTCTACTAGGACTAGACATTATGACATATTGTTGATGGTAGACCTACTATTATGATGTTAGTTGATGATACCTAGTTAATGATAGACTTACTGCTATTGTGACATTTGATGATGCTTTAATTACTGGTGTTTTATGTTTTGACAATTTTATGGACATACTAGATGTTGTGGATTAATTCTGAGCTTTATGTGTTATCTGATCATGGTTGTGATACTATTATTGATGATTACTTGTATTTGATCGTTATTTAACTGATTGTTTTATCTTGTTTGTTAGTCAACTAAATGTTATGCATGATGTGCTTCTATGAAAGGAACAGTGTCACATTACTCATGTGTGAGTACCCTGTTACACTACGATTTTCTTTCATGATGTGTATGATTGTGTGATTATATATGTTTATGTTCAACCGTGTTGTTTGCTGTAGGTTGTAGGTATCAAGCATCGACTCCTCCTGAATTAATAGGTCTGAGCGTGCCTTAACCAATGGAAATTTGTTGAACTGAGTTAACATAAGGTCCCCTAGTTAGTCATCATCCTTGAAGAGGATGAGTATTCAGTTTTGTATCCAGTTGGTGTCGTCAGTATGGGCATGACAATCTATTTCCCTTGTCGTGGTCGTGCTTTTCGATCGTGCATAGTGGTCGGTACTATTGGTAATTTGGAGTTATTTAAATTAGTAGCATATGATTTATGTTCTGGTTTATTCTTACATTAAAATATATTTAAACCCAAAGCTAAAGTTAAATATATATTGTAATAATAAGATAAATTAAGATCATAAGGTGGAAATTATGAAGTTGTTTATTAAATATAAACAACTTAATTGGAATATAATTGATAAAATTACTATGAAAATAAATATAGGAAATAAGTAAATGTTTTGTTAAATGATTAGAAAAATAAATTTATAAATGGTTATATGTTGTCATAATATAAATATGACAAATATTAAAATAAATAAAAAAACAAAAATTATATTTTAAAGGTTGCAAATTAGATTATAGTTGTATTGTTATAAATTTTATGATTAGGGAATTGTGTGAAGGTTGTCATGAACAGAAATTGGAGCCTCCTAAAAAGGTGGAGGAAGGATCTAGAAGAATTTGGGGATCTCTGCCTCTGTTAAAAAGAAATGGGGAGGACTGATTGGGGGATCAGTTTTGGGGGAGGAGGCTTTGAAGGAGGTTGGAGCTGCAGCATTTGAATCGAGCTTCAAATCTCGGCCTAGTTAAACATTGTATCTAGGTTCCATTAATTTTTACCTCTTTTTTCTTTTGCATTTTGTCTATGAATGCAATTTTTTGTTCTTCCATTTTGTCAGCGATCTGGCTTTGCATGCATGTCTATCAGGGCAATTAAATACATTGACAAAATTCCTCTATCCTTTAATTGCTTGACAAATGAAATCTCTGATCGATTTGTTGGACACACAAAATCTTTTGTTCTATTAATGTCCGATCCCTATCCATGAATCCTAAAGCTTTTCTGCCAATTAAAAATAGTAACCAAAATTATTAGATTGATTTAACAAAAGTTAGTAATTAGATTAGGGATTTCTATACACTGTTCCAAAGCTTCCATCTTGGCATGCACATGGAGTATGCGACCAAAGGTTGTGGAATTTAGCTTTACACCTACTACTTGCATTTGTTTAAAACTTTCACAGCTCTCAGCATTTCCGTTTTGTGAATATCCTGCAACCATTGCATTACAAGAGACTTTTCCTCTGAGGCATCGATCAAGCAGTTTGTGTGCTTTGTCCATGCAATTAGATTTTTTTTTGGTATACACATTAACCAGAGATTTTTATTGCGATCTGGAGTTAATTATACATCCTGATTTCATTTCCTTAAAGTTGCTATGGTCTTTTCAACAAATATATTTAGTTTATATTTTTGTGTGATTTGCCGAACGCACCTACTCAATTGCTGCATTTTTTTTAACTGGCATCTTAATGTCTAAGGTTAGCACATTCTCCAAAGAGCCAGCATGGGCAATAAGGTCAACCTTGTACACATAATGATCACTGTAGGTGTAAAGCAATAAGGGTTATAAATGTGATTAAAAGCTTTGTAGCCTTCAGTCTTAATTATCATTTAAATGACCTCTTTAATTCTATTTTTAATTACCTTCATTTGAGTGATCTACACCTAGAAAACCATCCACACAATCACTGGTTAAACTCACATCTTAATGGCATAGTTTAGGGTGTCTTCCAGATCGCCCAGGTCAACCTTGCACACATAATGATAGATTGTAGGTATAATGCAATAAAGGTTACAAATGTGATTGAAGTATGTACAGCTCCCATCCATTAAATCTGCATAGTTGCGCGCACCAGAACACAAGCAAGGTTTAAAATGTTAGGATGTGTGCCAAAACACTTCATTAATTCGAGGATTTTGAGAGCATCCTTGCAAATCTACTTTGTGTGTATCCTATAGTCATCTTTGTATTTTCAATCATCTCTACATGTTCACAACCTTCTTTGCAAGTTTGCAGTCATTTTCACATCTAACTAATAATTGTTCTCCTCCACATATTTGCCTATTGAGTGATAATCGAGGAAGCCTTATACAAATGTCTTCATCTTTAAAAATCTAGGACAATTCATCAAGATTTTGTCCTTGGCTTGGCATGCCTTCACATTGTTAGTTGAAATAAGTTGCACTTATCTTGCATACATGCTGGCTTTGTATATTTCCTACTATCCATCCACACATAGAATGAAAAAAATCTGCCTGCATACTTCTTTTGCACCTAGGATGCAAGAAGAAACATCCATCCTTGAGCAATTCTTTTAGAAGATTACTTGGATACATATTTATATAAGTACATATGGAAGCCGGATGGCCTACTATAATAAATTATTAAATTCTATGGCTGGCAGTTATTCTCAAAGGTGAGATATTAACAACTAAAACTAGAATGAAGATATCCACTAGCGCCCCTTACTTTGTGGTTATTGGACTCATCATACATGCACGGAATTCATAATCAAAATTCACTTAGGATTAGATAGAGTGGCCTCTGTTAAAACTTTCACCAAGTTTTATAGATTTACTGGAGAAATTATGCATTTCATTGTCAGATAACATGGTTCCTGTCTACCTTTGATGATCTGTTTATAACATGAGCTATGCAGTTCAAGCCCTGTGCATATGAGTGTGAATAAAAGTAATCACCCTTGCTATTATCTGATCAATTCATTAAAGCAGTGGACAAAAACATATGAAATAGTATTTAATAAAATTAAACTGTCTTTCTTATTAAAAAAATCTTAGGGAAAAGCATTTCATAAATATATATAATATTGTATTCGATTATTATTTTTTGATGTGTAATGATAGATTTAAATTAAACTAGAGAAAAATATACAATATGGAAAGCCATAGCTTGGCTATCTATTCTGGACTGATACTGCCTATATGCTAATAGACTGCCTAGATTATCAAAACGTGACCGCTTAGGGTCAGCTTGCTACCTACACAAGACCATGCAGGGTCTAACTAGTACTATGAAATTGAAACTATACAATTATCACCTATATCAATTAGGGCTTCCATATCCAAAATGAAGCCAAAAGCAGAGAGCCAGAAGATAGAAGAAAGGAAAACTGGGAACTGAAGCACCACTCATGCCTTGTCATAGTCTAACAGCTGCATATTGAAAGCCGCCACCCACTCGAACCCTTCCACTAGAACCATACTTAGGACCTTTTTGATGAAATTGATAGCACATTGAACCTATTCTTTGGCGACCAGAAGTTCAAAACCCTTGATATCCAAATTAAACGGATACAGCTTCACCATCTCCTCTAGATCCCTAAGGAGAGCCATATCTTTCGGTCTTGGGGCTCCCACTCCCATACATGCTGCTTGAAGAATGGAATCCAGGTCACCCAAATGCTCAGGGAAGAATAAACCTTTCATAATCACTGAAGCTTCTTCCTTTGGAATTTCCAACTCTAACAGCATAGCCAACACCCTCGAGGAGATATCTGTATCTACTCAATACCGCTCATCATTCTGCATGAAATGCCTCCCAAGGATCATTCTAACCACTCCTATCATCAGCTCATCTGAACGGTGGAGCATCCTCTGCAACTAGAGATTGGTTACCTGGCCAAGAAATGCCATTTGTCTTTTTGTGCTAACTAATCTAACAGGCGTTTCCATCCCTCCACAGTGAATAGCCTCTACAAAGAAGATGACTACAAATCAAGAAGGCATCAAAACCGGTTTAAGATAATGCTACCCAGCTGCAATAAGCATGCCTTCTTAAAGATTCTACAAGAGGGGAAGTTTCCTGAAGCACAGTCCTTTACTGCCGGTTCATGATTACCTGCCTACTCCGTCAGCTTGCCTGCCATCATAGTATAAACGTCAAAATGTTCCTCACTTGAAATAAAAGCCTCGGCCTTGCCACCTATGATGAGGTGGCAAGGCTCCCACCCAACCACCCCCTAAAAAATTAGGGGTAAGGTCCCTCAATTGTTAATGCGGTAGAGGGCAACCCCGTGAGGTTTGAACCTAGATTGTTAGCACTACAGGAAAGAAGCCCCACTATTTCATCACAGGATCTCCCTTAGGTAAGGTCCCTCAATTGTTGATACGATAGAGGGTGACCCCGCGAGGTTTGAACTTGGGTTGTTGGCATTATAGGCAAAAGCCCCACTATTTCACCATAGGGTCTCTCCCAATTTTGCATTTGGTTATTAATTAAAATCAAATATATATATATATATATATATATCAAATATTATAGTTAAGTCACTTGACTTATTTAGATTAAGTTATTAAAATTTATATGCTTAGATTATTGGATTTATTGAACTATATATGGAAATGGAATAAGATAAGGAAATTTTATGATATAGATTGAATAAATGAAATTTGATATGATTAAATATTAGTGTTGATGAATTTAATTTAATTAGGCATTGAATTTATTACATTTTCTTTATAATATTTTGTTGAGTTGAAATTTGATCAATGGGTTAGGAATTAGGTATATAAATAATGTAATGGAAATTTGATTTATAACTATTGCATTAGATAATTGGCTTATTGTGACTTTAATTGCATAATTTAAGTGAAACTTGTGTAAGTTGGATCGCTGGTCATAATAGGGTCATGTGGTCAAGATTTAGTTTTCCAGAGGCATAGGCTATGATGTCTTGATTTCATGTATATGTTATGTTGAAAATGTATCATTATGTGGTAATAAAGTCCTTCATGGATGATGTGGTTCATTATTTGTATTGAGCATGTGACAAAATATTGTGTTGGATTTTGAAATGGGGAGACAATAGTAATCGTAAGAGGAGTATGTTGTTATGGATTGCTTCACTTGGAAGCTATGGGCAATGTATTGAGAAATTGTCCTTGTGATTAAGTTTGTATGTAAGAGGGTTAATACCTTGCATTATTCATGTATACTTGTTGTTATAATGATAATTTCTATGCTTGATGGATAGGGTTTTCTAGATGCAGGTAGGGGAGTGGCTTTCAATGTGGGGCTGGGGCCTAAAGTGGCTAGCTAGGGTAACCCATTGAAAGTTGGTAACTAAGTGATAACCTAAAATGAACTAGGGGAAAAAGGATAGATTCCATATTAAACAAGATAATTGGATTCCTCACCATGCCTGTATTGCTTGTTTAGACTAAGGATGGGATGAGAAGGCCTGGTTGGCAAAACCACCTTCCTTGTCCCCACGAAAGGAATGTTGGTTTCGCATGTGTCACCCTATGGGGCCAGCGTCTAGTGAGAGACTATCAGGGTAACCATAGATGGGGGCCAGCATCTGGTGAGAGACTGTCAAGGTAACCCATAGATGGGGGCTAGTGTCTAGTGAGAGATTGTCAAGGTAACCCATGTTAGGACCATGCGATGATAGTCCTCCCTACTGCAATCTATCATTCCCTAGTTGTGTTCTTCCCATTTGTTGTGTGATTGCCTCTGGAAGCAATTTTTGGAATTTCTTGTGATATTGTCTCATTTTGTATTGGAGTCATGTATAGTCCTTGCTCGTAATAGTCTACTATCTACCTGATTGTTTGTTGTAGTGGGACCTTATGTTATCTCCTAGCACGAGGGGTGGACCTTGGGGTTCCACATGGTTGGGTGGATGTGCTTTATCTCCATTGGTTTTCCCTTGTTGTTGTTCATGCGCGAGAGGGATGTATCTCATGTGACAGATTCTATATCTTTTACCAGTTTGAGGAGACAATTATTTATGCTCATGTACTAGCCTTGTGTATCAATTAAATCATAATGTATGTATTCCAATGTAATCAAAAAGGTGATAGTGTAAACAATGTAATGATGTACTCATATGTATAGGAATTTGTATATGCACATGTAGTTCTGTATACACAATCCTGTTGATTACTTATCTGATGTTATGATATGGAAATGTATGTGTTTATCCATTTAATGTAATAGATTCAGAATGAATTAAAATTGTTAGTTAATTCATGATGTATGTGAGATCTTGTTAATAGTTTTGTTAGTAATGCAGCCATGGAACCCTAGACGATAATGCTTAGTTTAATGATATGTATAGATATGTTTAACATTACTTTGTTATTTCTATCATTTAAAAAAAAATTGTCTTGTTTGTATAGCATAGTTGTGTTGTTCTATGAGGTTCCTAGGCGGGGCGTTATAGTTCAAATACAAATCTTATGGATTTTTGGTTTGTTGTAGTTTTTTATTGTTGTAGGATAATGAAAAGTTGTGCATGGTGATCTTTGTGATCCATGATTATTTTAATATGATTATATATTGATTTAATATTGTTGATATTCTTAAGCCATTCATGTATTGGGATACAAGTCTTAATTCTATTCTATAAATAAGTGTTATTCAATCAATTATATGATGTGATTTGTGTTGGTTTTATCATTTAAAATAGTGTAATGCATTTACATGTTTAGGCCTTCATTTTGCTTCATTTTCATAAATTGTAGAAATTTAAGAGGTGTGTTGATTTTGGGATGTTGTAGATACTTGAATTCATTGTAATTAAGATTTCTTACCCATCTTTTAAGTGGATAGAGTTAAGATCTTAATTATGTTCTCCTTTGTTGCATGATAGGATGCAATTGTCATGTATGAATAGTGGTTTTGACCAAAAAAATTTAAAAATGTTTCTAGGAGATTTAATTGGTTGGTTTTATTGATTGTAATTATTGTATTTGAATGGTGTATCATATTCACCCATCCCTATGGGTGTAGATGTAGTGGTTTGACTTATGGTGCAGCCTTTTTAACTTGCATGACTTGCCAATGTATGGGAATTTGTCCCTTTTTAGCTTTTTAATTATTTTAAAGTTTAAAAACTTGAGGTTGTTGTTAAATATGGTGTTAGGAATCTATAATTTCTATTGACTTTGTTTGGGGTGAGGTTGGAGTGAATTGGGCAAGTGTTGTTCACTTTTGCACTCTTTCTCTCTATTAGCAATTCATTGTTTTGAGTAAGGGGACAATGGTGTTTTGGCCATAACTCTTTATTGGTCATTTAGATTTCCCAATTTTTGTATATGTTTCTCCTAAACAAGGATTAGTTATTACCTTAAAATATTAGTTTTCCATCTTTTGTTTATCATTCCCTATGACTAAAAAGTTAGCAAACTGTTTTATTACAATTTTATAAAAGTCTATTATGAAGTCCCTCAAACCTTTATTGTTCCTTCTCTATTGTGAATTTTGTAAAACCCTTGGTGGGTTTTTTTAGGAAATTTATTGTTCTCTCTTTTTCTTATTAGAAGTTAGAAAAATATTGTGTTTTGAGAAAGCTATGGCTATTTTAGCCTAGGCTATAATTGTGTGATTATTGCCTATTTTTGCATGGTAAGACCAACTTATTTACATCATTAGAAATATCTTGGGATTCTCTAATGTTGGTTTGAGTATTTGGAAATTTTTAGAGATATTCTCATGGTTTTTGATACGAACCTCTATTTGACAATTTATTCCCTTATCAGAATTGCTTAAACATATTGTTCCTACATAATTTTTTGTTTGTAAAATGAGATTATGTTCAGGTAGTAGGTAATGGGGTAAACATATTGAATTTAATTCTCATTATTGATGATGCTTATGCCCCAAACAACAGTATTTCAATGTGACATATTTCCATGTTCTTATCTCACCTTGAATTGATTCAAGAGGACATTGAGATTTAGTGTGAAATCTCTATCCCACTCTATTTTAACTAAGAAAATAATTACACTCATGATTTATGATCTTCTTACCCTCCTAGTTGTACTAGTACTTTATTGAAGTTAGAATTAAACTCATTTTATGTTAAATAGAAGTTATCATCTATTTTGTTATGACTGGTTTCAATGATTAATAGGATATGGAACCTACATGGTTAGATTGTCATTCCCTGCCTTTTATAATGTCATACATATGCAATGGATGCATGAGTAAACCTCAATAGGAAAACTATGAGTGTGATTTCTTTTACATTAGGTTTCAACTAGAGAAGTGTTTTTACTCTCCTTAGTGTTTTCCTACTTATGCATTTAGTTGTAGTAATCATAGAATGTGTAATATTAAGTTTAAGTTCACTAAGGATAACAATGCTCAAGGTGGAAAGATCTTACCTTGTTAGAAGGAACTACCATGTACCATTGATTATATATATCAATGACTTATTGAATTAGAAATTGATCCTATTGACAATATGTATGATATCCATCTCTTAATCTAATGGCTAAGAATAGACTTGTGTTATGATTGTCTCTTAATCGAACCTAACCCTTATCTTGACCTTGATATAATAAATTAAAAGAAAGAGTCATTTGGTGGCTTGTTCTTTGATTTACCCTTTCATAGCTTGTTGTCTTTTGTCAAGTTATGATGCATGTGGTTGGTGGATGGAGATGCAACATCTCTCTTTTACATTACATTGATTTGTGCTTCTGCTTTAGAGACTATGTCATTTTAGATGATCATCAATCTTGCCTTGTGAGAGAATGCAGTTGTCCCCCTTTCTACATGTCACCTAGATGTATATTCCACAGATATAGTGGATCTTGTATTGGTGATGTTGAGGTGTCGACAACACTTGTGCATGTTTATGTGCTAGGTAACTTTATAGATGTTGTGATTGTTAAAAAAATGTCATGTTTTCAACCAATAATGTCCAACATTAAGATTGGGAATTACAGGTCCATAATGGTATCATCTAAGAATGGAGGTTCATTTGTATCTCCATGCATCTACCAAAGTTTTGTCCAAAGGTCATAATGGTAGTCAATATGTCTGGTAGCCATCATGGTGTTGACATTGACATTATATATAATCAATCCCAAGATATGTTGAATCTTGTCCCTTCATACAAATTTCTACCAAAAGGATGTGGGTTTAGGAAATAGTCTATAAAGATGGGGCAAGAGATGAAGCCACTTGAAATGCAATATGATTCCATCTTGTTAGGACTTATAGTTCTACCTATCTAATTTAATAACAACAAGATGTCTTTTGATAACCATGATTAACTCATCAAATTAGGCAAAAAAACCAATAAAGAGACCCCTAGAATGGAACTTTATCTTTGATCGATGGATATAATATCCCCATAGAGACCCCCAAACAAGTATAATAATGTGGTAATTTCTAATTAGTGTGTTTACAATACCTTAAAATGTTTCTAGGCTCTCAAATAGAGCACAATGCAAAAAGTACAATTAGATATAGAATGAGAACATATAGAAGGAACTAGTGCAAAGTGCACAAAAAATATGCACTTTCAAAAAAAGGACCCAAAAAGGATTCTTTTTACACCAAATATGGCCCTTAGAAGGTCTTAAAATGAGAAATGCACAACAAAAACTTTGAGAAAACATGATTTCTAGAAAATTGGAGTATCAAAATAGAAAACAAATCACACTATTGCAAAGCTTGTGAAAAACTACCCCATTCCAAAAAAAAATGCAATGAGAAAAAACAACTAGAGGCTAAGATATGAGCTTCCAAAGTTTAGTAGAAAAATAGAAAACTCATTAGAGAAAGGGTCTCCCTTAAAGCACAAATAGATAATTTTAGAAGTGATGTCAAATAAGGTTAGAGATGATGAGAATAAGGGAAATAGATACAATCAAAGTATAAACAAATAGTTCTCAAATTCAATTAGTACATGTGATCAAACTATAAAATAGAACATGGAGGAACATAAAATAAAAACAACAATACCACATAACACTAGATTTATGAGGAGAAACCCTTTTGGGGAAAAACTCCACTACCAAATAGATATCGAGCTTGTATTAATCTTAAGAACAAGATTAAACCAATACAATCCACTCAATCTTCTTTAGTCTAACAACATTCGAGCTATTAAAAATACTTCACATGCATAGCACTATATATAATCCCCTATCTCATACATTTAGTGTATAAAGCAAAAGAATTTGTTACTTTTAGGGAAATCTCCAAAACTAGGTGGGATAGCCAACTTAGAGGAATATTTGCCAAATCAAGGTGGTATAACTAAAATAGTTGGAATGTTGCTAATAAACTGCAAAGGCCACAAAGATAGGTAGGAAGAGGGGTCACTATTTTTAGAGGGTCATGTGGGGTGATTTGTACATAAGACACCATGGCTTAAAAAAGTCACCCTCCAAAATGCAAATTTCAATGGTCAAAATCCTGTCTGAATTTATTTGCAATGTACGTTACACCATACCCCATGTTACCTCATGCATAGGTATCGATGCATTAGGTTATCTTGATAGGCATGATGGATGTGTAGGAGGGTTGACCACGGAACATCAACTAGACTATGGAATATTTTGGTTTCTATTAGAATGGTGAGGTCTACTAGTATAGGGGAGATAATTCCCACTATTGGTAACATATCACTAGTCAAAGGAGTTAAAACCACCACATTGGACTAGAGAGTATAGTCGTCAAAGAATTCAAATATGTGGATATATTTTATGAGTGTGGGTTGACTAATCACCTCCATTGCATATGATTTACAAGTATTAGGAAGGTACCCCTACCAATCAAAACCACCCATGCACAAACACAAATATCAAACTCCACGGATAGAAAATATTCTTTGTATAGACCAATGAATTTGCTATTTTAGTGGAATCTCCAAAAATACCTCTATATAACATAAAAGTGTAAACATAAAAGAAAATGTTAAACTATCTTAACCTATTCATTTACACTTAATGCTACCTTCAATAGAGCATAAAAGGAATGAATGCATATAATGAAGTTACAAAGCTAACTACATGTGCAAGCCTTGATTGTTTTAGATTTACTCTTGACTTTTGATGTGTTGATTACTCCTCAAAATGACAGCATTACCTTGCATAACATGGAGAATTGAAAATGTATTGCATGAGGTTGGATTTATAGATTTTTGGATGGGGGATTGGATGGATCAATGGTTGAGGATTGTTGAGAGTATTGGATTGATGAGAGGCCGCCAAGTGGCATGATACGATTGGAGGACAAAGATGGTCTTTGGATCAAGGAGAGATCAAGAGTGGAGGATGGTCTTGGCAAAAGGGGATGGATGAGATTGAAAAGCGACAAAATGACCCTTTTTAGAGGGATGTGCAAGGAACTTGCCTATTCCTTTGTAAGAGGTCCCCATGTGGTCTTGTACAAAAGCCCATACCTTTGTACATGTTGGAATGTGTGAGGGTTTTGAATGGTTTGATCAAATATTTGGAATATGCAAGCATGTGATTAAGTTGATTAAGTGGTTTTAACCAACTTAATCAAAAGTGCACAAAATAGGAAATTAAATAAATAGAAATATTTATTAATTTTTAGAATGGGGATAAGGATATTAGATAAGTAAATATTTATCTAATGTTGGACTATAGAAGAAGATTGATTAATTTAATAAATGATTAAATTCAATTAATGCTAGGAGATGGTATGGATGAATAGTGCATGAATAGTGATTTATCAATTAACTATCTATTTATAGGTGTTTATCCAATTAATTGTGGAAGAAAGTGGTTTAGTGATGACCTGATTGGGGTTGGAGCAGTGAGTGGTTGATTTTAGGTGTCTACATTTTGCCCCTCTTTGAGATGGTGTTGCGAAGCAACATCATTTCAAAGAATGATAAAACATAGTGCTTGATTGGATTAGAAGAAGATGGTAGGATTAAGGATGATGATGCCCCAACAACTTGAAGTGAGAGTGACGAGGAATGATGGTAGGGATGATGCCCCCTTGAGAGGGTAGGTAGGTTCGAAGAACACAATTGTGCTCTCAAAAGGATGAAGATAGCTAGATTAAAAATCCAAATGGATTGGGAGGATAGAATAGGTTGGATGTAGCATATTCAGAGTAAAAGGGGAGATGGAGGATAGATGGATGGTGACGTAGTCTAGATATGGGGGTTTTATCAAACAACCATATCTAGCAGCAAATTACACAATTTTACACACACTTTTTCACAAAATAAAATTTTAGTTTTACTGACAATTACATCAGCTACAAGAGAAGTAATTTCATGACAAATTCCATAAAATCTTTCCCTCTATTTTGTATTTGTCTTTGGCGTATCAAATCCTTCTTTGGATAGGGTGAAATTTTTGTTTTGAAGTCTCTTATCCACCACTTCTCTGATGTTTTTCTATAGTATCTTGTTTGATACACCATAAACCCTCAAAATTGGGTGAATCCCTCTATATATGGTGCCTCAAAACCCTCTATTTTCTATATTTTTATTGCTATTTCAAAAAGCCCTCAAGCTGGGGGATTTTCTTCCTCCTAAGCATCTCAATAACCTCTCTTTTCCTCTAATTTTCACTATATTTTATTTGTTGTGTATCAAGAATTCGGAACTAGTGAGTTATCCTATCTTGGCACCTACTTTCTTTGGAATTTCTATGTTTTCTTGTTGTATCCTCTTTCTCTTTGTTGGGTGTCCCCAAATTCAATGAGCCACTTCATCTCCCTCAAATTTGGTGCTAAACCTTCATTACATTTGTATTTCTTTTTTAAATTCAATTTGGAAAATGAGAAATAATATGGGTGCTTTCACCTCTAGTTGTGCCTGAAGGCAAAATTTTCAAAAAAAATGAATGCTTTTTCCTTTGTTGTTGGGTCCACCGAATGCTGAAGAAGCCTAGAAATCAACTTTTTGCATAACTTTCATCTGGAGGAAAATCTTCACCTAAAAACTAGCCAAAGTTCATGGAATAACCTCCTAAATGTCTCCTCAAAGAAATTTTACTCCCAACTTTGGAAATATTCTAGAATTAATTGTTTTTTGTAATTTCTTGCCAAAAATAGAGAATTTTATTTTCTTTCAACTAGAAAATGATCTAGCCATAAAAACTTGTCACAATGAGTAAAATGAAGTTATAAATGTCCCTATAAAGTGGTTGTACTCCATACATCATATATTTTCATGTTTAATTGTTTTCATGAATTTGTCAGCTAACCTGTGTAGCTGCAACTAGGCAAAAACATCACATTTGCAAAAATCTGACCCAACAAAAGACTTCCATACCCACTGATGAGTGCCAAGTTGCACCCATGGAATACATCTTTTTACCTCTCTTTTTCTCCTTCCTGATTCCATCTTTCCTAATGTATGCACACAAATAAGCTAGCAAGATTGTTTTAGTTAATGATTAATTGAGATAGATTACTTAAGATCATAATTTCTGATTGAGTGACTAATGTGCATGGAATTGATGGAAAAATACAGAAACTTCTCTCTTTTTGAATTGACAGGTGTAGATGCCAGGAATAGCAATTTTGTGCATCTCTGGAGATAGTCTTCAATGATCTCTGGAGACAATACTAGAATACCATGACACCATAAGTTTTCAAGGAAAGAGAAAGCCTCTCTGGAGTTGAACAAAGAAGGCCACAATGGTATCTCCGAAGCTACAGACATCTCTGGAGCTACAAACATATCTCCGGAGCTGCAGACAGGGACAGATATCTCCAGCACCTACTTAGAGTAGGGCATATTTCAAGCATAAGCTGCCAACCAGGCACTCTCAGCAGTGATCATAATACCCCTCATTTCACTCAAATCATCACCTGAGTGGTGAAGGGTCATCTTTAGTTAAACTGCTGGAGTTTTTATCTTTATAAAGTTTTTGTATGAGTTACAGATAGAACTAATTCAATACCCATATTTTCAGGGCCTTGCTGCCCAAATGTATTAAGACTCAAACTTAGAATTCTGAGTGGACTTTTGTTCCACTCAATCTACTTTTATTGCATGATTATTTTCCATAAGTTAGACAGCTAGTGTAATAAAGAGATGGATGTCATCTCATAGAAGAACTGGTAGATAAGATAAGTGATATGTCATCACTCATTTTCATATATACATATAGAAACAGTAGAAGAAATATACAATGATTTATTCTGATTCTCGGTAATCTCAGTTCTGTGATATCAATATTTTTCATGAATGCAAAGCATATGGAATAGGATTGAATTTAGTTGTGATCTTCTTTTGTGCTGATTCCCTACTGTAGCCTTTATCCCCAAGAGTGTGGAGCAAGGGCCCACTCTCACCACCACAGCAAGAGGCTAGTACCACTATTTTATTACTTCAGCTTTTTGATATGAAAAATATTTACTGATTTTGATAGATAGATGCATGTTACTATTTTTTAAGATTGCTTTGAGTAAATTTCCTGTTCAATTCTATTTTTAGCATTCCTTAAATTCATTCAGCAAGTAGACAAATTAATCTCTTCAAATTAATAGCATCTGTTAGGATTAGCTAGGGAAATTGGTAACTATAAAATCCCTAATTGCAGACAGCCGAGAACACAGCCCCTAGATTTTGACATCTGAAAATAGATTAAATGATGAGGTACAACGACACCTTGTCATTTTTGTCACTGTTGCCGAGGATATCTTGTGTTAATTAGGGACACTTAGTTAAAATAGTATTTAGGATAGATCTGTATGGTTAGAGCTAGAGATTCGAAAGGAAGATATATAAAGCAAACACCCTAACAACAAGCGATAGGGAAAGCAGTGGAGTGGCACAAGATCTTGTTGAAGAGAGAAACCTAGAGCCTACTTTGGAAGTTGCACCTTAGAACAATAATCCCTTAGATCCTCCAATTCTTCCACTTGCCAATTATATACAGGAATTACAACAAAAGTTTCCAGCAGATCCTTTGATAGAACCTAATTTCGTAGAACCTCAAGGAGAAGAACCAGTACTAAACATGGAAAATGATAATCATGAGGAAGAGGAAAATCAGGCTCCAAGAACCTTCTCATATCCTATTGTTTTGGCTACTAGAGACAATGCTCCTATGAAGAATATCTCACCAGTACACCTGCCAAATTTTAGAGGACTTTCTTCTGAGGATCTAGATCAGTTTTTGTTTGAATTCAAAGTAGTCTACCAAACTTATGATTATGGATAAGATAACCAAAAACTCAAACTGTTCCCTTCAACCCTGAAAGATTCTGCGATGAGATGGTTTATGGGTTTACCCCAGAATTCTATCCATTTTTGGGATCAAATGGAAACAAAGTTTTTGGAAAAGTATCAAGATTACTGTAGATCCAGTAATAAAAATGAAGAATTGTTTAAAATTAGGCAGGAGGAGGAAGAGACCTTAGAGGACTATGTGGATAGGTTTAATTTTTCCTTGAGAAGGTATGGCAACCCAGTAGATCACTCCTTGGCTAGAACCCTATTTGTAAAAGGATTAGATAAAGAATCAAAACAGGCATTGGATCTAATGGGAAAAGGGAATATCAACAAAATGGATATACCTGCTATAGAAGAACTCTACAGGAACTATTCTAGAATCCAAGATGGAGTGAGGTCATCCAAAACTTTTAAAGGGAAGAATGAAATAGGACAGTTAATGGAAGAGATTGCAAATCTAAAAATAGATATTCTGGTCCAATTAAATACCACATTAGATGGAATTCAAGCAAAAAATAGAACAACTGATCAATACAGAGCAACTGAACTACTCTCCATCTATTGTCCTAGGTGTAGAAACAAACATCTATTGAGAGAATGCCCTTTGGACAAACCAGAAATTTGTCAGATCTGTGATAGGGAACATCCTACTAGTCAATGTAGTCAACTTCCATCCTTGAAAAGATTGAGTAAGAAGAATGTTGTAATAGAGGAGGAATTGAACTATGTGGGACAAAAATAAACTGGGAATTTCCCTTATAATCAGTATCCAAACTAGCATTCTTACAGGGGTCCTTCTAATTGGGGAAATAATAAGTGGAATCCAACTTGGCATGGGCCTCAAAATAATCCTTCTTGGGGACAGCAAGATTGGCCAAACCAAAATTGGTAAAATTAGCCTTGGGGAAATCAACAGTGGCCACCACAGTTTGGATCACAAAACATGCAACCTTAATGAGGTTCTCAATAGGGATATAGTCAACAATACCAGGGACAACCTAGACATTTCCAACCTCAACAACAAGCTTTAATAACTGGACCCTCCAACACACAAGGTCAAGCACAAAATGAACTAGTTAGCCAACCACCTTTACCAACTCAGCCTATACCAAACCCACGGAAGAAACAGGGAGCAGTTGTTTACATGACAGAGCAAGAAAATCTAGCTGGAATTAATGCTATATATTCAAATAATCTCCAGCTGTGTTCTGGGAAAGCATTCCCAAGACCATCTCCTCTAACTATAGTTGAAGTAACCAATGATGAGGAACCTAAAAATTCATCCACTCAACTCCAGGAGGAGATTACTAATGAAAAAGTGCTAGGGGAATCATCCTTGGACAACTTCAACACAATTCCTAAACACAATTCTGACAAGAGCTCTAGAGATTCTCCAGAGATGGAAAAACTAGGACCATACCCAGAACGGCTTAAACAGTACGTTCCCCAGAAAAAGATCTTACAAAAACAAATCCAAACCAACCTGGAATTAGAACTTTTACAAGAGATCAAGCAACTAAACATTGAAATTCCTCTCCTCTAGGCAATCAGAGATGTACCAGAACTAAATCAGTTCATTAAACAGTATTGTATCAAAACACAAGGAAGGAAGAAAAACTTTCCCTCCACAATACAGGGGGAAGGAAAAGTAGTAGATCTATTGATGGGGGAAATTCTCCTCCCAAACTATGGAGACCCTAGAAATCCTGTCATAACTATTTTCATCTCAGGGGTAGAAATTTCAAATGTTCTGGTTGATCTGGGAGCAGCAATTAATGTGATGACAGTTCACACAATGAACAAATTAGCTCTATCAGGTATCCAATCCACAACTACAATTCTCCAACTTGCTGACCAATCAGTAGTTGTTCCAAAGGGAGTAATCACTAATGTACTAGTTGTGATAGATTCATGGGAATTTCCAATGGACTTCCTGATACTAGAACCTAGAAACCAGATAAATGCTTATCCACTGATTCTAGGAAGACCATGGCTGGCTATAGCAGCAGCATCTATTGATTGTCAAACTGGATATATGGTCATTTCTAATGGGATAGATTTGAAAAAAATATCTTTGTATCCTCTAGCTAAACCATCAATATTTTATACAAGAAGAGTATGGGTGGATGAACCAGAGAATAATGACAATAGTGCCTCAGTAGCTATGGTAACCATCAAGGAACATCTGGGAGAGTTAGAAGAAGAAATATACTATGATACAATAGAAGAGATCACTCACATCCTAATCAATAAGGATGTGATGGAACTCACCCAAGACTCTAAGAGAGAACTTCTAACTTCTTCTCATTATACCCTCGCCAACATCATTCCTTGTGGGGAAACCTTTTATAGAGACTTAGCCACTTTCCATATGTTGCTTCCACATTCTTGTCCTTTCAATACCATGACTCCAATGTATGGATTAACCACATCTATGGATCAAATCACAAAACAAGTCATGATTTTACCAGGGAAAACACTTAATATCAATACTCAGCTAACAATAAATCAAGAAGAAAAACTTATCCAACTTCTGATTTCCCATTCAACATCTTTTGCTTGGGAATACCAAGATATAAAAGGCATACCTCCTGAGATCTGTACCCATCATATATACACTGAGGATATTAAACCTGTCAGATAGCCCCAGAGAAGATTGAATCCTTCTTTAAAGGACATTGTCAAAACTGAAATAGAAAAATTACTTCAAGCAGGGTTTATATATCCAATCTTAGATAGTCAATGGGTCTCACCCCTTGTCATAGTACCTAAGAAGAATGGGAAATGGAGGGTGTGTATTGATTATAGATAACTAAACAAGGCCACAAAAAAGGACTACTTTCCCTTACCATTCATTGACCAAGTACTGGACAACCTTGCTAGGAGAAAGTACTTTTCTTTTCTAGATGGATTCAATGGGTATAATCAAATTCAAGTTGCACCTAAAGACTAGGACAAAACCACCTTCACATGCTCTGGGGAACTTTTGGTTACAAAGTTCTTCCCTTTGGACTATGCAATGCCCCAGCTACATTTCAGAGACTTGTTTTAGCTATTTTGCTGAACTAGCTAATGAATGCATGGAGGTCTATATGGATGACTTTATTGTGTATGGGGATAATTTTGAAGAAGCTCTTACAAACCTTGAGAAAGTACTAAAATGTTGTGAGAAAAATTAATTATCCCTTATCCATGAAAAGTGCTTCATGATGGTGGAGGAAGGAATTGTTTTGGGACACCACATTTCAGAAAAGGGGATCAAAGTGGATCAAAACAAGATAGAAGTGATCACACAGTTGCCTTCACCTAAAAATCAGACAGATGTTAGAAGTTTTCTAGGTCATGTAGGCTACTATAGGAGATTCATAGAAAATTTCAGCAAAATAGTTGCCCCCCGGTTTACCTTGCTTAACAAAGACATAGAATTTCTATGGACAGAAGAATGTCAATCAGCATTTGAAACCTTGAAAGAAAAGCTTACTATCACACCAATTTTGAGAGGACCTAATTAGACTTTATCATTTCACATACAGACTAATGCTTCAAATGAGTCCATTGGGGCAGTTTTAGGACAAAAGGAGGAAGGGGAAAGTATGCATACCATTTATTACATCAGCAAAAACCTTACCTCTATAGAAAGAAATTACACCACAACTGAAAAAGAATTCTTGGCAGTCATCTATGCTATAAACAAATTTAGGCATTATATCACTAGATATAAGATATTTGTACACACTGATCATGCAGCCATCAAGTACCTAATGAATAAACCAGTAGTGGGTGCAAGGATCATCAGGTGGTTATTGCTATTGCAGGAATTTGATATTACCATAGTTGATAATCTAGGAAAGTTTAATTTGGTTGCTGATTTTTTGTCAAGATTGCATACAGGAGGAGAAAACCAACCAGTGGAGGACAAGTTCCCAGATGAACATCTTTTTTCTATCTCCTCTACTGCACCTTGGTTTGCTGACATAGCTAATCTTTTAGCTATAGGCTTGTATCCATCCCATTTTACCTCAAAACAAAGAAAACATTTGGTTAAAGAAAGTTCATCTTACAAATGGTTGAATGGTTTATTATTTAAATGTGGTCCTGATTTCATTCTATGCAAGTGTCTAAAAGCTGATGAGATTTTTGATGTGTTGAGAGCATGTCATGATGAACCATCTGGGGGCTATTACTCTTTCCACTAGATAGTCCACAAGATCCTCGGAGCTAGTTACTACTGGCCCTCTCTTCATAAAGATACAAAGAAGTATGTGCAGCACTGTGACCAGTGCCAAAGAATGGGACAGCCAACCTTTACCCAGGAGATGTTACTGCATCCTCAAGTCATGATGGAACCATTTGAACAGTGGGGTCTGGACTTTGTGGGACCAATTTCTCCACCATCATCAGGCAAGGAGTACATTCTAGTATGCACAGACTATGTTACTAAGTGGGCTGAGGTTCAAGCATTACAATTTGCAAGAGAAGAAAAAGTTACTAATTTCCTTTATAATAAGATTTTCTTAAGGTTTGGAGCCCCAAGATCAATAGTTTCAGACAAAGGACCTCAGTTTACTTCACAAGTAATCAAAGCATTCATAGATTTATATCACATCAAGCACATAAAATCTTCACCTTACCACCCTCAAGTGAATGGACAGGTAGAAGTAACTAATAGGGAATTTGAAAATATTCTGACAAGGACAGTAGCAATGAATAGAAAACATTGGGCTAGCAGATTACCTGAAGCGGTTTGGGCTTACAATACCACTTGGAAGTCCACAACAAAGTTCTCACCATATGAATTGGTTTATGGGAAAAAGCCTATTTTGTCTATAGAATTTGAACTCCAGACACTTAAAACTATATTAGATATTGGTCTACCATTGTCTATAGCTCAATAGAATAGAATTCTTCAGCTCAATGAGTTGGATGAAATTCGGACAGAGACCATTCAGCAAACAGAACTGGTTCAGTATCAGAGAAAGTAGTGGCATGACCAACACATCAAAAGGAGGACATTTCAATAAGGTGATTGAGTTCTTCTTTATGATTCTAAATTCAAAGAGTTCAAGCAGAAATTACAAACTCATTGGATGGGTCCTTATCAAATCAAGGAAGTTTTTAAAAATGGAACTATATTATTGGAACCTATTGATGGAAGCATAGACACATTCTTAGTAAATGGTCACCGAATCAAACTCTATAAAAGACCATCTACTAAAGAGGAGTTTCTCAATGATCTGTGTTTTGATACAGGGGATACCTCCTCTATCACAGTGTTAGATTAAAAAAAAAAGGAAGGTTGAAAACCAGCAAATGGCTACCTTCTAAAAAAAGAAAAAAATAAGGAAGGTTGAAAACCAGCAAATGGCTGCCTTCTAAAAAAATAGAGAAAGATGGAAAACCAGTAAATGGTTGTCTTTGTCGACCAAGGGAGTTGAAAAACAGCAAATGGTAGTTCCTTTCTTCAGGACAGTTGAAACAATCAAGCTACAAAGGTGATCAGGTGCCAGGAGTTAGTCAAATGCACCTCTGGTGCTTCCCAAATCAAGAGCACCTCCGGCGCTTCCCAAACCAGGAGCACCTCTGGTGCTTTCCAAACTAGGAGCACCTCCGGCACTCTGTCAATAAAGAAGTCAATTTCAACAATAAGGGAGAAGACCCACCTCTCCAAGCAGTAAGTGGACACATCACATGATGAGGTCATCATGACTCATCCTTTACCTTATCATAAGAATAAATTAAATTAGCATGCATATCATTTGCAGGGGTATTCACAAAGACGGCGCTGACATCACCCAAAGAACGTGGATTTTTCAAACCACTCAGCACAATGATTGCAGGTCATGTGCCAATGGAGTAGTGGGCATCATCTCAAGCCACCAAAAGCTGCTCATATGCCACGACGTGTGCAGTCTCATAAAATGACACAGCATCTCTACCATGTACATTGCCCTCATCATTAAAAATGATCCAGGTAATTCTATCTTTAATTAATCATTAATAGCAACTGTCTTGTCTTTCTATTTTTGGGTGTCGCCACTATGACACGTCCTCCAACCATCATTTCCTTTTCTAAATTCATGCATGCCACCATCTGTGTTGTACTGCCACCTTGCCTCCGGAGTGTCATGTCATTATGTCGCATTTATGACTACCTAGGTACTCTAACTAATCTACAAATCTTCCATAAGCCTAAGCTGAGAACATAACAATCCTCATTTGAACCTCTGAAGTACCCTGAAGAATAGAGCAAATTGAACATTCCTCCAGAGCCTACAGAGTTAAGAGGAAAGGATAAACTGCAGATTGAGGAGGGTGAAGAATTAAGCACAGAAGGTGGAACCAATTTGGCAATGGGGGTAAAGAAGAAGTCTGAACCAAAAAGTACTGCGGGTCTTCTACAAGATGAAGCTACAGCAAACATTCTAAGAGCTGCAAGATGGATGGACTTTCTAGAGCAATTTGAAGGGTTTTAGGAAGATGTAGTGGATGAATTCCTCATAAATCTAAGGGGTAATCAGATAGCTATCAGAGGAGTCTAAATCAATTTCTCCTCAGCCACTCTCAGCCACATTTCTGGACTTCCTAAACAAGGTGAGAGGTTTTATCACTTGAAAACCTTATACACTGATTTAATTAAGAATTTCTCTATTCGAGGTGAACCTGCAATTCAACTGCATTCAAATAAAAATGAAGTCAAAGGAATTCTTAGGTCCACCCTTCCAAACCCTTGGCAATCTGTTGCCGCCTGGCTGATGAAATATTTTACTTGTGATGGTCAATTCTCTCTAGTTTTAGGACCAATCATGAAAATGTTGATTTTTCTAAGGCATGGGAATGCACACCCTGAGTTTAGCATAAACATTCCCAATTTCCTGTATTTTGCCATCATGGCAACTGTAGAGAAATATTAGCAGAATAAGGGTCCCATGAAACATCATGGCCTCATTTTTCTAGTAGTCAAACACCACTTCCTGTCTTAGGCCAATGGGGAGGAATTATGGTAAAACTTTCTTGAATAGAATTCCCAAGACAGAGGACTAGAGATGGCACGGCCAGGAGGTGAGAGTTCTCCTACTCACCAAGAAGAAGAAACTGGGCCTTCAACCTCCTCCATAGCTATTCAAAGAGGAAAGAAGTCCTCACAGAAGGCAACTTCATCTGTAGCCCCTATTCCTGATAAAAAGAAGAAAGGCAAAGAAATTACAGAGCCTGCTCCTAAACAAACCCTATATATGACTTGATCAGTTAGGAGAAAGATGACTCTAACTAAGGAATCTTTCCCTAAGGAATTAACAGAGGAGAGGCTAGGATAGAGAGCAGAGAGATTTTGGGCTAAGGAACCATCTCATGATTCAGATGAGATCCCTCTGGTCAGGAAGAGAAAACAAAGAGAAGTTTCCCCAACACCATCTGTTCATCTAAGGTCAAGCCCAATTTTAGAACCATCATGTGCTCCGGAGACAGAACAAAGACAAACTCTTACTATTTCCTCAAATTCTGAGGATGAGAGCCCTGCTCCAAAGGCACCTGCCCCACCTCTGCTACGGAGAAGCAAAAGAAAAAGACATCTCTCACAGGCTGAGAAAGATACTGCCCTCCTAGCCGAGGTACTCCTGGGTTTTAGAACATATGAGGACAAGGCTGGGCCTTCATCGGTGCCAATAGAAGCAAAGGAACCCCAAGAAGACCCTCAAAATAGGCAGTATGCAGAAAAAGATGAAATAGGGCAAATGTGTACAGTTGGTAGTACAGGGCAGATGGCCATGGAAAACCCTATGATCAGAAAATAGCAGCAGAAGCAGAAGAAGAGGAAGAAGTAGATACCTTATCTCATCCCTCTGATTAAGAGAATGTTAAAATTTCAAAAGAACAACAATTGTTAGAAGAAATTGAAAACCTAAAGAGACTACTCTGGGGGAAGAATATGATTATTATTGACCTCAAGAAGGTCAGAATAGAGGTAGAAATGGAGAAAAAACAAGTCATTGAAAATCTACAAACAAAACTCCAAAGCAAAAACAAGATCATCTAGGAGAAAGAAGTAGAATTAGAGGCCCAGAAAATTGAAAAAGAAGTAGAGTTGGAGGCACAGAAAATTGAGGTAGCCAAACTGTTGGAAGAAAAAGAGAGAGAAGTAGCACAGAGTGTTTCTAAGCTCACCATGGCTAGAGACAACAGCCTCACAATAATGGCAGCATTGATTGAGAAAATACATAGCCAGGATAGACAGTTAACTTGGGCCAACAACAAACTGGATGACCAAGAGGAATATAATCAAGAATTGGCTGGCCCAAGGGCAACCAATGAATAGGAAATCTAAATAGATGCATATGTGGGTCCAATCCCCATTGACCTTCCTAAAGCCTTGTTCCATTGGGAGAAGTGTAGAGAATATGAGGCTTCCAAGCCTATGTTGCAATTACAAAGGGCAATCACTACCAAAACAAAAAGAATAGTAACTCTGGAAGGTAAAATCATTGAAATGGCCTCCCTCTCTGCAGAAATTCTATCTTGTAGGCCTCCAAGTGCCAGCTATTCTATGTTCTTACAAGAAAGAGTATTGCAAATGAAATTTTCTTTAGTCCTGTCTGACCTGGTTGAGGATACAGAGACAACAGAAGGATTCATGACAGCATATACAAAGAGTAATGATGAGGACAAGAATTTCCTATGTGAATTATACATGCATGGGTTCTGTGTTAATGATATAACTTTCATTCTTAATCATTTTGTGGGGGAATGCCAGCTTAAATCATTTATGTCCCTAATGAGGAATCATCAGATCTGGAATGAAAGAATGGAAGATCATCTCAAGAAATATTTAAAAATAGATCTCTTCATCAGGAAGGAATGTCCCAATCCCAATGCTTTTAAGATTTAATTCAGGTCCCTTATCTATCATCCTGAGAATAAGAACAAAATTTTGCCATTATACCTAAAAAGTTTGCAGAGTGCTCCATCAATTTTAGTCTTTTCATGATCAGTTCAGCAAACCCAGTACTTGCCATAGCAAAGAAGAGATGGAATATTTTGACCCCGAAGCAGAAAATGAGAGAGGTGGTCACCCCTGCAAACTTAAGATTATTTATGAGAAAAGCAAAGTTGATATCCAAACTGATGGATAACCATAAGTAGGAATGGATAGGTGGACGGTTCAGGCCCCCTCTAATAATTGAACCACTCCCTGTCTGGGCTAAACAAATAGAAGATGAGAAATTGCAGGACTGGTTGAAGTAGGTTGATGAATACAGAGGCAATGGTAATATCAACCACACAACTTGGACCACCTATGCACAGGATTATAGCTTGAGTGACAATCTACTTCACCAAAATAAATCTAGATTGTGAGAAGCCGGAGGACCTGCTAAACCTTAGGTATGGGGGAATGATGAGTGCCAAGTTGCACCCATGGAATACATCTTTTTACCTCTCTTTTTCTCCTTCCTGATTCCATCTTTCCTAATGTCTGCACCCAAATAAGCTAGCAAGATCATTTTAGTTAATGATTAATTGAGATAGATTACTTAAGATCATAATTTCTGATTGAGTGACTAATGTGCATGGAATTGATGGAAAAATGCAGAAACATCTCTCTTTTTGAATCGACAGGTGTAGATGCCAGGAACAACAATTTTGGGCATCTCCAGAGATAGTCTTCAATGATCTCTGGAGACAATACCAGAATACCATGACACCAAAAGTTTTGAAGGAAAGAGAAAGCCTCTCGAGAGTTGAACAAAGAAGGCCACAATGGCATCTTCAGAGCTACAGACATCTCTGAAGCTACAAACATATCTCTGGAGCTGCAGATAAGGACAGATATCTCTGGCACCTTCTGAGAGCAGGGCATATTTCCAACATAAGTTGTCGACCAAGCACTCTCAGCAGTGATCACAATACCCCTCATTTCACTCAAATCATCACCTAAGTGGTGAAGGGTCATCTTTAGTTAAACTGCTGGAGTTTTTATCTTTATAAAGTTTTTGCATGAGTTACGGATGGAACTGATTCAATACCCATATTTTCAGGGCCTCGCTGCCCAAATGTATTAAGACTCAAACTTAGAATTCTGAGTGGACTTTTGTTCCACTCAGTCTACTTTTATTGCATGATTATTTTCCATAAGTTAGACAGCTAGTGTAATAAAGAGATGGATGCCATCTCATAGAAGAACTGGTAGATAAGATAAGTGATATGTCATCACTCATTTTCATATATACATATAGAAATAGAAGAAGAAATATATAATGATTGATTTATTCTGATTCTCGGTAATCTCAGTTCTGTGATATCAATATTTTTCATGAATGCAAAGCGTATGGAATAGATTGAATTTAGTTGT
This sequence comes from Cunninghamia lanceolata, assembly GCA_027924645.1. Taxonomy (NCBI): domain Eukaryota; kingdom Viridiplantae; phylum Streptophyta; class Pinopsida; order Cupressales; family Cupressaceae; genus Cunninghamia; species Cunninghamia lanceolata. The sequence goes on along the minus strand of BSBN01000112.1, from coordinate 22,131,595 downwards.
GATATTCTTTTGTGTTGATTCCCTACTATAGCCTTCAGCCCCAAGGGTGTGGAGCAAGGGCCCACTCTCAACACCAAGGCAGGAGGCTAGTACCACTATTTTATTACTTCATCTTTTTGATATGAAAAGTATTTACTGATTTTGATAGATAGATGCATGTTACTATTTTTTAAGATTGCTTTGAGTAAATTTCTTGTTTAATTCTATTTTCAACATTCCTTAAATTCATTCAGCAAGTAGACAGATTAATCTCTTCAAATTAATAGCAGCTATTAGGACTAGCTAGGGAAACTGGTAACTGTAGAATCCCTAATTGTAGATAGTCGAGGACACAGCCCCTAGATTTTGACATCTAAAAATAAATTAAATGATGAGGTACAATGACACCTTGTCACCCACAAGATCCTAAAATAACATGTACAAATCAAGACTAAAGAAAAACAAACACAAAATATTTTTTGGGATGCAGGATTGCCCGTGGACCAAGATGATCTTGCATAAGACATGTCGAGTAAGAAGAAATGTTTCATGAGTTGAAACTCATGAACGTTTGGAGAATCTTGGAATTGAAATCCCATCTTTTCATTTGATCCAAAGAATCTATTCATCCTTTTGACTTTTCTTCATCACTTTAGATTTCTTATCTAGTTTCATTTACTCTTATTCTTAAGCAATTGTCACATCTGATTATCCATTTGTACACATGAATATTCATTTATTTCTACACTTGTTTGTCCTTCATAATAACGATATAAATCCTTCAGTTGAAAATTTGGTGAAACATTTACTTCTTTTGGAAGTTCTATCTCAAAATCATTTGTTGCACATTTCTTCAAAACTTGACATGATCCTAATACAATCCATTTTAACTCATCTTAAATCCCTTTTATAAATCTTTCCTTTGCTACATGAGCAAATACCAAATCCCCAACTTGAATTTTCTACACCTTTTTCTTTAAATCAGAATAATTAATGTCCTTGGTAGAGAAATATTTCTCCACTTTAATAAAACCTTCTTACCTTCATTATCACCCTTTCCCTTACCAATTGAAATCTTCAATTTTTCTACTTCATGTGGATCATTTCCAACTTCTTTTTCTACCTTTAACAATTCTTTCTCCATGCTCATACATACTATAGGAGTGTTACTCATTTCAACATGTTCCTTTAATGGACTCAAATTGAATTTATTTTCATTCTTCTTAATAGTGTACATATTTGCTCTTCCATCATATATAGCCTCCCTATCAAACTACCAAGGTCTACCCAACAAATTATGGCAAGCATTCATGGGCATTACATCACACAACACCTCATCTTTGTAGTTACCAATTTGAAAACTAACCAAATATTATTCACTTACCAAAAGTTGACCTCTTTGCAACAAAGAAACTTTGTAGGGTTTGGGATGCTTTTTCCTCTTCAATTTCAGCTTCTACACCACCTCGTGTGACACCAAATTATTTGTGCTACTGTTGTCCACAATTACCTTGCAACACTTTCCACCTAACTTGAACATAGTTTGGAACAAATTTCTCCTTTGTATTGGTTCTTGTCTCTCCTTTTCTAGTTTCAAAATTACTCTCTTCAGCATCAATGACTCTCCTTGTTCAGGCTCTTCTGTATGTTTTGGTGAAACTACACATTCTTCATCAGCTTGTGTAGTATAGTTTTTTTCCATACTCTTTCTACCTTTGTCCTATTGGATTTGAGGGCATTCAAAAGATCTATGTCCAACTTCTCCACACCTGTAACATTTTCCAAGGAACCCCTTACTGTTGTTGCCATGTCCTCTCATTTCTTGACATAATTCAGTGTTCCATTCAGAGCTTGCTTCTTCTTCATAATTATGTTTCTCTTTATTGCCACTATTTTCTTTTTCTTTTCCAATGATAATTTTGTCTTTGGGTTGTTTTTTTGTCTCCTAGATAATTTTTCTTCTACCTTCAAAGCAAATTGATATGCCTCTTCTACTATATTAATTTTTAACATAGTCAGTCCATATTAAATATTATATCTTAACCCATTTACATACCTAGAGACCTTTTCTTCATTGTCTTCAACATGCCCAACTCGAATACTTAGCCTATAGAACTCTTTGGTATACTCCATGACATTCAACTCCTTTTGTTTCATTTTTTTTAATTTCCTGAACAGGTTGAGGTGATAGTCTGTTGGCAAAAATTTAGCCTTCAACTTTGTCACCATTTTGTCCCATGACCTTATCTTCTATTTACCTCTTCTTTGTCTATCTAAGTGCATGTGATTCCACCACAAGGAAGCATGTCCTTTCATCTTTGTACAAGAAAATTTCACCTTCTCTGGGTCTTCTATGGATTCAAAATCAAAATATTTCTCCATTTCTAAAATCCAATCTATTCCGGATTCAAATTTCCATGGTAGCTTGGTGGATCCAATCTTGGCTTGCTACTGATTATGGACATAGCCTACAAAAATCTTCCTTCTGGTTCATCCATCTCATCTTTTGTTCCAATTTTTTATTCCTCAATTTCATTTTCATCTTCACTAACATCCTCCATGTGTACTCCCCTTCACTATGTCATTTCCATAGCATCCAATCTTCTTGTTATTCCTTCTCAACATCTCTGCAATTTCACCCGCTCTAAGTCCCTTGGGTCTTCCCATCTTCGCCATGTCTCCAAAAACCCTCTGTAGTCATAGGTCTTCTCTCTCTCACTTACCCACAACAAATTTCTCTAGGGTTTCTTCTTGACATGGTTCTAACCTTGTCTGATACCACTTGATGTAGTCTAGATATGGGGGTTTTATCAAACAACCAAATCTAGCAGCAAATTACATAATTTTACACACACACACACTTCTTCACAAAATCAAATTTTAGTTTTATTGACAATTATAGTGGCTACAAGAGGAGTTTCATGACAAATTTTGCAAAATATTTCCTTGTATTTTGTACTTCTCTTTGGTGTATCAAATCCTTCTTTGGTTGGGTGAAATTTCTGTTTTGGAGTCTCTTATCCATCACTTCTTTGATGTTTTTTGTATTCTCTTGTTTTCTACACCACAAACCCTCAAAACTAGGTGAACTCCTCTTCTATGGTACCTCAAAACCCTCTATTTTTTGTATTTTTATTGTTGTTTCAAAAAGCCCTCAAGATGGGCAATTTTCTTCCTCCTAAGTGTCCCAATAACCTCCCTTTTCCTCTAATTTTCACTTTATTTTATTTGTTGTGTATCAAGAGTTCAAAACTGGTGACACCCTTCTTGGAATTAGGCTAAACAACTAAAAGGGGGGGTCAATCAGTTGTCCCACAAATTTAACCTTTTCTTATTTTAATCTTCTTTCACAACTTACAAACAAATTAATGATGTAAACATTAAAGCATGAATCAACAACACATGAGCAGAAACAAAATGAACACACTTCACACCAAGATTTTTAACGTGGAACCCTGATTAAGGGAAAACCATAGTGGGGGTTAGCCCACAAGATTTGTACCCTGTTAAAAGTACTTGAAAGAAATGGGAAGGCACTTGCCTTCGAGCGCACTGCCTAGAGCTCACTGCTCAAAGAGGCTCACTGCCTATGTAATGCCCTGCCATGCAACCCTAGAGGAAAGTTTAACTAAGCAATAAAAAGGGAAAAATGTTTTTTTTAAATAGAAGTAATGATAACAAAACATAACATAGACTATTAGTAACAAAGTTAAACTAAAATCTCTAGGGATTAAATAGCTACATTATTGAAATATAACAACAATCATAAACATATATGATTTAATCAATTAAAAACAAATGAATCTAAACTAACATCTTTGATTACCACATCAGATAAATACATCAAATTTTGCATTAAAGATTTCAAGTACAAAATAGTTTATACTACAAGAGGAATCACATAGTTTCATCGTTACAAAAGCTCTTTTTCTAAATACATCAAATTACATAAAGAGTTCCACTGATACACAGATCTAGATGCAAATAGAATAAATATATATCTTCAAATATAGGTGCAAACTGGAATCTGCTACAAGAGATACATCCACAAACCACGGCACTAGAAAACCAATGGAATAAAGCACAACCACCTGACCATGTGGAACCCTAAGGTCCAGTTCCTATGCAAGGAGATAACAATGAGGTCCCACAAAGACAATAGGCTAACAGATGCAAGGACTACACATGACTCCAATAAAACATTGATCAATATGAACATCACAAGCAACTCAAACATCACTTTCAGAGGTAATCACACAATAAAAGGGAAAACACACTTAGGGAATGCTAGGCTACAGTAGGGATGAGTGTCATCACATGGTCCTAACATGGGTTATCCTGGCAATCGCTCACCAGACATCGGCCCCCATCCATCAAGTATCCTAGTTATATAGACACCGGCCCCCATCTATTGTTATCCTGGCAACCTCTCACTAGACACCGGCCCTATAGGGTGACACATACGGAACCAACATTCCTTTCGTGAGGACAAGGAAATTGATCTTGTCAACCATGGCCTTTTCATCCCATCCTTAGCTTGAACGAGCACTACAGGCATGGGTGAGGCATCCAATTATCTTATTTAGTGTGGAAACTACCCAACCCTCTAAATTTATTATTAAGTTATCACTGGATTAAAAACTTCCAATGGGTTATCTTGGCTAGCCACTTTGGGCCCCGACCCCACATTGAAATCCACTCCCCTATCTGCATCTAGAAAACCCTATCAACAAGACAATTATCCTCATAACAACAAATATATATATGAACAATGCAAGGTATTTCCTTCTTGCATACAAAACATAACCACTAGGACCACTTCTTATATAGTTTGCCCAAAACATAATCCCAGCATGAACTATCACATTTCTCTAAATATACCTCATTTCACATAGAAGGGCATTCCCATCTTGCATGATCATCATACGCACATGAATAAGTACACTGAGCAAGGCACAAACCATTTTGCACATGTATTATCCAAACATGTATAGGAGACAATATTACAAGAATGCATTTCATTCAACTCACATGATGCACACATAGCCAGCCCTCACACAATCACATCTTCTTAGGCCTCTGGAAATAACTTCAACAACACTTGACACCATTAAAACACCATGGTTTCACAGTAAGAAAGGTATCTTACAGATTTAAAAGTAGCAACATAAAGAAGCAAGTATTCACACATCATCCAAGGTTTAATCTTGAAACCAACAATAATGATCATTCTTTTAATTTGATAGACAAGTTTAAACAGACCATAACAATAGTCCTATTCCATAAACAAATCATCTACCCAAATTTCCAAACATTCAAAAAAATGTAATACACACCTTGGTTTAACAAAGACTATCTTAGATCTATAATGTCTTTTACTTGTAAAGTCTTTCAAATTCTTTCTAAACTCAAATCAACTCGAAACTAGTTAATAAATACTTCATTTATTGACAAGAAGTAATTTATACACCATCGAAGGATAAACCATTTTGTGGAAGATTATGAATGTCATACTAAAAGAGGAGTTTTAACATGCATAAGATTAAGAGATAAGATTCCTAATGGTCCAAGAAAAGGTACCTACCATGTCCTAGGTCGTCATAGGCACAAGAGGCCAAGCTGATATTACATTCCACAATAATTCTACAAAATTTATTCTCAATCAATTTGTTGACTCTATTCATCTAATTTCTTATACTTTCAATAACTTTACTAATAATAAAATCAAATTATAATACACCTTCACATTTAAATAAGTATATCATTTAATAAAAACAAATAGAACTCATCAACACAATTTTACCTAGCACAATACTATTATTTTATCCTCCCAATTATTTAAGAATTCTATACTTCATTTTACAAAATACATAATCTAAAAATATTATCTTAATGATTCCTAACTCTATCATTCACCTAAGAAAACTAAATTAACCTACTTCTTTCTAAGACTAGACTGGTATCTTGTATTGTTAAGGATAAGGCATATGCTTTTCGACTAAAACCCAAGGAACTTATCACAAGATGACACTATCACTACTGATAATAATTTCTACCTTTCTTTCTGTTTAACTTTGTCACCAATGTCAAACATGGAGTCTTGATTTGACCTATGTTAGTGCCCTTTATGGCATTTGGGAACCACTTTATACTCACAAATTGTTATTTGATGCCAATGACTACGAAGGTTAACAAAGAGTAGTTAATGTATTTATTTACCTAGCAAGCAATATTTTAATTAATAACACATACCATGTTATCGCCATCCCAAGTTATAATATTCTATCTTCATTATCTCTAAATTGCATTATGAGAACTTAAGCAATGAAACACCATGAAATAAGTAGGTCCATTAGTAGCTAGAATAGAAACCAAGGGATCACTACAAGTTAACAGTTGAACAGTTAAAAATACAAATAGACATTCAAGACAAAACCTATGGCAAGTTTCACATTTGGTTTCCTACTGCAAATGCCATATTTTCTCTATAATGGCTACAAAAATCTTCAGTCATATCTATAAATTTAAAAGTGACCTCTCTACCTCCATTGGAAGCTTAGGGACAGGGGTATCAGCTTCCCTCGAAGGATGAAGGATAGAAGAGGTTATTAGCAATGCTAAATAAAGCAATCTAAATAATTGGCTTGCATTGGAAGTAGCTAGGCATTCTAGATTCAAGATATTTAGTTAATGTTGGTTGAATAGGGGAAGGGTTATACCTTGAGTATGCATTGATTGCCTAGATTAGCACAAGAGAAAAGTTATGAGAGATAGAAATTGTTCAAACATTGAATAGAGACATTATTTTCAGGAGATTACTGATGATGCTAAATATAGCAATCTGAAAGAAAGAAGGCCTGCACACTCAGATGATTTCAGAATAATGAAGGAGCATAACAAATGGGGAAATCTATCAGAAATTATGGTTACAAAAGCTCTAGAAGATATGTGTGTAAAATAAGGAATTATAGACAAATCACACAGATTGCTTGATAGAATGCCTCAAAGACATGGCATCTTACGGATTACAAGGATTACAGGGTATGCACAATATGGATTTTGCAAGGATGCTCTCCAAAATCTATGATTAGAGTTGTCCATACTTCAATCGCATGAATAACCCTTATGCTTTACAACTACAATTGATTGCTATGCACACATGGACGACCTTCATGGCAGCTTGGTTGTCAAATAAAAGAAATGGTGGGGAAGAACGTTTAATAAGTTCTCAAATAAAATTGTTAAAATAGCTTATAATACTTCAATTAGCATTTCTACTATCACTATAACCATCGAGGCCTGATATGTAATGGTAGATGACACAAATATCAGATAAAAGCTATGGGTGAGAGCGACATTGACAACATTTATAGCAGGTTGGTAACAAGATTGTGCAACACAGTTTTTTTATCTTAGCGGTGATGGTAGGTTTGAATATTGCTTACCATAAATCCTAGTAATAGCTAGTTATATACATGCAAACAGTTAAATGAACAAAAACAAGGGTCAATTTCTAAGCACAGAGACCGCTTTGAACATGTAATTAGTTTTGATTAAAAAATCAAAACATTTATATTTACATGACTGCATTACAGAGGCACAAAATGGTTAGAAAAGATCGTTGGAAGCTTGAAACGTATGGCTCATGAGTTGGCAATATCGTGGATACAACATAGAGGCATCAGCCTAACTAGGACGACCCCCGTGATCGACCTTAAGTTTCTGCAATGGTAAACCAATGAATTGGCGTCATGGAGAATACATTGCGGGGATAATTAACATGAAATACAGGCTTACAGCTGGGTTGATCATAGAAATAACAACTTGCAGAGCTCACTGGCAATGTCAAATACAATGATCACAAGTATGAATCATCTTATGATGTGCCATGATGATAGGGTATGCACAAAATGAATAAGTTAATACACCTATAAGTTATGTATACATAATTCTATTGAAAAAGAGAGATCATTAAACTATACAAAGATTACCAGTCTTCTAAAATCCCTCCATTGTACAAACATCATTTCACAATAAAATAAAACATACCCAGTTTGGTTGTTCACAGAATAAGAATCGACACTAAAGTACAGAGTCTATAGTATCTCCTGAACCATGAACATGATGTAGGTTATGTGTATCCATTCCTAATACTCCCTTCCAAATCCACTCCTATATCCCCCTTACCTGGTCTCAATCAGCAAATTTAAGGATAGAAAGGATGTTGAGAGGCAGATATGAGGCGTTACCTTGGAGATTAGTAGTGATGCTATTTTAAGTGCATCAGAAACATGGGTGTACACTAAAATGATGTGCAAAAATCAATGGATCATGCACACAGATATAACACCTATGATTCGATGGATAATGCATGCAAAGATAATATCATATGCGGAGACAAACTTCAGTCTATTAACTCTAGACATCATACGCATTAGACAAATGTGAGAATATCATACACAGAGAGAATCTCATAAGCAAAGAAGATAGCATAACATATATCCACCATGCATTGAATTATAAATGTCACAGAGTAAACCTAAAAAATGTCACAACGATATAGAGTAATGATATATATATATAATGCAAATGACCATATATTATCAATAATGCATATTGATAATGTAGAGGGTAATACACATACTAAACGCAATTTATAGAGCTCATAATAAAAGAGGCTAATCCAAACACTAGAACCTATACATCAATAAGATGCCCAAAAGCATAAGGAGTCCAAGCACGATTCAATGTCTCAGCAGAAGGTATATATGTAGTCATAGTGTAACCAATTGAAAATATCGTGCGGTGGGTAACAATAAAAGCATATATGAACCATATTAAATACTACTAAGGAAAATCAATTAAGAAAGAAAGGATTTTTCTCAAAAGAAACTCATCGTAATCTTCTAATATTAGAAAAACTATCTATAAAGGAAGAAAGATAAATAGGAATCTCAACTGATTGCTATTAAAGTGTTGATGTAGATAAAATGCTCTAGCAGATGGAGGATTACCTCAAAAGATGTTATCTATGGAAATGCAATGATCGCAGGATATGCATAAAGTAGTTTTGTGTTAAAGTGATTAAATCATTAAAACAAATGCAATCAACTATATTTACATGGGCGACCTTCCTAACAGAACGCTAGCAATATGCTTAAGTGAAGATTTAAGTGATGAAGTTTCCTTTCCTCAGAAATGTTGCATGACTAAAAATCTTCTCTCAACCTATTCATAGATGGTAGTAAGATTAAAGACCAATGCTACAACTCAGAGATGAATGACTACACACCAATCATTTCCAACAACAACATACCAAGGAACAACAAAGACTCACAGTCATGCACCAATTTACCAAACTAATGAAACTCAGGACTTAGAACTCATCCTCATCGAGAATGATGTCAACTAAGGGACCTCATGTCATCTCCATTCCATAACTTCCATTGCTATGAATGCACGCTCAGACCTGCTAATTCAGGTGGAGTCGATGCCTGGTACCTGCAACCTGCAACAAATAGAAGTGTCAAATACAAACATGTATATAATCATCCAAATAGGCACATAGTGATAGGGAATCGCAGCATAGTAGGGTACTCATTATGAGTAATACTACACTGTCCCTTCACAAACACATCACAAATATCCACATTAAACAAGTTCATCGATAACTAAACAACCAAATAACACATATTAAGATAGTCACATAAATCACATAGTAAAACTAATCTACTTAATCAATTAACCAATAACTGATCACAACATAAGCATAATGTACTAATCATAAAGTATCAACAGTGTAATCATAAAGTATCAACAGTGTCATCATAGTAAACATCAATGAGTGTTATCAACTACATCATAATAGTGAGCCTACCATCAACATGTCTATCATACCCCAAGTTTGCCGAGTATTTTACCTTCTTCATGCTCCTTAGCCCGACCACCTGCTCATCCAAGGTGAGAATGGAGGGGCACTACATCCTCCCCCCCTAAAAGTTGACTTCCTCCTAGAAGTCACAAACTAGGGTGGAAGCATGACATATTAGTATTGCAACTTTCTATTGCCTACATACGTATCCATATTAAGCAATTGTTCATAAGACAGGCACAATCATTCCATAACAACATGAAGAACATCAATTCTTTACCTCTAAGGCATATCATATGATCTACTTATATCTAATCACACATATTTTGAGAATTTCATCCAATTTAGAGAATTGCATTCATATATAATCAATGAAAAATTCATCTCATATCTTATTTCCACTAATTACCAACCATGCAAAGTGCAATTCTCTGTGGAGTCCTCCCTTGAACATACTATCAGAGGTTCGAAGTGAACATGATAGAAACAACACTTAACACAAAATGGGGCCAACAGAAACAAACATTCAGAATAGCCACCATAGAGATTAAAAATAAATGCAAACCCAAGTGGGGAAATAATCAAATCCAACTTTAAGTCACAAAGTGCTGGCAATTTCCAACAATAAATCAAGTATAAAGAAAAGAGTTTTGGTGATCATACCTGTCATAAGAAAGTTCAAAGAAAGAAAATTCACTGTTAACCCCCCAACAACACATGAACAACCGTCACAATTTCCAAAAAGACCAAATTACAAAACAAATTCACATCACAATGTGACTAATTTTAGCCACAAAAAGGGAGTATCCGCTACACAACACTCAAGGACACAAGGTCCAAAATGCATTAGAGAATGTACACCATACACATAGAAAATTAAGTTATCTACATTCTCATATCTAAGCATCGTTTATATAAAGATTCAAAGCAACACAGTCGCTACTTATATCCAACAACTTCTATCTTTAATACAGTACAATTTATTTTTACTAAGCTATGAAAATATGCAATTACTTCCTTATGCAAGAAGATATTCACATAGGGCATGTATGATGTCACACACAAGAATAATTGATAACTATAATTGACTTACAGTATCACATTCATGATATTATGGGTCTAATGTAAGCTCCAATTTGATCTCCTACACATGATTCTTACACGGGCATACACAATGATAATTTTCATAAACCACAATAGATCTTCCACATGAGGTCATGACCAACTAGGAACTAGATATAAATTATCAAGCAACCACATAAAATACCTCACACATGACAACATCACATAACCACATGACTCACCAGATGATTAAATCATTCCAATACTAAATTACATGCACTCTCATTCAGGAAACTCATATTGGTAGATATATCATCACATTTTCATAAATGAAGAAGAAAGAATACATTGTAGACACATAAGTAAAATAGGACATAAAGAATTCATTTCTTAAAGAGCAAGTCAGCAAACTTATCAACCTTTTAATGTCATACTAATGCACACAGGTGGGAGGTACTTTTACCAACTCACCACAAAGAGAAAAATGCTTAACCTAGAGCAACAACAACAATCTAGAGGTCTTAGTGTTGCAACCTAGGCTCTGATACCAAGTGTAATGCCCCGCCATGCAACCCTAGAGGAAAGTTTAACTAAGCAATAAAAAGGGCAATTTTTTTTTTTAAATAGAAGTAATGATAAAAAAACATAACATAGACTATTAGCAACAAAGTTAAACTAACATCTCTAGGGATTACATAGCTGCATTATTGAAATATAACAAAAATCAACAGCATATATGATTTAATCAATTAAAAACAAATGAATCTAAACTAACATCTTTGATTACCACATCAAAATTTGCATTAAAGATTCCAAGTACAAAATAGTTTATCTTACAAGAGGAATCACATAGTTTCGTTGTTACAAAAGCTCTTTTTTCTGAATACATCAAATTACATAAAGAGTTCCACTGATACACAGATCTAGATGCAAATAGAACAAATATATGTCTTCAAATACAGGTGCAAACTAGAATCCACTACGAGAGATACATCCACGAACCACGTCACCAAAAAACTAATGGAATAAAGTGCAACCACCCGACCATGTGGAACCCTGAGGTCCACCCCCCATGCTAGGAGATAACAATGACATCCCACAAAGATAATAGGCTAACATATGCAAGGAATACACATGACTCTAATACAACATTGATCAATATGAACATCACAAGCAACTCAAACATCACTTCCAGAGGCAATCACACAATAAAAGGGGAAAACACACTTAGGGAATGCTAGGCTGCAGTAGGGATGAGTGTCATAGCATGGTCCTAACATGGGTTATCTTGACAGTCTCCCACCGGATGTTGGCCCCCATCCATGGGTTATCCTAGCCATCCAGATGCCGGCCCCCATCTATGGTTAGCCTGGCAGCCTCTCACTAGACACCGGCCCCATAGGGTGACACATGCGGAACCAACATTCCTTTCGTGAGGACAAGGAAGTTGATCTTGCTAACCATGGCCTTCTCATCCCATCCTTAGCCTGAATGAGCACTACAAGCATGGGTGAGGCATCCAATTATCTTATTTAGCGTGTGTTTAGGGGAAAATTAGATTTGTTAACATTTTTAGTGTTTTGATGTTTAAATCCTCCTTTCCACTATACATTCAAGGATCTAGGGTCAAGTGGCAAGCACTATCATACCCTAGATCACTTGTGAGACATAGGGAAACTTGGATTAGGGAATTTAATTATCAATTTTTCTTCTCTTATGCTTAATTGACCATTAAAACCCTAATTATGCAAATACGGCAACAAATTGACAAATAACAGAAAAAGCTCTTGCAGAGATGAGTAAAATACCAAATCATAGAGTAAATATTTTTAGGATTCTGAAGCAGAATAGTTGAGGACACTGGAGCGGGTGCCCAAGTTTAAGGTACCAATTTCTTCGCAGAAGCTAGACCTCCTTCCGACACTGATCAGCCCTGTAACTTCTATTTCCTAAAACTCGAATGTGGAGGACACTAAAGCAAATGCCCAAGTCCTAGAAGTGCTCTTGTGTCCTACTTTTCTTCAGATCTCGAATCCTTGATGCCTGCCAATCCTTCCTGGAACTCCACTTTTCCCAAATACAACACCTGTAACCTACAATCACAAGACTTGGTTTGTGGGTTGTGGTGTTTAGAGGCTTGCTTCAGTCAAGCCCTGGAGGACACTTAAGTCTCTGAACACCGTTGTCAAATAAAGAGTGTGTGCCCTTGTGAGGTAGAGATAAAAACCAAAGGAATCGATGATGAAAACACAATATTATGTCACCTTATAGTGAAGCTCTCATAGGAGGAATATGCTCTTCATTCCATGAGAAAATTGATGCTCAAATCTACAAATATCAACACACAAAACAAACAAGTCTGCTCTTGCAACACAATGAATGCCTTGAATCACCTTAAGAATGCCTAGATTTTACAATGATCATCTAGTTTACAAATGAATGCCTAAGCATGCTTATATATGCAACTACAAGCACTCCCGTCAAGATTTTAAAAATCAAAACTTACCGTGTCGACAAAAGGACCAAGTAATGGTCATAAACTGACACCCAGAAATTAGGGCTGCCCTAAAATAGGGCAGGACTAGGGCACGGGCACTCAAGTCCTCCCCCCTATTTTGGGTAGGGTACAGCTCAAGGGGTCCACTTGAGTCCAATTTTCCATGGAACCTAGGTCTCATTCCGTCGGGATGCCAAAATATGAACTAAGATGTCCTAAATGCATGCTAAAGACCCAGGAGCTAAACCTTATGAGGGAAAAGCCCCCAAGGGGGCATTTTCTGACATTATATTTAGCCCCCACTTTAATGTATGTATAAACGCGAGGCCAATACATGCATTAAATTAAGGTCACAAACACAACAAACACACCAAGCATGGAGAAGACACGTCAATCACATAGAAGATAGTAATAGGCATGCAAAACATGAAGAAGATAGTTACAATCACGCAGAACACGGAGAAGACAGTCAATGCATATAAGACACATTAATGCATGGAAGACATAAATGATATCTTTTCTTTTCTTTTTCTCATATATATGAAATGCAAATGCAAGTACTGGAAAGTAAACAAACCTCCCATAATACATGATACACTACCTTAGGATGCAGGTCTCTGTATATATGGGGCAACACACATGCAAGACATGCAAAACCTCCCAAAATACAGGAGGCACTACTCGATGGTGCTGGTCTCTACATATGGGGCAACAAACACACCACACAAAACAAGCACACCAAAACACACACACTTGAAGACACAGAGAAAACACAGTAGACAAGTGATGGAGTGTACCTATTTGTAGGTCCAACACCATCTTAGGCACATTACAGGCACACACCGATGATTGCACTTCGCCACAACAATTGTTGAAAACACGCTTAAGGGTTGAGTTAGTCATAGAACCGCTTCCCACCTCCACAGAGGACTTTTGAAAATGACAAGATGATGTAATCTACTCTAAGAAATACACCATCCCCACCTCCACAGAGGGCTTAAGAAAAAAGGATATGCTAAATATCTTGCCTCCACAGAGGGCTTACATGATTGATTGATTGATTGCAAACAAACTCAAGATGCACGATGCACTACTCTGGGGGCCAAGTCATTGCATCTAAGGTCAAACACATTGCTAACATCTATAACAGACAGCTTACCTTATATATGCCCCCACCTTAAGGTAGTTGATATCAGTTATCGATATCAAGCATGTTAAGGTAGGAAGAAAACACACAAGGGAACACTGACTTTCACAAAGCCCATGCCCCCCGGAGGTGACATGTACTTTACGATCGCCAAATGTTCCCACAAACACATCCCTGCAAGAAACATGTTAGTGTCTACAAGATCATGATAAACAACATTGATGAATATGATTAACCACACAAAGAGCCAAGGTTATACAATGAATTCGAAGTTCGAGGATAACCGTGAGGCTATATCATGAAGCTCTCTGAATCGAGCACCACCAAGGCTAGATTCAAAGACAAACAAAGGTGCACAGAGCAGCAGGTATTGTTAAGGTTTGTAAATGCGATAGAAACATCATCAAATTCACTACGCGGCAAGCACAAGTGCTTCCACTAGCCAAGTGTTGGAAAATATATACAACCCCATCATCATATTAGGAACTAAGTCCATTTTTTGATTGCTCTCAAAAGGGACACTAGGTCCGCATCAGTATAAATGTTTGTCATCATCTGCCTGCTAGATGGAAACACTAGAGGAAGGGAAAAAATAAATAAGAGAGGAAAAACAAGTGTCTTAGGGATAGTCATGTAGGAGGAGTGCCCCGAAGTCACCAACCATGATGCTATGTTTGTGAGACACAACACACAACAATGAAATCAGAGAGACGCAATTTAGAAGAATGATGATACAAATAGAAGAATGGCATAACAAAGATGGTCTCCTGGTATCTTGGACCTTACGGGAGAATCCGAGGTCATCCCAAGAGGCCTAAACAACATATAACACATCATGGGGGAAGCACATCACGAGAGAGATAAAGGGTTCGAGATACTTACATGTAGGGTCTTCATATTAGATCTTGGAATTTGCAAACCTCTTGGAGAGGTATTCAATCATATTTAATGCAAAATTTGAGTGGTTCTTATGAAAGTCTTGTTTGTTAACATATGATGTGTGTTCCTTAAATCCTTGTTTAAATGAGACTTTTTGGTGCTTATGAGGGGGAGAACCACTATTATTTCTGACTATTGATTGTCATCTTACTCTTTTCTAATTTTTAGCGAGTTTTCATTGTTAAATCTTTCTAGAACAGTAACGGGAATTATCCTGTACCATCTTACTCATCTGTATTGATTGTTGTGCTTGCTTTTCTAATGCATTTTGATTATCTCTCAATCCATATAAGGATAACAGAGGAGGAACCTCAGCATAAATTTTGTTTCTTCATGGACGAGGTGAATTGTCCACTTGTTTCTTATCTACTTCAATCATTCTGACAATAGTATCATAGTCCAAGTAATCATCCTCGTCTGCTTCTACTAAACCTTGTTCCACCATATTATTTTCAGTATGTTTAGGGAAAGGAATAGTGAAGATTTGTAAATTTTGATTCAGCGGAGCAACCGACTTATTTCCATTATCATTCACACCTGATACCTGGATGACATTTTAATCAATAAGGTCATGTATTTCATGTTTAAGATGCATACATCGTTCAGTGTCATGTCCTTGCGTCCGATGATAATGATAAAAGGCAATAGCATCGAAGTAAGGTCCTTGTTTATTAGGATCAACAGGCTTGATTCGGGGAAGCTTCAGAATGTTATTACTTAGCTTGATTCATGATAGAATGATAAGACTCAGATATCAAAGTAAACTTTCTTCATTGGTATGATGCTTTCTTCGGATTTGATATAGCTGAAACATTCAAAAAATTGTTCGTATTTGGTCCATTAATCTTGATGAAACTCCTATTATTATTTCTCTTAAAAAAATTTGCGATGATCCACCCATGGATTGACCAACTTGAGCCGATGAGTTTTGGTTTACATACTGACTAGACGAAAGTTGGTAATCATGAAGAGCGGTGCATAAATGTTGAAAGGAGTTGTATTTCATCAAGAGAATATTATCACAAATATTAGGTTGTAGATTTGTAATGAATATCTTTTGAACATCCTTATCTTTCATCTGATATTGGATCTGTGCATAAAGTCCTTGATATCGACTAATGAATTCAATCAACTTTTCTTTGGGACCTTGTTTGCATTGAACCAAGTCAATAAGTGTGACTTGGAGTATGATGTTTGCTTGAAAATACTGTAAAAATTGATCAATCAACTACGAAAAGGAGTGTATTGAATTCAGAGGCAACGAGCAAAACCATTCTAAAGCAATATCTTTGAGAGATTGTAGGAAAAGTTTTGCTAACAAATCCTCTTCAAAACAAAAATCACTACACATAGCTGTAAATACGGCCACGTGAATATTAGGATCACCTTTTCCACCATATTTTTTAAAGTGGGGTGTCTCAAACCTCTCAGGCATAGGAGTTCTCAAAATTGCATAAGAAAGAGGATTATGGGCATGATATGTTGGTAGACTAGGCTGCAAAGAATTTGTCAAGTCTGTTACCTTTTATTGCAAAGCAGTCATGCCCTGTAAAAGTTGGTTTAGGATGGCATCATTGGGAGATGTGGTTTGTTGTGAGGAATTAGAACCAAAGTGAGGAAGTGAATGTGATTGAAATATGATAGGCGGAGGCTGAGAATATGTTAATAGTGGTTGGCCATGATGATAGGTTGAAGATGGTTGTGAGTAGGTAATAGGTGGTTGAAAATGAGTGGAATAGATGGGTGGTTGAGAATAATTATGCATAGAGGAGGTCCCTTTACAAACTAAATTTTGATAATCAAATCCCACAACTTTGTAATTAGTGCCATTAGATACTCCAATATTAGCGGTAGCAATACTACAAGCATTTGCATTAGTTGTTAAGATCATTGACGTAAAAGTAGATATTCCTATAGTCGATATAGGTGCCGAAACTTGCGTATGGGATGGTGATAGAGTGTTATTTATCACTTGTGCACATTTGGTCATTGGCATAATGTTGGTTTGTACAATATGTGCTAGACCACAAATTGCATTTACACCATCTTGTCCCTCTTTTATCAATTCTCTTATATTATGAATTGTAGGGACAGCTTCCTCAGCTATTCTCTCATTTTCCATAAATGATTGAAATTCAGCTAGCTCTTTATCCAATTTTTCTATTTGCTCATCAGATACATATCATGTTACCTCAATAGTATTATCAGCATCATGAAAATTTTGTTCTTCCATTGTGGTTGGAGGATGTATAATATCTTGCACAATTTGAGTTTCTCCCTTTGTAACGAAGGTGTCCAAAGTACCAACTTCTTCAAGAGCACTAGCTCCCCTTAATATTTTACTTCTTCTCAAAGGGATATTGTTTTTAGGACAGCGTTTCATAAATCTTATAAAAGCATACAACACACAATGCACAAACTAAGAGAACAAATCCTAGGAGAAGGATATGATTGACGGCCAAAAATGCTTGGAATTTTGTACTGTTTTAATGCAAATGAATAAACCAAAGGGTAGTGTAAGGATTTCAGTCAAGGGAAGAAAGTTATATGTCTGATATCAGTCCAAAATAGCAAAATTATCCTTCTCAACACAATCTTGATGCGATTTAAGTTAATGCCAAGTCGAAATATAGTGAAAATATGTCAAAATAGGCACTTTTTTCACCAAAACTCAATGCAAAAGGGCATAACAAAGGGTGTTGTGAGTAAAATGATGATGGAAATAAAAAAATATTAGTAATAAAATCCATGTGGTGCTAAAATACCCAACACAACATGCTTTTAGTGCCACTTAAGGTAAAACCCTAGTGAAAATATAGCAAAAATAGGCTATTTTTCATAGTTTTTCAATTCCAAGACCTAACAAAGGGGGTGTTATAATGAATTTTAGGAGGTACAAAAAATAATATCAATTATATTAGTCACCTCAATCCATAAAATTTGTCACAACATGCTTGGAGTGCAAACTAGGTCAAACTCGAGGGCAAAAATAGTCAAAATGTGTAGTTTTTTGCAAAATTTTCACTACAAGAGCCCGATAAAAGGTTGTTGTGAAGATTTTTATGAGGGGAAGAAAATGATTACCCTGATAACAAAAAATTAGTGTGAAAATATGCTTCACAACATGCCTATGGTACAAGTTTATAGAGTCGATAAGGCCAAATTTAATGAAAATCATTGTTTTTGAAGCCCTAGGTTTGAGATCTTGGGACAAAATGTTTTGCGAATATTTGGAAGTCTGATTTATGATGGGAATTAAATACTCTCAGATCTGAAAATGATTTTAAAGCCTTTTTATGCAAAATGTCAATGCAAATTTAATGAAAATGCATCAAAATTGCTAGTTTTTTGTTGAAATTTTCTATGCAAAAATGCAAATATTTTAAATCTAAATGCAAATTTACACTAAAATGTAAGACTAAATCCAAATGTTAATTTGAATGAGTCTCTAAAATTAGTAGCAAAATCTAAGAAAAGATTTTGCCTACTAACCCTGGATTTTAGAATTACTAGGTTATATGAAAATTATAAAAATTTATAAAAAAACCTAGCAAATTAATAATGAAAATGCAATGTAAATTTCTGAATTTTTCAATTATTATGTATTTTATATCAGATCTGAAGCAAAAATCATGAATTAGGAAAATTTAGAAAGAAATGATACGATTTAGTAAGCCAAACAATGCAATTTTTTTGTATTTTCCAAATTTTTCAATTTTTTTGAATTTTTCTCAATGCAATAAAATGAATGACTACATGAATAAATGAAATCAATCCAAATCTAAAGACACACACTCAGCAAGTTTCAATTTAAGTCCAAAAACACTGGTTCACCAAAATGTTTAGGGGAAAATTAGATTTGTTAATGTTTTTAGTGTTTTGATGTTTAAATCCTCCTTTCCACTATACATTCAAGGATCTAGGGTCGAGTGGTGAGCACTATCATACCCTAGATCACTTGTGAGATGTAGGGAAACTTGGATTAGGGAATTTAATTATCAATTTTCCTTCTCCTATGCTTAATTGACCATTAAAACCCTAATTATGTAAATACGGCAACAAATTGACAAATAACAAAAAAAGCTCTTGCAGATAGGAGTAAAATATCAAATCACAGAGTACCTATTTTCAGAGTTTTGAAGCAAAATAGTCAAGGACACTGGTGTGGGCACCCAAGTCCAAGGTACCAGTTTCTTCATGGAATCCAGACCTCCTTCCGACACTGATCATCCTGGTAACTTTTGTTTCTCGAAACTCAACTGGGGAGGACACTAGAGTGAGTGCCTAAGTCCTAGAAGTGCTCTTGTGTCCTTCTTTTCTTCAAATTTTGAATCCTTGATGCCTGCCAATCCTTCCTGCAACTCCACTTTTCCAAAATACGACATCTGTAACTTGCAATCACAAGACTTGGTTTGGGGGTTGTGGTGTTTAGAGGCTTGCCTGAATCAAGCCCCAGAGGACACTTAAGTCTCCGAACACCATTGTCAGATAAAGAGTATGTGCCCGTGTGAGGCAGAGGCAAAAACCAAAGGAATCAATGATGAAAACACAATATTATGTCACCTTGTAGTGAAGCTCTCATGGGAGGAAGATACTCTTCATTCCATGAGGAAATTAATGCTCAAATCTGCAAATATCAACACACAAAACACACAAGTCTGCTCTTGCAACACAATGAATGCCTTGAATCACCTTGAGAATGCCTAGAGTTCACAATGATCATCTAGTTTACAAACGAATGCCTAAGCATGCTTAAATATGCAACTACAAGCACTCTCGCCAAGATTTTAAAAATTAAAACTTACTGTGTTAGCAAAAGGACCAAGTAACGGTCATAAACTGACACCCAAAAATTAGGGTTGCCCCAAAATAGGGCAGGACTAGGGTGAGAGCACCCAAGTCCTCCCCCCTATTTTGGGTAGGTACAACTCAAGGGGTACACTTGGGTCCAATTTTCCATGGAACCTAGGTCTCATTCTGTCAGGATGCCAAAATATGAACTAAGATGTCCTAAATGCATGCTAAAGACCCAGGAGCTAAACCTTATGAAGGAAAAGCGCCCAAGGGGACATTTTCTGATGTTACAGTGTGGAAACTACCCAACCCTCTAAATTTATTATTAAGTTATCACTGGATTAAAAACTTCCAATGGGTTATCCTAGCTAGCCACTTTGGGCCCTGGCCCCACATTGAAAGCCAATCCCCTATCTGAATCTAGAAAACCCTATCAACAAGACAATTATCCTCATCACAACAAATATATATATATGAACAATGCAAGGTATTTCCATTCTTGCATACAAAACATAACCACTAGGACCACTTCTTATATAGTTTGCCCAAAACATAATCCAAGCATGAACTATCACATTTCTCCAAATATACCTCATTTCACAGAGAAGGGCATTCCCATCTTGCATGATCATCATACGCACATGAATAAGTACACTGAGCAAGGCACAAACCATTTTGCACATGTATTATCTGAACATGTATAGGAGACAATATTACAAGAATGCATTTCATTCAACTCACATGATGCACACATAGCCAACCCTCACACAATCACATTTTCCTAGGCCTCTGGAAATAACTTCAACAACACTTGACACCATTAAAACACCATGGTTTCACACCAAGAAAGGTATCTTACATATTTAAAAGTAGCAACATAAAGAAGCAAGTATTCACACATCATCCAAGGTTTAATCTTGAAACCAACAATAATGATCATTCTTTTAATTTGATAGACAAGTTTAAACAGACCATAACAATAGTCCTATTCCATAAACAAATCATCTACCCAAATTGCCAAACATTCCAAAAAATGTAATACACACCTTGGTTTACTAAAGACTATCTTAGATCTATAATGTCTTTTACTTGTAAAGTCTTTCAAATTCTTTCTAAACTCAAAGCAACTCGAAACTAGTTAATAAATACTTCATTTATTGACATGAAGTAATTTATACACCATCGAAGGATAAACCATTTTGTGGAAGATTATGAATTTCATACTAAAAGAGGAGTTTTAACATGCATAAGATTCAGAGATAAAATTCCTAATGGTCCAAGAAAATGTACCCACCATGTCCTAGGTCGTCATAGGCACAAGAGGCCAAGCTAATATTACATTCCACAATAATTCTACAAAATTTATTCTCAATCAATTTGTTGACTCTATTCATCTAATTTCTTATACTTTCAATAACTTCACTAACAATAAAATCAAATTATAATACACCTTCGCATTTAAATAAGTACATTTAATAAAAATAAATAGAACTTGTATACACCTAAAGATGACACAAATCATCCTAAATAAATATTCTAAATATTTATTTCATTCTTCTATCAATTAAATAAATATTCCCAATTTATTTAATCGATTCACTGTTCCATAATTAAATAAATTCAATTTATTTAATTAAAATTCTTCTAAATGTCTCACACAATTAAATAGTCATAAATTATTTAATTAATCCAAATTCCTCTATCCTAAGTTCTAAATTCAAAAATCCACCTCACCTTTTCCACCTCACCTTGTCCACCTCATCAGGTTGCACATATAATTAAATATATTTAATATTTAATTACCTATTTTTCTGTCACCCACATGGCCTATTTCTTCTCAAATCAGAAGTTAGTTAACTAATCAATCAAATCTGTTAACTAATTAGTCATTTGAGTTCACTGGTCAATCTATTCTGTTGACTCCTCAATCAACCCAGTTCACGGGTCAATCAATTCAGTCAGTTCCATAATTCATTCTTCTAACTGATCAATCAAGTCTGTTAACTGATTAGTCAATGGAGTTAACTCTCCAATCAATTTTGTCACATCCCCTCTTTCATGATGGAGCTGGGACACTTGTCACATTTCTATTGGTTGCACATTCCTCAACCATCCTCAGCCGTTGATCTTCATATCTCCTCTCAACCGTTGATTCTCATTCTTCTGAGTCTATAAAAGAAGCTTCATCCCTCCATTCTATTCATCCAGGCTTTTGACATCGTTACTCTGCAGAAATATCACCAGCGCGCCTTTGGCACCCTTTTGTCATCCACAAGCTTGAGATCACATACTTGCATTGGAGCTCATCTTCATTGCATATCATCATAGCCATTCACCATCGACTTCCTAGAAACAGCTAAAAAGATTGCACTCTCTGAGGGCTCATCTCATCTGCAAAAGGACGATTTGTGATAGGCGAACAACAGAAGTTTCGAAACGGGAGAGGTTTGCACTGTGTTTGTTCATTGCTTTGTTTATTGAATCCTTCTTGTTTCACTATTCTGTTGATGTTTGGGTCATGTTTATTTCATTTGATTGATCACCATTTTACCCTTACATTTTTGGCGCCCACCGTGGGGCTGTTTGCCCCTTTATTTTACCATTTCTGAGCTTTTTTGAAGGTAGGTTCCGTACAGGTCACGCAGAGTCACGCACAGATTACTTCGGCGCATCTGTTCATTTCCACGGCGCATATAAACACTGTTATGGTGCTTTTGTTTATTCTGCACATCTGTGTACTTTCGTTGCGCTTCTATGCACTGTTACGGTGCTTTTACTATTTCTGTGCATATGTGCTTTTCTGCTGCACTTTTGCAGACTATTACTGCGCATACGTTAATACTGCGCATTCATTCTTTTTAATGACGCATATATTCAATATTGCGGCGCATTTATTAATGTTGTGCTTCTGTTGATCATTTCTGCGCATCTGATCACTGAAGCTGCGCATTTGAAACAGGCTGAGGTTTTAGTATTTTTCTAGGGGAAGTGGCTAATGCTAACCTTGTCGTAGGTGTTTGCTGGAGCATTTTTGCAGGATAGGTGCAGGTTTAGTTCCATGTAGTTGCATCTAATTAGTTCACATTTCGTTTTCAAAGGGAAAGTAAAAAATTAATGTTCATTCAAATCTTCATTTAGTTCTAATTAGGGAGGAAGTAACTGGATTTATTTCTTGCTTGCATTGCAAACACCTTCCAAGTTATTGCTATCTAAAGGTTAAAATTGAACTCATCAATGATTTTGAAGTTAAAATGAACCATTGCTATATCGTGAGACCTGAATTTCAAAGTTAACAAACTCGTGCTACGCGGTTTAAGAATTGAACTCACTACTGCTTTCTGAAGTTAAAATGAACCATTGCTATATCGTGAGACCTGAATTTCAAAGTTAACAAACTCGTACTACGCGGTTTAAGAATTGAACTCACTACTGCTTTCTGGGATTTAAAACTGAACCACTGCTATATTGCTGAATCACTTCAAAGTTCTGTTTGAGTAGATTAGCCCATTTAGTTTTTCACTTTTAACTAGGGTGGATTAATCAGTGTATTCTGTGCTTGCGAATGACAATAGGCTTATGCTCTCCCCTCTTCTGGGTGATCAGAGTGCCAGACTTGTCATTCTATCTGTTTAACCTTTAGGAGGGGCCTGCCCTTGGATGCACGCTTGTCCAAGTGGGAACGACCCTGAGTGGTAACAGGCTAACGCCAAGCCCTACCAAGCCACTTAAAATAAATTGTGCTTGAGGTGAAAACTTCCTGCAACAAGTGCTGTTATGTTACACCGACGGCCAACCTCCCCCAAAACCCTCTCAGGCGCAACCCTGTGAGGCTGGGAGACTCCATAACGGAGAGTAGCGCCGCCGCATGTGTAACCACTTGAACGGTTGCCCAAATTAAATACCTCTTGTTTTAGTGGCCCAAATCCCTTGTAATCCATTTCTCGCCTAGGATTTTGTGCTTGCTTTTGTCCAAAATAGAGTCAAAAAAATTACAAAAACAATGAAAAACTACAAAATATTCTTTGTGCTTGCTGTGTTTTCTTGCTATTGAATTCATAATATCAGATCAGGAAGACCTTTTCTAGCCAAAAAATACCAAAAATAGAAGAAAAACTAAAAATTTTGCAAAAACTTCAGAGCTGCGCATTTACACATTTCTGCTGCGCATTTACAGAGACTTGTTGTGCTTTTATAATGACTTGCTACACATATATGCACTGTTGCTGCACATATATAATTCACCAGATCGGTGCATTTACTACAACTTACAGCGTATTTGTCCATTTCTGCTGCGCATCTGTTTCTGCGCATATGCGACAGTGAGCACTTGCCCTATTTTTGAGGAGATATTTTCACCTGATCAGAGCACCCATTTCAGCCTAGTTTCACTTTCCGAGATCAGAGTCAACCTTGCAGTCATTCTCCATCCGTTTCACCCAACTCTTTCTCTTTCGTCCATTGTCCCACTCACTTTCGGTCCACATCACTCTTGTCCCAAAGTCAACCTATCCCATATCGATTCAGCATAAGGCCTTCTTCATTTCATTAGTGAATTCACGTAAGCATAGTAGGTCACAGTACCTTTGCTAGTAGTCTTGTTGAACGACTAAGCCCTACACAGTAAGACTGGTATCGACTACCCTTGCTAGTGGCTAGCGTCTTGTGTCAACCATCTTACTTGAAGTCATTGAGTGAGAGAATCCTTTGTCCAAGTCTTATCCTAGGTATCCCATTCATAATAGTCTCGGTCGGCACCTTGCCAAAATTTCTAATCCCGGTCCACTTCACCCCACCCCGCATTGCATGGTTCTTACTCGATCCCAGTACAACAGACAAATCGAAATGGCCGACTCATCTGATCACCTTCTCCCACCACGTGATGGTGAAGAAGAGATCTCTCATGAAGAATTAGTGGCACACATGCAAGATAGAAAATTCCAACACGTCGTAGAGAAGATGATCCTTGAAGACCCCCATAAGTATTTCCATCATCTTGCTAGTCTCAGAATCAAACTCCCCGCAAACTTTGACATTAGCTCCATCATGGAAAATGCAAACAATGATCATGAGAGGGGCACAAATGACACAGTCCCACATGTGCATGAGAGAGGTACAAATGACACGGTTCCCCATACAAATGAGAGAGGAAAGCAACCCATAGATCCAACTACTCCTATGGCAGACGTGAGACAACAAATCGAAAGTCTAAAGCTCGAGATATCCAACCTTAAGACCAGTACAAGTTCTAAGAACTACTCTTTGGAAGATATAGCACCATACCCCTTTGACAGAAATTTGATCATGAAACCATTCCCCTATCAGTTCGGAGTTCCAAAATTTGACAAATATAAAGGGAAAGGGGACCCTAGAGATCATATCAGGGAATTCACTGCAGCCTGTTTAGAAGTAGCTCACAATGAGACCAGCCTGTTTAGAAGTAGCTCACAACGAGACCTACTTAATGAGACTATTCCCGCGATCTTTAGGTGGTCAAGCTATGGAGTGGTTCTCACGTCTCCCACCAGGAATCAAAACTTTTGATGAACTTGTCAATAAATTTATAACGCACTTCTCTTACAACATAGAACACGAGGTATCTATGCTAGATCTATGCAACACCAAGCAGAAGAGTGGTGAGTCATTCGCCGCCTTCCTACAACGATGGAGACAGCTAGCTAGTAAGTGTTCTTACGATATGCCTGAGAAGCAGCTATTGGAAATGTTTGTCCACAACCTAAACACTGATCTTAGCTATCAGATTTAGATACAATGCCCTACCTCATTCGCCAAAGTCATTGAAATGGGCCTCTTCATTGAAAAAGCTATGATCACTAAAGGAACTCTCAAGCTCTACAAGGACACACCTCCTTACACAATAGATAAATCAAAGTTTTGGACCAAGAACAAGAATGTGGTCAACGATGGAGTAGTGGATGCCAAGGCGGCAGCCCCTGAGCAACAACCCATATTCACTCTTAAGGGAGAAGCAAATACCGGTGCACTCAACAAGCCACCCCCCGGGAACCTAGACCTTGGTTCAATTCAAATCCAAGGAGAAAATTCACGCTGTTGGGGGAATCTCAAGAGTCTACCCTCAGGAAGTTGTTGGCTAACAATGAAATTTCTCTACCGCCAACAAGTGACTATGAGCCTATCGTCAAACCTCCCTATTGGAAGGACACAGACTATTGTGAGTATCATCGAGGAAGGGGGCACACGACTAATAATTGCATCCGCCTCAAGAATGTCATACAGGATATACTGGATCAGAATCAAGGAGGGACACAACAGCATACCTCCAATGAATCTCATGTGGCCTACCGGGATCCTCTTGTGAACCACAATCGGCCATATAACAACAATCGCCACAATGGCCACAACAGCAACAATGGTCACAACGGCAACAACTCCAATGGCAATCCCAATAACGACAATAGTCACAACCGGCCAAATCAGAACAGTGGGTCGAGTAATGCTAACTATGCAAGCATTCCATTTGAGTACACCATTAACTGCATTTCTGAGCATATTCCGCAGATCAATGTCATATCCCCCAACCAACAACCAGGACCTAACAGAACTGGTTGTAGTATAATTACCCGCAGTGGTAGAGTCACGATCAACACCACCCCTCCAAGGTCGTCACCATCTCCGTCCAACTCCCGCCCATACAATGTCATCGACCAGTTGCAAAAAACTCCAGCTCACATTTCTATATTGGAGCTCTTGCATCTATCTCCTTCTCATAAGGAGATTCTTGAGAAAGCCTTAGTGGAAACTACTGTCCCCACTAACCTAGCCCAAGAAAAGTTTCAAACCATGGTGGGTACTTTGACATCCTCCACTTCCATCTCGTTTACGGAGCAAGATGACCTTTCCATATCTCAACCCCACAACACCCCTCTACACATTATCGCATTCGTGCACAAGCACCGCATCAAGAGGGTTCTCGTTGATGGGGGCGCCGGTTTAAATATTTGTACTTTGAAGCTAGTCCTTGCACTGGGGTTCTCCGAACAGGCAGTTGATCCAAGACAGAAAATTACCATCAAAGCCTATGACGAGGAGGAACGAACCACCAAAGGAACAGTTGTCCTACCCATTCAAGTGGGACCAGTAATTAAAGATGTGGTGTGCCAAGTCCTTGATCAGGAGCTTGCTTACAATATTCTACTAGGGAGACCATGGATCCACGCCATGAAGGCTGTCCCCTCCACCTACCATCAATGCATTAAGCTCCCACACGATGGCAAGCAGGTCACCATACAAGGCGACCCCGACCCCTACCAACATTGCAATTCATTCCAAGCAAAATCTGAATGCGTCATTCCCAACAACAGAGCCTACATTTCCCCTACTCTGCAACAAGACCATACCGCCGAAGCTTCCTCCTCGAGGCCCAAACCACTGAAACTTACCATAAAAGAAAATGGCGTGGGGGAGTACTCCATTGAGCACAGCCTCAACCTTGCCACCATGCCTTTGTCCCCTCGCTCCTTTGGCAAACCCAAGCATCAACCTAGGCATTTTCCAAAGCCATCTGCTCCTCCTACAACTCCCGTAAATCCCTTTGTAAAATGGGGGACCTTATCTGATGAGACAGAGGAGCGAGATCTCCTGCAATGGCTTTATGCTGAAGAGGAAAACACACCCCAAGAGCTGCCTAGACTCCCTACAGAACTCTATGGACGGGGTGAAACCATTTTGCACAGGATGGGATATGAGGGACAAGGCCCCATAGGCCTCAGAAAAGAAGGAATCGTTGAACCCATACAACCTTCTTCATCCTCTTCGGCTAGAAACACAACTGGCCTAGGGTACAAAGGTAAAGGTAAAGCCAAGGAAAATGCCTGCCTTGTGGAGACAATTCAAACACTCCAAGTGGATAGAGACACGGATTCAGATAATTCAAACGAGTATGAGTGGGACGAGCTAACAGAGCACTCCTACGATGACAAGGAGATTGACACCATCCAAACTCTTAGCCCCTACCATGAGGAACAGACACAACGGGACAGACCACTGGAGTCTGATTTGCCCCTCCGTGAGGATATGGCTTTCGAGGAAAGTTTCGATTCCATTGCGATAAACAACTTGGAAGAAAGTACCACCCAGAACACTACCCCCGCCAATGCCCATAACGTTTCCATTCACAACATTAATGAATCAGATCTCTCATCCGACTCCCTTCCCCTCTTACACCCTGAGCTTATTGACTGGGATCTGCAAGGAACCCCCCAATTAGATATGTTCCAGAATGATGACGCTTACATTGACTATATGGAACTTAGGGATCACTTACCAAAAGGAGATCATAAAGCTGGTTTTGCGATTGAACTTAATACTGTGGCTTACTTCGGGGAGGGTGCCAAGCCTTCTAGTCACAAAAATATTAAAATCAAAAATGGATCTGACGGTGAAAACTGCCGTGCGGCAGTGTCAGATCATAAAACAGTAAAAAGAAAGGACATATCCGAAGGTTAAAACCCAACTGTGGCACCTGACGATGGAATGCTTGACACCCTCCCTAGTGATATGTACCAGGAGCGGTCACAGATCATGGTGGAACCAACAGAACCAGTGAATATCGGCACCGAAGAGCAGCCTAAGATCATCCACTTCGCAAAATCTCTCACACCACCTGAGAAAACCAGGTTTGTGCCATTCTTTAAGATGAAGAGAGGCAGCTTTGCTTGGTCATATGCTGACATGCCAGGTTTAGACCCGAACCTGATTTTGCATCATTTGCCATTGGATCCAGGGGTGAAGCCTGTAAAGCAGAAACTGAGAAAGATGCATCCCCATATAGCCCTTTTAGTCAAGGAAGAACTCAAGAAATTGCTAGATGTGGGGTTCATCAGAGCCATAGATTACCCCGAATGGATATCAAACATTGTGCTAGTGTCTAAACCAGATGGCAGGTTTCGACTATGCAACGATTTTAGAGACTTAAACAAAGCATGCCGCAAGGATGACTTTCCGTTGCCTAACATCGACATCATAGTCGACCTTACTGCAGGGCATACAATGCTGTCACTCATGGACGGATTCTCTGGGTATAACCAAATCAAAATAGCACCGGAGGACCAACACAAAATAGCTTTCACTTGTCCATGGGGTACCTTTTGCTGGAATGTCATGCCTTTTGGGCTGAAAAATGCATGTGCTACATATCAGCGGGCCATGACAACTATATTCCATGACATGATGCATATGACCATGGAGGATTATGTTGACGACATCTTGGCAAAATCTCTCACGAGGGACTCACACCTGGATATCCTAGAGAAAGTCTTCCAATGGCTGGACCAATTCCAAGTTAAATTGAACCCAAAGAAATGTGTGTTTGGGGTGACTTCAGGCAAGCTGCTAGGCTTCATCATGTCAGCAAACGGGATAGAGGTCGACCCGGCCAAGGTCAAAGCAATAATGGACATGCCACCACCCAAGACTCTAACATAGTTGAGATCCTTACAGGACAAGCTGCAGGCCATCTGAAGGTTCATCTCACAGTTGGCAGACAAGTGCCAACCTTTCAGCCACCTCCTACATAAGAATATTCCATTTAAATGGGATGAGCGGTGCAAAGAGGCATTTAACAAGCTAAAGGAGTACTTTATGAACCCTCCTATTCTCATGCCTCCGATCCAAGGAAAACCTTTGATTCTCTACATTTCTGCTACACCTACTGCTCTTGGGGCTCTCCTAGCGCAACAAGACTATGAGAACAAGGAAAGAGCTATGTACTACATCAGTCAAACCTTAGTGGGCTACGAGTTACAATACTCACAGGTAGAACGATCATGCCTTGCAGTGGTTTTTGCTTCACAAAAACTCTGACACTACATGTTGTCACATCCTGTCAAACTCATTGCCAAAATTGACCCACTAAAGTACCTTCTCAGCAAAGCAGCTCTCACAGGTCGACTGGCAAAGTGGGTTATGCTTCTTAGCGAATATGATATAGAATATGTGGACAGAAAAGCCATCAAAGGGCAAATCATAGCTGACCAACTAGCCGAGGCACCATTACAGGACACTTCACCAATGCAGTTTGAGTTTCCCGATGAGTCTTTATTTACCCTGTCAACATCTCCTTCGAAACTCTAGTTCGACGGGTCTTACACCAACCACGGATCGGGGGCAGGTATCCTGTTTATCACTGCTCAAGGCGACACAATTCCAAAGTCCTACAGGTTGTTATTTCCATGCACTAACAATATAGCGGAGTATGAAGCCTTGGTAATTGGTCTCAAGATGGCCACTAAGTGGAAAATCCAAGCACTATGTGTCTACGGTGATTCTCAGCTTATCATAAATCAGGTCAACGATGAATATCAAACCAAAGATGAGAAGCTCATCCCATACAAACGAATGGTCGACGACCTCAAGGAACACTTTGGGACCATCTCCTTTGAACAAATACCCAGGATCGAGAACAAAGCAGCAGATGCAATGGCTACCATAGCCTCTCTTCTTGAAATACCTGAATACGAGTCACAGTACGAGTTCTTAGTAGAAACCATTCGGCAACCAGCTTATGATCTCCTCGAAACCCATTCCATTTGCCTCCTAGTAGGATCTGATTCACCTTGGTACAGTAAGACCTACACTTACCTCAAGGACAATATTCTTCCACCGGACCTCTCTTCCAACCAAAAATGAACTTTCATCCGACAAGCCTCCCGTTACACCATCATAGCTAATACCCTTTATCGACGTGGTCCGAATGGTACTTTACTCCGTTGTCTAGAACAAGAAGAATCCATAACGGCCTTGCGAGACATACACGAAGGGATCTGTGGAACACACTCCAGCGGTCCTTCCTTAGCTAAGAAACTCATGCGTTTGGGTTATTACTGGCCCAATATGGAAATAGATTCATATCAGTTCGTCAAAAAGTACAAACAGTGCCAGATACACGAGAACCTAATTCATGCACCTGCTCAGGAGTTGAGACCTCTAACGTCACCCTGGCCCTTTTGCCAATGGGGACTTGACCTTGTGGGAAAGATCCATCCACCCTCTTCCAACGGCCATAAATTCATCATAACCGCCACTGAGTACTTCACAAAGTGGATTGAAGCCGTTCCCCTAACCACCGTCACAGGAAAGCAAATTTCCTCGTTCATTCTAAATTACATTATCTGTCGATATGGCATCCCTTCATCCATCATAACGGATTATGGGAGACCTTTCAAAAACTAGGATGTCCAGGAACTTTGTGAGCGTTTCAAAATCCAACATCGTTTCTCCACTCCATACTACCCCCAAGGTAACGGCCAAGCTGAGGCATCGAATAAAACCATTCTGAAAATCCTAAAAAAGACTGTCAATGAAGCTGGTCGCGATTGGCACGTCCAACTCAATCCCGCTCTGTGGGCCTATAGAACTAGTATACGCACTCCCACAGGTGCTACACCCTACGCCCTTGTCTATGGCTCCGAAGCCATCCTTCCCATTGAGGTCAAACTCCCATCCCTCAGGGTGTCGTTGAAAGGTCTCATATCAGATGAAGAATACAGAGTCTCCAGGCTACAGGAACTAGAGCTACTAGAGGAAAGGCGCCAAAAAGCTTTTGACCATCTCAAAGCCTATCAACAGATGATGTCAAGAAGCTACAACCACAAGGTTAGACCAAGATGCTTCAAGGTTGGGGACCTCGTTCTAAAAGAGAACCCTCGCAATCAGCAGGACAGAGAAAAGAAAGGTAAGTTCGAGCCTAACTGGCTTGGGCCTATGTGATTGTAGCTGCTTACGGATCAGGGGCATATCAGTTGGCCACATCAGAGGGTGAGTTGTTTGATGATCCAATCAACAGCATGCATCTTCGTCAGTTCTATACCTAGGGGAACCCTAGTGCAAGGGGGCATAATAAAATCAGAAAAAATAAAAAATAAAAAAATAAAAAATAAATTGGAAAAAAAATAGAAAGCATACAAACAAAAAAAAAAAATTCGTCCTTTGGTGAAAACCTGGCAAACAGGCGCCTTGGATAGGTATCATGATGAAAACCTGGCAAACAGGCATCATGTTTACTTTCTAGCTTCTCGTGCAAATAAAAGCAAGTGATGAAAACCTGATAAACAGGCGTTACTTGTGATAAACCGCCTTCTCCATCTTTGGGAATCCAATCACCTTGAGTCCATTCTTTCTCTATTCGCCCCATTCGACCCGTATCTGTCCCACAATAAACACCTGACAGTTACCTATCATGGCTCGATACTCTCCTTGTGGCCTTGTCAACCAGGGTTTTGTCCCATACTGTCTCCTTCGTGTGAGCCTAGTGTAGTGTCCCTCGTCGGTGTCCATGGTCCAAGTCCATGAACTACGTTGCCTCTGCACCATCACATAGGCAAGGCCATTATTCTAATGCGCCCCCGAGGCTCCCATTTCTTCTATGGTCCCATTCATCCCCTTTTCTTTTCTTCATTCTTGTCGTCTTTCTTCTAGTCATCCATGGTCCATTAGGGTTTACCTTGAACTACGTTGCCTCTGCGTCGTCACATAGGCAAGGCCATTTAGCAATGAGCCCCCGAGGCACTAGGTCAGTCCCTTAGGGTCCGTCTCCCCAATAAGGATTGTGCAATCTTCTCACCAAGCTAACAAATACAAGCAGAACCCGCGCCTCAAGAAGAAATCTTGACTGTGAGCATCTTAACCTATCCAATGCAAAGCAAATACCCAAGGTCTTCTAAATGATTTTATGCAAATTAAGGCAAGAACTAAACACATATCAACGCAAATATGCTTTGTAGATCAGAAACATGGTTAATAGTTTGAGTCCTAATTTTTGCTATCATACCTTCCTATGCTACTCAAGGATGCCAAAAGCTAGAGATGCTATGATGGGAGCATGATTACTTTCTTTGTTTGTTGTTTGTGGATTAAACTTTAGTAATGTGAAGCCTTGTCTAAGGACATGATCGGCAAAAGATCATCGAGGACATCAAAGGTCTAACATGAATAGGGGCAAATCCTTGTTTGTTGAAACGCAAGAAATACTCAGGTCATCTCGGTTCAATTATACCTCGAAGCTTGTATTAACTTGTTAAATCACAATCCATGTAAGCGGTACTCAGGTCATCTCGGTTCAATTATACCTTGATGCTTGTATTCACTTACAACATTTCAAAAAATGTACCAAAAACACACCGCCCAATGATGAAATAAAGCACTCCAATAGCAAAGCATCCATCCTATATCCATTTATACATCCATATCATACCCCATGCAATAAAGATCCGACAATGCAGAGTATCAATACAAATAAAAGCTTGTGAGTTCTTCTATCGAGTCTTTCTTCTATCAATCATATTTCTATCTATCATCATATCTTTCATCCTTGTCCAGTCAGTCTGAGCAATGATCCAAATGCAAGCTCCATTCTTAATCCATACCAATCAAGTCAAGTCAATCTTGCACAAATGATCCAATCACAATCAGTGGTCTTGATCCTTGTTTGGTCGTAAACCAACTCGATCAGTTAATCAATCAATTATCTTATACAGGATGTGGCATTGTCGAAATCAGACCAATACACGCATCTTACATGACATGCTTCATTTCCTGAAACCAGACACTATCCTTCATGTTGCTCTAGGGATCTATCATTCCCCACCATGACAACATGCCTGTCGTGTTGGTCTAGGGATATATCGTTCCCCGCCATGACAACACTGTCGTATATCATTATCAGTATATCGTTGGTTTACCGCTTGACAGGGGCAATACCTTGTTTGTTCTTGTGTCATTTGTACATACTTGCTTGCTTGCTTGTATGTGTCCTCATTTCTTCTTACATTATCATTTGACTCTTTCTTCAACCGATTTCTTCATTCTAACCTAGCTTTCCTTCGTCTTCGTGAGATTGTCCGTCTCCGAATCTTTCACCCTTTTCCTGTCTAATCTCTCGAGGGGGCATCCTATCGTCATTAAACTTGTACCAGGGGCAAACTGGGGCATGTATCACTATCAGACTATCGACTTCTTTGAAGCAACGCTGTAAACTGCATTGCATCAAAGAGGGGCAAAATGTATACGCCTAAAGATGACACAAATCATCCTAAATAAATATTCTAAATATTTATTCCATTCTTCTATCAATTAAATAAATATTCCCAATTTATTTAATCGATTCACTGTTCCATAATTAAATAAATTCAATTTATTTAATTAAAATTCTTCTAAATGTCTCACACAATTAAATAGTCATAAATTATTTAATTAATCCAAATTCCTCTATCCTAAGTTCTAAATTCAAAAATCCACCTCACCTTTACACCTCACCTTTTCCACCTCACCTTGTCCACCTCATCAGGTTGCACATATAATTAAATATATTTAATATTTAATTACCTATTTTTCTGTCACCCACATGGCCTATTTCTTCTCAAATCATAAGTTAGTTAACTAATCAATCAAATCTGTTAACTAATTAGTCATTTGAGTTCACTGGTCAATCTATTCTGTTGACTCCTCAATCAACCCAGTTCACTAGTCAATCAATTCAGTCAGTTCCATAATTCATTCTTCTAACTGATCAATCAAGTCTGTTAACTGATCAATCAATGGAGTTAACTCTCTAATCAATTTTGTCACATCCTCTCTTTCATGATGGAGCTGGGACACTTGTCACATTTCTACTGGTTGCACATTCCTCAACCATCCTCAGCCGTTGATCTTCATATCTCCTCTCAACCATTGATTCTCATTCTTCTGAGTCTATAAAAGAAGCTTCATCCCTCCATTCTATTCATCCAGGCTTTTGACATCATTACTCTGCAGAAATATCACCAGCACGCCTTTGGCACCCTTTTGTCATCCACAAGCTTGAGATCACATACTTGCATTGGAGCTCATCTTCATTGCATATCACCATAGCCATTCACCATCGACTTCCTAGAAACAGATAAAAAGATTGCACTCTCTGAGGGCTCATCTCATCTGCAAAAGGATGATTTGTGACAGAAGTTTCGAAACGGGAGAGGTTTGCACTGTGTTTGTTCATTGCTTTGTTTATTGAATCCTTCTTGTTTCACTATTCTGTTGATGTTTGGGTCATGTTTATTTCATTTGATTGATCACCATTTTACCCTTACAGAACTCATCAACACAATTTTACCTAGCACAATAATATTATTTTATCCTACCAATTATTTAAGAATTCTATACTTCATTTTACAAAATACATAATCTAAAAATATTATCTTAATGATTCCTAACTCTCTATCATTCACCTAATAAAACTAAATTAACCTACTTCTTTCTAAGACTAGACTAGTATCTTGTACTTTTAAGGATGATGCATATGATTTTCAACTAAAATCCAAGGAACTTATCACAAGATGACACTATCACTATTGATAACAATTTCTACCTTTCTTTCTAGTTTAACTCTGTCGCCAATGTCAAACATGGAGTCTTGATTTGACCTATGTTAGTGCCCTTTATGGCATTTGGGAACCACTTTATACTCACAAATTGTTATTTGATGCCAATGACTACAAAGGTTAACAAAGAGTAGTTAATGTATTTATTTACCTAGCAAGCAATATTTTAATTAATAACACATACCATGTTATCGCCATCCCAAGTTATAATGTCCTATCTTCATTATCTCTAAATTACATTATGAGAACTTAAGCAATGAAACACCATGAAATAAGCAGGTCCATTAGTAGCTAGAATAGAAACCAAGGGATCACTAGAAGTTAACAATTGAACAGTTAAAAATACAAAGAGACATTCAAGCCAAAACCTATAGCAAGTTTCACATTTGGTTTCCTACTGCAAATGCCATCTTTTCTCTATAATGGTCACGGAAATCCTTAGGCATATCTATAAATTTAAAAGTGACCTCTCTACCTTCGTTGGAAGCTTAGGGATAGGGGTATCAGCTTCCCTCGAAGGATAAAGGATAGAAGAGGTTATTTTCAATGTGTTGGCCTCATTTTCAAATCATCCAATTTTAAACTTTTTGCATATCAAATACCTGTGCTAAGTCATCTTTTTGGTTGCAATTCGTCAGTGTCGTGCTTCTTGTGTCAGTCATATCAAGAATTTGTTATCATAACGTCATTCCTTGTCTTATTTCTCTCCATTAAAGCTTTGAATAGTAATATTATGCCAAGTCAAAAATTCACGGCTTAGTAATAATTCACATCCACTTTCATTTTATACTAAGCCCGCATTAACTTTCATTTTTCGCAAAGTCCACTATATGTTGGCTTTTACTCTTTGCAAAACTTGCGTCAATTTCTATCTTTCACTAAGTTCGCGTGACTTGTAAGTTTGGCTAAGTTGAACATTTTGGCTTTTTACCGATGGTATAATTTTACAAGGTTGGAGAGATGAAGAAATTCACATCCACTTGTGGTAGCCGGGAGTTAAAAAGTAATTTTTATTGTTTAAAATCACAAAGGCATGTTATTCTCTTTTGAACAAGTGCAAGAAGAATAAAAAAGGCATAAATTTACAACCATCCAATGTTTCATGTTCATTATTCTCTTGGGTGAAAGCTTGTCACATTTAACTACATCCATCTCCTAAAATTTCTGTTGAAGCTTGTGGGAACAAAGAAGAAGGTGGGCACACTTCCCTAAACTCATGCCACGAATGTCAACTATTGATAATGACAAGCATTCACCATTGTTTCCGATGCACATAGTGAGTTTTGTCTCTTGTTTTAAATAAACAAATTATGTATTAAACTTATGAAAAGTTGCATGCCGGAGAAGGTGGCCATGTAGTCGACATGTGGAAAATAGTGTGAAATGGAAACATTAAACAGCGGATCCTCTGTGCATAGTTAGCAACATATGGTATTGTGGCATATTGTTTCTAATTGTTGAGAAATGTTTTAATAGAATTCATCATTCATTCCGGCCTAATAAGAAGGCAAAAGAAATGCTTAATAACTGACTACACAATGCTTCAAACGGATATAATTTCATGCAAAGTATGTTCATCGTATGAAACTGTGGAAACTTTTCAACAACCACAACTTACTAGCATAATATCAGATCCATGATTACTACCAGTATCACCGCCAGCGCCAAAGAAGAAGATTTGGAGTAAAAGATATGGACATCCATTAAAGCATAATCGAAAGTGGATTTTTGTTAAACATAGCAGTTGTTCTGGTAGAAAGATAGTGCCTTTTCTTGAAGATTCCACGTTTATTCGATCCCATGCAATTGCAGTTCACATGCATTGGTTATGCTTCAAACATGTGCAAAAACGGGTGCTTAAGAAAAGAATGGTATTGTCGATCAGGCTTTAAATCTTTTCAAGGAAATGCTTGACACAATATGGTTTCATGGATCACAATGGCTGCAGGATACTCAGAAAATAGGCTTGTTGAAAAAGCATTGAAACTTTCAAACAAATACAATTTGCAACCTACACAAAAATGGCTTCATTGAAACTCACAAGCAAATGGAGGCAGCAAGTATATAGCCATTTCCACAAACTTGTATCACCATCTCCTCACCATATACCTGAATAAGAGCATGGAATGTGCAATTACAAGATAAATACACTTAATGCTTTTGTTAAATATCTTTCAAAACATTCAAACAAATGCAATTGGCAGGTGTGAAGATGAACTCATCAACCTTTGCCAGCATTCTCCCAGCATGTGCCAAAATGGAAGCATTGGAACATGGTATGAAGTTACATAAGGAAATAATCAGAAGGATATGTAGTAGTTGCGACTGTGTTGATAGATATGTATGCAAAGTGTGGAAGGGCTCAAAATGCTTACAAATTGTTTGACAAAATGTGTCAACGAAATGTAGTCTCATGGAATTCAATGATAGTGAGATATGCACAAAATAGGCTTCCTAAAAAAATCACTGGAGGGATTTAAGAAAATGCAACTAACAGATGCAAAACTAGGCTCCACAACCTCCAGTAGCATTCTCACCCACTTGCGGTATCAAAACCTAAAGAATGAAGGGATTTGATCTACAGAAATATACAAGGATTGGTTGTTGAAAAGGTTTTGAAAATTCCTAGCAAATGCAACTGGCAGGTGTAAAACCCAAATGCTCAACCATTGATAGCATTGATGGAAGCACAGACAATGGACAAGGCGTGTAGATTGTTTTACAGCCACCTTAAGAATTTTTCATCTCATGGTCTACAATGATAGTAGAGATACTTGCAAAATGAGTTTGTTGAAGAAACTTTAGAATCTTTTCAAGAAAATGCAATTGGCTTGTGCCAAATGGGAGCATTGGAACATTGTATAAAAGTTTGTTAGAGCATAACTGAATGGGGAATATTACAGTCATAGATGCTTTGGTAGTTATGTTTGTAAAATGATGGAAGCATAGAGAATGGTCGATGAACACTACGTGAGCATGAGATCTTTTGAGTAAGTTATAAACATCTTCGAGCAAGTTATAAACATCTTTCAAGTGTAAAGGATAAAGGATGCAAATGCCTTGACCAACATGTTTACAAAATTCTTTGATTGGCTCAAAAGGGTAAAAATAATAACTGGTGCAATTATAAGACTAGCTTGGCTTCATCATAGTTGTAACCCTAGAATTATCCATTGAAATATAAGCTTTAACTTACATATTTTCAAATAAAGATCATGATCCAAGGATAGTAGACTTTGGGTTTGCTTGAACCCATCTCTCAACACTTATATGAATGGTGATTTTAGTGGTTTGGGTTATGTAACACTGGAATTCATGTGCACCTTTGTTTCCACTTCGAAGGGGAATGTTCTAGAGTTGGAAGCCATTGGAAAATCTTCTGTTGATAGGAGATATGTTTAAGAGCTTCTACAAGTTCTAAAGGCAGTTTGTAACTATGTTCCTTATTCATATAATGAGAGGTCATCTATGTACAAGGTTTACCATCTGCTAAGAGCTATTTGTGAGAAATATAGATTTTAAGATCAAAATGATGATATACCTCTTGTTTCAGATACAACTAAGGGTGATTAATTAAATGATCTTATAGTGCAAGAGGAGCAAAGTGAAATTTGGCTATAGCTATGAGTATCTCTCAAGAAAGTCTTGGGTAAGTGGTAAAGATGAATTATATTCTTAGCTATAACATTATTGTGGATAGCTTCTAAAGTTATAAGAGCATAATCCATCCGATCAGAAGGTTGTTCAATGGTTGAAAGTCTAAAACTTTACAAATAAATGAAGTGTCTACGAAGTAAAGTCATCTCCTTATCAATAACTTTCTCTAGTACCAAAATCTTGGTCTAAAAAAAAAGATGATTGAAAAGTTTGGAGTATTTGGTTAATATATGGGTAATCTTCACAAAAGACATGAAAATTAGGAATGCACTAAATTAAAATATGATATGGACAGAGAAGAACTTGATTTGGAAGTTAGCAATATTGTGCTTTATGTGAGTATGGTCACCCTACACCATGAAACTAAGAGAGGCAGTTGGCAACATAGGTGATTTAATTACAAGATAAGTGGTCATGAATATGTTTCTATAGATTGTATGAGCAATGGTGTTCCAAAAGGCTTCCTTGATGTTGATGTGCAAGCTATCCTTACAAATGGTTCATATTATGATGTGGACTCCAGTGCACTAGCATTCCATCTTACAGCTTGTGGTGCTTTCAGGGAAAGATCTGCAACTTTTGTGATAAGCCAAGAAGACTAAAGGTCTTGTTGAAATAGAGGATGCCTTTCTTAGATACAGAGATCAAGAATTGGGGGATGACTCCAGTGCCATTGATACTTCCATAGTAGTCTAAGATTCAGGTATTCAGAAGATTTGTCATGGTCTGACGAAGTTTAATTGTCAAAAAGGAGCAGATGAAGATAAAAAGGACTTAGCGAAGTTCACAACTCACAATTTGCAAGTGTTAGATTACCTTTTTGGAGCTTCTGTCACTTATTGTAATTCACAAGTTAGAAAATGAACCTTATTCTTAGAAAAGTGATGTAAAATAGAACCAAAAATAAGGTTCATTATATTTTTGTATTTCAAAAAGGTAGTTATTAGGTAGTTGTGAGGTAGTTACAAAGTGGTTACTAGGTGGTTATAGGAAAATGCCTATAAATATGAGGCTATTTCAAATGTAAAAGGGACTTTTTAAAGGAAACTTTTAAGGGGGAACTTATGAAGAAACTTCTTGGAATATTTTTGGTCCTACACATTGTATAATTTACTTTGGAATTGTATAATTTTGAAAAGATAATGAAGAATGCATTTCAGTTCGTATGTTCTTGATGTATTTCTAAGTTATGATTACTAGTTTCTCGTATGTCAAATTGGTGATCTTTCTATGTATTTGTGTAAATCAAAGTTATCCATTGAAGCATGCAATTGGGGTGATGAAGCACAATCATGGCTTGGTATCCTAATTTGAAAGTGTTAAAATAAATTCTCTCTTCATATGTTGAGATTTGCCATCTTTCTTCATCATTGTTGCACATATGTCATGAAATTCATCATGGTGTTTAGGAAAGTGGTTTCTAGCTTTGTGGTGAAACCCCCTCGTACTTTTCAATAAGATTGTGAAATCCCTGTTGGTTTTCATACGTCTACCACGAGGGTTTCTACATGCCCAATTCTCCTATTATTTTACTTTCCTTCTTTTTTGTACTTTCAGGATATAAGTACACAAAAACCACAAATACCCCCACAATACGAGGGAGCTGCCCCTCTCAAACGCAGAGGAAAGATGATAATTCAATAACAACTTCTCCAACTGTTGGGACAATTTAGTCACCGCTCTAAGGGCAACGAGTCATTTTCAAAGGTTATTTCGCGGTGACAAATTTGTTTACCAACACAATGCTAAATAAAGCAATCTAAATAATTATCTTGCGTTGGATGTAATGCCCCTCATTTTCTCCTGAGATAGTTGGTAGTTTTATATTGCACTTTGCCAGTTAAAGATGTTTGTGTTGATTGTTATGCTTGTGAGCCGGGACGGTGTAGTATTACTCATTCGAGTACCCTACTATACTGCAATTCCCTAACTCTGTGTGCTTCGTGTATTTGCATATACTCGTATACAACCCATTGTTCTTACGCAGGTTGTAGGTACCGAGCCTCGACTCCACCTGACTTAGCAGGTCTGAACGGGCCCTACACCATGGATAACGTTGATGGAGA
Source organism: Cunninghamia lanceolata (assembly GCA_027924645.1). NCBI lineage: Eukaryota > Viridiplantae > Streptophyta > Pinopsida > Cupressales > Cupressaceae > Cunninghamia > Cunninghamia lanceolata. The sequence continues at coordinate 22,090,191 of BSBN01000112.1, read as the reverse complement.
TAGCATGAGGGTTACTTCCCTAGGTCAATCTCAGTCGTCTGTTGTGATTTTGTGTCATGATATGACTCTTTGATCCTCGCTTCATGTTGTTGGTTGTCAAGTGTTGTGGGGCATTGTTGAGTTCTTGTTTAAGTTACGTCGATGTGTTTCTCGTGTTTATATCTTAACGAACTATTATTATATTGATAATGCTATCTATATGTTAAATTTAATAGTATTTTAAGTAGTCATTAAAGTTGGAATATTGATGAAGTAAAATTTATTATTGAGTAAAATAGTTATTCTTTTCTTTCTTTATGTTTATACAAGCATCTGTAGCTTTTCAGGGATAATAAATATGTCAAGCTATTTAAGGATAATAGTAGGTAATAAATTTAGTAGTGTGAGTTGTCAGATGTGAATCTTCAGATTTGGGAGAATCTCTCTGTCAAGAAAATTAATTGTTTCTATTTTGTGAGTAGTGGGATCCTCTGTAATGGATTTTGGGTGTTAGGGAAATTAATTGAGTTTGCCTATTTTCGGTTGATGGGAGTTATTTGTGGAGGAAATCATTGGGAGGAAGCGGATAGAAAATTGAAAAAAATTATCACGGAAGGGGGAAAAAAGTGGGGAATGAAAGAAATTTGAATCTCCAGAGTAGATCTTCAGGTATGTTTTTTGTCTACTTATTTCAGTGTAGTTTGGTTGAGGGCCTGCATGTGAATTTGATGCCATGAACTCTGAATTGTTGATTCTAAAACTGTTATCTCCAAACCTTAAATTAAGAGATCATGAGATTTTATCTTGCCTGGAAACTTCTCTACCTTACTCGGATTCCTATTCTTTCCCTAGCATTTGTCATCTGACTTAGTTTGATGCACATTCATGTTATTGGTATCAGTGTTTTGGTGCTTCTCTTCTCACCATTTAAGCAAACCGACCCTCTTTGTACTGTACATTTATGTTTTGGCCTTCAAATCTATCACTGTAGAGGAGAACGACGCCCTTCATGGGCCTTGATTTGTATTTCTCTTTGTCTTCCTCTAACCTGATTGCTCCTCTATTGCTTATCCTTCCAGGTGTTGTTATGCGATTTTGCTCAGCTGTGATCCAATCCTGCCAGTAGAAAAGCATTTGGACTATTGTGTTCTGACACTAAACTATTGCTTGCAATAGCAATGTCTTCATTCTACCAAACATCGCTCCCTGGCGGCGTGCCTTGTTAACTAATTTTTGGGTTGAACATCTCACTGATAGCATTCTTCTAGTGGTTACCTGAAATTTGCACCCTTAATCTCCCTCTTTCCTCTCTTATACTTCTACCAAATTTCTACCTGAAAGTTAAAGGAATGATGTAATCCTATTTTAAACTTATAATCTTTTATCTTCTTATTTCTGCCAATTTTCTTCTGCATATCAACCACTATAAGAGTTCCTCAAAAAAAATCTGTTGTAAATATGAATTTAGATCAATGCTGGGAAATCAATGAACGAGTGCTTAGAGTTTTAGTTTACTATCCTTTCCTTGCCGTCGTCGTACGACAGTACTATCTATTCCTCTAAAATCCAAATGCCTGAGGAAATTGTTATAGCTAGGACGTCACTTAAGGATTATTGTTATTGGTTTTGATTTGTTCATGCCCTCACTCTTGGTGCGGCCGTACATCGGTGTCTTAACCCTGGTATATCAAGCAAATATTAACGTTTTGCCTGGAAAAGGAGAAACCTGTGATCCTTTTTCCCCCTTACTGTATTTTCATTCTTCTTCTGCTATTCTATTATTTGATCCTTGCTTTCTCTCTCTGTCCATCCGCCGTGGGTTAGGGGAGCTGTTGTTTTTATTTCCTGGCTCTCTTTGTATCTCACGCCTGTGTTTGCAATGTAATCTCATAATTAATTATGCTTTAGTTAGATCTTTGGAAGCTTGCTTAAAAGGAATAGTGAGTGGTCTTTAGATAGTTTCTATTTCAACTCTATGAACAACTAGTAATCTTGTCTTGAGTTGATCTTTTGCATTAGTTAATTGTTGCAATATTTTAGGGATAAAGCTAATATTTGTTTAGTTAGGAAAGATTTGTAATAATTACCCTATAGAGATTAGTTATATTAGAAATAGAATTGATTTAGTTTCTGTAAGAATGTTAATTGAGTAATTTTGAGTCCTTTAAGAAATAGATATTAGTGTTAGTTATACTATTTTCACCTTGTTCAATAAATTTGTTAGTTGTGATTTTGTAGGAAGTAAATAATAAGTGAGAACTTCAGAGTGTAGGTTTATTTATACAATAATATTCTTCTTTTTACATGAACATCTTGTGATAACTTTACTTGTTACTTACCACTTCTTGTTGAGCTTTGGAAAATTCAATGAATTAAATGGATCTACCTTGTTATAGATTATACTAGGTAGTGGATTAAATAGTTATTTTACTCTATTGGTTGGAAGATATTAGCTATGTTGTTTAGTTTGGTAAGTATCACTTTTGGGAATGTACTAGTAGGTATGATTTTATATCGCTAGCTAGAAAATGTATTTCATTTACCTTGTGCCTTGATCAAAAATATAACATATGAGGTTTAGGTAATGTATACTCATTTGATTGTATTAGTAAATAGATTGTTTGATCTATGATATGGCTTAATGGCCATGATACAAGTGTATTGTTAATAACTAGCTCCAATTATTGTATTATCGTCATAGGCATTGTTGTTGTTACTAACATAAGTTTATATGTTGTCAGTAACCTTCTCTTTTGAGGGATCTTAGTAGTGGGAATAGGACTTTAATGCATCTTGTCTATGACTAACCTTCTTGGTAATAAATTTGTAGGAGCTTGATATCATAATTCGATTCTTAATATTGTTTTATTGATTTGCCTTATATCTTTAGAGACATAGATTTACTCACAGGTTGAGTTGAGATTGGGATGATCATAGTTATTCTTTTAAAAGTGAATAGTTGAATGGTAGTAGTAAGTTACTAAATAAATCATAAAGGGAATTATAGATCTTTGTGATTTGATTAGAATATTGTTATCTTAAGTTTATGATTTAATCTAATAAGAGAGATTTAAAGCCTTTTATTGAATCCATGATTGAAATAGTTCAAAAAGAGTAGTAGTACTTGGGTTTTCGATATGTTTTTATTCCCTGTTGTTTATTGTTTTTTTTAAACCAATGTGTTTTACTGATGCAATTGGGTCATTGCATTTATTTTTGTTTTGAGTCTGGCTATTATAATTGGTGACCATGTTAGTTTCGTGGGAGTTTTAAGGTTGTTAAGAGTCATGCTATGAATTTCTTCCTTTTGATATTTGTGTTGAAATCTTTTAGTTCCAGAGGCTTGTTACCTTGAATTCTAGTATGATTTTTGTGGTGATGTGTTTTGGGAAAGATTGTTACTTGAATTTGGAAATTGTTGATTAAATGTTTTATCTGATTGGGATTTTGAAATGGACAAGGGTAAGATTCGTGGTTGATATTTTGGAATTAAATTGGTCTATGTAATGTTTTGGCTGGTGAAAAGATAGAAGCCTTTCAATCCCTTGTCCATGCATGTTTTGGTTCTAGATTTTGGTTAGGGGTACTAGTTGTTGTAGGAGAATGGTTTACATGGTGGGGCTAGTACCTAGAGAGAGGTCGCCTGGGTAACCCCATGGAAGTTGTAAGCAAGTGAAAACTTAATAACATATTTAGGTAGGTTGGGTAGCATTTCACATAACAAGATAAGAAGGACTCCTCACCCATGCCCTAAGTTCTCTCATAGGCTAAGGATGGGATGAGAAGGCCTGGTTGGCAAGGTCTACCTTCTTGTCTTCATGAGAGGATGTGTTGATTCTGCATGTGTCACCCTATGGGGCCAGTGCCTAGAGAGAGGCTGCCAGGGTAACAATAGATGGGGGTCGTCTTCTAGTAAGAGATAGCCTGGGTAACCCATGCTAGGACCATGCGATGACACTCTCCCTACTGCAGTCTAGTTACTTCCTGTTATCTTTTGTTGATGCCTCTGGAGTACCATCTTGTGATGTAGAGCACCCATGAAAACCCTAACATACATTTACAAATGTATGTTTATGCATTATTTAACATGCATGCAAACTTCGTTGTATATATATTTCTTTTTCCTTGCCTATCGGCAACACATAATATCATCAACTGACCCAAAATACCTTATTCTGATGCCTAGAAACCTTCACTGTTATGCCGATGAATACCCTTGCACATGCAAGGCTCAACTTGCTGCTTCCGGTTCTCCTTACCGCTAATTCTGGTCATCCCTTATATCATACAAGATGTAGGTTTCCCATATACAATGGCAATCATGCAACCGCGACATACAACTGCCAACCCGCTACTGCCAGTGACCCAAATGTATCTGCCGCTCTACCCTTAAGCCAAACACTTGTGCATACATCGCATGACCTGCGAACACCGGTCTTCGCCACCGTCACTACCGGTCACACTTTATACCTAGTTCAATGTATCTGTGGAATGTATATTCCAATATACATTCAAAAACATACAACTTGAATATGCATTCGCCAAATATACTTTCAGAATATGCCTTCAAGGAAAGTTGACCGCTGACTTTCTTTGTATTTGAACCAATGTATGTTTTGACATACAAATGAAACATGCAACCTAAAGATGCATTCCTTCGCTTGCATACAAACCCTTGACCGAGGTTGACCACCTTGTATGTACCCGACCAGCTTTCTCTCTCCCTTGTATGTCGATTGCCTTGTACATTTACAATGTACATCTGCCACATACAACAGCGATAACCAACTGCGAGATACTCACAAAACATACAACTGCGGGATACATAGAAAATGAATCTGACATACAATAGCGATATACGCACAGAATGTATATTCGCAATGTATGTTTACAATCTTGAAATACAGCGCATCAATGAACCCGATATGTTCTGTGACATGCAAACCTCAACAGACAATAGCGATATACACATAGAATGTATATCTGACATGCAAATGCGATATACACATAAATTGTATATCTGATGAAACAAAGTAGAATTTCACCGATTTGATCCGCTAGAAACTTTGCGATTACACAAATCTGTTTCTTCAACGATCTTACAGACCTTTCACCCTGCCAACCTAGCACATATCAATGCTAGGATCTGTCAATGCATCTCACCCGCGATCCTGCAAACATAAAATGAACAAAATGAAAACACAGGAACAAACTGTACAGCCATTCCATCGATTCAAAGAATCAACTGGTGGAATGGATTGAAAAATCCATCTCGATCCCAAAATAGGAAAAATGAATTACATAGAAGAAAACCCAAATGAGATCGAATTACATAGATATATAAACAAGATTTGTTAATTATGCTTTTAGAAATGCAAATACACAAATACTCTACTTTTCAATTGTACAATCAATTTCTCTACAATATGATCATCTCTCTTCAATCAATCTGACCTAGGGTATTTATCTACTTACCCTCAGTAGTATAGAATTGTCTCCAAGCGACTGGGAGATCTAACAACCTCCAACCGATCTAACAACCTCGTGAATGCAAATTTTCCAAGTGTCCCATGGGACTTACAACATAAACCTAAATACAACTAAAAATAGCATGCATTGGTCAAACAGACCTTATTACATGGATGGTCAACTTAGGACCTTATTGAAAATAGTAAAAAGATCATAAAATAATTAAATGCCTTAAGGAGGCCACGGTGGATTAGGTGCCCCTGTACCATACTCCCCACCTTGAAAAGAACTCATGCCCTATGAGTTAATTATGTGACTTGACCCACCTGTATTGGCTACTATCTCATATCTACTCCGTGAGTGTTGGACTACAACCTACTGCCATGGAACCAAAAACTCATGCCTAGCACTATATGTTCTGCTCATGCCATTCTTCCTTACTGTCATCTCTGTCTAAACATCTGCATTGGAAACCTCATGTACTGCTATGGCAGAATGTGTTTATTTTTTAACTCTTAGAGGACAAACAATAGTCCTTACTATGATTGCATCCTTGTCTCTCCAATCAGCTTGTGGTTATGTAAAAACCTGCTTCTTAACCTTCTGTTGATCCACCTGATCCCTGTCAGTTAGAACTGAAATCATCTTCAAACTGTGATCTCCTCTCCTTGAGATATCCTCAACTTCTTGTGACTCTACTGTAGTCATCTTCACAAACTCCTTCTTACCTACCAAAATAATCTTGGTTGTCTTTATTGCTTCAGGATCCTCCTGCAATGGTGTCATCAGAAAATTTCTCCCATCCTTCTTGATGGTGTAGGTGTTAGCATACCCATCATACAATTCTCTCCTATCAAATTTCCATGGCCTACCCAATAGTAGGTGACAACATTCCATGGGCAATATGTCACACAAAACTCTATCCTGATACTCTCCAATCTGGAAATCAACATATGCCTCTTCATATACCAAAAGTGATTGACTATCACTTACCCAAGATGCTTTGTAAGGATTTTGATGTGGAATCCTTTCCAATTTCAACTTATCCACCATTTCCTGAGATACCATATTTTCTGTTGAACCAGAATCTATTACTACCTTGCAGATTTTACCTTTGCTTTTGCATGTGGTCCTAAAAAGTGCTCTCCTTTGTAACATGTCCTTGGATGTCTTCAAGATTGTTCTCCTTAACATCAATGCTTCTCCTTTCTCAGGATACCCATAACCATCAGGAGCATTCACACTTTGAGAAGTGTTTGAGCTTGTCACACCTTGACAATTAGATTCTTGGACCAAAGTTGTCCTTTCTCCCATTGAACTTGTTGTTTTTTCTGGACATTTGAAAAATGGGTGACCAATCTCATTACAATGAGAACATCTCCCAGTAAAAACATTAGAACCTCTACCACCTCCAAATCTGCCTCTTGTTCCTTTCCATCCACCCCTGAAGTCAGACTTTTCTTGTCCTTTACCAGCCTCTTCTTGATTCTCATTGGCTTGCCTTGTTGTAGGAGCTATCCTCTTCCTCTGGTATTGCTGCCTCTTCCTCTCATGGACTTGTCCTATCTCCTTTTCATCTTCTCCTCAATCTTGATCGCCATTTGATAACATTCTTTCACACTCCTAGGGTTAGCCAAAACTAATTCATCCTGTATATTCAATCTCAAACCAGCCAAATATCTAGCAACTTTTTCAACCTCATTCTCATGATGGCCAGACCGCATACTTAATTTGTAAAATTCCTTAGTATATGCCTTCACATCCATTTCTTTCTATCTTAAAAATTGAAGCTTCTTAAACATTTGAATTTCATAATCCTAGGGTAAAAATTTACCTTTGATCCTTGCTACCATCTTGTCCCATGAAGAAATCTTTGACTTACCTTGCTTTCTTCTCTCTGATTGTACATAATCCCACCATACCAAAGCATGACCTGTCAATTTGGTCTTTGCAATCTTTACCTTCTGCTCCTTAGGAACTTCCTCACATTCAAAGTGATTATCTAGTCCAGCAATCCAATCAAGTAACTCTTCCTCATTCAAGCTTCTAGTGTACTTTGGAACATCAATCTTTACCTTAGGTTTATCATTCTAAACTGCCCTTAACAATTTTGCAAATCTTTGATCTTCCTGATTTAGATCTTCATCTACCTCTGCATACTCTTCACCATCATCTTCTTCTTCTGATTCACTGTTGTCCATTTCTCTTTGTTTGTTTGTCTCCAATGCTGCAAGCCTGGCTTGAAGTGCTTCAACAAGCTCTTTCATCTTCCTCATCTCTTTAGCATGTTTTTCCTTCATCTCCTACAACTCTCTGGCAGTACCATTACCTTTCAGAGGCATATTGTCAACCTCTCAATCCTCTACTTATGCCTTCTTAGTGATTGAATCAGCACACAACAGCCTAGACCTTTTGCTGAGCTCTGATACCACTATGATGCAGAGCATCCACGAAAACCCTAACATACATTTACAAATGTATGTTTATGCATTATTTAACATGCATGCAAACTTCGTTGTATACATATTTCTTTTTCCTTGCCTATCGGCAACACATAATACCATCGGTCGACCCAAAATACCTTATTCTGACACCTAGAAACCTTCACTGTTACACCGATGAATACCCTTGCACATGCAAGGCTTGACTTGCTGCTTTTGATTCTCCTTACCGCTAATTCTAGTCATCCCTTGTATCATACAAGATGTATGTTTCCCATATACAACGGCAATCATGCAACTGTGACATACAACTGCCAACCCGCTACTGCCAGCGACCCAAATGTATCTGCCGCTATACCCTTACGCCGAACACTTGCGCATACATCACATAACCTGCGAACACCAATCTCCTCCACCGTCACTACTGGTCGTACTTTGTACCCGGTTCAATGTATCTGCGGAATGTATATTCCAATATACATTCAAAAACATACAACTCAAATATGCATTCACCGAATATACTTTTAGAATATGCCTTCAAGGAAAGTTGACCATTAACTTTCTTTGTATCTGAACCAATGTATGTTTCGACATACAACTGAAACATGCAACCTAAAGATGCATTCCTCTGCTTGCATACAAACCCTTGACCGACGTTGACCACCTTGTATGTACCCGACCAGCTTTCTCTCTCCCTTGTATGTCGATTGCCTTGTACATTTACAATGTACATCCACCACATACAACAATGATAACCAACTGTGAGACACTCACAAAACATGCAACTGCAGGATACATAGAAAATGAACCCAACATACAATAGCGATATATGCACAGAATGTATATTCGCAATGTATGTTTACAATCTTGACATACAACGCATCAATGAACCCGATATGTTCTGTGACATGCAAACCTCAACAAACAATAACGATATACACACGGAATGTATATCTGACATGCAAATGCAATATACACATAAATTATATATCTGATGAAACAAAGTAGAATTTCACCAATTTGATCCGCTAGAAACTTTGTGATTACACAGATCTGTTTCTTCGACGATCTTACGGACCTTTCACCCTGCCAACCTAGCACATATCAATGCTAGGATCTGTCAATGCATCTCACCCGTGATCTTGCAAACATAAAATGAACAAAACAAAAACACAGGAACAAACTGTACAACCATTCCACCAATTCAAAGAATCAACCAGTGGAATGGATTGAAAAATCCATCTTGATCCCAAAACAGGAAAAACAAATTACACAGATGAAAACCCAAATGAGATCGAATTACACATATATATAAACAGGATTCATTAATTATGCTTTTAGAAATGCGAATACACAGATACTCTGCTTTTCAATTGCACAACTGATTTCTCTACAATATGATCATCTCTCCACAATCGATCTAACCTAGAGTATTTATCTACTTACCCTCAGTAGTACAGAATTGTCTCCAAGCAGTTGGGAGATCTAACAACCTCCAATCAATCTAACATCCTCGTGAATGCAAATTTGCCAAGTGTCCCATGGGACTTACAACATAAACCTAAATACAACTAAAAATAAAATGCATTGGTCAAACAGACCTTATTACATGGATGGTCAGCTTAGGACCTTATTGAAAATAGTAAAAAGATCATAAAACAATTAAATGCCTTAAGGAGGCCACAGTGGATTAGGTGCCCCTGCACCATCTTGTCTTGTGCAGTCTTAATAATCTGTTTTGTCTGTGTCGAGTCTGTATCTATTTGTTTGTTTTTTGTTGTTGTATCCTTTGGCTTAGTGGAACCTAATGGTTATCTCCTAGCTAAGAGGGGTGGACCTCAGGGTTCCACATAGTTGGGAGGCAGAGCTATCCATTGGTCCTCTCGGATGTTCAGTTCAAGATCAGAGCTGGAGTGTTCTAGTTCCAGTTTGCTCTTCATCTTCGAGTTGTTGTATACTTTCATAATTTTACTATTTGTAAACCGATGTAATCAGTCTTGTAACCTTGTATTGAAATTTGTAATTATTCATTCATAATAATGTAAGATGTATTATTATTCTATTGCATTGAGATGTAGATTCTTGTATGGTTTTAATTTTATCTGATGCGGTTATGTTCCCTAGAAGTGTTAGATGATCATTTCATTGAATGTTGTTGTTAGTGCAGTTATTTCTAATGAATAATGCATTTCATTGTTTCAAAAAAAAAAATTCTGTAACTTTGCTCTTCTTGGTCTAGCACTCTAGGGTTGCATGACGGTGTATCACATTGGAAGTAGCTAGGCATTCCAGATTCAAGATATTTAGTTAATGTTGCTTGCATAGGGGAAGGGTTATACCTTGAGTAGGCATTGATTACCTAGATTAGCACGAGAGAAAAGTTGTGAGAGATAGAAACTGTTCAAACATTTAATAGAGACATTATTTTGAGAAGATTACTGATGATGCTAAACATAGCAATCTGAAAGAAAGAAGGCTTGCACACTTAGATGATTTTAGAATAATGAAGGAGCATAACGAATGGGGAAATCTATCAGAAATTATGGTTACAAAAGCTCTAGAATACATGTGTGTAAAATGAGGAATTATAGACAAAGCACACTGATTGTTTGACAGAATGCCTCGAAGACATGACATCTTATAGATTACAAGGATTACAAGGTATGCACAATATGGATTTTGCAAGGATGCTCTCCAAAATCTACGATTAGAGTTGTCCATACTTCAATCACATGAGTAACCCTTATGCTTTATAGCTACAATTGATTTCTATGCGCACATGGACGACCTTCGTGGCAGCTTGGTTGTCAAATAAAAGAAATGGTGGGGAAGAACGTTTAATAAGTTCTCAAATAAAATTGTTAAAACAGCTTATAATTCTTCAATTAGCATTTCTACTATCACTATAACCGTCGAGGCCTGATATATAATGGTAGCTAAAATAAATATCAGATAAAAGCTACAGGTGAGAGCGACATTGACAACTTTTATAGCAGGTTGGTAACAAGATTGTGCAACATAGTTTTTTTTTTTTTTATCTTAGCAGTGATGGTAGGTTTGAATATTACTTACCATAAATCCTAGTAATAGCTAGTTATATACATGCAAACAGTTAAATGAACAAAAACAAGGGTCAATTTCTAAGCACAGAGACTGCTTTGAACATGTAATTAGTTATGATAAAAAAATCAAAACATTTATATTTACATGACTGCATTACAAAGGCACAAAATGGTTAGAAAAGATCATTGGAAGCTTGAAACATATGGATCATGAGTTGGCAATATCATAGATACAACATAGAGGCGTCGGCCTAACTAGGATGACCCTTGTGATCGGTCAACCTTAAGTTTCTATAGTGGTAAACCAATGAATTGGCATCATGGAGAATATATTGCGGGGATAATTAACATGAAATACAGCCATTAACAAAATACAGGCATACAGATGGGCCGATCACAGAAATAGAAACTTGCTGAGTTCACTGGAAATGTCAAATACAATGATCACAAGTATGAGTCATCTTATGATGCCCCATGATGACAGGCTATGCACAAAATGAATAAGTTAATACACCTATAAGTTATGTATACATAATGCTATTGAAAAAGAGAGATCATTAAACTATACAAAGATTACCAATCTTCTAAAATCCCTCCATTGTACAAACATCATTTTGCAGGAAAATAAAACATACCTAGTTTGGTTGTTCATAGGATAAGAATCGACACTGAAGTACAAACTCTATAGTATCTCCTGAACCATGAACATGATGTAGGTTATGTGTATCCATTCCTAATACTCCCTTCCGAATCCACTCCTATATCCCCCTTACCTGGTCTCAATCAGCGAATTTAAGGATAGAAAGGATGTTGAGATGGAGATATGAGGCGTTACCTTGGAGATTAGTGGTGATGCTATTTTAAGTGCATCAAAAACATGGGCGTGCACTAAAATGATGTGCACAAATCAATGGATCATGCACGCAAATATAACACCTATGATTCAATGGATAATGCATGCAGAGATAATATCATATGTGGAGACAAACTTCAGTCCATTAACTCTAGACATCATATGTGGAGACAAAATTGAAGTGGCCTATGAAGTTGATTGTTAAGAAAAGAAGAGGGTAGAATAGGGTTGCCTTGAAAAGTGAAGATGAAGGAGGTTTGGATAGTTGAGAGTTGCCAAGTGTGCAACATGCACCGGAAGAGGTGAAGAAATTTCTCATTGAGGAGAACATGAGAAAATGCAAGAAAGAATGGAGAGGAGAAGCAAATGTTAAAGAAGTAATGGAAGAAGGTGCAGCAAGTGTAGAAAATTTGTGGGCACAATTTTCAGCGATAGAACAGGAGTGGATAGAGAATCTTGCTAGTGAAGGTATGAAGACAAATGGGACAATGAAGAATACAAAGATGAAGTTGGCTCCTGAGGATAAAGAATCTATTACAGCAAAATAGGAAGAGGTAAATTTTTTGGTCTTAAATAAGGATATTGTTTCATTTTTATTTTCTATGTTGAATATTGAGAAGCCTGGTAACAAGTATGGAGGAGTATATGCAGATTTTAGTGTAGATATTGTGGGTTGTAATGTGAATGATAAAATGAAGGATAAATTGCTATTGATGTTGGCTATCAAAGAAGAATGGTTGAAAACGATGATTGACGAAGGTGAGAAGTTGAACATTATAGCATAGGATCAAAAGGTAAAGTTGTTGGCAAATTGTGAATATGATGTTTTATTTCCATTTGAGATGATAAAAGTTCCAAAATGTACAGAAGAGTATAGGATAGTAAGTGTAGATTTATATAAGAATGTTGATGATTTTGATGAAGTTGAAAAAGAAATGTCAAGGGTGAAAGAGTTTGCAAAAGCAAATGAGGAGGTCATTAATCCTTGTATAATTGTTCATATAGATGTACATGTGCATGTGTGTGCAAGGAAACTTTGGCAAAAGAAAATGAAAGGTAAAGGGAAGACTAGTGCACAACAATGTTGGAAAAACATGGCCTTTGTTCCAGAGCAATGTTGGAAGAAGTGGAAGAAGAAGAACTGTGAGGTATAATTCGATGCTAACATCATGTGCAGGAGTACATGCTTTCTTTTGTCTCCTGGGGAGTCTAATGCAGGAGCATCGTCAAAGTTAGGTTGAGAATCATCAAATTCTAGTTTTTGATTAGTTATGGTTTTAGTTTTTGTTAACTTGCTGTAGAAGTGGTTACATAAGGGTTAAAGAAGGACGTTGGTAGTTTCTATCACCACTATTTGAAATGGAGTAGTATGGCCAATTAGGAGGAGGATCCCTACACAGTGAAGGAAGGAGGACGAAGAGAGGAGGAAGATAGTGCACTGGAGAATATAGAGATAAGAGGTGGACGGTTTGGGAGAACCTGATCTGATTTGGCAGAGGAAGAAAGCTTAATGTGTTGGCAAGAAAAGAACAGACGAGAGAAGAAGCGACGCCAGATGAAGGTAAACCATTTAAGACTGTCTTCCCATTGGTTTGAAGTTAATATAGATGAGGTTCTTAAAGGATGTGAACCTTTGAGTTGGAGTTTGTTTTGATGTAGTAGAGATAATAGTTACTTTCTATTTGTTAAGAGTTTTACAAGTTTGTATTCATTGTTATAAAGAATCATACCTATGAGTTATCGAGTCTCCTTGATAGAGGACTACTCTTTCAATTATTGGCAGTCATTTCATTGAGTATAAAGACTAAAGACTATCATTTGATGTATAAATTCATTGTTGCTATGTTTATATTCACTTTGAACTGGTATCTACAAGAAATTCTGTGTTTACTTATATTGCAAATCATGGTTTTTCTCAATTAAGAAACCTTAGAGTTGGATGGAGACAACTATTTAAGAATCTCTTGCATATTCTGCATATTTGATAGTTATTCCAATAAACTTTAATTATACATTTCATCAAACATATAGATTGTTGTGCTTTCAAGAAACTTATAACTGCCTTCCAAGGTAACCCACTATTGTGTTTCTTTATTTGTTTGACCGTTGTCATCAAGATTTCATCACGGTACTTTCCCAAGGTGCCCTAGAAATGGTTTTCCCTGTTGGACAATTTTTTATCTTTACTTTTTTTTTATTTTTTAACATTTTTTGGGGATTTTCAATATATTTGGATGGGATGGGAAGGGATTGGACTCAGGCATCTATCTACATGAGGGGGTGATAATAGCATGTGCTAAATGGTTTCTGCCTGTAGACCATGTCAAGTGTTGTTACGCTCATGAATGTTGGTAGATGAACAAGGTGATTGTGCGGAGGAAGATGGAATGGGTGGTGTAGATGGATGAAGGATGGATGGAAGGTGGATGAAGGATGAATGGATTATGCAAAAGCATGGATCAGAGGGATGTGCTGGGGAATCAGGACCAATGTTTGCACACACCGTGGTAGATTTTGAAGCTTTTGATTTTGACAGGGAATGGGAAGTAGTGGGTATTTGGGTTTCATTAGGATGATGTATTTTCAATTGTGCATCGGGGTGGGGTGTTATGGGATTGTTGATTTCTGCATTTGGGGACCCAAATGGACTTAGGATTTTAGGACTTTTTGATTGGGTGTAGGATGGGGAATATGGATTTTAGGATTTATGGAGGGAGGGGGATTTAGATGCTCCATTTGGGTTTATTGATTTTTTCTTGGGGACCCACATTGTTTTTGTTTTCACTTTTAGAGGTGTGGGCTTGTGTAGCCTTTTAGATGGATTTTTCTTTGATTTTGTGTATCGGTGCCCTATGGAATGATAAATCTTATGTATTTGTGGGGTTTTTCCTTTATGTGCAGAGGCATCCCATTGGGAAATATTATTTTTGAATCCCATGGGTTTTCTGATAGCTTCATTGTTAAACAATGTGTGCACTTGTTGGTCATGATTAGGGATTTTAGGGGATAAGGGATTTGGGTGTTTAGAGATATGGGATTTATTGACAAGGGTGTTAAGGATGGGTGGATTAGGGGATTTGAGGATGGGGGTATTAGGGGTTGGGAGGATGGGAGGAAGAGTGGATTTAGGGATGGGGGGATGTTTAGATTTATGTATGGAATAAGATGGAGGAGGGATAGTGGTATGCTTTTTGGATTTGTATGATGAGAGAGGGGGGATAATGACAAATGGTTTGTAGGTATGGTTAGAGGCACCTATATTGGGAGTGGAAGAAGTTGCCTTAGGGGGTGTAAAGGTGGTACCAACATTTTTGGATTGTTTTCCTTTAGATACATAACCAAGACCATGTGATTATATGCTGGTTTTGACATGGATGGGCTCCAATATTCCTTGGTCATGAAGGCCTAAGTCTTTTCCTTGATAATTCATGTTGTGGAGCATGTGATGGGCAATGGGATGTTTGTTGTTTTGGAAACAATATGCGAGCCCATTATTAGATGGGGGAGGATGGGTGGTAGATATAATTTGTTCCTCTCCTATGAGAGAAGCACCATGGATGAAAGTGTTGGGACCAGGAGGATAGGATGATGGATTTGGGATGGGATCGATAGGCAATGGTGAGGAGTCGATAAGAGATGGTAGAGGGTCAATAGGATATGATGGGGGATAAATAGGAGATGATGTGGGATCATAAAATGGATTAGATGGGATGTTGGGATCTTGATTGGGATGGGGTTGAATGTTTTAACATGCTTTGGACTAGGCTCTTAACATAGCCTGATTTGTGTGGATGGTGTGGTGGGGAGGATTCTTTAACTTCTTTTGGTGTTTGGATAGACTGCTCTAATGGGGTGGATGGAGGAGTGTGAGATGTTTGGGATAGGATTTTGGAAAAGAAGGAGGAAGGGGATGGTGTGGTATTGATAGGTGTTAGGTGGGTGAGGGTGTCATCAATGACACATTTAGGAGATTTTGGATGAGTGGGGTGGCATGACTCCACAAGTTTGGTTTTACAATTTTGCTCAAGATCCTTAGCTAGGAGTCCTTGGAGAAAACTTGAGAAGAGGGGTTTAGATTTAGTGGGAGAATTGGATGGTGGATTAGATGGTTGGGTTGGTGTATAATGATATGACAGATTTGTATAGGAGGTGACGAGGACCTCATAGTGATAACGAGATGAAGGGGTGGAGGTGATAGGGACCTTGTATAAGGATGGATATGGGTATGTGGATGAAGGATAGAATGGATTTCCCTTGTCAAGGTTAGCGTAAGGATGATCTAAGGTATGCAATTAGGCATGGGCGCATAGCTTGTGCTAGCCAATGTATGATCATAACGTGCTTGCATATTTGTAGGTGGGCGAGGATAATTTATGGCAAGCTTTCTTGCGATGATTTCATCAAGGTTTCTGATTTCGTATTCATCTTGATCAACAAGACTATCATCATCATCATCAAATTTGAATGGATTCATGTGGTTTGATTTTTGATGAGTGGATGATGTGATTTTGGACTTGATGATTTTGATTTTCTAAGGTTTGGTACTTAAGGTTTGCTTTGATATCAAATGACCTTAGATTTGGATTTTAGATTATAGGGGCTTGATTTATGGATTGATTTGAATTTGGATTGATCAAGGTCAATGATATATGACACTTGATACTTGGAATGGATTGGATTCAATTTTGATTAATCAAGGTCAACGATATATGACACTTGATTTGTGTTGGATTTGGATTGGTTGGGATTGATTTTGATTAGGCTAGGGCCTGAGGATGGTTGGATTAGATGGGATTTTGATTGGGCCAAGGGCCCCTTGATGTTTGATTTGGGGAATGGGGATGATTTGGCTTGTTTTGACAAAGGCACCCCAATAGCTTACAAAGACGCTTAACTATTATAGAGACACCTATCTACAGAGGTTCTTTTTTAGATATAGAGGCACCCAAGTAACAAACTAAGGTGCTTGTCTAGGACAAAGGCACCTATTTGGAAACAGAGGTGCTTGTTTAGAGACAAAGGTGCTTGTTTGTGAAAATAGGGCCTCAAGCTTGATGTTATGGCTTGAATTTGATTGGTTTTGATGGATTTGATGTGGATTAATTAGGGATTAGGTCTAGGACCCTAGGGTGATGGTTTTTATGGTGATTTAAAGGAGTTATGATTAGGGTTTGAATGAAATTAGATGGGGTTGAAAGGGGTTAAGTCCCTAACCAATATGTTATTTTTCAAAGGATGATTTTTATTAAGGATGTTGGATGGGATGTTGATTGATATGGATGGAGGGATAATGGATAATTGATTTTGGATGAGGGATGAAGGTTTTGTTGGATTTGATTATGATGTGGATGAATGAGATTAGATGGATAAAGGGGATTGGATTAAAGAATGACGATAGTGGATGAGATTAGGATGATGGGTTTGATTAGAGGGATGGACTAGATAGATTAGGGGTTGAAATGGAATTGGATTATGGATTGAATGAGTTGATTAGGATTTGATTATGGATGACTAAGATTTGATGAAATTGAATTAGGGAAAGTGGATTAGGATGTGATTAGAATGATAAGGAGTTAGATTAAGCTCAATGATGGGATTAATTAAGGGTAATGATGGTGATTAGGAAGTGGATTAGGTGAATAATATGTATTGAATGGATTAGGATAAGGACCTTAATTAGATCTGGCAAGTTGATTTGGATTAGGGTCATAAATGATTGATCAAGATGGGATTAGGATATATTGGGATGATGTGGATAGGGTGATTAGGATGATTAGGATAAGTAAGAGGATGATTAAGATAGGTTGGATTTGGATTTGGATTTGGATGAAGTGGATGGCTTGATGCTTGACCTTAAGAACATTTGCAAACAATAAATCTCACACACAACATGAACAAGTTTTCAAAGGATTTTGATTTGATTTTGGATTAAGGGGAATGTATGGGTTTCAACAAATGAAAACATGTCAAGCACAATAACACCCTAGATTATTCAAGTGGGAGTGTCAATCCTTGTGAGCCCAAAAATCTACTATTTATCAAGTGATGGATAGCTAGGAAATGCAAGGTCATGTACCACTTATAAACTCCTTGCCTTGGAGTCCAAAGCCTTGTTGATATACGATAGACAATTGAGAGGGGGGTGAATCAATTGTCACAAAAACTTAAACACTTTCTGCAATTAAACATTCATCACTTATCCACAATTATTATGATTTAACAATGAGTGCATGAAATCATAAACTTAACAACATCAAACACAAGAGACACCAGATTTGCGTGGAAAACCCCAAGGTGGGGAAAAACCATGGAGAGGATTAACTCTCAATATATATTGCAATCTTGAAATAGTGATGTTCAGGCTTGGTCACCCCATGGGCCTAAACATATTGGCTTACTACCATGAAGAACAACTAGGTATAGCAAGCTCACCGCCTCAAACCTAGCAAGATTACAATAAGGGTTGTTAAACCCTGAGGGCTGTTAAACCCTACTGGTGGCTTACTGCCAAATTCACTGCCATGATGAACACCTTTCTTTATTGTGAATAAACAATTCCTCAACTCTGTTCTTCCTCTGCCCTACTTTTCCTTTGCTCTGCTCTTCCTCTTCTCTGCTTTGCCTTTGGAGCTTTCTTAATATATTCTCATTTTCTCTCAAGGACAACTTTTCCATGACTTAGCTACAAGTATTTATACACTACATCAACCTTGGAATGATCATCAAGGTCGGCATCAACCATTGGAACAATCTCCAAGGTCGGTATTACAAACATTTACAAAATAGGTCCTGACCTATTGCAACATCATGCAAAGGGAATGAAATGAAGATCACGTCATGCCTTATCTAGGACTCAAACATGATCTTCCATGCCACAACACGCTTCCACAATCTTCTAGAGATCTCCACAATCACTGGGATCAACCATGTCGGCCAAGACTAGTTACATGCTATGTTATCTAGGAACAATCTTCACACACCATCTCAATTTCTTAACACGGACCAAAGTCCAGATAGGAACATGATTAAGAGACATCCACAAGCATGCTATAATCATCAGGAGCAACCGCACGAACCTTAACCACTTTATTCATAGGAATCTTCTCACCGAAGTACATGAACTTTACTATCTTCAACTGTCATAAAAGAAAGATAGATTGGGGACCACCAAACTACAAACCATTGCAACTGTAGGCACTTATCATCATCCCACACTTCCCTCTAGAACTGCATAGCAAAATACTTTCTTGCGAAGGAATGCAGAACCAAATACTGTCTTCCTGTCTCAACTGAACTTACAGAAAAAGTAGGCTTCACTCTAGTGTACACAACTCACTCAGATCTTCATGCAGATGGCTTAGACCTGAAATGTAGCATCCTCAGACATACCTCTAACTTACTTCCAATCCACAGACCACGATCTTCAAGCAGGAACAAATGCGGAGTAGTTTACCGAACTGTTCTTTAGCATACAACTCACTGTCTGTACTGCACTTCTCTGTGGCTTACTTGTTTCTTCTGAAGAGGCTAATTTTCTCAATATCCTCAACATACAAGTCTTCTAAACAAGCAATAGAATAAGATACAGTTGACACCAATGACAACAAGAATGCGTTGACATTAATGACAACACCGATTAGGCACATACTTGCAATAAGCCTTGCCCAAAGTGAGTTCTATCTCCCCATCTTGAAAGTATGGTGTGAGTAACTCCTCGGGCCTAACCGATGTCTGATGCACCACAAGGAAGGATGACCGAAAGGTCTAAAACTAGGATGAATGAGGCTTCTAAGGGTGTCCCCAGTATATGCAAGCTATGAGGGGCCAAATTCTGTGTAATGAAGGATGTTGTCAAGGCATGGTATGAGAGGGTAAACCTCTCTCCTCCTTCACTTGCAAGGTATAAATTTCTTACAAGCTTAAAGCCAAAATGACAAGTGTCCCCCAATGGGAGATTCTTTCGATTCTCTCCCAAATTTGTATATCCCATTGAAACACATGGGTTTGGGTAATCCCCCAAGGTGATCAAGTCCTTGGGCGGGAAGCCTAGGTGTTTTTGATCCCTAAGATCGCCTTTCGACATGAAGAGAGAGCATACACACACTAGGTTCTTGGGATTAACAATGATAAAAATATTGATCAAGCCAAATCTTTTGATCTCTAAGGTTTCCAAATAGCACGAGGAGAAAGCATACACTTATGAATTGATCCAAACAAAGCACACAAAGTTCATTAACCCCTTAGAAATGAAATGTGCCTAAGATTAGTGCAAAAAGATAAGGCCTTTGACATGCATGCTACAAAACACAATTTACTAGTTTGATTTTCTCAGCTTGGACCAATGATAGCTACACAAAATGATGTTAGATGACTGGGCACATGCACCAAATGATTAGATTCAAAGGTTAGAAGACTTTAATCCCAAGAAAAATTCATGAATATTTTAGCAGAAAAAGAAGAACTTGTTCACATATAGAGGCACTCAAGTAGATATAGAGGCACTTGTGTATGAAAACAAGCCCAAAAACATGAAATTTTTGATGAAAAATGATGAAAATAGAGGGTTAGAGTTGGATTTTTATCAATTTTGGCATAATAACCCTGTAAAAATCACCCCCTATCAAAAAATGAGAGTTAGATGATGCAAATTTGATGAAAATGATTTTTATACCTCCCAGATACAAAGGCACTCATCTAGATATGGAAATGCTCCATTTTTATAGAAACACTCATCCATGAACTAGGCCCAAAAAATGAGATTTTGGGCTGCAAAAAAGATTGTTAAAGGTCCAAATCAAGGTTTATGATGATATAGAACATGTTAGCATGATAAAATCCTGCAAAACCCACTAATTAGACCCTAAAAATGATGTTTTTTAGTCCAAAAATGAAAGATTGAAAATTTTGCATGTCAGCTCCTAGGGTTAATATAGAAATGCCCCAGTATGATACAAAGGTGCTCAAGAATTACATAAATTACCCAGTATGGATAAAGACACTTGCATTGGTCACGGAGGCACTCATCCACCACATAAATGTCCCTTCAGAGCCTGCAAGCTTCAAAGAGGCTAAAAAACACCAAAAGATTATTAGATAAGGACCAAGAGGTCCCACCGAGCATGCCAAAATGTGTACATATGAAATGAACTATAAAGAATAAGCTAATGCAATATTAATATGTCCTATTCATGATCAAAGACAACCTTGTGATTGATATGATAAGGAATGCATGCATAAAATGAATTCAAATGATTAACTACAAATGCAAACCTTGATATTTGGATGTGCTCTTGATGTCTTGATATATTGATTGCTTAGGCGAAATGACAACATAACCTTGCATAACATGGAGACTTGAAAATGGCTTTGGTTTAGGTTGTATTTATAGATTTTTGGGATGAAGGATGGAGGGCTAGGATTGATTTGGAAGATCAATGGTTGAGGATTGATGAGAGGCTGCCAAGTAGCATGATAGGATTGGAGGATAAAGATGGTCCTTAGATCAAGGAGAGATCAAGGGTGGAGTATGGTCTTGGAAGAAGGGGATGGACGATATTGAAAAGGGAAAAAAGGACCCTTTGTACCAAGGACTTGTCCATCCCTTTGTACGAGACCCATGTGATCATGTACAAAAGCCCATGCCTTTGTACATGTTGGAGGATGTGAGAGATTTGAATGGGTTTAAGCATGGTTAGGAATGTGCAATCATGTGATTAAGTTGATTATGGATTAGTCAACTTAATCAAAAGTGCATAAAATAGAGAATCAAATAAATAGTAATATTTATTTAATTTATGGGATGGGGATAAGGATATTAGATAAATAAATATTTCTCTAATGTTAGACTATGAAAATGGATTTATTAATTAAACAATTGATTAAATTTATTCAATTAATTATAGGATACGGTATGGATGAATAGTGCATGAATAGTGATTTAATAATAAAATACTATTTAATCACTATCAAAAAGAGGATTGGGTAATTAATTGTCTAAACAGGTGTTTATCCAGCTAATTATGGAAGAAAGTTGTTTAGTGATGTCCTGATTGGGGTTGGATGATGAGAAGACAATTTTAGGTGTCTACAGTTTTATTCCAACTATAAATTTGATAATTATAATGGTTAGTTTTAAATTCATACCATAGGTATAGGCTCCAAGTTTGTAGAAACAATGAGATATGATGGAGGAATACATAGAAAAGATAGTCAAAGAAAACTCCAATATATCATAACGAAGGAAAGACCACCATTTTAAGAACTTGGGTGTAGGAGCATGGAAATTTGTGAACACTCAAAGATGTCTACACCGTGCACAAATCAAGGAAAAAACATGGGAGATAAAAGTTATTGAGAAAGAGGGTTCATTTCCACCATTAATCCTAAGAAGAGAATTGTGTAGTTTACAAATTTAGAAAAACAAATCAATAGCATAATAGCTTGTAAAAATCCACATTTACATAAAAAAATAAGAGAAAAAAGAAGAATAAGAAAGAACATCCATTAAGAAAAGAGGGCATAAGATCTACATGGGGAAAACCCAGTTTAGGTAAAAACCCCACCATCCAAACAACATTAAACCATTGTATTAATCTAGTAACAATAAAGTACAATGTTACAAAGCACTGGTTTCAATATGGAGAGCAACACCCATCTTTAAACGGCATTTATCAACCTGTTACACAACATGTAATATCTTCTTGCTCTGAAAACTTGTCACATCTCACATGCAGCCACACATCCATAGTCCTATTACATATTACAATGAAAAATAGAAATACACAAGATTATACCATTCCTCATCCATGGTGGAATTTTGGTAGCATTCTAGCAAAGTAACCTTGCTCACTCCTCTTTATCTTCCTCTCTAAAACTACTATCCCAAGCCTCCAATATATAGAGTTTAATCTCAAACAATACCACCAATGGCATTCAAAACCATGAAGGAAATAATGTAACACTTGTCCCAATGATCAACATGCATGAAGGAGTTACATGTAACAGTCACTAACCTCTTTAAGGCCATCATGCATTAAAGGATTCCTATGACTCTTCACCTTCCCATAACAAAGCACCATTTTCCTAGTGGACTACTTAACCCACTGAATGCTCCTGCAATGCATCATAGAATATATCATAAGTGTCATAAAGTGTCATAAGTAATGCATATCTCTTACATACTTCTTACAATCCCATAACCAATATAACAAGTGTCTAAATAATGTCATAACCTTCTCTCCTAAAATCCATGCCCAATTCCAAGAAGGATATAATATTAAATAATAAAATTTTGTTTCTTTCCCGAGGTCCCATAACATCAAATTTTATACCATTAACAATAAAATATTATAACTTAATTTCCTAGGACTTTGTAAGGTGAAAAGCATACCTCAATCCTAACATTCTCCCACTTGATATTAACATTCTAAGAACATATAAAGACAAATAAAACTAGGTAAATCACACAAAACTTGCACGCTTTCAAGAAACCATGAAGATCCTTATGTCAACCTAGTAGATTCCATTAAGTCCAACTCCATAAACCTACAAACATGTAGAATTTTGCCATCACACCAAAAGCGCGTACTAGTTGTGGAGAGGGATCTCATTGTCAATATACGCCAACACCCCCCCACACGATGGAGCTGGATACAACCACGTACCATGTGGGATTTGTACCCACTACGCACCACGTTGATAAGCCGAGCTTACACGGTCGAAGGGTCGAGGGCTCGAGGGACTCGAACCGATGACCTGCGCTCTGATACCACGTAGAATTTTGCCGTCACACCAAAAGCACGTACTAGTTGTGGAGAGGGATCTCATCGTCGATACAGTCGCTATGCCAACAAAACATATCTAACAAAAAAACTAGTAGATAAAGGTCATTAGTTCACCTTATGCCACTACACTCCAACCTATAAATCTACAACAACATGAGTAGATAATCAAAGTAATCTTAAAATAACATCATTAGAGGATGAATTTATCTACAATCGATAGAAAATGCGAGAAATTATGTATGCCTATACTCCCACTTGCAATCCAACATTAAAAAATAAGGTACCATAGTTAATATCCTCCAAATTACTAGTTTTACATCCCTATATACAAAACCAATCACCCTTTGCCAACACAAATCTACATCAACACCTACACTATGAGAATCCATCAAAGCAAAGTGATCAATGTACTAACCCAAGGAAAGAAAAATATTGAAATCAATATGAAGGATCCAACTGCAAAGCCAATGTAGACTTCAAGAACTCAAAAAACATGGTAACTTGATTTCAAATCTTCACACTAGGAGATACACCTATCTCTAATCTAAGTGTAGCATATACAAAACCAATACATCCATGCTCATACAACTCCACATGAAAACCTACATCAACCAATTTTACCCAAGCAAAGTAACGGATATATCAAGTCAAGAGACAATAAATGCCAAAATTATAGTCAAAGTTCTCATTGCAAGATCAATGTAGACTCTAAGAACTCAATCATGACCACATAATCTCACATCTATCTAAATCCAACATATGACAACAACCCTATTGTACTATACTAATAATCTAAAGTACTATTGAGGATCATCACATAACATCAATAGAAAAACTCAAAATAAGGAAACAACTTACAACCAAAAACTTAAAATACACAACAAAGCTCAACATGGCCCAAAGTTGTCAACAACTTTGCTAAACATGAAGCCAAAACATCATATACCGATAAATCATATAGCTATCATAATTTCCACTACTTGTACATAATAGTAACCAAGAGCTATCTTGTTGGAAAGACTGTTGTCGTTGCACCAAAAGATCAACCTTTTAATGCCCAATACAACCACTAGAGCTAATGAATCCACGGGAGGCGGTTAAGCCTTGTCACGAACCCAAGCATTGTGTTGTACAACACAAGGAGACCAAGGGCACACACCTTGCAACAATCCCCCCAGCGCAAGTGAGGGTTTTGAACCCATGACCCAGGCTCTAATACCAATTGTTGGAAAGATGGTTGTCGTTGCACCAAAATATCGACCTTTTAATGCCCGATACAACCGCTAGAGTTAATGAATCCATAGGAGGTGGTTAAGCCTTGTCATAAACCCAAGTGATGCGCTGCATAGCACAAGGAGACCAAGGGCGTACACCTTGAAACATATTCATGATACTAACATAAATCAATAAAAGAAATCCATATCACTGCCTACACTCCCACTAAAAGTGATACTAGAGATAACCAAGCATCATGATAAACATACATCTCCTAGAATCTACATAATCAAATAACTCCATATGTTGCTTACCAAAATCTCCCAAAAATAAAAGTAGAACCACCATCTCCAAACCAAGAAGAACAAGTTGTAACAATTGACTATCTTCATCCATAAATATCCCACAACAATGTGATTTGAAGCTTCCCATACACTAGTCAAAATATAACAGATATAACTCAGCCAAAACAAGAAAATAGCCAATAGAAAAACCACTAACTACATATCTAGAAAGGACACTATAGGTCCACTATAGGATGGCTACAAGTCCACCAAAAGGTCCAACATAGGACAAGTACAATTCAACTACAAGTTTCTTCATAAGAGCTACAAGTATGTTAGAGCTTATAAGGTTTCTTAAATGACTATTCATTCAAGAAACCTACAAACACCTAAACACAATGAAAGATATCATGGCAACACTAAATTAGCAAGACAAAACCATAGTTCTTCACAACCAAGCTTGTCCCCAAACTCTTTCTTCTATGTCAAGGGTTTCCTAGATCTACAACCATTGTATCCATAGATCTACAAAACAACATAGATTTTAACCCAAACTTACAAAACACACATTCGACACAAAATTACAGCTCACTATGCAAGTTACATTCATTATAAAAACACATATTTAAAATTACTCACAAAACTTTAACACCAAGATCTATATTCTGAATGATGAAGCACTACAAATCTGCATCATGCACAAAATTGCAAGCACACCTTTTATCCACTATAAATTGCCATGTAATGAATAGCCTCAAATGTTTCTTTCTTCTATAGTTAAGTAACCTTAAGAATAGCATCACTTACCCATCACCAGTAGACCACCTTATTCTTTCTCCTTTAATCTTGTAGGAAATATGATGCAGAAACTTTCGGAGGTCATAACTTTTGACCTGGGAGTCTGTTTGAGCTGAAATTTGGTGTGAAGATGTGTCTTGAGGAGTTGATTCAAATTCCTATTGAACTAGTTTGGTTGGACTTTGTTTAGACATTTTTGGGGGCCATTGTCAATCATCTAGGGCCTCAAATTGAGGTCTTAATGATTTTTCATGATTTTCCCAATTTGTTTTTTCTAATTATTTTTCAAACTTTATATGCAATTAGATTAGAAAGTTGACAATTAGTCCTACTTCAGTTAGTTTCAAATAACTATCAACTTTCATGGCCATGCAGATAAGCATGCAGAATTTCCTAAAATGGCAAATTTAGAAAGTTGCTAAAAACTGCCAAAAAAGGGAATTTTCATTTTTTGTGGATATAAAGTGTTTCTTTTCAGTTGTAGAGGGGAGATGGAACGGGATGAGAAGAAGAGTTGATAATCTTTCTAAGTTTCTGAGTTTGTTTGCAATAATAATAGTGATGAATATTATGCTATGAATGTTTGGTTTCATCAAAACATTACCCTAAAAAGTTAGCCCCAATTATTACATAAAACCCATGCAACAAGATTTTCTCATCTATGTAACTTCTCAACCAAGCAACCACATTGTTGCTCCAAAAATTTAATGTGAATTTTAACACTACCATAACAACTAATTCAACCATTTTCATGTCACTCTCATAAAGTATTTAAGGTTATCATATAAAGAAAATCCTTCCTATCAAGCCACAAAACAATACTAGCTATGCAAGGATGAAAAACACTTGAAATCAAGCTCACACAATGAAGATTCATCCATGTACATCTAAATATCTTAAATAAGCATGTAAAAAAATATAAATGGATAACCATAATATGTGTTTATTCACTATGTAGTCACTTCCATACACACAAGTGTTCTACCAACATAGACCCTTCAAATAAAAACTAAGCTTTACAAAAAAATGGGTACCACTACATCTTGTTTACATATCCCAATAACCTAAAACTAAAGAGAGAAACCATAGGTTGTCTATAAATTAGGTTATAATAGTAATACATCATATTACATATCAACAAATAAACATCATGGCATTTCACACAAGCTCCAACACTGAGGTTTCTTCCCTTACATCTTCCAAAAGACATTGTTGCTCGTTTAGATTTTGTATTTTAGCTCTTGAATATTACACCATTATTTCTATCCATGGGTCTTCTTTCAACCATCAACCCATATGCTCAATCTATATCTACAAACTACACATTCCAGGAAAGGAATCCCCATCTTCATAGAATCAACTAGTCGGTGATTACAAGAAACAAAACACAATGATAATCAAATCTTTTTTTTGCAACTATAACTAAAATAAAACCATCTTCAAACTAAACTAAGATTCACACAGAAGTTAGAAACACAACTAGCATGCCTAACAAGAAGATTATCTATCACAAATAGATAGATTCACATCGCTAGCCAAAACTCCCACTACGTGTGATGTAAAATTTTTTAGGTATAGTGATAAACATTCTTCAAAGTTCTTCATTCTCCATTCTACAAGTGCAAGTTATTGTTTTCTTAAAAAATAAGATCAACTAGAACAACAGAACCATCCAAGAACACATCCATCTACAAACAATTCCCATTCCATAAAGGATTAAAAAAATAGCCCATTCCTTTTTATGGATTTCCATAAGCTCAAAAAAAATTAAAAAGGAATACTCAAAACGCAAAAATAAGCTCTAATACCAAATGTTGGGAAATAGGGTTCATTTTCACCATTAATCCTAAGAAGAGAGTTGTGTAGTTTACAAATCTAGAAAATATTCAACAATATAATGGCTTGTAAAATCCACTTTTACATAAAAATGAGTTAAAAGAATATAAGGATAAGAAAGAACATCCATCAAGAAAGGACGACACAAGATGTACGTGGTAAAAACCCTTTCAAGTAAAAAAACCCTCCCTCCAAACACCATGAAACCCTTATATTAATCTAATAATAATATGGTTATAATACAAAGAACCAATTGCAATATGGAGAACACCCATCTCTGAACCTTGTTCTCCAACCTATAACACAACATGCAATATCTTCCTACTTTAGAAATTTGTTGTGTATCACACATGTAACCACGTCCATAGCCATATTACATATTATAGTGAAGAAAAATAATACACAAGATCATAACATCTCTCATCCATGGTGGAATGTCAATAGCATTCTAGCAATATAACCTTGCTCAACCTTCTTCATCCTCCTCTATAGAACTATTGTCCCAAGCCTTCAATATATAGAGTTTTAGCTTGAACAATACCACTAATGGTATTCAAATCCATGAAGGAAATTATTGGCTCTCAAATTTGGAGGCTCCCAAATCCCTAAAGACAAACTAAACCTAAGCCCCAAGGGATGCCAACTTAGGATAATTAACGTATAGCTTATGATCAAGTAGGGACAACAATGGAACAATGCATGAGAGTGGATGAACTCTCCTTCTACTTTAGGCTCTACTAAGGCAAGGGGTATTCCTTGAGGTCTTCAAACAAGACAATGGAAGAAGAACATATACCAGGCCCTTAGAAACTACATCTAATGCACTATGAACTCTAAAATATGTTACTAAACTCATGTTAGTGTTGGATGCAACTAGACCTATAAGACCTCCAAAAAGTAGATAGGATATTTTCTTGCACATACACTAAAAGATTAAAAAAATAGTTTGCACTCCCACCCTTATACTCGGCAAGCATAGGTGCAAGAAGAGGGCAACACCATCATAGTTCTCTAATAGTTAGTTAATTTCAGCATGCAAAGGATGTGATGTGAGTTACATTACTGAACCATGAAAGCATGCATGAACCTAATCTACTACTAAGTTAATAAGAGAGATGATTAAGTTAAAATGAGTTTGGACTTTAACCTTCTAGATTAATGGCTACTCTACTAGGCAACTGAGTCAAATCTAGGAAGGAAGAAGAGAGCACACCTACAAACCATCAATGGAAGCTAGACTTACATGCATACATAAATCAAAAAAATAAGGATATATGTAATTAAACATGCTTCAACAATCCATCATAGAACAATAACAATCCACATGCATAAAAGATTACAAAATCATTTACAATGCATTAAAATATTGTCACACTTACCTAACTCTCATTTCAAATGCCAACAAGTGTGGTAAGAGAGATTTAGTAGATAGGCTAAAAGAATCCCTTAAAAAGTTACAGGCCACCATGGAAACATTTAATTTTATAGACAAGTCATTTCTTATATTATCCTTCCTCTTGTTTACAAAACATGCTTCAACCCCTTACTCAACTAGGCATTCATTGTTCAATTCCCTAAAACAAACTGAGACACTTATAGTTAGGAAATTGACTCTAGGACCAACTCTTGCTACAAATTTCCTCCCTCTATATATAACATTACATTTAGTTCCTATAATATACACCCCTGTTGTGTATATATTTTGATGCCAAATTTTTGTTTTTCTGATTATTCTAAGTTTAGGGTTTCATTGAATATATTGCATGTTTGATATTTGCATTGAATACATGAAATAAAGAGCATATAGCATAAACCCAGAAAATCTAAAATAGATATCAACAAACTGATGAAGACCCAAATTATATTATATCAAAATATGAATTACAGTGACATACCCAGATGGAGTTTTACAACTTCGTGCCAATGCTGACGGAGAGCCAGCAACACAATGCATACAAATCACCTCCAAGACTTCATACAATGAAAGTTATGTCACAAAGGATCTTTGGAGGATGTTTCACAACCCTAGGTGCCAATAATGGATAATAGAGAGTTCCCACTTGATGTTGAACAGCTACCCAAAACTCCACAATCACCTTGCTATTGTACGACCACTGTTGTAGATGAAAATCAGTCACAACTCACTCCAAACACACCCCTTTATCATTGTTTTGAATCAATTGTCATTGCAAGAGATAGGCGATCTTATTGGAAAGATAAATGCATAGAAAATTGCCCTCAAAACTCCACATTCACCTTTGAAATTAGTACGGCCCCTTGCTGAAATGTATAGCTTGTGCAACAGGGTTTATAACAGCGCTAAACTCTTCACAAAATGCATAAAACTATTCATTATATCTCTATTCTAAGTTGCACAATCAAACTCTCTCAAGAATGGACAATTTCAGCTCAAACCCTCATCAAAATGTATCAAATGAAAGCACAACTGCAACTACTCGATGCATCCACCAATGTAGTAATTGCTAATGGAGGTTTTTGTCCCTAGAAGCCAAGAACAACACTCTCTTGCAAAGGTTTTCATCTCAGCAAGACAATACCAGACCTGGGAGCCAAGTTCCAAAAACCCTCGAAGAGAAAATCTCAAAAGAGAGAAAAAATAATAATCCAAGCATATCTCAAATGAGGCACTTTTCCCTATTTTGTAACTCTCCAAGAGGGGTGTTTCACTTTTTAAGGGAAATATTCTTTTAATTTTACTTTTTAATATTTCCCAAGGTGAGTGCTCCATCAAATGACTTAAGTGACTTTTAAACATTTCATTTTTCATCACTTAACCAAAAAAACCCAAAGTCTAATATTAAATAATAATATTAGTTTACGGACTTTAAAACGGAGGCCCAAATGAACTCAGAATTCAGTGATCTATACCTCACTCGAAAGGTCTCGACGAGACGCTCCATCTCCAACACTGAAAATCTTGATCCAGCTCCAAACCTGAACTTACTAAAAATAGTAAGTACGCCACAAGGCACCCAAACTACCATTAACAACTGCCAACTACCAACTGAGAAGTTAGCAACACCGACACTGGGCTCTCTAAACACCATTATTAGCCTACGAGGACCCGATGATAGGCTAAACCACCAACTCTGATGCTCGATCAAAAAGGGGACATTACAATCCGCCCTCCCTGATATTGCTCATCCCCAAGAAATCACCACTGAATAGGAAAACATCGCTTCTTCAAAGGCCCAAGGAAAAAAATGTAGGATGACCCACATGTCACCAAATAACTCAAATAGCACCAGCATACACACTACTGCGCAAAGATAAACATCATGCCATCTATCCAACTCCTGCGCACAAGATTTGTGCATCGAAATCAGCCCATGTACCTGTGAATCAATGATGAACCTGTATGCATACAACACAATGTACATGCTATAGAACTCATCAACAAACCCTGACTAAAATCCTGATGCACAAGAAGGATACCAAAGCAAACTGTAAAGGCTCCAATAATATATCCCTGGATCCCAAACCCAGAATGGAAGTCTGCCAAGCATAACATCCCCTGACTTCTGATGCACTACTCTGATATCAACTTCACCATGTAGAGAGTGGTGAAGCAACACATCAGAATCCAACTGAACTGTCATGCCAAACCTGTCACCACCTCGATCCCAAAACAATTGAACCTCCCATCCATCCTCCATGAAAAGACAAAAATATCTGGAAGCCTCCGCAATACAATATCTCCCTACAACCTCTGCGAAATTCCCATGGATGTGATAACTAACCAAGCCATCATGCCCACTGCTACTACAACCTCCCTGAAGCCCTGTCTCCAAATGAGACCCAGTAGTAGCAAACTCTATCAGGTACACATCATCATGATGGTAATCCAACCTCTGATCCTGCAAGTAATCCCCTGCAAATAACTAAGTCAGGTACTTGCAACCCCTAGTCTCATCTTCTGTAGATGGCAACCCTTCATCCCACAATGGATGGTATAAATCCTGAGCCAATCCACACTTACGTATCATCAAGTCATCCGTGTGTGGACCAAAGGAGAAATGATGAGCACTCCTCATCATGCAGTCAAGATAAAATGCTCCCACCTCTATCAATGGCTGACCATCAAAGTCCTGGGGAACACCCCCCTCATCACTCTAATCACTCGAATCAAATGATGGCTCATGTCTCTGATCATGAATGGCTAATTGGGTAGATAACCTACAAGTCCTCTCTGCATACCTAATAGCAAAGTCCTGATCTGAAAGCAATTGGAGGTATTAGGATTTAATCCACTCCATGGCATGCTAGATAGTTCGCAAATTGGATATAGAAGTGCCCGCTACTACCCCTATCTACCTTTCCTCCAATTGTGCTCTCCAAAAGAGATCCTCTACAAACTTGTGGGTGCTTTTAATATGAGTTAAGGTTTGAACAACCTTATCCTCGGTAACCTTCAGCTGATCTCTCCATCCCTGTGACTCCCTAAACTGTTGATCAAAATCAGTTGCATGGGATGTAATCTCTTATTTACTTCTAGGAGAGGGAAACAAATCATCATGAGAGCCGATCTCCCCATTGAATGATGCTCTGCATATCTCCTACAAAAATGATGAAGTAGTGTGGTGATCTATCACACAACTTTCTGGAAAATTCACTACTACACCACAAGAGCCATCAATCAATTGCTCAACATCCTCTGAAATGGGACTAGCCTCAGGAACCACTAGTGCAACATAATGTTCCCTGCTACACTCATCCAAAACAATCATCCCATCTGTGTCACCTGCACCAGTAAATGAAATGGATGTAACCACATGCTCAACCAGCTCACAACCATAATCCATGGATATATGCTCCTCACTCACTATTTCCATAGAAACCTAAACTATATTTGTAGATGATGAAGACTGCGCCAAGCTCAACTCTACGGTAAGCTCATCTATTCATAACTTTGACTCTTGAAGGGTTGTTTGAGCATTCTTCAAAGAGCCCATGGTGACCTCAAGCTCATAAGTGAGCTCATCAATCTCCTCTTCCTTTCCCTTTAGAGCATCATAATAGATACCATCAAGCATGAGAAGATGATCTCTATCTGATAATAGTTGTAGGTAATTATTTTTCATTACCCCAACAGCATCTCTAAGTACCTGAAACTCAGCAAGGGAAAGTCCATTATCAAGGTGCTCATATATACCTAGAGTCCAACAACAATGTGTCACCAACTGTTGAACAACATCAAAGTGTTCTAAGGCTGAAGCAATCATGCCTTCGTTCACCTTCAATTGCCCTGCCAAATGATGAGACCCCTGTGACAAATCATCTCCACATAATTTTTTTGATTTGTAATATGCACTATGGTAAAAGGTTGTATCATCATCACTCACTATTTGATAAGCATCCTCATGTGTGCTATCAACTAACTCTTCTGAAAGGTCACTTGGTTCTTCAAGTTGCAAGGGAAATGAATCATTTTCTTCATCACTCTAGTCAAAGGTTATGGCAGCATCAAATTTGTCACCCATGGCTGATTTAAAGTCTTTATCTACATACCTTTCACCTAGGTCCTTTGAGGACTTAAGACTTTCAGCATCAATGCTCTCAGGCTCGCTTGCAAAGTCACCTTCTAGCAATCTATCCATCATTTTTAATTCATTCTCAAAAGTAGTATCTTCAAGATCTTCATCAAAGCGAGGCCCAGCTTCACAAATTTCTGTTGTAGTCTTCCCCAAATCAACAAGCTCCTCTCTGCATGTCTCTTGATTAGTGATCTTGTTTTCATCATACAAAGGCTTAGACTTATTTTTTCTAGCTATCAGGTCTTCTTCTTCTTTGCTCTTATCATGACTTGGCTGTAATAAACAGGTGGTAGAAATTTCTATTTCACATTCTTTGGTGTTCCCACATATGTGATTAGATGTCCACGCTTCTTGGCATGTGAAACAACGTTACTCTCTTCTTAACTGATCTTGCTCATTTTTGTAACCTGTAAACCACAAGCAATACATTCTTCTTCTGTCAAGAGATGCCCAATTTTCTTAATTTTCTGCTCAACCAATGTCTTTGACAACCAATGTGTTGTAGGTGACACATGTTCCTTTCTCCAAATACTTAGCAAGTTAGATAATAACAACTTGGAGATTTCATCATCTTCATCTAAAATCATAGACAAGATAGTTTGTATTTCTGCTTTAACATCATCCGCATGATATTTTCTAATTTTGTCAAAGAAACAATGGAACAGTTTGAGAATCAAGTCATCACACTTAAGATCAATCAAAAAGACATATGACCTGACCTGAGCCATAATTTCTAACATCTTAGCAATATTTTTGAAAGATAGGCTTCTAGTATCATCCAACCCATGAAAGCTTTCAATAATCAACTGTAAGAACTCCTTCAAGTAATCATTGTAGGGTGCTTCAGGGGCTGAAATTCTCATGACTTCACTGATGCATGTGAAAACCGTCAATCTTACATTCTTGTCTAGATGCTTTAACAACTCAGGGTCACACAACAAATTCTTTGAAAGAATAAAAGCTATCAGCATTACCCGAAGAGGTGACTAAGGAATTTTAGATAAACATTTCTCAACTTCTTCCACAGTGCTGAAAAGACTTTTATCTGACCCGTGCAAAGATTTCAACTTCAGATATACATCCAAAAGTCTTCTACACTGATCTCTGTCCCAGAGAGATGCCATGATCTCACATTCACTGTTCAAAACCTATCAACTGCCCAACTCTGGACACTCATACAAGTGTTGATCACTCACATGCAAAGCTAAGCTGCATGTCTGAATCTAACCTCACTAGATGGCAAGATCTTTTGCTCTGATACCACTGTAATATACACCCCTATTGTGTATATATTTTCATGCCAAATTTTTGTTTTTCTGGTTGTTCTGAGTTTAGGGTTTCATTGAATATATTGCATGTTTGATATTTGCATTGAATACATGAAATAAAGAGCATATAGCATAAACCCAAAAAATCTAAAATAGATATCAACAAATTGATGAAGACACATATTATATTATATCAAAATATGAATTACAGTGACATACCCAGATGGAGTTTAACAACTTTGTGCCAATGTTGATGAAGAGCCAGCAACATGATGCATAAAAATCGCCTCCAAGACTTCATACAATCAAAGTTATGTCACAAAGGACCTTTGGAGGATGTTTCACAACCTTGGGCGCCAACTATGGATAATAGAGAGTTCCCACTTGATGTTGAACAACTACCCAAAACTCCGCAATCACCTTGTTGTTGTACAACCACTGTTGTAGCTGAAAAATCAGTCACAACTCACTCCAAACACACCCGTTTATCACTATTTTGAATCAGTTGCCATTGCAAGAGATAGGCAATCCTATTGGAAGGATAAATGCATAGAAAACTACCCTCAAAACTCCACATTCACCTCTGAAATTAGTACAACCCCTTTTTGAAATGTATGGGCCTATGCAATGGGGTATATAATAGCACTAAACTCTTCACAAAATGCATAAAACTATTCATTATATCTTTGTTCTAAGTTGCACAATCAAACTCTCTCAAGAATGGACAATTTCAGCTCAAACCGTCATAAAAATGTATCAAATGAAAGCATAACTGCGAATATTGGATGCATTTACCAATGTAGTAATTGCTATTGGAGGTTTTCATCCCTAGAAGCCAAGAACAACACTCTCTTGCAGAAGTTTTTATCTCAACAAGACAATACCAGACCCGAGAGCCAAGCTCTAAAAACCCTCAAAGGGAAAATCTCAAAAGAGAGAAGAAATAATAATCCAAGCATATCTCAAATGAGGCACTTTTCCCTCTTTCATAACTCTCCAAGAGGGGTGTTTCACTTTTTGAGGGAAATATTCTTTTAATTTTACTTTTTAATATTTCCCAAGATGAACGCTCCATCAAATGACTTAAGTGACTTTTAAACATTTCATTTTTCATCACTTAACCAAAAAAACCCAAAGTCCAATATTAAATCATAATATTAGTTTACAGACTTTAAAACGGAGGCCCAAACGAACTTAGAATTCAGTGATCTATAGCTCATCGGAAAGGTCTCGACAAGACGCTCCATCTCCAACACTGAAAATCTTGATCTGGCACCGAACCTGAACTTACTAAAAATAGTAAGTACACCACAAGCCACCCAAACTTCCATTGACAATTGCCAACTACCAACTGAGAAGCTAGCAACATCGACACTGGGTTCTCTAAACACCATTATTAGCCTACGAGGACCCGATGATAGGCTAATCCACCAACTCTAATGCTCGCTCAAAAAGGGGACATTACAGCTCCTTGGGCAAAGTTGTAGGGGCCACATGCAGTCAACACATCAATCATCAATATAACCATCTCCACAAGAAATCTCCCTTGGATCTGTTGATCAGTACCCAAGGGTAGAGGAGAAATCACCACCATGTTGAGTAAGTCATCAAATACTAATTTGCAAGTGTGCAAATGAGGGCATTCCACAATCATGTATAGATAACCCATGCCCATTTTGTCAGCAACACATGGCCTTGCACCTAAATCTCTATTCCTAAGAGGTCCACTAGTACATATAGGCATTTGGAAGTCTTCACATGTCAAATTGTGTTCATATGGGAGCATAAATGACAAGTTAGGATCTACAGGGGAGTAGGTGAAGACCTGTGTTTGAGCCACATAAACCTAATGGGGGCCTATAGGGGCCCGGGTGGGGGGGGCCTACTATTCGCCAGGGGGTGGGTGGGAGGAGATAGAGTTGTCCAATTCGGGGAAATGTAATTGGCCTTTAAAAATTACATTGGTAATGGGAAAGTCTACAATGTTAGTGTATGGTAGAAAAGCAAAGGTTAAGTGTAGGAGATAAGTTGCATGGGGGGTGAAAAGTCCAAAGAGATAAGTCATTGGGGTTTAGAGCTAGGGATGCAATGTGCAATTACATTAGGGATCAGGAAGTTTTCTAGGTAGATTTGTGATAAGGCAATGAAGAGGCAAACTTGGGAAGTAATTTGCAAAAATTACAAGACTGCATCGAAAGTCTGAAAGTTTATAATGTAAGTGGATGGTGGAAGTCAAAGATGGAAAAGCAATTTGCAACAATTGCAAATTGTACATGAGCTTTGACAGTCTAGGGACAAAAAACATGGTGGGACAATAGAGTAATGTTGTGGGCAAGAAAATATTGCAAATTGTACATGGAGCTCCAAAGTTTGACAAGATATAAGGGATAGAGGTGTTGGAGCAATTTGCAAAATTACCCAACTACACCTAGACATCCACCAAAACATAAGGGGGTAGAAAGTGAAGGTGCAGGAGCAATTTTCTAATTGCTCCATTGCACCTAGACTTTGAAAGTTTGGCAGAATACAGAGGGGGGTGAAAAGTGAAGGTGTACGAGCAATTTACAAAATTTATCAACTACTCCTGGACTCTAAAAGTTTAACTAAATACAAAGGGGGCATAGAGTGGAGATGCAGAAGTAATTTACAAAA
Organism: Cunninghamia lanceolata; assembly: GCA_027924645.1. Classification (NCBI taxonomy): domain Eukaryota; kingdom Viridiplantae; phylum Streptophyta; class Pinopsida; order Cupressales; family Cupressaceae; genus Cunninghamia; species Cunninghamia lanceolata. Next base: position 22,052,996 of record BSBN01000112.1, on the reverse strand, counting down.
TTGCTCAACTACACCTGGAATCCAAAAATTTGTGAGAATACAAAGCGGGGTGGAAAGTGGAGGTAGAATTGCTCAATTGCACCTAGCCTTTGAAAGTCTACTTGAATATAAAAGGGGTTAGAAAGCAAAAGCACATGAGTAATTTGTAAAATTGCTCAATTGCACCTAGACTCTTAAAGTCCACTAGAATACATAGGGGGCAAAAATTAGAGGTGCAAGAGCAATTTGTAAATTGCTCAACTACACCTGGACTCTAAAAGTTTGTCTGAATACAAAGGGGGTAGAAAGTGGAGGTGCAGGAGAAATTTGCAAAATTGCTCAACTACACCTGGACTCCAAAAGTTGACTAGAATAAAAAGGGGTCGAGAAGTGGAGGTGTAATTGATCAATTGCACCTAGACTCTAAAAGTCACCCTAAATACAAAAGGGGTGAAAAGAAGAGGTACAGGAGCAATTTGCAAAATTGCTTAACTGTACTTGGACTTTGAAAGTCCACTAGAATACAAAGAAAGTAGAAAGAAGAGGTATAGGAACAATTAGAAAATTACTCAACTTTACCTAGACTCTGAAAGTTCACCTATGATTGCATAATGATCCAAAATGCCTCAAACTTGGAATTTACAACATTTAAGCACATGGAAGGGTTTGGGTCTAAAACACAACATGAAGCACAATTTTATAGACAACTACTCAAAAGCACAGATGATTATGCAATTGGATCTATAAGCAGACTTGTCATTACCACTAAAAAGTTTTTAATATCTTGTTAACATAAAAGGAGGAGATTATGAATTAGACAAAGCACGGGTGCTAATATGTTCTCAACTCCTTAGTTCAATGTAGTTTACAACCTCTTATTCCTAACATATTTCTTCAACCAAGAAAACATCTTAATTTTTTGGCCACAAAAAAAAAGGTACATGCACCCAAATTTGGCACAACATTTCTCTACAATGGAAGAACAAGTTCAGTGGAACAAATTCCCAGCAATGCTATTTAGAAACATTGTAAAACGGGTTGATCCAAAAGAAAATATGCTTTGTATGTGTCAATCAACATACATTGAAAAACTCTGTAATAAACGAACCTTGGATTATCAATACAACTTACTACACTCAACATTTTAGGTGATTGAGTTCACACTCTTGAATTTTTTTAATTACCACAAAAAAAAAATTCAAATATAATAATACTTACATCGTCATATGTTGTTGAGTCATGGAATTTTAAAATTAGCAAACCCATTCTCTATTCCATTTCATGCCTTTTGCCCAACATGCAACTATAAATTTGATAGCTTTGGAACACTACAAGATCAAATTGCTCAATATATTAAATGCAACAAGTTATCTACATATACTCCCTTTATCTCAAAGGCATTGCAACAATTAAGAAAAAGGAAACACTACATTGTTTTTTTTTTAACAAATCCACCATTCAACTCTTTCTCCCTAATCTACACATATGAAGAATACGTTGAAGACAAATAGGTAGTTGTCTTCATCTTGCGAGACTTCCATGCAAAGGGGTAGTTCACTCTCAATCAAAACAATGTTATAATCAAGGCAAATTGTATTGGACAATGACCAACATATTGTATTACTAGGGGCAATCATCTTCAACCTTCAAATAGCATATTTACAAACTAAAATAAAAAATTGTTTACAAACTATATATTCTTTCTTGCAAATAGTTCTTCTTTCTACTATAGAATTAAAAAAATTGTACCTATTATTGCTTTTAATTTTTTTTATTTTTAATTGAATAAGAGGATGCAACAATACCACAAAGTATCTCAATGGTGGGTAAGGATACTTCTATTTTATTGCTTAAACTGTCTCTTCTCATTTTATTTTAAGTACCAATTTTTGCAATCAATTATTTTCAATTTAGACATTAGTACCAAGTTTTGCAATCAATTATTTTCAATTTAGACATTAGTCCTAGTTATGACTGCTTATGTAGTAGACTTCAACTTTTAACCTACCAATTTCATTTAAGCTGACAACAACAACAATCTCTTCACAACCATCTTGGTATAAATTTTGGAAGAAGCAATGGATTACACATTGTGTTGGGAAGCAAACTTGGGAGGTAATGGGCCTCCCTCATTTAGGAGCATCCCTGACTTTTCATGTGGGACTATCCCCTCTGTTGAAGGCAATTAGCCCAATAGGGGCATCTATACAAATCATGGAGCAAATAAGCATGATTGTGTTGCAATAGAGAATGTTTTCCCCTTTTCATGTAAAATTTGTGTTTTAGAATATTATCCTTGCTAGCATTTAGAATGCAACCTATGCAAATACTTTGTATTTTCAAATTAGTTTGGGGTATTACGAATCAACAATGTCACTTGAGCAAAGTTTTTTTTTAATTTCTGACGTAGTTTATCTACTCTTACAAAATGGTCACAGAAGCTTATCAAAACTACCTCGTCAAGCATTAACTACTTTGCAAAATTTGAAAACCTTATAAACATCATCTGCTTATGTAAAATTACTTTCTTGTTATAAACACCCATGCAAAAATTTCAAGCTCAACTTTGATACATATACTTGACTGGTTTTTCATCAAAAGTTCAATATAATTCTGAGACAAAAGTAAATGTCAATCTCTCTGTGCATATCAGCAATTACTTTCTTGTTATAAACACCCATGCAAAAATTTCAAGCTCAACTCTGATACATATACTTGACTAGTTTTTCATCAAAAGTTTAATATAACTCTGAGACAAAAGTAAACGTCAATCTCTCTGTGCATATCAGCAATAGAAAAATAGATAATGTTAATACTTTCAATTACCTAACATTTCAAGTCAAATATGATTTCATACATTAAAGGCTGTTTCATAACAAACCAATGGATTAGAGCCAAATGCTTTGTATGATTGCAACATCTTAACAATAAATTACAAAATACTTGCATTTATATTGTATATATTGTTTCCTCTACCAACTACACTTAAATTTGTTTCATGCTCACCTCTAATGCAAAACATATTACACATTCCATCTATAGGAACCCAATGCAACGCATCTCTTGTTATATTTGGTCTCATTAGATGTTCATTTATAAGTAGATGATTTTTTAAAGGGGTTTGAAGAAGACTTTAAATATTGAAATTAAAATTATCACCGATACATATTATTATATTGGAAAAATCTAAAAAAAATAAGTAGAAATTTTAAATAATTTAAGAATATTAATTGAGAATGGCTCAAAGAATATGTAAGCCCTAAGAATAATGGAAAACTACACTTTTTGGTCAAAATATAATTGTTAAAGTGAATCAAAATCTTTATACAAAAAGATGAAACTAAAATATTAGATGTAAATATTTCTAAACATATGCACCATAATATTACTACAAGTGAAGTTTTTTTAAATTCAATATCACAATTAAATTTTATTTACAAAGATGTGTTTCTAATACGAGGTATACATACCCTACCTATCTCCTTCAAGATTTGAACTTGTGACCTCTCTTTCAAAATGGCAAGTTTTTCACCAACGGACTAACTCAAGTTGTATCTCACAGTTGGAAAGCGTGGCAGGATTTGGAGTTAGATCGGTCGGCCACCCCACACGCTCGAAACTGAAGCAGGAATAATGAATAATTAAGCAGCCAAGGTCGGCTCACTTGGAAGTTGAGGACGACGGCTTGGAGGGGAAGTTGGTAATAATCACAACAACCAAGCAAAGTAATGTGGCGAAGGAAATATATGATAATTCTCCGCTTGGCATTTTACTGGGTGGGCAACATGGACTCAACGATCTGCCTCAAAGCCTAAGAAGAGACAAATCGCCTTCATGGGTGAAATTACAAACTATAGGCTGAAGAGAATTTTCAAAACAAGGTCTGTAATTGTCTTACATGCCATTCGCATGGTGCTGGGGGACACTTTCTTGTCCACATCCCATATGTATAGGGTTAATATGGATATTTCATCCATACTTGTAGTCTTCTTAGATCTGGGTGAAGCAAAGGATGTCATCCGTGTGGTGGCAGAGTCTGATAAAACCGCGATGGAGGGGAGGTCTAAAAAAGATCCTAGATGATGTTGTGTTGGGCCTAGGTTTTCTACGAGGTAATGGCACCTGGCCTCTGATAATGTGACCCTACAACAGACCATGTGTACCATTCATCACCGCTACTGTAGGCCAAAACGAGGAAGAACCTAAACAAAAGCCTAAATGGGGTGCAAGGAGCTCGGACTCGAGTATGGATGGGGACGTGGCAGATGACACAGGTTTAAAGATTGGTGCAGTTCATGCTTGCTTCCCGGGGATTTGCTGACACTAGATATATAAGTATGAGCCATATATATATATATGTAAATAGAAAATGTTATAGCAGGAAATATACATGTAATCCTAACAGTGTATGCAGAAAAGAAAAGATTTTGTAAAGGTTTACTGTTTTTTTTGGTAACTTGATAGTAATGCAGATGACCCGGATGGGATTTTGATACAGGCCCTACATTGGAGCAATTCACTTACTAAAAAAAAAAGACCCATTAGAGTATAAAGGCTGATATCAACACTCACATTTGGGGAAAAAAAACGATAAAAATTGAATTAACATTTTTCACATACCCACCCGTTATTTCCTCCAGTTAATATTGCACATTGTTAGGCGGGATATAACAACCGTTACAATTTTGTATGTACGATTAGCCCAATGAAGTTGGAGGAGAGATCTCACTATGTATTTATTATACTAAATATTATTTCTAAAAACTTTTGTGTCGTATTAGTATATATGACAATATGGGCTTATATTCTCGCAATTGACAATTTTCATGAGTTTTTCAAAAATTAAATTAGTCAATCAACAAATCTTATAAATACTGTTTGCCTAACTTTCTCTATAAACTAGATATATTCGTCAAGACATACCTGTACTAATAGTAAATCATATATTTTCCTAGGAGACAAAATTTTAGAGTTTTCCTATGTTTTTCCTTTTTAAACTAGAAACATTAGCCTACCACTCAATATTTACAAAAGAATTACATTCCTCAAAATTTGTAGTGAAAACAACTTCTTTTAATATCACAATAAATTAACTAATTAATTAATGATAATTTATAAAACAATATTGTATTACATGGTGTGTTTCTTTCTTTCTTTTCATATTGCCCTTCTTAATAGCACACCTTTAAAAATGTCCAATTAAAAACTAAATAGAAGTACTTTTATATTGAATTTGGGAAAAATCCTTTCTCAGATCTGATAAAAAAATAACTTGTAAAATGAATACAAAATTAAGGATATAATTCTCTTTATTCTCATGAATTGGCATTGTTCCAAACCTCCACATTTAAAGCTCTGTAGCATATCTTGAAAAATGTAAGTTTGTAAAAACTGATTTTGATGTATTACAAATCTCAAAATCTAAGAGTTATGACCGAAGCATGTGCTACTCCAAGCACAAAAAATAACCCTTGCTAAAGATCCTGATGGGTCTCAACGTTCAGGTATATACATTCTCTAGAAGCCACTCCAGGAACTGCAAAACATAAACGGACTATATGCTTCAAAAAATTGAATGAAATCAACAAGGCACTGGAAGTTCGGTATGCTCTGCTAATAACTGCTTTGAGAATTTACCCAATTTTTGCAGCACTCCTAAAAAGTCCCTATAATCATCAAAATGTGATAGCCAGGTATTCAAATGAATAACCTACAGAAACATCAATGGATTCTAAACAAGGCCTGTCAGCTCAATGACAAGATCGGCATATGGATAAATACGTGAACAAGATAAAATAAAGTGCTTTCAAGCACAGACCAAAATTTTTAAACTTTGGAACAGTATGAGGATTAAGCCTCATAGAACTGGATTGAGGGGTTGGAGTTTGAAATAGTAGAGGGGAGATCAAAAAAATGGACACGAAAGCTAGAGTTCAAAAATAACACAGAAACGAGTTCAAAGAGGCTTATTCCCAACCAACATCTGACCACAATCTTTCAGTAAACAAAAAAAACAGGGTGACGGAATTTTGTTTCATTGACATTATCATGATAAACTTGGGATGTAAGAGCAAGAGGGCAAAGATTCAGAGCATAATGAGCATCAAACTTTTAAAGGCTCAGATCACAACCAGTAGGTACTGCTTATAGGGTATTTCAGCTTGAACGGGGAAATGCATCATCCCTTGTAATCGCAAGGACAGGAACCTGGTTTGACTTTTTTGAAGCAATCACTTTTGATCAATTCCTGAAAAAGTAGAACCTGCTAAGCTGCTTGATGTTGTAACTAGTGCTCCTGAACCTAAAACTTCACCAGTAGAAGACGGGGAAGCAGCTTGTGATGTAGAAATTGGCTCTTTGGACGACCCAGCACCAGCCTCTGGCCGTAAATCTGAAGAAGAAGATGATGGAGCAAGAGTGGCTGACGAGGAGCCCACTGGATAAGGAGCCACCGGCATATCAGTTAGAGAGGATGCAGATGGACTATAACTCAGAGTCCCCATAGGATGATCAAATTTGCAAGTTGGTCCATATCTGCAAATTCCATGCTGCGCATAGAAAGAGCATGTTGGAACCCCCTGTTATTCACATAAAAAGATAAAATTTTACGTCACTGTAACCTATAAATAAAAACTAAGGAAGAATAACGCTGGACAGTAAGGATAAACTACTAAAAAGAGATCATGGACAGTAATTACATGCATTGTACAGCCATATGAAATACTCTGGCACATCATGATTTATATAACAAGATAAAAAAATCCTGCAAAAAATTAATAAAAGAAAAACTGGAAATGTTTTCTAATTTTGCGAAAAGCTGTAAGAAAACATAAGAAAAAAAAAGATACTGGTATAAAATATTGGAGTATCTGGGTAGGTGGGTGTACTTTTATATAATTTTGCAATAAATGTAATAGAAACTATTCCTGAATTTGTCATTCATGAATGATCAAGGACAGCTGCAAACCTTATGGCACACAAATCGGCTGACTGGAATTGGATTCATGGAGAAGTCAAGGTCCCTTCCTCTCTCAGCTTAGGGGAGATGCAAATATTAAAGAAACATCTAGCTTTGGAGTCATTGCCTCTTGAGCAGAGTCTCAGATGATAACGTTTCTAGCATTTCTAGGAAGAGACTTTTGTTGTAAGGCTGTTTTCAGACTGATGTAACTTGTAGGGTGAAAGTAAAATAAGATGCATTTACAAAAACAAAAAGGTACTCAGAAAATCCCAACTAAAATGCATTAAGAAACTTCAGTGGTCCTAATTAATATTCACATGGAATGATGGTAATAGTAGGCCATACACAAACAGTGTACGGTGCAAGATTTTCCTTCATAAATGAAAGCTAAGGCAATGCAAAAGTTTTCACTTTTCAGATAATTTAATTGATAATTCATATAACCCATGTTTTTTTATCGATTTCATCTGATTGTATATCGGCAATTAAAGTGTGGCCCTTAGCGACTATTAATGGGTTTGTCCTCCGTAACCAAACGGATAATTGAATGCTTACTTATTAATAATATGACCTGTGCCCTCAAGAGGCATAGCTCAAACATAAGATGGGAACATGACTACATACATTTAATGAGGAACCCAAGGGGAGGCAATAAACAGAACCAGACAAACGGACTATTATATAATTGTGAAAGCAAAATTATAATGATTTATCAAAAGGCATTGATCCGGCTTATAATTATCCAGCTGGGTTGATTTGGTTTCAAGAATGGCTTGAAATGATTTTAGTTCTTTATAGTGCAAAATTCCTTCCTTACATTTGTGTCTCAATTGCAATTTCGTGGAATTTGCCTTCCACAACTGCCAAAATACTCATCTTAGATTCATTTGCAGCCTTTACGAGCTACAATGATGCTAGTTTTCTTGTTATGCTCTAAAATTCTATACAATTTTGTGCTCCTCCAATATTGATTATGCACAGTTGGGTGCTGATGTCAACACACAACATCCACTAAGTTTGTGTTGCCAGCTCTAGTTCTACTATGATAAATAGTAATGCTCGTTATCTCTGTGTTATGTAATTTTCATTGTAAATTTTCTTTAAATAAATATTTGCAAATTTCTGAATCCTCGTTACTATTTCCTAGACATCTAACAATCCATCCAGATCCAGTATGGCCTCCACATAGGATGTATGCCTGGCAGACAAATATCTGGTCTGCAACGTAACCTACACAATACTCCTTCCCCTATTGTGGAGGTCTGGAAGCGTACAACCTGCATGTGCGGCTGAGAGGGCCAGAAGAAATAGAGGGCCACATAGACCAAGATAGCAACAATTTGTTTTTATTTATATATTTGTATATTTAGTAGTTATGTCTGTAATGACGAAATTTGCACACCCATGGCAATTCCCATTTAAATTTGAGCCTATTTTGATTGAATGTCTTAATACAATTACATATATCAAGTAGCAAACTCTTGTGCTAAGTTTGGCTTACACCCACTTCCACACATTCGATCCATGCCTCAAACCGATCATTTTCCCTACCTGATTCATTTCCATATGGTGTAGGATTGACTTGGTTCAATCCTGAGGATCGAGGAATTAAACATTAATTAAAACTTTCAAAGTTTTAAATTTCAACTTTCCCGCTGCTTTTCACCAGCCATTGTGAGCCAACTCAACACATGCTTTGCGTGAATTGTTGCTATGTTTTGGTATTTAAAGACATTCAATGTGCACAAAATTTTATATGGAAAAAGAGGAAAATCATATGGTCGAATAAGGAGTAATCAGTCTAGGAAAATTTGAATTTGGACCTTAAAAAGAACATATCACATCAGAGACACATGGGCCATCTGCACACTTGTGAATGTTATCTACAATTATTCACTCAAAACCATAAACCTGGTCCATCCAGGGGGTTTGACCCAGGAGAATTTGACCCTAGCAATCTAACAATCCCCCTGAAGGTGTTTTTAAACACCGCCATCCTTACAGCAGACCAAAAACCAGAGATTCAGGCAAAACCAGTTTTCATTTTTCAGAAGTCTGTACTCTGCCAGTTCATTCTCATGCATCCAGGTTTATTTCCATACATCAGATCATCCCACAATGCTCAGATTCAAACCCAAGCGGCTCGGATTCAAACTGCACTTAATTTTGAATTTGCACTGACATCAAAGCATCTTCCAGACTGAGAGCATTATTTTTGTATTGTGGCATATAATTACAAAATGACATCAGCAGTGTTTCATCGCTGTTACTGAAGTTATGTGCAATCTTTCCTCATTTAATTTTCAAATATTCATTTGCATGTTTATGGACCCAGCCCCAAAATTAATCTAGGTTAATTGTGCTTAATTGTTTGCATTTATTTATTAACCTAGATTATGGTTTCTTCTCTTTCATAAGAGTTTCAGATCTGATTTCTATTGCATATCAGTCATATCAGATTTGACTAGGGTTCGGATCTACCCTTGTTTGTGACTGTTCATCATACTTCAGTTAAGGGTTTGAGCTTTACATAGTGGTATATCTATTTCACATCCACCCACCCTTGGATTATCTATCATGGATCCACATAGGTCATGTCCTCTTGCTAATTTACATGCATACATTTCCAATTTCAACACGTTCCTTTCTTTTGTGACACATAATCCTTCCATCTTTAATGCACTCATGTATTTTAATGCTATGGATGGGGATTTTTTTCTATGAAGGTTTTGTTCCATCATGTATGTGCTTTTTCCTTCTCCATAGAGTTGGTTAGTACTTTTTCTTTCCTCTTATATACACTTGCTTCACTTGTCCATGAGCCTCATGTTGCTTCTACTTTTCCTATGGCTAGTGATAGCGGCATGCATGAGCATAATGATGATATAACTAGCAAGCATATTCTACCTAGCAAGCATATTTTTCTCCATCTTGTTGTGACCAAATCACACATCACCCCATCAGACTGGGGACCCCCTCTTTTGAGCTCAGATGCTTTGCACAGGAAGTTGTTATGTGTCATTTTGGCTAAGGTATTCCGGGGCAGTGAAGACGTTCGGAAGGAGATGATCGTTTGGATGGTTTTGAATGCTTTATCTCTCTTTGTTTAAACTAGGTATCACGTCAATCAGTGTTTCAGAGGCAATTGTAGTATAGGAAGATATGCGCCTTTGAGAAGAGTCTCCAGAGGGCACCTAATGTAGTCTGGCGCCTATTGGTGCAGGTAAGTCCAATGGAGCGCCTTAGAGGGAAAGATTCAGTGAATGCCTTGGAGAAAATTGAACCTTCACAGTTTGAGCGCCTAAAGACAATATGCGCCTTGTGTTGTTGAAATGGTAGAGAGCATGGAGGGTGCCTAAGGAGATCTTGAGGTTGTTTAAGCGCCTCAAAGTAAGTGAATGCCTTGAGCAATGGATGAAGTGCGCCTAGGTGGGATGTGTGCGCCTTGGAGTCAAGATGTGCGCCTAGGTCTCCTTTTGCGCCCAAGGTCATGAATTGCGCTTAGGTAATCACTAGAGCGCCTTGAGTGAAAGCAATGTGGGAGCGCCCTGGAATGTGCGCCTTTGAAGAGGAGAGTAATATGCGCCTTGGAGACAGGTTATTCTGAGGTAAAACACTTCAATGGTTTCAAGAAATTATAGAGTAAACTATAAGATACCCAACCAGTTCTACTAAAATTTTTCCTTATCTTAAATAAATTTACTTGCTATCAATTCATCAACTACTTCAACAATACAAAGATATACATCAAAGACAACTACTTGAATGAGAATTGGGTACTTGTCTAGTTACTTGATTCAATCAACTTGCAATGTCTTATTACATGGCTAATGCTTTCAATAGCATGAAGTACAACTTATTCAATGGAATTACAAAAGGACAGGCCTTGAAGCCTTGATGTTTACAATAGCGCCTACACTTGATCAACTCAGTCAAACTCAATGATGCCAACTGAATGTCAACATCTCACAATATCACAAGGGAGCATCACCTTGCTTGTTGAGGGAGCATCACCTCAACACTTGAAACTCGCAGGCCTCAAGATTACAAGCTCAACAGCTTTGCAGAGAGAATTTTGTCAAAATGAACCGATGCCAAATGAATGAGAGAGCTCCTCCTTTTATAGGCCTTCCAAAGGCAATGAAGGCACATTTTTCAATGCACAAAGAGGAACCAAGGCACGTTTCCCAAGAAGCATATCCAAAGGAATATTCCAACTGATGACTCATTCTGAGTTGGTAACCTTACCCAAAGACCATGACACAGATCCCAATCTTATCCCTCTGACCAATGAGAATTCAAGTAGTGTAACTACCTTATCCTCTTCTAGAAACACTTAGGCGCAAGTTTAAGGTTATTCTGATTTGGGCGCCAGATTTGGAGGATCTCATCAGGAAGTGCGCCTAAGTCATGAATCCTCATCCTTTGATGATACCACCTTATGAATTGAACTCCTCTGGATCCATACTCTATCATTTGATGATTTGGGATGCTCAGCTTATCACCTTGCATGGTAGGCGCACATTTGGAGGATTTGTAGTGGATTTGGCGCCTAGAGATGGATTTGACACTTTTTCACAAACTTATGTAACAGATGAAACTTCTAAGTGTTGGATTAACTCCTTTGGAGAGAGCGCCCAACAATTGCACCCCTTGAAGATGTCTCCTCTCTAACTAGGCGCACTTTCTGTCAGTCTGTCTGGGAATTTGCGCCTTGAATCCAATTCATCGTCATTCCAAAGTCATTTGTAAGCAACTTGGCTTTTAGGAGATATAATCTTGTTCCCTGATGAAGCGCCTTGCATTCCAACTAGTCTTGAGACCTTATTTCCTCCTTAGGCGCATATTTGGGTAGTTTCAACTTGGAATCTGCGCCTAGTCTTGAGTTGTCCAATCTTCCTTAAGGGCGCTCACACTTGGAGTCTTTGTGATCAAACAAAACACTTATCTTACCAAGCGCCCTGGCTTTTTGAGGAGTTTGGAGATCATTTACCCTCTTAGGCACATCTTCAAGGTCATGGAGTCATGTTTTGGCGCCTTGATGTTCTTGGGCGCACTTGGAGTGTTGCAGAGTGTCACATTGGCGCCTAGGGTCATATCTTCTTGACAAGGCAATATACTTTGATGAGTACTCCAATTAGAAACCTTCAACTCAATATCTATCATCATCCATGATAGACTCTCAAAAGGATGTTTCTTGACTCAATGTGCGCCTAACAACCAAGACATGATCATTTCATCTTTCTACTTGATCTTCATTGAGGATGAGACTCACTTGATCTACTTGGAGGAGCCCTGTGCTTGTTTGGAATGCAATCTTGATGCTCAGAGTCTAGGCGCACTTTTGGGAATTCTGATGTCGAATGTGCGCCTAGGCTATACTTAGCCATTTTCCCTCGACACTTCCAATGCATTATGGTTCTAGAAGTTGATATCTCCTTCTCCAAAGGTAGCGCCACCCTTCTGGAGACATTGAAACCCTTGTTCCAAGCTAGGCGCACATCTAGACTTGTCAGAGTGACATTTGCGCCTAGGCATGAAAACCTCATTATATCTTACTCAAGTTCATCTCTGATCTAGGTGCTTGGTTGGAAGAACCCATTCGGGTGGAGCGCCTCCTATTGAAACCTTTACTTCAATGCCAGAAGTGACTCTAGAAGATAGGCGCCAGAATGGGTGTGTTCTGCCAAAACGGGCACCTTGCTCATAACTTAGTGGATTATGACTTCAAAACTCCTTGATTGTACCTTCAAAATAACACCCAGAGTTAGTCAAAACCCAGTTCATTCCCTTATCATTCAGAATTAGCCTCCGGGAATGAGGAGTAGGCTAATCCATTCATCACTTGGTGCTTAAGCCGGAAATGGGGACATGACATAAACACAAGTGATTAGAGAAACCTAAATGAGCGCCCAGTGATGGAGTGGATGAATGCCTTGAGCGCCCAAGTTATTTTGGCGCCTAAGGGAGAACATTAGATGATGAAGCATCTTGAGTGATTTGGAATGTTGTGAAGAAGTAGTATATGGGCGCCTAGGCCTATTTTTGCGCCTTGATGAATGAAATGCATCTTTAAGTGTTTGGAGCGTTTAGAGAAAGAGAGGTTTTGGCGCATTGAGATCATTAGTGCCTTGTTGAAGATGAATGAGCGCCTTGAGTAAAAGCAGGAATGACCATGTGAAAAGTGACATCAAGCTCTTGTGAATGAAGAATTTGCGCCTTGGAGAGTTGTCTTCAAAGAGTGCCTAGGGTGAAACTTGTTTTGGCGCCTTTAGAAGGAACAAGATAAAGGATAGCGCCTTAAGATGTTGTCATGGGGAGATGAGCGCCTAGGTGGAGGAGAATTGGCACTTCTGGTGCCTTGGTTGAAGTTTTGATCTTAGTGCTTTAAGATTTGGGCGCCCTGAGTTTGGATGAAGCGCCTTATGCTATGGGTTTAAATGTCTTGAGGTGGTTTGGAGCGCCTAGATGTGCTTTGGCGCCTTCAAGAAGAAGTGTTTTGAGTACCCTGATGACATCTATCAGCTATCACTTGGTGAAAGAGAGCCTTCAGGGAGAGAGGTGAATGAGATCCCAAAATGCGCCTTGATAGTATTCAACTTGTAGTGCCAATTGGAAGGCTCTGGAATGGGCGCCCTTGATGCAAGGCACTTCCTTTTGGCGCCTAAGACCTTTTGATTGCATAAGTTTGAGTATTCCTAAGCTAAACACTTAAAAAAGTTGAATTGCAATGGAGTAATGAGTCAGGCGCCAGATGATTAGTAGCACTTAGCAGTATTGAACTCCCAAAATAACGCCAATTTGCGCCTAGAAGAAGATGGGCGCCTTGAACAAGTGCCTTTGATGGAGTAGAACCCAGAAGGGGAGAAGAAGAAACCTTACAGAATCAATCAAATGAGTTACAAGTATCAAACATGCAACTGCAAGGAGTGAAAGTGAGGTTAGAAGTGGAAGTTGCGCCTTTGCGCCTTTAAGACAAAATGCGCCTAGAAGTAGAGTGGGAGTTTGGCGCCCAAGGAAGGTAGTGTTAGCGCCTTGAACCAATTGGATCCTTTGTTTGGGGATTGGTCTCATCTAACTTTGGTGCCTTCAGTGCTCTGAGAACCTTATAGAGCGCCTTGGAGTGAGGTGAGTATTAATGAAGTGTTGAAGTCTTTAAGAAGCGCCTAAAGTTGAAGAAGGTACATCAAAAGGATAGGAATTATTTGAGGATTTACCTTTGAGCGAAGAGCTTTCAAGAAAGAGTCATCATCTAAAGAATGCTTCAGGATCATTAGGAGCGAGTACTTAAATCCCTTCAAGTTGGAGTATTTCAAGGTCATTACCAAGATGCATCATGGAGAGAAGAAGATGTTATCATTCAAGATCATCATGGTAGTCCATTTTGGCGCCCACTAAGACTTAAATCACCCATTTTGGCGCCCAAAGTTCTCCTTATGTTTTCGAAGTTGCCAATATTTAATGTGAAGAAGGCCGACCTCAATTTTGGCCGACCTCATTTAATAGAGGAAATTGCCTATTTAAGAAGAGCCCTCCTCCTTATTTCTTTCATTCATTTGCAAATTCATCAAGGAGCAGCGAATTTTTATAAAAGGAGCAGCAATTTCTTCATAAGGAGCAGCATTTTTTTTTAGTAAAGTGAAGTTTTTTTTGAAGAAAGGGGCAGAATTGCTAGGCAGATCTGAGTTGTAGAAGGCCAATTTGCTTCTAAATTCTGCCATTTTATACTGATTTTTTGCATTAAATTCCAGAAATTTGTATTTGCTAAGGCAGAAAATTGAACACAAGGTACGTTTTTGTCACTTCTACTTTATCAAATTTTCTTGTATTTGTCTAACTTTACAGATTTATATTCAGAAATCAGGTTGTAAATGACTTAGAATATGTTGCTCTTCATTTCTAAAACTTCTTTATACTTAAAAAATTGAATTAGGATATGATAACTTGATAATTGTGATCTAGAGGACTCATAGAATCTATTGTTTCAATCTACTTATTCGAGTCTAGTCTTGCAGATAGATGGGAATGACGGCCAAAGAAAGACAAGTACTTATCAAGATGGATGCCAAGTCCAGCATACCGGAGTCCAAGCTTGAAACGCAGTGGAAGGAGGTTGGCGACACCAACATGGGACACGTCAACTTGGAGGAAGTGAAAGACTTTTTGCTCACGATCACCAGAAATTAAGACATTAAAGCCATCGCGAAGAGCGGGATTGTACAAGCGGCTTGCTTTCCACCTGCCTTGCCAAGCGCCAAGCTAGTGTTGGAGTGTGTTCAGCACTACGAACAGATCTTCAATATCCCGAAGGTAAAAGGAGTCTTCATATGTCCTACAACAGCTCAGATGACGTTCGAAGGCAACTCAAAGGTCTACATGCAAGAAATCAGGAAGAAGTGGATGAATGATTCATCGATGAAGATATATAACTCAGAAGACCCCAAGTATCATAAGGCTGACTTCAAGCAGGAGATAAGTTACTTGATCATGTTCCTGAATCGAGTAACAGGTAGGCCACAATCATCTACTTTTGAAGGATGGATGTATACTTATTTTGATCATATGTTTACAAAGAACAAGATGATTGACTGGGCTGGCCTTATAAGCCACTGTTTGGATGAACAACTTGAAAACTTTGATGAAACGAAGTCTTTCTTCATGACTTCATACCTTGGGTATATCTTGGCAAGAAATGTAGTCTACAAAGGACTAACAGCTAAAGGGCAAGTAGGTACAAGACCGGGACAGATTCTCTCTCATCAGTGTTATCCTCAGCTCCACCTGAAAAACATCAATCACTACAAGAGATTCAATGATGCTTTCGCCATGTTCATAGTGAGGAAGTTAAGAGGTGAGTTGCATAGGAGACTAACAGGTGCTGCCAAGAACTTCATCAAGCAGTATGGAAGGTACTACATCCAGTATGATAAGTTCACCTACATCAGGATTCAAGGATTCACATCATTCCCATACAGACTGCCTAGATACCCTTCAAATAGGATGGTGTTGCTAGAGGTTTCCAGACAACTGTTAGAGTTTCATAAGATGCAGAAAGCAAGGAAGAAAGCAGGAGTTCAGTTCCCTCTTCAATTGGGTAGGTACTATTCTTGTCCATCCTTACAGGTAGCCGAGCATTCAGAAGTCGAGCTTCAGGCTTATCATCTGCATCCCCATGATTCGAGGAGGGAAAACTTTGATCCACATGGAGCCATCAAACAGTCTTACTCTTCTTACAGGCATAAAGAACAATTAGAGGATCACTGGGCTGATGCTATAGATGATGATGATATCAGGATGCAAAAATGTTCGAGATTGAAATGGGACCTGATAAGAGCTATAAAGGTACTAAGAATTCCTGATCAGTTAGAAGGCGAGAGAGCTCTTCTTGGTGATGAATATGATAAAATCCGCAATTTGCCTTATGAAGTCAACTGGGCAGATAGAGAAAAGGTCGACGATGAAGGATTGATGAGGCCTGTTATTGCTATCACTGAAGAGCAAATAAACAAACAAGTACAAGCCTTGCTTGACGAAGGTAGGAAACTCACTTATACTAAGATGGGAGAAATGGATCAGCAAGAACCACATAAAGCACTTAGTAAGGATTCACGAAGCAGAGGAAGTGATAAAGATTCAGGACAGGGAAAGAAAAGGAAACAGCTCGAGATTGTTCAAGGAGAATCCAGTAGAAAGAAGAAAAGGAAACGGCTCGAGATTGTTCAAGGAGAATCCAGTAGAAAGAAGAAAAGGATAAGCATTGAGACTGCTTCTTCTAGACAGCCAGGTGATATCCCACCGAATCAAGACTTAGTGATTCCTGCTGAGAATGTAGTTCCAGAAGCTCCAATGGAAGAAGTACCTTCTAGCCCACATGATACTGAAATCATCAATGAAGCTAATACTAATGATAAGGATGATGCTGAAGAGGAGTCATTACCTGCACAAGGAAGACAATTACAACAACAGCAAGATCTTTCATCACTGCCAGAATGGTTACAAGAAAGAATCAGAGAGAATTGTGAACTTGAAAGTTGTCCTCCCCTTCCAATAGATGAGTTACTCTTGGATATGTCGAAGGAGAAACCGAAGAAGAAGGCAAATATCCTTTCCAAGATCACTAAAGATGAAACAGGAGTAAGGAAAGTACATGTAGCAGTTCCTAGGATTGAAAAGAATATAGAGGATGTAACACCTGATGATTATGATATCAATACAATTAATCTGGGTCCTTTGACTGGAATGCAAGTTGAAGAAGAGCTTCAGGATTCAATTGATAATGCTCGAGCTATCATAAGACAAGAAACAGAAGGCAGAATCAAGGCTGAGCAAAGATGTCGTGCCTTGGAGCAGTATATTCAGCATTTAGTACATCCTATTCATCAGCAAGAAAGGGTTGTTACACCTCCATCTCTCCTTCCTCCTAAAACAGTTGGACACCTAGAAGAGTTGAAATCTTCATCTCACAGAATGAAGGATTGGGTGAAAAGGTCAAAGGAGACTACATTCAGACATCTAAGAGACATTATGCAGGTAAATGATAAGATTACTAGCCTTAAGGACAGGGTACTTGTATTAATGACAGCTTGTGTTGAATTCAAAGACTTCAAGGATCAACATCTACCACACTTAAAGAGCTTGATGGAAACATCAGTTGATGATTTGTTACAGGCTGAAGTTATTGAAGAGGGTAGAACGTACAACTTTTCCTCCTGGTATTTTAGTCTTCGCATCAAAGGACAGTTGCTGGATAAGATAGAACTAGATATGTCAAGAATTAGAAGTGTGCTTCAGAAGATTCAGGATGGAATACATGCTTCTTTGATGGAGATCTGCAATCCTTTTGGGGAGATGACTCTTGAGAATCTGAAAGAACAAGTTCAAGTTTTCTATTTTCAGGAAAATGATGTTACAGATGAGAGACTTGATAGTATATTCTCACTTGTTGTCCACCTTGGCGATAACAAAGCAAGAATGACCGATTGGGAAAGGACACTTGGCCTTTATTCAGTTGATGTACTTGAAGCCGAAGGAACCATTCAAAATGCGCCAAGTGTACCTATGGAGGAAGTCAAGCAAATAGTATCTAAGTTCATTGAATGTCAAGCTTCTAGTGATGGATATTCACATGGGGATTCTTCATGAGATAATGATATATCATTCTTATCTTCTTGCAAGGCGTGCCTTTGTTCCTTTCTTTATGGCCTCCGTCATTTAATAAAGATAGCGTGCCTCATTCAATATAGATAACCTCCTTCATTTAATAAAGCTGGCCTCTTTCATTTAATAAAGAAGAGTTTGTTATAACTACTTGTGATGTGGCTTGATCTGGTCCGCTAACTTGGCCGATCGATCTTGACCCTTCATTCTTTTGAGGTCTATAAAAGAGCTCTTGTTGCTCTCATTTGTACGGTTGAAATTTCTGAAATTGTTGCAAGAGCTCTCTGAGATAATAAAAGATTCATTGCCTTGGTGATTCTATTTGTGTTTCTGAGTGTTGCATGGTTTCAATTTTCAAACAAACATTAAGTTATAAGTTTTCTTTAAGTTTATGTTAGTCAATGACAGGTTTCTTTATTGCTTTGTGGTGAAATCTATAAGTTCATACCATTTGTAGTTTGCGGCTTGCAGATTGCAGTGCATGGTTAGCCTGAACAAAATTGGACATCAATTTGATCTTTATGTTTGTTGGAATTTTCATGAGCATAAATGATTTAAACATCTTGTACACCTTAGAAGATTGCACCTATCTTGTGTAGTTGTCCATCTTGGCGAAGCAGGATCTGGTTTGGTTTCACCTTGAGCAGTAATCATCCTTGCATTTAGGATTAGATTAGTGTTTCTAAACCTTGCTCTTTTGTCCTTTTTTACCATTCAGTGAGAATTAGAACCAAGAACATCAATTGCTAAATCATACGCCATCAGCTGCAATACTTAGACTCTCTAGTATCCACTTCTGTAATCCTTGAAACAACAAGTTAACTTGAACAATTGCGTAAGTCCCTTTGTGTGTTAACAGCAAAATCATACTTAGTCGCTGAGTTGTCTCTTACCGAAACCATCAGAAGGAACCTTGGAGTCATCTTGTTTGATCACATAGTTCAGCATTCGAGAGGCTTTCCTCAAGAGGGAGTCAGATACTCTGTATTTCACTCTAATTGTTGACTTGTCGAAAAACAATCATCAACACATCTTATGGTAGCTTTTCTTTTACATTTGTACATTCTCTTCCATGTGCCTCTCTTGATTCACCTTTTCTTGAGGAGTCCAATGTAGATACACATTTTTTACCTTCCCTTACATATGATCATAATGCACCTTCTCCCATGCCTAGTGGTATATGTTGGTTCCCAAAATAGCTACTCAAAAACCCTAAAGCTTTTCCATGTCTCCTAGACCAGAGGTGTCATCAAAGAGACAGAAAAGGGACTCATCAACAGGTTAAGGATGATTCTGGACCAACTGTTAGGAGTGGGTGAACTCCTCTTCACTTCGGCTCAGCTAGACCCAGGAGGAATATTCCTAGAGGCATGAAATAAAACACAAACTGACAACCACAGTCATACCCAAGGTACACTTGATCCCCTATGATTTTCACTGGATCAAGATCGAATGACTGCACAAACCTCTAATTAAGCTAATTACACATCTTGTACATGCACCCACAGATGACAGCATTTATATCCTCATATGATGTATTCATTTGACATTCTTTAAACAATGACAAGATGTAGACATACCTGAACATGATTCACAAATGATTTAAACAATTTTATGTCTCTCAAAATGATTCCCTGGTTATAAAACAGAACGATGAACAACACGTAAATTAAACCTAACCCTACTCCTACTCCAATGGGCAACAGAGTCATGGACAACAAAGAGGAAGGAAATGGATCTAATAAACATCAATAGAAAACTAAAATGCATTTACATACATTTCTCAAATTACATTTCATATAATGGACATACTTATTAATCCCGAGCAGAGCTACAATGATTCATTTGCAACAAAAGAAATGACTCAAAACAAAGCTTGTATTGATTTAAATGCTGTCACACATTATCATATCCTTGTTACAATCGCACCAACAAATGTGGTGAAGACATAATACATAGCTGTGACTATACATTCCCCTGAATCGCTACAAACGGCCCTGGAAGCATACCACTGCATGAAGATGTGCGCTATAATCCCTTCCTTTGTTGTATCAGAAGCATGCCTTTGTTTACCACCTGAACTGGCGTGATTTTAAGCCCTAAAATCCTCATGAGGCATTTGCACACCAGACAATTGGTTCAATGACCAACCCTTCTTACATCTTTTCATGTATATATAGCATTATTTTCCATGGCTACACTTGGGCAGGAATCACCTACCCCACCTACTGCATTAACTTTGGCATTTGAATTCATCTATCACACCAATGGGCTCCAAAATGATCATTAATGGCGGCCCAGAGAGTCGTTGGAGTGTCCCATCGCGTATTGAATAGTAAAATGGTCGAGAAGACAAAAATGTCGGGCCCCAACAAATCGGGCTTCCGCCAAGTATTCCGCTTCTTTATTGGGAGTCGGAGACTCCCCGCAACTCCGACAAGTGCAAAGGAAGGAAAAGCCATCGAGGTTCAGCAAATCGGGCCTACACCAAACCATCATCCTTTGAGCAAACGAACAAGCACAAGTCCGAATTCCAAAGTCCGCAAGCAAAGGGACACTTATCGGGGTTCGACTGTCGAGCCGTCGCAATCCAACCTTCTCTAAAATGGGAGTAGAAGGAAACCCCAACCTCAAAAATCCGAAGAAACACAAGGAAACACTTATTGGGCTTTGGCAATAGGGCCTATGCCGAGCATCCAACAATCGATCATGAAGAACCTGCACCACCCGATTCCGCGATCTCAAAATACTTAGAACAATTATGCAACATCGGGGATCGAAAATCGAGAATACCGTTGAAAGCATAATAGTTCAACGCTCTACGAAAGGACAAGAACCTTCTTGAACTCCAAGTCTGAAAATATAGAGAAGGTGAATCATCGGACTTCGATAGTCGGGCCTTCACCATACCATTTGCACTTGAGCATAGAAACCGAAAAATACCTGACCCCTAGAGTCCGAAAGACTTAGACAAAACTCCATTGGGCTTCGACAGTCGGGCCAATACCATTCTGCCTTCCACCCAACAAGAGAAAAGAGGACCCCCAACCCCGCAGTCCCAAAACACTTAGAATAACTTTGAAGCTGTCGGGAATCGAGGATTGGGTCCACCATGAGATGTATGCTTCTGAAATAAGGGAGAACGAGGACGACTGACGTCCCGACCCTGAAACACTTCGCCAATCTTGCAAGACACCAAGGGGAGTTCGGAGCCAATGAGAATAGCATGCCGGTACAAGAAACCCCGAAACTCCGAAAGCCGAAAAAGATAGAAAACCTAAGGGGAAAAGCCAAAAACCTTTCAAACTTAGATTTTTATGGATTTTCGTGGCATTTTGACACACAAGGAACCCACTTAGAATATCTCATATCGGTTATCAATAATGGGTCAAATGGACCAAGGCAAAATCAGAGGCAGACCTTTGACGGATCACAGGTAGGAAAGAAAGGAGGAAAAATTGGGCACCAATAGTATACTTGTTGATTTTGGATTACCTGTGATGATTATCCTAATGATGAGCTTTATGATTATTGTACTTTTTCTATCAGTAGTGAGGTTGTTACACCATGTTCACCTTTAAATTATCCCTTGTTCTCTCTATGCCCTGTCTTGTAACCGGCCCCTAGCTTTGTTTACCACTCCTTGCCTATTGTGCGCTTAAGTTGGTCTCAGTCATGGTCACATAAGTCCAAGTGCTCCTCCTTGCCACACGCTGTAAACATGTCGCATGTCTTCTTGTGCCACGAGTCTCCATATCACAACATTCATGTGGGTCCCTAACTTCGAAGCTGCGAGCTTGTGGTCTTGCGCCACGTGTATCCTTGTCGGATGTTCCATTCTACAAGTTGCCAATGTAATTTGGGTCCCAATATTCAGCCACCATATCCTTATTTGACCGGCATTGTTTGTTGGTATTGTACATGGACTTGTTTGCAAAGGCTAGCAACATTTGGACAGGTGGCAAGTTGTTATTGCATCACAACAACCCTTCACATCACAATTTTAAGTGGTGAGCCCACCTCCTTCCTCATGATGTGCGATGACTGTCAATTTCATCAGATCAAATCTAAAGGTGCTGTACTCAAGTGTTAGGAATAGACTAGTTGTTTGGTCACCAATCCAAAAGGAATATGATGTGGCGCCAGCTGTGCGTCCTATGTGCCCAAGTGCTATGGTCTTAGTCATTGACTAAGAGACGAGTTATGAGGTGGCAGTGTAAGTGTAAAGTAACGTCATGAGACATGACAAATGGCAAGTTGTTATTGCATCATAGGTGCTCTTTGCATTGCGACTTTGGAAGTGGGCCCCGATGTTGAAAATGCGATGCGCGATGACCATTGATTTGGGTAAGTGAGATCCAACTGTGGTAATCTTCCCCATGCCAAAGAAGTCCCAGTTGTCAAGGCACATGTCATGAAGGTGCCTACTTGTAATGCCACCTATGTCCTAGCTCATCCAAATGTTGCTTTCTCACTGGTTAGAGGGGTGGCGGGTTCTCTGCCAACTTCAAGTGGAGGCAAAAATATAAAATGGACACCTGCTGAGCCTACATCTCATTGTAGGGACGCTTTACATCACAAGTTTAAAAGGACACATGATATCCCAAGTGACGACTTGTGATTGTTTTTTATCCTTTTCACGATCAATATCAATGGCCAAGATTTTAGTAGAATTGAAAGGTTTAACTGCGGCGACATAATTGCATAGGTTTTCGTGTTCATTCACTGAGAAATTGGCAAGACAAGACTAATTCATTTTTTGCGAATGAGTAATAGCATTCCAATCTGTTGAACCAGAGCCAAGGAAGCTATAAATCTTGAAGAAAAGGAGAGATTAAAATTGGTGGCATACTTGCAGTCTCCAACAGCCTGAGAATTGTAAGCGGTTTCAGCAGCTGATGACTGGTAAGTTTAATCTGAAATTTGCA
Source organism: Cunninghamia lanceolata (assembly GCA_027924645.1). Taxonomy (NCBI): domain Eukaryota; kingdom Viridiplantae; phylum Streptophyta; class Pinopsida; order Cupressales; family Cupressaceae; genus Cunninghamia; species Cunninghamia lanceolata. The sequence continues at coordinate 22,029,971 of BSBN01000112.1, read as the reverse complement.
GTTCCTTTATGTTTCCAAAATTATGTTAAGATTCTCTAGGGCATGGTAATGTTCTGAAAAGGCTTGTTGCATTGTGTTGTAGGGTTATTTCTATTCAAAACTTGTGTTGCCTCCATTACTACTGTCAAAACTCTTGCCTATAACAAACCTTAGCAAAATTCTACACCTCCAAAGTAAGTGACGATATGATTAGGCACCAGGACAGCACTGGCATCGGTAAAATCAGGAGTACCTTGAAAATTGTGATCATCTAACAAGAAACCTGGCAAATTGATAAGAAGATGGGGCTCAAAGGATATCCATGATATTTGTCATCCCTTCATATCTATGACTCCGTGTGTAACATCCCGCTACGTAACCCCTGAAGGGTAAGAGCCAAAAGAGAAACAGAATTTTTTTTTTTTTACATAAGTAGACAACATACACAGATTCGGTTGCCGATTCGATAGATCAACAACATTCATGGCCAAGTATGGTCGAATGTGCAACCCGAAAGACAGGACTAATTCACTCTCCAAAGGAAACATTAAAACAACTACGTTCATTTTAAACACCAAAGTGAATGTTCATAATCCCATATCTGATATAAACATGAATCCGTAAGCATCATAGTACAAGCGGATCCGATACCCACATCGGAATCCGTAAACCAAATAGGAAACATCTCATTTCTTCTTATTAAATTCAATGATTACAACTTCTCTCTTAAGAGAGTACAATTACATAACTGTATATACAAATACAATATATTCCAGAATATGATACATGTACAATAACATAAAAGAATATACAACTACAATGATAAAGCCCTGAATATGATATAAGGACTGAATGAATACAATAATTGAATGAAGTAACGGAGAGAGAGAGCATCTCCACTGGTGCTCCAAATTGCTGGTCCCCAATGGTGGTGGCAACGCCTCCCAACCATGTGAACTCATAAGAGACCACCCCACCGTGCTCGGAGATAGTCACAAGGCCCAAATGGAAGAACAACAACAAGGGGATACAAGGTGGCCAACACTCACATCAATCACGGAGCAGACACGGAAAACAAAGCATAAGGCCAATGTCATAACATAGGTGTACTCGTCCAAGTCATAGATCGGGTACTACTCACGATTGCTAAGGTGCTACATACTAGAGTGTAATCATATGGAGTGTCATCATGCATGCTCGAAGGGATGGCACCACACGGAACTAAGTATTCCTCTCATGCAAACAAGGAGACTCAATCGTGCCTGAATCCACGCCTCGCAAACGGATGACTCAACGCCCCGCAAACGGATAGGCCGCCTCCTTGCATCCTTAGCCTTTACAAGCGCTCAAGGCCATGCACGAGGTCTAGTTATCTTATTAGTGTTTTTACCCCAATGTTTTAATTTAGTTATCACTTGTTACTATAACTCTACTACTAGTTCCCCTGGCAGGCACTTTAGAGAGCCACTCCAGACGACCACTCTAATGCCAAGACCTAGTTCATCTCATGTAACCAACGAGGAATCCAAAATGACTAAAAGCATTGAGTTATAAATTTAACCTAGTAAAGATGAAAAATATGATCTACAAGAGCCAAACTCGTGGACAGTGTAATTTGTTGAAAACGGCCTTTTGCCAGTTAGATCAGTTGTGTAATAACTCCAGTGACCCCAATATGGTCACAATTCACAAAGGTATGCATGGATAATAGAAAAAGCACGGCAAGAGGCATTGCAAGTCTTCTCACAGCCTATTTTTGCATATTCACTGTCGTATTTAACATAACAAAATAAAATGTTTAAAAGACTTATAAAATGGAAATCTGGATTTTCCTCCTACAATAGTTCTCCTAGATTCTTGTATTGCGTGGCAGATTTTCTTAATATAAATTATGTGACCAGATTTCAATGCACAAACCCAAATTGATAATTCTAAGGTATTTTAGTGTTGTAACATTCTTTGACTCAAAGACGAAGGTTTCCACAAGGCTGGGGGGTTTCAATAGAATTAAAATGACGATATGACCCAAACAAGATCATTCAATTTCCTAAGAAGAGATGCAATGAGAGATCTCTACAGGGAAGTCATCGACTAACAAAAGGGTTCCATGGGACTGAGATTTCCTCAATCTCCATCACACGTCCCAATTTTTGGGTATGGCTGCCTTCATCAAATTTTCTATAAAATCAAACCTCTGTTTTTCCTAAAACTATAGATCAAAAAAACACATGATCTTTCTTGAAAACCCATTTTCTAAAGAATAAGAGAATCGTTCAGCATAAAGAAATTAAATTCAAGGGAAAGAGGCGATGTAAATATCTTGCAATGAAATGAACTTTGGCATGTTTTTAAATGCAGTCATGGGGTTTAGGTTTTCTGCGGATAAGAAATTACAGCTAACTAACTTTAGTTTGTGTGCTAGAAAAAGAAACAAAGAACTGAGGTAAATACCTCAAACCCGATCGCACTCCCCTTCCTCACCTCAAATCTTGCGACTTGAAATGCTCGCCTGGGTATTTCTGGTCGCCCTCTTCTTCCCAGCTGCCTCACCCAAAACGTGGTTTCCTTGCTTTCAAAAACAAAGAGACTTTCTCATCAACAATTCACTTCTTTCAACTCCTATATTTCTGGTTGCAGTTGTCTCCTCCAAAACTCCCCCAAATCGTTCTACTCAAGTCATCTTCCACATTTGTAGTCTAATTCCCCTTCCTCTAGAGGATCGTCCCCATAAATGTGTTCATAGCAAACTGAGGAAAGACAACGAAGAGCACAATTCTCTTTGGCTGCTGATGATGATTTGCATTGCCATCCCCACAAACCATTTTCAAAGTCTAGGTAGCAGGGTGGCCTTCTTCTCACGAATCTCTTGGTCAGAAAACTGGACGACGAAAATTGCCAGCCAATACTTGAAAGCTGCCCCTGTTTCTTCTGTGTTTTATCTCTCAAAACAGAGAGTTCTTTCCAAAAACGTTGTGTTTCAAAGACAGTGAGAGTCCTCTTTTCATCTACCTCCCGGAGATATTTTTTTCCAGCATTAACTCTCTTCTATCTTCCCCCAAAACATTGACTCTCTCTACGCTGCCTCATAGATATTTTCCCCTCTTAAAGAGCTCACCCACTCTTCCTCTCAAACTTACGCTTCTGCATAGATATTTTTGCCGTCTTTAATGAATCCTCCCCTCCTCATTCCACAACACCACTCTTATCCATCTTAACCATCCATTGCATTTAATTGCAGCGTTGAAGTTGAACGTATAGATGCCAGAGTTGCACATAATCCCATGTAATTAGATGACTATGAATTAAGTTCTAAGAAGATAAGGAGAATAGTGAGGATTGACGTTTTGGCAGCCCATCTTTTTGACTTCCCAAAAAGCCATCGCATAAGGCATGAGATACAAAAATGAAATAAAATAATATAAAAATCTAGCTTGTTACACCCTGCACCCACATATTGTGGAGCGTGCCGATAAATGCTTCACATAAAAAACGAGACTTGATGTTACAAGAAAGAGGCAATGTGTTCTCCTTAACATGTGTGTTCTGCCTTATGTGCCATGATTGGAAATCCAGCTCAAAGTTTGCATTTATATCGCACATGTGGCCTTTCTTGTTCTATTCTTTTCCAAGACGACACTTTCCCTATTTTTCTCTATTTAAGGAAGGAATGATTGTGATTCTCATCATTCAGTCTGTTGTTGTAAACAATGAAGTTCTTCAGTTCTCTGCTTAGCTATGGAAAGGGAGGGTCTGGGAAGAATTTCCAATTTTATCTGTCTCAATATTCTCCATCTAGGTCCTTCTCTCTGCTCTCCTTCCTCTACTAGAAGTATAGGTTCATCAGGGTGTTTCAGTTTCTCTGGAACTACTTTCAGAGATGAGAAGCCATAGCTAGGGTTGGGGCTGTATTGTGGCAACCCCTTACAACATGCGTGTTCTGACCTAATCACACATCGCCCCATTGCAAATGGGGACCCCCTTTTTTTTGAGCTCTGATGCTTTGCATTAAGTTTTTTGATGTCTTAGGTTTATTTCATGATGAAGTGAGTGGTTTGTTCAAGTTCTTTGTCGAGTTTCTAATTCAAGAGTCATTTGCTTTCATTCTGAGAGCAATCCTGATGTATGTTTGAGATCCTGAAAATGACTAAGTCTGGTATCTTGATATCTTGAAAATCCTGAAAATTTGACTAAGTTTGAAATCTGGTGGATCCTCCAAATTCTAGATTCTACATCTTACATCCGATGGATTCGAGACCTATCTCCAACTTATACTTAAATATATTTTTCAATATACCTTACCCTGAAGGACACTGAAAAATGGCTAAGTACTCTAGAGGATTCAAAATTCCAATCTAGTGCGCCAAGGGAGAGGGGAGCGCAAAATCTTGGTCCACTACACCACTTTCAACCGGAGAACGAAATGATGATCCCTTGCGCCTCAACCAACACGCCAACTTGAGGGAGTCAACTTGCAAGTTTCATGAATTCATTTCCAGAGGATGCAAAATCTCCAACCAATGCACCTTAAACAATGCGCCCTATTTCATGCGCTTGATATCATGTGCCATCATTTAAAGGTGATTTTACTTGAGTTTTGGCATCTTTTAAGAAGAAATTAAAATCTCCAACCAAAGTGACCTATCTAGTGCGCCAATTTTGATGAGTTTTGTGAAGTTTCTTTGAAGTAATTTTAAGAGGATTCAAAATATGGGACCAATGTGCCCTATCCAGTGCGCTCATTTGATGAGAGTTAGGCTAAGATCAAGAAGCAATCTAAACCTTCAACCAATGCGCCATAACTAATGCGCCACATGTTAAGGGGGTTTAAGTTCAAGTTTTATAGCACATTTCAAGGAGAGATCAGAATGCTGATCTGCTGTGCCAAAAGATAAAGAGTTAGTTTTAAAGGCAAATCCAAGAGACTTTCAAGGAAAAATCAAAATGTTCAACCAATGCGCCCAAGTTGAGGAAGCTTGTTTTGGTGGTAAAATGTAAATTTTGTGAACTTTTTAAGGGAGAACAAAATGATCAACTAATGCGCCTTGTCTAGAGGAGAAGATTACCAGTTTTAAAGCATTTTTCAGAGGATTCAAGAGGCTGATCTAATGCGCCTTGACTAGTGCGCCCTTGTCAAGACAAGTAAAATGACGTTTTGCAATGGGAATCCAAAGTTTTCATCCAATGCGCCCAAGGTGAGTAAGCTTGCTTTGATGATTAAGATGCAACTTAAGACAAGGATTCAAATTCATCAACTAAAGCGCCACTTATGAAGGAGATTGAATTAAATCTTGTGAAGTTTTTTAGAGAGATCAAAACTCTTAACCGTTGTGCCACAACCGTTATAGTGATGAAGAAGTCAAGTATGTTAAGATAAGGATTCAAAGACATGAACCAACGCGCCCTATCCAATGCGCCAATATGAGTGAATTCTAGTGAAGTTTAAACAAGATTAAGGAGATTCTAAAACCCCATCTCAAGTGCTTGAACCAATGCACCGTATACATGCAGATGAAATAAAGCTTTCAATGAGTTCCAAAGAGGAATCAAGATCCTCAACCCTTGCGCCACAACCAATGCGCCAGTGATAGAGTATCCAAAACACTTAACCAAGGCGCCAATACCCAGAGGATCCAAAATTGCCATCTAGTGCGCCCAAGTTGGAAGAGTCAATTTTGGTTGTTAAAATGCAATTTCTATGCGACGGATAAAATTTTGACTTTATGCGCCATGGTTTAACTCATAGAAGCATGATTCATGACCACCTAGATGAGCGCCTAGAAAGAATTTACATGAGATAAGCCTTTTGAGTGGGTTCCTTGAGAAATATGATCATTTTATGTCATCTCCTATTGCTTGAAGTCATTGAAATATCAAAAGTGAAGTGAATTTGATGATAAGGGTTGTTGGATGCTTAAACATGCTTCTTATATGCGTGAAATGCTTCTGATGTGTTATAAAATTAAGTATTATCAAAGGATTGATATTGCTTCTGTGTTTGTGTTGCAGGAGCTAAGAGGAGCAAGTGCTGGGATCACTTTCATCTAGGGAGGGAAGTCAACAAGTTGCCATGTTGGAGAAGACATCGTGTAGCTGCTCTAAGAGGACACTTCAAGTCTAACATGTTGACACTCTTCCTCAATGACATCATGTTGGGTCACATCAAGTCCAACATACCGACACTCTTCATCTTCATCATCATCAATGGCATTATGTTAACATCATCAATGGCATTATGTTAAGATCATCAAGTTGGAACACTTCATCATCTACATTGTTTGAAGATCCATCAAGCTTCAAGTGCTCTCAATCTTCAAGTCTCCAGAAGAAGTCTCTTACTCCATGTTATTATGAAGGAAGCAGCATCATCATCATATACACTACTCCATATGAAGAAGCAAGGAAGATCATTCTTACATCCTGCAAAAGAAGAAAGTATACAGAGTTAGTCAAATGAAGCAACATCATACACATCCAGTTTACATGAAGATGAATAAGGCAAGATCAACCAAGATACATCTCGAACATACAAGATCAAGGCAATTACATCGAAGACATCATATAGATGATACAATTTAGGAATATGCCCACAAAACAAATTGAATAAACAATTGGAATCCATAAGAATGTGCTAAGGTGGCACCTACGTGCCATGTACATCATCATCAAGCCAATCACAGTTTGCCACATCATTTGACAAGCAAGAAGATAGAGAGGACGTCCATGTGGAAGATGCTCTAAAGATTCCATCTTATCCTTATCTTCTTGGAAAGTGTGCCTTCATTGCCTCTCTCATGTACTAAAAATAGCAATTTGTTGTAACTACCTGCTGAGATGGCATGATCCTGGCCCTTGGCTATCTGGATTGATCTAAGTCTTTCATTGTAATTCTGGAGCTCTATATAAAGAGCCTTGTTGCCTCATTTGTAAATCATTAGATATTAGATATTAGATTGTAGGCTAGTAGAGTAGAATAGAAGAGAGTTGAGAAATTTTCTGAGAGGACTTGAAGTTGTTGTACATATTTTTCAAGATTAATGCAAAGACATTGGAATTCATTTGGTGTTAAATATTATCTTATGAAATGACATAGTTTCTTGTACTTTACTTTGATGAAGTGGAGACATGTTTCAAGTAGATTAGAAGTAGATTAGAAGCTCTTTGTTGTAATGCATGTATGTATTGGATATTTGATCAACTCCTGGCTCATGCTTTTGACATTCATCGCTAGTGAAGTGTTGTGTAAAACTAGTCTGAGCTTTATTATAATTTGCTTAAGTTTGATTGTAGATGTTTGTTTGAGCTGCGCCGTTCAATGTGTGCTTGTATAAGCCTTCATGATTTGAAAACCATTCGTTTACCTTAGGAGATTGCACCAACTCCATGTAGTTATAGGCATCCTTGGCGAAGTGGAGTTAGGTTAATTCAGGAGTTTGTCTGTTCATGCATCATCATTACTTCATTGACCTTAGATTAGTTTCTAAACCTTACCTTTTTCCTTTTTTTTTCATTGATGCATCGTGTATACTTCATCCACACTGAAAGGAGGAATAAGCTAAATGAAGTATGAAGAGGTCTACGTAAGTCCCTTTGTGATTATCAGCAAGATCACATGTAATCACTGAGTTTATTCACCATAAGTTATAAAAAAAGAAACCTTGGAGTTGCTTCATTGGATCACACAGTTTAGCCTTTGAAGAGATTTATTCAAGAGAGAGTGGGAAACTCAGTGTTTTTACTCTATTGTTGACTTGTCTAAAAACAATCATCAACAATGCAGTCTACAAAACAATGTTTATCATGAACAAACCCATGAGGAGGAAATGAATGGATCTCTTTCTAGCCACATGTTTTCTTTTAATGCATTTCCAGTCATAGGAGGGCTGAGCTCCGAGCCTCAGAGAACGATTATGAGAGCACAGTAACCTTGATGTGCTCTATTTCCAAGCCTTCTCAACTAGGAAGTCGGAAATGAAGAAGCTGTTGTTGCAGTTTAGTAACATCCTCAACCTATGGAACCTATTTTTGCTTCTTATGCAAGCTTGTGCCCCCCGAAGACGCTGCATGAGCTTGGTGATGTTGGCCTTAAAAAGGGTGTTGTTGCAACTACACCATCTCCTTTTTCCAACAAGCATAAATATGGAGCTGAGCTTGAATGAAAAGATAGAACTATTTTAGGTTTTCTGCCATTTCATTTTAGGAAAACCCTATCTCATGTTAACTCCATGAAAACCAAAAGAAGAGCAAAACCACTTCGCGTATTTGAGTGGGTGTAAATTGTTTTACAACCGCATACTGTATCCGAAAGTGACTAGTGTCAGTCATCCACATGAGATGAACATTGTCCTTTCCTTTAAATAGAGATTGCATTCTGTTGTGAAAAGGAGGTTGCATTAACGAGGGAAATTCTGGAAATATTGTAAAGATTTCTTCTATGAAATATAGAAAATCTTGTGTTATGCATCTTTATGTTAAATCATTGTTTGCAATGAATTCTATGAGTATGTGTTTATTTGTGTAATTGTCTCCTTTGTTGTATGTCTTGCCATTGAGAGAAATTAACAAGGGTAATCAACTCTTAACGTACACATTTGTTGTATGTGTTACTAATCAAAATGGCAAGAGTATTGACATCACCCGAACAAGCAATGGCCATGGCTAGCTAGACATCGCTAGGAGATAAACAGAAATTACCTAAGATAACAAGAGATGGTTATAAAGACCCTATTCATCATTGTCGTATATACATCGCTATTTGGAATGCCATTAATCTGGATGGTGATAATCAAGTCCATTTTAACAACCCTAGAAGAGATAGCAAGGACTAGTGTACAAAACAAAGCAAGACCAAGTTGGGTGCTTGGGTAAAACCCAAGGGAGGATTTTAAAAAATTATTAAAGTTATAAGCAATAACGATGCGGTTGTTGCAATAATTTATCATGTGAAGTTTGTAACAAATGACTATGGCTCCATTAGAGCATACAATAGATGTTGAAGGAGTTAATCTCCAAGTTAGAAAAGTCTTGTGCTGATGGGATAAAGAAAAGATAGGTTAATTGAAGGCAACCAAATCACCATACTAAAATTAAGACAATTCTGCCAACAATGTATTCTGACGCTTATGGTTGTGCCATGAAATTGGAAAGCAAGAATAAGCCCAATGCTAAAGCACGAGAAACTTTCTAATTCTAATAATCTGCTGCTTTCATTCAAAGATACAAGGATAATTAAGGGCATATTGCTCCACTTTTGCCATTCTCTATGAATGTTAAACTAGCAGTTTGATCCTTCCTGATTTGTCAGCCTTCATCCATGATGTTGGCACCTGTATTCCTTCTAAGATCCTATCTTTAAGCATCTTTAACTCGCACTTACCAGCCTCCTAATTCTGTAAATTTTCCTAAATCACATTGAATTCCTAAATGCCTTTTGCAACTTAATTACAACACAATAATACCTCTTTAAAATTAATCTGTTATCCTTACTTCTACTATATCACAACACACTCATACACTGATTTTCTTTGCACCCTTGTGCTAATTGTGTTTCAATACCAACATTGAGTTGCAAAATAAATGAGGTTTATGTTGCCATCTCTGAGACAATCATTCATTGCTCACTATCTAGGATCAAAAAAAAACATTTGGCACCCAGTTCACATGGTCAGTCAGTGTCATCGCACCATCATCCACGTTAGGATCTTCTGAGTATAGTCCTATCTCCTTAAAGTTAAGACACAATGCCTTTGGATGCTAATCAGAATCACGTGCTAAACAAGATACATTTGTGCAATTGAGAATAACATGTATGCTTATCTGTGGCCTTAATACAGCTTCAAAGGGAAGTCCAAAGCATAGGGTTGAAAAAAAAAACATTATTTTTTTACTAGAGAATAAAATCTGCAGTACAAGATTGAAAAATAATCAAACAAAAATGGAAACAGATTAGAAAAGCTGATTAGAATATCAGAGCAAAAGGCTCTGAAGTATACAAAATGAGAGTAGCAGTGAAACTAAAACTAGTGTATATTTAAAACTCACAAAATCATAAATATTTGCAATCATCATCCTTCTGCGAAGATTCTAGCATTGTCCAGTCCAACAGTAAGCAAGAAAGCAAGCATCAGATGTAATTTTTTCCTTGGTGGAATTTTATGTCTCAAGCTTGTATATGTAATAAACCTTGCACACATAAGAAGCCAGATTATGTCTACATTGTTGGAAAATGAGCGACATCCGAACCATAGATGGACTGGTCACCAAGTGGACTGGTAGCTAAGTGGTAGAGCACCCCAGCAGCAAAATTGGTGGTCTAGGTTCAACTCCTAGCTGGTCCATGAAAAAGTTTATCATGGTATGAGAGCCAGGTCAGCAGAGCCACGCCAGGCTATGGGCCCCAAGCCCCTATAGTGTGGCTCAAGGGGGGTGTTGGAAAATGAGCCACACACCCAAACCATAGATGGACTGGTCACCAAGTGGACCAGTAGCTCGGTGGTAGAGCACCCCAGCAGCAAATAGGTGGTCCTAGGTTTTGTTGATGTGTTTTTTATGCACATGTAAACTCAGAATAAAATACCAAAGTATTCTATCCTCTCTTGAACAAAGTCTCTCAAAGGCTAAAGTACGTGATCCAGTGAGACAACTCCAAGGTTCCAGATGTTAGGTCTTGACAATACGTTCGATATAGACTCAGTATATATATGATGTGATATGCTGTTAACACAAAGGGACTTACGCTGAAATTACTTCTCAATTCACCTGATTCATTACTCCTTTTCATGGAAAGAAACCTCCTAGTTCCACTCTACAAAGAAATGCAAAAAGATCAAGGGTTTAGAGAGAATCTACTCTACTTCTAAGTACAATGAGACAATGAATGATGCCAAGATAGACAAATTCCTTATAACAAGCTCCACTTCACCATGATGAATTCAACAACTATGTGGAACAAGTGCAATCTCCCAAGGGTGACTAAGGATTTTCATATTGCAGACATGCATTTGAGTACCCACAGCTGGCGCAACTCAAACAAGCATCAACAATCGAACTATTGCAATAAGTTGAGGTTCAGGCTAACTTTGCACGATGACTTGCCAACAACAAACCATCAAAAGTATGAACCTAGGAATTCATCAAATATCTTCACAATACATTCACTATATCAATGAACTTTCTAATCTACGCTACTTCTACTTGGAAACACATCTAGATTATCTTCAAGAAATAAGAAACCATGCAGTGTTCCAAAACAACACAATTGTCACCAAGCTTCAATGAGAAATGTATTAATCTTGGAAGTGAACAATTTCAAGTTCTCTCCAACAATTTAGAAGAGCTTCCTCTACTCTACTCCTACAACTTGTTATTCTACTCTCCTACAACTCTAACATCCTTACAAATGAGGCGAATGAGCCTTTTTATAGTCCTCAAAATACAATGAAGGGCCAAGATTGATTTGAACAACCAATGGCCAAGATTTTGCCACATCGGCAATTAGTTACAACAACCAGCTATTTTTAGTAAAAAGTAAAAGTTGACACAACCCATTACATAAAAACCCAAAGGCAATGAAGGCACGTTTCCCAAGGTGATGAGCATGATATGTTGGAATCTATGGGAATCTTCTAGATAGGGCGCCCTCTTTCTCTTGGACTTTGTTGCATATACGTTGAACATGGACGTGATGAAGTGGCGAGAAATGATTGGTTGATGATGTATGAGCACCACTTGAGCATTTCTTGAGCAAATTTCTGGGTTTTCAACATTTTTCCAATTTCTTGATGCTATTCGCAAATTTTATCTTCTTTTCTTGGCAAAGTCTTGAAACTAGATTTTCACTTCTGGAACTTTCAACATGGAACTTGGGAATCTTGTCCTTGTTCTTCACTCCTTGTTGTCTTTGCATTCCTTAGTATAATTTTGGATTTCTTGATAATCTTGCTCATTCAACTAACTTGTCTCGTGATGCTTGTGTAGGATTCTAACACTAGATTCTTGAAGTAGAGGAGATGACTTGGGCGTGAATTCCTGGAGTAGACCTCATGATGTTTCCTCTTGATCTTCTTATGGTGGATGAAGTGGAAGACTCTTGAACGTGGAAGTGATCTCTTGGATTCTCAGATGGTGAAACTTGCAAGATGGATGATGAAACTCTTCTCTCACTCCGGCAATGAAGTTCTTCTATGGAAGCAGGATGATAGTGAACTAGATGAAGTGCAGTAGAACTTTCTTCGTTCCATTGACAATGCCTTCTTGGGATACAAGGTGGATGAGCTTGATGATGTCTTGATCCTCTGGATGCTCGGCTTCTTTGGTTGGGTAGCTCACCTCCGGATTCTCCAATATCTGCAAGATGAAAATTGACAAGTCATAGTATTTGATAACATCAAGTTAAGTTCATTAATACATGTGAGAAATTGAAAGATATCGTTGAATTTCACAAAATCTCCAAAACATGAAGGTGGATTTTATTGAAGGCAAAGTGAATGTCAGAATTTCCACTTGCCTGTGGAATTTGCGAAATTTTCATGCAATTTCCACTTGGAGGTGGAAATTCCGAAATTTCCTTCTCATGCCAAAAAATGCGACTTTTCTCTTTTCATAGCATTTCTCCATGTTTTTTCAATAATGTCTCAACAATTTTCCAATGCATTTCAAGGATAATTTCAATGTTTTGGAGTTGATTTTTTTGACTTTCATGAGCTCAAGGATGAAATTTCATTTTGGCGCATTTTCCTTACTAGCATGGAAATTGTGATTTTTGTAGGGATTTCCACAGGTCAATGGAATCTGCGATTTTTCCACCTTATGTTCAAATTTGTGCCACTTTCCATGAGGTTTTTTAGTGATTTCTAAGGAGTTTTTTGAAGTTTCCTTGATGATTTATCATGATTTTTCCAATTTGCAAGATCTAAGGATCAATTTCTATTCAAATTTCCTGTCATGCCCCAATATTAAGGTATTGTTTAAATTAAAGATTTAAACAGTATGATAAAAATCGGTAAAGTCACTCATGAAATATGACTAAGTGATAGAAATAATTGTGTATATATAATATTATAATCAATATATAATTATGTAATAAATAAATATATATATATATATATATATATAAATCTTATAGAAGTAATTATATATACATATATGTATTATCTTTAATATATATATAATAATAAAATATATATAATAACTAATAAATGTCACACCTTACTTTATATAAGGCAACACATAAGATAAACAATGTTAACAAAAGACTTATAATGGTAGCGATACATAAAAGAGGATAGATGCGATTCACATATGTGATACTTAATGGTTATGTTAAGACAACAATACTTAAGGACATCAGCGATTATAATAAGTTGCTTTTAAACAGCGAACCTTTTGAGGGAAAGCCACGATCCTTGGCAAAAACCCTTGAAATTGTATAAAAGAAAGATAAGGTTGAAAGCTATGAGGACATCGAAGGAATGGCTGTGGGAAGTCAAATGGATATCATTGTTTATGTATTGATGCTCATTCAATAATCATTCACGTTACTCATTCAATCATTCTTCAACATTCACATACTCCGTGTAATGAAGCGCCTTCAAATCAATACGCACCATGCATAATATCGGCCTATGAATTAGCTATTGAAAATATTATGTGAGCCTTGCGTTCCTCACCCTTACAACCGTTTGACTTTAGTGGCAGTATAAAGGATAGGATGCGAACTCAAATAAGTTCTACGCCACCTCACTAAGCTCCACATCACCACTCTTATAAAAAATGATAGCTTGTAACAAGAGGTTATTAATTCATAGAAGTTTGTATAAGCGGCCATCCTTATGTAAAGTACCTGCATGTGAATAATAGCATTCAGGATGCCATGCACCCAACCACCGATTAAATAAATTAAATTATTCAAAAGGGAACATCCCAACACAACTAATAATATATGAATATTTATTCACTCAACAATGATGCCCAACAAACAGATATAATCTTCATTTAAACAATAGAAATACAAAATAAGTTATATCTATTAGTCAAGCATATATAAGGAATCAGAGGCATTGTCAAAGGATATCATATACCATCGGAAAGATAGAACAAAGTGAGGAAATCACAGTGAGGGAGGAGTAAGGAGGAGGATTAAAAACATGTAATCTTTAATTAAAATAGTCAGCATTAATAGCATTCAGTCCATCATTTCCTCAGCATTAAAAATTAGTCCATCACTAATCCATAACTAGCAAGACATGAGCATTCTCTCTAAATTTAGGAAGAGGAATAATATAGTGAGAAAAGATTTGTAGTCTACTTGTAGAGTTAAATCAAGCCAAGGTACTCTCTAAACCTTTGTTTGCTTGGAAATTGATAATTTAGGGAAAACTAGTGTTATCTCAAAAAGGGGACATTACATTTCCTCCTAGGCACAATTTCCACATGAAGGTGGAAATCCCGAAATTTCCACTTGATGCTAAAAATTGCAACTTTGGCATTTTCAAATGACTTTCTCCTTATGACTTTTCAATGATTTTCCAGTGGATTTCAAGAATGATTTCAAGGTTTTCAAGTCAAAGTTTGATTTTTCAAAGCTTAAGAGTGAAATGTCAGGTTAGGTGCAATTTTTTAGCTCTTCATGGATAAATGTTCCTTAGCACACTTTTGATGGCGGGTGGATTGATTTTGGTGCACATTTAGTGAAGTCAAGGATGAAATAAGTCGCACATTTTAAGGTGGTGGGGACAATGTAAGTCGCAAGTTCTATGACCTAATGGAATTTCGCATATTTCATGACTTCATGGACATTCCTTGGCGCAAATTCCCTTCACCTATGGATTTTCTAATTCGCACATCTTATTTACGCATGGAATTTCGCAATTTCAACCTCCTCTTGGACAAATCTCTACATCATCTTTTCACCTTGTCTTAGATTTCGCACTTTCAAACATGTTGAGGATTTCGCGCTTTGAAGGTTGTCAAGGAATTTCGCACTTTTTGCCTTGTTGTGGAATTTTTCCTTGTCGCAAATTTGCTACCCTCTTAGAATTTCGCAAATTTTGTGATGGCTTGGAATTTCGTATTTTCCTCATGAGCCTAGAATTTGCAATTTTTCCTCACTTAGCCATTTTTTCAGTACCTGAAATCCTATATATTTCAAAATATATTCAAGTCCTATACTTAAATATTTTGAAATATACTTTCAGGATGTTTGAGATAGGTCTCGGATCCATGGGATTTAACATGCAGATTCTAGATTTTTAAGGACCCACCAGATTTCAGACTTAGTCAGTTTTTCAAGGTTTCAAGACATCAGACTTCGTCAATTTCAGGATTTCAAGAACATGCATCAGGATGAAGGCATAGGGATTCCTCAGTTGAATATCCATCCCTTAGGCAATTTCTTCAATCACTTCATGGATTTGAGCAAGAACTTGGCGAAACTTGGACAAATTAATATTACCAGACATACAAACTCAGAGAAAACTTAAACCACTAAAAGCACACCTACGGCAGAAAGCGAAAAAGAAGGTGGGTCCCCATTTGCAATGGGGCGATGTGTGAAAACATCACAACAGGTTTGACTCGTAGCTGGTCCATGAAAAAGTTTATCATACATGTGATCCTTTCTTTTAGGGGACCAAAGATTTCTATTTTGGAATGAAAAGGGAACTAGAATATTATTTTATGTCCCTAGCAGATGCAAGAAACAATTGATGTTCCAAATCAACAAGACGAAAACTTTGGTGTCTCCACAAGGTTGTTCAGAAACACATTTCTCATCCTTGAGATTTCTTTTGTGTTGAAGTCTTTATCTAGATATTGTGAAGGTGCTATAAAATTGTATTTCGGATTTGGAATTTTGATATTCAAAATATTTCCAAGTGTTAGAAATTATCAAATTGTACTCTCAACCGAGGCTGAACCCAAAACAGTTGAGTCAAATTTTTTTTGTGAACTTTAATTGATTAAATGATGTTCCCACACGATGATTCATGGATGTGAAAGATGGCAAGGATGATTATTATTAATATATATGTAGATAACAGTGTAACTGGAGCAATCTAGTAAAAGAAGCACTCTGACTGCTGTTTGCATTGCAAGTAGTTTTTACTGGATAGCATAAACTGAAAAAGTAACTAATTTTCTTTAGGTATATTCTTGCTGATGCTGGAAGGAATTCTTAAAAGGTAAAGGAATTTTCTACGGATCTCTAGAAGGTACCATGCCATACTGCTTATTTGAGGTATTTCACTTCCAGGTCATGTTTGTTTACTTTCCAAGGGTTCTGTACGTAGATAAAAGATTGTGAACTACATACACCATACATGGCATTAGGAAAAAAGAAGAGAGGTAATCTATCTTCTGGCAGAAAACAAAGGTACATGTTACCAGCCTGTATCAAACCATCTCCATATGAAGCAAAAATATGTCCAACATTTATAAGAAAGGACCTTCTAACGTTGAACAGATTTCATATATAAAATAGACCATGCGAAGGAAGAAAAGAAATGAAAAAATAAGTACCGGGCGTGATGGCAAGCCAAAAGGGTTGAGTGCACAGCTTGTCAATGAAGCATTCCTGTCCCTGGGATGATGGTATTTACATGTTGTGCCAAATCTGCAGCTGCCTGTTCTCATATAGAACTGGCATTCCTGTTGACCGGGTCTCTCTGGAAACACATGCTCTGTTTGTGCACTAATTGATGGAAACCATGTAGCCACAGGTCGGGATGAATATGAAGAAAATATACCCGGCATACTGGGGTTCATTGAATCCATTTGGTGTCTAGTTCCATAGAATAAACCAGTTCCAGATCCAGGATGCAAACTATCGGATGATGCAAATGTCCCTTGTTCTACCTGTGGCATGTGCACAGAATATGAGAAAGTACTGATTAACTTACTATCATTAATTATTAAAAAACACAATATATTGGTCTAATTCATTGAGGTTTAACTGTAATGTTAGAAATGTCAACTCTGACTTTGATTTGAATCTGTGTACCTTTGTGGCATTAAACTACTGAATATGGTATAATGAATTTAATTCTTGATTGCTTTATAAGCGTTATTAGTGTCAGTATTCATCAAAACTAAGTTACATCCTAATCCATTAATACTATATTGAAATAAGAGGCCATACATGCATCCCTATAGTTAAAAGTTTAGACAAACAACATTGAAAAACACAAGAACCCAAATAACTAAACATGAACTTACAGGGTATGAGCTCCATCCAGGAACTGATACCATTCCCTGGGAAAGCATTAAAGGAACATATCCAGAAGGACCTTGCAGATAGGGGCTGGACATTATTGGTGTCCTAGAAATCGGCCATGCTGGCAGCCCTCCTGCATATGGCTGAGGGCCAGGTATTGATAGAGCAGGGACAGATGGATAAAATGGAGACCCAGGTATTGCCACTGATGCTCCAAGTGGCTGTGGGTGATGATACTTACAAGTTGTACCATATTTACACTGTCCTGTTCGTACATAATAAGAGCATTCCTTCTCATTCTGCAAGAAATGCAAACAATATCAGGACCATGTCAAACTTTACAAAATCATATTTTTTTATTTCATTCTACTGGAAAACACAAAAAAAATCAAAAAGCAAAGGTATGTCCAACTAAACACAAAGCAAGATGATAATGAAAAACTAGAAAACAAGTTACTTAAAACAGGTGCTCTCTACAAACAACGACCTCAATTATCTGTGGAGAGATTTCTAAATGCTGCCATATTAAGTTACAAGAAACTTGTATGCAGATGCCAATGCATAAACAGTTGAATCCCATATTATAGGATTTAAGAATTCAACAGCATATGGGTGCCATTTAATTGTAGTACTAGTGCCCACCCAGTGGCACTTTAACCCACTTTGATTACTTTGCATATAGACATCTTATATATGATGCGATCGAATCACAATTGCACTTTGCTTTATGTTTGAGGCTATGATGCGATCGAATCACAATTGCACTTTGCTTTATGTTTGAGGCTATGTATCTGATCTTGTTTGATGATCCCTTATGTAATTTAATGTTGTCAATCTAATCTGTTTAGACATCTAATATTTAATTTCTTCAAGTAGATGTGTTTTAAATTGCATAGGATTCCATAGGTGTTCTTTTCAAGGTCGGCCAAGAATTGATATATTTATGCAGATACCTATAGAGATGAAGAACCGAGAGAACATGAGACTACAATAAAATGACAGAATCAACCTTGAAAAACATCAAAAGGGCATTGTACATGTCAAGAGCTACAGAATGAAGTATCACACGATGGGTTTTCACTGAAATGAAATTCTGACCCTAGAATCTGCTTATGAGAAAGGCATGGGAAATAAGATTAACCTGGTATCGAATATTTTTATAATTCCAAAACATGATGTAAAAATCTGTTACACAGTTCTTTCCAAAAGCTTTACACTATCATTTCAATTTCAAATTCTTGAGCGAACATCAGTAAAGACACATAAAAGACCAAATTTCAATTTTAAAGATTTTGTTAAAATTGTGCATCTGCCCAAGAAGTCCAAAATTATAGCAAAGGAGACTGTTTCTGGTCATTCAAAGAGGAAACCTTTCAGCTTTTGCATATTGAAAGTAAAGATTCATCTTTTCTGGTACCCATTCGTTCTCATTTATGTGTGTGGGAAAAGCATAATGTATAGCAGAAAAATAGCAGCATTTTAGCAAATCTTGTAAGTGTATGGAAGAACTTGGGACTTTCGTTCACAGGTAACTTTTTTATGTGGGACAGATCGAATCCCATTTCTTGAAAAATAGGAAGGTGTTCCTTCTATATTTTTCTTTTCTTTTCTCAACTACTATAATTTATAGCAGAAAAATAGCGGTAATTTAGCAAACCTTGTCAGTGTTTTGAAGAATTTGGGCTTCCATTCACAGATAACTTTTCGTGTGGGACAGATTGAATCCAAGTTTTGAAAATTTGAAAGATGTTTCTTCCTAGTATATTTTTGCTTTCTAAACTACTACTTAATTTTTCCAAAGGCTCCTTTCTCTGTTCTTGGAGATAAATGTTTCCGGGTTGTTTGTAATGCCTCTGGCACTTGTGCCTTGTCATCTATCGACTCTTTGTTTTGGATCCACTACTATGATTAGTGATGATGTGTTATTATGCCATCAATGGGGTTTTGTATTGGCATCTAGGCATTTGCCTATGGATGTATGTGTTGTGATTAAACATTGGACCTTTTAGTGTTACTGTTCCACTACTTTGATATGTGTATATATATGTTATATAGTTGTGTTTATTGTACATGAATTAGTATTGTGGATTATTATCAGTTATTGCATCTTTATGATTATGGTTGACCATTCATGTTAATATGATGCTTATTCAGTTTATATGATATGATGCCACATTGGGTGTTTATGCTTTGCTTCAGCTATTAAATATGAGCAGGTACGTCTAACATTTGACTTGAGTGTGCAAGTACAAGGTTATTCCCCAACAGTGGTTATAAATGAGACGTTCGTATTGGGTTAAATTTTTGTGTTAGCCTTTATCTTGCTCGATTCAAGCATGAGATGGATCATGTGTATCCCTGTGTAAACCTAGACCCTAATTGGTGGTGATTTCAGGATCCGTATGTTGTGAAAACCCATAAAGTGTGTGGAAGTCCTTTGCATGGGTTTAATTGTATTTCAACGTTCTGCATTTAAAAATTATCTCGAATTGTGTTTACGGTGTGCGAAAAAGATATTTAAGTATGT
Organism: Cunninghamia lanceolata; assembly: GCA_027924645.1. Lineage (NCBI taxonomy): Eukaryota > Viridiplantae > Streptophyta > Pinopsida > Cupressales > Cupressaceae > Cunninghamia > Cunninghamia lanceolata. The sequence continues at coordinate 22,010,259 of BSBN01000112.1, read as the reverse complement.
GTTGTAGAAAAGCCTAGGGCATCTTATTATTCCTTGTGTATAGAGAAAATATAATGAAGATTATTGCATTAGGGAATTAAAATATATTGCATGAAAAAATAAAATTATTTTATAAATGTGGAGTCTGTAGTCAGTGTATAATGTCGAGTCTTATATTTGATAATATGGGTTATCCGACTATGTAACCCGACTATGTAATCCAACTATGTTATCTAACCATGTATTAATTGTTTGTCATCTCTCGGATAGTTGAGAGTTAGTTAGAGTTGGTTAGTTGACGGTTGTGTTCCTCTTGGCAATCGTCGAGCGATGGACATAGAAAGTGAAGGCAAAATGTCCTCCCATAGCAAAAGAAAAACATAAGAAGATGGAATTTCGGATGATAGTAGCGATAGCGAATTAGGAACGGTACAAGCGCTCTGGAAGGACATGCTTCAGATGATGAAAGAATTGAAAGCGGAGAAAGAAACCAACAAAGAATCCATTGAACTTTGGTGTACTAAGTTCAAAAGTGAAGGTCACACCAAAGGTAACTGTCCCAAAAAATTATTTTGTGAGATTTGCCATGTTATGGGTCATTCAATAAAAGAGTGCCTGTTAACTTGAAGACCAGGTTTACACAAGTACTCTTCACACATGGTGAGCAGTCCACTCCATCGAATCCACAGAACGCATCTCTAGGGGATTATCGAAATCAAAGAGGCGGAGATCGAAACCAAATACAGTACGACCCTAAAGGACGTCCGATCATACAATGTCGTCAATGCAACAAATGGGGGCACTTTGCCCGAGAATGCCAGAACAATCAGAAAAAGGCAAGCATGTTGTGCAAATGGTGTGGACCAGGCAACCACGAAGACAACAACTGCCCAAAATAGAAAGGCATTATCAATCTTATCGACATAGAAAGAGAAGAAGATGAAGTTTTCGTCATCACCCGAGCACAGACAAAGAAGGTGATTTACCCTGACCCTCGTATGGAGAAAGAGACTCTGGGAAGCAAGGATAGAAGTTGAACAAGCTATGGCAAAAGAAAGAAGGCATTCTAATGAAAAAGCAAGCACGTCCACTCGACTGGAGTCAAATAAGAACATTGCAAGTCAAGTGTTGCAAACCACCATATCAATACGAATGACAGACCTCTTGCAGAGCATGCTACAACTAAGGGTGGTGATATCCAATGTGGTGGACAAGGAACAAACGAACGAGAAAACTAGCAAAGACAATAATGACGATGTCATTGTGGAGACACAACCGGATGGCAAAAAGTCATCGGCCCAATGTTGCTAGAAATCAACGTAGGGAAAAAACCAACCGTTGTGCATATGGAGATTCTCATGAAGAGTTTGACGAATACGATTGTTGATGGAGGCTCCGAAGTAAACGCGTTACCGGAAGATACATGGAAAAGCCTCGAGAAACCCACCCTATGACTGTCGATGTTTCAACTGGTAGGAGCCGATCAGCACGGAATCAAAGCACTAGGGGTATTGATGGCACAAAAGGCAATAATTGGTACTTGTTGAACTTTGTAGCCATTTCTTTGGAGAAGTAAGCATATGATGCACTTCTCGGGCGAGAGAACACAACTAGAAAAAGAATACAATCTCCATTGAAAACAAGGGTTGGAAGTATATAATCGATTTGAAAAACCAAGCAGTCAGCAAGGAAGCAGCTTCTTCTGATTCATTGGATTTGGACTCTAAAGAAGAATGGACAGAGAAGCATGATTCGGGTCCGATAGAGCCGAACGACGAAGGGATTCTAGAAGTATAGTCATGCTCGGAGGATGGAACAAGTTCTCTCTGTGGCCTATTTCACTGGCAAATGGAGGATTATGAGGCATTTCCATCAACTTGTAATTTTATTGAAGCTACAACAATCAACGAAGAGTAGTGTCTAAAAAACGATTTTGAAAAATTGGATAGTTTATGTGTGCTAAACGTAGTACACAGTTTGCAAAAGACAGTAGCTCTGGTTCCAACAGAGGCACCCGACTTTACGGACGATAAAATGACGGAGAATAAAATGACTTTAGGGAGTGAGCCGAATGATAAAATGATGAAGAATAAAATATGGAGTACGGAAAAAGAACATGGTGGCGACTGGGAAAAAGAAAAGGAAAAAAATTAAAATTAGAAGTGATGTAAGCATGAAACAATAACACATGAGCAGAAACATAATTAACACACTTGACACCAAGATTTTTAACGTGGAAACCCGGTTAAGGGAAAAACCACGGTGGGGGTTAACCCACAAAGATTATACTCTGTTAAAAGTATTACAAAGGGGAAGGCACATGCCTTCGGGCTCACTGCCCAGAGCTCACTGCTCAAAAAGAGGGTCACTGCCTACAAAAATGATTATAAGAAGATTACAGATTGTTTGAACTGATGAATAGCATCTGCCAATGCAAGAATTCAATTCCGAATAAGCACAGAATACTGATCTTACACACTTCATCTTTACTCTACCCTGTTTACTGCTCTGCCATAATCCGGACCTTAGATCTCTTCTCTTTCGCACTTCTTATCTGCCCTTTTCGCACTTACTCCATATTCGCACTCCTACATCCTTCAATACACTCGAATCCATCAGCTATATATATCCACCTCAAAAAATTCATTCACTTTTTTGTCGGCCTTATGAAGAACTTAACAAACAATACAAGTACTCAGTTCTGTCGGCTGAAATCATACACCAATATTGATGTGTACCAGAAATAACACTTGAAGGTCATCATACATGTCGGCCACTAACATTATATCCCATATGCAACTCACCAAAACACTTCTACTAGATCCGCACAAGGATCTAACACAGGTCGGCCTATTCTTTATTGAACTATTCTGTCATATTAGGACCCGGTACACAGATGCTCATAACTTTTAATCCCTTTGTCACCGGAGGCTGAAATCTTGGATTTAGACTGTCCTGACATTCCTCTACACTTCCTCAGATTTGCAACACACAATGATTAACTGAAGAGATCCGCTAACCAAAATACTTAACTCTGCCATATACCCTGTTCCTGTCTATCCGGACTTGACAAATCTTGGAACTGACTTCCGGTATGATCTGATACTGCACTACGAATGTGTGGAATGCACTTAGTTGCCATCAATGACAACACATGACATGCCTTGCAGTGTCTCTTGCCAACATCCCCCAGGTTCTTCAACGTTGTCGTCAGTTTGGCAGAGCTTACCTAATGTCACTTGATACTTCACGGTTTTTTGTCGTTTAGAAGATGACTTTTTCTTTTGGGGGGGATGTAGTCAGTGTATAATGTTGATTCTTATATTTGATAATATGGGTTATCTGACTATGTAACTCGACTATGTAATCCGACTATGTAATCTGACTATGTATTAATTGTTTGGCAGCTCTCAGGTAGTTGAGAGTTAGTTAGAGTTGGTTAGTTGACGGTTGTGTTCCTCTTGGCAACCGTCGGGTCTTGTAAACAGTCTTTGTATCGTCAAGGAAAGTAGTATGATGTAGTCAGATCGACTCTAATCCTTGGCCGACCATCTCTAGTCTACTTTTGTAATAATTTCATGAGCGAATAAAAATATACTTTTACTCCTCTATCTAGTATGCATTGTTAATTCTATTCATTATTACAAGCATTCATTTTATCAGATAGGCGAGTAAACAGAGTATGTAAATTAAGTTACCTAAGGGAAATATAAATATTGTGGGGTTTTCAATTAAATGGCTTTAGTTTAAATAAAATTGATATTGTTATTTAGAGTTATTGAATTTCAAAAAGGCTTTTTGTAATATCCATTTTATGGTGTGAAAAGGAATAAAAGAGGAAAAAGGGTTTAGGAAATTATAGAAAAGGAAAAAGAAATGGATTTTGTTCCACTTCTACATTTTTGAAGAATAACTCTCTCAATTTTCCTCTCCTTTGTTAAAAAAATTGCTTGCATTGAAAAGCTTGCTTGGATTTGCAGTTTGCTTGGTGATTTAAGTTGCTTGAAAAGATTGGTTGGAGCTGTGCTTGGGATTCAAGAAAGGATTGCTTCTATTTTGTGTGTTCTTCATTGTGAGCTATTTCTCCCCTTTACATTTTTAATTTAAAAGTTTAAGTTCTAAATGGAAATCTCCATTGCCATGCCCACACTAGGTGGAGCATATGGCCTTCATGTTGTAGGTATGAATTTGGTTAAAGAATTGCATGTGTAGATTGTATTTTTTAAGTGTAAGGTTTAAATTGTGAAAAGCCCATTTTAGAGCTATTGCTATGGAAAAATTTTATTTGATTCCTCTCTTCTCAAAATTGTTGGAGATTATGAATATTGGGTTGATTGGGAATAAAAGGGTAGTCTTAGTTTTTGTGAATTTCTCCCAAATCAAAATATGTGAAATTTCATGCTTGCATGTGGCTCCATTAATGGAGGTGAAAGTATTTTATGGTTTTGCATGTTCAAAAGAAAATTGTGAAAATTGCATCTTAGGACTTATTTGAGTAAATTATATTGTGAAATGAATGGTATCAAATGTTGAATGGCATTATGTATCCTTTAGTGTCATGTTGTGATGTTGCCACCTTGAATTCCGTGCCATGTCCAATTTGTGTAATTGGAGCAATGGTCTTTCTAGGATTGAGGTATAGAGAGTAGGGAGAAGTGGTTCTCACCATTTGCCACAATCCAAAGTGACCAGTAGGATGAGAATGATGGAGAGTTTTAAGCCAAGTGAAAATATAATCTCATTGGGTAATTTAAAACATAATAACTAAAGTTTCTGCACCATAATTGAATGCCTTAAGTGGATCTAATATCAGTCACGTAGGACATGTCACAACTCATGGGGGTCGGTGAATGTCAATAGGCATCTTCATTGAGGAAGCCCTACTCATATTTCCGCATGGTCGTCGTGCTACTACATTGACACTCCTCACCTAACTTCTAGGACCCTTGTCCTTCTCCTTCCATCAAATGTTGCATTCGACATGGTTGTGATCATGTTGTTGATACTTATACGATATTGCATTCTACATACACGTGTATTGTAGCACTTTGTTATGCATGTTGCTTGACATGTGTGTTGCCATATTCTTGTTTTGCATGTGTGTGTTTTGTATCCTTGTGTTTGTCTCTCAATACAGTGAGGTGGACTTGAGGGTACCACATGGTTGGGCGGTGTACCACCGTTGGGGATTCAGAGATCTCCGAGATATTTGGATTGCATGTCGAGAGCTTGCCCATCTTGATGGCATGGTGAGTATTTAGTGTTGATGTATTTTTATTAGTTTCATTTCAGTTTGATTTGCTAACTCATGGCTTAGAAAGTGGAATTCACTTATCTTTCATTTTCTTGGGAATCGTGTACTTCTAGAGGTTTTCATTTGGCCAAGTCAAAGCCCACAGTTCCACAAGCATAGACCTGAGACTGTTAATAAGCAACTTGAAAATCAAGGAAGATATGCTTTGTAGAGTGGGGAATATAGACTTCCCCTGCCTTAACTCTTTTTTGCATTCTATTTTGCAAGTTGAAGTTACAGTCCAAACTGCAATGCCGACCGGGGTTGCTAGTCCAAGTTGCTAACTGCAGTTGGATCCTAAACACCGAAGTGTAGTTAGACCAGAGCTTGGAGACCCTAACACACATTGCATAGTGCAAGTTGCATCCGACTTCCAGCGTCCGAGGTAGTAGGTCGTCCAGGAATCAAAAGTCGACTACACTTTGCATAGTGTGGGTTGTCAATGTCCTTCGAAGTTCAATTTACCACAAAGTCCAAAGTTTGATGCCTACTTGCACTTTGCAGACGTGCAAATTGTCAATGAGTCCCGAAGTCCAGTATGTTGCTAGTTCAAAGTCTAGAACCTGAATGCACTTTGTAAAAGTGAAACTGCAAGAGGTTTCTAGGGCATGAACATCCTTTGAGTCTAGGAATTGGAGTTCGTTTGCATGTTGCAACATGCAAACTGATGAAGTTTTCCAAAGCCCGAAGTGGCTCATTGGTCAAAGTCCAGGGTCAGCATGTCATTTGCACATTGCCTTATGCCGATGGAACCCTAAGTCCATGAGGGTGCAGATTGTGATTGCATTCTGAAGCTCGAGTCCGAACTATGTGCAGAGTTGCAACCCGGGTTTGAAGTCCGACCTGCCAGCAAGTCCCTTATGGAACCCGAACCTTGGCAGTTTTAGCCCTTCTACTTATTGTATTTATGTGAAATCTTGAGAGTAGTTTAGTAAGGATGTTGGGAAGATGTTCCAATGGTTTTGAACACCTTGACTCTCCTCCATGCCTCATTTTTCATGCCAACCATGGTGCCTCATCCATGGTATAGTTAATTCTTCCGCTAATGTCGCTTTGCTTATGCATTGGTGTGCATGCCAAGCGTGTCATCATGAGTTGCATATGACACCTTGGGCATGTTAGTATGTTATGTGGTTACCTATTACCACTTTTGCTTTGCAAAAAAATTGCCTAGTCATCATTTGTCCATTAATGTCTTAAGTGAAAGCTTGGGGCATTACATTGTTCATCTCATTTGCTCTTGCTTTACATTCTTGGACTATTATTTTCGTAGAAATGCCTCTTTTCTCCATATATTTGATGTTGCTGAGAGCATAGCTTGTCAACTTGCATTTTGGGGCATATTGGTGAGAGCGCTAAGAGTTGATATGACAGTTAGCTTTGTGAAAAAGTGTTTACTAATTAGTTGGTCATTCTTTTATGTTAGAGCATAATGAAATTTTATTGACAACTGAAGAAAGGGGGAGATCCTTCTAGAGTCGAAGATAGGAAGAGGGGGGAATTTTCTACTCTGTACAAGATCAAGGAGAAAACTCTAATCAATAATTTTAGGTTTTGAGGGGCTAGCCAAGGAAAGATTCTAGTTCCCAATATTTATGTCTTGAATGATTAGGACAGAAAGTTGGGTATTCTTTTCTACTGCATCTTTGTCACTTTCATCCCCCGACTATTGTGGCTAAGTTGAGCCTTCTAGCAATTCTCCTTTTGGTTTTGGGGATTGATGCATTGATCTTCAAATATTGTTCATCTATATTGATTCATTCTTTCAAACTCTTATTATGCATCATTGCTTAGGCTAGGAATAACAAACTGAATCTTTGTGCTTTTTTTCTTTTCATCAGTATATCCTTGAGAAACAGAGGTGTGGCTATTGGCTAAGTAGTTAGAGCCTTCTGATTTTAGCATGTTGACCTCTCATTTCTTCTGGTTCCTCTATCTTTTCCTCTTGTTCGATTTTTTTAAGTCATTTTTCACTTGTGCTTGATACAATATTTTTGTAATTCAAAACATCTTCGTCCTATCTATCATCTTATTTATTCCCTTTGTTGCAACATATTGTGTACTCTTCCTTTTTCCTTGCAACTTTATGCTTAGCCACAGTTTTGTCTCCTGAATTCTTAAAGGGAATTTATTTAAGGTTTATGCAATTGGGTTAGCAAGCTAGGCAGGCCTAGTTGTACTTGTGGGGGATGCTCTATGGTTAAGTGTGATTGAGCCAAAGTAGTACTCGGATGAGTTACCTGCCCATAAGTCCAGTCATCAAGTGCAAGTCCAATGGTGATTGATGCCATGCTACGATTTTCTTTTGCTAGTTTCAATCCTATGCTTCACGCCTATGAATATCGCCTAATGTAGTGAGCACCAAACCGAAAATTCAAGCTCATGATTGTTCACAGATGAAATGGCTACATATGGTAGATGGATGACTGAAGGAGTGTCTCAAGTATTAAACAATACATGCAAGACTTTGAAAAAATTAACTTACACATATTGGCTACGGTCCTTTCAAGAATCTCTCTTGTAATTGCAATATTTCTGTTTCGCATCTCTTTTGATGCTTACTTCTTGAATCCAACACTTCATCATTCAGAAATATAAATCTGTCCCTATTTTTGCATCTCACATGATCTGAAGGAGAATGTAATGTCCCTTATAGGAACAATACTAATTTTTCCCTAAATTATCAATTTCCAAGCAAACAAAGGTTTAGAGAGTACCTTGACTTGATTTAATTCCTGCAACAAGTTAGAAAATACTTACAATAATATTTCACAATCAAGTTAACATGATTAGCAACTCATAATGGCATTATTAATTCAACTCAATCTAACTATCTAGGAGACTCAACCATAAGAGAGTTGAGGAACGTGACTCGATGGGGTGTCCCAAATATTCTAGGCCCAAGAGCGGATATACCATCCCCCTTGGCCTCATGTGGCCCATGCCATCCATATGAGGTGGTCTACCTAGCGAGGTATCCGTTATCCCGTTATCCCCTCATCTTATCATTTCCTTTCCCTTTCTCTTTGATTGGTTCCTTTGAATTTGCATGTCTATGATAGGAGAATGAGATCACAAAAGGTGCCCCGGAAGCCATCTCTTCTAAGCCCAATGGCGGTACCCTTTGTACCCCCTTGGCCCCAATGAGATAATTCAATCCCCCCTATAGGGGTGGCGTACCTAGAAGAGTGCCCCATCACCATTATCCTTCTTGCACCACATTTCCTCCATCATAGTAACCATGGCATTCATGCAAGAATCCACATAAACTCATCAACTCATAGTTGCAAACAATTCCATCAGTCATACAAATGAATCATGAAGATGATATCACAATATGCATGATCATATCTACACACCACATTATATTCCTATATAGATCTTACCACAGTTGCATGCCTTTCCGATATATATCTTGATTTCCAATCCGTATATATGCCTTCTCTTGATTTGCTGTTCCTTTATAATTCTACATATATTCTCCTTTATATACTCACTGCTCCATTATTCCATGCTTCCTCTCTTTCCAAATTCTATATATATCTTGTTTCTCAATACCAGATCTGCCTGATTGGAAGATCCAGAACTGTGGTATATTTTCCTTGTTTCTGCTGCTGTTCTTCTTTCATATTCCATGCTGATCATTGACTCCCTATATTTGCTGCTGCAGACCAGACTCTGTGCAATATTTATTCTTGTTCCTATTCCCTGATTCAGACTTCTTTATTCGCTGAGTTCTTATAATTGTTCACTCATTCCTATCCGTTCGTTCCTTCTTTTCCTCATTGAAATGATTTATATTTTATATTATTGTCTCCTTATGAGAGACAACTCTTCCACATGGCTTTTGACTATCCATAACAAAAAGAATTGACCTTTATTAATCATCGCTTAAGTCTGATTTATAACAATCGCTGTCTGTTAAATATTTACCTGCCTACGTAGGCTACGTTGGAGTATCATCTTTTCTTAATTGAGAATTGTTGTCCATATTACATTAGCGCTGCTTTGGACAATCGATTCATATGAATCGTATTCCTTTTTTCTTTATTAATCGCACTTTAGGTTGTTATGTCTTCTTTGACAAGTCAGCATTTTGACATTTGACTTGTCTTTATTCTTTTGTAATTAGTATATGCATTATAATATGTAAATTGATAATATTTAAATCTATATTAATATTTGTATTAATACCTATATTTATATAATAATATATCTTTCTAATTATTTAAATAAATATATTATATACAATATTTCAATTATTCATATATAATATTAATTATATCATTTATTAAATAGTATATATTAATAATATTATATATTAATATATACGCAATTATCTGAACATCGTATTTCATGAAAACCTTCACCGTCTTTTATCTTGGTGTTAAAATTTAAATAATGCCTTAATAGCGAGACATCACAGAGAAATCCCCAAGCTTATTGTAACATTCCAAGCCACAACTGATTTATCCCAGAACTTGTTAGGTAAAATTCTAAGATAGAATTTATTAAATTACGTATTGGCTTATTCAATCAGGTCTTGTTTACAGCTTCCTCTATTGCACAAGAAGGACAAAACTGACAAACACAAGACTCAATTTCCACCACAAGGAAGAGAAGAAACACTAGAAGGCTCCACTTAGCCACAACAGTCAGGTGATGAAAATGACAAAGATGCAGTCAAAAAGAATACCCAACTCCCTCTCTTAATCATTCAAGACATAAATACTGTAAACTAGAATCTTTCCCTGGCCCTAGCCCCTCAAAACTTAAAATTATTGATTAAAGTTTTCTCCATGATCTTGTATTGTATTTGTCAGTTTTGTCCTTGTGCAGTAAAGGAAGCTGTAAACAAGACCCGATTGAATAAGCCAATACATAATTTAATATACTATCTTAGAATTTTACCTAACAAGTTTTTGGGATAAACCAGTCATGGCTTGGAGTGTTACAAAAAGAAGACTCAGGATTTCTCATTCAGATCATGCCAGATGCAAAAATAGGGACAGGTTTATATTTCTGAATGATTAAGTGCTGGGTTCAAGAAATAAGCATCAAAAAAGATAACAAACCGAAATATTCAACGAGAGATTCTTGAAAGTTTGGTAGCCAATATCTGCAGGTTAATTTTTCCAAAGTGTTGCATGTATTTTTTAATAATTGAGACACTCCTTAAATCGTCCATCTACCATATGTAGCCATTTCACCTATTTATATGACAGCAGTGTATTATGAGCATCATTGGCATCGAAAAGCATATAGGCATGATACTTGGTCAACCTTAGCAAGGTAAGGAACCAGTTAAGATGAAAAGCACTTCAAAGACTAACAATATCATGGTTGTGCTTGGCATACACACCACCTTCATTCAAGACATTCTATATTGCATGATTCATTATATTGTGTTGAGGCAAAATTTCCACTTAAGAGATTCAAGTAAGGGGTAGCCATGTAAAAAGAAGTCATGTAAATTTAAGCAGGATAATGTATTATAAAATGTTTGTTTCTGCTATAGCAATGAATTGTAGTAAGAGAAATAAATCTAATTTGCACATTAGAGCCATCATAGTACGTGGGTTGACATCACAAGGAGGTTGTACATGCACATTATGCCACTCACTCTTTGCTTACTTTCCATGGAGGATAGAGGAATAAAAAAGGAATAAGAGAATCTCGTCTCTCTTTCCATTGGAGATAGGGAGGCACAAACATAGCTTCAAATTAATGGAGCATCATCAAAATGTTGATAAGAGGGCCAGCAAGAGATTACTAGACATCATCAGAGAGCCATGTGTGGACACTATTTGAAGAGGAATCGTGATGGGACCACAAAACCAATCTCATTGCATCAAAGCAAAAGATTAGAGCAGCCAACTCTATGGGGGATAAATCAGTTCACTATTTTAGATGAGCAGGAATTGGTTGCTACTTTTCTTTAGTAGGAAGGAGGCACAAGTATAAATTTAAAGCATGATTTCTTGGGAATGTATGGCTCCTTACAATACTTCCAATAAATGAGGATGAAGATTACATCACCTACTACCTTGGATATTTTGCGGGTGGAACAATTTAAAGTGGAAACATCACCTTGGGAAGGACAAGCACGGTATGAGAAAGCCAATTTTGCAAGAGGTGCAAGGAAGCAAAAGCAGAGGCATTGGAAAATTGACAGTTTGCAGTCAAGGCAGAAACATCAATATCCATACAAAGGTTTTAAGAGGTAGAGGGACCAATCCTCCCATATCTCAAACAACCAAGCTTTTATGGGACCCAAAGACACCTAAAAAAGGCGAGATATGATCCATAAGGATCCCAAAAGAAATCAAACTCTGTAAGACTCTGTTGTGACGTTTTCACAACATCACCCCATTGCAAATGGGGAACCCCTTTTTTGAGCTCCAATGTTTTGCCTTTAGTCTTGGATGATGTCTTAGTTTCGTGCTGGGAACCATAATCTCCTGGAGTGTGTTGAATTCTGAGTCTGACAGTGGCAATGTGCGCCTTAATCTGAAAGGAGGTTTCTATCATGACAAGCTAAATCCAACAAAATTAGCTTCAAAATACTCCAAATCTTGGCGCCTTGATAAGAATTGATGTTTTGATCCTCAAGATGCCTTAAACTTAGGAAATGTTGCATGGAAATGGCCCAATAACCTTAGGCGGAAATATGCTTCTATAGATACCTAAATGTGCACCTAAGGTAGAGTCCCACAAATGTGCTCCTGCTCAATCACTAAAGTGCGCCTAGGCCTGATGGAGGAGGGAAACAACATCTAGAAACCCAAGTTTGCGCTCAAGTTTAACATTAAGTGATATGACTTTGAAAATTTTGAGAAATACCAAGAGGAGTTAAGGCGCATTTCATCATATGTAGAGCCATCAACTTGCGCCTTGGGAGGAAGATGTTAGAGGTTGTAAAGGAAACTTGCGCCTGTGAAGAATTAGACCCCCAAGACACTTTCAATTGCCTAAATCCAAAGAATTCATTCACCCAAAGCTAGGCGCCAATTTGCACTTGAAGGGACTCAAATGTGCGCCTAGAGTTAAACTTGTGCAATCATCATTGGTAATGGTAAAATGTGAGTTTGGAGACCTACTGAAGGTCCAAACTTAGCTAGGATTGCTTCAAATAGGCTAGGCGCACTTTTGCAGAGAATCACATTTTGGCGCCTTGACATGAAAGTGTCTAAACCCATGAAAAAATTGCACCTAAAAGAGATTTTGCATTCTTTGAGTGCATAAGAATTGATCAAGCTCACAAAATACATCCCAAACTAAGGCGGATTTTTACCTCTGAAGAAGCCCAATCTTGCGCCTAAGTCAAAATACGTTTGATTTCATGAGTGTTGAGTGTTAAGACTTCTCCTTGAGCTTATGTAATGGTTTGGATTGATGAAAGTTGAAGTAAACACCCATCCAAGTAGTTAGGTGCACTTTCTCACCTCTAGGAACCAATTCTGGCACCTTGGAAACAAAAGTCTGTAATCATGATAGTTGGCGCCTAGGGATGAAGTAAACAAGTATTTAAAATCATCAGAATGCCAAAGAACAAGCCAAGTAACTTAGGCGCACTTTTCCACTTGGACAACCTTAAATTTGCACCTTAAGTAAAAGGGCATGAATCAATGTTGAGAGGACTTTACTTTGTCAGAAATAAGTAACTTTAAGTATCAACAAGAGTTTGAAGCCATAGAAATGCACTAACTATCCCAGGCGCACTTTTCCACCTTTGCAAACCTAAATCTGCGCCTCAAGGAAATCACATAAGTTCACATCATAAGAGTGGGCGCCTTGAGAAAAAGAATCATTCTAAGGCATTTCCAATTGTTTAAAATCATAAAAATGGCAAATATAAGGCTCAGGTTGATAGGCGCATTTTTGCATCTCCATAGACCTAGATGTGCGCCTAGACTTGGAAAGGGCTAATAAATGTTTGAAATGATTCCTATGTGCCATGAAATTCATTATTTATTAAAGGATTGATATGTTTCTTGGTTTGTGTTGCAGGAGCATTGATGGAGCTAAGAAGTCAATCAAGGAGCAAGGCGCTTGGAACCATCTTCATGTAAGGAGTGAAGTTAGGAGCAATCACTGCAAGGGAGACATCATGCTACTATACCAAGAGATCGCTTCAAGTTCATCATGCCAATGCACTTCATCATATGCATCAAGAGAAGACATTCATCTATCAATCTTCAAGTTCTTCCGGAATTTTCAAGTCTTTGAAAGAAGTCTCCTACTCCATGTTATGAAGGAAGCATCATCATCTACACTACTCTCTATGAAGAAGCATCATTAGAAGATCGACATATATCCTACAAGAAGAAGAAGATCCACAGAGTTAGGCAAATGAGCAACATGTATCATACACATCCGACTTACAAAAGACACAAGGCAAGATCAGCAAGGATACATTCCCAAACATTCATGTTCGTCAAAGCAATCACGTTTGAAGACATCGACATCACACAGATGATGCAATTTGGGAATATGCCCAAAAGCAAATTGAATAAGCTATTGGAATCCATAAGAGTTGCTGAGGTGGCACCTATGTGGCATGTACATTATCCTCACCAATCACTTGTTGCCACGTCATCCTTGCTCAAACTACATTGTACCTGCATGCACAAACAAGAGGATAGGAGCGCTCCAAGGGAGAGGTCTTCCAACTCATCATCTTTATCACCTTGGGAAGCGTGTCGTCATTCCTTCCTCTTTTCTATGTACAAAATACTAAAAATAGGCATAGTTGCCTTGTTGTAAAGATCTAGGCCATCCATTCACAGATTAATCTCGGCCGTCAGTTGTATTCTGGAAATCTATATAAAGGCCTTGTTGCCTCATTTGTAATAGTTAGTTAGTTGTTAGTTAGTGGGAAGTAGAGTAGAGAAGTAGAGTAGGAAGGGACTCTCGAAGTTCTCTGAGAGTACTTGGAAATTGTTGTAAATATTTCTCAAGATTAATGCAAAGACATTGGAGCTTGGTGCTAAGTGTTGTCTTGTGAAATAACATGGTTTCTTGTATCTTGATGAAATAGAGAGATGTTTCTAAATAGATTAGAAATAGAGTAGTAGCTCATTGATGTAATGCATGTTGTATTGAATATTTGATCAACTCCTAGCTCATGCTTTTGACATCTATCGATGGTGGAGTGTTGTGTAAAGCTAGTCTAAGTTTCATCACAATTTGCTTAAGTTCGATTGTGGATGCTTGTTTGAGCTGCGCCGTCCAATGGGTGCTTATATGAGCTTTCATGATTTGAAAACCATTCGCTAACCTTAAGAGATTGCACCTACCCCATGTAGTTGTAGGCATTCTTGGCAAAGTGGAGTTAGGTTTATTTGAGGAGTTTGTCTATTCATGCATCATCATTGCCTCATTGACCTTAGATTAGTTTCTTTAAACCCTTATCTTTTTCCTTTTCTTTATTATTGAGGCATCGTGTATACATCATCCACACTGAAAGGAGAAATAAGCTGAGTGAAGCAAGAAGTAGTCTACGTAAGTCCCTTTGAGGAAACAGCAATATCACATCATACTAACTGAGGCTATCCTATGAGCAAGTTGAGAACCAACATACTGGAACCTTGGAGATAACCCACTGGATCACATTGTTTAGCTTTTGGGTATCTTTGTTCAAGAGAGGATAGATTACCTTAGTAATTTATTCTGAGTTTGCATACAGCATAAAAACACATCAACAGACTCTAAGAACATGTTACAATTAACCAAGCAGAGGCATAAAAAACAAGTTGATGAGTAACAATGTGCCATGTTAGCACTCAAGAAAGCCACAGTTACATCAGGTTGCCCCTTACGTTAGTGTCATGGCAGCTCCACGTGTCATGGAGGTCTTACATGTGTCATGGCTCTTTCTCATGTGACATTGCCATTTCATGTGTGATCTTTTGGACTTTGAAGGGGCATATCCGGAAATGCATAAGAGGAGTCATGAGCTAAGCAATTAGAGGCAAGATTGACAGGAATAAATGATTAAGTTGACGAATGTATAAGTGGGTAGTAGTCAGTAGTCAGTTGTTAATGGTTGATGTTTACTCTATACTCCTACAATCTTCCCATAGCAGCATTAGGAAGATTGGAGACAACAAATAGCGTGAGATGTGCTCCTTAGAGCTCTTTGTATTGTCTCTATTGCCGAAGGAATGCAGGCAAACTCTGCAATTGGCACTTCTAATTGGTTTTCCTCACACTCAGGTTTCCAGGTTAAAATTCTGTGTTATATGGTTTGTTTCAATTCTCTTAGGTCTTTGTGAAATTCAAGCTGAATTTCTCATTCAAATGTTCATTCAACAGTCTAAAACCATTCTTATTTGAAGCTAGTTCAACTAGTAGCAGCATGCATTAAAACAGATCTGCATTGTTTTACAGTTACATCATGTTGCCCCTTACGTTAGTGTCATGGCAGCTCCACGTGTCATGGAGGTCTTACATGTGTCATGGCTCTTTCTCATGTGGCATTGCCATTTCATGTGTGATGATCTTTTGAACTTTGAAGGGACATATCCGGAAATGCATAAGAGGAGTCATGAGCTAAGCAATTAGAGGCAAGATTGACAGGAATAAATGATTAAGTTGATGAATGTATAAGTGGGTAGTAGTCAGTAGTCAGTTGTTAATGGTTGATGTTTACTCTATACTCCTACAATCTTCCCATAGCAGCATTAGGAAGATTGGAGACAACAAATAGCGTGAGATGTGCTCCTTAGAGCTCTTTGTATTGTCTCTATTGATGAAGGAATGCAGGCAAGCTCTGCAATTGGCACTTCTAATTGGTTTTCCTCACACTGAGGTTTCCAGGTTAAAATTCTGTGTTATATGGTTTGTTTCAATTCTCTTAGGTCTTTGTGAAATTCAAGCTGAATTTCTCATTCAAATGTTCATTCAACAGTCTAGAACCATTCTTATTTGAAGTTAGTTCAACTAGTAGCAGCATGCATAAAAACAGATCTGCATTGTTTTCTCATGAATAGGATTGTAAAGAAAATTACAGATAATGAATAGAGAGTAAGATCCAGAAGTGATTGATTACATGGTAGGAAAGTGGAGAGGTATGTAAGATATTAAATACTGCTATATTATGAACTCCATTTTTAATTTTATTACAAACCTCAGTAAGCACAAGATAGCTTGGTGAGTGAAACAGATGACCACCTAATTATTCTTATGGGATCAACGGGCAATTCAATTTTTTTTAAATCAAAATGTTAACGAAAAAAACATTTCGGAGTTTAATCAATGGAAAATATGAAAAGTATGGAACATAACCACAGTTTTCCCACTCCCACATTATTGAGTGAATCAAGGAATAACCAATACCAACCGGGTTTAATGGATAGCCAATTGCATTTAGTGCAACCTGATTTTCCATTCCCACCTTGTATCTTGGATGATGATATTTGCATGAAGCACCAAATTTGCAACTTCCTGTCTTCAAGAAATACTGCCAGTGCACATTCATTTAAAAAGACATTTTATGAGAATGTCATCCTACAACTAAGAATATTGCAAGGACTCAAGTCCATAAATAAATTTAGAATAAAATTCATAAGACTGTTTAAGACTTGGAAAGAAAAACGACTGACACCAAACTTGAATTGGGACTGAATCCCCTTTTCCATTTTCATTACACCTGAACATACAATGCATTAAAGGTAATTAAATCACACCAGCTACATGATCAATACAAGGTAAAAATGCACGCCTGGGAAAGGTCATTTTCTAATGAAATATGTGTTAGAAAGCATTGTGAATTGGGTATTGGAAACATAGTTGACTTTTAGGTAATCTAAATCCTCTTACCGAACCTTGGTGTCTAAAATACATCAATAAAGAATTGGAAGAACCAAGTGATTCATTCATAACATACCATTTTGCTGGAAAAATGTGACAAAGCAATTATTTTGTTTTGCCTCAAAGGTGAGCAAACAATTACCTGACATTCGGGCTGACCAGGACGCTCAGGATACTCTTCCCCTTTGTTTCTTGCAGCTGGCGCACCCTGATATTGGACATTGTGGTTAATGTACATGTTACTATTAAGCACATCCATCTCCATTTTCGTAACTATTGAAAAATAACATCATTTTAAAAGGAGATCTCCAGTCAATCTAACGTTTTTCAGAGCAAGCTTTCCTGTTTCTTTCATTAAGAAGCATGAAGCTCCATCGGACAGTTTCCATAAGTTGATAGATATGCAATTTGTATCATTATTGTTATACAATAAAACTTTAATTTTACCACTGGTTCTATACCTACTCTGAGTTCTGTGTTGGTACTCCAAATGGTTCCTCATGATTCTAAAGGATAAACAATGAAAGCTTAATCCTAGGGATACAAGTCAAGCTAAATGATTAGGTGGGCCTTATAATCAAATCCTAAGTAATTTGGGCCAAATGACAGGAGTAGGTACAATCTCCTCTACTACAAGGCTTGGAAGCATGTTCCCTTCAATTTTTTTAGGACATTTTATTGAAATGACAAAAGTACATAGCAAACAAAGACTAAACCTTTAATAGAATAGAATAGAATAAATCCAATTACTTGTCACTAACTTCCTTCTATGCTAGTCTTTGTGATTTTGCTACTAAAGACCTTTGAAATAGATTGTAAATTACATCCTACATGGGTATTCAGTAAAGAATTTCAAATGGTACTTCTTACAATGATTATTTACACCCTTGAGAACAATATGCAGGTGAAGAAACCATAAATTGAAGTGAAGAAGATATTTATTGAAACAAGCTTTGCTAAGTTACTTTTTAAGACCGATGTGTTCATCCATGGCCAACAAAGTCAATTTAAAACATTAATGCAAAATGAAAATGTCAATCCTTATAAGCCCATATGACCTAATGTAAATCACTATTTTACTTAAGAGCTTATGAACTCAAAATGTGACAACTAATGCTGCCCACACAAATTATGTAACAATCAATTACTGATCCACAACATCCCATATATTGTGTTAAAAGGTTTTTAAATATGCTACGACAGAAGACTAATTAATCACAATACCGGAACAGCAAATGTGAACTCAAAGATGTAACAAATCTCCTAAAAATACTATGCCAATAATGGAAACTATCATGTATTAACTTTCGAAAGGAATTTACAACTTTCAATGAACAAAACTCAAAACAACACATGCTACATTGACACCCTACAATATGTTCTGGACAAAACAACACTTACTAACTTAAGACAACAAAAGATAAAGATTACATGGAAAATAACCCCATTCTTATAACAAGAGGGCAATGCTCATCTCATTTGGATGATTGACAATTTTCCTACTTACATTATATTTCAAATCGGTGGTTATCTTTTTGTTTATAGAATTTGTTGCAACAAACTGTCTAGGAACTGTTACAAACAGAGCAGATGCCAAATCCCTTCTCAAAGAGAAAACTTTGAATTAGCAGTAAATTTTCTGTTCAAACTAATCAATTCTATATGAATGCCACTTGCTTTGATTTGACAACCCCTTTTGGCAATTAGTTGAAAACTCCCTTGCCTTGGTGAATTTTTTATATGCGGGAGACCTTTGAAATCTGACAACTGCGACCATGCAACTAACTGCAAGAGCTCCTTCATTAACTAGGGCACATTTTCTTACTGAGAAAACTCCTAGCTTTAATTTGATCCTATATTGTAGCATAGTTTGAAAAGTTGCATGGATTCTTCTTCAATGGCACCCTATTTCAAGTTCTTGATGATCGTTACTTTTCCCTTTTGAAAACCAAAGGACTGTCCTGCTAGGTAACTAGTTTGAATTTTACTTTGATCAACAGCCAAGATTAATCGCCTTTTAAGAGGGGCTTTGATAAATTTGTGGATCACAAAGGTGCATGCCTTTTTAATCTACCAATTCATAGATATTGACCAAATCAGGCCACATTGACACATAGGAACCCTTTGATCATACAGCCCAATGCTTTTAGCTTAACACGCTAAATGTCATCCGTAATCAACAATCGAGACTTGGTTACCTTCAAGATCTACAACTTCAGTAAATCTATAGATGCCAAAGAAGCACAGTAGACTGATTTACCAAATCTACATATACCAATAAGATCAAGACAACTAGCCAAACTACACAGTCCAAGTTAATCTCAATACATCATGCTTTGCAAAGAACAAAGCTTAATAGATACAAGGGGCTTGCCACTAGATGCCATGCGGCATCACTCTATTCATTCCGATAGAAATAAACCCCTTCTTAGGTTTCATAAAATCATTTTTTGACCAACAGGAAATAATCGTATTATGACATATGTCCTTCACATATTCCCTTGATCCACCACTTGAACTTTGTTAAAGTCTTATCATGATCACAACCCACATGCATTTGCCATGAAGATCAATGGTATCTATAGATCTATGGATTGTGAAAGTGGCAAATGGTATAATCTATCTATACACAAATATCAACCAAATCATGCCATGTGCTTTCACAAAAACCACTTGATCATGCTGCATAATGTTTGTCTCACCTCATATTTGATCAACGGCTCAAAATCATTTTGGTATATATGTAGATATAAAGACATGACTGATAGGTGCCACATATATTTATCAAGCAAGCAAAGACATATTGACAGATAAAAATAGTAGGCCCACCATTAGCCTAGCAACTGGACTTCACATGGCATCATGCCATTCGTTGATACAGGATTGTAAGGATTGTACTAGCATAGAGATTCCACATTGTCATCTCTCAAACCATTTATGTTACACTAGATGTCCTTCTCGCATTCCTTTTGATCCACCACTTTATCATATTAAAACCCAAGCACATCCAATGGCTAAGATGCTTTCACCTTCAAAATCAACATCTTCGACAAATCTATAGATGCCCAAGATGCACGGTAGGTTAATCTACCGATATTAATCAGATTATGCCACGTCACATCAGACCTGGGACTTTTGCATATGAAGCAACTTGGTGATTTCCTAGGAACCAATCAAACCATGACACATACTTCCATCATTGGCACTTGAAAATATTGCTTACTCCATTAAGGTTCAGTCCTAATCAACAGCTCACATTCATCACCTTTGAGATCAAAGGTTGCGTCGGATCTGTAAATTATCAAAAATGCTTACTCTCTAATCCACCAATCCACAGATATTGATAGGATTGTGCCACATGTCCTCAGAATGGTTACTCGATCCTATCATTCAATAAGTTCCATCCGATGCCTTAGATCTATTTCCTTGAGATCAACAATTGCGGCAAATTATCCAAGTAGTTGATAGTTTGATCTACCAATAGACTGAAGTTCATATTCTTTGCCTTTACTTTAAACGGATGCCTCAGATTTGTTCCTCACCAAGCTCAACAGTTGCGGCAGATCACTGGAGGGGATCCACTTGGCCATTTGCCAATTAACCACAATTCACAAAACTTCACCACATCACCTTGGGCTCTACTTGTCGAAATGGGGAGCTGCTTCACTTGCCAACTCTACCCACTTACATAGACCTGTTGCTTTGATGGCCCAGTCAAGAACAAACACATCACTAGATACTTTATTAGAGAATTCCACCCTAGAAATGTTCAAGCTGACATATATGTTTGTGGTGGATCAAGAGATGATTATATCACCAGCTCAGCCGATCCACAAAGCTAATTTTAACCGGCAGCTGGTCAACCAACACGAAGAAAGAAAAACTCTTAAGGGGAAGATGACTGCCACTAGCAAGTCAACAGTCGGATATATCAGGGAGGGTATAAACATAACATAGTTTCAGCCCTTAGACTTCTGCAAACCAGATTGCCATGAAATTATACTAAGGAACATAATCAAGGCAACGAAAGATGACAATTCACATGGGGCCAAGGATCAAGCTTATGAACTATGACATGAAGGTTAACAAGGCAATACATAAAGCCGCAATAAAGTCATCTCAGATAGGTTGTCGACACTATGTACAAAGAGTTCAATTAAAATTGACCATCTCATAACAGAGTCAAACACCTTAATCAGCATTCCACTATATACATAAATCTATAAACATTTTTAAAAATACCCAAGCATATATTCTGCAGAAACCACACAGCAGAGCTAGAAGTGGCAGCATTTGCACCTGGGTGTAAATTTCATTAGAACCAGCACAAATCAGTCATACAGTTGATGTTTTTGTTTGTATGGTAACGGCCTTCATTGAATTCTTTAATCTTTTGCTTGATATATGTTGTGTCCAGTTAAGATTTTTATTGGTTTAGGTGCAATTGTAGGAGACCTCATGTACAGTCACACTCAAGCAGAGTTGATTCATCGTGTTCCTTTTTGGAAACCTAGGCACTTACTAAAACAGTCAACTGCAATATAGCACCTGGCATCCAGAACTAGCAGTGGGTCAAAATTCATGAATGAAAAAAATTGCACACAATGCACTGAATAAGGTGCAAGTTTCTCAAAAGTTTGTAAATGATTCAATTCTAAGCCTGGACTGCGAATTTGTCTAGGCAGACTCAATATTACTAAATTATGTTAAGAAATATTATGAGCAATTAAGACAACACCATGCAATTAAGCAAGAAGATCTATATAGACTGCTGAGTTTGCCAATTAAACAAGTGGCCAGATGTATCACAAATATATTAGAACATCAATTGAACTATATTCCCATATAGAGATAGATTTGATGTAAATAGATAGATTTACCATAAATATCACCTATGTTGCTTACAGCAATGATGTACATAGCACATAAATTGCAGAAATGGTGTGTTATTACTAATTTCTATGGTAACTCAAGAGACAGTCCAATAATATCTGAATAAAATCATTCGGTGCTATTTTAAATTTACAATATTATTTATATAACTGAACCCTGATAAGTAGGACTGCTACATTTTTTAAATAGTACTTTGAAAAATATAATATTTTTTATTTTTATTTGATGGGAAAAGGTTAATTTCATGGCCTTCATACCACTTCAAAATGTCAAATGATAGCTAAATGCTACTTAAATTCTCTATAACCTTCTATGACCAACATTTCGTAAATAAATAAATACCTCTCATATAGAAAGAAGAAATGAAAGAAGAAATGAGCCCTACTAGGAATTTGATCAGTGATGAGTAAAGGAAAGGGGGTATCTTCACCCCCCATAGGACTTTCTTTCAGACAAATGGTTGTAGGGGCAAAAGCACCAGGTGGGGAAAAAGAAATGGAAAAGAATTGGATCAAAAGCTGGAAAACTTATGCATGAAGGCCATAGAGAAAAACCCAGTTACGGATCTCATTCCAAAGGAGCGAAAGAAGAATGTTTCAAGTTCAACTCTCTACAGTAGAAATCTAATATGCAGATTTCTGGGAGCTCACCTGACGATAAGCTCATTTGGGTGAAGACAAACTGAAAAATACACGAGAAATGGGGACCCCCTTTTTTTTGCCTTTAGGTTTTAGAGTTTGTTGGTTTGGTAGTATCGATCCGCCCAACTCTCCCCAAGTTTTGGCTCAAAGTCCATGAGATGATTGAAGAAATTGACTAAGGAGTGGAAAATTGGCCTGAAGGATGGATATTTAACTAAGGGGTCCCTATGCCTTCACCCTGTGACATATCCCTGAAACCCTGAAATTGGCTAAGTCTAATGTCCTGAAACCCTGAAAAACTAGCTAAGTCTAAAATCTGGTGGATCCTCAAAAATCTAGAATCTGCATGTTAAATCCCATGGATCCAGGACCTATCTCAAACATCCTAACAGTATATTTCAAAATATTTAAAGTATAGGAAATTCCTATACTTAAATATATTTTTAAATATACTGTCAAGTAGGGAACCTCAAAATCTGGCGAAAAAATTGTGAAATTCCTAAGGAAAATTGAGTCCTGGGCCTTGGGTGCAAAATCCTTGATCCCATGAAAAGTGCGACAAGGAAATAATCCACAACCTAAGGAAAAGTGCGACAAGGATTATCCTGGACCCAATGAAACATGGGACTTGGAATTTTCCCACGACTTAGCCAAAAGTGCGACAAGGATAATCCATGACTTAGTAAAAATTGCGCTCATGGAGAATCATCCACAACATGATGAAATGTGCGACTAGGGCGCAAAATCCTTGATCCCAGGAAAAATGCAATAAGGAAAAATCCACAACCTAAGGAAAAGTGCGACAAGGATGAAATTCCAAGACACCAAGGAATGTGCGCTCAAGGAAATAATCCACAACTTAGTGAAAATTGTGACCAAGGAGACAATCCAAGACACCCTCAAATGTGCGCTCAAGGATGAAAAATTCCATGACATGGCAAAATGTGTGGAAAAAAAAAATCCAAAGGTATGTGAAAATTGCGATCAAGGATGAAATCCTTGACCCTATGAAATGAACGACCAAGGATAAGGAATCCTTAACATAGTTGAAAGTGCGCCTAATGATAATCCACCTTCTCATGAAATTTGCGCCCTTATCCCAAGGATGAAAATCCACGATCCTGTGAAAATATGAGATCTATCCCAAGGATGAAAATCCACAATCCTGTGAAAAGTGCAACACGGAAAGAATCCTTAACACCCTTGAAAATGCGATTTCCTCCAAGCAAGAATTCCATGATCTACCAAAAAGTGCGACATGGAATTAATCCAAGGTCATAAAAAGTGTGACTTGGAATTTTAAGGACAAAATCCTGATAGACATGGAAATTGCGCTCCAAGACAAGGATGAAATCCATGACCCTATGAAAAGTGCGCTCAAGAAAAATCTAGTGCCAAAAAAGAAAAATCCATGATGAACATGAAACTGCGCCTAGAATTCTTAGCCAACTTGAACACAAAAAAGTTGAAATTCAATGCAAAATCTATGGAAATTTGTGAAATTCCTTGCCTAGGTCGGCCCAATTTGGATTAATTGCAAGAAAAATGAAGAAAATTCTTCATTTATTCAAGAATTTGTGAATGAAATTGATCAAAATTGTGTATTTTTCTTGAATCATGCAGAGTTATTCATGTTTTATCTTAATATTGCATTACGTTAAGGATTTTATCCACCATTACTATTCAAGATGTTCCTTCGTTTTGCAGGAGTTAAAGACAAGGATCCGTTCCATGAAGAAGATGTTCAATGATGATCCAAGACATTCAAGGTGGATACGAAGAGTTTCAAAGGCCGAAGAAGGAGACTTCATAAAATTCCAGAGGAAGATGAAGGATCTTTTCAAGACATATCAATGACACAAGGAATGTCAACATCAAGGATTCAAGTACCAAAAAATATCAATCCTTGAAAGTCCAAGAATCCAGTACATCATTCATTAAGAGGATCAAGCTCAACGTCATGAAGCCAAGATTACATCAAGAAATTCACGCCAATGCAAGAATCCAAAGGAAGTACAACACAAAGATGAAGTTCCCAAGTTCAAAGTACACTCAAGAGATAATTGTACGGAATATGCTGAGGTGGCATTCGGTCATCTTCAACCAATCAAAGTATGCTACGTCAACATGTCCAAATTCAATGAACCCGACCACCAAAGAAAGAGATAAGGGAGGCACCTTCTAGAAGATCATGTGTTATTGATATTTCATTGGTCGAAAGTGGTGGTGGTTGTAACTACCTTCCATTAGGGTTTTGTTGTCATAATCTCGGCCATTGATTATAGAATCAATCTGGGCCCTTGGTTGTAATTTTGAGCTCTA
The DNA here is from genome assembly GCA_027924645.1 of Cunninghamia lanceolata. Taxonomy (NCBI): domain Eukaryota; kingdom Viridiplantae; phylum Streptophyta; class Pinopsida; order Cupressales; family Cupressaceae; genus Cunninghamia; species Cunninghamia lanceolata. The sequence goes on along the minus strand of BSBN01000112.1, from coordinate 21,985,317 downwards.
TATAAGGCTCATTCTCTTCATTTGTAAAGGAGGATCTTCTTTAGAGAGTAGGAGCCTTTGAATAGTTGGAGAGACTATTGTGAAATTGTTGTAAAGATACTACCAAAATCGATACATACTCATTGAAGCCTGGTGAATATTGTATTATTTTGGGATGTTAGCATGGTTTCCGATTGCTTAAAGATGATTCAAAGCGAATTAGACAAGTTTTAGTTGAAGTTCATTGATATGGTGGATTAATGTGAAGATATTTGATGAATTCCTGGTTCATACTTTTTGTGGTTTGCTGATGGTAAACTACAATGCAAAGTTAGCCTGAACCCCATTTTGCAATAGTTTGATTGTGGATATTTGTTCAAGTTGCACCAGCAGTGGGTATTTGAATGCATATTTGCAATATGAAAATCCTTCATTTCCTTTGAAGATTGCACTAGTTTCGTGTAGTTGTTGCTCTCATGGCGAAACGAAGCTTGGTTCGAAGGAATTTGTCTACCAAAGCATCATTCATTATCTCATTGTCCTTGGGAGTAGATTAGATTTCTCCTAACCCTTTCCTTTTATCATTTCTTTTTAGATAGATTGAAGAAGGTTTCATTCATTCACAAATCCAAGGAGTAAGGAGTAGATTTCATCCATAAGGAGTAATTTAGCGTATGTCCCTTTGTGATTACCAGCAAGATCACATCATTCCACTGAGTCTATCCATGTGCACGTCAAGACCTGACATTCAAGGAACCTTGGAGTAATCTCATTTGATCACATAGTTTAGCATTTGAGGTACTTTGTTCAAGAGAGGATAGAATACTTCGTGTTTTATTCTAATGTTGTTGTTGTCATAAAAAACACCAAGGAAGGGCGTTGCGGGAGAAAAGAGGAATAAAAGAAAGGAAGAGTTTTCATTCCATTCATTCACTTGACATATTTTTCTCTAAGTCTGAGCTTTGCTTTGTGAGCAAGGGTTTGAACCAGCTGCTTTGGAGACGAAAACCTCCATGGTTGAAAGCATCTACGGGGTTGAAAGACACTCCCACGGTGTTGTTTGAGTAGCCTCATTTCAGGGGTTGCCATTGAACTTCATTTAAGTAATCAAGCATTGTCACGGAACGATTTTCAAGGAGATATCTTCAGTTTTTTGGCACCATAATTATGGAGGATGATCAAAGAGAACATTACAAGTTATAGACTGCAGTTTTGAGGAGCTTGACATGCCTTTGAACTCATAATCTGGCTGTACCCCTTCCAGGTCAGGGTTGTACCAGCTAGGAGGATGTTGTCAGTTTTTGAAGTGTTTCTTGGGCAGATTTCTTCATGAATATGGGCGTATGAAGGCTGCAGACAAAATAAACTGATTTCAGAACACATTTGGAGCAGAAAACAGGGATTTAAAGTGTGTCTAGGGTGAAAATATGCTGCTGTGAGGGCCATACAGTCACAGGGAGGTCGTGGGACAGCAAATAGAGTTCAGTGATAAAGTTTCCAGCTCTCTCCAAGTCTGCACAAGTGGTGTCCAGCCTTATTCTGCCTTGTACTTTGCTGTGTGATGAAAGGGATCATGTTAGAACTGATTTGAAGGTGTCTATTTGCTCCAAACTGCTGTAACTATCAATTACCAACGATGTATCATTTAGACAGCTAATGGGTATATTGAAACCCTAGTTTTTTTTAACATATTTTATATGGGTGTTGTTTCTTATTGCATTGTAATGCATTTACATCAAATATAAGCATCTGGGTATCTCTATTTGTTGTTATTTTCGAATATACGTAAACGCAAGTTTCTATGTCAAAAATGCAAAAAACCCAAAACGCACCAGGTGACAACTAAACCACAGAAAACTCAAAGGGGGCAGGACATTACAGAACATCTCGCGAGAGAAATCCCCGTGACACAAAAGTCACAACACCCACAGAATCCAGATGTCTTCGGTTTTTCTGGGGATACCCCTATACCAGCTATTCCCAATCTTGTGGGGGCATTCTCTCAGTGTTTCTAAGCAAGTTAGGAGGAAGATATTTAGCTGCTAAAAAAGTCAAGCTTCTGATTTTCCAAATCTAAATTTTAGTTTGAAAAGAAAAAGCTTCTTCTGGAGGATGATCCATACAGATGATCATTGACAATGGAAAAAATAGAAACCTCAAGCAAATCCAGTGGATGGACCAGAAGCATTCTTCAAAATTCCGCTTAATGACAACAGCATTCTCCATTGTTCAATTTTTTGTGTGAAACTGTAGGGTGCATTTAGAGAGAGAGCTTTTTTGGCTTTCGGCACCTTTTCGTCTTATTTTTTCTGAGAAGTTATTCATTCTTCTCATTGTCTCATTGTATTATTATCATTCCAGCAGCCTTCCTACACTTCTTTCATTATTAAATCTTATCTCTTCACTCTTATTTCTACAGGTTCACCTCAATAATAGAGGCTAGAACTTGGAGTTTGGACGTGGTCGTGATGACAATTGGCTAAGATTTGGAGGGCGTGGAAGGGAATGCATGTTTCAGAGAGAAAGACATCAGGAAGTGCACCTTAATGTAATTCAAACCAATCCCAATACTGGGAATAATGAATAATCCTTCAAATTATGGGGACACAGCTTAATCCCTTGAAGCAACACCTAGATCTTTCTTATTGGGGTGATGCAGCAACAAGCTATTAACACAACAGCTGCTAGAAATGTTGTGCTGGACAACGTGATTCGTGATGAAGGAGAACCAATCCATCCTCCTCCTGCTGTAGTAGTTGATCAACAAGTAACAGAGAGATGATAACGGGAGATTCATGATTCATTTGCAAAACGGATCTAGGATTATTTCAAGCTAAAGACTCTTGCAGTTTCAGAATAACAAGCACCCCACGATTCATGTCCAAGCCGCTGTTGGCACTGCTGAAGATCAAATCAAAATCTGCCACAAGAGGCTATTTCGAATGGAGAAGGAGGTGGCATGGTTCCTTGCTCCATCAATCTCCCAGACAACCTAGTAAGAACAAATGAGATGACAAGGAAGGCAATCCCACAAAAAGGCTCAACCTCAGCTCAGCCAGCAGTCACAATTTGAAACTCAACTGCAAACCATGTTATGGTTGGATCTCAAATGATAATTCCATTACTGGAGATTCCCAGACCTGCTTGCCTGATGCATAATAATTCTTCTTGCTGCTGCAACTGATGCTGAAAATCACTGATGTGGAATATTTCAGTTTACTGCTGCAACTGTTGCAGAAAATCTACTGGAGGTTATCAATTGGATTCTGATGAGGTTAAAATTCTGCATGATAATTTGTGTTGCGTTGATTTGGTTATTTCCTGCTGATAATTGAATATATTGTAACCTTGTTTCCCCTCTCCTCGCAGTCCATTCAGCTGTGTTTTCCTTGTGCAGGTTCTACAACAAAGATTGGTTGCAGGAGTGCAGCAGAAGGCAGAAATATTCTGCAACAGTGAGTAGGTTTTATGCAACAGTTGTAGCAGTAAACCAAAATATTCCACATCGGTGATTTTCAGCATCAATTGCAGCAGCAAGAAGAATTATTCTGCATCATTTTTTAATCAAGTAGAATCCTCCAGAAGGAAGGGTCAAGCTAAGGATAATAATCAAACCTCCTCTAATAATACCTCCTCCGACCATTGGAATACTCATGAGGGTAGGCATCTTAACTCTCATAGCAGCCAAGTTACTGATCTTCCATCCACATAACAGAAGAATCCATATAATATTATCATTGAGCCTAACCGTGGTGTAAACGATGTATGTGATGAACTTTCCCAAGAAAGACAATCTTCCAAAATCAGAATCTCATTCTCAACAATCTGAACTAACATATGTGCAAGTGCTGCAGAGAAATAATTAAGTTCCAAGCTACCGATCTTCCATCCACATAACAGAATAGCCCATATAATATTATCATTGAACATAACTGTGGTGTAAATGATGTATGTGAGAACTTTCCCAAGAAAGATAATCTTCCAGACTCGGAATCTCATTCTCAAGAATCTGAACAAACATATGTGCAAGTGCTGCCGAGAAATAATTAAGTTCCAAGAAGAGTTTGGGGGGCAAACTGCAGTTATAGAAGAGCTTCGTCAAATCAGAATAACATAGAACCCATGCTTTGTCTCCTTCTCAGCATGTGGTCTGCACCCACAGATGCGTCTTATGGTGTGTCATGGAGTGTGGTTTGTTGATGAGAACGAACATCCTGAGGCTGCTAATACCCGAGTGGAAGATGTTAATGAGTAATTCTCCTAAGTTCTGTCTGCCTCTGGTTATCTTGGTACTATTAAATGTCATGTGCGTCCTATTATAGGTCTCAGTCAATAGAGGAAAGATGGCCGTTGTCACCTTCCCCCACTCTCCCGTTGTTCCAAGACAAGTCTAGAATGATCTGATATGTACCTAGTCCCCAACCTACTGTTGTCCAAAAAAGCTCATCTTATTAGCAGTTTGTTGAGAGACAAAATATCAATGGGAATTTAGCTGTCCATTCAATCATTGAAGACAAAACAAAAGATCCACTTGCTTTTCAAATCAATCGGAACAAGAAGCAGGAAGCAAAAGCATACCAGATTGGTGTTGGGAGGATGGTTGAAGCGACAGTTCATACCAAAACCACAAACTCCATTCCGCAAGTAATAAGTACAATCACTCAACCCTGGTCTCTCCGGATAAGGACCTGATCCTCTTTGCACAATATCATGAGATTGCATGCTCATTTGTCGCATTGCTCCTACAGAAATTAGATACCCAGCCATGATTAGGATTCAACACATTATTTAATCAAATTGACTACCTTAACTAAACCTAACTGCACTTAACAAGAACAGTTTTACTATTATGAGCTAAAACCAAATGAAATTATCAATCAAATGAAAATCATATCATACAGCTAACCCAGATGATAAAAAATCACAAAGGACAACCAGCACCTGAACAAAACCAGGTTTTTCAAAGTTTGTTACCATTACAATCCATAAACCTAAATGAAATTACTCAAAAACACCTAAACCCAAATGACAAGTGATCAAAAATTACAATTGTCACCCCAACACAAACAAAAAGTGTTCAACTAAACCCAGCTAATTTTTTTTAAAATTAATTTACTGGACTTGTTGTGATGTAATCACACATCGCCCCATTGCAAATGGGGACCCCCTTTTTTTTTGCTTTCTGTCGTTGCTTTGCTTTAGGGTTTCTGAGTTTTATTCTGAGTTTGCATGTGCAAGAAAAACACATCAACAGCACTATGATCTAAAACCCAGTGAAATCATCCAAAAACAGCTAAACCAAATTACAACTTATCAAAATTACAAAACACTATTTGATTGGCTATTGTCAGATGAAAATCCAACAATTGATTAACTTTTTTAAAATGCAAAAAAATTAGTAGTTCGAACTCACGAAAATGCTAGATCTCTGCCACATTGATTGTACAAAAACTAAAATTGCCCATAATTAAAATTTAAGATTCAACTGATGTTCGGTGAATGTCCTCTGAATCTTTTGAATGATGATTCTGCTGGACCTTGATGCTTGGTTGCAGATTGAAGGTGGCGCATGTGCATTCTTAAGTAAGCATCGTTTTCCATACTTGGAGAACCCGTCTTGATGTTATATCAAGTGGTGATTGATATTGTTACTTAGATTTTTGCAGGTCTAGGTTCCTAACCCTGGATAGCTAAAGTTAATATATATATATATAGTCAGCTAAACTCAATAACAGCTTTACCATTACTAGCTAAATCCAAACGAAATTATACATATATTCCTAACAGCAGAACCCTAATGAATAACATTTAAAATTTAGAATTAGCGGCTAGACAACCCCAAATCAATTTTCCCACATATCACCATTATAATCTAAATTCAGATGAATTAATCTAAAAATAGCTAATAAACACAAATGAAAAAAGTTACATAATAAAGCTGATTTTTTGTAGTATACCATCGTTATAATCCAAACCCAGATGAAATTATTTAAGACAGCTGAACCCAATGACAAATATTCAAAAATTAGGATTTTCGGCAAAACCCAAATCATGGACCTAAACAAAAATAGTAATCACTTATGCATGAATGAAAATCCAATCCATTGATTAAATTCCAGCTATCAAATGCACACAAATGAAAACAACTGAAAAGAAACCACTACATCAGCTAAACCTACGTTTTGCAGTAGGAGCTGAACCGAAATGAAATAATCCATGCTAAATCCCAATGATCCACCACTGTAAGACGTCTGAATCATGATCCAAAACCCAAACGAACTTATCGAAAAAGAGCTGATTTTTCCAGAGTAAATTGCCATAGTAATCTTATAACCTAAATAGAATTATCTAAAAACAGCTACCCAGATGACAACAATTCAAAATCTATATTTGTCAGGAAACCCAAATAACATTTTCCGGAAGACTATTAATTTAAATGGAAAAATAAAGCTTTGATCAGGTATATGCAAATGAAAATCCTACATATTGATTAACTTCTTCTGCTACGAAAATAAACCAAAACTAGGACAAAATCCATCTGAAAACAACTAAACCTGAATGACAATTATTTTGTATCTAGCTAATCAATTGCACACACATGAAAAATTAAAACAATATGATTACAATCAGCTGAATATATGCAAAAAGAAAATATTTATTAATTTCATCTCTCATGACAAAGATACCCGAACTAGAATAAAATCCAACTGAAAAGAACTACACCTAAATGACAACTATTATTTGTAGTTTGTAAAAAGCTGATCAAATGCACACATTCAGAAAAATAAAAATAAATAAGATTACAAACAGCTGAATCCAAATGAAATTTTCGACAAAATCATAACAAACAGCTTAACGGGAATGAAAACTACTCAATAAAAACTACCAACGCCAATTAAACCAAACTGAATATTACAAAGCACAGTATAATTATGATCATGTAAAATTGTATAAAAACAGCTAAACCCAATCGACAACTATTCAAAAAGTTCAATTGTCAACTAAAACAAAAAGAAAATGTTTCATATTTACAAGCACCAGCTAAATTTTTAGGTATGTTACCATTATAAATCTTAACATAAATGAAATCATCTAAAACAGCTTAACTCAAATGACAACTATTCTAGATGTACAAATGTCAGCCATGTATTACTTTCTAAGTGGAATTTTTTTAAAATTTAGAAACATAGAAATTCTGTTTTACTTGTAAATAATTTGGTTGATAAACAATTATCTATTTAGATCAGAGCTATAATTATTTTTTAATACTTTTATGCAGACTCAGGTTCAAGCTAATAAGGTGGCTCTGGAGGTGGCCAATCTCCAAACTCTTGTGGATCATTGGAGCAATGCTACATCTACTGTTGCTCATGTTCCTCCTATTTCGCTACCTCGCGGCCACTCACCACATTGGGACTAAAGGCGTGACCACAGTGATAGCTCTCAGCAGCATTCTCAAACCCATGTTAGTTGGTCTCGTCCTCCGCAGGCTGGTCATTGCTCCAACTCTATGTCTTCTCAACGACAAGTTTCCTCGCCTAACAATAACTGTAATATTTTCTTCATTCTGTTCAAGAGGCTGACTATCAGGAATATTCCAACACAAAGAGTTGGAAGCCTATTTCAGATGACCAGGAATTACCAAATGGGGGGTGGGGATCCAAGCCAGATGACCAGAATCTGCCTCCTACTTCTGGCTTTATTCTCCTGCTGCTTAGTTTTAATAACTTGTTCTTAAAAACGTTGTGTCCTGTAAAGCAGCAGCTTCTTTTTCGAATTACATGATACTTTACTTTTCCTAAACTTAACCTCGTATACTTGAGGCTTGTTTCCATTCCCTTCATCTTTTCTTATAAATAATCTATACATTATTTTTGTAATAATATATAAAACCATTTCATAAAAATGAACTAAAATAACTACAGTCAGTTAAACCCAATAGCTTCATGTTACCAACTAAATCCAAATGAAACGATGGGAAAAATCATAACAAAAAGCTAATACCCAAGTGAAAAATAATAAAAGAAGTTCCAACTTACAACCACCGCCTAAACACAGATGAAAACTTAAAGACCTCAAAAATTACAGATGAAAAATGCTTAAAAAATAACCACCAGTCAAACTCACCTGAATTTTTCAAGTTATTATATTATTAAGAATCTTAAACTTAGTATCTAAAAACAGTTAAACCGAAATGACAACTGTTCAAAGGTTTTTTTTTTAAATTCATCAGTTATCTGGGGTGAAAATCCAACACATTGATAAGCTTCTTCTATGGAGTGAAAGAACTAGTCAATCAAACTCCTGATTTGGCAGGCTCAAGTGCAGCATTGCTTCCACAGATTTAAGAGACCACTCATTTGCCAATGAACGCCGCTTATTCTATTCGTTAAAGTGAATCCACGTCCAAAAAGCCAAACTGAGGTCCATCTTGAGTTATTTCACTTGATTTTATTATTATTCTATTAGCCTCTCTCTCGAGAAGTTTAACACTAGTATTGACGTGGAGCATGGGACACTACAGGACATTTTGAGCACAGATTATTTTACTTGTAAGTATAAGTCCAATCCAAAAAACCAAACCAGGCTCTTCTGTGATGTACTTACTTTCATTAAAGTTTTAAACTGCTATTATCTAAACCCGGTAGAACTTTTCGTTGCATTTATACCATTGCGAACGAAATCCGAATGAAATTGTTTTTAGAAGTCAATACAAAAAAGAAACATACTCGAATCTGACATCCACGATTCAAAGAAAATCACTATTATGTTCTGAACCCAGATGAAATCGTCTAAAACCAGCCAAACCCAAATGACAACTTTCCAAAAATCGTTATTAACATCAAAATTATGTGGGAAACGCAAACGGAATTCTCCCGTTATTGCAACGATCAGCGAAAACCCAAACGAGGTAAAACAAAAGAACACTTTTGATCGTCTACACCCAAGTAATAATCCAACCCATCGATTAACTTCTGCTATCACAAAAACGAAAAAACTTGATCAATTGAACAATAACACAATTTCCTACCCTCAAGTGTTTTTTTTTTTTTTGGTTGAAAGTAGTTGAAAGTGTTTTTGGATTGAACTGTGTATATTTGATGAAAAAAAATTACACATTTAAATCCAAAAACACTCCAAAAGCACTTTCAACAAATTTCATGGACTGTGGAAAACTCTTTCGTACTACCCACAAGAGGTGAAAACAGCTAAACCCAAATGACAACTATTCACCGTAGAGCTGATCAAATGCACACAAGTGAAAATATAAATAGAAAATAAACGTGATTACAGTAACTTAAACCCAATCAGCTGAATCCAGATGAAATATAAATAGAAAATAAACGTGATTACAGTCACTTAAACCCAATCAGCTGAATCCAGATGAAATAATCAATAAATAAACACCTACAGCCGAATCAAAAATACTTAAAAGTACGATTACCAGCTAAACCCACCTGAACATTTCAAAATACATTACAATTCTGATCTAAACCCAAATGAAATTATGTGAAAATAGCTGCACCCAAATGACAACCTTCCAGAAATTCCAATTCTCAGTCAGACCCAGATGAAATTATCCAGCAATAACATCAATCGCTAAAGAAAGACAAAAACACTAACTTTTATCAGCTAAATCCAACTGATTAATTAATCTTAACTATCAAATACACCCAGGTGGACAAAAGTACTTTTATTTTCAAAAAGTAGACGATTAGCACAAAATTTCATACCCTCAAGACTGCTCTCTGGCTGCAAATTCCAATCAGAAGCAGGATCGATCCTCTGCATTGCAGAATTTGCTCCATAATATTCCATCAATCAACTCACATCAATTCATCCAAGCAAAGAAGAAAGCTCTTTCCAAGATCTTCTGGAAGCTCATCGAAGTTGATCGATCGATTGATGGATCGATCGATCGATCGATGGATTCACTAATTGTATGTTATAAAAACACACAGAATATTAAGACGTAATGATTTTATCGTTGTTTGGCAAAATTCTGTTCAAAACCCCCGCAATTGAATTGTCCTTCCGCACAGACAGCAAAAATATATTGTTTATTGTTTTATTTTTCTCTCAGGCCTTAAAATACCGCTATTGTATTTATTCCCGTATGGACTTCTGACACGTGGTATTGAAAAGCCGCCAATGCGGACCCGTATCAGCCGCAAGCGGGTCCTCGAAACAGCTCTGGTTTTCGGCACGGAGGCCAATCGCTGACAGCCATCTGTCCTCGTACGTTCCTTGTCGGTATGCCTCGATAGATCGACGGTTCAGAATGGCTCGGGACTCAGATCCACGGCTACTCAGATTTTTGTGGGGCCCAAAAGGGTTGGCAGACGTTATGAGAGAGTGTTGTGGTGTGAAGGGGCACGCGTTCGAATCCTGTAGGCACATTTCCAGGATTTTTTATTTTTAAGTTTTGATATGGGTGCTTTTCTTCTTCTTTGCCTCAAATTTTGTTTGGGAAAATAGAGGGGATGTGTAAGAAAGGCACTGAATAAATTGTGTTGGAAGTTTCGCTTTTAAGTAAATTTGATGAGTGCTAATTTTATGGTTTTATGTAGCAGGTTTTTTTTTTTTTTTTTTTTAAATATATTATAGGTTGTTAAGATAGGTGGTTTTAATGGAATTTTTGTTGTCGGAAAATTTGTATTTTTATACTAATTAAAAAATGTTATATTGTTCACTATGTTTTATTCAACAACCTAATTGATATAAATATTTGTCTTTATTGATTTTTGGTGTTTTTGAAACTTTAAAAATTTGATAGTTAGAATTTGTGTACATCAAATTATAATTTAAAGATATTATCAAGGGGATTCATTATGCAATTCTTATTAGCCACACCCATTTAAAAAATAAGATTTATGTAAAATATCTTTTGGAATGGTAAACCATAATGGATGAGGACAAATAATAAACATAATAAATGAGAATAAATTATAATGAAGCTAGCTAGAATTTCATATCCATAGTATTGTGCGCCACGACTATTTTTTAAAATATCTTTCGGCCTACTTTAGATATATTTTTTAAAATATAGGTATACTAGTAGCATCCGCACAAGCATAATTCTAACTATATTATATATCTTATTAAGAATTATTATTATATAATATAATATTATAACATAGGTTAGATATATTATTGTAATATATTATATAATAATTATAATATATCTCTTGACATATTTTATACTGAACTAAGCCTAACTGTAAAGGTCTTAACCCTAATTATAGTATATTATATAATTATATAGGTTAGATATATTATTATAATAATAATATATAATTTTTTAAGGTTCAAATGAATGTTAGATTTAGATTTATGGTTTTGTTTAGGGATTGGTTTAGGATTAGGCTTATAAATAGGGTTAGATATAGGGTTAGACTTATAAATCAATGCTAAGTGTAATCATTTGATTATGGTTAGAATTAGAATTAGGGTTAGATTGAGGGTTATGATTACAATTAGGGTTTGGGTTAGGTTTAGAACCAAGGTTAGATTAGAATTAGGGTTTTGTTTATGAATATAGTTAAGGTCAAGGTTATAACCCTAATTCTAATCATAATTCTAACCCTTACAATAATCCTAATTGTAACCCTAACCCTAATTGTAACCCTAACCCTATTTCTACCTCTACATCTACTTAACCCTAATTCTAACCCAAACCCTAATTCTATCTCTAATTGTAATTATATTGATAATCTTAATTTTAGCCTGAATTTGATAAATCTAACATTATCCCTAAATGTAACTGTAACCCTAATGTTAATGGTATCCTTAATACTAACCATAATTCTAAGTATAATTCTTACCTTGATTCTAACCCCAAATGTAACCCTAATTCTAACCTAAACCCTAAGCCTAACCCTAATTCTAACACTAATTTTAACTGTAACCCTAACCATAACCCTAATTGTAACACTAATTCTAATCATAATTCTAACCCTAATTGTATTTCTAACACTAAACCTAATTCTAACCATAAACATAATTCTAGCCCTATTTTAATTGTAACCCTAACCCTAAACTTAAACCTAGTTTTAAACAAACTATAACCCTAATTCTAATCATAGATTGAACTCTAATTCTAACCTAAACCCTAACCCTAACCCTAATTGTAGCCCTAACTTGTAATTCAACCCAAATTGTAATGATAACCCTAACCTTAATCCTGACAATAATTCTAACCCTAACTCTAATTCTAACCTAGACCCTAACCCTAATTCTAACCATAACCCTAATTCCCTCCCTAATTGTAGCCCTAACCCCAACCCTAATTGTAACCATAGTTGTAACCCTAATTCTAAATCTAACCATAATTCTTATTGTAAGTAATTCTAATTGTAACCCTAACCCTACTTCTAATACTAACCCTAACCCTAACCCCAAGTTTGATTCAGACCTTAACCCTAATTATAACCCAAATTCTAATCCTAAACCTAACCTTGTTTCTAACCCTAACCCTAATTCTAACTATAATTCGAAGTCTAATACTTACCCTAACTCTTTCCCTAATTGTAATCCTAACTCTAATACTAACCTTAACCCTAACCTTAGTTCTAACTATAACTATAAACTTGTTTGCAACCCTAACCATAATTGTAACCCTGACCATAATTGTAACTTTAATTCTAGTCCTAATCCTAACTATAATTGCAATCCCAGCCCTATCCCTGATTGTAACCCTAACCCTAATGCTAATTCTAACTGTAACCCTAATTATAACTCTATTTGTAACTGTAAACCTAACCATAAACATAATTGTAACCATAACCCTAATTTTAATTGTAATTCTATCTCTACCTCTAATTCTAATTGAAACCCTAATTTTAATTGAGCCCTAACCCTAAGGCAAATTTTATACATAATCACAATTCTAATTTCAACTCTAATTATAACCCTAACAATAACCCTAACCCTAATTATAGGCCTAACTTCTAATTTCAACCCACATTGTAACTATAACCCTAATCCTAACGTTAATCCTAACAATAATTCTTAGAACCCTAACCCTAATTCTACCCCAACCCTAATTCTACCCCTAGATCTATTTAACCCTAATTCTATTCTTAATTCCAACCCTAACCCTAACCCTAACTCCAATTCTAATCCTAATTCTAACCCTAAACCTAATTCTAACAATAAACATAATTTTAACCCGTTTTAATTGTAACCCTAACTCTAACCCTACTTCTAAAAATATAAGCCTAACCCTAACCCTGATTCTAACAATAATACTAACTGTAACCCTAACCCTAATTCTAATTCTAACCATAATCAAATGATTACACTTAGCATAACCCTAACTATAACCCTAACCCTAACATTAATCCTGACAGTAATTCTTAGAACCCTAACCCTAATTCTACCCCTAGATCTACTTAACCCTAATTCTATTCTTAATTCCAACCCTAACCCTAACCCTAACTCCAATTCTAATCCTATTTCTAACCCTAAACCTAATTCTAACAATAAACATAATTTTAACCCTATTTTAATTGTAACCCTGACTCTAACCCTACTTCTAAAAATATAATCCTAACCCTAACCCTAATTCTAACACTAATACTAACTATAACCCTAACCCTAATGTTTAGGCCAATACTAATTAAAATTATGATTAGAATTAGGGTTATAACCTTGACCTTAACTATATTCGTAAACAAAACCCTAATTCTAATCTAACCTTGGTTCTAACCCTAATCCAAACCCTAATTCTAATTCTAACCATAATCAAATGATTACACTTAGCATTAATTTATAAGCCTAACCCTATATTCTAATCCTAATTTTAACCCTAAACCTAATTCTAGCAATAAACATAATTTTAACCCTATTTTAATTGTAAACCTAACTCTAACCCTACTTCTAAAAATATAAGCCTAACCCTAATCCTAATTCTAATACTAATACTAATTGTAACCCTAACCCTAATGTTTAGGCCAATACTAACCCTAATTCTATACCTAAATCTATCGCTAACCCCAACCCTACTTCTAACCATAGTTCTATATATAGATATAAATGTAAATGACCGAGTCGTTGTTTTAATTCAATTAAAATTAATTTTATTTCAATTAAAACTAAAGGATAAGATCTCCCCTTAACCTTGTTATTCATTTATTTGTAATACATACATAGAGGGGATTCTCATACAAAATGGGTACGTTTTATAGAGAGCATAGTTCATCATATCTCGTCTAGTTATTGTAATTGAACTACTAAATTATAATTATTAATTTTAAAAATATAATAATATTATATTATATTATAATCGTATCTATATTATAATGTTACCATAAATTTTGTAATCTTATATCTTGTTTTTTGGCATTCTAATTTTTTAAAAGCATGCCATAAAGTAAAAATAGTTTAAAAAATCAAACCAAGACATTTAAGAGCTTGTTTTTTCTTAAAACTTTGTAATTGTTTAACTATATTCTTTAACTATATGCATATTTATATTTTAAAATATATATTCTTTAACCATTTCATTTAACTATGCATATTCTTCAAAAAAAAATGAATATGTTAGTTTTTCTTATACTATCAAATATTTGTTATATTTGTGAAATATGATATGTTGTTATTCAAATAATCCATTACTTCTTGTAATTTATATAGATAAAAAAGAGAAGCATTTTGGTTTTAAAAGAGAAAGATAAATAAAATTAGTAACTTTAAAGCAAACTGAAAATGGAAATAATTCATTAAAATATCATATAATATTATAAATGATAATATATATTATATCCATTCCTAAATATATTATAATTATTGTTTTTGAAACTATAATATATAATGTATCATACTATAATATCTTATAATGTGATATAAGACAATAAACAAACTCAATTAATAATAATAATCCAAATCCATTACTCTTACCTTTACTACAATAAAGTAAATAAAATTAAATTCCCATCTATATTTAAAATTTAAACATGGCAAAAATAATCCAAATATGAAGAATAAGCCTAAATAATTTTTCATTTCTAAAAACTTAGTGAATTAGTGAAATATTACTATCAATAGTGGTGGTGAATTTGTTGAATAGGCAGCATTTAGCAGATGTTAATTGGCATTTAGCTTTGGTTGTTAAACAGATTCTTAATCTGTGTGTTTCTTTAGATTATGTTACTTTCAATCATATTCCTAGAGAATGGAACGGAGTAGCAGATTGTTTGGCCAAATGGGCCTCTAATCACATGCAAAATTGGAACATTGTGGATTGGGGTCAATTACCCCTAGATTTGTCTCAAAAGTTGGACTACTTAGTAGAGCTTGACAGGGCTGTATATTGCTTTGTACTTTTCTTGTTTGAATAAATTTTTACCCCTCTTTTAGTCAAAAAAAAAAGCATCAATAAAATTAAAAAACAATTAAAAAGCATGTTTCTAATTTTTAAAGGATTATTTTCATAAAAGCAAATCTAAACAATAATTTAGAATTTCTTTACACTAATTCTTCATTTCATTTTTTTGTGTGCTCCAGAAGTTTTAGAGTTGAGCAAGAAGGGGTTTTTATGAGATAAGATAAATTTATTCATATTCCTCATGGATTTACTGTTCTTGATTTTTTTACCTATTTTTATTTTTATTTGGTTAATCCTATTGACACTTTTTCTAGGATGTGAGTTGTTGCAGGGATGAAGGGTTTTGAAAGCTTAAATGAAGAGATCTTCCTCGAATTTTAATTTATCTGATTCAAAAAATCCCAAGAATCGAACATGCATGTGGGGTTTTGCACTTCAAATGCTTGTATGGGATCTGGGTTAACCTAGATCGAGCCTCTCATGCAACAAAAAGGATTTGATTTAAAACTATGTTGAAGAGTTTTGAGGTTCCATTCATGTAGATCCAGAGGATAAAATCAAAATATAAATAAAATAGATTGTTCTATTTCTGTGAAATTATTTGAGTTTGTTTCTAAAAATCAATAACTTACCAAAATATCATATTCCTTCCATGCAAAAAAACATAACATAGATTTATATTTAAATTGATAAGTGGAGTGCTAATTTTATTAGAACTTGCCCAAATAATTTGATTTCAAGGATGGATTCATTTTTATTGAAAAATAAATTTATTTATTTTCAATTTGTAGAGAAACTCTCTGTTTTAATTTTTGTACATTTTTTTTTGTTAATGGATGCCATAAATTGAAAGAGTGCTCTCTATTAATTTGTAACTGACAACATTAATTTTAAATGCTAGGCATTATAACTTTTTTTTAGTTTTTTTAGAGTGGAATCTTTTTATTTATTTTTAGATTGGAATCTTATGAAACTTCATGGAATCTAAGGAATCTTTGAGCTCTTCAACTCCCATCCTGTGACTGTAGGAACACCTCTCGGCATAATTAAATATTATCATTTATTTACACAAGTGGGGGCATGGAATATGGATAAGATGTTGTAATAGCCAAAATCCATTTGATTTTATGACATTTATGACAAGATTCTATGACAGGTTGTCATAGTGGGAGTTATTTTCTATTTTTTGACAAGAATCTTGCATGGGCTATTTTGGTGAGCATATTTAAAGGGAATTTGTTGGAAATTAAATTATTTCAATTTATTTTCCAAGAGAGGGTTGTTTGTATTTTGATATATTATAAATATGCAAGTATTTTCTTTCAGAAGGACTTTTTGATCATTTTACAACTCAATCTTCTTGTTTGAGCACTTGTGCTTGGATTTTCTTCAGTGGACGAAAACCCATTGGAGTTGGAGGCTTGTGGACAAAAACCCATCAGTCTCAAGTGATCAGAGGATGAAAACCCTTTGGTTATAGAGAGTAATTCCATCCAAGGATTGCATTGGGCTTCAAAGGATTGTGTAGTTTTGGCAGTTTTGTAGTATTGTGTTTACAGGTTATTCTATTGCAGTTTTGGTGATTTCCAGTGTGTTGTACAGTGTTGCTATTGTGTTGTGGAGTGTGTTTCTGTTCCATGGTCATTTGGAATCTATTCCAAGAATCTAGGATTTGTTCTTATCAGTTGGGGTTTGATTTGGTGTTGTTTTCCGCAATTTTTAGCAATGTAGTTTTGCATAGTTTGTGTAGTTTGCAGTGGATTTTGGTAATTTGTGTTGCTGAAGTTTGTTGCTATTATTATCAGTGTATCAAACCTGATTATATGTTATTTATATCATAAAAATCAATAAATATATTTGTGGAGTTTATAGCTTAATTTGTGTTGTGTCTATGTATGACTGGTTGGCTAGTCTTAGTGAATTTGAAGTATTTTTGGTGGAGTTTATTAAAATCATTTTCAGGTCTGATTTAAATTATAAAATCTTAGTTTGGAACATTACAATGGTACCAGAGCCTAGATCTTTCTAGCTTGTAGGGTACTGAGTTGTTGATCGTGGGAGGGTTCTTCAAATCCCTTTTGAGGAGTTTAGAAAATGATGTTTTAGTTTCCAAAATATTAGTATGGTTTGATGATGTAATGTCCCCAATTTTTTAAGTAACTTAGAAATGTTTTAATTGTAAATTAATTTTATAAAGTATTTTTATTTGCTTCATAAAATTAATATTTTATTTTAAGTTACTTAAGTCGGTATTAAAAACACTTTATAAATTAAAGTGTTATTGTACACACTCATTTAAAAAGTGCAAGTGCAAGCATTTAAAAAGGTTAAGTGTGACTGTGTACACATAAACTTGCATTTAATAAAATTAGGCTGGGCCTAATTGATGTAAGGGCTTTAAAAGAAGGCCTGAGAGTCATTGTTAAGCATGTGTTTTTCAGATGCTTATGTCTTCATTTTCAGTTTGAGGCTGACTTTTGTGTTGTATCCAGTCAATGTCAAAGAGAGGTTTCTTTGCATTTGTTGAATAGTTGAGGAGAAATCATTCTGGTTTCTCAGCTGGGCTTCATTGTATTTAGGATTCCAATAATTGGTCTGGGACCATCTTGATACAGATTTGACAATAAAATGCAGTTTTCAGAATAAAGATTATGCAGATTTGATGTGCAAAGGGTTTTTGTTTGCAAATTTATTGATTGGTAAACCAATATAAATTTGCTAGTGCTGAATCGATTTATATCTCTATGTTTCAAGTTTATGAATATTCAGGTTTCAAATTATATATTCAGGTTTACATTTAAATATATATTGTAAGGAGTTTATTTTTGAATATTCATTTGATTGTCATCCAAGAGGAGACAAACTCTAATAGTCTCTTGCAGAGTCTATAGTGGATTGTGGGCCCAGTAGATTAAGCTTGAGAAAGGTTTGAATTATATATGAAACAATTATTGGTTTGTAGCGCTAGCTCTTGAAATCAATTTGAGGTATGCATGAAAAATAAGGGAAATACAAAGGAACGCCGCCTTAGTTGGAAGACCTGGTTTATGAATAAGCTCTATGACTTGGCATATGTGTGGGCCCCCTGCATCTATCCACATATTTGTGAATTATTTATTTTATAGTTGTTAAAATAAAGTATTGGGATTGAATTCGTGGCTGCTTGGATAATGTGAAGTCTTTAGATTATATCTTCATATTTTAACATAAGATAGTGGGATTAATTATTGAATCGCAGCTATTAGAAGAGTTCGCATTTGTTGTTATGAAGGATATTCATTGTTCACCGATCAAGACCTTCATACTGCCTTAATGTCGAATTGAGTCCCGATTGCCATCGTGGAGGAATCGTAGCTCTCACGCAAGTCAAAGAAGAATCAAGTGAAAAGTCTGAGGATCAACAAAAGAAGCGTTGCTTTGTGATCGATGATAAGAAAGGAAATAAGTCATGGGCTAAAGTAAGGAAGATGCATCTGCATCATAGTAGATTTGGAATTAAGATTCATGTGTGGGCGCTAAGTACCATAGCTAGTTCGAGGGCCGATCTTATTGGAGCTCTTATAGTTTGTCCTGTGTATGGTCCTGGAATCTAACTTATATCTGAAGGGAATTCATTCTGTAGCTCCAGATGTGAACCACGCATCTAGAAGTCATCTATTTCATGTAGCCGCTTAGGAGTGTTTGCATAGAAGTGACTGTAGCTTTAAGAAGGCACAAGAAGATTCAAATATGTCCATCAAATAGTTTGACACTTGATTGATTTCATTAGGATAGTTTTGGTAAGATAAACTGATTTTTTTTTATGAGGACTGAGCAGATGTATCTCTTATTCAAATCTTTAATTTGAATATATTATATCTATTGTTGTTGTTAGAAGTGGGGTATATCAATCATTAGATTATATTGAAGTTTCTATATGAAATACAATCAACATCCAATTAAGAAACTTAGGGATAACAGCGAGCAGGATAAGTGTATGACTAAATGTCAACACTATAAAAATTAGAAAATTGATTGTTTTAGCAAATATCTGAGAAGGGGATATTATAGATGAATATTATGTGAAATGTATAATTTCAAAGGCAACCCTCACTTTTTATGAATATGCAAAACTCACTGGGAAAGTTTTGCCTAAAGAAGGATTGGTTTTCAAAACTTTTGAAGAGTACCTTTCAGAGGGAAAATTTGAAGTATCATTTGAAGATTATTTCATGAGAAGAAGAAAGGAAGGAGTTAAGATGGAAAAGGCTACAACTACCAAAAATCAAGAAGAACAAATGAAAGTTGATATTCAGGATAGCTTTGAGTCAAACAAGGAGGAAGAACAAAAAGATTGCATCCATCCAATTAAAGTGGAACATAAGGAAGAAAAAGTGAAAATGTTAGAAGATTCAGAAGTTACCGAAGTAGAGGAAGAAAAGGTGGAACAAGAAGTATTTTAGACTATCTTGTCAGAGGATTCAATAGAAGAGCATGTTGATTTTAAGAATGAGCCAAGGATTGATTTTTAGAATATCATTGTAGATGGATATACACTTGGGGAGAACATTATGGTTAGCCCTAGCATAGAAAATTTGAGCCATTTGGATGGAGGTGTTGAAGATATCTCAATAATTCCTCTTTTAACAAAGGGGGATGACCATTTTAAAGGTATGAAAATATTTTAGATTTGTCTCCTTCTATGTCACTACAAAATTCTCTTCATCATGGAAATCATGCTAAAAAGGGTGATAGAGTGAGTGATACAATTTGTAGTATAGGGCATGAGGATTCTTTGAGTCAAGTCCAAAATTATGTTTTCACATGGGATCCAAGTGATGTTTTGAAGATCAAGATAGAAAGAGCCAACATTTATAGTATTGAAATTACCATCCATTGCATTTGGTATCACATGGAGTCCTTAATGCATACTAACCACTTTGTGAAGGATCAATGCCCACAACTTATAGAACATTCATGGGATCCAAGCATTATTATTGAAGACAAAATTATAGGAGATAGCCAAGAGGAGGTGATCAACTTGAGTTGCCTTAAGCAAGGTCTTAGTAAGCAAAGTTGGAATATTTTTTATTTTCAGGATTTTGTGACTAAATATTCTTTGGTATTTTGGATTTCAAGTTACTCTCAAAATGGAGGATTCATGAATAGAGAGTTACTTCAAATTAATAGCATCCTAAAGGGAAGAATATTGTTCATCCTTTGGAATGAACAAGAGTTTGGTAAAGAACCCTATATCATGGGTCTAGGAGCTGCAATGTTTTTGAGGTTGAAAGATCTTTGGGTGATAGACCTTTCATACTTAACAAGGATCCATATTCTTGACATGCATTAGAATGCAATACTTGTGGCATTTGACAGTTCTATGGAGGTAATCAACTCATGTTTTGTTGTTTGTATCTCTAATTTCGCACATCCATGTGTAGAAGAGTATGGTAATATAGGAGAAGTTAAGTGGGCAACAAATTGTTTGTTGATTAAGAGTATGCAAATTCTGATTTTCCTTGATGGACATCATAGATCTCTATTTACCAATTCACTACTTCCAAATCAGCAAAGGGGGGTTTCCAAATATATGCTTCTAGGTTCATCTTTGGAGTGGAGAATCCAACATGCCATTGGTTGCACACACTCTAAATTTTTCATATATTTTGATTTGGTAATATGCCACTATTAGTCATCCATTTGTACGAAGCACGTGAAGTACAAGTTCTTACCCAACAATTTGATTATTCGATTCAAGGAGAATTGGGTGAGAAATTTTGGTTTCTATGGTGTTTGTAATATTTTGATTTCCAAAAGGGTTTGGAAATATGTATTGGAGAATTTGGAAAGAGCTATTGTTGTATTTCAACAATAGGAGTCCTTTAATAAGGCACATTTTTGGGATTTTGGCATCACACTCTTGACTCAAGCTTTGGGAACTCAAGGCATGCTCAAAGCAATTTCACAAGAAGAGTTGGGAGAAGTTGAAAAGGTAACTAATTCTCTACATGAATCTAATATTTCATATTTCTCACATGGATCTACTATAGTTTGTAGTGTTACAGGAAAGAGAATTACTTGGTTTTCATTACGAAGATTGGAAATCAAGAAACTTGACAACATGAAGTTCAAAGTTTCAGAGAAAAGCCTTGCAAGATGTGATAAGACATTTAAAATCAGTCTTTCATTGAAAATATTCAAATTTCAGTTTTCTCATGATAGCCATGTGATGGATTACATTGAATGGAGAATATATTGGGTTTGGTATTGTGGGAGTTTGGGGCCACAAAGAGGGGTATTTCAAGTGATGTTGGTAGATAACCTTTTCAGGATTCTTGGTATCTCCTTACCATCCATGAAGGTCAAAGTTTTTCCCTCATGTTAGTTTTTGTTGATGATGCATTTGTCTCTAACATTTTAAATGGGTTTGTGAAGAAATTCAAGTATATGCCAATGAATGATTCTAGGGAATACAACATCTTCAAACAAAATACATTGCTGATTTTCTTTGTGGATCTCAAAGTGCCATGGAATGAATGTTGCTGATGTATCATCACTCCATTACTATATTTTAGATCCTATAGACCAATCCAAGAGGCTAAAAATGACTACTCATAAGACGAGGTAATGAATGGATCTAATGTTATGCATTTCCATGACATGTATCTCAACACTGAAGGGGTGAATGGAAGATATTTTTGTAAAAGATGTAATGGTTGTGGTAGAGGATGTAATGGCTGTTATAAAAGTCCTAATACTAGAAAAAATCAGATCCATAACATCACCAAATGTATCAGAAGTCTCGGGTACAAGTTGCCCAATGATAGTGCTTTCCTACCTAGAGATCCAAGACACTATTTGACTTGTTGTGGGAGATTGTCTTGTAAGTTTTGTAAGGTGGAAACTATCCAACACATCAGCAAGTCACCTAATATAGTGGAGGATGCAATAAACTTATTTTCTACTTTCATTTCAAAAATACCTTTGGGTGATCAATTTGTGCTAGTTGGACTCAGGAAGTGCATAGATTACCACCAGAAGGGCTTGTGGTTTGCAAAATCAACATCCATAGTTTGGTGGAATTTGGTATGGTGGTATATGATAACATTTCCTATTCTTCATATGTTCCATTACTGTTCCAAATCAGATCCTAAGTTTGCATCAAGCATCTTTCAAACAGAGGCAAAGTTTGTAGCAGTTTGTGATATATCCTACAGGGAGTGTCTCCACAAATTCAAGGTAAAGAAGGTATTGGTTTCCATGACTGGTATCCACTATTATGAAGGGTGTGTTTTCTATTGTAACCATTCTTTAGGCTGCATAAATCAGATTTATATTTTTGATAATGGTTGTAAGAGCTTTTGGTTTAGTTTTTGTAGTGACAGTGCATATACACAACTAGAAAGGCAAGTTGTGAAAGGAAGGCTATTGATGGAAAATAAATGGAGACATACTACATATCAATTGATAGCATGGATAAGTTGTTTATACCTTGGTGATTTTTGCATCAATATCACTTGGCTCAAGTTCACTACTATGAGATTTTCCAGGATGCTATGAAGGAAGATGGACAAAACTGTATTTGGTGAGTTTACCAAATCTTTGTGGGAGGATGTAGTTCAGTTTGAGTATTGGAAAGAATGTACCAAATTCTCAAGCATATCCAAGAGATTAGATTATATGGATATTCTTGTTGGGTACATGGTATTGACATAAATGAATCTAAGTCTTCAGGTTTTCATAGTGTTCTATGGAAGGAATTGCAACATCTCATAGGTATAGGATCAAGGCTTTCTATGTAATATAACATTATTCTGAAGCATCATGGTTTTAATTGCTTGAGGACAATCAATTTTGAGGAGGGGAGATTTGTCATGTCCCCTTTATATTAAAATTGAATTGGTGAGATTATTAGTCCATTCCTATTTTCCCATGGACTAATATATTTAATGAGGGAAGATATTTGATTTAATATTTTATTATGCATCCAGAAATTATGGACATAATATTATTGGAAAATAATAAAATATTAAATAGTATCATTTATTTGCACAAGTGGGGGCATGGAATATGGATAGGATGTTGTAACATCCAAAATCTATTTTTAGAAGATTTATGACAGTTATGACAAGATTCTATGACAACATCTATGACAGGTTGTCATAGTGGGAGTTATTTTCTATTTTTCAACAAGAATCTTGCATGGGCTATTTTGGTGAGCATATTTAGAGGGAATTTGTTGGAAATTAAATTATTTTAATTTATTTTCCAAGAGAGGGGCATTTGTATTTGGATATATTATAAATATGCAAGTTTTTTCTTTCAGGAGGACTTTTTGATCATTTTACAACTCAATCTTCTTGTTTGAGCACTTGTGCTTGGATTTTCTTCAATGGACGAAAACCCATTTGAGTTGGAGGCTTGTGGAAGAAAAATCATCTGTATCAAGTGATCAAAGGATGAAAACCATTTGGTTACATAGAGTAATTCCATCCAGGGATTGCATTGGGCTTTAAAGGATTGTGTAGCTTCGACAGTTTTGCAGTATTGTGTTTGCAGGTTGTTCTGTTACAGTTTGGTGATTTCCAATGTGTTGTGTAGTGTTTTTGTTATGTTGTGGAGTGTGTTTCTTTCCCGTGGTCATTTGTAATCCATTCCAAGCATCTAGGATCTGTTATTATCAGTTGGAGTTTGATTTGGTGTTGTTTTCCACAATTTTTGGCAGTGTAGTTTTGCATAGTTTGTGTAGTTTGCAATGGGTTTTGGTAATTCATGTTGCATAAGTTTGCTGCTGTTATTATCAGTGTATCAGACCTAATTATATGTTATTTATATTAGAAAAATCAATAAATATATTTGTGGAGTTTACAGCTTAATTTGTGTTGTTTCTGTGTATGACTAGTTGGCTAGTCTTAGTGAATTTGATGTATTTTTGGTGGAGTTTAATAATATCATTTCCAGATCTGATTTAAATTATAAAATCTCAGTTTGGAAGATTACATTTCCCATGTCAACATACTCTATTTGTTTAAATCTTTATTAGTAATAATCAAATGTTATAAATGTGGCCTACCACAGTTAAATTCAAAAATTGTGTTTGTATGATTTGTGTAGGCATCCTCTTTATTTCTGTAATCCATGTTAAGAGTTTGCTTCAAAATCTAAGTTGTAGAGAGTAGATAGAAATATCCAACACAAAACATTCATTTCATTGATACTCCATAATGGGATCGCTTTTAATTTTTTAGTTTGATCACAATTTTTCCTATTTTATTCAATTTAATTTACTTTTTTTTAATTATATAAGTCGGCAAAAACCAGGGGCCAAACCCTTACAATAGTAGTACAAAAAGAGATAGCAAAGACTCACGAACAAAAAGAGCCACCCAACCCAACTACAGCTTTAACAGCAAATATAGTCAACTAACAACAGAAAGTAAGTAGCAGTAGATAGACAGCATAAAACATAAAGAGAAACAAGACTAAGGAGATACATCCTCCCATCATTTAACTAGAAATTCCACGATTCATCAAGTTTCTTGAATTTCTCCTCATCCTCGCCATTAGCTCGAGTCCCATGTTCCTGCAACAGAGTTAGGTTGAGTGTAGCCAAGCAACAGAGCATGTTGCTTATAAAGACTCCCATAGATCGAACCTTCTGCTCTAGATCATCCACCCGTCCCCTGAGGACAGCAATATCATTCCTCTAGCCATCTCCCTCCTCCTTAGTCTCCTCTTCAACCTCCACAATCATCCTCTCCCCTTCACCAGCATTGTCCACAGGACCACCACCATCACCACCCAAGTCCTTTGTCTGCTTCTCTTCTCTCTCACATGCATCCTCTTCAGAAATCTCTTAGACTTCAATGTCTCCAGATTTCAACTGATCATCCCCTTGAGTGGAAGCTTCTGAAGCACTTTCAGAATAATCAATTAATCTGGCCTGCGGAGCCAGTTTACCAGCAATTCTCCCCGACCTTCTCACCCTAGAAGAGAAACCCTCATTCTTACATTTAGCCTCCATTTTGGTTTTGTGCTTATTCACATGACCCACAGTCACTGTTCAGATTCTTATGGGTCCCTATTGCTTCATTTAAAAACTTTATGATTATAACATTTGATGTCTTAACCAATCTCTTTTGTGCAAGGAACACAATAAACATGAATGGAGACCATTTCAACTTCAATCAACATTTTATTTTTCATCATTTACTAGAGAATGACAAAAGGATCAATAATACTAATTTATATATTCTAGGAGCTCAAGCTCTTCTATCTCTAGCACTTAAAAATTTTAATTATCGATTTTGGGTGACAACAATAAGGATGCTCTAAGCCAAGCTGTAAGAAATCCTTCTATTGGGTGTGTAAGGAGACCACATGTTTGCATGTATCCTACTTTGTGTTACAAGAAGATACAAATCAAGTTACAAATTTTAGGGTTCTAGAGCAAACTAGCTAAGAGAGTTTTAAACTATTTAGAACTTTCGAGAAGATGCTTTAACCAAGGTCTAGATTTGGTAAAGTGTATCAAAACTTATCATGTATAGTAGTTTTTTGTTATCCACGTTGTGAAGATCCTACACATTAATTTGGTTTGACAAAAGTTTAGAAAAATAAACTTTGAAAAATTTCTATTATTTTCTATTTTTGTTTTTATTATCTAAGTGGTTGGTTGGTAAGTGTGAAACTCACCCAACATTGGGGTTAATGTGTTTAGTGTTAGCCAAGGAGTATGTATCAATCATTACTTATGATTGGATGTTGCATATTTATTTTCCATGAGTGCAACAAGGCTTGTATATTCCTAGGAAATTGATTTACTCAGCATGGGTTGTATGCATCGTTCATATTTATTTTATTTCAATTTTTTAGAGAAACAATAATTCATTTTTCTTAGTTTGGGAAAAAGAACTAAAGACATTGTTTACTCTTTCCCTATTCATAATATAACCCTTTCTCAAATTATAGAGAAAATATTAGCCCCTTTTCCCCTTAATTTATTTCATCATATCATAGTTCATTCTTTCCTAGGGTACGTTCAAAGGAGGCCCCTTTATCCATACAACATTTTACTCTATAATCTACGTTTTCTAAGTTATATGCTTCAATATCATTTTCATCTTTCCACCTTTAAATTTAAGACTATCGAACTCTTATTACCATGTTTTAAAAGAAAATTTGATTCTTTGTATTGAATTGTAGCTTGAACAATTATTATATCCCTTCTATTAGTTAGCTCCTTGAAATTCTAATCATAAAGTTTGGATGTTTGACTAAAACCATGAGGTCTTCTAATATGAATTTAATACATTAGTTTGGGCCTCTATTTTATTATATAACTTGAAGAGTACATCTCTTGCCCATTGTTGTATCTTTATGATTGGCTTCTTATATTCATATGATGGGATTGTTTCTATTTATTTGATTTTTTATTAGTTTTTTGAAAATATAACTCTTTTAATATAAAGTTCATTGAAAATTATTGATATGTGTAGAGGTGTAATGAAAAAAATTGCATTCCCATGCCTTTTTTTCCATTTAGTTTTGTGTTTGTTTTGAGGAAATATATTGATACATGTACATATCAACAAATGATGTAATCTTGTGCAAAGTCGAGCTCATTCCCCTAGTCTTCTAACATAACATATTATTTTGGTAAAGTCATGAATCCTATTGATATGTATATGGGATAATATGTTGGATGTCTTTGCAATTTACCATATTTTTTATATGTATATCTAGGTTACTAAGCTACTTTGCTTTGTAGAGAGGCCTTATTTGTGAGAGGGCAATACAAGTAGTAGTGGTTAAAAAAAAATTCACTTCATTTTAAATAGAATAAAACTATTCTCTATTATTTTAAATCTTTCTATTTTTTTTGGCTTTAATTCAATACGTAATTGATCTATTCAATGTGACTTTACTTTTAAACTCATATTTGTTCAATTTTCTTATTTTAGCTATAGTAGGTAATTGAGCTATCAAAATAACAATTTGCATTAGAGAAGGCGAAGGGATTACTAAGGAAGAGAAAAGATCAATGTAGAATAGCATATGAGAATGGGAGGAATCATTACTTTAGATGGCATCAAGCTACTCTTTGTAGGCAACCTAGTTGATAATACTATAGTTCACAGTGATTTTGAGCAATTTTGTTGTGAAGCTTCGGTTCTTCCTAAACTTGCTTTGTTTATTAATTTGGGATTATATTTCTCATCTAGAGTACAATTGGACAAGCAGGAGCTTATAGGTCTCTTTCAAGGGAGATTTAATAATATAAAGAATCATGGTGCTTTTCAAGCTAATGCAGAAGCCAATAATGACCAAGCAATGTTTTCAGTGGGCGTCAATGAATAATTTGTCCACCCTAACATGATATATTTTAATTGCAATAATACAATAGAGGTATTTGTAGTGGCATATCTTGCTATGGAGGATAATATAGTATAATTTATAATGGAATCCTATGATGATTTGTTGAAGGTAATGATGAGAATCTACATGAGGAAAGGCAAATGTTAATGGAGCACTTGGTACTACAAAATGATATAGTCTACCATCAAGGTACTTGACCACTAGAGTTGTCATTATGTGTGATAATGGAATTTGATAATTATGTTGGTGTGTCATGGGACATTAATATCCTAGGGGTTTGTTCCCAATGCCTATTACAAGAGGAAATCATACTCAAATTGCCAACAAGTGGCATGATCTTTAACCATACACAAGTCACAAGGGCTAACATTGGAAAAGGCCACAATAGATATTGGTGATGTAGAGAGGGTTAATTTGGCATTCACTACTATCTCTTGAGTTAAGTCTCTCAGGGCATTGAGAATATATAACCACCATTCTCATTTGAACAATAATCCAAGATTAAATAGTAGAAATTATGTTAACCATAGGAAAAATGAAGAGTATTGGTTATAATCCTTGTTTCTAAGTTGACCCTTAAGGGAAACAATTGAAATATATGGTAAATAACACAATAAGAATAGTAACAATGTAGTGTTTAAATCTAAGTAAGATATGGTTAAGCCAGTAAAATTTAATAGCGACAATGAATAATCAAGTAGAAATCAACAAACTCATAAAATTATACACAACACCAGATGTACATGGAGAAACCCTTGCAAAAAAAACTCCATCACCAAAGACACCCAATCTTGTATTAATACTCAAAGAAAGAAGTATGTCAATACAATCTATGTATCCTTCTAATTTGATAGTAATTCAACAATTAGGACTAAGGCACCATCAACCTTGTAAATCCTATGTAATTAATTACTCCTAATATTATTTGTAAATCACTCATAAGGGATGAAGTGTTCACCAAGTAGCAATCTTGTTTAAGCACATGTTTGATCCTATGCCTGACGGATGTAGGTTATTCGGGGGGTTGCAAGGGGAATCCCCTATGGGATTCGGGGGGATGGCCCCTCAGTGGGGCCCCCGAAAGCCACATTTTATATATAAATTACCATTGTAAACCTTGACCATTCACATTAGGTCACAGATCTGATGATGGAGATTTTTTTGGCTTGTCTTGCCCTAAAAGGCAGCCCCTTTTATAAGGATATTGTATTAAGGCTATGTATGAGAGTATTACAGGCACTGTTGGATTGAAGATTGGAGAGGAGATTGATAGTGATGTATTGTAATCTCTATTTGAAGTTAATACAAATTGGTGCATCTCTTCTTTTGTGGAGTTTTTTGCTTGAAAGGGTTTCTCCACGTAAACACTATGTTATGTGTTTGATCTTATGTGTAACTCATCTTATACCACTTACACATCTTAAAACCTTCTTATGTGTCATAGATGTCATAAATTCTATCATAATGGTCAAATTGACCAAGATCCCCATCCTAGGCACTCTGTGAGGGCATTGATTGTCTTGTCATAGCACCAAATATATGGAAGATATTACAATTCCCAATTTTAACTATTTCTCTGTAGATAAGTAGGAGGTATTTTTCGTAGCATGTCAAACTATGATATTTTATTTTAGGGTTTAACTACGTAGTTTTTGAGTCAAACACATGACCCATATTTCATGAGTAGTGGTTCACATGAACCCATCTCTCACGTTAATGAATGGTCCACTTAGCACTCATTACATCTAGGTGATGCACACAGGGGTGAAGCATTGGGACTTCCCGGGAGGTCACCCATCCTAGTACTGCTCTGAATCAAGCACGCTTAACCATGGAGTTTCCCCCAAGATCAAGCCCACTTAGCTTGCTACCCCATTTGAAAAACCTTCAGCAAGTGTTGTGCCTTATGAACCATTCATTATAGAGCCCCTTTAGCTCATCAATTGATAAGTAGGAGGTATTTTTCGCTGCATGTCAAATTATGATATTTTATTTTAGGGTTTAACTGCGTAGTTTTTGAGTCAAACACATGACCCATATTTCATGAGTAGTGGTTCACATGAACCCATCTCTCATGTTAATGAATGGTCCACTTAGCACTCATTGCATCTAGGTGATGCACATAGGGGTGAAGCATCGGGCCTTCTTAGGAGGTCACCCATCCCAGTACTACTCTGACTCAAGTGCACTTAACCATGGAGTTTCCCCCAAGATCAAGCCCACTTAGCTTGCTACCCCATTTGCAAAACCTTTAGCAAGTGTTGTGCCTTATGAACCATTCATTATAGAGCCCCTTTAGCTCATCAATTGATAAGTAGGAGGTATTTTTCACTGCATGTCAAATTATGATATTTTATTTTAGGGTTTAACTGCGTAGTTTTTGAGTCAAACACATGACCCATATTTCATGAGTAGTGGTTCACATGAACCCATCTCTCATGTTAATGAATGGTCCACTTAGCACTCATTGCATCTAGGTGATGCACATAGGGGTGAAGCATCGAGATGCACATAGGGGTGAAGCATCAGCCTTCTTAGGAGGTCACCCATCCCAGTACTACTCTGACTCAAGCGCACTTAACCATGGAGTTTCCCCCAAGATCAAGCCCACTTAGCTTGCTACCCCATTTGCAAAACCTTTAGCAAGTGTTGTGCCTTATGAACCATTCATTATAGAGCCCCTTTAGCTCATCAATTGATAAGTAGGAGGTATTTTTCACAGCATGTCAAATTATGATATTTTATTTTAGGGTTTAACTGTGTAGTTTTTGAGTCAAACACATGACTCCATGGTTAAGCGTGCTTGAGTCAGAGTAGTACTGGGATGGGTGACCTCCTGGGAAGTCCCAATGCTTCACCCCTATGTGCATCACCTAGATGCAATGAGTGCTAAGTGGACCATTCATTAACATGAGAGATGGGTTCATGTGAGCCACTACTCATGAAATATGGGTCATGTGTTTGAATCAAAAACTACACAGTTAAACCCTAAAATAAAATATCATAATTTGACATGCTGCGAAAAATACCTCCTACTTATCAATTGATGAGCTAAAGGGCCTCTATAATGAATGGTTCATAAGGCACAACACTTGCTGAAGGTTTTGCAAATGGGGTAGCAAGCTAAGTGGGCTTGATCTTGGGGGAAACTCCATGGTTAAGCGCGCTTGAGTCAGAGTAGTACTGGGATGGGTGACCTCCCGGGAAGTCTCGATGCTTCACCCCTGTGTGCATTACCTAGATGAAATGAGTGCTAAGTGGAACATTCATTAACATGAGAGATGGGTCCATGTGAACCACTACTCATGAAATATGGGTCATGTGTTTGACTCAAAAACTACGCAGTTAAACCCTCAAATAAAATATCATAATTTGACATGCTGCTAAAGGTTTTGCAAATGGGGTAGCAAGCTAAGTGGGCTTGATCTTAGGGGAAACTCCATGGTTAAGCACACTTGAGTCAGAGTAGTACTGGGGTGGGTGACCTCCCGAGAAGTCCTAATGCTTCACCCCTATGTGCATCACCTAGATGCAATGAGTGCTAAGTGGACCATTCATTAACATGAGAGATGGGTTCATGTGAACCACTACTCATGAAATATGGATCACGTGTTTGACTCAAAAACTACGCAGTTAAACCCTAAAATAAAATATCATATTTCTATGTAACCTCCCCATTTAGTGTCTTCTTACACAATAATCAAGGTGTATTGGAGAATAAATAAATAATAAATAAATCCCCTTCCCTCACATGGGCATCCATCTTTGCCTGTTCCATGATGTTTAGATACTAGACATTATTTATAGTCTACTTAATTAAATACAATTTATAAGACAAGATTTGCCAGGTGAATGGCATACCTAATCCTAACATTCTCCCACTTGACATTTACATTGCAAAGACATAAAGTGAAACAAAAAAAATTCAAGTGCTAGAAAAGGCAAGGCACATGGCCTCTCTACACCAACATAATTTATTTATGGTCACTAGCTCAATGAGAGAATCTGTAACATCAGCCAAGGTGTCAATATTTTGTATCATAACTCTACTACCCTCAACCATCTAGCAAACAAAGAGATACTAAACATCAATATGTGTCATACAAGCATGGTACATCAAGTTCTTCACCAAATAGGTGGCACTCTGACTATCACATTTGATCTTGACCTCTATACTCAAATCTAATTCTTAAACATAATATTTGTAACCACACTACCTCCTTACATGTATGTGTTACAACCAAGTACTCTACTTTTGTAGTGGATAACACAATTGTAGGTTGCCACTTATTCAACTAACAACTCCTCCAAACAAAGTAAACATATAACCGCTTGTGGACATCTTGCTTTCCAAATCAACAACCTAATCAAAATCAACAAAGTCTTTTACATGAAGCAACTTGCCCACATCATCAGTCCCATGATAGAAGATACAATAATTAGAAGTCCCTCACAAATATCTAAAAATGATTTTCATATAATTTGAATGCTCTCTGCTACGATTAAACATTAACCTGCTAAGAACTTCCATTGCTTCAACAATGTCTGATCTTGTACAAACCATAACATACATCAAACTACATTGATAATGACACATGGAACTTTAAACGTATCCTCCAAGCCATCATCTAACTTAGGACATGAATCTAATGATAACTTAGTACCAACAAGTAAATAAACACTTATCGGCTCACAATCCTACATAGCAAACTTTTGCAAAATAGTTTGAACATAGTTACTTTGACTAAGCCAAAATTTGTTGAAAAGGGCAAGACAACTGAGGGGGGGGGGGTGAATCAGTTGTAACCAATACTTCAAAGCCATTAATACATCATCCACTTAAACACTATTATTGCATTTAATCATGAAAGCATGAAATTAGAAACTTAAACACATTCGCACATTCAACACATGAGACACCAGATTTTTACGTGGAAACCCCAATAAGGGAAAAACCACGATGAGTGTTAGCTCACAATATAATATGTAATAACAATACCAAAAATCAGAGGCTCACTGTCAGTGGATGGCTCACTTCCAGAGTTGGTGAACTAAGATAGTAGCATCTACACTATGCCAAGGTTCAGTTCCATTGAAGCACAATAAACATCCTCTGCTCTGCTCTTCTTTTTCACTTCACAATTATCTTCGCATCTTCGCACATGGACTCCTTTTTCATGACTTCATTACAAGTATTTATACAATTCATCAACCTTGGAATGATCATCAAGGTCGGTATTACAATCATCAACCATTGGAACAATCTCCAAGGTCAGTAAACATACATACATTAGAATAGGTTTGGACCTAAACATATTAATGAAAGAGAAAGAATGAATGCGAACCAAACCAATCCTTAGTTGGGACTCAAATGCAATCTTCCACGTAACAACATGCCATCACAAACTCCAAAACATGATCGCAAGTAGTGAAAACAACCAAGTTAGCTAAAACTGGTGTTAACACCAAGACCTTTAAGAACACACTTCATGCACGATCCATATTACACTTTGCAAACCAATCAAAAGGTAGGAACATGATCTAGAGACATCCACAAGCACGTTACAATGACCAAGAACATCCGCATAACTTTTAGACACATTATCCATTAGATTCTTCAAACTGAAACACTTGAACATCACTGTCGGCCACTGTCATAAAGAAAAGATCACTTGCGGACCACCAAATCATGAACCATTTGAACTAAAGGCATATAACATCATTACACACTTAATTCTAGAACTACAAACTATAAGACTTAAATGCAGAGGAATACAGAGCATAATACATTCTCCCTGTCACCACTAAATGCACAAAAAAATAGTTTTCACTCTGGTGAACAAAACTCGCTCAAATCTTCATGCCAAAGGCTCAAAATTGAAACATGGCATCTACAGACATTGCTTAACATAACTTCCAATCTGCAAACAAAGATATTCAATATACAGAATATGCGGAGTAAAACACTACATTGTACTTTTGCAAGCCAAGAAACTCTGCAACACACTGTTTCTACTAGGAGAGTAAATTTTCTCAAAAGCACTTGGAAACTTAATATTCAGAACACTTCCTTATTATCTTCAACACTTATGTAAGCCAATATAAAGCAACTAACTCAACATAATTAAACATCAAAACAAGAGCACAATTGACACCAATGACAACACCGGTAAGCACATACTTGCAACAATCTCCTCCTTTGTCATTGATGGAAACATTGATGTGAAAAACTGTAAGAACCATCAAGACAAGAATTTGCATTGATTACTTTTCTCCCCCTTTCTCTTTACACATCTGAACTCTTTCTCCTCCTGAGTTTTTCACATGATTTTCTCTCCCCCTTTGACATCAATGGCAAAGGACATCACTTCTTCTTTCTATGCACATACTTGCAATACTTACTTCTCTTTATCAAGAACGTATATCAGCAACATCTACCTACTCTCCCTGAGAGGTAACCTTCAAAACATCAATCCAAATCAAAGAATAAGACTTTGGGCACCACTGGACTGATGCACTTCCCATGCATCTTAGTTTAGAGCAGGAGGGGTAATAACCCCTAACTTTTCTCTGAGATACTCAAAAGTGTCCTTGGGCAGAGGCTTTGTGAAAATATCTGCAATCTAATCCTTTGTAGACACATATTTCATCTTTACTTCATTCTCTATTACCTTTTCTCTAAGAAAATGATACCTTATAGATATATGCTTTGTTCTTGAGTGCATCACTAGATTTTTTGAAATATTTACAACACTTGTATTGTCACAATAGATTGAAATTGGTTCTTCATACACAACTCTTATATCCTTTAATCTTTGCTTCATCCAAAGAACTTGAGTACAACAACATGCTGCAATAATATATTATGCTTCTGTAGTAGGCAAAGAAACTAATTCTTGCTTTTTGCTCAGCCATGAAACCAATCTGTTACCCAAAAGGAAAGCACCTCTAGTTGTACTTTTTCTGTCATTAGCATCTCCAACCCAATCTGCATCTGTATAAGCACTGAGAGTGAAATCGGTATCTATGGGATACCACAATCCATAGTTTGAAGTGCCTTTTAAATACCTCATGATCCTTTTGACTTCCATTACATGTGACTCTTTGGGATCTTCTTGAAATCTTGCCACAAGACAGACTGCATGCATTATGTTAGGTCTGGTATGGGTTAGATAGAGTAGTCCTCTAATCATAGACCTATACTTTTTCTGATCAGTCTTAGGCGATTCATCATTCTTGCTCAACTTGCAGCCAGTTACCATAGGAGTACATACTGGCTTAGAATCCTCCATTCCAAACTTCTTCAATAATTCTTTCACATACTTGGACTAAGAAATGAAAATTCCTTTTTCTAATTGAGTAATATGTAGTCCTAAAAAGAAATTCATTTCACCAAACATAGACTGCTAACTCAAAAAAAGTTCCTAGAAATCTTAGTCACTACTAACAAATTAAAGCTAAGTGATTTCATAGGACCCTGTTGTTAGTCAAATGTTAACATGTAACATGGATTAAAAATCTCTTCATTTTTTAGGCATATTTAATTGCATGTAGAATGTTATGTTCGACTGAGACATTGGTTAATGTAGAGATCATATTGTGTCACTCAATAGACAAGTGCTTTAGAAATTAGTTTTATTAAAAAAAATAAAGGGAATTTATTGTGTTTTTAATGGGGAGGGAGGCAAGTGTAAGTTAGGGTTGTTCATCATAAAGGGTCCATCATGTATAGTAAGATTAAATTCCTTGTCCATAGTAAATTGCTAAGTTAGGATAAATTATGATGTTTTATCAATCATATTCATGTTAGGATAAATATAAAAATAAAATTTAATTTGATCTTAATGTCTGTTAGATTTAGAAATAAACTAAAGCTACAAAAAACATAGTGCAAGAAATAGATCGAATAGAACTATTCTAGGAATGATAAGAAATCAAAATAGCATAATAGAGTTAGTTCTCACAAGAGAAAATATAAATACTCAAGAAGCAAAATAGCATTACAAGAGCTCAAAAAGAATGAATGAATAACAAGTAATGATAACTTTAAGAAAAGGGCTTTAAACTTTTCTATAAAATCCTAGCAAATCCTAGCTAAGTGCATTAATTTTTTGGCAAATCTTTCCTTTTTTGAATTTTTTTTAATTTTCCTAGAAAATTTATGCACATTAATAGAAAATTGTTTAAAATCCTAGTGAATACCAGCTAAGGGCATTAATTACCATGGTGAATCCTTCATTTAAAAATATCTTTGTTGGTGCAATACCCCTCATATATTCTTTTCTTTTTCATAATGTTGAAGTAGGGACTTGGGGCTGGAAACCACCAATAGGGTCAAGGGAGCAACACCCCCTCGTAGGGTCTAAGGATAACATTGTGAAGGCACTCCTGTGCACAAATCCACTATTGAGAAGGCATTGGAATGCACACACACTAAACATTTTAAAATATCATGCCATAATAAATATGATTCTAAAATAACTAATGAATCCACACTTTATATGTTTCTATATTGATAAGATGCTTATGATTTCATTCTATAGGTTTATAAGCACATGTCTCAAAAAATGTTTACATATCCTAGAATTTATTTTGGGGTGTAGGATCACTATCAGGAAGGCGTTGGAACACATGCAAACTAAACATTTTAAAAATCTCTTGCCATAAAATAAGACTCTAAAATATCTAATGAATCTACACTTTATGTTGCCCTATTGACGATCAGATGGTTGTAATTTCATTATGAGGGTTTATAAGCACATGTCACAAAAAATACATAATATCCAACTAAGGAAAATTAAAAACCTACACTAACAATGTCTATCTTTGAGTGAGAGGGAGTGTGTGCACGTCCACAATGCATTAACTAGCTTTTCATCAAAATTCTTAATAAATGTAATGTTTACATGGTGGATAAATCATGTGGTGTATAATATATTGGTTAATTGGTGGCTATTCCTTATGTGTGAGGGATTAAACAACATAATATTGATATAAGTAATGTTTTGGGATTGGCTTCGGCCATTTCTCTAGTCAAGAATGATAATCTCAATCTCGATGGTGTTCAATAGGAACAAACTAATGAGTATGCTACTAACAAGGGTTAAGACTTTCCAACTAGATGGGACAATATTGAGGATTGTGATCCACCACTTGCTGGGTACATTACTCTTGTTGCTTAAGTTTACTTTGTCTACAGTTAATTCATTTGAAAACTTGGTTATGGTGTTGTTGTATGGTTTTTCCTAGCTTAGATTTTGAGGTGTGATTCCATTCCACCCATCTTTTTTGTGAATATGGTGTACATTATATCTTCTATAAAATTATTTAATAGAACCTTATTCATCAAAAATATGTTCTAAATATCAAATTAACTTTGTTAGAGCACTCCTTTAAGAAAAAGGACCATATTTATATTGGAAATACTAAGGTTTTAGCAGTGGAGAAGCACTATTTCCAAACATTTTTAGGGAAGTTGTTGGGATTAATAAACATGCACACAATATAAAATAGAGATAATGTATTCAACCTAAACCATTTGTGGATGCCGATTATTAATAGTTTAAATTCCCATCTCTAGTGTTTAGGGATACCTAATAGAAGTAAACTAGCATAACAATGAATTTATTTAATATGTTTTAAAGATTAATAAAGTGGTTGTTCAAATTAAACAATGAGAATAATGACTAGTTTGAAGGAGAACAAGCTTTCCTTAGAAGTTAACCTATGCCAATTAAAAAAATGCAATGAAATAAGCACAATCAATATGATCTAGATTAACTAATAGTTGGTAAATTTGGTAAATTGATATTTTCTATTTTGGGAAAGAAAATGATGAGATGGAAGGTACTTAGCTTGATGACCAACGAGTGAGTGCCAAATAGATAAGACTTTAGAATCTATTTGATGTTAGAACTAGAAGTCACCCCCTATTTCAATGAATTAACTTGATGTCTAAATTAGATCTTTGCTTTGTCAAAGGACAAGTTTGCACAGATCCAGGATGAAGTTGTGGTCATGGATTTGTATTCTAGGTTTTGACTCTATTAGCACCCCTTTTTCATTTTGGAAAAATTATCTACTTTGTCCCTATAACCCTATATGAAAACAACCAATCGGATACATCTTATATTAGGGTTTGATGTGTCCATGTATGTCTCAAGTTTCTCTATTCCCTCTACTCTAAACTCTAATGGCATTTTCATGGCATACTATAGATTTATTTTTGAAACCCTAAAAACCAAGTTCCTTTCTTTAGGAAAATTTCATATTTTTCTCCATGATAAAATTCACCATTCATCCCACACAAGCATCCCCATGCACTTTTCTTCTGTTTTGCAATTGACTAGAGCTAGGGGTCACCATACAACTTAAGGCACATGCTTCAATTGTATACAACTATTGGCCCCACCTTGGTTAGTAACTACCACTATCTACATCACGTTGCTTTGTTGACTCCTTTTCCCTACTAGCCCTTTAGTTTTGGCCCTTGATCACCCTCCTTAGTCGATCATATACTACTATCCTTATACTCTACCCTGAGTTTTTACTTGAGATCACATTAAACTATTTTATATTTGGCCTTTTGGAAGTCCATAAAAGCTCTCGACTGAGCTCCATTATACACTCTACCTAAGTGGCAATTTCAAGTCCATGTTTTCTTGTCTTTGTTTAGTACTCTCTTTGGTGTCACTACATGGTTCTCTTGGTCTACTCTACATGTCACTTCCTCATAAGTTCCAAGCTTCTCAAGTTTTATTCTAAACTTTAGTTCTCTAGTAAATCACAATACATGTTCATTCTTGCATTCATTTGCTTTCAAGTTCAAGTCTGTACAAAATCTAAACTTAGGAATGTAGATAAAATATGACCTAAAGTCCTCTCGAGTCTACCTTTTAACTTGCTTTATGTCCACTTGTTCATGGTGTTCTCATTTTCTATCATGTGTTACCTCTAATTTTCTTGTTGTTAGCCCTATCGAACTTAAATTATCAAAGAATTCTTTCTCACTCATGGGCCCTCATCCAAAAAATCCTGAGGTTGGAGTCTGAGGACATTAAAAACTTGGTAATCCTTATTTTCTCTAGTTGAGTGATGATTTGAGGTCTATTCTCTATCCAATTTAATGTCTACATAGTCAATTTATATGCAGTGTATTCTATGAACTAGGGGTTATGCGATAGATGCATGGCAAATGGTAGAGTGATATGTATTGGTCTTCTAGACTAATGGTGTTGTACCACATGTTTCCTAATTGGTATCACCTTGTGGGCTTGATGTTTCATACCCGTGATGGCATGGGTTTGATGGTGGTCTATGTGGACTCTACAACAAATGGATTCCCACCATGTGCTACCTTTAGCAGTGGTGGCCGGATAATTTATTTACTTGGCAGTGCCTTGTGCATATCAACATATCATTTGATGTTGATGCATACATGGAGGTAATGTGGGGTCCAATGTCTTTGTTGCTTGGCTTGAATTTTTATTTCTCTCTTCAATTTTTTCTCATCAATATAGCTTAATCTAGACCATTGATCCAACAGTCTGTTCTCCAGTATGATCATAGTTGACAATCTTACCCAATGTTCAAATCTTTTAATGTTATAACCTACTATAGTTGTATTCAAAAGCTCATAACACAATTTCCTCTAGTTTCTCAACTACCACTGTAGAGTGATGGGATCAAGGAAAGGTACTAGGGCTATTGGTAAACCACACCAACCTACAGGTGTTATTTATTGACTGATGGATCATATCTTTGTCTTAAGGAGACTTTACAAATGCAAGTTATATGCTAGCAGGATTGTTGCATGGGGCTCCTAGGTTCACATGAGTAGTGTTATTGGGAACTCTCATTACCATTAATTCTCTATTTGGGCCTTTTTTCTAAAATGACAAGTGTGGGTGTACTCATAATTATTGATTTTTCCTCGTCTTAACCTATTACATTATACATGGACTGTCAATGCTACTACTAGGTTGTACGAGCATGAAGTGACCTTATGGACTGAATTGGCAATCTTTGTAAGAGTTGAGTGTGTGTGTTGAAAATCAAAGGAAGGTAATTCAAGTAATATTTTATCTACATGTTAATGTCCCCACGGTAGGCTGTAACATTTTAGTGGATCTTCTAAGCCTATCTATAGGTTCCCTCTAGCCACACTTGTTGGCTTGAAGTAATAGGATTAGATGAATGTGTAACAACATTCCAATTCATTGCAAACTAATTTGGAATGCTCTCTTCCTCTTACATGTGGAGTTTAATTCATATGAGATGTTTTATTGAGTATGTTCACTTGTACGCTTCCTTGATCTTATGGTTTGTATTCATATGCAAGTTTTGTTTATTACTAATTTGTAGGTATGTTCTCATATTCCTTGCAAGCTGTGACTCAGATGCCCCATGGAGTAGGCACCATTTGATAGGTGAGAGGCCAACATCCTTTCAATCTCATGGTCTCTTGTTCTCATTAGTTTATGAGTATTTGTTTTGTATGAAAAGGGGGAAATATTGTGAATGTGGTTGATTTAGTGTAGATCCTCTCTTCTCACAAAACATTCAAGGACATATGAACCGAATTGAATCTCTACTAAGCGAGAGCATTCACCTAATTGGTTGGGCTATCACTTGGAATGATGTGGAAGTTTAGATGTTATTAAACAATATCTCAATTTAATGCTTAAGTACTCTTAAAACCCTAAATAAGTAAAATAGTAAGCAAATTGATGAATTATGACAAATCCTTTTAGACTAAGGCGAAGGATAGAGATTGTTAACTCACTATTTTTTGAAGTTCGGAATACGAAATAGTCGGGGACACCTCCATTAGTGCCCCTATCCAAGATGTTGTTTTCTGCACAGAATCTGGATCTCTTCCCAGCACTGATATTCACTGTTTCTTTCATTTCTGTCCCAGAAAAGGTGGACACTGCCACTAGCACCCAAGTCCAATGCCAGACAATCTTTAGGGTGTCAAAATCTCTTCAAATGTTGATTGCCACTATTCAATTTGTTTCTATGTCTACAATTCTAGAGGACATTGCCACTCGAACTTTATCCTCTTTCTTTCAGATCCTGAATCCTTGTTGTCTGCAACCTCCTTCTGCAACTCTACTCCACGAAACTTAGTACTTGTAACCTGCAATCACAAAGGAGTGTAGTTTGGGGTTGTGGTGTTTAGAGGCTTGCCTTGGTCAAACCTCGGAGAGACATTCAAGTCTTCTGAACACTGTTGTTAGATGAGAGTGCATATCCCTGAGGGATAGAGGCAAAATCCAAATAATAAATGATAAAAAACACAATATATGTCACCTTGAAGTGTAGATCTCATGAAAGGAAGATGCACTTCGTGCCATGAGGAGATGGAGTCCAATTTGCAATCACAAACACAATAACAACAAAATACTACTCTACAACATAATGAATGCCTTGTGTAGTTTATGGAAAATAAAATGAAGAAAAACATAAACAAATGCAATGAAAACAAATATTAT
Organism: Cunninghamia lanceolata; assembly: GCA_027924645.1. Taxonomy (NCBI): domain Eukaryota; kingdom Viridiplantae; phylum Streptophyta; class Pinopsida; order Cupressales; family Cupressaceae; genus Cunninghamia; species Cunninghamia lanceolata. The sequence continues at coordinate 21,944,154 of BSBN01000112.1, read as the reverse complement.
ACCTTCCAATGTGATCCACAAACCCTAGATAAGGTGGAGAGTGTTGCACCCAAACACTCTAGCTTTACCCAAGATGATAATGGATAATGTGAAATGCTCTCACTAACCTATGCAATTCACTAATAAAACTAACTCAAGAGGAGAGATTTTGGCATGATAACTTTGCTCAAATTGTGGATAATAAAATGGCTTGGATGAGGGTGTATTTATAGGCTTTTTAGGAGAGGATTTGATCCAAGGGTGGAGATTGAATTGGGAGATCAATAGTTGAGGATGCATGTGATGTGGAGGGCCTAGATTTAATCTCCAAAAATGGAGGGTTGTGAATAAAGATGAATTTTAAATTCATCTTGAGAAAGGGGTGAATTAAATGAGGTTGGGTGTGATGGATTAGATGTGATTAAAAAATTCACATGGGGAAGAGAAAATAAATTAAAAATTCATTTGGGGAAGAGTGGAAATATATGAGTTATGACATGTGTAAGGGGTGTAAGAGGTTATTAATGAGATGTTTGACATATGTGTATACAAAATTGATTTATGTGACATATATTTCAATTTTTTATTTGGAGGATGTGGGGAAGGGTGTTAAGCTAGGTTTGACCATTTTAATCAGGGTAATTAGCCTAATTAATATGGCTGGAAAAAATCAAGGAATGGGTTAATGAGGGGTTAAGATTATTTAAATAATGTTTTATTTAATTAATCTTAGGTCTAGGGTCATGTAGGTTAGGCTAGGTAATTAAATAATTGATATTTAATTAACTAGGGTAGGGATAGGTTAATTAGTAGGTTAAATTAATTAGATAAACATGATTTATTTAATTAATTGGGTTTAGAGGAAAGGAGAAATTAATCAAATAGGTATTTGTACATTTATTTAATTAATTGTCTAAGTTAGACTTTTTTTTTGTTTCGTAAGCATTGGAGGTCACAAGGGGGACCTCCTCCCCATCAACATATCCACTTAATCAACATAGAAGCCACATAGAAACCACATATTACTTGGGGGATTCGAACTTGGATCTCCATCATTGGAACCTTTGGCCTTTGCCATTCAAGCACAATCTCGTTCATGGCTAAGTTAGACTATTGAATTAATTAAATTAATCAATTTTAAAGGGTGAAATGATGGGAAACTAGACGTTGAAAGGGATAATTAATTAAATAAAAATTTAATTAATTGATTAGAAGGGAAATTGATGCGTTTGGTGATGTCGGAGGTCGGTTAGAAGGTGAAGACATTTTTAGGTGTCTACATTTGCCCCTCTTTGACATGGCGTCGTGACCTAGCAGGGAAGTGGCGTCAAGTCAAAGAAAAAATGCCCTAGCTGCTGGGAAGGAATGAAATGGGTGAGGGATGCCCCCTCGAGAGGTCGAGTGAAAAAAAAAAATTAGGTGAGCTCTCAAAAGGAAGAAATAGAGGTGAAAAATGGATAGAGGATGGAAAAATAGGTTGACAGGAAGAAAAATAGGCGAAAAAGGTTATGATCTGCACCCTGGGGAGGAAAAAGTGTATTGGAGGATGACATGGCTGACTATAAATAGAAAAGTGGGCCCTAAAGTGCCACATTTGCACTCATTGAGCCACTTGGACGAAAGAGAAGGAGAGAATGGCAAACCGCAACCCACTTTTCCCGTGATTCGAGCACTTGTCTGAGCGAGTCTGGTCCTACAGGAGAGCACCAGAGGCTGGAGACTAGGTAGGTTGAAACCCTACCTTTGTCATTTTTTTAATTTACCGCATTAATGATTTCAAGAAATGGTTTTGTGGGTTTGGGCGCCATCAGAAAATTGATTAGCACCAAAATGACTCAGATTGGCGCTATCCTCTAGATCGGTGCCATTCGGTCAGGAAAAAATGAGGGGAATTAGCACCAAAATAGAAAGTTTTGGTGCCTTCGTCTGGTTTTGCACAAAAATGTGTAGGCTACAATTTTGGTAGAGTGGTGCCAAAAGGGGTTGCTATGGTGCCATCGGCTGTATCGGCGTGATTGTGCCAAGAAGCACCCTATGGAAAAGTAGTGCCATCCTACGGATTGGCACAAAAAGGCAAAGGGGTGCCATCCTGCGGACTGGTGCCAAAGGCCAAAGGGGCGCCATCTTGCGGATCGACGCCAAAAGGAAAACATGTGCGATTGTCTAAAATAACACCTTTTTGAAATTGTGTGGCACCATTTTACAAAGTGGCGCCATCTAGGGTAAGGGCAACACCATCTGGGGGATTAGCACGATGGGAAAAAATGAGTGGCGCCAAATGGCATTTGGCCCCAAAAGAGGAAAAAATAGTGTGGGAAGGCTGATTTTTAGAAGAAATAGAATGATTTTCATAAACACGTGGTGAATGCAGGTTCCTAGGGGGTTCATAGGATTGCAGGAGTGACGTGTTCCTAATGTGATGGCCTTGTTTTCTAGATTTGACGGACCGACACGGGCCCAATTAGTGGACTTGGGATTATTGATAGTAGCGGATATGCCCATGCTACGAGCACATCAGGCGATGATGACAGTGGTCAAGGAGCGATTTCGACCAGAGACCTGCTCTTTTCACCCACCGACAGGAGAGATCACCATCGCGCTTGAGGATGTTTATCGCATCCTCAAGCGTTCGATTCATGGAGATCAAGTAGTCTACGACACGCGGAGAGGGAAGCCATCCCTATATAGAGCATTTGCCCCAGGTCATCCAGAGTTATCAGAAGATAGGCGAGAGATGAGATATGAGGAGACTTTGGCAATGGGTGCAAATCACTTCACCTTATTTCTCTGTGTTGATTGGAGGGGCAGTGATGCCAGATCGACAGGCTAGAGGTTTTACAGTTGGGTGGGGACTGATGATAAAGGGGATGGTTCAATAGGGGACAGTCCATGCTTGAGGGCTAGCAATGCTGGTGTGGCTATATCACGAGATGTAAACGTGTGTGTATCACTATGATTCTACACTATCAGCTGGGGTAACACTGTTGCACGTGTGGGCGTTTGAGCATATTGTGATTACTAGGCCAGATGGAGGATATTACCGTCGACAGTTCAAGGCCTGTGTTTTTATATCAGTAGCCTGTGAGTATTCACACACTGGTTAGTTATGTTGTTGGCATCGGGAGCTGGATGATCTGACTAGGGTTATATGGCGGCCATACATTGGGGTCGAGCTATGGCTAGATGATGACATACACCTGCCTTATGTTATTCAGCCGCATTATTTGATGGGCCGTGGTCGACACACAATTGACAGGTATTTACCATTGCAGGTGATGTGACAGTTTGGAGTACGACATGATATGCCTCAGGAGATGGCAGTGTTTGCGAGGACACCGCAGGATGTGATATAGCCGCCGACCATAGATCCATAGGTGGCATTAGTAGACTTTGTGGCATTGCAACCACAGCAGTGGGATTGTAGGAGTACGGTAGCAGATGCAGGGACTACACCTGCATATGATCAGTGGTGGGCCACCTGGACGCCAGTTCGTTTGACGGACTTGACAAAGGAGTTGGATTTGATAGTGGAGGATGAGGGAGATGTTATTGAGGAGGAGTTGGTGATAGAGGAGGTTGATGAGGAGGAGGGGGAGGAGGGAGAGGGGGATCCGATGGGAGTGTTGGCAGCGGCAACCTAGGTGCAGGCAGGGTGAGGCAGAGGAAGGAGATGAGTGAGATGATGACTACTGGCCCCATCCCTAGAGCTAAAGCTGCAGGGATAGGAGGAGGGCTAGAAGCCACCACAATAGCAACAGGCATAGGGCCCCATCCATCCAGGGCAGAGGTAGCAGTGGGTAGTGAGGCCCAGACATCGGGAATCACAAGGACAATGGGAAGTATATGTGTAGCAGGTACCGGCTCAACAAACACAGGGAGGATCTGGAGGACTAATGCCACCTCTGACTGGTCATGCAGAGGTAGGGGGATCAAGGGTTGGATCAGGAGCAGTCACGAGAGGTTGCGTATTACGTTGGCACTCCTGATGAGGAGGTGCAGACCCTGCGAGCACAGGTGGCCAGTCTATAGGAGACTGTGGAGAGGTAGCAACAGGAGCTGACATAGTTGTGAGGGGCTAGTGCACCATCAGGTGGGGGAGATGGACAGATGAGCACACTACAGGTGCAACCTGTATACGTTCAGGCTCAGGTGGTCATATTGATAGGAGAGTGGGATGCAATAGTGGCCTAGGCCCAACAGGTGGAGGGATAGGTGGAGGGATAGGTGGTTGGACTGTAGGGGATGCTGATAGGTACAGGGATGGGCTTGTTACTTTCACAGATGCAGGGTCAGATTACTCAGCTATAAGGGCAACTCGTAGATCAGAGTCGTTGGGCAGAGTACTACCATGCAGCTTATTGTTCCGCTGTCCCCGAGGGTCAACGACTTCCTAGCTATAGCCAGCAGAGTGGGTCGAGGATGTCTGGGTCAAGCAGATCCAGATCTATTCAGTTTGTTCAGCAGCCTATGGTACCCCCACCACTACCACCACAGCAACCACATCAACAGCCACAATAGCAACGACAACTAGGATCTCTCGCCGATTCAGGCAAGGGATCATTAGCCCAAGGCTGATGGTTGGAGACATTGTATATTGATCTATTTTGAGTCCTTAGAGGCATTTTTTATATCATGACTTGTATATTTATTATGATGATGTACATTATTTTGTGACGATGTATGATGATGGTATATATATGGATGGCTATGCATATTATGGTGTTATGGGTTTATTATGTGATGCGATGTACTATGGATCATGATGATGTTTATATGATGGTTCATGTTATGGATACATTTATGATTTATGTGATGATTTTTGCAATGTGATGGATATACTGATGTAGATGATGATACAATGTTATGGTTTATTTCTAATGATGATGTGATAGATGGTTTTGTTTATGTTGCATTATGTGATGATATGATCAATGATTACACTGATGGTACTTGGTGGGCTTGTTAGCAAGCCCTTATTAATGGTAATTTAATTTAGATATTAATTGTTGTAAGGATTTTTCTGATGTTGCTTGTTATGATTCTGTTGGCTTATGGATGGGTGTTTTATTATGATATCATGATCTATGCAGATGGTACTTGGCGGGTTGTTTCCCTCATGTCTTCATGATTATGCTATGATTTCATTGTGGATATATGTTATGATTTGATGATGTCATGGTTTCATGGATGGATGATGTTATATGTATGTAATGGTTTTGATGATGATGGATCATGTATGTAATGTGATGATGTTATGTTTTGCTTATGCTGACGTGGTAATGTTGATGCATGTTATGATTATGGATTATGATGTGGATTAAAATGAATGTGAAATGCAAATAAATGCTTAGATTAATAAACATTTATTATGGATGCAAAATGTAATGGAATGGAAATATATGCTCATCTTAATAAACATATATTAGGTATGCAAAAAATGAAATGAAATGAAAATGCAATGGTTAGATGATGATTAGCTGATTATGATAATGCAGCTAATGACCTAATGCAACGATGTACACATTGATCAATTCATGACATATGTTATGTTCTTTTAAAACCCTGGGTGATGGGGCTAGGTGGTGGGGGGTAGGTTAGGGAGGGAATGGTGATGTGTTGGAAGGAAAGGGGGTTTGTTGGGATGGTTTAGGGAGTGCTAGGTTATTAGACACCACATCATTGAGGGGGGGGGGTTGGTTTAGATGTGTTAGGTTGGTTGAATGGGTTACAGGGTTAGTGAGAGGAGTTGATGTTGGTTAGGAGAGGGGGGGGTTAATGGATAGATGGGGAGATTAAAATTCTAGGCCCAAATAATATGGTTGGATGAATGTTGAAATATGATGTGAGCTAGATATAGTACTTGCATTAAACTATTGAGAGCATTTCTAGGTTTATTATAGCAAAGTAGGATACTTTTCACAAAGGTATGAAGGGACCTAAGTGATGATATTTATCCCACGATTGCATGGACTAGACTCACAAACAATAGGTTGATTTCATGCATGCCCAAGGTAGTATAACCTTGCCTAGCTGAGAGAAGGGGACTCATAACATAAATGCTCATAGTACATAGAAGGTATGAATACCTGTATATGCAAATGGGAAGCAATATGCTAGAACCAACCCTAGCTTCAAGATATGAATACTATTCTTGGAGTAATGAAATCAACCCACAAGCATAGCATACAGAAATGATGACCATGTCTATTCCAAGTGTTGTCTGCCACCTACCATGATATAATGAGATCAAGGTAGCTTTGGAAATGACCTAGAACAAGACAAGAAGATAAAAATCAAGAATCAAAAGACCAACCAAAAATCACAAATAGCCATTGTATTCTCTTGCCAGGATAAGTGTTGATAGGATGATGGATTCTGTCCCTTGTAGGAACGATATATCCTAGGATGCGAATCAGTTGGGTTTTGTTGGATAAATCTCGAAAGGTGGGAAAAAGGATAGGTAGGCCATGTGTGATGATTATAGTCGGTATGTTGATTGATGATTTTTGCATGAGATATGATGTTTTAGGTGTATGCTTAGCGTGCGTATCATTTGTGGAGTTTAACAAGATTAGTAAATATGGACCATCCAAATAGGTTGGATGGGTGCATCTTATGTACCTGAGTACTGGATACTTCCTTCGTATTCTAGATTGCCTACATACCCTGTATCCAAGGGATCAAGGTACTTTCAAGATGTAGGTGAGATGAATATGTAGTTCTAGTAAGACTTGATGATGTAGGAATGGTTTAGGATGGATGTGATGATGGTGTGCGTGATGATGATGTGAGTGTTTTTGTATTTTTCTATTTTTCAAATGTTTTTTGTATTTTTTGGTTTTTTCTAATTTTTTTGGATTTTTTGAGATTCCACAATTGCCTAGGGAGATGCGTATGACTGGCTTGTCATTCATAACACCTAAACTATAGTAAATTAATGCTAAATTAGGTAAGTTGCATCACATAATTATTTTTGTATTAATGCACACCAACTAGCGTTACTACTTATTGTAGCATAATAATTACAAGTTGTACGAATATCGCATGGCTACCAAGATGAAATTTAATGATTTTATTAATTTGTGTTTGTCCCATTTCTTCATGAGATGTTTGAGGGATTTCAAATCAGGTGAAGTGCTTCAATCATTTCATATCATGTTTTATGGATTCAACATGTGGATTTTTTTGGGATTTTCAACTTTTTCTAATATTTTTGGATTTTTTTTATTTTAGCTGTACAGAAGAAGCTTATAAGGATCCTTGTTCCATGGATTAGCTTTGGGTGGGATAATGTGGGGTGGGTGATTGATGTTTCAGAATTCCAAGCCATGGGAAGTGTTTTATGTGGAGTGTCGTGATTGAGAGAGAACTTAATAGAAGGTGGAACTGGCCACTACACATGACAACTGAAATAGGTTTTCACCATGGTACCTATCCAAGGCATCACCAAAGTGATTTTCACCATTGGACGACTTTATTACACTCGGGTTTTTCTTGATTTTTCAATTTTTTGTATTTTTGCTTTGGGATACTTGATGGGTTATGCATAGAACCTCTTCAAACGCAGAATATTCATGGGTTCATCTAGAGGCTGCCCCTCAGGTGTTGCAAGCTAATATGCCCCTAATCCATAGCTAACTATGATAACATAAGGTCCCAATCAATTGGGCTCAAATTTTCCTTATTGCATTTCTACAAATTTTTATGATTTTCCATGAGGACAAGGTCACCTACTTAAAATTTATAGTTCTTGATCTTCTTGTTATAGCTTCTTCATAGGCGATTTTGGTATGCCTACATATGGTTTAGTTCTCTAGGCATTTCTCATCCAATAGTTCTAACTCATTCAGCCTTGCAACTCAGTATTCTTCATCTGTGATTATGTTCTGTAAAGACACTCTAAGTGATGGGAGCTCGACCTCAATGGGTAAGATGGCTTCGAAACTGAATACTAGGGAATATGGGGTGGCTCCTTTAGGTGTGCAGATACTCATGCGGTATGCCCATAGGGCAGGATTGAGTTATAGGTGCCAATCACGACCAGCTTCATTAACCGTCCTCTTCAAAATGCATAAGATGGTTTTATTTGAAGCTTCATCCTTATCGTTACCTTGGGGATAGTATGGAGTGGAGAAATGGTGTTGGATCTAGAATTTATCACACAAAGTGCAAACTTCTTGGTTTTTAAACAATTTCTCGTTATCAGTAATGATGGAATGGGGATGCCATAATGGCATATGATGTAATGAAGAATGAATTTGGCTATTTGGATGCTTGTGGTGAAAGTGAGTGGAATTGCTTCAACCCACTTGGTAAAGTATTCAATTGCAGTGATAATGAACTTATGAGCATGGATGATGGAGGGTGAATCTTACCTACAAGGTTGAGTCCCCATTGTGAAAAAGGCCATGGAGTTGTTATTAGCTACAACTTTTGTGATGGTGCATGGATGAGGTCTCCATGTTGTTGACAAGGCAAGCATTTCTTCACAAACCTGTAAGCATCTCGCTCCATGGTCAACTAGTAGTATCATGTTCTTAAGATCTTCTTAGCTAGAGTAGGTCCACTTGAATGTTCCCCACAAATGCCTTCATGTACCTCTTGTAAGGCCACTTCAGCTTCCCTAGAGTCTAGACATCGTAAAAGCATACCATCAAGACTCCTTTTTTAGAGGGTGTCTCCTATAAGAGTGAAGTGGGAGCTCGGCGAATGAAGCTTTTTCGTTGTGAGGATGAAAGGTTGGGTGGTATGCTGTTGTCATGGAGGTACATGTCTATCTCTTGATACCAAGGGGATAGGGGACCAACAATGTCACACACCAGTTCTAATTGCAGAACATCATAAGCTAGGATGGGGAGTTCTTCGATTAGGAACTCACATTTCTTGCTGTCTTTCTTCATGTCTACCAATGATCCTATCGTAGCCATGGAATTTTCTTCTTTGTTGTTTAACCTTGGAATTTGTTCAAAGTGGATGTCATCAAAATAATCTTTAAAATCATCCACCATTCTTTTGTAGGGCAAGAGCTTATCATCCTTAGTCTTATATTAATTATTTACTTGTCAGATGACCAGTTAGGAATCTCCATAGATCATCAACTTCTCAATCCTCTACTGAATTGCCATGCAAAGTCCTGTGATAAGAGCCTCATATTCTGCTACATTGTTTGTACATGAAAATGTAATTTTGTATGACTTGCAGATGGTATCTCCTTGATGGGTAACAAATAGAATGGTTGCACCCAAGCCTCGATGCGTATAAGATCCATCAAAATACATCTTCCATGGTTTTGTTGTTGGTGCTATAATCAATATAGACTCATCAGGAAATTCTCCAAGTGTGGGTTGCTTTGTTGGAATGGGTGCCTCAGCTAATTGATCAGTGATGACCTATCCTTTAATGGATTTTCTTTATGTGTATTCAATATCAAACTCGCTTAAGATCATTACCCACTTAGCCATTCTTCCTGTAAGGGCGGCCCTATTTAGAAGATATTTTAGTGGATCAATCTTGGCAATGAGCTTAGTCTTGTGATTAAGCATGTAGTGTCACAAATTTTGTGAGGTAAAGATGATAGCTAAGCATGCTCGCTCAATTGGAGTATAATTCATCTCATAGGACACCAAGGTATGACTGATATAATATATTGTTATTTCTTTCCCTTGTTCATCATGTTGTGCCAACACGGCCCCTATAGGTGTCTCTATTGTTGAAATATACAAGAGGAGGGGTTCTCCTTGTTTTGGTGGCATAAGGACAAGTGGGTTAGTGAGGTACTTCTTCAACTATTCAAAAGCTCCCTGACACTGATTGTCCCACACAAAAGTTGTGTTCTTGCAGAGGAGATGCTGGAAGGGTTGGCACTTATCTGCAAGCTATGCTAGGAACCGTCGGATAGATAGAAGCTTCCCTTGTAGACTTCACAGCTGCTTAAATGTCTTCGGAGGGGGCATCTCTATTATAGCTTTGACTTTGGCAGGATCTACTTCTATTCCTCTCCTTGACACTATGTATCCTAAGAGTTTCCTGGAAGTGACCCCAAAGACACATTTCTTCAGATTCAGTCGCACATTGTATTGTTCCAATCTATCAAAGATCTTGGTTAACACGTCTAGGTGCTCCTCTCTGGTTTTAGATTTTCCCAGTAGATCATCTACATAGTCTTCCATTATGTGGTGGAAGAGGTCATGGAAAATGACCGTCATTGCCCATTGATACGTTGCACTTACATTCTTCAGGCCAAAAGGCATTACAACCTAGTAGTATATCCTCCACGGGCATATGAAGGATGTTTTATGTTGGTCTTCTTCTGCTATCCTGATTTGATTGTGTTTAGGGGAAAATTTGATTTGTTAATGTTCTAGATTTTAGATGTTTAAATCTGCCTTTCCACCATACATTCAAGGATCTAGGGTCGAGTGGCGAGCACTATCATACCCTAGGTGACTTGTAGATGTAGGGAAACTTGGATTAGTGAATTTAATTATTAATTTTCCTTCTATTATGTCCAGTTAACCATTAAAACCCTAATTATGCAAATATGACAATAAATTGATGAATGACAGAAAAAGCTCTTGTAGACAGGAGTAAAATATCAAATTACAGAATACCTTTTTTCGAGGTTCCCAAGCGGAACAGTCGGGGACACTAGAATGGGCACCCAAGTCCAAGGTGCCAGTTTTTTTATGGGATCTAGACCTCCTTCCAACACTGATTAGCCTTGTAACTTCTATTTTCTGAAACTCAGATGCGGAGGACACTAGAGTGAGCGCCCAAGTCCTGGAAGTGCTCCTGTGTCCTTTTCTTCAAATCCTGAATCCTTGATGACTACCAATCCTTCCAGCAACTCCACTTTTTCCAAATGTGACACATGTAACCTGCAATCACAAGACTTGGTTTGGGGGTTGTGGTGTTTAGAGGCTTGCCTTAGTCAAGCCCCGGAGGACACTTAAGTCTCTGAACACCATTTTTAGATAAAAGAGTGTGTGCCATTGTGAGGTAGAGGCAAAAACCAAAGGAATCAATGATGAAAACATAATATTATGTCACCTTGTAGTGAAGCTCTCATGGGAGGAAAATGCTCTTCATTCCATGAGGAAATTGATCCTCAAATCTGCAAATATCAACACACAAAACACACAAGTCTGCTCTTGCAACACAATGAAAGCCTTGAATCACCTTAAGAACACAATAGCTTGCTAGTCATCATCTAGTTTACAAATGAATGCCTAAGCATGCTTATATATGCAACTACAAGCACTCCTGCCAAGATTTTAAAAATCAAAACTTATGGTGTCAGCAAAAGGACTAAATAACGGTCATAAATCGACACCCAAAAATTAGGGCACCCCAAAATAGGGTAGAATAGGGCGTGGGCACCCAAGTCCTCCCCCTATTTTGGGTAGGGTACAACTGAAGGGGTCCAGCTAGGTCCACTCTACAATGAAACCTGGGTCTTATTCCATCGGGATGCCAAAATTTGAACTAAGATGTCCTAAATGCATACTAAAGACTCGGGAGCTAAACCTTATGAGGAGAAAGCCCCCAAGGGGACATTTTCTGACGTTGCATTTAGCCCCAACCTTAATGTATGTATAAATGTGAGGCTAATACATGCATTAAAGTAAGGTCACAAACACAAAAACACATCAAGCACGGAGAAGACACGCCAATCACATAGAAGATAGTAATAGGCACGCAAAACATGGAGAAGACAATTACAGTCACGTAGAACATGGAGAAGACAATCAATGCATAGAAGACACATTAATGCATGGAAGACATAAATGATATCTTTTATTTTCTTTTTCTCATATATATGAAATGCAAATGCAAGTACTGGAAAGTAAACAAACCTCCCATAATGCAGGAAGCACTCATTATGCTAGTCTTTAGACTGCATTAATGGGGCAACACACACACAAGCCACGTAAAACCTCCCAAAATGTAGGATGCACTCATCGAGAAAGTCTTTAGACTGCATATGGGGCAACAAACATGCCACACAAAACAAGCATGCTAAAACACACACACTTGAAGACACAGAGAAAATGTAATGCCCCAAGCTTTCACATAGGATATTAGCTGAACAAACACTGAACCAACAAATTTTTTACATTTGCAAGTGCAACATTTACATGTCGCATTGCACTCACACACACACAAGTTGTTACAACACGTACAACAACACTGAAAAAGACATCACCATTGCACAATGCAAGGTGGCATAATCAGAAGACTTCACCGATCATGTGACAACTCACCATGATGACCAAGCGAGAGGTGGAGCTCACTCCATGACGAGGATCGGATACATGTCCATGACCTCGCTCCCTCACAAACACATGGAGTAGGATGAGGGTGATATCCACCTCAGTCTATTCCATGATGACACAAGCCATCCCAAACACAAGGGTAATGCTCATCCACGGGATAGTCCAACTAGGAGGTACGATTCCTCAACCAACTAGAATGGTCACTAGTCAAACTCATGTAAAGGCACACATCCCAATGCAAAAGAGGGAATAATCCAAGGGTGTATATCACATCATGGAAATGACACCAAAACACCTACGAGGCTAAAAATAGTAATCAATGCCAAAGATGATTCATTTTAACCAAAAACATTAAGCTATTGAACCAATTATGTCCACATGTCAAAAAGGACAAAAGCGATACAAAAGGCTATGCATGCTCGACACCAACATCTACACATGCCAAAAGAAAAGATAGGATCCTCACCACCTATGCGGGATGAATACGATCCAACACAAATATATCCATAAACATCGAATACAACATCAAATAGCTGAGTCTAAACATGCTAACACAACTAGATTCTAACATGTAAAATCTATCAAAACATGCCAACGTCCTCACAAACCGAGGCATGGAAAAATACAAGATGATATCCAATAATTACAATATTCGAAGGGCTTCATCCTAAACATAGATGAATCATAGCCAACATCATAAATCAACTCAAAGCATTAATTACATCTTATTACAAGGGTCTTAAAAGACCTACATTACAAAGGTTACAATAATCAATAATGATAAAATACAAGTGCATAAACCACCCAAAACCAACATGCTCTCCAAGGTGCAACAAGGCACAAAGCACAAGGTAAACCACCTGCAAAAAGAACAAGGAATCCATCCAGCACTTGAAGATCATCATGAATGACCAATGGGGAAATGTTTCTCACCTCCCAACCATATTGCCATTGTCGAGTGCAATAGATGTCTACGCAACTCTAGGCAACCCCCGAGCTACGGAGAAGGTGATCATGGCAAACCCACTAAGAGCATCTCACACATCCAAGGTATACAAGCAACACATGGAATACATGCCAATCAATGCACACAACACACATGACACAACTGCCCATACAATGCATATAAACAATACATGGTACAACTACCATCCAATTGCATTCAAGTAACATATGACACACTTGTCAAAACATAATAGAATGACATAACAACATTCAAGCATAAGGGAAATAGTCACACCTTCAATGCACACCAAATGAGGCATAAATAATAATCCATCATAGACACATATAAGCATGAATCAGGCATCACAATGCACATACAATCACATGGTAAACATCACACATCGAGTCAAACTCTGATGGTGGAAAAAGGAATAGAGACCTAGGTAGTTAGGACAAGGAGTGTCAAACAAGGGCAATACTCACCTCGCAGTAGAACATGAGGGCATATCCTCCTCATAGCAACCAGACACTACACCAAAGATTGCTCTTTACACCCAAACCCAAGCAAGGCGAACACTTCACCAACACATGCAGTTTGGTGTAGATGATCTTACTATTAAATTTTATTACCCAATGTGTTTAAATGATATTCTTGATTAAAACTTCCATTTGATAAATTCCAACGACCTCTTTGGCCCATGGCACACGATGGAAGCCAATCCCTTCCTACCCCTAGACCTCTTCCTAAACACCCATAGCACTAATTTGACCAATTGGGCATGGCACAGATTTTGAGGTGACCAAATCACAATTTTGACAAAAACACAACATATTCTCAAAAGATGCAAAATACCATTCTAATTGGGAGACAACTCATCCCACAAACTAAAACATCAAGGAAATGCATACAAAGCAATTTTTGGGTTTTCAAAAATAGAGAAATAAGTGGCACAGATTTCAATGCACCAAAATGTCTCAAAAAATAACAGTCTCACAAGATGCAGAATCACATAATATGGAGTCAACTCATCCCTCAAAGCAAATCATAAAGGAAATGCATAGAATTCAGTTTTCATGTTTTCTAAAAGTGCAAAATAACCATAAGGCCCTAAAAACTCCATTGGAGCTCTCTTTGGCACCTTGACCAAAGTTTGACCAATTTTTTAACTTTTGTTTTTCAATAGCTATGGATGATCTGACAACTACCCATTATAGATAACATGCCCAACAACTAATATATGCAATAAAAATGAGTTGGGGATTTCCACAGAAAATTTGCCAGGGTTTTGTCTGTATTTTCATGTTTCCAAAAATGAAAATACATAAAAATAAAAGCATACACAACTGAAATAAATTTTCTAAGCTTCCTACAACTAAGCAAAGCCATCTTCAACCATTCTAGATGTTGTGGCATGAAGGAAACAAAATAAAACAATTTAAATGAGAAGATTGGAAAAGCTTACCTTCCAATACAAGCAAAATCCAAGGAAAAGAATGAGGTTGAATGTCAGATTCAACCCACACACAACAAACAAACACCAAGCTCTTGAATCCAATCGAAACTCCAAGCAATTCCAAGCAAAACTCCCTTCCAAGCAATCAGATATCCATTTTTCAAGCAAGAGGGTTTCAAACAAAGGAGAGCAAATTTTGGAGAGAAAAAGAATAATGAAAAATACATGTATTTTTTCCTTTTATTCCTCCAAAGACACTATTCCTTTTTTGGTAATAAATTAATCCTTTAAGTGATTTAATCAATCAATTCATAATTATAGCCTTTGCACAACTAAATCATTTAATTCATTTAATTCAACAATTAAATAATTGAATGTCTCTTTTGCAAATCAAATAGGCATTTCAAATAACACATTAATAAACCCTTTTTCACTTAAAACAACCAAATAATTCACTCAAATAGATAGGGAAATAGTTAGTCGAATGAACTCAACTATTCCACACAAGTTATTGCCATTTAACTCAATCTCATTCTGAAAAGTACAAACATTCCATACTAGGCATTCAGTTTCCTCATTTAATGCAATTTCTACCTTTTTACGGAAAAATATCAAATTTCAGAATTAAACCAAAATCACTCAAATTTGTTCCACAAGCATATAATGATGCAACAAACATTTTCGCTTAAGAAAAAATAACAATTTCCAAATTAAAATCATTAATTTAATCTGAAAACATGAAAAACATGCTTTTCGAAGCATTTTAAAATAGTGCAAGAATGCTAAGGAAACACACACAAATGATACCAAACACACATCACGGGTTTCCACAATACAAGGATAAGGGTGAGATGGCTTAGCGTCCCATGTCAACCTTCTCCACATTTCCCACATTAGTTAACACCTGTAATTACTTGCACACTCAAGTAAACCATTAGGCATACCTACTCCATATATAAAATAGCTGAAGCACATCATAATACCCAACGTGGCATAATATTACATAAGCATCATAAACATGGGTCGACAATCGATCGACATCATAAAATCATATATGCATAAATCAACTAACACAATCATACTGAAGACATCACATCCATCCAACATATTACACAATTAAAAACAATGAAGCTGAAGCACTACAATAATCTAACACACATGAACACAACGTATGCAATTCATAATGCATAGTTGGAAAGCCAAATAATAAAGCAAAATGCCATTGGAAACACCTCAATGGTCATGTAGAATACACCCTCAGAACCCCTCGATGGCACCATAGACCTCATCGACAAGTTCAGGGCAATGCATCAAAGCATAATAATCAGATAATACAATGATAAACACTCAGAATAACATATAACACATGAATCAAAAGCATACAAGGCACACTCTAGGGTGGGCATTACATCCTCCTCCACTAGCATTAGGCTTCCTCCTGGAAGCCTACAAAAAGATAAGGATGAAGTACCCTTAGTACACAATCCATTACAACACAACAGATTTTAAAAGATCAGTCCTCCTAACTAAAACTAGGTTGAGGTCTCAAAATAATAAAACAAATCTCCAAAGGTGCACCAACTAGATCAAAACCAACCATCATGCATACAAATCCTCTGAGACTGCATCACTCCATCCTCCAACTGCCATTGCAACGAGAAGAGGCTCAATCCAAAAGGCATAACAGACCACAAGCAAGTCAATTCCATAAAACTTAGGACCACAACTATGCTGGGATAACCTCTCAAGCTCTCAACTAAGTCTATGGAAACTCACAAGGCTACCATATCCACTCTCAAGGAGAATTGAAAACAAAATATTTCTCTCAACAATGCTTCCTTAGGAACTACCCACAACAAAAGAACTCAAGGATCAGGGAAAGCTAACTCAAAAAGGTTATAGGCACCACTACCACACCTTCATCTTGACCAAAAGCATGCATCATCTCCAGAAATGGTTCTACTACATGAGGTACTTCCTCACATTCCACTCCTAAAAGAGAGGGTTTCTCTAACACTCCAGCTCTACACCACCAAAACTCGGATCAACCAAATAAGTTCTCAGAGGGAAGAATCTAAACCACATCCTCTAACAACATAAGCACTTCTATCAAGAAAGGCTTAGTAACCCGTTACTCACTAGGAGCACATCTAAGGCAGCCACAACCCAAACAACAAGGTGCAAGACTACTCACAACACCACTTCAACTCTTAACTAATCTAGACCAAAAAGGTCAAGCAACACAACACGATCACGAATTCATGATCGACTAGGCAACACAAGGCTTCCTCGTGGCCTAAACACCAAGTATCCATAAAATGGAATATATAGGATAGAAACCTCTTCATACAACAGTTGCATCCCTTCTAGCATTACGCTAGGAAACCTCCAAAAAACTAAGGAGAAACTCCTGAAGCAACCAAATTCCCAAGGTTGGCAACTCAACAAGAGCAAGAAGACAACTATAATACCATAAATATATAAATAATACTTGCTCATGAACTAACTAAGGTTCCATCATACCCTACACTATGTCAAAACATAAGTGTAGTTATGGAACTCATCAAAAGAACACAACATCATATACTCCACTAATAATGAAACACTAGGAGCATGGCATCACATCCAAGACTAATAGGAATGAGACAAACAAGAACAACCATAGTTAGTGGACTAAGTCAACACCCAACCAAAAGCAATCTACTAAAAGTAAGATTCAGTCCAATCCAAGTTCTCTACATATCTAATTCACATAGACACAGTTAAGAATCAACATTTAAGCACATACAAGGATACATTTTCACATCAAGATCCATAGAAGCACAAAACCATTTCAAAACTTTCTCAACATTTCACACAATAATCACTTGCATCTAACAAAAACCAAGGAATTCAATCTACTATAGTTCTAGTAACACGCACACCAAGAACTAGTATATTCTCCACATTCTACTCCCTTTTATAATCCATCAAAGTCCCATCATGGACATGATAGAGAACATAACATGATACATGAACAACAATTAAAACATTCAAGCATAGCCACCAATAATAAATAAATAAAATACCAAAGTGGAAGAAAAGTCAATTCCAACAATAAGGCATAAAATGAGCTCAATTTCAACAGTAAATCAAGTATGACCATAAAGATCACAAGATAAATAAAGTTTAAAATTCGATGGCTATATACTCATTCATAAAAAAGAATAAAATTCAATGCTAGCCCTTACAACATCTAGTGAATTCACCAAAGTCAAATAAATAAAGTATCAAACTTCAAAAGTTCCACATTACATGAACTATGTGACTAATTCTAGCCACTAGAGAGGGAGTACAATTCTACATTACACCTCAATTCCAAAATCTGAGGCGAGTAAGAGAACACAGTCAATCACACCAAACAAGTCTTTTAAGACTACAATCACATCAAAACATGAGATCATTTCTACTTAACCACACAAACATCACTCAAGATGCCAAGCAACAAAGAGTTGCATCCCATCCAAGGGAATCGCAAACACCATGCAATGACACACAAAGTCACACACTAGCAACATCTAGTAACCAAGATATCTAAACACATCACTCTCACAACAAGAGCGGTTAACATTTCTCACCAAGCATATGGATAATACATTAATGCAACTTTCACATACAACACAAATCAAAAGACGAGGGAGAATTAGGTTGGGGGTCAAGCACTTACCCAACGTTCCATTCACATGATGCTAAATTTCTCCACAACATGATGACAAGCATACTAAATGCACACATTACAATAAGGGAAACACAACTTAGAAACACAAGATGTAGGGTTTGCTACTTCACTCATGATTCCACACCTCAAACATCACAAGGACTATGGAAATGTCCCTTTTCACAACCCATTTTCTCTTTAACTCTTCAAATAATGCAATGCAATAATTACACCTAGGTTCCCACATGAATCCTAGGAAAGAATGCAATTCGAGGACATAAGTCATTACCCAAATGATCTATTCTAGCAATGCAATGCAACACTATCTTTCATACAACCGCATAATTAATCCACACATAGGAACATGCTCTCAAGAAGACAATGCAATATGCATTTCAGGCAAGCATTTCCAATAACCATAAAGAGGCAATTAATAAAAAAAATGACAAGCATTATGAGGGTATGCTACTCTTGCAACAAACATACACACAACAAGGTGCATAATGTAAGGTTCATTTAAACTAGCATTACCACAACAATATTCTTCACATATCATGCATATGATCAAAACATCATCTCTTTCACATATAAATGCATAGCTCTTAAAAGAGTAAACTAGGTTCAATCACACTTAAGAAAAAGGTATTTCCTTTCACACAAAGGTTCCCATAACTCCACTATCAAAAGTGGTCACAGAAGCACAAACACGACCCTACAAAGGTCACTCAAACACACTCATACAATGAAGACATATCGAAAGAAAGCACATGCTACTAATAGCACGTAAACACACAAGGACCCCACACATGAAAGAATGAGTCGAGAAGAACACACCCCAGAGCTCCTAATGCGGCAACATGGGCTCTGATACCAAGTGTAATGCCCCAAGCTTTCACACAGGACATTAGTTGAACAAACACCGAACTAACAAATTTTTCGCATTTGCAAGTGCAACATTTACATGTCACATTGCACTCATGCACACACAAGGTGTTACAACACATACAACACCTAAAAAGACATCACCATTGCATAATGCAAGGTGGCACAAGCGGAAAACTTCACCCATCATGTGACAACTCACCACGATAACCAAGCAAGAGGTGGAGCTCACTCCATGACAAAGATCAGATACATGTCCACGACCTCGCTCCCTCACAAACACATGGAGTAAGATGAGGGTGACATCCACCTCAGTCTATTCCATGATGACACAAGACATCCCAAACACAAGGGTAATGCTCACCCACGGGATAGTCCAACTAGGAGGTACGATTCCTCAACCAACTAGAATGGTCACTAGTCAAACTCATGCAAAGGCACACATCCCAATGCAAAGGAGGGAATAATCCAAGAGTGCATATCACATCATGGAAATGACACCAAAACACCTATGAGGCTAAAAATAGTAATCAATGCCAAAGATGATTCATTTTAACCAAAAACATTTAGCTGTCAAACCAATTATGTCCACATGTCAAAAAGGACAAAAGTGATACAAAAGGCTATGCATGTTCGACACCAACATCGACATGTGCCGAAAGAAAAGATAGGATCCTCACCACCTATGTGGGATGAATACGATCCAACACAAACATATCCATAAACATCGAATACAACATCAAATAACTGAGTCTAAACATGCTAACGTAGCTAGATTCTAACATGTAAAATCTATCAAAACATGCCAACGTCCTTACAAACCGAGGCATGGAAAAATACAAGATGATATCCAATAATTACAATATTCGAAGGGCTTCATCCTAAAAATAGATGAATCATAGCCAACATCATAAATCAACTCAAAACATTAATTACATTTTATTACAAGGGTCTCAAAAGACCTACATTACAATGGTTACAATAATCAATAATGATAAAATACAAGTGCATAAACCACCCAAAACCAACATGCTCTCCAAGGTGCAACAAGGCACAAAGCACAAGGTAAACCACCTACAAAAAGATCAAGGAATCCATCCAGCACTTGAAGATCATCATGAAGGACCAATGGGGAAATGTTTCTCACCTCCCAACCATATTGCCATCATCGAGTGCAATAGATGTCTACGCAACTCTAGGCAACCCCCAAGCTATGGAGAGGGTGATCATGGCAAACCCGCTAAGAGCATCTCACACATCCAAGGTATACAAGCAACACATGGAATACACGACAATTAATGCACACAACGCACATGACACAACTGACAATACAATGCATATAAACAACACATGGTACAACTACCATCCAATTGCATTCAAGTAACATATGGCACACTTGTCAAAACATAATAGAATGACATAACAACATTCAAGCATAAGGGAAATAGTCACACCTTCAATGCACACCAAATGAGTCATAAATCATAATCCATCATAGACACATACAAGCATGAATCATACATCACAATGCACATACAATCACATGGTAAACATCACACGTCGAGTCAAACTCCGACGGTGGAAGAAGGAAGAGAGACCTAGGTAGTTAGGACAAGGAGTGTCAAACGAGGGAAATACTCACCTCGCGGTAGAACATGAGGTCATATCCTCCTTATAGAAACCAAACACTACACCAAAGATTGCTCTTTACACCCAAACCCAAGCAAGGCAGACACTTCACCAACACATGTAGTTTGGTGTAGATGATCTTATTATTAAATTTTATTACCCAATGTGTTTAAATGTTATTCTTGATTAAAACTTCTATTCGATAAATTCCAACGACCTCTTTGGGCCATGGCACACGATGGAAGCCACTCCTTTCCTACCCCTAGACCTCTTCCTAAACACCCATAGCACCAATTTGACCAATTAGGCATGGCACAGATTTCAAGGTGACAAAATCACAATTTTGACAAAAACACAACATATTCTCAAAAGATGCAAAATACCATTCTAATTGGGAGACAACTCATCCCACAAACTAAAACATCAAGGAAATGCATACAAAGCAATTTTTGTGTTTTCAAAAATAGATAAATAAGTGGCACAGATTTCAATGCACCAAAATGTCTCAAAAAATAACAGTCTCACAAGATGCAGAATCACATAATATGGAGTCAACTCATCCCTCATAGAAAATCATAAAGGAAATGCATAGAATTCAGTTTTCATGTTTTCTAAAAGTGCAAAATAACCATAATGCCCTAAAAACTCCATTGGAGCTCTCTTTGGCACCTTGACCAAAGTTTGACCAATTTTCTAACTTTTATTTTTCAATAGCTATGGATGGTCTGACAACTACCCATTATAGATAACATGCCCAACAACTAATATATGCAATAAAAATGAGTTGGGGATTTCCACAGAAAATTTGCCAGGGTTTTTGTCTGTATTTTCATGTTTCCAAAAATGAAAATACATAAAAATAAAAGCATACACAACTGAAATAAATTTTCTAAGCTTCCTACAACTAAGAAAAGCCATTTTCAACCATTTTAGATGGTGTAGCATGAAGGAAACAAAATAAAACAATTTAAATGAGAAGATTGGAGAAACTTACCTTCCAATACAAGCAAAATCCAAGGAAAAGAATGAGGTTGAATGTCAGATTCAATCCACACACAACAAGCAAACAACAGGCTCTTGAATCCAGTCCAAACTCTAAGCAATTCCAAGCAAAACTCCCTTCCAAGCAATCAGATATCTATTTTTCAAGCAAGAGGGTTTCAAACAAAGGAGAGCAAATTTTGGAGAGAAAAAGAATAATGAAAAATACATGTATTTTTTCCTTTTATTCCTCCAAAGACACTAGTCCTTTTTTGGTAATCTATTGATCCTTTAAGTGATTTAATCAATCAATTCATAATTATAGCCTTTGCACAACTAAATCATTTAATTCATTTAATTCAACAATTAAATAATTGAATGTCTCTTTTGCATATCAAATAGGCATTTTAAATAACACATTAATAAACCCTTTTTCACTTAAAACACCCAAATAATTCACTCAAATAGATAGAGAAATAGTTAGTCGAATGAACTCAACTATTCCAAACAGATTATTGCCATTTAACTCAATCTCATTCTGAAATGTACAAACATGCCATACTAGGCATTCAGTTTCCTCATTTAATGCAATTTCTACCTTTTTACGGAAAAAATATCAAATTTCAGAATTAAACCGAAATCACTCAAATTTGTTCCACAAACATATAATGATGCAACAAACATTTTTGCTAAGGCAAAAATAACAATTTCCAAATTAAAATCATTAATTTAATCTGAAAACACGGAAAACATGCTTTTTGAAACATTTTAAAATAGTGCAAGAATGCTAAGGAAACACACGCAAATGATACCAAACACACACCATGGGTTTCCATAACACAAGGATAAGGGTGAGATGGCTTAGCGTCCCATGTCAACCTTCTCCACATTTCCCACATTAGTTAACACTCATAATTACCTGCACACTCAAGTAAACCGTCAGGCATACCTACTCCATACATAAAATAGCCAAAGCACATCATAATACCCAACGTGGCATAATATTGCACAAGCATCATAAACATGGGTCGACAATCAATTGACATCATAAAATCATATATGCATAAATCAACTAACACAATCATACTGAAGACATCACATCCATCCAACATATTACACAATTGAAAACAATGAAGCTGAAGCACTACAATAATCTAACACACATGAACACAACGTATCCAATTCATAATACATAGTTGGAAAGCCAAATAATAAAGCAAAACGCCATTGGAAACACCTTAATGGTCATGTAGAATACACCCTCAGAATCACTCGATGGCACCATAGACCTCATTGACAAGTTCGGTGCAATGTATCAAAGCATAATAATCACATAATACAATGATAAACACTTAGAACAACATATAACACATGAATCAAAAGCACACAAGGCACACTCTAGGGTGGGCATTATGTCTTATTCCATCGGGATGCCAAAATATGAACTAAGATGTCCTAAATGCATACCAAAGACTTGGGAGCTAAACCTTATGAGGAAAAAGCCCCCAAGGGGACATTTTCTGACGTTACATTTAGCCCCCACTTTAATGTATGCATAAATGCGAGGCCAATACATGCATTAAAGTAAGGTCACAAACACAATAAACACACCAAGCACGGAGAAGACACGCCAATCACATAGAAGATGGTAACAGGTACGCAAAACACAGAGAAGACAGTTATAGTCACGTAGAACATGGAGAAGATAGTCAATGCATAGAAGACACATTAATGCATGGAAGACAAAAATGATATCTTTTATTTTCTTTTTCTCATATATATGAAATGCAAATGCAAGTACTGGAAAGTAAACAAACCTCCCATAATGTAGGAAGCACTCATTACGCTAGTCTTTAGACTGCATATATGGGGCAACACACACAGAAGACACACAAAACATCTCAAAATGTAGGATGCACTCATCAAGCAAGTCTTTAGACTGCATATGGGGCAACAAACATGCCACACAAAATAAGCACGCCAAAACACACAATTGAAGACACAGAGAAAACACGACAAACAAGCAATGGAGTGTACCTATTTCTAGGTCCAACACTATCTCAGGCACATTACAGGCACACCGATGATTGGGCTTCACCACAACAATCACCAAAAACACGCTTAAGGGTTGAGTTAGTCACAGAACCGCTCCTTGCCTCTGTAGAGGACTTTTGAAAATGACAGGATGATGCAATTTGCTCTGAGAAATACACCATCCCCACCTCCGCAGAGTGATTAAGATAAAAAGGATATACGTGATATCCCGCCTCCACAGAGGACTTACATGATTGTTTGATTGATTGCAAACAAACTTAGGATGCATGATGCACTCATCGAGCAAGTCTTTGGACTACACTTAAGGACAAGCACATAGCTAACATCTACAATAGATAACTTACCTTATATATGCCCCCACCTTAAGGTGGTTGATATCAGTTATCGATATCAAGCACGTTAAGATAGGAAGAAAACACATAAGGGAACATTGACTTTCACAAAGCCCATGCCCCCTAGAGGTGACATGTACTTTACGATCGCCAAATGTTCTCACAAACACATCCCTGCAAGAAACATGTTAGTGTCTACAAAATCATGATAAACAACATCAATCCACATGATTAACCACACAAAGAGCCAAGGTTAAACCACTAATTTGGAGTTTGAGGATAACCGTAGGGCTATATCACGAAGCTCTCTAAATTGAGTACCGCCAAGGCTAGATTCAAAGGCAAACAAAGGTGCGTAGAGCAGCAGTATTGTTAAGGTTTGTAAATGTGATAGAAACATCATAAAATTCACTACGCGGAAATCATGAGTGCTTCCACTAGCCAAGCATCAGATAAGATATACAACCCCATCGTCATATTAGGAACGAAGTCCATTTTTTGATTGCTCTCGAAAGGGACACTAGGTCTGCATCAGTATAAAAGTTTGTCATCATTTGCCCGCTAGATGGAAACACTAGAGGAAGGGAAAAAATAAATAAGAGTGGAGAAACAAGTGTCTTAGGGACAGTCACATAGGAGGGTGCCCCCAGGTCACCAACCGTGATGCTATGTCCGTAAGACACAACAATGAAATTAGAGAGAGAACAATTTAGAAGAATGATGATACAAATAGAAGAAGGTCACAATAGAGGTGGTCTCCTGGTATCCTGAACCTTACGGGAGAATTCAAGGTCATTCCAAGAGGCCTAAACAACATATAACACATCACGGGGGAATCACATCACAAGAGAGATAAAGGGTTGGAGATACTTACCTGTAGGGCTCCTTCTGGGCTAGAAGTTGTCTATAAGCAAATCATCGTTGTCATCTTCCCACTTCCTAATGTTGGAGGATAGTGGGACATAAGGTACCATAGCCATATTCATATCTTGCTCATCATGTTGTTCCTCATTAGGATCATTATTATTTGGTTGAATGTTAGGATTGATGTTTTCTTGTTGAGAGGCAAGATTTATAGCATATTCTTGTCTTCTTTTTCTTCTTTCTCTTGCTTTTCTATTTCATCTTCTTTTACCACTTATCTCTTGTAAGATAGGGCTATCCTCTTTCATAGGCTTGTGCAAATGAGAAGATAAAGCACCATGATCAAACCTCATTTGTCGCGGTGGAACACTTTGTTGTTGACACGACCTCCTGATCCCTATAAGGATTTCGGGGGAGGGACCTCAGCATAGGGACCTTGTCCTTTCGGTCTAAAGTTCTCTTCACATGCGGGTTGTTTTTCTTTTGTCATTTCTTGTGTAGCAGGACTAGGTGCTGGATATAATAGTTTCACTTTGTAATTTCTATAGCTCAAAAATGTAAATTCTGTTCATAACTCTAATTTGTCACTAGTATTTTTGTTGTAAAATTAATCCAATGTGAAGTGTTGTTGTGTAGTTGAAGGTTTGTATGTATTTTGATGAATGACATGCACTTGTCCATTCAAAGGAAATTTAACACATTTATAAATAGTTGAAGGGACCGCTTTCATAACCTTTAACCAAGGGATTCCAAGTTTTATATCAAAGGTACCAGAACCGAGGGTAATATCAAACCATTGTTCAACATGTTTCTCAAAGATAGTTACTAACAATGATATCTTACCCAATGGTTTCTTTAAGGTTTCCATATGTGTTTTAATCATTAAGTTCGAAGGGTTATAGGGACCCTGTATTAATTGATTCAAAAAGAGGAATTTTTCAAAGGAAACATTATTTATGCACTTAGGATCAATAAGAGTTCCCTCCACATTCTTTCCCATTATTTTCATTGTGATGTAAAGAGGTCCTTCATAATCACCAATTGTTCTATCATGAGGTGTAAAGACAATTTCAGGTTCGGGAGCCTTTCTTTTCATGTAAGGTCTAGGAGGGAACCTATTGTTTCCATTGTGATTAGAGGCCATGTTTATATGCTCAAATCAATGCCAAATCATATTTTGAAATCTTTTCAAAATTGGTGCAAACGATAAGAGTAAAAATAGCTTAAAATGCTTGATTTTTCGATACATTCAATGCCAATGAATGAAACAAAAGATGTTGTAGGGATTTTGATCGAGGGAAGCAATTTATATGTCTAATATTAGTCCAAAAAAATAATATAATCACTCTCAACACATTCTTGATGCAAATCCAAGATAATGCCAAGTCAAAATATAGTGAAAATATGTCAAAATAGGCACTTTTTTCACCAAAATTCAATGCAAAAGAGCATAAAAAAGAGTGTTGTGAGGAAAATGATGATGGAAATAAAATAATATTAGTAATAACAGCCACTTGTTGCCAAAATATCCAACACAACATACTTTTAGTGTCACTTAAGGTAAAACCCTAGTGAAAATATAGCAAAATATGCAATTTTTCACGGTTTTTCAATTCCAAGACCTAGCAAAGGAGGTGTTGTAATGAATTTAAGGAGGTAACAAAAATAATATCAATAATATTAGTCACCTAAATCCATAAAATTGTCACAACACGCTTGGCGTGCAAACTAGGTCAAACCCTAGGGCAAAAATAGTCAAAATGTGTAGTTTTTCACCGAATTTTCACTACAAGAGACCGTTAAAAGGGTGTTGTGAAGATTTTTATGAGAGGAATAAAATTATTACCCTAATAAAAGAAAATTAGTGCAAAAATACTTTTCACAACACACCTATGGTGCAAGTTTAGAGAGTCGATAAGGCTAATTTTAGTGAAAATCGTTGTTTTTGAAGCCCTAGGTTTGAGATCTTGGGACAAAATACTATGTGAATGTTTTGAAGTCTGATTTATGATGAAAATGACTTACTCTAAGATCTAAAAATGATTTTCAAGTTTGAACATGCAAAATGCCCATGTAAATTTAATGAAAATGCATCAAAATTGCTAGTTTTTGTTGAAATTTTCTATGCAAAAATGCAAATAATTTAAATCTAAATGCAAATTTACACTGAAATGCAAGACTACAGACAAATGTTAATTTGAATGAGCCTCTAAAATCAGTAGAAAAATATGAGAAAATATTTTGCCTACTAACCCTAGATTTTGGAATTACTAGGTTATATCAAAATTGTCAAAATTTCCACAAAACCCTAGCAATTAAATGATAAAAATGCAATGCAAATTTTTGAATTTTTGGATTTTTCTGTAGCTTATATAAGATCTGATTGAAAAATCATGAATTAGGAAAATTTAGAAAGAATTGATGCAATTTAGTAAGCCAAACAATGCAATTTTTTTGTATTTTTCCAAATTTTCATTTTTAATTTTTTTTTTCTTAATGCAATAAAATGAATGACTATATGAATGAATGAAATCAATACAAATTTGAAGACAAACACTCAAAAAGTTGCAATTTAATTCAAAAAACACGAGTTCACCAAAATGTTTAGGGGAAAATTGGATTTGTTAATGTTCTAGATTTTAGATGTTTAAATCCTCCTTCCACCATACATTCAGGGATCTAGGGTCGAGTGTCGAGCACTATCATACCCTAGGTCACTTGCAGATGTAGGGAAACTTGGATTAAGGAATTTAATTATTAATTTTCCTTCTCTTTTGTCCAATTAACCATTAAAACCTTAATTATGCAAATACGACAACAAATTGTATGATGGAAAAAGCTCTTGCAGACAGGAGTAAAATATCAAATTATAGAATACTTGTTTTCAGGGTTCTGAAATGGAACAATTGGCGACACTACAGCGGGTGCCCAATTCCAAGGTGTGAGTTTCTTTGCAGGATCCGAGCCTCCTTCTGACACTGATTAGCCCTCTAACTTCTATTTTCTAAAACTTAGATGTGGAGGACACTAGAGCGAGTGCCCAAGTCTTAGAATTGCTCCTGTGTCCTTTTCTTTAGATCCTGAATCCTTGATGCCTGCCAATCCTTCTAGCAACTCCACTTTTTCCAAATGTGACACCTGTAACCTGCAATCACAAGACTTGGTTTGGGGGTTGTGGTGTTTAGAGGCTTGCCTTAGTCAAGCCTCATAGGACACTTAAGTCTCTGAACACCGTTGTCAGATAAAAGAGTGCGTGCCCTTGTGAGGCAGAGACAAAAACCAAAGGAATCAGTGATGAAAACACAATATTATGTCACCTTGTAGTGAAGCTCTCATGGGAGGAAGATGCTCTTCATTCCATGACAAAATTGATGCTCAAATATGCAAATATCAACACACAATACACACAAGTCTGCTCTTGCAACACAATGAAAGCCTTAAATCACCTTGAGAACACAATAGCTTGCTAGTCATCATCTAGTTTACAAATGAATGCCTAAGCATGCTTATATATGCAACTACAAGCACTCCCACCAATATTTTAAAAATCAAAACTTACCGTGTCAGCAAAAGGACCAAATAACGGTCATAAACCGACACCCAGAAATTAGGGCTACCCCAAAATAGGACAGGACTAGGGCACAGGTGCCCAAGTCCTCCCCCCTATTTTGGGTAGGGTACAGCTCAAGGGGTCCACCTAGGTCCACTCTGCCATGAAACGTAGGTCTTATTCCATTAGGATGCCAAAATATGAACTAAGATGTCCTAAATGCATACTAAAGACCTGGGAGCTAAACCTTATGAGGAAAAAGCCCCCGAGGGGACATTTTCTGACGTTACAGATTGTATCCTGAGAAACCATCCATTAGAGACAACATCTCATGCCTTGATGTGAGATCCACTATGATATCGATGTTGGGTAGAATGAAGTCATCTTTAGGGCAGACCTTGTTAAGGTCTCTAAAATCTATACAGCACTGGATTACCCTAGTGACTTTGGTGATAGGTACAATGTTAGATACCCAATCAAGGTAATCTATTAGATGGATAAACCCCACATCCAGGAGTTTCTTAAGTTCTACTTTTACCAGGAGCACAATTTAAGGATTCATCTTCCTTAGCTTTTGTTTGACTGGTTTTGCATCAGGACAGACTGCAAGGTGATGAATAACCAAAGCAGGATCCAGTCCTAGCATATCAGCATAAGTCCATGTGAAGTTGCAACTTCTTTACTTGAAGAAGGCTAGGAAGTTTTCTTGTTCCATTGATATAAGAGATTCTGCTCTTAAGGTTATTTTTGGTGCTTCCTCTGTTCCAAGGTTCATTTCTTGTGATGGTTCCACTGGGATAGGTGATCTGCTTGGATATAATTGCTCTATTTCATGAAGGCCCATGCTCTCATCTCCTAGCACCTCATGGAGGTTTTCACTAGGGGATATGTCCTTTATTTTGACTTTTTCTTCACCCGAAAGTACCACAGAGTGGTTTTCACTAGGGGGTGTTGTTTTTATTCTTATGTTTTTGCGACTGAGAGCATGGGTGGTTTCACTGAAATAGGTGGGTGTGTCAAGTTCCATAATATATCTAGCTTTATGAGGGGAATGTGATCTTTGAACCCCATCATTTCTTCTATTGCCTCATTATTCTGTGCCACATCAAGGACGAGAGGTCCTTGTTGGTCCAAATCTATAAGCTTGGGGTATACAATAGGTAGGTCATTAGAGGAGGATGCTAGGGTGGTTACAGTATAGATGGTACACATGGAAGATTTGAAGAATTCAGTGAAATCACTAAAGGAATCTTGATGGTCCACTTCATTAATGTTATCGACCGCAGGGGATACCTTAGCAACCTCACCTAAGATACATTCGCCATTAGTAAGGATAGACTCTTGTTTTCCATATATTAACCCTTGAGAACAACGGTTCCTCTTTGCTTGAATCAGCTCTACAATCCCTTGCTCATGGAGGCCAATACTACCTTGTCCCTTACAGCCCATATACTTGTCAATCTCTAGACCTTTGCCATAGATTTCGGCCGGGATGGTAGGGGCTTATTGTTTTGCTTCTTCATATTTGTATAACCATGGTGATATGTCCTCGAGAACATCCTAATCAAGAAGGTGCTTCTTCTTGAAGGTGGGGGATGGTTTGAATTTGATAATTACCATGGAGTCCTCTTCTTCCTTCAGAGCACCAAATGTTTTAGGAGTGGGCAATGTCCCTACACAAAAAGTATCGTGTAGGTCGTATTCGCCCATATACTTGTCAATCTCTAGACCTTTGCCATAGATTTCAGCTGGGATGGTAGGGGCTTATTGTTTTGCTTCTTCATATTTGTATAACCATGGTGATATGTCCTCGAGAACATCCTAATCAAGAAGGTGCTTCTTCTTGAAGGTGGGGGATGGTTTGAATTTGATAATTACCATGGAGTCCTCTTCTTCCTTCAGAGCACCAAATGTTTTAGGAGTGGGCAATGTCCCTACACAAAAAGTATCGTGCAGGTCGTATTCGCCACACCCCATGTCACTTAACTTGATCTTAACCTCGGGTAATGGAGATGTTTCAGATGAAGTGGTGGCAATGTTGGAAGGGTCAACATATGAGGTAGATGATGTAGGATTGGTTTGGGAGTTGGGTTTCTTAATGGTATTGTTGTAAGGATAGAAGGTACACTCATGTCCTTCCAAGAAACTGTAGTATTGGAAGTGACGAGGATTGGCAGAGATAGTTACTTCTATGTTGTTGTGAGGGAATTTTAAGCATTGGTGAAATGTGGATGGTACGACTTGAATGGCATGGATCCATGGTCACTCGAGGAGAATGTTGTAAGGGAGGTCAAGATCAAGTACCCGACACTTGGTCTCTAAGATTTTCTGCCCTACTTGGATAAGGAGTTTGATGGTGTGTTCAGATAGTCTCTTAGTGTCATCATACCCTTTAATGGTTATACATTCGCTAGTGTCCACAACCACATCATAGTATCCCAAATGTTTTAATAATTTAAGAGTGAACAGGTTTAGGCCAGAGCCACCATCTATTAAGACTCTTTTTATGATATGTTTATGGATGCAGACTTCAATGTGCAAGGCATCATTGTGTAGGTTGTTAGAGACGGGAAGTGTGGAGGCATTAGCATTGATTTTGTCATTGATGTCTAAGGTAGCTCATATCATGATCAGGAGGTGAGGAGGTGGGTTGAGTTGGAATTGGAGATCAAACTACTTTATATGAAAAAAATTGAAATGTTACTTTATGTTGAAATGCAGGATGTTCTTGTCATTATGGTTCAAGATGTTATGGAATGTCAAGGAAGAGGTTCATGTGTTCATATGACAAGTTGATAGGATTTATATTTGTTCATTTTCATACTTTACTCCTTGCAAGACATCAAGATTATCCTATGTAATGGATGCTTTCAGTTTCAAGCATAGGTTGCTTCACAGTTGCAGGAGATGCCTTGTTCAAGTTATGATGGTATTACTCATGGTCCATGGATGACAGGACTTCATGGAGTTTTGGAGTTGCTTATGTGTTGATCATGCATCAGGACTTAGGCTCATATGTTGTTTGGAATTGCTTCATGTATTTCTTGTGCATCCCTGTACTTCATAATGCAAGGCTCATGTTATTGCTCACCTTGATATCTTTGTATGTAGTGTGTATCGATGACATGATAAAATTGTTCATTTGTTGAGATATGTTCACATGTGATTAGAGGTTGTTCACAGGTGGTTGGATGCCATCTTTAGAGTAGTCTTCATGTCATTATGAATTATGAATCAAGGGTTTGCTCATATCATTCTCTTGACCAGTTGGATGGAAGACTTCATATTGGTTGATATTGTGCCTGTCCATTATTTGATAAGAGGTGTATGGTGTAAGGATTGCAGAGAATATACTTATGTAGAAGACTTATGTTTCTTTTTTGTTGATTGATACGAGAGTTTAAGTAAGTGTAGACATGTTCATCATTGAGTGTTAGACTTGGAACCTTATGTTTTTAAAGAAGAGTGTTGTCATGTGTTCAAAGTAGTTGGTGCTTTCATATCATTTGTATAGATGTTCAAGGGTTTTACTTGGCAGATACATGCTCATATATGCAGAGACACATGGTCCTTCATGCGAAGGCACATGATCATTTTTGTTCAATAACAAAGAGACAAGTGTGAGCTCTTAAACCCTAAAGACTCAAGCAAAACCCTAAGTCCTGTTGTTTGGTTACACAACACGCCCCATTTTGCCTTGACAAAACAAGGACCCAACTCTTTTCTGGCTGCTTTGGCTTGTTGTTTTTTTGCTTTGGGCGGTCTTGTAAAATTAAGTCATGCATGTAACCCTGAAAGAGGGTGGATATGTCACCATGATTGGGTCAGTTGTCAAAGTCAGTATTTAACATTATTAACCTCATGGTTGGAAAGTGCATGAGATTCCAAGTAGGTTTGCCTTTTGGATCACCCCAAAATTCTCTAAGGGAAGAGAGTTATGTTAAGTCAAAGTTTCGGTCAAACCTGATATTCCGAGAGGAGGGGTCATGTTTCAAACATCAGTCATATTATATAAGATCACCCCGATATTGTATTATCACCTAATAATCACCTGATCCGTGAAGTGCGGATGTCAATTTTATGTAGTAGCTGATACCTACCCGTCAAACGACTTCATATATTTTTTTTGCGGGGGTCATATTTTTAATATTCATCATCTTACGAATATCACCCTCTTTGCAAAATATCACCCTATGCCAATATGATGGTGACGTCATCTAAGTCCAACGAATGAAGGAAGCCACCCTAATGATGATGTCATCATTCCATTCTACCTCGTGGAGGTATATATCCGATGCCCACCATATTCAATAACATGACGGTGACGTCATTAAAACACAAAGATTAAACAAAGTCATCGACATGCTGACATCACCCCGATCTTTTCCCAAGGGGGTCATTTTAGTTGCGGGGGTCATATTTTGAACATCCCCTGATCTTAAATTCATGACCGGATATACATGTGGTCAACGTTGACCACATCACCTGATTCCTTTGCATTAGTTTTGCCACTCAATGGTGGGGGGTCATTTTATACAGAGGGGGTCATATTTTGAATATCACCTGATCTTTCGAAGATCACCCCCTGTTTCTTGACATTAATTGAAGTTAAATGCGGTAGCTAGATTCCCACCGATCGCGAATACAATTCAAAAACTTGGCATCATCTATGGATTCTCTGCAAAAGATCAATAGATTCAACCATCCCAATGCAGTTTTACCCTAATTCACCGTACAGATGCGTTTAAAGGTAGTTTTCCAAGGTTATTTTCATTTACCTTGCAAAAAAACAAGAAATTACAGAGCAGAGAAGTCAAACCCTCATATAGCTACTTGTTAATGGACTAGAGCTTTCAGCGTAACAGAACGGGTGATCTTCAGCATTTGCAGCCCTTTTCCGTAATCACCCATCTAACTCAGGAGGAAAGCATTATCAGGTAAGTAATTGAAAAAAACCTCTTGTCATTTTCTGCAGTTTACAGGTAGGGTGTATGTTTCTTTCTTATGGTTTGAATCTATGGATATGCATATCATGGTGAAGTAAAGAATAGTAGATAGAGTATGCATGATGCTGTAGAAGTACATATTGTTATATGAATGCATATGGACAGTGTATGGTAAGACAAATCCTGTTTGTTGCAGGAATCAATGGCAAGTCTTAGAAGGAACAGGTCCAACTCAGAGTTTCTTAAGCCTATGTTTGTTCAGTCCAAGGGGGTACAGTTTAAGTATGGTATCACCAGGGGGATACGGACCTGGCAACATGGTCAATAAGAATAGATCATGACAAGGATAATACCCTTTTGGATGCAATATATGTTTCAGGAATGTGGCATGCGGCCGGATTTCCGTATGCCATGGAGACCCTAGAGTTGGTAGTGGAATGTGCCAGGAACTATAACCCTGAGACCAGGCAGGTGGAGAAACATGGAAGAGTATATGCCGACTTTTCAATTAAGGGCATCACTTCTACTTTTAATTTTCCAGTTGGAAAGAAGGTGGTCAATGTAGATCTACGTAAGTTGGACACAAAATACAACGACAATAAGAAGAGTGCAAGGAAGAGGATGTATTAGTGGAGGTCAAAGAGTAGCACCTACACTGCCTCAACTAAATTTCCCGTACACATACAATTTTGATTTTGATGATGAGTACCAGTACATGATTGCCCTACTAAGCAGGATGACAGGTAGGCTTCATGCTAGGAATTTTGAGAATTGGATGTTTGGAGTCATCCACATGGTCCTATGTACAGATAACAAGCCATTGTGGGCCAAGATCATCAGTGATGCACTAGATGAAGGGATGAAGAACCTGGGAGGTCAAGCATGCATGTTTCTATTATCACCCAGATTTGCACCCTTGCTACAATCTGGAGTAACATGGGAATGATCTCAAAGTGTGGGACCTTGCGAAATGAGATTAGACCTCTGGAGAAGGCTGGATTCCTTAACTGGATATCACCTAAAACTACTAAATCTTTAGAGGAAAAGGGAGAAGGAATGCTTTTTTTGAATGAAAGATGAAAACAGGGAAACTGAAAGTAAGGGTGATGCACCAGACTAATTAAAAGAAAATTTCATAGAACTAAGAAAATGCACAAAATAACCAGATACAACATGTAGACATACACAGATTCAAATGATTTTTTAGCAGAGGTGAGAAACAAGAAGGTTGAGAGGAACAGAATGTTCATAGACAACCATATGCAAGTTCACACTAAACTAGAAAATCCGTAAAAAGAGGTAAAATGACTTGCATATATTCAATAATAAGGCACAATTACAGTAGCAGAAAGCTCTGTTTGGAAATAGAAATCTTGAAAGCCAAAAAATTTCCAACAACCTATTTACATCTCATTCCTACATATATATAGCATTTCAATCTGACCTAAGTTGGCTACAAAAATTCACTCAAAGAGTTGCAGCAGGAAAATATTTGCCTAAAGGGACGTCCACTTGCAGAAGTTATGGTGTGGGAATATCTGGAACGAGGTAGGTGGGAGATATTTTGAGTCTTTAAGGTAAGCTGTTGAATCATCAATCTGTAACAATGGAATGACGAAAGATATTCTGGGCATTGAATGCGTGCAGCTTTAATGGTTATCTTCAACAAGGAATATATGAAATATCTGAAACATGGCAGTTTAAGAGATATTTCCAGTCATTAATGTGAGCTGCTTCATCTTTGTGCAGCAATGAATGTAATAAATATCTACATCTGCTCAAAATGGTCGCTGAAACGTCGACTCACCCAAAACATGCAAAACCAGATCTAAAACTGAAAGTGAGAATCTGTCCCTCAAAAGCCCACCAAATGAAAGAGGAGGCAAAAACATGCATTTTTGCCTTTTGAATCATGTTGAAATTTGCTAGGACATGGAAGATACATGCGGTCAAAGTTTCGGTCAACTATATGTGTATATTGCTTTGCATCTGCACTTGTATCAGCCTCTGAAACCCCCTCTGAAACTGCCTTTGCATATGCAAAGCGCCTTGTATGTTTTGCCTTGAATGTGCAAATGTATGTGTAAATGTACAATGTGTAAAGATACAATTGCAACATACAATTGTGGGCATTTACTTTTGTATCACCTTTTTTACATGTATGCCCTTGCCACGTGGAACCACCTGGTTCGTCGCCGAGCTGAAACTGAGAAGCATCGCTAAAAAATTGCATCTTCTTGCTTGTATCTTTTCTTTGCATATCGCATTGTATATACAAACATACAATCACAAATATACAAACCATATGGAACTCAAAAGATTATGAAGCAAGCTTGAATTTAACATCAAGTCCAGCCTTTGTATCTTTTCTTTTGCATATCGGCACATACAAGCAAAACATACATACAAGTCGCGGACCACAAAATGACTATCCGTTGTATCTGATTCCCCAGTCAGGTCTGCCTTGCATATTTCCCTTTGTATATTTATTTTATATATCGCAATATACAATGAACTTAATATACAAGCCGCGGACTTCACCTTTGAATTTGCCAAAATTGACTTTTAAATCGGGTCCGATTTTCATGTTCCTTTGTATGTTTGCCATGTATATCGGCTTGCATATCGCATTATACAAATGCAATATACAAGCAAAAAACATACATTCAATCGGACCCTAGCCTTTATCAACTACATTGCATACCTTTTCGGGTCCGGGCCATGCACTTGAAGAATGTATGTTCCTATGTATGTGCGAACATACAATCACACTTGTATATGCAACTGGTGCGCCCCGCCATTTGTATCTTTTCCTTTGCACATTTTCTTTGCATGCACTCGATGTACATTCTGCTTTGTATGTCCGTGGGCCCCACCAGATGTATAGTGGCCCTGTACATTTTTTCTTTGCATGTTTCGATTGTATGTTGGGAACATACAAACCCAGCATACAATGCGCGGAATCCACCTACCTTACAAATGCAATTAACTATCTTCACCGCGTCCACCTTGCACTTGTTCACTTGTATATTTCCTCTTGTATATCGGACATACATTTGCCTTTGTATGTCGTTGATATGCAAAAGCCTTTGCATCTCTTCCTTGTATGTGACCCTTTGTATCTCGCATATACAATGCGACTTGTATGTAAGATACAATCGCATTGTGCATTCAGCGGACCCCAATAATTGCATCTTTGGCCTTGTATGTTGACTTTGCATGTGCGTCGATATACATTCCGCTTTGTATGTCTGTGGGCCCCTTTGTATATTTTTCTTGTATCCCGTCGATGTACATTTCCTTTGCATATGTGAACATACAAAGGTGAATGTACATGTGAACATATATTAAAAAATGCATATATAAACACTAAGTATGAAATTGAGATTTATCTACGATGGAAAGCACTTGAAGACAAAATATTTCTGGGTTTTTCTGGATTTTCTACAAAATTCTCAAGGTGAGATTTTTTAGGATTTTCTACAAGGCATAGCATAAATATTTGAAGGATTTAAGCCTTGTAGGGTCACTTTCTAAAGGATTTTCAAGGAAAATACAAGGTGAATTATTGAACTCTGGGCAGAGGAAAATAGGTCAACAGTTTCATATGACCTCATATGTTGTGTACTCATGTGCTTATAAGGGTACCTTTGATGTCTTGACTATAGTGGGTAAGGCTGGTGGTGATGTAGATGATGCCCACATATGGGATCACTATCCTCAGCTACAGAGAAAGAACTACCTCCTGGATTACAAATTGGTGAATGATTCATTCTCTATGCATCTATTCAGAACCATGGAGGAAGACAGAACCAAGAGACTGAGCATGGAGGCTCAAGAAGTTATATACAGACATGGCACCTGGTTCATCCAGTTTTCCACCTTTTCATACAAAAGAATAGAAGGATTTGAAGGACAAACCCTTATGCTACCAAGATACCCTACTGATGGGTTGTCCTAATGGAGTTTCTCAGGCAAGTGTTTACTATAGTTGCAACATACAAGGAACAAAAGAAGATACCTCCGGTATTATTTCCAGTGTCTATGGGCTAGTATATGTGTTTAGACTCAGAGAGCATAAAGCATGTCATGGGAGGTCTGAAACTGATGTATCTGCAACCATTTCCCTTGGCTAGATCTTATGAACCCTATGGCAGGATGCAAAAAATAGTGGGAAAACCTATTCATCAGAAGCATTTGGAAGATTTCTGGACTGATTGTGAGGATGAAGTGGAGGTGAGGAGAAGAAAATATCAAAGGCTCACCTTGAACCAAATAAAGACATTTGATTGCATCCCAGTGCCAGCACAGTTGAGAAAGGATGATGGAAAGATTATGTTTAAAGAATATGAAGACAAGAAGGTGTACAATGACACCATATCAGCCCCTGATCTAACATAGTTGGAGGATATTTCCTTGGATTAGCTTACAGGTGGGGTGCTACAATTAACCCAAGCTTGGGTGGATGAAGAAATAAATAGATTGAAGAAAAGGGGCGTAGCCCTTACAGTTGATGCTAAGAAGAAAAGGTAATAACTAGCTGATGAGGAGTATGATGACTTCCTCAGTGAGAAAAGAAAGTCTAATGGGGAGAGGTTACCCACACAGAAACAGAGGAAAGGGCCCCCTAGAGGAAAGAAAATTGAAGATGAACCTAAGGGGGTGATAATTGAAAGAATTGCCACACTAGCTGTAGGTGCATCAACATCCGCTCAGGCATCTGCCTCATCTACACAGCCTCTGGGTGAAAAGCCAAAGCCAAAGAGGATCCTGAGGCCAGCTGTTGAAACTACTAAGATGCAAGAAGAGGGTCAGGCCTCACAGCATGAAGTGGAAGAAGACATCCTGTTTGAGGAAGTGTAGTTAAACAAGGAACTTGCAGGTGATGACCTGATGATGGTCAGTAGGAAGAGGAGGGTGATGCCACTGAAATCACCACCCAAGAGGCAAATAACATCCATGCAGGGTGATATCAGGGATGACCCTATTGTATTAAGAGGAGCCAGTGGTGAAGCATTTAGGAAGGAGCTGCAACATGATGTGCTGCTTCCCACCATAATAAAGTTCAAGACAGAGAAGGCAAAGGAACAAACAAAAGAAGCTCTCAAAGTAGGTCAGGGTGGTCCTTTCTCCTTGGAGGACACCGTGGACTTATCAGATGATGAGGTAGTGCAAAATGTAGCCTCTTAAAGAATGGAGACTCTCGCCTCCAGTACCCACATGACTCCACATGGGACCCCATTAGCACAAATGGTGGTATTGGAGGAGGTAAAACAAATAGAAGAGGTAAAAGAAAGTAGTCCAAAGAGGGCAGCCCAACAGATAGGGCTTGATAAGTTAGTTGATCAGGTGACTAGCCCTGCAGTTATAGATTTAACATATAGGGATGATGTGAGCCCTAAGGACAAAGTAGGTGTACCTCATGAAGCATAGAAAATTGAAGTGGCCAGGCAGGTGGAAAAAGAAAGCACCGCCCTTGATATGGGACAACAACAATAGGAGATACCCGTAGAGCCAAGAATAGTTGAGGTTCAACAACAGAGTGGAGGTGATAAAGATACATCAGGTGATGCTGCTGCCCAGACTTAGGGAAATCTAGGGGATGCCATGGGAACTAAAGATAAATCAGGTCATGAGGACCTTAAGACACAGGATGTTGGTGCATCAGGTGCAGAACAAGAAGTGACCCGAGATCAGGGTGATGCACGAGGCCAACACACACAGACATCCACGGATGTCAATATACCTCAGGATGAGGAAAACAATGAAGAATATGAAAGTTAGAAGGAGGGAGTACAAGATCAGGCACATGATCATCATGTGGACATTCCACAGGATCCTCGTCTACAGGAGAAAGCCCCTCAACAAGAAGAAATGAAACAAGATCCCCTTCATGAGGAAGAAACTAAGAAATTACCTTCTCTACCAAGAATAAAAGCAGATACTGGAGATTAGGGCAGACATGATGTTGGCAAAGGACATCAAGGATCTACAGAGGATGTGCCTCAATGGCTAGAGAAAGAAATAGGTATGGAACAAGGCTCTGAAATTCAAGAATTTGATGTTTCCACCTTGTTTGCAGAGATAATAATGAAGCCAAAGAGGAAACCTAGATTGACATCAACTATTAGGAGAGATCTTGCTATAGGTAGGACTGCATAGGTAGCACTTCCCATGGTTGAAAAGGAGAACGGAAAGATCACCCCGGAGGAATTCCAAATCACAACTGTTGATTTGGGTTTTGCTAATGAGGACCAAGAAGGTCAGGAAGGGAAGGACATCATTGATTCTTTGACCCAAAGGGTAAAGAAGGAGAGAGAAAAATAAAAAGCATAAGGAGCAAATTGCTCAACTGCATTCAAACATAAAAGGGTTAATTAACCTTGACAATACGCTAGTTGATCCACCAGTCCCATTGACTGTCATATCCCAAGAGGAGGTCACCAAGTTGGACCTCATGAAGCATGAGGCCATGGTCATGGAGAAATGGATGCTGTTAGCCCTCACTGGAGTTGAGGATGTTTTGAGAACCTCCTTACAGAGGTGGAATTCTTTAAGTAGTTTGAAGAGAAAGGTAGACAAAATGCAAAATGAAATAGAGAAATGATCATTCTAATTAGAAAAGGACCTGACTGCTTTAAGTGAAATAAAGAGGATTGATCCTCAAATCCTAATAAATAATCAAGTGATGAATAATAACACTGCCCTGCTGGTAGATAAATGGTATGAAGGTATCAGGTTCGAATGTGATATCCTAAAGAAATGTAGTGGCAAGCTCAGGGATATAAGTATAAAGCTGCACAACACGATGGCTTATGAAGCAGAAGTCCTTGAGGCTTTAGAAGGAAAAGTAGAGGGAAAGATAGAAAATTAGGATGTAGACTTTGCTATCAAAGCTCTGCATGATAATTTCCAGTTGGTAGCAGATGACCCCCTCACCCACTTGACGGAAGAAGTAATGAATAAGATCATGAGGATAAAGGTCAGGGTGGAAACTTATAATGAGACTTTAAACAGCAGAAAAGGTAAGTTAGATGCGCTCAAAGCCAAATTTTAGTCTCATAAGCATGCCGTAATGAAAGCCAAAATCCAAGATGGAGGAGAGGTGAATAAAATGGTGCAGGCATATGAGCACATCAAGACAACGATGAAGGTCCACATGCAGGAGGATGTATGTCAAGGTGACAATGATAATGAAAGCAAGGAAGATGATGACCATGATGAAGAGGAAGAGAATGAAGAGGAAGAACCTGAAGAATGAACAAAGATGCATCACCAAGGGGACATATGCATAAAGCACTCATAGATAATGAGTCATCCAGATGGTTGCCAGCTGGCAATCTGTGCCACAAGGAAACGTTGACTGAGTCAAAGAGTGATTATCAATCGTTGATCTTAATTGACAAATCTTGACCATTGGTAATTTGTAACTGCCTCCTCACCTTAGTCTATAAAAGGTGCAGGGGTGTAATATTTTGAGATTCAAAACTTAATTGAAATTTGAATACTGAAATATCATGACTCATTTCAAAGTTGTTGTAATTGTACTGTTATGCATACTGAATGAAAGAGAAGCATATTTGATTACAAATCATCATAAATCTTGAGTAATCTGTGTTTGAAATCTAGATGCATGCACTGATTAGCTGCGTCCCTTGGAGTGCTTGTTAGTCTGCATGTGTTGTTTTCATTCTTAATTCCTTTGAAGTTAGCATCATCCATATCTAGCTGTAGAATATCCTGGTGACATATGGTTTGATTCCTTATCCTTATGAATATATCTTGTATGTATGTGGTTCAATGGCTAAAGATTCACCAAAATTAGAAACATTCTTTTAAATTTCTTTCAATTTCATAGCAGATCATCACCATAATTGCAAATAACAAAGAATCCAAAGAAAATAACATAAAATATGCTGATATCCCGTAGATAATTGAAAATACAGAGCATATTTAAAGTAAAAGCATGTTAAATTGACAAATATCATGCAAATTCATACAAAAGACCATGGAATACATGCAAATATCGACTCACAGACACATCATTTGAATAAATATACAGTGTAGAAGAAAGAACAAGTTCATGATGATCAATGTTCAGAAGAATTGATCAAACTTGCTATTATATTAGCTATCTTTGGAAATAGAGTAGAAATAACCTCTATGTGAAGTAAATTTACAGGAAATAGTGCAATACTGGTCATCAAGACAAATGTAAGACCCTTTGAAATGGAAAACAACATGTCACATCAACCTCTAAGTAACATCAGATGATCATGACCTAATCAACGGAGACTTGGAGTCATCAACTTATCCTAAGCTAATCATACTTTACAAGATAATAAAGGTTTGTTGTGCAAATTTTTATGCATGTTGTTATGACTAACAATCATCATCAATAAGTCCTAAAGCTACCTTTTACTTCAAATGTGACCGCAATCTTACAAGGTTGCCTTTTGTTTTAAATGGATGTTGACCTACTGTTATAGGTTATTCACTTATGCATAACCCATTGAAGGGTCCTTAATACATACACTAACCAACCCCGACCTCCTAGGGGCACTAAAGACTAAAGGTGAACAAAGTTTATGAGTGCCAAAATCACATCGATCGGTCTAAGACAAAAAGAAAAGTGGCACGAAAAGATCATTTAATGGATGTCGTTTAATTTGCTTTTTGAAGCTCAACAGATACCTCATCATTCTAAATTTGACGTGAAGGATTATAAAAGGTAGAAAGGTTGATTTTTAAAGCTCTATTAAGCATGTAGAGGGCCAGAGAATTAATTTCAGAGATCAGTTTGATGGATTTGGAGCTTTTGATTATTGTTTTGAGTTTATAAAAGGAATATCTGCAAGGTAGTATGAGGATTTTGTTTCTTATGGAGAATTTAATGTAGTTAAGTGTATTTGAAGGTTGAAGATGAATTAGAATATGAAGATATTTTTGAGTGCAGTGTGCCTAGAAATTTGATACAAAGATCTGTATTGTGAATTTGAAGACTGTAATAATTGATTTGAGATGACAGATGGTAAATCTACATGCTAGTATGGGGTTTGTTAATCTTATGAAGAATATAACGGAGTTTATTGCAGTTTGAAACTTGAAGATAAACTTGTGTATGAAGATTATAGTCAGTGCAAGAAGAAAAATTGCATGGGTTGATTCTTGAATAGAGGAAGACATTGTAAATTGTAGAGATTGTAATGTGTAGGTGATTGATTGTCATGTGTATCAGAGGCTTAGTTGATCATATTATGAATGAAAAGAATTTTGTCAAGTGAATACAAAAGGAGAGATAAGTTTTTGTGAAGAAGTGAATCAGGGAAATCCCTTGAATTGTCTTGTTTTGTTTCAAGGTGATTGTACAAGTTAGTGAGACATTATTTTTTCCAGTGAGGCATTCATTAGACAATGAGGCTATGTAATTGTTGATTTCCATGATTAAGCCAGTGAGGTAGTTTTGAGTGTTTTTTCATCCCTATGAGGGTTTTCCACTTGTGAAACCTATTGTGTTATGGTCTCAATTTCTATGTGATTAATTTGTCCTTCATGCTTGAACATTTAGTATTTGATTCCTTCTTTTGATAAAGCTTATTGTCAAGTTTGTTTCCTTTACTTTATCCTTTCAAGTTTGATAAGAAGTAAATATCTTGTTTTTGATACAACACTGATTCACCCCCCCTCTTAGTGTTGATTGTACTCCAACAAGTGGTATCAGAGCATAGGTTCCCTATAGAAGCCTAACAATCTTGGGTAGGTCTTGATAGTGGAGTACCATGGGAAAGTACAAAAGAAATAGACAAAAGAGAAATGTCAAGTCACATACTGGTCAAAAGGCACCATCTATACCAAATTCAAATGTTGATATGCAATCATTTGATAGAAATGTTTCACAAGTTGAGTCATGTATTAAATTAGAGGAAAAGTTTTCTGGAGTTCCTTTATTTGATGGTTTAGATTTCCCTATTTGGTGTATTAGAATGCAAGTCTATCTATCTTCTTTAGGGTATGGTGTATGGATGTCAGTTGAAAATGGGTATTTTATTTCCTTTCAATCACCTAATACTACAACTAACAAAGAGGCTTATGAACACAATCATACAACAAAGAAGGCCATTTTGTCTGGATTATCTAATGAAGTTTCCTGTAAAGTTATGCATTGTGAAACAACTCAGGATGTGTGGAAAGAATTGATAAGAATCTATCAAGGTGATACACTTGAAGGAGAGGATAGCTTGGTGTCTGAAGAAAGTAGAAATGAAAGGAGACTTTTAAATGAAGGAGATGAGACCCAATTAGATTTAGAAGAAGAAGATCACATTATGAGTGATGATGAACAAGTGTTTGAGGTTGATGTTGAAGGAGAACTCATGTGTGCTCTAGGTGAGATCAAGAAGTTCAAAAAGGAAAACCGTAGATTAGGGTTGGAGCTTCAACATGAAAAGGACTCTAAGGACAAAGTTGTTTCAAACCTTGAAGAGGCAAGAAATTATATTGTGAATTTAAGGACACAAGTAGATGAATCAGACAAATTGATTATTAACTTAAAAATTGAAATTGAGGAAGCTAAAAGAATATTAGATGTGACTAAATTTGATCTTGAAGTAAAAAGAATAGAATGTCTGAAGTTAGAAGCAGAAATAGTCAAGTTGAGAAAGGATTATGAAGGTCTCA
Organism: Cunninghamia lanceolata; assembly: GCA_027924645.1. NCBI lineage: Eukaryota > Viridiplantae > Streptophyta > Pinopsida > Cupressales > Cupressaceae > Cunninghamia > Cunninghamia lanceolata. The sequence continues at coordinate 21,899,888 of BSBN01000112.1, read as the reverse complement.
AGGTTCTATCAAAAAGGTATTAGGAGTTTGAAGAGAGCACAAGCAAGTTGCATGAAATGTTCAGCAAACAAAAACATTATAAGGAAATAATAGGATTAGGCTATGAACAAGGACAATCTTCTAAGGCAGATAAGACACCTAGGAAGAAGGTAGATTTGAGTGATCATGCTACTTCTGAAGGAGAAGGTAGAAGTACATTCAGGCTCACAAGATCTCTACCCACTAAGCAAACCATGAGGTACAATTACTCTCAATTCCATGGTTATTGTTGTGCATGTCATGTTTATGGTCATAAGGCTAGAGATTGTAAAAGAAATGATTTTAGATGGAATAAAGAGAAAAGTTTTTATAGCTGGTCAAATCAGGACTACAATAATGCTTTTTATAACTACAATAAAGCTAGTCACATAGAAAGGAATTGTTGGATGCATGCAAGAAAAATGGGATATAATAAGAGCTCCTTTGAATGGCTAAATAGAAGGAACAAAATCATTTGCTTTAACTGTCATAAGTTGGGACATAAAATAAAGCACTATAGAAGCAAGTTGAACAAATCCTCTGAGAGCTTAAGAGTTAAGGCAAAGTTCAAGCAAAAGAGGAAATATATTAGGTATGGAGAAGAAATCAAGAGAATTTTCTAGACAAGGAAAACAAAGATCCTATACTAGTTTGGAGAAGAAAACAAAGTCAAGAAGAAGGAAGTCATAATCTTGTGCATGCTGCACACAAGAAATTACAAACTGCTTGAGACATAGCTTAGAGTGAGGGGGAGTTGTCTAATGTTCTATCTCTTTCTCCAATAAATTTCAAGAGAATTGTTATGCTTCTTTTGGACTCTTCATGTTATCTAATTATTATTGTTTCATAATGAAGAAGTGGTCTTCATCTCATAGGTTCAAAGAAATTTTGTCAATAGAGTTTAACTGGTTTGTGTTGCTATGTCATCATTATATTAGGAGTTTTTGGGTCAGGTGCTTGTGATATGACTTGCAGATAATGGGAACTCATGTTTGAAATCATGTTTGTTACCAGAACATGATCATGATGCACTTCATGATGTTAGATAAGCAGTAATCAAGACATAAGATTATAAGATGAGGTCTTTCATTGGTGCATATCATGCTTGCCTTGCATATGCCTTCTTACCTTGGTGTTGTAGTCATCTTCATGTGTATACTTTTGATATGTTTGATTATCATGTTATTGTGGTTCAGGATGGGTTTTCTATACTTCTAATGTTCTTCAATATAGCTAAGGAGTTGTAAGGAGTTACTCTTCATGCTTGAGTAATAATGATGCTTTGCTATGTTCCAAAATCTTTTCATTTTGATCAAAAATGTTGTTTGAGGTTGAGTATGTTCTTTGATCCTCATGATTCATTTCAAAAGATCTTCATATTGGATTTGGTTCTTCATGTTCTTAAGGAGTGATGTTGATGTCTGCTTGGTCTTGATGTTCAGTTCTCAAAGAGTGAATGTTGTTATGAAAATCTCTTTGGAATAGTTTGACAATCTAGAACAGGCTGTGTACAAGTAATATGGAGGACAATAAATTACTTGTTGGTACTGCAATATGTTGGCAGTTGATAATGACAGTGACAGTATCTTGGTTGGTAGTGTGTATGTTGATGAAAGCACAATTCCAAGACAGTACTCTAAGTAGTGATAGTGAACTTTGTCAATGCTAATGTTTTCTTGTGGTAGGGTACAATTTAATGAGTTTGTATTTGGAAGAGAGATAGTGGTACAGTCTTGTTGCCATGTTGCCATGTTGTTCTCAGTCAATAGTATATGACAATGAATAATGTCTTCTAAATTGTGATACTGCTCATAGTGATGTTGCTATCCAATGGTTATTATAATTAGTCACATGTCTTTTCTGGTGTTTGAGATTTACTTATATAGCAGCAGGTGTCCTATATGTTTCCTGATTGTTAGAGAGGACAATGAACATATACACTCAATGGCAACAAACTTGTAGCTCGGTAAAGAATGTAGTGTAGGTGCAGAACATGGTAAGTATAGATTGATGACTTTCATGTTATGTGTAGATCTATATGAGTGTTTTGATCATTGCTCTTGATAGGGGGAGTTACTTCTAGAGGCATAATTGATTTGGTTTTAATGATAGTCATTCAGTGAGTCCTTATGACAAGTGTTTTGGTAATAAGGTATGATGGTGATTTCATATGTGATAGCGTGCTATGTGTATTCAAGATGTTATCTCATGTTTGGCTTCATGTTGGGATGAAGTTGTGATTTATGTGAATCACATTGGATAGGATGAATGCTCTATTTTGCTACAAGGCAGGCAACATTTCTTGTTGCCCTAATATTTTGGATATTGTAATGGCATGACACTTTGCTTTGGATGATGGAACTTTGTTGTATAGTGACTTTTGATGTCTTGACTTTTGATGCATTTGTTATTAGATCTTACTTGATGTCAGATCATGACTATGTTTTTGATAGAAAATATATTTGCATCAGACATTCCTAAGTAGTTTTATGTTATATGATAGTTATTATGGTTTCAAGACCTCATGATTAAGCTTATTCTTCAATAGAATTTGTAAAGAGCAGGATAGCTGATACATTCTTCATGAATTCATATTGTTTGCACCTTGGTGCCTCCTCATGACTTCATACTAGTTCATATATCTCATACAGAGTTGGATGGCCTCTTCAATATGGTTTCTAGAGGTTACATACTGCAAGATTTTAGTAACATGCAGTTGACAGGTGTAAGTATATTGAGGCAGTCTCCATGTTTGATGACAATATTATCTAATAGTGCGTTCTTGGCAATATCAAAGGATTGAGTGTGTATGTCATTTAAATCTTAAGCAACAATTTTTGGTACTTGGATAGTTGTTTGGACATAGGGGGGGTGATGTTCGAAGCATCCTTTGTCATTTTTGTCAAAGCGCGAGTAATAAGGTGAAGTGCAAAACTTGGAGAATGTTAACATCAATGCCAAAGGGGAAGATTGTAGAGGCATTAGCATTGATTTTGTCATTGATGTCAAAGGTAGCTCATATCATGATTAAAAGGTGAGGAGATGGGTTGAGTTGGAATTGGAGATCAAACCTCTTTATATGAAAATGTTGAAATGTTGCTTTATGTTGAAATGCAGGATGTTCTTGTCATTATGTTTTAAGATGCTATGGAATGTCAAGGAAGAGGTTCATGTGTTCATATGACAAGTTGATAGTATTTATATTTGTTCATTTTAATACTTTACTCCTTGCAGGACATCAAGATTATCCTATGTAATGGATGCTTTCAGTTTCAAGCATAGGTTGCTTCACAGTTACAGGAGACGAGACCCAATCAGATTTAGAAGAAGAAGATCACATTATGAGTGATGATGAACAAGAGTTTGAGGTTTATGTTGAAGGAGAACTCATGTGTTCTCTAGGTGAGATTAAGAAGTTCAAAAAGGAAAACTGTAGATTAGAGTTGGAGCTTCAACATGAAAAGGACTCTAAGGACAAAGTTGTTTTAGACCTTGAAGAGGCAAGAAATTAGATTGTGAATTTAAGGACACAAGTAGATGAATCAAACAAATTGATTATTAACTTAAAAATTGAAATTGAGGAAGCTAAAAGAATATTAGATGTGACTAAATCTAATCTTGAAGTAAAAAGAATAGAATGTCTGAAGTTAGAAGCATAAATAGTCAGGTTGAGAAAGGATTATGAAGGTCTCAAGGTTCTATCAACGAGGTATCAGGAGTTTGAAGAGAGCACAAGCAAGTTGCATGAAATGTTGGACAAACAAAAACATTATAAGGACACAACAAGATTAGGATATGAACAAGGACAATCTTCCAAGGCAGATAAGACACCTAGGAAGAAGGTAGATTTTGTTGATAACTGAGAGGGGGGGGTGAATCAGTTATCCTAATTATTTCCCTTATTAGACTTTCCTTTTAATTGAAGCAGCATAAAATCAAACACAAAACATTAACCATGAAATAAGAAACACATGACACAGTATTTTTGACGTGGAAACCCTGTTAAGGGAGAAAACCACGGGGTGATTAACCCAAGAATTATTCTCTGTTAGAAGAATAGGAAATTACAAAAATGGCACTTGCCAATTAGGGCTCACTGCCCGAGCACACTGCTCACAAGAGGCTCACTGCCTACAAGAAGACACACTGTCTTACAAAGTGATAAGAATCACAGTCTTGAACTGATTGGAAGCATCTGCATATGCTGGAGTTCAGTTCCGGTTAGGTTCAGTATACTGATCTGCTGCACTTCATCTTTCCTCTGTTCTTTAGTCTGCTGTCCTTTCACATACCGGATCTTTCTTGTTACTTCTGCTCTATTCTGGACTTGTTCGCATATCCTCTCACACACTACACACCCTTTACAACTAAATCCATCCTCTATATATATCCGCACAAGTAATTTCATCATCTTTCTAGTCGGCATCCGGAACAGTCTAGTTTCTTACAAACTTAGTTCTGTCGGCTGAATCCTTGCTCACCAAGCAATGCGGATCAAGCATATACTTGTAGATATCATCAATTATGTCGGCCAAACATGATTCATGCCTCCGCAACCTTTATCATTATCTGTAACACATCCGGAAAGTAGTTTGATACTCAGTCAGTCAGTTCTTCCTCTGTTTTCACTGTCTCTCAGGAATCCGGTACTCAACTATTCATATCTTTTTCCTTGTCCATCTCCGGAGGCTAAATCCTTGGAATATACTACTCAAGATAGTCCTCTTGACTTCCCCAGATCCGCACTGCACCAAGACACTTCCTCTGAGAGATCCGGACCAATCTGTCGGACCTTGCCACATGCTCTGTTCTTGTTCACCGGACCACCACAATCTTCAATCTGACTTCCGGTAGAGACATATCATGACTTGCGGATATGTGGGATGACCTTTGTTGCCATCAATGACAACAACCATGAATCCATATAGTGTCTCTTGCCAACAATCTCCCCCTTTGGCATTGATGGCAACACTTAGTGAAAAATGACTAAGTGTTTACACTATGCTCCCCCTCTGCTGATGCTCTGTCTTTATATACAATTTCCGGAACTCCCCCTGAGTTGGATTCCTCATTTTTCACTGCTCCTCACTCCCCCTTTGACATCAATGGCAAAGGGTAGGGTCCGCACACCAAAATTTTCAAAAATTTTCTATATATAGCCGCATATTTACATACTCACATATACTGCAGAATGTCTGCAAAGGATGTCTGCAGTTGAACCATTTCAGTAGCCCAACTTAGCTTCATTCTGTCCAAGATTGAAATGTGACCACTCAACAAAAATGCAAAAGCTTCTGCCCGCCTGAGATCTGTCGGATCTTTTGTATGGGCGGTGGTCTGGGCATCACTGATGGCCTCATGCATAGTTTCCAACTTAGGGACTATAATCCTTCTAAGTTCTCCCATCCGGTTGGTAATGTTCTTCCTCTCCTTCTCAAGATTCTTTATTTCATTCAAGACTGCAATAGTCTGACATTCTTGATTTATTATAGAGGAAGAGAGAGGATCAAAATTTTGAGATAAGCTTTGAAGCTTGTCCTGTTCCTCTTTTATTTTCTTGTCAATTGCTGCTGTTGCCTTTGACCAAGATATACAAAATTTGTAGATGTCACCGCCATCCTTAAGAGCATTTTCTAAGCTCTTTATTCCAATGCTTACAATCTTCCTATCCTTAGAGATTAATTCTAATATTTCAGAAAATCTCTTATCCAAAAATTCCTTCCGGACCTTTTCTTCAGCTGATTTTTCTAGAGAATTAAAATGTGTATCAATACTGCTGACTAAGGTTTTTAGATTACCGGAAGTGGAGGCTGTCGGATCTATTTGGATTGATGGCATGATCTTTACAAGTACTCCGGAAGCAGCCTCTATCAACTCACAGTCTTCCATATGAGACTTCAGGAGCTTTTCATTTGCCTTGGCATTTGCAAATGAAGCTATCTTCATTGTTTGTACCGGAGAGAGAGAGTCAAAATCAAATGGACCTTTTAGAAGCTCCGGTTCATCAATCTCTAGAGTTTCTTTGCTCAAAAATTGTTGAACAGTTTGTGCAGTGTCTCTTGCCGGCGACAGATGTTTCTTTTCTTCTGCAGTCTTAGAACTGTCAACCTCTTTGTCTGTCACCACTGCTTCCTTCTCCTGCAACTGCTCTTCTTCTTTGGATCCGGAGACTGTAGGGGAAACCGGAGGAGAGATGCTTGCTTGCTCATGGGCCACTTCTTCTGGAGCAGAGGGTCCCAAGTCCTCACTTGTCTGTTCATGGCTCACTTCTTCCGGAACAGAAGATTCCAAATCAGCAGCTGTTTCTGCACCTAAGTCCTCTACAACAGGAAGATTGAACCTTTTGAAGGCCTTCCGGAGGATCTCTTCTGTCTCTTGTGCCACTTTGTCAGTCTCACCAAGCATGAGCTGATTCATCCTGGCTTTACTTCTGAACTCATCTCTGCAGTCCTTGAAGATCATGTTCATTGTCTTGGGATCAATTTGAGGATATAGCTGAATAGCTATCTGCTCCCGGATCTCAAGATCTTTGGCATGAGCATTATTCTTTCTTACTTCCATTTCCTTCTCTAGGCTTTTAGGAATGAGTGATATGATCTCAATGAAAGCCTTATTGTATGTGTTCAGATATTTAACTGTGGCTTCCTGCAGAGTCTTTTGGTCTGCCTCACTGAAGTCATCATAGGATTCAGTCATTGGTTGAAGGTTTCCATCCACCGTGACCGACTTGATTATGCTCTCTAGTGACAGAGTGGGCTTTTCAACAGTAACCTCTGCCATTTCATCCTTGTCTTGGCCTGTGGAGGGCTTACCGGATCCTTTCTTCTTCTGTTTCTTTACTTTTCTTACTTCCTCATCTGATTCTGTTTCCTCTTCATCCTTTTGGCTTTCATAAGCCCTTGATGCTTTTGTCTTGGATCTTTTACCGGATGCCTGGACTTCCGGTTTTGAGCTTTTGGTTGTGGAAGGTGCAGATCTCTTTGATGATCTGGTCCGGGTGGGGGTTTCAACCGGAGCACTTTCTTTGCTTTTCTCTTCTTCCTCAGCCTTTCTCCTCTTTTCCCGGCTGGCATCAAGTGCCTCTTTTGAGATGCCTAGGCCTTGAGCAATGTGCTCTACTTCTTTTCTCACTTTTCTCTTAATCTCAGGTTCCCTGAGTTCTACATGTAATTTCACGCTCAGCTCCTCAAAGGTTCCAAACCTTTCTGCCTTAGGATCTTTGGGCTGACTTAGCATGTGTTGAACATGCAGCTCTACTATCTGTTCATCAACTTCATACCCCATGGGCATGATCCAGACAGTCCTTGGCTCCACTGCCTCCATTAGGCACTGATCAGTGTCAACCATAAAACATACTGAGTCCTTGTATTTCTCAATGAGAGACTGGGGAATTCTCTCTCTTGCTTGCATCATGCTCTGAAAGTTTTTGAAGTATCCCCATAGAGCTGTATTTCTCGCTTTTGCATCCCCAAGTCCATGCAAATAGTCTCTTATCTGGACTGCAACAGGTTTGTCATTCTGCCATACCCATCCACTTGTTCCGGGTAGCTCATTCATGAAGTAAAAGAATAGACATACAATGAGAGTACCATACTTAAAGGAGTTCTTTTTGTCTTTCTTGATTTTCTGTACATTTTCCATCAATTGGCTTAGTAGTAGTTCACAAAGATCATAATCTGCATTCTTTCTTAGCATTTCATATGCTGTGTATATTGCAGTTCCGGATACAGAATTCTCCCTGCTGGAGTGATAGATCTTGTATCCTATTATTATTGATGCATATTTGATATCCGGATCCGAAATATCTTCAATGGTCATTGCCCTCTTATCATATTTTGATCCGGTGGCCTCAGTTACAACGTTGTTCTTGACAGATTTGAGGATAGGTACCCCCCCGGAAGAGTATAGACCAGTTACTGCTCTAATTGCTTCTTTTGTGATCTTACAGGGTCTATCTAGCCAAAGGAAGTTGTCATGCATCCTGCTCAGTACATACCGGACCCATTCATCTTCTTCAAAGCTAGGGAAATGAATGAATTGCTCAAATTGTTTCTTCTGGATACCCTTATACTCTGGTTTGAGCTCAAAAGCATTGTCTATCAGTTGCTTGTGATAGAGGTCTCTTAATTTGAATTCCCCAAATTCCTCAATGTTTGCGTGTATGTAAACCCTAATATCTTCAGTATGTAAGACTCCGTGGGGAACACTAGAGAAGGCTCCTAGTGGATCTACCTCCAATGATTTGTAGGGATGTTTCTTGAATGAGGGGCGAGGTCTATCAGAGATCTTAACTATGTTTGGAGTAGCCATTCTTCAAAGATTTGCAGTGAGGCAATGAAAAACGAAGAATACCTTATGCGCCTTCGGTTTGCACGGAGTGGTTGGATTGATTTCTTTATGCAATAGCTTCGGCAGGAGATCCTTGGTGTGCTTGATGAACCTTGTTGCAGAGCTCCACTATTCGCTTCTTCTCAAGTGTAGAATGAGCAGATAACTTTTGAGAAATCCCTTATATTGCTCCGCAAACCCTAATATCTGTCTGCAATAAATGCTTCACCTGCATTATTCCGGTTTACCATGTCTGGACAGCTTGGAGTATCCCGGATTAGTCCTGATCACTGAATATCATCCGGATCTTTAAATCATGAATAAATCTAGGTAACATATTACAAGAACATCCCAAACACTCTGTCCAATCCGCAAGACAAGATCGTGCACTTCCGGATCTCTCCGGACCTTTTTGTAATCCTTTATCATACCGGAGCACCTCCCTGAACAGGTCTAACTTAATCGAACACAGCTTCTTCATAACTCCATGCGGACCTCTGAAAACTTGAATGAAGCATCTCAGGACTTATATCTACAAACCCTTTAATCCGCATCTTGTGCCACATCCGGCACAACTTGTTTGGCTGGGGGAACAGAATCTTCTTTGAGTCTCCCCCTGAGCCTGAGCTCACTTTTTAATTTCCGGAAGAAATATCAGCACCAGAATCTGGTGCGGATCCAACCTCTACATTCTCTGAGCTTTTCTTCACCCAAATCTTGCTCATCTGATTCCTAACTTCATCCGCATTCATCTTTTGTTTACCCTTGTCTTGATTCTGATTATACACCGGACCTCTTTTGTCCTGATTCTTGTTTCTGCAGACTTTAGCATTATGACCGGACCTATTGCAGATTTGGCAAATAACATTTCTTTGCATATTTAACTGATATCCCCTTGATCTGCATTGATTAGCCATATGACCTACTCTATTGCATGTAAAGCATCTACCTTTGAATGATTTGTTTACTTGCATAATTCTGCATTCATGGGATTTGTGTCCATACCTTTTGCAGTTGAAGCACTGTCCGGAGAAGGATGAATTAATCTGATTCATTCTCATTCTGCACTGATTAGCTTTGTGACCAAAATGGTTGCAGCTGTGGCAGTATCCATTGAAGGATGGATATTTTTGAGCATTTGGCTGTCTTACCGGAGGTCTTCTAGGCCTGCTCCTTGGATTTTCTGATCCAAGATTCCTCTGACCGGATCCGGAGCTTTCTCCTTTCTCATATCCCAAGCCATACTTGTCATCTGTCCTCTTTTGACTTCCAAGAAGAATTTCAAGTTGAGCAGAACTTATCTTGAATTTCTCTTTATATTCATTTGCTGTTTGAAGGTCTCTTTTGAGAGAGGCAATTTGATCCTCAAGTTTTCCTTCATTATCTTTGGAATCTTCAAGATCAGATTCAAGGTGTCTGATAATCCTGTCCATCTGGTGGCATTCTTCTGATTTTTCTTTAAGAGATTGTCTTAGATTGTCTTCAGCCTTTCTTTTTTCTTCAATCTCTTGAGTAAACTTTATAGTTCCTGATTCCATTTCATGTCTTAACATAATGACTTCTTTTGATAACTTTTCACATAACTTGGTTTGCTCAGTCAATTCCTCACTTGTATTGCTTTCTTCACTTTGTCTTGCCAACTGTTGAAGCAGCTCCTTTCTCTTTTTCATAGAGAGACTTAATTTGTCTTTTAATTCTCTCATGAATTCATCAGCCTGTTTGAGTCTTTCCTTTAATTCACTGACTTCAGAATTTGACTGTTCAAGATCCTCAAGGGCAGTCTTGAGTTGCTCCCTTAAACCATATGCATCCATTTGAAATCCCAGATCTTCCTCAAGCTGTTAGGCTCTATTAGGAGGAACTTAGCTCTGATACCAATTGTTGATAACTGAGAGGGGGGGGTGAATCAGTTATCCTAATTATTTCCCTTATTAGACTTTCCTTTTAATTGAAGCAGCATAAAATCAAACACAAAACATTAACCATGAAATAAGAAACACATGACACAGTATTTTTGACGTGGAAACCCTGTTAAGGGAGAAAACCACGGGGTGATTAACCCAAGAATTATTCTCTGTTAGAAGAATAGGAAATTACAAAAATGGCACTTGCCAATTAGGGCTCACTGCCCGAGCACACTGCTCACAAGAGGCTCACTGCCTACAAGAAGACACACTGTCTTACAAAGTGATAAGAATCACAGTCTTGAACTGATTGGAAGCATCTGCATATGCTGGAGTTCAGTTCCGGTTAGGTTCAGTATACTGATCTGCTGCACTTCATCTTTCCTCTGTTCTTTAGTCTGCTGTCCTTTCACATACCGGATCTTTCTTGTTACTTCTGCTCTATTCTGGACTTGTTCGCATATCCTCTCACACACTACACACCCTTTACAACTAAATCCATCCTCTATATATATCCGCACAAGTAATTTCATCATCTTTCTAGTCGGCATCCGGAACAGTCTAGTTTCTTACAAACTTAGTTCTGTCGGCTGAATCCTTGCTCACCAAGCAATGCGGATCAAGCATATACTTGTAGATATCATCAATTATGTCGGCCAAACATGATTCATGCCTCCGCAACCTTTATCATTATCTGTAACACATCCGGAAAGTAGTTTGATACTCAGTCAGTCAGTTCTTCCTCTGTTTTCACTGTCTCTCAGGAATCCGGTACTCAACTATTCATATCTTTTTCCTTGTCCATCTCCGGAGGCTAAATCCTTGGAATATACTACTCAAGATAGTCCTCTTGACTTCCCCAGATCCGCACTGCACCAAGACACTTCCTCTGAGAGATCCGGACCAATCTGTCGGACCTTGCCACATGCTCTGTTCTTGTTCACCGGACCACCACAATCTTCAATCTGACTTCCGGTAGAGACATATCATGACTTGCGGATATGTGGGATGACCTTTGTTGCCATCAATGACAACAACCATGAATCCATATAGTGTCTCTTGCCAACAGATTTGAGTAATCATACTGCTTTTGAAGAAGAAGGTAGAAGGACATTCAGGTTCACAAGATCTCTACCCACCAAGCAAACAATGGGGTACAATTACTCTCAATTCCATGGTTATTGTTGTGCATGTCATGTTTATGGTCATAAGGCTAGAGATTGTAAAAGAAATGATTTTGGATGGAATAAAGAGAAATTTTTTTATAGTTGGTCAAATTAGGACTACAATAATTCTTTTTATAACTACAATAAAGTTGGTCACATAGAAAGGAATTGTTGGATGCATGCAAGAAAAATGGGATATAATAATAGCTCCTTTGAATGGCTGAATAGAACGAACAAAATCATTTGCTTTAACTTTCATAAGTTGGGACATAAAGAAAAGCACTATAGTAGCAAGTTGAACAAATCCTCTAAGAACTTAAGAGTTAATGTAAAGTTCAATCAAAAGAGGGAATCTATTCAGGTATGGAGAAGAAAGGAAGAGAATGTTCTGGAAAAGGAAAACAAAGATCCTATACTAGTTTGGAGAAGAAAACAAAGTCAAGAAGAAGGAAGTCCTAATCTTGTGCATGCTGTACATGAGACATTATAAACTGCTTGAGACACAACTTAGAGTGAGGGGGAGTTGTCTAATGTTCTATCTCTTTCCCCAAGAAGTTTCAAGAGAATTGTTATGCTTCTTTTGGACTCTTCATGTTATCTGATGATTATTGTTTCATAATGAAGAAGTGGTCTTCATCTCATAGGTTCAAAGACATTGTGTCAATACAGTTTAATTAGTTTGTGCTGCTATGTCATCATTATATTAGGAGTTTTTGGTTTAAGTGCTTGTGATATGACTTGCAGATAATGGGAACTCATGTTTGAAATCATGTTTGTTACCAGAACATGATCATGATGCACTTCATGATGTTAGACAAGCAGTAATTAGGACATAAGATTATAAGATGAGGTCTTTCATTGGTGCATATCATGCTTGCCTTGCATATGCCTTCTTACCTTGGTGTTGTAGTCATCTTCATGTGTATACTTTTGATATGTTTGATTATCATATTATTGTGCTTTAGGATGGGTTTTCTATACTTCTAATGTTCTTCAATATAGCTAAGGAGTTGTAAGGAGTTACTCTTCATGCTTGAGTAATAATGATGCTTTGCTATGTTCCAAAATCTTTTCATTTTGATCAAAAATGTTGTTTGAGGTTGAGTATGATCTTTGATCCTCATGATTCATTTCAAAAGATCTTCATATTGGATTTGGTTCTTCATGTTCTTAAGGAGTGATGTTGATGTCTGCTTGGTCTTGATGTTCAGTTCTCAAAGAGTGAATGTTGTTATGAAAATCTCTTTGGAACAGTTTGATAGTCTAGTACAAGCTATGTACAAGTAATATGGAGGACAGTAAATTACTTGTTGGTACTGCAATGTGTTGGCAGTTGATAATGACAATGATAGTGTCTTGGTTGGTAGTGTGTATGTTGATGAAAGCACAATTCCAAGACAGTACTCTGAACAGTGACAATGAACTCTATCAATGCTAATGTTTTCCAGTGGTAGGGTACAGTTTAATGAGTTTGTATTTGGAAGCAGGACAGTGGTGCAGTCTTGTTGCCATGTTGCCATGTTGTTCTCAGTCATTAGTATATGATAATGAATAATGTCTTCTAAATTGTGATACTGCTCACAGTGATGTTGCTATCCAATGGTTATTATAATTAGTCAAATGTCTTTTCTGGTGCTTGAGATTTACTTATATAGCAACAGGTGTCCTATATGTTTCTTGATTGGAAGAGAGGACAGTGAACATATACATTCAATGGCAACAACCTTGTAGCTCGGTAAAAGAATGTAGTGTAGGTGTAGAACTTGGTAAGTGCAGAGCAAGGTAGGTGCAGATTGATGACTTTCATGTTATGTGCATATCTGTATGAGTGTTTTGATCATTGCTCTTGATAGGGGGAGTTACTTCTAGAGGTAGAATTGTTTTGGTTTTAATGATAGTCATTCAATGACAGTCCTTATGACAACTATTTTGGTAATAAGGTATGATGGTGATTTCATATGTGACAGTGTGCTATGTGTATTCAAGATGTTATCTCATGTTTTGCTTCATGTTGGCATGAACTTGTGATTTATATGAATCAGATTGGATAGGATGAATGCTCTATTTTGCTACAAGGTAGGCAACATTTCTTGTTACCCTGATATTTCAGATATTGTGATGGCATGACACTTTGCTTTGGATGATGGAACTTTGTTGTATAGTGACTTTTGATGTCTTGAGTTTCAATGCATTTGTTATCAGATCTTACTTGATGTCAGATCATGATTGTGTTTTTGATAGAAAATAGATTTGCATCAGACATTCCTAAGCAGTTTTATGTTATATGATAGTTATTATGGTTCCAAGACCTCATGATTAAGCTTATTCTTCAATAGAAGTTGTAAAGAGCAGGATAGCTGATACATTCTTCATGAGTTCATATTGTTTGCACTTTGGTGCCTCCTCATGACTTCATACTGGTTCATATATCTCATACAGAGTTGGATGGCCTCTTCAATGTGGTTTCTAGAGGTTACATACTACAAGATTTCAATAACATGAAGTTGATAGGTGTAAGTATATTGAGGCAATCTCCATGTTTGATGAAAATATTATCTAATAGTGTGTTCTTGGCAATATCAAAGGATTGAGTGTGTATGTCATTTAAAGCTTAAGCAACAATTTTTGGTACTTGGATAGTTGTTTAGACACAGGCGGAGTGATGTTCCAAGCATCTTTTTTCATTTTTTTCAAATGGTGAGTAATAAGGTGAAGTACAAAACTTGGAGAATGTTGACATCAATGCCAAAGGGGGAGATTGTAGAGGCATTAGCATTGATTTTGTCATTTATGTCAAAGGTAGCTCATATCATGATCAGGAGGTGAGGAGATGGGTTGAGTTGGAATTGGAGATCAAACATCTTTCTATGAAAATGTTGAAATGTTGCTTTATGTTGAAATGCAGGATGTTCTTGTCATTATGTTTCAAGATGTTATGGAATGTCAAGGAAGAGGTTCATGTGTTCATATGACAAGTTGATAGAATTTATATTTGTTCATTTTCATACTTTACTCCTTGCAGGACATCAAGATTATCCTATGTAATGGATGCTTTCAGTTTCAAGTATAGGTTGCTTCACAGTTACAGGAGATGCCTTGTTCAAGTTATGATGGTATTACTCATGGTCCATGCATGACAGGACTTCATGGAATTTTGGAGTTGCTTATGTGTTGATCATGCATTAGGACTCAGGCTCATATGTTGTTTGGAATTGCTTCATGTGTTTCTTATGCATCCATGTACTTCATAATGCAAGGCTCATGTTATTTCTCACCTTGATATCTTTGTATGCAGTGTGTCTTGATGACATGATAAAATTGTTCATTTGTTGAGACATGTTCACAGGTATTACTCATGGTCCATGCATGACAGGACTTCATAGAATTTTGGAGTTGCTTATGTGTTGATCATGCATCAGGACTCAGGCTCATATGTTGTTTGGAATTGCTTCATGTATTTCTTGTGCATCCATGTACTTCATAATGCAAGGCTCATGTTATCGCTCACCTTGATATCTTTGTATGCAGTGTGTCTTGATGACATGATAAAATTGTTCATTTGTTGAGACATGTTCACAGGTGATTAGAGGCTGTTCAAAAGTGATTGGAGGTCATCTTTAGAGTAGTCTTCATGTCATTATGAATTCTGAATCAAGGGTTTACTCATATCATTCTCCTGACCAGTTGGATGGAAGACTTCATATTGGTTGATATTGTGCCTGTCCATTATTTGATAAGAGGTGTATGGTGTAAGGCTTGCAGAGAATGTACTTATGTAGAAGACTTACATTTCTTTTGTGTTGATTGATTCAAGAGTTTAAGTAAGTGCAGACATGTTCATCATAAAGTGTTAGACTTGGAACCTTATGTTTTTAAAGAAGAGTGTTGTCATGTGTTCAAAGTAGTTGGTGCTTTGATATCATTTGTATACATGTTCAAGGGTTTTACTTGGCAGATACATGCTCATATATGCAGAGACACATGGTCCTTCATGTGAAGGCACACGATCATTTTTGTTCAATAACAAATAGACAAGTGTGAGCTCTTAAACCCTAAAGACTCAAGAAAAACCCTAAGACCGTCATCTTACAAGGTTAATTTTTATTTTAAATGGATGTTGACCTACTATTATAGGTGTTGGGTGAATATTTTGTCGTTAACTTGCTAACCGTAAAATGGGTATATCAGCCACAGCTATGATGAGACAAAGTCTCTCCTCTCAGCAAGGGGAGGTTCCCTCTAATTACTTGACTTTTGCAAATCAAACAACTTATAAAATTTATGTACACTAAAAACTATGTTTGTGGTGGTTCCATCTCATCTCATTCTCTTTTTTCAGAATAGATGTTTATATTTCAAACTCTTGATATAAGACTTGTAAATTATCACAAAATCACAGAAACTCAAAGTTTTCTGTTACCTCACTTACTACTTGTAAACATAACTATTTGAAGTAGAATGCAGCCCAAAGTCTTCACTCCTCTTCAAGATGATAAAAGTAAATCGAATATAAACACTTGCAGCACAAAGTCTCCAAACTATTGTATTCTCACAAACATGAACATATAACCCACAACCGATTTGATAACACAAAGTTTATCAGAATCAAATTAAGAGCGCTCTTCAATCACTTGAAACAAACTCCACACTTCAATTATTATCAAATAAGATTATGATAGCAAGACATAAGAACAATACTATCACAACACAAATAATCCCAAGACAAAGATTGGAATTGAACTTGCTTTCTTGTATTGACAAATATTTGAATATTGATTTTCACAAAAAGCACAAAGTCTTGATTTGCTTCTCAATTCGCCAGAGTTTTCTTGCAATAGACAAAAGATAATATTTACAAAAGAGGTCCCCTTTATTTATAGGGAAAGACCTTGAGAAAATCTAGGAAATCTACAACTACTTTGACCTATTCAACAAGAGAGTCCTATTTGACTTATGACTTCTCTTGTTTCACATGTAATTACATTTTGGAAAATTACATGTGTGATGTCCAAAACAAAATTCCATTTACATAATATCTAAGAAAAATAAGCTAAGGCACTAGCTTCCTCCATCTTTTTTCTTCAGGAAGTTCTGATACATGGTTTGAACAACTGACATATCGCATGCATCTGGTTTTGCTATGTTTTTAGAGATGGTACGAGCTCAGAGAATTGAATCTTTCACCACCTTCACTGTCTTTTCATGCTTGTCTAAATTATCCTTCAGATTCTCCAGAGTCGAATGTTGATCATACAGGTTGTCCATTGAGAGCATCGAGGGAGCTTCCTCTTCAAATTTCTTTTGTACCATTTCTTCAAAAGAACTTATCATTTCCTGTGCTGTGAGGAAACTGTGATCTTCCCTTGTCAAGGTGCAAGGGAGTTCTTCTAGCCAATGTAGGAGTGTGACATCACTGTCTTCGCTGGCTTCTCGAGCTTGGCACAGATCTTCAAGTAGACTCTTTATTATGAAAATACGATGAGCTAGAGTCTCCTTGGTCTTGAGATATGATTCCTTGTTGGTGATGACCCCAATGGTGATTAGATTCTTTATCTTGATCTTCTTCATATCTATCCACTCTTCTAGGCTCTCTTCTTGATCTTGTAGCTCTTGTGAAAGTAGATCTACCAGATTGTCCAACTCCGCTTTAGCTTTGTCCATTTTCTCCTTTCTTTCCACAACCGTTTTCAATAGAACTCGTCCTTGTGCCAATAACCGCTCCACTACATCCCCCACTATCTTGCCTCTGGCTTGGGCTTTTTCAACCTTTTGTATCAGGGGATCTTCCACTGTCACCGCCATTGGTTCTACTATTTCTGATGACTTCACTATTTTCTGAAGGAGAGCAGCCAGTTGTTCTGCTTTTGCTTTCTATTGCTCCTTCTCCCTCTTGGCTTCATCATACTTTTCAAGTAGGGTACTGGCAGTGGTCTGGAAATCTGCTTTGACACCCTCATGAGTCACTTTACCAAGCTCAACCCTTGAGATGACATAACTGCTCATGTCAAAAGTATCAACCGTGACATCTTCAGGAGGTTTGGCTATTTCGGCATATCTGATCCCCTTTTCAGTGACCAGCCTAGAAACAGTCTTAGGCTTCTTCTTTTGGTTCTTAGCTTTCACGGGCAACAGCTTTTCAATGTCAATCTCATCAGGTGAGATGGCTTGTTTCTTCCTCTTTGGAGTATAGGCAGATAGCCATGGAGGAAGTATAGATGCATCAATAGCTGGAGGGGGATCCACTACTTGCTTGGTTGGCTCCGCGTTTATACCCGTGATGGTGACAATTGGACTTGTGTTGGTAAACACAACACCTGTATCAATAACCTTTTGTGAAGCATCAAGAAGGTTCTCCAAAATAGTTTGTTCCCCGATATCAAAAGAAGGGGAAGATAAACTTGGAATGGAACGAGACGAATAAAAAACAGTTCCAAGACTAGCCCTCATGGATTGAGGAGTATTGTCAGAAGAAACAACAAAAATGGGAGAAAGAGGAACATTTGAAATTACTGGCAAACCATTCGAAAATGGAACATGAGGAGGAGGTGTAAGAACTTGTTTCTTGGAAGGAAGGTCTTTCACAGGAGTCTACGGGGAACCATCAAGTCGCTCTACCTCTGTATCTTCATCTTCACCTTGTTCAACTTCTGTAGATACCTTTGTCTTAGACCTTTGAACATTTTGTTCTTCAGTCTCAACATCTTCAATTTCCATATGATCATCATTGATGTCTTCAACATCTGACTTAGTGGCATCAGAAGCCTCTATGGTTTCTTTCTTCTTTCCTCCCTTGGACACAAACTTGATCTTTGGTTTATGTACCTTGGAGGAGGAAGGAGTGTCACTCATGTTCTTAGTTCAGTTTTCCACCTTTTTACCTGTTTGCTCCTGTGTCCCCTCTTTGAACCCTGTAAGGAAATCTTTCAACTTGATCCCTTTACTTTCCAACCACAAGTTGGTGTTTGCCAATATAGGTTGGAATCTTTTCCTGATGGATGTCTCCTCCTTGACTGACCATTTCACCTCTGGGAGAGGTGAAGCCTCAACATTCTCTGCCTCATATTTATGATCTAGGACATCTCCATCATCCTCCATTCCATCTAGAATATCAGCTAGTCCTAGTTCCTCAATTTGGCTTAGATGAAGTCTGCAAAAATCCAATTTTCTGATCTCATTTTGAGTCCTGAGATTTGCCCATATGTCTTCAACCATTGGCTCATGAAAATTTGACTTCCTCTTGATTTTATCTTGAACCCTTCTAAAGTCAAAATGATTTCTTTTCTTGTAGGTCTTCATGGTGACCAATTGCAACTCAGAGTCAATTATCTTTGCTTTGTTGGTAGACTGAACTGAGTACCTCCCAATTTCAATGGGAAACTTTATCCCTGACTTCTTAAGCTCCATCTATTTGTTGTGTACCACAATCAGTTGTCTGCAAAGTTCCATAAGAACAATACGATCACTGGGATACCGTGGCAGCATGTAAGGGTAACCAGGATAGTATCCTACTTGAAGATATGTGAAGGTGGGAAATTGCAAGAACAAACAACCAAAAGAATTTACAACTTGCCATGCTTCATCAGAAACTCTTCTTTGAACCAGTTCACCATTCCACAAGCACATGAAAACTGAGAAGAACGCATCATTGACTCTTCTGAAATGATGAATTGACCCCTTCAGTGTGATTTGGGGGTAGTATTCATACACTGGGACCAACCTCCTGTCCCCTACTTGGGTTAAACCTGGAAAGTTCCTCATGCTTGCAGCAGCATAGACAAGATAAGAGGTCATGTAAAATTTGAAGGTAGTATTGACCCTTAGCAGTTGCTCATGCAGAGCATTGCTGATCTGCTCACCCCAGAATATCTTCTGGTTACCCCGTAGAATCACCTTGATGTAAGTGTAAATCCAGTCCTAGAATTTAGAAGCAGAAGGGAGTCCTCTGATGTGACTCAAAAGAGTAATCAAGTCACACACTTCCTCCACAAAATCACTCCTGTGGAGATCTTTTGGCCATCTGGTCAAAGTTGCCCTAGGAATCTTCAACCATTTGCTATTTATGTGCCTTCTAGCAGATTCCAAGTCATTGTCATAGTCTTGTTGACCTTGAGCAAAATCAATCTGCCTGACATTTTCAATTGGTGGACACATGAAGATTTTGTCCATGAATTCTGCATCCAATCTCATGATAACATTTCCCTATGAGTTCGTCATAGCTCTAGTGTCTCTATTGTAGTGGTTGGCCACTTGTAGAACAAATTCAGGATTATGTGCACTGATAGGAAATGATGCAACCAAATGAATACTGCTGTCAATGATTTTCTGCATATGCCGGGAGGGATTTGCTTGTTTAGTTCTATCTATGAATTCGGCCATATCTACGTGCCCAATTTCAGTGTCTCTGATTTCATCAACATTTGACTGAACTGCTGTTACCGGAAAGACACCCTGGTACTTGTACTTCATGACTCTGGACTTTGACGGAGATGATTCTGACATGAGCTCTAGAGAGAACTGTGAACTTGAACACCACGAACACTGATTGAAAACTGCAAAAGGCCATGATCTCGCAGTTAGGGGAAAAATTGGATAAACTGGGTCAACTACGTTTTGGCGATCATGGACAGGCAAGCATGCGTTTAAAGGTCTTGAGTGCGCAAATCAAGGTGAAGGCAAAAGCGGGCTTTTGGTTTTGAAAAGTGAATTTTCTAGTGTTGGGGAAAAATTAGGAAAATGTGCTTGGGCGGGTGATTCTGCTGCCCTTGCAAGTTGGGAGAGATTTCATGTGTAAAGGCGGTTAAAAACGCCGCTTTTGCATGTATTTGGAAGTTTTTTTTTGGTTGATATGTTCGAGTGGTGAAAACGACCGCTATTGCAAGTGACTTAGTGAAAACCTCAATTGTTCGAGTGGATGTATTGACTGCTCAAGCAGGGGAAGTGATTTTGAGTTTTGGTGTAGGGGCGGTTGAAAACGCCGCTTCTGCATTTGGGAGGTTTATCGGTTAACATGCAAGAGCAGACGAAATGACCGCTATTGCAGGTTAAAGGGAAAATGTTAACAGATGTTCGGGCAGATGAAAACACCGCTCATGCAAGTAAGCGTTAAACTTCAAAGGTCTTGGTGTAGGGGCGGGGGGTTTCAACCGATTTGCATGTGGAAGGTTTACCATGCTGTGTGGGCGGCAGAAATTTCTGTCGATGCAAATAATGCTGGGTTTAGTTTGAAGTGTTTGATCAGGTGAATCGACACTACGATGGGTAAGATCTTGCCGTGTATGGGGGGTGTAATTCGCCGCCCATCCACGTTGGTAGTTTAGGAAGTATCAAGGATTGAGCGGTAAATCCGCCGCTATAGGCGTTGAAACTTTTAGGGTATGGACTTGGGATTGTCAAAGCGACGAACACCGACATTTTCAATTTAAAACAACAACAAAAACAATAAACAAAAATGCTTGAAACCAAAGGATACAAGCCCTAGTTTATCACAAGAAATGATCGACAGGAGGAAACATGAAACCCTAACCTAGCATGAGGATTAGTTAAAAATGCAAAACTAAAGAAAGAAACTTGACACAAACAAAACAAACGAACTTACCAGAGAAAAGAGGCGCTAAAGATGGATCCAGACTGCAGTAATTTTCTTTCGGGCTCTCCTCCGTGGCGCTAGTTCGAACATAAACGATAAACAAACGAAAGGCAAAGCGAGTACTTAACACTTAAAAATGAACGTTAAATGACTCGACACGAGTGGCCATTAATGGCACTCCAGTCGAAAGATTTGAGGATCTTGTCAGAGCAGGTATTTCAGCTACTCCTGCAAGTTCCACCGTGTAGGGTATGTAAAAGCGGGTATTTCGGCCGCCGTTGCATAGAACACAAAGTTCAACATATGTAATAGTGGCTAAAAACGCTGCTCTTACATGTGAACAAGCTTCTAAACATGTAATAGTGGTTAAAAATGCCGCTCTTACATGTGAACAAGCTTCTAAACATGTAATAGCGGTTAAAAACGCCGCTCTTACATGTGAACAAAAAACAAAAATGGCTAACACCTAAAAAATGACTAAAACTAACATTTTAACTAATTTACAACTTGAACGTTCTTCGCAAATATCAAAAAACTGATTCAAACGGATGTCATAAACCAATTGAGAATGTCAAATGACTTCGCACAAGACTAAGGGAATCTTGTCTTGATTTGCAATCTTAGAGTGTAGATTCACGAAACGGACAAGTTTCGTGGGGTTGTCTACAAAAACGAGAGTAGCTAATTTTGAGAACAACAGCTGGCTCTAACTGGGGAACTTCCTTCAATCAAACTTTGAAACGATTGAGGGGAGTAGAATCCAGCCTCTAAGTGCCTTCATCCATGCCATTGGGCTATAGAGTCGAGCTAAAAAGAAAAAGACACAAAGGACTAAATGAAAACACAAATAAAAACACAAAACTATACAAATGTACAATTTTTAACTTATCTGAAACTTCAAGGATTGAAGTGCTTCAGATGTTGTCCACTGTGAGGCAACGAGAATGGTGTCCCATCCTGATACTCCAGCAAGAAACTATTTTCACCACAGAACTGATGAATGGTGAATGGACCTCTCCACAAGGAATCAAATTTCCCATGCATCCCTTTTGGTTCTCTCCTCTTGTCCCACAACAAGACTTGATCTCCAACCTGAAACTCATGAGCCTTTGTCTTCTTGTCGAAGAGTTTCTTTACTTGATTTTGGTGCTCGGCAATACGGTCCACCACCATAGTGCGCTGCTCCTCAAGTTTAGTCAAATACATGATCCTTTTATCAATAGAACTATCAAAAGTTCTATCTTCCAATGCCTTTACCAACTTCAATGCTAGCAATTCCAAGGTAATCGGTATTTCTGCATTTAGACCATATAGAAGCTGAAATGGCGACATGCCTATCGCCCTTTTGGGTGTAATTCTATCAGCCCATAAAGCATCAAACAATGCCTTATGCCAAGTTCTCTGATTCTCATCTACTAGTTTCCTGATGATAGTGACCAGATTCTTATTACTTGATTCTGCTTGACCATTCCCTTGCGGATAATAGTTTGATGAATGGGAAAGAATGATCCTATGCTCGTAGCAAAACTCAGTAATCTCATGAGAGGAAAAACAAGTAGCATTGTCTGCTACAATCTTGTTTGGAACTCCAAACCTGGAAATAATGTTCTCCTTAAGAAAACTGCACACCACCTCTGAAGTAGCATGCTTGACTAGAATAGCTTCCACCCATTTGGTAAAATAGTCTGTTGCAGTGAGAACATAGTTATGTCCTGCACTTGATGATGGATTCACTGCGCCAATGAAGTCAATACCCCATTGCTGAAAAGGCTCGTCAATCACCACTGGTTTTAGAGGTAAGGCTGCCAATTTTGGTTTCCCAACAAACTGTTGGCATAACTCACACTTGCATACCCAATTGTACGCATCTTGGAATAGCGTGGGCCAATAGTATCGAGCTCGTAGAATTTTGTGAGCTGTTACAGGTGCTAAAAAATGTCCTCCACAAGCCAAATTGTGGAAAGACTCCAAAAGTCTACCTTGTTGCGCTTTATCCACACAATAGAGAAATACACCATCAAGACTTCTCTTGTACAAACCATTGTCCCAAAGGACGTAGTTAGCGGCTTTTAACTTGACAGTTCTCTTTTCCTTATAAGACAAGTGAGAAGGGCACTCACCATAGGTAAGGAAATGAGCGATATTGGAATACCACTCGTCAGTTGTAGTAACAAAAAGAACAGTTGGCGTGTCCACAACTTCTTCTTCTTCGTCCCCTGTCTCTTTTGGAACATTATCTGCGATCAATTGACACAAACCTTTACCACGCACAAGCTTGGTAGGATTGATATCCAGATCAAATTCTTGAATCTTAGCGATCCAATTACCTCTCTTTGTTTCGAACTCCTGTTGAGTTAGGATAGATTTGACTGTTGTATCAGGCACCATGACAACAGTGTGTGAGTTTAGAATATAGAGCCTGAAATGCTTAACCGCTTTGACTATGGCATAGGCATGCTTCTCCATATTTGAATACTTCAATTCATGAGCTTTGAGAGGACAACTCATAAATGATATGGGGGATTCAACGCCTTTTTCATTCTACTGAACCAGAATAGTTGAAAGTGTGTGTTCTGAAGCGTAGCTATAGACTATGAAATCCTTAGTGTAGTCGGGACAAACAAGAACTAGAGCATGAGCAATAGCTCTCTTGATATCCTTGAACGCTTCCTTACCTTCCGCAGTCCAATGGAAAGTGGCCTTACCCTTCATCATATTAACAATGTGACGGGTTTTTTCTGCAAACTCAGGAATGAACCTTCGCAGAAAATTCACCTTTGCAAAGAAAGAGTGAATAGCAGTCTTACTTGCTGGCAGAGTGAGACTTTGAATAGATTTAACTCTCTCTGGGTCAATCTTAGTACCTTCTCGGGATACAATGTGCCCAAGAAGCTTGCCTTCCGTCACCCCAAAAATTGACTTCTTGGGATTGAGGGAAATACCATTTTGCCGACAGTGTTCCAGCACTTGTCGCAAATGATGTGCATGATCATGATGGTTTTTGGAGAAAACAGTCAAGTCATCGAGATACACCATGATGAACTTACCCATCTCATCTCTGAAAGCAAGATCCATCGCTCTTTGAAATGTTGTGCCAGCATTGATTAGACCAAAAGGCATTCTGCGATATGCAAATGTGCCCCATGGTGTGGTGAAGGCAGTTTTGAATTGATCAGCTTCATTGACTTCCACTTGGTTATATCCTGAAATACCATCTAACATAGATAGCATTTCTGAACCAGTCACTGTTTGCAACACTTGGTCCATGATGGGCAAAGGGTAGTTATCTTTCAAGGAAGACTGGTTGAGATTCCTGAATTCAACACAGATACGGATTTCTCCGTTCTTCTTCCTTACAGGTACTATGTTTGCGATCCATGTGGAATGATGAATTGGAAAAATTATCCTTGCATTTAGCATTTTCTAAATTTTAGAAAGAATCGTACCTGATATCTTTGGATTGTATTGCCTCTGCTTCTATTTGTGAGGCAATGATCCAGCCTTGAGGGGAATTTCATGTCGAACCTCCTTAGGCCTGAAAGACTTCAAGTCATCATAGGAGTAAGCCAAAACATCAATGTAATGGCGGAGGAGGGTAATGAATTTGAATCTTTCATCAGCAGTGCAACATTTTCCAATGTTGACCATCTTAGGATCCGCTTCCGAACCCAAATTGACCTGCTCAAATTCCATAGAGGAACCTGAATCCTGTTGTTGTTACCGCTGCTTGATATACCTATCATGTTTATCAAAGAGTTTCTCAAGAGAAACCAAACCTTTTGAGATTTTATTTCCTTTCAATTGTAGAAATTCTTTGCCAGTTTGCGAATCTACCTTAGAAACATATTCACGAGGTGGTGATTCACTTCCTTCAAAGTAAAGCTCATCAAAACTATCCATCTTTTCTAGGAAAGCAATAATCTGATTATCACCATTGAACACCTACCAATGGTCAGCATTATCAGGTACACTTGGTTGAAAGACTAGCTCAATAGTGCACTTGTTTCCTTTGAAATCCTTGTGAGGCACCATGAGAGTGGCGGAAACAGCCAATGAATCTGCACGGTCATTGAACTCTCTTGGCACTGCTGAAATATTGAAAGCATCGAAATCTTCAATGCAATCCCATACGCGATTGCGATAGTGTCTCAGTCTTTTATTTTTTGTTTAGTACAAATTTCTTACTTGACAAACCACCAATTCGGCGTCCCCTTGAGCATGAAGGATCTTAACACCTCTGGCACGCGCCGCTTCCAATCCAAGCAACAAGGACTCGTATTCGGCGGTGTTATTGGTATTATCAAATTGTAGCTTGTATGAAAAAGGTAAAATATCACCTTGTGGCGATATCAAAACCACTCCGGCTCCAGAACCGGTAGAAGAACAGCTGCCATCAAATTCTAAAATCCAAACTTCATCAGAATTTGATTTCTTGGACTTTCTTTGGTCAGAAGATTCCTCTTCATCAGTGAGGGAAGAATCTGGTATTGCTATACCCTCACCTAAACTTTCATCTGAAAAACTCTTCTGAGTCTCCATCTGACATATCGGAGCTATCACCCAATGTACCCTCATCTGATGAACTGGAACAATCTTCAGTAGATAGAAAATAGTTACCCATTCCCAAGGACTCAAATAAAATTTGAGCTTTGGGGTTTGATGTTTGAGTAACAATGTATTTTGCCTCCTTCTCAGGAAGCAGCTTCTGCATGATACCTTTAACAGGTATCCTAGCTTCAGACAAATCCATGTTCAATTCTCCACCCACATCCTTGCAGAAATTACGTCCAAGAAGAATGCCGTATGAAGCTGGAACATCAGCTACCAAGACTCTCATCTTGATTCTCTTATCTGGAAAAGCTGTAAATGTAAATTGGGCGTCTTTGATCTGACCCAAAAGTGGAACTTGCTTATTCTCCATAGAGAAACACCTCCCAAAAGTTTTGGTTAAAGTGAGGCCAAGGGCATCTGCTACCTTAACAGGCATAACATTGTCTGAGGCTCCAGAATCTATTACACAATTGCTCAATTTATGACCATTTACTAATAGGGAAACATAGAAAGGTTTAATTTTTCCAGAGGCTTCAGGGGGAGTAGTAACAAGATTGTTTTGGGTAGGTTTACTTTTGGAGGAGTCTGGTGTAGCTTTGGGAAACTCTTGTCCTGTAGGGACTGCCTTATTTCTGACATATTTGGCTAATCTATCAAATTGTTCAGGATTAGCCTGTAAATATTCTACTTCAGACATTTGTATCTTAGTTCTCCTAGCATGATCTATTATATCAAACTGCTGAAAAGAATTAGATATGGAGGAAGAAAAACCATCATTTTGATTTTTGGTAGAGACAACACTAGTCTGAGGAGTAGAGGTGGAAGGTACAAATTCATTAGAGGCACTTACTTGTTTATTGACCACCGGGTCTTTTGATTGGAAAGGTAGCGGAGTCCCCCGTTTAGCGATTGAAATCGCCGGTTGAGATTCTTCTCTCGCCTTCCCTTTATCAGCTTGAAGAGCTGACTGATTTTGAGACCTAGTGAAAACAACATATGCTCCTTCACTCACTTCTCCTTTTTCAGCTTCGTCCTGGTAGTTCAGAAAGCTAATGGTAGAGACACCAGCTAACTCTTTTTCTCCTTCTGTGAAGAGATTAGCACCATTTTCATATTCCAACTCAGGTTGGAAAGAAAGTTCATTTTCAGCTTCATAGTAGCCAACAGCAGAGTTGACCGGCGTTGCTTCAATAGCAAGCTTCCCCTGTGTAGGAGGAAGACGGTTTTGTTGTCCTTGATTCCTAGCAGCATTGCCTTGATATGAGTTATTTGGAAATGTCCTCCTTGGTATATCTCGGTAAGAAGGAGGTGTAGATATACCTTGGGACATTTGTCTCTTCAGAGCTAGCAATTCATTTGCTAGCTTTTGCACCATGGGATCCGTGGTGCTTGTAGAAGCGTTCTCAGTAGAAGAGGAGCTTTTATTTCTATTAGTATCCCTTCTTATCTTACCCGCAAGGATAAGATCATCTTCTACTTTAGTTGCCAGAATCTGAGCCGCAGCAAGATCAGTAGGAGCAGCTCGCCTCAGTAGGAAACTCACCTCCGGAAGCTGTGTATTGATAAAGAAACATTTAAGGTTCTCCGCTGTGGGCTCAGCGGTGGTGGGAATCCTGTTTCTCAATTTGTTGAACTTAGCGATGAAATCTCGCATTGGTTCATGAGGTTCCTTTTTCATCTATGTCAGCTGTGCCAACAATGCATGAGCATCTTCCGCAGGTTTGAACCTGGCTTCGAACTTGGTTTTGAGAGTAGCCCAGTTTATTATGGTATGAGCTTGGAGGTGGTAAAACCAGTCTACAGCAACACCTTGTAGTGTTTCTACAAAGAGTCACATAGCCACATCTTCGTGCTCGACACCTATCACACCACACGCTATACAGAAAGCCGCAATATGCTCATCAGGATGAAATTTTTCGTCACCATAGAATTTGGGGAAATTCTTTCTTGAACTACGAGGTAGTTCATGCAATGGTGGGGTCAAATTTAGAGGACCAAAGGTATTACCCCAAGGGCCTTGGGCTGCCATGACGCGCTGATTGAAAGGTGGTATAACAAACCTTGGTGGCGTATGAACAGCCAAAACTCTGTTAGCACTGGCAATAGAAACTTCACTTGGTATTAGAGACCTGGTGTTTGTAGGGGGAAAACTCCTGGTGCGCTAAAGACGAGGTCGTGGAGTTAAGAATCCAAAATTATTCTGCTACATCAATTCAAATGCAGGATCAATAATACCCTGAGCCCTCTTACTTCTGGTGTACCGAGAATCTGCTAGACTGTATTATGCTAAACACAATTTTGCAAGAAAATGGAAAGGAACTGAAAATGCTTCAACTCGGAGCGTGAGGCTTCAAGTTGCATGTTCCTTCCCCAGTAGAGTCTCCAAAAAACTGTTGGGTGAATATTTTATCGTTAACTCACTAACGACAAAATGGGTATATTAGCCACAGCTATGATGAGACAAAGTCTCTCCTCTCAGCAAGGGGAGGTTCCCTCTAATTACTTGACTTTTGCAAATCAAACAACTTATAAAATTTATGTCCACTAAAAACTATGTTTGTGGTGGTTCCATCTCATCTCATTCTCTTTTTTTAGAATAGATGTTTATATTTCAAACTCTTGATATAAGACTTGTAAATTATCACAAAATCACAGAAACTCAAAGTTTTCTGTTACCTCACTTACTACTTGTAAACAGAACTATTTGAAGTAGAATGCAGCCCAAAGTCTTCACTCCTCTTCAAGATGATAAAAGTAAATCGAATATAACAACTTGCAGCACAAAGTCTCCAAACTATTGTATTCTCACAAACATGAACATATAACCCACAACCGATTTGATAACACAAAGTTTATCAGAATCAAATTAAGAGCGCTCTTCAATCACTTGAAACAAACTCCACACTTCAATTATTATCAAATAAGATCATGATAGCAAGACATAAGAACAATACTATCACAACACAAATAATCCCAAGACAAAGATTGGAATTGAACTTGCTTTCTTGTATTGACAAATATTTGAATATTGATTTTCACAAAAAGCACAAAGTCTTGATTTGCTTCTCAATTCGCCAGAGTTTTCTTGTAATAGACAAAAGATAATATTTACAAAAGAGGTCCCCTTTATTTATAGGGAAAGACCTTGAGAAAATCTAGGAAATCTACAACTACTTTGACTTATTCAACAAGAGAGTCCTATTTGACTTATGACTTCTCTTGTTTCACATGTAATTACATTTTGGAAAATTACATGTGTAGATATCCAAAACAAAATTCCATTTACATAATATCTAAGAAAAATAAGCTAAGGCACTAGCTTCCTCCATCTTTTTTCTTCAGGAAGTTCTGATACATGGTTTGAACAACTGACATCTAGCATGCATCTGGTTTTGCTGTGTTTTCAGAGATGGTGCGAGCTCGGAGAATTGAATCTTTCACCGCCTTCACTGCCTTTTCATGCTTGTCTAAATTATCCTTCAAATTCTCCAGAGTCGAATGTTGATCATACAGGTTGTCCATTGAGAGCATCGAGGGAGCTTCCTCTTCAAATTTCTTTTGTACCATTTCTTCAAAAGAACTTATCATTTCCTGTGCTGTGAGGAAACTGTGATCTTCCCTTGTCAAGGTGCAAGGGAGTTCTTCTAGCCGATGTAGGAGTGTGACATCACTGTCTTCACTGGCTTCTTGAGCTTGGCACAGATCTTCAAGTAGACTCTTTATTATGAAAATACGATGAGCTAGAGTCTCCTTGGTCTTGAGATATGATTCCTTGTTGGTGATGACCCCAATGGTGATCAGATTCTTTATCTTGATCTTCTTCATATCTATCCACTCTTCTAGGCTCTCTTCTTGATCTTGTAGCTCTTGTGAAAGTAGATCTACGAGATTGTCTAGATCCGCTTTAGCTTTGTCCATTTTCTCCTTTCTTTCCACAGCGGTTTTCAACAGAACTCGTCCTTGTGCCAACAACCGCTCCACTACATCCCCCACTATCTTGCCTTTGGCTTGGGCTTTTTCAACCTTCTGTATCAAGGGATCTTTCACTGTCACCGCCATTGGTTCTACTATTTCTGATGACTTCACTATTTTCTGAAGGACAGCAGCCAGTTGTTCTGCTTTTGCTTTGTATTGCTCCTTCTCCCTCTTGGCTTCATCATACTTTTCAAGTAGGGTACTGGCAGTGGTCTAGAAATCTGCTTTGACACCCTCATTAGTCACTTTACCAAGCTCAACCCTTGAGATGACATAACTGCTCATGTCAAAAGTATCAACCGTGGCATCTTCAGGAGGTTTGGCTATTTTGACATATCTGATCCCCTTTTCAGTGACCAGCCTAGAAACAGTCTTAGGCTTCTTCTTTTGGTTCTTAGCTTTCACAGGCAACAACTTTTCAATGTCAATCTCATCAGGTGAGATGGCTTGTTTCTTCCTCTTTGGAGTATAGGCAGATAGCCATGGAGGAAGTATAGATGCATCAACAGCTGGAGGGGGATCCACTACTTGCTTGGTTGGCTCCGCGTTTATACCCGTGATGGTGACAATTGGACTTGTGTTGGTAAACACAACACCTGTATCAATAACCTTTTGTGAAGCATCAAGAAGGTTCTCCAAAATAGTTTGTTCCCTAATATCAAAAGAAGGGGAAGATAAACTTGGAATGGAACTAGAAGAATCAAAAATGGTTCCAAGACTAGCCCTCATGGATTGAGGAGTATTGTCAGAAGAAACAACAAAAATGGGAGAAAGAGGAACATTTGAAATTACTGGCAAACCATCAGAAAACGGAACATGAGGAGGAGGTGTAAGAACTTGTGTCTTGAAAGGAATGTCTTTCACAGGAGTCTGCGGGGAACCATTAAGTCGCTCTACCTCTGTATCTTCATCTTCACCTTGTTCAACTTCTATAGATAACTTTGTCTTAGACCTTTGAACATTTTGTTCTTCAGTCTCAACATCTTCAATTTCCATATGATCATCATTGATGTCTTCAACATCTGACTTAGTGGCATCAGAAGCCTCTATGGTTTCTTTCTTCTTTCCTCCCTTGGACACAAATTTGATCTTTGGTTTATGTACCTTGGAGGAGGAAGGAGTGTCACTCTTGTTCTTAGTTCGGTTTTCCACCTTTTTACCTGTTTGCTCTTGTGTCCCCTCTTCGGACCCTGTAAGGAACTCTTTGAACTTGATCCCTTTACTTTCCAACCACAAGTTGGTGTTTGCCAATATAGGTTGGAATCTTTTCCTGATGGATGTCTCCTCCTTGACTGACCATTTCACCTCTGGGAGAGGTGAAGCCTCAACATTCTCTGCCTCATATTTATGATCTAGGACATCTCCATCATCCTCCATTCCATTTGGAATATCAGCTAGTCCTAGTTCCTCAATTTGGCTTAGATGAAGTCTACAAAAATCTAATTTTCTGATCTCATTTTGAGTCCTGAGATCTGCCCATATGTCTTCGACCATTGGCTCATGAAAATTTGACTTCCTCTTGATTTTATCTTGAACCCTTCTGAAGTCAAAATGATTTCTTTTCTTGTAGGTCTTCATGGTGACCAACTGCAACTCGGAGTCGATTATCTTTGCTTTGTTGGCAGATTGAACTGAGTACCTTCCAATTTCAATGGGAAACTTTATTCCTGACTTCTTAAGCTCCATCTGTTTGTTGTGTACCACAATCAGTTGTCTGCAAAGTTCCATAAGAACAATGCCATCACTGGGATACCGTGGCAGCATGTAAGGGTAACCAGGATAGTATTCTACCCAAAGATATGTGAAGGTGGGAAATTGCAAGAACAAACAACCAAAAGAATTTACAACCTGCCATGCTTCATCAGAAACTCTTCTTTGAACCAGTTCACCATTCCACAAGCACATGAAAACTGAGAAGAACGCATCATTGACTCTTTTGAAATGATGAATTGACCCCTTCAGTGTGATTTGGGGGTAGTATTCATACACTGGGACCAACCTCCTGTCCCCTACTTGGGTTAAACCTGGAAAGTTCCTCATGCTTGCAGCAACATAGACAAGATAAGAGGTCATGTAAAATTTGAAGGTAGTATTGACCCTTAGCAGTTGCTCATGCAGAGCATTGCTGATCTGCTCACCCCAGAATATCTTCTGGTTACCCCGTAGAATCACCTTGATGTAAGTGTACATCCAGTCCTAGAATTTAGAA
Organism: Cunninghamia lanceolata; assembly: GCA_027924645.1. Taxonomy (NCBI): domain Eukaryota; kingdom Viridiplantae; phylum Streptophyta; class Pinopsida; order Cupressales; family Cupressaceae; genus Cunninghamia; species Cunninghamia lanceolata. The sequence goes on along the minus strand of BSBN01000112.1, from coordinate 21,868,151 downwards.
GCAGAAGGGAGTCCTCTGATGCGACTCAAAAGAGTAATCAAGTCACACACTTCCTCCACAAAATCACTCCTGTGGAGATCTTTTGGCCATTTGGTCAAACTTGCCCTAGGAATCTTCAACCATTTGCTATTTATGTGCCTTCTAGCAGATTCCAAGTCATTGTCATAGTCTTGTTGACCTTGAGCAAAATCAATCTGCCCGACATTTTCAATTGGTGGACATATGAAGATTTTGTCCATGAATTCTGCATCCAATCTCATGATAACATTTTCCTGTGAGTCCGTCACAGCTCTAGTGTCTCTATTGTAGTGGTTGGCCACTTGTAGAACAAATTCAGGATTATGTGCACTGACAGGAAATGATGCAACCAAATGAATACTGCTGTCAATGATTTTCTGCATATGCCGGGAGGGATTTGCTTGTTTAGTTCTATCTATGAATTCAGCCATATCTACGTGCCCAATTTCAGTGTCTCTGATTTCATCAACATTTGACTGAACTGCTGTTACCGGAAAGACACCCTGCTACTTGTACTTCATGACTCTGGACTTTGACGGAGATGATTCTGACATGAGCTCTAGAGAGAACTGTGAACTTGAACACCACGAACACTGATTGAAAACTGCAAAAGGCCATGATCTCGCAGTTAGGGGAAAAATTGGATAAACTGGGTCAACTGCGTTTTGGCGATCATGGACAGGAAAGCATGCGTTTAAAGGTCTTGAGTGCGCAAATCAAGGCGAAGGCAAAAGCGGGCTTTTGGTTTTGAAAAGTGAATTTTCCAGTGTTGGGGAAAAATCAGGAAAATGTGCTTGGGCGGGTGATTCTGCTGCCCTTGCAAGTTGGGAGAGATTTCATGTGTAAAGGCGGTTAAAAACGCCACTTTTGCATGTATTTGGAAGTTTTTTTTTTTGGTTGATATGTTCGAGTGGTGAAAACGACCGCTATTGCAAGCGACTTAGTGAAAACCTCAATTGTTCGAGCGGATGTATTGACCGCTCAGGCAGGGGAAGTGATTTTGAGTTTCGGTGTAGGGGCGGTTGAAAACGCCGCTTCTGCATTTGGGAGGTTTATCGGTTAACATGCAAGAGCGGACGAAATGACCGCTATTGCAGGTTAAAGGGAAAATGTTAACAGATGTTCGGGTAGATGAAAACACCGCTCATGCAGGTAAGCGTTAAACTTCAAAGGTCTTGGTGTAGGGCCGGGGGGTTTCAACCGATTTGCATGTGGAAGGTTTACCATGCTGTGTGGGCAGCAGAAATTTCTGTCGATGCAAATAATGCTGGGTTTAGTTTGAAGTGTTTGATCAGGCGAATCGACACTACGATGGGTAAGATCTTGCCGTGTATGGGGGGTGTAATTCGCTGCCCATCCACGTTGGTAGTTTAGGAAGTATCAAGGATTGAGCGGTAAATCCGCCGCTATAGGCGTTGAAACTTTTAGGGTATGGACTTGGGATTGTCAAAGCGACGAACACCGACATTTTCAATTTAAAACAACAACAAAAACAACAAACAAAAATGCTCGAAACCAAAGGATACAAGCCCTAGTTTATCACAAGAAATGATCGACAGGAGGAAACATGAAACCCTAACCTAGCATGAGGATTAGTTAAAAATGCAAAACTAAAGAAAGAAACTTGACACAAACAAAACAAACGAACTTACCAGAGAAAAGAGGTGCCAAAGATGGATCCAGACTACGGTAATTTTCTTTCGGGCTCTCCTCCGTGGCGCTAGTTCGAACATAAACGATAAACAAATGAAAGGCAAAGCGAGTACTTAACACTTAAAAATGAACGTTAAATGACTCGGCACGAGTGGCCATTAATGGCACTCCAGCCGAAAGATTTGAGGATCTTGTCAGAGCGGGTATTTCGGCTGCTCCTGCGAGTTCCACCGAGTTGGGTATGTAAAAGCGGGTATTTCGGCCGTCGTTGCATAGAACACAAAGTTCAACATATGTAATAGCGGCTAAAAATGCCGCTCTTACCTGTGAACAAGCTTCTAAACATGTAATAGCGGTTAAAAACACCGCTCTTACATGTGAACAAGCTTCTAAACATGTAATAGCGGTTAAAAACGCCGCTCTTACATGTGAACAAAAAACAAAAATGGCTAACACCTAATAAATGACTAAAACTAACATTTTAACCAATTTACAACTTGAACGTTCTTCGCAAATATCAAAAAACCGATTCAAATGGATGTCATAAACCAGTTGAGAATGTCAAATGACTTCGCACGAGACTAAGGGAATCTTGTTTCGATTTGCGATCTGAGTGTAGATTCACGAAACAGACAAGTTTCATGGGGTTGTCTACAAAAACGAGCGTAGCTGATTTTGAGAACAACAATAGGTTATTCACTTATGCATGACCCATTGAAGGGTCCTTAATACATACACTGACCGACCCCGACCTCCTAGGGGTACCGAAGACTAAAGGTGAACAAAGTTTATAAGCGCCAAAATCACATCGATCGGGCCAAGACAAAAAGCAAAATGGCACAAAAAGATCATCCAATGGATGTTGTTTAATTTGCTTTTTGAAGCCAAACAAACACCTCATCATTCTAAATTTGACGTGCAGGGTTATAAAAGGCAGAAAGGTTGATTTTTAAAGCTCTATTAAGCATGCAGACGACCAGAGAATTAATTTTAGAGATTAGTTTGATAGATTTGGAGATTTAGATTATTGTTTTGAGTTTATAAAAGGAATATCTGCAAGGTAGTATGAGGATTTTATTTCTTATGGAGAATTTAATGCAGTTAAGTGTATTTGAAGGATGAAGATGAATTAGAATATGAAGATATTTTTGAGTGCAGTGTGCCAGGAAATTTGATACAGAGATCTGTATTGTGAATTTGAAGACTGTAATTATTGATTTGAGATGAGAGATGGTAAATCTACATGCTAGTATGGGTTTTGTTAATCTTATGAAGAATATAATGGAGTTTATTGCAGTTTGAAACTTGAAGATAAACTTGTGTATGAAGATTATATTCAGTGCAAGAAGAACAATTGCAGTGGTTGATTCTTGAATAGAGGAAGACATTGTAAATTACAGAGATTGTAATGTGTAGGTGATTGATTGTCATTTGTATCAAAGGCTTAGTTGATCATATTATGAATGAAAAGAATTTTGCCAAGTGAATACAAAAGGAGAGATAAGTTTTTGTGAAGAAGTGAATCAAGGAAATCCCCTGAATTATCTTGTTTTGTTTTAAGGTGATTGTACAAGTCAGTGATACTTTGTTTTTTCCAGTGAAGCATTCATTAGCCAGTGAGGCTATGTAATTGTTTATTTCCATGATTAAGCTAGCGAGGCAGTTTTGAGTGGTTTTTCATCCCTATGAAGGTTTTCCACTCGTGAAACCTATTGTGTTAGGGTCTCAATTTCTATGTGATTAATTTGTCCTTCATGCTTGAACATTCAGTATTTGATTCCTTCTTTTGATAAAGCTTATTGTCAAGTTTGATTCCTTCACTTTATTCTTTCAAGTTTGATAAGTAAATATCTTGTTTTTGATGCAACACTGATTCACCCCCCCTCTATGTGTTGATTGTACTCCAACATGAAGATCCTTCTTAGAGAAGGTGAGATGATGAGGTGAAGCAATATGGCCCACCATGGCTTGTAATTGATCAACATTTAGGTTAGTGGGAACTTGGGTCTCTGTTAAAGCTTTGTCAAGGACTTCTTTGTGAAGGGGTGACATGCGGGGCAATTCAAGGATAGAGACTTGTGTAGGGGTTTTACCTAGATGATCTAGGAAGTTGTAGTTGTGAACAGATGGTGAGTTGGTAGACGTGGATGTGGATGGTTGATTGTTGGTGGGTGCCCCATGGATGGAGACATGGCCATGATGGGTAGTGATGGCACAATCAGGTGTTTGTGCTAGAATGAAAATGGTGTTGACATGGTTGGAAGATTCTTCTATTCGACCCACAACAGAGTTAAAAGAAGCGGGGGCTAGAATAACATTGTAAGCTTGGTTGGATGACGATGATTTTCCTTTATTGTGGTTCGGTAGAGGATCCTTGTAAGCTCTGAGATTTGCATTTGATGACTGTTTTGATGGTTCATCGAAGCCGATACCACCCTTATCTGTGAGATCCTGTATGCAATGTTTCAATCTCATGCAATTAGATGTTTAATGCCCCTTGACATGATGGTATTCACAGTAGGCATTCTCATCAAACCATGCAGGTTTGAATTAGTTCTCATCATATGGATTAATAGGGGGGAGAGTTATCAAATTCCCTTTTACAATCTTGTCTAAAACATCTTCTATTATCTCCCCTAGGGGTGTGAATTTCCTCTTAGGGGTGTTATTTTGTTTGGGTGGTCCCTTGGGGATATTGACATTTTTGGCAGTGGGTGTGCTTGGTGGTGCTTGATTTTGTACATTTTGAATGACCTTCACATCAGTGACACCATCATTAAGGGTGTTCTTGTTATTGCCCCAAAAGCGAGGTTTCTCATTTGATTGCGTGTTGCTATTTGTGTTTGGGGTGTTGATGTTGACTTTGTTGTTGTTGTAGATTTTGTTGTCATAGAGCTTGATTGAGGCTTTGGCAATAAGGGCTCTCTCAATGGTTGTGCTCTTGTTGATGACCTCTTCAAAGGTAGATGCGCATTGAATTTGTAAGTGGAATCCCATTTCTTGACTCAGATTAGCCACAAACATGGTGACTAGTTGTTTTTTGGGGATAGGCCAAGGGAGTTTGCTTGCCAAGCCCCTCCATATTTACAAGAAGGCAACAAAGGATTTGCCGCTCTTTTGTTTGGTATTGCAAAGATCTGTCATCAATATTTCATGTTTGAAATTATAGGAGAAACAGTTTACAAACTTCTCCGCTAGCTCAGGGAAGGTCCTAATGTTAGGATGAAGGTGTGAAAACCATTCGTTGGCTTGACCACTGAGGCTTCGAGGGAGAAGTCTCATCAAATAGGTATCATTGTATGATATTTCTAGACAAGCAATGTAAAACTCCCTAAGGTGTTATCTAGGGTCTCCCTTTCCTTTATATTTGTCAAATTTTGGCATTTCAAAATTTTGGGGAAAGGGGGGCATGTATATTGTCCCGTCGAATGGGTATGGGCAAATATCCTTGAAAGAATATTGCTTGCATTTGCTTCCTTGTTGCATGCTATCCACCTTTTGGATTAGGGTTTGTACAATGCTTGTTAGATCCTGCATTGGGGGTGGTTGCGGAATGTACATTTGTTGGTTTTGGAGAAGTTGTTGGAGATGACGTGGGAGTTGGTTTTGTGAGATGAGGTTTCAGTTTTGTGGAACGTGGTTTTGATTTTGGTTGATTTGGGTGAGGTATTGTTGATAGGTGTGGATTTGTTGTAGAATGTGGGGTGGTATTTGGTTTTGATTAGGGTTTGGTTGTGACGTTTGGATGGAGGAAGTAATGGGTGTTTGGGAGATTGATGGATTCACATACATGAAGTTGGATGATGGGTTATTGATGGGAATATTAGAGGTGTTAGGTGGTTGTTGAGAGAATAGTTGGTTCACGAAGGCTATGGTGTTGGGTTTAAGTAGAGGCACACTCGTGGAAGCACTCATATGCATGGCGTTGTTGGGAATAGTGAGAGTGATTTGTGGGACATATGTGGTTACATTTGATGTGTCAACAAGGTTGTTGTTGGTGGGGTTCGTTATGGTTGAGACATTGGTGGGATTTGTGGATGTGGTTTGAGATATGTTAGGGTTGGTGTGTGACGTGGAGGGTTGCGAAGATGTGGTGGGGTTGTTAGAAGAGGATGCATTATAAGGTACATTAGAACCATTTTTAAGGAGGAACTCGAGATATCTATTGGGATCTGATCTTAGGACTCTGTCGAGTATATCCATGGAATTAGGATCTTGTGTGAAATCTAAGACATCTTGGTCTACTTGGTTGGTGGTGGGTTGTGGAAAGGGGAAGAGATTTACCATTGTGTTGGCATCATATGAGGGTATTTGTTGAATTGTGGGCATGTTGGATACTTGTTGGATTATGGGCATGTTGTTTTGGTCAGTTTGTGGCATTCCTAGACCAAAGTTGTTTTTGAGGTTGGCCATTTCTTGATTTTTCTTGGATTGGGATGTTGTTATGGGCATACAATGATGTGGATTTGATTGGGGGGTGGATGAATTGAGACCTTAGAGAATGATTTGATTTATTCGACCCAAGGATATGTGGTGATAAAAATGGGACAAAGATTTAGGTTCAAGAGAGTATACTCCCTAAAACCTAAATCCAAGGGTGGATGAGGTTATGGTATAGATGGTTTTGATTGTAGGTTTTATCCTTTGGGAGATAAATCTTTATAAAGGTGGTAACCTAAGGATGGTAAATGTTATGGATTTTGATTTTTAAAAATTTTGGACCAAAAGGATGAAGGATGGAATGGGTTGGAAAGATGATTTGGTGAGGAAGATTTGGGGATGGGTGGGATGACGTTTCAACTAAGGAAAAAAAACCTTAGGTGATTTAGATGCTTTAGAGGATAGATTTTGATAATGTTTGGAAAGGATGCTTAAATCAACAAATGAGTTTAAATAGGTCTAGATTTTTTGGATGTTGTAAAATGGATGTTTCTTCTTACTCAAGGTAGACTTATGACCTTAAGCAAAAAGGGATGATTATTCTACTTGAAGGTAGCCTAATGACCAACTAGAAAAATAGGATGTGAAAGGATAAAATCTAGATTCAATTTTTAGCTCAAAAGGTTGATTTAGGATATGATCTTTGGTATTGGTTGATGTTTTGATTTTGGGGGTGTTTGATGTAGGATGGGAGAATGATGTTGGGATGGAATTGTTGGATGATGAATTTGGTCCAAAAGTAACTAAAAATCAAAGGGGATGAAAAGCTATGGAGGTGGATGGATTATGGTTGGGTTTAATAGTATGATGAAGGGTCCAATAGTGAAAATGGTTATTCTCTAAGGTCCAAATGGGAATATGTATGAAAATTTTGGGTCAAAATGGTTATGGTTTTGATGGATTTTGGCAAGGTGGATATGGATTAGGGATGTGCAGGTTTAGGAGGTCCCAAAAAAATTTCCTAGGCATGTGTGCAAATTCATCTGTAAATAGTGCCAAAACTCAAGTATATGGTGCCAAAACAGTGAGAAATGACGCCAGGGATCTGCAAAATGGTGCCAAAATAGGGCAATGTTTGTCAATGCTTTGACAAAGGTGGGTTTTGATGTCAAATTTGGATTTTGTGAAGGTCAAATGTTTGTCAAATGTTGTAATGGTGGTTCAAAGATGTTGTTCCTTGGCAAGTATTGAAAACACTTCAAACAAAGGGAACACAATGGCCAAAGATTTTGTTTGTGAAAATTTATCAAGCATGTACAACCTAAGGCGAGGAAAGGACATACTTGTTGAATTCCCACTTGGATTTCTCCAACCGCACTTACTAAAAGCATAAAACTTAGAAGCTTGGTGACACTGGCTCCCCCTTACATGGCACTTACTTCTTGGGTACACCAAGCTTCAAATTTCTACAGACTTGAAGATCTCAAGAAATTTGTTGTCTCTACTTTAAGTTGTAAGAATGTGGGATAGCTTCAAAGGTCTATCTTCTAACCCCCTATGCGAACAAGTAGACGATTTTTGGCCTCTAAAACAAATGGTGTTTAGTGGGGGAACATTCAAGGGATCAGCACGTTATGAGCATCCGGTAAACCACTTAAGGCTTTGACTAGCTCTACTAGGAGTTTCATATACACTAGGTACGACTTCCTTTCGAGATAGCATCATATGGTAAGCACTTATATTGATTTAGATTTGGCTTTCTCCTTATCCTAATTTATATAGCGGACTGAATGAAAGTACTACTTGGGGTCACAAATAAGTTCTCCTTGCGGATGTGTCTCAAGAGCAGGCCCGCTTCTTAAAAAGAAAAAGAGAGTAGAACCATTTCTCTTCACCCAAGATCCTTTTGAAGGCGAGGGGAGAGGATAATTTATTCTATCCCTTGGGTAACACAAACGTGCAAGTGCACAAGACATGACAAACAATTGCTAATGTTCTTTTTAGAGCCCAAAATGAAGTGTACCTAAGATTGTTTGCAAACAAGATTTATTTTATGCACCAAATCCAAATGTTTTCTAAGCTAAGCTAGCAAAGGTTCTTTTTAGTGCACCAAGATGAAATGTTTTCCTATGCTAATAAATCCCTACAAAAACATTAGTAGTTTTAGATTATGGTCTTGGACAAATGATTTTAACCTGAATAACATAGTCAGCAACCTGCACAGATCCTAAAGTCAATATAAAAAATAGTGCTAAAACAGACAGATAAAGTGCTACAGAACTTTAAAATGGTGCCATAGAAACTACAAATGGCGCCACAGACTACTAACAGAATGATCTAACTTCTACAGATAGATAGCACTGCTAAAGTACAAAATAGTGCATAAATACAGGAAGGCACCACAAAACTACAAAATAGCGCTAAAATTTTAGAAAGTGCCATAGAGAATTAAAATGGTGTTAAAATATAGCAAAGCACCACAGAATGCTACAATAGCACTAAAATACCGTTTACCTTTTTTTACTTGATTATTGCAATAGATAGCACCAACTTGGGCTCAAATAGCGCCAAAACGACGTAGTGATGGTCAAGGCTTCAAAAAGATAGGTTTTAGTTGCAAAAATGCTCGTACACACAAGGTTAGTGGTTGTTTCTTAGCCCAATAACACCAAAATACCACTAATAATGATTCAAATAATGTTTTATCAAGCCCACTAAACAAGGGTTAGAAACCAAAGTGTTGAATGAGTCTTAGAGAAATTTTGCCATAGTTTCCCCTTGTCCTTGCGTATTTCCTGTAAAACCTGAGAGCTACAAACCCCAAAAAAATAGCAGAAAACACCAAAACAAAAAAGATTTAAGCAAAGAAGTTAGTGGATGTGTCATGCAAGAAATGACACCAGAACAGTAAAAATGGTGCCACAATTCGTAGAGATGGCACCACTACGCAAAAAAATGATGCCAAATAAAAAGGGTTTAGCACCAAGACCTATAAAAAGCACATTTTCTACAACAAAACTCACAACAAATGTTAGATTAGACCTTGTGGGTCCCACCGGGCATGCCAATGTAGTTTATGGAAAACAAAATGAAAGCAAAACATAAACAAATGTAATAAAAACAAATATTATACCTTCCAATGTGATCCACAAACCCTAGATAAGGTGGAGACTGTTGCACCCAAACACTCTAGCTTTACCCAAGATGATAATGGATAATGTGAAATGCTCTCACAAACCTATGTAATTCACTAATAAAACTAGCTCAAGAGGAGAGAATTTGGCATGATAACTTTGCTGAAATTGTGAATGATAAAATGGCTTGGAGGAGGGTGTATTTATAGGCTTTTTGGGAGAGGATTTGATCCAAGGGTGGAAATTGAATTGGGAGATCAATGGTTGATGATGCATGTGATGTGGAGGGCATAGATTTAATCTCAAAAAATGGAGGGTTGTGAATAAAGATGAATTTTAAATTCATCTTGGGAAATGGTTGAATTAAATGAGGTTGGGTGAGATGGATTAGATGTGAATTAAAAATTCACATGGGAAGAGAAAATGAATTAAAAATTCATTTGGGGAAGAGTGGAAATAAATGAGTTATGACATGTGTAAGGGGTGTAAGAGGTTATTAATGAGATGTTTGATATATGTGTATAAAAAATTGATTTATGTGGCATATATTTCAATTTTTTATTTGGAGGATGTGGGGAAGGGTGTTAAGCTAGTGTTACGTAAGAAAATGTCCCCTTGGGGGCTTTTCCCTCTTAAGGTTTAGCTCCCAGGTCCTGTTTATGCATTTAGAGTATTTTTCATGTTAATCTTACTTCTCGATGAGAAAACCTTGAAGTTCCATGGCAATTTGGACTCAGGGGATGCACTTATGACAAATCCTGCCTGAAATAGGGGGGAGGACTTGGGCACCCGCGTCCTAGTCCTTCCCTAGTTTAGGTCAGGACCAATTTCAAAGTGTCAATTTGTGATCGTTATTTAGGTCCTTGGCTGACACAGTAAGTTTTAATTATGAAATTCTTGACAGGAATGTTTGTAGTTGCATATATAAGCATGTTTAGGCATTCATTTGTAAACTAGATGGCAATTTTGATTCATGAGCTTGTGTAGAAGTGATCCAAGGCATTCATTGTGCTTTGTAGAGCAGACTTTGTGTTGCTATTGTGTTTGTATTTGCAGATTTGAGCAGCCATCTCCTCATGGCACGAAGAGCTTCTTCCTTCCATGAGATTTTCACTACAAGGTGATATCAATTGTGTTTTCAATTATTTATCATTTAGATTTTGCCTCTCTCCCACAGGGATATGCACTCTTTCTCTGACAACGGTGTTTGGAAGACTTGAATGTTTCTCTGGGGCTTGACTGAGGCAAGCCTCTAAACACCACAACCCCCAACCTATTTTTCTATGATTGTAGGTTACAGGTTGGAGGAGAAAAAACATTGGAGTTGCAGGAGAGTACTGCAGACTGTTAGAATTGCAAATCAAAGAAGAAAATAGGGACTTGGAATTGGGTGCCCGCTCATTAGTCCTTCGGATCCCGCAATAGGAAAATCTCCAGGACAACAAGAACAGGTTGTAGACAAGGTTTCTAGATCCCAACAAAAAGTATGGCACTAGAATAGGGCGCCCACTCATTAGTCCCTGACTATTCCGCTTTCCTAACTTTGAAATATGTTATGCATTTGATTATCATTTAGTATATATGTGTGCGAGTATTTTCCATGATTTGTCCATTTGCTTCCAAATTTGCATAATTAGGATTTTTGAGCATAATTGGGCTTAATAGAACAACTAAATCATACAATTCCAATTTTCCCTACATTGCAAGTGACTGTAGGCCTGAAATAGATTTCCTACTTGACCTAAAGTCCTTGAATGTTTAAGGTGAAAGGAGGATTCACATAAATCATCAAATCAAACCCTCTTACAATTTTACCTTAAACATCTTGGTGAACCTGTGTTTTTAATGAATTTGGCACCTTTTTGAGTGCTTTTCTTTAGATTTACGTTCATTTCACTGTTCATCTTATTGCATTTGTAAAATTATAAAAAAATTGAAAAATTTGAAAAAATTAGCATTTTTAGCTTGAATTTTCATATAATTTGGATTAATTGGCATTTAATTTCAATGAATTTCTATCATTATCATCAGATCTGATTTAATTTATAGAAATATTTCATTCATCATTCATTTAGATTGCATTTTCATGCTTAAATTGTTGAAAATTGCTTGAAACTGTGCATTTTTCCATATAACCTAGTTTTGCATTAGCTAGCATTTGTAGTCAAAATATTGTTTTAGATTTTACTACTCATTTAAAACACTCATTAGGATTAATTTATAACTGTATTGTTGCATCATAGTGGTTTGCATGCAAAATTTCATGCCTAGGGTTTGAAAACCTTATTTTTTCATTAGATTTGGCCTTATCGTCTCTCTAGATTTGCACCATAGGCATGTTGTAAAGGAGTTTTCTACACTAATTGGTTTTCATTAGGGTTATTATCTTCTATCCCTCCTAAAACTCTTTACAACACATTTTTATTGGGCCTTTACAGTGGAAATTTGGTGAAAAATTGCATATTTTAGCTATATTTGACCTAGGGTTTGATCTAGATTTGCACTCCAAGTGTGTTGTGAAAGATTTTATGGCTTTAGGTGATCGATATTACTACTATAATGTTCTGAACCTCCTAAAATGCTTTACAACACTCCTTTTGTTGGGTCTTTGCATTGAACATTTGTGAAAATTTGAATATTTTAGTGTATTTTCACTAGGTTTTGACTTGTCATCATTCTAGATTTGCATCAAAAGTGTGTTGTGAAGGATATTATTGCTTTATTGGACTGATATAAAAAATATTATTTGCTTCCCCTAATCAATTTCCTTACAACACCCTTTCTTTCACTTATTTGCACTGAAAAATTAAAAAAATCAAGCATTTTAGGCCATTTTCATACATAGTTTTGCACTTGCATAACTTTTGAAAAACTTTTAAAATATAATTTTAAATTGATGTTACAAGACATTTCATTATGGCATCTTCATCTCATCTCTCTTTGGTATCTTTACTTAGATATTTTAAAAACTTCGAGAGTTTCTACAAATTTCTTAATATGAATCCTCATGTTCTCACTTATTTACAAGCTATGTATCACAAGGATATATTTAAATGCTCTTCATTTGAAATCCTTGACTATCTATGTAATTATGACAACTTCATATCTCTCATGATCACATACCCTTAGGTAGTAGAGGATTTAACGAAACACATTAAGAATGATGAGAGTGAAAGTTCTCTTAATGATTTGGATTTAATAGCTAAAACATATGATGATGACATAGAAAATGATTCCTCCTATTAGGATATACTAACAAAAGAGGATGAAATCATTGACACATTCTTGACCATCACCCTACCCTCTTTGGAAAATGAAACATTAGTGGATATTTAGGGCTCCCTCTCAAGAAGGATTCTTCATGGGTGGAAAAAGAGTATTCACCTAACGATCATTTGGTGCAGGAGATCTCTACAAATAATCAATTAGACCTTCCACCTTTGATTGAAAACTCAAGAACCTTCGATGAGAAGACTATGGATAGCTCTAGTCTGCCTAACAACACCATATCTTCTTCTCATCCCACTGCTCTCCCTAGCCAAGATGTAGCATTAGTGGATGAGAAAAGGTCTCTCAAATTAAACCATTTAGGGATAGATGTTGGGAATAATCAAGAGGAAAACATTGTTAATTCAATCTTCATTAATAGACTTTGTAGCAATATTCCTAAGATGATTGTGTGAGGGGCACCTAGTGCACCCTCTTGCTTAAGGTCGGTAATTACGGTTCAAGGTAGACCTCTTGATCACATCTACAAATATGCACAACAAATTTCTCAACCAAGTCAAGGTGTTCAAAATGTGTTACAACAATCACACCACAATGTGATTGCTCATACATACAACACCCGTAATAACAAGCAAAGCAAGCAAGCACCTCATGTGCCTTTCTCTCTTCCATGTTCTCAACCTATGCTCCCTCCACCAACTCATCTTACTCATAAAAGTGGTCAAGAATATGATCTTGTCAAGTTGCTTCATGCTACTCTGGCTAAGATCTCTCTCTGGCATGTGATACAAACATCGCCTACATACCATGAAATGCTCCAATAAACTTTACAAAAGGTGATTGTTTCACCTGTTGTTAAGCCAAATGATGTAGCAGCTCTATTAGATTGTATGCATGTGACAAAAATGAATATTCTCTTTCAACCACATGAATTACTGTCAATTGATGTTCAAAACCAATACGACCCACTTATGATCTTTGTCACAATTAATAAAACATTGGTAAAATGAGTTATGATTGGAAATGGATCAACTCTTAATGTTTGTGGCATTGACCTACTACACAAAATCAAGGTTGACACATCTTTAATCAAACTGGATAGGACTAGCATTCGTGGCTTTGATAATATTGCAAAACAAATTGTGGGCACGATAATCTTACCTGTAATGGTTGGAACCATGACATTGGATACTCTTTTTCATGTTATGCCAGATCCTTTCTCATATAATATGATTCTAGGTAGACCATGGATTCATGCCATGGGGGTAGTTCTGTCCACCCTGCATCGATCACTTAAGTTCATCTATCAAAACAAGATCTACACCTGGAAAGTTGATCCTGAGCCGGATAGTTGTTTACATATTGAAACGCAAAAACAATTCAACAATTATATGAATCTAAATAGCTTACGAGTTGAGTCATCAGATAATGTTGTGTAAGACTCTAAACCATCGAATGCACTTTTTGGTGATGATTGGGGTTCATTAGATTTTAATCCTTGCAGTTTAGGGGAATATAAATTTAATAGCCCTCACACATCGAAAGTAGTGTCGATCTCTAAGCAAACTTTAGAAACACCTAAGAAAACCAAATCTTCCTTGATAGACAATAGAGACAATACTCTTACTTATACTACAAATTATGAGACCTATGAGGCTTCACCATCTTCTAAAGAAATGGACTCTCTCTACGGTTGTGGATTTTAAATATTGTACAAAAATCACGACTATGCAGGTAATGGATGTGGTATAAATCAACAAGGAATTAAAGTACCTTTACAAGTTTCTAGAATTAACTACACAGTCGGTATTGGATACCATTCTTTGAAACCCACCAAAGGCTCTTGTCGTCCTAAACTCAATGTTAATGCAATTTCAACAAGACCAAATCAACATGAGAGATATCCTAGATATGTATGTTCTTAACATTGGATTCTACCATGTAAGTATTTCTAACCCTTTACCTCTCATGTTATGTTTCCCTCGTGATGTGTTATGTGTTTTTTAGGCCTCCTAGGATGACCCTTGATTCTCTTGTAAGGTCTAGGATACTAGGAGACCACCTCTGTTGTGACCCTTATTCTATTTGTATCATCATTCTTCTATATTGCTTCTCCTCTATTTTCACTATTGTGTGTTGTGTCTTACGGACATAGCGTTGGAGTTGGTGACTTGGGGGCACCCTCCTACGTGATTGTCCCTAAGGCACTTGTTTCTCCTCTATCTATTTATTGTTTCCCTTCCTCTAGTGATTCTATCTAGCGGGCAGATGACGAAAAACATATTATATTGATGTAGACCTAGTGTCCCTTTAGCGAGAAATAAAAAATTGGACTTAGTTCCTAATATGATGATGGGATTGATATATATTATCCAACACTTGGCTAGTAGAATCACTCTATGCACTTTGTCATGTGATCTTTATGGTCTCTTATCTCTCTTACAAACCATAACAATACTGCTACTTCGTGCACTTTGTTTGTCTTTGAATCTCACCTTGGTGACACTCAGTTTTGAGATTTTCACGGTATAGTCCCACAGTTATACCCAATCTTTGAATTTGTAGTATAACCTTGGCTCTTTGTGTGATTGATCATATGCATTGTTGTTTATCATGATTATTTGGACACTAACACTTTTCTTGCAGGGATGGGTTTGTCGGAACATTTGGTGATTGTAAAGTACATGTCACCTCTGGGGGGCATGGGCTTTGCGAGAGCTCATGTTCCCTTGTGTGTTTTCTTCCTACCTTAACATGCTTGATATCGATACCTGATATCAACCAACTTAAGGTGGGGGCATATATAAGGTAAGCTATCTGTTGTAGATGTTAGCAATGTGCTTGTTCTTAGGTGCAGTCTTAAAGAATGGTGGCGATGAGTCCCTCTTGCACCCTGAGATTTGTTTGAAATCAATCATTTAAGCCCTCATCGTGAGGTGGGGATATTGCATCCCTTTTCTATATTAAGCCCTCTACAGAGGTAGGGATGGTGTATTTCTCGTGGAGAGTGCACATCCTGTCATTTTCAAAAGTCCTCATCGCGAGGCGGGGAGTAGTTCTGTGACTAACTCAACCCTTAAGCGTGTCTTTGGTGATTGTCACGGCAAAGCCCAATCGTCGGTGTGTGCCTGTAATGTGCCTAAGATGGTGATGAACCTAGAAATAGGAACACTCCATTGCTTGTCTACCTTGTTTTCTCCATGTCTTCCAAGTGTGTGTGTATTGCGTGTTTGTTCTCAAGCATAGTTTAAAGACTAGTTATGATGAGTCCCTCCTATGCTTTGGGATTTGTATGACGTGTATTGCATGTGTGTTACCCCATATGCAGTTTAAAGATCGGTGATGATGAGTCCCTCTTGCATTATGGGTGGTGTGTTTACTTTCCTATACTTGATTCAACATTTCATAAATGAAAAGAAAAAGAAAAGAAAATCATTACTGTCTTTACTGCATTCACTGTGTTTTGCGTGTCTTCAATACTGTCTTCTCCGTGTTTTGTGTGACTATAACTATCTTCTCTGTGTTTTGCATGCTTGTTACTGTTTTCCCTGTGATTGGCGTGTCTTCTTCGTGCTTGGTGTGTTTGGTGTGTTTGTTGACCATACTTTAATGCATGTATTGGCCTTGCATCTATACATACATTAAAGTGGGGGATAAATATTACATCAGAAAATGTCCCCTTGAGGCTTTTCCCTCTTAAGGTTTAGCTCCCAGGTCTTGTTTATGCATTTAGAGTATTTTTCATGTTAATTTGACTTCCAGATGAGAAAACCCTGGAGTTCCATGGCAATTTGGACTTAGGGGATGCAGTTATGACAAATCCTACCAGAAATAGGGGGTGGACTTGGGTGCTTGCGCCCTAGTCCTGCCCTATTTTAGGTCAGGACTAGTTTCAAAGTGTCAATTTGTGACCGTTATTTAGGTCCTAGGCTGACACGGTAAGTTTCAATTTTGAAATTTTTGGCGAGAATGTTTCTAGTTGCATATATAAGCATGTTTAGGCATTCATTTGTAAACTAGATGGCAATTTTGATTCATGAGCTTGTGTAGAAGTGATCCAAGGCATTCATTGTGTTTTGTAGAGCAGACTTTGTGTTGTTATTGTGTTTGTATTAATAGATTTGGGCAAGCATCTCCTCATGGCATGAAGAGCTTCTTCCTTGCATGAGATCTTCTCTACAAGGTGATATCAATTGTGTTTTCAATCATTTATCATTTGGATTTTGCCTCTATCCTATAGGGATACGTACTTTCTTTGACAACGGTGTTCAAAAGACTTGAATGTCTCTCCAGGGCTTGACTGAGGCAACCCTCTAAACATGACAACCCCCAACCTATTTTTTCGTGATTGTAGGTTAGAGGTTGTAGGAGCAGAAAAAAATTGGAGTTGCAGGAGAGTAGTGCAGACTATCAGAATTGTAGATCAAAGAAGAAAATAGGGACTTGGACTCAGGCACCCGCTCATTAGTCCTCTGGATCTCGCAACAGGAAAATCTCCAGGACATCAGGAACATGTTGCAGACAAGGTTTCCAGATCCCAACAAAAAGTATGGCATTGGACTAGGGTGCCTACTCATTAGTCGCTGACTATTCCACTTTCCTAACTTTGAAATATAGTACACATTTGATTATCATTTAGTATCTCTTTGTGCGAGCATTTTCTGTGATTTGTCTGTTTGCTTCCGAATTAGCATAATTAGGGTTTTTGAGCATAATTGGGCTTAATCAAACAACTAAATCATACAATTCCAATTTTCCCTACATTCCAAGTGACTGTAGGCCTGATAGTAAATTTCCTACTTGACCTATAATCCTTGAATGTTTAAGGTGAAAGGAGGATTCACATAAATCATCAAATCAAACCCTCTTAGAATTTTACCTTAAACAACTAGGTTTGACCATTTTAATCAGGGTAATTAGCCTAATTAATATGGCTAGAAAAAATTAAGGAATGGGTTAATGAGGGGTTAAGATTAATTAAATAATATTTTATTTAATTAATCCTAGGTCTAGGGTCATGTAGGTTAGGCTAGGTAATTAAATAATTGATATTTAATTAACTAGGATAGGGATAGGTTAATTAGTAGGTTAAATTAATTCGATAAACATGATTTATCTAATTAATTAGGTTTAGGGGAAAGGGGAAATTAATCAAATAGATATTTGCACATTTATTTAATTAATTGGCTAAGTTAGACTATTGAATTAATTAAATTAATTCAATTTTAAAGGGTGAAATGATGGGAAACTAGGTGTTGAAAGGGATAATTAATTAAATAAAAATTTAATTAATTGATTAGAAGGGAAATTGATGTGTTTGGTGATGTCGAAGGTCGGTTAGATGGTGAAGACATTTTTAGGTGTCTACACCTTGAATCACTTTTTCATAAAGTCACATGTTTACAATGTCCATCTAGTTTGTAAATGAAACCCTAAACATGCTTATATATGCAACTACAAACATTCTCGCTAAGAATTGCGTAATTCAAATTTGAGATGTCAGCATAGGACCTAAGTAACGATCATAAAACTGGCATTTAAATTTAGGGAAGACCTAAAATAGGGCAAGACTAGGGCATTAGCGCCCAAGTCCACCCTCCCATTTTTGTTTAAGGAACATCAAAATAGCACCCCTAGGTCCTATTTGCCATAAGACTTCAAGGTTTTCTCATCGAGAATCACAATTATCATGCAAGATGCTCTAAATGCATTATAAGGACCCGGGAGCTAAACCTTAAGAGGGAAAAGCCCCCAAGGGGACATTTTCTGACATAACATTTAGCCCCCACTTCAATTCATGTATAAACGCAAGGCCAATACATGCATTAAAGTACAGTCAACAAACACAGCAAACATGCCAAGCACGGTGAAGACATGCCAAACACATTGAAGATAGTAACATGCACGCAAAACATGGAGAAGATAGTCACAATCATGCAAAACACGGAGAAGACAACATTGAAGATACACAAAACACAGTGAATACAGTGAATGTAGTGATTTTTTTTTCATTTTCTCATTTATGAATGCAAATGCAAGTATAGGGAAAGTAAACACACAACCCAAATGCAGGAGGAGATCATTTCCACCAGTCTTGAAACTACATAATGGGCAACAAACACGCTAAACAAATATCAAAGTGTAGGAGGAGCTCATCACCACTAGTCTTGAAACTACACTTGAGAACAAACACGCCATACAAATCCCAAAGCATAGGAGGAGCTCATTGCCACTGGTCTTGAAACTATGCTTGGGAACAAACACGCCATACACACACACATGGAAGACATAGAGAAAACACGACAAACAAGCGATAGAAGAAACCTATTGCTAGGTTTGTAGCCATCTCAGGCACATTACAGGCACACACTGATGATTGGGCTTCACCACAACAATCGCTGAAGACACGCTTAAGGGTTAGGATAGTCTCAGATCCGCCCCACCTACTCAAAGGACTTTTAGAAAATTTTAGGATGTGCAATCTCCTCAACAAATACACCATCTCCACCTTTGTAGAGGGCTTAAGATTAAAAGGATATGCATGATATCCCACCTCTGTAGAGGTCTTAAAGAGTTTTGAGACAGTGTTTTGAGCTTCATTAGAACTGTAACCATGCATATGTAGATGCAATTTGAGTAGTTCAACCTGGCAATGAGCCATTCTTCCTTCTTCTTTCTTTCTCTAGATAGTGAGCCTATTTTGGCAGTGAGCCATTCTTGTAGTGAGCATTTCTTTGGGCAGTGAGCCCTAAGGCAATGAGCCTTCTTGTAATCCGATATTGTTATTACATAATATATTGTGAGCTAACACTCACTGTGGTTTTTGCTAGTTTTGGGTTTTCCACATAAAATCTTGCTGTTCATGTGTGATGGATTGTGGTTGTTTCTTCTATGCTTAATTTGCTTTGTTATTGCATGTGGTAAATGGATTATTAGTTTAATAAGCAAGAGGTTTAATAGAGTACTGATTCACCCCCCCTCTCAGTACTTTGGGTGTTCAACAATGACATCGTGAAAAACATACTATAAGTCCCAATAATCAACTATCCATGCACTCTAATCATCCATCCTCTTATCTCAATGCAACATACCAATGTACAAATGACCATAGACAAGGCCAAATAAGAAAGTCTGCATAAACATTGAGATAAAGACAATCCATATTTGAGTCATCCCACTATAGTCAAGGGGTAGCTAATCTAAAAAACTACATAACTTGAAGGTCCAAAATAAATGTAACATGCAAACTCATCATCACATTAGTAACATGTAACTAAGATATCTATTGTGATGTAATCACACATTGCCCCATTGCAAATGGGGACCCACCTTTTTTGCAATTTTGAGCTTGTAGGATCCTTAGGAAGTGTTGTCAGACCTAGTCTCTTCCATGAAATGAAGAATGAGCCTCTTTGGAGCAACATGAAATGAATTAAGTGAGTTTATCAATGATGTCCTGAAGTCTGATACCCTAATGTTGAAAACTGACTAAGTCTGAAATTTGGGGGATCATTAAAAATCTAGAATCTGCATGTTAAATCTCATGGATCTGAGACCTATCTCAAACATCCTGAAAGTATATTTCAAAATATTTAAAGTATAGGAAATTCATACTTCAATATATTTTGAAATATACTTGGATTTTGGGCACTAAAAAAATGGCTAAGTATAGAAAAAGCACAAATTCTCCACACCTTTGCACTACAAAGTGTTGAAACTTATACATGATCACCTAAAAGATGCGCTTTTGGCATACTTTTTGAGTGTCTTTGCACTATGTAAAATTGAAATTCATACATGAGAGCATGAAATCAATGCTTATCCCCAGGTGCACTTAGAGAGGAGGTTTGCATTGTGCAAGTTTTAAACCTATACATAAGCATCCTAATTTTCCACCTTAGCGCACTTTTGGAGGGTGTTTGAATTGTGAAAAAATGCACATGAACACAAAACTAGCGCTCTAGGAGCACTTGGACAAAGACCTCGTATTTTACAATTTTGGACTTCATGCAAGGATGCTTAAGATTAGTGCTTTGGTGCATTTGGAGGGCAGGATTGCATTGTGCATATTTTAGAGTCAATACACAAGCACTAAAAATTTGCGCCTAGGCACCCATTTGACCTACTTTTGCATAATACTTTATACATGCAAGCATAAGATCAATGCTTTCTCTATACATGAAAACATGGAATCAACACCAAAAGTGTAAGCTACCTATGAAGTTAGCCTAGAGGAGATGAAAACAATTTTCAAACATTGAAAAATTAAAAAAAGCCACTAAGGAGGCCAACCTAGATGACATCAAGGTGAAGGTATATATATAAAGGTTCATTTCCTCATTCAAATCATTCATTTCAAAAACAAATCAAGAGCATAAAATAGACGAATAAGGGTGAGTTTGAGCAGAATTTGTTGCTAGGAAGGCGAGTTAGATCAAGAATAAAGTTGATTTCCCATTTTCATGAATTTCATCTTTTCATCAAAATTGGCTATCTTTCTCCTAGGCACACTTGGAAGGAACATTTGCACTTTGCAAAAAAATTAAACATTTATACATGCAAGTTGAAAACTAGCACTTATACTCTATAAGGTGCACTTTCACCCTAGTCTTGCATCTTGCACAATTTGAATATCATGCATGATCTCCCAAAAGCTCTGCTCAAGCGCACCTAGAAGGTGACTCTGCATTTGACAAAATTGAACTTATACATACTTAAAATTTGTGTTCCAATCTCTCTAAGCGCACATTTTACATACCTTTGCATTGCACATCAAATAAACACACATGCAAAAACAGTGCTCCACTCTCTTTAGGTGCACTTTTGACATGTGCATGCATAAACACCCAATACATACTACCCTAAAATGTGCACTTTTCCCCCTTGCATTCAATGCATACACACCCAAAATCAGTGCCTCTTGTTGTGATGCTCACAACACGCCCCATTTTACTCCTTAGCAAAATGAGGACCCCTACTGATGCTGGTTTGCTTTGCTTGTTGGTGTGGTTTGCTTGGTGGTAAAAGGGGAAAAGGGAGCCAAAATACAAACCTTGTTAGAAATGGAGAAAATTTGCATTTTAAGTACTAGGTCAAAGTACAGGTGAATTCCTTATTAAATATAAACAGGGGTTGCTTTTTGAATTATTTCAAAATTTGCTGTATTTTGCAAGTTATGGATGTTTTGGGTAAATGTACAATTAGAGGGTTTGTACTTTGTATATACAAGGTCCTTTGTATATACAAAGTGGTGTCATATACAAATGCGTTTGTATGTCGGACTTTGTATTAATCGTAAAGGGGAAGTCGTCGGGTTTTCTTATTTTGTTGCTTTTTTCCTTGTATGCATTTAGGAAATGTTCAGTAGATACATATAGGATGGACCCGAAAGGAGTTAGGTTGGAGTGAATAAACAATTGAGGTCCGCCATGTATATTTTTGCTTGTATATTTGGCGTATGAAAATATACAAGGTAATTATACAACAAGATATACATAGCGCGCAACTGAAGACCTATTAAAGTCAGTATAATCAATGTATGTTCGGCGCTTGTATATTTGGCGGATGCGAAATATACAAGTAAGGGATACAAAGAATAATATGCAACACGGAACTGAAAGGTTATCAAAAATAATAAAGTTGATGTATGTCTCTATTTGTATATTTCTTATATGCAATGAGATATACATCGCACTTTATACAGGCCGGAACCGAAAACACTATGGAATAAAGTTAAACTGTTGTATATTTCAGGTTTGTATATTTGGTAATGTCAAATATACAACAAAATATACACTTCATTTTATGCAACATGGAACTGAGAGAAAGTTAAAATACAATATAATCAATGCATGCAAATTTCAAACATATCTGTTTATGCATTGGTTTATATAACCCAGAATTGAAGAATTATACAAAGGAATAAAGTCCTTGTATGTTGCGCGTTGTATATTTTTATATACAACCTGATATACATTGCACTTTATACATTACGAATTTAAAGGGTTATCAAATGAAATTAAACCGATGCATGACTTCGTGTTTGTATGTATGTTTTGAAATGAACATTGCTTTATACATATAGCCCGGAACACAGGAAAATTGAAACATGGTAAGTACGTTGCATCGCGTCCGAATGTAATATCAAGAGATGCATTGAGCAGCATACATCATGGATTTCAAGGCAAGTACAGCACAATTGATAGGAAGTTGAGGTCTGAATTGGATAAAAGGGTAAAATCATTGTGTAAAGGTAAGTTTGGGAGCTGAGAGTGGACCCCACTACATGTCTATTAGCTTTGTACATTACAACGTATATTTAACATACATGCTAATATACATGACCCAGATGTTAAGAAAGATTAAATAATGGAAAATCTTTTGTGTATTTGGTGTTTGTATTGTTGAAACATGCAATGCCGATATACAAAGAATTATATGCATCGTGGGAAGAGAAAGGTAAAAGAGCAAATGTATAAGTGTTTGTATGTGCGCTTATACAACAGAATATACAAGCGGATATACAAAACAAAAGATACAAAGAAGTACAGAAGCGAAAAAGGCAAAAGTGTTAGTTGTTTCTTTGCATAAGGGGTTTGTATGTTCGAAGCATACAAAAGAAACATACAAAAGAAAATGATGTATGCATAGAATCGACTAATGGTAAAAAGTTCAAAAAAAAAAAACACAAACAGGGTAATAATAGCTGATGGTTGTTGGGCCTTTATTACTGCAATTAATGCATGCCAAGGACTCAAATAAAGGGAATTTAACTAGGGTTAGGGCATTTTTATGTTACTATGCTTTTGAAATATACTGTTGAAAACTGTAAATTGCAGAGAAAGAGCTGTTGTGGTAATTAAGCAGAAATTTACCAGAACAATAGAAAGCGACATAATTATGGCAGCTAAGAAGGGTAAAACAGTAAAAGTAAGTCAATGGTAAATGGTTGCGTGAAACATGTATTTATCCAAAACACTGTTTTAATTTCAATTGGTAGAATACTGTTAAAATTCAGTAATTTTGTTACAAAAAGCATGCATTCGTCAAAGTTACTGTTTTAACTGTAATTGGCTCAAAAGGAACTTAGGATTTAAAATGTGAAAAGAAAGAAAAGATAGTTGAAACTAAGGTAGAAAATAGGCATTTCACAGTAAAACCCAAGATATGAAGTAAAAATGAAAATTAAGACATGTATATTTCTACAGGATGGCCCCTAAACCGAAGAAAGATACAGGGGAAGATACAAAAAAGGAAAGAAAACCACAGAAAGAAGTGGAGAAAGAAGAATTACCTATACATAGATGGTGTCCGACCTTGATCAGCGCAAATGGAGTGGGGGATTGTAACCATAGAATTATGGTTGTAACCATAAAATGAGAGTTGTAACCGTAGCAAGGGTGAGAATTGAAATGCTATATTAAGTGCATTGCTATTTGTATTTTAGACACATAGGGATTTGTAGAAAATAGCATGAAATCATAATCCTTTGAGAATTTTGAGTAGAGTATGGTAGTTTAGAGGAGGTCGCCTGTGTCTACATTGAGGAATGCGTGGAAACATCCAGCTTCCTTACTGTATCTGTAAAGCACTGTGAGTTTTTGTGGATTTTGATTAATAAAGCTATAGAGTCATACCTACATTGTAAATCATATATGGCTATGTGTTTTGAACACAAGTGAGTCTGGAAGTCTGCGTCTATTTCCTGAGTGTCTTCTAGTTTCTCGTTATATTTGAAATAATTTCTCTCAAAGCTTGCAATCTTGAATGCTTGTTTGTGAAAATATTTAGAGCATTTGCATTTAATGATTTAGTCTGCTGAGTTAATCAAATCTGAGGTATTTCTTACTGTGTGCATAACAAAACATTTAGATCCTGTAATAAATGATGGTAGATTTAATTTCCCCTAACTTTTCCCAACAATTCTGAAATACTTAGCTTAAACGTTGAAATCCAAAGGAGATTATCTGACATTTGAAGGGATTTAAGAGCAATAAATTGATATTTGATAATCTTCATATATATTTGAAAAGCAAAGCCTATTTGAATATAAATCATATAAAGCTTTGAAGTACAGTAACAGTCTTATGCAGACGAATGATTAGAAGGTTGATATTCGTGTTGGTTTGCATAATAAGAGTCCAGTAATCATAAATCCACTTTAAACCACGTAAGGCCCCTATAGATTATAGCTTCATAATAATCTACTGAATGGTCCAACAGGTCAAGACCTGACCAATAAGGAAACTTGGCATTGAGTAATCTTAATTGATTTTTCATATCTTTCAAGATAGTTAGGTTCATTTATGAATTTTAATTTTTGTTATGAGTGTGTAAAAACAACCATCAATAGTTTTTGGTGCTAGAAGGATGGTCTGATTAGGGTTAGGGTTGAATTTTAGTAAAGCTGGCTCATAATAGTGACAGATTGACTAGGTCTAGGACTAATCCTGACGACGTATTTGTGCAGTTACCTGATAGGAGACAGAGTAGGGGTTCTTTAATTTGGAGTCCTAAAACATCAAATATAGGAAGTTCCTCTGGAACGCCTCTTGGATCACCTTTTAACACCCATAGTATTGGTAGTCCTGACAACTCTTCATTCAGGTCCTTAGGTCTTGGCTTGGGTTCTTCTTGAGGTCCTAGCCCTCCCAGAAGTCCAAGTACACCTAGAAGCTTAGGTATTCCTACAGGCCTAGGTCAAGCGCAAATACCTGCAATGGCATATTTTAGTGTCAACTCACCCATATATTTTACTGATTATCACAAGATGCCAAAGAACCCTGAGAAAATATGCCCTAAATACCAGTTACACCAGGATCCTGAGGATCATATAAGGATATTTAAGGAAGCCTGCTTCAGAGCCTAGTTAGAACATGAAGATGTAGTCTGTAGGTTATTTCCCTATACTTTCAGTGAGCAGGCATCTAACTAGTATGTAAACCTGCCTAATGGCTACGATTCATCCTAGACACTTATGGAGGAAGCATTTCTTTCTAGATTTAGGGGACCTATAGACCCTTCCATCCTATACCACAAGCTGGCTACAATTAATAGAGGAGAGGGGGAACTGATTGATAATTTCAACGACAGGTTTCAAAAAGCTTATTCTAGGATTGTAGCCCCATACACAGTAGACCCAGTTACCTTGCTAGCGATGTATTATGTGGCTTTGGATCCATTAACTGCCATGTTTGTAAAGAGAAAGCCCAATATAGATGCAGTGTCTAAAGCCTATAAAGAGGCCGCCTCTGTAAATCAGGAGATGAGGCAGACAACTCATAATCCATTCCTCAATAGAGGAAGCCTTGGAGTGCAAAATCAAACACAACCATTGAATGGAGTTCCTTCGCAGAATACTCCATCACTAAATCTAGTCCCCACATATGTTCCTATATACAATCTAGCCCCAATCCAAACTATAGTACCCTACACTGGTAACACTGTTAGTAATAGTCAGAATAATGGCCAAGCCTTCTTGCAACCACCTCAAGATACATTTATAACAAAAACGTAAGAGGAGAGGGAGGATATCAAAGAAATTACTGCACATTTGAGAAGACTAACCACTGAGATGACATAATTAAGAAATGAGAATTTCTATGGTAGAAACAACCAGGGGTACAATCAAAATTATAACCAGAGTCAGAACCAGAATTGCAGCCCTAGTTATAACCAAAATCAGAACTAGAGCTATAATCAGAATCAGGGTTATAACCAAGGTCAGAGCTCTAATCAAGGCCAAAATTGCAGTCCAAATTAGAATCATAACCAAGGACAACAGATGATGCAAAATAGAGGACCAGCCATAGATAACAGAGCCTGGAATAACAATAACAAGAATCAGAATCAGCCTAGGCTGCCCAAAACTTGGAACACTGGGCCTAATAATGGCACTCTAGCTTCTCCATTCGAGAATGTGGACAACCAGGACACAAAACAAATGGCAGGAATTCAAATGGCCAATGTGGCACTAAAGAACTGGTGTAGAATTCATAATACTAGTGCCCATGCTGAGTTAGATTGTCCCCAGTTTCATCTGGCAGCAAGCATTTTTAATGTGGATGTGCAGGCCCCTACTTCTGAGTTCTTGGTCCTTAAAGGAAATGAAATAGTGCCCTCAGGGTATGATACTACTCTAGTTTTAGAGACTTTTACGTTTAGAGAGGATGAAGATGACCAACCGTTAGATGATGAGCCCTATTATTGTGAAAGCCTATATCCCGAGACAACCTTAGTATTGAATGCTTTTCAGTGTCCATTTGAAACTGAAAATGAAGTGTTGCATGAGGTAGAGGAAGTGCAAGCCTTCCAGCAGTAAAACAAGAATCATACTTACAACCTAAGAAGTAATCCAAGGCCAGGAGGACCTTTCACCACTTCTATTCCTCCTAACAATTATAACACACCCCTAGATCAGAATGCTAGCAATAACCCTGCTATATTGAAAGCCAATCATAATGCAAATAATGGAATAGTAACTCATAAGGTCCTGACAAATAAAGCTGAGACAACAGAAACATTGGGACTAATGAATTATCTATCAGAAGAAATTAAGAAAATCAAGGTCAGTGTACCTTTGTGTGAACTGTTAAAAAGTCCAGAGGTTAGAAATGCCTTTATAAAATCTTTGGATACATCTGTAACAGGAGAGACAGCTGCTGAGGTACTTGTGCCTAATAGAGAGACACAACTAAAAGAAAAGGGTAAGAAAGTTGAGCAACCTTCTAACACAAATGTGGTAATGTATGTTGATAAGAGAGATTCCCCCCCTTTTTGTTAACTGTTAGATTGTGTGGGAAGAACATACACAATTGTATGGTGGATTCAGGTGCCTCAGCTAATGTGATGCCTCTGGGTATATGTAAAACCTTAGGTCTGACTCCCACCAAATCTGCCAAAGTTGTCACACAGTTAGATAAGACTGAAGTTAATGTGGTAGGACAACTAATGCATATTCAGATGCAGTTAGCTTCAGACCACAGGGTAGGTCAATTCATTGACATCCAAGTAGTTGATATACCTACAAATTATGGGATGTTACTAAGCAGGGATTGGTCAAAAACACTGAACGGATACATGGCAACTGACTTTTCACATATGTGGTTGCCTTGGAGGGGTGTGCCTAATCAAATCAGAATAGAGGCTGAGCCCAGGATGAAACATATGATCACTGAGTACAATAGGACAAGTGAAATATTGTATGCCTCAGTTAAGCCTGGTGTTTACAGGGTTACTAACAAAGGGGTACAGATTGAGGAGACATGAATGCTTAATTTTGGAGAAAAACTGGTTAGTAAGGATATTGTACTATTCATTGAATCTGATGGAAATTCTTCTGAGGAAGAAAGTAATGCATTGAATAATTTTAGTCAGGTCATTAGGCAGGAAATAGAAAAGTGCATGGAATTAAATGTTTCAATCCAGTGCAAGCTATACAAAGATATGTGTAGGGTTCATGATAGGCCACACTCTGAAGAGAAGTGTGGAATGTGCCAAGATATCATCGAGTATCAGTACTTGAAATGCACAAAGGAGTGGGAATTTCGTGAAGAAAGGGTAAGTTTTAGTCGACCAGGGGGGTACTTCCAGAACCCCATAGATATAGAAACTCCAGGGTTAGGAGGAAGTTCAGGCAATGATGTTTGTCATTCAGATTTGTACACTAAAAAGGTAAATGAACAAACAAGTCAGAATGAACTGCATATGGATAAACACGATAACACTGCACAAGTAACTAAAAAGATAAAACATGCTAAAGCAAAATGCCAAAGAAATAGGAATGGCATGTGGACATTAAAATGTGACGATTCCAAATCCAAACAAGGTACAGGTGCTGGTGTAGAACTCATAGACCCTCACGGCAAATCATATTTAGCAGCATATAGGTTACAGTTTGCTTTTACTAATAATGTTGCAGAGTACTAAGCTTTAATTTATGGACTGGTCATGGCTATAAAGAAGAAGGTGAAGATGATCAGAGTATTTTTAGACTCTGAGCTAGTAGTCAGACAGGTAAGGAAAATATATGCTTGCAAATCTAACAGAATGGTTTGTTACAGGCACAGGGTATGGGATTTAATAGAGTCATTTGATGCTTTCAATATAGAGCATATCCCTAGAGAATTGAACCATAGACCTGATGCGCTAGTTGTTGCTGCTAGCACTTTAGAGCCTTTAACACTATCTGGATTGAAAAGATTTGCTGTAGAATTAGTAAATGTGCCCAGTGTGCCAGACAATGTAACTCATTTTCAGGTATTTGAGGGGGACCAACAAATTGTAGATTTTCTAACTTGCAATGAAGTATTTGAGACCCAAATTATTGATGAACAAGAGAGACCCGATATGTCTTGGGATGAGGAAGACATCATCAACTTAAAGAGTAACTTCTTGCCTAAGGGGGTAATAGAGTTAGAACAAATCTTTGACTTCGACGGAGTAGTGAAACAAAAGGACTTACCTAGAACAGAGGGAGGTAAATGCGATCCCTATAACTTGTGTATAGAGCAAAATCCTCAACATGTGTAAATTGGGAAGGTTTGTCTTGAGAAAATTAGAAAAGAAGTTATTAATGTACTGAAAGAGTACAAACACATTATAGCATGGACATATGAAGAATGAAAGACATATGACACGTCCATTATAACACATGTGATACCATTAAAACTAGATGTCAAACCATTTAGGCAAAAGCAAAGGCCTGTAAATGCAATTTTAGAACCATTGATATTTGAGGAAGTGAAGAGATTACTGTCTACCAGAATAATTTTCCCTGTTAGAGATTCGACTTGGGTAGCTAACTTAGTGCCTGTTAGGAAGAAAAGTGGAGACATCCAGTTATGCGTAGACTTTAGGAATTTAAATAAAGCATCTCAGAAAGATAATTATCCTCTACCTTCTATGGATGAAGTGTTACAGGTAGTAACTGGAGCTAAGATGATGTCCTTTCTAGATGGGTTTTCAGGTTATAACCAAGTCCTAATTGATGAGGAAGATAGACTAAAAACCACTTTTACTAGTAAATGGGGTAATTTTGCATATGGAAGAATGCCATTTGGTCTAATCAATGCAGGTGCCACATTTCAGCGGGCCATGGACATTGCGTTCCGGGGACTGACGGGTAAGTGTATTGTGATTTACATGGATGATCTAACTGTGTATTCTAAGGATGCGTCTACTCATGCCAAGGATTTAAGAAGGGTACTCAAGAGATGTGAGAGATATGGTATTTCTCTCAACCCTAAAAAATGTGTATTTGGCGTAACATAGGGTAAATTACTAGGGCGTGTCATTTTTAAAAATGGTATATCCATTGATCCTGACAGAATAGAAGGGATAAAGAAATTATAGTTACCTAACACTAGGAAAGAATTAAAATCATTCTTTGGTAAAATTAACTTCGTTAGGAAGTTCATTACAGGATTTGCAAAGATAGTACCCCCACTGAACGCCATGCTGAAAAAGGATGCAGTGATAGAGTGGACACCAGTAGCCAAAGCCACATTTGAAGATATCAAGGGGGCTATTTCTGATGCTCCTGTGTTGACAAGTCCAAACTATACCAAGCCGTTCTACATTTATTCATTCGCATCCTCACACTCGCTTGCGGTTGCACTGACGTAGAAAGGAAAAGATAATGAAGAAAAGCCTATCGCTTTTATGAGTGCACCTCTGAAGGATGCACAGTTGAAGTATCTAGATACAGAAAGACAAGCATTCGCACTGGTGAGGGCAGTAAAAAAAGTTTAGACACTACATTCTACGCAGTCAGGTTAAAGCTGTGGTACCTGATGCAGCAGTAAAGATGTTGCTAATGCAAAATGAGCCTGGAGAGAAAAGAGCTAAGTGGATCACCACTTTGCAGGAGTTTGACATAGAAATCATACCGATGTAGTTAGTTAGAGGACAAGCTTTAGTACAAACCATAGCAAATACAGACCCAAATCTGGTAAAGCAACAGTATGTGCTAAATGCAAGTGATGCATCAGGGTGGTACGATGATCTAAGTACTTTTCTAATATCAGGAAAATACCCAAGCAAGATGAAATCCTCACAGAGGAGGGCTTTGAAGATCAAAGCACAAAAGTATATGGTGCAACGAGGTCTTCTGTTCAGGAGGAACCACGAGGGAATTTATTTAAGATGTTTAAATAGAGATGAAGCAGATAAGGTGTTGCTAGAACTGCATGATAAGCATGGGACTGCTCATGGTTCCCATTTAAGAGTGGGTTATTATTGGCCTACTATGTTTAAAGACACGGAGCATCACATTAGAAGATGTCACATTTGTCAAGTTACAATAGATAAGGGGAGAAATCAAGCTAATCCACTATAGCCTGTTATTGAGTCTAGGCCGTTTGCACAGTGGGGCTTGGATTTCATTGGAGTCATAAATCCTCCATCATCCATAGGACACAAATTCATATTGACAGTGACTGATTACTATACCAGGTGGACTGAGGCCACATGTTGCAAATTCTCTACTATTGAGGTAGTCATCAAGTTTCTCGAAGAGAACGTCATCACCAGGTTTGGAGTTCCTTATTCGCTAGTATGTGACAATGGCCCTGCATTTTCTTCTTTAAAATTTTCTAAATGGGTGTTTGAATATGGAATTGTTTTAAAGTTCTCTTCAAATTATTATCCTCAGGGGAATGGGTTAGATGAATCTAGAAATAAAATCTTGTTAGACATCATTAAAAGGCTAATTGAAAAGAACCCAAGAGAATGGAACACATTGCTGAAATATGCACTATGGGTAGATAGGACCAAGGTCAAGGTAGCTCTGGGTAATACACCTTACCATTTAGTTTATGGGACTGATCCCATACTTCTAGTAAATCTAAGGATACCAATCTAGAAGTTCGCGAATGAATACTTAGGCTTCAATGACCATAGGGAAGCCAGGATTGTCCAAATGATGCAATTAGATGAGAAAAGAGATCAAGCTGTTGAAAAGTTTGCTAAACACTAAGCAGTGGTAAAGAGATGGTTTGATAAATGAGCAAGAGTCAAAACATTTAGGATTTCAGACTTAGTGCTATGCTGGGATAAAGCACATGAGAAGAAAGGTAGCCATGGAAAATTTGACAAGTTATGGTTGGATCCATTACAAGTGTCAGAAATAATAGGAGACAACACTTTTAGGCTCAAAACCCTAACCGGAGAAGATGTGCCATTACCAGTTAATGGTCAACATTTGAAACACTACTTCTAGGCTTGAGGTAGAGGTTGTTGGTCTATTGTATCATAATGTGGATAGTTGTACAAGTTGGTTTGTTTTGTTTTTTGTTTTGTTTTGTTTTTGTTTGTGTTCCTGTTGGTTTCTTTTGTTGGTTTTCTGTTGCTTCAGTAGTGGTGTTTGTCTTGATCTAGAGTAAACAGGAGCAGATTAGCAACCATTGAAAATAATATAAAATTCAAAACATTCGAGTTAATCATTTGAAACTTATACATAATTTGTTGTGATTGTCGTAAATGTAGAAAGTTAGTTGACTTGTGAATTTTTGTATTCAATAAGATGGGTTGAGTATTCAAGGAATGTTCTCATGATGACACACTTAAAATCCTTGGGTTTGTTGAACCTACCAGTGTAGATATTAGGTGAAAAATCAAAGGTCACCTTTGCTACCATTACAATTCTCAGCTTAATTTCAGCAAGTGATCATGCCTTGCATCATAAAGTTACAACTGTTATATCTTGTGGAATCTTGATCTTTATCAAAATATGAAATAAATGAATGAATAAAATGGATTTTACTGAAATCCAGGTTAAACCATCTAAGTAACTCTATCGGGGCTATAGACGCTCGCTGGCAGTGGGGCTCTACTTAGGAGAATTGTAACGATAACCTTGCTGGGGCTATGAATGCTCGCTGGCAGCAAGGCTCTATCCGGTTGGCTATGAGGGAATGACATCAACTAGGTAGCCTAATGTCAATCACTGGTCTGTTCAACTAATTTTCAAGATGAGGATAATTAATCGTGCGCACCCACTTAAACTGAAAATAAAAATTCATGCACCTTATTGAATACATTGAGTCTTAAGTTAAATGACGATTTGCATAAGAGATAGTTGGAAATTATGAATTTATTTCATTTTGTTTCCTTTAATGATTTTAATTTAATTGTTTTATTTGGTTGCTAGTTGTTGTGATGCTCACAACATGCCCCTTTTACTCCTTAGCAAAATGAGGACCCTTGCTGATGCTGGTTTGCTTGGTGGTAAAAGGGGAAAAGGGAGCCAAAATACAAACCTTGTCAAAAATAAAGAAAATTTGCATTTTAAGTACCAGGTCAAAGTAAAGGTGAATTCCTTGTTGAAAATAAACAGGGGTTACTTTTTGAATTATTTCAAAATTCGCTGTATTTTGCAAGTTATGGATGTTTTTGGGTAAATGTACAATTAGAGGGTTTGTACTTTGTATATACAAAGTGGTGTCATATACAAATGCGTTTGTATGTCAGTCTTTGTATTAATCGCAAAGGGGAAGTCGTCGGGTTTTCTTATTTTGTTGCTTTTTGCCTTGTATGCATTTAGGAAATGTTCGGTACATACATACAGGATGGACCCGAAAGGAGTTAGGTTGGAGTGAATAAACAATTGAGGTCCGCCATGTATATTTTTGCTTGTATATTCGGCATATGAAAATATACAAGGTAATTATACAACAAGATATACATAGCGCGCAACTGAAGACCTATTAAAGTCAGTATGATCGATGTATGTTCGGCGCTTGTATATTTGGCGGATGCGAAATATACAAGTAAGGGATACAAAGAATAATATGCAACGTGGAACTGAAAGGTTATCAAAAACAATAAAGTCGATGTATGTCTCTATTTTTATATTTCTTATATGCAACAAGATATACATCGCACTTTATACAGGACGGAACCAAAAACACTATGGAATAAAGTTAAACTGTTGTATATTTCGGGTTTGTATATTTGGTAATGTCAAATATACAATGAAATATACACTTCATTTTATGCAACACGGAACTGAGAGAAAGTTAAAATACAATATAATCAATGCATGCAAATTTCAAACATATCTGTTTATACATTGATTTATATAACCCGGAATTGAAGAATTATACAAAGCAGTAAAGTCCTTGTATATTGCGCGTTGTATATTTTTATATAAAACCCGATATACATTGTGCTTTATACATTACAGATTTAAAGGGTTATCAAATGAAATTAAATCGATGCATGACTTCGTGTTTGTATGTATGTTTTGAAATGAACATTGCTTTATACATATAGCCCGGAACACAGGAAAATTGAAACATGGTAAGTACGTTGCATCGCGTCCGAATGTAATATCAAGAGATGCATTGAGCAGCATACATCACGGATTTCAAGGCAAGTACAACACAATTGATAGGAAGTTGAGGTCTGAATTGGATAAAAGGGTAAAATCATCGCGTAAAGGTAAGTTTGGGAGCTGAGAGTGGACCCCACTACATGTCTATTAGCTTTGTACATTACAACGTATATTTAACATACATGCTAATATACATGACCCGGATGTTAAGAAAGATTAAATAATGGAAAATCTTTTGTGTATTTGGTGTTTGTATTGTTGAAACATGCAATGCCGATATACAAAGAATTATATGCATCGTGGGAAGAGAAAGGTAAAAGAGCAAATGTATAAGTGTTTGTATGTGCGCTTATACAACAGTTGATACAAGCGGATATACAAAACAAAAGATACAAAGAAGTACGGAAGTGAAAAAGGAAAAAGCATTAGTTGTTTCTTTGCATAAGGGGTTTGTATGTTCGAAGCATACAAAAGAAACATACAAAAGAAAATGATGTATGCATAGAATCGACTAATGGTAAAAAGTTCAAAAAAAAAAAACACAAACAGGGTAATAACAGCTGATGGTTGTTGGGCCTTTATTACTGCAATTAATGCATGCCAAGGACTCAAATAAAGGGAATTTAACTAGGGTTAGGGCATTTTTATGTTACTATGCTTTTGAAATATACTGTTGAAAACTGTAAATTACAGAGAAAGAGCTGTTGCGGTAATTAAGCAGAAATTTACCTGAACAATAGAAAGCGACAGAATTATGGCAGCTAAGAAGGGTAAAACAGTAAAAGTAAGTCAATGGTAAATGATTGTGTGAAACAGGTATTTATCCAAAACACCATTTTAATTTCAATTGGTAGAATACTGTTAAAATTCAGTAATTTCGTTACAAAAAGCATGCATTCGTCAAAGTTACTGTTTTAACTGTAATTGGCTCAAAAGGAACTTAGGATTTAAAATGTGAAAAGAAAGAAAAGATAGTTGAAACTAAGGTAGAAAATAGGCATTTCACAGTAAAACCCTAGATATGAAGTAAAAATGAAAATTAAGACATGTATATTTCTACAGGATGGCCCCTAAACCAAAGAAAGATACAGGGGAATATACAAAAAAGGAAAGAAAACCATGGAAAGAAGTGGAGAAAGAAGAATTACCTATACACAGAGGGTGTCCGACCCTAATCAGCGCAAATGGAGTGGGGGGTTGTAACCGTAGAATTATGGTTGTAACCATAAAATGGGAGTTGTAACCGTAGCAAGGGTGAGAATTGAAATGCTATATTAAGTGCATTGCTATTTGTATTTTAGACACATAAGGATTTATAGAAAATAGCATGAAATCATAATCCTTTGAGAATTTTGAGTAGAGTATGGTAGTTTAGAGGAGGTCGCCTGTGTCTACATTGAGGAATGCGTGGAAACATCCAGCTTCCTTACTGTATCTGTAAAGCACTGTGTTTTTTTGTGGATTTTGATTAATAAAGCTATAGAGTCATACCTACATTGTAAATTGTATATGGCTATGTGTTTTGAACATAAGTGAGTCTGGAAGTCTGCGTCTATTTCTTGAGTGTCTTCTAGTTTCTCATTATATTTGAAACAGTTTCTCTGAAAGCTTGCAATCTTGAATGCTTGTTTGTGAAAATATTCAGAGCATTCGCATTTAATGATTTAGTCTGCTGAGTTAATCAAATTTGCTGTATTTCTTACTATGTGCATAACAAAACATTTAGATCCTGTAATGAATGATGGTAGATTTGATTTCCCCTAACTTTTCCCAACAATTCTGAAATACTTAGCTTAAACGTTGAAATCCAAAGGAGATTATCTGACATTTGAAGGGATTTAAGAGCAATAAATTGATATTTGATAATCTTCATATATATTTGAAAAGCAAAGCCTGTTTGAATATAAATCATATAAAGCTTTGAAGTACAGTAACAGTCTTATGCAGATGAATGATTAGAAGGTTGATATTCATGTTGGTTTGCATAATAAGAGTCTAGTAAGTCACAAATCTACTTTAAACCACGTAAGGCCCCTGGCATATTACAGCTTCATAATAACCTACTGAACGGTCCAACAGGTCAAGACTTGACCAATAAGGAAACTTGGGATTGAGTAATCTTAATTGATTTTTCATATCTTTCAAGATAGTTAGGTTCATTTATGAATTTTAACTTTTGTTATGAGTGTGTAAAAACAACCATCAACACCTCTCTCTGTGTTTTCATACAACCTCCACCAAAAGTCATGCAAGTAGTTTGAGTTAACTAATAAGAGTGAAATGCTAGGAGATCTAGAATAAAATGTTATTAATGATTATTATCTTTGCCATTGAAAGTCATTTTTCTTTTGCAGGAACTAGAAGCAAGAAATGCTTGTTTGAGGAAGATCCAAAGTCAAAAGCAATCAAGGGAAGATTTCATCAACATTGAAGATCCAGGAGAATTCAAAGAGAAGGCATCAGCAGAAGTTCTAACATCAAGAGGTCATCAAGATCATCATACTTCTCATAAAGAAGACTTCATTTCTGGGAGGATCCTCACTCAACCTCTAGAGTCGACCATTTCATGCATCAGAGAGAACATCCATCATGAAATCTACTCCACAAAGTCATGTTCATGACATCTTCAACAATCCAAAGCTAGAGTTCTGCACAAGAACGTCATGAGAAGAGAAATGAGCATAAACATCATAAATCCATAAATTACACTAAGGCATGAAAGACATCAAGAAATTTGACAAAATCCCAAGTTTCAAGTTTGAAGCAGCCAAGTTCTAGAGGTGAAAATTTGAAGATTAGAAGACTAATCTAAAGATGACATAATTTGGGAAGTATTCCATGTAGTGTGAACACATTGAAGATCAAACCAGTTTGCTTGATGTTGAGATGGCAGGGCCAAATCACCAGTCCAATCACAGCTGACCACATCACCTGTCCAAGTTCAATGCATGTACAACAAGATAAGGTCCAAGAGGGCATCCTTGTGGAAGATTCTATAAAGATTCTATTTCAAGCTTATCACATTGGAAAACGTGCCTTCATTGCCTCACTCATTTTCTAAAAATAGCAACTTTTGTAACAAATTGCCTTGTTGTCTCAATTTGGTCCATTAATTCACAAATCAATCTTGGCCATTCATGTAAAAAGTGGAGTCTATAAAAGGCTCACTTATTTCATTTGCAAGGGGATAAGCATACAAGTAGGAGTATATGCTGTCAAAATAGGAGTAGAGTAGAGGAGACTCTTCGAAGTCATTGAAAAGACTTATGAAATTGTTGTAATCAAATAGTTCCAAAACCAATACAAGCTCATTGTTGTTCTCATGGTGATTTGTGTGATTGTGGAATAGTAGCATGGTTTCTAATTCTTGAATATGATTGAGATGTGCTTCCAAGTAGCTTAGTTGATAGATTAGAAGTTCATTGATATAATGTTAATATGTTAAGATATTTGATGAATTCCTTCTTGGTTCATACTTTTCGTGGATTATCGAAGGTGACTCACTTTGTAAAGTTAGCCTGAACCTTCATATGCTTTAGTTCAATTCTGAAGATTGTTCAAGCTGTGCTAGCTGTGGGTGTTTGGATGGATGTTTCATAATATTAAAATCCTTGAATTACCTTAGAAGATTGCACTGACTTCATGTACTTGTTGGTTCTCATGGTGAAGCAAACTTTGGTTTTGTGAGGAGTTTGTCTATCATAGCATGTTTCATTATTTCATTGTCCTTAGAATAGATTTCTCAACCCTTGTCCTTTTTTCATTTTCTTTCACAGTTGGTTTGTAGAGTTCCATTTCATAAGAAGGAAGTAACATATTTAGAGTGGAATAAGGAGTCAATTCAACGTAAGTCCCTTTATGATTACCAACATTATCACATCAACTACTGAGTCTATCCTTTGCAAAACACAAATCATGAACCTTGGCGTTGTCTCACTAGATCACATAGTTTATCCTTTGAGAGACTTTATTCAAGAGAGGATAGAATACTTAGTATTGTATTTTGAGTTTGCATGTGCATAAAAAACACATCAACAATATCAAAGAAGACATGTAGGCTCCAATACTCAAACACCAAATCAACACTAGATTCGATTTGCCAAATAAGTCCACAAAAAAGTAACTATAGTCAAGAAACTACCAAGCATCCAGGAGATAATAACAACCTCCTAAAACTATACCACAACACCACCTTTAATCATGAATCAAACATCATAGCCTATACCTGTCAATCACATACATAATCATGTTGTGCCAATGCAAAAGAGTACTTGCATATCCATGACACCATAATCATCATCATCATTGTACCTGTACTCAACTCCCACTAAAATAAGACTCCTAGTCTCACACATGTATCAACCATGTCCTCAAACTAGAAGACAACCTATGTACCGGTCTTTGAAAGGAAGCTAGGTGTGCGGAAAACACTTCCTACACTAATCTAATGAGGAGAGGGCTATGCAAATTCAAATTATTCCTTACAACTATAGCAACATAGAACATCTAAATGAGATATTGCAGCAATACACATGAACCAGAAAGAAGATAGAAGAAGAGAGACAAAGATATACGGTGGGG
Source organism: Cunninghamia lanceolata (assembly GCA_027924645.1). Taxonomy (NCBI): domain Eukaryota; kingdom Viridiplantae; phylum Streptophyta; class Pinopsida; order Cupressales; family Cupressaceae; genus Cunninghamia; species Cunninghamia lanceolata. Next base: position 21,829,823 of record BSBN01000112.1, on the reverse strand, counting down.
AAAACCCTTATCGGGTGAAAAACCCCACACTCAGAAACCTGCACAATGTATTAACAAATCTAAAAGAATGTTTACAATACACATACCATGCAAGGTTCAATGGTCTTCGACACTTGTATCTGGAGTCAATCTGATAGCATAACAGTACCTGTAAACCTACAATACAAACTCCATCTCCAAGCACCTGTTTATATAGAAAATACAAGGCAAAATAGGTCCTATCTTGGGATAGGCATCCAACTTGGCCTCATAGCCCAAAACCCATGCCTAGGGACACTTGGTCAACATTGTAGAATGTGCCTGACACTTGTCCACATCTCCCATCTGAAAGAGGTCACCTATTTCCAAAATGGGCTATGACAGATGCTCTTACAACACTTACGACCGTCATAAAATCTGTCATAGTAGTTACAACTTACAGCTGTAAGAGAATCTATCATACACATGCTATAAATAACATATTTGTTGGGAATTAAGGTGTCTCAACCTTAGTAATTCCTTACATTATTAATGTTTGTATTTATTATTTAATTGCCTATGTTGTAAATATTTGTAAATTCAATATTATCATATTGTGGGATGTGGCACGGTGATGTGTCAATCCTACATGGAATATGACAACTTGTAATTTTATCCTCACATGAGGAGATAGGCATCCCACTTTGTGGGAGGAGCATTTTTCCATGTGTCGACATCTTCCATGTTGTGTAAGGGAATGTTTGACCGAAATGGTTATGACGGATTCCTATGACGAATCTATAACATGTAAGAGTCAGAAATAGAAGTTTGTAAGACAGGTAAGGACATGTGTCATGAAGCATCTTTGAAAAAGGCATATTTGGGCTCCCCAAGGTGGACTATGACATGTTGTAAGAGAATATACTATTTATAGCATGTGTATGATAGATTCTCTTACAGCTATAAGTTGTAACTACTATGACAGATTCTATGACAGTTGTATGTGTCATAAGAGCATCTGTCATAACCCATTTTGGAAATAGGTGACCTCTTTGGGATGGGAGCTATGGACAAGTGTCAAGAACATTCTACAATGTTGACCAAGTGTCCTTAGGTGTGGGTTTTGGTCCATGAAGCCAAGTTGGACGCCCATCCTAAGATAGGTCCAATATTGCCTTGTATTTTCTATATAAACAGGTGCTTGGAGATGGAGTTTGTATTACAGGTTTATAGGTATTGTTATGCTGTCGGATTGACTCCAGATACGAGTGTCAAAGACCATTGAAGCTTGCATTGCAAGCGTATTATAAACATTCTTTCAGATTTGTTAATACATTATGCAGGTTTCTGAGTGGGGTTTTTCACCCGATAAGGGTTTTCCCCATTGTATATCTTTGTCTCTCTTCTTCTGTCTTCTTTCTGGTTCATATGTATTGCTACCATATCTTGTTTAGATGTTCTATGTTGTTGTAGTTGTAAGGAATAATTTGAATTTGCATAGCCCTCTCCTCATTAGATTAGTGTAGGAAGAGATTTCTGCACACCTAGCTTCCTTTCAATTGGTATCAGAGCTTGATCACCTTTGGTCGTAGTTGTTGGGTAGGGGTTTTTGAGCTGATCTTAAGTTGAGTGGGAGTCTATGTAGAATATTCTGATTTCTATTACAAAAAGGAGATGGCAAGCACATCCGGAAGAATGGAAGTGGAGAAGTTTAATGGCACTAATTTTGAGCTGTGGAAGCTCAAGATGGAAGACATGCTTGTTGACCAAGACCTTTGGGAAACTGTTACTAGAACTAAACCAGATGCAATGCAACAAGTTGATTGGGATCTCAAGGATTGGAAGGCTAAGGGTCTCATAAGACTTAGTCTTGCTAATTCTTTGTTGTTAAATGTCCATGAGGAGAAGACTGCAACCTTGCTTTGGAAGAAGTTGGGAGATGTGTATCAAGCCAAATCCCTGGTTAATAAACTTTTTTTGAGAAAGAAGCTATATTCTCTTCGAATGGAGGATGGAGGATCCATTTCCAAACATATGAATATTTTTAACATGCTAGTTATACAGTTGACATCTATTGGTGTAAAGATGGAGGAGGAGGATCCATGTATGACCTTGCTTTGTTCTTTGCCAGACTCGTGGGATCACCTTGTCATGGCTATTGGAAGCACCACATCCATATTCAAGATGGAAGATGTGGTATCTACATTGTTATCTGAAGAGATGTAGAGGAAGCCTTCTGATAAAGCCAAAGAGGCTCTTATAGTTTGTGGAAGACCCAAGGAGAAAGGGAAAAAGAAGGACAAGAAAGCTGAGAAGGGTAGATCCAAATCCCGTGGGAGATCCAAATCTCCTGGAAAGTCCAAGGCTATCTGTTGGAATTATGGTAAATTTGGGCATTTTCGAAAGGAATGCAAAAAGGAGGAGAAGAAGAAAGCTCTTGATTCAGATTTTGACAAATCACAAGATGATGGTGATGCTTTCATCGTAGCCCTGGCAACCCATGCATCTGATGATGTGTGGCTGATTGACTCTGGTGCATCATTCCACATGACCTCACATCGAGACTGGTTCACTAAGTATGAGGAGTTCGATGGTGGAAAGGTGTACTTGGGTTACGACTCTCATCTAAAGATTGTTGGTCACGAAAGAGTCTCTATCTGATTCCCTAATGGTCGAGTGAAGGGGATCTCTAGGGTTATGCATATCCTAGGCTTAGCATGGAACCTACTTTCTGTAAGTAGTTTGAATGATGCAGGTGTGCAGGTTGTTTTTTCAAAAGAAGGATACAAGATGACTAGAGGAGCTATGGTGCTTGCTAAGGGTACTAGGAGAGGTACTCTGTTTCAGCTGGAAGCATGCATTTCACAATGCAATAATTCTTCTGTTTCAAAGAAGAGGGTAGTAGTCACTTCATCTCCACCATCTGAACAAGAAGTTAAGAGATCTGTTGTTTCTAGTTTTGATGTTTGTAATCATGCATTGGAAGTTAAACTTCCTATTGAAAAGACAATGTTATAGCATAAGAGATTTGGCCACATTGGTGAGAAGGGTCTACATACCCTGAAAAATAAAAACCTTGTTGAGGGTTTAGATGATTGTAATCTTGAGTTTGACTTTTGTGAACATTGCATTTATGGGAAACAAAACTATGTTCATTTTTATTTGAGTTCTCACAAGTCTTCTAGTGTGTTGGTCCTTGTTAATTTTGATGTATTTGGTCCTATTAATGTTCCTTCATTATCAAAATCTGTATATTTTGTATCTTTTATAGATGACTATAGTAGGACATGGATTTATTTTCTAAGAAGCAAATCTGAAGTCTATAGTAAGTTTAAGGTCTTTGCTGAAAATTAGACTAGTAAGAAGATTAAGTGTTTGAGAACTAACAACGGTGGTGAGTTCTGTTCTACAAAATTTGATAAATATTGCAAGGAACTTGGAATTGAAAGACATAAGACAACTCCATACACTCCACAACAAAATGGAGTTGTAGAAAGGATGAATAGGACATTGATGGAGAAGGCTAGGAGTATGCTCAATGTAGCTGGCCTAGAACAAAAGTTTTGGGCTGAAGCTATTGCCACTGCTTGCTATCTTGTTAATAGATCTCCTACATCATCTCTTGTTGGAAAGACACCCATGGAGGTGTGGTCTGGTAGAAAGCCTTCAATAAGGAATCTTTGTGTTTTTGGTTGTGAGGCATATGCACATGTGCCTAGGGAGAAGTGGTCAAAATTGGAGAACAAGGCTGTTAAGTGTATCTTCATTGGCTATGGTGTCAGTGTGAAAGGATACAAGCTTTGGGACCCTATGGCTGAAAAAGTGTTGTATAGCAGAAGTGTCATCTGTAGAGAGCTTACACCTTCTTCCATTGTTTTATAGCCAGAAGAAAAAGAAAAGAAAGAGGATATTATTCAGTTTCTTCTCACCCTTGAGAAGACTGAATAGAAAGACAATGTTGGACCTAATGATGAGGAGAACTCTAGCAGCTCTAAAAGCTCAGATGAAGAAGCTAAACCTCAACCTTAGCTCTTGAGGAGGTCTACACGGATAAGAAAGTAACTTGAAAGGTTTGGTTTTACATTGCTTGATTCTAGTTGTGCTTTTGCTTTGCTTACTAACAGTGATGAACCTAGAACTGTATCCGATGCTATGGACATGAAAGATGCAGGTTCTTGGAAGGAGGCCATGGAGGATGAAATGGATTCCTTGGAAAATAATCAAACTTGGGACTTGGTGCCTTTGCCTCCTGGATGGAAACTTGTTGGATGCAAATGGGTGTTCAAGAAGAAATTTGGTGCAGATGGTAGTGTTGAGAAGTATAAGGCCAGATTGGTTGCAAAGGGGTATTCACAAGTGGAGGGTATAGATTATGGTGAGATCTTCTCTCTTGTTGCAAAGATGACATCCATTCAATTCCTATTATCTCTCGCAGCAGCTTATGACTTGGAGGTAGAACAGATGGATGTGAAGACAACTTTCCTTCATGGTGATTTGGAGGAAGAAATCTACATGACACAGCTAGAGCATTACATGGTGAAAGGTAAAGAAAATTTGGTTTGCAAACTTAAAAAGTCTTTGTATGGTTTGAAGCAATCCCCTAATCCACCTTGGGGTGCCCAAATATGCCTTTTTCAAAGATGCTTCATGACACATGTCCTCACCTATTTTACAAACTTCTATTTCTAACTCTTACATGTCATAGATTCTATCATAGGAATCTATCATAACCGTTTCAGTCAATATTCCCTTACACAACATGGAAGATGCCGACACATGGCAAAAAGCTTCCACCACAAAGTGGGATGCCTATCTCCTCATGTGAGGACAAAATTACAAGTTGTCATATTCCATGTAGGATTGACACATCACCGTACCGCATCCCACAGTATGACAATATGGAATTTACAAATATTTACAACATAGGCAATTAAATAATAAATACAAATATTAATAATGTAAGGAATTACTAAGGTTGAGACACCTTAATTCCCAACATTATCCACTTGTCAAACACCTTGTAAGAGCCAATAGAAAAATAGGATTTAACTGCTATAGGCTGAGAGGCCTATAGACTCCGAACATCATCTGAACTTCTCTGTGCCCACTGGCTCTGTCAATGCATCTGCAACATTCTTCAAAGTATCTACCTTCTCCAAATTTACCTTTCCATCCTCAACTATGTCTCGCACGAAGTGAAACTGAACATCAATGTGCTTTGTTCTAGCATGGAAAGTTGGATTCTTTGCAAGGCAAATTACACTTTGACTATCACAACTGATCATGATCTGACTTGCATCAACACCAATATTGGAACACAATATCTTAAACCAAATGGCTTCCTTACAAACATGAGTTGTTGCGATAACTCAGCTTCTGTCATGGACAAAGCAACAACAGGTTGTTGCTTACTCATCTAACTAATAGCACCACCAAACAGTGTAAACACATAAGCACTGGTGGATCTCCTGCTGTCAATGTCAATTGCCCAATCTGAATCCACAAATCTGTGAATATCAACAGAATGCAGAGGTCCTAAAACATTACCATGATAGTAAATGGAATACTTAGAAGTAACCCTCAAATATCTGAACACTCACTTAACTGCATCCCAATGAACTCGTCCAGGATTAGCCATAAATCGACTAAGGACTCCCACTTCTTGGGCAATGTCTGGTCTTGTGCAGACCATAGCATACATCAAACTACCAACAACACTAGCATAAGGTACTCTGCTCATGTCCTCCACCTCACTAGGAGATTTTGGACAATCCTCAATAGATAACTTTGTCCCCAAAGAAACGAGAACACACAATGGTCTACAATCTACCATGATGAACCTATCCAACATGGTCTTCACATACTTACTCTGGCTTAACCAAAGTTTTCTGTTGGTTCTATCTCTTCTGATTTGCGTTCCTAGAATGTACCTGGCTGCCCCTAAATCTTTCATTTCAAACTGTGTTGACAACTAAGATTTAAATTAGAAATCATATTCTTACCCTTCCCAATGAGCAACATATCATCAACATACAATGCAACAATGAGAATACGATCACCATCAAACTTATAATACACACAGTGATCTGATTTTGATCTCACAAATCTAATTGACAACACAAAGGCATCAAACTTCAAGTACCATCTCCTAGGGGATTGATTCAAACCATACAAAGACTTTTTAAGTTTGCAAACCAAATTTTCTTTACCTTTCACCATGTAATGCTCTAGCTGTGACATGTAGATTTCTTCCTCCAAATCACCATGAAGGAAAGCTTTCTTCACATCCATCTGTTCTACCTCCAAGTCATAAGCTGCTGCGAGAGACAACAAGAATTGAATGGATGTCAGCTTTGTAATGGGAGAGAAGATCTCACCATACTCTATACCCTCCACTTGTGAATACCCTTCGCAACCTATTTGGTCTTATACTTCTCAACACTGCCATCTGCACCAAATTTCTTCTTGAACATCCATTTGCATCCAATGGGTTTCCATCCAGGAGGCAAAGGCACCAAGTCCCAAGTTTGATTCTTTTCCAAAGAAGCTATTTCATCCTCCATGGCCTCCTTCCAGGAATCTGCATCTTTCATGTCCATAGCCTCTGATATAGTTCTAGGTTCATCACTATTAGTAAGCAAAGCAAAAGCACAACTAGAATCAAACAATGTAAAACCAAACCTTTCAGGTTGCTTTCTTATCCATGTAGACCTCCTCAAGAGCTGAGGATGAGGTTCAACTTCTTCATCTAAGGTTTCAGAGTTGTTAGAGCTCTCCTCATCATTAGGTCCAACATTGTCTTTCTGTTCAGTCTTTTCAGGGGTGAGAGGAAACTGAATAACATGCTCTTTCTTTTCTTTTTCTTTTGGTTGTAAAATAATGGAAGAAGGTATAAGCTCTCTAAAGATGACACTTCTACTATACAAGACTTTTTCAGCCACAGGGTCCCAAAGCTTGTATCCTTTCACACCGACACCATAGCCAATGAAGATGCACTTAACAGCCTTGTTCTCCAATTTTGACCACTTCTCCCTAGGCACATGTGCATATGCCTCACAACCAAAAACATGAAGATGCCTTATTGAAGGATTTCTACCTGACCACACCTACATGGGTACCTTTCCAACAAGAGCTGATGTAGGAGATCTATTAACAAGATAGCAAGCAGTGGCTACAACTTCATCCCAAAACTTTTGTTCTAGGCCAACTCCATTAAGCATACTCCTAACCTTCTCCATCAGTGTCCTGCTCATCCTTTCTGCAACTCCATTTTGCTACGGAGTGTATGGAGTTGTCTTATGTCTTTCAATCCCAAGTTCCTTGCAATATTTATCAAATTCTGTAGAACAGAACTCACCACCATTGTCAGTTCTCAAACACTTAATCTTCTTATCAGTCTAATTTTTAGCAAAGGCCTTAAACTCCTTAAACTTACTATAGACTTCAGATTTACTTCTAAGAAAATAAATCCATGTCCTTCACTATAGTCATCTATAAAAGATACAAAATATACATATTTTGATAATGAAGGAACATTAACATGACCAAATACATTAGAATGAACAAGGTCCAACACACGAGAAGACTTGTGAGAACTCAAATAAAAATGAACATAGTTTTGTTTCCCATAAATGCAATGTTCGCAAAAGTCAAACTCAAGATTACAATCATCTAACCCCTCAATGAGGTTTTTATTTTTCAGGGTATGTAGACCCTTCTCACCAATGTGGCCAAATCTCTTATGCCATAACATTGTCGTTTCAGCAGGAAGTTTAACTTCCAAGGCATGATTACAAACATCAGAACTAGAAACAATAGATCTCTTGACTGCTCATTCATATGGTGGGGATGAAGTGACTATTGCCCTCTTCTTTGAATCAGAAGAACTATTGCATTCTGAAATGTATGCCTCTAGCTAAAACAGAGTACCTCTCCTAGTACCCTTAGCAAGCACCATAGCTCCTCTAGTTATCTTGTATCCTTCTTTAAAAAAGATAACCTGCACACCTGCATCATTCAAACTACTTACAGAAAGCAGGCTCTGTGCTAAGCCTAGGCTATGCATAACCCTAGAGATCCCCTTCACTTGACCATCAGGGAATCAGATAGAGACTCTTCCATGACCACCAATCTTTAAATGAGAGTCATCACCCAAGTACACCTTTCCACCATCAAACTCCTCATACTTAGTGAGCTACTCTCGATGTGAGGATGTGGAATGATGCACCAGAGTCAATCAATCACACATCATCAGATGCATGGGTTGCTAGGGCTGCGATGAAAGCATCACCATCATCTTGTAATTTGTCAGAATCTGAATCAGGAGCTTTCTTCTTCTTCTTCTCTTTGCATTCCTTTCAAAAATGCCCAGATTTACCATAGTTCCAATAGATAGCCTTGGACTTTCTAGGATATTTGGATCTCCCACGGGATTTGGATCTACCCTTCTTAGATTTATTGTCCTTCTTTTTCCCTTTCTCCTTGGGTCTTCCATGAACTGTAAGAGCATCTACAGTTGCATCAAAATGCTTCCTCTGCATCTCTTCAGGTAAAAACATAGATACCACATCTTCCATCTTGAATGTGGATGTGGTGCTTCCAATAGCCATGACAAGGTGATCCCATGAGTCCAGAAAAGAACAAAGTAGGGCCATACACCAATCCTCCACCTCCATCTTTACACCAATAGATGTTAACTGTGCAACCAACATGTTAAAAGCATTCATATGTTCGGCAACGGATCCTCCATCCTCCATTAAAAGAGAATACAACTTCTTCTCTCAGAAAAAATTTATTAACTAGGTGTTACTGCCTACATGAGTAGTCAGGTTTCAAGCATTTAGGCATGTAGGTTCTCTCCCGAGAAGGTCCAAAAAGTCCTAAGTCTTTGGGCTTCCTCATCATATTTCAAACATGACCTGATACTTCTTGAGATGAGGTCATCATCATCATATTTTAATATAACATGATATTCTGAAGGGGGGGTGATATTTCCAAATATTAGGCATATTCTTAATATCACCCTGATGTTACAAAAAAGCTACAATGCACCTTGATATTTCTGCCCAGGGGGTGATATTTCAAATATCAGGTCATCTTATGAATATCACCCTCGGCACCAAAGATCACCCCGCTATTGCAACATGACGATGACGTCATCAGGATCGGTGGGGTGCATCAGGTGGTCTTTAGGATGATGTTGCATATCAGGTAGTGTGGTCAGGTGATACTTTCCCGTGGGGTGATATTTCCCGTGGGGTGATATTTCGCATCAGGATGATGCAACAGGAGGTGCGCTGATGTCAGGGTGATATTGAGCGTCAGGATATCATGTAGGAGGATGATGATGAGGTTTAAGCTGGCGTCATCGGGAGCAAAATCATCGACATCATATGTGCTCACGAGTATATAAAGTATGGAAGAGGTCGTTGCGGGGTGCATGTGGGATAATTAGTTCCCACAAATTTGAAATATCAGGATCATGATTTTTGGTAGGAAAAGTTTTCAAAGGAGCCTGTGACTGCTGCATTTCCTGAAGGCTGTGGGTTGGTATGCCATTAATGGTGAATGTTACAATGTATGGGTGAAGGCATTGATAGATTTACGGCCTGATTGAAGATGTGAATCCCCAGGTGGCGGTGCAGGGCTCAAGATCACTTCCTGTCTCCTCCTCCAGCTACTGCATTCAATGTTTGAGTGTCATTTCTCATGATGCGCTGTATCTAGCAAATTTTGAATCGCCCAGTGATTAATGCTGAGTACCTTCCTACTGTATATAGTAGGCTGTGTGACTCATTTGCTATGGTAGAAGACCTGGGCAAATTTTTGTGAAAATAACGAAGAATAGGGCATTTCCCTGCTATTTTATCTCATTTTGGAGTTTATGAGTTGCATCTGAATGTGTATTACAAATATTTTTAGTTTCATGTCATTTTATATGAAAAATGCTCTTATGCATGTGTTTATCTTCTTGTCTCCACGTGTTGCATGCATTTCCTTCTTTTGAATCTGGTTGCTAAGGGTTTCTCAGGTTCTAGGGTATAGATGTCTGTATCACATGCTTCATCTCTAACTTCTATTCAAGGAGTGTATTAAACTGTTTTAGGTTAAGCATGGAGAAGGTTGTATGTCAGCAAGGATATCTGTAAGTAGAGGCAGCTAAATACCCATTCTTGGGCAATGTTTGTAAGGCAAGCATCAATATAACCCCTTGAAGCTCAAATTCAAACTACAATCCATCCTCTTGTATACATCTAGTTGACTCCTGCCCGGAGATAGGCATTGGTCTGCACCTGGGTTAGTAGTTATGATCCAAACCCCCTTGTCTTACATCCATACATTATGCACCCATTTCATAACTTCCATCCTGTTAGTTTGTAGGAGTAGGATTATGACCCCTGCATACTCTCATACCCAACCAAACACATATGTCCAAGAATGTTGCCAACCTTGTGATCTATCACACTGATCTTGGTCCATACATGAGAGTATTCTGCCTATTATTGTCAAGCTAAATCATTCTGTCATTGGGCTAGTCAATGTTACATCTTTAGCTATAGGAATTCCCCCTTGGTGCGGCAGAACTAGAAGTGAAGGGGAGGTAGCTCACGCAACCTCCCGTATCTGTTGGCTGAATCTGCCTGTGCATTGGAGTTGGCAAACCCTTTGCCGATTCGGGCAGCAACACCAGGGATTTGGCTTGATACACATCTCCCAACTTCTTCCAAAGCAAGGTTGCAGTCTTCTCCTCATGGATATTTAACAACATAGAATCAACAAGACTAAGTCTTATGAGGCCCTTAGTCTTCTGATCCTTGAGATCCCAATTAGCTTCTTGCATTGCAGCTGGTTTAGTTCCGATAATAGTTTCTCAAAGGTCTCGGTCAACAGGCATGGCTTCCATCTTGAGCTTCCACAACTCAAAATTAGTGCCATCAAACTTCTCCACTTCCATTCTTCCAGATGTGCTTGCCATCTCCTTGCTGTAATAGAAAATAGAATACTCTGCATAGACTCCCACTCAACTTAAGATCAGTTGAAAAAACCCCTACCCAATAACTAGGACCAAAGGTGATCAAGCTTTGATACCAACTGAAAGGAAGCTAGGTGTGTGGAAAATGCTTCCTACACTAATCTAATGAGGAGAGGGCTATGCAAATTCAAATTATTCCTTACAACTACAGCAACATAGAACATCTAAATGAGATATTGCAGTAATACACATGAACCAGAAAGAAGATAGAATAAGAGAGACAAAGATATACGGTGTGGAAAACCATTATCGGGTGAAAAGCCCACACTCAGAAACCTGCACAATGTATTAACAAATCTGAAAGAATGTTTACAATACACTTGCAATGCAAGATTCAATGGTCTATAATACTCGTATCTGGAGTCAATCCAATAGCATAATAGTACTTGTAAACCTATAATACAAACTTCATCTCCAAGCACCTGTTTATATAGAAAATACAAGGCAAAATAGGTCCTATCTTGGGATGAGTTTCCAACTTGGCCTCATGGCCCAAAATCCACACCTAGGGACACTTGGTTAACATTGTATAATGTTCCTGACACTTGTCCACAACTCTCATCCCAAAGAGGTTGCCTATTTCCAAAATAGCCCAAATATGTCTTTTTCAAAGATGCTTCATGACACATGTCCTCACATGTCTTACAATCTTCTATTTCTAACTCTTACATGTCATAGATTCTATCATAGGAATCCTTCATAACCGTTTCGGTCAATATTCCCTTACACAACATGGAAGATACCGACATATGAAAAAATACTCCTACCACAAAGTGGGATGCCTATCTCCTCATGTGAGGACAAAATTACAAGTTGTCATATTCCATGTAGGATTGACACATCACTGTGCCACATCCCATAATATGACAATATGGAATTTACAAATATTTATAACATAGACAATTAAATAATAAATACAAACATTAATAATGTGAGGAATTACCTAGGTTGAGACACCTTAATTACCAACAGTCTCCATCAAAGTCCAAACTTTGACAACACCTGTAAACCTATATGTGGAAGTACGAAATCTAAAAACATGCTATACCATGCTAATGGTCACATGGCAACATGCACTCCCACAAGTTTGTGCCCAAAAATCCATCTGAATGCTCTCGTAATCTCACCCTAAATTTTAGGCCCCCACAAGTGATCAAACAAGTACCAATCTCTCCCTACACACCAAATTAAAATCTACATGATCTAATATGTAGTACACTGTTATGGAGTAAAAAGTAGACACATGCCTTTTTACCTCCTACTTTAGATCTTAGGTCCCTGTGATAACATAATACATGCAAAATATTCATCCCAATGCAAAATCCCCTAAAATCCATGACAATTGGGAACTAGGAGCCCATTTTATGCCTTATCCTAGACCAAAAAGGTGCCACAAGACTTGGGCACCTGCACCCAAGTCCTCCCTAATTGGTTGGGGCAAATTTTAATACATGTTGGCATATGACCTTTAAAAGAGTCTCTTCTTGTTGCCCATTTTGATTTAATTGACAAATGTTAGTGGAAAAGCATATATAAGTGTGTTTTTGAATTCATGTGTAACCTAGATGGATATTGCAAACTTATGATCTTGAAGCAAAGAGCATTCAAAGCATTCATGGTGTTATTGTTGCAGATTTATGCTTGTATTATGTGTGTTGTTGTAGATTTGGAATCATCATCCATCTCCTTCTAAGTTGAAGGATCTTCATTCTCTTAAGGGCTTCACCTCTGAGGTGATATCATTGTTATTTGAATAATTATATCATTGATTTATGTTTGGCCTCTGCCCTGCTAGGGCATGCACTCTCTTTAACAATGGTGTCAGGAAGCTTGAATGCTATCCTAGGATTTGTCTGAGGCAAATCCCTAAACACCACAACCCCCAAACCCCTTTTCTTCTTGTGTGCAAGTTACAGGTAAAAAATTTAAAGAGATGAAGCTACATGAAGGTTGTGTAAGGGAAAGGGTTTCAGGATCTGAAAGTATTTCATGAATATTCCTTTGCAGAAGACTTGGATGCCCACCCCGTAGTCCTCTTTCTCAAACTAGTACTGAATTTGGCATCAGGACACTCTCTGTGATATTTCTCTAGTTTTGAGTATCTGAAGATTCTATCTTTCTAGACTTGGGCACCCGCCTCATAGTCCCTCCAACTTTCTGGCTTCCAGGGTACAACTTCTAATATCTCTCTGATAATCCTTGTGCATTCAGATCTTAGGTTTTAGTTGTCTTCTCTCTGTTACAAGTTGATTATCTTAGAGCTAGGGTTTTGTACATTAGTTGACCTAGAGTTTGATAAAAGGCCTGATTAATCTGATCTTTCCATAGCAAATAGGAGAACAAGATCTCTAGTTGAGTCCACCTCCCTTTGGTAGTGATTTGGTTCAATCTTGTCCTTGAATGTTATTGTGGAAGAGGGTATGATTTAGTGTTCATGTTATATTCATCATTCATCTTTTCCTCCTTAACATTTTGATGAACCTGTAGTATCAAGCATTTGCATGTTGCTAAGTATTGAATTTAGATCTTGTATTAATTCATAGCATACTTATCATTATTCATCAAAAGATCTTGCATAAATCTTGAAAAATGTTAAAAAAAGCATTCTAGGCTTGCATATAGTTTTACATTGTTTTCATTACATATCATTGAAACATTTGATTTTCTATTTTTTCAATCAGATCTTGTCATGGCCACATTTCCCATACGGTCACAACACGCAACCATGTGTGTCATGTCCACATGTGACATGTGGTCATGATACGAACTATCAAAAATTTTCCCTTACTACTCTGTATTTCCCCCTCGCATGCGTAAGGGTGCTCGGGTGCGTACGTTTGAGTCGTCAATGATACATGTGTTTTTGGAATATTCCACACACGTGTACATTCACTATGCTGGATCTACTATTTGCTTAAAAGATGCTCACTACGTTTACATCGGTTTTAATTTCAGCGTTTAAATTTACTTGTTAATTAGTTGGCCACTATTGGTTTCCTCAGTCTTTTTAATGCTACCTCGCATTATTTGTTTACTCCTCTATCAATTTCTTTTAAATAGTTTCTTGTGTCACTTATTTACGTATTTCTTTATTTACTTATTGTATTTTTATTTAAATTTATTATGTTAATTTATTTTCAATACCTTGGTAATTCATTTGGAAAATACTAATCCCGAAGTCACAATTTCTTTACAAATGAATTAATGTAAATCATTATTAGTTTAAATTACAATTGCCCCATTAATATTGTTTAATTATATATATATATATATATATATATATATATATATATATATATATATATATATATATAATTTTTTTTTAAATTCTTCCCCTCAATTTAGGAAGAGAACATATATATATATATAATATCCTTTTAGAGCAGTCTTATTTATTAACAAATTATATATATATATATATATATATATCATTGTTTATTTTATCATGCTAATGGAAACTCCACTCATAATTAAATAGAGTATTGTTATGAAATCCAACTCATAGCAAATGGGTAAGTATACAATAAAATTTAAGAGTAACAACACATTTATTATTAAATAATATATATATATATACATATATATATATATATATATAAATATATATTTATATATATATATATTAATAGCTATTTTATCATATTAAATTATACTCCACTCATACAAATGAGAATATTGTTATAAATCATAACTCATTTCCTTGAGGGTGAATAACCCCAACATTCGTTTGCATTTTGTATATGTTCTAGGGCAGAGAAGGTGACGGTGGCGGTGATGGAGGCACTGTGGTGGGGATGGCGTAGGTTTGGTGGCCGTGGCGGCGGCAATGGAGGCACTGTGGTGGGGATGGCACAGGTTTGGTGGCCGCGGCGGTGGCGGGCAAAGGACGCAGGTGGAGGGTGGTTTGGAGGCCGCAGAGGGCAGTGGACGTGGGACGCGGTGGAGGGTTTGTTGGCCGCGAAGGGCCTGTGGTGGCTCGCGGGGAGGGATGCCTGTGCGCAGGCTGCAGGTGTTACGACAGGGTGGGGGTGTGGGGAGGGGCGGAGCCCCACCCCACACCCTCTTTGTATTAAGGTTCGGTGGGGGTTTAAACCCCCACCATTTTTCATATTACATTTCGGCTGTGTATTCAATGAAAACTGCGAACTTCTTTTCTTCAACGTATTTGCTATTTCGTTAATTTTAAATAAATAAATATATATATATTTAGCATAAGATCATCACAATGTGTAATTTTTAGTTTATATATATATATTTTATATGTCATAGGCACTTTACAAATTCATAATTTCTTCAGCATCTCAATTTATATAATAAACAAATTCTTGTATAAAAACAAAAAATAAATATAAATATAAATATATATTTCAGTTTATAAATTTAACAAATACTTGAAATAAAACAGAAATAAATATAGTTTCCAATTTACAATTGTCAATTAAAATTCATCTTTTCACATGTACTTTCCAATGCAATGTAAAGAAGAATTTAAGAATAAATATAGAATAATTATTAAATCCTTCACTTCAAAAATTCATTATAACAGACAAGTGAATCATTTTCGATTAAGTTCTATTGCATACTTAAATCAAATCTTAATTCTTTTCCCAAAGACAAACTTACATCTTATATAATTTATTGAATGTAACATTTCCACTAAACAATACAATGGATAAATTTTAACAGCTTTGTCTAAATCAACCACTAATTTCACAACTTACAATTTTGTTATACAAGTATAAATCAACTGTAAAATTCACAACTAATAAACACTTTAAGGAAGGAATTACTCTCTTCCCCCAAATAACAAAATTTACAAATTCAGAGAGAGTAAACCTCTCCTCAAAGGAAAACTTATCTAGGAAGAACCTCAAGAGACCAAGCTCTCATTACAAGTAGGGAGATAGAACATTTTCTCTAAACAAGGAAAAACTCCTCCAATCCTCTCAACATGCTCCAAAATAAACCTGCATGACAAACAAGGAAGAATACACCACACAACAAGCTCTCCTCCCTATCGTAGACCCACAAGAGGGCCACCCCCGAGCTAGGGAGATCATCCACACACCCAGGAAGAATAGTCCAGTACACTTCACAACATTGAATAACAACAATCAAAGCAAACAACACACAAACTCCCATGGTTTCACACACAATACAAAAACTCAGCTGAGGTGAGTTTAAAGAGGGTAGGGTAGTAGACTCACTCAACTCAAAGGTGTCATTCTTCTCAACATTTTATCACAAGTTATCTCATGGCCTCAAGCCAACAAAATTAATCTTTCTCATGGCCTCAAGCCATCCAAATAATCAAAATCCTAGGGATATTCCAAATAGGCTCTCAAGCCTTATAGCCCTCTTGGCTCAAAATTACCAACATGCCCTCAAGGCTTCCATATACAAAGAACAAGAATACACCCGAGGAGGTTCACACCTTCCCTTCCCCACACATGATGAGCATTCTCTTCCAACTGGAAGAAGCTCTTTCAAACACCCATCACAAACCCAAAATAATAGACATACACATAGACAACCCTTGCAAATCAACATTCATCAAACAAGAACAGAACATACAAGGTGAGTAGACTTGTTCACTAACCTTTACAAGCCCTATTATGGATGTAGTTGAAGAAGAGCTCCACCCTTAGTTTCCTCCTCCAAGTTCTCCTTCTTTCCACAATAATCCAACCCCCTTACCCTTTCCCTCCTCTCCTTTTTAATTCTAATTCCCCCAATTTCCTTATTCCTAAGTGGCATTAAAAAACTAAACCCACTCCTCATCCATTATCCTAGTGGTCTTAAAACAATTAACCCCACTCAAGAGGTCCCCCACTATAGCCCTTTTACAACACATGGAGGAATAAAATAAAATAATTAAAATAGAATTAAAGAGGGAATGGATGACACACCACCCTTTTTTATGGGGCACTCCCACCAAAAGAGAGGCACAAAGAGACAAAGCACTCCATTATTGGGGGATCATGGAGTCATTCCATGACTTGGAAGTGGGCTTGAGTATGGATTCCACTCATCCCATTATCCCCATGCTCCCAAATTCGTCACTTAACTTCACTGTGAAGTTAAAAGGACCATATGGAGGTTATCCCATGGTTATCCTAGTCAAAAGGGTCCCTAGACCCATGGGGTATAACCTAGGGTTGATTTTTACCTAATTAGGACCCCCAGAGTCAAGTAAAAACACCAGAAGAGGGTCTAAAAAAAATAAAGTTAAAACAAGATTCATAACAACATTTCTTACAACACATATCACAAAATAAGTAAATCAGAAGGTAGACCTAATTCCCTTGACCCCATGCAACATTACAACATTACAACATTACAACATTTCACCATACAAAAGGTTGATCTTATTTCCTCGTGGAACTAGATTGGCTTCACAAGGGATACAACATAGGGTGTGGAATGATCTCCTGTATTTGTGGTTTCGTTAGCAATACCTACACACTCAATCTCAAAGTTAATAACACATAAAGATATCATAGCCGGAGCAATTTAAATACAAGCATACCTAAATATTCTACCATATAATCATACTGAAATCACAATAAAAGTTCCATTTCTAATATTTCCCAATCATCATTCTCTTAAAAGCAATATCTAACTATCATTGCACAATTTATTTTCTTAAAATTCAATTAGGTTTAATAACAAAATTCCAGGATCAATAGTCCTTCAACATAAAAGTAATAGCAATAGCACTGCAAATAGTCTCATGAATAGAAGTGAAAAAGGTAGGCCTCACATCCTCCCCCCTAAGATTGTACTTCCTCCTGGGAGTCATCAAAGAGGTGAGGGTAAAGGGTCTTCAGTCTCGTTGCATCTTCCATGTTGCAGTGACCTCATCATACATATCCCACTGGACCCTAACCTGGTCCAGCTCTCAACCTTGAAGGCCCAGCGTCCGACGAGCCAATATACGTATTGGCTCCAAAGCTAGTTATCCATCTGCCTCTACCTGAAGAGCACTCCAATCTAATATGTGAGACAAGTCAGATATATAACGACGTAAAACTGAAACATGAAAGACATCTTGGATACGAGACAGACTAGGTGGCAAGGCTAAATGATAGGCTACAGGTCCTATCCTCTCCAAAATCTCAAAAGGTCCTACAAACCAGGGTGCGAGCTTAGAGCCTTTTCCGTAATGGATTGGACTCTTATGCAGTCATACTCTCGAGAATTACATGGGGGAAATAATAGAGGTTGGTAGCAGCAGGGCCCACGCAGAGATCAGAGACATCAGGGACCACCTGTGGAACCTGCGAGGCCGCAGTAGTCGTATAGGGGCTCACAGGGGTCTACTGGTAGAATAGGACAACAGCAGTCGAGTAGGACTCAGCTGTATAGGTACAGGTTAGAGGCCTTTGTTATGTTTGCGGTGAAGCTGGACACCTAGCTAGAGAGTGTCCACAGGGTTTTACAGCTGGGGGACAGCATCGTGTAGGAGGTTCCGAGCAGACTATGGGTGATGTGGGTAAATCCCACCGTATGTTTGCAGTGGTTGACAATCGCCAGGCCAATTTTCAGGCTTTAGTTATTGAGACAGTAGGTATGATTGCAGAATTCCCCATCTCTATCCTTTTTGACTCTGGAGCTACCGACTCCTTTATGTCTACATCATTAGTGGGACGTTGCAGGCTGGTGGCTTCTAGGTAGGACATTAGGTGGGAGGTCGAGTTGGCCTCTGGGGCCAAGATGTCAGTTGATACCATTATTAGAAATTGTGAGATTTCCTTGGGTTCTTTCATTACAACATGGGATCTTAGGGTTATGCCATTAGGATCCTACGACATAGTTCTGGGTATGGATTGGCTTGCAGCTCATAGGGCCAAGCTAGATTGCTGCCAGAGGATGATTAGTTGCATAGATAGTGGGCATACAGAAGCCCACAGCTGTTCGTACGATATCCGCTCAGTAACTTAAGCGCTACATGCGAAAGGGTTGTCAGATGTTTGCTATCACAGTCAGTGATAGATCAGAAGATGAACCTGAGATTACATTAGATGATCACCCTATCCTGAGAGAATTTGCTGATGTTTTTCCACCAGAGTTACCGGGTATGCCTCCACGTAGGAAAGTTGACTTCCACATCGATTTGGTACCAGGGGTAGAACCAGTGTCTTGTGCACTTTATAGAATGACTACACATGAGCTTACGGAGCTTAAACTACAGTTAGAAGAATTATTAGAGAAGGGACACATCCGACCTAGCGTTTCACCATGGGGCGCACTAGTTATCTTCGTAAAGAAGAAGGATGGATCTCTTCGGCTATGCATGGACTACAGACAGTTGAACAAAGTGGCGGTAAGGAATCGATATCCTCTACCTAGGATTGATGATCTCTTTGATCAAATGCCAGAGTGTTTTCAAAAATTGATCTAAAATCTGGGTATCACCAATTACAAATCACAGAGGTAGATATTCACAAGATTGCCTTTCGAACCAAATATGGCCATTATGAGTTTACAGTGGTACCTTTTAGTTTGACGAATGCCCCTACAGTGTTCATGAGTCTCATGAACGGGGTGTTCCACACTTACCTAGATCAGTTTGTGATTATTTTTCTAGACGACATTTTGATCTATTCACGGATTGAGGAGGAACATGTGGACTATTTGCGTTAGGTATTGCAGTGTTTACGTGAGCATCAACTTTATGGCAACCTGGCGAAGTGTGCCTTTTTCAGGTCAGAGGTGCAGTATTTGGGGCACATATTATCAGGTGATGGCATCTCCGTAGATCCATCGAAGATCAGAGCAATTCAGGATTGGCCAGCACCCACCAGTGTAACAGAAGTAAGGAGCTTTATGGGACTAGCCGGTTACTACCTTAGGTTTGTCGAAGGTTTCTCCAGGATAGCACATCCTATCACTTCCCTTCAGTGAAAAGGGAAAGGATTCACTTGGACTGAGCAATGTGAGAAGGCCTTTGGGATCCTTAAGAAACATCTTACCAGCTCTCCCATATTAGCTGTTCCTGATCTGGCAGAAGACTTTGTGGTTTGCATGGATGCATCATTAGAGGGTTTGGGAGCTGTGCTTATGCAAGGTGGTAGAGTGATTGCTTATAAATCGTGAAAACTTAAAACACATGAGCTAAACTACCCTACTCATGATTTAGAGCTCGTAGCTGTTATTCATGCTCTTGTTCGTTGGAGACACTTTCTTTTAGGTCGATGTTTTGAGCTCCATTCAGATCATCATAGCTTACAGTACATCTTCACTCAGCCTAATTTGAACGCCCGCCAGCGGTGTTGGATGGAGTTCATATGTGAGTATGACTTTGATGTCCACTACATCAAAGGAAAGGAGAACGTGGTCGTCGACGCTTTGAGTCGAAGGCGCCACGAGATCCTGACTCTAACTTTGAAGGTGGATTTGAGGGAGCGTATTCTACAGCATCTGCCTAAGGACGAGTGGTTTATCGAGGTGCAACAGGAAATCTAGAATCAGAGGGTCCTGAAGGGCAAATTCGTAGGATATTCTCTTGAGTCGGATGGATTGCTTAGACATAGGCAACGCATCTATGTACCCCATGCGGGTGACCTACGTACAGTGATACTCTTTGAGGCTCATAGAACACCCTATGCAGCCCATCTAGGAGTGAAGAAGATGCATGTGGATTTGCGGCAGTTATATCATTGGGCTGGGATGAGATGCGACATTGTAGAGTATGTTGCTCGATACCTTGAGTGTCAGAGGGTCAAGGCCAAACATTAGCATCCAGCAGGACTATTGTACCCTCACGAGATACCTGAGTGGAAATGGGACACCATTTCCATTGACTTTATTGTTGGTCTACCTATGTCATCGCGACGCCATGATGCCATCATGGTGATAGTTGACAAGTTGACCAAGGTGGCACATTTCTCACTGGTACGCACAACGTACAATACACCATCGGTGGTGAGAGTGTTTCTAGATCAGATTGTCAGACTGCATGGAGTACCTCACCACATCATATCTGATAGAGACTCCGTATTCACATCATCATTTTAGAGAGCCTTACATCAGGCGTTGGGCACACAGCTCAACTTCAGTTCCGCTTACCATCTTGAGACCGACGGCCAAATAGAAAGAGTTAATTAGGTGTTAGAGGACATGCTTCGCATGTATGTTATTGATCATCAATCTAGATGGGAGGAGTACCTGTATCTGGTTGAGTTCACCTACAATAATGGGCATCACAGCTCGTTGGGTATGCCTCCTTACCAGGCTTTATATGGCAGACCTTGTAGGATGCCTTTGAGTTGGGGTCGGTTGGAGGACCGAGTTGCCATTGGTCCCGAAATAATCCAGAATATGGAACAGCAGGTCACATTGATCAGACAGAGGCTTCATGAAGCTCAAGATAGACAGAAGAAGTATGCTGATGCGAAGAGAACGAATCGAAGCTTTTCAGTGGGTGACAGGGTATTCTTGAGAGTACGACCGCATAAGAGTCCAATCCGTTACGAAAAAGGCTCTAAGCTCGTACCCTAGTTTGTAGGACCTTTTGAGATTTTGGAGAGGATAGGACCTGTAGCCTATCATTTAGCCTTGCCACCTAGCCTGTCTCATATCCACGATATCTTTCATGTTTCAATTTTACGTCGTTATATATTTGACTTGTCTCACGTATTGGATTAGAGTGCTCTTCAGGTAGAGGCAGACATACAACTGGCTTTGGAGCCAATACGCATATTGGCTCGTCTGACGTTGGACCTTTGAGGTCGAGAGCTGGACCAAGTTAGGGTCCAGTGGGATATGTATGATGAGGTCACTGCAACATGGGAAGATGCAACGAGACTGAAGACCCTTTACCCTCACCTCTTTGATGACTTCCAGGAGGAATTACAATCTTAGGGGGGGAGGATGTGAGGCCTACCTTTTTCACTTCTGTTCATGAGACTATTTGCAGTGCTATTGCTATTACTTTTATGTTGAAGGACTATTGATCCTGGAATTTTGTTATTAAACCTAATTGAATTTTAAGAAAACAAATTGTGCAATGATAGTTAGATATTGCTTTTAAGAGAATGATGATTGGATAATATTAGAAATGGAACTTTTATTGTGATTTCAGTATGATTATATGGTAGAATATTTAGGTATGCTTGTATTTAAAGTGCTTCGGCTATGATATCTTTATGTGTTATTAACTTCGAGATTGAGTGTGCAGGTATTGCTAATGAAACCACAAATACAGGAGATCATTCCACACCCTATGTTGTATCCCTTGTGAAGCCGATCTAGTTCCACGAGGAACTAAGATCAACCTCGTGTATGGTGAAATGTTGTAATGTTGTAATGTTGCATGGGGTCAAGGGAATTAGGTCTACCTTCTGATTTACTTATTTTGTGATATGTGTTGTAAGAAATGTTGTTATGAATCTTGTTTTAACTTTATTTCTTTTAGACCCTCTTCTGGTGTTTTTACTTGACTCTGGGAGTCCTAACTAGGTAAAAATCAACCCTGGGTTATACCCCATGGGTCTAGGGACCCTTTTGACTAGGATAACCATGGGATAACCTCCATATGGTCACTTTAACTTCACAGTGAAGTTAAGTGACGAAATTGGAAGCATGGGGATAATAGGATGAGTGGAATCCACACTCAAGCCCACTTTCAAGTCATGGAATGACTCCATGATCCCCCAATAATGGAGTGCTTTGTCTCTTTGTGCCTCTCTTTTGGTGGGAGTGCCCCATAAAAAAGGGTGGTGTGTCATCCATTCCCTCTTTAATTCTATTTTAATTATTTTATTTTATTCCTCCATGTGTTGTAAAAGGGCTATAGTGGGGGACCTCTTGAGTGGTGTTAATTGTTTTAAGACCACTAGGATAATGGATGAGGAGTGGGTTTAGTTTTTTAATGCCACTTGGGAATAAGGAAATTAGGGGAATTAGTTTTAAAAAGGAGAGGAGGGAGAGGGTAAGGGGGTTGGATTATTGTGGAAAGAAGGAGAACTTAGAGGAGGAAACTAAGGGTGGAGCTCTTCTTCAATTACATCCATAATAGGGCTTGTAAAGGTTAGTGAGCAAGTCTACTCACCTTGTATGTTCTGTTCTTATTTGATGAATGTTGATTTGCAAGGGTTGTCTATGTGTATGTCTGTTATTTTGGGTTTGTGATGGGTGTTTGAAAGGGCTTCTTCCAATTGGAAGACAATGCTCATCATGTGTGGGGAAGGGAAGGTGTGAACCTCCTTGGGTGTATTCTTGTTCTTTGTATATGGAAGCCTTGAGGGGATGTTGGTAATTTTAAGCCAAGAGGGCTATAAGGCTTGAGAGCCTATTTGGAATATCCCTGGGATTTTGATTATTTGGATGGCTTGAGGCCATGAGAAAGATTAATTTTGTTGGCTTGAGGCCATGAGATAAGTTATGATAAAATGTTGAGAAGAATGACACCTTTGAGTTGAGTGAGTCTACTACCCTACCCTCTTTAAACTCACCTTAGCTGATTTTTTCTATTGTGTGTAAAACTATGGGAGTTTGTGTGTTGTTTGCTTTGATTGTTGTTATTCAATGTTGTGAAGTGTACTGGACTATTCTTCCTGGGCGTGTGGATGATCTCCCTAGCTCGGGGGTGACCCTCTTGCAGGTCTATGGTAGGGAGGAGAGCTTGTTGTGTGGTGTATGGCGCAGGTTTGGTGGCCGCGGTGGTGGCGGGCGGAGGACGCAGGTGGAGGGTGGTTTGGAGGCCGCAGAGGGTAGTGGACGGGGGACGCAGTGGAGGGTTTTCTGGCCGCAAGGGGCCTGTGGTGGCTCGCGGGGAGGGATGCCTGTGCACAGGCTATGGGTGTTACGACGAAGTGGGATGTGGGTGGGGCTCCGCCCCTCCCCACACCCCCGCCCCGTCGTAACACCTGTAGCCTGCGCACAGGCATCCCTCCCCGTGAGCCACCACAGGCCCCTCGCGGCCAGCAAATCCTCCACTGCATCCCCCGTCCACTGCCCTCTACGGCCTCCAAACCACCCTCCACCTGCGTCCTCCGCCCGCCGCGGCTGCGGCCACCAAACCTGCGCTCTGATCCATATTACAACAATTACTCATTTTCTGCCCCTCCCCACACCCCCGCCCCATCGTAACACCCGTAGCCTACGCACAGGCATCCCTCCCCATGAGCCACCACAGGCCCCTCGCGGCCAACAAACCCTCCACTGCGTCCCCCATCCACTGCCCTCTGCGGCCTCCAAACCACCCTCCACCTGTGTCCTCTGCCCGCCATGGCTGCGGCCACCAAACCTGCGCTTTGATCCATATTACAACAATTACTCATTTTATGATATTACATATTGGATTTGAAGATCTCATTTACTAGGGTTTTGTTGAAAAATTGCATTTTTTCCTATAACCTAGTCATTTGCAAAGCTAGGGTTTGTAGTCAAATTCTTATTTCAGATTTTGCTGCTATCATAAACATTCAATCATATCTAATTTTTCCTTGAAGTATTACATTATCTTTCATCTTTCACAAATCACAAATTTTCACAATTACACATTGTGTATTTCAACACTAAGAACTTTAGCTTCTTTCTCACACTTCTTTGTACAAAATCTTAAAATCATGTGCATTACATTGTTGTGTGGCACTCTTCACATCATACCCACTTAGTTTGTAGTGAAGTTAGTGTATTTTTGATTTTCAAAAACTTGATTTCCTCAAACTAGTACCTTGGTGTGCAATAGTCTCACATACATGCCACATGGCTTCTAATCAAAACAAGGGTGGTATGGTCCCTCCTCGAGTTAATAAGAAAATGAAGGCTCCTAAACCATGTAAGGTGCAGAAAACTACATACTAAACATAGTATTCCAAAAATCAATGCTTATTCCAAAAATGGAAAATAAAACATTTATAGTTTCCAAATATCCATATCTTTATAAAATAGCAAGATTCCATTAAAAGAAGTATAAGTTTCCATACACTAAGAAGTGTTACAATTCCATTACATACACCAATCTGGTGTTACAAACATATGTTTCAATGTTAAAAGTAAAGATAATACATCATTATATCAATGAAAGTAAACTTACATTTACAACTTGGCATACTAGCCATACAAAAGAGTACAATGAAATGAATATCCATATAACATAAGAATCTTTGAACTTGACTGCCTTGATCCTTTGATCTTCCGTAAGCTGAGACCAATAGTGTGGTTAAAGTGCTTTTTCCACCCAACCATGAAGTACTGGACTTCCCCAGGTTTCTTCCTAACTTAAAAAAACACTGACCCTGCACAAGGAGCCTAGCAACCTGGAATGGTGTAAGCAGGAGGGAATCTCTCGATGTGTGCCTATTGCCTATATGCATCCTATCCTAGAATGACATAAGCTCTTGCAAGCAGGATGTGGCAGAGACAAATATAACATATTCTAGGCTTTTTTATAATCCATCTATTTCAATGGTACAATAGCTTGGCCAAGCAATAAAACAAAAGTGATAGTTTTAGAAAAAGTAAAACTATCATCTCTGGGAGCCCACATTTGGCATCCTGTCCCGAAAGTACATTACTTTACCTAAAATACATGCAATGAATAGTTTTCTAAGATTAATTATCCATGACCAAAAATATCCATTTTGTAAAACAATTACAGTTTCATCATTCAATTCAGTCATCTAGTTTGTTTGCTATCTAAGTTTACAATTTTCCCATGGTTTATATCGATTTTCATGACAAGACATTTTCTAGATAAGATGGGTAATTTCAGTTTGGTAAAAAAAAATGAATCTATCAGTTTACTATAGTGTCGTTTCTTACTCAATTCCTTGGTTTTGATATAATGCTAGTTTTGACAAAAATAGCCTCAATACATCATTTATCTTCATACAAGAAACTCCTAATCAAAAGATATATATAATAGTTCCATTAAATCATTGCAGATCTAAATTAAATTTACACAACTACTACAATCATAAGAAAATATGATTTGATCCAAACATTCATATTTGTTTATTGACTAATACATATTTATTTATAAATACACACACACGTAGATATATATATATATATATATATATATTATATATATATATATTGATAGACATAAAACTCACAATTCGCAGCAGTGATATTATATAGTATACATCATGCTTTAATAGTTATATATTTATTCTTCCAGTAGAGAAACTTACAGTAAGCAACAACTATTGCAATATATACTAGAAGCTTCTTAAATGTCAAACGAATGTGTATATATATATTTCCAATTCAATGAACAATGATTGGCATCATATGTATGGCGTTGCATTTGGTAGGCAAGGCAATAGAAAATGGCTAGTGAATGGCATATGATATGCATGTTTCAAGTTTTAAAACTATAAGGATTTAAACATAGACCGACATCCTCATATGGGGTCGCAGTCCCCTTTGGGGACTGCAACACCATATGGTGGGTGCCGTAGTCCCAAAGCATACTTTACTACAATCTATCACAACCTAAGCGCTGATAAAAGCCCTCTTTAAAACTTCAATTTAATTCAAAATCCACTCTGCTATACCACGAAATATATATGATTCGAGAGAGAATTCAATACTGTAATATGTATTAATACAGGCGATTTTCCCATATATGAATTTTGATATTAATATATATACATTTATACATATATATATGTATATATAGTCTCTGTATATATATACTGTAAGATTCCATAAATCAAAACATACACACATTAATATACTCAACAACATAAAATCATACAAATAATATTCATAGTGTTATAATATGAATAAAAATATAGAAAAACATATTTTTTCACAAAGAAAAATGGAGGTTTGTCCAGACAAAATTAATCACACACAATTTGAGATTATAGATTTGCATAAAAAACTTGAAGTTTTGCTCTCTAATCAATTGAATGCTTCAAACCCTCTGTTTCCCAAAAGCTTCCTTTGTTCCAGATCTTCAACCTTTTGCCAAAGCCCTCTTTTTTGGTATCAATAAAACTTGTGTTTTTGTTTACAAATTGAGAGATGACAATGAAAGATTGTGAATGATTTTTCTGTGTGTCGAGAGAATGAGATTTATTCCTCCTTTATTATTTTCCTCTCCATTTTGCTTTGCTTTATTTGGTGCTTTATTTCCTAAATAAAGTTTTCTTTTCTATTTTTCTATTGTTTTTGTGTATATGAAAAATTTGGATATAATGAAAATGATAAAACAATACAAATGCATTACCTAATCCAAATCTTCAATACTTCAGATAGATAGATGCAATGATGAATGCATGCAAGATAGATTGATTGATTGATTTGATATATTGGTTGCTCAATTTGACATCATAAAATTAGCATAGGATGAAGATGATAGATGAAAGGATGAGAAGACAATGGATGAATGATGCAAAGGCTCTAAAGGTATTTCGACAGCATAAGGATACTTGAACTCAATGCATGAAAATGGCTTATGAGGGGGTTGATTTATAGGCAAGACTAGGTTTGAATGGATGGTTGAGGTTGAAAGAATAAAATGATTGATGTGGATGGCTAGGATTGATTAGTTATTCCCACTTTTCAAGGAAGTTGTAGTCATGTGACAAGTGTAAGGATGAGGATAGGGTTTATGTGTGATCGTGTACACAAAAACTAGTACGTGTGATTATGTACATAAAAAGGATATTAAATGAAAGTTTTAGTACCACACATGATTCAATGGAGAGGTGGACAAGTGTTGGAATGAGATGAAAGTTGGGGACCTAATTCAAATATTTTATTTGAATTAGTTGGAAAATTAATTAAATAAATACGATTTATTTAATTAATTGGAAAGTGGGATTATGAATGTGAAATTAATTAAATAAATAAAATTTATTTAATTAATTGGCTAAATAGGATTAGGATGGGTTTTTAATTAAATAAATAAAATTTATTTAATTAATTGGCTAGGTGATTAGGATGAGATGAGATTATGATGGAATTTTAATTAAATAAATAAAATTTATTTAATTAATTGGGTAATGGGATAAGTGGGATTAAGAGTGGTATTTAGGACAAAATGCTACATGATGTCTTAATAATATTTTTTACTAGGTGTTGCAAGACATGGACAAATTTGGGGACAATTTTGGGTGTTTACATTTTGCCCCTCTTTGAGATGTTGTTCAAGATGATGAGATTTATGTCGAGTAACATCATTTCAAAGAAGCTAAGGTATGGATAGAGGAAAAAGATAATAATGGAATTGTGGGATGAGTAAAGGATAGGATGATATTGGAAAGATATGATGAGGATGCCCCCTCGAGAGGATAGGCGGGTTGGACAAACATGGGTAGTCTCTCGAAATGAAAGGGATTGGTCAAGGAAGAAAGATAAGGGAATGCATAGAAGAAATGAATGATGTGTTATGCTGCAATGAAAGTGAGCAACCATGATGTTTGATATAACACTAGATGTTATGCACCAAGGTATAAGGACCAAAGTGACGATGTGTCTTGTGCACCAGCGTAATACAACCTTGTCTGATGTATGAGGAAGAAAACTTAGAGAATTGAAGTCCTAATGCACAAAGGGTATTATATGATCTTAGATGCAAAGGATAATGCAAAACACTATTCAAACATACACAAGATATAAATATTAGTTGGAAAGATTACAAATTTGATATAAATGCAAGATAAAAATGATAACATACACAAACAAGAAAGCATGCACAAATGATACAAAAACAAACAAGGTATTGCCCCTGTCAAGCTGTAAACTAATGATTGATTGATTGATGGATGATGATAGATAGTGTTGTCATTGCGGGGAACGATATATCCCTAGATCAACACAAGGACGTGGGAACGATATATCCCATTGATGATGATGATGATTGATTGATTTGGTTTACGACAAGATTAGGATCAAGACCAAGGATGTAATTGGATAATTTGACAAGATTGATTGACTTGATTGGTATGGATTGAGGATGGGCTTGCATTTGAGTTTATCGCTTGGGGTGACTTGATTTGATGATTTGATTGATTGTGAATGAATGTGACTGATTGGAAGAATTGATTTGAAGAAATAATTTGTGATTGATGAATTTGAATTTGATGGATTGATTGGATTTTAGGTGTTTATTGATAATATGGTAGATAGATGATAGAAGAAATGAAAGATGGAAGAAGGGGTATATTGCCTATTTCTGAATCTAGGTACTTCTTATCCTAGATTGCCTACATACCCTGTATCCACGGGATCAAGACATTTGATGATAAAGATGAGATGGAGTTCTGATTTTTTTGTTTTATTGATGGGATGATGAAGATGAATGGATTGACGTGATTTTGATAGATTGGATTGATTTTGATGTGATGATGTGATGGGATTTTATTACTTTGATTTTTGTTGAATATTTGATTTTTTTGTATTTTTGAGAATATTTGATTTTTTTTGTATTTTTGGGAATATTTTGTTTTTTTTAAAGATTTTTGAATGTTTTAATTTTTTTTTTGATTTTTTGGAAATATGTTGGGATGTCAATGGATTACAATTGTGAATAGCCTTTGTGCTAGACACCAATGACAATGAAAGACCAAATCTACGTGTAAGGAGGTAGATATAATTGAATAAATAGATAGGTGATAGTAGATGGGATGGAAGGCTCATGATAGATGGATAAATACAAGGATAGGCTATAGTGGATGGGATGGAAGACTCATGATAACAAGGATAAACCATGGAATGGAAAGCTTGTGATAATAAGGATAAACCATGGAATGAAAAGCTCATGGATAAATACAAGGATAGGCTATAGTGGATGGGAGTATGTCTCATAATGGAGCTAGGATGTGATCTCCAAAGACTATGTCACATAGGAATAACATGCCCCATTCTAGGTAGTAGACTTAGGATTTTTCATGACAATGCTTATGATGATAGGATATATGATGGATTTTACATGACAAGGCTTATGATAGGTGGATAATGATAGGATTGGATGGAAATAATGGAGGTATATCAAGAGATAACCAAAGCATATTTCAATAATTTGCCCTATGTCTTTATCAAGATCAAAAGGAGGAAGGGAGAATGAATATATGATAGGTATGTGGGTGTATTGGATAAGGATGGTAGGATAGGATATGGAAAGATAGGACATGATAAGATGGAAAATTATAGGTTGGAAATGATAAGATGGTATGGATGAGACGATGTACCCCCAAGTGTAAGTGACATAGAAGATCAAGCTACACATGATGCCTGTTTTCCAAGTTTTTATCATGGTACTTATCCAAGGCACCTGTTTACTAGGTTTTCACCGTTGGATGAATGGATTTCTCTTTACTATTTTGATTTTTTTATCTCTTTTTTTTGAATGGGATAGCATGATAATTACACATGGTGCCTGCGAGCAGATTTTCACCATGGTAATGGAGAGAAGGGACTCAAGTGTCTAGTGCTATGAAAGGTGATAGTGTCCCACTAGAGATGGATGATGTTGCATGGACTATGTCATTATGCTCATCGATGTTGGTAGGGGATTGCATGAGAGAGATGGATTAGGTGGATAGTGGATTATGATGGTTTATGAAAGGATGGATGGATGGATAGGGGATAGTGGATAAAAAGCTAGTGGATTATGATGTGGATTATGGAGGGAAGATAGTGGATTATGTAGGGCTTATGGAAAAGGATGGATGAAAGACTTATGCAAAAGAATGGAACATAGGAAGGTGATGGGGAAGATATGTAGGATAATAGATGAAAGGTGGGGAGATGGAGGTATGAAAAGGGATCATGACCAATGGTTGCACACACCGTGATAAACATTGAAGCTTTTGATGGGAAGGTGGTGTAGGAAGCAATGACAATGTTTGTTTAGGAGATGGGTGACTTAGTGATTTACGTACCCACATAGACTTAGAATTTTTATGATCTTGTCTTTTCTTGTGGGATTTTTGGAATTTTTGAATGGAATGGCGATTTGGGATGGAAGGCGATGGTTGGGATTTTGGAGATGTGGATGCTTCATTTGACTTGCTTGGTTTGTGCTTAGGGAACCAAACCATTTTAGTTTTGGACTTTTCTTTTTAAGGTATGGGTGTGGGTAGATTTTTGAATGGATTTTTCTTTGACTTTGTGTTGTCCTCAAAATCAGCTACGCTCATTTTAGTAGACAACCCCACGAAACTTGTCCGTTTCGTGAATCTACACTCTAAGATCGCAAATCGAGAAAAGATTTTCTCGTTTTCATGCGAGGTCAGTTGACATTTTAAAACTTGTTTGCGACGTTTCCTTGAACTAATTTCTCAATATTTGCGAAGAAAATTCAAGCCGTAAATTGGTTAAGATGTTAATTTTAGTCGTTTTTAAGTTTGTAAATTTTTGACTCTTGATATGCAAGAGCAGCAAAAAATGCCGCTCTTACATATTATTTAAGCCTGTTTTGTTTTGATGTAATGTCGGTAAAATTTACCGCTATTACATCGTTTTAAGTTCAAGTGTAGGAGCGGTTAAATTCACCGCCATCGCATATATCGATGCAATGACGGCTTTTTTCGCCGCCGCCACATGCTTTCTTCTAGTTTAATGTGAGGTCGGCAATTTTCGCCGCCTTTACGTGTTTTTCTTTTCCCTTTTGCGCATGAACGGCCGAAATCTCTGCTCAAGCAAGATTTTGTAAATCTCGGTCACGCAGTGCCATTAATGGCCACTCGTGCCACTCGCTCAGCATTTATGATTGAGATTATTTATGTCGTTCGGCGGTTTATTTTCTCCATTTCATTTCGTTTTCCCGAGCTACCCTCCAGACCTCTCCTCACGTTGCTTGATCGCGCTGTCAAGGAGATCGGTCCACATTCATCGGTCCACATTCATCGCCGACAAACGTAGGGTTTTCGAGTTATAGAACGGGTAAGTTTCTCTCTCGTTTTCCGTTCTCCTCCTTCCCGGGTTTATCAAGAATGTTTAGTTTTAAATTTTTGTTTTTAGTTTTCTTTATGTTTTGTTTTTCGTTTTGATCTGTAGTTTCCATTTTTTATGGTTTTGTTGTTTTGTAATCCCTAGAGTCACCCTAGATTCTACCCCGAAAACCCTAGGGATTGTATTGCCCTGGATTTCCCAAACCCTTGTTGCATTCCCCTCATGTAACATCGGTGGGTTTTGCCGAGGTTACCTGGATATGGTGACCTTTGCCGAGTGTTGAAGCAGCGAACATCCCGTTCCCTGCACACAAACACAACGGTTATCAAATGCAACAACAGCCTTTTTCATCGCCTGAACTTCACTTTACCTTGCAATGCAATGTCGGTGAAATTCGCTGCCCGGACTTCACTTTACTGTTCGATGCAACAGCGGTAAATTTTGCCGCTTGAACTCCACACCTATCAAAATATGCATTGTCGGCGAAATTCGCCGCTCGGACATGTATGGAACTTCCCTCGTGATAGCGGCGAAATTCGCCGATCAAACATGGAAAGCGACAAACACAACGGTCATCAAATGCAGCATCGGCCTTTTTCGCCGCCCTGACATAAAAACTTTCCATTCTTTTTGCATGTAGTAGTGGTAAAATTCGCCGCTCTTACCAACTCAAATTTTCCCAACATATGCAAGGGCGGCGAATTTTGCCGCCCGTGCAAAAAATGTCTCAAATTTTCCTAACACTGGAAAATTCCCAATTTTGTTTTCCCGAGCTCGCTTCTCCTCTGATTCTTGGCTAGCTCGCACTATAGCCCCTTTTCAAGCGCATTCCCATAGTCGTGATCGCTCAACATGCAATTTTCCCAGATTGCCCATATTTTCCCTGATTGCATGATCATGACTTTTGTTGCAGTTTCTCTTGCGGAGCTCCGTTCAACGTCAGACTTCTTCACGGTAAAAGTTCATCCAAATGACTGACTTGTCCCCGAAGAAGGCAAAAGCTATGAAGTACAAATATCAAGGTGTTTTCCCAATCACCTCAGTCCACTCTAATGTAGAGGACATTAGAGATACAGAGATTGGCCATGTTGATATGGCTGAGTTTGTAGAGAGAACCAAGTCAAGCAACCCCAGTGCCATGATGAGGAAGATAGTGGAAAGTAATATTCATCTGGTATCCTCCTTCCCGGTGGCGGCTCACAATACAGAATTTGTCCTTCAGTGTGCCCATTTCTACAACAA
The DNA here is from genome assembly GCA_027924645.1 of Cunninghamia lanceolata. Lineage (NCBI taxonomy): Eukaryota > Viridiplantae > Streptophyta > Pinopsida > Cupressales > Cupressaceae > Cunninghamia > Cunninghamia lanceolata. The sequence goes on along the minus strand of BSBN01000112.1, from coordinate 21,796,729 downwards.
AGATATCAGAGCTGTGGTGGACGCCAGTGGTAATGTGATAATCAGGTTGGATCCTGAGTTCATTGACAAGGTGTTCATGTGTCCTCCTGCAACAGAGGTGTTGAAGCTTGACTTTGTTGAAGCTCAAAAGGAATATGACAAGAATCTAGAGAAAGCAAAGAAAGTAATCAACAACAAATGGTTGAAGATTGCAAGGTCAAGTTTGTCTAGATGGCCACGTAGCTTTCCTCGAAGTGACTTTGTGGAAGAAGTTGGTGATTTGATTGCCCTCCTTAGCAGGATAAGAGGTTTGTCTTCTTCTTCACAATTTCAGGAATGGATGTATCCATTCATTAAGGTCATACTCCAGGGCAGGCAAGTTATTTTCTGGGGAGAGCAAATCAGTAACGCTTTGCATGATCAGCTGACGAAGGTATCCACTACCTCCAAGTTCTTCATGACTTCCTACCTGGTATACATTGCAGCCTCCATGAGGATTTTTCCAGGATTATCATCAGAAGGAGATAGGAGAGTAGTCCCAGTATACCAGTATTATTCTCAGCTAACTCTGAAAGGTTCCATTCACCATTTCAGGAGAGTGAATGATGCGTTCTTTGCTATATTCTTGTGTCTTTTTGATCCCCAGCTGGAACAGAGAAGAATTTCAGACGAGGCATGGTCAGTGGTTAATGGTTTTGGTTGTATGTTTTTGCAATTTTCATCTTTTTCATACTTGAGGGTTGGCTTTTTCCAAGGCTACCCTTATACGCTTCCGAGGTTTCCTTCAGATAGACTGGTCTTGATGGAGTTGTGCAGACAGATGATTGTCGTGCATAACAAGCAAATGGAACTCAAGAAGCCTGGCTTCAGATTTCCAGTAGAGATCGTCATATATTCAGTGTTGACTACTGCAAAGGCAAGGGCTATGGAAACGGAAATGCAGTTGGTCACCATGAAGCAATTCAAGAGGAGGCCAAAATTTGACTACCGGGGTGTGAAGGATAAAATCAAGAGGAAAACACAGTTTCACGAACCCATGGTGGAAGATGTCTGGATAGATTTGAGGACAGAGGAAGACATCAGGAAACTGGCTGTCTCTAGAACAAATTGAATATCTGGGACTTGCTGATATTCCAGAAGACCTTGTGGATGATGGCGAATTGGTTGATGCCAAGTATGAAGCAGAACAGATAGCTGGTACTCCTCTACCTCCAATTCAATGGTCCCAAAAGGAGCTGACTTCGCTAAGGAAGAGATTTGAGCCCATATTGGCGAACACCAATAAGTGGCTGGAAGATAAAGGAATTACGCTGAAAGAATTCCTCACTGGTTCAGAAACTGAAGTTCAAGAGCAGACTGGTAAGAAGGTCGAAAACAGAACGAAGAATAAGAGTGATGCTCCGTCATCCTCTAAAACACATAAACCTAAAATCAGATTTGTGACGAAGAAAGCAAAAGTTGTTGAGGAGGAACCTGAACCAAAAGAAATGGAAATCGAAGAGCCAGCGACTGAAGATCCAGCAACTGAAGAGCCAGCTACAGAAGAGATGGATGTTGAAGACAAGGATTCAGAGCAACAAGATAAAGAGGCTTTGTCTCCACAGGACAATACACCTGTTGCACCCCCTGTGCCTGCTTCCCCTATTAACATTCCTTCCTCTGAATCCCCCTCTCCTCCTAAAATAATCTTTGATAATCCCCACAGCTCTTTTGAAAATGTTCTCCGTTCTTCTGATTCTATTCCTAGTTTGTCATCTTCATCTTTTGATATCGGTGACACATCTATGTTTGATCATTTTGTGATGCATACTGAACAAGTTTCAAGTGCCAATGTAACAGGTGCGATTTTTACCAACACCCCGCCTATTGTTTCCACCACCAGTACAAGCACAGTTCCAGTAACACCAGTGGTAGGAATGGACTCCAATGTGAATACTTCTCTGCTTCCACCTTGGTTATCAGCTTACATGCCAAAGAGGAAAAAGCAAGTCATCTCTCCAGATGATTTTGATTTTACTAAGTTGGTACCTGCAAAACCTAAGGCTTCGAAGAAATCGAAGATCCTTTCAAGGGTACTTGAAGATAAGGGGTAGAAAATTTTGGAGATAGCAAAACCCCCACAGGATGCAACTGTTGAAAACTTTGATATGAATGACTACTCAATTTCTAGGGTTGAATTGGGCAAAATCACCCATGAAAGCGCTAAAAATGATATGCAGTTAGCCATGGACATCCTGATCCAGAAGTTTGACAAGGAAAAAGAAATGAAAGATTACTATAAGGCAAAGGTAGAACAGCTGACTGCGGTGGTAAGAAAGATCACTTTGAACTCAGAAGCAGTTACTCCAGAGGCCGTATCTGTAGAAGACCCTGTCATTCTGAAGGCAGAAAAGACTCACCTCAGAGGAAAAGTACTTGAAGAGTACTTAGACAGGATGCGAGCCCAGGGAATCTCTTTGCTCACGGAGGTATTTGAGAAAACGGATAAGATGAGGAAAGTAAGGGCAGAACTCAATGATCTCATTGATGCCATCTCTCAAGATATTGAGCGCACAGAGGATACTCATGATAAGTGGGTGGAAATGAGGAAGCTGAAAATAAGTACCTTGATATCCATTGGTGCCATTTCTAACAGGGATTCATACACTGAAACAAAGGAAGCTCTGATGTACAGGGGTAGTATGCTAAGGAATTTGATCAAGGATCTTGAGGCTGCAAAAGAGATCAGCGAAGAAAATGATGTCAACCTTTTGCATAAGTTGGAGGAACTACCTTGTAACTTGGTATCACAAGATAACCAATTCCTGTCAGCAGAAGAAATGGTCAAAGAATTTGAAGACATGTTCCAAAAGGAATTTGAAGATAAAGTATTTTCAATAGCTTCTGTGGACAACCTCTTGGACAACCAGTTAACCTTGGACAATCTGAAAACCAGGTTAACCAATCATGCCAAGTCAATCACTACAGTAAGGGATGCCATAGTGAGGGCCAGGATGATCTTCAAAAACACATTCAACCTAGATAGCATTGAAATGCAGGCGACCTTCACTATGTATGATGACCACGTGAGAAAAGGTGGTGACACAAATTGAAGCAGCTGGTTTTTCCCTTAGTTTATTTTCTGATTTTCACATGTACTTTCAAAACAATTTTGGACATTTTTACATGTCCATTTTCAATATGTAATTACATGTAAAAAATAGGAAGTCCCAAGTCAATAAGGACTCCTATTTTTGAATAAGTCAAAGTAGTTGTAGATTTCCTAGATTTTCTCAAGGTCTTTCCCTATAAATAAAGGGGACCTCTTTTGTAAATATCTATCTTTTGTCTATGCAAGAAAACTCTGGCGAATTGAGAATCAAATCAAGACTTTGTGCTTTTTGTGAAAATCAATATTCAAATATTTATCAATACAAGAAAGCAAGTTCAATTCCAATCTTTGTCTTGGGATTATTTGTGTTGTGATAGTTTTGTTCTTATGTCTTGCTATCATAATCTTATTTGATAATAATTGAAGTGTGGAGTTTGTTTCAAGTGATTAAAGAGTGCTCTTAATTTGATTCTGATAAACTTTGTGTTATCAAATCGGTTGTGGGTTATATGTTCATGTTTGTGAGAATACAACAGTTTGGGGACTTTGTGCTGCAAGTTGTTATATTTGAATTAGTTTTATCATATTGAAGAGGAGTGAAGACTTTAGGCTGCATTCTACTTCAAATAGTTCCGGTTACAAGTAGTGAGTGAGGTAACAGAAAACTTTGTGTTTCTGTGATATTGTGATAATTTATAAGTTTTATATCAAGAGTTTGAAATATAAACATCTATTCTGAAAAAAGAGAATGAGATGAGATGGAACCACCACAAACATAGTTTTTAGTGTACATAAATTTGATAAGTGTTTGATTTGCAAAAGTTAAGTAATTAGAGGGAACCTCCCCTTGCTGAGAGGAGAGACTTTGTCTCATCATAGCTGTGGTTGATATACCCATTTTGCCATTAGCAAGTTAACGACAAAATATTCACCCAACACTTTGATTCTTTGCATTAATGGCCTAAGGCATGAGGATTTTTAGGATTTTTGATAGGATTTTTGGCTTTATAGGTAAAAGCATCCAAATTTTTACTTTTGAATCCCATAGGAAGGGTGGAAGGGGTGGAAGCTTCTTGTTTAGACAATGTGTACATTGATTGGTCATGATTAGGATTTTTAGGGGACTTATGTATAAGTGGATAATTAGGTGTTGGTAGAAGTGGTGGTAAAGTGGATGGTGGGATATTAGGAGTTGGAAGGAGTGGAGCTAAAGTGGATGAAGGGAAATTAGGAGTTAGAAGGAGTGGAGGTAAAGTGGGTGGTGGAAGGTGTATGGTCACATGCTTTTGACATTTATAGGATAATGGAGGTGGGATGCACACATATGTTTTAGAAATATGATATGGTTTGTGATGGAAAGTGGACTTAGGATGAATGGAGGAAGTACCAAAATCTTTAGATTATTGACCTTTGGATGTGTATCCAAGGCCATATGAGCGTGGGGGAACATTGACATGGATGGGCTCCAAAATACCTTGTTCATGAAGGCCTAAGCCTTTACCTTGGTAGTTCATGTTTTGGAGGATGCAATGGAGAATAGGACTTGGTGTGGTTTGAACACTAGACTTAAGTTTATTATTGGATGGAGAAGGTGAGGTGGAGGACAAAGGTTTCTGTTTCCCTAAGGAAGAACACTCATGGACGAGGGTGGTAAGGCCAAGTGGACACATTGTCTTTGAAGTGGAGTCGATAGTGGATATGGAAGGATCATTAGGATCTTGATTAGCATTGTGTTTACTAAGATCCAAGGTATTTGTTTGATATTCTATGTTTACCTAAGGGACAAGAGTCTCATCATGACAAGTGGATGTTGTGGGATCATGGATAGGTCTAGATGGATGAGTTTCTTTGCTTTGAAGGAAGGCCATGAAACGGGGTGAATTGTCAAGTAGGTCAACAAGACTTTCCTTAGATTGAGCATGTAGGTCTTGAGTGTCTTGTTCATGAATAGTTGTTGGGGTATGGATAGGATCAAGATTCTTATGGATAGGTTCATCATTATGGATATCATCTTGATCATGGAAAAGATATATGTTATGGATAGGGTGAATGGAAGGGATTTGATCTTGATTAGGATTAAGGGATAATGTTTCCACATTCTTGGGATTATACCCTTGACACATCTCTTGGTTTGCTTGAATGGAAGTGGAAGGCTCTTGGATAGGCTTTTGGTCAACAAAATGAAGGCATGATGACTCTTGGCTTGGGTTCATGATAGGAGGTTTACAAATAGGCTTGATGGCTTGTGGGTCATATGATGGTGTTAGGATAGGTATGTTAATGGAGGGCTCTTTGATAGGTGTTTGACATGGGGATAGTTTACTCCTAGCTAATAGCCATTGGATCACATCCTTTGCAAGGATATGGGTGAATGGGAAATATAATGGATGGATAATAATGGTAGATGGTGTTGTAGGCTTGGGATTAGAATTAGGTGGAGGGATAATGGGATTGGATGGATTGGGACTTGGGCTAGATGGAAGGATAATGCGATTAGATAGATTGGTTTGATCTAACACAATCTTACCACAATCTTCTAGGTTCTTGACCAATCTTTTAAATTGTATACAAGTGGATATGGCATGGCCCTTACACCTATGATATGCACAATATTCATTATATTTATACTAATGGGGTTTAAAGTACATTTTTCCAAGGGGTGTTGTCGGTGGCAACTCAATCAAATTTGCTTGGACCAATTTTTCCATAAGTATCTCCATGGAATCCTTTAATTAAGGGTTAGTGGAACATGGGGATGAAGGTGATGAAGGTTGATGGACCAATGGACTAGGATTGGGATCACATGAAGGTGTTGGGATAGGACTACTTGGCTCATGTATTAACATGTGATTGGGTGGTTATGGTGACACATAGGATGCATTGGCTAGGTTGGTATCTCCCTTGTCAAAGGTAATTAAGTCTTGTATAGGATAACTTGGGCTTGCTTGATTTATGTACAAGGGGCCATTTGGACTTGGATATGCTTCTTGTTGCAAAGGTGGACTTAGGTCTATCAACAATGCTTCTTGTGAGGACACTTGGTTGCTTTGTGGACAGGTTTGGTGGTGTGTTGGAATGTTAGAATTAGGCATTGGATAATGTTGGGGTGGAGGTTGATAGGTTGATGTGGTATAGGTTGATGTGGAATTGACATGATAGGTGATTGGATTAGGTTGGATGAATGACACATAGGATTGATGTGGAATTTGTTGAGGTTGGGATGATGTTTGGACTTGTTGTTGTGGTATGATTTGTTGTTGATGTTGTGGTTGGAATTGTTGATGTGATGATGATGGAGGGGTTTCATAGGGTAAAGGTTTTTGTGATATGGATAAGGGTTGACATTTGAAAGGTTGTGATAGGTTGATGAAGGATTGATGTGACATGTGGATGGATGAGGTTGATATGGAATGGATGGGTATGACATGTAAGGTTGAGGTGGCATTGGTTGATGTTGAATGGATAGAGGATGATGTGATTTTTGGGTTTATGATTGACAAGTGGCAATGAGGTGTTGGGCTTGGGATATGAGATGTTGCATTTGAGGTGATTGACTTGCTTGAGGTTGAAGTTGTTGGATGTTGATCTAAGGGTTGTGGTGCTTGATAAAGTGATTGGAGGAGGTCTTGGAAGTTAGGTACTATGTCTTCTAATGTTAACATGTTGTCACACAAGTGTTTAAGTCTTAAGACCTTTTTGGTAAGTGTTTGATTATGATTTAATGATGATGTTGATTGTTTGTATGATGATTTGATGATTAGGATGAAGGTGACTAGGATGAAATTGATTTGGATCTGATTAGGATGTGATGTGGAATGAAAAGATTAGATGATATGGGTTATGTGGCTTAAGATGTGTGTTAACTAGGATGTATGTTTAGATTGATTTGTTTATGTGTTTGGTGTTTAGAGCTTGATTTGGCAATTTTCAAACAAATGATTATGCATATACACATATGAATCACTCACGCAAGACACATAAGCAATTTTAAATTATAAATATGAAGAATGTGATGATTAAGCACTCTTGAAAACACATCAACAAGCCTAATCTCTAGTCAAGTGGGTATGACCAATTAGGTCTTAGGCTAGATTGCACAAGGTTGACTAGGGATGCAATGAAAGCAAAATCCTACCACACAACTGATAGAAATGGGTAAACCACCCTTCAACTTCACTTCCCAAAGGTATAAAGTTTTTTGGGGCTTAGCCAAGAGTGACAAGATTCCAACTCTCAAAGGAGGGTGTGTTGGATCTAGGGCATACAACTGAGAGGGGGGGGTGAATCAGTTGTATACAAACTTGCTTTCTATTTCAAACACTTGATTCGTCTTGTTAGTTAACAACATATCAATTAATCATCCATGAAAGTAAAACACACAAACACAAGAGTAGATAAACATCAACACAATGAACACCAAGATTTTGACATGGAAAACCCGGTTAAGGGAAAAACCACGGGGTGATTAACCCAAGGATTATTCTCTGTTAAAAGAATAAGAAAAAGAATGACACTTGCCAATTAGGGCTCACTGCCCGAGCACACTGCTCACAAAGAGGCCCACTGCCTACAAGGAGACACACTGTCTACAAAGTGATAAGAATCACGGTCTTGAACTGGAGAATGACATCTTTACCATGTCCGGATCAGTTTCATTTAAGCCCAAAAACCTCTGCTCTGCCTTCCGCACTTTTTTTCGCTACACCACTCTCATCCACATAATCCACACTACAAAATGAACTCACAAACCTTTATTTATACAAGACATCAACTTAGGAACAATCATCTAAGTCGGCAATCAACCATAAGAATATCCGCAAGATGAATAACACATCCGGTCAGCCACCACAAGAACATTCGCAGGATGAACAACTCATCCGGTCGGCTAAACAGAGCAAGAACTTCATCTGGAAGATTATCTTCAATTCCGGGCTCTACCATCAATGCGGACCAACAACACAACCTAAACATGATCCACAGACATTTCCAAGCCTGCCTAAATAACTAGGTACATCCGCACTTCCTCTACTTACTGGAATCTCTTCTCTTCCTTATCCAGAACTTCAAGAACACAGTCTGTCGCCACTGTCACAATGCAAAAGGTACTTTCGGACCTCCAAATCATACACAACTTGAGATGACACATCACAAGGACATCCCAAACACTTCTTCCAATCTACAGATTAGGATTATACAATTCTGGACCTCACCGGACCTTTCTGTGATCCTCTATCACCTCTGAACACTTGCTGGAACTGGTTCCACACCGACAACCACAACTCCTTCAGATCTTCATGCGGACCTCTGAAATCTTAACTGAAGCATCTCAAGACTCATATATACAAACCCTTTAATCCGTATCCTTCGGTTCGCATCCTATACAATACATTTGCCTTCTTCTCATCACTCTTCTTCACTGTTCCTGACTGAGGCTAATTTTCTCAATTTCCTCAGCACACTGCTCATCGAATCCCTCTTGTCAATGCAATATGAGTATGTTGACATCAATGACAACACTGGTTCACCTCATACTTGCAACAATCTCCCCCTTTGTCATTGATGGCAACATATGATGTGAAAAACCATCAAGACAAGAACTTCTCCTTTCTGTCACAGCTCCCCCTATCAGCAACATGTCTTCTCCTCATTTACTGCTCCCCCTTTGATCATTAGCTACTTGTTTTTCACGTCTTCTCTCCCCCTTTGACATCAATGGCAAAGGGCTCATACTTGTAATTTTAACACATCAGAATCATACCAGCTACTCCCCCTTAGTAGCAGCTCCCCATCATCAATCTGGATCACAAGATATGAATGTGATATCCACCAGATTGATGCACATCAGTGCATCCTAGTTCATCACTGGAGGGGCCATGACCCCTAACTTCTCCCGGAGATATTCAAAAGAGTCCTTGGGAAGAGGTTTAGTAAAGATATCTGCAATCTGATCCTTGGAGGGAACATACTCCAACCTGACTTCTTCCTTGTTCACTTGTTCTCTCAAAAAGTGAAACTTGATAGATATGTGCTTAGTCTTATAGTGCAATACCGGATTCTTGGAAATATTAATTGCACTTGAATTATCACAGAAAATTGTGATAGGCTCCTCATATTCAACTTTAATGTCTCTTAGCATCTGCTTCATCCATAAGATTTGAGTGCAACTACCTGCTACTGCAATGTATTCTACTTCAGTTGTAGACATAGATATTGCATCTTATTTCTTGCTTAGCCAAGAAACCAATCTCTTCCCCAAAAAGAATGCTCCACCACTGGTGCTCTTCCGGTCATCCACATCTCCTGCCTAATCTGCATCTGCGTAAGCATGAAGAGAGAAATCTGGATCTCTAGGGTACCATAGACCATACTCAGCTGTTCCTTTCAAGTATCTGAAAATTCTTTTGATTGCCATAACATGAGATTCTTTAGGATCAGCCTGGAATCTTGCTACAAGACCAACAGCCTGCATTATATCTGGTCTGGTCTGAGTGAGATACAACAATCCACCAATCATTGATCTATACTTTGTCTGATCTGCCTTTGGGGAGTCATCATTTTTGCTCAACTTACATCCGGTTGCCATGGGAGTGTTCATTGGCTTTGAATCTTCCATACCAAATTTCCTTAACAATTCTTTCACATATTTGGTCTGAGAAATGAAGATCCCTTTCTTTGTTTGAGTAATTTGCAGACCCAAGAAGAAATTCATTTCACCAAGCATAGACATTTCAAACTCACATTTCATCTGATTTGCAAAAGTTTTGCACATACTATCTCTTCCTCCAAAAATGATATCATCCACAAACACTTCAACAATCAAAATGTTTTCAAGATCAATTTTGAAATATAGGTTACTGTCAGCAGTACCTTTGCTGAATCCAATCTGCACAAGATGCTTATCCAACCTTTCATACCATGCTCTTGGGGCTTGTTTTAATCCATACAATGCTTTCTTCAACTTGCAGACCATATCATCATTGTCAGACAATTGAAATCCATCCGGTTGTTCAATGTAAACTTCTTCTTCCAGATCACCATTTAGGAAGGCAGACTTGACATCCATCTGATATACCTTGAAGTCTTTAAAGGCAGCAAATGCAAGAAATAATCTAACTGCTTCAATTCTTGCCACCGGAGCAAAGGTCTCTTCAAAACCAATTCCTTCTATTTGAGAGTAGCCTTTGCAGACCAATCTAGCTTTGTTTCTGATTACTTCAGCAGCTTCATTTAATTTGTTCTGGAAGACCCATTTGGTTCCAATCACATTCTTGTCTCTAGGTCTGGGAACAAGATCCCAAGTATGATTTTTCTCAATTTACATTAATTCATCTTTCATTGCTTTGGTCCAATTTTCATCATTGCAGGCTTCATTTACTGTTTTAGGTTCAATCTTTGAAATCAGACAATATTCATCCTGATTTTGAGCAACATTCCTTCTAGTTTGCACACCTTTGCTTCTGTCACCTATGATCTGATCTTTAGAGTGGTTCAGTGTTACATACCTTGGAATTTTGGGAGAATCCTGCACTGCTGCTTCTTGATCAGGCTCATTCAAACCTATCTCTACTACCTGATTTACCGGATCAGGCTGACTCTGACTTACTGGAGAGGATTGAGTTTCTTGAACCTGAACACCGTCTTGGTCATCTTCATCAAACTCATAAAATCTTGAGGGCTTCTCAATTCCTTCATCAACTTTCACATTAGTGCTTTCTATCATCTTCCTCAGTCTCTTATTGTAACACCGGTATGCTTTGCTTTGAGTGGAGTAACCCAAGAAAATTCCTTCATCACTTCTAGCATCAAACTTTCTTAGATCTTCATCTCTTTTAATATAAAACTTGCTACCAAATACTCTGAAATATTTCACAGTAGGAGTGATGCCAGACCAGAGTTCATAGGGGGTCTTATCGGTATTGTTTCTCATTTGAACTCGATTTAGAGTGTAGACTGCAGTGCTGATAGCTTCTTTCCAGAACATCTGAGGAACATTTGTTTCCAACATCATTGTCCTGGCAGCTTCCTGGATGGTCCGGTTCTTTCTTTCAACTACTCCATTCTGCTGTGGAGTCCTAGGAGCAGACAATTGTCTCCTTATACCCTGCTTCTCACAAAAGTCAATGAACTCACCAGATGTAAATTCACCACCTCTATCAGACCTTAGACACTTCAGTTTCAATCTGGTTTGATTCTTTACCATAGCTTTGAAGATTTTGAACTTCTCAAATGCTTCTGATTTTTCTTTTAGGAAGGTAACCCACATCATCCGGGAATGGTCATCAATTAACAACATGAAATATCTATCACCTTGCAGACTCTTGATTCTTGTCGGACCACAGAGATCAGTATGTACTAATTCCAACAATCCGGTAGAGGACTGATCTTTGCTTTTGAAAGAGACTTTGCTCTGTTTACCTAGCTGACATTCTTTGCACAAACTATTTGTAGGTTTCATCAATTTTGGAAGATCTCTTACAGCCTAAGTATTGCTTATCTTGATGATGTTATCAAAATTTACATGACACATTCTTCTATGCCATAACCAACTCTGATCAACTTGAACAAACAGACAACTTTTTTTTGAACCAACCAGATGAAAGATATTACCTTTTGTCTGAGTACCGGATGCAATTTCAGTTCCGGAGCTTGTAAAGATTTTGCATTTTCCATTCTTAAACCAGAGATCATAGCCTTTGTCTACTAACTGACCAACACTGAGAAGATTGTGCTTCAATCTTTCAACATATAGTACATTACCTGTTTTGCTCTTTCCATCAAAGGAAATAGTTCCCCTACCTTTGATTCTGCCAGCAGAATTGTCACCAAACTTTACCATTCCTCCTTCATACCTTTCCAAATTCAAGAACTTATCCTTGTCACTAGTCATATGGTGAGAACATCCACTGTCAATAACCCAATCATCTTTTTCTTCCACTTGAGTAGCCAAAGCTTTTTCCACAACCTTGTGATTGACAGATTCAGAGAGTATTGAATCTTCTTCCTTGATGGCAATAAACACCCATTCATTTCTGGATTTGCTTCCTAGTTCTGATTCATCATCTGTTACTCCTTCATTTTCATCTTCTTCATGAACATAATAGCAGTTCTTTTGAAACCTTTGTCTGTTAGTATTAGACCTTGCAGATCTTTCCAGACATCTTGAAGCAAAATGACCAATCTTATTGCAGTTGAAGCACTTAAAGGGTAGTTTTCCTTCATACTTACCGGATCCTCTTGGTAGTCTTTTTGCAATGAGGGCTTCAAGTTGAGCTATTTTTGCTTCTTCTTCTTCCATGTCTCTTCTTGCTTGATCATACCATGACATCTTCCTTGAAGAGTTTTCTCTTGGATCAAATCTCTGTTTGCCTTTCACATAGGCACTGGCTTTGAAAGTAGATTTAGTCTTGGGAGGATCATTTCCAAACTTGGTCATTTCAAATGCAGCTAGCTTGCTAGCCAATTGTTCTCTTGTGACAGTTGTGTGGGCTCTGAATTCATCAATTGCAGCAACCTTGATTTTGTAGGCAGCAGGAAGGGATCTGAGGATTTTGCAAACAATCTCATTTTCATCCAGAGTTCCACCAGCATTTCTAATTCCACACACTAGTTCATTCACTTTTGGCATAAAAGTAGTGATGTTTTCATCATCTCTCATCTTCAATCTTTCAAATTTCCCTTTCAGACTTTGCAACCTTGCACTCTTGACAAACTCATCTCCTTCATACAGAAGTTTCAGTTTAGTCAGGATCTCATATGCAGTTGGTAGGTCAATAACATTTGATAGATTTGAGTCATTCAATGTGCTTAGAAGAGCTTCCTTGGTCCACAGATTATTTTTAGCATCTGTGATTTCATTCAGAGTTGTTGGACCACCTTGTGGAGGTAAATATGGTTTTGAAACCATGGCCAAGTATGCTTTTCCCATACATTCCAAGTGACATTTCATGCAACCCTTCCAGAGAGTGAAATTGGTTCCATCGAACTTCGGACTATCCTTTTTGTATGACGACATCCTGGATCTCCTCAAGCGGTTAAGCTCCTTTCAGAGGAACTTGGCTCTGATACCAATTGTTGGATCTAGGGCATACAACTGAGAGGGGGGGTGAATCAGTTGTATACAAACTTGCTTTCTATTTCAAACACTTGATTCGTCTTGTTAGTTAACAGCATATCAATTAATCATCCATGAAAGTAAAACGCACAAACACAAGAGCAGATAAACATCAACACAATGAACACCAAGATTTTGACGTGGAAAACCCAGTTAAGGGAAAAACCACAGGGTGATTAACCCAAGGATTATTCTCTGTTAAAAGAATAAGAAAAAGAATGGCACTTGCCAATTAGGGCTCACTGCCCGAGCACACTGCTCACAAAGAGGCCCACTGCCTACAAGGAGACACACTATCTACAAAGTGATAAGAATCATGGTCTTGAACTGGAGAATGACATCTTTACCATGTCCGGATCAGTTCCATTTAAGCCCAAAAACCTCTGCTCTGCCTTCCGCACTTTTCTTCGCTACACCACTCTCATCCACACAATCCACACTACAAAATGAACTCACAAACCTTTATTTATACAAGACATCAACTTAGGAACAATCATCTAAGTCAGCAATCAACCATAAGAATATCTGCAAGATGAATAACACATCCGGTCGGCCACCACAAGAACATTCGTAGGATGAACAACTCATCCGATCGGCTAAACAGAGCAAGAACTTCATCCGGAAGATTATCTTCAATTCTGGGCTCTACCATCAATGCGGACCAACAACACAACCTAAACATGATCCACGGACATTTCCAAGCCTGCCTAAATGACCAGGTACATCCGCACTTCCTCTACTTACTGGAATCTCTTCTCTTCCTTATCCAGAACTTCAAGAACACAGTCTGTCGCCACTGTCACAATGCAAAAGGTACTTTCAGACCTCCAAATCATACACAACTTGAGATGACACATCACAAGGACATTCCAAACACTCCTTCCAATCTGTAGATTAGGATTATACAATTTCGGACCTCACCGGACCTTTCTGTGATCCTCTGTCACCTCTGAACACTTGTTGGAACCGGTTCCACACCGACAACCACAACTCCTTCAGATCTTCATGCGGACCTCTGAAATCTTAACTGAAGCATCTCAAGACTCATATATACAAACCCTTTAATCTGCATCCTCCGGTTCACATCCTATACAATACATTTGCCTTCTTCTCATCACTGTTCTTCACTGTTCCTGACTGAGGCTAATTTTCTCAATATCCTTAGCACACTGCTCATCGAATCCCTCTTGTCAATGCAATATGAGTATGTTGACATCAATGACAACACTGGTTCACCTCATACTTGCAACAGGGTGTCTTTCAATTTAGCCTTGATTGAGGTCATCCCTTGGAGTGGTGTGTCTCCAAGTAGGCCTCCTAAGAAGGGTTTGAAAAAAGAAAACCAAGTGTGGCACTGGCACACACTTGATTCACACTCGTAGTTGTTTTATTGACCATTTAGAAAATGAAATGTGTGGAAGACAATTCAAGCACTTGTTCTTTTTAACCCAATTTTTGATGTGATTGCAAGCAAGTTGTTTGTTTTAAGCCCAAATCTAAATGTGTTTGCAAACAAAGATTAAGAGATGAAAGATTAGACTGAGTGCACCTGATAAAATTGCTTTCCAATTTTTTGTTGTGATTGATCCAAACACTGCCCTAGTTCCTTTGATGCCGCTACAAGCCACCAAATCGAAAAAGAAACAAGTAAACTTGCAAAGAAGATCATTATGTGAAAAATATGAAATCTGATAAATTCTAATTAAAATGATCTGATATAGAAAAATGGATTGCATGAACATATTCTTCAAGAAATTCTATGCACTTTAAAAATTTTTTTCGTTGAAATCCGATAAAAAATGCTCAAGATATGCTTGATTGAAGTTTGAAAACAAGTTTGACTTTGAATGATAAAAAACTAGTAAAATGATACATTCACCTAATAATTTCTTTTCCACTACATAGTTTGTCAAATTAGCTTTCCAAGGAGTGTTTGTTTGCATGATTTTGATACCGTATGCAAAAGTTATGGCAAAAAGAAAAAATAATACCCCCCAAATGCGACCTGCTATTACCAAATACGACTTATTGTGCTTCAATTGCATATGAAATAAAACCAATTGTGAGGATCTATGCTTCAATTGTGGCTAAGGATGACCAAATGTGCATACAGGGGTTTTAGTAGGAGGTTTTTTTAGGGAAGACCAATTGCAAGACAAAATAAGCTAATTGCGATGATGGATAGCTCAATTACGACTAGGAATAAGACAATTATGATAGACTGTTGTTCAATTGTAGCTGAGATTTTAACAGACGTGCGACAGGCTACTATTCAATTACAACTGAGATTTTAATAGATGCGACGGGCTGTTGTTCAATTACGCTCAGATCTGGACAATTGCGCACAACTTGCAAAATAGAAACCCCAGATAACCAAATGCAGCTAGAAAAGACTAGATGTGACACTTTGCTGTGCAAATGCACTCAAAATATGACCAAATATGATTTTTTGTGAATCAATTGCGCTATGTTTTCAGCCAATTGCGACAATTGGTGGTGCAATTGTGATTTTCTGCTGATCAATTGCACTCGAAACCCTACAAAATCAAACTTCACAAAAATAACTTATTCAAAAAAGATGTTAAATCAAGGACGTGAGTCCCACCGGGCGTGCCAGAAATGTGTATATGAAATTTGAATAAAATGAAAATGATAAAACAATAAAATGCATTACCTAATCCAAATCTTCAATACCTCAGATAGATAGAATGATGGATGCAAGATAGATTGATTGATTTGATATGTTGGTTGCTCAATTCAGTAGCATAACATTAGCATAGGATGTAGATGATAGATGAAAGGATGAGAAGACAATGGATGAATGATGCAAAGGCTCTAAAGATATTTCGACAACCTAAGGATACTTGAACTCAATGCATGAAAATGACTTATGAGGGGGTTGATTTATAAGCAAGGATTGGTTTGAATGGATGGTTGAGATTGAAAGGCTAAAATGATTGATGTGGACGGCTAGGATTGATTAGTTATTCCCACTTTTCAAGGAAGTTGTAGTCATGTGACAAGTGTAAGGATGAGGATAGGGTTCATGTGTGACCGTGTACACAAAAACTAGTACATGTGTGATTGCGTACATAAAAAGGATATTAAATGAAAGTTTTAGTACCACACATGATTTAATGGAGAGGTGGACAAGTGTTGGAATGAGATGAAAGGTGATGATCTAATTCAAATATTTTATTTGAATTAGTTGGAAAATTAATTAAATAAATAAGATTTATTTTATTAATAGGAAAGTGGGATTATGAATGTGAAATTAATTAAATAAATAAAATTTATTTAATTAATTGGCTAAATAAGATTAGGATGGGATTTTAATTAAATAAATAAAATTTATTTATTTAATTGGCTAGGTGATTAGGATGAGATGAGATTATGATGAAATTTTAAGTAAATAAATAAAATTTATTTAATTAATTGGGTAATGGGATATGTGGGATTAAAAGTGGGATTTAGGACAAAATGCTACATGATGTCTTAATAATATTTTTGACTAGGTGTTGCAAGACATGGACAAATTTGGAGACAATTTTAGGTGTCTACAAGTTTATTGTTTTCTTCCTTTTTTTGTTTTGTTCTAAAATCTTGTTTTATTTTCTAATTTTATTCTCTAATTTATCACAAATAATATTAAATAATAAACATGATTATCTCAATTATCTTTATAACAAATAATAAAAAATAAAACATGATTATCTCAAAATATGATTAAAAAATAAAACATGATTATCTCAAATAAACATGATTATATCAATTATCTCTAAAACAAATAATAAAAAAATATTTTCATTCTTCAAATAAAAATCAAATAAATAATTTAAACCATTTAATCTATTTTTCCTATGAACATATAATATTAAATGACAATTAATTAAATAAACTAACTGTAAGACAATAAAATAAGAACTATATAATAAAATCAATTAAATGCAATTTTAATGCATCTACATGACTCTAAGTGATGTGTGTGAGAGAAATCCCTCCATCTTAACCCTGCTAGGCTACTAACCTCCTTTACCTTAACCACACCCTTGTCTTCGACAACCTGCAAATCATGATAAACCCAAATTTTCCATTAATAGGTTAGTAACCCAATTGCCGAAGAATCAACATTCATAACATGAAAATAATATTTATTTCATTTCATCTTTTCCATATTAAAATAATCATTCATCTTCTAAAATAACATATTATTTATCTAACCACACATAATTGTTTATGAAATATTTCCACATAAAGTAATTTTAGAAAGTATCAAAGTCTAAGACGTGACAAACCGTTAATCTCATTCACACCACATGAGGTCATAATTAAAGATATTGATAGCCCTCTCTACATTATAGCACGTATAGGTGGGAATCCTACAAGAGGAGTCCTTATTGATCCTAATTGTATGGTGAACATGATAATTGAAGAGTTCTTATACATGCATGATTTGGCACAAGACACTTATGATCCTAAACATATAATGATCAAGGCACATAATGGATATTTCATCGTTGTTATTGGAAAGATTACACTCTTGATTAAAGTGTGGAAAAATCCTTAGAACAACCATTTGTCATCATTCCCACATTGAACGCATTTCGTGTGAAAATAGGCCATCCTTGGCTTAAGTCCATGAAAGTGGTCCCTTCTACCATTCATAAGTGTTTAAACTTCCCTCATCAAGGATGGGTGCATGTTGTACATCATAGTGGATAGAAACCTTTGGTTGATCGTGGAAATATCAACTTGGACTACTTTTTTCCACAACCTACATAACCAAATCAACTAAGAGGTCATTTTTCTCTTGGCATATAAAAAATACAAGGAAAAGTTAATATCTCAACTATCACATGGAAAGAATGCTTCTGGACCCTCTTAGTCCTTTGAGGCTACAATTCCTCCTACCAAACAAATAGAGAGTGAAAAGTAGCCCGAGATGAAGAAATCCCCTCATCCAAGTGGTAAGGGAATTTTTGCCGAGGTTCCTCCTTCGCCATCCTTACAAGGATCATGAGTCAACCTTAAAGAGAAAGCATTTCATCACAAAAGATCAACTTTGTGCTAGCTTCCTCTTCCAAAATGTCAAAGAATGTGGGAACTCATGAGACTCCCTTTGTAGAGTCTTTGCTATGTCTAGTAAACTTGGTGGCAATCACACAATTTAGAGGAACAACCTAACTGAACAGTCCACTATAACCCTTGAAAAGACCTTCATTGAATTATTGACCAGGGCTAGTAAGCTTGTGACTGACACTGTATGTGCTTTCAAAGATTCAGACTACCTAACTCATCCTAATATAGCTATTGCAATTGCTAAAAAAACTCAAAATTATATGATAGTAAGGAAAGTAATGTTGGTACAGTTGCTACGAGTACATAAAACAAAAGACTATAACTGATTAGTGTTAAGGAATGAACACTAAAGCTTAATTAGATATTAATAATTTGAACAAACACTCTACACTCTGGAGTACAACAGGGTAAAACAACTAGAATATCTTGAAGAATCTAATGCATTTATGAATTACCTATTGAAATAAAGTAACATACATGAAATGAAGTGAGGGATAGTTACCCTGAGTGGCCCTTGCTCAGGTGGCTGATGCTGAGCAAATAAGATAACTCAACTCCTTATGGGCATATTTCACAACAATGGATTTAAAATCCCATAAGCTCATCAACTTCACAAGAGATATTCATAAATCAATGGCACAAACTAAGTTTTTAACTCTCTTAGACTCAAACAAGTCTAATCAACTTCATCAAACTCATTAGAAACTCCATCTCACTCAAATCATTCAATATCAGGACAAACAATAATTATTTCTTATGACCATAAACCCAAATTTGCTCTCCAAATCACAAAAACCTGATTCAACACAGAGGATAACTTTACTATGCTTGAAACAACATGTTTAATCTTCTTTTACACCCTAGGAGTATAGTCTTCTTGTCTCAGTTGTCAATCCTTCATAATCAAATCTAGGCACTAGTAGGTCTATCCACATGACTATCAGAGTTTCATTAACAGTGTATGCACAAAAATCCCAAAATAAATCACATATTAAGATACCCACCAAGTCTATCTAAATACATTTTAGAAATTGAGGTATGGGTCATTTGGGACAAATTCTTGAAAAGAATAGTTGTCTTAGACTGTATTGGGCCTAATAGGCTTGATCTCCACAAGGGTTTATTGGTTCTATAGGTTTCAGACCCTAACTCTCATAACCAACCTTTGGAACATGTTATATTGTACCTTCCGAAGCTATTAATAACATCAAAAGTCCATTCACAAGGGTATCTATACAAACCCTAAGACTTACTTTCTTGACTGCCCTGTATTTTGACTGTACCCAGAAATTACAGTCCTTTATCATTCACAAAAATTGTTAACAAAGTACCTTTCTTTGATCTGCACCTTTTCTATGGATTGTAAACATTTAGAACATCTCATTTCAGACCCTCCTAGGGTTTGCAAACATTGTTAAAACATAAAATTGTCTCATACTCTATCATGGCAGTGACTGTCATATCTAATTTTGACAGGACAAAGTTACTTGGAGGTATAAATAGTAGTTCTTTTGTCACTTCTGAATTATGGAATATGAAAAGACTTCAATTTTCTATCCTTCACAAACTATAATCACCATAAAGGATATTTAATCCACAACAAACATCCAAACCACACCAATACTGCCCCTTTACCAATCTGAAATGAAGATAGAACAGTGCTAGGTTATTACCAAAACCTTTGTAAACCTTGATCATTCGATCCAAACCCTTGTCACATGAAAATATGGGCCTTTAGACATTTCTTCATTCATTAGTGGGCTTTTCCTTAAAAAGAGTATCCAAGAAATTTCATTTAAACTAGTGACTGTTACTCTAGATCAGGGTTTTAACCATTTCTTGAAAAATCACAATAACTAACTCAAATTAGAACCAAAATGCATGAAACAAAATGGACATGGAAGGTGATTGACTAAAATTTCACTTACAGACATTCAAACAGGCTTTCATGCTCGTACAGATCCGTACAAGGCCTGAAAACAACAAATTTCTGTAGAAAACTGTATATAAACAGTGGCTTCTATTGATCAAATCATTAAATTCAATCACCCACACCTTTTCATTTGGTTCCAAGGCCTTTTTAAAGGCATTACAAAATCCTCCACCGAATAAAACTACCTAAACTGCCTCATGACCTTTGGGATTCTTGATTTTGTGCATTTTTCTAATCTTTGCCTTTTTAGAATTTTGACATCAAATGATAACTTTAGAAACATAATCACCTAGAGACCTATTAGGGATTCAAACACATTTAAATGGACCTCCACATGACCTTTTTTTACATGTTTTTGATAATATAAGGCAGCAAAACAAGGGGCCAAACCCTTACAAAAAGCAGATAGGCCACACAGGCAGCAAGCACAAAAAGTGCCTTAAACCAGAAGCATAAAAAACAAATAACCCAGCATCACCAGCAAAACCAGCCGCTAACTAAGATAGTAAATACAGAGTAGCAGAGAAGCAGAGTATCAACAAAATATAAACAAAGACTAAGGAGGCAAATTCTCTCCTTGCTTAACCATGCCATTAATAATGTCATCTAAATTCCTAGCAAGATCATCATTGTCAGCATTGACAGGCACCCCCAGGTTTTTCAGCATAGAAATATTTAGGAAAATAGAACTCCTGAGCACAATGGAGAGATTCTGCTCTAGCTGCTCAATGCGAGCCTTCAGCCTCGCCAGTTCAGCTCCTAGACCAGCATCAGTGTCCATATCATCGTCAGCCTCTTCCATGAACATCTCACCCGCTTTGTCAGCATTGTCGGCAGTGTCAACAACTTCCTCCATGGTAGCCCCCGTGTCATGAGTCTCTTGCTTACCTTCAGCATCCCCAGATATGTCTTGAACCTCAATCTCCTTATCCTCCTCCCCCCGGGTGGATTCTTCCAACTTGCTCTCAGAGTAATCAATTAGCTTTGCTTTAAGAGCCAGTTTGCTAGCAATACGCCCTGACCGCCTAACACTAGAGGGGAGACAATCCTTAAAAGCCCTAGCAGAAGAATGAGACTTGCTACTCTGGCCCACCAGGGTCCTACCAGGATTTTTAGGGGTCCCAACCTTAGCCCTACCAGTGCTTGTATCCCCAGCAATAGTCTTTCTCTTTTTGCCCTTCGTAATGACAGTAGGACCCGGAGTATCAACATGAATTTCCTCAGGTGTGGAAAAGGAAACTTCTTTAGTCTTAGTAGGAACAGGGGATGGCCTAGGTTCTTCAACACCAAGAATATCCTTAGGGTTAGAGGAGGGTTCCCCACTATTGGTTTGACTGGATTTAGAGGGTTCAAGGGCAAGATGGTGGTTAAAGAGACAGAGGATAAGACCCTGGTGAAGAGGGATAGGTTTTTTAGTAGGGTTTTTTGCCAGTTTAGCCCTAACCCTAAGGACAAAATGTTCAAGGGAGGAAAGTAGATAAAACGGAAAGCTAATTTAAGCATTGCGACGGAAATGATTCAAAAGGGGAGGTGATAGTTGTAAAACTTGGTGAAATGCCCCTCCAGGGTGAAATACTTCATGAGTAGAAAACACACACCGTCCCAAGGCTCGGCCAGCTTGGCTCTATCAAATCCCCCCTGATATGGTACTAATTCTTCGCCATCTCCAAGAAAGAGCTTCTGACTAGAAAGGTCCACAATTTTAGTTTTCCTCTGCAGTTTCAAACCCTGGGTGGACATACCAGTGGCCATAGCGATCACCCTTTCTAAAATTTCAAAGCTAATTCCGCCCACCAAAACCCATCGGTTCTGCCAAGACTTGGTGAATTGTTCAGAGATATTTTCATTATAACCATTGAGCCTCTCCAAATAGGGACTAATTCCAGCCTCTTTGCAATAATGCCAGACCACCAGGTTGTCTTTGAACTCGCAGCAAGAGACAGGTTCGGTTCTGATTCTATCTCCTCCCATGGCAGAATTACAAAGCATGTCACAGAAACCCCAAATCTCCTTAGTCGTATTTATAGGAACATTACTGGCTTGATGAAGGCTAATGATGCAGGTGATAACATTGCACACATTATCATAAATATGGGAAACCTTACAAAAATGGTGCTTACGCATCCCATACTTGATCATAATTACACGGCACGCGCCATGATGATCCAGCCGTCTGTTTGCCTTATGAGAGCAAGGAGCGGGAGTGACAATTAAGAAGGTACGAAAGGACCCGTACTTCAAGAGGCACGTTAGCCCCCTCCCAAAGAGCTGATAGTATGAGCTATCTTTCCAACAAATCTGACTCATCAGTACCTCGACACTTCCTTAAGAATGAGCGCCTTAATATTAAAAGGGATTTGGTCAAATTGGCGCCAACACCGCCAGTTTGAATATCATTGTCCTAGATCGGCACAGGCGTCTGTAACTCCATTGCCCTCATGGTAAATATGTGAGATATTCACACTTGGGATCTTCTGTAGGAGAATCTGTATATCCCTAATAACATCTTTCAACTTAATGCCAACAGTCAACACACTGTTCACTACATCTATCACCATTTTAGAGTCCCCCTGGATGTACAAATTCCTAATACCAAGGGATATGGCCAATTTAATCCCCCCAAAGAAGAGCCATAGCCTCAGCATAGTTATTGCTTTGATAGCCCAAACCGCTAGCATAGACAGCAAACATCCACCCTTTGTCATCTCTTATGACCCCTCCCCCACTAGCTATACCATCTATCTTGGAAGCCCCATCAAAGTTAAGTTTCATACAGTTAGGAATCGGAGGACTCCATCTAGTATTAAGCCTCTACAACATTTTGGCATTGTTGTGAACAGGGATATGATTGAGAATTTTCCAGTTCACCACAATTTGTTCCTCTACACTGGTCAAAGGTTTCTCCGCAGTGCTGATATGGGCCATAGTAACACTTTCCAGAAGAGTCTTAATGAAAGTGTGAGAAACCTAAGAGGCATCTCTAGCAATATCCCTAAAGATCCTATGATTGCACTCTTTCCACAAAGTCCAGCTCAAACACGGTAGAGTTTGATTCCATAACTCAACAATCCAGAGATGAGAAGAGGGAGGATACCAGCTGCTAATAACTTCCTTGATATCAGAATTGCAAACCCACTGAATCCCAAAATTACTTAGGATCAAGTTCCAGAGTTCCCTAACAAAGTCACGGTGGAGGAATAAATGAGAAACAATTTCCTCCTTATCACAGCACAGACAACATCTATTGACCAAAGTGAAACCTCTCTTCTGCAAGTTATCTTGGGTTAGAATTTTATTGTGAACAGAAACCCACCAGAACATGTTGATTTTCGGAACAAGTTTGTGGTTCCAAGCTCTTCTCCATATCTCCTTTCTATGTACCTCAGGAACCAATAAGTGATAGGCAGACTTAATAGAGAAATGTCCATCCTTATTCGGCCACCAAAACTGCTCGTCTTCACGAGGGAAGAGAGGGATTCTAACTTCCTGAATCAACTTTTGAATAACCCGAACTTTAGAGGCAAGATCTAGGCGATGAGTGCAATAGTCCAATAAATTTTTCCATCTCCTATTACCATTATTATTTAACATGTAATCATTGACTTTATCACCAAAAACTGAGTAGCAATGCCAGCAATTTTACCATAATCCCCCTGAGTAATGATAGCCGTATCTTTTATCCAGATATCAATCCAAAACTTAATAGACATACCATTACCCAATTTCCATCTAATCCCTTGCGAGAGAAGGCTTCTGGATTTCAGCATTTTATTCCATATAACAAATCCCTTAGGTAAGCCTTCCTGTTGGAGGAAGTTGGACCAGTCAGTGACATGTAGATATTTGGCTTGCATGATTTCTCCCCAATGCTTATGTTGATGAATCAGGTTCCAATTGATTTTTGAGAGTAGGGCTTTATTCATATTACGTATGGATCTAATATTGAGACCTCCATGGGATTTAGGAAGACACACTTTTTCCCAACTAACCAAGGACATTCTCTATTTATCTTCTACTCTTGTCCATAGAAATTTTCTTTGAATCTGTTCCAGCTTTTCAGCAATAGAAGTAGGAATTTTAAAAAGAGAAAGGAAATAAGTGGGTATACCTTGCAGGGAGGCCCAAAGAAGCTGCAATTTACCGGCACTACTAAGAGCTTTCCCCTTCCAACCAATCAATTTCCTCTGAGTTCTTTCCAAAAGGCTGTTCCATAAATTTTGAGAAACCTCTTTAACCGTGAAGGGGAGACCCAAATAGATAGCAGGAAGATCGTCTTCAGCACAGTCCAGGATATGGATGATTTTTTGCCGGAGAGTAGTAGGAGTATTAAAAAATATACATTACTCTTTTGGAAATTGATGGTCTACCCAGAAGCTATGGCATAAAGGTTTAAAATATTCTTCCATCTCTGAGCTTCAAGCACAGAAGAGATGCCAAAAAGAATAGTATCATCAACAAATTGCTGCACAGACATAGGGGCAAGGGAGGAAGCAGGTTTGATGCCCACAAGATGCTTAGAGGCAACATTAGCTTGCATGTATCTCCCAAGAGCCTCCTCCATTATGATAAACAAGTAAGGAGAAAGGGGGTCCCCCTGCCGTAGTCCTCTTGAGGAAGAGAAGAAACCCCTAGGAACCCCATTGACTAGAATAGAAAATTTGGCGGAAGAAACGGCCATCCAAATGAGGAGATAAATTTTTTCATTAAACCCAAATTTCCTAATAACTTGAAATAGAAAAGTCCATGAGACCCTATCATAGGCTTTAGAGATATCCAGCTTAAGAGCCATGCTAGGTATTCTACTCTTATCCATAGAATGTATAGTTTCATGAGTGGAGATCACAGCATCCAAAATTTGACGACCTGGGACAAAACCTTTTTGGGAAGGGGAAATAATTTTATCTAAGAAAGGTTGCATTCTCATGACAAGGACTTTGGTGCAAAGTTTGTAGACAGTGTTACACAAGCTAATAGGTCTGAATTCAAAAAGATTGGTGGGTTTCAGCTTTTTAGGAACAAGGACAATAAAGGTTTTATTGAGCTGTTTTAAAAGTTTACTAGTTTTGAAAAAATCACGTACTGCAGCAGTGAGATCAGCCCCACAATATCCCAATATTCCTAGAAGAAAATAGGAGGGAAGCCATCTGGACCCGGAGCTTTGAAGGGACCCATAGCGAACCTTTTTTTACATGTTTTTACATTTGTAAACTTAGACTTTACAATTTTTCCTTTTGAAGGCATTCACTGAACAAGGTGCTCCTGCACCAGTGGTTTGTAAACTTAGACTTTAAAATTATGCACAATCATACTTGATTCTAATCCATTCATTGCACAATCCTTTTTGAATCACATAAGATCTTTTTGAAATATATTATTCATGAACTCATAATCAAAATAACAACATTGTTTGCATATAACTGAAAAAAAGATCTGGTACCTATATTTGTGATTGAACAATCTACTTCAAACTTAAAACTCCCAACTAAAAAACTTAAACTACCTCAACCACCGAGCCATACATATAGGCATGGGGGAGTTTATTAGAACAAGGTATCTTAATTGAAATCATAACTACCACTCCATACAAACCAGAGTGTGATAAATACCAAACAACAACAACTAAAAGAGAAAGGAAGAAGAGTCCTAATGAAATTGGAACTTCTTTTTGAAATAGAGGAACACGGACTGGTTGAATCAATCACATTGAACTCCTAACTGCAACAAAATCCTTTTCCTCCAATTGTCTTTATTAATTGCTATCATGATGCATGATTATCTTCATCAAGTGCCTCCATGCTATAGTTGTTGTGCGTGATTTAGTTTGGAACCTCTTCTGCTCTGTTATCTAGAAACTCTTTGGCTGTGGGCTGCACCTTATAGTTGCTGCGAGTTACAGTCCATCTTCTCTAGCTGCAAGAGTTAGTTCACAAAACATGCATACAATACTAACAACCATGCAGACACCCAAAATTGTCCCAAATTTGTCCATGTCCTGCAATACCTATTCAAATACATTATTTAGACATAATGTAGCATTTTGTCATATCCCACTCCTAATTCCACTTATCCATTAGCTAATTCATTAAATAAATCTTATTTATTTAATTATAATTCCATTCAAAATCCCATCTTAATCCCATCCTTATCCCACTTGGCCAATTAATTAAATAAATTTTATTTATATAATTAATTTCACATTCATAATCCCACCAATTAATTAAATATATTTTATTTATTTAATTAATTTCTCTTGTCATTCATCTTCATCTTTCATCACAAGCCGACATGTGTGCATATTTTATTTGAAACTTGTGTGGTACTACAACTTTCATTTAATATCTTTCACATGTAGTACTTTTTATGTACATAGTCACACATGAGCCTTATCTTCCCTCCACTTGTCATCTACACATTCACCTATGATTATCAATTCATCCCAACTGTTCTCATAGCCACCAAATCTCTGCCATTGATTGATTTTGGTTGAGACCTATATAAACACCCTCTCATTCCATACTACATCTATCCATCATTTTCATATAGCGTCTACATTATCATCCTGAGCATATTGAGCATTTTAGCATCCATTTAGCATATTATCATTATCATCTATCCATTATGGCAGTTTTGATCTTCATAATTGTTCATTGTTGAGAAGCAATCCACATCACAAACAAAGAATCATACAATCTAGGTGATCTTGTTCTTGAATTGCATGCTTTTGATTTCACTTGGATTTGATTCTTTGATGGTGGTAGGATTAGGTTTTCATTTACATGCTTGATCTTATTAACCTAATTTTTACCTATCACAAACCATAATCAAGCACAGATACCCTTTACAATCCATATATTCCCACACATAATCATGCACAATTCATCATATTAAAACCATATTTCATATACTTAATAATAAGGTTTAGGTCTGCATAATGAACACAAAAGCTAACAAAGTGAAGGAATATGTATAGGACAAATGTTTGAGAATGTCTAAGAATTTGCATAAAAACATAAGAAAATTAGCCAATAACTAGACTCATCATTTCCCCCCAACTACCCATTTTCTTGTCTCCAAGCAAATCAACTAGGACTGGAGGTTGTAGTGTAGAGTAATCTCCCTGAAGTCTATAACCACATCCACTCCATCCTATTCCAAATAAAAGCCATTATGATATGCCAACCTGTTCATTCTGGTAACCTCTCCCTTTTCACACTCCACATTCTTCTTCCCTGTCCAGTGTGGCACTAGGTATAGAAGCATTGGTGGTTGGAAGGTAAGTGGAACCCATTCAAGTCCTTTTCCTTTGGCAATATCCATATATTTCTGTACTCTTTCAAATATGACCATAAAGTTGTGAACAAAGTGGGGTTCTTTTCTTTGCAACTCAGAGGTTAAACTATTCCATCTATCTTGCACATATTGATAAGAGTGGTGAATGAGTCCAAATATTAAATGCTGCATCTTTTCATAGTCTTGCAGTCTCAAACTCATGATTTTCCTGCCCATACCTTTATGTTCAAAGACCTGTCTCCATTCTGCAATGATTAATCTAGGGGTTTTAGATTCTCTCCTTATTGGGAGAGCAATTGACTTTTTTCTTTCTGTATATGCTTGCATGATTTCCCACCTCAACTTCTCATTTCTAAAATAGGATGCAAGTCCCCTTACTTGTAAATCACCTAGAAACATCAGTGGGTTCCATTCAACATCCTTAGGTACAACATAGTTATGTAAGTAGTACTCACATAACTGGTCTTGCTCTTTTGGTGTGGCAGTAACAAAAACTTTCAGAAAAGTCATTTTTCCACTCATGGCTATTGGTTTGTTATTGATCAACTTACTAAACTAAAAACTCAAAAAATTTTCCTATAAAAACAAAGCATATGTTCTAGCTGGAGGCCTATATTTGATAATTTGGGTATCTTTATCTACTAGCTCTTCCATCCCGACTGTTGCTCTCCTCAATTCAATATCTTTCCTTTCCAATGCCTGGGTATGCTCTGTAATCATGGCTTCTTTTTCTTTCTTCCACTCCTCTTCCCATTTAGAAAAAAGTTGAGTAACTTTTCATAGCTGATATCCTAGGGACACAACTATATGACAGGTTGGGGTTTTTGTAACAGGGAGTCTTTTTTCTTCAGCCACTAATTCCTTATTTCTTGCAACCACTATTGCTAGCTCTATAAGGATACCTAGTTTTGACCCCTGATCATAAGTGTTTACTTTTTCTTCCAATTCCTGTATCTTTGCTTCTCTCTCCTTGTCCCTCTACTCATAAGTTTTGACCAGTTCTTCCAGATGCTTAATTCTCTCAAAGGCTTCCTACAATTCTCTTTCGACATTTCTATCTTCAATCAATAATTCCTCATCCTTTAAATATTGTTCATTGGCACCCCCTGTGGACTCATAACCCTCATTGTTAGGGTTATCTGGGGTTTTGTTTTTAGTTTTCTTGGCAATAAAAATATCCATTGATTCAGATTTAGAGGTAGTAGATACATACCATTTCCTTTTTATGGGGACTTGCACATTCTCAATCACATTGGCCTCTTGTTCATGGTTAGTTTCTACTATCACAACATCCTCTTTTTCTTCTCTTGGCTTCTCAACAACACCCCTCATAACACCTTTCCTCTTTAGGTGGTGTGAACACCTTAGTGGCGTGGTTTTCTTCTTCAGCCTTTTTGGAGGCTCAGAATAAGAACCACCTTTCTTCTTTCTAGTTTATGGTGTTTTGGTGCTATGTGTTTTACTAGAGGATGGGGTTTGATTTACCTCTTCTACTACAGGTTGGTCAAATGTTGAGTGTGGTGAAATTAGTACATCTTGCTCCCTTGTTTCTCCCTTGTTATGGGTAGGTGAAGCAATAGGTGTAACAAGAGTTTCCCTCAAGGATACAACATGTGACTCTACATTCCCTTGTATTACTAGCTCATTAAGAATGTCATTAATGTTTCTACATTTCAAAAATCTTTCCTAGGGCACCTATGGATATTGAACCCTAAGGCTTCTTTTAACTAATAGAGTGATCAAACAATCATGTGATAGAGCTGACTTATTTGACTTTTACTGGTATTCATATCCCATTCTCTTTAACAAATTATACAAAAAATTAGGTACATTGACTATTTTGTTATGGCGAAGGTGACTCAATAACTTAAGATGTACAATATATAACATGGACTGCTTACCATCACAAGTAATGTACTTAATAATATGAACAAGAAGCCCATAACTGTGGAAGTGATAGTCTTTTAGTACCTTGTGATGTTGAGTCCAAATGATCCCCTGCCTTGCTGAATTCATCTCTTGTAGCTATTGCATCTACCTTGATAGGCAATTCTTCTCCATTTGTGGGTACACTAGATACTTCAACAATTGCAGCTTCTGAAGCATCCACTATCAAACCCTTTATAGTGGCTTCATCATGGTATAGTGAGGCTGCAAGTTGCCTTGTCATGCCTTCATTATATTCCATGAGCTTAGGAAAATAATCAATCCATCCTGCTTGTGTAAAGATTGGCAAGGCTAACTGGTCTTCCAATATTATATTATACACGATAGGTTCCCATCTAATAAGGTCTCCTCCCATGTTGCCAATTAAACTCAAATTCAAATTCTTCACAACCCTTTCACTAACCCTCTCTTATATCCGTGTGCACTTCAATTTCAACAATCCTCTGCACATTCCTTTGTTATATTATACTTGTATGCACCAAGATCAAACCAACCTGAACTAACTCAAGATTTTAGGAAATTAATAGAACACAAGGTTATAGATGTAAGAAGGCAAAGGAAAGAGGTTGTATTGGTCTATGTTTTTTAATTAATGGATTTGGTGGTGAACAATCATTTTTTAACATACGCTATCTCCCCCCAACTAAAATCTTGAAGTGACCTCACTTCAAGGCATTGTATAGACTAAGGGAAGGATGACAAAATATGGAAATAAGTTTAATAATGAGATTTTTTTTGAATTAAATGTGAGACATATATGGAATGTATTGAAAATCTATGTTAATAATGGAAATTTAGTATGTGTACTTATTGAGGTGAAGTGAATTGAACTTCGTGCGAGTGTAGCCTTGTAAAATGTGATCGTAACATGAATTTGATTAGACGTGGAATCATTATTGTGGAGGATGGTATGAATGACATGCTGGCATGTGTGAATGAGTTGAAGGAGCTTGCATGGCAGTGGCTACATGCGCTGGAAAAGTGGAGTAATCACAAAGGAAGTACAATTAACTCAGCGTGAAATTTGAATGTTCTGATAGATAGTTGCTGCATGTACCATCATCAACAGATCCTAAAGTGAAGTGTGGTAGTATTTAGTTTTCTACCTATTACAGGTCCCTACGGCATAGTGAAATGGTCTCCATGAAGATTGCGACACCGGTGTTGTGTGTGCATGTGAAGAAGGTTAAGAAATTATACCTGAGTGACCTTAGGAGGTGAGCTATGTAGCTCATCACTGAGTCACTTTGAGAATCAGTAGTGTCTGCTTCTAGGTTATTGTCTGGTGATAAAATGGTAGTATCTAAATTAGGGCTAGGAATAGAGCATTTCTTTAGAAAAGCATCTTGTATCACTAGCTTTATGTAGAGCTTTAATCTATGACCATTAACTAATAATGAAAACCTAACGACATCTATGGTCTATAATTTTACTACTCCATTGGGAAATACCTATTGTATTTCATAAGGTCCCAACCATGTTGATTGCAGCTTGCCTTTATAGTCCTTGTCTTTAGAGTCATACAACAAAGCCCAGTCACCTACATGGAATTCTTTGGTCTTGATAAACCGGTCATGCCATTTAGTCCTCTATTTTTGAATGATCTCTGTGTGATGGATAGCCTCCATTCTAATTTCATCTAGCCCATTCAGAGTATGTAGCCTCTCCTTTTGTACTTCTGTCAAGTCCATTTCTAGATCTACTACTATCCTGGATGTTTTATATTCAAATTCAATTGGCAGGACTGCTATTTTTCCATACACTAATTCATAAGGTGTAAAGCTTGTAGTTGTTTTCCATGTTATCCTGTATGCCCACACTGCCTCTGGCAATTTGGCTGCCTAGTCTTTCCTATGAATTTGCACTATTTTGGTCAGAATGTTTTCAATCTCCCTGTTGGTAACCTCCACCTGCCCATTAGCTTGGGGGTGATAATGTGTTGACTTTCTATGTCTGATTTCATATTCTTTAACCAATGTAGAAATGAGTTCAGAAGTGAATTGAGGACCTTGATTAATGACAATTTCTCTTGGGGCTCCATACCTAGTGAAGATATCTTCATACAAGAACTTGGCTACATTCCCATCTCTTGCAAATTGGAATGCTTTGAGTTCAACCCACTTTGTCAGATAATTAGTGTAAGCTAAAATATACTCCTTGTTATTGGATGCTGGTGAAATTGGGCCAATGAAGTCTAGCCCCCATTTGTCAAATGGTGCTAGTATAGTTTATGGCTGCAAAGGCATCTCATCTTTCTTTGTTGGTCAGCCCATTCTCTAACATCTGTTACAATGCCTTGTATACTTTATTGAATCCTTATGGAGAGTTGGCCAATAATACCCAGTTGTTAAGACCTTAAATGCTATCCTTTTAGCTACATAGTGACCCCCATAGGGCTCATCATGGCAAGCTTTTAGGATGTTAAAGACCTCATCTTCTCTTCTACATCTCCTCATAATGTGATCTCAACTAGTATAAAATAAATAACCAGCAATCCAGGAGTATGGAAAAATTTTATGCACTAGCCGCCTCTTCTCCTTAGGAGAGAAATGTGATGGTATCTACCCTACCACTAGGTAATTTGCAATGTCAACAAACCATGGTGTGTGTATATTGAGAGAAAACAAATGCTCATCTAGAAAAGAGTCATCTACAACACCTTCTTCTAATTGTGTAGGCAATCTAGATAGAAAATCTGCCACCACATTAGATTTTCCTGGCTTTTCTACTATTGTTATATCAAACTCCTAAAGTAATAGTAACCATCTAACTAGTCTACCTCCAACCCAATATTTGTTCATTAGGTACCTGTTGTGTGGTTACACAACACGCCCCATTTTGCATTATCAAAACAGGGACCCAACTTTTGGCTTGGCTTGTGTTGTCTGCTTTCTGGCGGTTTGGTAAAAATAGGTCAGGTGCATCATCATCATGATATTCGATGAGGTTGGTCATCATCATGAGGTCAGTTTGTCAAAGTTCATATTTCGTTTCTATGACCTCATATTTAGAAAGAGCTTGAAATTCCATGCAGGTTTGCCTTTTACATCACTTGAAAATTCGTCCATATGAGGGAGTTATGCACAGTCAAAGTTTTGGTCAAACCTGATATTCGCAAGAAGAGGATCATATTTTATAAACTCAGTTTTGCTGTATGAAGAACATCATCATCATATTTGAAACGCCCCCTGATAATATCCTGAGGTCGAAATATCCGGACGTCAACTTTAAGTCATAGTAAGTTTTCCCCGTCGAGCGGTCTTTTGTATCGCGAAAGGTCATCATCATGATCTTGGTCTATCACCCGATAAAAATCATGCAGTCCCAATATCCGGACGTCAATCTTAAGTGATAGTGTGTTTTACCCATCAAATGACCTTGGGCACATCGCGAGCATCATGATATTTTAACATCACCCGATATTATAATATCATGCTGATATTATAATATCACCCTACTTAGAAAATCCACCATCTGCATAATTTGCATGCGCACGTCAAAGTCCTGGTGCTCATCATCATCCTGATCTTTTAAGGCAGGATCATATTTCATATCCTCCTGATCTCCTTTTGCACAATCATGATGATCACCCTATCTTTCAAAGGGAGGGTGATATTCCATTCCTAAGTCATGTTGTCAAGATCATCATGATCTTGTTTGTCTACCCGATATTTCGTAATCTCCTCCTGCCGAGAAATATAACCTTTTGCAAATATCCTGATGATGTCATCCCGATCTGATAAACGAAGAAGCAAATATCAGGATGACATCACCATCACATTTCTCCTTCGGCAGGATATTTTCCAAAGCATGATCCGGTTCGCGAATATGACGATGACGTCATGTTCTAAGTTCAACAAAGGCCCCGGATATCCTGATGATCATCATCATCCTGATCTTTCGAGAGGGTTACCTTGGC
Organism: Cunninghamia lanceolata; assembly: GCA_027924645.1. NCBI lineage: Eukaryota > Viridiplantae > Streptophyta > Pinopsida > Cupressales > Cupressaceae > Cunninghamia > Cunninghamia lanceolata. The sequence continues at coordinate 21,763,380 of BSBN01000112.1, read as the reverse complement.
CGCAAAGGGGTCATATTACATGCACCACCCGATCATCTTCCTTAGGTGACCCGATATTACATTTATCCCCTGATCTTAACGAAACATGACGGTGACGTCATCTTTTGCATTTTAATGAAGCCCGAATATGACGATGACATCACCATCATATTCCTTTCCTCAGCAGCAGGATCATATTCCAAATCCTCCTATTTTCCTTTGACATGATGATGACGATGATGTCTTTCTTTCCCCAATATGCAGAAGCGAAACATCCAGATGTGCTTTTCATCAGAGCATTCGGAAGGGAGGAGCATCATATTTCATGATATCCTGCAGCTAGATAGAAGACATAGAGTTGGGCATCATCATGATTTTTGGCATCGGTATAACTGTTGCCATTGGCCAAGTCTAATTTTGTCACCCCGATCATATGTGGTCACACCGATGCGAATATGATGATGACCCGAAACATACAAACAGAGCATGCAAAGCCGGATTTGAAATAATTTGTTAAAAGCGGTTATTTCCTTGTATATTTTGAGATACATGATCATATTTGGAGCCCGATATACAAGAAAATGGGCGGGAAAATGAAGCGATGGAAATTTGAAGACCCGATTGCTGATTTCCAGTCAACGATGGTTGACCCGAGTGTTTTGATGCTGTTTATGCATTTAGTGCATAATTTTCCACTGATTTGAAGCTCGATTGCCTGTAGCTGCACATTTTGGAGGCTTGTTTAATAAAATGTTTAAATTCCTGTTGTTTATCCACATGATGATGAACTTAATGTTTGTCTGTTTACTTGCAGGAAGTCATGATGCTGTTAGAGCTGCTACTGAAGCTGAGCATTGTATGGTTGCACATGGAGGCAACATGAACTAGAAGTGAGGAGGATATTGTCAAATATGCTGTTTGCCAGCTGGAGACCGAATCAAATCAAAGATGCTGGAATATTCTGTGCGAGCTGTACATTTGCCAACTGGCGAAGCATGTGCTTTTCATCTAGACCGTTGATTATTATGGGAGGATCCTGATCCTTGGATGATTGTAACTGTTTTCTGGCATTTGCTCTATATAAAGGCCAGAGCTTGAGACATTAAAATATGAATATACACAGACGCATCTGGCGCATAAAAGTGGATTACTGTAGAATCAATTAGGAGATCGGATTACTGAGACTAATGAGGATAGAATTGTTGAAATGTCAAGGTTCTTTCTTCAGATCACTGTAAATGTACCTGTTCTTGAGCATACTGAATGGATATGAAGTTTCAGATTACATCCTGATTGTAAATTTTACGTAATCTTCCTGTTGGTTTCTGGATATGTACTGGTGAATGCTGTGTTCAACTGGAAGCACTTTCATTTCATTACATGTTGTTGTCAACTTTTCCTTTGAAGATTTGCACTAGATCATGCGGATTTGTGGAATGTCCTGGTGAAGTATGATTTCTAGTTTCCTTCTTTTCATTGCATGTATGGGAGCTTGTATGTGGATCAGTGATCTAAGTCAAGTAGTTTTGGGAATCTCATTCTTTAACCCTTTTCCTTTTTTTAATTTCATAAATTCATCACCATAACTGCAAATCTTGATAAATAACAAGCAGAACAGAGAAATATGCTGAAATCCCGTAGGTAACTGAAAATCATTAGCATATTTGAGTTAAATGCATGTAGTATTGAAAATATCATGCAAAGAATTGCAAATAATGGTAGAAATCATGCAAATATCAGCCTGTAGGCACATTATTTGACTAAATTCACAGTGCAGAGGTAGAATTGTTGGAGATTTATGCAGAGCAGGCATATAGAGCAAGATATTTGGAGGAATAATGATGAACTTTGTAGAAATACGTAAGGCCCCTGAATGGAAAATAGCAACACACATCAACCACTGAGTAACGTCAGTAGATTAAGACCTAATCAACGGAGACTTGGGATCATGAATTCTCTGAATTCATCGTATCTTTCAAGATGAGTAAAGGTTGTTGTGTAACTTTTATTCTATGTTTGTGAATGACTAACATCATGATCAACATAAATTGGCGCTAGAAGGAGGGCCGAGCTGTTTCTCAGCAAATAAATTCTTTTCAGTTGAAGTGATATCCCCCGCTTGCCCTACGTCTTGCAATTAATCTGCAGGCCCCTCGCTCCTAACGCAACATAAATTGGCGCTAGAAGGAGGGCAGAACTAGAAAAGGCACTATTGCTTTAGTCATCATTCATTTTATGCAGGCCCCTCTCTTCTAACGCAACATAAATTGGCGCTAGAAGGAAGGCGAGAGCTGTGAATTTTTGGATTTCTGCAAATATTGCATAAATATTTCAGCATTTCAGCTAAATGTCTGCAAATATCTCTTATCTGAGATGTTTTGGTTGCACCTTTGCCAAGATTTAGCTCGAAACATTAAAGATTAGTTTGATTTTCTGGACTTTCAAGTTTTAGTCTGAGATATGATAGATCTCCTTAAAATTTCAAAATACTAAAAAATTGAAAAATAGAGTCTCATTTTGATGGATGTAGATGAAGGCAATTGTCAAGTTAACATTCCTTTATTTCAAGAAACTTTGAATAGGCAGCTTTACCCTCACAGTTTGTCTAACTTTGGTTTATCTACCTATTGCAGGATACACCAGACTGTGGAACACAGTGAAATTAATTGTTTAACTTTCCTTACAAGGTTGGATTTATACTTGAAAGGACTAATATTCTTCTCGGATGTGTTCAGGGCTGAAATTTGCCAGGAAAATAAGGAAGTTCTGGAGCAACAAGCAGATGCAGCACCAGAAGTTATTAATTGTCCAGACACTGAAGTGGACCGATCTGAGGATTTTGAATTATACTTGTCTAGAAATATACAGTGTAGTCAATTATTAGGTTTACCCACTGATGATGTTCTGATTGAACGCTGGTGCAGATTACATGATGAAGAGCATTCAGAAAGGGATTGTTACCCTTGCTTGATCATGTTGAAAAAGATTCTAGAAAATACAATAGCTGAGTCGGTTCCAGAAGGTAAAGAAGAGGAAACATCTTTCCTAGATTCATTTTATGGTGAGATTGATAGGAGTTCTCTACTTCCTAATACAAGTAAGGATCAGTCAGTATGCAGGTATGAATCTTGTGAAAATTTTATAGAAGAAACCACTCATCAGGATAATATTTTTGATTCTGATCCTAATACTATTGATAAAGAAGATGAAACATCTTTCCTGGAGTCATTCTATGGTAAAGAGAAGTGTAAACAGATAGTAGAGCAGTTTAAATACACTACTGCTGATGATAAAGTTCCTATGATAGTAACTCAGGGAGTTATAGAGAAGAAAATAAATGCTGATTTATTACCTGACTTCTTTGAATTAAATGATCAAATGCAAGAATGTTGCAGGTTAATGGAACCAGATCCTCTAATAGATAGAAAATGTGAATTATTTAATGAACAATTCCTGAAAGATGAAGATGTAGAAGACTTTGGAGTTGTTATGCATAATCAGATGTCACTCCAGAAATATTTTGAAAATGAAACAGGGGAGTGTCCTTATCAAGTGAAAGTTGTTTCTCTTTTACAGTCACATGATTTAGAAATGATAAATTTCTGTATATCAGGTTGTGATAATAAAGATACTTATTTAGATGCTGATGTGCAGGAAACTGAAGAAAATACTGAGAAGTTTCCTGAACTGGAGGATAAACTGAACATCCAGAATGAAGGGATAAGGCTGAATAAAGATGAAGAATTAATACATCAAGAGTCATACATCCTTCAATTTGAAGAGAGACCAGGCACTGAGCCAAGCAGTGAAAATATAGAATTAAATGGAGGACCAATTGCCAATGAAGAAGCATGTCCAGCAAAGTCAGAAATACACCAGGTTGTATTTCTCCTTTCCACAGTAAATGATGTTGAATACTATTTTAATTATGGAAATTCAGGAGATAAGACATGCATATGGATTAATCATGAACATGATGAGCTTCCTCAGTTGCTGATCATCAAGAGTTGTTCTATTGAATACAGTGAATTCAGAATACCAGAATATTTTTCAGAATATAAAGATAAATTTGCTAGGTTGAGAACCATAACTAATACCCTAATGCTCCTGCACAATCAAAAGAAGTATGCAAATACAGGTGTCCTTAGGTCTTTTTCTAGTTCTTGTTTGCCTAGTAGTAGTTGTATATATTTCTGTAGGTTAGTTGTTTGTACAGTCTGCTTGTTTTGCTTTCTTGTTCTGTTCCTGTTGTTTCCTTTTTGTAGGTTAGTTGTTTGTATAGTGTTTCTTCTGTTTTGTGTTGTTTTGGTTGAGTTTTTGTTTTGGTAAGTCAAGATGATGCACTTCATCACCTAAGAAAATAACTAAATTGTTAGGATTCAAGTGATGAGATCAGATTTAGATATAGATTGTAATTCATTCTGATAAATATTCATGATCAGGTTTTATAGTATCTTTTCATCAGGTGCCTTTTCTTGTCCAAAGTGAATCAAACACAATAAAACACCTAACAGCCTTGGGCTTGTTGAAGATATGAGTATAGATGTTAAGTGAAAAATCTAAAGGGACTCCCTTGCTACCAATACAATCTCCAACCTAAAGCTGCAAGTGACCATACCTTGTACAAATGAGCTGACATGATGATATCAGATATATAAATAAAAAAATATATAAACAATAAACTTAGGCCATCTAAGTAACTCTACCGGGGCTATAGATGCCTGCTGGCAGTGGGGCTCTACTTAGGGAGATTGTATAGATAACCTTGCTGGGGCTATGAATGCCTGCTGGCAGCAAGGCTCTATCCAGGTTGGCTATGAGGGATGATCTCCAACTATGTAGTTTAACACCAGTTACTTATATTTTCAACTTGCTTTCAAGATGAGGATAATTAATCATATGCACACACATGATCCTTTGTTAGCACTGTTACCTTGATGAAACTTTATCATTCAAAGATCATGATGATTTTACTTAGAAAGAATTAGAATACTATAGATGAATATGATCATATCACTTGAATTATTTGAATTTTGTTGTTTTCTTTGGTCGCAAGTTGTTGTGTGGTTACACAACACGCCCCATTTTGCATTATCAAAACAGGGACCCAACTTTTGGCTTGGCTTGTGTTGTCTGCTTTCTGGCGGTTTGGTAAAAATAGGTCAGGTGCATCATCATCATGATATTCGATGAGGTTGGTCATCATCATGAGGTCAGTTTGTCAAAGTTCATATTTCATTTCTATGACCTCATATTTAGAAAGAGCTTGAAATTCCATGCAGGTTTGCCTTTTACATCACTTGAAAATTCGTCCATATGAGGGAGTTATGCACAGTCAAAGTTTTGGTCAAACCTGATATTCGCAAGAAGAGGGTCATATTTTATAAACTCAGTTTTGCGGTATGAAGAACATCATCATCATATTTGAAACGCCCCCCGATAATATCCTGAGGTCGAAATATCCGGACGTCAACTTTAAGTTATAGTAAGTTTTCCCCGTCGAGCGGTCTTTTGTATCGCGAAAGGTCATCATCATGATCTTGGTCTATCACCCGATAAAAATCATGCAGTCCCAATATCCGGACGTCAATCTTAAGTGATAGTGTGTTTTACCCGTCAAATGACCTTGGGCACATCGTGAGCATCATGATATTTTAACATCACCCGATATTATAATATCATGCTGATATTATAATATCACCCTACTTAGAAAATCCTCCATCTGCATAATTTGCATGCGCACGTCAAAGTCCTGGTGATCATCATCATCCCGATCTTTCAAGGCAGGATCATATTTCATATCCTCCTGATCTCCTTTTGCACAATCATGATGATCACCCTATCTTTCAAAGGGAGGGTGATATTCCATTCCTAAGTCATGTTGTCAAGATCATCATGATCTTGTTTGTCTACCCGATATTTCGTAATGTCCTCCTGCCGAGAAATATAACCTTTTGCAAATATCCTGATGACGTCATCCCGATCTGATAAACGAAGAAGCAAATATCAGGATGACATCACCATCACATTTCTCCTTCGGCAGGATATTTTCCAAAGCATGATCCGGTTCGCGAATATGACGATGACGTCATGTTCTAAGTTCAACAAAGGCCCCGGATATCCTGATGATCATCATCATCCTGATCTTTCGAGAGGGTTACCTTGGCCGCAAAGGGGTCATATTACATGCACCACCCGATCATCTTCCTTAGGTGACCCGATATTACATTTATCCCCTGATCTTAACGAAACATGACGGTGACGTCATCTTTTGCATTTTAATGAAGCCCGAATATGACGATGACATCACCATCATATTCCTTTCCTCAGCAGCAGGATCATATTCCAAATCCTCCTATTTTCCTTTGACATGATGATGACGATGATGTCTTTCTTTCCCCAATATGTAGAAGCGAAACATCCAGATGTGCTTTTCATCAGAGCATTCGGAAGGGAGGAGCATCATATTTCATGATATCTTGCAGCTAGATAGAAGACATAGAGTTGGGCATCATCATGATTTTTGGCGTCGGTATAACTGTTGCCATCGGCCAAGTCTAATTTTGTCACCCCGATCATATGTGGTCACACCGATGCGAATATGATGATGACCCGAAACATACAAACAGAGCATGCAAAGCTGGATTTGAAATAATTTGTTAAAAGCGGTTATTTCCTTGTATATTTTGAGATACATGATCATATTTGGAGCCCGATATACAAGAAAATGGGCGGGAAAATGAAGCGATGGAAATTTGAAGACCCGATTGCTGATTTCCAGTCAACGATGGTTGACCCGAGTGTTTTGATGCTGTTTATGCATTTAGTGCATAATTTTCCACTGATTTGAAGCTCGATTGCCTGTAGCTGCACATTTTGGAGGCTTGTTTAATAAAATGTTTAAATTCCTGTTGTTTATCCACATGATGATGAACTTAATGTTTGTCTGTTTACTTGCAGGAAGTCATGATGCTGTTAGAGCTGCTGCTGAAGCTGAGCATTGTATGGTTGCACATGGAGGCAACATGAACCAGAAGTGAGGAGGACATTGTCAAATATGCTGTTTGCCAGCTGGAGACTGAATCAAATCAAAGATGCTGGAATATTCTGTGCCAACTGTACATTTGCCAACTGGCGAAGCATGTGCTTTTCATCTGGACCATTGATTATTATGGGAGGATCCTGATCCTTGGATGATTGTAACTATTTTCTGGCATTTGCTCTATATAAAGGCCAGAGCCTGAGACATTAAAATATGAATATACACAGACGCATCTGGCGCATAAAAGTGAATTACTGTAGAATCAATTAGGAGATCGGATTACTGAGACTAATGAGGATAGAATTGTTGAAATGTCAAGGTTCTTTCTTCAGATCACTGTAAATGTACCTGTTCTTGAGCATACTGAATGGATATGAAGTTTCAGATTACATCCTGATTGTAAATTTTACGTAATCTTCCTGTTGGTTTCTGGATATGTACTGGTGAATACTGTGTTCAACTGGAAGTGCTTTCATTTCATTACATGTTGTTGTCAACTTTTCCTTTGAAGATTTGCACTAGATCATGCGGATTTGTGGAATGTCCTGGTGAAGTATGATTTCTAGTTTCCTTCTTTTCATTGCATGTATGGGAGCTTGTATGTGGATCAGTGATCTAAGTCAAGTAGTTTTGGGAATCTCATTCTTTAACCCTTTTCCTTTTTTTAATTTCATAAATTCATCACCATAACTGCAAATCTTGATAAATAACAAGCAGAACAGAGAAATATGCTGAAATCCCGTAGGTAACTGAAAATCATTAGCATATTTGAGTTAAATGCATGTAGTATTGAAAATATCATGCAAAGAATTGCAAATAATGGTAGAAATCATGCAAATATCAGCCTGTAGGCACATTATTTGACTAAATTCACAGTGCAGAGGTAGAATTGTTGGAGATTTATGCAGAGCAGGCATATAGAGTAGGATATTTGGAGGAATAATGATGAACTTTGCAGAAATACGTAAGGCCCCTGAATGGAAAACAGCAACACACATCAACCACTGAGTAACGTCAGTAGATTAAGACCTAATCAACGGAGACTTGGGATCATGAATTCTCTGAATTCATCGTATCTTTCAAGATGAGTAAAGGTTGTTGTGTAACTTTTATTCTATGTTTGTGAATGACTAACATCATGATCAACAGTACCTGATTGCTATATGATCTGTGTGGATAAAGACTAGATAACTAGTGATATAATGCCCAAACTTGTTTATGACATAGACAACTGCTAACATCTATTTCTCTATGACAGTGTAGTTAAGTTCTGCTCCTCGTAAGTTCTTGATAATACAATAGATATCATACTCTATATTACCCTCCTTTTGACCCAATACAAATCCTATAGCAAAATTAGAAGCATCAATGTGTATGTGGAAAGGTAATGTCTAGTTTGGTCCTCTCAAGATAGGTGCTTGAGTTAAAGCTGCTTTAAGTGTCTCAAAAGAGTGCTGACATTCTGTGGTCCAATGAAATTCTATATCTTCTGTGAGTAGAGTAAACAAGGGTGCTGCAATTTTGCTGAAGTCCTGAATGAATCTTCTATAATAGCCTGCATGGCCTAGAAAGCTCCTAACATCTTTTTGTTTTTGTGGCAAAAGAAGTGTAGAAATGATCTCAATTTTATGGGGATCCACTTGAATTCCTTCACTTGATATAAAATGCCCTAGAACAATCCCTTGAGTCATCATCAAGAAACATTTCTCATGAATCAATGATAAATTGTGTTCTTGGCATCTTTTTAGAACTTTCTCTAGATTTCTGATTGCTATTTCATATGTTTCTCCATAGGTGGTGAAGTCATCTATATAAATCTCCAAGGAATCATGAGCATAATCTAAGAAGATACTTAACACTGCCCTTTGGAAAGTGGCTAAGACATTACATAATCTAAAGGGAAGGATAGAATAAGCATAAGTACCCCAAGGGCATGTAAATGTAGTCTTATCCTGATCTTCTGGAGCTGTCTTTATCTGGTTATAGCCACTAAAGCCATCTAAGAAGGAGGACTTTTTTCTTGCTAGGTAATCAAGTACTTGGTCAATGAAAGGTAGTGGAAAGTGATCCTTTCTAGTGAATATGTTTAGCTCCCTATAGTCCACACATACCATCCATTTTCCACCTTTCCTAGGAACAATGACTAAAGGTGACACCCATTGGATGTCAGAAATAGGGTAAATGAAGCTTGCGTCAAGTAGTTTTTGTAGCTCAATTTTAACTATTTCTTACAAGACAGGGTTCATTCTCCTTTGAGGATGTCTAATTGGCTTAAAACCATCATTTATGTAAATCCTATGGATGTATAGGTTTGGATCAATTCCCTTCATGTCATTGTAGTCCCATGCAAAGGCTGATGAATGTGCCTGCAACACAGTGGTCAGGGAATTCTATTGTTCTTCAGTTAAGGCATTATTAATATTCAACATTTTACTAGTGATATAATGCCCAAACTTGTTTATGACATAGACAACTGCTAACATCTATTTCTCTGTGACAGTGTAGTTAAGTTCTGCTCCTCATAAGTTCTTGATAATACAATAGATATCATACTCTTTATTACCTTCCTTTTGACCCAATACAAATCCTATAGCAAAATTAGAAGCATCAATGTGTATGTGGAAAGGTAATGTCCAATTTGGTCCTCTCAAGATAGGTGCTTGAGTCAAAGCTGCTTTAAGTGTCTCAAAAGAGTGCTAACATTCTGTGGTCCAATCAAATTCTATATCTTCTATGAGTAGAGTAAACAAGGGTGCTGCAATTTTGCTAAAGTCCTGAATGAATCTTCTATAATAGACTGCATGGCCTAGAAATCTCCTGACATCTTTTTGTTTTTGTGGCACAAGAAGTGTAGAAATGATCTCAATTTTATGGGGATCCACTTGAATTCCTTCACTTGATATAAAATGCCCTAGAACAATCCCTTGAGTCATCATCAGGAAACATTTCTCATGAATCAATGATAAATTATGTTCTTGGAATCTTTTTAGAACTTTCTCTAGATTTCTGAGTGCTATTTCATATGTTTCACCATAGGTGGTGAAGTCATCCATATAAATCTCCATGGAATCATGAGCATAATCTAAGAAGATACTTAACACTGCCCTTTGGAAAGTGGCTAAGACATTACATAATCCAAAGGGAAAGATAGAATAACCATAAGTACCCCAAGGGCATGTAAATGTAGTCTTATCCTGATCTTCTAGAGCTATCTTTATCTGGTTATAGCCACTAAAGCCATCTAAGAAGGAGAAGGACTTTTTTCCTGCTAGGTAATCAAGTACTTGGTCAATGAAAGGTAGTGGAAAGTGATCCTTTCTAGTGGATATGTTTAGCTCCCTATAGTCCACACATACCATCCATTTTCCACCTTTCCTAGGAACAATGACTAAAGGTGACACCCATTGGATGTCAGAAATAGGGTAAATGAAGCCTGCATCAAGTAGTTTTTGTAGCTCAATTTTAACTATTTCTTACAAGGTAGGTTCATTCTCCTTTGAGGATGTCTAATTGGCTTAAAACCATCATTTATGTAAATCCTATGGATGTATAGGTTTGGATCAATTCCCTTCATGTCATTGTAGTCCCATGCAAAGGCTGATGAATGTGCCTGCAACATAGTGGTTAGGGAATTTTGTTGTTCTTCAGTTAAGGCATTATTAATATTCAACATTTTACCTGGCATGATTTCCAATGTTTTGGAAGCTGATTACACAGATGAAAGATCGTATCCACTAATGTCAGGAACACACTCTTATGGCAATAAAGAGTGGAAAAGTTGAGATGTCTTTTGAAGAATTTACAGGTATAATGTTTTGTAATGGATCTTGTAGACATGCCAGACAATCTTGTTGCTGCGGGTCCCTATCACAGTTGTTCTATTTAATGTGGTAAATTAAATCATCCTCATCTTGGTTTGGTAATAGGGGGCTACATTCAATGGTCACGAGAGTTTGCACGAAATAGTTGTCCTCTTCTTCCAAGGTAGGCCATATAACTTGCTCTAGATTGTCATGAGGTTGGGTTGGTGGATAGAGGACCAACTTCTTGGTTATAGTTCCATTTGATATTATCATGTTCCCAGACCTACAACCTATGAATGCATTAGATGTTGCTAACAATGGTCTTCCTCAAATAAGTGGATATCCTACAATGTTAACCTTTTGTTGCAAAACTATGAAATCTGTAGGATACTCCCATGAGTCTAATGCTATGACTATGTCTTCAATGATTTCCTCAGGTTTTACTATGGACCTATCTACCAACTTTAAAATAGTTGGTGTAGGCCTAAGGTTAGGTAGCTGAAGTAACTACATTGTTTCCTTAGTCATGACATTAATGGCTGCCCCTAAGTCAATCAAGGTATTTTTGATGAGGGTCCCATTTATCTTATGGTGTAGTCACGGTAGTGTTGGTCATGATGTTAGTCATTCGCAAACATAGAATAAAAGTTACACAACAACCTTTACTCATCTTGAAAGATGCGATGAATTCAAAGAATTCATGATCCCAAGTCTCCGTTGATTAGGTCTTAATCTACTGACGTCACTCAGTGGTTGATGTGTGTTGCTGTTTTCCATTCAGGGGCCTTACGTGTTTCTGCACTGTTCATCATCATCATCTTCAAATATCCTGCTCTGGATGTTCGCTCTGCAAGTTTCCAACGATTCTACTTCTGCACTGTAATTTTAGTCAAATAATGTACATACAGGCCGATATTTGCATGATTTCTATCATTATTTATGATTCTTTGCATGATATTTTCAGTACTACATGCATTTAACTCAAATATGCTCATGATCTTCAGTTACCTACGGGATTTCAGCATATTTCACTGTTTCTGCTTGTTATTTATCATGATTTGCAGTTATAGTGATGAATTAATGAAATTAAAAAAAGGAAAAGGGTTAGAGAATGAGATTCCCAAAACTACTGGACTTAGATCACTGATCCACATACAAGCTCCCATACTTGCAATGAAAAGAAGGAAAACTAGAAATCATACTTCACCAGGACATTCCACAAATCCGCATGATCTAGTGCAAAGCTTCAAAGGAACAGTTGACAACAACATGTAATGAAATGAAAGCGCTTCCAGTTGAACACAGCATTCACTAGTACATATCCAGAAATCAACAGAAGATTACGTAAAATTTACAATCAGGATGTAATCTGGAACTTCATATTCATTCAGTATGCTCAAGAACAGGTACATTTACAGTGATCTGAAGAAAGAACCTTGACATTTCAACAATTCTATCCTCATTAGTCTCAGTAATCCGATCTCCTAACTTATTCTACAGTAATTGACTTTTGCGCCAGATGCGTCTGTGTATTCTAATGTATTTCTCCCTCCTCTTTAAAATGACAAGCTCTGGCTCTTATATAGAGCAACTGCCAGAAAACGGTTACAATGATCCAAGGATCAGGATCCTCTCATAACAAACAACGGTCCAGATGAAAAGCACATGCTTCGTCAGTTGGCAAATGTACAGCTGGCACAGAATATTCCAGCATCTTCGACTTGATTCGGTCTCCAGCTGGCAAACAGCATATTTGACAATATCCTCTTCATGTCTGGCCTATGTTGCCTCCATGCGCAACTTTGTAATTATCAGCTTCAGCAGCATCATCATGATCTCAACGCTCAGCTTCAGCAGCATCATCACTTCAATATTCAGCCTCAGCAGCATCATGACTTCCTGCAAATAAACAAACAAACATTAAGTTCATCATCATCATGTGGATAAACAGCAGGAAGTAAAACGTTTTATTAAACATACCTCCCAATGTGCAGCTACAGGCAAACAGGTCTTACCTGTGAAAATATGCACTAAATGCATAAACAACATGAAAATAACCAGGTCAACCCTCGTTGACCAAAATCAGGTAGTCGGGCTTTCAAATTTCTATCGCTTCATGTTTTTGCCCATTTTCTTGTATATCGGGTTCAAATATGATCAGGTATGTCAAAATATACAAGGAAATAACTACCCCTAACAAATTACTTCATACCTGGCCTTACATGCCCTGTTTGAATGTTTCGGGTCATCATCATCATGTTCGCATCAGTGCGACCACACATGATCAGGTTGACAATATTGGACTTGGCTGATGGCAACAGTTATACCTACGCCGAAAATCATGATGATGCCCAACTCTATGTCCTGTATCTAGCCGCAGGATATTGTGAAATATGATGCTCCTCGCCTCCGAATGCTCTGAGGAAAAGCACATCAGGATGTTTTGTTTTTGCATATTCGGGAAAGAAAGACATCGTCATCATCATCATGATGAAGACAAACAGGAGGACTTGGAAAATGATCCTGCCGCTGAGGAAAATCATGATGACGTCATCGTCATCATCAGGCTTGGTTAAAATGCAAAGGGATGACATCACCGTCATGTTCCGTTAAGATCAGGAGATAACTGGAATATCGGGTTCCCCCCAAGGAAGATGATCGCGTGGATGAATGCAATATGACCCTTTTCGGCCAAGGCTATCCGCTCGAAAGATCAGGATGATGAACATCATCATCATCATATCCGCATTGGGTGATTTAGAATATGATCCTGCTGAAAGTCCTGACGACGTCATCAGGATATCCGTGGCCTTCATTAATCTTCGAACATGACGTCATCATCATCATCATATTGGCGAAATGGATCACGCCTTGGAAAATATCCTGCCGAAGGAGAAAGGTGATGGTGACGTCATCGTCATCATCATATTTGCAAAAGGTTACTCTTGTCGGCAGGATGATACTACGAACTGTCGGGAAAGACTAACAAGATCATGATGATCTTGTTCAACAAGGTTTGGGAAAGGAAAATCATCCTCCGTTTCGAAAGATAAGGTGATCATCATGATCACGCAAAAGGAGGTCAGGAGGATATTAGGAAATGTCGGGTCCTGAAATATCATGATGATGTTGATCACCAAGACTGTCGTGCGCGCGCAAATTATGCAGATGGCAGATTTCTCTAAGTAAGGTGATATTATAATATCAGCATGATATTATAATATCGGGTGATGTTGGAATATCATGATGCTCGCAATGTTTCCAAGGTTACCCAACGGGTAAAACACACTAGCACTTAAGATTGACGTCCGGATGTTTCGGGACTGCATGATTTTTATCAGGTGATAGAGTAAGATCATGATGATGACCTTTGGCGATACAAAAGACCGCCTGACGGGAAAGGATTATTACGACTTAAACTTGACGTCCGGATGTTTCGACCTCAGGATATTATCGGGGGGCTTTTCAAATATCATGATGATGATGTTCATACAGCAATTACCAGGTTTGACCAAAACTTTGACTGCTTACAACTCCTTCATATGGACGAATTTTCAAGTGATGTAAAAGGCAAACCTGCATGGAATTTCAAACTCTTTCTAACCATGAAGTCATAGAAACAAAAATATGAACTTTGACAAACTAACCTCATGATGATGACCTACCTCATCCTGACCTTCATGATGATGATGCACCTGACTTAATTTTTACCAAACCGCCAGAAACAGACAACACAAGCCAAAACAAAAGTTGGGTCCCTGTTTTGCCAAGTCAAAATGGGGCGTGTTGTGTAACCACACAACAACTTGCCACCAAAGAAAACAACAAAATTCAAATGATTCAAGTGATGTGATCACATTCATCTATAGTGTTCTAATTCTGTCTAAGTAAATCATCATGATCTTTGAATGATAAAATTTCATTATGGTGATAAAACTAACAAAGGATCAGGTGTGTGCAGATGATTAATTATCCTCATCTTGAAAGCAAGTTGAAAACATAAGTAACTGGTGTTAAACTACATAGTTGGAGATCATCCCTCATAGCCAACCTGGATAGAGCCTTGCTGCCAGCAGGTGTCTATAACCCCGGCAAGGTTATCTGTACAATCTCCCTAAGTAGAGCCCCACTGCCAGCAGGCGTCCATAGCCCCGGTAGAGTTACTTAGATGGCCTAATTTTATTTTGTTTCTGATTTTCCTTTAAAAATTTAAATTTGATATCATCATGTCTGCTCATTTGTACAAGGTGTAGTCACTTGCAGCTTTAGGTTGGAGATTGTATTGGTAGCAAGGGAGTCCCTTTAGATTTTTCACTTAACACCTATACTCATATCTTCAACAAACCCAAGGCTGTTAGGTGTTTCATTGTGTTTGATTCACTTTGGACAAGAAAAAGTACCCTGATGAAAAGACATCATAAACCTGATCATGAGTATTTATCAGAATGAATTACAATCTATATCTAAATCTGATCTCATCACTTGAATCCTAACAATTTAGTTATTTTCTTAGGTGATGAAGTGCATCATCCTGACTTACCAGAACAAGGTCCCAACCAACAAACAACAACAACAACAAGCAAACTGCACAAACAACTATACAAATATACAATATGATACACAAGACTGTCATGAAGTCACTCAGGCCTGGAAATAATGTTTGAGGAATTGTCCATTGACTGGCAACGGGACATCCTCACCTGTCAGGTTCTTAAGCCTATAAGTGCTGTCTCCTAAAATTTCAGAAATCTGAAAGGGACCTATCCATAGTCTATCGAACTTACCATGATCACCTTTCCTTTCATGGGCTTTATCCCACATCAGGACTAAATCTGATATCCTGAAAGCTTTAATTCTGGCTCTCTTGTCAAACCAGCGTTTGACAACAGCCTGATGTTTTGCAAATTGGTCAATTGCTTGGCTTCGTTTTTCTTCCAGATGCATCAACTGAAGCAACCTGACCTCCTGTTTATTATCTATGCCTAGATAGTCTTGGGCAAACTGCAGAGTAGGAATTTTCAAGTTTACAGGGAGGATAGGATCTACCCCATATACTAGCTGGAAGGGTGAGTTTCCTAATGCAATTTTCATTCTAGTTCTGTCTACCCATAAGGCATATTTCAGAAATGAGTTCCATTCCCTGGGATTTTTCTCTATCAATTTTCTTATGATACTCAGTAAATTCTTATTGGTGGATTCTGCTAATCCATTTCCCTGGGGATAGTAATTGGATGAGAACTTAAGTATAATCCCATGATCAAAAGCCCAACTTGACAATTTAGTGGAAATGAAGGCAGAACCATTATCACTTACCAATGCATAAGGAATCCCATACCTGGTGACAATGTTGCTTTCCAGAAATTTAATGACATCATCAGCAGTACAAGTTTTGCTGCTGATAGCCTCAGTCCATCTGGTACAATAATCAATAATTGTTAGGACATACCTCTGGCCTGAAGAAGATGGAGGATTGATTGGTCCTATGAAATCCATGCCCCATTGTGCAAATGGGTGCTCCTCCATCACTGGCTGCAATGGTTGTGCAGCATATTTTTCTCTGTTGGCAGCAACCTGGCAAACATGACAACATTTAACATGATCAGCTGTGTCTTTAAAAATTGTAGGCCAGTAATATCCTGCTCTGAGGATTGCATGTGTGGTGGCCAACGCTGATCCGTGGGCAGTTCCAAACTTGTCATGTAGCTCTGTCAAAACTTTATTGGCTTCTGGTTTCTCTAAGCATCTCAGGTATATCCCTTCATAATTCTTTTTAAACAGGGCTCCTCCCTTCACCATATATTTCTGGGATCTCATCTTTAAGGCTCTTCTCTGTGAAGCCTGCATCCTCAAAGGACATCTTCCAGTGATCAGGATGTGCCTGATGTCTGAATACCATTCTTTATTGTCTTTCTCATCTATCATATACTGTTGACTGATGATGCTTGGATCAGTTTCAGATATCATCTGGCTCAGAGCCTGTCCTCTTACTAGCTTCATGGGTGTGATCTCCATGTCATATTCTTGTAGTACCGTAATCCATTTGGCCCTTTTTTCACCAGGTTCACTCTGCATCAGCAGCATCTTTACTGCTGCATCTGGTACCACAGCAATCACTTTGCTTCTCAGTATATAATGTCTGAACTTTTTTACTGCTCTGACTAATGCAAGTGCCTGTCTTTCAACATCTACATATCTCAACTCAGCATCCCTGAAAGGACAGCTCATGAAGGCAATTGGTTTCTCTTCTTTATCTTCATTTCTTTGAGTTAACACTGCTGCAGAAGTATGTTCTGAAGCAAATGAGTAGATGTAGAAATCCTTTGTATAATCTGGACTAATGAGGACAGGAGCATCTGAAATGGCCTTCTTTATATCTTCAAAAGCAGCTCTGGCTTCTGGTGTCCAGTCAATTTGTGCATCTTTTTTCAACATGGCATTCAGTGGTCTGACAATCTCAGCAAAGCCAGTGATGAACTTCCTCACAAAATTTATCTTACCAAAATAAGATTTAAGCTCCTTTTTGCTTCCTGGAAGTGGTAATTTCATAATAGATTCCACCCTGTCAGGATCAATGATAATCCCATCCTCTGTGATTAGGTGGCCTAGTAACTTTCCTGTTGTGACCCCGAATATGCACTTCTTGGGATTCAAAGATATTCCATATTCTTCACACTTCTTTAGCACACTTCTGAGATCAGCAACATGATTTCCCCTTTCCTTGGAGAATACTGTCAGGTCATCCATGTAGATGACTATACACTTTCCTATTAAGCCTCTGAAGGCTATGTCCATTGCTCGCTGGAACGTAGCTCTAGCATTTATCAATCCAAACGGCATACGTCTATATGCAAATATCCCCCATTTTGTGGTGAAGGCAGTCTTTAATCTGTCAATTTTATCAACCATCACTTGGTTGTATCCTGAAAAACCGTCCAAGAAGGACATCATCTTGGCTCCATTTACCATCTGCAGAACTTCATCCAAAGAGGGCAAAGGATAATTATCCTTTTCTGATGCTCTGTTCAGGTTCCTGAAATCCACACACAATCTGATGTCTCCATTCTTCTTCCTGACTGGTACCAGATTTGCCACCCAAGTGGAGTGCCTTACCGGAAATATTATCCGGGCATTTAACAATTTCTTGACCTCCTCAAGGATGATGGGCTCAAGCAGAGCATTGACTGGCCTCTGCTTCTGTCTGAAAGGTTTTGCATCTGGCTTGAGGGGTATAGTATGAGTCATGACAGAAGTGTCATACGTCTTCAGCTCGTCATAAGTCCATGCAATTACATGTATATAATCCTTAAGGGCTTGAGTTATTCCATCTAACTCTTCAGGTGTACAAACCTTACCCAACAAGACATTCTTCTTGTCATCAGCTTGTCCAATATTCACCTGTGAATATTGACCTCCATCTGCCTTAGGCAGATCCTTATGTTTGAGCATATTATCCAGATCAAAGGCTCTTTCTAATTCAATCATACCTTTGGGAATTGTGTTGCTAGGCAACTCTAATATCTCATCTTCTTCCCAGACATGATCTTCCATACTATTTTCATCTATGATCTGAGCTTCAAATACGTCTCTGTTTGATATGAAGTCCAGGATGTGCTGATCATCATCAAACACTTAGAGATTAGTCACATTGTCAGGTACCGAAGGTACTGACACCAATTCTACTGCAAATCTCTTCAGACCAGATATAGACAGTGGTTCCAGCGTACTGGCAGCCTGAGCAAGTGCATCTGCCCTTTGGTTCTGTTCTCTTGGCACGTGAACGATGTTGAAGGCATCAAAGTCTTCAATCAGGTCCCACACACGATGCCTGTAATTTGACAGCTTTCTGTAGTTACAAGAGTAAATTCCTCTTACTTGTCTCACAACCAGTTCTGAAACTCCAAAGACATGCAGGATCTTCACCTTCTTCTTATGG
This sequence comes from Cunninghamia lanceolata, assembly GCA_027924645.1. Lineage (NCBI taxonomy): Eukaryota > Viridiplantae > Streptophyta > Pinopsida > Cupressales > Cupressaceae > Cunninghamia > Cunninghamia lanceolata. Next base: position 21,744,623 of record BSBN01000112.1, on the reverse strand, counting down.
GCAAACAACAGTCCATGAATCAGAGCTTCATACTCTGTGACATTATTAGTGCAGGGGAACTGTAATCTGTAAGCTGCTAAATAGGATTTTCCTGATGGATCAACAAGGTCAATTCCTACTCCAGAACCTTGCTTAGATTTGGATCCATCAAACCTCAGGATCCAAGGCTTATCTTCAGCAGGACATTTATTTGAACTTTCCTTTTTCTTTGTAGCTCTGGCTGCTGCTCCGCCTGATATCCACCTTAACTTAGGTGTGTCATCTTCAAGCTTCCTCTTTCCTTTATCTGATGAGCCTGATGGCTTTTCTGTTTTCTCTTCCATCCTAGCAGGAGGATGATGTTCAGCACATACAGCTGCATGCTTCTTCAAAATGTGTAAGCACAGTGAGCAAGTGGTTTCTGAGTGAGGCACCTCATGCAGCCTACACCAACTTTTGATTAAAACCTCCTGGGGAGATCTACACTGTTGTGTCATTTTTTCTATTTCTTTAACCAGAAATTCTTCGAACTTCGTCAGGTCACTGCCTTTATCCTCATCAGACAACTCGTAATCCGGTTCCATGAAGCAATCACTACCAGGAGTGATCTTTTCCTTTCTCGCATCGTTCGTCTGATTGGACACCAGGATCTCTTCTGTTTTTCGGATATGATCCTCATCAGGATCCGTCGACTCTTCTGTTCCTGCAGAAGACAAATAAAAATTAGTATCATCATCATCATCAGATGTAGCACTCACCTCGGAATATGATGATGATGCTTCACTATACGTCTGCTCCAGCATGATCATGTCCAAGCATGGTTCGCAAGTCTTTTCCGAGTGTACCTCGCCATGTAGTCTGCACCATCCGTCAATCAAGATATCATTAGCAGGTATATTTAATAATTGACAACGTTTTATCTGAGTAGATAAATGCATCTGAAAATCCCTGAAGCGATCTATTTCGTTGTCATTATCAGGATCATTATTAAGTTCTACAACTAGCAAATCCTCATGATAATCATCATCATGATGATGATGAACATCAAGCATCAGGACCTCTTCTATTTGGACAGTTTGCGGCCTGATGTGATAAACTCCAGGTTCTACGTTTACATACATGATCTCATTTGTTCTGTTATATTCCGTGATCATATGTTTCATCCTAGGCTCAGCATCAATCCTGATCTGATTAGGTATACCCTTCCATGGCAACCACATGTGACTGAAGTCTGTGGACATGTATCCGTTAAGCGTTTTAGACCAGTCCCGGCTAAGCAACATCCCGTATGTATCAGGTATGTCAACTACCTGAATGTCAATGTAATACTGGATCCTAGGATCAGACGCTAGCTGCATGTGAATGTGAGTGAGTTCTCCTACGACACTTACTTCTGTCTTATCCAGTTGAGTGACTTTCTTTAAGGATTTAGCAGGATGCAGTCCTAATGCGTTGCATATTGACAAAGGCATAACATTAGTTGAGGCTCCTGAATCAACTAAACAGTTGTGCAAATTCTTACTGAACATTCTTATGGTGAGGAGAAACGGAGGTGATTCAGTTTTATCTCTGTACAAGGTCATGTGAGAGGTTTCAGCAGCTTTGACTGTGGCTGACACTTTGGGCTTGACAGTATTATCTTTAGCAGTATGGTCTCTGCTATTGGATTGACTCGAAAGGTGATTATCCTCTTTAGGAGCAGGATCATCCAGCGACTTCATGAATGCCCTTTTGATGGCAGGAGTTTTCAGTAACTCAGATAGGGACAGGCTGATCTTGATTTTCTTCATTTCATCAGCCAAATAGCTGACTAACCTGTCAGACTCATGAGGTGCATTTGCAACTTTTGTTACTGTGTTTTGAGGAGACAAGTATTGAGCATTCACCTTAGGGAACCCAGGGTTATTGCTAGCCTTAGGATCAGGAGGTGTGCTGAAGTTGTTTGGAGGTAGAGATGATGTCAATGGACCGGCAGGTCTGTTGGCATTACTCCTCAGGTTATAACTATGCTTACCAGGGTATTGCTGCTGGTATGCATGTACTTCCTCATGCTCTCTTGTAGGTTCATTTTCATCCTCAAAAGGGAAGACATAGTTTGCTTCAAAGGTTAAGGCAGATTCTTCACAGGTCTGATTATATTCCTGATGAGGCTGATTAGTGTATGTTTCCAGCACAAAAGCTGAGTCATATCCACAAGGAACTATTTCATTTCCTTCTGCCTGAGGTGGATTTCCAGAAGTATTAGACACTTCAGTCTGAAAGATGCTGGTAGCAATCCTAAATTGTGGACAATCTAATTCTGCATGTGCATTGGTGTTGTGAATCCTGCACCAATTGGTAAGGGCTGCCTCAGCAAGATTGACTCTAGTAGTTTGTTTGGCTTCACCAGGAGGCTGATTGTCTAGGGGTGATGGTAATGAACCATTATTTGGCCTGGAGTTCCACACTCTGGGCTGCCTAGGAGGATTATTGTTATTTGCAGCACTACTGTTGAAGTTATTGTTGTATCCTCTGTCAGGGTAATTTGGTCTGTCATTGGAATAACTCCTATTCTGACCTGACTGTGAATAAAACCCTTGGTTTCTCAAGTGTGTTACTTCTGTGGTGAGCTTTCTCAACTGAGCAGCAATTTCTTTGATTTCCTCTTTCTCCTCTTGAGCTTTGGCCACTACATTTTCAGTCTGAGGCTGGAAAAAGGAAGATCCATGGTTATTGTGGGATAGATCTGTACCCTGAGGTGTCTGAGCATGTGTAGGATATTGTGGCAATTGGCCATTTCCATTAGGAGGAGGCATGATACTCAATGGAGGTACTTGCAAAGGTGCAGGTATGATTGCTGGGGGCATCACTGCTCCATTTGGATATTGTGCAGGATATTGTGAAGGATAAGCTGCAGGATACTGTGCTGGATATTGTGATTGTACGCTAGGCAAAGTAGGGAATGCTATATTTGGAGTAGGAGCAGGTAGCAGCTGCTGATTTACCTTGATAGCTTCTTGAAAAGCTCCTGTCAATGTGGTGATCTCAGGATGTGTTCTCCTGATGAACATGGCGGTTAATGGATCCAGGGCTGAATAATAAATACTTCTAGCAGCATCATCCGCCACCACATATGGGGTAACTAGCTTGGACAACATTTTCTGGAACCTAGCATTGAAATTTGCAATAGGTTCATGCTCAAATCTCTTGATTGTGGCAAACAGGTGGTAATTCATGGATGGATCAATAGGGACCTTGAATCTGTCAAGAAAGGCCTTCTCTAAGACAGCCCACGAGCCTACAGAAGATTGACCAAGACTGATGAACCAATTATAAGCTTCTTCCCCTAAGGAAAAAGGGAATAATCTGCACACCACATCCTGATGCTCTATTCTGGCTCTGCAGCAAGCTTCTTTAAACGTCCTGATATGATCATCCGCATCCTGATAAGGATGGTATTTTGGACAAAGCTTGTCCGGATACTTTGGTAACTCATGATACGCAGTAAAGGTCAATGGTGATTCTGCTGCAAAGAACGACATTGCAACCTGAGGGGGCTGAACTGGTGGTGCAGTTGGCTGAGGTTGGACTAAAGGTATACCCTGAGGTTGAACAGGAAGTGTCACGGGTATACCGGAAGGTATTTGCAAACCAACATGAGTTACAGGAGGAGGTCCTGGTAAAGCTCTGGACGTACTAGACTCTGGAGTATGGTGAACGTCTACAGTCTTAGGTCTAAAACCTCTGACAGGCAATTCTTCGAAAATTTCACTATGTCTAGACCTGGTATTTATCCTGTGAGCCAGGATTTCTCGATTTGGAGGCCAATTAGCTGAAACTTCGCAAATATTGGCTGGATTCCACCAGACGAGGTGATATTTGCGGTCAACTTGCAAATCAGACTGAATATTTACGCGATATTTGCGAAGACACTGCAAATATGACAGGATATTGGGATATTTCGACCGGTAGCACCAGATCTCGCGTGTCTAAGGCTCAAATTCTCAAAGCTTGAACAAATTTATGCATCTTTGGCCAATATTTAGTGAATTTAAAGAAATCTACTGTAAAGCTTGCAATATTTATGTGAGATTTGGAAATCTTTACACAGAATGTGCATATACAAACTTGTCACAGCAAATATTTACGCAATATGATGAAATTCACAAACGATCTGAAGTTACCTTACTCTGAGCGTCATCAAACCTGAAAGTACTGATGATGAACGTGATCTTCTGGACTCAAGGCCCTCTTTCTAGCGCCAATTTATGTTGGTCATGATGTTAGTCATTCGCAAACATAGAATAAAAGTTACACAACAACCTTTACTCATCTTGAAAGATGCGATGAATTCAAAGAATTCATGATCCCAAGTCTCCGTTGATTAGGTCTTAATCTACTGACGTCACTCAGTGGTTGATGTGTGTTGCTGTTTTCCATTCAGGGGCCTTACGTGTTTTTGCACTGTTCATCATCATCATCTTCAAATATCCTGCTCTGGATGTTCGCTCTGCAAGTTTCCAACGATTCTACTTCTGCACTGTAATTTTAGTCAAATAATGTACATACAGGCCGATATTTGCATGATTTCTATCATTATTTATGATTCTTTGCATGATATTTTCAGTACTACATGCATTTAACTCAAATATGCTCATGATCTTCAGTTACCTACGGGATTTCAGCATATTTCACTGTTTCTGCTTGTTATTTATCATGATTTGCAGTTATAGTGATGAATTAATGAAATTAAAAAAAGGAAAAGGGTTAGAGAATGAGATTCCCAAAACTACTGGACTTAGATCACTGATCCACATACAAGCTCCCATACTTGCAATGAAAAGAAGGAAAACTAGAAATCATACTTCACCAGGACATTCCACAAATCCGCATGATCTAGTGCAAAGCTTCAAAGGAACAGTTGACAACAACATGTAATGAAATGAAAGCGCTTCCAGTTGAACACAGCATTCACCAGTACATATCCAGAAATCAACAGAAGATTACGTAAAATTTACAATCAGGATGTAATCTGGAACTTCATATTCATTCAGTATGCTCAAGAACAGGTACATTTACAGTGATCTGAAGAAAGAACCTTGACATTTCAACAATTCTATCCTCATTAGTCTCAGTAATCCGATCTCCTAACTTATTCTACAGTAATTGACTTTTGCGCCAGATGCGTCTGTGTATTCTAATGTATTTCTCCCTCCTCTTTAAAATGACAAGCTCTGGCTCTTATATAGAGCAACTGCCAGAAAACGGTTACAATGATCCAAGGATCAGGATCCTCTCATAACAAACAACGGTCCAGATGAAAAGCACATGCTTCGTCAGTTGGCAAATGTACAGCTGGCACAGAATATTCTAGCATCTTCGACTTGATTCGGTCTCCAGCTGGCAAACAACATATTTGACAATATCCTCTTCATGTCTGGCCTATGTTGCCTCCATGCGCAACTTTGTAATTATCAGCTTCAGTAGCATCATCATGATCTCAACGCTCAGCTTCAGCAGCATCATCACTTCAATATTCAGCCTCAGCAGCATCATGACTTCCTGCAAATAAACAAACAAACATTAAGTTCATCATCATCATGTGGATAAACAGCAGGAAGTAAAACGTTTTATTAAACATACCTCCCAATGTGCAGCTACAGGCAAACAGGTCTTACCTGTGAAAATATGCACTAAATGCATAAACAGCATGAAAACAACCAGGTCAACCCTCGTTGACCAAAATCAGGTAGTCGGGCTTTCAAATTTCTATCGCTTCATGTTTTTGCCCATTTTCTTGTATATCGGGTTCAAATATGATCAGGTATGTCAAAATATACAAGGAAATAACTACCCCTAACAAATTACTTCATACCTGGCCTTGCATGCCCTGTTTGAATGTTTCGGGTCATCATCATCATGTTCGCATCAGTGCGACCACACATGATCAGGTTGACAATATTGGACTTGGCCGACGGCAACAGTTATACCTACGCCGAAAATCATGATGATGCCCAACTCTATGTCCTGTATCTAGCCGCAGGATATTTTGAAATATGATGCTCCTCGCCTCCGAATGCTCTGAGGAAAAGCACATCAGGATGTTTTGTTTTTGCATATTCGGGAAAGAAAGACATCGTCATCATCATCATGATGAAGACAAACAGGAGGACTTGGAAAATGATCCTGCCGCTGAGGAAAATCATGATGACGTCATCGTCATCATCAGGCTTGGTTAAAATGCAAAGGGATGACGTCACCGTCATGTTCCGTTAAGATCAGGAGATAACTGGAATATCGGGTTCCCCCCAAGGAAGATGATCGCGTGGATGAATGCAATATGACCCTTTTCGGCCAAGGCTATCCGCTCGAAAGATCAGGATGATGAACATCATCATCATCATATCCGCATTGTGTGATTTAGAATATGATCCTGCTGAAAGTCCTGACGACGTCATCAGGATATCCGTGGCCTTCATTAATCTTCGAACATGACGTCATCGTCATCATCATATTGGCGAAATGGATCACGCCTTGGAAAATATCCTGCCGAAGGAGAAAGGTGATGGTGACGTCATCGTCATCATCATATTTGCAAAAGGTTACTCTTGTCGGCAGGATGATACTACGAACTGTCGGGAAAGACTAACAAGATCATGATGATCTTGTTCAACAAGGTTTGGGAAAGGAAAATCATCCTCCGTTTCGAAAGATAAGGTGATCATCATGATCACGCAAAAGGAGGTCAGGAGGATATTAGGAAATGTCGGGTCCTGAAATATCATGATGATGTTGATCACCAAGACTGTCGTGCGCGCGCAAATTATGCAGATGGCAGATTTCTCTAAGTAAGGTGATATTATAATATCAGCATGATATTATAATATCGGGTGATGTTGGAATATCATGATGCTCGCAATGTTTCCAAGGTTACCCAACGGGTAAAACACACTAGCACTTAAGATTGACGTCCGGATGTTTCGGGACTGCATGATTTTTATCAGGTGATAGAGTAAGATCATGATGATGACCTTTGGCGATACAAAAGACCGCCTGACGGGAAAGGATTATTACGACTTAAACTTGACGTCCGGATGTTTCAACCTCAGGATATTATCGGGGGGCTTTTCAAATATCATGATGATGATGTTCATACAGCAATTACCAGGTTTGACCAAAACTTTGACTGCTTACAACTCCTTCATATGGACGAATTTTCAAGTGATGTAAAAGGCAAACCTGCATGGAATTTCAAACTCTTTCTAACCATGAAGTCATAGAAACAAAAATATGAACTTTGACAAACTAACCTCATGATGATGACCTACCTCATCCTGACCTTCATGATGATGATGCACCTGACTTAATTTTTACCAAACCACCAGAAACAGACAACACAAGCCAAAACAAAAGTTGGGTCCCTGTTTTGCCAAGTCAAAATGGGGCGTGTTGTGTAACCACACAACAGGTAGGAGGGTTCACAAAATGAACTGTTCGAATCATGCAGCAAGAGTAAACACAACAGAAACAACTCAAAGAAATGGAACAAATGTAGATTCAATTATTCCATATATAGTAGAATTCAAATACAATATGGCTTACAACATACGGGCTTACAATTAGGGCTCAAAGGTCTGATTACAGACTATCAGAATATGCACAAGATATAGATTTTAAGCTCCTTCGCAAAGAATTCAAACTATCGATCTTCTAAATCATGAGAACTACTTTCCTAAGGATCTATTACTTCAATATATATCATCACCAGACCACAAGATTCCTCCACGTCAGCCAAGGAAGGTCACAAACTTCAATGAAGAGCTGTAATGTGTGTACATAGATAGGTTAGACCTAAATGCATAGAGAACTTTCTCAAATGAATGGAATAATGTGCGGATCCCTGAATTTTGGATATGATGTAGATGAATGAATGTAGATGCTAAGTCCAGCTCCACAAGGTCTAAAATGCAGCTGCTGTAGAATACAGACCAAAATACAGAAACTGCTTCTGACTAAACTGCCTGAACTGAACTAGAAAATGAAAAGAAACAAACTGATTTGCAAACAATTTGAAATGCAAATGTTTTTGGTTGATGCAAGATTGCTCTTGACCCAGGGATGCTCCTACATTAGACATCTGGGGTTATTGAAAAAGTGAGTCCCTCACTTTGTTGGGGCTAGGAGAGAACCAAGGCAGTCCACCTTAGCCTGAGAAATCCATGATGAATCTTCTTCCGGCCTGCCTTTCCACTTCACAAGATATTCTTTGTATTGTCTTCCTCAGTGTTGTGTCCAATTCTACTATCCAAAATGTCTTCAATCTGTTGCGGTGCTTTGTGTGGTAACTACTTCTTCAAGTCTTCTTCCATATTGTCACTAAACTTTGCTTCATGATACTGATAAAGGTCTACAATGTTGAAAATAGGTGAAATACCCAATGCCTCCAGTAACTCCACTTCATATGCATTTCCTGAATCAATTTTTTTGATTATCTTAAAAGGTCCAAACTTCTTCATCTTCAACTTGTTATATATCCCAACTGGAAATCTTTCTTTTCTCAAGTACATCATCACTTCATCTCCCACTTCAAATTCCTTATGTCTTCTCTTCTCATCTGCCTTTTCCTTATACTTACTGTTCATATCCTCCAAACGCTTCTTCACCTGATTATGCACTGTCTTCATGTGATCTGCAAATTCTTCTCCTTCTGCACTTCTCTTTTCTTCCATGCTGATATCTCTTAACTCTGCTACTCCTCTAGGTGTTATTTTGGTAATAATATCAAAAGGTGTTCTTCCAATACTCCTATTTACTGAATTATGGTATGCAAACTCTGTTGGCAAGAGACACTATATGGATTCATGGTTGTTGTCATTGATGGCAACAAAGGTCATCCCACATATCCGCAAGTCATGGTGTGTCTCTACCGGAAGTTAGAATGAAGGTTATTGTGGTCCGGTGAACAAGAACAGAGCATGTGGCAAGGTCCGACAGACAGGTCCGGATCTCTCAGAGGAAGTATCTTGGTGCAGTGTGGATCTGGGGAAGTTAAGAGGACTACTCTGAGTGGTATATTCCAAGGATTTAGCTTCTAGTGATGGACAAGGAAAAAGATATGAATAGTTGAGTACCAGATTCCTGAGTGACTGTGTGAACAGAGGAAGAACTGACTGACAGAACATCAGACTACGTTCCAGATGGGTTACTGATGGTGTTAAAGGCTATGAAGGCATGTATCATACTTGGCCGACATAATTGATGATTTCTACAAGTATATGCTTGATCCGCATTACCTCATGTGGTAGGATTCAGCCGACAGATCAGAAGTAGTGAAAAGATTGACTATTCTAGGTGCCGACTAGAAAGGTGATGAAATTACTTGTGCGGATATATATGCATGATGGATTTAGTTGTGAGAGGTGTTGTGATGTGATGATATATGCGAAGAAGTGTAGAGTAGAGCAGAAGCAGTAAGAAAGATCTGGCATGTGAAAGGAAAGCAGAAAATGGAGAAGAGGAAGGATGAAGTGCAGCAGATCAGTGTACTGAGCCTAACCGGAACTGAACTCCAGCATATGTGGATGCTTTCAATCAGTTCAAGTATTATATAACATTCTTTTGTAGACAGTGTGTCTCCTTGTAGGCAGTGTGCCTCCTTTGTGAGCAGTGTGCTCGGGCAATGAGCCCTAATTGGCAAGTGCCATTTTGTAATTCCTTATTCTTCTAACAAAGAATAATCTTTGGGTTAATCACCTCGTGGTTTTCTCCCTTAACAGGGTTTCCACGTCAAAAATACTATGTCATGTGTTTTTCATTTCATGGTAATGTTTGCTTGTTTGAATTAATGCTGCATTGAATAATAAGAAAGTTCAAAAGAAGAAATAATTAGGATAACTGATTCACCCCCCCTCTCAATTATCAACAATTGGTATCAGAGCTAAGTTCCTTCTAATTAGAGCCTAACAGCTTGAGGAAGATCTGGGAGCTAAAATGGATGCATATGGTTTAAGGGAGCAACTCAAGACTGCCCTTGAGGATCTTGAACAGTCAAACTCTGAAGTCAATGAATTAAAGGAAAGACTCAAACAGGCTAATGAATTCATGAGAGAACTAAAAGACAAATTAAGTCTCTCTATGAAAAAGAGAAAGGAGCTACTCCAGCAATTGGCAAGACAAAGTGAAGAAAGTAATACAAATGAAGAGTTAACTGAGAAAACTAAGTTATGTGAAAAGTTATCAAAAGAAGTCATTATGGTAAGACATGAAATGGAATCAGGAGTTATAAAGTTTACTCAAGAGATTGAAGAGAAAAGAAAAACTGAAGACAATCTCTCAAAGAGAAATCAGAAGATTGCCACCAGATGGATAGGATTATCAGACATCTTGAATCTGATCTTGAAGATGCTAAAGATAATGAAGAAAAACTTGAGGATCAAATTGTCTCTCTCAAAAGGGATCTTCAAACAGCAAATGAATATAAAGAGAAATTCAAGATAAGTTCTGCTCAACTTGAAGTCCTTCTTGGAAATCAAAAGAGGACAGATGACAAGTGTGGTTTAGGATATGAGAAAGGAGAAAGCTTCGGATCCGGTTAGAAGAATTTTAGATCAGAAAATCCAAGGAACAGGCCTAGAAGACCTCCGGTAAGACAGCCCAATGCTCAAAGATATCCATCCTTCAATGGATACTGCCACAGCTGCAATCACTTTGGTCACAAAGCTAATCAATGCAGAAAGAGAATGAATCAGAATAATTCATCCTTCTCCGGACAATGCTTTAACTGCAAAAGGTATGGACATAAGTCTCATGAATGCAAAAATATGCAAATAAACAAATCATTCAATGGTAGATGCTTTACATGCAATAGAGTAGGTCATATGGCTAATCAATGCAGATCAAGAGGTTATCAGTCAAATACACAAAGAAATGTTGTTTGCCAAATCTGTAATAGGTTCGGTCATAATGCAAAAGTCTGCAGAAGCAAGAATCAGGACAAAAGAGGTCCAGTATATAGTTAGAATCAAGACAAAGGTAAACAAAAGATGAATGCGGATGAAGTTAGGAATGAGATGAACAAGATTTGGGTGAAGAAAAGTTCAAAGAAGGTAGAGGTTGGATCCACACCAGACTCTGGTGCTGATATTCCTTCCAGAAATTAAGAAATGAGCTCTGGCTCAGGGGGAGACACAAAGAAAACCCTGTTCCCCTAGCCAATCAAGTGGTGCCAGATTAGATACAAATGTGGAGTAAAAGGTTTGTAGATATGAGTCTTGAGATGATCCAGCTAATATTTCAGAGGTCCGCATGAAGATGTGAAGAAGTTGTGATTGACCATGTAGAACCTGTTCTGGGAGATGCTTCGGAATGACAGAGGATTACAGAAAGGTTCAGAGAGATCCGGAAGTGCATTGTCTTATTCTACGAATTGGATAGAGTATTTGGGATGTCCTTGTGATGTGTCATCTTGATTTGTTCATGGTTGGAAGATCCGCATGACGTTCATAAATCAGGACTGATCCAGTTTTTCAAGTCATTCGAAGAAGGCAAACCGGAATAATGTAGGTCGAGCATTTATTGCAATTAGATATTAGGGTTTGCAGAGCAATATAAGGGATTTCTCATAAATCACTTGTTCATTCTACACTCAAGAAGAAGCGAAAAGTGGAGCCCTGCAACAAACTTCATCAAGTTCACCGAAGATCTCTTGCAGAAGTCATTACATACAGAAATCAATCCAACCACTCCGTGTAACCAAATGCGCATAAGGTATTTTCTGTTTTTGATATCTCACTACAAATCTTTTTGAAAAATGGCTACTCTGAATATAGTAAAGATCTCAGATAGGCCCCGACCTGAATTTAAGAAACACCCATACAAGTCATTGGAGGTAGATCCCTTAGGAGCATTCTCTAGTGTTCCTCATGGTGTTTTACACATGGAAGACATTAGGGTTTACATACATGCAAGTACTGAGGAATTTGGGGAATTCAAATTGAGAGATTTCTATCACAAACAACTGATAGACAATGCTTTTGAGCTTAAACCAGAGTATAAGGGTATCCAGAAGAAACATTTTGATCAATTCATTCATTTCCCCTGCTTTGAAGAAAATGAATGGGTCTGGTACATATTGAGTAGAATACATAACAACTTCCTATGGCTGAATAGACCCTGCAAGATCACAAAAGAGGCAATTAGGGCAGTAACTAGTCTATACTCTTTCGGAGGGATACCTATCCTGAAATCTGTCAAAAATAACATTGTAACTGAGGCCACTAGATCAAAATTTGATAAGAGGGCAATGACCATTGAAGATATTTCTGATCCAGATATCAAGTTTGCATCTATGATAATAGGATACAAGATTTATCACTCCAGTAGGGAGAATTCTGTATCCGGAACTGCAGTATATACTGCCTATGAGATGTTGAGGAAGAATGCAGATTATGATCTCTGTGAACTTCTTTTAAGACAATTAATGGAAAATATACAGAAGATCAAAAAGGACAAAAAGAATTCTTTCAAGTATGGTACACTTATATTATGTCTATTTTTCTACTTCATGAATGAGCTACCCAGATCAAGTGGATGGGTATGGCAGAATGATAAACCTGTAGAAGTCCAGATCAGAGATTATTTACATGGGCTTGGGGATGCCAAAGCAAGAAATACAGCCCTGTGGGGATACTTCAAAAACTTCCAGAGCATGATGCAAGCAAGAGAAAGAATTCCCCAGTCTATTGTTGAAAAATACAAAGACTCAGTTTGCTTTATGGTTGATACTGATCAGTGCCTAATGGAGGCAGTAGAGCCAAGGACAGTCTGGATCATGCCCATGGGGTATGAGGTTGATGAACAGATTGTGAAACTGCATGTTTAACACATGCTTAGTCAGCCCAAAGATCCAAAGGCAGAAAGGTTTGGAACCTTTGAGGAGTTGAGTGTGAAGATCCATGTAGAACTCAGAGAACTTGAGATAAAGAGGAAGGTGAGAAAAGAAGTAGAGCATATTGCTCAAGGCCTAGGCATCCCAAAGGAGGCACTTGATGCCAACTGGGAAAAGAGGTGAAAGGCTAAGGAAGAGAAGAAAGAGGTAGAAAAGAAAAGCAAGAAAAGTACTCCGGTGGAAACCTCAACTCGGACTAGATCATCAAAGGGATCTACACCTGTCATAACCAAAAGCTCAAAAATATCAAAACCAGAAGGTCAGACATCCGGTAAAGGAGAGAAAAGGTCTAAAATAAAAGCCACAAGGGCTTATACAAGTTAGAAAGATGAAGAGGAAATGGAATCAGATGAGGGGGTAAAAGAAATAAAGAAGCAGAAGAAGAAAGGATCCGGTAAACCCTCCACAGGCCAAGACAAGGAAGAAATGGCAGAGAAATTTGTTGAAAAGCCCACCCTGTCTCTAGACAGTGTAATCAAATCAGTCACTGTGGATGGAAATCTTCAACCAATGGCCGAATTCTATGATGACTACAATGAGGCTGACCAAAAGATCCTGTAGGAAGCTACAATCAGGTATCTGAACATCTACAACAAAGCTTTCATTGAAATTATCTCCCTTATTCCTAAGAGTCTAGAGAAGGAGTTGGAAATGAGAAAGGCAAATGCCATGGCAAAAGACCTTGAGATCAGGGAACAGATAGCTATTCAGCTATATCCTTCAATTGATCACAAAACAATGAACATGGTATTCAAAGACTGCAACGATGAATTCAGGAGCAAAGCAAGGATGAATCAGCTTATGCTTGGTGAGACCAATAAGGTAGCCAAGGACACTGAAGAGATCCTCTGGAATACATTCAAAAGGTTCAACATTCCTATTATAGAGGACTTGGGTGCAGAAACAACTGTGGACTTGGAATCCTCTGCTCCGGGAGAAGTGGCCCTTGAACAGACTAGCATCTCTCCTCCGGTTCCCCCTACAGTCTCCGGATCCAAAGAAGAAGAGAAATTATAGGAGAAAGAAGCAGCGGTAAAAGAAAAGGAAGTTGACAGTACCAAGGGTGCAGAGAAAGAGAAGACTCCAACAGAGAAAACCACAACTGATAGTGGTAAGAATGTGGAAGGAGAGAAAACTCCAAAGGACAGCTTCAAGATTGCAGAAGAGAAGAAACATCTGTCTCCAGCAAGAGACACTGCACAAACTGTCCAAAAATTTCTAAGCAAAGAAATAATAGAGATTGATGAACCAGAGCTTCTACAAGGTCCTTTCAAATTTGATTCTCTCTCTCCAGTACAGATAATGAAGATAGCTTCATTTGCAAATGCTAAGGCAAATGAAAAACTCCTAAAGTCTCATATGGAAGACTGTGAGTTGATAGAAGCTGCTTCCGGAGTGCTTGAGAAGATTATGCCATCGGTCCAGAAAGATCCCACAGCCTCCTCTTTCGGTAATCTCAAAACCTTAGTCAGCAGTGTTGGTACACATTTTGAATCCCTAGAAAATCAGCTGAAGAAAAGGTCCGGAAGGAGTTTTTGGATAAGAGATTCTCAGAGGTACTAGGATTAATCTCTCATGATAAGAGAAATATGAGTATTGGGATAAAGAGTGTAGAAAATGCTCTTAAGGATGGCGGTGACATTTACAAATTTTGTATCTCCTGGTCAAAAGCAACAGTAGAAATTGAGAAGAAAATAACAGAGGAACATGACAAACTACTAAGTTTGTCTCAAAGTTTTGATCCTCTCTCTTCCTCCATAGTAAACCAAGAATGTCAAACTATTGCAATCACAAATGTAATAAAGAACCTTGAGAAGGAAAGGAAGAATATAATTAACCGGATGGGAGAACTTAGAAGGATTATAATCCCTAAGTTAGAAACTATGCATGAGGCCATAAGTGATGCTCAGACTACCGCCCAAACCAATGATCCGATAGATCTCAAGAGGGCAGAAGCTTTTGCATTTTTGTTGAGTGGTCACATGTCAATTTTGGATAGAATGAAACAAAGTTGGGGTACAGAACTGGTCCAATTGAAGACATCCTTTACAGACATTCTACAGTTTATGTAAGTATGTAATATGCGGCTAAGTATAGTAAAAATTTTGAAAAATTTTGGTGTGCGGACCCTACCCTTTGCCATTGATGTCAAAGGGGGAGTGAGGAGTAGTGAAAAATGAGGAATCCAACTAAGGGGGAGCTCCAGAAAATGTATATAAAGTTAGAGCAGCAGCCAAGGGGGAGCATAGTGTAAACACTTAGTCATTTTTCACTAAGTGTTGCCATCAATGCCAAAGGGGGAGATTGTTGGCAAGAGACACTATATGGATTCATGGTTGTTGTCATTGATGGTAACAAAGGTCATCCCACATATCCACAAGTCATGGTGTGTCTCTACCGGAAGTCAGAATGAAGGTTATTGTGGTCCGGTGAACAAGAACAGAGCATGTGGCAAGGTTCGACAGATAGGTCCGGATCTCTCAGAGGAAGTATCTTGGTGCAGTGCAGATCTGGGGAAGTCAAGAGGACTACTCTGAGTGGTATATTCCAAGGATTTAGCTTCCGGTGATGGACAAGGAAAAAGATATGAATAGTTGAGTACCGGATTCCTGAGTGACTGTGTGAACAGAGGAAGAACCGATTGACAGAACATCAGACTACCTTTCGGATGGGTTACTGATGGTGTTAAAGGCTATGAAGGCATGTATCATACTTGGCTAACATAATTGATGATTTCTACAAGTATATGCTTGATCCGCATTACCTTATGTGGTAGGATTCAGCCGACAGATCAGAAGTAGTGAAAAGATTGACTATTCCGGGTGCCGACTAGAAAGGTGATGAAATTACTTGTGTGGATATATATGCACGATGGATTTAGTTGTGAGAGGTGTTGTGATGTGATGATATATGCGAATTAGTGTAGAGCAGAGCAGAAGCAGTAAGAAAGATCTGACATGTGAAAGGAAAGCAGAAAACAAAGAAGAGGAAGGATGAAGTGCAGCAGATCAGTGTATTGAGCCTAACCGGAACTGAACTCCAGCATATGTGGATGCTTTCAATCAGTTCAAGTATTGTATAACATTCTTTTGTAGACAGTGTGTCTCCTTGTAGGCAGTGTGCCTCCTTTGTGAGCAGTGTGCTCGGGCAGTGAGCCCTAATTGGCAAGTGCCATTTTGTAATTCCTTATTCTTCTAACAGAAAATAATCTTTGGGTTAATCACCCCGTGGTTTTCTCCCTTAACAGGGTTTCCAAGTCAAAAATACTGTGTCATGTGTTTTTCATTTCATGGTAATGTTTGCTTGTTTGAATTAATGCTGCATTGAATAATAAGAAAGTTCAAAAGAAGAAATAATTAGGACAATTGATTCACCCCCCCTCTCAGTTATCAACAAACTCTACTTGTGAAAGAATCAAATCCCAACTTCCCGTCTTCTTGCCAACCAAACATCTCAACAAGTTTCCCAAACTCCTATTCACTACCTCTGTCTGTCCATCAGTCTGTGGATGAAAAGTTGAATTGAACTTCAAACCCGTCTTCATCTTCTTCCAAAGTGTCTTCCAAAAGTATCCAACAAACTTTGTATCTTTGTTTGAAACTATACTCTTAGGTAATCCATGCAATCTCACAATCTCCTTGAAAAATAGGTCAACTACATGCACTACATCAGTTGTCTTCTTACAAGGTATGAAATGAGACATCTTTGAAAATCTATCAACTACTACAAATATTGAATCATGTCCTCTTTGTGTCTTCGGTAATCCCATTACAAAATCCATGCTTATGCCTTCCCAAGGTTTGTCCGATATTGTCAAAGGTTTATACAATCCAGTATTCTGACTACTCCCTTTTGCAACTTGAGAAACTCTGCAACTCTACACAAATCTCCTAACATCCTTATGTATCTCAGGCCAAAAGTAGTTTTTACTCACCAAAGTCACTATCTTATCAATGCCAAAATGTCCTGCCAATCCACCACTATACTTCTCCTTGATCAAATTATCTCATTGAACTTCTAGATATGCACAACTAATTTCCTTTGAACAACATGTCTTCTTGAATGAAATAGTCCAACCACTTACTCCTATCTATCACAATAGGTTCCTTACATGCTTTCCAAGGTTTTGCAAAATTAGTGTCTCCCTCATACATGTACTTCAATTCATGAAAACTCAACACTTCAACTCTCATTTCTGTCAACAAGTTTCTTCTTCTACTCAATGCATCAACAACTTTATTTGATTTTCCACTCCTATGCTTCAACACAAAAGTATAACTCTGCATGAATTCTACCCATCTCATATGTCTTTGATTTAACTTTCTTTGACTGTTCAAATATTGCAAAGCTTGATGATTTGTATATAACACAAACTCCTTAGGCAACAAATAATGTCTCCACTTCTTCAAGGCTTGAATTATGGCATATAACTCCTGATCATAAACTGTATGTCTCTTCCTTGCATCATTCAACTTATCACTGAAATATGCTACTAGTGTACCTTCTTGACTTAATACTGCTCCAATTGCATTTACACTTGCATCACAATCAACTTGAAATACCTTATTGAAATACGGTAATGCCAAAACAGGTTTCTCTGTCACTTTTTGCTTCAATAATTCAAAACTTTTATTTGCTCGAGATGTCTATTTAAAATCTTTTCTATCACCTCTCATTGTCTCTGTCATAGGGTTATAAATTGAACTAAAATTTCTGATGAACTTCTGGTAGAAACTAGCCAATCCATGAAATGATCTAACCTCTCCAATGCTCTTCAGTGTAGGCCATTCAACAATTGCTTTCACTTTCTCAGGGTCCATCTTCAATCCTTCTGCAGAAATAAAAAATCCAAGATATACCAACTCTTCTTTCATGAAACTACACTTCTTGATGTTTATCAACAATTTCTCTTCTCTCAGTCTCTGCAAAACTTGTCTAATGTGCCACAAATGTTCTTCTTTTGTTTTACTAAAAATCAGAATATCATCTACATATACAATTACAAACTTACCCAAGAATTTCTTTAGAACTTCATTCATCAATCTCATGAAAGTACTAGGTGCATTTGTTAATCCAAAGGGCATTACTAATCACTCATACAATCCTTCATTTGTCTTAAAAGCAATCTTCCACTCATCTCCCTCTCTAATTTTGATCTGATGGTATCCACTCTTCAAGTCTATCTTTGTGAAATATCTTGCTCCACTCAAACAATCCATGATATGATTCATCCTAGGTAAAGGAAATCTATACTTAATTGTGATCTTGTTTATTGCTCTAGAGTCAGTACACATTCTCCATTCTCCATCCTTTTTCGGTGCTAACACTACAGGTACTACATAAGGACTCAACTTTCTCTAATCAAACCTTTCCTCAACAACTCTTGTATCTATCTATTCAATTCTTCATCCCAGTGTCATTCTGTGCGCTGCTTTGTTAGGCAAACTTGCTCCCGGTATAAGATCCATGTGATGATTGATACTCCTTATAGGTGGCAATCCTTTAGGTACATTATCTGATATGATGTCTTCATACTCTATTAGTAGTTCTCTTATCTCCTCTAGTTGTGTCTCTCTAGTCTCCTTCGATGGTTCAGGCTTCTTAGGAATCAAGGCATAGCACATATTCTCATGTCTCAAACCATCCAAAAATTTCCTTCCATCTACCAAAGAGATTCTAGCATTTCCACATACTTCACTCTTAGGATCATCCTCCAAAGGAATCAAAGTAATTCTCTTTCCATTTGTTGTTATAGTATATGTATTATTTCTCCCATCATGTATAGCTTTTCTATCATACTGCCAAGGTCTACCCAACAAGATATGACAAATGTCCATAGGCATAATATCACATAAGACTTCATCATGATAAGATCCAATATGAAATTTCACCAAACATTATTCACTCACTAGTACCTTATGATAATCCTGAATCCATTCTATCTGGTAGGGCTTAGGGTGTTTCAATCTTCCCAACTTCAGCTTAGTCACCATCTCCTCTAAAACTAGGTTATCTGAACTACCACTATCAATTACAACTTTACAACACTTACCTCCTGATTTGCATCTTGTCCGGAACAAGCTTTTCCTCTACGGTGGTTCCTCATTTGTTTCAACTTGAAATAGTGCTTTCCTCATCACCAATGATTCTCATTTCTCTTGTTTTTCGACTAAACTGGGTGATCCAACAGGTTCTTCAACATAGGCTGCTCTTCCACTATTTTCTGTCCTCTTACTTGTACTACCCTGATTACACTCAAATGATCTATGTCCTTCACCTCCACACTTAAAACAAGTACCTATGAATGTTCTCCTATCAAATCCTCTTCCTTCATTCTGGTATGCACTAGTGTTTCCTCTTTGGTAAAAATTTCTGTCATCTCTCCGGTAAGCATTGTTATCTCTGTCATCCTTCTTGAATGGGATGTCAAACTTGTTCTACTCTGGATATGATCTGTCTCCTCCGAAAAATGTCCTACCTCTCTAAAATTTTCCTCCTCTACCTCTTTGCATCTGATCATGCCTTTTATTCATCTTTTCTTCAACTTTCAGGGCAAACTGATACGCTTCTTCCAAAGATGTCATCCTTACCAAGCTTAGTTCCTTTTGAATGTTCAATATCAGTCCATTGATGTATCTAGCCACTTTCTCCTTATTTGATTCACCATGTCCTATCCTTATGATCATTTTATGGAATACTTGAGTGTACTCCTTCACAGATTTCTTCTTTTGTCTCAGGTTTTGCAATCTTTTCAACAACTCCAACTCATAGTTAGAAGGTATAAACTGATTCTTCAACTTTATCACCATCCTATCCCATTTTGTAATCTTTTCTTTTCCTCTTCTATTTCTTTCTAACTGAACTTCTTTCCACCATATAGCAACATGTCCTTTCAACTTTGTCTTTACAAATTTCACCTTCTCTAGATCTTCAATTTCCTCATATTCAAAGTATTCTTCCATGTCATTTATCCAGTCAATCAATTCTTCAAGGTTCAAATTACCAGTACAGTTTGGCACATCAATTCTAGGTCTCTTCCCAATCTTTGAAATAGCTTGCAACATCTTTACTTGATCTGATTCTTCTTCTTCATCACCTCCTAGGGTTTCACCAGTTTGTTCAACATATTAAAATTCCTCTTCATCATCACTTTCAACATTAGGTCTCGGTGTGAATCCTCTTTGCCTATCTTCTTCAACAACATCCAAGTGAATTCGCATTATTTTCATCATCTCCATCATCTCATCCATTCTACCAGCCATTGTTCTAATAGCAACAACTCTCCTCGATGGCATTCTTCCTAGGATCAAGTGCAAACTGCCTCAAGTTCAACGATCAGGCTACAAGGTGACAACTGCCTCTCAATCGGCGATTGGTTGCGACACAAGTAACTTGCCTCAATTCGGCGATCTGTCCACAACAAGATCTTACAAAATTCCCTTGCCAACTTCACTCAATTTGCTCCCAAAGATTCAAACTTTTGCTTTGATACCACTTGGTGCAGTTACGATAGGAGGGTTCATAGAATGAACTATCTAGACCATGCAGCAAGAGTAAACACAATGGAAACAACTCAAAGAAATGGAACAAATGCAGATTTAGTCATTTCGTATATAGTAGAATTCAAATACAATCTGGCTGGCAACATGCAGGCTTACAATTAGGGCTCAAAGGCCTAATTATATACTATCAGAATATGCACAAGATATAGCTTTTAATCTCCTTTAGAAAGAATTCAAACTATCGATCTTCTAAATTATGAGAACTACTTTCTAAGGATCTATTTCTTCAATATATATCATCTCCGGACCACAAGATTCCTCCACGTTGGCCAAGGAAGGTCACAAACTCTAATGAAGAGCTATAACATGTGTACACAGATAGGTCAGACCTAAATGCATAGAACACTTCCTCAAATGAATGAAATAATGTGCAGATCTCTAAATTCTAGATATGATGTAGATGAATGAATGTAGATGCTAAGTCCAGCTCCCTAAGGTCTGAAATGCAATTACTGCAGAATGCAGACCAAAATATATAAATTGCTTCTAACTAAACTGAACTGGAAAATGAAAAGAAACAAACTGATCTGCAAACAATCTGAAATGCAAATGTTTTTGGTTGATGCAAGATTGCTCTTGAACCAGGGATGCTTCTACATCATCTTAACATCTACTACTAGACTACCAGGGTCTGTGTATTTAGGGACAATTATATTCCCTAGGATGATATCAATAAGGTTCCCTAAGTCATGGACTGTCTAAGGATCCTTCCTTTTTCTTCTTGGATTCTTAGGGCAAAGGTCCCTTACTATTTTGGTATAAATTGGGATCTCCTTGACAGCTTGAATGAGGGGGATTTTGGTATTAACATTCTTGAATTGTCCTAATAGATCTGTCTCATCTTGGGTATGATGTTTTGTAATGGCTAAACACTCAGGGAAAGGAGGCTCTGGACTTGAGATGGTCTGATTTACCTGATTTGACTTAGGTTCTAGAAGTGAATTATCTGAAGCTTTAGCTATGGGCTCCTCATCTCAGTGATTTGGGGAGATGAAGGCCCAACTAATGTTTTCCCTGACCTAAGGTGGACATCACTCACCTCTACTCCATAAGTGGGGTATTGAATAGCCTCGTTAGTGTATGCTTGTTGGACACTTATTATTGGGGTTAGGTGCAGGTTGGGCAGACAGTTGTGGTACTCTTGTTGGCTGAGATGTTGGGTTTGATGGATTGGGCATAATAGCCTATTGTTGTGGCTGAGAAGGCAACAAAGGTTGTGAGTAATTCATATTTTGGTTTTGCCATTGCTGTCCCTTTTGCCATTGTGGCTACCATTGGTTTTGCTGTATTGGCCATTAAGGATTGTAATTAGGTCCTTGGAAATTTTTACATGGCCATACATTTGGTTGCTACTAATTCCAATTTTGCTGAGGGTTTTTCCATTATTGAGGATTTTGCCATTGGTTTTGGGTATTTGGCCAAGGCTGAGGATTCCAACTAGAGAAATTATGATTACCTACTAGAAATGATGCATTGAAAGTTAGAGGATCTTGTGTCCTACCTTGTCTTTGTTGCCATGGTTTCCTTTGTGAAACATAAA
This sequence comes from Cunninghamia lanceolata, assembly GCA_027924645.1. Taxonomy (NCBI): domain Eukaryota; kingdom Viridiplantae; phylum Streptophyta; class Pinopsida; order Cupressales; family Cupressaceae; genus Cunninghamia; species Cunninghamia lanceolata. The sequence continues at coordinate 21,722,617 of BSBN01000112.1, read as the reverse complement.
ACAACTGGCCATCTTCACTTTCAATTGGTTGAAAGTGTGGTTTCTCTGATTTGTCTTCTGTAATACTGGCCACCCATTTGCACTTGCAGTTGGTTTTCCTTCGTCTGCAATTGGGACAATATTTAGTGAGTATTGCAGAAACCTCCTCCTACTTTTTCTTCAAATGTAGAGTGTCCAATTGAGTATCTAGGTGACTTATAATATCTTCTTTCATGTTTGTTAACATGTTTCTCAACTCCACCCTTGAAACTAAATTAGATGTCTTTCCAATGGTAGATGTTCTTTCTCCCCTTATCTTCTTGGTAGAGGACCTTGAGTAGTTTGTACAAACTCTGCAGACATCATCAAAGGGTAATTGAGACACATCTCTTGCTCCAATAAGATTAAGGGAATCCATACAGTCATCATTGACTCCTCTCAAAAATACAAGCTTCAGAGATTCTTCTAAGAGTTTATTTTGTGGGTTTTTCTTTAGGCAGAATTGGAACTTTTCTACATAATTTTCCAATGGTTCATCATCTTTTTGAGTCATCCTAAAGATGTCATCTCTTCTCCTATCAATTCCTTTGCAATAATCTTGGTACTTCTCTAATAATTTTGTTTTCATTGTGACCTAATCTGGAATAGCATCTTTGCCTAGTCCCATAAACCATCTCAAAGCAACATCCTTTAAAGTAGCAAGAAATAGCTTGAGCCTATGAGCATCAGTTGTGTAGTCATAGCTTCTACATAGGACATCAAACTCAAACACAAATGTATCTGGATCCTCAGTCACCAAACCATAGAAGACTAGTAATGCTGAAGGAGGTATATTCATCAAAATAGCAACCCTCTCTTGGTTGGTAATTGGAAACTCAAAAGTCACATGTTCTGGTGGATCATCCACTACATTAGCCATGGTTAGGAAGGTCCTTTCTGTATTATCAGTAGATGTTGATAAGAGGGAAAATTCTTCTTCAAGAATACACTTGCTTTGATCACTGTAGTCACCAATATTTGCTCTAGCTTGTTTGGTTGATGGGAGAAACCTTCCCAAAGTCTCTCTCTGCCTTTGCATACAATAGGTATGACTTTGTATAGCAATGACTCCTGCACAATGTTATTTAAATGTTCTAGTATTTGGTGGGATGAAACCTAAGTATCCTATCTTCTAAAAGAAAAATGTTTAAACTAGGAAAGCTTGGAAATAACAAGAACTAATCTCTAAAAGTAGCACCATCCCTGACAATGGTGCTAAAAATGTAGAGTCTTTGCTATGTCTAGTAAACTTCGTGGCAATCACACAATTTATAGGAACAACCTAACTGAATAGTCCACTATAACCCTTGAAAAGATCTTCATTTAGTAAGCTTGTGATGGCACTAGCACTGTATGTGCTTTCAAAGCTTCAGACTACCTAACTCATCTTAATACAACTATTGTAATTGCTAGGAAAACTCAAAACTATATGACAGTAAGGAAAGTAATGTTGGTACAGTTGCTACGAGTACATATAACAAAAGACTGTAACTGATTACTATTAAGGAATGAACACTAAAGCTTAACTAGATATTAATAATCTAAACAAACACTCTACTCCAGAGTACAATAGGGTAAAACAACTAGAATATATTGAAGAATCTAATGCATTTATGAATTGCCTATTGAAATAGATTAACATATAGGAAATGAAGTGAGGGACAATTACCCTGAGTGGCCCTTGCTTAGGTGGATGTCTCCACTATTCTAACTCAAATTTAGTTCTTCAGATTTACACAATCATACTTGATTCTAATTCATTCATTGCACAATCCTTTTTGAATCACATAAGATCTTGCTGAAATATATTATTCATGAACTCATAATCAAAATAACAATATTATCTACATATAACTAGAAAAAAGATCTGGTACATATATATGCGATCAAACAATCTACTTCAAAATTAAAACTCCCAACTAAAAAACTTAAACTACCTCAACCACCGTGCGATACATATAGGCATGGGGGAGTTTATTAGAATAAGGTCTCTTAACTGAAATCATAAACCACCACTCCATACAAACCAGAGTGTGATAAATGCCAACAACAACTAAAAGAAAAAGGGAGAAGAGTCCTAATGAAATTGGAACTTCTTGTTGAAACAAAGGAACATGGACTGGTTGAATTAGTCACATTGAACTCCTAACTACAACAGAATCCTTTTCCTTCAATTTTCTTTATTAAATGCTATCACGATACATGATTATCTTCATCAAGTGCCTCCATGCTGTAGTTGCTCTGCATGATTTATTTTGGAACCTCTTCTTCTCTGCTGTCTAGAAACTCTTTGGCTACGGGATGCACCTTATAGTTGCTGCGGGTTACAATCCATCTTCTCCAGCTGCAAGAGTTAGTTCACAAAACATGCACACAATACTAAAAACCATAATCAAGCACATATACCCTTTACAATCCATATATTCCTACACATAATCATGCACAATTAATCATATTAAAACCTTATTCCATATACTTAATAATTAGGTTTATGTTTGCATAATGAACATAAAAGATAGAAAAGTGTAGGAATATGTATAGGACAAATGTCTAAGAATTTACATAAAAACATAAGAAAATTAGCCAATAACTAGACTCATCACCTTTCACAAATATCACTAACAAGACAAGAAGGAATCATAATGCAAGAGAAAGACGCAGAAAATAACAAGCTTTAGCTCGACAAATATCCCCTCAACAAGAAAACATCCCACCAACAATAATTGAATCAAAAGAATAGCTAAAGGATGCAAAATTGAAGGATGAAGTTTTAAAATGGGCCATAGTCCCTTATGTACCTATTTCCTCTCGTATTCAAGATTGGGAGGAAGATGATTTGCTCAAAGATGACTACTAGTGCAGTTGCATCTTCTCACAAGTAAGTATTTCTCACCCTTTTAGCCACCTTTGATGTAGCAACCATTTGAGTGGCTCTCACTAGCCACACCTCCTCTTATGTGTTGTGTTGTGTTCCATTGTGTTGTGTTAAATGTTGTTTAGGTCTCCTTGGATGACCCTTGATACTCTTGTAAGGTCAAGGATGCAAGGAGTCCACCTATGTTGTGACACTTCCTCTATGTGTTTCTCTATTCTTCTATCCTACTCTCTCTTATTGTAATTGTTGTGTGTGGTGCCTTGGGGGCATAACATTGTGGAGGATGTCTTGGGGGCATCTTCCCATGTTGTGACCCTAAGTCATTTTTGTCCCCTCTCTCATTTTTAGTGTTTACATTCTTCAATGGCTCTACTAGTCGATGGATGACAAAAATAAATAAATACTGATAAGGACCTTGCATCCCTACAACAAGAAACTAAAAATGGACCCACTCCATACATGAAGATGGGGTTGATATATTATTGACGTTTGACTAGTAGAATCACCTCATGTTGTGATTCATGTTGTGAAATCTCTTGTAAAAAACCTCTGCAATACTCTAATATGCTTCTATGCACTTTGGATTGTTTTGTATGTCACCTTGATCCTACAATCGGTTCTGAGATACCTAAAGTAAAACCTCATGGTTATACTTGGTTCTGAACCTACAAGTGTAGCCTTGGTCTATTATGTGGTCTGATAAATGATTTCTGTATACTTTCATGAATTGATTTGGGTGCTATCTTAGCTTAGATTTTCTAACCAAAGCTTATATGTTGTTGATTAAGTTAGAAAAAGATAATGGTGTGTTTTTGGGAACATTCAGTGTGAAAACTCTTGTTCCCTTATGTGTTTTTACTTTACCTTAAATGTGTTTGATGCCAGCAAGTGGGATAAACCACTTTAAGGTGGGGGCATATATTGTGGTTGATTATTTTAGAAATTGATAAAGTGTGTTTGCATATGCTTCCTTTTCACTGTAAGGCATCTCCGTGATGTAGGTGGGGTTGTGTACTTTGTTTTGTTTGTATGTATACCTCCTTTTCACTGTAAGGCATCTCCATGATGCAGGTGGGGTTGTATAATTTGAGCATGCCTCATTTCACCATAAGGCATCTGCATATGTGGGTGGGGTGGCATTTTAAAAGCCCTTCTATGAAAGGCAAGATTGTGTCTTCCCTGGAGGGGTTGCATATCCTTTTAAAGAAGTCCTCTGTGGAGGCAGGGTTTGATCTTGAGTTATTCACCCTTAAGCATGTCTTTGGCTATTGTGGTCACATAGCTCAACTATCAGGTGTGTTTGGTGTGTCTTAGATAGTGAAGTATAGTGATGAGCTCCTCCCTATCGCTCATGTTTTCTATGTATAAGAAGTATAGTGTGTCGATGACATGTATTATACAACATTCATGTATTCTATATGTTTTATGTGTCTTCCTTGCATGTCTTGCATGTTTTTGCATGGTCTAAAGGTGCTTAGCGATGAGCTCCCTCCATGCCATGTGTTTTGTGTGGTCTAAAGGTGCGTAGGGATGAGCTCACTCCATATTGTATGTTTTGTGTTAGGAGTATATATATAATTGTTTAGATCATGTCTTCTCTATGTATTACATGATTGTATTCATGTCTTCTTTGTGTATTGTGTGCTTCATTGTCTTCTCCATGTATTGCATGCTTCCTTACTATATTCATTGTGTCTTGCATGATTGCCAAGTGTTTTCTTATGTTTTCCTAAGCTTGGGGCTAGAAATGGTCCTTCAAACTTAGGGCATGTCTTCATTCTTGTGTTTGATATGTTTCAACCATACTTTAATGCATGTATTGAATCATAACATCGTACACACATTAAAGTGGGGGCTAAATGTTATGGAGTAAAAAGTTGACACATACCTTTTTACCTCCGAGTTTAGATCCTAGGTCCCTATGATAACATTATAATTGTAAAATATTCATCCTAATGCAAAATACCTTGAAACCCATGACAATTGGGAACTAGGGGCCCATTTTATGCCTTACCCTAGGATAAAGAGGTACCTTGGGACTTGGGCACCCGCACCCAAGTCCTCCCTGATTGGTCAGGGAAACTTTTAATACATGTCAGCATAGGACCTTTAAAAGGGTCTCTCCTTGTTGACTCTTTTAATTTAATTCATGAATGTTAGTGGGAAAACATATATAAGTATGTTTTTGAATTCATTTGTAACCTAGATGGATATTGCAAACTTATGATCTTGGAGTAAAGAGAATTCAAAGTAATCATGATGTTATTGTTGCAGATTTGTGTTTGTATTGTGTGTGTTGTTGCGGATTTGGAATCATCATCCATCTCCTTATGAGTTTAAGGATATTCATTCTCCTAATCAATTCACCTCCGAGGTGATATCATTATTATTTGAATCATTCTATCATTGATTTATGTTTGGCCTCTACCCTGCTAGGGGACACACTCTCTTTAACAATGGTGTTGAGAAGCTTGAGTGCTATCCCAGGATTTGATTGAGGCAAATCCCTAACCACAACCCCTAAACACCTTTTCTTCTTGTGTGTAGGTTACAGGTGCAAAATTTGAAGAGGTGAAGGTATAGGAAGGCTATGTAAGGGAAAGGGTTTTAGGATCTGAAAGCATTTCATGAATATTTCTTTGTGGAAGACCTGGACGCCTACGCCTTAGTCCTCCTCAAACTGGTACTAAATTTAACATTAGGACACTCTCTGTGACATTTCTCCAGTTTTGAGTACGTGAAGATTCCATCTTTTTGGACTTGGGCACCCGCCCCATAGTCCTTTGACTTTCTAGCTTTTGAGGTACAGGTTTGATATCTCTCTGATTATCCTTGTGCATTTAGATCCTAGGTTTCAGTTATCTTCTATTTGTTACAAGTTGATTATCTTAGAACTAGGATTTTGTGCATTAGTTGACCTAGGGTTTGATAAAAGGCCTGATTAAATTTGATCTTTCCATAGCAAACAATAGCACAATATCTGTAGCTAAGTCCACCTCCCTTTAGTAGTGATTTTGCCCAGTCTTGTCCTTGAATGTTATTGTGGAAGAGGGTTTGATTTAGTGTGCATGTTAGACTTCATCATTCATCTTTTCCTCCTTAACATACACAACAATATCTCTCCAACTCCTATCCGAAATAAAAATCCAAATCTGTATGCAAACGTTATGAGCATAAAACTATCTCAGAGCAATGCCTAGTTTTAGGCACCAAATTTTGACACAAACGAAACAAATCTGATAACCAAACCTATACCACTACGTAGTTCTTAGAGAGATCTTTCCAATTCCTATAAGAAGTTGAAAATCCAATATCATGGCCGAAAGTTATGCCTCCCGGAAGAAAATTTTCTTTGAGGGCTAAAAGGGGACCTCTGGTGGGACCTTGTCCATACAATTTGTTACGTCGTAAAATGTGTACACTAGCATTTTAGACTAAGTTTAGCACCTAGTTGGACCTAAATTGTTTCCTTTGTTAATCAGGACCTATTTTAACACGTTTTTGAGCCTAAAATGATAAAATCTTGATCCCAACGAATAAACCTGACATAATCAACTTTGGAATGGACTAAGCCCATGACATTTGACACTCCTCAAAGTTTGTGGGGTTAAAGGCCTAGGGTGCCTGAGTGCCTTGGTCCTAGTTGGGATCTTTATCCCCTCTTTTGTAGTGTCGGGCTTGGGACACTTCCTTAAGTATACTTGTCACCATCTTTTTAGTTTTATTTGTTGTGAGTGAGTGGGATTGCATATAAAAAGGAGTTTTGTAGTTCATTTTACACTTAGAAGACAACCAGATGAAAATTGCAAGTTTGCTCTCATATTATGTTCTATGCTAAGGTTTTCTTCATGCTTGGAAGTGTTATCTACTTGTGGATTCTATTTAAGTTTGTTCGTAGGTCTTGAAATAATTTTCAAGCCTTCTTCATCACTCTCCTTAGACCTTGAGCTATCTTCATCAACTAGGGTTTTACCTCTTGTGGTAATCATCATCAATTTCATTCATATTTCTATCATATTATTATAGATCTGGCCTCTTCCCTAGGGCATGCACTCTTGGATCTAATTATCACCATAGTGGTGGTGGAAACACGAAAATAGGATTTGACTAAGGCAATCCCTTATACACAACACAACCTTTTCCTCTTTCCTTGTGTGTAGGTCAGAGAAATAGGTTTCTAAAGGTGATTTCTGGGAAAACGATAGAGCAGGTAGGTACAAGTTTGATGAAACTTAGAAGTTTTATATAAACCTAATTAGGGTCTAGGGCACCCAAGCACCTTGGTCTTTGGCATTTATGCTCCCAGATCTAGGTTCTGATCTTCTCACTGATCTCTTATGTGCTTTTGTTTTTTTGAGATCTATTTTCCTCTATTAGTTATAAGATGATCTTTATCATCTAAGGTTTGTCCATTTGTGCTAGATTTCTTGCTTGACCTTAGTTGAACTTGGTTGATTACTCTATATACAAAAAAGGGTAGAACCCATGTACTTTGGTTCTCCTTATTGGGTAGAAGCCAAGCTCAGTTTGTGGCCCAATGTTTGTAGAAGAGGGATTGACTTAGTTTAACTCTTTAGGCTAGATCACTCTTTTCTATCTAACATTTTTGTGAACACGTCATTTCTTGCACTTTTGCATCCTTCTTCTTTTAAATCTGAGTTGTTTACTACCCTAGATATGATTGGGATTGATTTCATTAATCATTTTGTGTAACACCCCGCTAAGGAACCCAGAGGATAACACAACTAAGCTTACAAAAAGGACAATTTTTTTTTAAACGAAAGAAATAACAACAATCAAATATTTATTCATAACTTTTAAATTAAGCTTTATCCTCTAGGGTTCCATGTCTGCATTACTAACAAACTAAAACAAGATCTAACCAACATAATGAATTAACTAACAACCATAGTTCATTCTAAGTCTAATTGCATCAGATGAATAAATACATACAATTCCATATTATATCATCAGATAAGTAACATCAAGATCCTGTGCATAGGATCACAAGTACATAAACAAGTTCCTTTACAAGAGAGTACAACATTACATTGTTTACAATATCGTTATCTAGATAACATTAGAGTACATACATCAAGATAACAATACATGATTCAATTGATATATAAGACTAGAACATGATCATAAGTCTCTGTCTCTTCAAGCTAGAGCAAGATCTAAAATTTGCCATACAAGGTACATCCTTCTTGCACATGATCAATGGAAAGGGAAACCAATGGAGATAAAAGCACAAACACCCGACCATGTGGAACCCTGAGGTCCACTCCCCATGCTAGGAGATAACAATAAGGTCCCACTAAGAAAACATTCAAGAAAGACAATAGACTAATAGGTGCAAGGACTACACAAGACTTCAATACAACATGGGTCAATAAGAACATCACAAGTAACACAAACAACACTTCCAGAGGCAATCACACAATGAAAGGGAAAAACACACATTAGAGAGTGCTAGGCTGCAGTAGGGAAGAGTGGCACCACATGGTCCTAACATGGTTATCCTGGCAGTCTCTCACCAAATGCCAGCCCTCATCCATGGGTTATCCTGGCAGTCCAGATGCTAGCCCCCATCTATGGTTATCCTGGCAGTCCAGACGCTGGACCCCATCTATGGTTATCTTGGCAGTCTCTCACTAGAGGCTGGCCCCATAGGGTGACACAACCAACATTCCTTTCATGAGGACAAGGAAGTTGATCTTGCCAACCATAGCCTTTTCATCCCATCCTTAGCCTGAATGAGCACTACAGGCATGGGTGAGGCATCCAATTATCTTATTTAGTGTGGAAACTACCCAAGCCTCTAAATTTATTATTAAGTTATCACTGGATTAAAAACTTCCAATGGGTTATCCTGGCATCCACTTTGGGCACCATCCCCACATTGAAATCCACTCCCCTACTTGCATCTAGAAGACCCTATCCATCAAGCAAGACAATTACCATCACAATGACAAGTAACATATACAATGCAAGACATTTACCTTCATGCATACAAATCATAATCATAGGGACCAATTCTTGTCCCAAAATATAAACCAAACATGAACTTGTTGTGTGGTTACACAACATGCCCCATTTTGACTTGACAAAATAGGGACCCAACTTTTTTTTGCTGCTTTGGCTTGTTGTTTTTCTGCTTTTGGCAGTCTAGTAAAATTAAGTCAGGTAGGTCATCCTGCAAGAGGGTAGATAGGTCACCATGATGAGGTTAGTTATCAAAGTTAGTATTTCTTAAATTCAACCCATGGTTAGGAAGTGCATGAAATTCCAAGCAGGTTTGCCTTTTGGATCACCCTGAAATTCTCTAAAGGGAGAAAGTTATGTTAAGTCAAAGTTTTGGTCAAACCTGATATTTCGAGAGGGGGTCATATTTCAAACATCAGTCACATTATATAAGATCACCTCAACATGAGTTTATCACCCGATAATCACTTGGTTCATGAAGTCTAGATGTCAATTTTACGTAGTAACGGTTATCTGCCTGTCAAATGACTTCACATATTTTGCGGGGGTCATATTTTCAATGTCACTCAATCTTACGAATATCACCCTCATCATAAAATATTACCCTATGCCAATATGACTATGACGTCATCTAGACCAAACGAACAAAGAATATCACCATGATGATGATGTCATCATTTTATTTTATGCCACGGAGGTATATATCTGATCCCCACCGTATTCAATATGATGATGGTGACGTCATTACAACACAACACTTAAACAAGGTCGTCAGCATGCTGACATCACCCTGATCTTTTCGAGGGGGTCATTTTAGTTGTAGGGGGTTATATCTTGAGCATCCCCTGATCTTAAATTCATGACCCAATTTACATGTGGTCAACATTGACCACATCACCTGATCCTTTGCACTTGTTTTGCCGCTCAAAGGTAGAAGGTCATTTTATACAGAGGGGGTCATATTTTGAATATCCCCTGATCTTTCAAAGATCACCCCTCCCCTCCTATTCCTAACATTAAATGGACATAAATGTGGTAGATGGATTCCCGCTGACTGTGAATACAATTCAAACACATGGCATCATCCATGGTTTCTCTGCAAAAGATCAATGGATTGGATTGATTTAACATAGTTTTACCCTAATCTGCCTTACGGATGAGTTTAAAGGTAACTTTCTAGGGTTATTTTCATTTACCTTATGACAAAATGAGAATTTATAGAGCAGAGAAGTCAAACCCTCATACGAGCTACTTGTGAATGGACTATAGCTTACAGCATAACGGAATGGTAATCATCAGCATCTGCTGCCCTTTTTCATAATCATCTACCTAACCCAGGAGAAAAAACATTATCAGGTAAGTAATTGAAAACCCACCTGTTGTCATTATCTACATGTCTAGGTAGTATGATCTTTCTTGTGGTTTGAATCTGTAAGTATACACATCATGATGAAGTAAAGAGTAATGAATAGAATGTACATGATGTCATAGGTTTATAACGTTGTTTGAATGCATATAGATGTTGTATAGTAAGACAAGGCATGTTCATTGCATGAATTTATGGCAGACCTCAGATGGAACAGATCTAATGCAGAATTTCTTAAGCCCATGTTTGTTTAGCCAGAAGGGGTACAATTCAAGTATGGTATCATTGGGGACACTCACCAGGGAGACACAGATTTAGCGGTATGGTCATCCAGAATAGACCATGATAAGGACAATACCTTGCTAGATGCAATATATGTATCAAGAATGTGGCGTGCATCCAGGTTCCCCTATGCCATGGAAACCCTAGAACCAGTAGTAGAATGTGCCAGAAACTATAACCCTCAGACTAGGCAGGTGGAGAAGCATGGAAGGGTTTATGCTGACTTTTTAATTAAGGGTATCACATCCACTTTTAAATTTCCAGTTGGAAAGAAGGTGGTCAGTGTGGATCTACAAAAACTAGAAATAGAATATAATAATAACAAGAAGACTGCAAGGAAGAGGATGTACCAGTGGAGGGCGAAGAACAACACCTACACTGCCTCTGCCAAGTTGCCCATACACCTATATAAATTTGATTTTGACGATGACTATCAATACATGATTGCCCTACTCAACAGGATGACAGGCTAGCCTCATGTTGGGAACTTCAAGAATTGGATGTTTGGAATCATCCAGATGGTCCTCTACATAGATAACAAGCCACTATGGGCCAAGGTCATCAGTGATGCTATGGATGAAGAGATGAGGAACCTGGGAGGTCTAGAATGCTCGTTCCACATGACCTCATATGTTGTCTATTCATGTGCCTACAAGGGAACATTTGATGCATTGAGAACAATAGGGAAGGTTAGTGGTGGTATAGATGATGCCCACATATGGGATCATTACCCTCAGATACAAAGAAAGAACTACCTCCAAGATTATAAATTGGTGAATGATGCATTCTCTATGCATCTAGTCAGGACAATGGAGGAGGATAGAACCAAGAGACTAAGGATGGAGGCTCAGGAAGTTGTATACAGGCATGGAGCTTGATTTATCTAGTATGCCACATTTTCATATATGAGAGTAGAGGGATTTGAAGATCAGCCCCTCATGCTACCAAGGTACCCTACTGATGGGGTAGTCCTAATGGAGTTGTTAAGACAGGTGTCTACCATAGTGGAGACATACAAGGCACAAAAGAAGATACCCCCAGTACTATTTCCAGTATCCATGGGATGGTATATGTGCTCAGATTCACAGAGCATAGAGCATATCATAAGTGGTCTGAAACTGATGTATCTGTAGCCATTTCCATTGGTTAGATCATATGACCCCATGGCAGGATGTAGAAAATAATGGGGAAGCCTATACATCAGAGGCACCTAGAAGATTCTGGACTGATTGTGAGGATGAGGCCAAAGTGAGAAGAAGAAAATATCAGAGGCTCACCCTAAATCAGATAAGGACATTTGACTACATCCCTATGCTAGCATAGCTGAAGAAGGATGATGGTAGGACCATGTCAAATGAATATGAAGACAAGAAGGTGTTAATGACACCATCTCAGCCCCTGATCTAACAAAATAGGAGGATATCTCCTTAGATCAGTTTATAGGTGGGGTGCTACAGTTACCCCAAGCATGGGTAGATGAACAAATAAATAGATTGAAGAAAAGAGGCATGGCCATTACAGTGGACACCAAGAAGAAAAGGCAGGAGATCCCAGATGAGGAATATGATGACTTCCTCGATGAGAAAAGAAAATCCAATGGGGAGAGGTTACTTACATAGAAATAGAGGAAGGGTCCCCCTAGAGGAAAGAAGACTGATGATGATCCTAAAGGGGTGATAATCGAAAGAGTTGCCATACCAGCTGCAAGTGCATCTACATCAGGACAAGCATTCGCCTCATCTGCACCGCCTTTGATGGATAAACCAAAGACCAAAAGAATCCTGAGGCCAGCTGTAGAGACTACAGAAGTATAGGATGAGGGCCAACCCTCACAACAGAATATAGAAGATGATATCCCGTCAGAAGAAGAACTGGTAAGTAAAGAGCCTGTAGGTGATGACCCGATGATGGTCAGTAGGAAGAGGAGGGTGGCGCCCCTGATGTCACCACCCAAGAAGAAAAGGACATCCATGCAGGGTGAGATCAAGAATGATCCCATAGTATTGAGAGGAGCTGGTGGTGAAGTGTTTAGGAAGGAGATGCAACATGATGTGCCACTTCCCACCATTATCAAATTCAAGACAGAGAGAGTAGAGGAACAAGCAAAAGAAGCTTCTAAAGTAGGTCAAGGTGGTCCTTTCTCATTGTAACACACCATGGACCTGTTGGATGATGAAGTAGTGAAGAGTGTGGCTTCTTAGAAGATGGAGACTCTCGTCTCCAGTACCCGCATGCCCCCACATGGGACCTCATTAGCAAAAGTGGCAGTATTGGAAGGGTTGAAGCAAACATCTCAAGAGGATAAGGAGAGTATCCTAGAGAGGGAAGCCCAACAAATCAGGCTTGACAAGTTGGTAGATCAGGTGACTAGCCCTACCATTAGAGGTTTGACATACAGGGAGGATGTGAGCCCTAAAAACAAAGCAGGTGCACTTGATATAACAGAGAAAATTAAAGAAACCAAGCAAGCAGAGGTAGAGAGCAATGCCCCAGGTATGGGCTAGCAACAACATGAGATACCCACTATGCCAAAGATAGTAGAAGTCCAATAGAAGGGTGAGGCTAATAAAGATACATCAGGTGATGATGCCGCCAGACTCAAGTAGATACAGGAGAAATAGATAAATCAGGTCATGAAGACCTTAAGACACAAGACGATGGTGCATCTGGTGAGGAAAAAAATGTAATAGAAGATCAGGGTGATGCACCAGGACTAGACACATACATCCATAGATGCCAATATGCTTCAAGATGAGGAAAATACCAAGGTGGATGAAACATAGAAAGAGGGAGTGCAAGATCAGGCACAGGATCATCATGTGGATATCCCATAGGATCCTCCCCTACAAAAAGAAACCCCTCAACAAGAAGAGATGCAACAGGATTCCCCTCATGAGGAGTTACATGAAGAAGAAAATAGGAAGTCACCTTCTCCATCTAGAACATAGATAGATACTGGAGATTAGGGTAGACATGATGATGACAAAGGATGTCAATGATCCAGAGATGAAGTACCTTAGTGGCTTGAAAATGAAATAGGTATGGAACAAGGCTTTAAAATTCAAGAGTTTGATGTTTCTACCTTGTTTGCAAAGACTATCATGAAGCCAAAGAGGAAAGCCCGGTTGACATCGACTATCAGAAGAGATCCTGCTACAAGCAGAAGGACTGCCCAAGTAGCACTTCCCACTATAGAAAAAGAGAAGGGCAAGATCACCATGGAAGAGTTCCAAATCACAATTATGGATTTGGGTTTTTCCAATGAAGACTAGGAGGGTCAGGAAGGGGAGGATATCATAGATTCTTTGACCCAAAGGGTGAAGAAAGAGAAAGAGAAAAATAGGTAGCATAAGGAGCACATTGCCTAACTGCATGCATATATAAAGGGGTTGATTAACCCTGATAGTACACCATCAGATCCGATAGTCCCATTGACTGTTATTTCCTAGGAGGAAGTTAATAAATTGGACCTCCTGAAGCATCAGGCCATGATCATGGATAAGTGGATGCTAACAGCCCTTACAGGAGTGGAGGATGTATTGAAAACCTCTTTACAGAGGTGGAATTCTTTAAGCAATTTGAAGAAAAAAGTGGATAAAATGTAGAATGAAACAAGGAGAAGGTCATTCTAATTGGAAAAGGACCTAACTGCTTTGAGTGAAATAAAGAGGATTGATCCTCAAATTCTAATAAATAATGGAGTGTTGAATAATAACAATGCCCTGGTGATAGACATTGGGTATGAAGATATCAGGTTAGAATGTGATATCCTAAAGAAGTGTAGTGGCAATCTTAGGGATATCAGTATAAAGCTGCACAACATGATGGCACATGAGGTAGAAATCCTTGAGGCATTAGAGGGTAAGATAGAAAATTAGGATGCAGATTTTGCCATCAAGGCACTGCATGATAACTTTCAGCCAGTAGCTGATGACCCCCTCACCCACCTGACAGAAGAGGTACTGAACAAGATCATGAGGATCAAGGTCAAGGTGGAGAATTACAATGAGACACTGAATAGCAGAAAAGCTAAGCTAGATGTGATCAAAGCTAAATTTTAGTCTCATAAACATGCCACAATGAAAGCCAAAACCCAAGATGGTAGGGAAGTAGATAAAATAGTATAGATATATGAGAATATCAGGATAGCAATGAAGGTCCATATACAGGATGATGTTCATCAAGGTGATAGCGATACAGAAAGCAATGAGGAAGATGATCATGAAGAAGAAGAAGAAGGGGAGGAACCTGAAGAATGAAGGAAGATGCATCACAAAGAAGACATATGCATCATGTACTCATAAGATAATGAGTTACCCAGATGGTTGATAGCTGGCAACCTGTTGCACGAGGAAGAAGTTGACTAAGTCAAGAGTGATTAAACACCGTAGATCTTAAGTGAAAAATCCTGACCGTAGGTCATTTGTAATTGCCTCCTCACCTTATTCTATAAAAGGTGCAGGGGTGCTACATTTTGAATATTCAGAAACTTAATTGAAATTTGATTGCTGAAATATCAGGACTTATTTCAAAGTTGTTGTACATGTACATGTTATGCATACTTAATGAAAGAGAAGACAATTTGATTACAAATCATCATAAATCTTGAGTAATCTATGTTTGAAATCTTGATACATGCTTTGATTAGCTGCGTCGCTTGGAGTGCTTATTAGTTTGCATGTGTCATTTCATTCCTTATCCTTTGAAGTTAGTATCATCTATATCTAGCTGTGGAGTGAAAATATGGTTTGATCTCTTCTCCTCATGAATGTATCTTGGATGTATGTGGTTCAATGGCTAAAGATTCACCAAAATTAGAAGCATTCTTTTAAATTTCTTTCAATTTCATAACAATTCATCATCAAAATTGCAAATAACAGAGAATTAAAAGCAAGTAACATGAAATATGCTGACATCTTGTAAATAATTGGAAATACATAGCATATTTAGAGTTAAAGCATGTTCAATTGACAAATATCATACAAATTCACACATAAATCCATGAAATTCATGCACATATCTACTCATAGACACATTATTTGAGAAAATATACTGTGTAGAAGGAAGAACAGGATCATGATGATCAATAATTAGAAGAATTGATCAAACTTGCAAATACATCAGCTATCTTGGAAAAAGAGTAGGAATAACCTCTTTGTGCATGAAATTTACAGGAAGTAGAACAATATTGATCATACAGACAAACGTAAGGCCCCTTGGAATGGAAAACAACATGTCACATCAACCTCTGAGTAATGTCAGATGATCATGACCTAATCAACGGAGACTTGAAGTCATCAACTTATCCTAAGTTGATCGTACTTTACAAGATAATAATGGTTTGATGTACAAATTTTTATGCATGTTGTTATGACTAATCATCATCATCAACATAAATATGACCTGATCAACAAAGACTTGAAGTCATCAACTTATCCTAAGTTGATTGCACTTTACAAGATAATAAAGGTTTGATGTACAAATTTTTATGCATGTTGTTATGACTAATCATCATCATGAATAGAACTACCACATTCTCATCATGTTGCATTTACAACACAGAATACACATCATTTCACATCACACAAAGCAAGGCATTATCCATCTTAAATAGTCATCATAACCACATGAATAGGTACACTGAGCAAGACATTATCCAAATTGCACATGTATCATACTAACATGAATAGGAGACAATATTTCAAGAATGCATTTCATTCAACTCACATGATGCACACATAGCCAACCTCCACACAATCACACCATCCTAGGCCTCTTGAAATAACTTCCCCAAATGACACAACACTTGACACCATTAAAAACATAATGGTTTCACATCACATTCACTCTCAAAGAACATCATAAACTAATACCCTTCAACAATATTTTTAAGGAATGTAACATTAATCCAAGCATGATTAATCTTCTAACAATTATAAAGTGAATCTATCTCAATAATACAGAACTATAACTTTCTATTCACTAGTAGCAGTTATAATATGATCATAAGATATAAGTATCCATGAGTATCAATATTTTAACTAATAATTCTCAAGACTTATTTTTAATTTCATTTATTTAAAATGATTGCGAATAACATGCAAATAACCCTAAGGCATATAAATTAAACACAACAATTGTTTACACTATTTACACTGATGTAGATTTCATTAATAATTTGGACAATTTTGTAAATACTATTAAATATAACTATATTTAAGCAAGACTAAAAGCCCATGCTATAAATCTCTTGCATTATTTAGAATCACAAGATACAAAACTTGAAGCTACAATAAAAGAACCTTGTTCTAAGGTTAGCTTGAGAAGAAAGAAATACAAAACAACAAAACATTCCCATAGATCTAACATCTTTATCAAATCTACCTCACTTTTAACCACATGCATATGATAAGATTATTACACATTTAAAGGATGGTTCAAACCAAGTAGAAGTATCATGGCTAAAGCAACTCAAGAGTGAATGCTAAGAGGGCACAAGTAAAAGAAAAATCTTTTTCTAGTTTTACCAAATTTAGTTCAACACACGAATAGGGAGAGAGAAGCTCAGGTTGCTATGGGAAAACTTAAGTGTCAACCTTATCAATTTTCTATAAACCACTACTACATTGGTCCTATGAATACCAAAATGATCATACCTAAAACATAGTTCTTCTAGAGGTGTCTACACCTCATAATGATTATCAAGCTTGTTAAAATCCCTTACCCAACACTAGTATTAACGGAATAAACCAATAGAAAGCATTCTAACCTACTAACATGCCAAGTCTAGGAATACGAAGGGTTGATTGAGTTCAAGACACAAATATGATAGAAACATTTTCTCAACAACAAGGTTAATAAGATCGTGACATTTCTTAAGTACAAGTTATGAACATGCTCTATACAACTAATGAGCCACAACATCCGTAAAGGACTTTATTATCACATCAAAATTCACTTACAACATCGCATAGACATGAAATCAGAACATACTAATCTATGCCTCAGGAAAGCTAAACCTTGACAACATGACCCTATTACGACCATTGATACAACTTACACTAGTTCCATTTACCTTATACAATTCCACTCGTAATCAACTAATTTCTAAAACAAACTTATAAATCAAATCTTAAATACATTGTTTACAAACCTAATTCCAAACCTACTTATCATATTTCTACTAATAAATCGTAATAAAATCAATATAAATTTAAATTAAATTTATCAACATTACTAGACAATCACTCTATCCAAATTGAATTCTTCTACTTCTATTCTATATAGATTTAATAGCCTTCTTATAACCTAACAAATAACCAAAATAAGTAAAGTTATTTATAATAGAAAGCATATTCACCTACGGTAGCATAGATAAGAAGATATAATTGTTGGAACTACTCAGGTAATATTTTTTGACAAACACCTCAAAGGGACGGCATCTCATGGATATCAGCGATTGCAGGATCAACACAAAATGAATTTGTTGAGAAGGCTTTAGAAGCTACCAACAATGCAAAATGTGAATGCATAGACAGGGCACACTGACTGATTGGTAGAATGCTTCAAAGAGAGTCATATGATGGAAATCAATGATTGTAGGATATGCACAACATAAATTTGTTGAAATTTTTTAGAGAAACCCAGTTCGAAAATATAGAGTTATTGGTGACGCAACTAACTATTTTAATAGAGACGAAACAAGTGAGAGGTAGACAGTCACAAAATATTCATATCTTCAAAATGACAAATTGAGTACAGTTAATTTTTGGATATGATTTAGATAACTAGGTTGCGCACCATATATAAAAATTCTAGAGGAACCCAGTTCATAAAAATAAAGTTATGGCTAACGCAACAGATTGATAAAACATAGACGAAATGGTTGAGAGATAGACAGTCCCAAAATATTCATTTCTCCAAAATGACAAAGTGGGTATGGCTAATTTACAAAGATGTTTAGAAAACTTGGTTGTGCACCATTTATACAATTTCTAGAGGAACCCAATTTGTACAAATAAAATTATGGCTAACTCAACAGAGCAATAAAATAGAGATGAAATGGTTGAGAGATAGACAGTCCCAAAATATTCATATCTCCAAAACAACAAACTGGGTATGACTGATTTTCGGACATGATTTAGAGAACTAGGTCATGCACCATATATTAAAATTTTAGAGGAACCCAATTTGTAAAAATAAAGGTATGGCTGACGTAATAGATTGGGTTCAGAATATGTAGAAGAGATTTCACAGAATATTTCATTAAATCTAATGCAACAATAAATTAGTTTCATATCTGAGTCCATAGTTGGAATATTGCTTCTATCACATCTTCAAAAAATTTCCCAGCTCGCATCCATTTTCCCTGTCTTTTCTTCTGGAAGCTATGGTTTATGGTGCCAAAAGAAAAAATGAAAACTTCCTAAGAGAGAGATCCCCAAAACATAAAACATATTCTTCCTTTTAAAATGCATGCTCCTTCCAAATTATGTCTTGAGATTTCAAAATAAAGTTGAGCATGCATAACCACCCCCATGATTTCTTCTAGAAGATTCTTTTGTATTACTTTCTTACAATTTGCTATTTTTTTCATTGACAACCGTACAAAAATAGTTTATTTCTACTTTTCTAAAATTAGTTTTTTCCTCAAAAGAAACAATTATTTCTAAGATTCCCTCTTTGATGCAGAGTAAAGTAACCATTCAGCTTCATACTAGCCTTTTGCATATCACAACAGGACCAACACATGGTCTCGGACGCAACAACTTCATTCTACACCTTCAAGGATGCCTAACTCCATCTAACAATCCTTCAATTCTTCTACACAGGACTGCAGGACAGCAATCTTCACTATGCTCTTCATAGACTGTTATAATCTCACTGCTTCATGAGGAGGACGGTCACCATATCCACTTTGTCTTGATCACTATTGGGATAAACCCTATCTCAGACAACTAATCAAGTCTATAACCTGCCAAATCTCTATTATCTTCTTTGGCAAAATAAATGACATGCCAACATACCTGTGCTCTTCTCTTTATTGCTGTCCTCTACTCCATTCCAAGACACAGCACTGCAGGCTCATCTACATGACCAAATCAATCAAACTATCCTCCTACCCTCACAACCTCTACAAGGCATTGCATTACCTAATATACAAACCATTCCATTGATCAGTAATAGAAAGAATCAATGGAATGAAGAAATAACCATCAGGCTGTCAGAAGAAGCTCAAAACTAGGTTTCCCAAACCACTTTTAAACGAAGGAGAGATGTATAGGAATGCAAGGGTTTCAAGAGCCCAAACAAGTTACAAGTGATAGGTAGTTCAACCACCTAAACATCCATCACAAATACCCTTCACCCACAGGCCGTACAAGTACGGATTTCGTAGGGAAACAACAAATTTAAGGAAGTGAACAACAATTCTGAAAAAAATAGTTTTTGGGAAATCACCCATATCTCCCACCCAGATCATCATCAAGATCCCAAACTAGTCTCAAATAAAAGGTACTTCAAAGTACTTTCTATCCATCACAAGTTTGGGCAATAACAAGTCCGTACAATCATGGGTACTGTAGCAAAAATAGTGAAAAAAATAGAAAAAAGTAGAAAAAATAGTTTTTGGTAAAACAGAGATTCCTCCCTTCAAATTCGATATTAAGACCTCCAATAAGCTTTGGATCAAAGGTAATTCAGTCCCCTTTTATCCTATTCCAAATTCATGCCAAAGTTCTTCCGTACAGGTACAGATTTATGATAAACAGTGAAGGAAAAATACAGAAAACTAGTAAAATAGCAAAAAAAAAGTCTTCTTTCTATTCTTTTTTCCTAAACCTCTGAATGTCTTCCACAATATAATCTCTCTTAGCTTAAAACAAGCCTAAAAAATGCTTGAAAAATGTTTTGCATTCTAAAACCATCGATTTCTCGTCTTCTTTCTGATTTGTAACTGCTGTTTTAAAAAGATCAAAAAGGAAACTGTCTTTTTGGACAGCAAGGACTGTTTTTGACTAAATAATGTTTTTTTTAAACTTTTGGTTAACCTTTGGCAAGGTTCTAATCAACTATCAACCCCATGACATACCTTTAAAAGCCATAAACATAGAAACTTAATGACTACCTATACAAATATCAAAACTTAAATGACTAACCTTGACTAACCTATAACTGTCTTTTGACACAAGACTCTCCTTTACAATATGGAAAAGATTCTTTTAGACCTTTGGACATAGTCCAATTACAAACATGACATTAGTCTTATTATAACATGTAAATGGTCTTAGAGACCTTATTAAACCAAACCAAGACAACTTGAACATTGAACATTAACCAAAGCTAAAACATCTAGGTGCTCCTGCACCATACTCCCCGGCATGATGAAAACTCTTGTCCCAAGAGTTAGGGGATCTGCTCCATCTATTCTTCCACTGTGGTGGAATGTTCCTCAAACTAACGTGTTTTGGTGTCCTTGTCTAGGACCCTACTTCTGCAATGTTGCTGTGCTTCTCAATTGGAGCTTCTGATTCATTCCTCCTTGGACCTTCTGCTATTTTCCTTCCTTCTTCTGGCTCCGTATAGGACACTCAATGTCCCCTACCTTAACATAACTCAAGTCCCAAGCCTGCTGCTCTCTAGGACTATCATCCACTCTACTCTATTGCAACTGTTGCTGCTGTGTGCAATCACCCTGAACCTGCACATTCAACTTCAATTTCTCTCCAAAGCAAATTGTAACCTGTTCCTTCTTCTCCTCACAAGGTAAAGGAATCAACTTGAACTTCTTACCATCTTTGTGCATTACATAGGTATTAGTATACCCATCATGAATTGTCCTTCTCGAATACTGCCATGGTCGGCCCAAGATTACATGCCCACATGTCATAGGAATAACATCACACAAAATAGAGTCCAGATATGGGCCAATTGTGAAGTCAACATAAGCCTTCTTAGTGACCATTACCTACTGTTCTTGACTCACCCAAGTGACATGGTAAGGATTGGGGTGATCAAAAGTCTTCAACCCCAACTTATTCACCATTTCTCAAGAAACTAAGTTATCATGAGAACCTGAATCTACAATCAACTTGCATATCTTGCCATGGCTCAAACAATTAGTTCTGAAAATAGATACCTGTGGTGGTTACTGCATCTTACCTCT
This sequence comes from Cunninghamia lanceolata, assembly GCA_027924645.1. Taxonomy (NCBI): domain Eukaryota; kingdom Viridiplantae; phylum Streptophyta; class Pinopsida; order Cupressales; family Cupressaceae; genus Cunninghamia; species Cunninghamia lanceolata. The sequence continues at coordinate 21,700,927 of BSBN01000112.1, read as the reverse complement.
TTCCACCATGAGCATCTCTCCATCCAGCATAGGAGAGGCTGATGACATTTCTGGTTCTTCTAGCTTCTCCTCCTCTTGTGCCAAGTGAACTCTTGTATCCTTTCTCTTATCAATACCATCCTTCTTAGGACAGTTGAAAGATGTGTGTCCCACCTCATTGCAGTGATAACATCTGCCTATGAATACTCCTCTTCCTGATCCAAATCTACCTCCACCTCTATGTCCACCTCTCTATTCTGTAGACAACTCCTTACCCTTCTCATTGCTGTTTGAACTTCACTAGTAGGTTTGCCCCTACCTCTGTTTCCTCTTCCATAACCTCCTTGCCTTTCTTGCTTCTTATTCACTCTCTCTTTAGCCCTGATGGCCAACTGAAAACACTCTCCAAGTGTTTTTGGTACTGCTAACCCAATCTCATCCTGCAAGTTATACCTAAGCCCATTAAGGTACCTTGCCACTTTCTCTTCTTCATCTTCCAGCCCACCTCTAATACTAAGCTTATGAAATTGCTCAGTATAGGACATAACATCCATGTCCTTCTGTTTCAGATTCTGTCTCATCCTCTTTGTCTGAATAGAGTAATCAGATGGAAGGAATTGATCCTTCAACATATCCTTCATCCTACTCCAAGAAGTGATTTTTGATGCACCTCTAGCCATTCTCTCTGTCTGCACACTACTCCACCAGGTAAGTGTTGTTCCTCTCAATTTTGTCTTTGCAAACTTGATCTTTTTCTCATCATTCATCTCCTCATATTCAAAAATTAATTTCCAGGGCATCTATCCACCCTAACACTTCTTCACTATCCATCTTCCCCTGACAGATAGGTAGCTCTATGTTTGCCTTAGTTCCACTTCCTTGGACTACCTTTAGCAATCTTACAAACTTCTTTTCTTCAGCATCTAACTCATCCTTAGGAGGATTCTCATCTACATCCTCATCTCCTTCTGACTCATTTTGTTCATCCTTTCTTGGATTCTTCTCTAATGTTTCCAATCTTGCCAAGATTGTTGCATTCTCCCTTCTTACTTGCCTCAGCTCTCTATCTCTGGCAGCATCATGCTCTCTTCTATCCCTCAATTCTTTCTCTCTTGCCTCTAAGGTTTCTCTCAGCTCAGCATTCTCTCTTGCCATCTGGTTCTTTGGAGGCATCTTTACAAACTCTCACAAGCCTTATCTTCTTCACAATATCCACAACACCTTCAAGGATCTACTAGCTAGCTCTGATACCAAAAATGATGCAGAGTAAAGTAACCATTCAGCTTCATACTAGCATTTTGCATATCACAACACGACCAACACATGGTCTTGGACCCAACAACTTCATTCTACACCTTCAAGGATGCCTAACTCCATCTAACAATCCTTCAATTCTTCTACACAGGATTGCAGGACAACAATCTTCACTATGCTCTTCATAGACTGTTATAATCTCACTGCTTCATGAGGAGGATGGTCACCATATCCACTTTGTCTTGATCACTATTAGGATAAACCCTATCTCAGACAACTAATCAATTCTATAACCTACCAAATCTCTATTATCTTCTTTGGCAAAATAAATGACATGCCAACATACTTGTGCTCTTCTCTTTATTGCTGTCCTCTACTCCATTCCAAGACACAGCACTGCAGGGTCATCTACATGACCAAATCAATCAAACTATCCTCCTACCCTCACAACCTCTACAAGGCATTGCATTACCTAATATACAAACCATTCCATTGATCAATAACAGAAAGGATCAATGGAATGAAGAAATAACCATCAGGCTGTCAGAAGAAGCTCAAAACTAGGTTTCCCAAACCACTTTTAAACAAAGGAGAGATGCAGAGGAATGCAAGGGTTTCAAGAGCCCAAACAAGTTGCAAGTGATAGGTAGTTCAACCACCTAAATATCCATCACAAGTACCCTTCACCCACAGGCCGTACAAGTACAGATTTCGCAGGGAAACAACAAATTTAAGGAAGTGAACAGCAATTCTGAAAAAAAATAGTTTTTGGGAAATCACCCATATCTCCCACCCAAATCATCATCAAGATCCCAAACTAGTCTCAAATCAAAGGTACTTCAAATTATTTTCCATCCATCACAAGTTTGGGCAATAACAAGTCTGTACAATTGTGGGTACTGTAGCAAAAATAGTGAAAAAAATAGAAAAAAGCAGAAAAAATAGTTTTTGGTAAAACAGAGATTCCTCCCTTCAAATTTGATATTAAGACCTCCAATAAGCTTTGGATCAAAGGTAATTCAGTCCCCTTTCATCCCATTCCAAATTCATGCCAAAATTCTTCCGTACAGGTACGGATTTATGAGAAACAGTGAAGGAAAAATACAAAAAAATAGTAAAATAGCAAAAAAAACAGTCTTCTTTCTATTCTTTTTTCCTAAACCTTTGAATGTCTTCCACAATATAATCTCTCTTGGCTTAAAACAAGCCTCAAAAATGCTTGAAAAATGTTTTGCATTCTAAAACCATCAATTTCTCTTGTCTTCTTTTTGATTTGTAATTGCTGTTTTAAAAAGATCAAAAAGGAAACTGTCTTTTTGGACAGCAAGGACTGTTTTTGACTAAATAATGCTTTGTTTAACTTTTGGTTAACATTTGGCAAGGTTCTAATCAACTATCAACCCCATGACATGCCTTTAAAGGCTATAAACATAGAAACTTAATGACTACCTATACAAATATCAAAACTTAAATGACTAACCTTGACTAACCTATAACTGTCTTTTGACACAAGACTGTCATTTACAATATGGAAAAGATTCTTTTAGACCTTTGGACATAGTCCAATTACAAACATGACATTAGTCTTATTATAACATGTAAATGGTCTTAGAGACCTTATTAAACCAAACCAAGACAACTTGAACATTGAACATTAACCAAAGCTAAAACATCTAGGTGCTCCTACACCACTCTTGAGGTGCGTAATTGTCACTTCCTCCAAGTGGCCAAAATAGAAAATAATTACTCAAGGCAATAATAATAAATAAAGAGAATCTTTTTCAGACATAATAATACATATTTCCCCACAACTATAATTTGCATAAATACATCTATATTTATTTATCTCTAGTTTGCAGTTACTTTTATTATTATTATTATTATTTATTAACTTAACTTCTTATATAATACATTTTGCATAAACTAAATTTACATAAAGACATTTGTATTTATTTAATTACTAAAAATGCCTTCATAACTAATAATATTATTTTAATGCAATAATTAACCAAAGTATTAATCAAACAATTCCAAACTAAATAACCAAAATGCTGAACAATACCTGACACTATGCACGATCAGAAAGCAAGACCACCGCAACAATGACTGACTATCATGCACATACCGACAACACTAACTAGGTGCAAAGCTAAATACTCATCCTTTTCAAGGATGATGGCTAACTAGGGTACCATATGTTATCTCTGTTCAATAGTTCCATTGGTTTTAAGGCATGCTCAGACCTGTCAATTTAGGTGGAGTCGATGCCTAATACCTACATCTTGTAGCAACCAAACAGTGGAACAAATAGACACACATATATATAATCATATAGTCAAATACACCATGGAAGGGAATCGCAACGTAGTAGGACACTCATGCATGAGTAATGTGATACTGTCCCTTTTACCAACACATAAAACCTGTAATCACAACACACATAGCAATCAGTTACTAAATGACTAAATAAGAACCATTATCAGATAATCTCATGATACACATAATAAGATTGATCCACACAAAACATCACAACATAACATCCTATGATACAAAATCAGTCGCATAAAAATCAATTTTAACATATGACAATCATAGTAAGATCAACATCATAATTGCCTGAATGTAAACAATGTCAGAGCATATGAGTTGTTAGTGTCACAATAAGGATTATCAATAAAACATACTAACTTCATTTTCATGCTCCTTAGTCTGACCACCTGCACAATCAAGGTGAGAATGGAGGGGCACTATATCCTCCCCTCTTAAAACTTGACTTACTCCTGGAAGTCACAGACTAGGATGGAAACATAACATATTAGTATTGTAATTTTCTATTGCCAACATACGCATCCATATTAAGCAATTATTCGTAAAACATGCACAATCTTTCAATAAAGACAAGAAGGGCATCAATTCCTCACCATTTAGACATATCATGTGATCTACTTATAACCAATCACTCATATTTTGAGAATTTCATATGATTTAGAGAATTGTATTCACATATTAACAAGGAAAAAATATATCTCATCTCTTATTTCCACTATGGTTCCAACTAATTACTGAACATGCAAAGTACAATCCTTCACGGAGTCCTCTCTTGAACACACTATCAGAGGTTTGAAATGAACATGATAGAAACAACACTTAACATGAAACGGAGCCAACAGAAATAAACATTCAGAATAGCCACCATAGAAATTAAAAAAAATACAAACCCAAGTGTGGGAATAATCAAATTCAATCTTAAGTCACAAAATGCTAGCAATTTTCAATAATAATTCAAGTATAAGGAAAGGAATTTTGGTGGCCAATCCTATCATAAGAGAGTTCAAAGAAAATAAATTCTCTGTTAGCCCACCAACAACACATAAAACAACTATCAAAAATTTCAAAACAATCAAATTACAAACAAATCCACATCACGGTGTGACTAATTTTAGCCACAAAAGGGAGTATCCGCTACACAACACCCAAGGACACAAGATCCAAAATGCGTTAGAGAAAGTACACCAAACACATAGACAATTAAGTTATCTACATCTTCTTATCTAAGAAACTTTTATACAAGGATTTAAGGCAACACAGCTGCTACTTATTTACAAAAAATTTCTATCTTTAATGCAATACAATTTCTTTTTACCAAGCTATGAACATATGCAATTACTTTCTTATGCAAAAAGATACTTATAGAGGAAATGTATGATATCACAAATAAGAATAATTCAAAACTCTAATTGACTTATAGTATCACATTCATGATCTCTTGGGTCCAACACAAGCTCTAATTTGATCTTCTACACACGGTTCTTACATAGGCATACATAATGAGAACTTTCATAAATCACAACAAAACTTCCTCATGAGATCATTGCTGAGTAGGAAATAGATATCATATTATCAAGCAACCACATAAAGACACCCCACATATGGAAACACCACTTAATCACATGACTCATGATGCATGATGCCACCGAATGATTAAATCATTCGAATACTTACACATATACAAAAGCAATGCAACTAACATAAAGATAGTATGGTGCTTCCACACCTATAGCTAAACATAACCCCCAAGTATGATTACTTCACCACACCAGGGAACACAAAACACCACTGGCCTTTCACAACACCCCACACAGAATGGGTACAGGACATTCACATCACTAGAGGGGCAAATACCACACTCCTAATCACATGCACTAACAGTAACCATGCTTCTTTCTTCTAAAACACTAGGGACCACAAGAGGAATTCAAGGCCTCAACAAATCAACAAGCACTAACATTCAGGAAACTCATATTGTCAGATATATCATCACATTTTCTGAAAAGAAGGAGAGAGAACACATAGCAGACACATAACTAAAACAAGGCATTAAGAATTTGTTTCTTCCTGAATCAAAGAACAAGTTTGTAAATTTATCAACCTTCTAACGTCATACTAAGACACATAGGTGAGAGGTACTATTACCAACTCTCTGCAAGGAAAAGAAAGCTTAACCTAGAGCAATAGCAACAATCCAAAGATCCCAGTGTTGTAACCTAGCTCTGAGACCAAATGTAACGCCTCGCTAAGGAACCCAGAGGATAACACAACTAAGCTTACAAAAAGGACAAATATTTTTTAAAAAGGAAAGAAATAATAGCAATCATATATTTATTCATAACTTTTAAATTAAGCTTTATCCTCTAGGGTTCCACGACTGCATTAGTAATGAACTAAAACACGATCTAACCAAGATAATGAATTAAGTAACAACCACAGTTCATTCTAAGTCTAATTGCATCAGATGAATAAACACATAATTCCATATTATATCATCAGATAAGTAACATTAGGATCCTACGCATAGGATCACAAGTACATAAACAAGTTCCTTTACAAGAGAGTACAACATTACATTGTTTACAATATTGCTATCCAGATTACATTGGAGTACATACATCAAGATAACAGTACATGATTCAACTAATATACAAGACTAGAACATGATCACAAGTATCTGTCTCCTCAAACTAGAGAAAGATCTGAAATCTACCATACAAGGTACATCCTTCTCATACACGATCAACAGTAAGGGAAACTAATGGAGATAAAAGCACAACCACCTGACCATGTGGAACCCTAAGGTCCACCCCCATGCTAGGAGATAACAATAAGGTCCCACTAAGAAAACATTCAAGAAAGATAGTAGATTAACATGTGTAAGGAATATACAAGACTTCAATACAACATGGGTCAATAAGAACATCACAAGTAACACAAACAACACTTCCAGAGGCAATCACACAATGGAAGAGAAATTCACACATTAGGGAGTGCTAGGCTGTAGTAGGGAAGAGTGGCATCGCATGGTCCTAACATGGGTTATCCTAGCAGTCTCTCACTGAATGCCGCCCCCCATCCATGGGTTATCCTGGCGGTCCAGACGTTGGTCCTGACAGTCTCTCACTAGATGCCGTCCCCATAGGTTGACACATGCAGAACCAACATTCCTTTCATGAGGACAAGGAAGTTGATCTTTCGAACCATGGCCTTCTCATCCCATCCTTATCCTAAACGAACACTACAATCATGGGTGAGACATCCAATTATCTTATTTAGTGTGAAAACTACCAAACCCTCTAAATTTATTATTAAGTTATCACTAGATTAAAAACTTCCAATGGGTTATCTTGGAAACCACTTTAGGCACTGGCCCCACATTGGAAGCCACTCCCCTACCTGCATCTAGAAGACCCTATACATGAAGCAAGGCAATTACCATCACAATGACAAGTAACATATACAATGCAAGAAATTTATCTTCTTGCATACAAATCATAATCACAGGGACCAATTCTTGTCCCAAAACCTAAACCAAGCATGAACTACCACATTTTGATCATGTTGCATTACAACACAAAATACACATCATTTCACATCACACAGAGTAAGGCATTATCCATCTTACATAGTCATCATAACCACATGAATAGGTACATTGAGCAAGGCATTATCCATCTTGAACATGTATCATACTAACATGAATAGGAGACAATATTTCAAGAATGCATTTCATTCAACTCACATGATGCACACATAGCCAACCCCCACACAATCACACCCTCCTAGGCCTCTGGAAACAACTTCCCTGAATGACACAACACTTGACACCATTAAAAACACAATGGTTTCACATAACATTCACTATCAAAGCACATCATAAACTAATACCCTTCAAGAATATTTTTAAGGAATGTAACATTAGTACAACCATGATTAATCATCTAACAATTATAAAGTGAATCTATCTCAATAATATAGAACTATAACTTTCTAATCACCAGTAGCAGTTATAAGATGATCATAAGATATAAGTATCCACGATTATCAATATTTTAACTAATAATTCTCAAGACTTATTTTTAATTTCATTTAATTAAAATGATTACGAATAACACTCAAATAACCCTAAGGCATACAAATTAAACACAACATTTGTTTACACTATTTACACTGATGTAGATTTCATTAATAATTTGGACAATTTTGTAAATACTATTAAATATAACTGTATTTAAGCAAGACTAAAAGCCCATGCTATAAATCTCTTGCATTAGTTAGAATCACAAGATACAAAACTTGAAGTTACAATAAAAGAACATTGTTCTAAGGTTAGCTTGAGAAGAAAGAAATACAGAGCAACTAAACATTCCCATATATCTAACATCATCAAATCTACCTCACTTTTAACCACATGCATATGATAAAATTAGTACACATTTAAAGGATGGTTCAAACCAAGTAGAAGTATCATGGCTAAAGCAACTCAAGACTGAACACTAAGAGGGCACAAGTAAAAGAACATTCTTTTTATAGGTTTTACCAAATTTTGTTCAACACACGAATAGGGAGAGAGAAGCTCAAGTTGCTATGGGAAAACATAAGTGTCAACTTGATCAATCTTCTATAAACCACTACTACATTGGTCCTATGAATACCAAAATGATCATACCTAAAACATAGTTCTTCTAGAGGTGTCTACACCTCATAATGATTACCAAACTTGTTAAAATCCCTTACCCAACACTAGTATTAACGGAAAAAAACAATACAAAGCATTATAACCTATTAACATGCCAAGTCTAGGAATAGGAAGGGTCGATTGAGTTCAAGACACAAATATGATAGAAACATTTTCTCAACAACAAGGTTAATAAGAATGTGATATTTCTTAAGCACAAGTTATAAACATGCTCTATACAACTAATGAACCATAACATCCGTAAATGACTTTATTATCACATCAAAATTCACTTACAACATCACATACACATGAAATCAGAACATACTAATCTATGCCTCAGGAAAACTAAACCTTGACAACATGACCCTATTACGATCACTGATACAACTTACACAAGTTCCATTTACCTTATACAATTCCACTCATAATCAAATAATTTTTAAAACAAACTTATAAATCAAATCCTAAATACATTGTTTACAAACCTAATTCCAAACCTACTTATCATATTTCTACTAATAAATCATAAAAAAATCAATATAAATTTAAATTAAATTTATCAACATTACTATACAATCACTCTATCTAAATTGAATTCTTCTACTTCTATTCTATATAGATTTAATAGCCTTCTTATAACCTAACAAACAACCAAAATAAGTAAAGTTATTTATAATTGAAAGCATATTCACCTACAACAGCATAGATAAGAAGATATAATTGTTGGAACTTCTCAGGTAATGTTTTTTGACAAACGCCTTAAAGGGATGGCATCTCATGGATATCAGTGATTACAGGATCAACACAAAATGAATTTGTTGAGAAGGCTTTAGAAGTTACCAACAATGCAAAATGTGAAAGCATAGACGTGGCATGTAGACTGATTGGTAGAATGCCTCAAAGAGAGTCATATGGTGGAAATTAATGATCATAGGATATGCACAACATGAATTTGTTGAAAAATTTCAGAGAAACCCAGTTCAAAAATATAGTTAGTGGTGACGCAACTAACTGTTTTAACAGAGATGAAATTGGTGAGAGGTAGACAGTCACAAAATATTCATATCTTCAATATGACAAACTGGGTAACACTGATTTTTGGATATGATTTAGATAACTAGGTCGTGAACCATATAAAAATTCTAGAGGACCCCAGTTTGTAAAAATAAAGTTATGGCTGATGCAATAGACCGATAAAACAGAGATGAAATGGTTGAGAGATAGAGAGTCCCAAAATATTCATTTCTCCAAAATGACAAACTGTGTATGGCTGATTTGTGTATATGATTTAGGAAACTAGGTCATTCATAATATATACAATTTCTAGAGGAACCCAGTTCGAAAAAATAAAGTTATGGCTAATGCAACAGACCAATAAAACAAAGACGAAATGCTTGAGAGATAGACAGTCCCAAAATATTCATATCTCCAAAACAACAAACTGAGTATGGTTGATTTTTGGATATGATTTATAGAACTAGGTCATGCACGATAAATAAAAATTCTAAAGGAACCCAGGTTTTAAAAATAAAGGTATGGCTGACGCAATAGACTAGGTTCAAAATATGTAGAAGAGAATTCAGAGAATATTTCATTAAATCTAATGCAACAATAAATTAGTTTCATATCTTAGTCCATACCTGGAATATTGCTTCTATCACATCTTCACAAAATTTCCCAGCTCGCATCTATTTTCCCCAAGTCTTTTCTTCTAGAAGCTATGGTTTATAGTGCCAATAGACAAAATGAAAACTTCTTGAGAGAGAGATCCCCAAAACATAAAACATATTCTCCCTTTTAAAATGCACGCTCCTTCCAATTACTTCTAGAAGATTCTCCTTTATTACTTTCTTACAATCTGCTATTTTTTTCATTTACAACCAAATAAAAATAGTTTATTTCTACTTTTCTAAAATTAGTCTCTTACTCAAAAGAAACAATTATTTCTAAGATTCCCTCTTGAGGTGCATAACTGCCACTTCCTCCAAGTGGCCAAAATGGAAAATAATTGCTCAATGCAATAATAATAAAGAAAGAGAATCTTTTTCAGACATAATAATACATATTTCCCCACAACTATAATTTGCATAAAATCATTTATATTTATTTATCTCTAGTTTGCAATTACATATATTATTATTACTATTTATTAACTTAACTTCTAATATAATATATTTTCCATAAACTAAATTTACATAAAGGCATTTGTATTTATTTAATTATTAAAAATGCCTTCATAACTAATACTATTATTTTAATGCAACAATTATCCAAAGTATTAATCAAACAATTCCAAACTAAATAACCCAGATGCCAAACAATACCTAACACTATGCAAGATAGGAAAGCAAGACCATCACAACAATGACTAACTATCATGCACATACCGACAACACTGACTAGATGCAAAATTGAATACTCATCCTTTTCAAGGATGATGGCTAACTAGGGTACCATATGTTATCTCCATTCAACAGTTCCATTGGTTTTAAGGCACGCTCAGACTTGTCAATTCAGGTGGAGTCGATGCCTAAAAACCTGCATCCTGCATCAACCAAATAGTCAAACAAATAGACACACACATATAATCATATAGTCAAATACACCGTGGAAGGGAATCATAGCGTAGCAAGGCACTCATGCATGAGTAATGTGACATTGTCCCTTTTACCAACAAATCAAACACGTAATCACAACACACATAGCAATCAGTTACTAAACGACTAAATAAGAACCATCATCAGATAATCACATGATACACATAATAAGATTGATCCACACAAAACATCACAACATAACATCCTATGATACAAAATCATACACATAAAAATCAATTCTAACATATGACAATCATAGTAAGATCAACATCATAATTACTCGAATATAAACAATGTCATAGCATATGAGTTGTCAGTGTCACAATAAGGATTATCAATAAAACATACTAACTTCATCTTCATGCTCCTTAGTTTGACCACCTGCACAATCAAGGTGAGAATGGAGGGGAACTACATCCTCTCCCTAAAACTTGACTTACTCTTGGAAGTCATAGACTAGGGCAGAAACATAACATATTAGTAGTGCAATTTTCTATTGCCAACATACGCATCCATATTAAGCAATTGTTTGTAAAATAGGCACAATGTTTCAATAAAGATAAGAAGGGCATCAATTCCTCACCATTAAGACATATCATGTGATCTACTTATAACCAATCACTCATATTTTGAGAATTTCATACGATTTAGAGAATTGCATTCACATATTAACAAGGAAAAAATACATCTCATCTCTTATTTCCAATATAGTTCCAACTAATTATTGAACATGCAAAGTACAATCCTCTATAGAGTCCTCCCTTGAACACACTATCAGAGGTTCAAAATGAACATGATAGAAATAACACTGAACATGAAACAGAGCCAACAGAAATAAACATTCAGAATAGCCACCATAGAAATTAAAAAAATACAAACCCAAGTGGGGGAATAATCAAATTCAATCTTAAGTCACAAAATGCCAGCAATTTTCAACAGTAATTCAAGTATAAAGAAAGGAGTTTTGGTGGCCATTCCTATCATAAGAGAGTTCAAAGAAAATAAATTCTCTGTTAGCCCACCAACAACACATAAAACAACTATCAAAAATTCTAAAACAACCAAATTACAAACAAATCCACATCACGGTGTGACTAATTTTAGCCACAAAAGGGAGTATCCGCTTCACAACACCCAAGGACACAAGGTCCAAAATGCGTTAGAGAAAGTACACCAAACACACATACAATTAAGTTATCTACATCTTCTTATCTAAGAAACTTTTATACAAGGATTTAAGGCAACACAGTCTCTACTTATTTACAAAAAATTTCTATCTTTAATGCAATACAATTTCTTTTTACCCAACTATGAAGATATGCAATTACTTCTTTATGCAAAAAGATACTTAAAGAGGAAATGTATGATATCACACACAAGAATAATTCAAAACTCTAATTGACTTACAGTATCACATTCATGATCTCTTGGGTCCAACACAAGCTCCAATTTGATCTTCTGCACATAGTTCTTATAGAGGCATACATAATGAGAACTTTCATAAATCACAAAAGAACTTCTTCATGAGGTCATGGCCAACTAGGAGATAGATATCAGATTATCAAGCAACCACGTAAAGATACCCCACATACGACAACACCACATAATCACATGACTCACGATGTATGATGCCACCGAATGGTTAAATCATTCCAATACCTACACATATACAAAAACAATGCAACTAACATAAAGATGGTATGGTGCTTCTACACCCATAGCTAAACATAACCCCCAAGTATGATTACTTCACCACACCAGGGAACACAAAACACCACTAGCCTTTCACAACACCCTACATAGAATGGGTACAGGACATTTACATCACTAGAGGGCAAATACCACACTCCTAATCACATGCACTAACAGTAACCATGGTTCTTTCTTCTAAAACACTAGGAGCCACAAGAGGAATTCAAGGCCTCAACAAATCAACAAGCACTAACATTCAAGAAACTCATATTGTCAGATATATCATCGTATTTTTTGAAACACATAGTAGACACATAAGTAAAATAAGGCATTAAGAATTTATTTCTTCTAGAATCAAAGAACAAGTATATAAATTTATCAACCTTCTAACATCATACTAAGACACATAGGTGAGAGGTACTATTACCAACTCTCTACAAGGAGAAAAATGCTTAACCTAGAGCAACAACAACAATCCAGAGATCCTAGTGTTACAACCTAGCTTTGATACCAAATGTAACACCTCGCCAAGGAACCCAAAGGATAACATAACTAATCTTATAGAAAGGACAAATATTTTTTTTAAAAGGACAGAAATAACAACAATCATATATTTATTCATAACTTTTAAATTAAGCTTTATCCTCTAGGGTTCCATGACTACATTATTAAGGAACTAAAACAAGATCTAACCAACATAATGAATTAACTAACAACCACAGTTCATTCTAAGTCTAATTGCATCAGATGAATAAAGACATACAATTCCATATTATATCATGAAATAAGTAACATCAGGATCATGCGCATAGGATCACAAGTACATAAACAAGTTCCTTTATAAGAGAGTACAACACTACATTGTTTACAATATCACTATCTAGATTACATTGGAGTACATACATCAATATAATAGTACATGATTCAATTGATATACAAGACTAGAACATGATCATAAGTATTTGTCTCCTCAAGCTAGAGAAAGATCTAAAATCTTCCATACAAGGTACATCCTTCTCGTACATGATCAACATCAAGGGAAACCAATGGAGATAAAAGCATAACCACCTGACCATGTGGAACCCTAAGGTCCACCCCCATGCTAGGAGATAACAATAAGGTCCCACTAAGAAAACATTCAAGAAATACAGTAGACTAATAGGTGCAAGGACTACACAAGACTTTAATACAACACAGGTCAATAAGAACATCACAAGTAACACAAACAACACTTCCAGAGGTAATCACACAATGAAAGGGAAATACACACATTAGGGAGTACTAGGTTGCGGTAGGGAAGAGTATCATCACATGGTCCTAAAATTGGTTATCCTGGCAGTCTCTCATTGAACGCCGACCCCCATCCATGGGTTATCCTGGTAGTCCAGACGCTAGCCCCCATCTATGGTTATCTTGACAGACTCTCACTAGACGCCGACCCCATAGGGTGACACATGCGGAACCAACATTCCTTTTGTGAGGACAAGGAAGTTGATCTTGCCAACCATGGCCTTCTCATCCCATCCTTAGCCTGAACGAGCACTATAGGCATGAGGCATCCAATTATCTTATTTAGTGTGGAAACTACCCAACCCTCTAAATTTATTATTAAGTTATCACTGGATTAAAAACTTCCAATGGGTTATCTTGGCAGCCACTTTGGGCACCTGCCCCACATTGAAAGCCTCTCCCCTACCCTCATCTAGAAGATCCTATATATCAAGCAAGACAATTACCATCACAATGACAAGTAACATATACAATGCAATACATTTACCTTCTTGCATACAAATCATAATCACAGGGACCAATTCTTGTCCCAAAACATAAACCAAGCATGAACTACCACATTCTCATCATGTTGCATTTACAACACATAATACACATCATTTCACATTACACAGAGCAAGGCATTATCCATCTTGCATAGTCATCATAACCACATGAATAAGTACACTGAGCAAGGCATTATCCATCTTGCACATGTATCATACTAACATGAATAGGAGACAATATTGCAAGAATGTATTTCATTCAACTCACATGATGCACACATAGCCAACCCCCACACAATCACACCCTCTTAGGCTACAGGAAACAACTTCTACAAATGACACAACACTTGACACCATTAAAAACATAATGGTTTCACATCACATTCACTCTCAAAGCACATCATAAACTAATACCCTTCAACAATAGTTTTAAGGAATGTAACATTAATCCAAGCATGATCAATCATCTAACAATTATAAAGTGAATCTATCTCAATAATACAGAACTATAACTTTCTAATCACCAGTAGCAGTTATAATATGATCATAAGATATAAGTATCCATGAGTATCAATATTTTAACTAATAATTCTCAAGACTTATTTTTCATTTCATTTAATTAAAATGATTGCGAATAACATGCAAATAACCCTAAGGCATACAAATTAAACACAACATTTGTTTACACTATTTACACTGATGTAGATTTCATTAATAATCTAGACAATTTTGTAGAAACTATTAAATATAACTGTATTTAAGCAAGACTAAAAGCCCATGCTCTAAATCTCTTGCATTAGTTAGAATCACAAGATACCAAACTTGAAGCTATAATAAAAGAACCTTGTTCTAAGGTTAGCTTGAGAAGAAAGAAATTTAGAACAAAAAAACATTACCATAGATCTAACATCATCAAATCTACCTCACTTTTAACCACATGCATATGATAAGATTATTACACATTTAAAGGATGGTTCAAACCAAGTAGAAGTATCATGGCTAAAGCAACTCAAGAGTGAATGCTAAGAGGGCACAAGTAAATGAACAATCTTTTTCTAGGTTTTACCAAATTTCATTCAACACATGAGTAGGGAGAGAGAAGCTTAGGTTGCTATGGGAAAACTTAAGTGTCAACTTGATCAATCTTCTATAAACCACTACTACATTGGTCCTATGAATACCAAAATGATCATACCTTAAACATAGTTCTTCTAGAGGTGTCTACACCTCATAATGATTACCAAGCTATTTAAAATCCCTTACCCAACACTAGTATTAACAGAATAAACCAATACAAAGCATTCTAACCTGCTAACATGCCAAGTCTAGGAAAAGGAAGGGTTGATTGAGTTCAAGACACAAATATGATACAAACATTTTCTCAACAAGGTTAATAAGAATGTGACACTTCTTAAGCACAATTATAAACATGCTCTATACAACTAATGAGCCACAACATTCGTAAAGGACTTTATTATCACATCAAAATTCACTTACAACATCGCATACACATGAAATTAGGACATACTAATCTATGCCTCAGGAAAACTAAACCTTGACAACATGACCCTATTACGACCACTGATACAACTTACACAAGTTCCATTTACCTTATACAATTCCACTCGTAATCAACTAATTTCTAAAACAAACTTATAAATCAAATCTTAAATACATTGTTTACAAACCTAATTCCAAACCTACTTATCATATTTCTACTAATAAATAGTAATAAAATCAATATAAATTTAAATTAAATTTATCAACATTACTATACAATCACTCTATCTAAATTGAATTCTTCTACTTCTATTCTATATAGATTTAATAGCCTTCTTATAACCTAACAAACAACCAAACTAAGTAAAGTTATTTATAATTGAAAGCATAATCACCTACGGTAGCATAGATAAGAAGATATAATTGTTGGAACTGCTCAAGTAATATTTTTTGACAAACGCCTTAAAGGGACGGCATCTCATGGATATTAGCGATTGCAGGATCAACACAAAATGAATTTGTTGAGAAGGCTTTAGAAGCTACCAACAATGCAAAATGTGAAAGCATATATAGGGCATGTAGACTAATTGGTAGAATGCCTCAAAGAGAGTCATATGATGGAAAGCAATGATCGTAGGATATGCACAACACAAATTTGCTGATAAATTTTAGAGAAAACCAGTTTGAAAATATAGAGTTATTGGTGACGCAACTAACTGTTTTAATAGAGACGAAACAAGTGAGAGGTAGACAGTCACAAAATATTAATATCTTCAAAATGACAAACTGAGAAAGACTAATTTTTAGATATGATTTAGATA
Source organism: Cunninghamia lanceolata (assembly GCA_027924645.1). NCBI lineage: Eukaryota > Viridiplantae > Streptophyta > Pinopsida > Cupressales > Cupressaceae > Cunninghamia > Cunninghamia lanceolata. The sequence continues at coordinate 21,684,297 of BSBN01000112.1, read as the reverse complement.
ACTAGGTCACGCACCATATATAAAAATTCTAGAGGAACCTAGTTCGTAAAATTAAAGTTATGGCTGACACAATAGACTGATAAAACAAAGACGAAATGGTTGAGAGATAGACAATCCCAAAATATTTATTTATCTAAAATGACAAACTGGGTATGGCTAATTCATGTATATGATTTAGAAAACTAGGTTGTGCACCATATATAAAAATTCTAGGGGAACCCAGTTCATACAAATAAAGTTATGGCTGACGCAACAAACCAATAAAATAGAGACGAAATGGTTGAAAAATAGACAGTCCGAAAATATTCATATCTCCTAAACAACATACTGAGTATGGCTGATTTTCAGATATGATTTAGAGAGCTTGGTCATGCACAATACATAAAAATTCTAGAGGAACCCAGTTTGTAAAAATAAAGTTATGGTTGACGCAACATATTGGGTTCAGAATATGTAGAAGAGAATTCACAGAATATTTCATTAAATCTAATGCAACAATAAATTGGTTTCATATCTTAGTCCATACTTGGAATATTGCTTCTATCACATCTTCACAAAATTTCCTAGCTCGCATCCATTTTCTCCAAGTCTTTTCTTCTGGAAGCTATGGTTTACGGTGCCAAAAGAAAAAAAGAAAACTTCCTGAGAGAGAGATCCCCAAAACATCAAACATATTCTCCCTTTTAAAATGCATGCTCCTTCTTCCAAATTATGTCTTGAGATTTCAGAATAAAGTTGAGCATGCATAACCACCCCCATGATTTCTTCCAGAAGATTCTTTTTTATTACTTCCTTGCAATTTGCTATTTTTTTTCATTTACAACCAAACAAAAGTAGTTTTTTTCTACTTTTTTAAAATTAGTCTCTTACTAAAAAGAAACAATTATTTCTAAGATTCCCTTTTGAGGTGCGTAACTGCCACTTCCTCCAAGTGGCTAAAATGGAAAATAATTACTCAAGGCAATAATAATAAAAAAAAGAATCTTTTTTAGATATAATAATACATATTTCCCCACAACTATAATTTGCATAAAAGCATCTACAACTATAATTTGCATAAAAGCATCTATATTTATTTATCTCTAGTTTGCAATTACATTTATTATTATTATTATTTATTAACTTAAGTTCTAATATAATACATTTTGTATAAACTAACTTTACATAAAGACATTTGTATTTATTTAATTATTAAAAATGCCTTCATAACTAATAATATTATTTTAATGCAATAATTAACCAAAGTATTAATCAAACAATTCCAAACTAAATATCTCAAATGATGAACAATACCTGACACTATGCATGATCAGAAAGCGAGATCACCACAACAATGACTAACTATCATGCACATACCGACAACACGGACTAGGTGTAAAACCGAATACTCATCCTTTTCAAGGATGATGGCTAACTAGGGTACCATATGCTATCTCCGTACAACAGTTCTATTAGTTTTAAGGCACACTTGGACTTGTCAATTCAGGTGGTGTCGATGCCTGATACCTGCATCCTGCAGCAACCAAATAGTCAAACAAATAGACACACATATATATAATCATATGGTCAAATATACCATAGAAGGGAATCACAGCGTAGCAGGGTACTCATGCATGAGTAATGCGACATTGTCCCTTTTACCAACACATCAAACACATAATCACAACACACATAGCAATCAGTTACTAAACAACTAAATAAGAACCATCATCAGATAATCGCATGATACACATAATAAGATTGATCCACACAAAACATCACAACATAACATCCTATGATACAAAATCAGTCGCATAAAAATATATTCTAACATATGACAATCATAGTAAGATCAACGTCATAATTACCTGAATGTAAATAATGTCAGAGATTATGAGTTGTCAGTATCGTAATAAGGATTATCAATAAAACATACTAACTTCATCTTCATGCTCCTTAGTCCGACTACCTGCACAATCAAGGTGAGAATGGAGGGGCACTACATTTTGCATACATAAATAGTTAAATTTTACATAGTTTCAAAACTACGGTTTGTAAAAACCTTACATTGTTAGAAAATCTTCCTAGTTTTGAACCTAGGGTTTGTAGATTTGAATGTTGTTTCAGATCTTGTTGCATTGAAAGATTGTTTGCATTTTTTGTACCTTGTCATTCTTGTTGTTCAAAACATTCTTGCATCCTTGCATTTGAAATTTGAAAAATGAAAACTTCATTCTAGATTTGAAAAAAAGGCATACTTGTTACTTTGTTTGCATCTCATAAAGATAAATCATTATAGCATGAATTAATTTTGATTTTTGCATAAGATCTGATTGGTATTTTAGTAGTTAATCATTTCATAGTGTTACACTATGCATTTGAATCTTTCTCATTGTTAGAAGTTGTTAAAAAAGTTGTATTTTATGAAAACCTAGTTAATGTCGCAATCTAGGGTTTATGATTGATATTTACTTTCAGATTTTGCTGCTATCATTTGCATTCTAGATCTAATTTTAAATTATTCTACAACATTACAAATCTCATCTTGCATTGAAGATTGAAGATAGGAACAATTCTGAGTTGTTGCATTTTGAAAAAAGTAGTGAAATTTGGGTTTGATTTAAGCATTATCATTATTGATATCTAAGTGGATTTGAGTAGAGTTGAATTTGATTAAGGATATATTATGTGCATTATGTTTGTTTACATTTGAACAAAACATTGCTTCACTTAAACAAAAACTCAAATCCTTCTTTTTTCTTCATCATTCATTTCTTCTATTGGTGCATCTTGCGTGTTACTAAAGTTTGTAAACACTTTACAAGCTTTGTGACCTGATGCCCCAATTGTAACATTCTTATGCAAAGAATTCATCAAATTATAGGTTCTAATGTTTTGCATAATTGTGATACCAATACATTGGAACCCCAAATTCTTAGGCTTATCACACAAGAAGGTCCATCACTTCTTCTTGATATCCCTACTTTACATCTTCTTGAAGTATCAAACTTTCATGAATCCATCAACATTGATGACCTTGCGGCTCATGTTCTTGAAGCTCAAATTCAGAGATTAGACACTGAGTTGGCTAATTTCCAATAATTTGTAATCTTAGAACACATAATTGAAGAGCTCATCCCTATTGTTGATAGTCTAAGAAGTCTTTTGCTCGAAGGTCAAGAAGGGTTGGAAGTTTTGTGTGGCTTTGCTCATATAGTGCATAACAATATTCTCTCTACATCTAGTTGCACTAAAACCATCACCAATGTCACTTCTTCTAATCAAATAGTGATGCAGGAGCATTCGGAAGTCATTCAAGAAAATTGGGATAGTTAATGTTGAGTTGCAGAGTGTCAGGAAGAGACATAGGAGATTACCACATTTTACTGCATTTTCACATTAGATCTTGTGGAGTAGAACTTGACATCTACATAGTGTCATCTACATCATATTCAAATTTTAGGTCATTTGGATGTATCTACTAAAAGTTATCGCTATCAAAAGGTCATCAGTTTTCTTAGAATAGAGCAGTCAATGTTCAGTTGAAGCCTAATGGGTTTGCGGAGCAATTCCATGTCTTGTAGAGCCTAATGGAACATCATTCAAGGTAATTGGGACCTAGCTGATCTTCATGGAGAACCATATCAAGTTTCCATTATTTGCAGAGCATTGTTGAGAGTTGTAGGTCGATCTACTTGTTTCCTACATGTTTCATATTACATGTTACAATTAGGCTGACACAATAATGTTTTGAAGGCTTGTGGAGGATATAAATGAAGTATAGAAGCTTGTTTCAAGGCAGTGATGAAGTGTGTGTAGACATGATGTGAAAAGATGAATTGTTTTGATCCGAGAAGGCAGTAGAATAGAAGCAGAAGATAGAGCAGAGAGTAAGAGAAGATACAAAGCAACGAATAGAGAAGGAGAAAGACAAAGAATACATGGAAGAATGTTGTTGTATGAATATTTTGTAAGCCTGGGCTACATCCTAGCACCTAAAAAGACCTAGAGGCATATGTAATGAGGTTTGGAATTATAAAATTATGAGAAGTGATCTTTGAAGGCTGGATTTTTCCCTTTTAGGGTTTTCCCAGGATAAATCTCATTTCATGTGTTTATGAGTAACTCTTATCATTCTATTGTTACCTGTATGTTATTGTTACATCTTCGTTATGATCATGGTGTTGGTTGTTGAAGGCTGCAAGGCTGGATAGTCCTTCATTGGACCCTCTTACCTTGATTGCATCAAATAGAGACTCAAGTGTTGGCACCCATACCTACACTCCCTATTCCTACTTATACTCCTACTATTCTCACCACTACTACACAACCAAGTAATAGTGTTACCACATGTGTTGGGTTATCCACTGGGAATCCTATTTTCCATTATAGTACCATTTGATATAGTTACATAAATACCACACCTAATGTCAGTCCACCTACATCTAAACCTCCTATCACATTCCAAAAAGATACTCATTAACCATTACCTAGTACTTCCAATTCATTCTATTTAGTGGAGAATGTGGGATAATGATAGTTCAACTAAACCAAATCAAAGCCCACACTTTTGTGTGCTAAACATTAAGGAGGTAAGGAGCCGAGCTTGAGGGATCAAGCTACAGATTTCCTAGACTTCCTTTTTCTACTAGCTATGACTGAGTAGATGTTTAGATTAAGTTTTTACAAGTGTATGATGTTCACTAAGCATAAAACCCTAATTCATCAAATATATTATAATAGATTGATTTGAGACACTGATATAGGCAAACAGATCACATAAACATAGAGCAGAAGGTACATGTTATGTGGTTGCACAACATGCCCCATTTTGCCTCATCAAAATAGGGACCCAACTTTTTTCTTTTGGTTGTTCTTTGCTTTCTTGCTTTGGGTAGTTTGGTAAAAGTCAGATGAAACAATAGTATATCACCCCTGTGCATGCATATGCGTCATAAGGGAAGGTTAAATGTCAAAGTCAGATTCTACCATCATGAATCTTATAATATAGAAGAGTGCAGAATTCTAAGAAGGTTTGCCTTTTAGATCACCTTGATATATCTTAGGGATAGAAAGTTATGCTCGGTCAAAGTTTGGTCAAACTTGATATTCCTAGAGGGTCACATTCACCAATATCTCAGATATTCGATAATATCCCTGATCTACTTTTTTAATGAAGAGAACCCGATATCTGCATATCCTTTAATATGCAAACGTCAAATTTAAATGTGAGAGAACATTTGCCCATCAAGTACCCACGCATATTCCCGGAGGGTCATCTTTCAAATATCCATCATATTTCTTAATATCCCTGACTTTCAGTAACATGATGATGACATCATCTTGTTCTGATTCATAAAAGGACCGGATATGATGATGTCATAATGATGCAGAGCATCCAGAGGTGTAAGGGCAATCTTGCATCACCCAAAAAGAAGTTAATTCAAAACCATTGTAGTTGTTCTCATTTTTTTCCATAATTAGTGTTTTTGGTTCCATAATATCCAGAATAATAATGTAGGACTTTCAGTTTTTCCAAAACTGCTAAAAATAGTGACCTGCCTGTTTAGGAAAGTGTCCTTGCTATTTTTAGAAAGTTTGCATTAGGGCACGTAATGAAGCAAAAACTTCTAGAAAGTTACATAACAGAAATATAAGACCTTTGGCGAAGGAATCAGGCAAAGATCATTTGTGAGCTGAAAGATATTAAAGTTTTTGTTTTCTGAAAAGCCCCTGAAAATTTATGGAACGAGATATGAGGCACTAAAACTTCTCATAACGTCTCAAAAAGTTGATGAAAATCTGTTTACATATTTTTAGTGTGATAGTTTACATCGCGAGCTTTTCAGCGCTTAAAACGGTTCATCAATCGGACACCTGGATCAAAAGTTATGCTTCCCGGAAGTTGACCTACTTATGGAGGGAGTTGCAAATTTTGAAATTTAGTTGGAGGCCACCAAAAAGTGCTATTTACGACTATTTTGGGAACCTTGGCAGTAGTAGAGTTAAGGGGGCTAGTGTAGAGTCAAGAATAGGTGGGAAAATAGAAACTCTAGCTGATTTGGGGTTACAGAAGGCTGAAGATTCTAGAGTCTTGAGGTTGGGAAAGCTGTAATGTGTTACAGCTAGTAGGGGATTCATCCTCTGATTGTAATTGAGCTTTTGTAATGTAATGAGTTGCCTAGTTCAATAAAAGAAAGTTCTATTTGTTGTGTTCAATATCTGTTATTGTGTGTTTTGTGATTTACCCCCTTCATCAAATGGTATCAAAGCAAGGGTTCCTGAGTGTGTAGACAGATCGCCGACCATGAGGCAATTTGCACTAGGACCTGAGGTTGTGGGTTTGCTATGGAGACCAAGATGCCTCCACGAAGAAATCATGTTGGGAGGAATGCTTTGATGGAAGAGGGTTTTAGAGCCCTACAAAGGCAAATCGATGCATTGCAAGAGGAGCTACGAAGAGAGTTTGAGCGGAGGATGAGAGAAGAAAGTGAAGGTGAAGATGAAGAAGAGCTATTTGAGGAAGAACAAGAAGTTGCCGGAGATCCTGCAGAAGTTAGGTTGTTGAGGGCCATTTCAAAGATTGAAGAGAGGCCTAGGATCGAAGTTTCTACATATTCTGGAGATTTGAATCCAGAACAACTTATTGATTGGATCAATGACATGGAGGAGTATTTTGAGTATGAAGATGTGGAGGACCCAGATCGGGTTAAGTTTGCAAAAATAAAGTTGAAGGGCCATGCCAATATTTGGTGGAAGGAGGTCCAATTAGAGAGGAAAAGAAAAGATCACCAGATGGGATCAGATGGTGGAGAAACTAAAGAAGCAGTTCATTCCTGTGGACTATGAGATGGAGTTGCTGAAGAAGCTGTAAGGACTGAAGCAAGGTAACAAGTCTGTTAAGGAGTATACAGAAGAGTTTCATAAAATTACTATCAGGACAGGCCATGCAGAGCCCAACAAGGAGAAGGTAGCCCATTACATTAATGGGTTGAGGCCAAGTATTCAAGAGGAGTTGAGCCTGGTTAGAATGACCACCATAGAAGATGCGTACCAGTTTTCCTTGAAGGTGGAAGAGAAGTTGAACAAAAGATTTGATAGCAAGCAAAGGGGAAGAGGTCAAGGTGGAAGGACTAGTGGAAGACCTTATGGAGGCCGTAATGAAGATCAAAAGAAAAGTGAAGAAGTAGACACTAGTCGAAATCAAAGAGGGGATAATACCTACCACCCTTGTGACCAGAACAATGGTGAGCAAAGAGGAAGAGGAAGAGGCAGACCTGGGCAAGGACCTAGAAGAGGAGGTTTCAGAGGAACCTGTTTCTAATGTGGAGAAGAAGGGCATCGAGCATATGAGTGTCCGCAACATCAAGGAAGGAAAAATAGAAGACCTGAAGGTAATGCACGAGTTGCACATGTAGATGAAGATGCACATTCTGAGCATTCTGAAGATGCTGAAAGGGGAGAAACCCTAGTTGTCAGAAGAACCTTGCTGAATGAGGAGAGAGAACCCAATCAGAGGAAGAGTTTATTCCGCACAAGGTGCAAATGTGAAGGTAAGTGTTGTGATATTATTATTGATAGTGGAAGCACTGATAATCTTGTTTCAGAGGAGATGGTTGACAAGTTGAAGTTGACAAGAAGAAAGCATCCGCATCCATATTAGATTGCATGGTTGCAGAAAGACCATAGAGCTTTTGTCAATGAGCAGTGTTTAGTGAAGTTCAAGATTGGGGACTACCATGATGAGGTTCTGTGTGATATCATATCGATGGATGCATGTCATATGCTGTTGGGGAGGCTATGGTAGTATGATAGAAGTGCTATCCATGATGGTCGTGCAAACACATATTGCCTAACAAAAGATGGAGTTTGTCATAAATTAAAGCCCTTGAAGGAGGTGGAAGAAAAGGTATGTAGTACTACCATAATTTGCTTGGTAGATGGTAGGAAATTTTTGGAGGGTATGAAGCATGAGTGTCATTGCTTTGCATTGATTCCTAAGATTAGTCAAGAGAAATGTGAAGATGTACCAGTAGAAGTTTCAGATATGTTGGAAGAGTTCCAGGACATTATATCTGATAATGTACTAGAAGGTTTACCACCAGTAAGGAAGATAAGTCATCAAATGGATTTCATACCAGGAGCCAGTTTGCCAAACAAGGCAGCCCATAGAATGACCCCTGCAGAGAATGAAGAGCTGAACAGACAAGTTCAGGAGTTGTTGAGGAAGGGACTAATAAGTGAGAGCCTAAGTCCATGTGTGGTACCTGCAGTACTAGCACCAAAGAAGGATGGAGAATGGAGGATGTGTACAGACTCTCGAGCCATCAATAAGATAATGATCAAGTATAGATTTCCATTGCCAAGAATGGATGACATCATGGATTGTTTGAGTGGAGCCAAGTAGTTCACGAAGATTGACCTGAAGAGTGGGTATCACCAGATCCGTATTAGAGAAGGAGATGAATGGAAGATAGCCTTCAAGACAAAGGAAGGTTTGTATGAGTGGTTAGTCATGCCATTTGGGCTAACCAATGCACCGAGCACATTCATGCGACTCATGAATGAGGTACTGAAAGAATTTTAGGGAAGTTTTGTTATTGTTTATTTGGATGATATTTTGATTTTCAGTAAGACTTGGGATGAGCATCTGATGCATATCAGAAGAGTTCTAGAGAAGTTGAGGGAAGAGAAGTTGTTGATTAATCTGAAGAAATGTAGTTTTGCAAAGGAGTTGGTATACCTGGGATTTGTTGTCTCAGAGGAAGGTCTTAAGATGGACCCAGAAAAAGTAAGAGCTATCATTGAATGGCCTACGCCAAGGAGTGCAACGGAGGTAAGATCTTTTTATGGTTTGGCAAGTTTTTACAGAAAGTTTATCAAGAATTTTAGTAGCATTTGTGCACCCCTAACTGAGACAATGAGAGGGGATAGAAAAGAGTTTAGATGGACTAAAGGAGCAGACAAGAGCTTTGATACATTAAAATAGAAAGTCATAGAACAACCTGTTTTGGCACTTCCAGATTTTAATAAGGTATTTCAGGTAGTTTGTGATGCTAGTGGTAGTGGTATAGGAGCTGTTTTGAGCCAAGAAGGTAAGCCCATTGCCTATTTTAGTGAGAAGCTTAATGATGCCAATAAAAAGTATTCTGTTTATGATCAGGAGTTTTATGTAATAGTTTAGGCTTTAAAGAAATGGAGACATTATTTGTTGCCAAAGGAGTTTGTTTTATATACGGATCATCAGGCTTTACAATATCTTAATAGTCAAGGAAAGTTAAATCAAAGGCACTTAAAATGGGTTGAGTTTTTGCAGAGCTATACTTTTGTTTTGAAGCACAGGAGTGGGAAGTCTAATAGAGTTGCAGATGCCTTGAGCAGAAGGCAAAATTTGTTGACAGAAATGAAGATAGAGGTTATTGGGTTCAATGAGCTCAAAAGTTTGTATCCTAAAGATCTAGATTTTGTAGAGGCTTGGAAAGCTTGTTTGGAACTTGTTACTTTGGACAGGACAAAATGGTTGGATTTCATAATCCAAGATGGCATGTTGTTTAGAGGAAGCCAATTATGCATTCCAAGGAGTTCCATGAGAGAGAACCTAATTAAGGAGAAGCATAGTGGGGGATTAGCTGGACACTTTGTTCGAGATAAGACCATTTCCATTGTTGGTGAAAATTATTATTGGCCACAGTTGCAACAGGATGTGAGGAAATTTGTGTAGAGTTGTAGAGTGTGTCAGATGGCAAAAGGAACAAGTTAGAATATAGGGTTGTATCAACCATTACCTATACCAGAGAAGCCATGGGATGATATTAGCATGGATTTTGTTCTTGGTTTACCAAGGACACAGAGAGGACATGATTCTATTTTTGTGGTGGTGGATAGATTCTCAAAAATGGTACATTTTATTCCTTGTAAGAAGACTAATGATGCTGTTCATATTGTAGAGTTATTTTTCAGGGAAGTGGTGAGACTACATGGTCTACCAAAAAGCATAGTTTCAGACTGAGATACCAAGTTTGTTTATTATTTCTGGAGGACATTGTGGAAGAAGTTGAAGATAGACTTGAAGTTCAGTTCTGCACACCATCCACAAACTAATGGACAGACTGAAGTGGTGAATAGGAGTTTGGGTAACCTACTACGATGCTTGGTAGGAGATAAGCCCAAGGGATGGGATTTGATTTTACCACAGGCAGAATTTGCTTACAATAATTCTGTCAATAGGAGTACTGGTAAATCACCATTCCAGATTGTATATGGAAATAGCCCAAGAAATGCTTTTGAGTTAAGAAAGTTGGACAACGGAGAAAAGACAAGTGCCGAAGCTGAAGACTTTGTAGAACATCTGAAAAATTTGCATGAAGAGGTGAGAAAGCACATTAATAAAATGAATATTCAGTACAAGGCTAAGGCAGATCAGAAGAGGAGATATAAGGAGTTCCAGGTAGGAGATGAAGTCATGGTTCACCTGAGAAAAGAAAGGTTCACAATTGGAACATACAATAAGTTGAAAATGAAGAAATTTGGACCATGTAGATTCTGAAGAAGCATGATTCAAGAAATGCATATGAGGTAGAGCTGCCGAGTGGGATCAATATTTCCCTTGTTTTCAACATTGCTGATTTATCAGAATATCATGAAGGTGGAATAGAGGATGGACCAACATAGGAATAGTGGAGTATTCCGGCATGTCCTTCAATAGAGGAGATAGAAGGTATCTTGGATAGCTGTGTGGGAAGGAGCACTCGGAACAGGTAATACAAAAAATATCTAGTGAAATGGAAAGGAAGGCCTATTGAAGATTCTTCTTGGTTGTCTAAGGCAGAGGTTGACCATTTGGATTTTCCTCACACAAACACCTGAGACGTGATAGGGTCACTTCTCAAATTACCTTGGGTGTCTGATGCAGGAGCATCTAGAGGTGTAAGGGCAATCTTGCATAACCCAAAAAGAAGTTAATTCAAAACCATTGTAGTTGTTCTCATTTCTTTCCATAATTAGTGTTTTTGGTTCCATAATATCTAGAATAATAATGTAGGACTTTTAGTTTTTCCAAAACTGCTAAAAATAGCGACCTGCCTGTTTAGGAAAGTGTCCCTGCTGTTTTTAGAAAGTTTACATTTGGGCACATAATGAAGTAGAAACTTCCAGAAAGTTACATAATAGAAATATAAGACCTTTGGCAAAGGAATCAGGCAAAGATCATTTGTGAGCTGAAAGATATTAAAGTTTTTATTTTCTAAAAAGCCCCTGAAAATTTACAGAATGAGATATGAGGCACTAAAACTTCTCATAACATCTCAAAAAGTTGATAGAAATCCATTTATGGATTTCTGGTGTGATATTTTACATCACGAGATTTCTGGTGCTTAAAATGGTTCGTCAATCGGACACCCAGATCAAAAGTTATGTTTCCCGGAAGTTGACCTACTTATGGAGGGAGTTGTAAATTTCAAAATTTAGTTGGAGGCCACCAAAAAGTGCTATTTATGACTATTTTGGGAACCCTGGGCAGTAGTAAAGTTAAGGGGGCCAGTGTAGAGTCAAGAATAGGTGGGAAAATAGAAACCCTAGCTGATTTGGGGTTACAGAAGGCTAAAGATTCTAGAGTCTTGAGGTTGGGAAAGCTGTAATGTGTTGTAGCTAGTAGAGGATTCATCCTCTGATTGTAATTGAGCTTCTGTAATGTAATGAGTTGCCCAGTTCAATAAAAGAAAGTTCTATTTGTTGTGTTCAATATCTGTTATTGTGTGTTTTGTGATTTACCCCCTTCATCACATAATGACCTAGATCCAAGAGGGTCATATTTCTTAACATCCCTGATCTCCGTTAATATGATGATGATGTCATCTCCTAGACCAATTTGAAATCCTATAAAAGATGTTGACGTCATCCTCACATTTTGGAATGGGGGGATATTTCATCTTGTTGAGTATCTAGATATTTCTTAATATCCCTCATATTAACCCTTGAGACCAGTGATACAGGGATTTCTAGTAACCAATAGAATGATGCCACGTGGTGCGTTAACCTGATCATATCAACAAATTATGTTATCACGATTGTTAAATAAAGATATAATGACCCAACTTTGATTGTTGGTCGACAGTTGACCATCCTCATGATGATGTCATCCTCATCTTTCAAATATCATTCATATTTCCTAATATCCCTGATCTCTGTGAATATTCATCCCTGCATTAAATGCCATTTTAACGGTAGGTCAAACCTTCAAAATTTTGAATAAATGCCTGCCACTTGTTAACATCTCCAAGCCTCAGGTGTTAATCAATAGATACTAATAGGACATTAATCACACCCTAATTTGCCATTGTGCTTGATTAAAAGTAAGGATTTGAGCTCATTTTGAATTTACCAAATGTTTACGTGAAGAATTACAGAGCCCCTATGAGATTAAGGTGACATTATTACAACTTGTAAGCTCAATGGAATGGGATATGCATTCAAATGGTGAATAGAAAATGGTAATTGCAAGGTGAACATGCTCATCTAGACATCACTTACACAGTAAAGGGTAACAATTATTAGGTACGTAATGAGAAAACCCTCTTTTGTCGTTTATGGTAAATGAATAGTTAAAAATGGTTTTACTAGAGTAAATCAATATGATGATGCATGAAATATACTAGAATGCAAGAATTAACACCATAAAATTCATGTGATAATTGAATCCACCACTGCACATGACACGTTAGGGTAATATATACATGTTTCATTGCAGGATCCAATGGCAATCCGGAAGAATAGGCTAGACACAAAATTCTTGAAACCTATGTGCATACAACCTAAGGGGATATCCTTCAAATATATATAAATAAATGATACACATCTAGGAAACACAAATCTTGATGCATGGACAACAAAATTAGAGAAAGGAACCGAGAATCCCCTGCTCATTAACATCTATAGTTCAGGAATGTGGCATATAGGGGGATTTCCTTATGTAATGGAGGCCACTGGATTGGTAGTGGAGTGCACCTGGAATTATAATGTGAATACCAGAAGGGTAGAGAAACATGGTAGGGTTTATGTAGACTTTTCAATTGAAGGTATCATTGCAGCCGTCAATCTTCCTAGAGGACCTCGTGTGGTTTGACTAAACTTGGGTAAATTGGAGAAGGAATATAATAGCAAAGAGAAAGAAGCCAAAATGATCATGTACCAATGGAGAGCCAATGACAGCACATATAAGGCTTCTGCCAAGTTGCCCATATATCTCTACAAGTTTTATTTTGCTCCAGAGTATCAATATATGATGGTGAAGCTTAGTAGAATGACAGGAAAACTAAATGCTGGATCTTTTGATAATTGGATGTATGGCATCATAAGGATGGTAGAAGGTACTGATGAGAAACCCCAATGGGCTAAGATCATAAGAGACAACCTAGATGAAGGGATGAAGAAGTTAGGAGGAAGAACTAATATGTTCCATATGACTTCCTATGTGGTATATGCCTATGCATTTAGAGGCACCTTTGATGGATTACAAACAGTGGGTAGAGTTGGAAGTAAACCTGTAGATGTAAGAATCTAGGACCATTACCCACAACTAAAATGAAGAGAGTCTCTCCAACACTACCAGAGAGTGAATGATTCATTCTCCATGCACCTTGTCATGACTATGGATGAAGATAGAGCAAAGAGACTGAGCGTAGAGGCTCAAGTTGTAATATATAGACATGGGGATTGGTTCATCCAGTTCCCCACCTTTTCATACATAAGAATAGAAGGTTTCACTAGGTAACCTCTCATGTTGCCAAGATATCCCAATGACAAGGTCATTTTGATGGGGCTAGCTAGGCTGATATTGCCTTCAGTGGAAGCTTATATTGAGAAAGGAAAGATACCTAATATTCTATTTCCAATCATGATTGGATGGTCTATGTGTCCTGATAGGGAGAGTATAAAATATGTAATTGGAGGACTAAAGTTGATGTCCTTACATCCCTTCCCGCTGGCTAGGCCATATGACCCCTGTGATAGGATGCAAACATTGCATAAGAAACTAATGCATTAGTGGCACACTGAAAATTATTGGGCCAACTGTGATGATGAGGTAGAAGTAAGAAGGAGAGGCTACCAGAGGCTTACTTTGAGACAAATATGCATATTAGATTGCATACCAATACCTACACAATTACATGAAGATGATGGCATAATCATGTCCCAAGGATGTGAGGACAATAAAGCATATAATGAGACAATATCAGCCCTGGATTGGAGTCAACCATAGGTGACCTCCTTGGATCAAATAACGCAGAAGGTCATACAATTGACCAAAGATTGAGTGGATGCAGAGATCACTAAGTTGAAGAAGAAGGGAATGGAACTCACTGTTGACAACAAAAGGAAAATATAAGAATTATTAGATGAGGAATATGATGATTTCCTCAAGGAAAAGAGGCTGTCAAAGGGGAGAGGCAACAAAGTAAAATCAAGAAAGGAAACCAAGCTATTGGGGTGACAGTCATTCATCAACCTCAACAAAAGGAGGATGTAGCCTCCACATTTGCAGCAACATCACCTCATGCACCTGCAAAATAGAAGAAAATTGTTGTAAAGCCTACTCCTGCTATTGTAGAGGAGGAAGAGAGATTAGATGATGATCTCCTAATAAGGAAGAAAAAGAAGAAGATCCAAGAGCCACCTCAGAAGAAACAAACATTTGTTATGAGGGGGCAGTAGATAAGAACCCCACTATCCTATTAAGAGGAGCAGGTGGTGAAGTCATTCTAAAGAATCTGTAGCATGAGGTCCCTATTCCTAAATCATGTAGTTCAAGTTTGAGATGGCAGAGGAACAAAGAAAAGAGATGCATAGTGTAAGAGATGAGCAATGCTTTCCATTAGATAACACAATAGAACTATCTGATGATGATGTTGTAAATGAGGTCTCTACCAATTCTATGGAGACATTAATAAAGAATACTAAGATGACCCCTCATGGCACCCCCATAGAAAAAAAGGAAGTACATCATGAGGAGTTTGAAGTAGAGGAAATAGAAGAGGGTAACCCTAAAGTGGTAGCACAACAAATTGGATTGACAAGATTAGTTGATCAAGTCACTAGCCCCACTGCAATAGATTTGATGTATTAGGGTGATGAAGACCAAAACAAAGATAAAGACTTACCTCCAGAATAGGGCAAATTAGAAGTTAATGTACATATGGAGGATGAAGAGATGCCTAATCAAGATGATGATCAGGACAATGAGCAAATACCTGAAAGAAGAACAATTGAAGAAGGGATGGATAAAGCCCAAGACCCTAGAGAAATAGACATATCAAAGGATAGGGAACAAGGTCTTCAAAAGGGTGATGATCAGAGAAAAGAAGAAGAAAATGTGAATAAGAAAGATCAGGATGATCACCCAGATAAACTAGATCAAAGTGCTCAAACTCCTCATGAGGATCAAGCATCACAAGATACACAAGACCAAAATGTGAAAGTGCACCAAGAGACCCCTACACAGGAAGAGGTTCACCATGAGGAGATTCAAGATGAATAAATAAAAGAACCTTCACCACCAAGAGTGGAACAAAATGTAGAGTCTCATGATGCTCACATTGAGTATACAAACTAGCAAGGGTCTACAGATGAATTACCATATTGGTTGTGGCAGGAGGTGAACCCACCTTAGGTCAGTGATGTATCTGAATTTGATATTTTAGCATTATTTTCAGCTGACATGGTTAAGCCAAGGAGAAGGGTGTTGGGAATTAAGGTGTCTCAACCTAGGTAATTCCTTGTATTATTTTCATTGTATTTATTTATTTATTGCCTATGTTGTAAATTCATAGTGTCATCTTGTGGGATGTGGCACAGTGATGTGTCATCCTACATGGAAGATTACAACTTGTCATTTTATCCTCACATGAGGAGATAGGCATCCCACTTTGTGGTAGGAATATTTTGCCATGTGTCGGCATCTTAGATGTTGTGTACGGGAATATTGACTGAAACAGTCATGACAGATTCCTATGACAAAGTTATAACATGTAAGAGTCAGAAATAGGAGATTCTATGATAGGTGAAGACAAGTGTCGAAGAGCATCTTTGAAAAAGGCATCTTTGGGTACCCCAAGGTGGACTATGACATGTTGTAAGAGAATATGCTATTTATAGCCTGTGTATGACAGATTCTCTTACAACTTTAAGTTATGATAGCTATGACAGATTCTATGAAGGTTGTAAGAGCATTTGTCATAGCCCATTTTGGAAATAGGTGACCTCTTTGAGATGGGGTGTGTGGACAAGTGTTAGAAGCATCTTAAAATGTTGACCAAGTGTCCATAGGCATGGGTTTTGGGCCATGAGGTCAAGTTGGATGCCCATTCCAAGATAGAGACAATTTTGCCTTGTACTTTATATATAAACAAGTGCTTTGAGGAGGGGTTGCATTATGTGATTGACAGGTATTGTTATGCTACCGAAATACCTCCAGATACAAGTGTTGAAGACTCTTGAGAGCTTGCATTGCAAGTGTATTGTAAACAACATTTAGATTTGTTAATATATTGTGCAGGTTTTGGAGTGTGTGGTTTTTCTCTCGAAAGGGTTTTCCCCACATTAAATCTTGTCTTTCTCTTCTTCTGTGTCATTCTATGTGTATGTTGTTTTCTGCATTATCTCTATTATTGGGTTGATAACATTGTAATTGTAAGGATTTGAAAGAATTTGCACTCTACTTTCCTCATTAGATTAGAGTAGGAAGTGTGTTCCGCGTACCTTGCTTCCTTTTAGTTGGTATCAGAGCTTAATCACCTTTGGTCCTAGTTGTTGGGTAGGGGTTATTTTTTGGCTAATCTTAGTTTGAGTGGGGGTCCTATGTGTTGATGGTGGTTTTAACACACAACAACGCAGGTGTGATTGCCGGTTTCACACCTCTCTTGAAAAGTATCTTACCCTAGGTGAGACTACTCCAAGGTTTCTATAGCTAGGTCTTAGCTTGTGTGGAATGACTCATTGGTATATCTAGCTATTCCTACAAGGGATCTTACATGCAATCTATAGATTTCAATGGTTGGAGTAGCAATTCATGCAAACCCTTTATGATCTTAGCTGGTAAAACAATATGAAATACTGTTGAAATTCCTAAACTAATGGTTGTTTTCAAAGAAAATGCAAAAGGGGATAGGGTTTAAAGAAATCCTAAGTGACATTCACAATATGTGGATTGCTACAAGTAGACAAATGCTCTAAAATTTAACTAGTTTTCTAAGTTACCAAACTAAAAATGAATGTTATAAATTACAATTCATTCATCAGATACCCAACAAGTGGCACAATTTAATTTATGAAATGCAATCGAACTTAAGCACAACTGATCAACCTAGACTAACTTTGCATAGTTTCCTACCATCAACAAATAACTAAAAGTATGGACTAAGAGCATTCATCAGGTACTTTCAACAAACCATGAACATTGCAAAAGCACAACTAATTAACTATTGGAGATCAAGAAGTGAACCATGAAACCAAATAAATTGATACAATACATAAATTCTCAAAATAACTACAGAAACTTGCTTTGTATTACTTCAAATGGTAGAATGCCAACAATTCGGCATCAAGAATTCTCTCCCCTGACAATGGAAATGGCAACCCCTTTATTTAGGAGAGGAGCTATACTGAGTTTCTGAATGGACAGTGGAAATTAACTCAATACCAATGGTCCAGATTTACATCATTAAATGCATTCCTGGATTACATTTTGTCTCTTATGAAAAAGATGAAAAACAACCCCCAGGTACATTGAATCTAGACAATTTGACTACCCAACTGAATATATATATATAGAAAAGGTCAATTTTGAGGCATAATGAAGACAAAATAGTGTCACATGTCACTTTAATTACAGTAGTTTATAATAGTGACGGGATTACATTTCAAAATGTTCAAAAAAAGCATATTAAGACTCTCCATCCAAGTCTACTTTGTCTTCTTCTGCCAGCTTGTTGTGATAGTTGACCCAGGCTCAAAGTGCTGGATTGATATCTGTGGGGTCTAGGTTCTTAGGATGATTGACTCAGTATCTGAACATCTCCAACTCTTGGTTGTACTGATTGTATATTCTTTCTATCTTTGCCTTTGCCTTATGAAATACATTAAACTCAACTTTGAGGTCACTGACTCTATGCAGCCTGGCTTCCACTCATAACTCAGCATCTTCAAAAACTACCTTGTGTAGTTTATCTTTACATCCCTTCACATCATATGGCGCCAAGTCATTGTAGTCCATTACCAGACAATCTTTCAAAGTATCATTTATATCATATATGAGAGCCAAAATGTTCTCATCTGTTGTTTTGCAAGCCTCCCTTGCGCTATCAAAAACTTCCTTCCTTAGTTTTATTTGCTGATACCATTCATTAGCTTTATACAACTTGTCCTCTGTTACGATATTTTTAGCCAATAGTGTCTGAGCTGGCAAGTTTCTGATTGCTTGCACTCAAGGAAACATCTATGAATAATATTTATGAAAAGAGTCACCTTCTTCATGCAAGTCTTTCCATTGTTCTCGAAGTTGAACCAAACTCTTATGAGATTCAGCTGCAGTGTTAATTGTCTCACATCCCTTTTCGTAGACTCTGATCATCCATTTTTGGGTGCCTTTTGACAGAGTCAGAACTTCACCAAGCTTAGACATTTCATCTCTTAACAAAAAGGTAGGTACTATCCTTATCTCTCCTTTAGAATCTACTGGCTTTATCAGAAATTGAAGGCATGCTCGGAGCTCCTCATTTTGTTGCTTCAATTCTCTCTTTGAAAGTTCATCCTTATTCAGCTACTCTAGGATTGAAGTAACAAACCCTTTGAACTCATCAACCCTTTTTGCTCATGTAGTTGTTCCCAAATTTACAGTTGTTATGACATAATCCTCTGCTCTGACCTGTTCTCTATTGGTATCAGGCGGTGGGACAACTACTTTAGTTATTTGAGATCCAGCTTCATCCTTGTAAATCCTAGATTGTACCTTTTCTTTCTTCTATTTCTTCAGCTTTTGGGCCTATGACAAAATTGTGCTCAAGTCTAATTTCATTATCTCCACCTAAGGTTCAGGATATGCTATTCTACTTTGCAACCAATTAGGTGCTGAAGAAGAAAGCTTTCTAGATCCATCAAGATTTTCGCTGTCTGTATTTGGGGGTCCTTCAAGTAGTCCTTATTCTTGTTCTGATTCTTTATCTTTATCTTCTTCATCTATAAGATTTCTCCAATTTATCATTACAATTTCCCGAGCTACCACGAGGCTTGCCTCTGTTTGGTCCTTCTCTAGAGGACTGTCTGATATTTCAATTATCTCTGCACTGACTATCTCAACCAATGGCTCATCAAGTACCTCATTATCTTACTCGTCAAATGTATCTTTCTCTGGTTCTTTCTCTTGAAGACCTAGTTCGGCATATACCTTCTCAATACTCGGTAGCAATGGCACAACTAAGGGAGTTGAATTTTGGTCCATGGGTATTTGAGAGATAGGAGTAATAGAGGATAAAGGCATCGCAACTGAAGACAAGTTCACTTGTGTCAAATTGGTAAGCATAGCCGACCCCAAAGCTGGTGGGATAGAAGAAGTTGGCAAGACGGAGGAAATGACTATGGGGGAAGTGATTGAGAAAGAGGGTAGGAAAGGTGAAAGAATAGTAGAAATGGGAGGTAATGTGAGGAAAGTGGTAAGTGAAGTAGAAGATATGGAAGATGAGGATGTAGAAATAGTGGAAGAATATGACAAAGTAGCAATGGATAGAACAGGATTGCTTGGAGCACCAGAGGCTACTACTAATGAAGAAGAGACAACTGAAGTAGCAATTGTGAGTGAAGAAGCAGTAGAGACATTCTCCTGAATAATGGTTGCTGAAGAAGAAGGAGAAATAATAGTAGTAGCAGTAGTACTAACATTTAGAGTAGTAGGAGGTGGAGAAGCTAGCAGATTAGTATCATTATGAGTAGCAACAGTCTCCGTAGCTTGTCTAATAGCCTTCACCTTATTCTTCTTCATCTTAGATCCTTCTCCGAGACCACTAGGCACATCTCTTTTCTTCAAAGCTCCTGTCCTAGTAGGAGGCATTTCTTTCTTATTAGTCTTTGTAGTGACCTTCTTGCTTTTCTATGCTTTAGCCTTTTCTACCAAGGTTATATGGTCTTCACTATCTGATCTCTATCCCTGGGTTGGTTCTGCCTCATCAGTGATTTCTATGGGCTTATCCTCTTCTCCTTCATACTCCTTTTCTAATTCAAGTGTAGTGTATGTAAGCTGTATCCCTTGTCCCTCCAAGGTAGCAATCTGACCCCTTACCCATGCTTTACTTAATCTAATCGGTTCCTTCATTATAACATCAAGGGAGCTTTCTTTAGCATTTGCCCAATTAGGTAGGGGGAATTGGCTAGTGATATTGTGCCTCCCAGGCTCCTCTGTGCATTACATTGTCATCATCATCTAATTGGTTAGGAACTACAATAATATGGAATTTCCTTATAAATGCCAGAGATAATCTAGAATGGGCTTTCTTCATGACCTCATAGTCATCCTTACAATTTGCCCAAAAGTCTTCTATATGCATCTTATGAAATAACTTCTTACTTACAAACCTCTCCATCACCTTATTAGGATCAAAATGATCTCTTCCATTGTAGTAATGAAGATTGAGAAGTTGGAGTTCTTTTTCAGAGTGCTCAGCTAACCCCAATGAAGGGAACGCATGATTTCCCCTACCTAACATGATGGGAAATTAGACATTTGTTCTATGCAGGTGCTTAAGTTTTTCAGCACAAGTTATCAGTTGTCTAGATAATTCCAAGAGCACTACTTTATCTGTAGGATATCTAGGGAGTCTATAAGCCATTCCCGTGAAGCCCTATATTCTCAAATATGTGAACTTCTCAAATTGAATATACCACCTCCCATGCTTAGTGATTTCATTCATAGCTTTTGTGGATATTCTGAGAGTTGTATTGCCTTGCAATAATCTGGTTATGTACATAGTAAAAGCATCATTTACCCTCTTAAAATGCATAAGGGATTTTGAAAATGTAAGCTATGTGTAGCATTCATAAACCTTTACTTGAGTTTGCTCATCATTTCCTACTTCCCCCACTTTAGATAATCCAACATAACAATTCCTCCTTGCCAAGGCATAAACAACATAGGATGTCCATCTGAAGAACTGCTTCTCTTTGAAGTTACTGAATGCTTCATGGATGTTGTCACTTAAGATTTGTGCCCAATGGAACTTAGTTCCTTTTAGTATCTCTTCAATTATAACAAACATCCATCCCTCAAAGGTTGATGTTGTAGGCAATCCATATATTCTACTCAAGAAAGTTATCAAGTCCCCTATCTCATTGTGAAAGTCACTTCTGTGTAATACTTGGGGGAACATAACCATGGCAAACCTTCTGCTCTTTGCCCATTGTTCATTCATATGTTTCCTACATCCACTTTCATCTTTCTTGTAGGTGGCCTCTAATCCTACCTTATCTAGAATGGTCATTACTGTATGCCATAGAATATCAAAGGTTTCAGCTAAGGAAGGTGGACTTAAGTCAGCTAAAATATCTCCATTGGTAGTCTGTATTGTCTTGGTCATGACATCATACCTATCTGCATAGGCAATTATCAGTTCAACACATTGAACAGATGTAGGGAAAGCAACAACTTGTGCAATCCCACTGTCCTTCACTTTCTTAGCTCTCGGGGTTGGATTTGGGCCAAATACTCTAATTCTAAAATCATCAAGGTCAATATGACCTAAGTCTATGTCTCCGATGTCCTTCCATCTAGTAGAAATCTTTGTTTCTAGAGGAATACCTTTGAACTCATACCTCATGATTTGAGTTCGTGTAGTCATCTAACTTGCAGGATTGGACCTTATAAGTTTTGAAGCCCTTGAGGTGTTTTCTCTAACTCCTAAGTTTAAAGTCTAAGATTACCAAGTTGACTTCTACAGTATTAACACCATGTTATAATGAATGAATCTAGCATAAATCTACCAAATTACCAATTTAGACTTATGAGAATAGAAGTCTGAAATCTTCTAGCTATTGCATTTATCACATGATCAAATAATGGAGCAATCTTACACTAATGCATGTAATAAATACTCTAATGCTGCAAAATCTTGATTAAAACATGTAAAACATCATAATTTACCAAGTGCAGTCATTATTTCTATCTAACAAACATTTCTCCTTTTGAAAATTTCTTCTAAAACAGTCATTTACCCAGTTTACGCTAGTTTTTGGGTCAACTAACCTACAACAAAAAAAGTACTACATTTGGGGTCAATTGACCTCACTGGAGAAATTGGGACAGTTCGACCAACTAGTCTGTCTATGCTCATGTCATCATACTACCTTGCGTGGATTTTATGGTCAACTGACTTGCACGGGTTTGAGGTAAGACCGACTTATGTTAGTCATTCGGGTCGGTCGGTTGCAAGTTCAACTCAAGTCGATCAAAACAAAATTTACCACTCTTGTGTGGGATTGGATATAGTCTGACTTTATGGGGTCTTTGAAGTCAACTGACTAAGTCAATGATGGTGCATTTTGGTACAAGGTCGGAGGGAGTTCATTTCGGTAGAAATTTGTTTTCTTGTTGCTGGGGTTTAGGACATCATAGACCTATGGGACATTTTACATGCATTTGACCTAGGTCGGAGAAGTGATTTTTTAGTGCAAGTCGAGACATCAAACTTTTGGCACAAAATTAACTTAAAGTTTCGGCAGGGATTTTCAAGGCCGCTGACCGACCAGATTGATCACGAAGTTTAGATAGTCAGTCAGATATGCTTTTAGCACAAAATTATTTCCATTTGTTTTGAAGATCGATTCAATGTGTTAAGGAAATGATCTTTTTGTCTTGTAAGGGTTTGGCAAGTATCAGTTTCATTTTGTCTATGGGGAGGATCTAGGATGATGCTCAAGAAATATGCTACCTCCCTTCCATTTGACATTAGGGTTTCATGTTAATAACCTATTTCAGCAAAGAAAACCCTAACTTGCATGCCATAACCCTATCGTTTGTGCATTTGGTGTGCTTTTGAAAGAAAATGCATTTGATTTCAATTGAAACCCTAACTATGAAAAATCCTAAACAATGGGGATGAACACCTACCTGGCTCACGAGAAATGAGGTGAGTTGAAGCATGCAGGCGTGGAGGCAGTAGTTGGGTCGAGTTCATGGGTCGTGCAGAGCAATTGATTAAAAGTCACCAAAGAGTGAACTCTGAATGTTTGTTCCACACAAAATGAGTTTGAAAACCATGAAAATCCCTTTTTATCACCCCAAATTAATCACCATTAATGCAGAATGTACGAAGTGTCAGTCGGGAGATTCGACAGAATATTAGGGTTTATGCGGTGTTTGGTTGTTTCTGACTTGACAGGGATTTGGGATGTCACTAACTCAGTCAGTGGATAACATTTTTAGTGCTAAGGTGATCAGTCCATTCTCATGTGGTGTGGGAGTTAAGAGTTCATCAGATTGGTGGTGGATTTAACACTCTTCGACTTTGTCAATGAATAAGCATTGCAGCGCAAAGTCGGTGGTGACCAGTTTTAGCGCTAAGGTCAAAGGAAGCGAATTCTAGTGCTAAGTTCGATGGATGTGAAAAGTGGCGCTAATGTTGGTTAGATAGAAGCACAACGCTAGGGTCAGAGGCGAAGGATTCTAGCACAAAGGTCAGACAAAGGGCATTTTAGTGCAAAGGACTATCAGACCTTCTTTTATGAAATGCAGAGACTTGGACTTAGTAGATTTTGAACTGACCTATTAACATTAGATTTCTAACATAGTGAAACATGCATTTTGACTACTTTGACAACTTAGGAGATGGAAAACCCACTTGACACTCAAAGCCAAGGTTTGAAAGAGGGGGTCCATATTTTTTTGAAATGGGGCGTGTGGGCAAGGCACAACACTGTGCAGAGTATTCTACAATCTTGTTGTAGGAAAAGAGATGGTAGGCACATCCAGAAGAATAGAGATGGAGAAATTTAATATCACTAATTTTGAGTTGTGGAAACTCAAGATGGAAGACCTACTTGTTGATCGTGACCTATGGGAAACTGTATCTGGTGTAAAACCAACTGCTATGGCACAAGCTGATTGGGATCTAAAAGATCAAAAGGCTAAGGGTCTCATAAGATTCAGTTTAGCTGATTCTGTCTTGTTAAATGTCCATGAGGAGAAGAGCACAAAAGACTTTTGGAAGAAGTTGGGTGATGTTTATCAGGGTAAATCCCTGGTGAACAAACTTTTCCTGAGAAAGAAGTTGTAATCTCTGAAGATGGAGGATGGAGGATCTATTTCAGATCACTTGAATGCCTTTAACATGTTAATTGCTCAATTGACATCAGTTGGTGTGAAGTTGGAGGAGGATCGTTTTATGACCTTGCTTTGTTCTTTGCCAGACTCATGGGATCATCTTGTGATGGCTATTGGAAGCACCACATCCACTTTCATAATGGATGAAGTAGTATCTTCGCTGTTATCTGAAGAGATGTGGAGAAAGTCTTCTGAAGAAGCTAAAGAGGCTCTTGTAGTTCATGGAAGACCTAAGGAGAAAGGGAAATAGAGGGACAAGAAAGGTGAGAAGGGGTAGATCCAAATCTCATGGGGGATCCAAATCTCCTGGAAAGTCCAAGGCTCTTTGTTGGAATCGTGGAAAAATTGGGCATTTCTGAAAGGAGTACAAAGAGGAGAAGAAAAGGAAGAAGAAAGCTCCTGACTCAGATTCTAACAAGTTACAAGATGATGGTGATGCCTTCATCGTAGCCCTATCCACCCATGCATCTAATGATGTGTGATTGATTGATTCTGGTGCATCATTCCACATGACCTCACATCGAGTCTGGTTTACAAAATATGAAGAATTTGATGGTGGAAAAGTGTACCTGGGTGATGATTCTCATCTGAAGATTGTTGGTCATGGAAGAGTCTCAATCCGATTCCCTGATGGATGAGTGAAGGGGATCACTGGGGTTATGCACATCCCAGGCCTAGCACATAACTTGCTTTCTGTAAGTATGTTGAATGATGCAGGTGTGCAGGTTGTCTTTTCGAAGGATGGATGCAAGATGACTAGAGGATCTATGGTGCTTTCTAAGGGTACTCAGAGAAGTACTTTGTTTTAGTTGGAGGCATGCACTTCATAGTGCAATAGTTCTTATGACTCGAAGAGAAGAGTTGCAGTCACTTCATCCCCACCATCTAAATGAGTAGTGAAGAAATCTATTATAACTGGTTCTGATGGTAGTGCACATGTTTTGGAAGTTAAACTTCTTGTTGAAAAGACTATGTTATGGCATTTGAGATATGGCCACATTGGTGAGAAGGGTCTGCATACCCTGAAAAATAAAAATGTCGTTGAGGGGTTAAATGATTGTAATCTCAAGTTTGACTTTTGCCAACATTGCATTTATGGAAAGAAAAACTGTGTTTAGTTTTACTCTAGTTCTCATAAGTCTTTTGGTTTATTAGATCTTATTCATTCTGATGTGTTTGGTCTTGTTAATGTTCCTTCGATTTCCAAATCTATATATTTTGTATCTTTCGTGGATGATTACAGTAGAAGGACATGGGTTTATTTACTCAAGCAAATCTAAAGTCTTTAGTCAATTCAAAGAGTTTAAGGCTTTTGTTGAGAATTAGACTAGTAAAAAAGATTAAGTGTTTGAGAATTGATAACGGTGGTGAGTTTTGTTTAGTAGAGTTTGAGAAGTTCTATAAAGAGCAAGGGATTGAAAGACATAAGACAACTCCTTATACCCCACAGTAAAATGGAGTTGCAAAGAGGATGAACATGACACTAATGGAGAAGGCTAGGAGTATGCTTAGTGGAGTAAGCCTCAAACAAAAGTTTTGGGCTGAAGTTGTAGCCACTGCTTTCTATCTCGTAAACAGATCTCCTACATCAGCTCTTGTTGGTAAGACACCCATGGAGGTGTGGTTTGGTAAGAAGCCTTCAGTTAGACATCTTCATATTTTTAGTTGTGAGGCATATGCACATGTGCCTAGGCTGAAAAGGTCTAAATTGGAGAACAAGGTTGTTAAGTGTATCTTCATTGGCTATGGTGTCGGTGTGGAAGGATACAAGCTTTGGGATTCTGCGGCTGAAAATGTGTTGTATAGTAGAAGTGTTATCTTCAGAGAGATAACACCATCTTCCAGTGTTCTATATCTAGAACAGACATAAAATAAAGAGGATGTGGTTCAGTTTCCTTCTACCCCTGAGAAGACTGAACAAACAGACCCTATGAGACCTGATGATGAGGAGAGCTCTAGCAGCTCTGAAAGCTCAGAAGAAGAAGCATAACCTTAACCTTAGTCATTGAGGAGGTCTCTCCTGTTGTAAAGATGACATCCATTCAATTTTTGTTATCTCTTGCAGCTACTTATGACTTAGAGGTAGAAAAAATGGATGTGAAGACATCTTTCCTTCATGGTGATTTGGAGGAAGAGATTTACATGTCACAGCCAGAGCATTACATAGTGAAAGGTAAAGAAAATTTGGTTTGCAAGTTGAAAAAGTCTTTGTACAGTTTGAAGCAGTCTCCTAGGATGTGGTACTTGAAGTTTGATGCCTTTGTGTTGTCAATTGGATTTGTGAGATCGAAATCGGATCACTATGTGTATTATAAGTTTGATGGTGATCATATTCTCATTGTTGCATTATATGTTGATGATATGTTGTTGATTGGGAAGGGTAAGAATATGATTTCTAATTTTAAGTCTCAGTTGGTAGCACAATTTGAAATGAAAGATTTAGGGGCAGCCAGGTACATTCTATGAATGGAAATTAGAAGAGACAGAGCTAACATAAAACTTTGGTTAAGCTAGAGTAAGTATGTGAAGACCGTGGTTGATAGGTTCAGTATGGCAGATTGTAGACCATTGTGTGTTCCTGTTTCTTTGGGGACAAAGTTGTTTGTTAATGATTGTCCAAAATCTCCTGCTGAGGTGGAGGACATGAGAAAAGTACCTTATGCTAGTGCTATTGGCAGTTTGATGTATGCTATGGTTTGTACAAGACCAGACATTGCCCAAGCAGTGGGAGTCGTTAGTCAATTTATGGCTAATCCTGGACAGGTACATTGGGATGTAGTTAAGCAGGTGTTCAGATATTTGAGGGGTACTTCCAAGTATTCCATATGCTATCATGGTAATGTTACATGGCCTCCGCATTCAATTTGTATTCGTGGATTTGTGGATTCTAATTAGGCGGGTGACATTGACAACAGGAGATCCACCAGTGCATATGTGTTCACAATGTTTGGTGGTGCAATTAGTTGGATGAGTAATTGACAACCTATGGTTGCTTTGCCCACGACAAAAGATAAGTACATGGAAGCAACTCATGCTTGTAAGGAAGCCATTTGGCTTAAGAGATTGTGTTTAGATATTGGTGTTGATGCAGGATAGATTACGATTTGTTGTGACAGTCAGAGTGTGATTTGCCTTGCGAAGAATCCAACTTTCCATGCCAGAACAAAGCATATTGATGTATAGTTTCACTTCGTGCAAGACATGGTAGAGGATGGGAAGGTAAATTTGGAGAAGGTAGATACTAAGAAGAATGTTGCAGATGCATTGACGAAGCTAGTGGGCACAGAGAAGTTTAGATGGTGTTCGGAGTCTATGGGCCTCTTGGTCTATAGCAGCTAAATCCTATTAATTCTATTGGCTCTTACAAGGTGTTCGACAAGTGGGAGAATGTTGGGAATTAAGGTGTCTCAAACTTGGTAATTCCTTGTATTATTTTCATTGTATTTGTTTATTTATTGCCTATGTTGTAAATTAAATTGTAAATTCATATTGTCATCTTGTGGGATGTGGCATGGTGATGTGTCATCCTACATGGAAGATGACAACTTGTAAATTTGTCTACACATGAGGAGATAGGCATCCCACTTTGTGGTAGGAATATTTTGCCATGTGGCAGCATCTTGGATGTTGTGTAAGGGAATATTGACTGAAACAATCATGACATATTCCTATGACGAAGTTATGACATGTAAGAGTCAGAAATAGGAGATTCTATGACAGGTGAAAACATGTGTCGAAGAGCATCTTTGAAAAAGGTATCTTTGGGCACCCCAAAGTGGAATATGAAATGTTGTAAGAGAATATGCTATTTATAGCCTGTGTATGATAGATTCTCTTACAACTATAAGTTATGACAGCTATGATAGATTCTATGATGGTTGTAAGAGTCGTAAGAGCATCTATCATAGCCCATTTTGGAAATAGGCGACCTCTTTAGGATGGGGTGTGTGGACTAGGGTCAAAGTCATCTTTCAATGTTGACTAAGTGTCCATAGGCATGGTTTTTGGGCCATGAGGCAAAGTTGGATGCCCATTCCAAGATAGAGGCAATTTTGCCTTGTATTTTATATATAAACAAGTGCTTTGAGAAAGGGTTGCATTATGTGATTGATAGGTACTGTTATTATACCAAAATACCTCCAGATACGAGTGTTGAAGACTCCTGAGAGCTTGCATTGCAAGTGTATTGTAAACAACATTTAGATTTGTTAATACATTGTACACATTTTGGAGTGTGGGGTTTTTCTCCCGAAAGGGATTTCCCCACGTTAAATCTTGTCTCTCTCTTCTTTTGTGTCATTCTAGGTGTATGTTGTTTTTTGTAATATATCTATTATTGGGTTGATAACATTGTAATTGTAAGGATTTGAAAGAATTTGCACTCTTCTTTCCTCATTAGATTAGCGTAGGAAGTGTGTTCCGCGTACCTTGCTTCCTTTCAAAGGGCAAGGGCCGCTTCTGCAATAAAAAGAGAACCTACCATAGGCAGAAGAACAACTCAAGTAGCTTTGCCTATAGTAGATAAAGCAAAGGGAGAGATAAGTATTAATGAATTTCAGATGACCAATATTGATTTAGGATTTGCTACTGAGGAGCAAGAAGGCCAAGAGGCCAAGGATAGTATTGATTCTTTGTTGAAAAGTGTGCAAAGGGAGAAAAATAAAAATAAAGTGCACAAGGAGCACATTGCTCAGTTGCATACATTCATAAAGGGACTAATTGACCCAAATCACATGCCATTCAACACAGCTACCCTTTTGACCATTATATCTTAGGATGAGGTAATAGAGCTAGATATCATGAAGCATAAGGCACATGTGATAGATAATTGGTTTATTCAATTCATCTCTGAAGTAGAGAAGGTAATAAAGACCTCCCTCACCAATTGGAATTTTCTCAACACATTGAGGAGCAAAGTGGATAAGTTACAAAAGGAGGTTGGACAGAGATCAATCAAAGTAGAGAAGGATCTGATTGCTCTAGCTAAAATGAAATGCATAGATGTGAAAGTACTCATATACAATAAGGTATTAAACAATCATACTTCACAACTATTAGGTATATGGTATGAAGATACTTAGTTTGAAAGTGATATCTTGAAGAGATGCAACACAAAACTCAGTTACATCAGTGTCAAATTGCATCACCTCATGTCTAAGGAAATAAACATCTTGGAAGTTCTTGAAGACAAGGTAGAAGGGAAGATAGAAAATCAAGATGTTGATTTTGCAATTGAAGCTTTTTAAGATAATTTTAAGCATGCAGTAGATGACCCTCTCCACCATTTGTCAGAAGATGTAGTTAAAAAATCCATGAGGATGAAAGCAAAAGTGGAAGGATATAATGAAATGTTGAATAACAAAAAGAACAAATGGTCTACATTACAGATGCAATTCTACTCACAAGAGCATGCTATAGCAAAGGCTAAGATTCAAGATGGAGGAGAGATTGAATAGATAGTATAGGCATATGAACCCATCAGGGGGATCCTTAGTACACATATAGGAGATTCCCCATCTACTGATGAAGAAGATGAAGAATGAGTAAGGATGCAGGATGATAGGGTCATATGCATGATGTGACAAAAAATGATCAAGTACCACTAGATGGTTGCCAGCTGGCAACCTGTGCCACATTTAACATTTGTTGACCGAGTCAAAGATGATATGGATAGTTGAGTTTGATAGCTAAATCCTGATCATTGGATCATTTGTAATCGCCTCCTCTCTTCATCCTATAAAAGGAGATGGAGTGCACATTGTAACATATTTGAAACTTAATTGATATTAGATTGCTGAAGCCTTAGGACTAATTCTCAAACTTGATTGTAAATATACATGTTTATTGCATACTTAATGAAGAAGAAGAACTAGATTACATACAATCATATACTTTGAGTAATCTGTGGATGGATTCTTGGCTTGTACTTTGATTTGCTGCATCCCTTAGAGTACAATTCATGTTGTCTTTGTTCCTTTCCATTGAAGTTTGCATCAACCATACTTAGCTGTGGAACATCCTGGTGAACCTATGGTTTGATTTCCTTCTCTTCATGACTGTATCTATAATGTATATGGATCAATAGCTAAAGATTCACTCATTTTAGTAAAGATTAGAAAGCATTCAATACAATTTGTTTAATTTCATTAAAATCATCATCACAATTGTAAATATAAGTAAATATACTGATATCCCGAAGGAAACTAAATATTCATAGTATATTTGAGCTAATTAGCATGTATAATTGAAAATACCATGCAAATACATATAAATCTCAATAGTAATCATGCAAATATCTACTCGTAGGCACATTATTTAGATGAATCCATAGTGCAGAGGGGAAAACTAATCAATAATAGTTGATGATTAGAAGAATTGATCAAACTTATAAAATATCATCATCATCTATTGAATACAGTAGGATTAACCCTATTTGTTAAAATATTTACAAAAAGTAGGTGGTAAACCAGATGTTCAGACACCAGTTATTGAAAGTAGAGCAACATAAGGCCCCTTGAATGGAAAACAACGTGGCACATCAAACCATTGAGTAACATCAGTAGATTATGAACTAATCCATAGAGACTTGGGATCATGAATTCTCCAAATTCATCGCATCTTTCAAGATGATAAAGGTTTGATTTGCAATTCTTTATCTATGTGTGTTTATGACTAACATCATAACCAACATAAATTGGTGCTAGAAGGAGGGCCTCTCTTTTGCTACTTTAATTAGTTACATACACATAATTCCTGCATCTACATAAGGTGATCTTGTCAAAGTTCATTATAATTGGTTATGCTTTGGACATTTGTGCAAAGATTCACTTGTTTTAGGTTGTTTCAAGAGTGTTGATCATAAATATTTTAGTATTGTACATAAATACTTTAATCTTTACAGTCAATTGCTTGAAGTCTTCAAATATTGAGTTATTGTTCAGGTTGTCTTGCAAATATCTGTAGTAACCTACTTGCGTGACTAAATAATCTGATATTTATGACCAGAAGTTCAACCTTTCTCATAATTTGCATTTTTGGTGCAAATATTACATAAATATCTAGTTATTACAGAGTCTTGACCATAAATATCCACCTTGGAAGATCATTTCCTCTGATCTTTGCAAAGATCTAGCCAAAATATCCATATTCTGTCCTAAGCTATTAGAATCCCGGCTCACAGGCCTAATACCAGGTCCAAATCCATTGGACTCCTTGAAGAATTACCTATTTATGGACTCAGGCCTCATACCACTAACATTCATTATAATCTTGAGTCTAGTGTATCACCATCCTCATCAAGACATATTATAACACCTCTAGTATCTCCATTTGTACCTCAGACACCTCCACAATCCCCAATTATACCTCATATCCCTCTACCACTAATCACAATGTCATACTTTACTGTTGATTCACCCTTGACCTTTACTGCATATCATCCTTTGCCTAAAAATCCTGATAAAAGTTGGCCTAAGTATCATCCATATTAGGATGTAGATGATCATATCCAAACATATAAGGAAGCTTTCTTTAGAGCAAGGATCGAACATTAGGATGTGGTATGTAGATTGTTTCCATACTCCTTAGGAGAGGAAGCATATAATTGGTACATCAGCCTTGCTCAAGCCTCAATTAATTCATGGGATGCCTTGTAAAAAGATTTTAAAGATAGGTTTAAAATACATATAGATCCTGTGATGACTTATCACCTTTTTGCCACAATTAAAAGAGTAGAAGGAGAACCGATCTCAAACTTCAATGCTAGATTCCAGAAAAGGTAATCTAAGCTAGTAGCTCCATACAATGTAGGAGATGAGGCAGCCAGACTGATATACTACTTAGCCTTAGATCCCCTAACCTCCATGTTCATAAGGAGAACACATCCTAGTGTCACAACTTTGACAGGAGCTTATGAAGAGGCAATAAAAGTTAATCAGTAGCTGATTCCTACTACAACACCTAACATTGCATATCCTGCATATCCTACCCAGTCATAGACCAATGGAGTCACGATGCCTCCTGTTGCAATGCTCGGTCCATTACAAGTACCTCTACTTAGTATCATGCCCCCTCTGAATGTGAATGGTCAGATAATACAGTATCCAAGACATGTTCAAACACCTCAAGATGTAGGACAAAATAATAGAAATGGCTCTTCTTTCTTTAAACCTCAACAAGAAAATGTAGTAGCCAAAGTTTAGGAAGAGAAAGAAGACATCAAAGATTACACACTTGAGAGGTCAAAACATTTATTCTTAATCAAACCAAAACTGAGGATATGCAAATAATAATGATCGATCTAGATATCCTGATAGGGTATATAATAATGATAGGAACTTTAACAATAATAATGGAAATAACAATACTGCACCTCGGCAACTTAGAGTATGGAATACTAGGCCAAACAATGGGTCTTTGCCATCACCCTTGGATAATCAACCTCTTAATGAACCAAAACAGACTACTAGGGTTAATCTAGCAGAGGCAACACTTACGAATTGGTGTAGAATACACAACACTAATGCACATGCCAAGCTAGATTGTCCTCAATTCAAAATAGCAGCTACTATCTTTCAAGCTGAAGTGTCCAACACCATAGGTGATCCTCCTTTCATTGAAGGGAATGAGATTGTTCCTTATGGATACGATTCTGTTCTTGTGCTAGAAAGCTTTGTAAATCATCCTCATCACCAAACAAATTCAACTCATGAGAACTACACATTGGCATGTGAAGAATCCACCTTGGCATTTGAGACAAATTATGTTTTCTCTTTGAGGATGAAAATGAACCAGCAGTAGAACATGAAGAAGTTCATGCTTATCATCAACAATATCAGGGTAGGCATAATTATAACCTTAGGAGTAATCCTAACAGGCTGCCTGGTCCCTTGACCACATCCCTACCTCCTAATAACTTCAACACTCCCCTAGATCCAAAATCAAGTAATAATCCTGGTCCTACCAAGGTCAGTACTCAGTATTTTGCACCCCAAGACACAGTGTCAAAAGATAGTAATCAATCTCCAGAATCTGACAAATTAGTCACATATTTAGTTGAGGAGATGAAAAGGGTTAAAATCAGCTTATCCCTATTAGAATTACTTAAAACCCCAACCATCAAGAAGGCTTTCATGAGGTCCCTAGATAAGTCTACACCAAAAGATGATAATCATGCCAATAATCCGAGTCAGATCTTGAACTAAGATCATGCAGCCAAAGAAAACAATGTCAAACATAAAGTTTCAGCCACTGTTCAAGCTACTGAGACCTCACATATGACTCTATAGAGACAAGACTGAGTCACCCCCATTCCTACTCACATTAAGAATATTTGGTAAGAACCTACACAACTACCTAGTAGATTCAGATGCATCAACCAATGTGATGCCACTATCTATTTGCAATACCTTAGGGTTGCATCCAGCCAAGTCCCTCAAAAAAGTGACACAACTAGATAAAACTGAAGTAAGTGTAGTGGAAGAATTAACACATATCCACATGCAGTTAGAATCAAATCCAAGGATTCAATATTAAATTGACATCCAAGTGGTGGATATCCCTGACACTTATGGAATGTTGCTCAGTAGAGATTGGTCAAAAGCACTCAATGGTTACATGTCTACTGATTTCAGCCACATGTGGTTACCTTGGAAGGGGATTCCTAATCAAATAAGGATAGAAGCTGAACTTAGGATGAAACATATGATCACATAATATAATAATACCAATGAGATATTGTATGTAGATGTTGAACTAGGGGTTTATACCATTAGATCTCAAACAGTCGGGATAGAGGAAGTTCTAATGTATAATACACACATGCATAAAAATGCTTATCAAGACAATAGAATGATCATAGAATCTGATTATACTTCAGATGGTAGTGATGACATAGATCACTTCAAAGACTTTGAATTGTACTTATCCAAAGAAATGCAATGTTGCCAGACATTAAACATATCCAATGAGGATATTTTAATTGAAGACTGGTGTAGGTTACATGACGAAGCACATTCACATAAAACTTGTGAGGCTTGCCTAGATATGATAGATATTGGAACGAGCCTGTAGCAAGAAGAGATTATCTTCAACTGAGGTAAGTAATACATCTAGTTATAATGATACTGAATCTTGTTTGTGATCTGTAGATACAGAAGAAAGTACACATCAGGATGAAAGTTACACTCATAATCTAGAGGAGATCCTGATGTATGATGAAGATATTTCCAGAGATGAAAATAATATCACCCCTGGGACTGACTGTTTAATTGAATCAGATTATGAAATATCAGATGAAGATAAATGAAGTAACTTGACAAAGTTTGAGGATTTTTTATCTAAGCAAATTCAAAGGCTTACATTGCAGGAGATCCCTCCACATCATGCTTTAATTGAGGGATGGTATAGATTACATGAAGCACCACATTCAAAGACCACATGCGCATTATGCCTACATATATTGAATAAGCAAGAGGAACTTTATTCAAGGAATCAGTTATCTGGCAACAAAGATATGCCTAATGATAAAAATAAAGAGATTGAAGTACAATCATACATTGATAATGATGATAGCATAGATGTAGAAAGAAGAGGGGTATCAGGTTCACATCAGCCACTAAAAATGACAAAGAATGAATCCCAAAAGCTAAAGTGGCTATTAGGTGGTGTAGATACCAGAGCTAAAAGGAAAAGAGAAGGCCTTGATAAGCCATTAACAGAAGATAAACCATGGATCCTTAGGTTTGATGGATCTAAATCTAAACAACGAGCTGGGGTAGGTATAGATCTTACTAACCCAGTAGGAAAGTCCTATTTGGCAGCATACAGATTGCAATTCCCATGCACTAATAATGTGACATAATATGAAGCTTTAATTCATGGGTTGTTTTTTCTCTCAAGAAAAGAGTTAATATTCTGTATGTTTATGGAGACTCATAATTGGTGGTAAGGCAAGTGAGAAGTATCTATGCTTGCAATTACAAGAAGTTGTCTAACTATAGACATAAGGTTTGGGACTTGATAGAAGAATTTGATGCATTTAATTTCACCCATGTACCTAGAGAATAAAATCATAGAGAAGATGCCTTGGCACAAGCTGCTACCACATTGGAACCTTTGTCCATTTCTGGATTAAAGAGATTTTCAGTTGAGCTGATATTAGTACCCTCCATACCTGACAATGTCGCTAATCTTTAAGTGTTTGATGATGATCAACATATCTTGGATTTCATAGCAAATAGAGATATATTTGATGCACAAATCCTAGATGAAAGGAATTTAGAAGATCATACATGGGAAGAAGAAATCATGGACTTACCAAGCAATAAGATTCCCAAAGATATGATAGAATTAGAAGAGGCATTTGATCTACATAATATGATGAAACAAAAGGATCTCTCCAAGACAGATGGAGGAGAATATTCACTAGTCAATATAGGACAAAATGAAGATGTAAGGAATGTCCTAATTGGTAAAGTCTGCACTAAAGAAGAAAAGGCAGGGATAACTCAAGCATTGAAGGATTACATACATGTTATCACCTAGACATATGATGAGATAAAGACATATGACACATCAATCATCACCCACACTATTCCATTGAAACCAGATGCTAAGCCTTTCAGACAAAAGAAAAGGCATGTCAATGCTATGTTAGATCCTATCATCTTTGAAGAGGTTAAGAAGTTGTTAAATGCTAGAATCATATGAGGCACTCAACATTGGTAGCCAATTTGGTCCTAGTAAGAAAGAAAAATGGTGATCTACGTTTATGTGTCCATTACAAGTCATAGAGCCTAATGGTATGCACCTTGCTACAAGTCTAGGTGTTCGAGCATATCAGATACACACAACCTATGGGTTTCCCTATAGAGCCACCGTGGACACATTCATGTGCACATGCTTATCCACTCATCAGATGCTAGAGACATGGTGATCTTTTGTACTGGAGAGTGATATTCAATAGGTTACAGTCTAGCGACATCATTTGGAAACCATATCACAGCCACATGGGCAGGTTAGGATGGACAGTTATCTAGGATGCAGAGGGATTGATTGATGGCTGGTCACCTCGATCACATAGTTATCTAGTTTTATTTTGATAGAGTGGCATGACAGTTTGGATGCAGATAGGATGTTCCCAGGGTGCATTCAAGCTACCCTCGCTCACTACATAGTGCAGTCAGGGCAAATACTGCTTGATGACTAATGATAGCTGATATAGCAATGAGTGATGATGGTAAAAGGATATAGAGTCAGTATCTAATGCATATGATGTCAGCATTACCAGAGCGTATTAGACCCAATGGTAGATAGTATGACTTGCTCCTATCTTTCCTCCCAATCACCCCATAGGTGATCCTCAACCTTGGGCTGGTCACACAAGTGACACCGGGGTAGAGGATGATGTTAGTGACTTCACTGGATTTTATGATCTAGATGAGGATGAGGATGAGGATGAGGATGAGGATGAGGATGATGATGATGATGATGATGAGGAGGAGGAGATTTTATTGCATTATATCTTCATAGCGAGACCATGGTGAGATCAGTAGGAGGTAGATGACGACAAGGAGATCAAGTTGAGACCACAGTTGAGAGTTCATGGTCTAGCCCCTGCAGATGTTAGGAGATTGAGTTGGCACAAGTGAGGGGAGACTAGTAGTCATGTGTCCCCAGCTACAGAGTTAGATGTAGAGCTTATTACACCATCAGCAATTCAAGATCCATCTTAACGAGATGGAGATCTAGGTGAAACATTATTATGTAGATGTACTTATTTTTGATGATTATTTATGATGCCTATATGGTGCAGTCACGATTAGGAGGGTGCACAAAGTGAACTGTCCAGGCCATGTAGCTAGAGTAAACACTATGGAAACAAGTCAAAGATACAAAGAAAATGTAGATTTGGTCATTTAATATATCATATAATTCAAATACAAATTGGCTGGCAATATGCAGGCTTACAATTAGGGCTCGTAGGCTTGATTTCACAATTACAAAATATGCACAAGATATAGCTTTGAAGCTCCTTCACAAAGAATTCAAACTATCAAACTTAGAGTTATCAATCACTACTTTCCTAAGCATCTATTTCATCAATATTTATCATCTCTAGAACATAAGATTCCTCTGCATCGGCCAAGGAAAATCACAAACTCCAATGAAGAGTTGTAATGTGTGTACACAGATAGGTTAGACCTAATCATGTAGAACTCCTTTGTAAATGAATGGAATGGTGTGCAAATCTTAGGGAAGGTCAGCCATGAACCAAACAATATTGAATGATGTGTCATTTAGCTCTGTAAGTCCTGAAATGCTCCGCAAGTCTTCTCCTTTAGTTGATTATCTGAGACTATCAAGGTGCTCTGTTATGAGAAAACAGTTGATCTTCTGATAGCGGTATCTTACCAGTACCTAACCCAATTGCTCTTAGATTTGGATATGATGTGCATGAATGTGTCTAAATGTTAAGTCCAGCTTTGTAAGGTCTGAAATGCAACTACAACAGAATGCAAACCAAAATATTGAAACTGCTACTGATTGAACTAAACTAGAAAATGAAAAGAAACAAACTGAAATGCAAATGTTTTTGGTTAATGCAAGATTGCTCTTGAACCAAGGATGCTCCTGCATCAGATACCCAGGGTTATTAAAAAAGTGAGTCCCTCACTTTGCTGGGGCTAGATAAAAACCAAGATGGTCTACCTCAGCCTAAGAAATCCAAGATGAGTCTTCTTCTAGTCTGCCTGTCCACTTCACAAGATATTCTTTGTATTGTCTTCCTCTGGTGCTGCATCCAATTCTTCTATCCAAGATGTCTTTAATCTACTTTGGCACTTATGGTAACTAATTCTTCAAATATTCTTCAATTCTGTCACTAAACTCTACTTCATGATACTGATATAGGTCTGAAATGTTGAAAATAGGTGATATACCCAATGTCTCCAGTAGCTCCACTTCATATGCATTTTTTGAATCAAACTTTTTGAGTATCCAACATGGTCCAAAATTCTTCATCTTCAACTTGATATATGTCCCAACTGGAAATCTTTCTTTTCTCAAGTATACCATCATGTCATCTCCAACTGCAAATTCCTTGTGTCTCCTCTTCTCATCTTCTTGCTCCTTATACTTACTATTCATCTCCTCCAAATGCTTCTTCACCTGATTATGCAATGTCTCCATGTGTCCTACAAATTCTTTTGCTTCTGCACTCCTCTTCTCTTCCATATTGATATCTCTCAATTCTACAACTCCTCTAGGGTTAGTTCCTATCACAATCTCAAATGATGCTCTTCCAGTACTCTTCTTCACTGAATTATTGTATGCAAACTCTACTTGTGAAAGAATCAAATCCCAATTTCCTGCCTTCTCTCCAATCAAAAATCTCAACAAGTTTCCCAAACTCCTATTCACTACCCCTGTCTATCCATCAGTCTATGGGTGAAATGCCGAACTAAACTTCAAATCTATCTTCATCTTCTTCCAAAGTATTTTCCAAAAGTATCCAAGAAATCTGGTATCTCTGTCTAAAATTATGCTTTTAGGTAATCCATGCAATCTCACAATCTCCTTGAAAAATAGGTTAGCTACATGTACTGCATTAATTATCTTCTTACAAGGGATGAAATGTGCCATCTTTGAAAATCTGTCCACCACTACAAATATAGAATCATGTAGTCTCTGTGTCTTTGGTAATCCCATTATGAAATCCATGCTTATGTCTTCCCAAGGTCTCTCTGGTACTGTCAAAGACTTGTACAATCTAGTATTTTGACTGCTCCCTTTTGTAACTTGACAAAATATACAACTCTACACAAATTTCCTAACATCCCTATGTATCTGGGGCCAAAAGTAATTTTCACTTACTAAAGCCACTGTCTTATCAATGCCAAAATGTCCTACCAATCCACCACTATATTTCTCTTTGATCAAATTGTCTCTCATTGAACTCCTAGGTATGCACAACTGATTTCCTCTGAACAACATATCCTCTTGAAAGAAACAATCCAACCACTTACAACTATCTATCACAATAGGTTCCTTACATGCTTTCCAAAGTTCTACAAAATCAAGATCTTCCTCGTACATGTTCTTCAATTCTTCAAATCCTAACACTTCAACTCTCATCTTTGTCAGCAAGTTCCTTCTCGTACTCAATACATTTGCAACTTTGTTTGATTTTCCACTCCTATGCTTAAACCCAAAAGTATAAATCTGCATGAGCTCTACCCATCTCATATGTCTTTGATTCAACTTTCCTTGACTGTTCAAATATTGCAAAGCTTGATGATCTGTATACAACACAAACTCCTTAGGCAATAAATAATGTCTCCACTTCTTCAAGTCTTGAATTATGGCATAGAACTCTTGATCATAAACTGAATATCCTCTCCTTGCATCATTCAACTTCTCACTGAAATATGCTACATGTCTACCTTCTTGGCTTAACATTACTCTAATTGCATTCCCACTTGCATCACAATCTACTTGAAATACCTTATTGAAATCTAGTAATGCCAACACAGGTTGCTTTGTCACTTTTTGCTTCAACAACTCAAAACTTTTATTTACTCCCGATGTCCACTTGAAATCTTTTGTCACCTCTCATTGTCTCTTTGATAGGGTTACAAACTAAACTAAAGTTTCTGATGAACTTTTGGTAGAAACTAGCCAATCCATGAAATGATCTGACTTCTCCAATGCTCTCCGGTGTAGGCCATTCCATAATTGCTCTCACTTTCTCATGGTCCATCTTCAATCCTTCTGGAGAAATTACAAATCCCAAGTATACTAACTCTTCCTTCATGAAACTACATTTCTTGATGTTTATAAGCAATTTCTCCTCTCAGTCTCTCAATACTGGTCTCAGGTGCCACAAATGTTCTTCTTTTGTCTTACTAAAAATCAAAATATCATCCAAATATACAATAATAAACTTACCCAAGAATTTCTTCAAAACTTCATTCATCAATCTCATGAAAGTACTCGGTGCATTTGTTAGTCCAAAAGGCATCACTAACCACTCATACAATCATTCATTTGTCTTAAAAGAAGTCTTCCATTCATCTCCTTCTCTGATTCTGATATGATGGTATCCACTCTTCAAGTCTATCTTTGTAAAATATTTTTCTCCTCTCAAACAATCCATAATATCATCCATCCTAGGTAAGGGAAATCTATACTTAACTATGATCTTGTTGATTTCTCTAGAGTCTGTACACATTCTCCATTCTCCATCCTTCTTCGGTGCTAACACTATAGGTATTGCAAAAGGACTCAAACTTTCTCTGATTAAACCTTTCCTCAACAACTCATGTATTTGTCTATTCAGTTCTTCATTCTCTGTCAGTGTCATTCTATGTGTTGCTTTGTTAGGTAAACTAGCTCTCGGTATAAGATCCATGTGATGACTGATACTTCTGATTGGTGGCAACTGTAGTGTCTTTACAATGCTAGGTAAACTTGGTGGTAATCACTCGATTCAAAGGAATCTCCTACTGAACAGTCCACTATAAATTCTTAAAAAGACCTCATCAAATTATCAACCAGGGCTTGTAGACTTGTGATGGCACTTGCATTGTATGTGCTTTCTGGGATCATACTATCTAACTTATCCACTAAATCAAGAGCTACTTATTAACAAGGGAAAGTAATGCTACTACAACTACTACGTATACTTGGTAATGTAAAACTGTAACAACCAATTAAGGAATGAAATTCTTATTTGCTAATGACAGCTATTCCTATCCTTTGGAGTATCACAAATTAATTGAACTAAGAAACTCTAAGAGTCTAATGGATCTTGTATTCATAAATTAACTGCTACAACAATTAAAACATACAAGAAATAAAGTGAAGGTTAGCTCTCCTCAATGACCCTTCCTCAAGTAACTACCTCACTATTTAAACTCAAATCTAACTCTTTTAGATAAACACAATCATATTGATTCTAAAATACATTTTCACAATCTTTCAAATCACATAAAATTTGGCTGAACTATAATATTCATAACATATAATCAAATAACATTGTCTGCATAATCCAGAAAGGTTTCAGATAGATAGATATGTGGTAGAGAAAAAACTATTCAAAACTAAACTCAACTAACTTCTGTCTCAACCATCGAACCATAATATAGGTATGGGGGAGTTATTCAAATAGGTCTCTTAACTATAAACATAAAAACACCACTCTGTATGGACTAGAATGTAATGAATGCTAACAACAATGACAAGAAAAGAAGGAAGTGTTCTAACAAAACTAGAACTCTCTACTGAAATAAGGGAACATGGGTTGATTGAATTGGTCCCATTAGTCTTCTAGTTGTAATAGAGTCCTCCAAGCTTCCAATCATATTTATTCATCACCTATCACGATGTGTGATTCTCTTCATTGAGTGTCCTTGGCCGTGGTTATTGTACTTAGTCAATACTGGAATCTCCCCTACTTTGCACCTGGAAATGTTGTGGATGTGGGCTGCACCCTGTAGTTTCTATGAGTGACATATCTCTCTCTTTTAGCTGCAAGGTTAGTCCATGAACATGTACAAAATACTAACAACCAAAATCAACACAAACATTCTCAATAATCCATACATTCCCACATATAACATAGATTTCCTACCATCATAGGTGAGGTATTTGATAATGTGCATAGCGCAAGCAACCCATAATTCTAGAAGTGATAGCCTTTTAGTTTCTTGAGATGTAGATTCCAGTTGTTTCCCTTCTTCACTAAATTCATCTCTTGCAACTATTGCATCTGCTTTGATGAGGAACTCTTCACCATTTTTAGGTAAACCTGATACCTCAACAACTACTACTTCTAAAGCATCCACTATCAGTCCCCTTATAGTGGCTTCATCATGGTAAAGTGAGGCTGCAAACTGCCTCGTTATACCTTCGTCAAATTCTATGAGTTTCAAGAAATAATCAATCCATCCTGCCTATGCCAAGATTGGTAGAGTTAATTGATCTTTGAGTACTACATCATGCACTATAGGTTCTCGTATGATGATGTCTCCTCCCATATTTCCAATTCTGAATTCAAATTCACCACAACCCCTTTCTACAACCCTTCTGTAAATCTTCTTACTGTTTAGTTTCAATAACCCACGCTTCAAATAGCCCCCTATATATTCCCTTATTGTATAATACCAGACTAAGTATCAAACCAGCTTAAAACAACTCAGAACTATAGGAATTTTAGCATAGGAAACATAACAGATAATTTAGTAGACAAATTGGCAAAGTACTCATAAAA
This sequence comes from Cunninghamia lanceolata, assembly GCA_027924645.1. Classification (NCBI taxonomy): domain Eukaryota; kingdom Viridiplantae; phylum Streptophyta; class Pinopsida; order Cupressales; family Cupressaceae; genus Cunninghamia; species Cunninghamia lanceolata. The sequence continues at coordinate 21,641,692 of BSBN01000112.1, read as the reverse complement.
ATGAAAAAAAATGAAAAAGAGGTTGTATGTTGTGTGTATAACTGACAATGGAAAACAATCATTGTTTTAAACAAAGATACTATCCCTCCCCCAACTAAATTCTTGAAGTGACCTCAATTCAAGTCTATGTACAACAAGGAGAAGGATGAAAGTATATGGATACAAGATTACTGATGAAGGGGGTAAATCATAAAACACACAATAACAAAAATTGCACACAGAAAATAGAATGATATTTTATTAATATGGGCAAAACATTACATTACAGAAGCTCAAATACAATCAGAGGATGAATCCCCTACAAGCTGCAACACATTACAACTCCTTCTCTCAAGACTTTGGAATCATTTGCATTATGTAACCCCAAATCAACTAGGGTTTCTGTTTTCCTACCTATTCTTGACTCTACACTTTCCCCCTTAACTCTACCACCCCAAGCATTCCCAAAAATGGTCATATATATCCCTTTTTGGTGGCCACCAGCTTAATTTCAAATTTTGCATCTCCCTCCAAAAATAGGTCAACTTCATGGGGCCATAACTTTTGATCCGACTGTTGGATTTTCATTTCTAATACCTTTTTAGAAAGCTCTCGAAAAGATGGTTGTGCCCAAGTAGTATCTAAAGGTAGACTGCTTGGGTTCCCCACCAAATTTTGGGCCCATTCGGAGCCTCTAAGTGCCTCAAATTTAACTTTGAATATTTCAATAGGATTTTTGGAATTTGAAATTTTAATATCTCACAAATGACAAATGATATTGAAGTGATTTTTGCACCATTAGCTTCAATTCACCATTCTGGAGGTCTGTGTAAGATTTTGTATCCAACCGTGCACAAATGAAAACTTACTAAAAATAGTAACCTTGCCAAATTTAGCCCTTATTGAAAAGAAACAATTTTTTTTTTGGTTGATGCAAGATTGCTCTTACACCCTAGATGCTCCTGCATCAGACACCTGGGTAATTTGAAAAGTGACCTTGTCACTTCTCATGAGTTAGAGGGAAACCAAAACGGTTAACCTTAGTCTCAGATAACCATGATGAATCTTCAATAGGCCTTCCTTTCCATTTCACCAAGTATTTTGTATACTACCTATTTCTTGTACTCTTACCCACACGGCTATCCAAAATGCCCTCTATCTCCTCCTTCTCTGAAGTAGATGCTATAATGTCCCATTGTGTTCCTTTATCAAGTCCATAATCATGATACTCTATCAAATCTGAAATGTTGAACACTGGTGAAATATTGATCCCACTCGGCAACTCTACCTCATATGCATTTCCTAAATCATATTTCTTCAAAATTCTGCATGGTCCAAATTTCTTCATTTTCAACTTATTGTAAGTTCCAATTGGGAACCTTTCTTTTCTCAAGTGAACCATGACTTCATCTCCTACGTGGAACTCCTTATATCTCCTCTTCTGATCTGCCTTAGCCTTGTACTAAATATTCATCTTATTAATGTGCTTTTTCACCTCTTCATGCAAATTCTTCATGTGTTCTACAAAGTTTTTAGCCTCGGTACTTGTCTTTTCTTCTATGTCCAGATTCCTTAACTCTGAAGCATTTCTTGGACTATTCCCATATACAATCTGGAATGGTGATTTACTAGTACTCCTATTGATAGAATTGTTGTCAGCAAATTCTGCCTATGGTAAAATCAAATCCCATCCCTTGGGCTTATCTCCTACTAAGCATCATAGTAGGTTGCCCAAACTCTTATTCACCACTTCAGTCTGTCCATTAGTCTGTGGATGGTGTGCAGAATTGAATTTCAAATTGTATACACCTAAAAATGACACGACTCTACATAAATAAATATTTTAAATATTTATTTCATCTTAATGTTCCTCTATCAATAAATAAATAAATAAATTTATTTATTTGATTCATTTTCTCCCATTAATTGAATAAATTACATTTATTTAATTAATTCCATCAATATCAACTTTTTTCTTCTAAACAATTAAATAATCTTAATTATTTAATTAAATCATTCATTCTTCCAAATTTAAATAAAATGCAAATTTATTTAAATCTTAATCTCCAAAAATAAAATATAATTAAATATTTTATTTATTCTTCCAAATCATGTGCAAGTAATTAAATAAATTTATTTATTTAATTTTTCTTTCAAATCTTCAAAATCTTCTAAAAATAAATTCTTCTTGTCATACAAAAGTAAACGCTGAGTGAACTGATTTAAAGCTATCAACAAAACTCTTAAATTAGAAAAATATATTCTAATTTAAGAAATAAAAATTCATCCTCATCAAGAAAGCAATTAACTCAACAAAGCATCTTTTTGAATGACACATGTCCTTCTATTCGCGCACATTCTCTCGAACATCCTCTACCATTGATCTTCTTATTTCTTCTACATTGTTGATCCTCTCTCTCATGAGTCTATAAATACAACCCTCTTCTTCCATTTCTACAATCATCAAGCTTTCAAGTAAACTTATGCTGGAGAATCCATAGCATGCCATTGGCACCCCCACTTTCACATCCACCATTTATCATCCATTTCATATTGTGTTGAAGCTCATCTTCAACACAAGTATCCAAGCCATTTCTCCTTGTCATCTTGAGGAATTGAAGCAAGGAAGAAAGCTTCCTAAGGGCCATCTTCATCACCAAAAGATCAAAAGAGAATAGGCAAACAATAGAAATCGCTAGGTAAAAAGGTTGTGAGTATCAATTTCTTATTTTAAATCCTTATTTACTTGCACATTCCATTGATGTTTTTGGGTTTTTATAATTCATTTTGATAATCCCATTTTACCCATTACATTTCTGGCACCCACCGTGGGGCATTTTCTCCTAATCTAACCAAAAAACTAAGTTTCTGAGTGACAGGTTCAATCGGCGCATCTACAACCTGTTCCAGCACATGCAAACTTCCGGCGCATACATCATCTGAGTTGGCGTATCTACAACCTATTGCAGCACATGCCAATTTATGGCGTGTAGATCCTTAGAGCCAGCGCATATACTATTTGTTTTGGTGCCTACAGTATTCTGGTGCATATATCCCTTGACACGACACTTAAATCCTTTTTAATGATGCATATGTAAAATTGGTGCATTTGCCTCTTATTCCTGCAATTTTGACACCTGTCTTGGCACATTTGTAATGTTGTGCTTACAATCTCTATTTCTACGCATATAGATTATTAAGTGGTGCATCTATTCTTCACTGTGGTTTTAGGATCTCTCATAATTGTCAGATTAACGCTAATGTTTGTCTTGTAGGATTAGGAGTTGAATAGATCATTTAGCTGCACTAATTAACTCATCTTAGATTAATTAGGGGAAAGAGTAAAAAAAAAATACATGCATGCAAATCTCACGTAGTCCTTAACTAGGAAGATAGTAACAAACACCACTGCTATCTTTGCATCATTGCTATCTTTCTTAGTTTAGAACATTGCTATCTCACAAAGGGAAATGAACCATTGCTATCTTTAACCACTTCAAAGTTAACAAATGTGTGAGTGCCCAAGTAGATAACACATTTAGTTTTTTTTCCTTTTAAATAGGATTGGATTAACCATTGTTCTCTGTGTTTGTTGAATGACAATAGGCTTATGCTCTCCCCTTTATTGGGTGACCAGAATGCCAGACTTGTTATTCCTTGTGTATAACCTTTAGAGGGGCTTGCCCTTGGATGCCCGCTTGTCCAAGTGGGAATGACCCTAAGTGGAAACAGGCTAAAGCCAAGCCCTACCGATCCTCTTTAAATAAATTATTCTTGAGGTGAAAGCTTCTTGCAACGAATGCCACTATGTTACACTGACAACCAACCTCCCCCAAAACCCTCCAAGGCGTAACCCTTGGAGGCTGGGAGACTCCATAACAGAGAGTAGCACTGCCGCATGTGTAACCACTCGAATGGTTGCCTTGACTACTTAGCCATTTGTTTAGTATACCAAAATCCCCTATTTGTTGGTGCAAAAGGTGGAACCTTTGAAGTGGCCCTAATTCATGTCATTCTTAGTAGAGGTACCAGGGACAATCCTATGGTTCGGTGGGGGTACAAGTCTAAGGAAACCTGGATCTAGTATGCGTGAGAAGTGAGTACCGTGGAGGGGAGTCGGTGCTACCAGATCCTAGAGCTACATGCTTTGAATATGCACAACTAGGGGACTCAACAAATACTGTCCTTTCCAACCTAGGTTGTAATTGTTCTTGTGTCCAAAAATCTAAAATACAAAAAAAATAATAAAAGATAAAAATCATGAAAATTTCTATGCGCTTGCTTTGTCTTTATTTGCCATAAATTGAACACCGGTTCAAAAAGATGAAGTTTTCGACCAAAAACATAAAATTCTTGAAAAATGTGCCAAAAACTCTACAAAATCAAAATTGAAAACCAGAATGGCACATTTGTTGCGACTTGCGGTGCATACATTTAGACTTGATGCACATATGACCACTATTGTTGCACATATAAAAATTGCCAGATTGATGCATTTACTTCGACCTGTGGTTCTTTTACGCTCTGTTCCGGTGCATTTATTGCTGCGCATCCAATCCAGAGAGCTACTCCATACTTCCTAGGAGAAAAACTATCAACTTTTCAGAAACCCATTTCAAACTTGTCTAAATTTTTCCAAGATCTGATTAAAATCGTGCAAGTCAACCATTTCGCTCTTCTTCCACACCATAGCTTCTTTTCCCACACAGCCTCATCCAAAACTTCACAAAAATTCTTCCAAAATCCAACAAGGTTAGAACCAAGCTATTCTTGATCGCATCAAACCTCAAACAAACCTAGTGAGTCTCCACTATCAAGGATTGATCATCCTTTTCTCTTGGAACTCCACTAGTGGATTGTGCAAAAACTAGTCTACATCAAGTAAACAGATTTCTATCATCCTTACTTTGACTATCATTTTGTTCACCCATCTTGTTTGACACCAATTATATCTAAGGAGAACCTTGCTCAAATCTTGACACATTCTAGCATCCCTTGTTCAAAACTTTCAAACTCACTTCATCCCATCTCTAGTCACCTTGCATGGTCTTAACGAGGTCCCAAAAAAAATATAGATTGAAATGGCTGAGAAAACTATTCTGACCTCTCATGATAGTGATGAGGAAATTTCCATGGAAGAGGTCCTCCAAACACAGCAAGACTAAAGATTTCAGTGCATAATGGATAAGGTACTTGGCCAAGACCCTACTAAATTCTTTCTCCACTTAACACAACAATGAGTCAAGCTCCCTAAAGATTTTGATGTAGAAGTTCTAAAAGAAACTGAGGAAGAAAGAAACCCTGAGGGAAGCACACATGAGGAAGTACCCATAGACAAAAGCAAAGAAACCATTGATTCCATGGATGCCTTAAGCTTAATGACCCAACAGATCCAAGCTTTACAACAACAATTCACGGACATGCAAACAGGACCATCAACTAAACATTATTCCCTAGAGGATATTGCACCATATCCTTTTGATAGAACCTTGATCATGATACCATTCCCCTCAAAATTTGAGCTGCCAAAATTTGATAAATATCGAGGAAAGGGTGATCCAAGGGACCACATTAGGGAATTTAATGCTGTATGTCTTGAAGTCGCCCACAATGATACTTATCTTATGCGACTTTTTCCAAGAAGATTAGGAGGACAAGCCATGGAGTGGTTTTCTAGACTACCACCCGACATTAGAACCTTTAACAAACTTGTGGACAAATTTGTCACACACTTCTCCTATAATATTGAGCATGACACCTCAATCTTAGATCTTTGTAACACCAAGAAAAAAGGTGGAGAATCTTTCACCGCATTCCTACAAAGATGGAGATAGTTGGCAAGTAAGTGCCCACATCAAATTCTTGAAAAAAAAATGCTGGAAATGTTTGTCCATAACTTACAAACTGACCTAAGCTATCAAATACAAATCCAATGTCCTACTTCCTTTAGTAAGGTAATTGAGATGGGTCTAATCATCAAAAAATCTTTAATCACAAAGGGTCAAATAAAGCTTTATAAGGACACTCCTAGTACCAATACCAACATAGATAAACCAAGATTCTGGACAAAGAACAAAAACATCTTGAATGATGGGGTGGTAGATGCCAAGAATGCGGCACCAAAACAACCAATCTTCAACTTATCAAATCCTCAAAACAACCCCCCACAAAACAAAATAAGAAACACTGAATCATGGTTTACAAATTTTCAACCTAGAAGAAAATTTACACCTTTGGGAGAATCATTGGAAATGGCCCTACGGAAGTTAATCACTAGTAAGATCATAACACTTCCAACAGAGCGGGAATATGAACCAAAAGTCAAACCTCCTTGGTGGAACGACAACAATTTCTGTGAGTACCACCGAAATAGGGAGCACAAAAACAATGACTGTGTTGACATTTCTTCTGAATCAGCATTAGGGTTTGCCACTTCTAATGCACAGGCAGATTCAGGCCAACTGAATACAGGAGGTTGCGTGAGCTCCTCCCCTTCACTTCTGGTTCTGCCGCACCAAGGGGGGTATCCCTATAACTTAAGATGTAACCTTGACTGGCTCAAAGATAGAAAGATCTGACTTGACAACAGTAGGCAGAATGCTCTCATGTATGGACCAAGATCTGTATGATAGATCACAAGGCTGGCAACATTCTTGGACATGATGTCTGGTTGGGTATGAGAGCATGCAGGGGGTTCCTAATCCTACTCCTACAACTAACAGGTGGAAGTATGAAGTGTTTTAGTTTGAATTTGGATGCAAAGCTGGACATGGTGTATAACACAAGAACACAGCATGACTGGTGCCTATCCAGGGCTTGGAGTCAGTAGACATACACCTGTGAATGATCAGCATAAATAGCTAAAACTGGATTTCAGGGGGATACACATGATATCTGCCTTACAGATATCTCCCAATATAGAGTGTTGAGCTATCTCTACTTATGGCATCCCTACTGCAGTATACCCTTCCCAATGTTCAACCTGAAAACAGTTTAATCTGCCCCTTGAGCAGAGGTTAAAAGATCAGACATTCAACATAGGAATTCTATGCTCTAGAATCTAAACATAAGCAAACATCCAGATCCAGAAGAAGGATACATGCAATACTGGAGACAGAATTAACACAACACATGCTAAGGTAGCATTACTCATATAAGATCAACCATGAAACCAGTGGATTCATGCCAAGTCCTACAACAGGAGATACATAAACTCACAAGAAAAACTGTACAGAGCAACCAGATCAGCTGGTTTTGGATTACAGAGCCAAAAATCTACAACTTTCAACAACCTTGAATGATCAACACCATCTGCATTATATAGCAGGAGGGTGTCTTCAGCATTAACTACCAGGTTGACCAAAATTCCTGCCAGATATACAGTACCATAGAAATGGCGCTCAAACTTGAATGCAGCAGGTAGGGGAGGAGACAGGAAGATTTTTCGAGCCTTGCGCCGCCGCCTAGGGATTCAGATCTTCAATCAGGTACAACATTCGTCCACGCCATCGCCCATACCTCTGCAACAATCGCCATTGATGGCGCACCAACCCGCGGCCTCGGGAAGAACATCAAACAGACAGTCGCAACCGCTTCCCGCCGAGATTCATCATCATGATATTTCGAATATGCAGGATAACATTATCCCACATGCACCCCGCAGCAACCTCCTTTGCACTTTATATACTAGGTCATGAGCATATATCATGTCGGCGCTTTTTCTCCTGACGACACTAGTATAGACTTCATCATCATCATCCTCCAGCAGCATGATATCCTGTTGTTCGAAATATCACCCTGACGTCATCATGATATTTGAAACATAACCTTCATGATAATCGGCACAACCTGATCCTTCGGAGGAACATCCTCCTGCTGAGCTTATAACAAAAGTCTGGCCGATGAACATCCTGATGACGTCATCATCATATCCTGTTGACGTCATCATCATATCTGCCTACTGCACACCTCCTCATATCCGGATGACGTCATCATCATGTTTGCAAATATCAGGAGGTCTCTTCAAGATGATCAGTGTTAGAAATATGACCCCCGCGGGACCTTGATGACGACATCATCATATTAACATCATCATGATATTCGGAAGACAACCGGATATTTGGAAATATCCTCCTGATGTTCAAATATCAGGTTGCACTGTAGCTCCTCTATAAGATCGGGGCGATAACTGAATATGATGATGCAGCTGAAAAATACTGAGGAGGTCCGTTACTTAGAGCATTTTTTGGATACTTAGGGAGAGTGCCTGAATTAAAATTGCTCAGAAAACCACCAGTCAATTCAGGCGTCAACAGTGGCTCTGTCTGGGGACGTGCAGGTGAAAGACTGCAGCGAGAACCCCAGATCTCTGGGATGCAGACCAGTCCCTTATCCATTGGGCACAGAGTCAAATACTGCACTGACCTGCATCACCCAACACACTTGATGGCCTAAGGCCACCAAGAAAAGAAAAACATGTATCTCCCTTTGTCAAATATCTTGTTTTCATTTGCATGCACTGGGTCAAGCTTGGAGATACTGTCAGGATCCACCCACAAACAAATCTTGTCATCTGCACATTCAACCCTCTGATTTGGCTTGTCATCATCCTTGTGCAGATAACCCTCAGCATCATGTGACATGTGGGTGCAGAATGTTTCAGGCAATGCATGCTCAAATGGTATGTAACACCTATCATCATCTGCATCAGCAGTATGCATTGTAAAATGATCTCCTAGTTGGACTGCAAATAGGAAACACTCAGAGTCCACCACACAACTAGGAAGATCAGGGCTCATTGTGTTATATGCTGGCCTATCAAAAGAAAAGCTTTCAAAATCACAATTGTGCACATCATGTACACAACCATCTGGTACACCAGGCTGGAAAAGATCAGGCTCTGACACCTCTTTACAATCAGGCACATTTTTACAATCACTTACCTGATGTATGTTGTTTCCTCTTTCATCAGGATGAGAAACAGAATCCAAGCCAAAAATAGTGTCTAGATCTTCACCACACTCAGACAGATCCTCATCACCACATGTGTCATAAATGGGTGGCCCAGGTACATCAGCTTCATCATAGTATGCCATTTGTTCATGGGCAGCAGAGCATACCTCTTCATCACCAATGGATTCATTCTGTGGAGGAGTATCAGCCTGTGTATCATAAGCAAAACAACCATCAAATGAAAAACAGTCATGCTCTGAACTAGCACTTATTTCAATTTCTGACTGCTCTTCATGATCTCCATGTGTTTGAAAGATAGGCAATGGGTCACACATAGGACTGCCTCTCTCTTTGCTTATATCTTCTCTGTCTTGAGTACAATACTCACAATTTTCTCCACAGGTCCATTCTAAAAATTGCTCATTGCTGTCCACAACCTCATTGTTGTCTTCATGGTCAGATGCCTCATGATTGCAATGGGAATCCTCATTAGTCCTTTCACTGGCATCCTCAACATTCATCTTTTCATCTTCACATGATGCCTTCATGACTTGGTCATTTGCAGCTTCATAACCATTTTTCACACCAAGGCCTGGGGACAGGGGTTTCAGCAGGTGCATATTTCTCATTTCTTCTACATTCTCAATGAACCTGTATGCCATCTGCATACTTGTCACCTTGAAATCCCTCAGTAATGCACTAGAGCCCTCCTCAAAAGCTTCAAAGAATATGCCAACACAGGCTGAAATATCAGGTCTGAAACTTTCAGGGACATGTGAAAGGGCTACTGCAAACCTATGACTGAAATCAACACATGGCTCTTCATCTTGTTTTCTGATTCTCATCAATTCTGCAACAAGATCAGCCGGTTCTTTTGCAAATTCTTCTTTGAAACAATCAGCAAGTTCATCCCAACAGGCAAAGGATCTCTTTGGAAAGCTCAAATACCAGTCTTTTGCTTTTGCATCAAAGGACCTAACAAGAAACCTCATCCACATATCCTCATCTCTGAATGAATATTTTCCCATAAAACTTTGAAAATTTTGGATATGTGCATTCCCATCACATACATTGTGACCACTAAATCTAGGCATCTGACAGTATATCCTAGCAGGCATAGTTTCTACTTTATAATCTACCCATGACAAATCCAGTTGGTCATACAAAGGATCAAAAGGGCTGACAGGAGGTTTAGCTTTTTGACTGGCAGACACAACAGGGTTATTACTTCTTAACTTGGCCTGCTCAGCCTCTAAGAGTATCAACCTATTTCTTATCTCTTCAATCCCTTTATCCAACATTTTACCACTGAGTGTGGGATAACTCATACTTGGATTCATAAAAATCTTACTCCTAGACATCCTTTGTCTGTCTAAGACCTAAGGCTTCCCCTGGCATCTAACTTATGCAGTAAAACAGCAAATAAAGGGGAAGTAACAAGGTACCTTTTCTCATACAGATGCAGAAATATGTACATCTTTCAACCAATAACATACATCTATCTTTCATGTGCATTTAGATCTTTTTTGCAGAGTCGCCACCTCTCCAGAGAGGACAAAATTTACAGCAGCTGAAAGCTACTTCTCCAGGTTCATTCCACCAGCAGAGCATCATTTTGTTAGTGACTCGGATGGGTCACAAGTATTATTCTTTATTTTATCAATCCTTCCCCAGCGGAGTCGCCAATTTGTTGACATTTCTTCTGAATCAGCATTAGGGTTTGCCACTTCTAATGCACAGGCAGATTCAGGCCAACTGAATACAGGAGGTTGCGTGAGCTCCTCCCCTTCACTTCTGGTTCTGCCGCACCAAGGGGGGTATCCCTATAACTTAAGATGTAACCTTGACTGGCTCAAAGATAGAAAGATCTGACTTGACAACAGCAGGCAGAATGCTCTCATGTATGGACCAAGATCTGTATGATAGATCACAAGGCTGGCAACATTCTTGGACATGATGTCTGGTTGGGTATGAGAGCATGCAGGGGGTTCCTAATCCTACTCCTACAACTAACAGGTGGAAGTATGAAGTGTTTTAGTTTGAATTTGGATGCAAAGCTGGACATGGTGTATAACACAAGAACACAGCATGACTGGTGCCTATCCAGGGCTTGGAGTCAGTAGACATACACCTGTGAATGATCAACATAAATAGCTAAAACTGGATTTCAGGGGGATACACATGATATCTGCCTTACAGATATCTCCCAATATAGAGTGTTGAGCTATCTCTACTTATGGCATCCCTACTGCAGTATACCCTTCCCAATGTTCAACCTGAAAACAGTTTAATCTGCCCCTTGAGCAGAGGTTAAAAGATCAGACATTCAACATAGGAATTCTATGCTCTAGAATCTAAACATAAGCAAACATCCAGATCCAGAAGAAGGATACATGCAATACTGGAGACAGAATTAACACAACACATGCTAAGGTAGCATTACTCATATAAGATCAACCATGAAACCAGTGGATTCATGCCAAGTCCTACAACAGGAGATACATAAACTCACAAGAAAAACTGTACAGAGCAACCAGATCAGCTGGTTTTGGATTACAGAGCCAAAAATCTACAACTTTCAACAACCTTGAATGATCAACACCATCTGCATTATATAGCAGGAGGGTGTCTTCAGCATTAACTACCAGGTTGACCAAAATTCCTGCCAGATATACAGTACCATAGAAATGGCGCTCAAACTTGAATGCAGCAGGTAGGGGAGGAGACAGGAAGATTTTTCGAGCCTTGCGCCGCCGCCTAGGGATTCAGATCTTCAATCAGGTACAACATTCGTCCACGCCATCGCCCATACCTCTGCAACAATCGCCATTGATGGCGCACCAACCCGCGGCCTCGGGAAGAACATCAAACAGACAGTCGCAACCGCTTCCCGCCGAGATTCATCATCATGATATTTCGAATATGCAGGATAACATTATCCCACATGCACCCCGCAGCAACCTCCTTTGCACTTTATATACTAGGTCATGAGCATATATCATGTCGGCGCTTTTTCTCCTGACGACACTAGTATAGACTTCATCATCATCATCCTCCAGCAGCATGATATCCTGTTGTTCGAAATATCACCCTGACGTCATCATGATATTTGAAACATAACCTTCATGATAATCGGCACAACCTGATCCTTCGGAGGAACATCCTCCTGCTGAGCTTATAACAAAAGTCTGGCCGATGAACATCCTGATGACGTCATCATCATATCCTGCTGACGTCATCATCATATCTGCCTACTGCACACCTCCTCATATCCGGATGACGTCATCATCATGTTTGCAAATATCAGGAGGTCTCTTCAAGATGATCAGTGTTAGAAATATGACCCCCGCGGGACCTTGATGACGACATCATCATATTAACATCATCATGATATTCGGAAGACAACCGGATATTTGGAAATATCCTCCTGATGTTCAAATATCAGGTTGCACTGTAGCTCCTCTATAAGATCGGGGCGATAACTGAATATGATGATGCAGCTGAAAAATACTGAGGAGGTCCGTTACTTAGAGCATTTTTTGGATACTTAGGGAGAGTGCCTGAATGAAAATTGCTCAGAAAACCACCAGTCAATTCAGGCGTCAACAGACTGCATTACACTCAAGTACACCATCCAAGATTTGATCAAGCAAAACAAAGTGTCACTTGATGGCCATACATCTAATAATGATCACCGAGAATTCAAGGATCCTCTTCCCAACTATGAGCAGGGAGGGTCTTCCAACCAAAACAATAGTGGAACTAACAATGTGAATTAGGCAAACATCTCCTTTGACTATGTTGTTAACCACATCTCAGAAAGTGATTCACGCATCAATGTGATCACTATAAACAAAGATGCATATTGTAATGTTACCACCTGCAGTAATAGAGTCACTCTTAGAGGAGCTCCTACCTCTCTGACTAATCAGTATAGTATCCTGGATCAACTTCATAAGACACCAGCACATATCTCCATTCTAGAACTTCTGTGTCTGTCCCCGTCCCATAGGGCCATACTTGACAAAGCTCTTTCCGAAGCCTTTGTTCCAATGAACCTCACTGAAGAACAGTTTCAAACCATGGTAGGTCACATTACCTCACCTCACTCCCTATCATTCACTGAAAAGGATGATATGTCAATTACCCAACCTCATAACGCCTCTCTTCATATCGAAGCCTTCATTTACAAACACAAGATAAAAAGGGTTCTAATCGATGGAGGAGATGGTTTGAATATTTGCACCTTGAAGCTAATCCTTGCATTGGGGTTTGTGGAGAAAGCTATAGATCCAAAAAAGGAAATCACTATCAAAGCCTATGATGAGGAGGAGAGAACTTCCAAAGGAACTGTTTCTTTATCAATCAGAGTGGGACCTATAGTAAAAGATGTGGCTTGTCAAGTCCTTGATATGGAGCTAGCATATAACATTCTTCTTGTGAGACCATGGATACATGCTCTGAAAGTAGTGCCGTCAACATATCACCAGTGTATAAAATTCCCCTATGAAGGCCAAGAGATCACCATCCAAGGTGATCCCAATCCATTTCAGTATTACAATTCCATTCAATCTAAACCTGAAGTTGTGATTCCTAAAAACCATGCTTCTGCTTCATCTTCATCTCAGGTTGACCTAGCTTCACTTGCTTCCACTTCAAAGGCATCCCAACCTGACCTTAGACTCAAAGATAAGGGCTTGGGTGAGTACACAATCTCCCAATCCCTCTGTTTGGCACAACTCCCCCTATCTCCAAGATCATATGGAAGACCTACTCTGAGCAAACCCAAAACAGACAAAACTACCAAAGGTCCTTTTATCAAATGGGGAAGCCTTGAAGATGAGAGTGATGAAAAGGATATCCTACAATGGTTATATAAGGATGAAGGCAGTTCATCAACACAACAAGACCATCACACCACTATACAAGCTAAGCAATATGGTCAAAGATTCCAAATTCTACAAAGAATGGGGTATGAAGGACATGGTCCAGTAGGTTCAAGAAAAGATGGTATCACTGAACCCATCCAACCTCATACCTTGACAGCATGAGTCACTACAGGGCTAGGTTACACTAGCACATCAAGAACCAACAGAGCAAAAAAGAATAAAGGAAAACAACCAAAAACTTCTGCCAGTAATTTGGTTGATCAAATTTAGCAACTGCAACTGGGGAGCGAGACTGATTCTAATTAATATGAGTGGGATAGTCTCTTAGAGCTATCTTGTGATGAAAAAGGTATCGATGTTGTCCATGAGAATGAGAGACAAGGTCTATTGCAAGTATGAGGTTAACCAGTATTATCATTGATGTCAACATACTCATATTGCATTGATAAGAAGGATTGGATGAACTGTGTGCTGAGGATATTGAGAAAATTAGTCTCAATCTGGAATAGTGAAGAATAGTGATGAGAAGAAGGCAAATGTACTCAATAGGTTGAGGATCAGAGGATGCAGATTAAAGGGTTTGTAGATATGAGTCTTGAGATGTTCCAGTTAAGATTTCAGAGGTCTGCATGAAGATATGAAGAAGTTGTGATCGATCAAGTTAAACCGGTTCCAGGAGATGCTCCGGAGTGACAAAGTGTTACAAAAAGGTCCGGTGAGATCTGGAAGTGCATTGTCCTATTCTGCGGATTGGAAGGAGTGTTCGTGATGTCCTTGTGATGTGTCATCTTGATTTGTACTTAGTGTGGAGGTCCGGAAGCACCTTTTTCAGCATGACAGTGGCAATAGACTGTGTTCTTGAAGCTCCGGATGAAGAGGAGAAGAGATTCTAGTAAGTAGAGGAAGTGTGGATGTACCTGGTCATTCAGGAAAGCTTGTGAAGGTTCTTGGATCATGTTTAGGTTGTGTTGTCAGTCCGCATCAGTGTTAGAGCCTGGAATTGAAGATATTCTTCCGGATGAAGATGTTCTTATTCAGGTTGGCCAACCAGATGAGTTATTCATATTGCGAATGTTCTTGTGGATGATTGCCGACTTAGATGATTGTTCCTAAGTTGATGCCTTGTATAAATAAAGGTTTGTGAATTCATTTCGGTGTGTGTCGTGGAGAGGATGAGTGTGGAATAGCGAAAGAGTGAAAGGCAAAGCAGGTGTGTCTCAGGCTTAAATGGAACTGATCCAGACATGGTGAAGATGTCAATCTCTAATTCAAGTTTGTAAAACTTATCATCTTGTAGACAGTGTATCTCTTGTAGGCAATGTGCCTCCTTGTGAGCAGTGTGCTCAGGAAGTGAGCCCTAATTGGCATGTGCCATTCATTTTTCTTATTCTTCTAACAGAGAATAATCCTTGGGTTAATCACCCCATGGTTTTTCCCTTAACTGGGTTTTCCACATTAAAATCTTGGTGTCTAATGTGTTGATGTTTATCTGCTTCGGTGTTTATACTTTATGCTTTCATGAATGGTTGATTGATATGCTATTAACTAACAAAGAAGAATCAAGTGTTTGAAGTTAAAGCAAGTTTTTGTACAACTGATTCACCCCCCCTCTCAGTTGTGTGCCCTAGATCTAACAATTGGTATCAGAGCCAAGTTCCTCTAAAAGGCGATTAATTGCTTGAGGAGATCCAGGATGTTGTCATACAAGAAGGACAATCTAAAGTTTGATGGAACCAACTTCTCACTTTGGAAAGGCCACATGAAATGTCACTTAGAGTGTATGGGAAAAGCATACTTATCCATGGTCACAAAGGCATATGTACCTCCACAGGGTGGTCTGACAACTCTAAATGAAATCACAGATGCTGAAAACAATTTGTGGACGAAAGAAGCTCTTCTAAGCACTTTGACTGACTCAAAACTTTCAAATGTTATTGACCTACCAACTGCATATGAGATCTAGGTTAAACTGGAACTTTTACATGAAGGAGATGAGTTTGTTAAGAGTGCAAGGTTGCAAAGTCTCAAAGGGAAATTTGAAAGATTAAAGATGAGAGATGATGAAAATATCACTACCTTTATGCCAAGAGTGAATGAGCTAGTGTGTGGAATTAGGAATGCTGGTGGAGTTCTGGATGAAAATGAGATTGTTTGCAAAATTCTCAGATCCCTTCCTGCTACATATAAAATCAAGGTTGCTGCCATTGATGAATTCAGAGCCCATACAACTATCACAAGAGAGCAATTGGCTGGCAAATTGGCTGCATTTGAAATGACCAAGTTTGGAGATGATCCCCCCAAGACTGAATCTGCATTCAAAGCCAGTGCCTATGTGAAAGGCAAACAAAGATTTGATCTGGGAGAAAACTCTTCAAGGAAGCTGTCATGATATGATCAAGCAAGGAAAGACATGGAAGAGGAAGAAGCAGAAACTGCTCATCTTGAAGCTCTCATTGCAAAGAGACTGCCAAGAGGATCTAGTAAGTATGAAGGAAAATTACCCTTTAAGTGCTTCAACTACAATAAGATTGGTCATTTTGCTTCAAGATGTCTGGAAATAATGAAGGAAAATTACCCTTTAAGTGCTTCAACTACAATAAGATTGGTCATTTTGCTTCAAGATGTCTGGAAAGATCTGCAAGGTCAAATTCTAATAGACAAAGGTTCCAAAAGAACTGTTATTATGTTCATGAAGAAGATAATGAATGAGTAACAAATGATGAATCAGAAATAGGAAACAAATTCAGAAATGAATGGGTGTTTATTGCCATCAAGGAAGAAGATCCAATATCCTCTGAATCTATCAATCATAAGGTTGTAGAAAGAGCTTTGGCTGCCCAAGTGGAAGAAAAGGATGATTGGGTTATTGACAGTGGATGTTCTCACCATATGACAGGTGACAAGAACAAGTTCTTAGATTTGGAAAGGTATGAAGGAGGAATGGTAAAGTTTGGTGATAATTCTGCTAGTAGAATCAGAGGTAGGGAACTATTTCTTTTGATGGAAAGAGCAAAACTAGTAATGTACTGTATGTTGAAGGATTGAAGCACAATCTTCTTAGTGTTGGACAGCTAGTAGACAAAGGTTATGATCTCCGGTTCAAGAATGGAAGATGCAGGATCTTTGAAAGCTCCGAAACTGAGATTGCATTCAATACTCAAACAAAAGGTAATATCTTCCATCTAATTGGTTCAAATAAAAGTTGTTTGTTTGTTCAAGTTGATCAGAGTTGGTTTTGGCATAGAAGGATGTGTCATGTAAATTTTGATAACATCATCAAAATAAGCAATATTCAGGCTGTAAGAGATCTTCCAAAATTGGTGAAACCTACAAATAGTTTGTGCAAAGAATGTCAGCTAGGTAAACAAAGCAGAGTCTCTTTCAAAAGCAAGGATCAGTCCTCTACCAGATTATTGGAATTAGTTCATACTGATCTATGTGGTTCGACAAGAATCAAGAGTATGCAAGGTGATAGATACTTCATGTTACTGATTAATGATCATTCCCAGATGATGTGGGTTACCTTTCTAAAAGAGAAATCAGAAGCCTTTGAGAAGTTCAAATTCTTCAAGGCCATGGTAGAGAATCAAACCGAATTGAAACTGAAATGTTTGAGGTCTGATAGAGGTGGTGAATTCACATCCCGTGAATTCATAGACTTTTGTGAGAAGCATGGTATAAAGAGACAGTTGTCTGCTCCTAGGACTCCACAGTAGAATGGAGTAGTTGAGAGAAAGAACCAAACCATCCAAGAAGCATCCAGGACAATGATGTTGGAAGCAAATGTTCCTCAGATGTTTTGGAGAGAAGCTGTCAGCACTGCAGTCTATACTCTCAATCGAGTTCAAATCAGAAGCAATACTGATAAGACTCCTTATGAACTTTGGTTTGGTATAACTCCTACTGTGAGATATTTTAGAGTATTTGGTAGCAAGTGTTACATCAAAAGAGATGAAGATCTAGGAAAGTTTGATGCTAGAAGTGATGAAGGAATTTTCTTGGGTTACTCCACTCAAAGCAAAGCATACTAGTGTTACAATAAGAGACTGAGAAAGATGATAGAAAGTACAAATGTGAAGGTTGATGAAGGAGTTGAAAAGCCCTCAAGGTTTTCTGAATATGATGAAGATGATCAGGATGGTGTTCTGGTTCAAGGAACTCAATGCTCTCCTAAAAATTTGATTCAGACTGATCCAGTAAATCAGGAAGAAGAGGTTTGTCTGAATGAGCCTAATCAAGAGACAGTAGTGCAAGAAACTCCCAAAGTTCCAAGGTATGTAACTCTAAATCACTCTGAAGATCAGATCATAGGTGACAAAAGCAAAGGGGTACAAACAAGGAGGAGAATTGCTCAAAATTCAAATGAATACTGTCTGATTTCAAAGATTGAACCTAAGACAATAAATGAAGCTTGTAATGATGAAAACTGGACCAAAGCAATGGAGAAAGAGTTGATGCAAATTGAGAAAAATCACACTTGGGATCTTGTTCCCAGACCTAGAAACAAGAATGTGATTGGAACCAAATGGGTCTTCCAGAACAAACTGAATGAAGTTGGTGAAGTAATCAGAAACAAAGCCAAATTGGTCTGCAAAGGCTACACTCAAATAGAAGGAATTGATTTTGAAGAAACCTTTTCTCCGGTGGCAAGAATTGAAGCAGTCAGATTATTTCTTACATTTGCTGCCTTCAAAGACTTCAAGGTATATCAGATGGATATCAAGTCTGCCTTCCTAAATGGTGATTTGGAAGAAGAAGTATACATTGAACAACCGGATGGATTTCAATTGTTTGATCATAATGATATGGTCTGCAAGTTGAAGAAAGCACTGTATGGATTGAAGCAAGCCCCAAGAGCATGGTATGAAAGGTTGGATAAACATCTTGTGTAGATTGGTTTCAACAAAGGTACTTTTGATAGTAATCTATATTTCCAAATAGATAATGAAAACATCTTGATTGTTGAAGTTTTTGTTGATGATATCATCTTTGGAGGAAGAGACAGTATGTGTAAAACCTTTGCAAATCAAATGAAAAGTGAGTTTGAAATGTCAATGCTTGGTGAAATGAATTTCTTCTTGGGTCTACAAATTACTCAGACAAAGAAAGGCATCTTTATCTCTCAGACCAAATATGTGAAAGAATTGTTGAAGAAATTCAGAATGGAAGATTCTAAGCCAATGAACACTCCTATGGCAACCGGATGTAAGTTGAGCAAAGATGATGACTCTCCTAAGACAGATCAGACCAAGTATAGATCAATGATTGGAGGATTATTGTATCTCACTTAGACTAGACCAGATATAATGTAGGCTGTTGGTCTTGTGGCAAGATTTCAGGTTGATCCTAGAGAATCTCATGTCATGGCAATCAAAAGAATTTTTAGGTACTTGAAAGGAATAGTTGAGTATGGTCTATGGTATCCTAGAGATCCAGATTTCTCTCTTCATGCATATCCAGATGCAGATTGGGCAGGAGATGTGGATGATAGGAAGAGTACAAGTGGAGGAGCTTTCTTTTTGGGAAAAAGATTGGTTTCTTGGCTAAGCAAGAAACAAGAGGCAATATCTCTGTCTACAACTGAAGCAGAATACATTGCAGCAGTAGGTAGTTGCACTCAAATCTTATGGATGAAGTAGATGTTAAGAGACATTAAAGTAGAATATGAGGAGCCTATCACAATTTTCTGTGATAATTCAAGTGCAATAAATATCTCTAAGAATCTGGTGTTGCATTCTAAGACCAAGCACATATCTATCAAGTTTCACTTTTTGAGAGAGCAAGTGAACAAGGATGAAGTTAGATTGGAGTATGTACCCTCCAAGGATCAGATTGCATATATCTTTACTACACCTCTTCCCAAGGACTCTTTTGAGTATCTTAGAGAGAAGTTAGGGGTCATGGCCCCTCCAGTGATGAACTAGGATGCACTGATGTGCATCAGTCTGGTGGATATCATAGTCATATCTTGTGATCTGGATTGATGATGGGGAGCTGCTATTAAGGGGGAGTAGCTGGTATGATTCTGATGTGTTAAAATAGCAAGTATGAGCCCTTTGGCATTGATGTTAAAGGGGGAGAGAAGACATGTGAAAAACAAGTGGTTGATGATCAAAGGGGGAGCAGTAAAGGAAGAGAAGACATGTGAAGAGTTGTTGCTGATAGGGTGAGTTGTGACAGAAAAGAAAAGTTCTTGTCTTGATGGTTTTTCACATCATATGTTGCCATCAATGACAAAGGGGGAGATTGTTGCAAGTATGAGGTTAACCAGTGTTGTTATTGATGTCAACATACTCATATTGCATTGATAAGAAGGATTGGATGAACTGTGTGCTAAGGATATTGAGAAAATTAGTCTCAATCTAGAACAGTGAAGAACAATGATGAGAAGAAGGCAAATGTACTCAATAGGTTGAGGATCAGAGGATGCAAATTAAAGGGTTTGTAGATATGAGTCTTGAGATGTTCCAGTTAAGATTTCAGAGGTCCGCATGAAGATATGAAGAAGTTGTGATCAATCAAGTTAAACCGGTTCCGGGAGATGCTCCGGAGTGACAGTGTTACAAAAAGGTCCGGTGAGATCCGAAAGTGCATTGTCCTATTTTGCAGATTGGAAGGAGTGTTCATGATGTCCTTGTGATGTTTCATCTCGATTTGTACTTAGTGTGGAGGTCTGGAAGCACCTTTTTCAGCATGATAGTGGTGATAGACTGTGTTCTTGAAGCTCCGGATGAAGAGGAGAAGAGATTCCTGTAAGTAGAGGAAGTGCGGATGTACCTGGTCATTCAGAAAAGCTTGTGAAGGTTCTTGGATCATGTTTAGGTTGTGTTGTCGGTCCGCATCAGTGTTAGAGCCTAGAATTGAAGATATTCTTCCGGATGAAGATGTTCTTATTCAGGTTGGCCGATGGGATGAGTTATTCATATTGTGAATGTTCTTGTGGATGATTGTCGACTTAGATGATTGTTCCTAAGTTGATGCCTTGTATAAATAAAGGTTTGTGAATTCATTTCGGTGTGTGTCATGGAGCGGATGAGTGTGGAATAGAGAAAGAGAAAAAGGCAAAGCAGGTGTGTCTCAGGCTTAAATGGAACTGATCCAGACATGGTGAAGATGTCAATCTCCAGTTCAAGTTTGTAAAACTTATCATCTTGTAGACAGTGTGTCTCTTGTAGGTAGTGTGCCTCCTTGTGAGCAGTGTGGTCAGGTAGTGAGCCCTAATTTGCATGTGCCATCCATTTTTCTTATTCTTCTAACAGAGAATAATCCTTGGGTTAATCACCCCGTGGTTTTTCCCTTAACCGGGTTTTCCACGTCAAAATCTTGGTGTCTAATGTGTTGATGTTTATCTGCTCCGGTGTTTATACTTTATGCTTTCATGAATGGTTGATTGATATGCTATTAACTAACAAAGAAGAATCAAGTGTTTGAAGTTAAAGCAAGTTTTTGTACAACTGATTCACCCCCCCTCTCAATTGTGTGCCCTAGATCTAACAAGGTCCAAGGGCTAGACCACTAGAGTCTGACCCACGTAATAATGATATTGAATGTCATGAGGAAATAATGATACTCCCCTTAACAGATCCTCTAATAGAGAGTACCATCACAGACTTTGTCCATGCTTATAATGACCTCCACAACACCTCTATCTTAACCATCAATACCATTGAAATGGACCAACCCAATGACCCCTTACCATTGTTGCACCCCGAACTCATAGATTGGGACTTGCAAGACACTACCCCTGAGCTCTATACCTTTCAGAATGATGAAGCCATCATAGACTATCTTGAGCTTAGAGATCATATACCTCTAGGGGACCACAGAGCTAGCTATGCCATAGAACTCAACGACAAGGCCTGTTTTGGAGAGAGTTCTAAGCCTTTCAGTCTCAAAAATGTAAAAATGAAAGAAAGACCTAATGGTGAAAACTGCTCTGTGGCAGTGTTAGATCATGAAAAAAGTAAAAATATAGATGTATCCAATGGTGAAAACCTCTCTGAGGTGCCGAAGGATGGAAGGCTTGAACCTCTACCCAATCTCACACATCAAGAGAGATCTTCAATCTTGATAGAACTAGCAGAGCTGATCAATGTCAGCATAGGTGATAATCCTAGAATGATTCATATGGCACAGTCTTTAACAACACAAGAAAACCCAACATTCACCAAATTCTTCAAGAGAAAACAAATGAATTTTGCCTAGACATATGCAGACTGCCAGGGCTAGATCCAAATCTCATAATGTATCACTTATCCTTAGCTCCAGGATCTAAGCCAGTAAAGCAAAAACTTAGAAAGATGCAGCCACATGTGGCCCTCATGATGAAAGAAGAGCTAAAGAAATTGTTAGATGTTAGATTCATCAGACCAATAGACTATCCTAAGTGGATTTCAAACATAGTACCAGTCACCAAACCAGATGGTAGAGTCTAAATATGTAAAGACTTCAGGGACCTGAACAAAGCTTGTCCAAAAGATGATTTCCCCCTGCCAAACATTAACATTATTGTAGATCTCATGGCATGGTACACCATGCTATCACTAATGGATGGTTTTTTCCAGATACAACTAGATAAAAATCGCACCTGAAGACCAACACAAGACTACATTCACATGTCCATGGGGCACCTATTATTGGTGTGTCATGCCTTTTGGGTTGAAAAATGTTGGCGCAACATATCAGAGAGCTATGACCACAATCTTCCATGACATGATGCACACTATAATGGAAGATTATGTGGATGACATCCTGGAAAAATCACTCACAAGAGGACACCTGACAATACTAGACAAAATCTTCAGAAGAATGGAATAATTTAATGTGCGCCTAAATCTGAAGAAGTGCATTTTTGGAGTTACCTCAGGTAAGCTACTGGGATACATAGTGTCCACCAATGGAATCAAAGTCGACCCAACTAAAGTGAAAGCCATCACGAAAATGCTGCCTCCTAAGAACCTCACTCAGCTAAGGTCTCTACAAGGAAAACTACAGTCTATCAGAAGGTTCATTACTCAATTGGCAGACAAGTGCCACCCATTTTCCCACCTCCTACATAAGAATGTCCCTTTCAAATGGAATGATTCTTGTGAGTAGGTATTTCAGCAGTTAAAAGAATATCTAATGAAACCACCTATATTAATGCCACCGATTCAGGGTAAACCTTTGCTACTATATATCTCGGCCACACCAACAGCTCTGGGAGGTCTCCTCGTACAACAAAATTATGAAGGGAAAGAACAAGCAATCTACTATATCAGTTGAACACTTGTTGGATATGAACTACAATACACACCAATTGAAATAGCATGTCTCGCTATGGTCTTCGACTCACAAAAGTGGAGACATTACATGTTGTCACATTCTGTCAAACTAGTAGAAAAAATTGATCCACTCAAGTACTTACTCAACAAAGTAGTCCTAACAGGTAGATTGTCCAAATGGGTCATGCTTCTTAGCGAGTTCGACATCGAATATGTAGACATGAAAGCAATAAAAGGCCAAGTACTTGCAAATCAACTGGTAGATGCACCTCTAACAGATGATAGCCCTTTGAGTTTTGAATTTCCAGACAAGTCTATCTTTCACATAACCACAACAACCTAGAAAATGTATTTCGATGGCTCATACACTCAGCATGGATCAGGGGCAGGTATCTTGTTGATCATCCCTAGTGGTGACACCATTCCTAAATCATATAGATTACTCTTTCCCTGCACTAACAATGTGGAAGAGTATGAAGCCCTAGTCATTGAAATCAAGCTAGCAGTTGAATGGAATATCCAAGAACTTCAGGTGTATGGTGACTCACAGCTGGTCATAAATCAAGTAAATGATGACTACCAAACAAAATATGAGAAATTAATCCCTTACAAATGAATGGTAGATGACTTCAAAGAATACTTTGTCAAGATCTCTTTTGAACAGATACCAAGGATTGAGAACAAAGCTGCAGATGCCATGGCAATGATTGTGTCTCTCCTCGATATTGCAAATAATCAATCACGTTATGAGTTCTTGGTAGAGCCAGCGTCCCGTCCTACATATGACACCCTTGAATCCCATATCATTTGCCACATTGTTGGAACTGATTCCCTCCTCTATGGAAAAATATTTGCCTATCTTAAAGAGAATACCCTCCCACCTGATCTCTTTATTAACCAAAAATGAACCTTCATCCGTCAGGCATCCCGGTATGCCATTGTCGCCAATACCCTATATCGCAGAGGCTCGATGGTACTCTCCTTAGATGTCTCGATAGTGAGGAATATCAAACCACCCTAAATGAAGTGCATGACGGTATCTCTAGGACCCACTCTAGTGGCCCTACCCTAGCCAAGAAACTCATACGCATGGGATACTATTGGCCAACCATGGAACAAGATTCCTATCATTTTGTAAAGAAGTGCAAGAAGTGCCAAATCCATGGGAACCTAATACACGCACTAGCACAGGAGCTACAACCACTAATGACTCTTCGACCTTTCTGTCAGTGGGGACTTGACTTAGTGCGCAAGATTCACCCTCCCTCATCCAGTGGCCATAAATTCATAATCATCTCCACTGAGTACTTCACAAAGTGGATTGAAGTTATGCCCTTAGCCAATATCATAGGCAAGCAGATTGCCTCCTTTATCTTGAACTATATCATTTGTCGCTCTTCATCCATTGTCATGGATAATGGATGACCTTTCAAAAATCAATATGTCAGGGAACTATGTGACAAATTCCATATCTAGCACCACTTTTCTACCCCCTACTACCCCCAAGGCAATGGCCAAAAACTATCTTAAAAATCCTAAAGAAGACTGTCAATGATGTCGGCTGTGATTGGTATGTCCAATTAAATACCGCGTTGTGGGCCTATCACATAAGCATACATACACCCACAGGTACAACACCATACTCCCTGGTCTACAGATCTGAAGCCATCTTGTCCATTGAAGTTGAGATCACATCCTTGTGAGTTTCATTAAAACGCCTCATATTTGATGAAGAGTACAGAGTGTCCAAACTTCAAGAGTTAGAGCTACTCGAAGAGAGAAGGCAACAGGCCTTTAACCACCTAAAAGCTTATCAACAACGAATGTCCTAAAGCTATAACCATAGGGTAAAGCCCTGAGTATTCCAATTTGGTGATCTAGTCCTCAAAGAAAATCCCAGAAATCAGCAAGATCGAGAGAAAAAAGGCAAGTTCAAACCTAACTAGTTGGGTCCCTATGTCATCATTGCAGCCTATGGGTTAGGAGCATATCAATTGGCTACATCTGAAGGCAAATTGTTTGATGATCCTATCAACAGCATACATCTTCACAAGTTCTACAGCTAAAAACCCCAATGCAAGGGAGTCCTTAAAAATTCAAAAAAAAAGATTAAAAAGTGATAAAAAACAAACAAAAAAAATTAGAAAAATAGAAAAAATAACAAAAAAATCATCCTCTGGTGAAAACCTGGCAAACAAGCGCCTAGGATAGGTACCATGATGAAAACCTGGCAAATAGGTGTCATGTGTACTTTTAGCTTTCATGCAAATAAAAACAAGTGGTGAAAACTTGGTAAATAGGTGCTATCTGCGACAAACCACTTCCTCCATCTATTGTGACCTCATGTCTCTTGTGTCCATCATATCATTCATCTTGAACCAGTGCTTCGAACCGTTGTCGAACTATGTTGCCTCTGAGTTATCACATAGGCAAGGCCATTCTCAATGAGCCCTCGAGGCTCTGCTCTGCTCTGTTTCTTTCCTCTCCATTCATTGGGTGTTATCTGTCCTTCTATCCATGTCACTCTATATCTATGCCATCGCCTAGGTCTTAGGTCTATTAGGTTCACACCAAACTATGTTGCCTCTATGTCATCATGTAGGCAAGGCCATTTAGCAATGAGCCCTCGAGGCACTAGGTTAGTCCCTAAGGGTCCATCTCTACATGTCTATTGTCATCTCATCCATAATAAACTGATCCTTTGTCTAAACTGGGGGCAACTCCTCGACTTGGTTGCAGATTTAGATTCTTGAATGCCACATTTTCTAAGAGGATACCAATAAAGGATTGTGATACCTTTCACTAGATAAGCACGTGCAACAAAGCAAGCTTCCAAGAAAAAATCTTGACAGAAAACATCAACCTGTTCAAGGCAAAATAACAACGTATACTGAAACACTCAGACTAATTCTATATCAATTATGGCAAAAGACACATCTAATGCAAGAATGTTTTGTGAATAGGTTAACTTACAGGGTCTTGTATTTTTTCATTATGTCTTCCTATGCTACTCAAGGATGCCAAAAGCTAGAGATACTATGATGGGGGCATAATTTTTTTCTTTGTCTACTATTTGTGGATCAAACTTTAGTAATGTGATGACTTTTGTCTAACGACATGATCAACAAAAGATCATCGAGGACTTCAGAGGTCTGAACATGAAAAAGGGTAATCCTTGTCTATTGAAATGCAAGAGGTACTCAGGTCATCGAGATTCAATTTTACTAGATGCTTGTATTAACTTGCTATATCAAAATCCATGTAAGGAATACTTAGGTCATCTCGGTTTAATTATACCTAGATGCTTGTATTTTCTTACAACATTTCAAAAAGAGAAGAAACAAAAAGTGCCCAATGATGAAAGCCAAACACTTGCGTTCTAACGATGGCAAAGTATCCACATTCATCCCATATCCAAAAATTCATATCAACCATGCAATAAGAAAATCCTGTAGTGTATCAAATGAAAGCCTGTATTTCTTCATTTCTTCTCTTTTGTCCATCTATATCATCTCTATGTCGATTAAGTACATTTGGACATATCAAGAACATAGCATAGGTAACCGATCATATCACATAAGATAGTCATTCACATGATTAAATCAATTTACATACATAATTAGCGCATTAGGTCATCCACATACATTTGTATCCATATATCATCTCAAAAAATCAAAAACATAGACAAATACATATAGAGCTGCATAAACATATCAATAACATTTCACATTTGCATTGCATATCAAATCATCCCAAACCCATCTAGTATGCATCACATATTAAAAGAATCATAAGATAGATTGCATCCATAGCATATAAACATAGAACACATGCATGTAGAACATCAATAACTGCATCATCATATAAACATAAAAACATGTCCAAATGTGCAATATATCAAAATATCTGTCCATCTCTCAGAGTCATGTCATGAAAAGTATACAAAGTACAAAAAGATAGTGATACATGTCTCAGGGCAAAATAATACATAACAGGCTATCTCA
The DNA here is from genome assembly GCA_027924645.1 of Cunninghamia lanceolata. NCBI lineage: Eukaryota > Viridiplantae > Streptophyta > Pinopsida > Cupressales > Cupressaceae > Cunninghamia > Cunninghamia lanceolata. Next base: position 21,614,605 of record BSBN01000112.1, on the reverse strand, counting down.
GCCATAAAAAATGTGTACATCCTGCTAAAAATTGGTACAAGTGTCAAAAACTGGCTAACCCTACTACCATGGAGCACTGCTCCCTGCACCACCCTCTCCTTTGTCGCCCCCTAATTGTTAAGGGCCTCTCACAAATGCCACAGATTAGGATCCACCTACCCTCTGTGATGCCGCAGACTGACTCCTGTAACTGGGTGCATGCTGGTCCGCCGACACTACCCTGTGATATAATCCTCTGTAGTACTAAGTTTGAGCTTGTGCTCTAGCAAACTCACCCTATACCTGGGCTAGCTGTGTCTGTGCCTGTTGCACTTGTGTAAGCAAAAAGCTTGAAGTACTATCTATACCCAGAGCTACCACTGCTGCATCTCTCTCTGCTCTGATCACCCGCACACTCAGCAGGGCTATGTCTCTCTCTGGAGATCTTTGATATCTACCCTGCATTTGCATCTCTCTGAGACTCTGTTGCTCTCAGGTGGGCCCTTAATTGCCTAACCTAACCCTGTAATGCAACCATGGCCTGCTGCTGTAAGTCAGGCTACAAAGCCTGCTGTCCCTATCCCTATCCCTAACCCTACACCTGCTACTGTGCCACCTGCTGTGGTGGTGACATCTATCTCTGCGGAGCCACCTACTATGCTGGCACCTGCACCTGCCCTGTAGCCTACGGCTGCGCAACCTCCTGCTAACCTGAAGGTCCCTCCTTAGACCTCCTCTTCTGTCTCAGTCTACCTCCTCCTCTATCTCCACCATCATCTCCCTAACCTCCTCTTCCCCTCCTCCATTTCCTCCTCCTCCTATCAGCTCCTCCCTCATCATCTGAATCCTCCTCGTTTATACGAGGAGTCAACTCTCTAGGTCCTGAATATCTAGGAAATGGATAAGCAGCGAACCACTCCTCATAGTCTAGCATCATGCCCACATCCACTATGTCCCTCCTCATAGGCCAAGCTGCATAGGGGATCTGACGAAAGTCTACCAAGGCCTTCTCATACGATGCCATGAGACCCCATCTAAATCTCTCTGCATGGGTCCTTGTGAATCGTGCCTACCCCTGTGGCCTGCCCTACACTCTACCAAATTGCCTTTGTACTCTGCTAACAATCTACCACTCCAATATGTACCTCATCCTGCCAATAAGCCGTCGAGTCTGGAAGTAGTATGGCAACTCATTAGCCTCATCCTCCCATACCTCTCAATCTAGGTATGGGTGCCAGATAACTAAATCCACATTATCTAGTGCATGTCCCTAGTACTCGAGCTTTCCTAGCTTGTGGTGGGAAATCACACCAGCATAACCATAGTTGTATGGCTCACCTCTTTGCCTACGAAAAAGACATATCAACTGTGTGATAGCTATGTGCTCCCATAACCAAAACTACAAAAGAGACACACCTGCTAACAAGCTGTCCCCTCTATGATACACAACCTGGTGCATATCCCTGTATAAGTGTGCTAACATGCACACGCCCCATGCATATCGAGTCCCATCAGTAATCATGCTCTCTAGCACCCTCCCCCAGCTAATCGGGAACCCATGTAATCTCCTATCGGGGCATACTACACCACTGATCAATCCCACCACTATCCCCGGGAAGTAGTCATAGCAGTCATGAATGTCCTACCATGAAATCACCTATTCAACCAACTTTGGGTCATCAAATACCTATCTGCACTTAGCCAATCCAACGTCATGCTGTGGATCATACTCTACCAACTCTCCCTGAATAGGGAGGTGCAGAATCCTGTACACGTCCTCTAGGGTGATCATCATCTCCCTAGTCAGTAGATGAAATGTACCATCCTCACTGTGGAATCACTCCATTGTTGCAGTCAACAAATCGCGGTTCGTGTGAACCTTGGGCATGAAGCAAATGTAATGAAGACCCATAGCACCAAGAGCCTCACGGTCTAACTCTGTCAACATGTACCACTGCAACAATGAAAAAGGGAACTGCTGTCATGACATCAGGGTATCACGGATATCCTCTAGCAACCAGCCAAAGCATAGCATCAAGAAAATCCATATCCAACCAAACCTACTCAAAGCAGTCAAACTATCCTATCATTGACTTAACATATCAAATTAATCAAAACAACCTACTGTCTCTTGACTAGATTCTCGACAATCTCAGAGATCACTTATCAATTGATGCATTGATCAAGGTGCCAATTGGGTTAATTTTGTTAAGTCAACTGATTATCCTAGTGCAAATGCGCCGAACCAGGTGGCAAATGCACCAATTCATATCATATGCACTACTTCACTGTGAATGTACCAATCCTTGACGTGTATGCACCGTTCTTGCACATGCACCGCTTATTGTGTCACATGTGCATTTGCACAATGGATGCGCCAATTCCTAGCCCATATGCGCCATAAGATCACTTAGATGTACAACTTCGTAGCATATGCGCCATTTCGAGACACATATGCGCTGAACTACAGTTTGGCGCATCTATCATAGTTTTTTTTCTAAGCATTTATTGACCTAATAAATGACTTTTAGCAAGTTTTGTTGAACTACATACCGGTGGTCCTACCTCAGGTGGCTGATCGAACCATCAAACTCACTCAAAATAGTGCTCCTCACGCGGAATATCCATATCTCTGACGACTACTCTAGCTCCTCTACTCTCCTAAGCTCTCAAAGACCAATCAACTAAGGACAAGTGTGCAAATGAATAGAACTTGTGGACCCAACTCCTATATATAGCAAGTGAACCATAGCTGATTGTGTGACAACTGTGACTACTTCCCATATTTGTTCCTCCAAACCATACCCTATTTTTCTCCATCCTAACTTGCTTTTCACTTTCTTCATCGTGAGATTGTCCATCTCACACTTTTTGCCTTCTTTCCGTCCAATCTCTCGAGGGGGCATCCTATCATTAAACTTGTACCAGGGGCAAACTAGGGCATGTATCATTGATAAAATTCTTATTCTTTGAAATAATGTGATAAAACACATTGCATCAAAGAGAGGCAAAATGTATACACCTAAAAATGACATGACTCTACATAAATAAATATTTTAAATATTTATTTCATCTTAATATTCCTCTATCAATAAATAAATAAATAAATTTATTTACTTGATTCATTTTCTCCCATTAATTAAATAAATTACATTTATTTAATTAATTCCATCAATATCAACTTTATTCTTCTAACCAATTAAATAATTTTAATTATTTAATTAAATCATTCATTCTTCCAAATTTAAATAAAATGCAAATTTATTTAAATCTTAATCTCCAAAAATAAAATATAATTAAATATTTTATTTATTCTTCCAAATCATGTGCAAGTAATTAAATAAATTTATTTATTTAATTTTTCTTTCAAATCTTCAAAATATTCTAAAAATAAATTCTTCTTGTCATACAAAAGCAAAAGCCAAGTTAACTGATTTAAAGCTATCAACAAAACTCTTAAATTAGAAAAATATATTCTAATTTAAGAAATAAAAACTCATCCTCATGAAGAAAGCAGTTAACTCAACAAAGCATCTTTTTCAATGACACATGTCCTTCTTCTATTCGCGCACATTCTCTCGAACATCCTCTGCCATTGATCTTCTTATTTCTTCTACACCATTGATCCTCTCTCTCATGAGTCTATAAATATAACCCTCTTCTTCCATTTCTACAATCATTAAGCTTTCAAGTAAACTTATGCTGCAGAAACCATAGTGTGCCATTGGCACTCCCACTTTCACATCCACCATTTATCATCCATTTCATATTGTGTTGAAGCTCATCTTCAACACAAGTATCCAAGCCATTTCTCCTTGTCATATTGAGGAATCGAAGCAAGGAAGCAAGCTTCCTGAGGGCCATCTTCATCACCAAAAGATCAAAAGAGAATAGGAAAACAATGGAAATCGCTAGGTAAAAAGGTTGTGAGTATCAATTTCTTATTTTAAATCCTTATTTACTTGCACATTCCATTGATGTTTTTGGGTTTTTATTATTCATTTTGATTATCCCATTTTACCCATTACACAAATCTGTCTTCAACTTCTTCCACAATGTCGTCCAAAAATAACCAACAAACTTGGTATCTCAATCTGAAACTATGCTCCTTGGTAAACTGTGTAATCTCACCACCTCCCTGAAAAATAACTCTGCAATATAAACATCATTAGTCTTCATGCAAGGAATAAAATGTGCCATCTACAAGAATCTGTCTACTACCACAAAAATGGAATCATGTCCTCTCTGTGTCCTTGGTAAACCAAGAACAAAATCTATACTGATACATCCCATGGCTTCTCTGGTATAGGTAATGGCTGATATAGCCCTATATTATGACTTGTTCCTTTTGCCATCTGACACAATCTGCAACTCTGCACAAATTTCCTCACATCCTGCTGCAATTGTGGCCAATAATAATTTTCACCAATAATAGCAATGGTCTTATCTTGACCAAGTGTCTAGCCAATCCTCCACTATGCTTCTCCTTAATCAGGTTCTCTCTTATGGAACTCCTTGGAATGCACAAATGGATTCCTCTAAACAACATGCCATCTTGGATTATGAAATCCAACCATTTTGTCCTGTCTAAAGTAATAGGTTCCAAACAAGCTTTCTAGGCTTCTGCAAAATCTGGATCTCCAGGATACAACTTTTGAGCTCATCAAACCCAACAACCTCTATCTTCATTTCTATCAACAAATTTTGCCTTTTACTCAGGGCATCTGAAACTCTGTTGGACTTCCCAGTCCTGTGCTTCAAAACAACAGTATAGCTCTACAAAACCTCAACCCATTTTAAGTGCCTCTGGTTCAACTTTCCTTGACTATTAAGATACTGCAAAGCCTGATGATCAATATATAAAACAAACTCCTTTGGCAACAAATAGTGTCTCAATTTCTTCAAAGCCTAAACTATTGCATAAAACTCCAAATCATAAACAAAATACTTTTTCTTGGCATCATTAAGCTTCTAACTAAAATTGGCAATGGGCTTACCTTCTTGACTCAAAATAGCTCCTATAACACTACCACTTGCATCACAATCTACCTGAAATACCTTATTGAAACCTGGAAGTGCCAAAATAGGTTGCTCTGTGACTTTCTGCTTCAATGCATCAAAGCTTTTGTCTACTCCTTTAGTCCATTTAAACTATTTTCTATTCCCTCTCATGGTCTCAGTTAGGGGTGCACAAATGCTACTAAAATTCTTGATAAACTTTCTGTAAAAATTTGCCAAACTATGAAAAGATCTTACCTCGGAAGCACTCCTTGGCATAGTCCATTCAATGACAGCCCTCACCTTCTCTGGGTCCATCTTAAGACCTTCCTCTAAGACAACAAATCCCAAGTATACCAACTCCTTCTTTGCAAAGCTAAATTTCTTCAGATTGATCAACAACTTCTCCTCCCTCAGCTTCTCCAAAACTCTTCTGATATGCATCATATTCTCATCCCAAGTCTTACTGAAAATCAAGATATCATCTAAAGAAACAATAACAAAAATTCCCCAAAATTCTTTCAATATCTCATTCATGAGCTGCATGAATGTGCTCAGTGCATTGGTTAGGCCAAATGACATGACTTACCACTCATACAAACCTTCCTTTGTCTTGAAGGCTATCTTCCATTCATCTCCTTCTCTGATATGGATCTGGTGATACCCACTCTTCAGGTCAATCTTCGTGAAGTACTTGGCTCCACTCAAATAGTCTATTATATTATCCATTCTCAGCAATGGAAATCTGTACTTGATCGTGATCTTGTTGATGGCTCAAGAATCTGTACACATTCTCTATTCTCCATCTTTCTTTGGTGCTAGTACTGCAGGTACCACAAATGGACTTAGGCTCTCCCTTATCAGTCCCTTCCTTAATAGCTCTTGAACTTGTCTGTTTAGCTCTTCACTCTCTATAGGAGTCATTCTTTGGGTTGTCTTATTCAGCAAACTAGCTCCTAGTATCAAATCCATTTGGTGACTTATCTTCCTCATTGGTGGTAAACCTTTTGGTACATTATCAAAGATAATATCCTGAAATTCTTCCAACATATCTGAGACTTTTGCTGGTACATCTTCACATTTCTCTTGACTAATCTTAGGAATCAATGCAAAGCAATGATGCTCATGCTTCATACCCTTCAAAAATTTCCTACCATCTACCAAGCAAACTCTAGTAGTACTACATACCTTTTCTTCCACCTCCTTCAAGGGATTCAATTTATGACGAACTCCATCCTTTGTTAGAGAATATGTGTTTGCACGGCCATCATGGACAATGCTCCTATCATACTACCACGGCCTCCCTAATAGCATATGACATGCGTCCATTGGTATGATATCACACATCACCTCATCATGGTAGTCTCCAATCTTGAATTTCACTAAACACTACTCATTGACCATAGCTCTATGGTCCTTCTACAACCATGCAATCTGATATGGATGTGGATGATTTCTTCTTGTCAACTTCAACTTGTCAACCATCTCCTCTGAAACAAGATTATCAGTGCTTCCACTGTCAATAATAATATCATAATACTTACCTTCACATTTGTACCTTGTGTGGAATAAACTCTTCCTCTGATTGGGTTCTTTCTCCTCATTCAACAAAGTTCTTCTGACAACTAGGGTTTCTCCCCTTTTAGTGTCTTCAAAGTGCTTAGATTGCACATCTTCATCGACATGTGCAACTCGTGCATTACCTTCAGGTATTCTATTTGTCCTTGATGTTGTGGACACTCGTATGCTCGATGTCCTTCTTCTCCACATTGGAAATAGGTTCCTCTGAAACCTCCTCTTCTAGGTCCTTGCCCAAGTCCACCTCTTCCTCTTCCTCTTTGCTCACCATTGTTTTGGTCATGAGGGCAGTAGGTATTATCTCCTCTTTGATTTTGACTGGTGTCGGTTTCTTCACTTTTCTTTGAATCTTCATTTCGGTCCCCATAGGGTCTTCAACTAGTCATTCCACCTTGATCTCTTCCCCTTTGCTTGCTATCAAATCTTTTATGCAGCTTCTCTTCCACCTTCAGGGAAAACTGGTATGTATCTACTATGGTGGTCATTCTGACTAGGCTCAGCTCCTCTTGAATACTTGGCCTCAACCCATTAATGTAATGGGCTACCTTCTCCTTGTTGGCCTCTACATGACCGGTTCTGATAGTAATCTTATAAAACACTTTTGTATACTCCTTAACAGAATTGTTACCTTGCTTCAATCCTTGCAGCTTCTTCAACAACTCCATCTCATAGTCTACAGGAATGAATTGCTTCTTTAGTTTCTCCACCATTTGATCCCATCTGCTGATCTTTCATTTTCCTCTTCTATTCCTCTCTAACTAGACCTCCTTCCACCAAATACTGGCATGGTCCTTCAACTTTGTCTTTGCAAACTTGACCCATTCTGGGTCTTCCACATCTTCATACTTGAAATTCTCCTCCATATCATTGATCCAATCAATAAGTTGTTTCAGATTCAAATCTCCAAAATATGTAGAAACTTCGATCCTGTGCCTCTTTCCAATCTTAGAAATGGCCCTTAACAACCTAACTTCTGCAAGATCTCCTGTAACTTCTTGTTCTTCCTCAGATAGCTCCTCTTCTGCTTCATCCTCGCTTTCTTCTCTTGTTCTTGGCTCAAACCCTCTTTGTAGCTCCTCTTGCTATGCATCGATTTGTTTTTGCAAGGCTCTAAAACCTTCTTTCGTCAAAGCATTCCTCCCAATATGATTTCTTCGTGGAGGCATCTTAATCTCCACAACAAACCCACAACCTCAGGTCCTGGTGCAAACTACCTCATGGTCAGTGATTTGTCTACACACTCAGGAACCCTTGGTCTGATACCACTTGATGAAGGGGGTAAATCATGAAACACTTAATAACAGAAATTGCACACAGAAAATAGAATGATATTTTATTAATATGGGAAAAACATTACATTACAGAAGCTTAAATACAATTAGAGGATGAATTCCCTATAGGCTGCAACACATTACAACTCCTTCTCTCAAGACAGTGGAATCATCTACCTTTTGTAACCCCAAATCAGCTAGGGTTTCTATTTTCCCGCCTATTCTTGACTCTACCACCCCAAGGGTTCCCAAAAATGGTCATATATATATCCCTTTTTGGCGGCCACCAGCTTAATTTCAAAATTTGTATCTCCCTCCAAAAATATGTCAACTTTGCGGGGCGATAACTTTCGATCTGACCGTTGGATTTTCAATTATAATACCTTTTCAGAAACCTCTCGAAAATATAGTTGTTAGACTACTTGGGTTTCCCACCAAATTTCTGGTCCATCCGAAGCCTCTAATTGCCTCAAATTTGACTTTGAATATTTCAATAGGATTTTTGGAATTTAAAATTTAATATCTCACAAATGACAAATGATATTGAAGTGATTTCTTCACCATTAGCTTCAATTCACCATTCTGGAGGTTCATGTAAGATTTTGTATCCAACCGTGCACAAATGCAAACTTACTAAAAATAGTAACCCTGCCAAATTTAGCCCTTATTGAAAAGAAAAAAATATTTTTTTTGGTTGATGCAAGATTGCTCTTACACTTTGGATGTTCCTGCATCAATTACACATGATAATTTCATATTATTAAATGTGAGCATTTAAGGAAAGATTTATCTACGTCAAATAATGGCAAGTTAATATCATACCTGTTGGAATGAGATGAACTAGACTTCACTCAAGCTGGGCATTGGAAAATGTGTTTGCAGCTTAAGTTCGATAAGACAAAACTTATTATTATGAAGAATGGTGGAATGACACTTCGGTATGTGTGAACAAACTAATGTAAGTTGCATGTAGTGTGATGATGAATGACAGTTGCATGCACTCAAAATGTGGAGTGCATGGTGCAAAATTTGAATTGACGGATGAATAGTTTTTGCATGTGAGTGGATGGGCAGTTGCTGCATGTTCACCTCTAACAGGTCCCAATATAATATGATGGCAACATGGAGTTGTGGTCTTTAATTGGTCCCTACGGTTATTGACTTGGTCTTCATGAAGATATCAACATCGGTGTTATGTGTACATGTGAGGAAAGGAAGAAAATTATACCTGAGTGACCTTAGGAGGTGAGCTATGTAGCTCACATGCCGAGTCACTGTGAGTATCAACAGGGTCTTCTTCGATGTTAGTGCTAATGGATGATATAGTAGCACCCGACTCATGGTTAGGAATAGAACATTAATTTAGAAAATCATCTCTGTGTGCTGGCTTGGTATAGAGCTTTAATCAATGTCCATTAACTAATAGTGAAAATCTAACCTCATCTATTGTCTGAAGTTTGACAGCTCCATTGGAAAACACTTGGTGAACTTCATAAGGTCCTAACCATCTAGATTGCATTTTACCTTTATGATCTCTATACTTTGAATCATATAATAGAGTCCAGTCACCTACATAAAATTCTTTCTTTTTAATATACTGGTCATGCCATTTGGCTCTCTACTTTTGAACAATATCTTTGTGGTGCATAGCTGCCATTCTGATATCATCTAATCGTTGAGAATATGAAGTATTTCTTATTGTGCTACTGTCAGATCCATGTCAAGTTCTAGGGCAATCCTTAGTATCTTATACTCAAATTCAATTGGTAAAACTGTTGTTTTACCATACACTAACTCATAAGGTGTGAAATTGGTTATTGTTTTCCATGTAGTTCTGTATGCCCATACTGCCTTTGGTAGTCTGGCTGCCCAATCCTTCATGTGAATGTTCACTGTCTTTGTCAGAATATGCTCAATTTATCTATTTGTGACCTCCACTTGCCCATTGGCCTGAGGGTGATAGGGTGTGGACTTCCTATGCTTGACTTCATATTCTTTAACCAATGTTGAAATGAGTTCAGAAGTGAACTGTGGACTTTGGTTAGTGATAATTTCTCTTGGTGCCCCATACCTGGTGAAAATTTCCTCATACAAGAATTTGGTTACATTCCCATCTCTGGCAAATTGGAAGGCTTTGACATCAACCCACTTTGTCACATAATCAGTCCAAACTAAAATGTACTCCTTATTATTAGAAGCTGGTGAGATTGGCCCAATAAAATCTAGTCCCCATTTGTCAAATGGTGCTAGTGCTATCTGGGGTTGCAAAGGTATCTCATCTAATCTTGTTGGTTTTCCCATTCTTTGACATTGGTCACAACTCCTTTTATACCTAATTGCATCCTTATGAAGAGTTGGCCAATAATAGCATGTGCTTAGTATCTTGAATGTTGTCCTCTTGGCTGCAAAGTGACCCCCACAGGGTTCATCATGACAAGCTTTTAGGATGTCAAAGACCTCATCTTCTCTTATGCACCTCCTCATAATATGGTCTGGACTAGTGTAAAATAAATAACGAACAATCTAAGAATATGGAAAGCTTTTATGCACTAATTATCTTCTTTCTCTTGGGGAGAAGTGTGATGAAATCTGCCCTACTACAAAATAGTTAGAAATATTAGCAAACCATGGTGTATGTAAAGTAAGAGAAAATAAGTTTCCATCTGGGAAAGAGTCATCCACAACATCATCTTCCATTTGTGTAGGTAGTCTAGATAGAAAAGTTACCACCACATTAGCTTTTCTTGGTTTATCCACTATTGTGATATCAAACTCCTGGAGCAAGAGCAACCATCTGACTAGTCTACCCCCAACCAGGCTTATTCATTAAATATTCAATTGCAGTATGATCTATGTGGATAAATACCTAGTAACCAGTTATATAATGTCTAAAGTTGTTGATAGCATAGACAACAACCAACATCTCTTTTTCTGTGATACTGTAATTGAGCTCTGCTCCTTGTAAGTTTTTACTGATGTAATAAATAGCATACTCTTTATTACCTTCTTTCTGTCCCAATACTACCTCTATAGAAAAATCAAAAGCATCAGTGTGTATGTGGAAGGGTAATGTCCAATTGGGTCCTCTCAAGATAGGTTCTTTTGTCAGAACTACCTTCAGTGTGTTAAAGGAGTGCTGACATTCTATGGTCCAGTCAAATTCCATGTCCTTTGTGAGAAAAGAAAATAAAGGTGCTTCTAGTTTGTTGAAGTCCTGTATAAACCTCCTGTAATAGCCTGCATGGCAAAGAAATCTTCTAACATCTTTTGTCTTCTATGGTATAGGAAGTGTGGAAATTATCTCAATCTTATTAGGATCCACCTGAATACGATCACTGGATATGAAGTGTCCTAGAACAACTCCTTGAGTCATCATCATAAAGCATTTTTCATGACTCAATGACAAATTATGCTCTTGACATCTTTTCAGGACCTTCTCCAGATTACTAAGTGTTGTCTCAAATGTGTCCCCATAAGTGGTGAAATCATCCATATAGATTTCCATAGAATCATGACCATAGTCAGAAAAGATACTTGATACTGCCCTTTGGAAAGTGGTTGGGGCATTGCATAACCCAAAAGGAAGGACATAATAAGAATATGTACCCCAAGGGTAGGTAAATGTGGTCTTATCCTAGTCTTCTGGAGCTATTTTGATCTGATTATAGCCATTAAAGCCATCTAAGGAGTACTTTTTGCTTTCTAGGGAGTCAAGTACTTGGTCAATGAAGGGTAGTGGAAAATGGTCTTTCCTAGTGGCTGTGTTAAGTTCCATGTAATCTATACACACCCTCCACTTACCTCCTTTCTTAGGGATAATAACCAAAGGTGACACCCATTCACTGTTAGAAATAGGGTGAATAAAACCAGCATCAAGGAGTTTCTGGAGCTCGGTTTTAACTATGTCTCTTAAGGCATGCTTCATTCTCCTTTGTGGTTGTCTTATGGGCTTGCAACCATCATTTATGTAGATCTTATGCATGCACAAATCTAGATCTATTCCTTTCATGTCATTATAATCCCATGCAAAAGCTAATGCATGTGCCTATAATACAGTGTGTAAGGAAGTCTATTGTTGTTTAGTCAGGGCATTATTAATATTCAACATTTTGCCTAGCATGATTTCCAATGTTTTAGAAGTTGGATGGATAGATGAGAGGTCACATCCACTGATGTTGGGGACACATTCCTGAGGTAGTAGAAAATGGAAAAGTTGGGATAAATCCTCTGAGGAATGCGTAGGTATGATATTATGTAATGGATCTTGCAGACATGACATACAATCCTATTGTTGTGGGTCCCTACCGCAATGGTTCTATATAATGTGGTCATTCAAGTCATCCTCATCTTGGGTTGCTAACAAAGGGCTGCATTCTATCATCATGAGAGTTTGGAGGGAATAATGGTCTTCTTCTTCTTCTAAGGTTGGCCATATGGTTTTCTCTAAGTTGTCATGAGATTGAGCTGGGGTTTAAAGAACCAATTTCTTTGTAATAGTCCCATTTGAGATTATCATGTTCCCAGACTGACAACCTATAAATGCATATGCTGTAGCTAACCGTGGTTTTCCTAAGATAAGTGGATAACCTGCAAGATTAACTTTTGGATGCAAAACTATGAAGTCTTCAGGGTACTCCCATGAGTCTAATGCTATGACTATGTCTTCAATGATCCCCTCAGGTTTCATTGTTGACCTATCTGCCAACTATAAAATAGTTGGTGTAGGTCTCAGGTTTGGTAGTTGAAGGAGTTGCATTGTTTCTTTAGTCATGACATTGATAGCTGCCCCTAAGTCAATCAAGATGTTTTTGATGAGAGTTCTATTAATCTTAACATCCACTACTGGAGTGCCAGGGTCTTTGTATTTAGGGACAGTTATGTTCCCTAGCATGATATCAACAAGGTTTCCTAAGACATGAATTGTCTGAGGATCCTTCTTCTTTCTCCCTAGTTTCTTAAGACAAAGGTTTCTCACGGTCTTGGTGTAGATTAGGATGTCCTTGATAGCTTGGATGAGGGGTATCTTAATACTGACATTCTTGAGTTGACTCAATAAGTCTATCTCTACTTGGGTTGGATGTTTTAAAATGGCTAGTCATTCAGGGAAAGGAGGTTTTAGATTCGAGATAGTCTGATTTACTTGATTTGATTTAGGTTCTAGAGGTGAATTGTCTAATGCCTCCTCCATGGGCTATTCATCCACTACATCAATGATTTGGAGAGATGAAGGTCTAGCTAATGTTTTCCCTGACTTGAGGTGGACATCACTCACCTCTACCCCATAAGTGGAGTACTGAATAGCCTCGTTAGTGTATACCTATTGAACAGGCTCGTTATTGGGGTTAGGTGTAGGTTGGGCAGGTATTTGAGGTGCTCTTGGTGGCTGTGTTGTAGGGCTAGATGAATTTGGCATAATGGCTTGTTGTTGAGACTAAGGAGGCAGTAAGGGTTGTGAGTAATTCATGTTTTGGTTTTGCCACTGTTGTCCTTTTTGCCATTGTGGTTGCCATTGGTTTTGTTGTATTGGGCATTGGGGGTTGTAGTTAGATCCTTGGAAGTTTTGTTGGGGCCATACCATGGGTTGCTACTCATTCTAGTTTGGCTGAGGATTTTGCCATTGTGGAGGGTTTTTCCATTGGTTTGGATTAGTTGGCCAAGTCTGAGGGTTCCAACTAGAGAAATGTTGATGACCTATTGGAAATGATGTATTGAAAGTTAAGGATCTTGTGGCATATCTTATCTTTTCTGCCATGGTTTCCTTTGTGCAACATAGTATAGCTAGCCATCTTCACCTTTAACAGGTTGAAAGTGAGGTTTCTCTAGCTTATCTTCTACAATACTGGCCACTTTTTTGCATTTGTAATTAGCTTTTCTTTATCGACAATTTGTATAGTATTCAGTGAGTATTGAATCAACCTCCCCCTGTTTCTTCTTCAAGTGTAAAGTATCCAGCTAAGTGTCTAGATGACTGATGATATCTTCTTTCATGTTGGTCAACAAGTTGTTCAGTTCCACTCTTGAAACTGAACTGGATGCCTTACCAATGGTGGATGCTCTCTCACCCCTTGTTCTCTTGGAAAAAGTCCTTGGGTAGTTTCTATAAACCTTGCAGACCTCTTCAAAGGGTAATTGAGATATATCCCCTATCCCAATAAGATTAAAGGCATCCATGCAGTCATGATTGACTCCTCTCAAGAAGATGTAAGCTTCAGAGATTCTTTTGATAAGCTATTTTGTGGATTTTTCTTGAGGCAAAACTGGAACCTCCCCACATAGTCCTCTAATGGGTCATCTTCTTTCTGAGTCATTCTAAAGATATCATCTCTTCTTCTGTCAACCCCTCTACAATAGTCTTGGTATTTCCCCAAGAACTTTATCTTCATTGTATCCCAATCTAGAATAACATCCTTACCTAATTCCATAAACCATCTTAAAGCAACATCCTTCAATGTGGTAGGGAATAGCTTGAGCCTATGAGGATCAATGGTGTAGTCATAACTCCTACACAGGACATAAAACTCAAACATGAATATGTCTGGATCTTCAGTCACCAAGCCATAGAAGATAGGCAATGCTGAAAGAGGTATATTCTTTAGAGAAGCCTTTCCTAGTTGGTGATAGAAAATTCAAATGTCACCTGTTTTGGTTGATTATCTACTACATCAGCCATGGTGAGGAAAATTCTTTCTATATTATCTATAGATGTTGATGAGAGGGAAGATTCTTCTTTAGTAATACCCTCGCTCTGATCACTAAATTCACCAATATCTACTGTAGCTTGTTGGGTTGATGGAAGAAACCTCCCCAAAGTGTCTCTTTGCTTCTGCATACAATGTATATAACTTTGTATGGATCTTGCTGTCATGCCCACATTTCCCATGCGGTCACGACATGCATCACACGTGTCATGTCCACATTTGTCATGTGGTCATGACACGAAATATCAAAACTTTCACCATGCTTCCCTAGAAACCCCCTCGCACGTGTAAGCGTGCTCAGTGGCGTTACGCATAAGGTGTAAACATGACAGTTGAATGCAGGGTTATGTGTTCACTTACACATACCATTCGCAATGAAGGCCAACTAGGGGGTTGATGTGATGTGGTTAACATCACCAATAGGGTTAGGATCAACGATCGAAACCCTCGGTTAACCTAAGTGAATGATGGGATTTTGACATAAGTCAAAATCAAATGCCAAACTCTAGTGCATGAGTAAATATAAATGAATGTCAAAACCTAATGTCGATAACCGACAAAAATAATAATTTAATCCTAAGCAAGGTTAACTTTCACTAACCTAGCTAAACCCTAAATTTTAGAAAAATCCAATAGCATAATGCCTCACGAGCATGATTAGGTTTTATTATAGTAAAACTAATTTTGATCAAAAGATTATTGAGTTGGTTTTAGATTACCTACATTACACTAGTTAAATTGGTAGAACAATTCAATAGGTTAATTAAAACATTTTTCAACAAGCTCGATCAATTTGTTCTCCTTCACATTTTCTATCAATCAGAGTTATCACTGCATCCTTTACATTATTCCTATTTTCTTGGTAGATCAGATCATGGAAACATGTTATACTAACTTTGTTTAAATAGTTTACTGGGTTTCCAAGTTGGATTAAAACATCTTTATTAAACAAATAGAATCACTCTAGATTAATTAAATTAATTACTAAACTAATAGCAACTGAATTTCCACTACCCTTGTTGATAAAGGTTTGCAAGTCATTGCTCAATCCCGTTGTTTTAAATTATAGACATCTCAATAATTATTTGGAGTAAAGATTAAATAAAACAATAAATACCCCTCTTCAATAATCAAATTAAAATTAATAAACTATCAACTCCCTTTAGTCATAAACTATTCTATTTAAATTTTTACCTTACCCCTAAATAATTAAAATTAGGAACATTTCCAAAAGAATTAAAGATTACCTAATTCTTTATTTATCTCAAACCCCATTTAAAAAAAATAAATTTAGAACAATGAAAGAAAATTAATAAAAAGAGTGGGAATTAAAAAAATAAGGGCAATTTTAAATAACCAAGCCCTAAAAAGTCCTCACAAAAGAAAATTAATTTCCTTAAGGGCAAAAAGCCCTAACCCTATTTTCTCAAATCTCATTTTCTTTTCTCCTTGTTTGTTTGTTTTTTTTCTCCTCTTTTTTTTTTCTCTTCTCATATTTTGTTTTCGATTTGTGTTTGCAGGTTTAATGGAGGGCCATTCATGGGAGTGCATATATATATATATATAATGTATAAATTATATATGCTGTGGGTGTGGGGTTTACTACCCACAGAGGGGGCCAAAAGGAGAGTGGCGGAGCTGTGTGGAGGTAGCGTTGCTGGGCAACGACGGTGTTGGCAGATGGGATGGGTAGTAGGGAGGCCATAGGGGAAAAGGGACCGGTGGCGGTGGAGGTAGTGGGGGCGACCGTCGACAGAGTCTCCATGACGGTAGGTTTCACAGGCGACGGAGGGGAGAGGCCCACGGGGAGAGGGGAAGTGGGTGTGGGGAGGGGGCGGAGCCCCCACCTACACCCCACATAATGTTAGTAACCTTTTTGGTAGTTGGTGAAGTAGAACCTAAGTACCCTATCCTTTGGAAAGCAGAATGCAACTAAGAAAGTTGAAAACTAATAGGGACTAATCTCTAAAAGTAGCACCATCCCCGGCAACGGTACCAAAAATTTAGTGTCTTTACAATGCTAGGTAAACTTGGTGGTAATCACTCAATTCAAAGGAATCTCCTACTGAATAGTCCACTATAACTTCTTGAAAAGACCTCATCAAATTATCAACCAGGGCTTGTAGACTTGTGATGGTACTTGCACTGTATGTGCTTTCAGGGATCAGATTATCTAACTTATCCACTAAATCAAGATACTTATTAACAAGGGAAAGTAATGTTGCTACAAATGCTACTGATACTTTGTAATGTAAAACTATAACAATAGATTAAGGAATGAAATTCTTATTTGCTAATGACAACTGTTCCTATCCTTCAGAGTATCACAAATTAATTGAACTAAGCAACTCTAAGAATCTAATGGATCTTGTATTCATAAATTAACTACTGTAACATCAGAAAATGTCCCCTTGGGGGCTTTTCCCTCATAAGGTTTAGCTCCCGGGTCTTTAGTGTACATTTAGGACATCTTACATCATAATTTGGCATCCCGATGGAATGAACCCTAGGTGTCTTGGCAAATAGGGCCTAGGGGTACCCCTTGAGCTTAACCCTGCCCAAAATAGGGGGGGGGAGGAATTAGACGCCTGCACCCTAGTCTTGCCCTATTTTGGGTTAGGCCCAAATTTCTAGTGTCAGTTTATGACCGTTATTTGGTCCCTAGGCCAACATGGTAAGTTTGAATTTATGAAATCTTGGCAGGAATGTTTGTAGAACTTGCATATAAAAGCATGTTTAGGAATTCATTTAGATACTAGATGATTATTGTGAACTTTATGCATTTTCAAGGTGATTCAAGGCTTTCATTGAGTTGCAAGAGTAGATTTGTGTTGTCTATGTGTTTGTGTTTGTAGATTTGAGCATCCATTTCCTCATGGAATGAAGAGCTTCTTCCTCTCATGAGATCTTCACTACAAGGTGATATTTATTGTGTTTGTGATCATTTATTCATTTGGATTTTTCCTTTGCCTCACAAGGGCATGCACTCTCTATGTGACAATGGTGTTTGGAAGACATAAGTGTCCTTCTGGGGCTTGACTGAGACAAGCTCCTAAACACTACAACCCCCTCCCAAATTTTTCATGGTTGCAAGTTATAGGTTGATGATGTAGACAAAGTGAAGTTGTAGGAGGGCATCTTAGAGTGTCAGAATCATAGAGTAGAAGGGAAAAGAGCACCCTAGACTAGGGTACCCGCTCATTAGTCCTCGAAGTTCCATGACGGGAAAATCTCTGGTACAACAAATACAGGTTGCAGACCTTGTTTCCATATCTCGACAAAAAGTAGGGCCTTGGATTTGGGCGCTTGCTCTTTAGTCCCTGACTTTTCTACCTTGGAACCCCAAAAATAGGTGCACTATGATTTTTTATTTTACATCTTTCTACAGAAGCATTTTCTGTTATTCATATGTTTACTGTCATACTTGCATAATTAGGGTTTTGATGTGTAATTAGACATAAGAGAAGGAAAATTGATAATCAAACACCCTAATCCAAGCTTCCCTATATTTGTAAGTGACCAAGGACCTGATAGTGCTCTGCCACTTGATCCTAAGGTCCTTGAATGTAATTGGTGAAAGGAGGATTCAAACACTAAACTAAAATAGTCCAGATTTTACTACATTAAATTTTGGTGAACCCATGTTTTTATTGAATTTGGCACCTTGCTGATTGTTTTGCTTCAGATTTACATTGATTCCATTCATCCATTTCATCATTCATTTTCTTGCATTGGAAAAATTACAAAAAAAATTGAAAAAAATTGCATTGTAGGGTTTGAATTTTGACATAGTTTAATTGCATCTAATTAAATTTCTAATTTTTGCATTAGGTTTGAAATTTATTTTCATTTAATTCATAATTTTCATATTGCATTTGAAAAATTACAAAAAAAATTGAAAAATTTGAAAAAAATTGTATTCTAGGGTTTGAATTTTGACATAGTTTAATTGCATCTAATTAAATTTCTGATTTTTGCATTAGATCTGAAATTTATTTTAATTTAATTCATAATTTTCATATTGCATTTGAAAATTTACAAAAAAAATTGAAAAATTTGGAAAAATTGGCATTTTTAGCTTGCATTTTGATTTAATTTGAATTAATTTTCACTTTAATTCAAATTTTTGCATTAGATTTGAAATTCATTCATTTATTTAATTTTCATCTCATTGCATTTGAAAATTAACAAAAAAATTTAAAAATTTGAAAAAAATTGGCCTTTTTAGCTTGCATTTTGATTTAATTTGAATTAATTTTCACTTTAATTCAAATTTTTGCATTAGATTTGAAATGCATTCATTTATTTAATTTTCATCTCATTGCATTTGAAAATTAATTAAAAAAAATTGAAAAATTTGAAAAAAATTGGCATTTTTTGCTTACATTTTGATTTAATTTAAATTAATTTGAATTAATTTTCACTTTATTACAAATTTTTGTATTAGATTTGAAATTCATTCATTTATTTAATTTTCATCTCATTGCATTTGAAAATTAATAAAAAAATTGAAAAATTTGAAAAAAATTGGCATTTTTTTTTGCTTGCATTTTATTTAATTTGAATTAATTTTCACTTTAATTCAAATTTCTGCATTAGATTTGAAATTCATTCATTTATTTAATTTTCATCTCATTGCATTTGAAAATTAACAAAAAAATTTAAAAATTTGAAAAAAATTGACCTTTTTAGCTTGCATTTTGATTTAATTTGAATTAATTTTCACTTTAATTCAAATTTTTGCATTAGATTTGAAATTCATTCATTTATTTAATTTTCATCTCATTGCATTTGAAAATTAACAAAAAAAATTTAAAAATTTGAAAAAAATTGGCCTTTTTAGCTTGCATTTTGATTTAATTTGAATTAATTTTCACTTTAATTCAAATTTTTGCATTAGATTTGAAATTCATTCATTTATTTAATTTTCATCTCATTGCATTTGAAAATTAATTTAAAAAATTTGAAAAAAATTGGCATTTTTTGCTTGCATTTTGATTTAATTTGAATCAATTTTCACTTTATTACAAATTTTTGTATTAGATTTGAAATTTGTTCATTTATTTAATTTTCATCTCATTGCATTTGAAAATTCATAAAAAAAATTGAAAAAAATTGGCATTTTTTTGCTTGCATTTTGATTTAATTTGAATTAATTTTCACTTTATTTCAAATTTTTGCATTAGATTTGAAATTTCATTTATTTAATTTTCATCTCATTACATTTGAAAATTTTGGAAAATTTCAAATTTTTTTGGCACTTTTTGCTCAATTTTCAAATAATTTGATTTAATTTTAATTTAATTTAATTTAATTTCTGATTTTTTTAAATTAGATCTGACTTAAATTACAAAAATTCATTTTCATCATTTTCATAGCACATTTGAAAATTTACAAAATTTTTTTTTTTGAAAATTTTGGAAAATTAAAAAAAATGACATTTTTGGCTTGATTTTCAAATAATTTGAATTAATTTTCATTTAATTTAATTTAATTTAATTTCTAATATTTTCACTAGATCTGATTTAAATTACATAAATTCATCATTATTTAATCATTTGCATTTTTCTTATTAAAATTGCTAGGGTTTGTTGGAAATTTCAAAATTTTCTTATAACCTAGTAATTCCAAAAACTAGGGTTTGTAGTTAAAATCTTTTTTCAGATTTTACTACTAATCTTAGGCACTCATTCAAATCTGATTTTGCATGTAGTGTTGCATATTAGTGTGTTTTTGCATTCATATTTTAAAAATCTACATTTACACATTCAATTTCAACAAAAAACTAGCAATTTTCATTGATTTTCACTAGGTTTTGACTTGTCGTCATCTTAAATTTGCATCAAGAGTGTGTTGTGAAGGATCTTATTGCTGTATTGGACTTATATCAGACATATAATTTTTTTCCCCTAATCAAAATCCTTACAACACCTTTTGTTTCATTCATTTGCATTGAAAAAGTACAAAAAAATTAATCATTTAGGTCATTTTCGCATATAGTTTTTCACTCGTCTTTTTGCATAATTTTGAAAAGCTTTTAAAATATGATTTTACATGGATTTGAAAACTTATATCATGGATACACCTTGTTATTCATCTTTGGAAACATTGTGTGCATCCTTTAATAGTGATGACTTCAATATGTTAGACGAAGCACTAGATGACTTTATTGGACATTCCACTATGGTTCCTATTGCCAAAACATGTGATGATGACATAGAAAATGATTCCTCCTATGAAGACATATTAGCACAAGAGGATGAAATTATTGACACATTCTTGAACATCACCATACCCTCTTTGGAAAATGAAACATTAGTGGATAAAGGGCTCCCTCTCAAGAAGGATTCTTCATGGGTAGAAAAAGACTATTCACCTAACGATCATTTGGTGCATGAGACCTCTATGGATAATCCATTAGACCTTCCACCTTTGAATAAAAAATCAAGAACCTTTGATGAGAAGACTATGGATAGCTCTAGTCTGACCAATGATACAATACCTTCCTCTCATCCCATTGCTCTGCTTGGCCAAGGTGTAACATTAATGGATGAGAAAAGGTCTCTCACATTAAATCCTTTAGGGATGGATGTTGGATGCAACCAAAAGGGAAACAATGTTAATTCAATATTGATTAATAAACTTTGTAGCAATATTCCTAAGATGGTTGTCCGAGGGGCACCTAGTGCACCCTCTTGCTTAAAGCTGGTGATTACTGTTCAAGGTAGACCCCCGGATCACATCTATGACTATGCAAAGCAAATTGATCAAAGAAATCAAGGTGTGCAAAATGTGATTGCTCATACATATAACACCTGTAATAACAAGGAAAGTAAGCAAGCACCACATGTGCCTATCTCTCTTCCATGTTCTCAACCTATACTCCCTCCACCACCTCGCCTTACTCATAAAAGTGGTCAAGAGTATGATCTTGTCAAACAACTTCACGCTACTCTGGCTAATATCTCTCTTTGGAATTTAATACAAACATCACCTACATATCGTGGAATGCTCCAAGAAGCTTTACAAAAGGTGATTGTGCCACCTACTGCAAAGCCTAATGATGTAGCAGCCATATTGGATAGTATGCATGCGACAAAAATGGATATTCTCTTTCAACCACATGAATTACCATCAATTGAAGTTTAAAACCAATATGATCCTCTTATAATCTTTGTCACAATAAATAAAACATTGGTAAAACAAGTTATGATCGACAATGGATCGGCTCTTAATGTTTGTGGCATTGACTTATTACATAAGATTAAAGCTGACACATCACAAATCAAACTAGACATCATTAGCATTCGTGGCTTTGATAATGTTGGACGACAAACCATGGGAACTATAACTCTACCTATACAGGTAGGATATATGATTGTGCCTACCCTGATTCATGTCATGCCTTGTTCTCTATCTTACAACATGATTCTTGGTAGACCTTGGATTCATGCATTGGGAGCAATCCCTTCCACATTGCATCGTTTAATCAAATTTATATTCAAAGGTAAACTTCATACTATTCATACTGATCCTAAACCAGATAATTGTTTACATATTGAAAAGAAAAAACTAGTTTATAACCATATGACCTTAAACAATTTGCGAGGTGATCCATTAATGAATAATGTTGTGCAAGAGTCCAAAACATTGAATGCACTCTTTGGTGATGATTTGGGCCCATTAGATTTTAATCCTTGCAGTTTAGGAGAATACAAAATTAATAGCCTTGACACATCAAAAACAGCATCAATCTCACCTAAGAAATCTTTTGAAGCACCTAAGAAACCTAAAGTCCCCTTGGTAGAAAATAAAAATAATACACTCACTTATACCTCAAATTATGACATCTATGAGGTTTCACCATCTTCTAAGGAAATGATATCCCTTTATGGTCAAGGATTTACAATCCTTTATAACAATTGTGAATATGAAGGTAAGGGATGTGGTGTAAATCAACAAGGGATTCGAGTACCTATAGAATCCATTTTAACACATTACTCAAGCAACATTGGATATAATCCTTTTAAAGAAAAGAAAGCCTCCTATCGTCCCACACTTAATTTTAATTCAACAAGATCAAAACAACATGACAGAGATCCTAGACATGTATATTCTTAACGATGGTACCCTATAGGTAAGTATCTCTAACCCTTTATCTCTCTCATGATGTGCTTCCCCCATGATGTGTTATGTGTTGTTTAGGCCTCCTGGGATGACCCCTGATTCTCCCGTAAGGTCCAGGATACTAGGAGACTGCCTCTGTTGTGACCTTCTATTTGTATCATCATTCTTCTATATCGCCTCTCTTTGATTTCATCATTGTGTGTTGTGTCTTACGGACATAGCATTGTGGTTCGTGAATTGGGGGCACCCTCCTATGTGGCTATCCCTAAGACACTTGCTTCTCCTCTCTTATTTATTATTTCCCTTCCTCTAGTGTTTCCATCTAGTTGGCGAATGATGAAAAACATTTACACTGATGCGGACCTAGTGTCCCTTTCGAGAGCAATAAAAAAATGGACTTAGTTCCTAATATGACGATGGGGTTGTATATTTTATTTGATGCTTGGCTAGTGGAAGCACTCATGCTTTCTGCGTAGTGATTTTGATGGTGTTCCATCTCATTTACAAATCATAACAATATTGTTGTTCCGTGCACTTTGTCTACCTTAAATTTTGCATGCCTCAGATTTCATATGCATTGATGTTATTTATCATGATGTTGTGGACACTAACATGTTTCTTGTAGGAATGTGTTTGTGGGAACGTTTGGCGATCATAAAGTACATGTCACCTTTAGGGGGCATGGGCTTTGCGAGGGCTTGCATTCCCTTGTGTGTTTTCCTCCTACCTTAACGTGCTTGATATCGATAACTGATATCAACCACCTTAAGGTGGGGGTATATATATAAGATAAGCTATCTGTTGTAGATGTTAGCTATGTGCTTGTCCTCAGGTGTAGACTATTGTGAAGAGTACTTCCTGCACTCTAAGTTTGTTTGCAATCAATCATTTAAGCCCTCTACGAAGGCAGGGATGGTGTATTTATCGGAGCAGATTGCACCATCCTGTCATTTTCAAAATGTCCTCTGTGGAGGTGGGGAGCGGTTCTATGACTAACTCAACCCTTAAGCATGTTTTCGGTGATTTTTGTGGTGAAACCCAATCATCGGTGTGTGCTTGTAATGTGCCTAAGATGGTGATGAACCTAGAAATAAGTACACTCCATCTCTTGTCTGTCGTGTTTTTTCTGTGTTTTCAAGTGTGTGTGTTTGGTGTGCTTGCTTTGTTAGGCATTTCTATTGCCCCATATGTAGTGTGATGAGTGCTTCTTGCATTTTGGGAGGTTTTGCATGTCTTGCATGTGTGTTGCCCCATATATGTAGTTTAAAGACCATCGCGATGAGTGCTTCCTGCATTATGGGAGGTTTTTTTACTTTCCAATACTTGCATTTACATTTCATATATATGAGAAAAAGAAAAGAAAAGAAATCATGACTGTCTTCCATGCATTAATGTGCCTTCCATGCATTTACTATCTTCTTCGTGTTCTACGTGAATGTAACGGTCTTCTCCATGTTTTGCGTGCCTGTTACTGTCTCCTTTGTGCTTGGCATGTTTGTTGTGTTTGTGACCGTACTTTAATGCATGTATTGGCCTCATGTTTATACATAAATTAAAGTGGGGGCTAAATGTAATGTCAAAAAATGTCCCCTTGGGGGCTTTTTCCTCTTAAGGTTTAGCTCCCTAGTCTTTAGTGTGCATTTAGGACATCTTGCATCATAATTTGGCATCTCGATGGAATGAACTCTAGGTATCTTGGCAAATAGGGCCTAGGAGGACCCCTTGAGCTTAACCCTTCCCAAAATAGGGGGGAGGACTTGGGCATCCGCACCCTAGTCTTGCCCTATTTTGGGTCAAGCCCAAATTTCTAGTCTCGGTTTATGACCATTATTTGGTCCCTAGGCCGACATGGTAAGTTTGAATTTATGAAATTTTGGTGGGAATGTTTGTAGTTGCATATAAAAGCATGTTTAGGCATTCATTTAGAGACTAGATGATTATTGTGAACTTTATGCATTCTCAAGGTGATTTAAGGCTTTTATTGTGTTGAAAGAGTAGATTTGTGTTGTCTATGTGCTTGTGTTTGCAGATTTGAGCATCCATTTCCTCATCGAATGAAGAGCTTCTTCCTCTCATAAGATCTTCACTACAAGGTGATATTTATTGTGTTTGTGATCATTTATTCATTTGGATTTTGCCTCTGCCT
The DNA here is from genome assembly GCA_027924645.1 of Cunninghamia lanceolata. Lineage (NCBI taxonomy): Eukaryota > Viridiplantae > Streptophyta > Pinopsida > Cupressales > Cupressaceae > Cunninghamia > Cunninghamia lanceolata. Next base: position 21,589,808 of record BSBN01000112.1, on the reverse strand, counting down.
CACAAGGGCACGCACTCTCTATCTGACAAAGGTGTTTGGAAAACTTAAGTGTCCTTCCAGGACTTGACTGAAGCAAGCTCCTAAACACCACAACCCCCTCCCAAAGTTTTCATGGTTGTAGGTTATAGGTTGATGATACAGGTAAAGTGAAGTTGCAGGAGGGCATCTTGGAGTGTCAAAATCATAGAGTAGAAGGAAAAAGAGCACCTTGGACTAGGGTGCCCGCTCATTAGTCCTTGAAGTTCCATGATGGGAAAATCTTTGGTATAGTAGATACAGGTTGCAGACCTTGTTTCCATATCTCGACAAAAAGTAGGGCCTTAGACTTGGGTGCCTGTTCTTTAGTACCTGACTTTTCTGCCTCAGAACCCCAAAAATAGATGCACTATGATTTGTCATTTTACATCTTTCTATAGAAGCATTTTCTGTTATTCATCTATTTACTATCGTACTTGCATAATTAGGGTTTTGATGTGTAATTGGACATAAGAGAAGGAAAATTGATAATCAAACACCCTAATCCAAGCTTCCCTACATTTGTAAGTGACCAAGGACCTGATAGTGCTCTGCCACTCGATCCTAAGGTTCTTGAATGTAATTGGTGAAAGGGGGATTCAAACACTAAACTAAAACAATCCAAATTTTACTACATTACAACTGCTACAGCAATTAAAACATACAAGAAATAAAGTGAAGGTAAGCTATCCTAAGTGGCCCTTGCTCAAGTGACTGCCTCACTATTTAAACTCAAATCTAACTCTTTTAGATAAACACAATCATATTGATTCTAAAATACATTTGCACAATCTTTCAAATCACATAAAATCTAGTTGAATTGTAATATTCATAACATATAATCAAATAACATTGTCTGCATAATCTAGAAAAGATTAAGATAGCTAGATTTGTGGGAGAGCAAAAACTATTCAAAACTAAACTCAACTAACTTCTATCTCAACCACTGAACTATAATATAGGTACGAGGGAGTTATCCAAATAGGTCTCTTAACTATAAACATAAAAACACCACTCTGTATGAACTAGAGTGTAATGAATGCTAACAACAATGACCTGAAAAGAAGGAAGGAAGTGTTCTAACAAAACTAGAACTCTCTACTAAAATAGGGGAACATGGGTTGATTGAATCAATCCCATTAGTCTTCCAGTTGTAATAGAGTCCTCCAAGCTTCAAATCATCTTTATTGATCACCTATCATAATGCATGATTCTCTCCATTGAGTGTCCTTGGCTGTGGTTATTGCACTTAGTCAATACTAGAATCTCCCTTGCTCTATGCCTGGAAATGCTATGGCTATAGGCTGCACCTTGTAGTTGTTGCAGGTGACAGACCTCTCTCTTTTAGCTACAAGGTTAGTCCATGAACATGTACAAAATACTAACAACCAAAATCAACACAAAGATTCTCAATAATCCATACATTCCCACATATAACATACAGCTTCATTATATCATAATTATATCTCCATATACTTAACTAACCAAGTTCAACTCTGCATAATGATCATAAAGGATAACACAACATAGAGATATACTTAAAACAATGTCTAGGAATGTCTTTCAACTTGCATAAAACTAGAAGAAAACAAGCTAATAATTAGGCTCATCAGCAACCCTTCAGGTACGTTATTTGATATGATGTCTTCATACTCTAACAGCAACTTAGTTATCTCCTTTGATTGTGATTCTTTAGTCTTTAGGTTTTCAAGTTTCTTAGGAATCAAAGCATAACACATATTCTCATTATTATGTCAGAAAATGTCCCCTTGGGGGCTTTGCCCTCTTAAGGTTTAGCTCCTGAGTCCTTTAGAATGCATTTAGGTCATCTTGCATGTTAATGGTGACTCACAATGGGAAAACCCTAAAGTTTCATGGCAAATAGGACCTAGGGGGTGTGCTTAGCATAAATCCTACCTAAAATAGGGGGAGGACTTGGGTGCCCGTGCCCTAGTCTTGCCCTATTTTAGGTCAAAACCTATTTTTTGGTGTTAGTTTTATGACCATTATTAGGTCCAATGCCAACATCTCAGGTTTGAATTACGAAATTCTTAGTGGGAATCTTTGTAGTTCCATATATAAGCATGATTAGTGATTCATTTGTAAACTATAAGATGATTGTGAACTTTAGGCATACTTGTGATTTCAAGATATTCATTGTGGCAAGAGAAGAGCATTATTATTATGTATGTGATTGCTGATTTGACTTCATCTTCTCATGTGATTGAAGAGCCTTCATTTGTGTGAGATCTACACTACAATGTGATATCTATTTGTGTTTTCTGTCATTTATCATTTGGATTTTGCCTCTATCCCATAGGGATACACACTCTTTATCTGACAATGGTGTTCGAAAGACTTGAATGTCTCTCCAAGGCTTGACCAAGGCAAGCCTCTAAACACCACAACCCCCAACCCACTTTTCTATGATTGCAGGTTATAGGTTTCAGAAGTGAAAGAAATGGAGTTGAAAGAGAGTAGTATAGATTGCCAGAATTGTAGATCTGAGAAGAAAACTAGGGCTTGGACTTGGGTGCCCGCTCATTAGTCCTCCAGATTTCAAAGCAATAAAATCTCTGTGATAGTGGGAATAGGTTGCAGACATTCTTCAAAGATCTCAACAAAAGAAGGTACATTGGACTAGGGTGCCCACTCATTAGTCCCTGACTTTTCCACACACCAAACTTCAAAATCTAGTATGTATTTGGTTGTCATTTGATATCTCTGTGTGCGATCATTTTCTATAATTTGTTTGTTTGTTTAAAATTTCATGAAATTAGGGGTTTGAGCATAATTGGACTTAATTGAACAACAAATTCATACAATTCCAATCTTTCCCTATGTTCCAAGTGACAAGAGATATATAGTAGAGTTCTCTACTCGATTGAATGTCCTTGAATGTTTAGTAGTGAAAGGAGGATCAACACAAACCCTTAAAATCATCATCATCTTCCCCTCTTTTCCTATTAAACATTTTGGTGAACCTGTGTTCTCTTGAATTTTGTACCTTGCTAAGTTTTGTACTTCAAATTTACATTCATTTCATTTATCATCTTATTGCATTTGAAAAATTACAAAAAAATTGAAACATTGAAAATTTTGAAAAAATTGACATTTTTTTTGAATTAGTTAGCATTTAATTTCATATAATTTCTGTCATTATCATCAGATTTGATTTAAAATTATAGAAATTCTTCATTCACCATTCATTTACATTGCATTTTCATGCTTAAATTGATAAAAATTGCTTGAAATTGTGCATTTTTCATATAACCTAGTTTATGCATTAGCTAGGGTTTGTCGTTAAAATCTTGTTTCAGATTTTACTACTCTTTTAAAACAATCATTAGGACTGATTTATAATTGTAGTGTTTCATCATAGTGGTTTTCTTGCAAAATTTCATGTCTAGGGTTTGAAAACCTTGCATTTTCACTAGATTTGGCCTTATCGTGTCTCTAGAATTGCATCACAAGCATGTTGTGAAGGATTTTTCTGCATTAGTTGGCTATTATTAGGGTTATAGTCTATTTTCCTTCCTCAAATTCCTCACAACATTCTTCCTATTGGGCCTTTGCATTGAAAATTGGTGAAAATTTGCATATTTAAGGTGTATTTTCACTAGGTAATGACTTGTCATCATTATAGGTTTGCATCAAAGGTGTCTTGTGAAGGATATTATTGGTTTATTAGACTCATATTGGACATATTACTTTCTATACCTCATTAATTTCCTTACAATACCTCTTCTTTCACTTATTTGCATTGAAAAAAGTTGAAAATTCAAGCATTTTGGGTTATTTTGGATCTTAAACATATCTTGTTCCTTGGGTTTGTTCTATTTGCTTGTGCATTGAGTGTTGCATGTTATTGTATGAGTCTTATAACTTTCTGCCCTAATACAAATATCCCTTTAAGAAGAAGTAGGAAACTCATGGGATCTAGTGCTCTTGAAGAAAACAATATCCCTACCTCTAAAAATCTGTTGAACACGTTCTTTATAAAAGGAGAGACACAAATTTTGCAAGACATTATACCTCATACAACCACTATGGAAAATCAAGTATTTCATGATGTTGAGGACACTATTGAGGTGGTCACACAAGTACCTAATGAGCAAATAAACAAACTTGACAAAGAGTTAGCCAATTTTCAAGCATTTGTTGAAACTGAAAGGATAGCGGAAGAAGGTATACATGTGATTCACAACATAAGAGAATTGATAAAATAAGGACAAGATGGTATTAATTATGTTTAAGAATTAACACATATAGTACACAATAATGTCATGATGGCGACTGAATGTGCGAATGGTATTAAGAACATGTCATCACCGTCTCATACGCAAGTATCGGCACCTATACCAACTACAGGAATATCTACATTTATATCAATGATTTTAACAACTAACGCAAATACTTGTAGTAATGATACCACTAGTATTGGAGTATCTAATAGCACTAATTCATAAAATTACAAAGCTGTGGGATTTAACTATTAGAACTTGGTTTCTAAGGTGACCTCGTCTATGAATAATTACTCTCAACCACCACTCCATCCCACTTATTCTCAACCACCTCTTACATATAACTATTCTTGACCACCTTCCACTTATAACTATGTTCAACCACCACTCAACTATTCATAGATTCTGCTTATCACTACTCAGGCTCAATCACCTCCTCACTTCGGTTCTAGTTCCTCAGAACAAACCACATCTCCCAATGATGCCATCTTAAACCAACTTTTGCAAGGCATGACTTCTTTACAACAAAAGGTGACAAATTTGATGAATTTTTCACAACCTAATATACCAACTTATCATGCCCATAATCCCCTATCTTATGCAATCTTGAGAACTCCTATGTCCTAGAGGTTTGAGACTCCTCGCTTTGAAAAATATGGTGGAAAAGGTGATCCTATTACTCATGTGGCAACATTCATAACTATGTGTAGTGATTTTTACTTTGAAGAGGATTTTCTAGCAAAACATTTCCCACGATCTCTCAAAGATACTGCTTTAGAATGGTTTTTCTCTTTACCTCCAAATGCAATACACTCTTTTTCGCAATTAGTTGATCAATTTTAACAACATTTTCAAGCAAACATTGGGCCTCAAGTCTCTTTGATTGATTTAGTTCGTTGTGTTAGGTGAATATTTTGTTGTTTAGCTAACCAATGACAAAATGGTTATATTGCCATAGCTATGATGAGACTGAGTCTCTCCTCTCAGCAAGGGGAGGTTCCCTCTAGATAATGAGCTCTTTGTAACAAGCAACTTTTAATACTTAAATAAACTAAAACTATTCTTGGGATGTTTTCATTGCATCCTATCCTCTTTTTTCAGAATAGATGTTTTTCTCTTCCAAAATGACAACTTCAAAAGAAAGGATATTTAATAATTCCTAAACTGAGAAAAACCATAGAAACACAAAGTCTTCTATTGTTTGACTTATTTCCCACAAATAAACTTGACTGGATTCAAATGTAGCTCAAAGTCTCCACTTTCACTCAATATGATATAACTAACTTGAACACAGCAATTTACAACACAAAGTCTTTAAACAATTCTATCTTCACAAATGTAAACACAAACTCCCGCAATGAGAAAATAGCACAAAGTCTATTTAACCAGAACAAGAACACTTCTCTCAATTTTCAATAAACTCCACTATTCTAACAATGATTCAATATAATATAATACTAATGACATAAGAACACCGATATCATAAATTAGTATGATTTAACTCAAAGTTTGATATTCAAACTGCTTGCTTATATTGATATTCGCTTGAAAATTTGATAAACACAAAAAGCTCAAAGTCTTGATATGTTTTCCAATTCAGAAGAGTTTCTTTGCAATAGATAAAAGATAGATAATTACAAAAGAGGCCCTCTGTATTTATAGGGAGAGGCCTTGAGAAAATTTAGGAAAAACCTAACTACTTTGACTTATTCAAATATAGGAGTCCTTATATACTTGGGACTTCCTATGTTTTTACATGTAATTACATTTGAGAAAAGTACATGTAAAAATGTCCAAAACAAATTCAAAAGTACATATGAAAAATAGAAAATAAACTAAGTTATGAAAAGCTGATTCAACTTGTACTGCCTTCTTTCTACAAATGGGCATCATACATGGTAAATGTAGCTTGCATCCCCAAACTATCCGGATTGACAGTGTTCCTGAAAATCATCTGGGCTCTGACTATTGCATCCCTTACTATTGTGATTGCCTTAGCATGACTAGTTAACTTGGCCTTTAGGTTATCCAAAATTAACTGGTTGTCCAGAATATTATCCATGGAAGCAACTGAAAAGGTTTTATCTTCAAAGTCCTTCTGAAACATGTTCACAAACTCTTGGATCATCTCATCTACAGAAAGAAATTGATTATCCTTAGATACCAAATTGCACGGAAGCTCCTCCAACTTATGTAAGAGACTAACATCACTTTGGTCACTCAGCTTCTTGGCAGTTTCTAGATCTTTGATCAAATCCTTTAAAACATTGCTCTGATGTGTCAATGCTTCCTTAGTTTCTGTGTATGAATCCCGAATTGGAATAACACCAATTGATATCAAAGAATTTATCTTCAATTTCCTCATTTCTATCCATTTATCATAGCTATGATCCAAATGCACAATATCTTGAGAAATAGTGTCAACCAAATCATCAAGCTCTACTCTGACCTTCTCCATGTTACCTGTCTTCTCAGCTACATTTGTAAGAAGAGATACTCCCTATGCACGCATCTTTTCCAAATATTCCTCAACAACGTTTCCTTTGACATGAGTCTTTTTAGCCTTCTGAATAATAGGGTCTTCAACAGAAATAGCTTCAGGAGTTACTGATTCAGAATTCAAAGTGATCTTTCTCGCCACTGCAGTCAATTGTTCTACCATTGCCTTATAATAATCATTCATTTCCTTTTCTTTATCAAACTTTTGAATCAAAGAATCTAGTGCAAATTGCATATCAATTTTTGCACTCTCATGTGTGATTTTGCCAAGTTTAATTTTGGAAATAGAATAATCATTCATACTGAAATTCTCCATGGTAGCATCTTACGGGGGTTTCACAATTTCCACAAATTTATGTCCCTTATCTTCCAACACCTGAGAAAGTATTTTAGGTTTCTTTGGAGTCTTAGCCTTGACTGGCATCAGTTTACCAAAATCAAAATCATCTGGGGAGATGGCTTGTTTCTTTCTCTTGGGTGTATAAGCTGATAACCATGGAGGAAGCACAGAAGTACTTACATTTGGATCAGGTCCCATTTTTGGTGTGGTAGGAATTGCACTGGTACTTGAAGTAGAAACAATAGGAGTATCAGTAAACACTGCACCTAACACATCTACATTTGAAACTTGCTCAAATCCCAAAACAAAGTGATCAAAGATTGAAGAATCTCCAATATCAAAAGACGATGAGGATAGACTAGGGATTGATTCAGAAGAACGAAGAACATTATCAAAAGCAACTTGAGGATTATCAAAAATTGTCCTCGAAGATGATGGAGATTCAGAAGACAAAATGTTGATAGGTGAAACTGGGATAGTAGGCAAAACAGACAAAGGAACTGAAGCAGATACATTGGGTAAAGGAGAAGGGACTTCAGTTTCTTGTGGTACATCCCTCTATGGAGACATAACTTCATCTTGCAAACCTTCTTGACCCTCTCCTATATCTTTCTCTTGTTCTTCCCTTTGCTCCCCTGAAGAATTATTTTCAACCTCCATCTCTTCAGTAGTTGGCTTATCAGTCCTCTGTGCCTCAACTTCCATTTCTTCCACCTCAGACTCTTTCTCTATGACCTTTGTCTTTTTTCCCTTAGAGACAAATTTGATCCTTGGTTTGGAGACCTTGGACGTACCTAGAGTATCACTTTTATTCTTTGTTCTCAGTTTAGTCTTCTTACCAGTTTGCTCTAAAATCTCTTCTTCAGATTCAATTACAAAATCCCTCAATGGTATGCCTCTGCTTTGGAGCCACGAGTGCGTGTTAGCTAACACAGGTTCAAACCTCTTGCTTAAGGAAGTCAATTCCTTTTGAGACCATTAGATAGGGGGAAGAGGAGAATTAGCAATCTTCTCATTATTGTACTTAGGATCAACTAATTCTTCATCATCCACCATATCTTCAGGAATATCAGCTGAACCTAAATACTCAATTTGATCTAGAGATAGCCTGCTATAATCTAGTTTTCTGATTTCCTCCTTAGTCCTAAGATCAATCCAAATGTGTTCAACCATTGGCTCGTGAAATTGAGTCTTTCTTTTGATCTTGTCATTCACACCCCTGTAATCAAACTTTGGTCTCCATTTGAATTGCTTCATGGTCACCAACTGCATCTCAGTCTCCATAGCTCTGGCCTTTGCTGCAGTTGACACTGAGTATCTGCCAATTTCAACTAGAAACCTAAATCCTAGTTTCTTAAGCTCCATTTGTTTATTATGCACAACAATCATTTGTCTACACAATTCCATCAGAATAAGTTTATCTGAAGGAAATCTCAGAAACATGTAATGATAGCCTTGGAAAAAGCCAACCCTTAGATATGAAAAAGTTTGAAACTATAAGAACATACACCCAAAACCATTCACAATTGTTCAAGCCTCATTTGAAACTCTTCTCTATTCTAATTGAGGATTAAAAATTCATAGGAACACTGCAAAGAAGGCATCATTTACCCTCCTGAAGTGATGGGTTGAACCCTTCAATGTCAGCTGAGGATAATATTGATACACAGGAACAACCCTCCTATCTGCTTCAGATGTCAAGTTGGGAAAGATCCTCATTGAAGCTGCTATGTACACAAGATGGGAAGTCATATAGAATTTGAAAGTAGTATGCACCTTGATCAATTTCTCATGGAGGGCATTGCTGATTTGTTCACCCCAAAAGATTGCCTGCTTGCCCTAAAGTATAAGCATGATGAAAGGATACATCCATTCATGAAAAAGTGAAGAAGAAGCTAATCCCCTCACCCTACTAAGAAGAGTTACTAAATTACCTACTTCCTCAACAAAATCACTTCGAGGAAAACTCCTTGGCCATCTGGACAAATTTGACCTTGGAGTTTTCAGTCACTTGGTGTTAATTACCTTCTTAGCCTTCTCAGTGTCCTTATCATATTCTTGTTGAGCAATAGTAAAATCAAGTTTTACAACATCAACCAAAGTGGGACACATGAAAACATTATCAATAAACTCTGGGTCCAATCTTATGATCACATTACCATTTGCATCCACCACTGCCCTAGTATCTTTGTTATAGAAATGAGCACACTAAAGAACAAACTCTTAATTATGAGCTACCACTGGAAATGATGACACCTGGTGAATATTGCTAGCAACAATCTTCTTCATCAGAGGACTAGGGTTATTTGACATAGTCCTTTCTACAAACTCAGCCATGTCTACATGGCTAATCTTTGTATCCTGAATATCATCAACATTCAAGGTAACTGAGGTGATCAGAAAAACACCTTAATACTTGTACTTCATTGCTTTTGACTTTTTCAGTGATAGCTCAGTTATTTGGAAGACCAACACCTCTATAGGAGTCAATGACTAGAACAAACTCATAGAAGAATCTGCAACAAAAATCCATGATCATGCAGTTAGGGGAAATACTAGTAATTTGGGAAAACTGCATGTTGACGATCATGACTATAGGAGTAAGTTTGAAAGGGCTAGAGCGCAAGCAGGTCAAAAAAATAGAGGAAGGTGGGCTCAAGAAAGCAACTTGGAAAATCTCCCAGAGTTAGAAAAATTTGAGGGAGTGAATGCATGGGTGGCAAAATTTACTGCCCTTGCATCCTATGGATAATTTACAGGTGTCAGGGTGACAAATTTTGCCAACCCTGCATATGGGTGAAACAAACTTCTCATGTCAGAGCGGTAAATTTGGTCGACTTAACATGCATGTAGTTTTTAAAAAGGTCAAGGTATGAGCAGCAAATTTTGCCGACTCAACATATAGGGTTTATTAGTTCGCTTCATGTAAGGGAGGTGAATTTTTCCGCCCATACACATTGGGTTATAAATTTCACAAAAATGCACAAGTGGTGGATTTTACTGCTTGCACATATATGACTGTAAACGTGAATGGATAGACACAAGAAAAATTTTTTACCGACTCGGCATATGACAAGCTTTAAGACCCACATGTTTGAGCAGTAAAATTTATTGTCTCAACATGTGCTAAAAGTTAAAAGTTTCTGATGTTTAAGTGGTGAAATCCACCGCTTGCACATATGGGATAAGCATGTTTTGTGTAAGGATTGTACACGAAGGCGGCGAGAAAGGCCGTCGACACATGGGTCAAAACAAGCAAAAACCTAGATCCTTAATCAGTTAAAATCCATTCATGAACTTAGGTTTAAAATTGAAGAAAACACCAATGAAAATGATGGCAAAAGAAAAACCTAGGCTAATCTTAGACTAGGGTTTGAAGATGAATAAAAAAGGAAACAACGAAGAAAGATTTCTTTAAACACTTAAATAATACAAACTCAAACAATCATTCCACCATACAGGAAAACCCTAGAAAAGGAATAAAAACAAAAATGATAGTTATAGACTTACCTATAAAACTGACCGAAACCCTAGACATGATCTCTAAAATTGAATCCGCACACTGGAAACTTCACGTGATTAGATCATCTTCTGAGGGGTTTCAATGGCATTCACAGGTGTTTAAGAATGATTACTAAGCAAAACAAAATGACTAAACACCTTTAAAAAGCTTCAAAAAACTATATTAACCATCCACATGTGCACCATTAATGCAGTCCTAGTTAACTTGATTCACTGTGGTTTGCCCGAGCGGAAGAATCTGTCAACTCCGCATATGATGACTCCAACATGCATGGGCGACAAAATTTGTTGACCTTGCATATGGATAAAACATGTTACGACGGCAAATTTTTCCACCTCAAAACATACAGGGAAAATGATAAAAGAAGATGTATGAGCGGCAAATCTCACCGCTCATAAAGGAGTTTGATTGCTTTATGAGCAGAAATACCTATTACTTTGGAATTGTTGGCTTTGAAGTTGACAAAAGCAGTGGAAGATAGAATAAGAAAGTTTTATTAACAAAAGAATAAGAATGAAGTGATATAAAGATCAGCTAACACAAACCTCTACCACACACAAGTTTGATGGGTTTGATATAAAGATCAAACTCTTGAATTTTTGCAATCCAATTGCCCCTTTTAGTCCCAAATTCTTGTTGTGTCAGGATAGATTTCACTGTTGTATCCGGCACCAAAACAATAGTATGTGAATTCAGAATATAAAACTGGAAATGCTTCACCGCATTTACCATGACATAAGCATGTTTCTCCATATTTGAGTACTTTAGTTCATGAGCCTTTAGTGGGCAACTCATAAATGAAATGGGAGATTCCACACCCTCTTCATTCTGCTGAACAAGAAAGGTTGAAAGTGTATGCTCGAAAGCATAACTATACATTATGAAATCTTTAGTATAGTTAGGGACAAACTAGAACCAGAGCATGAGCTATGGCCCTTTTAATATCCTTGAATGCTACCTTACCTTCTACACTCCAACAAAAAGTGGTCTTACCTTTCATCATATTGACAATATGATGGGTTTTCTCTACGGATTCTAGAATGAATCTCCATAGAAAATTCACCTTCCGGAAGAAAGAATGAACCACAGTCTTATTGGCAAGCAAAGTAAGATTCTAGATAGATTTGACCCTTTCTGAGTTAATTTTAGTGCCTTCTCTAGAAACAATGTGATCGAGAAGCTTACCCTCTGTAACCCCAAAAACTGATTTCTTAGGATTAAGAGAAATGCCATTTTGACGACATTGTTCCAGAACCCATTGCAAATAGTAGGCATGATCTTGATGTTGTTTAGAGAAAATAGTCAAGTCATCAAGATACACCACAATGCATTTTCCCATCTCATCTTTGAAATCGAGGTCCATTGCTCTTTGGAAAGTAGCACTAGCATTAATCAAACCAAATGGCATCTTGCGGTATGCAAATGTGCCTCAAGGTGTTGTGAAGGCAGTCTTGTATTGATCTGCTTCATTGACTTCTACTTGATTATAGCCTAAGAAACCATCTAACATAGACAGCATCTCTGAACTAGTTATAGTTTGTAACACTTGGTCCATAATAGGCAGATGGTAGTTATCTTTTAAAGAAGATTGGTTCAAATTTCTAAAATCAACACAAATATGGATTTCTCTGTTCTTCTTTCTCAAAGGAATAATATTCACAATCCAAGTGGAATGATGGATGGGAAAGATTATTCTAGCATTAAGCATTTTCTAGATTTTAGAAAGAATAGCACCTGATATCTTGGGATTATACCGCCTCTACTTTTGCTTGTGAGGCAATGATCCAACCTTGAGAGGGGTTTCATGTTGGATCTCCTTAGGTCTGAAAGACTTCAAATCATCATAAGAATATGCCAGAACATCAATGTAATGGTGAAGAAGTGTAATGAACTTGAATTTCTCATCAACAGTGCAACACTTCTCGATGTTAACCATCTTGGGATCCACTTCAGAACTCAAATTTACTTGCTCAAATTCCATGGATGAACCTGAATCAAGTTGTTGCTGTTGTTTGATATATCTATCATGCTTGTCAAATAAATTTTCTAGAGAAATCAAACCTTTTATAATCTTATTCCCTTTTAGCTGAAGAATCTCCTCACCAGTCTGTGAATCTATTTTGGAAACATATTCACATGGTGGAGAATCACTACCTTCAAAATAGAGCTCATCAAAGTTATCTATCTTCTCTAAGAAAACTATGATCTGATTATCACCATTGAAGACCTGCCAATGATTAGTATTAACTGGTACACTTGGTCAGCTCAATTGTGTACTTGTTACCTTTGAAGTCCTTATGGGGGACCATAAGGGTGGTAGAGATAGCTAATGAATCAACACGATCATTAAACTCTCTCAGTACTGTAGAGATGTCAAAAGCGTCAAAACCTTCAATGCAATCCTAGACATGATTGTGGTAATGTCTCAACCTTTCATTCTTGGTCTGATAAAGATTTCTTACTTGACAAACCACAAGTTCAGCATCACCTTGTGCATGAAGATTTTTAATACCTTTAACATGGGCAACCTCCATTTTGAGTAATAATGACTCGTATTCAATGGTGTTATTAGTATTGTGGAACTATAGCTTATAGGAGAAAGGGAAGATATCACCTTGTGGAGATATCAGAACTACTCTAGCTCCTAATCCGGTGGAAGAACAATTGCCATCAAATTCTAAAATCCAAACATCATTTGAATTTACCTTTTTGATGTTTCTGTGATCAATAGATTCTTCCTCATTAGAGAGAGAAGAATCTGACATCACTATTCTCTCATCTAAAATTTCATTTGAATTATCTTCTAATTCTCCATCTAAAATATCTAAAATTTTGTCTGATGAACTAGAAGTATTTTTAGTAGACAAGAAATAATTACCCATTCTTGAAGACTCAAACAAAATTTGTGCTTTTAGATTTTTAGTTTGGGTAACAATATATTTTGCCTCCTTCTCAAGAAGTAGTTTCTACATGACACCTTTAATAGGTATTCTTTCCTAAGATAAATCCATGTTTAGTTCTCTACCCACATCTTTACAAAAATTATGTCCAAGCAAAATGCCATAAGAAGATGGAACATCAGCAACTAAGACGGTCATCTTGATCCTCTTATCTGGAAAGGCTGTAAATGCAATTTGGGCATCCTTGATTTGGCCTAACAAAGGCACTTGCTTATTCTCCATTGAGAAACATCTACCAAAGGTCTTAGTCAAAGTGAGACCAAGAGCATCTGCCACCTTGGCAGGCATGACATTGTCAGAAGCCCTAGAGTCTATTATACAATTGCTTAACTTGTGACCATTAACCAATAGAGAAACATAGAAGGGTTCTATCTTTCTTGGAGAAACAAGGGGAGTAGTGACTAGGTTATTTTGGGTGGACCCGTTCTTTGAGGAGTCATGAGTAGTATTAAGAGAATCTTGTCCTATAGGGGCAATCTTGTTTTTAACATACTTAGCTAACCTATCAAATTGATTAGGGTTAGCTTGTAGATATTCTACCTCAAACATCTGAATTTTGGTTTTCCTAGCATGATCTATTAAGTCAAAGAGCTGAAATGAACTAGATATAGAGGAAGGAAATCCATCATTCTGGAGTTTAGTAGGGGTAGTACTGGCCTAGGGAACAGAAGTAGAAGAAACAGGATTGTTAGATGAACTTACTTGTTTATTGACAACCAGGTCCTTTGATTGAAAAGGCAATGGAGTTCCTCATTTGGTAATTGAAATCACAGGTTGAGGCTCCTCTCTTGACTTTCCTTTATCAACTTGCTAATTTGATTGATTTTGGGACCTTGTAAATATAGCATACGCTCCATCATATAATTCTTCTCTTTCTACTTCATCTTGGTAATTCAGAAAATCAATGGTAGAGTCACCAGCTAATTCATCTTCTCCTTTAGTAAAAAGATTAGCATTATTCTCTTGATCCAAGTTAGGTTGGAAAGAATTGTCATGTTTCACTTCATAGCAGCCAACTGCTAAGTTGATAGGTGGTGCTTCAATGGCAAGCTTCCCCTATGTGGGTGGAAGATGATTTTGTTGCCCTTGATTTCTGGCAGCATTGCCTTGATATGAATTGTTAGGAAATGTCCTCTTGGTATATCCCTATAAGAAGGAGCGGACATACCTTGGGACATTTGCTTTTTTAAAGATAGCAACTCATTTTCTAACTTTTGTACCATAGGATCTGTGGTGCTTGTGGAAGAATTATCAATAGAGGACTGGCCTCTATTTCTGTTTGAATCCCTTCTTATCTTACCGACAAGGATAAGATTATCTTCAACATTTGTATCCAAACTTTGAGCTGCAGGAAGATCAGTGGGACCAGCCCACCTTAACAAAAAGCTTATCTCAGGAAGCTGAGTGTTGATGAAGAAACATTTAAGATTCTCCACTGTTGGTTGAGCAATTGCTAGAATCCTATTTCTCAATTTATTGAACTTGGTAATGAAATCTCGCATGGGTTCATGTGCTTCTTTCTTCATCTGTGTTAGTTGAGCTTACAAAGCATGTTCATCTTCTGCAAGCTTAAACCTAGCTTTGAACTTGGTTTTGAGAGTATTCTAGTTGGGTATGGTTTGAGCTTGCAGGTGATAGAACCAATCTGTAGCAACACCTTGCAATGTTTCTACAAAAAGTCTTACAGCCACATCTTCATGTTCCACCCCTAGTACACCACAAGCTATACAAAAAGCTACAATGTGTTCATCTGGATGGACTTTCCCATCACCATAGAATTTAGGGAAATTCTTCCTTGAACTAGGAGGTAGTGTTAGTTTTAGGACACATAACTGAGAGGGGTGGTGAATCAATTGTGTCAAATTTTTTTCTTTTATTAACCACTCAAGTCCTTCTTGTAATTCAACAGCATAATAATAAATCAACCATGAAAACACAATGCAATAATTCAAGAGCAGAAACACATTAACACATATGACACCAAGATTTTAATGTGGAAAACCTGATTAAGGGAAAAACCATGTGGTGACTAACCCAAGATTGTATTCTCTATTAAAAGAATAAAAGGAACAAAATGGTACATACCAATTAGGGCTCACTACCCGAGCACACTGCTCACAAAAGGCCCATTGCCTACAGGAGACACATTGTCTACAGGATAATAAATATTACATACTTGAATTGAACAATAGCATCTTCATCATGCTTGAGTCAGTTCCATTTAAGCTCCAAACTTATGCTCTACCTTTCGATCTTCTCCTCTCTACCACACTCATCTTCACCCAGTTGTTTTTGAAATAACTTCATAACTCTTATTTATACAAGACATCGACTTTGGGATAATAATCAAAGTCGGCAAACTTTATAGAGAAAATACACAAATATAATTTAATATATTACAAAAGACTTTATTTGAATCATCACACTATCGGCCACATATATCTAGGACTCAAATCTTCTTTGAGGAACATGCCATCCTTCTTATAACATCTTCAAGATCATCTGCAAGATGTGTAAATCATTTGGTTGGCCAAGGAGGAAGAACATCATCATCCGGAAGTAAATCTTCAATTACGAGCTCAATCTTCAATGTGGACCACCAACACAAACTAGACACAATCCAGAGACCCCCACAAGGAATCACCAAGAATATCCACACTACTTCTGCTTACTGAAATCATTCTCTTCTTCATCCAGAACCTCAAGAACACAGTCTGTTACCACTATCATATTGAAATAGATGCTTGCAGACCTCCAGACCATGAACCAATTGAGTTGTCAATTCACATTGACTTCCTAAACTCTCCACCAAATCCGTAGAATAAGATATTGCATTTCCAAATCTCACCGGACCTATTTGTGTTGCTCTGTCACTTCTGAACATCTTGCCAAAACTAGTTTTACTAATATGGCCATCACTTCTTCAAATCTTCATGCGGACCTCTCAAATCTTTATTGGATCACTTTTAGACACATATCTACAAACCCTTTGATTCACATCCTCTAATCTTCAACTTAATTGGGATCTTCAGTTCATAGAGCTTCACTATTTTCACTATTCTTCTCTATTTTTTATAGGACTAATTTTCTCAATATCCTCAACACACAACTCATCCAATCCTTGACATCAATGCAACAGGAGTATGTTGACATCAATGACAACACTGGTTAGGCCCATACTTGCAACAATCTCCCCCTTTGTCATTGATGGCAACATATGATGTGAAAAATTGTTTTTAACCATCAAGACAAGAACTTCTCCTTACTGATTGACATAACTCCCCCTATCAACAACAACCATTCACATGTCTTCTCTTCCTTTACTACTCCCCCTTTGATCAGAAACCACTTTTTGTTTTTCACATGTCTTCTCTCCCCCTTTGACATTAATGGAAAAGGGCACATACTTGCATTACTCAAAATCATATAGACTGCTCCCTCTGAGTAGTAGCTTCCTATCATCAATCCTAACCATAAGATATGACTGTGAGATCCACAGGACTGATGCACATCAATGCACCTTAATTCAGAACCAGAGGGGTAATAACCCCTAACTTCTCCCTGAGATACTCAAAAGAGTCCTTAGGTAGAGGTTTAGTAAAAATGTCTGCAATCTGATCCTTGGAGGCCACAAACTCCAATCTGACTTCATTCTTGTTCACCTGCTCTCTCAAAAAGTGAAAGTTGATGGATATATGTTTTGTCTTTGAATGTAACATCAGATTTTTTGAAATGTTTATTGCACTTGAGCTGTCACAAAAGATTGTGATAGGTTCCTCATACTCCACTTTGATGTCTCTTAGCATTTGCTTCATCCATAAAACCTAAGTTCAACTACCTGCTGCTGCAATATATTTTGCTTCTGCAGTGGATAGAGATATTTCCTCTTGTTTCTTGCTTAGCCAAGAAACCAATCTTTTCCCTAAAATGAATGCTCCACCACTGGTACTCTTCCGGTCATCCACATCTCCTGCCCAATCTGCATCTGTATATGCATGAAGAGAGAAATCATGATCTCTAGGATACCATAAACCATACTCAACTATTCCTTTTAGATATCTGAGAATCCTCTTGATTTCCATGACATGAGATTCTCTACGATCAGCTTGGAATCTAGTAACAAGACCAACAACATTCATAATGTCAGGTCCAGTTTGAGTAAGATACAATAGTCCTCGAATCATTGACCTATACTTTTTCTAATCAGCCTTAGGAGAGTCATCATCTTTGCTCAATTTACATCTGGTTGCCATGGGAGTATTCATTGGTTTTGAGTCTTCCATCCCAAATTTCTAGGTTTGGGAACAAGATCCCAAGTGTGATTTTTCTCAATCTACATCAACTCTTCCTTCATTGCTTTAGTCTAGTTTTCATCATTGCATGCTTCTCTTGCTATTTTTGGTTCAACTTTTGAAATCAGGCAATACTTTTATGAGTCTTGAGCAATCTTTCTTCTTGTTTGGACACCTTTACTTCTATCACCTATGATCTGATCTTCATAATGATTCAGTCTTACATACCTGGGAGTTTTGGGAATTTCTTGCACTTCTGTTTCTTGAACAGGTTCATTCAAGCTTATCTCTTCTTCCTGATTCTCTGGATCAGACTGAATCCAAATTTTAGAAGGAGCTTGGACTTCTTGGACCAAAACATCATTCTAGTCATCTTCATCATATTCATAAAACCTTGAGGGTTTTTCAGTACCTTCATCAACCTTCACATTTATACTTTCTATAATCTTTCTCAATCTCTTGTTATAACACCAGTATGCTTTTCTTTGAGTAGAATAACCCAAGAATATTCCTTCATCACTTCTAGCATCAAATTTTCCAAGGTCTTCATCTGTTTTAATGTAACATTTGTTACCAAAGACTCTGAAATACTTCACAGTGGGAGTGATGCCAAACCAGAGTTCATAAGGGGTCTTACTAGTCTTGCTCCTAATTTGTACTCGATTAAGAGTATAGACAGCTGTACTTACAACTTCTCTCCAGTAGATTTGAGGAACATTTGCTTCCATCATCATGGTTCTGGATGCTTCCTGGATGGTCTAGTTCTTTCTCTCCACTACTCCATTTTGCTGTGGAGTCCTTGGAGTAGATAACTATCTTTTTATCCCATGTTTCTCACAGAATTCTATGAACTCTTCAGATGTGAATTCTCCACCTCTATCAGACCTGAGACATTTTATGTTTAATCTGGTTTCATTCTCTACCATAGCTTTGAATATTTTGAATTTCTCAAGAGCCTCAGATTTTTCTTTCAGAAAAGTCACCCACATCATCTAGGAGTGGTCATCAATTAATAACATGAAGTATCTATCACCTTGCAAACTCCTGATTCTTTCCAGTCTGCATAGATCAGTATGTACTAAGTCCAAAATCTGGTAGAAGATTGTTCCTTACCTTTAAATGTGATTCTACTTTGCTTACCCAACTGACATTCTTTGCACAAACTATTAGTGGGTTTCACCAGTCTTGGAAGATTTCTTACAGCTTGAGTGTTGCTTATCTTGATGATATTATCAAAACTCACATGACACATTCTCCTATGCCACAACCAACTCTGATCAATTTGAACAAATAAACAACTTTTGCCAGTGCCAACCAAGTGAAAGATGTTACCTTTTGTTTATGTACTGGATGCAATCTCTGTACCAAAACTTTCAAAGATCTTACATTTTCCATTTTTGAATCAGAGATCATAGCCTTTGTCCACTAACTGTCCAACACTAAGAAGATTGTGCTTCAGACCTTCAACATATAGCACATCATTGGTTTTATTCTTTCCATCAAAAGAAATAGTTCCTCTACCTCTGATTCTGCCAGTTGAATTATCACCAAATTTTACAACTCCTCCTTCATATCTTTCCAAATCTATAAACTTATTTTTGTCACCTATCATATGGTGTGAGCATCCACTATCAATGACCCAATCATCCTTTTCTTCAACTTGGGCAGCCAGAGCTTTTTCTATCATTTCATGATTGGCAGATTCAGAGGACATTGGATCTTCTTCCTTGATGGCAATAAACACCCAGTCACTTCTGGATTTGTTTCCTATCTTTGATTCATTATCTGTTACTCCTTCATCATCATCATCTTCATGAACATAGTAACACTTCTTTTGAAATCTTGATCTATTAGGGTTTGGCCTAGAAAATCTTTCCGAACACCTTGAGGCAAAATGACCAATCTTATTGCAGTTAAAACATTTGAAAGGCAATTTTTCTTCATACTTACCGAATCCTCTTGGCAGTCTTTTTGCAATGAGGGCCTCAAGTTGTTCAACTTCTAATTCATCCTCTTCTAGATCTTTTCTTGCTTTCTCATACCAAGAAGATGTTCTTGAGGAACTTTCTCCTAGATCATATCTTTATTTGCCTTTTGTAGAGGCACTAGCTTTGAATGCAGATTCAGTCTTGGGAAGTGCATCACCAAACTCAACTAACTCGAATGCAGATATCTTACCGACCAATTGATCCCTTGTGATAGTTGTTAAGGATATGATTTCCTCAATAGCAACAACTTTGTGTTTATAAGAAAGAGGTAAGGATCTAAGAACCTTAGCAACAATTTCATCTTCATCCAGAACTCCACCAGCACATCTGATGCCACAAATAAGCTCATTTACTTTTGTCATGTAAGAAGTGATATTCTCATCTTCACTCATCTTCAAGTTTTTGAATTTTCCTTTCAGACTTTGTAGCTTGGCACATTTAATATACTTGTCTACTTCATGTAGAAGTTCTAGTTTTTCCCAAATCTCATATGCAGTTGTTAGATCAACAACATTTGTCAACTCTGAATCAGATAAGGCACTTAGTAGATCTTCTTTGGCCCGAAGATTGTTTTCAGCATCTTTAATTTCATCTATGGTTCTCAGACCATTCTGAGGAGGAACATACTTCTTTGAAGCCATGATCCAATATTGCATTCCTATACATTGCAAGTGACATTCCATGTGGCTTTTCCAAAGAGTGTAATTGGTTCCATCAAACATCGGACTATCCTTATTGTAGGAAGACATCCTGGATCTCCTCAAGTGGTTAAGCTCTTTTAGAGGAACTTAGCTCTGATACCAATTGTTAGTTTCAAGACACACAACTGAGAGGGGGGGTGAATCAGTTGTGTCAAAAACTTTTCTTTTATTAACCACTCAAGTCCTTGTAATTCAACATCATAATAATAAATCAACCATGAAAACACAATGCAATAATTCAAGAGCAGAAACACATTAACACATGACACCAATATTTTAACGCGGAAAACCCAGTTAAGGGAAAAACCAAGGGGTGACTAACCCAAGATTGTATTCTCTGTTAAAAGAATAAAAGGAACAAGATGGCACATGCCAATTAGGGCTCACTACCTGAGCACATTGCTCACAAGAGGCCCATGGCCTACAGGAGACACATTGTCTATAGGATAATAAATATTACATACTTGAACTGAAGAATAGCATCTTCATCATGCTTGAGTCAATTCCATTTAAGCTCCAAACTTCTGCTCTGCCTTTTGCTCTTCTCCTCTCTACCACACTCTCATCTTCACCCAGTTATTTTTGAAATGACTTCACAACTCTTATTTATACAAGACATCAACTTTGGGATAATCATCAAAGTTGGCAAACTTTACAGAGCAAATACACAAATACAACTTAATATATTACAAAAGACTTTATGCGAATCATCACACTGTCGGCCACATATATCTGGGACTCAAATCTTCTTTGAGGAACATGCCATCCTTCTTATAACATCTTCAAGATCATCCGCAAGATGTGTAAATCATCAGGTCAGCCAAGGAGGAAGAACATCATCATCCGGAAGTAAATCTTCAATTATGAGCTCAATCTTCAATGCGGACCACCAACACAAACTAGACACAATCCAGAGACCCCCACAAGCTTGCATGAATCACCAAGAACATCCACACTACTTCTGCTTACTGAAATCATTCTCTTCTTCATTTGGAAACTCAAGAACACAGTCTATTACCACTGTCATATTGAAATAAATGCTTGCGGACCTCTAGACCACAAACCAATTGAGTTGTCAATTCACATTGACTTCCTAAACACTCCACGAAATCTGTAGAACAAGATATTGCATTTCTAGATCTCATCGGGCCTATTTGTGTCACTCACTTCTAAACATCTTGCCAGCACTGGTTTTACTAATATGGCCATCACTTCTTCAAATCTTCATGCAGACCTCTCAAATATTTATCGGATCACTTTTACACACATATCTACAAACCCTTTGATTTGCATCCTTTGATCTTTAACTTAGCTGGGATCTTCACTGTTTTCACTGTTCTTCTCTATTTCTAATAGGACTAATTTTATCAATATCCTCAACACACAACTCATCCAATCCTTGATATGAATGCAATAGGAGTATGTTGACATTAATGACAACATGGGTTAGGCCCATACTTGCAATAGGTAGTTCATGTAGTGGTGGCGTTAAATTCAAAGACCAAAAGTATTACCCCATGGGCCTTCAGTTGCCATTATGTGCTGATTAAAAGGTGGGATAACAAACCTTTGAGGGATTCAAATAGATAAAACTCTGTTAGTATTGGAACTGGAAGCTTCGTCTAGTATTGAAGACCTGGCGTTGGTAGGAGGAAAACTCCTTTTTCATTGAAGCTAAGGTTGTGGAGGTAAAAGACCAAAGTTATTTTGCTACATTAACTCAAACACAGGATCAATAACTCCTTGAGCTCTCTTGCTTCTTGTATACCATGAGTCTGCCAGAATGCAATGTACTCAACAAAGATTTGGAAACAACTTAAAACAATGCAAGAGGACAAAATGCTTCAACTCAAAGCGTGAGGCTCCAAGTTGTGCGTTTGATCCCCAGTAGAGTCGCCAAAAAACTGTTAGGTGAATATTTTGTCATTTAGCTAACTAACAACAAAATGGTTACATCACCACAACTATGATGAGACTGAGTCTCTCCTCTCAACAAGGGGAGGTTCCCTCTAGATAATGAGCACTTTCTAAAAAGCAACTTCAAAAGATGTTTTGAGTCCATCCTATTCTCTTTTTTTAGAATAGATGTTTCTCTCTTCCAAAATGACAACTTCAAAAGAAAGGATATTTAATAATTCTTGAACTGAGATAAACCATAGAAATACAAAGTCTTCTATTGTTTGACTTATTTCACACAAATAAACTTGATTGGATTCAAATGTAGCTCAAAATCTCCACTTTCACCCAATATGATATAACTAACTTGAACACAACAGTTTACAACACAAAGTCTTTAAACAATTCTATCTTCACAAATGTAAGCACAAACTCCTGCAATGAGAAAATAGCACAAAGTCTATTTAACCAGAATAAGAACACTTCTCTCAATTTTCAATAAACTCCACTATTCTAGCAATGATTCAATATAATATAACACCAATGACATAAGAACACTGATATCATAAAACAATATAATCCAACTCAAAGTTTGATAGTCAAATTACTTGCTTATATTGACATTCGCTTGAAAATTTGATAAACATGAAAAGCTCAAAGTCTTGATATGTTTTCCAATTCGACAGAGTTTCTTTGCAATAGATAAAAGATAGATAATTATAAAAGAGGCCCTATTTATTTATAGGGAGAGGACTTGAGAAAATTTAGGAAAAACCTAAATACTTTGACTTATTTAACAATAGGAGTCCTTATTGACTTGGGACTTATGTTTTTACATGTAATTACATATGAGGAAAGTACATGTAAAAATGTCCAAAACTAATTCAAAAGTACATGAAAAATAGAAAATAAACTAAGTTATGAAAAGTTGATTTAACTTGTACTGCCTTCTTTCTTCAAATGGGCATCATACATGGTAAATGCAGCTTGCATCCCCAAACCATTTGGACTGACAGTGTTCCTGAAAATCATCTGGGCTCTAACTATTGCATCCTTTACTATTGTGATTACTTTAACATGACTAGTTAACTTGGCCTTTAGGTTATCCAAATTTAACTAGTTGTCTAGAATATTATCCATGGAAGCAACTGAAAAGGTTTTATCTTCAAACTCCTTCTGAAACATGTTCTCAAACTCTTGGATCATCTCATCTATAGAAATAAATTGATTATCCTTAGATACCAAATTACACGGAAGCTCCTCCAACTTATGTAAGAGACTAACATCACTTTGGTCACTCAGCTTCTTGGCAGTTTCTAGATCTTTGATCAAATCCTTTAAAACATTGCTCCGATATGTCAATGCTTCCTTAGTTTCTGTATATGAATCCTGATTTGGAATAAAACCAATTGATATCAAAGAATTTATATTTAGTTTCCTCATTTTTGTCCATTTATCATAGCTATGATCCAAATGTTGAATATCTTGAGAAATAGTGTCAACCAAATCATCAAGCTCTGCTCTGACCTTCTCCATTTTACCTGTCTTCTTAGCTACATATGTAAGAAGAGATACTCCCTGTGCACACATCTTTTCCAAATATTCCTCAACAACTTTTTCTTTGAGATGAGCCTTTTCAACCTTTTGAATAATAGGGTCTTCAACAGAAACAACTTTAGGAGTTATTGATTTAGATTTCAAAGTGATCTTTCTCACCACTGCAGTTAATTGTTCTACCATTGCCTTATAATAATCCTTCATTTCCTTTTCTTTATCAAACTTTTGAATCAAAGAATCCAATGCAGATTACATATCATTTTTTGCACTCTCATGTGTGATTTTGCCAAGTTCAATTCTAGAAATAGAATAATCATTCATACTGAAATTCTCCATGGTAGCATCTTGTAGGGGTTTAGCAATTTCCACAAATTTATGTCCCTTATCTTCCAACACTCAAGAAAGTATTTTAGGCTTCTTTGGAGTCTTAGCCTTGATTGGCATTAGTTTACCAAAATCAAAATCATCTGGGGAGATGGCTTGTTTCTTTCTCTTGGGTGTATAAGTTGATAACCATGGAGGAAGCACAAAAGTACTTACATTTGGATCAGGTGCCATTGTTGGCGTGGTAGGAATTGCACTGGCACTTGAAGTAGAAACAATAGGAGTATCAGTAAACACTGCACCTGACACATCCACATTTGAAACTTGATTAGATCGCAAAACAAAGTGATCAAAGATTGAAGAATCTCCAATATCAAAAGACAATGAGAATAGACTAGGGATTGATTCAGAAGAACGGGGAACATTATCAAAAGCAACTTGAGGATAATCAAAAATTGTCCTCAAAGATGATGGAGATTTAGAATATTGAATGTTGATAGGTGAAACTGGGATAGTAGGCAAAATAGACAAATGAACTAAAATAGATACATTGGGCAAAGGAGAAGGGACTTAAGCTTCTTGTGGTACATCCCTCTGCGGAGACATAACTTCATCTTGCAAACCTTCTTGACCCTCTCCTATATCTTTCTCTTGTTCTTCCCTTTGCTCCCCTGAAGAATTATTTTCAACATCCATCTCTTCAGTAGCTGGCTCATCAGTCCTCTGTGCCTCAACTTCCATTTCTTCCACCTTAGACTCTTTCTCTATGACCTTGGCCTTTTTTCCCTTAGACACAAATTTGATCCTTGGTTTGGAAACCTTAGGTGTACCTAGAGTATCACTTTTATTCTTTGTTCTTAGTTCAATATTCTTACCAGTTTTCTCTAAAATCTCTTCTTTAGATCCAATTACAAAATCCCTCAATGGTATGCCTTTGCTTTGGAGCCACAAGTTCGTGTTAGCTAACATAGGTTCGAACCTCTTCCTTAATGAAGTGAATTCCTTTTGAGACCATTGGATAGGGGGAAGAGGAGAATTAGCAGTCTATTCATTATTGTACTTAGGATCAATTAGCTCTTCATCATCCACCATATCTTCAGGAATATCAGCTAAACCTAAATACTCAATTTGATCTAGAGATAGCCTGCTATAATCTAGATTTCTGATTTCCTCCTCAGTCCTAGGATCAATTCAGATGTCTTCAACCATTGGCTCATGAAATTGAGTCTTTCTTTTGATCTTGTCTTTCACACCCCTATAATCAAACTTTGGTCTCCATTTGAATTGCTTCTTGGTCACCAACTGCATCTCAGTCTCCATAGCTCTAGCCTTTGCTGCAGTTGACATTGAGTATTTGCCAATTTCAACTAGAAACTTGAATCCTAGTTTCTTAAGCTCCATTTTCTTATTATGCATGACAATAATTTGTGTACACAATTACATCAGAACAAGTTTATTTGAAGGAAATATCAGCAACATGTAAGGATAGCCTTGGAAAAAGCCAACCCTTAGAAATGAAAAAGTTTGAAACTATAAGAACATACACCCGAAACCATTCACAACTATCCAAGCCACATTTGAAACTCTTCTCTGTTCTAATTGAGGATCAAAAAGACACAAGAACATTGCAAAGAAGGCATCATTTACCCTCCTGAAGTGATGGATTGAACCCTTCAATGTCAGCTGAGGATAATATTGATACACAGGAACAACTCTCCTATCTCCTTCAGACGTCAAGCCTGGAAAGATCCTCATTGAAGTTGTTATGTACACAAGATAGGAAGTCATATAAAATTTGAAAGTAGTATGCACCTTGATTAATTGCTCATGGAGAGCACTGCTAATTTGTTCACCCCAAGAGATCACTTGCTTGCCTTGAAGTATAGTCTTGATGAAAGGATACATCCATTCATGAAAAAGTGAAGAAGAAGCTAATCCCCTTACCCTACTAAGAAGAGTTATTAAATCACCCACTTCCTCAACAAAAGCACTTTGAGGAAAGCTCCTTGGCCATCTAGACAAATTTGACCTTGGAGTTTTCAGCCACTTGGTGTTAATTACCTTCTTAGCCTTCTTAGTGTCCTTATCATATTCTTGTTGAGCAATAGTAAAATCAAGTTTTACAATATCAACCAAAGTGGGACGCATGAAAAATTTATCAATAAACTCTGGGTCCAATCTTATGATCACATTACCATTTACATCCACCACTGCCCTAGTGTATTTGTTATAGAAATGAGCACACTGAAGAACAAACTCTGTATTATGAGCTACCACTGGAAATGATGACACTAGGTGAATATTGCTAGCAACAATCTTCTTCATCAGAGGACTAGGGTTATTTGACTTAGTCCTTTCTACAAACTCAGCCATGTCTACATCGCCAATCTCTGTATCCCAAATATCATCAACATTCGAGGTAACTAAGGTGATTAGAAAAAGAACTTGATACTTGTACTTCATTTCTTTTGACTTCTTCAGAGATAGCTCAGTCATTTGGAAGACCAATACCTTTGTAGGAGTCAATGACTAGAACAAACTCGCAGAAGAATCTATAACAAAAAGCATTGATCATGCAGTTAGGAAAAATACTGGTAATTTGGGAAAATTGCATGTTGACGATCATGACTATAGGAATAAGCTTGAAAGGACTAGAATGCAAGCGGGTCAAAAAAATAGAGGAAAGCGGGCTCAGGAAAGCAAATTGGAAAATCTCCTAGAGTTAGAAAAAATTGAGGGAGTGAATGCACGTGCGGCAAAATTTTCCGCCCTTACATCCTATGGATAATTTGTAGGTGTCAGATGGCAAATTTTGCCGACCCTGCATATGGGTGAAACAAACTTCTCATGTTAGAGTGGTAAAATTTGAAAGGAAGCTAGGTGTGCGAAAAACACTTCCTACACTAATCTAATGAGGAGAGGGCTATGAAAATTCAACTTTATCCTAACTATTACAGCAATGTTAAACCATTAACATGAGATATTGCAGAAAACACAAGAACCAGAAAGTAGACAGAAGAAGAGAGACAAAGATTTACGCTGGGGAAAACCCTTATCAAGTGAAAAACCCCACACTCAGAAACCTACACAATGTATTAACAAATTTGAAAGAATGTTTACAATACACTTGCAATGCAAGCTTCAATGGTCTTTGACACTCATGTCTAGAGTCAATCCGACAACATAATAGTACCTGTAAACCTATGATACAAACTCCATCTCCAAGCACCTGTATATAAAGAAAATACAAGGCAATATTGGACCTATCTTGGAATGGGTGTCCAATATGGCATGTTGGACCAAAACCCATGCCTAGAGACACTTGGTCAACATTCTAGAATGTGTCTGACACTTGTCCACAGATCCCATCCCAAAGAGGTCACCTATTTCCAAAATGGGCTATGACAGATGCTCTTATGACACTTACGACCATCATAGAAGCTGTCATAGTGGTTACAACTTACAGCTGTAAGAGAATCTATCATACACATGCTATAAATAGCATATTCTCTTACAACACATCATATTCCACCTTGGGGCACCCAAATATGCCTCATTAAAAGATGCTACATGACACATGTTATTACCTGTCTTACAACCTTCTATTCTTGACTCTTACATGTCATAGATTTGTCATAGAAATTTGTCATAACCATTTCAGTCAAACATTCCTTACACAACATAGAAGATGCTGACACATGGAAGAATATTCCTACCACTAATTGGGATGCGTATCTCCTCATGTGAGGACAAAATAACAAGTTGTCATAATCCATGTAGGATTGACACATCACCGTGCCACATCCCACAATATGACAAAGTGGAATTTCCAATTATTTACAACATAGGCAATTGAATAATAAATACAAACATTACAAATGCAGAGAATTACCAAGGTTGAGACACCTTAATTCCCAACATTCTCCCACTTGTCGAACACCTTGTAAGAGCTAATATAAAAACATGATTTAACTGCTATAGGCCGAGAGGCCCATAGACTCCGAACACCATCTAAAATTCTCTATGCCCACTAGTTTCATCAATGCATCTGCAACATTCTTCAAAGTATTTACCTTCTCCAAATTTATGTTTCCATCCTCAATCATGTCCCTCACAAAGTGAAACTGAACATCAATGTGCTTGGTTCTAGCATGGAAAGTTAGATTCTTTGCAAGGCAAATTGCACTCTGATTGTCACAACTGATCGTGATCTGACCTGCATCAACACCAATATCAGAACACAATCTCTTAAGCCAAATGGCTTCCTTACAAGCATGAGTTGCTGCCATATACTCAGCTTCTGTCGTGAACAAAGCAACAAGAAGTTGTTGCTTACTCATCCAACTAATAGCACCACCAAACAGTGTAAAAACATAAGCACTGGTGGATCTCCTACTGTCAATGTCACCTACCCAATCTGAATCCACAAATCCATGAATATCAATAGAATGAGGAGGTCCTGAAACATTACCATGATAGAAAATGGAGTACTTGGAAGTACCCCTCAAATATCTGAACACTCACTTAACTGCATCGCAATGAACCCATCTAGGATTAGCCATAAATCGACTAAGGACTCCCACTGCTTGGGTAATCTCTAGTCTTGTGTAGACCATAGCATACATCAAACTGTCAATAGCACTAGCATAAGGTACTCTGCTCATGTCCTCCACCTCACTAAGAGATTTTGGACAATCCTCAATAGACAACTTTGTCCCCAAAGAAACGGGAACACACAATGTTCTACAATCCATGCTGAATCTGTCCAACACGGACTTCACATACTCTGTCTTAACCAAAGTTTTCTAATGGTTCTGTCTCTTTTGATTTCCATTCCTAGAATGTACCTGGCTGCCCCTAAATCTTTCATTTCAAACTACGCTGACAACTGAGATTTAAAATTAGAAATCATATTTTTACCCTTCCCAATGAGCAACATATCATCAACATATAGTGCAACAAAGAGAATACGATCACCATCAAATTTATAATACACATAGTGATTCGATTTTGATCTCACAAATCCAATTGACAACACAAAGGCATCAAACTTCAAGTACAATCTCCTAGGGGATTGCTTCAAACCATACAAAGACTTCTTAAGTTTGCAAACCAAATTTTCTTTACCTTTCACCATGTAATGCTCTAGTTGTGACATGTAGATCTCTTCCTCCAAGTCACCATGAAGGAAAGCTATCTTCACATCCATCTGTTCTACCTCCAAGTCATAAGCTACTATGAGTGACAACAAGAATTGAATGGATGTTAGCTTTTCAATGGGAGAGAAGATCTCACCATAATCTATACCCTCCACTTGTGAATACCCCTTCGCAACCAATTTGGTCTTATACTTTTGAATACTGCCATCTGCACCAATCTTCTTCTTGAACACCCATTTGCATCCGACGGGTTTCCATCTAGGAGGCAAAGGCACGAGGTCCCAAGTTTGATTCTTTTCCAACGAAGCCATTTCTTCTTCCATGGCCTCCTTCCAGGAACCTGCATCCTTCATATCCAAAGCCTCTGATACAGTTCTAGGTTCATCACTCTTAGTGATTAAAGCATAAGCACAACTAAAATCAAGCAATGTAAAACCAAACCTTTCAGGTTGCTTTCTTATATGTTTAGACCTCCTCAAGAGCTGAGGTTGAGGTTCAACTTCTTCCTCTGAGCTTTCAGAGCTGCTAGAGCTCTCCTCATCATCAGGTCCAACATTGTCTTTCTGTTTAGTCTTCTCAGGGGTGAGAGGAAACTGAACAACATCCTCTTTCTTTTCTTTTTCTTCTGGCTGTAAAATAGTGGAAGAAGGTGTAAGCTCTCTGAAGATGACACTTCTGCTATACAACACTTTTTCAACCACGGGGTCCCAAAGCTTGTATCCTTTCACACCAACACTGTAGTCGATGAAGATACACTTAACAACTTTGTTCTCCAACTTTGACCACTTCTCCCTAGGCACATGTGCATATACCTCACAACTAAAAACACAAAGATGCCTTACTGAAGGATTTCTACCAAACCACACCTCCATGGGTGTCTTTCCAACAAGAGCTGAAGTAGGAGATCTGTTTACCAGATAGCAAGCAATGGCAACAGCTTCAACCCAAAACTTTTGTTCTAGACTAGCTCCACTAAGCATACTCTTAGCCTTCTCCATCAGTGTTCTATTCATCCTCTCTGCAACTCCATTTTGCTGCAGTGTGTATGGAGTTGTCTTATGTCTTTCAATCCTAAGTTCCTTGTAATACTTATCAAATTCTGTAGAACCGAACTCACCACCGTTGTCAGTTCTCAAACATTTAATCTTTTTACCAGTCTGATTTTCAACAAAATCTTTAAACTCCTTAAACTTGCTATAGAATTCAGATTTGCTTATGAGAAAATAAATCCATGTCCTTCTACTATAATCATCTATAAAAGATACAAAGTATATAGATTTTGATAATGAAGGAACATTAATAGGACCAAACACATCAGAATGAATAAGGTCCAACACACCAGAAGACTTATGAGAACTTGAGTAAAACTGAACATGATTTTGTTTTCCATAAATGCAATGTTTGCAAAAGTCAAACTCAAGATTACAATCATCTAACCCCTCAACGAGGTTCTTATTTTTCAGGGTACGCAGACCCTTCTCACCAATGTGGCCAAATCTCTTATGCCATAACATTATCTTTTCTGCAGGAAGTTTAACTTCTAATGCATGATTACAACCATCAAGACTAGAAACAATAGATTTCTTCACTGCTCGTTCAGATGGTGGGGATGAAGGGACTGCTGCCCTCTTCCTTGAGTCAGAAGAACTATTGCATTGTGCAATGCATGCTTCTAGCTAAAACAAAGTACCTCTCTGAGTACCCTTAGCAAGCACCATAGATCCTCTAGTCATCTTGCATCCTTCTTTTGAAAAAATAACCTGCACACCTGCATCATTCAAACTACTTACAGAAAGTAGGTTTCGTGCTAAGCCTGGGATGTGCATAACCCCAGAGATCCCCTTCACTCGACCATCAGGGAATTGGATAGAGACTCTTCCACAACCAATGATCTTCAGATGAGATTCATCACCCAGATACACCTTTCCACCATCGAACTCCTCATACTTAGTGAACCAGTCTCAATGCAAGGTCATGTGGAATGATGCACCAAATTCGATTAGCCACACATCATCAGATGCATGGG
This sequence comes from Cunninghamia lanceolata, assembly GCA_027924645.1. NCBI lineage: Eukaryota > Viridiplantae > Streptophyta > Pinopsida > Cupressales > Cupressaceae > Cunninghamia > Cunninghamia lanceolata. Next base: position 21,558,284 of record BSBN01000112.1, on the reverse strand, counting down.
TTGCGAGGGCTGCAATGAAAGCATTACCGTCATCTTGTGATTTGTCAGAATCTAAATCAGGAGCTTTCTTCTTTTTCTTCTTCTCCTCTTTGCATTCCTTTCAGAAATGCCCAGTCTTGCCACAATTCCAATAAAGAGCCTTGAACTTTCTAGGAGATTTGGATCTCCCACGGGATTTGGATCTATCCTTCTTAGCTTTCTTGTCCTTCTTCTTCCCTTTCTCCTTGGGTCTTCCACAAACTACAAGGGCTTCTTTGGCTTCCTCAGAAGACTTTCTCCGCATCTCTTCAGACAACAGTGAAGAAACCACTTCTTCCATTTTGAATGTGGATGTGGTGCTTCCAATTGCCATGACAAGATGATCCCATGAGTCTGGTAGAGAACAAAGTAGGGTCATACACCGATCCTCCTCCTCCATTTTTACACCAATAGATGTTAATTGTGCAACCAACATATTAAAGGCATTCATATTCTCAGCCATGGATCCTCCATCCTCCATTCGAAGAGAATACAACTTCTTTCTCAGGAAAAGTTTATTGACTAGGGATTTGGCTTGATACACATCCCCCAACTTCTTCCAAAGGAGTTTTGCAGTAGTCTCCTCATGGACATTTAACAACACAGAATCAACAAGACTAAGTCTTATGAAACCCTTAGCCTTCCAATCCTTGAGATCCCACTCATCTTGAGTCATTGTAGCTGGTTTAGTTCCATTCACACTTTCCCAAAGGTCTCGGTCAACTAACATGTCTTCCATTTTGAGCTTCCATAGCTCGAAATTACTACCATTGAACTTCTCTACTTCAAACCTTCCTGATGTGCCTGCGATCTCCTTGCTGCAATAAGATAAAAATTCTCTGCACAGACTCCCACTCAACCTAAGATTAGCTCAAAAAACCCCTACCCTACAACTAGGACCAAAGGTGATCAAGCTCTGATACCAATTGAAAGGAAGCTAGGTGTGCGGAAAATGCTTCCTACACTAATCTAATGAGGAGAGGGCTATGAAAATTCAACTTTATCCTAACTATTACAGCAATGTTAAACCATTAACATGAGATATAGTAGTAAACACAAGAACCAGAAAGTAGACAGAAGAAGAGAGACATAGATTTACAGTGGGGAAAACCCTTATTGGGTGAAAAACCCCACACTCAGAAACCTGCACAATGTATTAACAAATCTGAAAGAATGTTTACAATACACTTGCAATGCAATCTTCAATGGTCTTCGACACTCATGTCTAGAGTCAATCTAGTAGCATAATAGAACCTGTAAACCTGTGATACAAACTCCATCTCCAAGCACCTGTATATAAAGAAAATACAAGACAATATTGGACCTATCTTGGAATGGACGTCCAATATGGCATGTTGGACCAAAACCCATGCCTAGGGACACTTGGTCAATATTTTAGAATGTGTCTAACACTTGTCCACAGCTCCCATCCCAAAGAGGTCACCTATTTCAAAAATGGGCTATGACAGATGCTCTTACGACACTTACGACCATCATAGAATTTGTCATAGCAGTTACAAATTACAGTTGTAAGAGAATCTGTCATACACATGCTATAAATAGTATATTCTCTTACAACACATCATATTCCACCTTGGGGCACCCAAATATGCCTCATTCAAAGATGCTACATGACACATGTCATTACCTATCTTACAACCTTCTATTCTCGACTCTTACATGTCATAGATTCGTCATAGGAATCCGTCATAACTATTTTGGTCAAACATTCCTTACACAACATAGAAGATGCCAACACATGGCAGAATATTCCTACCACTAAGTGGGATGCCTATCTCCTCATGTGAGGATAAAATAACAAGTTGTCATAATCCATGTAGGATTGACACATCACCGTGCCACATCCCACAATATGACAAAGTGGAATTTCCAATTATTTACAACATAGGCAATTGAATAATAAATACAAACATTACAAATGTAGAGAATTACCAAGGTTGAGACACCTTAATTCCCAACAAAATTGGTTGACTTAGCATGTATGCAGTTTTTAGAAAGGTCAAGGTATGAGCGGCAAATTTTGCAGACTGAACATATAGGGTTTATTAGTTTGCTTCATGTAAGGGTGGTGAATTTTACCGCCCATACACATTGGGTTAGAAATTTCACAAAAATGCACAAACAAAAGATTTTACCGCTTGCACATAAATGACTGCAAACATGAACATATAGACGCAAGCGGCAATTTTTACTGACTCGGCATATGACAAGCTTTAAGACCCACATGTCTGAGCGGTAAAATTTATTGTCTCAACATGTACTAAAAGTTAAAAGTTTATGATGTTTAAGTGGCAGAATCTACCGCTTGTACATATGGGATAAGCAGGTTTTGTGTAAGGATTATACACGAAGGTAGCGAGAAAGGCCGCTGACACATGGGTCAAAACAAGCAAAAACCTAGATCGTTAATCAGTTGAAATCCATTCTTGAACTTAGGTTTAAAATTGAAGAAAACACCAATGAAAATGATGGCAATAGAAAAACCTAGGCCAATCTTAGACTAGGGTTTGAAAATGACTCAAAAAGGAAACAATGAAGAAAGATTTCCTTAAACACTTAAACAATACAAACTCAAACAATCATTCCACCATACAAGAAAACCCTAGAAAAGGAATAAAAACAAAAATGAAAGTTATAGACTTACCTATAAAATTGACCAAAACCCTAGATGTGATCTCCAAAATTGAATCCTCATACTCAAAAATTCATGCAATTAGATCAGCTTTTGAGGGGTTTCAATGACATTCGTAGGTGTTTAAGAATGATTAGTAAGCAAAACAAAATGACTAAACACCTTTAAAAAGGTTCAAAAAACTATATTAACCATCCATACATGCACCATTAATGTAGTCCCAGTTAACTTGATTCGCTAAGATTTACCCGAGTTGCATAATCCACTAACTTCACATATGACGACTCCAACATGCATGGGTGAAAAAATTTGCTGACCCTGCATATGGATAAAACATGTTACGGTGGAAAATTTTACCACCTCAACACATACAGGGAAAACAATAAAAGAATATGTATGAGTGGCAAATCTCGTTGCTCATTCATCTTATTCAAATAAGAAACATGCAAGAGCAAAAAACTTCGCCGCCTCTACACATGAACCTAAAAATTTTTCTAACACCTTAAAATGGTGAAAATTGATATTTTGACAAACTTGTAACCTAAACGATTTTCACGAATCTTGAGAAATTGACTTGGGGGAATGTCACAAGCTATTCTACAGTGTCAAATGACTTTGTTCGAGGCCAAGAGTACTTGCCTTGATTTGCAAACTTAGAGTGTAGGCTACGAAATAGATAAGTTTTGTAGGGGTTGTCTACAAAAAGAGTGTAGCTAATTTTGAAAACAACACATTGCAAACAAGGCCCAAAAGAGAAGTTAACTGAGTTTATTAGTAGGTATCAATCTCTCTATGCACAAATTCAATATCAGATGAAGGATAAAGATGTTCAGAAGGTGTTTATTACAAATCTACAACCTAACATTCATCATAAGATTCTCTTGATGAAGTATAAATCCTTTCAACATTTATGTACTGGCCTTCATGATTATCAACTTTTGTCTAGTCAGTATGAAAACCAAAACTCATCGGCTCAAGTTGGTCCGTCCAGGGGTGGACTATCACAAAATAGCTTTAAGAGGAATAATAAGACTTTCATCAAGGTTAATGGACAAAATTCAAACAACTTTTCCCAAGTGTTTGCTATCACTAATTCGAAGAAGGCACCGTATCAACAAAGAAAGTTTACTCCAATATATGAATCCTATCATTCTATCATGAATCAAGCTATGAGTAATAATCTCATGAAGCTTCCTCTGATTAAACCATTGGATACTAGTAGAACACAGGGACCTTATTTCTATGCTAATTCTTTTTTGTCATTACCATTGGCAACAAGGACATGATACGGCATCTTAAACATGAAATACAAGACCTCATTGATTCGAATGTTATACATGTATCCGGTGTAAATGATAATGGAAATAAGTCAGTTTCTCCTCTGAATCAAAATTTAAAAATCTTTACTAATCCTTTCCCTAAGCATACTGATAACAACATGTTGGAACAGAATATAGTGGAAGTAGTAGATGGCTATATGGATTATGATGACATTGTGGGTATGATAGAAGTGGATAAGGAAAAGTTGGATAACCCATCTCACCCACAAAGGAATGGTATTTATGTTGAGGTTCCTCCTCCATTATCTTTACAAGGATCGAGAGATAACCAAAATGCATCAGAAAAACAAATGGAACAACTGAAACAAGAGACTATAACAAAAGAAAACATCGAAACCATGCAAGATAATGACAGACGAACTCGACAAAATAAGATAGCTAAAAATAAGAAAAGAGTAAGACAATTATCATTAGTTGGAAATAATAGTGGTTCTCTTCACAAGCAATAAAAGATCTCACATACACAAGGATTTGAGAAATAAGCATTGCATGGACTTCCCAACAACAAAAAAGACTCTCATAAGAACCACTCAAGCTTTGCACAAAACTTGATAGAGAATCTCTCCAAGATGCTCGCAAGTTCCAAATTCTAGACTATTTTTTCCTTACAGGTAAGTATTTCTAACCCTGGTGATCACTTATGTCGTAGCATAATCGGCTTGTTTATGTGACCTCCCCACTCGTGTTGTGCTTCCCCTGTGATGTGTTATGTGTTGTTTAGGCCTCCTGGGATGACCCTTGATAATCTTGTAAGGTCAAGGATACTGGGATACCACCTTTGTTGTGATTGTTCTTCTATTTGTATCATCTATATTGCTTCTCCTCTATTTTTCATTATTGTGTGTTGTGTCTTATGGACATAGTGTTGCGGTTGGTGACTTGGAGGCACCCTCCTATGTGATTATCCCTAAGACACTTGTTTTCCTCTCTTGATTTATTATTTACCTTCCTCTAGTGGTTCCATCTAGCTGGTGAATGACAAAAAACATATTATACTAACACGGACCTAGTGTCCCTTCAGCAAGAAATCAAAAAATCGACCTAGTCCATACATGACGATAGGGTTGATATATATTATTTGACGCTTGGCTAGTAGAATCACTCCGTGTGATCTTGATGTTGTCTTATCACACTTACAAAACATAACAATATTACTACTCCGTGCACTTTGTCTATCTTAAATCTAGCCTTACATTGTTGTTTATCATGATTATATGGATGCTAACACATTTTCTTGCAAGAAATTGTGTGTTTGTAGGAACATTTGGTGATCGTTAAGAACATGTCACCTTCGGGGGGCATGGGCTTTGCAAGAGCTTGTGTTCCCTTGTGTGTTTTCTCTCTACCTTAACATGCTTGATATAGTTACATGATATCAACCACCTTAAGGTGGAGGCATATATAAAAGTAAGTTGTTTGATGATTTTGATACTAATGAAGCATGTTTGTAAGCCCTCTACAGAGGTGGATGTTCTATCTCTACGCGAGTTCACATCCTTATTTCTATATTGCAATCATTAAGCCCTTTGTAGAGGTAGGATTTCATGCATATCCTTTTATTTTAAACCCTTTTTCCAGAAGGTGGGGATGGTGTATTTCTCAAGGAGATTGCACAATCCTGTCATTTTCAAAAAGTCCTCCAAGCAGGCGGAGAGCAGATCTGAGAATATCCAAACTCTTAAGCGTGTCTGCAGCGATTGTTGTGGCAAAGCCCAATCATTGGCGTGTGCTTGTAATGTGCCTGAGATGGCTACAAACCTAGCAATAGGTTTCTTTCATCACTTGTTTGCTGTGTTTTCTCCATTTCTTCTATGTGTGTGTATGGTGTGTTTCTTCCCAAGCATAGTCTAAAGATTGGTGGCAATGAGTCCCTCCTATGCTTTGGGATTTGTATGGTGTGTTTGTTCTCAAGTGCAGTATAAAGACTGGTGACAATGAGTCCCTCCTGCACTTTGAGATTTGTTTTGCGTGTCTATTTCCCCATATATAGTCTAAAGACTAGTGGTGATGAGTCCCTCCTACATTTTGGATTGTGTGTTTACTTGCCTTGCACGTACATTTGCATTTCATATGGGAAAAATAAAAATGAAAAAAGAAATAATCACTGCATTCACCATGTTTTGCGTGTCTTCAATGCTATCTTCTCTATGTTTTGTGTGACTGTTACTATCTTCTCTATGTTTTGCATGCCTATTACTTTCTTCATTGTGATTGGTGTGTCTTCTTTGTGCTTGGCATGTTTATTGTGTTTGTTGACCATAGTTTAATGCATGTATTGACCTTGCATTTATACATACATTAAAGTGGGGGCTAAATGTTATGTCAAAAAATGTCCCCTTGGGGGCTTTTCCTGCTCAAGGTTTAGCTCCCAGGTCCTTTAGAATGCATTTAGGTAATCTTGCATGTTAATGGTGACTACCGATGAGAAAACCTTGAAGTTTCATGGCAAATGGGACCTAGGGGGTGTGCTTAGCATAAATCCTGCCTAAAATAGGGGGAGGACTTGGGCACCCACACCCTAGTCCTACCTAAAATAGAGGGAGGACTTGGGCGTCCACACCCTAGTCCTGCCTTATTTTAGGTCAGGACCTATTTTTGGGTGTCAATTTTATGACTGTTATTAGGTCCTATGCTGACATCTCAAGTTTGAATTATGAAATTCTTAGCGAGAATGTTTGTAGTTGCATATATAAGCATGATTAGTGATTCATTTGTAAACTAGAAGATGATTGTAAACTTTAGACATACTTGTGATTTCAAGATATTCATTGTGGCAAGAGTAGAGCATTGTTATTGTGTTTGTGATTGTAAATTTGACTTCATCTTCTCATGTGATTGAAGAGCCTTAATTTATGTGAGATCTACACTACAAGGTGATATCTATTTGTGTTTTCTATCATTTATCATTTGGATTTTTCCTCTATCCTATAGGGATATGTACTCTTTATCTAACAATGGTTTTGAAAGACTTGAATGTCTCTCTGGGACTTAATCAAGGCAAGCCTCTAAACACCACAACCCGCAACCTACTTTTTTGTGATTGCAGGTTACAGGTTTTGGAAGCGAAAGAAATGGAGTTGTAGGAGAGTAGTACAGACTTTCAGAGTTGTAGATTTAAGAAGAAAACTAGAGCTTGGACTTTGGTGCCTACTCATTAGTCCTCCAGATTCCAAGTAGTAAAATCTTTGTGATAGCAGGAATAGGTTGTAGACATTCTTCAAAGATCCTGACAAAAGTAGGTACACTGGACTAGGGCACCCTCTCATTAGTTTGCAAGTTTTCCATACACCAAACATTGAAATCTGGTATGTATTTGGTTGTAATTTGATATCTCTGTGTGTGATCATTTTCTGTAATTTGTTTGTTTCCTTATGATTGAATCACAAAATTAGGGTTTTGAGCATAATTAGACTTAATTGAACAACAAATTCACAAAATTCTAGTCTTCCCCTATGTTCCAAGTGACAAGAGATCTGTAGTAGAGTTATCCACTCGATTGAATGTCCTTGAATGTTTAGTGGTGAAAGGAGGATCAACACAAACCCTTAAAATCATCATAATCTTCCCCTCTTTTCCTATTAAACAGTGATGTCTTAAACCATCCATAAATTTACTTCCATCTACCAAATAGATTCTAGCATTCCCATATACTTTACTCTTAGGATCATCTTCCAAAGGAATCAAAGTAATTCTTTTTCCAATTGATGTTATAGTATATGTATTCTATTGATATATGTCAGACAACTCTGAGGGGGGGTGAATTTGTTGTCACAAAAACTTAAACACTTTCTACAATTAAACATTCATCACTTATCCACAATTATTATGATTTAACAATGAGTGCATGAAATCAAAAACTTAACCATAGATACAACATCAAACACAAGAGACACTAGATTTATGTGGAAAACCCCAAGGTGGGGCAAAACCACGGAGAGGATTAACTCTTAATATATATTGCAATCTTGAAATAATGATGTTCAGGCTTGGTCACTCCACTCAAGGACACTTTTTCCATGACTCAAATACAAGTATTTATACACTACATCAACCTTGGAATGATCATCAAGGTTGGCATCACAATCATCAACCATTGGAACAATCTCCAAGGTCGGTATTAAAAGCATTTACAAATAGGTCCTGACCTATTACAATATTATGCAAAGGGAATGAAAAGAGGATCATGACATGCCTTAGTTGGGACTCAAACATGATCTTCTATGCCACAACATGCTTCCACAATCTTCTAGAGATCTCTGTAATCACTGGGATTAACCAGGTCGGCCAAGACTGGTTACATGTTACATTATCTAGGAACAATCTTCAAACACAATCTTAATTTCTTAACGTAGACTAAATTCCAAATAGGAACATGATTAGGAGACATCCACAAGCATGCTATAATCATCAGGAGAAACCACACAAACCTTAACCACTTTATCCATAGGAATCTTCTCATCAAAACACATGAACTTCACTGTCTTCAACTGTCATAAAAGAAAGATAGCTTGCAGACCACCAAACCATGAACCATTGCAACTGTAGGCACCTATCATCATCCCAAACTTCCCTCTAGAACCACAAAGCAAAATACTTTATTGTGGAGGAATGTGAAGCATAATACTTTCTTCCTATCCTAACTAAACTTATAGAAAAAACAAATTTCACTCTGGTGAACACAACTCACTCAGATCTTCATGTGGAGGCTTCAAACCTAGAATGCAAAATCCTTAGTCATACTTCTAACTTACTTCCAATCCCCAGACCATGAACTTCCAATAGAAGTAAATGCAGAGCAATTTATCAAACTATTCTTTAGCATACAACTCACTGTCTGTACTACACTTCTCTGTAGCTCAGTAGTTTCTTCCAGAGAGGCTAATCTTCTTAATATCCTCAACATACAAGTCTTCTAAACAAGTAATGGAATAAGATACAGTTGACACTAATGACAACAAGAATATGTTGACATCAATGACCACTGATTAGGCACATACTTACAACAATCTCCCCTTTGTCATTGATGGCAACATATGATGTGAAAAATTACAACAACCATCAAGAAAAGATTCCCCCCTTTCTCTTTATACATCTGCACTCTTTCTTTCTCCAAAATTATCCCCCTTTCTCTTACACATCTGCACTTAAGTTTTTCACATGACTTCTCTCCCCCTTTGACATCAATGGCAAAGGGAACATACTAATCTATTTCTTTCTCAACCAAGATACTACTATTTTTCCCAAGAAGAATGCACCTCCACTTGTACTTTTTCTGTCATCTACATCTCCAACCCAATCTATATCAGTATATACACTGAGAGTAAATTCATAATCCTTAGGGTACCACAAATCATAATCTATTGTGCCTTTTAAATATCTCAGAATTCTCTTGACTACCATCACATGTGATTCCTTGGGTTCTACCTGAAATCTTGCCACAAGAAACACTACATGCATTATGTCAGGTCTGGTTTGAGTTAGATAAAGTAATCCTCTAATCATAGATATATACTTTTTCTGGTCTTCCATGGGTGAGTTATCATCTTTTCTCAACTTACAACCAAATATCATAGGTGTGCATACTGGTTTAGAGTCTTCCATCCCAAATTTATTTAACAACTCTTTCACATACTTAGACTGAGAAATGAAGATACCTTTATCTAATTGACTTATTTGTAGACCTAAAAAGAAGTTCATCTCTCCAAACATAGACATTTCAAATTTCTCCAACAAAGATTGAGCACATACCTTCAATGCCTCCAAAAATAATATCATCAACAAAAATTGCAACAATCATGGTTTGTTCATCATTGATCTTGAAGTAGAGATTATTATCTGTAGTACCTTTACCGAACCTTATATGTATCAAGTACCTGTCCAACCATGCCCTGGGAGCTTGTTTTAATCCATACAATTCTTTCTTCAATATGCATCCTATGTCCCCTTGTTCTGATGACTTAAATCCTTCTAGTTGTTCTATATAGACTTCCTCTTCCAACTTTCCATTTAAGAAGATAGACTTCACATCCATTTGATAAACCTTGAAATCTTTATATGTTGCAAAAGCTAGAAACATCCTTATTGCTTCAATCCTTGCTATTAGAGTAAAAGTTTATTCAAAGTCTATTCCTTCAACTTGAGCGTATCCTTTGCATACCAACCTTTCTTTGTTTCTTACCACTTCACCATTCTCATTCATTTTGTTTCTAAAGACACACTTTGTACCAATTACATTCTTGTCTGCTGGTCTAGGAACAAGATCCCAAGTCTGATTCTTCTATATCTACATCAATTCCTCTTCCATAGCCTTTATGCAATTCTCATCTTTGCAAGCCTCATCCATAGTTTTAGGTTCAATCTTAGAAATTAGACAGAAAATTACTTGTTCCTTTGCAGTTTTTCTTCTGGTTAAGATCCCTTTTCTCTTATCTCCTATGATTTGATTTTCATAATGACTGATTCTTACATATCTTGGAGTTTTGGTATCACTTACTGAAGCTTTTCCTTCTTCATCTATGTTGTCTTCATGTTGTACCACTTCTAAAACATCTAGATCATCTAACTAATATCCATTTGATTATGAAGACCTTTCCTTACATTCATCAACTTTAACATTTGTACTTTCAATGATCTTATTCAACATCTTATTATAGCACCGGTAGGCCTTACTCTTGGTGGAGTAACCAAGGAAGATTCCTTCATCACATCTAGCATCAAACTTGCCTAAATCTTCTTCTCTTTTGATGTAACATCTGCTACTAGAAAATTTGAAATATTTCACTGTAGAAACTCTACCATTCCACAATTCATAAGGAGTTTTTGAACTATTACCTTTTACTTGAACTTTGTTTAGGATATATACTGCGGTGTGAATTTCCTCTCTCCAATATGCTTCTGGAAGATGAGCTTCCTTCATCATGGTTCTAGCAACTTCTTGAACTATTCTATTTTTCCTTTCAACAACTCCATTTTGTTGTGGAGTTCTAGGTGCAAATAGCTATCTTTTTATTCCATGTTCTTCACAAAATAAAATGAATTCATTTGATGTGAACTCTCCTCCTCTATCAGATGTCAAGCATTTGATTTTTGAATCCATCTCATTTTCAACCATTGCCTTAAATGCCTTGAATTAATCTAGAGCTTCAACTTTCTCTTTCAAAAAGGTGACCAAAGTTATTCTAGAATAATCATCAATGAGCAACATGAAATACCTATCTCCTTGCAAACTTCTTACTCTGGTAGGTCCACACAAATTTGTATGCACTAGCTCAAGTAGTCCTCCAACCAATTGGTCCTTGCTTTTGAAACTTGTTCTTGTTTGTTTCCCAAATTGACACTCCTTGCCAATAGGATTAGCGGGCTTCACAAGCTTAGGTAAATCTCTAAAAATCTATACAGTACTTATCTTCATAATATTATCAAAATTTATGTGACACAACCTTCTATGCCATAACCAACTCTCATTAGTCTGAGTCAACAAGCAATAGTTCTTGGTTCCTTTCAAGTGATAGATATTACCTCTGGTCTTCTTACCAGTTGCAATGTTTGTTCCAGAGCTTTCTCTGATCTTGCATCCATTGTACTTGAAGCTTAAATCATAGCCCTTGTCACACATCTAACCCACACTCAAAAGATTGTGCTTTAATCCTTTCACATAAAGGACATCTTCAGTATTATGCTTGCCATCAAAAGAAATAGATCCTTTCCCACAAATCCTACTAGCTATATCATCTCCAAATCTAACCAGTCCACTATCATATATTTTCAAATTCACAAACTTAATTTGTCACCAGTCATGTGGTGAGAGAAACCACTATCAATAACCCATTCATCCTTGTCCTTAATGACTAAAGCAGCCAAAACACTTTGCACAAGTTTTTCTTCCTTCACACAACTAGAAGAATTAGTAGACACAAGATCCTCCTTAATAGCAATGAACAAGCCTTCATTTATAGAGGAACTAGCATTATCCGGTTCACCATTTCTTGATACTCCATCATCATCAAAATCTTGAAAATAATAACACTTCTTTTGGGTCCTAGGCCTGTTCTCATACCTTCTTCTATTTCTTTCACTTCTTTTAGGACATCTGGAAGCAAAATGACCTATTTTACTACAGGAAAAACATTTGAAGGGTAATTTGCCTTTATACTTACCGTATCCTCTTTGCAGTCTGTCTACAAAGTTGGCTTCAACTTCATCTAACTCATTATCAGATTCTACCTTGTACTTTTTCGATCTGGAAGTATTTCCAGGAGTACTGGCTTTGAAGGCCATCTCAACTTTCAGCAAAGCATCATCTAACTCCCTTATTTCAAAAGTAGTAAGCTTACCAAGTAGCTGATCCCTATTAACTATTTTTACTTGCATGAATTCTTCAATCACGGCTACCTTGTGATAGTAGGACTTGGGCAGAGATTTGAGAATTTTCATAACAACTTCCTTTTCTTCGAGAGTTTTGCCTATAGCTATTATCCCTGTAACAAGTTCATCAACTCTTTGCATAAAGGCTGATATGTTTTCATCATCATTCATCTTCAAGCTTTCATATTTCACTTTCAGACTTTGTAACTTGGCTTCCTTCACATAATCATCTCCTTCATACATATTTTTCAACTTTTCCCATACCTTATATGTAGTTTCAAGATCCACAACTTTTGTCAATATTGAGTCAGTTAATGAGATTAGCAGAGCATCCTTTACCTTGATATCTATCTCATATTCTTTGATTTCATCTTCAGTCATTGGACCATTTGGAGGTATGGTGTATTCTATTTCCATAGCTTTCCAACTTTATAACCAAGAGAAAGAAGATGGATTTTCATCCAAGCCTTCCAGAGAACATAATTCGTTCCATTAAAATGTAGTGCTTCCTTCTTGTAAGACATTTTGGATCTTCCTCAAGCTATTAAACTTTCTTCAGAGGAACTTGGCTCTGATACCAATTATTGATATGTGTCGAACAACTAAGAGGGGGGGTGAATCAGTTGTCAATAAAACTTAAACACTTTCTATAATTAAACATTCATCACTTATCCACAATTATTATGATTTAACAATGAATGCTTGAAATTAGAAACTTAACCATAGATACAACATCAAGCACAAGAGACACTAGATTTACGTGGAAAACCCCAAGGTGGGGAAAAACCATGGAGAGGATTAACTCTTAATATATATTGCAATCTTGAAATAATGATGTTCAGGCTTTGTCACTCCACATGCCTAAACATACTAGCTTACTACCATGAAGAACAACTAGGTCTAGTAGGCTCACTACCTCAACCCTAAACCTAGAAAGATTACGATAAGGGTTGTTAAACCCTGAGGGCTATTAAACCCTACTAGTGGCTTACTGCTAGACTTACTACCACAATCAACACCTTTCTATATGTGTGACTGAAGTCTAATAATTCCCCTGCTCTGCTCTTCCTCTTCTTTCCTCTGCCTCTTCTCTACTCTGCCTTTTGGACCTTTCTTAATATCTTTTCATTTCTGCTCAAGGAAACTTTTTCCATGACTCAACTACAAGTATTTATACACTACATCAACCTTGGAATGATCATCAAGGTTGACATCACAATCATCAACCATTGGAACAATCTCCAAGGTCGGTATTACAAGCATTTACAAATAGGTCACCTATTGCAATATTATGCAAAGGGAATGAAATGTGGATCATGCCATGCCTTATATGGGACTCAAACATGATCTTCCATGCCACAACACACTTCCACAATCTTCCAGGGATCTCTACAATCACTAGGATTAACCAGGTCAGCCAAGACTGGTTACACGCTACATTATCTAGGAATAATCTTCAAACACAATCTCAATTTCTTAATGTGGACCAAAGTCCAGATAGGAACATGATTAGGAGACATCCACAAGCACACTATAATCATCAAGAGAAACTCCAAAAACCTTAACCACTTTATCCATAGGAATCTTCTCACCGGAACACATGAACTTCATTGTCTTCAACTGTCATAAAAGAAAGATAGCTTGTAGACCACCAAACCACAAACCATTGCAACTATAGGCACCTATCATCATCCCAAACTTCCCTCTAGAACCACAGAGCCAAATACTTTATTGCAGAGGAGTGCAGAGTAGAATACTTTCTTCCTGTCCCAACTAAACTTAAAGAAAAAGTAGATTTCACTCTGGTGAACACAACTCACTCAAATCTTCATGCAGAGGCTTCAAACCTGGAATGCAACATCCTTAGTCATACTTCTAACTTACTTCCAATCCATAGACCACAAAATTCCAATAGAAGTAAATGCAGAGTAGTTTATCAGACTGTTCTTCAGCATACAACTCATTGTTTGTATTGCACTTCTCTGTAGCTCACTAGTTTCTTCCAGAGAGGCTAATTTTCTCAATATCCTCAACATACAAGTCTTCTAAACAAGTAATGGAATAAGATACAGCTGACACCATTGACAACAAGAATATGTTGACATCGATGACAAAATTGATTAGGCACATACTTGCAACATATTTTTCCTCCCATCATGTATAGCTTTTCTATCATACTGCCATGGTGTACCCAACAAGATATGGCACACATCCATATGCATAATATCACACAATACTTCATCATGATAAGATCCAATATGAAATTTCACCAAACATTATTCACTCACCAGTACCTTATGATCATCCTAAATCCATGCTATCTAATATGGCTTAGGGTGTTTCAATATTTCCAACTTTAGCTTAGTCACCATCTCCTCTAAAACTAAGTTATTAGAAATACCACTATCAATTACAAATTTACAATATTTACCTCCTGATTTGCATCTGGTTCTGAACAAACTTTTCCACTGTAGTGGTTCCTCATTTTTCTCTACTTGAAATAGTGCTCTTCTCATGATAAGTGATTCTCCTTTCTCCAATTTACCAACTAAACTAGGTGATCCAACAGGTTCTTCCACATAGGCTGCTCTTCCACTGTTCTCTATTCTCTTTCTTGTACTCCCTTGATTACATTCAAATGTTCTATGTTCTTCATCTCCACATTTAAAATAGGTTCCTCTAAATGTTCTCTTATCTTGTCCTCTTCCTTCTCTTCTATATCCTTCATTTTAGTATGGACTAGGGTTTCCTCTGCAGTAAAACGTTCTGTCATCTCTCCGGTATGCATTGTTATCTCTGTCTTCCTTCCTGAATGTATTCTCTTGTTTGTTCTACTCCTCATATGATCTATCTCCTCTAGAAAATGTTCTACCTCTTTGAAATTTACCTCTACCTCTCTGTCTCTAATCATGCCTCTTGTTCAACTTTTCTTCAACCTTCAGGGAAAATTGATATGCTTCTTCCAATGTTGTCATCCTCACCAAACTTAGTTCTTCATGAATGTTCAATCTCAGTCCATTGATGTATCTAGCCACTTTCTCCTTTCTTACTTTACTATGTCCTATCCTTATGATAATCATATGGAATTCTTCAGTGTATTCCTTCATAGATTTCTCCTTAAGGGTTTGCAATCTCTTTAATAGTTCTAAGTAGGTATAAACTGATTCTTCAATTTTGTCACCATTCTATACCACTTTGTAATATTTTCTTTTCCTCTTCTATTTATATCTAATTTAACTTATTTCCACTATATAGTAGCATGTCCTTTCAACTTTGTCTTTGCAAATTTCACCTTCTCTAGATCTTCAATTTCTTCATACTCAAAGTATTCTTCTAGGTCATTTATCCAATCAATCAATTCTTCAGGATTCAAATTGCTAGTATAGTTCAGTACATCAACTCTAGGTCTTTTCCCAATCTTTGAAATAGCTTTCAACATCTTAACTTGATATGATTCTTCTTCATCATCATCTCCTAGGGCTACTTCATTTTGATCAGTGGATTGAAATTCTTCATCATCATCACTTTCAACATTAGGGCGAGGTGTCAGTCCTCTTCACCTATCTTCTTCAATAGAATCCACATGAAATCACATGTTTTTCATCATCTCCATCATCTCATCCATTCATCCATCCATTGTTCCAACAATAGGGATTCTCGTCGGTGGTGCATTCTTCCTCAGATCAAGTGTAACTACCTCAAATTCAGCGATTGAGCTACAAGGTGACAACTGCCTCACAATTGGTGATTGGATGTAACACAAGTAACCTACCTCAGGTTCAATGATATATTCACAACAAGATCTTATGGAATTCCTTCACCAACTACGCTCAATTCACTCCCAAAGATTTGAACTTTCGCTCTGATACTAGTTGGTGCAGTCACAGTTAGGAGGGTTCACAAAGTGAATTGCCCAGGTCATGCAACTAGAGTAAACACAATGGAAAAAAATAAAAGATATGAAGTAAATGTAGACTCATTCATTCAATATATCATAGAATTTGAATAGAAATTGGCCGGCAACATGTGGGCTTACAATTAGGGCTCGCAGGCTGATTTCACAATTATAGAATATGCACAAGATATAGATTTAAAGCTCCTTCGCAAAGAATTCAAACTATCAAACTTAGAATTATCAATCACTACTTTCATAAGCATCTATTTCATCAATATATATCATCTTTGGAACATAAGATTCCTCCTATTAGCCAAGGAAAATCACAAACTCCAATGAAGAGCTGTAATGTGTGTACACAGATAGGTTAGACTTAATCATGTAGAACTCCTCTGGAAATGAATGGAATGGTGTGTGGATCTTAGGGAAGGTCAGCCATGAACCAAAAAATATTGAATGATGTGTTATTTAGCTCCACAAGTCTTGAAATGCTCCACAAGTCTTCTCCTTTAGCTGATTATTTGAGACTGTCAGGGTGCTCTGTTATGAGAAAACAGTCAATCTTCTGATAGCGATATCTTACCAGTACCTAACCCAATTGCTCTAAGATTTGGATATGATGTGCATGAATGTGTCTAGATGCTAAGTCTAGCTCTGTAAGGTCTAAAATGTGACTATGGTAGAATGCAGACCAAAATACTAAAACTACTACTGACTGAACTAAATTAGAGAATGAAAAGAATCAAACTAAAATGCAAATGTTTTTGGTTGATACAAGATTTCTCTTGAACCAGGGATGCTCCTACATCACTATATGAGATATATATATCTATTATGTTTTTCCTTTTTTACAGTTGGGACAGATGTATGGCGCGATTTTGTGAGTCGCGTCATAGCGGAGATAGTTTCTATTGACACGACTGAGTAGTGGGTGCAGATGGGATATTCGCCATAGCCATCCTCAGGGTGACTCGTGGAGATTTTTATGTCATTTATGAGATATAGAGTGGCTATGGAGTCCACCTTAGATCAGGCTGTCCAGTGAGCTGAGCACGCAGAGGTAGAGTCTAGGCACTACAAGATTAGGCTGCAACCATACCTTCACCTAGGAGAGATCTTGTTGTGAATGAGGTCTTGCTTTTTGAGTTACGTTAGGCAAGAGCAGATAGAGACAAGGCCTAGGTAGAGAAAGATAGAGCATTATCAGAGAGAGACTGGTACCACCAGATGTATCTGGAGTCACAGGGTGAGGTGTAGGGGCTTAGAGGTGAGCTCAGGGGTTGTGGTCGTGAAGTGTCTCTAGGAGTCATTCATGGTCCATAGCCACACATGGGTAGCCCTCTGTCACATGCACACCACAAGGCCTTGAGGGGACCAGTGGCCAAGGTTTAGCTATGTGATGTATCTTATGTGTTACGACATCCCATTTTGATGTATGGGATTTTCATCTCTAATGTATATTCAAACTGATGTTTATATACATGATGTTTTCCTATCACTGCTTCTAATGTTGTTTAATCTATCACGTATGATTTCTATAAAATTTGACTAGTGATAAATGTTAATGTTAATGTGATATATACTAAATAATTCTTTGCATAACATATAGTAAAAAGCACAATGATTAATGAACTTCACACATAACCAACATTCTATGCTATATTTAGTTAATACAAATGTGATCTTAATAAAACATGTTTAAGCAAGATACAACAATGATTAACCAAAAAAATGCTATGTTAAATGAATTAAGACAAAATAATCATATCTTATCAAAATTGAAGCTAAACTAACTAATAAGTTTGCTTTTTAAAGGAACATCTAACATATAATATTAAGCATAAAATTTCTTGAGGTGTGCAACATTAATAGGTTCTTAGTGGTGTACCTTGTTCATCATCTAGTTTATATGTTCCTGATCCAAAGGCTTCAATAACGATGTACAATCCAAGCCAATTAGGGATGAACTTTCCTTTTTCTCCAGGAGGTGCATTGACATTGCATTGATTCTCATATAATACTAGGTCTCTAATGTCGAATGAATGATGTATGACATGCTCATTGTAAGATTGTTGGATACTCTTTTGATGGGCCTTAAGATGCTCAAGAGTGTTAATATGCTATTCATCAAGCATCTCAAGTTCTTGTAATCTCTTTTCTCATTCCATATCATCATCAATAATGTCCCTTAAGGAAACTCTCAATGAAGGAATTTCTAGTTCCTGGGGCATTACCACTTCAATACCATAAATGAGATTGTAGGGTGTAGTTCCAATAGCTATGTGAATGCTTGTTCTATAAGCCCATAACACGTAAGATAATTGAGTATGCCAATCTTTTTGATGTTTGTTAACATTTTTTCATAAAAATTGTCCAATGACTTTATTTGAAGCTTTTACTTGGCTGTTTGATTGAGGATAGTAAGGTGTAGAGAAGCGATCTTGAGTGTGATATTTTTTGAGAAATTTCTTCACATCCTTGTTCTTGAATGGTGTGCCATTGTCAAAAACCAAGGAGGAAGGTATACCATATCGAGAGATTATGTTATCTTGTATAAAATGATAAATTACTACAGCAGTCATGGATCATAAAGGAACAACTTCAACCCACTTCATGAAATAATCAATAGTAGTGATTATAAAAGTATGTCCTTAAGAGGAAGGTGGAGAAATTTTTCCAATTAGGTCCAAGCCCCAAACAAAAAATGGCCAAGGTGAAGCTTGGGTACGAAGTTCCTGGGCAGGTGCTCTGATTAAATATTTATGTTGTTGACATTGTGGGCACTTTTTGACATAAGCGAAGGAATCTTGTTCCATGTGTTGTCAATAATACCCCATACATATTAATTTTTGTACCAATGATTTTCCTCTGAAATGCCCTCCATAAGCACTGGAATGAGGTTCTTCTAAAGTTATCAAGATCTCTGAATTACTAAGACATTGGAGAAGAACACCATTATAACTTTGTCGATATAAGACATTAGACAAAATGATATAATGCGCTGTGAGTTTGCATAGGCGAACTTAGGCATTTTTAGATTTTGAATTAGGAATGGTGCCATTACACAAATAATAAAATATATGGGAAAACCATTCATCAGATCACATTACAACAAAGGTTAGTATCTAAAGATACCATCACATCTAATGCAGGTGTTTTGAGATTATGGATGATAAAGGTGTATTCATCAAGTGAATCAGTAGGGGATATAAGAGAAGCCACACTTACCATTGCATCCACGTGTTGATTGTCTTTTATAGGTATAGTATCGATTGAAAAAGTTGTAAATTGTTGTAATAAAGATAAGGCAAGATTGCGATATTGATATAATTTGTCTTGTTTAACTCGATACGATCTTGTTATCTACTGCACAGTTAATTGTGACTTACAATATATAGAAATATTTTTAATGTTAAGAGCCAAGGTGACACAGAGTCCTGCAATGAGAGCTTTGTACTTAGTGATATTGTTTATACACGAGAAATTCAGATGATAAGACATAGGAATTGACTTACCCAAAGGAGGTACTAATATAACACCAGTATTGAAGCCAATTTGACATCTTGATCCATCAAAATATAATTCCCATTTGTCATCCTTATCAATGTTTAAAATTTGATCATTAGGAAATGTCTCCTGATTTTGTATAGCAAAGAGGGAAGGTGCTTCATCTAAATGGTTAGTTAATGCTTGTCCTTTAATTGCTTTTTGAGAGATAAATTGAAGATCAAATTCAGTTAATAACATAACCCATTTAGCGAGGTGACTTGAAAGATATGTTTTAGCAAATAAATGTTTCAAAGGATCAAATTTTACCATGACATGTATCTCAACATTTAAAAGGTAATGCCTAAGATTTTGTGTTGTGAAGACAAGAGCTAGGCATTGTTTCTCAATGACAGTATATCACACTTCATAATCAAGCAATGTTTGGCTGATGTTGTTGCAAGTATGGGCCTAACCAGTGTTGTCATTGATGTCAACATACTTCTGTTGCATTGATGTCAAGGATTGGATGAGTTGTGTGCTGAGGATATTGAGAAAATTAGTCCTATTAGAAATAGTGAAGACAATGAAGCTCTATGAAGTGAAGATCCCAGCTAGATGAAGATCAGAGATTGCGCATCAAAGGGTTTGTAGATATGTGTCTAAAGATGATCCAGTCAAGATTTGAGAGGTTTGCATGAAGATTTGGAGAAGTTATGGCCATATGAGTAAAACTAGTTCTGGCAGCTATTCAGAGGTGACAGAGTGACACAAATAGGTCTGATGAGATCTAGAAATGCAATATCTTGTTCTACAAATTTGGTGGAATGTTTAGGAAGCCAATGTGAATTGACAACTCAATTGGTTCATGGTTTGGAGGTCTGCAAGCATTTATTCTAATGTGACAGTGATGACAGACTATGTTCTTGAGGTTCCAAATGAAGATGCGACTGATTTCAGTAAACAAAAGTAGTGTGGATGTTCTTGGTGATTCAGACAAGCTTGTGGAGGTCTCTAGATTGTGTCCAATTCATGTTGGTGGTCCGTATTGAAGATTGAGCTCGTAATTGAAGATTTAGTCTCGAGTGATGGTGTTCTTCCTAATCATGGCCGACCGGATGTTTTACACATCTTGCGGATTATCTTGAAGATGTTCTGTGAAGCATGGCATGTTCCTCAAAGAAGATTGAAGTCCCAGATATGTGTGGCCGACAGTGTGGTGATACACATGAAGTTTTGTAATAAGTCAAGTTGTATTTGTAAAATTGCTCTGTAATAAAATAAAGTATGTATTGTGCCGACTTGGATGATTATCCCAAAGTCGATGTCTTTTATAAATAAGATTTATGTGTTGCAAGGTGTGGCCCTTGGTCTCGTTGTTCAGTGCTATGCTATGGTGGTTTGCGACAAGGGCTTAACCACCTCCCATGCTTGTTAAGTCAAGTGGTTGTATCCAGCATTAACAAGTTGATCTTTTGGTGCAACAACAACTAACAATTGGTATCAAAGTTGAGGTCACGGGTTCAAACCCCCCGCTTGCACTGGGGGGGTTGTTACAAGGTGTGGCCCTTGGTCTCCTTGTTTAGCATTGCGCTGCGGTGGTTTGCAACAAGGGCTTAACCACCTCCCATGATTGTTAAGTCAAGTGGTTGTATCAAGCATTAATAGGTCGATCATTTGGTGCAATGGCAACTAACATTGTGAGGTCATTTCAAAGTATCCTTGGTGAAGATGAGAGAGTGGTAGAGAGGAGAAGAGAAAAAAGTAGAGCAGAAGTGTTGAGCTTAAATGGAACTATCTCAAGCATGGTGAAGATGCTAATCTCTAGTTCAAGTATGTAATATTTATATTATTATTCTGTAGACAGTGTGTCTCCTGTAGGCAGTGGGCCTCTTGTGAGTAGTGTGCTCAGGTAGTGAGCTCTAATTGGCAAGTGCCATTTTGTTCTTCTTATTCTTTTAACAAAGAATACAATCTTGGGTTAGTCACCCCGTGGTTTTTCCATTAACCAAGTTTGCCACGTTAAAATATTGGTGTCATATGTGTTAATGTGTTTTTGCTCTTGAGATGTTGCATTGTGCTTCCATGATTAAATCATTATTATGCTGTAGAAATATAAGAAGGATTTAAGTGTTTACAAAAAAGAAATTTTTGGTGACAACTGATTCACCCGCCCCCTCTTAGTTGTCTATCCTAAAACCAACAATTGGTATCAGAGCTAAGTTCCTCTAAAAGAACTTAATCACTTGAGGAGATCCAGGATGTCTTCCTACAAGAAGGATAGTCTGAGGTTTGATGGAACCAATTACACTCTTTGGAAAATCCGCATGGACTATCACTTGCAATGTATGGGAATGCAATATTGGACCATGACTACAAAGAAGTATGTTCCTCCAAAGAATGGTCCAACAACTATAGATGAAATCAAAGATGTTGAAGATAATCTTTGAGCTAAAGAAGCCTTACTAAGTGCCTTATCTGATTCAAAGATAACAAATGTTATGAATTTAAAAATTGCACATGAGATTTGGTCAAAGCTGGAACTTTTGCTTGAAGGAGACAAATATGTTAAATGTGCCAAGCTATAGAGTCTGAAGAGAAAATTCAAAAACCTGAAGATGAGGATATCACTACATTTATGCCAAAAGTAAATGAGCTTGTTTGTGGCATTAGGTGTGTTGGTGGAACCTTGGATGAAGATGAGATTGTTGCCAAAGTTCTTAGATCCCTACCTCCTGCTTACAAACACAAGGTTGCTGCTATTAAAGAATTCAGATCTTTATCAAATATCACAAGAGATCAATTGGTTGGAAAATTAGTTGCATTTGAATTGGCTGAGTTTGGAGATGCACCCCCCAAGATTGAATCTGCATTCAAAGCTAGTGCCTCTATAAAAGGAAAACAAAGGTATGATCCAGGAGAGAACTCCTCAAAGAAACTATCATGGTATGAAAAAGAAAGAAAAGATCTGGAAGAATATGAGGCAGAAGCTACTCAACTTGAAGCCCTTATTGCAAAAAGATTGCCTAGAGGATTTGGTAAGTATGAAGGAAAATTGCCCTTCAAATGTTTCAACTGCAACAAGATTGGTCATTTTGCCTCAAGATGTTTGGAAAGATTTTCAAAGACAAATCCAAATAGATCAAGATTTCAAAATAAATGTTACTATGTTCATGAAGATAATGATAATAAAGGAGTAACAGATGATGAATCAGAGACAAGAAACAAATCTGGAAGTGACTGGGTGTTTATTTCCATCAAGGAGGAAGATCCAATGCCCACTAAATCTATAAATCATAAACAAGTAGAAAGAGCTCTGGCTGCTCAAGTTGAAGAAAATGATGAATGGGTCATTGACAGTGGATGCTCCCACCATATGACTGGTGACAAAAATAAGTTCATAGATCTGGAAAGATATGAAGGAGGAGTTGTAAAATTTGGTGATAATTTTGCTGGCAGAATCAGAGGCAGAGGAACTATTTATTTTGATGGAAAGAATAAAACTAGTGACGTACTATATGTTGAAGGTTTGAAGCACAATCTTCTCAATGTTGGGCGATTGGTGGACAAAGGCTATGATCTCTGATTCAAAAATAGAAAATGTAGAATCTTTGAAAGCTCTGGAACTAAGATTACATCCAGTACTCAAACAAAAGGTAATATCTTCCACTTGGTTGGTACTGGCAAAAGTTGTTTATTTGTTCAAATTGATCAGAGTTGGTTGTTGCATAGGAGAATGTGTCATGTAAATTTTGATAATATCATCAAGATAAGCAACACTCAGGCTGTAAGAGATCTTCCAAGACTGGTGAAACCCAATAATAGTATGTGCAAAGAATGTCAGTTGGGTAAGCAGAGTAGAGTCACATTTAAAAGCAAGGAACACTCTTCTATCAGATTGTTGGACTTAGTACACACTGATCTATGTGGACCAGCAAGAATTAGGAGTCTACAAGGTGATAGATATTTCATGTTACTGATTGATGACCACTTCCGGATGATGTGGGTAACTTTCCTGAAAGAGAAATGTGAAGCTCTTGAGAAGTTCAAAATATTCAAGGCTATGGTAGAGAATGAAACCAGATTAAACATAAAATGTCTTAGCTCTGATAGAGGTGGAGAATTCACATCCAGAGAGTTCATATAATTCTATGAGAAACATGGGATAAAGAGACAATTATTTTCTCTAAGAAGTCCACATCATAATGGAGTAGTGGAGAGAAAGAACTGGACCATCCAGGAAGCATCTAGAACCATGATGATGGAAGAAAATGTCCCTAAGATCTACTAGAGAGAAGCTATAAGCACTACTGTCTATACTCTTAATCGAGTACAAATCAGAAGTACTACTGGTAAGACCCCTTATGAACTCTAGTTTGGCATCACTCCTACTATGAAGTATTTTAGAGTCTTTGGTAGTAAATGTTACATTAAAAGAGATGAAGACCTTGGCAAATTTGATGCTACAAGTGATGAAGGAATATTCTTGGGTTACTCTACTCAAAGCAAAGGATACCGGTGTTATAACAAGAGATTAAGAAAGATTGTAGAAAGTATAAATGTGAAGGTTGATGAAGGTATTGAAAATCCCTCAAGGTTTTATAAGTATGAAGCAGATGATCAGAATGATGTTCTGGTCCAAGAAGATCTAGCCCCTTATGTAGTTCAAATCTAGACTAATCTGAAGAATCCTGAAATACATGAAGAAGAGATAAGTTTGAGTGAACTTGTCCAAGAAATAGAAGTGCAAGAAATTCCCAAAACTCCCAGGTATGTAAGACTAAATCACTCTGAAGACCAAATCATAGGTGATAGAAGCAAAGGTGTTCAAACAAGAAGAAATATTGCTCAAGATTCAGAGAAGTATTGTTTGATTTCAAAGATTGAACCAAAAACAATAAGTGAAGCATGCAATGATGAAATCTAGGCCAAAGCAATGGAGGAATAGTTGATGTAGATTGAGAAAAATCACACTTGGGATCTTGTTCCTAGACCTAGAAACAAAAATGTGATTGGGACAAAGTGGGTCTTCTGGAATAAACTAAATGAAGATGGTGAAGTAGTCAGAAATAAAGCCAGATTGGTCTGTAAGGGTTATTCTCAAGTAGAAGGAGTTGACTTTGAAGAAACTTTTGCTCCGGTGGGAAGAATTGAAGCAGTCAAATTCTTTCTTTCAAATTCTTTCCTTCAAGGATTTCAAAGTATATTAGATGGATGTCAAGTCTGCCTTCCTAAAAGATGATTTGGAAGAAGAAGTATACATTGAGCAACCTGATGGATTTCAATTGTTTGATCATGGTGATATGGTCTGCAAGTTGAAGAAAGCACTGTATGGACTCAAACAAGCCCCAAGGGCCTAGTATGAAAGATTGGACAAAGATCTTTTGATGATTTGTTTCAACAAAGGTACTATTAACAATAACTTGTACTTCAAGATTGATCATGAAAATATCTTGATTGTTGAAGTATTTATTGACGATATCATTTTTGGAGGAAGAGATAGTATGTGCAAGACTTTTGCAAATCAAATGAAAAGTTAATTTGAGATGTCTATTTTTGGGGAAATAAATTTATTCTTGGGTCTGCAAATCACTCAAACAAAGAAAGGAATCTTCATATTGTGATAGGTAAAAGATTAGGTTAATAAGATCAAGCATAGCCATGAAAACCTAACCCTACCATCTTCAAAGAATCTAATCCAAATGAAATAAAAAGCATGTAATCAAGCACAATATCACGTAGATTGTGTGATGCCTTGTTTATGATGCGGATTGCTTCTTCAACAATGAACAATTATGAAGATAAAAGCTGCCATAATGGATGAATGATAATGATAATATGCTAAATGGATGCTAAAATGCTCAATATGCTCAAGATGATAATGTAGATGCTATATGAATGCTGGATAGATGTAGTATGGAATAAGAGGGTGTTTATATAGAACTCAACCAAAATCAATCAATGGTGGAGATTCGGTGGCTATGTGAATGGCTATGATTAAATGATAATCATAGGTGAATGTAAAGATGACAAGTGGAGGGAGGATAAGGCTTACGTGTGCTTGTGTACATAAAAAGTACTACGTGTGAAAAATATTAAATAAAAGATGTAGTACCACTTATCTTTTTTAAATGAAAGAGGCACACATGTCGGCTCATGAGATAAATGATAAGATAAATTAATTAAATAAATAAAATTTCTTTAATTAATTGGAAAGTGGGTTTTGTGAATGGAATTTTAATTAAATAAATAAAATTTATTTAATTAAAAATAGATAGAAAGAAGATAATTAAATAATTAAAGATTGTTTAATTATAGCTTAGAGGAAATAGATAATGAATTAATTAAATAAATATAAATTTATTTAATTAATAGAAGAAGTATATGGGTTATGGATATTGCTCAAGTGTGTTAGATAAATGCAGATGATGTGTAATGCGATGTTTGAATGCTAATGATAATGAGTCAATTTTGGGTGTCTACACATATCATAGACCAAATATGTGAAAGAATTGTTGAAGAAATTTGGGATGGAAGATTCAAAATCAATAAATACTCCCATGGAAACCAGATGTAAACTAGGCAAAGATGATTAATCTCTTAAGGTTGATTAGAAAAAGTACAGGTCAATGATTGTAGGACTACTATATCTTACTCAAACTAGACCTGACATTATGAATGTTGTTGGTCTTGTTGCCAGATTCTAAGTTGATCCCAGAGAATCTCATGTCATGGCAATTAAGAGAATTCTTAGATATCTAAATGGAACAATTGAGTATGGTTTATGGTATCCTAGGAATCATGATTTCTCTCTTCATGCATATACATATGCAAATTGGGCAGGAGATGTGGATGATAGGAAGAGTACCAGTGGTGGTGCATTCCTTTTGGGGAAAAGATTGGTTTCTTGGCTAAGCAAGAAACAAGAGGCAATATCTCTATCCACTGTAGAAGCAAAATATATTCTAGCAGCAGGTAGTTGCTGTTAGATTCAGGACAGACAACTGAGAGGGGGGGTGAATCAGTTGTAAAACTTTCTTCCAATTAAACGCTTAAATCCTCTTTGTGATTTTAGCAGCATATTAATAAATCAATCATGGAAACATAATGCATTAAATCAAGAGCAGAAACACATCAACACATAAGACACCAAGATTTTGACGTGAAAAACCTAGTTAAGGGAAAAATCACAGGGTGATTAACCCAAGATTGTATTCTCTATTAGAAGAATAGAAAGAACAAAATGGCACATGCCAATTAGGGCTCACTACCTAAGCACACTGCACATAAGAGGCTCACTGCCTACAAGAGACACACTATCTACAAAATAATAACTATCACATACTTTGAACTGGAGAATAGCATCTTCACCATGCTTGAATCAGTTCCATTTAAGCCTAAAACTTTTGCTCTGCCTTTCGCTCTCTTCCTCCCTACCACACTCTCATCTCCACAAGACACTTTGAAATGACTTTACAACTCTTTATTTCTACAATACATCGACTTAGGAATAATCATCTAAGTTGGAAAACATCTACAAGAACATCTGTAAGATGTGTAATTCTTCCGATCGGCCAAACTTACGAAGAACACCATCATCTAAAAGTTATTCTTTAATTGCGAGCTCAAACTCTAATGCAGACCACTAACACAAACTGGACATGATCCAAGACCTCCACAGGCTTACCTAAATCACCAAGAACGTCCACACTTCATCTGCTTACTAAAATCCTTATCTCCATCTGAAACCTCAAGAACACAATCTGTCATCACTGTCACAATGGAATAGATGCTTGTGGACCTCCAGACCACTAACCAATTGATTTATAACTTCACATGGATTTCCCAACCACTCCACCAAATCCATAGAATAGGATATTGCATTTCTGGATCCCATTGGACCTATCTGTGTCACTCTATCACCTCTGAACACCTGCCAGAACTAGTTTTACTTGAGTGACCACAACTTCTTCAGATCTTCATGCAGACCTCTAAAATCTTTAATGGATCATCTTAAGACTCATATCTACAAACCCTTTGAACCACATCCTTTTATAGTCATCTTATCTTGGATCTTTACCTTACTGTCTTCACTGTTCTTCTCTATTCCTGATATGAGTAATTTTCTCAATATCTTTAGTACATAGCTCATCCAATCCTTATCATCAATGCAACAGGAGTATGTTGACATCAATGACAACACTGGTTAGGCCCATACTTACAATAATCTCCCCCTTTGTCATTGATGGCAACATATGATGTGAAAAACTATTTTAACCATCAAGACAAGAACTTTTCTTTACTGACACAACTCCCCCTATCACCAACAACCATTCACTTGTCTTCTCTTCCTTTACTACTCCTCCTTTGATTAGCCACCACTTGTTTTGCACATGTCTTCTCTCCCCCTTTGACATCAATGGCAAAGGGCACATACTTGCAATTCCACCATTTCAGAATCATACCAGTTGTTCCCTCTGAGTAGTAGCTCCTCATCATCAATCTAGACCACAAGATATGACTATGATATCCACTAGACTGATGCACATTAGTGTACCTTAGTTCATCACCAGAGGGGTAATAACCCCTAACTTCTCCCTGAGATACTCAAAAGAGTCCTTAGGTAGAGGTTTAGTAAAGATATCTACAATCTGATCCTTGGAAGGCACAAACTCCAATATGACTTCATTCTTGTTCACTTGCTCTCTCAGAAAGTGAAACTTGATAGATATGTTTTTGGTCTTTGAATGCAACACCAGATTCTTAGATATATTTATTGCACTTGAATTATCACAGAAGATTGTGATAGGCTCCTCATATTCTACTCTTATGTCTCTTAGCATTTAATTCATCCACAAAACTTGAGTGCAACTACCTACTGTTGCAATATATTCTGCTTCTGTAGTGGACAGAGATATTGCCTCTTGTTTCTTGCTCAGCCAAGAAACCAATCTCTTCCCCAAAAAGAATGCTCCACCACTGGTACTCTTCTGGTTATCCACATCTCTTGCCCAATCTGCATCTATATATGCATGAAAAGAGAAATTATGATCTCTAAGATACCACAAACCATACTCAACTGTTCCTTTCAGATACCTAAAAATCCTCTTGATAGCCATGACATGAGATTCTGTAGGATTAGCTTGGAATCTAGCAATAAGACCAATAACATTCATAATATCAGGTCTAGTTTGGGTGAGATACAACAATCCTCCAATCATTGACCTGTACTTTTTCTGATCAGTCTTAGGAGAGTCATCATCTTTGCTCAATTTACATCCAGTTGCCATGGGAGTACTCATTAGTTTTGACTCTTCCATCCCAAATTTCTTCAACAATTCTTTCACTTATTTGGTCTGATAAATGAAGATTCCTTTCTTTGTTTGAGTGATTTGTAGACCCAAGAAGAAATTCATTTCCCCAAGCATGGACATTTGAAATTCACTTTTCATTTGATTTGCAAAAGTTTTACACTTATTATCTCTTCCTCCAAAAATGATGTCATCAACTTCAACAGTCAAGATATTTTTATGATCAATTTTGAAGTACAAATTACTGTCAGCAGTACCTT
Organism: Cunninghamia lanceolata; assembly: GCA_027924645.1. NCBI lineage: Eukaryota > Viridiplantae > Streptophyta > Pinopsida > Cupressales > Cupressaceae > Cunninghamia > Cunninghamia lanceolata. The sequence continues at coordinate 21,528,957 of BSBN01000112.1, read as the reverse complement.
TGTTGAAACCAATCTTCAGAAGATGCTTATCCAATCTTTCATACTAGGCTCTTAGGGCTTGCTTTAGTCCATATAGTGCTTTCTTCAACTTGCAGACCATATCACCATGATCAGACAATTGAAATCCATCCAGTTGCTCGATGTATACTTCTTCTTCCAATACACCATTTAGAAAGGAAGACTTGACATCCATCTGATATACTTTGAAATCTTTGTGTAGATTAGATAATGCAAAATGAGAGAAAACACTAAATAAAATGCAATAACACAAGAGATTATACCTCACATGCACAACCTAATCCCATCAAGGGAAAGAAGGAACCTTTGCACCCAAAAGAAGCTCCTAAGACTAAGATGATCCCTAAACTATTGATCCAAATGTGAAATGCTCTTCAATTGTGCAACTCACTATTAACTCAAAGGTGATTTTGGCATGGTAACTTTGCATGAAAATGGATGATCAAAATGACTTGTGAGAGGTTGTATTTATAGACTTTTGGAGAGGATTTCACATTTGGATCAATAGTCTAGGGATCATCTTAGTCTTAGGAGCTTCTTTTGGGTGCAAAGGTTCCTTCTTTCCCTTGATGGGATTAGGTTGTGCATGTGAGGTATAATCTCTTGTGTTATTGCATTTGATTTAGTGTTTTCTCTCATTTTGCATTATCTAATCTACATTGGCACGCCTAGTGGGACCCGCAAGGTCCAATCTAATCCTTGTTTGTGAGTTGTTGTGTTAGTATTCAGCCTTTTGCAGGATCAGCGCTATTTGACCGTCGCAGCGATGCCATCACTGCCCTATTTCAGCGCTATTTCTCTTTTAGCGCTATTTCTGCATGATTTCATTTTATGTGCTAACCGTACTCATGTCTATTTTTTTTGCTTTTTCGGCTGTTTCCTGTGTTTTTTTGTTCTTTGTTTTGCAGGAAAACAAGGAATTACAGGGGGAGGTTATGGCAAATTTTTGACAGAATCGGCCGAACAGTATCAGTTCCGCGTTTTGACGCCATCCTTCAGATTAGCGCCATCCATGCCTTCCCCAGATTCAGAAACACCGCGAAGTGGCGCCTTCATTACTTTTGATTATCGCTATCCTCTGTTTTAGCGCATAACTTAGGATGTATTAGCGCTATCTTCTGTAACAACGCCTTTTATTTTATTAGCGCTATCTTAGGTTGTAATTAGCGCCTTAAATTCTTTTAGTGCCATTTTTACATAAGTCGGGTTGTTCTGCCCGCAGTGGCGCCTGTGTATGTCAGTTTTAGCGCTATTTTGTCTTTCTATTTGTTGCAGGTACTGCGGATACTAACGAAATCTTTTTGCAGGATGGTTTGTTAACTAGTTAGCAAACATTTCAATTTGGGAACTAAAACGAACCTTTATTTGCTTTGTTAGGTCTTAGACAAACATTTCCATTTGGTGTTCTAAAATCAACCCAAATAACTCCTTGATTGAAGTGTGTGATCATAACATTTGCTTTTGGTGCTCTAAAATATACTTCTTTTTTGTGTGTCAACAAACAAACAATCAAAACACTTCAATTTGGGCTATAAAAAGAACAACAAATTGCACACTTCATTGGGTAAAAAGAACAACAAACTTGCATTTCCACGCATCTAATCAAGACAATCTATAAAATTGTGTGAAGTGTCTTCATGATTGTGTCAAGTAGAGTGAGAAAGTGTATGCTCTTCCCTCGCACTTTTTGGTGATCTTGGGAATCAAAAACTTCTCACAACACTTTGCATTAATCACCCCCCATCTAATCCAAAGATCTAAAATTGAACCATGTTGAGTGTGATATAATCATAGGGAACATGTATGCTCTCCCCTCGCATCTTTGTATGAACTTGGGGATCAAAAGTGTTTTCATGATTGTATTGCTTTTGTAATCCTTAGAGGGCCTGCCACCCCACTTCGAAAGGTGGGAACGACCCAAGCGGCAACAAGCTAAAGCCAAGCTCTTCCAAGCCACTATATAAAATAAGGCGTTTGGGATGAAAGTCTCAAGCGACAAGTGTTGTTTTGTTATACCGACAGCCAACCTCCCCATAAACCCTCCAAGGCGCAACCCTTGGAGGCTGGGAGACTCCATAACGGAGAGTAGCGTTGCCGCAAGTATAACCACTTGAACGGATGCCCTTACTAAGAGCCATTGTTGTAGTAAGCCAAAATCCTTCTATTTGTTGACGCAGAGGGCAAAACCCTTGAAGCAGCCCCGATTCATGCGGTTCTTAGCCGAGGTAACAGGGACAATCTAAAGGTTTGGAGAGGGTCAAGCCTTATAAGAAACCCAGATCTTGGTATGCGTGAGAAGTGTGTGCAAATGTAAGGAGGAGCCGGTGCTACCAAGATCCTAGAGCTACCCGCTTTGAATAGGCGCAGCTAGGGGATTCAATAAATACTGTCCCATTCTCACCATAGGTTGTAAAAATGTGCTTGTTCTAAACAACGTCATAGCATTTCACAAACAAAAATCATTGCTTGTTTTGCATTCAAATGTGTGTTAAAGTGCTTTGATTTTTCACAAATAACTTGCCAAGAGACAGAACACATCAGTTTGTCACAATCTAAACAATCAGATCCAAAAATTTGCCAACAAAAATCTGTCAAACCCTGTTTCAGCGCCATATCTCTCTTATTGTAGCGCCTTTTCACTCGTGGATTGGCGCTATTTTGAGATTGACGTGCCTGTTACAGAACAAATCAGTTGATCACATCTGAAACAAACAAATCCAAAATCTACCTTCAGAAATCCAAAAATCTGCCATCAGAAATCTGTCAAACCCTGTTTCAGCACCATCTCTGTCTTATTGTAGCACCTTTTCACCCATGGATTGGTGCTATTTTGAGATTGACTTGCCTGAGACAGAACGAATCAGTTGGTCACATCCTAAATAGACAAATCCAAAAATCCACCTTCAGAAGTCCCAAAATTTTGCCATCAGAAATCTGTGTAACTTGTTTTAGCGCTATATCTGTCTGATTGTAGCACCTTTTCACCCGTGGATTGGCGCTATTCTTAGATTGACTTGCCTGAAGCAAAGACCCATCTTGCTGTGATCTACACCTTCTGTTCTACCATAATCCATACCCATCTCATAGAAATCCGCCAATTGTCCAGCCATTTTCTTCCAAAGTTTTCCAAATTACACATTCTTTTTGATCTTAGAGGATCACTCACCACCCTTGTTGGACCCCTTTGATACATCATAATCAGCCCAAATACATATCTATCCATCCCCATTCATTCCTTTTGCATATCTCCTTGGACCAATATAAAATCATTTCAAAAATTCACATCCAAATCAAAACCTCATCAAATCACTCATCAAATCTTGTCACCCTTTTGAGCCAAAGTTAGATCTAGATCCTATCATTAACATCATGTTTTCCTTGAAAAGTCATTAGTCTACATTTCAAGAAAAACAAATCACCTCTCTTTGTGTAAGGTCATTAGTCTACCCCAAACAAAGAAAATCATCATCCTTTGTGTGCCAAATCAAAATCTAGATCTTATCCAAAAGCTCAATTCGAGAAACATCAACAATATCATCCTCACCATCCTAAATCAATCAAAAAATTAAAAACATCAAATCCCTTTCTTATCATCCATCTTTGGTCCAAAATTTGTGCAAAAATATCAATATCACCCATTCATATCACCCTTAGGATAAAACCTTTGGAAAACATATCGATCTTCATCATACCCCTCTACTCCATCTCACAACCACATCCATCTTTGGGTCCAACACAATCAATTCGATTCTCTAAGGTCTCCATCTCATCCCACATCTAGAAATCAAATCGATACATGTATGCCCACCACAAGATCACAACACAAAAGAAATCAAGAAATGGCGGAATGATGGCCCTTTGGCATGCCTAACACCGACAGTAACAACATACCCATTTATCAAACATACAATCCACCTACATATTCCTTCATCCCCCCATTTGGCGCCAATGACCCTTTTCACTTCTTACCACAAGCACCAACACCACCCCCACCACCACCACAAAATGTCCCCACCATACCCCAAGATGACCTAGATGTCTTGACCTTCACGCAAGATGCCGATAATATGGACCTACTTGATAAAGTCCTAAGATCAGATCCAAAGAGATATCTTGACCATCTTCTCAAGCTTGGTGCTCAACTTCCCTTCGTCACAACATCATCACAACCATCCACTTCTATAGTTGTCCCAACCCCATCAAATACCCAAGCATCTACATCACATACCCAACCCACCATCTCTCAAATGTCAACACCTAATGTATCTACCACATCCACAACCTCAACCGCTACCACATCTACTACTTCCACATCCACTGCTAACATCTCCCAACCTGTCATCACCTCCACTACCACGACTACTGTCAACCCTTCCGCTTCAAACACAATGGGCATACAAGGCAACATCACACAAGCAAATACCTCCACAAGTGTGCCCCCACCAAACCCTCACACCCTTGCATACCTACGACAACTATTCTCACAACAAACTCACAACCCATCTAACCCATCCGACGTCCACATACCCAACATCAATCCCACAGGTCAACACAATCCCAACCCCCAAATACCCCCGCATATTCTCCAACAACTCTACACTCACCAACAATCCCACACCACATCTAACCCATCCAACATCCACATACCCAACGTCAATCTCACAGGTCAACACAATCCCAATCCCCAAATACCACCACATGTTCTCCAACAACTATATGCACACCAACAACAATAGACACCAATCAATCCAAACCCTAACCCGCAATACCAACATCTCAACCAAACCAACCCACAATATCAACATCTCAACCAAACCAATCCCCAACACCAACATCTCATCCAAACCAATCCCCAACACCAACTCCCACCCCACCTCCAATATCTCACCAATCAACAACCCTACACGTTTCAACCACAACAACCACAGGATTTCAACACCGTGCTGCAAAGCTTAATCCAAAAGGTGGATGACTTACAAACTGGGGGCAAACGCAAATACTATTCTTTTGAGGATATTTGTCCCTACCTGTTTGATCACACCTTGTACATGCCCCCTTTCCCTAAAAAACTTTGAAACGCCAAAATTTGACAAATACAAGGGAAAGGGAGACCCTAGGGACCACCTAAGGGAATTCTATATTGCTTGCCTTGAAGTCTCTCACAATGACACGTATCTTATGAGACTCTTCGCAAGAAGCCTTGGCGGCCAAGCCGCTGAATGGTTTGCCCATCTGCCACCCAGAATTCGAACATTTCCCAAGCTTGCGGAGACGTTTGTCAACCACTTCTCCTACAACTTTGAACATGAGATGTCTATGACTGACCTTTGTAACACCAAACAAAAGAACGGCGAAGCTTTCGCTTCTTTCCTACAAAGGTGGAGGGCCTAGCAAGCAAGCTCCCATGGCCTATTCTTGAAAAACAACTTGTCACCATGTTCGTGGCCAATCTCAATCAGGAATTAGGTTTTCACTTACAGATTCTGTGCGCATCTACCTTTGAAGAGGTTATCGACAAAGGCACCACTGTGGAATGAGTCCTCATTGCCAAGGGTTCCATCAAACTTTACGATCCCAAGTCCAACAACAACAACAATAACAACAACCACAAATCCAATCATAACACCCCCAACAACAACAACAATACCAACATGCAATCTAATGATAAATCACGTTATTGGGGGAAGAACAAGAATAATCTGAACGATGGCGTCATCGATGTAAAGGCCGTCCAACACATCCAAAATCTCACACCAGCACACACGTATGCAGCAAACACCAATAACCAACAAGGACCAAATAAACCCCGCAAACCTCGCCGAAATTTCACACCGTTAGCAGAACCTATTGAGGACATCCTTGATAGATGCCTCAAGCAAGGAGAAATCACACTCCCGCCTGTCAGACCACGCCAAGACAATGACCTCAAGGCAGCATGGTATAATGAAAATGATTATTGCGAATACCACCACGTGGCAGGTCATAAAACAGTGGACTGCATGCAATTAAAACATTGTATCCAAGACCTAATAGATCAAAATCTTGTCAACCTTGAGCACAGTACACAGCCATCACCAAACGCCAATCTTGGAGCTTACAAGGATCCCTTACCCAACCATAACAAAGCTTCATCATCCAATCAAGCGTACAATGTCACTCCACCACCCACACACTACGACTCCATTGTCGGCCGCATCGAACCCTCATCCCACTCTGTCAACACAATCACCATTCGGGCACAAGCACCTGATTGCACCGTCACAACCCATCGAGGCCGTGTCTCAATCCGCACTACCCCTCCCACTGAACCAACACCCCCATCCACATCTGATCCCCTCCCCCCTCGTCCAAATGCCCATCCATCACCCACCACTCGATACAACCTCCTAGACCATCTAGGAAAGACACCCGCGCAAATCTCCATCCTTGAGCTACTTCGCACATCACCCCGCCACAAGGACATTCTTGACAAGGCCCTTTTGGAAACACAAGTCCCTGCAAACTTGGATGTCAATCAATTTCAAGCCATGGTTGGCCATATTGCCACACCACACCATATCACGTTTTCTGAAAAAGACCTTCCTGCTTCCGAGCACCTACATAATGATGCACTACACATCGAGGTCCGCATTCACAAACACACCATTAAAAGGGTCCTAATAGATGGTGGTTCCGGCCTAAATATATGCACTCTAAAATTGCTAAAACACTTGGGGTACTCAGATGTGGTTGTGGATGCTAGCGAGTGCATAACAATCAAAGGATATGATGACATCGAGAGGCTATCCGAAGGTACCATAAAGCTTCCTATTCAAGTGGGACAGAAAATCCTTAAAACCAAATGTTAGGTTCTAGATCTTGACCTCCCTTATAACATTCTTCTCGGCCGCCCATGGATCCATGCCATGCAAGCCGTCCCCTCCACTTTCCATCAATGTCTCAAATTCCCCCACAACGGCACTGAAGTCACTATCTATGCCGATCCTCGTCCTTTCCAATACTGTAGTTTTCTGGAAGGACACAACCAAACCTTCTATCCGTACAATAAAGCCACCAACCAAATCACCCCAACAGCTTCCACTTCATACATTGACCCTGCCAACATCGCCACCACTTCATCCCAAACACCTTCACCACCTGAGGTCAAGATCAAGCTTAGCGACCAAGGCTGTGGGGAATACAACCTTCACGGCACCTTTTGTGAGGGCTTATTACCCACTCGTAAGACATTTGGCACTCCGCACACAGAGGCAGCTGACACAGTCATCATCAAATGCAAACCCTCGGACGTCTTTGAGAAAAAACACCTTATGGATTAGGACATACTTGAAGATATTTCATCCTGGCTTTACAAGGATGAGGAAACAGAATAAGACATCCCCACCATCCCAGCAAATAGTTACGACAAAGGTTCTGAGATATTCAAAAGCATGGGTTACAAAGGACAAGGCGGCATTGGCCTTCATGAATAGCGCATTGTGGAACCACTACAAGCAACAAGGAACCCCTATACTCAAGGGTTAGGGTATGGTCAACCACAATGCATCCTTAATACCGGCGAATGTATCTTAGCCGAGTTTGCTCCAGTTTCTCTAGATGTCAACCATATTAACGAAACGGACCTACAAGACTCCTTTAGTGATTTTGCTGATTTCTTCACCTCCTCCATTTGCACCATCTACTCTGTCACTACTCTCGCCTCATCACCTAATGACCTACCATTAGTATACCCTGACCTCATCGACTGGGACCAACGAGGACCTCTTATTTTGGATATTGCACCTAATGACGAAGCCATTGCTGAAATGATGGGAGTAAGAGACAACTTCCCCTTGGGAGACCACAGAGTTGGACACATCATGGAACTCAATCTGGCTGCCTATTTTGGGGAGACAACCCCTGCTTCTAGTCGCAAAAATATAAAAACAAAAAATGGATTTGATGGTGAAAACCGTTCCACGGCAGTGTCAGATCCTAAAAAAGTAAAAATAAAGGACGTATCTCCTGGTGAAAACCTCCATGAGGCACCAGGAGATGGAAGCATGGGCCTCCCTGAAATAGATAAAGTATATCCTGACAGATCACCCATCTTGGTTGAACCAGCGCAGGAAATGAATCTAGGGACAGAGGAAGAGCCGAAAATCACATATTGAGTAGAATCTCTTAGCCTGTTCGAATAGGAGGACTTCTTGGCATTCTTCACACGCAGAAATCACAACTTTGCATGGACCTATGCAGACATGCCAGGGCTAGATCCTGCTTTGGTTGTACATCATCTTGCAGTGCGTCCTGATGCTAAACCAGTCAAACAGAAGCTCTGAATGATGAATCCTTAGGTAGCCCTTCTTGTCAAAGCAGAGCTTAAAAAGTTACTAGATGTGGGGTTCATATGTCCAATTGATTATCCCAAATGGGTCTCGAATCTAGTACCTGTTGCTAAACTAGATGGCAGAATCCACTGTTGCACTGACTTCAGAGACCTCAACAAGGCCTGCCCGAAAGATGACTTCCCCCTTCCCAACATTGACATGATCGTGGATCTTACCGCAGGGCATGAGATGCTATCCCTCATGGATGGCTTTTCAGGATACAATCAAATCAAAATTGCCGAAGAAGATCAGCACAAAACATCCTTTATATGCCCATGGGGGACATATTGTTGGGTAGTAATGCCGTTCAGCCTAAAGAATGCAGGAGCTACTTATCAATGAGCAATGACTGTCATCTTCCACGACCTCTTTCACCACATCATGGAGGACTATGTTGATGACTTACTTGGCAAATCAAAGACCCGAGAAGAGCACTTAGACGTGCTAGCCAAGATCTTTGACAGGTTAGAGCAATATAATGTTCGTCTAAATCCAAAAAAATGTGTCTTTGGCGTCACTTCAAGCAAATTATTGGGATACATAGTCTCCAGACGAGGAATCGAGGTGGACCCAACAAAAGTCAAGGCTATTACTGAAATGCCACCTCCTAAAACCTTGAAACAATTGAGAAGCCTACAGGATAAACTACAGTCTATTCGCCGATTCATTGCTCAACTTGCTGACAAATGCCAACCATTCCAGCATCTCCTCAGAAAAGATACAGCTTTCACTTGGACTACTCAGTGTCAGGATGCCTTCGACTAGCTAAAAGCATATCTAGCTAATCCCCCTATTCTATCTCCACCAAGACAAGGAGAGCCCCTCCTCTTGTATATTTCCGCAACCAACACAGCAATTGGGGCTTTGTTAGCACAACACGATGAACAGGGAAAGGAAAGAGCCATCTACTACATCAGCTGCACCTTGATTTCCTATGAGCTTAACTACACACAAATTGAACGAGCATGCCTGGCCCTCGTCTTCACATCACAAAAGTTAAGACATTATATGCTCAATCATAAGACTAAGCTCATTGCTAAGATCGACCCACTCAAATATTTGCTAAACAGAGCAGCTCTCATAGGCAGGATGGCAAAATGGGTCATGATTCTCACCGAATTTGACATTGAATACACAGAGAGGGAGGCAATCAAAGGACAAGTCATAGTAGATCAACTGGCTGAGGCACCTATTTAGGCAGAGCATCCTACAATAGCAGAATTTCCAGACGAGGCCATCTTGACAATCACACCAGCCACAAATACATGGAAGATGTATTTTGATGGATCCTACACTCACAGAGGCTCAGGGGCAGGCATCTTGTTTGTTACCCCTCAAGGTGACATGATCCCTAAATCATTCAAAATCACATTTCCATGCACCAATAATGTAGCAGAATATGAGGCCCTCATCACAGGTCTCTGAATGGCCATCCAATGGAAAATAGACAAACTAACTGTGTATGGCGACTCTCAACTAGTCATCAGGCAAGTTAATAATGAATATAAAACCAAGGACGATAAGATTCTTCCCTATAAGAAGATGGTCGATGACTTTAAAGATTATTTCGGTGACATCCACTTTGAGCAGATCCCAAGGTTAAACAACAAAGCGGCAGATGCCATGGCCACCATTGGGTCTCTGGTTGACATGAAGCAAGGCAGCAAGAAATGCGAATTCCTGATCGAAGAGCTCCCCATTTCAGCATATGACGTTCCCCAATCTGAATTAGTGTGCAAAATCGTTGGTCCCTTATCCCCCTGGTATCAGGAAACTTACCTCTATCTTCACGATAACATCCTCTCCAACAACCTATCCCCATCAAAGAAAAAATCCTTCATCCGTTGAGCCTCTCGTTTCATCTTTGTAGGTGACACCCTCTACAAAAGGAGTCTTGATGGTACGCTTCTATGATGTTTAGACTCTAGGGAAGCCGAGGCAGCTTTGGAAGAGGTACATGCAGGTATTTGTGGGGCACATTCAAGTGGACCAGCTCTTTCTAAGAAGATCCTGAGGACTGGTTATTATTGGCCCACCATGGACAAAGATGCACATCAGTTTATCAGAAAATGCCTCCCATGCCAACAGCACGGCGATCTCATCCACGCACCAGCACAGGAGCTACAACCAATCACAACACCATGGCCTTTCTCATAGTGGGGACTCAACCTCATAGGTAAAATACACCCTCCATCTTCCAACGGCCATAAATTCATAATAACTGCTACCGAATACTTCACAAAGTGGGTGGAAGCAATACCACTCACCTTCACCACAGGCATCCAAATCTCCAAGTTCATTCTCCACTACATCATCTGCCGCTACGGTATCCCCCATTCCATTGTCACTGATAATGGGAAGCCATTTAAGAACCAAGAAGTTCGCACTTTGTGCAAAAAGTTTGACATCAAACACTGCTTCTCCACGCCATATTACCCCCAAGGAAATGGTCAAGCAGAGGCTTCTAACAAAACCATCCTCCGCATCTTAAAGAAGACAGTCAATGAAGCTGGCCACGATTGGCACCTCCAACTTAACCCCGCCCTATGGGCTTACCGCACTAGCATCCGCACTCCTACTGGAGCCACTCCATGCTCACTAGTATTCGGATCAGAAGCCATTTTACCTATAGAGGTCGAGCTCCCATCCCTCCGAGTATCATTGCAAAATATTACCTCTGATGAAGACTATCATGTCGCAAGGTTGCATCAACTTGAATTGTTGGATGAGAAATGCCTGAATGCATTAAATCACTTACAGGCATACCAAAACCGCCTCAAAAGAAGCTACAACAAAAAGATCAGAACCAGAAAGTTTGAGGTAGGTGACCTGGTCCTAATGGAAAATCAAAAGAACCTACAAGAGCATCCGAAGCAAGGAAAATTTGAACCTAATTGGCTAGGACCTTATGTCATCACTACCGACTATGGGTCAGGAGCTTATCAGCTTGCAACACCCGAGGGGCAGCCTCTAGATGAGCCAATGAACATCTTGCATCTCAAGCGATTCTATGCATAACCCATCTGATACCACAAGTCAAAAAGTCAAAAAATGCAAAAAATAAAAACACCCAAAAAATCCAAAAATCAAGAAAAAATCAGAGTGCAATAAAAACTTCCAATGGTGAAAATCACCTCGGTGACGCCTTGGATAAGTACCATGGTGAAAACCTGTTTCAGGTGCCATGCGTAATGGCCGGTTCTACCATCTAATAAGTCCTCTTTCCAGCATAACACTCCATACCCACACATCCCATGGCTTGAAATTCTGAAACATCAAGTTTGTTCGCCCATCCCGCACTACCTCACCCACCCACAACCCCACCCAGGGAACAAGGATCCTTGTAAGCTCTCCTTTGTACAGTTCATAAAATCAAAAAATCCAAAAACATCAGAAAATCAAAAAATCCAAAAACATCATAAAATTAGAAAATCCAAAAATAATCACCCCATGCATCAATCTCACATCCCACCACAATCATCTAAACATGCCTCAACCCTCATCACATCACATCGCCAACCATTCCCACATCATCAAGTCTTGCCAGAACTACATATTCATTTCGCCCGCATCTTAAAAGTACCTTGATCCCGTGGAAACAGGGTATGTAGGCAGTCTGGAATACGAAGGATGTTTCCAGTACTCAGGTATCTAAGATGAACCCATCCCACCCATTGGGATGGTTCCCACTCACTGAGCTTTCTAGATCTACAAAACGATATGCATGCTACACATACCATTGAAACATGGTCCCTCGCGCAAAAATCATCAAGCAATATACCAACTATAATCTTCCCTTTTGGCCCGAATGTTCTTTTGCCCATCTTCCACAAAACTCTCCAATCAAAAACAGATCTGCGTCCTAGGATACGTCTTTCCTACAATGGACAAAAATCTATCATTCTATCATCACGTCTCTTGGCAAGAGCACACAAAGGCTATTTGTATCTTTCATTGGTCTTTTTGCTTATTGATTTTTATCTTTTGTTTCACTCCAAGTAATCTCCAAAGCTACCTTGATCTCATTATATCATGGTACGTAGCGGATAGCCCTTGGGGTAGACATAGTCATTGTTTCGGTATGCTGTGCTTGTGAGTTGGTTTCATTACTCCAAGAATAGTATTCATATCTTGAAGTTCAGGTCAGTTCTAGCATGATGAATCCTATTTTGTATATACAGGTATCAACACCTTATATGCATTATTCACACTCACTGCTATGAGTCCCCTTCCTCTACTAGACCAGATTATACTACATTGGGCATGCATGAAACCAACCTATTGTTTGTGGGTCTAGTCCATGCAATTGTCGGATATACATCATCACCTAGGTCATTTCATACCTTCGTGAATTGTATCCTACATTGCTACATTAAACTAAGAAATGCTCTCAATTAATTTTGTGCAACTACTGATACTACCTCAACATCATCATTCTAATCACTCAGTCACCTATCCCATATCGGCCTAGATTTGATCGACACTTTCCAACCCCCCCACCAATCTAACTCCTGCACTAACCCCATCATCCCAACCTATCTCCACTTAACACATCTTGAACCAAATCAAACCCCCCCCTCAATGACGTGGTATCTTATGACCTAACCATCCTCCAATCCCCCCACCGCCATCCCCTAGACACTCTCACCCCTATCATCCCCAACACCTAACACGTTCTCCCACAGTCTCACCATTCAGGGTCAACACAAGGAACATCATGTGTATCAGGATTAGGCTACCCCACCTATTACCTAGTTTGCATACCACCTATCACCGATACTGCATTTAGCACATATCATTTAACTACATGTCACCACCATTTGCATCACATTTTAGGTTCATTTTTCATCCATTTCAGTTGCATATCATTTTAGGTTCATTTTAATCCATTTGCATCTCATTGTAGATACATTTTAATCCATTTGCATCTCATTTTAGGTTCATTTTAATCCATTTGCATCTCATGTTAGGTTCATTTTAATCCATTTGCATCTCATTGTAGATTCATTTTAATCCATTTGCATCTCATGTTAGGTTCATTTTAATCCGTTTGCATCTCATTTTTAGGTTAATCCATTTTGCATCACATTGTAGGTTCATTTTAATCCGTTTGCATCTCATTTTAGGTTCATTTTAAATCCATTTAAGTTTGCATAAAACACAAGTAGATTCATTTCAACTGCATATCATTACACATCATATCATAGGTGCATAATAAAAATAGCAAGAAATAATCTAACTGCTTCAATTCTTGCCACCGGAGCAAAAGTTTCTTCAAAATCAACTCCTTCTATTTGAGAGTAACCCTTGCAGGCCAATCTGGCTTTATTTCTGATTACTTCACCAACTTCATTCAGTTTGTTTCGGAAGACCCATTTGGTTCCAATCACATTCTTGTTTCTAGGTCTGGGAACAAGATCCCAAATGTGATTCTTCTCAATTTGTATCAGCTCTTCCTCCATTGCTTTAGTCTAGTTTTCATCATTGCAAGCTTCATTCACTATCTTAGGTTCAATCTTTGAAATCAGACAATATTCATCTGAATCTTGAGCAATCCTCCTTCTTGTTTGTATGCCTTTGCTTTTATCACCTATAATCTGATCTTTAGAGTGGTTTAGTCTTACATACCTAGGAACTTTGGGAGTTTCTTGCACTTCTAATTCTTGATCAGGCTCATTATAACACATGTCTTCTTCCTAATTTACCGGATCATTTTGAATCTAAATTTCAAAAGGGGCTTGGGCTCATTGAATTAGAACACCATTTTGATCATCTTCATCATATTTATAAAACCTTGAGGGTTTTTCAATTCCTTCATCAACCTTCACATTTGTACTTTCTATAATCTTTCTCAGTCTCTTGTTATAACACCGGTATGCTTTTCTTTGAGTAGAGCAACCCAAGAATATTCCTTCATCACTTCTAGCATCAAACTTGCCTAGATCTTTATCTCTTTTAATATAACATTTGCTACCAAAGACTCTGAAATACCTCACAGTAGGAGTGATGCCAAACCAAAGTTCATAAGGAGTCCTACCAGTATTGCTTCTGATTTGAACTCGATTGAGAGTATAGACTGTAATGCTGACAGCTTCTCTCCAATAGATCTGAGGAACATTTGTTTCCATCATCATGGTCCTAGATGCTTCCTGTATGGTCCGGTTCTTTCTTCCACTACTCCATTCTATTGTGGAGTCCTAGGAGAAGACAAATGTCTCTTTATTCCATGTTTCTCACATAATTCTATGAAATCACCGGATGTGAATTCTCCACCTCTATTAGACCTCAGACATTTTAATTTTAATCCGATTTCATTCTCTACCATAGCCTTGAATATTTTGAATTTCTCAAGAGCTTCTGATTTCTCTTTTAGGAAAGTAACCCACATCATCTGGGAATGGTCATCAATTAATAACATGAAGTATCTATCACCTTGCACACTCCTTATTCTTGCCAGATCACATAGATCAGTATGAACTAAGTCCAACAATTTGGTAGAAGATTGTTCCTTGCTTTTGAATGAGACTCTGCTTTGTTTCCCCAACTGACATTCTTTGCACAAGCTATTTGTAGGTTTCACCAATTTTGGAAGATCTCTTACAACCTGAGTGTTTCTTATCTTGACGATATTATCAAAATTCACATGACACATCGTCCTATGCCATAGCCAACTCTGATCAATTTGCACAAATAGACAACTTTTACCAGTACCAACTAAATGCAAGATATTACCTTTTATCTGAGTACCAGATGCAATCTCTGTTCTAGAACTTTCAAAGATCTAGAATTTTCAATTCTTGAATCAAAGATCATAGCCTTTGTCCACCAACTATCCAACACTGAGAAGATTATGCTTCAATCCTTCAACATTCAATACATTACCGGTTTTGTTCTTTCCATCAAAAGAAATAGTTCCTCTACCTCTGATTCTACCAGTAGAATTATCACCAAACTTTACCACTCCTCCTTCATACCTTTCCAAATCTAAGAACTTATTTTTGTCACCTGTCATATGGTGAGAGCATCCACTGTCAATGACCCAATCATCCTTTTCTTCAACTTGGGCAGCCAGAGCTCTTTCTACAACTTTATGATTGACAGATTCAGAGGGCATTGGATCTTCTTCCTTAATGGCAATAAACACCCAATCACTTCCGGATTTGTTTCCTATCTCTGATTCATCATCTGTTACTCCTTCATTATCATCCTCTTCATGAACATAGTAACAATTCTTTTGGAACCTTGATCTGTTAGGATTTGGCCTTGAAAATCTTTCTGGACACTTTGAGGCAAAATGACCAATCGTATTGCAGTTAAAACACTTAAAAGGCAATTTCCCTTCATATTTATCGGATCCTCTTGGCAGTCTTTTTGCAATAAGGGCTTCAAGCTGAGTAGTTTCAGCTTCTTCTTCCAGGTCTTTTCTTACTTTTTCATACCATGATAATTTCCTTGAAGAGTTCTCTCCCAGATCAAACCTTTGTTTTCCTTTTACAGAAGCACTAGCTTTGAATGCAGATTCAGTCTTGGGTGGGACATCTCCAAACTCAGTCATTTCAAATGTGGCCAATTTACCAACCAATTGATCTCTTGTGACACTTGAATGGGCTTTGAATTCTTCAATGGCAACAACCTTGATTTTATAAGAAGCAGGAAGGGATCTGAGAACTTTGCCAATGATCTCATCTTCATCCAAGACTCCACCAGCACATCTAATGCCACAAACAAACTCATTTACTCTTGGCGTAAAGGTAGTGATATTTTCATCTTCTCTCATCTTCAGATTTTCAAATTTCCCTTTCAAACTCTGTAGCCTTGCACATTTAACATACTTGTCTCCTTCATGCAGAAGTTCTAGTTTTTCCCAAATCTCAAAAGTAGTTTGTAGATCAACAACATTTGTAAGGTCTAAATCAGACAAGGTGCTTAGAAGGGCTTCTTTAGTTTGTAGATTATTTTTTGCATTTGTGATTTCACTTGCAGATTTCATGCCATTTTGAGGAGGTGTATACTTTGTTGTAGCCATGGTCTAGTACTACATTCCCATACATTGTAAGTGACATTGCATGCAACTTTTCCAAAGATTAAAATTGGTTCCATTAAACTTTAGACTATTCTTCTTGTAGGATAACATTTCGGATCTCCTCAAGCGGTTAAGCTCCTTTTAGAGGAACTTAGCTTTGATACCAATTGTTAGATTCAGGACAGACAACTAAGAGGGGGGTGAATCAGTTGTAAAACTTTCTTCCAATTAAACACTTAAATCCTCTTTGTGATTTTAGCAGCATATTAATAAATCAATCGTGGAAACATAATGCATTAAATTAAGAGCAAAAACACATCAACACATAAGACACCAACATTTTGACGTGGAAAACCCAGTTAAGGGAAAAACCATGAGATGATTAACCCAAGATTGTATTCTTTGTTAGAAGAATAGAAAGAAGAAAATGGCACATGCCAATTAGGGCTCACTACCTGAGCACACTACTCACAAGAGGCTCACTACCTACAAAAGACACACTATCTACAAAATAATAAGTATCACATACTTTGAACTGGAGAATAGCATCTTCACCATGCTTGAATCAGTTCCATTTAAGCCCAAAACTTCTGCTCTACCTTTCACTCTCTTCCTCGCTACCACACTCTCATCTCCACAAGACACTTTGAAATGACTTTACAACTCTTTATTTATACAAGACATTGACTTAGGAATAATCATCTAAGTCAGCAAACATCTACAAGATGTGTAATTCATTCGGTTGGCCAAACTTAGGAAGAACACCATCATCCAGAAGTTATTCTTCAATTGCAAGCTCAAACTCTAATGCGGACCACCAACATGAACTAGACATGATCCAAAGACCTCCACAAGCTTGCCTGAATCACCAAGAACATCCACACTTCATCTGCTTACTAAAATCCTTATCTCCTTTATCTGGAACCTCAAGAACACAGTTTGTCATCACTGTCACAATGGAATAGATGCTTGCAGATCTCCAGACCACTAACCAATTGAGTTATAACTTCAAATGGATTTCTAAACCACTCCACCAAATTTGTAGAATAGGATATTGCATTTCCGGATCCCACTGGACCTATCTATGTCACTCTATCACCTCTGAACACCTGTCAGAACTAGTTTTACTTGAGCGGCCACAACTTCTTTAGATCTTCATGTGGACCTCTGAAATCTTTACTGGATCATCTTAAGACTCATATCTACAAACCCTTTGAATTGTATCCTCTAATAGTCATCTTATCTTGGATCTTTACCTTATTGTCTTCACTGTTCTTCTCTATTCCTAATATGACTAATTTTCTCAATATCCTTAGCACATAGCTTATCCAATCCTTATCATCAATGTAACAGGAGTATGTTGACATCAATGACAAAACTGGTTGGCCCATACTTGCAACAGTTGCACTCAAATATTGTGGATGAAGAAAATACTAAGAGACATCAGAGTGGAGTATGAGGAACCTATCACAATCTTCTGTGATAACTCAAGTGCAATAAATATATCAAAAAATCCAGTGTTACATTCAAAGACAAAACATATATCCATCAAGTTTCACTTTTTGAGAAAGAAGGTGAACAAGAATGAAGTTATATTGGAGTTTGTGCCCTCAAAGGATCAGATTGCAGACATTTTTACTAAACCTCTACCTAAGGACTCTTTTGAGTATTTCAGGGAGAAGTTAGGGATTATTACCCCTCTAGTTCTGAATTTAGGTGCATTGATGTGCATCAGTCTGGTGGATCTCATAGTCATATCTTGTGGTCCGGATTGATGATACGAAGCTGCTACTCATGGGGAGCAGTCTATATGATTCTGATTGATGCAAGTATGTGCCCTTTGCCATTGATGTCAAAGGGGGAAAAATAAAGAAAGAAAAGACATATGAATGATTGCTGTTGATAGGGGGAGCTATGTTAGTGAGGAAAAGTTTTTGTCTTGATGGTTAAAATAGTTTTTCACATCATATGTTGTCATCAATGACAAAGGGAGAGATTATTGAAAGTATGGGCCTAATCGGTGTTGTCATTGATGTCAACATACTCTTGTTGCATTGATGTCAAGGATTGGATGAGCTGTGTACTGATGATATTGAGAAAATTAGTCCTATCAGAAATAGTGAAGACAGTGAAGCTCTATGAAGTGAAGATCCCAGATAGATGAAGATCAAAGATTGTGCATCAAAGGGTTTGTAGATATGTGTTTAAAGATGATCCAATCAAGATTTGAGAGGTTTGCATGAAGATTTGGAGAAGTTATGGCCATATGAGTAAAACTAGTTCTAGCAGCTATTCAGAGGTGATAGAGTGACACAAATAGGTTTGGTGAGATTTGGAAATGCAATATCTTATTCTACAAATTTGGTGGAATGTTTAGGAAGCCAATGTGAATTGACACCTCAATTGGTTCATGGTCTGGAGGTCTGGAAGAATTTATTCTAATGTGACAGTGATGATAGACTGTGTTCTTAAGGTTTTGGATGAAGATGCGAATGATTTTAGTATGCAAAAGTGGTGTGGATGTTCTTGGTGATTCAGGTAAGCTTGTGGAGGTCTCTAGATTGTGTCCGGTTCGTGTTGGCGGTCCACATTGAAGATTGAGCTTGTAATTGAAGATTTACTCTCGGGTGATGGTGTTCTTCCTAATCATGGCTGACTGGATGTTTTACACATCTTGCGAATGATCTTGAAGATGTTCTGTGAAGCATGGCATGTTCCCCAAAGAAGATTGAAGTCCTAGATATGTGTGGCCGACAGTGTGGTGATACGCTTGAAGTTTTGTAATAAGTCAAGTTGTATTTGTGTAATTGCTTTGTAATAAAATAAAGTATGTATTGTGCCGACTTGAATGATTATCCCAAAGTTGATGTCTTGTATAAATAAGATTTGTGAAGTCATTTCAAAGTATCCTTGGTGAAGATGAGAGAGTGGTAGAGCGGAGAAGAGAAAAAAGTAAAGCAAAAGTGTTGAGCTTAAATGGAACTATCTCAAGCATGGTGAAGATGCTAATCTCTCATTCAAGTATGCAATATTTATATTATTATTCTATAGACAGTGTGTCTCCTGTAGGCAGTGGGCCTCTTGTGAGCAGTGTGCTCAGGTAGTGAGCTCTAATTGGCAAGTGCCATTTTGTTCTTCTTTTTCTTTTAATAGAGAATACAATCTTGGGTTAGTCACCCCATGGTTTTTCCCTTAACCGAGTTTTCCATGTTAAAATCTTGGTGTCATATGTGTTAATGTGTTTTTTCTCTTGAGATATTGCATTGTGCTTCCATGATTAAATCATTATTATGCTGTAGAAATATAAGAAGGATTTAAGTGTTTACAGAAAAGAAAGTTTTGGTGACAACTGATTCACCCCCCCTCTCAATTGTCTATCCTAAAACCAATAGATGTAATATACATGTTCTTTGGCTTCAGTATCATGTTGTGCTAATAATGTGGCGAGAGCATTATTAGATGTTGAGGTATAGAGGATAAAAGGTTTATCAACAGTAGCAGGTTGTAAAACAAGATGGTTAGCTAGATAACTTTTTAAGTCCTCAAAAGTCTTCTCACATTCAGATTTCCATTCAAATTTCAAATCCTTCTTTAGTAGTTGAGTAAAAGGGTGAGTCCTATTTGTGAGTTGTGAGACAAATTGATGAATGGCCTATATCTTCCCTTGCAAACTACGAAGTTGAGATATGCTTTTAGGTGTTGGCATATTAACAATTACATCAATCTTCTTCATGTCTACTTCAATACCACAATTCGAGACTATAAATCCCAATAGTTTTCCACTGTCTATGCCAAAGATGCACTTACGAAGATTTAAGCCTATGTTGTACTTCTTTATTCACTAAAAGATCTATCAGAGGGTTATGGCACGATCTTGGTGATGAATAGACTTCACCAAGATGTCATCAACATAATCCTTTAAGATGTTATGCATTCTTAAGTCCAAGTAACATGACTACCCAATAAAATGTACCCCAAGGTGTTATACAAGCTATTTTATATTGATCTTAAGGGTTTATGAAAAGTTAATTATATCCCAAAAAACCATGCATGAAGGAAAGTAATTCATGGCCTGCTACTAAATCAAAAATCATATCAATGTTAGGCAAGGGGAAATCATCTTTCAAAGAAGCAAGATTAAAATCCCTAAAATCAGTACACATCCGAATACGACCATTAGCTTTAGTGATGGCCAGGATATTTGAAATCCAAGGTGAATAATCAATAGGGCAGATAAAACCAGCTTCTAATAGCTTTTCTATCTCAGCCTTTACTAACAATGCAATCTTAGGATTCATCTCTCAAATCTTTTGTTTAAACATCTTAGCATCTAGTTTTAGTACAATGTTATGTGTTACAATCTAAGGATCAATACCAGGTATATCTGAATAATTCCAAGCAAAAAGGTCTGAGAATTCATGTAAAAGCTTGGTCATATCTTCTTTTTCTTTTATACTTAAACAATCACCTATAGGGATAATGTTTTCAGTATTATCCTTCTCCATGAAGACATCAACAGTCTTTGCATTAAGTAAAGTATTGGAAAGGAAGCAAGGTACATGGAACACACTTCCTACACCAATCTAATGAGGGAAGTAGAGTGCAAATTCTTTAAAATCCTGGTGCAGGAGCACTTTCATAAATTGATGCTTCATAGACTAAATTTTGGAGTTTGATTAAATTTGTAATGGTTCAACATTGTAATAAGGTTATTTGAGTCATCTTTCATGTGTTAGGTCATTAGGAGTTTCAAAAATGCAAAATATTGCAAACCATGTAAAGGTTGTCAATGTAAAATTGGGAAAAAGATGCAAACTTGGAAGGTGAAGAGTCATTTGGCTGTTGGTTCGCTCCAAGACAGTTAGAAACTAAAAAGTCTTGATGAAATGCCTTTAAAAAGGCCTTGTAACCTTTAGAAATTCGTGGGTGATTGAATTCAAGAATTGGATCAATAAAGAAGACTATTTTTTTAGGCATTTCTATAGAAATTTGTTGTTTTCTATTATTGTACGGCCCTGTACAGGCAAGGACTGGTGCCAAGTTGGTTGTAAGTGATAATTCTATCAAGCACCCTCCATTTCCATTTTGTTGCATGCATTTTGGTGCTGTTTTGTGTTAGTTATTGTAATTTTCCTAAAAACTATTAAAACCTTGTTCTAGGGTAATAGTGAGCTTTTAAAATGGTGTTTCTCCTAATTCACCTAATGGAATAAGATAAAAACTGGGAAAAAGATAGTTCTATGTGTATTTTCACTGATTCCAAGTTTGCAGAGTTTATGGAGGATGTTGGGTCCTATTTATATCATACCCTAGCACTGTTCTATCTTGTTTAAGACTGGTAAAAGGGAAGAAAAGATGTGTTTTTGATGACTTTAGTATGGGTTGAACCTATTTTATGGTGGTATTAGTTGGGAAGCATAGTAAGTGATATATTTGAATGTTCCTCAAGTTAAATTTGATAAAAGGAAGAGTGTTGCACCATTGAACAAATCAGTCCTGTTATGACTGGTTATGACAGTCACTGATAGGACTGAGTATGAGGCAAGTTTTTGTTTTAGTGATTGGTTTTAAACCCTAGAAGGGATTAAATAAGATGCCTTGTATGTTTCTAAATCCATGGTGAAGGCCAATGTGTCCTATTTGGTGAGAATAATAAAGTAGATGGGAGTGAATAGTCTAAAGAGACCTAATTAGGCCTGTGAGCAGAGTACCAGTCCATGTTTGGAGTTTTTGTTGCAATACAATATATGCAATTTTTGAACATATTTTGAATGGTTCAAAGATGGATTTAAATGTGTATGTACTCCATGGGTTCTATACTAGAATTGAAAGCTATGGACTGACTGTCCTGAGTGAAGGGCTGCTAGTTGTAAGGGTAGATTATGAAGGCACTAAAACAAAGTTGTTAAGTCTGAGTTTTCAATGACCTTGTATGGTCTTATCCTATCACATACATCATTTCAAAGTGTTCCATGTGATTAGTTTGCAAAGATTGAGGGAAGAAGTAAGTTTTTGGTTTTACAGTCTACAAAGAGTCAATGTCAAGATGAAGAAGGAATAGGTGTCATAACCCATTGTTGTGAAATATGGTTTGAGATTGTTCTTTTCCTTTGCATCATTTTTGGTATCAGAGCTAGCAAAAGCTCTAGGAGGAGATGTATTTGTTCCTATCACTGAGAAGGCAGGTGAAGAACTGAAGGAAAGATTATGTTGGTGACCATTGTTTTTGTTTGCTAAGTTGTTTGGTTGCAAGTGCTTGGTCCATCTAGCTGCAGAAGGATGTTTTCTGAGATTGTGTGTGTGGACAGACAAGAGAAGGTCTGTCATGACCATTCTCCAATGGAGATTAGGCTAGATAAGGGTGCAGAGAGAAACCACCAAGGAGAGAGTGGTAGGTACATCACCAAGATCTGTTGTTGGGTGAGATGAATGGTTTGGTGAGTTGGTTTGTTGTGAAGCAGTGAGAGAGATAGATACTTGAAGAAGCACTTGAGGTTGCAGCCTGAAGAGTACTCCACTAATGGGAGTAGAAGGAGCCTGAAGAAGCTCTAAAGTTGATAGTTCAGACTTTGTTGGTTGGTTGGTCACCTTTCTATTGATGTGAAGACTGAAGCTGAAGAAGATAAAGCCAGAGGAGATGCAGGAAAAGACTTTTTGTTGCAGATACATTTCCAAGGGACTTGGAAATTCTGTTGGTTGGTTGTATGGTGCAGGAGCACCTTCATAAACTGATGCTTCATAGACTAAATTTTGGAGTTTGATTAAATTTGTAATGGGTCAACATTGTAATAAGGTTATTTGAGTCATCTTTCATGTGTTAGGTCATTAGGAGTTTCAAAAATGCAAAATATTGCAAACCATGTAATGGTTGTCAATGTAAAATTGGGAAAAAGATGCAAACTTGGAAGGTGAAGAGTCATTTGGCTCTTGGTTCGCTCCAAGATAGTTAGAAACTAAAAAGTCTTGATGAAATGCCTTTAAAAAGGCCTTGTAACCGTTAGAAATTCGTGGGTGCTTGAATTCAAGAATTGGATCAATAAAGAAGACTATTTTTTTAGGCATTTCTACAAAAATTTGCTATTTTCTGTTACTGTACGGCCTTGTATGGGCAAGGACTGGTGCCAAGTTGGTTGTAAGTGATAATTCTATCAATCACCCTCCATTTCCATTTTGTTGCATGCATTTTGGTGTTGTTTTGTGTTAGTTATTGTAATTTTCCTAAAAACTATTAAAACCCTGTTCTAGGGTAACAGTGAGCTTTTAAAATGGTGTTTCTCCTAATTCACTTGATGGAATAAGATAAAAACTGGAAAAAAGATAGTTCTATGTGTATTTTCACTGATTCCAAGTTTGCAGAGTTTATGGAGGATGTTGGGTCCTATTTATATCATGCCCTAGCACTGTTTTGTCTTGTTTAAGACTGGTAAAAGGGCAGAAAAGATGTGTTTTTGATGACTTTAGTATGGGTTGAACCTATTTTATGGTGGTATTAGTTGGGAAGCATAGTAAGTGATATATTTGAATGTTCCTCAAGTTAAATTTGATAAAAGGAAGAGTGTTGCACCATTGAACAAATCAGTCCTGTTATGACTGGTTATGACAGTCACTGATAGGACTGAGTATGAGGCAAGTTTTTGTTTTAGTGATTGGTTGTAAACACTAGAAGGGATTAAATAAGATGCCTTTTTTGTTTCTAAATCCATGGTGAAGGCCAATGTGTCCTATTTGGTGAGAATAATAAAGTAGATGGGAGTGAACAATCTAAAGAGACCTAATTAGGCCTGTGAGCAGAGTACCAGTCCATGTTTGGAGTTTTTGTTGCAATACAATATATGTAGTTTTCAAACATGTTTTGAATGGTTCAAAGAGGGATTTAAATGTGTATGTACTCCATGGGTTCTATGCCAGAATTCAAAGCTATGGACTGACTGTCCTGAGTGAAGGGCTGCTAGTTGTAAGGGTAGATTATGAAGGCACTAAAACAAAGTTGTTAAGTCTAAGTTTTCAATGACCTTGTATGGTCTTATCCTGTCACATACATCATTTCAAAGTGTTCCATGTGATTAGTTTGTAGAGATTGAGGGAAGAAGTAAGTTTTTGGTTTTGCCATCTACAAGGAGTCAATGCCAAGATGAAGAAGGAATAGGTGTCATAACCCATTGTTGTGAAATATGGTTTGAGATTGTTCTTTTCCTCTGCATCAAATCCTTACAATTATAGTTATGTTACATGTTTAACATAGAGATTACAACAAAAAACACAACACAAGAATGCAAGAGACACAAGATGTATGTGGGGAAAACCCTTACAGGTGAAAAACTCCACACTCCAAAACTTGCACAATGTATTATCAAAACTGAAATGTTTACAATACACTTGCAATGTAAGTTCTTCTAGGAGTCTTCAAATGTCATTTTTGGAGTAATTCAACAACATAACAATACCTTACAAACACTATGAATACTACTACTCCAAGCACTTCATTATATAGAGTTATAAGGGATAATTGAGAAGCTTCTAGAGGTGGGCGTCCATCTTGGCCACATGGCCCATTTCACACACCCAAGGACACTTGTCCAACATGCATACACCTCTCTTACATCTATTATACATGGAATATTTGACTTCCCAAGATGGAGTGCTCCTAGCTAAAAATAGGCTATGATAGATGCTCTTACGCATCTTACAGCTGTCACAAAATCTGCCCAACATAAAAACACTTAATGTTGTAAGAGAATCTATCATACAAGACTAAATATAGCATATTCCTCTTACAACATGTCATAACTCAACTTGGGTGCCCAAAGATGCCTTCTCCACATGCAAAGATACTCTCAGACACTTGTCTTCACCTATCATAAGAATCTCTATACTTGGCTCTTACATGCCATAGAATCTGTCATACATCATAAGACCTTACACACATTACAAGATGCCAACACATGGCATATTAGTACCACCTCAAATGGGACACCTATATCCACATGGGATGAGTTGACCATCCTAGTCACCCTACAAGTTGAGTGACAACTCACCATGCCAATTCACACTAAATGAAAAAACATGATGTGCAACATAAATTACATCATAGAAAAATAAATAAATAAATAATCAAATAATCAATGATAGTAATTGCAAGGTTGACACACCTTAATTCCCAACATTCTCCCACTTGTCAAACACCTTGCAAGAGCCAATAGAATAACATGATTTAACTGCTAGGGGCCAAGAGGCCCATAGACTCTGAACACCATATGAACTTATCTGTGCCTATAGGTTTTGTCAGTGCATCTATAACATTCTTCAAAGTGTCAACCTTCTCCAATATCACCTTCCCATCTTCTACCATATCACAAACAAAATAATACTGAACATCAATGTGCTTTGTTCTAGCATGGAAAGTAGGATTCTTTGCTAAGAAAATCATACTCTGACTATTGCAATAGGTAGTAATATGTCCTACATCAAAACCAATATCTGAACACAACCTCTTAAGACAAATGGCTTCCTTACAAGCATGAGTAGCTGCCATGTACTCTGCTTCTGTCGTGGACAAAGCAACCACAGGTTGTTGCTTACTCATTCAGCTAATAGATCCACCAAACATAGTGAACATGTAAGCACTAGTGGATCTCCTACTATCAATGTCACCTGCTGAATCAGAATCCACAAATCCACAAATACTCACAGAATGTTGAGGTCTTGTAGGATAACCATTTTAAGTTTCCACAACTCAAAATTGCTGCCATTAAACTTTTCCAACTCTATTCTTCTAGATGTGCCTGCCATCTCCTTCTTGTAACAAGGTCACAAAATACTCTGCACAGACTCCCACTCAATCAAAGATCAGTACAAAAAAACCCTACCCAACAACGAGGATCAAAGGTGATCAAGCTCTGATACCAACTAAAAGGAAGCAAGGTACGTGGGACACACTTCCTACACCAATCTAATGAGGGAAGTAGAGTACAAATTATTTAAAATCCTTACAATTATGGTTATGTTATATGTTTAACATAGATATTACACAACAAACACAACACAAGAATGTAAGAGACACAAGATGTACGTGGGAAAAACCCTTACGGGTGAAAAACCCCACACTCCAAAACTTGCACAATGTATTATCAAAACTGAAATGTTTACAATACACTTGCAATGCAAGTTCTTCTAAGAGTCTTCAAATGTCATTTCTGGAGTAATTTCGATAGCATAAAAGTACCTATACAAACGCTATGCATACTACTACTCCAAGCACCTCATTATATATAGTTACAAGGCATAACTAAGAAGCTTCTAGAGGTGGGCGTCCATCTTGGCCACATGGCCCATTTCACACACCCAAGGACACTTGTCCAACATGCATATACCTCTCTTACATCTGTCATACATGGCAGATTTGACTTCCCAAGATGGAGTGCTCCTAGCTAAAAGTAGGCTATGACAGATGCTCTTACGCATCTTACAACTATCATAATATCTACCCAACATAAATACACTTAATCTTGTAAGAGAATCTGTCATACAAGACTAAATATAGAATTTTCCTCTTAAAATATGTCATAACCCAACTTGGGTGCCCAAATATACCTTCTTCACATGCAAAGATACTCTCTGACACTTGTCTTCACCTATCATAAGAATCTCTATACTTGGCTCTTACATGTCATAAGACCTTACACACATTACAAGATGCTGACACATGGCATATTCGTGCCACCTCAAATGGGATGCCTATATCCATATGGGATGAGTTGACCATCCTAGTCACCTTACAAGTTGAGTGACAACTCACCATGCCACTTCACACTAAATGACAAAACAAGATGTGCAACATAAATTACATCATAGGCAAATAAATAAATAAATAATCAAATAATCAATGCTAGGAATTGCAAGGTTAAGACACCTTAATTCCCAATAGTACTGTGGTCTAGGGGGTTGGGTGATTGTGATGAGTTTGAATTTGTAATATTGATCATATCATAGGTTTTTCCAAAATATTCATCTTTATTTAAACTATAAGAGCATCCTCTCTTATGATGGTAACGAGGAACACTGTCATAAACTCCCAAGAATTCTAGTATTTCTTCATCTTGTGAGAAAATATCTAAAGGAGTCTCTCTTGGAGGACAATTAGTGTCAATCATCTCAAGAAACATCAAATTAAGTGTTGATATTATGTTTACATTAAGATTCAGTCATCTACGAGCTTTAGATTCCTTGAAAGGATTATATCTGTTTAGGGTAAAATTGTAGATTTGTCTTAATAAGACACAGTGCTACTTTTTCACCATGCTAAACATTGGGAGGACAAGGATTGGGTGTGAGGTCAATCTACGAGTTACTTGTCTATCCCTTATGCTCGCTATGTTTGATTCAAGAGCCTAATTAAGGTTTTATCAAGTCTCTTTACTCATTAATCAAAGAAACCCTAATTATGCCTTATAACAAAGATTTATGAAATCAGATGATAAAATAGGCAAAACAAATCACAAAAATGTAGAGAAAGAGTTTTAGAGACTGTGCACCCAGAATTTGAGGGTCAACTAAACTAGGGCACCCACTATTTAGTCCTACAAATTCCCATCATGGAAAATCTTCTACACAGGCTGACTGACAATCCCAAATGGCTCCCAGATCTTAGAAATATGGACTAGGGTGCCCGATCAATAGTTCCACAAGTACTGAGATCTAGAAATCTAAAAGTCTGCAATGATTGCACTCGCAATATCCTTCTTTCTATAGCTTCTTTCCACCATAACTTGCAAAACCTAATCTGCACCTACAAATGAAGGAGAAAGATGTTGTGGCTATATAGGAGCTTGCCTTAGTCAAGTGTTGTTTTTGGTATTTCTACCTCAACAATAGCTAGAGATAAAGATTTGCAGAAGTGTGTGCAAACCTAACAATGTGTATGCATAAATATCAAACCCTAGATGTCTCAATCAAGGGAAGATCAACAACTTGCTTCAAATCAATAAACACATACAACTTCACCTCAAGGAGATGAAAACAAATGAAGAATTGCCTGAACAAGAAGGCAAATTAGCAATGTCCACAGAAGATCTCCAAGCTCGATATTGGAGGCTTCAACCCTTCTCTCGATCATGCAAAAGGTGTACAAACCCTAGGAAGAGAAAGATAGACTCAAGATCTTGATTCCTAATCTCCATCCATTGTCTCCATGATAGCAAATTCAAATAACTTTCAAGAGCTTCAACAATTAGTTGATCTTCAATGGTAATTTTGGCAAAGTTTTGGCATCAAGCTTGCATAAGAATTGTTTGTGATAAAATAATTTTCAAATGTCTTTTTATATCTAGCTTTAGGGAAATTCAAATTTTGAAATAACGTCTTGATATTGTGCAAAAAATGAGAATTTGAAAATAGAATCTCGAGGCATACGATAGGAGCCGACACCTCACCAAGATTCAAAATCCCAAAACATAAGGGAGGAGTAGGGCATGGGTACCTGAGTCCAAGTGGTGCAGGAGCACCTAACCCATAGTGGCCTCCTTAAGGGATTTAGTGGTTTAAAGTTCATTTTACTATTTTCAATAAGGTCCTAAAATGGACATTTAATTTAATAAGGTTTTTGTTGACCAATGCATACGCATTTTAGTTATCTAGGTTTCCATTTAAGTTCCACGGGACACTTGGCAAATTCATATTGTCAAGGGTGTTAGTTTGTTAGACTGTTACATCTCCCAACTGCCTAGAAGTGTATCCCAGCCGCTGGGAATAGTTTTTCTATACTACTCTGTGAGGGGATAAATAACCAAGATCTGATCGATCTCAGGGGATGGATTAGAAAGGAGAAGTTAGCCTAAGCAGTCATTGTGAATTCAAGTTGTGAAATTGTGAAATTAGATACCTTTATCAAGTTTGATAAGCAATAACGAGATCATATTTGTGTTGATTTCTTGCACAGTTGATTTTTTTTGTTGTTTTGTGGCCGGATGGATCTCTTTACCCATTCCACCGGTTAGATTCATTCGAATTGGTGGAATGGCTATATATAGTAGTTTAGTCTCTTTTCTATTTTGTGTTGTTCATTTTATGTTCGCAGGGTCATTTTGCAGCATGCTAGATTGAATCCTAGCATCGGTATGTGCTAGGTTGGCGAGTTGAGAAAGTTGTTCGATCGCGGGAGAAATTGATTTGTACAATTGTGAGGGGTTTGAGAAAGTCTGTCGACAAAGTTGAAGTGTTTATGTTTACTGTGGTTGAACCATTCTTAAGTGGTTCAAATGTTCAATAGTTCATCGGTTCGATGGAGAAGGGATCGATCTGTTGGGGCCAATAGTCTAAGTATCAAAAGTGTTTGGTTGAATTGGGTTCAAAGGTTCAATGAAGTGTAGTGGTTCAACAAAATGGAGAGGAGTTCAAGGAGTTTGGTGATTCAATAGTCACCAGTAGCAAAGGTGGTGTTGGTCGAACCTCCAATTGAACCAGTTCAATGGTTCAATGGTTCAGAGGTTCAACGAGTTCAACGAAGGGCGAAGGTTCGTTAAGGCGCCGATTCAAGAAGGTGGTGTGATAGGTTCAGAAGGTGCATGTGGTTCGAGGATTCAATCACAATAACAGTTTGGTGCAGTTGACTATCAAGCCTGAATGTATCGGGGTGACAACTGAAAGTGTCACCAATAGATAGTTTATCGATGGAAGCAGTTTGTGCACATTGGGGCGACCGTTAGCGTTGGAGTGAAGTCTGAGAAGAAGCTGATAGTGATGGGTGTTGCCAGTAGGCAATTGGAACACAGTCACATATAAATAAATGACTGTTAAGAATTAGGGAAATGCAGGCTAGGGTTTTGGCTCTGCATCAAATTGGCATTAGAGCTCAGCAAAAGGTTTGGGCTATCGTGTGTTGATTCTGTCACTGAGAAGGCAGAAGTAGAGGATTGAGAGGTTGACAAGATGCCTCTGAAAGGTAATGGTACTGCTAGAGAGTTGTAGGAAATGAAGGAGAAACATGCTAAAGAGATGAAGAAGATGAAAGTGCTCACAGAAGAACTTCAAGCCAGGCTTTTAGCCTTGGAAACAAACAAAAGAAGAGAAGTTGAAGACAGTGAATCAGAAAGGGAAGAAGATGATGCTGAAGAAATTGAAGTGGTAGATGAAGATCTAAATACTGAAGATCAGAGATTTGCAAAACTATTAAAGGTAGTTCAAAGTGATAAACCTAAGGTAAAGGTTGATGTTTCAAAGTATAACGAAAGTTTAAATGAAGAAGAGTTGCTTGATTGGGTTGCTGCATTGGACAGTCACTTCGAATGTGAGGATGTTGCTAAGGAGCAGAAAGTAAAGATTGCAAAGACCAAATTGGGAGGTCATGCTTTGGTATGGTGGGATTATGTACAATTAGAAAGGAGAAAGCAAGGTAAGTCAAAAATTTCTTCATGGGATAAGATGGTAGCAAGGATCAAAGGTAAATTTTTACCCAAGGATTATGAAGTTCAAATGTTTAAGAAACTTCAATTTTTAAGGCAAAAGGAAATGGATGTAAAGGTGTATACTGAGGAGTTTTATAAATTGAGTATGAGATCTGGTCATCATGAGAATGAGGTTGAAAAGGTTGCTAGATACTTCGTTGGTTTGAGATTTAACATACAGGATGAGTTAGTTTTGGCTAACCCTAGGAGTGTAGAGGATTGTTATCAAATGGCAATCAGGATTGAGAAAAAGATAAAAAGGAGACAGGATAAGCCCATGAGAGGAAGAGGCAGTAATATAAGGGGAAGAGGATTAGCCCCTACAACAAGGCAAATCAATGAGAATCAAGAGGAGACTGGTAAAGGATAGGAATAGTCTGATTTCAGAAGTGGATGGAAAGGTACAAGAGGTAGATTTGGAGGTGGAAGAGGTTCTAATACATTTTCAGGAAAGTGTTATACTTGTGGTGAGTTTGGTCATCCATCTTTCAAATGTCCAAAAAGGCAAGGTTCATCATCTAGAGATGATAGGAAGAATGATAGGAGAGTTCAACTTGTGTAAGAAGAGAAAGCAGAGGAAAGTGTGCAAAAATCAAACACTTATCAAAGTGTAAGAGCTTGTGATGGTTATGGATATCCTGAGGAGGGAGAAGCATTGATGCTGAGGATAACTATTTTGAAGACAGCCAAGGAGATGATACAAAGGAGAGCTCTTTTCAGGACAAATTGTAAAAGCAAAGGTAAAGTATACAAGGTAGTAATAGATTCTGGTTCAACAGATAATATGGTATCTCAGGAAATGGTGGATAAACTGAAACTGGAAAGGATTCCACATCAAAATCCTTATAAAGCATCTTGGGTAAGTGATAGTCAATCACTTTGGGTATATGAATAGGCATATGTTGATTTTCAGATTGGAGAATATCAGGATAGAGTTTTGTGTGACATATTGCCCATGGAATGTTGTCACCTACTGTTGGGTAGGCCATGGCAATTTGATAGGAGAGCATTGTATGATGGGTATGCTAATACCTACACCATCATGAATGATGGGAGAACTATTGTGTTGATACCATTGTAGGAGGATGCTGTAGAATAGAAGGCAGCCAAAATCATTTTAGTGGGAAAGAAGGAATTTGTGGAGATGCCTACAGCAGAAGACATAAATGCAGTTGAGGATACTTCAAGGAAAGGAGTTCATAAGGATAATATTTTGAAGAAGATTTCAGTTTTGACTGACAGAGATCAGTAGCAGGTTTAGAAGCAGGTTTGTACACAGCCACAAGTTGATTAGAAAGACCAGGATGCAATCATCATAGGGACTATTGTTTGTCCCCTAAGAGTTGAAAAGAAAACCCATTCTACCATAACAGTAAATGAGGTTTCCACTGTCCATGTTTAGACAGGGGTGATGGTTAAGAAGAATGACCAACAAGGTATGAGAAGAGCCTACAAAGCTAGGCAGGAGCATTTGCCTCCATGGTAGTAGGTTGCAGTCCAAAAATCATGGAACATATATGAGGCAACATCGTATATAGCTGGAGAAAAACAAAAACATAACTCATGGGACATGAGTTCTTTTCAAATTGGGGAGTATGGTGCAGGTGCACCTAACCCACAGTGGCCTCCTTAAGGCATTTAGTGGTTTAAAATTCATTTTACTATTTTCAATAAGGTCCTAAAATGGACATTTAATGTAATAAGGTCTTTGTTGACCAATGCATACACATTTTAGTTATCTATGTTTTTGTTTAAGTCCCAGGGGACACTTGGCAAATTTGTATTGTCAAGGTTGTTAGTTTGTTAGATGATTACATCTCCCAGCTACCTAGAAGTGTCTCCCAGCTATTGGGAATAGTTTTTCTGTACTACTCTGTGAGGGGATAAATAACTAAGATCTGATCGATCTCAGGGGATGGATTAGAGAGGAGAAGTTAGCCTAAGCAGTTGTTGTGAATTCAAGTTGTGAAATTGTGAAATCAGATACCTGTATCAAGTTTGATAAGCAATAACAAGATCCTATTTGTGTTGATTTCTTGTGTAGTCAATTTTTTTTGTTGTTTTGTGGTCGGATGGATCTCTTTACCCATTCCACTGGTTAGATTTATTCAAATCAGTGGAATGGCTGTATATAGTAGTTTAGTCCCTTTTCTATTTTGTGTTGTTCATTTTATGTTCACAGGGTCATTTTGCAGCATGCTAGATTGAATCCTAGCATCGGTATGTGCTAGGTTGGTGAGTTGAGAAAGTTGTTCGATCACGGGAGAAATCAATTTGTGTGATCACGAGGGGTTTGAGAAAGTCTGTCAGCAAAGTTGAAGTGTTTATGTTTACTGTGGTTGAATCATTCTTAAGTGGTTCAAATGTTCAATAGTTCATTAGTTCGATGGAGAAGGGATCGATCTGTTGGGGCCAATAGTCTAAGTATCAAAAGTGTTTGGTTGAACCGGGTTCAAAGGTTCAACGAAGTGTGGTGGTTCAACAAAATGGAGAGGAGTTTGAGGAGTTCGGCGATTCAATAGTCGCTGACAACAAAGGTGATGTTGGTCGAACCTCCAATTGAACCAGTTTAATGGTTCAATGGTTCAGAGGTTCAACAAGTTCAACAAAGGGTGAAGGTTTGTTAAGGTGCTGATTCAAGAAGGCGGTGTGACAGGTTCAGAAGGTGCGTGTGGTTCAAGGATTCAATCACAGTAATAGTTTGGTGCAGTTGACTATCAAGCCTCAATGTATCAGGGTGACAACTGAAAGTGTCACCGATAGATAGTTTATCGATGGAAGCGGTTTGCACACATTGGGCCGACCATTAGCGTCGGAGTGAAGTCTGAGAAGAAGCCAATAGTGATGGGTGTTTTCGGTAGGCAATTGGAACACAATCACATATAAATAAATGACTGTTAAGAATTAGGGAAATGCAAGCTAGGGTTTTGGCTCTGCATCACCAAGCCCCCATTTTCTAATCAGATCTACATCAAGGGGGTCCTAGGGGTCCCTATTTCATATTCTCTTTCTGGGTTCTATCAAAAGGTTATCTCAAAAGGTGAACATTTTGCAACTAGACCTAGTCAATCAGGGTTTTGGGAAGGTTAGAAAGAAAAAGGTTGGGAGGTCACCAAAGGAGAGGAGCTAAACCTAGGGAAATTGTACCATTCCATACAGGAGGACAATTTTTGACGTTACATTTAGCCCCCACTTTAGTGGCCATATGACACTATGTGCATATGCAACTAAAGGAAAGTAAATGCATCAATCATGAAAAGGATACCCAAAAGGATACTACAGAGGAAGTCGAAGTGTTGTCTTCAAGAAGGAAGAATCTCCTAAGCCTGCAATCCTGCAAGACCAC
The DNA here is from genome assembly GCA_027924645.1 of Cunninghamia lanceolata. Lineage (NCBI taxonomy): Eukaryota > Viridiplantae > Streptophyta > Pinopsida > Cupressales > Cupressaceae > Cunninghamia > Cunninghamia lanceolata. Next base: position 21,494,763 of record BSBN01000112.1, on the reverse strand, counting down.
AAAGTTAGGAACCACAACCTATAAAGGAACACTTTGTCAAAAATATAAAAATTAAGTCAACCTGCAACCACCACCAATGAGTCAGTACAAAAAACACTAAGGGGGTTGAGTGATGAGACATGATGAGGGAGGAAATTGAGGGAGATATATGCCCCCCTTGTTTCCACTTGCTTAGTCTGAAAAGTAGAAACAAGGAGATACCCACACGCGTTGATTTCAAGGGAAACTTGGTGAGAAATGTGTTATGAGGGCCATTTGAAGAAACAATGCTCAAGCACAACATATTCGGTAAGAAAGAGAGAAGAACCATGATTCTAACACAATAAATGACATAGAAATCAGAGTTTGATAGCTCAAGATAAGGGCTCAAGAGTAAAAGGGGTCAATCTTGCACTTAGTTAGGATAGGAATTCCCACTCACTTACTTTATGTAAAGGGAGTTTTCACTTATCACTTACTCATTCTTATTTCTTTGTCTTTTTAGAAAAGGTAGAGGAGAGAGAGAAGGAGAAGAGGTGGACAACCATGCTGAGCCGACACCTATATTAGCCCCCATGACTAGAGATGCTCTGAGCCTGAGTGGCAGAGAGGTGCTTCAAGACCGAAGTAGGGTCCTAATCTTGTGCTTCTGTCATCTTTTAGTTTACTTTTGTTTAACTTTATTGTTTACTATGCCAAGAGAGAGAGAATGGACTGGGGTCCCTGAGAGGGGTGCCCAGGTCCACCTAGGGCACCAGAGTCTCTCTTGGGTACGCTAGTCCCATAGGGGCACCAGTGTCCCTTTGGGGTGGCCTAGTCTTCCTGGGGAACCCGAGTCCACAAAGGACACGGGCCCTATGCACATGCACTTTTTTTTTGATAGTAGCTTTTAGTTTCATGAGGAGATTCTGATAACTATGTTTATTTTTTGACCTGTAGGATGTCCCTGAGACATGAGATCACACATGTGGTCATATGATGGTGCTACTATGAGAGCGTACTATCTCCTTACCTACCACAGAGAGAGAGAGCACTTGCAGGTAGTGGGCTTATGGTGGGTATTTGATATGCTCACAATCAGATTCCACTACACTATGCTGATGGCATTGATGGTAAGGTGGAATGCATATACATCCACGTTCCACTTACTTATCGATGAGATGACCATCACGCTGGAGGATGTATACATGTTCCTTTGACTACCTGTCTGAGGAGAGATAGTGAGGATAGTGGGACATCACTCAGTGGAGTATACACATGAGAGTCAATTATACTATTTGGGTCACATTATTTCTCAGGCAGAGAGAGGACACATTTAGCTCTGACTTCTAGAGCAGGGATGCGGTGACATTCCCTTGTTGTAGAGGATTATGATAGTCACTGTCACACTAGCCATCCTGCCAGATGGATGAGGCACCCACCTTCATGGTGGTCTCATTCATACCATTAGGGCGATGGAGGAGCATCAGATTGTCTATGCATGAGAGCGCAGTATGCTTGTGCACCTGTATCGCAACTTGGGATGGTATGTCCATTACGAGATGCATAGTCTGATGATCTGCACACTACTATAGGTTTGGGCCTTTTAGCACATCAAGTGCACACAACTAGTGGGTTATACTATAGAGGAAACATACACTGATCTATGTGTTCATGCCTATCCACTGGCCAAGTGTTGGAGACATGAAGATTTGCTATACTAGAGAGTTATCTTTGACAAATTACAGCTTGACAACATTATCTGGAGAACATATCGCGGCTATATCATATGGCCTAGTCAGCAGAGATAGTTAGCAAGGTGCAGAGGGATTAGCTGATGGCTGATCATCTCAATCATGTCGTGGGTTGGTTCTATTTTGACAGGGTGGCATGACAGTTCAGATAGATACAAGATGTTCCTGCAGTGCATCTAAGCTACACACGTACTGTGCATAGTGCAGTCAGGGTGAACACTATCCAATGGCTGACAATAGAAGACATACCACTTAGTGATGATGAGGGTATTGAGGATATAGTATCGGTGTTAGATGCAGATGATTTTGGTTGTACTCGAGCATATCAGACCTCATGGCATATAGCATGGCCTACTCCTATCTTTTCTCCTGGTCACCCTACAGGTGATGCTTGACCTTGGGCTGGTCACGCTAGTGACACAGGGGTAGAGGACGATGTCAGTGATTTTGTGGGATACTACGATCTCGAGGAGGATGTGGAGGATTGTTAGATCTAGGGCACACAACTAAGAGGGGGGGTGAATCGGTTGTACAAAAACTTGCTTTTACTTCAAACACTTGATTCTTCTTTGTTATTTAATAGCATATCAATTAACCATTCATGAAAGCATAAAGCATAAACACCAGAGCAGATAAACATCAACACATTAGACACCAAGATTTTGACGTGGAAAACCCGGTCAAGGGAAAAACCACAGGGTGATTAACCCAAGGATTATTCTCTATTAGAAGAATAAGAAAAATGGATGGCACATGCCAATTAGGGCTCACTACCTGAGCACACTGCTCACAAGGAGGCACACTACCTATAAGAGACACACTGTCTACAAGATAACAAGTATTACAAATTTGAACTGGAGATTGACATCTTTACCATGCCTGGATCAGTTCCATTTAAGCCCAAAAACTCCTGCTCTACCTTTCGCACTTCTCTTCACTATATCACTCTCATCACCACCTGACACACTTCAAAATGAATTCACAAACCCTTATTTATACAAGGCATCGACTTAGGAACAATCATCTAAGTCGGCAAACACCTACAAGATCATTCGCAAGACGTGTAATACATCCGGTCAGCTAGTCTTAAGAGGAACACCAATATCCATGGTTATTCTTCAAATGCAAACTCTAACTTCAATGCAGACTACCAATAAGAATAGAACATGATCCAAAGATCACCAAAACCTTTCCTGAGTCATCAAGAACATCCACACTTTATCAGCTTACTCGAATTCTTCTGTTCTTCATCCAGAACTTCAAGAACACAGTCTGTCATCACTGTCATAATAAAAAAGATACTTCTGGACCTCCAAACCATGAACAAATCTGGTTGTCACTTTACACTAACTTCTTCAACACTCTCTCCAATCCACAGAATGAGATAATGTAATTTCGGAGCTCATCGGACCAATCTGTGACACTCTGTCACCACTGAACGCCTGCCAGAACCGGTTCTGCTTGAGCGAACATAACTTCTTCAGATCTTCATGCAGACCTCTGAAATCTTAATTGGAACATATCAAGACTCATATCTACAAACCCTTTAATCTGTATCCTCTGATCCTCAACTTATTGAGTACTTTTGCCTTCTTCTCATCCCTATTCTTCACTGTTCCTGATTGAGACTAATTTCCTCAATAACCTCAGCACACAGCTCATCCAATCCTTCTTATCAATGCAATATGAGTATGTTGACATCAATGACAACACCAGTTAACCTCATACTTGCAACAATCTCCCCCTTTGTCATTGATGGCAACATATGATGTGAAAAAACCATCAAGACAAGAACTTCTCCTTTCTGTCATAGCTCCCCCTATTAGCAACAACTCTTCACATGTCTTCTCTTTCTTTACTACTCCCCCTTTGATCATCAACCACTTGTTTTTCACATGTCTTCTCTCCCCCTTTGACATCAGTGGCAAAGGGCTCATACTTGCAATTCTAACACATCAGAATCATACCAGCTGCTCCCCCTTAGTAGCATCTCCCCATCATCAATCCGGATCACAAGATATGACTGTGATATCCACTGAATTGATGCACATCAGTGCATCCTAGTTCATCACTGGAGGAGCCATGACCCCTAACTTCTCCCTAAGATACTCAAAAGAGTCCTTGGGAAGAGGTTTAGTAAAAATATCTGCAAGCTGATCCTTGGAGGGCACATACTCGAATCTGACTTCACCCTTGTTCACTTGCTCTCTCAGAAAGTGAAATTTGATAGATATATGCTTGGTCTTAGAATGTAACACTGGATTCTTAGAAATATTTATTGCACTAGAATTATCACAGAAAATTGTGATAGGCTCCTCATATTCTATTTGAATATCTCTTAGCATTTGCTTCATCCACAAAAGTTGGGTACAACTTGCTGCTGCTGCAATGTATTCTGCTTCTGTTGTAGACAGGGATATTGCTTCTTGTTTCTTGCTTAGCCAAGAAACCAAGCTTTTTCCCAAAAAGAATGCTCCTCCACTTGTACTCTTCCTATCATCCACATCTCCTGCCTAATCTGCATCTGTATATGCATGAAGAGAAAAGTCATGATCTCTGGGATACCATAGGCCATACTCAACTATTCCTTTCAAGTACCTAAAAATTCTTTTGATTGCCATGACATGGAAATCTCTGGGATCAGCCTGGAATCTCGTCACAAGACCAACATCCTGCATTATATCTGGTCTAGTCTAAGTGAGATACAGTAATCCTCCAATAATTGATCTATACTTTGTTTGATCTATCTTAGGAGAGTCATCATCTTTGCTCAACTTACATCTGGTGGCCATAGGAGTGTTCATTGGCTTTGAATCTTCCATTCCAAATTTCTTCAATAGTTCTTCACATATTTGGTCTGAGAGATAAAGATTCCTTTCTCTGCATGAGTAATTTATAGACCCAAGAAGAAAATCATTTCACCGAGCATTGACATTTCAAACTCACTTTTCATTTGGTTTGCAAAGGTTTTACACATACTGTCTCTTCCTCCATAGATGATATCATCAACAAATACTTCAACAATCAAGATGTTTTCATGATCAATTTTGAAATATAGGTTACTATCAGCAGTACCTTTGTTGAAACCAATCTTCAAAAGATGTTTGTCCAGCCTCTCATACCATGCTCTTGGAGCTTGCTTTAGACCATACAGTTCCTTCTTTAATTTGTAGACCATATCACCATGCTTAGATAACTGAAATCCATCCGGTTGTTCAATGTACACCTCTTCTTCTAAGTCACCATTCAAGAAAGTAGATTTGACATCCATCTGACACACTTTGAAATCTTTGAAGGCAGCAAATGCAAGAAATAGTTTGACTGCTTCAATTCTTACCACCAGAGCAAAGGTTTCCTCAAAATCAATCCCTTCTATTTGAGAGTAGCCTTTGCAGACTAATCTGGCTTTATTTCTGATTACTTCACCAACTTCATTTAGTTTGTTCTGGAAGACCCATTTTGTTCCAATCACATTCTTGTTACTAGGTCTAGAAACAAGATCCCAAGTGTGATTTTTCTCAATTTGCATCAACTCTTCCTCCATTGCTTTGGTCCAATTTTCATCATTGTAGGCTTCATTTATTGTCTTAGGTTCAATCTTTACAATCAGACAACATTCATCCAGATTTTGAGCAACATTCTTTCTAGTTTGCACACCTTTGCTTTTGTCACCTATGATTTGATCTTCAGAGTGGTTCATTCTTACATACCTTGGAACTTTGGGAGTTTCTTGCACTTCTGCTTCTTGATCAGGCTCATCCGGACCTATCTTTTCTTCCTAATTTACCGGATCAGTCTGAATCTGACCTTTAGGAGAGGATTGAGTTCCTTGAATCAGAACACCATTTTGATCATCTTCATCATACTCATAAAACCTTGAGGGCTTCTCAATTCCTTTATCAACCTTCACATTTGTACTTTCTATCATCTTTCTCAGTCTCTTATTGTAACACCAGTATGCTTTGCTTTGAGTGGAGTATCCCAAGAAAATTCCTTCATCACTTCTAGCATCAAACTTTCCTAGATCTTCATCTCTTTTAATGTAACATTTGCTACCAAATACTCTGAAATATCTCACAGTAGGAGTGATGTCAAACCAAAGTTCATAAGGAGTCTTACCGGTATTGCTTCTGATTTGAACTTGATTGAGAGTATAGACTGCAGTGCTAACAACTTCTCTCCAAAACATCTGGGGAACATTTGCTTCCATCATCATTGTTCTGGATGCTTCCTGGATGGTCCAGTTCTTTCTCTCAAGTACTCCATTTTGTTGTGGAGTCCTAGGAGCAGACAACTATCTCTTTATACCATGCTTCTCACAAAAGTCTATGAATTCACCGGATGTGAATTCACCACCTCTGTCAGACCTCAGACATTTTAGTTTTAATCTGGTTTGATTCTCTACCATAGCCTTGAAGATTTTGAACTTCTCAAAAGCTTCTGATTTCTCTTTCAAAAAGGTAACCCACATCATCCGGGAATAGTCATCAATCAGTAACATGAAATATCTATCACCTTGCATACTCTTGATTCTTGTCAGACCACATAGATCAGTATGAACTAATTCCAATAATCTGGTAGAGGACTGATCCTTGCTTTTGAATGAGACTCTGCTCTGTTTACCTAGCTGACATTCTTTGCACAAACTATTTGTAGGTTTTACCAACTTTGGAAGATCTCTTACAACCTGAGTATTGCTTATCTTGATGATGTTATCAAAATTTACATGACACATCCTTCTATGCCATAACCAAATCTTATCAACTTGAACAAATAGACAACTTTTATTAGTACCAACTAGATGGAAGATATTATCTTTTGTTTGAGTACTGGATGCAATCTCAGTTCCGGAGCTTTCAAAGATCCTGCATCTTCCATTCTTGAACTGGAGATCATAGCCTTTGTCCACCAACTGACCAACACTGAGAAGATTATGCTTCAATCCTTCAACATCCAGTACACTACCGGTTTTGTTCTTTCCATCAAAAGAGATAGTTCCCCTACCTCTGATTCTACCAGTAGAATTGTCACCAAACTTTACCATTCCTCCTTCATACCTTTCCAAATCTGAGAACTTGTTCTTGTCACCTGTCATATGGTGAGAGCATCCACTGTCAATAACCCAATCATCCTTTTCTTCAACTTGGGCAGCCAAAGCTCTTTCTACAGCCTTATGATTGATAGATATTGGATCTTCTTCCTTGATGGCAATAAGCACCCATTCATTTCCAGATTTGTCTCCTATCTCTAATTCATCATCTATTACTCCATTATCAGCTTCTTCATGAACATAATAACAATTCTTTTGGAACCTTTGTCTATTAGAATTTGACCTTGTAGATCTTTCCGGACACCTTGAGGCAAAGTGACCAATCTTATTGCAGTTGAAGCATTTAAAAGGTAATTTTCCTTCATACTTACCGGATCCTCTTGGCAGTCTTTTTGCAATGAGGGCTTCAAGTTGGGCTATTTTTGCTTCTTCCTCTTCCATGTCTTTCCTTGCTTGATCATACCATGACAGCTTCCTTGAAGAGTTTTTTTCCCAGATCAAATCTTTGTTTGCCTTTCACATAGGCACTGGCTTTGAATGCAGATTCAGTCTTGGGAGGATCATCTCCAAAGTCGGTCATTTCAAATGCAGCCAATTTGCTAGCCAATTGGTCTCTTGTGACAGTTGTATGAGCTCTAAATTCATCAATGGCAGCAACCTTGATTTATTAGGCAGCAAGAAGGGATCTGAGAATTTTGCAAACAATCTCATTTTCATCCAAAACTCCACCAGCATTCCTAATTCCACACACCAGCCCATTTACTCTTTGCATAAAGGTAGTGATATTTTCATCATCTCTCATCTTTAATCTTTCAAATTTCCCTTTGAGACTCTGCAACCTTGCACTCTTAACATACTCATCTCCTTCATACAGAAGTTCCAGTTTAATCTAGATCTCATAGGCAGTTGGTAGGTCAATAACATTTGAGAGCTCTGAGTTAGTTAATGCGCTTAGAAGAGCTTCTTTGGTCCACAGATTGTTTTTAGCATCTGTGATTTCATTTAGGGTTGTCGGACCACCCTGTGGAGGTACATATGCTTTTGTGACCATGGATAAGTATGCTTTTCCCATACACTCCAAGTGACATTTCATGCGACCTTTCCAAAGAGAGAAGTTGGTTCCATCAAACTTCAGACTATCCTTCTTGTAAGATGACATCCTAGATCTCCTCAAGCTGTTAAGCTCCTTTTTAGAGGAACTTTGCTCTGATACCAATTGTTAGATCTAGGGCACACAACTGAGAGGGGGGGTGAATCAGTTGTACAAAAACTTTCTTTTACTTTAAACACTTGATTCTTCTTTGTTATTTAATAGCATATCAATTAACCATTCATGAAAGCATAAAGCATAAACACCAGAGCAGATAAACATCAACACATTAGACACCAAGATTTTGACATGGAAAACCCAGTCAAGGGAAAAACCACGGGGTGATTAACCCAAGGATTATTCTCTGTTAGAAGAATAAGAAAAACGGATGGCACATGCCAATTAGGGCTCACTGCCCGAGCACACTGCTCACAAGGAGGCACACTGCCTACAAGAGACACACTGTCTACAAGATAACAAGTATTACAAACTTGAACTGGAGATTGACATCTTTACCATGCCTAGATTAGTTCCATTTAAGCCCAAAAACTCCTGCTCTACCTTTTGCACTTCTCTTCGCTATATCACTCTCATCACCACCCGAAACACTTCAAAATGAATTCACAAACCCTTATTTATACAAGGCATCGACTTAGGAACAATCATCTAAGTCGGCAAACACCTACAAGATCATTCACAAGACATGCAATACATCCGGTCGGCCAGTCTTAAGAGGAACACCAATATCCATGGTTATTCTTCGAATGCAAACTCTAACTTCAATGTGGACCGCCAATAAGAATAGAACACAATCCAAAGATCACCAAAACCTTTCTTGAGTCATCAAGAACATCCACACTTTATCATCTTACTCAAATTCTTCTGTTCTTCATCCAAAACTTCAAGAACACAGTCTGTCATCACTGTCATAATAAAAAAGATACTTTCAGACCTCCAAACCATGAACAAATCTAGTTGTCACTTTACACAAACTTCTTCAACACTCTCTCCAATCCGCAGAATGAGATAATGTAATTCCGGAGCTCACCGGACCAATCTGTGACACTCTGTCACCACTGAACGCATGTTAGAACCGGTTCTACTTGAGTGAACATAACTTCTTCAGATCTTCATGCAGACCTCTGAAATCTTAATTGGAACATATCAAGACTCATATCTACAAACCCTTTAATCTGCATCCTCTGATCCTCAACCTATTGAGTACTTTTTCCTTCTTCTCATCCTTGTTCTTCACTGTTCCTGATTGAGACTAATTTCCTTAATAACCTCAGCACACAGCTCATCCAATCCTTCTTATCAATGCAATATGAGTATGTTGACATCAATGACAACACCGATTAACCTCATAATTGCAACAATGATGAGGATGAGTCAGAGGAGGTACCATTATAGTACCTTTTCAAAGCGAGATCATGATAGGGCCAGCAGGAGGTAGACATTGATGAGGAGACCGAGTCGAGACCACAGTCTAGGGCTCGTGGTCCTATTCCTGTAGGTGATACAAGACCTAGTCAGAGAGAGGGGGGAGTGTAGTAGACCTATGTCCCTAGTTGCACATCAGATTGTAGAGCTCGTCACACCCTTAGCAATCTGAGATCCATCCTGGTGAGATGGGGATCCAGGTTAGCTTGTGATTTATTGTTTTTAATGCTTTGTATGTTTATTAGTTGTGATATTTAAATGAGATTCTAATATCTATCCTATCCCCTATTTTGTGGTTGGGATGGATGCTTGGTGGGACATTGTGATTCAAGTCATAGCGGACATAGTACCTTTAGATGTATCAAAGCAACGGGTGTAGGTAGGGTATTCACCACGATCATCTGCTGGGTGATATGCAGAGATATTTATGCCTTTCATCAGATACCAGACGACTATAGAGGCTATGCTAGAGTGGTCTACATAAGAGAGAGAGAGAGGAGTTAAGTTAAAGAGTTGAGCATGCTAAAGATGAGCTGAAGGCATAGCAAGAGCAGATGGTAGTGGTACCTTCATTGGATGGAGAGCCCGCTATCAGTGAGTTCTTATTGCGTGAGGTTCATCAGGTGAGAGCTGATAAAGATAGGTTTCAGGCTGCGAGAGTCCAGTACTAGAGGATGTGCCAAGAGGTACATGAGCAGATGATAGAGATGAGAGGTGAGATCAGGGGGTTATGATCACGAAGTGTCTCTAGGAGTCATTCACGATCCGTAGCCACACATGGTCAGGCCTCTGTCACTCACACACCACGACGGCCTGAGGGTACAGGTGATCGAGGTTCAGTGATGTGATGTATAGATTCTATGCACTACGATATCCCATTTTGTCCTAAGGGATTGTTGACTCAGATGTATATTAAAATTGAGGATACATATATATGATGCTTATTTTTCTATCTATGTGCAATGGTTTTTAATCTATCACATGTGATTTTTGTAAAAATACAACTAGTGATGATATTTGAAGGTTAATATGGAAATGTAATTAATGCTAATGTGATATACTAACCATTCTTAAGAGAACATATATCAATAAGCACAATGATCAAGAATTTCACACATAACCCAAATTTCTATGCTATATTTAGTTAATACCAAAGTGATCTAAGCAAAGAATACATAAGCAGGATACAATAATGATTAACTGAGCAAAGATGTAATGTTAAATGAATTAAGACAAAACACTAATATCTTGTCAAAATTGAAGATAATCTATGTAATAAATTTTCTTAGGAACATTTAACATCAAATCTTTAAGCATGAAATATTTTGAGGTGTACTGCATTAATGGGTTCCTTAAGCACTGTACCTTGTTCATCAGCTAGTCTATACGCTCTGGATCCAAAGGCTTCGGTAACTATATATGGTCTAAGCCAGTTAGGGCTAACCTTACCTTTTTCTCTAGGAGGTGCATTTATGTTGCATTGATTTTCATAGAGTACCAAGTCTCCAACATCAAATGCACGTTGTATGACATGTTCATTTTAGGAACGTTGTATACTTTTTTGATAAGCCTTGAGGTACTCGAGAGCATTAATTCGTCTTTCATCAAGCATCTTAAGTTCTTGTAATCTTTTCTCGCATTCTATGTCATCATCCATGATGTCCCTCAAGGACATTCTTAGTGAAGGAATTTCCAACTCCAAGGGCATTATCGTGTCTGCGCCACAAACAAGATTATACGACATATTACTAGTAGGCGTACAAATGCTTGTTCTATAAGCCCATAATGCATAGGATTATTGAGTATGCCAATCTTTTTGGTGTTTATTAATAGTCTTTCATAAAATCTGTCCAATAACTTTGTTTGAAGCTTCTACTTGGCCATTTGATTGAGGGTAATAAGGTGTAGAGAAGCGATGTTGTATATGATATTTTTTGAGGAACTTTTTCACATCCTTGTTCTTAAATGGTGTACCATTGTCTGAAACTAGTGAGGAAGGTATTCCAAATCGAGAAATAATGTTATCTTGTATAAATTGACAAATTACGTCAATAGTCATGGATCACAAGGGGACCACTTCAACCCACCTTGTAAAGTAATCAGTGGTAGTAATGATAAATGTATGCCCTTGAGAAGAGGGTGGAGAAATTTTACCAATTAGATCCAAGCCCCAAATAGAGAATAGCCATGGTGACACCTGGGCATGAAGTTCTTGAGTGGGAGCATGGATTAAGTGTTTGTGTTGTTGACATTGCGGGCATCTCTTAACGTAAGTGAAGGAATCTTGTTCCATGTGTTACCCATAGTAGCCCATTCGTAACAATTTTTGTACTAATGATTTTCCCCCAAAATGCCCTCCACAAGCACCAGAGTGAGCTTCTTTTAAAGCTATCAGAATCTCTGAATTACTTAAACATCAAAGTAAAACATCATTGTAACTTCATCTGTATAATACATTTGATAATATGATGTATCACATTGCTAGTTTGTATAAGCGGATTTGGGCATTCTTAGATGTTGAATTAGGAATAGTTCCATCACACAAATAATTGAATATATGGGAGAACCATTCATCAATGTATGTATTGCCATAGAGTTCTGAATTCACAACTATAGGATCTTCAATTATCAATGTTTTAAGATTATGAACAACAAAAGTAAATTCCTTAGGGGAATCCTCAGGGGATATAAGGGTAGCTACTCTTGCCATTGCATCTGCATGCTAATTGTCTTTCCTAAGAATAGTGTTTATTGAAAATAATGTGAATTGTTTTAAGAGAGATAGAAAAATCGCACGATATTGAGATAGTTTGTCATGCTTAGTTTGATATGAGCTAGTTATTTGTTTTACAATTAGCTCAGAATCACTATATATTGTAATGTGTTTGATGTTAAGAGCCAAAGTAGCACGAAGTCCTGCAATGAGAGCTTCATATTTAGCTATATTATTATATTGTTTGTGCATGAGAAGTCTAAGCGGTAAGAGAGAGGAATCAGCTTGCCTACAAGGGGTATTAGTATAACACTAGCCCCTAAGCTGGTTCGACATCTTGATCCGTCAAAGTATAGTTCCCATTTATCATCTTTAGAAATTGTTAAAATTTGGTCATCAGGAAATACATCTTGATGTTGTATAGCAAAAGGTGAAGGAGCTTCAGCTCATTGATTAGCTAATGCTTGTCCTTTGATTACTTTTTGAGAGATAAACTTAAGATCAAATTCTGTTAATAACATAACCCATTTAGCGAGACAACTCGATAAATCTATTTTTGCGAAGAGATGTTTTAGGGGGTCAAATTTTACCATCACATGTATTTCAACATTTAAGAGTTAATGTCTAAGATTTTGAGTTGCAAACATTAATGCTAAGCAATGCTTCTCGATAATAGTGTATCGCACTTCATAATTGAGCAAAGTTTGACTGATATAATAGACAATGCATTCATTGTCTTCAACATTATATTGTGCTAATAAAGCTGCTAGGGCATTGTTAGATGCTGAAATGTATAATAGAAATGGTTTATTAGGGACAGTAGGTTGTAGAATAGGAGGATTAGATAAGTAATCCTTAAGTCTTCGAAATCCTTTTGACATTCAGAATTCCATTTAAATTTCAAATCCTTCTTCAATAGTTGTGTGAAAGGGCGAGTCTTATCTATGAGCTATGAAACAAATTAGTAGATGGTCTGTGACAAGGGTTATTGTACCTCATCATTTAATCATATTTCATATGTCAAATCCAGGGTTGTGTCCTTGGCTATCTACAATTAGGAATCTTCTAGTTGCCAGTTATATCTAACTAATTTTAATGACCTTTACTGATTTAAAGAAACTGATCTATCTTCTATGAAATGAATTCCAAGAATATTGAAAATAGAACTAAATAGTGAATTGCTTAAAGTAAATCTATATTATTCCTTCCAACTGAAACATGCATCTATCTATGAAAATAGTAGGTATCTCTTTAAACATAATTTGAAACAACAAAATAATAGTACTAGCCTTTTGCCTTGGTGGTGAGAGTGGGCCCTTGCTCCACACTCTTAGGGATGAAGACTAAAGTAAAGAATTAGCACAAGAGAATAATATCACAACTCAATTCAGTCCAATTCCATCAGCATTGTATTCAAGAAATATTGATATCAAAAACTGATTACAGAAATTAGAAAAATAATCGCTATCTCTTTTCTGCTTCTTCTGTAAGTTTATATCTAAATTCAGTGATGAGATATCACATACCTTAACTACTAGTTCTTCTATGAGATAACATCAATCTCTTTATTCTACTAACTACCTAACTATAGAATAAATATCCATGCAATAAAAGTAGATTGAGTGGAATAGAAGTCCACACTGAATTTGAGTCTTACTTTTAAATACACTTGGGCAATGAGGCCCTGAATATAGGTATTTAAATCCATTTATCAATAACTTGTTCAAAAATCAAAAAGAGATAAAAACTTCTAGCAGTTAACTATAGACTGCCCTTAATTACTCAAGTGATGATTTGAGTAACATCAGGAGCATCCCGATCACCACTGGAAGTGTCTGACCGACAGCTGTGTTGGAAATCTACACTGTTCTAAAGAGGCGTTAGAGATGTATGTTTCTGTCTGTAGCTCTAGAGATATAATTGTGACCTTCCTGTTCATCTCTGGAGATGCTCAAGACTTCAGTCTAGCTCTGAAGATGCTTCACCTCCTTGTCCCAAAACCTCTCCAATCAAATTTGAAACATTGGAGACCAGTCATGGCATTCTGATGTCGGCTCTGGAGATCATTAAGACTACCTTCAGAGATGCAAAAAATTATCTACCTGAACACCTGCACCTGTTGATTCAAAAAGAGGAGATTTCTGTATATTTCCATCAATTCAATGCACATTAGTCCTTCAATCAGAAATCATGAGCTTAAGTAAATCATCTCTTATTAATCATCATTAGAACAATCTTGTTAGCCTATTTTGGTACAGTCATTAGGAAAATGGAATAAGAAGGGAGAAAAAGAGAGGTAAAAAGATGTATTTCATGGGTGCTACCTAGCACTCATCATCCCCCCGTACTTAAGGATTAGCAGGTCCTCCTGCTTCTTACAATCTAGACTTATTCTGGTGGAATATCCTGTTAGTTAAGCTATAGTCCTGTACATAGGTAGTCCAAGTGGTGTGGTCTGTATTACCATTTCCCCTGTACTGATCAACTTGCTTCATCCACTCCTGCAACTTATCATCTTCCATTTGTTTAGCCAAGACAGGTAGTGGCTCAATGATGAGAGGGGGTCTGAAATGGCCACCTATCCACTCCTATTGGTATTTATCCATCATTTTGGATATTAACCTGGCCTTCCTCATAAATAATCTCAAGTTAGTAGGAGTCACCACTTCTCTCATTTTCTTCTTTGAAGTTAGAATGTTCCACCTTTTCTTTGCTACTGCAAGCACTTGATTAGCTAAACTGTTCATAAAAAGACAAAAATCAATGGAACACTCCTGTAGATTTTTTAGATACAATGAGAAAATCTTGGTCTGACTTTCAGGGTGATAGACATATGCTTTGAATTGGACCTTAAAAGCATGGGGGTTTGGACATTCTTTTCTGATGAAAAGTCTTGTTTCTGTATCCTTCTTGAGATATGCCTCCATTCTCTCATTCCAAATCTGATGATTTCTCATTAGTGACACGAATGCTTTGAGATGACATTCCCCTACATAATAGTTAATAATGAAGGTCATATCATCAACACAAAAACCATGCAAATATAACTCACACAGAAAATTTTTGTCTTCATCAGAACTCTTCATATATGCTTCCATGAACCCCTCTGTTGTTTCTATGTTCTTAGTCAAATCAGACATGACTGAAGATAGCTTTCTTTGAAGGACTCTCTCTTGTAAGAACATAGCATAACTAGCACTTGGAGGCCTGCAAGATAGAATCTTAGATGAAATGTAGGCTATCTGAATGTCTTTTTCCTCCAGGGTTTCTACTCTTTTTGTCATGGCAGTAACTACCCTCTGTAATTGCAGCATAGACTTAGAAGCCTCATATTCTCTACATCTCCTTTCCCAATGGAAAAGGCCCTTAGGAATATAAATTGGGATTGGGCCCACATATGGATTTGTTTGTACCTCCTAATTAATGGTTGCCCCTAGACCAACTAACTCGTGAATATATTCCTCTTGATCATCTATTTTATTGTTGGCCCAAGTCAATTGTTTATCTTGGCTCTGTACTTTCTTAATTAATGCCACAATTATTATGAGACTATTGTCTCTAGCCTTGGCAAGATTAGAAATACTTTGTACTACCTCTATCTCCTTTTCCTTAATGATTTTAGTTGTCTCAGTCTCCTAGGCTTCCAATTCTGCTTCCTTCTCCTGAATTATTTGTTGTTTATTCTGGAGCTTTGTTTGAAGTTTTTCAATTACCTATTTTTGCTCCATCTCTTTCTCCTTCATGACCTTCTTGAGGTCAGTGGTAACCAGATTTTTCCCCCATAATAATCTTTTTAGATTATCAATCTCTTCTAGCATCTGCTACTCTTTTGAAATTTCAATATCCTTTTGATCAGAGGGATGAGAGTAAGTTCCCATTTCTTCTTCTATTTGTTGTACATCAGGGTCTTCCATAGCCATTGGCTCTTCAGTGCCAGCTGCATCGATTTGCTTTGCTTCAACTTCCCCTACATTCTCCCTATCCTAAGTTTCTTCTTGGGTCTTCTCTACAACTGCTGGCACTGATGAAGGCCCAACTTTCTCCTCAGATGTTCTAAAACCTAAAAGAACTTTAGCTAGGAGAGAAGTATCTTTTTTAGCTTGGGAGAGCTACCTTTTCCTTTTGCTTCTCCATAGTATAGGTGGAGTAGGTGCCTCTGGAGTAGGTATATCATCCTCAAAATCAAAAGAAATAGTAAAGTTTTGTCTGTGTTCTGTCTCCGGAGCATGGGATTGTTGTGAAGTTGGACTATGAGAACCCAGATGAACAAATGGTTCTAGAGAAACTTCTCTTTGTTTCTTCTTTCTCACTAAAGGGATTTCATCTGAGTCATGAGATGCTTCTTTAGCCCAATAGTGTATACTAGATTTAGTTTTCTTTGGAGTTCTTTTTATCTTCTAGTATGATCTCTCCCCTATTGGTTCCTTTGGAAAAGATGACCAAAGTCATCTTCCTCCTGGCTGAGCGAGTCATGTATGGAGTTTGTTCAAGAATAGGTTCTCTAACTTCTTTTTGTTTTCTCTTTCTATTAGAACAGGGGTAGCAGATGAAGTTGCCTCTAGTGAGGACTTTTTACCTTTTCCAATAGCTAGAGAGGAAGTTGAAGGTTCTGTCTCCTCTTCTTGCTAGGTAGAGGAAACCTCACCCACTTCTTGTGCTCTCTCTGGTTCTCTGTCTTGGGGTTTGTTATCTAGAAATGTCTGCCATAATGCTTCCCCATCAGTTTGAGACAAAAAGTGATGTTTGGCTATCAGAAAAATGAGGCCAGTATGTTTCATAGGACCTTTGTTCCATTGTTACTTTTCTACAGTTGCTCTAATGGCAGAGTATAGAAAGTTGGGAATATTTATGCTAAATTTTGGGTGTGCATTCCCATGCCTCAAAAAAATTAACATTTTTATTATTGATCCTAGAACGAAGGAAAATTGACCATCACATGTGAAATATTTCATCAACCATATAGCTACAGATTGCCAAGGGTTTGGAAGTGAGGACCTAATAATTCCTTTAACCTCATTCTTGTTCAAATGCAACTATATTGCAGATTCACCTTCTACAGAGAAATTTCTAATCAAATCAGCATATAAAGTTTTTAGATGGTAGAACCTCTCACCTTATTCAGGCAATCCAGAAATATGACTAATAGTGGTTATAGAGAGATTGACTTGAACTCCCCTTACAACTATCTAATTGTCCCTCAAGTTTCTTAGGAAGTCAACATCAATATCCTCTTGAAAGCCTTCAAACTTTTCTAGAAACTCCAGCCATCCCGCATTCCTTGAAATATCTGCTACAACATCATCTTGCAAAAGACCTGTAACACTTTATGGCTCTAATTTCTTCTTACCTCTATTTCTAAGTCCTTTTTCCACCCTCTGTACTAAAATTCTTACTTTTCTATGTAGTTTGTTCTTCCTCCTTTAACTCCATAGGCTCTAGAGGATTGTATCAGTTGACTCTATTCTTTAGGGTATTTTGTAGTTTTGAATGAGGATTGTTATGTCAATTCATTTAATGACTTGGACTATGGAAAGAGAACTTAAAACTGGTTAGAGTGCCTATGTGGTCGTAATTGCAGCAGAGTGATGGGACACTTCGTAGACATGGTGACAGTGTACCAAAGATGGTGGCATGCATGAATTTAGAAAGGAAAATAATGGCAGGAGGACGTGTCATACTGATGGCACCCAAAAATAGAAATGACAAGATAGTTACTAATTAATGTTTAATTAAGACAGAAGTACTTGAACCAATCTTAATGATGAGGGCCCGATGTAATTGGCTGAAATGTTGCGGCATTGATGAGACTTGATGCGACGTGGCACCTGAGTAGCTTCTTCGTGGCTTTGAAATGGTGTCAACATCTTTATTGTCATGCATCCTACAATCATTCCCGTAGAGTGGTTCAATAATCCATGTATCCAGGTGACGTCAACATCCTTTGTGAGTACCCATGCATACAAGAGTAATGATTTCTCCTGAAATGCATGTTGACTTCGTCTTTGTCCTTGTCATAAAGTGGAGGATGAGTCATGATGACCTCATCAAGTGACATCTCTACTTTATTACCTAGAGAGGTGGGTCCCCTCCCAATTTAATATGTTCATGATTAGCTCTTTTTTGGTGGAGTGTCGGAGGTGCTCCAAGTTCATAAAGCACTGGAGGAACTCCTTGTTTGCGAGCGCCGGAGGTGTGTTTGAGTAATTCTGGCACTTGATCACCTCCGTAGCTTGATTATTCTCATCTGGCATGAAGAAGGAAACCACCATTTGCTGGTTTTCAATCCCCATGGTCAAGAAAGACAACCATTTACTAGTTTTCTATCTTCCTCTTTTTTTTTTGTTTTTTTTTTAAGAAGGCCGCCATTTGCTAGTTTTCAACCTTTTCTTTTTTTTTCTTTTTTTTAAGGTCGCCATTTGTTGGTTTTCAACCTTCTCTTTTTTTCTCTTTATATATATATTATTTCTTTATTTTTTTAGTCTAAAACTGTGATAGAGGATGTGTCCCCTGTAACCAAGTACAAATATTTAATGAACTCTTCCTTAGTGGATGTCTATTTATAGAGACTAATTTAGTGGCCATTCACTAAAAATGTGTCTGCACTTCCATTAATAGGTTCCAACAACACTATTCCATTCTCAAAAACTTCCTTTATCTGATAAGGACCCATCCAATGAGTTTGTAGCTTCCCCTTGAACTCCTTGAATTTACAATCATATAGATGAACCCAATCACCTTGTTGAAATGTCCTCCTCTTGATGTGTTGGTCATGCCATTGCTTCCTTTGATACTGAATCAATTTTGTTTGTTGAATGGCTTCTGTCTGGATTTCATCTAACTCATTGAGCTAAAGAATTCTGTTATGTTCAGCTATGGACAATGGTAGACCAATATCTCATGTAGTTTCAAGTGTCTGGAGTTCAAATTCTATAGATAGAATAGACTTTTTTCCATAAACTAATTCATATGGTGAGAATTTCATTTGGACTTCCAAGTGGTATTGTAAGCCCAAATTGCTTCAGGTAATCTGTTAGCCCAATCTTTTCTATTCATTGCCACTATTCTTGTTAGAATGTTCTCAAGTTCCCTAGTAGTCACCTCTACCTGCCTATTGGCTTGAGGATGGTAAGGTGAAGATTTCCTGTGCTTAACTTGATATAAATCTGTGAATTCTCTGATTACCTATGAAGTAAACTGAGGTCCTCTGTCTAAAATTATGGATCTTGGGGCTCCAAACCTCAAGAAAATCTTATTATAAAGGAAATCAACAACTTTCTCTTCTCTTGCAAATTGTAAGGCTTGAACCTCAACCCATTCAGTCACATAGTCTGTGCATATCAGAATATAATCTTTGCCTGATGAAAGTGGAGAAATTGGTCTCACAAAGTCTAGACGCCACTGTTCAAATGGCTCCATCATTACTTGAGGATGCAGTAACATCTCCTGGGTGAAAGTTGGTTGTCCCATCCGTTGGCACTGATCACACTACTGCACATACTTCTTGGTATCCTTATGAATAGAGGGCCAGGAGTAACTAGCTCCCAGGATCTTGTGGATGCTTCTGTGGGAAGGATAATGCCCACCAGATGGTTCATCATGACATTCTCTCAACACATCAAAAATTTCATCAGCTTTTAAACACCTATGTAAAATGAAATCAGGACCACATTTAAATAGAAAACCATTTAACCATTTATAAGATAAGCTTTCCTTAATTAAGCGTTTCTTTTGTTTTGAGGTAAAATGGGATGGATACAAGCTTGTAGCTAAGAGATTAGCTATGTTAGCAAACCAAAGGTGCATTAGAGGAGATAGTAAAAGGATGTTCATCTGGAAACCTATCCTCCACTGGCTGGTTCTCTCCTCCTATATGTAATCTTGATAGAAAGTTAGCAACCAAGTTAAATTTGCCTAGATTATCAACTATGGTAATGTCAAATTCCTACAACAACAATAACCACCTAATGATCCTTGCACCCACTACTGGCTTATTCATTAAGTATTTGATGGTTGCATGATCAGTATGTACAAATATTTTATATCTAGTGATATAATGCCTGAATTTGTTTATAGCATAGATGACTGCCAAGAATTCATTTTTAGTTGTGGTGTAATTTCTTTCTACAGAGGTAAGGTTTTTGCTGATGTAATAGATGGCATGCATACTTTCTCCTTCCTCCTTCTGTCCTAAGACCATCCCAATGGACTCATTTGAAGCATTAGTTTGTATGTGGAATGGTAAAGTCCAATTAGGTCCTCTCAAAATAGGTGTGATAGTAAGCTTCTCTTTTAGGGTTTCAAATGCTGATTGACAGTCTTCTATCCATAAGAATTCTATCTTTGTTAAGTAGGGTAAATAGGGGGGCAGCCATTCTACTGAAATTCTCTATAAATCTCCTATAGTAGCCTACATAACCCAGAAAACTTCTAACATCTGTCTAATTTTTGGGTGAAGGTAACTGTTTGATCACTTCTATTTTGTTTTGGTCCTCTTTGATCCCATTTGCTAAAATGTGGTGTCCCAACACAATTCAGTCCTCTACCATCATGAAGCACTTTTCATGGCTCAAGGATAATTGATCCTTTTTACAACATTTTAGTACTTTCCAAGGTTTATGAGAGCTTCTTCAAAGTTGTCCCCATACATTGTAAAGTCATCCATATAGACCTCCATGCAGTCATTGGCTAATTCAGTAAAAATGGCTAAAACAAGCCTCTAAAATGTAGCTGGAGCATTACATAGTTTAAATGGAAGAACTTTGTAGGCAAAAGTTCCCTAAGAACAAGTGAAAGTGGTCTTATCCTAAACTTTAGGTGCTACTTGAATTTGGTTATACCCACTGAACCCATCTAGGAAAGAAAAATACTTTCTCCCAGTAAGGTTGTCCAGCACTTGGTCAATGAATGGTAAGGGAAAGTAGTCTTTTTTTGTAGCTTTATTTAACTCCCTATAGTCAATACACACTCCATTTCCCATTCTTTTTAGGCACTATGACTAGGGGTGAGACCCTTTGACTATCTGAGATTAGATATATAAACCCTGCTTGCAGCAATTTTTCTATTTCAGTCTTAACAATGTCTTTTAAAGCAAGATTCAGTCTTCTCTGGTGTTGTCTGACAGGTTTGAAATCGTCAGTGTATATATGATGGGTACAGATCTCAGGAGGGATGCCCTTCATATCTTGGTATTCCCAAGCAAAAGCTGTTGCATGGGAAATTAGGAGTTGGATAAGTTTTTCTTCTCAATTTTATGCTAACTGGGTGTTTATATTAAGTGTTTTTCCTGGTAAAATCATGACCTATTTTGTGATTTGATCCATGGATGTAGTCAATCCATATACTGGAGTCATGGTATTGAGGGGACAAGAATGTGGAAGCAACATGTGGAATGTGGCTAAGTCTCTGTAAAAGGTCTCTCCATAAGGAATAATATTTGCTAGGGTACAATGAGAAGAAGTGAGAAGTTCTCTCCTAGAATCTTGGGCAAGCTCCATTACATCCTCATTGATTAGAATGTGGGTAATATCTTCTATTGTATCATAGTAGATTTCTTCTTCCAACTCATCCAAATGTTCGTTGATGGTAACCATAGCTACTGAGGCACTATTTTCCATGCTATCTAGCTCATCTACCCATACTCTTCTTGTATAATGTATTGATGGTTTAGTTGGAGGATACAGAGATATTTTCTTCAAATCTATCCCATTAGAAATGACCATATCCCTGGTTCAACAAATAATAGATGTTGCTGTTGTAGCTAGCCATGGTCTTCCTAATATTAGTGGATAAGCATTTCTCTGGTTTCTTGGTTCTAATATCAAGAAGTCTACTGGCAATTCCCATGATTCTATCACAACTGGAACATCAATAATCACCCCTTTCAGAATAGCTACTGACTGGTCAGCAAGTTGAAGGATTGTAGATGTGGATTGGATACTTGTTAGGGCTAATTTGTCCATTGTATGAACTATCATCACATTTATTGCTTCTCCTAAATCAACTAAAACATTTGAAATTTCTACACCTGAGATGTAAATAGTTATGACAGGATTTCTAGGGTCTCCATATTTTGGGAGGAACATTTCTCCCATCAGTAGATCTACTACTTTCCCTTCCACATGTATGGTAGAAGGAAATTTTTTGTTCCTACCCCGTGTTTTGACACAATGTTGTTTGATGAATTGGTTCAGTTCTGACACATCTCTAATTGCTTGGAGGAGTGAAATTTCAGTGTTTAGTTGTCTAATTTCTTGTAAAAGTTCTAATTCCAGGGTAGATTGGACTTGTTTTTGTAAGATCTTTTTCTGGGGAACATGTTGTTTGAGCCGTTCTGGGTATGGTGCTAGTTTTTCCATCTCTAGAGCTCTTATCAGAAATGTTTCTAGGAATGTTCTCCAGAGTCAACCTTTTAGGAGGAACTCCAGAGTTATCCAAGGATGATTCTTTTAGCATTGTTTCAGGAGTAATCTCTTCTAAAAGTTGAGTGGATGAATTTTCAGGTTCCACGTCATTTGTTACTTCAACTATAGTTGGAGGAGATGGTCTTGGGAATTCTTTCCTAGAATGTAGTTGGAGATTATTGGGATATATAGCGTTAATACCAGCCATGTTTTCTTGTTCTATCATGTAAACAATTGCTCCCTATTTATTTCATGGATTTGGTATGGGTTGAACTGGTAAGGGTGGTTGGCTAACTGGTTTGTTTTGTGACTGACCTTGTGTGTTGGGAGGTCCAATTAGCAATGCTTGTTGTTGAGGTTGGAAACAGCTAGGTTCTCCATGGTATTGTTGATTATATCCTTGTTGAGGACCCCATTGAGGCTGCATGTTTTGTGATCCGAACTGTGGTGACCATTGTTGATTCCCCTAGGGTTGATTTTTCCAATGTTGGTTTTGCCATTGTTGATTTGGCCAATCTTGTTATTCCCAAGGAGGATTATTCTGAGGCCCATGCCAAATTGGATTCCATTGATTATTTCCTCAATTAGAAGGACCCCTGTAAGAAGGCTGGTTTGGATACTGATTATAAGGGAAATTTCCAGCTTGTTTTTGTCCTACATAGTTCAACTCTTCTTCTATAATGACATTCTTCTTAGTCAGCCTTTTTAGGGCTAGAAGTTGACTACATTGATAGGTAGGATGTTCCCTGTCACAGATCTGACAGATCTCTGATTTGTCTAAAGGGCATTCTCTCAGAAGATGCTTGTTTCTACACCTAGGACAATCTATGGAGAGTGGTTCAGTCGTTCTACCTTGATCAGTTGTTCTAGTTTTTGCCTGAATCCCATCCAATGTGGTATTTAGTTGGACCAGAATATTTGTTTTCAGATTTGCAATCTCTTCCATTAACTATCCTATTTCATTCTTCCCTTTGAAGGTTTTGGATGATCTCACTCCATCTTGGGTTCTAGAATAGTTTTTATAGAGTTCTTCTATAGTAGGTATATCCATTTTGTTGATATTTCCTTTTCCCATAAGATCCAGTGCCTATTTTGATTCTTTGTCTAATTCTTTTACAAACAGGGTTTTGGCCAAAGAGTGATTTACTGGGTTGCCATACCTTCTCAAAGCGAAGTTAAACCTATCCACATAGTCCTCTAAGGTTTCTTCCTCTCCTTGTTTGATTTTGAACAATTCCTCACTTTTATTACCGACTCTACAGTAATCTTGGTATTTTCCTAAAAACTCTATTTCCATCTGATCCCAAGAATGGATGGAGTTCTAGGGTAAACCCATAAACCATCTCATTGCAGAATCTTTCAGGGTTGAAGGGAATAGTTTGAGTATTTGGTTATCTGATCCATAATCATAAGTTTGGCATACCACTTTGAATTCAAACAAAAACTGATCTGGATCCTTAGAAGCAAGACCTCTGAAATTTGGCAAGTGTGCTGGTGAAATATTTCTCATAGGGGCATTGTCTCCAGCAGCCAAAACAATGGGATATGAGAAGGTTCATGGAGCCTAATTTTCATCCTCTTCATGGTTATCATGATTATCTTCCATGTCTGGTATTGATTCTTCTCCTTGGGATTCTAGATGAGTTTCTGAGGAACTACCTGTTCTATCAAAGGATCTGTCTAGAATTTTTGTTGTAATTCTTGGATACAGTCGATGAGTGGAAGATTTGGAGGATTTAAGGGATTATTGATTTGAGGTGCAGCTTCCAAGGTAGGTTCTAGGTTTCTTTCTTCAACAAGATCTTGTGCCACCCCACTGCTTTCTCCTATAGTTTGTTGATGGGGTGTCTGTTTTATGTATCTTCCTTTTGAATATCTAGTTCTAACCATATAGATCTATCCTAAAACTATTTAGCTAAGTTTTCCTAATTAACACAATATCCCCAACAATGGCACAAAAAATGACAAGGGTCATTGTACCTCATCATTTAATCATATTTCAAATGTCAAATCTAGGGCTGTGTCCTTGGCTATCTGCAATTAGGAATCCTATAATTACCAGTTATATCTAACTAATTCTAATGACCTTTACTGATTTAAATAAACTGATCTATCTGCTATGAAATGAATTCCAAGAATATTGAAAATAGAATAGAATAGTGAATTGCTTAAAGTAAATCTATATTATTTCTTCCAACTGAAACATGCATCTATCTATGAAAACAATAAGTATCTCTTTAATATGAAACAACAAAACAATAGTACTAGCCTTCTGCCTTGGTGGTGAGAGTGGGCCCTTGCTCCACACCCTTAGGGCTGAAGACTAAAGTAAAGAATAAACACAAGAGAATAATATCACAACTCAATTCAGTCCAATTCCATCAGCTTTGTATTTAGGGAATATTGATATCAAAATGAGATTACAGAAATCAAAACAATAATCGCTATCCCTTTTCTTCTTCTTTTGTAGGTTTATATCTAAAGTCAGTGATGAGATATCACTTATCTTAACTACTAGTTTTTCTATGAGATAACATCAATCTTTTTATTCTACTAACTATCTAACTATAGAGTAAATATCCATGCAATAAAAGTAGATTGAGTGGAACAGAAGTCCACACTGAATCTGAGTCTTAGTTTTAAATACACTTGGGCAATGAGGCCTTGAAATATAGGTATTTAAATCTATTTATTAGTAACTAGTGCAAAAATAAAAAAGAGATAAAAACTTCTAGTAGTTAACTATAGATTGCCCTTAATTACTCAGGTGATGATTTGAGTAACATTAGGAGCATCCTAATCACCACTGGAAGTGTCTAACTGACAGCTGTGCTAGAAATCTACACTATTCTAAAGAGGTGCTAGAGATGTATGTTTCTATCTATAGCTCCAGAGATATAATTGTGACCTTCCTATTCATCTTTGGAGATGCTCAAGACTTCAGTCCATCTCTGGAGATGCTTCACCTCCTTATCCCAAAACCTCTCTAATCAAATTTTAAATATTAGAGACCAGTCGTGGCATTTTGATGTCAGCTCTAGAGATCATTAGGACTACCTCTAGAGATGGACAAAATTGTCTACTCGAACACCTACACCTGTTGATTCAAAAAGAGGAGATTTCTACATATTTCCATCAATTCAATGCATATTAGTCCTTCAATCAGAAATCATGATCTTAAGTAATTCATCTCTTATTAATCATCATTAGAACAATCTTGTTAGCCTATTTTGGTGCAGTCATCAGGACAATGGAATAAGAAGGGAGAAAAAGAGAGGTAAAAAGATGTATTTCATGGGTGCTACCTGGCACTCATCAGCCTGTATCTTCCTCTACAAACTATGTAGTTGAGATATGTTCTTAGGTGTTGGCATGTTAACAATTGCATCTATCTTTTTTTGTATCCACCTCAATACCATGATTTGAAACAATAAATCCTAGTAGCTTTCCACTATCTACACCGAAAATGCACTTATGAGGATTTAGTTGCATGTTATATTTCCTTATGCATTGAAATATTTGTTGAAGATTTGTAGCATGATCTTGGTAGTGAATAGACTTTGCCAAGATGTCGCCAACATAATCTTCTAAAATATTGTGCATATATTCATCAAATATAAGTCATTGCATGTTGATAAGTAACTCTTGCATTCTTAAGTTTGAACGACATGACTACCTAGCAAAATGTACCCCAAGGTGTTATAAAAGATGTTTTATACCAGTCTTGAGGATTTATTAGAATTTGATTGTATCCTAAGAAACTATCCATGAAAGAGATTAATTCATGGCTAGCTATAGAATTGACAATCATATCAATATTAGGAAGTGGAAAATCATCTTTCAACGATGCCAGATTTAGATCTCAGAAATCTGTGCACAATCTTATATGACCATTAGGTTTAGCGATGGCAACAATATTTGAAATCCAAGGTGAATAATCAATAGGGTAGATAAAACCAACTTGTAGAAGCTTTTCTATCTCAGTTTTGACAAGTACTGCTATTTTAGGATTCATCTTATGAATCTTTTGTTTAAACGGCTTAACATCTAGTTTCAAGACAATATTATGCATTACAATTTAAGGATCGATGCCAGGCATGTCAGAATAATTCCAAGCAAACAATTCCAAAAATTCATGCAATAACTTAGTCACTTCTTTTTCTTCTGCACTTAAACAATCACCAATAGGGATAACTTTTTCAATGTTATCCTTATCCATAAAAACATCAATAGTCTTTCCATTAAGGAGAGTACTGTGGTCTAAGAGATTGTATGATTTTGGTTGTTATTCAAATTATCCATTGGACTCTAGAGTGGTATTTATTGTGCTAGTAGTTTTTCCAAAAGGTAAGACGTGTTTATGATGATAATGAGGAATATTGTCATAAGCACCCAGGAATTCTATTATCGCTTCATCTGTTGAGAATACATCCACTGGAAGTGGTCCTAGAGGACAATTAGTGTCAATCATCTCAGGGAATATCAAATTGAGTGTTGATATTGTATTCACATTAAGAGTAGGGTGTTTACAGGCTTTGGATTCCTTGAAAGGATTGTATCCAATGCCATTTGAGCAATGTCGTGAAGCAGATTCTATAGGGACTTTGATTCCTTATTGATTTATACCACAGCCATTACCTACATAATTACAATCTTTATAAAGGATTCAAAATCCTCAACCATAAAGAGAAGCCATTTCCTTAGAAGAAGGTGGAGCTTCATAAGTTTCATAATCAATAGTATAAGTAAAGGTATTATCTAATTTTGTTAACAAAGAAGTCTTATGTTTATCATTCAGAGCATGCGATGTTATTGATGCAATATTTGATGTTTCAGGGATGGGGCTTTTAGGTTTGTATTCTCCCATGGAAGATGTAAAATCTAACAAACTGCAATCATCACCAACAAATGCATTCGATTGTTTAGACTCTTACATAATATTTCTAAAGCATGAGGAGTTGACATATCAACTTTCAGATTATTTAGAATTTTAGGGAAAACAACATGCTTATGAGCTTCAATTTGTAGACAATTATCAAGTTCAAGATCAACATGGATAGTGTGCAACTTATCTTTGAATATAAACTTAATTGAATGATGTAAAGTAGAAGGAACTGCCCCTAATGCATGTATCCAAGGTCTACCTAGAATCACATTGTAAGATAGAGAACAAGGCGTAACATGAATTAGGGTAGGCAAAATCATAGGTCCCACTTGTATAAGTAAAGTTATAGTGCCCACGGATTGTCATCTAACATTGTCAAACCCACGGATATTTAACGTTTCTGGTTTGGTGGAAGATGTATCAACTTTAATCTTATGTAATAAGTTAATGTCACAAACATTAAGAGTTGATCCATGATCAATCATAACTCTCTTAACCGATGTTTTGTTTATTGTAATAAAGATAATCAAAGGATCATACTGATTCTGAACTTCCAAAGATGGCAATTCATGTTGTTGAAATAGAATGTCTATTTTTGTTGCGTGCATCCAATCTAATAGAGCTGCTACATCATTTAGTTTAATAGCAGGTGGGACAATCAACTTTTGTAAAGCTTCTTGAAGCATTCCATGGTAAGTAGGTGAAGTTTGTATAATCTCCCAAAGGAATATATTTGTAGGAGTAGCACAAAGCTACTCTACAAGATCATAGTCTTTACCACCTTTATATGTTAAATGAGGTGCATGAGGAAGCATAGGTTGAGAATCTGGTAAAGATATCAGAATACTCAATTGTTGTGTGCTTTGTTTATTATTTTGAGTGTTATATGCATGAGAAACCACATTATGATTAGTTTTTTTTTAAATTGTGTTGCGCTATTTGTTTAGCATAATCATAAATGTGATCAAGAGGTCAAGAAGAGGAAGGAAGACCTCTAACAGTGAGCACTAGTTTAGAAGATGGTTTAACCACATTTGAACATAAAGTGACCACAATTTTTAGTTTTTCAGGTTCTTCCTTAGGTTTAGGAACATAGGTCGCATTTACAAATCTTTGAAATAACGACGGCTTAGAGGCCATAGTGGATTGGTCAACAAGATAAAGTCCTCAAGGGCTTCATCTAACATATCAAAGTCATCATAACTAAATGACTCATCATATATATGAAAATATTGCAAAAAATAATCTAACATTTTAACATGCTCTATTTACCCCAAGATTTTAAATGTAAAATGATGGCCTATGAAAATGAGAGACTATGCGCAACAACAATCAATGATAATTTCCAACTCTTTTAGTGAAAAGATAAAGAATATGATTCACAATTCAATGCATACAATTTCACAAAAGAGAGTTTTTCAATCTAATTATGCTCTAGGACAACAAATTAGTTTAGATCTGATGTTTAAAAGGATGCAAATTCTTTAATGCTCAGGTTCACCAAAATGTTTAGCGGTAAAATTGTAGATTTGTCTTAATATAATAAAGTGCTACTTTTTCACCATGCTAAACATTGGGAGGACAAGGATTGAGTGTGAGGTCAATCTACGAGTTACTTGTCCATCCCTTATGCTCGCTATGTCTGATTCAAGAGTCTAATTAAGGTTTTATCAAGCGTCTTTACTCATTAATCAAAGAAACCCTAATTATGCCTTATAATAGAGATTTCTAAAATTAGATGATGAAACAGGCAAA
This sequence comes from Cunninghamia lanceolata, assembly GCA_027924645.1. Taxonomy (NCBI): domain Eukaryota; kingdom Viridiplantae; phylum Streptophyta; class Pinopsida; order Cupressales; family Cupressaceae; genus Cunninghamia; species Cunninghamia lanceolata. Next base: position 21,465,715 of record BSBN01000112.1, on the reverse strand, counting down.
ACAGATCACATAAATGTAGAGAAAGAGTTTTAGAGACTGTGCACCCAAAATTTGAGGGCCAACTGGACTAGGGTACCCACTCTTTAGTCTTGTAAATTCTTGTCATAGAAAATCTTTTGCACAGGCTGGTTGACAACCCCAAATGGCTCCTAGATCTCAGAAAGATTCCCCAGTTGGACTAGGGCACCTGCTCATTAGTCTCGCAAGTGTTAGGATCTAGAAATTTAAAAGTCTGTAATGACTATACCTACAATATCCTTCTTTCTGTAGCTTCTTTCTACCATAACATGTAAAACATGATCTGCACCTACAAAAGGAGAAAGATGTTGCGGCTATATAGGAGCTTTCCTTAGTCAAGTACTATTTTTGGTATTTCTACCTCAACAATAGCTAGAGATAAAGATTTACAGAAGTGTGTGCAAACCTAACAATGTATATGCATAAATATCAAAACCTAGATGTCTCAATCAAGGGAATATCAACAACTTGCTTCAAATCAATAAACACATACAACTTCACCTCAAGGAGATGAAAACAAATGAAGACTTGCATGAACAAGAAGGCAAATTAGCAATGTCCGTGGAGGATCTCCAAACTCAATGTTGGAGGCTTCAACCCTTCTTTTGATCATACAAAAGGTGTACAAACCATAGGAAGAGCAAGATAGACTCAAGATCTTGATTCCTAATCTCCATCCATTGTCTCCATGATAGCAAATTCAAATAACTTTCAAGAGCTTCAACAAGTAGCTGATCTTTAGTGGCAATTTTGGTAGAGTTTTTGCATCAATCTTGCATAAGAATTGTGTGTGATAAAATAATTTTCAAATGTCTTTTTATATCTAGATTTAGGGAAATTCAAATTTTGAAATAACATCTTGATATCGCGTGAAAACCAAGAATTTGAAAATGGAATCCTGAGGCATACGACGGGAGCTGACACCTCGTCGAGATTTAAAATCCTGAAAAACAAGGGAGGAGTAGGGCATGGCCGCCCGAGTCCAAGCCCCCATTTTTTTATTAGATCTACATCAAGGGGGTCCCAAGGGTCCCTATTTTAGATTCTCTTTTCAAGTTCTATCAAAAGGTTATCTCAAAAGGTGAACATTTTGCAACTAGACCTAGTCAATCAAGATTTCGGCAAGGTCAGAAAGAAAAAGGTTGGGTGGTCACCATAGGTGAGGAGCTAAATCAAGGGAAATTGTACCATTCCATACAAGAGGACAATTTTTGACATTACAATATCTAATGCAACTTGAGTAATGTCACAAAGCAGATTCTATAGGTACCCAAATTGCTTGCTGATCAATACCACAACCTTTACCTATGTAATCACAATTTTTATAAAGTATCTAAAATCCTTGACCATAAAGAGAAGCCATTTCTTTAGAAGATGGTGGAGCTTCATAAGTCTCATAGTCTTTAGTGTAAGTAAGAGTATTATCTATGTTTGTTAGCAAAGAAAATTTAGGTTTTGGACTAGAATTCCTTGATGAAATCGATACAATATTTGAAGTTCCAAGATTAGGGTTGTTAATTGTGTATTCTCCCATAGTAGCAGGATTGAAATCTAATGAAGCTCTATCATCACCAAGGAATGCATTTGATTGTTAAGATTCTTGTACCACATTATCTATGGCAAGAGGAGTTGATGTATCAACTTTCAAGTTGTTTAAAACCTTATGATGAACAACCTATTTTTGTATTGAAATATATAAACAATTATCTAGTTCAGGATCAGCTTCAATAGTATGAAGTTTATCTTTATAAATAATTTTGATTGAATGATGAAGGGTAGATGGAATTTCCCCCAATGCATTAATCCAAGGTCTACCAAGAATCATGTTGTATGATAAAGAACTAGGCATGACATGATACACGGTAGATAAAGTCACAACCCAACTTGTAAAGGTAAAATTATAGTGCCTATAGACTATCTTCCTGTATACACCTAAAAATGGCTTGTTTAGAATTAAATAAATATTTTAATATTTATTTTATTCTTATTCATCTATCAATGGAATAAATATCCTAATTTATTTAATTGGCTTATTATTCCAAGCAATTAAATAAAAATCAATTTATTTAATTAATATCCTAATTCCTCTAATGTCATGTCTAATTAAATAATCCTAAATTATTTAATCTTTTCTTCTAAGTCAAAGTCTTATGTCTAAAATTCCACATCATATCATCCATGTCATTCTTCCATGTCATTTGGACACCTCACCATGTTGCTCAAATAATTAAATATTCTCAATATTTAATTAAGTAATTATCCTCTCAACATGTGCCCTATTTCTTCTCCACATTGTCCTATTATTTCTCAAATCATCTCCATGGTCAAGACACTTGTCTTTCAAATCCTAGTTTATCTCTCACATTCCAACAAATCAAGAGTCCTTCCACAATCTACTCATAATTTTCCACTTTTAACTCACAGGTCTTTGTGAGCACAATGACATGTGGCTTATGGATCCACATATTCTTCTACCTTGTAAACATAGTAGGAACATTTCCCATGATTATCTCCCTCATCCCAACCAACTCCATCTCAACCATACATGTCATAGACAACTCTTCCGATAGTTGATCTATTGACACATGGACTTGGCCTCTCCTAAGCCTATAAAAGGAAGGTATCTCTCCCTCATTTGGATCATATATATTCACAAGAGCTTAGTACATGCATTATGTAGAAATTTCATCATAGTTATCAAAGCGTGCCTTTGGCTTCCCTCATTTGCATTGTAATCTCATTATCCTCATTGCATAATCATTATCCATGGCTTCAAATCATAGTCTCCATCATTCATCTTAGTGTTGCATTGTAGAAACCATTCACTTTGCATAATCCTCCATAAATCCATTCTCTCTTTGTCATCTTAAAACAAGGAAGTATACTTCTGAGAGATCAATCATAATCAAAAAGATCATTGAAGAGATAGGCAACAATGGAAGACACGAGGTAGATTGGTTCAACAAGGTATATCTTTGTTTTATTGCATTTATCTTATTTTCATTGAAGTTATTGAATATTTAGGTAGTTTCTACTCTAGTTCAGATTTTCAATCACATTTTGGCACCCACCGTGGGGCCACTACCCTATTTTTAATCTCCATTTTGATTTTTTGGTGTAGTTGTAGTCATAACAGGTCATTTCAGCACATTCAATTTCTAATTCTGCACATGTGTGAAGAAAAGAACAATCCAACACATATGAAACTTCTTTCTATGCATCTGACCATTCTTCCTACACTTTTATTCTTCTAGCACATTTAAGATTTATTTCTACACATTTGCAAGTTCTTTCTGCACATTTAATCTGTCTTCCTGCACATCCATTGTCTGATTCTTGTCAAAGATTTGTATTGATTTTTGCAAAATTTTTGTTACTAACTCTTGTTGTAGGTATTATCAAACATCAATGGAGGCTATCGACAAAATGTTCTTATAGGTTTAAGAGCTGGTTTAGACATTTTAGTTGCATCCGGCATATAAATCTTCATCTAGTTTCTAATTAGGAGTAAATCATATAATTGTTCATACAACTTGCATACAAATTTTCATCTAGTTTCTAATTAGGAGTAATCATAATCATCTTGCATACAATATTCATCTAGTTTTTAATTAGGAGGAGTAATCATAATCATCTTACATACAATCTTCATCTAGTCTTTAATTAGGAGTAAACTTACATCTTTGCATACAAATTTCACATAGTCCCAAACTAGGAGGTTAAAATTGAACAAATCTTGCATTTAAAAATCCACATCTAGCATAAGTAGGCAAAAGTAACTTGATCAAATCTTCAACAACAATCTTCACATAGTTTGTTTAGGAGGCTAAAATCAACTATCTATTCATGTTTATGTTATCTTGTCATTTTTGTGCTTGGTAGATTAAATCACATTTAGATTAACTCTAGGAGGTGAATGAACCACTGTCTACCGTGTTTGTTAAATAGTGATAGGCCTATGCTCTCCCCATCTTGGGTGACTAAAATGCCAAACCCATCATTTCATTTGTTTAACCTTTAGAAGAGGCCTGCCCTTAGGATTGTGTTTCTTCCAAGTGGGATGACCTCGAGTGGTAATGGGTTAAAGCCAAGCCACTTTCAAGCTGCTATAAATAAATGTGTTTGTGAAGAAAGTCATAAACAATAGGTGTTGTTGTGTTATACTGATGAATGTTTCCCTTAGTACCCTTGTGGTGAGTTGAAACCTGTAGAGCTTAACCTCTACATATTGGGAAGCCTCCTAAACGGAGAAAATCACTGCATGTATAACAACCTGAATGAATGCCCATATTAAGAACCAATTATTTTTAGAATCCCAAATCCTTCTATTTGTTGACGCAGGAGGTTGGACCTTTGAAGCCGCCCAACATATTCACTAATCATGTGTAGAGACAAAAAATTCAACTCTTCAGAGGAATTGTAACTTGGTGTGCCATAGAAGTGAGTGTCGTGCAAGGGGGAACCAGTGCTACCAAATTGCTAACTGTCCACCTTGATTTAAGTGGCTAGAGAAATCCAAGTTGGGACTCAATAAATATTGTCCTTGCCAACCATAGGAATTGTGCTTGTTTGTAAAATGTTTATCAAAAATTTGTATACCACCATGAGATCTTCTTGTCTGCTATGTTTTATTGCAACAAATTGAAACAAAATCATCAGCAAAAAAACTTAGGTTGCTTAGAAAAATGTGCTTGAAAACAAGAAACATTGATCAAACATTTTAGGAAAACAGAATTGCGTATTTAAAACATCTTTCTATGCATTTAACAGTTCTTGTTGCGCAAGTAAATCCTATTGTGCATTTAACTCTTTTTGCTGCACATTTGCAAAATCTTTCAGCGCATACATAATTCGGCACATTTAAACAATAGAAGCTCACATTTAGAACTATGCATACAATCCACATAAATGCGCATTTACACTCTGTTTCAGCACGATTAAACCTGTGCATCTGTGACAGTGGCTTGTTCCTAACATTTTGAGAGAAAAACAAAATCATGTTTAGGTACCCATTACTACTTAGATTCAATTTGTGAACTCAGTTAAACCATAAAAATTTACTTCATACCCGTTTCCAAAATATTCCACTTACTGATGCAGAGGAAACGCAACAGAAGCTTACAAATAGGATGGAAAAGCCATTAATCCACTATGATGCAGAGGCATCCACACTAAAACCTTGACATACAACCTGTATGTCTACAACCCTTCATCATCATCATATTTCTGTTAACACTGTCAGCATCATCATATTTTCTCTGCTGACCGATATCCTCCTGCAGACAAACCTTCGACCCTTCGTCTGTCAGCAGCATCATCATATCCGGCTATCGGTAGCATCATCATATTCGGCAAGCGCAAACATCCTCCTGATGTTCACTATTCATCTTACCGCCAGACGCTTTCTGCAGCATCATGATGTTCAACATCATGTTCATTAGCAGGATATAAAATATCTGGTTCCTCCCATATATCCTGATGACGACTACCTCATGCACCTTTCCTTCGATGCTTACGTCACCCTGATATCTGACCTACTTAAACAAGCAGCATCAGGATATGACTTATCCGGTCATATTGAAACATCCTGATGATGATACTCAACTTTATACTGATGACGAATATTCTGCCGAATATCCTCTCACGATCCCCTTATCTCCTTGATGCCTTATGCCGATACCAAAACACTTAGGGTCAGCAGGATAAACCTTTATCGGGTGATATTTTGGAATGTCCTGATGACGATTATCCTAATGACGATGACGTCACATTCATTCCTTCAATATCCTGCTGTCGGCCAAACTTAACATTATCGGCCCGCGATGATTTTATCAACCCGATCGACTAACTTATGCCGATATACTCTTCCTCGGCAACACCTAATGATGATCACCCCGAAACGCATTCACCTTATGCAAACAACTGTATCATGCTCACCTCCATCTACTTAGATGACACCTGAAGCAACTGCAGGATATACACAGAAATATCCTGATGATGCCGTTGTGACGAATTTCCAACCTTAGCGAATTTTGATCCGCCGAACCTCCTGAGGTGACCCGATCTGCTTTCAGAGTGATCTTCCAGACTCAAACTATCAGCACGACCTAGCACATACCCATGCTAGGGTTGTCAACACCTCTCGACTGCGATCCTGCAAACATACATGTGAACAAACAGAAAATGCAAACTAAATCCTAAACTATTGTACATAGCCATTCCACCGATTCGATGAATCAACCAGTGGAATGGATCAGTGAATCCATGTAACCACCAGAACAGCAACTCGATTACACAATGGAATCCAAACAGAAAATTGACACAAACAGGATCTCTTTATTGATTTCAAAAGATGCAAATACAGTACTCTGTCTTTCTCTGAAATCTAACTCCTCAATCTGTATCTATCTCTCTATCTCAATCTGTCCTAAGATCAACCGATCCTAATACATAAATAGGATCTGCTTGCGAGTACTACCACTCGATTCCCAGCGGCCGGGAGCTTCCAAGCGGCTGGGAGGATCCAACTAAACTAACAAACTATACAGCTGTCATCAGCTGTCATAACAAACTACCTAAAAATAGAAAAGCACGGTCAACTTGGACCTTATTACATGCATTGGTCTTATAAGACCTTCTTGGAAACATTAACCAAACCTAAAACAAACTAACTGCCTCATGGAGGCCAGCTGTCAGGTAGGTGCTCCTGCACCACTTACCATAGCATACCTAGCCATCCAAATATCAAGCACAAACCAAGATTTCCACTAAGGTATCATTAAGATCCACTAAATCAAATAACCTAGTTAGTTTCCTATCAAGATTAATCATGCTCTACCTTGAAACTACACTAGAGCATCTTGATAAAGGTCTAGTCTACATCAATAGTAGTTACCAATTCTCCTTATTTGACTTCCTTTATATAAACACTTTGATAGCTATACCATCATAGCTCAAGACCATTTTGTTTGAACAAATAGATCAAGAGAAAACCTTAGAAAATCTTATCATAAAAGCTTCCAAATCTAATCAACCACACCTCAACCACATCTTACAAAAAGAATCACCAAACATCCACAATTATCACATTCAACTCCATCCACATCAAAGCTTTTTATGGTTCAAACTAGATCCCAAACCAAGAAAAACAAAGAAATGGATACCTCAAACCATAGTGTTCACTCCTCTTCTTCTAGTGATGAAGAGGAAGAAATCCAACATGAAGAACTTGTTAGTGCTATGCAAGATCCTACATTTCAAAGAATGATGGATAAGGTCATAACCATGGACCCCCAAAAATACTTCCTCATGCTAGCACAACAAGGATCTAAATTACCCCCTTATTTTAATGTCTCAAAATTGAGAGAAGCAACCCCATCTAATGACACCGATGCTCCCAAACACAAAAAGACTAAGGATACATCAAACCCTTTAAACACATTAACGCAACAAATCCAAGTCTTGCAACAACAACTTACAGATATCCAAACCAAAACTACCACAAAACACTACTCACTAGAGGATATCTCACCATATCCCTTTGAAAAAAGTTTGGTCATGATACCTTTTCCCTCAAGATTTGAGGTACCAAAATTTGATAAATATAGAGGAAACGTTGACCTGGGTGACCACATAAGGGAATTTAGTGTTGCATGCCTAGAAGTCGCTCACAATGAAACATACCTTATGTGACTATTTCCAAACAGTTTAGGAGGACAAGCAATGGAGTGGTTTTCCCATCTACCTCCTAGCATCTGAACTTTTAATAAACTAGTGGATAAGTTTGTGACCCATTTCTCATACAACATTGAACATGAAATTTCGATGTTGGATCTTTGTAACAACAAACAAAGGGATGGAGAATCCTTCACCTCCTTTTTACAAAGATGGAGACAACTTGCTAGAAAGTGTCTATACCATATCTTAGAGAAACAAATGACTAAGATGTTTTTCCACAACTTAAACACTGACTTGAGCTATCAAATACAAATGCAATGTCCTACTTCCTTTAGTAAGGTCATTGAAATAGGGTTACTCATTGAGAAAGCCTTGATAGCTAAGGGGCAAATCAAACTCTACAAAGACACCCCTAGTTCAAGTAATAACACGGACAAGCCAAGGTTTTGGACCAAAAACAAAAACATTGTAAATGATGGTGTTGTTGATGCTAAACATGTGGTACCAAAACAACCAATCTTTAATCTATCAAATCCACAAAATAACACACCATCAAGCAAACCTCAAAACAATGAACCATGATCCACAAACTTTCCTCCTCGTCAAAAGTTTACACCATTAGCGGAATTGATTGAATCTGCCTTAAGGAATCTCATATCAAACAATCTCATAATATTTCCAATGGTACGAGATTATGAACCTAAATTTAAACCTTCTTGGTGGAAAGACTCAGACTTTGTGAATATCATAGAAGCAAGGGTCACAAAACCAATGATTGCCAAAGAATAAAGAATACCATCCAAGACTTGATTGATCAAAAAGTAATATCAATTGATGGACACATATCCAATGATGACCATTTGGAATTCAAGAATCTGCTCCCCAACTATGAGAAGGGAGGTCCTTCAAAGAAAAATAATAATGGTGGTAACAATGCCAACTACACAAATGTGTCATACGATTATGTTGTTAACCACATCTTTGAAAGTGACTCATATGTAAATGTGATCACTATAAATAAAAATCCTAATTGTAATGTAACCACTCATAGTGGAAAGATTACTCTCCAAGGGGCTCCATCCAAACCATCCTCCATGTCTAACTAGTACAACATCCTTGACCAACTCCAAAGAACACTTTCACATATATCCATTTTGGAGCTTTTACGTCTATCTCCATCTCACAAAGCCATCCTCGAAAAAGATCTCTTGGAAACTACCATCCCAACCAATCTAGTTGAAGAGCAATTTCAGGCCATGGTAGGTAATCTAACTACACCCCATTTCTTAACTTTCATAGAAAAAGATGATATGTCTATCACCCAACCATACAATGCATCCCTCCATATTGAATCCTTCATCCATAAACATAAAATAAAATAGGTCATAATAGATGGAGGGGCAGGTTTAAATATATATACATTAAAACTAATCCTTGCATTGGGGTTTTCAGAGAATGCCATTGATCCTAAGAAGAAAATTACAATCAAGGCATATGATGAAGAAGAAAGAACATCAAAAGGAACCATTATTTTGCCAATAAGAGTGGGACCGGTAGTGAAAGATGTGGTGTGCCAAGTGCTTGACATGGAACTAGCATACAATATTCTTCATGGTCGACCTTGGATACACGCAATGAAGGCTGTGCCATCCACCTACCATCAGTGTGTCAAGTTTCCTCATAATGGCCAAGAAATCACTATCCAAGGTGATCTTGATCCATTCCAATATTGCAATTCCATCCAATCCAAGCCCGATGTTGTAATCCCCACCAACCATCAAACTTCCTCCTCTTCAACCCATGTTGACCCAGCCTCACTACCATCTACATCCAAGAAATTTGAACTCAAAATTAAGCTCAAAGACAAATCTCCCACACCCTTGTCTTTTCCAAGCCTTTCAGTCATAAAAATGTAAAAATAAAAGATAAATCTAATGGTGAAAACTTCTTTGCGGTAGTGTTAGATCATGAAAATAGTAAAAAAATAAAAGACAAATTCGACGGTGAAAACCTCTCTGAGGTGTCAAAGGATGAAAGGCTTGACACTCTTCCTAATCTAACACATTAGGAGAGGTCCTCAATTTTGATTGAACTAGTAGAACCTGTCAGCATTGGCACAGAAGATAATTCAAGGGTAATCCATATGGCAGAATCTTTATCGGAACATGAAAATCTAGAATTCATCAACTTCTTCAAGTAGAGACAGATTAACTTTGCTTGGTCATATGTGGATATGTCAGGGCTGGATCTAAATCTTATAATACATCATTTGTCACTAGCTCCAAGAGCTAACCCAATCAAACAAAAACTAAGGAAGATGCATCCGCATATCACACTCTTAGTGAAGGAAGAATTGAAGAAGCTACTAGATGTTGGATTTATAAGACCAATTGATTATTCAGAATGGATTTCAAATATAGTACCTATCACAAAACTAGATGGAAGGATCAAAAGTTGCAATGATTTCAGATATTAGAACAAAGCTTGTCCCAAGGATGACTTTCCTCTGCCCAACATTGTAGATCTAACAAGAGGGCACACTATGTTGTCACTAATGGATGGATTTTCTGGCTATAATCAAATCAAAATAGTGCTGGAACATCAACACAAGACCACATTCACATGTCTATGGGGTACCTATTGTTGGTGCATCATGCCATTTGGACAGAAAAATGTAGGGGTAACATATCAAAGAGCCATGACTACAATCTTTCATGACATGATGCACACCATCATGGAAGATTATGTAGATGGTATTCTAGCCAAATCACTTACTAGAGGACACCTACAGGTCTTATATAAAATCTTTTAGAGATTAGAGCAATTCAATGTACGCTTAAATCCAAAGAAGTGTGTTTTCAGAGTCACATATGGCAAACTTCTAGGATATATAGTGTTATATAATAGAATTGAGGTGGACCCAAGCAAAGTAAAAGCAATCATGGACATGCCACCACCCAAGAATCTCAGTCAGCAAAGGTCATTTCAAGGTAAGCTACAATCCATTAGGCTATTCATCTTTCAACTGACTGACAAATGTCATCCATTCACACATCTCCTACACATGAATATTCCTTTCAAAGGGGATGACTCGTGTGAACAAGCCTTTCAGCACCTCAAAGAGTATCTAATGAATCCACTGATCTTGATGCTGCCAATCTAGGGAAAACCACTTTTACTTTATATTTCAGCTACGCCAACCACTTTAGGAGCTCTACTAGCACAACAAAAATATGAAGGAAGGAGAAATCTATTTACTACATCAACTAGACACTGGTAGGCTATGACCTTCAATACACACCCATAGAATGAGCATGTCTTGCAATAGTTTTTGCATCACAGAAGCTAAGGTACTATATGCTCACTCATTCCATCAAATTGGTAGCCAAGATAGATCCATTGAAATACTTACTCAGCAAGACTACTCTAACAGGCAGGTTATCAAAATGGGTGATGATACTCAATGAGTTTGATATTGAGTATGTAGATAGACGAGCCATAAAATGTCAGGTGATTATGGATCAGTTGGCAGATGCACCATTGATAGATGAGAATCCATTAAGCTTCAAGTTTCCAGATGAATCCATCTTTAACATCACAACCCAAGCATGGAAACTCTATTTTGATGGATCATACACTCAGCATGGGTCTGAAGTAGGTATCTTGTTGGTCACACCTAATGGAGACACAATTCCAAAGTCATACAGACTACTCTTTCCATGTACCAACAATGTGGTAGAATATGAAACACTGGTCATTGGCATCAAAATGGCAATAGAATGGAAATTCAGAGAACTTCATGTGTATGGAGACTCACAACTTGTCATCAACCAAGTGAATGATGACTATCAAACCAAGGATGAGTAGTTAATACCATACAAACGTATGGTAGACGACTTCAAAGAATACTTTGCTATGATTTCTTTTGAGTAGATACCCAGACTAGAAAATAAAGCAGTCGATGCCATGGCAACCATTGGATCTCTAATTGATATACCTGAAAACTAGTCACGCTATGAGTTCTTGGTGGAGCTAGTATCCCATCCTGTCTATGACATCCCTGATACTAGCATCATATGCCACATAGTAGAATCTCATTCTCCCTTGTATGGAAAAGTATATGCCTATCTAAAAGAGAATACCCTACCACCTGATCTATCTAATAACCAAAAACAAACCTTCATTTGCCAAGCATCTCATTATACCATAATCACTAACACCCTATATCATTGAGGTCTAGATGGTACTCTCCTTAGGTGTCTCAACAATGAGGAATATCAAACCGCCCTAAGCAAAGTTCATGAAGGTATATGCAGAACCCACTCTATTGGTCCTACTTTGGCTAAGAAACTCATTCGTATGAGATACTATTGGCCAACTATGGAAAGGGACTCCTATCATTTTGTGAAAAGGTGCAAGAAATGCCAAATTCATGGGAACTTAATACATGCATTGACGTAGGAGCTACAACCTTTAATGACTCCTTGGCCTTTTTGTCAATGGGGACTTGACTTAGTGGGCAAGATACACCACCCATCATCCAACAACCATAAATTCATAATCACCACCACTGAGTACTTTACAAAGTGGATCAAAGCCATACCTCTAGCCAATGTCACAAGCAAACAAATTACCTCTTTCATCCTAAATTACATCATTTTCCACTATGGCATTCCTGTATCCATTATCATTGATAATGGCAGCCCCTTTAAAAATCAGGATGTCAAAGAACTATGTGACAAATTCCACATCCAACATCATTTTTCCACCCTGTATTACCCCCAAGGAAATAGCCAGGTAGACACATCTAATAAAACCATCTTGAAAATACTAAAGAAGACTGTCAACGATGTCGGCTGTGATTGGCATATCCAACTAAATCCTGCTCTATCAGCCTACCACACAAGTATCTGCACACCCACATGTGCAACTCCATATTCCCTAGTTAATAGCTCTTAAGCCATCTTGCCCATCGAAGTTGAGTTACCATATTTGCGGGTATCACTAAAATGCCTAATATCAGATGAAGAATACAGGGTTTCTAGACTTCAGGAGTTAGAGTTGCTAGAGGAAAGAAGACAACATACCTTTAACCATCTAAAAGCCTATCAACAAAGGATGTCACGAAGTTACAACCACAGAGTGAAACCCAGGGTCTTTCAGGTGGGTGACTTAGTTCTTAAAGAGAATCCTAGAAATCAGCAAGTCAGGGAGAAGAAAGGCAAATTTGAACCCAACTAGCTTGGTCCCTATGTAATCATTGCTGCCTATGGATCAAGAGCCTATCAATTAGCAACATCAAAAGGTAAACTATTCGAGGATCCCATCAACAATATGCACCTCCACAGATTCTATACCTAACAACCCCAATGCAAGAGAATAAAAAACATATCAAAAAAAATTGTGCAAATAAAAGCAAGTGGTGAAAACCTAGAAACAACCGCTATTTGTGATAAACCACTTCCTCCATCTTTTAGGATTTCAGTCCTCATCCAATCTTTTCTTACCACATCTATCAAATCACATAAATATACCTATCATGGCTTGGGTTCGCTCACCCTTATCACCTTATTCACCTCAGTCTATCCATCTAATCCTTCATCCATCTTGTCATCTATCATGACTCCATCATTAGTACCATGTCGAACTACGTTGCCTCTAAGCTATCACATAGGCAAGGCCATCTTTGATGAGCCCTTAAGGCTTCTCATCCATTCCATCTCTTATCACCCATCCTTTTATCCATCTAATCCCACCTAATTCCCACAACCTAGGTCTTAGATCCACATAGTCCACACCCTGAACTATGTTGCCTCTGCATCGTCACGTAGGCGAGGCCATCATCGATGAGCCCCCAAGGCACTAGGTTAGTCCTTTAGGGCCCATGACATCAAGTCAGCCATCAATTCATCCCTTTGTTTCATCCATAATAAATTGATCCTTTACTTGACTAGGGGCAAAATCCTCGACCTAGTTGTAAATTGGATTCTTGAATGTCACAAAAATCTCAAAGGATAACAAACCGGATTGTGATGCTATCTCTAGACAACATGCAACACTACAAACAAACCTTTACAACAAAACACTTGACACAAGGTGCCTAAACTATCATGATGATTATATCTATTTTCATTGCAAGAAAACATATCTATGGCAAGAAGATTTGATGCTTGTTATATGTTTAAGTCTTAGAGTCTTGATTTATTTTATCATGATTCCTATGCTACTCGAGGATGCCTAAAAAACTAGAGCAGCTATGATGGGGGCATGATTATTCATATTTTTTTGCTATCTGTGGATTAATCTTTAGTAATGTGATGACTTGTCTAATGACATGATCAGCAAAAAGATCATAGAGGACATTATGGGTCTAAGAATGAAAGGGTGCAATCCTTGTCTATTGATACATGCAAGAAATACTCAAGTCATCTAGGTTCAATTTTGACTAGATGCCTATATTCACTTGCTAAATCAAAATCCATGTAAGAGATACTCAGGTCATCATGGTTTAATTATACCTAGATGCTTGTATTTTCTTATAACATTTTAAAAGCTCAATGATGAAAAAGTACTTCAAATACTTGCAATACAAGATGACAAAGCCTCATTCATACATATTAGGTTTACACTTCATCTCATTTATAAGCATTCCATAAATACCATCTAACCAAGTGTCATAAGATCCAAATCATATCTGTCAGTTATCCACATTATCTATTTTGTCCAATTATTCTTCTAAGTTGTTCATCATATCTAAATCTTTTGCCTAATTCTTCTAAGTGTTCTTTCATTTATGATTGAGAATACTTGGCATTAACAAAAATACATCATTATCATGTTGCATATTCATCATTAGTTCATATCATCTTAGTTCATTAGTTGCATTAAACATTTAGCTCATAATTGTTAGCAACAATTTCATATAGTGATATCATATTACATAGTATGAACATTGTCCATCATCAATTCATTATCATTTAAGTGCATTAGTTGTATTAAACATTTAGATCATGATAGTGATGTCATTTATCCACATAGGTATCATGCATAACATTTATTATCAAGAAAATCCTAAAACATAGATGTCATTTATCATAGCATTGGCATATTAGATCATCATACATAAAAAAGAAAAACACCATATAGTACATGTAAACTCATCAATGTATGCATTAGGCCATCATATAAGCATATATGATCATTGCACATATACATTGCACATAGATATAAATAATCATGTGAATCAATAGGTACATCATATCATAAGTCACATGTACATCATAGCATCAACATATTATAATCATCACAATGTAGGCATAATCGATAACATCCATCAAATCAACAACATCCATTAACATAGATAACATCAAATAGATAACACATGCATATAGTCCATTGAACTCATGTAGATCATCATCAAAAAAATAAATAATGTCCAAGTATACAATGATATCATAAAGTGTCTATCTCGAGGTGTCAAAAATGGTGTATACAAAAATGATAAATACATGATACATGTCTCCAAAAAAGCCTATGTGGTACTACCTCCGATAGGTGCTTGATGTTGAGGTTGAGGTTGAGGCTATGGTTGTAAACCTGTAGGACCTTGAGGATGAGGGAGTGGTGGTCCCATCACTCCCCCACTCTCTCTCTCTCTCTGTGCCTAGTTCTGCTGTGTGAGCTTGGGTGGAAGCTACTCACTTTCTGCTTTGGAGGCACTACCTGCTCATACAAGGATCTCCAATAGAAGATCTCCTGTCTAGCTTGAACCATGTCTATCACTAACTGCCCATGAGGACCCTGAACCATGGTCTATTGCACTTTTCACAATAGGGTCTCTACCCTAGTGTATCTCTGTATCACAGTATCCTACTCTAGGATGGTAGTTCTCATGTCTCCCTACGGCTATGTAATCTACTGCCTCATCTGTCCAAGCTTCCCCTGTAGCTAAGCCACCTGGGCTCATAAGGCAACCACCTGTCCATCATCTTGTCCAACCTGGCCTTGTCCAACTTGCACCTGGGCCTGCATGTTTCCCTATGCCTATGGTTGTACCTGTGCCTATATTTGGGGCACCCTCCTCTGTCCACCACCATCCCCACCATCATCCCCACCATCATCACCATCATCCCTACCTCTGCCACCCCCACCACCCTCGCCACCATCACCTCCACCATCCCCATCACTGTCATCTCCTCCTCCTCAGCCACCTCGACCACCCCTCCCGCCTCGTCGTTGCCTCCTCCTTTGATGAGGAGGATCATCATCCTCCTCATCTACATCCTCCAGTCTTGGGGCCCACTCTCCAGGTCTAGAGTATCTTGGAACGGGGTGATGAGTGAAATGTGTTGCAAAGTTTGTTGTCATGCCTACATCGACTATGTGCTGCCATAGATCCCATGGCTAATATGAAATCTATAAAAAAGTTTATCCTAGCAATCTCATACGAAGCCATAGGACCCCAATGTGGATGCTCCTTGTGTGTCTGAGCAAATATAGTTGTACCCTGGGGCATCCCTTGAATTCTGCCAAACTGTCAGAGCACATGGGTAACAATGTGGTACCCTAAGATGTAGGGAGTCCTCCCTATCAACCATCGTGTCTAAAAGTAGTAGGGCAACTCTACTGTGTCCTCCTCCCACACCTCACAATCTAGGTATGGCTGCCACTCAACCTCATCCACATTATCTAATGTGTGTCTCCAGTAGTCCAGCTTTCCCAACTTGGGCTGGGAAAGAGTCTCCTGAAACTTGTATGAGTATGGTCTATCATGGTCTCTCACTCCCATACCAATAGGCTATGTGACTGATATGTGTAACGAAGCCCAAATCTGTAGTAATGACACACCCACAGATAGAATTGTAGCTTCATCATAGACAAATTAATGTAAATCATGGTATAAGTGAGCAAGTATACAAGGGCCCTAGGCGAAGCATGTCCCCTCCTCTATCATCTGCTCAAGCATCCTCCCCCATCCTGTTGCAAGTATGTGCCTAATCAGTGTTGTCATTGATGTCAACATATTCTTGTTGTCATTGGTGTCAACTATATCCTATTCCATTACTTTTTTAGAAGACTTTTATGTTGAGGATATTAAGAAAATTAGCCTTTCTGGAATAAACAAGTAAGCCACAGAGAAGTGCAGTACAGACAGTGAGTTGTATGCTGAAGAATAGTCTGGTAAATTGCTCTGCATTTGTTCCTGATTGAAGATCATGGTCTGTGGATTGGAAGTAAGTTAGAGGTATATCTAAGGATGCTACTATAACATTAGAAAATGTCCCCTTGGGGGCTTTTCCCTCAAAAGGTTTAGTTCCCAAGTATCTAGTGTGCATTTAGGACATCTTACATCATAATTTGGCATCTTGATGGAATGAAACCTAGGTATCATGACAAATGGGACCTAGGGGGACCCCTTGAACCTAAACCTGTCCAAAATAGTGGGGGAGGACTTGGACGCTCGTGCCCTAGTCCTGCCCTTTTTTGGGTCAGGCCCAAATTTCTAGTGTCAGTTTATGACTGTTATTTGGTCCCTAGGCAGACATGGTAAGTTTGAATTTGTGAAATCTTGGTGGGAATGTTTGTAGTTGCATATAAAAGCATGTTTAAGAATTCATTTGTAAAATAGATTGTTATTGTGAACTTTATGGATCCTAAAGATGATTCAAGGCTTTCATTATTTTGCAAGAGAAGATTTATGTTGTCTATGTGTTTGTGTCTACAGATTTGAGCATCCATCTCCTCATGGAATGAAGAGCTTCTTCCTCCCATGAGATCTTCACTACAAGGTGATATCTATTGTGATCATTGAGCATTTATCATTTGGTTTTTACCTCTACCTCCCAAGGCACGTACTCTCTATCTAGAAATGGTGTTTGGAAGGCTTGAATGTCTCTCTGGGGCTTGACTGAGGCAAGCCTCTAAACACCACAACCCCCTCCCAAAGTTTTCATGATTGCAGGTTACAGGTTGGAGTTGTAGACAAAGTGAAGTTGTAGTAGGGTATAATAGAGTGTCAGGATTGTAGATCAGTAAAAGAAATAGCTACTTGGATGGCACCTTCTCATTAGTCCTCAAAGTTCCCCAATGGGAAAATCTATGGTACAACAGATATAGCTTGCAGACCTTGTTTCTGGATCTCAAAAAAAATTGGAAAAATTAGAAAAATTGGAAAAAATTACATTCTAGGGTTTGCATGTTGCATGAATTAATTTGAATTTAATAAAATTTCTGATTTTTTCATTATATCTGATTTAAATTGTAGAAAATTAAAAAAAAAATTAGTAATTTGCATTGCATATTCATCATAAATTTGCTAGGGTTTTGTTGAAAATTGTGAATTTTGCATATAACCTAGTAATTCCAAAATCTCGGGTTTGTAGGTAAAATCTTATTTCAGATTTTTCTACTAATTTTAGAGAATAATTCAAATTTTCATTTGGCTTTAGTCTTGCATTTTGGAACAAATTTGCATTTAGATTTTAAAAAAATTGCATTTTTGCATAGAAAAAGTCAACAAAAACTAGCATTTTCATTGATTTTTCATTAGATTTACACTTGCATTTTGCATGTTAGAGCTTTGAAATCATTTTCAGACCTTAGAGAATGTAGTTTTCATCATATATTAGCTTCCAAACCAATCATAGAGCATTTTGTGTCAAGATCTTAAACCTAGGGCTTCAAAAACATTGATTTTCATTAGATTTGGCCTTATCGACTCTCTAAACTTGCACTCTAGGTGTGTTGTGAAGGATATTTTTGTACTAATTGGTTGTTATCAGGGTAATCATTTTCTTTCCTTCTTAAAAATCATCACAACACTCTTTTAATGGGCCCTTGTATTGAAAATTTGGTGAAAAACTACACATTTTTGCTATTTTTGCCTTAGGGTTTGGCCTAGTTTGCACTCCAAGTGTGTTGTGACAAATTTTATGGATTTAGGTGACTGATATCATCAGTATTATTTTCTGCACCTCCTAAAATTATTTACAACAACCCTTTTTCTAGGTCTTGGAATTGAAAAACCGCAAAAAAATTGCCTATTTTGCTACATTTTCACTAAGGTTTGACCTTGAGTGGCACTAAAAGCATGTTGTGATGGATATTTGGGAATTAAGTGGATATTATTACTATTATAAATTTCTTTCCATCATCATTTTCCTCACAACACCCTTTGTCATGCTCTTTTGCATTGAGATTTGGTGAAAAATCACATATTTTAGTGCATTTTCACTATATTTTGACTTGGCATCATCTTAGATTTGCATCAAGATTGTGTTGTGAAGGATCTTATTTCTATATTGGTCTGATATCAGACATATGATTTTCTTCCCCTGATCAAAATCCTTACAACACCTTTCCTTCCATATATTTGCATTGAAAAAGTACAAAAAATCAAGCATTTTAAGTCATTTTTGCATATAGTTTTGCACTTAACTTGTGCATAACTTTTGAAAAACTTTTAAAATCTGAATTTGCATTGATTTTAAAATACATTTCATTATGGTATCTTCATTTCATTACTCTTTGGTATATTTACATGTATATATCAAAAACTTCGAGAGTTTTTACAAATTTCTTAACATGAATCCTCATGTCCTCACTTACTTACAAGCTATGTATCACAAGGATATATTTAAATGCACTTCATTTGAGATCCTTGACTATGTATCTAATTTTTACAACTTCATATCTCTCATGAATACATACCCTTGGGTAGTAGAAGATTTGATGAAACACATTGGGAATGATGAGAGTGACAATTCTCATAATGCTTTGGATTTAACAGCTAAAACATGTGATGATGACATAGAAAATGATTCCTCCTAGGAGGATATACTAGCACAAGAGGATGAAATCATTGACACATTCTTAAACATTACCCTACCCTCTTTGGAAAATGAAACACCAATGGATAAAGGGCTCCCTCTCAAGAAGGATTCTTCATGGGTGGAAAAATATTATCCACCAAATGATCATTTGGTACATGAGACCTCTATAGATAATCCTTAGACCTTCCACCTTTGATTGAAAACTCAAGAACCTTCGATGAGAGGACTATGGATAGCTCTAGTTTTCCTAACAACACCATACCTTCCTCTCATCCCACTGCTCTCCCTGGCCAAGATGTAGCATTAGCTGATGGGAAAAGGTCTCTCACATTAAATCCTTTAGAGATGGATGTTGGGTACAATCAAGAGGGAAATGGTGTCAATTCAATAATCATTAATATTCCTAAGATGATTGTCAGAGGGGCACTTAGTGCACCCTCTTGCTTAAAACTAGTGATTACTATCCAAGGTGCTCAACAACCACCTAGACCTCCCGATTACATCTATAACTATGCAAAGCAAATTTCTCAAAGAAATTAGGGTGTTCAAAATGTAATTGTTCATACATACAACACCTGTAATAACAAGCAAAGTAAGCAAGCACTGTATGTATCTATCCCTATTCCATGTTCTCAACCTATGCTCCCTCCACCACCTTGTCTTACTCATAAAAGTGGTCAAGAGTATGATCTCGTCGAACAGCTTTGTGCTACTCCGGCTAAGATCTCTCTTTGGGATTTAATACAAACATCGCCTACATACCATGGAATTCTCCAAGAAGCTTTGCAAAAGGTGATTGTCCCACCTACTGGTAATCCTAATGATGTAGTAGCCGTATTGGATAGTATGCATGAGACAAAAATGGATATTATCTTTCAACCACATGAATTATCATCAATTGAAGTTCAAAACCAATATGATCTACTTATAATCTCTGTCATAATAAATAAAACGTTGGTAAAATGAGTTATGATTGACAATGGATTAGCTCTTAATGTTTGTAGCATTGACCTACTACACAAAATCAAGGTTGACACATCACAAATCACACCAAATGGCATTAATATTTGCAGCTTTGATAATGTTGGATGACAATCCATGGACATTATAACTCTACCTATACAAGTAGGATATGTACTTGTACCTACCTTGATTCATGTCATGCCTTGTTCTTTATCTTACAACATGATTCTTGGTAGACCTTGGATTCATGCATTGGGGGTAGTTCCTTCCACCTTGCATCGTTCAATCAAATTTATATTCAAAGGTAAACTTCATACTATTCATGCCGATCTTGAACTAGATAACTGCTTACACATTGAAAAGTACAAACCAGTTTACAATCATATGAGCTTAAATAATTTATGAGTTGGTTCATCAATGCCTCTAGCCACAAATAATGTTGTGCAAGACTCTCAACCATCGAATGCACTTGTTGGTGACGATTGGGGTTCATTAGATTTTAATCCTTGCAGTATAGGGGAATATAAAATTAATAGCCTTGACACATCAAAAGTAGCATCAATCTCACCTAAGCAATCTTTTGAAGCACCTAGGAAACCTAAAATCCCCTTGGTAGAAAATAAAAACAATACTCTCACTTATACCACAAATTATGATACCTACGAGACTTCACCTTCTTCTAAGGAGCTAGACTCTCAATATGGTTACGGATTTCAAATTTTGTACAAACATAATGCCTATATAGGTAAGGGATGTGGTGTAAATCAACAAGGAATTCAAGTACCTATAGAATCCACTTCAACACATTACTCAAGTGACATTGGATATAATCCTTTTAAAGAAAATAAAGCCTCTCATTGTCCTAAACTTCATGTTAATACAATATCAGCAAGACTAAATCAACATTAGAGATATCCTAGATATGTATGTTCTTAATGATGGCACTATAGGTAAGTATCTCTAACCCTTTATTTCTCTCATGATGTGCTTCCCCCGTGATGTGTTATGTATTGTTTAGGCCTCCTAGGATGACCCTTGATTCTCTTGTAAGGTCCGGGATACTAGGAGACTACCTCTTTTGTGACCTTCTTCTATTTGTATCATCATTCTTCTATATTTGCCTCTCTCTGATTTTATTGTTGTGTGTTGTATATTGCAGACATAGCATTGCAATTGGTGACCTAGGGGCACCCTCGTATGTGACTATCCCTAAGACACTTGTTTCTCCTCTCTTATTTATTATTTCCCTTCCTCTAGTGTTTCCATCTAGTAGGCAGATGGCAAAAAACATTTATACTGATGCGGACCTAGTGTCCCTTTCACGAGGAATCAAAAATTGGGCTTAGTTCCTAATATGACGATGGGGTTGTATATCTTATCCAATGTGTGGCTAGTGGAAGCACTCATGCTTTCCACGTAGTGATTTTGATGTTGTTCTATCTCATTTACAAATCATAACAATATTGTTGCTCTGTGCACTTTGTCTATCTTGAATCTTGCATGCCTCAGATTTCATATGCATTGATGTTGTTGTTTTTTATGTAGACACTAACATGTTTTTTGCAAGGATGTGTTTGTGGGAACATTTGGAAATTTCAAAGTAGATGTCACCTCTAGGGGGCATGGGCTTTGTGAAAGTCTATGTTCCCTTGTGTGTTTTCCTCCAACCTTAATGTGCTTGATATCGATACCTGATATCAACCACCTTAAGGTGGGGGCATATATAAGGTAAGCTATTTGTTGTAAATGTTAGCAATGTGCTTGTCCTCAGGTGTAGTTTAAAGACTTGTGTGATGAGTACATCTTGTACTCTGAGTTCATTGCAATCAATCAATCATTTAAGCCCTCTATGCAGGTAGGCTATCAAGCATATCCTTTTTCTTAAGCCCCCTATGGAGGTGGGGATGGTGTATTTCTCAGAGTAGATTGCACCATCCTGTCACTTTCAAAAGCCCTCTACGGAGGTGGGGAGTGGTTCTGTGACTAACTCAACCCTTAAACGTGTCTTTGGTGGTTGTTGCAGCGAAGCCCAATTGTTGGTGTGTGCTAGTAATGTGCCTAAGATGGTGCTAAACCTAGAAATAGGAACACTCCATCACTCATCTGCCATGTTTTCTTCGTGTCTTCAAACTGTGTGTGTTGGCGTGCTTGCTTTGTTTGGGGTGTCTGTTGCCCCATATGTAGTTTAAAGACCTATGTGATGAGTACATCCTGCATTTTGGGAGGTTTTGCATGTCTTGCGTGTGTGCTGCCCCATATATGCAGTTTAAAGACCCGTGTGATGAGTATGTCATGCATTATGGGAGGTTTGTTTACTTTCTGGTACTTGCATTTGCATTTCATATATATGAGAAAAAGAAAAGAAAATAAATCATTCTCTTCTTCCATGCATTAATGTGTCTTCTATGCATTCAATGTATTTTCTGTGTTTAGCGTAACTGTAACTGTCTTCTCTATGTTTTGTGTGCATGTCATTGTCTTCAATGTGCTTGGCATGTCTTCTCTCTGCTTGGCATGTTTGCTGTGTTTGTTGACTATACTTTAATGCATGTATTGGCCTTGCGTTTATACATACATTAAAGTGGGGACTAAATGTAACATCAAAAAATGTCCCCTTGGGAGCTTTTCTCTCAAAAGGTTTAGCTCTTGGGTCTCTAGTGTGCATTTAGGACATCTTACATCATAATTTGGCATCCCGATGGAATGAACCCTAAGTATCATGAAAAATGGGACCTAGGGGGACCCTTTGAACCTAACACTACCCAGAATAGTGGGGAGGACTTGGACCCCTATGCCCTAGTCCTGCCCTATTTTGGGTCAGGTCCAAATTTCTAGTATCAGTTTATGACTGTTATTTGGTCCCTAGGCCAACACGGGAAGTTTGAATTTATGAAATCTTGGTGAGAAAATTTTGTAGTTGCATATAAAAGTATGTTTAGGCATTCATTTGTAAACTAGATTGTTATTGTGAACTTTATGCATCCTACAGGTGATTCAAGGCTTTCATTATGTTGCAAGAGAAGATATGCATTGTCTATGTGTTTATGTCTATAGATTTGAGCATCCATCTCCTCATGGAATGAAGAGCTTCTTCCTCCCATGAGATCTTCACTACAAGGTGATATCTATTGTGATCATTGAGCATTTATCATTTGGTTTTTGCCTCTACCTCCCAAGGCACACACTCTCTATCTGACAATGGTGTTCAGAAGGCTTGAATGTATCTCCAAGGCTTAACTGAGGCAAGCCTATAAACACCACAACCCCCTCCCAAATTTTTCATGATCGCAGGTTACAGGTTGGAGTTATAGACAAAGTGAAGTTGCAAGAGGGTACAACAGAGTGTCGGGATTGCAAATCAGTGAAAGAAATAGCTACCTGGACTTGTGCGCCTGCTCATTAGTCCTCAAATTTTTGCAATGGGAAAATCTCTGGTACAACAGATACAAGTTGCAGACCTTGTTTCTAGATCTCGACAAAAAGCAGGGCCTTGGACTTGGGCACTTGCTCTTTAGTCCCTGACTTTTCCGCCTCAGAACCCTGAAAATAGGTGCATAGTTATTTGTTATTTTACATTTTTCTACAGAAGCATTTTCTGTAATTCATCAGTTTACTGTCATATTTACATAATTAGGGTTTTAAGGTACAATTGAGCATAAGAGAAGGAAATTGTCAATCTAATCATAAAAATCCAAGTTTCCCTACATCTCAATAGTGACCTAGGGTATGATAGTACATTGCAACTTGACCCTAGGTCCTTGAATGTAAGGGTGAAAGGAGGATATAAACCAAAATTACCAAAAACTAAACTATCCAAAAATCACCCATTGCAGCTACATTTTAGGTCTGAGCCATCCGCGTGAAGATCTGAGTGAGTTGTGTTCACCAGAGTGAAGCTTTCTTTTTCTGTAAGTTTAGTTGAGATAGGAAGATAGTATTTGGCTCTGTATTCCTCCACAAGAAAGTATTTTACTATGCAATTCTAGAGGGAAGTTTGGGATGATGACAAGTGCCTACAATTACAATGGTTCGTGGTTTAGTGGTCTGCAAGCTATCTTTCTTTTATGATAGTTGAAGACAGTAAAGCTCATGTGTTCCGATGAGAAGATTCCTACGGAGAAAGTGGTTAAGGTTTGTGCAGTTGCTCTTGATGATTATAGCGTGCTTGTGGATCTCTCCTAATCATGTTCCTATTTAGATTTTGGTCTGCGTTAAGAAATTGAGATGGTGCGTGAATATTGTTCCCAAATAATGTAGTGTGTAACCAGTCTTGGCTGACTTGATTGATCCCAATGATTGCAAAGATCTCTAGAAGATTGTGGAAGTGTGTTGTGGCATGGAAGATCATGTTTGAGTCCTAGCTAAGGCATGGCATGATCCACATTTCATTCCCTTTGCATGATGTTACAATAGGTCAGGACCTATTTTGTAAATGTTTGTAATACTGACCTTGGAGATTGTTCCAATGGTTGATGCCGACCTTGATGATCATTCCAAGGTTGATGTAGTGTATAAATAATTGTAGTTGAGTCATGGAAAAGTTATCCTTGAGAAAAATGAGAATACATTAAGAAAGGTCCAAAGGCAAAGCAGAGCAGAGGCAGAGGAAAGAAGAGGAAGAGCAGAGCAGAGGAAGAGTAGGGTAGAGGAAGAGTAGAGCTGAGGAATTGTTTATTCACAATAAAGAAAGGTGTTTGATCGTGACAATGAATTTGGCAGTAAGCCACTAGTAGGGTTTAATAGCCCTTAGGGTTTAACAACCCTTATTGTAATCTTACTAGGTTTAGGGTTGAGACAGTGAGTCTGCTAGACCTAGTTGTTCTTCATGGCAGTAAGCTAGTATGTTTAGGCCCTTGGGGTGACCAAGCCTGAACTTCACTATTTTAAGATTACAATATATATTAAGAGTTAATCCTTTCCGTGGTTTTTCCCCACCTTGGGGTTTTCCATGTAAATCTGGTGTCTCTTGTGTTTGATGTTGTTAAATTTCTGATTTCATGCACTCATTGTTAAATCATAATAATTCTAGATCTGTGATGAATGTTTAATTGTAGAAAGTGGTTAAGTTTTTGTGACAACTGATTCACCCCCCCTCTCAGTTGTCCAGTGCATATCAACAATTGGTATCAGAGCCAAGTTCCTTTGAAGAAAGTTTAACAGCTTGAGGAAGATCCAAAATGTCTTACAAAAAGGAAGTGTTGCATTTTGATGGAACTAATTATGTTCTCTGGCAGGCTCGGATGAAAATCCATCTTCTTTCTCTTGGTATCAAAGTTTGGAAAGCTGCAGAAATAGAATACACCATACCTCAAAATGGTCGGATGACTGAAGACGAAATCAAAGAATATGAGATAGATATCAAGGCAAGGGATGCTCTGCTAAGCTCATTAACCGACTCAATACTGACGAAAGTGGTAGATCTTGAAACTATAAATAAGGTATGGGAAAAGTTGAAAAATCTATATGAAGGAGATGACTCTATGAAGGAAGACAAGTTACAAAGTTTGAAAGTGAAATATGAAAGCTTGAAGATGAACATTGATGAAAACATATCAGCGTTTATGCAAAGAGATGATGAACTTGTTATAGGGATAAAATCCATAGGTGGAACTCTCAATGAAAAGGAAATTGTCAAAATACTCAGATCTCTACCCAAGTCCTATTGTCACAAGGTGGCCGCGATAGAAGAATTCATGCAAGTAAAAGCAGTTAATAGGGATTAGTTGCTTGGTAAGATTACTGCTTTTGAAATGAGGGAGTTAGATGATGCTCTGCCAAAAGTTGAGACTACCTTCAAGGCCAGTACTCCTGGAAGTACTTCCAGATCTGAAAAGTATAAGGTAGAATCCGATGATGAGATAGATGAAGTTGAAGCCAACTTTGTGGATAGGATGCAAAGAGGATCTGGTAAGTATAAAGGCAAATTACCTTTCAAATGTTTTTCCTATGATAAAGTAGGTCATTTTGCTTCTAGATGTCCTAAAAGAATTGAAAGAAATAGAAGAAGATATGAGAATAGGCCTAGGACCCAAAAGAAGTGTTATTATTGTTATGGGAAAATGTGGATAATATCAATAATCAATAATAACCCAATAACTCAATAGAAATTACAATAATCAAGATTCAAACACAAAGAAAACACCTTGCAAACCTTATTACTTCATGGCTTCCATTGGTCGCCTAATCTCAAATTGATCTTTCGTGTGAATGAAGTCCTTAGAAAGCGTACTTCCTTACTTTTTTTCTTTAAGATGACAATAGAGAACAACTATGATAGTTCTTGTAATGAAGAGGATCTTCAATACAATAAAAATAGTGATCAGAAGCTATGGAATGGTGTTGGGTGCCAAAGGCACACTTGGAATTCTGCAGAGTAAGTTTACTAAAAGCTTGGATGATTGAAATGGAGGAATGGGGGTTGTATTTATAGGTTTGAGAGAGAGAAGATCGACAATATAGAATGAATAAGAAGATCAATGGTTGAGAAGATTTGAGAGGATGTGCACGAATAGGAAGAGGACAAGTGTCCTACTCTTTCATGCATTAGAGGAGTTAACAGAAATAGATTGAGGAGTTAATTGAGTGGACTGATCAGTTAACAGAATAGACTAATCAGTTAAGTGAATTGATTGATTAGTTAACTAATTGGAACTAGATGATAAATAGGACATGTGGGTGAGGGAACAACTAATTAAATATTAAAATATTTAATTAAGTGTGCACATGGATTTGCATGGATTAATTTTGGTGTTAATCCATTTTTGGAGAAAAAAGAATAATTTAAATAAATGTTTTGATTTATTTAAATATAGAGGATGTTAAGTTTAGAAGAACTAATTTAAATAATTGGACATTATTTAATTTAGAATGACTTTAGAATTTAGAAGAAGTGATTAAATAATTTGATATTATTTAATTTAGAGGAATTTTGGAAGAATTAATTAAATAATTTGGTATTATTTCATTTAGAAAAAATTGGAGGATTTTAATTAAATAAATTATTTTATTTAATTTGGAGGAATATGAAGGATTTAATTAAATAAATGATTTATTTAATTTTGTGGAGGAACGTGAATCAGATAAATAAATTGATTTGTTTATTTATTGATAGAGGAATTAAACTAAAATAAATATTAAGAATATTTATTTAGATAGTCATCTCATTTTTAGGTGTAAATATTTTGCCCGTCTTTGATGCAATATGTTTTATCATGTTGTTTCAAAGAATAAGATTTTCTGATAATGATATGTGCCTCAGTTTGCCCTTGGTACAAGTTTAACAACACTAGGATGCCCCCTTAGGAGATTGGACAGGAAGAAAATGTAGAAGGATGTGAGATGGACAATCTCACGATGAAGAAGGTGGAAGAATAGGTTGGGATGAAGAAATTGTTTGAAGAAAGAGATGAATGACACATGATGCAAGATAAAATGATAACACACACAAGCAAGTAAGCAAGTATGAACAAATGATACAAGAAAAAACAAGCTATTGCCCCTGTCAAGCAGTAAACCAATGATTAATTGACAACATGATTGACGATAGTGTTGTCATTGCGGGGAACGATAGATCCCTAGATCAACACAATGGACAGTGTTGTCATTATGGGGAATGATATATCCCTAGATCAACATGATAGGTGTAGGAAAGATATATCCCACTAATAATTATGATTGATTGAGTTGGTTTACGACAAGATTAGGATCAAGACCACTAATTGCGATTGGATAATTTGACAAGATTAGTTTACTCGATTGGTATGGATTAAGGATGGACTTGCATTTGGATCATTGCTCAGCTTGACTGGATTGGATGAAAGATACAATGATAGATAGAAATTTGATTGATAGAAGAAACACTAATGAAGGAATCACAAGCCTTTACTTATGGATGGTATATGGAATGCAATTGGATAGGTTATGGATGTGGATATTTGTCATCTTGATACTACAAGTATTTTGAAGTGCTTGTTTCATCATTGGGCACTTTTTTTGTTTCTTTTCTCTTTTCAAATGTTGTAAGAAAATACAAGCATCTAGGTATAATTGAACTAGGATGACTTGAGTATTACTTACATGGATTTTGATATAGCAAGTTAATACAAGCATCTAGTCAAAATTGAATCTAGATGACCTAAGTATTTCTTGCATTTCAATAGACAAGGATTGCTCCTTTTTCATGTTTAGACCTCTAAAGTCCTTGATGATATTTTACTAATCATGTCGTTAGACAAAAGTCGTCACATTACTAAAGATTAATCCATAAACAATAGACAAATAAAATGATTATGCCCCTATGATAGCTTCTCTAGTTTTTGACATCCTCAAGTAGCATAGAAAGACATAATAACAAAAATCAAGACTCTATAACTTAACATGCTCAAACAAGTACCTACACACTCAAAATGATTTTATCTAAATTATGGCAGGAAGGCACATCTAATGCAAGAATAGTGTCCTCTTAGAACAAGTGGCATTCAAGAATCCAATTCTATAACCAGGTCGAGGACTTGCCCCCAGTCAGATAAAGGATCAACTTATTATGGATGAATGGACAAACAAACATGAAGAAATGGGCCCTAAGGGACTGACCTAGTGCTTCAGGGGCTCATTGATGGTCTTGTTAGTTTCAAGACAGATAACTGAGAGGGGAGGTGAATCAGTTGTCTTAAGCTTTTCTTTTATTAACCACTTAAATCCTTCTTTTAATTTAGCAGCATAACAATGAATCAATCATGGAAACACAATGCAATAATTCAAGTGCAGAAACATATTAACACAGATGACACCAAGATTTTAATGTGGAAAACCCAGTTAAGGGAAAAACCATGGGGTGACTAACCTAAGATTGTATTCTCTGTTAAAAGAATAAAAGGAACAAAGTGGCACATGCCAATTAGGGATCACTACCTGAGCACCCTACTCACAAGAGGTCCACTGCCTACAGGAGACACATTGTCTACAGAATAATAAATATTACATACTTGAACTGAAGAATAGCATCTTCATCATGCTTGAGTCAGTTCCATTTAAGCTCAATACTTATGCTCTACTTTTCACTCCTCTCCTCTCTACCACACTCTCATCTTCACCAAGATACCTTTGAAATGACTTCACAACTCTTATTAATACAAGACATTGACTTTGGGATAATCATCAAGGTCAAAAAACTTTACAGAGAAAATACACAAATACAACTTGATTTATTACAAATAACTTCATGCGAATCACCACATTGTCGGCCAAATATATCTAGGACTCAAATCTTCTTTGTGTCACTCTCCAGAACAAGATATTGCATTTCTAGATCTCACCAGACCTATTTGTGTCACTCTCTCACCTCTGAACATCTGCCAAAACCGGCTTTACTCATAAGGCCATAACTTCTTCAAATCTTCATGCAGACTTCTCAAATCTTTACGGGATCACCTTTAGACACATATCTACAAACCCTTTGATTCACATCCTCTTATCTTCATCTTAGCTGGGATCTTTACTTCATAGAGCTTTACTATCTTCATTGTTCTTCTTTGTTTCTCATAGGACTAATTTTCTCAATATCCTCAGCATACAACTCATCCAATCCTTGACATCAATGCAATAGGAATTTGTTGACATCAATGACAACACCGGCTAGGCCCATACTTGCAACAATCTCCCCTTTGTCATTGATGGCAACATATGATGTGAAAAATTATTTTAACCATGAAGACAAGAACTTCTCCTTACTGACTGACATAACTCCCCCTATCAACAAAAACCATTCACATGTCTTCTCTTCATTTACTACTCCCCCTTTGATCAGTAACCATTTTTGTTTTTCACATGTCTTCTCTCCCCCTTTGACATCAATGGCAAAGGGCAGATACTTGCATCACTTAGAATCATACTGACTGCTCCCCCTGAGTAGTAGCTTCCTATCATCAATCTAGACCACAAGATATGACTGTGAGATCCACCAAACTGATGCACAACAGTGTACCTTAATTCTGAACCGGAGGGGTAATAACCCCTAACTTCTCCTTGAGATACTCAAAAGAGTCCTTAGGTAGAGGTTTAGTAAAAATGTCTACAATTTGACTTCATTCTTGTTCACCTACTCTCTCAAAAAGTGAAACTTGATGGATATATGTTTTGTCTTTGAATGCAACACTGGATTTTTTGATATATTTATTGCACTTGAATTATCACAGAAGATTGTGATAGGTTCCTCATACTCCACTCTGATGTCTCTTAGCATTTGTTTCATCCACAATACTTGAGTGCAACTACATGTTGTTGTAATATATTCTACTTCTACAATGGATAAAGATATTGCCTCTTGTTTCTTGCTTAGCCAAGAAACCAATCTTTTCCCTAAAAAGAATGCTCCACCACTGGTACTCTTCCGATCATCCATATCTCCTGCCCAATCTACATCTGTATATGCATGAAGAGAGAAATCATGATCTCTAGGATGCCATAAACCATACTCAACTGTTCCTTTTAGATATCTGAAAATTCTCTTGATTTCCATGACATGAGTTTCTCTAGGATTAGCTTGGAATTTGGAAACAAGACAAACAACATTCATAATGTCAGGTCTAGTTTTAGTAAGATACAATAGTCCTCCAATCATTAACCTGTACTTTTTCTGATCAACCTTAGGAGATTCATCATCTTTGCTTAGTTTACATTCGGTTGCCATGGGAGTATTCATTGGTTTTGAATCTTCCATTCCAAATTTCTTCAACAATTCTTTCACATATTTGGTCTGAGATATGAAGATTCCTTTCTTTGTTTGAGTGATTTATAGACCTAAGAAGAAATTCATTTCCCCAAACATAGACATCTCAAATTCACTTTTCATTTGATTTACAAAAGTCTTGCACATACTATCTCTTCCTCCAAAAATGATATTATCAACAAATACTTCAACAATCAAGATATTTTCATGTTCAATTTTGAAGTATAAGTTACTATCTGCAGTACCTTTGTTGAACCCAATCTTCAAAAGATGTTTATTCAATCTTTCATATCGGGCTCTTGGGGCTTGTTTGAGTCCATATAGTGCTTTCTTCAACTTGCAAACCATATCACCATGATCAGACAATTGAAATCCATCCGGTTGCTCAATGTATACTTCTTCCAAGTCACCATTCAAGAAGGCAGACTTGACATCTATCTGATATACTTTAAAATCCTTGAAGGCAACAAAGGCAAGAAATAATCTGACTGCTTCAATTCTTGCCACCAGAGAAAAAGTTTCTTCAAAATCAACTCCTTCTACTTGGGAATAACCCTTGCAGACCAATCTGGCTTTGTTTCTAACTACTTCACCATCTTCATTCAGTTTATTCTAGAAGACCCATTTGGTTCCAATCACATTTTTGTTTCTAGGTCTGGGAACAAGATCCCAAGTGTGATTTTTCTCAATCTACATCAACTCTTCCTTCATTGCTTTAGTCCAGCTTTCATCATTGCATGCTTCACTAACAATTTTTGGTTTAATTTTTAAAATCAAAAAATACTTTTCTGAGTCTTGAGCAATCTTTCTTCTTGTTTGAACACCTTTTCTTTTATCACCTATGATCTGATCTTCAGAATGATTCAGTCTTACATACCTGGGAGTTTTGGAAATTTCTTGGACTTCTATTTCTTGGATAGGTTCATTCAAACTTATCTCTTCTTCCTATATTTTAGGATTCTCTGGATCAGTCAGGGTCTAAATTTCAGAGGGGGCTTGGACTTCTTGAACCAAAACATCATTCTAATTATCTTCTTCATGTTCATAAAACCTTGAGGGTTTTTTAATACCTTCATCATCCTTCACATTTGTACTTTCTATAATCTTTCTCAATCTCTTGTTATAACACTGGTATGCTTTGATTTGAGTAGGATAACCCAAGAATATTCTTTCATCACTTCTAGCATCAAATTTGCCAAGGTCTTCATCTCTTTTAATGTAACATTTGCTGCCAAAGACTCTAAAATACTTCACAGTGCGAGTGATGCCAAACTAGAGTTCATAAGGGGTCTTACCAGTATTGTTTCTGATTTGAACTTGATTAAGAGTATAGACAACAGAGCTTACATCTTCTCTCCAATAGATTTGAGGAACATTTGCTTCCAACATCATCGTTCTAGATGCTTCTTGGATGGTCCAGTTCTTTCTCTCCACTACTCCATTCTGCTGTGGAGTCCTTGGAGCAGATAATTGCCTTTTTATTCCATGTTTCTCATAGAATTCTATGAAATCTCTAGATGTGAATTCTCCACCTCTATCAGACCTGAGACATTTTATGTTTAATCTGGTTTCATTCTCTACCATAGCTCTAAATATTTTAAATTTTTCAAGAGCCTCAAATTTTTCTTTCAGAAAAGTTACCCACATCATCCGAGAGTGGTCATAATTTAATAACATGAAGTATCTATCACCTTGTAAACTCCTGATTCTTGCTAGTCCACATAGATTATTATGTACTAAGCCCAACAGTCCAATAGAAGATTGTTCGCTACTTTTGAATGTGACTCTGATCTGCTTACCCAACTGACATTCTTTGCACAAACTATTAATAGGTTTCACCAGTCTTGGAAGATCTCTTACAACCCGAGTGTTGCTTATCTTGATGATATTATCAAAATTCACATGACACATTCTCCTATGCCACAACCAACTCTGATCAATTTGAACAAATAAACAACTTTTTCCAATGCCAACCAAGTGGAAGATGTTACCTTTTGTTTGAGTACCGGATGCAATCTCTGTTCCAAAACTTTCAAAGATCTTAAATTTTCCATTTTTGAATCAGAGATCATAGCCTTTGTCCACCAACTGTCCAACACTGAGAAGATTGTGCTTTAGACCTTCAACATATAGAACATCATTGGTTTTGTTCTTTCCATCAAAGGAAATTGTTCCTCTACCTTTGATTCTGCCAGCAGAATTATCACCAAATTTTACAACACCTCCTTCATATCTTTTAAAATCTATGAAATTATTTTTGTCACCTATCATATGGTGGGAGAATCCACTATCAATGACCCAATCATCCTTTTCTTCAACTTGGGCAGCTAGAGCTCTTTCTATCATTTTATGATTGATAGATTCAGAGGTCATTGTATCTTCTTCCTTGATGGCAATAAACACCCAGTCACTTTCGGATTTATTTCCTATCTCTGATGTCATTTAGAGTTGTAGGAGCATTTGTTGGGGGAACATATTTAAATGAGGTTATGTTCCAATACTAATATCTCATGCATTTTAAGTGACATTCCATGCGGCTTTTCCAGGCAGTGAAGTTTGAACTATCAAACCTTGGACAGTCCTTCTTGTAGGTCAACATTCTGGATCTCCTCAAGCAGTTAAGCTTTTTCTAGAGGAAATTAGCTCTGATACCAATTGTTAGTTTCAAGACAGACAACTAAGAGGGGGGGTGAATCAGTTGTCTCAAAATTTTCTTTTATTAACGACTTAAATCCTTCTTTTAATTCAACAACATAACAACAAATCAATCATGGAAACACAATGCAATAATTCAAGTGCAAAAACATATTAACACATATGACACCAAGATTTTAATGTGGAAAACCTAGTTAAGGGAAAAACCATAGGGTGACTAACCCAAGATTGTATTCTCTATTAAAAGAATAAAAGGAACAAAATGGCACATGCTAATTAGGGCTCACTGCCCGAGCACACTGCTCACAAGAGGCCCACTGCCTACAGGAGACACACTGTCTACGGAATAATAAATATTACATACTTGAACTGAAGAATAGCATCTTCACCATGCTTGAGTCATTTCCATTTAAGCTCAATACTTCTTCTCTACTTTTCACTCCTCTCCTCTCTACCACACTCTCATCTTCACCAAGATACCTTTGAAATGACTTCACAACTCTTATTAATACAATACATCGACTTTGGGCTAATCATCAAAGTCAAAAAACTTTACAGAGAAAATACACAAATATAACTTGATTTATTACAAAAGACTTCATGTGAATCACCACACTATCGGCTACATATATCTGGGACTCAAATCTTCTTTGAGAAACATGCCATCCTTTGTAGAACAACTTCAAGATCATCTACAAGATGTGTAAATCATCCGGCCGAGCAAGATTAGGAAGAACATCATCATCCGGAAGTAATTCATCAATTTCAAGCTCCATCTTCAATGTGGACCGCCAACACAAACTAAACACAATCCAGAGACCCCCACAAGCTTGCCTGAATCACCAAGAACATCCACACTACTTCTGCTTACTGAAATCATTCTCTTCTTCATTTGGAACCTCAAGAACACAGTCTGTTATCACTATCATATTGAAATAGATGCTTACGGACCTCTAGACCATGGACCAATTGGGTTGTCAATTTACATTGACTTCCTAAACACTCCACCAAATCTATAGAACAAGATATTGCATTTCTGGATCTCACTGGACCTATTTGTGTCACACTGTCACCTCTGAACATCTGCCAGAACCAGTTTTACTCATAAGGCCATAACTTCTTCAAATCTTCATACGGACCTCTCAAATATTTATGAGATCACCTTTAGACACATATCTACAAACCCTTTGATTCTCATCCTCTTATCTTCATCTTAGCTGGGATCTTTACTTCATAGAGCTTCACTGTCTTCACTGTTCTTCTTTGTTTCTGATAGGACTAATTTTCTCAATATCCTTAGCACACAACTCATCCAATCCTTGACATTAATGCAACAAGAGTATGTTGACATCAATGACAACACCAGTTAGGCCCATACTTGCAATAGGTCTTGCCTATGTGACGATGCAGAGGCAACGTAGTTTGGGATAATGGACTTCATGGACCTAGGACCTAGGCGATGGGATGGATCGAATGGATGGAAAAGGAGCCTCATGGGTGCATCGATACAAGATGGCCTTGCCTACATGATAGCTCAGAGGTGACGTAGTTTGACAACGGTTCAATGGATTGTCTCAGGACGGATGACATGATGGACGTAAGCTAGGATGAATGAGGAACGAGTTTGCAATAGATGGAGGAAGCGGTTCATCACAGATAGTGCTTGTTTCTAGGTTTTCACCACTTGCTTTTATTTGCATAATAGCTAAAATACACATGATACATGTTTGCCAGGTTTTCATCATGGTATCTATCCAAGGCACCTGTTTGCCAGGTTTTCACCAAAGGATAATTTTTTTTTTGTTTATTGTTTTTCTATTTTTTTGATTTTTTTGTTTTTTTGATCTTTTTTGATTTTTTTGTTTTTTTATTCCCTTGAATTGGGGTTTGGGTGTAGAACTTGCGAATATGCATGCTATTTTTGAGATTATTTGGATTTTGATAATGTTTCAATGTTTGTGGGATTTTTGGATGGCAATTTGAATAGCCTAAATGCTGGATATAGATGACAAGGGAACACCACAGATAGGTAAACAGATGGGTGATAATGGATAATGGATGGGTAGGTAGAAGGAAACAAGGATGTAATCTCTAAGGACTATGTTGCATAGGAATAACTTAGGATTTGACATGACAAAGTTTATGATGAAGGAGGATGAGAGGATTGGATTGTTTTTGAAAAAG
Source organism: Cunninghamia lanceolata (assembly GCA_027924645.1). Taxonomy (NCBI): domain Eukaryota; kingdom Viridiplantae; phylum Streptophyta; class Pinopsida; order Cupressales; family Cupressaceae; genus Cunninghamia; species Cunninghamia lanceolata. The sequence continues at coordinate 21,429,661 of BSBN01000112.1, read as the reverse complement.
ACAAGGTATATCAAGAGTTTTTCCAAAGCATGTTTCAACATTTTGCCCCCATATCTTTTTCAAGATCAAAAGAGGAATGGAGGATGAATGGGCTCAATATGATAGGTATACGTAGGATAAGGATGATAGGAGGGTATGGTAAGATAGGATGGAAAATGATAGTGTCAATGAGATAATGTGCTCCCAAGGGTAAATGATGTGGAAGATCAACCTACACATGATGCCTATTTGCCAAGTTTTCATCATGGTACTTATCCAAGGCACCTGTTTACCAAGTTTTCACCATTGGATGAAAGGATTTTTATTTACTTTTTTTTTTTGAAACATTTGGATGGGAGAAGGTGGATATAGATAAGGACTCGAGCATCTAGTTTCTTGAAAGGTGATAGTCCCACTAGATGGATGTCGTTGCATGGACTATGTCAAATGTCTCTATGCTCATAGATGTTGGTAAGGATTGCATGAAAGGAAGACAAAGTAGGTAGATAGTGGATTATGGAAGGTACGATAGTGGATTATGATGTGGATTATGTAAGACTTATGCAAGGGTGGATGGAAGGCTTATGCAAAAGCATTGACCATAGGAATAGGATGGGGAAGATATGTAGGATAATAGTGGAAAGAAGGGGAGATGGAGGTATGTGGAAGTGTCATGGGATTGAAGGGAACCATGACCAACAGTTGCACATACTATGATAAACATTGAAGCTTATGATAGGAAGGTGGTGTAGGAAGCAATGAAGATTTTTTCATGGTGGATGGGTGATTTAGGCATTTAGGGATCCACATAGACTTAGTATTTTTTTAATTTTTGCTTGTCATGCAGGATGGAAGAATTGGAGACTTTTAGATGGAATGGGATTTTTTGATGGAAAAGGAGAAAGTGGATGGTTGGGATGCCTCATTTAACTTGATGGCTTTTTGCTTAGGTACCCAAATCATTTTGCTTGTAGACTTTACCTTCGAAGGTATGGGCTTGGGTATATACAACTTTTGTACAGCTTCTGAGGTAATTACTTGTTGCTTGGGGACCCACACCTTTTTCATTTTTGCTTTGAGGTGTGTGGGTGAATGTAGCTTTTGAGATGGGTTTTTCTTTGATTCTTCGAATTGATTTCCTAAGGTATTAGGACCTTTAGGATTTTTGACTTGTAGGTAGAGGAATCCAAAATGTATTTTTTGAATCCTATGGGTATGGTGGAAGTGGGGTTGGTGGAAGCTTCATATTTAGACCATATGTGCATTTGTCGATCATGATTCAAAATGTGAGGGCATGTGTAGATGAATGAATTTGGTGTTGGGAGAAGTGGAAGAAAAGTGGATGGAGGGATCGTAGGAGTTGGAAGGAGTGGAGGTAAAGTGGATGGAGGGATAGTAGGATTTGGAAGGAGTGGACATAAAGTGGATGGAGGGAGGTGTATGGTCACATGCTTTTGACATTTGTAGGATGATGGAGGTGGAATGGCGACATACGTTTTGGGCATATGATAGGGTTTGCGATGGGAAGTGGTGGATTTAGAAGGCATGGAAGAAGTACCAACATCTTTGGCTTGTTCACCTTGGGGTATGTATCCAAGGTCATATGAGTGAGGAGGGACATTTACATGGAAGGGCTCCAAAATACCTTGTTCATGAAGGCCTAAGCCTTTACCTTGATAGTTCATATGTTGGAGTATGCAGTGCACAATGGGATTATGGGTGATTTGGGCACTAGAAGAGAGCTCATTATTTGATGGGGAAGGTGAAGTGGTAGATAATGCTTGTTTCTCTCTTAAGGAAGAACATTCATGGATGAAGGTAGTGAGACCAAGGGGATAGGGTAATGGATTCAAAACATTGTTGATAATGGATGGTGGAGGATCAGTCAAATCTTGATTATCGTTATGCTCACTAAGATCCAAGTTATTGGTTTGATCATCTGTGTGCACTTGGGAGGTAAGTGTCTCATCAAGGAAAGTGTGTGTTGTTGGATCATGGATAGGACTAGGTGGAGGATGGATAGGAGTAATGGAGGTTTCTTTCTCATTGATGGCTATGGGGTTATGGATAGATGGGGTAATAAGCTCGTGACCATGGAATGCATAAAGTTGGCTAAGAGGATCATCATGGTTCACTTGATCATAGATAGGATCTTGATCGTAGATGGGATCTTGATCATAGATAGGATTAAGCGTGATGGGATCAATGTGCTTGTGTATAAGTTCTTCATCAATGATAATATCTTGATCAGAGAAAAGATATAGGTTATGGATGGGTTAGATTTGGGTTTCTTTCTCATGTATGGGTATAAGATCAAGTTGTTCATGGAGATCTTCTTCATAGGTAATATCTTGATCATGGAAAAGATAAATGTTATGGATGGGTTGGATGGAGGTAGAGGACTCTTGGATAGGCTCTTGGTTAACAACATGAAGGTACAATGGACCTTGACTTTGGTTCATGGTAGGAGGTTCTTCAATAAGCTCAAGGGATTGCAGATTACATGACAAGGTTGGAGCAATGGACATGCTTGAAAGCTCTTTGATAGGCTCTTGGATAGGTGTTTTATGACATGGAGATGGTTGGTTCCTTGCTAATAGCCATTGGATCACATCTTTCATGAGTGTATGGGTAGATGTGCAATATAATGGATGGAGAATAATGGTAGAAGGCATAGGCTTATGATTAAGGTTAGGATTGCTTGTGCTGGATGGGGATGACATTGGATGAGTGGATTTTGATTTCTTCCTAGCTTTTCTTTTGTTGTATAAGTTTGGAAAAAGTCTTTGGAAAAGATCATTCGAGGATTCTTTAGTTGGCAGATTAGAGCTTGGGGAACTTGATGGTGGTGTTGGTGTAGGACTAGTATGCTTTGGGCTATGCCTTCTAGGGGATGGTGAAGGAGTATTAGTAGATGGAGTGGTATATGATTCCAAACTTAAGGTGGTGTTTCCCTTGTCAATAGTATCATTAAGATAGGTAAAAAAATGTATAACCTTGGTGCGAGGTGTGGCTAGTGCTGGCATGCTCATGTTGGGAAGGATTTGGTACACGTGGATAATCTATTTCCCTCTATTTGCCAAACTTGGGCACATCAAAACTAGGAGAGAAAGGTATCTTAGCCATGCTTGTATAAAATGGATAAGGAGATATCCCCTCTAGAGAGTATCGTTTTGTGGAAGATTCACTTTGTAAGATTGCTACTTGTTGCATGTCTTGGATTTGCTAAGTAAGTGATTCTAATTGACTTTCCATAACCTCAGAAACTGATACAAGACTAAAATGGGTGCTCAAACAAGCAATTATTTTTCTCAGCAAATGTACGGAATAGCTCACTATGACAGATGCGCAGGAACGGAGTGTATATGCACAAAAAGATGGAGCAGATGCACAGTAGGATGGAGCAAATTCATAGCAGAACCATTCTAAAAATTCAATAGAAAATAGATGCGTAGTAGGATGGAGCATATGCACCATAGGATGGAGCAGATGAGTAGTAGGATGGAGCAGATGCATAGTAGGATGGAACAGATGCATAACAGGATAAAGCAAATGCTCAGCTTTGTCTATTTTGGTTGTTTTTGACTAATTTTTCAATGTTTTTGCTTTTCTTTGGCTGAAATTTGGTCTTTTTGATTTGATTTTTTTCAACTATGGCAAGAAGACATAGCAAACACAAAGAATATTTTCATGATTTTTTTTAGAATTTTGACTTTTTTGACTAAAAACAAGTACAAATCCTAGGATGGTAGGGGCAATATAAACTAAATTCTCACTTGGTTTTTACACCAGCTATGATATTCAGAGAGGATAACCTAGGAACTTGGGACACAGGCTCCCCCTTACAAGTGCACAAACTTCTCAGGTACACCAAGTTCTGGGTTCCCAAGGCTCGCAAACCTTAGGATTTCCCTGTTATCTCTACTATTGAATCGTAAGAACATGAGTCATCTTAGGAAGATGATAATCGCTCTTTTCGGCACCAGTTTATAGGGGATTTTGGCTTCTAAAACAATGGATAAGTAGTAAGGGCAACTGTTCAAGTGGTTATATGTGTGGTAGCGCTACTCTCCATTATGGAGTCTCCTAGCCTTCAAGGGTTGCACCTTGGAGGGTTTTGGGGGAGGTTGGTTGTCAGTATAACTAATCAGCACTCATTGCATGAAGCTTTCACCTCAAGCATAATTTATTTATAGTGGCTAGGCAAAGCTTGGATTTAGCTTGTTACCACTTGGATGGAAGGATATCCAAGGGCAAGCCTCTCTAAAGGAAACACATGTGAAGTGATAAGTTTGGCATTTTGATTACCCAAGAAAAGGGAGATCATAGCCCTATTATCATTCCAAATACATGAAAAACAATGATTCTTTCCTCCTATTTAAAAGAAAAAGACTAAATGAGTTAAGCTATTTGGGCACACACAAGATTTGTTAACTTTGAAAGCAAGAAGCACTTGTTCAATTTTAGCCTTCCTAGTATTGGGACTATGTGCAAGTTGTTGATGCAACAAGATCAAGTTACTCCCTTCCTAGTTAGATCTAGATGAGATTTGCATGAACAATTCAATTTACTTCCATAGCTAATTAGATCTAAATGTGAGTAAAAAATGCAACAATAATGACTAACCAGCTCCTAACCTGTAGATAGATCTGAGAATATTCCTGCTAGAGATGTTAGCGTTAGCGAAAAATCAAAAGAAATAACTCAAGGTCCTTATCAGGACAAATGCACAGTTACAGAGAATACATGCATAGATACAGATAACAAATGTATAGAAATAGATGCATGGTTTTAGAGAGTGTATATGCAGAAACAGAGCATAAATGCGTAGAAACAGATGCATTGAAAGAATGAACAAATGCGTAGAAAGAATGAACAAATGCACAGAAAGAATGAACAAATGTGCAGAAACAGATGCGTTGAAAGAATGAACAAATGTGTTGAAAGAAGAAAACAAATGCGCAGAAACAGATGCGTTGAAAGAATGAACAAATGCACAAAAATAATGAACAAATGTGCAGATTAGACAAATGCATTGCAAGAATGAACAAATGCATAGATTGGATAGATGAGTGGTTTCAGAGAGTAAATGCACTGGAATAGTGCTCAGATGCGCTTAAATGTCCTGTGTATGGAATTCTACCACAAAAACTCAATTTGATGTCAAATTGGGGCAAGGCCCCACAGTGGGTGCCATAAATGTTATGGGAAAATGTGGATAATATCAATAATCAATAATAACCCAATAATTCAATAGAAATTGCAATAATCAAGATTCAAACACAAAGAAAACACCTTGCAAACCTTATTACTTTGCGGCTTCCGTTGGTTGCCTAATCCCAAATTGATCTTTTGTGTGAATGAAGCCCTCAGAAAACATACTTCCTTGCTTTTTTTCTTCAAAATGACAATAGAGAATGGCAATGATAGTTCTTGTAATGAAGAGGATCTTCAATACAATAAAAATAGTGATCGCAAGCTATGGAATGGTGTTGGGTGCCAAAGGCGTGCTGGGAATTCTACAGAGTAAGTTTACTAAAAGCTTGGATGATTGAAATGGAGGAGTGGGGGTTGTATGTATAGGTTTGAGAGAGAGAAGATCAACGGTATATAAGATAAATGGTTGAGAAGATTTGAGAGGATGTGAGCGAAGAGGAAGAGGACAAGTGTCCTTCTCCTTCATGCATTCGAGGAGTTAACATAAATAGATTGAGGAGTTAATTGAGTGGACTGATCAGTTAACAGAATAGACTAACCAGTTAAGTGAATTGATTGATTAGTTAACCAATTGGAACTAGAGGATAAATAGGACATGTGGGTGAGGGAACAACTAATTAAATAGTAAAATATTTAATTAAGTGTGCACATAGATTTGCATGGATTAATTTTGGTGTTAATCCATTTTTGGAGGAAAAAGAATAATTTAAATAAATGTTTTGATTTATTTAAATATAGAGGATGTTAAGTTTATAAGAACTAAATTATATAATTGGACATTAGTTAATTTAGAATGACTTTAGAATTTAGAAGAGGTAATTAAATAATTTGATATTATTTAATTTAGAGGAATTTTGGAAGAATTAATTAAATAATTTGGTATTATTTAATTTAGAAGAACTTGGAGGATTTTAATTAAATAAATGATTTTATTTAATTTGGAGGAATATGAAGGATTTAATTAAATAAATGATTTTGTTTAATTTTGTGGAGGAACATGAATCAGATAATTAAATTGATTTTTTTTATTGATAGAGGAATTAAACTGAAATAAATATTAAGAATATTTATTTAGATAGAATAGTGTCATTTTTAGGTGTATATAATTATGTTGAAGATTTTGATGATGTTGGAGTATCAAAAAATGGTGAACTAGATAATACTAATTCCTCTTTAAATGAATGCTTGTTCATTGCTATTAAGGAAGATCTTGTGTCTACTAATTCTTCTAGCTGTATGAAGGAAGGAAAACCAGTGGAAAGTGCTTTGGCTGCTTAGGTCATCAAGGACAAAGATGAATGGGTTATTGATAGTGGTTACTCTCACCACATGACTGGTGACAAAAGTAAGTTTGTAAGTTTGGAAAGATATGGTGGTGGACTGGTTAGGTTTGGAGATGACACAACTGATAGGATTTGTGGAAAATGATCTATTTCTTTTGATGGAAAGTATAATACTAAAGATGTCTTGTATGTGAAATGATTAAAGCACAATCTTCTGAGTGTGGGTTAGATGTGACAAGGGCTATAACTTAAGCTTCAAGGACAATGGATGCAAGATCAAGGAAAGCTCTGGAACAGTCATTGCAACTGGTAAGAAGACCAGAGGTAATATCTATCACTTGAAAGGAATCGAGAACTATTGCTTGTTGACGCAGATTGATGAAAGTTGGTTATGGCATAGAAGGTTGTGTCACATAAATTTTGATAATATTATGAAGATAAGTACTACACATATTGTTAGAGATTTTCCTAAGCTTGTGAAGCTTGCTAATCTAGTTTGCAAGGAGTGTCAATTTGGGAAACAGACAAGAACAATTTTCAAAAGTAAGGATCAATCATTTGGAGGACTACTTGAGCTAGTGTATATAGATTTGTGTGGACCTACCAGAGTAAGGAGTTTGCAAGGAGACATGTATTTCATGCTGCTCATTGATGATTATTCTAGAATGACTTGGGTCACCTTTTTGAAAGAGAAAGCTAAAGATCTAGATAAATTCAAGGCATTTAAGGTAATGGTTGAAAATGAGATGGATTTGAAAATTGAATGTTTGAGATGTGATAGAGGAGGAGAGTTCACATCAAATGAGTTCAATTTATTTTGTGAAGAACATGGAATAAAGAGACAGCTATCTGTGCCCAGAACTCCACAACAAAATGGAGTTGTTGAAAGGAAAAACAAAACAGTTCAAGAAGCTACTAGAACCATGATGAAGGAAGCTCATCTTCTAGAAGCATTTTGGAGAGAGGCAATTCACACTGTAGTATATATCCTAAACAGAGTTCAAGTAAAAGGTAATAGTTCAAAAACTCCCTATGAATTGTGGTATGGTAGAGTTCCTACTATGAAATATTTCAAAGTCTTTGGTAGCAGATGTTATATCAAAAGAGAAGAAGATTTAGGCAAGTTTGATGCTAGATGTGATGAAGGAATCTTACTTGGTTACTCCACCAAAAGTAAGGCCTACCAGTGCTATAAACATGAATAATCAATACAATATATCAATAATACCCAAAACTCAATGAAAAGGGAAATAATCAAGATCAAACAAACAAAAATGAGAAACCTTTGCAAACCTCAATACTTCATAACTTTCGTTGGTTGCCTATCTCAATCAATATTGCACGTATGAATAAGGTCCTCAGAGAGTGCACTTCCTTGCTATTCCAAGATTGTCAATGGAGAATGGCTATGATAATGATTTGTAATGAAGATGAGCTTCACAACAATGGTAGTGATATGGTAACAAGTTGATCACAAGAAAAAAAGGAATAACGTGGGTGCTAAAGGCGCACTGTAATTCCTGCAAAGTAACAATACTGAAGGCTTGGATGAATGAAATGGAAGAACAAGGTTCAATTTATAGACTCTTGAGAGAGAGAAGATCAATGGTATAGAAAGAATGAGAAGATCAATGGTTGAGGAATGTGCATGAATAGGAAGAAGACAAGTGTCTCCCTCTATTTTGCATGAGAGGAATTAATAAAATAGAAGAATGAGTTAACTGAAGAGATAAATCAATTAAAAGAATAGATTAATCAGTTAAGAGAATATAACTAGAGAATGGAAATTGCATGAGGATGAGAAGATATTTTAGCCAATTAAATATTTAGAATATTCAATTGCATGTGCACAAGGATTGAATTATATTTAGAGATAACTCAATTTAGAAGAAATGGACAACTTAAATAAATAATTGATTTATTTAAATTTAGAGAAGATATTATTGGAAGAAACAATTAAATAATTGGTATTATTTAATTTAGAATGAATTTGGAAGAACTAATTAAATAATTGATATTATTTAATTTGTTGGAGGATTTTGGAAGAATTTAGGAATTTAATTAAATAAATTGATTTTATTTAATTGTTGGGAGAATATGAATCAAATAAATAAATTTGTTTATTTATTTATTTATAGAGTAATTTGACTTAAATAAATATTAAGAATATATATTTGGGTAGATTCATGTCATTTTTAGGCGTATACAAGAATCTTACTTGGTTACTCCACCAAAAGTAAGGCCTACCAATGCTATAACAAGAGGTTCAATAAAATCATTGAAAGTGCAAATGTCAAAGTTGATGAGTGTAAAGAAAGGTCTTTAGAACCAAGTGGATATGAGTCAGATGATCTAGATGTTTTAGAAGTGGTGCAACATGAAGACAACAAAGATGAAGAAGAACAAGTTTTGGTAAGTGCTACCAAAACTCCAAGATATGTAAGAATCAGTCATTCTGAAAATCAAATCATAGGAGATAAGAAGGGATCTTAACCAAAAGAAAAGTTGCAGAAGAACAAGTAAATTTTTGTCTGATCTCTAAGATTGAACCTAAAACTATGGATGAGGCATGCAAAGATGAGAATTGGATAAAGGCCATGGAAGAAGAATTGATGTAGATAGAGAAGAATCAGACTTGGGATCTTGTTCCCAAATCAGTAGACAAGAATGTAATTGGTACAAAGTGGGTCTTCAGAAACAAAATGAATGAGAATGGTGAAGTGGTAAGAAACAAAGAAAGATTGGTATGCAAAGGATACACTCAGGTTGAAGGAATAGAATTTGAAAAAACTTTTTCTCCAGTAACAAGGATTGAAGCAATAAGGATGTTTTTAGCTTTTGCAGCATACAAAGATTTCAAGGTTTATCAAATGGATGTGAAGTCTACCTTCCTAAATGGAGAGTTGGAAGAGGAAGTCTATATTGAACAAATGGAAGGATTTCAGTCATCAGAACAAGGGGACATGGTATGTAGATTGAAGAAAGCATTGTATGGATTAAAGCAAGCTCCCAGGGCATGATATGCATGATTGGACAAGTACCTAATATAGATAGGGTTTAGTAAAGGTATGACAGATAGTAACCTCTACTTCAAGATCAATGATGAACAAACTTTGATAGTTGTAGTTTTTATTTATAATATTATCTTTAGAGGCAATGAAGGTATGTGCTCAAATTTTGCTGGAGAAATGCAAAGTGAATTTGAAATGTCTATGTTTGGAGAGATGAACTTTTTGGGTCTACAAATAAGTCAATTAGATAAGGGTATCTTCATTTCTTAGTCTAAGTATGTGAAAGAGTTGTTAAAGAAATGTCAGATGGAAGACTCTAAACCAGTATGCACACCGATGATAACTGGTTGTAAGTTGAGCAAAGATGATAACTCACCCTTGGTAGACCAGAAAAAGTATAGATCTATGATTGGAGGATTACTTTATCTAACTCAAACCAGACCTGACATAATGCATGTAGTATGTTTTGTGGCAAGATTTCAAGCAGAACCCAAGGAATCACATGTGATGGTAGTCAACAAAATTCTGAGATATTTAAAAGGTACAATAGATTATGGTTTGTGGTACCCTATGGATAGTGACTTTGTTCTCAGTGCATATACTGATGCAGATTGGGCCGGAGATGTGGATGAAAGAAAAAGTACAAGTGGAGGTGCATTCTTGGGAAAAAGATTAGTATCTTGGTTGAGCAAGAAACATGATTCAATATCCCTATCTACTATAGAGGCATAATAAATTGTAGCAACATGCATTTGCAGTCAAGTGTTATGGATGAAGTAGACTTTGAAGGGCATCAAAGTTGTGTATGAAGATCAAATTACAATCTTTTGTGACAATACAAGTGCCATCAATATAATCAAAGAATCTAGTGATGCATTCAAGGACAAAGCACATGTCCATTAGGTATCATTTTTTGAGAGAAAAGGTGACAGAGAATGAAGTGAAGTTGAAGTATGTTTTGACCAAGGATCAGATTGTAGACATTTTTACCAAGCCTTTTCCCAAGGATACTTTTGAGTATCTCAGAGAAAAGTTAGGGGTCATTACCCCTCCTGCTCTAAACTAAGATGCACAATGGTGCATCAAGCTGGAGGTGTTTAGAGGTCTAGATTGATGCTTTTTAGGGCTACTTGTAAGGGGGAGTAGTCAAAAAGTTCAAAGGAGAGATTGGATCAGAGCAGAAGAGTGCAAGTATGTGCCCTTTGCCATTAATGTCAAAGGGGGAGAGAAGTCATGTGAAAAACTTATAGTGTAGATGTGTAAGAGAAAGGGGGAGAATTTTGGAGAAAGAAAGAGTGCAAGTGTGTAAAGAGAAAGGAGGAGAATTTTGGAGAAAGAAAGAGTACAAGTTTGTAAAGAGAAAGGGGGAGAATCTTGTCTTGATGGTTGTTACAGTTTTTCACATCATATGTTGCCATCAATGACAAAGGGGGAGATTGTTGCAAGTATGTGCCTAATCGGTGTTGTCATTGGTGTCAACTATATCCTATTCCATTACTTGTTTAGAAGACTTGTATGTTGAGGATATTGAGAAAATTAGCCTCTCCAGAATAAACAAGTAAGCCACAAAGAAGTGCAGTACAAACAGTGAGTTGTATGCTAAAGAACAGTCTAGTAAACTACTCCACATTTGTTCCTAATTAAAGATCGTAGTTTGCAGATTGGAAATAAGTTAGAGGTATGTCTAAGGATGCTATATTTTAGGTCTGAGCCATTTGCATGAAGATCTAAGTGAGTTGTATTCACTAGAGTGAAGCCTACTTTTTCTGTAAGTTTAGTTGAGACAGGAAGAGAGTATTTGGCTCTACATTCCTCTGCAAGAAAGTACTTTGCTATGTAGTTTTAGAGGGAAGTTTGGGATGATGACAAGTGCCTACAGTTGTAATGGTTCATGGTTTGGTGGTCTGCAAACTATCTTTCTTTTATGACAGTTGAAGATAGTAAAGCTCATGTGTTCCAGTGAGAAGATTCCTATGGACAAAGTGGTTAAGGTTTGTGTGGTTTCTCCTAATGATTATAGCATGCTTTTGGATGTCTCTTATTCATGTTCCTATTTGGAATTTGGTCTGCATTAATAAATTGAGATGGTGTGTGAAGATTATTCCTAGATAACATAGCATGTAACGGGTCTTGGCCGACTTGGTTGATCCCAGTGATTGCAGAGATCTCTAGAAGATTGTGGAAGCATGTTGTGGCATGGAAGATCGTGTTTGAGTCCTAGCTAAGGCATGGAGTGATCTACATTTCATTCCCTTTGCATGATGTTGCAATAGGTCAGGATCTATTTTGTAAATGTTTGTAATACCAACCTTGGAGATTGTTCCAATGGTTGATGCTGACCTTGATGATCATTCCAAGGTTGATGTAGTGTATAAATACTTGTAGTTGAGTCATGGAAAAATTGCCCTTAAGTGAAAATGAGAATACATTAAGAAAGGTCCAAAGGTAGAGCAGAGCAGAGGTAGAGGAAAGAAGAGGAAGAGTGAAGTAGAGGAAGAGTAGGGAAGAGGAAGAGCCGAGCTGAGAAATTGTTTATTCACAATAAAGAATGGTGTTTGATCATGACAGTGAATCTGGCAGTAAGCCGCTAGTAGGGTTTAATAACCCTTATTGTAATCTTTCTAGGTTTAGGGTTGAGGCAGTGAGTCTTCTAGACCTAGTTGTTCTTCATAGCAGTAAGCTAGTATGTTTAGGCCCGTGGGGTGACCAAGCCTAAACATCACTATTTCAAGATTGCAATATATATTGAGAGTTAATCCTCTCCATGGGTTTTCCCCACCTTGGGGTTTTTGATGTAAATTGGGTTTCTCTTGTGTTTGATGTTGTTAATTTTCTGATTTCATGCACTCATTGTTAAATCATAATAATTGTAGATAAGTGATGAATGTTTAATTGTAAAAAGTGTTTAAGTTTTTATGACAACTGATTCACCCCCCTCTCAGTTGTCTGATGCATATCAACACATCTCAGTTGTCGGTACAAATAACACCTCCAATCAAACCTACTAATGTGTCTGGTAGGGGCCCATAGTACTCCACCATATCAGCCTAGTTGATCTCTATACCTTCTAGGTCTGCATCATCAAAAACCTATCAACACTCTACCAATCTAGCTTAGGTCACAGACTCATACTCTACCAACTCACCCTGAATTGAAATGCATAGAATCTAATGCATGTCCTCCAAGGTCACTATCATCTCCCCAGTAGGCAAATGAAAGACACTAGTCTCAGTGTGAAATCTTTCACCGAGGGCAGTCAGCAATCCTAGATTCACCTGTATCTTGGGCATAAAGTAGAGATACCACAATTTGACTGATCCAAGTACCAAGTGGTCAGTCTTGGTCAAGTACTGTCATAACAGCTGAGTAATCAGAAACCTCTCCCATAACGTCAATACATGATCAAGCTCCTCCTGCAGTCAATAACAAAGCACGTTAGAAAAACAAACTAAGCTGTATATCTATCTAATCAATCAAACCAGTTACTTATCTATCCTATCAGGAAACCTATCATGTCATCTCTTTTGAGATTCTATCAATCTCGAAGATGACCTATCAGTTGGCCAACAATGATCATGATTTTGACTCTATCAAACTAGCTCAGTAATTGAACAGTTTTATCAGATGTGCAGCTTTGTATCAAATGCGTTGAATCCCTTTATTTGTGCTATTTCAGGCACATGCTTTTACAATAAAAGCACATTTTCTTATCATATGCACCTAATCCCTATCTAATTGTATGCTTCTACATTCATGCACAACTTTATTTTGTTTACACAAGATTGCTGATTAGATGCACCTCATAATTTAAAAGCACTGAAACCCTAATTATTTGTGCCTAAACATCTATCATTTGCAAAAATAGAGCATATGCTTCAATTCCTGGCTCACATGCGCAGAATCAGAGCAGATGTGCAGATTCCTAGCTTGTTTACGTAGAAACAATAAACCCATGCATTCAAAAGTGATAACTTTGACCGAAAATTTGACCATCATAAATGCAAAATGACCAAAATTCAAAGGGTACATACTGGGGGTCCATAGTCTGCTAGCCACCTGAATCATTGAATCCTCTCAAATCAGTGACTCTGTATCAGATATCAATCCATCTCTGCTAATTGCTTTGCATTGCTAAACACTAGAGCTCCTATAATCTCTCCACAAAAGATAAGTGTACAAATGAATAGAGAGATGACCCCACATTTCTATTTATAGCCAAGTGAGCCTAGTTGGAGGTGTTTAACCTAACACAAGAATGTTGTGTTGTACATTTGTTTCTCATTCTCCATCATCCAAAATTTTCACCTGTCGATCGTGTCATTCATCTTTCTTAATCGTGAGATCGTTTGTCATCATTTTCCATATCCAACCTGACCAATCTCCAGAGGGGGCATCCTAGCATTATCAAACCTGTATCAGGGGCAAACTGGGGTATGTATCATAATCATAATTTTTTTATTCTTTGAAACAACGTGATAAAACACATTGTCTCAAAGAGGGGCAAAATGTATACACCTAAAAATGGCTTGTGTCAAATTAAATAAATATTTTAATATTTATTTTATTCTTATTCATCTATCAATTGAATAAATATCCTAATTTATTTAATTGGTTCATTATTCCAAGTAATTAACTAAAAATCAATTTATTTAATTAAATATCCTAATTCCTTTAATGTTACGTCTAATTAAATAATCCTAAATTATTTAATCTTTTCTTCTAACTCAAAGTCTTATGTCTAAAATTCCACATCATCTCATCCATGTCATTCTTCCATGTCATTCTTGCATGTCATTTGGACACCTCACCATGTTGCTCCAATAATTAAATATTCTTAATATTTAATTAAGTAATTATGCTCTTAACATGTGCCCTATTTCTTCTCCATGTGTCCTATTATTTCTCAAATCATCTCCATGGTCAAAGACACTTGTCTTTCAAATCCTAGTTTATCTCTCACATTCCAACAAATCAAGAGTCCTTCTTTTCTCATAGTCTTCCACTTTTAACTCACAGGTCTTTGTGAGCACAATGACATGTGTCTTATGGATCCACATATTCCTCTACCTTGTAAACGTAGTAGGAACATTTCCCATGATTATCTCCCTCATCCCAACCAACTCCATCTCAACCGTACATGTCACAGACAACTCCTCCAATCGTGGATCTATTGACACATGGACTTGGCCTCTCCTAAGACTATAAAAGGAAGGTATCCCTCCCTCATTTAGATCATATTGTATTCACAAGAGCTTAGTACATGCATTCTATAGAAATTCCATCATAGCTATCAAAGCATGCCTTTGGCTCCCCTCATTTGTATTGTAATCTCATTATCCTCATTGCATAATCATTATCCATGGAATCAAATCCTAGTCGCCATCATCCATCTTAGTGTTACATTGTAGAAACCATTCACTTTGCATAATCCTCCACAAAGCCATTCTCTCTTTGTCATCTTAAAACAACAAGGAAGTATACTTCTGAGAGCTCAATCATAAACAAAAATATCATTGAAGAGATAGGCACAATGGAAGACATGAGGTAGTTTGGTTTAGTAAGGTATATCTTTGTTTTATTGCATTTATCTTATTTTCATTGAAGTTATATAATATTTAGATAGTTGCTACTCTAGTTCAAATTTTCAATCATACTTCCAACATTATCAAAGCCACAAATACTGATTTGATCAAGTTTAATCAAGGAAGTATCAATCTTAATCTAATGTAACAGATTAAGACCATAAACATTAAGAGCCAATCCATTATCAATCATAACTCATTTGATAAGTTTCTTGTTTATTGTAATGAAGATAATTAAAGGATCATGTTGCTTTTGAACTTCAAGAGATGGCAACTCATGTTGAAACATAATATCTATTTTTGTCGCATGTATACAATCTAAAAGAGCTACTACATCATTTGGCTTGACAACAGGTGGCACAATCACCTTTTGTAAAGTTTCTTGGAGCATTTCATGGTATGTAGGAAAAGTTTGTATAAGTTCCCAAAGAGAAATCTTAGCAGGAGTAGCTCAAAGATGCTCAACAAGATCATAGTCTTGACCAATTTTATTTGTTAAATGAGGTGCTTGAGGAAGCATAGGTTGATAAGATGGTAAAGATATCAGAATGCTTGATTGTTGCTTTCTTTGTTTGTTATTCTAAGTATTATATGTATGAGAAACCATAGTGTGACTAGGTTGTGAATTTTGATGTGTTATTTATTTAGCATAGTTATAAATGTAATGAGTAGGTTGAGAAGAAGGTGAAAGATCTCTAACTGTGAGCACTGGTTTAGAGTGTGGTTGAACCACATCCAAACATAGGTTGACCACTATCTTCAGCTTCACAGGTTCTTCTTGAGGTTTAGGAATATAGATTGCATTTACTAATCTTTGAAACAACGATAGTTTAGTAGTCGTAGTGAAATGTTCAATAGAGATAAAGTCCTCAAGGGCTTCATTTAACATATTGAAGTCATCACAACTAAATGTCTTATCATACACATGAAAGTCTTGTAGAAAGTAATCTGACATTATAACATGTTCTAATTAACTCAAGACTTAAATGTAAAATGATATAGCATAAACTTTGTGAAAATGGAATACAATAGCACTATGCAAGACACATAGTTGTAATTTTAAACTCTTTTAATGAAAGGATAAAGAAATCACTCAAGATTAAATGTATGTACTTTCATAAAAGAGGGTTTGCAATCTAAATGTGATTTAGGACAGCAAACTAATTCAAATTTGATATTAAAAAGGATGCAAATTCTTTTAAAGCATAGGTTTACCAAAATGTTTAGTGGAAAATGTGGGATAATGATAGTTCAACTAAACTAAATCAAACCCCACACTTTCATGTGATAAACATTAAGGAGGTAAGGAGCCGAGCTTTAGGGATCAAGCTACAAATTTCCTAGACTTCCTTTTTCTACTAGCTATGACTACGTAGATGTTTAGATTAGGTTTTTACAAGCTTATGATGTTCACTAAGTGTAAAAACCTAAGTCATCAATTATACTGTAACATACTAATTTGAGACATGGATATAGGCAAACAGATCACAAAAACATAGAACAAAAGGTACAGAGAGTGTGCACCTAGAAAATGAGGGCCTATTGGACAAGGGTGCCCACTCTTTAGCCCCACAAGTTTTCGTCTAACAAAATCTTCTATACCAGGTATTTGATAGCCTTTAAAGATTCCTATATCCTAAAGAATATGTTTAGTTGGGCTAGGGCACCTGGTCTTTAGCCCTGGAAGTTCCACAATCCTAAAACCAAAGGTTCTATAGTAATTGTATCTATAATGTCCCTCTTTCTATCGCTCCTTTCCATCAGATCTTTACGAATGCGACCTACACATACAAAATGAGGAGAAATATGGTTGTGGCTATATAGGAGCTTGCCTTAGCCAAGCCCCATTTTTGGTATTCCTACCTCAACAATAGCCAATGGTAAAGATCTACAAATGTGTGTGTTCATGTAACAAATGTGTATGCAGAAAATGTAAAACCCTAGATGACTCAAGCATTAAGGAAAGATCAACACCTTGCTTCACTCAATAAAACAACAACATCACCTCAAGGAGATGATATCAATGAAGACTTGTAGAACAAGAAGGTGAGGCAGCCATATTCGCAGAAGATTTCCAAGCTCGATGTTGGAGGCTTTAACCCTTCTCCTGATCATAAAAAAGGTTGTACAAACCCTAGGAAGAGAAAGATAGTCTCAAGATCTTGATTCCTAATCTCCATCGAATGTCTCCATGATAGAAACTACAAATAAATCCAAGAGCTTCAATAAAGCATTGTTCTTCAATGGAAAATTTGGTAGAGTTTTGGCATAGAAAGCTTGCATATAGATTGTGTAATAAAATGATTTTTGAATTTCTTTAAATATCTAACCTTAGAAGTTCAAATATTTGAAATAACATGTCGACATCAAATGAAAAATGAAATTTGAAATTAGAATCCTGAGGTGAATGGCAGGAACCGACACCTTGCCAATATTTAAAACCCCAAAAAATAGGGTAGGACAAGGGCGCAGGCACCCTTGTCCAAGCCCTGATTTTTCTATCAAGTCTGTACCAAGGAGGTCTAGGATGTCTAGAATCCAAAGTCTCTTTTTAGGTTCAGTCATTAGTTATCTTAGAATATGACATTTCTCCAATTAGACATAGGTCAGTCAGGGTTTGGGAAGGCCATAAACAAATAGCTTGAAAGGACACCAAAGGAGAGGAGCTCAACTCATGAGAAATTGTACCATTCCATGTAGAAGGATAATTTTTGACATAACACATTCCAATCTCAACCTAATTCATCTTCCAACCCTGTCATAAACCAATTGTTGCAAAATATGACCTCCATCCAACAATTGGCCAACATGAGCAATAGTCCACCTAAACCTAATATGAGAACACATTATATCCATAGCCCTTTGTCCTATGGCATCCTAAGAACTCAAATGCCCGAGAAGTTTGAGACCCCTCTCTTTGAGAAATATAATGGGAATGGAGACTCTAACAACCATGTGGTAGCCTTTACCGCTATGTGTAATGATTTCTTCTTTGAGGATGTGATCTTGGCAAAACTCTTTCCTAGGTCACTCAAGGACACAGCCTTGGATTGGTTTTGCTTGTTACCTCCTAATTCTATAACTTATTTCTAATAATTAGTCAATAAGTTCCTCAAGCATTTTCAAGTGAATATTGGACCTCAAGTCTCTTTGTCAGACTTAGTTCATTGCAAACAAGG
Source organism: Cunninghamia lanceolata (assembly GCA_027924645.1). Classification (NCBI taxonomy): domain Eukaryota; kingdom Viridiplantae; phylum Streptophyta; class Pinopsida; order Cupressales; family Cupressaceae; genus Cunninghamia; species Cunninghamia lanceolata. Next base: position 21,411,410 of record BSBN01000112.1, on the reverse strand, counting down.
AACAAAAGAAAAAATAATAGATTTTATGGGCTGTCATCAAGCCTTGTTCTCACAAGTCCAATATTCTATTCCGGATGATGATGTACAAAAATATTCTATTCTTTATTGGAAACATACAACTTCGTATCAGTGATAAGATATTGTTGATGTGATATGATTCTTTCACTCATCTTTGCATGGATCTCCATGATTATCAACTTTCAGATAGTCAGTATGAGCATAATCCCTCATTGGCTCTAGTTGGTTAATTTGAAGCCTCTCACAATCATTCTTTCAAAAGACAAAATAAAAACTTCATCAAGATAAATGAAATTTCAGCGAATAACATAAGAAAACATTTGGTGGTAGTGTCATCTCCTGCTCCCACCCCTTACAAGTTGAAACCAAAAACAATAAACTTCACATAATTATCAAAATCTCTCTATGCTATCTTGACACAACTTTTGCAAAACAATATCATCAAGCTACCACCTGTTAGACCTCTCGATCCAAGTAAGATGCAATCATCTTCCTTTGATTTGAAGGCCTTTTATCAATTTCACCGCTTTGTTGGCCATGACATTGAAAGATGTATGCATCTTAAACATGAAGTTCAAGATCTCATCAACTCCAATGTCATCCAAGTTGCTGGTGTGAATGATAATGGGAATAAATTGGTGGCAACTCCTAATCAAAATCTTCAAATATATACTGATCCTTTACCTCATCACAAATCTAATGTCATTGATATTTGCATGGGGGATGTTTGCCCTCACAAAGAGCAAGTGGATTCAGAACCTGCTATATCTTTTTCTCCACATGATGCTACTATTGAAGCTCCTAATGGACCTCTTTGCATTACTACTCAAATCAATGATAAACCTATTCAGGGTGCTATGATCAATCCTATATGCATGGTGAATGTAGTAACTAAAGAGTTTCTCTACATGCATGTTTTACATCAAGATACCTATAACGTATCATATATGGTGATTAGAGTACATGATGGGTCTATCCTTCCAACTCTTTGTGCTTTGACTCTTGAAGTTAAGGTTGGGCCAAGAGCCTTGGATGTTAATTTTGTCATCATTCCTACATCAAACTTATTTCATGTGAAGTTGGGTCACCCATGGCTTTGCTCCATGAAGCTGGTCCCCTCTATGGTTCACAAGTGCTTAAAGTTTCCATTTGAGGGACAGGTGCATGCTATACACCATAGTTAGTATTGACCTCTTGCTCAAAATAGACATTTTACACTTGACTACTTTTGGCCACAACTAGTTGGAGTTACTTGAGCTAGAGAGGATTTATTTTTCTTATCATATCAAAGTTTAAAGCAATGAAAATAATAGAGTTATCGCTTAGTAATATTCCTCCTTGAGCTTCTAAGGCTACGGCAGTAGTTCCTCCTATCACACAGGTGGTGAATGAAGCTAAGCCCAAATCAAATGTTCTTCCCTATCCCTGAGCATCTTGTAGATATTATAAGGTTCCCCCTCCACCATCCCTTCAAGGACAATGAGGCAACCTTCATGCACAAAACAGACCTCCCCACAATCGCAATGTTACTTTTATACCACCTGCCTCCACAGAGACTAGTGGAAATTAATTAGTTGTGCATGTTTTATTTCTTGAGGTTTCTCAACTGCTTGACGACGCTCATGTACTTCCACCTATTTAATAAGTTGAGAAGGAAGAGCAACCTGCATTGAGGAACCCTTCCCCTGTAGTCTCCCAACCTTCAGTGGTTCCTCCTATTTCTTCGAATGTTCTTGAAACAAAGGAAGAAAAGGAACCCATGTTGGAAGATACTATGGTTCCCCTAACAAACACCATGAATAAAGAAAAGATAAATAAAATCATGAGAGAAAGAAAGAAGCATCATTGTGCTATGGCTTGCCTTGCCGTAAGAGAGGAGAATCTCCCTCCTTGCAAGCATTTATCACCGATGGATGTGAAAGAGACGTCTATTACTATTGTGTCTCCTATACAAAAAGATGAAGCTTCAAAAGCCACTATGGAACCTATTGTACTACATATTGATAGTGAATCCAAAGATAATATGGGTATGGCTATTGTTCCTTATACCTCATGTGCTATAGTTCCTCTTGCATCTTGTCCACCCTTCCAAATGGATGATGAGAAAGATTGGGAGGAGGATGATTTGCTTTATGTTGACTCATAGGTTAGGTACCTTTTTCTTTTATGTTATGAGTGCATGTGGTTGTTTTCTCCCACGATGTGTTGCTTGATGTGTTATTTGTGTTGTTATTGTTGTTGTTGTTAAGCTCTCTTTGGATGACCTTTCACACCCTTGTAGGTGCAAGGATACAAAGGGAGCAAAATTTGTTGTGACATTCCCTCTATTTGTATCATCATTCACCTATATGTTGTTATTTGTATTGTTGTTCTGCCCTTTGGGGACAATGCAAGGCGTAGAATGTTTTGACATTCTCCCTTGTTGACCCAAGGGATGTTTATTTTGATTTCATGCTATACTTCTTCCTTTTTATCCGTAGTTCTTGTTGATATTAAGGAACACTGATAAGGGGGGTGAATCAATGTTCTACAAAACTTATTATTTTGTTCCTTTATTAATTTACCACATACATTCAAAAGAAAGAAACATGAACTCAAGAACAACAGCAACAAAATCATCACACATGAACACCAAGATTTTTACATGGAAACCCGGTTAAGGGAAAAACCACGGTGGGGGTTTACCCACAAGATTTTATACTCTATTAAAAGTATTACAAATGGAAAGGCACATGCCTTTGAGCACACTACCTAGAGCTCACTGCTCAAAGGAGGTTCACTGTCTATAAGATTAATTACAAAGAGTTCACTGGAATACTTGAACTGAAGAATAGCATCTAATAATGCAAGATTACAGTTTTAGTTAGGATCAATATACCGACTTCACACACTTCATCTCTCACTGCCCTATTTTACTATTCTTCCATGATCTGACCCTCAGATCTCTACTTCTCACTTGATACTGCCACACTTCACACCTCTTATCTCATATTTGCACATCCATATATCAAAATGGTCACACCCATCAATCATATATATCTACAACATGAAATTATATCAACTGCAGTCAGCCTTAAGAAAACTTAGAAACTTTTTCAAGATCACTATTATGTCGACTGAATCCATACACAAACATCAATGTGGACCATAAATTATAAATTCAAGTCACCACACATGTCAACCAATACCACTGGATCTCATAAATTACTTAACTAACCACTTCTCTTAATCTGTACAAGGATCAAACACCAAGTCAGCCTGTTCTTCACCAAACTGAACTGTCTAACCAAAACCTGATACTCAGATGCTTGTAACTTTCAATCCTTTCATCACCGAAGGATAAATATTTGGATTTAGATAGCCCTGACATCCCTTAACATTTCCTTAGATCTACAACACAATATGATAATCTGTGGAGAAATGCAGACCAAAATGTTGAACCCTGTCATATGCTCTGTTCCTGTCTATTCGGACTTAGACAAATCTACAATCTGACTTCTGGTATGATCAAATGATGCAATGCAGATTTGTAAGATAGATTCAATTGCCATTAATGACAACACCTGACATGCCTAGCAGTGTCTCTTGCCAACAATATCCCCCTTTGGCATTGATGGCAACACTTAGTGAAAAATGATTAAGTGTTAGAACAGCTCCCCCTTACTATGTACACTTGTGATTTCCAATGCTCCCCCTTAGATGAATTCCTCATTTTTCACTACTTTCCACTCCCCCTTTGACATCAATGGAAAAGGTTGAGGTCCGGATCCAAAAGTTCACACAAAAACTCTATACATACTTCCGCATATGTACAAATAATCCTTATGTCTTATCTACATAAACTTAAACACATCACAAAAAATGTTTTTCAACAGTGCCAATTCATAGTCCCAACTTTTCTTCATGCCATCCAAAACTAAAATATGACCACTGAATAAGAATGCATGTGACTCTGCCTTTTGCAGATCAATGGGATCACTTGTCAGAGCAACAACTTGAGCTTCTGTTAATGCATTGAACATTGTTTCTAACTTAGGGAGAATTAGTCCCCGGAGTTCACACATCCTTGCCACAATGTTTTCTTTTTCTTTCACAAATTTCTTTATTCCATCAGTCAATTTAACTACTTGGCATTCTTGACTTGCTACAGATACTATCAAAGGATTAAAGGATTAAGATACGTTTGACAATTTTTGCTCAGACTCCTTTATTTTCTTCTCAATGTCCTCTACAACTATTGACCAAGATAGACAAAATTTGTACACATCTCCTCCTTCAGTGAGGGCATTTTAAATACTCTTTACACTAGTATCCAACATAATTCTATCATTGGCAATTATTCTTTTCAGTTCACTAAATCTTTTATCATTAAATTCATTCCAAACTTTAACTTCTGCTAACTTCTCAAAACACTCAAAGTGAGTACTTACAGAATTTATGAGACTCTTCAATTGACTGGAGGGGGATGTTGATGAATCCTTCTGAAATGTAGGCATGATTTTCTCCAAAATGCTAGATGCAAGACCAAGCAACTCACTATCTTCTATATGGAACTATAGACACCCAAAATTGACCTAATTATCATTAGTACCAAATATTGCATTATCTATCATCTGCATATGTCTAACACACTTGAGCAATTTATCTATTTTCTAAACCATCTATTTGTTCTATTAATTAAAAAAATTTATATTTATTTAATTAATTCATTATCTATTTCCTCTAATCTGTAATTAAATAATCTTTAATTATTTAATTATCTTCATTATATCTATTTTAATTAAATAAATCTTATTTATTTAATTAAATTTCCCTTCATAATCCCACTTTCTAATTAATTAAATAAGTTTTATATATTTAATTAATTTCTCTTATCATTTATCTTCATGAGCTGACATGTGTGCCTCTTTTATTTAAAAACATGTGTGGCACTGCATCTTTTATTTAATATCTTTCACATGTAGTACTTTTTATGTACACAATCACACATGAGCCTTATCTTCCCTCCACTTGTCATTTACACATTCACCTATGAGTATCAATTCATCTTAGCCATTCACATAGCCACCAAATCTCTACCGTTGATTGATTTTGGTTGAAGTCTATATAAACACCCTCTCATTTCATACTACATCTATCCATCATTTTTCATATAGCGTCTACATTATCATCCTGAGCATATTGAGCATTTTAGCATCCATTCAGCATATTATCATTATAATCCATCCATCATGGTAGCTTTGATCTTCATAATTGTTCATTGTTGAAGAAGCAATCCACATCACAGACAAGGAATCATACAATTTAGGTGATCTTGTTCTTGAATTGCATGCTTTTGATTTCACTTGGATTCAATTATTTGATGGTGGTAGGATTAGGTTTTCATTTATATGCTTGATCTTATTAACCTAATTTTTACCTATCCACATTTTGGCACGCCTGGTGGGACTCACGTCCTTGATTAATTTTGTTGTTTGAAGTTGTTTTTTGTGAAGTTCAGATTTTCTGAGTGCTCACAACAAATCGTGGTCACTTTTAAGTGAAAACCAGTCACCTTTAGAACATTTGCATCACTTTTAAGCTATCAGTTATCACTTTCGGCATTTTTGGGATCACTTTTAAGCCAACAGTGGATGCTTCTAGTCTTTTTTCATCACTTCTGAGTCAACAATGGTCGCATCCGTCATTATTCGCGTCGCTTTTAATCTGAAACTAGCTGCTTTTGGCTGTCTGGGTCACTTTCTACAATTGAGGGATTTTCTGCTAACATCTAATTTTTATAGGTATTTTACACATCTAGCAAGAATGGGTCACTTTTGAGCATTAATAGTTCACATCTAGGTTTTCAGCATCACTTTTGAGGAGCAACAGTTCACTTTCAGTAGAATTTAGATCACTTTTAAGCAACAGTTAGTCACCTCTGGTAACTGTGTATCACTTTTAGTTTTATCATTTATAGTTGGATTTTCTTGGTTATTAATCATTTCTTTGTGTAGCATCTTATCAATTATCTAAGAAAAGGAGGTTGTGAAACTACTAACATATCTATTGCAGCTTCGATCGGTTCAAGACATTGCATTTTATCACTAATTTAGGAACATTTGGGTTTGGTGCTTAAAAAGAATCATTGTTTGCTTTGTGTTTGATTTATCTTTTTTGGATTGCTTGTTGTGCATGTTTATAACCCAAATTTAATAGTAAAAGTATCCTCTCCCCTTTCCTAGCAAATGGATCTTGGGTGCATGATAACTTGTTATTATCTTTAGAGGGCCTACCTTCCTAGTGTGAGAAGGAGTACAACCCAAGCAGTAACGAGCTAAAGCCAAGTCCTTCTGAACTGCTATATAAGAAAAGTGTTTGTGTCGAAAGCCACAAACAATGGGTGCCACTATGTTACACCGATGAATGTTTCCCCCAAAACTCCTTAGAGCGTAACCTCTTTGGGTTGGGAAGCCTCCATTAATAGAGTGAATCGTCGCACGTGTAGCCCCCTGAATGAATGCCCTTACTAGAAACCTTGTGTAGTAGCCAAAATCCTTCTATTTGTTGATGCAAAAAGGTGGGACCTTTGAAGCTGCCCTGATTCTTATGGTTCTTAGTAGAGATAGCAGGGATAATCCTAAGGTTCAGTTGGGGGACAAGCCTTGGGAAACTTGAGTCTTGGTATGCATGAGAAGTGAGTGCCGTGGAGGGGAGCTGATGCTACCAAGATCCTGAAGCTATCCGCTTTGAATAAGCACGACAAGGGGACTCAACAAATACAATCCTTTCTTGTCAAAAATATCATTCAAACGCATCCTCTAACAAACATAGACTACTTTTGAACCATAACTAGTCACCTTTAGCCAAACCAGATTGCCTTTAAACAATAGTCCATCACTTTTGGCAAAGTCTATGTCACCTTTAAACTAAAACTGATCACCTTTGGTTAACACTGTAGCCTGTCACCTGTAATGAAACTAGATCACTTTTGAACTATAAATAGTCACTTTTGGCATCTTGATGGAGTCAGGTTGTCATTGATGTCAAAAAGGTGTCCTCAGTGTGTTTGATGTCATCAGGATTTGGTTGATCAAGTATTGTCTGACTTTCTCTACAAATAGGATTGGTTTCATTTTGTGTGGCATACTCTATATCAAGGATTGATAGAAGTGATCATAAGAGTTATCATACCACTGAGTTTACAGATGCAGATATCAGTTGGATTTCATGCAAGTTTCTTCAAGGTGATGCAAGTTTCTTCAAGGTGATGTCGTCAGGTACTATGTGCTCTGATATAAGCTATGATGTGAAAAAAAAATCAAAAAAATCAAAGGTTAGATAAGAGAATCTCAATTGGATCTCAGTTGAACAATACTTGATGTTATTTGATGTCATAATTATCAGTGATGTGTTGAGGATAGTCTTGTGTTTCAAATGTTGATCATACAAGAATCCAATGTCTCATATTATGTAGAAGTTCTAATGATCTTGCTTAAAGTTGTCATCATCATCAGGGATCTTCACAAGAGGATAGATTTTGTGTATTACATATGGCAGATGTGTTAAGTTTTGTATTATAAACGGCAGATGGCAGAGCACTTCATATGGTTATTCAAAACAATAAATCTCTCAAGTTTTATCAAGGTTCATGTGTTGGAATGGTAGGAGAGAACTCAGATCTGTTTTGAAGTACTACAATGGCAAAGTAAAAATGGCTAAGTAGCAATGGTGTTTATGAAGGTCCTATTTGTTGTTTAGGTGTCTTTAAAAACACTCACATAACAGTCTCTCATCAAATGCACTTTTTGTTTTAACAAGGAGGTGACTTATTGTAGTGGGTTAACAACTTAAATACCACCTTTTGGAGGGGTCTCAAGTCATGGCGGTGACCGGCCCATCTCATACTCCTAACCGATAGCATCGGTCCCTTTCAAAAGTCTCGGGTGGGAAATCTTTTTGAACGATTCTCTTCACATGTTTTTGGAGCCCGAATTTCATTAAGTTTTTTATGAGTTTTAAAACAAATGAAATTGCTTAGCCCACGGTATATTCTAAATTGGAAGGTTTGTTTTTTTGTTTAAATTTAGAAACTTTAATATGTCATATTTTATGACATTGAAGGTGTATGGTATAAAGAGGAGCCCACCCGATGCATTAAAGAAAAATACTATTAAATTTTGTGAGAAATTTAGTAAGTCATGAAACCCGATCTCCAAGCCTTTTATGGCTTTTAATTTTTTTAGAAACCTTCTTTATTTTCTAAAGTGGTCGGTCCATACCATTTGGAATTTTAAATGGAGATTTTTTTTGGTGATAAGATATTTTAAAATTAGAAATTTTTAGTCTATAAACTCCAAGAGATGGTTTTAAGGAGATTTTTTTTGAAGGCAAATATTGATGGAGTTTTGGAGATTAAAAGGAAAGAAGAGATTTTCTTTTTGAGATAGATATATTGTCATTTTCGGAGAAGAGATTTTTGTTTGAGAATAAGGTAGATTGGAGACAAATTTTTGAAGACAAATTTTATGGATTGAAGAGAAGATAATAAGTTTGATGATTAAATCTTCTTGCAGGAATATGAAGAAAAAGATATTTTTTTTTTAAGCAGATTAAGATTTCATAGAAGTTGAAAAGTTTTTAATGCAGAGAATTTTTTGAAGAGGATCTGAAGATATTACTTGCAGAGAAGTTCAAGAGTTTTGAAAAGATAATATTTTCTTATAGAGCTCTGATTGATTTTATTAAAGATTTGTCTTATGAGAAAATATGGATCAGAGATTGAAGATTTATTTATTATTTTGTTTGCAATCAGAGATTGTTTGTTTTGCAGGAATACGAATCAAATTTGAAGAGTTTATTTGCAGGAGAAAAGGAAATGTGTTTTTGCAGAAAAGTGAAATTTCAAAAAGTCTTATTGTTTATAATTGCAAAATTTGTGTGATCAGATGCAGGAGAAATTTATGAAGGAATGTGAAAGGTTCCAAGGCAGTGAAAAGACATTCAACTTGTATAAATTTGTTTTTCAGGTGCATTGATGGAAGTATGAAGAAGGAAAAAGATGAAACATATAGTGTTGTGAAGTGTTGGATTAGAATACAGATTTAATATGCAGTGTTGTTGAATGGATTAGAATGCAATGTTGATTGGATCAGAATAAAGGATTGTTGAGTGTATCCGAATGTCAGATTGAATAGAATAGGTATTTGACAGACATATATTTGTATTGAATGAAACAGAGTATCCCTCTGATTTGCTTATTACATTTGTTGGTAATTTGGTTTGCCAGTGAGGCACAATATGCCAGTGTGGCTTGTGGTCAGTGAGACCTTTCTATGCTAGTGAAGCTTGTGGTCAGTAAGACCTCAATATTTGTCAGTGAGACAATTTGTATTGCCAGTGAGGCATGTTTTTTAGTTAAGCCAGTGAGGCATTTCATGAGTGGTTTTTCTACCCCTGAGGGTTTTCCACTCGGTAAAAAGGTTGTGTCTTAATTTCTTCTATGTGTGTGCATATTATTGGTTTGATCATGTTTTGTTTACATCTGTTATTGTAAGTCTTGTGCATATAAACTCAACAAATCATTAATGTATTCCTTTCCATCTGTTCTGTAAGAGAAAGCTTTTAAAAAGTTGTAAAATGTTTGAAAATTAATACAACACTGATTCACCCCCCCTCTCAGTGTTGTCCGGACTCCTACATCTTCCAAGTCACTTCTAAGCTATTACCTATCGCTTCTAGTCAAATATCAGCAATCTGTATCCACCCAGCCAAATCAGTTGCATTTTCAAACTTTCTTAGCTCTCTTATCAGCTTTTAGACAGTTCTTTGAGCATCTACAGTTACTGGAGCATTGTCTTCTATCTTGAGCATATCAATCCATTGGAATTTTGAGTTTTTCATCCTTTTGAGATCCCAAAACAACAATCAACCAGCAAAACCAATAACCAAACATCATCCTTTTAGATTTACTTGGCCTAGCAATACTAGCAAACAACATCAACAACCAACTTTTCCCTTGACTGTGTGAGTTATCCTGTAGGGAAGTTTATCCAACAACAACCTAGCAACCAAACAACAACAACCAAACAAGAAAACAACAACCAAGCAACCCATTAGCAAACAAAGCAACCAACCAACTAGCAAAATAAACCAACACCAAATAATCAGTCAACCATCATCTTTTGGTTCTTAACCTTGCTAAACTAGTCCAATTTTCAACATAAACCATCATGCCTCAAACTAGCAGCCAATATAGAGCCAAAATGGAGGAAAAAGTGCGAGCTGAGATGGAAGCCAAAATGCAACAATGTTGATTAACACCCCTTAAAGATGCAACTCAATTCACAACCGGTATGCCTTCTTACATGTTCATACCTAAAGGATACATCGCCGGACCATCAACTTCACACCAAGTGCACCCTCACCCATTTACAATGACTTATGAAGAGCAATTCCAAAAGGACTTATCTAAATTTTGAGACACACATGTATGGGACCAAGTTGAGAAGCTTATTTTATCTGATCCAGATCGCCATTTCTTGCAACTAGCCCACATGGGAGCCAAATTACCAAGTAACTTTGACATATTTGCTATTCAGAAACACAATCCAAACACTCCTACTATTGTTGCAAAGGGACCAACCACTATAGCCACACCTTCGCATCCACCTTCCAATCCATCTCCCTCATTACCTACCACTACACCATCAAACCCACCATGCTGGAAGTACACTCTAGAACCTTTGATAAATCCAACCAATGTACTTCCTTTTCTTTCACAAAATTTGAGTGTTCCACCTTTCCATGTTCCACAACACACACCTTCTCCTACCATGACTGTATCTCGACCTCAAGTATCACAAGTTGTCCATGTTTGACAAGTCCAAACTCCACAAGTTTCACAAGCTATTCCTATACCATAAACTTCGCAAGTTTCACAAGCTATCCAAACACCACAAGCCATACAAGTCTCACAGCCATTACAAACCCCTACTCCTATTGCATCACATGTGGAAACCAGACCCCACACTTATATTCCTATCACCTCTAATATGGTCTCCATGATTTCCATGAATCCATCCCACACACCATATAATCCTAATATTAGTCTCATTGACATGACCAATCCACCTATTGTATCACAAACTACTCCTAGTACCGTTGTCTCTTATGTTGATCAACTTACATCACCCTCTCCACCTCCATATAATCCTTCACAAACTGTCAATCCATCTTATGCCACCCAAGGATTACCCATTGTCACCCAACACCTGATGTATACCAATCCTCATGTTGTCCAAAACACAAACCCAAATATCTATTCCTCCTCATCCACCAATCCTTCATTGGTTACCATAAAATAAACCCAACTTTCAATCCACAACCATCGACCAACATCAATCCATCCTCTACTTCCAATGTGATGCAAAATCTAGGAGCTAATCCATCACAATACACACAACCACCACATGTGTATCAAGGATAGAAATCCTCAAACACATATGTGTCACATACCAATCCTTTGACATATAATGTGAGCACGCAACCTCAACAAATGGTCATACCTACATATATTCTGCAATAGCAACCACAACATACACCATATTACATTCCGTCACCAAACAACCAACCCCCTTTGCAACAATAGATACTATCTCAAGAGGATGTCGAACAAATGGTTAACAAGGTAGTAGCACAAAACAAAAAAGACATTTTCCTTGGGAGACATATGCCCATATCCATTTGACAGGTCACTTCACATGTTGCCTTTTCCACTGCATTTTGAAATCCCACAATTTGACAAATACAAAGGGAAAGGCAATTTGGATGACCATCTTAGAGCATTCTATGTTGCATGTCTCGATGTTGCTCATGATGACACATATCTCTTGAGACTATTTCCCTGAAGCTTAGCGGGACAAGCTCGTGGATGGTTTTCTCACTTACCACCGGGCATCAAGACTTTTGAGGAATTAGTAAACAAATTTCACTCCCACTTTGCTTTCAACATTGAACACGAGGTGAACATGAATGATCTTGTCAACAACAAACAATGCAATGGTGAAGCTTTTTCCTCATTTACCCAACGATGGTACAACATGGCTAGCAAACTATCATGGAAAATACCCAAGAAACAACAACTTGATATCTCTATCCAAAATCTTCACCTTGAGCTTTCATTTCGATTGCAATTGCAAAGTGCTAGTACCTTTGAAGACCTTATCTCCAAATGAACCACCATTGAGCGAGCTTTAATTGCTAAGGGCACTATTAATATTTTCAAAGATAATCCCCAATCATCAAATGATAAATCCTGCTTTTGGAACAAGAACAAAAATGTTGTTAATGATGGTGTTGTGGATGAAAATAACACACAAATAGTGAAAGATCCTATTAACATCCAAGCCACATCTACAACAAGTCAACCTTTTCAACAAAATCAACCAAGAGTGAATCCAACACATCGGTGACAATTTACTCCCTTAGGGGAACCCATGGAGGTAATCTTTCATAAGCTTCTCCAAGAGAGAGATGTCATGTTACCTGAAGCACCACCTAACGGTGAGCTGGTCTTCAAAGCTCCTTGGTACAAAGAGAATGAATATTGTGAATACCATAGAGTCAAAGGACATAAAACAAATGGTTGTATGCATTTAAAACATGTCATTCAAGACTGCATTGATCAAGGTCTAATTAAAATCACACCACCAACAGCACAACCTGCACATCAACTAACATCGAACTATTACCTAGATGCTTTCAAGAATCTTCTTCCACTTCATGACAAGATAAGTAACCCCCATACTGGGAATGCTATCCATTATTACTATGATTCATCCATGATTGGCTACATTTCCCAAGCTTGCATTTCTACCATTATAATACAAGGCAAAGCAACAGATTGCACTATAACTACTAGAAGAGGCTGTGTTACCATTTAGAGAGCACCTGTCAATCCTCCCCGACTGTCTCCTACCTATAATATCTTGATCATTTTGGAAAAACTCCCGCACACATTTCCATCTTAGAATTTCTTCGCATATCCCCCGCCCACGAAGCTATCCTTGACAAAGCATTGCAAGAATCTTCTAGGCCCAATGATATCGATAGGACACAATTTCAATCTATGGTAGCCAACATTGTAGCCCCTTGCCATCTCACTTTCTTCGACAAAGATCTTTGACCATCCATTAACCCATCACATAATGAATCCCTCCACATAGAAGTATTTTTAAACCAATGCCGTATCAAATGAATCTTAGTAGATGGTGTAGCTAGTCTTAATATATGCTCTCTAAAATTAATAAAACAATTGGGATATTTTGAGAAAGACGTTGACACTTCCAAGGTTATTACCATCAAAGCATATGATGATGCTAAGAGAGATACTAAAGGAATTATCCATTTGCCTATCCAAGTTGGTCCTGTCACTACTAACACCCATTTCTAAGTTCTTGATATTGACCTTCCTTATAACATTATCCTTGGCCATCCATGGATCCATGCCCTTAAAGTTGTTCCTTCCACATACCATCAATGTCTCAAGTTTCCATAGAAAGGTGTTGAAGTTACTATCCATGCCGATCCCAATCCATTCAAGTTCTATCATTCTTTTCAAGATAAATATCAAAGTCCTAACCGTATTCCTATCAACACCGAAGCATATCCATCATCATCCTATGTGGACCCATCTTCCCTACTCAAGCCATCATCTAGCCAAACCACTTCAAATCTCCGTATCAAGTATACTAAACACGGTCCAAGTGAGTACACATTTCAAGAATCTTGTTGTGTTGGCACTCTTCCCTTGTCTCCCAAATCTCATGGGAAACCTTCTGCATCCAAGGCATCTTCATCCGTAGTTGTTATCAAAGCACCACCAACAGTGTTCATCAAAGGTGGATTCCTTGATGATGAAGACATAGATGATATTAACTCTTGGATATTCTATGATGAGAATGATCAAGTCCAACTTGAAGTGGAGAGACATAACAACAGGTTCCATATCATTAAGAACATGGGTTACAAAGGACATGGTGGATTGGGATCACAGGAACAAGGACCTATTTGTTGGATCTAGGGCATACAACTGAGAGGGGGGGGGTGAATCAGTTGTATAGAACTTGTTCTCTTTCAAACACTTAATTCTCTGTTGTTAGTTAGCAGCATATCAAATAATCATTCATGGAAGCACAATACATAAACACAAGAGCAGATAAGCATCAACACATTGAACACCAAGATTTTGACATGGAAAACCCGGTTAAGGGAAAAACCACGGGGTGATTAACCCAAGAATTATTCTCTGTTAGAAGAATAAGGAAAAATGAATGGCACATGCCAATAAGGGCTCACTGCCTGAGCACACTGCTCACAAAGAGGCCCACTGCCTACAAGGAGACACACTGTCTACAGAGTGATAAAAATCACAGTCTTGAACTGGAGAATGACATCTCTACTATGTCCGGATCAGTTCCAATTAAGCCCAACAATCTCTGCTCTGCCTTTCGCACCTTTCTTCGCTATATCCTACTCATCCACATGCCACCCACTGAAATGAATTCATAAATCATTATTTATACAAGACATCGACTTAGGAACAAGCATCTAAGTCGGCAAACAACCATAGGAGTATCCGCAAGATGAATAACACATCCGGTCGGCTATCACAAGAACATTCGCAGGATGAACAACTCATCCGGTCGGCTAAACAGAGCAATAACTTTATCCGGAAAAATAACTTCAATTCCGGGCTCTACCATCAATGCGGACCAACAACACAACCTAAACATGATTCAAGAACCTTCACAAATCTTTCTGAATGTCCGGATACATCCGCACTTCCTCTGCTTACTGGGATCTCTTGTCTTCCTCATCCGGAACTTCAAGAACACAGTCTGTCGCCACTGTCATAATGCAAGAGGTACTTCCGGACCTCCAAATCACACACAAATCAGGATGACACATCACAAGGACATCTCAAACACTCCTTCCAATCCGCAGATTATGATAATACAATTCCGGACCTCACCGGACCTTTTTGTGATCCTCTGTCACCTCCGGATACTTGCCGGACCCGGTTCTATACCGGCAGCCATAACTCCTTCAGATCTTCATGCGGACCTCTGAAATCTTAACTGTAGCATCTCAAGATTCATATCTACTAACCCTTTAATCCGCATCCTCCTGTTCTCATCCTATACAGTATATTTACCTTCTTCTCATCACTGTTCTTCACTGTTCCTGACTGAGGCTAATTTTCTCAATATCCTCAGCACAAAGCTCATCAAATCCTTCTTGTCAGTGCAGTATGAGTATGTTGACATCAATGACAACACTGGCTCACCTCATACTTGCCAACAATCTCCCCCTTTGTCATTGATGGCAACATATGATGTGAAAAACCATTAAGACAAGAACTTCTCTTTTCTGTCACAGCTCCCCCTATCAACAACAACTCTTCACATGTCTTCCTTTGCTGCTCCTCCTTTGATCATCAACCACTTGTTTTTCACATGTCTTCTCTCCCCCTTTGACATCAATGGCAAAGGGCTCATACTTGCAACTCTCATGCATCAGAATAATACCAGCTGCTCCCCCTTAGTTGCAGCTCCCCATTAGTCCAGATCACAAGATATGACTGTGATAGCCACCGGACTGATGCACATCAGTGCATCTTAGTTCATTACCGGAGGGGCCATGACCCCTAACTTCTCCCGGAGATATTCAAAAGAGTCCTTGGGAAGAGGTTTTGTAAAGATATCTGCAATCTGATCCTTGGAGGGAACATACTCCAATCTGACTTCTTCCTTGTTTACTTGTTCTCTCAAAAAGTGAAATTTGATAGATATGTGCTTAGTCTTAGAATGCAATACCGGATTCTTGGAAATATTAATTGCACTTGAATTATCACAGAAAATTGTAATAGGCTCCTCATATTCAACTTTGATGTCTCTTAGCATCTGCTTCATCCACAAGATTTGAGTGCAACTACCTGCTGTTGCAATGTATTCTGCTTCAGTTGTAGACAGAGATATTGCATCTTGTTTCTTGCTTAGCCAAGAAACCAATCTCTTCCCCAAAAAGAATGCTCCACCACTAGTGCTCTTCCGGTCATCCACATCTCCTGCCCAATCTGCATCTGTGTAAGCATGAAGAGAGAAATCCGGATCTCTAGGATACCATAGACCATACTCAACTGTCCCTTTCAAGTATCTAAAAATTCTTTTGATTTCCATAACATGAGATTCTCTAGGATCAGCCTGGAATCTTGCCACAAGACCAACAGCTTGCATTATATCTGGTCTAGTTTGAGTGAGATACAACAATCCACCAATCATTGATCTATACTTTGTCTGATCTGCCTTTGGAGAATCATCATCTTTGCTTAACTTACATCCGGTTGCCATAGGAGTGTTCATAGGCTTTGAGTCTTCCATACCAAATTTTTTTAACAATTCTTTCACATATTTGGTCTGAGAGATGAAGATCCCTTCTTTTGTTTGAGTAATTTGCAGACCCAAGAAGAAATTCATTTCACCAAGCATAGACATTTCAAACTCACTTTTCATCTGATTTGCAAAAGTTTTACACATACTATCTCTTCCTCCAAAAATGATGTCATCCACAAACACTTCAACAATCAGAATGTTTTCATGATCAATTTTGAAATATAAGTTGCTGTCAGCAGTACCTTTGTTGAATCCAATCTGCACAAGATGCTTATCCAACCTTTCATACCATGCTCTTGGGGCTTGCTTCAATCCATACAAAGCTTTCTTCAACTTGCAGACCATATCATTATTATCAGACAATTGAAATCCATCCGGTTGTTCAATGTAGACTTCTTCTTCCAGATCACCATTTAGGAAGGCAGACTTGACATCCATCTAATATACCTTGAAATCTTTGAAGGCAGCAAATGCAAGAAGTAATCTGACTGCTTCAATTCTTGCTACCGGAGCAAAAGTCTCTTCAAAGTCAATTCCTTCTATTTGAGAGTAGCCTTTGCAGACCAATCTAGCTTTGTTTCTGATTACTTCACCAGCTTCATTTAGTTTGTTCCGGAAGACCCACTTGGTTCCAATTACATTCCTGTCTCTAGGTCTGGGAACAAGATCCCAAGTATGATTTTTCTCAATTTGCATCAGTTCATCTTCCATTGCTTTGGTCCAATTTTCATCATTGCAGGCTTCATTTATTGTTTTAGGTTCAATCTTTGAAATCAGACAACATTCATTCTGATCTTGCGCAATATTCCTTCTAGTTTGTACACCTTTGCTTCTGTCACCTATGATCTGATCTTCAGAGTGATTCAGTTTTACATACCTTGGAATTTTGGGAGTATCCAGTACTGCTGTTTCTTGATCAAGCTCATTCAAACCTAACTCTTCTTCCTGATTTACCGGATCAGGCTGACTCTGTTTCACCGGAGAGGATTGAGTTCCTTGAACACTATCTTGGTCATCTTCATCAAATTCATAAAATCTTGAAGGCTTCTCAATTCCTTCATCAACCTTTACATTGGTACTTTCTATCATCTTCCTCAATCTCTTATTGTAACACCGGTATGCTTTGCTTTGAGTGGAGTAGCCCAAGAAAATTCCTTCATCACTTCTAGCATCAAACTTTCCTAGATCTTCATCTCTTTTAATATAACACTTGCTACCAAATACCCTGAAATATTTCACAGTAGGAGTGATGCCAAACCAAAGTTCATAGGGGGTCTTACCGGTGTTGTTTCTGATTTGAACTCGATTGAGAGTGTAGACTGCAGTGCTGATAGCTTCTTTCCAAAACATTTGAGGAACATTTGCTTCCAACATCATTGTCCTAGCAGCTTCCTGGATGGTCCGGTTCTTTCTCTCAACTACTCCATTCTGCTGTGGAGTCTTAGGAGCAGACAACTGTCTCCTTATACCCTGTTTCTCACAAAAGTCAATGAATTCACCAGATGTAAATTCACCACCTCTATCAGACCTTAGACACTTTAGTTTCAATCCGGTTTGATTCTCCACCATAGCTTTGAAGATTTTGAACTTTTCAAAAGCTTCTGATTTTTCTTTTAGAAAGGTAACCCACATCATCCGGGAATGATCATCAATTAACAACATGAAATATCTATCACCTTGCAGACTCTTGATTCTTGTCGGACCACATAGATCAGTATGTACTAATTCCAACAATCCGGTAGAAGACTGATCTTTGCTTTTAAAAGAGACTCTGCTTTGTTTGCCTAACTGACATTCTTTACACACACTGTTTGTAGGTTTTATCAACTTTGGAAGATCTCTCACAGCCTGAGTATTGCTTATTTTGATGATGTTATCAAAATTTACATGACACATTCTTCTATGCCATAACCAACTCTGATCAATTTGAACAAACAAACAACTTTTATTTGAACCAACCAGATGAAAGATGTTACCTCTTGTCTGAGTACCGGATGCAATTTCAGTTCCGGAGCTTGTAAAGATTCTGCATTTTCCATTCTTGAACCGGAGATCATAGCCTTTGTCCACTAACTGACCAACACTGAGAAGATTGTGCTTCAATCCTTCAACATATAGTACATTACCTGTTTTGCTCTTACCATCAAAGGAAATAGTTCCCCTACCTCTGATTCTGCCAGCAGAATTGTCACCAAACTTTACCATTCCTCCTTCATATCTTTCCAAGTCTAAGAACTTATTCTTGTCACCAGTCATATGGTGAGAGCATCCACTGTCAATAACCCAATCATCCTTTTCTTCCACTTGAGCAGCCAAGGCTTTTTCAACAACTTTGTGATTGGCAGATTCAGAGAGCAAGGAATCTTCTTCCTTGATGGCTATAAACACCCACTCATTTCCGGATTTGCTTCCTGGATCTGATTCATCATCTGTTACTCCTTCATTGTCATCTTCTTCATGAACATAATAGCAATTCTTTTGAAACCTTTGTCTGTGAGTATTAGATCTTGCAGATCTCTCCGGACATCTTGAGGCAAAATGACCAATCTTATTGCAGTTAAAACACTTAAAGGGTAGTTTTCCTTCATACTTACCGGATCCTCTTGGCAGTCTCTTTGCAATGAGGGCTTCAAGTTGAGCTGTTTCTGCTTCTTCTTCTTCCATGTCTCTTCTTGCTTGATCATACCATGACATTTTCCTTGATGAGTTTTCACCCGGATCAAATCTCTGTTTGCCTTTCACATAGGCACTGGCTTTGAAAGCAGATTCAGTCTTGGGAGGATCATCTCCAAACTCGATCATTTCAAATGCAGCTAGTTTGCCGACTAGTTGTTCTCTTGTGACTGTTGTGTGGGCTCTGAATTCATCAATGGCAGCAACTTTGATTTTGTAGGCAGCAGGAAGGGATCTTAGGATTTTGCAGACAATCTCATTTTCATCTAGAGTTCCACCAGCATTTCTGATTCCACATACCAACTCATTTACTCTTGGCATAAAGGTAGTAATGTTTTCATCATCTCTCATTTTCAATCTTTCAAATTTCCCTTTCAGACTTTGCAACCTTGCACTTTTGACAAACTCATCTCCTTCATACAGAAGTTCCAGTTTAGTTAGGATCTCATATGCAGTTGGTAGGTCAATGACATTCGAGAGATCTGAGTCATTCAATGCGCTTAGAAGAGCTTCCTTGGTCCGCAGATTGTTTTCAGCTTCTGTGGTTTCATCTGGAGTTGTCGGACCACCTTGTGGGGGTATATATGGTTTTGAAATCATAGCCAAGTATGCTTTTCCCAAACATTCCAAATGACACTTCATGCGACCTTTCCAGAGAGTGAAGTTGGTTCCATCGAACTTCGGACTATCCTTCTTGTATGACGACATCCTGGATCACCTCAAGCGGTTAAGCTCGAATCAGAGGAACTTAGCTCTGATACCAATTGTTGGATCTAGGGCATACAACTGAGAGGGGGGGGGTGAATCAGTTGTATAGAACTTGTTCTCTTTCAAACACTTAATTCTCTGTTGTTAGTTAGCATCATATCAAATAATCATTCATGGAAGCACAATACATAAACACAAGAGCAGATAAGCATCAACACATTGAACACCAAGATTTTGACGTGGAAAACCCAGTTAAGGGAAAAACCACGGGGTGATTAACCCAAGAATTATTCTCTGTTAGAAGAATAAGGAAAAATGAATGGCACATGCCAATAAGGGCTCACTGCCCGAGCACACTGCTCACAAAGAGGCCCACTGCCTACAAGGAGACACACTGTCTACAGAGTGATAAAAATCACAGTCTTGAACTGGAGAATGACATCTCTACTATGTCCGGATCAGTTCCAATTAAGCCCAACAATCTCTGCTCTGCCTTTCGCACCTTTCTTCGCTATATCCTACTCATCCACATGCCACCCACTGAAATGAATTCATAAATCATTATTTATACAAGACATCGACTTAGGAACAAGCATCTAAGTCGGCAAACAACCATAGGAGTATCCGCAAGATGAATAACACATCCGGTCGGCTATCACAAGAACATTCGCAGGATGAACAACTCATCCGGTCGGCTAAACAGAGCAATAACTTTATCCGGAAAAATAACTTCAATTCCGGGCTCTACCATCAATGCGGACCAACAACACAACCTAAACATGATTCAAGAACCTTCACAAATCTTTCTGAATGTCCGGATACATCCGCACTTCCTCTGCTTACTGGGATCTCTTGTCTTCCTCATCCGGAACTTCAAGAACACAGTCTGTCGCCACTGTCATAATGCAAGAGGTACTTCCGGACCTCCAAATCACACACAAATCAGGATGACACATCACAAGGACATCTCAAACACTCCTTCCAATCCGCAGATTATGATAATACAATTCCGGACCTCACCGGACCTTTTTGTGATCCTCTGTCACCTCCGGATACTTGCCGGACCCGGTTCTATACCGGCAGCCATAACTCCTTCAGATCTTCATGCGGACCTCTGAAATCTTAACTGTAGCATCTCAAGATTCATATCTACTAACCCTTTAATCCGCATCCTCCGGTTCTCATCCTATACAGTATATTTACCTTCTTCTCATCACTGTTCTTCACTGTTCCTGACTGAGGCTAATTTTCTCAATATCCTCAGCACAAAGCTCATCAAATCCTTCTTGTCAGTGCAGTATGAGTATGTTGACATCAATGACAACACTGGCTCACCTCATACTTGCCAACACTATTGAACCTATTGTTGTGTCTAAGAAGTTTAATCAGCAAGGCCTTGGCTATCAGCTAGAGGTACCGCCTTCCAAAGACATCAAGTGTATTTCTAATATGGAAGTTGAACCTTCTTCAGTAGGAGAGACTTCTAATTTAGATACCATTGATGACTTCTCCCTTCATGTCACCGATCTTTTTCAAGAAACTTCCATCTTCATGATCTCTACCACTTTATCTAGTTGAAACCCTTCGTTGATTACCCTTTCACTCATATATCTTGACCTCATCGATTGGGACCAACAGGGGGCACTGATATTAGACACATTTGAAAATGATGAAGTTATTACCGAATTCATGGGTTTATGACAACACATTCCATTAGGTAATCACAAAGAAGGCTTCATGATGGACCTCCCTAAACTAGCATATTTTGGTGGAAGCATCAAATCCTTTAGTCACAAAAGTGAAATAAATAGAATAAAAAAGGATCGGTCATTAGGTGAAAACTAAAAGGTGCCTCTTGATTGTGAAAAAGTAAAAATAAAGGACGTATCTGAGGGTGAAAACCTCTCTAAGACGCCTAAGGATGGGGAATTTGATCTTCTTGTCACCACTAATTTTCATGAAAAATCAATAGTGCTAGTTGAAAAATCTCAAGAAATGAACTTAGGCATAGAGTACAATCCGAAGATCATATTTTTGGCAGCATCGCTTTCAGAACAAGAAAGAAGAAATTTCACAACATTCTTCATAGAAAGAGCTATCAATTTTGCATGGACTTATGCCAACATGCTGGGTCTAGATCCATCACTTGTGGTACATCACCTAGATGTATCTCCTAATGCAAAACCGGTCAAACAAAAATTGCACAAAATGCACCCAGAAATATCTCTTTTGGTTAAAGTAGAGATTTAAAAGATGTGAGAAGCAAAGTTCATAAAGCCTATTGATTATCCAGAATGGGTTTCAAATTTGGTACCTGTAGAAAAACCTAATGGATGAGTTCGATGTTGTACAAATTTTAGAGATCTCAACAAAGTATGCCCTAAAGATGATTTCCCACTACCAAGCATAGATAACATTGTAGATCTCACAGTTGGACATGAAATACTACCCTTGATGGATAGATTCTCAGGATATAACCAAATCAGAATAGTAGAGGAAGATTAAGACAAAACATCATTCATTTGTCCATGGGGTACCTATTACTGGGTTGTAATGCCTTTTGGTCTCAAGAATGCTGGAACTACTTATCAATGCGCCATGATAATTATTTTCCATGACCTTTTCCACACTATCTTGGAAGATTATTGTTATGCCCTTACTTCTATAGTGTATATCATTATGAATAGTCAGCTTGTGGCTATCTTAACTCTTAATTAAGTCATATTATCATTATTATATTGTTATTTAGTTGTTTAGGTCAGCCTAAGGCTTCTATAGGTCTATCTAAGTCAGCCTGGGTGATATCCTAGGCATAAATAGGTATATATAGGAGGTAGTGAGTCTCATTTCATATGATATTGTGTATTGTGTTCTCATTGAAGACTATTGGAGGTATCCCCCTCGAAGTGGATTAGGAGGTTGCCCCCTCGAAGTGGCATATTATTATCAAGTATTTGCAGCATATTTACTATTATATTCAGATATTGTGCAAGTTGTTTCATTACAAGTGGTATCAAAGCAAAAGAAGAAGAAACAGAAGAAGAAGAAGAAGAAGAAGAAGCAGTAGACAAAGAAGAAGAAGAACTAGAAGAAGAAGAGGCACTAGAAGAAGAAGTAGAAGAAGAAGAAAAAGAAGAAGAACCAAAAGAAGAAGAACCAGAAGAAACAGAAGAAGAAGAAGAAGAAGAAGAAGCAGCAGACAAAGAAGAAGAAGAACCAAAAGAAGAAGAACTAGAAGAAGAAGAAGCAGAAGAAGAAGAAAAAGAAGAAGAACCAGAAGAAGAAGAAGAAGAAGAAGAAGAAATAGAAGAAGAAGAAGAAGAAGAAGAAGAAGAAGAAATAGAAGAAGAAGAAGAAGAAGAAGCAGCAGACAAAGAAGAAGAAGAAGAACCAGAAGAAGAAGAAGCAGAAGAAGAAGAAAAAGAAGAAGAACCAGAAGAAGAAGAAGAAGAAGAAGAACAAAAAGAAGAAGTGGAAGAAGAAGAAGAAGAAGAAGAAGAAGGCAATGAAGAGGAAGAAGTGAAAGAAGAAGAAGAACTTCCTAGTCAAGCTATTCAACCAATGCAAGGGTACCATGTACTATTCCTCACCTTTTCCTCTATGGCACATCAAAAGGTTCAAGTAAAGGAAGAACACATTCATCACCATCAAGAGCTAGATGCAAAGGGAAGACACATCTTGGAGCTGAAGTTAATTTTCCAAACACACCTGAATAAGCTGAGGACATCAAGGAAATATCTTCTAGTTGAAGTTGCCACATGGGAAGATGAAGATTATATGAAGAAACTACCACAATTGATTAGCATTGAGGACAACGCTTTTGTAAAGGTGGGGGGCATGTTATGCCCTTACTTCTATAGTGTATATGGTTATGAATAGTCAGCTTGTGGCTATCTTAACTCTTAATTAAGTCATATTATCATTATTATATTATTATTTAGTTGTTTAGGTTGGCCTAAGGCTTCTATAGGGCTATCTAAGTCGGCCTGGGTGATATCTTAGGCATAAATAGGTATATATAGGGGTAGTGAGTCTTATTAGATCATCATATTGTGTATTGTGTTCTCATTGAAGACTATTGGAGGTATCCCCCTCAAAGTGGATTAGGAGGTTGCCCCCTCGAAGTGGCATATTATTATCAAGTATTTGTAGCATATTTACTATTATATTCAGATATTGGCAAGTTGTTTCATTACAATTATGTTGATGATATCCTAGGAAAATCCAAGACAAGATAAGAACATCTATAGGTACTAGCACAAATTTTTGATCGACTAGAGAAGTATCAAGTCAGGATAAACCCCAAGAAATGTGTATTTGGTGTAACATTTGGAAAATTATTGTAGTAAATTATGTCTTGACGATGAATAGAAGTGGATCCTAACAAAGTAAAAGCCATCATGGAAATGCCTCCACCATCAAGTCTGAAGCAGTTTCATAGTCTACAAGGAAGGTAACAATCCATTCGTAGGTTTATCTCACAACTAGTAGACAAGTGTCATCCTTTTCAACATCTTCTTTGCAAGGGTGAACCTTTTAAGTGGGATGAAAAATGTCAATAGGCCTTTGACAAAATCAAGCAATATCTAGAAATAGCTCATGTGTTAGTACCTCATGTACTTGATCGACCATTATTACTCTACATATCTTCCATAACAGCAGCATTGTGTGCTCTTTTAACTCAACATGATGATTCAGGAAAAGAACAAGCCATTTACTACAGTAGCAGAACTCTTGTGGGATATGAACTTAACTATTCATCTATGGAAAAAGCATGTTTACCATTAGTGTTTGCTTCCCAAAAGTTACGACATTACATACTGAACCAAACAATAAAGCTCATATCTTACTTTGATCGACTCAAATATCTTCTCTCCAAAGCAATCCTTACGGGAAGACTCGCAAAATGGGTTATGATCTTAAGTGAATTTGACATATAATATGTGGATCGAAAAGCCATAAAAGGACAAATGATCACTGATTAGTTAGCCGTAGCACCTGTCAATGATATTCATCCAATATGTCTAGAGTTCACTAATGAAGAAATGTTCAATTTAACTTCACCAACATTGTGACAACTATACTTTGATGGATCTTAGACACAACATGGATCAGGAGTAGGGATATTTTTTGTCACCCCTCAAGGAGATTGTATCCTGAAGTCATACAGAATTGCATTTCCATGTACCAATAACATAGCAGAATATGAAGCTTTAATCATAGGATTACACGTGGCAGTACAGTGGGCTATTAAAGAGTTACAGGTCTTTGGTGATTCCCAATTAGTCATCAAACAGGTCTTAGACAAATATCAAACAAAAGACGAAATGCTCCTTCCATGCAAGGTAATGGTGGATGATTTCAAGAAGTACTTTGACAATATCACCTTTGAATAGATCCCTAGGATGAAAAACAAAATAGTAGATGCTATGGCTATGATTGGATCTCTTCTAGATATGTCGTCCAATGCACATAAATGTGTGTTTTTAGTTGAGCAACTTCTAATCCTAGCATTTGAAGTACCACAGTCCAAGCTTATATGTGAGATTGTTGGTCCCAATTCACCTTGGTATGAGCACATATACGAGTATCTCCGCAAACAAACCTTACTTTTTCAACTATCTAATACCCAACAAAAAACCTTTATCTGTCGAACCTCTCGCTATACTATCCTAGGAGACACCTTATGTCATTGGAGTATTGATGGTATCCTCCTTAGATTTCTTGATTTTGAGGAAGCAAAAGTTGCTTTACGTGAAGTACATGAAACTGTCTGTGGATTGCATTTTGTTGGCCCTGGTCTTGTTAAGAAACTTCTACGAGCTAGATACTATTAGCCAACTATGGAGAAAGATGCACAGCAATTTGCAAAGAGATGTCTACAATGTCAAAAACATGGAGATCTAATACATACACCAGCACATGAACTTCAGCCTATTACTGCTCCTTGGCCCTTCTTGCAGTGGGGACTTGATCTCATAGGTAAAATCCATCCTACTTCATCAAATGGTCATAAGTTCATTATTACTTCCATTGAGTACTTCACAAAGTGGGTGGAAGCAATACTAATGACTTACAATACTGGCAAGCAAATATCCAAGTTTATCCTACACTATATCATTTGTCATTATGGAGTTCCTCAAGCCATTGTCACTAATAATAGTCATCCCTTCAAGAACCAAGAGGTTAGTGATCTTTGTAACAAGTTCCATACCCAACATAGATTCTCTACACCTTACTATCCTCAAAGTAATGGCTAAGCTAAAGCTTCTAACAAAACAATCATCAAGATCCTTAAAAAGATAGTCAATGAAGTTGGTTGTGATTGGCATTTACAACCTAATCCTACACTATGGGCTTATATAACAAGTGTCAGAACTCCCACTGGTGCTACACCTTATGTTCTTGTGTATGGCACTAAAGCTATTTCACCTATTGATGTTGAGATCCCCTCACTATGAGTACCCCTACAACATATTATCTCAGATGAAGAATATAGAGTATCCAGACTCCATGATCTTGAGCTATTAGATGAATAGCGTCTTACAGTACTCAATCATCTTCAAGTCTATCAAAATCATCTACATGTTGGTCATGATGTTAGTCATAAACAAACATAGAATAAAAGTTACACAACAACCTTTACTCATCTTGAAAGATACGATGAATTTCGAGAATTCATGATCCCAAGTCTCCGTTGATTAGGTCTTAATCTACTGACGTTACTCAGTGGTTGATGTGTGTTGCTGTTTTCCATTCAGGGGCCTTACGTATTTCTGCAAAGTTCATCATTATTCCTCCAAATATCCTGCTCTGTATGTCTGCTCTGCATAAATCTCCAATAATTCTACCTCTGCACTGTGAATTTAGTCAAATAATGTGCTTACAGGCTGATATTTGCATGATTTCTACCACTATTTATGATTCTTTGCATGATATTTTCAATACTGCATGCATTTAACTCAAATATGCTAATGATTTTCAGTTACCTACGGGATTTCAGCATATTTCTCTATTCTGCTTGTTATTTGTCATGACTTGCAGTTATGGTGATGAATTTATGAAATTAAAAAAAGGAAAAGGGTTAAAGAATGAGATTCCCAAAACTACTTGACTGAGATCACTGATCCACATACAAGCTCCCATACATGCAATGAAAAGAAGGAAACTAAAATCATACTTCACCAGGACATTCCACAAATCTGCATGATCTAGTGCAAATCTTCAAAGGAAAAGTTGATAACAACATGTAATGAAATGAAAGTGCTTCCAGTTGAACACAGCATTCACCAGTACATATCCAGAAATCAACAAGAAGATTACGTAAAATTTACAATCAGGATGTAATCTGAAACTTCATATCCATTTAGTATGCTCAAGAACAGGTACATTTACAGTGATCTGAAGAAAGAACCTTGACATTTCAACAATTCTATCCTCATTAGTCTCAGTAATCCGATCTCCTAATTGATTCTACAGTAATTGGCCTTAATGTGCCAGATGTTCCAATGTATCTCTTTCTCTCTCTCTAATGTCAGCCTTATTGCTAGATATATCTATCTATCTCCCCCCTAATGTCTTAGCCTTATTGCCAGATATATCTATCTATCTCCTCCTTTTCTATTTTTGACAAGCTCTGGCTCTTATATAGAGCAAATGCCAGAAAATAGTTACAATGATCCAAGGATCAGGATCCTCTCATAATAATCAACGGTCCAGATGAAAAGCACATGCTTCGCCAGTTGGCAAATGTACAGCTGGCACAGAATATTCCAGCATCTTTGATTTGATTCGGTCTCCAGCTGGCAAACAGCATATTTGACAATATCCTCCTCACTTCTGGTTCATGTTGCCTCCATGTGCAACTTTGTAATTATCAGCTTCAGCTCTAACAGCATCATGACTTCCTGCAAATAAACAGACAAACATTAAGTTCATCATCATGTGGATAAACAACAGGAAGTAAAATGTTTTATTAAACATGCCTCAAAATGTGCAGCTACAGGCAATCGGGCTCCAAATCAGTGGAAAATATGCACTAAATGCATAAACAGTGTTAAAAAACACTCGGGTCAACCATCGTTTCATTTTCCCGCCCATTTCCTTGTATATCGGGTTCAAATATGATCATGCATCTCAAAATATACAAGGAAATAACTACTTTTCAATTTATTTCAAATCCGGCTCTGTATATGATGCATGTATGTATCAGCATGACTACACACGATCGGGATGACAAATTTTACATTAGGCCGACGGTTAAACTTATACCGACGCCAAAAATCATGATGATGTCCATCCATCGGGAAGACATGTTCTATCGGCATGATAACTCAAGATAAGGCCGATAGCAAGACTTAAAACTTTCGTCTGCATGATATTTTGGAAATATGATGCTCCCCCCTCCGAATGTCCAGATGACGTCACCGTCATGTTTCGCTTCTGTATATTGGGAAAAGAATGACATCATCATCATCATCATGTCGAAGGAAAATAGGAGGATATGAAATATGATCCTACTGCTGAGAAATGGAATATGATGGTGACGTCATCGTCATATCCGGGCTTCATTAAAATGCAAAAGATGACGTCACCGTCATGTTTAGTTAAGATCAGGGGGTAAATGTAATATCGGGTCACCTAAGGAACATGATCAGGTGGTGAATGTAATATGACCCCTTTGCGGCCAAGGTAACCCTCTCGAAAGATCAGGATGATGATGATCATCAGGATATCCGGGGCTTTTGTTAAACTTAGAACATGACGTCATCGTCATATTCGCGAACCGGATCATGTTTTGGAAAATATCCTACCGAAGGGAAATGTGATGATGATGTCATCCTGATATTTGCTTCTTCGTTTATCAGATCGGGATGACGTCATCAGGATATTTGCAAAAGGTCATATTTCTCGGCAGGAGGACATTACGAAATGTCGGGTAGACAAACAAGATCATGATGATCTTGACAACATGACAGGATAAAAATATGATGATCCTCCTCATCGAATATCATGATGACGTAACCATCATATTCCGTCTTCGAAGCATGAGGATGAGTTGAGGTCATCATCAGGTTAGCGCTAGGGTGATATTTAAAATATGATCATGCTAAGGAATGGAATATCACCCTCCCTTAAAAGATAGGGTGATCATCATGATCATGTAAAAGGAGATCAGGAGGATATGATGACGTCATCATCATATTAGCGAATATCAGCAAATATGACCCTCCCTTGAAAGATCAGGATGATGACCCTCCGATAGGACTGACATGCGCATGCAAATTATGCAGATGGTGGACTTTCTAAGCAGGGTGATATTTAAAAGATCAGCATGATATTATAATATCAGGTGATGTTATAATATCATGATGCTCGTTGTTATGAAATATCAGGTTACACTCAAAACATTACGCTCACGATGCGCATAAGGTCATTTGACGGGTAAAGCGCACTATCACCTAAGATTGACGTCCGGATATTGGGACTGCATGATTTTTATCGGGTGATAGATCAAGATCATGATGACCTTGACAACATGACTGAGGATATAAATATGATGATCCTTGCGATTATCAGGTTTGACCAAAACCTTGACTGTGCATAACTTCCTCATATGGACGAATTTTCAGGTGATGTAAAAGGGAAACCTGCATGGAATTTCAAGCTCTTTCTAAATATGAGGTCATAGAAATAAAATATGAACTTTGACAAACTGACCTCATGATGATGACCTACCTCATCGAATATCATGATGATGATGCACCTGACTCATTTTTACCAAACCGCCAGAAAACAGACAACACAAGCCAAGCCAGAAGTTGGGTCCCTGTTTTGCCAAGTTAAAATGGGGCGTGTTGTGTAACCACACAACACTACACCACAGCTATAACAAAAAGATTAGAGAATGAAGATTTCAAGTTGGAGATCTTGTCCTTAAGGAAAATCAAAGGAATCAACAACATCGTGAGAAACAGGGAAAGTTTGAACCTAATTGGCTTGGTCCTTTTGTCATCACATCAATCTATGGATCAGGTGCATACACTCTTTCAACACTTGAAGGTATTCCCTTGGATGAACCAGTCAAAAACATTCATCTCAAGAAGTTCTACCCATGAGTCTCAGTGTATTTCAAGCATACAAAAAAAAAATCTATCCAATAGTGAAAACCACTTTGTGGCGCTTTGGATGACAAAAAAATAGTACAAGATAAATAATTCATCCTCTAGTGAAAACTTGGTAAACAAGTGCCTTTGATAAGTACCATAGTGAAAACCTGGCAAACAAGCGCTATGTGTAGAGACCAGCTTCCATCATTTATCTAGTTTTTTTTATCACAGCTTTCCATAACTATCATCATCTACTATCTTACCTACATAATCCACTATTGTCCCTATCTAAACCTCACAAGCAACCATCCCTAATCTATCCATAATAACATCCTTTTTGCCCTTACCTCTGCCATGCTAATTCTCATAGTTTGGACTTTGTTGAGGTTAAGATATCATTTGGCACCTTAGTACACTATTCGCATGCAAGCATCCATCACAACATCTTCCTAATAAACTTCATCCCAGACTGGGGACACTTGTTGAAACTTATTTGGAAGTGGATACTCACAACTCTAGCTCATATCATTTAAGTAGCCAAAACAAAACAAACATCCAAACCAAAACATATCCAAAATACAACAAAATACAAAAAAAAAATCAAAACATCACAAAAAATCCAAGAAATAAAGTTGATCCTATGTCATCAACCACTAACACAATAAGCAAGAACTACATCACATCTCTATCGTTAAAAGTCGTGATCCTGTGGATACAGGGTATGTAGGCAATCTGAGATGTGAATGAAGCACTCTGATTCAGGCATAGATGATAGCCCCTTTTTCATCATCTGTCTTTCATATTTCTTCTAATCACAACCAATGTACACTCTAAAACCTTTGATAAAACCAACCAATGTACTTCCTTTTCTTTCACAAAATTTGAGTGTTCCACCTTTCCATGTTCCACAACACACACCTTCTCCTACCATGACTGTATCTCGACCTCAAGTGTCACAAGTTGTCCATGTTTGACAAGTCCAAACTCCACAAGTTTCACAAGGTATTCCTATACCGCAAACTTCGCAAGTTTCACAAGCTATCCAAACACCACAAGCCATACAATTCTCACAGCCATTACAAACCCCTACTCCTATTGCATCACATGTGGAAACCACACCCCACACTTATATTCCTATCACCTCTAATATGGTCTCCATGATTTCCATGAATCCATCCCACACACCATATAATCCTAATGTTAGTCTCATTGACATGACTAATCCACCTATTGTATCACAAACTACTCCTAGTACCGTTGTCTCTTATGTTGATCAACTTACATCACCCTCTCCACCTCCATATAATCCTTCACAAACTGTCAATCTGTCTTATGCCACCCAAGGATTATCCATTGTCACCCAACACATGATGTATACCAATCCTCATGTTGTCCAAAACACAAACCCAAATGTCTATTCCTCCTCATCCACCAATCATTCCATTGCTTACCATAAAATAAACCCAACTTTCAATCCACAACCATCGACCAACATCAATCCATCCTCTACTTCCCATGTGATGCAAAATCTAGGAGCTAATCCATCACAATACACCCAACCACCACTTGTGTATCAAGGATAGCAATCCTCAAACACATATGTGTCACATACCAATCCTTTGACATATAATGTGAGCACGCAACCTCAACAATTGGTCATACCTACATATATTCCACAATAGCAACCACAACATACACCATATTACATTCCGTCACCAAACAACCAACCCCCTTTGCAACAATAGATACTATCTCAAGAGGATGTCGAACAAATGGTTAACAAGGTAGTAGCACAAAACAAGAAGACATTTTCCTTTGGAGACATATGCCCATATCCATTTGACAGGTCACTTCACATGTTGCCTTTTCCACTACATTTTGAAATCCCACAATTTGACAAATACAAAGGGAAAGGCAATCTAGATGACCATCTTAGAGCATTCTATGTTGCATGTCTCGATGTTGCTCATGATGACACATATCTCTTGAGACTATTTCCCTGAAGCTTAGCAGGACAAGCTCTTGAATGCTTTTCTCACTCACCACCAGGCATCAAGACTTTTGAGGAATTAGCAAACAAATTTCACTCCTACTTTGCTTCCAACATTGAACATGAGGTGAACATGAACGATCTTGTCAACAACAAACAATGCAATGGTGAATCTTTTTCCTCATTTACCCAACAATGACGCAACATGGCTAGCAAACTATCATGGAAAATACTCAAGAAACAACAACTTGATATCTTTATCCAAAATCTTCACCTTGAGCTTTCATTTCAATTGCAATTGTAAAGTGCTAGTACCTTTGACGAGCTTATCTCCAAAGGAACCACCATTGAGCGAGCTTTAATTTCTAAGGGCACTTTAAATATTTTCAAAGACAATCCCCAATCATCAAAAGATAAATCCCGCTTTTGGAACAAGAACAAAAATGTTGTTAATGACGGTGTTGTGGATGAAAAGAACATACAAATAGTGAAAGATCCTATTAACATCCAAGCCACATCTACAAGTCAACCTTTTCAACGAAATCAACCAAGAGTGAATCCAACACCTCAGTGACAATTTACTCCCTTAGGGGAACCCATGGAGGTAATCTTTTGTAAACTTCTCCAAGTGAGAGATGTCATGTTACCTGAAGCACCACCTAATGGTGAACCGGTCTTCAAAGCTCCTTGGTACAAAGAGAATGAATATTGTGAATACCATAGAGTCAAAGGACATAAAACAAATGGTTGTATGCATTTAAAACATGTCATTCAAGACTGCATCGATCAAGGTCTAATTAAAATCACACCACCAACATCACAACCTGCACATCAACTAACATCGAACTATGACCTAGATGCTTTCAAGAATCTTCTTCCACTTCATGACAAGATAAGTAACCCCCATACTGGGAATGCTATCCATTATTACTATGATTCATCCATGATTGGCCACATTTCCCAAGCTCGCATTTCTACCATTATAATACAAGGCAAAGCACCAGATTGCGTTGTAACTACTAGAAGAGGCCGTGTTACCATTTAGAGAGCACCTGTCAATCCTCCCCGACTGTCTCCTACCTATAATATCTTGATCATTTTGGAAAAACTCCCGCACACATTTCCATCTTAGAATTTCTTCGCATATCCCCCACCCACAAAGCTATCCTTGACAAAGCATTGCAAGAATCTTCTATGCCCAATGATATCGATAGGACATAATTTCAATGTATGGTAGCCAACATTGCAGCCCCTTACCATCTCACTTTCTTCGACAAAGATCTTTGACCATCCATTAACCCATCACATAATGAATCCCTCCACATAGAAGTATTTTTAAACCAATGCTGTATCAAATGAATCTTAGTGGATGGTGTAGCTGGTCTCAATATATGCTCTCTAAAATTAATAAAACAATTGGGATATTTTGAGAAAGACGTTGACACTTCCAAGGTTATTACCATCAAAGCATATGATGATGCTGAGAGAGATACTAAAGGAATTATCCATTTGCCTATCCAAATTGGTCCTGTCACTACTAACACCCATTTCTAAGTTCTTGATATTGACCTTCCTTATAACATTATCCTTGGCCGTCCATGGATCCATGCCCTTAAAGTTGTTCCTTCCACATACCATCAATGTCTCAAGTTTCCACATAACGGTGTTGAAGTTACTATCCATGCCAATCCCAATCCATTCAAGTTCTATCATTCTTTTCAAGATAAATATCAAAGTCCTAACCATATTCCTATCAACACTGAAGCATATCCATCATCATTCTATGCGGACCCATCTTCCCTACTCAAGCCATCATCTAGCCAAGCCACTTCAAATCTCTGTATTAAGTATACTGAACACGGTTCAGGTGAGTACACATTTCAAGAATCTTGTTGTGTTGGCACTCTTCCCTTGTCTCCCAATTCTCATGGCAAACCTTCTACATCCAAGGCATCTTCATTTGTAGTTGTTATCAAAGCACCACCAATAGTGTTCATCAAAGGTGGATTCCTTGATGATGAAGACATAGATGATATTAACTCTTGGATATTCTATGATGAGAATGATCAAGTCCAACTTGAAGTGGAGAGACATAACAACAGGTTCCATATCATTAAGAACATGGGTTACAAAGGACATGGTGGATTGGGATCATAGGAACAAGGACCTATTGAACCTATTGTTGTGTCTAAGAAGTTTAATCAGCAAGGCCTTGGCTATCAGCCAGAGGTACTGCCTTCCAAAGACATTAAGTGTATTTTCGATATGGAAGTTGGACATTCTTCAGTAGGAGAGACTTCTAATTCTGATACCATTTATGACTTCTCCCTTCATGTCACCGATCTTTTTCAAGAAACTTCCATCTTCATGATCTCTACCACTTTATCTAGCTGAAACCCTTCGTCCATTACCCTTTCACTCATATATCTTGACCTCATCGATTGGGACCAACAGGGGGCACTGATATTAGACACATTTGAAAATGATAAAGCTATTACCAAATTCATGGGTTTATGACAAGGCATTCCATTAGGTAATCACAAAGAAGGATTCATGATGGACCTCCCTAAACTAGCATATTTTGGTGGAAGCATCAAATCCTTCAATCACAAAAGTTAAATAAATAGAATAAAAAAGGATAGGTGACTAGGTGAAAACTGAAAGATGCCACCTAACTATGAAAAACCAAAAATAAAAGACGTATCTGAGGGTGAAAACCTCTCTGAGATGCCCAAGGATGTTGGATTTGATCTTATTGTCACCACTGATTATCATGAAAAATCAACAGTGCTAGTTGAAAAATCTCAAGAAATGAACTTAGGCATAGAGTAGAATCCGAAGATCATATTTTTCGTAGCATCACTATCATAACAAGAAAGAAGAAATTTCACAACATTATTCATAAAAAGAGCTATCAATTTTGCATGGACTTATGCCAACATGCTGGGTCTAGATCCATCACTTGTGGTACATCACCTAGAAGTATCTCCTAATGCAAAACCGGTCAAACAAAAATTGCACAAAATGCACCCACAAATATCTCTTTTGGTCAAAGTAGAGATTTAAAAGATGTTAGAATTAAAGTTCATAAAGCCTATTGATTATCCATAATGGGTTTCAAATTTGGTTCCTATAGCATAACCTGATGGATGAGTTCGATGTTATATAGATTTTAGAGATCTCAACAAAGTATACCATAAAGATGATTTCCCACTACCAAGCATAGATAACATTGTAGATCTCACAGTTGGACATGAAATACTATCCTTGATGGACGGATTCTCAGGATATAAGAAAATCAGAATAGTAGAGGAAGATTAAGACAAAACATCATTCATTTGTCCATGGGGTACCTATTGTTGGGTTGTAATGCCTTTTGGTCTCAAGAATGTTGGAACTACTTATCAATGTGCCATGATAATTATTTTCCATGACCTTTTCCACACTATCATGGAAGATTATGTTGATGATATGCTAGGAAAATCCAAGACAAGAGAAGAACATCTATAGGTACTAGCACAAATTTTTGATCGACTAGAGAAGTATCAAGTCAGGATAAACCCCAAGAAATGTGTATTTGGTGTAACATCTAGAAAATTGTTGGAGTATTGTTGATCATGATGTTAGTCATTCACAAACATAGAATAAAAGTTACACAACAACCTTTACTCATCTTGAAAGATACGATGAATTCAGAGAATTCATGATCCCAAGTCTCCGTTGATTAGGTCTTAATCTACTGACGTTACTCAGTGGTTGATGTGTGTTGCTGTTTTCCATTCAGGGGCCTTACGTATTTCTGCAAAGTTCATCATTATTCCTCCAAATATCCTCCTCTGTATGTCTGCTCTACATAAATCTCCAATAATTCTACCTCTGCACTGTGAATTTAGTCAAATAATGTGCCTACAGGCTGATATTTGCATGATTTCTACCACTATTTATGATTCTTTGCATGATATTTTCAATACTGCATGCATTTAACTCAAATATGCTAATGATTTTCAGTTACCTACGGGATTTCAGCATATTTCTCTGTTTCTGCTTATTATTTGTCATGACTTGCAGTTATGGTGATGAATTTATGAAATTAAAAAAAGGAAAAGGGTTAAAGAATGAGATTCCCAAAACTACTTGACTTAGATCACTGATCCACATACAAGCTCCCATACATGCAATGAAAAGAAGGAAACTAGAATCATACTTCACCAGGACATTCCACAAATCCGCATGATCCAGTGCAAATCTTCAAAGGAAAAGTTGACAACAACATGTAATGAAATGAAAGCGCTTCCAGTTGAACATAGCATTCACTAGTACATATCCAGAAATCAACAGGAAGATTACGTAAAATTTACAATCAGGATGTAATCTGAAACTTCATATCCATTCAGTATGCTCAAGAACAGGTACATTTACAGTGATCTGAAGAAAGAACCTTGACATTTCAACAATTCTATCCTCATTAGTCTCAGTAATCCGATCTCCTAATTGATTCTAATTGGCCTTATTGCCAGATATTTTTTCTTTTTTTGTTCCCCCCTTTACAGCTCAGGATCTGGCTCTTATATAGAACAAATGCCAGAAAACAATTACAATGATCCAAGGATTAGGATCCTCTCATAATAATCAACGGTCCAGATGAAAAGCACATGCTTCTCCAGTTGGCAAATGTACAGCTGGCACAGAATATTCCAGCATCTTTGATTTGATTCGGTCTCCAGCTGGCAAACAGCATATTTGATAATATCCTCCTCATTTCTGGTTCATGTTGCCTTCATGTGCAACTTTGTAATTATTAGCAACAGCTCTAACAGCATCATGACTTCCTGCAAATAAACAGACAAACATTAAGTTCATCATCATGTGGATAAACAACAGGAAGTAAAACGTTTTAATCATTTTATTAAACAGGCTTCAAAATGTGCAGCTATAGGCAATCGGGCTCCAAATCAGTGAAAATTATGCACTAAATGCCTAAACAGCATCAAAAAACAATCGGGTCAACCATCGTTTCATTTTCCCGCCCATTTCCTTGTATATCGGGTTCAAATATGATCATGCATCGCAACATATACAATGATTAAATCGCATTTCATAATATTTCGGGTCTGCCTTTGTATGTGATGCATGTATGTATTTCGGCGTGACCACATACTGTCGGAATGACAATTTTACATTAGGCCGACGGTTAAACTTATACCGACGCCAAAAATCATGATGATGTCCATCCATCGGGAAGACATGTTCTATCGGCATGATAACTCAAGATAAGGCCGATAGCAAGACTTAAAACTTTCGTCTGCATGATATTTTGGAAATATGATGCTCCCCCTTCCGAATGTCCAGATGATGTCACTGTCATGTTTCGCTTCTGTATATTGGGGAAAAGAATAACATCATCATCATCATCATGCCGAAGGAAAATAGGAGGATATGAAATATGATCCTGCTGCTGAGAAATGGAATATGATGGTGACGTCATCGTCATATCCGGGCTTCATTAAAATGCAAAAGATGACGTCACCGTCATGTTTAGTTAAGATCAGGGGATAAATGTAATATCGGGTCACCTAAGGAAGATGATCAGGTGGTGAATGTAATATGACCCCTTTGCGGCCAAGGTAACCCTCTCGAAAGATCAGGATGATGATGATGATCAGGATATCCGGGGCTTTTGTTAAACTTAGAATATGACGTCATCGTCCTATTCGCGAACTGGATCACGTTTTGGAAAATATCCCGCCGAAGGGAAATGTGATGATGATGTCATCCTAATATTTGCTTCTTCGTTTATCAGATCGGGATGACATCATCAGGATATTTGCAAAAGGTCATATTTCTCGGCAGGAGGACATTACGAAATATCGGGTGATAAACAAGATCATGATGATCTTGACAACATGACAGGATAAAAAAATATGATGATCCTCCTCATCGAATATCATGGTGACATAACCATCATATTCCGTCTTCAAAGCATGAGGATGAGTTGAGGTCATCATCAGGTTAGCGCTAGGGTGATATTTAAAATATGATCATGCTAAGGAATGGAATATCACCCTCCCTTAAAAGATAGGGTGATCATCATGATCATGCAAAAGGAGATCAGGAGGATATGATGACGTCATCATCATATTACCGAATATCAGCAAATATGACCCTCCCTTGAAAGATCAGGATGATGACCCTCCGATAGGACTTTGACGTGTGCATGCAAATTATGCAGATGGTGGATTTTCTAAGCAGGGTGATATTATAATATCAGCATGATATTATAATATCAGGTGATGTTATAATATCATGATGCTTGTTGTTATGAAATATCGGGTTACACTCAAAACATTATGCTCACGATGCGCATAAGGTCATTTGACGGGTAAAGGGCACTATCACCTAAGATTGACATCCGGATATTGGGACTGCATGATTTTTATCGGGTGATAGATCAAGATCATGATGACCTTGACAACATGACTGAGGAAATAAAAATATGATGATCACTTGCGAATATCAGGTTTGACCAAAACTTTGACTGTGCATAACTCCCACATATGGATGAATTTTCAGATGATGTAAAAGGCAAACATGCATGGAATTTCAAGCTCTTCCTAAATATGAGGTCATAGAAACAAAATATGAACTTTGACAAACTGACCTCATGATGATGACCAACCTCATCCTGACCTTCATGATGATGATGCACCTGACTCATTTTTACCAAACCACCAGAAAACAGACAACACAAGCCAAGCCAAAAGTTGGGTCCCTGTTTTGCCAAGTTAAAATGGGGCATGTTGTGTAACCACACAACAACTTGCCACCAAAGAAAACAACAAAATTCAAATAATTCAAAAGGTGAGGATAAATTAAAACATAAATTTCCAACTCCTATTAAGCATGAGCATCCTAATCCTTTCTAACTGGTATCATGTTCATCAATGTAACAATGAATTGATAAGGGATCAATTGTGTGCATGTGATTCATATACTCATCTTGAAAGTGAGTTGAATAAGTTAGTGACTGGTGTTAAGCTACATAGTTTGGTTCATCCCTCATAGCCAACCGGATAGAGCCTTGCTGCCAGCAGGCGTCCATAGCCCCGGCAAGGTTATCGTTGCAATTCCCCTAAGTAGAGCCCCACTGCCAGCAAGCGTCTATAGCTCCGGTAGAGTTACTTAGATGACTTAATCTGGATTTCAGAAAATCCATTTTATTATTTTATTTATTTTATATTTTGAATTTAATTCTTAAGATATAACAGTTGTAGCCTCATGATACAAGGAATGGTCACTTGTTGAAATTAAGTTGAGAATTGCAATGGTAGCAAGGGCAACCTTTAGATTTTTCACTTAACACCTACACTGATATGTTCAACAAACCCAAGGCTGTTAGGTGTGTCATTGTGAGGATCACCTTGACTCAAGAAAAGTAGTACTGATGAATATGATACCACAGACCTGATCAAGAATACCTACACTGATATGAATTACAACCTATGTAAAAACTTATATTCAACTTTTGAATTCTAACAATTTATGCAGTGTTCTTAAGTAATAAGGTGCACCAGTTTTGCCCAACCAAAACAAAGACTCAACAACGCAAAGCAAAAAGCAACCTGTACAAACAGCTAACCTACAAAAGGAAACAATAGAAACAGAACAAGAAAGCAAAAAAGCAAACTGTACAAACAACTAACCTACAAAAATTATATACAAACCACTACTAGGCAAACAAAAACCAAAAAACGACCGAAATACACCTGTATTTGCATACTTCTTTTGATTGTGCAGGAGCATTAGGGTATTAGTTATGGTTCTCAACCTAGCAAATTTATCTTTATATTCTGAAAAATATTCTGATATTCTGAATTCACTGTATTCAACAGAATAACTCTTGATGATCAGCAACTGAGGCAGCTCATCATGTTCATGATTAATCCATATGCATGTCTTATCTCTCAAATTTCCATAATCAAAATAATAATCAACATCATTCACTGTGGAAAGGAGAAATACAACCTGGTGTATTTCTGATTCTATTGGACATGCTTCTTGATTGGCAGTTGGTCCTCCATTTAATTCTATATTTTCATTGCTTAGCCCAATGCCTGGTCTCACTTCAAATTGAAGGATGTATGACTCTTGATGTATTAATTCTTCATCTTTATCCAACTTTATCCCTTCATTCTGGATGTTCAATTTATCCTCCAGTTCAGGAAACTTCTCAATATTTTCTTCAATTTCCTGCACATCAGCATCTAAATAAGTATCTTTATTATCACAACCTGATATACAGAAATTTATCATTTCTAAATCATGTGACTGTAAAAGAGAAATAACTTTCACTTGATAAGGACACTCCCCTGTTTCATTCTCAAAATATTTCTGGAGTGACATCTGATTATGCATAACAACTCCAAAGTCTTCTACATCTTCATCTTTCAGGAATTATTCATTAAATAATTCACATCTTCTATCTATTAGAGGATCTGGTTCCATTAACCTGCAACATTCCTGTATTTGATCATTCAATTCAACCCAGTTAGGTAGTAAATCAGCATTTATTTTATTTTCTATGACTCCCTGAGTTACTATCATAGGAACTTCATCATCAAGAGTGAATTTAAATTGTTCTACTATTTGTTTACACTTCTCTTTACCATAGAATGACTCCAGGAAAGATGTTTCATCTTCTTTATCAAAAGTATTAGGATCAGAATCAAAAATATTATCCTGATGAGTGGTTTCTTCTCTAAAATTTTCACAAGATTCATACCTACATACTGACTGATCCTTACTTGTATTAGGAAGTAGAGAACTCCTATCAATCTCACCATAAAATGAATCCAGGAAAGATGTTTCCTCTTCATTACCTTCTGGAACTGATTCAGCTATTGTATTTTCTAGAATCTTTTTCAACATGATCAAGCAAGCGTAACAATCCCTTTCTGAATGCTCTTCGTCATGTAATCTGCACCAGCTTTCAATCAAGACATCATCAGTGGATAAACCTAATAATTGACTACACTGTATATTTCTGGACAAGTATAATTCAAAATCTTCAGAACGATCCACTTCAGTGTCTGGAC
This sequence comes from Cunninghamia lanceolata, assembly GCA_027924645.1. NCBI lineage: Eukaryota > Viridiplantae > Streptophyta > Pinopsida > Cupressales > Cupressaceae > Cunninghamia > Cunninghamia lanceolata. Next base: position 21,370,387 of record BSBN01000112.1, on the reverse strand, counting down.
AATTAATAACTTCTGGTGCTGCATCTGCTTGTTGCTCCAGAATTTCCTCATTTTCCTGGAAAATTTCAACCCTGAACACATCCGGGAAGAATATTAGTCCTTTCAAATATAAATCCAACCTTGTAAGGAAAGTTAAACAATTTATTTCGCTGTGTTCCACAGTCTGGTGTATCCTGCAACAGGTAGATAAACCAAAGTTAGACAAACTGTGAGGGTAAAGCTGCCTACTCAAAGTTTCCTGAAATAAAGGAATGTTAATTTGACAATTGCCTTCATATACATCCATCAAAATGAGACTCTATTTTTCAATTTTTAGGATTTTGAAATTTTAAGGAGATCCATCATATCTCAGAATAAAACTTGAAAGTTCAAAAAATCAAACTAATCTTTGATGCTTTGGGCTAGATCTTGGCAAAGGTGCAACCAAAACATCTCAGATAAGAGATATTTGCAGACATTTAACTCAAATGCTGAAATATTTATGCAATATTTGTAGAAATCTAGAAATTCACAGCTCAGGCCCTCCTTCTAGCGCCAATTTATGTTGCGTTAGAAGCGAGGGGCCTGCATAAAATGAATGATGACTAAAGCAATGGCATCTTTTCCAGTTATGCCCTCCTTCTAGCGCCAATTTATGTTGCGTTAGAAGCGAGGGGCCTGCATAAAATGAATGATGACTAAAGTAGTGGTCTCTTTTCCAGTTCTGCCCTCCTTCTAGCACCAATTTATGTTGATCATGATGTTAGTCATTCACAAACATAGAATAAAAGTTACACAACAACCTTTACTCATCTTGAAAGATACGATGAATTCAGAGAATTCATGATCCCAAGTCTCCGTTGATTAGGTCTTAATCTACTGACGTTACTCAGTGGTTGATGTGTGTTGCTGTTTTCCATTTAGGGGCCTTACGTATTTCTGCAAAGTTCATCATTATTCCTCCAAATATCCTGCTCTGTATGTCTGCTCTGCATAAATCTCCAATAATTCTACCTCTGCACTGTGAATTTAGTCAAATAATGTGCCTACAGGCTGATATTTGCATGATTTCTACCACTATTTATGATTCTTTGCATGATATTTTCAATACTGCATGCATTTAACTCAAATATGCTAATGATTTTCAGTTGCCTATGGGATTTCAGCATATTTCTCTGTTTCTGCTTATTATTTGTCATAACTTGCAGTTATGGTGATGAATTTATGAAATTAAAAAAAGGAAAAGGGTTAAAGAATGAGATTCCCAAAACTACTTGACTTAGATCACTGATCCACATACAAGCTCCCATACATGCAATGAAAAGAAGGAAACTAGAATCATACTTCACCAGGACATTCCACAAATCCGCATGATCCAGTGCAAATCTTCAAAGGAAAAGTTGACAACAACATGTAATGAAATGAAAGCGCTTCCAGTTGAACACAGCATTCACCAGTACATATCCAGAAATCAACAGGAAGATTACGTAAAATTTACAATCAGGATGTAATCTGAAACTTCATATCCATTTAGTATGCTCAAGAACAGGTACATTTACAGTGATTTGAAGAAAGAACCTTGACATTTCAACAATTCTATCCTCATTAGTCTCAGTAATCCGATCTCCTAATTGATTCTATAGTAATTGGCCTTATTGCCAGATATTTTTTCTTTTTTTGTTCCCCCCCCTTTACAGCTCAGGATCTGGCTCTTATATAGAACAAATGCCAGAAAATAGTTACAATGATCCAAGGATCAGGATCCTCTCATAATAATCAACGGTCCAGATGAAAAGCACATGCTTCGCCAGTTGGCAAATGTACAGCTGGCACAGAATATTCCAGCATCTTTGATTTGATTCGGTCTCCAGCTGGCAAACAGCATATTTGATAATATCCTCCTCATTTCTGGTTCATGTTGCCTTCATGTGCAACTTTGTAATTATCAGCAACAGCTCTAACAACATCATGACTTCCTGCAAATAAACAGACAAAGATTAAGTTCATCATCATGTGGATAAACAACAGGAAGTAAAACGTTTTAATCATTTTATTAAACAGGCTTCAAAATGTGCAGCTACAGGCAATCGGGCTCCAAATTAGTGAAAATTATGCACTAAATGCCTAAACAGCATCAAAAAACAATCGGGTCAACCATCGTTTCATTTTCCCGCCCATTTCCTTGTATATCGGGTTCAAATATGATCATGCATCGCAACATATACAATGATTAAATCGCATTTCATAATATTTTGGGTCTGCCTTTGTATGTGATGCATGTATGTATTTCGGCGTGACCACATACTGTCGGAATGACAATTTTACATTAGGCCGACGGTTAAACTTATACCGACGCCAAAAATCATGATGATGTCCATCCATCAGGAAGACATGTTCTATCGGCATGATAACTCAAGATAAGGCCGATATCAAGACTTAAAACTTTCGTCTGCATGATATTTTGGAAATATGATGCTCCCCCTTCCGAATGTCCAGATGATGTCACCGTCATGTTTCGCTTCTGTATATTGGGGAAAAGAATAACATCATCATCATCATCATGCCGAAGGAAAATAGGAGGATATGAAATATGATCCTGCTGCTGAGAAATGGAATATGATGGTGACGTCATCGTCATATCCGGGCTTCATTAAAATGCAAAAGATGACGTCACCGTCATGTTTAGTTAAGATCAGGGGATAAATGTAATATCGGGTCACCTAAGGAAGATGATCAGGTGGTGAATGTAATATGACCCCTTTGCGGCCAAGGTAACCCTCTCGAAAGATCAGGATGATGATGATGATCAGGATATCCGGGGCTTTTGTTAAACTTAGAATATGACGTCATCGTCATATTCGCGAACCGGATCACGTTTTGGAAAATATCCTGCCGAAGGGAAATGTGATGATGATGTCATCCTAATATTTGCTTCTTCGTTTATCAGATCGGGATGACGTCATCAGGATATTTGCAAAAGGTCATATTTCTCGGTAGGAGGACATTACGAAATATCGGGTGATAAACAAGATCATGATGATCTTGACAACATGACAGGATAAAAAAATATGATGATCCTCCTCATCGAATATCATGATGACGTAACCATCATATTCCGTCTTCGAAGCATGAGGATGAGTTGAGGTCATCATCAGGTTAGCTCTAGGGTGATATTTAAAATATGATCATGCTAAGGAATGGAATATCACCCTCCCTTAAAAGATAGGGTGATCATCATGATCATGTAAAAGGAGATCAGGAGGATATGATGATGTCATCATCATATTACCGAATATCAGCAAATATGACCCTCCCTTGAAAGATCAGGATGATGACCCTCCGATAGGACTTTGACATGCGCATGCAAATTATGCAGATGGTGGATTTTCTAAGCAGGGTGATATTATAATATCAGCATGATATTATAATATCAGGTGATGTTATAATATCATGATGCTCGTTGTTATGAAATATCGGGTTACACTCAAAACATTATGCTCACGATGCGCATAAGGTCATTTGACGGGTAAAGGGCACTATCACCTAAGATTGACGTCCAGATATTGGGACTACATGATTTTTATCGGGTGATAGATCAAGATCATGATGACCTTGACAACATGACTGAGGATATAAAAATATGATGATCACTTGCGAATATCAAGTTTGACCAAAACTTTGACTGTGCATAACTCCCACATATGGACGAATTTTCAGGTGATGTAAAAGGCAAACCTGCATGGAATTTCAAGCTCTTCCTAAATATGAGGTCATAGAAACAAAATATGAACTTTGACAAACTGACCTCATGATGATGACCAACCTCATCCTGACCTTCATGATGATGATGCACCTGACTCATTTTTACCAAACCGCCAGAAAACAGACAACACAAGCCAAGCCAAAAGTTAGGTCCCTGTTTTGCCAAGTTAAAATGGGGCGTGTTGTGTAGCCACACAACAAGTATATTGTGTCTTGACGAGGAATAGAAGTGGATCCTGACAAAGTAAAAGCCATCATGGAAATGCCTCCACCATCAAATCTGAAGCAGCTTCATAGTCTACAATGAAGGTTACAATCCATTTGCAGGTTTATCTCACAACTAGTAGACAAGTGTCATCCTTTTCGACATCTTCTTCGCAAGGGTGAACCTTTTAAGTGGGATGAAAAATGTCAATAGGCCTTCGATAAAATCAAGCAATATCTAGAAATAGCTCCTGTGTTAGTACCTCATGTACTTGATCGACCATTATTACTCTACATATCTTCCACAACAACAGCATTGGGTGCTCTTTTAGCTCAGCATGATGATTTGGGAAAAGAACAAGCCATTTACTACATTAGTAGAACTCTTGTGGGATATGAACTTAACTTTTCATCTATGGAAAAAGCATGTTTACCATTGGTGTTTGCTTCCCAAAAGTTGCGACATTACATACTGAACCAAACAACAAAGCTCATATCTAACTCTGATCGACTCAAGTATCTTCTCTCCAAAGCAATCCTTACGGGAAGACTCGCAAAATGGGTTATGATCTTAAGTGAATTTGACATACAATATGTGGATTGAAAAGCCATAAAAGGACAAGTCATCACTGATTAGTTAGTTGTAGCACCTGTCACAGATATTCATCCAATACGTCCAGAGTTCCTTGATGAAGAAATGTTCAATCTAACTTCACCAACATTGTGACAACTATACCTTGATGGATCTTACACACAACATGGATCAGGAGTAGGGATATTGTTTGTCACCCCTCAAGGAGATTGTATCCCAAAGTCATACAGAATTGCATTTCCATGTACCAATAACATAGCAGAATATGAAGCTTTAATCATAGGATTACACATGGTAGTACAGTGGGCTATTAAATAGTTGTAGGCCTTTGGTGATTCCCAATTAGTCATCAAACAAGTCTTAGACGAATATCAAACAAAAGATGAAAGGCTCCTTCCATACAAGGTAATGGTGGATGATTTCAAGAAGTACTTTGATAGTATCACCTTTGAATAGATCCCCAGGACACAAAACAAAATAGTAGATGCTATGGCTATGATTGGATCTCTTCTAGATATGTCATCCAATGCACATAAGTGTGAGTTTTTAGTTGAGTAGCTTCTAATCCCAACATTTGAAGTACCACAGTCTGAGCTTATATGTGATATTGTTGGTCCCAATTCGCCTTTGTATGAGGACATATATGAGTATCTTCGATATCAAACCTTACCATTTCAACTATCTAATACCCAACAAAAAACCTTTATCTATCGAACCTCTTGCTATACTATCCTAGGAGACACCTTCTATCACCAGAGTCTTGATGGTATCCTCCTTAGATTTCTTGATTCTGAGGAAGAAAAAGTTGCCTTATGTGAAGTACATGAAGGTGTCTATGGATTGCATTCTGTTGGCCCTGGTCTTGTTAAGAAACTTCTATGAGCTAGATACGATTGGCCAACTATGGAGAAAGATGCACAACAATTTGCAAAGAGATGTCTACAATGTTAGAAACATGGAGATCTAATACATACACCAGCACATGAACTTCATCCTATTACTACTCCTTGGCCCTTCTTGCAGTGGGGACTTGATCTCATAGGTAAAATCCATCCTACTTCATCAAATGGTCATAAGTTCATTATTACTTCCACTGAGTACTTCACAAAGTTGGTGGAAGCAATTCTAATGACTTACATTACTGGCAAGCAAATATCCAAGTTTATCCTACACTATATCATTTTTCGTTATGGAGTTCCTCAAGCCATTGTCACTAATAATAGTCATCCCTTCAAGAACCAAGAGGTTAGAGATCTTTGTAACAAGTTCCATACCCAACATCGATTCTCTACACCTTACTATCCTCAAAGTAACAGCTAAGCTAAAGCTTGTAACAAAACAATCATCAAGATCCTTAAAAAGATAGTCAATGAAGCTGGTCGTGATTGGCATTTACAACTTAATCCTGCACTATGGGCTTATAGAACAAGTGTTGGAACTGCCACTGGTGCTACACCTTATGCTCTTGTGTATGGCACTAAAGCTATTTTACCTATCGATGTTGAGATCCCCTCACTGCGAGTATCCCTATAGCATATTATCTCAGACAAAGAATATAGAGTATCCAGACTCCATGATCTTGAGCTATTAGATGAATAGCGTATTACAGTACTCATTCATCCTCAAGTCTATCAAAATCATCTACGCCACAGCTATAACAAAAAGATTAGAGAATGAAGATTTCAAGTTGGAGATCTTGTCCTTAAGGAAAATCAAAGGAATCAACATCGTGAGAAACAGGGAAAGTTTGAACCTAATTGGCTTGGTCCTTTTGTCATCACATCAATCTATGGATTAGGTGCATACACTCTTTCAACACCTAAAGGTATTCCCTTGGATGAATTAGTCAACAACATTCATCTCAAGAAGTTCTACCCATGAGTCTCAGCGTATTTCAAGCATACAAAAAAAATCCATCCAATAGTGAAAACCACTTTGTGGTGCTTTGGATGACAAAAAAATAGTACAAGATAAATAATTCATCGTCTAGTGAAAACTTGGTAAACACGTGCCTTCGATAAGTACCATAGTGAAAACCTGGCAAACAAGTGCTATGTGTAGAGACCAGCTTCCATCATTTATCTAGTTTGTTTGATCACAACTTTCCATAACTATCATCATCCACTGTCTTACCTGCATAATCCACATCATAATCCACTATTGTCCCTATCTAAACCTCACAAGCAACCATCCCTTATCTATCCATAATAACATCCTTTTTGCCCTTACCTCTGCCATGCTAGTTCTCATAGTTTGGACTTTGTTGAGGTTAAGATATCATTTGGCACCTTAGTACACTATTCGCATGCAAACATCCATCGCAACATCTTCCTAATAAACTTCATCCCACACTGGGAGCACTTGTTGAAACTTATTTGGAAGTGGATACTCACAACTCTAGCTCATATCATTTTAGTAGCCAAAACACAACAAACATCCAAATCGAAACATATCCAAAACACAACAAAATACACCAAAAATAATCAAAACATCACAAAAAATCCAAGAAATAAAGTTGATCCTTTGTCATCAACCATTAACACAATAAGGAAGAACTACATCACATCTCTATCGTTAAAAGCCTTGATCCCATGGATACAGGGTATGTAGGCAATCTGAGATGTGAATGAAGCACTTTGATTCAGGCATAGATGATAGCCCCTTTTTCATCATCCGTCTTTCATATTTCTTCTAATTCATCCTCAATCTTTTATCTTCTTTGTTTCTTTCATCACTTACATCATCAATAAGCCCAGAACTACATATTCATCATGTCTCATCACCATCGTAATGTGCTTTGATCTTGTGGACACAGGGTATGTAGGTAGTCTAGAATATGAAGGAAGTATCTAGTATGTAGGCACATACGATCCACCCCATCTTCATCTTCTTTTATCTTCCATCTTCCTCTCTTTGACTAGCTCAAGCAAGAAGCAGACTATGCATATCAAAGAAAGCTCAAGTACTTTAACCCATCAAGGATAAGCCAGAAGCTATTTGTTTGCATGCCTAAAGACAACATTTGCTATAGCATTTTATCAACATCTTTAGCCTTTAACAGGATGTAGCTTTCCTCTCATCAAGGTGCCAACTTAATCCATCCAAGAGCACTTAATTTTGGCAAGAGAACATGATGCCAGTATCTTTTGATTTATCTTTTGTCCCTTTCCTATGCCTAATCAGGATTGCCTTGATCTATCATATCTTGGTATGTTGTGATGAAGTACGAAATGGGGCATGGTCATATTGCTTTCATATGCTATGTCTGTGGGATGATCTTATTCTCTTCCTACGCATATTGGTATCTGTATACGCCTAAAAATGACACAAATCATCCTGAATAAATATTCTAAATATTTATTCCATTCTTCTATTAATTAAATAAATACTCTAAATTTATTTAATCGATTCACTGTTCCATAATTAAATAAATTCTATTTATTTAATTAAAATTCTTCCATTTATCCTTCACAATTAAATAATCATAAATTATTCAATTAAGCCTAATTCCTCTATCCTAAAGTTCTAAATTCAAAATTCCACATCACCTTTACACCTCACCTTTTCCACCTCACCTTGTCCACCTCATCAGGTTGCACATGTAATTAAATATATTTAATATTTAATTATCTTATTTTCCCTCACCCACATGGCCTATTTCTTCTCCAATCAGAGGTCAGTTAACCAATCAATCAAGTCTGTTAACTAACCTGTCAGTTGAGTCAAATCCTCAATCAATCCAGTCAGTTCCACAATCCACTCTTCTAACTGATCAATCAATTCTGTTAACAGACCAGTCAATGGAGTTAACTCTCCAATCAGTTTTGTCACATCCCACCTTTCATGATGGAGCTGGGACACTTGTCACATTTCCACTGGTTGCACATTCCTCAACCATCCTCAACCGTTGATCTTCATATCTTCTCTCAACCGTTGATTCCTATTCCTCCGGGTCTATAAATGAAGCTGCATCCCTTCATTCTATTCATCCAGGCTTTTGACATCGTTACTCTGCAGAAATATCACCAGCGCGCCTTTGGCACCCATTTGTCATCCACAAGCTTGAGATCACCGTTGTTGCATTGGAGCTCACCTTCATTGCATATCACACCATAGCTGTTCACCATCGACTTCCTCCAACAGCTTTTAAAAGACTGCACTCTCTGAGGGCTCATCTCATCTGCGAAAGGACGATTCGTGATAGGCGAACAACAGAATTTTTGAAACGGAAGAGGTTTGCTGTGTTTGTTCATTGCTTTGTTTACTTGAATCTTCTTTGTTTCTCTATTCTGTTGATGTTTGGGTCATCTGTTATTCATTTGATTGATGCACTATTTTACCCTCACATTTTTGGCGCCCACCGTGGGGCCTTTGCCCCTTTATTTTACCGTTTTTGAGCTTTTTTGAAGGCAGGTTCCGTACAGACCCCGCAGAGTCACGCACAGGTTCTTTCGGCGCATCTGTTCATTTTTACGGCGCTTTTGAAGACTGTTACGGCGCTTTTGTAAAACTGCGCATTTGTTGACTGTAACGGCGCTTTTACGTACTGTTGCTGCGCTTTTGTTTAAACTGCGCATTCGTTGATTTTTGCTGCGCTTTCATACAATATTACTGCGCATATGTTAAAACGGCGCATCCGTTGTCTGTTACGGCGCTTATGATAATTGTTACTGCGCATACGTTAAAACCGCGCATCTGTTTATTTTAACGGCGCATATGTTCATTCTTACAGCGCATTCGTTAATGTGGCGCTTCTGTTGATCACTTCTGCGCATCTGATCACTGAAGCTGCGCATTTATAACTGGTTCAGTTTTTGGGTACTTTTCTAGGGTATTTTGCTAACGCTAACCCTTTTGCAGGTGTTTGCTGGAGCGGTTTTGCAGGTTAGGCTCGGGTTCAGTTACATGTAGTTGCATCTAACTAGCTCACCTTTCATTTCTTTTGGGAAAGAGTAAAATGGCTGTTCATTACAAATCTTCATCTAGTCTTAATTAGGGAGGAAGTAAACTTGTTTATTTCTTGCTTGCATTGCAAACAAACTTCCAAGTTATTGCTATCTAAGACTTAAAATTGAACTCACAACTGCATTCTGGAGTTAAAATGAACCATTGCTATATCGTGAGACCTGAATTTCAAAGTTAACAATCTCGTGCAAACGTGGACTTAAAATTGAACTCACAACTGCATTCTGGAGTTAAAATGAACCATTGCTATATCGTGAGACCTGAATTTCAAAGTTAACAATCTCACGCAACGTGGATTTAAAATTGGACTCACAACTGCTTTCGGGGACTTAAAATTGAACCACTGCAATATTGTCAAAATCACTTCAAAGTTTTGTTTGACTAGCTTAGCCCATTTAGTTTTTATCTTTTTAACTAGGGTGGATTGAATCAGTGTATTCTGTGTTTGCGAATGACAATAGGCTTATGCTCTCCCCTCTTCTGGGTGATCAGAATGCCAGACTTGTCATTCTACTTGTCTAACCTTTAGGAGGGGCCTGCCCTTGGATGCATGCTTGTCCAAGCGGGAACGACCCTGAGTGGTAACAGGCTAACGCTAAGCCCTACCGAGCCACTTAAAATAAATTGTGCTTGAGGTGAAAACCTCCTGCAACGAGTGCTGTTATGTTACACCGACGGCCAACCTCCCCCAAAACCCTCTCAGGCGCAACCCTGTGAGGCTGGGAGACTCCATAACGGAGAGTAGCGCCGCCGCATGTGTAACCACTTGAACGGTTGCCCGAATTACAAACCTCTTGTTTTAGTGGCCCAAATCCCTTATAATCCATTTCTCGCCTAGGATTTTGTACTTGCTTTTGTCCAAAATAGAGTCGAAAAACTACAAAAACAATGAAAAACTACAAAACATTTTTTTGTGCTTGCTGTGTTTTCTTGCTAAATTAATTCATAAAATCATATCAGGAAGACTTATTCCAGCCAAAAAGTACCCAAAAACAGAGAAAAACCCCAAAAATTTGCCAAAAAATACCAGAACTGCGCATATATCCATTTCTGCGGCGCATATATAGCGACTTGCTGCGCTTTTGTACCGACTTGCAGCGCTTTTGTACCCTTCTGCTGCGCATATACTCTGTTCTGCTGCGCTTTTACAGCGACTCGCTGCGCATGTACGCCGACCTGCTGCGCATTTGCACACTGTTACTGCGCATACATACCTCACCAGAGCGGCGCATTTACAATGACTTACTGCGCATTTGTCTATTCTTGCTGCGCTTCTGTTCCTGCGCATGCGTGACAGTGAGCATAAGCCCTATTTTTGAGAAATTTTCGTCAGCTGTCCGGAGTACCCATTTCAACCTAGTTTCATTTTTCAAGGTCAGAATCAACCTTGCAGTCAGTTCTCATCCATTTCACCCATTTCTCTCTCTTTCGACAGGCGTCCAGTCACCTCCTGTCCTAGTCACTCTTACCCCAACGTCATTCTGTCCCATACCGATTCGACATAGGTCCTTCTTTAGTGAATTCACGTAAGCCTAGTAGGTCACAGTACCTTTTGCTAGTAGTCTTGTTGAACGACTCAGCCCTACACAGTGAGACTGGTATCGACTACCCTTGCTAGTGGCTAGAGTCTTGTGTCAACCGTCTTACCTGAAGTCATTGAGCGAGAGAACCCTTTGTCCAAATCTTGTCCTAGGTATCCCATTCACTACAGTCTTAGTCGGCACCTTGCCCAAATTCTCCATCCTAGTCCATTCCATCCCACCCCACCTTGCATGGTTCTTACTCGATCCCAGTACAACAAGCTAACTGAAATGGCCGACCCTTCCGATCACATCGCCCCACCACACGATGATGATGAAGAATTTTCTCATGAAGAATTAGTGGCACACATGCAAGATAGCAAATTCCAACGCCTAGTGGAGAGAGTACTCCTTGAGGATCCCACCAAATATTTCCACCATCTTGCCAATCTCGGGCTCAAACTCCCTGCAGACTTTGACATTAGCTCCATCATGGAAAATGCAGACAATGAACGTGAGAGGGACACAAATGCCACGGTCCCAAATGCACATGAGAAAGGCACAAATGACACGGTCCCCCAAGCTAATGAAAGAGGAAAACAACACATAGATCAAAATGCGCCTATAGCGGATGTGAGACAACAAATTGAGAGTCTAAAGCTAGAAATCTCCAACCTTAAGATCGGCACCAGCTCCAAGAACTACTCCTTGGAGGATATAGCACCGTACCCCTTTGACAGAAATTTGGTCATGAAACCATTCCCCTTTCAGTTCGGAATCCCGAAATTCGACAAATACAAAGGGAAGGGGGACCCTAGAGATCATATCAGGGAATTCACTGCAGCATGTTTAGAAGTAGCTCACAACGAGACCTACTTAATGAGACTATTCCCAAGATCTTTAGGAGGTCAAGCTATGGAGTGGTTCTCGCGTCTTCCACCAGGAATCAAAACTTTTGATGAGCTTGTCAATAAATTCATAACGCACTTCTCTTACAACATAGAACACGAAGTATCTATGCTAGACCTATGCAACACCAAACAAAAGGGTGGTGAGTCTTTCGCAACCTTCTTACAACGATGGAGACAGCTAGCTAGCAAGTGTTCTTACGACATGCCTGAGAAACAACTATTGGAAATGTTTGTCCACAATTTGAATCCCGACCTTAGCTACCAGATTCAGATACAATGCCCTACCTCATTCACCAAAGTCATCGAAATGGGGCTATTCATTGAGAAAGCTATGATCACTAAAGGGACTCTCAAGCTCTACAAGGACACACCTCCTTCCAATTACACAACGGACAAGTCGAAGTTTTGGACCAAGAACAAGAATGTGGTCAACGATGGAGTAGTGGATGCCAAGGCGGCAGCCCCTAAACAACAACCCATCTTCACTCTTAAAGAAGAAGCAAATCATGGTGCACTCAACAAGCCATCCCCTCGGGAATCTAGACCTTGGTTCAATTCAAACCCAAGGAGAAAATTCACGCCGTTAGGAGAATCTCAAGAGTCCGCTCTCAGGAAATTGTTGGCTAACAATGAAATTTCTCTACCGCCAACAAGTGACTATGAGCCCATAGTCAAACCTCCCTATTGGAAGGACACAGACTATTGCGAGTATCACCGAGGAAGGGGGCACACAACCAATAATTGCATCCGTCTTAAGAACGTCATACAAGATATACTGGACCAAAATCAGGGAGGAACACAACAGCATACCTCCAATGAATCTCATGTGGCCTACCGAGATCCTCTCCTAAACCATAACCGGCCGTATAACAACAATCACAACAACGGCCACAGTAACAACAATGGTCACACTGGCAACAATCCCAATGGTCATAACAATAATGACAACAATCGTAACAGGCCAAACCAGAACAGTGGGTCGAGTAATGCTAACTATGCAAGCGTCCCCTTTGAATACACCATTAACTGCATTTCTGAGCACATTCCGCAAGTCAACGTCATATCCCCTAACCAACAACCAGGACCTAACGGAACTGGTTGTAGTATACTTACCCGCAGTGGTAGAGTCACTATCAACAACACTCCTCCCAGGTCGTCGCCATCTTCGTCCAACCCCCGCCCATATAATGTCATCGACCAATTGCAAAAGACTCCGGCTCATATCTCTATATTGGAGCTCCTACGTCTATCTCCTTCTCATAAGGAGATTCTTGAGAAAGCCTTAGTGGAGACTACTGTCCCCACTAACCTAGCCCAAGAAAAGTTTCAAACCATGGTGGGTAACTTGACATCCTCCCCTTCCATATCATTCACAGAACAAGACGACCTTTCCATGTCTCACCCCCACAACACTCCTCTACACATTGTCGCATTCGTACACAGGCACCGCATCAAGAGAGTTCTCATTGATGGGGGTGCTGGTTTGAATATTTGCACTTTGAAGCTAGTCCTTGCATTGGGGTTCTCTGAACAGGCAGTGGATCCACGGAGAAAGATTACCATAAAGGCCTATGACGAAGAGGAACGCACCACAAAGGGCACGGTTGTCCTACCCATTCAAGTGGGACCGGTAATTAAAGATGTGGTGTGCCAAGTCCTTGATCGGGAGCTTGCTTACAATATTCTACTAGGGAGACCATGGATCCATGCCATGAAAGCCGTCCCCTCCACCTACCATCAGTGCATAAAATTTCCACACGATGGCAAGCAGGTCACCATACACGGCGACCCCGATCCCTACCAGCATTGCAACTCATTCCAAGCCAAACCCGAATGTGTCATTCCCAACAATCGAGCCCATATCTCCCCCACTCCGCCACAAGACCATACTGCTGAAGCTTCCTCTTCACAGCCCAAACCAATGAAAATCACCATAAAAGAAAATGGCATGGGGGAATACCAGATTGAGCATAGCCTCAACCTTGCAAAAATGCCCTTGTCTCCTCGCTCCTTTGGCCAGCCCAAACATCAACCCAGGCATTTTCCAAAGCCCTCTGCTCCTCCTACAACTCCCGCAAACCCCTTTGTAAAATGGGGGACCTTATCCGATGAATCAGAGGAGCGAGATCTCTTACAATGGCTCTATGCCGAAGAAGAAAACACATCCCAAGATCCACCCAAACTCCCTACTGAGCTCTATGGGCGAGGTGAAACCATCTTGCATAGGATGGGATATGAAGGACAAGGCCCCATCGGCCTCAGAAAAGAGGGAATCACCGAACCTATACAACCCTCTTCCTCCTCTTCGGCTAGAAACACGACTGGCCTAGGCTACAAAGGTAAAGGTAAAGCCAAAGAAAATGCCTGCCTAGTGGAGACAATTCAAACGCCCCAAGTGGATAGTGACGCAGATTCAGATGATTCCAATCAGTATGAATGGGACGAGCTGACAGAACACTCCTACGATGATAAGGAGATTGATACCATCCAAACCCTTAGCCCGTATCATGAGAGACAAACGCAACGGGATAGACCACTGGAGTCTGATTTGCCCCTCCCCGAAGTTATGGCTTTCGAGGAAAGTGTCGATTCCATTGCGATAAACAACCTGGAAGAAAGTACCATCCAGAACACTACCCCCACCTGTGCTCCTAGTATTTCCATCCACACTATCAACGAACCAGGTCTTTCATCCAACTCCCTTCCCCTTTTACACCCTGAACTTATCGACTGGGACCTGAAAGGGACCCCTCAATTAGATATGTTCCAGAATGATGATGCCTACATTGACTATATGGAACTTCGAGATCACTTACCAAAAGGAGATCATAAAGCCGGCTTCGCTATCGAACTCAATACTGTAGCTTACTTTGGGGAGGGTGCCAAGCCTTCTAGTCGCAAAAATGTAAAGATCAAAAAGGGATCTGACGGTGAAAACCGCCATGCGGCAGTGTCAGATCATAAAAAAGTAAAAAGAAAGGACGTATCTGAAGGTGAAAACCCAACTGTGGCACCTGACGATGGATTGCTTGACACCCTCCCAAGTAACATGTATCAAGAAAGGTCACAGATCGTGGTAGAGCCAACAGAGCCAGTAAACATTGGAACCGAAGAGCGGCCTCAGATAATCCACTTTGCAAAATCTCTCACGCCGCCTGAGAAAACCAAGTTTGTGCCATTCTTTAAAAAGAAGAGAGGCAGCTTTGCTTGGTCATATGCCAACATGCCAGGTTTGGACCCAAACCTGATTCTACATCACTTGCCATTGGATCCAGGGGTGAAGCCCGTAAAGCAAAAACTGAGAAAAATGCATCCCCATATTGCCCTCCTGGTCAAGGAAGAACTCAAGAAATTGTTAGACGTGGGGTTCATCAGGGCCATTGATTACCCCGAATGGATATCAAACATCGTGCCAGTGTCCAAACCAGATGGCAGGGTGCGACTATGCAACGATTTTAGAGACTTAAACAAAGCATGTCGCAAGGATGACTTCCCCTTGCCCAACATCGATATCATAGTCGACCTCACAGCGGGACATACAATGTTGTCACTTATGGATGGATTCTCCGGGTACAACCAGATCAAAATAGCACCAGAGGATCAGCACAAAACCGCTTTCACTTGTCCATGGGGTACCTTTTGCTGGAATGTCATGCCGTTTGGGCTGAAAAATGCAGGTGCTACATACCAGCGGGCCATGACAACTATATTCCACGACATGATGCATGTGACCATGGAAGATTATGTTGACGACATCTTGGCAAAATCACTCACCAGGGACTCACACCTGGACACATTAGAGAAAGTCTTCCAACGGCTGGACCAATTCCAAGTAAAATTGAACCCGAAGAAATGTGTGTTTGGGGTCACATCAGGTAAGCTACTAGGCTTCATCGTGTCAGCAAATGGCATAGAGGTAGACCCGGCTAAGGTCAAGGCAATCATGGACATGCCTCCGCCCAAAACTCTAACACAGTTGAGATCCTTACAGGGCAAGCTACAGGCCATCCGCAGGTTCATCTCACAGTTGGCCGACAAGTGCCATCCTTTCAGCCACCTTCTACATAAGAACGTTCCATTTAAGTGGGATGAGCAGTGCGAAGAGGCATTCCGCAAGCTCAAGGAGTACCTCACGAATCCTCCTATACTCATGCCTCCGATCCAAGGAAAACCTTTGATCCTCTACATATCCGCTACACCTACTGCTCTTGGGGCTCTCCTAGCGCAGCAAGACTATGAGAACAAGGAAAGAGCTGTGTACTATATCAGTCGAACCTTAGTGGGCTACGAGCTACAGTACTCACAGGTGGAACGTTCATGCCTTGCGGTGGTTTTTGCCTCACAAAAACTCCGACACTACATGTTGGCACATCCTGTCAAACTCATTGCCAAGATCGACCCACTAAAATATCTTCTCAGCAAGGCAGCTCTCACAGGACGACTAGCCAAATGGGTTATGCTTCTTAGCGAATATGATATAGAGTATGTGGATAGAAAAGCCATCAAAGGGCAAATCATCGCAGACCAACTCGCTGAGGCACCTTTACAGGACACTTCACCAATGCAGTTTGAGTTCCCCGATGAATCTCTATTCACCCTGTCCACATCTCCTTGGAAACTCTATTTCGACGGGTCTTACACCAACCATGGATCGGGGGCAGGTATCTTGTTCATCACTGCCCAAGGCGACACAATTCCAAAGTCCTACAGGTTGTTATTTCCATGTACTAACAACATAGCAGAATATGAGGCTTTGGTAATTGGTCTCAAGATGGCCACTGAGTGGAAAATACAAGCACTACATGTCTATGGGGATTCTCAGCTTGTCATAAACCAGGTCAACGACGAGTATCAGACCAAAGATGAGAAGCTCATCCCATACAAGCGAATGGTCGACGATCTCAAAGACCACTTTGGGACCATCTCGTTTGAGCAAATACCCAGGATAGAGAACAAAGCAGCCGACGCAATGGCGACCATAGCCTCTCTTCTTGAGATACCTGAACAGGAGTCACGGTATGAGTTCCTAGTAGAAACAATTCGACAGCCGGCTTATGATCTCCTTGAAACTCATTCCATCTGCCACCTAGTGGGATCTGATTCACCTTGGTACGGTAAGACCTACACTTACCTCAAGGACAATATCCTTCCTTTGGACCTCTCTTCCAACCAAAAACGAACCTTCATCCGACAAGCCTCCCGTTACACCATTATCGCCAATACCCTGTACCGACGTGGTCTGGATGGTACTTTACTCCGTTGTCTAGAACAGGAGGAATCTACTACTGCCTTGCGAGACGTGCACGAAGGGATCTGCGGAACACACTCCAGCGGTCCTTCCTTAGCTAAGAAACTCATGCGTTTGGGTTATTACTGGCCCAATATGGAAATGGATTCATACCAGTTCGTCAAAAAGTGCAGACAGTGCCAGATACATGGGAACCTGATTCATGCACCTGCTCAGGAGTTGAGACCTCTAACGACACCCTGGCCCTTTTGCCAATGGGGACTAGACCTCGTAGGAAAGATTCATCCGCCTTCTTCCAACGGCCATAAATTCATCATAACCGCTACTGAATACTTCACAAAGTGGATTGAAGCCGTTCCCTTATCAACCGTCACAGGAAAACAAATTTCCTCTTTCATTCTGAATTACATTATCTGCCGATATGGCATCCCTTCATCCATCATAACGGATAACGGGAGACCTTTCAAAAATCAAGATGTCCAGGAACTTTGTGAACGGTTCAAGATCCAACATCGCTTCTCCACCCCATATTACCCCCAAGGTAACGGCCAGGCTGAGGCATCAAACAAAACCATTCTGAAACTCTTAAAGAAGACTGTCAATGAAGCCGGTCACGATTGGCACGTCCAGCTCAATCCCGCTCTGTGGGCCTATCGAACCAGCATACGCACTCCCACAGGTGCTACACCTTACGCCCTCGTCTATGGTTCCGAAGCCATCCTTCCCATCGAGGTCGAACTCCCCTCCCTTCGGGTGTCGTTGAAAGGTCTCATCTCAGACGAAGAGTACAGAGTCACCAGACTGCAAGAGCTAGAACTGCTAGAGGAACGGCGCCAGAAAGCTTTTGACCATCTCAAAGCCTACCAACAGATGATGTCAAGAAGCTACAACCACAAGGTTAGACCAAGATGCTTCAAGGTTGGGGACCTGGTTCTAAAAGAGAACCCTCGCAACCAGCAGGACAGAGAAAAGAAAGGTAAGTTCGAGCCTAACTGGCTTGGACCCTATGTAATTGTAGCAGCTTATGGATCGGGGGCATATCAGTTGGCCACATCGGAAGGTGAGTTGTTTGATGATCCAATCAACAGCATGCACCTTCGCAGGTTCTATACCTAAGAGAACCCAAATGCAAGGGGGCACAAAAAAATCAAAAAAAATCAAAAAAATCAAAAAAATCAAAAAAAAAAAAAAAAAAAAAAAAAAAAAATCGTCCTTTGGTGAAAACCTGGCAAACAGGCGCCTTGGATAGGTATCATGGGGAAAACCTGGCAATCAGGCGTCATGTTACTTTCTAGCTTCTCGTGCAAATAAAAGCAAGTGATGAAAACCTGGTAAACAGGCGTTACTTGTGACAAACCGCATTCTCCATCTTTGGGAACCCAATCACCTTGAGCCCTTTCTCTCTCTACTTTCCCCATTCGACCCATATCCATCCCACAATAAACACTTGACAGTTACCTATCATGGCTTGATACTCAGCTTGTGGCCTTGTCAACCAAGGTTTTGTCCCATACCGTCTCCTCGCAGTAAGCCTAGTGTAGTGTCTCTCATCAATGTCTGTGGTCCGCATCCGTGAACTACGTTGCCTCTGCGCCGTCACGTAGGCAAGGCCATTATTCTAATGCGCCCCTGAGGCTTCCATCCCTCCCGGAGTCCCATTCCATCTCCCCTCTTGTCTTTGTTCTTGTCGTCTTTCTTCTAGTCCATCCATGGTCCATTAGGGTTTACCCCGAACTACGTTGCCTCTGCGTCGTCACGTAGGCAAGGCCATTTAGCAATGAGCCCCCGAGGCACTAGGTCAGTCCCTTAGGGTCCGTCTTCTCAATAAGGATAGTGCAAATCCTCTCACCAAACAAGCAAATGCAAGCAAACACCCGCGCTTCAAGCAGAAATCTTGACTATGAGCATCTTAACCTATCCAATGCAAAGCAACTACCCAAGGTCTTCTCAACGATTTTATGCAAATTAAGGCAAGAAATAAACACATATCAACGCAAATATGCTTTGTAGACCAGAAACAGGGTTAAGTTACAGAGTCTTGATTTTTGCTGTCATACCCTCCTATGCTACTCAAGGATGCCAAAAGCTAGAGATGCTATGATGGGGGAGCATGATTACTTTCTTTGTTTGCTATTTGGGGATTAAACTTTAGTAATGTGAAGCCTTGTCTTAGGACGTGATCGGCAAAAGATCACCGAGGACATCAAAGGTCTAACATGAATGGGAGCAATCCTTGCTTGTTGAAACGCAAGCGATACTCAGGTCATCTAGATTCAATTTTGACTAGATGCTTGTCTTAACTTGCTAAATCACAATCCATGTAAGCGATGCTCAGGTCATCTCGGTTCAATTATACCTCGATGCTTGTATTCACTTACAACATTTCAGAAAAATACCAAAAACAAAGTGCCCAATGATGAAATAAAGCAATCTAAAAGCAAAGCATCCGTCCTATATCCATACACCCATCCATACAATCTTCATCATTCAAACTATGCAGGGTAACGATATCAAGAAAAATTCCTAAGTCGTTCTTTCGCAACCATCCCTCTATCCATCATGTCAGTCTTCTGTCGATAGCGTACATTTGGACATCACAAAAACAAGGCATATAGGAGCATGTCACATCACTCGTAGAAACTAGTCATGAACATGATTAGGTTAGTACAGTACATCATCCAATGCATTAGGTCACATATACATTTGCATCACATACATAGTTACATCACCCCATAGTACTCATGTTACCAATGCATACATTCCAAACATTACATCATATAAGTATCCAATGGCATCTCACATACATATATAGCATCATAACATAGAAATCATGTTCCATACATATACATTTGCATCATCACAAGAACATCATATTACCTTTGCAGTCATTTGTCACATTAAATCATATAGACATCATATAGCAGCATATCAAAGTATTTCTCATATTGAATCATATAAACCATCTAACTATACAATAGAACCACATCATGCAATAAAAGTAATCATCTCATAAACGCATGCAATAAATACACAAAGCTGCATCATCATCCATACTATCATATACAAGGATGTCCAAATGTACAATATCACCATCTCTCTCAAAATCAAAATGTCATATACAATATACGTCTAAATAGACGGTGATACATATCCCAAAAAGTACAAAATCTGGTCTCTGACTACCCCTGCGGCTGTGAGCCACCACTGCCGGCTCCTGACTGCTGAGGTCCCATGACAGATGCCCCTGACTGGGATGGACCTACTCTGTGAGCTACCCCAGACTGAGTCCTGAAACTACCTGCCCTCTGGCTCGCCGACACGGCACCATGATATAGACCTCGGTAGTACTGTACCTGCTACTGTGCTCTGGCTAAGTCTGTCTGTGCCTGTGCCAACTGCGTCTGCAACTGGCCTACCTGTGCCTGTGCCTGCTGCACCTGCCCAACCAAAAAGGTACTCGCTGCATCTGTGCCCATGGCAGCCACTGCTGTGTCCCTCTCTACTCGGATCAGACGTACCCGGGCATCTGCCATGTCTCGCTCGCGAGTCAAACCAGCGATCACTGCTGCATCTGTATCTCGCATCCTCTCCACTCTCCTCAGCTGTGCCTGCAGCTCCCGCACCTGTCCTCTCAGGCTGGCTATGGCCCTGTCGTGTGCCTCACCCTGCACTGGCCCCTGTGCTGCCCCTGCCTGTCCTAGCCCCTGCTGCTGGGGCACCTGCTGCTGTGGCACCTGCTGCTGTGGTACCTGCTGGGGTGGTGGCATCTGTGCCTGCTGCTGTCCCTCCCCCTGTCCTGGCACTGCCTGCCCGGCCCTGTCGATCCTCCTCCGCTGCCTCGGCCTCTCCGCAGCTCGGCCACCGCGTCCTCGTCCTCCTCTAGCGGCCCTCCGCCCTGGACCAGCCTCTCCCTCCTCCTCTGAGTCCGCCTCGTCGATACGAGGCACCAGCATACCAGGTCCGGAATATCTCGGAAATGGATGTGCAGTAATCCAGTCCTCATACTCCTGTGTCACCCCAGCATCGGCAATCTCTCGCCTCATATCCCAGGCCACATAGGGCAACTGCCGGAACTCTGCCAGAGCCTCCTCGTAAGAAGCCATCGGCCCCCATCGGACCCTCTCTGCATGTGTCCGTGCGAACATGGCCTGTCCCTGCGGCATGCCCTGTCTCCTGCCGAACTGTCTCAGTACTCGGCCCACCGTCTGCCTCTCCAAGATGTGCCGGGTCCGGCCAATCAACCACCTGGTCTGGAAGCAGAAAGGCAGCTCATCTGCCTCGTCGTCCCAAGGCTCGCAGTCTAGATATGGTCGCCAGACGACCACATCTATCCCATCCAATGTATGCCTCCAATACTCTAGCTTCCCCAGCCTGTGCTGGGAAATCACTCCTGCGTAGCCATAGCTGTACGGCTCTCCCCTCTGCCTGGCAAAAACACATATCGGCCTAGTCACCGCTATGTGCTCCCATAGCCAAAACTGTAACAGCAGCACCCCAGCCGATAGACTCATGCTGCGATGGTACACCACCTGATGCATGTCGTGGTATAGGTGAGCTAGCACGCAAGGTCCCCACGCATATCGGGTGCCCTCAGTCACCATCCGCTCAATAATCCTGCCCCATCCAATGGGGAACCCGTGCGATCTCCTGTCAGGGCATACAACGCCCGCAATCAGTCCAGCCACGATCCCAGGGAAGTAGTCGTAGCAGTCATAGATATCCTGCCACGGGATGACCTGTCCCGCCAGCTCGGGATCATCGAATACTCGCTGACACTCGGCGAGTCCCGCGTCCCGCTGTGCGTCGTACTCCACCAACTCGCCTACCACGGGCAAGTGCAGTATCCTATAGACGTCCTCCAACGTCACGGTCATCTCTCCAGTAGGGAAGTGGAAGGTCCCGTCCTCGCTGTGGAATCTCTCCACGGCAGCTGTCAGCAATCCTCGGTTCGCCCGCACCTCGGGCATGAAGCAAACATAATCTAGGCCCATAGCCCCAAGCGCCACCCTGTCAGCCTCCGTCAACATATGTCTCTGCAATAGAGGCATAGGGAACGTCTCCCTCGACTGCAGTGTCTCTCGTATCTCCTCCTGCAAGCACGCAAAGCAAGGCGTCAGTCTCAAAAAACCGCATATACCATACTCAACATATCTATTGGACTATATCAACTAAACTTAGCATTTCAAATTGATCAAAACAGCACACTACATCTCTTGACTAGATTCCTGCAATCTCGGAGATAGCTCATCGATTCCTGCGTCAAACAGGACGCTAATCGAATCAGTTTGGCTAAGTAATTTGCCATCCCAAGCAAATGCGCCACTACAGGTGGTAAATGCGCCATTTCTGGTATATGCGCCGCAACAATCGACGTATGCGCCGCACAAATACATATGCGCCGCTACATGCCACATGTGCGCCGTTATAACGCATGCGCCGCATAAAGCAACATATGCGCCGCTAAATTACAGATGCGCCGCAATAAGTCACATATGTGCAATTTCAGCAAATGCGCTGCTACACTTCACGCATGCGCGGCGAAAGTACAAAAGCGCCGCTAAATTACGAAAGCGCCGCCAAAACGAACACATGCGCAGCTTTCACGCATGCGCCGCCGAAACAGGCATATGCGCCGCGAAATCACAAAAGCGCAGCCTCGCGGGGCATATGCGCCGTTCCGCGTTTCGGCGCATTCATTTCACCTATTTTCTATGAGCATTTATGACACCTCAACTCGACCCTAGGAGAATTTTTTCGAAGCACATACCGGGGGTCCTGCCTCTGCTGGCCGCCCGAATCGTCGGACTCGCTCGAATCAATGCTCCTCGCGTGGAATGTCTGCTGCTCTGGCCGCCATGCTGCTCTAGGTTTGCTCTGAGCTCTCCTTCTCCAATCCAGATCTAACAAGTGTGCAAATGACTATTCTTGTGGACCCAGCTCCTATTTATAGCCTCCAAAACCCTAATTCTGGCTAGGTGATGACTGTGACTACTTCCCGTGTCCGTTTTTTTTCTCCCGTTTTCTTCCCGCGTCCCTGACCGCATCCCTTTTCCTCCAACCTATCCTAACCCCTTCCTCGTCGTGAGATCGTCCGTCTCCAAAACTTTCGCCGTTTCTCCCGTCCAATCTCCCGAGGGGGCATCCTATCGTCATTTAACTTACACCAGGGGCAAACTGGGGCATGTATCATCATTCAGACTATCAATTTCTTTGAAGCAACGCTGTAAACTGCATTGCATCAAAGAGGGGCAAAATGTATACGCCTAAAAATGACACAAATCATCCTGAATAAATATTCTAAATATTTATTCCATTCTTCTATTAATTAAATAAATACTCTAAATTTATTTAATCGATTCACTGTTCCATAATTAAATAAATTCTATTTATTTAATTAAAATTCTTCCATTTATCCTTCACAATTAAATAATCATAAATTATTCAATTAAGCCTAATTCCTCTATCCTAAAGTTCTAAATTCAAAATTCCACATCACCTTTACACCTCACCTTTTCCACCTCACCTTGTCCACCTCATCAGGTTGCACATGTAATTAAATATATTTAATATTTAATTATCTTATTTTCCCTCACCCACATGGCCTATTTCTTCTCCAATCAGAGGTCAGTTAACCAATCAATCAAGTCTGTTAACTAACCTGTCAGTTGAGTCAAATCCTCAATCAATCCAGTCAGTTCCACAATCCACTCTTCTAACTGATCAATCAATTCTGTTAACAGACCAGTCAATGGAGTTAACTCTCCAATCAGTTTTGTCACATCCCACCTTTCATGATGGAGCTGGGACACTTGTCACATTTCCACTGGTTGCACATTCCTCAACCATCCTCAACCGTTGATCTTCATATCTTCTCTCAACCGTTGATTCCTATTCCTCCGGGTCTATAAATGAAGCTGCATCCCTTCATTCTATTCATCCAGGCTTTTGACATCGTTACTCTGCAGAAATATCACCAGCGCGCCTTTGGCACCCATTTGTCATCCACAAGCTTGAGATCACCGTTGTTGCATTGGAGCTCACCTTCATTGCATATCACACCATAGCTGTTCACCATCGACTTCCTCCAACAGCTTTTAAAAGACTGCACTCTCTGAGGGCTCATCTCATCTGCGAAAGGACGATTCGTGATAGGCGAACAACAGAATTTTTGAAACGGAAGAGGTTTGCTGTGTTTGTTCATTGCTTTGTTTACTTGAATCTTCTTTGTTTCTCTATTCTGTTGATGTTTGGGTCATCTGTTATTCATTTGATTGATGCACTATTTTACCCTCACAGTATCTTGTACATGTTGGGATTAGCATCTTGCATATCAATATCTTCCGCATCTAAGAAGCTAAATAGTCTCTTATGCATTGAGACTATTCTATGCTAAGACTAGCTCTATACATATAACCAGGAAGGTGTCATTATGTGTAGCGGAGATAAGCTCAAACCTCTACTTGTAGCATCAAAGTCCATCTCAGAACACTAGTTACTATTCATATCTTGTGTGTGTTGGTTTAACATCTTGACCTCATACGTTTAGACAAGATTTTAGTATGCTAGTTATGCATTGGATACTTCGACACCTTGGTCTTTTATACCCTGGTGCATAACATCCATATGCTATATTAAACATAAGGATTGTATTTCTTTACTTTTGAGCAATTACTTAAAAAACCCGTCATACCATCTATCCATTCCATCATATGCTTATATAGTCTTCAACCAAGATCAATCTTTCCCTCCATCTTCCTTTTTTGCATTCCTTGTCCTGCAACACAAGTGTGTTAGGCATACATAGGTCCATCTCATTATCATCATTATCATCTATATTTGCATTATCATAACCTCATTATCATACATTACCATCATAATACCATTAGCATAAGATATATTTCCATTATTACCATTTGCATATTCATATCATTTGCATAAACATTCATATAGACCATAACAATACAAAGATGCATAACATCATAAAATAAGTGCATTCATAATCATTACAACATCACATAGGTAACCAAAGCCATCATCTATATATACATCAAATGATTCAATATACAAGTGTTTACATATACAACATGGGCTATCCATAAGCATCAAAACTATATGTACAACCGGCTCATAGCCCTCATCATGATACAATAGTATACAACAAGGTAGCCCTAGTGACTACTAGCAGCCCCCTCACCCTGTCCACCTGTACTGGGTCCTACACCTGGTCTACCATCTCTAGGAGGCCCCATCACTAAAGCTACAAATCATGATCCTCCTATCCTCCGTGAAGCTGAAGCCCCTGACCTGCTCCTATAGCTAAGTTGTCTCTGCTCCATAGACACTGTCCATGATATAAGCCTCTATAATACTCAGCCTCACCCTATGCTCTCCTTAGCTCTCCCTGTGACTATGTCAAATACATAGCTAGGTATATTGTGGCTCCATCTATCCCCAATGCAGCTACTACTCTATCTCTCTCCACTATCATAGCCTATAATTGTTGCACAGTCATATCCCTCTCAGCCGTCACTGCCTACACCTGCTGTATAGCTGCATCTATCTTAGCTCTAATAGCCTGTATCTGCTGTAATGCTATATCTCTGTCTACTGTAACTGTCTTTACCTACTACAAAACTGTATCTCTCTCTCTCCCTTCACCCTCGCAAGAGTACCATCATCTTGCCCATCACCTCCCTGTACTCTATCCTGTAGTTGTGCCTGGTAAGCCTGAGCCTATGCTTTAGCATGCCTCAACCCCAAGACCACCTGATGTCTATCTATCTCCACTCTCCTCAGTTGCATCTGCACCTGCTACCTCCATCTCCTCTCCTCTCTAATCCTCTACCTCAGTTGCTGAATCCCAACATCATCATCTCCTAGCACTTGTACCTATGACTAAGCCTGAGCCTGCCCCTATTCCTAAATCTCTGGAGCCGCTGGTACTACTGCCTATATTGGTGGTGCTCATTACTGTCTCCTCCTAACTAGCCTCTCCATCCCAATCTCCCCTATCTCCCCAAGCCTCATCAACTGAGTCAGCCTCACTGTATCCCAGTATGCATCATAATTTGGTAAAGTCCTTGGATTTGCAAGACCCTGTCTCCACTGCCATGCCACTGGTTGTAATCCCTCTCTCTCTGCCAAAGCTGTATCCACCACTATCTCTGGCCCCCAGTCAAAAACTTCTTGTTGAGTCCTCTCAAAAATGGCATCACCTACTGGTACTCTGAACTATCTCAACACCCTCTCAAGAAAATAACGCTCTATAATATATATGCTGCAACCAAAAATATATCTAGCCTACCTAGCATAGAAAAGCTCTGTGTCCTCCTCCTCTCATCTCTCTGGTGCAGGAGCACCCCTTCAAAATAGAGCATAAGTCTATTTATAGTATGTTGACTTCATGATGTAATAAGGTCCATTGGACCAATGCGTATGTTTTAGATTGACATAGGTGGATGTGTAGGTTAGTCAGAAGTTTGTTATGCCAGCTGTCTTAGCTGTCTCCTCCCAGTCGCTTGGAAGTCTCCCAGCCATTGGGAATCGAGTGTAGTACTCATGAAGCATGGCTATTTATGCCCTAGGTCAGTTTGTTTTAAGGGGATATAGTTGAGCATTGATAGTGTGTGAGTTTTTTTTAGCATAACAGAAGCAGCGACATTTGGGACACAGTGTGACTGAGAATCTTGTATGCATCTCTATTATTGAAAATAAGAGGATCCCTTTGGTTTCACTTGTCTAGTTGGCAAACGTTCTGTATATTGATTCTTTTGGTTGTAGGCGAATGGACTCATCCAACCATTCCACCAGTCGATTCTCTAAATCGGTGGAATGGATATGTATAGTAGTTTAGATTGCATTTTCATTTTTCTGTTTATGCATTTCATGTTGTTGGGATCAAGATATTGCATGCAGTGAACCAACCTAGCATCATCATGTGCTAGGGTTCAAAGATTGAAAATCTGTGTCGAAATTGCTAAGTGAACGGATCAGGTCGAGATCAGGGCTTTCAGTGCAAGTTTGTGAAGGCATTGGTGTGAAAAGAACCATTGGGTTGAAAAGTTTTCATTTCGCTGACAGAGGACACTTTCACTGATCGGGGTGATGACTACAAAGTTTCATCGATGAAAGAGGTATCGGTGTGAGGTAAGGCATCGGTGAAAAGGAGTTGTGCTAGCCCGACGGTGAAAGTCTCACTGATGATAGCATATATCAAAGGCATTGGTGTGAGCAAGAGTATCAGCGGAGGAGTTTTTAGTCAGGCCGATGAGGGATGTCTGACCGATGGTGGAGCCCAACATTGATAGTATCTGGGAGACATTAGAGATCGGCAAAAGACTCAAGGAGTTCATTGATAGTGGGAGTCCTGCCAATAGGCAAAAAGGAGACAAGGTCATCGGTGTGAGGTGGACTTCGGTGTGAGATTTGGAGTGGTTGCCGATAGTCATTTGTCACAGTGAAGGGCTAGTTGGTGATGTATGGGGGAAAGACACCATCGGGCGGTAAGACTTAACTTACACCAATAGGAGATATCTTATCGAGAGTCAAATACAAGTGAGCAACTCATCGGTATGAGATAGGTGTCGGAGAGAAAGAATTAGGAGATGCTGATGGATGTTAGTCTGGCTGATAGGGTTATATCGGTAAAACATTTGTTAACTCTTGCTGATGAAGTGAGGGATATCAAATCCCACCATCCCATTTAACGTTTTCGGCTATGGCTCTGCGTCATAGTGGTATGAGAGCGAAGGAGTATCTTCTAGGAAGATAAAAAGGCAGTAAGATGTCAGATGAAGAAGGAACATCAAAGTTCCTGGCAAAGGTGACCAACGCTGAGTTGGTAGTTCTAGTAAAGAAGTAGATTGCAGAGAGCATTGCTGTGAAGGCTCAAAATCAGGCATTGAAGGATGAGTTGGAGAAGTTGAGGGACAGAGTAGGTTCTGGTAAAGAAGAAGATAGGGAAGAAGAAGAGATCCCTAGGTGGAACGAGGTAGACATTCCTGTAGACCAGAGACCCTTGTTGGATTCCCTCAAATCCATGGAGAGAACCATGGATGTGAAACTGGATTTGCCAGTGTTTACAGGAAAGATGGATCCTGATTCAGTGATGGAGTGGATAGACTCCTTAAATAATTTCTTTGAGACAGAGGAGATACCAGAACACCAGAGGGTAAAGATAGCCCAATCAAAAATGAAAGAGGCTGCATTAACTTGGTGGAATTTTATCCAAGATGACAGAGTACAAGAAAGAAAGCACAGAGTTGCTACATGGAAGAAGATGATGGCTTTAGTGAAAGAAGCCTATGTTCCATTGGATTACAGCATCCAATTGCATAAGAGAAAACAAAATTTGAAGCAGAAGGAGCTAGATGTCAGCTCATATTTAGAAGAGTTCATGAAGCTTTGTGTCAAGACAATGGCAAAAGAGAGTGAGGAAGAAAAGGTAGCCAGATACCTTAATGGATTGAGGTTCAACATTCAGGAAGATTTGAATCTACATAACCCAGATATAGTTCAGAAATGTTTTCAGTTGGTATTGAAAGTGGAAGAGAAGTTAAAGAGAAGACAAGAATAGAACAATAGAGGAAGAGGAAAACAACAAAGAAGTGGAAGAAGTCCCTTCAGAGGCAGAGGACATGGATTTGGATATCAGGGAGAATCCAGTCATGACAACAACAAGGGAGGTAACAGTCAAAGAGAAAGTTACAATCAGTAGGAAAACTTCAGAGGCAGAAGACCTTTCAGAGGAAGATCTCAGGGCAGAGGATCTATCAGATGTTATAACTGTAATAAAGAAGGCCATATAGCTAGCAGATGTCCAGAAAAGGCAACAAGTTCAACGAGAGAAAGGAGAACGAATCTGATCCAAGAACCTGACAGTCAAAGTGCAACAAGCTCAAATGCTTTTCAAAGTGTGAATGCTCCTGACAATTATGGGTATCCAGAGAGTGGAGAATCTCTAAGGATGAGGAGAACAATGACTACCATGAAGGTACCTGATAAATAACCCCCACAAAGAAAGTCTCTTTTCAGAACTACATGCAAGGCAGGAGGTAAGGCATGTAAAGTTTTAATTGATTCTGGTTCTATTGAAAATTTTGTATCTGATGAAATGGTAACAAAGCTTAAGCTTAGAAGATTGCCTCACCCATCCCCATATAAGGTCTCATGGCTTACTCAAGGTCAGCAAACAGTTGTAGAAGAGTAGGCTTGGGTAGAATTTTAGATTGGAGCATATAAGGACAAGTTGTTGTTTGATATCACCAAGATGGATGCTTGCCATCTTTTATTTGGAAGGCCATGGCAGTATGATTTGAAGGCACGACATGATGGTGTTAGGAACACCTATACAATCACCAAAAATGATATGGTGATAGAGTTGATCCCACGAATAGAGAAGGAGGAGAAATCAAAAGGAAAAGAGGTGAAGGTAATGCTGATGGAAGGAAAATAGTTCATGAAAGAAGTAGCAGCAAAAGGTACAGTTGTATATGCCCTAATTCCATGTCTGACAGTGAACAAAGAACAGTAGTAAGAAGTCAAGAAAGAGAAGAAGTAGATGTTCATAGACCCAGCTGTCCAAGAGTTATTGGATAAGTATAAAGGCATCATCTCTGATGGAATGCCAAGATCCCTACCACCTGTAAGGGATATCAACCATTGTATAGATCTAATCCCAAGATCTACACTTCCAAACAAAGTAGCATATAAGCTAACTCTAGAACAGAATGCAGAAGTAGCAAGACAAATTGAGGAATTGTTAGACACAGGTCTGATTGGTAAAAGTTTAAGTCCATGTGCAGTACCAACTATACTAGCACTAAAGAAAGAAGGCACTTGGAGGCTTTGTACAGATTCCAGGGCTATTAATAAGATCACAATCAGATATAGGTTTCCAATACCTAGGATAGAGGATTTACTTGACTGTTTGGGAGGTGCTAAGTATTTCACAAAAATAGATCTGAAGAGTGGTGATCATCAGATCAGAATTAGGCCAGGAGATGAATGGAAAACAAAATTCAAAACCAATGAAGGGTTGTATGAGTGGAAAGTTATGCCTTTTGGTTTATCTAATGCACCTAGTACTTTTATGAGATTGATGAATGAGGTTTTGAGAGAATTCATGGGGAAGTTTGTCATAGTATACCTAGATGACATTCTGATTTTGAGCAACACAAAGGAAGAACATCTTAGACATATAGATCTAGTTCTCAAGAGGTTACATCAAGAGCAACTGATGATAAATTTGGACAAGTGTTTGTTCATGCAGGAGGAGATCACATATTTGGGTTTTGTCATTTCCCAAGGCAAACTGCAAATGGATAACGAGAAGATAAGTGCCATATTATCTTGGCCAACTCCAAGGACTATGAATGATGTCAAAAGTTTCCATGGGTTAGCAACCTTCTACAGAAAGTTTATAAGAGGGTTTAGTCATATTTGTGCACCCATGCTTGATACCATAAAAGGAGGACAGAAGTGCAAATTTGCTTGGACTAAGGAAGTAGATGATTCCTTTGAAACATTGAAGAAGAAGGTGGCACAGCAGCTAGTCCTTGCACTTCTAGATTTTAACAAAATCTTTCAGGTAGAATGTGATGCAAGTCACATGGCCATTGGAGCAGTACTCAGCCAAGAAGGTAGGCCAATTGCATTTTTCAGTGAGAAGCTCAATGATGCTAAAAATAGGTATTCATCATATGATTTGGAAATGTATTCTTTATTCCAGTCACTCAAGAAATGGAGGCATTACTTGATGCCAAAAGAATTCATAGTATTCACAAATAATCAAGCTCTAAGTTTCATAAACATCCAAGAAAAAATGAATCACAGGCATATGAAATGGGTAGAAACTTTGCAAGCTTTTACTTTCACATTGAAGCATAAGAAAGGAGTCAAGAATAAGGTAGCAGATGCTTTGAGCAGGAGAGCTCTAACAGTCAACCAAATTCAGTTAGAAAGTGTTGGCATTGATTCATTGAAGACCATGTATGATGATGATGAAGATTTTGGAGAAATATATCAGGTATGTACTTCTTTTGGAGATAAATATCATGTTGAGTTCTCTAAATTTCTGATCCAAGATGGATTGCTGTTCAAAGGTGGACAGTGGTGTATTCCAAGGTGTTCTATGAGGTTGAACATCATTAAAGAGAAACATTGTGGAGCTATGGCAAGACATTTTGGTTTGGATAAGACTCTTGATCTTGTTAGACGCCATTATTTTTGGCCTAAGTTACAATCAGATGTTAGAAAATTTGTAGAAACATGTGTGATATGTCAGAAAGCAAAAGGAAGATCAACTAATGCAGGCTTATATCAGCCATTGCCCATTCCTTCTAGACCATGGGAAAGCATAAGTATGGATTTTGTGTTGGGTTTACCCAAAACCAAAAAAGGATATGATATTGTTTTTGTTGTAGTGGACAGATTCAGCAAAATGGCACATTTCTTGCCATGCAAAACCACTGCTGATGCCTCATATATTGCAGATTTGTGTTTCAAAGATATAGTAAGAATACATGGATTGCCATTAAGCATAGTGTCAGATAGAGATGTGATGTTTATTGGTCATTTCTGGAGGATTCTTTGGAAGAAACTTGGAACAAATTTGTCTTTCTCATCCACATATCATCCTCAAATGGATGGACAGACTGAAGTGGTAAATTGTTCCTTAGGGAATTTGCTCAGATGTTTAACAAAATAGCATGGAGAAAAGTGGGATAATATCCTATCTCAGGTAGAATTTTCCTATAATGATACTGTCAATAGAAGCACAGGGAAATCACCTTTTCAAATAGTATATGGTATGCATCCACGAG
Organism: Cunninghamia lanceolata; assembly: GCA_027924645.1. NCBI lineage: Eukaryota > Viridiplantae > Streptophyta > Pinopsida > Cupressales > Cupressaceae > Cunninghamia > Cunninghamia lanceolata. Next base: position 21,338,384 of record BSBN01000112.1, on the reverse strand, counting down.
GTATTTTGGAACTAAGAGGTCTACCTATAGGAGATTCTATTAGTGTAGATGGAGAAGCTTTTGTAGAAGCCATAAAAGAGGTCCATGATCAGGTCAAGAACCAACTCCAACAAACTACTTTGAAGTATAAGGAGTATGCTAATAAAAAGAAGAAAGATGTACAGTTTGATGTTGGAGATTTGGTATGGGTTCATTTGAAAAAGGAAATACTTCCTAAAGGTAAATATACCAAACTCATGCAGAGGAAGATTGGACCATGTTAGATTTTGAAAAAGTGTGGACGGAATGCTTATGAGATCCAACTTCCTTCAGATCTAGGTTTATCACCTATATTCAATGTATGTGATTTAACTCCATACAAGCATAATCGAGATGAAGAATAGGAACTACTATAGGATACAACAGCTGATGGCATTCCAAAACATGATCCACCATAGTTGCAGAAGATTTTAGACACAAGAGTGATTAAGAAAACTAGGAACAAAGACTATGTGGAATATTTGGTGTCTTGGCAGGGACAACCTGATTCAGAAGCAGTGTGGATGACTAACGAGCAGATCAACAAACATGGTGTAGACCTACCTACTCTCATCTCAAGTGGACTTGAGATTTCTTCTTCTGGGGAGTATGGTGCAGGAGCACCCCTTCAAAATAGAGCATAAGTCTATTTATAGTATGTTGACTTCATGATGTAATAAGGTCCATTGGACCAATGCGTATGTTTTAGATTGACATAGGTGGATGTGTAGGTTAGTCAAAAGTTTGTTATGCCAGCTATCTTAGCTATCTCCTCCCAGTCGCTTGGAAGTCTCCTAGCCACTGGGAATCGAGTGTAGTACTCGTGAAGCATGGCTATTTATGCCCTAGGTCAGTTTGTTTTAAGGGGATATAGTTGAGAATTGATAGTGTGTGAGTTTTTTTTAGCATAACAGAAGCAGCAACATTTGGGACATAGTGTGACTGAGAATCTTGTATGCATCTTTGTTATTGAAAATAAGAGGATCCCTTTGGTTTCACTTGTCTAGTTGGCAAACTTTCTATATATTGATTCTTTTGGTTGCAGGTGAATGGACTCATCCAACCATTCCACCGGTTGATTCTCTGAATCGGTGGAATGGACATGTATAGTAGTTTAGATTACATTTTCATTTTTCTATTTATGCATTTCATGTTGTTGGGATCGAGATATTGCATGCAGTGAACCAACCTAGCATCATCATGTGCTAGGATTCAAAGATTGAAAATCTGTGTCAAAATTGCTAAGTGAACGGATCAGGGCTTTCGGTGCAAGTTTGTGAAGGCATCGGCTTGAAAAGAACCATTGGGTTGAAAAGTTTTCATTTCACCGACAGAGGACACTTTCACCGATCGGGGTGATGACTACAAAGTGTCACCAATGAAAGAGGTATTGGTGTGAGGTAAGGCATCGGTGAAAAGGAGTTGTGCTAGCCTGACGGTGAAAGTCTCACCAATGATATCATATATCAAAGGCATCGGTGTGAGGAAGAGTATCGGCGGAGGAGTTTTTAGTCAGGCCGATGAGGGATGTCTGACCGATGATGGAGCCCAACATTGATAGTATCTGGGAGACATTAGAGATCGGCAAAAGACTCAAGGAGTTCACTGATAGTGGGAATCCTGTCGATAGGCAAAAAGGAGACAAGGTCATCGGTGTGAGGTGGACTTCGGCGTGAGATTTGGAGTGGTTTCCGATAGTCATTTATCATGGCGATAGGGCTAGTCGGTGATGTATGGGTGAAAGACACCATCGGGCAGTAAGACTTAACTTACACCAATAGGAGATATCTTACCGAGAGTCAAATACAAGCGAGCCACTCATCGGTATGAGATAGGTGTCAGAGAGAAAGAATTAGGAGATGCCAATGGATGTTAGTCTGGCCGATAGGGTTATATTGATAAAACATTTGTTAACTCTTGCCGATGAAGTGAGGGATATCAAATCCCACCATCCCATTTAACATTTTTGACTATGGCTCTGTGTCACTCTCACATACCATCCATGGTCTCCATACAAACCTATCTACCTCATCCAATGTCTGCCTCCAATAAACTATGCCCCTGTGTTGTCGATAGGTAAGAGCTCCCCTATACATCCTCGCATATGGCTCTCCTGCTACCCTAGCCACCCATCCATCTAGCCTCGTCACTGGAATGTGCTCATATGCCCATACATGTAACACTGTGACTCCCACAGACATGCTCGCTCCAAACATATATGCACAATTATGCAGATAATGATACAAATACCCTAGTACACACTCAGCCCATACATATATGGTCCCATATGAGAACATTCCCTCCATAACTATCTCCCATCCAACTAGAAATCCTCTCGCTCATCTATCTCCCACCAACCATTTGATAATTGCTACAACTACCCACTATAACCTATCACAGAGCTCCTCCATCCTTGCCATCGGAATCTCTGAGCCCTTAGCCCCAATGTCTAAAGTCCCAAATAGTTGCTTGAATGTAGCTAGACCTAAGTCAGGATCATAATCTACTCTATCTCCATCAATCAGGATACGCAAAATTTGGAACACATCCTCTAGTGTAATCGTCGCCTCTCCCGTCGGCAACAAGAATAAAATGTGCTTGCTCCTCCACTGCTCAATGTACCTGCACTAGCTCCAATCTTGACACATGATCTAAACCAATGATATCTAAAAACATCCACTCCTCTGCATCCAACAATCTGACCAATTGCAAATCCCTAGGGTGTGGCTCTCGCAACAACAATGGTAGAAGTATATCCTGCATCATTCAGCTCCCATATCAATCTCTTGTGCTAAAAATTGACTTCTACTATTACACATTGACTATCTTTACTAAAAGCAACCCACTTTTCTACATGCGCTACCTTTTTTCCCATAAACAATTCATTTTACTGCAAGCAAGCACTTTCTACTTATAAGCGACCCATTTACTATATGCATGCTACTGCTAGTTAAAAGTGACCTAATTTATCCTACGCATTTACTTTTTTCCTATAAGCGACTAGCTTTTACCATATGTACATTTCACTTCTATATCTGACCTAGCCAACTAGATGCAACCTCATTCTACCCTATGTGATCAGTCTGCACCTATAAGTGACCTAATTTACCATAAGCGACCACTTTTCCTCTATAAGCGACCTGAATCCCTAATCCTAAACATAGTTGCTTCTGGTGACATGTGTGCATTTATGATGCTTCTAGCCTAAAAAAATCATGCATTTAGCAAAAATTTTGATACATACTAATAAGCCTAATCCTGCTAGTCGCCCATGTGTCCTCACTCACTCAGCACGATGATCACTACGCGGAATCACCATCCTTATAGCTCTCCAACACTTGACACACTAACACTCTAGAGAGCTCTAGATTTCTAAAGGCAACAAGCACAAATGAGCCTATTTTCCCTTGAGGAACTTACTTATAGCCCCTTTCCAAAACCCTAATTCTTCTATACCAAAGCCTATTTTCTTTTGCACCATCTCGATTTCTCCCACCCAACCCCCATTTTCTTCATGTCAACCTTGTTTCTAGACTTTCACCTTATCACGAGCCAACCCAGCCCTTCCTGGCTAGCCTAGCTTACCTCTTGAGGGTGCACCACCTGCAAGTTACACTGGGGCATTACCTTGTTTATTGACCGAATCATCGTATCTTCTTTGACACAATGTTCTAACAAACATTGTATCAAAGAGGGGCAAAATGTAGACACCCAAAATTGACCTAATTATCATTAGTATCAAATATTGCATTATCTATCATCTGCATTTGTCTAACACATTTGAGCAATTTATCTATTTTCTCTAAACCATCTATTTCTTCTATTAATTAAATAAATTTATATTTATTTAATTAATTCATTATCTATTTCCTCTAATCTATAATTAAATAATCTTTAATTATTTAATTATCTTCATTATATCTATTTTAATTAAATAAATCTTATTTTTTTAGTTAAAATTCCCTTCATAATCCCACTTTCTAATTAATTAAACAAATTTTATTTATTTAATTAATTTCTCTTATCATTTAGCTTCATGAACCGACATGTGTGCCTCTTTAATTTAAAAACATGTGTGGTACTACATCTTTTATTTAATATCTTTCACATGTAGTACTTTTTATGTACACAATCACACATGAGCCTTATCTTCCCTCCACTTGTCATTTACACATTCACCTATGACTATCAATTCATCTCAGCCATTCACATAGGCACCAAATCTCTATCGTTGATTGATTTTGGTAGAAGTCTATATAAACACTGGTGCAGGTGCACCTCATCCACAGTGGCCTCCATGAGGCATTTAGTTGTTTTATGTTTATTTTTCTATTTTCAATAAAGTCCTAAATGACCCTTCAATGTAATAAGGTTAGTTTGACCAATGCTTACTATTTTGAGGTTGTTAGTTAAGAGTTTGTTAGTCAGTTAGATCTCCCAGCCGCTTGGAGATAATTTTGTACTACCAAGGGTAATAAGATAAATACCCTTGGAATAGATCGAATGGGAGTAGTATTGTGGTGGTCAGTTGTGAAGTTGTAACAAGCATTTGTATACATCTTTGAAAGCATAAATAACAATATCTTGTTTTGTGTTACTTCTGGTATTTGAATTCACTAAATAAATCATTTTATGGTCCTGAGGCCGAGATGGATTCCCTAATCCATTCCACCGGTTGATTTTTGTGAAATCGGTGGAATGATTGTGTATATTAATTTAGGGTTTTCTTTTTTTTTCTGTTTGTTTGTGTTAATGCTTGCAGGATTAGGCAAGGAAATGTATTGAAGGATTCTAGCATGGCTGTATGCTAGATTGTCGAAGTGTAAAGAGCTGCATGTTTGAAGGTGGAACAGTTCTAAGCAATCACTATGCAAAAAGTGGATCAAAACAGTGAAAATCTACGGGAGTTGTAAAATACATACAAACTGTGAGTATATTTCTATCGCATGTTCTGAGTATATTGCTTTTGGTCCATCACTGTTGTATGGGAGAAACATACAAGTCTATCACAGATACAAAGGAGAGAGAAAGTTCAAGATTCCAATCGGTATACAAGGAAGTCAAGGTTTGGTCAAATGCCTATTTGAGAATGCATGTTATGAATATACAAGGTTAAATATATTGAATACACAACTCCTGTATATACTACAAATGTATGTTGGATACAATTTCTGTGTATCCCGCAGTTGCATGTTTGTGAGTATCCCGTAGATGCACATCGGGTTTGTATGTTGCAAAAGTATATCAGGTTATGCAATTTATAAGTATATGTCTTTTGTATGTTGAAGACAGTTTGTAAGTATACTACAGTTGTATGAGCGAGACAGTCTCTATGTATCCATCAGTTGTATTTCAGAGTTGTATGTATGAAGCGAATATGCAGTGCGTTCATACATTGTTTTGATGCAAGCGGTGACCGATAGGAATGGTGGAGGTAACCGGCATCGATAGGTCATGTATTGTATGTTTAGTTTAGAAAAGAAGTGGCAAATGCAAATGGATCGTGGGTGCAGCAGGTAAATGTTTGTATGTACATTGCCGAATGTATCTCATAAAAGATGCAAGTGCTACAGTGATCGGGATGAAAGTATTTTGGTAGCCAATAATGCTATGTGTTGCCAATAGGCAAGTAAAGAGAAGGGTTTATAAAATGAAGTTTGTATGATATTAATAAATGCATAGACATACATTTGCAATTGTATGTTAGGGTTTGAGTGGTGGATGCTCTGCATCAAATACCCTCTCATTTCATACTACATCTATCCATTATTTTTCATATAGTGTCTATATTATCACCCTGAGCATATTGAGCATTTTAGCATCCATTTAGCATATTATCATTATAATCCATCCATCATGGTAGCTTTGATCTTCATAATTGTTCATTGTTGAAGAAGCAATCCACATCACAAATAAGGAATTATACAATCTAGGTGATCTTGTTCTTGAATTGTATGCTTTTGATTTCACTTGGATTCGATTCTTTGATGGTGGTAGGATTAGGTTTTCATTTATATGCTCATGATGCAGAGACATGGAGGATTCACCAAAAACTCACAAACTTTCACTATGTTTTGATGAGAGCAGCAAATAAGGTAAAAATGACCTAATTTTCAAAACACAACTCAAACCCATGATCTAAAAACTGATTTGGATACCCATTACCCTCTTACACAACATATCTCACATGCAACATAGGTTGTTTTAGAAAGTATGCTTCAAAAATGGATTGTTATAGAGATGGAGACCCTAGTAGATTGCAGACCTGCCCTCACCAAAAATGGCATAACTCACTTAATTATTAATGAAAATTGCCCAAACAAAAAAAATATGAAACTAGACTCATGTATACATCTTTTACCATTGGTTTCAGACCTGTACTTGATCTTTAAAATCCATATCATTCCAAACAAGATGATAGTTACAGTAAACAAAACTGGAAGTGTCCATCACTAAAATCATCATAACTTTTACACAACATAATAAAAATTGATGCAACCAATGCCAAAAGAAAGAAGACTCTAAGATATTTCCAAAAACTATAATTTCATGCCATTTGGAATTCTGTACATATCCATACCAGTCTTGGGAACAGCAAAAAATAGTAAAAAAAATGCAGAAAATTAAACTTTTTTTCATTTCTCTTCTCTAAACTTCATCTATCCTTCATCTCTCCTTCCTCTCTACCTCTTGCAAGAATTTCAAGGCATAAATATTGTCTTTACATCCATGTTTCTTTTTCCATCACTCCACTCTCTTTTACATGCAAAAAGAAGAGGCTAAAAATAGCCAAACCACTAACACCACTCAACTTAGAAAGTACAAAACTTGAGCACATTTAAAGCTCCACTACCAAATGACCTCTAAATACATAAGAGTGGTCTTAAATAGACCTTTATTACAACAATAATAAAATAAAACTCCTCCAATATGAGAAACTACCTTTTAAACTCCCTATGACCCTTCATATTCATCTTTTGTTTGCCTTTTTTTTTGTATTTTTTGCAATCCTTTACAAAATAACTTCAAATCCCACTAGAACCTAATCAAATGCCTCTAATACATTGCCAATGGTCAATTCATGACCTTATTACATCATTCAAACACCAAAACTAGATTAAAAGCAAAATTTGCCTCATGGAGGCTTAAAGCTAGCAAGGTGCTCCTGCACCATACTCCCGGAGAAAATAAAATTCAAGTCCTCTTGAATGCAAGTCAACTCTTTCTTCCTAGTTCTCCAATTCTTCTGCAACATGTCCTTCATCTTTGCAAATATCCCTGGGTCCTTCTTCTTCTTCTTTTTCTTATGCCATCTCTTATTCAGCATTCTCTCAACTTCTAGGCTCCAAAATTCCATTTCTTGTGTATATACCTCAGTAATATCATCTATGTCTTCACTAGCAACATATTCATTTGAAAAGGAAATCATTTCCTCAAGTGTTTTGGCAACATATTCTTCGCCATCATCTTCATACATTGTAGGCACTTCTTCTTGTTCTTTATAACCTGCACATACATAATCCAATGAAATATCAGAAATAAAATATTGAGACCTTGAGGTCTCCTCCTTGCTTCCTTGTGTCATGCAATCTAATTCAACCTTGTCCTCCAAGGGTTTATTTTGATGAACAACATCTTCTAATTCCTCCATCATAGTTATTAATTTCTTAGGACTTTCATATACAAAGTAGTATTCCTCTTTGTCCAAACTTGTCATCTTCTTCCAAAGGATTTGATCAATCTCTTGCTGCTGCACTTCAGGGCTACATTCAATTTGTCCTACTGCTGCAACTTCCTCTTCCATAACTATTCTTTGTTTTCTTCTTTGAACTATCTTCTTAGTAGGCCATGATACCTTCTTTTTGATTGTCAAGTGCCAACTCAGTGCTCTTTTGAGCAACTGCTCCATCTCATCTTCCATCCTTCTGCTCATCTCTTCCATAGCTTGCCTCAGTTCTCTTATCTCTTTCTCAACCTGTATTTGTCTCATCTTTTCCTCTTTTCTCTTGCTGTCTTTTTCTTCTTTCTTCTTCTTTTGTGAACCTCCAGCCTGCAAGTACCTTCTAAACAAATCCATATTTCCTATAGCAAGTCTCTTTCACCTTGCTTCTTCTTTGCCTTTGCCTCACCTAGGTCTCTTCTCTTTTCCTCTACCTAGTCTTTTGGCAACCAGGTTCTCTCTTCAACCCACACAAACACACAAATACAAAACCAAACTCTCTCTTACCTAGACCTTCTAAGCTCTGATACCAATTTGATGCAGAGACATGGAGGATTCACCCAAAACTCACAAACTTTCACTATGCTTTGATGAGAGCAGCAAATAAGGTAAAAATGACATACTTTTCAGAATACAACTCAAACCCATGATCTAAAAACATATCTCACATGCAACATAGGTTGTTTTAGAAAGTATGCTTCAAAAATGGATTGTTATAGAGATGGAGACCCTAGTAGATTGCAGACCTGCCCTCACCAAAAATGGCATAACTCACTTAATTATTAATGAAAATTGTCCAAACAAAAATAATATAAAACTAGACTCATGTATACATCTTTTCCCATTGGTTTTAGACCTGTACTTGATCTGTAAAATCCGTACCATTCCAAACAAGATGATAGTTACAGTAAACAAAACTAGAAGTGTCCATCACTAAAATCATCATAACTTTTACACAACATAATAAAAATTGATGAAACCAATGCTAAAAGAAAGAAGACTCTGAAATCTTTCCAAAAAATATAATTTCATGCCATTTGAAATTCTGTATATGGCCATACCAGCCTCAAGAATAGTGAAAAATAGTCAAAAAAATGCAGAAAATTAAACTTTTTTTCATTTCTCTTCTCTAAACTTCATCTATCCTTCATCTCTCCTTCCTATTTGCCTCTTACACTAATTTCAAGGCATAAATATTGTCTTTACATCCATTTTTCTTTTTCCATCACTCCACTCTCTTTTACATGCAAAAAGAAGAGGCTAAAAATAGCCAAACCACTAACATTACTCAACTTAGAAAGTACAAAACTTGAGCAAACTTAAAACTCCACTACCAAATGACCTCTAAATACATAAGAGTGGTCTTAAATAGACCTTTATTACAACAATAATAAAATAAAACTCTTCCAATATGAGAAACTACCTTTTAAACTCTCTATAACCCTTCATATTCATCTTTTGTTTGCCTTTTTTTTTACATTTTTTGCAATATTGACAATTTTGCAATTTTTTGCAATCCTTTACAAAATAACTTCAAATCCCACTAGAACCTAATAAAATTCCTCTAATACATTTCCAATAGTCAATTCATGACCTTATTACATCATTCAAACACCAAAACTAGATTAAAAGCAAAATTTGCCTCATGGAGGCTTAAAGCTAGCAAGGTTCTCCTGCACCAGCTTGATCTTATTAACCTAATTTTTACCTATCCATAAGAACTTCAAAATTTCCTCCCTGGATTTAAATTGTGTAAAAGAGGCCAATTTCATCTTCTGTACTAGAGAAAGAGTATTAAAATTGATTGGACTTTGTATTAAATCTGGATCTTCTGCAACTTGTTTGTCTTTTTCCAAAATTTCTTTCACTACTTCTATAGTGTCCCTTGCCCAATATGATGTTTTAGATTTATGCTCTTCATGGACTACATCTTCTCCCTTTTCAAAGTCAACCACATTGTCTTTCTTATCAATTTCATTAAGTTTCTCTACTTCTATCTTCTCTGCATCATCATCAGAGGCATCCTTTCTTTTATCTTTATCAGAAATATCTTCTGCATTCTTTTCTAGAGGATTTTGTGTATCCTCAGTAGCAGCATGATCAAATTCCTCAACAGCTAGAATGGAGGAATCAATTCCATCATCAGTTTCTTCTTCTTGATCTTCCTTTTCCTTTACCTCTTCTGCTTTCTACTCTTTCTCAGAATCACCTTCAGTAGGAGCATTTATATTCATTTCTGTATTTTCTTCACCAGATTGATCCAAAGGAATTAGAGTATCCTCTGTACCATCAACATTATCTACCATCTCTTCATCTTCTTTATTCAATATTTCCTCTTCCAGAGTAGAGAAATCATTTGCCTCGGCTTGTTACTCATCTCCCTTCAACTCTTCATCATTTGGAATGGATGTATCATCAACATCAACAGGGTCTTCAGTGACAACATAGAATTTATTCTTGTCCAAGGCTTTCTTCAAAATTTGTTCAGTTTCTTTGACAACTTCATCAATGTCTCTAAACATTAGGTTGTTCATTCTGATTTTGCTTGTGAATTGATCTTTAACTTCTTTGAAGATTTTATTGGCTTCCTTCTTAGAGATTACCAGACATAAACTGGACAACACATGTTCTCTTAGCTCCAAATCCTTTTCTTTGGCAACTTCTTTTCTCATCTCCAAAATGTCACTTAGACTCTTAGGGATTTCAGATAAAATTTCCACAAGTGCTCTGTTGAATGTGTTAAAGTACTTAACAGTAGCATCCTCCAAAATTCTCTTGTTGGATTTATCAAAGTTGTAATAATATTTTGTTATGGGCTTCAAATTTCCATGAATAGTTATTGCATTTACAATATCTTCAACTAACAGGGTGGATTTTTCAGTCTTTAGTCTTTTGCTTACCCTTACACTTCCGGAGGGCTTGTCTTGGGCAACCCTTGATGCTTCTACTTTCTTTAACTTTGTGCTTCTGGAGGGCTTCTCCTTAGATACTTTAGCAGCCTTAGTGCCTGAGGCCTTTATCTCTTTAACCTCATCATTTGAATTAGTCTTTTCTTCATCCTCCTTCTCTACACTAACATATGACCTTTTGGCTATTACTTTTGTTCTTTTTCCTTCCTTACTAGTAGATTTTTCTTTGAATTTCTATATAATAGAAGAAGGTGATGCACCGAAGGTTGTACCAGAACTCCTTGTAGTTCTTGATTTAGAGGAGGATTCTACCAGAACACTTCCCTGTTCCCTGTCCTGCTTCTCCTTCTCAGCTTTCTCTATCCTTTCCCTATTTAGTCTCACAACTTCTTTTGTTATGCCAATGCTTTATGGATACATTTCAACTTGCCTTTGGATCTTTCTCTTAGATTTAGGTTTCTAGAGCTCAACATGTAGTTTCACACTGAGTTCACTATATGTACCAAATCTCTCAACTGAAGTATCTTTTGGTTTTCTCAGAAGGTGTTGAGCATACATTTACAGTATTTGTTCATCAACTTCATACCCCATGGGTATGATCCATACAATCCTTGGTTTAACTACTTCCATCAGGGATTGATCTTTTTCCACCATGAAACAAATTGTATCCTTGTACTTTTCTACCATAGAAGTAGGGATTCTTTCCCTTGATTGCATCATGTTCTAAAAATTCTTGAAATATCCCCAAAGAGTAGTCCTTTAGGCATTAGAGTCACCAATATTGTGCAAGTGCTCTCTTATTTGTATGGAAACAGGCTTATCATTGGTCCAACACAGGCTCTTCTTCCTAGGTAACTCATTCATGAAATAAAAAAACAAACACAAGACCAACATACCATATTTGAATGTGTTCTTCTCGTCCTTCTTAATCTTGTTTAGATTCTCCATTAACTAGTTTTGCAGTAGCTCACACAAGTCATAGTTAGCATTTTCTCTTAACATCTAATAGGCAACATAAATGGTTGTACTGGATATAAAGTTTTTCCTGTTGGAGTGGTATATCTTATACCCAATCACCACATATGCAAATTTGACATCTGGATCAGTTATATCATTTATTGACATTACCCTCTTATCATATTTTGATCTGGTAGCTTCAATTACAGTCTGATTCTTCACTAATTTTAGCATTGGTAGTCCACCAGATGAGTTCAATCCTATTATTGCCTTGATGGCATCCTTCATGATCTTGAAGGGTTTCATCAACCACATGAATTCAACATGCATCCAACTCAGTACGTATCAGACCCACTCATCCTCACCAAAGGACGAGAGCCCAATAACCTAAATGAAATGTTTTACTTGTAGCGCCTTATACTTAGGTTTAAGACCATGAATCTCATCCCTTAGATGATTCTTGAACAAATCTACTAACTTTGAATCCCTAAACTCATCTATGCTAGCATGAGTATAAGCCCTAATATCTTCAACATGCAAAACACCATGCAGAACATTTGAAAAGGCACCTAACAGATCGACCTCTACAGATTTGTGTGGATACTTTTTGAATTTAGGTTAGGGCCTTTCGGTGATGTCAACAACCAACAAAGTAGCCATATCTAGAGATTGTAAATTTAGAGAGTTTCACAGAGAATACCTTGTTTCACCAGTTAGGATTAGCTGTGGAATTCACTTTTTGCACTTCAAATCTTTGAAATCTCAGCTTAGGTTCTCTTCTCCTTGTTCTCTTCAAATGCAAAGTGATTCGAATGTTGAGTAAATAACCTATTATGCTCAACAAAACGTAATTTGCCATTGTAATAATGCTTTTCCCTAATACGTCTGGTTACACTATGTCTGCATATAGTCAATCTTTAATTGCTCCGCAATCAATTGCATTAGCTTCTTTTCTTCCAAAATTTGCATCAACAGATCTACAATAGGCTTCTTTATCTTCATTCATCGTGCCAAATTTAGGCACCCACTTACTGGAAGGGGGAATTAGATTTTAAATGCAAATCCCCCTGAGCCAGAGCTCGTGTTTCAATTCCCAGAGTAATTATCAGTACTAGATTCTATTTCAGACCCATCACCATCATTTAGTTCACCTTTCTTCACCCATGTTTTGTTCATTTCATTCTGAATCTCATTGACATCTACTTTATCCTTTCCTTTATCTTGTCTTTGCATGTTTTGGTTTCTGTTTACCAGACCTTTTCTATCATTCCTACTTCTGCAAAATCTTGCAATCTAACTGGATCTATTGCAATTAAAGCACAAAACATTTCGTTGCTCACTTACTTGATTTCCTCTTGATCTGCACTGATTAGCCATGTGTCCAAATCTATTGCATGCAAAACAGTTGCGATTGAAAGAATTGACATTTCTTCTATTGCTAGAGTAGTTCATCATCATACTTCTACATTCATTGGATCTATGACCATACCTTTTACAATTGAAGCATTGACTGGAGAAAGATGGACCACTTTGATTCACTCTACTTCTACACTGAGTATCTCTATGACCAAATTTATTGCAATTGAAACAATTTCCATTGAAAGACGGATACCTTTGAGCATTATGTTGCCTTACTAGAGGCCTCCTAGGATTCCTTCTTGGATTTCTTTGACTAGATCCAGAGGTTTCACCTTTCTCATATCCCAGACCATGCTTATCATCTGCCTTCTTTTGACTATCAAGCAACACCTCAAGTTTAGCTGAGCTTATCTTGAACTTTTCTTTGTATTCATTTGCAACTTCTAGGTCCTATTTGAGAATGACAATTTACTTTTCAAGTTGTTCCTCATTATACCTGGTTTCTTGTAGATTAGACTTTAGATGGCCAATTATTCTATCCAATCTATAGCACTCTTCTATTCTTTCTTTTAGAGACTAACTTAGGTTTTCTTCAGTCTTCTTCCTTTCCTCTATTTCCTTGGTTAGCCTCATCACTCCGGATTCCATCTCATGTTTTAATACATCTTCTTTTGCCAGCTTCTCACATTCCTTTGTCTTTTCCTTCAAAGCCTCATCCATGTCATTGTCTTCATTTTGATTTGCTAACCACTGAAGTAGCTCCCTCCTCTTTTCCATGGATTTGTTCAGTTGCTATTTTAAAGTTTGAATGAAATCCTCAACATCTTTAAGATTCTCTTTCAGTTCTTTGACTTCTACTCTAGATTGATCAAGATCTTCTAAAGCAACTTGAAGTTGTTCATTGATTTTATCAAAATACCTAGATGAACCCATTGAAACACCTTCCCAAATCTTCCTCAAGCTATTAAACTTCTTCCAAGGAACCAAGCTCTGATACCAATTGTTGATATTAAGGAACACTGAGAGGGGGGGTGAATCAGTGTTCTAAAAAATGTATTATTTTGTTCCTTTATTAATTTACCACATACATTCAAAATAAAGAAACATGAACTCAAGAACATAAGCAACAAAATCATCACACATGAACACTAGAATTTTTACATGGAAACCTAGTTAAGGGAAAAACCACGATGGGGGTTAATCCACAATATTGTATACTCTGTTAAAAGTATTACAAATGGGAAGACACATGCCTTCAGGCACACTACCCAGAGCTCACTACTCAAAGGAGGCTCACTACCTACAAGATTAATTACAAAGAGTTCACTATAATACTAGAACTGAAGAATAGCATCTAATAATGCAAGATTATAGTTTCGGTTAGGATTAATATACCAATTTTACACACTTCATCTCTCACTACCCTATTTTACTATTCTTCCATGATTTGACCCTCATATCTCTACTTCTCACTTGATACTACCACACTTCGCACCTCTTATCTCATATTCACACATCCATATATCAAAATGCTTGCACCCATCGATCATATATATCCGCAACATGAAATTATATCAACTGCAGTCAACCTCAAGAAAACTTAGAAACTTTTTTAGGATCACTATTATGTCGGCTGAATCCATACACAAACATCAATGCAGACCATAAATTATGAATTCAAGTCACCACACATGTCAACCAATACCACTGGATCTCATAAATTACTCAACTAACCACTTCTCTTAATCCACACAAGGATCAAGCACCAAGTTGGCCTATTCTTCACCAGACTGAACTGTCTAACCAAAACCTGATACTTAGATGCTTGAAACTTTTAATCCCTTCATCACTGGAGGATAAATATTTGGATTTAGATAGCCCTGAAATACCTTAACATTCCCTCAAATCTACAACACAATATGATAATCTATGGAGAAATGCAGACTAAAATGATGAACCCTGTCATATGTTCTTTTCCTGTCTATCCAGACTTAGACAAATCTGCAATCTAACTTCGGGTATGATCAAATTATGCAATGAGGATGTGTAAGATAGATTTAGTTGCCATCAATGACAACACCTGACATGCCTAGCAGTGTCTCTTGCCAACAGTTCTACCAATTGGCAGATGATGACAATTCCATATATATAGTCTTAAGAATTCTCCTATTTTACAACCATTCATATACTGATGCTAGTTAGGTAGATCCCTTTGTGTTATTACTTAGTATAATTTATTGCTTCTTTTATGTTTTGATTTATGTGGCACCTTGTTTCTATGCTCAGTATCATACCATGACTACACAAGCCATTATGTATCATGCCTGTAGCATCACCTTAGTTTGCCTTTGTAGGAACAACCTCTTTCATGCAATGTAGTTTTGGGAACACATATCTTATGGGCATGTGCTTGTAGAAAGCTCTCGTGCCTATCTTGTGATTTGTTATATCTTAAAGCAATTGTTCCTTGATAGGAGTTAGTAATCAATTTAAGGTGGGGGCATACATCATGCTATCCTCTCGTTTTGGTTACATACATGATGGCATGGAACTCACCTAGTGATTCGGCAGTCCTCACTAGCTTGTGATGTTTCCTCTTTGGTCCATGAGCCACCTAGTGCAACATAGTTGGCTAGCCCGTTTGCTTCATGTGACTTGTCGTGGTCATCTAGTAATTTGGAGGTCCTTACTAGTGTGTGATCCATGGTGTCACTTCTTTTCACATCAATAGAGTAAGCTAGCGTCAGAGTCGTGTGCCTTGTATGTTTGTTCCTATGTGTGTTCTTATGTTTGCTTCTATGTTTGTTTGCTTTATGCATTATGTTTTAACTTGTGTTTGGTGTGTCTTCATTATGTTTCCCATGTGTTCTCTATGTATTTATTATGTCTTATGTGTATGCATTGTGTATGGCATGTATTACCTTTGTGTATTGCATGTCTTTCATGTGTATTCTTATGTAAGATTTTAGTACTCCATGTATGTGTGAGTTGTGTTGTAATGTCTTGTGTTTCAAATCTCTTTTCTTATGTGTTTGTAACCTTAGAATCCTAAGCTTGGGGGCTACTATAGTCTGCAACTTGGTGGAACTCTTTGGGCTTTTATGTTTGTGTGTCTGAGATGTGTTTTCTTCATCCTTTAGTGTCAATTCAAATGTAAGTTCATACCCACGCTAAAGTGGGGGCTAAATGTTACGTCATAAAATGTGTACACTAGCATTCTACACTAAGTTTAGCACCTGGTTGGACCTAAATTGTTGCCTTTGTTAATCAGGACCTATTTTAACACCTTTTGAGCCTAACATGATAAAATCTTGATCCCGATGAATGAACCTAAGGGAATCAACTTAGGATTGGACTAAGCTCACAACATTTGACACTCCCCAGAGTTTGTGGGGCTAAAGGCCCAGGGGTCTTGAGTGCCCTAGTCCTAGTTGGGATCTTTATCCCCTCTTTTGTAGTTTCGGCTTGGGACACTTAGTTTATTCTTATTGGCCTTATTTAGTTTTATTTGTCATAAGTGAGCGGGATTGCATATATAAATGAGTTTTGTAGTTCATTTTACACCTAGAAGACAACTAGATGAAAATTGCAAGTGTGCTCTCATATTGTGTTCTATTCTAAGGTGTTCTTCATGCTTGGAAGTGTTATCTACTTGTAGATGCTATTGAATTTTGTTTGCAGGTCTTGAAGGAAGTTTGAAGCCTTCTTTATCGCTCTCCTTGTTGGTGTTTGATCTTGAGATATCTTCATCAACTAGGGTTTTACCTCTTGTGGTAATCATCTTCAATTTCATTCATATTTCTATCATATTATTATAGATCTAATCTCTACCCTCCTAGGGAACACTCTCTTGGATCTAATCATCACTATAGTGGAGGTGGAAATGCCAACATATTGTTTGACTAAGGCAAGCCTTTATACACAACACAACCTTTTCCTCTTTCCTTGTGTGCAGGTTAGAGAAATAGGTTTCTAAAGGTGATTTTTGGGAAGAAGATAGAGCATGCAGGTATAGGTCTAATGAAAATCAAAAGTTCTTCATAACCCTAATTAGGGTCTAGGGTGCCCAAGCACCCTAGTCTTTGGCATTTCTACTCCCAAATCTAGGTTCTGATCTGTTCCCTGATCTTTGTTGTGCTTTTGGTTTTCTAATATCTATTTTTTTCTATTAGTTATAAGCTGATCTTTGTCATCTAGGGTTTGACCATTTGTCCTAGCTTGCTTGCTTGACCTTGGTTGAACTTGGTTGATTCATCTATATACAACAAAATGGTAGAACCCTTGTAGTTTCTCTCTCCTTCTTAGGTAGAAACCAAGCTCGGTTTGTGCCCAAATGTTTGTAGAAGAGGGATTGATCTAGTTTAACTCTTTAGACTAGATCACTTTTTTGTATCTAACACAACTGTACAATACTAATGAAGGCAGATGACTAGGCACTTGGGTGGTGTTGACATGGCATGGTTGACTACTGACGTTATCAGCAGTTCTTAGAAGGTATAAAATTTGTTTTATTTTCCATTTTCCTAAATGTCTTCTATGGACCTGAAAGATCATATGAAGGGGTTAAATTTGGTTTTATTTTCCCATAGGGGCTGGTCTTTCTAGTGCTACCAGACTTCTAGCTAGGCCTATCTCTATTGGACCAGTAGCCAAAGGGCTAGTCGGTCAACTAACCCTACTAGACTAGTGGTCTGGAGCTAAGGCCTTAGATGCTATAGGCCCAGACACACCATTTGGTGGCCAACAAGCCCTGTCATGCCCTGTTGCCTGTGGTATAGGGTCTACAGACCTGTACCTTCCCCCCACATTTTTTTTTAAATTTTAAAATTCTTTAAAAAATTTCTTTTCCACTATAGTTTCAAAAACAAAAATTTTCAATAATTTTTTAAAACTATAATTTGCGCATGAATATATATATATAATTTGGTGTACCTGTAGATTGACGACAACTATATGGTTGTACTACCATACCTCAGAGGGTAAAAGTTTTTTAAGCCTTTGGTCACAGTGGCCAAAATAGGCCAAATTATATGTTTTTCTTCCCTTGTCGGGCCTCCTGAATCCAATCCATGCGAGGTTCATTTTTGCATAGAAGGTCATCTATGATCCCTCCTCAAAACCCTCATTTAAGCCATACAAGAAACCCTTTTCAACATGATTTTTCAAACACCAGATTTGCAAAATACACAACCAATTTGTAATACCCAAAACCCCAAATCTACAACACAACCTACACGAAATCCTTGTAATGTCCCAAATCCTTTCATGCACTTCCATGGAATCTACTTTGCATTAGATCTACATACATAAGGGTTATAGAAAACTAGGGAGCTCAGACCTCCCTCAACCATGAACATGGCTCTGATACAAAATGTTAGGAATTTGCAGGTTCAATAAACTAATCCTACATAACCCAAAAGGATAAAATGATGCATACAAGTAACCATAATGCAAAGATCAAATGAAAAACATAAGATAACACAAGATATACCCTAGGAAATCCCTCATGAAGGAAAAACCCATCTTCCAAAAGCATCCACAGTCAAATGTATTATTCAACAATAAGAATTACAATACATTCTCATGAGTCTCCGTGAACACCTTTGAAACATCAAGCTCCTCCAATGCATCCTCCATGTGCCCAAGCATGAATCCAGACATCCCATGCCATACTTCACACAATGCACTCATAGAAGAGAACTCAATACAACAACAACCTCTCAAACAACCTCTCATATAACAACAATAATCAATTAGCCAACCCACACAAACTAATGACCATGTGTTTTCTTTTATAAACCAAGCTCACACAAATACAAGAAGTAATATTGGGTAAACCATGTGTTCCAAAACCATGGATACACACAACCATTGGCCCCCACATTTAGTTATTTGTACTAAGTTTTCCTAATAATTAAATAATTACAAATAAATAATCAAGTACTCTAAGTGTCCCACACACATAAAATATTTAACCCAATGTTACATACAATGTTTACAAGTGGCACCCAAATAAATATCTAATGTGGCTAAACACATCAATTAAGATGCACCACAAATAAATATTTATTTTACATGAATAGAATAATCCAATGTTATGCAAGGTGTACAACACCTATTTCCCAACATTATTTATACTCATTTGAGATTTTGTTTCACTAATAGTTCTTCCCAAGGGGATGGTTGTGTTGTACTGATTAGGAAGTTGGATGCCTATGTTTACTTAAGCTAATTCTTGGAGCCTCCATGGACTTGGATGATGTGGAAGATGTTGATTAGGAAGGGGATGACCACATTTACTCTATCTAGCTCATCGAGCTTCCGTGTTGGACGATGTGGATGGGTTTTTTCAAATTTCAGTGGTGCCTTGTTCTAATGATCATTGTCTAGACAAAGATCATAAATATGGTAATTATGACATGGGATGTGAAGGGGAATGAAAGGCCAATTATAGTATCTTCCCCTGATTATGTTGTAGGATTCATAATTATAGGTTGCATCATTTGAAGTGAAAGCTTGGAAAAGAGTGGTGTTTTATTTTCTTCCATTCCCACATTCTATTACCGTTCAACCATTACACTATGCTACAATTTGGCCACCTTTTGTTTAGTGTTCTCTACTTAAAGGGCTTCATTATGGGGGTGATAGGGTCAAAACCAAACCCATTTCTTGTGATGAGTTTAGGGCTGATGCAATCCAGTGTGGTATATCTACTATGAGGGAGGAATTACTCCTTTCCTTGAATGTTTGAATGGTTTTGATGAAAATCTATTGGTCCAATTTGCAGCATTATGGGATAACTGACAGGCTCAAGTGGGGGGTATTGAATTTGAAGTGAGTGAGGAGATTATAGCTCAAGACATTGGTATGTCGTGTAAGGGAAAGAAGCTAAAAAAATAGAGCAAGGTTCAAGATATGTTAGTATGTCTCTCTTCTTCAAAGAAGGTGAAACTCTGATGAAGTTGCAAGGGGGTTTCAAAAGAGACAAGATGGTTTCTCCATGGGACAAGGTATGTTATGTGTTGATGAAATATATTACTTTGGAAGGTTGCTATAAATATTTTTATCACTACCACTTCACCCTTCTCAAACATTTTAGACATAAGGTGCTTATCAATTTTCCTTTCTACCTTCTTTCATCTTTGGAATCCTCTATTAAAGCTGCAAAGGATGCTTTTTCCAAAACCCTAATGTTATTATTATTCCCCTACACCAAGGATTGATTCTTTGCCTTTATCACTTTCATTTGGCTCTTTTCTCCTGAAGCCCATTAAAGCCTATCTTGTTGAGGATTCTCGTAAGAAGGGATTGGAGGGAAATGATCCTTGTTCTAAGGTGGGCTATTCCTCTAAGGGTAAGCAAAAGATCTTAGATACTAATTCAGATGCCCCCTTAGGTAAAAAGTTCCCTGCTGTTGTTGGGTCACCCTTACCTCGCCTTAAATAGAAAAATAAAGTGTTTGTTGTGGGAGACTCCCCTACTGATGATGTCATTAAGGGCCAAATGGAGGAAATTTTAAATCCCTCCCCTCCTTCCATTATTAATTCCTCTGTCTATACCCTTGGTTCCTCCTCTCAAAAGGAGGTAGATAGGGGGCTTTGCAATTTAAAAAATAGCTTGACACAATCCCAGGACAATAAGAACCTATTAGTGAAGAGAAGCCTTGTTGACCCCATGAAGAAATCTAAGGATAAGAAACCTAAGAGATGTTATATGGAGCCTAATTAGACTCGGAGGTTAAATTTACCCTACTTTTATCAGCACGATTTCCCCCCAAATTATTTAACGGGGTCAAGGGAAAGCGCCCCTTGCAGGGGTTTGGGGGTAGCACCCCCAAGATGGGGTCAAGGGGTAACACCCCTTGTGGGGTCTAGAGGTAGTGCCCCTGGCATGCTCCCTACGGATATAGGGTGGGGTCAAGGGGTAGCACCCCTGAAAGCTCTAGTGATTTTTTATTATTTTATTAAGGCGTCGAGAGTTATTTTTCTATTGGCTGACATAAAAACCCCTATTTTTGTAACCAACATAAGGCTTAATAAAAGCGGCTAAGGGTTAGGGTTTCTATTGATGTAGTGTAGCATTTTATAGTGGTATTGAGTTGCAAGGATTACTGGTTGTAATTGGTTTGATTTACTGGATAATAATATTGGATTCTTTATTGGTGGATGTAGCCCGAGTTTGGGTGAATTGCATTAAAACTTGTCTCTCACTATTATTATTTCTGTGTATTTTTCCTCTGTTTAATCTTTATTTGCATTTAATTGATATCTTCTGTTAGCTAACCCTAATAAGAGAGACCTTGTTGAGTATAAGGAGGAGAGTAAATTTGTGGGAACTGCTGTGTGTAGACCTAAAGGGAAACTCAAAGGTGAAAAGGTGTCTACTATGGTTGATATTGATGTTGTGGTTATGGAGAAGTAGACTAATAAGGACACTAGAAGTAATAAGGTGAAGTAAGGAGACCAGAGTTCTAGGAAGCTGAGTATTAGGTGCTCCAATAGGATTGCAAGAATTCAAATTCCTAAAATTGTTGAGGAGTCTAGTGACTCTTTCCAAGAGGAAGAGACAGAGATTCAGAAAGTGGTTCTTACCTTGGAGGTGGATGATTTTTAGGAGGGAGCTAGTCTGTTTGAGGAATTGAATACCTCATTTTATGAGTTTGATGATTCCAAGATGGAGAAAGAGACTATTCCTATTTAGAAGGAGTGCTTGAAGTTTGATTAGGTTGTTGAGCTAAAGTTGAAGGTTGTGTCTCTAGAAGGAAAAGTGAAGGTGATGGATACCCTTAGCTCAAAGGTGATGCACATGTCTCCAATTATGTTGTCAGTACTGTAGGATCTGGAGCTTAAATACATGGTTTAGATGCAAACACTTTTGTTAATTATGAAGAAATGTATAGATTCCTTAATGATGAATGGAGTTAGTTATTCTCCTAGGTTTCCTTTCTATTATGTTTCTAGTTTTTGGTTATGGTTTATGCTTAAGGCTCTGAACTATAGTATGGTATACTACTGGTAGTTTTCTATTTTTGTACTATTCGTAGCCTATCTGTGGCCTATTTTTCTTTTCCCTTGTGGATTTTTGTTAAAGGGATCAGTACCCTAGTTTGTTGCTTACCATAATAAAAAATAATATGGATGTGGCAATGAAAGAATAATATGTAAGTGGAATGTATGATGCCTCCTAATGTAAAGATATGGTAAGGTAAGTTCTTTGTGCAATGAGGAAGGCATGATACTTCCCCAAAGTATAGGTAACTCTAGGAGTCAAATATGACAATTTAGCACTAATAAGTAAATCTCTATAAGCATTATATAGCAAGGGTAAATGGAACAAGTAACTCAAAGAGTAATATATGTCAATATATGCTCAATTTTTGAGACTTTACAAATTGAATGTGTTAATGTAAGATCAAAGTATATGCTCCAATGAGTATGATATGTAAATGTGAGATCAATGTATTGTTAGAAAATTACAGGTTGATCAAACCAATTCCTACATAACCCTATGAGAGAATATGATATATACAAGCTTACAAAATTACCATAATGCAAAGATCAAATAGACAAGACACAAGATAATGCAAGATATATCCTAGGAAAACCTCCAAGAGGGAAAAACCCAACCTCTAAAAGCATCCACACTTAATGTATTATTTAGCAATAAAAACATTACAATACACTTACAGAGTCTCATGAATACTTCTAAAACATCAAGCTCCTCCAATGCATCCTCCATGTGTTCAAGCATCTAACCACACATCCCATGCCATGCTTCACAAAATGCACGAGCACAAGAGAAACTCAATACAATGACAACCCACTCAACCAACCAACCCAAACTACTAACCATGTGCTTGCTTTTATAGACTCAAGCTCACACAAATACAACTTGTGGTATTGGGTAAAACCATGTATCTCAAAACCATGAGTACACAAAACAATTGACCCCTCATTTAATTCTTGCAACTAAATTTTCACTCCATGATCCAATTAATTAATTAATTAATTATTCTATGTCTCTCACACATAAAATAATTAACCCAATGTTAAATACAACTTTACAAGTGGCCCCAAATAAATACTTAATGTGGCTAAACACATCCCCTAGATGCACCACAAATAAATATTTATTTTACATAATTAAATATTTCATTTTATGCAAGGTGTACAACACACCTTTTTCCTAACATGTATAGCATGATATTGCAAAGTAGGATTAATGTAAAAGCTCTAGTAAGTGTGATATAAAAATACAAGGTTAATAAGTAAGCTCCAAGAAGTGTGATATAACAATGTAATATCAATGAATAAGCTCTAGTTATAATGTAAGATCAACAAGTCCCACGTAGTGGCGAGTACCTACCTTATAGTGTTGTAATTATAGTATGTGTTTTAGTTGTAATTATAGTTGTGTTTTAGTCTTAATTTTTTAATTCATTAGGTAGACTTCAAATTTACTTTTTTTCAAACCAACAAAACCATTATTATTTATAGTTATAATATTAATAATAGTATTAATTATATTATTAATATTTATTATAACACTTGATATATTATATTAATTGATATTATAGTATTATAATAATATTATATAATAATAAACATAAACATAAACATAATATAATCTAATAATATAATAATAAACATAAATATAATATAATAATATATAGTACTATAATAATGCAATTATATAAATCTAATATTATAATATTTAACATTGTAGTAATCATATAAATATAATATTATATTATAATTATAATTAAAATATAATATTATAGTAATATAATAATTATAATAAATTTATAATAATATTATAATTAAAATTAAATACAATATCTCTATTTTCTTTAAAATTTTCTATCTTTGGTATCAATCAAGGGTTGTATAAACACTTATTAATTTAATGTAAAGCATTGCCTTGTAGAATATGGTTTTCGAATACAACTATGGACAAAGTAAAAGTAAAAAGCAACTGAAAAAAATATTCAAGAATTCATGAGAAGAATACGATAATAAGATATGACTAAATCATGCAAATGAGCCCTTTAAAAAGCAACATGTGGTTAACAAATTCTCACTATTTACTTTGTATTGCCAAGATCACAATGGTAAAGACAACTATTACACAAAATGCTAGAAAATTGGAGATGAAGAGAGTACATGTGATATTATTTTATTGAATATAAATTAAACTATCATATTTATATGAAATTATTATTATTTTTTTGATAGGTAAAGATGAAGAGCATCATAAGTATTTTATATTAATATTTAAAGAGTTTTTTACAAAAAAGGTCCAAAGACCAAATGAGACAAAACAAAGCTTGCCAACAAAAAAGAGGCAAAAGAGGCCACCAAAGACCAATGAGAAGGAGAAAAACATAACTAGTTAATTACATTAAGATCAGCCACCTTGAAGGAATGAAACCCCAAGTGAGTTGAAGCTTCATCCTCAACATGCATAGTTGCTTCTGCAGGAACATAGGGAGATGGAGGATTGAAGTGGATAAGGAAAGACCAAGCAACATATATATCTTCAATCTTGGATGTGAGAGAACATCCCAGCTATCTCTTATGAGCTCGAAGAGAAACATCCATTTGATCAGATGAATTATTTTGAAGATTGAGAATCAAAGCATGAAACACACAACCCAAATGAGGCTTATCAATGAGATCTGCACGTGCAAACAAACCTCCAATCTCAGCTAGACCCAAATGGAGATCGTAGTTTACAAAAGCTTGGTTAAGCTTTTCCTCTGAGAGCAAGAAACCATGGATAAAATTTGTAGCTAGTACTTTAACAATATCCACCTATTGGATAATGTCCATGGAATTTGAAAGAAAGTGTGAGGCAAAATGAGAAGTAAAACATACCATTGAATTGTGCAAGAAATCCTTTCCCATAACCTTAATAAGAGCCTCTTCCACATCTGTCGAATGTAAAATGAATGCATGTTGAAGACCACATCTGTCGATAGATCCATGATGCGGAGTTTCCCATTCTTGAACTGGTAGAAAGACTCGATCATTTCGTGGGATGAGAGACATGACTGGCAAGATGAAGGCAGAAAAAGAGAAGCTATGAAAACAAAGTGAGAGGAGAGCATATATAACCAGTCCCACGTGTAGGTAAAATATGAAATTATTATTATTATTATTATATCATTATTATTATTATCAAGAATTATATTATTTTATTCAATACAAATGAAAATAACAATATAATATTACACAATATAATAATAATAATAATAGTAATTTTTATATTTTTATACATAAAAGAATAAAATAACTATAGAATGGCGACAAATAAATTATATCATTATAAATTATAATATAAATATTACAATTATAATAATAATATACTAATTTTTTATATTTAGCAAACATAAGAGAATAAAATAATAATATTAATATTAATAAAAAATAAATTAATTTGTTAGTTATTTTTAATATTTTTATACCCAAAACAATAAAAAACTATAGAAAACTGACAAATACATTAAATCATTATATATTGTAATAATATAAATATTACAATAATTTTATAATTATAATAATGATAATAATCATATAACATTTTAATAACCAATAAGCAAAAATGAATTGTTTCATAACCAATTTCCCGCAAATATTGACTCACTCATAAAAATATTTAAAAAATTATTTGGATAATAATAATAATGTATCACCACCTTTGCATCAAATTCTAACATAAGAGAGAAGACACTCCAATGACAATAATTTTATAAGGAAGCGGGTTATCAATAATTCACACAGTAGAATGTAGATATTTGAATTCAACACATCACATATTCAACATATGAAGAATAAATAATAAACACTCAAAGAAACAATAGACTCACTACCAATCTTCCTTTGGTATTTATGAAATCAATAAAACACATACACCATATTAAATATCCCCCTTTCTTTGAGTGAAAAAATGTAGAAGGGAAGGTGTGAAGAAGAAGCGCAAGATGAAGGACAAAGAACTAGGGATCAAAGGAAAACCTAGGAAGGTAGGAAGCATGCAGAAGAAGGACATGGTTAAACCTCTTGGGCAGATGATGTGGAAAGTGGAATCCCAACGGAAGTTTTGTGGATCAGAAACATGCAAGAACCATGGAAGGTTAGGGTAGGAGTTGGGGATCCCATTGGAGGCTTCAATAAAGATGTCTACAGATGAAGGAATGATCACAAGGGTAAATTTCCACCCACTCTCAATCAGAAAAGATTTAGGTAGCCACAAACAAATCAAGGAGGAAACCCTAGAATGACGAGAAGAGGTGGTTTTGGTAAAAAGTATCAAGAAACTCTTGTGCGCCCTCAGACTCAGGGGAACAAGGTGACAATGGTAATGCCTTAGATATTGTTAGGTCCATTGATTGAAAAACTTAGAAGTCAAGGATTGATTTTAAAATGGTTGGGAGTCAAATCCGATAATGAAGTGATGCTTCTTTGGTGGTGGAAGTGGTGGGGTTAGGATCTAAGGATTACTTTGCTTTCAAATGGCTTCTATGTTTTCTTATTCCCTTCAACATTAGTAAAGAAGCAAATAATGGAAGGGATTTGGATGTGGGAGGATTTTGGTTTTTATATTAAAGACTGGGAGGTAGGTTTTGACCCACATAATCATTCTTTTGATTATGTGTAGGATTGGTATAGGCTCCCAAATCTCCCAGTAGAATTCTAGAATCAAGCAATTCTAAGAAGAAATAGGGAAGGTTTTAGGTAATTATGTTTGTGCAGAAGAAAGATAGGATAGAAATGGAGAAGGGTCCTATATACAGATCTATGTAGAAAACAAACCAAACTCCACAAAGTGGAGAGAGATAGAGAACTATATTGACTGGGGAAATTTGAGACAACTGATAGTATATGAGCCATTCCCTAAGGGGGATCTCTTGGAGACTCTGGGGTGGCACTGCGAGAATACCCAAATTTCTCAGGAGTGGACTAGAAACAATGACAACAAAATGACAAATATAGTAATTTGAAGGATGGTTCTGGTAAGTCTTCACTAGATAAAGAGGTGATGGATAGGGAAAATAAAGAATTTGAGCCCTTAAAGGATTTGGATACTAAGATCCCCCTAGCCCTCAAAAAGGATAGCAACAGATCAACCTTAGGATGGAGTGATAAATACTTCCTGGGATCATATAGGAATTTTGGATAGAAAGATTTTGAAGACACTTGAATTAATGCATCCTCCTATAGGAGAGAAGGATTTAAATTCCTTGATTGAGGTCAAGAAAGAGTTAGTGGAAGTAGCAGAGGCAACTAAGGAAGGCTCACTGAAAATAAGAGAGGATGAGCAAGAGGAAGAATGGTTTGGAAACCTAGAGAATGATTTGGATCTGGATGCAACAAAGGTCCTTTTGGATCAAATGAAAGAAGGGATGCAAATAGATGAAAGGAGCATTTTGCTTGCTAACCCCATTAGGCCTCTAGGGCTCAGTCAAAAAGATCCCATAAAATTAGTCCCAGATTGTGGGGAGGTAAGAAATAGGGGATGCACCCCCAACAGGGAAAACCTCAAATTGGATGGGGAAGCTTGTGGGTAACTTAAAATTAGTGATCATCTTAAAGTAGGGAAGGGAGGTCCCCTTCATGAAGAGCAATGAAACTCATATCTTGGAATGTTAGGGGCTTAAATGCCCCTAACAAGAGATGCCTGGTTAGGAATTTCTCAGATTCAACTATGTCGGATGTGTGGCTACTCCAAGAGACTAAGTTAGGTCAAGAGGAAAAGGAAAAATTCTACAAAAAGATGGGAAGGTGGAATTCCTTGGGAGTCAATTCCAATGGAGTGTCAGGTGCACTAATCGCCCTCTGGCATCCTCAAACAGTGCTAGTAGAGAAGGTTACGAAGAGCAGATGTTGGATTGCCTCAAAGGTAAGAAGCCTAGCTTCAAACTTGATTTTTCTTCTGAGTAACATTTATGGACCAAAATCTAGCTTAGAGAAGAAGGAAATTTGGAAAGAATTAGATATAGTTCTTAATAGCCAGGCCTTTGATTTCTTTATTCTGGGGGGAGATTTTAATGCAATCTTGAGATCAGAGGACAAGAGTGGAGGAGTTGGAAGGAAGCTTCAATCTCAAGTGGACTTTGAGGACTTTGTGGATAGAAATTCACTCTTTGAAATTCCTATGGGGAATGGAGTTTTCACTTGGACGAATAGGAGATTGGGTTTTAGCAATATTGCAGAAAAGCTAGAAAGATTTTTCTTCAAAGGTAATCTGGGCAACTTTCCCTTCAGTTTGGAATGCAAGGTCTTACCAATTTTAGGATTAGACCACTTTCCAATCCTTTTGGAATTTGTTGGGGAAAGGAGACTAGTTAGAAGCCCACTCAAATTTTAAAATATGTGGTTCAAGGATCCTGATTTCTTGGATCTAGTAAAGCAGTGGTGGACGGAGGTCAATCTGGATGGGTCTAAACTCTTTAATATTGTTACCAAATTGAAGTATGTGAAACAAAGAATTGGAGCCTAGAATAAGGATTGCTTTAAGAACATTTTTGAAGAAAAAAGGAAGGTCGAAGGGGAGTTAACAACTCTCAATGAGAAGGTTATTAGGGAAGGCATGGATGCAAGTAGCTATCTTCTTGAGAAAGAACTTCTTGGCAAACTAGAAGGATTGGCTTCTAAGGAAGAGGTTTTTTGGCAGCAAAAATCAAGGGAGGTTTGGTGAAGGGCTAGAGACAAGAACTCAAATTTTTTTCACAATTCTATCAAACCTAGAAGGGAAATCAATAGAATTTCTGTGATCAGAGCAGCAGATGGGAGTCTTTTAGATAAGTCAGAAGATATCAATAAAGAGGTGGTCTCTTTCTTTGAAAATCTACTATCTAACAGAGAAGGGTCGAACCTAGTAAGCCAGCAATCTCTGCTACAAGGAATTCCTAGACTGGTCACAAATGAGCAAAATAAATTTTTGACAAGAAAATTCATAGAAGTAGAAATAAAAGAGGCTATTTTTGGACTTCATCTGGACAAAGCACCAGGGCCGGATGGATTCTTGGCAACCTTTTTTTAGAAGTGCTGGGAGTTTCTAGGTAAGGAAATATCAGAAATAATAGAGGATTCCAAGAGCTTAGGGAAGGTTTTAAAAGAAATAAACAACACCTTTTTAGCCCTCATTCCCAAAAAGGACAAGCAAGAATCTTTAGAAGAATTCAAACCTATAGCCTTATGCAATACTTTATATAAAATTTTGGCCAAGGCAATAGCGAATAGGTGAAAATTAATCCTACCCGACATCATAGGTGAAGAGCAAACATGCTTCGTCCCTAGAAGGTCCATTTTGGATGGTGTAATAATAGCCCAAGAATGCATTCATTTAGTCCAAAGAAACAAAAATCCATCAATGCTTATCAAGTTAGACATGAACAAGGCTTATGATAAAGTGAACTAGAGGTTTCTCTTCAAAGTGTTAGAAGGCTTTGGTTTTGACATCACTTGGTTGAATTGGATCTTTAAATGGGTGGCTTGTCCCAAGTTTTTAGTTTTGGTAAATAGTTCCCCTGAAGTTTTTTTTGGATCCTCTAGGGGACTTAGACAGGGGGACCCCATGTCTCCTTTTCTTTTTATCCTCATGGCTGAAGCATTGGGTAGACATTGTTTAAGGGAGAAAGCTGAAGGCAGAATTTCTGGGATCCAAATCACTCAACACTTTCAGGAGATCACACATTAGTAGTTCACTGATGATACCATGCTATTCGCAGTAGCTAAAGAAAGAGAAGCTAGGAAATTGATTCAAATCTTGGACCTTTACTCCTCAGCAGCGGGTCAAGAGGTAGGTCAATTGAAATCACAAGTTTATTTTTTTAACACAGAAAGTAGAATTAAAAATAAGATTATTAGAATATTGAAGTTTAGAAAAGGGGTACTAGCTTGCAAGTACTTGGGGATGCCACTAGCAAAAGGGATTAGGCCTAGCAAGCTTTGGGAAGGGCTCATTGAAAGAGCAAACTCCGGACTAGTCTCTTGGAAAAATAGGTGGATATCTTGGGTAGGCAGATTGACTTTGCTTAAGGCTATAATAACCGTGATTCCCACATATATGATGTCATGTTTCCCATTGGCAAAAGAAGCCTTTGTGGACTTAAATTAGAAGATGAGGAAATTCTTTTGGTGGGGAAATTTAGAATAGAACAAATACCCCTTGATCAAATGTTCCCAGATTTGTGAACCTATAGAAGCAAATGGGACTGGGCTGAAAAACTTGGTAGAATAGAATATTTCTCTAGGAGCCAAACTGGTCTAGGCTATTCATACAAAGCACGAATTGAAATGGGTGAAGATTGTAAGAGCAAAGTATCTAGAAGACTTAGAGTATAGTATCTTCACTATGACGCAGCTACCCAAGGGATCCAGAATTTGGAACTTTATAAGCAATTGCAGATCCTTAATTACCAACCACCTAGCATGGGAGATCAAGGATGGGAGCAAATCTTTATTTTGGGAGGATTTGAAGGGTGTTCATACCATTTTAATAGAAACCAGATGGAAGGACCTAAGGGATCTGGGCTTGGAGGAGAGAATGGTGTCAGCATTGGAGGAAGTATTGAGAAATTGAAGAGTGATACTAAGGATAGGCCTAGACGTGTTGAGATGGGTTGTGGCCCCTTCAGGTTAATATAGTGTTAAGGAAGGCTATAAAGCTCTCAAAGGGTCCCTAGCAAATGAAATTAGCTTACCAACCTCACTATGTTGGAATAAATTGTCTCCCAAAAGCATGCTTATTTTCTTGGGCGGCCTTAAATGGTAGAATTTTAATAGCAGAAAGATTTAAGAAAATGGGATTTGCGGGTCCCTCTAAATGTTTTTTGTGCAAGTAGGATGAAGAATTAGTTGATCACCTTCTTCTCAATTGTGATTTCATAGCTAAAAGTTGGGCTTGGTTAAGACTTAAGCTAAACTAGTCTACGACCTTTCTTGAACACCTTCTAGAAGCCTTAGTTTCTTGGCCTTTTCTCCATAAAGGTTCAATCTTCGACAGTCTCTGGATTATTAGCGCCTCTCTACTATTGTGGGAATTGTGGAAGGAGTGCAATAGGAGAATCTTTCAAGAGAAAGAGATCCTGATCCACACCTTCCTAAATAAGTTAGAGGCTAAGATAGTGGAAGTAATGAATGAAAGAATGCTTGATGGAGGAGGGGGCAAAAAGCACTTCTCCTCTTGGGATACAGAGATGAAGAAAAATTGGAAAGGTCTAATAACCCCTTCGATATCATCAAATCAGATGGCAACCTCAAGGGTGGAAAGAGATGTAGTTCATTGGATTCCTTCAGAGGAAGGGTGGTATAAGTTCAACTTTGACAGGGCCTCTAGAGGCAACCCAAGTGTTATAGGTGCTGGTAGAAAAACTCCCAGATGGAACAAATAATGAAGCAGAGCTACAAGCAGTCATCCTGGGGCTCAGTTAGTGTAAAGAACTCAAAATTAGGAAACTAGAAATCAAAGGCGATTTGTTGTTAACAATTAATGGTCTTAGAACAAGGAAATTGCTCAATTGGAGACTCAATGCATTGTTGGATCAGGCAGTTAGCCTCATGGAATCTTTTGAGCTGGTTCAAATCAATCATGTGTACAAAGAAGGAAATAAAGAAGCAGATGAACTTTCAAACATGAGAGCAAATGATAGACAACTAAAAGAAAAAGCAAGCATAGAAGAACCATAGTAGTATGGATGAGATCATGTGGTGGATGGGAGGGCGTCCTTCCACATAATAGGAGTGGAAGGACTGGGGTCTTAGCTTAGCTGGTAGCCAGGCTAGCTAAGTATTACATGGATTTCTTCCTAAGTGGCACTTGTTCTAAAAACTAGGGAAGAAAGGATGTGAAATGACTAGGATGTCAGTGCGATTTGAAAGGAAAGTGCTTCATGTGCAAGGTATTAATGGATCTCGATGTGGTTCGCTCAATCATAATATCAAGAAATCATTGAAAGGAAGGATGTTGTTCCTTCTACCCTCGCACATGAACCCATTAGAAGATTTGAAAAGACAAAATTGTGTTTAAAGAGAAGCTGAGTGTTCTCATCTTTCATAGTGTTTTTGCTGCGATGGCGGGTGGGTCTAGGTTCATTATGATAATTTCAATAGAGGGCATGGGTTGCATGGGTTTGGACACACCTATTTAGGTGGAGAGTGTTGTTAGGCAACTCACTTTTAAGGGGTCGGTGATTGATCTCAGACTTACGAGAATCCTTCACTGAAATGATGAGTTCATCTTGCTAGCTATGAAGGTGATTTTGGGCAAGAAATTCATGGAGGGATATGAATTTTACAGAGTGGATACCTCAATTGTGTCATGATTTTTAGCCTCTCTGTTGGATGCATGCGTTTTGAAGGAAAGATCTGAGCTCCTGGTAAGGTGGATTTCATAAGCAATCTGCTTGTGGGTTTGACAGAGATTATCAGGGAAACAAGGCCTAGGGTGGACATTCCTAGGCCCATAGATTTCCATTTGATTGAGGATGATGAAGTGGTGGTTTGTTACTATCCCTTCATGCTCGATCCTAAAGGATGGACGCTCATATTGCATAGGGAACAAGTGGTGGTGGGGGTGGACTTCTTGATGAAATTGTTGCAGATTGAACCACATGGAGGCTCCTTTGAATGGATTGAAGATTGCAGGGTCCAGGTGGCAGCGGTGGGCTTTGAATTATAGTTTCTGTGAAAAATGTTTTGTTTAAATTTTTGCTTAGTCATTTCATTCTGCAGTCACAATTCTAGTCTAGTGGGTAGTTAGGGTCTGTAGCTATGCACTCTATTTGGTGTCTATATTTACATGTTGTTGAACAGCTGGTAGGCCAATTTTGATATTGGATAGTAGGCCTTGCATGGCCAAGTCTCTTTTTTGGTGACCCTGCGAGTTCGATAAGTCAGTAGGCTGGGCAAAATAGGAGAAAATTGCAAGACATACATAGTTAGATATGTAAACTTTTATTTACAAATCAATATAGTATACGATCTTATAAAACAAAATAATAATAATAATAGTAATAATCATATAACAATTTAATAAGCATAAATGAATTGTTTCATAACCAAATTTGAGAAAATATTGACTCAATTATAAAAAAATTAAAAAGTTATTTGCTTTCCATTGCCACCTCCTCCCTTGTAATCAGATTTGTCTCCTCATTTTTAGGTGTTTGTTTGACTCAAAAAAGAAATTAAATTGTTACCAATGCCACCTCCTCCCTTCTAACCGAAATTACCTCCTCAATTTTAAATGTTTGGTGCACTAAAAATAGTATCTTTGCTGAGAAGAGGTCATTTTTTTTGAGCAAATCCCAATAGAGATAAATAATTTCTCTAATTTTTTTGTTAAAATTTTCTCATGTTCACATAGGAAAAGTTTAAATTGAATTCAAATTTGCTTGACAAGAGAATTTATATTGTGTTTTGATTGGTTTATTCTTGCTAGATTAATCACTAGATAAGCCACAACAATTGCAATAGTACTGCTGAAGGTAGGTACTACTAAAACATTTCAAGAATCATGATATAATAATGTAATATTAATGGGTCTTGATCATAAGTGTACCATGAATAAAGGAAACAAAGGCAATGCAAACATAGACAATGAATAAAGGATAGGCAAAGCAAGTAAGCAACCCAAGGGGGAAATGAAAATAAAACAAAGGTAAGGCATATGCAAATAGTGAGAAGTGAAAACCAACAATGCCCCTAAGCGGGGAGAACAAACATGTAAATGAAATATAAAAGGTGAAATGAGTATGAAAGGTTCAACAATATAGGTATAATAAAAAAAGGTCGAGGCATAAAATATAAAATAAAAAGAGGCTAAGGCATGGAATCAAAAAAGGGAAAATAAATTAAGTCAAATCTATAGGTATATATGATATATGAGCTATAGTGGTGTCACCTTAGGTACCTCTATCTTAGGCTCATCAACCATTATATCACCATTTTAACAAAGTCATCACCCAATTTGTCTTATTTTTATTTTGTTTTGTTTTTTTCTCTTCTTTGCTTGCTTTTTCAACATGTGTTTCATTTCAATGTTCTTTTATTCTTGGTGAAAACATGTACTCAATAGGTGTAACTTTAGGTAATTCTTTTCTTACCCATTTTTTCTTTTAAATTTGTAATTGGGGTGGAGTGGTATGCATTTGATGCATCACAACTTATTACTTTGGATTCCATGTAGTCTTATATGCATGAAATTTTATAATTGATGCAATTTTTACTTCTTTTGTGCCTTTCTTTTTATTTTTCTTTAGATTTAGGACATTTAATTCTTTTCTCATTTGAATTACAAAAATATATGTATATATTAAAAAATTTATGAACATCAACCTTTGGTTGTGCAACTTGAGGCTTTTTTGGTTTTATAAAATATTTGTCTAATCTCTTATCAATCATTTGTAACTAATCAAGATGTATCTTTTTAAAATGTGTATATCATTATTCCTCTCCTAAGGTACATATTTTATTTTTTGCACAAATTCATCTAATATAAAGTGTCTAGCATCAAATATTGGCTTATAATGAGCCCTTTCAATTTTGAACTTGTTTCCTTCATGAAGAAATTTAACACATTGATGCAACAAGGAAGGAACAACTCTACATTGCTCAATCCATGGTCTCCCAATTAATACACCAAATATATTAGAAAATGGTATCATATGACATAAAATAGGTAACTCCCTAGGTCCAATTCTCAAGTGTTATATAGTAATGCATCCTAATGTGTTAATTAACATCCCATCAATCATTTTCAATGAAACCCTAAAACTTGCATAATCTCAATATTTAATATTATGAGTGTTAAATAATGTTTCTTCCATAAAAATATTGTATTGTCATGTAGGATTAATAAGAAGCTTAGTAGGTTATGATCCTCAAAAATTCCCCTATAAATATAATTGACCATTATAATTGTTTTGTGGGACATCCTAATCAACAAATGTAAGTAGAGATGCCATAGGAGGAGAATAAGATGTAACCTTAGACTCAAGATTTCCTCAAGATTTCCCATAAAATTTAAAAACTTTATCCTCATGCTCATCATTAGCTTCCATATCATGTATCTCAACATTATGTGAATCACTTGGGAGTAGATATTTATAAATCAATAATCTAATGTTTGGGGGTGCAACCCATTGATGGTGGTTTTAGCACACATCAACGTAGATAAAATACTAGGGTATCTCACCTCTCTTGAAAGGAATCCTATCCTAGATAAGACTTCCCCAAGGTTTATATAGCTAGGTCTTATCTTGCATGAATAACTTCAACGGATATGTGAATAGCTGTACCAACAAGGGGGGTTACACGCAATGCAAACAAACTTTAGTGCGTTAGGGTTTGAATGCACATAACCTCAATCAATTTTCTAATTTGACAATGCATAAATGAACTACCATATAACCAGATTGCTATAAAATATGTAATTTTAGCATGTAACCAGCAATTGGCTAACTTGCATTCACTAGATATGAAATCTGTGACAACACTATGCAAGTTTATGAAACCTAATATAACATGATCTAATAAAGAAAACACAAAAGGAAAAGGGGAGAGAGAAAGGGATAGAGAGATCCTATAGACAATTGAAGAAATGATCAACAAACAGATAGACATATTCCCAATAATAAACAAATCTCTACTTAACTAGGCGGCCCACAATGCTATAGAGATTGTGCAATCTTCTAAGGAAACATAAGGGTTTTCAAATTATGGAGAATTCATCAAACACCCAACTCCTGGTGTAGTTAAATGAAATTACACAATCAAACTTAGCTCATAAAATATGCCCAGACTAACCATGCATAATGGCATACAATCAATAAGCCATCAATGGTATGGACATGAAATCCATCAAATATCTAAATAATTAACCATAAATGCAATTGAATAACTAATTTCAGATTGACATGAACCATGAAATCCAAAATGAGACAACACAGAACCACAAATTCCCAGCAACTTACAAAACTTTCTTTGTATTGACTAAATTTTGGCAGAGTCTCAACAATTCACTATCAAATCATACTTACAATGAGAAGAAATGATGGCCCTTTTATAGACAAGGCATCATATCAAGTTTTTCATGGATGGTGGAGATTAACTCAACACCAAGGGTCTAGATTACATTTAAATGAGATACAACAATTAGTTACATTTTTAGATTAAATTTTGTCTTGATAGAAAAAGACAAAATACAACTTTGAAATTCATTGAACTTGGACAAAATAGATACCCATTTGGTTGTATATGAGGAAGAGCCAATTTCCAAGGTGAAAGGAAGTCACATTGGCAACATAATCAAGAGACATTGTTGATTGGGTAATGTTGTCATTGATGGCAACAAGGAAAATAGAGCGTGATGAAGCTAAGGATGATTGGGAACTCAACTTGGAATAGGTTGCATACAAGGTTCTAGTCTAGACACAAAAGACTAAGGCAGAATGGCCAAGTATTGACAACATAGAGTTAGTAGCAAAGACTCAAGTGGTATTCCTCCATAGTCGATGGTCAAGGTATGCAATTCAGGTATGTTATTCAGGATTGCTTGGAGATACTATGTTCAAGATTACAAGTCCTGATGACTTTCGGAAGCAAGTTGTGATTGGCTTAAGCCCGGGTGAACATAGTTAAGTCAAGAACAGTGCGGAATGCATGAGTATTTTAGTCCACATTTATCCACAAGTGATTATATTAGTATGTAGTTTTGAGGTAGTATGGATAGGTGTCAGAAGCATACAATTGATGAGTTATAGAGTCTAAAGTGATCCGGAAGATTGTCTATAGAACTCCAAGTTCCGGTAGTTGGTTTGCCAGTAATTCACCAAGGCAGAAGAGTCAGTTCTAAGTTCTGCATTTCACCACATGAGGACATCATGACTTGTGGTTGGTAAGATATGATCTATTAGGTATGAGAAATGGTTGATGTGATTCTTTGAGTCCCATTTGGTCCACAGTAAGAATTTTGGTGTGATAGTTGATTAGGTCAAGCATGTTATGAAGAGACAAGCTGAAAGGCAGTTAGATCTTTATGCGAAGAAGGTATATTTCTTAAATAATAAATCTAAGAGGTTATATGTGTGGTGATAACTTGTATGAAGATTATACAATGATTTACTTGGATCTATATTACTATTTGTAAACTTGATCAAGCTGACAAGGTAGAATACGTTGCATACACACTTCATGTCTGGCTTGCCGACCTAATTGTGAAATGAAAAATAGAGTACATGTAGTTGAGTTGAGAAGCAGGGCAGAATAGATGAAGACCTTTGAATCTGTATATTGAGCCTTCAATGGAACTGTGATCCAACATATGGTAGATTCATTTACAACAGTTCATCTTCTGGCAGTGAGCCAATCCTTCCTTTATCTTCTTTTCTCTTAGCAGTGAGCCTTTGTGTAGTGAGCACTTCTTCATAGGGCAGTGAGCCCTGGGCAGTGAGCCTTCTTGTAATTTGATATTGAGCTATCATAATATATTATGAGTTAACACTCACCATGGTTTTTTCCTCTTTGGGTTTTCCACATAAAAATCCTCTTGTCTATGTGTTATGTCTTTATGGTTGTTGTTCTTATGCTTGTTTTTCTTTCATGTTATTAATTTTGGAAATTGGATTCAACCCCCCTCTTAGTATTCCTTACTTTCAACAAGTCAAAAGGAAGTCATATGACCCTTGAAAATAGGAGCTGATGTGGATTAATGAAATTTCATATGCTGACTAGATCAAGAGCAATATGTGGCATGTTTTATGAAAACATGTCCAACTAGATGCTTACTGGACTTGACATTGTATGACTGGACTGCTAGAACAAGTGTAGACAACTGTGAATATGTCTTGGACATTAGATTGGATCTGCATGAACAACAATGAAGTAGGCCTAATTTCATGTGTCTTCTAGCTCTTGGGGCTTATCTTCATCATCTTGGACATCATACTAGCTTCCTCTTGCAGGTGCAACATTAATTTGGTTGATAAAGATTTTGCATTTCTAGGTCAGCATTGCATCTTTGTGTGTTCATCCCTCCAAGATAACTCCAACAAGCTCCTTTGTCCTCTTGAGAGCTGTAATTCACAAAAATAAGAATCAATTTCATCTTAACAAGTCATTTTCCATCAATTTGAATCAAAATATGTCCATTTGCAGCCCTGGATCGGTCTAGGACAACTCATTGTCAATATCACTTTCTTATAGACAACTTCACAAATCTGACATTTTCTAGTGCTTTTGACATGATTTTCTATGTTTTTCATCTTTTTTAAGTACCTATTTGACCAATATAAAGATCTAGGATGTTTTTGTTGCCCTTAGGATCCATTTGGATACTTTTATTTCATATTTTAGCCCCTTTTTTGCAAAAAAGGGGATTTTTGGGGTCACTGGATATTCAGGTGTAGTGACATTAATTAATGCAAAACATGCCCAAAATCCACAAAAACTTGATAAGAATGTCCATCAAGCTATGACTAAATGATATGCAATTCAAATTCACCATTAAAATCTAGCTTGTACCCTCAAAAAATGAGTTTTCTAGGTCAATTCACCAAAAAGCAAGCTTTTTAAGCCTCACTGGATATATCCAGTGGAAGTCATTTTTAGCACTAAGTCTTCTTATGCCTTTGGCAGGGATTTTGGTCTTCACAAGATATAGCAAGATTTCTAGCCTTCACTGGATTGGCAGAGATTTCCTTGTTCATAGGATATGTGCAGTGCAGACTAATTTTAGCACCAACTTCAACACCTGTGGTGGCGCTATTTAGAGAAAATACCTATTTAATACTCTAGTAGGGAAATCCACTATCATTGGACCGGCGAGGATTATGGTGTCTTCTGAACATGGCCAGTGAGGGTGAGTTTCTACGCTATCCTATACACTTAACTTTTAGTGCAAAGCACTTAAATCTTTGTTAGCAGGGGATTTGAGTGGTGCAGGATAGCGAGGTTTTTGGGCATTACTGGATATATCCGGTCGGGAATGTTTTTAGTGCCAATCCGGTGCAATGAACTTTTAGCACTAAGTTATTAATAGGCACCCTTATCTTTTCCTAGCAGGGATTTTGCGTGTCGATGGATCTGCAGGGTTTTTTAGTGCATCCAGACATATCTAGAGAGCACACTTTTTAGCGCTATCCTACGAAATGGGTTTTTACTGCTAAGGTATACGAATGGGGTCCAATGCTGATATGCAGTGATAGAGGATATTAGTGCAAACTATAGTGAGGGTCAATTTTATCTCAAAAGGCAAAAAATGGCTATTTCTTAAGCACAAACCCAATCAAGACTCCTCTAAATCAATCATGCAAGACATCAAATGACTTCAAACATACCAGATACCCAAATTTGGAACAAATTCTACATTCTAAGAACAATTTCACTCTCATTGTCATGATAAGGAAGAAAGGTTGAGACTCCAAGCCAAAGCATAAAAGGGGGTCTCCATTTGGAAAAATGGGGCGGGTGTGCGAGGAACAACAAATGGTGACTCTACTAGGGAAATGCTCTAGAGCATTTAAAAGATAAACAACAATTTCAAACCCAAAATCTCTGTGTTTCCCACTTATTAGACCAGACAACATGATAAAGGATCAAAAGAGTAGAGATCACTAACTTAGCACAACTATCCATATCCTGAAAGTCTAAGTGTGTGCAATTGCATTCATTCCCATCCTTCCACAACCAAGATTGTCAAGGGTCACTTGCATTAAGCTACGTAAAGATACACACCTTTTGAACTACCTTGGACATTGCCCCACTGCCAGCAAGCGTCTATAGCCCCAATGGAGTTGTCTCTATGACTCCCTCAAGCATTTCTCTATTGCCCATTAGGCATCCATATCCCTTGATAGAGTTACTTGACTCCTCCAACTGATTGAACATTTTATAAGGAAATTAGGAAGTATTGATTTAGCAGAGGATTTATTTGATAATGCATTGAGCTTAGCTCTTGATGAGTACTAGAAAGCACCACATACCCTTGCAACACATGATAATTATCACATGGGCTATGAATTGGTTCAACTTCATTGGGCTGGGAATCATAGTGGTGGCAAAGGTGAGCCTATAGATTTTTCACTTAACACAAGATCACCAAGATTCCTTTAGAAGCTTCAGGATCATTTAAAGTGTGAGAGATATTGGACTAGAAAATACTTCAAGTGAACCAAACTAATGACTCATTTCCCATGAACAAGCATCATACCATCTAAGAATAACAATAGGACCCACAGGAAGACCTGATTGGAAAACCAAAGTTTCTCAAGGAAATCCTCCAGATTAATTACCTAAAGAGGACCTTTTGCAGGACTACAAAGCTGTCCACATGTTCAAGAAATGGAGAACCCCAAAGCAAAACAAGCGCAAAAAGTAAAAGAAAAGAAAGAAAAGGAACTAACCTAAACAAAGAAAACTATTCTAACCAAAGAAAAATAGAAGCAAAAGAAGGAACTAACAACTAACAACTAAAGAAAATAGAAAATAGGAAGTAGAAACTAAACTAAAACAATAAACAACAATCTAAAACCTAACTAGAAACAAGCAGAACTATGTACACAAGCTTTGGACAACAAGTATTTACATTTCCCCATGATTTATTTCTTAGGACATGTAGGCGTAACAAGGTGCAGGTTAGTGTCTTGAGTCTGGCAAACTCATCTTTATACTCTGAAAAGTGAGGTGTAGGCATGTTGGGTTCATGTTTAGGGGACCAGTTACATAAGATTAGTAGTTGGGGTAGTTCATTAGGTATATGATTAATCCAAATGCAAGTTGTCTTACCTCAGATACCATAATCAAACTGATAACTTTCAAAATCAAGTGAAAAGAGAGAAGATACAACCTGATTCATAGGACCATCAATTAGAGATGTAAGTTCATCACCGTGTTGCATTGTGTCACCTACTTTCACACCTTCATGAGATTTCAGCTTGTGGTAGGTAATATCATGTGCATCAGATACCTTTGGATTGTTGAATGCTACAGCAATCTCCCAAGCAAACAGAAAGTCTTGACAACTCTATTTAGAATGTGGATCATTTGGATGAACTCTACATGAATTGGCTAAAGCAAAGTCTGACATGTGTGGTGAACTCCCATGCAGTAGCATATCTTTACTTATTCTTGACAACAACTCGATTATGTGATCAAGTGATTGACATGAAACAGCTTCCAAGCCGTCACTTTGCATGACTGTTTGATTTTTATTCTTGGATTGCATTCTTCTTATTTTAGTTACCACTAGTAGGTCTACATCAACCATGTGGAAATCTTCTTTATTGTAAGTATGAATAGGATCAACCTAATGAATATATAATATCTTGAATCTACTTCATCAAATTCAGTCATATGTCCTGAAAGAACTTCCTCTGCATTAATTGACAACCTTTGTGTTTCAATTAAGGGCTGGCATCGGGCTAGAAATTTATGGTCTGCAACAAGAACAGAGCCTCTTTCTTACTCTATGATCCTTAATGTCAATGTCCCCTTGAAATGATGTATCACCCTGATTTTGTTCATCTAACTCATCTGAAAACTCTGTTGGAGTAACTGCAGTGATCTGATATGACTGATCATGATGGCACATTGGGTTCATCATGTCAATCACTTGATCATTTTTCTCTGGATACTCTAATTGTGTCTTGGATATGTTGACTGGAACAACTGCTTGCATCTTTGTCAATGATTTTTTTTCATCTGAGGGACTAATCTCTTTTTACTCTTGCACATGTTTAACTTGATCCACTTGATTTTAGACTTATAATTATTAGGACACTGAATTGAACTACTATCCACCACTTTTGCATTAACAAACTGAGGTTTAGAACTAGACATCTATAAAGCATTTGATTGTTGATATGCATCTTTAACGTGACTGTTCGTCGAGTCTGATTCATTATTCCTCTTATCAACAACCTTAGTAGTAGAAATCTAATTTTGTACATTGATTTGTCCATTGTCCAATGACTAAAAGTCAGACTTTAACCATGCTGAGACTATTTTGTCAAAGTCCAGTGATCGAAAACTAGGTTTTAATCAGTTAGGGATTGTATATTCCTTAGTTGGGTGACTTATAGACCACATGCATTGTCTGCCGTCATCATCTAGGCATGTATTTTGATAAACAATTTGAGGGACTTTAGTTTTTTCGATATGTAGGCTACCCTTTTGACTGTGATCAATTATGAATGGTGGATTTATAGCTCCTGTAGCATCAATTCCTTGGGTGTTCTTACATGCATATGCATCTGTCTATGTTATAGCTCCTCCATGCATTGTCTTTCTTTGAATATGAATATGTTTGTCATGCCTATATCCTATTTCAAGCTTGTACACCTCAAAAATAGGAAGCAATCCCTTTAAATGCAAATCTAATCTTTGGAGGAAGGTTAAACAATCAATTTTGTCATGCAGCTCTCTAGGATGTATAGTGTAAACCTGAGGTGAACTAAAATCAAGCAATGTTAATGGAGGATATTTCACCCTAATCTACCTATCTAGCACTTCTTTGAAATGTGGGATATCTACTTTGAAGTTCTCTTCATGATATGACTACTAAGATAGTCCTTTGAAGAATGAAGGGATTTCATGACTGAAACCCTTATGTGTATCCATTAGAGGCAAATCTCCTAAATTTTAAGTCATTTCAACATGTGCAATAAACCACCAAAACCAAAATCTTGCATCATAATCTCAGTTCAATACCTCCTTCTAGTGCCATTTCTGTTGATGGGCGTTAGGAGGAGAAGGGTAGGAATTGAATGGAGGAATGTCTTGGTTCAACAATGTCTTTGGTGGGCCCTCCTTCTAGTGCCAATTCTATTGATGGTGGTTTTAGCACACATCAATGTAGATGAAAAACTAGGGTATCTCACCTCTCTTGAAAGGAATCCTATCCTAGATAAGACTTCCCCAAGGTTTATGCAGCTAGGTCTTAGCTTGCAGGAATTACTTCAATGGATATGTGATTAGTTGTACTAACAAGGGGACTTACATGCAATGCAAACAAGCTTTAGTATGTTAGGGTTTGTGGTGTAGTCATGGTAGGAGGGTTCACATAATGAACAATCTAGACCGTGCAACAAGAGTAAACACAATGGAAACTACTCAAAGAAAATGGAACAAATGCAAGTTCAGTCATTCAGTATATCAAAGGATTCAAATACAACCTGGCCGGCAACTGGTGCAGGAGCACCCCGAGACACTAAGGATTAGGAGGATCCCTACTCTATTTTTTCTAAGTTATCTTTTCATGTCTGTAAGGCCTTAGCGCCATATTGAATCATAGTTGGATGAGTAGCAGTATAACATTGAGTTTGTATATGTGTCATTAAAGATTGTAACTGATTTGAATGGATGTAACTGAATGGCAGAGGCGGTTGTAGGGCAATTCACTTTCCACCTTATGTAACTGCCGATATGAAATTCTATAT
Organism: Cunninghamia lanceolata; assembly: GCA_027924645.1. Taxonomy (NCBI): domain Eukaryota; kingdom Viridiplantae; phylum Streptophyta; class Pinopsida; order Cupressales; family Cupressaceae; genus Cunninghamia; species Cunninghamia lanceolata. The sequence continues at coordinate 21,294,982 of BSBN01000112.1, read as the reverse complement.
AGAAGGGTTGTGTTCGTTAAGGGACACAGACACAGAGGCAGAGAAGATTGATGTATGTATATTTTTTTTGAGAAGAAGCAATAAAAAGTTTTGTTCAGTTTAATTGCAGAGATGTAAATTGGAAGCATTCCACTGGTTAAGATTTCTTTGAAATCAGTGGAATGACTTCCTTAGAGTTATATTGTTTTCCATTTTGTTGAGTTTTTATTTCTGTATACTTGTTTAGTGTCTATGTAGTTACAGAGTTACAAAAGTTGTCATCGGTGTAATACAACCCATCGGGGAAGCTTTTGGAAGTTATACTGATCAACAGTGTTGGACTGATAGGAGGTGCATTAGTGTAGAATGACTTTGGTCTCACCAACGATGGGTTATATCAACGTATCAGTAGACCTTGGTCAGAGTTCACCAACGGGGAGTAGTCACACCAAAGTCAAGTGTATCGACACATCGGCCAATGTTCATAAGTGTTTGCCGATGATCTAAGTCTTGCAAACAAGTGTGGTTCGAAGGTGAATTTTTTTTTGATAAAGTGTCCACTTCCACTATGCGCTCCACATCAGCAACATGCAGGCTTATAGCTAGGGCTTAAAGGCCTAAGTACATACATGCGTAAGATAAAGCTTTGAAGCTCCTTCACACAAATCTAAACTATTAGATATTTCTTATGTGAATAGCTTGATAACTACTTTCCTAAGGATCTATTACATCTTTATATATCATTTTAAGACCAATAGATTCCTCTGCATCAGCCAAGGAAGGTCACAAACTCCAATGAAGAGTTGTAACATGTTCACAGATAGGTTAGACCTAAATGCATAGAACACTTCCTCAAAAGAATGGAACAATGTGAGGACCCTCGGGGAAGGTTAGCCATGAACAAAAGAACATTGAATGATGTGTCATTGAGATTCACAAGTCAAGGAATGATCTGCAAGCCTTCTCCTTCAGCTAATTATCAGGAACTGTTAGAATGCTCTGCTCTGATAAAATAGTTGATCTTCTGATAGTGATATCTTTTTGGTAACTGATCCAAATGCTCTGAATTCTTGATATGATGTAGATGAATGAGTAAAGATGCTAAGTCTAGATTCACAAGATGTGAATTGCCAAAACAAGACAATGAGCTGAAACTACTTCTAACTAAACTGTCTGAACTGAACTGGGAATGAAAAGAAACAAATTAAACTGCAAACAAACTAAAATACAAATGTATATAAAATATTTTTGGTTGATGCAAGATTGTTCTTGAACTAGGGATGCTCCTACATCATACATCTAGGGTTATTGAAAAAGTGAGTCCCTCACTTTGCTGGGGCTAGGGGAGAACCAAGATAGTCCACCTCAGCCTGAGAAATCCATGATGAATCTTCTTCCAGTCTGCCTTTCCACTTCACAAGATATTCTTTGTATTGTCTTCCTCTAGTGCTATGTCTAACTCTACTGTCCAAAATGTCTTCTATCTACTTTGGTGTATGTTGTGGTAACTGCTTCTTCAAGTCTTCTTCCATGCTATCATTGAACTCTACTTCATGATACTGATAAAGATCTATAATGTTGAAAATAGGTGATATACCCAATGTCTCTAGTAATTCCACTTCATATGCATTTCCTGAATCAAATTTCCTGAGTATCCTACAAGGTTCAAACTTCTTCATCTTCAACTTGTTATATGTCCCAACTAAAAATCTTTCTTTTCTCAATTACACCATTACTTCATCTCCCACTTCAAATTCCTTATGTCTTCTCTTCTCATCTATCTTCTCTTTGTACTTACTATTCATATCCTCCAAATGTTTCTTCACCTAGTTATGCACTGTCTTTATGTGGTCTACAAATTCTTCTGCTTCTACACTCCTCTTTTCTTCTGTGCTAATATCTCTCAGTTCTGCAACTCCTCTAGGATGCACTCTGGTAACAATCTAATGCAGGAGCATCCAGTGGTGTAAGGGCAATCTTGCATCACCCAAAAAGAAGTTAATTCAAAATCATTGTAGTTGTTTTCATTTCTTTCCATAATTAGTGTTTCTGGTTCCATAATATCCAGAATAATAATGTAGGACTTTTAGTTTTTCAAAAACTGCTAAAAATAGCAACCTGCCTAATTAGGAAAGTGTACCTACTATTTTTAGAAAGTTTGCATTTGGGCATGTAACGAAGCAAAAAATTCAAGAACGTTACATAATGGAAATATAAGACCTTTGGAGAAGGAATCAGGCAAAGATCATTTGTGAGCTGAAAGATATTAAAGTTTTTGTTTTCTGAAAAGCCCGTAAAATTTTTTGGAATGAGATATGAGGCACTAAAACTTTCCATAACATCCCAAAAAGTTGACAGAAATCCATTTACAAATTTCCAGTGTGATAGTTCACATCACAAGCTTTCCAGCGCTTAAAACGGTTTGTCAATCGGACACCCAGATCAAAAGTTATGCTTCCCGAAAGTTGACCTACTTTTGGAGGGAGTTGCAAAATTTGAAATTTAGCTGGAAGCCACCAAAAAGTGCTATTTATGACTATTTTGGGAACCTTGGGTGGCAGTAGAGTTAAGGGGGGCCAGTGTAGAGTCAAGAATAGGTGGGAAAACAAAAACCCTAGCTGATTTGGGTTACAGAAGGCTGAAGATTCTAGAGTCTTGAGGTTGGGAAAGCTGTAATGTGTTGCAGCCAGTAGATGATTCATCCTTTGATTGTAATTGAGCTTCTATAATGTAATGAGTTGCCCAGTTCAATAAAAGAAAGTTCTATTTGCTATGTTCAATATTTGTTATTGTGTGTTTTGTGATTTACCCCCTTCATCAAGTGGTATCAGAGCAAGGGTTCCTGAGTGTGTAGACAGATCACCGATCGTGAGGTAGTTTGCACCAGGACCTGAGGTTGTGGGTTTGCTGCGGAGACCAAGATGCCTCCACGAAGAAATTGTGTTGGGAGGAATACTTTGACAGAAGAGGGTTTTAGAGCGCTACAAAGGCAAATTGATGCATTGCAAGAGGAGCTACGAAGAGGGTTTGAGCCGAGGACAAGAAAAGAAAGTGAAGATGAAGTTGAAGAAGAGCTATCTGAGGAAGAACAAGAAGCTACTGAAGATGTTGCAGAAGTAAGGTTGTTGAGGGTCATTTTGAAGATCGAAAAGAAGCCTAGGATCGAAGTTTCTACATATTCTGGAGATTTGAATCCAGAATAGCTTATTGATTGGATCAATGACATGGAGGAGTATTTTGAGTAAGAAGATGTGGAGGACCTAGATCGGGTTAAGTTTGCAAAAGCAAAGTTGAAGGGCCATGCCAATATTTGGTGGAAGGAGGTCCAATTAGAGAGGAATAGAAGAGGAAAAGGAAAGATCACCAGATGGGATCGGATGGTGGAGAAACTGAAGAAGCAGTTCATTCCTGTGGACTATGAGATGGAGTTGTTGAAGAAGCTGCAAGGACTAAAGCAAGGTAACAAGTCTGTTAAGGAGTATACAGAAGAGTTTTATAAAATTACTATCAGGACAGGCCATGCATAGCCTAACAAGGAGAAGGTATCCTGTTACATTAATGGGTTGAGGCTGAGTATTCAAGAGGAGTTGAGTCTAGTAAGAATGAACACCATAGAAGATGCGTACCAGTTTTCCTTGAAGGTGGAAGAGAAGCTAAATAAAAGATTTGATAGCAAGCAAAGGGGAAGAGGTCAAGGCGGAAGGACTGGTGGAAGACCCTATGGGGGCCAAAATGAAGATGCAAAGAAAAGTGAAGAAGCTGGTAACAGTCGAAATCAGAGAGGTGATAATACCTACCACCCTCGTGACTAGAATAATGGTGAGCAAAGAGGAAGAGGAAGAGGCAGACCTGGGCAAGGACCTAGAAGAGGAGGTTTCAGAGGAACCTATTTCCAATGTGGAGAAGAAGGGCATCGAGCATATGAGTGTCCACAACATCAAGGAAGGACAAATAGAAGACCTGAAGGTAATGCATGAGTTGCACATGTAGATGAAGATGCACATTTTGAGCATTCTGAAGATGCTGAAAGGGGAGAAACCCTAGTTGTCAGAAGAACCTTGCTGAATGAGGAGAAAGAACCCAATCAGAGGAAGAGTTTATTCCACACAAGGTGCAAATGTGAGGGTAAGTGTTGTGATATTATTATTGACAATGGAAGCATTGATAATCTTGTTTCAGAGGAGATGGTTGACAAGTTGAAGTTGACAAGAAGAAAACATCCACATCCATATCGGATTGCATGGTTGCAGAAGGACCATAGAGCTTTGGTCAATGAACAGTGTTTAGTGAAGTTCAAGATTGGTGACTACCATGATGAGGTGCTGTGTGATATCATACCGATGGATGCATGTCATATGCTGTTGGGGAGGCCGTGGCAGTATGATAGGAGTGCTGTCCATGATGGCCGTGCAAACACATATTCCCTAACAAAGGATGGAGTTCATAATAAGTTGAAGCCCTTGAAGGAGGTGGAAGAAAAGGTATGTAGTACTGCTAGAATTTGTTTGGTAGATGGTAGGAAATTTTTGGAGGGTATGAAGCATGAGCGTTATTGCTTTGCATTGATTCCTAAGATTAGTCAAGAGGAATGTGAAGATGTACCAGCAGAAGTTTCAGATATGTTGGAAGAGTTCCAGGACATTATCTCTGATAATGTACTAGAAGGTTTACCACCAGTAAGGAAGATAAGTCATCAAATGTATTTGATACCAGGAGCCAGTTTGCCAAACAAGGCAGCCCACAGAATGACCCCTACATAGAATGAAGAGCTGAATAGACAAGTTCAGGAGTTGTTGAGGAAGGGACTGATAAGGGAGAGCCTAAGTCCATGTGTAGTACCTGTAGTACTAGCACCAAAGAAAGATGGAGAATGGAGGATGTGTATAGACTCTCGAGCCATCAATAAGATAACGATCAAGTATAGATTTCCATTGCCAAGAATGGATGACATTATGGATTGTTTGAGTGGAGCCAAGTATTTCACGAAAATTGACCTGAAGAGTGGGTGTCACCAAATCCGTATTAGAGAAGGGGATGAATGGAAGATAGCCTTCGAGACAAAGGAAGGTTTGTATGAGTGGTTAGTCATGCCATTTGGGCTAACCAATGCACCGAGCACATTCATGCGGCTCATGAACGAGGTACTGAAAGAATTTTTGGGAAGTTTTGTTATTGTTTATTTGGATGATATTTTGATTTTCAGTAAGACTTGGGATGAGCATCTGATGCATATCAGAAGAGTTCTAGAGAAGCTGAGGGAGGAGAAGTTGCTGATTAATCTGAAGAAATGTAGTTTTGCAAAGAAAGAGTTGGTATACCTGGGATTTGTTGTTTTAGAGGAAGGTCTTAAGATGGACCCAGAAAAAGTAAGGGCTATCATTGAGTGGCCTACGCTAAGGAGTGCAACAGAGGTAAGATCTTTTCATGGTTTGGCAAGTTTTTACAGAAAGTTTATCAGGAATTTCAGTAGCATTTGTGCACCTCTAACTGAGACAATGAGAGGGGATAGAAAAGAGTTTAGATGGACTAAAGGAGCAGACAAGGGCTTTGATACATTGAAGTAGAAAGTCGTAGAACAACCTATTTTGGCACTTCCAGATTTCAATAAGGTATTTCAAGTAGATTGTGATGCTAGTGGTAGTGGTATAGGAGCTGTTTTGAGCCAAGAAGGCAAGCCCATTGCCTATTTTAGTGAGAAGTTTAATGATGTGAAGAAAAAGTATTCTGTTTATGATTAGGAATTTTATGCAATAGTTCAAGCTTTGAAGAAATGGAGACATTATTTGTTGCCAAAAGAGTTTGTTTTATATACTGATCATCAGGCTTTGCAGTATCTTAATAGTCAAGGGAAGTTGAACCAAAGGCACTTAAAATGGGTTGAGTTTTTGTAGAGTTATACCTTTGTTTTGAAGCACAAGAGTGGGAAGTCCAACAGAGTTGCAGATGCCTTGAGCAGAAGGCAAAAGTTGTTGACATAAATGAAGATAGAGGTTGTTGGGTTTGATGAGCTCAAAATTTTGTATCTTGAAGATCCAGATTTTGTAGAGGCTTGGAAAGCTTGTCTACAGCTTGTTACTTTGGATAGGATGAAATGGTTGGATTTCATAATCCAAGATGGCATGTTGTTTAGAGGAAGCCAGTTGTGCATTCCAAGGAGTTCCATGAGAGAGAACCTGATTAAGGAGAAGCATAGTGGAGGATTGGCTGGACACTTTGGTCGAGATAAGACCATTTCTATTGTTGGTGAAAATTATTATTGGCCATAGTTGCAGAAAGATGTGAGGAAGTTTGTGCAGAGTTGCAGAGTATGTCAGATAGCAAAAGGAACAAGTAAAAATATAGGATTGTATCAACCATTACCTGTAACAGAGAAGCCATGGGATGATATTAGTATGGATTTTGTTCTTGGTTTACCAAGGACACAGTGAGGGCATGATTCTATTTTTGTGGTGGTGGACAGATTCTCAAAGATGGCACATTTTATTCCTTGTAAGAAGACTAATGATGCTGTTCATATTGCAGAGTTATTTTTCAGGGAAGTGGTGAGACTACATGGTCTACCAAAGAGCATAGTTTCAGATCGAGATACCAAGTTTGTTGGTTATTTCTGGAGGACATTGTGGAAGAAGTTGAAGACAGATTTGAAGTTTAGTTCTGCACACCATCCACAAACTAATGGACAAACTGAAGTAGTGAATAGGAGTTTGGGTAACCTGCTACGATGCTTAGTAGGAGATAAGCCCAAGGGATGGGATTTGATTTTACCACAGGTAGAATTTGCTTACAATAATTCTGTCAATAGGAGTACTGGTAAATCACCATTCTAGATTGTATATGGCAATAGCCCAAGAAATGCTTCTGAGTTAAGGAAGCTGGACAATGGAGAAAAGACAAGTGCTGAAGCTGAAGACTTTGCAGAACATCTGAAGAATTTGCATGAAGAGGTGAGAAAGCACATTAATAAAATGAATATTTAGTACAAGGCTAAGGCTAATTAGAAGAGGAGATATAAGGAATTCTAGGTAGGAGATGAAGTCATGGTTCACTTGAGAAAAGAAAGGTTCCCAATTGGAACATACAATAAGTTGAAAATGAAGAAATTTGGACCATGCAGAATCCTAAAGAAACATGATTCAGGAAATGCATATGAGGTAGAGTTGCCAAGTGGGATCAATATTTCCCCTATTTTCAACATTGCTGATTTATCATAATATCATGAACATGGAACAGAGGATGGACCAACAGAAGAACAGTGGAGTATTCCGGCATCTACTTCAACAGAGGCGATAGAAGAGATCTTGGATAGCCGTGTGGGAAGAAGTACTCGGAACAAGAAATATGAAGAATATCTGGTAAAATGGAAAGGAAGGCTTGTTGAAGATTCGTCTTGGTTGTCTAAGGCAGAGGTTGACCGTTTCGGTTTTCCTCACACAAACACATGAGACGTGACAGGGTCACTTCTCAAATTACCCTGGGTGTTTGATGTAGGACATCCAATGGTGTAAGGGCAATCTTGCATCACCCAAAAAGAAGTTAATTCAAAATCATTGTAGTTATTTTCATTTCTTTCCATAATTAGTGTTTCTGGTTCCATAATATCCAGAATAATAATGTAGGACTTTCAGTTTTTCCAAAACTGCTAAAAATAGCGACCTGCCTAATTAGGAAAGTGTACCTGCTATTTTTAGAAAGTTTGCATTTGGGCATGTAATGAAGCAAAAACTTCCAAAAAGTTACATAATGGAAATATAAGACCTTTGGAGAAGGAATCAGGCAAAGATCATTTGTGAGCTGAAAGATATTAAAGTTTTTGTTTTCTGAAAAGCCCCTGAAAATTTTTAGAACGAGATATGAGGCACTAAAACTTTCCATAACATCCTAAAAAGTTGATGGAAATCCATTTATGAATTTTCAGCGTGATAGTTCACATCGCGAGCTTTTCGGTGCTTAAAACGGTTCATCAATCGGACACCCGGATCAAAAGTTATGCTTCCCGGAAGTTGACCTACTTTTGGGGGGAGTTGCAAAATTTGAAATTTAGCTGGAAGCCACCAAAAAGTGCTATTTATGACTATTTTGGGAACCCTGGGCGGCAGTAGAGTTAAGGGGGGCCAATGTAGAGTCAAGAATAGGTGGGAAAATAGAAACCCTAGCTGATTTGGGGTTACAAGAAGGCTAAAGATTCTAGAGTCTTGAGGTTGGGAAAGCTGTAATGTGTTGTAGCTAGTAGAGGATTCATCCTCTGATTGTAATTGAGCTTCTGTAATGTAATGAGTTGCCCAGTTCAATAAAAGAAAGTTCTATTTGTTGTGTTCAATATCAGTTATTGTGTGTTTTGTGATTTACCCCCTTCATCACAATCTCAAAAGGTGTTCTTCCGGTACTCCTATTTACTAAATTATTGTATGCAAACTCTGCTTGTGAAAGAATCAAATCCCAACTTCCGGCTTTGTCTCCAACCAAACATCTCAACAAGTTTCCCAAACTCCTATTCACTACCTCTATCTGTCCATCTGTCTGTGGATGAAAAGTAGAAATGAACTTCAAATCTGTCTTCATCTTCTTCCAAAGTGTCTTCCAAAAATATCCAAAAAACTTTGTATCTCTGTCTGAAACTATACTTGTAGGTAATCCATGCAATCTCACAATCTCTTTGAAAAATAGGTCAACTACATGTACTACATCAGTTGTCTTCTTACAAGGTATGAAATGAGCCATCTTTGAAAATCTGTCAACCACTACAAATATTGAATCATGTCCTCTCTATGTCTTAGGCAATCCCATTACAAAATCCATGCTTATGTCTTCCCAAGGTCTCTCCAGAACTATCAAAGGTTTATACAATCCAGTGTTCTGACTACTCCCTTTTGCAACTTGACAAACTCTACAACTCTAGACAAATCTCTGAACATCCTTATGTATCTGAGGCCAAAAGTAATTTTCACTTACCAAAGCCACTATCTTGTTAATGTCAAAGTGTCCTACCAATCCACCACTATGCTTCTCCTTGATCAAATTATCCCTCATTGAACTTCTAGGTATGCACAACTAACCTCCTTTGAACAACATATCTTCTTGAATGAAATAGTCCAACCACTTAGTCCTATCTATCACAATAGATTCCTTACATGCTCTCCAAGGTTCTGCAAAATTAATGTCTCCCTCATACATGTTCTTCAATTCATCAAAACCCAACACTTCAACTCTCATCTCTGTCAACAATTTTCTTCTTCCACTTAATACATCAGCAACTTTGTTTGATTTTCCACTCCTATGCTTCAACACAAAAGTATAACTCTACATGAACTCTACCCATCTCATATGTCTTTGATTCAACTTACCTTGACTATTCAAATATTGCAAATCTTGATGATCTGTATACAACACAAACTCCTTAGGTAACAAGTAATGTCTCCACTTCTTCAAGGCTTGAATTATGGCATAGAACTCTTGATCATAAACTGAATATCTTTTCCTTGCATCATTCAACTTCTCACTAAAATAAGCTACAGGTCTACCTTCTTGACTTAACACTGCTCCTATTAGATTTCCACTAGCATCACAATCAACTTGAAATACCTTATTGAAATCAGGTAATGCCAAAATAGGGTGTTCGGTCACTTTCTACTTCAATAGTTCAAAACTTTTGTCTGCTCCTGATGTCCACTTGAAATTTTTTATGTCACCTCTCATTGTCTTTGTCATAGGGTTACAAACTAAAATAAAATTTCTAATGAACTTCTGGTAGAAACTAGCCAATCCATGAAATGATCTAACTTCTCCAATGCTCTCCGGTGTAGACCATTCAATGATTGCTTTCACTTTCTTAGGGTCCTTCTTCAATCCTTCTGCAGAAATCACAAATCCCAAATATACCAATCCTTCCTTCATGAAATTACACTTCTTGATATTTATTAGCAATTTCTCCTCTCAGTCTCTACAAAACTTGTCTAATATGCCACAAATGTTCTTCTTTTATTTACTAAAAATCAGAATATCATCCACGTATATAATAACAAACGTACCCAATAATTTCTTTAAGACTTCATTCATCAACCTCATGAAAGTACTCAGTGCATTTGTCAATCCAAAGGGCATCACTAACCACTCATACAATCCTTCATTTGTCTTAAAAATAGTCTTCCATTCATCACCTTCTATGATTCTGATCTGATGGTATCCACTCTTCAAATCTATCTTTGTGAAATATCTTGCTCCACTCAAACAATCCATGATATCATCCATCCTAGGTAAAGGAAATCTATACTTAATTGTGATCTTGTTTATTGCTCTAGAGTTAGTATACATTCATTCTCCATCCTTCTTAGGTGCAAGCATTGCCAGTACTGCACAAGGACTCAAGCTTTCTTTGATCAAACCTTTCCTCAACAATTCTTGTATTTGTCTATTTAGTTCTTCATTCTCTACCGGTGTCATCCATTGTGTTGCTTTGTTAGGCAAACTTGCTCCCGGTATAAGATCTATGTGATGACTGATACTCCTTATAGGTGGTAATCCTTTAGGTACATTATCTGATATGATGTCTTGATACTCTATCAGCAACTCTCTTATCTCCTCTGGTTGTCCTTATTCAGCCTCTTTCTTTAATGTTTCAAGCTTAGGAATCAAGGCATAACACATATTCACATGTCTCAAACCATCCAGAAATTTTCTTCCATCTACCAAACAGATTCTAGCATTCCCACACACTTCATTCTTAGGATCATCTTCCAAAGGAATCAAAGTAATTCTCTTTCCATTTTTTGTTATAGTATATGTATTCTTTCTCCCATCATGTATAGCTTTTCTATCATATTTCCAAGGTCTACCCAACAAGATATGGCAAATGTCCATAGGCATAATATCACACAAGACTTCATCATGATAAGATCCAATATGAGATTTCACCAAACATTGTTCACTCACCAATACCTTATGATCATCCTGAATCCATGCTATTTGATAGGGCTTAGGGTGTTTCAATCTTTCCAACTTTAGCTTAGTCACCATCTCCTCTCAAACTAGGTTATCTGAACTACCACTATCAATTACAACTTTACAACACTTACCTCTGGATTTGCATCTAGTTTTGAACAAGCTTTTCCTCTGTGATGGTTCCTCATTTGCCTATGTTTGAAATAGTGCTCTCCTCATCACCAATGATTCTCCTTTCTTTGGATTGCCAATTGAACAGGGTGATTCAACAGGTTCTTCAACATAGGTTGCTCTTCCACTATTTTATGTCCTCTTGCTTGTACTACCCTGATTACACTCAAATGCTCTATGTCCTTCACCTCCACACTTGAAACAAGTACCTCTAAATTTCTTCTTATCAAATCCTCTTACTTCTCTTTTGTATCCATCCTTTTAGTATGCACTAGGGTTTCCTCTTCAGTAAAAATTTCTGTCATCTCTCTGGTAAGCAATGTTATCTCTGTCATCCTTCCTAACTGGGCTGTCAAACTTGTTCTGCTCCACAAATGATCTATCATATCTAGAAAATGTTTTACCTCTCTTAAATTTACCTCCTCTGCCTCTCTATCTTTGATCATGTCTCTTATTTAGCTTCTCTTCAACTTTTAGGGCAAACTGATATGCTTCTTCCAAAGATGTCATCCTTACTAAGCTTAGTTCTTCTTAAATGTTCAATCTCAGTCCATTGATGTATCTAGCCACTTTCTCTTTGCTTGCTTCACTATGTCCTATCCTTATGATCATCTTATGAAATTCTTCCATATACTCCTTCATAGATATCTCCTTTTGTCTCAGGTTTTGCAATCTTTTCAACAGCTCTAACTCATAGTCAGTAGGTATAAACTGATTCTTCAACTTTGTCACCATCCAGTCCCACTTTGTAATCTTTTCTTTTCCTCTTCTATTTCTTTCCAAATAAACTTATTTCCACCATATAGCAACATGTCCTTTCAGCTTTGTCTTTGCAAATTTCTCCCTCTCTAGATCTTCAATTTTTTCATATTTAAAGTATTCTTCCATGTCATTTATCCAATCAATCAATTCTTCAGGGTTCAAATTACTAGTATAGTTTAGAACATCAACTGTAGGTCTCTTTCCAATCTTTGAAATAGGTTGCAACATCTTTATCTGATCTGATTCTTCTTCTTCATTACCTTCTAAGGTTTTGCTAATTTGTTCAGCAGATTGAAATTCTTCTTCCTCATTACTTTCAACATTAGGTCTCGATGTCAATCCTCTTCGCCTATCTTCTTCAACATCATCCAAATGAATTTGTATTGTTCTCATCAATTCCATCATCTCATCCATTCTATTAGCCATTGTACCAAAGAAGGAACTCTTCATGGTGGCATCTTCCTAGGATCAAGTGCAAACTACCTTAGGTTCGGTGATTGGCCTACAAGCAACAACTACCTCTCAATCGGTGATCGGTTGCATACAAGTAACCTGCCTCAAATCAGTGATCTTCTCACAAAAAGATCTTACAGAATTCCCTTCACCAACTTCGCTTAATTCACTCTCCAAGATTCAAACTTTCGCTCTGATACCACTTGGTGCAGTCATGGTAGGAGGGTTCACAAAATGAACAATCTAGACCATGCAGCAAGAGTAAACACAATGGAATTGACTCAAAGAAAATGGTACAAATGTAGTTTTAGTCATTTGGTATATCAAAGAATTCAAATATAACCTAGCCGGTAACATGTGGGCTTACAACAAGGGCTTACATGCGCAAGATAAAGCTTTGAAGCTCCTTCACACAAATCTAAACTATCAGATCTTTCTTATGTGAATAGCTTGATAACTAATTTCCTAAGGATCTATTACATCTTTATATATCATTTCCAGACCAATAGATTCCTCCGTGTTGGCCAAGGAAGGTCACAAACGCCAATGAAGAGCTATAACATGTTCACAGATAGGTCGGACCTAAATGCATAGAACACTTCCTCAAAATAATGGAACAACATGTAGACCCTCGGGGAAGGTCAGCCATGAGCCAAAGAACATTGAATGATGTGTCATTGAGATTTGCAAGTCAGGGAATGATCTGCAACCCTTCTCCTTTAGCTAATTATCAGGAACTGTTAGAATGCTTTGCTGTGAGAAAATAGTTGATCTTCTGATAGTGATATCTTTTCAGTAACTGATCCAAATGCTCTAAATTCTTGATATGATGTAGATGAATGAGTAAAGATGCTAAGTCCAGATCTGCAAGATTTGAATTGCCAAAACGAGACCATGAGCTGAAACTGCTTCTGACTGAACTGCCTGAACTAAACTGGGAATGAAAAGAAACAAATTGAACTGCAAACAAACTGAAATACAAATGTATGCAAAATATTTTTGGTTGATGCAAGATTGCTCTTGAACCAGGGATGCTCCTACATTAGTTTGATTGCACATAACCTTGATCAATTTTTTGATTTGATAATGCATAAATGAACTGACATATACCTAGATTGTTATAAAATATGTAATTTCAACATGTAACTAGTAATTGGCTAACTTGCATTCACTAGATATGAAATCTATGACAAAACCATGCAATTTTATGAAACCTAATCTAATAGGATCTAATAAAGAAAATGCAAAAGGAAAAGGGGAGAGAGAAAGGGATAGAGAGATCCTATAGAGAATTGCAGAAATGATCAACAAAGAAATAGATAGATTCCCAACAATAAACAAATCTTTTCTTAACAAAGCAACCCACAATTCTATAGAGATTGTGCAATCTTCTAAGGAAACATAAGGGTTTTCAAATTGTGGAGGATTCATCAAACACCAAACTCCTAGCGCAGTTCAATGAATTTACACATTGATCATACTTAGCTCATAAAATATGCCCAGACTAACCATGCATAATGACATACAATCAACAAGCCATCAATGGTATGGACATGAAATCCATCAAGTATCTGAATAATTAACCACAAATGCAACTAAATAACTAATTTCATATTGACATGAACCATGAAATCCAAAATGAGACAACACAGAAACACAAATTCTCAGCAACCTGCAAAACTTGCTTTGTATTGACTGAATTTTGGTAGTCTCAACAATTCACTATCAAATCTTACAATGAGAAGAAATGATGGCTCTTTTATAGACAAGGCATCATACTGTGTTTTTCATGGATGGTGGAGATTAACTCAATACCAAGGGTCCAAATTACATTTAAATGAGATACAACAATTAGTTACATGTTCCAATTGAATTTTGTCTTGATAGAAAATAATAAAATGTAACTTTGAAATTCATTGAACTTGGACAAAATTGATACCCATTTGGCTATATATGAGGAAGAACCAATTTCCAAGGTGAAAGGAAGTCAAAAGGAAGTCATATGACCCTTGAAAATAGGAGTTAATATGAATTGACAAGATTTCATATGCTAACTAGATCAAGAGGAATATGTCACATATTTTTGGTGAAAACATGTCCAATTGGATGCTTACTAGACTGCTGGAACAAGTGTAGACAACTGTGAATATGTCTTGGACATTAGATTGGATCTGCATGAACAACAATGATGTAAGATTGATTTCATGTGTCTTATATCTCTTGGGGCTTATCTTCATCATCTTGGACATCATACTAACTTTCTCTTGCAGGTGCAACATCAATTTGGTTGATAAAATGAAGATTTTGCATTTCTGGGTCAACATTGCATCTCTGTGTGTTCATCCTTTCAAGATAGCTCCAACAAGCTCCTTTGTCCTCTTCAGACTTGTAATTCACAAAGAAAAGAATCAATTTCACCTTAAAAATTCATTTTCCATCAATCTGAATCAAAATATGTCCATTTTTAGCCATGGATCAGTCTAGGGCAGCTCATTGCCAATGTCACTTTCTTATAGACAACTTCACAAATCTAGCATTTTCTTGTGATTTTCACACGATTTTCTATGTTTTTCATCATTTTCAAGTACCCATTTAGCCAATATAATGATCTAGGATGTTTTTGTTTCCCTTAGGATCCATTTGGATACTTTTATTTTGCATTTTTAGTCCCTTTTTTCAAAAAGCAAGATTTTTGGGGGTGATTGGATATTCAGGTGTAGTGACATTAATTAATGCAAAATGTGCCCAAAATCCACAAAAAACTAATAAGAATGTCGATCATGCTATGAATAAATGATATGCAATTCAAATTCACCAATAAAATCTAGCTTGCACCCTAAAAAAATGAGTTTTCTAGGTCAATTCACCAAAAAGCGGGCTTTTTAAGCCTCACTGGATATATCCAGTGAAAGTCATTTTTAACACTAAGTATTCTTATTCCTTTGGTGGGGATTTTGGCCTTCATAGGATATAGTAGGATTTCTATCCTTCATTGGATTCATGGAGATTTCCTTCTTCACGAGATATGTGCAATGCAGACTAATTTCAGCGCCAACTTCAGCTCCTATGGTGGTGATATTTAGCATAAATACTTGTTTAATACTCTAGCAGGGAAATCCACTGTCACCGGACTAGTAGGGATTATGGTGTCTTCTGGACATGTTTGGTGAGGGTGAGTTTATGCGCTATCCCATACACTTAAATTTTAGCGCAAAGCTCTTAAATCTTTGTCAGAGGGGGATTTGAGTGGTGTGGGATAGCAGGGTTTTAGGGCATTGCCAGATATATCTGGTCGAGGATGTTTTTAGCACCGATCTGGTGCAATGAACTTTTAGCACTAAGTTCTTAATAGTCACCTTTACCTTTTTCTATCAGGGATTTTGAGCGCCGACGGATCTGTGGGCTTTTTCAATGCATCTGGACATATCCAGTGAGCATGCTTTTTAGCGCTATCTTGCAAAATGGGTTTTTAGAGCTAGGTTACGCGAATGGGGTCCAATATTGATATCCAGTGACAGAGGATATTAGTACAAACTGCAGTGAGGGTCAATTTTAGTGCAAAAGGCAACAAATGGCTATTTCTTAGGCACTAACCCAATTAAGACTCCTCTAAATCAATCATGAAAGACATCAAATGACTTCAAACATACTAGATACTCAAATTTGGAACAAATCCTACATTCTAAGCACAATTTCACTCTCATTGTCATAAGGAAGAAAGGTTGAGACTCCAAGCCAAAGCAAAAAAGGAGGTCTCCATTTGGCAAAATGGGGCATGTATGCAAGGCACAACACAACCTATGGATTTCCATTATCATTAAACTCATCAACTTTAATTGTATTATTGCTAATGAGGTGATGTACCTTATGTTTAAAAGTAAAGCATGATTATGTGTAATTCCTCTTAACTATATGATAATTACAAAATTCTTGATCATTATATGACCTAAGACATGGTTTAGTGGTATCCAATGGATGGATTAGAGGTAGTGTAATTAGATTAGCACTCAAAAAAATTTGAAGCACATCATCCATGGATTCTTGGAGCTTAGTAAAATTCCTATAAGCATTTGGTTTAAATAAAGGAAAACAATAAGTATTAGCAATTTTCTTCACATTTTCCTTCATATCATTGGCCTTTGAAAATTTGTTTGACTTTTTATACTTAGAAGGGTAGGAAGAACTTTGACATGAAGATCCATATTTAAAGGCATTAAGTGCAAGCAACTTGGTTTCTATAAATTTAACACATGCACACAAATCTACCAAAGATACAAAATTATTCAAATACACATTATATTGAATTGGTTCAATTAGTGCCTTAATAAAGATATTTGCACTTCAAAATCATGTAAGATGGTAATCAACTTAGAGCATAATGCCTAAAAATGAATGACATAATCACTAATGTGTCCAGTAGATCCTTGGGCACACTCAAATAAATCAACAACTAATACTCTAAGGCCCATATTAACTTTGAATTACTTCAATAATACTTTGGTGATATAATTAAATGAATGAATAGATCCTTGAGGAAGTGAAAAGAATCACTCTTGATATTAAAATCTTTCAAAGTGTGTGGAAATAGCTTTGTTAACAACTTATCCTTGTAAAAAAAGTCTATGCACACAATAGTATAAGATCTAAGATGTATATTAGGGTCACTTTTTCTATAATACATTGAAAACTAAGGTTTCATAAAACCCATAGGCAATGGGAATGTTACAATATCATAAGATAATGTTATCTATCTAGAATCCTTAAATTCATCACTATCATTAGGCTTTTCATCCACTCTCCTTTCTACTCAACCTATTTTTGTGAAATAGTGCATCTAAGGTAGAGGAAGAGACGGTGACTAAATGGGAACCACTAGGAAGGGTGTGAGTGGATGTATGGGAGGTAAGAGGG
This sequence comes from Cunninghamia lanceolata, assembly GCA_027924645.1. Lineage (NCBI taxonomy): Eukaryota > Viridiplantae > Streptophyta > Pinopsida > Cupressales > Cupressaceae > Cunninghamia > Cunninghamia lanceolata. The sequence goes on along the minus strand of BSBN01000112.1, from coordinate 21,277,771 downwards.
GGTGGATGAAGTAATGGGTTGGGATAAAGGCATGGAAGAGGAAAGGTACTTAAGGGTATTTAGGGTATGGGAAGTGGCATGGGATATGAAAGTGGCCTAGCTAAGTGGGGTAAAAATAGGTCTAAGTAGTAATAGATGAAAGAGGCATTGAAGTGTGATACATCATATTATTAGTAGGTATCATGGGAATCTAGGAGCTAGGCCATAAGGTGGAGGATAAGTGGAAAATGGGTAGGTACTAAATGGCAAGACACTAGTGGCCATGGTACTATGGGGGTTATTAGTGGTAGAAGATGGATATATGGTAGAAGTGGGAGTAGAATTAAATGTAGTAGTCACTATAGAAGAAGTAAGCTTAGAAAAATTTCTTGCAAAATCTTAGGTCCATATGGTTTACTTGTAAAAATATCATGAAACATATCTGCTAGTTGTGTAGGATTCTTTGCATTAGACAAAATAGATAACTCATTTACAAAATTTTGATTGTCCAAATGAGCATCATGATCATATTACTCATTGATCTCATTATGGGAATTAGAATAAACTTCATTCTCATTAGTTGGGTCTATGCTTGTTGGTGTGAATAGGGATATCACCTAACCGATTTCCCCTTTGTAGTGTGAACTAGGCACATTATCTAACTAGGACCATTAGTTAGTCCTATTCACACATGTTCACATGTTATGTTTGTTGATATGCACCGAACAATTGAGAGGGGGGGGGTGAATTAGTTGTCACAAAAACTTAAACACTTTCTTCATTTAAAACATTCATCACTTATCCACAATTATTATAGTTTAATAATGAGTGCATGAAATCAGAAACTAAACCATAGATACAACATCAAACACAAGAGACACCAGATTTATGTGGAAACCCCCAAGATGGGGAAAAAACATGAAGAGGATTAGCTCTCAATATATATTGCAATCTTGAAATAGTGATGTTCAGGCTTGGTCACTCCACGGGCCTAAACATACTGGCTTACTACCATGAAGAACACCTAGGTCTAGCAGGCTCACAACCTCAACCCTAAACCTAGCAAGATTACAATAAGGGCTGTTAAACCCTATTCACTACCATGATCAACACCTTTCTCTATTGTGACTAAAGTATAATAGTTTCCTTGCTTTGCCTTTCCTCTGCTCTGCTCTTCCTCTATTCTTCTCTTCCTCTTCATTCCTCTGCCCCTTCTCTATTCTAGCTTTTGGACCTTTCTTAATATATTCTCATTTTTTCTCAAGGACACCTTTTCCACAACTCAACTACAAGTATTTATACACTACATCAACCTTGGAATGATCATCAAGGTCGATATCACAAATCATCAACCATTGGAACAATCTCCAAGGTTGGTATTACAAATATTTACAAAATAAGTCCTGACCTATTGCAATACCATGTAAAGGGAATGAAATGCAGATCATGCCATGCCTTAGCTAGGACTCAAACATGATCTTCCATGCCACAACATGCTTCCACAATCTTCTAGAGATCTCCGCAATCGCTGGGATCAACCAGGTTGGCTAAGACTGGTTACATGCTACATTATCTTGGAACAATCTTCACACACAATCTCAATTTTTTAACGTGGACCAAAGTCCAAATAGGAACATGATTAGGAGACATCCACAAGCATGCTATAATCATCAGGAGAAACTGCACAAACCTTAACCACTTTATCCATAGGAATCTTCTCACCGGAACACATGAACTTCATTGTCTTCAACTATCATAAAAGAAAGATAGCTTGCGGACCACCAAACCATGAACCATTGTAACTATAGGTACTTATCATCATCTAAGACTTCCCTCTAGAACCATAGAGAAAAATACTTTATTGCGGAGGAATGCAGAGCATAATACTTTCTTCCTGTCTCAACTGAACTTACAGAAAAAGAAGGTTTCACTTTGGTGAATACAACTCACTCAGATCTTCATGTGGATGGCTCAAACCCAGAATGTAGCATCCTCAAACATACCTCTAACTTACTTCCAATCCACAAACCACAATCTTCAAGCAGAAATAAATGTGGAGTAGTTTATTGGACTGTTCTTCAGCATACAACTCACTGTCTGTACTACACTTCTTTGTAACTCACTTGTTTCTTCCAGAGAGGCTAATTTTCTCAATATACTCAACATACAAGTATTCTAAACAAGTAATAGAATAAGATATAGTTGACACTAATGATAACAAGGATATGTTGACATCAATGACAACACCGATTAGGCACATACTTGCAACAAAGTTTACTTAGGATAATTCTAGATGCTTCTAGGTTGTTATGTGATCTTATCCTCTATTTGGCATCTTATCTTTTAGGTGTCACATGTTGTAGGAGTAACACACTTGTAATTATCCTAATTATTCCTACATCTCAACCTTGTCTTATAAACAAGGCATATCATGTACATTATGTAACAATTTTGCATTCATTGATAGAATAAGATTATTTTGTTATTTGATCTCTCTTGTGCTTTCATGAAGATCCTAGATCTTGGGTATCTACCTTCGTAGACAACTCTTCAATTTCAGTATTAATATGTTTGGGAGTTCATATATTTAGTTGAGGGTTTCATGTATTTGTAAAATTGGAGATCTATCTTAGTCATAATGGGTTTTTCATTTCATCTTTCTCTAATCATCTTGAAAAAGGTGAACTATAAACAATGGAGAGATGGCATTTTGAAACACTTGCATTGGATTCATCTTTTGACACATCTATGTGGTCTTGTTTCCCAACTGAGTACTTTATTGGAAAAAGTTTGTTTGGAATTCCAAAAGAGATCATGTTATAGGAGTGATTGGTTACCATGTTGATGATACCACTTGGAGTGCCCTTTTGTACATTGAATGTCCTCGTGTTATGTGTACCAAAATTTGGGAGCTATATGGAGATCCTGATATTTAGCCATTTTTCAGATGATCTTATCTTATATTGTCATGTACCTCTTGATGATTCAAATAATATACCATATGACTATGATATAAAAGAGGAGTTTGTTTCTTTGTAATACCTTGCACATTATGATGATGAGGTTTCCACTCCTCCTCCTATAGAGACACTTGTTGAGCCTTCACATTTATAGATTACTACTTCCCTTGATCCTAATTAACATGATGCTTATTGTTTTCCAGATCCACCTAGGATTCTTATCTTGCAGATGTATCATTCTTGTTTTTGGAGTCTCACATTTCAGATTTAGGGAACACACTTGAGGGGTTATCTCTCCTCTTTGATGATAGTCATAGCACAACTATTATCACCCCATCTTTGTCTTTAGAAATTGATGATCTTAAGTTTTCCTATTGTCATGGATTATCGCATTCTCCAAGTAGGCCTGGGACTCTTGATTCGGTTGTGGCATCTTTCAACATGTGGACACTTGAGAAGTTTTCAAAGGCATCCTACTTCATGAGACTTCTTCTCTCTTCTCTTGTTTTGGAGTTGGAGTTTCTTCTACATACACTAGTGGCTTGGTTTCTTCCCAAGGGGAGAAATGTTGTTTGCAAGCATTTGATACTCTTTTATCTTCAAGCATTCACCATTGGTCAAGGAGCTACTTCATTATGGGGGGATATCTAATCTAACTCTTTCCCTATTATGGGAGGCTTTAGATTGTGTACTCATGATGGATGTAGTACTTGGGGGTATTGATATTGAGACATACTTCATCACTCCATCACTAGTACATATTTGTTTGCTCTTTTCTCTTTTTTGGAGAGGCATTTTTTCCTATGGTTTTTTCTCTTTTACTTCATTTGTGAGATATTATTTATACATGGGTACCTAACATGGTCTAGTAGCTGAGACCTATCATTACATCTTTGTATTTGTCTACTTCTCCCTAAATTGCACTTAAGGGGGGGTGTTGGTGTGAACAAGGATATTGCCTAACCATTTTCTTCTTTGTAGTGTAAACTAGACATATTATCTAACTAGTTATTAGTTAGTCCTATTCACACATGTTCACATGTTAAGCTTACTTAGGATAAGTCTAGATGTTTCTAGGTTGTCATGTGATCTTATCCTATAGTTGGAATATTATCTTTTTGTTGTCACATGTTGTAAGAGTAAGACACTTGTCATTATCATAATGACTCCTACATCTCAACCTTGCCTTTATAAGCAAGGCATATCATCTACATTATGTAACAATTTTGCATTCATTGATAGAATAAGATAATTATCTCATATAGTCTCTCTTGCACTTTCATGAACATCTTAGATCTTGGGTGGTTACCTTCATATACAACTCTTACAATGCTAAGGTTTAAATGGGAACTCATTCTAAGTGGCATAAACAAAAAGTATGAACATAAATCTCAAATGCCCACTTTTAGATTGAAAAATTAGAAATATCAATGGTATGTTAGATCTAAAAATGAAACCATAATGTGATAGCCAAGGGTGGGTGAAAAAGTTATAACAATAAAGCACACAAACCCTAATAGAAAAATATATCTCAATGAAGCACATGGATGTAAAGTACATTCAAATCTAAAAATATGATGTAATCTCATAAAATACATATTTAAAAACCCTAATGTAATGTAAAACATTGAAAATAAAGTTGGGATGTGTAGGATTAGATGGGTTCACCAAAATGTGAAGGAAACTAAGCTTTCCTTATGAGTTAACCTAAGATAATTAAATAAATGCAATAAAATAAGAACAAATAGCCTAAATTTAAACTAACAATTGATAAATTTGGTAAATTTTCTACATTATTAATCTATAACATACATTATGACATGTGTAGCTGACTTGTGGCTAGAATAATATTTAATTAAGCTATATGATCATTTATATAGTCTTATATAGATAGTTAGGTCAGCCTTGGGCTCCATTCATGACATAAGTACAGTAGATATAGGAGGTAGTTAGTTTATTATCATCGTATGATGGATTATGTTCTTGTTGAATACTTTGGAGGTTTTCCCTCTTGAAGTGGCTTATTATTATTAAGTATTTGCATCTTATTCCTATTATATTCTTCTCGTATGTAAGTAATTTCATTACGAGTGGTATAAGAACATGATCTTAGCATTCATAAGGTGAGAAATAAGGTGATTTTTTGATTTAGGAGGTCAAGTTGTATAGTGCATATCTCTCTTCATTTTGTGATATTTTTCTAAAATTTGGAGGGTTGATCAAGAATATATTAAAGTAGCTACAATCCATATTTGAGGTCATTTGAAGAAGGTTTAAAGGAGTTTTGTGAAATTAGTGTTTTTACCAAATTCACTTACAAGGCTTCAAACCAACAAGTTTCTTAGAGACTTTTTTAGAAACTTGAGGTCTATACTCATGTAAGTTATAGTAAATTTTTTAACTTATTTTGATTTGTTTTTATTTTAATTTATTGCAAAAATTATTTTTGTTGCATCATGGTGGAGGCTAACAAAGAAGAAATACTCAAAAAATAACTTCTCTCAAGAGTTGTTTGGAAACCCTAAGATTCTATGCACATAATATGAGTTGTAAAAATAACACTCTAAGAGTCTATGCACATAATATGAGTTGGAAAGCTAGTGTAACTGAAGGAGGAGGAGGAGGAGAAGGAGAAGAAGGAGAAAAATTAGGAGAAGAGAAGGTGAATGCATTTGAATGTGATGCTGGAGCATCCTGGGTTGAATGGCAATCTTGCATCAACCAAAAATATTTATTCTATTGCATTTTTAGTTAGTTGTAGTTTAGAAGAATTTACCGCATTTCACCAAATAATCTTTTCATATCTCATGGCATAGGATCCAAAATCTATAACAACTCACCTACATTATATTCAAATTTTAGGAGATTTTGAATTGTCCATCAAAATTTATCATTGTCATTAGGTTGCACAGTTCAGGGCATACAACATTTAGTTCAGCATACTAAGTTTGCAGCACCTTCCCATGACTTGCGGCCCCTAATGGAATATCTCACAAGGCATTATGGGGCCAAATATCTCTTCACCCAGAATTACAATGTGTTTCATCAACACTTGGAGCATCATCATATGATTTTGGCCAACCTACATGTTTCATAAGGCATTGGGATGTGGAAGCCCTTGTAGTCGATGCGGATCATTCCTTGAGATTGGAGAAGCTATACAAACCTCTCCTAGGTTCATTGGAATCCAGTAGAATTAGAACTATAAGTGAATTTGTAGAGATAGGAATTGGATAGATAGTATGATGCACTTAATTACCATATCTTTGTATATCAATTCATAATGCACATGTGAAAATCCTGTGAGCCATTTGTAATCATTTATGATGTTGAATCAATGAAATTCTAGTTTACTATTTCCATTATTACATTTATTCCACTATATTGATGCTAAGGATACATGGTTGGACAGTCCTTTCCCTAGACCCTCCATCTGTGACTGCATTAGAATGTCTTTAAATATTAACACATAGTATCAAATTGTGTCAAATGTGTGTTTAGTTAGCTCAAGGAAAGAGGGTAAATGGGACCAGTCAACCAAATTAACATTTTGAATTTTAAAATGGAATGGGGCAAGTTCACAATAGTGAGGTTACCCCTATGATTGTGGACTTGTCCTAGAATGAGCTAATGGTAAAATCTTGGTGGAAAACAACTAAATGGAGATTGTTGTATAGATAAGTGTAATAAGTGGGTGGATAAGGAGAATGTATAAGAGAGTGTGTGTAAATGGATAGGGTGGTGTATAGGATATGTGCGTATAATGTAGAAAAGGCTAGGAGAATGAACTAAACTTTACACAAGATCATATCATTTGTCACTATGTACTTGTATCAAGACATTACCTCAAAATAGGCACAAAACTAAATAGGAAATAACGTGGGTATAAAAATTTCACCATTAAAACTAATTTACATTTAATTATTTTAATCTTTCTAATAAAACATAAATGTACTTTCCTAAAATTATTTATATACAAAAAATTAATATATATTAGTTACATCCTTTTCATTAACTATAAGGTGTGATCTAATATGTTAACATGAAAAGTTAAACATAATCTTCTTTAAAAAATAATAAATAAAAAATAAAAAAATATTCCCAATTAACTAAGATGTTATAAATTTCTCCAAAAAATTATTTTTCTGCTAAGTTTTAGAATTTAATAACACTTAACTCAAAAAACCACACATTATATGTCATTAATCCATGCTTTAGAAATCTTACTTAAGATCTTTTGAGGCTTCCAAATTGAAAAGGTCATCACTAATTATTTGTAACATTTTTTAACTAGCAATCACACCTTAGTATGCAATGGGTATGCCGAGATAGCATGTAGATAAAAGTAATTAGTGGTTTCTTAAGAAGAGAGCATACCATTTTGTTGTTGGTGAATGGTTTTTATCCATCCATCATGTGAATAGTGAAAGAATGTAGTGATATATATGTTGACATGCATGCAAGTAAAGTTGTTTTTGAATAGTAGTGGGTAAAAGCAATTATGCTTGTAAATTTGTTTTTTGTTTCAGTCAATTATTTGTAAGTGATAGTAACCTTTACTGGTCATCTTCTTGTTTCCCAAGCATGTTGAACCCATATAGTTGAATGGCAGGCCTAGGTATAGACTTGAGAAGACTTACCATTCATCAAGACCATCTTCTTGTAGCATTGCATGTCCCTAGTCAGAAGGAGTTTCATCATGATTGTCTATCAATGGATCTAGAGATGTAGCATTCTTTCCATTTGTTGGACTTTTGAGATGCTACAAATGTCCATATATGGGCCACTTCAATAAGTGACATTGTTTCCCATTGTATTGGTCATGTCATGTATGAATCAATGAAGCTTAGAGATGGGATGTTGCTATTATTAGAGATAGCTACACTTCAACATGCAATGGGTACACATGTCAGCTTTTGATTGTTGGTATGAAATGACTAATTGAAAGTCACTCTCTTTTTATCTCTTTCCCTTTATATCTCTTATCTCTCTCTCCCTCTTTCTCTATTCATCTTTCTCTTTCTCTCTTTTGTTTGTAAAAGTATCTTTTCATGAGGCTCAAGTGGAGCTACATGAACTAGACCAACCCATACCAAGCTCCACTTTTTACATTGTAAAAGTACTGTAGATTGACATTTAATGTAGGGTTTTCCATTAGAATGCTTTACCCTAGCCCCAAGACTATCACACAACATAACACTTTTTGTCACTATGTTTATGTAGTTTTGTAATCCCATGACGGCCAATGATTTTTTGTTTTAGGAAATGTCTCTTCAATTGCCATGGATGGTAAAGGTAAAATATAAAAATAATTATTCACAGGAAGGTTATTCATGTAGCCATGTTTTCTACTTGAAATTGAAAAAGTACTTTGAATCCACAAATTTTAGTTCAACATCATACATAAATAAGGATATGTTTTGCCCATACACCCTTTGACATACTATACACATATTCAAAGTAAAAGTATGGTGGGCCTTGCTCAAACTCTTTAAGCTTTCACTACCAATCCACAAGGTGATCTAAAACTCCAAATCCAACCAATCCTTTAACATGGTGTGGCAAAAAAAAATTTATATCTTTATTTTCTATAGACAAACCTTTTGGAGACATAGTTTCTTTGATATTTATCTTCTAAAATGGTTTCTTATGATGGGTTTCATGGTAATCCTTTTCTAAATCTAAGTGCTTTCTTTTATGAAATTTTATTTTTTGCACATCCTCTAGTATTTCTGATGCAGAGTGGGACGCAACGGAGGCTAACTAACAGGAAGGAGTAGCCAACAATACAAACAGCATGATAAAATTCTCTATCGGTTGAACATCATCATCATATTTCCTAGAGACACCAACAGCATCATCACATTTCAACAGCATCATCATATTTCAGATGATCGCAAATATCCTCCTGTCGACTACTATTTACCTCCTCCGTTTGTCGCCTATCATCATCATCATGATAATCAACGGGCGCAAACATCCTCCGGTTGCACTGTTCATCGGGTGCCAAATACAAGCAGCATGATATTCGATACCACCTTCGTCAGTAGGATATCCAAATATCCGGTTGTTCCAAATATCCTAATGATGTTGCACTTCAACAACTTGCCTTCGATGCTCCACTGCCCAACGATACAAGCAACAGCATCATGATATTGTTCATCCGGTTCCTCGAAACCTCCTGATGATGCTACTACAACTTCCTGCCTACGCCGATACTTAACCACTTAACGACAACAGGATAAATTCGCATTGAGGGATTTCTTAATATCCTGATGACGATGACGTCATATCCTGATGACGATGACGTCACACATCATCCTGATGAACTCTTCAACACTTAGCCAAAAAAACTTAACTTTCACACCCGCATCCGTTAGCGATATGCGGATGGTGAACTTCCCTGAGAGATGATCCTGACTGCGATATATACACTGAGTATATATCCAACTCAAAACATCATGATGCACTTGCAACATGCAAACTTCAACAACTTCATGACCCGATCCTGATGGTGATGCATTCGCAGATGACGATGCGGCTCGTTCCGACTGGAAACGCACATGCAGACTCCTGTGTATCCTTCCACTGCATGTAAACACTCAGAACCGCTCTATTTCACAAAGATCATGTGACGACCGGGCCGGATCACCTTCAAACCAAAATCTAACAACTTATCTTCTAGACCTAGCACATGAGGATGCTAGGCTGATTCATAGCATGCTCCTAACTGATCTCCTGAACAATGCAATGCATAAACAGAAAACACAAATGCAACCTAAGCTATGATACAGGACCATTCCACTGATTTGCAGGATCAACCGGTGGAAGGGTTGAAAGTGCCCATTAACTTGCAAACAGAAAAGGAAATCAACACAGATACAACCAGATAATGCAAAAGATGAGATCTTATTCAATTGAAATTCAATGTCCTGAATACAGCTTCACAATGTCTGAACTGCTCTCCTGAATCTCAACTCAACACAACACCAGTACATCTAGCAACATCAATATCAATCTCAATAATCAATCTGAACTATCAATATGAACTCAATGTGTCTAAACCCTAACAGATCGAAGGTATATATAACAAATCCTTCGAGTACTACTAACCTCACTTCCCAGCGGCTGGGAGCTTCCAAGCGGCTGGGAGAGAGGACAACTCAGACTATCTTATCCCGATCTCTAACTGCCTACACATACTCCTAGGCTGAACTAATACATAGCATCAGTCCAGTGGACCTTATTACAAGATAAAGTCAAACATACTAAAAATAGGCTATCCTGTCATCATGCTGATAATTATCCTACATCCTGATCATGTATGTCATCATGCGGACCTATATCCTGATCATGTGCGGGTGCTCCTGCACCAATTTCATTCAATCCTTGTAAAATGAAACCATGGTTAGCATGACTAATCAAACTAATAACCCTAGGATTGTTATTGTCAACATCTCTCTCTCTCTCTCTCTCTACTCATCTCTCTTTGTTTAACTCTATTTGTCTCTCTTTCTCATTCTCTATATAAGATATATATCTCTCTCTACTCATCTCTCTCTTTGTTTAACTCTATTTGTCTCCTCTCTCTCTACCCCCTCTCTCTTTATCCATTATACCATCTCTACATTAGCATCTATCCTTGTGACTAACAAGTGCGAGCCTAAAGGTTTCCTTACACAACACATCATAACACAAAATTATTTCATTTGCTAGATGTATGCTTTGTACCACTACTAATTCATGACTATATATTAGTCATACTTTTTATTATATAATTTCTATTTCATTTACATTGCACACATTTCACCATTATAAATTTCACTAATCATTCTATTTCCTAATGACATGGATTCATACATCCATTCTTTTCTAATGATATGGATTTATCTATTAACTATAAAAGTTGAAAGTTATATGATTGAATTATAATTATTAATTATTGTAAAACACTAATTCTATTAATAAAATAGATTACAATTTATTTATCCATATAAAACCTACTCTCATGCCATACCAATTCTATGTCCATTAAAACATCTAATTCATGTAAATGTTGAAACATAGATAGTGTATCCATTATAGATAATATTATTTAAATAATTTAGAAGATCGGTGAAGTGAATTAATTAATTATGTCATGCACGATATGTCACTAACTTTTTATGTGGATGGAAAATATCCTTCCAAAATTATTTAGGAAAACATTCAAACTTTCTTTAAGGTAGCTACATTGTCTTAGATGTATAAAGGTTATAAGTGATGCTCGCATTTAAGATATCAATTCATTCCATTTTTATTAGTTCATTACAATGCCACATAGTCATTATTGAATCATGGCATATTTGGACTACATAGACCTTATCTCTGCAATAAAATTTGTTGATCTAAAACACTTGTAACCTTAATTAAACATAGAAGAATAAGTGAAGGAAATAGAGAATATAATATGACATATATAATTGGGAAACCCCTTTTGAGAAAGAAACCCACCACCAAAATTAAAACTTAATATATTCCTTCAAAATAAGATTACAATAGATTGAAAAACTCCACTAATGTTTTAGCCCATGTGTTAACACTTTAGTAGCATGTTGATACTTAGACCTAAACTAAAAGCCTACAAATCCCTACAATATAATCTAAATGGTATCAAAACACTATGACAAGGAATATATTTATAAATTTTGCCATCACTCTACCTCTCTCTATATCTTCATGTCTCTATATCGATCTCCCTCTCTATTATTCTATCTTCTATCACTCTATGTCTCTTCTCTAGGTTTTTCTCCCTACCTCTCTTTCTCTTTCACCATCTTTCTCTATCCCTCTCTATCTCTATAACTCTCTCTTCCTCTCCCTCTCTATTTCTATACCCATATATTTCTCTCTCTCTCTCTCTCTCTCTCATTTTCTCTACCTGTCTTTCCCTTTATATATCTTATGTCTATATTTCTCTCCTACTCTCTCTATTCCTCTCTCTCTATCAATATCCCTCCCTCTCTATTTATCTCTCCTACCCTTACTATGTCTCTCACTATCTCTTTTCCTCTACCTCTTTCTCTCTTTTCTCTCTTTCCCTTTATATCACTTATTTATATTCCTCTCTCCATCAATCTCTCCCTCTCCCTCTCCCTCTCTATCTCTGTATCACTCTTTCCCTCTATATCACTTATCTCTATTCCTCTCCATCAATCTCTCTCTCTCTCTCTCTCTCTCTCTCTCTCTCTCTCTCTCTCTCTCTCTCTCTCTCTCTCTCTCTCTCTCTCTCTCTCTCTCTCTCTCTCTCTCTCTCTCTCTCTCTCTCTCTCTCTCTCTCTCTCTCTCTCTCTCTCTCTCTCTCTCTCTCTCTCTCTCTTATCCATGTATCTCTTTATTTATTCCTCTCTCTACCAATATCTCTTTATGTTTCTATCTCTCCCTCTTACTCTCTGCCCTCTTTATCTTTGTATCATTCTACCTCTCTCTATATCTCTTTGTCTCCTTCTCTCTCTATCTCTCCCCTCTCCCCTCCCCTCTTTATCTCCCTCTCTCACTCACTCTCTATCTATGTATCACTACCTCTCTCTATATCTCATTGTATCCTTCTCTCTCTATCTCTTTCTATATCTCTATGTTTCTTTATCTTCCCATTTCTCTCTTTCTTCTATTCTCCATCTAAGCTCTCCATCTCTTTCTCTATCTCTCTTTCTCTTCTCGATATCTCTTCCTCATTTCCTCTCCTCCCCTCTCTATTATTCTCTCTTCCTCTATCATTCTATCTCTCTTCTCTAGGTTTTTCTTCTCCCCTCTCTTTGTCCCTCTCTTTCTCTCACTATCTCTCTCTATCCATCTCTATCTCTATAACTCTCCCTCCCTCTCTATCCCTATACCCATCTCTTTTTCTCTTTCTCTACACAAAGATTTCCTTTTTATGTCCATAATTATCTAAACAAAATTTGACTTACGATAAACCCAACTCTAACTTGGCCATGGTTAGAATATTAAGTTTGAAAGATCTCTAAAATTTAAACCTGTATTTACTATGTGGATAAGATTTTTTGGGGGCCTAGTTGATCATATGAGAATTATTCTATCACAAATAAATCTCTCAATCCATGCAAGACACTCACTCCTTGACTGGGCCTTAATACATTATGACTACATATTACCTAATAATATATACTTGTCACTTCTGCCTGTTGATCACAAAGAATACTGAGAGGGGGGGTGAATCAGTATTCTGTAAAACTTCTCTTTCACACATTTATTAATCCATTTACCACATTCAATAACATGAAAGCAAAACAAACATAAGAACAACAACCATAAAGACAAACACATAGACACCAAGATTTTTACATGGAAAACCCAAAAAGGGAAAAACCACAGTGAGTGTTAGCTCACAATATATTATGATAAAAATACTAAATTACATGAAGTCTCACTACCTTAGTGCTCACTACCCAAGGACTCACTATCCAAAAAGAAGTGCTCACTACAATAGGCTCACTGCTAAGAAAATAGAAGAGAAGATAGAAGAAGGATTGGCTCATTGCCAAGAGATGACTGTTGCAAATGCATCTATAGAATGTTGAAGTTTAGTTCCATTAATAGCTCAGTATACAGACTCAAATGTCTTCATAATGTCTGCTATGCTTCATATATACCTTGCTCTTCTGTCCTTACTATATTTTTCTGATCACAAAACTGCCTTAGATTTCACACTCATTTTATTCACACTATATTCATCCAAAGCCAAAATCTATCAAGTATATATATATATATATATTCACACCAAGAATTTCCTCAAACTAGGTCGGCATGTAAAATTTAAAGCTTGTATATTCAAGTTATACCTTGCCGACTTGTTATTGTGCCTAAACAATAATGCGGACCCAATCAATCATGCAAGACTCTTCATATAAGTCTAGACCTATTATATAACCACTTAGATTAATGGTTCCAATCATATATCTTCACCACATATTGATCTAACATGACTATGGGCTTAACCCTAAGTGCACATCCAACTAGCTTGACTGTCATACCATAAATTTCAATGCGAACCATATGAGACTTTGAAATTCATAGCCAACATTAATTATAGACCTCTTAGCATACCTTTAAAACTATAGAGCATAATATTCTTTCATAGAGAAACACAGATCTCATAACTATTGTTCTGTCATAAAGAAATATTGTCAACCTGAAAGTTGATACTAGAGAACTTGTAAAATGTGAACCAATGAACTTCAAGCTCCACAAATTTGGATTTAGATGCTCATGACATGTATCTTCAATGCCTCAAAACCACAAATCAAAATATTCATCAGCAGAGGAATACGGACTAGATTACTTAGGTACTCTGCACTATTTCTGACTTAACTCTATTCACCCAAACTTAGACATTTCACCATATGACTTCTGGAGGGAATCAGGATTTGAAAACTGAATCATGACATCACTAGATAGATGAGAGCAACATACCAAAACTACATAACAAGATCTTCAATTGTGAAGGAGTACCAAATGAATTATTGTCCCTGTCATAATGTGTTGTCAATGCTTAGTCAATTTGGCTAAGTTAATATTTCCAGACCAAAATATTGTACACACCTTTGTCTTAGGAGTTGTCTCCAAACATATTAGGTTGTTGCCATCAATGACAACATCATATCAATAGTGTCTCTTGACTATGTTGCCAACACTACCTAATGCCCATCCATAGAAAATCTAAATGTGTCTATGTTATATAATATGAGGGGAGGCAAAAGCACCAAATATAAAATCTCATTGCTAAGTTGTACTATCAATTAGAAGTGATAAAATTGATATTCACACAGTGTCATGAGTGAACATATTCACATCATCCAAAAATAACTTGAAAACAACAGACTTGTACACAAACACTAGAAAATAAGATTTTGTCTTTTAAATGTTTGGTTATAAAGTCTCCTTTATGCATCTTTAAACAATACAAATTTATTTTAAAAAATATTATGTTTACAAGATAGTTAGTTCGATATAATGCAATAATTTTATTTCATAAACTCTTAGAAATATTTTTAATGAAAACATTCATCAGGATTGAAATAGAAAAACACAACCTAATAGTAGATCTATCTCTTCTATCCAACTTCTCCCATTCATCTTGATCCATTGCTGATGGTAGAAAATTAAGTGTAACAATTATTATGATCCACTGATATCTTTGCACAAAAAGATTTCCAATTTTCAATTTCCACAACTCAAAGTTTTACCTATTGAACTCTCTCTCTCTCTATCTATTTTTTTCTATCCCTCTCTATCAATCTCCCTATTTATCACTACATTATAGCACTATTGTAATACTTTTTCATATTTGTTGGAGGTCCATTAAGGTCATCTATAGGTATGAGTTTATTTTAAATTAATCTCTCTCTATCTCTCTATCAATGTCCTCTCTAAAGGTACAATTATATTAAGCCTTGGTGGATATAGGGTTAGTGAGAATCTTCTAATATATATATCTTGATCTCATTCTCTATTTTCCTATCTCTCTTTGTCACCTCTCTCTCTTCCCCCTTCTCTCTCCACCTCTTTGTTCCAATAAAATAACTTTTTCTCTCCCTCTCTATCTCTCTTTGTCATATCTCTTCCTCCCTATCTCCCTTCTCTCTCTCTCTCTCATAATTTAGGTTTTTCTACCAATAAATATAAGAAAGAAATATATCCAATAGAACCCATCATTTCTATTGTTTTTCATTGTTATAAGACAATGCCAACCATTGCTACCTGATGGGGAGGCCTATGGGTTTAAGAAACCTATCTTGACACAACAGGTCAAGACCTATATCATACCCAAGTCTCCCTACCAATTCATGTGCTCATAGACATTTTCTATTCAAACTAAGCAATCTATTACAGAGGTGAAAGACCTATTTGTCTGTTGTTTCCAATACAAACTCTGCTTCCTTGGTGTGAGGTATTCTTCCTTATCCTCACTGCTTCCAAGATTCCCAATTTGTAAGGCCTATAGCCTTCTTGTGCCCATTATCAACCCTACTCTCTGGTCCAGGGTTCTGATTGCTTGATGCTCAATTCTTTCTACTCTATTTTTTTTTCACCCCTATCTTTTAGACTGCAACTTGCTTACTAGCCAGGCTATAGCACAGCTTGCCTAGCACAAGTTCACATGGTCTCACTCTAGCATTCCATGCACTACAACAAAAAGAAAAACAAAAAAAGAGACTCTGTTTGATGTCCTTCCCATGACTGTATAGAGGATATGCGAGGACATCAAACCTGAGCCATTATGTACAAATAGAAACAAAACAAAAATATATAGGAAAGAAAATTAACTATTTTGTTTTAGGCCGAGTTATGCACTCACTCTATAGAATTTCAAAAGCAAATCAAATAGTCCAAGTTTTCTTTATTGCTATGAAAGTGCTTATTACATTCGCAGCATCTCAGGCTTCCAACCCCTTCACAAAAATGGATCTGGCCTTTTATAAATTTTACCCTTGTCCATTATCAGATAGTTAGGGTTTCTTCCATTCGTATTGCTCCTTTGCATATACATTCGTTTGTATCATACAATACTGAAATATGCATTCACTTTATCATCGGCAAGATAATCTATTGTCTTATTGACATATACATTTGCTTTACCTTCGGTAAGACATTTGCTATCGATGGTGCCTTCTTATTTCTGGCTGATACCCATCTTCTCCCCGATGAGTCTTCCCTTCACACTTATCAGTGTGACTTTCAACATCGGCCAACGTTCAACTTCTCCCGCCGATATCCTTAGTCACTCCAATGAGCCTTGGCTCTATTCCGTCAACCAAACTCTTTCCCATCGGTGACACATTTAACTTCTCCACTGATGTCATATCTCACACCGATGTGCCTATCATTAACTAGTCGTCGGTAAGACTTCTTACATCGGCCTAACATTCTCTCCATCTCCCGATATGCACCTCATGCCGATATGCATTATCTTTTCTTATACTTCGGTGAGACCTACTTTGTCCTCCACTGATATATCTTTTTATCAGTCTTTTTACTAGTGGAACACCAGCTATCAACATAACTTCATAAAGCTTTGCCGATGAGTTCTCCCACTCTGATGGATCCACTTTTTATATGCATAAATTACTTGATATGCTATCAAATGAACCTACGCTTGCATTAGTCCCGCACCTTCCTAATTTAAAAACAAAAGCATTACACCAAAAATGTGTTATATACATATGGGCTCACTCCAAGCCCCTTGGTGCTCCTGCACCACTGCCCAAAGTGAGCCATTATTTTATAGAAAGTGAGATAGAGAGAGGAGACAAAGAAAGGAAGAGTGAAAGAGAGAAGGATAGATAGAAACATATATAAACATAGAGAGAGAGAGAGAAAGAGAAATAGAGAGAGAGGAGAGAGAGGAGAGATTTAAAAAGAAATAAGGGGAGATAGAGATAGAGGGACAGAGAGATCAAGAGAGAGAGTGAGAGAGAGGAGAGATAGAGGAAGAAATAAGGGAAGATAGAGATGGATCGAGAGAGATAGAGAGATAAGGAGGTAGAGAAAGAAATATAGAGAAGGAGAGAGATAGAGAGGTAGAGAAAGAGAGATAAAGAGACGTGATAAGAAAGAAGAGAGATCAAGAGAGAGTGAGATAAAGACATAAAGATAGAAAGAGAGAGGAGATAGATAATTAGACAAAGAGAAGATAGAGAGATATATAAATATAGAAATAAAGAGAGATGGTAAGAGAGATAGAGAAAGATAGAGAAATAGGGGAAGAGATAAAGAGAGAAGTAGAGAGAGGTTTAGATAGAGATAGAGTGATAGAGAGAGAGAGATATAGATAAAGAGAGATAAAAGAGGGTGAGATATAAATAGATAAATAGAGAAATATCTCTCCCTCTCTTATATCTTTATATATGTCTCCCTATCTCCCCTTCTCTCTTTTTGTCTTCCTTTCTCTATCTCTCTCTCTCTTACCATTTTTCTTTCTTTATATCTACCTCTTTATCTTGCTATCTCTCTATCTCTTTGTCTCCCTCTCTATCTATTCATTTCTTCTTATCTCTAATGAGGGTGTCAATCCTAAAACACACAATAACACATATTGTACATAGAAAATAGGAATGTTCTTTTATTGATTTGAACAACACATTACATCATAGAAACTATGTTTTGGGGTAAAAAGAGGGGTTTCAATTTCAAGTTTAAATCCTCCTTTCACACCTTACATTCAAGGACATAAATCAAGTCAAGCCACAACCTTTTACAGTAGGGCTCTACTATAGATTTAGTGTCCCTTAGAATGAAGAGGAAACTTGGAATTTGCTAATTAATTGATCAATTAAAGCCTAATTATGCTTAAAACCATAATTTCATAAAATTGTAAACAAATGGATGAAACATGACAAATGCTCACAGACAGAGATAGAATATTTAGAGTAAATACATACCAAACTTCAAGATTTTGGATGCGGGAAAGTCAAGGACTAATGAGAAGGTGCATGAGTCCAAGATACCAGTTTCTGTTGGGATCTCTAAAAGTTCTCTGTAACATGTTTCTATTGTTCCAGGGATTTCTGTGTTTCAGGATCTGGAGGACTAATGAGCGGGTGCCCAAGTCCAAGTCCTTTTCTTCTTTGATCTGCAATTTTGACACTCAGTTATATTCCCTACAACTCCACTCCTGCTTCTACACCTATAACCTGTAATCACAGAAAAGGGGGTTGGGGGTTGTTGTGTTTAGAGGCTTGCCTTGGTCAAGCCCCAGAGAGACATTCAAGTCTTTTGAACACCGTTGTCAGATGAGAGTGTGTATCCCTATGGGATAGAAACAAAAACCAATTGATAAATGATTTAAAACACAAATAAATATCACCTCAGAGGTGTAGCTTGCATATAGATGAAAATATTTCACATCATGAGAAGATCAAGCCAAGTCTGCATAACAAACACAATAACAAGACAAGTCTACTCTGCAACAATGAATATCTTGAATGCTCTAAAATCACAAGTGTGCCAAAATTTCATAATTATCTTCTAGTTTACAAATGAATCCCTAAACATGCTTATATATGCAACTAAACAACTTCCTGCCTTAATTTCATAATTCAAAATTGAGATGTCGGCAATGGACTCTTATAACGATCACATAACCGACATTTAAAATTTGGGACCCTGCTAAATAGGGTAGGACTAGGGCATGGGTGTCCAAGTCCTCAGCTCCTATTTAGGTCAAGGTTAAGCTCATAAGAGTCCCCTAGGCCCGATTTAATATGGGTTTTCAAGGATTTCCATTGGGAGTTAAGATGAACATGCATGATTACACCTAAAGGACTTGAGAGCTAAACTTAGGAGGGAAAAAGTCCTAGGGAGACATTTTCTAATGTAACATTTAGCCCCCACTTTAATGTATGCATGAAAAAAAGGCCCATACATGCATTAAAGTACAGTCAACAAACATAGAAAACATGCCATGCACTTAGAGCTAATGCATACACAAAGATTGAGAAATATTCTAGCCCCCAGTCTTAGGTAGACATTAGATAAACATGCCAAAGACACCCCAAATGTAATGAAGACAATGACATGAACATAAAACATGGAGAAGATAGCAATAGGCACTCAAGACACGGAGAAGACGACATTGAAGACATGTAAAACATAGTGAATGCAGTGATTATTTATTTTTCATTTTCTCATATATGAATGTAGATGCAAGTACATGGAAAGTAAACACACAACCCAAAATGTAGGGAGGGGCATTTTTCCACTTAGCTTTAGACTACATATGGGGAAATAGACATGCAATACAAATCTCAGAGTGTAGGAGGGGCATTTCACCATGCTCTTGAAGACTACACTTGAGAACAAACATGCCATACAAATCCCAAAGCATAGGAGGGGCATTTTGTCATGCTCTTGAGACTATACTTGGGAACAAACATGCCATACCAAACCCAAGTGTAGGGAGGGGCATCTCACCACACAGCTTTAGAATACACAAGGGGGAAAACACACGGAAGACACGAGCATTGTATAGTATGCCAAAGACATACTATGCATCTTAAACATGGTAAACAAGTGATGGAAGGAGCCTATTTCTAGGTTCACCACCATTTTAGGCACATTACAAGCACACCTAATGGTTGGGCTTATGCCATAACAACCAAAGACACGCTTAAGGGAGGATACACCAACCTCGCCTACTCGGAGGATTTTTGAAATAAAAAGATGTACACTAGCTCAAGAGATACACCATCCCTGCCTCTGTAGAGGGATTTGAATAAAAGGATATGTATGATATCGCACCTCTATAAAGGGCTTAATGATTGCAGTATAGAATAAAGATGTGCACTCGCATGGAGATACAACATCCTGCCTCCATAGAGGGCTTACAAACATGCTTCATTAGTACAAAATCAATCAGACAGCTTAAGGGAGGAAGAAAACACACAAGGGAATAAGAGCTCTCACAAAGCCCATGCCCCCAAAGGTGACATGTACTTTACGATCACCGAATGTTCCCACAAACACACAATTTCCTACAAGAAGAGGTTAGAAATATTTCTCTCAGATAACAACCACATCACATGATCAAAAGCAATGCATGTACATCATTCTCATAAAGATTTGATGCTATACTATGGGTCCAAGATCTAAGTATAACCATGGGGCTATACTGCAAAAATCTCAAAATCAAGTGTAACCAAGGCAAGATTCAAAGATAAACAAAGTGCATGGAGTAGATGTATTGTTATAGTTTGTTAGTACAATAAGGTGACACAATAATATCACATGGAGTGATTCTACTAGCCAAGCATTAGATGATATTTATCAACCCCATCGTCATGTATGGACTAGGTCCATTTTTGCTTACTCACTGAAGGGACACTTGGTCCGTATCAGTCTTGTTTATTTTTCATCATCCACCAGCTAGATAGAACTACTAGAAGAAGGTAAACAATAAATCAAGAGAGGAGAATCAAGTGCCTTAGGGTCATCACGTAGGAAGGTGCTTGTAGGTCACCAATCTCAATGTTAGGCCCCTAAGACACAACACACAATAATGAAAATAGAGGAGATGCAATATAGAAGAATGATGATACAAATAGAAGAAGCTTGTCGGTATCCTTAACCTTACAAGATTATCAAGGGTCATCCAAGGAGGCTTAAACAACACCTAACACATCATAGGGGAAACACAACACAAAGGTAAAGGGTTAGAAATACTTACCTGAAAGTATGATAGTACTAGAATTTAGAACTTGCGAGTATCTTAGAAAGATGCTCCATCAAGTTTTGCACAAAGTTTGAGTGGTTCATATTAGATTGTTCTTTGTTCTTAGAATGTCCGTGAGGTACTTGTTTCTCTAATCCTTGTGTATGTGAGATCTTTTGTTGATTACAATGAGGAGAACCACTATTATTTCCTATTGATGTTAATCATCTTACTCTTTTTTGATCTTCAGCTTTGTTATTTTGTTGAGTTTGTCTGTCATAGCGAAATGGGATATGTTCCATTGTAGCATCTTTTTCCTATGTCATAATCTCTTGTTTTGGTTGTTCAAGTTGTTTTTCCAATACATTTTGGTTAACTCCTAATCCTTGAAGGGATAATAGAGGAGGAACCTCAGCATATATACCATTTATTTGTGAATGAGGTGTGTTATCAAGCTTTTCCTTATCCACTTCTATCATACCCACTATTTCATTATAATCCAAATAGTCATCTTCCTCTTTGATTATATTTTTTTACATCATGTTGTTATCATATGCTTAGGAAATGGATTAATAAATATTTATAAGTTTTGATTCAAAGGAGCAACTGACTTATTTTCATTATCATTCACACTAGTACCTATATAACATTCAAGACAATGAGGTCTTGTATTTCATGTTTAAGACGTATACATCATTCAGTATCATGTCCCTGTTGTTGATGATAATGACAAAAAGCATTAGCATCAAAATAAGGTTGTTACATTCTACTAGGATCCAATGGTTTAATTGGAGGAAGATTCAAGAGGTTATTACTCACAGCTTGATTCATGATAGAATGTAAGGATGCAAATATTGGAGAAAACTGTCTTTGTTGTTGTTTATTCTGAAATAGTGTCCTCTTCAGATTAGTGATAGAGGACACTTGTAAAATATTGTTTGAATTCTATCCATTAACCTTGATGAAAGTCTTATTATTCCTCTTAAAGTTGTTTTGTGAAGGTCCACCCATGGATTGACCAACTTGATCTGACAACTTTTGGTTTTCATACTGACTAGAAGAAAGTTGGTAATCTCAAAGGGAGGTACATAAATGTTGAAAAGAGTTATACTTCATCAAGAGAATCTTATCACAGATGTTAGGTTGTAGATTTGTAACAAACACATTCTAAACATATTCATCCTTTATCTAATATTGAATTTGTGCATAAAGAGCTTGATACCAACTGATAAACTCAGTTAACTTCTCTTTCGGACCTTGCTTGCAATGGACTAAATCAATCAAAGAAACTTGAGGTCCAATGTTTGCTTGAAAATGTTGTAAGAATTGAGTAACTAGCTATGAAAAAGAGTGTATTGAATCTAGAGGTAAAGAGCAAAACCATTCTAAAGCCATATCTTTGAGAGATCATGGGAAAAGTTTTGCTAACAAGTCCTCTTCAAAGTAGAAATCACTACACATATATGTGAATGCTACCACATAAGTATTAGGATCACCTTTTCCACCATATTTTTCAAAGCAAGGAGTTTCAAACTTCTCAGGCATAGGAGTTCTCAAGATTGCATGGGATAGAGGATTATGAGCATGGTAAGTTGGTATATTAGGTTGTGAAGAATTTGTCAAGCTTGTCACCTTTTGTTGTAAACAAGTCATGCCTTGCAAGATTTGGTTTAAGAGGGCATCATTAGGGGAATTGGAACCAAAATGTTGAGGTGATTGAGTGTGAGTAGTGACAAGTGGAGGTTGTGAATAGGTGAGCGGTGGTTGGACATAATGATAGGTGGAAGGTGGTTAAGAGTGATATGAAGTCACCCTAGGTGCTAGGTTCTGATAGTTGAATCCCATAACTTTGTAATTTTTTGAATTGGTGTTATTAGATACTCTAATACTAGTGGTAGCATTACTACAAGCATTTACATTAGTAGTTAAAATTGTTGATGTAAATGTAGACATTCCAGTGGTTGATATAGGTGTCGATACTTGCATATGAAACAATGCCGACATATTATTAATAAATTTTGCACATTTAGTCACCGACATAACATTATTATGTACTATACGTGCTAAACCTCAAATTACATTAACACTATCTTGTCCTTCTTTTATCAGTTCTCTTATGTTATGAATCGTAGGTATAGCTTCTTCTGCTATCCTTTCATTTTCCATAAATGCTTGAAAATTGGCTAGCTCTTTATCAAGTTTATTTATTTTCTC
Source organism: Cunninghamia lanceolata (assembly GCA_027924645.1). NCBI lineage: Eukaryota > Viridiplantae > Streptophyta > Pinopsida > Cupressales > Cupressaceae > Cunninghamia > Cunninghamia lanceolata. The sequence continues at coordinate 21,254,413 of BSBN01000112.1, read as the reverse complement.
ATTAGCTACATGTGTTACCACCTCAATAGTGTCCTCTACATCATGAAATATTTGATCTTCCATTGTATTTGTAGGAGGTATGATATCTTGCAAAATTTGTGTCTCTCCTTTTGTAAAGAAGGTGTTCAATGGGTTTTTAGAGGTAGGAATACCATTTATTTTAGGAGCACTAGAAACCATTAGTCTAATACTTCTTATTAAAGGGATATTTCTATTAGGTCAGTGGGTTATAAGACTTATACAAAAGCATACAACACTCAATGCACAAACTAATAGAACAAACCCTAGGAATAAGATATGCTTATACACCTAAAATGTTTGATTTTTCAACTTTTTTCAATGCAAATAAGTAAAAGAAGAGGTGTTGTAAGGAAATTGATGAGGGGAATCCAATAATAACCCTAATATAATTCTAATAATGCAGAAATATCCTTCACAACACACCTTTAATGCAATTCTATATGCAAAATAAGTCAAAATCTAGTGAAAATGCAAGATTTTAAACCCTAAATGTGAAATTTAAATGCAAAAATGTACTATGATGAAACACTACAGTTAGAAATCTATCCTAAATGAGTGTTTAAAATAGTAGCAAAATCTGAAACAAGATTTTAACCACAAACCCTAGCTAATGCAAAAACTAGGTTATATGAAAAATGCACAATTTCAAGCAATTTTTAACAAATTAGGCATGAAAATACAGTGCAAATGAATAATAAATAACAAAGTTTTGTAATTTAAATTAGATATAATGAAAACAACAGAAATTAAACTAAATTAGATGCAATTAATTCAAATTATTTGAAAATGCAAGCCTAAAATGTCAATTTTTTTTAAATTTTCAAAATTTTCATTTTTTTGTAAATTTTCAAATGCAATAGGAAAATGATGAATGAAATGAATGCAAATCTAAAGTACAACACTCAGAAAGGTGCAAAATTCAAATAAACATGGGTTCACCAAAATGTTTCGGGGTAAAAAGAGGGGTTTCAATTTCAAGGTTAAATCCTCCTTTCACACCTTACATTCAAGGACATAAATCGAGTCAAGTCACAACCTTTGGCAAGAGGGATCTACTGTAGATTTAGTGTACCTTAGAATGAAAAGGAAACTTGGAATTTTCTAATTAATTGATCAATTAAAGCCCAATTATGCTTAAACCCCTAATTTCATAAAATCGTAAACAAACGGACGAAACACGATAAATGTTCACAAACAAAGATAGAATATTCAAAGTAAATACATACCAAACTTCAAGATTTCAGATGCAGGAAAGTCAGGGACTAATGAGTAGAAACCTAAGTCCAAGATACCGGTTTCTATTGGGATATCTAAAAGTTGTCTGTAACCTATTTCTACTATTTCAAAGATTTCTATGTTTCAGGATCTAGAGGACTAATGAGCGGGTGCCCAAGTCCAGGTCCTACTTTTTTGCTTTGATCTACAATTCTAACACTCTATTATATTTCCCTACAACTTCACTTCTTCTTCTGCACCTATAACCTGCAATCATAGAAAAGGGGGTTGGGGGTTGTGGTGTTTAGAGGCTTGCTTCAGTCAAGCCCCAGAGAGACATTCAAGTCTTCTGAACACCATTGTCAGATGAGAGTGTGTATCCCTATGGGATAGAGGCAAAAACCAATTGATAAATGATTGAAAACAAAAATAAATGTCACCTTGGAGGTGTAGCTCACATATGATGAAAATATTTCACATCGTGAGAAGATGAAGCCAAGTTTGCATAACAAACACAATAACAAGACATGTCTTCTCTACAACAATGAATATCCTGAATGCTCTAAAATCACAAGTGTGCTAAAAGTTCATAATCATCTTCTAGTTTACAAATGAATCCCTAAACATGCTTATATATGCAACTAAACAACTTTCCACCTTAATTTCGTAATTCAAACTTGAGATGTCGGCAACAGACACTTATAATGGTCACATAACCAAAATTTAAATTTGGGACCCCGCTAAATAGGGCAGGACTAGGGCACAAGTGCCCAAGTCCTCAGCCCCTATTTAGGTCAGGGTTAAGCTCACAAGAGTCCGCTAGGCCCCATTTAATATGGGTTTTCGTGTATTTCCATCAAGAGTTAAAATGAACATGCATGATTACACCTAAAGGACCTAGGTGCTAAACTTAGGAGGGAAAAAGTCCTAGGGAGATAGTTTCTGACATAACAAATTGAAGTCAAATCAGAGGATGAATCCTTAATAGACTTCAACACATTATAACTTCCTTTCTCCAGATTCTGGAACCTTCTTCCTTCTGTAGCTTCAAATCTGCTAGGGTTTCTATTTTCCCTTCTTTTCCTAACTCTCCACTTTCCCCCTTTCTCTATTGCACAAAAGAATCCAAAAAATGGTCATAACTAGCCTTTTTTGGTGTCTTCCAACCAAAATTTTGAAATTTGTAACTCCCTTCAAAAATAGGTCAACTTCTGGGATCCATAACTTTTGATCTAGGTGTCTGATTGACAAACTGTTTGATGCATTGTACAGCTCATGAAGTGCTCTAAGCCAATAATATTCACTTTGCCAATTCTACCTATTTGCAAGGCCATACGAGCATCTAAGTGAATCATATTTGACTTTGAAACTTTTTCAGGAGTTTTTAATGAAATGGAAAGTTTAATATCTTTTAGCCCACAAGTGATCTTTGGCCAATTCTTTCACCAAAGGTTGTATTTTTCAATTTCAAAGCCATGAGTAAATTTCTACTTCCATACATGCTCAAATGCAAACTTTCTTAAAATAACAATTTGCTATTTTTAGCAGTTTGGAAAAATTGAAGGTTCTACATCATTATTCAAGAAATTGGGTATCTAAAAATACTAAAATTGAAAAGAATAGAAAACAAAATCATCATTTTTTTGGGTGATACAAGATTGCCCTTACACCATTGGATGCTCCTGCATTAGACACCCAAGGTAATTTGAGAAGTAACCTTGTCACATCTCAAGTGTTTAAGGAAAATCCAAAAGGTCAACCTCTGCCTTAGACAACTAGGAAGAATATTTGGCAGGCCTTCCTTTCCACTTAACCAGATATTCTTCATATTGCATGTTTCATGTAGTCATGATCAGAGAGTCCATAGAGTGAACTATCCAGGTTGTGCAGCAAGAGTAAACATAATGGAAGAAACTTAAATATAGAATGAAAAGAAAGATTCTGATGCAGAGCTCTGCAAACACCCTATTCAGATAATGATGGAAACAAATCACAGAATCATAACTATTCTCTCCCTCAAACACCAGAGAAAGGAAGAACTCATCTTAACAGATGCTGAAAAGTCTTCAACAACGTAGTCTTATACACAAGTGACCAGCCTGTCATTTTCTCTTATTCATTATTGCCCAAATAAGACAGCAATCATGTAGGACTGTTATTCTTGTGGCGTATCCTTTCTTATGGGAGCAAATGAATAAAATTTCACATATCTTAGACCAGTGGTCTTTTAATTCTCAACCAATACATGACAGATGATCTAACATCAATCATGGAGTAAATGCACTCTACACACAAATTGCCATCGAGAATTTCCATCTTCCATTTTAGCAAGCGGTCCAAGTTTCTATTTGCAGGTTGACACTAATTAGAAGCCCGATTTTGTGCTTCCTTCTATTTGTTCAGAAAAGCAAGGCAATTACTCCCAGTGCGACAGATCTGCAACTAAGAATAGAAACAATCTTTCAAAGATATCAACACATATAAACTCCTGTGTAACTCGCAAGTCTTCCAACAACCGATATAAGGATTATATCGCACATAACAGACGATTAAGGAATAGTAACACTCAGGAACAAAGCACTACACATAACATTCATTTTAGAACGTTGATACTCGAAAACAGAACAAATATGTCTTGGCACCATTTTCCACAAACAGATCTACGGCAAATAATAGCTCTTGGTTTTCTACACAAGGCAGAAACTAATTTGTGGGTAGATTAACTACCATCAATCAAGCCCCAAACAAGCCTGAGTCCATCACAAAATAACGATTTGGAGTCTATAGATACTCAGAAATTAGATTCAATATAAATAAAGAAATCTATAGTTCTTTCTAATGGTGGATACAACGTAATTCAATGATGGAATACCCTCCTTGAGGGCTCCCCTTCTCCTCGTCTTCACAAGGCCTTAAGTAGATGTTTACATCAGTTACAATAACTGTCCCTTCATCTTCATCTTTCCAGTCACGACTCTTCAGTTACAATAACTGTCCCTTCATCTTCATTGTTCCAATCATGACTCTTCATTTTTTTTTTCTTTTCTTGCATACATACATAACTCGACATTATGCCATACTCGGCCAACTAGACTCAAAGTGGCACTAAGGCCTTATAACATAACACTTGTACATAACGTAAAATGTAGGGAATCTTCTGGATTCTTCAGGTTTTGAGGTGCTCCTGCACCATACTCCCAGACTTGAAAAATTTCCATGTCCCATGGAAATGCTCGGTGAGAACTGCAACAACTCTGTCCTCTTGATGTCTTCAACTCTAACTTGATGCCTCTGCTGCTTTTACCCTTCAACTGTGACTTCTCTCAATGGAGTTTAACTGGCTGCTCCTCCAAATGCTGCTCCAAACATAAGTCCACCCTCAATGCTGCACCAACACTTTTGTCCCTCACCTGGGAGTCCTCTCTTGCCTCTCTCCCCAGGGCTTTTGGCAACACCCATTGGACCTCCTTCTTAGGCCCTTGAACCATCTCCTATGGCTCCATGACAGATCTCCTATCTGCCTACCTGCAGCTTATGGACATACATCTGCAACCACAAATATTAGCAAACCGAAACACCAATCTCTCACTTAGCCCCATCTGAGATATAATCCAACACAAAACTTCCCAGAGCTTTCGCTAGCTCTGATACCAAAATGATGCAGAGCTCTGCAAACACCCTATTCAGATAATGATGGAAACAAATCACAGAATCATAACTATTCTCTCCCTCAAACACCAGAGAAAGGAAGAACTCATCTTAACAGATGCTGAAAAGTCTTCAACGACGCAGTCTTATACACAAGTGACCAACCTGTCATTTTCTCTTATTCATTATTGCCCAAATAAGACAGCAATCATGTAGGACTGTTATTCTTGTGGCGTATCCTTTCTTATGGGAGCAAATGAATAAAATTTCACATATCTTAGACTAGTGGTCTTTTAATTCTCAACTAATACATGACAGATGATCTAACATCAATCATGGAGTAAATGCACTCTACACACAAACTGCCATCGAGAATTTCCATCTTCCATTTTAGCAAGCGGTCCAAGTTTCTATTTGCAGATTGACACTAATTAGAAGCCTGATTTTGTGCTTCCTTCTATTTGTTCGGAAAAGCAAGGCAATTACTCCCAGCGCGACAGATCTGCAACTAAGAATAGAAACAATCTTTCAAAGATATCAACACATATAAACTCCTGTGTAACTCGCAAAGTCTTCCAACAACCGATATAAGGATTATATCGCACATAACAGACGATTAAGGAATAGTAACACTCAGGAACAAAGCACTACACATAACATTCATTTTAGAATGTTGATACTCGAAAACAGAACAAATATGTCTTGGCACCATTTTCCACAAACAGATCTACAGCAAATAATAGCTCTTGGTTTTCTACACAAGGCAGAAACTAATTTGTGGGTAGATTAACTACCATCAATCAAGCCCCAAACAAGCCTGAGTCCATCACAAAATAACGATTTGGAGTCTACAGATACTCAGAAATTAGATTCAAAAGAAATAAAGAAATCTATAGTTCTTTCTAATGGTGGATACAACGTAATTCAATGATGGAATACCCTCCTTGAGGGCTCCCCTTCCCCTCGCCTTCACAAGGCCTTAAGTAGATGTTTACATCAGTTACAATAATTGTCCCTTCATCTTCATCTTTCCAGTCATGACTCTTCAGTTACAATAACTGTCCCTTCATCTTCATTGTTCCAATCACGACTCTTCATTTTTTTTTTCTTTTCTTGCATACATACATAACTCGACATTATGCCATACTCGGCCAACTAGACTCAAAGTGGCACTAAGGCCTTATAACATAACACTTGTACATAACGTAAAATGTAGGGAATCTTCTGGATTCTTCAGGTTTTGAGGTGCTCCTGCACCAGATTCAAATGCTCAATATATCATAGATGCAAAATTTCTACATGCTGAAAACATGCGGGCTTACAAACTAGGGCTCACAGGCCTAGATTCCAGTTACAAGATATGGCATTGAAGCACCTATCCAGAAAGACTCTACTATCGGTGTTATGAATTATTCTATCTAATCAACTACTAACTTCCTAGTACATCCTAGAGATCTATATATATCATTTCCAAGCTCAAATAATCCTCCACATCAGCTAAGGAAGGTCACAAACTCCAATGAAGAGTTGTAATGTGTAGAACCCAAATAGGTTAGACTTAAACAACTAGTACTCCTCTAAAAATGAATGAAACAAGGTGCAAACCTCAAGGAAGGTCTATCTAATCATTATGTACTATATGATATGTTCCATTTATCTCCGCAAGTCATAGAAATGCTCTAGAAATCTTCTCCTTCAACTGACTGTCTGAATGCTCTATTTTGTGAAAACATGTGATCTTAGGATATCAATAAATTTTAGCAAACAAGTCCAAATGACCTAAATTTTGGATATGATGTAGCTAATTCTGTCTAGATACTAAGTCCTACTCCATAAGTTTTGAAATGAAAATGCAGCAAAATGTGGTACAAAAAGCTGAAACTGCTACTGATTGAACTGAACTAGAAAATGAAAGAAAACAAAAGAATGCAAATGTTTTTGGTTGATGCAAGATTTCTCTGCAACTTGGGATGCTCCTGCACCAGACACTTGACTTTGTTGAAAAAGTATGTCCCTTAGTTTTCTGGGGCTAGAGGAAAACCAAGACGGTCCACCTCAGCCTGATAAATCCATGTTGAGTCTTCTTCCAGTCTGCCTTTCCACTTCACTAGGTATTCCTTGTATTGCTTGCCTCTGGTATTGTGTCCAACTCTGCTATCCAAGATGTCTTCTATCTAGTCTGGTTGTTACTATGGTAACTAATTCTTCAAATGATCTTTGATGTTCTCACTTGATTCTCCTTCATGATACTGATATAGGTCTGCAATGTTGAATATAGGTGATATAACCAATGTCTCCGGTAGCTCCATTTCATATGCATTTCTTGAATCAAATTTCTTGAGTATCTTACATGGTTCAAACTTCTTCATCTTCAACTTGTTATATGTCCCTACTAGAAATCTCTCTTTTCTCAAATATACCATTGCTTCATATCCCACTAAAAATTCCTTATGTCTCCTCTTCTCATCTTCTTTCTCCTTATACTTACTATTGATCTCCTTCAAATGCTTCTTGACCTGATTATGTATTGTCTCCATGTATCCGACAAATTCTTCTACTTCTGCACTTCTCTTATTCTCCATACCGATGTCTCTCAATTTTGCTACTCCTCTAGGTTTTACTCTGATTACAATCTCAAAAGGTGTCTTTCCTGTACTCCTATTCACTAAATTATTGTATGCAAACTCTGCTTATGGTAGAATTAGATCCCAATTTCCTGTCTTCTCTCCTACCAAACATCTCAACAAATTTTCCAAACTCATGTTTACCACTTTTGTCTTTCCATTTATCTGAGGATGAAATGCTGAACTAAACTTCAAATCTATCTTCATCTTCTTCCACAATGTCCTCCAAAAATATCCAATGAATCTTGTAACCCTGTCTAAAATTATTCTCTTAGGTAATCCATGCAATCTCACAATCTCTTTGAAAAATAGGTCAGCAACATGCACTGCATCAGTTGTCTTCTTACAAGGTATGAAATGTGCCATCTTTGAAAATATGTCTACCACTACAAATATAGAATCATGTCCTCTTTGTTTCTTCTACAATCCTAATATGAAATCCATGCTTATGTTTTCCCAAGGTCTCTCTAGTACTATCAAAGATTTGTACAACCCAATATTCTAACTACTCCCTTTTGCAACTTGACAAATTCTACAACTCTGCACAATCTTCCTTACATCCTTATATATCTGAGGCCAAAAGTAATGTTCACTTACCAAAGCCACTATCTTATCAATTTAAAAATGTCATGCTAATCAACCACTATGTTTCTCCTTTATCAAATTATCTCTCATTGAAATCCTAGGTATAGACAACTGATTTCCTTTTAACAACATATCCTCTTGAATGAAATAATCCAACCACTCACTTCTATCTGTCACAATAGGTTCCTTACATGATTTCCATGGTTCTGCAAAATCAAGATCTTCCTCATACATATACTTCAGCTCTTCAAAACCTAATACTTCAATTCTCATCTCTATCAACAAATTCCTTCTTCTACTCAATGCATCAGCAACCTTATTTGACTTCCCACTCCTATGCTTTAATACAAATGTGTAACTTTGCATGAACTCTACCCATCTTATTGAAAGGAAGCAAGGTATGTGGAAACACTTCCTACACTGATCTACTGAGGAAAGTTTTATGCAAATTTTTACTTTTACAGTTACAGATTAAGATGCACATTAACAGAAATATAATAACAACTTCCAAATGAAAACACAAAACTTACAACACAAGATATACATGGGGAAAACCCTTTCAGTTAAAAAACCCCACTCCAAAGCTACCCAATATATTATTAAGGAATCAAGAAGATTACAATATACTTGCGGAGCAAGATTTTATAAGAGTATATCCAACCAGAGATCTAGGAGGTAACTCAACATCTATAAGATTCTACACACAACCTCCATCTCTAGCTCCTGATATATAGGATATACAATATAGTAATCCATTACCAGTAATTATAAAACCATGAGCCAAAACCACCCAAAGTGGCACCCAAATTATCTCCAATCAAGATGCCTTGTGATGTGCCATAACACATGTCAACACGTGTAACTCTCCCTTTACAACTCTTTTATGTGTCCAACATGTTTTTACATTTCCCAAAAATAGGAGGTCCAACTTATGGAGGTCATAATTTTTTATCTGGGTGTCCAATTGACGAACCGTTTGATGCATCAGAAATCTCATGAAGAGATCTATAACCCTGCAACCCACTTCATCAGTTACAAAAAAAATTAGTATTTAGGGACCTCTAAGTGCCTCAAAATTGAGTTTGAAACTTTTTCGGTAGTTTTCAAAAATAGAAACTTTAATATCTCATGATCCAGGTATGATCTTGAGTTGAAACTCACCTGAGATGTTTACTTAGCTATTTTGCACCTTCTAGGAAAATTTCAAGTCAATCTGAGGTCAAATGTAAACTTACTAAAAATAGTAAGTCCTGCCATTTTTAGCCCTTTTGGAAACTTTGAAAGTTCTAGATCATTCTTCAAGATATAGGGTATTCGAAAAGACCAAAACTGGGAAGAATAGTAACCTTTTGAATTGCAAGGTTGAGACACTTTTATTAACATTCTCCCATTTGTTGAACACCTTTCAAGAGCAAAGGGAGTATCAACACCATGATTTAATTGCTAGGGGCTGAGAGGCCCATAGACTTAGAACTCCATTTGAACTTCTCTATGCTCATAGGTTTTGTCAAGGAATCTGCAACATTCCTCAAAGTATCAACTTTCTCCAAGTTTACCTTCCCATCCTCTACCATGTCATGAATGAAATGGTACTAGACATCAATATGCTTAGTCCTCATTTGGAAAGTAGGATTCTTCACCAAACATATGGCACTCTAATTGTCACAACAAATAATAATCTTCCTTGCATCAAACCCAACATTAAAACAAAATCTCTTAATCCAAATGGCTTCTTTACAAGCATGAGTTGTTTCTATGTACTTAGATTTAGCAGTGGACAAAGCAACCACAAATTGTCATTTACTCATCCAACTAATAGCACCACCAAACATAGTGAACACATAAGCACTGGTGGATCTCCTGTTGTCAATGTCACCTACCCAATCTGAATCCACAAATCCAAAGTGAATGTCGAGGTCCTGTAGGATAACCATGATAACATAAGGAATACTCAGAAGTACCCCACAAATATCTGAACACTCTCATCACTTCATCCCAATGTACTCGTCTAGGATTAGCTATCAATCGACTAAGGACTCTCGCTACTTGGGTAATGTTTGGTCTTGTACATACCATCACATACATCAAACTACCAACCACACTAGCATAAGAAACCCTACCCATATCCTTTGTCTCAAAAGGAGACTTTGGACAATCTGCAACAGATAACTTTGTCCCCATTGTAACAGGAATAGTCAAAGGTCTTCAATCCACCATGCTAAATCTCTCCAACACAGTTTTAACATACTTACTTTGGCCTAACCAAAGTTTTATGTTTTCTCTATCTCTTCTGATCTCCATCCCCAGAATGTACCGAGCTACCCCTAGATTTTTCATTTGAAATTGTGCTGACAACTAAGGCTTCTGTAGACACCCAAATTGACCCTTTACATCATTTGTCAATTTATTGCATTATTCACCACTGCATATATCAATTTAGTCTAACACATTTGTATCAATCATCTATTTTCTTCTAAACCATATATTTCCATCATTAATTAAATAAATTATATTTATTTAATTAATTCCATCTAATTTCATCTATTTTCTATTATTTAATTATCTCATTATTCTTCTAAATAAATAAAATCAATATTTTATTTATTTATCTTCTCATCATGCATATAAATTAAATAAATTTATTTATTTAATTTATATCGATTTTTCCAATTTTTCTAAATTTAGCTTTTTCCTCTATCATTTAAAAATAAATTAAATGAATTTATTTGTTTAATTTATTTTTATCTTATCATTTCCTTATCTTATCACTTTCTTCTATGTGTACAAGGCACACTTGTCCATAGTTTTTTGAAAATAAAATACAAAAATGATCTAATTGGTTCTAAAATCAATCATCCACGTCCAAATCATAAAATAGACAAGCATCCTATTTTAAGAAAATAAATCTTACCACTACCAACAAACCAACAACAATCATTTAATAAAAGCTATCTCTATAGACATATGTCTTGTACACATTCATCCAAGCTTCTTGTTTAATCTCAACCGTTCACATAGTCACCTAATCTCCACCATTGATCAATCTTAGTTGAGAGCTATATAAACACCCTCTCACCTCATTTCATGATAATCCCACACAATCTTGATAGAATCCATATTATCATCTCATGCATATTGAATCCATTGAGCACTTTAAGCATATCATCTATCATCATGGAAGCTTGACAACTATGGTTGTTCACTATTGACAACTATGGTTGTTCACTATTGCGAAGCAATCAACATTACAACCAAGGAATTAATATAATCTGGGTGACATTGTTCTTTGATTTGATTTCATTTTGTGTCATTTAGATGGATTCTTTGAAGGTGGTAGGATTGGGTTTTGATTGTAATGCTTGATCCTATTAACTCAATTTTTCCTTGCTAACACAACTTCAAATCAGAAATCAAACTTTTACCATTTCCAATGAGTAATATATCATCGACATACAATGCAATAATGAGAATGTGATCATTATCAAACTTGTAATAAACACAATGATATGATTTTGATCTCTGAAATCCAATACTCAACACAAAGGCATCAAACTTTTGGTACCACATCTTAGGAGACTGTTTCAAACCATACAAAGACTTTTTCAACTTTCACACCAGATTTTCTTTACCTTTCACCATGTAGTGCTCTGGCTGTGACATATAGATTTCCTCCTCCAAGTCACCATGTTGTCTTCACATCTATCTATTCCACTTCTAGATCATACGTTGATACAAGAGATAATAGGAACCAAATAGATGTCATCTTTGCAACAAGAGAGAAAATCTCACCATAGTCAATTCCCTCCACCTAAGAATACCCTTTTGCACCCAATCTAGCCTTATATTTCTCAACACTGTCATCTACACTAAATTTATTTTTGAACACCCACTTGCATCCAACAAGTTTTCATCCTTTTACTCAAAGGCACAAAGTCCCAAGTATTATTATTTTCTAAAGAAGCCATTTCCTCTTCCATTGCCTCCTTCCAGAAACCTAGATCTTTCATACCTATAGCCTCTTTCAGAGTTCTAGGCTCATTAGTGTTAGAAATAAAAGTAAAAATACAATTGGAATAATGTAATGAATAACCAAACCTATCAGGTTGTTGCCTTATCCACATGGACCTCCTTAAATATTGAGGTTGAGGTTATTCATATTCTTCTGAACTTTCAAAGCTACTAGAGCTCTCCTCATTATCAGGTCCAATAGATGTTTTTGGTTCAACTTTCTCAGGGTTGGAAGGAAGCTAAACCACATCATCTTTCTTCTCTTCTTTCTCTAGCTGTAAGACAATAGAAGAAGGATTGAGCTCTCTAAAGATCACACTTTTGCTATATAGAACTCTCCCAGCCATTGAATCGTAAAGCTTGTACCCTTTCACACTGATGTCATAACCAATGAAGATACAGTTCACAGCCTTGTTCTCCAATTGAGACCTCTTCTCCTTAGGTACATATGCATATGCCTCACAACCAAATACTTGAATGTATCTTAATGAAGGATTTTTACTAGACCATACCTCCATGGGTGTCTTATCAATGAGTGTTGATGTAGGAGACTTGTTAACTAGGTAACAAGCGGTAGAAACAACTTCAACCCATAAATTTTGTTCAAGACCAGCTCCACTTTGTTGTAAATATGTGCCTATGATGTGTTGTCATTGATGTCAACATATCCCTTTGTTAGAAACAGGGGAAATAGTGCAGATCAGTGAAGTAGCTAATTGCTCTACATTTCCAGAGGAATGAAGATCAAAGTATGCAAACTATATGGCTATGTAGAGGATTGTCTAAAGTAGCTCTAGTTAAGATTTGAGAGGTCTGCATGAAGATTTGAAGAAGCTATGGCCATTTGAGTATAACTAGGTTTTGTAGTATTCAGAAGAGATAGAATGACAAAAAATTGGTCCAGATTGCTCCACAATGAAAACTTATGATTTGGAGATCTAGAGGCATGTTTGGGAAGTCAGTGTGTATCCTCAACTCAAGTGGTTTGTGGTTTGGAGTTCCACAAGCAATATTTCTAGTGTGATGGTCATGGTAGATAGTGTTCTCTAGGTACTAGATGAAGATGCAAGTGATTCTGGTGATTTGGAGTAGTGCAAATATTATTGTTGAATTCAATGTGCTTGTGGAGGTCTCTGGATCATGTACCTGCTGTGTTGGAGGTCCACATTGAAGATTGATCTCATTGTTGGAGATTTCTTCCTTGGTGTTGCTATTCTTCCTAGTCTTGGTTGATTGAATGATTCAAGTGTGTTGTGTATGATCTAAGAGCAATTCTATGGAGCGTAGCGTGTTGATTGAAGAAGATTCAAGTCCCAGCTATGTTTGGCCGATAGTACAATGATCCACATTGAATCAAGCTGACCTTGATGTTCATTCCAAGGTTGATGAAGCATATAAATACTTGTGGGTGAGTTGTGAAAAGTTGTCCTTGTGTGAAAATGATAAAATCCTAAGAAAGGTACAGAGGCAGAGTAGAGAAGAGGAGGAGCATAGGAACAAGAACAGTAAGGTATGAAGAGATAGTGAAGAAGTGTTTGGGGGTAGAGAAGAAGTTTTGTGAGCTTTCAATGGGACTGAACCATGCATGAAGAAGATGCTATTTCTTAGTTTATTCTTCCTGTACTAAACATAAAATCTTGTAGGCATTGAGCCTCCTATAGGTAGTGAGCCTCTTTGAGCAGTGAGCTCTGGGCAGTGTGCCCGAATGCAAGTGCCTTCCCATTTCTTTTAAGTGCTTTTAACAGGGTATGCATCTTGTGGGTTAACCCCCACCGTGGTTTTGCCTTAACTAGGTTTCCACATAAAAATTATGGTGTTTTGTGTGTTCATTTTGTTTCTGCTCATGTGTTGTTAATTCATGCTTCAATATTCACAAAATTAATTTTTTTGTAAGTTGTAAAAGAAGATTAAAAGCAGAAAAGGTTAAAATTATGGACAATTGATTCACCCGACTCTTAGTTGTCTGACCTAATTCCAATAATTGGTATCAGAACCGGTTCCTCTAAAAGAAGTTTGACCACTTGAGGAGATCCAAGATGTTGACTTACAAGAAGGAAAGTCTAAGATTAGATGAAAACATTACTTCCTATATGTAGAAGGTGAATGAACTTGTGACCAGTATCAGAAGCATTGGTGGAACATTGGAAGAATCAGAGATTGTTGCCAAAGTGCTCAGATCCTTACTTGCGGCATACAAGCATAAAGTTGTTGCCATTAAAGAGATCAGGATTGTGACAACTCTTACAAGGGATCGGTTGGTTGGCAAGCTTTTAGTATTTGAAATGAGTGAGTTTGGCGATTCTCTTCTTAAGTCTGAATTTGCATTTAAGGCCTGTGTTTATGGAAAACAAAGATATGATCTAGGTGAAATCTCTTCAAGAAGATCAAATAGATTTAAGAAGGCAAAGAAGGATCTTGAAGATGATGAAATTGAGGTTGGAGAACTTGAAGCCCTTATTGCCAAAAGATTGCCAAGAGGATCTGGTAAGTATGAAGGAAAGTTGCCTTTCAAATGTTTTTCTTGTAATAATATTGGTCATTTTGCCTCAAGGTGTTTGAAGAGGGTTTCAAAGCCAAACCCTAACAGATCAAGGGCTCAGAAGAAATGTTACTATGCCCAAGAAGTTGATGAAGAAGGAGTCACAGATGATGAATCTGATATGGGAAGTAACTCAAGAAATGAATGGGTCATTCATTGCCATCAAAGAAGAAGATCCGGTGTCTACTGAATCTACTAGCTGTGTGAATGTGGAAAGTGCCCTGGCTACTTAGATTGAAGAAAAGGATGAATGGGTGATTGACAGTGGATGTTCTCATCATATGACTAGTGATAAAAGTAAGTTCATAAGTTTGGAAAGATATGAAGGTGGAATCGTGAAGTTTGGAGATAATTTAGTTGGTAGAATTCATGGCAGAGGATCCATCTCTTTTGTTGGTAAGAAAACACTAATGATGTTTTGTATGTAGAAGGATTGAAGCATAATATTCTCAATGTTGGATAGTTGGTTGACATAGGGTATGATCTCTGATTCAAGGATGGAAAATGAAAACTCTTAGCAAGCTCTAGAACTATGATTGCATTAGGCACACAAACTAAAGGTAACATCTTTCATTTAAGTGGTGCTGGCAAAAGTTGTTTGATTGCTCAAATTGATCAGAGTTCGTTATGGCATAGGAGAATGTGTCATGTGAATTTTGATAATATTGTCAAGATAAGTTCTACTCAAGATGTGAGAGATCTTCCAAAACCTATGAAACCTACTAATAGCATGTGTAGAGAATGCCAATTGGGTAAACAGAACAAAACTTCATTCAAGAGTAAAGAACAATTTTCAAGTAGACTATTGGAACTTGTGCATACTAATCTATGTGGTCCTACTAGAATTAGAAGTGTGCAAGGAGAGATATTTTATGTTGTTGATTGATGATTACCCCGGATGATGTGGGTAACTTTCTTGAAAGAAAAATTAGAAGCTCTTGACAAATTCAAAGTGTTCAAGGTTATGGTGGAGAATGAGATTGGCATGAAGATAAAGTGTCTGAGATCCGACAGAGGTGGAGAGTTTACCTCTAGTGAGTTTGATACATTCTGTGAAAAACTTGGAATAAAAAGACAGTTATCTACTCTTAAAACTCCTCAGCAGAATGGATTTGTGGAAAGAAAGAACTGATCCATTCAAGAATCTACTAGGACCATGATGATGGAAGAAAATGTTCCACAAGTCTATTGGAGAGAAGCTGTGAGTACTGCTTTCTACACTCTTAACCGGGTGCAGATCAAAAGCAATTCTGGTAAGACACCTTATGAACTATGCTTTGATCATCCTCCTACTATGAAATATTTTAGAGTTTTTGGTAGTAAATGCTATATCAAAAGAGATGAGGATCTAGGCAAGTTTGATGCAAGAAGTGATGAAGGAATATTTCTGGGTTACTCTACTCAAAGCAAGGCATACCGGTGCTTCAACAAGAGAGTGAAAAAGATTGTTGAAAGTGCTAATGTCAAGGTTGATGAGAGCAAAGAAAGACCTTCCAGGCCTTGTGGATATGATTTAGATAATCAAGATGAAAGTTAAAGTCAAGGAAAGCAAGTTCAAACTCAGATTCACTTCCAGATTGATCCAAAAAATTAGGTGACTCAAGAAGTTAGTGCAGATGTTAAGGAACGAGCTCAAGAATCAGAAGTTCAAGAAACTCCCAAAACCCCTAGGTATGTAAGGTTGAATCATTCTAAAGATCAAATCATAGGAGAAAAGAATAAAGGTGTTCAAACTAGAAGAATAATTGTTGAAGATCAAGTAGAGTATTGTTTGATTTCAAAGATTGAACCAAAAATAGTGAATGAAGCTTGTAATGATGAAAATTGGGTAAAAGTAATGGAAGAAGAATTAATGCAAATTGAAAAGAATCATACTTGGGATCTTGCTCCTAGACCTAAAAATAAAAATGTAATTGGAACCAAATGGGTCTTCCAAAATAAACTGAATGAAGATGGTGAAGTTGTGAGAAATAAAGAAAGATTGGTATGCAAAGGATATTCTTAAGTAGAGGGAATTGATTTTGAAGAAACATTTTCTCCAGTGGCAAGAATTGAAGTAGTCACATTATTTCTTGCATTTGCTGCCTTCAAAGATTTCAAAGTTTACCAGATGGATGTCAAGTCAGCATTCTTGAATGGAGAGTTAGAGGAAGAAGTCTACATTGAGTAACTGGAAGCATTCCGTTGTCTGATCAAGAAGATATGGTTTGCAGATTGAGGAAAGCCTTGTATGGACTTGAACAATCCCCAAGAGCCTGGTATGTAAGATTAGATAAGTATCTGCTAAAGCTAGGATTTAGCAAAGGCACAACTGACAGTAATCTTTATTTCAAGATTGATCATGAGCACATCTTAGTTGTTGAGGTATTTGTTGATGACATCATTTTTGGTGGAAATGGAAGCATGTGTAAGAAATTTACTGATCAGATGCAAAGTGAATTTGAGATGTCCATGTTTGGTGAAATGAATTTCTTCTTAGGTCTGCAAATCACTCAGTTAGATAAAGGTATCTTCATATCTCAATCTAAGTATATAAGAGAATTGTTGAAAAAGTTTGGGATGGAGGACTCAAAACCAGTAAGTACTCCTATGGTAACCAGATGCAAATTGAGTAAAGATGATGATTCACCTAAGGCAGATCAGAAAAGGTATAGATCAATGATTGGAGGACTGCTTTATTTGACTTAGACCAGACCTAACATTATGAATGCAGTTGGACTTGTTGCTAAATTTCAAGCTGATCCTAGGGAAGCCCATGTTGTAGCAGTCAAAAGAATTTTCACGTATCTAAAGGGAACATATGATTATGTCTTATGGTATCCAAAGGATAATGACTTCACTCTTCTTGTATATATAGATGTTGATTGGGCAGGAGATCTAGATGACAGGAAAAGTACTAGTGGTGTTGCATTCTTCTTGGGAAGGAGATTAGTTTCTTAGTTGAGCAAAAAGCAGGAGGCAATATCTCTGTCTACTGCAGAGGCAGAGTATATAGTAGCAACAAGCAATTGTACTCAAGTCTTATGGATGAAACAAATGTTGAAGGATATCAGAATTATGTTTGAAGAACATGTTACAATCTTCTATGATAATTCAAGTGCAATAAATATCTCAAAGAATCTGGTGTTGCATTCAAAGACAAAGCACACATCCATCAAGTTTCACTTCTTGAGAGAGAAGGTAAGTGAGAATGAAGTCAAATTGGAGTTTGTTTCTTCAAAGGATCAGATTGCAGATATATTTACCAAGCCTCTGCTTAATGATACTTTTGAGTATCTCAGAGGGAAGATAGGGGTTATTACCCTTCCTGTTCAGAACTAAGATGCACTAGTGTCCATTAGTTTGGTGGAATTTAGAGTCATATCTTGTGATCTGGATTGATGTTAAGGAGATACTACTCAAGAGGAGATAAGTCTAAAACAAAAAGGGGGAGAAAAGATTGCAAATATGTACCCTTTGCCATTGATGTCAAAGGGGGAGAGAAGTCATGTGAAAAACTAGTTGCTGATGAAAGAGGGAGCAGTGAAGAAAGTGGTTGTAGAAGTGATAAGAGAAAAGGGGGAGAAATCCTTGTCTTGATGGTTGAATCAGTTTTTCACATCATATGTTGCCATCAATGACAAAGGGGGAGATTGTTGCAAATATGTGCTTATGATGTGTTGTCATTGATGTCAACATATCCCTTTATTAGAAACATGGGAAACAATGTAGATCAGTGAAGTAGATTGCTCTGTATTTCTAGAGAAATGAAGATCAAAGTACGCAGACCATATGGCTATGTAGAGGATTGTCTAAAGTAGCTCCAGTTAAGATTTGAGAGGTTCACATGAATATTTGAAGAACCTATGGCCATCTGAGTATACTAGGTTTTGCAGTATTCAGAAGAGATAGAATTATAGAAAATTGGTCTGGATTGCTCCACAATGAAAACTTATGATCTGTGGATCTAGAGGTATGTTTGGGAAGTCAGTGTGTATCCTCAACTCAAGTGGTTTGTGGTTTGGAGGTCCACAAGCAATCTTTCTAGTGTGACAGTCATGGCAGACAATGTTCTTGAGGTACTAGATGAAGATGCAAGTGATTCTGATGATTTAGAGTAGTGTAGATATTATTGTTGAATTTAATGTGCTTGTGGAGGTCTCTAGATCATGTGCCTATTGTTTTCGAGGTCCACATTGAAGATTGATCTCATTGTTGAAGATTTCTTCCTTGGTGTTGTTGTTCTTCCCACTCTTGGCCGACTAAATGATTCAAGCATGTTGCATATGATCTAAGAGTAATTCTCTAGAATGTAGCGTGTTGATCGAAGAAGACTCAAGTCCCAACTATGTTTGTCCAATAGTACAGTGATCCCCATTGAATCAAGTTGACCTTGATGTTCAATCCAAGGTTGATGAAGTGTATAAATACTTGTGGATGAGTTGTGGAGAGTTATCCTTGTGCGAAAATGATAAAATCCTAAGAAAGATATAGAGGCAGAGTAGAGAAGAGGAGCAGAGGAACAAGAGCAGTAAGGTATGAAGAGATAGTGAAGAAGTGTTAAGGGGCAAACTAGAAATTTTGTGAGCTTTCAATGGCACTGAACCAGGCATGAAGAAGATGCTATTTTTTAGTTCATTCTTCTTGTACTAAACATAAAATCTTGTAGGCATTGAGCCTCCTATAGGCAGTGCCTCTTTGAGCAATGAGCTCTGGGTAGTTCACCCAAAGGCAAGTGCCTTCCCATTTGTTTTAAGTACTTTTAATAGGGTACGAATCTTGTGGGTTAACCCCAACCGTGGTTTTCCCTTAATTGGGTTTCCATAGAAAAATTTTGGTGTTATGTGTGTCCATTTTATTTTTGGTCATGTGTTGTTAATTCATGCTTCAATGTTCACATCATTAATCTATTTGTAAGTTGTAAAAGAAGATCAAAAGAAGAAATGGTTAAAATTGTGGACAACTGATTCACCCCCTCCCCTCTTAGTGGTTCGACCTAATTCTAACACACTTAGCATACTCCTTGCCCTCTCCATCAACGTTCTATTCATCCTCTCTGCAACTCCATTATGTTGAGGGGTATATGGAGTTGTCTTGTGCCTCTCAATCACCTATTCTTTGCAGAACTTGTCAAAATCTACTGAACAAAACTCACCATCATTGTTAGTCCTCAAACACTTAATCTTTCTATCCTTCTGATTCTCTACAAGAGCTTTAAACTCTTTGAGTCTATTAAAGACTTTAGATTTACTTCTAAGGAAATACACCCATGTCCTTCTACTGTAGTCATCAATGAATGTAACAAAGTAAATAGATTTTGAAATTGAAGGAACATTAACAGGACCAAACACATCAGAATGAATCAAGTCCAACACCTAAGAAGATTTGTGAGAATTGGAATAAAACTAAACACAGTTTTATTTTCCATAAATACAATGTTCAGAGAAATTAAAATTGAGATTACAGTCATTCATACCCTCAACAAGATTTTTCATTTTCAAGGTCCTCAAACCCTTTTCACCAATGTGACCAAGCCTTTGGTTCCATAACATTATCTTCTCAACTGGAAGTTTCATCTCCATAGAATGAGCACCCTTAGGTACCTAGAAAGAATGACCATCAGAAGTAGATGCAACAGTCCTCTTCACTGCTAGTTCCAATGGTGAGGATGAAGATTCTGAAGCTCTCTTATTCGAGACAGAAGCACTATTGCACTGAACTACACATGCATCAAGTTGAAATAGAGTGCCAATCCAAACACCCTTAGCCAACACCATAGATCCTCTAGTCATCTTGCATCCTTGTTTCAAGAAAACAACCTATACACCCACATCATTCAACTTACTTATAGAAAGAAGGTTCTATGCCAAACTAGGAATATGCAAAACACCATTGTTTCCCTTCATGACTTGTCCATCATGGAATCGAATCAACACTCTTCCATGGCCAACAATCTTTAGATGAGAATCATCACCCAAGTACACCTTTCCACCATTGTATTCTTCATACTTTGAAAACCAACCCCAATGTGAGGTCATGTGAAAAGATGCACCAGAGTCAATAAGCCACACGTCCTTAGATGCATGTGTTGCCATGGCAGCGACAAACACTTCTCCTTCATCCTAAGAGGACTTGTCAGAATCAGAATCATAGTTCTTCTTTTGCTTTTTCTCCTCCTTGCACTCCTTACGAAAGTGACTAGGTTTGCTATAGTTCCAACATAGGTCCTTGGACTTTCTAGGAGACTTAGATCTCCCCTGGGATTTTGATCTTCTTTTTTCTTCCTTCTTCTTATCCTTTTTATTTTCCTTCTCTTTAGATCTACCATGAACTGCAAGAGCCTCCTTAGCCAATTCGGAAGACTTTCTTTGCATTTCTTTAGACAACAATGAAGAAACCACTTCATCCATCTTGAAGGTGGTAGTGGTACTCCTAATGGCCATAACAAGGTGGTCCCATGAATCTGGTAGGGAACATAGTAATGTCATACATCGATCCTCCTCCATCTTCACACCAACAGAAGTCAAATGGGAAACATGCATATTGAATGTATTCAGGTGATCAATGATAGATCCTCCATCTTCCATCCTCAGAGAATACAATTTCTTTCATTGGAATAACTTGTTCACTAGGGATTTAGCCTAATAAATATCTCCAATTTTCTTCCAAAAATCCTTTGCAGTCTTCTCTTCATGGATATTCAGGAGCACTAAATTAGGCAAATAGAGTCTTATCAAACCCTTAACTTTTTGATCTTTGAGATCCTAGCCTTCTTGAGACATTGCCATTGGTTTTGTACCAGATATGGCATCCCATAAATTTTTATCTACAAGGATATCCTCCATTTTGAGTTTCCACAACTCAAAATTACTATCATTAAACTTCTCTATCTCAAACCTCCCAGATGTGCTCGCCATCTCTTAATTGCAACAAAGATTTCAAAATCCTTTAAACAAGCTCCCACTCAAACAAAGAACAACTCAAAAAACCCTCTACCCAACAACTAGAACCAAAGGTGATCAGGCTCTGATACCAACTAAAAGGAAGCAAGGTATGCGGAAATGCTTCCTACACTGATCTAGTGAGGAAAGACTTATGAAAATTTTTACTTTTATCGTTACAGATTAAGATGCACATTAACAGAAAGATAATAACAACTTCCAAATGCAAACACAAAACTCACAACACAAGATATACATGGGGAAAACCCTTTCAGGTAAAAAACTCCACAGTCCAAAGCCACCCAATATATTATTCAGGAATCAAGAAGATTACAATATACTTGCAGAACAATCTTTTATAGGAGTATATCCAACTAGAGATCAAGGAGGTAACTTGACATCTATAATATTCTTACAAATAAACTCCATCTCCAGCTCCTAATATATAGGAGATACAATATAGTAAACCATTACCGGTAATTACAAAACCATGAGCCAAAACCACCAAAAAATGGTACCCAAATTATCTCCAATAAAAGATACCTTGTGATGTGCCAAAACACACACCAACATGTGTAACTCTCCCCTTTACAACTCTTTTATGTGTCCAACATGTGTTTACATTTCCCAAAAATTGGAGGTCCAACTTCTAGAGGTTATAACTTTTGATCTGGGTGTCTGATTGACAAACCGATTGATGCGTTAGAAAGATCGTGAAGAGATCTATCACCCTATAAATCACTTCATAGGTTACAACAATTTTTGGAGTATTTAGGGACCTCCAAGTGCCTCAAAATTAAGTTCAAACTTTTTCAATAGTTTTCAAAGACAAAAACTTTAATATCTCGCAATCCAAGTATGATCGAGTTGAAACTCATCCGAGATGTTTACTTAGCTATTCTGCACCTTCTAGGAAAAATTCAAGTCAATTCAAGGTCAAATGTAAACTTACTAAAAATAGTAAGTCTCACCATTCTTATCCCTTTGGAAACTTTTAAAGTTCTAGATCATTCTTCAAGATAAAGGGTATTTGAAAAGACCAAAATTGGGAAGAATAGTAACCTTTTGAAGTTGCAAGGTTGAGACACTTTTCTTAACATTCTCCCACTTGTTGAACACCTTGCAAGAGAAAAGGGAGTATCAATACCATGATTTAATTGCTAGGGGTTGAGAGGTCCATAGACTCTGAACTTCTCTGTGCTCATAGGTTTTCTCAAGGAATTTGCAACATTCATCAAAGTATCAACATTCTCCAAGTTTACCTTCCGATCCTCTACCATGTCATGAACAAAATGGTACTGGACATCAATATGCTTAGTCCTCGCGTGGAAAGTAGGATTCTTTACCAAACATATGGCACTCTAACTGTTAGGACAAATGGTAATCTTCCCTACACCAAACCCAACATCAGAACACAATCTCTTAAGCCAAATGGCTTCTATACAAGCATGAGTTGCTACCATGTACTCAGCTTCAGTAGTGGACAAAATGACCAGAGGTTACCGCTTACTCATCTAACTAATAGCACCACCAAACATAGTGAACACATAAGCACTAGTGGATCTCTTGCTGTCAATGTCACCTGCCCAATCTGAATCCACAAATCCATGAATGTAAAGTGAATGCCAAGGTCCTATAGGATAACCATGATAACATAAGGAATACTCAGAAGTACCCTACAAATATATGAACAGTCTCTTCACTACATCCCAATGTACCCATTCAGGATTAGCCATAAATGAACTAAGGAGTCCCACTGCTTAGGCAATGTCTGGTCTTGTATAGACCATTGCATAGATCAAACTTCCAACTACACTAGCATAAGGAACTCTGCTCATATCCTCTATCTCAGAAGGAGACTTTACACAATCTGCAATAGATAACATTATCCCCATTGTAACAAGAATAATCAAAGGTCTACAATCCACCATGTTGAATTGCTCCAACATAGTGTTAACATACTTACTTTGGCCTAACCAAAGTTTTCTATTTTCTTTGTCTCTTTTGATCTCCATCCCTAGAATGTACCGAGCTACCCCTTAATTTTTCATCTCAAACTGTGCTGACAACTAAGACTTCAAATGAAAAATTAGACTTCTACCATTTCCAATGAGTAACATATCATTGACATACAATGCAATAATGAGAATGCAATCAATGTCAAACTTGTAATAAACACAATGATCTAATTTCGATCTCTGAAATCCAATACTCAACACATAGGCATCAAAACTTTGGTACCACATCCTAGGAGACTATTTGAAACCATACAAAGACTTTTTTAACTTGTAAACTAGATTTTCTTTACCTTTCACCACATAGTGCTCTAGCTGTGACATATAGATTTCCTCCTCCAAGTCACCATGAAGGAATGTTGTCTTCACATCCATCTATTCCACTTCTAGATCATATGTTGTTGCAAGAGATAATAGGAACCAAATAGATTTCAGCTTTGTAAGTAGAGAGAAAATCTCACCATAGTCAATTCCCTCCACTTAAGGATACCTTTTCTCAACCAATCTAGCCTTATATTTGTCAACACTACCATCTACACTAAATTTCTTTTTGAAAACCCATTTGCATCCAATAGGTTTTCATCCTTTAGGTAAAGGCACCAAGTCCCAAGTATTATTCTTTTCCAAAGAAGCCATCTCATCTTCCATGGCCTCCTTCTAGGAACCTGCATCTTTCATACCCATAGCCTATTTCACAATTCTAGGCTCATCAATGTTAGAAATCAAAGAAAAAATACAACTGGAATTATGCAATGAATAACCAAACATATCAGGTTGTTGCCTTATCCACGTGGACCTCCTCAAAGTTTGAGGTTGAGGATCTTCATCTTCTTCTGAACTTTCAGAGCTCCTAGAGTTCTCCTCATTATCAAGTCCAATAGATGTTTTTGGTTCAACTTTCTCAAGGGTTGAAGGAAGTTGAACCACATCATTTTTCTTCTCTTCTTTATCTGGCTACAAGACAATAGAAGAAGGATTGAGCTCTCTAAAGATCACACTTTTTCTATATAGAACTCTCTCAACCACTGGATCCCAAATCTTGTACCCTTTCACACCGATGCCATAATCAATGAAGATACACTTCAAAGCCTTGTTCTCCAACTTACAAGTCTTCTCCTTAGGCACATGTGCATATGCCTCACAACCAAATACTTGAATGTGTCTTAATGAAGGTTTTTTACCAAACCATACCTCCATAGGTGTCTTATCAATGAGTATTGATGTAGGAGACCTGTAAACCAGGTAACAAGTGGTAGAAACAACTTCAACCTAGAGATTTTGTTCAGGACCAACTCCACTTAGCATACTCCTTGCTCTCTCCATCAACATTCTACTCATCATCTCTACAACTCCTTTCTTCTGAGGGGTATATGAAGTTGTCTTGTGCCTCTCAATGTGAGGCATATTTATTTCACTCCTATATTTTGCTTGCATCACATTTACATTTTGATGACATATGGACTCTCAGACTGTTGATCTCATTTTGTAGACCTTTTGGACTTATTTCTTATGCTATGATTTGATTAGATAGACTATGCTATGATGTTGATTATGGTTTACATGGTAGAATTCATTTGAAATTATAATGTTATGTTATTATTTCATTTTGATGAAATTTAAATGTTAGTATTAAAGAATGAATTATTATGTAGTCTTGATATTGAGTTGATGATTAGAAATGTAGTAGATAGTAAGTCTTATTGATGATATCATGTATTGATTATTGAGGATTTGATGATTTTGCGACATTGTGTGTTTGTTAGCTTTCTTTCACTTCGGTTATGATATACATGTGTTACTAATCTATTTTCGTAAGTGTGTAGATGATTTTCCATGCCATGAAAAATTGGAGCATCCCACACCCTTATGTGAATTCCGTGTAAACTGATCTAATCCCAAGAAGGACTAAGGTTTTATGTGTATTGCATGATGATTTTTTGTGATGCCTAATTTTGATGTCCCTTCAATTAGGTCTACCCCTTTTAATTGATTTAAATTATGGTGTTGTGAAATATATGTTTGATTATACACATTTTAGTGTTTTTATTTTTGATGACCTTTTTATGTGATTTTATACTTGTTTCTTATGGGCTAATTTTGATCCTAGGTTGTACCCCTAGGGTCTAGGGCCCATTTGAGCATGCTAAACCCTAGGGTAACCTCCATCCAGTCACTTTAACTTCACACTAAAGTAAAGTGACGAAATTCAAATTTTGGAAGGAGTGGTGAATGTATCAAGCATTCAACCATGACCCACTCCTCCTTCCAAGGCTTTGGTTCCTTGCCTTGAAGACTTAGGGAGTCTTCAAGACTCCCAAGTATGTGGAACCCATCTCCAATGCTCTCACACATGTGTGAGAGCATCTTGAAGTGAATGGGATTCTCTTGGAGAATAAGACTATGACAAGTGTCATACCTTATCTTCTTAGAGTCCACCTTGTGAGATTCCTCCTTTCCACCTTTGCTCTCACATGTGTGAGAGCACATGTGGAGAGGCTGAGGCTTGGTGGAATGGGAGAGTGACACTTGTCACCTCCACATCCCATGGAGCTTTCAAGTGGGTTGTGAGGAGGAAGAAGAAGGTGACAAGTGCCACCTTCTCATTCCTCAAGGCTCTTTAGAAGAGCCTATAATACTCCCTCTTTGAGAGAGGGAGAGGGTTCTCTATTTTCACTTATTTTCTTTTATGATGGCTTTTTGGAGAGTTAGCTAGATTTGGAGACTTTGGAGGCAAGAGTTGAAGAAGGTTGGAAAGATCTTCATCAAATTTCCTCCATTATTGGGCTTTCATGGGTAAGACTCAAGGCTTGAAGCTTTTCCCTTGTATTTAAACTTCATTGTGTGAATGTAGTTTTGAGTGTTTGCATTTTTTTGTTATGTGGGTTTTGTGGGTGTTTGTATGAGACTCTCCATTTTTGGAGAGCTCATCATGTATGGGGTGGGAGAGGAGTGAACCTCCTCGAGGTCACCCTCTTGATCTATGTGACATTTTGATGGATTTGAGAGCATTTGGAGGAGTATGGAGTTATTTGATATGGCATGAGTGCCCATGAATTTATTTGAGAAGGCATGAGTGCCTTGGAGGTGTATTTCATTATTGTGGTGTTTAAGGCTTGAGGCCTTATTTTTTAGCATTATGAGATATTAGGTTTTGGAGTGCACGTCTTGAGTAGAGAGTTGTCCACTCTCCTACCCCCTTGGATCCATGAAAATGGATTCCGTTGTGTGTTAAACCATGGGATGGGTGTTCTTCTTGTTTGTGTGTATTTTCTCAATGTGTGTGGTGTGAAATCCTTGTGCAGGTGATCTCCTAGCTCGGGGGTGATCATATTTGGGTCTATGATAGGGTGGAAAGCATTTTTGTGGCTTGGGAAAGTTTCTTCAAGTTTTCATTATAGGTTAATTTTTGGAGTTAATTGAGCTTGGAGGGAGTTCAATCTTTTTGTGTGTTTTGTGGTATTTGACTATTTGAGAGTCATGGCCATTAGGCCTTTTTGTAAAAAAAATTGTAATATGAGAGAGTGAACTCTCTCCACATTGTTGTAAATCAAGTAATGGTATTGTTCTCATTTTCATTTATGTGAAGTTGCTACTTGTAATGTAAATGACTTTCTATAAAAAGGGAAATATATATGTCAATCCTTTTTGATGTGCAAATAATGTAAGTTGTTGTATTGCATTTTGTTGTTCAAAAAAATATGAGTTGTTTTAGTTGCTATGTTTTCACAAAGAAAAGAAAAAGAAAATTTGTAGATATATAATATAGTTGTTTTCTTATTTTTCTATGGACTTCAAAAAGGAAATAGAATGTATTACTGATTTAGTTTATTTTCTCTAAGGCTACTGTGTGAGAGAAAAGTAGATTACTGTCATTTTTACACAAATAAGATTTTATATGCAGATAGAAATTTTATGTTGAAAATTGTGTACATATAAGTATGTATGTATATATATATATATATATATATATATATATATATATATATATATATATATATATATATATATATATATATATACACATATTTAAGTATATGACTGCCTCATAGAGTTATTGTAAGTGTTGTATATTTCTATACCATAGAAAATAAAAGAATGGACTTATACCCATGTGTGTGTGTGAACATTTATATATATTTACAAATGCATATAAACAAATCTTATGTTATTTTGTATTTATGTGAATTTTCATAGAGTTAGTTATTTATGTTCTTTATGAATATATATATTTATATTCCAAATAGATTGCACTGTAGAAAGTTGTGGTTTTAACCTGTATATATATATTAATGCATATTGATTTCACCTCATGATTCATTTTATGGACTAGTGAATAAAATAGATCAAAGAATGAATATTAAGGAATAATCGTAGCATCTTTGAGCTGGGCGTTGAAGTCCTAACCAGACAACGCCTTGTATCAGGTGATGAGGCACCTGGGTTTTCAGGGGGGATATAACCCCCCATCTATGTAGATACCAGCTGCCATGATGGGTTCGGTACCTCTGCGCCTGTAACATCACTTATTCCTTGCTTTGCTGCTGACCACGTTTGGATCTACCCCGCGTTTAAGCATTGTATTTTTAATACATATTACTAAGTATATATATAGTATCCTGGATTTGTTTTCTTATAAGAAAAACATACAAGATTTGACTGATAAAATTTTAAAAAAAGAACCTCTTCTCTATGTTCTACACAAAGATTTAAATGAAAGAAAAAAGAGGGCTTTCCATGATTCCAATGAAAAAAAAAGGTTATACATTTATCTCAGGCAATATTGATTGACAAATCTATCTCTATATTCACCTTTGTGGTCTTTCTCCCATGGTTGGCATAACTTGAACCTTCAAACAAAAACAAAAGAAGAAGAGGAGAAAATGAGAGGAGTGAGAATAGGGTTGGAAAGAATGTAGAATGAAAATGAGATTAGGGTTTTTGGGATAAGAAAGGAATATTTTATTGGTAAGGTCATATTAGGGTTGGGGAAAATGAATTATAAGTTTGAGGAATTTCATTAGAGTTTTGAGATTTTTCCTATGCACGTGACATCTTCCTTCTCATCTCTACTTTAAAATTGAGTGGTGCTTTTAATGCCTTTTTAGTTCTTGTTTTAATTTATTAAGGTATTTGATTTTTGCCTTTTAATTTTCTACTTTAAAATTGAGTTGTGCTTTTTAATGTCTTTCTAGTTCTTGTTTTAATTTATTAAGTAAGGTATTTGATTTTTGCCTTTTAATTTTCTACTTCAAAATTGAGTTGTGCTTTTTAATGCCTTTTTAGATCTTGTTTTAATTTATTAAGTAGGGTATTTGATTTTTGTCTTTTAATTTTCTTGCTAGAGACTTAATAATGTAAAGAGGGAAATTTTAATGGGGATTTAATTTTTTGTATTTGGAAATAATTTAAGTATTAGATTAGTATATTTTGATTCTATTAATGCCTTGATTAGTATAGACTTATAGGGGTTTTTAATTTAAATGATCTATGTTATTGATTTAATTATCCTAGGGGTATAGTTGAAAATGTTACTGTGGGAGTAATTATTTTAATTGTCCGTAATTAATTTTTAATTTATTTTTAATGGGAGTATTTTAATATTTATTTAGATTCTTTAATTAGCCTGGTAGGAGACAATTTTTATTAAATTATTTTCCATAAATGCTATTGAGGCGTTATGCTACTGAAATTTTCTAAAATGTAGGAATGGTTAATTAAGTGTTTTTAATTACGTGTTAGATTAGTATTTTAATTGTTTATGCATTAATGTTTATTTCATTTTCTTTAGGCTTATATTGTGGTTTAGATAAATTTATTTAATTATTTATTTCTAGTTCCTATGGTTGATTTCAACACATGTCGAAATCACTTCACCTCATTTAGGAAACTAGGGTTAAACTCAAAATTGAATCTAACCCTAATGGCGACGCTCCTCACATCACATAAACCCTCTTGGTAGACTATCATTTCACAAGTGATGCAAAAGGAACTTCGCACTTCCCTGACTTGACTGAGGTCTTTGCCTTCGTGCAATTGTCTCCGAGTGTGCATGTTGCATGCAAGGGGGTTTTTGGAGTCGGGTGGGAAAAGTTTTTGCTATTTCATGTCACGATCACATGACAAATGTGGACATGACACATGTGTTTTGTGTTGTGACCACATGGGAAATGTGGGCATGACACTCAATCCCTTGTTCTTTACAGAACTTGTCAAAATTTGCTGAACAAAACTAATCACCATTATCAATCCTCAAACACTTAATCTTTCTATCCTTCTGAGTCTCTACAAGAGCTTTGAACTCTTTGAATCTATTAAAGACTTTAGATTTACTTCTAAGGAAATACATCCATGTCCTTCTACTATAGTCATCAATGAATGAAACAAAGTAAACATATTTTGAAATTGAAGGAACATTAATAGGACCAAACACATCAGAATGAATCAAGTCCAAAACCTTAGAAGATTTGTGAGAACTAGAATAAAAATGAACATAGTTTTGTTTTCCATAAATGCAATGTTCGCAGAAATTGAACTCAAGATTACAGTCATTCATACCCTCAACAAGATTTTTATTTTTCAGGTTCCTCAAACCCTTTTCACCAATGTGACCAAGCCTTTGGTGCCATAACATTATCTTCTCAGCTGGAAGTTTCATCTCCATAGAATGAGCACCCTTAGGTACCCAAAAAGCATGACCATCAGAAGTAGATGCAACAGTCCTCTTTTTTGCTAGTTCTAATGGTGAGGATGAAGACTCTAAAGCTCTCTTCTTTGAAATAGAGGCACTATTGCACTGAATCGCACATGCATCAAGCTGAAACATAGTGCCAATTTCAGCATCCTTATCCAACACCATAGATCCTCTAGTCATCTTGCATCCTCCATTCAAGAAAACCACATGCACACCCACATCCTTCAACTTACTTACAGAAAGTGCCAAACCAGGGATATACAAAGAACCATTGATTTCCTTCACTCGTCTATCAGGGAATCGAATCAAGACTCTTTCATGGCCAACAATCTTCAGGTGAGAATCATCACCCAAGTAAACCTTTCCACCATCATAATCTTCATACTTTGAAAACCAACACCGATGCAAGATCATATGAAAAGATGCACTAGAGTCAATAAGCCACACATCCTCAGATGCATGTGTTGCCAAGGCAGTGACAAACACTTCTCCTTCATCCTAAGAGGACTTGTCATAATCAAAATCATAGTTCTTATTTTGCTTTTTCTCCTCCTTTCACTCCTTGCGAAAGTGACCAGGTTTTTCGTTGTTCTAACACAGGGCCTTGGAATTTCTAGGAGACTTAGATCTCCCACGAAATTTAGATCTTCCTTTTTCTTCCTTCTTTTTATCCTTTTTCTTTCTCTTCTCTTTAGATCTACCATGAACCACAAGAGCCTCCTTAGCTAATTCAGAAGACTTTCTATGCATTTCTTCAGACAACAGTAAAGAAACCACTTCATCAATCTTGAAGGTGGTAGTGGTACTCCCAATTTCCATAACAAGGTGGTCCCATGAATCTAGTAAGGAACACAATAATGCCATACATTGATCCTACTTCTCCATCATCACACCAACAAAAGTCAACTAGGCAACAAGCATATTGAATGTATTTAGGTGATTAGCGATAGATCCTCCATCTTCCATCCTCAGAGAATACAATTTCTTTCACAAGAATAACTTGTTCACCAAGGATTTAGCCTGATAAACATCTCCAAGCTTCTTCCAAAGATCCTTTGTAGTCTTCTCTTCATGGATATTCAGGAGCATCAAATCAGCTAAACAGAGTCTTATCAAATCCTTATCTTTTTTATCTTTGAGATCCCAATCTTCTTGAGACATTGCCATTGGTTTTGTGCCAGATATGGCATCCCATAAATCTTGATCTACAAGCATGTCCTCCCTTTTGAGTTTCCACAACTCAAAATTACTACCATTAAACATCTCTATCTTAAACCTTCCAAATGTGCTTGCCATCTCTTACCTACAACAAAGATTTAAAAATACTCTACATAAGCTCCCTGTAATGAAACAACTTGCACAATATCTAAATATAATACTAAATATGCTGCAAATATTTGATAATATTATGCCACTTCGAGGGGACAACCTCCTAATCCACTTCGAGGGGGATACCTCCAATAGTCTTCGATGAGAACACAATACTCAATATGATATGAAATGAGACTCACTACCTCCTATATATACCTATTTATGCCTAGGATATCACCCAGGCCGACTTAGATAGCCCTATAGAAGCCTTAGGCCAACCTAAACAACTAAATAACAATATAATAATGATAATATGACTTAATTAGGAGTTAAGATAGCCACAAGCTGACTATTCATAACCCTATGTACACCAATATTAAGGGCATAGCATGCCCCCCCTCTTCAAAGAAGCATTGTCCTCAATGCTAACCAAGTGTGGATTCTTTTGAATGAACTCCTCATCCTC
This sequence comes from Cunninghamia lanceolata, assembly GCA_027924645.1. Taxonomy (NCBI): domain Eukaryota; kingdom Viridiplantae; phylum Streptophyta; class Pinopsida; order Cupressales; family Cupressaceae; genus Cunninghamia; species Cunninghamia lanceolata. The sequence goes on along the minus strand of BSBN01000112.1, from coordinate 21,222,370 downwards.
CCATGTGGCCTCTTCAACTAGTAAATTCTTCCATTGGATGAGATACTGAGTGAGGGTTCTATTCCTCAGCTTCTTTGTGCGTGTTTGAAGAATGCCCTCTAGTTCCAAAATTATTCTTCCTTCTTCATTGAGCTCTGGTAGTACTGTTTGAGTAGGAATATTCTACCCAACTACCTTCTTCAAACAAGAAACATGAAAAATTGGATGTATCTTTGTTGTTGGTGGCAACTCTAGCTTGTAGGCAACACTACCAATCTTTTGCATGATTTGGTATGGCCCATAATATCTTGGAGACAACTTATTATTCTTTTTTTGTTGCTTCATTGAGATTTGTTTATAAGGCTGCAATCTCAAGAAGACCCAATCCCCAACTTCAAAATTTCTTTCACTACGATGTTGGTCCACCTGTTGTTTCATTCAATTTTGTGCCATAGCTAAATTCTCCTTGAGTCTTGAAAGTACCTGTTGTTGATGAAGCAAGTGGTCCTCTACTGCCTGAACTCTTGGTGACACTTTTAATGATGATGTGATGGAAGGAGGATGATATCCATAAAGTGCCAAAAATGGAGACATTTTTTATGAGCTATGAAAAGAAGTGTTATACCACCATTCTGCCAGTGGTAGCCAATCTACCCATTGTGATTGTTTCTCTAAAGTGAAACAATGTAGATATCTTTCCAAACATTTATTAACAACCTCAGTTTCTTCTTCTTCTTCTTCTTCTTCTTCTTCTTCTTCTGCTTCTTCTTTTTCTTCTTCTTCTTCTTCTTCTTCTTCTTCTTCTTCTTCTTCTTTGTCTACTTCTTCTTCTTCTTCTTCTTCTTCTCCTTCTTCTTCTGCTGCTGTTTCTTCTTCTTCTTCTTTCGCTTCTTCTTTTGCTTCTTCTTCTTCTTCTTCTTCATCTTCTTCTGCTTCTTCTTCTTCTTCTTCTTCTTCTTCTTCTGGTTCTTGGTTGCTTGAGACCTCCTTTCTTGGTTCCTTCATAAAGGTACTTAACATGCTTCGTATGTCTGATATATCTCCTCTTAGGTCACACATATCCCTCTTAAACTCTTCCTTGAACTTACTTATTTCCTCATTGGGATTACTATCCTCTATTGTTTCCTCATCCTTATCAGAGGATTTCCCCAGTGTGGCAGCATTCTTTTTGCCTCTTGTTGCGTTCCCCGTCATGATGGAAACCAATATTTTTGAAATAAATCACACAAATGAAATATAAATTTTCTAAAATTTTTACTATAACTTACTAAGGCCAAGATACCACTTACCCAGAAAAAAATCCAAAAAATTAGCAAATTTGCTGCCTTGAGAGTGAATTTGTTGGAAACCCTAATTTTGCAATAACTCACTTATTTTTGCTTCAATTCCTCTGAAATTGGGACTGTAGCTTCTTTACTATGGTCTTCAAACACCCTTTAAAAATATTTAAAAAATTCTCTAAAATCTGAAAGTTATGCTCTTCCCAAAATCGTCTCCAATGTTGAGAAAAAATCTTGCCTCTACGGTGCCAAGATCATGCTCTGATACCACTTGTAATGAAACAAATTGCACAATATGTAAATATAATAGTAAATATTTTGCAAATAATTGATACTATTATGCCACTTCGAGGGGGCAACCTCCTAATCCACTTCAAGGGGGATACCTCCAACAGTCTTCGATGAGAACACAATACTCAATATGATATGAAATGAGACTCACTACCTCCTATATATACCTATTTATGCCTAGGATATCACCTAGGTCAACTTCGATAGCCCTATAGAAGCCTTAGGCTGACCTAAACAACTAAATAACAATATAATAATGATAATATGACTTAATTAGGAGTTAAGATAGCCACAAGCTGACTATTCATAACCCTATGTACACCAATATTAAGGGCGTAGCACTCCCATTCAAAAGAAAATTAGCTCAAAAAACCCTCTACCCAACAACTAGAACCAAAGGTGATTAGCCTCTGATACCAACTGAAAGGAAGCAAGGTATGCAGAAACGCTTCCTACATTGATCTACTGAGGAAAGATTTATGCAAATTTTTACTTTTATAGTTATAGATTAAGATGCACATTAACAGAAAGATTATAACAACCTCCAAATGCAAACACAAAACTCACATTAACATAAGATATATGTGGGGAAAACCATTTTAGGTAAAAATCCCCACACTCCAAAACTGCCCAATATATTATTCAGGAATCAAGAAGATTACAATATATTTGCAAAGCAAGATTTTATAGGAGTATATCCAAATAGAGATCCAGGAGATAACTTGACATCTATAAGATTCTTACACACAACCTCCGTCTCTAGCTCTTGATATATAGGAGATACAATATAGTAAGCCGTTACCGGTAATTACAAAACCATGAGCCAAAACTAGCCAAAAGTGGCACCCAAATTATCTCCAATCAAGGATGTCTTGTGATGTGACAAAACACACACCAACACATATAACTCTCCCCTTTATAGCTCTTTTATGTGTCCAACACATTTTTACATTTCCCAAAAATAGGAGGTCCATCTTTCGGAGGTCATAACTTTTGATCCAGGTGTCTAATTGATGAACTGTTTGATGCGCTAGAAAGCTTGTGAAGAGATCTATCACCATGAAACCCATTTTTTCAATTACAACAATTTTTGGAGTGTTTAGGGACCTCTAAGTGCCTCAAAATTGAGTTCAAAACATTTTTCGAGAGTTTTCAAAAGTAGAAACTTTAATTACTCATGATCTAGGTATGATCTTGCGTCGCAACTCACCTAAGATGTTTACTTAACTGTTCTGCACCTTCTAGGAAAATTTTAGGTCAATCCAAGGTCAAATGTAAACTTACTAAAAATAGTAAGTCCAGTCATTTTTAGCCCTTTTGGAAACTTTGAAAGTTCTAGATCATTTTTTAAGATAAAGTGTATTCGAAAAGATTAAAATTGGGAAGAATAGTAACCTTTTGAAGTTGCAAGGTTGAGACACTTTTCTTAACACTCATATGTCTCTCATCCAACTTTCATTGACTGTTTAGATACTATAAGGATTGATGATCTGCATACAACACAAATTCCTTAGGTAACAAATAATGTCTCCACCTCTTCAAAGCTTGAATCATGACATAAAATTCCTGATCATAAACTAAATATCTTCTCCTTGCATCATTCAAATTCTCACAAAAATATGCTATAGGTCTACCTTCTTGACTTAACACTACTCCTATGACATTTCCACTTGCATCACAATCTACTTGAAATACTTTGTTGAAATACAGTAATGCTAACATTGGTTACTCTGTCACTTTTTGCTTTGACAATTCAAAACATTTATTTGCTCTTGATGTCCACTTAAAATCCTTTCTGTCACCTCTCATTGTCTCTATCATCAATGAACATGTTGAACTAAAATTTCTAATGAACTTCTAGTAGAAACTATCTAATCCATGAAATGATCTGACTTCTCTAATTCTCTCAGGTGTTGGCCACTCAACATTTGCTCTAACTTTCTTAGGGCCCATCTTCAATTCTTCTACAGAAATCAAAATCCCAAATATACCAATTCTTCCTTCATGAAACTACATTTCTTAATGTTTATCAACAACTTCTCTTCTCTCAGTATCTGCAATACTTGTCTCAGATGCCACAAATGTTCTTCTTTTGTCTTACTAAAAATTAGAATATCATCCAAGTATGCAATAACAAACTTACCCAAGAATTTCTTCAAAACTTCATTCATCAACCTCATGAAAGTACTCGATGCATTTGTCAATCCAAACGGCATCACTAACCACTCATAAAACCCTTTGTTTGTCTTAAAAGTAGTCTTCCATTCATCTCCTTCTTTGATTCTAATTTGATGGTATCCACTTTTCAAGTCTATCTTTGTAAAATACTTTGCTCCACTCAAATAGTCCATAATGTCATCCATCCTAGGTAATGGAAATCTATACTTAACTGTGATCTTGTTCATTGCTCTATAGTGGGTACACATTCTCCATTCTCCATTCTCCATCTTTTTTCAATGCTAGCACTGCAGGTACTGCACAAGGGCTCAAACTTTCTTTGATCAAACCTTTCCTCAACAATTCCTGTATCTATCTATTCAGCTCTGCATTCTCTACCGATGTCATTTGGTGTGCTACTTTTTAGGTAAACTAACTCCAAGTATATGATCCATGTGATGATTCATACTCCTGATTGGTGGAAATCCTTTAGGTACATTATCTGATATGATGTCTCCATACTCTTTCAACAATTCAATTATCTCCTCTGGTTGTGATTCTTTAGTCTCTGTACTTAGGGTTCTAGGCTTCTTAGGGATCAAAGCATAACACATATTCTCATGTCTCAATCCATCCAAAAATTTCCTTCCATCTTAGGCGCATCTTCCAAAGGAATAAATGTGATTTTCTTTCCATTAGATAATATAGTGTAAGTATTCATTCTCCCATCATGTATAGCTTTTCTATCATATTGCCATGGTCTACCCAACAATATATGGCATACATCCATTGGCATAATATCACACAATACTTCAACATGATAATATCCAATATGAAATTTCACCAAACATTGTTCACTCACCAATACCTTGTATTCATCCTGAATCCATGCTATCTTATAGGGCTTAGGGTGTTTCAATCTATCTAGGTTCATCTTAGTCACCATCTCCTCTGAAACCAAATTATCATTAATAGCACTATTAATGATAACCTTACAGCATTTACCTCCTGATTTGCATCTAGTCTGAAACAAACTTTTCCTCTGCGATGGTTCCTCAGTTGTCTCTGCTTGAAATAGTGCTCTCCTCATGACTAAAGATTCTCCTTTCTCTAGCTTTCCAACTGAATTAGGTGATCTGATAGATTCTTCTTCTATATAAGTTGTTCTTGCACTATTTTTTGTCTTCTTACTTGTTCTTCCTTGATGACATTCAAATGCTATGTGTCCTTCACCTCCACACTTAAAACAAGTTCCTCTAAATGTTCTCTTATCCAATCTTCTTTCATCTCTCCTATACCCTTCACTCTGATATGACTTATGATTCCCTCCATGGTAGAAAGTTCTATCATCTCTTTGGTATGCATTGCTATCTCTATCTTCCTTCTTGAATGTGTTATCTTGCTTGTTCCACTCTACATATGATCTGTCTCCTCCAGAATATGCTCTACCTCTCTAAAATTTACCTCCTCTACCTCTTTGTCTCTGCTCATACTTCTTATTCAACTTTTCTTCAACTTTAAGGGAAAACTGATATGCTTCTTCTAATGTTGTCATCCTTACTAGACTCAGTTCTTCTTGAATGTTCAATCTTAGTCCATTGATGTATCTTGCCACTTTCTCGTTGCTTGCTTCACTATGTCCTATCTTTAGGATTATCTTATGAAATTCTTCAGTATACTCCACATATTTCTCCTTTTGTCTCAGGTTTTGCAATCTCTTCAATAGTTCCAACTCATAGTTAGTAGGTATAAATTGATTCTTCAACTTTGTCACCATTCTATCCCATTTTATGATCTTTTATTTTCCTCTTCTATTTCTATCCATCTATACTTCTTTCCACCAAATAGCAACATGTCCTTTCAATTTAGTCTTTTTGAATCTCACCTTCTCTAGATCTTCAATTTCTTCATATTCAAAGTATTCTTCCAAATAATTTATCCAATCAATCAATTCCTCTAGATTCAAGTTTCAAGTGTAATTTAGTACTTCCACTCTAGGTCACTTTCCAATCTTTGAAATATCTCTCAACATCTTCACTTGATCTGATTCTTCTTCTTCTTCTTCTTCTTCTAGGGTTTTTTCATTTTGATTAGCAGATTGAAATTCTTCATCATCACTTTCAACATTAGGTCGAGGTGTTAGTCCTCTTCTTCTATCTTCTTCAATAACATCCAATCAAAATTTCATTATTTTCATCATCTTCATCATCTCATCCATTCTTCCATCCATAGTACCAGCAGTAGGTATTCTCCTTGGTGGCATCTCTTCCTAGGATCAAGTGTAACTACCTCAAATTTATTGATCTAGCTATAAGGTGACAACTGCCTCAAATTGGTGATTGGTTGACAACACGGGTAGACTGCCTCAGGTTGGTGATCTATTCACAACAAGATCTTATGGAATGTCTTCACAACTTCACTCACAAAGGATTCAAACTTCGCTCTGATACCACTTGGTGCAATCATGGTCGGAGGGTCCACCGAGTGAACTGTCCAGGCCATGTAGCAAGAGTAAACACAACAGAAGAAACTCAAATATAGAATGAAAAGAAAGATTTAAAAGTTTAATATATCATATGTTGGTAGCAAGGAATACTAAGATGGGGGGTGAATCAGTATTCCACAAAACCACTTCTTAATAAGTTTATTAAGCCATATTCCAAAGTTAATAATATGAAAGTAGAATAAGCATAGGAACAACAACCACAAAGACATAACACATGAACACCAGGATTTTTACGTGGAAAACCTAAAAAGGTAAAAACCATGGTGAGTGTTAGCTCAAAATATATTATTATAGCACAAAACCGGATTACAATAAGGCTCACTACCCAAGGAATGCTCACTACAAGAATGGCTCACTAGAAAAACATGTTCACTACCTAGAAAAAGAAAGAAGAAAGGAGAATGGATCACTTCCAATTTGAACTAATTAGATTGCATCTACACATGCATGGTTACAGCTCCAATGAAGCATAGAAAAATTGATTCAACACTCTTCATCTCTATCTACCTATTTGACTGCCCTGCTCTTATTCGGGAATAAGATCTATCTTCTTCTACCAATTACTACCTTAAATTTTCTTACTTTGCACATTCATGCATCATATCACATAACTATCACTCTCAGAACTTGAATCCATTTGATATATATATCCGCATCAAGAATTATTACTTGATCAGGTCGGCAAACTAAACAAGAAAATGTGTAAGCCAAAATATCATACTCTGTTAGCTTGTTCTTATGTACAATCTCCAATACGAACTTAAAAAATCATGCAAAAGTCTTCATATAGGTCAGCCTTAGTTGTATGACCACTCAAATTGATTATCCAAACATTACATTTTCTCCACATAAAGATCTAACATACCAGTCGGCCCGTTCTTTAAGAACATATATGATAGGTTTCTTTGTCACAGCATAACTTATGCTATAGACCATATGGGACTCCATAGTCCATATCTAACATTCATAAATGACCTCTTAACATGCCTTCAAATCTATAGAACAAAATAATTTTGTATGCCAAAATGCAGATCTTAGAACTGTTGCACTGTCACACTGAAACACTGTCAAATTGGAAGCAGATACTTGGAAGCTTGTAAAATATTATCTGTTGAACTTCAAAGGCTATAATCTTAGATTTAGGTAGTCATGACATATCTCTAGGTTTCCTCAAAACTATAGAACAAAATATACTATTGTGGAGGAATGTGAACCATTTTACTCTGTATTGTTCATTGTCTCTATCTTAACACTATCCACCTGGACTTAGACATTTCACCAGATGACTTCCGAAGGGAGTCAAATTTTGATCACTAGAATATAATAGTAATGGGTAGCTATAAACATCACACCTGAACCACATCTGCAAGTCTTCAATTACGGAGGCATACTGATTCACTTTCTATCCCTTACTCAGAATACTTCCCATACTTAGCCATTTTGGGCTTCCAGACCAAAATACTTTGTGCCTTGTTGCCAACTCGAGATTGTTTGTCAGAGTAGTGTCTCTTTGCCATGCCGATGGATTATCTTTGCATTGTTTCCATCAATAACAACATTCAAGTCTTCTGCAAAGTAGTGTCTCTTGCAACAATCTCCCCCTTTGGCATTGATGGCAACACTAAGTGAAAAATGCTTGTGTTGCTCCCCCTTACTATGTACACTTTGTTTTTCTATTTTCCTTTAGATGTATGCTTATTTTTCACTAGTTTTCCTCCCCCCCTTTGCCATCAATGGAAAATGTGTGACTTCAAGCAAAATTGGTCAAAAATGTTCAAAACTGTTATATTCTGCCGCATATATACAGATACACATTTTCATCTCAATTTGTCATTGAAGGTAGAATATCATTATAGATAGTCTTTATTAGAGCTATCTCTCCATTCCATCTATTCCTTGCACTTTCTAGAATATGGATGTGGCCATTCATCAGGAAAACTAACTTCTCTACCTTCTACAAATCTGATGGTGTATTAATTAGTGCTTGTGATTTCAAGGCTTCATCTGCCAGATTGGTCATGGAATCAATTTTTGGATTTATCAATCCCCTTAGATGACACAACCTATCTTTGATTTCTTCCCTTTCCTTCATCAAAGAGCTCAAATCACAGTGAATATTTACAACTTGTGTTTATTTGGAATTTATTGACTCAACTATCGGATTATATGTCTTAGAGATATTAAGTAGTTTGAGTTCCAAGTATTTGATTTTAATTTCTAACTCCTTTGTGATTTTTGGCGAAGATAGACAAAATTGGTATATTTTACTGGCCTCTTCAATGGTACTTTGTATGTATTTTATTCCATTACCTAATAGAGTTTTATCTTTAGCTATCATATCCTTTAACTCAACCAATCTCTTTTCATCAAACACTTTTCTAACTTTTGCTTCTGCAAATTTTTCAAAAGACTCAAACTATGTACTTACAGAGTTTAATAGCCCTTTGAGATGATCAACAGAGGATTATGAGGTATCCTTTTGAACTATTGGCATCATCTTTTCTACAACATTGGATACATCATTGATCAATTTATTGTCTTGGTCATGTGATTTCAACATTTCTTCCTGTGCCTTGGCCTAGACAATAGATACTAATTTGAATTTTTGCATAGGTGACAATGAGGCCAGGTTGATTGGTCCTTGAAGAAGTTTAGACTCATCTGTATCTTGTTGTCTTCTGGAACCAACTAAGACATATGCAGTGTCTCTTACTCTCCCAAATACTTCTTGACTATGTTCTGGAGGATCCATGCCTATATTTTCTTGTTGATCAATGCTTTGTTCTGGTGCAGGGCTCCTTATCTGTTCCCTATTCTCTTCAATGTCAGCTTGTTGCTTAGGAGGTAGATTAGTTTTAGTTTTACCTTGAACTGACATATCCAATGTGTTTGTGTCAGGGACTTGATCACTCTATTCCAGTCCTTGATCCTGGCTTATCTTTGACAGAGATGTGTCTTCATCATTTGCTCCTTCATTGTCATAGATAGGAATATTATTTTTCTTTAATACTGCCAAAGTGATCTCCTCTATTTCCTTGACCACTTTATCAATTTCTCCCAACATCAATGAGTTCATTCTTCTCTTGGTCCTGAAGGCATCCTTGACCTCTTTAGAGATTTGTCACATCAAATTCCATCATATACCTTCGTGCAGGATTCTGGCACCCACTTTTTGGCTGGGGGTTTTGGATTTTCAACACTACTCCCCCTAAGCTAGAGCTCCCAATTTACTTCCTGAAGGAAGTATCTGCACTAGATGATGGTGCAAATTCATCCTTGACTTCAATTACATCTTTCTTTGCTCTGTTTTCCTGTATTCAGTATTGTGGTTTCTTTTCACATTTTTTCTTCTACAGACTCTTGCAATATGTCTAGATTTGTTGCAATTGTAGCACATAATATATCCTTGTCCTTGATTCCTTTCTCTATATGAATTCATCCTTGATCTACATTGATTAGCCATGTGTCCAAATCTATTGCATGTAAAACATCATTCATTGAATGAATGAGTATTCTTTGAATTTTGAAAGCCATTTCTTACCATACTTTTGCATTCATTTTATCTATGACCAATTTTCTTACAGTTGAAGCATTGACTAGAGAATGATGAAACATTTTGATTCTGGTTTGTTCTACTCCTACATTGAGTAGCTCTATGACCAAACTTATTGCAATTAAAATAATGACCATTGAAAGATGGGTACCTTTGAGCATTTGGCTATCTGATCGAGGGTCTTCTAGGTCATCTTCTTTGATTTCTAAAATGGTTCCTCTATTTTGCTTTAACTTAGAAACTACTTGACTAGATTTTGAACTTTCTCCTTTCTCAAATCCCAAACCTTGCTTATCATCAGTACTCTTTTGACCAACGATCATTTCATCAAGCTTTGCAGAACTTAGCTTGAAGTTCTCTTCATAGCTCTTGGATGCTTCCAGATCAAATTTTAGAAGTAGCATTTCTTTGCCCAATCTTTCACATTCCTCTGATTTATCCTTAACAACTTGGATCATATGCCTTTCAATTTCTTCCTTCTTTTCAACTTCCAATGTCAACCCATTTAGGAACTCTTGTGCTTCATCTAATTGATCATTTAGCTCCTTTTTTTTTCTTTGAATTTCTTGAATTGCTCTCTTAGATTTAGGATGCATTCATTAGCTTCTTGAATATTTTTTTTTAGATCCCTGATTTCTGCCTCAGATTTTTCAAGATCAATAAGGGCAGCTTCTAGTTCCTTGTTTCTTTCATAATTTCCAAATCTTCTTGCTTCCATGATTACAAAACCCCAAATCTCATTTAAGTTGTTAGACTTCTTCCAAGGAACCTTGCTCTAATACCAATTGTTGATAGAAAGGAATACTGAGAGGGGGGGTGAATCAGTGTTCCACAAAACCACTTCTTAATAAGTTTATTAACCCAAATTCCAAAGTTAATAATATGAAAGTAGAATAAGCATAGGAACAACAACCATAAAGACAACACATGAACACCAAGATTTTTACATGGAAAACCCAAAAAGGGAAAAACCATGGTGAGTGTTAGATCACAATATATTATTATAGTATAGAACTAGATTACAAGAAGGCTCACTGCCTTAGGGCTCACTACCCAAGGAATGCTCACTGCAAGAATGGCTCACTGCCTAGAAAAAGAAAGAAGCAAGGAGAATGGCTCACTACCAATTTGAACTACTTAGATTGCATCTACACATGCATGGTTACAACTCCAATGAATCATAGAAAAACTAATTCAACACTCTTCATCTATGTCTACCCTATTTCACTACCTTACTCTTATTCAGGAATAAGATCTCTCTTCTTCTGCCAATTACTTCCTTAAATTTGCTTAATTTGCACATTCATACATCATATCGCATAACTATCACTCTTAGAACTTGAATCCATCTGATATATATCCACATCAAGAATTATTACTTGATCAAGTCAGCAAACTAAATAAGAAAATGTGTAAGCCAAAATATCATACTCTATCAACTTGTTCTTATGTACAATCTCCAATGCAGACTTAAAAAATCATGCACAAGTCTTCATATATGTCGGCCTTAGTTATATGACCACTTAAATTTATTATCCAAACATTACATTTTCTCCGCATTAAGATCTAACATACTGGTCAGCCTATTCTTTAAGAACATATATGATAGGTTCCTCTGTCACATCATAACTTATGCTGCGGACCATATGGGACTCCACAATCCATATCTAACATTCATAAATGACCTCTTAACATCCCTTCAAATCCGCAAAACAAAATAATTTTTTATGCCAAAATGCGGATCTTAGAATTGTTGCACTGTCACACTGAAACACTGTCAAATTGGAAGCCGATACTTGGAAGCTTGTAAAATATTATCTGTTGAACTTTAGAGGTGTTGATCATGACGTTACTTAGAAGCAAACATTAAACAAAAGTTACACAACAACCTTTATTTATCTTGAAAGATACAATGAATTCAAAGAATTCATGATCCCAAGACTCCGTTGATTAGTTCATAATCTACTAACGTTACTTAGTGGTTGATGTGTGTTGTTGTTTTCCATTTCAAGGGGCCTTATGTTGATCAGTAAATTTTGTTTCCTGCAAATGTGCTACATAGAGAGGTTACTTCTACATAGTATATTTCTTCAAATAATGTGTCTGTACTTAGATCTTTGCATGATATTTATCAATTTAACATGCTTTAACTCTAAATATGCTATGTATTTCCAATTATCTACAAGATGTCAGCATATTTCATGTTTAGTTGCTTTTAATTCTCTATTATTTGCAATTGTGATGGTGAATTGTTATGAAATTGAAAGAAATTTAAAAGAATACTTCAAATTTTGGTGAATCTTTAGCTACTGAACCACATACATACAAGATATGTTCATGAGGAGAAGAAATCAAACCATATTTTCACCAGGATGTTCCACAGCTAGATACAGATGATGCTAACTTCAAAGGATAAGGAATGAAAACAACACATGTAGACTGATGAGTACTCCAAGGGATGTAGCTAATCAAAGCATGTATCAAGAATTCAAACACAGATTACTCGAGATTTATGATAGTTTGTAATCAAATTGTCTTCTCTTTCATTAGGTATGCAAAACATGTATGTTTACAACAACTTTAAAATTAGTTGTGATATTTTATCAATCCAATTTCAATTAAGCTTCTAAATGTCTAAAATATGGCATCCCTGCATCTTTTATAGAATAAGGTGAGGGAGCAGTTACAAATGACCTACAATCAAGATTTGTCAATTAAGATCAATGGTATACAATCACTTCTTGACTTAGTCAACACATTTCACATGGCACAGGTAGCCAGCTAGCAACCATCTGGATTACTTATTATCTTATAAGTACCTGATGCATATGTCTCTTTGGGGATGCATCTTCCTTTCATTCTTTAGGTTCTCCTTCTTCATCATGATCATCATGATCATCACTTTCTGTATCGCCATCACCCTGATGAATATTATCCTATTATGGACCTTTACTGCCACCCTGATATTTTCATAAGCTTGTACTATTTTGTCTACTTCTCAACCATCTTGGGTTTTGGCTTTAGTGATAGCATGCTTGTGAGCCTAAAATTTATCTCTAAGTGCTTCCATCTTGCCTTTTCTATTATCTAAAGTTTCATTATAATTTTCCACCCTCACCTTGATCCTCATGATCTTATCCATTGCCTCTTTTGTCAGGTGGGTGAGAGGATCATTAGCTACTAGCTGGAAATTATCATGCATTGCTTTGATGGAAAAATTTGCATCTTGGTTTTCAATCTTCCCCTCTACTTGTCCTTCTAGAGCTTCTGCTTCTTTTGCCATCATATTGTGCAGCTTTATACTGATATCCCTTAACTTTCCATTGCACTTCTTTAGGACATCACATACGAACCTAATGTCATCATACCATACATCTACTAGTAGGGCAATGTTATTATTTAATACCTAATTATTTATCAAGACCTGAGAATCAATCCTCTTTATTTCACTTAGAGCACTTAAGGCTTTTTCCAATTGAAATGATCTCTTTCCCGTTTCATTCTGCATTTTATCCACTTTCCTCTTCAAAGTGCTCAAGGAATTCCACCCCTATAAAGAGGTTCTCAATACATCCTCTGCTCCTGTAAGGGTTGTCAGCATCCATTTATCCATGATCATAGCCTGATGCTTCATGAGGTCTAGCTTATTAACTTCCTCCTATGATATAACAGTCTATGGGATTGTAGGATCTATTGGTGTACTATCAGGGTTAATTAACCCCTTTATGTATGCATGCAGCTGAGCAATGTGCTCTTTATGCTGTTTATTTTTCTTCTTCTCTTTCTTTACCCTTTGGATTAAAGAATCAATGATATCCTTCCCTTCTTGACCCTCCTGGTCTTCATTAGAAAAACCCAAATCAACTGTGGTGATCTAGAATTCCTCCAGGGTGATTTTGCCTTTTTCCTTTTCTACAGTGGGAAGTGCTACTTGGGCTCTCCTTCTGCCTATAGTAGGATCTCTTCTGATAGCTGAGGTCAGCCTAGATTTCCTCTTTGGTTTCATGATAGTCTCTGTAAACATGGTTGAAACATCAAATTCTTGAACTTCAAAACCTTGTTTCATACCTATTTCCTTTTCTAGCCACTGAGGCACTTCATCTCTTGATCCTTGTGGTCTGTTATCATCATTTTCACATTGATCTCTAGTACCTATCTCTATTCTATGTGGAGAAGGTGACTTCCTAATTTCTTCCTCATGATGTTCCTTATGAGGGGGATCTTGTTCCATCTCTTCTTCTTGAGGAGCTTCTTTTTGTGGAGGAGGATCTTGCGGTGTATCCACATGATGATCATGATCTTGATCCTGCACTCCCTCTACTTGAGTTTCATCCACCTTATTATGTTCCTCACCTTGAGGCATATTTGTATCTGTAGATGTTTATATGTTTAATCCTGGTGCATCACCATGATCTTGGGCTACATTTTGTTCAACACCTGATATATTTACCTCTGGTGTCTTAAGGTCCTCATGACCTGATGTATCCTTTTCTCCTATGGCTTCTTGAGTCCAGGTGGCATCATCACCTGATGTGTCTTTATCACCTCTGCTCTTTTGTTGAACTTCAACTATCTTAGGCTCATTAGGCATCTCTTGCTATTGCTGGCCCATATCTCAAGAATGGCTCTCTATTTCTGTCTGCTGGGCTCCTTTAATGTTTTTCATTCTATTTGGTGCACTTGCTTTGTCTTTAGGGGTCATATCCTCCCTATATGTCAAATCAATCATTGCAGGGCTAGTTACTTGATCTACCAACTTGTCCAACCCGATTTGTTGGGCTGCCCTTTCTGGGCTATTTTCTTTCTCTTCTTGCTCTGTTTGCTTCAACTCTTCCAATACCGCCATCTGTGCTGGTGGGGTCCCATGTGGGGTCATGCAGGTATTGGAAGAAAGGGTTTCCATCTATTGAGAGGCTACACTTTGTACAATTTCATCATTTGAGAGGTCCACGAGGTCTTCCAATGAGAAAGGACCACCATGACCTACTTTGGAAGTCTCTTTTACTTGCTCCTCTGCCTTCTTAGTCTTAAACTGAATAATGGTGGGAAGTGGCACCTCATGTTGCATTTCTTTTCTAAACACTTCACTACTAGCTCCCCTCAATACTATAGGATCAGCCCTTATCTCACCCCTCATAGATGTTCTTTGTTTCTTGGGTGCAGACATCAAGCTACCACCCTCCTCTTCTGGCTGACCATCATCAAGCCATCACCCTCAGGCTCTTTATCTACTGGCTCTTCCTCAAGAGGGATGTCCTCCTCCACATTCTATTGTAAGGGTTGGCCTTCATCTTGTACTTCTACAGTACCTTCAGCTGGCCTCATGATCCTTTTGGTCTTTGGTTTACCCATTAGAGGCAGTACTGATGAGGCTGATGCCTATCCCAATGTAGATGCACCTTCAGCTATTATGGCAACTATTTCAATTATCACCCCCTTAGGCTCATCATCAGTCTTCGTTTCTTTGGGGGGTCCTTTCCTTTGTTTCTACACAGGCAACCTTTCTCCATTAGATTTTCTTTTCTCACTGAGAAAGTCATCATATTCTTCATCAAGGATCTACTACCTTTTTCTCTTGTTATCCACTGTAATGGCTACACCTCTTTTTTTTAGTCTATTTATCTTTTCATCTACCCATGATTGGGTTAACTGTAGCACCCCACATGTAAACTGATCTAATGAAATGTCTTCAAGCTATGTTAGTTCAGGGGCTGAGATGTTGTCATTATACACCTTCTTATCTTCATATTCATTTGACATGGTCTTCCCATCATCTTTCTTTAACTATGCAGGCACTGGGATGCAGTCAAATTTCCTTATCTGATTTAAGGTGAGCCTTTGATACTTTCTTCTTCTTACCTCTGCCTCATCCTCACAATCAGTCTAGAAATCTTCTTGGTACTTCTAATGTATAGGCTTCCCCATTATTTTATGCATTCTACCATAGGGGTCATATGATCTAGCCAATAGAAATAGTTGTAGGTACATCAAGTTCATACTCCCTATGACATCCTTTATACTCTAGGAATCAAGGAACATGTACCAACCCATAGATACTAGAAATAATACTGGAGGTATCTTTTTTTGTGCTTTGTATGCATCCAGTATAGTAGATATTTGTCTCAAAAACTCCATCAGGACTACCCCATCAGTAGGGTACCTGGGTAGCATAAAGGGTTGTCCTTCAAAACCTTCCACCCTGATATATGAGAAAGTGACAAACTAGATGAACCAAGCACCATGTTTGTATATAACCTCTTGAGCTTCCATGCTCAATCTCTTGGTTCTATCCTCTTCCATAGTTCTAACTAGAAGCATTGAGAATGCATCATTCACCAGCTTGTAATCGAAGAGGTAGTTCCTTCTTTGTAATTGAGGATAATGATCCCATATATGGGCATCATCTACACTATCGCCAATCTTTCCAACTATAGTTAGTGCATCAAATGTTCCTTTGTAAGCACATGAATAAACAACATATGAGGTCATGTGGAATGAGCATTCCAGACCTCCTAGGTTCTTCATCTATTGATCTAAGGCATCACTGATGACCTTGGACCATAATGGCTTACTATCTATGTAGAGGACCATTTGGATGATCCCAAACATCCAATTCTTGAAATTCCCAGTATGAGGCTAACCTATTATCCTACTAAGCAGGGCAATCATGTACTGATATTTATCATCAAAATCAAACTTATATAGGTGTATGGGCAACTTGGCAGAAGTAGTGTAGGTGCTACTCTTTGACCTCCACTGGTACATCTTCTTCCTTGCATTTTTCTTATTATTATATTCTGTCTCCATTTTAGGCAGATCTACACTAACCACCTTCTTTCCAACTGGTAGGTTAAATGTAGATGTGATCCCCTTAACTGAGAAGTCTGCATAAACCCTTCCATGCTTTTCAACACACCTCATTTGAGAATTATAGTTTCTGGCATATTCCACTACCAGTTCTGCAGTTTCCATGGCATAAGGGAATCCGGCCACATGCCACATTCCTAACACATATATTGCATCCAATAGGGCACTGTCTTTATCATCACATATCCTAGACAACCATGCCGCTAAGTCTGTGTCTCCCTGGTGTGCGTCTCCAATGATACCATACTTGAATTGTATCCCTTCTGGCCAAACAAACATGGGCTTTTGAAACTCTATCTCAGTCCTGATCCACCTGAGATCCACCATGGATTCCTGCAATAAACATGCCTGTCTTACTATATGGTATCCACATGTATTCACATACCATTATATATATATATATATATATCCTTACTTTATCAGGATGTGTACATTTACAGATTCAAACAACTGGAAAAGTCATACTACCTAGACATGCAGAAAATGACAACAGGAGGGTTTTTAATTACTTACTTGATAATGCTTTTCTCCTAGGTTAGGTTGATGATTACGACAAAGGGTAGGAAAACCTTATGATCACTCGTTCCGTTATGCTGTAAGTTGTAGTCCGTTCACAGGTAGCTCATATGAGGGTTTGAATGTTCTTCTTTGTAAATTCTCATTTTTTCACAAGGTAAATGGAAATAACCTTGAAAAGCTACTTTTAAACGCATCCTTCGGGCAGGATTAGGGTAAAAGCATGTTAAATCGATCCAATCCATTGATCCTCTACAACAAATCCACAGATGTTGCCATGTGTTTGAATTATATCCGTGTTCATCAGGAATCCATCTATCGCATTTATGTTCATTTAATGTCTAGAAATAGGATGGAGGGGGGTGATCTTTAGAAGATCAGGTGATATTCAAAATATGACCCCCTCGAATGAAATGACCTTCCGCCTTTGAGTGGCAAAACTAATGCAAGAGACTCAGGTGATGTGGTCAAAGGTTGACCATATGTATATCGGGTCACGAAACTAAGATTAGGGGATGTTTATAATGTGACCCCCGTGAATAAAATGACCCCCTTTTGAAAGATTGGGATGACGTCACCGTCATGTTATTGAAAAGGGTGATCGTTGGATAGATACCTTCGTGAGGTAAAAAGAATGGTGACGTCATCATCAGGGTGACTTCCTTCTTTTATCAGGCTTAGATGATGTCATCGTCATATTGACACTGGGGTGATATTTTGTGACAGGATGATATTTGTAAGATTAGGTGATATTGAAATATGACCCCTGCAAAATATATGAAGTTATTTGATAGACAGATACAATTATCACATAAAATTGATGTCCAAATTTTATGACCCAAATGATTATTGAGTGATAAACCTATATCGGGGTGATCTTACATAATGTGACTGATGCTTGAAATATGACCCCCCTCTCAGAATATCAGGTTTGACTAAAACTTTGACTTGTCATAACTTTCTCCCCTTAAAGAATTTCAGGGTGATCTAAAAGGCAAACCTGCATGGAATTTTATGCACTTTCCAACTATGAGGTTAATGATATGAAATATTGACCTTGACAAAATGACCTCATCATAGTGACTTATCCACCCCTTACAAGGCTATCTGCATGACTTACTTTTACCAGACCGCCAAAAAGCAAAAAAACAACACAAGCCAAAGTAGCAAAAAAAAAGTTGGTTCCCTGTTTTGTCAAGTCAAAATGGGGCGTGTTGTGTAACCACACAACAAGAGGCTATAATCTTGGATTTGAGTAGTCATTACATATCTCTAGGTTTCCTTAGAATTGTAGAACAAAATATGCTATTATAGAGGAATGCGAACCATTTTACTCTGTACTGTTCACTATCTCTATCTTAACACTATCCACCTAGACTTAGACTTTTCACTAGATGACTTCCAGAGGGAGTTAGATCTTGATCACTGGAATATAACAGCAATAGGTAGCTATAAACATCACACCTAAACCACATCTACAATTCTTCAATTGTGGAGGCATACTAATTCACTTTCTATCCCTTACTTAGAATACTTCCCATACTTAGTCATTTTGGGCTTCCAGACCAAAGTACTTTGTGCCTTGTTGCCAACTCAAGATTGTCTGCCAGAGTAGTGTCCCTTGGCCATGCTAATGGATTCTCTTTTCCTTGTTGCCATCAATGACAACATTCAAGTCTTCTGCAAAGAAGTGTCTCTTGCCAACATCATAGGTGCAAAATTCTCACATGCGGGCTTACAAACTAGGGCTCACAGGCCTGAATTCTAGTTACAAGATATGGCATTGAAGTGCCTATTTGGAAAGACTCTACTATCAGTGTTATGGATTTTTCTATCTAATTAACTATAGACTTCCTAATACATCCTAGAGATCTATATATATCATCTCCAAGCTCAAAGAATCCCTCGCGTTAGACAAGGAAGGTCACAAACTCCAATGAAGAGTTGTAATATGTAGAACCTAAACAGGTCAGCCTTAAACAACTTGTACTCCTTTGCAAATGAATGAAACAAGGTTTTGACCTCAAGAAAGGTCTATATGATCATTATGTGTTGTGTTATATGTTCCATTTAGCTTCACATGTCATGAAAGTGCTTTGAAAATCTTCTCCTTCAACTGACTGTCTGAATGCTCTGTTATGTGAAAATAAGTGATCTTCTGATAGTGATAACTTTTAGTAGACAAGTCCAAATGAATTGAAGTTTGGATATGATGTAGTTGATATTGTCTAGATGCTAAGTCTTGATCTACAAGCTTTGAAATGAAAATGTAGCAAAATGTAGTACAAAATGTTGAAACTACTACTGACTAAACTGAACTAAATTGAACTGGTAAATGAAAGAAAGCAAAAGAATGCAAATGTTTTTGGTCGATGCAAGATTGTTCTACAACCTGGGATGCTCCTGCATCACTATTCCTAGTACTTCTTCCCACATGGCTATCCAAGATTTCTTCTATCTCCTCCTTTGCAGTAGATGCCGGGATACTCCACTATTCATCTGTTGGTCCACCCTCTGTGCTACCTTCATGATACTCTATTAAATCAGCAATGTTGAACACAGGGGAAATTTTAATTCCACCCAGAAGCTCTACCCCATATTCATTTCCTAAATCATGCTTCTTTAGGATCTTGCATGGTCCAAATTTCTTCATCTTCAATTCATTATATGCCACCATTGGGAACCTTTCTAAATACTTAGGTGAACCATGAATTAATCAGCAACCTTAAATTCCTTAAACTTTCTCTTCTGATTTGCCTTAGCCTTGTACCAAGAGTTCATTTTATTAATGTGCTATCATACCTCTTCATGCAATCTCTTCAAGTGCTTTGCAAAGTCTTCAGCCTTGGCACCACTCTTCTCTCATTTGTCTATCTTCCTTACCTTAGAAGCATTTCTTAGACTACTCCCACATATAATTTGGAATGGGGATTTACTAGTAATCTAGTTGATAGAATTGTTATATGCAAACTCTACCTATAGTAATATCAAATCCCATCCCTTGGGCTCATCTCCTACTAAGAATCTCAACAAGTTTCCCAAACTTTGATTCACCACATCTATCTATTTATTAGTCTGTAGGTGATGTGCAAAATTGAACTTCAACTCAGTCTTTAACTTCTTCCATAAGGTCCTCCAAAAATACCTAGCAAAATTGGTATCTCTATCTAAAACTATACTCCTTGGTAGACCATGTAGTCTAACCATCTCTCTAAAAAATAAATTTGCAATGTCAACATCACTAGTTTTTTGACAAGGAATGAAATGTGTCATCTTTGAAAATTTGTCAACCACCAGAAATATTAAATCATGCCCTCTCTGTGTCCTTGGGAAACCTATAACAAAGTCCATGTTGATATCCACCCATGGCTCCTTTGGTATACACTAGTAGAATTTTGGGAAATAAATGACTAGGTGACTAAAACTTTTAGTCACAACAGCTAAAAATGACTAAATTCTACTAATTTTTTGCAACACAACTATAAATGACTAAATAAATGACTAATTTGATCATCGGGTAAAAAACACAAATAAATAATTAGTCACATGAATTGGTAATTTCCCTCTTCCCTACCATTTAAAAATTTTATCACAATTAAAAGTAATACCGTGTAAAATATTTCCCGCCTATCTAATTGATTTAGGAGTCAAAACTAGTTGATCTCGGATTAGTTGACCACTCCCTGATCCAGTGGTCTCTCTGATCATATGTAGAAGTTCAATCACCATATGAACTATCTATCGTAGGGGCTGATCCATGAAACCCCATAAATCCATCTTGATGAAAACAACCCCTACTATTCTAAGGCTTTTCACCCGACAGAAGCAGAGGCAGTTTCGAGTGCAGGACCGCACATTCGACATGAGCACCTGTAGCAATGGCAGGGGGAGTAACAAGAGGAGTAGGGGTAGCTAGAGCAGTTCTCTTTTTCCCAATTAGTTCTAGATTGTTTCGATGCCCTATGGCCCTACAGGTTCTGATTCTTGACCTTACTTCTTTGTCTCTGCTCTTTTTTAAATCTAAAATTTTGCCCTCCAATTTGGTTGTGTATGTGCATTTTAAGGGCTCCTATGAGGCTTTGAACAATTTGGGTGTTGAATAAGTTGCTTCTAAACATAGTTTGTGAAGCAGATGTGGGTTTGAAGACTTTTCAGATTAACTTTAACCCTCTACTAAATTTTGCTGTGTGCTAAATTTAGGTTTGTACTAGGGTTCTAAAAACATAGTAGTTTAGGAAGGGAGTTTTTTTGAGAACTGTTTGATGGAGAAAGCGTGGGTTTTAAGTTTTGGATGCTAAATCTGACCTTGGAATGATCCCAATAGGATTTCTAAAATTAGGGCTTGACACAGGCTTTGGAAGTCATTCTTTTATGGCTTCGTTAGAGTTGTTTTATGGTGCAATTGAGGTGTTGCCATTTTCAGGGCTGATTTTGGGTTTGTAGAGACCCATTCAAGTTTTTGAAAATTTGGGACTACAAGTTGATGATGTAAGCTGGGTGTGGTTCTTTTTTGGTCTTGTTGGGGTTGTTTCATGGTGGAACTAGGTTTTTCTAGGCAAAATTTAACCTTGTACATATTGAGTATTGCTTAATGGCTTGGTTAGGGTTTTAATAATGGGACTGGGAGATGGAATCAACTTTCTATTATATATGTTGTTTCGCTTAGTACTAATGTAAAATGTGGCATCAGAGTTTGGTGTATAGTGTAACCTTTTGTTAGGGGTTGTTGTAGATTATGGTGTTGCAGCGACGTAAATAATTGCACTGTAGTTGAAATGGTCTATGGTGTAAATTGGTATTGTTTGGGATGAAGGGTGAATGGAAGCATTTTTGTCAGCATGGCAAAAAGATTGTGTAGAGAGCTCAAATGAAATGAAAATGAGGAAATAAATATAGTTGCTTAGCCTTGGGAAGGGGAGCATCTAAGTGGGGATGGAAGAATGGAATTAACTGTGGCAAGAAGAACAAGGGTTTGAAATGCAGTTGTGTGTATCAGTGTTGTTCTGGCAAGGCAACATTGCATAATTATGAGAATTTTTGTAAGAGTTTAGTACCAATGAGGGTGATGTATTTTTGGAGTGGCTCATGGAATGATTTTTCTGCCCAAGTTTTGGATTCTCTTAGGGTTGAGTTTTTGGTTGGCATGCCCACCATAGAGTTGGTAATAGATGGTTCACCCTATCTTGTTGATTATTTGTGAATGCTGCAAATAGATTTGAGGACATGCTATCAAAGGTCAATTGCTTTATTGATAAGAATGGCTCATACTTTTTTCCCAAATTTATCATTGAGGGTAACATTGATGAAGAAGTAGCCCCTAAAGTTGAGGTTGAGATTGAAATTTGAATAGGTCCAATTGAGGCCTCAAATATTGAGAATTATGATGGAATTTCTGCCAATATGGAGGTTTCAAAAACTGAGCAAGTTTATTTTCCCGGTAATTTTGGAGTTTCAAAAATTGAGAAAAATAGGCTTCCTGGTCCATTAAAGATTTTGTCCAAGGTTCCAAATTTGAAGCTTGCGGTTGATGTGGTATCCATCAATGGACCCAAATTAAATGAATTGACCAAGAAATATTCAACTGAGGGACTCACTAGTGCAAATAAATTTGAGAAGGATTTTGGAAAATAAATGATTTATTAATTATGGTTTTATGATGATCAAATGTTTTATTTACAAGGGGTTAATATGTGGCATTTTTATGTGCAGGAAGAATAGATTGTGATGCAACATTTGGGTATGGATAGTTCAGGAAAACTTAGATTTCTATTAGTGACATAACTAGGTTGGAGAGCACCTTGAACCAGTCTAAAACACTTATGGGTGTTTTCGGTCGGAAGTAGAACCTAAGTATAGGATTACAAATGTCGATGGACAGAGAAAATCATAAATCTGGTGGTCCAATTTTGGATCCAATTTGAGGTCGTGAATATCAGACAAAGAAAGTTCCTACATTCTAAAGATAAAATCATAAATCTGATGGTCCCATTTGAGATCCAATTTGAGGTCGTGAAGCTCCGACAGAGAAAGTTCCTACATTCTAAAGATAAAATTAGAAATCTGCTTGGTCCAATTTGAGGTCCAATTGTAAGGATTTGTCTTTTTAATTATACTTTCTGACATTTGTCTTGATACAAATTGTTGCTTTAGAATTATGGTATTTCTTTTCTTCTAATATTTTCAACCCTCATTATGGTATTGCTTTGGTTAAGAACTTTAAATGTTTGGCTATGTGTATAGAGAATGTTCATGGAGTGCAAACTTCCTTACAAAGAAATTACCACAATAGATTTTGAGGTGAATTGCACTTGCTATTTTATGCTAATATGGATATGTTCTAACCTATAGTTAATTGTTGTATCATAATAGATAGTCTAAATAGTTGTTCATTTACCATTGTTTCTAATTTAAAATTGTTATACCTTATTCTAGGAGCAAATCACAGGGGGAGTCTATACATAAGACACCATTGTTTCAAATTCAAAATTGTTGGTTCTTTCATAATTGTTTGCTTCATTTATTTGATCTAAGACATCATGTTGTATAGAAGATGCTCTCAAAATCACAGTAAAATCCTTTATTCTAGGAAGATTGTTCAGAATCTTCCCATTATAACAATGAACAAAAGCATCAGTTATTAACATGAACTTTGCAAGAGTTTCATCAAATTCTACTTTTCCACTCTCTTTTCCATTCTAAATTTTATTCTCAATTTCATACATGAAGAACTTCCTCAGCCTGTAGATCCTATTTTTAGCCATAACTTTACCAAGTGTTGAGGATAGCTTTGAGTTTTTACCCAAGCAACAATTGACAAAATTCGGCCTTACCAGATACAATGTGTTGAAAATCTCTTTGAAGTTATTTTGGAAAAGAGTTCCTGAGAGTATAATGCATAGTTTTGAATTAACCTTTTTGCACAAATTCCATTGCTGAATAAATTTGGCCTTACCAGATACAATGGAATTCATGCAAAAAGGTTAATTCAAAACTGTGCATTATACTCTTAGGAACTCTTTTCCAAAATAACTTCAAAGAGCTTTTCAACACATTGTACCTAGTAAGGTTTAATTTTGTCAATTGTTGCTTGGGTAAAAACTCGAAGCTATCCTCAACACCTGGTAAAGTTATGGCTAACAACAGGATCTACAGTTTGAGGAAGTTCTTCATGGATGAAATTGGGAATAAAATTCAAAATGGAAAAGAGAGTGGAAAAGTAGAATTTGATGAAACTCTTGCAAAGTTCAGGTTAATGATTGATGCTTTTGTTCATTGTTATGATGGGAAGATTCTGAACAGTCTTCCTAGAATAAAGGATTTTATTATGATTTTGAGAGCATCTTCTATACAATAGGTTGTCTTAGATCAAATAAATGAAGCAAACAATTGTGAAAGAACTAGCCATTTTGAATTTGAAACAATGGTGTCTTATGTATAGACTCCCCCTATGATTTGCTCCTAGAATAAGGTATAGCAATTTTGAATTAGAAATAATGGTATATCCTTTTCAATAAATCCATTTTGTGCATATCCTGCAATCATTGTAGTCCAAGAGATGACATCTCTTTGAGCCATTCCATCAAACAGTTCATGTGCCTTAATTATCTATACTTCCACACTTTGCATACATGTCTACTAGAGCATTTCTGACTATAATATCTAACAAAAATCTCCTTTCCATTATGTTATGATGGATGTCCATACCCTATTCCAAAGCTCCCATTTTGGCACAGGCAAGAAGGATGCTAGCAAACGTTGTCAAATTTGGACTTACACCTACTAATTGCATTTGCTTGAAAGTTTCTAAAGCCTTTTCAAAAAATCTATTTTGTGCATATCCTGCAATCATTGCATTCCATGAGATGACATCTCTTTGAGGCATTCTACCAAATAGTTCACATGCCTTGTCAATGCTTCCACATTTTGCATCACCTGCTCTCCCACAGGCACTTCAAGTCATGCCTACGGTGTAGGCATGACTTGAAGTGCCTGTGGGAGAGCGGGTGATGCAAAATGTGGAAGCATTGACATTCCAAAGCTCCCATTTTGACACAGACAGGGAGGATGCTAGCAAAGGTTGGGGAATTTGTCTTTACACCAGCCAATTGCATTTTCTTTAAAATTTCTAAAGCCTTTTCAACAAATCCATTTTGTGCATATCATGCAATCATTGCATTCCAAGAGATGACATCTCTTTGAGCTATTCCATCAAATAGTTCACGTGCCTTATCTATACTTCCACATTTTTCATGCATGTCTACTAGAGCATTTCCAACTATAATATCTGACAAAAATCCCCCTTCCATTATGTTATGATGGATGTCCATACCCTGTTCCAAAGCTCCCATTTTGGCATAGGTAGGAATGATGTTGGAAAAGGTTGTCGAATTTGGATTTACACCTGCTTATTGCATTTGCTTGAAAGTTTCTAAAGCCTTTCCAAAAAATCCATTTTGTGTATATCTTGCAATCATTGCATTCCATGAGATGACATCTCTTTGAGGCATTCTGCCAAACAGTTCACATGCCTCACCCGCTCTCCCATAGGCACTTCAAGTCATGCCTGTGGTGATGTGGGGCTTTCCCCGCATCACCACAAGCATGACTTGAAGTGCTTGCGGGAGAGCGAGTGATACAAAATGTGGAAACATTGACATTCCAAAGCTCCCATTTTGGCATAGGCAGGGAGGATGCTGGCAAAGGTTGTGGAATTTGGCTTTACACCAGCCAATTGCATTTGCTTTAAAATTTCTAAAGCCTTTTCAACAAATCCATTTTGTGCATATCCTGCAATCATTGCAGTCCATGAGACCACATTTCTTTGAGGCATTCTGTCAAACAGTTCACATGCCTTGTCTATGATGCCATTTTAATAATAGGACTAATGATGGATTGTGTGAACTTGTAATAGTCTGGCAGATGACGTAAAGTGCATACCTAGGTAACAGCAGTAGTGATGAACTATTTTCAAGGAATTTGGAAAAGATACATTGATGTCAAAGGTAGTCAAGGAATTCAATAGAGGGGTAGTGTTATACATTGATGGGAGGTAGAATACAAGTGAAAGCATGCCAGAATAATGAGCTAGGTAGTGGTAGTCATGAGGCATTGCTATTTTATAAAGGGAAAGTGCATGACAGTAGGTTGACAAGTGATTGGACAATGCATTTCAAGAGGCTAGAAGTTTGATTAGGACAATGCATGGCCTAGTAATAAGGCAATATTGTTGAATAATAGTCTATGACAATTAAGGCATCCTACCAAAGATGACAGTCATCAGAGGCATAATCATTAGAGATAAGGACAGTTTATTGCTACAGGTAACAATTCACAATGGTAGCTTATGAACTAGAGCAAGTTGGGTGCATGAGATATGATCTCTATAGAGATGACAGTGTGATCTTGAACTAGGATAGTGAGCTTCAATATGGGACATCATGGATTTGTGAAGAGAAAGCATTGTAACTTATTTTGAGATCTGTATGCTGTTTGTAAGCTTTTTTAATCAATAAAACAAGCTTTTTTTACCTTCTCAAAGTTGTTTCATTGTGCAAGCTTCAAAATATACTACTAAATATACTAATGACTAAATGCAAGCTTTAAAATGACTAAATATACTACTAGTTGACGTTAATTAATAATTAAATTGACTAAATATACTACCAATTGATAGAAATAAGTGAATAATGAATAAATATGACTAAATATATGACCAGAATTAAATCAGTGAATAAAAATGACTAAATATACTACCAAATTGATCAAAATGATAATTAAAATTAATGACTACATACACTACCAATGGATAGAAATTAGTGAACAAAAATGACTAAATAAGTGACCAGTTAACAACAATCAATGACTAAATATAGTAGTGAATAAAAAATGAGTAAATAAGTGACCAGATTACAACAATCAATGACTAAATATACTACCAAATCGATCAATCAAAACAACCAATAAATGACTAAAAATGGTTTAGTCATCAATTTAGTCATGTTATAAATGACTGGCAATAAACTACTAATGGTCACGTGACCATGTTTTGTCATTTATAAGAAGTTTTTAGTAATATATTGCTCTTTTTGTACTAGTGATAGGTAATGGTTGATATAGATATTCGGACTCACTCCTTTGGTCATCTGGCATACTATGCAACATTGCACAAATTTCTTCACATCCTAGTGTTGATGTGAACAAGGTTATTATCAATCTAGTTTACCCTTGTGTGAATAATTCATATTATTTAATAATTTTTTAGTTAAATAATATTCACACATCACACATAATTCACATCTTAAGTTGACTTAGTGAGTCTACTAGATGTTTCTAGTTGTGTCTAGTTGTGTCTAGTTGTTGTTAGTTGTTGATAGTTGTCATCCTATCCTATACTTGTCACATGTCATAGGATTAAGACACTTGTCACATGACTATAATATCTTAGCACTCATCCTTATCTTTATAAGAAAGGTATATCATGTACATTGTAACAATCTTTTAACCATATTTTGCATTCATTGATAGAATAGAATTATTCTCTCATTTGATCTCTCTTGTGCTTTCATGAAGTCCTAAATCCTGGGTGGCTACAATCATAGCCAACTCTAACATGGTATCAAATCTCTAGGAAGAATCATTTTGTGTTAGTTATTTTTAAGAGATCTTGAGTGAAAATCATGGTGGATCTTGATAGTTGAGTATGCTCTTCTCTTGCATCGAATGATGACCTAGAGAATAAGAAAGACTTGATAGAAATACCAGATTTGTGAGAGTTTCCTCTTTGTGGCCTTGTATTGTAGGTTCATTTTGGAGTGTGTTTCTACAAATCTAAGCACACCATTGTGTTTAGGAGGTCTAAGATAGTCAAGATCACCTTTTGTTTCGTCCAAATCAGACATCGGAGGCCAAATCTATGAGGGTTTAAAGTTGGGAGGTGCATGTAAGATCTAGTAGCTACTTGATCTTTTAGAGCACTTTGGGTCAAATCTGACCCTGCCATTGTGCTCAAGAGGCCCAAAAACTTTAAGATCAACTATCAATTCATCAAAATCAGACAAAGTTGGAATGAAAGGCAATTTTTTTTACAAATCGATGTCGTATGGAATCCATAGAGAATATCCCCTATGCAGAAGAATATTTTGCAACATCTTGGCATTGTATTGCGTCATCAGAATCTCTATGATTCATTATTTAGCGGGTAAAATATTGGTACACTGATTAATTGTTTTTAATATGTAGTATACAAAATTATCTCTGTGGAATATTGTGGGTTGCAGGTTTGTACCTACAACCATAGGTATCATAGGGTACCCGCACCTATCTCTGCCAACCACTTGGCAAGGATTGTAGGGTTTTAAGCCCACCCACAGTAGCTTACTCAATGTCATCGCCACTTCTACTCCTGGCAAGCATTTCAAATGCCATTTCCAGACAAAAAATCTTCAGTGGTATATAAACCCACCCGACAGGGAGTCTTCAACCATACAAAACATTGACACAATCTAAACATCAGTAGCCATTAAATCCCCTCAATGATAGGTTAATCAGACCCAATGGTAGATTTCATCCTTCGGCTGGCTATCCTTTCTCGGTAGTTTTAAACAGCATATGGTGACCTTTTTATGGCCCAGTCATCAGCATTTGGAGCCCACCAGTTCATCAATCCGCCGAGTGGCATTCAAAAAACACCCGACAGGGATTCAACGAGGCCAACAAAATCCTAAAATTGCTCGACAATAGGATATTCACTATAAAACATAGCTAAAAACCACTCATGACAGTTGGAAAATGGTTTTCAGTAGTCAAATAGGTAGTTTCCTATGCAATTAAGGTGGTTTTTAGAAAATTCTGGTAGTTTTCATAGGAGACGGCAGTTTCACATTAATCAACAAGCAGTTTTGGATACTCTAGTAGAATCTAGGAATATTCTGTCAGTTTCATTTTTTGCATCTACAGACATCATGTTGATGTCAGCATGATGTCATTTTCTGGCAAGGTGACGTAGTTTCTTGATGAACGTACGAAATACTCTGGTGGAATATTCTGTTGACATCATCATCCTATCAGTTGACATCATCATTCGTGTACCCTCTACTGACGTCATCAAATCGACCATTGATGCCATCATTCCAACACCGTATAGGGAATATACTGGCAAATATGGGAATATTGTGGGTAATCTTCAAAGATTCTAATAGAAGATTTTATTGACATCAGCACTACATCAGCAGACTTGGCCCAATTTGGTCCCCCCTCTATTGAGCTTTTTGTTTTGGCACCTGAACTTTGGAGGCTCATATATTGCTCATTTTTGCTCAGTTTTTCATGCAATTTTTTTATTTGGGTTAGAATTTTATAGGCTTCATAGTGGTGGAATCAGTTTTTGATTTTGGTGCCTAGTTTGTCTAGAAATTGTAGTTTCTCTCACCTATACCTAAGTAATTCCCATTTTTAGAACTTCAAATCTTCGTTTGGGCTCGTACAGTAATATTTTTTTGTGATTTTTTTAAAGTGCATGATTTTTTGAGTACTTTTCAGATCTTCTATCATTTTGATCCAATTTTGTTTAGAAATTGTACTCTCAGTTCTAACCTAATCTTGACTTTTGCATTGTACCAAACTCAAAGACCACTTTGCTATTTTGGCTTGTGGCAATTGTAATTGGACTGAATATAAAGTCCCACAATTATTTTTTGCTAGGGATGTGATCTCTTTGATTGAATAAAAGGGAGGTTGTACTTTTATTCTTTTTTGTACTCTTGTATCATGGATCCAAACAAACTTTCTCTACTCACACCATATAACTATCATGAATGGAAAACTAAAATGCAGATTTATTTAAGAAGTTTGAAAAATTTATAGAGTAACAATGGGTATAGAAATTGAACCAACAATAGCTGCAGAAAAGAGAAATTGGTACAATAGATGTGATCAATCCTATGGAACACTATGCTTGTCTATTTCTTCTGATCTCCTTTTTCATATTTAATCTTGTAAAACACCTAATGAAGTGTGGACTACCTTAGAGAATCTCCTTGGTAAGAAAGAAACTATGAGAGGTTTCAAATTGGAGAATGAACTAATTGGTTTGAATCCAACTAATTCTGAAAGCATCCAAGACTTCTTCACAAAGATAAAATCACTTAGATTGCAACTCAAACAATGTGGAATTGAGAAAGAGGACACTCAATTGATTCTTTAAATCCTTTCCAAGCTTGGTCCTGACTATTTAGTTTTTGTCTCTACCTTCTATGCTACTTGGATTCACTTAAGAAAGCTTTCACAATACCTTCACTTGATGAGTTTTCCACATCACTCACAAGGGAGAAAGCTAAGTTAGTACACATGGGCACATTGAAGTCTCCATTAAATTCAAAAGAACAACATCAAATTGCCATCATCCATGTCACCTAGTTTATCATTTTCTTCAACACTATCATCATCTACATAGATAGGGACAACATGCATTGCTAATGGGACAAACAAATGAAAAGGAAAAACACTCTTTTCTTCTACAAGTCTTTAGTCAGAGAGACAGCTTCTTGATTCGGGAGCTTCTCATCATATGTCATCTTCACAAGAGATGTTCTCTTGATTTGAGTCATGCACTTTGCCACCTATTTTGATGGGTAACAACACATACATACTTTCAACTAGTAACGGGACTATTGATATTGGTGAGGGTACTTTCAATAATGTGTTGTGTGTACCTTCCTTGCCAACCAATCTCCCTTCCATCTACCAGATTACTCATTGTGGTGTAGGCAAGACAATTGAGTTCACTCTTTATTTGGTGACCATAAGGGACTTGGAGAGTAGAGATATCATTTCTATTGGGATGGATGATCATGCATCTCACTTGTATACATTCTCTCATTTTTCTTCTTCTGATGATGTAGATCCATTGATTGATATTCACACTCATGCATCAAGTGTGAATCATGTTTCTGAGGAGAAGTTTGGTCACTTGAACCTTGGTGTTCTTTCATCTACTTTGGTTCATAAGACTAGTGTTGAGCTTCCATCTCCTCAACCTCCTGCTTCTTTAGAGATTAACATCGACATGGTTGCTTCTACGTCAATTGAGAAGGATCATTTAGGTCTTTCAAACACAGCTTTGTGGGATACTTTCTTGGCACATATATCAGACTTGTTTTATGAGTCTCATATTGAAAATTTGGAGGACACATTTGAGGATATCTCTCTCCTCTTTGATGATAGTTATAACACAACTGTTATCCCATCTACTTCATCTTTGGAAGTTGTTCTTCATGAGTCTACCTAGGATTTTGGATTGGTCACACCTCATTGCATTGTGTAATTTTTTTATTCTAACATGTGGACATTTCAGCAATTTTTAGAGACATCCATCATGAGACTTCTTCCCTTATATCTCTTGTTGGAGATGGAGTTTCTTCTACATCAGCCTTTGGATTGGTTTGTTCCTAAGGGGAGGAATGTTCTTTGTAGGTACAAGATTCTTTCCAGTGTTTATCTTCATGCATACACCATCAGCACGAGAGCTACTTCTTTGTGGGGAGGACTTATAGTCTCAGTCTTAATCTCCTATGGGGGGTATTTTATTGTATATATGTGATAGAAGTTGTCCTTGGGGGGTCATGTTGAGTCCTTCCTACTATCACTTCTTTCACTTTCATTGTTTCATGCATTCTCACTTTTGGAGAGGAGTTTTGTCCCATGAGGTTTTCTCCTTTTCTCAACTTGATAATTGTTTGTACATGGGTACCTTACATGGCCTAGTATCCAGGACCTGTCCATTATTGCATCTTGCTTTAGTTAGCTACTCCCTAAGTTTTACTTAAGGGGGGTGTTGGTGTGAATAGGGTTATTTCCAATTCGGTTCACCCTTGTGTGAATAATTCATATTATTTAACTATTTATTAGTTAAATAATATTCATACATCACACATAATTCACATGTTAAGTTGACTTAGTGAGTCTACTAGATGTTTCTAGTTGTGTCTAGTTGTTAGTTGTCGATAGTTGTCATCTTATCCTATAATTGTCACATGTCATAGGATTACAAAACATGTCACATGACTACAACATCTTAGCTCTCATCTTTGTCTTTATAAGCAAGGCATATCATGTA
The DNA here is from genome assembly GCA_027924645.1 of Cunninghamia lanceolata. Taxonomy (NCBI): domain Eukaryota; kingdom Viridiplantae; phylum Streptophyta; class Pinopsida; order Cupressales; family Cupressaceae; genus Cunninghamia; species Cunninghamia lanceolata. The sequence goes on along the minus strand of BSBN01000112.1, from coordinate 21,190,109 downwards.
CTATGTAATAATCTTTTAACAATCTTTTACATTCATTGATAGACTAGAATTATTCTCTCATTTGATCTCTCTTGTGCTTTCATGAAGACCTAGATCCTGGGTGGCTACAATCATAGCTAAATCTAACACCTAGTACAACTATGTCTAGTAATAATTCTCACTAACAAGAGAAATGGTCTTATCTCAACCAAACTATCCCGCTAACCCTCCACTATGCTTCTCCTTAATCAAATTCTCTCTCATGGAACTCCTCATAATGTACAACTAGCTTCCTCTAAACAACATACCATCTTGGGTTGTATAATCCAACCATCTCATCCTATCTAGGATAATAGGGTCCAAAAAATATTGTTAGGCCTTTGCAAAGTTTGGATTTTTAGGGTACAAATTATTGAGTTCATTGAACCCGACAACCTCTATCTTCATCTTTGTCAACAAATTTTGCCTTCTACTTAATGCATTTGCAACTCTATTGGACTTCCCACTCCTATGCTTCAAAACAAAAGTATAACTTTGCAAACAATTAACATATTTTAAGTGCCTTTGATTTAACTTCTCTTGACTATTAAGATACTACAAAGCCTAATGATCAGTATATAAAACAAACTCTAATGGCAATAAATAATGTCTCCAATTCTTCAAAGCTTGAACTATAGCATAAAATTCCTAATCATAAACATAATACTTTTTCTTGGCATCATTAAGATTCTCACTAAAATAGGCAATGGACTTACTGTTAGGAAAAGTGTCTCAACCTTGCAACTATGAAAGGTTACTATTCTTCCCAGTTTTGATCTTTTCAAATACTCTTTATCTTGAAGAATGGTCTAGAACTTTCAAAGTTTCCAAAAGGGCTAAAAATGGTGGGACTTACTATTTTTAGTAACTCCATATTTGACCTCTGATGGACCTAAAATTTTCACTAAATGTGTGGAATGACTAAGTAAACATCTCGGGTGAGTTTCGAATCAAGATCATACCTGGATTGTGAGATATTAAAGTTTCTATTTTTGAAACTGTCAAAAAAAATTTTGAACTCATTTTTGAGGCACTTAGATGTCCCTAAATGCCCTTAAAGTTTTCATAACTAGTGAAGCAGGTTATATCTTGATAGATCTCTTCATGATCTTTCTGACGCATTAAACAATTCATCAACCGGACACCCCGATCAAAAGTTATGGCCTCTGAAAGTTGGACCTCCTATTTTTGGGAAATGTGAAAACATGTTGTACACTTAAAAGAGATGTAAAGGGGAGAGTTACACATGTTGGTGTGTGATTTGGCACATCATAAGGCATATTTGATTGGAGATAACTTGGGCACCACTTTTGGGTGGTTTTGGCTCATGGTTTTGTAATTATCGTTGATGGTTTACTGTATTATATGTCCTATATATCAGGAGCTAGAGATGGAGGTTGTATGAAAGAGTCTTATAGATGTTGAGTTGCCTCTGGATCTCTAGTTGATTAATATTCTTGTGAAAGCTTTCTTTGCAAGTATATTGTAATCTTCTTGATTCCTAAATAATATATTGGGTGGCTTTGGAGTGTGGGGTTTTTTACCTGAAAGGGTTTTCCCCACGTATATCTTGTGTTGTGAGTTTTGCATTTGAATGTTGTTATTACCTTTTTGTTAATATACATCTTAATCTATAACTGTAAAAGTTAAAATTTGCATAAATCTTTCCTCAATAGATCAGTTCAGGAAGCATTTTCTACATACCTTGCTTCCTTTTAGTTGGTATTAGAGCTTGATCACCTTTGGTTCTAGTTGTTGGGTAGAGGGTTTTTTGAGCTAATCTTTGTTTGAGTGGGAGCTTGTGTAGAGGATTTTGAAATCTTTGTTGTAGGAAAGATATGGCGAGTACGTCTAGGAGGTTTGATATAGAGAAGTTTAATGGCGGCAACTTTGAGTTGTAGAAACTCAAGATGGAGGACTTATTGGTGGATAGAGATCTATGGCTTGTAGTATCTAGATCCATGCCATTGGGCATGAAACAAGAAGATTGGGATCTGATGGGTCAGAAGGCTAAGGGTCTGATAAGATTTTGTTTGGCTGAATTAGTTCTCTTGAATATCCATGAAGAGATGACTGCAAAAGATCTTTGGAAGAAGCTTGGAGATGTTTATCACACTGAATCCCTAGTAAACAAGTTATTCCTATGGAATAAATTATATTCTCTAAGGATAGAAGATGCAAAATCTGTAATTGATCACCTAAATACATTCAATATGCTTGTTGCCTAGTTGATCTCTGTTGGTGTGAAGATGGAGGAGGAGGATCAAGGTATGACATTACTATGTTCCTTACCAAATTCATGGGATCACCTTGTTATGGCCATTGGGAGTACCACTACCACCTTCAAGATGGATGAAGTGGTTTCTTCATTATTGTCTAAAGAAATGTGGAAAAAGTCTTCTGAATCGGTTAAGGAGGCTCTTATGGTTTGTGGTAGATCTAAAGAGAAGGGAAAGAAAAAGGATCAGAAGAACAAAGAAAAATGAAGATCCAAATCCCATGGGAGATCTAAGTCTCCTAGAAAGTCCAAGGCTCTATGTTGGAACTGTGGGAAACCTGGTCACTTCCACAAGGAGTACAAGGAGGAGAAAAAGAAAAAAGAGAAGAACTATGATTTAGATTTTGACAAGTCCTCTTAGGATGAAGGAGAAGCATTTGTCACTACCTTGGAAACACATGCATCTGATGATGTGTGGCTTATTGAATTTGGTGCATCTTTTCACATGACCTTGCATCAGGGTTAGTTTTTGAAGTATGAAGAATACGACGGTGGAAAGGTGTGTTGCAAGAATGTGCTAACTGGTGTTGTCATTAATGTCAACAAGCTTGTGTTGTCATTGGTGTCAACTGTGTCTTCTGTTGTTGCTGTTGTTGTTTGATTGAGTTTCTATGTTGAGGATGATGTGATTTCCTTGATGAAGTGATGAAGATGTTAGGAATATATTTTTGATGGTTAGTTTCCAAGTGATTTTGAGAAAATTTGATTAATAAAGGAAACAATGTGTTGAAGAGATTGACTAGCTTAACAGAATTGTGATTTTTGCTCTCTATTTCTTCCTAGTTGAATATCTGATTGTGTAATTTGGATATTTTGTTTAGAGGTGTTTAGAGATGTTATACTTTAGATTTTTTGCTCCAGTTATTTATGCAGAGAAAGCTATGTTCACCAGTGTGCAGACAGTGTTTCTAAGTTGTGTAGAACTGTCTGAGAGAAACTGATTTACTCTGCATTTCTTTGCAGATTTATTTCTAGCTTTGCATTTTTTGTTTTATGCTTATAAGGTCTATATCTTTCTTCAGTTCAAGAGGTTCGTGGTTTGATGCTCTGCAAGTTCCTTTCTTGAGTTGTAGTTGATGGTTTCTTGAGTTGCAGTTGATGCCAGAGTAATCCAAGTGCTTTAGTGTGAACTTTATTTAGGTGTAAGATGTTACTAAGGATTTTGTCATTTTTTAAGTGCTTGTGGATGTTTCTAGATCAGGTTCAAGTTTGGTGTGTGGTCCGCATGTCATCTTTTGGTCTTGAGGAAGTGTGCACTTAAAAGTTCATAGTGTTAACACAATTTTGGCCAACTTGGTTGTTTATACTAATTGCAGTTGTGTTTTGGTGATTGTAAAAGAGTGATGAAGCATGTAAGAGTGGATTTAGATCCATGCTAAGGTGTGATGTGGTTTGCATTCATTCCCTTCCTCCACAAGAATGTTTTGGTCCAGACCTAATTTGAATTTTCTAAGTTAAGATGAGTTGCTGACCTTGGAGAATGTTTTCAAAGTTGATGATGGTATAAAAAGGTGTCAAGGATACATGACTATATGAATGCATGAGGAATATGATGTTTGTGATGTGAATTTGATTAGTGTAGTGAGATCTTTCATCTGTTAGACCATTAGATGCAATGAGTAGAAGGTATCTACTATTTTTTAGTGTTGCTGTGAAGGTGATGTTTGTGGTGTGGTGAATATTGAGCTTTATTGGAACTGAATCCATGCATGTTTTAGATGTAATTATATCAGTTCATCCCTGGTAGTGAGCCTCTTCTTCTTCTATCTCTTTCTTTTAGATAGTGAGTCCTTTGGTAGTGAGCCCTTTGGTAGTGAGCCTTTTGTAATTTGATATTGCTACTACTTTATATTGTGAGCTAATCCTTACCATGGTTTTTCCCTTCTTGGGTTTTCCACATAAAATCTGGTGTTGTTTTGTGTTTGATGCTATTATGATTTAGTTTCTATTATTTTCTTAATCATCATAACAAGTTTAAAGGTTAATATGGATCTAAATGTTTGTGAGGGTTTGAAATTTTTGATACAATTGATTCACCCCCCTCTCAGTTGTCTTGTGTTTTTAACAAGGTGTACTTGGGTGATGATTCTCACCTAAAGATTGTTGGCCGTGGAAGAGTCTTGATTCAATTCTCTGATGGACAAGAGAAGGGAATCAATGGTGTTCTGCATATCCTTGGTTTTGTTGGTACACGATCTAGCTACCACTACACCAAAAGCTTGAATTGATGGTGAATGGCACCCCGGTCATAATACCCCCAGAGACCGCACAAGCCCGGAAGGGAGGGGTTGAGGGTCCCGCAATCCTAAGTACCAACATACCCCCACCAATTTGTGTATACTCGACAGTAAACCATACGGACATACACGGACTGCTAGGCGCACCTTGTACACATGGAGAGTAGTGGACATCGGGCAGGATTCGAACCCCTCCCTAGCAAAGTCGCCAATTTGTTGGTACACGACCCGGCTACCACTACGCCAAAAGCTCAAACTGATGGTGAATGGCGCCTTGGTCATAATACCCCCAGAGACCGCACGGGCCCAGAAGGGAGGGGTTGAGGGTCTCACAATCCTAAGTACCAATAGGTTTGACATGGAACCTTCTTTTTGTAAGTAAGTTGAATGATGTGGGTGTGCAGGTTTTTTTCTGGAATAGGGGATGCAAGATTACTAGAGGATCTATGGTGTTGGCTAAGGGTGTTTAGATTGGCACTTTGTTTTAGCTTGATGCATGTGTGGTTTAGTGCAATAGTGCCTTTGTTTTGAAGAAGACAGCTTTAGAGTCTCCATCCTCACCATTGGAACCAGAAACAAAGAGGACTATTGCATCTACTTCTGATGGTCATGCTTTCTAGGTACCTAAGGGTGTTCATTATATGGAGATGAAACTTCCAGCTGAGAAGAAAATGTTATGGCACTAAAGGCTTGGTCACATTGGTGAAAAGGGTTTGAGGACCCTGAAAAATAAAAATCTTGTTGAAGGTATGAATGACTGTAACCTTGAGTTTGATTTCTGTGAACATTACATTTATGGAAAACAAAACCGTGTTTAGTTTTATTCTAGTTCTCACAAATCTTTTGAGGTGTTGGACTTGATTCATTATGATGTGCTTGGTCCTGTTAATGTTCCTTTGAATTCAAAATCTATTTACTTTGTTTCATTCATTGATGATTATAGTAGAAGGACATGGGTGTATTTCCTTAGAAGCACATCTAAAGTCTTTAGTATATTCAAAGAGTTCAAAGCTCTTGTAGAGAATCAAAAGGATGGAAATATTAAGTGTTTGAGGGCTAACATCTATTTGGTTCCTATTATCTCTTGTAGTAGCTTATGATCTAGAAGTGGAACAGATGGATGTGAAGACAACATTCCTTCATGGTGACTTGGAGGAGCAAATCTATGTCACAGCCAGAGCACTATGTGGTGAAAGGTAAAGAAAATCTAGTTTGCAAGTTGAAAATGTCTTTGTATGGTTTGAATTAGTCTCCTAGGATGTGGTACTAGAAGTTTGATGCCTTTTTGTTGAGTATTGGATTTCTAAGGTTGAAATCAGATCATTGTGTTTATTACAAGTTTGACAATGATCGCATTCTCATTATTGCATTGTATGTCGATGATATGTTACTCATTGGGAATGGTAAAAGTTTGATTTCTGATTTGAAGTCTTAGTTGTTAGCATAGTTTGAGATGTAATTCCATACATTATGGGGATGGAGATTAGAAGAGACAGAGAAAAAAAACTTTGGTTAGGCCTAAGTAAGTATGTTAACATTGTGTTGGAGAGATTCAACATGGTAGATTGCATACCTTTGACTATTCATGTTACAATGGGGATAAAGTTATGTGTTTCACTCATATTGTCCAAAGTCTCCTTCTGAGATGGAGGATATGAGTAGAGTTCCTTATGTTATTTTGGTTGGCAGTTTGATGTATGCGATGGTCTGCACTAGACTAGACATTGCCCAAGAAGTGGGAGTCCATAATCGATTTATGGCTAATCTTGGATGGGTACATTGGGACGAAATGAAGAGAGTGTTCAGATATTTATGGGGTACTCTTGAGTATTCCTTATGTTATCATTGTTATCCTACAGGACCTCGACATTCACTTTGTATTTGTAGATTTGTGGATTCAGATTGGGCAGACGACATTGACAGTAGGAGATTCACCAGTGCTTATGTGTTCACTATGTTTGACCATGGTGCTATTAGTTGGATGAGTAAGTGACAACTTGTGGTTGCTTTGTCCACTACTGAAGCTAAGTACATGGTAGAAACTCATGCTTGTAAAGAAGTCATTTGGCTTAAGAGATTATCTTTTGATGTTGGGTTTAATGCATAAAAGATTACTATTTGTTGTGATAGTCAGAGTGCCTTATGTTTGGTGAAGAATCCTACTTTCCACGTGAGGACTAAGCATATTGATGTCCAGTACCATTTTTTCCACGACATGGTAGAGGATGGGAAGGTAAACTTGGAGAAAGTTGACACTTTGATGAATGTTGCAGATTCCTTGACAAAACTTGTAAGCATAGAGAAGTTCAGATGGTGTTCAAAGTTTATGGACTTCTCGGCCTCTAGCAATTAAATCATGGTGTTGATACTCCCTTTTCTCTTGCAAGGTGTTTGATAAGTGGGAGAATGTTAGGAATGGTGTCTCAACCATGCAACTATGAAAGGTTACTATTTTCCTAGTTTTGGTCTTTTCAAATACCCTTTATCTTGAAGAATGGTCTTAGAACTTTCAAAGTTTCCAAAAGTGCTAAAAATGGCAGGACTTACTATTTTTAGTAACTCTACATTTGACCTTGAATGGACTTGAAACTTTCCCAAAAGGTGTAGAATGACTAAGTAAACATCTCAGGTGAGTTTTGACTCAAGATCATACCTAGATTGCAAGATATTAAAGTTTCTATTTTTTGAAACTATCAAAAAAAATTTTAAACTCAGTTTTGAGGCACTTAGAGGTCCCTAAACACACTAAAAATTGTCATAACTAGTGAAGTAGGTTATAACTTGATAGATCTCTTCACGATCTGTCCAATGCATTAAATGGTTTATCAATCGGACACCCTGATCAAAAGTTATGGCCTTCGAAAGTTGGACCTCCTATTTTTGGGAATGTGAAAACATGTTGGACACTTAAAAGAGCTGTAAAGGGGAGATTTACATCTGTTGGTATGTGATTTGGCACATCATATGGCATCTTTAATTGGAGATAATTTGGGCACCACTTTTGGGTGGTTTTGGCTCATGGTTTTGTAATTACTGTTGATGGTTTATTGTATTGTATCTCGTATATATCAGGAGCTAGAGATGGAGGTTGTGTGAAAGAGTCTTATAGATGTTGAGTTACCTCTAGATCTCTAGTTCATTAATACTCCTATAAAAGTTTTTTCTGCAAGTATATTGTAATCTTCTTGATTCCTAAATAATATATTGGGTAGCTTTGGAGTGTGGGGTCTTTTTACCTGAAATGGTCTTCCCCAGCAATTGGTATCAGAGCAAGGTTCCTTAGTGGTAAGATTAACAGCTTGAGGTAGATCCAGAATGTCTTACAAGAAGGAGGCTCTGCAATTTGATGGGATGAATTATGCAACTTGGAAGATTCGCATGGAAAGCCATCTACTTTGTATTGGTTATAAAGTATGGCAAGTGACATAGACTGAATATACCATGCCGAAGAATGGTCTCACAACTGAAGATGAAGTCAAAGAATATGAGGTAAATATAAAAGCTGGAGATGATCTGTTGAGTGCATTAACTGACTCTAATTTAATAAAGGTCATGGATTGTGAGTATGCTAAAGAAGTCTAGGATAAGTTGAGTAATATGTATGAAGGAGACAATTCTGTAAGGAGTGCCAAATTGCAGGGACTAAAAGCCAAATATGAAGGTCTTAAAATGGGAGAAGATGAAAACATAACATCCTCCATGCAAAAGGTTGATGAACTTGTTACTAGAATCAAAGGTATGAGAGGAACTATTGATGAAACTAAAGTTGTGATGAAAATTCTTAGGTCATTACCTAAATCCTATGCTCATAAGGTAGTTGCAATTGAAGAAATAATGTTTGTGAAAAAGATTAATAAGGATCAGTTGCTTGGTAAAATTACTACTTTTGAAATGAGAGAGTTTGGTGATGCTCTGCCAAAAGTAGAAATTGCTTTCAAAGCCAGTACTTCAAACAAGATCTCCAGAGTAGAAAAGTACAAGGTAGAACCTAATGTTGAGCTTGATGAAATTGAAGCCAACTTTGTTGACAAACTGCAAAGAGGTTCCAATAAGTTCAAAGGCAAATTGCCTTTCAAATGTTTCTCATGTGGTAAAGTAGGTCATTATGCTTCTAGATGTTCTGAAAGAATTGAAAGGAATAGAAAAAGATTTGAGAACACGCCTAGAGCTCCAAAGAAATGCTACTATGTTAGAGATTTTGATGATGAAGGTGTGACTAATGATGAATTTGATGATACTAGTACTAGTGCAAATGAATGTCTTTTTATTGCTATTAAAGAAGAATCTATGTCTACTAATCCTGCGAGTTGTGTGAAGGAAGAAAAACCAGTGGAAGAAAGTGTTTTGGCTGTTCAGGTTGAGAAAGACAAGGATGAATGGATTATTGATAGAGGATGTTCACATCACATGACCGGTGACAAAAGTAAGTTTGTAAGTTTGGAAAAATATGATGGAGGACTGGTTAGGTTTGGAGACAATGCAACTGGTAAGATTTGTGGAAAAGGATCTATTTCATTTGATGGAAAGCATAACACTGACAATGTTCTCTATGTGAAGGGTTTAAAGCATAATCTTTTGAGTGTTGGTCATATGTCTGAAAAAGGTTATGATATGAGATTCAAAGACAATGGATTCACGATAATGGAAAGCTCCAAATTTGTGATTGCTGCTAGTAAGAAGACCAAAGGTAACATCTATCAATTAAGAGAAACTAATGATTACTGTTTATTAGCCCAAGTAGATGAAAGTTGGTTGTGGCATAGAAGGTTGTCTCATATAAATTTTGATAATCTGGTAAAGATATGTTTAGGTTAGACTGTAAGAGATCTACCAAAACTTGTGAAACCCTCCAATACTATTTGCAAGGAATGTCAGTTGGGGAAGCAGACAAGAACAAGTTTCAAGAGTAAAGAGCAATTTTCTACCAGTTTGTTGGATCTAGTTCATAGAGATCTATGTGGTCCTACAAGGATAAGAAGTTTGCAAGGTGATCGGTACTTCATGTTGCTTATTGATGATTATTCTAGAATGACTTGGGTTACTTTTCTAAGAGACAAATCAGAAGCCCTATAGAAGTTCAAATCCTTCAAAGCAATGGTTGAAAATGAAATAGAACTAAAAATCAAATGCTTGAGGTCTAATAGAGGAGGTGAGTTCACATCAAATGAATGCAATATTTTTTGTGAAGAGCAAGGAATAAAAAGACAATTGTTTTCACCTATAACTCCTCAACAAAATGGAGTCGTGGAAAGGAAAAATAGGACAATTCAAGAAGTTGCCAGAACAATGATGAAGGAAGGAGGCCTGTTGAAAGTCTTCTGGAAAGAAGCTATACATACTATTGTCTACATTCAAAATAGAGTTCAAGTGAAATGTAATGGCACTAAAACCCCCTATGAACTATGGTATGGAAGAATTCCAACAATAAGATACTTCAAAGTCTTTGGAAGAAAATGCTATATCAAAAGAGATGAAGACCTAGGGAAATTTGATGCAAGATGTGATGAAGGAATCTTCCTTGGATACTCTACCAAGAGTAAGGCCTACCGGTGCTACAAAAAAATGTTGAAAAAGATTGTGGAAAGTGTAAATGTGAAAGTGGATGAAGACAAAGGAAAAACATTAGTTTAGAGTGGCTATGAGTCAGATGAACCTACTAATATAACTCATGAAGTAAAAGTTGAACAAGAAGATAATCAAAGTGAAGAAGAAAAGGCTTCAAAAGTTGCTAAGACTCCTAGGTATGTAAGAATTAATCACTTTGAAGGTCAAATTATTGGAGACAAAGAGAAAGAAGTACTGACAAGGAAAAGAGCTATAGAAGAATAAGTGAATTGTTGTTTGCTCTCTATAGTTGAACCAAAAACTGTGAATGAAGCCTGCAATGATGAAAATTGGGTTAAGGCAATGGAAGAAGAACTAATATAGATAGAGAACATGAAACTTGGGAATTAGTTCTTACACCTGTTGACAAAAATATTATTGGAACCAAATGGGTCTTTAGGAATAAGCTAAATGAAAATGGAGAAGTTGTAAGGAATTGCAAAGGATATTCTCAAATTGAAGGGATAGATTTTGAAGAGAATTTTTCTCCAGTAGCTCGGATTGAAGTAATCAGAATGTTTCTGGCATTTGTAGCTCACAAAGATTTCAAAGTGTATTAGATGAATGTGAAGTCTACATTCCTGAATGGGGAGTTAGAAGAGGAAGTCTACATTGAGCAACCAGAAGGATTTCAACTATAAAATCAAGGAGACATGGTATGTAGGTTGAAGAAAGAATTATATGGACTTAAGCAAGCTCCCATGACATGGTATGCAAGGTTGGATAAGTACTTATTGCAGTTAAGATTTAGTAAAGGCACTATTGATAGTAATATTTATTTCAAGATTAATGGTGACCAAATTTTGATTTTTGAAGTCTTTGTTGAAGATATCATCTTTGGTGGAAATGAAGGTATGTGTATGAAATTTGCTGGTGAAATGCAGAAAGAGTTTGAGATGTCTATGTTTGGTGAGATGAATTTCTTTCTAGGTCTACAAATCAATCAATCAAATAAAGGAATATTCATGTCTTAGTCTAAGTATGTGAAAGAGTTGTTAAATAAATTTGGGATGGAAGACTCTAAACCAGTATGCACTCCCATGGTGACTGGCTGCAAATTGAGCAAAACTGATGAATCACCCAAGACTAATCAAAAAAAGTATAGATCCATGATTAAAGGATTGCTTTATCTAACTCAAACCAGACTTGATATTATGCATGCAGTTTGTCTTGTTACAAGATTTCAAGTTGATCCAAGAGAATCACATGTGATGGCAGTAAAGAGAATCCTGAGGTATTTAAAAGGAACTTCGGATGATGGCTTATGGTATCTAAAGGATAATTATTTTTCTCTCAGTGCTTATACAGATGCTAATTGGGCAGGAGATGTTGATAATAGAAAAAGTACAAGCGGAAGTGCTTTCTTTTTGGGAAATAGATTGGTTTCATGGTTGAGCAAGAAGCAAGATTCAATCTCTTTATCAATAGCAGAAGCAAAGTATATCATAGCAGTATGTTGTTGCACTCAAGTGTTATGGATGAAGAAAACTTTGAAGGATATAAGATTTGTTTATGAAGATCCAATTGCAATCTTGTGTGACAATACAAGTGCCATAAATATTTCCAAGAATCCAGTGATGCACTCGAGAACAAAGCATATATCTATAAGGTATCACTTTTTGAGAGAAAAGGTGACAGAAAATGAAGTTAAGTTGGAATATGTGTCCACAAAGGATCAGATTGTAGATATTTTAACTAAGCCTCTGCCTAAAGATACTTTTAAGTATCTCAAGGAAAAATTAGGGGTCATTACCCCTCCATCTCTAAACTAAGATGCAAAGGAATGCATCAGTTTAGTGGTGCCCAAAGATTCACTCTTTGATCTGGATTGATGTTTTGAGAGCTACCTCTCAGGGGGAGTAGCTAAATGATGACAAAAGTGTTGGTTGCAGAAGTTCAAATTTGATTAGAGTAGCAGACTGCAAGTATGTGCCCTTTGCCATTGATGTCAAAGGGGGAGAGAAATCATGTGAAAAATCAAAAGTAGAAAAAGAAGTACAGATGTGTAAAGAGAAAGGGGGAGAATCATGTCTTGATGGTCTTTATAGTTTTTCACATCATATGTTGCCATCAATGACAAAGGGGGAGATTGTTGCAAGTATGTGCCTAATCAGTGTTGTCATTGATGTCAACCTATCTATGTTGTCATTGGTGTCAACAATGCTCCTATCTTGTTGTTTTCTTGTAATGAGTAAGATGTTTTGTATTTACTTATGTAAGTAATCTTGGTGTTGAGGATATTGAGAAAATTAGCTTCTCCAGTAGAAATAGTGAGTTGCAGTGGAAACAGTGTATTGCATATAGAAGAATAGTCCAAGAGATTGCTCCACATTTATTGTAGGATGAATATCTTTGTCTATGGATTGGATGTTATTTAGAAGCCCATCTGAAGATACTATGTTCTAAGTTTGAGCCTCTGGTATGAAGAATTGAGTGAGTTAAATTCACCAGAGTGAAAATAACTTTTTCTGTATGTTTGACAAAGACAAGGAGAAATTATTATGCTCCACATTCCTCCGTATTGAAGTATTTTGATTTGCGGTTCTAGAGTTAAGTCTTAGATGATGTTAAGTGCTTTCAACTCCAATGGTTCATGATTTGGCTATCCACGAGATATCCTTTCTTTATGACAGTAGATGATAGTGTTGTTCTTGTGCTCCAGTTTCAAGAATCTTCTTGACAAAGTGGTTAGAGATCGTGTGGTTGTTCCTAGTGATTACAATGTTCTTGTGGATGTCTCCTAATCATGTTCCTACCTTTAGATTGGTCTACAAAGAGAAGTTTGGATTGTGAAAGAAGAATGTGTTGGCAAGAGACACTGTATGGCTTCATGAGTGTTGTCATTGATGGCAACAAAGTTTATCCCACACATCTGTAACATATAATAAGTCTTTACTAGAAGTTAGATTGAAGAGTATTTTGGTCTGGTGAACAAGAATAGAGCATGCAACAAGGTCTGACAATCAGGTCTGGATCTCTCAGAGAAAGTACCTCAGCAAAGTACGGACTTGGGGAAGTCAAGAGGAATACCATGACTACCACATTCCAGAGATTGAGCCTTTGGTGATGAAAGAGTGAAAAGATATCTGCACCTAAGTGATGGGTTCTTGATAGGCAGAGTAGACTGAGAAAGAACTAACCGGAAGAGCATCAAACCTCAATCCAGATGAGGAATTGTTGGTGATCAAGCTTCTTGAGGGATCATTCATGCTTGGCCGACATGATTTATGACTTCTATAACTATCTCTTTGATATGCATCACTTAGTAAGCATGGATTTAGCTAACAAACCAGAGTTTGGGAAAATCTTGAGTATTTCGAATGCTGACTAGAAAGGTGTTGAAATCCTTGGTGCGGATATATATACCAGATGGATTTTGATGTGAAGTGTGTGAAATAGAGTGTGTGAAGAAAAGCAAAGAGCAGTGTGGAAGCAGCTATACAAATCCGGTATGTGACATAACAATAGCACTAAGCAGAGGAAGAATGAAGTGTAGCAAATCAGTATATTAAGCCTAATCGAAACTAAACCTCAGCATATGTGGATGCCCCTGAGCAGTTCAAATACTTGGTTACCTTTTATACCTTGTAGACAGTGATTCTCTTGTAGGCAGTGAGCCTCTTGTGAGCAGTGTGCTCAGGCAGTGAGCCCTAATTGGCAAGTGTCATTTTGTACTAATTATTTTAATAGAGAATACAATCTTGGGTTAGTCACCTCGTGGTTTTTCCCTTAACAGTGTTTTCCACATCAAAATCATTGTGTTATGTGCATTGATTTTATTTCTGCTCTCATGGTTATGCATGCTTATAGTTTTTATGCTGCACTAATTGTTAAAGAAGAATAGAAAGTTAAATTATTTAAGATAACTGATTCACACCCCCCTTCTCAGTCATCTACCTTGTTTCCAATAATTGGTATCAGAGCCAAGTTCCTTCCAATGAAGCCTAACAGCTTGAGGAAGATTTGGGAATCTCAATGGACATGTATGGTATGAGGGAACAACTTCAGTCTGCCCTAGATAATCTTGAGCAATCTCACTCTAAAGTCAATAACTTGAGGGAAAGACTCAAACAAGATGATGATTTCATAAATGAACTGAAAGAGAAACTGAGTATCTCTGTGAAAAAGAGAAAGGAACTACTTCAACAAATAGCAAATCAAAGTGAAGCCAATGATACTCATGAAGATCTAAATGAGAAGAACAAGTTATGTGAAAAGCTATCAAAAGAGGTCATTATGGTAAGACATGAAATGGAATCAGGGGTTATGAAATTCACCCAAGAAATTGAAGAGAAAAGTAAAATGGAAGATAATCTAAGACAATCTCTCAAGGAGAAGTCAGAAGACTGCCACAAAATGGATAGAATAATTAGACATTTGGAATCTGATCTTGAAGAAGCTAGAGATAATGAAGAACAACTTGAAAATCAAATAGACACTCTTAAATGGGATCTTCAAATAGCAAATGAATACAAATAAAAATTCAAGATAAGATCTACTCAACTTGAAGTTCTTCTTGAAAGCCAAAAGAGGGTAGATGACAAGCATGGCTTGGGATATGAGAAAGGTGAAAGCTTTGGATCAGGTCAGAAGAACTCTGGATTAGGAAATCCAAGGTACAAGCCTAGAAGACCTCTGGTAAGACAACCAAATACTCAAAGATATCCATCCTTCAATGGATACTGCCACAATTGCAATAACTTTGGTCATAAAGTAAATCAATGCAGAAGAAGAATGAACCAAACTAATTCATCCTTCTCCAGACAATGTTTTAACTGCAAAAGGTATGGTCACAAATCTCATGAATGTAGAAATATGCAAATAAACAATTCATTCAATGGTAGATGCTTTGCATGCAATAGAATGGGACATATGGCTAATCAATGCAGATCAAGAGGATATCAGTCAAATTTGCAAATAAATGTTGTTTGCTACAATTGCAATAGATCCGGTCATATTGCCAAATTCTACAGAAGTAAGAATCAGGATAAAAGGGGTCTGGTGCATCATAATCAAAATCAAAACAAAGGAAAAGGAAAAGGGAGATGAACAAGATTTGAGTGAAGAGAAATATAGAAAATGTTGGGGATGGATCTACACCAGAATCTGGTGCTGATATACCTTTCAGAAACTAAATTAGATGAGCTCTAGCTTAGGGGGAGTCACAAAGGAAAACAATTTCCCTCAGCCAGTCAATTGATGTCTGAAATTGGCACATGGAAAGTTGCGGATTAAAAGGGCTCTCAGAGAAACATATAAATAACCCTTGGTAAAGATATGAAAGATCTGCAAGGAGTTTTAAAGAGCTTAATCATCCAAGATTGATCCAGTTTGATAGTCATCTGGTAAAAGCAGGACTTTCCCAGTTAGATCTGGTATGATTCAAAAATTGAAATATCTTGATCTACGGATAAATGGAATGATTGGAGAAAAGGAAAATAGATTGTCAATAATCACCAAGAATAACTCTAAGTGCATCTCAGTGATCTAGAAAGATCTCTCTCAGAACAAGAAGAACAAGGCAACTAGAATGACTTAAGTTGTACATTTATTGCAAAATGGAATTAGGGTTTTCTCTAAAATAAAAGGGTTCTTTTGTTCATCATTTGCACATTTGCATCTGAAAAGAAGAAAGAAGGAGCTCTGCAACAAGATTGCCTCAACCCTCTCAAGGATCAACCACAGAATTTGATTCAACCAGTGATCTTTTCGGCTCTCACCGTGAACCCTAGAAGTATAAAAAGGTATTTCCACTTTTGAATATCTCTCTCTGAATCTTTTGAAAGATGGCTACTCTAAATGTTGTTAAGATCACTGATAGGCTGCGCCCTAAGTTCAAGAAACATCCCTACAAATCCCTAGAAGTTGATCCCCTAGGCACATTCTCTAGCTTCCGCATGGGGTTCTGCATGTAGAAGATGTTAGGGTTTACATACACACAAACATTGAGGAATTTGGGGAATCCAAGATGATGGATATCTATCACAAGGAACTGATAGATGAATCATTTGAACTTAAACCCCAATACAAGGCCATTCGGGATAAGCATTTTGGGCATTGCATCTATTTCCCCTATTTTGCAAAAGATGAATGGGTCCAGTATGTTCTGAGCAGAATGCATGACAACTTCATGTGGTTGATGAGGCCATTTAAGATCACAAAAGATGCCATTAGGGCAGTAACCAGATTGCACTCATCTGGTGGGTTGCCTACTCTCAAATTAGTCAAAAACCAAACTGTAAGTGAGGCTACCAGATCAAAATTTGACAAGAGGGCAATGACAATAGAAGACATCATAGATCTAGATGTCAAATTTTCTTCTATGATAATTGGATACAAAATCTATCACTCCAACAGGGAGAATTCAGTATCCAGAACTGCTATATTTACTGCATATGAAATTCTAAGGAAAAATGTTGACTATGTGAGCTTCTCCGGAACCAAATGTTAGAGAATTTATAGAAAATAAAGAAGGATAAGAAGAATTCATTTAAGTACGGTGGCTTGATACTATGCCTATTATTTTACTTTATGAATGAGCTACCTGGATCCAGTGGTTGGGTATGGCAAAATGATAGACCTATTGCCATATAGATTAGAGATTATATGCATGGGCTTGGTGATGCCAAGGATCAAAGCATAGCTCTCTGCACATATTTCAAGAATTTCTAAGGTATGATGCAGGCTAGAGAAAGAATTCCCCAATCCATGGTTGAAAAATACAAGGATATAATGTGCTTTATGGTAGACACTGATCAATGCCTAATGGAGGTAGTGGAGCCAAGGATAGTTTGGATTATGCCAATGGGGTATGAAGTAGATGAGAAAATCCTAGAGTTGCATATCCAACACTTGCTGAGTCAGCCCAAGGACCCTGAGGTAGAAAGGTTTGGAACCTTTCAAGAATTGAGTGTGAAAATTCATGTTGAACAAAGACAACCAGAAATGAAGAGAAAAGTGAGAAGGGAAGTAGAGGAAGTTGCCAAAAGATATGGCATCTCCAAAGAAGCAATTGATGCAAACAGAGAAAAATTAGAAAGAGATGATAAGGAGAGACAAGAAGCATAGAAAGAAAGTAATATGGGGCAAGTCCCCTCCTAGACTAGATCCTCCAAAAGCTCTGCACCTGCCACCTCTAAGAGCCAAAAGGCCTCCAAACCGAAAGCCAAGACATTTGGTAAGGAAGAAAAGAGAACAAAAACCAAGGCCACAAGGGCCTATATGAGTCAAAAGGATGATGATGAAATAGAAATAGATGAGGAAGTTAAGAAAATGAAGAAGAAGAATAAAACATCAAGTGAATCTTCTAGTGGTACAAATAAAGAAGAAGATGTAGAAGAATTTGTTGAAAGGTCCACTCCTTCTGTCGATAAAGTTATCAAGGCAATAATAGTGGATGGAAATTTGCAACCAATAACTAAATTTTATGATAAGTATAATGACACTGACAAAATAATATTGGAGGAAGCCATAGTCAAATACTTGAATATCTATAATAAAGCATTCATTGAAATCATCTCTCTAATCCCCAAAAGTTTAGAGAAAATACTTGAACTCAGAAAAGACAATGCCAAAGAAAAAGATATGGAGATCCGGGAATAGATAGTGATTCAGCTCTATCCTTCCATCACTCCAAAACAAATGAACATGATCTTCAAGGATTGCAAGGATGAGTTCTGGAGCAAAGCTAGAATGAACAAGCTTATGCTCAGAGAGACTGATCAGGTGGCAAAAGAGACTAAAGCCATCCTTCAGGATGCATATGAAAGATTCAATCTTCCTATTATAGAGGACATAAGTGATGAACCTTCTGCCATGGATGTCGAAGGACTAAGCATATCAAAGGAAGATCCTACAAAGAAAATTGTAGAAGAATCAAAGGAGATAGATGAGGAGAAGACTAAGGACCTGGATTCCTTTGTTCCGGAAGAGGAAGTCCATGAAGAAGTAAATATCTCTCATCTGGATTCCCCAGTAGACTCTGAAATTGAAGGAGAAGCAAGAAAAGAAGAGAGAATCAGTCAAGAAGAAGAGGTAAAGGGAAGAGAAGAAGATCAAACAGAGAAGACCCCAGGTGACAATCCTGAAGTTGCAGAAGGAAAGAAAACTCTGTCTCTGGCAAGAGACACTGCAGAAATAGTTAAAGATTTCTTGACCAAAGAAATGATGGAATTAGATGAACCAGAGCTGTTTCAAGGACCATTCAATTTTGATTCCCTCTCCTCGGTTTAGACAATGAAGATAGCATCCTTTGCCCAAGAAAGGGCAAAAGAAAAACTTCTGAAGTCTCACATGGAAGACTGTGAGCTAATAGAGATTGCATCCGGTGTGTTGGAGAAGATCATACCATCCTTCCAGAAGGATCTTTTAGCCTCTTCATTTGGTAATCTAAAATCTCTTGTTAATTTTGTTAGCACACATTTTGATTCCTTGGAGAAATCGGCAAAAGAGAAAATCTAGAAAGAGTTTTTGGCTAAGAGATTCTCTGAAGTATAGGGGCTAATAGCAAATGATAGGAGAAATATGAATATTGAAATAAAGAGCTTAGAAAATGCTCTTAAAGATGGCAGAGAATTATATGAATTTTGTTTATCTTGGTCCATAGTAACAGCAGACATTGCAAAGAAGATGGAAGAACAAGAGGGCAAACTATCAAGTTTATCCCAGAGTTTTGATCCTCTCACCTCATCCATAATGAGTCAAGAGTGCCAGACTATTGCCACACTAAATGAGATAAAGAGACTTGAGAAGGAGAAGAAAAATAGAATAAGTAGGCTAAGTGAACTAAGAGGGATAATTATCCCCAAGTTAGAGGCAATGCATGAGGCCTTAACTGATGCCTAGACCATAGCCTAGACTAGTGATCTGGCAGACCTAAAGAGGGCAGAAGCTTTTGCATTTTTTCTAAGTGGTCACATTTCAATTTTGGATAGGATGAAGAAGAGTTGGGTGACAAAAGTGGTACAGTTGAAGACCACCTTTGCAGATATACTTTAGTATATGTAAGTATAACATGTATATATACTTATGCGGCTAAGTATAGGTTGATTCTTGGAAATTTTTGATGTGTGGATTCTACCCTTTACCATTGATGTCAAAGGGGGAGTGAGGAGCAGTGAAAAATGTGGAATCTAGTAAGGGGGAGCTCCAGAAAGGTGTACATTAGAACAAAGCATCAACTAAGGGGGAGTGTAGTGTGACACTTTGTCATTTTTCACTAAGTGTTACCATCAATGCCAAAGGGGGTAGATTGTTGATAAAGAGATATTGTATGGCTTCATGAGTGTTGTCATTGATGGCAACAAAGTTTATCCCACACATCTGTAACACATAAAAAGTCTTTACCGGAAGTCAGATTGAAGAGTGTTTTGGTCTGATGAACAAGAATAGAGTAGCAGCAAGGTCTGACAATTAGGTCCGGATCTCTTAGAGAAAGTATCTCAGCAAAGTGCAGACTTGGGGAAGTCAAGAGGAGTACCATGACTTCCACATTCCAGAGATTGAGCCTTCGGTGATCAAAGAGTGAAAAGATATGAGCACCTAAGTGATGGGTTCCTGACAAGCAGAGCAGACTGAGCAAGAACTAACCGGCAGAGCATCAGACCTCAATCCGGATGAAGAATTGTTGGTGATCAAGCTTATTGAGGGATCATTCATGGTTGGCTGACATGATTGATGACTTCTATAACTATCTCTTTGATATGCATCACTTAGTAAGCATGGATTCAGCTGACAGACTAGAGTTTGGGAAAATCTTGAGTATTCTGGATACCGACTAGAAAGGTGTTGAAATCCTTGGTGCAGATATATATACCAGATGGATTTCAATGTGAAGTGTGTGAAATAGAGTGTACAAAGAAAACTAGAGAGTAGTGTGGAAGCAGCTATACAAATCCGGTATGTGACAGAACAACAGCACTAAGCAAAGGAAGAATGAAGTGTAGCAGATCAGTATATTGAGCCTAAGCAAAACTAAACCTCAACATGTGTGGATGCCCCTAATCAGTTCAAATACCTGGTTACCTTTTATACCTTGTAGACAGTGAGTCTTTTGTAGGCAATGAGCCTCTTGTGAGCAGTGTGCTCGAGCAGTGAGCCCTAATTGGCAAGTGCCATTTTCTACTACTTATTCTTTTAATAGAGAATACAATCTTGGGTTAGTCACCACGTGGTTTTTCCCTTAATAGGGTTTTCCACATCAAAATCATTGTGTTATGTGTATTGATTTTATTTTTTCTCTCATGGTTATGCATGCTTATAGTTTTGATGTTGCACTAATTGTTAAAAAAGAATAGAAAGTTAAATTATTTAAGATAACTAATTCACCCCCCCTCTTAGTTATCTACCTTGTTTCCAACAAAATGTTCTTAGAAGACTTGGAGTCAATCTGAGAAGACCTAGAGTTAACTCCAGTCTTGGCCGACTTGGTTGATTTTACTATTTGCAGAGATGCATTGAAGATTGTAGAAGCATGTTGTGGTATGGAGGATTGTGTTTGAGTCCCAGGTAAGGTGTGGCATGTTCATCATACTTCTCTACATATTTCCTTAGCTAATTTATTTAATAGGTCTAGATCTATTTCTATGTATGTTTTGTAATGCTGACCTTGGATAATGTTCCAATGGTTGAAGAATGTAATGCCAACCTTGATGTACATTCCAAGGTTGATGAATTGTATAAAAACATGTAATAGAGTTGCAAAAAGGTGTGAGTGTGAATATGAAGAGATAAGTGTGAAGGTGTGAAAGAGTAGAGCAAAGAAGTTATATTGTGCTTCAATGGAACTAAATTCGGGCATGGAGTAGATGGTACTTAATCAGTTCACCACTTTGGCAGTGAGTCGTTCTTTATAGTGAGCAATTTGGGCAGTGAGCCCTGTAGGTAGTGAACCTCTATTTTTCGGCATTGTTATAACTCATAGATTTTTGTGGGGTAACACCCACCATGGTTTTTTCCTTTTAGGGTTTTCTACATAAAAATATGGTGTCTACTGTGTTGGATGTGTGTTTGTAATTAATTTTATGGTTTCATGCTTTCATGGTTAAATATGATTATAAGCAATTAAGTAGTTGATGGTTTGATGTTCATATGAAGCTAAGTTTTTGTGACAATTGATTCACCCCCCCTCTTAGTTGTCTAGTGTATTTCAACACTTATAATGTCCAGACCTTAACCTAATATCCAAGTCTTAGATTGGACCAATAACATGATGCCACATGTCCACATAGACATCCTGACCTTTTGGAAGTAGATTTGAAGCCTGATGATGAATCTTTGGTCAACAGTGGTTGACTTGACCTACATTGATGTCATCTAGATATCCACATGGATATTCCTCACTAGATATCCATCGTCATATCCCCATGCTTTTTAAATTTAATGCTGTGTAATAGGTTGTTGGCATTTAAGTTTGAACTCAAGCCAACATACACCTATAGCAATCTCCTGTGATCTCATCGAATGAAGCTATCAATCTCCTCTATGCCATTAATAAGTCCTAAAATCACAACTCAAGTAAGTTAAAAGGGGAATTTTATCATCATAATCGACATAATTACATTCAAGAATTCCTAATCTTAATATGAAGAGCTTATTGAGAACCAGAGCTATATCAGAGAGTGAAATTATAGAGGAGTGTCCTATCTAGTGCACCATTTTATCATTACCACATTAGTTATAGGTTAAGGAAGTATTCATAGGTACGTATAAAGCTTTATCCCTCTAGTTAATTCATAAAGTTGTATCATGATCAGCTAGAGAAAGGGTAAATGATGGATTTTGGTAATGCTTATGCAATGTCAGGTTAAATTCATAAGATTCAAATGTTTTACCTCTTTCAAAGTATGGAGAGTTGATATGTACTAACCCTAAGTAGATATATACTATCGTTTGAGACTGGTGTGTTTAACTTGCAGGATAAAATGTCTCAACCAAGGATGGACAAATGTGACACAGAGTTTAAACATGATATGTTTCCAAAATCACACAACTTCTACAACAAGCAAGGTTTTGTAGAGGATACACTTTGTGGTGCCATAGATATTGAAGCCTTTCAAGCTTGAATCAATGCTAGGGAGGATCATCTCATACTGAAAAACATAGTAAAGATAGAGATGTATTATGCAACTGGGTTCCCTTAAGTTGTAGAGCCTTTGGAGCTTCTAATTGCTTGTATTTCAAACTATAATGTCGCCACTAGGAGAGTGGAGAAATAAGGAATGGTTTACATTGATTTATCTGTGGATGGCATCATTGAGGCATTTAATTTTCTTGTATACAAAGGGATCTACATGCTAGACTTAGAGGCAGTAGCCAGAAAATTTAATGTAAACCAAAAGGACTACAAGAAGGTCATCTTCCAAGGGTTGAGAGATCTAGCAAGAAAGACCATGGCAGATGTAAAAATGTCCCAACATTTGTATAAGTTTGATTTCATCCCAAAAGTTTAGTATATGATATTCTTTCTCAGCAGGATGAATGGGAGGGCAAACTGTGGGACTTTTGAGCCATGGATGTTTGAATTAATCAGAATGGTTATTGAAAATGAAGATGGGAAGGTCCAATGGGCCAAAATCATAAGTGATGCCCTATACGACCAAATAGTCAAATGGAAGAAACTAAAAGATAGGGTATTTAGAATGAATTCATATTTGGTATATGCTTGTGTGACCAAGGGAACATTCAATGGCTTGCAAATAGTAGCCAAGATGGGAAGGTTGCCCTATGAGAAGACTTCCTAGGAGCATTATCCCCAGTAGGAGATGACACAATCTGTACAACATTACAGGATTGTGAATGATTGCTTCATAATGTACATTTTTAGGCTCTTAGAGGGAGATAAAAATAAAAGATTTTCAGTAGGGGCTATGAAGCTGATTGATCAATATGGTTCTTGGTTTATTCAAGCCAAGAAATATTCATATATTCAAATAGAAGGATTCAGTGGCCATCTATTCATGCTCCCAAGGTACTCATAAGATAAGATAGTCTTGATGGAGATGGTCAGATGATAATTGCCCATATTTGAGCTATCAAAGAAGAAGGAAGGGAAACCTTATAGGAAATTTCCAATACAGAGTGACTGGTACTTGGTATCATTAAATAATGCCAAGGATGCTAAGGTAGATTTGAAGAACTTGAACTTGTAGTTGTTTCCCTTGGCTAGGGATTATGAACCATTTCATAGGGTTCAGAAGAGATTTGATAATGGTGCAGTCATGGTAGGAGGGTTCACAGAATGAATTGTCCGGACCATACAACAAAAGTAAGCACAATGGAAACAAATCAAAGATATCAAGCAAATACAGATTCAGTCATTTAGTATATCATAGAATTCAAATAGAGATCGACTGGCATCATGCAGGCTTACAATTAAGGATCACTGGCCTGATTACATACATGCACAAGATAAAGCTTTGAAGCTCATTCGCACAAAATCTAAACTATCAATCTTTTAAATCATGAGAACTA
Source organism: Cunninghamia lanceolata (assembly GCA_027924645.1). NCBI lineage: Eukaryota > Viridiplantae > Streptophyta > Pinopsida > Cupressales > Cupressaceae > Cunninghamia > Cunninghamia lanceolata. The sequence goes on along the minus strand of BSBN01000112.1, from coordinate 21,166,502 downwards.
CTTTCCTAAGGATCTATTACATCAATATATATCCTTTTTGGACCAATAGATTCCTCTACGTCAGCTAAGGAAGGTCAGAAACTCCAAGGAAGAGTTGTAACATGTTCACAGATAGGTTAGACCTAAATGCATAAAACACTAGCTAAAATGAATGGAATAATGTGCGGACCCTTGGGGAAGGTCAGCCATGAACCAAAGATCATTGAATGGTGTGTCATTAAAAGTTGCAAGTCAAGGAATGATCTACAAGCCTTCTCCTTAAGCTGATTGTTTGAGACTATCCAGATGCTCTGCTTTGAGAAAACAATCGATCTTGTGATAGTGATATCTTTCCGGTAAATCATCCAAATGCTCTAAATTCTGGATATGATGTAGATGAATGAACATAGATGCTAAGTCCAGATCTACAAGGTATGAAATTAAACTGTAGTAGAATACCATACCAAAAGATGAAAATTGCTTCTGACTGAATTACCTGAACTGAACTGGAAAATGAAAAGAAACCAATTGAAAATGCAAACAAACTGAAATGCAAATGTTTTTTTTTGGTTGATGCAAGATTTCCCTTGAACTAAGGATGCTCCTACATCAGACACCTGGGGTTATTGAAAAAGTGAGTCCATCACTTTGCTGGGGCTAGGGGAGAATCAAGTTGGTCCACCTCAGCTTGAGAAATCCATGATGAATCTTCTTTTGATCTTTCTTTCCACTTCACAAGATATTCTTTGTATTGTCTTCCTCTAGTACTACATCCAACTCTAATATCCAAGATGTATTCAATCTGCTCTAGTGCTTGTTGTGGTAACTTCTTCTTCAAGTCTTCTTCCATGCTATCACTAAACTCTACTTCATCATACTGATATAAGTCTGCAATATTGAAAATAGGTGATATACCCAATGACTCTAGTAACTCTACTTCATATGTATTTCTTGAATCAAATTTTCTAACTATCCTGCAAGGTCTAAACTTCTTCATCTTCAACTTGTTATAAGTCCCAACTAGAAATCTCTCTTTTATCAAGTACACCATTACTTCATCTCCCACTTCAAATTCCTTATGTCTTCTCTTCTCATCAGCCATCTCTTTGTACTTACTATTCATGTTTTCCAAATGCTTCTTCACCTGATTATGCACTGTCTTCATATGATCTGTAAATTCTTTTACTTCTACACTCCTATTTTCTGCCATACTGATATCTCTTAATTTTGCTACTCCTCTAGGGTTCACTCCAGTAACAATCTCAAAGGGTGTTCTTCTGGTACTCCTATTTACTGAATTATTGTATGCAAACTCTACTTGTGAAAGAATCAAATCCCAACTTCCTGCTTTCTCTCCAACCAAACATCTCAACAAGTTTCACAAACTCCTATTCACTACCTCTATCTGTCCATCTATATGTGGATGAAAAGTTGAACTGAACTTCAAATCTGTCTTCATTTTCTTCCAAATTGTCTTCCAAAAGTATACAACAAACTTTGTATCTTTGTCTGAAACTATACTCTTAGGTAATCTATGCAATCTTACAATCTCCTTGAAAAATAGGCCAGCTACATGCACTACATCAGTTGTCTTCTTGCAAGGTATTAAATGAGCCATCTTTGAAAATCTATCAACCACTACAAATATTGAATCATGTCCTCTCTATGTCTTCGGCAATCCCATTACAAAATCCATGCTTATGTCTTCCCAAGGTCTCTCCAGTACTGTCAAAGGTTTATACAATCCAGTGTTCTGACTACTCCCTTTTGCAACTTGACAAACTCTACAACTCTACACAAATCTCCAAACATCTTTATGTATCTGAGGGCAAAAGTAGTTTTCACTCACCAAAGCCACTATCTTATCAATGCCAAAATGTCTTGCCAATCCACCACTATGTTTCTCCTTGATCAAATTATCTCTCATTGAACTTCTAGGTATACACAACTAATTTCCTTTGAACAACATATCTTCTTGAATGAAATAGTCTAACCACTTACTCCTATCTATCACAACAAGTTCCTTACATGCTTTTCAAGGTTCTACAAAATCAGTGTCTCCCTCATACATGTTCTTCAATTCATCAAAACCCAACACTTCAACTCTCATTTCTATCAACAAGTTTCTTCTTCTACTCAATGCATCAGCAATGTTATTTGATTTACCACTCCTATGCTTCAACACAAAAGTATAAATCTACATGAACTCTACCCATCTCATATGTCTGATTCAACCTACCTTGACTATTCAAATACTTCAAAGCTTGATGATTTGTATACAACACAAACTCCTTAGGCAACAAGTAATGTCTCCACTTCTTCAAGGCTTGAATTATGGCATAGAACTCTTGATCATAAACTGAATATCTCCTCCTCGCATCATTCAACTTCTCACTGAAATATGTTACAGGTCTTTCTTCTTGACTTAACACAGCTCCAATTGTACTTCCACTTGCATCACAATCAACTTGAAATACCTTATTAAAATCTGGTAATGCCAAAATAGGTTGTTTTGTCACTTTCTACTTCAACAACTCAACATATTTATCTACTTTTGATGTCCACTTGAAATCTTTTGTCACCTCTCATTATCTTTGTCATAGGGTTACAAACTAAACTGGAATTTTTTATGAACTTCTGGTAGAAACTAGCCAATCCATGAAATGATCTAACCTCTCCAATGCTCTTTGGTTAGGCCATTCAACAGTTTCTTTCACTTTCTCAGGGTCCATTTTCAATCCTTCTATAGAAATCACAAATCCCAAATATACCAACTCTTCCTTCATGAAACTACATTTCTTGATGTTTATCACCAATTTCTCTTCTCTTAGTCTCTGTAAAACTTGTCCAATATGCCACAAATGTTCCTCTTTTGTCTTACTGAAGATTAGAATGTCATCCAAGTATACAATCACAAAATTACCGAAGAATTTCTTTAGAACTTCATTTAACAATCTCATGAAAGTACTCAGTGCATTTGTCAATCTAAAGGGCATCACTAACCACCCATACAATCCTTCATTTGTCTTAAAAGAAATCTTCCATTTATCACCTTCTCTGATTCTGATCTGATGGTATCCATTCTTCAAGTCTATCTTTGTAAAATACCTTGGTCCACTTAAACAATCCATGATATCATCCATCTTAGGTAAAGGAAATGTGATCTTGTTTATTGCTCTAGAATTAGTACACATTCTCCATTCTTCATCTTTCTTCAGTGCTAACACTATAGGTACTACATGTTGGTTTTTTCCCTGACTAGATGTTCATTCCCAGATTTCCCTACAAGGTAGCCATCAGTGATCAACGGGATCTCTGGGCCAGGGGCCAACAGTGTAGAGATAGACTCTATTTTTATCTCCTCTTCTTCTTCAGGCTCTGCAAAACCTAGGGGGTATTCCCAACTCAACATCCATGAGAATATGCATACAAAGATTAGGATGCTAACACATAGCAGATAAATCCTCCTGTAAGTAGACCAAAACTATAAGATAAGAGCAAAGGGGCTAGCTTTGGGCCTATTTTCAGTTGTAGACAGAGGACCTAGGATCCTAAAACTAATTCTACTGTCCTAATGGTTGTGGTTGAAGTTTGAATGTGATTTTGTGTTTGGATGCAGAGCTAAACCTGGTGTATAATGTCAACACAGAGCTAGATTGGTGCCTATCCAGGGCTTGGAGTCATTAGCCATACACCTATGAATGATCAGCATGAACAACTAAAACTAGATTTCAAGGGGATATATGTGATATCTACCTTACAGATATCACCCAATACAGAGTGTTAAGCTATCTATACTTATGGCATCCCTATTGCAGTATATCCTTCCCAACATTCAATCTAAAAACCCTTTAATCTACCCTTTGAGCAGAAGTTAAAAGATCAAGCATTCAATACAGGAATTCTGTATTCTAGAATCCTAGACATCCCTTAGATATCTAAACTTAGAAGAAGAAGACATGCAATACTGGAGATAGAATAACAAAACACATGCAGATAAAGCATTACTCATATAAGACCAATCAAGAAATCAGTAGATTCATGCATGAGACATACAATAGGAGATACATAAACTCACAAGGCTTCCTGTGCAGGGAAACCTGAATCAGTTGTATTGTATTACAGAGCCAAAATGTCCAACTTTCAACAACCAAAGAAAGAGTAACATAGTCCCTCAAATACCACAGGGAAGCGTACTCAGCATTAATTACAAGACAATTCAAAAATCACCAGATACAGATCATTCAAAGGAATGGCGCTCAGAAGTCATCAATGTAGCAGGCAGGGGAGTAGACAAGGGAGGCCTCGAGCCTTGCGCCGCCACCTATAAGTCCTCACCCACGGTCGAGTAACTTGATCGTTCACGCCATTGCCCACACCTCTACACAACCGTCATTGATGGCTCAACTACCCGCACTTCACCTGAAAACTGTCGTAGCGTTCAAATGGGAACTTCCCACCAAAATGTATTATGTTCAAAGTTTGAATTATGCAAGAAGAATAGTCCCACATGCACCCTGCCGAGACCACTTTAGCATTTTAAAAACATGGCCACATGCATACCAAGTGTTGAGCGCCTTTGCCCCGCTCAACCCACAAGCCTTCGCCAAAAGCCCATCACCATGACATATACCATCGGCCAAGCATTCCACAATCCATCTGATGCACAAAGTCACACCGACAACACCTTCACTTCCCACCTCCGTCGGTGAGACCTAGACCATCGGCGCAACATCTCAAACCTATGCCGACACCCGTCATCATGCCGATGACCACCCTCAAGCCATCCACCATCGGCCAGACCAAACACAAAGTCCTCTCGATGGCCATCTCGCATCCTCCGTCGGGCAGACTTAGACCGTCAGTGGAACTTCCATCGACTAGGCCGATATGCAAACTCTTGCTGATGAACACTTGAATTACCCTCATCGGCATGACCATCTCCTTCGGTGGAACAATAATTTCCTTCGTCAATAGCACAAAGTCTTGGTGATAGACACTCCACATTCCCAAGTCCTCATCAGCCTAATCAACCATATCGACAAAGGTCAAAACCCCTCTGCTGATCACAATAGTCTTGCCGATGGTCTTCCTATCACCAAGACAATCTCCCTTGTCACCCCGATATGCCGAACATCAACTCCACCATCGGCCAAACCTCCAACTATCGGCCTAACATGAATTTCCTTTGTCGATGAAGAGTGTTACACTGAAGAACACTTCTCTTTGAAAACTTTGAACCATCCTCCGTTGGCGAGACAAACCACATCGGTGGAACCAAAAATACTCCAGCCGATAGGCTAAGCTCTTGCCGATGGACAGGAAGACTTAGGGTTTAAATGAAGAAACCGTCCAAACATCCAAGTTCAACTCCAGGCCAAAATGAGTACCAACACTAGCTCTGAATGGGGACGTGCAAGTGCAAAACTGCAGCGAGAACTAGATCTCTGGGTAGACAAGGCAAAAAGCAAGAAAGCATGGACTGTACAAGACATTCACAATATATACATATTTTTACAAATGTGCATAGAGATAGGTCATTTATGCAAAATAAAACTTGAGGAATTGGCCATGCATAAGCAATTCCAGCATCTCACCATCAAGGGCCTGGAGAATATAAGAGTCCTCCCCATGAGTATTGCAAACCTGATATGGGCCCATCCATAAGGGTTCAAACTTACCATGTTTGCCCTTGTCCTAATTTTTTGCATTCCAGATGAGCACTAGATCATTGATTTGAAACTTCCTTTCTGCTGCTCTCTTGTCAAACAGATACTTCACACTTTGTTGTCTCTTGAGATTAATCTGGTGGGCTTTCATTCTGTTTTCATCTAGTGCAACCAGCTGGTTTACTCTTTCTGTCATGGAGTCTTCAATCTCCTCATCATTCTCTTGGATGAATCTATACATTGGTAGGAGATTGTTTATAGGCAGCCTGGCTGATGCACCATATACTAGTTCAAAAGGTGACATTCCAATAACTTTTTTCACTGTCACCCTGTCAACCCATATTGCCAATTTTAATTTGAATCCCAAGCTCTCTTGTTCTTATCCAGTATCCTCTTGATAATTTTCATGATGCTTTTATTGCTTGATTATGCTTGACCATTTCCTTGTGGGTGGTATGGTGATGTATATGATAGATTTATCCCATACTTGTTGCAAAAATCAACAAATTCACCTGATCTGAAGCACATTGCATTATCTGTGACTATCTTGAATGGTACTCTTAACCTAATGATAATATTTTCCAGTATGAAATCCATCACCACCTTACTTGTAGCCCTCTTAGTTGAAATGGCTTCAATCCATTTGGTGAAGTAGTCAGTTGCTACCAAAATCCAACTATGTCCCCCACTCAACTTTTCTACAATTCCCCATTGTTGAAATGCAGCATCCACAGTTACAGTTCTAAGGGGCTATGCACCTTCATATCTCAACTTTCTTGAGAACCTTTGGCAAGGGTCACACTTCCTCACTAACCTTTGTGCATCTGAAAAGAGAGTGGGCCACCAATATCCTGCTCTTAGAATCTTATGAGCTGTTGTTTGGGTAGTATAATGTCCACCACACAATCCTCTATGCATGTCATTCAAAACATTGTTGGCTACATCTTCATCCACACACCTTAGCAGCACACCATCAGGGTTCTTCTAGTACAACTCACCTTGAACAATAGCATACCTGATTGCATGTAGTTTTAAAGTTCTCTTTTGACTGTCATTGAAATGGGAAGGACAATTCAAATTTTGCAAGTAATATATAATGCCCTTATACCATTCAGATTTAGATACATTGACAATCTCATTCTGGACTGCATTGACTTGGCATGCCTCCAAGTTTGACTGTGCCATCATCTTGGCTAATCCTTGTCCTCTTACCAGCTTAGTAATTTGTATTTCTATGTTGAACTCTTGCAATTTGTTTATCCATCTGCACCTTCTTCCAGTCACCTCCTGCTGAGTGAAAATGTCTTTGACTATTGCATGAGGGACATATGCAACGATCCAGGATCCTACCAGATATGGCTTGAAACTCTTGATTGCTCTAACTAGTGCATATGCTTGTTTCTCCATGATATCATATTTTAACTCAGAAGCCTGCAAAGACACACTAAAGAAAGCTATGGGCTATTCAAAACCATCCTCATTTTTCTGTAACAAACATGCAGCAACAGTGTGGAAAGAAGCAAATGAAAACAATTGAAATGGCCTAGAGAAATCAAGAGATCTAAGAACAGGGGCCATCTTGATTGCTTCCTTGATGTCCTGAAAAGATCTGCTTGCTTCACCTTCCCAACTAACAATCTCATCTTTCTTCAGCATTTTAGAAATGTTCCTTGTGGTTTCTACAAAGTTGGGAACAAATCTCCTAACAAAATTTATTTGTCCAAAGAAGGACTGAACTCCTTTTACTGTTTTAGGCATCTGAATTCTGTCAATGGCAGCCACCCTTCCTGGATCTATCCTTATTCCATCCTTGGAAACAATGTGCCCCAGGAGTTTTCTTTTAACTACCCCAAAAGCACACTTCTTTGGATTTAGAGAAATGCCATACTCTAGTGCTCTAATCAAAATCTGCTCCAAGTGCATAGAATGCTGCTCTTCTTTCTTTAAATATGCAGTCAGGTCATCCTGATATACAGCCAAGATTGAGTCAGTCAACCCTACAAAAGCAACATCCATTGCTCTTTGAAATGTAGCACCTACATTTGTCAGTCCAAATGGCATTCTAACATATACATATGTTCCCCATGGAGTGGTGAAGGTAGTCTTGTATTGTTCTGATTCCTTTACCTTCACCTGATTGTAACCTAAAAATCCATCCATCATGGATAGGAGTTCACAACCAGTCACCTTCTGCAACATAGCTTCCATATTAGGCAATGGATAATTATCCTTTAAGGAGGATACATTCAAGTTCCTAAAGTCAACACAAAGCCTAATATCACCATTCTTTTTTCTGACTGGGACAAGGTTAGACACCCAAGTTGAATGTCTGATTGGCACGATTATTCCAGCCTCCATAAGCTTTCTGAGTTCTTCTTGCATTTTTGGAGCTAAGGTAGGATTAATAGGCCTTTGTTTCTATCTAAATGGCTTAGCTTCAGGCTTCAAAGGGATCTCATGCTGGAATAGGCCTTCTCTATAAGCTTTGAGGTCTTCATATGACCAAGCAAAAACATGTTTATACCTTTTCAGTAATGCAATCAGCATGCTCCTGATGTGTGGTTTGAGCTGTTTACCAATGTACACCTTCTTGGGGGCCTGGGATGTCCCCAAATTTATCTCTTCTAGATCATCTTTGTTTGTGGGAGATGTCTTTGTGACCAATTGGTCTCTACTGTCAAAAGCTCTTTCCAAAGCTACTAACCCTCTAGGAATTTTATTAGTCTTCAACTGAACTATTTCTTTTCCCATAAGAGTTTCTTTTCCATCTACAGTTTCTACAAAAGCTTGAAAATCAATTTCTTGATTCTTATATTCATCTATGCAGTGCAAAAATCTTAACAAGTCCTTATCATCATTAAACACTTGCCAACTACATATGTTTTCTAGTACTATAGGCCTGATTTTAACTTCCACATTTGTAACATCTGATAGAGTAATATCATCTGGCCTTATTGCCACATTAGCTAAGAAATCAGCCATAACATTTTTTGATCTCTCTACCCAGCCTATTGAAAATGCATCAAATAATTCAACTGTATCCCAAACAGCATGCTTGTATTGTTTTAATCTTTTGTTCTTTGAGGCATACCTATCTCTAACTTGGGATACAATCAATTCAGAATCTCCAAATACCCTTAGCATCTTGATTCCATGCTTGAGAGCTATATTTAAGCCTAAGAGTAAGGCTTCATACTCTGCAATGTTGTTTGTACAAGCAAACTTTAGCAAGATGGAGAATTTGAGGAGCTTACCATTTGGAGACAGGAAAACAACTCCAACTCCAGACCCTTCCTTTGCACAAGCTCCATCAAAATACATGGTCCATAGACCCTGCTGGTCCAGCTCTTTAATGCAAACATGTTTCTCCTTATCCTCTTTATCATCTAAGACAACCTTGAAGTTATCACAGTCAGTGTTTACAAAGCATACATGTTCCTCTGATTCTTGGTCTTCCACTATCTCTGATGATCTTTCTTCTCTGATTAGCTTAACCTCCCTGCCATTCATTGGAATCATAGCGTATGACAGGTCTAGCTACATACTTCCACCAATCAGTGCTGCCCATCATCTTGACAATAGCATACCATACTGTGGCTTGATGTCAACCACTGTTATATTCATTCTATAGCTCTTTTCAGGAAATGCTGCTAGTCTGAAATCCACATCCTTCATGATTCCAATAACTGGTACCTCTGTGGCATCCATAGCATAACATTTTCCACATGCCTTGTCTATTTTCAATCCAGCTTGTTGCATGATGGCTAAAGGCATGATGTTTGTAGATGCTCCAGAATCAAGCATACAATTTCTAATTATTTTTCCATTTATAACCAGGGATACATAAAATGGTTCCACTTGTGAAGGGCACTTTGTCATGGTCACCCCTAAATACACCTCAGGAGCTTAATCTTCTTCATTACATAAGACATGCTTCTCACCTTGGACATGAACATTTTGCTTAGCTTGGCAAGGCACTCCTAAAATTAGGGATACTGTCCTATTCTTGATTTCTTCAACTTTCATCAGTTCCATCAATGGGACAGAAACCTTTACTTGAGAGAGGATTTGAGTGATATCAAATGGAGCAAAATTTTGTATGACAGTTGTAGCTTGCTCCATGGTCTTATTCTTATCTTGAACTGATTTAGCTTTTATTTTCATAGTCCCCTGATCATCATTCTTGTTTTGGGAACCTTTACTTTGATCTTCAACCTGGGGGATTCTATTTTCTAGTCCTTGATATTCATGACCTGTTCTTTGCTTAAAGTTTTGCTTGTTATTAGCCCACTGCCTTTTTTATGGTTCAATCCCCTTATGACTATGCATTGGCTGACTTGCAGAAATGCCTTCTGGCTTATGTGGGCTGCTTATCTAAGCTTTACCTCTGAGATTGTAATTGCTTTTGACTCAGGCCACTGCTGCAGCTGTGAGGGCCCTAATTTCCTCATCAAAAGGTCTCTACAGGTTACTCAAAAAACTGTGAGAGCCCTGAGCATACACATAACTATCTTCATTATCCTCATCATAAAAAACCTGTTGACAGGCATGAGTCCCATCATCTGCATTCTCATTAGCATCATGAGGAAGGTGTCCACCGCACATGGAGAGCATATTAACATCATCATCTTGCACATAATGTGGCTCATTGCATTCATTACATGACACAACATTATCATACAAAGACTGATCAATCATGCACTATGACTGTGAATGCAGCATCTGACAAATTATGCACCATGGAGTATCATTAGCAATATTTATAGCTTTCTTCAAAGGAGCAAGAGTTTCCTTGGTATGTTGAGCTCTCTGATTTGTGTTGTTATGTGGAAATATAGGCTTACCATTATGCCAAGTGGTATTATATGGCATATCATGCAATGATGGTCTCTTTTCCTGCCTTTGGTAAACTTGCCTATCAGGACCTATCCCTTTTTCACTTCTAGCCAGTCTATAGCTTAGGTCCTTAACAACATTTGCCAATTTGTCTATTTTATCTTCAGGAACAGATGTATTACCTTGAGTGTTTTGAGGCTTGTTTGGATTCTGTAGAATTTTCACATCTTCCCTCCTGTTTGTTTTGCCTGATGCTTTCCTGTTGTTCTCAATATTCACTGCAATTCTGAAAGCATCCCTGAGAGTAGCAGGACCTTTATCTCTTAATCCATATGCAGTTTTGGCATCAAAAGCATTGATATACAATATTATGCACATTGGTTCATTTGGCCTCATGTGATGCGGTAGTTTGTTCAACACTTTAGTAAATCTTGCATTAAAATCTGCAACCTACTCATTTGACACTTTAGTGATACTAGTGAACTCATTTACAAAAAAGCTAGGGTCAGTTTTGTCACCATACTACTCCTTAAACATCCTTTTGAAATCATCCCATGATGAAATGCTTCAATCAGGTAGATTCTTGTACCATTCTCTAGCCTCATCTACTAAAGATTGCATGAATGACTTCATGAAAACATCCTCATGTTCAACCTCAATGTTGTCCATGACATTTTGAAAAGCCTTTAGATGATCTTCCCCTGACACAATGTTATTTCCTGAAAATTTTGGCACTTGCAGCCTTACATGCTTGTCAATGGGGTTTGGATACCGAGGAATACCATCAAACACTAGCTATCTGAATCTATCCAACTACATGGGTTCTCTATCAAACTGATTAGCATTAATATTCCTATTTACATTCTGATTTCTTACATTGTTTAATGGCATTCTGGCATCATTTACATTCTATCTTTGATCATTATGCTAATGTTGCACATTTGCATTTTCAAGGGTAGGGATTGAATCATTCTGAGTAGTCCTCAGAGCTTGCACTTTCTGTCTCATGTCATCTCTGACTTTCATAGCTTGTAGATATTCTAATTCTGCTTTTAGGCTTTTGATTTCCTCAGCTAACTGTTCTTCTTTAGGCATAGAGGTAGATGGTCTCATACCATTCTGGTCATCATCTTCATCATCCCTCAGAGATTCTGCCTCTTCAAATCTTTCACCAGGCTCTAAGAAAGGGCATTCTTGGAACACCTCTGACCTCATCCTCAGGCTACCACCCTGTTGCCTCTCATATGCACCCTGAATATCAGCTTCTGCATTTGAAAAATAGGGCACATGCTGTCCTGATGGCCTAGGGTTATCCTGAATATCATCATTATTCCTGGGGGAACCCTCATGACTGACTGAGACGGTTCCTTTTCTTCTATACATCATCCTTCTTTCTAATGGTAGCTCTTCAAATAGAGGATTATGTTGGGATCTTCTCCCCTACATATAAATTTTACTTGGACTAGTTGGGAGATTACTTCGGAGTCGCCACCTATAACTAGGAACTTTTTTTACTAGGGATAAAAGACAATTTCTTTACTGCATAATCCCCAGCGGAGTCACCAATTTCTGTTGCGACTTGGATGGGTCACAAATATTTTTTGGGATGACAAAAATAATAGCTTTCAAATCACATTCCCCAGTAGAGTCGCCAATTTCTGTTGGTGACTCGGATGGGCAATAAATATATTCTATTTTTATCAATTCTCCCTAGCGAAGTCACCAATTTCTGTTGGTTTTTTCCCTGACTGGATGTTCATTCCTAGATTTCCCTACAAGGTAGCCATCAGTGATCAACAAGATCTCTGGGCCAGGGGCCAACAGCGTAGGAGATAGACTCTATTTTTATCTCCTCTTCTTCTTCAGGCTCTACAAAACCTAGGGGGTATTCCCTACTCAACATCCATGAGAATATGCATACAAAGACTGGGATGCTGACACATAGCAGATAAATCCTTCTGTAAGTAGACCAAAACTGTAAGATAAGAGCAAAGGGGCTAGCTTTGGGCCTATTTTCATTTGTAGACAGAAGACCTAGGATCCTAAAACTAATTCTGTTGTCCTAATGGTTGTGGTTGAAGTTTGATTTTGATTTTGTGTTTGGATGCAGAGCTGGACCTGGTGTATAACCTCAACACAGAGCTAGATTGGTGCCTATCCAGGGCTTGGAGTCATTAGCCATACACCTGTAAATGATCAGCATGAACAACTAAAACTAGATTTCAAGGGGATATATGTGATATCTGCCATACAGATATCTCCCAATACAAAGTGTTAAGCTATCTATACTTATGGCATCCCTATTGTAGTATATCCTTCCCAACATTCAATCTAAAAACCCTTTAATCTACCCTTTGAGCAGAAGTTAAAAGATCAAGCATTCAATACAGGAATTTTGTATTCTAGAATCCTAGACATCTCTTAGATATCTAAACTCAGAAGAAGAATACATGCAATACTGGAGACAGAATAACAAAACACATGCAGATAAAGCATTACTCTTATAAGACCAATCAAGAAATCAGTAGATTCATGCATGAGACATACAATAGGAGATACATAAACTCACAAAGCTTCCTGTGCAGGGCAAACTGAATCAGTTGTATTGTATTACAGAGCCAAAATGTCCAACTTTCAACAACCAAAGAAAGAGTAACATAGTCCCTCAAATACCATAGGGAAGTGTACTCAACATTAATTACAAGACAATTCAAAAATCACCAGATACAAATCATTCAAAGGAATGGCGCTCAGAAGTCATCAATGTAGCAGGCAGGGGAGTAGACAGGGGAGGCCTCGAGCCTTGCGCTGCCACCTGGAAGTCCTCACCCACAGTCGGGCAACTTGATCATTCACGTCATCGCCCACACCTCTGTACAACTATCATTGATGGCTCAACTACCTGCACTTCACCTGAAACTGTCACAGCGTTTAAATGGGAACTTCCTGCCAAAATGTATTACGTTCAAAGTTTGAATTATGCAGGAAGAATAGTCCCACATGCACCCTGTCAAGACCACTTTAGCATTTTAAAAGCATGGCCACATGCATACCAAGTGTCAAGCGCTTTTGCCCCGCTTGACCCACAAGCCTTCGCCAAAAGCCCATCGCCATGACATATACCATCGGCCAAGCATTCCACAATCCATCCGATGCACAAAGTCACACCGACAACACCTTCACTTCCCACCTCCGTCGGTGAGACCTAGACCATCGGCGCAACATCTCAAACCTACGCCAACACCCATCATCATGCCGATGACCACCCTTAAGCCATCCACCATCAGCTAGACCAAACACAAAGTCCTCCTGATGGCCATCTCGCATCCTCTGTCAGCCAGACTTAGACCGTCAGTGGAACCTCCATCGACCAGGCCAATATGCAAACTCTTTCCAATAAACACTTGAATTACCCTCATCAGCATGACCATCTCCTTCGGTGGAACAATAATTTCCTTCGCTGATAGCACAAAGTCTTAGCGATAGACACTCCACATTCCCAAGTCCTCATTGACCTGATCAACCATATCGGCAGAGGTCAAAACCCCTCTGCCAATCGCAATAGTCTTGCCAATGGTCTTCCTGTCACCAAGACAATCTCCCTTGTCACCTTGATATGCTAAACATCAACTCCACCATCGGCCAGACCTCCAACTATCGGCCTAACATGAATTTCCTTCGCTGATGAAGAGTGTTACACCGAAGAACACTTCTCTTTGAAAACTTCGAACCATCCTCCATCGGTGAGACAAACCACATTGGTGGAACCAAAAATACTCCAGCCGATAGGCTAAGCTCTTACCGGTGGATAGGAAGACTTAGGGTTTAAATGAAGAAACCCTCCAAACATCCAAGTTCAACTCCAGGCCAAAATGAGTACCAACACTACACAAGGACTCAAGCTTTCTCTGATCAAACTTTTCCTCAACAATTCTTGTATCTATCTATTCAATTCTTCATTCTTTGTCGGTGTCATTCTATGTGCTGCTTTGTTAGGCAAACTTGCTCCCAATATAAGATCCATGTGATGACTGATACTCCTTATAGGTGGCAATCCTTTAGATACATTATCTAATATGATGTCTTCATACTCTGTCAGCAATTCTCTTATCTCCTCTGGTTGTGATTCTTCTGTCTCCTTCAATGCTTCAGGTTTCTTAGGAATCAAGCCATAACACATATTCTCATGTCTCAAACCATCCAGAAATTTTCTTCCATCTACCAAAAAGATTCTAGAATTCCCACATACTTTACTCTTAGGATCTTCCTCCAAAGGAATCAAAGTAATTCTCTTTCCATTTTCTGTTATAGTGTATGTATTCTTTCTCCCATCATCTATAGCTTTTGTATCATACTGCCAAGGTCTACCCAAAAAGATATGACAAACATCCATAGACATAATATCACACAAGACTTCATCATGATAATATCCAATATGAAATTTCATCAAACATTGTTCACTCACCAGTACCTTGTGATCATCCTGAATCCATGCTATCTGATATGGCTTAGGGTGTTTCAATCTTTCTAACTTCAGCTTAGTCACCATCTCCTTTGAAACTAGATTATCTGAACTACCACTATCAATTACAACTTTACAACACTTACCTCCTGATTTGCATCTAGTTCTGAATAGACTCTTCCTCTGCGGTGGTTCCTCATCTATCTCTATTTGAAACAGTGCTCTCCTTATCACCAATGATTCTCCTTTCTTACGTTTGCCAACTGAACTCGGTGATCCAACAAGTTCTTCTTCAACATAGGCTACTCTTCCATTATTTTATATCCTCTTACTTGTACTACCTTGATTACATTCAAATGCTCTATGTCCTTCACCTCCACACTTGAAACAAGTACCTCTGAATGTTCCCTTATCAAATCCTCTTCCTTCCTTCCTGTAACCTTAATTCTGATATGCATTATAATTACCTCTGTGATGAAAATTTTTGTCACTACTCTGGTAGGCATTATTATCTCGATCCTCCTTATTGAATGTGTTGTCAGACTTGTTTTGTTCTGGATGTGATCTTTCTCTTCTAGAAAATGTCCTACCACTATGAAATTTACCTTTTCTACCTCTCTGTCTTTGGTCATGCCTCTTATTCATCTTGTCTTCAACTTTCAGGGCAAACTGATATGCTTCTTCCAAAGATGTCATCCTTACCAAGCTTAGTTCTTCTTGAATATTCAATCTCAGTCCATTGATGTATCTAGCCACTTTCTCCTTGTTTGCTTCACTATGTCCTATCCTTATGATAATTTTATGAAATTCTTCAGTGTACTCCTTCACAGATTTCTCCTTTTGTCTCAGGTTTTGTAATCTCTTCAACAATTCCTCTTCTGTTTCTTTCCAACTGAACTTATTTCCACCATACAGCAGCATGTCCTTTCAACTTTGTCTTTGCAAATTTCACCTTCTCCAAAATCTTCAATTTCCTCATATTCAAAGTATTCTTCCATGACATGTATCCAGTCAATCAATTCTTCAAGGTTCAAATTACTAATATAGTTTGGTACATCAACTCTAGGTCTCTTTCCAATCTTCAAAATAGCTTGCAACATCTTTAATTGATCTAATTCTTCCTCTTCATCATCTCCTAGGATTTCGCCAGTTTGTTTAACAGATTGAAATTCTTCTTCATCGTTGCTTTCAACATTAGGTCTCGGTGTCAATCCTCTTCGCCTATCTTCTTCAAAAGCATCCAAATGAATTCAAATTATTTTCATCATCTCTATCAACTCATCCATTCTACCATCCATTGTTCTAACATCAGTAACTCTTCTCGGTGGCATTCTTCCTAGGATCAAGTGCAAACTGCCTCAAGTTTGGTGATCGGGCTACAAGGTGACAATTGCTTCTCAATCATCGATCGGTTGTGACACAAGTAACCTGCCTCAATTCGGTGATCTTTCCACAGCAAGATCTTACAAAATTCTGTTGCCAACTTTGCTCACTTCACTCCCAAAGATTTGAACTTTCTCTCTGATACCACTTGGTGCAGTCACGGTAGGAGGGTTCACAGAATGAATTGTCTAGACCATGCAGCAAGAGTAAGCACAATGAAAACAACTCAAAGATATCAAGAAAATGTAGATTCAGTCATTCAGTATATCATAGAATTCAAATAGAGATCAGCTGGCATCATGCAGACTTACAATTAGGAATCACTGGCCTGATTACATACATGCACAAGATAAAGCTTTGAAGCTCATTCACACAAAATCTAAACTATCAATCTTCTAAATCATGAGAAATACTTTCCTAAGAATCTATTACATCTTTATATATATCCTTTCTGAACCAATAGATTCCTCTACATCGGCCAAGGAAGGTCACAAACTCCAATGAAGAGCTGTAATGTGTTCATAGATAGGTCAGACCTACATGCATAGAACACTTCCTAAAATGAATGGAATAACATGTGGACCCTTGGCGAAGGTCAGCCATAAACCAAATATCATTGAATGGTGTGTCATTAAGATTTGCAAGTCAAGGAATGATTTGCAAGCCTTCTCCTTCAGCTAATTGTTTGAGACTGTCTGGATGCTCTGCTCTGAGAAAACAATTGATCTTCTGATAGCGATATCTTTCTGGTAACTAATCCAAATGCTTTGAATTTTGGATATGATGTAGATGAATGAACGTAGATGCTAAGTCCAGATCCATAAGGTGTGAAATGAAACTATGGTAGAATAATAGACCAAAAGTTGAAATTTGCTTCTGACTAAACTACTTGAACTGAACTAGAAAATGAAAAGAAACCGATTGAAAATGCAAACAAACTGAAATGCAAATGTTTTTTTTTGGATGATGCAAGATTGCTTTTGAACCAGGGATGCTCTTGCATCAATAAGAAGTACAAACATAGTGTGCATCTTGAGGACTACTGGGCCAACTGTGATGATGAGGATGATGCAAGGAAGAGGGAATATCAAAGGCTCACATTAGATCAAATGAGGACCATGGGGCATGTTGGTTTTTCTTCTGAATCAGCATCAGGGTTTGCCAGTTCCTATGCACATGCAGATTCAGCCAACTAATACAGGAGGTTGTGTGAGCTCTTCCCCTTCATTTTTGGTTCTGCCGCACCAAGGGGGGTGTCCCTATAACTCAAGATATAACCTTGACTAGATCAAAGATAGAAAGATCTAACTTGACAACAACAGGTAGAATACTCTCATGTATGGACCAAGATTTGCATGATAGATCACAAGGTTGGCAACATTCTTGGACATAATGTCTGGTTAGGTATGAGAGCATGCAGGGGTTTTCCTACTCCTAATCCTACAACTAGCAGGTGGAAGTGATGAAATGGGCGGACATAATGTCTGGGATGCAAGACAAGGGGTTTTGGCTCATAACTACTGATCCAGGAGTAGACTGGTGCCTATCCAGTGGGCAAGGAGTCAACTAGATGTATACAACAGATGGTTTGCAACTTTCACTCAAGTTTCAGGGGGTTGGACTGATGCTTGCCTTACAAACATCACCCAAGAATGGGTATCTAACTGCTTCTACTTACAGATATCCCTGCTGACATGCAACCAGATTCAAAAGAAGGAGAATAACATGCAACAAACGGAGACAAGCAGATAGACACATGCAATAAGCATTTTTCATATAACATTAACACTGAAACTGAAAATATGTGCAAAATACACTCATGTTGCAACTCATAAACTCCAAAATGGGATAAAACAACCAAGATCATGCCCTGTTCTTCATTATTTACACAAAAATGCCTCAGGCCTTCAACCCCCTAAACAATGGTAACACAGTCTACCTATATCGGCCAGAAAGTGCACCCCTAGCAATAATTACATGGTTGACCAAAAATCCCGCCAAATACATCCATCAGAAAGAATAGCGCTCAGAAGTTATTACTGCAACAGACAAGGGAAGCCTCGAGCCTTGTGCCGCCATCTGGAAGTCTTCATGCTAAAAATTGGGCAACCTGATCATGTGTACCATCGCCCATACCCCTGTACTGTCGCCATTTATGGCCCAACCACCCGCGGCCTACCTGGAAACCATCGCTGTGCTCAAAAGAGAAATTCCCGCCAAAACGCACTTCTCCGCAGGTTCAAATTATACAAGGGAATAATCCCACATGCATGGTGTGGAGGCTCCTTCAACACTTTAAAAGCATGGCCACGACCATGATAGGTGTCGAGCGCTTTTGCCACGCTCGACACACGCTCCTTCTCCAAAAGCCCATCGCTAAGACTTAGGCCATCGGCCAACCCCACAAATCTCTCATCGATCTCAATTGTCTCGTCGATGCCTACCTTACAATCCGCTCCATCGGCCAGAGATAGACCATCGGGCCAGCACAAAACTCCTTTGCCGATGCCCATGGTCTTGCTGATGCCTTCAAGAATCCTGATGACATCATCATCATGTCCTGATGATGTCACCATCACCCGTCTGCATACCGCGCAACTCTCATATCCGGATGGCGTCATCGCCATATAGGCGCCGGGGTGATATTAGTAAGATAACCTGATATTTCAGAATATCAGCCCCCAAACAAAATATCATGATGCACTGTAAACCGGATGATGATGATGACCCCTTTAACTCAAAGAACATCAGGGTGCACTATAGCTCTACTGCAAGATCGGGATGATATCCAAACATCACCCGATATTGAAACAAGATGATCCTGATGACAAATCTGGTCGACAGAAAATCATGATGATGCTGACCACCTCGGAGAAAATATGATGTTGCTGTTGAAAAATGCTGAGGAGGGCCAACACTTAGGAAATTTTTTGGATTTTTTGGGAAGGTGCCTGCATGAAAATTGCTAAATTAACTGACAGTCAATTCAGGCACCAACAGGGCAGCCTGAGGTGCCACCACAAATTAAGAGGGATGATGGTGACATCATGGACCTAGAATATGAAGAAAAGAAGATATATAATGATACCATATCTTCTCCAAACTTGATTCAAGGAGATGCGACATCAATTGATATCCTAACTGCAAAGGTCATGGAAAGGACCAAAAATTGGGTGGCTCAGAAGGTAAATGAGCTGAAAGCAAAAGGTGTCACAGTTACCTTTGATAAGAAGAGAAAGATGAAAGACATGGAATAGGAAGAATATGATGATTTCCTAGTATAAAAAAGGTGTTAGATCTAGGGCACACAACTGAGAGGGGGGGTGAATCAGTTGTACAAAAACTTGCATCTACTTCAAACACTTGATTCTTCTTTGTTAGTTAATAGCATATCAATTAACCATTCATCAAAGCATAAAGCAAGAACACCGGAGCAGATAAACATCAACACATTAGACACCAAGATTTTGACGTGGAAAACCTAGTTAAGGGAAAAACCACAGGGTGATTAACCCAAGGATTATTCTCTATTAGAAGAATAAGAAAAATGGATGGCACATGCCAGTCAGGGCTCACTGCCTGAGCACACTGCTCACAAAAAGGCACACTGCCTACAAGAGACACACTGTCTACAAGATCATAAGTATTACAAACT
Source organism: Cunninghamia lanceolata (assembly GCA_027924645.1). Classification (NCBI taxonomy): domain Eukaryota; kingdom Viridiplantae; phylum Streptophyta; class Pinopsida; order Cupressales; family Cupressaceae; genus Cunninghamia; species Cunninghamia lanceolata. The sequence continues at coordinate 21,146,518 of BSBN01000112.1, read as the reverse complement.
TGAACTGGAGCATGACATCTTTACCATGTCTCGATCAGTTCCATTTAAGCTTGAGATACCCCTGCTCTGCCTTGCACTCTCTCGCTATACCACACTCATCCGCTCCACAACACACTTTGAAATGAACTCACCAACCTTTATTTATACAAGGCATCGACTTAGAAACAATCATCTAAGTTGGAAATCATCCACAAGAACATTTGCAAGTTGGCAATCATTCACAAGAACATTCGCAAGATGAATAACTCATCCGGTCGGCCAGTCTGAACAAGAACATCTTCATTTGGAAGTATATCTTCAATTCTAGGCTCTAACACTAATGCGGACCATCAACACAACCTCAACATGATCCAACAACCTTCACAAGCTTGCTTGAATGACCAGGTATATCTGCACTTCCTCTACTTACTGGAATCTCTTCTCCTCTTCATCTGAAACTTCAAGAACATAATCTGTCATGACTGTCAAACTGAAACAGGTTCTTCCGAACCTCCAAACTATGTACAAACCAAGATGACACATCACAAGGACATCCCAAACACTCCTTCCAATCCATAGAATCTGACAATGCACTTCCAGATCTCACCGGACCTTTTTGTAACACTCTGTCACTTCAGAGCATCTCCTGGAACTGGTTCTACTTGACCAATGACAACTTCTTCATATCTTCATGCGGTCCTCTAAAATCTTAATTGGAACATCTCAAGACTCATATCTACAAACCCTTTAATCCGCATCCTCTGATCCTCAACCTATTGAGTACATTTACCTTCTTCTCATCACTGTTCTTCACTGTTCCTGATTGAGACTAATTTTCTCAATATCCTCAACACACAGCTCATCCAATCCTTCTTACCAATGCAAAATGAGTATGTTGACATCAATGACAACACTAGTTAACCTCATACTTGCAACAATCTCCCCCTTTTTCATTGATGGCAACATATGATGTGAAAAACCATCAAGACAAGAACTTCTCCTTTCTGTCACAACTCCCCCTATCAGCAACAACTCTTCGCATCTCTTCTCTTCCTTTACTGCTCCCCCTTTGATCATCAACCACTTATTTTTCACATGTCTTCTCTCCCCCTTTGACATCAATGGCAAAGGGCTCATACTTGCATTTCTAACACATCAGAATTATACCAGCTGCTCCCCCTTAGTAGCAGCTCCCCATCATCAATCCGGATCACAAAATATGACTGTGATATCCACCGGATTGATGCACATCAGTGCATCCTAGTTCATCAACGGAGGAGCCATGACTCCTAACTTCTCTCAGAGATACTCAAAAGAGTCCTTGGGAAGAGGTTTAGTAAAGATATCTGCAATCTGATCCTTGGAGGGTACATACTCCAATTTGACTCCATCCTTGTTCACTTGTTCTCTCAGAAAATGAAACTTGATAGATATGTGCTTGGTCTTAGAATGCAACACCGGATTCTTAGAGATATTTATTGCACTTGAATTATCACAGAAAATTGTGATAGGCTCCTCATATTCTACTTTAATGTCTCTTAACATCTGCTTCATCCATAAGATTTGAGTGCAACTACCTGCTGCTGCAATGTATTCTGCTTCAGTTGTAGACAGAGATATTGCCTCTTGTTTCTTGCTTAGCCAAGAAACCAATCTTTTTCCCAAAAAGAAAGCTCCTCCACTTGTACTCTTCCTATCATCCACATCTCCTGCCCCATCTGCATCTATGTATGTATGAAGAGGGAAATCCTGATCTCTAGGATACCATAGACCATACTCAACCGTTCCTTTCAAGTACCTAAAAATTCTTTTGATTGCCATGACATGAGATTCTCTGGGATCAGCCTGAAATCTTGCCACAAGACCAACAACCTGCATTATATCTGGTCTAGTCTGAGTGAGATACAATAGTCCTCTAATCATTGATCTGTACTTGGTCTGATCTATCTTAGGAGAGTCATCATCTTTGCTCAACTTACATCCGGTTGCCATAGGAGTGTTCATTGGCTTTGAATCTTCCATTCTGAATTTCCTCAACAATTCTTTTGCATATTTGGTCTGAGAGATAAAGATTCCTTTCTTTGTCTGAGTAATTTGAAGACCCAAGAAGAAATTCATTTCACCAAGCATTGACATTTCAAACTCACTTTTCATTTGATTTGAAAAAGTTTTACACATGCTGTCTTTTCCTCCAAAGATGATATCATCAACAAATACTTCAACAATCAAAATGTTTTCATGATCAATTTTGAAATATAAGTTACTGTCAGCAGTACCTTTGTTGAATCTAATCTGCACAAGATGCTTATCCAACCTTTCATACCATGCTCTTGGTGCTTGCTTTAGACCATATAGTGCCTTCTTTAATTTGCAGACCATATCACCATGCTCTGATAACTAAAATCCATTTGGTTGTTCAATGTACACCTCTTCTTCTAAATCACCATTCAAGAAGGCAGATTTGACATCCATCTGATACACTTTGAAATCTTTGAAGGCAGCAAATGCAAGGAATAGTCTGACTGCTTCAATTCTTGCCACCGGAGCAAAGGTTTCCTCAAAATCAATCCCTTCTATTTAAGAGTAGCCTTTGCAGACTAATCTGGCTTTATTTCTGATTACTTCACCAACTTCATTTAGTTTGTTCCAGAAGACCCATTTTGTTCCAATCACATTCTTGTTTCTAGGTCTAGAAACAAGATCCCAAGTGTGATTTTTCTCAATTTGCATCAGCTCTTCCTCCATTGCTTTGGTCCAATTTTCATCATTGCAGGTTTCATTTATTGTCTTAGGTTCAATCTTTGAAATCAAACAACATTCATCTAAATTTTGAGCAAATTTCCTTCTAGTTTGCACACCTTTGCTTTTGTCACCTATGATCTGATTTTCAAAGTGGTTCAGTCTTACATACCTTGGAACTTTGGGAGTTTCTTGCACTACTATTTATTGATCAGGCTCATTCAGACAAACCTCTTCTTCCTGATTTACCGGATTAGTTTCAATCTGATTTTCAGAGGAGGATTGAGCTCCTTGAACCAAAACAACATCCTAATCATCATCATCATATTCATAAAACCTTGAGGGCTTCTCAATTCCTTCATCAACCTTCACATTTGTACTTTCTATCATCTTTCTTAGTCTCTTATTGTAACACCGGTATGCCTTACTTTGAGTGGAGTAACCCAAGAAAATTCCTTCATCACTTCTAGCATCAAACTTTCCTAGATCTTCATCTCTTTTGATGTAACACTTGCTGCCAAATACTCTGAAATATCTCATAGTAGGAGTTATACCAAACCAAAGTTCATAAGGAGTCTTACCGGTATTGTTTCTGATTTGAATTCGATTGAGAGTATAGACTACAGTGTTGACAGCTTCTCTCCAAAACATCTGAGGAACATTTGCTTCCATCATCATTGTCCTGGATGCTTCCTGGATGGTCCGGTTCTTTCTTTCAACTACTCCATTCTACTATGGAGTCCTAGGAGCAGACAATTGTCTCTTTATACCATGCTTCTCACAAAAGTCTATGAATTCACCGAATGTGAATTCACCACCTCTATCAGACCTCAAAGATTTTAGTTTCAATCCGGTTTGATTTTCTACCATAGCTTTGAATATTTTGAACTTCTCAAAGGCTTCTAATTTCTCTCTTAGAAAGGTAACCCACATCATCTGGGAATGATCATCAATCAGTAACATGAAATATCTATCACCTTGCATACTCTTGATTCTTGTCGGACCACATAGATCAGTATGAACTAATTCCAATAATCTGGTGGAGGACTGATCCTTGCTTTTGAAAGAGACTCTGCTTTGTTTACCTAGCTAACATTCTTTGTACAAACTATTTGTAGGTTTCACCAATTTTGGAAGATCTCTTACAGCCTGAGTATTGCTTATCTTGATGATGTTATCAAAATTTACATGACACATCCTTCTATGCCATAACCAACTCTGATCAATTTGAACAAATAAACAACTTTTATTAGAACCAACCAGATGGAAGATATTACCTTTTGTTTGAGTACTAGATGCAATCTTAGTTCCAAAGCTTTCAAAGATCCTGCATCTTCCATTCTTGAATCGGAGGTCATAACCTTTGTCCACCAATTGACCAACACTGAGAATATTGTGCTTCAATCCTTCAACATACAGTACATTACCAGTTTTGCTCTTTCCATCAAAAGAAATAGTTCCCCTACCTCTGATTCTACTAGCAGAATTATCACCAAACTTTACCATTCCACCTTCATACCTTTCCAAATCTAAGAACTAGTTCTTATCACCTGTCATATGGTGAGAACATCCACTGTCAATAACCCAATCATCCTTTTCTTCCACTTGGGCAGCGAAAGCTCTTTCTACAACCTTATGATTGACAGATTCAGAGGATATTGGATCTTCTTCCTTGATGGCAATAAACACCCATTCATTTCTAGATTTGTTCCCTATTTCTGATTCATCATCTGTTACCCCTTCATTATCATCTTCTTCATGAACATAATAACAATTCTTTTGAAACCTTTGTCTGTTAGAATTTGACCTTGCAGATCTTTTCAGACATCTTGAGGCAAAATGACCAATCTTATTGCAGTTGAAGCATTTAAAAGGTAACTTTCCTTCATACTTACCAGATCCTCTTGGCAGTCTTTTTGCAATGAGGGCTTCAAGATGAGTTGTTTCTGCTTCTTCCTCTTCCATGTCTTTTCTTGCTTGATCATACCATGACAGCTTCCTTGAAGAGTTTTCTTCTGAATCAAATCTTTGTTTGCCTTTCACATAGGTACTAGCTTTGAATGCAGATTCAGTCTTGAGGGGATCATCTCCAAACTCAGTCATTTCAAATGCAGCCAGTTTGCCAGCTAATTGCTCTCTTGTGACAGTTGTATGGGCTCTGAATTCATCAATGGCAGCAACCTTGATTTTGTAGGCAACAGGAAGGGATCTAAGAATTTTGCAAATAATTTCATTTTCATCTAGAACTCCACCAGCATTCCTGATTCCACACACCAGCTCATTTACTCTTGGCATAAAGGTAGTGATATTTTAATCATCTCTCATCTTCAATCTTTCAAATTTTCCTTTGAGACCTTACAACCTTGCACTCTTAACAAGCTCATCTCCTTCATGCAGAAGTTCCAGTTTAACCTAGATCTCATATGCAGTTGGTAGGTCAATAACATTTGAGAGTTCTGAGTCAGTCAATGCGTTAAGAAGAGCTTCTTTCATCCACAGATTGTTTTCAACATCTGTGATTTCATTCAGAGTTGTCAGACCACCCTGTGGAGGTGCATATGGTTTTGTGACCATGGACAAGTATGCTTTTCCCATGCACTCCAAGTGACATTTCATGCGACCTTTCCAGAGAGAGAAGTTGGTTCCATCGAACTTCAGACTATCCTTCTTGTATGATGACATCCTGGATCTCCTCAAGCAGTTAAGCTCCTTTTAGAGGAACTTGGCTATGATACCAATTGTTAGATCTAGGGCACACAACTGAGAGGGGGGGTGAATTAGTTGTACAAAAACTTGCATCTACTTCAAAAACTTGATTCTTCTTTGTTAGTTAATAGCATATCAATTAACCATTCATCAAAGCATAAAGCAAGAACACCGGAGCAGATAAACATCAACACATTAGACACCAAGATTTTGACGTGGAAAACCCGTTTAAGGGAAAAACCATGGGGTGATTAACCCAAGGATTATTCTCTATTAGAAGAATAAGAAAAATGGATGGCACATGCCAGTCAGGGCTCACTACCTGAGCACACTGCCTACGAGAGACACACTGTCTACAAGATCATAAGTATTACAAACTTGAACTAGAGAATGACATCTTTACCATGTCTGGATCAGTTCCATTTAAGCCCGAGACACACCTGCTCTGCCTTTTGCTCTCTCACTATGCCACACTCATCCGCTCCATAACAAAATTTGAAATGAACTCACAAACCTTTATTTATACAAGGCATTGACTTAGGAACAATCATCTAAGTCAGCAATCATCCACAAGAACATTTGCAAGTCGGCAATCATTCACAAGAACATTCACAAGATGAATAACTCATCCGGTCGGCCAGTCTGAACAAGAACATCTTCATCTAGAAGTATATCTTCAATTCCAGGCTCTAACACTAATGCAGACCATCAACACAACCTCAACACGATCCAAAAACCTTCACAAGCTTTCCTGAATGACCAGGTACATCCGCACTTCCTCTACTTACTGGAATCTCTTCTCCTCTTCATCCAGAACTTCAAGAACATAGTCTGTCATGACTGTCAAACTGAAACAAGTTCTTTCAGACCTCCAAACTATGTACAAACTAAGATGACACATCACAAGGACATCCCAAACACTCCTTCCAATCTGCAAAATCTGACAATGCACTTCCGGATCTCACCGGAACTTTTTGTAACAATCTGTCACTCCAGAGCATCTCCCGGAATCGGTTCTACTTGACCGATGACAACTTCTTCATATCTTCATGCAGACCTCTAAAATCTTAACTGGAACATCTCAAGACTCATATCTACAAACCCTTTAATCCACATCCTCTGATCCTCAACCTATTAAGTACATTTGTCGTCTTCTCATCACTATTCTTCACTGTTCCTGATTGAGACTAATTTTCTCAATATCCTCAGCACACAGGTCATCCAATCCTTCTTACCAATGCAATATGAGTATGTTGACATCAATGACAACACTGGTTAACCTCATACTTGCAACAAAAGGTAGGTCCTTGGGACCACGTTAAGAGAGCCCAGTTCATTTGGAACTGTAGAAGAGCCTACATTAGAAGGTGCCTCTTTAGTGTATCGGCCTACTAATAGAGAAGAGTCTCCAGAAGTGGAGGTACACATGGGACCTTTGGATGTCCTGAATGATACAGTCACAAGTCCCAAAGTAATTGACTTGACATATCAGCCCAAGGATGGGAAGAAAGAAGAAGAAACTAATAAACAAGATCAGGGATCAGAGAATATCCCTATGGATATTGATGATATAGTTAAAGATGCCCAAACTAAAGGGCCACAACAAGACCTCTCAATGGATAAAACTGAACAAGGGCCAATGTTAGAATCAGGCACAGATACTTGGAATAATGCTGACAAAGGTAATTAGGAACAACCCTTGCCAAAACCATATCAGGATGGTCAAGCACTGAAGCCTAAGAATATCCAAGTAGAAGATATGCAATAAGAACAAGCTCATGATGTGTCTAAGGATGTGCACACAGGTGACAAGGTTCAGAAAGAACGGATAGATACATCACATCCAGATAAGCCTCTTCTTGAACAAGAGAAGATTCTGGATGATGATAAAATTGATTAGAATAAGGATCAATAGACAGAAAGTCCTAAAGTCATCCCATCACAACATTATCAGGATGGAGGATAACAAGAGAATATACAACATCATGGGGATGGAGATGAAGTTAATAAGAATAAAGAGCTACAAGATGATCAAATTGAGTAACCAGACCAAGGGGGTCACAATTAACAACACTCACATGGATGTCATCAGAGGTGGCACCTCCCCAAGAAGAGATTGAGCCTTTTGATTTCAAATCACTCTTCACATTGGACCCAACCAAGAGGAAGAGGAGGGCAAGGATGGTCTCTATAGTAAAGTGAGATGCATCTATAGGAAAGAGGATAGCTCAGATAATTGTACTGCAGGTGGATAAGGCCAAAGGAGAAATAAGTCCTGAGGAATTTCCAATAACCACCATTGATTTGGGCCATGCCACAGATGAGCAGGAGATCTTTGGATTAAGGGATAACACTGATGTTGTTGAGGCTAGAATAAAGAAGGCTAATGCCAATAAAAGGATGTACAAGGCACAAGTAGCCCAATTACAGGCTTTTGTGAAAGGGTTGACTACACCAACCAACATTCAAATAACATAAGATATTGCATTAACATTGGTATCCCAAGAAGAGGTAGTAGTTCTAGATGTGCAAAAGTACCATGCACAAATAATGGACAATTGGTTCAATAAATTTTTGGTTGATGGAGGACAAACAATAAGGATTTAATTATCCAATTGGGAGTTGCTACGTAACTTGAAAGAGAAGGTAGACAAAGTGAAAAAGGATGTCAACCAAAGACTAATAAGGAGTGACAAACATCTGGTCACCCTTAAGGATATGAGGAAGATAGATACAAATGTCATCATAACAAAGAATATCTTGATATCTCATACATTACCTTGGTTAGATGATTGGTATGAAGATGTAAGATTTGAGGTAGACATCTTAAAGAGATGTAATTCTAAAGCTGTAGATATCAGTATGAAGATTTATGATCTATTAATAGATAAAATTGAAGTTTTGGAAGCCCTTGAGGGTGAAGTAGAAGGGAAAATAGAAAACCAGGATGAGGATTTTGCTACTAAAGCATTCAGAGATAATTTCAAGCTAGTAGTAGAGGACCCTATCAAACATTTTTTCTAAAGACGCAATCAATAAGACCATGAGGATGAAGGCCGAAATTGATAAGTATAAGGAAGAGCTGGATAGCTGGACAAACTGGTGGATATCTTTACAAGATCAACTAAAGGCACAGGGGCATGCATCTAAGAAGGTAAAGATAGTAGATATTAAAGAGATAGAAAAGGTTGTCCAGGCATATGAATTCATCCAGGGGACTAGATGTAGAGTAATAGAAGATGAGTCTTCCACTGATGAAGAGGAGGATGATAATGTAGAATAGATATCCTATTGACCAAGTCAATGATTTTGAAGAATATTCCAGATGCCAGCTGGATACCACTAGATTGATTGGCAACTAGAAATCATGTGTCACATCTCAATCTTAACCGTTGAATCTTGTGGAATGATCCTAACTATTGGATCAATTGTAATTGCATCCTCTCCTCATTCTATAAAAGGAGGAGGACTGCCATTTTGTAATCATTAGAAGCTTAATTGAGATTGAATTGTTCAGTTTCATGGTTCTATCTCAAGGTCAATTGTATACTTGTATTTATTTTGCATACTGAATGAAGATGAAGACTTTTGATTACAACTTATTATACATCTTGCATAATCTGTGAATGAGTTCTTGATATGTCACTATGATTTTTTGCATCCCCTTGGAGTGTATTTCAACTGGTACATGTTTTCATTGTTCACCTTTGAAGATATGCATCAATCATATGTAGTTGTGGAATGTCCTAGTGAAATATGATTTGATTCTCTTCTTTTTTATGAAAGTATCAAGAATACAATTGGATCAGTGATTGAAATTCACTTAATTTCATTAAATCTTAGAATTTCATTTCAATTTCTTTTAAATTTCATTAAAACACCATCATCCAACTACAAAATACTAAAAATGAAAAGAACATCATAAAATATGTAGACATCCGTAAATACATGAATATCATAGGTATATTTGAACAAAGGGCATGTAGAATTATAAATATCATGCAAATAATCATAAATAATGACAAAGATCATGGAAATATCAGCTTGTAGGCACATTATTTAGAGTAATTTGAAGTACATAAGCAAAATCAAGTATAGATTAGTTCAAATTTGAGTAAATTGGAGATAGTTTCAGAAGAACTAATCAAAATAATCATGAATAGTCTTAACCAAAGTGATAATTAGAAGAATTGATCAAACTTAGCATAAATATCTACATGATCTGGTTAGATATTGTAAGATTTAACATCATTTATTGAGAATTTACAGAGAGTAGGTGGAACAAAGTAAATATCTGTATATCTGGAGACAATTACTTCAAATTCAAGCATAAGGCCCCAAAATGGAAAATAGCAATTCACATCAAACTGATTGAGAGATTGTCAAGAGATTATGACCTAATCAACAGAGACTTGGAATCATCAATTCATCATGAATTGATTGTATTCTTTAAGAAGATAAGGTTTTCTTTGTGAATTTTATCATTGTTGTTATGACCAACATCATCATCAAAAATATAGTTCATGGTTGGATATCATGTTCTATCCAACAGAGAAGAGAGAAGATATAGTTCATAGTTGGATGTCATGCCTTGATCAGTGCAAAGTTAAGTATGAAGACATATTAATATGGGAATTAGAAGCACTAAGATGGTCAGATGTCGAACACAACTACTATATGGTAATAGAATGCTCCACATTCCTCTGCATTTGTAGATATCAGTATATGGTTATGGAACTCTATTTAGGGTGTAGTGAAGGGGATAGTTCCAATGTTCTGGGTCATTTGTCCTTCCATTGTGAGAGTTATACATGACAAAGTATCGATATGTGTTCTGGCAAAGTGAGCTAGTGTTGAAGGCCTGTTTGAATGCTCCACATTCCTCTAGATGTGAATGTTTTCCTTTATGGTTTTGTGGACATGTTTGTAGATGTGAATTACATGCTTCCTTCTAGTTTCAAGTTTCTTGGTGATCTGCAAGCTTAGTTTCTCAATGAAAGTATGTTGTAGTGTGTTCTGGATGATAGGTTGTTCTCAAAGTTCATGATTAAAGATGTGCGGCCCAAAATCTTTGATGTACAGAGGTAAAAGAGTGTTTGGAGATGTATGAGTTCTCTAGACTCATCTTGAAGATTTTCATGAAGATCTTTCTTATTTCTAGTACCACACAAGGCTTTCAAGTTGTTGTGGTCGTTATGCTTCGAGTTTCATATGCTTTTGCTTAAGGATGTCCTATTTTCAAATGAGCAAAGTGTACAGATGTATTTCCTTGGTGTTTGTTGTTGTGAAGGATGTTTTGGACCTAATTAAGCAAGTGTTGATGTCTGCAAGGCATGGGTCTTCTACTGGTGTAGCTTGTAGTCCTGTTTAGTACTTGATCTCTACACATTTCATGTTGTGTGTTGTCTAGCCGACTTATAAATGTATCTTTCATGTTGTATCTAGCCAAAAAGAAATGTAATAAATGTAATATCTTGTATAAATTGTAAATCAAATTGAGTGAGGTGAGGTGTGATTGTAAGTTGATTGATAAGGTTCACAAGCAAGATAAGGAGCAGAATGAATGAATTATGATGTGCGACTGAAGGAGAAAGATCAGAAGTTGTAGATGTTGTCTTGATTCATCTTGAAAGCATATTTGTAATAGTGATCATGTACAGAGTGTACCTAATTGATCTTATCATTAGAAGGAAGTGTGAAGAGGTAGTATTACAATCATCGAAGGTGTGAGTTTCAATGTCAGTTTTTAGATAGTAGAAGGACTGTCATACTGTAATCTTTTGTAAGTGTGTTCTCAATTCAGGGAGTAGTAGCTTCATTGGGAGTGACCCTAAATCAAAATTTTCAAGGAGTAGTAGCTTCCTTGGGTTGTATCCCTAAAACAAATTTATTATTTGAGCTTCATATATTGTGAGTTAACCGCACCGTGGTTTTTCCCTTCTAGATTTTTCCATGTATATCTAGTGTTATGTGTTTATTTGCATTGTGTTAGTCTTTCATGTTCATGTTAATGTTGTCATACTTAAGTTCTAATCTACTCCAGAAAAGTTGAAGTTTGTTTAGATATTGATTCACCACCCCTCTCAGTATCCTGGTGTGTTCAATGATTGGCATCAAAGCCAAGTTCCTTTGAAGGAAGCTTAACTGCTTGAGGAAGGTCTGAGATGGCACATAATGGATCTAGAAAGATACCTAGGTTTGATGGAACAAATTATGCTTTTTGGAAGCTAAGGATGGAAGGCCATATCAATTCTCTAGGATGTGGTGTTTGGAAATCTATCAAGACTAGTTACAAAGTTCCTATTGTTATTCCTATAGATCTAGATGAAGTTAAGGAATATGATAACAATGCCAAGGCAAAGTTTTCTATCATGAGTGGGTTAGTTGATTTAGAAATTTCAAAGGTAATGAGTTGTAGTTCGACTAAAGATGTTTGGGTTAAACTTGAAACCATTTATGAAGGAGATAAGATAGTAAAGCAAGCAAAGATGCAAATCTTCAAGAGCAAATCTAAGACCCTAAAATGTTAGAGGATGAAGACATTGTTGGATATATGCTCTGGGTGAATGAAGTGTTCAATGGCATCACAGGTCTTGGTGGGAAAGTAGAAGAGGATGCAATTATGAAAGAGGTTATGAGAACTCTTACCAAATCTTATAGTCATAAGGTATCTTCTATTGAGGAGAATGCAGATTTGGATACATACATTATAGACAAACTATTTTGTTCTCTTACTACCTTTGAAATGAGAGAGTTTGGTAGTGATGCTCCAAAGAAAGAAATTGCTTTCAAAGTTAATATGAAGAAAAAGGAAGAAGTTGTTGATGAAGATGAGAGCTTTGATGAAGTTGAGGCAAATTTTGTGAGAAGACTGAAGAAAGGCACTAGCAAATACAAAGGTAAGTTACCATTCAAATGTTTCAATTGTGGAAAGGTTGGTCACTTTGCTTCTAAATTTCCTTTTAAAGACTCAAGGAGTAGTAATAGAAGAGACAAGTTCAAAAGAAGTTTGTATTCCATAGAGAGCAGTTACTCTTCAGAAGATGAGGATCATGATGATTCAAATGATGAAACACTTTTCATGGCCTTGAGTATTGGTGACAAAAAGGATGATATTGGAAAATGTGAGAAGACTGATGCCTTGAAAATAAACCAAAATAATGAAAGATCAATGGTTATACTGACTACCTTTCATGGAAGAGAAGAAGCCAAGGCTTGGGTAATTGATAATGGGTGCTCAAATCACATGAAATGAAAAGGAGAAGTTTTTTGGCCTTGAGAGGTGGGATGGTGGTATTGTCAAGTTTGGTGGTTATGAGTCAGCATAGATTTGTGGAAAAGGTGCTATAACTATTGATGGGAAGAATACAACTAAGGATGTCCTCTATGTCAAAGGGATAAAACACAATCTTTTCAATGTCAGTTAGATGTGTATCAAGGGTTATAATCTTACCTTTCATGCCAAAGGTTGTGAAATTAGGAAGGTAGGGTCTAGAAAACTAGTTGTAAAAGGTATCAAGACATATGGTGATGTCCATCATCTAAAGGAGGTAAATGGAAGAACATGTATGTTGGCTCAATATAGTGAGTGTTGGTTGTGGTACAAGAAGATGGGACACAACAATTCTAATAATATGGTAAAGATCAATTCTAATCATGTAGTGAGAGACATGCTTAAGATAATCAAGCCTACAAATATATTATGTAGGGAATGTCAAATGGGAAAGTAGACAAAGACAAGTTTCAAAAGAAAGGAGTATTCTTCTTCAAAGCCATTGGAGCTAATTCACACTAATCTATGTGGCCCTACAAGAGTAAAGAGCCAACAAGGTGAGAGGTATCTTATGTTGCTCATTGATGATTATTCTAGAATGACTTGGGTTACTTTCTTAAGAGAAAAATCAGATGCCCTTGATAAATTTAAAGTCTTCAAAGATATGGTTGAAAATGAAGTGGATGCTAAGATCAAGTGCTTAAGGTTTGATAGAGGTGGTGAGTTCACTCCAAATGAATTTAAAATTTTTTATGAAGATCATGGTATTAGGAGACATATGTCAGCTCCTAGGACTCCTCAGCAAAATGGGGTAGTAGAAAGGAAGAATAGGACTGTGCAAGAGATGGCTAGGGCAACCTGATATGTACTGGAAGGATGTAGTTCACACTGATGTCTATCTAATTAATAGAGTGCAAATAAGGGTCAACAACACTAAGACTCCTTATTAGCTATGGTATGGAAGACCTCCCACTGTTACATACTTCAGGATCTTTAGCAACAAATGCTACATCAGAAGAGATGAAGAAGACCTAGGAAAGTTTGATTCAAGAAGTGATGAAGGAATATTTCTTGGTTACTCAACCAAAAGCAAGGATTATAGATGCTACAACAAGAGGTTGGGAAAGATGATTGAAAGCACAAATGTCAAGGTAGATGAAGACCTATATCAGATCTCACATGAATCAGAGGACTCTAAATCTAATATTTTTCCATGCATTGAAAATGAAGAAGAAGTGAAAGAAGAAAAGGAACAAGAACCAAAGTAGAGCCTAAGACTCCAGCAAAGTATGTTAGGAAGAATCACTTAGTAGATCAGATCATTGGAGATAAGAATGAAGGTGTGCAAATAGGGAGAAGGCTTGCTAAGACACATGAGCAAGTAGACTTGTGTTTATTATCAAAGGTAGAACCCAAAAACTTTCCTGATTCTAGCAAAGATGATGGATGGATAAAGGCCATGGAAGAAGAATTGGATCAGATTGAGAAGCATCGGACATGGGAATTGGTTTGAAAATCAACAAATAAGAATATTATAGGAACAAAGTGGGTGTTCTGGAACAAACTAAATGAAGAAGGTGAATTTGTAAGGAACAAAGAAACATTGGTATGCAAAGGATACACACAAGTTGAAGGTATTGATTTTGAGGACTTTTGCTCTAGTAGCTAGAATGGAGGCAATTAGAATGTTCCTTGCTCTTGTCATGCCCACATTTCACATGTGGTCACAACATGCTAACACGCAAGTCATGTCCACATGCGACATGTGGTCATGATACGAACTGACAATTTTTTTTTTATTTACTCGAAAAACCTCCTCGCACACGCAGGCATGCTCAGGTGCGAGTGTCTAAGTCGACAATGGTGTAGTTGATAGAAAAATATTTTACTTACATGTGCAACCCCTATGCTCGACTTACTAATTTGCTTGATGACATTCACTGCGTTTATTATCTTGTAATGTTGCATTTAGATGAAAACTAAGCGGCCCCTAATTGGTTCTCTCTGTTTATTCAATTCTGCCTTGCATTCTTTATCTCCTCCTCTTACAATTCGTTTTGATTAATTTTCACATTCTATTGTTTACTTATCTATTTATAATCTATCTAGTTAATATGTTTCTACTACCATGGTAAATCGTTAGGCTTTTATAACTCCAAATTAACATTTCATAATACGGAGCAAACTATTGTAACTATATATTTGATCATTGATAAAAGTATTCTATGGTTTCTTTCATCGTATATAAATTTCTCTTTTCTAAGTATTCTCAAACTTCCTTCCATATTTATTCTAAATAGTGCACGTTCAAATTTAATAAAATTCTTATTTAAAGAATTATAGAATGTATATTTATAATTAATTTAATTTCTACTATCATGAGAGAATTCGTCAACTAAATACTTCTGGTATTCTAACTATATATACATATTTTTTATAGATATATAAGTGTATACCCTCTTAATTATTTCCCTTGCGAGTGGAAACCACAGCTATCCACACTAGCTCAAATAAATATAGCTATATTTTCTTTTTATTTTATTCATTGTTAATTACCTCCCATAGAATCAAATGTTTATTATAAAACATCTTATAACATTAGGGTTAGCTAATCTTAACCTTATGGTTGATATATATTTATATTGATAGACATTGAAATTACAAAACATATATATAACACCCATTATTGTAAATTTATATGTTTATATATCTAAACTATATATATAATCATATATCTAAGGTATATGTTTATTAAATATAGCTTACATCACAACTATACTCCATTAATAATTTATTATATTTAAATTATACATCATTTATAAAAACATGGAGTATGGTTCTAACTTCAGAAAATGAACAACCCTAACTTTTGTTTTGTGGGTTATGCATTGTAGGGAAGAGGAGAGGCGATGGTAGCAGCGTGGGGATCAACTCTAGTCATAGGGGGCCGAGGTTATGAAGGCCACCGAGGGTGGTGGTCGTGGGAGGCAGGGGTGGAGCGGGACGCAGGAGCGAAGGCAGGGACAGCAGCAGAGGAGCGTCCACAGGGCCTTGGCGGGGGAGAGAGTTCTGCGGAGGGGAGTGGTGGGCTCGCTAGCAGAGAAAAACCTGCGGGGAGGTGGGAGTCCCAACGTAGGTGGAGAGGGGGTTTTCAATGGAATGGGGGTGTGGGGAGGGGCGGAGCCCCACCCACACCCCACTTCGCGGGTTGTGGGTGGGGCTCCACCCCTCCCCACAACCTTTGGTAAACATTTTCAGTGGGGGGTTAAAAACCCCACCTCTAGTATGGTAAACATTTTCGGTGGGGGTTAAACCCCCCACCATTGTTATTTATTTATTTATTTATTTATATTTTTATTTTTTTTAAAATACGTTTTTAATTTTTTTTGTTTTGTCTCTAACACAATCATAATGTTAATAGAATTTATTCCCATTGTAACTTTTATAATAAAATTAATATATGTCTATCTATTAACCACTTCATATAAATATATATATATATATATATATATAGACAGATTTCACAATTCCATGTAATTTAAACTATATATCACATTTTCACAATTTCATGTAATTTAGACTATTTAATAATTTAATTTAAACTATGCATCACATTTTCACAATTCTATTTAATTTAAACTATTTAATTATATATATAAATATGCTCAAGTGTTTCGAGTTTCCACGATCCATTTAACAATTTATAAAAATCCTTTTATTATAATTTTCTCTACCAAGTCTAAACTGTAAATCAAAAGTTATCGATTATTTATTTATTTATTTATTTATTGAGGGAAAGAGGATTTTAATTCTACTTGCAATATATCAAAAGCATTATTGTAAATAAAACAATTTCATTTATTTTTATATTAACCAAACCACTACTCCAAACACTCCTCTAAAGTTATCATTTTCACATGTCACGAATTTAAATTAATTATCACAAATCTAACAGTAACTAAACCACAACTTGACAAATTAGGAATACAAGGAATTAGACAAGTCTAGCAATTTTCTTTCTACTTTTCTCACAAATGATAACATAAAATATACAATCAACCAACAACATGTTAAGGGAGGGTTTCTCTCTCTACTCACAGAATAACAATCAATTTCAGAAAGAGGAGATCTCTCCTCTAATGCTCTTATAGGATGAAACTATATGAGACCAAGCTCTCTTAACAAATAAGGGGGAGGAATATTTTCTCTAAACAAGATAAACTTCTCCAAGCCTCTTAACATGCTCCAACAGAAACCTGCAAAACAACAAGGGCGAAAACAACAACCAATTAGCTCTCCTCCCTACCTTAGATCCGCAAGAGGGTCACCCCTGAGCTAGGGAAACCATCCACATACCCAGGGTAACATAGACCAAAACACTTCACAACATTGAACAACAACAACAAAGCAAATAACACACACACTCCCATGGTTTACTCACAATACAAAGACTCAGCTTAGGTGAGTTCAGGGAGGGTAGGGAAGTAGACATCTCTCACTCCAGGTGTCATTCTTTACACATGTTATCACATTTTATCACAAGGCCTCAAGCCTTCCAAATAATCAAATTTCCAAGGATATCCCAATGGGCTCTCAAAGCCTTAAAGCCCTCTTGGCTAAAAAAAGTACCAACATGCCCTCAAGGCATTTCATATATCAAGAGACAAGATGACACCCGAGGAGGTTCACACCTTCCCTTCCCTATACAAGATGAGCATTGCCTTCCAACTGGAAGGAGCTCTTTCTACACCCAACACAAACCCCAAAATACCAGAAAACACATATAAGACATTTGCAATCCTCATTCCTCAAACAAGGACATTACATATAAAGCAAGTAACAAATCCTACAAGGAATATAGTTTTGTTCACCAACCTTCACAAAGCCCTATTATGGATGAAATTTGATGAAGAGCTCCACTCTTAGCCTCCTCCAAGTTCTCCTTCTTTCCACAATGATCCAACACCCCTTACTCTCCTCCTTCTCTCTCTTTAAAAACTAATTCCCTCCATTTTCCTAATTTCTCAAGTGGCATTAAACAACTACTCCACAACTCATCCATTATCCTAGTGGACCTAAAACAATTAACCCCACTTAAGAGGTCCCCCATTATAGCCCACATGTAGAAATAAAATACAATAAGTAAAATATAAATAAAAAGGGGAGTGGTAGAAACACCACCCTTAATAAGGGGAACCCCACCAAAAGGGTGGAACAAAGAGACAAGCACTCCATTATTAGGGGATCATGGAGTTGTCCCATGACTTGGAAGTGGGCCTGAGTGTGGATTCCACTCATCCCATTGTCCCCCATGCTTCCAAATTCGTCACTTAACTTCACTGTGAAGTTTAAGTGACCATATGGAGGTTAACCCAAGGTTATCCTAGTTAAAAAGGTCCCTAGACCCATGGGGTATAACCCAGGGTTGATTTTTACCTAGTTAGAACTCCCAGAGTCAAATAAAAACACAAGAAAAGGGTCTAAAGAAATACAGTTTAATACAAGATTCAAAACAACATTTCTTACAACATAATAAAAGTAAATCAGAAGTTAGCCCTTATTCCCTTGACCTCATGCAACATTAACACATTACAACATTACAACATTTCTCCAAACACGAGGTTGATCTTAGTTCCTCATGGAACTAGATCGGCTCACAAGGGATACAACATAGGGTATGGGATGATCTCCTATATTTGTGGTTTCGTTAGCAATACCTGCACACTCAAACTCGAAGTCAATAACACATAAAGATATCATAGCTGAAGCAATTAAAATACATGCTTACCTAAAGATTCTACCATATAATCATACTAAAATCATATTAAAGTTCTATTTCTAATATCATCCATTTAAAGCAACATCTAATTATCATTGCACAATTATTTCCTTAAAAATCAATTAGGTTTAATAACAAGATTCCAGGATCAATAGTTTCTCAACATAAACATAATAGAAATAGCACTGCAATTGGTCTTATGAACAGAGGTGGAAAAGGTAGGCCTCACATCTTTTGCTTCTCATAAGAACTTCAAGGTATATCAGATGAATGTTAATTTAAAATTTCTGAATGGTGATCTAGAAGAAGAAGTCTACATTGAACAACCAGATGGTTTCTAGATATTAGAAGATCTAGACATGGTGTGTAGACTCAAGAAGGCTCTGTATGGTCTCAAACAAGCACCTAGAGCTTGGTATGCTAGGTTGGACAAGTACTTACTTTAGGAGGGCTTCAAGAAAGGTACTATAGCTAGCAATATTTACATCAAAGAAGGAGACATGATATTGATAGTTGCTGTATATGTTGATGACATCATCTTTGGTGGAGATGATGATATGTGCAAGAGGTTTGCAGAGGAAATGTAAAAAGAGTTTGAGATGTCTATGATTGGTGAGATGTCTTTGTTTCTTGGACTTCAAATTACTCAACTAGATGGTGGTATCTTTATTTCTCAAGCTAAGTATGTCAAAGAGTTGTTGAAGAAGTTTCATATGGAGGATTCAAAACCAATGAGTACTCCCATGGTCACTAGATGTCACTTGAGTAAAGATGATGAGTCTCCAGAGGTGGATTAGATTGTCTATAGATCTATGATTGGAGGACTGTTGTACTTGACTGCTTATAGACCTAATATTATGCATGCAGTATGTGTGGTTGCCAGATATCAAGCCAATCCCAATCAAACACATGAGAAGGCAATGAAAAGGATATTCAGATATTTGAAAGGAACTCTAGATTATGGACTATGGTATCCAAGAGGTAATGACTTTGATTTGAGTGCCTACACTAATGTTGATTGGGCTGGTTACATTGATGATAGAAGAAGTACATGTGGCGGTACTTTATTTTTGGGAAGTAGATTGGTTTCATGACAGACAAAAAAAAAAAATTTAGTGTCCTTATCAACTACAGAGGCATAGTACATTGCAGCAGCATCCTACTATACACAAGTGTTGTGGATGAAGCAAAACCTAAATGATATCAAGGTATTGTATGATGAGCCTATTCCTATTTTGTGTGACAACACAAGTGCTATCAATATTTCTAAGAATCTAGTGATGCATTCAAGAACCAAGCATATAACAATCAAGTATCACTTTTTGAGAGAGAAGGTTGCATATAAGGATGTGTAGTTGGAATATGTTCCAACAAAGGATTAGATTGTAGATATTTTCACAAAGGCTCTTGCAAAGGATACTTTTGAGGATCTTTGACAACAATTAGGGGTAATTGCCCCTCCTTTCTATATACATATTTGTGCATCTATCTAGGGAGAGTTCATGTTATATCTTATTCCTGGACTAATGGTAGCTACCTCTCAGGGGGAGCAAGTATTGGTTGCTAATGATAGGGGGATTTTGTTTGTTGCAAGAAGTCATGCTCTATAAAAGAATGTGCAAGTGTGTGGTCAATGATGAGCAAGTAGTGGTTTCCCTTTATCCTTGATGTCAAAGGGGGAGAAATGTGTAGTTATGTGTTTCCATCAATGGCAAAGGGGGAGATTGTTACACATATGGTTCTTAGGGTTGTCACTGATGTCAACACTGTCACTAGGTTGTCATTGATGTCAACACTATCATGGAGGTGTGATGGTATTCATGGTTGGATGTCATGTGCAGAGAAGATATAAGTCATGGTTGGATGTCATGTCCTATCCAATAGAGAAGAGAGAAGACATAGTTCATGGTTGGATGTCATGCATTGATTAGTGCAGAGTTAAGTATGAAGACATATTAATATGAGAATTAGAAGCACTAAGATGATCAGATGTTGAAGACAGCTACTATATGGCAATAAAATGCTCCACATTCCTCAACATTCCTCCACATTTGTAGATATGACTATATGATTCTGGAACTATGTTTAGGGTGTAATGAAGGGGATAGATCCAAAGTTTTAGATTATTTGTCCTTCCATTGTGAGAGTTATGCATGATAAAGTATTGGCATGTGTTCTCATAGAGTGAGATGTTAAAGGCTTGTTGGAATGCTCTGCATTCTTCCAGATGTGAATTTTTGCCTTTTGAATTTTATGGACATGTTTATTGATGTGAATTACAAGCTTCCTTGTAGTTTCATGTTTCTTGGTGATCAACAATCTTAGTTTCTTGATGACAGTATGTTGCAGTGTGTTCTAGATGACAAGTTGTTCTCAGAGTTGATGATTGAATATGTGTGGTGTAAAATATTTTATGTACGGAGGTAAAGGAGTGTTTGGAGATGTTGTATGAGTCCTATAGACTTATTTGGAAGCATTTCATGAATATCTTTCTTGTTTCCAGTATCGCATAAGTTTTTCAAGTTGTTGTGGCTGTTATGCTTCAAGTTTCATATGCTTTTGCATAAGGTTGTCCTATTTTCAAATGAGCAGAGTGTGCAGATGTATTTACCTAGTGTTTATTGTTGTGAAGGATGTTTTGGACCTAATTAAGTAGGTGTTGATGTCTGCAAGGCATGGGTTGTTAGGAACCCGTGTTTAACCCTTCTCTTTACTTTGATAGTATATTTCATTTGGACGCATATGCTTTGTAAGTTGTCCTGTGAGTATATTGTATTATCCCACATTCACAGGAAGTAATAGTTGTTTAGATTAGACTTAGTATATAAGTACATGTTGAGGCCAATGAAGGCATCCACGAGTTTATTGTATTGAGCTTGCTCAAAGGAGGTTGCCCCCTCGAAGTGGCCTACGATCAATAAATTCCTTCTGTGTTCTGCTATTTCTATTATTTCGTGTAATTTTCATTATATTGTTGCAGGAGGTTCCTCTCATCTGGTATCAGAGCAATTTCTTGGGCTCGCTGGGTGGAATTTTTGCTGAAGTTTTTTTCCCAATGGCCTCCAAGTGTTGAAATATTACAGTAGTTCTTTTTTCTTTGCATCTGTATTGTTCATTTCAATTGCAGGTTCAAATTAGGAAATAATCCCTATCTGCTTAACTATGGGAAGTGCCTGGGCATAGCCCTAAAACTCATTGTGAGGAATACCACAGGAACCCCGAAGTAGATGGCCCATTGAAAGGACCTACCAGCAAAAAGGGAAATGGCCCCTACCTGATTGACTAGTTCCCATCCGTGAGGTAAATCAAGAGTTGTTGTTTGTGGCAAAGCAGTTATCAGTTTTACCTGAGTTGTGGAGTGAGGGGTACTGCCCCAATACGCAAGTCATTAGACAGCATTGGTATTCGAGTGAATCCCCTAAACCTTTAGGAAACTGAACATACTTGGGGTCCATATCTATTACCAGTTGACAAATCACTAGTTGAATATGTCCAGAGTTGTTGCAGATCCCATTGTAGATCATTTCTGAAAAAAAAAATCTATTTTTTCTCCATATCTTCCTTGCTTTTGCTTCATTTCCTCTGAAAATTCACTAGAACCCCTAAAATTCCATTCTACATATTTCCTTCCTTGAGGACCATATCCCAAATTCCACTTATTGAAGCCAAGAATCCCACATTTGTCTATTTTTAAGGTTTTCCATAATGTCTTCGATTCTCTCCCAATCACCTTCAAATTTTGCCACAATGTTCATTTCCTATTTCTGCTCCTTTGTCCCTCTTGGACAATTTTTCCCATTCTTTCACCCCACTTCTGAAATCCCCATTTTCTGCTTCCCCGTCCCTCAAAAAGTGTCCAAAACCTAGTCAAACCCCAATTACCTATCAAAGTTTTTCCCAAATCCAAATTTTCCTTTACTAAAAAAGTTTATGTTTTTTCTTTTCTACCCATTCCACAAAAAAAAAATCTTGGTTATGGTTGTCACCTGCACAGGAGCAAAAAAACATGGAGGAGGAACTTGTAGCCATCAAGACCAAACTCCAAGATCTAGATGAAAAAGTTCTTGGGCTCAATCTTTAGCATTCAACCATGAACAATAGACAGCAACTAGAGTCTTCTGCAGATATAGGGTTTTCTTCTTCCGATAATTTTTGTGGACTGAAGCTTGATTTTCCTCGCTTCAATGGTGATGATCTGACTAGATGGATATACCAGGTAGAACAATATTTCAATTTGCATAATACTTTTGATGACAACAAAGTCCCACTTGCCTCCTTTCATTTGGAACATGAAGCCCTTCAATGGTTTCGTTGGTACATCAAAGCTCATGAAGAGCCAAAATGGACAGATTTTTGCCAACTCATTTTGCAACAATTTGGCCCTAGTGCTTTTGATGACTTCATAGGAGCACTCACAAAACTACACCAAACAAGTACTATGAGAGAATATCAGACAAAATTTGAAAAACTAGTCAATCACACAGAGCGATTGTCTGATGAATTCTTCAGAAGTTGTTTTGATAGTGGTTTGAAGGATGCAATTCGCTCTGAGATTAAAATGTTCTGCCCAAGCACAATGATGGAAGCCTTAGGGTTGGCTAAGTTGGCGAAGGACAAGATCACAACTCAACAACACTCAAAATCCAATTTTGTTCCATTCAAAAATATGGATCCCCAAAGCCCTCAAATAATGCCAGCTCCTAGAACAACTCCTATCAAGCATTTGACTGAAGCAGAGATGCGGGCACGTAGAGAAAAAGGGCTTTGTTATAATTGTGATGACAAATTCACTCGGGGACATAGATGTGTTGAGCAAAAGATCTATCTCTTGGATGTGGATCCTCTTCCTAAAACTAAAGTTTATGTAGATGCTCAGGATATAGTAGCTGATTAGGTTAAAACTCAACAGTCGCTTGTTGACCCTACTTCTCAAGAAGACCACCCAAAGATCTCTCTCCATGCCATAGTAGGAGTCACCACCCCACAAACCATGCATGTCAAGGGTTACTTCAAGAAGCTCCCTCTTACAATACTCATTGATTCTGGTAGTACTCATAACTTCATTGACCCTCACATAGCCAAATAGGATGATTGTTTTGTTCATCCTTGCTCAAACTTTGAAGTCATGATTGCCAATGGGGGCACATCACCTTGCAAAGGGAAGTGTCGCAATGTGTGTATCTCTATTGGATATTATAACCTACGCCCTAACATGTTTTCATTGCCCTTAGGCAGATGTGATGTAGTTTTGGGCACCCAATGGTTACGCACACTTGGACCCATCTTATGGGATTTTGCTGAACTTTGGATACAGTTTTCAAACAATGGACACAAACACACATTGAAGGGCTTACAACCGGGGTCTCTCAGCATCATAAGTTCACATTTCCTGGAAAAGCTTCTTAAGAAGAATTCACATGGTGTCATCACTTAGCTTCACTCCATTTAGATGCAACCATCTGTGGTCTCCACTACTCCTTCAACTCTACAATGGGTCTCCTCCCCAGTACAACAGAAATGGATCAGCAAACTAATGGGCTATGACTATGAGATCACTTACAAGAAGGGTAAGGACAATATTGTGGTGGATTCTCTTTCTCACACATGTGATGACCAAGCTTCTCTTTCAGCTATTTCTATGTCTGTTCCAAATTGGTTGGAATCTATCCCCCAGGCTATCTTCTATGAACTCTATGTTTCTCCATCGGTATGGTACTCTGGGTTCCTCCAAACGTATAAGCAGGCATGGCATCACTTCTTTTGGAAGGGAATGAATAGGGCAATTCAACTAATTGTGGCTGCGTTTGATACCTCAAAACAATAGCATCAGTGGGCAAAGTGGCTCCCTCTCACTGAATGGTGGTACAATACCTCCTACCACACTGCATCTAACATGACTCCATATGAAGTAGTCTATGGTCAGGCACCACTAGTGCTCCTTCCATACTTCCCCAATAGTTCACAAGTTCAGGCAGTTGACATGGTTCTCCACACCCAGGATCAGATTAGGGATCATAAGCTGGCTCCTTCTTCCCACATTCATCTAATATTTCATGTCTCTTGTCTAAAGAAATTTCTTGGCACCAACGACAGAGCACAAACTGTTTTACCACAACTAGATAATGGAGGATCCATCCTTTTGGTCCTAGAGGTAATCCTCAATAGGGGTACTCATCCTCTTCACTCTTGCTCCATCACAGAGGTATTAATTCAGTGGCATGGAATGCACCTAGAGATTGATATAGGGGAACCACTCCTTTAGATTCAGCAACAATTTCCACATCTTACTCTTTGAGGACAAAGCTTTTCTAAGAGGGAGGGGATGTTAGGAACCCATGTTTAACCCTTCTCTTTACTTTGTTAGTATATTACATTTGGACGCATATGCTTTGTAAGTTGTCTTGTTAGTATATTGTATTATCCCACATTCATGGGAAGTAATAGTTGTTTAGATTAGACTTAGTATATAAGTATGTGTTGCGGCCAATGAAGGAATCCATGAGTTTATTGTATTGAGCTTGCTCAAAGGAGGCTACCCCCTCGAAATGGCCTGCAATCAATAAATTCCTTCTGTGTTTTGCTATTTCTGTTATCTCGTGTAATTTTCATTATATTGTTGCAGGAGGTTCCTCTCATGGGTCTTCTGTTGTTGTAGTGTGTAGTCCTATTTAGGACTTGTTATCTACACATTTCATGTTGTGTGTTGTCTAGCCGACTTGTAAATGTATCCTTCATGTTGTATATGGCTGACAAGAAATGTAATCAATGTAATATATTGTATAAATTGTAACTCAAATTGAGTGAGGTGAGGTGTGATTGCAAGTTGATTAACAAGGTTCACAAGCAAGAAAATGAGCAGAATGAATGCATTATGATGTGCGAATGAAGGAGAAAGAGCAGAAGTTGTAGATGTTGTCTTGATTCATCTTGAAGACATATTTGTGACAATGATCAAATGCAAAGTGTACCTAACTGATATGATCATCAGAAAGAAGTGTGAAGAGGTAGTATTGCAATCATCAAAGGTGTGAGTTTCAATGTTAGTTTTCAAATACCAGGACTATCATATTGTAACCTATTGCAAGTGTGTTCTCAATTTAGGGAGTAGTAGCTTCCTTTGGAGTGACCCTAAATCAAAATTTTCAAGGAGTAGTAGATTCCTTAGGTTTTAGCCCTAAAACAAATTTATTATTTGAGCTTCATATATCGTGAGTTAATCCTTACCATGGTTTTTCCCTTCTGGGGTTTTTTCCACGTATATTTGGTGTTATGTGTTAATGTGCATTGTGTTAATATTTCATGTTCATGTTAATTTTGTAATGCTTAATTTCTAATCTACTTCAAAAAAGTTGAATTTTGTTTAGATACTGATGCACCCCCCCTTAGTATCTTGGTGTGTTCAATAAATCTGGTGTTATGGATGTATGCTCTTGTGTTCTTGTCTCTCTCATGATTTGACTAGTTATATTAGCTTGAGTGATACTGATACTAAATTAATTTGAATATGTACTGATTCACCCCACCTCTCAGTACTTTTGTGTGTTCAACAATTGGTATCAGAGCAAGGTTCCTTGGATGCAGCCTAACAGCTGAGGTAGATCTTGGTGTGGAACACATGGGAACAGAAGTAAGATCTATTGGAAAGAATCCTCTGAAAAATGATATAAACATGATAGCCTATAATACAGAAGATTGTGTAGTTGATTATTAAGGAGAATTGATTTCTACCTTAGAAGATCTGGATGCAGCAAGGAGTGAAAATGAAGAGTATAAGATCAAGCTCATAAAATCAAAGGAAGCAATTGCCAAGTTGAAAGTTCAAATTGAAGAAAGTAAAAAGGTTGTAGATTGTCTAAATGTCAAGTTGAATGACAAATCAGTTTAATGCTCGAAAATTAAAGAAGTTGTCTCCCTAAAGAAAGAATTGGAAAAACCAAAGGATCAGATAGACAGAGGTCTAAAACTTCAGAAAAGTACCAACATCCTTGATTAAATAAGCAGTTGTCAAAGACCACTTAAAAACAAGGGTGGCATTGGATTTAAGAAAGGTCAAAGTTCAAAGACAGATGTACCTAAAGACATTTTTGGAATTGAAAAGATTATGCTTGAAAGTGAAAAGGAAGAACCCTATACTAAAGAATTTGAAAAAGAGGAGCAGGGGATAAATGATGATTTCATAAGTGTCAAGGAATCTTTCAAGAGGTCTCCTTCTAGACAGGCTACCAATCCCAAGTTCTCTCAATCCTTTTATGGTTACTGTTATTCTTTCTATAAATTTGGTAATAAGGCTATTAATTGTAGAACTAAGGAAAGAATAAATGATTACATGAGGAAAAATTCATGTGTGCCTATAAGACATGATATTGTGATCTCTCATCCCTTCTATGTCTTTTGTTATGCATGCAATAAGTTTCGTCATAAGGTTGCTGGTGTAGAACCAAGGTAAGGAGAAATGGTATGAATTCCAAATATAATGTTGTTTGCTACAAATGTAACAACCTTGGGCATAAGGCAAGATTATACAAGAGTGATTATAAGAAACCATCTATTTAGCACAAGAAGACAAAGGAAATTGTAACTCAGTAAAAGAAGGAAATGGCAAAGATATGGAGAAGAAAGATAGAACAAAGTTTTGCAAAGGAGTTGGTGTCTCTTCCAAGCATAAAGGACTTCATTGTTGATTGAAATAAGACATAGGGTTAGGGGAGCTAATCAGGATATATTCTTTCTTCCCCCTTTTTTGAAAGTCATGGCATTTAAGTGAAATCCACTCACACAGATAAGTTGGAATGAAAAATAATTGGAGAGGATGTTGATATGACAAGATAGTATCTTTTTCCCAAATGTCCAGAGCAGAATAATGTAATGCAGAGGATTGTAGAGGCAGTATGTTACCTACAAAACACAGGTGCATTAATTATGGAAAGTTAGGGCAAATGTAAGATACTTATACTTCTTTTGGACAATGAAAACTCATTTTCGATCAAGTATTCACCTCCAAAGCTGAGCAGAGAAGTCTATCAAAGCGTTTGGAAAATTTGAGAAGAATTAAGCTGAAGAAAAAATCCTAGAGTTTTTTCAAAGAGGTATTTATCAAAACTACTATTTCTTAAAATCCTAGTTTCTAGATTCATAAACAAATTATGATGACGACTCGACAACTAGTCGATGTTTCTGAGAAACCTAGACCTAAATATAAGAAATTTTCTTTTAAGGCAAGGGAGGTTGATATGAAAGGAGCATTTTTCCATATACCTGCATATGTTGTTTACATAGAAGATATCAAAATTTATGCTCACTCAAAAGTAGATGAAATTAATCATGTAAAATTTGAGGAACTCAAAAATCAACTTCCTGATGATGATGTTATCTATAAATCCAAATATGCAAACATGGGGGCAAAGCACTTGGACATTTGGAAAGACTACTCTAAATTCTATGATAAGCATGAATGGGTCAGATACATATTGAGAAGAATTCACGATGAATTCATATATTTAGATAAACCCTACTGGATAACCAAGGATGCAATCAAGGTAGTCACTAGGTTATGTTCCACTGGATCTGTTGAACACTCGAAATACTGAGAGGGGGGTGAATCAATATTCTCAAAAACTACTTAAGCATTTAAGTATTCATTCCACATAGCATATTTACTAAGAAAGGAAATCATGAAATCAACCATCAAAATACATAATACATGAACACCATATTTTTACATGGAAAACCCAAAAAGGGAAAAACCACAGTGAAGATTAGCTCACATATATATATGAATAACAATACTGGTTACAATTAGGCTCACTGCCAAAAGGATTCACTATCCATAAAAGAGAATGCTCATTATAGGTGGCTCACTGCCAAAAGACTCATTGTCCTGAATAGAAAGAGATAGAAGGGGTGACTCACTACCAAATATGAACTGCTAGTAATGCATTTGACTCATGCTGGAGATATAGTTCCACTGAAGCTCAGAATACTGACTTAAAACACTTCATCTTCACCAAAAATGTATCTTATCCTTCTTTGCATCAGATTTCTCTCACACCACACACACTTTTCTCTCTGTACACCCACACACACACATCTCCACACAAGAATTCAATCTTGTTTATATACCACAATCAAGAAAAACATCAATCAGGTTAGCATAATATATGTACCATGTGAATTCCTAACTTGTTGGCCCAAAAAACAACCCAATACACTTTGTGGAGAGAATCAAAGAGTGTATCTCATTAAGATAGGTTGGCATGACCTATATTTACTTCCATGACTCTATTCCATACATAACTTGACTCTGCACAACCTCAACACTTTTAGGTCAGCTCAACTGGTGAATTAGCTTAGCATGAACTAACTATTAGTTCACAACTCAACATGTGGACCACAAAAATGCTTACCACTTGAACACTACACACTTTTGACATCCATAAACTTATCCTCAAATCTGCATAGCAAGATATTCATCTGTGGTAGAATGTGGAGCATTCCAATATACCACTAGCACTGTCAATACACTATTAATATAGAATCGGGTACTCTGTCAACTCTATCTTGCACTCTAGAGGGCATCAAGACCTGAATCTTTGGATTTAGACTCCTTTAGTATGTACCAACACTACCTTACAACTACATATCAAAATTCTTCATAGTGGAGAAATACAGACTGAAATACTATGACCCTATTATAGGTTTTGTATTGCAAATGCCTTAGACAAATCTTCAGCAAATTGTGTCTGACTGCGGAACTCCAAAATATAAGGATATCATGCTTAGGTGTACTCCCCTTCACACTGCACATAGTAGCTTCTTTGGATTAACACTTAGGGGTATTCTCTCCCATATCATACTTAGCAACCTCTCCAGACCAACACAACTGTATCCTTACACTTTGTTGCCACTCTCCGAATCAACACAACTAACCCTTTGTTACCATCAATGACAACACTACTCATTGCCATGCTCATCAGTCTCTTCATCATCATGCTTATGTTGCCAACAATATCTATACCAGTGATGAAGTTAGTTAATAATGAAAAGGTTACTGAGCTGACCAGAGCAAAATTTGAGAAAAGAATACTAACTATGAATGACATAATTGATATAGGTGCTCATTATGTAGTTATGGGAATTGCCTACAAATTTTACTTCACAAATAGAGAAGGTTTCACCACTGGTACTTCCATTCATATTGCATACTAGATGGTCAAAGAAGGAAAAGACTTTGACCTTTGCGAGGTCATGAGAGAACAACTTCTACAGAATTTAAGGACAAAGGAAACCAGATACATTTTTAGGTATGGTACATAGATTATTTATCTTACATTCTATTTCTTAAATGACTTAACTGGCTATAGTGTAAATATCTTGAAAGAGTATATTCTTGTTGTGGCACAAATCAAGAGTCATGTAAGAGGGTTTAGTGATCCAAATCACTACAAGACAATGTACTAGGGTTTCTTCAAAACCCTTCAAACCAACATGCATCCTAGATAAAGCATTACTTACCACTCTATACAACAATATAGAGAGAAGATTACCTTTTTGGTTGACAAGGATTACACCTACATGGAGGGAGTTGAACCTAGAACTGCATGGATTTCTAGACTTCCATATGAAGTCTCTAAAGAAGAAATAAAGGTCTATGTTGACATCTTGCTGAGCAAACCCATAGATACTTCTACTGAAAGGTTCATAACTTATGATGAGATCATGACCATAATGTATAAGAAGAATGCAAAGGAACATCTTGAGGAGAATAGGGGTAAGCTACATGAGAAGTGGGGAATTTCATCTAAAACTACTTCAGAAGCACTTGTGGAGGAGACACATCATGTCTCTACAATTCCACTAGTTACACAAAACCTAAGGAGGACTAGTAGAGCTACTTCTACTACAAATGTGTCACTTCCCTTTAGATCAATACAAATGGGATCCATTGGCAGAAGGGCTACTTTTGAGAAACAAGCATAGAAGAAGACTGGAGAAAAGAAGCATGCAAGACCTAAGATTCAAGACAAAAGGAAGAAGGTGAAGGGAATAGAGATTGAAGAGGAAGAAGAAGAAGGTGAAGAGGAAAACTCTAATTTAATAAGAAAAGGTAAGAAGTCCAAGAAAAATCCTCAAGTGGTATCTATTGATAGTCCTCTTCAATTGGAAGTTGTTTTCAATGGAATTGAACAACATGAGCTATTAAAGCACACTGCTAATTTGTATCTTGATGTCCCTCCTAAGGATCAAAAGACAACTGAAAAGGCAGTAGTCATGTATATGCTTAGATATAACTTGACCATGATTGATGTGATTGAAAAGGTGTCAGAAAGCCTAGCTTAGGGCTTAAGGCAGAAAAGAGAAGAAGCCATTAAAATTAATAATGAGATGAGATAACAAGCTCTAGAAAAAGATGGATCATCTATGCCTCAGGAAGAAAAAGACAAATTGGCCCAAATGCAATCTCAAGAATTGAGAAAAAAACAAAGAGTGGACACACTTATGGGCATGAAGGAAAGTGATAAAGAGAAAATTTAGAAGGAAATAGAGGATGTGATAGAGAAAATTGTAAGTGGGGTAAAAGGAACTAAAAATGCAGAGCAACCATAAGTTTCTCCACCATATAACACTACTTCTCTACCTCATTTGACCACATCTCCTCTGTATATCACTAAGCATCAAGTTCCTCAAGAGGAGAAAGAAGAGAAAGCAGTAAAAGATAAAAAAACAAGAGGCTCATGAAGAAAAAAATGACTCTCTGGATCACAATATTGGGCATGATGATCAATCTCTAGTGAATACTAAACAACAGGATAATACTACATAGTAAGAGGGAAGACAAATAATGATTTAGGGGAAGTAAAGGAACAAGATACATCTTCCTCCTCTTCCTCGGTTGACTCTATCAAGGAGTTTCTAGCTCAACAAATGTAAATTCAACCAGTGGTTACTCCACAATTGTTACAGTTGCCTATATTATATGGACAAGTTAACTTGTCCAATATATCTCCTCTTCACAAGTTACAACTGGGAGATATACTTCAATCCTCAGCATGGCAAGAGATTCTACAACAACAGGTTGAAGGGGTTGAAGTATTAGAAGAGGCAATTAAGATGTTATGAGAGGAATTTCCTAAGGCTCAGAGAGATCCCACCTTGCCTCCTACTTAGCAAATGAAACTCATGTTGGAGTCATTCAAGACTCATTCATCTTACCTAGAGAAGCAGGCTGAGAAAAGGATAACAGAACAAATAAATAACCAAAGGTTGGCTGAAGTATTTGATAGTTGTGCAAAGGCACATAATAGTCTACAAGAAAATTTGAAAAACATTTAGAAAAGAATTGAGGATGCCTAAATTTTTTTATCAATTTTTGTTTGAATTGACTAGCTACTAGAAAGAACATAAAGGATTAAGTCGACTCTATTGAGTCACAATTAATTCAAGTGACCAAAATGTATGATCCTCTAAAGGACAAAGATGGAACCATTAGGATTCAAATTGAAAAGCTACATAGTTAGTTAAAGCATCTCCTGGAGAAAAGAGAGAAAATCATGGGAGAAACAAGTCAGCTGAGAAAATTTCTAGATATGAAATTAGAAGTCTTAACTAGCATCTTGACTGAAGCAGAAAATGTGGCTCAAAAAGTTAAAATATCATCCACTTTGGAAGATGCAAAAGACTTGTATATTCAATTTGAGAGCCAATCACACATTCTGTCCTTTGCAAAGAAGAACTGGGACTCAACTCTTTCCTAGTTGAAGGTAATTTACAAAAATATTCTACCTTCCAAGTGAACAAATTTTTAAGGTATGACAAATTTTGAAATTTGTACATGTGGTGAATAAAATAAGAATATGTAGTGCTATTTTGATATAAATAAGGCACATTGTACATAGTATCTTGAAGGACAATTTTTGCTACATCAGTTTTGAAAAGTTAGAGGCTGCTCCTCAGGGGGGAGTTTCTCGATAAAAGGTGATAAGAAATATCCAGACAGGGGGAGCCTACTTGTTTTTTTTCTGGAATAGAAGAAGACCACTAGGCCTTTTCCATTGATGTCAAAGGGGGGAGAAATACATGTATATCAGATTAAGTGTTTCCATTAATGACAAAGGGGGAGATTGTTATAGATAGGTTGGCATTGATGTCAATAGTGGTATGAAGTGATGCGGTGTGGAAAGTTGCAAGTGATGACAAAGGAGATTACAACAATATGATGATCAACAAGGACAATAGAATAAGCATTGTGAGATAGACAAGTAAAGTGATGTATAGGTGCTGAGGTACTCAAAGGAGCAAATAGAGGAAGTTGATTAGAGAATTATGAAGTAAAGGAGATGGATCAGTATCATCTATACACAGTCATACCTTATCTATTGAAGTTCAAGTGTAAGTTCATATCTTAGTGAAAATGATTGTATTTGAAGTGTTTAATAAGTTGAGTTGGATTTATGTTGTGTGATGATGATATGAACTCATAATAGTTACCACCAGACAAAGGAAGTTGTGAAAGTTTGAAAGAAAAATTTACCTAAGTAAAACTCTAGTCAGTATAGGGGTCATAGGTCTAGGTAAATATACTGCATTTTGTGCATCTAAAAATATGGGCCTACGAATTGGACAATTGGCTTAATATCACACTCAAGGATCTATGTTTCAAATTTGAGATCACAGAGTCTACTAAAAAATGTTTTAGAGACATAAGAATAAATACAATAATAGAATAGGGTAAGTGCAGTCACAGAGTGACTAGAGAATGCTCTGCACTTCTCTGTAGATGAATATATGAAGTTGCAACTTGGTGGATAGGTGGATATGAGTAACAAGTATGTATGTTTCAAGTTTCAAGAAATAATCTATACTGCAGATGCTTCTTTGGAGTCAGATCTATGTAGATATGCCTTGGTATTTGTTGGTTTTTTCCCAGACTAGATGCTTATTTCCAGATTTCCCTACAAGGTAGCCATCAGTGATCAACAGGATCTCTGGGCCAGGGGCCAACAGTGTAGGAGATAGACTCTATATTTTATCTCCTCTTCTTCTTCAGGCTCTGCAAGACCTAGGGGGGTATTCCCTACTCAACATCCATGAGATACGCATGCAAGGATTGGGATGCTGTCAGAAAGCAGATAAGTCCTCCTGTAAGTAGACCAAAACTGAAAGATAAGAGCAAAGGGGCTAGCTTTGGGCCTATTTGCAGTTGTAGACAGAGGACTGAGGATCCTAAAACTAATTCTAATGTCCTAATGGTTGTTTTAGAGTTTGATTATGATTTTAAGTTTGGATGCAAAGCTGGACATGGTTGTAACACAAAAACAAAGCAAGATTGGTGCCTATCCAGGGCCTGGAGTCAGTAGACATACACCTGTGAATGATCAGCATGAACAGCTAAAACTGGATTTCAGGGGGATATATATGATACCTGCCTTACAGATATCTCCCAACACAGAGTGTTAAGTTATCTCTACTTATGGCATCCCTACTGCAGTATACCCTTCCCAATGTTCAACCTAAAAACAGTTTAATCTACCCCTTGAGCAGAAGTTAAAAGATCAGACACTCAACATAGGAATTCTATGTTCTAGAGTCTCAACATTCCTTAAATACCCAGACTCAGGAGAAAGATACATGCAATACTGGAGATAGAATTAACAAAACACATGCTAACATAGCATTTCTCATATAACTTTAACCATGAAATCAGTGGATTCATACAAAAACATACAACAGGAGATACATAAACTCACAAGTTTTAGCTGTACAGAGCAACCAAAACGAACTGTATTGTGTTACAGAGCCAAAATGTTCAACTTTCAACAACCTAAAAATGAGTAACACTTCCTGCTTATAACAGCCAGAAAGTGTACTACAGCAATTAATTACATGGCTATTACAAAATCTGCCAGATACAGATCCTTCAAAGGAATGGCACTCAAAATTTATTACAACAACAGACAGAGGAACCTCGAGCCACGCGCCACTATCTGGAAGTCTTCATTCTCAATCAGGCAGCCTGATCACTTATACCATCGCCCATACTCCTGCTACAGTCGCCATTAAGGGCCTCAACCACCCGCGGTCGCTTGAAAACCGTCGCTGCAGTCAAAAAGAAGTTTCCTGCCAAAACACGTTCTACCGCGGGTTCAAAACATACAGGGGAATAATCCCACATTGGTGCCGCGGAGACAACTTTAGTGCTTTAAAAGCATGGTCGCATACATACCAAGTGTCGAGCATTTTGCCGCGCTCGACACACGACCCTTCGCCCACAGCCCATCGGCCTTCCTCAAAAATCTCCCGCCGACTCCAGTTGTCTCGCCGACGCCCAGAAGCCAAATACCACCTATCGGCCAGACCACCAACTGTCGGCCCAACAAGAAACATCTCTGCCGATGAATAAAGTCACTCCAACAGCACCCTGGCCTCCCACCTCCGTCGGTATGACCAACACCGTCGGAGCAGCACTTCAAACCTACGCCAATGCACCAAGTCAGCCTGATGCCACTCCTGATCAGGGTGACTTCCCTCCATCGGCAAACTGCAAAAAACCTCCGCCAATAAGCCAAATCTCGCCGATGAACACATGACTCACCCCCCATCAAGCCATCGGCCCAACTCCTACCGATAGCCCACCTCCATCGGCGAGACCCCAACTGTCGGGCCAACACTTCTCCGTCCACCCGATAGCCAAAATCTCACCGACGACCACTCCATACTTGCATATCGCTAAGACATGGAACAACGTCACCCCGACATGCCAAACATCAACTTCATTATCGGCCAGACTCCCAACCATCGGAGCAACAAGAAACTCCTCCGCCGATAACAAAAGTCACGCCGACGAACGCAAACATACCTCGAATTACCATTGGCCAGACACTACACATGTTACATCGACGAAGGCACAAAACACACCCCGTCAGGGAGACCTACTGCATCGGTAGAACTTGAAAAACTCCAACCGATAGGCCAAGCTCATGCCGATGAAGAGGAAAACCTAGGGTTTGAAAGAAGAAACCCTCCACACGCAAGCTCAATCTCCAGGCCAAAATGAGCACCAACACTGGCTCTGAATGGGGACGTGTAGGTGAAAACCTGCAGCGAGAACTAGATCTCCGGGCAGACCAGGCAAAAAACCAAAAAGCACGAACTACACAAGACATTTACACTATATACATGTTTTTACAAATGTGCACAGTGACAAGTCATCTATGCAAAATAGAACTTAAGGAATTGGCCATGCACAGGCAATTCCAGAACTTCACCATCTAGGGCCTGGAGGAAATAAGAATCCTCCCCATGAGCACTGCAAATCTGATATGGGCCCATCCATAAGGGTTCAAATTTACCATGTTTACCCTTTTCTTGACCTTTTGCATTCCAAATGAGCACCAGATCATTGACTTGAAACTTCCTTTTTATAGCTCTCCTGTCAAACTGATATTTCACATCTTGTTGTCTCTTGAGATTAATCTGGTGGGCTTTCCTTCTGTTTTCATCCAGTGCAACCAGCTGGTTCACTCTTTCTGTCATGGAGTCTTCAATCTCCTCATCATTTTCTTGGATGAATTTGTAAACTGGTAGGAGATTGTTCATGGGCAATCTGGCTAATGCACCATATACTAGCTCAAAGGGTGACATTCCAATAGCCTTTTTTACTGTCACTCTGTCAGCCCATATTGCTAAGTTCAATTTTGAGTCCCAAGCTCTCTTGTTCTTGTCTAGTATCCTCTTGATAATTTTCATGATGCTTTTATTGCTTGATTCTACTTGACCATTCCCTTGTGGGTGGTATGGCGATGTATATGATAGATTTATCCGATACCTGTTGCAAAAATCAACAAATTCACCTGATCTGAAGCACATAGCATTATCAGTGACTATCTTGAATGGTACTCCAAACCTGATGATAACATTTTCCAGTATGAAATCCATCACCACCTTACTTGTAGCTCTCTTAGTTGGAATGGCCTCAATCCATTTGGTAAAGTAATCAGTTGCCACCAAAATCCAACTGTGTCCCCCACTTGACTTGTCTGCAATTTTCCCTATGAAGTCAATTCCCCATTGCTGAAATGGAGCATCCACAGTTACAGTTCTGAGGGGTAAAGCACCATCATATTTCAATTTTCCTGAGAATCTCTGGCAAGGCTCACACTTCCTTACTAACCTTTGTGCATCTGAAAAGAGAGTAGGCCACCAATATCCTGCTCTGAGAATCTTATGAGCTGTTGTTTGGGCAGTATAATGTCCACCACACAATCCTTTATGCATATCATTCAAAACATTGTTAGCTACATCTTCATCCACACATCTCAACAGCACACCATCAGTGTCATGCCCACATTTTCCATGTGGTCACAACACACATCGCACGTGTCATAGCCACATCTGTCATGTGGTTATGACACGAGATATGAAAAACTTTTCTCACACTGTCCTAAAAACCCCTTCCACATGCGTACGCATGCTCGACGGTGTTCTCTCATGGCGAAACACTTCAATTTTGGGCGGGATATAAGTACAATTGCGTGCAACCAGACGCTTACAGATCAACAAGAGGGTCTGTACGACACCGCTAACGTCATTGCAAGAGTGAGATTACCAAAGTCCTAAATCTAAACCTCGGCACTTTTCGGTAGCATAATGCCTTACGGCGTTAGTGGGAATTACGCTGCACTCATTTACGCTCGTGGTTCGCTGATAGATTAACAACTTCCCACGACGCCTTGTTCCGACTAAACCGGCTAGTGATCTCCCTATTTAGTCATTTTTCAGCCAGGCACGGTTGTCTGTCTCCTCTCTTGTTTCCTGAAACATACTCCTCCTACGACTTAGCATTTTCAACAAGGCGGTTTGATTGCTCTCTCTTCCCTTTTCACTGGTTCTTAAATTTGATTGTATGTTTATCGCCCATACCTTAACTATTTCTCTGTTAATTTAGTGTGTTTATATTTCGGTCTCTCTCTCTCTCTTTCATTTTCTATGCTTTCTTTATGTACATCCGGTCCTTTCTTCATGATTTACGTCAATCAGGGTTATCACTGCAGCTATTGTTGATATTAAACCTAACTTCAGGATGATCTAGGTCACATAGGCTGGTTTACTACTTCGCTGGACTCAGTCTCCTAATCTTCCCCGATCTAGGTTCCTCCTCTTTGTATATACTTATTCAACTTGTTCCTAGGCAGATTTAGCAGAAGGGTCCGTCAACTTAGTTCTCTTATCCCATGTGGGAAATGTCGCGCATTTTCTCCTCTGTGTTTTCCAATGTTAGTTTTTCTTCTTCGGACTCTCTTACAGGTTTACTTATGAGGTCATTTACTACAGTTGGGATTAACATGGCCACATGGAATGTCTGTGGTGGCTTCTTAAGTTTATTTCCAGTGTTCTTTTAAGCAAGGTGATGTGTAATTTTCCTCTTCATTTTCTGGGTGATTGAAATTTCGTTGATAGTTGAAACTTCTGAGAAACTCTTTCCAGAGTATCACTGAATATTCCTTTACACTCTTTTTACATTATAATTTTATTTTCTCTTGTTTATAATTACTGTTGTTACTATTACTAATAATGACTATTAATACTCTGATTGTGACTCGTATAACATTGTAAATAGTTGTAGGAGGCTCTCCACTTTATAAAACCCTGATCATGGGAATATAACTTCTTTGGTTGTTGTGTTCAACACTTAATAAAAACTAACTGTGAAAATATAATTTGTTATTTTATTTTTGTATATCCATGTGTCACATTTTATTAAGATTTTAAACAAGGGCCCAATAAAATGGCTCATAAAACTACTTCCATAACAATATATATATATATACCTATATATATAGTTATATATATATATTTTAATGTCTATGCAGTTGATGAAATTATTTTTTTTTTAATTATTTAACAAACTCCACATAATCCCTTTTATATTAAAATATATATATATATATTAATTCTTTCATATTATATTGCTATATGCATAGGCATATATAGTATTTATATATGCCTCTACATATGGCAACTTCATATTTTTTCATTGCAATAAAATCCAACTTATGTGTTAGGGCCCAAGCCCTAACTTTTTTTTTTTTGTTTTATTTCCCACAGCCACGGAGGCAATGGGCGGCGGTGGCCGCGCAGAGCGGAGAAGACAGGGGCAGCGGTGGCCGCGCAGAGCGGCGAAGACAGGGGCGGCGGTGGCCGCGAAGAGCGGCGAAGACAGGGGTAGCGGTGGCCGCGCAGAGTGGCGGAGGGGGTAGGGCCTGTGTAGGCCGCGGGAGTCATAAGGGGAAGGGGGATGTGGAGTGGGGCGGAGCCCCACCCACATCCCACGATGTGGGGTGTGGGTGGGGCTCCGCCCCACCCCACACCTCCATGCATGAGTTAAAGCCTGCAGTGGGGGTTTCTCCCCACCGCCCAAACTGCAAACCGCGACTGCATTTTTTTGAACCCGTGGTTTAACTTCGACAGTCAACAATACTATATTTATTTATATATCTATATATATATATATATATATATTTTTTTTTTATATACTTAGATTTATAATACAGTCTCATGAGAACACAATTTATTCAGTTTCTATATTCTTCTTTAAAAATGATAATTAATAAAACTGTGATATATATCTATGTATATATATATAAATATATAGATATATATATTTATATATATAAATATTCTCTTTTTTGTATATCTATAAATCATAATTTTCTCAAATTCACTACCCTATTCATTTTCTCAAATTCAACCTGATAGAATGATAATTAAATAACAATTTTATATCTATATATATATATATATATGTATATATATATATGTATATATATATATATATTTATATATATATATATATATTTATATATATAGAAAGATATTTCGGTAACAATGGTAAAGATATAACACCTTAAACAGTTAAGATTCTTAACTTTACAAACAGGAATATATATACATGCTAGATTTCCTCTAATCCTTCCAACTTAACAGAATCCATTACTTATGAAGAATAAACTTAAACAATTAATTCCTTTAGAACAATGAACCATAACTAACATTCAACGAGTTAAGCAATTCCAAACTTTCAAATGTAAACAACTCAGATTAGATTGCAATAATGAACTTTTCCTTTCAGTAATACTTGAAACACAAATAAATTGCTATTGAACAAGGTTTACAAACATCAACTTGAAAATGTAAGCACATTCATATTACAGATTCTCAATCATGGATACGACAACTAACTTCCCAGATATGAACTTTCTTCTCCCAAACAGTATACAACTGATAGCTTCTGACAACCAAATAGAAGTCCAATAATTACAAGATCAGGGAAGTGATTTTCTTCACTCCCAGAATAACAATAAATTACAACAATAACAAGAGAGGTGTTCTGTCTTCAACTCTATGAAATGAACCAGGCCTAATTCTCATGACAAAGAAGGTTAACTGCTTCTTCATAATATCCCACCAGAAACTCCAAGAGAAAACCTGCGTATCAAAGACAAACAAAGAAGAAACACCACTCATCTAGCTCTCCTCCCTTCCGTAGACCCGCAAGTGGGTCACCCCCGACCTAGGGAGACCATACTCACACCTGGGTACTCAAACACTCCACTTCACAACAGAAACAACAACAATCCCAAAGCACACATACACCCATGGGTATTTTACACAATACGGAAACTCAACTACAGTGAGTTTCATAAGGGGCAGGAGAGTGGACACACTCGACTCCAGAGTGTCACCCTGACAGATAAGTTAACCAATATAAATTTCTCTTGGTCTCAAACCAAGTGTGATCACAATTTTTAAGAAATCTGTATATGACTCTCAAGTCAAAAATACAGTCACAGATACATGCCCTAAAGGCTTTCAACATCCCAAAAGATGGAAACAGGTATGCACCCGAGGAGGATCTCTCCTCCCCTACCCCAAACTTGATGAGCATTTCTCCCAAGTGGGAGAAGCTCTGTCAAAACAACCCGACAATAACCCCACAGAAAATAACTCGAACACAAAGTCACACACTTTACATACACATTTCAGTTATACGAAAACAAAGGTAAAATTTAGACCAACCTTGCAAAGCCCTCCTGGAATGAAGCTGTTGCAGAGTCCACAGAGTTCACTTCCAACCTTAGCCACCAACTCCCTCTCCCTTCTCTATCTTACAAGCTAACTTCTCTACTTTTGGTAAGGCAAAAATGAAAGTTTTCCCAAAATTCAACTAACTCCCTCTCATCCCAAAATTTGAAAATAAATAACCCAAATTCTCCTTTTTTTTTTTTTTTTTAGTTTTTGAGAAATGGGGAAGTGACACTTGTCACCTCCTCACCCTTCCCCAAAACCACTATTCTGCCTGATGGCTTATGTCACTCTCCATTCCCAAGGGTACTCCTAGTCCTCTCCTCATGTGACTCCACTTTCTCATGGGAGAAATAAAAAAAAGAGTTAAATGGGAAAAAGACAGGTGACCCATGCCTCTTTTTCCTTTCTTCACATGGGTGTCCTCACAGCACATGGGGGAATCTCACTAAAGGAGAGGGTGATCTTCAATAATGGATGGCATCTCTTATCTTGGGGAAAGTAGAGGGGATGGGTTGGGTGTTGGTACAACCCATCATGTCCCCTCCTACCTCCAATTTTCGCCACTTAACTTCAGGGGAAGGTTAAGTTGACTAGATGGAGGTTACTCAAGGGTTACCCATGCCAAATGGGCCCCTGGACCCATGGGGTATAACCCAGGGTCAACTTTAACCCATACAAGACACCCCTGGTCAAGGTAAAGCACAAGAAAAGGGCCTCATAATTTAAATAAAATAAGAAATTCAAATTCAAACTCTTTACAACACAATTTATAAAATAATGTTACATGAGGGTAACCTAACCCACTCGACCATACGAAAGACCACATTACATCATTACATCAAACACAAAGAGATCTTGGTTCCTCGTGGAACCCAATCAGCTTAACAGGGAATAACAAATAACAAGGTGCGGAATGATCTCCGAGTTCTGTGGTTCGATTAGTAATTCTTGCACACTAAATTACAAGATCAGTAACCACATAAAATCATCATAGCCGAAGCAACTAAAATAAAAACATGCATTATCATGACATAGTATTAATGAACATAAATGAAATCATATTACAATTTTCCATCATCACCTAATTCATTTTTCTGAAATGTAAACTTATCCAAACATCACCCAATTAGTTTTTTCGAAAACATAATAAAGTTTAATAGTTTGACAATTCCGGGAACTGCTATCCCACAATGATAAAAAGTAACAATACAGTCATGTAAATAGTCGTAACAACAGTAGTAAAAAGGGCGGTCCTCACATCCTCTCCCCCTAAGATGGTACTTCCTCCTGGAAGTCGTAAAAAATGTGAGGATAAAGGGTCTTCAGTCTCTCTGCATCTTCCCATGTTGCAGTGACTTCGTCGTATAGGTCCCACTGGACTCTAACCTGGTCCAGCTCTCGACCTTGAAGGGCCAGCGTCCGACGAGCCAATATGTGAATTGGCTCCAACGCCAGTTGTTCGTCTGCCTCTACCTGAAGAGCACTGCAATCCAACACGTGAGATAAGTCAGAAATATATAAACGTAAAACTGATATATGAAATACATCATGGATATGTGACAGGCTAGGTGGCAAGGCTAGACGATAGGCTACTGGTCCTATCCGCTCCAAGATTTTGAAAGGTCCTACAAATCGAGGTGTGAGCTTAGAGCCTTTTCCGTAACAGATTGGACTCTTGTGCGGCTGCACTCTCAAAAATACTCTTTCCCCCACGGAGAAGCTTCGGTCTGTCCTCTTAGCATCGGCATACTTTTTCTGCCTGTCCTGTGCTTCCTGAAGCCTCTGTCTTATCTGTTTGACTTGCAGTTCCATATTCTGAACTATCTCTGGGCCGATGACTGTTCTGTCCTCTATCCGATCCCAACTCAAAGGTGTTCTGCATGGTCTGCCATATAACGCCTGGAAAGGAGGCATACCCAATGAGCTATGATGCCCATTATTGTAGGCGAACTCAACTAGATACAGGTACTCCTCCCATCTAGACTGGTGGTCCATCACATACATGCGAAGCATGTCTTCTAACACCTAGTTAACTCTTTCTGTCTGTCCATCAGTTTCTGGATGATATGCTGAACTGAAGTTGAGCTGTGTGCCCAACGCCTGATGTAAGGCTCTCCAGAACGATGAAGTGAATACGGAGTCTCTATCGGATATAATGCGGCGAGGTACCCCATGAAGTCGAACAATCTGATCAAGAAACACCTTGGCCACTGATGGTGCATTGTATGTTGTGCATATTGGTGAAAAATGTGCCACTTTGGTCAGCTTGTCAACTGTCACCATAATAGCATCATGGCGACGTGATGACATAGGTAGACCAATGATAAAATCCATAGAAATGGTATCCCATTTCCATTCAGGTATCTCGTGAGGGTACAACAGTCCCGCTAGATGCTGATGTTCGGCCTTGACCCTCTGACATTCCAGGCAACGAGCAACAAATTCGGCAATGTCACGCCTCATCCCAGCCCAATGATAAAGTTGTCGTAAGTCAGCATGCATCTTCTTTACTCCTGGGTGTGCTGCATAGGGTGCTCTATGAGCCTCTGATAGGATTACTGTCCGAAGATTACCCGCATGGGGTACATAGATGCGCTGCCGATGTCGAAGCATACCATCAGACTCAAGGGTATATCCTGTAAATTTGCCCTCAAGGGCCTTCTGATTTAGTAATGCCTGC
The DNA here is from genome assembly GCA_027924645.1 of Cunninghamia lanceolata. Taxonomy (NCBI): domain Eukaryota; kingdom Viridiplantae; phylum Streptophyta; class Pinopsida; order Cupressales; family Cupressaceae; genus Cunninghamia; species Cunninghamia lanceolata. The sequence continues at coordinate 21,103,282 of BSBN01000112.1, read as the reverse complement.
TGCACTTCAAGAAACCATTCGTCCTCCGGCAGATGCTGTAAGATGCGATCCTTCAAGTCCATCTTCAAGGTTAGGGTCTGGATCTTGTGGCATCTTCGACTCAAAGCATCAGCGACCACGTTCTCCTTCCCTTTGATATAGTGGACATCAAAGTCATATTCGCATAGGAATTCCATCCAACGCCGTTGGTGGGTGTTCAAATTAGGCTGTGTAAAAATATACTGCAAACTATGATGGTCCGAATGGAGTTCAAAGCGTCGACCTAAGAGAAAGTGTCTCCAGCGAACCAAGGCATGTACAACAGCTGCGAGCTCTAAGTCGTGCGTAGGATAGTTTAACTCATGTGTCTTTAGTTTCCGCGATTCGTATGCAATCGCTCGACCATCCTGCATAAGTACGGCTCCCAAACCTTCTAATGATGCATCTGTGCAAACTACAAACTCCTCTGAAGGATCTGGGACTGCTAAAATAGGAGCACTAGTAAGACGCTCCTTGAGGACTCCAAAAGCCTTTTCACACTGCTCGGTCCAAGTGAAACCCTTCCCTTTTCGCTGAAGGGAAGTAATGGGATGTGCTATCCTGGAGAAACCTTCGATAAACCGATGATAATACCTGGCTAACCCCATAAAGCTTCTGACCTCTGTCACGTTAGTGGGTGCCGGCCACTCCTGAATTGCTCTAATTTTAGATGGATCTATGAAGATGCCATCGCCTGATAAAATGTGTCCCAAATACTGCACCTCTGTCCTGAAGAAGGCACACTTCGCCAAGTTGCCATAAAGTTGCTGCCCTCGTAGTTGCTGCAAAACTTGACGCAAGTGCTCTACGTGCTCCTCCTCAGTCCGTGAATAAATCAGAATGTCATCTAGAAATATGATCACGAACCGATCTAGGTATGTACGGAACACCCCGTTCATGAGACTCATGAATACTGCAGGAGCGTTCGTCAACCCGAAAGGTACCACTGTGATTTCATAATGGCCATATCTGGTTCGAAAAGCAGTTTTATGAATATCTGACTCCGTGATGCGCAATTGGTGATACCTAGATTTTAGATCAATTTTTGAGAACACTCTGGCTCCCTGCATCTGATCAAAAAGGTCGTCAATCCTAGGCAGAGGATAACGGTTCTTCACCGTCACCTTGTTCAACTGCCTGTAGTCCATGCATAGACGAAGAGACCCATCCTTCTTCTTCACGAAGATAACTGGTGCGCCCCATGGTGAAACGCTAGGTCGGATGTGTCCCTTCTCAAGTAATTCCTCTAACTGCAGTTTAAGTTCAGTGAGTTCATGGGTAGTCATCCTATAGGGTGCACGAGATATCGGCTCTGCACCTGGCACTAAGTCGATGTGGAAGTCCACTTCTCTGTGTGGAGGCATACCTGGTAATTCTGGCAGAAATACATCGGCAAACTCTCTAAGGATAGGGTGATCATCTAAAGTAGCCTCAGGTTCATCCTCTGCTCTATCACTGACTGTGATGGCAAACATCTGACATCCCTTCCACATACAACGCTTAAGCTGCTGAGCGGATATCATACGAACAGCCGTGGGCTTTTGAATGCCCACTATCTCAACCAACGAACCATGATCGTCTAAACAGCTAATCGTCCTCTGGCGACAATCAAGCTTGGCTCTATGTGCCGCAAGCCAATCCATACCCAGAACTACTCCGTAAGACCCTAATGGCATAATCCTAAGGTCACATGTTGTGGTGAATGATCCCAATGTGATCTCACAGTCTTTAACCAAGGTATCTACTGACATCCTGGCCCCTGAGGCCAACTCAACTTCCCACCTAATGTCTTGCCTAGAAGCCACCAGCCTGCAACGCTCCACTAACGATGTAGACAAAAAGGAGTCAGTAGCTCCTGAGTCAAAAAGGATCGAGATGGGAAAGTCTCTAATCATACCTGCTGCCTCGATGACAGAAGCCTGGAAATCAGCCTGGCGGTTATCAACCGCTGCAAACATGTGGTGAGATCTGCCCACGTCACCTACGGTCTGCTCAAACCCTCCTGATCGGGGCTGACCCCCTGCAGTAAATCCCTGCGGGCACTCTCTAGCCAGATGCCCTGCCCCACCACACACATAACATGGTCCTCGAACCTATAACTGCCCTGACTGTGTTCTGCCCGATTGTTGTTGCCCAGTCCATCCGGTGGATCCCTGTGAACCTCTGTAAGACTGCTGGGACCTCGCGGGTCCTGCCGATGAACCCTGCTGTCTCTGATCTCTGCGTGGACCCTGCTGCTGCCATCCACAGTTCTGTCCTCCCTGTCCCCTCTGTTGAAATTTGGTTTTTTGCTGATGTTGCTGCTGCTGTGGAGGCCTAGGAGGTAATGCTGAAGGATTATATCCTCCTCTCTGTGTTGTGTTTTGAGGCCTTCAAAAATTTTGCTGTTGTTGGGGATTACGTTCCTGGTACTGCGGGTGTGGATTCTGTCCTCGTCCCTGAATTTCCTCTGATATAAGGGCCTTTTCAACAGCCTCGCTCATGGTATGGGGATTTGCCATACGAACCGGTCCTGCTATCCCGTGATTTAGCCCTCTGATGAATTTGTGTATTAAGATTTTCTCGTCATGGAGGTATTCCGCGTAACGAGAAAGCTCTATAAATCGGCTCTCATACTGAGTAATGGTGAGTCCCCTCTGCTGTAAATCATGGAACTCATCGATCCTGCGCTGTCTATAATGTTCGGACAAATATCGCGCATTGAAGCGCTCAATGAAGATGTCCCATGTGAGTGTATCCACGGAGAGTCGGCGCTTGCACTCCTCTGTACGCCACCAGGTGGCTGCTGCATCCCTAAGAAGATGAACTGCCACTCGTGCTTTCGTGTTGCTCCCATATGGTCGCAATGCGAAACACCTGTCTAAGCTAATCAGCCAAGCCTCGGCCACAGCTCCCTCTGTAGCACCTGCGAAAGTGGGTGGGTTGAGCCTCAGTAGATCTCTGATAGGGTCCCCTCTGTCTCTAAGTCTCACAAGTGGCTCTTCCACACCATCCTCATATACTCCCTGCTGAACCTGTTCTTGTCTCAAAAGTCTCAGAGGACTCCTGCTCCGTGCTCGGGAGGCTGACCCTACCTCCTCTACTGTTGTGTCGGGAATCTCAACGAAAGGCTCCACACGTGGCACCTCTAGTGGATCAACGCAGGGCTCCATACGTGGCTCAATACGTGACTCGGCACGTGGCTCCTCTCGCAGATCAACACGAGGCTCTATACGTGGCTCAGGAATCACTGGTGGTAACCTGTCTAACATAGTCTGTAGTGCCTGTAAAATCTGTGGCCCTATATCCAATACTGGTGTTGCCTGTGCTACTAGTGGTGCTTGTGGTACAGGTGGTGCAGGTGGTACTGCTGTAACTACTGGTGTCGCCTGTGGTACTAGTAGTGCTTGTGGTCCAGGTGGTGCAGGTGGTGCTACTGTAACTACGGGTGCCAGTCCCTCGGCTGAGGAATCGCTGTGCACCTCGACTGACGCTGTGTGGCGTGATCGCGCTCGTCGAACACGTCGGGGAGGCATCCTACAAAACAAGGTAGAAACTAATTAGCCAGAGTTGCGGAATAATAACGTGCCCAAATACGCCCAGTGTTTAAACTTGGCTCTGATACCAAATGTCATGCCCACATTTTCCATGTGGTCACAACACACATCGCACGTGTCATAGCCACATCTGTCATGTGGTTATGACACGAGATATGAAAAACTTTTCTCACACTGTCCTAAAAACCCCTTCCACATGCGTACGCATGCTCGACGGTGGTCTCTCATGGCGAAACACTTCAATTTTCGGCGGGATATAAGTACAATTGCGTGCAACCAGATGCTTACAGATCAACAAGAGGGTCTGTACAACGCCGCTAACGTCATTGCAAGAGTGAGATTACCAAAGTCCTAAATCTAAACCTCGGCACTTTTCGGTAGCATAATGCCTTACGGCGTTAGTGGGAATTACGCTGCACTCATTTACGCTTGTGGTTCGCTGATAGATTAACAACTTCCCACGATGCCTTGTTCCGACTAAACCGGCTAGTGATCTCCCTATTTAGTCATTTTTCAGCCAGGCACGGTTGTCTGTCTCCTCTCTTGTTTCCTGAAACATACTCCTCCTACGACTTAGCATTTTCAACAAGGCGGTTTGATTGCTCTCTCTTCCCTTTTCACTGGTTCTTAAATTTGATTGTATGTTTATCGCCCATACCTTAACTATTTCTCTGTTAATTTAGTGTGTTTATATTTCGGTCTCTCTCTCTCTTTCATTTTCTATGCTTTCTTTATGTACATCCGGTCCTTTCTTCATGATTTACATCAATCAGGGTTATCACTGCAGCTATTGTTGATATTAAACCTAACTTCAGGATGATCTAGGTCACATAGGCTGGTTTACTACTTCGCTGGACTCGGTCTCCTAATCTTCCCCGATCTAGGTTCCTCCTCTTCGTATATACTTATTCAACTTGTTCCTAGGCAGATTTAGCAGAAGGGTCCGTCAACTTAGTTCTCTTATCCCATGTGGGAAATGTCGCGCATTTTCTCCTCTGTGTTTTCCAATGTTAGTTTTTCTTCTTCGGACTCTCTTACAGGTTTACTTATGAGGTCGTTTACTACAGTTGGGATTAACATGGCCACATGGAATGTCTGTGGTGGCTTCTTAAGTTTATTTCCAGTGTTCTTTTAAGCAAGGTGATGTGTAATTTTCCTCTTCATTTTCTGGGTGATTGAAATTTCGTTGATAGTTGAAACTTCCGAGAAACTCTTTCCAGAGTATCACTGAATATTCCTTTACAATCTTTTTACATTATAATTTTATTTTCTCTTGTTTATAATTACTGTTGTTACTATTACTAATAATGACTATTAATACTCTGATTGTGACTCGTATAACATTGTAAATAGTTGTAGGAGGCTCTCCACTTTATAAAACCCTGATCATGGGAATATAACTTCTTTGGTTGTTGTGTTCAACACTTAATAAAAACTAACTGTGAAAATATAATTTGTTATTTTATTTTTGTATATCCATGTGTCACATTTTATTAAGATTTTAAACAAGGGCCCAATAAAATGGCTCATAAAACTACTTCCATAACAATATATATATATATACCTATATATATAGTTATATATATATATATTTTAATGTCTATGCAGTTGACAAAATTATTTTTTTTTTTATTATTTAACAAACTCCACATAATCCCTTTTATATTAATATATATATATATATATATATATATATATATATATATATATATATATATATATATTAATTCTTTCATATTATATTGCTATATGCATAGGCATATATAGTATTTATATATGCCTCTACATATGGCAACTTCATATTTTTTCATTGCAATAAAATCTAACTTATGTGTTAGGGCCCAAGCCCTAACTTTTTTTTTTTTTGTTTTATTTCCCACAGCCACGGAGGCGATGGGCGGCGGTGGCCGCGCAGAGCGGCGAAGACAGGGGCGGCGGTGGCCGCGCAGAGCGGCGAAGACAGGGGCGGCGGTGGCCGCGCAGAGCGGCGAAGACAAGGGTAGCGGTGGCCGCGCAGAGCGGCGGAGGGGATAGGGCCTGTGTAGGCCGCGGGAGTCATAAGGGGAAGGGGGATGTGGAGTGGGGCGGAGCCCCACCCACATCCCATGATGTGGGGTGTGGGTGGGGCTCCGCCCCACCCCACACCTCCATGCATGAGTTAAAGCCTGCGGTGGGGGTTTCTCCCCACCGCCCAAACTGCAAACCGCGACTGCGTTTTTTTGAACCCGCGGTTTAACTTCGACAGTCAACAATACTATATTTATTTATATATATCTATATATATATATATATTTTTATATACTTAGATTTATAATACAGTCTCATGAGAACACAATTTATTTAGTTTCTATATTCTTCTTTAAAAATGATAATTAATAAAACTGTGATATATATCTATGTATATATATATATATATTTATATATATAGAAAGATATTTCGGTAACAATGGTAAAGATATAACACCTTAAACAGTTAAGATTCTTAACTTTACAAACAGGAATATATATACATGCTAGATTTCCTCTAATCCTTCCAACTTAACAGAATCCATTACTTATGAAGAATAAACTTAAACAATTAATTCCTTTAGAACAATGAACCATAACTAACATTCAACGAGTTAAGCAATTCCAAACTTTCAAATGTAAACAACTCAGATTAGATTGCAATAATGAACTTTTCCTTTCAGTAATACTTGAAACACAAATAAATTGCTATTGAACAAGGTTTACAAACATCAACTTGAAAATGTAAGCACATTCATATTACAGATTCTCAATCATGGATACGACAACTAACTTCCCAGATATGAACTTTCTTCTCCCAAACAGTATACAACTGATAGCTTCTGACAACCAAATAGAAGTCCAATAATTACAAGATCAGGGAGGTGATTTTCTTCACTCCCAGAATAACAATAAATTACAACAATAACAAGAGAGGTGTTCTCTCTTCAACTCTATGAAATGAACCAGGCCTAATTCTCATGACAAAGAAGGTTAACTGCTTCTTCATAATATCCCACCAGAAACTCCAAGAGAAAACCTGCGTATCAAAGACAAACAAAGAAGAAACACCACTCATCTAGCTCTCCTCCCTTCCGTAGACCCGCAAGTGGGTCACCCCCGACCTAGGGAGACCATACTCACACCTGGGTACTCAAACACTCCACTTCACAACAGAAACAACAACAATCCCAAAGCACACATACACCCGTGGGTATTTTACACAATACGGAAACTCAACTACAGTGAGTTTCATAAGGGGCAGGAGAGTGGACACACTCGACTCTAGAGTGTCACCCTGACAGATAAGTTAACCAATATAAATTTCTCTTGGTCTCAAACCAAGTGTGATCATAATTTTTAAGAAATCTGTATATGACTCTCAAGTCAAAAATACAGTCACAGATACATGCCCTCAAGGCTTTCAACATCCCAAAAGATGGAAACAGGTATGCACCCGAGGAGGATCTCTCCTCCCCTACCCCAAACTTGATGAGCATTTCTCCCAAGTGGGAGAAGCTCTGTCAAAACAACCCGACAATAACCCCACAGAAAACAACTCGAACACAAAGTCACACACTTTACATACACATTTCAGTTATACGAAAACAAAGGTAAAATTTAGACCAACCTTGCAAAGCCCTCCTGGCATGAAGCTATTGCAGAGTCCACAGAGTTCACTTCCAACCTTAGCCACCAACTCCCTCTCCCTTCTCTATCTTACAAGCTAACTTCTCTATTTTTGGTAAGGCAAAAATGAAAGTTTTCCCAAAATTCAACTAACTCCCTCTCATCCCAAAATTTGAAAATAAATAACCCAAATTCTCCTTTTTTTTTTTTTTTTTTAGTTTTTGAGAAATGGGGAAGTGACACTTGTCACCTCCTCACCCTTCCCCAAAACCACTATTCTGCCTGATGGCTTATGTCACTCTCCATTCCCAAGGGTACTCCTAGTCCTCTCCTCATGTGACTCCACTTTCTCATGGGAGAAATAAAAAAAAGAGTTAAATGGGAAAAAGACAGGTGACCCATGCCTCTTTTTCCTTTCTTCACATGGGTGTCCTCACAGCACATGGGGGAATCTCACTAAAGGAGAGGGTGATCTTCAATAATGGATGGCATCTCTTATCTTGGGGAAAGTAGAGGGGATGGGTTGGGTGTTGGTACAACCCATCATGTCCCCTCCTACCTCCAATTTTCGCCACTTAACTTCAGGGGAAGGTTAAGTTGACTAGATGGAGGTTACTCAAGGGTTACCCATGCCAAATGGGCCCCTGGACCCATGGGGTATAACCCAGGGTCAACTTTAACCCATACAAGACACCCCTGGTCAAGGTAAAGCACAAGAAAAGGGCCTCATAATTTAAATAAAATAAGAAATTCAAATTCAAACTCTTTACAACACAATTTATAAAATAATGTTACATGAGGGTAACCTAACCCACTCGACCATACGAAAGACCACATTACATCATTACATCAAACACAAAGAGATCTTGTTTCCTCGTGGAACCCGATCGACTTAACAGGGAATAACAAATAAAAGGTGCGGAATGATCTCCGAGTTCTGTGGTTCGATTAGTAATTCCTGCACACTAAATTACAAGATCAGTAACCACATAAAATCATCATAGCTGAAGCAACTAAAATAAAAACATGCATTATCATGACATAGTATTAATGAACATAAATGAAATCATATTACAATTTTCCATCATCACCTAATTCATTTTTCTGAAATGTAAACTTATCCAAACATCACCAAATTAGTTTTTCCGGAAACATAATAAAGTTTAATAGTTTGACAATTCCGGGAACTGCTATCCCACAATGATAAAAAGTAACAATACAGTCATGTAAATAGTCGTAACAACAGTAGTAAAAAGGGCGGTCCTCACAATCAGGGTTTTTCCATTATAACTCACCTTGAACAATAACATACCTGATTGCATGTAACTTTAAAGTCCTCTTTTGACTGTCACTGAAATGGGAAGGACAATTCAGATTTTGCAAGTAGTATATAATGTCCTTGTACCATTCAGATCTTGATACATTTACATTCTCATTTTGGACTACATTAACTTGGCATGCTTCCAAGTTTGACTATGCCATCATCTTGGCTAATCCTTGTCCTCTTACCAACTTGGTAACTTGTATGTCTATGTTAAACTCTTGCAGTTTGTTTATCCATCTGCACCTTCTTCCAGTCACCTCCTGTTGAGTGAATATGTCTTTGACTGCTGCATGGGGTACATATGCAATTATATATGATCCTACCAAGTATGGTCTGAAACCTTTGATGGCTCTGACTAGTGCATATGCCTGTTTTTCCATAATATCATACTTCAACTCAGAGGCCTGCAAGGACATATTGAAGAAAGCTATGGGCTGTTCAAAACCATCTTCATTTTTCTGTAGCAAACATGCAGCAACAGTGTGAAAGGAAGCAAATGGAAACAATTGGAATGGCCTAGAAAAATCAGGAGATTTAAGAACAGGGGCCATTTTGATTGCCTCTTTGATACTCTGAAATGATTCAATTGCTTCACTTTCCCAGTGGACAGTGGCATCCTTCCTCATCATCTTGGAAATGTTCCTTGTGGTTTTTGTAAAGTTAGGAACAAATCTCCTAACAAAATTTATCTGTCCAAAGAAGGACTGAACTCCTTTTACAGTTTTTGGCATTTGAATTCTGTCAATAGCAGCCACTCTCTCTGGATCTATCCTGACTCCATCCTTGGAAACAATGTGCCCTAGGAGTTTTCCTTCAACCACCCCAAAAGCACACTTCTTTGGATTTAAAGAAATGCCATACTCTAGTGCTCTTATGAAAATCTGCTCCAAATGCAAACAATGCTACTCTTCTTTCTTTGAGTAAGCAGTCAAGTCATCCTGATATACAGCCAAGATTGAATCAATCAACCCTACAAAAGCAACATCCATTGCTCTTTGAAATGTAGCACCTGCATTGGTTAGTCCGAAGGGCATTCTAACATACACATAAGTTCCCCATGGATTGGTAAAGGCGGTCTTATACTGTTCTGATTCCTTTACCTTCACCTGATTATAACCTGAAAATCCATCCATCATGGATAAGAGTTCACAACCAGTCACTCTCTGCAACATAGCTTCCATATTAGGCAGTGGATAGTTATCCTTTAAAGAGGATACATTCAAGTTCCTAAAGTCAACATAAAGCCTAATATCACCATTCTTTTTTCTGACTGTGACAAGGTTAGACACCCAAGTTGAATGCCTGATTGGCACAATTATTCCAGCTTCCCTTAGCCTTTTGAGTTCTTCTTGCATCTTTGGAGCTAAGGTAGGATTAATAGGTCTTTGCCTTTGTCTAAATGGCTTAGCTCCAGGCTTCAATGGGATCTCATGCTGGAATAAATCTTCCCTATAGGCTTTTAGGTCCTCATATGACCAAGCAAAAACATGTTTATACTTTTTCAGTAATGCAATCAGCATACTCCTAATGTGTGGTTTGAGCTGTTTACCAATGTATACCTTCTGAGGGGCCTGAGATGTCCCCAAATTTATCTCTTCTAAATCTTCCTTATTTGTGGGAGATGTCCTTGTGACCAATTTATCTCTACTGTCAAAAGCTCTTTCCAAAGCTACTAATCCTCTGGGGATTTTATTAGTCTTCAACTGAATTATCTCTTTTCCCACAAGAGTTTCTTTTCCATCTATAGTCTCTACAAAAGCTTGGAAATCAATTTCTTGATTCTCATATTCATCTATGCAGTGCAAAAATTTTAACAAGTCCCTATCATCATTAAACACTTGCCAACTGCATATATTTTCTGGTACTGCAGGCCTAATTTTAACTTCTACATTTGTAACATCTGACAGAGTGATGTCATCTGGCCTTATTGCAACATTAGCTAAGAAATCAGCCATAACATTCTTTGACGTCTCTACCCAGCCTATTGAAAATGCATCAAAAAGTTCAATGGTATCCCAAACAGCATGCTTGTATTGTTTCAATCTTTTGTTTTTTGAAGCATACCTATCTCTAATTTGGGATACAATCAGCTCAGAATCCCCAAATACTCTTAGCATTTTGATTCCATGTTTGAGAGCAATATTTAGGCCTAAGAGTAAAGCCTCATATTCTGCAATGTTGTTTGTGCAAACAAACCTCAGCAAGAAAGAGAATTTGAGGAGCTTACCAGTTGGAGACAGGAAAACAACTCCAGCTCCAGAGCCTTCTTTTGCACAAGCTCCATCAAAAAACATGGTCCACAAACCTTGCTAATCCAATTCTTCAATGCAGACATTTTTCTTTTTATCTTCTCTATCATCTGAGACAACCTTGAAGTTATCAAAGTCAGTGTTTACAAAGCATATCTGTTCCTCTGCTTCTTGGTCTTCCACTGTCTCTGATGATCTTTGTTCTCTGATTAGCTTAACATCCCTGCCATTCATTGGAATCATGGCATATGACAGGTCCAGCTGCATACTTCCACCAATTAGTGCTGCCCATCTTCTTGACAACAACATACCATACTGTGGCTTGATGTCAACCACTGTTATATTCATTTTATATCTTTTCTCTGGAAATGCTGCCAGTTTGAAATCTACATCCTTCATGATTCCAATAACTGGTACCTCTCTGGCATCCATAGCATAACATTTTCCACATGCCTTGTCAATTTTCAATCCAGCTTGTTGCATGATGGCCAAAGGCATGACATTTGTAGATGCTCCAGAATCAAGCATACAATTTCTAATTATTTTTCCATTTATAACCAGGGATACATAAAATGGTTCCACTTGTGAAGGACACTTTGTCATAGTCACTCCTAAATAAACTTCATGAGCCTCATCTTCTTCATTACATATGACATGTTTCTCACCCTGGGTCTGAGCATTTTGTTTAGCTTGAAAAGGTACCCCTGAAATTAGGGATATTGTCCTATTCTTGATTTCTTCCACTTTCATTAGTTCCATAAGTGGAACAGAGACTTTTACCTGGGAGAGGACTTGAGCTATATCAAATGGAGCATAATTTTGTATAACAGTTGTAGCTTGCTCCACAATCTTGTTTTTATCCTGAACTGATTTAGCTCTTACTTTCATAGTTCCCCGATCATTATTCTTGTCTTGGGAACCTTTACCTTGATCTTCAGCCTGAGGGATTCTATTTTCTGGTCCTTGGGATTCATGACCTATTATATGTCTGAAATTCTATTTATTATTAACCCACTGCCTTTTTTGTAATTCCATCCCCTTATTACCATGCACTGGTTGTCCTATAGTAACATCTTTTGGCTGATGTGGGCTGCTTACCTAATTTTTACCCCTGAGATTGTAGTTGCTCTTGACTTGAGCAACTGCTGCAGCTGTGAAGGCCCTAATTTCCTCATCAGAAGGTCGTTGTAAGTTACTCAGAAAATTGTGTGAGTTCTGAGCATAGGCATAGTTAACTTCATCATCTTCATTATGTGGGAACTGTTGGCAGCCCTGAGTTCCATCATTTGTACTCTCATCAGCATCATAAAGAGTGTATCCATTACTTATGGACATCATATTTACATCATCATCTTGCACATAATGTGGCTCATTGCATTCATTACAAGATGTAGTATTATCACACAAGGACTGAGCAATCATACACTGTGACTGTGAATGTGGCATCTGACAAATTATACACCATGGAGCATCATCAACAATATTTACAGCTTTCTTTAGAGGATCAGGAGTTTCTTTGACATGTTGAGCTCTTTGATTTGTGTTGTTACGTGGGAATATAGGTTTACCATCATGCCAATTGGTATTATAAGGCATATCATGCAATGATGGCCTCTTTTCCTGCCTTTGATAGACTTGCCTATCAGGACCTATCCCTTTTTCACTTCTAGCTAATCTATAGCTTAGGTCCTTAACAACATTTGCCAATTTGTCTATCTTATCTTCAGGGGCAGACGTATTACCTTGAGTGTTCTGAGGCTTGTTTGGATTCTGCAGAATTTTCACATCATCCCTTCTGTTAGTCTTGCCTGATGCTTTCTTGTTGTTCTCAATATTCACTGCAATTTTGAAAGCATCCCTGAGAGTAGCAGGGCTTTTATCTCTTAATCCATATGTAGTTTTTGCATCAAAGGCATTGACATACAATATTATGCACATTGGTTCATTTGGCCTCATGTGATGTGGTAATTTGTTTAACACTTTAGTAAATCTTGCATTAAAATCTGCAACCTGCTCATTTGACCCTTTAGTGATATTGGTAAACTCATTTACAAAAAAGCTAGGGTCAGTTTTGTCACCATATTGCTCCTTGAACATCCTTTTAAACTCATCCCATGATGAAATACTCCGGTCAGGCAGATTCTTGTACCATTCTCTTGCCTCATCTATTAAGGATTGCATGAATGACTTCATGAAAACATCCTCATGTTCAACCTCAAAGTTATCCATGACATTTTGAAAGGCTTTTAGATGATCTTCTCCTGACACAGTGTTGATTCCTGAAAATTTAGGCACTTGCAGCCTCAGATGCTTGTCAATGGGGTTAGGATACCCAGGAATACCATCAAACACCAGCTGTCTGAATCTATCTAGCTGCATTGGCTGTCTGTTTAACTGATTAACATTAATATTTCTGTTTGCATTCTGGTTTCTTACATTGTTCAGTGGTATCCTAGCATCATTCACATTTTGTCTCTCATCATTATGCTGATGTTGCACTTCATTTCTCTGTTGATGTCTCTGCACATTTGCATTCTCAAGGGTAGGAATTGAATTATTCTGGGCAGTCCTCAAAGCTTGCACTTTCTTCCTCAAGTCATCTCTGATTGATATTGCCTGCTGATATTCAAACTCGGCCCTTAAGCTCCTAATTTCATCAGTTAGTTCTTCCTCGCTGGGCCTAGAGGAGGATGGTTTTATCATATTCTGATCTTCGTCTTCATCATCCCTCAGAGACTCGGCCTCTTCAAACCTTTCACTAGGGTCTAGAAATGGGCGTTCTTGGAACACCTCTGACCTCATTCTCATGTTACCACCCTATTGCCTCTCATATGCACCCTGAATATCAGCTTCTGCATTTGAAAAGTAGGGCGCATGCTGTCCTGATGGCCTAGGGTTATCTTGTATATCATCATTTTTTCTGGGGGACCCCTCACGACTAACTGAGACAGCTCCCTTTCTTCTGTACATCATTCTTCTTGTTACTAGTAACTCTTCAAATAAAGAATTTTGTTGGGATCTTCTCCCCTGCATATAAATTTTACTTTGACTGGTTGGGAGATTACTTCGGAGTCGCCACCTATTACTAGGAACTGTTTTCTTTTTGTAAATCAGGGTTCTTTCACAATTTACCTAGCTGAGTCGCCAATTTCTGTTGGTGACTCGGATGGGCCACAAGATATAACCCTTTCTCAAATTTCCTTCCCTAGCGGAGTCGCCAATTTCTGTTGGTTTTTTCCCAGACTGGATGCTTATTTCCAAATTTCCCTACAAGGTAGCCATCAGTGATCAACAGGATCTCTGGGCCAGGGGCCAACAGTGTAGGAGATAGACTCTATATTTTATCTCCTCTTCTTCTTCAGGCTCTGCAAGACCTAGGGGGGTATTCCCTACACAACATCCATGAGATACGCATACAAGGATTGGGATGCTATCAGAAAGCAGATAAGTCCTCCTGTAAGTAGACCAAAACTGAAAGATAAGAGCAAAGGGGCTAGCTTTGGGCCTATTTGCAGTTGTAGACAGAGGACTGAGGATCCTAAAACTAATTCTAATGTCCTAATGGTTGTTTTAGAGTTTGATTATGATTTTAAGTTTGGATGCAAAGCTGGACATGGTTGTAACACAAACACAAAGCAAGATTGGTGCCTATCCAGGGCCTAGAGTCAGTAGACATACACCTGTGAATGATCAGCATGAACAGCTAAAACTGGATTTCAGGGGGATATATATGATACCTGCCTTACAGATATCTCCCAACATAGAGTGTTAAGTTATCTCTACTTATGGCATCCCTACTGCAGTATACCCTTCCCAATGTTCAACCTAAAAACAGTTTAATCTACCCCTTGAGCAGAAGTTAAAAGATCAGACATTCAACATAGGAATTCTATGTTCTAGAGTCTCAACATTCCTTAAATACCCAGACTCAGGAGAAAGATACATGCAATACTGGAGACAGAATTAACAAAACACATGCTAACATAGCATTTCTCATATAACTTTAACCATGAAATCAGTGGATTCATACAAAAACATACAACAGGAGATACATAAACTCACAAGTTTTAGCTGTACAGAGCAACCAAAACGAACTGTATTGTGTTACAGAGCCAAAATGTTCAACTTTCAACAACCTAAAAATGAGTAACACTTCCTGCTTATAATAGCCAGAAAGTGTACTACAACAATTAATTACATGGCTATTACAAAATCTGCCAGATATAGATCCTTCAAAGGAATGGCGCTCAAAATTTATTACAACAATAGACAGAGGAATCTCGAGCCACGCGCCACTATCTGGAAGTCTTCATTCTCAATCAGGCAGCCTGATCACTTATACCATCGCCCATACTCCTGCTACAGTCGCCATTAAGGGCCTCAACCACCCGCAGTCGCTTGAAAACCGTCGCTGCAGTCAAAAAGAAGTTTCCCGCCAAAACACGTTCTACCGCGGGTTCAAAACATACAGGGGAATAATCCCACATTGGTGCCGTGGAGACAACTTTAGTGCTTTAAAAGCATGGTCGCATACATACCAAGTGTCGAGTGTTTTGCCGCGCTCGACACACGACCCTTCGCCCACAGCCCATCGGCCTTCCTCAAAAATCTCCCGCCGACTCCAGTTGTCTTGCCGACACCCAGAAGCCAAATACCACCTATCGGCCAGACCACCAACTATCGGCCCAACAAGAAACATCTCTGCCGATGAATAAAGTCACTCCGACAGCACCCTGGCCTCCCACCTCCGTTGGTATGACCAACACCGTCGGAGCAGCACTTCAAACCTACGCCGATGCACCAAGTCACCCCGATGGCAATCCTGATCGGGGTGACTTCCCTCCATCGGCAAACTACAAAAAACCTCTGCCGATAAGCCAAATCTCGCCGATGAACACATGACTCACCCCCCATCAAGCCATCGGCCCAACTCCTACCGATAGCCCGCCTCCATCGGCGAGACCCCAACTGTTGGGCCAACACTTCTCCGTCCACCCAATAGCCAAAATCTCACCGACGACCACTCCATACTCGCATATCGCCAAGACATGGAACAACGTCACCCCGACATGCCGAACATCAACTTCATTGTCGGCCAGACTCCCAACCATCGGAGCAACAAGAAACCCCTCCGCCGATAACAAAAGTCACGCCGACGAACGCAAACATACCTCGAATTACCATCGGCCAGACACTGCACATGTTACATCGACGAAGGCACAAAACACACCCCGTCGGGGAGACCTACCACATCGGTAGAACTTGAAAAACTCCAACCGATAGGCCAAGCTCATGCCGATGAAGAGGAAAACCTAGGGTTTGAAAGAAGAAACCCTCCACACGCAAGCTCAATCTCCAGGCCAAAATGAGCACCAACAGTATTGATTAGTGTGAATAGAAGGAGAGAGTAAATCTTACTGTAGTACACTGCACATTGATATTTGGTCTTGTTGATAGAGAGATAGGCACACTAGATTAGTTGGTATGCTCAATTCAAGTTTCAATCATCTTTGTTTACCGCAAGTATGATATTCAATGTTTCACTTCAAGACTATGCTATTAGAGTATGGTAAGAATACTAGAATCGATGTTCAATTGTTTGTGCCAACATATAACTACATGGATTTGTAAGAGAGGTGTTCAAAAATGTTTTACAAGTCATATAATATTCATAGTGTGATCTGCATGATATAATTTAATCCTCTCTAGTATTGCTTTTGGTCTGGAGCTAAATGTAAGGAAGGCTAAGTGTTTGTTGTGTTGACCTGATATATGTTGATTGTTATGCCATGTGTATGGAGTGTACAGCAACATGGAAGAGTGTGCCAAGTTGAGATAGAACCTGATTATGTCTTGGTCTTGAACCACATTGGATTTTGTTAGCAAGACAGCTATCATTGCACCAAAAGATCAGCCTATTAATGCCTGATACAACCGCCAGAGTTAATGAATCCATGGGAGGTGGTTAATCCTTGTCATGAACCCAAGCACTACACTGCATAGCACAAGGAGACCAAGGGTACACACTTTGTAACAATCCCCTTAGCACAAGAGAGGGGTTCAAACCTGTGACCCAGGCTCTGATACCAATTGTTAGCAAGACGGTTGTCGTTGCACCAAAAGATCAACCTATTAATGCCTGATACAACTGCCAGAGTTAATGAATCTATAGGAGGTGGTTAAGCCTTGCCATGAACCCATGCTTTTCATTACACAACACAAGGAGACTAAGGGAACACACCTTGCAACATATTTTTACTTATTGCATATGTTGTGAAGCTAATTGTAGTAACCGCTACATGTTTCATGTCATTTGTTTCATCTTGGCCGACCAATGAAAAAGTTCTTGATGCTTACAGAAGTATATACATATAAGATCAAATGAATCAGGGATGAGAGGAGTTATGATTTATATATAGCCATTGGAAATGCAAAAAATAAATTAACCACTGAAGTAGATATGATGATGAAATACGCTAAGGATCAGTGTATGTAATATAATACAGTTGCAAAAGATATGATGAGCTATGTGTTGATAAAAAAGAGTTCTTGAAGATGTTTTGATGTTGCAAAGATTAGTATTGTTTTTGTAAGGAATAAAGATAGTAGTGAAGAGACTAAAGTGATCAACATTTTGTGTTGTATGAAGAACATTGTGATAAGCTTGGTAAATGTGTAACTAGTCAGGGAGTTGTAGCTTCCTTTGGGTTGTAGCCCATTTAATATTGTAATCTTGTTTTTATTTGTGAGGCTAAATCTGGATGGTAGATTCAAGTAGCTTGCTCACCATGGTTTTTCCCTTCTTGGGTTTTCCACGTAAATCTATTGTTATAGATTTATGCTCTTGTGTTCTTGTCTCTCTCATGATTTGACTAGTTATATTAGCTTGAGTGACATTGATACTAAAGTAATTTGAATATGCATTGACTCACCCCCCCTCTCAGTACTTTTGTGTGTTCATGAGGGAGAGGTTGTGAATACTAGTTATTACTTGTTAAATTGATATCCTTGTATGAATCTTGTAAATAAAACTTATTATGAAGTGTGTACAAGTAAGAAATGTTTCATTTCACATTTAAGGGTATTTGGTTGTGGGGTTTTCATTCATGTACATAAGGAAAAACAATCTAAACTAGATTCAAAAGCACATAAATGAATCTTTGTTGGTTATGGTGAGAATGTAAAAGGTTATAAGATTTTGAATCCACTAACTCAAAAAATGATCTATTATAGGGATGTGATCTTCAGATCCTATACAACCAAAGGAAAAAGAAGGAAGGAAAATAACACATTTTGAGACCAAGGTCAAAAAGAAAGAAGATGCGCATGTTGAAGAATACAATTATGGATTAGAGTATGGAGAGGAAGGAGAGAGTTAGATGAGATTTTTGGGTAGGATGAGTAGTTTGAGTGTGTAGAATAATAGATAGTGCCTCTTTCTTGAATATTGAGATGATCCATGAGACAACAAAACCTAGTTGATAGGTATAGCCCATAAGATTTCTATTGTGTATTTTCTGTGTTATGTATAGATGATGAACTAAGATCTTTTAGGGAAACTCTCTCTTTGGTGGATAGTGAGTCTTAGATTCAAGCCATATAGGAGGATATGATGGCTTTAGATAGATGTGACACCTAATATTTTCTTACCTTGTATATGGGAAGAAAAATCCATTGGTTGGAAATGGTGTATAAAAAAAATTGGAGTAGATAGATAGTTAGAGAGGTACAACCTACCAAATTGGTGGCCAAGGGCTACTCCTTGAGAGAAGAAGTTGATTTTGGTGAAATTTTCTTTCTTGTTGTTAGGTTATCTTCTATTAGATTCTTGTTATCTATTGTTGCTACTTGTGACTTTGAGATTGAGCAAATGAAGAGGATATTTAGATGGGACAACTTCATGGTTTTTTTATAAAAGGAAAGGAGTATTTATTTTGTATGTCAAAACAACCATTGTATGGTTTGACATAGTGACCTTGCAAGTGGTTCCAAAATTTTGATGATTTTGCATTGAAAATGGGTTTTGTTAGGAGTGAAGAAGAGCACTATGTTTATGTTAAAATTATTGATGATTAGATTCTAATTACTATCTTGTACTTGGATGACATATTTATTGGTAAAAACAAGGTGATGATTAGGGAGCTCAAAACTGAACTTTATGGAATATTTGATATGAATAATTTAGGGGTTACAAAATGTATTCTTGATGTGGAGATTAGCAGGGACTGAGTGCACAAAATTCTTTGGTTGGGTCAAAGTAAGTATGTTGATACTATTTACAGAGATTTGCTATGTAGGATTGCAAACCAATTAGTATTCCTTTACTAGTTGGCATTAATCTTTCTTTAGATATGTCTCCTAAATCAGATAATGATTCCAAGGATATGTCTAACATTCTTTATGCTAGTGTTTTTGGTAGCCTAATTATTGCAATGGATTACATTAGACCAAATATTGCCCAAGTAGTAGGAGTTTTGAGCAAGTTTATGTCTAACGTGGTAAGAAGCATTAGAATTATGTTAAGAGGTGTTTACATATTTGCAAGGGACTTTTAATTATTGTTTATATTATCATGGTACTAATGATGTGGTTAAGACATTGGCCATATAGGGATTTATTGATGTAGATTGGGCATGTGACTTAGATAGTTGAAGGTCCACAAGTGGCTATGTGTTCTCTTTGTTTGGTGGTACAATTAGTTGAATGAGTAAAATATAGCCCATGATTGATTTTGCCACCACCAAAGTAGAGTATATGACTACTACACATGCCTTTAAGGAGGTGGTATGGTTACAAAAATTGTGTTCAAGTATTGGTTTTGAGTATAGGGTGGTTAAAATTAGATGTGACAGACACCGTGCTATTTGTTTGGCCAAAAATTCCATGTAACATGCTCATACTTGTTGTGTGATTACACAACACGCCCCATTTTGACCCAGCAATATAGAGACCCATTCTTTTGGTTTTTCTTGCCTTGCTTATTTCCTTTGCTTAAAAATCAGTAACAAATGTATGTCAAGATGTTATCCTGTGTATATCAAGACCTTAGGATTTATGTCCAATTTTAAAATTTAGAATTTATTGCCATAAACTCTACTAGATGAAAGAGTACAAAATTCTAAGCAGGTTTGCTTTTTGAAGCACCCCAAAATTCCCTAAGACTAGGAAGTTATGCCCACTCAAAGTTTAGTCAAACAATCTCAGGGATATCATCACATTTCTTAATATTTAGACATTAACTTAATGTCCCGATCATAACATTACTAAGAAAAACTTAATGTCTACACATTCGCAAATGTTTGCATGTCAAATTTTACCCCAAGATGTATGATACCATCAAGATGCATGGATATTCACTATTATGCACATCCAATTTCAATATGAGGACATTCGTTAATATCCTAACTTGCTTTAATATAATGATAAATCTTAATGTTTAGATATTAACTCAGTGTCCTGATATTCATCAATATCCTAATGACGTCATCCGATTCTAGCTTTAGAGAAATAATGAAGGATGATGATGTCATCCAAACATTAAAAGTCCATAACATATCGATAAGTTCTAACACACGCACATTAACTTAATATGGAGACTTTCACTAATATGCAAATGATGTCACGATACACCCAACTCAAAATAACCTTTCGAAGGGTGACGTCATCCTCACATTTGGATTGGGGGATGTTTCACAAATTTGAATATCTAGATATTTCTTAATATCCACATCCCCATCCACACAATAGAAATGCACAGGTTTCTGGAACCAATCAGATGGTGTCACATGGCACATTGACTTTTCCCATGTGGACATTTTTGTAATGTCTTGACATTTGACATTAAAGGTAAAATGTCTTAGGATTGTTGAGACCCGATATTCACTGATGGTCAACATTGACCAATGTAATGATGATGTCATATGCATATGCATATTTAGAAAGGTGAGCACATTGCTTAAATATCTAGTTATTTGCCAATATGCAGACAGTGTAATAAATGTCACAAAACGGTAGGTGAATGATTGAAAATTTGAATCATATAGCACCACCTATTGCAATCCAAGGAAATCAATGCCGATATCTGCAAAGAGTGAAATTATAGAGAACTAGAACTATTATGGCAGCCATTACAGAGACCTACAATCACAACAAAATGGTGTGCACATTCAATGGTGAATGGTAGAGGATGAGTACACAACAAATCTGCATATCCAGACATTGAATAATCAAGGTTTAAGTGCTATAAGTTAGGTATGTAACGTAAAACCCTCATTTTATCATTTCTATGCAGTGAAAGGTAAATGGACATTTAATTAGGGTAAATTTAAATGTGATGCACATGTGAATATGCTCTATGGTTGTTAATTATCATGATACTCAAGAAATTAATTGTTTAAATTTAGAAATTGCATGTTAGGTTAGAATATACATATTTTCCATTGCAGGATATCATGGAGATTCAAAATAACAGGAGTGATGAAGTTCTTGGCACCTATGTACCCACAACCTAGTGGGTTTGGTTTCAGATATGGACAAATTGGAGACACTCATGCCGGAAATACCAGTTTCGAGATGTGGACGGCCAAATCAGAGAGGCATGGAGGAAACCCCATGCTCATCAATCTCTATAATTCAGGGATGTAGCATGCAGGTGGATTTCCGTATGCAACAGAAGCAATTGAGCTTGTTGTAGCATGTACAAACAATTATAATGTATGTACCAGAAGGGTGGAGAAGCATGGAAGAATATACATAGACTTCTCAATTTTAGGGATTACAGTTGCATTCAATCTGCCTCCAAGTCCAAATCTATACAAGAAAAACATCAAAGATTTGGAAAAGCAATACAAGTGCAGTTATGCAGACTGCAGGAAAATAATGTTTTCAGCTTGGAGGGCTCAAGACAACACATACAAGGTAGCTGCTAAACTTCTTGTGAACCTATATAAATTTGACTTCTCTTTGGAGGTATAGTATATGATGTTCATGCTAACTTGGATGAGATAAGGAAGGCTAAATGTAGGGAACTTTGAGCTATGGATGTACGAACTCATTAGGATGGTGGAGACAACCAACAGAGGTACAATGGACATCACTCATCAATGATAGCCTAGACTCAAGAATGAAAAGGCTAGGTGCTAAGGCCAACTTGTTCCACATGTCTTCATATGTAGTTTATACCTACGTAGCTTGAGGAACTTTTGATGGCTTGCAAACAGTAGGCCAAGTGGGAAGTGGTGCAGGAGCACCCGTACATGATTAGGATATAGGATAATTGTCCGCATGATGACAGGATAGTCTATTTTTAGTATGTTTGACTTCATCATGTAATAAGGTCCATTGGACCGATGCTATGTATTAGTTCAGCCTAGGAGTATGTGTAGGCAGTTAGAGATCGAGATAAGGTTATCTGAGTTGTCCTCTCTCCCAGCCGCTTGGAAGCTCCCAGCCGCTGGGAAGTGAGTTGGTAGTACTCGAAGGACTTTGTTATATATACCTTCGATCTGTTAGGGTTTAGCACAGTTTGATATATTGATATTGATAGATGTATTGGTGTTGTGTTGAGTTGAGATTCAGGAGAGCAGTTCAGACATTGTGAAGCTGTATTCAGAACTTTTGAATTTCATTTGAATAAGATCTCATCATTTGCAGTATCTGAGTTTATCAGCCGTATCTGTTTTGATTTCTTTTCTGTTTTGCAAGTTGATGGGTTCCTTCAACCCTTCCATCGGTTGATCCTACACATCGGTGGAATGGTCCTGTATTATAGCTTAGTTTGCATTTGTGTTTTCTGTTTATGCATTGCATTGTTCAAGAGATCAGTTAGGAGCATGCTGTGAATCAGCCTAGCATCCTCATGTGCTAGGTATAGAAAGATAAGCTGTTAGATTTTGGTTTGAAGGTGATCCGGCCCGGTCGTCATATTGTCTTTGTGTATTAGAGCGGTTCTGAGTGTTTACATGCAGTGGACGGATATACAGGAGTCTGCATGTGCGTTTCCAGTCGGAACGAGCCGCATCGTCATCTGCGAATGCATCGCCATCAGGATCGGGTCATGAAACTGTTGAAGTTTGCATGTTGCAAGTGCATCAGGATGTTTTAAGTCAGATATATACTCAGTGTATATATCGCAGTCAGGATCATCTTCTGTGAGTGCCCATCATCCGCATATCGCTAGCAGATGCGGGTGTGAAAGTTCAGTTTTTTGACTAAGTGTTGAAGAGGTCATCAGGATATTGTGTGACGTCATTGTCATCCGCATATGACGTCATCGTCATCAGGATATTGAGATATCCCCCTATACATGTTGATCCTGTTGTCGCTAAGTTGTTAGGTATCGGCGTAGGCAGGAAGTTGTGAAACATCATCAGGAGGTTTCGAGAGAACCGGATAAATCATATCATGATGCTGTTGCTTGTGTCGTCGGCTAGCGGAGCATCGAAGGGAAGCTGCTGAAGGTGATCATCATCAGGATATTTGGAGCAACCGGATATTTGATATCCTGCTGACGAAGGTGGTGTCGCATATCATGATGATGCCGCTAGTGTTTGGCGCCTGATGAACAGTGCAACAGGAGGATGTTTGCGCCCGTTGAGTATCATGATGATGATGATAGGCGACAGGCGGAGGAGGTGAACAGTAGTCAGCAGGAGGATAATTCTGCTCATCTGAAATATGATGATGCTGTTGGTGTTTACAGGAAATATGATGATGATGCTGAGCCGATAGGGATTTTAATCATGCTGTTTGTATATTTGGCTCCTCCTTCCTATTAGTTAGCTTCCGTTGCGTTTCACTCTGCATCATAGTGGTATCAGAGCAAAGGTTAGGATCTTCTGGAAAAGATAGGCAGGATGTCAGACGAAGAAGGAACATCTGAGGTTCCAGCAAGGATGACCAACGCTGAGTTGGCAGTTCTGGTGAAGAAACAGATTGCAGAAAGCAAGGCCGTGAAGGCTCAGAATCAGGAGTTGAAAGATGAGTTAGCAAAGTTGAGGAGCAGAGTAGGTTCTGGTAAAGAAGATGATAAGGAAGAAGAAGAGATCCCTAATTGGAGCGAGGAGGTCATTCCTGCAGACTAGAGACCACTGTTGAACGCCCTCAAGGCCATGGAGAGGAGAACCATGGATGTGAAACTGGATTTGCCAGTGTTTACAGGTAAGATGGACCCTGATTCAGTGATGGAGTGGATAGACTATTTGAACAATTTCTTTGTAACAGAGGAGATACCAGAACAACAGAGAGTGAAGATAGCACAGTCAAAGATGAAAGAAGCTGCCTTGACATGGTGGAATTTTGTTCAAGATGATAGAGTACAGGAAGGAAAACGTAGAGTTGCCACATGGAAGAAGATGATGGCATTGGTGAAGGAAGCTTATATTCCATTGGATTACAGTATCCAATTACATAAGAGGAAGCAAAACCTGAAGCAGAAGGAGCTAGATGTCAGCTCATATACAGAAGAATTTATGAAACTCTGTATGAAGACAAAGGTAAAAGAAAGTGAGGAAGAGAAGGTAGCCAGATACCTTAATGGATTAAGGTTTAATATTCAGGAAGATCTAAGTCTGCATAACCCAGATACAGTGTAGAAAAGCTTTCAGTTGGCATTGAAAGTGGAAGAAAAGTTGAAGAGAAAACAAGAACAAAACAATAGAGGAAGAGGAAGACAACAAAGAGGTGGAAGAGGTCCTTTTAGAGGCAGAGGACATGGACAGGGATATCAAGGAGAATCCAGTCATGACAATAGTAAGGGCAACAATAGTCAGAATCAGAGAGAGAATTACAGCCAGCAAGGAAACTTCAGAGGTAGAAGACCTTTCAGAGGAAGATCCCAGGGCAGAGGATCCATCAGATGTTACAACTGTAACAAAGAAGGCCATATAGCCAGCAGATGTCCAGACAAGGCCACAAGCTCAGCAGGAGAAAGGTGAACAAATCTGGTCAAAGAACCTGATAATCAAAGTAGGACAAGCTCTAATGATTTTCAGAGTGTGAATGCTCCTGATAATTATGGATACCCAGAAAGTGGAGAGTCTCTGATGATGAGAAGAACAGTGACTACCATGAAGGTACCTGACAAAGAAGCCCCTCAGAGAAAGTCCCTTTTCAGAACCATTTGCAAAGCAGGAGGTAAGGCATGTAAAGTTTTGATTGATTCTGGTTCTACTGAAAACTTTGTGTCTGAAGAAATGGTGATAAAGCTTAAGCTTAGGAGATTGCCTCACCCATCCCCGTATAAAGTATCATGGCTTACCCAAGGACAGCAGACAACTGTAGAAGAGCAGGCTTGGGTAGAGTTTCAGATTGGTGGATATAAGGATAGGTTGTTGTTTGACATTACCAAGATGGATGCTTGCAACCTTTTATTTGGTAGACCATGGCAGTATGATTTGAAGGCACAGCATGATGGTGTTAGAAACACCTATAGAATCACTAAAGATGGTAAGGTGACAGAGTTATTCCCATTGAAGGAGAAAGAGGAGAAGTCTAAAGGAAAAGAGGTGAAGGTCATGCTGATGGAAGGCAAACAGTTCATGAAAGAAGTAGCAGCAGAAGGTGCAGTTGCATATGCCCTAATCCCATGTATGAGTGTGACGAAAGAACAGCAGCAAGAAGTCAAGAAAGAGAAGAAGCCAAGGTTGATAGACCCAGCTGTCCAAGAGCTATTGGATAAGTACAAAGGTGTCATCTCAGAGGGAATGCCAAGATCCCTACCACCTGTCAGAGATATCAGTCATTGCATAGACTTAATTCCAGGGTCAACACTTCCAAACAAAGCAGCCTATAAGCTTACTCCAGAACAGAATGCAGAAGTAGCCAGACAGATTGAAGAATTGATGGATTCAGGTCTGATTGGGAAGAGTTTGAGTCCATGTGCAGTACCAGCTGTACTAGCACCAAAGAAGGAAGGCACTTGGAGGCTTTGCACAGATTCCAGAGCCATCAACAAGATCACAATCAGGTATAGGTTTCCAATCCCTAGAATAGAGGATTTACTTGATTGTTTGGGAAGTGCTAAGTACTTTACAAAAATAGATTTGAAGAGTGGATACCATCAGATCAGGATTAGACCAGGTGATGAGTGGAAGACAGCATTCAAAACAAATGAAGGGTTATATGAATGGAAGGTTATGCCTTTTGGTTTATCTAATGCACCTAGTACTTTCATGATGTTGATGAATGAGGTTCTGAAAGAATTCATTGGTAAGTTTGTCATAGTATATTTAGATGACATTCTGATTTTCAGTAACACCAAAGAAGAACATCTCCGACATATAGATTTGGTTCTTAAGAGGTTACATGAAGAGCAGCTGATGATAAATATAGACAAGTGCTTGTTCATGCAAAAGGAGATCACATATTTGGGTTTTGTCATTTCACAAGGAAAGCTACAGATGGATAAGGAGAAGGTGAGTGCCATATTGAATTGGCCAACTCCACAGACTATGAATGATGTCAGAAGTTTCCATGGGTTAGCAACCTTCTACCGAAAGTTTATCAGAGGGTTCAGTCATATTTGTGCACCCATGCTGGATACCATCAAAGGAGGACAGAAGTGCAGGTTTGTTTGGACTCAAGGAGCAGATGATGCTTTTGAAACATTGAAGAAGAAGGTGGCACAGCAGCCAGTCCTTGCACTTCCAGATTTTAACAAAATCTTTCAGGTAGAGTGTGATGCCAGTCACGTGGCCATTGGAGCAGTACTCAGCCAAGAAGGTAGACCAATTGCATTTTTCAGTGAGAAGCTCAATGATGCTAAGAAAAGATATTCATCATATGATCTGGAAATGTATGCTTTAGTTCAGTCCCTCAAGAAATGGAGGCATTATCTGATGCCCAAGGAATTCATAGTATTCACAGATAACCAGGCTCTGAGTTTCATAAACAGCCAGGAAAAGCTGAACCACAGACATATGAAATGGGTAGAAACCTTACAGGCTTTCACTTTTACATTGAAGCATAAGAAAGGGGTCAGGAACAAAGTTGCAGATGCTTTGAGCAGGAGAGTTCTCACAGTCAATCAGATTCAGTTAGAGAGTGTTGGTATTGATTCACTCAAGACCATGTATGAGTCTGATGAAGATTTTGGAGAAATATATCAGGTATGTACTTCTTTTGGGGAGAAATACCATGCTGAGTTCTCTGAATTTCTGATCCAGGATGGATTGTTGTTCAAGGGTGGATAGTTGTGTATCCCAAGGTGTTCTATGAGGTTGAATATAATCAAGGAAAAACATTGTGGAGCTATGGCAGGTCATTTTGGTCTAGACAAGACCCTTGATCTGGTCAGAAGGCATTACTTTTGGCCTAAGCTGCAGTCAGATGTCTGAAAATTTGTGGAGACATGTGTGATATGTCAGAAAGCTAAAGGCAGGTCAACCAATGCAGGTTTATATCAGCCCTTACCCATTCCTTCCAGACCATGGGAAAGCATCAGTATGGATTTTGTCTTGGGTTTACCAAGGACAAGGAGAGGATTTGACAGTGTTTTTGTTGTAGTGGATAGATTCAGTAAAATGGCACATTTCTTGCCATGCAAAACCACTGCTGATGCTTCATACATTGCAGATTTATTCTTCAGGGAAATTGTCAGAATCCATGGATTGCCTTTGAGCATAGTTTCAGACAGGGATGTGAAGTTTATTGGTCACTTCTGGAGAACCCTTTGGAGGAAACTGGGAACCAATTTGTCTTTTTCCTCTACATATCATCCTCAAATGGATGGACAGACTGAAGTAGTGAACCGTTCCTTGGGGAATTTGCTTAGATGCTTGACAAAACAGCATGGAGAGAAGTGGGACAATGTTCTGTCTCAAGCTGAGTTTTCATATAATGATACTGTCAATAGGAGTACAGGGAAATCGCCTTTTCAGGTAGTTTATGGAATGCATCCCAGAGGAATTTTGGAGTTGAGAGATCTACCTACAGCAGATCCTGTTAGTGCAGAAGGAGAAGCTTTTGCTAAAGCCATCAAAGAGGTTCATGATCAGGTCAAGACCCAACTCCAGCAAACCACCTTAAAGTATAAGGAATATGCTGATAAGAAGAAGAAGGATGTTCAATTTGATGTTGGAGATTTGGTATGGGTTCACTTGAAGAAAGACAGGCTTCCTAAGGGAAAGTATACTAAGCTCATGCAAAAGAAAGTTGGACCATGTCAGATTTTGCTCAAGCATGGACAGAATGCTTATGAGATCCAACTCCCACCTGATCTTGGTTTGTCTCCTATCTTCAATGTATGTGATTTAACTCCATACAAGGCTGATCCAGATGCAGATCAGGATATCCTACAGGATACAGTTGCTGAAGACATTCCCCAACATGATCCTCCACAATTACAGAAGGTTTTGGACACCAGAGTGGTCAAACAGACCAGGAACAAACAATACTTGGAGTACCTTGTCTCTTGGAAAGGACAGCCGAATTCTGAAGCAGTATGGATGACTGCAGAGCAGATACAGAAACATGGTGCAGACCTTGATACTCTCATCTCAAGTGGACTTGAGATTTCTTCTTCTGGGGAGTATGGTGCAGGAGCACCCGTACATGATCAGGATATAGGATAATTGTCCACATGATGACAGGATAGTCTATTTTTAGTATGTTTGACTTCATCATGTAATAAGGTCCATTGGACCGATGCTATGTATTAGTTCAGCCTAGGAGTATGTGTAGGCAGTTAGAGATCAGGATAAGGTTATCTGAGCTGTCCTCTCTCCCAGCCACTTGGAAGCTCCCAGCCGCTGGGAAGTGAGTTGGTAGTACTCGAAGGACTTTGTTATATATACCTTCGATCTGTTAGGGTTTAGCACAGTTTGATATATTGATATTGATAGATGTATTGGTGTTGTGTTGAGTTGAGATTCAGGAGAGCAGTTCAGACATTGTGAAGCTGTATTCAGAACTTTTGAATTTCATTTGAATAAGATCTCATCATTTGCAGTATCTGAGTTTATCAGCCGTATCTGTTTTGATTTCTTTTCTGTTTTGCAAGTTGATGGGTTCCTTCAACCCTTCCACCGGTTGATCCTGCACATCGGTGGAATGGTCCTGTATTATAGCTTAGTTTGCATTTGTGTTTTCTGTTTATGCATTGCATTGTTCAAGAGATCAGTTAGGAGCATGCTGTGAATCAGCCTAGCATCCTCATGTACTAGGTATAGAAAGATAAGCTGTTAGATTTTGGTTTGAAGGTGATCCGGCCCAGTTGTCATATTGTCTTTGTGTATTAGAGCGGTTCTGAGTGTTTACATGCAGTGGACGGATATACAGGAGTCTGCATGTGCGTTTCCAGTCGGAACGAGCCGCATCGTCATCTGCGAATGCATCGCCATCAGGATCAGGTCATGAAACTGTTGAAGTTTGCATGTTGCAAGTGCATCAGGATGTTTTAAGTCAGATATATACTCAGTGTATATATCGCAGTCAGGATCATCTTCTGTGAGTGCCCATCATCCGCATATCGCTAGCAGATGCGGGTGTGAAAGTTTAGTTTTTTGACTAAGTGTTGAAGAGGTCATCAGGATATTGTGTGACGTCATCGTCATCCGCATATGACGTCATCATCATCAGGATATTGAGATATCCCCCTATACATGTTGATCCTGTTGTCGCTAAGTTGTTAGGTATCGGCGTAGGCAGGAAGTTGTGAAACATCATCAGGAGGTTTCGAGAGAACCAGATAAATCATATCATGATGTTGTTGCTTGTGTCGTCGGCTAGCGGAGCATCGAAGGGAAGCTGCTGAAGGTGATCATCATCAGGATATTTGGAGCAACCGGATATTTGATATCCTGCTGACGAAGGTGGTGTCGCATATCATGATGATGCCGCTAGTGTTTGGCGCCCGATGAACAGTGCAACAGGAGGATGTTTGCGCCCGTTGAGTATCATGATGATGATGATAGGCGACAGGCAGAGGAGGTGAACAGTAGTCGGCAGGAGGATAATTCTGCTCATCCGAAATATGATGATGCTGTTGGTGTTTACAGGAAATATGATGATGATGCTGAGCCGATAGGGATTTTAATCATGCTGTTTGTATATTTGGCTCCTCCTTCTTGTTAGTTAGCTTCCGTTGCGTTTCACTCTGCATCAGGAAGGAACCCCAGAGAGGTGAATATATGGGGTCATTACCCACAGATGGAGAGGAAGTCATCCCTCCAACATTACAAAAGAGTTAATGATTGTTTCATCATGCATCTGGTTTGTCGTATGGAAGATGATAGAGCCAAGAGAATAAATATTGAGGCTTAAGAGGTGATAGTAAAGAATGGAACTTGGTTCATCTAGTTCCTAGCCTTCACATATATCAGAATGAAAGGATACAATGGGCAACCCTTGAAGCTGCCCAGGTACCTAAAAGATAGGGTCATCCTGATGGAGATGACTAGACAGATAGTGCCTTCATATGAGGCCTTTGCAAAGAAGAATAAGAATCCCAATGTCAATTTCCCTTTGTATATTGGTTGGTATATGTGCCCAGATATTGAGTCGGCTAAGGTAGCAGAGGGAGGATTACAGATGTTGCACCTACAACCATTTCCACTGGCTCAGTAGTATGATCCTTACAAATGAATCGAAAAGCATATCTATAAGAAGCCAGTGCATCAGGTGCACTTAGAGGATTACTAGGCCAATTGCTCAGATGATGTAGAGGTGCAAAGAAGGAGCTATTAAAGGCTCACATTGAAACAAATCCGTATAGTGGATTGCATACCAGTACCTCCTTAGTTACATCAAGATGATGGAGAAATCATTTTGGATGAATATGAAAGAGAAAATATATGCTAAAACCATCTCCCCACCTGATTGGAGCCAACCAGAGGTGACATCTCTTGATGCGATAACACAAAGGGTAATGCAATTGACCTAGGTGTGGGTAGATTAGGAGGTTACTACTATTAAGGCCAAGGGAGTGGCCATTACAGTTGATAAGAAAAGGAAGAAGCAAGAGTTGCCAGAAGAAGATTATGATGACTTCCTAGAGGATAAGAGACAAGGCCTCGAAAAGAAAATTTGAGGAGCTTCTTCAAAACAAGCTAAAAGATGTGCAGACACTGCTATCTACATAACTCCAAGACCCTCACCCTAGATGAAACAAGATTCAACTTCTGCTGCTACAACATCTAAAATACCAAAGGAGCAACATGTGGATGCAGGTGAGTATGAAGCCATGTATCAGGACTTGGAAGATGAAGAAGATGATGTACCTCTAGTTAAGAGGAAAAGAACTCAAGATATACTCACAAGGACTAATGTCCCTAGACAGAAAAGGGGGTAGGCACTAGTAATGAGGGGGTTTGCAAGTAAGTAGCTAGATATCTTGCTAAAAGGGCAAGGAGACAAAGCAATCTCCAAGGCAGGGATAGTACATCAAAGTCTGCAACATGATGTCACCATTCCCACTATTGAAGTTTAAGAAAAAATTAGCTGAGGAAGCCAGGGAGGAATACAGAAAGAAGGAAAATGATCCATCTTTGCCCCTGGTAGATACAATAGACATTATTGATAATGAAGTAACAAAAGATGTGGCAGCTAGCCCTATAGGGGCTTTAGTAAAAAATATGGCCTTGACTCCTCAGGCCACACCTCAAGTGCAACCAGGCACAAGGGAGGAAGAAGAAGAAGAGGTGAATAATCCAAAGGTAATAGAAGAGAAGATAGGCCTAGATGGATTGATAGGAAAAGTAACAAGCCCTACTACCATTGATTTAGCATATGATGGGCTACAAAATGAAAGAAAAGATGAAACCATGGAGCAGGTGGAGATGGAAGATACCTCTTCCATGCACATAGATACACAAATTGAAGTACCTAATTAGAAAAATGTCTAGGAAATTGATGATGGGCATGCCAAGGAGAAGGAGAAAGAATAGTTGGCAGATGCATCTAGACAATCAGGTCCTATGGTTATATCTAGATCTGAGGATCCTAAAGTTGTAGAAACATTAGTACCTAGATAGGAGGGTCCAATAAATAAAGATAATGATAATAAAGTATAGGAGAAAACTGATGGTGATAACCAAAGGGTTGATTAGGATGAACAGGATCCAAGCCATCTAGGAACAAATGGGAACACTTTTCCACCTAAGGGTGATCAATAGGTACAAGATCAAAGTGAAATGATATCTCAAGATGTACATGTTGATACAAGTAGGACAGATGAAAATATTCAGTTGGAGGGGCGAGTGAGTTGAGAACCTAATAAGGATAAGCTTGAAGATCAGGGGATGACTTTAGAGGATGCTGCAAAACATGATGATCAACAACAAACAAATAAAGAGGTTCTTACTAATAAAGAACAACAACAACAACAAAAAAATGTGGAAGAGGACATGCCAAAAGAATAAAACATGGAAGTACATGATGCTCACATTGAGAAGATAGACCAAGGAGGGTCCGGACTTGATATGCCACATTGGCTCAGGCATGAGGTAAACCAACCTCCAATTATTGATTCTTCCAATTTTGACATTTCTTCATTATTTTTAGTAGAAGTAGCTAAACCAAAGAGAAGAGCCAGAGTTACTTCAGCAATAAAGAGGGACCCCACAACAGGGAAGAGAATAGTTGTACCTTTCATAGATAAAGCTAAGGAGGAGATAAAGGCAGATGAATTCTAGATAACCACATTGGACATGGGGTTTACCTTAGCAGAACAAGAGGGTCAAGAGGCTAAAGACAACATAGATGCCCTGCTTGCCAGGATAGCCAAAGAAAAGGATAAGAATAAAGAGTACAAGGAGAAAATTTTTTAGATGCAGGCATTTATTAAGGGATTGGTAGCACCAACCAATGTGCTCATATCCTCCTCCACTTCATTACCATTGGTGTCACAATAAGAGGTAGCTACCCTGGATGTGCAGAAACAATAGGCAAACATCATGGATTGTTGGTTCACCAAATTTTTGACTGACGGTGAACAAGTAACAAGAACCTCATTGTCCAATTGGGACATGTTGAGTAATTTGAAAGGGAAGGTAGACAAAGTGAAGAAGGATGTCAGCCAAAGACTAATAAAGAGTGACAAACATTTGGCCACCCTTAATAGTATGAGGAAAATAGATACAAACATCCTCATAACAAGGAATGTCTTGACATCTTAGACATTGCTTCAGTTGGATGACTAGTATGAAGATGTAAGATTTGAGGTAGACATCTTAAAGAGACATAATTCTAAAACTGTGGATATTAGTATGAAAATTCATGATCTACTAGCAAAAGATATTGAAATTTTGAAAGCCCTTGAGGGCAAAGTAGAAGGAAAAGTAGAAAATCAAGATGAAGATTTTGCTACTAAAGCTACAAGAGAAACTAAAGGTGCAGGAGTATGCAGCTAAAAGGGTAAAGGTGTCAAATATTACAGAAATAGAGAAGGTTGTTGAAACATATGAGCTTATCCTAGGAAATAGATGTAGAGTGACTAAAGATGAGTCTTTGATAGATGAAGAATAGAGTCAAAATATAGAATATCAATGAAGTCATCCATCAAAGAAGAATCTAATGAGAATGAGGGGCAAAGTGGTCACATTGACCAAATCAAAGATTTAGAATATTCTAGAACACACTAGGTGTAAACTATAGATTGATTGCCAACTAGCAATCATGTGCCACGTCTCAATCTTGACCATTGAATCTTTTGAAGTGATCCTAACCATCAGATCAGTTGTAACCGCATCCTCTCCTTGCTCTATAAAAGGAGGTGGATTGCCATTTTGTAAAATATTAGGAGCTTAATTGAGAGTGAATTGTTGAATGCTATGGTTCTCTCTCAAGTCTAATTGTAAATATGCATACTTTTAAATGTTGAATGAAATAGAGATATAGATTACAACTAATCATAAATTCTGAGTAATCCTCTATGAATGTCATCTTGATATTTCACTGTAATATGTTGTGTCCCTTGGAGTGCATGTTAATTGGTGGATATTGCTTTCATTCTTTTACATTTGAAGATTAGAATCAACTGTGAGAAGTTGTGGAATGACCTAGCAACACATGGTTTGATTTCATCTTTGTTTTATGAAATGTTAAATTATGC
This sequence comes from Cunninghamia lanceolata, assembly GCA_027924645.1. Taxonomy (NCBI): domain Eukaryota; kingdom Viridiplantae; phylum Streptophyta; class Pinopsida; order Cupressales; family Cupressaceae; genus Cunninghamia; species Cunninghamia lanceolata. The sequence goes on along the minus strand of BSBN01000112.1, from coordinate 21,069,472 downwards.
ATATGGACCAACTGTCAAAGACTCACTCATTTTAAATAATCTTAGGATTTCATTTCAATTTCTTTAAATTTCATTAAATCATCATCACAATTGAACAATATTGAAAATGAAAAGTAGAACATCATAAAATATGTTAACATCCATAAATACATTAATATCATATGCATATTTGAACAAATCACATGTAGAATTGCAAATATCATGCAAATCATCATAAATAATGATAAAGATCATAGAAATATCTTCTTGTAGGCACACTATTTAGAATAATTTCAAGTGTAGAAGCAAAATCAAGTATAGATTAGTTCAAATTTGAGTAAATCAGAGATAGTTTTAGAAGAACTATCCAGAGTTATCAAAATGATCATAATCAATCTTAACCAGAGTGATAGTTAGAAGAATTGATCAAACTTAACATAAATATCTGCATAATATGGTTAGATATTGTAAGATTTAACATCATTTGTTGAGAATTTATATAGAACAAGGAAAACAGAGTAATATTTGCATATCTGTCTAAGGCAAATTACTTCAAATTCATGTGTAAGGCCCCAAAATGGAATACAAGAATTCACATCAAACCAACTGAGAGATTATTGGGAGATCAGGTTCTAATCAATGAAGACTTGGAATCATCAATTCATCTTGAATTGATCATATTCTTCAAGAAGGTAAAGGTATGCTTTGTGAATTTTTTCATTGTTTTTATGACTAACATCATCATCAATAGTTTCTGGCACTAGAAGGAGGGCTAGAGTAACTTGATCTGAGGATTTCTTGTCCTAATATCATTTCCCACACTCAAGTGAGAAGATATGTTCAAATTGTTAGAGTGTTGGGTTTATCCTAACCCACACCTAGGCTTAAGTCACACTTAGTGGATAAGTCTAACTTAACCTTGACATTAAAGGTTAAGTTCACTTTTGAGGTTAGTCACTTTTTTGTCTCACAACATGTGCTCACATGAGGTTAGCATTTTGACACTTCACCACATTAGAAGTTGGAGACATTTGTCCATCACTCTCCACTTATGCACACGTGTTCATCACATAGAAGGTTAGTCATAGTTGGTTGTCTCCTTCTTACCTCCTTCTCCTTGCCTACATAAGCAAGGCTCTTTGTACATTTTCATCAACTCTTGGTGTAATCTCTTGATTATACATTTTGGCCTTTATGTGCTTGTGCTTTGTGGAAGTTCATCTTAGTTTTCATTTGCTAATCTTGGCTAATTCTAACATGGTATCAGAGCTATGCAAGTGAAACGCTTCTCATTTTGAGAAAAATCAAGAACCTAGCTATTTCAAGGGTTCATTTTCAATATTTTTGTTTTCCAATTTTTAGATTCATGTACTGAAATCAATTCTATAAAGAAAAGTTGTAAAAATTAAAAAAAAAAATTAGCAAGGGGCCTTTCAACCTTCTACTCATCTACCCATTTTGGGTAAAATCAATATTTTGTAGGTTTGCTATTGGTCGATTTGGTCACCATTTTTTTGTAGGTTGCTTTGTGCACATTTTGTGTCCTCTCGACCTGTGCAAGCACTTCAATCTTTCTCTCTGGTCATTTTGGGCACTTATGTGGTCATTTTAAGTGGAGTTTTGGTGTTCCCATGGGCTCCTTGGCACTCAATTCAACACTCAGCAAGTCTCTTTGGCCATGCTCAGGCTCCATGACCTATGTTTATGGTCTGTCTGGCCATTACAAGAAGTTCATATCTGCAGGTCGATTCTTAATTCTTTTTGGCTCCTTTTGTGGCTAGTTCATGGAATAGTAGAGGTTCCTTTCTGATCAGTGTCTCCACTAATCATTTGGGGGTTTGTTCTAGATTTGACATTCCACACTTGGCATAGAGGTGACCCCTGCACAAAGAGAAAATATTAGACATTGATTCTGCATGCCTAGAACAAGTTTGTGTTCTACCATGAGATTTTTTTCTTGGTAGAAGTTACATATTTGCAGATTCCCAACAGCTCATTCCTCCACACATGGTCACAGTTTGCAAAAGAAACATTTAAGTCTCCACACCGTCACCATAGTCATCCCATAGATAGGGTCACAGCTAGTGAAGGTGTCAGATCTGTCCACATTCCTGGACTTTCTACAGCCCAAATCTAGCATCCAACCTGCCGCCAACATTTTCTGTTATGATCCTTGTTGATCATTGCAAAGCAAATCATTGTATACATTGTTTAATGGTTGTAGGGAGATTGAAGATTACTACTACATCATCTCCACAGACAACAGTCTTCATCACCCATAGTTACCATTGTTTGTGGTTTATGGTTGTAATTGCATTGTATTTGACTTGTACAACTAATTGTCTTCTCCACTCTGCAGTTTTTTGGACTCTTTCATGTCCATTGGTCCTTGTCTTCAGCCAACACAAGTCCTATTTAGACTACCCCTACAACTCTCTTTGACCGGTTCAAGGTCATTATTTTTTGGAGTCTTTATGGTTGCTTATTGTTATGGGTTGCTGACTTTATGGTTTGACACCCCTAGGCCTGAGTTTGGAACACCCAGCCTAATAATGGCTCATTACTATCACCTCTAGATAATCAACCTCTTGTTGAACCTAAGTGAATAGCTAGATTTAATTTGGCAGAAGCCGCACTCACCAATTGGTGCAGGATGCACACTACAAATGCAAACATTGAGTTGGATTGTCCATAGTTCAAAATAGCAACTAGTATATTCCAAGCTAAGGTGTCAAACACTATAGGAGATCCACCTTTTCCTAAAGGCAATGAGATTGTTCCCCTAAGATATGAGTCAGCCTTAGTACTTGAGAGTTCTAATGATTATCAACATCATCAGATGACTACAACACATGAAAACTATACCCTGACATGTGAGGAATCTACCCTAGACTTTGAAAAAAATTATGTTTTTCCCTTTGAGGATGAAAATGAACCTGAACAAGAAGTGGAAGAGGTTCATGCATATTAGCAGTAGTATCAAGGGAGACATAATTTTAACCTAAGGAGTAATGCAAATCGCCCTACTGGTCCTTTGACCACATCTATCCCTCCTAACAATTTTAATGCACCTTCAAATCTTAAGGCTAGCAATAATCTCAGACCCCCTAAGGTGAATACACAATACTTCACACCACAGACAATAGTAGAAAAAGCTATGAGTCAACTGCCTAAATCAGACAAGCTTATTGCTTACATGGCTAAGGAAATGAAGAAGATAAAGATCAGTCTATCTTTATCAGAGTTATTGAAAACCCCTGTCATCAAGAAAGCCTTTTCGAAGTCACTAGATGAACCTGCAACTAAGGAAGATAGTCCTAGTCATATCCTGGCTAGGGATCCTATATCTAGAGATAATAATGCCAAACCAAAAGTGCAAGCCACTATCCATACTGTTGATGCAACATAGATGACCTTATACAAGGATAAATCTGAGTCACCCCTTTTCTTACTCGCACTTAGAATCTTTGGTCAAAACCTACATAACTATCTTGTGGATTTAGGTGCCTCAACCAATGTGATTCCCTTGTCTATATATCAAACTTTAGGTCTGCATCCAGCTAAATCACTTAAGAAAGTGACTTAGCTAGATAATTCAAAAGTAAGTGTAGTAGGAGAGTTGACGCACATACATATGCATCTTGCATTAGATCCCAGTACAATACTACATAGATATCCAAGTTGTGGACATACCTAACACATATGGTATGCTTCCTAGTAGAGATTGGTCAAAAAATCTAAATGGCTACATGGCTACCGACTTCTCCCATATGTGGTTGCCATGGAAGGGTATCCCTAGTCAGCTAAGAATTGAATTCGAACCACGTGAAACACATGATCATAGAGTATAATCAAAACAATGAAATATTGTATGTAGACATTGAGTCAAGGGTGTATGCACTGAGACCTTAGGGAGTAAGGATAGAGGAAGTGTTGATGATGTCATGTCATACACTTGAAGGTAGTGACAAAGAGGAAACTATGTCAGAGGTCGGATTGATAACAAAATCTGATTATAGCTCAACTGATGAAGATGAGGTTGATCACTTCAGTGAATTTGAGAAGTATATGTTCAAAGAAGTTCAGAGATTTCAATTGACGGGAACATCCATCGAAGATATTCTGATGACTGGATGGTGTAGACTACACTAGGATGCACATTCAGAAAGTACATGTGAAGCATGTTTGGACATGATTGAATTAGAGAGTATGCATAGAGGATGGATCATCATCACCTGTGATAAGTGAAATATTGGATGTTGATGATCATGATCATTTGTTGTTTTCTTCAAATATAGAAGAACCTAAACAAGAGATGGATCAGGATGATGTCCTAATGCCTAACTCAGAAGAGGTATTAGCATGTAATGATATACATTCTGATGATAAAACAAGTACTATCACTCTAGGGATTGACTGTCTCATTGAGTCTGATTATGAGTTATCAAACAAGGATAGAGGGAGTCACTTGACACAATTTGAGGAATTCTTGTCTAAGAAAATTCAGAGACATATTTTGCAAGGAATTCCATTACATCATGCACTAATTGAAGGGTGGTGCAGGCTTCATGAGGCTCCACATTCAGAGACTTGTTCTTTGTGTATGCATATACTAAATAAAGAGGAGTAGTTCTACTTAGGAAACAAATTACATAAAGTCAGGGATATTCCTGAAGATGCAGGAAAAGAAATTGTAATACTCCCTGAGGATAGAGGTGATAACTATAGACACCCAAATTGACTCATTATCATTAGCATTCAAACATCACATTATCCATCATCTGCATTTGTCTAACACACTTTAGCAATATCCCTAACACATCTATTTCTTCTATTAATTAAATAAATTTATATTTATTTAATTAATTCATTAGCTATTCCCTCTAAGCTATAATTAAACAATCTTTAATTATTTAATTATCTTTTTTCTATCTATTTTTAATTAAATAAAAATTTATTTAATCAATTGGAAAGTGGGTTTATGAAAGGAATTTTTAATTAAATAAATAAGATTTATTTAATTAAAAATTCCTTTCATAAACCCACTTTCCAATTGATTAAATAAATTTTTATTTATTTAATTAATTTCTCTTATCATTTATCTCATGAGTCGACATGTGTGCCTCTTTCATTTAAAAAAGATAAATGGTACTACATCTTTTATGTAATATCTTTCACATGTAGTACTTTTTATGTACACAAGCACACATAAGTCCTATCTTCTCTCCACTTGTCATCTTCACATTGACCTATGTCTATCATTCAATCTTAGCCATTCACATAGCCACCGAATCTCCACCGTTGATTGATTTTGGTTGAGTTCTATATAAACACCCTCTCATTCCATACTAGATCTATCCAGCATTCATATAGCATCTACATTATCATCTTGAGCATATTGAGCACTTGAGTATCCATAGCATCCATTGAGCTTATTATCATTATCATTCATCTATCATGGCAGCTTTTATCTTCATAATTGTTCATTGTTGAAGAAGCAATCTACATCATAGAAAAGGAATCACACAATCTAGGTGATATTGTGTTTGAATTGCATGCTTTTGATTTCATTTGGATTAGATTCTTTGATGATGGTAGGGTTAGGTTTTCATGGCTATGCTTGATCTTATTAACCTAATTTTTTACCTATCACATTTTGGCATGCCTGGTGGGACTCACGTCCTTGATTAACTTTGTTGTTTGAAGTTGTTTTTATGAAGATTAGATTTCCTAAGTGCTTACGGCAAGTTCCAGTCACTTTTGAGCAAAAATCTATCATTGTCTGAATACGCGCATCACTTCTGAGCTGAAACCTACCGCCTTTAGAATTTTCTGGATCGCTTATAAGTGAACAGTAACAGTGGTCACTTATGCATTTATCTGAATCACTTTTGATCTGACAGTGATCATGTTTGGCTAATCTAATCACTTATTGCAAAACTAGGTTTTTGTTGCATGTTGTTTCTCTTGCAGATCTGAATTTCTTATGATTCATAACCAATCACTTCCTGCCAGTTCGTATCACTTGTGAGCCTTAACAATCCACATCTGGCACTCTCGGCATTGCTTATGATCTATAACATTTCACCTATGACAGAATATAGATTGCTTTTGACCGACAGTAGATCACCTCTGGTAAACTATGTCTCTTTTAGTCTGTATCATTTGCAGTTTGTTTTTCTTGGCTACTAATTGTGTATTTGTACAGCATCTTATCGATTGTCCAAGAAAAGGAGGTTATCAAACTACTAACATATCTATTGTAGCTTCGATCGATCCAAGACTTGTGGTTTTTTCACTAAATTAGGAACATTTGGGCTTGGTGCTTAAAATGAATCATTGCTTGCTCCGTGCTTGATTTTATCTTTTTTTGATTGCTTGCATGTGATTGATTGTAACCCAAATTTAATAACAAAAGTATCCTCTCCCCTTGCCTATCAAATGGATCTTGGGTGCATGAGAACTTGTTATTATCTTTAGAGGACTTTCCTTCTCGGTGTGAGAAGGGATATGACCTAAGTGATAACGGGCTAAAGCCAAGTCCTTCTGAACTGTTATATAAGAAAAGTGTTTGTGTTGAAAGCCACAAACAATAGGTGTTGTTGTGTTATACCAATAGCCAACCTCCCCCAAAACCCTCCAAGGCGTAACCCTTGAAGGCTGGGAGACTCCATAACGAAGAGTAGCGCTACCGCATGTATAGCCACCCGAACAGATGCCCTTATTAGCAACTTTGTGTAGTATCCAAAAACCTTCTATTTGTTGATGCAAAAGGTGGGACCTTTGAAGCTGCCCTGATTCATGTGGTTCTTAGAAGAGATAGCAAGGAAAATCCTAAGGTTTGGTGAGGGACAGGCCTTTCAGGAAACCTGGATCTTGGTATGCGTGAGAAGTGTGTGCTGTGGAGGGGAGTTGGAGCTACCAAGATCCTGAAGCTATCAGCTTTGAATAAGCACGGCCAGGGGATTCAACAAATATTGTTCTTTCCTAGCCTAGGTTGTACAAGTTTATTATTGTTGTGAGTGTGAGTGACTGCAATTACTATTTTCTTGTCAAAAAATCACAAATCAAACATATTTCCTGACAGACACAGTCACTTTTGAGCTTAAACTACCCTCATACAGACAACAAAATCACTTTTAAATAGCAGTTAGCCACTTTTTCCCTAAACAGAGTCACTTTTAAACAACAACCAACCACTTTCTGCCTAAATCACATCACCTTTAAACAATAGCCTATTGCCTTTGGCCTAACCTGCATCACTTATGATCAGCAATAAATTGCTTTTGAGTCAACAGTAATCACCTATGAAAAATTTGCTCACCTTTGGTTAACACTGTAACCTGATGTCAGAGCCTAAACTAGCTCACATTTAAGCTATTACCAGTTTCCTTTGGCCTTTTCTAAGTTGCATTTGAGCTATCACTTGTCACTTGTGGGCTAATACTAGCAAATCTTAGTGACTCAGTCGAATTAGCCACAAATCCAGCTTGCTCAGCTTCAGCATTAGCTTTCATACTTGTTCCTGATTATTAGCAGATACCTGAACTTTGTCTCCTATTTTGAGCTTACCAATCAATCAAATTTCATGAGCTTTTCATCTTTTTGAGATCCCAAACCAACAAACCAAACATCAAACCAATCAATTCGATCAATCAGCAAAACATCATCTCCTAGCTTTAGCTTCAGCAACATAGCAACCCCTTAGAAAACAACTTTTCCCTTGAGCATGTGAGCTATTCTCTAGGGAAAACCAACCAACAACAAATCAACCAAGGAACTTAACAACAAATAAAAACCAAACCAACCAAAGCAAACTAGCCAACCAAACAAATCAGCAACCAAGCAAAACAACAAAGCAATTAGCAATTAACCAACTGGTAAACTATCATCTTTTGGGTCTCAAAATCATGACAAGATAAACTTCAATTTTTCAACATCAACATCATGCCTCAAACTAGGAGTCAATATAGAGTTGAAATGGAATCCAAACTATGAGCTGAAATGGAAGATAAATTGCAAGCTGAGATGGGAGCTAAGATGCAACAATCTAGATCAACACCTCTTAAAGATGCAACTCAATTTATGACTGGTATGCCTCCTCATATGTTTACACCTCATGGGTATATCATTGGAGAGTCATCTTCACAACAAGTGCAACCTCAAACATTTTTGGAGACTTTTGAAGAACAATCCCAAGAAGACTTATCAGAATTTCAATATACACATGTGTGGGATCAATTTAAGAGACTTGTTCTATCCAAGCCTAATCACTACTTCTTGTAACTTGCTTGCATGGGTGCTAAATTGCCAAAAGATTTTGACATATCCGCTATTAGAGAGCACGATCCAAACACTCCCGCTGTTGTTGCAAAGGGACCATCCACTATAGTCACACCATCCCCCGTCATATCACAAGCTCTATCTTCCACTACATCACTTTCATTGCCTATTGTTACTTCATTTGATCTACCATGCTCAGAGTACACTCTAGAACCTTTGATAACACCAACCAATGTGCTCCCTTTCATTTCAAAAAATTTGAACATTCCACCTTTTCATGTTCCTCAACATACTCCTCCTCCTACCATGACCATTTCCATGCCTCAAGTAACACAAGTTGTCCATGTGGCCCAAGCACAAACACCCCAAACATCACAAGCTATCCCCATATCCCATAGTGTGCAAGCTTCCCAAACTATCCCAACAACACCAATAGTCCAACCTTCACAACCATCACAACTCACTATATCCCATATGAATTCCACATCTCATATACTGACTGCTAATACGCTTTCCACTATCTCTACTAATCCCTCCATTACACCATATAATCCCAATGTTAGTCTTATTGACATGAGTGGCCCTCCTATCATATCTCAAGCCAATCCTAGCGCTACAGTCACTTATGTTGTACAACTTGCATCCATTCCGCCATATTCTTCCAATCTATCACAAACCATCAATCCATCTTATGCTACCCAATGCTTACCTATTGTCACCCAACACATGACACATATCAATCCCCATGTTGTCCAAAATACAAACCCAAGTATCCATCCTTCTTTCACATCTACCAATCCTTCCATCACTTACCATGTCACAAACCTAACTCCAACTTTCCAACCATTAACTAGTGTCAATCCATCTTCCACTTCTCATGTGATGCCAAATCTTGGTGCCTATTTGTCACAATATACCCAACCACCGTTTGTGTCTCAAGGATAGCACTCCTCAACCACATATGCATCACATACCAATCCTTTGACATATATTGTGAGTACGCAACCTCAACAAATGGTCATGGCTTCATATATCCCACAACAACAACCTCAATATACATCATACCATGTTTCACCCCCTTTGCAACAACAGCCATTATCTCTAGCAGATGTTCAACAAATGATCAACCAAGTGGTAGGACAAGGCAAGAAGACATTTTCTCTAGAAAACATATGCGCTTATCCATTTGAGAAGTCTCTTCATATGACACCTTTTCCTCCACACTTTGAAATTCCACAATTTGACAAGTATAAAGGAAAAGGAAATCCGGAAGACCATCTTAGAGCATTCTTTGTGGCATGTCTCGATGTTGCTCATGACGATACATATCTTTTGAGACTATTTCCTCAAAGCTTAGCAGGACAAGCTCTTGAATGGTTCTCTCATTTACCTCTGGGAGTTAAGTCTTTTTCAGAATTAGCAAATAAGTTTTGATCACACTTTGCTTTTAACATTGAACATGAGGTGAACATGAATGACCTTGTCAACAATAAACAATGCAATGGTGAAGCCTTTTCTTCATTTACTCAACAATGGCGTAATATGGCTAGCAAACTATCATGGGAAATACCTAAGAAGCAACAGCTTGATATCTTTGTTCAAAATCTTCATCCTAAGCTGTCATTCTAGTTACAATTGCAAAGTGCTAGCACCTTTGATGAACTTGTTTCCAAAGAAACCATCATTGAACGAGCTTTAATTGCTAAAGGAACTATCAAGATCTTTCGCGATAACAAAGACTATCCTCAAAACTCCAACGATAAGTCTCACTTTTGGAACAAAAATAAGAATGTTGTCAATGATGGTGTTGTGGAAGCAAAGAACATACAAACTATGAAAGCTCCCATCAACATTCAAGCTACTTCTACAACAACACAACCTTTTCAACAAATGTGACAACGACAAACTTCCAATTCGTGCCAACAATTTACACCATTAGCGGAACCTATGGAAGTTGTCTTTCGAAAGATTCTCCAAGCAAGTGATATTATGTTACCAGATGCACCACCCAATGGTGAACTGCTCTTCAAAGCTCCTTGGTACAAAGAAAATGAGTATTGCGATTACCATAGAGTTAAAGGACACAAAACAAATGATTGTATGCACTTAAAACGTGTTATCCAAGATTGCATCGATCAAGGTTTAATCAAAATTACACTATCAACAACTCAACCTTCACAAAAATCAACATCAAACTATGATCTAGAGGCTTTCAAGAATCCACTTCCATCTCATGACAAATCAAGTAACCCTCATGTTGGAAATGCCATTCAGTACAACTATGAATCATCTACCATTGGCCGCATTGACCATGCTCACATTTCTACCATTACTATCCAAGGCAAAGCACCTGATTGCGTTGTAACCACTCAAAGAGGTTGATTCGCCATTCAAGGAGCACCTGTTCATCCTCCTCAACTGTTCTCTAACTATAATATCCTGAATCACCTTGGCAAAACACCCACACACATATCTACTCTTGATTTGCTCCGCATATCCCCTGCTCACAAACCTATCCTTAACAAAGCCTTACAAGAATCTTCGGTGCCTAATGATATTGATATCACATAGTTCCAATCTATGGTCTCTAGCATTGCAACCCCTTGTCATTTAACCTTCTCTGACAAAGATCTTCAGCCCTCCATTCACCCTTCACACAACGAAGCCCTCCACATTGAAGTCTTTGTTAAACAATGCCATATCAAACGAATCTTGGTAGATGGTGGAGTTGGTCTTAATATATGTTGTTTGAAATTAATAAAACAATTGGGATATTCTAAGAAAGATGTTGACACCTCCAAGGTTATTACTATCAGAGCATATGATGATGCTGAGCGAGATACTGAAGGGATTATTTTCTTTCCTATCCAAGTTGGGCTGGTCACCACAGAAACCCATTGTTAGGTTCTTGATATTGACCTTCCTTATAACATCATCCTTGGTCATCCATGGATACATGCCCTCAAGGTAGTTCCTTCCACATACCATCAATATCTTAAATTTCCACACAATGGTGTTGAGATTACTATCCATGTTGATCCCAATCCCTTTGAATTTTGTTGTGCCTTTCAAGCTACATATCAAAGTCTGAACCATATTCCTATCAACATTGAGGCATATCTATCTTCATCCTATATAGACCCATCTGACCTACTCAATCCATCATCTAGCAAAACCACTTCCAATCTCTGTATCAAGTACACCGAACATGGCCCTAGTGAGTACACACTGCATGAATCTTGTTGTGTTGGCAGTCTTCCCTTATCTCCAAAATCTTATGGTAAACCTTCTACATCCAAACCAACTTCATCCTCCGTTGTCATCAAGGACCCACCCATAGTATTCATTAAAGGCGGATTCTTGGATGATGAAGACATTGATGATATAGACTCTTGGATATTCTTCGATGAAAATGACCAAGTCCAACTGGAGGTGGAGTGATATAATAATGGGTTCTGCATCATAAAGAACATGGGCTATAAAGGACATGGTGGATTGGGATCACAGGAACAAGGACCTATTAAACCCATTATTGTGTCTAAGAAATTTAATAAGCAAGGCCTTGGATATCAGCTGGAGGTACCGTGACTCAAAGACATTGAGTGTATTTCTGATACTGATGCTAGACCTTCCTCGGTAGGAGAGACTTCTAGTTTGGATACTATTGATGACTCCTCCCTTCATATTATTGACCTTTTCCAAGAAAAATCCATCTTCATGATTTCCATAGCTTCCTCTAGCCACAACCATTCCTCCATTATACTTTCACTCGTATATTCTGACCTCATCAATTGGGACCAGTAGAGGGCACCGACATTAGATACATTTGAAAATGATGAAGCTATTGCAGAATTCATGGGCTTATGACAAGGCATTCCATTGGGTGATCACAAAGCAGGTTTCATGATGGATCTACCTAAACTGGCATATTTTAGGGGAAGTATCAAATCCTTTAGACATAAAAGTGAAATAAACAAAATCAAATAAAATAGGTCACTCCGAGGTGCCTCTTGACCGTGAAAAAGTAAAAACAAAGGATGTATCTGAAGGTGAAAACCTCTCCGAGGTGCCTAAGGATGGGGGATTTGATCTTCCTGTTGCCACTGATTATCATGAGAAATCAACCGTGCTAGTTGAACAATCACAAGACATGAACTTGGGTATAGAGCATAATCCAAAGATCACTTTTTTGGTAGCATCACTATCAGAGCAAGAAAGAAGAGACTTCACAACATTTTTTATGAAAAGAACTATAAATTTTGCATGGACTTATGCTAACATGCCGGGTCTAGATCCATCACTTGTGGTACATCATCTAGAAATATCTCCTAATGCAAAACCTATTAAACAAAAATTACGTAAAATGCATCTGTAGGTAGCTCTATTGGTTAAGGCAAAAATTCAAAAACTATTAGAAGCAAAGTTCATAAAGCCTATTGATTATCTAGAATGGGTTTCAAACTTGGTACCTATAGCAAAACTTGATGGACAAGTTTGTTGTTGCACATAATTTAGAGATCTTAATAAAGCTTGTCCTAAGGATGACTTTCCAATACCAAGCATAGACAACATTATAGATCTTACAGCCAGACATGAAATGCTATCTTTGATGGATGGATTTTTAGGGTATAATCAAATCAGAATAGCAGAGGAAGATCAAGATAAAACATCTTTTATTTGTCCGTGGGGCACATACTGCTGGGTTGTAATGCCTTTTGGTCTCAAGAATGCTGGAGCTACTTATCAATGAACCATGACAGTTATTTTTCATGACCTTTTTCATACTATCATGGAAGACTATGTTGCTGACATCCTAGGAAAATCTAAGACAAGAGAAGGACATCTACAGGTAATAGCACAAATCTTTGATCGATTAGAAAAGTATCAAGTCAGAATGAACCCAAAGAAATGTGTATTTGGTGTAACATCTGGAAAACTGTTGGGATACATTGTGTCTCAACAAGGGATAGAAGTTGATCCAGCTAAGGTAAAATCTATCATGGAAATGCCTCCCCCAGCTAATCTCAAGAAGCTCCGTAGTCTGCAAGGAAGGTTATAGTCCATCCATAGATTTATCTCACAACTAGTAGATAAATGTCATCCTTTTCAGTGTCATCTTCGTAAGGGTGAACCTTTTAAGTGGGATGAAAAGTGTCAATAGGATTTTGATAAAATAAAGGAATATCTAGCGACACCTCCTGTGCTTAACTACCCATTATTGCTCTATATATCATCAATAATAGCAGCATTGGGTGCCCTTCTAGCTCAACATGATGGTTTGGGAAAAGAACAAACCATCTACTACATCAGTAGAACTCTTGTGGGATATGAACTTAATTACTCATCTATGGAAAAAGCATGTTTAGCATTAGTGTTTGCTTCCCAAAAGTTGTGACACTATATGTTGAACCAAACAACAAAGCTCATATCTAATGTGGATCCACTTAAATATCTTCTTTATAAAGCAATCCTCATAGGAAGATTAGAAAAATGGGTCATGATCTTAAGTGAATTTGACATACAATATGTGGATCGAAAAGCCATCAAAGGACAATTTATCGCTGATCGATTAGCTGCAGCACCCATCACAGATATTCACCCAATGTATCTAGAATTCCCTGATGAAGGATTGTTCAATTTAACTTCTCCAACATGGTGGCAACTATATTTTGATAGATCATATAAACAACATGGATTAGGAGTAGGCATATTGTTTGTTACCCCTCAAGGAGATTGTATACTCAAATCATATAGAATTGCATTTCCATGTACCAATAATATAGCAGAGTATGAATCTTTAATCACAGGATTGCGCATGGCAGTACAATGGGCTATCAAATAGTTACAAGTTTTTGGTGATTCTCAACTGCTTATCAAATAGGTCTTAGATGAATATCAAACAAAAGATGAGAAGCTTCTTCCATACAAGCTAATGGTTGATGATTTTAAAAAGTATTTTGACAATATCACTTTTGAACAAATTCCAAGACTACAGAACAGAGCAGCAGATGCCATGGCTATGATTGGGTCTCTTTTAGATATGCCATCTAATACACATAAATGTGAGTTTTTGGTCGAACAACTTTTGATTCCATCATTTGAAGTTCCACAATCTGAGCTTATATGTGACATTGTTGGTCCCAATTCACCGTGGTACAAGGATTTATATGAGTATCTGCACAATCAAACCTTTCCATTTCAACTATCTAACACCCAACGCAAAACCTTTATCCATCAAGCCTCTCGTTACACTATCTTGGGAGATACCCTTTATCGTTGGAGTCTTGATGGTATCCTTCTTAGGTGTCTTGATTCTGAGGAAGTAAAAGTGGCCTTACATGATGTACATGAAGGTGTCTGCAGCTCGCATTCCATTGGCCTGGGTCTTGTTAAGAAACTTCTACGAGCAGGATACTATTGGCCAATCATGGAAAAAGATGCACAGCAATTTGCAAAGAGATGTCTACAATGTCAAAAACATGGAGATTTAATACATGCACTAGCTCATGAGCTTCAACCTATCATTACTCCATGGCCTTTTTCGTAGTGGGGACTTGATCTCATAGGTAAAATCCATCCTACTTCAAATGGTCATAAGTTCATTATCACCACCACTGAATATTTCACAAAGTGGGTGGAAGCCATACCAATGACTTATATCACTGGTAAGAAAATATCTAAGTTTATTCTACACTATATCATTTGTTGTTATGGAGTTCCTCAAGCTATTGTCATAGATAATGGTTGTCCTTTCAAGAATCAAGAGGTCAGAGATCTTTGTAACAAGTTCCATATCCAACATCAATTTTCTACCCTTTACTATCCTTAGAGCAATGGCCAAGCTGAGGCTTCTAATAAAACAATCATCAAAATTTTCAAAAAGAAAGTCAATGAAGCTGGTCAGGATTGGCATTTACAACTCCATCTTCCATTATGGGCATATAGAACAAGTATCAGAACTCCCACTGGAGCCACACCTTATGCTCTTGTGTACGACACTGAAGCTATTTTACCTATTAAGATTGAGATCCCCTCACTGCAAATATCCTTATAGTATACCATTTTAGAGGAAGAATATCAAGTATCTAGACTCCATGATCTTGAGCTCCTAGATGAACAAGATCTTACAGCACTCAACCATCTCCAAGTCTATCAAAACCATCTACACTGCAGCTACAACAAAAAAATTAGAGAACGCAGATTTCAAGTTGGAGATCTTGTCCTTAAAGAGAATCAAAGGAATCAGCAACACCGTGAGAAACAAGGCAAGTTTGAACCAAATTGGCTTGGTCCTTTCATCATCACTATAGTTTATGGATCAAATGCATATACTCTTTCAACACCTGAAGGTATTCCATTGGATGAACCAGTCAACAACATTCATCTCAAGAAATTTTATCCTTGAATCTCAGCTATCCCAAAAAAAAATCCATCCAATAGTGAAAACCACTTTATGGCACTTTGGATAACAAAAAATAATAATAGAATAAGATAAATAATCCATCCTCTGGTGAAAACCTGGTAAATAGGTGCCTTGGATAAGTACCATAGTGAAAACATGGCAAACAGGCGCTATGTGTAGTGACCAGCTTCCATTATCTACTTGGTTTGTTTGATCATCACCTTTTCTAGCATATTTCACCATCTTATCCCACACAATCCATATCATAATCCACATGTCATCGAAATAAATAGCTTTTCCATCTTCACCTCTGTCAATGCTAGCTATCATACTTGAGATATTGTTGCAATAACTATATCTTTTGGCACCGTAGCATCTTGACCGCATGCCTTCTGCATCGTCGCTCCTTCATAATAAACCTCATCCTGCACTGGGGGGCATTTGTTGAGTCTTATTTGGAAGTGGATACCGCTATCTCAGCTCATAACACATCAAACACTTTAGCTCACAACACAGCAAACTTTCAACTTCAACCATAACTTTCATCCAACGACAAACATGGCAAAACAATTTGCAACCAGGATTCATATCTTTGCAATCGATTTGTGCTCATCGAGCATCCAAAAATTTAAAAAAAACATTGCCAATGCAAATATCCAAGAAATAAAGTTGATTCTGTCAACATCACTCACTAGCATAATAAGAAAGAACTACATCTTAACTCTATCATTAAAGCCTTGATCCCGTGGATACAGGGTATGTAGGCAATCTGAGATGCGAAGGAAGCACTCTAATTTAGGCTAAGATGATAGCCCCTTCTCTTCATCATCCATCTTTCATTTTCCTTCTAATCATCCTTAAATCTTTCATCTCACAATTCTTCTATCTTTCATCACACACATCATCAATAAAACCCAAAACTACATATTCATCATGTCTCATCTTCATCATAAATGTGCTTTGATCTTGTGGAGTATGTAGGCAGTCTAGAATATGAAGGAAGTTTCCAGTACTCAAGCATAGATGATCCACCCCATCTTCTTCATCTTCTTTCATCTTCTATCTTCTTCTCTTTGATCAGCTCAAGTAGGAAGCAAACTATGTGTATACTGAAAGCTCAAGTACTTTAACCAATCAAGAATAAGCCAGAAGCTATTTGCCCGCATGCCTTAAGCAAACATTTACTATAGTAGTTTATCAACATCTTTAGCCTTTAACAGGATGTCATTTTCCTCTTAACAAGGCCCTAGCTTAAATTTATCTAAGAGCACCTAAATTTGGCAAGAGAACGTGATGACAGTATCTTTTGTTTTATCTTTTGATTTATCTTTTGTCCCTTTTCTATGCCTAATCAAGACTACCTTGATCTATCTATAGCTTGGTATGTTGTGATGAAGTAAGGAATGGGGCATGGTCATGTTGATTTTGTATGCCGTGTTTACAGGATGATCTTATTCTCTTCCTAAGCATATTGGTATCTTGTACGTGTTGGGATTAGCATCTTACATATCAATATCTCTAGCATCTGAGAAGCTAAATAGTCTCTTATGCACATGAGACTATTCTATGTCAAGACTAGCTCCATACATATAACCAGCAAGTTGTCACTATGCGTAGTGGAGATAAGCTCAAACCATTTCTTGTAGCATGAAAGTCCATCTCAAAACACTAGCTGTTATTCATATCTTGTGCATGTTGGTTCAACATCTTGACCTCATGTGTTCAAACAAGATTGTAGCATGCTAGTTTTGCATTGGATATCTTGACACCTTGGTCTTCTATACCTTGGTACATAACATCCACATGCTATATCAAACATAAGGATTGTATTTCTTTTCATTTTGAGCAATTACTTAAAAAGCTACCCATTATACCATCTATTCATCCTATTATTCATCTATATAGTCCTCAGCCAAGATCAATCATTTCCATCATTCTTCTTCCACATCTCTTATCCTACAAAACAAGTGTGTTAGGCATATAGAGGTCCATCACATATCATATCATTATCATTTACATATTTGCATTATCATACATTTCCATTCATTTCATTTGTATAAACATCCATACATAATCCATGAAAAATACAACGTGCATAACCATCATAATACCAATAGTGCATCCATTACAACATCATATAGATCAGCAATACACCATCATATATATATATACATGTGTCAATATACAAGTGTCTACATATACAAGCTGAGCCATAAAGAATGTATATACAAGCGGCTCTAGGCCTCATCATGATACAACATAATATACATAAACAAGGTAGCCCTAATGACTACTAGCAGCTCCCTCGCCCTGACCACCACCATTGGGTCCTGCACCTATTCCCCTATCTCTCGGTGGTCCCATCACTGAGGCTACTGATCAAGATCCACCTAACCTCTGTGAACTTGAAGCCCCTGACCTGCTCTTGAAGCTAGGTTGCCTCTGCTCTACTGGCACAGCCCCATAGTATAAGCCTCTATAGTACTCCACCTCACCCTATACTCCCCACAGCTCTGCCTATACCTATGTCAACTGTGTGGCCAAATACATCGTAGCCCCATCTGTACCTAATGCAGTCGCTACTCTATCCTACTCACTAGTCATCCCCTGTAGCTACTGCATAGCTATATCCCTCTTTGCCTGCAGACCATCTCTCTCTACTCTCATCGCCTGCACCTGTTGTACAGCCCTATCTCGCTCAACTCTCATCATCTTCTTGCTCTGTCTAGCTGCATCTCTCTCTCTCGTCACTCTAGCAAGTGTACCATCATCCTGTCCATCCCCAGCCTGCACTCTCATCTATAACTGAGCCTGAGCCCTAGCATGCTGCAAGTGAATCATCACCTGGTGTCTATCCAACTCCACCCTCCTCAATCTCATCTGAGCCCGCTGCCTCCATCTCCTCTCCTCTCTAATCCACCTCTACAGCTGCTAAATCCCAACATCGTCACTTACTAATATCTGTCCCTGAGGCTATGCAAGTATCTGAGGCTGTCCTGGCACCTGTCCCTGTATCTGTATCCTTGGCACTGCTGGTACAACAACCTGCACTGGTGGAGCTCATCCTCATCTCGTCCTGACTGGTCTCTCTATCCCTATCTCTCCTATCTCTCCAACCTGCGTCGGTCTCACTATCACCTAGTATGCATCATAGTCTAGTAACGTGCCTGGATCTATAGGACCCTATCCCCCCTACCATACAACTGGCTATAGCCCATCTCTCTCTGCCAAAGCCATGTCAACCACTACCTTTGGCCCCTAATTGAACACCTCCTATCTAGTCCTCCCAAAAATGGCATCACTAACTGGTACTGCTTGTGGTAACCTGAACTACCTCAAAACTCTCTCTGGCAAATAGCGCTCTATAATGTATATGCCGCATCCAAAAATATATCTTGCCTGCCTAGCATAGACAAGCTCAGTATCCTCCTCATCCCATCTCTCACATCCTAGCCATGGTCTCCATATAAATCTATCTACCTCATCCAACCTCCTCCGCTAGTACACTACTCCTCTGCACTACTGGTATGTCAAATCTCCTCTATACATCCTAGCATAAGGCTCTCCTACTGCTCTAGCCACCCATCCCTCTAGTCTCGTCACTAGAATATGCTCATCTGCCCATACATGCAACACTGTAACTCCTGCAGACATACTAGCCCTGAACATATATTCACAATCATGCAGGAAATGATAGAGTTGTCCAAGAACACACTCTGCCCATGCATATCTCATACCATAGGAGAACATCCCCTCCATCACTATCCCCCATCCTACCGGAAAACCTCTCGCTTGTCTATCTCCTACCAGCGATCTGATAATAGCCACTACCACTCGCTGCAGTCTGTCACATAACTCTTCCATCCTAGAAATATGAATCTTAGAGACCTCTACTCCAATGTCTGGTGTCCCGAACAATCTCCTGAGTGCAGCTGGACCCATATCATGATCATAATCTACTTGGTCCCCATCAATAGGAACCCGTAGAATCTGAAACACATCCTCCAGTGTGATCGTAGCCTCTCCTGTCAGCAACAAGAAAGAACTATGCTCACTCATCCATCGCCCCACCATTGTTGTCATCAGTCCTCAATGTGCCTACACTGGCTCCAATCTCGACACATGCTCTAACCTGAGGATCTCTAACACTAGCCACTCCTCTGCATCCAGCAATCTCACCAACCATAAATCCCTAGGATGTGGCTCTCATGATAACAAAGGCGGTAGTATATCCTACATCATTTCATTCATCATGTCAGTCCCTTGTGCTACAACTACTATCCAATTTGAGCTTTTATTGCTATCTTAGCTTTTATCTACCATAAGCGGTTCATTTTTCCATATGCGCCTATCTGCTGATCAAACAAGACCTATTTTACTACATGTGCCTATCTGCTAAACAAACATGACCTATTTTACCTATGCGATCACTTCTTGACTAAGTGCGAGCTGTATTCCTATATGCACTTAACTTTAGCCTATAATCGAGCTATATCCTATAAGCGAGCATTTTTTTCTTTCTAAGTGAGCTGAACCTATGCATGTGCCTATTTTTAGCCCATAAGCGACTTGATATGATCTATATGCACATTTTGCCTCTATTTACCTAGCCAACTAAAAGTGACCTATTCTTTCTATATGTGACCAAGATGCGCTTAAAAGTGACCTCAACTACTATAAGCGACTTCTTTTCCCTCCTAAGCGACCTAAACTGCCTATCCTAAGACCTAGTTGCTTATGGTGACGTGTGTACATTTATGACGCTTCTAGCCTATCAAAATCACGCCTTTCGCAAAAGTTTTGATACATACCAGTACATATGATCCCTCTAGTTGTCCATGTGTCCTCACTCGCTCAATCTGCATGGAATCACCATCCTGATAGTTCTTCAACTCTCGTCACACACCAACTCTACGGAGCCCTAGATCCCTATAGCTTTCTGATCACAAATAAGCACAAATGAGCCTATTTGCCTTTGCAGAACCTACTTATAGCCCTATCCATACCCTCATTCTTCTATGCCAAAGCCCTTTTTCTTCTGCATCATCCCATTTGTTCCCCCCCAACCCCTTTTTTTCTTCATAACACCCCTATGTCCTACTTTTTCTTCTATCACGAGCCAACCCAGCCCTTCCTGGTTAGCCTGGCTTACCTCTCGAGGGGGCATCACCTGCCAGTTACACTGGGGCATAACTTTGTTTATCGAAGGCATATCATATCTTCTTTGACACAATGCTCTATCAAACATTGTATCAAAGAGGGGCAAAAATGTAGACACCTAAAATTGACTCATTATCATTAGCATTCAAAAATCGCATTATCCATCATCTACATTTATCTAACACACTTGAGCAATATCCCTAACACATCTATTTCTTCTATTAATTAAATAAATTTATATTTATTTAATTAATTTATTAGCTATTTCCTCTAAGCTATAATTAAACAATCTTTAATTATTTATCTTCTTTCCATCTATTTTTAATTAAATAAATCTTATTTATTTAATTAAAAATTCCTTTCATAAACCCACTTTCCAATTGATTAAATAATTATTTATTTATTTAATTAATTTCTCTTATCATTTATCTCATGAGCCAACATGTGTGCCTCTTTCATTTAAAAAAGATAAATGGCACTACATCTTTTATTTAATATCTTTCACATGTAGTACTTTTTATGTACACAAGTACACATAAGTCCTATCTTCTCTCCACTTGTCATCTTCACATTGACCTACATCTATCATTCAATCTTAGTCATTCACATAGCCACCGAATCTCCACTGTTGATTGAATTTGGTTGAGTTCTATATAAACACCCTCTCATTCCATACTAGATCTATCCAACATTCATGTAGCGTCTACATTATCATCTTGAGCATATTGAGCACTTGAGTATCCATAGCATCCATTGAGCTTATTATCATTATCATTCATCCATCATGGTAGCTTTTATCTTCATAATTGTTCATTGTTGAAGAAGCAATCCACATCATAAACAAGGAATCACCAAATCTAAGTGATATTGTGCTTGAATTGCATGCTTTTGGTTTCATTTGGATTAGATTCTTTGATGATGGTAGGGTTAGGTTTGCATGGCTATGCTTGATCTTATTAACTTGATTTTTTACCTATCACAATAACGTCAAAGTAATGAAAGGAGAAGATATCTAGCATGATGATGCTCCAAAAGAATAGAAGGTAGATGTCTTAGTTCCACCAAGACATCTTGAGCTGATGAAAGGTGAACCACAGAAGATTAAATGGATATCTACAGGTGCAGCTGCATGTGCTAGGGAAAAAATAGGTCTTGACAAGCCTTTAATAGAGGACAAACCATGGATCCTAAGATTTTGATGGCTTCAAGTTGGAACAAGGAGTTGGAGTAGGGATAGACATAATTAATCCATTAGGGAAGTCATTCCTTGCAACATACAGGCTACAACTCCCCTGCACCAATAATGTGGCTGAATATGAAGCCCTGATACATGGTTTATTGTTTTCTCTAAGAAAGAGAGTAAAGGTTTTAAACATCTATGGACACTTAGAACTGGTAGTGAAACATGTTAGAAACATATATGCATGCAACTACAAGAGGTTATCAAGTTACAGACACAGAGTCTAGGACCCTATAGAAAGATTTGATGCTTTCAATATCATGCACATTCCTAGAGAGCTTAATCATCGAGCAGATGCACTAGCACAGGCTTCTAGTACATTAGAAATTTTATCCATATCAGGGATGAAGAAGTTCTCTATAGAGCTAATGTCAACACCATCCATTCTTGATAATGTCACCAACTTTCAGGTATTTGACGATGACAGGCATATTCTGGATTTCATTGCTAATAGAGACATATTCAAAGCCCAGATAGTAGATAAGAAAATCTGGAGGACTATGTCTGGCATGAAGAAGATAGTATATTTACCTAGCAACAAGATTCCCAAAGGCATGATTGAACTAGAAAGAGCATTTCATCTTGATAACATGATCAAACACAAAGATCTTCCCAAGACAAATGGAGGGGAGTATGCACCCATCAACATTGGACAGGGTGATGACACAAGAAATGTCCTGATAGGTAAAGTTTTCTCTGAAGAAGAAACAGAAGGGATAACCTAGGCCTTAAAAGACTATATTCATGTTATTGCATAGACATATGATGAGTTGAAAAATTATGACATATCTATTATAACTCATATGATCCCTTTAAAGCTTGATGTAAAGCCCTTCAAGTAAAAACAGAGACCGGTCAACTCTTTGATAGAACCCCTCATTTTTTAAGAAGTCAAGAAGCTACTTGCTACTTGGATCATATTTCCAATTAGGCATTCAACCTAGGTGGCTAATCTAGTTTCTTTTAGAAAGAAGAATGGATACATATGCCTATGTGTGGACTTCAGGGACTTAAACAGAGCATCAGAGAAGGATAATTATCCTTTGCCTTCTCTAGATGAGGTGATCTAGATGGTAAACGGTGCATAGATGATGTCCTTTTTGGATGATTTTTTAGGATACAACCAGGTAATGGTGGATAAGATAGATAGGTTGAAAACAACTTTCACCACCAAGTGGGGAATTTTTGCTTACAGATGCATTCCATTCGGCCTTATCAATACTGGAGACACCTTCCAACATGTAATGGATATAGCATTCAAAGGGTTGGTGGGTCAATGAATCATAATATATATGGATGACTTGATAGTTTTCTCAAAATGGAGGGGTGGTCATATAGAAGATCTTAGGAAAGTACTTAAGAAATGTAAGGAGTATGGCATTTCCCTGAACCCAAAAAAATGCATTTTGGGGTGACCACTAGAAAATTGCTTGGTTATGTCATATCTAAGAATGGGATAACCATTGACCCTACCAAGGTTGATTATATTATGAAGTTACAACTTCCAGGAAGTAAAAAAGAGCTAAAATCTTACTCTGGTAAGATTAACTTCGTCAAGAAGTTTATTACTGGGTTTGCAGAAATCGTGAGACCTCTCAACACCATGCTAAAGAAGGATGCTAAGATCGAATGACTCTTAAGGCAAGGGCAATATCCAAAGATATCAAGAAAGCTATTGCAGATGCCCCAAAATTGATTAGTCTAGACTATACCAGATATTTCTACATCTACTCTTTTGCATTAGAACATACATGTGCAGCTATCTTAACTTAAAGGAGTGAGGCAAAAGTGGAGAAACCCATTACATTCATGAGCTCTCCATTTAGAGATGTTGAACTTAGGTACATGGATGTAGAGAGAGAGGCTCTTGCCTTAGAGATGTGAAGAAATTCAAGCATTATATCCTGTGAAGCAAAGTGATTGCAGTAGTACTAGATTCATCCGTAAAGATGCTCCTTATGTAGAGTGAACCGAGAGGAGAGAGCAAAGTGGATCACTATACTACAGGAGTATGACATGGATATAACTCCTATGAAATTAGTTAGGGGACATGCCCTTAGTCAAATGATTTTTGAAATTGATCCCAATCTGATAAGTCAACAATATGTAGTGGATGCAGAGAAACATGATGATTGGTACGCTAATATCAGGCATGTCCTGATCAATGGGAGTTGTCCACCCAATATGAATGCATCCCAGAGAAGAGCTCTGAGGATCAAGTCACAAAAATATATGATCCAAGGAGGAGTCTTGTTCAAAATAAATTATGAGGGGATATACCTCTGGTGTTTAGATAAGCAAGAGGCTTCAAGAGTCCTTGAATTACATGATAAATTTGGTACTACCCATGGATCACACTGGCTACCACACATGCTATCTTGAGGGTTGGGTACTATTGGGAAACTATCTTTAAAGACACAGTTGAGCACATCAAATTCTACCATACATGTCAAACCGCTTCAAACAAGGAAAAGTATGTAGCTCAACCATTACAACCTATGCTGGAGATGCGTCCATTCACACAATGGGGCATGGATTTCATCAAACCAATCAATCCTCTATTAGGGTTCATGCAAATCAAAGAAATAAACATTAATAATTATATACAGATTAAATAACCCAAATATAATAATGAAGAATAACACAAAATTAATCAACATAGAATTTTAACCTGGTTCACCCAAAATGGGCTACATCCACATAAACTCAGCCTTCCAATGATTTTATTATTCAGTACAAAAAAAATTATAATCTCACAAATTTCATCCCGTGACATACATCCCAGTCGCTTATAACAAGCTTTTTGGAAGCTTCTATTATTAGGGTTTTACAAAGTTGTTTTTCATTTGTTAGTTAACAAAAAATTAACTACCAACCCCATAAAGGATATGTTACAAGTGTAGAGTATTTGCATGATCAGTCGCCACATACCAACATCCTCCATCCTCCGTAGGACATAGGTATGTGTTGACCATTACAAATTACTGCACCAGATGGACAAAAGCCATCAGTAGCAAGACTTGTACTTCAGATGATGTGATCAAGTTTCTAGAAAGTAACATCACCACCAAGTATGGAATCCCTTATGCTCTTGTTTGTGATAACAGACCCACTTTTGCATCTCTTAAATTTTCAAGTTGGGCATTTGACCATGAGATAATTTTTAAATTTTCATCTAATTACTACCCCTAGGGTAGTGACCTAGCCAAATCAACCAATAAGAATCTATTGAATAACATCAAAAAGCTAATTGAAAAGAACCCTAGGGAGTAGAATACTTTTCTTATGTATGCCCTATGAGTAGACAGAACCAGAATTAAGACTACCTTGGGAAATTCTCCCTACCAGTTGGTCTATAGGGTGGATCCTATCCTCCCAGTTAATCTAAAGATCCCTACCCTATAGTTTGCACAAGAGTACTTAGGCATTAAC
The DNA here is from genome assembly GCA_027924645.1 of Cunninghamia lanceolata. Taxonomy (NCBI): domain Eukaryota; kingdom Viridiplantae; phylum Streptophyta; class Pinopsida; order Cupressales; family Cupressaceae; genus Cunninghamia; species Cunninghamia lanceolata. The sequence goes on along the minus strand of BSBN01000112.1, from coordinate 21,043,976 downwards.
AATAAACAAGTAGTCAGGCTTCTGCAACTGATGCACTTAGAAGAAAAATGAGACAAGGCAATTGATCAATTTGCAAAACATCAGGCTATTATCAAATGTTAGTTTGACAAAAGAGCTAAAGTAAAGGCTTTTAGGATCTCAGACTTGGTCTTATCATGGGATAAATCCCATGAGAGGAAGGGTGATCATGGAAAATTCAATAAACTCTGGATTGGCCCCTTCCAAATATCAAAGATTTTAGGTGACAGTACCTATAGGCTCAAGACTTTAACAGGTGAGGACGTTCCATTGCCAATCAATGGACAATTCCTTAAACACTACTTTCAGGCCTAGGGAGGTCATATTAGGATAATGTATTATATTGTATATGCTATATATTTTGTATAGTTTGCTTTGCTTGTTTGTTGTTAAGTCCCTATTTTGGTCAGGCAAGATAGTGCACCTTTCCACTTTGGAAAACTAGTGAAATTGTCAGAATTCAAGAAAAGAACACAAATTCTTACATAGGTTGTAACTCCTATTAGTTTAGGTACCTTTGATCAAGTCTGTGATATCAGGTTCAATAGTGATAACTCTTTTGTTCAAGGAGATCCTTATAGAATACACCTCAGCCTTAGATTTGTTGAAGCCACTAGTGTAGTGTTAAGTGAAAAATCTAAAGGTTTGCCCTTGCTACCATCAACCTAAACAAGCAAGTGTTCACTCCTTGCAAATGTGCTTACATGATCATATCTTATGAAAATTGAAAACAAAAAAAGGAATATATTGAATATTAAAAGAAAGAACTTAGGCCATCTAAGTAACTCTACTAGGGCTATGGATGTCTGCCTGGTAGTGGGGCTTTACTTGGGAGAATTGCAATGATAACATTGTTGGGGCTATGGACACCTACTAGCAGTAAGGCTCTATCCAGGTTGGTATGAGGGTTAAATCAAGTTCTATGTAGCTTAACACATGTCACTAGTGTTTTCAACTTGTCTTCAAGATGAAGGATATGAATCACATGCACACATTTGATTCCTTATCATTTTATTTTTATATTGATGAACATGATATCATTCAGGAAGGTTAGGATGCTTATATTTGATAAGAGTTGGAACATCATGTCTTAATTTGTCTTCATTTATTGAATTATTTGAATTTTATTTGTTTTCTTTGGTGGCAAGTTGTTGTGTGGTTACACAACATGCCCCATTTGCCCCAGCAAAATAGGGACCCATCCTTTTTTTTTTTCTTGGCTTGCTCGTTTCCTTTTCTTTTGGACGATAAGGCAAAAATCAGAAAAAATGTATGTAAAGATGTTATCCTATGCATATCAAGACCTTAGGATATAGGTCTAATTTTTAAAGTGAGAATTTGTCATTATTGTTAGAAAGAGACACTGCTCTGATGAAGGATTACACGTTATCATTGATGGAAACAAGGTAAAGGGATTCCACTGGCATGTCAAAGAGACATTACTCCAGAAGATCAACTTGGTTTGGCAACAAGGCATAAAAGCATTCTAGTCCGGAAGGCTAAAATGACTAAGTATGAACAGTATACAGAGTAAGTGATAGAGATTGGGTCAGTATACCTCCATAGTAGAAAATAATTATATGTGGTTCAGGTATATTTTTCATAGCTATTTGATGATGATATATTCCAATGATCAAGACCTGACTTCCTCTGGAAGTCATACTATAAAATGTCTAAGTCCAGGTGAATAGAACTAAGACAGGAAGAGTGCATAGTGCCTGAGAAAAAGGGTCCGCATTTCTCCGCAATTACATATTTTGTCTTGCAGTTCTAAAGGTATGCTAAGAGGTCAAAAATGAATGTTGTTTATGAATCCTTGAGTCTCATATGGTCCACAGTGAGAGTTTTGATGTGACAGATGAATTGGGTCAAGCATGTTCTTAAGAGATCAGCCGACGGGCATGTTAGATCTTTATGCGGAGAGTATATATTGTTTAAAATATCACTATAAGTGGTTGAATGATCGGTGCTGACTTATATGAAGATTATTCAATGATTGTTTGGGTCCACATTACTGTTTACACACATGATCAAGCTGACAAGGTAGAATACATTGTATACACGCTTCATGTCTAGCTTGCCGACTTGATTAAGAGAATGAATCTTGTTGCAGATATAAATACTTGATAGATTAAGATATTGATGTGGTGGAGATATGTGATAGACATGCAAATTCAAAATTTGAAGGATTATGAGTAGAGTGCAGAGCTGAAAAAGTTAACAAGGGTAGAAAATAGAGTATATAGTTAAGTTGAGAAGTAGGGAAGAATAAATGAAGACCTTTGAATCTATGTATTGAGCCTTTAATGGAACTATGATCTAGCATATGGTAGATGCATTTACAATAGTTCATCTCCTAGCAGTGAGGCAAGATTTCTTATATCTTCTATCTTTCTTTCTCTGTGGACAGTGAGTCCACCTGGACAATGAGTCCACTTGGACATTGAGTCCACCTATAGTGAGCATTTCTTTGGGTAGTGAGCCCCATTGCAGTGAGCCTTTTGTAATCCAGGTATTCTTATGCTAATATATTGTGAGTTAACACTCACTGTGGTTTTTCCCTTTTTAAGTTTTCCACGTAAAAATCCTGGTGTTCATGTGTTATGTCTTTATGGTTTCTATTCTTATGCTTATTCTACTTTCATGTTATTGAATTTGGAAATTGGATTAATGAACATATTAAGAAGTGGTTTTGCAGAATACTGATTCACCCCCTCTTAGTATTCCTTACTTTCAATAGTCATAAACCCTACCAGATGAAAGAGTACAAAATTTTAAGCAGGTTTACTTTTTGAAGTACCCCAAAGTTCCCTAAGACCAGGAAGTTATGCCCAGTCAAAGTTTATTCAAATAGTCTCATGGATATCATCAAATTTCTTAATATCTAGATATTAACTTAATGTCTACACATTCACAAATGTGCACACGTCAAATTTTACCCCACGATGTATGATACCGTCAAGGTGCATGGATATTCTCTATTATGCACATCTAATTTCAATATGAGGACATTCATTAATATCCCAACTTGCTTTAATATAATGATAACTCTTAATGTTCAGATATTAACTCAGTGTCCTAATATTCATCAATATCCTGATGACATCATCTAATTCTAGCTTCAGGGAAATAACGAAGGATGATGATGTCATCCAGACATTAAGAGTCCATAACATATCGATAAGTTCTAACATCTGCACATTAACTTAATATGTGGACTTTTGCTAATATGCAGATGATGTCATGATACACCCAACCTAGAATAACCTTTCAAAGGGCAACATCATCCTCACATTTGGACTGGAGGATGTTTCACAAAATTGAATATCTGGATATTTCTTAATATCCACATCCCCATCCCCACAATAGAAATGTGCAGGTTTCTAGAACCAATCAGATGGTGCCACGTGGCACATTAACTTTTTCCATGTGGACATTTTGTAATGTCCTGACATTTGACATTAAAGGTAAAATGCCTTTGGATTGTCGAGACGCGATATTGACCCATGGTCAGCGTTGACCAATGTCATGATGACATCATATGCATATGCATATTCCAAAAGGTGAGCACATTGCTTAAACATCTAGATATTCACCAATAAGCGGATAGTGTAATAAATGCCACAAAATGGTAGGTGAACGTTTTAAAATTTGAATCATATAGCGCCACCTGTTGCAATCCAAGGAAATCAATGTTGATATCTGTGAACACATGTAATTATGCATTAATTATGCCCTAATATCTCAATGTTAATGTTTAAAAGGGTAAATTTTAATTGTTTTAACATTCATAATGCATTCGAACAACAAAATTACAAAGAACCAGAGCTATTACAGCGGCCATTATAGAGACCTACAATTACAACAGAACAGTGTGCACATTCAAAGGTGAATGGTAGAGGATGAGTACATAGTGAATCTACATATCTAGACATTGAATAATCAAGGTTTAAGTGCTATAAGTTAGGTATGTAATGTAAAAGCCTCATTTTTTCGTTTCTATGAAGTGAAAGGTAAATGGACATTTACTTAGGGTAAATTTGAATGTGATGCACATGTGAATATGCTCTGTGGTTGTCAAATATCATGATACTTAAGAAATTAATTGTTTAAATTTAGAAACTACATGTTAGGTTAAAATATACATATTCACCATTGCAGGATATCATGGTTATTCGAAAGAACAGGAGTGATACGAAGTTCTTGGCACCTAAGTACCCACAACCCAGTGGGTTTGGTTTCATATATGGACAAATTGGAGACACCCATGCCAAAAATACTAGTTTGGAGGTGTGGATAGCCAAATCAGAGAGGGGTGGAGGAAACCCCATGCTCATTAATATCTATAATTCAAGGATGTCGCATGCGGGCAGATTTCCATATGAGATAGAAGAAATTGAGATGGTTGTAGCATGTGCAAACAATTATAATGTAAATACCAAAAGGATGGAGAAGCATGGAAGAATATACGCAGACTTCTTAGTTGTAGCTATTACAGTTGCATTCAATCTACCTCTAGGTCCAAATCTGTACAAGATAAACATTGAGGATTTGGAAAAGCAATACAAGGGCAATTATGCAAACTGTAGGAAAATAATGTTTTCAGCTTTGAGGGCTCAAAACAACACATACAAGGCAACTGCTAAACTTCCTATGAACATATACAAATTTGACTTCTCTAGAGGTACAGTATATGATGGTCATGCTAAGACAGATGAAAGGAAGGTTGCATGCAGGGAACTTTGAGCCATGGATGTATAGACTCATTAGGATGGTGGAGACCACCAACACACAGGTACAATGGGCATCACTCATCAATGATATCCTAGACTTAGGAATGAAAAGGCTGGGTGGTAAGGCCAACCTATTCCACACATCTTCATATTTAGTTTATTCCTGCACAACCTGAGGAACTTTTGATGGATTGCAAATAGTAGGCCAAGTGGGAAGGCACCTCAGAGAGGTGAATATATGGGGTCATTACCCACATCTGGAGAGGAAGTCATCCATCCAACATTACAAAAGAGTTAATGATTGTTTCATCATGCATCTGGTTCACCTTATGGAAGATGATAGAGTAAAGAGAATAAGTATTGAGGCTCAAGAGGTGATAGTAAAGAATGGAACTTGGTTCATCCAGTTCCCAGCCTTCACATATATTAGAATGGAAGGATTCAAGAGGCAACCCTTGATGCTTCCCAGGTACCCAATAGATAGAGTCATCTTGATGGAGATGACCAGACATATAGTGCCTTCATATGAGGCCTTTGCAAAGAAGAATAAGAATCCAAATGTTAGTTTCCCTTTATATATTAGTTGGTATATGTGCCCAAATATTGATTTGGCTAAGGCAGTAGAGGGAGGATTATAGATGTTGGACCTGCAACCATTCCCACTGGCTCAGCAGTATGATCCTTACAAAAGAATGGAAAAGCATATCTATAAGAGGCTAGTGCATCAGGTGCACTTAGAGGATTACTGGGTTGATTGCTTAGATGATGTAGAGGTGCAAAGAAGGAGCTATCAAAGGCTCGCATTGAAAAAAATCCATACATTGGATTGCTTACCGGTACCTCCTTAGTTACATCAGGATGATGGAGCAATCATTTTAGATGAATATGAAAGTAAGAAAATATATGTTGAAACCATCTCCCCACCTGATTGGAGCAAACCAGAGGTGACATCTCTAGATATGATAACACAAAGGGTAACGTAATTAAGTCAAGCATGGGTAGATCAGGAGGTTACTGCTCTCAAGGCCAAGGGAGTGGCCATTATAGTTTATAAGAAAAGGAAGAGGCAAGAGTTTCCAGAAGAAGATTATGATGACTTCCTGGAGGATAAGAGGCAAGGCCTCAAAAAGAAAATTCAAGGAGCTTCTTCAAAAGAAGTTAAAAGAGGTGCAGACACTAGTATCTACATTACTCCAAGACCCTCACCCCAGAAGAAATAAGCTTCAACTTATGTTGCTATAACATCTAAAATACCAGAGGAGCAACATGTGGATGCAGGTGAGCATGGATTCATGTATCAAGACTTGGAAGATGAAGAAGATGATGTACCTCTAGTTAAGAGGAAAAGAACTCAAGATATACTAGCAAGGACTAATGTCCCTAGACAAAAAAGGGGGTAGGTACCAGTAATGAGGGGGTCTCCAAGTAAGTAGCTAGATATCTTGCTAAAAGGGCAAAGAGGCAAAGGGATCTCCAGGATAGGGATAGATTCCCACTACTGTAAAGTTTAAGACATAATTAGATCAGGAAGCTAGGGAGGAATAGAGAAAGAAGGAAAATGATCCATCTTTGCCCCTAGATGATACAATAGACCTTACTGATGATGAAGTAAGAAAAGATGTGGCAGCTATCCCTATGGAGGCTTTAGTCAGAAATATATCCTTGACTCCTCAGGCCACACCTCAAGTGTAACTAGGCACAAGGGAGGAAGGAGAAGAACAGGTGGATAATCCAAAGGAAGCATCACATAAGATAGGCCTAGATGGATTGATAGGAAAAGTAACAAGCCCTACTGCCATTGATTTAGCATATGATGGGCCAGAAAATGAAAGAAAAGACGAAACCGTGGAGTAGGTGGAGATGGAAGATACCTCTACCATGGATATAGATACAAAAATTGAAGTACCTGATCAGCAAAATGTCCAGGACATTGATGATGGGTATGCTGAGGAGAAGGAGAAAGAACAGTTGGCAGATGCATCTGGACAATCAAGTCCTATGGTTATATCTGGATCTGAGGATCCTAAAGTTGCAGAAATGTTAGTATCTAGACAAGATGGTCCAATAAATAAAGATAATGATAATAAAGTAGAGGAGAAAATATATGGTGATAGCTAAAGGGTTGATAAGGATGAATAGGATCCATGCCATCTAGGAACAAATGAGAACATTATTCCACCTCAGGATGATCAACAGGTATAAGATCAAAGTGAAATGATATCTCAAGATGCACATGTTAATACAAATAGGAAAGATGAAAATATTCAATTGAAGGTGCCAGTGAGTGAAGAACCTGATAAGGATAAGTCTGAAGATCAGGGGATAACTTCAGAGGATGTTGCAAAACATGATGATTAGTAGCAAATAGATAAAGAGGTTCTTACTAATGAACATCAACAACAACAAAACAAAATGTGGAAGAGGACATGCTGAAAGAACAAAACATGGAAGTACATGATGCTCAAATTGAGCAAACAGACCAAGGAGGGTCCAGACCTGATGTGCCACATTGGTTCAGGCTTGAGGTAAACCAACATCCAATTATTCATTCTTCCAATTTTGACATTTCTTCATTATTTTTAGTAGAAGTAGCTAAACCAAAGAGAAGAGCCAGAGCTACTTCAACAGTAAAGAGGGACTCCACAATAGGGAAGAGAATAACTTAGGTAGTTGTACCCGTCATAGATAAAGCTAAGGGGGAGATAAAGGCAGATGAATTCTAGATAACCACATTGGACTTGGGGTTTGCCAAAATAGAACAAGAGGGTTAAGAGGCTAAAGACAACATAGATGCCCTACTTGCTAGGATAGCCAAAGAAAAGGCTAAGAATAAAGAGCACAAGGAGCAAATTGCTCAGATGCAGACATTTATTAAGGGATTGGTAGTACCAACAAATGTGCCCATATCCTCCTCCACTTCATTAACATTTGTGTCACAAGAAGAGGTAGATGCCCTGGATGTACAGCAACATCAAGAAAACATCATGGATTGTTGGTTCACCAAATTTTTGACTAACGGTGAACAAGTAATAAGAACCTCATTGTCCAACTGGGACATGTTGAGTAATTTGAAAAGGAAGGTAGATAAAGTGAAGAAGGATGTCAACCAAAGACTAATAAAGAGTGACAATCATTTGGCCACCCTTAAGAGTATGAGGAAAATAGATACAAACATCCTCATAATGAGGAATGTCTTGAATCTTAGACATTGCTTCAAATGGATGACTAGTATGAAGATGTAAGATTTGAGGTAGATATCTTAAAGAGACATAATTCTAAAGTTGTGGATATTAGTATGAAAATTCATGATCTAATAGCAGAAGAAATTGAAATTTTGGAAGCCCTTGAGGGCGAAATAGAAGGAAAAGTAGAAAATCAAGATGAAGATTTTGATACTAAAGCATTTAGAGATAATTTCAAGCTGGTAGTAGAGGATCCTATCAAACATTTTTTTGAGGATACAATTGATAAGGCCATGAAAATGAAGACCAAAATAGAGAAATATAAGGCAGAACTAGATAGCCAGACAAACTAGTGGATATCTCTACAAGAGCAACTAAAGGCGCGAGAGCATGCAGCTAAAAGGGTAAAGGTGTTGAATATTGTAGAACTAGAGAAGGTTGTTCAAACATATGAGCTTATCTAGGGAAATAGATGTAGAGTGACTAAAGATGAGTGTTCCACAGATGAAAAATAGAGTAAAAATATAGAATATTAGTGATGTCGTCCATCAAAGAAGAATCTGATGAGAATGAGGGGAAAATCAGTCGCATTGATCAGATCAAAGATTTGAAATATTCTAGAACATGCCTGTTGTAAACCATAGATTGATTGCCAACTGGAAATCATGTGCCATGTCTCAATCTTGACCATTAATCTTTTGAAGTGATCCTAACCGTTGGATCAGTTGTAACTGCATCCTCTCCTTGCTCTATAAAAGGAGTGGATTATCATTTTGTAAAATATTAGGAGCTTAATTGAGACTGAATTGTTGAATGTCATGGTTCTCTCTCAAGACTAATTGTAAATATGCATACTTTTGAATGTTGAATGAAATAGAGATACAGATTACAACTAATCATAAATTTTGAGTAATCCTCTACGAATGTCATCTTGATATTTCATTGTAATATGCTGCATCCCTTAGAGTGTGTGTTAATTGGTGGATATTGTTGTCATTATTTTACCTTTGAAGATTAGCATCGACTGTGTGAAGTTGTGGAATGACCTGGAAACACATGGTTTGATCTCATCTCTATTTTATGAAATGTTAAATTGTACATATGGACCAACTGTCAAAGACTCACTCATTTTAAATAATCTTAGGATTTCATTTCAATTTTTGTAAATTTCATTAAATCATCATCACAACTACACAATACTAAAAATGAAAAGTAGAACATCATAAAATATGCTGACATCCATAAATACATGAATATCATATGCATATTTGAACAAATCGCATGTAGAATTGCAAATATCATGCAAATAATCATAAATAATGACAAAGATCGTAGAAATATCTGCTTGTAGGGACACTATTGAGAATAATTTGAAGTGCAAAAGAAAAATAAAGTATAGATTAGTTCAAATTTGAGTAAATCAGAGATAGTTTTAGAAGAACTAATCAAAGTTATCAAAATGATCATAATCAATCTTAACTAGAGTGATAGTCAGAAGAATTGATCAAACTTAACATAAATATCTGCATAATCTAGTTAGATATTGTAAGTTTTAACATCATTTGATGAGAATTTATGTAGAACGGGGAAAATAGAGTAATATATGCATATCCGGAGACAAATTACTTCAAATTCATGCATAAGGCGCCAAAATGGAATACAACAATTCACATCAAACCAACTGAGAGATTATGAGGAGATCATGTTTTGATCAACGAAAACTTGGAATCATCATTTCATCCTAAATTGATCGTATTCTTCAAGAAGCTAAAGGTTTGCTTTGTGAATTTTTATCATTGTTGTTATGACTAACATCATCATCAACAATACTAAAAATGATGTACAATATCACTTTGTTTGAGAGATGGTAGAGAATGGCAAGGTCATGTTACAAAATGTTGACACTCAAGATAATGTTGTAGATTTTTTCACAAAGTTAGTGTGCATGGAGAAGTTCTCTTGGTGTAGAAAGGCCATGGGCCTTGGATCCCATACTTGATTTATTTTATGATCCCTATGGATTTTATTGTAATTTATAATATCAAGTGGGATAATGTTAGGACAGTGTGATATTTAATTACAATCCTTATGTATAATGTATGTCATGTCTTCAAATATCTTGGAGAGGGTACATTGATGCCCTCTTAGGTGGATGAGAGATAATATTACTTAATTATTCTCCCACTTGACTTGGATATTAGTCATAGTGACATTCATGAAGGAGGTGGATCATGATGTTGGTGGTTATAAATCAATTAGAACTCACTTATTGCACTTTCCCAATTCTAGGCACTAGAAAAGGGAGTGGAGGATCTTTGTATGACATATAGGAACCACAAGAGTTGTAACCTCTATAGTGGAGTGCTAGACTTTGGGATGTTATCCATAAAGAGTTATTGGTTAGAGATAGCTTATGAGTTGTGTTTTCTATTCATGGATGCATTGATTGAGCACATGGGGGTGTTGGGTTTTTGCTATACCATGGTTTTGGTGGTACATTGTTTCAGGAATCTATTTGTGGTTTCCTCTCAAATCTACTCTATAAATTGGATGCTTTGGATATAGGTTTCATGGGTTATTTTTAGGTACATAAGTGTTGCCACAATAATGTTTGATTGAAGAGAGAAGTGTGTTACATATGTATTTTTATTTTGGAGATTAATACATGCTTGAGCCTCTCTTTGATAGTGGAGTTTTTTTGCAAGGGCTTTTCCACATACATTTGGTGTCATGTGTTAAATTATCATGGTTTGTTGATTTTTATTTTCTGTTATACACTTTCGCATAATCTCATAATAGTTAACCCAATGTTGTATTAAGAAAAATCAGATTTGCATACTCTTTAAAGAGCTAAAATTTGTGGTAGTTTACCTTGTTTTAACAATATAAACTATAATTACTCCATGAGATCATAATATTTAAGGCTCTTAGTAGGAACACCAGGGGTAGGGTGAAGATTTATGGTAATAGAAGTAAGAAAAATTAGGATTGATGCATTTTTATAATTTTGGTGAGTATCATGGGTATAATTAACAAACAAATAATCAAGAGCATTACAAACCATAATAGAAGTAGGAGTAGGAATAAATTGTACAATGATCTTAGGGATAGGAGTAGGAAGGTCTTGCATTAGCTTAGAGAGGTTTCTAATTTTCCATATCAACCTTTAAACACGTATTTAATAACATGAATAAATGAAAAAACAAGAGGACAATGACTAGGTGATGTCCCATATGAGTGGGCTAGAGGTGGAAAATAGGTGATGAACAATACTTAGAATATTATGAAAAGAAAGAAATTAGTGGTCAACACATGCAACTGACTATATATGTTATTTTAAGACATCATAAGATGGTGGAGACTCATGAGATCTATCAAGTAGTGGAGAAGGTTCAATATTGGTAGGTATAGAAAGTAAGGGAAGATCAAGAGGGTTAGAACACTTAGAGGAGGATGGCTTCATCTCTAAGGGAGAAATTTTGGATTGAGGAGAAGTTGTGGGAAGAGAATTATAAGGGTAGGAATCCATATCATAATGTAATGTGTCCTATGTAATGTCTAAAAATAGAGTGGTGTTAAAGAAAGGATAACATGAATAAAAGTTCAAACTATCATGAGGGTCATCATCATCTTGGAAGAACCTACTAGAAATACCAAGAGATGAATCTTTAGGTGTGGGATTAACATAGGGGACAAGTAAAAAATATCAATAACGAGGAGGATTTGTGGGTGTAGGAAAATGAATGGGAAGAGAATAATATAGGTAAGACAAGGTGGCATATGATTAGAAGTAGTTAATGCATGATTAAGGAGAGAAGTATGTATAGATTTGTGATTAGAAAGAAATGTATGACAAGGATGAGGATCATGAATGGAGAAAAGCAAAGAGGTGTGAGCCATGCTATATATCTACAAGTAGAAGGTTGTAAGGCTACAAGTAGATCCTTAGACAAAGAGGGAGATAAACATGAGGAAGTGTTGAGAAAATTAGAACAATACAAACATGCAAGTTATAGGTTCACCAAATGAAAAAAAAAATCACTTTTCTTTCTTAATGTGTGTGATTGAACTATACCAAATAATAATAATATCAAATGTGTATAAAAGAGACCTAATTTAACTTAATTATATCACACATGAGATGGGATTGATAAAAGACAAGAGACTAATACAAGCGAACATACATGGGAAACCAAACAAGGAACTATGCTAAGAAATTAAACTTGATAACAAAAAAGTGACTCTTGTGTACCTAGGAGAAAGAAAATATGAGAATGAAAAGTGCTTAGAATGTTGACTAGGATTTTCTAGAGAAAATTGGAGGTTACCAGAGCTAATTTCTATCAAAGGAGCATAGTGTTCATGATAAGGGGCATTCTAATTTTTGTTTTAGAATTCTATTAAATCATAATTGAAGATTCTTTTATGTTCCCCTAGTTTTTAGAATAACAACAATGTGTCTATTCTTGCATTTGGTGGTTTGTTGTTGGTGTCATCTTCCTATGTTGTTCATGTTTGGTTGTTTGTGTGTTGTTCATGTGGTATTTTTTGTTGTTTTTCTATAGGTTTCTTTGTTGTTTTTTTGCCTAATTGTAGTTTTGTGTGGTCCTCTTGTTAGGACCTATCTTGCCACTAACTTTTGGTTTCTATAAGACGAGGGTCCCTTGCCAACCCTTTTATGTAATAAAAATAACCATTTGTCTAAAACTTAACAAAAATAAAGTATGATAGAAACACTTGATGGTAAATCAGTCAAAATACACTAGAATTAGAAAACTTAATCTACAAATTTGACTTGGCTATGCTTAATAGAATAAAAAATTGTAAAATATTGAATTGATTAGAATCAAAAGATGTATTTTTTCAAAAGTTTAAAGGTCACATGAGTTGATTTATGAGAAAGGGGTATAGCTATCCTTCAAGTAGTCCAATGTTGAAACCTTACAAAATGGAAAGATTAAAGGGGAAGCCATCTTAGTTAGCCCCCTTGTGGGTGGTCCAACATGGGTCCACATAAAACATGAATGTAGCAACATGATAATCAAGATTAAACTATGATGATTTTAAATTGAAAAACATAAATCACAAAACCCTAGTTTAGATACAAAGAAAAATGAGACCACACAAAGGTTATGCCAAAGCTCCAAATGGTTGAAAAAATGAACTCTAAGGCTCCAAAATAATGCTTTAACAAGATGTCAATGATCTAATGCTTCAACTCTCCAAAATTACCTCAAGAAAGCTCTAAACAAGAAATGATAGAGAAATTGTTAATTCATATGTTGAACTGAGAGAGGAGGGGTCTTCTTATAGGTTTTTTGGAAAGAAAATGAGACAAGGAGAGCATTAAATATTTGAAATAAGGGATAAGAGGATTATTAAATATTTGGATCAAATGGGCAAGAACATTAGAAATTTAAAGTAAGAGGTAGAGGAACATGAAAAGCGAGAAAACACATTAAATATTTGGAGCAAAGAAGGAAAACACATCAAATATTTAGAACAAAGGTGAAAAACATATTAACTATTTAGAGAAAAAGGGAATAAAATAAACATAAATACAAAATAAAGGTTAATGGGTAAATTACATAAAAAGGAAAAATTAAATTAATGAGGAAAAATGAAGGAAAATAAAAAAAAATATAACTATCAAATAAAGGTTTAAAAAGGGTAAAATCACATTAAAAAGGGATGAGAATAAATAAGGGGAATAAAATAAAAATAAATATAAAATAAAGGATCAAAGGGGTTAAAAAGAGGAAAAGGGTTAAAATGAGTGCAAATCATAATAAAAGGAATCGTAAAATATGCAATTTATATTAGTACACATGCATGTGGAATTAAACTCTATACCATGGATTTGAACTTTGTGCATGGATTTGATCTTTTGACGTGAAATCAATCTATGCAGTTCTGGTGTTGGCAAACACCTTTGAGGAATTTTCTAGGAAAGAAAATTCTCTCGTGGTCAAACTCATAGGATTTGATTTGATGATTTTGGAACAATGATTGAAGACACACAAAGCAATCATGCAATATGTCTAATTATGTGTAATTTTTGATACAATGCTATCGAATGGTATTCCTTGATAAGTCGTAGATGTGTGTTTGATGATGTCTCGATGATGCAATAATTAATTAGGGCTTATCCTTCTATACAACACCTTAGTGTATACATTACCATATTTTGTATTCAATTCAACAAATTCAGCTTGTGCCCAAAATTTTAAAAATTTGTTTTTGAAAGTTATGAGGTCATTTCCAACTCACAAATTCAACCTAAATAAACAAATGGGTAGATCGCAAATTAAATCCAAACATTAAAATGTATAAACATAAAATTAAATTAGATTTGAATTCATTACATTACATTAAGAACAACCTAACCAAAAAAATAAACTCACCCCACAAAAAAAAGTGTAGAATATACAATTTTGACCATTACAACATTATATTATTTGCCTTGTCTATTCTTAAAAATATATACTAATAATATTATAGTATATACTTTGAAGAATAGACAATCTAATATAATATGAAACACCAATTTTAAAACACACTTATATTATTAAATAATGTTAAACATTTAACATCTTTAACTCTATACTCTATTTATTGTCTTTTAAAACAAGGAAAAAAATGAAAAAATAGTTGAATATCAAATTTTTTTCACTAGTTTTTCATCAAACAACAAAAAAAGATTGAAAAGCTTACTAAATAGTAAAAAACAACAAAATTATGTTATAAATTTAATTCGAACCGAATTCCCATCCACCATAATAATAATAATAATAATAATAATAATAAATAATGATAAAGTCAAAAGAAAGAAGAAAAGAAAGAAAAAAGGAATGAAAATGATTTGGCTGGTCGGGCAGCCACCCCTACTAGCCCCCCATTCTCTTGTCATGTTTCTCTACTAATGTCCAATCTCTTACATAATGTTTGTGCATTTGTAAAGTGAAAGAAATTCTAGTTGTGGATAGTGTGACTACCTACTTCCTCCCTCTCCTTTACCAACAACAGACAAGTCCCATCTGCTCTATCCCAAAATTCCGAAATTTGTCCTCCTCCACAAATCTAAATGATGAAATATTGTAATTGAGCACACGCCTTCTTTTTTTCAATCTAAATTGGGAAAAAAACATGATGTTTTCAGGAGCACGTCCTTTCTTGGCTTGATGTGGTGACCCAAACTATTTTCTTGGCACACGTGTGATTGCAACATATCTCCTAAAGCTGCCCTCCCACACGTGAAAGCAAACATTTAGTGTACTTAAAAGTGGTCATGGAAAGATAGATATATGATTCTTGTGATGTGGTAACATGATTGCTTTGGTTTCTTAGGGTTAATAAACACATATAATCTTTAATGGAGTTTTCATGACCCCACTCACAAGACATAATGTGCATAGTGGGGACTGGGTGGTTGACTAGTCTTGCATGGTGGTTGGGGCTAAATTTCATGCTTCTATTTTTGTCGTAAGATATAATCAAAAATTTAAAAAGATTGTATTATATGCAAGGAAAACAATTTTTTTTTTATATAGATTATCTAAGATAATTAATTAATTAATATATTATGATAGATATATAATCTTAAACAAATTGTTGAGATAGTAACACTATAGAAAAATATATTTATCAATAAGTATATAAATTAATAAAGAGAATTAGGATATTTGGTTATAGGGTTTGATAAAGAATATTCTATGATAGATGGTGTTTTATAATTTTCTCACTGTGACCAATAATTTGGCTTGTATTGGATAATTCTTTCAAGACTTTAAAATTGGTTATGCTCTTTTCTGGGTCAACCTTGTAGCTGTGGAATCAATCCTTGCATATGTAGAATTGAGACTCTTTTGTGAATTTGACCTTCTTCTACATAAATAGACTCGTGATTCAATTTTCTTAGAATTTTTTTTACCTCAGTTATCTGAATATGATGGTGCATATAGATATCGATAGAGTCAAACCCTTAGATTGATTCAAGATTTTTGACAAGTTTGAAGATATTTCAAGCAACCATGCAAATGCCTAATCTTCTTGTTGATGTAGATGTTGATGTTATGCTCTTGTAATGATGATGCAATGAGTAATTGATCTCTATATGATCCCCATAAATAATTCAAATGAATTAGGGATTGTTCTTTTATACAACACTTTAACACAAATTTTAAATATGTTGCACTCTAGTTGTAATGCCCCAAGCTTTTGCTCAAGACATTAATGGATGAAAGACAATTGAACAAATTTTTCACACAACAAAAGTGGTAATAAACCACCACATAAGACACTAACATGCCTAAGGTGTTATATGCAACCCATGATGACACACTTGGCACACACAAATGTATAAGAAAAGTGACACAAGCGAAAGACTTCACTCTACCATGGGACAAGATACGATGGTTGAAACGAAAAATGAGGCATAGAAGAGAGATAGAATTCTCAAAACCATTAGATCACCTTCAAAACATCTCTATTAAACTACACTTCAAATTCCACTAGGTTACAACAAAGAGGAAATTTAAAACTATCATTTTTGAGCTTCTAAAAGAACTTGGACATAGGTTGGACTTTAGACCCGAATTGCGACTTGTAACTATTCATCAAGGTTGGGTTTGGGTTGCAAAAAGAAACTCGCAACCCCACAAACATTAGAATTAGGTTGACATATTGCAAGGTGCAAGTGAACCCTGAGTCCTAGACAAGAAGGATGTTCAGACTTTAGGTTGCAGTTGAAATCTACACCCCACACACTTTAATTGTGACATGCACCATGCGGACAAACTCTAGACCCTAAACCCAAGGGGCGTTCAAACCTTGGAACCCTTTTGCAACTTACACATCTACAATGTACAATCAGGTATCAAGCTCTGAATCAACATCACGTCAGACTTTGGGGCTTGCTAGCAATCTACACATTTGCAAATGCAAGTAGGTATCAAACTCTAGATGCAACAACATTTTAAAACTTGAAGGATAATGACAACTAGAACTCTGTAAAGTGCAGTGAAAGTTTAAACTTTGGATGAACAACTACTTTGGACTCCAAAATCCTGATGCAACTTGCATTGAGTTTTAGAATGGTAGTTCAGTTGCATTTCAAGGTTCATACTCCAGCTATAATTGGCAAATTAGATCTGCAACCTTGTTCTATATTACATTTTGGACTATATCTATGACTTGCAAAATAGAACATTGAAAATCTCTTAAGGTAGGGGACAACATAGTTTTTCCTCCACTCTCCAAGGTGTAATTTCCTCATTTTTTGAGCTATTTACGAATGGACTTAGGGGTACATTTGTGGGTTTGTTGGCTTCAACTCGACCACACTAAAACCTCCATAAGTACATGGATCTAAAGAATCAAGGAGATAAGTGAATCTCACTTTTTAAGCCAAGAGTTAGCAAAATGAAAATTGAAATGAACTAATTAAAACAATGCTATAAACTTACCATACCATTGAGATGGCCAAGATTCTAGCACATAAACCAAGCATTCCAAAAATCTCTGAATCTCCAATGGTGGTACATTTCCACCCAATCATGTGGTACCCTCAAGCCCACCGCGTTCACACTAAGAGATGAACACAAGGAAACAAACACACTCATGCAAGGCAAGAAGATATAGCAACACACATGCCAATAAAATTATATATAAGACTCAATGAATGAATAATCTAACCATAATGAATGAGCATACTAAGGAATAAACAAGGAGTGCCATCACACATAGCACGAAAGCTATGGGAACATGATGATATTCACAAACTCTTGGAGTTGCGACATGCCCATCGCACTACGATCAAATCTCCACAAGCAATTGTAATAAAGGGGGTAAATCACAAAACACACACCAACAAAAATTGAACAAAGAAAATAGGAATGTTCTTTTATTGATTTAGACAACACATTACATTACAAAAGCTCAAATACAATCAGAGGATGAATCATCCATAGACTGCAAAACATTACAGCTTCCTATCTCTAGTCTCTGGAATCATTTGCCTTCTATAGCCCCAAATCTGCTAGGGTTTCTATTTTCCCACCTTTTCTTAACTCTACACTTTCCCCCTTATCTCTACTACTTCCAAGGCTTCCCAAAAATGGTTATAAATAGCCCTTTTTGGCGGCCTCCAGCTAAATTTTGAATTTTGCATCTCCCTCCAAAAATAGGTCAACTTCTGGGAGACATAACTTTTGATCCAGGTGTCTGATTGACAAACTGTTTGAAGTGCCAAAATCTCACGAAGTGCTCTACGTGCTAATAATGTGCTCTATTGATTCCGCCCATTTTTGGGGCCGTACACGGCCATTTAGTGCCTCAAACCTGAATTTGAATAATTTTTAGGGGTATTTTTGAAAACGAAAACTTTAATATCTTTTAGCTCACAAATGATCTTTGCCTAATTCCTTTGCCAAAGGTCTGATTTTTCAGTTACGAAGCTTTTTGTAAATTTTTGCTTCCATACATGTCCAAATGCAAACTTTCCAAAAATAGCAATTTGCTATTTTTAGCAATTTGGAAAAATGGAAGGTTCTACATCATTATTCAAGCGATTATGGAACCAAAAATACTAATTTTGAAAAGAAATGAAAACAACATCAATGATTTTGAATCACCATCTTTTTTTGGGTGATGAAAGATTGCCCTTAAACCATTGGATGCTCCTACATCAATTTGCATCGTAAGGGAACTCTTGATTAATTTATTGATTTCACCTAATGTAAATTTATGTTATCACTTGGTTTAATAACTTTCCTCCTACTTGTTCTACCAATCACTTTGTATCACAACAAATGAGAGAGCCACTCCTTTCCAAAACCCTATACCTCCATCCTATGGTTCATCACACCTAACTTAGGTATCACAAAATTCAAGGTGATAAGGATACAAAATGCCACTAAAAGATACATACAACCATTCCACATTTGATACCATTCACTCCATAACACAATTTACTTGAATAAGTCCTAAATGTAATTTTATATCATTTTATTTCCCATATGAAAAGCCATAAAGTTTTCCCTGTCTCCATTAATGGAGCCATATGCAACCTCCAGGAATTTCTCATTTTTATTTTTGAGGGGAAATACAAATTTTGAAGCTACCCATTGTGCAAAATCCATCCAACATCCACAATCCTTAACAAAATTGAGAGGAAGGGATTGCAACAAAAATTTTCCATAGTAATGGCTCTAAAATAGTCATTTTTCAAATCAAAACATAGTACCATTTAACTACACATTCAAACACATAAATTCTTCAACCCAAATTCATTGTATAACATGGAAAACCATATGCTTCACCTAATGTGGGCATGGAAAAGGAGAATTCAATTTGAATTTTAAACATTTTGAATTGGAATGCAAGGGGAAGAATTACCTCAAATGAAGAACATACACATCAAATGAAAGAAAACTTCCCTTGAATCCCACACACACCTTCAAAAATCTTTTCTAAGATACTTGAATCACTAAAGCAAACTCCAAGCCCAAGCAATCTTTTCCAATGCAAGAATTTTCTTTCACAAGGAGAGGAGAAAATAGAGAGAGAGTGTTCTTCTTTTCAAAATGCAAAAGTGAAATCAAAATGCCCTTCCTTTTTTTCTATAATTCCCTAAACCTTTTCCTCTTTTGTCTCCCTTTCACACTTCAAAATGGATATTACAAAGGGCCTTTTTTAAACTTAATAATTTTGATTAACAAAATAATTTTATTTAAAACTATAGCCATTTAATTAAAACCCCATAATATTAACATTTCCATAAGGTCATTTAATCAACATACTTTCCAATTTATAAAATAATTATATTTTTCTTTATGCAATATATTTTAATTCTCTAAAGTAATTAAATCTATTATATTTTTCTTTTCACAAGGAATGATAAAATGATATAATTTCTTCCTAGTGAAGTATAATTAAATATTATTTTCATAAATACAATAAGCACACATTTTAGGATACTTTTAAATGCTAAGTGCTAAAACAAAAATAAACACATGAAAATGATTTCCACATACTTTATGGGCTTTCACAACATATGGATTCTAGAATCACCTCTTATTTGAATCTGAGTTAACACAAGGATACATAGGATCTATCTCATACTTAAATTGAGTGAGATAAGGGTTAACACAGACATTTAATCCAATATGAACATCTCATTTATAACCACCATTAGGGAATCACCCTATACCTATACACTCAAGTCAAACATCTTGTGTACCTTCTCATATATAATAGTTGAACTAAAGTATAAACACCCAATGTGGCATCATATTATATAAACTGAATAAGCATCACATCCAACATGAATCATCAACCATAATCATAAAGATTCAATATTTGATAGTAATTCATAATATTGATCCATGTATGGTAAAAACACTTGTACAACATATACACAGATATTGCAGAAATGGAATGGTAACATGGAAAGGTCCAACAAATACATCCACAGGCAAATGCCTAGATAACAATACAAAACCATGTCAGAGAACACATCGATCACATAGTAAAACATCATCGCTATTAACAATAGTAGAAACAAAATAAAAGTAAATAGATAACAAGGTGCAAGCGCCAGAGGCATTACATCTTCCCTCCTAGAACTAGGCTTACTCCTAGAAGCCTTCAAAAAGGTAAGCGTAAAGCACTCTAATCTATATGGCATCCTTGCAAGTAGTTGCAAATTCATCCAAAGAGTCCCATGAGACCCTTACCTGATCTAGGTCTCAACCCCAAAGTACCATCCTTTGATGCTGCAATATATGGATGGACTCTAAAGAAAGTTGCCTTCCCTCCTTGACCTATAAGGCACCCCAATCAAGCACATGTGTCACATATAGAATATACTATCTTAGAACTAAAACATGAAATACATCATGGATGTGTGAGAGACTGGGAAAAATGTCAAGCTGATAAGCTACTAGACCAATCTTCGCAAGGATCTCAAAAGGCCCAAAAAATATGGTGCAAGATTAGAACCTTTTCCATAATAGATTGGGCTCTTATGTAGTTGCACTCTCAAGAACACATGATCACCAACTAAAAAAATTTTATCCAACCTTTTGGAATTGACATACTTCTTTTTTCTATCTTGGGTACTCAACAACTACTTTTTGATTTGAACTACTTGATGTTCCATACCTTGAAGCATCTTGAGACAAAGAATATTGCTATCTTTGAGTCTATCCTAACTAAAGGGAGTATGACATAGATTCCCATATAAGGCTTGAAATGGTGACATACCAAGATAACTATGGTAGCCATTATTATAAGAAAACTTGAACAAATACAAATAGTCCTTCCAATGGGACAATTGGTCCACTACATACATGTGAATCATATCCTCAAACACTTGGTTCCCCTTTTTGTTTGGGCATCATTTTTAGGGTGATATGCTTAATTAAAGTTAAGTTGGGCACACAAGTCATGCTATAATGATGCCCAAAATAATGATGTGAAAACAAGATCAAAATCTAAAATGATCTTACGAGGTACTCTATGCAAGTGTATGATATCTTCCATAAAGGTGTGTGCCACCAATGCAACACTATAAGATGCCTTCATGGGTGAAAATTAGGCAACCTTGGTTTGTGTACTATCACCATGATGACATCATGACAAAAAGAAGAAATAGGCAAACCAACAATAAAGTCTAAGGAAATTGTGTTCCATCTCCATCTAGGAACATCATGTGGTTGTAGGAGACTTGTCAGATATTGATGATTAGCTTTTACTCTCTCACAATCAAGGCACCTAGCAATAAAATATGCGATGTCACGCCTCATTCCTTCCTAGTAGAATAACTGCTCAAGGTTGGCATGCATTTTCTTTACATCAAGGTGTGTTGCATAAGGGGCATGATGTGCCTCAATCATCATAACTAGATGAAGACAGCCCAAACTTGGGACATAATCATGACCAAGATGTCACTATCACACCCCAATTTTGGACAAATTTATTTATGTTATCTTTAGTTCTAATTATTAGTTAGATACATTTCCATGCATTTTAAATTATATTTATCAAGTTAAGATTTGGGATAATTATGATGAGATAATTTTGTTTTTACTCATGATATGCAGAAAGAGAATATCATATTTGAAAATGGTAAAAGGAAATAGATATGATTTATAAATGTGGATAATGAGTTATCTTTATGATTACTATTTATTGAAATGTTCATATGATGTTTATGGATGTTATGGTTATTGGAATAACTACTATGTTGGGAAAAATGAGGTGTATGCAAGAAACTAGTTCCCCTCCCAGATGAGGAGGGAGAGTATCACCAGAGAGAGGGAAGTAGATTAGGGAGAATGGGTGAGACATCATGACTCTGAGAACCCACACACATAGTGTTTGTATATACTTGCATGTGTTATTGGAAATTTTCTTGTGTCATAAGTATGGTGGTACTTTATGTCATAGCATCGTCTTTTGTATGTTGTTGTGTTCATTCTTTGTTATATTAAGTTGTCATAATACCTTTAGCATTTTGATGTTGACTCCTTTTCTTGCATCTCTCCTTATTGATATTGTCATATAGTTGATAAGGTCTTCTTTGTAAGTAGTGTGCATGATTATTATATTTGTATAAGGGGTTATAAATGCTCATATATATAATTATATAGTTATTTATTTTAATAGATTTGAATTTCAAATTCGATGATTTTGAGTAAACTCCATGAAGTGGAATTAAATGCATTAAATTGCATTAAATGAGGGAGTACTATGAAATTGATGTGGAGATATACTCCATCGAGCTGCCCTTATGTGAATACCACTTCAATTGTAAATGAAGGTGGATGGAGTGGGAAGTAAATGATTTGAGAATCTTGAGTTTCGTTGAGGAATTTTAGGGGGTTTTTCACTACCCATAATGAAAGAAAAATGGGAAGAAGAGGAGATAGTTGAAGGGGGAGGAAGAAGTGTAGAAGCGGTAGAAAAGAGGAAAATAGCTCTACAACTTTTGAGGAAATTATTGCTTGAGTATTGGTATGTTTTGCAAATTATTTTTGAAGTATTTGATTGAGTATTTTACTTCTTCAATCATTCTTTTGCATCATATAGAACATTTGTTTCATGATTTTTTCATTGTTTTAATAGAATTCTGAGGAAATTGTAAGATGGGTTATCTCTATTTCTCTATAGATATTTATATGGTTTTAAATCAAATTTTCTTTGAATTCTATGAATGACCTATATATTGGGTTTCTTAATGTTAAAACATAGAGACCATACTAGGTTTGTGGGCTATATTAATGGGTTAATATAAGATCATTATAGATCTGTATGAAGATAATATTTATTTTCATGTGAAAATCCAATTTGGTACTATTCATTGGAAAATTGTGGTATAACAAAAGTTCATGAAGAACCTATGTTATGTTTTATTATCTTGAGATACTTGTGGAAAGACCATTTTAGGTCTAAAGATTTTTTTTCATACAATATATACAAAGTGTCAGCTATATTCAAGCATGTCTTCATTATGAATGTTGTGTGGTTACACAACACACCCCATTTTACCCCAACAAAATAGGGACCCAACTTTTTTCTTGGCTTGTTTAGTTTCCATTTCTTTTGGGTGGTATGGTAAAGCAATCAGTATCACATGCATGTCGGGATGTCATCCTAAGCATTTCCAGACCTCAGGTCATAGGTCAGATTTTCAAACTTTGAATTTTGTATTATAGATCCTACCAGGTAAAAGATCATGAAAATCCAACCAAGTTTGCTTTTTGAAGCACCCTAAAATTCGTTAAAACAAGGAAGTTACAGTTGGTCAAAGTTCAGTCAACATGTCACCCAAATATTCATATTGACATAACATCCAGATCTTAATTTAATATCCTGACCTCTAATTGGATCCAAACATCAAATTTAAAGGACTCGGTAAGTTTAAATGTTGAGCATAAGGATATTAGATTACATCCAGACATTAACTTAACATCTCGACCAAAACATCATGATCCTGATGACGTCATGTCATCTTGGCCTTGCAAAGAAAACAAAGTTAATATCCATAACTCTGATATTCCCTTTGAACGAATAAGATGGTGCTAGGTGTTGAAGGGTTAAATGAAACAGTGAGATCACAAGTTTTGAAGATTAGACGATAGCGCATCCTCACGAGAGAATCTTGTCAGAAGGAAAGATTATGCACGCTAATGCGAGATGGTGACACGTAGATGGTTCCCAGAGGCTATCACCTCCATGTCATGATCATTTCATATCCCTACTATATAACAAAGTGACATTGCCTTGTTGACATCATCTAGATATTATAACATCTGGATATTAACATAATGTTCAGACCTTATTTTAAAGATCCATATTTCAATGACATCACCATTGTTTGATATAATTCTAGGGGTATCATATGCTTATGTCATCAAGATAATAGGTCATATGGATATTTCACACTTTTATTGTCATGACACTATTTTAGTATCCTTATCTCGATGATGTCATTCTATCGCATATCAATGAAGGACTTTCTTCTTGATGACATCATCCAGATGTTTTTGACCCGATGGATATTTTGCATTCAAAATATCCTGACCTTATAAATATCCATACCTTAGACTAAACTAGTAACATGATGCAATGTGTTGACATCACACCCGGACATATTGAAAGACAAATTTGTGGCCCAATGATGATTCTTTGGTCAACAAAGGTTGACTCGACCTATGACAATTATGTCATCCAAATATTCCTATCTGGATATCCACTAGGGATATTCATCATCTAGATGTCCATCCCCATAACTCCACGCTTTTTGCATTAAATGTTGGAAAAGGTCGTTGGCTTTTAAATTTCAAAGTGTGCCAATGGACACTTGTATAAAAATCACACAATTTCACTAGGATTGAACTATCAATTCACCCTAACACCATTAATAAGCCTCAAAATCACAAATTGCTAAGTTAAAAGGGATTTTTATTGCCATAATCAGCATAATTGCCTTTGAAAGCCCTAATTTCACTGAGAAGAACTAATTGTGAACCAAATCTGAACCATAGAATGAAATTGCAGAAGATTACTTCATCCAGAGTGTCAATTCAGTCATCACCACATCAATAATAGGTTAAGGAAGCATACACAAGTATGTATAAAACCCTACCCCTCTGGCTATTTCATAAGTTTGTCTCATGATTAATTAAAGAGAAGGTAAATGATGAATGTTAATGGTGATTATGCATTGTCTAATTCAATTCATAGGATTTAGGCATGTTACCATTTTAGAGCATGAAAGATCAACATTATGCTAACCCTAGATAGACAAATATATACTACTTGTTGAGATTGGTATTTTAAATTGCAGGACACAATGTCGTAGCCATGCATGGACAAGTGAGATGTAGAATTCAAATAGGTTATGTTCCCCAGAATGCGTAGCATGTACTACAAGCTAGGATTCACAGAGGACACTCATTTGGGTAACACCAATATTGAAGCATTTAGGGCTTGAATCGACACCAGGGAGGATGATCTCATTCTATAAAACATAGTGATAGCAAGCTTATATCATGTTGCTAGTTTTCGTTATTCCACAAAGCCTTTTGACCTTATGGCTAAGTGTACATAGAATTATGATGCTGCCACAAGGAAAGTGGAGAAACAAGAGATGCTTTATGCAGATTTATCCATGGAGGGTATAACTGAAGTGTTCAAATTGCCAATCTCTTAACCCATTTATGTGTCATACCTAGAGGCACTAGCAAAAGAATTCGATGCAAACAACAAGAACTGCAAAAAAATAATCTTCCAGGGATGGAGAAGTCTAGATAATATAGCCAAGGCAGCTGCCAAAATGGCACAACACCTCTATAAGTTTGATTTCAATGAAGAGGTACAATACATAATATTCATGCTCAGTAGGATGAAAGGACTAGTAAATTGTGGAACCTTTGAGCCATGGATGTTTGAACTAATAATGATGGTTGTTGAATATGAAGAAGATAAAGCAAAGGTCCAATGGGCCAAAATTATTAGTGATACAATACATGACCAAATGGTCAAGTGGAAGGATGGTAAGGGATGATCTTCAAGATGACATCCTACTTAGTATATGCTTGTGCAACAAAAGGCACATTTGATGGTCAACAAACTGTAGGAAGGATGGGTAGACTACCCAATGAGAAAACTCCCTAGGCGCACTATCCCTAATTGGAGAGGAGACTGTCAGTTTAACATTACAAAATGGTTAATGATTGCTTTATCATGAACATTGTCAAGCTCGTGGAGGGAGACAGAACCAAACAGTTTTTAGTGGGTGCTACTAAGGCAATCAACAGGTATGGCTCTTGGTTCATCCAGGCCAAAACATATTCTTATATCCAGATGGAAGGCTTCAGTTGAAAACCTTATATGCTACCCAGGTACCCTTCGGATATGGTAGTATTGATGGAAATGATGAGGCAACAATTGCCTATATTTGAATTATCCAAGAATAAGGAAGGGAGGCCATATAGGAAATTTCCCATCAACATAAACTAGTTCTTGGTGGGAGCTATAGAAAATGTAAGGAAAGTGGAGGAAGATTTGAAAAGTATATGTTTAGGGTTAAAAATAAGGTATAAGTTTTGGTTTATGTTTCAAGGGTAAATCCTCCTTTCACCGCAAACATTCAAGGGTATATCAACTGAGTTGAATCTCCACTAGTAGGAGCATTCACCTATCAGGTTAGGTTGCCGCTTGGAACGATGCAGGAGCTTAGATGTATCAAACAATATCTCAACTTAATGCTCAATTTCACTCAAAAAAGTAAGCAAATTATCAAATTACAGGAAATCCTTTCAAACTGAGATGAAGGACAGAGATATTTAACTCACTATTTTTTGAAATCTAGAAAGCGGAAAAGTCAGCGACATAGGGACAAGCGCCCAAGTCCAAGGTGCACTTTTTGTCACAAAATCTGGAACTTCTCCCGACACTGATCTACACTGCAACTTCTGTTTCTTCTTCAAGAAAAATGGAGGACACATGGACTAGCACCCTAGTCTAGGAACGTTCACCGTAGTCCTCTACTTCTCAGATCTTGAATCTTTGATGTTTGCCACCCCCTTTCCACAACTTCACTCCACAAAACTTGATACCTGTAACCTGCAATCACAAGGAGTGTGGGAGGGGGTTGTGGTGTTTAGACGCTTGCCTTGGTCAAGCCCGGGAGAGACATTCAAGTCTTCCAAACATTGTTGTCAGATAAGAGTGTGTATCTCAGTGGGATAGAGGCAAAAATTCAAATGACAAATGATTGAAAACATAATTACTATCACCTTGTAGTGAATATCTCATGGAAGGAAGATGCTCTTCATGCCATGAGGAGATGGATGCCAAATCTACAAAAAATAAACACAATAACAACACAAAATACTTCTCTATAACACAATGAATGCCTTGAATCACTTTCACATAAGCTTGTATATCAAAAATGCCATCTAATTTTCATCTAGTTTGCAAATGGAACCTAATCATGCTTATATATGCAACTAAAAAGATTCCTACTAAGAATTTTGTAATTCAAACTTGAGATGTCGGTATAGGACCTGAATAATGCTCACTAAACCGACATTTGAATTTAGGACAAACCCAAAATAGGGTAGAACTAGAGCGCTAGTGCCCAAGTCCACCCTACTATTTATGTTCAGTGATAATTAAAATAACACCCCCTAGGTCCTATTTTCCATAAGACTTCAGGGTTTTCTCATCAAGAGTCAAAAATATCACACAAGATGCTCTAAATCCAACTTAAGGACCCGGGAGCTAAACCTTAAGAGGGAAAAGCTCCCAAGGGGACATTTAACATAACATTTAGCCCCCACTTTAATGTATGTATAAACGCAAGGCCAATACATGCATTAAAGTGCAGTCAACAAACATAGTAGACACGCTGAGCATGGTGAAGACACGCCAAACACGTTGAAGATAGTAATAGGCACGCAAAACATGAAGAAGACAGTTACAGTCATGCAAAACACATAGAAGATAGCATTGAAGACAAGCAAAACACAATGAATGCAATGATTATTTTCTTTTTCTTTTTCTCATATATGAAATGCAGAATGCAAGTACAAGGAAATTAAACACACAACCCAAAACACAGGAGGGACTCATCGCGACCGGTCTTTAAGACTGCATATGGGGTGATAGACACGCAAAATAAATCTTAGAGTACAGGAGGGACTCATCACCACCAGTCTTTAAGACTGCACTTGAGAATAAACATGCCATACAAATCAAGCACGCCATACAAATCCTAAAGCATAGGAGGGACTCATCGCCACCAATCTTTAAGACTATGCTTGGAAACAAACATGCCATACACACACACATGGAAGACATGGAGAAAACACAACAGACAAGTGATGGAAGGAACCTATTGCTAGGTTCACGGCCATCTCAGGCACATTATAGGCACACACTGATGATTGGGCTTCGCCACAACAATTGCCGAAGACACGCTTAAGGGTTAAGATAGTCTCAGATCTGCTCCCCACCTTTGCAAAGGACTTTTAGAAAATGACAAGATTGTGCAATCTCCTCGAGAAGTACACCATCCCCACCTCCGTAGAAGGCTTAAGATAAAAAAGGCTATACGTGATATCCCACCTCCACAGAGGGCTTAAATGATTGCAATAGATTCAAGTTTTACAAACACACTTGCTAGCATCTACATCAGATAACTTACCTTATATATGCCCCCACATTAAGGTGGTTGATATCATGTATCAATATCAAGAACGTTAAGGTAGGGGCATAAAACACACAAGGGAACAAGAGTTGTCGCAAAGCCCATGCCCCCCAGAAGTGATATGTACTTTACGATCATCACATGTTCCCACAAACACACAATTTCTTACAAGAAAAGGTGTTAGCATCCATATAACCATGATAAACAACAATGCAAGGCTAGATCCAAGATAGACAAAGTGCACAGAGTAGCAGTATTGTTATGTTTTGTAAGTGCGATAAGACAACATCAAGATCACACAGAGTGATGAGTGCCAGGTAGCACCCATTAAATACACCTTTTTACTCCTCTTTTTATCCCTTCTTATTCCATTGTCCTGATGACTGCACCAAAATAGGCTAACAAGATTGTTCTAATGATGATTATTAAGAGATGAATTACTTAAAATCGTGATTTCTGATTGAAGGACTAATGTGCATTGAATTGATGGAAATATGTAGAAATCTTCTCTTTTTGAATCAACAGGTGCAGGTGTTCAGGTAGATAATTTTGTGCATCCATTTTGTCCAGATTCAATGTATTTGCAAGCTGTATTTTTTCTTTTTTCTAAAGGACAAATGTAAATCCAAAAATGTAAGAAACTGTTGTACTTCAATAAATGCCATGTAAGATAGACCATTGCTGTTGAGTTAATCTCCACCATCCATTGAAAACTCGGTATGGTGCCTTGTCTAGTAAAGGGCCATCCTTTTCTCTCATTTGTAAGTAAGATTAGATACTGAATTGTTGAGACTCTGCCAAATTGTGATCAATACAAAGCAAGTTTTGCAGGTTGCTGGGAATTTGTGTTCTTGTGTTATCCTCTTTGGTTTTCATGGTTCATATCAATCTGAATTTAATTAGTTGTGCTTTTGCAATGATGTGTAAATGTTAAGATATCTGATGAATTCTTTAGTCCATACTATTAGTGCTTGCTGATGGTAAGTTGTTGTGTATAGTTAGCCTGGGCCTTGTCATTGAATATAGTTCAGTTGCATTCCACTAGTTAAGCTATGCCATTGTCCAGGTGTTTAATGAGTGAATGCAATTTGAAAATCATAAGGATCCTTTGAAGATTGCATCATTTCTTGCAACATTTTGGGTTTCCTATCCTGGTGAAATAGGGAATGGTTTATTGAAAGTATTTGTCTATCTGCAACATTTTACCCTGTTGTGACTATCACTTAGAATCTCTTATCCCTTCTCTCTCTCCTTTTCCTTTTGCATTTTATTTATATCAAGTTTGTTAGGTTAGGTTATAAGCAACATCTACATTACAAATATGCTGAAAGTATGATAGGGTTTCTGCATACATACTACTATCATATTCCATAAACCCTGCATTTTATGTAAGACCCCTTGTTGGCAGAGCTAGACATACCACTGAGTCATTCCAAGCAAGCTAAGACCTAGTTGTATTATCCTTGGGGCAGTCCTATCTTGGATAGGATACCTTTTTCAAGAGAGGTGTGATACCAGCAATCACACCTACATTGTTGTGTGCTAAAACACCCATCAACAGGTTCTTTATCATTATTCAAGCAATTATGGAACCAAAAATACAAATTTTGAAAAGAAATGAAAACAAAATCATCAATTTTGAATCATCATTATTTTTGGGTTATGCAAGATTGCCCTTACACCTTTGGATGCTCATGCATCAGACACTCAGGGTAATTTGAGAAGTGACCTTGTCGCATCATAGGTGTTTGAGGGAAAACCCAAATGGTCAACCTATGCCTTAGACAACCAGGAAGAATCTTCAATAGGCCTTCCTTTCCACTTCACCATATATTCTTCATATTGCCTATACCGAGTACTTCTTCCCACACAGCTATCCAAGATCTCTTCTATCTCCTTTGAAGTAGATGCCAAAATTCTCCACTATTCTTCTGTTGGTCCATCCTATGTTCCACCTTCATGATATTTTATTAAATCAACAATGTTGAACATAGGTGAAATGTTGATCCCACTCGGTAGCTTTACCTCATATGCATTTCTTGAATCATGCTTCTTCAGGATTTTGCATGGCCCAAATTTCTTCATTTTCAACTTATTATATATTCCAACTAGAAACCTTTATTTTCTCAAGTGAACCATGACTTCATCTCCTACTTGAAATTCCTTATATCTCCTCTTCTGATCTGCCTTAGCCTTGTACTGAATATTCATCTTATTGATGTGCTTTCTCACCTCTTCATGCAAATTCTTTAGGTGTTCTGTAAAGTCTTTAGCTTTGACACTTGTCTTTTCTCCGTTGTCCATCTTCCTTAACTCTGAAGCATTTCTTGGACTATTCCCATATATAATATGGAATGGTGATTTACTTGTACTCCTATTGATAAAATTGTTGTAAGCAAATTTTGCCTATGGTAAAAGCAAATCCCATCCCTTGGGCTTACCTCCTACTAAGCATCGTAGCAGATTACCCAAACTCCTATTCACCACTTCCGTCTATCCATTGGTCTATGGATGGTGTGCAGAACTAAACTTCAAATCTATCTTCAACTTCTTCCACAATGTCCTCCAGAAACAACCAACAAAATTGGTATCTTAATCTGAAACTATGCTCTTAGGTAGACCGTGTAGTCTCACAACCTCTCTAAAAAATAACTCTGCAATATGAACAACATGATTAGTCTTCTTACAAGGAATAAAATGTGCCATCTTCAAGAATCTATCCACCACCACAAAAATAGAATCATGTCCTCTTTGCATCCTTGGTAAACCAAGAACAAAATCCATACTAATATCATCCCATGGCTTCTCTAGTATAGGTAGTGGTTGATATAGCCATGTATTTTGACTTGTTCCTTTTACCATCTGATACACTCTACAACTCTGCACAAATTTCCTCACATCTTGCTGCAATTGTGGCCAATAATAATG
Organism: Cunninghamia lanceolata; assembly: GCA_027924645.1. Lineage (NCBI taxonomy): Eukaryota > Viridiplantae > Streptophyta > Pinopsida > Cupressales > Cupressaceae > Cunninghamia > Cunninghamia lanceolata. The sequence goes on along the minus strand of BSBN01000112.1, from coordinate 21,012,396 downwards.
CTCACCAACAATAGCAATGGTCTTATCTTGACCAAAGTGTCCAACTAATCCCCCACTATGTTTCTCCTTTATCAAGTTCTCTCTCATGGAACTCCTCGGAATGCACAATTGGCTTTCCCTAAACAACATGCCATCTTGGATTATAAAATCCAACCATTTTTCCCTGTCCAAAGTAACAGGTTCCAAACAAGCTTTCCAAGCCTTTGCAAAATCTAGATCTTTAGGATACAAACTTTTGAGCTCATCAAACCCAACGACCTCTATCTTCATTTTTGTCAACAAATTTTGCCTTCTGCTCAAGGCATCTGCAACTTTGTTGGACTTCTCACTCATGTGCTTCAAAACAAAAGTGCAAAAAACTCAATCCATTTTAAGTGCCTTTGATTTAACTTTCCTTCACTTTTAAGATACTACAAATCCTAATGATTAGTATATAAAACAAAATCTTTCAGAAACAAATAATATCTCTATTTCTTCAAAGCTCAAACTATAGCATAAAACTCCTGATCATAAACAAAATACTTTTTCTTGGCATCATTAAGCTTCTCACTAAAATAGGCAATGGGCTTACTTTCTTGACTCAAAACAACTCCTATAACACTACCACTAGCATCACAATCTACCTGAAATAACTTATTGAAATCTGGAAGTGCCAAAATAGGTTGCTCTGTGACTTTCTACTTTAATGTATCAAAACTCTTGGCTTCCCCTGTAGTCCATTTAAACTCTTTTCTATCCCCTCTCATTGTCTCAGTTAGGGGTGCACAAATACTACTAAAATTTCTGATAAATTTTCTATAAAAACTTGCCAAACCATGAAAAGATCATACCTCTATAGAACTCCTTGGCATGTACCTCAATAGCACTCCTTGGCATGGGCCATTCAACAATAGCCCTTAATTTTTTTGGGTCCATCTTAAGACCTTCATTTGAGATAACAAATCCCAGGTATACCAACTCCATCTTCGCAAAACTACATTTCTTCAAATTAGTCAACAACTTCTCCTTCCTTAGCTTCTCTAAAACTCTTCTGATATGCATCAGATGCTCATCCCAAGTCTTACTGAAAATCAAAATGTCATCTAAATAAACAATAACAAAACTTCCTAGAAACTCTTTCAATACCTCATTCATGAGCTGCATGAATGTGCTCGATGCATTAGTTAGCCCAAATAGCATGACTAACCACTCATACAAACCTTCCTTTGTCTTAAAGGTTGTCTTCCATTTATCTCCTTCTCTGATTTGGATTTGGTGATACTTACTCTTCAGATCAATCTTCGTAAAGTACTTGGCTCGACTCAAACAATCCATTATGTCATCCATTCTAGGCAATGTAAATTTGTACTTGATTGTGATCTTATTGATGGCTCAAGAATTTGTACACATTCTCCACTCTCCATCTTTCTTTGGTGCTAGTAATGTAGGTACCACACATGGACTTAGGCTCTCCCTTATCAGTCCCTTCCTTAACAACTCGTGAACTTGTCTGTCCAGCTCTTCATTCTTTGCTGGAGTTATTGTATGGGCTGCCTTATTTGGCAAACTAGCTCCTGATATCAAATCCATTTGGTGACTTATCTTCCTCACCAATGGTAAACCTTCTAGTACATTATCAGAGACAATGTCCTAAATTCTTCCAATAGATCTAAGACTTCTACTGGTACATCTTCACATTTCTCCTGGCTAATCTTAGGAATCAATGCAAAGCAATGACACTCATGCTTCAAACCCTCCAAAAATTTCTACCATCTACCAAGCAAATTCTAGTAGCACTACATACCTTTTCTTCCACCTCTTTCAAGGGCTTCAACTTATGATGACCTCCATCCTTTGTTAGGGAATAGGTGTTTGCATGGTCATCATGGACATCACACCTATCATACTGCCATGACCTTCCCAATAGAATATGACATGCATCCATTAGTATGATGTCACATAGCACCTCATCATGGTAGTCCCCAATTTTAAACTTGACTAAACACTACTCATTGACCAAATCTCTATGGTCCTTTTGCAACCATGCAATCCAATATGGATGCCTTCTTCTTGTCAACTTCAACTTGTTAACCATATCCTCTGAAACAAGATTATTATTGCTTCCGCTATCAATAATAATATCACAACACTTACCTTCACACTTGCACATTGTGTGGAATAAATCCTTCCTCTAATCTAGTTCTTTCTCCTCATTCAACAAGGTTCTTTTGACAACTAGGGTTTCTCCTCTTTTAGCATCTTTAGATGCTCAAATTGTGCATCTTCATCTACATGTGCAACTCGTGCATTACCTTCAGATCTTATATTTGTCCTTCCTTGATGTTGTGGAAACTCGTATGCTTAATGTCCTTCTCCACATTGGAAACAGATTCCTTTAAAACCTCCTCTTCTAGGTCAGACTCTTCCTCCTCCTCTTTGCTCACCATTATTTTGCTCACAAGGGTGATAGGCATTATCTCCTCTCTAATTTTGACTAGTGCCAGATTCTTCACTTTTCTTTTGATCTTTATTTTGGCCTCCATAGGATCTTCCACCAGTCCTTCCTCCTTGACCTATTCCCCTTTTCTTGCTTTCAAATCTTTTATTCATCTTCTCTTCCACCTTTAGGGAAAACTGGTATGCATATTCTATGGTGGTCATTCTAACCAGGCTCAACTCCTCTTGAATACTTGGCCTCAACCCATTAATGTAACAAGATACCTTCTCCTTGTTGGCCTCTGCATGGCCTGTCCTGATAGTAATCTTATAAAAATCTTCTGTATACTCCTTGAAAGACTTGTTACCTTGCTTCAATCCTTGCAGCTTCTTCAACAACTCCAACTCATAGTCCACAAGAATGAATTGCTTCTTTAGTTTGTCTACCTTCTAATCCCATCTGGTAATCTTTCATTTTCCTCTTCTATTTCTCTCTAACTAGACCTCCTTCCACCAAATACTGGCATGGCCCTTCAACTTTGTATTCACAAACTTGACCCATTTCGGATCCTCCACCTCTTCATACTCGAAATATTATTCCATATTATTGATCCAATCAATAAGCTCTTCCAGATTCAGATCTCCAGAATAGGTAGAAACTTCAATCCTAGGCCTCTTTCTGATCTTTGAAATGGCCCTCAACAACCTAACTTTTGTAGGATCTCCTGCGCCATCCTATTCTTCCTCAAATAACTCTTCTTCTTCAGCTTCATCTTTTCTTCCTTCTCTTATTCTTGGCTCAAACCCTCTTCGCAGCTCCTCTTGCAATGCATCGATCTACCTCTGTAGGACTCTAAAACCCTCTTCTATCAAAGCATTTATCCCATGATAGTTTCTTCATTGAGGCATTTTGATCTCTACAACAAACCCACAACCTCAAGTCCTAGTGCAAACTGCCTCATGGTCGACGATCTATCTACACACTCAATAACCCTTTCTCTAATACCAATTGATGAAGGGGGTAAATCACAAAATGCACAATAAAACAAATTATGCATATAAAATAGAATGTTCTTTTATTGATTTGGACAACACATTATATCACAGAAGCTAAAATTCAATCAGAGGATGAATCCTTCAGAGGCTGCAACATATTATAGCTTCCTATCTCTAGATTCTGGAACCTTCTACCATCTGTAGCCTCAAATACACTAGGGTTTCTATTTTCCTACCTTTTCTTGACTCTAAACTTTCCCCCTTATCTATACTACTGCTAAGGGTTCCCAAAAATGGTCATAATAGCCCTTTTTGGTAGCCTCTAGCCAAATTTTGAAATTTGCATCTCCATCCAAAAATAGGTCAACTTCCAGGAGCCATAACTTTTGATCCGAGTGTCCAATTGATGAACTATTTGAAGAATTGGAAATCTCATAGAATGCTCTATGTGCTAGGAATCTTCTTTGCCAATTCCACCCATTTCTGTGACCATATAGGGCCTCTAAGTGCCTTAAACCTGACTTTGAAATTTTTTCAAGGGTTTTCGGGAAACAAAATCTTTAATATCTTTCGACCCACAAATGATCTTTGCCTAATTTCTTCACCAAAGGTCTTATTTTTCATTTACAAAGCTCCCTATAAATTTTTGCTTCCATACATGCCCAAATGCAAACTTTCCTTTGCCAAAGGTCTTATTTTTAGCAGTTTGGAAAACTGAAGGTTCTACATCATTATTCAAGCAATTATGGAACCAGAAATACAAATTTTGAAAAGAAATGAAAAGACAGTCATAAATTTTGAATCATCATTGTTTTTGGGTGATGCAAGATTGCCCTTACACCTCTGGATGCTCCTGCATCATCATTTAGTAAACGTACTTTCTAATTAATAAAATAATTCTATTTTTTTGGTGCAATATATTTTAATTCTCTAAAGCAATTAAATCTATTATAGTTTTATTTTTGTAAGGTGTTATGTATGAAAAGTGGGAATGAAAGAAAATGTAAGGTGTATGGTTAATTAGATTCAATCAAGCCCTTCTTTCACACATACATTCATGGACATAGATTAAGCTAAGTCACAACTGTGATAGAGGACTCAGCTACACGTCTAATGCCACTATGAGATGATTGGAAAGATAGAATAGATTGATATCTTGTTAAAACCCTAGTCTAATTAGGCCTAAAACCCTAATATGCAAAATCATAAGCAAATGGATGAAACCCAACAAATGCTTGCACAGGAAGATCTTAAATGTAGATTAGAGACATACAAGATTTCAGATTTCAGAAAGAGGAAACTTTGGATACAAAAGAGTGGGCATCTAATACAATGCTAGGGGTTCACTTCACTCAAATGGAGGCATATTTCACAACAATGGGCTCATACCAACAAATTCTTCAAATTTGATAGGCTTTCCATCAAACAATCTTTCTCTACAAAAGGCACAATTAGGGTTTTCAACTCTTCAAAGTCAAACAAGATTATTAGAGGTCTTCTTACCCCTCAGGGACTCATACACAACCAACCCAAAACCTCACTCAAGACTGCACTCTTCACCCAAAGCACTTTGCTCCCAAACTACCATTATCCTACTAGCCCTCCAAAATGGACTGTCAGAGCATATATTTTGTTCCAGACCTTAATTTAAGACTGGGAAGGGTTTTTTTGAATACCCATTAAGGAGTTTTTAAACATATCTCAAACTCAGTATAGGTTACTTCGAAACAAAAGGCTCAAAAATTGATTGTCCTCTATTTTTTTTGGGCCTAATTAGGCCACTTTTGCAAAGCAACCCTATACCAATCTTCTTCCAAACTTCTAAACTCTGTTCCAATACTCTCCATAGGTTTCAAAACCTTAGAATCAATAATTTTCACAAGGAGAAACAGTCACAAAGTTGCCCAAAATATCAAACCCTTGGTTAAGCTATTTTAGACTAGGTTTCATGGGGTTTTATAGGAAATCAATACTTCTGACCACTATCCAGTCAACCAATCACTCAAAAACTTCTAAAATACCCTACTCATGCTCACTACATGCTCATATGATCATTTCCAAGGGCCTTCTTGCAAACCCTAACACTTACACTATCATTTGCAATGAAATTACATGAATTTTCCCTCTAGGTCTTCACCATACATGCGCAAACCCATACTCTTGGCTCTTGAAACTCATACCATGCCAAAACCTATTCCAAATACCTTCATTCTACCAAGTTTAAAGAGATTTCATTGGGTGAAATGAGTTTGATACCATTTATGTTGCTCTCAGGCTCCTTGCATAGAGTTTCTGGATAGTTTACACACAAATTGCAATATCTTTCATTATACTCAATGAAATTCAACAAGACCAAAAGAAAAATGATATAGACTCATAGATTCACCAATTCCAATGACTATCCCTCAAGAATATGATTGTACGGGGTTATACAAAAGCTTGCAACAATAGTTTACCAGTTAAAACATAGAAAACACAGACTTTATTATAAAAACAACGCTTTTATTTGATCTTCTTCATATATACAGTCCTCCTCTGACCATACAAGGTCTCATTATGCCTTTTTATAACCATTATCCTAACTATCCTTTGAGATTCCATGACCAAAAACCTTTCTCTGCCTAATGACTCTTCATATTCCAATTTTGATATTATATGACAACATTACAAAATATGACACTTTTTTACAACAATGAACCTGCATGACTCAAATTACATACTAGATGGTCTATTATGACCTTATGATATCTAGACTCAACTCATATTTACACATTTGACTCATATTTTAATCAACTTGACTAAACTGACTAGGTGCTTCTGCACTAGCGCCCTTATCCAATGTAGCACTTTTTGAGGGCTTCAAGATAAAATATGCTTTAGACTGTAACCTACTTAGAGATTCTCAACACTACAAAACTGGAGGACAAAAGAGGAGGTGCCCTTATCCAATTAGGGATATTTCCCATCATTTTCTTCAAATCTAGAATCTTCCTACTCTACTCTAATCTCTTGCAACTTCTCTTTGCAAGATCCAACACCTGTAACTTGCAATCACATGAGAGGGGTTGGGGGTTGTGGTGTTTAGAAGATTTCCTCGGTCAATCCCTAAAATGGCATTCAATCCTTCCAACACTGTTGTTAGAGAGAGTACGTGTCCTTGGTGGACAGAGGCAAAAGTAAATGATATGATAAGTTGATTGAAACACAAAATAGATGTCACCTTAGAGGTGAAGCTCTCACAAGGAGATGAAGCACGCCATGAGGAGATGGATTGATGAAGACAAATCTGCAACAAACAAGTACAAACACAACACAATACTTCTCTACAACACAATGAAAGCCTTGAATATTCTTAACACAAGATCACAAGTTTGCATTATCCATCTAGTTGTAAAATGAAGCCTAAACATGTTTATTTATGCATTTTCGCTAAATATTCATAATTGAAATTGAATAGGCCGACAAAGGGAAACCTTTTAATGGTCACTTTGAGGACATTTAAAATTCAGGTCCTAAAAAAATAGGTCTGGAATAGGGTGTGGGTGCCCTTGTCTAGGGTCCTATTTTGGGACTTGATTAAGCTCAAGAGTGTCCCCTAAGTCCCATTTGACATGGGTTTTGGGGGATTTTTCTCTGGGATTCATTTTTAACATGCATGATTAAATCTAAGGGACCTAGGAGCTAAACTTAGGAGGTAAAAGTCCTAGGGGGACATTTGACGACATAACATTTAGCCCCCACTTTAATGTATGTATGATCTTATGACCCATACACGCATTAAAGTATGGTCGAAAACACATCAAACATGCTAGGAACTTGAAGCTAAGGCATACACAAAGATTGAGGAACTATTTCAAGCCCCTAGTCTCAAGTGAGCACTACAAGACACATCACAGACATGGAAAACACAATGAAGATACTAGGAAGCATGCAAGACATGGAGAAGATAGTATTGAAGACATGCAAAACATGATGAAGACATGATAGAAGTCACGTAGAACACGATGAAGACATTGATATAATCATTCCTATATATATGCATGAAAATAAAATTGCAACACAAAACCCTAAAATATAGGAGGAGCTCATCGCTAAACCCTTCAAACTATACCAGGGGGAAAACATGCCATACAAAACCCGAGTGTGGGAGGAGCTCATCGCTACACCCTTGAAACCATGCATATAGGGGAAAACATGCCATACAAAACCCAAAGTGTAGGGGGAGCTCATCGCTACACCCTTGATACAACACTTGGGGGAAAACACACCATACAAAACTCAAGTGTGGGAGGAGCTCATCACTACACCCTTGAAACCACTCACGGGGGATAACACACAGAAGACACACAGAATACACAAGTGCCATATAACATGCCATAGACATACTATATGTCTTAAACACAGCAAACAAGGGTGATGGAAGGAGCTTATTGCTAAGTTCCACCATCTCAAACACATTGCAGACACACCTGACTATTGGGCTTATGCCACAACAACCACCAAAAACATGCTTAAGGGAGGATAGTCTCAAGATCCAACCTTGCCTCCACGGAGGACTTTTGTAATAAAAGGATGTGCACTATCTCAAGAGATACACCATCCCACCTTCTGCAGAAGGGCTTTTGAATAAAATAATATGCACTAGCTCAAGAGATACGTTATCTCACCTCACGCAGAGGGCCTCTTTGATCAAGGATATGCTATCCTGCCTCACAGAGAGGGATTTTTTATTGCAATATAAATAAAGATGTGTACTCACGCTAGAGATACAACATCTTGCATCATGGAGAGGCCTTACAAACACACTTTGTTAGTACCAAAATCATCAGACATCTATCATTATATATGCCCCCACCTTAAGGTGGTTGATGTCGTGTACTGATATCAAGCACGTTAAGGTAGAGAGAATACATGTAAGGAAACAAGAGCTTTTGCCAGGCCCATGCCCCCAAAGCGACATGTGCTCATGATCGCCAAATGTTCCCTCAAACACATTGATAAGAAATTCTAAAATAAGATAACAAGAGACGTTAGAAATCTTACTCTAAGATAATAACCAAAGCAGTTCATTATAGCTATGCATGAAAATAGTCACATCAAGGACCAAGGCTATACTTATAGGTTCAGATCTAAGTATAATCATTGGGCTATACTGCAAGTACCTCAAAACTGAGTGTAGCAAGAAGGTGAGATACCAATCAAAGTGTGCAAGAGAAGATTGAGTGGCTTGCAAAATGTTAGTTACAAGAAATTCCATGTAAGATGATGTATCATATGGAGTGATTCTACTAGTCAAGCATCGGATATATATAGATCAAACCCGTCGTCATGTATGGACTAGTTCCATTTTTGCTTACTCGCTGAAGGGACACATAGTCCATATCAATATTTGTTTGTTTTCATCATCCATCGACTAGGTAGAATCACTAGAAGAAGGTAAACAATAAAAATGAGAGAGGAGAAGAAGTGCCTTAGCAAGACCATGTAGGAGGATGCCCCCAAAACACCCTCCACAACACTATGCCCCTAAGGCATGAGACACAACAATAAAATAGAGGAGAGACAAGATGGAAGAATGATGAAACAAATAGAAGAATGGTAACAATAGAGGTGGTCTCCTGATATCCTTGACCTTACAAGAGTATCAAGGGTCATCCATGGAGACCTAAACAACACATAGCACATCATGGGAGGAACACAACATAGAGAGAGGGTCACATAAGTGAGAAAAAGAATGCTACGACAAAGGTGACCACAAAGGGTTAGAAATACTTACCTATTATCCTTGATTCTGATATTTACCTTGATTGTTAAAGCTTTATCTCTTCTTCTTTATTCCATATTTTCTTGAGTTTGTGAGGGTGTAATCATAGAAGTTGTTAATGGAAGGTTGTCTATTTATGATTTTGTGGGAGGAATGTCATAGGTTTATATGTCAATCAATCGGGGTGATGTAGGGGCGGGGAAAATACCCATTTCAACCAGTTTGTAGGGTTTTGGAATACCTTGGTCATTTGGAACAATATGGTTATTTGTGTTCTTTGAATTGTTAGTAGTTTCTAAGGTATGTAAGTCTTCAGGTAAGGGTGTGTGATTTATTTCTTTGTTTAAGATGTAGTTAAGAAGTGTTTGAAGATCAGTTGATAAATTTTTAGTGTCAGTAGGTTGAAGAAGTTGTTCAAAAAGAGAGTATGCATCATCCAATGCTTCATCCTACCTAGGGAGAGCATGAAGGGATGGTATGGTAGTGTTAAGGAATGTTTCAATTATTTCTTCTTCTTGTGCTAAAATATCCTCACCAAGTGGGGTTATGTTGGGAGAAGACTTCACATTATTAGATGAATCACCCAGGGCTATGTTATCCTCATATGTCATAGAAATGATGTCCACTATATCATCATGAAATGTAAGGAGAGAAGGAGGATTGTCCTCATCATTACCTTCGTTATCTTTCATGGAGATGAAATTTGTGAGATTTTCCAAGATCAAAGGGTGTATACCCATGAGAGTGGTGAAACTTTCAAAATTAGATATGTAACATAGAATTTTGAATGTAGAGCTCATAGAAATGTCAATATCATAGATGTGTTCTATTTGTTGGACTTGAGGAAACTTGTCAGTGAATTTATAGAAATTGTCAACATCTATGATGTATACAAACAAAGCTTCCAAAGATGAATAACAAGATGCATCCATGATGGATATACTATTTTGCACTAATACACTTGTTTGAGGGAAATGGATACAAAAAGACACATAGAGTCCACAACAAACATAGTGGATAGGGGGAAAGAGTACAACCCAACAAGTCCCAATTTGATGATTTTAAAGGTTTTGATCAAAAGATGTGAAAAGGTGTGTAAACAAGTAGTGTTGAAATACACATTGTGTAATTAAGATTATGCCAATTTTCACACAATGATATGAAATTATGCAAAATTTTCAAATAAAAAATAAATATATGCCTAAATATGAGTGCAAAATCTGAAATGAAAGATATCTAAGATGAATGTAATGAAACAAAACCAATCTATGCTTGTTTATGCACCTAAAATGCTCATTTTTTCACTTTTTTCAATGCAAATGCACAAAATATGTAATGAAATTAGGAGAATGATGAGGGGTAGAAAATTGAAACATTTTAATCAGTCCAATAATTCAGGAAAATTTGTCACAACATACCAATACTGCAATTCTATATGAAAGATTAGCCAAAATGTAGTAAAAATGCAAGGATTTTTGAAACCCTAATAGTGAAATTAAGGCATGAAAGTATACAAAATGATGAATGAATGAAGTATAATCAGATTTAATGTGTAAAATAACTTAGATCAGATTTGAAAATGATGCAAAAATTCTACAATGCTCAATGCAAATCAAATTTTAAGGAAATATGAATGAATATGCCTCTTTTTGTTGAAATACACAATGTGTAAATGCAAAATTTGAAGTGTATAGGCAAACACACACAATGACAAAACACTAATATCCAAAATTAGATTTTAATGAGTGTCAAAATGAGTAGTAAAATTTGAAACAAGATTTTAGCTACAAACCCTAGCTTTTGGAATTACTAGGTTATATGAAAAAATGTAAGTTTTCAAGCAAACCCTAGCAAATAGAGTATGTAAATGCAACGTAAATGATTATAAAATGATGAATTGCTGTAATTTATCTTATATCTAATGTAAATATCAGATATTTAAATTATTTAAATGAAATTCAATTAAAATAGTGCAACTTATGCCTTAATGCAAGGCAAAAATTCCTATTTTTTTCAATTTTTATGCAATATTTTCAAATGTAATATGATGAAAATGAAATGTATGAATGCAAATCTTGTTTAAAACACTCAAGAAGATGCAAATTTTAGAAAAACATAGGTTCACAAAAATGTTATGTATGAAAAGTGGGAATGAAAGAAAAGATGTAAGGTGTATGGTTAATTAGATTCAATCAAACCCTTCTTTCACACATACATTCAAGGACATAAATCGAGCTAAGTCATAGCTATGATAGAGGACTTAGCTACAGGTCTGATGTCACTATGAGATGATTGGAAAGATAGAATAGATTGATATTTTGTTAAAACCCTAGTTTGATTAGGCCTAAAACCCTAATTATGCAAAATCGTATGCAAACAGACGAAACCTGACAAATGCTCGCATAGGAAGATACTAAATACAGATTAGAGACATACCAAATTTCAGATTTTGGAAGGAAAAAACTTTGGGGACAAAAGAGAGAGCACCCTTGTCTAATGTAGCACTTTTCTGAGGGCTTCAGGATAAAATATGCTTCAAATTGTAACTTGCTTAGAGATTCCTAACACTACAAAATTGGAGGACAAAAGAGCAGGTACCCTTGTCCAATTAGGGATATTTCCTATCTGATGCAGAGTAGGCAGAAGAAACGTTTAGACAACTTAAAATTCCCTCTTCACATAACATCGAACCAAATACATACCTTCTCCCTCTATCGGCAAGACATACTACTGTCGGTCTAACCTGCTCCTCATCTTTTGATATCCAATCTTACACCGATATGCTTAACAACTTCACCATCAGCTAGACCTTTGTCTATTTATACCGATACTCACACCTTCTATCGCTGTGGCTTCGACAGTCAATATAACATTCAAAGACTCTCCCAATGGCTCTTCTCACACCGATGGCTTCAGCTTATATATACATTTCCTGACCTTCTATCGCAAGTAACCCATTGTATCTACACCCGCTTTGACCACAACTTGTATCTTACGAAATGCATATTAACAATGTGCATTCTAATATACAATCTTCGACATGCAAATGCAGGATATACATGAAGTGCTTTCACATACAACTATGATATACACACACACTATCTGTGACATACAATTGATGTATACACAAGAAATGTATCTCTTCATACAATTGCGATATACATAGGAGTTGTCTACCTGATATACCTTAGCAATATACACAGGCAATGGATCTTCTCATGCGATTGTAGGATACACACAGAATGCACTCAGATACGATTACGATATATACAGGGATTGTATATTCATTGGGACAACACCAAAATATTACGCCGAGGATGTCCTCTGCAGCCAATCTCGCAGTCTATATTCTGTCGAACCCTAGCACATAGAGATGCTAGGTTCTCTACTGCGACCACTCTTCCACAGCTCAGATCCCCTGTTCCACTTTGCCATGACCACGAACAAAAAGAAAACAAAACAAAAAACTATGTATAGAGTCCATTCCACTGATTTCAAAAAAATCCACCAGTGGAATGGTCTTAATCTTGGATCTCGACAATAGAAAACTAGATTATTACACAGAACAATTTGATACAGAGAATATACACAGAACAATTTGATACACAGAGAATTTACACAGAACATAGAATTTGTAAACACAAACTGACAGAATTTCTATTTCTTCAATCAAACTTCATCTCTGATCTCCTCTTCTAGAAATGTGTTTATAGTCTCTTCACATCCAGTTCCAATCGGAATACCAAAGGTTGGAGTCGTTACAACTTCCATCTTTCAGATTTTGCTTAACCAAGATTATAAGCCAAAATGCTAACTAATCACACAACACATGTTAGCACATGACAAAAAAAATGCCTAACAACACCACACACTTGATTTGATCATCCACATACCCCAATTGTCCAATATGTCCAAATTGGCTTATCATGATGCCAAATTTGTGACACTGGTTCACATGATGAGGTCTTTATTACAAACATGAAATGACAACATGAACAAACATAGAAATGCATAAAACACAACAACATATTAAAACCTTAGTCTTCTCCCTCAGATGAATATTTGGCTTGTTGAAGGGGTGCTCCTGCACCACTATCATTTTCTTCAAATCTAGAATATTCCTACTCTGCTTTGATCTCCTACAACTCCTCTCTGTAAGATCCAACACATGTAACCTGCAATCACAAGAGAAGGGTTGGGGGTTGTGGTGTTTAGGAGCTTGCCTCGGTCAAGCCCTAGAATGGAATTCAAGCCTTCCAACATCATTGTTAGAGAGAGTGTGTGTCCTTGGTGGACAGAGGCAAAAGAAAATGATATGATAAATTTATTGAAACACAAAATGGATGTCACCTTGGAGGTGAAGCTCTCACGGGGACATGAAGATCTTTCATGCCATGAGGAGATGGATTGATGAAGATAAATTTGCAACAAACAAGTACAAACACAACACAATATTGCTCTACAACACAATGAAAGCCTTGAATATTCTTAGCACAAGATCACAAGTTCACATTATCCATCTAGTTGTAAAATGAAGTCCTAAACATGTTTATATATGCATTCCTCCTAAACATTCATAATTCAAATTGAATAGGCAGACAAAGGGAAACCTCTTAATGGTCACTTTGTGGACATTTAAAATTTGGGTCTTGAAAAAATAGGTCTAGACTAGGGTACAGGTGCCCTTGTCTAGGGTCCTATTTTGAGACTTGATTAAGCTCAAGAGTGTCCCCTAAGTCCCATATGACATAATTTTTGGGGGATTTTGCTCCAGGATTCATTTTTAACATGCATGATTAAATCTAAGGGACCTAGGAGCTAAACTTATGAGGTAAAAGTCCTAGGGGGACATTTTATGACATAACACAAGGAATGAAAAATGATATAATTTCTTCCTACTAAAGCATAATTAAATATTATTTTCACAGATACAGTAAGAACACATTTTAGGATACTTTTAAATATAAAGTTATAGAAAAGAAATAAACACACATAAATGACTTTCACACACTTTACAAGCTTTCACAACATATAGATTCTAGAATCACCTCCAATTCATATTAGGGTTAACACAGGGATACATAAGATCCATCTCATACTCGATCGAGTGAGATAAAGGTTAACACGTACATTTAATACATTACAAATGTCTCATTTATAACCATCATCAGAGAATTACCCTTTACCTACACTCTCAGGTCAAACATCAGGCATACTTGCTAATACATAATAGCCAAAACAAAGAATAACCACCCAATGCCACATCATATCATATAAACTGAATAAGAATCACATCCAACATGAACCACCAACTATAATCATAAAGATGCAATATCTAATAGTAATCCACAATACTAATCCATGTATGATAAACACACCTGTACAACATATACCCACATATCAAAGTAGTGGATTGGTAACACTGAAAGGTCCAACGTATACATCCATAGGAAAATGCCTAGATAATAATACAAAACCCCATCAGAAAATAGCTTGATGGAATAGTAAAATATCATTGTTATTAATAGTAGCAAAAAAAAACAAAAGTCAATAGATAGCAAGGCACAAGAGCCAAAGGCATTGCACATGTTAGCAAGTAATGACTAGTTAGATGAGGGCCAACTTAGGCCCATGATTAAATTAAATTTTTAAAATTTTGGTGTAAATATGCAATTGTAACTCTAAAGTACGTTCAAATATGTTACTATGAATCTAAAGTAGGTTCAAATCTACAACTATAGATCTAAACCATGTTTAAACATTAACTTGTGGGACTAACCCAAGGTAGGGAATAGAAAAGATAAATGTTGGATACAGATCCTTGGGATGTGTTGAGTTAGGTTCAGTAAAGGCTCTATTTAATTACCAACTTTTACATAGAATTAAACCACTTATATGCTAGGCATCGCATTTGAGACAAAATGGGCCAAAGTGAGACCAAAAAAAAAAGGGAAAAGTGCTAGGTATACAGTTTTCACCATTACATTTTGTCCCCACTTTGAATTGCATGTGAACTACTATAAATCATGCATACAAAAGTAAACAAACAATCAACATGAAAGTAAAAGATACACACATATAAAAATGATATAGATATGGTTGAAGATTCAACATGTTCTCTATGTAATGAAAATTGTATGTTAGTACCTACAAGAACACAATTACATGAATAACATCTTTTTTTTGAAATAGACATTAACAACAATAGATTAACAATATCAACAAATAAAAACTAAAAACTAAAATGAGAGATATGGTTGCAAAGGAGCATGCAATAAAAGATGATAAATGTGGCTATGAAGGAGCTTGCACAAGAAACTAATCAATGTGATTGTGGAGTTTACACAAGAAACTGATAAATGTGATTTTGAAGGAGCTTGCATAAAGTATGGTTGTGAAAGAGGATGTACAAAGTATGATTGTGCAAGAGCTCACACAAATCATAACTATGAAGGAGCCTACACAAACTATGGTCATGTGATCCAAGAGGATTTGGGTCACTAAATCACACCATGATAATCAAGATTTTCTTTACAACCCTTGTATTAATGTCAATATGTTCATCATAATGTTCAACACCCATGTGCCAAACTATAAGTCCTAACTAGCCTTCAATAATTGTGAAGTGGTTATGAAGTAGATATGAAATGGTTTGGTTCAATTGATGCTCCATCTCCCTTCTCTATATATTAATGTACATGCCATTCTTTGTAGATAGATAAGAATGAAGTTATGGAGTACATAGACATCAGACATTTGATCTCTTAGATATTGTACAAACAACATAATACAACTTTTCTACTATAGTTCTACATCTGTTGTAAATTATCTTCTTTGCTTTCCTTATTCATTTGAACTCTACATATCTTTAACCTTTATCATTCATAAATCACTTCCACATATAACCTTCTTAAATACATTTAAGGTTGTCCACTGGGTATCCTCTTGGGCCTCAAATTAGTGGTATAAGAGAATACACACTTCATAACTTTTTTTAGTGGTATTGTGGTATATTTGAACTTTGTCTCTATTTGTATGCACATTCATATAATGCTTGAATATAGGAAGTTATGTCTTGAGATTCATGACCTTTTATCATACCTTCCTATATATACTTAGATGGGAGATAAATTCATAGTGACACCTTTAGAAATGTTCTAGAAAATGATAGAGGATGTATTGCAAAGACAATGAAAAGAATTGGAAGAAATCCATGCATGTTAATGAGTGGGTATTATTGATCTTTTCTCACTACTTCTCAAGTAGGTTCAAAATACTTCCAATTCACATCAATTATGTGGTTGTCAAACACCATACAAGGTACAAGTCAATTTAGAAATCCCTATGTTTAAAGGAAAAATAGATGCAGATGCCCTAGATAACCAGCTTAACTTAATCTATTCATACTGCACAATTAATTTTTTCTCCAACCAAGAAATATTACATTTTCTCTTTTTAAAGTTTCTTTTTAGTAAATAAATGGTGGAATAACTACTATATGACACATGCAACCTATAAATATGGCTTAGACACATTTGTAGACATATGTAATGGTTTTGTAGAAGCAATCAAAGAAATGTATTATCTTGTTGGAAACTATGATGACTAGTTCATCAAGTTCTCTTAGTTATGCCAAGGCTAAGACCACCTTGTGTAGGAATATCTAGATACCTTTCATACTTTGGTGTCCAAACTAGATGTTTAGGATTTAGAGAAAAGCATTGTTTTAAAGTATAGGTTAGGATTGAGACCACATATCTAATTAAAAATGTATTTCCTATAGATCTCTTCAATTAGAGAAGCTTATAGATTTTCTTGCAAGTTTGAAGCAAAATCCAAGGTCAAGATTAAGATTCAATATTCTAAGTCTCAAACTAAATCATAGTTAAAGTTTTCCAAGAAAAATTCTAAACTAAGTAGTGGTTCTCAATACCACCAATAGAAAAAACAATAGCTATCAAATGACTGGAACAAGAAATCTAAGACTAACAAGTGGTGTTTAGTTCATAACTCAATTAGTCATTCCAATAAAGAATGTTGCACTCAGAAGACCTTACCTACACAACTTGAAGCAAGAAGCACAAAAAGTATAATATTGGAAAAGAGTAAGTAGATATTAGATATAAACCTTATGTCATGGTTAGTACCACAAACATCTACAGTTACCATTCATAAATAAAAGAAGTAGAAATATTATGCCATCTAAAATGTGGATTAATGGTCAACCAATACACTTCATTATTGGCAATAGTAGTTAGAAGAATTTGATTTCTCTTGAAGTAGTTTGAAGATTGAAATTGTCACTGACACCTTGTTAGATACACCAAGATACTGAGAGGGGGGTGAATCAGTATCTAAACAATTCTTCAAATTTAACTTCAACTTATCTAAAATAGATCAAAACTTAAGCATGACAACATTAACATGAACATGAAAGATTAACACAATGCACAATAACACATAACACTAGATATACATGGAAATCCCTAGAGGGGACAACCACAGTGATTATTAACTCACAATATATGAAGCTTAAATAATAACTTTGTTTTAGGGATTTAACCTAAGGAAGTTGCTACTTGCTAAGTAACTTTGGTTTAGGGTCACTCCCAATGAAGCTTCTACTCCCTGATGACATTATTTAAGGGGATTTAACCCAAGGAAGCAACTACTCCCTAATCTAAGAACAAACTCAGAAATGTTCACAGTATGACAATCTTTCAAATGTCTGAAAACTACCTTTGAAACTCACACATGATGATTGCAATTTTGTCTCTTCACACTTTCTTTTGAAGATCTGATTAGTTAGTCACATTCTATAATTGATCACTATCTCAAGTAAGTCTTCAAGATGAATCCAGATAGCATCAAAAACATCTGCTCTTTTTGCCACTGCCACATATTAAAATGTATTTATTTTGCTATTGTCTGCTTGGAAACCTTTTCAATCATTTTGCAATTATACCTTCTACATTCAAGTTGATCTACTAGTTATACATGATATTACATTGATTGCATATCTTGTCAGCCTGATTAAACATAAAAAAGTACATTTATAGGTCGGCCATACAATACACAATATGAAATGTGTGGAAGATAGGTCTAATTAGGACAACACGTTACACTAGCAAAAGACTAAAGCCTTGCACACCCCAGCACTTGCTTAACCAGGTCCAAAACATTATTCATAGATTCAAACCTCAAGAAATTACATCCACACACTCCACTCATTTGAAAATAGGACAACTTTAAGGTAAGCTCATGAAAACTTTGAAGAGTAACGACCATATCAACTAGGCAACCTTGTGTGGTACTAGAAACAAGAAATATCTTCATGAAACTCTTACAAATGAGTCCACATGGCTCATACAACATCCCCAAACACTTCTTTGCTACCGAAAATCAAAGAATTGTGCCACACACCTTCAATCATTTACTCTAAGAGCACATTGTTATCTAGAACACACAACATGTTGTCAATTGAAAAACTAAGCTGTGGACCACTAAGAAGCTTGAAATAGGAAAGAAACATGAAATGCACATTCAATAACATGTTCAAAAAGATACAAGGTCAATCATTTACTTCCGAAGAAATGCAGAGCATTCTAGTAGGTCTTCAACATTACTCCATTCTGTCAAAGCACATACTAGTACTTTATCAATCATCATTTTCACTGTGGAGGAAATGATGGTTTGTAACTTTAGAAAAACACATTTACCATCCTCTAAACATAGATCCAAAATTTCATAGCCATATTTGTAAATGTAGAGGAATATAGAGCATTCCATTCACCTTTCAACATCACATTACACTTTCAAAGCCTTAACCAAAACTCAGTCAAGAGAAAACTCTCTGAAACTCAGGATTTAGCATATTTACATCATGCTCTACTTAACTCTTGAACTGCAAGACCATGGCTTCAAAACTAGAGGAATGCAGAGCAATCCATTGCCATACTAGAAACATCTTCACATAACCCACACTGTGTTCAACCTAATTTTGGAGGCCACGTCTTCTTTGCTTCATCATATACAACTCAGGATTAGTAAGAATGATCATTCAACATGCTTCAAAATAGGAACACATCCTCAGCATTGGCAACACAATTGATTCTCTTAATTCATATAGCAGGCTTCAAATTCAACTCTACTTTGATTCATTAGAAACACACCTGATTCTTCTAATTCATATTGATCAGGCTTGAAACTTAACTTTGCTTTGATTCATTAGCAATAAAACTGATTCTTCTAATTCATATTGATCAGGCTTCAAACTCAACTCTGCTTTGATTCATTATCAACACAACTGATTCTTCTAATTCATATTGATCAAGCTTCAAACTCAACTCTACTTTGATTAGGGATGTAATATTGAGATTTTTGTTTCTTAGGAATATGACATCCAACCATGAGCAGTCTCTTACTCTCGTGATAATGTTGACATCAGTGTATGCAATTTTGACATCAATGTATGCTACTATGTTGACATCAATGACAACACATATGGCCAACAATCTCCCCCTTTGTCATTTATGAAAACATATGCTCCCTCTTAGACTCTCTCCCCCTTTGACATTAAGGACAAAGGTATCCACTACCTTCTTATTCTCCCCCTTTCATCAATAATCATTTTCCTTGCAAGCTCCCCCTATCATCAATCACCACTACCTACTCTGCCTAAGAGGTAGCCATCATCAGTCTAGGATAAAGATATGGCATGAACTCCCCTAGACAAATGCAAAACTATGCATATTTAGCAAGAAGAGGGAGGGGCAATTACCCCTAACCTTTGCTGGAGATCCTCAAAGATGTCTTTTGAAAGAGACTTTGTAAAGATATCTACAATCTGATCCTTGGTTAGAACATATTCCAACTTCACTTCCTTGTCTGCAACCTTCTCTCTCTGGTGCAGTCATGGTAAGAGGGTTCACAGAATGAACTATCCAGACCATGCAGCAAGAGTAAACATAACAAAAACAAATCAAAGATATGAAATAAATGCAAGTTCAGTCATTTAGTATATTAAAGAATTCAAATATAGATCGGTCGGCAACATGTGGGCTTACGATTGGGCTCACTGGCCTGATTACAGAGTATCAGAATATGCACTAGATATAGCTTTGAAGCTCCTTTGTACAAGATCTAAACTAAGAATTATCTCTATATCCTGAACTACTTTCCTAGGAATCTATTACATCAATATATATCATCTCCGATATAAAAGATTCCTCCGTGTCAGCCAAGGAAGATCACAAACTTCAATGAAGAGCTGTAACATGTGCACATGGGTAGGTCGGCCCTAAATGAATAGAACTCCTTCACAAATGAATGGAATGATGTGTGGATCTTTGGGAAGGTTGGCCATGAACCTAAGATCATTGAATGATGTATCATTAGGCTCCACAAGTCAAGAAATTCTCCGCAGGTCTTCTCCATTAGCTGATTACCTGAGACTACTAGGATGCTCTGTTCTAAGAAAACAATTGATCTTCTAGTAGCGATATCTCTCCGATATCTTAACAACATGCTCTGAGATTTGGATATGATGTGCATGAATGAATCTAGATACTAAATCCAGCTCTGCAAGGTCTGAAATGCAATTGCGGTAGAATGTGGACCAAAATATTGAAACCACTTTTGACTGAAGTGCCTGAATTGAACTGAAAAATGAAAGAAAACAAACTAAACTGCAAACAAATTGAAATGTAAATGTTTTTGGTTGATGCAAAATTGCTCCTGCATCAGACATCTAGGGTTATTGAAAAAGTAAGTCCCTCACTTTGCTAGGGTTGAGGGAGAACCAAGACGATCCACCTCAGCCTGAGAAATTTATGATGAATCTTCTTTCGGTCTTCCTTTCCACTTCACAATGTATTCTTTGTATTGTCTTCCTCTGGTGTTGTGTCCCACTCTATTGTCCAAAATGTCTTCAATCTACTCCGATGGTTGTTGTGGTAACTACTTCTTCAAGTCTTCCTTCATGTTGTCATTGAACTCTGCTACATGATACTGATATAGGTCTACAATGTTGAAAATAGGTGATATGCCCAATGTCTCCGGTAATTCCACTTCATATGCATTTCCTGAACCAAATTTTCTAAGTATCCTACAAGCTCCAAACTTCTTCATCTTCAACTTGTTATATGTTCAAACTAGAAACCTTTCTTTTCTCAAGTATACCATCACTTCATCTCCAAGTGCAAATTCCTTGTGTCTTCTCTTCTCATCTACTTGCTCCTTATATTTTCTATTCATATCCTTCAAATGCTTCTTTACCTGATTATGCACTGTCTCCATATGTTCTGCAAATTCTTCTGCTTTTGCACTTCTCTTTTCTACCATACTGATATCTCTCAAATTTGCAACTTCTCTAGGGTTTGTTCCAGTAACAATCTCAAAAGGTGTTCTTCCAGTACTCCTATTTATTGAATTATTGTATGCAAACTCTGCTTGTGAAAGAACCAAATCCCAACTTCCTGCCTTCTCTCCAACCGAACATCTCAACAAGTTTCCCAAACTCCTATTCACTACCTCTGTCTATCCATCATGTTGGAACCTTCAACTTTTTGCAAAATTTGAAGGTCCCATGATGAGAAAATCAATTTCAGCACCCAGAAATGCACCTTAAAAAACTACCTCAGTGACCTACTTTGGAGGGTCATATTTTGAAGCCTGCTCAGTTTCATACCAAATCACTTGACAAGCATGTTTATCTACCATATGTTAGCATGTATGTCCAATTTTAGCCTCCCGTGATCAGATTTGACAAGGTTTTGAAGTGTCAAGTTGAAAGGTTCTGAGAGATTTTGTTGGCTGCATAGTGTTAAATCTGTCAAAAAAGGTCAACTTTGGAGGATAATAATTATCAACCAGAAGATTGTCATGACAAACTAATTGGTGTCTCAGATTCTTCCCATATGAATGTGCTTTCATGCCAATTCTCAAAGTCCTAGCACCTGATTTGGTATTTTTTCAAAATAAAAACCAAATGGATTTTACACAGTTTAAACACTTGCATTTCCAAAAAAGTTACAAAGAGGTCAACTTTGACCCTTGATATTTTGTGAAGAAAGATGACTGGTAAAAAATCATCTTGCACACATACTCATGGAACCTAAATGAACTAATATTCCCAATTGCAGTTTCCCAGGAAGAGATTTGATGATTTTTCAAAATAGCAAGTTGGTGCCTGGGCTTAACTAGCACACTCTAAGTGCTGACCGAGGTGGGCCCTTCAACTTCCATCTATTCCCACTCTCCGTTTCTATTTCCATTTTGGCAGTCACGGTCAGTCATGGTTTGGTTGGTAAACTTTAGTTTTTATTTAACAGTCTCCCGCCCAGTCGATTTAAAATTGTCTCCCACCCAATTGATTAAATGAGCGATGCATTCAAAAGGTGGAAGCATAAACAAAGCACGCGAACTATCAAATGTGGTATCCTAGCCTCATGGCTTCTCCATCACCTTCATTATTAGCAAGTGGATGTGGAGTTCTTAGCAACCCATATTGGTACAAAAATTGGTCTCTTCCGGTCTGGATATCTGCTTTAGAGAGATCCCTGACGTCACTGTAGATGATGATGAGCAAGACATGACATATGAAACAATCATTTCAAAGTTCATTCTAAAAGCAAAGCCACACATCCAAGAGCTTCTGCAGTCATTGCATTCATCTTCACCCATCTCTGCCTTAGTTATAGATTTCTTTTGTACTGACCTACTCGACATTAGCACCAGTCTTAACATGCCATCTTATATATTCTGTTCATCCTCTACTTCTTTTGTTTGCTTCATGTTAGATCTTCTAAGGCTCATCTAAGAGATTGAAGTTTCAATTAAAGATGCTGATTTTGATGTGGAGATTGTGGGGCTTCTGCTAATTTCTACCAGGGATCTGCCCACTGCCATTCAAGACAGGGCGAATTCTACGTTTAATTGGTTTGTCCACCATGCCTCCTGCTTTAAGGAAGCATTAGGGATTCTCATTAACACCTTTGCTGAGCTAGAGGAGGAAGCCATGAAAACCCTTAGCGTGGCAGCAAAGCCATGTATCTATCCAATAGGCCCATTGATGTTCCCAGATTATGATGCTTTGAATGAGTCCAAGTGCCTGAAATGGTTAGGTAAGCAGCCTCTGTCGTTCATTTTGTTTGTGGCCTTCGAGAGTAGAGCCATTTTGTCAATGAAGCAAATTACAGAACTAGCGATTGGATTGGAAGCCAGCGGCCATCGATTCCTCTGGGTACTGAAATGGTATAAATCTAGGGGCTCTTCTCTGGAAATTAACATTTATTAACTTTTACGGGAGGGTTTCGAGACTCAAACCTGGGACCGTGGGCTGGTGCTTCTTAATTGGGCCCCTCAGATCCCCGTTCTTTCTCACCTGTCTACTAGAGGCTTCCTTTCTCATTGCAGGTGTAATTCTACACTAGAGAGTGTCTCACATGGAATTCCCATGATCGCTTGGCCTGTCTCAACCAAACAGAGGATGAACAAGGTCATATTGGTGAAGTAGATTCAGGTAGCCATAGATTTGATGATAGAAAACAATGGTTTTGTGAGCAGAGAAGAAGTGGAAAGAGCAGTGAGGGAATTGATGGAAGGAGGAAGAGGATCAAAGGTGAGGGAGAAAATGAAAGAGTTGAAGGACAAGGGCAAGATTGCACTCATGGAAGGGGGATTACAATGAAGGTCACAGCTGATGCAGCAAAAGATTTCTCATAGATACCAAGCTTAAATCCCTAGTTTGTGGCCTCATGTAGGCCAAATTTGTTGTTTGTCATTGGCTACTATGTCATCATTTTCTTTTTTTTCTTTCGGTTCCACGATTATTGTGAAACTTGTTGCTTTGGCACTTGTTAATGTGTTAAATCATAATGGTTAACACTATTTAGTTTTGTAATTAGTTTTTAGTTTTGTTTTCAGTTTTCTGCCATTCAACTATTTTTTTGCTTCCTATAAATAAGAATGTAATTTTATTTTTTAATCAATAAAGTTTGTCATTCTTTCTGTCATTCCATCCTAACTTGACAGTGGTATCAGAGCCAACAAATCATGAATGGTAGTCCAAATCATTGTAGGTGCAAAAGTTTCATCATAATCTATCTCCTCTTTTTGAGCATGACCTTTTGCAACAAGTCAAGCTTTATGTTTGTCAGTCTATTCTTAATTAAATATCACACTTCAATAGTCAAAGGTCAATTTTAGTGAATAAAAATAGGACAAATATTTACCACTTTTTGTTGTGGATGAGGTGTAAAATTGTTATTAACTGTTTGGCCATTGAAATGGATGATATTTAAGTAGAGTGTGTTTGTCAAGTGAACCATTTGCTTTGTAGTTGTTTCAAAAGATCCACTTGCAACCAATAAATTTACAACCTAGTGGAGGATTGACCAACTCCCACGTGCCATTCTTTAAAAGAGCATCATACTAATTTTGCATAGCTTGCTTCCACACTACAATATTTTTATCTTCTTTATAGGAAGTTGGTTCTAAGTCTGTTGTGATATTGATCTCATCAGTAGACTCCAAGTTACCTTCATTACTAGATTGAGCCTATTGCCTTGCTTTATAAGAACTTGTTCCTGTCTTACCAATTTCATCAGGTCTCAAATCTTTCAAGGTTTGCTAGACTTGTTTTGCTCATTCATGTAAAGATTTTGACTGAACCAAAGGTGCTTCCATTTCTTGAATAGAAGCTCTATCAACGTCTAATATTTTTGAAATCCTAGGCTCATCTAAAGGTTGAAAGTCATTTATTAGAGGGTTTTTTTTTTGAGATCTTGAGGTTGAACATATTGGGTTAGAGATTCTATAGGTGGATCCAACAAAGATGGTTCCAAATGACCCCTCCCCCCATATTGAGGAATCTCATATGGATGTTCTTTCCAAGTAATAAACTTAGCAAATTTTTCAAGTTGTTTTAACTAGCAGTCAACATTGGCATCATTTTTTAAAGACTCACAAAATATAACATCTCATGCAATAAGAAATTTCTTGTGAGCCTCATCATATAACTTATATGCTCTTGAAGATTTAGAGTAGCCTAGAAAAATGCATTTATAACTTTGGTGATGCAACTTACTTCTTTTATGCTTCGGAATCAAAACATAGCAAGTGGAGCCAAAAATTTGAAGATGTTAAACAAATGGAGGGTAACCAAAATAAACTTCATATGGAGTCACTTGGTGAAGAGCAAACGAAGGAGATCTATTTCAAAGATAAACTATTGTTCTTGTTGCTTTTACCCAAAAGTGCAATTGGATTGAACCTTTGAAATATAACATTACATGAACCATATTCATGGTAATTATTTTCATTCTTTCAACAACACCATATTGTTGATGAGTACCTGGGTGTGTGCAAGAAGTTGTGCCCACTTATTGGCCAAAAAGTTGAAGTGTTTTCCCTAATTTTTAGAATTTGTCACATTTGACCTAAAAATTTGAAGCACTTAAAGGTGGAATCTTAAAAAAAGTCACTAAATATGAAATGTATTACTCAGAGTCTAGTTTCCAAATATGTAATTTTTTTCAATACCCAGATGATAGAAATTGATTTTGAATAGGCGTTTCTAAAAACCACTGTTTAAAAGTCATTTTTTTTACTATACCATGTACGTGTACGTCATCCATATTTTAACCTAAATAATCATATTTTTGAAAATCCTTTTGGGAAAAGATTTGTAACTCACTGAAGCACGTTTTCCATATTTTTTTGTAATTTTTTATTGAATATTTTTTTAATTAATTTTTTATTGGCTATTTTTTGTCTTTTAAAAAATCATCGTGTACGTCATGCATAAGATGACATAAACTTAACATTTTTTGAAAAAAAAATTTTAAATTGAAAAGAATTGTCTAAAGTATGTTTTCCTACAATTTTTTTTACAAAAAAATATTTTAACAAAAAGTTATTAAAATACTAAAAAACTCTGATAATGAAAGTTTATGGACCTATTTCATCAGAAATTGATTAAAAAATAGAAAAATTAATCCAATTGTAAAAAAAATTACATATTTGGAATCTACACTATTTGATCTATAATGGGTTTTAATTTCTTTAAAATATTTTGTAAAATAGACCTTCAGATATATGCCCAAAGTCAATATTTTGTTGTGACATTAAGAGGGCCTTCAAGAACCTTCAAGTTGTAGGTCAAACTAGGTTTAGAGGTCAGGTTCGGGTCCCCAAAGCATTTCCTGAACTGGGTTACAAAGCAAAACCCAAGCTTAAAATTCAAATTTTAAATAACGGGATCCCGTTTCTTACTCCACCGGTGCAAAACAAAACGGGATCCCATTTATTATTTGTCCATTTTTTTAATAAGACTGTACTATGACTATCATCCCTACAACTTGCTCTACAGTACGGCCGACAGCAACATTTACAGCAATCTCTACCATCTTTTTTTCTTTTGCGGGTCCATCAACTTGGAATATTGTTTGAATTTTGATAGAAGCCATCGTTGAGACACTATTTGAGTGAAATTTTGTTGAATTGGTACTTGTTTGAAGGACTTGAACAAAGAAGAAAGGTTTTCGATTTTTTTACATTCATTTGTACATGTTTCATAAATTTTTTAATCATGGGATCACAAAGTCGTAATAAGAGGAAAGATAGGAAGGTATTAACCCCTAAAGAAATTGAAGCAAAGAGAGAGGAGGAGGCAAAAAGACAAAGAGATAGAAGAATAAATATTCAATCAATGAATAATGTTGAAGCATCCAATTCCACAACTATTGAAGATAAAAACATTGAGGAGACCATGGATGTAGACGATGTAAATTTGTAAGAGGTGAATGTGGAAACTAATACGATTATACAAACTACTCCTGGTATGTCTTCAAATCCCTCTATCAATGCTATGGAGAATGTTTCAATAGGCACAAATCTAGGTACTTCTTCAAATCCACCTTTGAATGAAATGGAAATAGTGTTGATAGGAGATTTAAAACAAGCTGGATATAACAATGTTGAGATTGATAATCTTCGTAGAGATCGAAATTTGAAACAAATTGTTGTTGAAAATAAAAATGAAAATCCTTTTGTTGAAAATTAAAATGAAAACCAAAACCATTTTGTTGTTGAAAATGAAAATGAAAACCATTTTGTTGTTGAAAATGAAAACGAAAAACCTTTTGTTGAAAATGAAAATGAAAATGAAAACCGTTTTGTTGTTGAAAATGAAAACGAAAATCCTTTTGTTGAAAATGAAAATGAAAACCATTTTGTTGTTGAAAATGAAAATCATTTTGAAGTTGAAAATGAAAATGAAAATCCAAGATGTGATGTTGAAAATGACAATTTTTTTAAAAAAATTGAAAGAGATGTTTTGGATAATCTTCCTAGTAAAATTTCTTGGAGACAAATAAGAACACATGCCAATAGGTTATACAAGGATTTTTTTTATCGTAAAAACTATCATTTCAATGTCAACTAATGATGCAATTAATGAGAATGTGGAAAATGAGAAAAGTAATGAAAATGTTAGGCATTTTTGTTAAACCAAGAAGAAAAGATCAATCACTAAAACATGCTATGTCTACTGTTGCTAGTGTCATTGAGTCTATTGGATGTAATAGTTGATCCAAAGATAAGAATGCAGCAAGACAAGCTATAACAACTGCTATAGTGAATAAAACAACTTTGAATAGAAGAATGGTAAGCAACATTAGTGGAATTCTAAAAATACATCCTAAAACATTGGTAAGAGCGGTAAAAAGAAGAGAAAGTATAGAAAATGATCCAATTAACCAATGTTGGAGTTTTAGTGGTCGACTCCCGAGATCTGACATGAAACTAAATGTTGAAATTAGATCTTTGATTGAAAAATATTGGTATGATAATACTAGGGTATCATCTAATGCTAGAGATGTTTTAAAATTAAGAGCGAGGTCCAAAGTTTGTGATCCTCATCCAAAACACCTATTAGATACAACACAAACTTAATTTTATAGAAAATTTTGTGATGAATTAGTGTTACCTAGTAATATTAAAATAAGTCAAAAATCTTTTGAAAAATGCAAACCATGGTATGTAAAGATTAATAAGCAACGAATATCTTGTTATTGTAAAATGCATGTTTAATTTCGTTATTATTATGATGTGTTTCAATATATACGTTGTACTTTACATAGTAACATGATTATACAGGAATGTGATATTAATATGCCAATTGAAGCAATAAAAGAGTTTATATCAAGTTTGTTCTGTGAAAGATTTAATGAAAAATCATTTTATTTAAGTTCATGTATTTCTGGACAATGCAATAGTTGTGGCAATCTTTCTTTGTTAAGAGTTTGTATGCATGAAAGTGTTGAAAATGATTTTGGACAACAATTAGTAGATGTTAAAAAATTTAAGAATGTTGAATATTCTTTAAAAGATGGAAAATTTGGAAAGCGTTGTGATTTAATTACAGAAAAGGTTAGTGTGCATGCATTCATATCAGAATTTAAGAGTAAAATTGTACCAAAATATGTCAAGCACTCTCAACAAGCTCGATGGCTTGATGGATAGTTTTGTGAATGTAGAAACATATTTCTAGTTGGTACTATATTATCAGTGGTTGATTTTGAGGAAAACTATACTTTAGCTCCACAAGAGGAAATTCAATCACAATATTACAATTCAGTGCAGGTTGCTATGTTTGTTCATATTGTTTATAGACATACAGATGATAGTACAGAGAACGATAGAAATTTTTTGAGGGAGTATCATTTCTATTTGAGTGACAACCGGTTACACTCATCAGAGTTTGTTCAATTTTGTTTCAATGTATTTTATACAAATTTAAGAGAAAGAGGAATCCAGATGATTGAACATCTTATATGGTCAGATAATTGTATGAGGCAGTTCAAGAATGCTTGAATGTTCTGTTGGTTAAGTAGGGTTCACAAGGAGAATAATGTCCAACATATGTGGAATTTTTTTGAAGCTGGACATGGTAAAGGAGAACATGATGGAGTTGGTGCGTGTGTTAAAAGAATTCTTGCTAGACAACAATTAAAATTTGAGGATGCAGTAAAATTTAAAGATGCACGTGGGATTGTAGATTGGTGCAATACAAGATTATGTACACCTGGATCAAGCGAGTACTCTACAGTTCATCAATTCTTTTGGTTGGTTGAAGAAGGAAAAATTCTACCTAGACTTGATTGTCAGACAATCAGTGGATCTACTAAATGGCATTCATTTAGGAGTTGGAATGCAAGTACATGGACTATCTGGACAAGGGAGCTTGCATGTTTTTGTTAGTTTTATATTTTAGGAGATTGAGAAGCATGTGAGAATAAAGAATGGGTTGAAGAGTGGAAGCAAAGACCATTGACACTTGCATAAGCACATGATCAAAATGAAACAACAATTGAAGACAATGATCAACTGTTTGCATCAGACGATTATGACCGTGTTTCAGACCTTGTACAAGAAGGTAATTTAATTCAAATTATATTTCATTTTATTTCACTTCATTACTAATTTGTAGTGCTTTTATTTATATTTATATGTGTACAAATGAATGCATGTGTGTTGATTGGTCAAATTTTATGGACATGTGCAAGTTATTGAATCAAAATTTGTTTGCAGGACATGTGTATGCTGTTGTTGCACCAAAGAAGAATGAAGAGGAAACAGAATATTGGTTGGCTCGTTGTGTGGAGACTAAACATAAGTTAACAACACCTTGAGAAGATGATGATGGCTTTCCTTATCTAACAGGTTTGGTGATCCCCTTAAGCAAATTTTGATAACAAGTCTTTGATCCCCTTAAGCAAATTTTAAGAACTTCTTTGATCCCCTTAAGCAAATTTTAAGAATTTCTTTGATGGTGGCTATCATTATCCAATAGGTTCGGTGGTGGTTGTTGGCACTTGGCTATAGAAATACCTAATAAGGAAGAATGGTTTGCCTGCATTCAAAGATTATGGAACACATAAGAAGATTATACACTACTCACATTTGGTGTTGGCAACAAATATAAAACTGGAGAGGTATCGTGGAAAACCTACAAATAAAGAGTTATGGAACATTTCTATGGAAGACCATGAGACAATCATCGATGCGTTGGAAAAAAGAGAGGATAGAGATGGTACAATGGAATAAGTAAATACAGGTAAATATAGTTAAATAGATTTATATTGTTCTTTTAAATACATTAAATACATGTTTTGATATTTCTTGTGCATTATTAGTTGAAATTGATTTAAATTATCCTTTTATATCCTTAGGTCATCATCACAAATTCATCACATACTTTGAAACAAAAACTTGAGAGGCACTTGTAAATACAGGTACAAATTGTGTATATCTAGATAGTTTTATATAAATTATTAAAATACATGTTTTGATGATATATTGATAAATTGCTTGTATTATTTTTATATCAGGTGGCTTGAAGACCTGATACATTCCCCACAAGTTTTGTAAACATTATTTTGAGTTGGCGTGAAGACCTGCTACATTCCCCTACAAGTTTTGTAAAAATTATTATTCTATATATTTTATTTGTTAAATTATGCGCATGTTTTTCTACTTTGAATTTACTTTAAATTTGATTTTATTATATTGTTAAATTGGGTTGCTTTGGGCAACTTCACCAAATTTTGAGAACTTAAGACGTCCTCTTAAGACATCATAAATTAGGACCCCTTAAGACATCCAAAAAGTTAGCATCTTTGTAGGTTAATTAACATGGCCAATTTGAAGTTGTTAATGGACCACAGTACATCCTACGTGCAGTTATGTTACTTCTATGTTTCAATAACCATATATCTCTCAATCCAACTAGATTACACTAGATCATCTTTATTCTATCCTTAAAATTTCTTCTTTATATTTGACATGCTCAATAATGAAGATGAACTATTATATGTCCATGATGTGAATCATGCATGTATATGTCCTCTCTATGTTAGCAATGATATGAAATTAACATATGTCACTAAATGTATATGTCCTCTTCCCAATGTAAACAAAAAGTAATGAGAAAATCCATGATTGTCAAATAAATTCTAATCCAATAGCATAATCTAGATCTTGATTATCAAGCAAATTTTAGAAGAAATAATCTCTAGCATCAACCATATAAAATCTACAAAGAGAGATAAGCTATTCTAAGCCTCTTGTTTATATTTGCATTTATGAGTCTCAACTCATTTATTTTATTTTAACTAATTAATAAAATTTAAAAAGCATGCTATTAGACCTAAATAACTATAGCCTATGTTTATTTTCCTACACAATCCTAGACTAGAAAAAAAAATAGATTTTTTTTAAATTAAACAAATATAACTTATAGATCACTATGACTAAAGTTATGAGCAAGTTCTATTTTGTGTATCAAATTCTTAAATGAGCCATGACCTTTTACTATTTAGATGATGTGATATATTAGTGTGGGCTTAGGTCAATACTATTTAGTTAGTTCCATAAAATAGTAATATATTGTTAGGTCGATACTATTTATTTTTTGTATTGGAAAATTTTGAAATATTGATGTGTTAATTTGTTGATATTTTCTAGAGTGAAGAAAAGACCTGACAAATCTTAGAAGCCCTAGTGAAGGATATCAAGAAATGGGGCACAAGGGTAGCCAAAGCTCCACTAATAAATCTTACCAAGACAAAGCAATTGAAGAGTGTAGCTTCTCCTTCTCACCTTTATTTTGCAATTTTCTTATAAAATCTATTAGATTGGGATTAAAAACTTAAAGTATTGTAGATTAGTATCTAGTCTAAGATGTTAAATTTTTACCATGTTTGAAATTGTTAAAATTCCTTGGGGGAAGAAGTTCCCTTTCAAAATATGCATCAACAAGTGTTGAATCAATTTTGCACATCATCAACATTATTCTTCTAATTAGTTTATCATGTTTGGATATCTTGTTAGGGTTTATATGTTTATTTGTTTGGATAATTTGTATAGATAGAGAAGTTCATACCATTAAATTGTGTTATGTATAACACTATACAATTCTTCTTTCATCGAATACAATTATATTACAAAAGTCTTATATGGTCATCTTGAATGTGTATTTGCATACTAATCTAGAGTTTTTTATGGATATGAACTACAAATTCTATAACATAACACACTAAATTACAAGTTTGGACATCCTTTAATCCTCCTAGGATTCAAATCAAATAAGATAGGTTCAAAACATGTTTTTTCAAGTGGTTTTTTTTGCATATACAAGTTTTGGAAAGAACTACTCATAAATTTGTTAAAATGAAATTCTTTTCAACCAAACAAAAGAGTACAAATATATATTTAGTCATTTACAACTTCCTTTATATAAAGTCATAAGGGGAAGATTAAACAAATATATAACCTTAAAAAAGATTTCCATAATTATAAACTATTTAAATAAAACAACAATATCCACATGAAGAAAATAATGCCTACTTATTGTCTATCCAAATAACCCACACAAGAACAAATAGAGGAAGGTTAGGTTGTATAAACTCTAGGTCCATGAACTCAAAAAATATACAAAGTCCCATACATTCAAAATATAAAGTCCATGTTCAACAATATATATATAAAGTCTGGATGAAAAACAGTATATAACATAGTCCATGAAATAGTCAAATTATGTAGCCCATGTTCAATAACCTATCACATACTATCTCTATAATCAAGAGGCCTCTTCACACCATGCGAACTACTTAGATGACCTGAATCACTTTGAAGAAGAGAAAGATTTAGATGAAATCAGATGTAAGATGATTAAAAATGATTTTTAATGATAATTTTTAAATTTATAATTTTTATCATATTATAATTAAATTACTATGTGAGGCTGAGAGGCATGCTCTGGTGCACCTAGACCTGTCTCTACATGCTCTGAATTAATCTATTTAATACAAGAGAAAGTTCAAGTTGAAATTAGATGTACAAGATGATTTTAAAAATGATTTAATTCAATTTAATTTATAATTTATATATCATATATAAATTATTATACCGTAAGAGGAACTTGTTGTGCATCCTCTATTCCAAGACTTGTCTCTACAGGCTTAGCTACATGACATGTCTCAAGCTATAAAAGAAAAAGAATTTTGAACACATGTCAACATATATATATCTATCAAGAAATTTAATTTAATTGAATTTAAATATAATCTAAATTTTAAATTATACTGTATCAGGCTGCCCATCTCCTCTGTCCTCCTGCTCTGCATGTGTTGTGTGTTGATGAAACATGTCACTAACAAGCTCCTGTACAAGGTCATTTCTAAGTTAGCACATGTGTGTACAAATTAGGTTTTAAAACATATATATAATTGACTTGTGTACATGTTATACATTTTTGAACAACTTGAAATGCAGTCAACTCCTGATATAAACTTGGATTATTCAAGTGTGCTGCAATGCCCATCCTCATTGTTGTGTCAACCTGCATAGACATATTTTTAATATGTATTAAATAGTACATGCAGGTTTTTAGATACAGTGATATATCAAAATAGAAAAATCTAAGTATATATAGTTTTTTTAAAACAATATACATACTATAAAAGTGTCCTGTGAGATGCCCAATGATGGAGGAGTGCTCGAGACACCCTGAGATGGAGGATTCAATGTGGAAGAAGCTTGAACCAGTTCATAAATATTTAATGTACACACATTCAAGACTGAATTACAAATTAATATCAAGACAAATAAAATTAATATTTAAAATATAAATCATTCAAAATGTACCCCAAATGGGTGCCCGAGATGAATAGGTGTCGATGAAAAATTAATTCGATTAATGGTCCCTGTTGCCATCATCTACACCAAACAATTCGATTGTTAAAATATTAAACAATTTAATTGATCTATATGTTGATTAAAAACATGTGCTTAAAAAATTGTTATAAATTCAACATGTGTACATGACCTATATATACCTGTGTCGAATGATCAGTGGGATGATCCTCAGCAAATAGATAATCAACAAATGATTCACCCACATTATCAGATGATGCATGTGTAGCTGAAGTGGGTGCAGTTGGCTGATAAGGTCCATAACACAAATGATTGCAACTCATGCATGTATGAGGCATCGACACATGTGGAGTGGTACTAGGACCACTTCCATCATCAACTCCTCCATGTTCTCTAACCTGAGCTACCATCATAGAAGTCTGCTCATGTAGGCTACCTAAGAGTGCACTCAATGTGCCTAGTGTGGATACCACTGCACGATGCTAGAAGGGCGAAGGAATGGCAGCAACAGGAGGGTCAATAAGAGGTTGAATAGGCATGGGGATCAACCTGTGCCCCCAACCTCTGTTGTGGCATGCCACCACCAATACCCTAGAATGATCTAAAATCAAAGTAGTTGGATTTTTTATTCAGAACAAACTCTACATATAATTTTCTCAAAAAATATAAAGGAACCTCACAATTAGGATGAGGTGGATAATCAAACACCATCCACCATCTATCCCAAAAATTGGTAGACATTCCTTCATGCCTACACCACCTGATTGATATTCTTTTCTTATTTGTAGGAATAGGTTCATTTGTAATGGGATGTCTAAAATATTGCGCTAATTGAGCTTTTGTGATTTTAAGATCCAAAATAGTCTTATAGGAGAGGCCATAGCATAAAATTAGCACCTCTCCTCTCTCCATTTCTAGAATCCATCAAAGTCTGAGTCAATAGACCTCACAGAATCTACAATGTTTTGCATCAAAGATGCAAAACATACCACGTGAGGAGGCATGAATTGTTCATTGTGAATGGAATTCAATTTTTCTTGTATGGAATCCACATTTTCATTAATTATGGCTCGCAAGCGAGCCTGGTCAGTTCCAGGTGGGGGTGGAGGTGGGGGTGGAGGTGGGGCATCTGGAGCTGGGGCATCTAGAGGTGGGGCATCTGGCACTAGGGCATCTGGAGGTGGGGCATCTGGTGTTGGGGGTGGGGGTGGGGCCGGATCATCTTGTGCATTGAGGAAGTCATCAACATCAAAGTGAATATCATCCAGATTCATGATATATATAAAAATAGATATGAACCTGCATATATACATATAAACATACAAATTTAAAATTAAATCAAGAATATATATATATATATATATTATAAATAAACATATAATGTACATGTTCAAAAATTATAAATTATATACATATGTTTCAAGAAATTACACTTTCAGAAATAAATTTAAATTAAACATACAGATACATGCAATTTTCAAATTGAAATCAAGGGATTTTCATTTGAGAGCTAAATTTTGATTCTTATAGTGAGGGAGACAAGAAATATCAATTTAATAGTATATACAAATCAATTTAATAGTCTAGGGCTATTAGGACTACCATAATTCAAATTTGTTCTCAAGGTTTGTTATCATATGTTAGGTCCAAGGTCTCAATTTTGTTAATTTTTCTATGGAGTTAGGTCCAATTTTCCAATTTTGTTAAATTTTCTATAGGAAAGAGGAAATCATTGAATGTGAACTTTAGTATCTTGTATAATGTTGTCATGACGATTAAGGACTGAACATTAATTGTTATTAAATTCCTCTAGATTGTTATATGGACCTTTAAGATAGCCTTAAACGAATAACAAACTTGTCATGAGGGACAATGAAATTGTTGTTAAGATGTAAGACTCCTCTAGAGATTCAATTGCATTATCTAGATAATCAAAGACACATATATATCAATGAAGGGTGAATGTCTAGGATTAGGTTGTGGTGAGGGTAATGAAGGGATTGATGGATTAGAAGGTGGATGGACCAATGAATTAGGATTGGGATTACATGGTGGTGTTGGGATAGGACTAGTAGGCTCTTGGATAGGCATTTGATTGGATGATGATGAAGGATACCCATATAAGATCCATAATCTAGAGCGGTGTTCCCTGAAGACACCTAAAAATGTCTCGACCACCAAATTGACTCTCGATATCCCTAATCATGTCAATTTCCCTCCTAAACCAATTAATTAAATTTTATTTAATTAATTATCCCTTCATTACCCAATTTTTCATCAATTTACCCCAGATTATTGAATTAATTTCATTAATTCAATAGTTTCAAACTTAGCCAAATGAATTTAGTAAATATGCAATATTTACTAAATCATTTTCTCCCTTTTCCCACTAAATTCAATTAATTAGTTAAAATCATGTTAACTAGTTAATTTAACCCATTTATTCTAGCCCTAGGGTTAATTAAATAAAACCAATGTTTAATTAACCATAAATCCCTCATTTGGATGGTCAAACCTAGTTTAACCCACTTCCCCACATTCTCCAAATAAAGAAATTGGAATAAATCCACCTAAAATCCCACATCACAATAAATAATTATTTTTCCCATGCCTATACCTCTACTTTCCCCCAAATGAATTTTTAATTCATTTGCATTTCCTCCCATGAATCTTTTATTTGGGAATAATCTTCCCCCCATAACTTATTTAATAATTTCGTCTTCCCCAAAATGAATAAAAGATTCACTTTTATTCATAGCCATCCATTCTCCTAGATTAGATCTAGGCCCTCCATATCATCTCCATCCTCCACCATTGATCTTTCCAACCAATCTCCACCCTTGGATCAAAATCTCCTCCAAAAGTCTATAAATAGAGCCTCTCCCAAGCCATTTTCAAGAAGCCAAGTCTATGCAAAGACATAATGCCAAAATCACTCTTGAGCTAGGATAGTGAGTTGCATAATTTGAATAAGCATTTCACATTAGAATCCATTGTCTAGGGTAATCTTTGTTAAGGAGCTTGTTTTGGGTGCAAAGGCTCCTTCCTCCCTTGATGGGATTGGATTTGCTTGTAAGGTATAACTTTGTGTTCATTGCACTTTGTTTGGTATTTTCACCCTATTTGCATTTTTAATCTACATTCCCCTTGTCAAAGGTAACATAAGGATTTAAGGACACTTTCAATCTTGGTGAAAAGGGTAACTTGGACTTGCATGTTCTTGTTGCGAAGGAACTTGATAGTCTTGTTCAAAATATATGCATCATGATCTACAAGGTTCTCATGATCATTGGGAGGAAATTAGGAACCTCTTATGATTGTGACTTTGGGTTTGGCATGGTCAACTTGGAGAGGTTGTGTGGCCCATATCCCTATAAGAGGATGAAGGGTGATAGGAGGTTGCAGGATGGCTAAAAGCATTCACATGACGATAATGTTCAAGTTTAAATCAAGATATGCATCATGGTCTACAAGGTTCTCTTGTTTAAAAGGTTCATCATATTCTACAAGGAACTCACAATCATTGGTACCAAATTCAAGACCTCCTATTATGACCGGGGGTTTCCTATTGATTATGAGTTCAATACTTGCTTCTTTTTTATTGTCACAACCATTTTAGACAAAAGAAATGAATTAGAACATATGCATCTATGCTATTGAATGATGTCATAGAAACCAATGGACTATCATACCATCTAGGTAGAATCATAATGAACATCTGCAAGACTATAACTAGACTTGGAGTCTAACTACATTGAGGTGGATATCTTGTGCATGCCACATGATCTGAAAACCTAAATTTGGTAAAGTTGCCTATGGCAACCAAATTTGATAATGGAGATAGGATTGAAGTTACTAGTTGCCTACTTGACTAATCTGAGTATGAAGATGAATATATTCTGATGATTTGTGATTTAAATTTAATGAAGAATTTGATGCTTTGTTTTTAACTTGTGATTGTAGGGATTCAATCTAGCTAGAAAAAGATAAATTAGTCAAGATGGTTCTAGCTCAATTTTGTTTCCTATTTCCTATTTGCAAAATTATTGTTTTCTAATTAGTTGTTAGTCCCAACTCTTTCCTTTTAAGAAGTATATCAAATCCAATGTAGTAGTAGATACTTCTACATATACAAGTTTCTGTTAGGAGAAAATATCTTTTGCCAAATTTGTATAGAGTTGTCTATAGTGTGTTCTAGGGTAATCAAATGATGTTTAAGTCACAATTTAGAGGGTTGAGGGATAAGTTTGTGCTGAGTCTACAGGTGTTTTATTACATAGACCTCTCCATAATCTAGGTGTCTCCATGTCTAACTCAAATGTTTCAAGGGATATTATATCCAGATTAATGATAACATTTTATATATATGGCTATGAGATCCACGATCATATCAATGTTTGGTAGAGAAAAGTTATCTTTAGGGTATCCTTTTTTGATGTCTCAAAAGTTAGTGCAAACATGAATTCCCTTAGTTTTCTTGCTAACTAAGACCACATTAGAGACCCATTTAGGATAAGTAATAGTCTGAATGAACCCCACATCCAATAGTTTATACAATTCTTCTTTGACCAAGAGGGCTACTTGGGGGTACATTTTGCGTAGCTTTTATTGAATAGGTTTGGCATTGAGGTGAACCACAAGATGATGCATGACTTTAAAGATGGAGTCTCAAGGCATATCACTATAAGACCACATGAAGAAATCACCATAATCTTTAAGGGTGATGGTTATGCCTTCTTTGATGTCAAGGTCCAGTGGAGCTACTATCTTAGAGAGTTTAGGGTCCTCTTCTATTCACATGTTGATGTCTATAGCATCCTCAACAAGGAGAGGGGAGTCATCTTGCATATGAGTGGTATCTAATGGAAGGTGAAGTTTGTCATTGAGGAGCTCTCGAGAAGTGTCCATTTTTATTGTATCATTTTAATCGATCACAAGTTTCTTCTTATATCTTGTTGCTATTCTGCCTACTAGGGTGCCTTAGGACTAAAGGGTTCTTCTTTCTCTCCAAAATAAGCATAGGTGTTAAGTATGGTGGAAAAGTCTTTCTTATGATTACAATGGGGATGTGGTCTTGACACTTCATAAGTTTCATGATGGCTTTGTCATTTTGGAAAACATCAAATCATAAAGGGTCATGTTGGTCCCAATTGATAAGCTCAAGGTATTATAGGTCTAAGGAGATGGTGAGGATAGTGACCTATCATGAAAGAGGTTAGTGGTGGCAAGATCTTCGTAAGGATCATGAGTGGGGCCTACATCAATGTCATTAAGATTAGGGGAAGCATTACCAATGAGGTTAGGCTCGTATCACAATTAACATCATGATGTTCATCCCAGGGGCATAACCTAGCTAGTGAGGATAGCTACAAGTGTCTCTAAAGTTACATTTGTTGGCTTGATTTCATTCTTGATTAGTTGGCTATCAAAAAAACTGTAAAATCTTCTCAATTCTTGATTAGTTGGTTGTCTCTAAAGGTTTGATTATGAAGGACGTGATAAAGGTTTTATTATGGTTTGTTGTAATTGTTTTACATGACAGTTACTTATTCAATAATGCCTTTAAAATACAATGATGTATACATTGATATAAGTA
This sequence comes from Cunninghamia lanceolata, assembly GCA_027924645.1. NCBI lineage: Eukaryota > Viridiplantae > Streptophyta > Pinopsida > Cupressales > Cupressaceae > Cunninghamia > Cunninghamia lanceolata. Next base: position 20,972,908 of record BSBN01000112.1, on the reverse strand, counting down.
AATTTTATGAAAACCAAATATATATATCATCCCAATGCTATATAATTTTTGACAGTTTGTTCAAAATCTCTCATTTCATATGATATATTTGTTTCAAAATTTCAATTGTATTTTATAGCTAAAATGTCTAAATACAGCTATTCAACACTCAAATTGAAATCAAATTTTGATAGTTTGTTCAAAATCTCTCCTTTCATATGATACAAAATTTTCAAAACTTCAATTGTATTTTACAGCTAAAATGTCTAAATACAGCTATTCAATTCTTAAATTTAAACAAAATTTTGACAGTTTGTTCAAATTCTATCCTTTTATACGATATAGTCTTAAAAAATTTCAATTGTATTTTATAACTAAAATGTCAAAAACATCTATTCATTTCATAAAAAGAAACCCTAAATAATAGTTTACAATTTAAATTTTGATTGTATTTTACACCAAAAAAAACAAGGGAAACTTCAAAAGATTGATTGCTAAATTGTAGAAGTGGAAAAATCCACTTACCTACTATTTTGATGGTGACTCAACTCGGGATCCCGTTCTCAGCTGTCGCCTGTTGCCTATCGCCTGTTACTGGGAAAAATGGGGTCTCTGCCCTTTTTAAAAAAAATTAATACTTTTTCAAAATGGGATCCCGTTTCATAAAACAGGATCCCATTTTTGTGGTTCTAGGTTCAGGATCTTGCTAAGGAACGGGATCCCATTTTGGATTTTAGGCTCAGGATTGTGACCCAAAACGGGATCCCATTTTATAGAAACAGGATCTCATTTTTCGTTACCTGATTTCAGATTTTTTTCTAACTCTGAAACTTCCACCTTAAGTGGACACAACTTCTTGCATTTACCCACCTAAAATATTGAGATGATGTTGAATCTCACTTTGACAAAGATAATCCTCAAAAACTATGGAAGTAAACACTCCACCATTGTCTATTCAAAGAGTACTAATTTGAGATTATGCTTGCTTTTCAATCATAATATGAAACTTATTAAAAGTTTCAAAAGCTTCAAATTTTTTCTTCAAGAAATAAATCCAAGTCATGCAACTATGATCATCAATAAACAATATAAAATACTTACATCCCCTAGCAGAAGTTACAAGTAAAGGCCCACATAAATCAAAATGAATTATTTTCAATTTTCTATGTGCTTGCCATGTGGAATGAGGGAAAGAATCTCTATGTCATTTTGGAAGAATATAAGCTTCACACTTTTCAAGATTTTTAGGTAGAGTGGGCAAACCTGCAACACCATTCTTTTGCATGATACAAATGCTATCATAACTAACATGCCCAAATATTGCATGCCATAAAAGACTAGGAGAAAAATTACCTTCTTCGGCAAGATATACAAAACTCCTAGAAATGGCTAATCTAGCATGGAGTTTTAATAACTTGACATCTTCACAACTAATAAAGTAACTTGATTATTTGACTTCCTCCTAAAAACAACTTGTTCATCTTCCAACAAAATGGAGTGGCCTTGTTGTTGAATAAGGACTAGTGACAAGTTATGTTGTGATTGAGGAAAATACAAGACATCATGAAGTACAAAATTTGGAAGGCGAGGCAACTTGAGCTGAATGGTTCCTTTTCTAATAGGATTGAGACTTGATTTATCTACCAAATAGATTGGACCACAAACACCTTCATGAAATTCTTCAAAATAATCACATCGAAATGTCATATGTTGAGTTCCTTTTAGATACTGAAGAACTCTTTTGGTAGCTAACTAATGATGTTCTCTAGGTTGTTGCATGAATCTAGAAAGAACAACAAAACAAATATCTCAACAAGTAGTTGTATAAATCAAACTACCAACAAGTTGTCTATGTTTAGTTGCATCAACCAATGTTGTAGAGTCATTTGATATGAGCTTCAAATTTTACTCCATAGGAGTATTAAGTGGTTTGCAATCAGACATGCCAAATTTTCTTACAAGTTCACCAATATGTTTTATTGAGGTGATTCAAAAACCCATATTATTCATCACCCCACAAAACTGTATTGGTGAACTTCTAAGAGAATTTGACATGTCTAACTGCAAACCACTTAATACTCCTATGGAGCAAAATTTGAAGCTCACATCAAATGACTCTACAATATTGGTTGATGCAACTAAATACATAAAACTTGTTGATAGTTTGATTTATGAAAAAAACTACCCACCCAAATATTTTTGTTGTTGTTGGATTTCTCTCTAGATTCATTCAACAACCTAGAGAACATCATTGGTTAGCCACCTAAAAGAGTTCTTCAGTTTCTAAAAGGCACTCAACACTACAGGCTTAAATACTCCAAGGCCACACATTTCTCTTTGGTTGGATAATCAAATTCTAATTATGCAGGCGACTTCGAAGATGGAAAATCTACTTCAGGTTTCCTAATGCATCTAGGGTTAGTAGTCATTTCTTGAAAATCTTAGAAGCATCCAATGTCAACTCTATCCTTTGCAAAAGTTGAATATATGGCAGCTTCTAAGACAACTAGGGAAATATTATGGCTTCGAAAAATTCTTGAAGATTTGCAGGAACACCAGGTTTCATCCACAACACTCCTTGTTGACAATCAATCTACAATCAAAATGGTAAAAAATCCAATCTTTCACAATTGAACCAAACACATCAACACAAAGTTCCATTTGATTTGATTGCATGTGAAAGATGGTAATGTACAACTCAAATATTGTCCCACTGTAGATCAACCCATAGATATTCTTACCAAACTGCTTGAACGAGAGAAGTTTGAGAAATTCTAAGGAATACTTAGTTGAACTCCTTCAAATTAAAGGGGAATGTTAATGTGTTAATCATTAGGGTTAACATAGACACCAACTATACTTTTTCTCATCTTCTTTGCTCTATTCATCTTGGAGGCTAAGATGGGGTAGTTTATTTGGTTGAACTTAGCCATATAGTACAAACAAGAATCTAATTTTGTTATATACATATTTTAATTAATTGAAGTTGAACTCTAAACATTATGTTTTTCTCATAACACCACTAATGATTTAAAAAATGGTGTAGGTATGGACCGGTGTAGATTTGTTTCAGATAGTGTAGAATGAATTGATCAACAATGATTCTACTTCATAATAAATATTGGTTATAGAGTTTTTGGCAGCCTCAACTTGAAATGTAAAAGGGTAAAATCATAATACTCAGTCCCAAACATAGGACATGGAAAAATTAGGAGGAAGGGGGACAAAAATCATCAAATACCTTCATTCGAAGATATTTCTTCAAACAAAGGTACCTTTGAATGAAGGTTACTGCACAATAATCTTTGTTCAAAGAACTATCTTCAAATGAAGGTCATCTTCGAACAAAGGTACTCGATTATTTAAAAAACATTAAAATAATACCTTCAAGCAAAGAAAATCTTCACTTGAAGGTATTATTTTAATGTTTTTTGTAATCGCTATATGAGCTGACAACTTTGTTTTGTTAGCTCATTTTAGCATTTGAAAGAGAAAGAGTGAGCTATGGATAGGTACAGGTGAAGGAAAGCACCTAGCGGAGCCCACGACTAGCATTGGAGGTAGCTTTGAAGACATTCAAGCGAAGGTGCGACTATGCATTTTGAGGTAAGCATAGTCTGCCACCATTTTCATGGTGGTGGACTGTGAACTGCATTTACCCTAATACTCGGTGGTGTAAACCCTAATTCCAAGTGTAAACCCTAATTTTTTGTGTTGAAAGGCATTTTTGTTGTTTCTTACAATGAAAATTTTAAAACTTGACTAGAGGTTTCATATGAAGGAAGAGATTTTGGACATATTGTCACAATTTATATATACTTGATTATGATATATGTATCATGATATATGTATATATCACATTGATATATATTATATATATATCATATATATAATGATATATATGATGATATATATAGGATTATACTAGCAACATTATTGATTAACAAGTTTTAATAATGATGGTTACATTCCTTATGTAATCTAAGGAGCACATGCATTAGGTATTGAATTATTATTATATTTATAAAATATTATGCATTTGACAATACTTGTATTATATATGTTAATAATTGCTTTGAATGATGAAACAAGTGATAAATTCCTTAAGCTTGAAACAAGTGATTCAAAACAAGTGATAATCTTGAGATTAACCAAGTATTCAATGTTGGTACGGGTAAGTTGCATGGTGCCACGTCTCCAAGTTGGTTGTATTGGCAAATCCAAATGTGTCAATTTGTACCATGACTCAATGGCTTTTAGAGGCAAGTTTATTATAAGGTAAAGGGGATGATGTGGTAGCAAATAATGTTGAGAATCTTCATCATGTTTGAAGGTACTTATGTCTAATCCCAAGGCTCATTCACAATGGTTGTTGATCTAGGGCATATATTCAAAATGTTTAACATGTATTTTATACCTGTACATTTGAAAGCAATAAGCACACGGTTTTCACCATAGATCTCCTCTGGCTATTAGCCCATATAGAGAAGCATTTAATGCCATTACAAAAGCTTCACTAGTTATCTTAGGTAGGACAATAGTGTAGTTGTGATTTGTAAAGAGGATTTCCACTCTGAGAAGGTAGATTTTCAATTAGGGCATAGATATGTGTTGACTAAAGCATACATTTTCCTCCTTTACTTTTGGGTTTTCCTAGCATAGTGCTAGACTATGTTGGATGGTGATGTAACCAACCATTAACTATTGTTAATTCCCACTTCCCATCAACTTTAGTCTTTCACTTATTTTTGGGAGATTTTGTTGTGACTATAATTTTTGGATTTGTCACTATTGTTTAAGAGTTCTTATTTCTTGAGGATGGTAGTTTTTGTTTATTAGGGGGGTGGGGGTAGGTGGTGGGGCAAAGGTTATATTGTTGGGTTTAGGTAGAGAGTTTTTTCTTTGGGGGAGATATGAGTGATTTGGAAGGATTTCGAGTCTTTAATGTAAAAGAAATATTAATAGTGTTGTATGTTTATTTGTTGATGTAAAGATTCTTATATGTTGCATTTAATTTTCTTTATCTATGTGATCATGAGTATTGTTGTATCTTTTTTGGGTATCTAGTTGGAGTGCATTAGAATAGTATCAAAGCATTCAAAGATGTTGGGAGTAGATAATTAGTAAGAATAGTTATGAATAGCATAAAGGAGTGTGTTGCAAATATGTGTCTAATTGGTGTTGTCATTAATGTCAACATATCCTTGTTGTCATTGGTGTCAACTGTATCCCATTCTAGAAGACTTGTATGTTGAGGATATTGAGAAATTGGCCTCTCCAGAAGAAACAAGTGAGTTACATATCTCTCTATAAGAGACAGTGAAGCTAATACAGTTTAGTGAAGTAGATTATGCTGCATTCCTAGTGAGATGAAGATCAGAGTCTATGGACCAAAGGGTGTTGTAAAGGATTGTCTTAAGATGCTCCAGTTAAGATTTGAGGGATCCGCATGAAGAATTTGTGAAGTTATGGCCATATGAGTAGAACTAGGTTTTGCAGTTGTTCAAAGGTGACAAAATGATAGAAATTTGGTCCAGATTGATCTTCATTGGAATATTATGATCTACGGATCTAGTGGTATGTTTGGGATGTCAGTGTGTATCTTCAACTCAAGTGGTGCATAGTTTGGAGGTTTGCAAGCAATCTTTCTAGTGTGACAGTCATGGCAGTTGGTGTTCTTACATTCCAGTATGAAGATGCAAGTGATTCTGGTGATTTGAGGTCGTGCAGTTGTTCTTGTTGATTTCATTATGCTTGTGGAGATCTCTGGATCATGTGCCTATTGTGTTGGTGATCCACATTGAGATTTAAGCTCATGGTTGAAGATTTCTCTTTGGATGTTACTGTTCTTTCCAGCCTTGGCTGACCGGATACTTTGTGCATGTTGCGAATGTTCTAAGAGAGGTTCTATGAAGCATGGCGTGTTGTTAGAGGAAGATTTGGGCCCCAACTATGTTTGGCCAACAGTACAGTGATTCACATTAAGCATTGTAGACCTTGATGTTTATTCCAAGGTTGATGAAACATATAAATATGTGTGGTTGAGTCCTGGAAATGCATCCTTGTGCGAAAATGATAAGATACTAAGAAAGGAAGAAAGGCAAAGTAGAGAAGAGGAAGAACAAAAGAGGAAGAGCAGTAAAGGATGAGGAGATAGTGAAAAAGTGTTTGGGGGATAGAGCAGAAGTATTGTGCGCATCAATGGAACTAAACCTTGTATGAAGTGGATGTTGTTTCTTAGTTCAATCTTTCTGTGTTAATCATACAATTATCTTGTAGGTAGTGAGCCTCTTTGAGCAGTGAGCTCTAGGTAGTGCACCGTGAAGGCAAGTGCCTTCCCATTTTTCTATTCTTTTAATAGAGAATAAATCTTGTGGGTTAACCCCCACCGTGGTTTTTCCCTTAACTAGGTCTCCACGTAAAAATCCTGGTGTTATGTGTGTTGATTTCATTACTACTCATGTGTTGTTGATTTATTCTTTCATGGTTATATCATTAATTTGTTTATAAGTGTTAAAGAAGATAAGTAGCAGCAAAAGATAAAGTTTTTGAGACAACTGATTCACACCCCTCTCAGTTGTCTGCCCTAATTTCAACAATTGGTATTAGAGCTAGTTCCTCTAAAAGAAGCTTGACCACTTGTGGAGATCCAAGATGTTGACTTATAAGAAGGACAGTCTGAGATTTGATGGAACAAATTACTCTCTTTGGAAGAGTCACATGGAGTGCCACTTGCAATGCATGGGTGATGCTTATTGGTTGATAACTAAGGATGAGTATAAGCCTTAAGAGAAAGGCCCCTCTACTCCAGATCAACTCAAAGATATTAAAAATAACATTTGAGATAAGGAAGCTTTACCGAGTGTCCTGACTGATACAAAAATGACAAATGTCTTGGAATTGAAAATTGCTCATTAAATTTGGAAGAAATTGGAAACTCTATATGAAGGTGATGAATATGTCAAATGTGCTATGTTACAGAGCTTTAAGGGTAGATATGAAAATTTGAGGATGAGTGAAGATGAAAACATCACTTCATATGTAGAAAGTAAATGAACTTGTGTACAGTATCAAGTGTGATAGTAGAACACTGGAAGAATCATATCTTGTTGGCAAAGTGCTCAGATCCTTACCTACTTCATACAAGCATAGAGTTGTTGCTATTGAGGAGATCAAGACTATGACAACTGTTACAAGGGATCAGTTGGTTGGCATGCTCTCAGCATTTGAAATGAGTGAGTTTGGTGATTCTCTTCCTAAATCTAAATCTACATTTAAGTCCAGTGTTTATGGAAAGCAAAGATTTGATCTAGGTGAAAGCTCTTCAAGAAGACTAACCAGATTTGAGAAGGCAAGGAAGGATCTTGAAGAAGATGAATCAGAGCTTGAAGAACTTGAAGCTCTTTTTTCCAAAAGATTACCAAGAGGATCTGGTAAGTATGAAGGAAATTTGCCTTTCAAATGTTTTGCTTACAATAAGATTGGTCATTTTGCCTCAAGATGTCTGGAGAGGGTTTCAAAGCCAAACCCTAACAAACCTAGGGTTCATAAGAAATGCTACTATGTCCAAGAAGCTGCCGAAGAAGGAGCTACTGATGATGAATCTGATAAGGGAAGTACCTCAAGAAATGAATGGGTGTTCATTACCATCAAAGAAGAAGATTTGGTGCCTACTAAATCTGCTAGCTGTGTGAATGTAGAAAGAGCATTGGTTGCTTAGGTTGAAGAAAAGGATGAACAGGTAATTGACAGTAGATGCTCTCATCATATGACAAGTGATAAGATTAAGTTTTAAAGTATGGAAAGGTATGAAGGTGGAATTGTGAAGTTTGGAGACAATTTAGCTAGCAGAATCCATGGCAAAGGATCCATCTCTTTTGATGGTAAGCACAACACTAATGATGTTTTGTATGTAGAAGGGTTGAAGCATAATCTTCTCAGTGTTGGATAGTTGGTTGACAAGGGATATGATCTCCAATTCAAGGATGGAAAATGTAGAATCTTGGAAAGCTTCAGAACTGAAATTGCATCTGGTACACAGATCAGAGGTAACATCTTTCATTTAAGTAGTACTAGTAAAAGTTGTTTGATTGCTCAAGTTGATCAGAGTTGGCTATGGCATAGGAGAATGTGTCATGTAAACTTTGATAACACTGTCAAGATAAGTACTAATTAGGTTGTGAGAGATCTTCCAAATCTTGTAAAACCTACTAATGGCATGTGTAAGGAATGTTAGTTGGGTAAACAGAGTAGAACTACATTCAAAAGTAAAGAACAACCTTTAAGTGGATTATTGGAACTTGTGCACACTGATTTGTGTGGTCCTGCCAGAGTTAGGAGTTTTCAAGGAGATAGATATTTTATGTTGTTGATTGATGACTACTCCTAGATGATGTGGGTCACTTCCTTGAGAGAGAAATCGGAGGCTCTTGACAAATTCAAGGTGTTCAAGGCTAGGGTGGAGAATGAGATTGGTGTGAAGATAAAGTGTCTGAGATCTGAGAGAGATGGAGAATTTACCTCCGGTGAGTTTAATGCATTTTGTGAAGAGCATGGAATAAGAAGACAATTATTTGCTCCTAGGACTCCTCAGCAGAATGGAGTTGTGGAAAGGAAGAACCAGACTATTCAAGAGGCTTCTAGAACCATGATGATGGAGGCAAATGTTCCACATATCTATTGGAGAGAGGCTGTGAGTACTGCTGTCTACACTCTTAACCAGGTGTAGATCAAAGGTAAAACTGGTAAAAATCCCTATGAACTTTGGTTTAGAAATGCTCCTACTATGAAATATTTCAAAGTTTTTGGTAGTAAATACTATATCAAAAGAGATGAAGATCTAGGAAAGTTTGATGCAAGATGTGATGAAGGAATATTTTTGGGTTATTCTAAACAAAGCAAGGTGTACCGGTGCTTTAACAAGAGATTGAAAAGGATTGTTGAAAGTACTAATGTCAAGGTTGATGAAGGCTTGGAGAGACCTTCTAGGTCTTGTGGGTATGAATCAGATGATGAAAAACAAGCTCAAGCTCAAACTTAGATTCAAATTGCTCTAGAGATTCTAGTGACTCAAGAAATTAATGCAAATGTTGAACAAGTTCAAGAATCAGAAGTTGAAGAAAACCCCAAAACTCCTAGGTATGTAAGGTTGAATCATTCTAAAAATTAGATCATAGGAGATAAAAATAAAGGTGTTCAAACTAGAAGAAGAATTGCTAAAGATCAAGAGGAGTATTGTCTGATTTCAAAGATTGAACCAAAATCAGTAAATGAAGCTTGTAATGATGAAAGTTAGGTAAAAGCAATGGAAGAAGAATTAACGCAAATTGAAAAGAATCACACTTGGAATCTTGTTCCTAGACCTAAAAACAAAAATGTAATTGGAACTAAATGGGTCTTCCGAAATAAATTGAATGAAGATGGTGAAGTTGTGAGAAACAAATCAAGATTGGTGTGCAAAGGTTACTCATAGGTAGAGGGAATTGATTTTGAAGAAACTTTTGCTCTGGTGGCAAGAATTGAAGCAGTCAGATTATTTCTTGTCTTTGCTGCTTTCAAAGATTTCAAAGTTTACCAGATGGATGTCAAGTCAACATTCTTGAATGGAGAGTTGGAAGAAGATGTCTACATTGAGAAACTAGAAGGATTCCAGTTATTTGATTAAGGAGATAAGGTCTGTAGATTGAAGAAAGCACTGCATGGATTTAAACAAGCTCCAAGAGCCTAGTATGCAAGATTAAATAAGTATCTGCTAAAGTTAGGCTTTAGCAAAGGCACTACTGACAGTAATATTTATTTCAAAATTGATCATGAACACATCTAGATTGTTGAGGTATTTGTTGATGATATCATCTTTGGTGGAAATGAGAGCATGTGTAAAAATTTTGTTGATCAGATGCAAAGTGAGTTTGAGATGTCCATGCTTCGTGAACTGAACTTTTTCTTAGGTCTGTAAATCATTCAGTCATAAAAAGGCATCTTCATATCCCAGTCTAAGTATGTGAAGGAGTTTTTGAAAAAGTTTGGAATGGAGGACTCAAAACCAGTGAGTACTCCCATGGTAACTAGATGCAAGTTGAGTAAAGAAGATGATTCCCCTAAGGCGGATCAGAAAAGGTATAGATCAATGATTGGAGGACTACTTTATCTGAATCATACCAGACATGATATTATTAATGCAGTTGGCCTTGTTGCTAGATTTCAAGATGATCTTAGTGAATCTCATGTTGTAGCAGTCAAAAGAATTTTTAGATATCTAAAGGAAACATCTAAATATGGTTTATGGTATCCTAAGGGTGATGATTTCACTCTTCATACATATACAAATGCTGATTGGGTAGGAGATGTGGATGATAGAAAGAGTACTAGTGGAGGTGCATTTTTCTTGGAAAAAAGATTGGTTTCTTGGTTGAGAAAAAAGCAAGAGGCAATATCTCTGTCTACTGCAAAGGTAGAGTATATAGCAGTAGCAAGTAATTGTACTCAAGTTTTGTGGATGAAGCAAATGTTGAAGGATATCAGAGTTGTGTTTGAAGAGCCTATTACAATCTTCTGTGATAATTCAAGTGCAATAAACATTTCAAATAATCCGGTGTTACATTCCAAGACAAAGCACATATCCATCAAGTTTCACTTTTTGAGAGAGAAGGTAAATGAGAATGAAGACAGATTGGAGTTTGTTTCTTCAAAGGATCAGATTGTGGATATCTTCACTAAGCCTCTACCTAAGGATACTTTTGAGTATCTCAGAGTGATGCTAGGGGTTATTACCCCTCCTATTCAGAACTAAGATGCACTAAGGTGCATCAGTCTGGTGGAATTCACAATCATATCTTGTGATCCGAATTGATGTCAAGGAGTTGCTACTCAGGGGGAGTAGTTAGTATGCTGATTAAGAAACAAAAAGATGAAGAGATGCTTGCAAATATGTACCCTTTGCCATTGCTGTCAAAGGGGGAGAGAAGTCATGTGAAAAACTTGGAAGTAAGCAGTTGATGGTGAAAGGGGGAGAAGTAAAGCAAATGGTTATAGGTGTGATAAGAGAAAGGGGGAGAAATTCTTGTCTTGATGGTTAAAATAGTTTTTCACATCATATGTTGCCATCAATGATAAAGGGGTAGATTGTTGCAAATATGTGCCTAATCAGTGTTGTCATTGATGTCAACATATCCTTGTTGTCATTGGTCTCAATTGTATCCCATTCTAGAAGACTTGTATGTTGAGGATATTGAAAAAATTAGCCTCTCTGAAAGAAACAAGTGAGTTACACATCTCTCTATAAGAGATAGTGAAGACAGTGCAGTTTAGTGAAGTAGATTGCTCTGCATTCCTAGTGATGAAGATCAGAGTCTGCAGACCAAAGGGTGTTGTAAAGGATTGTCTTAAGATGCTCCAGTCAAGATTTGAGGGATCCACATGAAGAATTTGTGAAGTTATGGCCATCTGAGTAGAACCAGGTTTTACAGTTGTTTAGAGGTGACAAAGTGACAAAAATGTGGTTTGGATTGATCTGTACTGGAATATTATGATCTGCGGATCTAGAGGTATGTTTGGGATGTCAGTGTGTATCCTCAACTCAAGTGGTTTGTAGTTTGGAGGTCCGCAAGCAATCTTTCTAGTGTGTCAATCATGGTAGTTGGTGTTCTTATATTCTGGTATGAAGATGCAAGTGATTCTGGTGATTTGAGGTGGTGCAGTTGTTCTTGTTGATTTCATTGTGATTGTGGAGATCTCTGGATCGTGTGCTTGTTGTGTTGGTGATCCGCATTGAGATTTGAGCTCATGGTTGAAGATTTCTCTTTGGATGTTGCTATTCTTTCCAGTCTTGGCCAATCGGATGATTTGTGCATGTTGTGGATGTTCTAAGAGAGGTTCTATGAAGTGTGGTATGTTGTTCAAGGAAGATTTGGGTCCCAACTATGTTTGGCTGATAGTACAGTGATTCACATTAAGCAGTTCCAACCTTGATGTTTATTCCAAAGTTGATGAAGCATATAAATATGTGTGGTTGAGTCATGGAAATGCATCCTTATGCAAAAATGATAAGATCCTATGAAAGGAAGAAAGGCAGAGCAGAGAAGAGGAAGAACAGAAGAGGAAGAGTAGTAAAGGATGAGGAGATAGCAAAAAAGTGTTTGGGGGATAGATCAAAAGTATTATGCCCATCAATGGAACTAAACCTTGCATGAAGTGGATGTTGTTTCTCATTTCAATCTTTCTATGTTAATCATACAATTATCTTGTAGTTAGTGAGCCTCTTTGAGCAGTGAACTCTGGGAAGTGTGTCGTGAAGGCAAGTGCCTTCCCCATTTTTCTATTCTTTTAATAGAGAATAAATCTTATGGGTTAACCCCCACCGTGGTTTTTTGCTTAACCGGGTTTCCATGTAAAAATCCTAGTTTTATGTGTTTTTATTTCATTACTGCTCGTGTTGTTGATTTATGCAGTCATGGTTATATCATTAATCTGTTTATAAGTGTTAAAGAAGATAAGTAGTAGTGTAAGATAAAGTTTTTGAGACAACTGATTCACCCCCCTCTCAGTTTTTTGCCCTAATTTCAATAGAGTGTTGTGGCTAGCCATGGATGAAGAGCTGGAGCTATTTCAGAATGTGACAAAGAAGATAACCAAGTTGGAAGAAAAATAAGACAAAGGAAGAGGTAGAGAGACAAGCAAAAGAAGCTCCAAAATTGGAGTTTGAATTGGAGGAATAATGGCGGATGTTGGAGAAATATGAGGCAAGTAATAATGGATGCCATAGTTTGAGTATGGTTGTGCATGACCCAAGTGGTATGGTAATACATAGATATGTTAAGGGGTCAGCTAAAAGAGGCCACTAAATGTAAACCCTTATGTAAACTGTAATCTGCAAGGCTATGAATGTAAATGGAATCTTTAAACTACTTGAGTGGTGTAACTCAAGATAGTTCCAATGACCTAAATGGTGTATATATGTTGTCTAAATCCACTATTCAAGTAGAACTTACTAAAAACCTCAGTCAATAAGACTGAATGTATAATAATTTTATGATTCTATATTGCAAAACTCTAGGAAACCTTAATGAAGGTATGAGTTCATGAATCATGATATATATATATATATATATAGTTATGATGTTAATTTTGAATAATCAAAACAAGGCTATTAATGGAAAGGGATTACGGGAGAATCCTCAACCTAGTTAAGTTCTTTAGAGAACCTTCGAAATTGTTACAACTATATCTTGTTGATTTGAATAATCAACTATTATGAATGTAATGTTTGCATCGTGGAATAGGGTGACAAGGAGTCACAATTTCTTGGATTGTGATCAAAATAATGGTATAAGACTCCAAAAATCAGAGTCAATAACCTAGTCAGATGGACTAAGGTTTACTTGGTATTTACATTACCAATGTATATGTGATTATTTATCTTAGCCTAAGGAATTTCTCTAAGTCGAAATGAGTATAGGATATGTTGATAAGATAAGTTGTGTTTATAAACTCTACAGGATGAGATAGCTTCTAAGTGAAGTCAGAGTGTGTGAACAATCAACTATGTTCATTGTGAAACGTCTATGTATATATAAACTTTGGCCAAAGTAATGCATCTATCTTTGCATGCATTAGTTGGTTCACTATGCTTCAGATGGCATAATGCTTCCAGTACTGTCATACATAGTTAGAGTGGATCTATAGTTGTATGACCATGGAGTATTATAAAGGACACAACACTAGAGACTTAGATGGAAAACCCATTTGGTTCCTTATATCTATTCCCTTCGTGAAGGGTAGGGCCAAGTTTCCAGGTAGGAAGTTGTACGAGGGACCATCGGTCTATGGTTCAGGGAAAAGCACTCGGGTGATGCTCTCTTTCCCAAGTAGATGACATGCTGAGGCTTAGGAAGACAGTTATCAAGATTCCAGATGCAACATAATTCTCTTTATATGACTTGTTAGTCAAACATTATGTGTAAACTTATCATTGTTGCTATAAGAAAAACATTGTAATTATATAGTGAAAGGATTCACTAGTATGTTATTCTTGGAAAATGTTGCAATTTCGGGTTTGAAATCATCCTAAAAAGAAATTCATTTGATTATTGTTAATGGTATTGAATATATCTAAACATAATTGTGATTATGTTAATCATGACATTATATTTAATGGTAATTAAGTTGATTAATTTTGGGCATTATGAGTTGACATGTTACACATTTGGGAGCACCTTAAAAGATCACTTTAGTTCCAGCACTCTATCTTGTCCTATGATGAGGCCATCAGGTGAGATGAATAGCCATCATCTTTGTTCTTTTCGTAGATATAGTCCTATTTTAAATCTATATTTTCTATTCTTTCATGTAATATAGTTTCACTAAACTTAAAAAGAACTTGGTGGCATCTTCTTGAAACATGAGCCCCATCATGACAACTTGGAGAGTTATGAGTAGATTTCAATATTACAAGATAGAGAAATTCTATTAGGAAAAGAAATGAAATCCCACCCCATGAAAATTGTACATGTACATTATAATCACTATACAACAATATATACTCCATATCATAACCATTGGTTCTAAATTTTGCCTAGCAATCTATACTCCAAGCAGCCTTCCCATTCCATCTCCATAATTATGCAACCCATGAACCAAATATCTAAGAGCAACCATTGCTCCCCCCTCTTCACTATTTCAGGAACTATCCACCCTCCTCTCATCAATATTCTATTTACCTTCCTATTCTAATCTGGTGGTCTTGTATAGCTCAAAGAAATCATTTTTTCCTCAAGAAAGAAATGAAGGAATATTATAGTCATAACTCCCTTAATGGGTATATTTGGCTTTGCCTCTACATAATTGTTATACCTATTGCTTCTTGCGTACATGTTATACAGAACTTTTAAATTAGTAAGAAGATGATCTTTAGGCTTGCATCTTTTAGTGAATTAGTAAAGGTAAATCTAAATTTTTAGATAATCCTTAAGAAAACCATTAATTTTTAGATCAACAACAAAATCAAGTCATCCTATTTGTCATTAATTGACAAGGAAAGCAAGGAAGAGAATTAATTAAACTTTCATTATTTATTCAAACCCTGCACCTCTCTCCACACATTGCTCAACATCCTACACTCTTTCTCTTTGTTTATATATCATTGTACTAGGAGTGGAGATAATCATTACAGCTCTCACTCGTTAACTCGTATTCCTTCCTCCACTATGGTCAACACTTGTGTTGCACTTGGGGCTGATGCTCTCTATTTCTATCCCTATCTCTTTGTCAATATTTTCATTGATGTTACCTATATTAATTTCATTCTCAATTTTAGTATTCTTTGAGAAAATTGAATGAGATTGTTTTAATGTCTATGTTAAAAAGTATTTCTTCCTCTACTTCCTATGTCCTATTGTGGGGAGCATGTGTCTCTTTTCATGGAATGCAAATTGATATGAAGAGTCAATTTATGTCCTCAAATTCAATTAAATGATATGAAACACTTGATAAAAACATGCATTCACAATCAAAAGTCTAACTCTACAGAGCCACTTGGTCAAGGAAATGACCCACCCATATGAGTGGACCTCCCCCAAAAAAATCAAACCCCTAGCCATAATTATTTAATTTTGAGACTTTGTATTAAATTCTTATCGATTACTTACAAGTGGAACTTAAGAATTCTTATAAAATGTTAGGCTTCTCTATTGACCTAACTAATTTCAAACTTATAGGACATTATATATAAATTACAATCGAGGTAACCATTCACTTCCTTTAGGTACAAGTACTAGTTAATACTGTTCTTGTCTCAACTACTTAATCTAAGGCATTCATGAAGTATTGCTTTTATTGAGAGTTGCATTTTATTTCATTTCTATTTATTTTCACTATGACATGAGAAACTAAATTTTTTTATTTCTTTATGGAAAATGTCATAGCATACTTTTATATAAAAAGGAAAATACCATAGCATACTTTTAATTAAATAAAATGATGTACTACCTACATTGCTTTTTATTTTCAAAAATATTTACTTTGGTCTTGAAAATTAAGTTGCATTAATAATGCATTCATAAACTAACAATATAAAATGATTAAACCAATCGAAAGGCTAACACACAAAATTCGGTGTTGATTTTCCATTTACGGAGATCCACGCTCGTTTAGCTACTTTAGTCGTTACAAACTTACAACGCACAGTTCCATTGTCTGTAATTATGGCCTCCTTCTGCCATTAATGGAGTCTACAGATGAGGAGGAAGCCATAAAATCTCTTAGCACGGTAGCAAAGCCATCTATATATCTAGTAGGCTCGTTGATGCTCACAGAATCTTATACCCTTGAAATGGTTAGCTGAGCAACCTCCACTATCCGTTCTGTTTGTGTCCTTCAGAAGCGAATTGTCTTGTCAAGAGAGCAAATTATAGATCTGGCAATTGGACTAGAAGCAAGTGGCCAACAACTCCTCTAGGTGTTGTACGGCTTCAAATCTAGGGACTCTTTTTCTCTGGAAGCATAAACAAAGCAAATTACAGATTTGGCGATTGGACTGCTTTTGTGTATATTCTGCAACCATAGTAGTCAAGGAGACCACATTTGACAGTTCACGTGCTTTTTTTATGCTTCCCCCTTTTGAATGCATCACTCATTTAATCAATTGGGCGGGAGATAATTTCAAATCGACTAGGCGGGAGACTGTTAAATAAAAACTGAAGTTTACCAACCAAACCGTGACTAACCATGACTACCAAAATGGAAACAAAAATAGAGAGTGGGAACGGACGGAAGTTGAAAGGCCCACCTTAGTCAGCGCTTAGAGTGTGCTGGTTAAGCCTAGCCCAAGTTGGTGAGCCCTAATTAGGTTTTAATAGGTGCAATTTTAGAAAAGGCTGAAAGGGCTACTTTGAATGATAATATCTTGCACCTCACAATGCATTTGGCTGAACCGTTTGTTGCACTAAATTCTTGGGTCAAAAGTATACATGCTTGTGCATTTTTATCACTCCAAGATAATCTTCCACTATTCATCAACAAGTATTTATATGCTTCATCAACCTTGGAATGAACATCAAGGTCGGCACTACAAACATCTGACTTAATGTGTATCACTAAGCTATCAAAAAAACTTAACTGGGACTCAAACTTTCTCAATCAACATGCCATGCTCCATAGAAATGCTCTTAGATCATTCGCAACATGCTTGAATCATTCGGTCGGCCAAGACTGTGAAGAACAACAACACCAAGAAGGAAATCTTCATTGACAAGCTAAAACTTTAATGCGGACCTCCAACATAGCAGTCACATGATCCAGAGACCTCCACAAGCACATTAAATTCAACAAAAACATCCGCACTTCTCCAAATCATCAGAATCACTTGCATTCTCCTATGGAACCTCAAGAACACTGTCTGCCATGACTGTCACATTAGAAAGATTGCTTGCGAACCTCCAAACCATGAACCACTTGAATGGATGATACACACTGACTTTCCAAACATGCCTCTAGATTCGTAGATCACCATTTGACATATCCAAAACAATCTAGACCTCTTTCCTGTCACTCTGTCTCTTCTGAACACTACAAACTGGTTCTACTCAGATGGCCATAGGTTCTTCAAATCTTCATGTGAACCCTTAAAAACTCAACTGGAGCTTCTTCAGACAATCCTCTACTTAGCCATATGGTCCGCATACATTGATCCTTATTAATTTTCTCAATATCCTCAACAATCCAGTCTTCTATATAGACAACAAAAAGGATACAGTTGACACCAATGGCAACAAGGATATGTTGACATCAATGACAACACCGCTTAGGCACATATTTGCAACAATCTCCCCCTTTGTCATTGATGGCAACATATGATGTCAAAAACTAATTTTGACCATCAAGACAAGGCCTTCTCCCCATTTCTCTTATCACTTATGCAATCACTTTCTTCATTGCTCCCCCTTTCATCAAAAACTAGTTTTTCACATGAACTTCTCTCCCCTTTGACATCAATGGAAAAGGGCACATATTTGTAATCTTTTCTCCCTTTTTGTTTCAAACTGATCTCAAAATTTTCATACTAACTACTCCCCCTGAGTAGTATCTCTTTAACATCAATCCAGATCACAAGATATGACTGTGAATTCCACTGGACTGATGCACCTTAATGCATCTTAGTTCTGATCAGGAGGGGTAATAACCCCTAACTTCTCTTTGAGATACTCAAAAGTATCCTTGGGAAGAGGCTTAGTGAAATTATCCGCAATCTGATCCTTTGAAGACACAAATTCCAACTTGACTTCATTCTCATTTACCTTTTCTGTCAAGAAATGAAACTTGTTGGATATATGGTTTGTGTTTGAATGCAACACTAGATTCTTTGAGATACTTATTGCACTTGAATTATCACAGAAGATTGTGATAGGCTTCTCAAACACAATTCTGATGTCCTTCAACATTTGCTTCATCCACAGAACTTGAGTACAATTGTTTGCTACTGCTATATACTCTGTCTCTATTGTAGATAGGGAGATTGCCTCCTGCCTTTTGCTCAACCAAGAAACCAATCTACTTCCCAAGAAGAATGCACCACCACTAGTGATTTTTCTGTCATCCACATCTCCCGCCCAATCAGCATCTATATATGCATGTAGAGTGAAGTCATTATCCTTTAGATACCATAATTTATAATCAGTTGTCCCTTTGGGATATCTAAAAATTCTCTTGACTTCTAGAACATGAGATTCTTTAGGATCAGCTTGGAATGTAGTGACAAGTCCAACTGCATTCATGATATCAGGTCTAGTCTGAGTTAGATAGAGTAGTCCTCCAATCATTGCTCTATACCTTTTCTCATTTGCCTTAGGGGATTCATCATCTTTAGTCAAATTACATCCGGTTACCATAGGCATACCTACTGGTTTTGAATCTTCCCTTCCAAACTTCTTCAACAATTCTTTCACATACTTAGACTGAGATATAAAGATACCTTTATCTGACTGAGTGATTTGCAGACCTAAGAAGAAGTTCATTTCACCAAACATGGACATCTCAAATTCACTTTGCATCTGATTAGCAAATGTTTTGCACATACTCTCATTTCCACCAAAAATGATATCATCAACAAATACCTCAACAATCAAAATATTCTCATGATCAATCTTGAAGTAGAGATTACTGTCAGTAGTGCCTCTGCTATAACCTAGCTTTAGCAAGTACTTATCTAATCTTGCATACCAGGCTCTTGGGGCTTGTTTGAGTCCATACAATACTTTTCTTAATCTGCAGACCATGTCTCTCTAATCAGACAACTAAAATCCTTTTGGTTTCTCAATGTAGACTTCTTCTTCTAACTCTCCATTTAGAAATGCTAACTTGACATCCATCTGATAGACTTTGAAATCTTTATAAGCAACAAAAGCAAGAAACAATCTGACTGCCTCTATTCTTGCCACCAGAGCAAAAGTTTCTTCAAAATCAATTCCTTCCACTTGAGAATATCCTTTGCATACCAACCTGGCTTTATTTCTTACAACTTCACCATCTTCATTTAGTTTATTCCGGAAGACCTATTTAGTTTCAATCACAATTTTGTCCTTAGGTCTAGAAACAAGATTCCAAGTGTGATTCTTTTCAATTTGCTTTAATTTTTCTTCCATTGCCTTTACCCAGTTTTCATCTTTGCAGGCTTCACTTACTATTTTTGGTTCAATCTTTGAAATCAGACAAATCTCTTCTTGATCTTTAGCAATTCTTCTCCTAATCCGGACACCTTTATTTCTATCTCCTATGATTTGATCTTCTGGATGATTTATCCTTACATACTTGGGAGTTTTGGGAATTGCTTGAGCTTCTGTTCCTTGAGCTGGTTCCTCAAGTTCTGCACTATCCTCTTGAATTACTGGATTTTCCAGATCAATCTGGATCTGAATCTGAGTTTGCACTTGCCTTTCTTGACTTGGATTTTCATCTTGATCATCTGAATCATATCTGCAAGACCTGGAATTTCCTTTTCTCTCATCAACTCTAACATTAGCACTTTCAACAATCTTTTTCAACCTCTTGTTGAAGCACCGGTATGCTTTGCTTTGAGTAGAGTAACCCAGAAAAATTCCTTCATCACTTCTTGCTTCAAACTTTCCTAGATCCTCATCTCTTTTGATATAGAATTTACTACCAAAAACTCTGAAGTATCTTATAGTAGGAGGATCCAGAGTTCATAAGGAATCTTACCAGAATTGCCTTTGATCTGCACTCAGTTAAGTGTGTAGACAACAGTAATCACAACTTCTCTCCAATAAACTTGTGGAACATTTGTTTCCATCATCATGGTCCTGGCAGCTTCTTGAATGGTCTGGTTCTTTCTTTCCATAACTCCATTTTGATGAGGAGTCCTAGGGGTAGATAACTATCTTTTTATTCCATGCTTTTCACAGAATGTATCAAACTCACTGGAGGTAAATTCTCCACCTTTGTCGGATCTCAAACACTTTATCTTCACACCAATCTTATTTTCCACCATAACTTTGAATACTTTGAATTTGTCAAGAGCTTTTGATTTTTCTTTTAAGAAAGTTACCCACATTATCCCAGAGTAATCATCAATCAACAACATAAAATATCTGTCTCCTTGCACACACCTAATTCTAGTAGGACCACATAGATCAGTATGCACAATTTTCAATCACCCACTTGAAAATTGTACACAATTTATGTCCTACATGTAGGTAAAGAAGTTGTACACAATTGACTAGATCATTCTTGGTGACACCACTAGGCATATTTACATGAGATTGTTAGAGAAGGGAGAAGTGGTTGTTGCCCTCGTGAGATGAGTTTTGGTTCTAGGATCACCATGTGCATTGCATTAGATGGGTGAGACACACACCTACATAGTGGCCTCATCCATGTCATTAAAATAATGGAGGAGAAGAAGATAGTATTCGCATGTAGTCAGAGCATGCTTTCCCACCTATACGATGACCTGGGCTGCTACGTACACAATAAGGGCCACAATCCAATGACCTACATGCTTCTATAGGTGTGTAAATTTGATCACATTCAGTGCACATGACCAATAGGTGTTCCTATGGATATGGTGTGGGATGTGCCTCAAATTTTATGAAAATATACAGTGCAGAAATATAACATCAAAAATTGTATACCCTTAAAATTTAACACTACGTTTTCCACTCATTTCGATGTCTACTCCCCTAGCATGCTTTTAGGCTCATTTTAACCTTTCCTTATCCTTTCTCCCATAACCACACATGCTTTTTGTTATGTTTAGACCTATGTGTTTGTTTTTGTGAAAAATTGTTTTGGTGAATCGCTTATCTCATTATCCTATGGTGTTCCATGTGACCAGGAGTTAGAGTCACTTGGACACTAGCACTTAGCACTAATGTCTATAGGCCATAGTAGCATCCCATGCCTATGTGGCTCCAAGTGACCATTTATGGGTGTTACTAGCCACCTTCAACAATGGTTTGAGATTCTAATAACACCTCTGTGCCACCCAAAATGTCTCTATTTGACACTATCCTCTCACTTTTCTCTCTCACAATGCAATTTTGAATTCCATCTTCCATTCTCACATAGTCTTCGTGAACTTTATCTTAGCTCTAGAACTTTAGTGAATTTTTGTGAAGCTTGGCTCTCTTGATGATCTTCTACAACATTTTATTGTGCTCCTTCAAGTCTCCATTGCAGTCATGCTCTTTTGATACATGTTCATGTGACTTCTTGGAGGGTTTTTGTGCTTTTCTTCATAGGGTTTTAAGAAACCATTACTTTTTGGTTAGTCTACTCCACTTGAGCAGTTTGCACTTCATCCAAACACACGTGATTGAGTTTCATATTACTCTCTTTTGTTTCCTTGTTGTAGTGTAACCCATTGTTGTTATTTGCATTGTATGGTTACCTCTCATTTTCCTTTCTCTCTTCATGGTTATTGCACTAGTTTCCTCACTTAGCCTCGAGTAGATTAGTTTATTTGCAAATACATTTTGCTATGTTGTTATTTTATTCTATTATCACATAGAAAGTAGCAGTACACATGTTAGGCCTCAAAAACATAGGTTATAAACCTTAAGAGGATGCTAAGCTCTCTTAACGCTTTTGGCTAACGAAACAGGGTTGATATGATTGAAAACCCCCTTCTCTTTAGGCTCTACCAAACCTAGGCAGGTGTACCTTGATAGCTAATGCAGATTTTTGTGACCTTAGTGATCTACTCACATTGGCATGTAGATGAGAGACAAATATAAGGCTAAGAATTATTCCTACTGTTAAGTTTTGAAATGTGAAAGGTTGTTTTAAAATGTTTATGACCAATGCCTAATTTTATTGGGTTAATGGTGTCAAGAATTATATAATTGTAGATTTATCTTCCTGGCTTAACTCTTACTACCTGGCACCTTTTGAATGTTTATACTTTGTATAAACGTGCAAGACTATTGGTTATTAGACTCTTCTTTAAAATCCCATTGATATATCCTCAAGTTACTGTGGTTATCTAATAGGATTTTAATTCTACCTTGAAGGAAACCAACTAAGGTGACTTATTTAAAGGGTTTTCTGGGTACAGACCAATAAACATAAATCACTTAGAAGGACTTAAATCAACTTCTCATAGAAACCAATCAAGCATACAACACAGAGACAACAAATGTGCCTTGATAAATCTAAATGATTTAAATAACTAGAAAAGACCAATATGGAGATAATCAAATAACTCATAAGGATAAATATTAATAGAGTAGTAGAACATCAAAGATATATCCACTGATTAAACCATCTTGCCCCTTATATTATTTCAAAAATCTCATAGAAGTTTATGTAAAATATGACTGAAAATATAATATTATTGTATGTATAATGATTGTTCTGTAATTGATGCCTTTTAAACTTGGCCTTGGTTTCCCTTATATATAAAGGAAGCAAACAAGCTTCAGGCTAAAACAACATGACTATTTCTAAATTGCACCTTTTCAAATAACTAACGCTTGTTATGAAACATAATTAAGAAATAGATAAAGAGACAATATGGGTATCCGCATCGATCAAGATTTGAATCAGTTAATCATCGTAGGGAACCCGTGACCACTAGCCTGGCAAGGTCCTCCTCTCCAATATTGTAATATCTGATGAATATGCTTTGCCTATTATTATTATTAATTCACTATTTATTGTTTCTCCCTTTTGATCTAACATCGCAAAAAATAATTGAATTAGCATCGGCAAAAATTTCATTTCAAGTTTATCTGACCCTTTATGAGCTTCTCTAGCGATGAACAAATTAATCTTGGCGACATGATCAATATACTCTTGAGTCGTATAGGTATCTGTGGAGATTATATTATCCATGACAGATTCCAAAGTGAAGATTTTGTCTAAACATATATGTGTTCTTTCTATCACTCTATCCTCGTCATTGATCTTCTCCAAAGCTATTGGTAACAATTGGGCTAATTTATTTTCCAAATACCCTTTTGCTGTAAATTTCCTTCATTATTAAAAAAACTAGGGAATGCCATATCTAGATGTTGATCAAAATCACCAAGGTCCTCTACAAACAAAGTATTGAACTTTTTCATGCTCACTGATTAGTTCATCATATTCCTTAAACACCTATTTATCAACACTTGTTTTGGCTCTTAGTTCCTCTTTCTTCTCCAACATCTTGAGGTGCAATCTTTTATACTCTTGGTAGGCACTTTGTGTTCTCTTGTGTAGTTCCCATACCTTATCACTCTTCCCGATCATTTTATCAAATCTTTTCTTAATCAATTCAGAAGCCATTTTGTATTTAACAACTTTCATTTCAGTTTCCAATTGATCACTCTTCTTTTGGAATTTTTCTTCCAAGTAATCTTCCAATAATTGGTATCAGCTTTGGCCTCCATCACTATTTTGTCAGATTCCAAGTAAGGTGAATAGCTTCTTGATGATGATGGCAACTTGTCCTTATAAGTAGCAACTTCTTGCCTCAGTTTTGTGTTTTCTGCCATGTATGCATTATTATTCCTTACCAATCAATCAATTTTAGCCTTTGTAAATCTAGCAACATTCACATTAAAATCAACAATCTCAATAGGATTTGTGTCCTCCACTAGCTATAGCAAGAGATGACGAAATGCTTCATTCAGGTTATCAATGATTTGAGGTCTCTTATTAGGGGGTATAATGCCCACATTAGTAATGTTGCCTTACCAAGATCATATCCTGACCCAGTTTTAATCTTATCCAATGCTTCAATACTGAGTTGTACCATTTTGTCTTGATTTCTTCTAAAGCTATCAAAAACAATGGTCGAGGTCATATCCCACCTGAAGACTAGCATTACCCCTTCTTCTTCAAGTAGTATTGTTCTCCCCTTTTTTGGAGTCATGGTCTTTATTGCTTTGTCAATTTCTATTTGAATCTCCTTTAATGCCTCAACCTGTACTTCAGGAGTGATGTCCTTCATTTTCTCTCTAGCTTGTTTGCCTTTGTACTCATACAAGAAGGCTTTGAATTCAAGGGTTTTGATAAAATCATCTAAAATCAAACTTTTACTTGCCATGTGTCTTATATCTTCTGATAACTCATTAGGGGCTTCCATCATGATAATTTCTCTATCCATAGGAGGATCATACTCTTCAATTATAGGCTCAAAGCCCTGCACACCTTCGTCTCCACTTTCATACTCTTCATCCCTTGTAACATTGGTATCAAGAGAGAAAATGATGTCTAGTGTAGGCTAAGGGGAAAGATGGCCCAAAGGTACTTCACACTTAGCTTGTGTCTCCCTGATATTTTTACCTTTTCTCTCAAAAACCTTAGGAGAAACATCCATAGTTAATTTTGTTGCATGTGCAACTAACATGTCCAACCTTTCAACAGGATCATTAACCTCCAGAAAAGATCCTTTATAAGTGGGATTTTTGGCTATCCTCCAAGCCTCAGCTAGTATTATTTTATGATACAAATTTCTTCTTTCAACTGCACTGTTCTCATCAACATTTCTAATCAAATCATCATCAACAAATAGCACATGGTGATATTTTTTCATTTTTTATTAATTTTGACACTATTTATGAAGTGTTCAGGGTCAAATTTTTCTCTTACATTTCCTGATGGCATTCTGAAATGTTCTAATTTTTTATCAATTAATTGATATCATTTCTCAGCAAGAACTGTAAAATCTCCAAAACACAAAGTACCAAGTGATGAGAGCCATTATTGTTCTATTTTACACCATATTTTAACATATTTCTATCCATTCTTATACTCCATTTTCCTATCAAATCCTACAATTTATGATGCTTATGATTAAAATGTATAAGAGATAATTAATATAAGTTTATGATAAAAATATGAAAAATGATTATTATATTGTTTTTGCTAATGTGCATTGGAAAATAAATTATCCAACAAATTATTAGGGCTCTTGTTGTTGCTACAGGATCTACATATTATGTTAAGTTGCAATGGACATGTTGATGATGATGTTAGTCATAAACAAACATAGAATAAAAGTTACACAACAACCTTTACTCATCTTGAAAGATACGATGAATTCAAAGAATACATGATCCCAAGTCTCCGTTGATTAGTTCATAATCTACTGACGTTACTCAGTGGTTGATGTGTGTTGCTGTTAATCATTCAGGGGCCTTACGTATTTTGATTGTTCCTACAAAGTTCCTCAATATTCTTTCAAATATCTTGTTTTGTATGTCTGGCCTGCATAAATCTTTAACAATTCTACCTCTGCACTATGAATTTACTCAAATAATGTGCCTACAGATGGATATTTGCATGATTTCTACCATTATTTGTAAATCTTTGCATGATATTTTCAACATTACATGCATTTAACTCAAAATATGCTAAGGATTTTGAGTTACTTATGAGATGTAAGCATATTTTTCTGTTTCTGCTTATTATTTATTGTAGGGGTAAAAAGTGGATCAATCAAATTGAATTTTATAAGGCCCAAACATCAACAGAATAGAAGATAACAAGAAAGATTGAAAGAAAATAGCAATGAATAACACAAAGCAAACCTTCCCTGAAATCGATGCTTCTATTGTTTGCCTATTACAACCGTCCTTTTGCAGATGAAGTAAGCCCTCAGAGAGTGCACTCCTTTAAGCTGTGTTTGAGGAAGTCGATGGTAAATGGCTATTGTGATATGCAATGGAGAGGAGCTCCAAGGCAAGTATGTGATCTCAAGCTAGTGAATGGTAAAAGGGTGCCAAAGGCGCGCTGGTGATATTTCTGCAGAGTAACAATATCAAAAGCCTGGATGAATAGAGTGGAGGGATGAAGCTTCATTTATAGACTTGGAAGAATGGGAATCAACGGTTGAGAGGAGATATGAAGATCAACGGCTGAGGATGGTTGAGGAATGTGCAACCAGTAGAAATGTGACAAGTGTCCCAGCTCCATCATGAAAGAGGGGATGTGACAAAATTGATTGGAGAGTTAACTCCATTGACTGAACAGTTAACAGACTTGATTGATCAGTTAGAAGAGTGATTTATGGGATTGACTAAATTGATTGACCAGTGAACTGGGTTGATTGAGGAGTCAACAGAATAGATTGACCAGTGAACTCAAATGACTAATTAGTTAATAGATTTGATTGATTAGTTAACTAACTTCTGATTTGAGAAGAAATAGGCCATGTGGGTGAGAGAAAAAAAGGTAATTAAATATTAAATATATTTAATTACATGTGCAACCTGATAAGGTGGACAAGGTGAGGTGGAAAAGGTGAGGTGTAAAGGTGAGGTGGATTTTTAAATTTAGAACTTAGGATAGAGGAATTTGGATTAATTAAATAATTTATGATTATTTAATTGTGTAGGACATTTAGAAGAATTTTAATTAAATAAATTAAATTTATTTAATTATGGAACAATGAATCGATTAAATAAATTTAGAATATTTATTTAATTGATAGAAGAATGGAATAAATATTTAGAATAATAGAAGGAATTCAGAAAGGAAATAAATATTTAGAATATTTATTTAGAATGAATCGTGCTATTTTTAGGCGTATACATTTTGCCCCTCTTTGATGCAATGCAGTTTACAGCATTGCTTCAAAGAATAAATAGTCTGATAGTGACACATGCCCCAGTTTGCCCCTGGTACAAGTTTGATGACAGGATGCCCCCTTGGGAGATTAGACGAGGAGGAGGCAGAAGGTGTGAGACGGACAATCTCACGAAGACGAAGGGAGGCTAGGTTAGAATGAAGAAATTGGTTGAAGAAAGAGTCGAATGATACGCGATGCAAGATGGAATGATGACACACACAAGTAGTCAAGTAAGTATGCACAAATGACACAAGAACAAACAAGGTATTGCCCCTATTAAGCGGTAAACCAATGATATACTAATAACGATATACAACAATGTTGTCATGGCAGGGAACGATGTATCCCTAGACCAACACGACAGGCGTGTTGTCATGGTGGGGAACAATGGATCCCTAGAGCAACATGAAGGATAGTGTCTGGTTTCAAGAAATGAAGCATGTCGTGTAAGATGCGTGTGTTGGTCTGATTTTGACAATGTTACATCTTGTATAAGACAATTGATTGATTAACTGATCGAGTTGGTTTACGACTAGACAAGGATCAAGACCACTGATTGTGAGTGGATCATTTGTGCAAGATTGACTTGACTTGATTGGTATGGATTAAGGATGGACCTTGCATTTGGATCATTGCTCAGACTGACTGGACAAGGATGAAAGATATGATGATAGATAGAAATATGATTGATAAAAGAAAGACTCGATAGAAGGACTCACAAGCTTTTATTTGTATTGATACTTTGCATTGTTGGATCTTTATTGCATGGGGTATGGTATGGATGTATAAATGGATATAGGATGGATGCTTTGCTTTTAGAGTGCTTTATTTCATCATTGGGCATTGCATTTTTGGTACATTTTTTGAAATGTTGTAAGTGAATACAAGCATCTAGGTATAATTAAACTGAGATAACCTGAGTACCGCTTACATGGATTTTGATTTGGCAAGTTAATACAAGCATCTAGTCAAAATTAAATCTAGATAACCTGAGTACTTCTTGCGTATCAACAGACAAGGATTGCCCCCATTCATGTTAGACCTTTGATGTCCTCGATGATCTTTTGCCGATCATGTCCTTAGACAAGGCTTCACATTACTAAAGTTTAATCCACAAATAGCAAACAAAGAAAGTAATCATGCCCCCATCATAGTGTCTCTAGCTTTTGGCATCCTTGAGTAGCATAGAAAGACATGATAACAAAAATCAAGACTCTGTAACTTAACCATGGTTCCAATCCACAAAACATTCTTGCATTTAGATGTGTTTTTCTTGCCATAATTTAGATAGAATCAGTTAGAAGACCTTGGGTAGTTGCTTTGCTTTAGATAGGTTATGATGCTCATAGTCAAGATTTCTATTTGCATTTGCTTGTTTGGTGAGAAGATTGCACAATCCTTATTGGGGAGACAGACCCTAAGGGACTGACCTAGTGCCTCGGGGGCTCATTGCTAAATGGCCTTGCCTACGTGACGACGCAGAGGCAACGTAGTTCGGGGTAAACCCTAATGGACCGTGGATGGACTAGAAGAAAGATGACAAGAATGAGGACAAGAAAGGGGATGAATGGGACCATGGGAGAAATGGAAGCCTCAGGGGTGCATTAGAATAATGGCCTTGCCTACGTGATGGTGTAGAGGCAACGTAGTTCATGGTAAACCCTAACGGACCTAAGATATGGATCAGATGAGACACGATATGGATCAGATATGAAACAACTATAGATCAGATATGAAACAGATATGGATTAGATATGGAACAAATATGGATCAGATATGGAACAACTATAGATCAGATATGGAACAGATAACACTAATGACAGAGGCTAGGCTAGGCTGACACTGTGGACAGGATACAACCCCAGAATTTTGGATAGCTTTAATGCTAGATACTAATGACAAGGGAAACACCATGGATAAGCAGATGGATGGGTGATAGGGGATCAATGATAGGGTAGGTAGAAGGAAACAAGGATGTGATCTCCAAGGACTATGTCATATAAGAAAAACATGCCCTATTGTAGGTAGAGTACCTAGGATTTTTCATGACAATGCTAATGACGATAGGAGGATGAGAGGATAATGAAGGATTTGCATGGTTTGGAGGGATAAGGTATGTCAAGAGATATCTAAAACATTTGTCAACATTGTGCCCCCAATCTTTATCAAGATCAAGAAAAATAGAGAAATGGAAGATTAGGATGGATGGATGGGACAGTATAGGTATGTAATGGATAGAGGATAGGATAGGAAATGGTATGAAAGGAAATTGGTAGGAAAAAAGTGATATGCCAATGAGACAAAGTGCCCCCAAGTGTAGGTGACATAGAAGATCAACTTACACATGATGCCTGTTTGCCAGGTTTTCATCATGGTACTTATCCAAGTCGCCTATTTGCCAAGTTTTCACCATTGGATGAAAGGATTTTTCTTTGTTTTTTTTTCTTTTTTTCCTTTTTTTTTTTTGAAACATTTGGGTAGGAAAACGCGGATATGGAAGGGAGAGACTTAGGGATCTAGTTCTGTGAAAGGTGATAGTCCCACTAGATGGATGTTGTCGCATGGACGATGTCAAGCGTTCTCATAGATGTTGGTAGGAGATGGCATGAAAGTGATATGGCATAGGTAGATAGTGGATTATGATGCAGAATACAGAGGGAAGGTTTATGCAAAAGCATGAACCATAGGAATAGGATGAGGAAGATATGTAGGATAATAGTGGAAGGAAGGGGAGATGGAGGAATATGAAAATGTTGTGGAATGGAAGGGAATCATGACCAATGGTTGCACATACTCTGATAAACATTGAAGCTGGTGATGGGAAAGTAGTGTAGGAAGCAACGGAGACTTTTGCTTGTGGATGAATAATGTAGGCATGTAGGGATCCACATAGACTGAGTAGGTTTCTGATTGTTGCTTGTCATGTGGGATGGAAGAATGTGAGACTTATGGATGGAATGGGAGAAAGTGGATGGTTGAGATTCTTGAGAGGTAGATGCCTCATGTAACTTGAGGGCTTTTTGCCTAGGTACCCAAACCATTTTGCTTTTAGATAGTACTTGTGGAGGTATGGGTTTGGGTGTATGCAACTTTTGTGTAGCTTTTGGAGTAATCATTTGGTGGATGCAGACCCACACCTTTTTCAGCTTGGCGTATAGGTGTGTGGGTGTATGCATCTCTTTAGAAGGACACTTCTTTGATTCTTGGATTTTGTATCCTAGGTCATGAGGACTCTTAGGATTTTTGACTTGATAGGTAGAGGTATCCATATTTTTATGGTTGAATTCTCTTAAGGTGGTGGAAGTGGAGTTTGAGGAAATTCTTTGTTTAGACAACATGTGCATTGGTTGGTCATGATTGGGATTGCTAGAAGATTCATAGATGGATGAATAAGGTGTTGGAAGAAGTGGTGGTAAAATGTATGGAGGGATATTAGGAGTTGGAAGTAGCGGAGGTAGATTAGATGGTGGGAGGTGTATGGTCACATGCTTTTGACAATTGTAGGATGATGGAGGTGGAATGGCGACATACGTTTTGGGGATATGATAGGGTTTGCGATGGAAAGTGGGAGATTTTGAAGGAGTGGGGGAAGTACCAACATCTTGAGATTGCTTACCTTGGGGTATGTATCCAAGGCCATATGAAGGAGGAGGAACATTGACATGGACGGGCTCCAAAATACCTTGTTCATGAAGGCCTAAGCCTTTACCTTGATAGTTCATATGTTGGAGTATGCAGTGGACAGCGGGATTATGGGTAGGTGGAGCATTAGACACAAGTTCCTTATTGGATGAAGGAGATGAGATAGAGGATAATGGTGGTTGGTGTTCTAAGGAGGAACACTCATGAATGAAGGTGGTAAGACCAAGGATATACGGTGAGAGATTTGCAGCATGGTCGATAATGGATGGCGGAGGAGGATTACTAGTTTGATCTTCTACGCTTGCTTGGGAGGCAAGTGTCTCATCAAGGGAAGTGGAAGTTGCCAGATCTTGGATAGGACTAGATGGGGTTATAGGCTGAGGACCATGGAACACATAAAGTGGGATCAGAGGATCATCATGGTCTACTTGATCATAGATAGGCTCTTCATCATAGATGGGATCTTGATCATAGATAGGATTTAGTGTGATGGGATTAAGGTACTCGTGTATAGGTTCTTCACCAACGATAAGATCTTGATCATAGGAAAGATAAAGGTTATGCATGGGATGGAATTGGATTTCCTTCTCATGTATAGGTGTTGGGAGATGGATAGGATCAAGTGGCTCATGGAGAGGTTCATTATTATGGATATCATCTTGATCATGGAAAAGATACATGTTATGGATAGGTTGCAAGAAAGGGATTTGATCTGGACTTAGACTAGGGATTAATGTTTCCTCCTGCTTAGGATTAGACTCTTGACATACCTCTTGGGTTGCTAGAATGGAAGTGGATAGCTCTTGGATAGCTTCGTGGTTGACAACATAGATGTTTGATGGACCGTGACCTTGGTTCATGGTAGGAAGTTCTTCGATCAGCTCAAGGGGTTGCGAATGACATGAAAGATTTTTGGTAAGGTCAAGGACTAGAATTTGGGGACATGGTTGACTCTCTACTAGTAGCCCTTGGATCACATCATTGGTAGGTGTATGGATAGGTGAATGAGGGGATTTAACTTTCTCTCTAGCTTTTCTCCAGTTGTATAAATTTGGAAAAACTCTTTCCCACCACTCATTTGATTCTTTTTGGGTCATCCATTTAGAGTTTGAGGAACTAGATGGTGGTGTTGGTGTAGAACTGGTATGCTTTGGGATATACGTCTTAGAAGACGGTGAAGGAGGACTAGTAGACAGAGTGGTATAGGATTTCCAACTTAAGGTGGTGCTTGCCTTGTCATGAGCATCATTAAGACGGGAAACAGATGTATGAGTTCGGGGCGAGGCGTAGCTAGTACTGGCACATTCAGCTTGCAAGATTGCCATTTCTTGTTGTAAGACTTGGATTTGTTGAGAAATTGCTATACACTCTTCGGGTGAGGGACTTGAGTTTATTTGCAATTATAGATATTGGACTTTTTGAGCAAATGCTTCTATTGGTTTGTCATCTTGACAGAAACTAGCAGAAGGCCGAAAAAGCCTACTATTTTGGATATGTAGCTTCAGAGGCACAATTTCAGAAGGTAAATGCATAGCAAGTCGAGGTAAATGTACAATTTTGGCAGAGGATAAATGTGCAATTCTGGTTTCTTCGAATGATTTTACAAAGTTTTTTTTTGACACGTTTTTCAGTGCTTTTTGGTTTCTTGGTGGCAAATCAGTCTTTTGATCTGATTTTTCTCAATTATGGCAAGAAGACATAGCAAACACAAAGATATTTTTATGGTTTTTTCATTATTTTTGTGGTTTTTTCCGACTCTATTTTAGACTAAACTGAACAAAAGCAAGCACAAAAATCCTAGGTTAGAAATGGATTACAAGGGATTTTGGCCATTTGAACAAGAGGTGTTTAATGAGGGCAACCGATCGAGTGGTTACACATGCGGTGGCACTACTCTCTGTTATGGAGTCTCCCAGCCTCAAAGGGTTACGCCTTAGAGGGTTTTGGGGGAGGTTGGCCGTCGGTGTAGCACAGTAGCACTCGTTGTAGGAGGTTTTCACCTCAAGCACAATTTATTTTAAGTGGCTTGGTAGGGCTTGGCTTTATCCTGTTACCACTTAGGGTCATTCCCACTTGGACAAGCGTGCATCCAAGGGTAGGCCCATCGTAAAGGTTAAACAAATAGAATGACAAGTTTGGCACTCTGATCACCCAGAAAAGGGGAGAGCATAAGCCTAGTGTCATTCATAAGCACAGAATACACTGGTTAATCCAACCTAGTTAAAATTAGAAAAACTAAATGGGCTACTCTACTTGTGCACTCACACAGTTGTTAACTTTGAAGTGATTAGGAGATAGCAATGATTCTTTCCTTTGCAAGATAGCAATATTCTTAACTGAAAGAGATAGCCATATAGCAATGATTAATGAAACCAAGATTGCAATAATTCAGTTATCACCCTCCTAATTAGAAACTATGTGAGATTGACATGCATGTTTTTACTTTCCTAATTAGAGTTGGATTAAAATTGTATGCAATTTGCATGAACAATGGGTTACTCCTTCCTAATTAGAACTAGATGAAAGTTGTATGCAAGTTGCATGAACAATGGGTTACTCCTTCCTAATTAGAACTAGATAAAAATTGTATGCAAGTTGCATGAATAATGAGTTACTCCTTCCTAATTAGAACTAGATGAGAATTGTATGCAAGTTGCATGAACAATGGGTTACTCCTTCCTAATTAGAACTAGATGAAAATTGTATGCAAGTTGCATGAACAATGAGTTACTCCTTCCTAATTAGAACTAGATGAAAATTGTATGCAAGTTGCATGAACAATGAGTTACTTCTTCCAAATTAGAACTAGATGAGAATTGTATGCAAGTTGCATGAACAATGGGTTACTCCTTCCTAATTAGAACTAGATGAAAATTGTATGCAATTTGCATGAACAATGAGTTACTCCTTCCTAATTAGAACTAGATGAGAATTGTATGCAAGTTGTTTTACTTTTCCCCTAGTTAATCTATGATGTGTGTGTTAAGGAAAATAAAACTATCTAGCTCTCAACCCTGTAGAAGATATATCAGAAGTTTCTTTGCTCCTTTCTTTGACAAGTGTTTAAGTCAAGCTGCACAGATAAATCATTAGTTTTCAAGAAAAATTGCTAGATTTAATCTTGGAAAGATAGCTGAACTTTGACTATAAAAATAGCTGACAAAATGATAAAATCACTTGATCAAACCTGCTCCATTGTGAAGGTCATGGAATTACCTTTCCAACGAGTGTTTATTTGTGCGATTACGAGTTCGTATGCTCCTGTTATGACAAAAAGAAAAAGATACCACCCTTATGGCATGTAGAAGAAGGTAGGATGGAGAATTGTTGGATAAAAAAATGCACCCTACGGAAGCACCTTTCGGACCATTGGATAAAAGGATGCGGAAGCACCCTTTGGACCACTGGATAAAATGATGCACCTTGTGGGAGCACCCTTCAGACCGCTGGATAAAAGGATGCACCCTGCAAAAAAGCTATTAGGACAGTTGGATAAAAGGATGCGGGAGCACCCTTTGGACCGCTAGATAAAGCGATGCACCCTATGAAAGCACCCTTTGGACCGCTGGATAAAAGGATACACCCTGTAGAAGCACTCTTTGGACCATTGGATAGAAGGATGCACCCTGCAAAAAAGCTCTTCGAACAGTTGGATAAAAGGACGCGGAAGCCCCCTTCAGACTGTTGGATAAAGCGATGCACCTTGTGGAAGCACCCTTTGGACCGTTGGATAAAGCGATGCACCCTATGGAAGCACCCTTTGGACCACTGGATAAAAGGATGCACCCTGCAAAAAAAGCTCTTCAGACAATTGGATAAAAGGACGCAGAAGCACCCTTCGGACTGCTAGATAAAGTGATGCACCTTGCGGAAGCACCCTTTGGACCGCTAGATAAAAGGATGCACCCTCAAAAAAATCACAGAGATTTTTTTCAGTCTCTAATTTTTGTGAATTAATAGGTGATTCTAAGGTTTTCGACCCTTCTAAGCACGTTGGTGATGTCAGTTTCAGCCCAGGAGGTCACCTTTTGATAGATCCTTGCAAAACTCAACAATGGGGTTTAGAGAAACACAAATTTTTACTACAAAAATTTGTAAAAAACATAAAATTGAACGATGGGCACCAACAATGTAGGGGTAAAACGTGGATCAATCAAATTGAATTTTATAAGACCCAAACATCAACAGAATAGAAGATAACAAGAAAGATTGAAAGAAAATAGCAATGAATAACACAAAGCAAACCTTCCTTGAAATTGATGCTTCTATTGTTTGCCTATTACAATCGTCCTTTTGCAAATGAAGTAAGCCCTCAGAGAGTGCACTCCTTTAAGCTGTGTTCAAGGAAGTCGATGGTAAATGGCTATTGTGATATGCAATGAAGAGGAGCTCCAAGGCAAGTATGTGATCTCAAGCTAGTGAATGATAAAAGGGTGCCAAAGGCGCGCTGGTGATATTTCTATAGAGTAACAATATCAAAAGCCTGGATGAATAGAGTGGAGGGATGAAGCTTCATTTATAGACTTGGAAGAATGGGAATCAATGGTTGAGAGGAGGTATGAAGATCAACGGCTGAGGATGGTTGAGGAATGTGCAACCAGTAGAAATGTGACAAGTGTCCCAGCTCCATCATGAAAGAGGGGATGTGACAAAATTGATTGGAGAGTTAACTCCATTGACTGAATAGTTAACAGACTTGATTGATCAGTTAGAAGAGTGGATTATGGGATTGACTAAATTGATTGACCAGTGATCTAGGTTGATTGAGGAGTCAACAGAATAGATTGACCAGTGAACTCAACTGACTAATTAGTTAATAGATTTGATTGATTAGTTAACTAACTTATGATTTGAGAAGAAATAGACCATGTGGGTGAGAGAAAAATAGGTAATTAAATATTAAATATATTTAATTATATGTGCAACCTGATGAGGTGGACAAGGTGAGGTGGAAAAGGTGAGGTGTAAAGGTGAGGTGGATTTTTGAATTTAGAACTTAGGATAGAGGAATTTGGATTAATTAAATAATTTATGATTATTTAATTGTGTAGGACATTTAGAAGAATTTTAATTAAATAAATTAAATTTATTTAATTATGGAACAATGAATCAATTAAATAAATTTAGAATATTTATTTAATTGATAGAAGAATGGAATAAATATTTAGAATAATAGAAGGAATTCAGAAAGGAAATAAATATTTAGAATATTTATTTAGAATGAATCGTGCTATTTTTAGGCGTATACATTTATCATGATTTACAGTTATGGAAGTGAATTTATGAAATTAAAATGAGAAAAAAGGGTTAAAGGATGAGATTCCCAAAATCACTTGACTTAGATCACTGATCCACATACATACTCCCATACATGCAATGAAAAGAAGGAAACTAGAATCATACTTCACCAGGTCATTCCACAAATCCACATGATCCAGTGCAAATCTTCAAAGGAAAAGTTAATAACAACATGCAATGAAATGAAAGTGCTTCTATTTGAACACAACATTCACCAGTACATATCCAGAAATCAACTTGAAGATTACGTAAGGTTTACAATTGGGATGTAATCTGAAACTTCATCTTCATTCAGTATGCTTAAGAACAGGTACATTTACAAAGATCTAAAGAAAGAACCTTGACATTTCAACAATTCAGTCTTCATTAGTCTCAGCAATTCGATCTCCTATATTGGCTTAGTCTAATTTTTAATAAGTGACCTCCTCTATCTATATCCATCTCTTTATGACAAGTTCTGGCCCTTATATAGGACAAAAGCTAGAAAATAGTTACAATGATCTAATGATCAGGATCTTCTCAAAACAACCAACAGTCCAGATGAACAGCACGTGCCCTGCCAGTTGGCACTCATACAACTGGCATAGAATATCCCAGCATCTTTAATTTGATTTAGTCTCTAGCTGGTAAACAGCATATTTGACAATATCCTCCTCATTTTTGGTTCATGTTGCCTCTGTGCGCAACTCTGCAATGTTCAACTCCAAACAACCTCAACCTCCTACAATAGACAGACAAGCAATAAGCATCATCATCATCTTAAAACAACAAGAAAATAAACATTTAAAATAAGCTCAATGTGCAAGCACATAGTAATCGGGTTCTAAATCTGTGAAAATCACGCATTAAATGCATATACATCGCTTAAAATAATCGGGTCAACCATCGTTGACTGAAATCATGCATTCAGGCATAAAAAAAAATCTTCAAAAGGCTATCACTTTATTTTCTCGCCTATTTCTTTGTATATCGGGTGATCAATTCCTTTGTATATATCGGGTTGTATATCATATTCATACAAGCATTAAAATGTGCAAAGAATTTGCTGCATTTAACTTTCATTTGAAACTTGGGCTTGTATATCATCTGATTGTATATTGGGTGATGAATCTTTTGAACATACAAGCGCAAAAAACATACAAGGAATTTGCCACTTTTAATATCCTTTCGAATCCGACCTTGTATATCCGGTT
Organism: Cunninghamia lanceolata; assembly: GCA_027924645.1. Taxonomy (NCBI): domain Eukaryota; kingdom Viridiplantae; phylum Streptophyta; class Pinopsida; order Cupressales; family Cupressaceae; genus Cunninghamia; species Cunninghamia lanceolata. The sequence continues at coordinate 20,935,732 of BSBN01000112.1, read as the reverse complement.
ATACCATGATCATCCTATTCATCCGACGGACTTATCGCTTTTATCTACCATACTTAACCCACTATGGAATCCGCTATGTATACACCGACATGCATCTCTCAATATGCCTTTAATATGATACACTAATTACATTGGGTTTAAATCTCCTCTGAATTCCACGATGTACATCGAAACATGCAAGAACTTCTCCTTATTTCATAATACTTTCGATTCTGGCTTGTATAAATTGTTGTATGTCACCGCAATGTATAAACTGTATGTATGTATCGAGACATACAAGAACTTAATATTATTTGATAACCATTTCAATTCTGATCTGTATGTATAAAATGTAATGCATATACAACGCACAACATATATAATGATTTTTCGTTATTTCATAAACTATTTCAATTCCGATTTATATAAGTATCGTTGTATGTATATAATGCAATGTATATTCAACGTTGTATGTAAGAACATACAAGCTGGAACATACAATGAGTTTACCATATTTCATAATCTTTTCAGGTCCGTGTTGTATATTTCGCAATGCATAAACTGCAATGTATGTAAGATACATACGACTTAACCATGTTCTATAAACATTTCGGGTCCATGTTGTATGCATAAAATCTTTTGTATGTCCCCATCGTATATACAAGCCCGAACATATACAATGATTTTTCATTATTTCATAAACTTTTCGATTCCGGCTTGTATGTATAAAATGTAATGCATATACAAACCACTTAAAGATGCACCCGACGGATTCATTTAAGCATTCATTCTAACTTTTAGCCTCATTGGGTCTGATATGTATATTAGCTAATATGAGGCATATTTAACTAAAATGACCCCCCCCCCAAATATCTGGTTAGGATGATGATGTCATCATCGTGGACAAATTTCATTAACATGCTGCAGGATGACCTCATGATCACATCAAAAGAAATCAGGAGGATATAAGATGACGTCACCATCATCCTAGCGAATATCAGTCATATTAGTAAATATGACCCCCTATTGAATATGCGAATGTTTTGATAGGTAGATGACCCTCTGATAGGAATTTGACGTGCGCATACAAATATGCAGATGGTAGATTTTCTAAGCAGGGTGATATTATAATATCAGGATGACCGTTGTTTGGAATATGACCCTCCCAGAAATATCATGTTTGACTCGACCTTTGACCAGTCACAACTTTCTCATTTGGTCAAATTTCAGGGTGATGTAAAAGGCAAACCTACCTGGAATTTCATCCTCTTTCACATGGTAAGCTTTTTGAGGATAGATTTAGACTTTGAAATTTGGTTCAGATTTCAAGATCACAAATATACCTGACATTAGGCCTATGCATATTGACTAATATTATTTTTACCATTACCGCCCAGAGCACAAAAGCAAGGGAACAAGCCAGTAAAGTTGGGTCCCTGTTTTGTTAATGCAAAATGGGGCGTGTTGTGTAACCACACAACAACTTTCTACTGAAGAAAACAACAAAAATTCAAATAATTCAAAAGGTGAGGATAAGTTAAAAGATAATGTTCTAACTCCTATTAAGCATGATCATCCTAATCCTTTCTAAATGGTATCATGTTCATCAATGTAACAATGAATTGGTAAGGGATCAAGTGTGTGCACGTGATTCATATACTCATCTTGAAAGTGAGTTGAATAAATCAGTGACTGGTGTTATGCTACATAGTTTGGTTCATCCCTCATAACCAACTGAATAGAGCCTTGCTGCCAACAGGCGTCTATAGCCTCGACAAGGTTATCGTTGCAATTCTCCCAAGTAGAGCCCCACTGCCAGCAGGCGTCTATAGCCTTGGTAGAGTTACTTAGATGACTTAATCTAGATTTTTAGAAAATCCATTTTATTATTTTATTTATTTTATATTTAGAATTATATTTCATAAGATATAACAGTTGTAGCTTCACGATGCAAGGAATGGTCACTTGCTGAAATTAAGCTAAGAATTGCAATGGTAGCAAGGGCAACCTTTAGATTTTTCACTTAACACCTACACTGATATGTTCAATAAACCCAAGGCTATTAGGTGTGTCATTGTGAGGATCACCTTGACTCAAGAAAAGTAGTACTGATGAATATGATACCACAGACCTGATCAAGAATACCTATATTGATATGAGTTACAACCTATATAAAAACTTATATCCAACTTTTGAATTGTAACAATTTCTGCAGTGTTCTTAAGCAACAAGGTGCACCAACTTTGCCCAACCAAAACAAAGGCTCAACAATGCAAAACAAAAACAAACACACAAAGAAAACAAAACAAGAAAGCAAAACAAGCAGACTATACAAACAACTAACCTACAAAACTATATACACACCATTACTAAGCAAACAAAAACTAGAAAATGACCCAAAGACACCTGTATTTGCATACTTCTTTTGATTGTGCAGCAGCATCAGGGTATCAGTTATGGTTCTCAACCTAGCAAATTTATCTTTATATTCTGAAAAATACTCTGATATTCTAATTTTACTGTACTTCACAGAATAATTCTTGATGATCAGCAACTGAGGAAGCTCATCATGTTCATGATTAATCCATATGCATGTCTTATCTCCTAAATTTCCATAATCAAAATAGTATTCAACATCATTTACTGTGGAAAGGAGAAATACAACCTGATGTATTTCTGGTTCTATTGGACATGCCTATCTATTGACAAGTGATCTTCCATTTGACTCTATATTTTCGTTGCTCAACTCAATGTCTGGTCTCACTTCAAATTGAAGGATGTATGACTCTTGATGTATTAATTCTTCATCTTTATCCATATTTATTCCTTCATTCTGGATGTATGGTTTATCCTCAAGTTCAGGAAACTTCTCAATGTTTTCTTTAATTTCCTGCACATCAGGACATAAATGAGTATCTTTATCATCATAACCTAATATATCGACAATTATCATTTCTAAATTATTTGACTGTAAAGGTGAATTAACATTCGACTGATAGGAATACTTCCCTATTTCATTTTCAAAATAATGTTGGATTGGCATCTGATCATGCACAACAACTCCAAAGCTTTCTGCATCTTCAGTTTTTATGAATTGTTTATCAAATAACTCACATTTATCATCAAGTAGAGTGCCTGGTTCCATTAACCTACAACAATCTTGCATTTGATCATTTAATTTAAAGAAGTCATTTATGAAATCAATATTTATTTCCTTTTCTATGACTCCATTAGTTGGTACCATAGGAACTTTGTCAGCAGTAGTGTATTTAAATTGTTCTACCACCTGTTTACACTTCCTTATCAACTCATTTCTATCAAAACTACTGAACTCAGATCCAGAAACATTATCTTGACAAGAATTTAATAATTCAATATATTTGTCTAGTGTATCAAGATCAATTTCATATTTATCTTCCCCTTCATCAAATCTTTCTTGTTGATGGTCTAATGATGTGAAACAAGAAGTACTTTCTTCTCCATGATTTTCAAAAAATTCATACCTGCACTCCTCTTTTGAAGAACTCCTATCAATGTCACCATAAAAGGACTCAAGGAAAGACGTTTCCTCTTCTTTACCTTCTAGAACTGATTTAGCTAATGTATTTTCTAAACAACTCATGATTACGGGTGTTGCATCTTCTTGCTGATCCAGAATTTGAGCCTTCTCCAACATGACCAAACAGGCTTCACAATCTCTTTTTGAATGTTCCTCATTATGTAATCTGTACCAACTCTCAATCAGGACATCGTCAATGGATAAACCTAATATTTGACTACATTGTATATTTCTAAACAAGTATAATTCAAAATCTTTAAAGCGATCCACTTCAGTGTCTAGACAACTAATAACTTCTGGTGCTGCATATGCTTGTTGCTTCAGAATCTCTTCATTTTCCTTCCAGACTTCAACACTAAACACATCTAGGAAAAATATCAGTCCATTCAAATATAAATCCAACCTTACAAGAAAAGTTAGACAATTAATTTCATTGTGCTCCATAGTTTGGTGTATCCTGTAGCAAGTAGATAAACCAAAGTCAGGTAAACATTGAGGATAAAGCTACCTATTCAAAACTTCCTGAAATAAAGGAATGTTAATTTGACAATTATTTTCATATGCATCCATCAAAATGAGACTCTATTTGCAATTTTTTTTTTAGGATTTTGAAATTTTAATGAGATCTATCATATCTCAGAATAAAACTTGAAAGTTTAGAAAATCAAACTAATCTTTGAAGCTTTGAGCTGGATCTTTACAAAGATACAGTCAAAACCTCTTAGATAAGAGATATTTCCAGACATTTAACTCAAATGAAGAAATATTTATGCAACATTTGCAAAAATCAACAAGTTCCTTGTTCGGCCCTCCTTCTAGCGCCAATTTATGTTGATGATGATGTTAGTCATAAACAAACATAGAATAAAAGTTACACAACAACCTTTACTCATCTTGAAAGATACGATGAATTCAAAGAATAGATGATCCCAAGTCTCTGTTGATTAGTTCATAATCTACTGACGTTACTCAGTGGTTGATGTGTGTTGTTGTTAATCATTCAGGGGCCTTACGTATTTTGATTGTTCCTGCAAAGTTCCTCAATATTCTTTCAAATATCTCGTTCTGTATGTCTGGCCTGCATAAATCTTTAACAATTCTACCTCTGCACTATGAATTTACTCAAATAATGTGCCTACAGGTGGATATTTGCATGATTTCTACCATTATTTGTAAATCTTTGCATGATATTTTCAACATTACATGCATTTAACTAAAAATATGCTAAGGATTTTTAGTTACCTACAAGATGTCAGCATATTTTTCTATTTCTGCTTATTATTTATCATGATTTGCAGTTATGGAAGTGAATTTATGAAATTAAAATGAGAAAAAAGGGTTAAAGGATGAGATTCCCAAAATCACTTGACTTAGATCACTAATCCACATACATACTCCCATACATGCAATGAAAAGAAGGAAACTAGAATCATGCTTCACCAAGACATTCCACAAATCCACATGATCCAGTGCAAATCTTCAAAGGAAAAGTTAATAACAACATGCAATGAAATGAAAGCGATTCTATTTGAACACAACATTCACCAGTACATATCCAGAAATCAACTTGAAGATTACGTAAGGTTTACAATCAGGATGTAATCTGAAACTTCATCTTCATTTAGTATGCTTAAGAACAGGTACATTTACAAAGATCTGAAGAAAGAACCTTGACATTTCAACAATTCAGTCTTCATTAGTCTCAGCAATTTGATCTCCTATATTGGCTTAGTCTGATTTTTAATAAGTGACCTCCTCTATCTATATCCATCTCTTTATGACAAGTTCTGGCCCTTATATAGGACAAAAGCTAGAAAATAGTTACAATGATTCAATGATCAGGATCTTCTCAAAACAACCAACGGTCCAGATGAATAGCACGTGCCCTGCCAGTTGTTACTCATACAGCTGGCATAGAATATCCCAGCATTTTTAATTTAATTCGATCTCCAGCTGGCAAACAACATATTTAACAATATCCTCCTCGTTTCTGGTTCATGTTGCCTCTGCATGTAACTCTGCAATGTTCAACTCCAAACAGCCTCAACCTCCTGCAATAGATAGACAAGCAATAAGCATAATCATCATCTTAAAACAATGGGAAAATAAACATTTAAAACAAGCTCAATGTGCAAGCACACGGTAATCATGTTCTAAATCCATGAAAATCACGCATTAAATGCATATACATCACTTAAAATAATCAGATCAACCATCGTTGACCGAAATCATGCATTCAGGCATCAAAAAAATCTTCAAAAGGCTATCGCTTTATTTTCCCGCCTATTTCTTTGTATATCGGGTGATCAATTCCTTTGTATATATCGGGTTGTATATCGTATTCATACAAGCATTAAAATGTGCAAAGAATTTGCTGCATTTAACTTTCGTTTGAAACCCGGGCTTGTATATCATCTGATTGTATATGGGGTGATGAATCTTTTGAACATACAAGCGCAAAAAACATACAAGGAATTTGCCACTTTTAATATCTTTTCGAATCCAACCTTGTATATCCGGTTATACCATGATCATCCTATTCATCCGGCGGACTTATCACTTTTATCTACCATACTTAACCCACTGTGGAATCCGCTATGTATACACCGACATGCATCTCTCAGTATGCCTTTAATATGATACACTAATTACATCAGGTTTAAATCTCCTTTGAATTCCATGATGTACATCAAAACATGCAAGAACTTCTCCTTATTTCTTAATACTTTTGATTCTGGCTTGTATAAATTGTTGTATGTCACTGCAATGTATAAACTGCATGTATGTATCGAGACATACAAGAACTTAATATTATTTGATAACCATTTCAATTCTGACCTGTATGTATAAAATGTAATGCATATACAATGCACAACATATACAATGATTTTTTGTTATTTCATAAACTATTTCAATTCTGGTTTGTATAAGTACCGTTGTATGTATATAACGCAATGTATATTCGACGTTGTATGTAAGAACATACAAGTCGGAAACATACAACGAGTTTACCATATTTCATAACCTTTTCGGGTCCGTGTTGTATATTTCGTAATGCATAAACTGCAATGTATGTAAGATACATACGACTTAACCATGTTCTATAAACATTTCGGGTCCATGTTGTATGCATAAAATCTTTTGTATGTCCCCGTCGTATATACAAGCCCGAACATATACAATGATTTTTCGTTATTTCATAAACTTTTTGATTCCGACTTGTATGTATAAAATGTAATGCATATACAAACCACTTAAAGATGCACCCGACAGATTCATTTAAGCATTCATTCTAACTTTTAGCCTCGTCAGGTACGATATGTATATTAGCTAATATGAGGCATATTTAACTAAAATGACCCCCCCAAATATCTGGTTAGGATGATGATGTCATCATCATGGACAAATTTCATTAACATGCTGCAGGATGACCTCATGATCACATCAAAAGAAATCAGGAGGATATAAGATGATGTCACCATCATCCTAGCGAATATCAGTCATATTAGTAAATATGACCCCCTATTGAATATGCGAATGTTTTGACAGGTAGATGATCCTCTGATAGGAATTTGACGTGCACATACAAATATGCAGATGGTAGATTTTCTAAGCAGGGTGATATTATAATATCAGGATGACTGTTGTTTGGAATATGACCCTCCTAGAAATATCATGTTTGACCAGACCTTTGACCGGTCACAACTTTCTCATTTGGTCGAATTTCAGGGTGATGTAAAAGGCAAACCTGCTTGGAATTTCATCCTCTTTCACATGGTAAGCTTTTTGAGGATAGATTCAGACTTTGAAATTTGGTTTAGATTTCAAGATCACAAATATACCTGACATTAGGCCTATGCATACTGACTAATATTGTTTTTACCATTACCGCCCAGAGCACAAAAGCAAGGGAAAAAGCCAACAAAGTTGGGTCCCTGTTTTGCTAATGCAAAATGGGGCGTGTTGTGTAACCACACAACAGGACACCATGATACTCAACACTTAAATGTTGGTACAAATGGAGCTACTACAGATACAAATTCTTTTTACTAGCACACTATACCCAACTCAAAATGATCCTCTATCCACGTGCCAGTGGTCAATATGCTTCAACTACCAAAATGTACATTACTAAATTCCTTCCCACATTACTATTGGTCTCCTACAGCCATGAAAGGAGGACAGAGGATCCATGTAAAGATTTCCCTGACATTTGTATACATTTCACAGCTCCTCTAAATCATATTCTTCAACAATATTAGCATGGAACCTTTCATATATTATGGTAATTTTCTGTTGTTCTGTTTTGATGTCAGCAACACATAAATAGTCTATTGTTGGGAAATTGGTTAAGCAATATTGGCCATGGGCCACACAAACATTCACCTGCATTTATAACTGTTATGTAAAATGGTTTATTTGCCTCAAGAAATAATAGCCACGGACCATCTCATCCTTCAACAAAACCGTTCAACAAATCTCCACCACAAGAAATTATGTATAAATCATAAGCATAAAATAGAAATTATGTTTTCTACATAAAAGGTTACATAAGCATTCTTGTATTCAAGCAGAGGGGGAGTATGTATGAAATCATATTATCCAAAAATTCAATATTGTTGTTCTGAGTTGATCTCAAAAGTTCTCTAATTATTTTCTTCAATTGGAAACTAGGAGGAAGGGCACCCACTCTTCAGCTTCTGGAGGAATGTACATATTTTATTTTTGCAAGTGTGTTTTATTATTTCTACATTGTTTGGATTGGTTGAACGTTAGAAATAGCTATCATAATTTTTCTAGTTGATATTTAATTTCAGTTGGTTTCCATGTTTCAGATTTAATTCTGTGAACTGTATTAAAGTTGTTGTTTCAGAGTTTGTTGTAATTTCTGCATAGTTCCTGTTGCCTGAATAGAATAGAACAGCTCCTGTCGTTAGGAAGTGATAGTTCCTGTCACTAGTTTTATTTCAATTTACAATAGATTTATTTTTCTAGCTACACTTCACAATCCCTCATCTCACGACTTTCACCCCTTTGTGGCATATATCCACGATACCTCTCATAAGTTTACGCCTTCGGATTGACATGTATAGTTCAAACTGAAATTCATTATACAACATTAAATATTTCTTATTATTTACCCCAGTGTTGGCCTATCATTTTGGCGCCATTGCCAGGGAGAGGTGTCTCAGTGTGTTGAGTTAGGACCAATGCATTAGGAAGAAAGCTCGTGCGACTGTCAACCTCGCCTGTGTGACTACTAATTTGCGTTGCTTAAGTCATATAGATGCATTGTTTGATTTTGCAAGTAGATATTAGAAGCTAGTTCACCATATATATATATATATATATATCCCCTCTCATTGTTGTAAGTCAATCAATAAAAAGTAGCAAGTGTGAAGAAATAGCACAAAAAAATGTTGCATTTACAGGGTAGTTTAAATGCATCAATTTTAGGTGAAAAATGCTTAAAAAATGAAGAATCCAAAAGGAGCACGCCCTGGATGCTGCCCTGAGACCCCGCAAGGGGCATTGCCGCTTGACCCCACTGAGGGATGCCACACCCAAACCCCCACTTTTAAATTTAAAAACAAAAGAAGAAACTGGTGGGGGAATCATACCGAAACAAAGTGATGTTTTTATAGCCCCTCTACCTAATGGGTGCAACTTAGATAATCTTGATCTTCCAATACCATTATCACAAATATCTACCGATATTATTCCTATAACCAAACAAGAACAAATAATTGATGAATTTTTAGGACAATAGAGTTTTGGAAATGATGATTTGACCATTTGTTGTTCTGGTTGTTGCAAGGAAGAAGCTAAGTGCACATATCAAATTATTCCAGAGGACATGGTGAAGGAGATAGATGTTATAAGTGATCCTTGACACAACAATAGTAGAAGTGACACAAGGACAACTACACACATTGAATCAGGAAGATCATGGTATGCTTAATGATTATAAAATGTCTTATAATTCTATTGAATTAGGAAGGCAATATGTTTCTTCACAAAATTCTTCCTTGTCGAATATGTGTGGTGAATGGTAACAATCCCCATATTACCAAAAATATCAAAATGAAATCTCACAACAACCACTATACCCATCCCTTATATTACCATCTCCACCATATCAGTCTTATATATTACGATCTTCACCATCTACTCTATATCCCACAAAACTTTTACCATTATCATTCTCCCATTCATATCACCCACCATCCACTTTAACCTATCCACCAAGGGCAACTACAATGCCTAATAAAACATTACATAATAAGGTGGTTCAAACTGCATATAATAATGAGATTTCAAGAATCCCTTTGCATTCAAATGACATACTCAAAATTGGTACACCTAAATCAAAATCTATTGATATAATTAAAGGATGGGATTTTGGTTTAATTGAATTAGAAGAACAATATAATCAATTGACAAATATTCAGTTTAGTTCTTCTTAATTATTTAGTACATCACAACCTTTAGAGGTAATTCACACACATCAAGAAACACTTCAATTTGAGACTAATTTTAACATTGAATTCATAATTGCATGTGTTGGAATTTATCATGCATGACGAAGTGTTGTTCTTTATACATTACTCATTCTAGAAATGTGTGATGAAAGCCTATAAGATCTATCAATTATAAATGTGTTTATATTCAAACATCTAGATCTTTGGAGGCCTATGGTAAAAATGTGTATTCCTCACACACTTATTGATTTAGGTCCACCAATAATTAATTAATTAAGCATAAATAGATGGGTATGAATGCATTAATGACTATATCAAACATGCTATAATGGATGATTGTTCATTGAAAATAGTTCAAGGTATGGTGCAGGGGCACCCTCATGCACATGTTAATCAACATCATACACAAAATTTGGGGAAATAAAACAAATATTTTAATTCTCCAACACTCCAAGTAAAAGACAAGGCAAGTTGCATATGGACAAAAATCCTAGTGACATTCTAGAAGACAAAGATTGGACAATGAAAAGTTTTCAAGCACCCAAGTCATAAAAGAAAGCAATAAAAGAATCCCAAGAGTCACCTTTCTCCAAGTTGGATGCCACCAAGCAAGAAGAGGAATACCAAGAGTCATTGGAGCCCAAAATGAGGAAGATGAAACTATGCAAAGGAAATCTTATAAATAGATTGAAGTTTGGCTCCAAAGAGGCATTGAAAAAGAAAAGAAGAGCCCAAATTTATTTCTGATTTTTGTAGGTCATCAAGAGGACATCCATGGGTGATGTTGAAGATAATTCTCTAAGGAAATACATCCATTTTGATGAGGCAAAGAAGGTGAACATCCATGGTGATTTGTTTGATGAAAAATTTCTGAATTTGTAAGCTTGTGGAGGTGGATAGTTGGAAAGTTTGTTGGAGATATTTCATAGTTGGATTTGTAGAGGTTATGTATGTGTGTTACTGATGCAGAGGTTAAGGTAAGGTTGTATTAGTTCTCTCAACTTCCTCCAAAAGGTTTACAAGGTGTTTGTGTTTACAAGCCTCACAAGGCTGTTATAGGAATCCACTTGGCCTAGGATTACCCTCTGGTACCATCCATTTAGGCTACTCACCACTTACCTTGGGGATTCAAAACTCAACCCAACTTAGGAACACAACCCACCTTCAAGAACACAACAACTATTACCAATACCTCTACCAACATAGGCAACAAATACCATCATACACCTATCTATGATAAGCATAGGGCAATGGTCTCTGACCAATAATCTACCATTCTACTCCCAAACACAACCATGGACATTAAACTGAGTATGACTGTCATAAAAAGAACAGAGTTCTAGTTTGACTCATTCCCTTGTAATCTAAACATTGGTTAAACCCACAATAACCTCTCAAGATCTCAAATGGCCATCAGTGCATAATGCAAACTCAATATTAATTATGAAAAGAAACAATTTTTCCCATATACAGACCCACACTGTACTCTACAGGGCAGGGGACAACAAAACAGCAGGTGGCTGTCCTATGACTGTGGCAACATGACAGTCTCAACCTTTATGAATAACAAGAATAGTGATGACTTCTTATCAACAAGATCTCCACACCAATTTAACACAAACCTATCCAAGGTCATGAAATCACTGACAATTACCGTACTTCTGTGTTTATTGTGACAAAAAGGCCATGATTGTCAATGACTGTCCTAAGAAAACAACATTCTTTTAAGGTTTAACTTTGTAGACAAGGAGATGGATAAGTCCATTTTATATGTTTATACTTGCACAAGTCCTACACCACTTGATTCATATTCAAATGCTCTTCAAGAAAAAGTACTTGCATCCACACATGTGTATCCGTACCGTACTATAGGTGCATGAGAACAGCAAACTATTTTTTCTTAAAACCAAGGCTTAAATGGAAGAAAGAGAAAAGAACATGCATCCATTATCCATGCATAAGATCCACCAAGTCCTTTAACAGTCAATCTCCACTAACAAACACAAATTCCAACTTGAATTTGTCAAAACAAATCGTTGTCTTTGCTGTCACAATGTAGCCACCTTCAATTTCTCAACTAGTAACCAATGATACTAGTTAGATACATGCCTCATACTCTGCAGAGAAGGAGTTAAACTGCAAATCAAAAGAAAACATTAAATCTACCTTGTCTTTTTCCATCCAACCTAGAAATGGGCGTCGATCATCAGAGGGTAGAGGAAGAACTAAGCATTTTATTAACAAACCCTAGCAATGGAGGGTTAGAAACCTATCTACAGATAATGGAATCAAACAACACAATGTAAATGTTTCAAAAGCTAAAAACCACTGCAAATGAAAGGTAATTTGATCCACTCAAATGATTCTCAGACCATGATTCCTCTACAGGCTGTACCAGCCGTACAAGTTGCTGTTCTCACACAAAAAACATAAAAACATAGTTTTTCTTAAAAGAAACTCCTCCTCTCTATATTATTTTTGGCATGTTTTTACAACTGATGTTTATAGGAAGTTTCTAAAACTCTTCCACTTCCCATTTGTTCGTACAACTACCTAGGAAGGTAGAAAATCAATGGAAAAGGCAGTTTGCTGTCATAAAGAATGAGTTTCTAAAGAAAACTCCAAATTTCAAAAAGACAACTCCTAGAAAATAGGCCTAGATTAACTCCAAAGTAGACTAGTCAATGAAATGACTAAGTCCTTTATTTCAACACAACAAAATGGCTTTTAAAGCCTTAGAAGTAAATAACTAACATGAAAAATTAACTAGAAAACAACACAAAACTGAGCTCCTGCACCAGTTACTATCTTGATTAGCTACATAAAAAACATTTGGGTTGTAAGTATTTTTTGTTGTTCATGTTTTATGAAATTCTCAAGATATTGTGTTACTTCATAAATGAAATTGTTGGTATAGCATTCACAAATTATATTCACTTAAGGGCTGCAAGTTTAAGAGATTAATATATGTTTATATTTCTACAACTAAAGTAATCAAATGGAAAAACAAAAATCTTTAATGGCTGGAAATTATCTAAGAGAAGAGGAGTAATCTTGGTAAACAACAATCTTAAGGCTGAAATTTAGCAGGGATATGTTAGCACATTCAATTTGTTTCAATCTTTGAAGTTTTGAGCACATGATTATGATAATTTGAAGGCATGAATATTTTTGTTATCAAAATGCACATAAGATAAATTGATTGGGCTGCATGATGGGACAATCATTCATTGGATTCTCTTGTCATATCTGCATCATATTGGTATCAGAGCTAGAAGATTTTGGGAAGTGATTTGACTAATGTGGTTCAATAGATTTGATATTTAAGGATGGATCTTTATAAGAAGAAAGATGGGAAAAGGGCATCATCATTGTTAAGTACATTGGTCAAGTTGGCTACGAAGCTAGAGGAGGAAGAAATGGTGGAGGAAGAAATGGTAGCTAAGAAAGCAAGCAAGATGGCAAAAGAAAGATTATTCAGGACTACCTGCAAATCCAAAGGTAAATGTTGTAATGTTGTGATTTTAGATATCTGCATGGATAATATTGTTTCTAAGTTATGGTAGATAAATTGGGTTTGAAAAGAATACAACACCCCACACCCTATTCAGCGACTTGGCTTCAAACAGGTACCCAGGTAACTATAAGCGAACAATACAATGTTGAGTTTCAAATAGGCCCTTATAAGGATGAAATAGTTTGTGATATTATGTATTTGGATGTATGTCATATTGTTTTTGGAAGGTTGTGGCATTATAACAGGGCAGCAAAGTATAACAAGAAAAACAACACATATGAGTTGAGCAAATATGGGATGAAAATTGTATTAACCGCCTTGAAGGATGAGTGCATAGGAATTGAAAGCTTATTGTTATGTGAGAAGACAACAATACAACAATATGAAGCAAAGCCAAATGAGGTAATGGTTGAGGTAACAAATTTTGAAAACATGTTTTTTGAAAAATCGGTTGAACGAGAAATGGAAGAGTTTTCTTTTGAATTTGCTCAAACATATGAAAGTAATAGTGACATTGATGTTGAAGTAGGTGATGTTCAGGAAGAAGAAGAAGAGGAAGAGACAGAAAAAGAAGTTGTAGAGAACTCAAGGATAGTCCAAAGAGAGAAGATAGTTATGAAGGATAAGGAGATAGCATGGTTCTTAGGAGAAGAACTGAGAGTTGAGAATGTTGATGTCAAGGAGAATGGAAGAATGGATGATCAATTCAAAAATGAAAATGAATGGTTGAGAATGCTTGAGGTGTAGCCAAAGAATTTGGAGAATAATGAAGAGAAAAGAATGTGTGGCAAACAACATGAGGTGGATGAAGAAGTGAAGTATGAAGAAGAAAAATATGATTTCTTTGATATGTTTGTTTCCTGTGCAGGTAAAGAAGACAAAGTGGATGAAAGAGAAAGTAAATTTACAATTGCAGTCCAAGGTCAAGTTAGAACAAGAAAACAAACAAAATCACATGGCTACATTGTACCAAGTTGGCCTTGGCTCAAGAAGCATATTGTTGTACCAAAAAGCACAAGTGCACTAGTAGATACAAATGTACTTGATATTCAATGAAATGAAAACAATGCACGCATGCAAAGGAACTGGAAGACAAGAAAGAAGATCCATATTTGAGGTGGAACTCAAATTTCTTTTTTCCTGGGGAGTATGGTGCAAGGGCACCCTCATGCACATGTTAATCAACACCATACACAAAATTTGGGGAAATAAAACAAATATTTTAATTCTCCAACACTCCAAGTAAAAGACAAGGCAAGTTGCATATGGACAAAAATCCTAGTCACCTACATGTTAGAAGACAAAGATTGGACAATGAAAAGTTTTCAAGCACCCAAGTCATAAAAGAAAGCAATAAAAGAATCCCAAGAGTACCTTTCTCCAAGTTGGATGCCACCAAGCAAGAAAAGGAATACCAAGAGTCATTGGAGCCCAAAATGATGAAGATGAAACTATGCAAAGGAAATCTTATAAATAGATTGAAGTTTGGCTCCAAAGAGGCATTGAAAAAGAAGAAAAGAGCCCAAATTTATTTCTGATTTTTGCAGGTCATCAAAAGGACATCCATAGGTGATGTTGAAGATAATTCTCTAAGGGAAATACATCTATTTTGATGAGGCAAAGAAGGTGAACATACATGGTGATTTGTTTGATGAAAAATGTCTGAATTTGTAAACTTGTGGAGGTGGATAGTTGGAAAATTTGTTGGAGATATTTCATAGTTGGATTTGTGGAGGTTATGTATGTGTGTTACCATCTTGATTGGATGCATAAAAAACATTTGGGTTGTAAGTATTTGCTGTTGTTCATGTTTTATGAAATTCTCAAGATATTGTGTTACTTCATAGCTAAAATTGTTGGTATAACATTCACTTAAGGGCTGCAAGTTTAAGAGATTAATATATGTTTATATTTCTACAACTAAAGCAATCAAAGGGAAAAACAAAAATCTTTAATGGCTGGAAATTATCAAAGTTAATTTTCATCTAAGAGAAGAGTAATCTTGGTAAACAACAATCTTCAGGCTGAAATTTAACTAGGATATGTTAGTACATTCAATTTGTTTCAATCATTGAAGTTTTGAGCGCATGATTATGATAATTTGAAGGCATGAATATTGTTGTTATCACAATGCACATAAGAGAAGTTGATTGGGCTGCATAATGGGACAATTCTTTATTGTATTCTCTTGTCATATCTGCATCAAGGTATTATTACTATCACTATATTTTCTTTGGATTGTCCTAATCCATCATACTTTTGTAGAATGAAATTAAGTTGGGGGGAGAATCCCTTGAATTTTAAAGATCCTTGGTTGACTAATGATAAATCCTTCATTGATTTTTTCTTTGGTGCTTCTAATAAAACCGCATGTGTGATCTTTGGACCAAATTAAGGCATGTATTCTTGGAATTGAATTATATTGTATCTATGGGTAAGTGCAAAAAAGTTGGGGGGCCAAAAAGTGGCCAAATTTTTTTCAAAAAAATTTAATACATAACGCGAGCACGTTATAACGCACTCACATTATAACGTGCTTGCATTATAATGTGCTTGCGTTATGGTTTGGTAATGACAAGCCTAAGGCACGTCAAAACCAAACCATAATGCGAGTGTGTTATGACTAACTATAAATTAAAAAAAAGAGCATTTGTGCTCATTTCATTTCTTTGTTTTCCTCTACACCTGTGGCTTGTATTATATGAGCACCAGCACGTGAAGGTTTCACAGCTATTGATAAAAATTTGGTATCAGAGCCTAGTTTAGGACCAAACCTCATTTTTGAGCCACAGTATCTTTGTCTTCATCATTCTTAGCATTCTATACTATTTGTTTAGCTCTGTTTTAGAATTGTCCATGTCCTTTGACTTAAGTGAGGCCAGTACGACGAGGCAAAAGAGTGTAAGTCCTTGCAGTAAGTGAAATTTCATACAGTCACTATGGCACATCAATCTTCTTTTCCAGGGGATGAACGAGTAGATATAGCTAATTCTGATAATGATGTTGTTAATCTAGGATCATATTTTTCTCTACACAATATTCAGGGTATAGATAATGACCCGTCTGAAACCACTTCAGACATCACAGCTGAAACACGCTTTGTGATGCCTAAAAAGAAGCCTTGGGAAGTATATGCCGACCTCAGTCGCATATCCCTAAAGACCCAAAAGGTCTTTAAATGTATTGAGCTTCAGGTGCCCATCACTAATAAAGCTACTGACTTTGTACCTCTTCTTGATGATAAGCTTGTGGCACAATTGCAAAAAGAAGCACTGGCTGGAATAGGATTCCAATATGTTCACCTCAGACATATATTTTGTGGAATCAAGGGACTATACCGATAGGGTTTACCTATTGTAAGATTAATGACCCTACTTGATGCCCGACATGAATGGTATCAAGACATGTTACTCAGAGGAGTGCAAGCTCCTCTCTGTCAAGGTCATGTAATCTGGGACTATACTCCCAATTACAATGTGTCCCTCCGAGATCCCAATCTTGGGAAAGTTCTACAGTGAACACTATTCCAGCACAAGCAACACCTCCTATGCAATGTATGTATGAGGATCTAGTTCAAGACGTCTTTGGTTCCATCAACTGTGGATGATGTGGCATTATGCTCAACACCCAGTATTTGCATGCCTCTATGAATGTCATCTCTGACATCACCTGCACTCTCGCTTCAGGTGAACCACATTCCATGGTGCAGACACCCGCAGGACCAAGTTACATCGGAGTCTTTTCGAAGTTTGAGGATTTCCTCAAATACGACACCGAAGGAAAGTACAAAGCAGCCTTCTGGCCACAACGCGTAGTGGACCTCGCCACCGCCCTGTCACCTAGAAAAAAGCTCCTGAACTGGATGAACCTGATGCTTCAGAAGCAAGCCATCATGATGGTTGAAGATTGGTTAGAAGAAAAAAAGTAGCAACTGTAGCAAGAAAAGATTACTGCCGATCAAGCTCAACTCTGGACCCAAATGGGTAAGATTGAGCTTATCATCAAAGGACTTGAACAGTTGTTTCCTATCAAGCTCCAAGAAACTAAGGATCAGCTTCACGCTGATTATCAACAGAGCAAGCTTCAGCATGAAGCATGGTGGACACAACAGCAAGTAGCCCTGGCCAACCAGCAACGACAAGTTGAAGATTCTGCCCGATTGCTCACTCAGATGACCCTCAAAATAGAAGAGGTCATCACATCAGTAAAAAGGATCGAGATGGTCACCATCCATTCTACTGAGACAACTGTAACCACTCAGAATCTCACAGAAGGTGTCCATGATCTTTGTCACAAGATCGCTAGAGATACTACCACCATTCCAATAGTATTACCAGAAGTTCTAGCCAAGGAGAACCTACTTCTCTAGTAGTAGGCCTCCAGCCTGATGACTCTTGCACCTGGTAGCTCTAGCCAGTCTGCAATAGCAAAGATGCATGCTTTGACACATCGTAATCCTCCTTGGCTGTTTATGACAAAAGTTAAATGGGAATACGATAGCATGAAGGGAGAATTCAAGCCAAGTATCAATATGGTGGACATCAAAGAAGAACCAGGTATGGATAATCATCCTTCTGAGTTCTTACCTAATGTCAAAAATCAAAGTGTCCTACCACCTTGGGTAGCCCTAGATGAGTTTGACCCTGATAAGAACCTGGCCACTATTGAAGCCATTATTAGTTGGGTAGAAACTCACTGCAAGCATTTCCCTAACCATCACCCTAGTGATGTCTAATTAACAACACTAGCCTGTCTTACCAGTGCTACTCTTCGATATTGGAAAGCTATTTCCCAGCAGTATAAAAACCAACTTGTTTCCAAGGGAATCCAAGAAATAGGAAATGACTTCATGACCCATTTTGTGGGAGAAATTGCTACCTTAGAGCTGAAGCACTATAATGCTTTTATGAATAGTAAATGTTGTGACCTTAGAGAAAAGGATAAATTCTTTAAGGATATGTTTAAACATTATTCCCATTCTGGTGCTTCCAATTTCTGGAATGATAGAATGAAAGAGCATTTTCTCAAAGCCTTCCCACAGGTCAAAGGCCTGTATTGGGAAAAATGGGTTGAGCACTCTCTTGCTCACAATATGACTCTTGCCGGAATGAGCTATCCCATGATAGTTCAATTTATTGAACTTCAAAATGATGTTGTCTGCAAAGCAGAGCTTGACAAGTGCAAGCTTAAAAAGATCAAGCCTGTTATCTCAGTCGCCACTTGTAAGCAGTTTTGACCTGATTATGGCTGTGATAAGTCTTTGTATCAATCTTCCTGACATAAGCCCTAGAAGAAGTAGCATAAAGCTGCCTGTACTGAATGTATGGCCAAGCCTCGCCATTCTTTTCGATGGTGGAAGGGGAAGTTCCAGCAATACAAACTAGGAAAGAAAGGCTACTTCAGAGCTAAGCATAGACATCAGAACAAGAATGTCCTGATTTCCTGTTACATCTATCAAGGACCTCACTTTGCATCTGAGTGTCTGAATTGAGACAATAAGAAAGGAAAGAAGAAGATCCACATGGTATATGAAATGAATGTGGATGAAGAATTCTATGTGTATGTCCATGACATACCCTCTGACGAAGATGATATCCCATTTTATTCATCTTCTGACCTTGACAGAGAAGAGGAAACCCTTCCTCTTTATCATGTCCATTAGTCTAATTCATCAGACTCTAAGATCAGTTACTATTACATGATGAGCAGTCGGACTCTATACTTCTAGAGTCCTAAACAGCAGGTTACAACCCTACAACAACATATAGGGGAGTTGGAACACCAATAAGAACTCCTCTCAGATGGTTACAGCAACTGGGCACACCGCAATAAGTAGATACAAGACTTGAAGATTCAACTTCAAAGTCTATAGCTTGATATAAGTCAAGCAGAAGATCAGTGACAACAACTTCTTATTGACAAAGAAGCCGCATCCCAATTTCCAAGTATGTGGTCTTTCACAAGATAAGTCGACACTGCTCAAAGATCACCTGTAAGAACCATCTCTTCTAGCTCTCGATGAGAACAATGTCATCAATGCTTGGATCTCCTCAAGCAGTGTATCCCTCAGCTCGAGCAAGCCCTATGACAAGCCTGCACAGAAGTAGAACAACTTCAAGAAGAAGAGTGGCTTGATCAAGAAGCACAAGCTCTGGTCATTGAAGATGAGCTTGTACATGTTCTAGAGGATGTTCTTCAACCCTCCATGATGATTCCTTCTAGTAGTCGGCAACCAGCCACTAGCCAAGCAAAGATTGAATCTGAAGACGAGGATCATATCACGTATCGGTCTGTGCATACCATCAATGCTTGATCACACCCCATGATTGAACTTAAGGTACATTTCAAGGGACTCAAACTCTATCCTCTTCATGCTCTTGTAGATACTAGCACAAACTGTAATGTCACCCGGTATAAATCTTTTCCAAGAGATCTTTGGTTTCAAGAAAAGATAGATATTGGCTATGCTGCTAAAGGACAAGAAAGTGGATCAGGCCTAGCCTATAATGCCACTATACAATTTGAAGATGGCTCCAAGGCAATTATCAAGTTTGTTCAAATTGAGTTGCAACAATTTGAATGTATCCTTAGAACTCCTGCCATTAGTATTTGGGACAAGTTCGTGTTAACTGGATCAACCATTTCACTCAGCCATCGTGACTTCCCACGGTTATACAACTGGAAGTGCTTCACCACAATCAATGAGCATGTTCCACTCACAGGTATTCCTTCTTCCATAAAATCCAAAAAGGATATTAATCTAGTCTGGTTAGAAGAAGAATTACAGAAACATAAAAATTCTTTAGAATAGGTGAAACAATTGTTTCATTCTAATTTATTTAGCAAAGATATACATTCTTTATCTCGTAATTTAACCTGCACTCTGCCTTTTAAAGGAGATAGCTAGGGAAATGAGATCAAGCCCAAATGTCAGGCCAATACCTTCCTGATGAACCAAGAATAAAAGGAACTCTGTGAACAGGAGGTCAAAAAGCTCCTGGAAATTGGCATCATCAAGCCATCCACTTCACCTTACTCATGCCATGCAATGTATGTTCCAAAGGTGGATGAAAATGGCAATGAACTGCCTGAGAAGAGGTTAGTTGTAAATTATAAACCTCTTAATAAATGTTTAGAATCTAACCAACACCCATTGCCCAATAAAGATTTCATCTGGCAACAGATTCAAGGGTCTGTCTTGTACACTAAGTTTGATCTTACCAAATGATTTTAGCAAGTAAGTATCCTTCCTGAGGATCGCAGCAAAACTACATTCTTCATACCTCAAGGTCTATATCAGTGGAATGTCTTACCCTTTGGGATCAAAATAGCCCCCAGTATTTTTCAGGGAATTATGGATGCAATTTTCCATCAGCATTCAAAACAAATCATTCCCTATGTTGATGACATCCCAGTCTTTTCCAAATGTCCCCGCAGTCATGTCAAAGCCCTGAACCTACTCCATAGCTTATGTCAAATGGTCTGGTTCTTAACCCTAAAAAACACCACTTTGCCAAAGATAGTATTATCTTCATTGGTGTTAAGTTACTGCCTAATGGGAAGATGCAGGTTCAAGACCACATTTTAAAGAAGATTAGTAACTGTCACGTTACTAACATTGTCAAGCTTCAGCGGTTCCTTGGCCTAATCAACTATGTTGCAGGGCACTATGCCAATCTCGCAAAGGACCACACCGAATTAAATAAGCTCCTTGGCAGGACTTCACCCCCATGGTCTAGGGAACATGATCAGATGATCCAGAACATCAAGGATAAATGCCAGCTTTTACCTCCATTACACATGCCTGGTAATGGAAAGAAAATAATTGAAACTGATGCATCAAAGTATGCCTGGGGAGGTGTACTAAAAGAAATTGTCAATGACCATGAAGAAGTAGTGAGATATGCCTCTAAAAGTTACAACACTGTTGAAAGCAAATACCACTCCATGCATAAGGAACTTCTTGCCATTGTAAAATGTTTTTACATTTTTAATTATTTATTTATGATGCTAAGTTTTTAGTTCGTTCAGATCTACAGCATGTTCGTGGATTCTTAAACTCCTCACCGACCAATAAAGTCCAACGCAATAGACTTTATTGATGGGCTGAACTCATTGACACCTTTGACTTCGATGTCATCCATCTTCCTAGTGTCAAAAACATCCTTGCTGATTTTCTCAGTAGAGAAGGCGTAGATCCTCCTCTTGTTGCACCTTTAATCAATACAGTCTCCATCAACCTCATCAGTAGCACTGAACATGTTGTTCGTACATATGACCCAACTGATGATCCCTCTCATTACAGCCATGGTCACAACCTCCTCAGCGACATGGGACTGGAATACCTTGTTAGCCGCAACATTATTCGTGTAGATCATGTGGATCAACTTCCTCAGTATGGCTACTACCAGGTCCCACATAGTGATTCTTGGGATGCTCTCTATTATCATCCCCCACAGCTAATTGAAATTCTTCATACTTCATGGTTTTATAATGAGAACCATATGGATGAGGTTCTCCAACAATTCAAAAGAATCCTTGATCTATAGCTACATGACCCACAACATCATAGTTAGCTTACCCACACTAACTCTATTTAGGCTCTCTGGCAAAGAGAACCCTATCTCAGAGAATATGCTATTGATGCTCTCGCATCTCATGGATGGTCCTACCAGTTCCAGATTAGTCATCTATATGCCTCCAATAGATTGCCCTATCCAACGCTAGAACAAGTTCTCCAATTTATTGGACCAAATGGTTGGTATTCACGAGTATCACCTGCTGATCATGTCTGGCTACTCAGCCATAACCATTTTCCATTGTGGGTTCAACGCAATTATAGACTTGATAACAATTGAAAGGAAGAATGAACCTTCATCCTCTAGCATAAAGAGTTAGAAGAAGATGATTACCCTTTTAGACAAGTCTCTGAAGGAAGTACTGGTATGCCTAATCCTGATACTCTGGCTACTCCTCCATACTAGCACAACTCTGACGACTTAACTCCCAAATGGCAGCTGTCATCACCTTGATATCCGACGACTGATGGTTTCGGTCCTTCTACCTAAAAGAACCAATAGTTACCCCTCTCTGTCAAAGAAGGGACGAGAAGGTCCTCGTGATCAAACCCATGAACACACTCACAATAATGTGCGTACGAGATTCCCACTCGTGAACAATCGGGACCACCCTTATCAGCTTTAGGGTGTAAAGCTAGCGTACCACAGGATACGTGTCCTTTTCCTGCTTGTCGACACTCTTATGGTACATGCACTCGCAAGATGCTATACCATGTGTCCATTCTTCATTCTTTAATCATCTGACATCTTATCTTCAAAAGATGCTCTGAGACATGTCATTCATTCTTTGACGGATTCTAAATTTTGTTATTCATTGGAAATCTAAGTTCTCCTTTATAAGGAATGTTGGGAACCCTTAAGGAACAACGCTTCCATATGCTCTCAAGTGTAATTCATTTTGAAGTGAATATAAAGAAAGATTCAAATATCTCTCTCTCTTGTGTTTTAAGTTTTTGGTTTCTTAGTTGAATTCAAAAGTCTTAGGATGAATCTCATATGCTCTTCACTCTATGTCAAAAGATGATCTTTGTGAATCAGAAAAGATTCATAGGTGGGGTTTATCTATAGTGGTAGACTTGTGTATTGTATGAGCACCAGCACGTGAAGGTTTCACAACTATTTATAACCTACTCCCTGCCTTTTAAAAGAGATAGCCAGGGAAACGAGATCAAGCCCAAATGTCAGGCCAATACCTTCATGTTGAACCAGGAAGAAAAGGAACTCTGAGAATAGGAGGTCAAAAAGCTCCTAGAAATTGGCATCATCAAGCCATCCACTTCACCTTACTCATGCCATGCAATGTATTTTCCAAAGGTGGATGAAAATGGCAATGAACTGCCTGAGAAGAGGTTAGTTGTATATTATAAACCTCTTAATAAATGTTTAGAATCTAACCAACACCTATTGCCCAATAAAGATTTCATCTGGCAACAGATTCAAGGGTCTGTCTTGTACAGTAAGTTTGATCTTACCAAAGGATTTTGGCAAGTAAGCATCCTTCCTGAGGATCGTAGTAAAACTGCATTGTCCGTACCTCAAGGTCTATATCAGTGGAATGTCTTACCCTTTGGGATCAAAACAGCCCCTAGTATTTTTCAGGGAATTATGGATGCAATTTTCCATCAGCATTCAAAACAAATCATTCCCTATGTTGATGACATCCTGGTCCTTTCCAAATGTCCCCACAGTCATGTCAAAGGCCTGAACCTACTCCATAGCTTATGTAAGTCAAATGGTCTAGTTCTTAACCCTGAAAAACACCACTTTGCCAAAGATAGTATTATCTTCATTGGTGTTAAGTTACTGTCTAATGGGAAGATGCAGGTTCAAGACCACATTTTAAAGAAGATTAGTAACTATCACATTACTAACATTATCGAGCTTCAGCGGTTCCTTGGCCTAATCAACTATGTTGTAGGGCACTATGCCAATCTCGCAAAGGATCACACTGAATTAAATACGCTCCTTGGCAAGACTCCACCCCCGTGGTCTAGGGAACATGATCAGATGATCCAGAACATCAGGGATAAAATGCCAGCTTTTGCCCCCATTACGCCTGCCTGGTAATGGAAAGAAAATAATTGAAACTGATGTATCAGAGTATGCATGGGGAGGTGTACTAAAAGAAATTGTCAATGGCCATGAAGAAGTAGTGAGATATGCCTCTGGGAGTTACAACACTACTGAAAGGAAATACCACTCCACGCATAAGGAACTTCTTTCCATTGTAACATATTTTTTACATTTTCAATTATTTATTTATGATGCTAAGTTTTTAGTTCGTTAAGATCTGCAGCATGTTCTTGGATTCTTGAACTCCTCATCGGCCAATAAAGTCCAGCGCAACAGACTTTACTGATGGGCTGAACTCATTGACACCTTTGACTTCGATGGCATCCATCTTCCTGGTGTCAAAAACATCCTTGCTGATTTTCTCAGTAGAGAAGGGGCAGATCCTCCTCCTGTTGGACCTTCAATCAATACAATCTCTGTCAACCTCATCAATAGCACTCAACATGTTGTTCGTACATATGACCCAACTAATGATCCCGCTAATTACATCCATGGTCACAACCTCCTCAATGACATGGGACTGGAATACCTTGTTAGCCATAACATTATTCATGTAGATCTTGTGGACCAACTTCCTCGGTATGGCTACTATTAGGTCCCACATAGCGATTCTTGGGATGCACTCTGTTATCATCCCCCATAGCTGATTGAAATTCTTCATACGTCATGGTTGTATAATGAGAACCATATGGATGAGGTTCTCCAATAAATCAAAAGAATCCTTGATCTATAGCTACATGACCCACAGGATCAAGGTCAGCTTACCCACACTAACTCTATTCAGGCTCTCTGGCAAAGAGAACCCTATCTCAGAGAATATACTGCTGATGCTCTCGCATCTCATGGACGGTCCTACTAGTTCCAAATTAGTCATCTATATGCCTCCAACGGATTACCCTGTCCAACGCTGGAATGACTTCTCCAATTTATTGGAACAAATGATTGGTATTCACGAGTATCACCTATTGATCATGTTTGGCTACTCAACCATAACCATTTTCTATGGTGGGTTCAACACAGTTATAGACTTGATAAAAATCGAAAGGAAGAACAAACCTTCATCCTCTGGCATGAAGAGTTAGAAGAAGATGATTACCCTTTGGGACAAGTCTCTAAAGGAAGTACTAGTATGCCTGAACCTGATACTCTGGCTACTCCTCCATACTAGCACAACTCTGAGGGCTCAACTCTCAGATGATAGCCATCATCACCTCGATATCTGACGACCGACAGTTCCAGTCCTTCTACCTAAAAAACTGACAGTTACCCTTCTCTGTCAGAGAAGGGACGAGAAGGTCCTCGTGATCAAACCATGAACACACTCACGATAATGTGTGTATGAGATTCCCACTCATGAACAACTGGGACCACCCTTATCGTCTTTAGGCTATAAAGTCAACGTACCACAGGATACATGTCCTTTTCCTGCTTGTCAACACTCTTATGGTACATGCACTCACAAGATGCTATACCATGTGTCCATTCTTCATTCTTTAATCGTCTGACATCTTATCTTCAAAAGATGCTCTGAGATGTGTCATTCATTCTTTGATGGATTCTAAATTTTGTTATTCATTGGAAATTTGAGTTCTCCTTTATAAGGAACATTGGGAACCCCTAAGGAACAATGCTTCCATACGCTCTCAAGTGTAATTCATTTTGAAGTGAATATAAAGAAAGCTTCAAATATCTCTCTCTTGTGTTTTAAGTTTTTGGGTTTGTTATCACCCAGTTTTGCACCCTTGCATATAGCCATGAAGCCTCTGCAAACTGGAGTAACATGGGACTGATCTCTAAGTGTGGGACTTTGCTAAGTGAGATCATACCTTCGGAGAAGGCCGGCTTCCTTGTCTAGTTATCACCTGAAACTACTAAATTTTGAGGGGAAAATGGGAGAGGGAATGCTTGTAATGGAAATGAAATAAAAGCTTGAAAATAAGGGTGATGCACCAGACAGATTTAAAGAAATTTCCACAACACTGAGAAGATGCATAATGTAATCAAATACAACAAGTAGGTATACACAGGTTAGATGACTCTAGCAGAGGTGAGAAGCAATATGATTGAGAGGAATAAAACATTCATAGACAAACCATATGCAGATTCACACAGAACTAGAAAAATCAGTAAATAGGTAAAAATAACTTGCATATATTCAATGGAAAGGCACAATTACAGCATATGAAAACCCTGTTTGGAAATAGAAAAGCCTTAATGCCAAAAAAATTCCAACCTTATTTACAACATTTGAATGCATACTTATAGCATTCCAAAATTCCTAAGTTGGTTACAAAAATTTGCTCAAAGAGCTGTCATAGAAAAAGATCTCCATCGCTGACTGTCCAACTGCATCAGTTATGGCATCGAAATTTGGAACTGGGCGGGTATGAGATATTTTGGAGTCTTGAATGCAAGCAGCTTACTCATCGATCTGCAGTAGAAAAGATGAAAATATCTAGAAGAGGAAGGTGGGAAGATATTTCTGACCATCAATGCGAGCTGCATCATCTTTGTGCAACAATGAATGCCCCAAAAATATCTTTATCTACTGAAAGTCATCGCTGAAATGTCTAGTCGCTCAAAATATGCAACTCTAGATATGAATTTGAAAAAGTAACCAAACCCCTGAAAAACCCTGCCAAATGAAAGAGGGGACCAAAATATGCAACTTTGCCTCTTGGAGCATGCCAAAATTTGCCAAAATGGGGGAGATACAGGTAGTCAAACCTTCGGTCAACTGCCTGTATATATCACTTTTGCATCTTTGTGTATATCGTTGCATCTTAGCACCTGAATCAGCATTCAAAAACTCATCCTACAACTCCTTCTGCACATACATGGCACTTTGCATATCGGGCCCTATACGTCCCTTTGTATTTCAAAAATTGTATATACATACAATTTCCCCTATATGTGCGGGCCCCACCATTTGTCTCTCCTCTTCTGAATATGCAAATATACAAGCCGCGGACCTGAAATTGACCATTAGCTACTTTTCATTGTCCTGTCAGGTCTGACTTGTATCACTTTTCCTTGTACATTTCTTTGTATATGCAAATATACAAAACATCTATACGTACAAACTAGACCTAAAGCCTGAAAGTGCCAGAATTGATTTTTGATTGAAATCCGCCTTGTATATATCATTGCATCTCCACTTGTATATCGCAATATACAAGCACCACATACATACAAGTCGAACCCCAAATGACCTTTAAGTATATTTGATTACCTGTCGGATCCGGCTTGTATCTCCTCTCTTTGTATTTTTTCTTGTATATCACAATGCATATACAAGCATACAATCACATATACAAAGCACTGCGGATATGAAAAAACATTGGCTGCATTTGAAACTGCCTTAAAATCTGCCTTGCATCTTCTGCTTGTATATCATGATGTACATGCAAATATACAAGTCGCGGACCCGAAACTCTTTATGTAACCATTTAAAAATGCATTCGGGTCTAGCTTGTATGTTAACTCTTGTATCTTTGGTTGTATATGCAAATATACAACTGCATATACAAACCACTGTAGCACCTATTGAATGTACATACACTGCCCTTTGCCTTTGCATATCTTGACTTGCATGTTTACTTGTATATCATCGATATACAAAAGCTCTTGTATATGGTGGACCCCACCTTCTGCACATTTGGCCATGTATATCTCCTTGCATCTACGTGGGCCCCACCGCATGTATCTTGGCAACATACAAATGCCTTTGTATATATTTTTTTGCAGCAACCCTTGTATGTTTCCTACGGCACTGTAGCAAATGTACATTGGGATCTTGTATGTCAAATATGCAACACAATATACAAACTGCCAAACATACAAATAGGGAATCCTTGGGGAATATTCCCGCAATGTATCTTTTCATTGTATATTTCCTTTTGTATATTGCGAACATACAACTGTGGAATATTCTGGGGAATCTTCGATGTATATTTGCCTTGTACATTTAGCGAATGTATATTTTTTCTTATATGTGTGAACATACAAGACAAACATACAAGCCGCCACATGCAAATATAGAATCTTTGAGGAATATTCCCTGAATGTATCTTATACCTTGTATGTTTCACTTGCATCTCCACTTGTATATCGCTGATATACAAACCCAGAATATTCCCAGGAATCTGTGAAAGATTCCTGAAATGTATATGCATTTCCCTGGCTCGATATACATTCAAAAAATGTATATAACTTAATTTTTTCATTATTTCCTAAGGCCGATGGATATTTTCAAGCCTGCCAAATGCATATTTGAACTGTATGTTTGACCAAACTTTGACCATGGATAACTTCTTCATTTGGCCGAATTTCAGGGTACTGTAAAAAGCAAACCTGCCTATTTTTTCAAGCTCTTTCCAATGGTAAGGGTTTTTAGGAAATTTGGCACTTTTCATTTTTAGGCAACATTTTCCAAAGGCTTTTCAAGGAAAATACCAGGTTGACTGTTTGGCTTTGGTCAGAGGAAAAAATGGGTCAACAATTTGGCGACCTCTATGGGATGTTTGCCTGCTAAACAGTTAGATCAGTGGCCTATACATCTATTGGGCATAGAGTCACACAGAGACTAAAATATAGAGATTTCTGACCTTAGCAAAACAAGATAGAAGCAATGAAGAACACTTGGAAGGCCAAACCAAAAAAAATGTTGAAAGCAAACTCTTTCAACTATGCTAGACAACATTTAGGGAAAGCAAAAGCAGATCTAAACTAATGTGCAGCAGCACTTATTGAAAGCATAGAGACCTAATTTATTGATTTACAAGGCACTCATACCTCAAAACACCTCTTTAGGTGTATCCCATTGACTGGGATAGGCAGATTTTGTCCATCCATATTTGATAACTAAAATGCATTGTGCTCCTTGCATTTAGTAATAAGAAATGGACCACTCCACATGTTGTCAAATTTGGAGTGCTTTCCAGGCCTGCTCTTCAATTCATCCCATTTGAGCACCATATCACCTTCTCTAAAGATCCTGGGAGTGGCCTTTTGATCAAAACTTCTTTTGGTCTGTAGCTGATGATATTCCATAGTCTTCATAGCCTTGTCTCTGATTTCTTCAAGCTCCATAAGTTGAGCATATCTGACAGCCATGGGATCTTCCTCTTCAAACATTTCTAGCTGATTCATGATGTCTAGTGCTGGCAGTTCTACAGAGATAGGCAATCTTGCTTCCTTCCCATATACTAACATATATGGAGAGTTTCCAATGGACCTCTTAGGAGTTATTCTGTCTGCCCATAAGGCATATTTCAAATTAGTGTGTCAGGTCCTCTAGTTGTCCTCCATTGATCTTTTAATAATCCTTATGAGATTTTTGTTGGTAGACTCAGCCAAACCATTACCCTATATGTAATAATTAGAAGAAGTATTCAGATAGATCCCATTTTTGATAGCCCAATCAGTTATCTTTAGGCCAACAAAGGCTAAAGCATTGTCATAAATTATTGACTCAGGCACTCCAAATTTGGAAATCAAGTCATGATAAAAATTTAAAACAACATTTTCATTTGATCCCTTCAGAGCTACTGCTTTAGTCCATCTTGTGAAAAAATCTGTAGCTGTAAGAATCCACTTGTGGCCTGCACTTGATGGTGGATTAATAGGACCTATGAAGTCAACACCCCATCTCATGAAGGGTTGCTCTATTTGAATTGGTTGTAAAGGTAAGGCTGGCAGCCTCTCCTTTCCTGCAAAAATGACACACTTTACACATTTCCTTGCCCATGCATGGGCGTCCTTAAATAAGCTGGGCCAGTAATAGCCAGCTCTCATTACTTTCCAAGCGGTAGTCTTCGGGGCAAAATGACCCCCTGTTGTTCCATCATGAAATTCATGTAGCACCTTATCAATCTAATCTTCAGCAATGCATCTTAGCAATACACCATTAAAATCTTTCCTAAAAAGGGTGCCATTAATCAAAATATATGGAATGGACTGCAGTCTAAAATATCTTCTCCTGGTTCTATCTAGACCCGCTGGACATTTGCCAGTTTGCAAAAATTTAGTCATATCAGTAACCCAGCCTGTGCTCGCTACTGCTGCATTATCTTGAGGTGCATCCTCAATGGTAAAAAGTGTCTCATCCTCCTTATTGGAACTAGTAGCGAGCTGCTCGCTGAGTCCTCTGCCTCTGACAAGCTTGGTTACTTGGATATCCACGTCATATTCCATGACCTTGGTGATCCAACCCGCTCTCTTCTCATTTATATCTTTGCTCAACAGGAACTCCTTCACACTGGGATGAGCCACAATCAAATGTATCTTGTTATTAGAAACAAGATGCTGAAATTTCTTGAGGCTCCTTATCACTGCAAGGATGTGCTTCTCAACAAAGCTATACTTCTGTTCATATTCTTCCAGTCCCTGACTGAAAAAAGCAATTGGCTACTCAAAGCCGCTACTCTGCTTCTGCACTAAAATCACATAGATTGTATCTAGGCCACCATAAGCATATAGAATAAAATCTTTGGAAAAGTCAGGATGTACCAAGGTTGGCGCAACTGACAATGCTTCTTTTATAGACTCAAAACTGAGTCTGGCCTCTTTTGTCCAATAAAAGGCTATATTCTTTTTCAACATGGATGTCAAGGGTTTCAAAAGGTTTGCAATATCAGGGATGAACCTTCGTAGAAAATTAATTCTACCAATAAAACTTTGTAATCCCTTCTTATGACTTGGTAAAGGCAGCTCCAAAATGGCCCTTACTCTTTCAGCATCAATAGTAATGCCTTCCTTTGAGACAACGTGCCCTAACAGCTTGCCCTCATGGACAACAAAAATGCATTTTTTTGGATTAAGGGATATCCCAAACTCTCGGCATCTCTCAAAAACTTGCCTTAAGTGGGATAAATGCTCAGATGCATTCTTGGAAAAAAATGTTATATCATCTAAGTACACCAGCACCAGTTTGTATAGAAAACCCTTGAACACCATATCCATGGCTCTTTGAAAGGTCGAGCCAGCATTAGAGAGACCAAAAGGCATCCTCCTGTAGGCCATGGTGCCCCACTTGGTAGTGAAAGCAGTTTTGAACTGATCCTCCTCCTTGACTAACACCTGATTGTAACCAGAAAATCCGTCAAGCAAAGAAAATCTCTCCGAGCCAGCCACTACTTGTAAAATCTGCTCCATTGATGGAAGTGGGTAGTGGTCCTTTAGGGAGGCTCTATTTAGGTCCCTGAAATCAATGCACAGCCTAATTTCTCCATTCTTCTTCCTCACAGGGACAAGTTTTGAGACCCAAGAAGTATGCTTGATGGGAAAAATGATCTTTCCTTCAATTAGCTTAGTTAATTCTTTAATCATCAGGGGCTCTAGCTTTGGATTTAGGGGCCTCTACTTCTACCTTACAGGCTTTATACCTGGTTCCAATTCTATGGTGTGCTGGGTAATATGAGGATCAAATCCCTTTAGGTCTGAATAATCCCAAGCAAATACCTCTTTAAATTCTTGATAAAGAGCAATAAAAGCTCTCCTGTCCTCAACTGAACAGATTTTACCTATTTTGAGGAGTTTTCCCTTAAAAATTTCTAACTCCTCATAATGTTCCTCTTTTATTTGCATATCGTCTTAGTTTTCTTCATCTGATCATTGGTGCCAAAAATAGACTCCAAAGTCACCAATCCCTTGGGCAGCTTGTTTGTCTTCAACTGAATAATTTGATCATTGCCATACTGTTGTTTGAGTTTATCCTAATTCATCATGGAAAACTCATCTTCCTCTAACAGGAATCTCAGAATCTGTTCATCACTTTCAAAGACCTGCCAATGGACATTATTATTGGGGATAGAGGGTTTGTCAACTATTTTTACATGAGGTTGTATTTTCTCCTTTTGAATGTCACTAGGGATGTCAAACTATGCCCCAATTGCAGCCAATCTATTAGCATGGGAGTTTTGATTTCTTGGAATGGAAATTAGATTAAAAGCATCAAACTCCTCAATCATGTTCCATACCCTATGCTTATAGCACTTCAAGGTATCATTTTTGGTAAGATGCAGTCCTCTTACCTGATTTACGATTAGTTCACTATCCCCAAATACTTGCAAACAGCCAATTTTCTTCCTTCTTGCCCATTGCAATCCCTGGATTAGCCCCTCATATTCAGCAGCATTATTGGTGCATGAGAAGGCAAAATGGAAAGCAGCATAATATTTTTCACCCTGTGGTGACACCAACATTGCACCACCATCGAATCCATTTCTATTCCTTGAGCCATCAAAGGACATTTTCCATACTTCTCATTGCTGCTCTGTCTACTGTTCTACATCCTTTACCATACTTGGAATTGATGCCTCAGGCTCATGAAGTATATAGACCCTCATACCATTTTCTTGAATATGTGCTTTAGGATCATCTACAACATTTTTTAAGGACCATTCCCTTAATAACACCTCTGGTATACTCTCAGCTTCTAACTCTTGAGCCGCCACAAGTTTAGGATCATCAGAAATAATGTGATTTGCATTAACCACACTTGGTGTATAGGGCTCTATGTGATGATTTGAAAGCAATTCAGATCTTAGGGTCACCTTAGTGCTATATTTGGTCCTAAAAAATATATGGGACCAGTCAGAGGATAGGTATCCTCCTATTTTGGCTGTGAATTCTCTTGATAGGCACATAGAAAAATAGGAAGGCAAATCAATAATAAAGACCTCTTGGAAGATGGAAACATTGGGACAAGTATGTAGAGCAAGACCTAGGTCTTTTATTACACCCACAGTACTAACAGCTGTGCCATCTAATTGGAGTACACCCTTCTCAAGAGGCTGGTACTTGAGCCCTAATTGGTCTGCAATTTGTTTAGGCATCACAGAACTGCTTGCTCCACTATCCACCATGTAGTTATGAACTAATTTATCTCCAATTATCAATGATATATAGAATGGGAGTGGCTTAGTACTTTTGTTAGGTTGCTTGCTGTTATCCTCAGAGGAATTAGTAAGGACAACCCTATTTGGGTCAATAGTTGTATCTTTGGACACCTTCAAATCAGACAAGGCAGATTGCAATATGTCTTTTTGGCCCGAGATGGCTAAAGAATCCCACATAGACATTGTCACATTCATCTTTTTCATATTTTCAATAATATTGAAAGGTGGATGGCACTCACCTTCTGATTTGATTTTGTAGCAGTGACGTCTGGTTACAAACGAGGCATCTCCCTTACTTTTGCTGGGTCATTTCTTTGTAGAATATGGAGAATTTGGGGTACAGGATCATTAGCAGACGCTTTTCCTTTATTTGCTGCTTGTTCTACCTCATAACCCCTTTTCTTTGCTCTTGTATTTGCTGCAACTGAGGTGTTATCGTTGTTTATGCCACAAAATTCACCCTGCTGCCAATTCATGAAAGTAGAATCACTCTGAGGTTGTTCCTGTTGTTGCACAGCCCCATCATTTGGAGTACTTGGCTGTGAGGCTGACACATTTTGCACCATTAAAGCATAATTTATGACTCCATTTAAGCAGGCTGCTTGACTGTGTGGCTGGCTGCATGGGTAGCACCACTCATATTCAGCTGCTAGGTTGTTCTGAGCAGGGACAAGGTCCCTTACGGTGTTAATAGGTGCTAGATCATAAGGCAGAAAAGGCCTTTGATTTACATTCTGTCTGGCACCTTGATAGTTGCTTTGATAAGGGGGCCTATTAGCTTGATACGGCTGATTTTGGCCTTGAAATGGTTGATTCTGCCCCTGGCTAGATTGCTAATAAGGCTGAAAGGGCCTCTGGGGTTGTTGCTTCTTTATGTTTACTAGTTCATTTCCAAAAGTTTGAAGGATACCCTCAATCTTTTGTTGACTATTTTTAATCTCTTTCAACTCTTGAGATGAACTAGAGGCAGCAGGTTCAGAATTAGCAATATTTGGTAATGTTGCAATAGTAGGCATAGGGGGAAAACATGGAATTGGCAAAGGCATAGAAGCCTGAATCTCAGGAAAGATAGGCACTGGTGGTCTGGGTGCTATTTTTCTGGCCTGAATGAGATTATTCTCTACCCTAATTGCTAATTCATATGCATCTAGTAATCTATTACCTCCTAGTGATTGAATCATTACTGAAATATCACTATTAGGGCTTTCAAAAAATATAGAAATGCATATTCAGCTAGAGGTCTTACCATGGCAGGGATTCTATCCCATGTCTTCTAAAATCTAAAGTTAAAATCCATCATTTGTTCCTGCAAAGCTCTCTTTATGGTGGTCATCTGTTCGACCAATGATAGATTATCTGATTTTTCTTGAAATAGCTTGTTTAATTTCTCTCCTAGCTCATCCCAGGTTCCTATAGTTTGCACTGGTAAACTCCTGAACCACTGCAATGCCTTCCCTTTGAAGGAGGCAACCAGTAATCTGATGGCTACATTCTCCTGAGTGACATGATGAACTCCACACAGAGATGCTATGTCTCTAATGTGCTCGATCAGAGTAGTCTGATTTTCCCCTGTGAAATAGGGTAGATTCTTCAAAGCTGCCATTGGTATGACATCATGCACCATTAGATTCAAAGGACTCCCCCCATCAAAAGTTACAAATGGCTGATTTTGTGCCATCTGAAGAGTTGTAGGTAGATTCGCTTGAGTTGCTGAAGGAACTACAGAAGCAACTTGTCTGAAACTTGGTGGAGTTGACTGTACTCTTTTGGAAACAAGAGTCCTTACTACTGCTCTACTCTGTCTTCTAGGTGGAGAGAGCTGCAAATATTCGAATGAGCCTGAACTTGAACTCCTGGTTGCTATCTTTCTCATAAAACATGTATCAGCAAAACCGGTCTGTTTGTCTTTCCTCAGTCTGAGTCGCTAGATGTGAAAATTTTAACCTCTTAATGGTCTACAATTACTAGTTGCACATCAAAACTAGCAATAATGGATGTTAATTTGATTGTTACTTTGACCTCTTGAGTCCCACTGGACGTGCCAAAGTTGTTATCACCCAGTTTTGCACCCTTGCATATAGCCGTGAAGCCTCTACAAACTAGAGTAACATGGGACTGATCTCTAAGTGTGGGACTTTGCTAAGTGAGATCAGACCTTCGGAGAAGGCCGGCTTCCTTGTCTAGTTATCACCTAAAACTACTAAATTTTGAGGGAAAAAAGGGAGAGGGAATGCTTGTAATGGAAATGAAATAAAAGCTTTAAAACAAGGGTGATGCACCAGACAGATTTAAAGAAATTTCCACAACACTGAGAAGATGCACAATGTAATCAAATACAACAAGTAGGTATACATAGGTTAGATGACTCTAGCAGAGGTGAGAAGCAATATGATTGAGAGGAATAAAACATTCACAGACAAACCATATGCAGATTCACATAGAACTAGAAAAATCAGTAAAAAGGTAAAAATAACTTGCATATATTCAATGGAAAGGCACAATTACAGCATATGAAAACCCTGTTTGGAAACAGAAAAGCCTTAATGCAAAAAAATTTCCAACCTTATTTACAACATTTGAATGCATTCTTATAGCATTCCAAAATTCCTAAGTCGGTTACAAAAATTCGCTCAAAGAGCTGTCATAGAAAAAGATCTCCATCGCTAACTGTCCAACTGCATCAGTTATGGCATCAAAATCTAGAACTGGGCGGGTATGAGATATTTTGGAGTCTTGAATGCAAGCAGCTTACTCATCGATCTGAAGTAGAAAAGATGAAAATATCTAGAAGAGGAAGGTGGGAAGATATTTCTGACCATCAATGCAAGCTGCATAATCTTTGTGTAGCAATGAATGCCCCAAAAATATCTTTATCTACTGAAAGTCGTCGCTAAAATGTCCAGTCGCCCAAAATATGCAACTCCAGATCTGAATTTGAAAAAGTAACCAAACCCCTAAAAACCCTGCCAAATGAAAGAGGGGACCAAAATATGCAACTTTACCTCTTGGAGCATGCTGAAATTAGCCAAAATGGAGGAGATATAGGTAGTCAAACCTTCGGTCAACTACCTGTATATATCGCTTTTGCATCTCTGTGTATATCGCTGCATCTTGGCGCCTGAATCGTCATTCAAAAACTCATCTTGCAACTCCTTCTGCACATACATGGCACTTTGCATATTGGGCCCTATACGTCCCTTTGTATTTTGAAAATTGCATATACATACAATTTCCCTTGTATGTGTGGGCCCCACCATTTGTCTCTCCTCTTCTGAATATGCAAATATACAAGCCGCGGACCTGAAATTGACCATTAGCTACTTTTCATTATCCTGTCAGGTCTGACTTGTATCACTTTTCCTTGTACATTTCTTTGTATATCAAATATACAAAACATCTATACATACAAACTGGACCTGAAGCCTGAATGTGCCAGAATTGATTTTCGATTGAAATCCGCCTTGTATATATCATTACATCTCCACTTGTATATTGCAATATACAAGCACCACATACATACAAGTCGGACCCCAAATGACCTTTAAGTATATTTGATTACCTGTCGGGTCCGGCTTGCATCTCCTCTCTTTGTATTTTTTCTTGTATATCACAATGCATATACAAGCATACAATCGCATATACAAAGCACTGCAGATGTGAAAAAATATTGGCTGCATTTGAAACTGCCCTGAAATCTGCCTTGCATCTTCCGCTTGTATATCGCGATGTACATGCAAATATACAAGTCACGGACCTGAAACTCTTTATGAAACCATTTAAAAATGCATTCGGGTCCGGCTTGTATGTTAGCTCTTGTATCTTTGGTTGTATATGCAAATAGACAACCACATATACAAACCACTATAGCACCTATTGAATGTACATACACTACCCTTTGCCTTTGCATATCTTGACTTGCATGTTTACTTGTATATCACCGATATACAAAAGTTTTTGTATATGGTGGACCCCACCTTCTGCACATTCGGCCATGTATATCTCCTTGCATCTGCGCAGGCCCCACCACATGTATCTTGGCAACATACAAATGCCTTTGTATATTTTTTTTTGCAACAACCCTTGTATGTTTCCTACGGCACTGTAGCAAATGTACATTGGGATCTTGTATGTCAAATATGCAACACAATATACAAACTACCAGACATACAAATAGGGAATCCTTGGGGAATATTCTCGCAATGTATCTTTTCATTGTATATTTCCTTTTGTATATTGCGAACATACAACTGTGGATATTTTGGGGAATCTTCGATGTATATTTGCCTTGTACATTTAGTGAATGTATATTTTTTCTTATATGTGTGAACATACAAGACAAACATACAAGTCATCACATGCAAATACAGAATCTTTTAGGAATATTCCTTGAATGTATCTTATACCTTGTATGTTTCACTTGCATCTCCACTTGTATATCGCCGATATACAAACCTGGAATATTCTCGGGAATCTGCGAAAGATTCCCGAAATGTATATGCATTTTCCTGGCCCAATATACATTCAAAAAATGTATATAACTTAATTTTTTCATTATTTCCTAAGGCCGATGGAGATTTTCAAGCCCGCCAAATGCATATTTGAACTGTATGTTTGACCAAACTTTGACCATGGATAACTTCTTCATTTGGCCGAATTTCAGGGTACTGTAAAAAGCAAACCTGCCTATTTTTTGAAGCTCTTTCCAATGGTAAGGTTTTTTTAGGCAATTTGGCACTTTTCATTTTTAGGCAACATTTTCCAAAGGCTTTTCAAGGAAAATACCAGGTTGACTGTTTGGCTCTGGTCAGAGGAAAAAATGGGTCAACAGGGTTCTTGGTTGAATTCATAAGTCTTAGGATGAATCTCGTATGCTCTTCACTCTGCATCAAAAGATGATCTTTGTGAATCAAAAAAGGTTCATAGGTTGGGTTTATCTATAGTGGTAGACTTGCGTATTGTATGAGCAACCCTAGCCAACCAACAACGACAAGTTGAAGATTCTGCCCGATTGCTCACTCAGACGACCCTCAAAACAGAAGAGGTCATCACATCAGTAAAAAGGATTGAGATGGTCACCATCCGTTCTGCTGAGACAACTGTAACCACTCAGAATCTCATAGAAGGTGTCCATGATCTTTGTCACAAGATCGCCAGAGATACTGCCACCATGCCAGCAGTATTACTAGAATTCTGGCCAAGGAGAACCTACTTCTCCAGCAGCAGGCCTCCAGCTTGATGACTCTTGTACCTGGTAGCTCTGACCATTCTGCAATAGCAAAGATGCATGCTTTGGCACATTGTAATCCTCCTCAATTGTTTCTGACAAAAGCTGAACAGGAATACGATAGCATGAAGAGAGAATTCAAGCCAAGCATCAATATGGTGGACATCAAAGAACAACTAGGTATGGATAATCATCCTTCTAAGTTCTTACCTAATGTAAAAAATCAAAGTGTCCTACCACCTTGGGTAGCCTTAGATGAGTTTGACCCTGATAAGAACCTGGCCACTATTGAAGCCATGATTAGTTGGGTAGAAAGGTCAATTCAACACCAAAATCTTACTGATTCGTCACCAAAATGCTGCCACGACGTCGAGAAGGCCAAAGGAGTGAGTTTTATTTGTTTTTTGTTTGAATTTGTTTCTAAATAGGTAGGTTTGAGTTAATTTTTGATGTAAATTTCATTAATTGTCAGGAAATGTTAATGCACCTCCTCCTCCTCCTCCTCAAAATCCATAAAATCCTAAAGAGGAAATACCTGCCAAACAACAAACTCCTCCATCCATTCCTCGACATGCCCCTGGAACACAAGAAAATCTAATGGGGCAAATTGAAAACAATAAAAAAGAAATTGAAGACATAATTGCAAGGTTGAAAGATCCTTCCACTTCAACCTTGCATAGGTCCATGCTTGCTGAATCTCTTGAATCTATGTTATCAAATGTAGATTCAATTAGCAAGAAAAGATCTAGTTGGATGGATAAGAGGAGAGAGTTTAGAGACTATTATGTAGACAAGCTGTCATATGAAGATGTGAAAAAATTGCAAATTACAAAATTACACTTGTGTTCCATTTTCGCAAACCCACAAACAAATCAACCTCCACCCATTACATACAAGAGGTTCCCTATCCATTGGTACAATAACCAAGCGATAAGGGACAATTTTGGGTAGAGGTGGTGGATGGTTTTTGACCATCCTCCATGCAATAATAATGAGGTCCCACAATACTTTTTGAGGAAACTCTACTGCGAGTTTGTCCTCAATAAAGTGCCAAACTATTTTGATATGCGAGACTTCCAAGGTAGAGGTGGGGGGTCAGCACAAGATAGACTAGGGGCACGTGTTGACCCATAGCAGGCAGTGAGATGAGTAATCAGTAGACCATCCCAGGAGCATGTTTCTATCCCTTCCATTATGAAGGAGAGTGTTGAGGTCGATACACTTCAGTCCATTAGTGCCTTGACCCAAAGCATCATAGAGCATGCCAGTCCTGCAGCACAGTGTGGATTGGGAGATAGTATGAGGAGTAGGGTCCCACCTCATGCTTGTCAGACTTGCCGGTCAGCCTGTGGTTATGATCCCATGGATAGTTAGGATGTAGGTGCATAGGCTACATCTGCAGTTGAGCAGATGGTGATGACAGATACCCTCTTGAGTGAGACTTTGGGCCTTGATACTCAGGTAAATATTAGCAAGTTTATTGAATTTAATTTATTAAATTTCATTTTTAAAATGCAAGATTAACTAATTTAGTTTTATGATTTTAATGAAATTTTAGGGTCATAGCGTTGATGCAGTTTTCAGTGGTTCTCCACCTGCATATTATACTACATCATCTACTATCAGGATATGTAACTAGTAAACAATTATAAATATTACATGTGAATAGCATCGTTATATGAATGGTATTCTAATATTTGATCTTAGATGTTGAATATGTTAATATTGGAGATTTCACGGCAACACCTGCCAGCGGTGGTGGACTTCAAAGCTTCACGGAGGTAATAAAATAAATAGTTTAATGAATGAATTATACTTACTAGATTTTTGTATGTGACTTGTGTGCTTTATTGTGTGTACTTCCATGTTTAGATGAACGTGTGTGTATGTTAGGAGGCATGATTTGCATCACTATTATATTTTTCGTAATTGAATAATGTTGTTTTATTTCTAGATGATGCAGGCTGCGGGGACACCTCCCAATGTTCATAGGGAAATGGAGCATGGTGTGACCTCTGCGATTCGTAGCTCCATGGCATTGACAGGGGTATGAGGCAAATTAGTAAATTTCAATTTACATTCATTGTTATAGTTGTTTATTTTTGAAAAATCAAAAGATTATTGATTTGAAGTTTAATTTCTATCTGGATGGTTTCTATAGGACATGACATCACCATGGCCTATTCTTGCTACTGAGGCAAGTGAGGAGACAGATTATATGGTAGTGGTAAGTGATTATTTTGTTAAATGTTTCATTTTTTATAACATGTAATTTCTATATATTAATGTCTATACTTTTTATTGTAATAGCTAAAGATGCAGAAAGAACTAAATAGGAGGAGCAACCCTCAGGTTTGTAGTAGACCACCCACAATCCGTCTCCATCCCCTAGAAGATCAAAGATTGCCCACGTTCTATTCTCTTCACCAACCAAAGGAGAATGACTTTTTATTGTGTTCCTTTGTTGTATGCCTATATGGCATTTATGGACATATATTTTGTATTGCATATAGTTGACATTGTATGCCTATATGGCATTCTTGTAAGCCTATATGGCTATTTTGTATATATGTTATACTTATATCGACAGATATTGATGTATGCCTATATGGATATTTAGTTAATACAAATCTTTTTTATTGATGGTGTCCATACTTGCATTATAAATCCATGTTTGAATGGATATTTGTAGATGGCTACTTCAAATATTTCAAGTCCAATTGTATGAGTTGGTCAATTGAAAATATTTCTTAATTTCTTGTTACTATACCATATTGGGATGCAAAGAGTATGTTTGTTGTTTTGAATAAGATAGTCAAAATCATATGCTTATGAGCACCTGATGACCATTGTGGTTATTAAATGTAATTCCTCTTACATATAAGGCGAGGTTATGAGATTACATTGAGTCTTACCTAATTTTAGTATGCAACATAACATTGGGGCTATAGGCTTCCATAAGTCATCAACAATCAAGGTTCAAGGTTGTCATTGAAGTCAAAGGGTCAAGGTTGTTTGTCATTGGTGTCAAGGTTGATGCCATGATGTTGATAAGGTGATACAGTGATTCAAAGTAGGTGATGGTCATGAGGTGCATGATGTTGTGAATATGGTTTTCATGATAAGGTCTCTCAATTCATGTTGATGCTGCACAAGACAAACATAGTTCATATGATGCAAGGTTCATGTTCATGGTGGATGTGGTTTTGTTCATGCAAGGTTTTGTTGTGAATATGGTTTTCATGATAAGGTCTATCTTGAAAGGTTGATATGATGCAAGTTTCATATTCATGGTGGATGTGGTTTTGTTCTTGCAATAAGAAGTTAGAGAAGACACAAGCTTTCATAATCATAATCTTATTGATAGTTAGGGTTTGCATATTGGGCATTAAACCCTAAAAAGAATCTACTTTTCTTAAGACTTTAGAACCCTCAATTGCTTGTCATGTGTAAAGTGCACTTTTATTTTAATTTAATATTGACTTATAATTAGAAGTTACTATCACTTAAATCAACCTACTAAAGGGTCTTTAAGTCATTAGTTCACCGGCCCTTCAACCTAACTCAACTGGTGTCTCTGGTAAACTCTCATAAGCTTGAGCGCCATATCATAATTGAAGGTCATATTTAATTGATATGAGGGCGGGAAAAAGGATGGATCAAACACATCAAACGGAGCATCATACCTCTAGGCACATTTTTGCCTCTCTCTAAACTATCCATTTTGGCACCTTGATGTAAAGTGAAGTCTAAACTTAGTGCAGATTGCGCCTAGAAAGATATCACATTGGATATGCACCTAGAGTCATCCTAGATCATACATTTGCACCTAAGGGTCAATATAACATAATATAACTTAGGAAGACTTTGAAAATCGTCAAAAGAAGCCTAGGTGCCTTTTCTTGTCTCCACCATCCATTTTGGGCACCTAGAGGAAAATGAACTTCAAATCACTTCCAACTGTAGCGCCTAGTGTTAGACCTTCAAAATGACTAAATCTTACCAAAGGAAGTCTAGGCGCCTATTGTCACTTGGATCATCATGAATGAGTGCCTAAGTGGAAGGAGAATAAGCATCTTGTATGGAGGTGCACTTTTGTGTCTAAATAACCTCATTTTGGTGCCTTGAAGGTAGATGTTCTAAATCCTAAGATGTAGTGCCTAAGTGTAAAATGGTCTCCTATAGGTTTGAACAAGTGATTGAAGCCTTCAAATTGCCAAGAAATGAGCTAAGTATAATAAGGCACCTTTTCTTATCTAAACTATCCATTTTGGTGCCTAGGAGGAAGGAGATTCAACATCATGAATCAAGGCGCCCTTTGCCATCAAAACAACCTCACATTGGCGCCTTGGAGGAAATCAACTTAAAACTACAAGTCTTGAAGTTTTTTCATGTTTTGATGATGTCTTTTGAGAACAATTATAATGATTGAAGGATGAGGTGGGTAAAAAGTCTTCATCTAGCTTAGGCACCCATTCAACTCTAAAAAACCTTACATTTGCACCTAAGATGAAGGGGACTTTCTTAAATATTTAAGCATTGATTAACAAACATGAAAACCTTAGGCATAATTTTCAACTCATTTTACCTTTGATGAGCGCTTAACTCGGAGAGAACACCTATGAGCATCAAGGTGCTATTTCATGGTCAGAACATCACATATTAGAGCCTAAACATGAGGAAGCTTAAACTATGAAATCTGATGTTACTTTGATTCAAAAATTAAGAAAATAAGCCAAAGAATCTAGGCGCATATTGTCACTTGAGCAACCTTCAACTAGTGCCTAGTCTTGTGAAGGAGGCAAGAATCAGGGATAAAAGACCTCACCTGGTTTGAAAGTGTTGAAAGGCTAAGGAATGGGATAAGTTCATCTAGGCACACTTTCACTCCCTGCACACCTAAATGAGTGCCCAGGAAGAAATTAATATGCCGGTACAATCTAGCTCAAACTGTTTCGGCATGTTTGGGTGCAAAATAGGGCCATGCCTAGCCTAAACGTACCCATCCAGACGTGTTGTAACTGTCAGTTTGGCCACACGAGGAGAAGAACAAAAGTTACCCCCCTTACAACTTTACACTACCTCCTTCTGACGATTTTTGGGGCAGCAGAAAACCTTTCACCACAGGAAAATGCCTTAGAGATATAAAAAACTGAGAGAGGTTATTGTAGAGGCACTCTACGTGATCGCGTTACCTTAGACAAAATGTTTCTAAGTGACATGGTTTTCGAGTAACATCTCATCAAAGATTGCTTCCTTTTTGCACTTTGGACTCTTCAGGGATATTATCGATACAATGTAGATTGGACTATTTCGACATGTTTGTGTTAGATTCAGGACAGACAATTGAGAGGGGGGTGAATCAATTGTCCAAAACTTTCTTCCAATTTAAACACTTAAATCCATTGTGTAATTCAGCAGCATAATAATTAATCAATCATGGAAACACAATGCATTAAATCAAAAGCAGAAACACATCAACACATAGACACCAAGATTTTGACGTGGAAAACCCGGTTAAGGGAAAAACCATGGGGTGATTAACCCAAGATTGTATTCTCTGTTAGAAGAATAGAAAGAACAAAAATGGCACATGCCAATTAGGGCTCACTACCCCAGCACATTGCTCATAAGAGGCTCACTGCCTACAAGAGACTCACTATCTACAAGATAATAGGTATCACATACTTGAATTGGAGAATAGCATCTTCACCATGCTTGAATCAGTTCCATTTAAGCCCAAAAACTTCTACTCTATCTTTTGCTCTCTTCCTCGCTACCACACTCACATCTCCACAAGACACCCTTTGAAATGACTTTACAACTTCTTATCTATACAAGACATCAACTTAGGAATAATCATCTAAGTTGGCAAACATCTACAAGAACATCCACAAGATGTGTAATTCATCTGGTCGGCCAAACTTAAGAAGAACACCATCATCCGGAAGTTATTCTTTAATTGTGAGCTCAAACTCTAATGCGGACCACCAACATGAACTGGACATGATACAAAGACCACCACAAGCTTTCTTGAATCACCAAAAACATCCACACTTCATCTGCTTACTGAAATCCTTATCTCCTTCATCCAGAACCTCAAGAACACAGACTGTCATCATTGTCATAATGGAATAGATGCTTGCGGACCTCCATACCACTAACCAGCTGAGTTATCACTTCACATGGACTTCCTAAACACTCCACCAAATCTGTAGAATAGGATATTTCATTTTCGGATCTCACCGGACCTATCTGTGTCACTTTGTCACCTCTGAACACCTACCATAACCGATTTTACTTGAGTGGCTACAACTTCTTCAGATCTTCATGCGGACCTCTGAAATCTTCACTGGATCGTCTTAAGACTCATATCTACAAACCCTTTGAACC
The DNA here is from genome assembly GCA_027924645.1 of Cunninghamia lanceolata. Lineage (NCBI taxonomy): Eukaryota > Viridiplantae > Streptophyta > Pinopsida > Cupressales > Cupressaceae > Cunninghamia > Cunninghamia lanceolata. The sequence continues at coordinate 20,891,026 of BSBN01000112.1, read as the reverse complement.
ACATCCTCTGATAGTCATCTTATATTGGATCTTTACCTTACTGTCTTCACTGCTCTTCTCTGTTCCTGACATGACTATTTTTTTCAATATCCTTAGCATATAGCTTATCCAATCCTTGTCATCAATGCAACAGGAGTATGTTGACATCAATGACAACACTGGTTAGGCCCATACTTGCAACAATCTCCCCCTTTGTCATTAATGGCAACATATGATGTGAAAAATTGTTTTAACCATCAACACAAGAACTTCTTCTTAGTGTCACAACTCTCCCTATCAGTAACAACCATTCACATGTCTTCTCTTCCTTTCTTGCTCCCCCTTTGATTAGTAACCACTTGTTTTTCACATGTCATCTCTCCCCCTTTAACATCAATGGCAAAGGGCACATACTTGCAATTCCACCACTTCAGAATCATATCAGCTGCTCCCCCTAAGTAGCAGCTCCCCATCATCAATTCGGATCACAAGATATGACTGTGATATCCACCAGACTGATGCACATTAGTGCACCTTAGTTCATCATCAGAGGGGCAATAACCCTTAAATTCTCCTTGAGAAACTCAAAAGAGTCCTTAGGTAGAGGTTTAGTAAAGATGTCTGCAATCTAATCCTTGGGGGGCAAAAACTCCAATCCAACTTCATTCTTGTTCACTTGTTCTCTCAAAAAGTGAAACTTGATGGATATATGTTCAGTCTTTGAGTGCAACACCTGATTCTTAGAAATATTTATTGCACTTGAGTTATCACAGAAGATTGTGATAGGCTCCTCATATTCTACTCTTATGTCTCTTAGCATTTGCTTCATCCACAAAACTTGAGTACAACTACCTGCTGCTGCAATATATTCTGCTTCTATAGTGGATAGAGATATTGCCTCTTATTTCTTGCTACGCCAAGAAATCAATCTCTTCCCTAAAAAGAATGCTCCACCACTGGTACTCTTCTGGTCATCCACATCTCCTGCCCAATCTGCATCTATATATGCATGAAGAGAGAAATTATGATCTCTAGGATACCACAAGCCATACTCAACTGTCCCTTTTAGATACCTAAAAATCCTCTTGATTGCCATGACATGAGATTCTCTAGGATCATCTTGGAATCTAGAAACAAGACCAACAACATTCATAATATCAGGTTTGGTTTGAGTGAGATACAACAATCCTCCAATCATTGACCTATACTTTTTCTGATTAGTCTTAGGAGAGTCATCATCTTTGCTCAATTTACATCTAGTTGCCATGGGAGTACACATTGGTTTTGATTCTTCCATCCCAATTTTTTTCAACAATTCTTTCACATATTTGGTCTGAGAAATGAATATTCCTTTCTTAGTTTGAATGATTTGTAGACCTAAGAAGAAATTCATTTCCCCAAGCATGGACATCTCAAATTCACTTTTCATTTGATTTGCAAAGGTTTTGCACATACTATCTCTTCCTCCAAAAATGATATCACCAACAAACACCTCAACAATCAAGATATTTTCATGATCAATTTTGAAATACAAATTGCTATCAGCAGTACCTTTGTTGAAACCAATCTTCAAAATATGCTTATCCAATCTTTCATACTAGGCTCTTGGGGCTTGCTTGAGTCCATACAGTGCTTTCTTCAACTTGCAGACCATATCACCATGATCAGACAATTGAAATCCATTCGGTTGCTCAATGTATACTTCTTCTTCCAAGTCACCATTCAGGAAGGCAGACTTGACATCCATCTGATACACTTTGAAATTTTTGAAGGTAGCAAAAGCAATAAATAGTCTGACTACTTCAATTCTTGCCACTGGAACAAAAGTTTCTTCAAAATCAACTCCTTCTATTTGAGAGTAACCCTTGCAGACCAATCTAGCTTTATTTCTGATTACTTCACTAACTTCATTCAGTTTGTTCCAGAAGACCCATTTGGTTCCAATCACATTCTTGTTTCTAGGTCTGGGAAAAAGATCCCAAGTGTGATTTTTCTCAATTTGCATCATCTCTTCCTTCATTGCTTTAGTCTAATTTTCATCATTGCAAGCTTCATTCACTATCTTAGGTTTAATCTTTGAAATCAAACAATATTCATCTGAATCTTGAGCAATTCTCCTTCTTGTTTGTACACCTTTTCTTTTATCACCTATGATCTGATCTTCAGAGTGGTTTAGTCTTACATACCTGGGAACTTTGGGAGTCTCTTGCACTTCTAATTTTTGATCAGGCTCATTATAACTCATCTCTTCTTCTTGATTTACCGGATCAGTTTGATTCTAAATTTTAGAAGGGGCTTGGGCTCCTTGAATCAGAACATAATTCTAATCATCTTCATCATATTCATAAAACCTTGAAGGTTTTTGAATTCCTTCATCAACCTTCACATTTGTACTTTCTATAATCTTTCTCAGCCTCTTGTTAAAACACTGGTATGCTTTGCTTTGAGTAGAGTAACCCAAGAATATTCCTTCATCACTTATAGCATCAAACTTGCCTAGATCTTCATCTCTTTTAATGTAACATTTGCTACCAAAAACTCTGAAATACCTCACAATAGGAGTGATGCCAAACCAAAGTTCACAAGGAGTCTTACTAGTATTACTTCTGATTTGAACTCGATTGAGAGTATAGACTATAGTGCTGATAGCTTCTCTCCAATAAATCTGAGCAACATTTGATTCCATCATCATGGTCCTAGATGCTTCCTGGATGGTCCGGTTCTTTCTCTCCACTACTCCATTCTGTTGTGGAGTCCTAGGAGCAGACAACTGTCTCTTTATTCCATGTTTCTCATAGAATTCTATGAAATCACTAGATGTGAATTCTCCACCTCTATCAGACCTCAGACATTTTAATTTTAATCCGGTTTCATTCTCTACCATAGCCTTGAATATTTTGAATTTCTCAAGAGCTTCTAATTTCTCTTTCAGAAAGGTAACCCACATCATTCGGGAATGGTCATCAATTAATAACATGAAGTATCTATCACCTTGCACACTCCTTATCCTTGCCAGACCACATAGATTAGTATGAACTAAGTCCAATAATCTGGTAGAAGATTGTTCCTTGCTTTTGAATGAAACTCTGCTTTGTTTCCCCAACTGACATTCTTTGCACAAGCTATTTGTAGGTTTCACCAGTTTTGGAAGATCTCTTACAACCTGAGTGTTGCTTATCTTTATGATATTATCAAAATTCACATGACACATCCTCCTATGCCATAGCCAACTCTGATCAATTTGCACAAATAGACAACTTTTACTAGTACCAACTAAATGGAAGATATTACCTTTTGTCTGAGTACCAGATGCAATCTCTATTCCAGAACTTTCAAAGATCTGGAATTTTCCATTCTTGAATCAGAGATCATAGCCTTTGTCCACCAACTGTCCAACACTGAGAAGATTGTACTTCAATCCTTCAACATACAGTACATTATCAATTTTGTTCTTTCCATCAAAAGAAATAGTTCCTCTACCTCTGATTCTACTAGCAGAATTATCACCAAACTTTACCACTCCTCCTTCACACCTTTCCAAATCTAAGAACTTATTTTTGTCACCTGCCATATGGTGAGAGCATCCACTGTCAATGACCCAATCATCCTTTTCTTCAACTCGGGCAGCCAGAGCTCTTTCTACAACTTTATGATTGATAGATTCAGAGGGCATTGGATCTTCTTCTTTGATGGAAATAAACACCCAATCACTTCCAGATTTGTTTCTTGTCTCAGATTCATCATCTGTTACTCCTTCATTGTAATCCTCTTCATGAACATAGTAACAATTCTTTTGGAACCTTGATCTATTAGGATTTGGCCTTGAAAATCTTTTCGGACACTTTGAGGCAAAATGACCAATCTTATTGTAGTTAAAACATTTAAAAGGTAATTTCCCTTCATACTTACTAGATCCTCTTGGCAGTCTTTTTGCAATAAGGGCGTCAAGCTGAGCAGTTTCAGCTTCTTCTTCCAGGTCTTTTCTTGCTTTTTCATACCATGGTAGTTTCCTTGAAGAGTTCTCTTCCGGATCAAACCTCTGTTTTCCTTTCACTGAAGCACTATCTTTGAATGTAGATTCAGTCTTGGGGGGACATCTCCAAACTCGGTCATTTCAAAAGTGGCCAATTTACCAACCAATTGATCTCTTGTGACACTTGAATGGGCTCTAAATTCTTCTATGGTAGCAACCTTGATTTTATAAGAAGCAGGAAGGGATCTGAGAACTTTGCCAACAATCTCATCTTCATCCAAGACTCCACCAGCACATCTAATTCCACAAACAAGCTCATTTACTCTCGGCATAAAGGTAGTGATATTTTCATCTTCTCTCATCTTCAGATTTTCAAATTTTCCTTTCAAACTCTGTAGCCTTGCACATTTAACATACTTGTCTCCTTCATGCAGAAGTTCTAGTTTTTTCCCAAATCTCAAAAGTAGTTTGTAGATCAACAACATTTGTAAACTCTGAATCAGACAAGGTGCTTAGAAGGGTTTCTTTAGTATGCAGATTGTTTTCAGCATCTGTGATTTCACTTGTGGATTTTAGGCCATTCTGAGGAGGCGCATAGTTTGTTGTAGCCATGGTCTAGTACTTCATTCCCATACATTGCAAGTGACATTGCATGCGACTTTTCCAAAGATTAAAATTGGTTACATCAAACTTTGGACTATCCTTCTTGTAGGATGACATCCTAGATCTCCTCAAGTGGTTAAGCTCCTTTTAGAGGAACTTGGCTCTGATACCAATTGTTAGATTCAGGACAGACAACTGAGAGGGGGGGTGAATCAGTTGTCCAAAACTTTCTTCCAATTTAAACACTTAAATCCACTTTGTAATTCAGCAGCATAATAATTAATCAATCATGGAAACACAATGCATTAAATTAAGAGAAGAAACACATCAACACATAGACACCAAGATTTTGACATGGAAAACCCAGTTAAGGGAAAAACCATGGGGTGATTAACCCAAGATTGTATTCTCTATTAGAAGAATAGAAAGAACAAAAATGGCACATGCCAATTAGGGCTCACTGCCTAAGCACACTGCTCACAAGAGGCTCACTGCCTACAAGAGACTCACTGTCTACAAGATAATAGGTATCACATACTTGAACTGGAGAATAGCATCTTCACCATGCTTGAATCAGTTCCATTTAAGCCCAAAAACTTTTGCTTTGTCTTTCGCTCTCTTTCTCGCTACCACACTCACATCTCCATAAGACACCCTTTGAAATGACTTTACAACTTCTTATTTATACAAGACATTGACTTAGGAATAATCATCTAAGTGGGCAAACATCTACAAGAACATCCACAAGATGTGTAATTCATCAGGTCGGCCAAACTTAAGAAGAACACCATCATCCGGAAGTCATTCTTTAATTGCGAGCTCAAACTCTAATGCGGACCACCAACATGAACTGGACATGATCCAAAGACCACCACAAGCTTCCCTGAATCACCAAAAACATCCACACTTCATCTGCTTACTGAAATCCTTATTTCCTTCATCCAAAACCTCAAGAACATAGACTGTCATCATTGTCATAATGGAATAGATTCTTGTGGACCTCCATACCACTAACCAACTGAGTTATCACTTCACATGGACTTCCTAAACACTCCACCAAATCCACATAATAGGATATTTCATTTCCAGATCTCACCAGACCTATCTGTGTCACTCTATCACCTCTGAACACCTACCAGAACTGGTTTTAGTTGAGTGGCCACAACTTCTTCAAATCTTCATGTGGACCTCTGAAATCTTCACTAGATCATCTTAAGACTCATATCTACAAACCCTTTGAACCACATCCTCTGATAGTCATCTTATCTTGGATCTTTACCTTACTGTCTTCACTATTCTTCTCTGTTCCTGACATGACTATTTTTCTCAATATCCTTAGTATATAGCTTATCCAATCCTTGTCATCAATGCAACAGGAGTATGTTGACATCAATGACAACACCGGTTAGACCCATACTTGAAATAGTTTGGGTGAAAAATAGGACCATGCCTAGTGTAAATGTACCCATCTGGACGCGTTGGAACAGTCAGTTTGGTCATATCAGGAGCAAGATGAAAGTTACCCCCCTTTGCAACTTTACACTGCCTCTTAACGATTTTTGGGGCAGTAGAAAACCTTTCACCACGGGCAAATGCCTTAGAGATATGAAAAACTGAGAGAGGTTATTGTAGAGGTACTCTATGTTATTGTGTTGCCTTAGATGGAATGTTTCTAAGTGACATAGTTTTTGAGTAACATCTCATCAAAGATTGCTGCCTTTTTGCACTTTGGACTCTTCAGGGATATCATCAGTACAATGTAGGTCAGACTGTTTCGACATGTTTGGGTGAAAAATAGGACCATGCGTAGCATAAATGTACCCATCCGGATGCATTGGAATAGTCAGTTTGGTCGCATCAGGAGCAAGACGAAAGTTACTCCCCTTTGGAACTTTACACTGCCTCTTTCTGATGATTTTTGAGGCAACAGAAAACCTTTCACCACGGGCAAATGCCTCAGAGATATAAAAAATTGAAAGAGGTTATTGTAGAGGTACTCTATGTGATCATGTTGCCTCAGACAAAATGTTTCTAAGTGACATGGTTTTCAAGTAACATCTCGTCAAAGATTGCTACCTTTTTACACTTTGGACTCTTTAGGGATATCGTCGGTACAACGTAGCTCAGACTGTTTTGACATGTTTGGGTGAAAAATTGGACCATGCCTAGTGTAAATGTACCCATCTGGATGTGTTGGAATAGTTAGTTTGGTCACATCAAGAGCAGGATGAAAGTTACACCCCTTTGCAACTTTACACTGCCTCCTTCTGACAATTTTTGGGGCAGCAGAAAACCTTTCTCCACAGGAAAATGCCTTAGAGATATAAAAAACTGAGAGAGGTTATTGTAGAGGAACTCTATGTGATCCATTTCCTTAGACAAAATGTTTCTAAGTGACATAGTTTTTGAGTAACATCTCATCAAAGATTGTTGCCTTTTTACACTTTGAACTCTTCAGGGATATCATCGGTACAATGTAGCTCGGACTGTTTCAACATGTTTGGGTGAAAAAAAAGACCATGCCTAGCCTAAATGTACCCATCCAGATGCGTTGGAACTATCATTTTGGTCGCATTAGGAGCAGGCCACCAAAAATGCAAAAGTTGCTTTGTGTAACTTGACAACATTGACACTTGTTTGCAATAGGACTCAAAGACTCAAACTGACCTCAAATGACTCAAAGTGACTTAAAAAAAATGAAATGGTCTTAGAAGACTTTATTACATACAGTTGACTCAATCAAAACAAAATTTCATTTTTTGACCCCTCTAGTTAGAAACCAAGACACCTAGAGACACCTATATTTTATACATTACCTAGATTTTATACATTATTCTTAGGATCAACTTCATCCATCACTTAGGTCCAACCCCATGAAGCATAACATGATGATGTAAAAATGTGTATATGTGTAAAAATGTAGTAGGAAATAAAAAAAGACAAACCTTACAAATTAATGTGCATACTTACAACTCAATGTAACATGACTTTACAAAATCAATGTGAATACTTACAAATTAATCCAATGAACCATCCAGGTCTTCTCTACTCTTTATTATGTCAAGTATTGCTTCATGGTCAGACTCATGCACCTTCTACAAGATTTTGTTCATAGGTCTACCCCGATATTGTATCAAATGAACATTGGATGCCACGACAAGGTTTGGGTAATGAAGAATCTTCTGATGCGTGTTAAAGTCTTGAAATAGCCAAACATTAACACTCTTATGTGGGTACCTTCTAATCCATGTTTCAGTAATAACCACTAAGCTTGTAGGGTATTTGATGTTTTCTCCATCTATAACTAGGGCCTCCAATTTCTTTTTGGCCTCAACACAACAACATAAGTAATAATCTATTCCCTCTTCATTATCTTCATTTGCAATAACTGCATATATGTGTCCTACATTGATATGTGTAGCAAATTAGATGAAATTAGTCAACATTACAAAAACACTACAAAGTAAGATGACATTAGGAATTTCAAAAACTATGCAAATAGATATATTACCTGGTTGAACTAGATCTGATATGTGGTAAAAGTCAACTGATGATTTCATCTGTGTTAGTTCTAGTGCCGTCGGGGGTCGATACGTGTCAAGTGGGCTAAGATAACTTAACTACCATTCGTCAACCCACTACTTTGACTGGCACTCATCCCAGGCTTGAATTGTATAGGAAGAACAAAAGCATGACATCTTTCACATATGGATACTCCATGAACCTGCAATTGAGCTTCTGAAAGAGTGCATCTCATTTGATCCTATCAGTGTACAATAGTCCTCGTATGGTGCAATGTTAGTATCATCTATCAACCAAAAATATCTATGAACTGAAGACTTACCTTTATTACCTAGACCCATGGAAGCATTACACCACTCAACAATCAATTTTGCATTTGTCAACTTTGCATTGTCTTTATACTTTAACTCTTCTCATGCTATGGCTCTTTTGATACATGCTCTTGCGCCATCATGCTCCCCCTTTCCATGCCCAGCCTCACAAAAGTTCCACATATGCTGAATACCTATAAAATTATGCCTCCTACTCAGCCAATATAAATTTTATGAGTTCTTCAATTGTGACGCACAGTTATCTGACCATATGATATGCTGACTAAACGATATGCCCCTTCTAGCCAAATCATTCTAGAACATCTGAAAGCAACCTTGCACGAACTCTATAGAATGCATGCGATCATCACTAATATAGAAATTATACTCCCTTATGATCTTTCTGTCATCCTCTGTACTATCATTCACATGAATGAATATGATGTGCACAAATATAGAAACATGTGTTGAGTTGTAATATTGTGATTGCACCTCACGCTGTGGCTGTAGACTGTAGTTCTCTGCAAAGTCGATGACTGAAACAATGCTACCAATTGGAAATGTGTCCTTGCATAACTTGAATTGCAAGTCCAACCATCGAGCTCTATGGGCATGTCTTGCATACTCATACACTATGTTGTCATGAAATATAGGCATAAACTGATACACTAGAATCTTTTCAATAACCAATTCACACCTTTTTGCTTCTTTACCATCTTTTGTATTATATGCCACTATTTTATACTTGCCAAACTCTACTAGTTCATTTCCAACCGCATGTGTTCTTTCCATATGTTCACATATTGGTAAATGTTGAAAGCCACCACAATGATGACATGTGCCATCCAAGCATAATTTATTGTAGAATATTTGACCTTCCTCTCTTTCACATAAAATTCTTGATATGAAGTCTCTTGAAGATGTTGGTGGGGCACGTATGGCACAACCCTGCAAAATATTGTTAGTATGCATATCTAAACATATAGACCTATAAACATCAAAATGGTTAGAAAATTCAATATGTAATCTACAACAACAAGTAGTGCGTGTGTGATTTATCTTGACATAGAAAGGTTTTAGCATTTCAAAATATCTTTGACAAATTTTAATTTGAGGATACTTCTCTAGAAATTTACCATAAAACTGTGTTTGAGTCTCATCCAAAAAATACTTTGGATGTGGCTCACGATTCTGACTATCGATTCTCCTTCTTACCACATCCCTTTGATTCAGAGATACCCTTGTGTAATTCTTCCAAAAGTCTTCAATTAGTGATCTCAATGCTTCAATAATTGGTTTATCTTTTCATGGTAGTCTCCTCGAGAATGCCCATAATTCATTGGCATTAGTGTCCTTAATTCTTTGGCATCTTCCAACGTCTCTTGATAAAGTTTTCCTATTAATTCTCAATTCTTGGCTCATCTTTCTAATGAGATGAACTTTCCTCATTTGACTACTTACTATAGTCGATGTAATCACATGCCATGTTACATTACTATCTTTTGTTCATGAGGTGTTACCCATACTCTCATATGCACTAATTAGATTCTTGACAATAGATTTTTCACTTGAAGTCTCTGATGTTCTCAACCCAAGAATCTTCATGATGGACCTATACTTTATACTTTGCATCATTTCAATGAATAGTTGACATCTTGTAGTCTCATTTAACTTTTCAAAGAACAATCTCCAAATCTTATGACCATATCTTCTACAAGTGCGTTTTGGAATCTTACCTTCCATTAGCTGCAAAATATTCTCATCAATATCAATCAAATACTTTGGCTTTCTATGCAAAATTCTAGGTAGTGTTAAGTTAGGTAAATTCATCTCAACATTAGGAATTTCATCAATAGTTAAATGAGATGGGCTAGATAGCATACCTTCGATAAAAGATGGAATAGATGACATACCTTGAGGTTGAGGTGGGAATGATGGTCTACCTCCTTCATCACAAGTGAGTGATGATGTACTCTCAAATTGAGATGTGGTAGATGGTGTCCCTACATGTTGACTTGCGGTAGAGGACGTGTCTCCAACTATGGTATTCAAATCTCTCATAGCACGAAGTATTTGCATTCGTTCTCTTTGTGCTACCAATACCATATCTCTTTGTGATGGTTGTGGTTCCTCTTCAATTGGCATTTCTTCATTTATCGTGTCCAATTTTGTCTTCTCACGAATTTTCCTCATAGCCATTGCTTTCTTTGCATTCTTAGCTTCTATCTCTTCCTGTGTTGGTTTAATTCTTGATCGTTTCCTCGGCATGATAGAGAATTTGTCTGTAGCATGATAAAGAGACTAATATTAGTTCCTAAGAAATGAATCCATACAAATAACTAAAATATGTCATTCAATCCTTCATAGTAAATGTACATACAATCATCATGTAAAAGAGTAAATGTCACTCAACCAAAATAGGTACAAAGCATACAAAGCAAATTATTGCAGCCATGAAAAGAGTACATGGGACTTCATGCTTGAAAATGTTGAGGCAAACCCAATTTGACATGTTTGTTTTTACTAGGGCTACTAGGATTTGGAATTGAGAAGATGTTTTGTTGGTACTAGGGATACTAGGATTTGGGTGGCTTGTGAAGGAATAGACAACAATTGTTGTGTCATGTACATGTACAAATCATCATGAATAGGTGCATAAGGAATGTCCTAGCCCAAGATATGTGCATACAAATCATCATGTCATGTGCATACTTGTATGATCTTGGCACCTATTCATTTGTCTTTTAACTTGTTAATATGACAAGATAATAGTGGGATTGTCTTTTTTTATGTTGTAAGGATTTATTCTTGTATAGTTTGACATCATGGTATGTTAAGGTCTATTTATTACACATAATTATTAAAGAGCCCAAGTGTAGAAAATATACATGGCATCATGTGAGATTGTAGGCTACTTTCTTGATTGGGAATGTGTCTATTTTAAACATGTATGATAAAGCATGATAAAGTAATTCAAATAGAATTGAGGAAAATGTAAAGAACATGCATGTAAAGACTTGACATACCTAAAAAATGAAGATTCGAATGGAGAGAGTACCCAATTATGCAGTGTTTTTTTCTTCTTGCATCAAACTCCTTAACAATTTGAGTTTTTCACCACTTGCTTCCTTTTCAATGTTAAATTGAATAACACTCAAATATAATTACTAACAACAATACTATTAACCAATCTATAATGTTAAATTCCTAAAATTGAATCACAATTAACATTGCAACACTACAAAAATTGAAACTTGAATAGATATATATCAAACTTGGTGTGAAAACTATGTTATTTCCTCCTTCTCAAGTTGGCAAAGAAGAAAAGGTGGTGGAAAGATCATGCAAAGGTGGTAGAATGTGTAAAATGTGCATGTGAACTTCCCAATAGCATGAAAGCACTTCTTTTTTTTCAGAGCATGCACATAATCAGCATGAAAACAGAGCATGTGGGCCTGGATCACGGGGGTTAACACTTTTTTACCATTTCTATAGTAGGACAAAATGTGAGTGCGTTATAATGCACTCGCATTTTGTCCTGCTATAGATTGATCCATAAATATTTGTGCCTATCTCACCTTCGATAGCACCTTTACAATATCTCACCTCTAGTTCCATTAGCTCATGTTCTATATCTCACTTATCTCTCCCCCTCACCTCTCTACCTCTCTACCTCTCCCCTCTCTATGTCTATCAGTCGCTCCTTGTCTACCTCAACCCTAAACCTTATCCCTTAACCCTAATCCCTCATCCCTAAACCCTAAACACTATCCTTATTCCTAAACCCTCAACGGGCTCGATACTATAACTTAAACCCTAATCCCTTATCCCTAAACCCTCCAACCCTATCCCTAATCCTTATACCCTCGACACTCTACTTTAACCCTAATCCCTTGACCCTCAACCCTATCCCTAAACCCTCAACCCTTGAACCTCAACCCTCAACCCTATCCCTAAACCCTAAACCCTAAAGCCTCAACCCTCAACCCTCAACGTCAAATCCTAATCCCTCAACCCTTAACTCTAATCCCTCAACCCTAAACCCTATCCCTAAACCCTAAACACTATCCCTATTCCTAAACCCTCAATGGGCTCGATACTATACCTTAAACCCTAATCCCTTATCCCTAAACCTTCCAACCCTATCCCTAATCCTTATACCCTCAACACTCTACTTTAACCCTAATCCCTCGACCCTCAACCTTATCCCTAAACCCTCGACCCTCAAACCTCAACCCTTAACCCTCAACCCTCAACCCTATTCCTAAACCCTAAACCCTAAAGCCTCAACCCTCAACTCTCAACATCAAATCCTAATCCCTCAACCCTTAACTCTAATCCCTCAACCCTAAACTGTATCCTTAAACCCTAAACACTATCCCTATTCCTAAACCCTCAACGAGCTTCATACTATACCTTAAACCCTAATCCCTTATCCCTAAACCCTCTAACCCTATCCCTAATCCTTATACCCTTGACACTCTACTTTAACCCTAATCTCTCGACCATCAACACTATCCCTAAACCCTGACCCTCGAACCTCAACCCTCAACCCTCAACCCTCAACCCTCAACGTCAAACCCTAATCCCTCAACCATTAACTCTAATCCCTCAACCCTCAACCCTATCCCTAAATGCTAAACCCTAAAGCCTCAACCCTCAACCCTTAATGTTAAATCCTAATCCCTCAACCCTTAACTCTAATCCCTCAACCCTAAACCCTATCCCTAAACCCTAAACACTATTCCTATTCCTAAACCCTCAATGGGCTCAATACTATACATTAAACCCTAATCCATTATCCCTAAACCCTCCAACCCTATCCCTAATCCTTATACCCTCAACACTCTACTTTAACCCTAATCCCTCGACCCTCAACCCTATCCCTAAACCCTTGACCCTCGAACCTCAACCCTCAACCCTCAACCCTCAACCCTCAATGTCAAACCCTAATCCCTCAACCCTTAACTCTAATCCCTCGACCCTCAACCTTATCCCTAAACCCTAAACCCTAAAGCCTCAAGCCTCAAGCCTCAACATCAAATCCTAATCCCTTAATCCTTCACTCTAATCCCTCAACCCTAAACCCTATCCCTAAACCCTCAACACTATACCTTAAACCCTAATCACTATCCCTCAACCCTTAACCCTTAAAACTTAAGCCCTATCCCTACACCCTCAACACTCTACACTATATCTTAAGCCTTAAACCCTCATCCCTAAAGCCTCAACCCTCAATCCTTAAACCTTCAACCCTAAACCCTATCCCTATTCCCTCTACCCTCGACACTCTAACCCTAACCTCGACATTAAATGCTAATCCGTCAACCCTAAACCCTAATCCATCAACCCTAAACCATATCCCTAAACCCTCAACACTATACCTTAAACCCTAATCCATCAACCCTAAAACCTAATCCCTCAACCCTCATCCCTAAACCCTAAACTCTATCCCTATTACTAAACCCTCAACCCTTGGCACTATACCTTAAACCCTAATCCCTTATCCCTAAACCCTAAACCCTATCCCTCAACCCTTAACCCTTAAAACTTAAACCCTAAAACCCATCCATAAACCCTCAACACTCAACACTATATTTTAAACCCCAATCCCTTAACCCTTAGCCCTAAAGCCTCAACCCTCAATCGTTAAACCTTCAACCCTAAACCCTATCCCTAATCCCTCTACCCTCAACACTCTACTTTAAACCCTAATCCCTTGACCATCAACCCTATCCCTAAACCGTCAACCCTAAACCCTATCCCTAAACCCTCAACCCTCAACACTATACCTTAAACCATAATCCCTCAACCCTAAACCCTAAACCCTATCCCTAAACCCAACAAAACTTCTTTGCCTTATGTTAGGTTGTTAAACCCATCATTTTTGACACTCTTCTCTTAAAGATATCTAAGTTGCAAGAATATGTCAGAAAAATGGCTATGAACTTTTTTAATGTTAGTAATATTATATGGCATGTTTTTCTGGCCCATCTGGGGTTCATTATGCCAACAGGTGTACACACTATGAGAAAAGCTTTGTGTATGGTGTTGGATCTAGGGCATACAACTGAGAGAGGGGGTGAATCAGTTGTATAAAAACTTGCTCTACTTTAAATACTTGATTCTTCTTTGTTAGTTAACAGTATATCAATTAATCATCCATGAAAGCATAATGTACAAACACAAGAGCGGATAAACATCAACACATTGAACACCAAGATTTTGACGTGGAAAACCTAGTTAAGGGAAAAACCACGGGGTGATTAACCCAAGGATTATTCTCTGTTAGAAGAATAAGAAAAAGAATGGCACTTGCCAATTAGGGCTCACTGCCCGAGCACACTGCTCACAAAGAGGCCCACTGCCTACAAGGAGACACACTATCTACAAAGTGATAAGAATCACAATCTTGAACTGGAGAACGACATCTCTACTATGTCTAGATCAGTTCCATTTAAGCCCAAAACCCCTGCTCTGCCTTTCGCACTTCTCTTCGCTACACCATACTCATCCACACAATCCACACTACTAAATGAACTCACAAACCTTTATTTATACAAGACATCAACTTAGGAACAATCATCTAAGTCAGCAATCAACCATAAGAATATCCGCAAGATGAATAACACATCCGGTCGGCCATCACAAGAACATTCGTAGGATGAACAACTCATCCGGTCGGCTAGTCGGAACAAGAACTTCATCTGGAAGAATAACTTCAATTCCGGGCTCTACCATCAATGTGGACCAACAACACAACCTCATCATGATCCAAGAACCTTCACAAGCCTACTTGAATGACCAGGTTCATCCGCACTTTCTCTACTTACTGGAATCTCTTCTCTTCCTCATCTGAAACTTCAAGAACATAGTCTGTTGCCACTGTCACAATGCAAAAGGCACTTTCAGACCTCAAAATCATACACAACTCGAGATGACACATCGCAAGGACATCCCAAACACTCCTTCCAATCCACAGATTAGGATTGTACAATTCTGGACCTCACCAAACCTTTCTGTGATCCTTTGTCACCTCTGAGCACTTGCCAGAACCGGTTCCACACCGACAGCCACAACTCCTTTAGATCTTCATGCGGACCTCTGAAATCTTAACTGAAACATCTCAGGACACATATCTACAAACCCTTTAATCCGCATCCTCCAGTTCACAACCTATACAATACATTTCCCTTCTTCTCATCACTGTTCTTCACTGTTCCTGACTGAGGCTAATTTTCGCAATATCCTCAGCACACTGCTCATCCAATCCTTCTTGTCAATGCTTTATGAGTATGTTGACATCAATGACAACACTAGTTCACCTTCATACTTGCAACAATCTCCCCCTTTGTCATTGATGGCAACATATGATGTGAAAAACCATCAGGACATGAACTTCTCCTTTCTATCACAGCTCCCCCTATCAGCAACATGTCTTCTCCTCATTTACTGCTCCCCCTTTGATCAACTGCCACTTGTTTTTCACATGTCTTCTCTCCCCCTTTGACATCAATGGCAAAGGGCTCATACTTGCAATTCTAATACATCAGAATCATACCAGCTGCTCCCCCTTAGTAGTAGCTCCCCATCATCAATCTGGATCACAAGATATGACTGTGATATCCACTGGACTGATGCACATCAGTGCATCTTAGTTCATTACTAGAGGGGCCATGACCCCTAACTTCTCTCGGAGATATTCAAAAGAGTCCTTGGGAAGAGGTTTAGTAAAGATATCTGCAATCTAATCCTTGGAAGGAACATACTCCAACCTGACTTCTTCCTTGTTCACTTGTTCTCTCAAAAAGTGAAACTTGATAGATATGTGCTTAGTCTTAGAGTGCAATACTGGATTCTTAGAAATATTAATTGCACTTGAATTATCATAGAAAATTGTGATAGGCTCCTCATATTCAACTTTAATGTCTCTTAGCATCTGCTTCATCCATAAGATTTGAGTGCAACTGTCTACTGCTGCAATGTATTCTGTTTCAGTTGTAGACAGAGATATTGCATCTTGTTTCTTGCTTAGCCAAGAAACCAATCTCTTCCCCAGAAAGAATGCTCCACCACTGGTGCTCTTCTGGTCATCCACATCTCCTACCCAATCTGCATTTGTGTAAGCATGAAGAGAGAAATCTGGATCTCTAGGGTACCATAGACCATACTCAACTGTTCCTTTCAAGTACCTAAAAATTCTTTTGATTGCCATAACATGAGATTCTCTAGGGTCAGCCTGGAATCTTGCCACAAGACCAATAGCCTGCATTATGTCTGGTCTAGTTTGAGTGAGATACAACAATCCACCAATCATTGATCTATACTTTGTCTGATCTGCCTTTGGGGAGTCATCATCTTTGCTCAACTTACGTCCAGTTGCCATGGGAGTGTTCATTGGCTTTGAATCTTCCATACCAAATTTTCTCAACAATTCTTTCACATATTTGGTCTGAGAAATAAAGATCCCTTTCTTTGTTTGAGTAATTTGCAGACCCAAGAAGAAATTCATTTCACCAAGCATAGACATTTCAAACTCACTTTTCATCTGATTTGCAAAAGTTTTGCACATACTATCTCTTCCTCCAAAAATGATATCATCCACAAACACTTCAACAATCAAAATGTTTTCATGATCAATTTTGAAATATAAGTTGCTGTCAGCAGTACCTTTGTTGAATCCAATTTGCACAAGATGCTTATCCAACCTTTCATACCATGCTCTTGGGGCTTGCTTTAATCCATACAATGCTTTCTTCAATTTGCAGACCATATCTTCATTATCAGACAATTGAAATCCATCCGGTTGTTCAATGTAAACTTCTTCTTCCAGATCACCATTTAGGAAGGCAGACTTGACATCCATCTGATATACCTTAAAGTCTTTAAAGGAAGCAAATGCAAGGAATAATCTGACTGCTTCAATTCTTGCCACCGGAGCAAAGGTTTCTTCAAAATCAATTCCTTCTATTTGAGAGTAGCCTTTGCAGACCAATCTAGCTTTGTTTCTGATTACTTCACCAGCTTCATTCAGTTTGTTCCGGAAAACCCATTTGGTTCCAATCACATTCTTGTCTCTAGGTCTGGGAACAAGATCCCAAGTATGATTTCTCTCAATTTGCATCAATTCATCTTCCATTGCTTTGGTCCAGTTTTCATCATTGCAAGCTTCATTTATTGTTTTGGGTTCAATCTTTGAAATCAGACAACATTCATCCTGATTTTGAGCAACATTCCTTCTAGTTTGCACACCTTTGTTTATGTCACCTATGATCTGATCTTTAGAGTGGTTCTGTATTACATACCTTGGAATTTTGGGAGCATTCTGTACTACTGCTTCTTGATCAGGCTCATTCAGACCTGTCTCTTCTTCCTGATTTATCGAATCAGGCTAATTTTGACTTACAGGAGAGGATTGAGCTCCTTGAACTTGAATACCATCTTGGTCATCCTCATCAAACTCATAAAACCTTGAGGGCTTCTCAATTCCTTCATCAACTTTCACATTAGTGCTTTCTATCATCTTCCTCAATCTCTTATTGTAACACCGGTATGCTTTGCTTTGAGTGGAGTAGCCCAAGAAAATTCCTTCATCACTTCTAGCATCAAACTTTCCTAAATCTTCATCTCTTTTAATATAACACTTGCTACCAAATACTCTGAAATATTTCACAGTAGGAGTGATGCCAAACCAGAGTTCATAAGGGGTCTTATTGGTGTTATTTCTGATTTGAACTCAATTGAGAGTGTAGACTGCAGTGCTGATAGCTTCTTTCCAAAACATTTGAGGAACATTTTCTTCCAACATCATTGTCCTGGCAGCTTCCTGGATGGTCCGGTTCTTTCTCTCAACTACTCCATTCTGCTGTGGAGTCCTAGGAGCAGACAACTGTCTTCTTATACCCTGCTTCTCACAAAAGTCAATGAACTCACTAGATGTAAATTCACCACCTCTATCAGACCTTAGACACTTCAATTTCAATCCGGTTTGATTCTCTACCATAGCTTTGAAGATTTTGAACTTCTCAAGGGCTTCTGATTTCTCCTTTAGGAAGGTAACCCACATCATCCGGGAATGGTCATCAATTAGTAGCATGAAATATCTATCACCTTGTAGACTCTTGATTCTTGTTAGACCACAGAGATTGGTATGTACTAATTCCAACAATCTGGTAGAGGACTGATCTTTGCTTTTGAAAGAGACTCTGCTCTGTTTACCTAGCTGACATTCTTTGCACAAACTATTTGTAGGTTTCATCAATTTTGGAAGATCTCTTACAGCTTGAGTATTGCTTATCTTGATGATGTTATCAAAATTTACATGACACATTCTTCTATGCCATAACCAACTCTGATCAATTTGAACAAACAGACGACTTTTATTTGAACCAACCAGATGAAAGATATTACCTTTTGTCTGAGTATCGGATGCAATTTCAGTTCCGAAACTTGTAAAGATTTTGCATTTTCCATTCTTGAACCGGAGATCATAGCCTTTGTCTACTAACTGACCAACACTGAGAAGATTGTGCTTCAATCCTTCAACATATAGTACATTACCTATTTTGCTCTTTCCATCAAAGGAAATAGTTCCCCTACCTCTGATTCTGCCAGCAGAATTGTCACCAAATTTTACCATTCCTCCTTCATACCTTTCCAAATCCAAGAACTTATCCTTGTCACCAGTCATATGGTGAGAACATCCACTGTCAATAACCCAATCATCCTTTTCTTCCACTTGAGTAGCCAAAGCTTTTTCCACAGCCTTGTGATTGACAGATTCAGAGAGTATTGAATCTTCTTCCTTGATGGCAATAAACACCCATTCATTTCTGGATTTGCTTCCTAGTTCTGATTCATCATCTGTTACTCCTTCATTGTCATCTTCTTCATGAACATAATAGCAGTTCTTTTGAAACCTTTGTCTGTTAGTATTAGTCCTTGCAGATCTTTCTGGACATCTTGAAGCAAAATGACCAATCTTATTGCAGTTGAAGCACTTAAAGGGTAGTTTTCCTTCATACTTACTGGATCCTCTTGGCAGTCTCTTTGCAATGAGGGCTTCAAGTTGAGCTATTTCTGCTTCTTCTTCTTCCATGTCTCTTCTTGCTTGATCATACCATGAAATCTTCCTTGAAGAGTTTTCACCCGGATCAAATCTCTGTTTGCCTTTCCCATAGGCACTGGCTTTGAAAGTAGATTCAGTCTTGGGAGGATCATCTCCAAACTCGGTCATTTCAAATGTAGCTAGTTTGCCAGCCAATTGTTCTCTTGTGACAGTTGTGTGGGCTCTGAATTCATCAATGACAGCAACCTTGATTTTGTAGGCAGCAGGAAGGGATCTGAGGATTTTGCAAACAATCTCATTTTCATCCAGAGTTCCACCAGCATTTCTAATTCCACATACCAGCTCATTCACTCTTGGCATAAAGGTAGTGATGTTTTCATCATCTCTCATCTTCAATCTTTCAAATTTCCCTTTCAGACTTTGAAACCTTGCACTTTTGACAAACTCATCTCCTTCATACAGAAGTTCCAATTTAGTCAGGATCTCATATGCAGTTGGTAGGTCGATAACATTTGAGAGATCTGAGTCATTTAATGCACTTAGCAGAGCTTCCTTGGTCCACAGATTGTTTTCAGCATCTGTGATTTCATTCAGAGTTGTTAGACCACCTTGTGGAGGTACATTTGGTTTTGAGACCATGGCCAAGTATGCTTTTCCCATACATTCCAAGTGACATTTCATGCGACCTTTCCAGAGGGTGAAGTTGGTTCCGTCAAACTTCGGACTATCCTTCTTGTATGACGACATCCTGAATCTCCTCAAGTGGTTAAGCTCCTTTCAGAGGAACTTGGCTCTAATACCAATTGTTGGATCTAGGGCATACAATTGAGAGGGGGGGTGAATCAGTTGTATAAAAACCTGCTCTGCTTTAAATACTTGATTCTTCTTTGTTAGTTAATAGTATATCAATTAATCATCCATGAAAGCATAATGTACAAACACAAGAGCAGATAAACATCAACACATTGAACACCAAGATTTTGACGTGGAAAACCCGGTTAAGGGAAAAACCATGAGGTGATTAACCCAAGGATTATTCTCTTTTAGAAGAATAAGAAAAAGAATGGCACTTGCCAATTAGGGCTCACTGCCCGAGCACATTGCTCACAAAGAGGCCCACTGCCTATAAGGAGACACACTGTCTACAAAGTGATAAGAATCACAATCTTGAACTAGAGAATGACATCTCTAGTATGTCCGGATCAGTTCCATTTAAGCCCAAAACCCCTGCTTTGCCTTTCGCACTTCTCTTCGCTACACCATACTCATCCACACAATCCACACTACTAAATGAACTTACAAACCTTTATTTATACAAGACATCAACTTAGGAACAATCATCTAAGTCAGCAATCAACCATAATAATATCTGCAAGATGAATAACACATCCGGTCAGCCATCACAAGAACATTCGCAGGATGAACAACTCATCCGGTCAGCTAGTCGGAACAAGAACTTCATCCGGAAGAATAACTTCAATTCCGGGCTCTACCATCAATGCAAACCAACAACACAACCTCATCATGATCCAAGAACCTTCACAAGCCTGCCTAAATGACCAGGTACATCCGCACTTTCTCTACTTATTGGAATCTCTTCTCTTCCTCATCTGAAACTTCAAGAACACAGTCTGTCGCCACTGTCACAATGCAAAAGGCACTTCCGGACCTCAAAATCATACACAACTCAAGATGACACATCACAAGGACATCCCAAACACTCCTTCCAATCCGCAGATTAGGATTGTACAATTCTAGACCTCACCAGACCTTTCTGTGATCCTCTGTCACCTCTGAGCACTTGCCAGAACCGGTTCCACACCGACAGCCACAACTCCTTTAGATCTTCATGCGAACCTCTGAAATCTTAACTGAAACATCTCAGGACACATATCTACAAACCCTTTGATCCGCATCCTCTGGTTCGCAACCTATACAATACATTTCCCTTCTTCTCATCACTGTTCTTCACTGTTCCTGACTGAGGCTAATTTTCTCAATATCCTCAGCACACTACTCATCCAATCCTTCTTGTCAATGCAGTATGAGTATGTTGACATCAATGACAACACTGGTTCACCTTCATACTTGCAACATATGGTACATCCACAGTGAGTAATTAACAGTTGAAATCAGAAGGATGATCATTATGAGAAAATCTTTGCATTGGGGTACATCTATGTTTCTTGTTGTCCACCCCACACTTAGGGGAGGTATATTGTTATGAAACAGGAAAATAATCTCCCATTGTTTACTGGCTCTATCCACAAGAACTACTAAACTTTTTTCTCTTGGTAATTGTAGTGGACATTCACTTATTTTTGGCAACTCCTGCATTCCCAAACCATTACAAAAACTAAGTTATTTTAACCCAATAAATAGCTGATTGTATTGATTTAATACTCTACTATATTAAAGCTTAGCATTCACACAAATGTATATGTTCATATTATAGAAGACTACATTATATTAGACTATTAGATATCCCTTAGAAAAATGTAATAACAAAACTGCTTTACTTTATGTTAGCTTACAATTAAACCCATTCTTTTTGACACTCTTCTCTTAATAAAGTAAGAGTAATAAGAATAGAAGGCATAGAATTTGATCTTACTAGTATGCGTGGTCGGTTTACATTCTGTGACTTCATTTTCATTGAATAAAAAGGTAAATATCTGATTTGAAAGGTGGGGCAGAGTTCACTGTCATGTGCTTTTCTAGATGATAGGGTCCATAATGTCCAGGGTTCTTCATCCCACTCCTGCCCACCTAGGCCTTGAAGAATGAGGCATGCCCATTAAACCAACTCATTCGACAACTTGATGCCCATCGGTTGACTTGAACTGCATACTCTGTTAGAAGAAGGGCATCTTTTATCTGTATCAATGTTGGTATTCATAAGCTGAAGAGCATTGATCTTTTTCACACACCCTGTTCTTTGAAATATCTTAACCTTAAAATATGACTTGGATATGTACTTGAACACAACGAAATCTCCAATCTCCAGCTCATGATGATTCACAAAATTTTCCCAATCCTGCCTAAATTCTAGTTTATTTATATGGTACCCCTTAATCCCTACCCACCTAGGCCTCGAAGAAGGAGGCATGCCAATTAAACCAACTCATTCAACAACTTGCTTCCTATTGGTTGACTTGAACTGCATACTCTATTAGAAGAAGGGCATCTTTTATCTGTATTAATGTTGGTATTCATAAGCTAAAGAGCATTGATATTATTCACACACCCTATTCTTTGAAATATCTTAACATTAAAATATGACTTGGATATGTACTTGAATACAATGAAATCTCCAATCTCCAGGCCATGATGATTCACAAAATTTTCCCAACCCTGCCTAAATTCTAGTTTATTTATGGTACCCCTTAATTGTACATCCCACTCCTGCCCACCTGGGCCTTGAAGAAGGAGGTAGACCCATTAAACCAACTCATTCGACAACTTTCTGCCCATCGGTTGACTTGAACTACATACTTTGTTAGAAGAAGGGCATCTTTTATCTATATCAATGCTAGTATTCATAAGCTGAAGAGCATTGATGTTTTTCACACACCCTATTCTTTGAAATATCTTAACCTTAAATTATGACTTGGATATGTACTTGAACACAACAAAATCTCTAATCTCCAGCCCATGATGATTCACAAAATTTTCCCAACCTTTCCTAAATTCTAGTTATTTATGGTACCCCTTAATTGTACATCCCTAAACCCTAAACCCTAATCCCTTAACCCTAAACCCTAATCCCTAGTCCCTAAACCATAAACCCTAATCCCTAATTATAATTTTTGGTACCCTAATCCCTAAACCCTAAACCCTAATCCCTTATCCCTAAACCATAAACCCTATCCCTAAATCCTCAACCCTCAACACTTAAACCTTAAATCCTAAACCCTATCCCTAAACCCTCAACCCTCAAAATTATACCTTAAACCCTAATCCCTCAACCCTAAACCCTATCTGTAATCCCTCTACCCTCAACACTCTACCTTAACCCTAATCCCTCGACCCTCAACCCTAAACGCTATCCCTAAAGCCTCAACCCTAAACCCTAATCCCTCAAGGTCCTAAAATCTAATCCCTTATCCCTAAACTCTAAATCCTATCCCTAAACCCTCAACCCTCAACCTTAAACCTTAATCACTCTTGATCCTTATCCACCCCTCTTCTCCCCTATTTGGCTCACCCCCATCTCTACCCTCCTCTACCCTTGACACTATACATACATACATATAGGCATACATAGATACATACATACATATAGGCATACATACATACATACATACATGATTAATAACCTTGAACATAAAAAAATTCAAGGGGGACATAACATGAGCGCATTATAATGCACTCGCGTTATTGTAAGCATGATAAACAATGCACAAACTTTTGCGGAAAAGGAAAAATGCAAAGTAAAACATAACACGAGCACGTTATAACGCGCTCGCGTTATGTTTTTCTTTGGGAATCTCAAGCCTTGGGCTTGGGATTTTCTTTGGATTTCCAACCCAAAGGCTTGGAGTGCCTTCCTAATGTCCAGAGATGTGTTTTTCCATATTCTACTGGATTTCACATAATTTCGTTCATGCTAACCCTCAAATTTGCACGTGTTTCAAGGTCGAACAAATCAAACATATGGATAATGTTAGGCTTTCTCTTAGCTATTTGACGATGTGATTTTTTTTACATTTTGATAATGTTAAGCCTTTCATCTTTAATTTCTTTTGTTTGTGTGTCCTTTTTTGGGCAAAAACCATTGTTTGGTTTTTTTTTCATTGTAAATTAACTATTCATTGAAATTTCAAAAAAATTACATATTTAGAAACTAGACTCCATTCTACATAATAAAAAAAGAAAAAAATGATTTTCAATTAGTTTTCAAAATTTATAGAGGTAGCACGGTGAAAATTCTATTTTTTAGGATGTGTCCACTTTGAAAATTAGTAAAAAATCAAATATTCATCAAAAAATTATTAGAAAATCAGGCATAAACTACATGATGTTAACTAATTTCTCACCAAAGTGATTTTAAAAATACCAAAAAAAGGTTGACCTTTTGAGGGAGCCACAAAACATGCTATGTTATGTTTTTTTGACAAAAACAACACCAATTTCTATGGCTCCCTCTTTTGAACCCCTTAATCTATACCATTTTTTTTAAAAAATAGTAGTTTAGAAAGTAGACTCAGAGTACTACGAATATTGTTTTGGTTGCATCTCCAAATTTTGAGTGTAACTATGCTCAATTTCTCATCCAAGGCCAACATTTCCTGATTTCAGAAAAAAAAGTGGCCACTTAAGACCCCTCTTTGGCCCCCCATATTTTTACACTTACCCCTATACAAGATTTTATTGTAACAATATCCTTCAAGTATTTATTCATATAAATAACTCTACCATTCATCTTATAATAAATACATCAATTATAATAGTGGAGTTATTTACTGGATATTATTGCATTACTATAGTTGATATGCTTGGTCATGAGAATATGGTTATAGGTCACTTATCGTGGTGACCCAACACTCTTTGCACCAGTAGCAGTTGATGATGTTTCTCTACATGAGAATTGAATGATACACTTTGTTAGCTTTGCTAACATTTTGTTGGCCTTGCTAGCTATATGGAACACATCAAGCTTCTTTTGTGGAGATCACAAGAGGATTATTGGGCAAAATATGAACAAAATTCATGAGTAGAACTTTTCTTGATGCTGGACCATGTGGAAGACAGTATGTAACTTGGTCTATGAGATCCATGAATCTTGTAGTACTATGTTCTTGAGCTACACATTCATATACAAATTGAAGACACAAGTAAGGATCTTGAACACATTATAATGCAGATCATCGTACTCCGTCATAGAGATAAGTATCCACCTACCTAAAGTTGTGTGGACACATTTGACAAGTTGAGAGACTACAATTGGTCTTTCACTATGCAACCTTGTCTTTGGTAAGTTAGTTGTATTATTTGCAGCTACTACTTTTCATACAACTTTAGAAATAGTTATGGATATCTCTCATTCTTAAAAAGAAAGGATAGTATCACTTCAAGAGATGTAAACTTGATTGGAGTCATCACAGAGTAGTGTCTTCCCAAGATTGTAGCTATTGTATGTAATTCTTTCAACCAAGTGATTAGGCATGTGTTCCAAAGTTCTACAGGCAACTTTCAAGAATAGTGGCATGAGCAGCAATGGCGCTATGAACTATGCATGGTCAATCTTGATGAAGGTATATTTCTTGTTGATCATCATTTCAAGTTCTATAGTTACCTTTCAGATATAGTGGAATGAGCTAAATGAGATCCAGATTGTTTGTAGTGGTGGTTATATGTTCCAAATTGTGATTAGGTTATTATTGGTCATCATTTCAAATACTACAAGCAATTGATTTTCACAGTTACTTTTATTGAAGGGATTTAGATGGAACTCTATGATTTGGATGGTATCATTTTGTAATCCATATGAGAGTTTCATTTTATTTGGTCATTATATGTAGTTTATCAAGAAGAAAAAATAAATAGGTAAATGAAAAAAAGCAATAAATTCTAACAATGAAAACCTTTGGGCGTTGCTAGACAACTACAATTTGAAAACCAGTTTCTGGTAGATTGTAGTTGAGTAAAATTCTTAGTGGTGAAAACTATTTTCACAGCACCACTAAGCGGTAAGTGATTGAAAACTAGCTTGCCAGTGGTCACTTGTCATTATCAAAATTGAAAAATGAAAAAAATGAAAAAAAAGGGGAAAAAAAGAAAAAAAAGAAAGAAAAATGCAATAATTGGTGTTCTTCCTTTGAACTAACCATTTTTTAGGAACACTCAGATGCTTCTGGTGGTGCCCACCTAGATTTTGGGTTTCAATTATTCATCTGCATGCATTTTCTCTCAAACCCCAAAAAATTTAAGTCTTTTGGCCTTTGCAGTTGAAAAAATGCAAAAAATAGTTGTATGCATGTGTCTTTGTATATACAAGGCCATTTGTATATACATGTAGGTGCAAATATACATTAGCGGGCCAAAAATGTTTAATCAGCTTTCAAAAAAGTTAAAAATGTGATTGTATGCATTTTAAATGCATATCAGTTTTGTATAAGCATTGATGAATCTGTCACAGATTCTGGGAATATTCCCTGCTTGTATGTAAAGGTTTGCATGTATATTTGTGTTGTATGTTCGCACATATACAATGGCTGGATATAATGGAAACATACAAAGGAAAAGATGCATTGGTAGCATACAAGCGGAATATGCAAAGGACGATATACACCACAAAGGATACAAAGGTGAATGTGTTGGATCTAGGGCATACAACTGAGAGCGGGGGGTGAATCAATTGTATAAAAACTTGTTCTTTCTTCAAACACTTGATTCTTCTTTGTTAGTTAATAGCATATCAGTTAACCATCCATGAAAGCATAATGCATAAACACAAGAGCAGATAAACATCAACACATTAAACACCAAGATTTTGACGTGGAAAACCTAGTTAAGGGAAAAACCATGGGGTGATTAACCCAAGGATTATTCTCTGTTAGAAGAATAAGAAAAATGAATGGCACATGCCAATTAGGGCTCACTGCCCGAGCACACTGCTCACAAAGAGGCACACTGCCTACAAGGAGACACACTATCTACAAAGTGATAAGAATCACAATCTTGAACTGGAGAATGACATCTCTACCGTGTCTGGATCAATTCCATTTAAGCCCAAAAAATCTTGCTCTGCCTTTCGCACTTCTCTTCGCTATGCCACACTCATCCACACAATCCACACATCAAAATGAATTCTCAAACACTTATTTATACAAGACATCGACTTAGGAACAATCATCTAAGTCGGCAAACATCACAATAACATTCACAAGGCATGTAGAACATTTGGTCAGCCTGTTACAGGAAGAACACCAACAACTGGTAGCCATAACATCAAATCCAACTCTAACTTCAATGCGGACCACCAACACGAACTAGATATGATCCAATGATCATCATAACCTTCCCTGAATCATCAAAAACATCCACACTTCATTAGCTTACCAGAATTCTTCTCTTCATCATCTGGTACTTCAAGAACACAGTCTGTCGCCACTGTCACAATGCAAAAGGTTCTTCCGGACCTCAAAATCATACACAACTCAAGATGACGCATCACAAGGACATCCCAAACACTCCTTCCAATCCGCAGATTAGGATAATACAATTCTGGACCTCACCGGACCTTTCTGTGATCCTCTGTCACCTCTGAACACTTGCCGGAACCGGTTCCACACAGACAGCCACAACATCTTTAGATCTTCATGCGGACCTCTGAAATCTTAGCTGAAGCATCTCAAGACTCATATCTACAAACCCTTTAATCCGCATCCTCTGGTTCTTAACCTATACAGTACATTTGCCTTCTTCTCATCACTGTTCTTCACTGTTCCGGATGGAGACTGATTTCCTCAATAACAACAGCACACAACTCATCCAAACCTTCTTACTAATGCAATATGAGTAAGTTGACATCAATGACAACACTAGTTCACCTCATACTTGCAACAATCTCCCCCTTTGTCATTGATGGCAACATATGATGTGAAAAACCATCAAGACAAGAACTTCTCCTTTCTGTCACAGCTCCCCCTATCAACAACTTTTCACATGTCTTCTCTTCCTTTACTACTCCCCCTTTGATCATCAACCACTTGTTTTTCACATATCTTCTCTCCCCCTTTCACATCAATGGCAAAGGGCTCATACTTGCAATTCTAATACATCAGAATCATACTCGCTGCTCCCCCTTAGTAGCAGCGCCCCATCATCAATCCGGATCACAAGATATGACTGTGATATCCACCAGATTGATGCACATCAGTGCATCCTAGTTCATCACCGGAGGGGCCATGACCCTAACTTCTCCTAGAGATATTTGAAAGAGTCCTTGGGAAGAGGTTTAGTAAAGATATCTACAATCTAATCCTTGGAGGGAACATACTCCAATCTGACTTCTTCCTTGTTCACTTGTTCTCTCAAAAAGTGAAACTTGATAGATATGTGCTTAGTCTTAGAATGCAATACCAGATTCTTAGAAATATTAATTGCACTTGAATTATCACAGAAAATTGTGATAGGCTCCTCATATTCAACTTTAATGTCTCTTAGCATCTGCTTCATCCATAAGATTTGAGTGCAACTACCTGCTGCTGCAATGTATTCTGCTTCAGTTGTAGACAGAGATATTGCATCTTGTTTCTTTCTTAGCCAAGAAAACAATCTCTTCCCCAAAAAGAATGCTCCACCCTGGTGCTCTTTCGGTCGTCCATATCTCCTGCCCAATCTGCATCTGTATATGCATGAAGAGAGAAATCCAGATCTCTAGGGTACCATAGACCATACTCAACTATTCCTTTCAAGTACCTAAAAATTCTTTTGATTGCCATAACATGAGATTCTCTAGGATCAGCCTGGAATCTTGCCACAAGACCAACAACCTACATTATATCTAGTCTAGTCTGAGTGAGATACAATAATCCACCAATCATTGATCTATACTTTGTCTGATCTGCCTTTAGAGAGTCATCATCTTTGCTCAACTTACATCTGGTTGCCATAGGAGTATTCATTGGCTTTGAATCTTCCATACCAAATTTCCTCAACAATTCTTTCACATATTTGGTCTGAGAAATGAAGATCCCTTTCTTTGTTTGAGTAATTTGCAGACCCAAGAAGAAATTCATTTCACCAAGCATAGACATTTCAAACTCACTTTTCATCTGATTTGCAAAAGTTTTGCACATACTATCTCTTTCTCCAAAAATGATATCATCCACAAACACTTCAACAATCAAAATATTTTCATGATCAATTTTGAAATATAAGTTACTATCAGCAGTGCTTTTGTTGAATCCAATCTGCATAAGATGCTTATCCAACCTTTCATACCATGCTCTTGGGGCTTGCTTCAATCCATACAATGCTTTCTTCAACTTGCAGACCATATCATCATTATCAGACAATTGAAATCCATCTGGTTGTTCAATGTAAACTTCTTCTTCCAGATCACCATTTAGGAAGGTAGATTTGACATCCATCTGATATACCTTGAAGTCTTTGAAGGTAGCAAATGCAAGAAATAATCTGACTGCTTCAATTCTTGCCACAGGAGCAAAGGTCTCTTCAAAATCAATTCCTTCTATTTGAAAATAGCATTTGCAGACCAATCTAGCTTTGTTTCTGATTACTTCACCAACTTCATTCAGTTTGTTCTGGAAGACCCATTTGGTTCCAATCACATTCCTATCTCTAGGTCTGGGAACAAGATCCCAAGTATGATTTTTCTCAATTTGCATCAATTCTTCCTCCATTGCTTTGGTCCAATTTTCATCATTGCAAGCTTCATTTACTGTCTTAGGTTCAATCTTTGAAATCAGACAGTATTCATTTGAATCTTGAGCAATTCTTCTTCTTGTTTGTACCCCTTTACTTTTGTCACCTATGATCTGATCTTTAGAGTGATTTAGAGTTACATACCTTGGAACTTTGGGAATTTCTTGCACTACTAATTCTTGATCAGGCTCATTCAGACAAACTTGTTCTTCCTAATTTACCAGATCAGTCTGGATCTAAATTTCAGAGGAGGAAGGAGCTTCTTGCACCAGAGGATCATTCTAATCATCTTCATCACATTCATAGAACATTGAGGGCTTCTCAATTCCTTCATCAACTTTCACATTAGTACTTTCTGTCATCTTCCTCAGTCTCTTATTGTAACACCGGTATGCTTTGCTTTGAGTGGAGTAACCCAAGAAAATTCCTTCATCACTTCTGGCATCAAACTTTCCTAGATCTTCATCTCTTTTAATATAACACTTGCTACCAAATACTCTGAAATATCTCACAGTAGGAGTGATGCCAAACCAAAGTTCATAGGGGATCTTACTAGTATTGTTTCTGATTTGAACTCGATTGAGAGTGTAGACTGTAGTGTTGATAGCTTCTTTCCAAAACATCTGAGGAACATTTGCTTCCAACATCATTGTCCTGGTAGCTTCTTGAATGGTCCGGTTCTTTCTCTCAACTACTCCATTCTGTTGTGGAGTCCTAGGAGCAGACAACTGTCTCTTTATACCCTGCTTCACACAAAAGTCAATGAACTCATTGGATGTAAATTCACCACCTCTATCAGACCTTAGACATTTCAGTTTCAATCCGGTTTGATTCTCTACCATAGCTTTGAAGATTTTGAACTTCTCAAGGACTTCTGATTTCTCTTTTAGGAAGGTAACCCACATCATCCGGGAATGGTCATCAATTAGCAACATGAAATATCTATCACCTTGCAGACTCTTGCTTCTTGTTGGACCACAGAGATCAGTATGTACTAATTCCAACAATCCGGTAGAGGACTGATCTTTGCTTTTGAAAGAGGCTTTGCTCTGTTTACCTAGCTGACATTCTTTGCACAAACTATTTGTAGGTTTCACCAATTTTGGAAGATCTCTTACAACCTGAATATTGCTTATCTTGATGATGTTATCAAAATTTACATGACACATTCTTCTATGCCATAACCAACTTTGATCAACTTGAACAAACAGATAACTTTTATTTGAACCAACCAAATGAAAGATATTACCTTTTGTTTGAGCACCGAATGCAATTTCAGTTCCGGAGCTTGTAAAGATTTTGCATTTTTCATTCTTGAACCGGAGATCATAGCCTTTGTCCACTAACTGACCAACACTAAGAATATTGTGCTTCAATCCTTCAACATATAGTACATTATCTATTTTGCTCTTTCCATCAAAGGAAATAGTCCCCCTACCTCTGATTCTGCCAGCAGAATTGTCACCAAACTTTACCATTCCTCCTTCATACCTTTCCAAATCTAAGAACTTATTCTTGTCACCAGTCATATGGTGAGAGCATCCACTGTCAATAACCCAATCATCCTTTTCTTCCACTTGAGCAGCCAAAGCTCTTTCCACAACCTTGTGATTGACAAATTCAGAGGATATTGAATCTTCTTCCTTGATGGCAATAAACACCCATTCATTTCCAGATTTGCTTCCTAGTTCTGATTCATCATCTGTTACTCCTTCATTGTCATCTTCTTCATGAACATAATAGTAGTTCTTTTGAAACCTTTGTCTGTTAGTATTAGACCTTGCAGATCTTTCCAGACATCTTGAAGCAAAATGACCAATCTTATTGCAGTTGAAACACTTAAAGGGTAGTTTTCCTTCATACTTACTGGATCTTCTTGGTAGTCTCTTTGCAATGAGGGCTTCAAGTTGAGCTGTTTCTGCTTCCTCTTCTTCCATGTCTCTTCTTGCTTGATCATACCATGACATCTTCCTTGAAGAGTTTTCTCCCGGATCAAATCTCTGTTTACCTTTCACATAGGCACTGGCTTTGAAAGCAAATTCAGTCTTGGGAGGATCATCTCCAAACTCGGTCATTTCAAATGCAACTAGTTTGCCAGCCAATTGCTCTCTTGTGACAGTTGTGTGGGCTCTGAATTCATCAATGGCAACAACCTTGATTTTGTAGGCAGCAGGAAGGGATCTGAGAATTTTGCAAACAATCTCATTTTCATCCAGAGTTCCACCAGCATTTCTAATTCCACATACTAGCTCATTCACTCTTGGCATAAAGGTAGTGATGTTTTCATCTTCTCTCATCTTCAATCTTTCAAATTTCCCTTTCAGACTTTGCAACCTTGCACCCTTGACAAACTCATCTCCTTCATACAGAAGTTCCAGTTTAGTCAAGATCTCATATGCAGTTGGTAGGTCAATAACATTGGAGAGATCTGAGTCATTCAATGTGCTTAGAAGAGCTTCTTTGGTTCGCAGATTATTTTCAGCATCTGTGATTTCATTCAGAGTTGTCGGACCACCCTATGGAGGTACATATAGTTTTGAGACCATGGCCAAGTATGCTTTTCCAATACACTCCAAGTGACATTTCATGCGACCTTTCCAGAGAGTGAAGTTGGTTCCGTCGAACTTCAGACTATCCTTCTTGTATGACGACATCCTGGATCTCCTCAAGCGGTTAAGCTCCTTTCAGAGGAACTTGGCTCTGATACCAATTGTTGGATGTAGGGCATACAACTGAGAGGGGCGGGTGAATCAGTTGTATAAAAACTTGTTCTTTCTTCAAACACTTGATTCTTCTGTGTTAGTTAACAGCATATCAGTTAACCATCCATGAAAGCATAATGCATAAACACAAGAGCAGATAAACATCAACACATTAAACACCAAGTTTTTGACGTGGAAAACCCGGTTAAGGGAAAAACCACGGGGTGATTAACCCAAGGATTATTCTCTGTTAGAAGAATAAGAAAAATGAATGGCACATGCCAATTCGGGCTCACTGCCTGAGCACACTGCTCACAAAGAGGCATACTGTCTACAAGGAGTCACACTATCTACAAAGTGATAAGAATCACAATCTTGAACTGGAGAATGACATCTCTACCATGTCCGGATCAGTTCCATGTAAGCCCAAAAATCCTTGCTCTGCCTTTCGCACTTCTCTTCGCTATGCCACACTCATCCACACAATCCACACATCAAAATGAATTCTTAAACACTTATTTATACAAGACATCGACTTAGAAACAATCATCTAAGTCGGCAAACATCACAATAACATTCGCAAGGCATATAGAACATCTGGTCAGCCTGTTACAGGAAGAACACCAACAACTGGTAGCCATAACATCAAATCCAACTCTAACTTCAATGCAAACCACCAACATGAAATAGATATGATCTAATGATCATCATAACCTTCCCTAAATCATCAAAAACATCCGCACTTCATCAGCTTACCAGAATTCTTCTCTTCATCATCCGGTACTTCAAGAACACAGTCTGTCGTCACTGTCACAATGCAAAAGGTACTTCTGGACCTCAAAATCATACACAACTTGAGATGACACATCACAAGGACATCCCAAACACTCCTTCCAATCCATAGATTAGGATAATATAATTCCGGACCTCACCGGACCTTTCTGTGATCCTCTGTCACCTCTGAACACTTGCCGGAACTAGTTCCACATAGACAGCCACAACTTCTTTAGATCTTCATGCGGACCTCTGAAATCTTAGCTAAAGCATCTCAAGACTCATATCTACAAACCCTTTAATCCGTATCCTCTGGTTCTTAACCTATACAGTACATTTTCCTTCTTCTCATCACTGTTCTTCATTGTTCTTCACTGTTCCAGATGGAGACTGATTTCCTCAATAACAACAGCACACAACTCATCCAAACCTTCTTACTAATGCAATGTGAGTAAGTTGAGATCAATGACAACACTAGTTCACCTCATACTTGCAACATAATGTATGTCTGACATACATTGGGAATGTACATTGCGAACATACAAAAGGGCTGACGTACATTCGTTATAGTGACAGAGGGTCATCGCCATGACATGCTTCATTGATAGTTCATTCCAAAGTCTCCCCGACTAGCCGATGTACATACAATGTGAACAGTTAAAGTAGCATCGCTGAGACAATGCATATCGGTGGCCAAACTAAAGTTCTCTCCGATGGGCCGATGATGAAGCATATGCAAGGAGAAGGTGCAAGAATGGGGTCCACCAATTGTATGTATGCAATTGTATGTTTGCATATGCATTTGGACATACAAGCGAAGAGATACAAAGAGAAAATACATGCAAGAGGCCGATATACATTTGATGGGGCCCGCAGGTATACAAAGGAGATTGTATGTGTTCGACATACAATGTGAACATGTAAAGCGGAATGTATATTGGGTAGATGCACAAGCAGCAAGTAAAGAAAAGATACAAGGCGGGGCCCACCATTTGCATATACCAGTGTGATTACATGTTCTCACATACAAAGAAACATAAATTCCTAATATGCATTGGCTAGACCCAAGCAGGTATGCAATGTAGTTGATAAAGGCAAAGGTCCAATTGAATGTATGTTTTTTCTTGTATATTGCATTTGTATAATGCGATATGCAAGCGGATATACGTGGCAAACATACAAGGGAGCGATATACAAGCCAGATCCAATTCAGGGGTCAAATTTGGTGGATTTAGTACTGGCGTCCGTAGCTTGCATGTATATGGCATTGTATATGCCGATATACAAGAAAATGAAGATACAAGGCCTGGATTTGAAAATTGTTTCAATCTGTTTCATAAAATTTGAAATCTACGAGTTGTATATTGCAATATACAAAGGGAAGATACAAAAGTTAACATACAACCCAGACCTGATTGAGTTTCCAACTTGTTTTATCAAGATTTGAGGTCCGCCCTTTGTATGCAGGCAGTTGTTTGTATATGCATGTTCTTTTGCATATACAAGGCGAAAAAGGCAAAATAGATGGTAGAAAAGTCAGTGATGGAAGTACAGGGTGCCTACATGGCACAATTTCATTGGCTGGTGACTTTTCAGAGTGTTTTGAAGCCATTGATCTCGGTAGGAGAAGGGAAATCGACAGCTCCATTTCAAATTTTAGAAGGCGAGGGATTTGTATGCATCCACAGTCGCATTTCAGGTGGGAAATTTTGTAAGCATGCAACTGCTACATCCCATGGGTAGCTGAGTCATTAATGGTGAAATACAGAAGCATGGGTCGATGATTGACAAGCTACCTACCATATTTGTGAGAAAAATCTTCAAACAGCTACACATTCCCCAATTCCACCTACTTCTCATTCTTTTTCTGCCTAGAGCATTCAATGTTTTATGCGCCATCTTTGGTTCATTGTATTTGGCAGAATTTTGAAAGTGCCATGTAATTATTGCTGAGTACACAGTCTTGCTATAAAATGAAAATGGTGTTACTCATTTCTGGTTGTTGAAGACTTGGGCATTTTTGGAGCAAATAACAAAAAATAGAGCATTTCCTGTCTATTTTATCTCTTTTGGAGTTTATGAGTTACATCTGAATGCACCTTGCACATATGTTTAGTTTCATGTCATGTTTATATGAAAAATACTTCATTGAATGTGTTTATCTGTCTGTCTCCATTTGTTGTATGCATTTTCTTCTTTTGAATCTGGTTGCTAAGGGTTTCTCAGATTCTAGGGTATGGATTTCTATATCACATGCTTAATCTCTAACTTCCATTCAAGGAGTGGATTAAATTGTTTTAGGTTGAGTATGGAGAAGATTGTATGTCAGCTGGGATGTGTGTAAGTAGAGACATTTAAATACTTATCCTTGGGTGGTGTTTGTAAGGCAGATACCAGTCATAACCCCTAAGAACTTGAATGCCAGTTGCAAGCCATTCTCTTGTATACATCTAGTTGACTCCTTGCCTTGAGATAGGCACCACTCTGCTTCCTGTGTAGTAGTTATGATCCAAAACCCCCTGTCTTGCATCCAAAACGTTAAATCAAATCCTTTTATTTCTAACCTGTTAGTTGTAGGATAGGATTAGGACCCCTGCATGCTCTCATTCACAACCAGTCAGATATGTCCAAGAAAGTTGCCAAACTTGTGATCTATCACTCAAATCTTTGTCCTTATATGAGAGTATTCTGCTTGTAACTGTAAAGCTAAATCTTTCTATCATTGGGTGAGTCAAAAGTCAAATCTTTAGCTATAGGGATACCCCCCTTGATGTGGCAGAACCAGAAGTGAAGGGGAGGGAGCTCACGTAACCTTCTATATTTGTTGGCCAGATCTACCTGTGCATTGGAACTGGTAAACCCTCTACCGATCTGGAGAGAGAGAAAGAACCAACATAAATGGTGACTCTGCTAGGGAATTGAGGTAAAAGAGTGATTTTTGGCATCCCTATTTAGGGGTTTTAGACCTGGAAGTGCTTTGTTGCAGTAAAAGAAAGTTGCCAAACTTGTGATCTATCACTCAAATCTTTGTCCTTATATGAGAGTATTTTGCCTGTAATTGTAAAGCTAAATCTTTCTGTCATTGGGTGAGTCAAAAGTCAAATCTTTAGCTATAGGGATACCCCCCTTGATGCGGCAGAACCAGATGTGAAGGGGAGGCAGCTCACACAACCTCCTATATTTGTTGGCTAGATTTGCCTATGCATTGGAGCTGGTAAACCCTCTGCCGATCTAGAGAGAGAGAAAGAACCAACATAAATGGTGACTCTGCTAGGGAATTGAGGTAAAAGAGTGATTTTTGGCATCCCTATTTAGGGGTTTCAAATCTTTGTCCTCATATGAGAGTATTCTGTGACGAGGATGAGAGACCTTTATCCATATCTTTTTGCAGACTTCTAGGGCATGTCATGACCCTGTGCTTTTTTTTCTTATGTTTTTCTTATCTTGATGGACTTGGATGATTGTTTATTGGATTACGCATCTTGTT
Organism: Cunninghamia lanceolata; assembly: GCA_027924645.1. Classification (NCBI taxonomy): domain Eukaryota; kingdom Viridiplantae; phylum Streptophyta; class Pinopsida; order Cupressales; family Cupressaceae; genus Cunninghamia; species Cunninghamia lanceolata. The sequence goes on along the minus strand of BSBN01000112.1, from coordinate 20,854,212 downwards.
ATTATTTTGTAATAGCACCGGTGATGTGCAATCTCGATACTATTATGATGTGGACATTATTATTACTTATGATGGATTTCATGCTTACATGATTATTGTTGCTTCGGCTATATGATGTATATATATATGCACAGGTACCTTGATGTGTGCTTGGAGTGTTGCAGGTACTGAGTATCGACTCCGCCTGGATTCACAGGCCTGAGCATACTCTTATCCCCGATGGTGGTTATTGGAGATAGTCACAGACCCTATTCCCTATTCCTAGCCCACTACACTCTGTTAGAGTTGTGTTCCTATGTTGTGGTCTTACCGTCTGGATTTCCTTATGGTCATGTCTACCTTACCAGTCCATTTGTTAAGACTTTTCTTCTTGGCCTCCTTTGATTATTACTAGTGTGTGCTTTGGATACATCTTAGTATTTATAGGCTTCCAGGAGTAAGCCTAGTCCAAGGGGGGTAGGATGTAACAATGTGCCGGTGGCTCTTTACGTTGAGCTTGTTTGTCCTCCATTTCTTAAAGACTACGTTCACTGCTCTTTTTCATTCCACCTGCCCAATGCCTAACCATTTCAAATTTCCAATGAAAGCTATGAGTATTGGAAATAGGCACAATGGTAAGGTATTGTAAGGAACTCAAATATTTGCAGAAGTCATATTCATTTTGGCTAGGACCTTCGTTGTAGTGGGATGTAATCGCACAACTTATATACTAAGATATATGTTAATCTAGCCACATCACTCACAAATCTCATGGAAACTGCTTGCGTCAGACTTTATAGAACGGTGAAATCTACAAGTAAAGCCTTCATGGAATATCTAAAGCTGGCAATCCAAACAATGAAGAAGATAACATACTGTAACAACGCTCCCGATGGCTTTCTCGTAGTGGGAGTTGGTGTAGTGGGAGTGGGAGTTGGTATAGTGGGAGTTGGAGGATGTGGAGTGGCTGTCACCTCTCATCCACACCCCTCCCTCGATCTTTCTTCATATATTATTTTATTTAGAAAATATCTGTGGTGGTGGGTGCAATTGTGATCACTGGCAAACAAGCGTAGATAAAGGAAAGTTGAGTCATCGATTTGGGAAAAGATAGAAAATAGATTAATGCTCAAAAAAAATATCTCTGGAGGCAGTTAAAAGGTGACTATTTTTGCAGAAAAGGAGGGGTGAATGAGTAAGTAGTTGGAGTGCTCGATTGTTAGTTAATGTTACATATTTTTGTTCTGCCACCAGAAATGAGGAAATGAAAGAGAATAAAGAGATGTTGAGAACGCCCCTGTCAAATTTGAAGAATCTTTCTGCGCTTAAATCTTTCTTCTGTTGCTGTGAAATCAGTGATTTGTTCTATCTTTTCACAATTCTTTGTTTGTTCTATTTCTCATGATATCAAGACCGCATTTGGCAATATTAAGAAAAGGGAAAAGATTATAGAGAAGAGATTTGGAGATGGAAGGCACACTCTATTTTAAGGAAAAGGAAAGGCAATAATAGGGAACGTTGGCAAGGGCCCTTCAGGAATGGGGACTGGTTTATAGGATTGCTGAGCAATTTGGTGGAGTATATGCAGCGTAACAGCTTTGCACCAAAGGTGTTGAAGTGACACCCGTAAGCCTCTCTTTTCTTTTGGGCAAGCACGAATCAGTAAGCCTTCAATATCTAATCTGTATTTGATTTTTTTTTGGGTTTTACTTTGTTATTTGAAAATTCTAGCTGTTTTAATTTTCCTTTGAGGGTAATTGTTGGGTGATGCTATGGGAAGCCTTAGATATGGTGCGGGATAACCTTGACCTGCAATCATCAAGACCCATAAACATGTATCACCTTCAAATACAACTTTTAATTGTTGCAATGCAGCTTTTTATATGTTATCTAGAGTATGGGGCACCTTATTATAGTGAGGGGGTTTGAACCTGATGTACAGATCTGAACTGTAAGTTGCAAGAATGATGTAACGACTGTGCATGGACCATATTTTGGGGTTATTGGAGTGATTACAAAACTAATCGAACTGGCAAAAGACCGTTTTCAACAAATTACACCATCCACGAGAAATTTTCCATCTTGACTATTTTAAATTTATATTTCAGTGTTTTAGTCTTTTTGAATGCCTCGTTTAGTCAAACAAGATGAACAAGGTCTAGGCATTAGAGTGGTTGTCTGGAGTGGCTCTCTACGGGCTCGGGGCCCGCAAGTGGCTACCAGGGGAACTAGTAGCAGAGTTTCATTAATAAGTGATAACTAAATGAAAACATTGGGGTAAAAACATTAATAAGATAATTTGTCCTCATGCATGGCCTTGAGTGCTTGTAAAGGCTAAGGATGCAACGAGAAGGCCTATCCGTCTGCAGGGCGTCGAGTCATCCGTCTACGGGATGTGGATTCGGGCATGATTCAGTCTCCTCGTCTGTATGAGAAGTACTTGGTCCTGTGTGTGCCATCCCTTTGAGCACATATGATGACACTCCATATGATTACACTCTAGTATCTAGCACCTTAGGAGTCGTGAGTAGTACCCAACTTATGACTTAGATGAGTGCACCTATTTTATGGCTCTGACTGTAAGCACTGTTCTTCGTGTCTTCTCTGTGTATGATGTGTGTGTTGGCCATCCCTTATTGTTGTTCATCCGTTTGGGCCTAATGACTATCATTGAGCATGGTGGGGTGGTCTCTTAGGAGTCCACATGGTTGGGAGGCGTTGCCACCACCATTGGGGACCGGCGAACAGGTTTGGAGCACCAGTCGGAGATGATCTCTCTCTCGATCACTTCATTTAGTTATTATACCTATTCAGTCTTTGTACCATACTCAGGACTATGTATTATACTTGTATCCTATTCTGGAATATATCATTGTAATTGTATATGTAGTTATGTAATTGAACTCTCTTAGGAGAGAAGTTGTAATCATTGTAATGAATGAGAAGAAATGTGATGTTCCTTTATTACTTTATGGATTCTGGTGTGGGTATCAGATCCACCTGTATTTTATGCTTATGGATTCATGTTTTTATCATATGTGAATTGGAACATGTGCTTTGGTGTTTAAAATGAATGGTATCAATCTATCGCATTGACAACTAAATCTGTGTATGTTGTTTACTTATGTCAAAAAAAAATTCTTGCTCCCTTTTGGCTCTTTCCCTTCTGGGTTACGTAGTGGGATGTTACATATCACTTAAATCTTTGTCCTTATATGAGAGTATTCTGCCTATAACTGTAAAGCTAAATCTTTCTGTCATTGGGTGAGTCAAAAGTCAAATCTTTAGCTATAGGGATACCCCCCTTAATGCGGCAGAACCAGAAGTGAAGGGGAGGTAGCTCACGCAACCTCCTATATTTGTTGGCCAGATCTGCCTGTGCATTGGAACTGGTAAACCCTCTGCCGATCTGGAGAGAGAGAAAGAACCAACATAAATGGCGACTCTGCTAGGGAATTGAGGTAAAAGAGTGATTTTTGGCATCCCTATTTAGGGGTTTCAGACTTGGAAGTGCTTTGTTGCAGTAAAAGAAAAAATTTATGTGTGACTTTTGTAGGGGTTAAGGACAACACTGAGAGGGGGGGTGAATCAGTGTTGTGTAAATTCCTACAATCTTTTTCAAACTTTAACTTTCTGAGCACAAGGAATGAATGATACCTTTGATTTGTCAAATACATATGCACATGACTATGAATGCAGAAAGAGAATAAAACTTCATAAGTAAATTGAACACACACAAGGAAGATCAATATGAATCATAACACAAGATATGCACGAGTGGAAAACCCATCAGGGTAGAAAAACCACTCCAGAATTGCCTCACTGGCTTAACTGAAAAACATGCCTCACTGGCAATACAAATTGTCTCATTGACAAATATTAAGGTCACACTGACCTATAAGCCTCACTGGCTAATACAATGCCTCACTGGCAAACCAAATCACCAATAGAAGTTATAAACCAAATCAGAGGGATACTCTGTTTCCATTCAATACAAATATATGTCTGTCAAATACCCATTCTATTCAATCTGACATCTCAATAATCCTTTATTTTGATCCAATCAACACTGCATTCTAACAACACTGCTTGATTTTCAACACTTCACAACACTATATATTTCATCTCTATCCTTCTTAATCCATCCATCAATGCACCTGAAAAACTATTTTATACAAGTTGAATGTCTTTTCACCTTTCATCTTCTGTATGTTTCATCTCTGTCAAAAATATGAAGTTGCATCAAAATAACCCTTCATATTCTATGATCTGAATAAAATGATTTATGTTTGAGACCTTTCAATTTCTTTTTCTTCAACTCCCCTGCAAATAAAATTTTTATCTTGAATATTCTTTTTGTATTCTTCAATCTGAAAAACTTGTTCAAAAATCTCCAACCCTTTCTCCTTCTCTGCACAAAGGTCATATAAAAATCTTTAATAAAAACAATCGGAGCCCTGTAAGAAAATAAAATCCTTCATTTTGAAATATCATCTTTTCAAAACTCTTGATCTTCTCTATAAAAATACATTTCCAAAACCTTGATCTTCTCTGGAAAATCACATTTTCAAACTTTTGATCTTCTCTAAAAAATCAATTTTCAATAATAATATCCATAAAAATTGTCTTCAAATCTTTCAATATATCTCTGCAAGAAAATCTTCAATTCTCCATAAATATTTGCCTTGAAAAATCTTTCATTGGGATCCTCAGAAAAACTCTTATGCTTCCACAAAAAAATCTACACCAATTTGTCTTATAAACTCTCCTAAAAAAAATCTCTTTAAAAAACAATTTCTAATTTTAAAAATATCACAAAAATTTGATAGCTTTTACCATTTTAAAAAAAATCATGTATATGGCCGACCACATAGTAGTTTTAAGAAAGGTTTCTAAAAAATAGACTAAAGTCTTAAAAGGCTAGGGAATCGGCTTTTTTAGAAACTTTAATAAATATATAGAAAACTCCTCTAAAAAGGCAATTTAATGCCTTAAATAATATAAGACCATTTCATCGGGCTTTAAAGCCTTAATTTGTTTCCTTAAAGCATTTCAACGTTTATGCTTTGAAAGTCTCATTCCCACTCAATCACATTATAAGATGACCGGTTATGATTTTCAAGGGGGCCGGTTGTAAGATGAACTTAAATCCTTCTGCAGGTAACCAGTTACCTTCTATAAAGGTCAACACACTTTTAGAACAAAAAGTGCACTAGTATTTGCATTTTGAATTATATATATCTTTTTGAGACCAAATTACCTTGTAATGTAAATGGCATCAATCATCAATAGAGTTCACTGTCATTTCAATCTTAATCAACACTGTAATCTGCATTAGTACACACTGTCATGATCAATCAACCACTAAATGAAACTTCCTACCAGTTATGACTTAATTAGCTGAGCTCCTTCAAAGCAAAACATACTAGAACCAAACCAACTCTTCTTTGTGAACTGACCAAACAATAAACAATTATCTCCTCTTGATGTCCTGCAACAACTATGATAACTTTGCAATATCACTAACAACTGAACACACTTTTGACATCAATGACAACTTGTCACCATCAATCTCCCCCTTTGTCATTGATGGCAAAACCATCTGATGCAATTTATCTTTCTCCCCCTTTTTGACATCGGATGACAAAGACTACTATCTCACCCTTATCATCCTTCATACCAACCAAGAATTGAAATACCACTTAAGGCACTGATTATTTTTGCAAATTGCCATCCAAAACTTTTCCTGAGAGCTCTGAGCTCTTTCCATGTTCATCTGCATATTGAACAACCATAAAAACTTGAGAGCAATAAGACATCAAACAATCATGTAATGCATATCAAACCAAGCACAAAACCACTGTTACAAGCTGCCCATAGACTGCACTATACCACTTCTAATCACAACACAAATTTGTAGATGAAGATGAAACACTGACATCAATGAGATCTTTTGATTACTTCCTTTAACAAACTCTTGAAACGACACTTTTTGACCTGAAATAACAAATCTCTAAGATTTCCCATGTGTTAAAGTTCACAAACAATCACTGCTCATAAATACCATTGGTAAACACTGACAAGACTAATCAACATAACTCAACTCAACTCAGCACTTATCCACTTTCTGAATTAGTCTTGACAAGAAATACCAATATGAGCATGAAGAAAACATATCTCTTTTCCAATCTCCCAAGATAGTGACAACTCAATCCTTTGATTAACTCCCCCTGAGAACAACTCCACTTAAAGATGTTATAGCATGATCATAACCATTATAAGCATATTGAAATATGAACACTTTGAAGGCATAAACTGCTATTAACCTTTCAACAAGTAATGATTTATGATGATAACAATCCTGAAACCAACATAGGATCAACCTTGCTGAACATTATGGTCTGCTACTGTTGATTCAAGACATACCTTTAACTTCCTCTGAAGAAATACAAAATATCACCATCAATGTCATAGCCTGAAGAACACTGTCTAAAACAAATTAGAGAGGAAGATCATCAATGAAGCATCATAAACTCCTTAATATATCTAGTTTATCATCTTCTTTTGACATTATCTTCAAACTACCTGAAAACTCCAAGACACATGTCATAACTCAACAAAGTAAAAGATATAATCATCAAATTATCATCCTGCAACCAAACTACTCTGACACCTTTTCTGTCATGGCAAGGAATGAAAACCATCTGAACTAACCTCCTGTTCTACACAAGACACTTGTCAATTCTAATACAAAACCACATCTGAAACATACTGTATTATACAAGAACTACTGCCTCTTGACTTTGTCATTCAAACAAACTGCATCTGCAACAACACTTTGCACAAATCAAAAACAAAGATAATTGCTATGAATTGAACTTTCATTTTCAGCCACCTTAGCCAACACATGCTAATTTTCTGATAAGCGCTTCTTGAGAGCATCTCAAGCTCTTTGTCCTGACAAGTATGATCACACAGAACTGCAACACAATTTTTTTTTTTTTTTTTTATAAGTACCAACATGATATCAAGTCACAACAACATCAACCTCTTTGTGCAGAGAGCTTCTGAAACACCTTTTCAGCATAATGAGCCAAAGAACTCCTGAAACACTATCACATACTAAACATCAACTTTGTTAGCAACAACATAATCAACTATTTCAAAGCATGGCAAGAGTGATAGACAGACAAGATCATCATATCAAATGATCTCCTTCCTGAAACTTGGGGTTAACTGATAGAACATTTGATACCTCCCCCTTACTTCATGCTATCCATTATTCAATTGATGATGTAACTTGTGCAAGATGCACAAGTTTACATTCTGACTTCTTTTTACTCTCTTTTTGCTTCCAAATTTACACAGGTGCTTTCTTTCTCCAATCCTTTTCTGTTTCTTTCCATTTCAAATCAGATGATGCAATTCCTTCAAACATTCTGCAACTGTAAGCTTTGTGACCAAGAGAGTTGCAATTGTAACAAACTATATTATAATTATAATCAGATGACTGATAGTACCTTTGAGAACTCATGTTAAACTTCCATGCAGAATCATATCTTTCACAATTACTTTGTATATGTCCAACATTATTGCACTTGTAACAAATAATGTCAGTATTCCTTCTGCAAACAATTGCTTTGTGACCAAATTGATTACAAGCATAACAATAACCATTAAAAGAATAATTATACCTGTACATGTATGCTTGTCTAACAGGGACATTTCTTCTGAAATTCCTTCTTTGATTGTACACAAATTCATTTCTGGTTTTCTGTTCAGTTTCACTCTTCCTTTTACCTTCTGTGGCAGCTAAATCAATTTTCCTTCTAGGAGTTTCTCTAGTTTTGGAACATTCCCCTTCTTCAGTACTCTTTTCAAACATTAGATTCTTGTGCAACTTAGAGGAAGCCTTTTCTAACTCCTTTCTTAAAGAGACTATTTCTGATTCTAGTTTTAGATTCTCAATCCTTGTAACTTCAAGGTCAGATATTGAGACATCAGCAATCCTCTTAGCTTCTTCAATTTCTGTCTTTAATCTATCAATTAGTTTGTCTGAATCATCAATATATGTCTTTAAACTTACAATTTGACATCTAGCCTCTTCAAGATCTGTAGATACAATTTCAAGTTCTGAAAGTGCATTGACTTTTGATTCTCTTTCTTGTTGCAGCTGCAACATTAATTTTTGGTTCTCCTTCTTATACTTCTTGAGTTCTGTTAGAGCATATATGAGCTCTCCTTCTAGATCAATCTCACAGTCTTGTTCATCATAATCCTGATCATCATCATCTTCTGAATTTGATTGGGTCTCAACTTCTTCATATGATTGCCTTTCATTGCCACTTTCTTGACACACCAGAGTGTCCTCTTCTTTATCATTTCCTTGGTAAATTCTTTTCAATCTCCTCCACATATCCTGAGCTGTAACACAATCCATAATTTTACATGAAACATCATTAGATAGAGCAGATAAAATAGCCTTCTTTGCAATTTGATTACATTTGAGAGCTTCTTTCTTATTTGCAGAGTTAGAATATCCATTCTCAACAGACATTAAAACATCATATCCTAAAGAGGATAAATACACTTGCATTCTAATACACCAAACTGAAAAATCTGAACCATTAAACAGAGGAACTCCAGAAAACTCTTTCATTGATTCAACTTGTGAAGCATCTTTATCAACTGCTAGAACATTAACACCTAAGTTTAATATGGATGATGTCTTTTGACCAAAATGAATCTTAACATTTCTCATGTTCTTATTTCTCCTGCACTTACCCATTGAACTCCACACACAGGACCTACCCAAGCTGATTAAGCTGCAAGAGGGAAACTGGCTCTGATACCAATTGTAGGGGTTAAGGACAACACTGAGAGGGGGGGTGAATCAGTGTTGTGTAAATTCCTACAATCTTTTTCAAACTTTAACTTTCTGAGCACAAGGAATGAATGATACCTTTGATTTGTCAAATACATATGCACATGACTATGAATGCAGAAAGAGAATAAAACTTCATAAGTAAATTGAACACACACAAGGAAGATCAATATGAATCATAACACAAGATATGCACGAGTGGAAAACCCATCAGGGTAGAAAAACCACTCCAGAATTGCCTCACTGGCTTAACTGAAAAACATGCCTCACTGGCAATACAAATTGTCTCATTGACAAATATTAAGGTCACACTGACCTATAAGCCTCACTGGCTAATACAATGCCTCACTGGCAAACCAAATCACCAATAGAAGTTATAAACCAAATCAGAGGGATACTCTGTTTCCATTCAATACAAATATATGTCTGTCAAATACCCATTCTATTCAATCTGACATCTCAATAATCCTTTATTTTGATCCAATCAACACTGCATTCTAACAACACTGCTTGATTTTCAACACTTCACAACACTATATATTTCATCTCTATCCTTCTTAATCCATCCATCAATGCACCTGAAAAACTATTTTATACAAGTTGAATGTCTTTTCACCTTTCATCTTCTGTATGTTTCATCTTTGTCAAAAATATGAAGTTGCATCAAAATAACCCTTCATATTCTATGATCTGAATAAAATGATTTATGTTTGAGACCTTTCAATTTCTTTTTCTTCAACTCCCCTGCAAATAAAATTTTTATCTTGAATATTCTTTTTGTATTCTTCAATCTGAAAAACTTGTTCAAAAATCTCCAACCTTTTCTCCTTCTCTGCACAAAGGTCATATAAAAATCTTTAATAAAAACAATCGGAGCCCTGTAAGAAAATAAAATCCTTCATTTTGAAATATCATCTTTTCAAAACTCTTGATCTTCTCTATAAAAATACATTTCCAAAACCTTGATCTTCTCTGGAAAATCACATTTTCAAACTTTTGATCTTCTCTAAAAAATCAATTTTCAATAATAATATCCATAAAAATTGTCTTCAAATCTTTCAATATATCTCTGCAAGAAAATCTTCAATTCTCCATAAATATTTGCCTTGAAAAATCTTTCATTGGGATCCTCAGAAAAACTCTTATGCTTCCACAAAAAAATCTCCACCAATTTGTCTTATAAACTCTCCTAAAAAAAATCTCTTTAAAAAACAATTTCTAATTTTAAAAATATCACAAAAATTTGATAGCTTTTACCATTTTTAAAAAAATCATGTATATGGCCGACCACATAGTAGTTTTAAGAAAGGTTTCTAAAAAATAGACTAAAGTCTTAAAAGGCTAGGGAATCGGCTTTTTTAGAAACTTTAATAAATATATAGAAAACTCCTCTAAAAAGGCAATTTAATGCCTTAAATAATATAAGACCATTTCATCGGGCTTTAAAGCCTTAATTTGTTTCCTTAAAGCATTTCAACGTTTATGCTTTGAAAGTCTCATTCCCACTCAATCACATTATAAGATGACCAGTTATGATTTTCAAGGGGGCCGGTTGTAAGATGAACTTAAATCCTTCTACAGGTAACCAGTTACCTTCTATAAAGGTCAACACACTTTTAGAACAAAAAGTGCACTAGTATTTGCATTTTGAATTATATATATCTTTTTGAGACCAAATTACCTTGTAATGTAAATGGCATCAATCATCAATAGAGTTCACTGTCATTTCAATCTTAATCAACACTGTAATCTGCATTAGTACACACTGTCATGATCAATCAACCACTAAATGAAACTTCCTACCAGTTATGACTTAATTAGCTGAGCTCCTTCAAAGCAAAACATACTAGAACCAAACCAACTCTTCTTTGTGAACTGACCAAACAATAAACAATTATCTCCTCTTGATGTCCTGCAACAACTATGATAACTTTGCAATATCACTAACAACTGAACACACTTTTGACATCAATGACAACTTGTCACCATCAACTTTGCTATTGGAGAACCCAGAAAGAAATAAATGAATTTTCAATTTCAGCCTATTTGAAGCTCATTCCTCAGTCAAAGAGGTGGCGACTCTGCACAAAAAGAACCTGATAAAAGACACAAAAAGTGTTAAATTTTCATACAAATCAGTCAGGAAAAATAATTTGCAACTACTATAACATATCCAGGTAATTTTTATAGGTTTTAAAGGATTCCCTATTTGGTGAAATAGCACTAGTTAAAAGGGGAATGTTGGAGAAACTTGCATGCTTTTGTATTTGTTGAGCATATAGTTTATATCTTCAAAGGAAGTATGCAATGTTATTGAGACTCATTTAGAGGACTTTAGGAAATTTGAAACAGCAATTTGTATTTTGAGGGCCTAAAGTCATTGTTGTAAAAGGAAATCTAAGTTGAGAGGAGGGTTGTAAAAAACACATCAAGATGTATTATCAGCCCATGCACCCTTGTGAGGTGTCAAATGCAATAATGTATAGTAATCAATCCCAACCATGTAATAAAAGGAGTTTCAACATTGACAGATATAAGCCCATCAATTTCAATGGCATTTGTGGCTATCCAAATGCCTTTCCATCCAAAATTAGAAAGTATTTACCTAAGTTCAATGGTGTAAAGGATGAATCAGCCGAGACACACTTGCAGCAGTTTAGAAATGTTATAGATGATTTTGAGGTTGACCATGAAGATGTAGTTATGAGATTATTTGTTCAATCTCTAGATGAAGGTGCAAGGGATTGGTTCTCCTATCTTCCAGTTCACTCTGTCAGCTCTTGGAAAGAATTTAAATATGTATTTCTTGAACAATATGGTGAGAGATTTTCTGAATATGCAGTTATTAGTGATTTTATGTATATCCATATTGAAGAAGATGAGTTAATTCCAGCCTTTAACCTTAGATTTATGAAGGCATTGAAAGGAATACCAGAATGCATGAGACCTAATGATGCATTGTGCCTAGTTGTCTATTTGGGAGCCTTTGATAAGAAAATGAGTTATAGATTGAGAGATAAGGAGCCCACCACATTGCATCAGGCACATCAGTTTGCAATGGACATTGAAAACAATTGGAGGTATTGAATACAAAAGGGTTATTTCTCTAAAAAATTTTGCTTCCCTGCAGTCCCCAATGTTGATGAAAGATATAATTTAAATGTTGAAGATGAATGTCAAAGCACTCACACCCCCGTTGTTCCTATTTATACATCATTCTAAGTTAATGATGGCTCTACCATGGAGGAGGATGTCCTGATTTGCCCAACAAATGAAGTTGAAAATAATGATTTTTCAAGTGATATTAATATGCCAGCCCTCAGCAAGGAACATTCATGTTTAAATGATCTAGTTGTGCAAAGTTGTGATCATATGGATCAAGAGTCAATATCAATTTCATCAGGAAGCATTAGAGGGTTGGAAAGTGATATGGATAATGCATCTTCAGAGTGTATTGAAATAGCAAAAATCTTGTATGTGGGGCAATTAGATGATAAAGATGATATCCATGATCAGTCCATGCATCAGGTTTGTTCTTCTTATGACTCTAGATTTGATAATGATGAAAAAGGGTTGGATTGTTGTGAAGAAGAAGTAGAGACCTTTGCAATAAGTATGAATCCCCTTTATGATGAGCCTGCAGATGCATTTGACATTGTGAGTCATGACATTTATTGCTGTAAAATTAACCCTTTGTTTGAAAATGATGATACTGATTTGCAAACTATGGATAATAAGCATTCATCATCAGTTGGTTCAAACATGTGCAACAATGTGTGTGTGGATCAGGTTTTGTTTTCAATGTCAATCAGTGACATGAATGACCTTGGTGCTCCCATATTTTTTGAGTGTTTTATTTTTCTTGATTAGCTGGATGAGTGCCTGGTAATGTGCAATAGCCAGGTAGATAGTGAGTATTGCCAAATGCAATATGATGATATATTGTTTGAAGAATATAACATACATATGTTGCCTAATGCTGAAAGATATTTTGGTATGTATGGTTATATGTCTGATTGTGAGGTGCAGAGTGACAAAGGCAATACTGACAGTGGCAAGTTTTCAAAAATGGTAAAGCATGTGATTGACAAGATCAACTTGTGGGCAGATTATGTCAGTGTTTTCAATTGTGGTTGGGGTTGTTCAGATCTGAATCAGGCATTTGACAAAGAAAAATTTTGGTTTTTCATTTTTGGCTGCCCAGGGCTGCCAAAATAATAAAGTTTTCAAATGTGATTTGTGATGCAGGTTGGTGCAGTATTCGACTCTGTAGCCCAATGGATAGGGACTGGTCTACATCCCAAAGATCTAAAGTTCTTGCCAGGCCCACAAGAGGCATGCATGCCCAGACAGAGCCACTGGTGGTGCCCACCTAGATTTTTGGTTTCAATTATTCATCTACATGCATTTTCTCTCAAATCCAAAAAATTTTAAGTCTTTCAGCCTTTGCAGTTGAAAAAATGCAAAAAATAGTTGTATGCATGTGTCTTTGTATATACAAGGCCATTTGTATATACATGCAGGTGCAAATATACATTGGTGGGCCAAAAATGTTTAATCGACTTTCAAAAAAGTGAAAAATGTGATTGTATGCATTTTGAATGCATATCGGGTTTGTATATGCATTGATGAATCTGTCGCAGATTCTAGGAATATTCCCTGCTTGTATGTAAGGGTTTGCATGTATATTTGTGCTGTATGTTCGCACATATGCAACGACTAGTTAGAATGGAAACATGCAAAGGAAAAGATGCATTGGCGACATACAAGCAGAATATGCAAAGGACAATATACACCGCAAAGGATACAAAGGCGAATATATGTCTGACATACATTGGGAATGTACATTACGAACATACAAAAGGGCCGACATACATTCGTTACAGTGACAGAGGGTCATCGCCATGACATGCTTCATCGGCAGTTCATTCCAAAGTCTCCCCAACTGGCTGATGCACATACAATGTGAACAGTGAAAGTAGCATCTCTGAGACAATGCATATCGACGGCCAAACTAAAGTTCTCTCTGATGGGCCGATGATGAAGCATATGCAAGGAGAAGGTTCAAGAATGGGGTCCACCAATTGTATGTATGCAATTGTATGTTTGCATAAGCATTCTGACATACAAGTGAAGAGATACAAAGAGAAAATACATGCAAGAGGTCAATATACATTTGATGGGACCTGCAGGTATACAAAGGAGATTGTATGTGTTCGACATACAATGTGAGCATGCAAAGCAGAATGTATATCGGGTAGATGCACAAGCAGCAAGTAAAAAAAAGATACAAGGCGGGGCCCACCATTTGCATATACCAATGTGATTGCATGTTCGCACATACAAAGAAACATAAATTCCTAATATGCATTGGTCAGACCCAAGCAGGTATGCAATGTAGTTGATAAAGGCAAAGGTCCAATTGAATGTATGTTTTTTCTTGTATATTGCATTTGTATAATGTGATATGCAAGCTGATATATGTGGCAAACATACAAGGGAGCGATATACAAGCTGGATCTGATTCAGTGGTCAAATTTAGCGCATTCAGCACTGGCGTCTGCAGCTTGCATGCATATGGCATTGTATATGCCGATATACAAGAAAATGAAGATACAAGGCCCAGATTTGAAAATTGTTTCAATCTGTTTCATAAAATTTGAAATCCGTGGGTTGTATATTGCAATATACAAAGGGAAGATACAAAAGTTAACATACAACCTAGACCCGATTGAGTTTCCAACTTGTTTTATCAAGATTTGAGGTCCGCCCTTTGTATGCAAGCAGTTGTTTGTATATGCATGTTCTTTTGCATATACAAGGTGAAAAAGGCAAAATAGATGGTGGAAAAGTTAGCGATGGAAGCACAGGGTGCCTACGTGGCACGATTTCATTGGTTGGTGACTTTTCAGAGTGTTTTGAAGCCATTGATCTCGGCAGGAGAAGGGAAATCGATGGCTCCATTTCAAATTTCAGAAGGTAAGGGATTTGTATGCATCCACAGTCGCATTTCAGGCGGGAAATTTTCTAAGCATGCAACTACTGCATCCCATGGGTAGCTAAGTCATTAATGGTGAAATACAAAAGCATGGGTCGATGATTGACAAGCTACCTACCATATTTGTGAGAAAAATCTTCAGACGGCTGCACATTCCCTGATTCCACCTGCTTCTCATTCTTTTTCTGCCTGGAGCATTCAATGTTTTATGCTCCATCTTTGGTGCATTGTATTTGGCAAAATTTTGAAAGTGCCATGTAATTATTGCTGAGTACACAGTCTTGCCATAAAATGCAAACTATGTTACTCATTTCTGGTTGTTGAAGGCTTGGGCATTTTTGGAGCAAATAATGAAAAACAGAGCATTTCCTATTTGTTTTATCTCTTTTGGAGTTTATGAGTTACATCTGAATGCACCTTGCACATATGCTCAGTTTCATGTCATGTTTATATGAAAAATGCTTCATTGCATGTGTTTATCTGTTTGTCTCCATTTGTTGTATGCATTTTCTTCTTTTGAATCTGGTTGCTAAAGGTTTCTTAGACTCTAGGGTATGGATTTCTGTATCACATGCTTAATCTGTAACTTCCATTCAAGGAGTGGATTAAATTGTTTTAGGTTGAGTATGTAGAAGATTGTATGTCAGCTGGGATGTGTGTAAGTAGAGACATTTAAATACTTATCCTTGGGTGGTGTTTGTAAGGTAGATACCAGTCATAACCCCTCGAAACTTAAATGCCAGTTGCAAGCCATTCTCTTGTATATGTCTAGTTGACTCCTTGCCCTGAGATAAGCACTAGTCCACTTCCTGTGTAGTAGTTATGATCCAAAACCCCCTGTCTTGCATCCAAAACATTAAATCAAATCCTTTTATTTCTAACCTATTAGTTGTAGGAGTAGGATTAGGACCCATGCATGCTCTCATTCACAACCAATCAGATATGTCCAAGAAAGTTGCCAAACTTGTGATCTATCACTCAAATATTTGTCCTTATATGAGAGTATTCTGCCTGTAACTGTAAAGCTAAATATTTCTATCATTGGGTGAGTCAAAAATCAAATCTTTAGCTATAGGGATACCCCCCTTGGTGCGACAGAACCAGAAGTGAAGGGGAGGTAGCTCACGCAACCTCCTGTATTTGTTAGCCGGATCTGCCTGTGCATTGGAACTGGCAAACGCTCTGCCGATCCGGAGAGAGAGAAAGAACCAACAACTTCTATGTTTCTTTTACTCTTTGAGTGTTTCTAGCACCTCCTGTTGCCCACTTCTGTAGCTCTGCTCCAGTTCATTGTGGTCAACATAACTTTGATCACCTATAGTACATGCTACACATTTAGTTGAGGTGTTCTAGAAAATGAGATTCAACTCCTGATAGTATGCTCTCTCATGCTTCAATCTGATGGAGATCTTTACTGGTGTTGCAATTCTTGGTGCAATATTTGGTTCCTTGTTGCAAGTTTCATAGCTATAGAGTTACATTGGCTACAAGACCTTGGCATAAGTAGACATGCAAGTTGGTAAAACAATTAATTTTATTTTTCATTATTTTATCTTTTCACTTTATTAATATTTCTTATTATATTAATCATATAAATCAACTTTCCCCTTATCCTCTCCTTGTTTCCTGAGGACGGCCAACCCTTTAAGTTGGGGCGCAGTCCACCATCCATATTACCTATCTTTCACCCATTTCCCCTCACCATCCTTATTCATTCCCTCTTGGTATCCACTATTTTTAACTTCATTGCTCATGAATATTTCCTATCATTTCACCTGTTCATATAGGTCATAGAGATAATTTATATACCTCTTGTATATGGCATTTTGAAAACATGATGCTTTGGAAAACAAAGAGAAATTTTGAAAAATATCAAAATAGAAAATATGATTCAAAGGAGGTATGCATATTTGGAAAAGAAAAAGAAAATTGAAAAAAACAAAGCCAAGAAGCTTGTTATGAAAAGCTGAGAAAACACAATGGTTAACCATGAACTATATAGTAAAAGGTGAAAAGAAATCCAAAGTCATAACTCGAAAGGCTATTAGTGCGAATGATTGCACGAGGACGTGCAATATGCTAAGTTGGGGGGAATGATGAGAGCCATTATTGTTCTATTTTACACCATATTTTAACATATTTCTATCTATTCTTATACTCCATTTTTCTATCAAATCCTACCATTTATGTTTCTTATGATTAAAATACATAAGAGATAATTAATATAGTTTTATGATAAAAATATGGAAAATAATTATTATATTGTTTTTACTAATGGGCATTGGAAAATAAATTATCCAAGAAATTATTAGGGCTCTTGTTGCTGCTGCAGGATCTGCATATTATGTTAAGCTGTAATGGACACCATGATATTCAACACTCAAATGTTGGTACAAATGGAGCTACTACAGATACAAATTCTTCTTACCAGCACACTATACCCAACTCAAAATGATCCTCTATCCATGTGCCAGTGGTCAATATGCTTCAACTACCAAAATGTACATTACTAAATTCCTTCCCACATTACTATTAGTCTCCTATAGTTGTGAAAGGAGGAGAGAGGATCCATGTAAAGATTTCCATGACATCTGCATACATTTCATAGCTCCTCTGAATCATATTCTTCCATAATATCAACATTGAACCTGTCATATATTATGGTAATTTTTTGTTGTTCTATTTTGATGTCAGCAACACATAAATAGTCTATTGTTAGGAAATTGGTTAAGCAATATTGGCCACAAGCCACACAAACATTCACCTGCATTTACAACTGTTATGTAAAATGGTTTATTGTCCTCAAGAAATAATGGTCACAGGCCATCTCATCCTTCAACAAAACCATTCAACAAATCTCCACCACAAGAAATTCTATATAAACCGTAAGCATAAAATATAAATTATGTTTTCTACGTAAAAGGCTATATAAGCCATCTTGTATTCAAGTAGAGGGAGAGTATGTATGAAATCACATTATCTAGAAATTCAATATTGTTGTTTTGAGTTGATCTCAAAAGTTCTATGATTATTTTCTTCAACCAGCAACTGGGAGGAAGGGCGCTCACTCTTTAGCTGCTGGACGAATGTACATATTTTATTTTTGCAAGTGTGTTTTATTATTTCTGCATTGTTTGGATTGGTTAAATGTTAGAAATAGCTATCATAATTTTTGTAGTTGGTATTTAATTTCAATTGGTTTCAATGTTTCAGATTTAATTCTTTGATCTATATTAAAGTTATTGTTTCAGAGTTTGTTGTAATTTCTACACAGTTCCTGTCACCTGAATAGAATAGAATAGCTCCTGTTGTCAGGAAGTGATAGTTCCTCTCACCAGATTTATTTCAATTTACAATAGATTTATTTTTCTAGCTGCACTTCATAATCCCTCATCTCACGACCTTTACCCCTTTGTGGCATATAGCCCTGATACCTCTCATAAGTTTACGCCTTCAGATTGACATGTATAGACCAAATTGAAATTAATTATACAACATTAAATCTTTCTTATTCTTTACCCCAGTGTTGGCCTATCACTAGGCATCAAGGACTGCTTATTATGTCTTATAAGGTGCATAAAGTTAGAGTAAGGTAATTGCCTCACAATCTTTAAATAGGCAACTCTATCTAGATAGGTTTTTGGCAACAAAAATGGTGGTCCTTCATACCCAAATACTCTAATCTTTGTGTAGTCATTATAGGCATACCAATTACCCTAGTTGTGATTGAATCTTCCACTTTCATTCTTGTCCTTTGGTCTCATAAATCTCTACACTTCCATTAACAGACTATAATCACATGGATGGCCTAGCAATTTATACATAGGGTTTACAAAATACTCTTCAAAATATAGATAATGGGATCTCTCACACTTACTATCCCATATAACTATTCACATCTACACCGGTTTGATGTTTCCATCCCTATCCAAATCTCTTACTCTCAAGCATTCATCCCATAGACACATATTCTGTCCCTTATACAAGATAAGATGCATGAGCAAAGAGTAACGCTTGAATTTACTGCCTCCATTTTTTATAGCAACCAAATCATTGTGAAGATCATTGGCAAGGTACTCAGCATAGTCTAGATGATGTCCATCTTGGTTTTGGACATGCAGTTAGAACCATTGGTGCAACTTCCATAAACAGGGAGGCTTCCAAACCAAGAAATTGATAGACAAAATAGTAGGTGCATCTAAAGTATTCCTCAAATAAGTCTATGGTTCATAGGGTGGACCCTCAACTCTTGAGAATACTTTGAGCCTATTTCCTTCATCTCAGGGCCTATGTAGAGGTAGCCTCCATCTCTTGTAGTTATTGCTCAGATTATAGTACTCATTCAACAAGTCTTTGATTCTAAATTTCACATCAAAGCTAGTGTCCAACTGAAACACCATTGATATATAGTCTTTGGTGACAGGGATAAAACTAGACCTATCATTCAACTCAATTATGCAGGTTTGTGGATTGTATTTCTTGGTCACAGCTTTTAACAACTCCACATTGACAAACACATTTGGCACTATAAGTTTTCCCAGGTTCAGTCTCCATGGATTGGAGATAGGTTTATGCCTATGCATTTTCCTATAATGATAGAGAAAAAGATCATACCCCCTTATTCAGGTCCATGTGTCCCCTATTTGTTTGTATATATCCTCCAATTTTTCAGCTTGGGGGTTTAACTAGGCATTTCTCCTAGATCTTTGTCTTGATCCTGGGTATTGATCTATCAAATCCTAGTTTAAGTGTCTTTCTTCTTATTTTTGTCTTTTACCCTTAGGGTTTTTAGTCGTATCTTCCATGATTTAAACTTATGTAAACGAACCCTACTTCTATGAATGTAATTTGAACCAGCATGTTGCAAATTCTAAGCCAAACTCAGAATACTTACTTGGATATCTTCTCTGGTTCTCAAATTATTATTTTTGCTATGCCCTGCCTTCACTCCTCGTGGTTTCTTAATTGTTTAATCTTCTCAAGATTTGCCTCAATATACTCAGTTCTGGTGTATTAATGGTATCTCATGGTAGCTCTCATGTCATCGAAGAGACATTTAATTTTCAAATAAGGGCTATTTGTTCACTGCTAAACATGTCTTGTCACTATTCCATCGAGAGGATCAACTTTATAATCTCATCAATATGTCTCTTTGCCCTTGATATTCTTTTATTCTTTTATTTCCCTTGGGATTTCAGAATGACCCTAGATGAGGTTATACCGATAACATGACTTCCAACCAAAATCTTCTTTATGAACAGTCTTTTTGATATTTACTTGTCTCTTCGATGTCCCTTTGCTTATTATGTCATTCACCTTTTTGAAGGGACTAGGGATTACCTCACTCTGATATCCCAGAGTCTCTTCGAAATACCTCCAATGTTCCTCTTTATTCATAAATATTGTTAGCTTATCGATGAAATTGGAAATTGTATTACTCTAATATTCCAAAGTCTTTTCAAAATGCTTTTATTTAACCTTTGTAAGTGCTATCACTTTATCGGAGGGACACATTTAGGTGTCATGCCGATATACATTAGTCCCTTCGATATGCTTTTGATGTCTTCAAAATATCGAAGAGACCCTTAAATGATTCACTCCGATAATCCTTAGTCTCTTTGATCTGTCAGTCCCTTCAATTTTTTGATATCAGTCCGATATGCCAGCGAGTTGTGTGTTTTTTCCTTTTTGGTCTTTCAGATTATTGAAGAGACTCCAAAGTGAGTCTCCCTGATATGGTGGTTTCTCACTGATATTCTTCATATTCACTTATCGAAAAGACCCTAAGGGGAACTTAGCGATATAGAAGTGTTTTTCCAATATATGAACTTATTAGGGTTAGGACTCTGGGTCAAATGGATGTATTATTTTGAGCGGGGGAAAATTTAAAATGATATTTTGAGGATAATATGATTGCGGGAAATAATTTTTTTTATAAAAAATTTGGGGTTAAAATTTTGTTCCAACAGTGGATCTAGCTGGGGATGAATGGTCATGAGGTCATTGTAAGAATTCAGTAAATACTCTCTTGGACACAGACCAATGGTGGTGGGGAAGTGTGGGAAATGGAAATCCTAATCTACTGTACATGGAAAAAAGAAAATTTTCAAGAAAAGAAGTATTTCAGGAATTGTCCATGCACTGACAATTCCTATACTTCACCACTCATATTCTATAAGTAATAGGAGTCTTCACCACATTACCAGTGATGATAAATGGCCCTATCCATAATGCCTCAAATTTTCCATGTTTTCCTTTGTCTTGTCCTCTGGCATTCCACATGAGAACCATGTCATCCACCTTGAATTTCCTTTCCTTAGCCCTTTTATCAAATAGTTATTTCATCTATAATTGCATTTTTTGGTTTTGTTCTTGAGCTTAGGCTCTTATTTCATTGAATTCAACAAATTGTTCCATCCTCTCTTCCATAGGTTCAAGAATGTCTATATCTTCTTGGAGGATAAACTTATAAATTGGCAAGAGATTATGTATAGGAAGCCTGGCTTGAGCACCATATACTAACTCGAATGGGGATTTTCCTGTAGCCTTCTTTATAGTAACCCTATCTATCCATAAAGCCATTTTTAATTTTGAATCCCATGCCTTCTTGTTATTTTCCAACATCCTCTTGATTATTTTAGGATGCTTTTGTTGCTTGACTCTGCCTATCCATTGGCCTGAGGATGATATGGGGAGGCATATGAAATTATTGTGCTATAGGATTCACAAAATGTTTTGAACTTATCTAATTTGAATTTCATGCCATTATCTGTAATGAGCCTCACTGGAACTCCAAACCTAGTGATGATATTTTCTAATAGAAAATTAACCACCACCTTACTAGTGGCTTGTCTGGTTGGAATTGCTTCTATCCATTTTGTAAAATAATTTGTAGCTACCAGGATCCATTTGTATCCACCACTGGATCTTTCTACAATTTCCCCTACAAAGTCAATTTCCCATTGATGAAATGAAGATTCAACTTGCATTGGCCTTAATGGCAAGGCTCCTTGGTAGTTTAATATGCCAGAGAGCTTTTGACAAGCTTCACATTTTCTCACATATCTATGGGCATCCTTAAAAACTTTAGGCCAGTAGTAACTTGTTCTCATTATCATATGAGCAATAGTCTTTGCTGAGAAGTGTCCACACACGCCTTTATTCATTTCTTGTAACATCTTCTCAACTTGTGTTTATCGAGGCATAACAATAAGATACCATCTCTATTTTTCTAGTATAAATATCTATCTATGAAAACATATTTTGATGCAATGAGTTTCAAGATTCTTCTTTGATTGTCATTCAGGCCTTGGGGACATTTCATGTTTTTAAGATAATACATTACATTGGTGTACCAAGGTGTATGCTCAATACTTGTAATAATGTTATTTTCCTCTTGTATGTTGCAAACTTGTGCGACCTCAATATTTTATTTAGCCATCAATTTGGCCAAACCCTGACCTCTAAAAAGCCTAGTGATTTGGATGTTGATGTTAAATTCTTGAATTCTATTGATCCATCTACATCTTCGTCTTGTGAGTTCATTTTGGGTAAAGACATCCTTCACTGCAGCATTTGGTACATAGGCTATCACATGGGCTCCAACCAAATAGGGCTTGAATGCCTTCACTACTTTTACTAGGGCATAGGCTTGTTTCTCAGTAATGTCATACTTCAACTTTGCCCCCCGAAGTGATTTACTAAAAAATGAGATGGGTTGTTCATACCCTTCATTATTCTTTTGTAACAATATAGCTTCCACTATATGAAAGGATGCAAAAGAAAATATTTGGAATGGCTTGTCAAAATCTGGGGACTTTAATACAGGAACTTCTTTAATAGCTTTCTTAATGGACATAAATGCATCAATGGCCTCTTTGGTCCAATCTATTTTGCACTTTTTTTCAACATTCTCGAACCTAGCTTAACAATTTCTGCAAAGTTTGATATGAATCTCCTGACAAAATTTATTTGTCCAAAGAAAGACTGAATGGATTTCACATTTTTTTGAATAGGAATTTTATCAATAGTCTCTACCCTTTCAGGATCAATCCTTACACCATGCTTTGAGACTATGTGCCCTAGCAGTTTTCCTTCTGTCATGGAAAAAAGACATTTCTTTGGATTTAGGGAAATACCATATTCTAGTGCCCTTATGAAAATTTTCTCTAGGTGTAAACAATGATCTTTTGCCTTTTTAGAATATGTTGTAAGATCATCCTAGTAGACTACCATTATTGTGTTAATCAAATCAGAAAAGGCTACATCCATGGCCCTTTGAAATGTCACCCTGACATTTGTAAGGCAAAAAGGCATTCTCACATAGACATAGGTACCCCAAGCTGTTGTAAAAGTAGTCTTATACTGTTCTGATTCTTTAACTTTTACTTGGTTGTACCTAGAGAAGCCATCCATCATGGACAACAATTCACATCTTGTCACTTGTTGTAACATTGTCTCCATGTTTGGAATGGGATAGTTATCTTTTAGTGATGAGATGTTTAAATTTCTAAAGTCTACGCACAATCTTATATCACCATTCTTTTTTCTTATAGGTACCAGGTTTGATACCCAAGAAGAGTGTCTAATTAGTTTGTTAATACCTCCCTCTCTAAGATTCATGAGTTCTTCTTGCATCTTAGGCACCAACATTTTGTCAGAATAGTTTGGCATTAGGTTTCAATGGTATTTCATGTTGGAATAAGTCTTCTCTGTATGCCTTTAGATCATCATAAGACCAGGGAAACACACATTTATTTCTTCTGAGTAGGGCTATAAGCATTTCTCTAACTTTTGGGCTAATCCTTTTTCCAATGTAAACCCTTTTAGGAGCTGTCTATGTTCCCAGATTAATCTCCTCAACATCTTTAAGATTGACTGGTGTAGGTTTGAGATTATATTTGTCATGTCCATCAAATACTCTTTCTAGGGCTACAAGACCTTTGGGTATTTTGTTTATTTTGAGCTGGACTACTTCTTGCCCAAAAAGAGTTTCCTTTCCATCTACCTCTTCCACAAATGCATTAAAATCTATTTCTTGGGATTCATATTGGTCTACACAATGAAGGAACTTGATTAGATCTTCATCATCATTGAATACTTGCCAATTATAAATATTATCAGGGATTGATGGCCTAGTCTTGTATTCCACCTCTATTATTCCTGATAATGTAACATCATCTCTCTTCAGGGCCACATTTGCCAGGAAATCTGCCATTATGTTTTTAGACCTTTCTATCTAGTCTATATAGAATGCATCAAAGAGTTTAATGGTCTCCCACACAACATTTCTATATTGCTTTAATCTCTTATTCTTTGATGAATATTTTTCCCTAATATGTGAGATGATTAATTCAAAGTCACCATATACTGCTATCAGTTTGATTCCATATCTTAGGGCAATGTTTAAACCCAATAGCAATGCCTCATATTCAACAATATTATTAGTGCATTCAAAGGTTAATAAAAATGAATATTTGAATGTTTTGCCTATTGGTGAGATGAATACAACTCCTGCTCCATTCCCTTCTTTACTGCATGCACTGTCAAAATACATTCGCCACACACTATGTTTTTCTAACTGAGCTTCTCTAGTGATTGGTTCTGTATTTTGTAATTCAAGCTGTGATTTTTCAATTTTGAAACTCCCAATATCTTCATCACAAAAACAATTTATCTACTTTGGATCCAAACATTCTATTATAGTTTCATATCTTGGCTCTCTACACAACTTGACTTCCTTCCCATTCATTGGTATTGTTGCATATGATAAATCAAGTTGGACATTTCCTCCTACTATAGCAGTCCACTATCTAGATAACAACATACCATAGTATGGTGGAGTATCTATTACAGTTATATCAGTTCTATAGGTAGCTTCAAGACATGAGGCTAACTTCAATTCTACATCTCTCATGATTCCAACAACTGATATAGACCTGTTGTCCATTGCATAGGATCTACCATATGTTTTATCTACCCACAAGCCTAATTATTTCATAACAACTATTGGCATGATGTTTATGGCAGCTCCAGAGTCAATCATACAATTTCTTACCAGTTTGTTATTGATTAATAGTCTTATATAGAATGGGTCCACTTGGGAAGGATTCTTTGTTATGGCATCACAAAGATAAATTTTTGGAGTTCTCATGACCTCTTGTCCAAGATTGTTTATTTTGTTTTCTGGCCCTTCTTTGTTTTTGTTATGACTTTGCTGCTGATTTGGTATATTAGAAATCAACTTGAGAGTATTGTCCCTGTATTCATCTATTTTTATCATTTCCATTAATGGTACTAATATCTTTATTTGAGACAATGCTTGCATTATATCAAATGAAGGAGTAGTGGTGATTTGTTCTACTTTTTCTTTATTGGAGCCTTTCTCTTCAGATTACTGCTTACTGCTATCCTTCATCTTATTTTGCTCAATCTTAGATATTTCCTTATGTGTATTTTTCTAATTTTCTCATTTCTTCTGGTTATTCAAGGCACCTTTCTTATGATTTGGTTCTTTGATAAACAAGCCTCTAGGTGTTCCTTGATCTACATTTACGGTTCTATTCCTTAGATTGTAATTAGTTCTAGCTTGAGCCACAATAGAAATTCTAAGAGCTCTTTTCTCTTCCTTAGCAGGTCTTCTTAACTAGAACTGTAGGAAGATATTGGGTACATAAGTGGTTCCTTCAACAATATCTTCCTGATCAGAGAAGACTTCTTGTTGACCCATGTTAACATTATACCTTTGGTTGCTCACATCATATTCAAACCCATCTTCTTCAAAGCATGAGTATTGTTCATCAATTGAGTGAGGTACCATTCCTAACATGTTTATAGTATGATCATCCCTGTCCTGATCATAAGATACTTCATTTTCTTGTAATGATTGGGCCACTCCATAGTATTTAGGTGAATGAGGTAGGTTGCATGCTATACACCATGGATTATTTTCTACCATGTGTCCCATGTCTCTTTAAAGGATCAAGGGTGTCTTTACCATAATTCTACTTTTTTTTGTTATCCACAGGCTTCCCATCCTTCCAATTAGTGTTGTAAGGCATATCATCTAACCTAGGCCTTTCATTTCTATAATAATTTGCTTGCCTAGTTTGATGGTTATTAGGACTTTGTGGAACTCTAATAGTTTCCCTTTTACCAAGTTTTCTAGTAGCTCTTCTATTGTTTTCAATAGTCACAGTGGCCTTTTGAGCTTCTGCAAGAGTCATAGGAACTCTATTTTGGAGTTCATATCCAATTTTGGGGTCAAAGGCCTTTAAGTATAGAGCCAAGGCCATACCATCAGGAGGTTTCATCTCAGGTGAAATCTTGTGGTATAGTTTTGAAAACCTTTGGTTGAAATCCACTACCAACTCATTGTAGTTCTTTTGAATGCTTGTCAATTCATGTATAGAAAAATTTGGATCAGAATGACTCCCATATTTCTCTTTGAACTAATCTTTGAAATATACCAAGGAACTGATTGAAGCATCAGGTATATTCTTATACCAATCCCTAGCATCTTCAATTAGAGACAACATGAATAGTTTCATAAGGATATCTTCATATTGTACATCATAGTTATCCATAACTGTCTCAAAGTTTTTGATATGTTCTTCTGAAGAAATGGTATTATTCCCAAAAAACTTTGGAAGTTCACTTCTCAAGTCATTGTTAATGGGATTGTAGATTCTAACTCTACGTTTCATTTTATATTGCTTCACAGCTCATTGTTTCCAATTTCTACAGTAGTTTTTGCAATTTCTATATGTTTCTTTGTATGTTTCTTATGCCTCATAGTCTCAATGTTTGTTTCTTGAATGTGGGATGCGCCACATGTTTCTTCCTGATGCTCAAGGAATAAAGTTTATTAAGTTTCAGCTTGTAGTGGGTGCCGCCAAGTGTCTTTTGTTTCTTTGTGCCGACGCTGCCGCATGGTTCTCTTCTATTAAGTTATGGGCACTGAGAAGTACATGGTGGGCACTAGGGATATTTTGACATAGTTCTAGTTTGATGCAAAGCTTGCCACATGCTTTATGCGGAGGCTAAGTGTATATTGATATAGCCGGAGGCCGCCACGTGTTTTCCTTTATGAAATTCTAGTTGTGTGGAGAGCGCCAAGTATTCTTTCTGCGGGGCTTCCAAAGACTCTTTTATCAAGCTTAAGATATAGTCGAAGGGTGCCACGTTTCTTTTGTTACTTTGTGCGGAGCTCACCATGTGTCATAATGTTGTGTCTCTTTTTGAGAAGACTGGGAAATATGGTGGGTCCCCAAGATAACTGCTACAGTTTCTTAAATATGCAGAGTGACAAGTGTCGTTACTGTAGATGCTCAAGGAATAAGGATAAAGAAGTTTTAAGATCTACAGAATTTGCCAAGTGTCTCAGTTTTTTTTCTCTAAGGCTACTGCGTATCATGTTTCAAGTGTGGCGCTATCCTGTGTGTCCTTTCTGAAGGTAAAGAAGCTAAGTTTTATGCGGATGCCGCCATGTGGTATATTTTTGAAGCCATTTGAGCAGTTGTAGGTGATGCCACATGTTGCAATAGAAAAACTAGTTAATGTGCCACATATTTTATCGCTCAACCAATGAGCATGTAGGAAAAGGCGGTTACAGATTTGAGGAGATTCTCAGTGTCGATTCAAGTGGCAGTTCGAGTCCTAGTTCTATTTCAGCCATTGGGATTCTAGATAGTTACAGGTGATCTTGAGCCAAATTTTATGGCTATATATATAGGAGATATTATAATATGAAGGAGTTTTTTTTAGTTATCGATTAAGAATTGGGAACTTTTGACTGTGATGAGATTATCATTTGCCTTAATTTTGCTATTTTTGATAAAGAAAGATGATATATCTGTGCATGTCACTGTACCTTTTGTATTTCCTGAATTATTAATGAAAGAAGCTCTGTTCTATGCCAGTAATGATATTATCTATGTCTCCATATTAATTTCTGAGTTTATCCTTTGATCTTTTAATTCATTTACAATCTATCTATATTGATCATGCAACATTTGCTCTTTAATATAGTTGAATCTTGAGAATTAATTCACTATACTAGTTATTAAATATTTCATTCAGGCGCATCGCCATAGGTTTAGATTTTATTTCATTGTATCTGTAATCTTGTTTCTTTCTCTCCCCTTTACTCAAAACGCCATTGAAATAGGAAGAGCCAGCTTCTGTAAAATCTAGAGGTTGTTTCAAGTGTCAAGTCCCACATTCTTGAAACTTCCCATGTTAGTGTTAGGACCTGCACAATTTTATACATCAAAAGTTTTTGGCACGCCCGGTGGGACCTTTCTTGAATTCTGATCAAGATCGTATGAACTAGAGAGCCTCAAGGAGTCAGAGTTGTGGACCAACAACAAGAGCACAGTTAGCCACTAATCTAGGGATATTATTGCCACCATTAGTTGCTACTCCAAGAAGAAGAATAAATCAAGTTGTAGTAGCATCAAGAGTAAACATGGGAACACATGTACCCCCAAGAAACTATGCAAATTGGAACAATAGCGGTCCCCTCATTCTACCGACACCACCAGATACTTGGGATCTGATATCAGCTAATGCCTTGAAATCTTTACCCAAATTCAATGGAGAAGATTCCAAGACACCAGGGGAGCATCTCCAAGATGTATCAGACATGTGTGTCGTGCATGTTATCACTGTACAAAATGTAGCCATCAAATTGTTAGTAGCTTCTTTCAAAGGGAAGGCTCTAGACTGGTATAGATCTTTGACCCCAAATACAATATCTACCTGGGATCAGCTTGGTGACACTTTCTTTGCAAGATTCAACGAAAAGGGTGATAAATCTTCCCTATTGCAATAATTAATCACTATAAAGAGGGCACCACAAGAGGCTATAATAGACTTCAACACCAGGTTTCAAATGACTTGGGATAGAATCTCTACTACAGTTAGGCCACCATCAGGTATGGCTATTGTATTCTATCTAAAAGCCTTCAATTTTGATATATCTATAATGATTCAGTCACTAGGGGGACAGACCTTACCAGAAGCATATGAGTTAGCTGTAAAGGTTGAGAACAACCTAATAGATGCTGGAAAATTATCTCCAAGACCACCTATGCCTATGTTCCTAGAAATTTATATTCCCTTGCCATAAGAAGCCCCTAATCCTACAACTACACATGTGTCCATGTATACCTTCCCAACATCTCAACAACCTACTGTGTCAACACCCTCTGCCCCTCCATCTGAAATGGATGATGTGAAAAACATCCCTTAGGACCTTTTCAAATGAGATTATTAATCTCAAAAGGCAACAAACTTCTTATCCAAAGCCTCCTTATCAAGGTTTCCAAGGAAATAGACCCCCATATCAGCTAAATCAGTATCAAAGTTCTCAAAGACCAAATAATCTACAACCTTCAAATCAACTGGTCACAATCCCCACACCTTTACAAGTTGTCCCTCATAACCCAAATAGAGAAATGGTCCCTAGATAGAATAATCTAGCAGAAGATAACAATGCTTGGTGTTTCCCTTGCAACAATGCCCAAGGATTGCCCTAGAGGCAATTTATAGTAGAAGATAGTAGAGCAGAGAAGGATGGAAGGTCAAGTTATGGTGTCTAATGCTCCTCCATACCAGTCACCCAGTGTCCAAAATGCAGTAATGGTGGCTCAGATGCAAGGAATGTCCATCAATAGGAAGAAGAAATTGCCCTTGAACATGCTTTGTTTTCATGGATTGAAGATGAAGATTCAGTATTCTTGAATGAAGCCTCTATTTCCAAGAAGCCCTTAGTACAGTATGATTATTATACTAGATCAAAGAGAAGGATGACAGAGTAGCCTGAAGTTACCAACATTGAGACTGCTAGAGCTCCTCCTCTCCAAACTCGTTATAATCCAGCTTCAAGGCAAGAAGTGCCTCAGCCAGTCCAGAACCAAGCAGTCTCTGGCCAAGTGCTGGAAAGAGTGAGGTATCCTTACTACCCAAAGACACAAACATTAAGACCCATGAACGTGGTAATACAACTGAAGAAGACCCCTGCTCATGTGTAAATATGGGATATGCTAGCCATTCCTGAGAAAAAGACAATACAAGAAGCATTGTAGATTCAGGTTGATCCTAAACCTATCAATAGGAAAGAAGGAGGTACCAACAAAGGAAAGGCTCAAAGCAAGGACACCCCAACTTTGTAAACAGCAGCTCTATTGAACACTGCACCAGAGGTAAGCAAATCTAAGCTAGATCCATTTTATCTAACTTTAATAGTGGGGAAAAAATTATTGCATAACTCAATGATAGATTCTAGAGCTAGTACTACACTCATGCCAAAACAGATAGCAGATGCTTTAAAGATAAAATATGAGCCACTTACTAAAGGAGTCATGTAATTAGATGGAAAGTCTATTCAAACCATAGGAAGGATTAAACAATTACCATTGTAGCTGTACACTTGCCAAAACATAACTGTTAAGCAGGATGTAGTGGTTATAGATATTCCCCCTATCTTCGGTTTATGCCTATCTAGAGATTTCACATCTAAGATAGGAGGATACATGTCACTAGATTGGTCACATCTGATTTTGAGAACCAAATATGGAACGAAGATGAAGGTACTATCTGAACCTTTGTCCAAAGTGTTAGTTTTTCTTCTGAATCAGCATTAGGGTTTGCCACTTCTAATGCACAGGCAGATTCAGCCAACTAAATACAAGAGGTTGCGTGAGCTGCCTCCCCTTCACTTCTGGTTCTGCCGCACCAAGGGGGGTATCCCTATAACTCAAGATGTAACCTTGACTAGCTCAAAGATAGAAAGATTTAACTTGACAACAACAGGCAGAATACTCTCATGTATGGACCAAGATCTGTATGATAGATCACAAGGTTGGCAACATTCTTGGACATGATGTCTGGTTGGGTATGAGAGCATGCAGGGGGTTCCTAATCCTACTCCTACAACTAACAGGTGGAAGGAAGAGATGGTTTGAAATGGTGTTTGGATGCAAACCTGGACCTGGTGTATAACCTCAACACAGAGCTAGATTGGTGCCTATCCAGGGCTTGGAGTCGGTAGACATACACCTGTGAATGATCAACATGAATAGCTAAAACTGGATTTTAGGGGGATACACATGATATCTACCTTACAGATATCTCCCAATAAAGAGTGTTAAGTTGTCTATACTTATGGCATCCCTATTGCAGTAAGAAAGATACATGCAAAACTGGAGATAGAATTAGCATAACACATGCAAACACAGCATTATTCATATAAGATTAACCATGAAATCAGTGGATTCATGCCAAATCGTACAACAGGAGATACATAAACTCACAAGTTTTGCTGCACAGAGCAACCAAAACCAGTTGTATCTTATTACAGAGCCAAAATGTCCAGTTTTCAACAACCTTCAAATGAGCAACACAACCTGCTATATACAGCAAGGAGGTGCTCAGCCTTAATTACATGGTTGACCAAAAAAAAAAAAAACCCGCCAGATACACAGTATCATCAGATTGGCGCTCAAACATTCAATGCAGCAGGTGGGAGAGGAGATAGGAAGAAATCTCGAGCCTTGCGCCGCCGCCTAGGGATCCACATCTTCAATCAGGTACTGGATCTGTCCACGCCATCGCCCATACCTCTGCAACAATCACCATTAATGGCGCACCAACTTGCGGCCTTGGGAAATGCAGAATACTGTGCGTCGCAACTGTTTCCTGCCAAGATACATCGTCATGATATTTGAAAATATGCAGGGTCAAATTATCCCACATGCACCCCGCAGCAACCTCCTCATCACCTTATATACTAGGTCGCGAGCATATATGATGTCGGTGCTTTTGCTCCCGACGACACTAGTATAAACCTTCATCATCATCCTCCAACAGCATGATATCCTGTTGCTTGAAATATCACCCTGACGTCAGTATCATCATCGCAATATCACCAACATGATAATCGCCTTCATCGGCACAACCTGATGTATCAGAGGAAGATCCTCCTGCTTAACCAATATCAAAAGTCTGGCCGATGAAAAATCCTGATGACGTCACCGTCATATCCTGCTGACGTCATTAGCATATCTACCTATCGCGCACCTCGTCATATCTGGATGACGTCATCATCATGTTTGCAAATATCGGGGGATCTCCACAAGATGATCAGTGTTAGAAATATGACCCCCCCGGACCTTGATGACATCACCATACATCGGCATCAGGATGATATTCAGAAGATAACCGGATATTTGGAAATATCATCCTGATGCACACATATCATGCTGCACTGTAGCTCCACTATAAGATCGGGGTGATATATGAATATGCCAGATATTTGAAAAGATCACCCCCCACTAGATAATACACGAAGTTGACAGGCAGATATCTCCCTGATATCAGCATCATCATGATGTTGGAAAAAACATACATCCGGGTGATATTCAAATATGAAAATATCACCCCCTCCTTCGGAAATACCATGATGCAGATAGGCAGAGAAATAGATATCACCCTGACATAAGAATGATGTCAGCATCATCAGGGTGATAAAACAACGAACATGAAGTGATACAACAACATCAGGATGATATTGACTAAGATCATCCTGACGTTCAAATATGATGACCCCAATGAAGATCGGATCATACTTAGAACTTTACAGCAACATCATCAGGATGATCTTAACAAAGATCACCCGATGTTAAAATATCACCCCGCGAAAGATCATGCTGACAGAAAATATGATGACCCTCGCAAGCAACACGGCGATAACTGGAAACATGATGATGATGACCTCCTCCAAAGAAAATATGATGCTGATGTTAAAACATGCTGAGGAGGCCCAAAGACTTAGAATTTTTTTGGATTTTTTGGGAAGGTGCCTGCATGAAAATTGCTCAGAAACTGACAGTGAAATCAGGCACCAACAGTGGCTCTGTCTGGGGACGTGCAGGTGCAAGACTGCCGCGAGAACCCCAGATCTCTGGGATGCAGACCAGTCCCTTATCCATTGGGCACAGAGTCAAATACTACACCGACCTGCATCACCAAACACACTTGATGGCCTAAGGCCACCAAGAAAAGAAAAACATGTATCTCCCTTTGTCAAACACTTTGTTTTCATCTGCATACACTGGGTCAAGCTTGGAGATACTACAGAGATCTGACCCCAAACAAACCTGGTCATCTGCACATTCAACCCTCTGATTTGGCTTGTCATTATCACCCCTGTGCAGATAACCTTCAACATCATGTGACATGTGGGTGCAGAATGTATCAAGCAATGCATACTCAAATGGTATGTAACACTTATCATCATCTGCATCAGCAGTATGCATTGTAAAATGATCTCCTAGCTGGACTGAAAACTAAAAACACTCAAAGTCCACCACACAGCTAGGAAGATCAGAGCTCATTGTATATGCTGGCATATCAAAAGAAAAGCTTTCAAAAACACAATTGTGTACATCATGTACACAACCATCTGGTACACCAAGCTGGAAAAGATCAGGCTCTGGCACCTCTTTACAATCAGGCACATTTTTACAATCACTTACCTGATGTATGTCGGTTCCTCTTTCATCATGATGAGAAATAGAATCCAAGTCAAAAATAGTGTCAAGATCCTCACCATACTCAGATAGATCCTCATCACCATATGTGTCATAGATGGGTGACCCAGGTACATAAGCTTGATCATAATATGCCATTTGTTCATGGGCAGCAGAGCATGCATCTTCATCACCAATGGATTCCCTCTGTGGAGGAGTATCAACCTGTATGCTTATTTCTTCTCTATCTTGAGCACAATACTCACAATTATCTCCACAGGTCCATTCCAAAAATTGCTCATTGCTATCCACAACCTCATTGTTGTTTTCATCGTCAGATGCCTCATCATTGCAATGGGAATCCTCATTAGTCCTTTCACTGGCATCCTCAACATTCATCTTTTCATCTTCACATGATGCCTTAATTATTTGGTCATTTGCAGCTTCACAACGATTTCTCACACCAAAGCCTGTGGACAGGGGTTTCAGCAGGTGCACATTTCTGATTTTTTCTATCTTTTCTATGAACTTGTATGCCATCTGCATACTTGTCACCTTGAAATCCCTCACTATTGCACTAAAGCCCTCCTCAAAAGCTTCAAAGAATATGCCAACACAGGCTGAAGTGTCAGGTCTGAAGACTTCTGGGATCTGTGAAAGGGCTACTGCAAACCTATGACTGAAATCAACACATGGCTCTTCATCTTGTTTTCTGATGTTCAACAATTCTGCAACAAGATCAGCAGGTTCTCTTGCAAATTCCTCTTTAAAACAGTCAGCAAGCTCATCCCAACAGGCAAAGGATCCTTTTGAAAAGCTCAAATACCAGTCTTTTGCTTTTATATCAAAGGATCTAACAAAAAACTTCATCCACATATCCTCATCTCTAAATGAATGTTTTCCCATGAACTCATGAAAATTTTGGATATGTGCATTCCCATCACATACACTGTGACCACTAAATCTGGGCATCTGACAGTATATCCTAGCAGGCATAGTTTCTACTTTATAATCAACCCATGACAAATCCAGTTGGTCATACAAAGGATCAAAAGGGCTGAGAAGAGGTTTAGCCTTCTGACTAGCAGACACAACAGGGTTACTGCTTTTTAACTGGGCCTGCTCAGCCTCTAAGAATATCAACCTATTTCTTATCTCTTCTATTCTTTTCTCCAACATTTCACCACTGAGTATGGGATAATTCATACTTGGATTCATAAAAAACTTACTCTTAGACATCCTGTGTCTGCCTAAGACCTGTAACCTCCCCTGGCATCTAACCTATGCAGCAAAACAGTAAATATATAAAGGGGAAGGAACAAGATACCTTTTCTCATACAGATGCAGAAATATGAACAGCACATTTTTGTCACATCACATACATCCATCTTTCATGTGCATTTAGATCTTTTGCAGAGTCGCCACCTCTCCAGAGAGGACAAAATTTTCAATAGCTGAAAGCTACTTTTCCAGGTTCATTCCACCAGCAGAGCATCATTTTATTCACATGAAAGACTCCCCAGCGGAGTCGCCATTTTGTTGGTTTTTCTTCTGAATCAGCATTAGGGTTTGCCACTTCTAATGCACAGGCAGATTCAGCCAACTAAATACAGGAGGTTGCGTGAGCTGCCTCCCCTTCACTTCTGGTTCTGCCGCACCAAGGGGGGTATCCCTATAACTCAAGATGTAACCTTGACTAGCTCAAAGATAGAAAGATTTAACTTGACAACAACAGGCAGAATACTCTCATGTATGGACCAAGATCTGTATGATAGATCACAAGGTTGGCAACATTCTTGGACATGATGTCTGGTTGGGTATGAGAGCATGCAGGGGGTTCCTAATCCTACTCCTACAACTAACAGGTGAAAGGAAGAGATGGTTTGAAATGGTGTTTAGATGCAAACCTAGACCTGGTGTATAACCTCAACACAGAGCTAGATTGGTGCCTATCCAGGGCTTGGAGTCGGTAGACATACACCTATGAATGATCAGCATGAATAGCTAAAACTGGATTTCAGGGGGATACACATGATATCTGCCTTACAGATATCTCCCAATAAAGAGTGTTAAGCTGTCTATACTTATGGCATCCCTATTGCAGTAAGAAAGATACATGCAAAACTGGAGACAGAATCAGCATAACACATGCAAACACAGCATTATTCATATAAGATTAACCATGAAATCAGTGGATTCATGCCAAATTGTACAACAGGAGATACATAAACTCACAAGTTTTGCTACATAGAGCAACCAAAACTAGTTGTATCTTATTATAGAGCCAAAATGTCCAGTTTTCAACAACCTTCAAATGAGCAACATAACCTGCTATATACAGCAAGGAGGTGCTCAGCCTTAATTACATGGTTGACCAAAAAAAAAAAAACCCACCAGATACACAGTATCATCAGATTGGCGCTCAAACATTCAATGCAGCAGGTGGGAGAGGAGATAGGAAGAAATCTCGAGCCTTGCGCCGCCGCGTAGGGATCCACATCTTCAATTGGGTACTGGATCCGTCCACACCATCGCCCATACCTCTGCAACAATCGCCATTAATGGCGCACCAACCTGCGGCCTTGGGAAATGCAGAATACTGTGCGTCGCAACCGTTTCCCACCAAGATACATCGTCATGATATTTGAAAATATGCAGGGTCGAATTATCCCACATGCACCCCGCAGCAACCTCCTCATCACCTTATATACTAGGTCGCGAGCATATATGATGTCGGTGCTTTTGCTCCCGACGACACTAGTATAAACCTTCATCATCATCCTCCAGCAGCATGATATCCTGTTGCTTGAAATATCACCCTGACGTCAGCATCATCATCGCAATATCACCAACATGATAATCACCTTCATCGGCACAACCTGATGCATCAGAGGAAGATCCTCCTGCTTAACCAATATCAAAAGTCTAGCTAATGAAAAATCCTGATGACGTCACCGTCATATCCTGCTGACGTCATCAGCATATCTGCCTATCGCGCACCTCCTCATATCCGGATGACATCATCATCATGTTTGCAAATATCGGGGGATCTCCACAAGATGATCAGTGTTAGAAATATGACCCCCCCGGACCTTGATGACGTCACCATACATCAGCGTCAGGATGATATTCGGAAGATAACCGGATATTTGGAAATATCATCCTGATGCACACATATCATGCTGCACTGTAGCTCCACTATAAGATCGGGGTGATATATGAATATGCCAGATATTTGAAAAGATCACCCCCCACTAGATAATGCACGAAGCTGACAGGCGGATATCTCCCTGATATCAGCATCATCATGATGCTGGAAAAAACATACATCCGGGTGATATTCAAATATGAAAATATCACCCCCTCCTTCGGAAATACCATGATGCAGATAGGTAGAGAAATAGATATCACCCTGACATAAGAATGACGTCAGCATCATCAGGGTGATAAAACAACAAACATGAAGTGATACAACAACATCAGGATGATATTGACTAAGATCATCTTGACGTTCAAATATGATGACCCCAATGAAGATCGGATCATACTTAGAACTTTACAGCAACATCATCAGGATGATCTTAACAAAGATCACCCGATGTTAAAATATCACCCCGCGAAAGATCATGCTGACAGAAAATATGATGACCCTCGCAAGCAACACGGTGATAACTGGAAACATGATGATGATGACCTCCTCCAAAGAAAATATGATGCTGATGTTAAAACATGCTGAGGAGGCCCAAAGACTTAGAACTTTTTTGGATTTTTTGGGAAGGTGCCTACATGAAAATTGCTCAGAAATTGACAGTGAAATTAGGCACCAACACAAAGTTCATATCATTGATTAACTAGCCCTAAGAATTGAAGCATCTCACGCCATGATGAATAAACAGGAGAGAGTCTTTGTTGAGGAACTAGGGGACTGGACTAAACTTGACCAATAGGAAGATGAAAATAGTCAGTTGATAACAATGATGCAAAGTGACCCTTATGGAAATTATGACAACACTAGTTTGGGCACTTATGTTATTTTTGAAGAAGGCCAAGAAATACCAAATATTATGATAAAAGAAGTATTTGAAAAAGAAGAACCTGACAGAAGCTCAGAAATCTAGACCTTAAATTTTGATGGGGCAAGGAGCAAAAATGGTGCCAAAGCAAGTATATGTCTCACTTCCCCAAAGGGTGAGAAAATTCTTAGAGCCTTATGTTTTCAGTTTGCTTGCACTAATAATGATGTTGAATATGAATCTTTGGTTCATGGCCTTATGCTTGCCAAGAAGAAAGGGATTAAGAATTTGGTAGTCAAAGGAGATTTGGAACTAGTTGTGAAACAAATCAGGGAGAACGTTGTGGCAAAGAATGTAAGAATGAGATCTTACCACCATAGAATTTGGGATCTAATGGATGGTTTTGATGCTTTTAATATAGAAGTTGTCCCTAGAACTCAAAAAACTGAAGCAGACAGAATGGCACAAATTGGTTCCCAATTTGACCCAGCAAGTGACCTGCTCATTAATAGTGAGGCAATAAAAGTAATAGTGAGACTAGCAATCCCAAACAACAACCAGAACTAGCAAGTCTTTGATAATGATCTCTAGGTACTTTTGTTTCTACAACAGTCAGGAGAGTTTTTGGACCAATTATAGCCCAAGATCAAAGAAGCTTATGGGGACCAAATTATCTAGCTGAAATCTAACAAGCTCCTAAAGGGATTGTTCACACTGGAAAATCTATTTGACCCAAATGATGTAAGTCTGGACAAGAGGAAGTTTAAGGCAAGCAAAGAAGATTACTCTGAGATTCAAGTCAGTGAACGAAGAAAATTGAAGGTAGGCAATGCTACTACCCAAGAAGAAAAGGATAAGTTGATTTCTTTGTGTAATAAGTATGATAGAGTAATTGCATGGACCTATGATGATCTTCATGAGTATTATAGAGACATCATTCAACATACCATAGAACTTGCTAAACATTCAAAACTAGTCCATCAGAAACAGAGACCAGTCAATCCTAGGATTGAACCCTTAATGGTAGATGAATTGCAAAAACTCTTAGAATCCAAGATCATATTTCCCATCAAGCATTCAACTTGGGTTTCCAATTTGGTGCCAGTGAGAAAGAAGAATGGGGACATAAGACTTTGTGTAGACCTCAAAGACCTGAACAAAGCATAATTAAAGGATCATTGAGGAACTTGGCTCTAATACCAATTGTTGATAACTGAGAGGGGGGGTGAATCAGTTATCTTAATTATTTTAACTTTATGTTCTTCTTTATCAACTAGTATAGTATCAAAACACATAAGTTTAAATGAACATGAAAGCAAAAATAAAATTAGTACACATGACAAAATGTTTTTGACATGGAAACCCTGTTAAGGGAGAAAACCACGAGGTGATTAACCCAAAAATGTATTCTCTGTTAGAAGAATAGAAATACAAAATGGCACTTGCCAATTAGGGCTCACTGCCCGAGCACACTGCTCACAAGAGGCTCACTGCCTACAAGAGACTCACTGTCTACAAGTTATAAAGAGAGTAACAAGATACTTGAACTGATGAGAAGCATCCACAAATGCTAGAGTTTAGTTCCGGTTAGGCTCTGTATACTGATCTACCTCACTTCATTCTTCCTCTTCTTTTGTGTTGCTGTCCTTTCACATACCGGACCTGCTTTACTGCTTTCATATTATTCTTCTACTTTTATTCACACACACCACTACTCTACACACACCTTCTTATCGAAATCCATTTGGTATATATATCCACACAACGGATTTCATCCTCTTTCTAGTCGGCATCCAGAATAGTCAATATTTATCCAAACTCTGATCTGTTGGCTGAATCCTTTCTTATCAAGTGATGCATATCAAGGAGATGCTTATAGAAGTCATCAATTATGTCAGCCAATCATGAATGATACCTTAATAATCTTAATCACTATCAACAACTCATCTGGAATAAGGTCTGATACTCTGCTGGTCAGTTCTTCCTCTGTCAACTCTGCCAAACTGGACCCCAATACTTAGATGCTCATATCTCTTCACTCTTACATCACTGGAGGCTCAATCCTTAGAATCTATTAGTCAATGTATTCCTCTTGACTTCCCCAAGTCTGCACTTTACAAAGATACTTTCTCTAAGAGATCCGGACCTGACTATTAGACCTTGTTGCATGCTCTGTTCTTGCTTACTGGACCACAACACTTCTTCAATCTAACTTCTGGTATAGGCACACCATGTTCTGTTGATGGGTGGGATGAACTTTGTTGCCATCAATGACAACACTCATGAAGCCATTTAGTGTCTCTTGCCAACAATCTCCCCCTTTGGCATTGATGGCAACACTTAGTGAAAAATGACTAAGTGTCACACTATACCCCCCCTTGGCTGATGCTTTGTTCTTATGTACATTTTCTGGAGCTCCCCCTTAGCTGGACTCCTCATTTTTCACTGCTCCTCACTCCCCCTTTGACATCAATGGCAAAGGGTGGGATCCACACACCAAAATTTCCACAAACAATCTATACTTAGCCGCATATATATACATGTTTTCCCTACATATACTGAAATATATCTGAAAAAGTGGTCTTTAGCTATACCACTTCTGTTGCCCAACTATTCTTCATCCTATCCAAAATTGAGATGTGACCACTCAACAAGAATGCAAAAGCTTCTACCCTTTTTAGATCTGTTGGATCACTGGTCTGGGTTGTAGTCTGAGCATCACTTAGGGCCTCATGCATGGCCTCTAACTTAGGGATAATGATCCCTCTAAGTTCACTCAACCTACTTATTCTATTTTTCTTTTCCTTCTCAAGTTTCTTAATTTCATTCAAGACTGCAATAGTCTGACATTCTTGATTGATTATGGGAGATGAGAGAGGATTAAAACTTTGAGACAAACTTAGTAGATTATCTTCTTGCTCTTTTACTTTCTTATCAACATCTTTGGTCACTTTGGACCAGGATAAACAAAATTTATAAATATTTCTGCCATCTTTGAGAGCATTTTCTAAACTCTTTATCCCAATATCCATAACTCTCCTGTCATTTGAGATTAGACCCTATACTTTAGAGAATCTCTTATCCAAAAATTCTTTCCTGACTTTCTCTTCTGCTGCTTTCCCTAAAGAATCAAAATGTGTATTAATAGAATTTACAAGAGACTTTAGATTACCGGATGTGGATGCTGTAGGATCCTTTTGGAAGGATGGCATGATCTTTTCCAATACACTAGATGCAGTTTCTATGAGCTCATAGTCTTCCATGTGAGACTTCAGCATTTTTTCTTTTGCCTTAGCTTGAGTGAAGGATGCTAGCTTCATGGTTTGCACCGGAGAGAGGGAATCAAAATTGAATGGACCTTGAAGCAACTCTAGTTCATCAAATTCCATTATTTCTTTGGTCAAGAAATCCTTGACTGCTTCTGCTGTGTCTCTTACCGGAGACTAAATTTTCTCCCCTTCTGCAGCCTTACCACTGTCATCTATAGCTTTTTCTATCCTTGACTCTTCTTCTCTTCCCTTTACTTGTTCTTCTTGACTGGATTTTTCTTTTAAACTTTCTTCTCCTTTAGATCCGGAGACTGTTGGAGAATCCAGATTTACTTCTCCTTGGACTTCCTTTTCCGGAGCAGAGGAATCTAAGTCCTTAGCTTTTTCTTCACAAGTCTCTTTTGCCTCTTCTGCCACTGTCTCAGTAGTTTCTTCCTTGTCATCTATGGCAGAGGTTTCATCACCTAAGTCCTCTATGACAGGAATATTGAATCTTTTATAGGCATTCCTGAGGATCTCTTCAGTTTCTTTTGCCACTTTATCAGTTTCTCCAAGCATAAGCTGATTCATTCTAGCTTTGCTCTGGAACTCATCCTTGCAATCTTTGAAGACCATGTTCATTTGCTTCGGAGTGATTGAAGGAAGGAGATGAATGGCTATCTGTTCCCAGATCTCAAGATCCTTTGCCCTAGCATTATTCTTTCTTATCTCTAATTCCTTCTCTAGGCTTTTGGGAATGAGAGATATGATTTCAATAAAAGCCTTATTGTATATGTTTAAGTACTTAACTGTGGCTTCCTCCAAGATCTTTCTATCTACATCATTATATGCATCATAGAATTTTGTTATTGGTTGCAGGTTCCCATCTATAGTAATGGCTTTAACTACATCATCTAAGGACAGAGTGGGCCTTTCAACAAACTCTTCTGCCTCTGCCTCCTTATCTTCTCTGGATACTTTCTTCTTCTTCTTCATTTTTTTTACTTCCTCATCTGATTTTTTCTCTTCTTCATCCTTTTAGCTTGCGTAAGGCCTTGTTGCCTTTTTCTTGGTTCTCTTCTCTCCTTTTCTAGATGTTTGAGATTCTGGTTTTGAAGCCTTTTGATCCTTGGAAGTGACAAGTGCAGAGCTTTTGGTTGATCTGGTCCAAGAGGGGGCTTGCACCGAAGCACTTTCTTTTCCAGTTTCTTGCTTTTCTTTTTCTACCCTTTCCATTTTCTCTCTATTGGCATCAAGTGCCTCTTTTAAAATTCCATGACTCTTGGCAAATTCTTCTACCTCTTTTCTCACTTTTCTCTTTATCTCTAGTTGTCTGAGCTCCACATGGATTTTTAAACTTAATTCTTCAAAGGTTCCAAACCTTTCTACCTTGGGATCCTTGGGCTGAACTAGCATGTGCTAAACATGTAGCTCTACAATTTTCTCATCCACTTCATACCCCATTGGCATGATCCAAACTACCCTTGGCTCTACTGGCTCCATTAGGCACTGATTAGTTTCTAACATAAAGCAGATTGTATCCTTATACTTTTCAACTAAGGATTGGGGAATTCTCTCTCTGGCTTGCATCATGTTCTGAAAGTTCTTAAAGTACCCCCAGAGTGCTGTATTTTGTGCATTGGCATTACCAATTCCATGTAGATAGTCTCTGATTTGAATTGCTACTGGTTTGTCATTCTGCCATATCCACCCATTAGATCTGGGTAGATCATTCATGTAGTAGAAGAATAGACAGAGTATCAAGCCACCATATTTGAAGGAGTTCTTCTTGTCCTTCTTTATCTTCTACAGATTTTCCAAAAGTTGGTTTAGAAGGAGCTCGCAAAGATCATAGTCTGCATTCTTCCTCAACATTTCATAAGCAGTATATACTTCAGTTCTGAATACTGAATTCTCCCTACTGGAGTGATATATCTTATATCCAATTATCATTGATGCAAACTTGATATCCGGATCTATGATATCCTCAATTGTCATTGCTCTTTTATCAAACTTTGATCCAGTAGCCTCACTTACTATTTGGTTTTTGATAGATTTAAGAGTAGGCATCCCACCGGTTGAGTGTAATATGGTTACTGTCCTAATGGCATCCTTAGTGATCTTAAATAGGTTGTTCAACCACATGAAGTTGTCATGTATTCTGCTCAAAATGTACCAAACCCATTCATCTTCCATAAAATAGGGGAAATGAATGCACTGTTCGAAATGTTTGTCTCGGATAGCCTTATACTGAGGTTTGAGATCAAAAGAGTCATCTATTAACTAATTGTGATAGATATCTAACAGCTTGGATTCTCCAAACTCTTCAATGTTCACATGAATGTATGCCCTAATGTCTTCAACATGCAAAACCCCATGTGGAATGCTGGAAAATGCACCTAAAGGGTCCACTTCTAGAGATTTGTAGGGATGTTTCTTAAATTTGGGTCGAGGCCTATTAGAAATCTTTACAACATTTGGAGTAGCCATCTTCAAAAGATTTGCAAAGAGATATTCAGCAATGGAAAATACCTTTTACGCTTCTAGGGTTCACTGAATGAGCCAGATTAATTTGCTGGATGAATCGACTTCAATGGTTGATCTTTGAGAGTTTGAGACAATTTGTTACAGAGCTCCTTTTCTTTTCTTCTTGAGTGAAAATGTGTAAATGACGAACGAATGAACTCTTTTATTTCTAGGAAAGCCCTAATTTCATACTGCAATAAATGCGCAACCTAAGTCATTCCAGTTGCCTTGTTCTTCTTATTCAGATGACTTGATGAACCAAAACAATCTTGTTCTAAACATCTTGCGGATCTTCCATATCTTAACCACAGTTTATTTAGATGTTTCTCTGAGAACCCTTTAATCCGCAACTCTCCTTGTGCCAATCCCGACACCAATTAACTAGCTGGGGGAAAAATGTTTTTCCTTGTGTCTCCCCCTGAGCCAGAGCTCACTTTTTAATTTCTGGAAGGAATATCAGCACCAGATTTTGGTGCGGATCCATCCCCTACATTTTCTGTACTTCTCTTCACCCAAATCTTGTCCATCTCACTTTGAACTTCATCCGCATTCACTTTTCCTTTTCCCTTGTCTTGATTCTGATTATGATGTACCGGACCTCTTTTGTCCTGATTCTTGCTTCTACAGAATTTGGCAATATGACCAGATTTATTGCAATTGTGGCAAACAACATTTATTTGCATATTTGATTGATGTCCTCTTGATCTGCATTGATTAGCCATATGACCCATTCTATTGCATGCAAAGCATCTACCATTGAATGAATTGTTCATTTGCATATTTCTGCATTCATGAGATTTGTGACCATACCTCTTGCAGTTAAAACATTGTCCAGAGAAGGATGTATTAGTCTGATTCATTCTTTTTTTGCACTGATTAGCTTTGTGACCAAAGTTATTGCAGTTGTGGCAGTATCCATTGAAGGATGGATATCTTTGAGCATTAGGTTGCCTTACCAGAGGTCTTCTAGGCCTATTCCTTGGATTTTCTGATCCAAACTTCTTCTGATCGGATCCAGAGCTTTCACCTTTCTCATATCCCAAGCCACACTTGTCATCTACCCTCTTTTGGCTTTCAAGAAGAACTTCAAGTTGAGTATAACTTATCTTGAATTTCTCTTTGTATTCATTTGCTGTTTGAAGATCCCTTTTAAGAGAGACAATTTGATCCTCAAGTTTTTCTTCATTATCTTTAGCATCTTCAAGATTAAATTCAAGATGTCTAATTATTCTATCCATCTTGTGGTAGTCTTCTATTTTCTCTTTGAGAGATAATCTTAGATCATCTTCTATTTTTCTTTTCTCTTAAATTTCTTGAGTAAATTTTATAACTCCTGATTCCATTTCATGTCTTACCATAATGACCTCTTTTGATAACTTTTCACATAACTTGGTTTTCTCCTTTAGATCTTCATTTGTATCATTGGCTTCACCTTGACTTGCCAATTGCTGAAGTAGATCCTTTCTCTTTTTCATAGAGATACTCAGTTTCCCTTTTAGTTCATTTATGAAATCATCAGCCT
Organism: Cunninghamia lanceolata; assembly: GCA_027924645.1. Taxonomy (NCBI): domain Eukaryota; kingdom Viridiplantae; phylum Streptophyta; class Pinopsida; order Cupressales; family Cupressaceae; genus Cunninghamia; species Cunninghamia lanceolata. The sequence continues at coordinate 20,809,509 of BSBN01000112.1, read as the reverse complement.
GTTCGAGTCTTTCCTTCAATTCATTGACTTCAGAGTTAAATTGCTCAAGATCATCTAGGGTAGTCTAAAGTTGTTCCCTCATACCATACACATCCATTTGAATTCCCAGATCTTCCTCAAGCTATTAGGCTCTATTAGGAGGAACTTGGCTCTAATACCAATTGTTGATAACTGAGAGGGGGGAGGTTAATCAGTTATCTTAATTATTTTAACTTTCTGTTCTTCTTTATCAACTAGTATAGTATCAAAACACATAAGCTTAAATGAACATGAAAGCATAAATAAACTCAGTACACATGACACAATGTTTTTGATGTGGAAACCCTGTTAAGGGAGAAAACCACGAGGTGATTAACCCAAAAATGTATTCTCTATTAGAAGAATAGAAATACAAAATGGCACTTGCCAATTAGGGCTCACTGCCCGAGCACACTGCTCACAAGAGGCTCACTGCCTACAAGAGACTCACTGTCTACAAGTTATAAAGAGAGTAACAAGATACTTGAACTGATGAGAAGCATCCACATATGCTGGAGTTCAGTTCTAGTTAGGCTCTGTATACTGATCTACTGCACTTCATTCTTCCTCTTCTTTTGTGCTACTGTCCTTTCACATACCGAACCTGCTTTACTGCTTTCACACTATTCTTCTACTTTTATTTGCACACACCACTACTCTACACATACCTTCTCATCAAAATCTATTTGGTATATATATCCACACAACGGATTTCATCCTCTTTCTAGTTGGCATCCGGAACAGTCAATATTTATCCAAACTCTAATCTGTCGGCTGAATCCTTTCTTATCAAGTGATGTGTATCAAGGAGATGCTTATAGAAGTCATCAATTATGTCAGCCAATCATGAATGATACCTTAAGAATCTTAATCACTATCAACTACTCATCTGGAATAAGGTCTGATACTCTATTGGTCAGTTCTTCCTCTGTCAACTCTGCCAAACTGGACCCCAATACTTAGATGCTCATATCTCTTCACTCTTACATCACCGAAGGCTCAATCCCTGGAATCTATGAGTCAATGTATTCCTCTTGACTTCCCAAGTCTGCACTTTACAAAGATACTTTCTCTAAGAGATCCAGACCTGACTGTCGGACCTTGCTGTATGCTCTGTTCTTGCTTACCGGACCACAACACTTCTTCAATCTGACTTTCGGTATAGGCACACCATGTTCTGTAGATGGGTGGGATGAACTTTGTTGCCATCAATGACAACACTCATGAAGCCATATAGTGTCTCTTGCCAACAATCCCTAGAACTCAAAACACTGAAGCAGACAGAATGGCACAAATTGGTTCCCAATTTGACCCAACAAGTGACCTGATCATTAATAGTGAGGCAATAAAAGTAACAGTGAGACTAGCAATCCCAGACAACAACCAGAACTGGCAAGTCTTTGATAATGATCTCTAGGTACTTTTGTTTCTATAACAGTCAAGAGAGTTTGTTGACCAATTACAGCCCAAGATCAAAGAAGCTTATGGGGACCAAATTATCTAGCTGAAATCTAATAAGATCCCAAAGGGATTGATCACACTAGAAAATCTATTTGACCCAGATGATGTAAGTTTGGACAAGAGGAAGTTTAAGGCAAGCAAAGATGATTACTCTGAGATTCAAGTTAGTGAAGGAAGAAAATTGAAGGTAGGCAATGCTACTACCCAAGAAGAAAAGGATAAGTTGATTTCTTTGTGTAATAAGTATGAACATCATTCAACATACCATAGAACTCGTTGAAGGTTCAAAACTAGTCCATCAGAAACAAAGACTAGTCAATCCTAGTATTGAACCCTTAATGGTAGATGAATTACAAAAACTCTTAGAATCCAAGATCATATTTCCCATCAAGCATTCAACTTGGGTTTCCAATTTGGTGCCAGTGAGAAAGAAGAATGGGGACATAAGACTTTGTGTAGACCTCAGAGACTTGAACAAAGCATCATTGAAGGATCATTACCCCTTGCCATCCATAGAACAAATTTTGCAAACAGTGGCTGTATTAGAGAGTTTTTCTTTGCTTGATGTTTTCTCAAGGTACAATCAGATTTGGTTAGCTGATGAAGACCAACATAAGACAACATTCACTACAAAGTGGGGAACCTTCACGTATGCCAAAATGTCATTTGGTCTATCAAATGCTGGATCTACTTTTCAGCACACCATGGCTATAGCATTTGGAGACCTTATAAATAAGATCATTCTGATCTATTTAGATGACCTGACTATATTTACCAAAGATGCCAAAGATCACTGTGAGCACCTAGAAGCTATTTTTCAGAAATGTCAAGAGTTTGGGATCTCCCTAAATCCTAAGAAGTGTATTTTTGTTGTGCCCCAAGGGAAACTTCTGGGACACATTGTTTCAAAAGATGGAATTTCCATTGATCAAAAGTGAGTCACAACCATACTAAATCTATCTTTGCTAGTCAACAAGAAGGTAGTTCAGTCCTTTCTGGGAAAGATCAATTTTGTCAGTCGCTTTATTTATGATTTTGCAGGGTTAGATAGACCCATTACTCTGCTACTGAAGAAACATTTAGTTTTCAAATGGACTGTTGAAGGGAGACAAGCTTTTGAAGAAGTAAGGAAAGCCATTAACACTACACTAGTACTGAGAAATCTAGATTTCTCTAAGCCCTTTATAATGTATGTATATGGAGGAAAACACAATGTGGCAACTGTTCTGTCCCAGAAAGATGATAAAGAAGAAGGAGAACATCCAATTGCATTCTTCTCTAGAACACTTAGGGAGTATGAATCAAGGTATAATTTTGTTTAGAAACAAGCTTATGCAATGGTAAAAGCTCTTAAAAAATTTAGGCATTTAGTAATAGGGAATAAGATCCTAATATTAGTAGCCCACCCTAGTGTAAGGGAATATATCATGGAGGGAGAGATCACTGAAAAGAGGGCCAATTGGATAACTAAAATCCTAGAATATGATGTAGAGGTAAGGCCTACCAAATTGGTCAGAGGCAGGGGAATTTTCCAATATATTACTCAAGACATAGAAGAGTCAATGTTTGAAGAATAAAAAGTAGAAACAGTATTGAGAATATAAGAGGTTAATCAAGACTCTTGGGTAAGTGACAGGATACGGTTCATGAGAATTGGTATTTTCCCCAATGAACTCTCCCCTGATAAGAGAAGATATTATAAATAGCAAGGAGTCCATTTTGTATTGGTTGATCATGTTTTCTTTAGGAAGAATATTGATGGAACACTGTTAAGATGTGTAGAGAATGATGAAGCCCAAAGGATACTGTATGAGTTCCATCATGGGATCTCAGGGGAGCACTTTTTAGCAAAAACTATTGCAATTAAAGTGACACAAGCTAGCTACTTTTGGCCAAAACTGTTTGCAGATTGCTATAGGGTGGTCAAAGAATGTTAGGCTTATCAGTTTTATACTAGAAAAAGGAGAAATGCAGCATTGCCTCTAAGTCCCATAATAGTGGAGGAACCCTTTGCTTAGTGGGGTTTAGAATTTATTGGGATGATTAATCCAGTGTCAAATATGGGATACAAATGGATCCTTACTGCAACAGATTACTTTACAAGGTGGAGTGAAGCAGTGCCACTCAAAGAAGCTACTGAAAAGGTAATCTTAGAGTTTCTCGAGGCTATAACTACCCACTTTGACCCTTCTCACACCATCATATCAGATAATGCCAAGGCATTTTTAGGAACAAGATTGTCAGAATTTGCATTAAAAAATGGAATATATCTAAAGATTTCTTCTAATTAGTACCCACAAGGCAATGGTTTGGCAGAATCTACAAACAAAAACCTGATTAGACTCATAAAGAGAATAGGGGCTGATCATCAGAGAGAGTGGCATAAGTCCCTTAATTCAGCATTATGGGCGGATAGAATCACACCAAAGAAAGTAACCAAAATGTCCCCCTATGACTTGGTATATGGTAAACATGCAATAATGCCACTAGTATAGAAATCCCTGCCTTACACTTGTTGAAACAACTAGAGATAGAAGAAAGTGGTGCGATGCATGTGAGATCAACTGAGTTATTGGAGGTTCAAGAGAAAAGAGAAAAAGCACATGAGTCACTAACAAAGCATCAATAGATTGTGAAGAACTAGTTTGACAGAAGAACCTCCAATCCAAAATTTGAAGTTGGGTCACTGGTTCTAAAATGGGATGAGAGAGATGCCAAACCAGGCCAACACAGTAAGTTTGACTCACTATGGATAGGTCCTTTTAAGACCTAAGCCTATAAGCAACACAATGCCTTTGAGTTAGAGACTATGGATGGAGAACTTGAAGAGATTTCTGTAAATGGGATCTTCTTGAAGCATTTTACATGAGTCTTGAAACTTGCCATGTATCATAGTTAGTTAGGTGTTTCTTTTAGTTGTTTCTTCTACTTTTGTCTTACTTTCCTACTTTTTCCCTTTTAATAAGTGTCCTATAAACACATGTCTGTAGCGCAGTAGTTCCTCTTGTTGAATAGTTGCATTTACTAAGGCTATTTGGCAGCTCCTTAAGACATTAAGGGAAGTACCAAATCATATGATTGTCATTTTTAATGCTAACCTGACACTTCGCCCCATACAGATTTTCAAAGATACACTAACCATATTTTTGGTGTCAATGCCATTAATAAGACATAATGGGTTATTAATGATTCATTATGCCCTGCTGAGCTAAGTTTTGAGCCTCTATGATTAATGCATTTGCTATTTCGCATTTTGCTTTTGCTCTGCTTTCTACATCTGAACGTCATTCCTTTCCTACAAATCCAGTCTAAGTCCATTTTTCATTTATAGTCCCAATATCTTCTTTCTATGTCAAGAGTTTCCAAGGGTTTTACAAGAGATACAAAAAATGTCAGAGCCACAATCGCCACAGGAAGGGCTAGGGCTCTTTGAACAATCTGATAAATTAATGAGAAGAAAGTCTTATGTGTCTGCACCAGCGCAACCGAAAGCAAGCTATCCAAGGACAAGGGTCCCAGAAACAAGGGTGAGTGCAGACTCAACACATGTAACAGACTATGAAGATGGCATTTTTGACACACGCATGCAGAAGAACACTGAGACTCTTCAAGAGGGAGCTCACCAAAGGTGTCTCAATTGTGCAGCAAAGGGGCAGTCAAAAACTTTCAGAATGAGGGTTTGGACCTCCCAATTGGCATAGTTTGTGGTTCCCACTGTTCACCCATATCCAGAATTGATAGACTTATGTGCGGAGTGGTTTCATCCTCCAACTGCTTCTATTCAACATGGCCCCTTCATGGTCTAGATAACCCCCAAAGAACTTAGGGATATGTTAGCTTTACAACATGATAGGACAGCCACATTTCCTACTATTCCTAAGTTGTAGGCTACATGGGCAAATCTCCATAGTAGGGTACAGTTCTTGAACACTTAACTAAATTTAGGAGACGACAATACCTAGCTGCCAATCCTACCCACAGGCCGAGCCCAATTTAAACAAGATGTCGAAGATGCCCTCGCCATGCTATCTTTTATCTTTGGCCAGTATGATGATTCTACGATAAATGATTGGCAACTTACAATGATCTTTAGATTGAAAACTATGGACAAGTCCCAGGAGTATTGTCTTGACTTTGCAGAACAAATTTCCTAGGTTATGGTGGACCAGCTTGCAATTTTTTCTCAGAATCATGTTTTTAGGTACTCGGCCTATCTATTTCATCTAATGTTGTATCAAAATTATGGTCTCTTTCAAAATTATATGCATTTAAATATGTATGACCTTGAGTCTGGTAGCAATAGAACAATTCCCATGTCTGTATGGACACATGTTCTTTCAAATACATCAGATCCCTATGAGTTTGCAAAATGTTTTGTTGCACCAGTTTTTAACCATATAGTGTTTGAGCATGTAGAAAATAGAATGACATAGAGCCTCAGGGGTTTCTTAACCAACTTACCAATTCCTTGTGATTACTTCTTTGGAGCCCATACAACTATCATTAGACTTCATGGCTATGCTGGAGAGGTTGTTATGTTGAGAAAAGTCTTGACCCCTAGGGTTACGTTTTTAGAAGTGGCTCATTAGGTATCTGTCATTGATAACAATTTTGGGCATAAGAAGAGGAAAAAGAAAATGTATGATGTCCCCTAGACTAGGGAAAAGATAACAATTCAAGAAAGAGAAACTGAGAGTCTTCTGTTGAGGAAGTTGGCTGCTTATGGTTTCTTGATTGTTGAGGATAAATGGAAATACGATCCAGATAGCTTCCTAGCTTCTTGGATTATTAATAATAAGGTTTCTGCAAAATTTATTCATGAGAAATGCCCTTTCTGGGAGAAGAGAAGATTGCTTAGGAAGCATGATCTTGTAATTTATGTTGAATTAAAAGACTTGCCAGATGAAGGTCCTAGGCCATGGGAAACCTTTTATAGGAAGGTACAAGAGTATGACCGTAAGAAGTCAATGACTGCAGGCCTTAGAGCTACCTTGAGGAAGAAGGACTGTAGTGCAGAGAAAATTGCAGCTTATTGGAAATACAGACAAGAGATATCTGAAACTACTCATACTTTTAGAAATGTTGAAACTGATGAAGAATGGGAAATAGTATGGGATGCATTTCAAATGACCCTAGTTTCTAGTCCTGACATGAATAATATTCCAGAAAACTCCAGAAATAGAGAAGGGGCAAGATGTTCAAGAGATAGGGAAAGCATCGGTTGCAGCTCCTAGAACCCAATGGCCTCCATCTCTTAGTTCCTTACAAAAACAAAAGGAGACTGTATCATCTCTGTCTCTTGAGATCTAAATAGCTTCGGCATCTGGGGGTCTCAGAGCGGCACCTTTGCAACAAACACTAATCAACCTTGAGGAAGAAGACCCAGAAGAGGCATCAGATAGGCCTCAAAAGAAAATATGGAAGTTAGTATTAGAAGAGGAGGACACGGATGAACAAATATTGGTGCCACAACAACAACAAGCTCCTGTCATCTCCTCAATGGCTCAGGTAAGTACTTCTTCTCTCTTTTCCCCTCTTACTTCTTCTCATTTAGGAGTGGCAACACAATTGTCCCAATTTTCCATGCCTCTTGCCACTTCTGTTGAGCCTTTGCAAACCTTTTCCCTAGTTGCCAATTCACCAACCATGTCTTCACAGGCCATTTCCCTACCTTTATTTTCCCCATCCATGCTCAAGCGGGCTTTGCCACAATTTGATCCTAGGTAGCAAATAACTTCCATTCCTTATGGATTGCCTCAAGGCCGTCCATTTGCTAGAGGCTCTATTGCATCACCTCCTACCTTCCAAGCCCAAGCTGACACAACCAGAAAGGCAAGAGAGGCATAGATGGAAAAGAAAAGAAAGAAAGAGAATAAGAGCCTTGTTGTGCCTCATGTCAAATCTTTATTTGACCCTATTCAATAGTCTTTGACTATTAAGCATTTGGCTCCTAATGTGATCAAACCTAATGAGCAAATCCAGCCATAAGACTATTCAATGAATGTAGTGGCTATGGATCTATCTCTTTTTTAGGCCATAGGACCAAGTTGAATTGATGAATGAGACTACTTCTACTATAACTACTAATTATTTGAAGATGACAAAGAGGTTACACAAGATTGAAGCTGATTTGGCACAAGAAAAAGCTACCAGTAGTAGTTTGACAACATAAATTCAAGCTAAGAATAAGGAAATTGATACTTTGAACAAGAATCTGTAGTCCACTGTCCCCTTATAAGCACACCAAACACTACAGGCTCAGGTTTCAACCTTAAAGAATGAGATTGCATAGGATAAAGTTGTTGTTACTACCTTGAGATAGGAGAAGGCCATTTCAGAAAAAGAAGTGGCAGGACAAGATTCAGGAATTATCACAATTGTAGCAGAATCTACTAAAGGAGCAAAATCAGAATAGTGCAACTCAAGTACAACTTATGGCTGAACAGTAAAAGGTAAAGCAACTAACTATTGAGTTAGCATAGAGGCCACAAAATGTTGGAGTTCTGAATATGGTGAAAGAGCTCTATGTATCTGCATGGGAGAGAATCTCTAAGGAGATTGTGTAACTTAAGCCATCCCTTACCTTCTTGCTAAATGCACAACAATTGTGTGAGAAAGTAGAAGCTTTAGTACAAGCTACCTTATCTATTGTTTCCTTAAGGGTCTTGGATTCATAGCTTCTATTGCAGAAACTCTATGATACATCTGATGAAACCCTATCTGCAGCTGGTGTGAATGATAGAATGATGGCTACCAAAAGGGTGAATGAAGTGTTGAGTTGCAATTTTGCTGCTATGAACTGCAAGGAATTGTTAGATTATGTCAGGGAGAGTGTAAAAGATATGAAGAGACATATAGAAGAATTGGTTTAGTTGGGGTTACCCTCTCCCTTTCCCGATGACAACACAGTGTTAATGATAGATGTAATAAAGGCTCTTCTACTTACTAAGCAAAGTGATCAAACTATTTTTCAAAGTCTGAGTGATTCTTCCTCTGTGAAAGAAGTAGAAGCAGTTCTGGGTCCAATCGCTCATCTAGAATTTCAGTTACATGTTGTGGTGCAAATTTTGCAATCTATTTCTCATAAAGATATTATTAATTTAGACTTTGCATTTTAGGATTTGTAAAGCAAACAAGGACTGTTAGATTCAGAATGGTTTGTTTATCAAACTACATTACAGAAGTTGTGATTCTCTTTCTATGGTAGTGCATTTTTGAAATTTTGTTAATGCTGGAGTTCTCTCTGCATAGGTGTAGAGGTCCATGTGATCACCAAGAACTATAGAGTCTAACTCTACATTTCATTTTATATTGCTTCACGGCTCATTGTTTCCAGTTTATATAGTAGTTTCTGTAGTTTCTATATATTTCTTTGTATGCTTCTTATGCCTCACAGTCTCAGTGTTATTTCTTGAATGTGGGATGCGCCACGTGTTTCTACCCGATGCTCGGGGAATAAAGTTTATTAAGTTTCAGCTTGCAGTGGGTGCTACCAAGTGTCTTTTGTTGCTTTGTGCGGATGCTGCCACATGGTTCTCTTCTATTAAGTTTCAGGCACTGAGAAGTAGATGGTGGGCCCAAGGGATATTTTGACACAGTTCTAGTTTGATGTGGAGCTTGCCACATGCTTTATGTGGAGGCTAAGTTTATCTTCATATTGATATAGCCGGAGGCTGCCACGTGTTTTCCTTTATGAAATTCTAGTTGTGCAGAGAGCACCAAGTGTTCTTTCTATAGGGCTTCCAAAGACTCTTATCAAGCTTAAGATATAGTCAGAGGGTGCCATGTTTCTTTTGTTTCTTTGTGTGGAGCGCACCATGTGTCACAATGTTGTGTCTCTTTTTTAGAAGACTAGGAAATATGGTGGGTCCCCAAGATAAGTGCTACAGTTTCTTAATTATGCAGAGATTGACAAGTGTCGTTACCACAGATGCTTGGGGAATAAAGATAAATAGGTTTTAAGATCTATAGAAGTTGCCAAGTGTCCTAGTTTTGTTTCTCTGAGGTTGCCGCATATCATGTTTCAAGTGTGGCAGATGGCGACAGGTGGCACTATCCTATGTGTCCTTTTTGAAGGTAAAGAAGCTAAGTTTTATGTGGATGCTACCATGTGGAATATGTTTGAAGCCATTTGAGCAGTTGCAGGTGATGCTACGTGTTGCAATAGAAAAGCAGTTATTGTGCCACATATTTTATCGCTCGACCAATGAGTGTGCAAGAAAAGGTGGTTGCGAATTTGAGGAGATTCTCAATGTCGATTCAAGTGGCAGTTCGAGTCCCAGTTCTATTTCAGCCGTTAGGATTCTGGACAGTTACAGGCAATCTTGAGCCAAATTTTATGGTTATATATATAAGAGATAGTGTAATATGAAGGAGTTTTTTTTTTAGTTATCGATTAAGAATTGGGAACTTTTGACTGTGATCAGATTATCATTTGCCTTAATTTTGCTATTTTTGATAAAGAAAGCTGATATACTTGTGCATGTCACTGTTCCTTTTGTATTTACTGAATTATTAATGAAAGAAGCTCTGTTCTGTGCTAGTCATGATATTATCTATGTCTCTGCATTAATTTTTGAGTTTAGTCTTTGATATTTTAATTCATTTACAATCTGTTTATATTGATCATGCAACATTTGCTCTTTAATATAGCTGAATCTTGAGAATTTTTTCACTGTGCTAGTTATTAAATTTTTCATTCATGCACATCGCCATAGGTTTAGATTTTATTTCATTGTATCTGTAATCTTGTTTCTTTCTCTCTCCTTTACACAAAACCCCATTGAAATAGGAAGAGCTAGCTTCTGTAAAATCTGGAGGTTGTTTCAAGTGTCAAGTCCAACATTCTTGAAACTTCTCATGTTGGTTTTAGAACCTGCGCAATTTTATACATCAACAGGGATCAAGACATATTTGGTATCTAGATAAATCTAGCTATCTGTATCTATTTATATTTAGGGGTCCTTGTAGGTTTTGATTTGACTAGTATTGTTGGTGGTGATCTACATGTTGCGGTATAGTATGATGTGTGTTCATACTCATATTATGTTGGCAAGGTGGATCATGTTGCTGACTAGGAGGTGGATAGGTATTAGCCATATGTTGGGAAGTCATAAGAGCATTATGTGTTATTAGGTTTTGTGGTGGGATGTTGTGTTGTACATGACTAGTGTTATCTAGATTCTGTGGTGCTTTTGAAGCATTAAAACCACTTACACTCTGATGTGAGCCTTGTGTATTATTTGCAGGAGCATGCCCACTTTGCTTATGGGGAGGTATATATTTTGAGAGCTTCTTGTTACACATCAAGATTTTATCTACTGCAACTCATGTTTTATTCCTTCTTCCTCTTCTTTTATTTTGGCTAGCCTAAGTTCTTCCTATAAATTTTGCAAGTCTTGTTGCACCTCATCAGCATTTCTTGTGTCTTTTTAGTGCAGGGCACCTAGGAACAGTTTGACACCTCAAGCATTTGGATGCATTTTTCATAAGTTATGGTTTTTGTTCAATGTGTTTAGTAATAAGGCTTTTAGCCATTATTGTAAGGTCCTTCTGTATGGTCAAGAGGCTTGGGGTAAGCATATAAACCTCAAGACACTCTTAGTCCATTTGGACCCTTGTTGTGCCAATTAGGCCTAGAAGGTCTAATCAAGCATTTGGATGCATTTTTCATAAGTTATGGTTTTTGTTCAATGTGTTTGGTAATAAGGCTTTTAGCCATTATTGTAAGGTCCTTCTGTATGGTCAAGAGGCTTGGGGTAAGCACATAAACCTCAAGACACTCTTAGTCCATTTGGACCCTTGTTGTGCCAATTAGGCCTAGAAGGTCTAATCAAGCATTTGGATGCATTTTTCATAAGTTATGGTTTTTGTTCAATGTGTTTGGTAATAAGGCTTTTATCCATTATTGTAAGGTCCTTCTGTATGGTCAAGAGGCTTGGGGTAAGCATATAAACCTCAAGACACTCTTAGTCCATTTGGACACTTGTTGTGCCAATTAGGCCTAGAAGGTCTAAGGATTGGTTTTTGAGTCTTTTGGTTGTTTTTAGTGTTATAGTATGTTGGAAGGAGTGTGTTGGTCATTTGGACTCCATTGGACAAGCCAAACAAATCAACCTCCTTGTGTTAATGCAAAACACCATAGTTGTCAAAGGTGTTGTGTTGGGTTAGTTCAAAAACCACTTTGGGTGGTTGAATGCTGTTGTAGAAGTTGGAAATCGACTTGGATGGGTTGATAACATTGTGGTTTTACTCTTGTATAGCAGAGGAGGTCTGGTACGGAGTTTTGGGCATTCAAACAATAAAAACAGTCACTTTTTCCCTATTTTTCTTGTTGTGTATGGCCTGTACGGATTGGCTAGGTGAGCAAATGTACTTTTCCTGAAACTAGACTGAGTCAAGGTTTGAATGCAACTAGTTTGAGGTCCTGAAGTGGTCGGAGTTGAAAGTTATTGAATTTTCTTTCAAAAGTAGTCTAGAAACCCTGTTTTCTAGGGTTTGTCATATAAATCCGGCCCTAGAATGCATTCCCACTAGTGAAAATTCATGAAAACTAGTGAAATGTAGGCTAGGGATGTACTCTACAGGATTCCAAAAGTATTTGGTGGGGAAAGGTTGTTTTTGGATTTTAAGGTGATGCCCTAGGTCAAGTATTACCATGTATTTGGCCTATTTTATGCAATTTGCTGTTGTAGAAAACAAAATCCTGATGTGGTGAGTGAATAGATGGTGGTTTTGTATTGTTTGGGCATGGTAGGAGTGTTCCAAATTCTTGTCCCTAATCTATGCACCTAAAATTGATCACTTACTTTGTAACCTAGCCCTAAACTGATCAATTAGGCCTAGAGACCTATTGAGTGTTCTGAGTTGCTGGAGTAGAGTTGGAATAGGAGACTTGGAAGTTTGATAGGGTCCCTTAAAGGGTATCTAAAACCATCATTTACTTGCCTGGTCATTTAGGATTTTGTCAAGTTGTGTTGAGAAAACTAGGTTTGGAGGGCTAGTAGCTTCACTAGTCAAAGTAGAGGTAGGAGAGTTTTGGGAAGTTGGGGATCAAACCAACTGCATGTAAAGTGTTTATTGATCTATCTTAAGGTGTGGGAGAAGCCTTGAAGGTTGAGTCATCACCAGGATATCAAACTCTTCATATACCCTTGAATGTGCCTTTGGTTGGTTGGTTGAAGGCTAGGTGAGTGGGTGAGTGGGCAAAGGAGAATAGTAAACATTGTGTTGTTGCTTCCCTTGTGCCACTCTGTATCAGGTGGTATCAGAGCCATCAAAGATATGGGAGATAGAGAAGAAGAGGAGGAAATTCCTTCAAAGGTGACAAATGCTAAATTGGCAAAGATAGTGAGAGAGCAAGCAGCCAAGAACAAAAGGATGGAGGCTGAGATAGAAAAGTTGAAGAAGGACAAGGATAAGAAGAAGAAATCAGAGGTCATCTTGGATTCAAATGAAGAGGATCAAGATGAAGAAGAAGGAGTGCCTATGGAAGAGCCACAAGGAGGCATGTCAGAAAGACAATTCCTAAATGCACTTGGAAAGTTGAGTAGGAAGGACACTAAGGCAGACTTACCTATGTTTCCTAGTAAGATGAATCCAGAGGAGTGCCTTGATTGGATAGAGGCAATGGAGAACTATTTTGAATGTGAAGAAGTGGTAGAGAATCAGAAAGTGAGGATTGCCAAGTCAAGAACAAAAGGGCCAGCCTTGAGTTGGTGGAACTTCATTCAAAATGAGAGGATAGAGGATGATAGAAACCCTATCTCTACACGGAGGAAAATGGTACTTGAAATCAAGAAGCAATTTTTCCCTGAGGATTATGAAGTCAACTTGAACAAGAAATTGCACAACTTGAGACAGAAGGACATGGACGTGAGCACCTACACAGAGGAGTTTCACAAGATGTGTTTGAAAGCTAAGATGCCTGAGAATGAAAAATAGAAGCTTGCAAGGTATCTCAATGGCCTTAAGTTCTCCATTCAAGATGAATTAACCCTCTTTAACCCAGAGACAGTCCATAAGTGCTTCCAAATAGAACTGAGGATTGAGGATAAGCAAAGGAGAAAAGGTGATTCAAACAATAGTAGCAGAGGCAGAGGAAATCTAAACTTTAGGGGCAGAGGCAGATTTCAAAACAGAGATAATTCTTCAAGACCCCAAGGTGGCAGATTTCAAGAAGGCAGTCAAGGGGTTGCTGATAGAGACAGTGCTGATAAGGGTTAGTTTAGAGGGAGAGGTAATGGCAGAGGAAGAAGTGGGGGTAGGGGTCCCAATGTGTTCACTGGAAGGTGTTTCTCTTGCAATCAGATAGGACATCAGTCCTTTAGGTGCCCGAAGAAGATGGGAAACACTACTGCAAATCAGAAAGATAGAAGGGTACAACTCCTTCAAGAAGAGTACTGTCAAAGCACCACAAGTTATCAAACAGCCTCTTCCAAGTCTACAGCACCAAAAACTAGAGAATGCATCATGTTTAACAGGTACCTCATCATGCCATCCACCAAGGAGCAGCCCCAAAGGAACAACTTGTTCAGAACCACTTGCAAGGTGAAAGGAAAAGTTTGCAAGGTAATAGTTGATTCAGGTTCTTCTAAAAATTTGGCTTCTAATGAAATGGTGACTAAGTTAGGATTGGAAAGGATACCCCGTCCTAACCCCTATAGAGTCTTTTGGCTAACCAAGGAACAACAAATTGTGGTGAAAGAGTAATGTTGGGTTGAATTCAAGATAGGTGAATATCATGATAGGATTCTTTGTGAGATACTGGATATGGATGCATGCCACCTTCTTCTTGGAAGGCCTTGGCAACATGACACAAGTGCCCAACATGATGGTAAGAAAAATGTGATTCATTTGTCCAAAAATGGTGAAAAGTTCACAATAACTCCTTTGATTGATGATTGCAAAGAGAAGATCATTTCTAGTTCAGTTATGTTGGTAGGTGAAAAAGAATTTTTGGCTAACCTCAAGGAAGAGAAAGTGCCATGTTTTGCAGTAGTCATCAAGCCCAAGGATGTAAATCCCAAGAAGGTCAAAGTGCAACAACCTCTTAGGAGGATTGGACCCAAGGAAGTGGAAGAACTATTGGAAAGGTTCCAGGATGTGATAGTCGATGAGAGTAAGGATGCCCTTCCACCAAAGAGGGAGATTAGTCATTGCATTGATCTCATCCCTGGATCCACCCTACCAAACCAAGCAGCCTACAAGCTGACTCCAGAGCAAAATGCAGAAGTGGTAAGACAAATCCAAGACTTGTTGGATAGAGGACTTATAAGGAGGAGTATTAGTCCATGTGCAGTACCTACAGTACTTGCACCCAAGAAGGAAGGAACATGGAGACTATGCACTGATTCCAGGGCCATTAACAAGATTACTATTAGGATAAGGGAGGGGGATGAGTGGAAAACTGCCTTCAAAACCAATGAAGGACTATTTGAATGGGTTGTCATGCCTTTTGGCTTATCAAATGCACTAAGCATCTTCATGAGATTGATGAATGAGGTGCTAAAACCTTTCCTTAACAAGTTTATTGTTGTGTATTTGGATGATATATTGGTTTTTAGTGACAGCAAGGAAGATCACCTAAGACATATCCATCAAGTGCTCAGGAGGCTTCAAGAGGAGAAGTTGAGAATCAACCTTGACAAATGTGTCTTCCTACAAGAAGAGTTGATATTCTTGGGGTTTGTCATCTCTAAGGGCAGCCTAAAAATAGATCCAAGCAAGGTGGAAGCCATTCTTAATTGGCCCACACCTACAACAGCCTCTGAGGTAAGGAGTTTCCATGGTTTATGCAACTTTTATAGAAAGTTCATTAGAGGGATTAGTGCCATTTGTGCTCCACTTGTTGACACCATAAAAGGGGGCAAGAAATGTGTATTTGTGTGGACAAATGAGGCCAATCAAGCCTTTGACCTGTTAAAGAAAAAAATATCAAAACAATCGGTCCTTGTTCTACCTAATTTTGACAAGGTCTTTGTGGTAGAGTGTGATGCAAGTAAGAGGGCTATTGGGGGAGTCCTAAGTCAAGATGGGAAGCCTATAGCCTTCTTTAGTGAGAAGTTAAATGAGGCAAAATAGAACTACTCTACCTATGATCTAGAATTATATGCAATGGTCTAATCATTGAGGAAGTGGAGACACTATTTATTGCCTAAGGAATTTATAGTTTTTACTGATAACCATGCATTGAGCTTCTTGAACAGGCAGCAGAAGTTAAACCATAGACATGTCAAGTGGATGGAGTACATCCAAGCATACACCTTCTCAATAAAACACAAGAAAGGAGTGGCCAATAAGGTAGCCGATGCCTTAAGTAGGAGAAATCTTGTTGTGTAGACTATTCAGTTGGAAAGTACAGGTATTCATGCCATCAAAGATCAGTATGCAGCAGATGAAGACTTCAAAGAACCATACCTATCTTGCAAGGCCTTGACAGGAAGGTATAACATTGATTTTTCTAATTTTTTGTTACAAAATGGATATCTTTTCAAGGGTAGCATGTTGTGTATCCCAAGAGGGTCTGTTAGAGAGAATATTATCAAGGAAAAGCACTGTGACAGCATGTTAGGCCAGTTTGGCATTGATAAGACCCTAGAATTGGTTAGGAGATACTATTTTTAGCCAAAGTTACCAACCGATGTAAGAAAGTTTGTTGAAACTTGTCAAATTTTCCAAAGAGCCAAGGGGCATACATCAAATGCAGATCTATACACTCCACTACCTATTCCTTCAAAGCCTTGGGATTCCATAAGTATGGATTTTGTACTTGGTTTGCCTAGGACAAAGAGTGGATATGATAGCATCTTTGTGGTTGTTGATAGGTTCTTAAAAATGGCTCACTTCATCCCATGTAAAACCACACATGATGCCTCCCACATAGCAGGTCTTTTCTTCAAGGAAATAGTCAGATTACATGGTCTACCTTTGTCCATAATCTTTGACAGAGACCCCAAGTTCATAGGACAGTTCTGGAGGACACTTTGGAAAAGACTAGGTACAAACTTGTCATTATCATCAACCTATCATCCTCAGTCCGATGGTCAGACTAAGGTGATTAATAGGTCACTTTGCAACCTCCTAAGATGCCTAACAAAGGAGCAGGGTGCTAGTTGGGATTCAGTTTTGGCACAGGCAGAGTTCTCATACAATGACACTGTCAACAGAAGCACCGGCCTGTCTCCTTTCCAAATTGGATATGGCACTCACCCAAGGGGTATTTTGGAACTTAGGGAGGTTAGAGGACTAGAAAACAATAGTGCCTTGGCTGAAGACTTCATTCAAGTGATGAAATATGTCCATGAACAAGTACAACAAAAATTGCAGTCCACTTCTTAGAAATATAAATAGTTTGCTGACAAAAAGAGAAGGGATCTGCAGTTCAAAGAAGGGGATTTGGTCATGGTCCATCTGAAGAAGGAGAGACTCCTTGTAGGTAAATATACCAAGCTTCTTATAAAGAAGATTGGGCCTTGTGAAGTGCTCAAGAAATGTGGAGAAAATGCATATAAAATCAGACTTCCAGATGGCATTACTTTGTCTCCAATTTTTAATGTTTCAGACCTTTATCCCTATAAAGGATCTAATCCTCAGATTGTTGATGAAGAAAACCAAACTAATCAGACACTCCAAGAACTGATTCCTTCATCTCCTGATCAGATTGAGTGCATTTTGGATAAGAGGATTGCAAAATAGACTAGGAGGCACACATACTATGAGTACTTGGTGAAGTGGCTCAATAAACCTCAGGAGGATGCCACTTGGATAAGCAGAGTAGACATTAAGAAGGCAGGTTTCATATTTGATAACATTCCTAACTCAAGAGACTTGAGTTCTATTTGACAATGGGTGTATGGTGCAGGGCACCTAGGAGCAGTTTGACACCTCAAGCATTTGGATGCATTTTTCATAAGTTATGGTTTTGTTCAATGTGTTTGGTAATAAGGCTTTTAGCCATTATTGTAAGGTCCTTCTGTATGGTAAAGAGGCTTGGGGTAAGCATATAAACCTCAAGACACTCTTAGTCCATTTGGACCCTTGTTGTGCCAATTAGGCCTAGAAGGTCTAATCAAGCATTTGGATTCATTTTTTCATAAGTTATGGTT
The DNA here is from genome assembly GCA_027924645.1 of Cunninghamia lanceolata. Classification (NCBI taxonomy): domain Eukaryota; kingdom Viridiplantae; phylum Streptophyta; class Pinopsida; order Cupressales; family Cupressaceae; genus Cunninghamia; species Cunninghamia lanceolata. The sequence continues at coordinate 20,791,924 of BSBN01000112.1, read as the reverse complement.
TTTGTGCAATGTGTTTGGTAATAAGGCTTTTAGCCATTATTGTAAGGTCCCTCTGTATGGTCAAGAGGCTTGGGGTAAGCATATAAACCTCAAGACACTCTTAGTCCATTTGGACCCTTGTTGTGCCAATTAGGCCTAGAAGGTCTAATCAAGCATTTGGATGCATTTTTCATAAGTTATGGTTTTTGTTCAATGTGTTTGGTAATAAGGCTTTTAGCCATTATTCTAAGGTCCTTCTATATGGTCAAGAGGCTTGGGGTAAGCATATAAACCTCAAGACACTCTTAGTCCATTTGGACCCTTATTGTGCTAATTAGGCCTAGAAGGTCTAAGGATTGGTTTTTGAGTCTTTTGGTTGTTTTTAATGTTTTAGTATGTTGGAAGGAGTGTGTTGGTCATTTGGACTCCATTGGACAAGCCAAACAAATTAACCTCCTTGTGTTAATGCAAAACACTATAGTTGTCAAAGGTGTTATGTGTTGGGTCGGTTCAAAAACCACTTTGGGTGGTTGAATGTTGTTGTAGAAGTTGGACACTAACTTGGATGGGTTGATAGCATTGTGATTTCACTCCTGTATGGCAGAGGAGGTCTAGTACGGAGTTTTGGGCATTCAAACAATAAAAATAGTCACTTTTTCCCTATTTTTTTATGTGTACGGCCTGTATTGATTGGCCAGGTGAGAAAATGTACTTTTCCTGAAACTAGATTGAGTCAGGGTTCGAATGCAACTAGTTTGAGGTCTTGAAGTGGTCGGAGTTGAAAGTTATTGAAATTTCTTTCAAAACTGGTCTAGAAACCCTGTTTTCTAGGGTTTGTCATATAAATCCAACCCTAGAATGCATTCCCACCAGTGAAAATTTATGAAAACTGGTGAAATGTAGGCTAGGGATGTACTCTATAGGATTCCAAAAGCATTTGGTGGGGAAAGGCTATTTTCAAATTTTAAGGTGATGCCCTAGGTCAAGTATTACCATGTATTTGGCCTATTTTATGCAATTTACTGTTGTAGAAAACAAAATCCTAATGTGGTGAGTGAATAGATGGTGGTTTTGTGTTGTTTGGGCATGGTAGGAGTGTTCCAAATTCTTGTCCCTGATCTATGCACCCAAAATTGATCACTTACTTTGTAACCTAGCCCTAAACTGATCAGTTAGGCCTAGAGACCTAGTGAGTGTTCTGAGTTGCTGGAGTAGAGTTGGAACAGGAGACTTGGAAGTTTGATAGGGTCCCTTAAAGGGTATCTAAAACCATCATTTACTTGCCTGATCATTTGGGATTTTGTCAAGTTGTGTTGAGAAAACTAGGTTTGGAGGGCTAGTAGCTTCACTAGTCAAAGTAGAGGTAGGAGAGTTTTGGGAAGTTGGGGATCAAACCAACTACATGGAAAGTGTTTATTGATCTGTCTTAAGGTGTGGGAGAAGCCTTTAAGGTTGAGTCATCACCAAGATATCAAACCCTTCATATACCCTTGAATGTGCCTATGGTTGGTTGGTTGAAGGCTAGGTGAGTGGGTGAGTGGGCAAAGGAGAATAGTAAACATTGTGTTGTTGCTTCCCTTGTGCCACTCTACATCACTTTTGGTGGACTATATTGAGTCTCTGTGGATGCAATTTGATCAATAGACTCATTTTGAAATCCCACACCCTACTGTAGTGACATTTTGTAATCATATTATTTGTGCATTTGTATCCTTTCCCGTTCAAGTTGTGCCTCAAATTCAAGTTGTTTTTGAGGGTCAGGTCTATATTGGTCTAGAACATCACCAAACTTATTTTGTTTAGATTGGGTAGGATTACTTTTGATTGGAATCCTTCATGGAATTACAATACATGCAAAGGAGTAAAACTGTTATGTGTTAGTATAGGTTGTTCTAATATAATTTCCTGAGTATTCTGGTCATTAGTGTATTCAAACTAATTTGATATCCCAGTTTTCTTAGTAGGGACCTTCGAAGGTGGGGAAGATTGCAACTTTTAACCATCAGTTTTGGATCTCCTACCATCCATGTTATATGAGATTATGACATTTTAATACATAATATGTCTTGAATTTTTTATAGAGTTGCCACCTCTCTTAAGAGGACTGATTTATCTTCTAGGTTTTCTCTTCACCAGCAGAGTTATGATTCTTTAATTTCCTATCTCTATTGAGATGGTCTTCTACTAGGTTTTCCTTTTTTGGTCCCCAGTAAACTCACCAATTCTGTTAGGTCTCAAAAATGCAGGTTATAAACCTTAAGAGGATGCCAAGCTCTCTTAATGCTTTTGGCTAATGAAACAGGGTTGATATGATTGAAAACCACCTTCTCTTTAGGCTCTGCCAGACCTAGATGAGTGTACCTTGATAGCTAATGCAAATTTATGTGACCTTGGTGATCTACAAACATTGGCATGTAGATGAGAGATATATATAAGGCTGAGAATTATTCCTACTGTTAAGTTTTGAAATGTGAAAGGTTGTTTTAAAATGTTTATGACCAGTGCCTGATTTTATTGGGTTAATGGGGTCAAGACTTGTATAATTGCAGATTTATCTTCCTGGCTTAACTCTTACTACCTGGCACCTTTTGAATGTTTATACTTTGTATAAACCTGCAAGACTATTGGTTATTAGACTCTTCTTTAAAATCCCATTGATATCTCCTCAAGTTACTGTGGTTGTCTAAAAGGATTTTAATTCTACCTTGAAGGAAACCAACTAAGGTGACTTATTTAAAGGGTTTTAACTCTGGGTAGAGACCAATAAACATAAATCACTTAGAAGGACTTAAATCAACTTCTCATAGAAACCAATCAAGCATACCACATAGAGACAACAAATGTGCCTTGATAAATCTAAATGATTTAAATAACTGGAGAAGACCAATATAGCGACAATCAAATAACTCATAAGGATAAATATTAACAGAGTAGTAGAACACCAAAGATATATCCACTGATTAAACCATCTTATCCCTTATATTATTTCAAAAATCTCATAGAAGTTTATGTAAAATATGACTAAAAATATAATATTATTGTATGTATAATGATTGTTCTATAATTGATGCCTTTTAAACTTGGCCTTAGTTTCCCTTATATATATGAGAAGCAAACAAGCTTCAGACAAAAACAACATGACTATTTTTAAATTGCACCTTTTCAAATAACTAACATTTGTTATGAAACATAATTAAGAAATAGATAAAGAGACACTATGGGCATCCACATCAATCAAGATCTGAATCTATTAATCATCATAGAGAACCCATGACCGCTAACCTGGAAAGGTCCTCCTCTCCAATGTTGAAGTATCTGATGAATATGATTTGCCCATTATTATTATTAATGCACTATTTATTATTTCTCCCTTTTCATCTAACACCGCAAAAAATACTTGAATTAGCATTGGCAAAAAATTCATTTCAACTTTATCTAACCCTTTATGCTGCTCTGGCGATGAACAAATTCATCTTGGTGATATGATCAATATACTCTTTAGTCGCATAGGTATCTGTGGAGATTATATCATCCATGATAGATTCCAAAGTGAAGATTTTGTCTAAACATATATGTGTTCTTTCTATCACTTTGTCCTCATCATTGATCTTCTCCAGAGCTATTGGTAATAATTAGGCTAATTTATTTTTCCAAATACCCTTTTCCTGTAAATTTCCTTTGTTATTAAAGAAACTAGGGAATGCCATATCCAGATGTTGATCAAAATCACCAAGGTCCTCTGCTAACAAAGTGTTGAATTTTTCATACTCACTGATTAGTTCATCATATTCCTTAAACACCTGTTTATCAACACTTGTTTTGGCTCTTAGTTCCTCTTTCTTCTCCAGCATCCTGAGGTGCAATATTTTATCCTCCTGGTAGGCACTGTGTGTTCTCTTGTGCAATTCCCATACCTTATCACTCTTCCCCGCCATTTTCTCAAATCTTTTCTTAATCAATTTAGAAGCCATTTTGTATTCAACAACTTTCATTTGAGTTGCTAATTGATCACTCTTCTTTTGGAATTTTTCTACCTTAATCTTCCAATAATTGGTATCAGCTCTGACCTCTATCACTCTTTTGTTAGATTCCAGGTAAGGTGAATAGCTTCTTGATGATGATGACAACTTGTCCTTATAAGTGGCAACTTCTTGCCTCAATTTTGCATTTTCTGCCATGTATGTATTATTATTCCTTATCAATCTCAATTTGAGCCTTTGTAAATCTAGCAACATTCACATTTAAATCAACAGTCTCAATAGGATCTGTGTCCTCAACTAGCTATATCAAGAGATGACCAAATGCTTCATTTGAGTTGTCAATGATTTGAGGTCTCTTATTAGGGGGATATAATGACCACATTAGTAATGTCACCTTATCATGATCATATCATGACCTAGTTTTAATCTTATCCAATGCTTCAATACTGAGTTATACCTTTTTCTCTTGATTTCTTCTAAAGCTGTCAAAAACAATGGTTGAGGTCATATCCCACCTAGAGACTAGCATTACCCATGCTTCTTCAAGCAATGTTCTCCGATTTTCTGGAGTCATGGTCTCTATTGCTTTGTCAATTTCTATTTGAAGTTCCTTCAATGCCTCATCCTGTACTTTAGGAGTGATGTCCTTAATTTTCTTTCTAGCGTATTTGCCTTTGTACTCATACAAGAAGGCTTTGAATTTAGGGGTTTTGATAAAATCATCATCTAAAACAAAATTTTTACTTGCCATGTGTCTTATATCTTCTGATAACTCATCAGGGGCTTCCATCATGACCATTTCTCTATCCACAAGAGGCTCATACTCTTCAATTACAGGCTCAAAGCCCTGGACACCTTTGTCTCCACCTTCAAACTCTTCATCCCCTATAACATTAGTATCAAGAGAGAAACTAATGTCTGGTGTAGACTGAGGGGAAAGATGGCCCAAGGGTACTTCACACTCAACTTGTCTCTCCTTGATACTTTTACCTTTTCTCTCAAAAACCTTAAGAGCATCCATAGTTAATTCTACTGCATGTGCAACTAACATGTCCAACCTTTCAACAAGATCATCAACCTCTAGAAAAGATCCTTTATAAGTGGGATGTTTTGCTATCCTCCAAGCCTCAACTAGTAATATTTTATGATACAAATTTCTTCTTTCAACTGCACTATTCTCATCAAATCATCATCAACAAATAACACATGGTGATATTTTTTCAAATTTTTATTAATTTTGACACTATTTATGAAGTGTTCAGGGTCAAAGTTTTATGTTGCATTTCCTTATGGCATTCTTAAATGTTATAATTTTTTATCAATTAATTGATATCCTTTCTCGGCAAGAACTATAAAATCTCCAAAACACAAAGTACCAAGCATCAAGGACTACTTATTGTGACTTCTAAGGTGCATAAAGTTAGAGTAAGCTAATTGCCTCACAATCTCTAAATAGGTAACTCTATCTGGACAGGTTTTTGGCAACAAAAATGATGGTCCTTCATACCCAAATACTCTAATCTTTGTGCAGCCATTATAGGCATACTAGTTACCGCAGTTGTGATTGAATATTCCACTTTTGTTCTTGTCCTTTAGCCTTAGAAATTTCTGCACTTCCATTGACAGGTTGTATTCACTTGGATGGCCTAGCAATTTATACACATGTTTTACAAAATACTCTTCAAAATATAGATAATGGGATCTCTCACACCTGCTATCCTACATAACTGTCCACATCTGCATAGGATTGATGTTTCCATCCCTATCCAAATCTCTTACTCCCAAGCATTCATTCCACAGACACATATTTTGTCAGTCATACAAGATAAGATGCATGAGCAAAAAGTAATTCCTGAATTTATTGCCTCCATTTTTTATAGCAACCAAATCTTTATGAAGATCACTAGAAAGGTACTCAACATAGCCCGAATGATGTGCATCTTGGCTTTGCACATCTATAGTTAGAACCATTGGTGCAGCTTCCATAAACAGAGAGGCTTCCAGACCAAGCAATTGACAGACAAAATAGTAGGTGCATCTTAATTATTCCTCAAATAATTCTATGGAATAGGGTGGATCCTCAACTCCTAAGAATATTCTGAGCCTATTTCCTTTATCTCAGGGCCTATGTAGAGGTAGCCTCCATCTCTTGTAGTTATTTCTCATATTATAGTACTCATTCAACAGGTCTCTGATTCTGGATTTCACATCATAGCTAGTGTCCAACTGAAACACCATTGATATATAGCCTTTCGTGATAGGGATAAAACCAGACCCATCATTCAACTTGTGTACACCTAAAAATGACATGACTCTATCTAAATAAATATTTTAAATTTTTATTTCATCTTAATTTCCTCTATCAATAAATAAATAAATCAATTTATTTATTTGATTCACATTCCTTCAAAAAATTAAATAAAATCATTTATTTAATAAAATCATCTAAATTCTTCTAAAGTCATTCTAAATTAAATAATGTCAAATTATTTAATTAATTCTTCTCATTCTTCACATTTAAATAAAACCAAATATTTTTTTTCCACTTCCTACAAAATTGAATTAATACCAAAAATGATTCAATAAATCCACGTGCACATGTAATTAAATATTTTAAATATTTATTTAGCTAATATTCCCTCACCCACATGTCCTATTTCTCCTCTAGTCGGATTAGTTAACTCATCAATCAAATCTGTTAACTAATTGGTCATCTGAATTCACTGTTCAATCATCTCAGTCAACTCCCCAATCTATTCTGTTAACTAATCAATCATCTCAGTTAACTCCTCAATCTATTCTGTTAACTCCCCTGTTGCCTGAGAGAACATGACACTTGTCCTCTCCCTATTTGTGCACATCCTCTCAAGTATCCTCAACTATTGATCCTCTTATTCATTCTATACCGTTGATCTTCTTTCTCACGAGTCTATAAATACAACCCCTATTCCTCCATTCCAATAATACAATCTTTTTGCAAACTTACTCTGCAAGAATCATAGCGCGCCTTTGGCACCAATGCCCATAGCTTGAGATCAACATTACCATTTGCATTGCAAGATCTTCTTCATTGTAAGAAACTATCAAACAGTTGTTCTCCATTGACATCTTGGAACTATTGTGTGGTTACACAACACGCCCCATTTTGACTTGGCAAAATAGGGACCCAACTTTTTTGCTGCTTTGGCTTGTGTTATTTTTCTGCTTTTCAGCGGTTTGGTAAAAGTAAGTCATGCAGATAGCTTCAAAGGGGATGGATAAGTCATCATGAGGAGGTCATGTTGTCAAAGTAATTATTTCATATCATTAGCCTCATGGTTGGAAAGTAGATAAAATTCCATGCAGGTTTGTCTTTGGGATCACCCTGAAATTCATTAAGGGGAGAAAGTTATGGTAAGTCAAAGTTCCAGTCAAACCTGATATTCCGGGGGGGTCATATTTCTTAACATCAGTCACCTTACTTAAGATCACCCCGATGTCATTTTATCACCCGATAGTCTTTTGGTTCGCAAACTCTAGATGTCAATTTTAGGTAATAACTGTATTTGTCCATCAAGTGTCTTCATATATTTTGTGGTGGTCATATTTCCAATATCACCTGATCTTACGAATATCACCCTGTCGCTAAATATCACCCCAGTGCTAATATGACGGTGACTTCATCATTCTTTTTACCTCGTGGAGGTACGTAGCCAACAATCACCCTTTTCAATAGCATGACGGTGACGTCATCCTGATCTTTTGAAAGGGGGGTCATTTTATTCGCGGGGGTCACATTTTAAACATCACCCGATCTTAAAGTCATGACCCGATATACACCTGGTCAATCTTTTGACCATATCACCCAATCTTCTGAAGATCACCCCCCTCATCTTGCTTCATAACATTAAATGCAAATAAATGCAATAGGTGGATTCCCACCGAACATGAATACGGTCCAAACACGTGGCAACATCAAAGGATTTTGTGCAGAAGATCAATGGTTTTAATTGATTTCACTTAGTTATACTCTAATCTGCCCTACAGACACATTTAAAGGTGAATTTCCAAGGTCATTTCTCATTTACCTTGTGAAAAATAAAGAATTTACAGAGCAAGGAGTCAAACCCTCATCTAAGCTACCCATGGACGGATGACAGCTTGCAGCATAATGGAACGCGTGATCGCCATTATTTGCTACCCTTTTCTGTAATCATCAGCCTAATCTAGGAGATAAGCATTATCAAGTAAGTAATTTAAAAAACCCTCTTCTTGTCATTTTCTGCATGTCCAGGTAGTATGACTTTCCTAGTGGTTTGAATCTGTATGTATGCATATCATGATGAGTAATGAATATAATATGCACAATGCCATAGGTGTATAGTGTTATATGAATGAATATGAATATTATGGTAAGACCAGTCATGTTTATTGTAGGAATCCATGGCGGACATCAAAAAGAATAAATGTAGAGTAGAATTTCTTAAGCCTATGTACATTCAACCCGAAGGGATACAATTCAAGTATGGCACCATCGGGGACACATACCAAGGGGAAACAGATTTAGTAGCATGGTCATCCAGGATGCATGATGATAATGATAATGCCCTATTGGATGCCATATTTGTATCAGGAATGTGGGATACGGCCGGATTTCCATATGCCATGGAAACCCCAGAGCTGGTGGTGGAATGCGCTAGAAATTATCACCCTCAAACAAGGTGGGTTGAGAAACATGGAAGGGTTTATGCTGACTTTTCAATTAAAGGGCTTACATCTACTTTCGATCTCCCAGTTGGAAAGAAGATAGTCAGTATGGATTTGCATAAACTGGAGACTTTTCAATTAAAGGGCTTACATCTACTTTCGATCTCCCAGTTGGAAAGAAGATAGTCAGTATGGATTTGCATAAACTGGAGACGGAATATGAAAACACTAAGAAGGGTACCAGGAAGAAGATATACCAATGGAAATCTAAAAACAACACTTATACTACATCTGCCAAGTTGCCAGTGTATCTATACAAATTTGACTTTGATGATGAATATCAATACATGATTACCCTGCTCAGCAGGATGACAGGCCAGCCTCATGCTGGGAATTTCAAGAATTGGATGTTTGGGATCATCTAGATGATCCTCTATACAGAAAACAAGCCATTATGGGCCAAGATCATCAATGATGCTTTGGATGAATAGATGATGAACCTGGGAGGTCTGGAATGCTCATTCCACATGACTTCATATGTTGTTTATTCTTGTGCCTATAAAGGAACATTTGATGCACTGACCACAGTTGGAAAGATTGGTGGCAGTATTGATGATGCCCATATATGGGATCATTATCCTCAGTTACAAAGAAAAAACTATCTCCTTGACTACAAATTGGGAAATGATGCATTTTCTATGCATCTAGTTAGAACTATGGAGGAGGATAGAACCAAGAGATTGAGCATGGAGGCTCAAGAAGTTATATACAAGCATGGTGCTTGGTTCATCCAGTTTGCCACTTTTTCATATATCAGAATAGAAGGTTTTGAGGGATAGCTCTTCATGTTACCCAGGTACCCTACTGATGGGGTAGTCTTGATGGAATTTTTGACATAGATATCTACCATACTGGATGCATATAAAGCACAAAATAAAATACCTCCAGTATTATTTCTAGTAACTATGGGTTGGTACATATGCCCTGATTCAGAAAGCATAAAGAAGGCCATAGGAGGTTTGAACCTAATGTACTTACAACCATTTCCATTGGCCAAATCATATGACCTATATAGAAGAATGCAAAAAATAATGGGGAAGCTCATACATCAGAAGCACTTAGAAGATTTCTGGACTGATTGTGAGGATGAAGCAGAAGTAAGAAGAAGAAAATATCAAAGGCTCACTTTAAATCAAATAAGGACATTTGACTGCATACCAGTGCCTGCACAGTTAAAGAAAGATGATGGAAAGACAATGTCAAATGAATATGAGGATAAGAAGGTGTATAATGACACCATATCATCCCCTGACCTAACACAGCTTGAAGACATCTCAATAGATCAGTTTATAGGAGGGGTGCTGAAGTTGACCCAATCATGGGTAGATGAATAGATAAATACATTGAAGAAGAGAGGTGTGGCTATCATAGTTGACACCAAGAAGAAAAAGTAGGATATTCCTGATGAAGAGTATGATGACTTTCTTGGAGAGAAAAGAAAATCTAATGGAGAAAGGCTGCCTGCCCAGAAACAAGGAAAAGGACCCCCCAGAGGAAAGAAGATTGATAAGGAACCTAAAGGGGTGATAATTGAGAGAATTACCATATCAGCTACAGGTGCATCCACAAAAGGATAGGCATTAGCCTCATCTGCACCCCCTCTAATGGATAAACCAAAAACTAAAAGAATCCTGAGGCCAGCTGTGGTGACTACAGAAATACAACATGAGGGCTAAGCCTCACGATAGAATGTGGAAGAGGATATCCTTAGTGAAGAGGAGCAGGTAAGTAAAGAGCCTTCAGGTGATGATCCTATGATGGTCACCAAGAAGAGGAAGGTAGTATCCCTGGTGTCACCACCCTAGAAATAGAGAACACATATGAGGGGTGAGATCAGAAAGGACCTTATAGTATTAAGGGGCGCCGGTGGTGAAGTGTTCAGAAAAGAAATGTAGCATGATGTGCCACTACCTACTATTATACAATTCAAGACAGAGAAGGTTGAGGAGCAAGCAAAAGAAGCCTCCAGAGTAGGTCATGGTGGTACTTTCTCCTTGGAGGACACCATTGACCTATCAGATGATGAGGTGGTACAAACTGTAGCTTCTCAGTAGATGGAGACCCTTGCTTCTAATACTCACATGACCCCACATGGGACCCCATCAGCACAGATGGTGGTATTAAAAGAGTTGAAGCAAATAGAGCAAGAGAAAGAAAATAGCCCAGAGAGGGCGGCCCAACAAATAGGCCTTGACAAATTGGTGGATCAGGTAAATAGCCCTGCAGTGATAGACTTGACATATAGGGAGGATATGAGCCCTAAAGATAAGGCAGGTGAACCTGATAGAATAGAAAATATTGAAGTAACCAAGTAAGCAAAAATGGAGAGTGATACTCTGGGTATAGGCCAACAACAACAGGATATACCTGATGAGCCTAAGATAGTTGAAGTTTAACAAAAGGGCAGAGGTGATAAAGAAACATTAGGTGATAATGCCGTCCTTACTCAACATACCGCAAGAGGTAAAGATACATCAGGTCATGAGGACCTTAAGATATCAGAAGTCAATATATCAGGTGCTGAATAAAATGTAGCTCAAGATCAGGGTGATGCACCAATATTAAACACAAAGACGTCCACAGATATAAATATGCCTCAAGATGAGGAAAACACCAAGGTGGATGAAATAGAAGAAGAAGAGGTGCAGGATCAAGTACAGGATCATCATATGGATACACCACAAGATCCTCCACCGCAAAAAGAAGCTCTTCAGGAGGAAGAAATAGAACAAGATCACCCTCATGAGGAACATCATGAGGAAGAAATAAGGAAGTTACCTTCTCCACTTAGAACAGAGATAGATGCAGGAGACCAAGGTGAACATGGAGATGATAAAAGACCACGAGGATCAGGAGATGAAGTACCTCAGTGGCTTGAAAAGGAAATAGGTATGAAACAAGGTTTTGAAGTTCAAGAATTTGACGTTTCAACCTTGTTTGCAGAGACCGTCATGAAACCCAAGAGGAAATCCAGGTTAACCTTAGCTATCAGAAGAGATCCTGCTATAGGCAGAAGAACTGCCCAAGTAGCTCTTCCCATGGTTGAAAAGGAGAAATGCAAGATCACCCTAGAAGAATTCGAGATCACCACAGTTGACTTGGGGTTTGCCAATGAAGACCAAGAGGGTCAAGAAGGGAAAGTTATAATTGATTCTTTAACCCAAAGGGTGAAGAAAGAAAAGGAGAAGAATAAGGAGCATGAAGAACACATTGCTCAGCTACACTCATACATAAAAGGGTTGATTAACCCTGATAGTACATCAATTGATCAAGCAGTCCCATTGACTGCCATCTCTCAGGAGGAGGTTGATAAGTTAGACCTTATGAAGCATGAATTAGTGGTCATGAGGAAGTGGATGTTATCAGCACTCACAGGAGCTGAGGAAGTAGTGAAAGCCTCTTTGCAGAGGTGTAATTCTTTGAACACCTCAAAAAAGAAGGTGGATAAAATGCAAAATGAAGCAGGAAGGAGATCATTTCAGCTAGAAAAGACCTTAGGTGCTCTAAGTGAAATAAAAAGGATTAATCCTTAGGTCCTGATAAGTAATCAGGTATTGAATAATAACACTACCATGCTAGTGAATGTTTGGTATGAGGACATCAGGTTTGAATGTGATATATTGAAGAAGAGCAGTATTAAGCTAAGAGATATTAGTGTGAAACTGCACAGCATGATGTCCTATGAGGCATAAGTCCTAGAAGCCCTAGAGGGAAAAGTAGAGGGGAAACTTGAAAACCAAGATGCAAACTTTGCCATAAAAGCTCTGCATGATAACTTTTAGCCGATGGCTGATGATCCTCTCACCCACCTGATAGAAGAGGCGATGAATAAGATCATGAGGATCATAGTCAGGGTGGAGAATTATAATGAAATATTAAGTAACAGGAAAGGTAAATTGGAGACCCTCAGAGATAAATTTCAAGCCCACAAGCATGCCATTGCTAAAGCTAAAACATAGGATGGCGGGAAGGTTGATAAGATAGTGGAAGCCTATGAAAATATCAGGATGATAATGAAGGTCCATATACAAGATGATATTCATCAGGGTGATGATGATACCGAAGGTGATGAACAGCATGATCCTAATGATGAAGAGGAAGAAACTGAAGAGTAAATGAAGATGCACCATGAAGGAAAGCATGTGCTTCAGGTACATAGAAGAAGATAAGTCACCTAGATGGTTGCCAGCTGGCAACCTGTGCCACAAGAAAGATGTTGACTAAGTCAAAAGTGATTGTATACCATTGATCCTAATTGACAAATCCTGGCCATAGGTCATTTGTAATGGCTCCCTCACCTTATTCTATAAAAGGTGCAGGGGTGCCATGTTTTAAGGATTCAAAAGCTTAATTGAAATTTGATTGCTGAAATATCAGGGCTTATTTCAAAGTTATTGTAAACATACATGTTTTTGCATACTTAATGTAAGATAAGACCATTCAATTACAAATCATCATAAATCCTGAGTAATCTGTGTTTGAATTCTTGATACATGCTTTGATTTGCTGTGTCCCTTGGAGTGCTTATTAGTTTGCATGTGTTGTCTTCATTCCTCATCCTTTGAAGTTAGCATCATCTGTATCTAGTTGTGGAACATCCTGGTGAAAATATGGTTTGATTTCTTCTCCTCATGATAGTATCTAGTGTGTATGTGGTTCAATAGATAATATTCACCAAAATTTGAAGTATTCTTTTAATTTTCTTTCAATTTTAAAACAATTCACCATCATAATTGCAAAGAACAGATAATCAGAAGCAAATAAAAAGAAATATGTTGACATCTCGTAGATAATTGGATATACATAACATATTTGGAGTTAAAGCATGTTAAATTGATAAATATCATGCAAAGATCTAAGTACAGACACACTATTTTGGTAAATATCTATGTAGAGTAACCTTTCTGTGTAGCATATTTGCAGGAAACAGAATCTACTGATCAATAAATGTAAGGCCCTTGAATGGAAAACAGCAACACACATCAACCACTGAGTAACGTCAGTAGATTATGAACTAATCAACGAAGACTTGGGATCATGAATTCTTTGAATTCATCGTATCTTTCAAGATAAATAAAGGTTGTTGTGTAACTTTTATTTCACGTTTGCTTATGACAAACATCATGATCAACATAAATTGGCACTAGAAGGAGGGCCTAGCTCATCATCAGTAGGTTTTGTCTGATTTGATGATGCAGACAGTAAGGTAACATTCAAACAGCTCTCAATTTCAAGTCACATACAAAGATTTGTTGTTTTATGCTTGTGCATGCTAATCCTTTGCGAAGATTTTAAAATTGACCATAAATATTGCGAGCTTTGTAGTCGATCATCGTGAATTTGCAAAGATAAGCTCTATTTCAGGGAAATTTGTTAAAGCTTTGAGGTAAACTGCTTTGGAAACCTGATATCTGGTTACATGTGTCACCAGACCTCAGTATCGCCTCATATTTGCATCATTTATGCAAATATTCCTTAAATATCCAGTTAGTATCAACTTCCAACCATAAATACAGCCTTTGCTGCAAAGTTTCGACCGATCTTTGCTATAACCAATGTGATTTTCCTTAAATATAAGAAATCCTGGCTCTCAGACCAAACACCAAGTCTAGATCCAGTGGACTTTTCGAAGAACTACCTGTTAGAGGATTTAGACCAAGAACTGTAGACATTCATCACTCTCTTGATCCAAGTGCTTCACTAGAACGTCCTCCTGTAACTCCTCTCGGGTTACGAACACCTACAGGACCACCTGTTACACCTCAGGTCCAGCCTCAACCACTCATACCTCAAGGTAAACCTCCACCGGTTGTTATGTCCTTCTTCACAGTAGAATCACCTCTGACTTCACGACATATCGTGTTTTGCCTAAGAATCTTGATAAAATTTATCCAAAGTATCATCCATATCAGGATGCTGATGATCACATCAGAACTTTCAAGGAAGCCTGTTGTAGGGCTAGAATTGAGCATCAAGATGTTGTATGCAGGTTATTTCCATTTTCCTTAGGGGAAGAGGCTTATAATTGGTATATTAGTCTTGGTCAGGGTTCAGTCAGTTCATGGGTTGCTTTAGAGAAAGTTTTCAAGGATAGGTTCAAGGTACCTATCGATCCTTCAATGAACTATCATTTATTTGTCACAATCAAATGGTTTGAAGGAGAACCTATTGCTAACTTCAATGCTAGGTTCCAGAAGATGTTATCTAAGTGAGTTGCACCTTATGTTATAGCAGAGGAAGCTACTAGAAGCATTTATTATTCATCCTTAGATCCTTTAACTTCCATGTTCATCAGGAGAGCACATCCTAATGTCATAACTTTGGCAAGAGCTTTTGAAGAAGCTATCAAGGTCAGTCAACAGCTGATCCCTGCTCCTACACCAAACATTGCATTCCCAACATTCCCTGGTTATCCTAGCTATTCTACCCAACAACAGCCTAATGGAGCCATGATGCCTCCAGCTATGATGCCAAGTCCTTTGTAGATACCTCCACTTAGTATCATGCCTCCACCTAATGGGAATGGCTAGATGTTGCAATATCCTGGACAACCACAAGTGCCTCAGGCTGTAGATCAGTCTAACAATAATAATAGATCTTCCTTTTTCAAGACCCAAACTGAGAATGTAGTGGCCAAGGTTTAGGAAGAGAAAGAAGAAATTAAGGAAATATCAGCTCAGTTAAGGAAACTTACAACTGAGATCACTCACTTAAGGAGCTAGAACTTCTATTCCCAGCCCAATCAGAATAGAGGTTATGCTAATGACAGACCAAATTATCTTGATAAGGGATAGAACAATAACTACAATAACAATGGCAATAATAATCCTCCCAGATAGCTTAGAGTGTGGAACTCCAGGCCAAACAATGGTTCTTTGCCATCACCCCTAGATAATCAGCCTTCTGGTGAGTCTAAACAAACCACTAGAGTTAACCTTGTAGAGGCAGCACTTACAAATTGGTACAAGATCCATAACACCAATCTGTCCTCAATTCAGGATTGTTGCTAGTATTTTTTAGACTGAAGTGTCCAATACTTTAGGAAATCCACCTCATATAGAAGGAAATGAAATTCTCCCTTGTGGATATGATTTAGCCTTAGTGCTAGAGATTACCAATCACCCTCACCATGATTACACCCTGGCATGTGAAGAATCAGCAATGGCTTTTGAGTCTAACTATGCTTTTTTCTTTGAGGATGAAAATGAGCCTTCAACTGAACATGAGGAGGTACATACCTATCAACAACAATATCAAAGTAAACATAACTATAACTTGAGGAACAACTCAAACAGACCTATTGGTCCTTTGACCTCATCCTTGCCTCCAAACAATTTTAATACTCCACCAGATCCCAAGGCAAGTAATAACCCTAGATTTCCCAAGGTTAATGCTCAATACCTGGCATCACCAAATATGGTACCAAGAGCTAGTAATCTGCCTCCTGAGTCTGATAAGTTGGTCACTTATCTAGCAGATGAAATGAAAAAGATTAAAATCAGCCTATCATTGTCAGAGTTGCTTAAAACCCCTGCTATCAAGAAAGCATTCATGAAATCTTTAGATGATCCTACTCCGAAAGAGGATAGTCATACATCAGGGCAGCCTAGAAATAGAGATCATGTAGCTAGAGACATTAATGTTAAATAGAAAGTGTTAGCTACTGTTCAAGCTACAAAAACTTTCCACATGACCCTGTATAGAGATAAGAGTGAGTCACCTCCATTCCTCCTTACTGTAAGGATGTTTAGTAGAAATTTGCACAACTACTTAGTAGATTTAGGAGCATCTACCAATGTAATGCCCCTGTCCATATGCAATGCTTTAGGATTGCATCCTACTAAGTCACTAAAGAAAGTGACACAATTAGACAAAATAGAGGTGAGTGTGGTAGGAGAATTAACTCACATTCACATGCAGCTAGCATCAGATCCCAAGATCCAATATTACATAGATATTCAGGTGGTTGACATACCTGATACATATGGGATGCTACTCAGTAGGGACTGGTCAAAAACCCTTAATGGATACATGGCCACCAATTTTAGTCATATGTGGTTGCCCTAGAAAGGGATACCAAATCAGATAAGAATTGATGCTAAGCCTCGCATGAAGCACATGATCGCTGAATATAACAAAACCAACGAGATCATGTATGTGGATGTAGAACCCAGAGTTTACTCCATCAAGCCCCAGACTGTCAGGATAGAAGAAATCCTGATGTATGATGTTCATCATCATCATGATGACCCTTAGGATGATAAAATAACTGTACAACTTGATTGTAACCCTGAGAATGAAAATGAGGTAGATCATTTCGAGAATTTTGAGATGCACTTGTCTAGAGAGGTGAAACGATGTCAATTGTTAAAAATACCTATGCATGATATTCTAATGGATGGATGGTGCAGGTTGCATAATGAAGCACATTCTAAGAAAACTTGTGATGCCTGCATAGACATGGAGCTAGAGCAAGCATGTAGTGATGCATCATCATCCTCATCCACGGTAAGTTCTGCAGACAGTGATAGTGACACTGATTGTTGTTTGTCGTCTGCAAGAATAGGAGGATCCACATGCCAGCATGAAGGTCATATTTAGATGACAGAGGATATTTTGGTATATAACCAGAGTAATGTTAAAAGAAAAAAGAGAATCACCCCAGGGAGTGATTGTTTAATAGAATCAAATTATGATTTATCTGATGAAGACAGGGGCAGCAATCTATCTAAATTTGAAGAATTTCTGTCAAAGGAGATTCAAAAGATGACACAACAGTAGAGACCTCCACAGGATGTCTTGATTGAAGGCTAGTGTAGGTTACATGAAGCACTTCATTTAGATACTGCTTTCTTATTGTGTCTACATATTCTAAAGAGGTAGACGGTGCCTAATCCAGAAGATTCTCCTTATGAGGATAAAAAGAAAGAAAAAATATCAGCTTCAATAAGGCAGAAAGGGTGAAGTCTGAGGAAGTTGAGATACCAAAATTGAAATGGATATCAAGCGGTGCAGCTGCCAGAGCTGCAAAGAAAAAGGAAGGATCAAACAAGCCTTTGGCTAAGGATAAGCCATGGATCCTTAGATTTGATGGATCCGAGTCAAAACAAGGAGCTGAGGTAGGGATAGATCTTATTGATCCATCTGGAAAATCCTACTTGGCAGCATACAGACTGCAATTCCCATGCACCAACAATGTGACAGAGTATGAAGCTTTGATTCATGGGATACTATTTGCACGTAAAAAGAAAGTGAAAATTCTGCATGTGTATGGAGACTCAGAATTGGTCGTGAGACAGGTAAGAGGTATATACTCTTGCAATTATAAGAAGCTGTCCAACTACAGGCACAAGGTGTGGGACTTGATAGAAGCTTTTGATGTATTCAACATCACCCACGTGCCTAGAGAACAAAACCACAGGGCAGATGCCTTGGCCCAGGCTGCCAACACTTTGGAACCACTGTCCATATCTGGTCTGAAAAGATTTTCAGTAGAACTAGTATCAGTGCCTTCTGTGCCAAATAATGTAACTAACCTCCAAGTATTTGATGATGATCAGCATATTCTAGACTTCATTTCCAACAGGGATGTTTTCGATGCATAGATCATAGATGAGAGGAATGTGGAGGATCATGTCTGGGAAGAAGAAGAAGAAATCTTAGAGTTGCCTAGTAATAAGATTCCTAAGGGAATGATAGAGCTAGAAAGAGTGTTTGATCTAGACAACATGCTAAAATAGAAGGATCTTCCAAAAGCTGATAGAGGACAATACTCACAGGTCAATATTGGACAAGATGATGAAAAGAAAAATGTCCTGATTGGGAAAGTCTATACAGAAGAAGAGCTGGAAGGGATAACCCAAGCTCTCAAAGACTATAGCCATGTCATTGCCTAGACATATGATGAGCTAAAAACCTATGATACATTAGTCATCACTCATACCATACCTTTGAAGCTAGATGCTAAGCCTTTTAGACAGAAGCAAAGACCTATCAATGCTTTACTAGAGCCTATCATTTTTGAAGAGGTTAAGAAACTACTCAATGCTAGGATCATATTTCCTATCAAACACTCCACATGGGTGGCAAACCTGGTCCCAGTAAGAAAAAAGAATGGTGACATCAGATTATGTGTGGACTTCAGGAACTTAAACAGAGCTTCTGAGAAGGATAACTATCCTTTGCCTTCTTTGGATGAGGTCCTGCAAATTGTGAATGGTGCCAAAATGATGTCATTTCTAGACGGTTTCTCTGGTTATAACCAGGTAATGGTGAAAAAAATAGACAGGTTGAAAACTACCTTCACCACAAAGTGGGGGATATTCGCTTATAGGCGCATGTCGTTTGGGTTAATAAACGCTAGAGCCACATTTCAGTGAGTGATGGACATAGCCTTTAGAGGCTTGATTGGTAAGTACATAGTTATATACATGGATGACCTGACAGTGTTCTCCAAAGAAAGAGGAAACCATATTGAGGACTTGAGAAAGGTGCTGAAGAAGTGTGAGCAATATGGGATATCCCTAAACCCCAAGAAATGCATATTCAGGGTAACCACAAGGAAATTACTAGGCCACCTGATAACTAAAAATGGGATCATCATTGACCCTGACAGGGTGGAATCCATCATGAAAATACAGCTTCCTGGAAGCAAAAAGGAGCTCAAATCTTACTTTGGTAAGATTAATTTTGTTAGAAAATTTATCACTGGCTTCGCAGAGATAGTCAGACCCTTGAACGCCATGCTCAAGAAGGATGCTAAAATTGAGTGGACATCGGAAGCTAAAGAAGCCTTTAAAGATATTAAAAAAGCCATATTTGATGCTCCAGTTCTGATCAGTCCAGACTATACTAAGGACTTCTACATTTATTCATTTTCTTTAGAACATACATCTGTAGCAGTGTTGACACAGAGAAATGAAGAAAAAGAAGAAAAGCCTATAGCCTTCATGAGCTGCCCTTTCAAAGATGTAGAACTCAGATACATGGATGTTGAAAGGTAGGCACTAGCCCTAGTTTGAGTGGTTAAGAAGTTCAGGCATTATATTCTGAGAAGTAAAGTGATCGTTGTGGTACCTAATGCAGTGGTGAAGATGTTATTAATGCAGAGTGAACCAGGTGAGAAGAGAGCTAAATGGATCACTGTCTTACAGGAGTATGATATGGATATTACACCCATGAAGTTAGTAAGAGGACAGGCACTGAGCCAGATGATATCAGAGATTGATCCTAATATCGTGAGCCAGTAGTATGTTATTAATGCAAAGGATGATGGAGAATGGTATTCAGACATCAAGCACATCCTGATTACTGGAAGATGTCCTTCAAGACTGTAGGCCTCACAAAGGAGAGCCCTGAAAATAAGGTCACAAAAATATATGATAAAATGGGGAGTCCTTTTCAAGATGAATTATGAAGGGATATACCTTAGATGCCTGTAAAGGTAAGAAGTAGATAAGGTGTTGGCAGAATTACATGATAAGTTTGGGACTGCCCATGGGTCATCCTTGGCCACCACTCATGCTATCCTCAGGGCAGGGTACTATTGGCCCACTATTTTTAAGGATACTGTTGAGCATATCAAATGTTATCACATGTGTTAGGTTGCTACAAATAGAGAAAGATATGCTGCTCAACCTTTGCAGCCAGTGATGGAGATGCATCCATTTTCTCAGTGGGGAATGGACTTCATAGGACCAATCAATCCTCCATCATCCTCAGACCATAGGTATGTTTTAACTATTACTGATTACTGTACCAGGTGGACTGAGGCTGTCAACAACAAGACATGTAATGCTGAGGATGTCATCAGGTTTCTGGAAAGCAATATAGTGACCAGGTATGGAGTCCCCTATGCTTTAGTATGTGATAATGGCTCTGCCTTTGCTTCAACAAGACTATCAAGCTGGGCTTTTGACTATGGGATCATATTGAAATTCTCCTCAAATTACTATCCCCAAGGGAATGGATTAGCAGAATCCACAAATAAAAATTTACTAAACATCATAAAAAAGTTGATAGAAAAGAACCCAAGGGAGTGGAACACCCTACTGAAATATGCCTTATGGGTAGATAGAACCCGGATGAAAGCTGCATTAGGAAATTCACCTTTTCACTTAGTGTATGGGGTGGATCCCATTCTCCCAGTTAACTTAAAGATTCCTACACTACAGTTTGCACAAGAATACCTGGGCATAGATAATAACCAAGAAGTCAGGTTGCTTCAGTTGATGTACCTAGAAGAGAAAAGAAGTCAAGCAATTGATCAAGTTTCCAAACATCAGGCTGTTGTCAAATGTTGGTTTGACAAAAGAGCCAGGGCCAAAGCCTTTAGAATCTCATATTTAGTCCTGATGTGGGATAAAGTACATGAAAGGAAGGGAGATCATGGTAAGTTTGATAAACTCTGGATAGGTCCCTTCTAAATTTTAGAGATTTTAGGCCACAACACTTACAGGCTTAAAACCTTGACAAGTGAGGATGTTCCATTACCAGTTAATGGATAGTTCCTTAAACATTATTTCCAAACCTAAGTCCACTTCATGTAAGTCATGTGTATCATAGTGTGTATATTTGTATAGCTATTTGTACAGTTTTGTTTTGGTTTTGTTGTTTTTGTTTGTTTGTTTGTTGAGTTCTGTTTTGGTTAGTCAAGATGATGTAGCTCATCACCCTAAGAAAATAACTAAATTGTTAAGATTCAAGTGATGGGAACAAATTCATATATAGGTTATGACTCATTTTGAGAAGTGTTGATGATCAGGTCTGTGATATCTTTTCATCAAGGTGCCCTTTCTTGACCAAAGTGACTCTTTCACAATGACTCACCTAATAGCTTTGGGTTTGTTGAACACACAAGTATAGGTGTTAAGTGAAAAATCTAAAGGGACTCCCTTGCTACCAATGCAATCTCCAACCTAAATCAGCAAGTGACCATACCTTATACCCTAAGCTTACATGATGACATCATATGAATATAGATTTAAACATTGAAAATCAAATTAAAAAAAAAAATTAAAATAAAATTAGGCCATCTAAGTAACTCTACCGGGGCTATAGACACCTGCTGGCAGTGGGGCTCTACTTAGGGGGATTGTATAGATAACCTTGCCGGGGCTATGGACGCCTGCTGGCAGCAAGGCTCTATCTAGGTTGGCTATGAGGGATGATCCCAAACTATGTAACTTAACATCAGTTACTCATGTTGTCAACTTGCTTTCAAGATGAGGATAATTAATCATTTGCACACACCTAATCCTTTGTTAGCATTGTTGCCATGATGAAAACCTTGTCATTCATAAAGATTATGATGCTTACACTTAGAAAGAGTTTGAGTACTACATTAGAATGTGGTCACATCACTTGAATCATTAGAATTTAGTTGTTTTCTTTGGAGGCAAGTTGTGTGGTTACACAACACACCCCATTTTGACTTGGCAAAATAAGGACCCAACTTTTTTGCTGCTTTGGCTTGTGTTGTTTTTCTGCTTTTCGGCGGTCTGGTAAAAGTAAGTCATGCAGATAGCTTCAAAGGGGGTGGATAAGTCATCATAAGGAGGTCATGTTGTCAAATTCATTATTTTATATCATTAGCCTCATGGTTGGAAAGTAGATAAAATTCCATGCAGGTTTGTCTTTTGGATCACCCTGAAATTCATTAAGGGGAGAAAGTTATGGTAAGTCAAAGTTCCAGTCAAACCTGATATTCCAGAGGGGTCATATTTCTTAACATCAGTCACCTTACTTAAGATCACCCCGATGTCAGTTTATCACCTGATAGTCTTTTAGTTCGCAAACTCCGTACATCAATTTTAGGTAATAACTGTATCTGTCCGTCAAGCGTCTTCATATATTTTGCGGGGGTCATATTTCCAATATCACCCAATCTTATGAATATCACCCTATCGCCAAATATCACCCCAATGCCCATATGATGGTGATGTCATCATTCTTTTTACCTCACAGAGGTATGTAGCCAACGATCACCCTTTCAATAGCATGACGGTGATGTCATCCTGATCTTTCGAAAGGGGGTTCATTTTATTCATGGGGGTCACATTTTAAACATCACTTGATCTTAAAGTCATGACCTGATATACACCTGGTCAACCTTTTGACCATATCACCCGATCTTCTGAAGATCACCCCCCTCATCTTGCTTCGTAACATTAAATGCACATAAACGCAGTAGGTGGATTCTTGCCGAACATGAATACGATCCAAACACCTGGCAACATCAAAGGATTTTGTGCAGAAGATCAATGGTTTTAATTGATTTCACCTAGTTTTACCCTAATTTGCCCTACGGACACATTTAAAGGTAAATTTCCAAGGTCATTTCTCATATACCTTGCGAAAAATAAATAATTTATAGAGCAGAGAGTCAAACCCTCATCCGAGCTACCCATGGACGGACGATAGCTTGTAGCATAACGGAATGCATGATCGCCATTATTTGCTACCCTTTTCTGTAATCATCAGCCTAATCCAGGAGATAAGTGTTATCAGGTAAGTAATTTAAAAAACCCTCTTCTTGTCGTTTTCTACATGTCTAGGTAGTATGACTTTGCCAGTGGTTTGAATCTGTATGTATGCATATCATGATGAGTAATGAATATAATATGCACGATGCCGTAGGTGTATAGTGTTATATGAATGAATATGAATATTATGGTAAGACCAGTCATGTTTATTGCAGGAATCCATGGTGGACATCAGAAAGAATAAATCTAGAGCAGAATTTCTTAAGCCTATGTACGTTCGGCCCGAAGGGATACAATTCAAGTATGGCACCATCAGGGACACACACCAAGGGGGAACAGATTTAGTAGCATGGTCATCCAGGATGCATGATGATAAAGATAATGCCCTGCTGGATGCCATATTTGTATCAGAAATGTGGCATGCGGCCAGATTTCCATATGCCATGGAAACCCCAGAGCTGGTGGTGGAATGCGCCAGAAATTATAACCCTCAAACAAGGCAGGTTGAGAAACATGGAAGGGTTTATGCTGACTTTTCAATCAAAGGGCTTATATCTACTTTACATCTCCCAGTTGGAAAGAAGATAGTCAGTATGGATCTGCACAAACTAGAGACGAAATATGAAAACAATAAGAAGGGTTCCAAGAAGAAGATATACCAGTGGAGATCTAAAAATAGTACTTATACTGCCTCTTCCAAGTTGCCAGTGTATCTATACAAATTTGACTTTGATGATTAATATCAATACATGATTACCCTACTTAGCAGGATGACAGGCCAGCCTCATGCTAGGAATTTCAAGAATTGGATGTTTGGGATCATCTAGATGATCCTCTATACAGAAAACAAGCCATTATGGGCCAAGATCATTAGTGATGCTTTGGATGAACAGATGATGAACCTGGGAGGTCTGGAATGCTCATTCCACATGACTTCATATGTTGTTTATTCATGTGCCTATAAAGGAACATTTGATGCACTGACCATAGTTGGAAAGATTGATGGCAGTATTGATGATGCCCATATATTGAATCATTATCCTTAGTTACAGAGAAAAAACTATCTCCTTGACTACAAATTGGTAAATGATGCATTTTCTATGCATCTAGTTAAAACTATGGAGGAAGATAGAACCAAGAGATTGAGCATGGAGGCTCAAGAAGTTATATACAAGCATGGTGCCTGGTTCATCCAGTTTGCCACTTTTTCATATATCAGAATAGAAGGTTTTGAGGGACAGCCCTTCATGTTACCCAGGTACCCTACTAATGGGGTAGACCTAATGGAGTTTTTGAGATAGATATTTACCATACTGGATGCATATAAACCACAGAATAAAATACCTCCAGTATTATTTCCAGTAACTATGGGTTGGTACATATGCCCTAATTCAGAAAGCATAAAGAAGGCCATAGGAGGTTTGAACCTGATGTACTTATAGCCATTTCCATTGGCCAGATCATATGACACATATGGAAGAATGCAGAAAATAATGGGGAAGCCCATACATTAGAATCACTTAGAAGATTTTTGGACTGATTGTGAGGATGAAGCAGAAGTAAGAAGAAGAAAATATCAAAGGCTCACTTTAAATCAAATAAGGACATTTGACTGCATACTAGTGCCTGCACAGTTAAAGAAATATGATGGAAAGACAATGTCAAATTAATATGAGGATAAGGTGTATAATGACACCATCTCAGCCCCTAACCTAACACAGCCTGAAGAAATTTTATTAGATCAGTTTATAGGAGGGGTGCTGAAGTTGACCCAATCATGGGTAGATGAACAGATAAATACACTGAAGAAGAGAGGTGTGGCTATCACAGTAGACACCAAGAAGAAAAGGTAGGATATTCCTAATGAAGAGTATGATGACTTTCTTGGAGAGAAAAGAAAATCTAATGGAGAAAGGTTGCCTACCCAGAAACAAGGAAAAGGACCCCCCAGAGGAAAGAAGATTGATAAGGAACCTAAAGGGGTGATAATTGAAAGAATCACCATATCAGCTATAGGTGCATCCATAGAAGGATAGGCATCAGCCTCATCTGCACCCCCTCTAATGGATAAACCAAAGACTAAAAGAATCCTGAGGCCAATTATGGCGACTGCAGAAATACAGCATGAGGGCCAAGCCTCACGACAAAATGTGGAAGAAGATATCCTTAGTGAAGAGGATCCGATAAGTAAAGAGCCTTCAGGTGATGATCCTATGATGGTCACCAAGAAGAGGAAGGCAGTATCCCTAGTGTCACCATCCAAGAAATAGAGAACACATATGAGGGGTGAGATCAGAAAGGACCCTATAGTATTAAGGGGAGCTGGCGGTGAAGTGTTTAGAAAAGAAATACAGCATGATGTGCCACTGCCTACTATTATACAATTCAAGACAAAGAGGGCTGAGGAGCAAGAAAAAGAATCCTCTAGGGCATGCCATGGTAGTACTTTCTCCTTGGAGGACACCTTTGACATATCAGATGATGAGGTGGTACAAATTGTAGCTTGTCAACAGATGGAGACCCTTGCTTCTAATACTCGCATGACCCTATTGGCAAGAGACACAGTGTAGCTTCATGACTGTTGTCATTGATGGCAACAAAGTTCATCCCACCCATCCGCAAGACATGGTGTGCTTATATCAGAAGTCAAATTGAAGAGTGTTGTGGTCCGGTAAGTAAGAACAGAGCATGTAGCAAGGCCTGACAATAAGGTCTGGATCTCTTAGAGAAAGTATCTTTGTAAAGTGTGTACTTGGGGAAGTAAAGAGGAACACCTTTACTAATAGATTCCAGGGATTGAACCTTTGGTGATGAAAGAATGAAGGATTCAGCCGACAGACTAGAGTTTGGGAAAATATTGACTATTCCGGATGCCGACTAGAAAGATGATGAAATCCTTGGTGCGGATATATATACCAAATGGATTTCGATGAGAAGGGGGGTTATTGAGTTTTGTGTTGTGTGAAGAATAACAGAGAGCAGTGTTGTAGCAGAAAGAAAAGTCTGGTATGTGATAGAACAGCAGTCTAAGACAAAGGAAGAATGAAGTGCAGTAGATCAATTTACTAAGCCTAACCAGAACTGAACCTCAACATATGTGGATGCTTCTCATCAGTTCAATCACTTAGTTACTTTCATTATAACTTGTAGATAGGGAGTCTCTTGTAGGCAGTGAGCCTCTTGTGAGCAGTGTGCTCGGGCAGTGAGCCCTAATTGGCAAGTGCCATTTTTGTATTTCTATTCTTCTAATAGAGAATACATTCTTGGGTTAGTCACCCCATGGTTTTTTCCCTTAATAGGGTTTTCCACGTCAAAATCATTATGTTATGTATCTTGACTTTATTTTTTCTTTCATGATTATGAATGCCTATTTGCTTTGATGCTACACTAGTTGTTAAAGAAAAATAGAAAGTTAAATTAATTAACATAACTGATTCACCCCCCCTCTCAGTTATCAACAATTGGTATCAGAGCCAAATTCCTTCAAACAGAGCCTAACAGCTCAAGGAAGATCTAGGAATTCAAATGGATGTGTATGGTATGAGGGAACAACTTCAATCTGCCTTAGATGATCTTGAGCAATCTAACTCTGAAGTCAATGAATTGAAGGAAAGACTCAAACAGGCTGATGATTTCATAAATGAACTAAAAAGGAAACTGAGTATCTCTATGAAAAAGAGAAAGGATCTACTTCAGCAATTGGCAAGTCAAGGTGAAGCCAATGATACAAATGAAGTTCTAAAGGAGAAAACCAAGTTATGTGAAAAGTTATCAAAAGAGGTCATTATGGTAAGACATGAAATAGAATCAGGAGTTATGAAATTTACCCAAGAAATTGAAGAGAAAAGAAAAACTGAAGATGATCTAAGACAATCTCTCAAGGAGAAATCAGAAGACTGCCACAAAATGGATAGAATAATCAGGCATCTTGAATCTGATCTTGAGGATGCTAGAGATAATGAAGAAAAACTTGAGGATCAAACAGACACTCTTAAAAAGGATCTTCAGACAACAAATGAATACAAAGAAAAATTTAAGATAAGCTCTGCTCAACTTGAAGTTCTTCTTGAAAGTCAAAAGAAGGTAGATGACAAGCATGGCTTGGGATATGAGAAAGGTGAAAGCTCTAGATCCGGCCAGAAGAATTTTGGATCAGGAAATCAAAGGAACAAGTCTAGAAGACCTCCGGTAAGGCAACCTAATGCTCAAAGATATCCATCCTTCAATGGATACTGCCACAACTGCAATAACTTCGGTCATAAAGTAAATCAATGCAGAAAGAGAATGAATCAGACTAATTCATTCTTCTCCAAACAGTGTTTCAACTGCAAAAGGTATGGTCACAAATCTCATGAATGTATAAATATGCAAATGAGCAATTCATTCAATGGTAGATGCTTTGCATGCAATAGAATGGGACATATGGCTAATCAATGTAGATCAAGAGGATATCAGTCAAAAATGCAAAGAAATGTTGTTTGCCACAATTGCAATAGATCCGGTCATATTGCCAAATTCTGTAAAAGCAAGAATCAAGATAGAAGGGGTCTGGTGCATCATAATCAAAATCAAGACAAAGGAAAAGGAAAAGTGAATGCGGATGAAGTTCAAAGGGAGATGAACAAGATTTGGGTGAAAAGGAGTATAGAAAATGTTGGGGATAGATCCGCACCAGAATCTGGTGCTGATATTCCTTCCAGAAATAAAATGGTGAGCTCTATCTTAGGGGGAGACACAAGGAAAAACATTTTCCCCCAGCCAAGTAATTGGTGCCTGAAATTAACAAAGGAATGTTGCAGATTAAAGGGTTCATAGAGGAACATCTAAATAAGCTTTGGTAAAGAGATGGAAGATCCGTAAAAATTTTTGAACAGGTTAATCTTCCAAGACTAATCCGGTTCAATAGTCATCTAGTAAGAAGTAGGTTTTTCATAGTTAGATCCGATATGATTCAAACTTGATCTGCAGATAGATGAAATGTTTAGAGAAAGAAAGATAGATTGTCAATCATCACCAAGAACAACTCTAAATGCTTCTCAGTGATCTGGAAAAGATTCTTCTCAGAACAAGGAGAACAAGGCAAATTGGAATGACTTAAGTTACACATTTATTGCAATATGGAATTAGGGTTTGTAGAGAAATATAAGGGTCCTCTTATTGAACATTTGCCCATTTACATTCGAGAAGAAGAGAAAAGGAGCTCTACAAAAAATTGTCTCAAGCCCATCAAAGATCAATTGCAGAAGTCAATTCATCTAGCAATCCGATCCGGTTCATATCGTGAACCCTAGAAGTGCAAAAGGTATTTTCTGCTCTTGAAAATCTTTCTATGAATCTTTGAAAAATGGCTACTCCGAATGTGGTGAAATCACTAATAGGCTGCGTCCTAAATTTAGAAAACATCCCTATAAATCCCTAGAAGTTGATCCCCTAGGTGCATTTTCTAGCATTCCACATGGAATTCTACATGTAGAAGACGTTAGGGTTTACATTCACTCAAACATTGAAGAATTTGGTGAATCCAATCTAATGGATATCTACCACAAGGAACTGATAGATGAATCATTTAAACTAAAACCTCCGTATAAGGCCATCCAGGATAAACATTTTGGACAATGCATTCATTTCCCCTGTTTTACTGAAGATGATTGGGTTCGGTATGTTTTGAGTAGAATGCATGACAACTTTATGTGGTTGATGAGGCCATTCAAGATAACCAAGGAAGCAATTAGGGCAGTAACTAAATTGCACTCATCCGGTGGGTTACCTACTCTAAAATCAATCAAAAACTAAACTGTGAGTGAGGCTACCAGATCTAAATTTGATAAAAGAGCAATGACAATTGAGGATATCACAGATCCGGACATCAAGTTTGCCTCCATGATTATTGGCTACAAGATATATCACTCCAGTAGAGAAAATTCTATATCCGAAACAACAATCTACACTGCTTATGAAATGTTGAGGAAGAATGCAGATTATGATCTTTGTGAACTCCTTCTGAGCCAACTGATGGAAAACCTACAAAAGATCAAGAAGGACAAGAAGAACTCTTTCAACTATGGTGGGCTGATACTGTGTTTGTTCTTCTACTTTATGAATGAGTTGCCCGGATCCAGTGGTTGGGTATGACAGAATGATAGACCTGTTGCAATTCAAATCAGAGATTACTTGCATGGGCTGGTGATGCCAAGGCACAAAACATGGTACTATGGGGCTACTTCAAAAACTTCCAAAGCATGATGCAAGCTAGAGAGAGAATCCCCCAATCTTTAGTTGAGAAGTACAAAGATACAGTGTGCTTCATGGTAGACACTAATCAATGCCTAATGGAGGTAGTAGAGCCAAGGATAGTCTAGATCATGCCAATGGGGTATGAAGTTGATGAGAAAATTCTAGAGCTGCATATTCAACACATGCTAAGTCAACCTAAGGATCCTAAGGCAGAAAGGTTTGGTACCTACTAAGAGCTAAGTGTAAAAGTTCATGTTGAACTTAGATAGCCGGAGATCAAGAAAAAAGTAAGAAGGGAAGTAGAAGATTTTTCCAAGAGGCATGGAATTTCAAAAGAGGCATTTGATGCCAACAGAGAGAAGATGGAAAGGGCAGAGAAAGAAAAGGAAGAAGCAGGAAAAAAAAGTGCTCTGGTAGAAGCTCCCTCCCGGACCAGATCCTCTAAGAGCTCTGCACCTGCCACTGCTAAGAGCTCAAAGGCATCAAAACTAGAAGCAAAATCATCTAGTAAAAGAGAAAAGAGAACAAAGACAAAGGCTACATGATCATACACAAGCCTCAAGGATGATGAAGAGATAGAAATAGATAAGGAAGTAAAGAAAATGAAGAAGAAAAAGAAAACATTCGGTGAACTCTCTACTGGTCAAAAAAAGGAAGAGAAGACAGAAGAAATTGTTGAAAGGCCCACTCTGTCCATTGATGATGTAGTCAAATTAGTCACTGTGGATGGGAACCTAAAACCAATGACTGAATTCTATGATGATTACAATGAAGCTGACCAGAAGATCTTGCAAGAAGCTACAGTCAGGTATTTGAATATCTACAATAAGGCTTTTATTGAAATAATATCTCTCATTCCCAAAAGCCTAGAGAAGGAATTAGAAATAAGGAAGAATAATGCTAAGGCAAAGGATCTTGAGATCCGAGAATAGATAGCTATTCAGCTATATCCTTCAATCACTCCGAAGCAAATGAATATGATCTTCAAAGATTGCAAGGATGAATTCTAGAGCAAAGCTAGAATGAATCATCTTATGCTTGGAGAGACTGAAAAAGTGGCCAAAGAGACTGAAGATATCCTCTAGAATGCCTATAAAAGATTTAATCTTCCTATTATAGAGGACTTAGATGATGAAACCTCTGCCATGGATGACAAAGAAGAATCTACTGAGACAGTAGCAGAAGAGGCAAAGGAGACTAGTGAAGAAAAAGCTAAGGACTTAGATTCCTCTGTTCTGGAAGAGGAAGTCCAAGAACAAGTAAATATCTCTCATCTGGATTCCCCTGCAGACTTTGAATCTAAAGGAGAAGAAAGAATAGAGGAGAAAACCAGTCAAGGAGAAGAAGTAAAAGAAAAAGAAAAAGGCCCAACAGAAAAGACTCCAAGTGATAGTGCTGAAGCTGCAGAAGGAAAGAAAACTCTGGCAAGAGACACTGTAGAAACTATCAAAGATTTCTTGACTAAAGAAATGATGGAGATTGATGAACCGGAGCTACTTCAAGGACCATTCAACTTTGATTCTCTCTCCTCAGTTAAAACAATGAAGATAGCATCCTTTGCCCAAGCAAAGGCAAAAGAGAAACTTCTAAAGTCTCACATGGAAGACTGTGATCTGCTAGAGATAGCATCTGGTGTGCTGGAAAAGATCATGCCATCCTTTCAGAAGGATCCCTCAACCTCTTCATCCGGTAATCTCAAGTCTCTTGTTAGCTTTGTCAGCACTCATTTTGAGTCTTTGGAGAAATCAGTTGAGGAGAAGGTCTGGAAAGAGTTTATGGATAAGAGATTCACCAAGTTACAAGGTCTTATAACCAATGATGGGAGAGTTCTGGATATTGGGATAAAGAGCTTAGAAAATTCTCTCAAAGATGGTGAAGATATTTATAAATTTTTTTTATCCTAGCCCAAAGTGACCAAGGATATTGAGAAGAAAGCAAAAGAGCAAGAGGATAAACTGTTAAGTTTATCTCAAACTTTTGATCCTCTCTCCTCTTCCATAGTAAATCAAGAGTGTCAGACTATTGTAGTCACAAATGAAATAAAGAAGCTTGAGAAGGAGAAGAAAAATAGAATAAACAGGTTGAGTGAACTTAGAAGGATAATCATCCCTAAGTTAGAAGCCATGCATGAGGCCCTAAGTGATGCTCAGACCACAGCTTGGACCAATGATCCGATAGATCTAAAAAGGGCAGAAGCTTTTACATTCCTATTGAGTGGTCACATCTCAGTTTTAGACAGGATGAAGAAGAGTTGGGTGTCAGAATTGGTACAGTTGAAGACCACTTTTACAGATATAATTCAGTATATGTAAGTAAAACATGTATATATGTATTATGTGGCTAAGTATAGATTATCTTTTTTGAAATTTTGGTGTGTAGACCCTACCCTTTTCCATTGATATCAAAGGGGGAGTGAGGAGCAGTGAAAAATGTGGAATCTAGCTAAGGGGGAGCTCCAGTAAAGTGTACAATAGAACAGAGCATCAGCCAAGGGGGAGTGCAGTATGACACTTAGTCATTTTTCACTAAGTGTTGCCATCAATGCCAAAGGGGGAGATTGTTGGCAAGAGACACAGTGTAGCTTCATGAGTATTGTCATTGATGGCAACAAAGTTCATCCCACCCATCCGCAGGACATGGTGTGCTTATATCAGAAGTCAGATTGAAGAGTGTTGTGGTCCGGTAAGCAAAACAGAGCATGCAGCAAGGCTTGACAATAAGGTCCGGATCTCTTAGAGAAAGTATCTTTGTAAAGTGCGGACTTGGGGAAGTAAAGAGGAACACCTTTACTGATAAATTCTAGGGATTGAGCCTCCGGTGATGAAAGAATGAAGGATTCAGCTGACAGACTAGAGTTTGGGAAAATATTGACTATTCCGGATGCCGACTAGAAAGATGATGAAATCCTTGGTGCGAATATATATACCAAATGGATTTCGATGAGAAGGGGGGTTGTTGAGTGTTGTGTTGTGTGAAGAATAGTAGAGAGCAGTGTTGTAGTAGAAAGAAAAGTATGGTATGTGATAGAACAATAGTCTAAGACAGAGGAAGAGTGAAGTGGAGCAGATCAGTTTACTGAGCCTAACCGAAACTGAACCTCAGCATATGTGGATGCTTCTCATCAGTTCAATCACTTGGTTACTTTCATTATAACTTGTAGACAGTAAGTCTCTTGTAGGCAGTGAGCCTCTTGTGAGCAGTGTGCTCAGGCAGTGAGCCCTAATTGGCAAGTGCCATTTTTGTATTTCTATTCTTCTAACAGAGAATACATTCTTGGGTTAGTCACCCCGTGGTTTTTTCCTTTAACATGGTTTTCCACATCAAAATCATTGTGTTATGTATCTTGACTTTATTTCTTCTTTCATGATTATGAATGCTTATTTGCTTTGATGATGTACTAGTTGTTAAAGAAAAATAGAAAGTTAAATTAATTAAGATAACTGATTCAACCCCCCTCTTAGTTATCAATAGACCCCACATAGGACCCCATCAGCACAGATGGCAGTATTAAAAGAGTTGAAGAAAATAGAGCAAGAGAAAGAAAATAGCCCAGAGAGGGTGACCCAACAAATAGGCCTTGACAAATCAGTGGATCAGGTAACTAGCCTTGCAGTGATAGACTTGACATATAGGGAGGACATGAGCCCTAAAGATAAGGCAGGTGAACCTGATAGAGCAAAAAATATCAAAGTAGCCAAGCAGGCAGAAATGGAGAGTGATACTCTGGGTATAGGCCAGCAACAACAAGATATACCTGATGAGCCTAAGATAGTTGAAGTTCAACAAAAGGGCGGAGGTGATAAAGAAACATCAGGTGATGATGCCATCCTTACTCAACATACCACAGGAGGTAAAGATAGATCAAGTCATGAGGATGTTAAGATATCAGAAGTTAATATATTAGGTTCTAAACAAAATGTAGCTCAAGATTAGGGTGATGCGCCAGGATTAAACACAAAGACATCCATGGATATAAATATGCCTCAAGATGAGGAAAACACCAAGGTGGATGAAACAGAGGAAGAAGAGGTGCAAGATCAAGTACAGGATCATCATATGGATACACCACAAGATCCTCGACTACAGAAAGAAGCTCTTCAGGACGAAGAAATAGAACAAGATCACCCTCATGAGGAACATCATGAGGAAGAAATAAGGAAGTCACCTTCTCCACTCAGAAAAAGATATATGCAGGAGACCAAGGTGAACATGGAGATGATAAAAGACCACGAGGATCAGGAGATGAAGTACCTCAATGGCTTGAAAAGGAAATAGGTACGGAACAAGGTTTTGAATTTCAAGAATTTGACATTTCAACCTTGTTTACAAAGACCATCATGAAACCCAAGAGGAAAGCCAGGTTAACCTTGGCTTTCAAAAGATATCCTGCTACAGGTAGAAGAACCACCCAAGTAGCTCTTCCCATGGTTGAAAAGGAGAAATGCAAGATCACCCTAGAAGAATTTGAGATCACCATAGTTGACTTGGGGTTTGCCAATGAAGACCAAGAGGGTCAAGAAGGGAAAGTTATAATTGATTCTTTAACCCAAAGGGTGAAGAAAGAAAAGGAGAAGAATAAGCAACATGAAGAGCACATTGCTTAGCTACACTCATACATAAAAGGGTTGATTAACCCTGATAGTACATCAATTGATCAAGTAGTCCCATTGACTTCCATCTCTCAGGAGGAGGTTAATAAGTTAGACCTTATGAAGCATGAATCAGTGGTCATGAGGAAGTGGATGTTATCAACACTCACAGGAGCTGAGGAAGTAGTGAAAGCCTCTTTGTAGAGGTGGAATTCTTTGAGCACCTCAAAAAAGAAGGTGGATAAAATGCAAAATGAAGCAGGAAGGAGATCATTTAGGCTAGAAAAGGCCTTAGGTGCTCTAAGTGAAATAAAAAGGATTAATCCTCACGTTCTGATAAGTAATCAGGTATTGAATAATAACACTACAATGCTAGTGAATGTTTGGTATGAGGACATCAGGTTTGAATGTGATATATTGAAGAAGTGCAATAGTAAGCTAAGAGATATCGGTGTGAAACTGCATAGCATGATGTCCTATGAGGCAGAAGTCCTTGAAGCCCTAGAGGGAAAAGTGGAGGGGAAAATTGAAAATCAAGACACAGACTTTGCCATAAAAGCTCTGCATGATAACTTTCAGTCGATGGCTGATTTTCCTCTCACCCACCTGACAGAAGAGGCGATGAATAAGATCATGAGGATCAAAGTCAGGGTGGAGAATTATAATGAAACATTAAGTAATAGGAGAGGTAAATTGGAGACCCTCAGAGATAAATTTCAAGCCCACAAGCACGCCATTGCTAAAGCCAAAACATAGGATGGCGGGGAGGTTGATAAGATAGTGGAAGCCTATGAAAATATCAGGACGATAATGAAGGTCCATATACAAGATGATATTCATCAGGGTGATGATGATACCGAAGTTGATGAACAGCATGATCCTGATGATGAAAAGGAAGAAACTGAAGAGTAAATGAAGATGTGCCACCAAGGAAAGCATGCGCTTCAAGTACTTAGAAGAAGATAAGTCACCTAGATGGTTGCCAAAAGAAAGATGTTGACTAAGTCAAAAATGATTGTATACCATTGATCCTAATTGACAAATCTTGACCGTAGGTCATTTGTAACCACTCCCTCACCTTATTCTATAAAAGGTGCAGGGGTGCCATGTTTTAAGGATTCAGAAGCTTAATTGAAATTTGATTGCTGAAATATCAGGGCTTATTTCAAAGTTATTGTAAACATACATGTTTTTGCATACTTAATGAAAGAGAAGACCATTCGATTACAAATCATCATAAATCCTGAGTAATCTATGTTTGAATTCTTGATACATACTTTGATTTGCTGCATCCCTTGGAGTGCTTATCAGTCTGCATGTGTTGTCTTCATTCCTCATCCTTTGAAGTTAGCATCATCTATATCTAGCTGTGGAACATCCTGGTGAAAATATGGTTTGATTTCTTCTCCTCATGATAGTATCTAGTGTGTATGTGGTTCAATAGCTAAGATTCACCAAAATTTGAAGTATTCTTTTAATTTTCTTTCAATTTCAAAACAATTCACCATCATAATTGCAAAGAACATATAATTAGAAGCAAATAAGAAGAAATATGCTAACATCTCATAGATAATTGGATATACATAGCATATTTGGAGTTAAAGCATGTTAAATTGATAAATATCATGCAAAGATCTAAGTATAGACACATTATTTTGGTAAATATCTGTGTAGAGTAACATTTCTGTATAGCATATTTACAGGAAATAGAATCTACTAATCAATAAATGTAAGGCCCCTAAATGGAAAACAACAACACACATCAACCACTGAGTAACGTCAGTAGATTATGAACTAATCAACGGAGACTTGGGATCATGAATTCTTTGAATTCATCGTATCTTTCAAGATAAATAAAGGTTGTTGTGTAACTTTTATTTCATGTTTTCTTATGACAAACATAATGATCAATTGGAACAAAGCAAGGAAGTGCGCTTTCTAAGGGCTACATTCATGCAATGAGATTAATTAAGATTAGCGACCAATGGAAGCCATGGAATAAAAGAGGTTTGCAAGGTATTGTTCTTTGTGTTTGCTTTCATTTATTCTAATTTCATTGAGATTATTGGATATTTAATAGTTTAATACTGTTAACCACAATTTTTTGATATAATTTATGGCACCCACCATGGGGCCTTACCCCAATCTAACTTCAAATTTGAGTTTTTGTGCGTTAGAATTTGTACACAGGACGTAACTGCGCATCTGATACATTCTGCAATACATTTACTCTCTATTTCGACACATCTATCTGAGCTGTGCATTTACTCTCTATTTCAGTGCATCCACTCCCTGACTTGGTGCATCTGACAGACCGTCACATATATTCACTATTTCAGTGAATTTAATCTCTGTAACTACGCATTTATCAGATCTACGTATCTGTTCTTTCTTTCAGCGCATATACTCTTTGTAGCTATGCATTTACCAAATCTAAACATCTGATCTATGTTTTTGCGCATCCATTCTACTATGTTTTTGAGTTGTTTTCTTAAGAAATCTCTAATGCTAACACTAGTTGCCAGAAAAGTCTCATATCCAACTTGCAGGTTATGAGCTAGTTAGACATACAACTGCCTTGTTAGAATATCACCTCGATCTAATTAGCAATAGAAGTAAATTGAGCTTGTTCATGCAAATCTCATCTAGATCTAAATAG
The DNA here is from genome assembly GCA_027924645.1 of Cunninghamia lanceolata. Classification (NCBI taxonomy): domain Eukaryota; kingdom Viridiplantae; phylum Streptophyta; class Pinopsida; order Cupressales; family Cupressaceae; genus Cunninghamia; species Cunninghamia lanceolata. The sequence continues at coordinate 20,755,254 of BSBN01000112.1, read as the reverse complement.
GAGGGAAGTAACTTGATCTTGTTGCATCACAACTTGAATATAGTCCCAACTAGGAGGATTTAAAATCAAACAATTGCTTTCAAAGTTAACAAATCTTGTGTGTGCCCAAATAGAATAGCTCATCTAGTTTTTTTCTTTTTAACTAGGAGGAAAGAACTAGTGTTTTTTGTGAATTTGGAATGATGATAGGACTATGCTCTCCCCTTAACTAGGTGATCAAAATGCTAGAATCATCATTTCGCATGTGTTTCCTTTAGAGAGGCCTACCCTTGGAATTCCTTCCTTCCAAGCGGGACAACCTTAATTGGTAACAAGCTAGTGCCAAGTTCTTCTATTCCACTATAAATAAACTATGTTTGAGGTGAAAGCTTCAAGCAATGAGTGCTGATTAGTTATACCGATAGTCAACCTCCTCATAAACCCTGCAAGGCGCAACGTTTGCAAACTGGGAGACTCCATAACAGAGAGTAGCGCTGCCACACGTATAATCACTCGAATGGTTGCCCTTACTACTTATCCATTATTTGTAGAAGCCAAAAACCCCTATTCGGTGACACGGGAGGAAAACATTCTCTAGAGTTGTCCAACATCATACACTCATTCAGTGTAGAGATAGAAAAGTTCAACCCTTTAGGGGAACTATAGCTTGGTATGCATGAGAAGTGAGTGCCGTGGAGGGGAGCTGGTACTACCAAGCTATTAGCTATCCACCTTTATGCAAGTGGTTGGTGTAAAAACCAAGTTGGAATTCATTGAATACTATCCTAGCCAACCATAGGATTGTGCATGCATTGTAATAAAAAAACCAAAAGTACAAAAAAAAATTAAACAATAATGAAAAATTCTTTGTGTGTGATGTGTCTTTCTTGCCATAATTAAGAAACAAATTAGGCAGACCAACATTCAAGTAAAGAAAACCAAAAACATTGAAAAACGTGCTTTCCCAAGTCAAAAATTAGTCAAAAACAAACAAAAAAGATAGAGCTGCGCATTTGTTCCTTTCTACTGCGCATCTGCTCAATCTTGCTGTACATTTGTCCTTTTCCATTGTGCACCTATTTTTCACCAGTACTGCACATTTACTTCCTTTAGCTATGCATCTGTGCTCTGTTCTGGCACATACACTTTTCACCAAACCTATGCTTTTACTTCCTATGGTTGCGCATCTGCACTCTGTTCCTGCGCATCTATCATAGTGAGCTATTTTGTACATTTCCTAAGAAAAACAATTACCTTTTTGGACACCCATTTCATCCTTGTTTCAGTTTCCAAGATCAAATTAACATGCAGTCACTTCTCCCATCATGTTTCTGCAGAATACCCTCTTTTCCATCCTTCATCTCATCCAAAATTTTGCAAAAACTTCCCAAAAGAAAACCAAAGTATCAAAACTAGGTTACTATAAGCAATTTTGATCATATTGGATTCAAACATTCCTAGTAAGTCTCCACTATCAGGATCTATCATCCTTCTCTCTCAGAACTTCACTAGTTTGTTTGGTGCAAAACTAGTCTCTACCAAGTAATCAGATTCCAACCATCCTTACCTCTGGCTACCGTTTTGTATCATCCACCTTGTTTGAAACCATTGATCAAAGAAAACCCTTGTCCAAATTGTATCACTACAAGTATCCCCTTCACTACAACCTTCAAACACATCTCACCAAAACATCCAATTTCACCCCACTTCATTTCAAATCACATTGCATTGTACTAACTAGATCCCAGAAACAAAAACAACTTGAAATGGTTGGAACATCTGACAGAATTGTATCTCCTCATGATAGTGATGAGGAGATATCTCACGAGGACTTTCAAGAAGCCCTCCAAGACAGAAAATTTCAATGCATGATGGACAAAGTACTCAACCGAGACCGTGCAAAGTTCTTTCTCTACCTAGTAGGCCAAGGAGTTAAGCTCCCCCTAACTTTGACGTCATGACCCTAAAAGAAACTAAAGAAGAGAGAACTCATGAAGAGAGCACACGTGAGGAAGGAACCCTTGACAAAGGCAAGAAAACCATAGACTCTAACACATCTCTAGACATGTTGACAAAACAAGTTCAAACCCTACAACAATAATTAGTGGACCTCCAAACAAGTTCATCCTCTAAACACTATTCGTTGGAGGATATCTCACCATATCCCTTCGATAAGAGCTTGAAAATGATCCCCTTTCCCCTTAGATTTGAAGTTCTAAAATTTGACAAGTATAGAGGAAAGGGTGACCCTAGAGACCACATCAGAGAATTCAGTGCCGTGTGTCTAGAGGTTGCTCAGAGCAAAACTTTTCTCATGAGACTCTTCCCTAGATCTCTAGGAGGGCAAGCCATGGAATGGTTCTCTCGACTTCCCCCGGGTATCAAAACCTTTGACAAGTTAGTGAACATATTTGTAATGCATTTCTCATATAATATTGAACATAAGGTATCCATGCTTAACCTTTACAACACAAAACAAAAGAGTGGTGAATCCTTCACTGCTTTCTTACAAAGGTGGAGGCAACTCGCAAGCAAATGTCCTCATCATATACCAGAAAAACAAATACTTGAAATGTTTGTCCATAATCTCAATTCCAATCTAAGCTATCAGATTCAAATCCAATGTCCTACCTCATTTGCGAAAAGTCATTGAGATGGGATTATTCATCGAAAAAGCTATGATCACGAAAGGACAAATCAAATAGTTCAAAGACACTCCTAACTCAAACTATACCATGGATAAGTCAAATTTATGGACCAAAAATAAGAACATAGTCAATGATGGAGTGGTTGATGCTAAAGCAGTGGCTCTTAAACAACCAATTTTCAATCTCAAAGGAGCGTCAAACAATGCAACACCAAGCAAACCTTCATCAAATGAACCAAGACAATGATACAACTATCATAATCGACAAAAAATTACACCACTAGGGGAGTCATATGAGACCGCTTTGAGAAAGTTATTGGCAAACAATGAGATCACCCTTCCCACCACAAGTGGCTATGAACCGGCAATCAAACCCCCTTGGTGGAAGGATACCAATTTCTGTGAGTACCATAGAGGCAAAGGCCATACAACTAATGACTGTATCCGCTTGAAAAATGTCATACAAGACCTGTTAGACCAAAATCAGGAGGGCACAAAAGATCATCCCTCTAACGAATCACATGTGGCATTCAAGGATCTACTCCTTAACCATGATAGGCAGAACCCTCACAATAACAGGAGCAATGATGCCAACTACATGAACGTGCCATTCGACTACATGGTCAACTACATATCGGAGCATGTCCCACAAATCAATGTGATCACATTTAACAAAAAATAAAGTCCAACTCCAAAACTGATTGTAATATCACCACACGCAGTGGGAAAGTCACCTAGCACACACTCTCTCCAAGGTCATCATCCACACCATCTAACCCCTACAAGTATAATGACATAGACTAACTGCAAAAGACTCCGACCAATATATCCATATTAGAGTTGTTGCATCTATCACCAACCCATAAAAAGATTCTTGATAAAGCCCTAGTGGAAACCACTGTGCCCACCAAATTGGCCCAAGAGAAGTTTCAAGCCATGGTAGTGATGGAAACAGGTTGTCATTGATCTCAAAAAGGTTCATCAACAATGTGCTTGATTAAGATGTCTTGATATTGTTTGCAGGATGATGTCATGGTGCATTGTGTTCTCAAGATGCTTATGTTATGTTTTTGTGTTCACAATAGGACTTGTTTGTGTTGGACTTATATTCTTGATCATCACAGGTTTGGCCTTCATGGTGTTTTTGAAGTTGATAGCTTGATCAAGATGCAATTCTAAATAATGTGTTACCAAGAAAACTCACAATTGGTCTTCATATGGTTGAGATGAATTCAGATGTGGTCTTGAATTAGGATATCTTCAAGCATGAAAAAGTTGTAGTGATAAGGTTCTATCAGAGGAGGTATGATGCAATGTTATGATTTGACATTGTTGATAGGTTGAGTATGATGTGGAGTGTTTATTCTTAGTGTTGGATTATCTTGCTTACATGTGATGAAGTGTTGGAACATCTTGCATGATATATACTGATGAAGTGTTGGAATATCTTGCATCTATCAAAGACATGTGGAGAGCTTGTTGTCTCTCAAATCATTTGGTTGAAAAATGGTGGTGTCTCTGCATTATCTTCATAAGTTGAGATGTTGAAGTAAAAGGTCTTAATTGCAATGTTGTTCTAATGCCTTCTTATGTCTTGAAACCCTAAGTGATCTTCAATCACCATAAGTTTTTTAAGTCTATGCTATTATTTAGTCTCTATTTTTTTCTCTACAGAATATAGTGTTCAATATCTGTGTGGAAAAGGTCTTTCTCATAAACAAATGTCTCAGGTTTTTTTTAGTAATAAAATCATTGTAAATCCTAAAATCCTATGTTATTTATCAAGCTTAAAGCTTGCCTTTGATGCCCGTTTTATACACTTGCATGTTTTGTTTTATTTTTGGGTTGACCTACTATAGCAGGTGACTGCCACTTAAGTGGCAATATGAAGGGTTCTTTATCATTGGGCAACCAGCCCTTATTCCTAGTGAGACCAACTCCATCAGTGCTTTAAGTCTATTTCAAGCGCATGAGCGCTAAGGGCATAATCAATGGATCATATTTAAACATGAGGGGTGCCAAAGTGTATTTCAATGGTTTTAATTTAAATTTTGAAACCTTTTACTCTCTCCTACTTTGACAAGCAAGTGGATGTCATTTCTTTAGAAAGTTTTTGGTAAGTCTATTATTAGACTCTTGTTAAGGGAGCTTTGAAAGATTTTTGCCTGATTGGAAAGTATTTTTTAGAAGCTTTTTATGAAGATTCTTTTTCTAAATTTGATTATCAAATGGGTCTCCTCTCATATAGGATTGAAAGTTTTAAAAAGAAATTTTTAGGAGAGATTTTTGTGGCTTGAGTAGAATTGGAGATTAAAATGGAAGAAAAGAGTTTCTTTTGGAGATTGACAAAATTTCATTGAAGATTTTTTTATGGTCTTATTTTTTGAAGATGGTATTTGCAAAGAAGATGAAAAGTTTGGAGAAGATGATTTTTGAAATGAAGAATATGAAAAGTGTTTTAACGGATCCCAAGGCATTGAAGAGACAAAGGATATTATCTTATTTGTAGAGTAAATGCAATATAAAAGTTTTTATTGAGAACAAAATGAAAAAATTTTGATATTATTGTTTGTGTAAAGTTTTGGAAAAGAATTTACAAGTGCTTCAACAAGATTGAGGAAGATGAAATAATATGATTTTTGTTTCAGATGCAAAGTCAAATTAACTTTCTTATAGGTGAAGGAAAATTTGAAGATGATGAAAAAGTAATCAAGTTTTGAAGATGGAAGATCAAAAGTTTTTTTCTTTTATATATACAGGTGTTTTTTATTTGTGTGTGTAATGGATAAAAGTGCATTGAAGACATCTTTGAGAAGATATTACAGATGATTTTTGTATGTATGAGATCTTGTTTTTGTAGATACAGAGAGTGACAGAATCATCAGATGTTTGTATGAGAGTTTGTGTAAGGATCAAAAATGTTGTGATGAAGATCTCCTTGTGCAACAAAATTTTAGATTGAATCACAAAGACAATATGCAATTGACTGCATCAGGAGAATTATTATGTAGAGATAATCAGGTGAATGAATTGTGAATTGATTGAACAAAGATAATGAGACTAGTATGCAGATTGGTTTGAGTGTGCTCAAAGATGATAGGTCATGAATGGTACAAATCAGATTGAGAAGCAATCATGTCTTGCACATTATTTTGATGAGGACAATTGAATTGGTCAGTGAGACTTTCCTATGCCAGTGAGGCTTGTGGTCAGTGAGACCTCTGTATGTGCCAGTGAGACATCTTGTAAAGCGAGTGAAGCTTCTTTGGTCAATGAGACCTTCATGTAACCAGTGAGGTTTTGAATAAGCCAGTGAGGGGTTTTCCACGCCACAAATTTTTGTGTCATAATTTCTCTCTATGTGTGTGCATTATAATGTTTTACTCACATGTCCTAATTCATGTTTTTTACTATCATAATTGAACATATGTGTTTAACAATTTCATTGATGTCTTTCTCACTATTGGTATTGAAATTCAAAAGTTGCAAAATGTTAAAAATAATGCAACACTGATTCACCCCCCCTCTCAATGTTGTTCTAGACTCCAACAGGTAGGTCATCTTACCTCACCTAACATCCTATCATTCACTGAACAAGATAATCTATCTGTATATCAACCCCATAACACATCATTGCATATTGAGGCCTTCATAAATAAACATCACATCAAAAGGGTTCTCATTGATGGAGGAGTGGGTTTGAATATTTGCACGCTAGAATTAGACCTTACATTGGGGTTCTCAAAAACTACAGTGGATCTAAGAAATAAGATCACAATAAAAGCCTATGATGAAGAAGAATGGACAACTAAAGGAACTCTAGTGTTACCAATCAGAATTGGAATAGTGGAGAAGGAAGTTGTTTGCCAAGTCCTTGACAGGGAGCTCACCTATAACATTCTCCTAGGTAGACCTTGGATACATGCCATGAAAGTTGTGCCTTCCACGTACCATCAATGTATCAAGTTCCCCTACAATGGCCAAGAGATCACCATCCAAGATGACCTAGATCCTTTTCAACACTGTAATACTATCCAATCGAGGCTAGAAGTCATCATCCCTAACAATAGAGCTTCCACATCTTCCACCTCCCAGTAGGATCCTAGCTCCCAAGCTTCCACATCTTTTGCTGCCTGGCATGATTCTAACTCCCAAGCTTCCACATCAAAAACCAAAGAGTAGAAAGTCAAGATCAAAGAGACAGGGGTAGGAGAATATTCCATTGAACATACCCTTTGTTTAGCCAAAATACCTTTATCTCTGAAGTCCTTTAGATGACCTACACCCTTCCCCAAACCATCTGCTCCTCCTGAACCTTCCAAGGCTCCCTTTGTCAAATGGGGCACCCTATCAGATGAAAGTGAAGAAAGAGACATTCTATAATGGCTCTAGATAGATGAAGATGACATGCTACAAGACAAACAACCAAAACTCCCAACAGAAATCTATGGGCATGGTCAATCTATCTTACACAACATGGGCTATGAAGGACAAGGTCCCATTGGCCTGAGAAAAGAAGGAATAACTAAACCCATTCAACCCACTTCATCCTCATCGGCCCAAGACACAAGAGGACTAGGATACAGAAACAGTGACAAAGGCAAAGCTACGACTACTACTTGTTTTGTGGAACAGATCCATAACCTCCAAGAGGATAGTGATACAGATTCTAATAAATATGAATGGGTTGAACTTTTAGAACATTCCTATGAGGAAAAAGGAATTAATACTATTTGCACCTATAGCCCCTATCATGAGGGACAAACGCTAAGGCTTAGACCAATAGAGTGTGATTCACGCATTCTAGAGAGCGTAACTTATGAGGAAGGTCGAAGTTCTAAAGAGATAAACAATATTGAGGAGAGTAACATCACATATATTATCCCTATCACTCGTAATCCTGATCATATATACCTCCTTACCATCACACCCTCTGAATTGAATCAACCTATTGATCCCCTCCCCCTGTACATCCCAAGATTATCGATTGGGATCTACAAGGAACCCCCCAACTAGACATGTTCCAGAACGACGATGCCTACATTGATTTCATGGAACTAAGAGACCACCTACCTACAGGAGATCATAAAGCTGGCTTCACCATAGAACTCAATACTGTCACTTATTTCAAAGAGGGTACCAAGCCTTCTAGTCACAAAAATATAACAATCAAAAATAGATATAATGGTGAAAATTGTATTGCGACAGTGTCAGATCCCAAAAGAGTAAAAATAAAGGACACATCTGATGGTGTAAACCTCTCTAAGGCACTAGACGATGGAAGGCTTGACACTCTCACCAACAACATGTATCAGGAGAAGTCACAAATTGTTGTAGAACCTACAGAACCTGTCAACATCGGCATAGAAGGTAACCCAAAGATCATACACTTTGCCAAGTCTCTATCTCTGTCAGAAAAGATGAAATTTGTACCCTTCTTCAAAAGGAAATAGGTCAACTTTGCCTGGTCCTATGCAGATATGCCTGGGTTAGATCCTGACTTGATCTTGCATCACCTACCACTCGATCCTAGAGTTAAACCTGTCAAACAAAAACTTAGGAAAATGCATCCACATGTTGCATTGCTAGTGAAAGAGGAACTTAAGAAACTCCTGGATGTAGGGTTGATTAGAGCAATCGATTATCTAGAGTGGGTATCAAACATTGTACCAGTATCAAAACCAGATGGCAGAGTCAGATTGTGTAACGATTTCTGAGATCTCAACAAGGCCTGTCACAAAGATGATTTCCGATTGCGCAACATAGACATCATCATAGACTTGACAACTAGACACACTATGCTTTCTCTTATGGATGGTTTTTCCATGTACAACCAAATTAGAATAGCACTAGAAGATCAGCATAAGATGACATTCACATGCCCATGGGGAACCTTCTGCTAGAATGTCATGCCATTTGGGTTGAAGAACGTAGGAGCCACATACCAAAGAGTAATGACTACTATCTTCCATGACATAATGCATGTAACCATGGAAGACTATGTGGATGACATCCTTGCCAAGTCACTTACAAGGGAATCTCACTTAGATGTATTAGAGAAAATCTTTCAGTGGCTAGAACAATTCAAAGTTAGATTGAATCCAAAAAAGTGTGTATTTGGAGTCACCTCTGGCAAACTCTTGGGTTTCATAGTATCAACTAATGGGATTGAGGTAGCTCTTGCAAAGGTAAAAGCTATCATGGAGATGCCACCACTAAGGAACATCACCCAACTGCAGTCTCTATAGGGTAAATTACAAGCAATCCATCGGTTTATCTCACAACTGGTGGACAAGTGTCAACCTTTCACTCATCTATTGCATAAGAACATTCCATTCAGATGGGATGAGAAGTGTGAAGAAGGATTTTTCAAATTGAAGGAGTATCTCATGAATCCACCTATCTTGATGCCACCCATCCAAGGCAAGCCACTATTACTTTACATATTTGCTACACCAACTGCACTTGGAGCCCTTTTAGCACAACAAGACTATGAAGGCAAGGAATGGGCCATCTACTACATCAGTCGCACATTGGTGGGGTATGAATTGCAATATTCTCAAATTGAAAAATCTTGTCTCGCTATGGTTTTTGCTTCCCAAAAACTACGCCATTATATGCTTGCACATTCCATCAAGCTCATTGCAAAGATTGATCCATTAAAGTACTTGTTAAGCAAAGCAGCTCTAACATGCCATCTAGCCAAATGGGTAATGCTACTAAGTGAGTATGACATAGAATATGTGGAAAGGAAAGCTATCAAGGGCCAAATCATCGCCGATTAGTTGGCAGAGGCACCATTGCAAGACACTACTCCAATGACATTTGAGTTTCCTGACGAATCAATTCTCAGTATCACAACACATTCATGGAAGCTCTATTTTGATGGATCCTATACAAACCATGGATCGAGGGTAGGAATCTTATTGGTCACTCCTCAAGGTGACACAATACCTAAGTCCTATCATCTACTTTTCCCTTGCACAAACAACATAGAAGAGTATGAGGCCTTAGTCATTGGTCTTAAACTGGCAGCAGAGTGGAAAGTAAAAGAGATACATGTCTATGGTGATTTGCAACTCGTCATCAACCAAGTAAATGATGACTATTAGATGAAAGATGACAAGCTACTACCATACAAGTGTATGGTAGATGACTTTAAAGCATACTTTGTGATCATCTCCTTTGAGCAGATTCTTCACATAGAGAACAAAGCAACAGATGACATGGAAAACATTGCCTCGCTTCTCGATATACTAGAGCATGACTCACATTTTGAGTTCTTGGTGGAAATAGTTGTGCAACTAGCTTATGATATCCCTGAGACCCAATCCATTTGCCTCCTAGTCGGATCTGATTCACACTTGTATGGTAGGATATACACTTACCTCAAGGATAACACCTTACCACCTAACTTATCCAACAACCAACACCAAACCTTTATCCACCAAACATCTCATTATACCATCATCGCTGACACCCTCTACCGCTGAGGTCTGGATGGTACTCTACTCAGATGTCTTGAACGTGAAGAATCTCAAACCACTTTATGGGAAGTACACAAAGGAATTTATAGATCATACGCTAGTGGTCCTACCTTAGCTAAGAAAATCATGCGTCTGGGATACTATTGGCCAAACATGGAGACATACTCATACCATTTTGTCAAGAAATACAAGCAGTGTCAGATTCATGGTAACCTCATCTATGCACCAGATCAGGAACTACAACCTTTAACGACACCTTGGCCCTTTTGTCAGTGGGGACTTAACCTTGTGGATAAAATCCACCTCCATCATCCAACAGCCACAAGTTCATCATAACCACCACCGTGTATTTTACCAAGTGGATTGAAGCCATTCCACTCACCACTGTCATAGGCAAACAAATTGCCTCTTTCATCCTCAATTTCCTCATTTGCCAATATAGAATTCCCTCATCCATAGTCACGGATAATGGAAGACCTTTCAAAAACTAGGATATCCAAGAGCTTTGTGACAAATTCAAAATCCAACGCCGCTTCTCCACCCCTTATTACCCACAAGGCAACGGTCAGGCAGAGGCATCAAACAAAACCATCTTTAAAATCCTCAAGAAAACTGTCACCAACGCCAACCATGATTGACACATGCAACTAAATCCTACTCTGTGGGCCTATCAAACTAGCATATGCACTCCAACAGGTGCCACCCCATATGCCCTTGTTTATGGGTCTTAAGCCATTTTTCCCATTGAGGTCGAGTTACCATCTTTGAGGGTGTTGTTAAAAGGTCTTATCACTGATGAGGACTATAGAGTTTCTAGACTACAAGAGCTAGAACTATTGGAAGAGAAACGAGATAATGCTTTCAACCATCTCAAAGCCTACCAACAAAGAATGTCTTGCAGCTATAATCACAGAGTCCATCCAAGGGTCTTCAATGTTTGTGATTTAGTGCTCAAAGAAAATCCCTGAAATCAGCAGAATCGGGAAAAGAAAGGAAAGTTTGAACCCAACTGGCTTGGTCCTTATGTAATCATTGCTACCGATGAATCAGGAGTGTACCAGTTAGCTACATCAGAAGATGAGCTGTTCGATGACCCAATCAATAGTACGCATCTTCATCGGTTCTATACCTAGAGAACCCCAATGTAAGGGGGCATCAAAATCATAAAAATCACAAAATTCAAGAAAATACCAAAAAAATAAAAAAAATTGAGGAAAAAAAAAATAACAACAAAACAACCATCCTTTGCTGAAAACCTGGTAAACATGCACCTTGGATAGATACCATGATGCAAACCTAGCAAAAAGGTGTCATGTGTATTCTGGCTCCCATGCAATAAAAGCAAAGAAGTGAAAACCTAGCAAACAGGTGCTCTCTGTGATGAGAACCACTTCCTCCATCTTTTGGAAACCATCACCTTACATCCATTCTTCCTACCATTATCCATCGCCTGATTGTATCTGTTTCGCAAAAAACCACCTTATGATAACCTATCATGGCTTGATACTCTATCAACATTGTCGCCTTGCAACCTAAGGTTTTATCCAGTATCCTATCCATAGTGTCATCCTGTCATAGGTTCCATCGTCAGTATCCTATCACCCCGTACTACGTTGCTTCTACGTCGTCACATAGGCAAGGCCATTATCAATGTGCCCCTGAGGCTCTTTCTCTTGCTACCCATCCATTCCATCAAGTGTTGTCTGTCCTTCTATCCATTTGAGTCCGCATCTTTCCCATCACCTAGGTCCTAGGTCCACCAAGTTCACCCCAAACTATGTTGCCTCTGTGTCGTCACGTAGGCAAGGCCATTTAGCAATAAGCCCCCAAGGCACTAGGTTAGTCCCTTAGGGTCTATTTCTTCATGTCAGTTGTCCATTCTTCCATAATAAATTGATCCTTTACCTAAATAGGGGCAGGTCCTCGACCTGGTTACGGAGCTAGATTCTACAATGCCACATGTTCTAAGAGGACACCAATAAGGATTGTGATACCTTTCACTAGACACACAAGCACAGCAAAGCATGCTTCTAAAAACAAAAATTTTGATGCAAGACATCAACCTATCCAAAGCAAAACAAACAACACCTAAAACACTCTAAATGATTTTATCTAAATTATGGAAAGAAATCACATCTAATGCAAGATAGTTTTTGTTTTGATTGGTTGTACCTAAAATCTTAAATCTTTACTATCATGTTTCCTATGCTACTCAAGGATGCCTAAAAACTAGAGATGCTATGATGGGGGCATGATTATCTTCTTTGTTTGTTGTTTGTGGATCACCCTTTAGTAATGTGACGACTTTTTTCTAATGACATGATCAACAAAAGATCACCAAGGACTTCAAAGGTCTAAACATGAAAAGGGTCAATCCTTGTCTGTTGAAACGTAAGAAATACTCAGGTCATCTAGATTCAATTTTGACTAGATGCTTGTATTAACTTGCTATATCAAAATCCATGTAAGTAATACTCAGGTCATCATGGTTTAATTATACCTATATGCTTGTATTTTCTTACAACATTTCAAAAGAGAAAAGAAACAAAAAGTGCCCAATGATGAGAATAAGCACTTCAAAGTACTTGCAATATCAAGGTGACAAATATCTGCATCCATAACATATCCATTTTGGCATTCCATATACCATCCATCAAATAAATGATTCCAATCAAAGTGCCAAATGTTTGTCAATGAAAGCTTGTGATTCCTTGATTCGCAATTCTTCTGTCAACCAATTTCTATCTATCCTTTCTGTCTTTCATCGAGTCTATTCTACATTGATTGAGTATACTTGGGCATAACAAAAACATGTAACCATTTTGCATATTCATATTAGGTGAGATAGTCATTAATTTGATTAAGTCATTTTGCATACATATAAGGTGCATTAAATCATCCACGTGTCATAGTTTTGCATATCAATAAGTCAATCATCATATAGTATCATCACATACACTACATAATAAACATTTAGATCATGTTTCGCATGTAATGTTATCATTTAGATGCATGAATCAACATGTCATTGCATTAACCAAAAAACTCACAAAAACATAGCTATAATCACAATGTCTGCATTAGATCATCATAGAATGTGAACATATAGGTACATTTAAATCATCCATATACATTTGTGTCATCGTCACATAGATGCATACATAGTATCCCATCAAAAAAATAATATCAAAAGCATAGCATGTAAACATCATAAGTAAACTACATCCATGATGATCGCATAAACATCATACATATGGGCCATCATAACTGTATATTAATGTATCATAAACATGTGCATCACATATAGACATCATAAGTAAAATGCATCCATGATCATAGCATAAGCAACATACATGTAAGCCACCATAAGCTGCATCATCATATAAACATAAAAATGTCCAAGTGTATAATATCACTTTGTCGTCTACGAGTCACATCATAAAAGGTCTATATATACATACAAAATGATAATGATACAAATCTCTCGGTAACTATACAAAATACAAGTGATATATACATATGCAGGATATCCATGAGCCATCAAAAATATGTATGTACAAGTACAAAAATGTATACACAGATCACAGCTAGCCTTGCTACCGAGGAATGCTTCTACCAGTACTATCCCCTCCTCCTCCACTACGGCCTGACCCAAAATGTTGTGGGCCCATAACTAACGCTCTTGAACGTGAACCACCTGCCCTATATGTAAACACACCAACTGACTGGCTCTTGTAGCTAGGTGCCCTCTGATCAGCTGGCACTGCCTCGTGATACAAACCTCTATAATACTAGGTATGTGCCTGAGCTCTGGCCAGCTCTCCCAGCACCTGTGTTAACTAGGTTTGTGTCACCTGTGCATGTGCCTGTGTCAACTGTGTCACAAGCATGATCGTCACTACATCTATGCCCAAGGTGGCTATGGCCGCATCCCTCTCATCTATCAGGACTTGTAATCTGGTAAGGGCTACATCCCTCTCTGCGGTGATACCAGTGATCACCCCCGCATCACCCTGCACCAGAGCCTCCACAGCTCCCAGCTGAGATCTAACCTGTCGTAGCTGGCCTCAAAGCATGCCAACTATGTCCCCCTGTCCCTACTGTTGTGGGGCAGGCTGAACCTAAACCTGTGGTCCCTGTGGGGCTGCTACCTATGGAACCTGTACCTACTGAGGTGCCACCTACTGTGGTGGAACCTGAACTTGAACCTGCTGAGCCACCTGTTGGGCAACCTACTGAGGTGGGGCCTGCCCCACTCTTTGTCACTATCTTTGCTGGACATCATCCCCCCATCATCCCCTCCTCAGCCTCCTCCTCCACCATCCTCTCCTCTCCCCCTCCTCTGCCTCCTCTATCTACCTCTGTCATCCTCTTCCTCTGAATCTGCCTCCTCTAGGCACGGAGCTAATTTCCCTGGTCCCAAATACCTTGGGAATGGGTGTGCCGCAAACTAGTCCTCATATTCATGAGTCATGAATGCATCCACTATCTCTTTCCTCATCGGCCATGCCTAATAAGGTATCTGCAAGAAGTCTAGCTTGGCTTCCTCATAGGAAGCCATAGGTCCCAACCGCCTCCTCTCTGCCCAAGTCCTAGAAAACAAGGCATGCCCTGTGGCATGCCCTATACTCTCCCAAATTGCCGCATAACTCAGGTGACTATATGCCTCTCCAAGATATGTGGTGTCCACCCAATCAACCACCACATATGAAAAATCTAGGGCAACTCATTAGCCTCATCATCCCAAACCTCGCAATCTATGTAAGGTCACCACACCACTGCGTCCATGTTGTCCAACACGTGACGCCAATACTCCAACTTCCCCAGCCTATGCTGGGAAAGTACACCTACATGCCCATATGAGTAGGGCTCACCCCTCTGTCTTTAAAAAGTACCAATGGGCCAAGTCACTGCAATGTACTCCCACGCCTAGAACTGGAGCAACGAAACCCCTGCAGATAGGCTGGAAGCTCCATGACAAACCACCTGGTGCATGTCATGGTAAAGGTACATAAGAACACAGACACCCCAAGAAAAGTGGGTGCCCTTAATAAGCATCCACTCCAGAGTCCGTCCCCAGCCAATAGCAAACCCATGAGGTCTCTGATCAAGGCATACAACACCCCCGATCAAGCTAGCCACAATCCTTGGAAAGTAGTCATAAAATTCATGCATATCCTTCCAGTTGATAACTAACCCTGCTATGGTGGGGTCATCAAACACCTGCCTACACTCATCCAACCCAGCATCACACTGTAGGTCATACTCTACCTGCTCCCCTATTATCGAAAGGTGTAGGATCCTATAGATGTCCTCTAGTGTAACTATCATCTCACCGGTGGGGAGGTGGAATGTACAATCCTCACTATGAAAGTGCTCCACCATAGTAGTCAGCAAACTGAGGTTCGCACGAACCTCAGGCATGAAGCACACGTAATCCAAACTGAGAGCACCGAGCACTATCTGATCTACCTCTGTTAGCATATATCACCATAGCATCATCACAAGGAACTACTCCCATGACATAAGAATGTCAGAAATATTCTCCTACAATCAACAAAGCAATGCATCAACCATAACTGTATTAATGCAAAACTGCTCAACTATCAAATTGATCAAAACAAAGCATATCATCTCTTGTCTAGATTCTATCAATCTCAGAGATCGCTTGTCGATTGTCGCATCGATCAAGATGTCAAACGAGTCAATTTCACTAAGTAAACTGAGTATCCTAAGAAAATGCACCGTTCTAGGTAGCATTTGTGCAATATCAGATTAAATGCGCAAAAAACTAGCATATGCGCCGCCAAAACACACAAATGTGTAGTTTCCTAGCATATGTGCAGCTCTGTGCCATAGATGCATAGAACTGACATATGCGTTGCAAGAAAACATGCATGCGCTGAACTATAGCAAATGCACAGAAAGACTTAACATATGTGTGAGGGTAGCAAATGCATTGAAAGATGACCTAAATGCACTAATCTAGAATGGATGTGTAGTTTTAGGTAGTAAATGCACCGAAACGCAAATCTGCACATATACTCCCCTTACTTTACCTAGCATTTATTACACCCATAAATGCCCCTAGCCTTGAAATTTTGATGTACGTACAGGGGGTCCAGCCTCTGTTGGCCGTCCGAACCGTCAGACCTGCTCAAACAGATGCTTCTCATGAGGAATATCCATTGCTATGCTGACTGCTCTAGCTCTTGTGCTCTACAAATCTCCAAGTATCTCTCTCTAAGTGACAAGTGTGCAAATGACTAGGATTGTGGACCCAGCTTCTATTTATAGACATGAAACCCTAACTAGCTATTGTTGATGATTATTTTTACACATTCATAAAAAAAGTTTAAAATTCACAAAATGAACATAAACTATCTTGAAAGATATGAAGAAATCATTTAAGAGTTCTTAATCTCAAGTTTTTGTATGGTCAGGTCTTGACCTTGTGGACAATTCAGCAGGTTGATGTGAAACTATAATATTCAAGGGGCCTTACTTGATTTAAGATGATCTGTGACTCACTAGACTCAAATTATGCAAATTATTGTACAAACAAACAAATTATTCATTCCTTTGCATAAATTTACTACTATATCACAAAGATTTGTATGATTTATGATGAAGCAAGCTTTTCCTCTCAAATTACTATGAAAATTGTCCAATATTAACACAATTTTTCATGCTTCTTTCAAATGTAAGACAATTTTGTTAAAATATCTGCATTTGAGCTAATTATCTCAAATATTTGGGGAAAAGTTAGAGAAATTCAAATTGAATATCATTTCACTATAGGATCTAAATGCTCTATTTTTCACGTTATAAGAAATACATCAAACTTTGATCAAATCAACAGACTAAATCTCCAAATTTGAAGTCGTGAGTATTTTCATGAACACACATCCAAGATTGCAAGCTTTTAAAGAGGTAGTACTTCAAATATAAGTAAAAGTTAGAAAACACTCAGAAAATAGACACAGAATCCCAAATTTACTTGTATTTAAAGTACACAGTCATATATGGTTTACAATGTATGAATGACTTGTTTGCTTCATTAATCAAATCAACAGAAAACTTACAAACATCTTACAAATACAATAAGGAAGATAGACACTCCACGTATTCCTCAGTCTAGACACAGGTGACCTCCTCCTCCTCTAAACTAAAATACTTCACTATTCAAATGTTCAAACAAATTACAAGTGCAAGCTATATTTTATAAATCCCTGTGTAAGTAATATACAAATAGCAAAGCTTCTTATATAGAGTTTGAAGCTGCTTCTGCTACAGTTACAAAATTCAATCTATGGTTAGAATTTAAACTTTCTCAATCAAGGGTGCTCATTCCTTTTTAACCGCCTTCCAAAATATCTTTGTGGTATTTTTTTTGCCTCCAAGGATGCCATTGGAATCTTTTTCAAAATAGGATTCCCTTTTGACTTCCTCTTTCCTATTGACCTTACCCGCAGATACCCTTTACTTGATCTTTTCACTAGTATTGTTTGTTCCCTTCTTCACTTTCCTACTCCCTCAAATATGTTTTGAAATTATTTGTTATACCTTCTATAAAGGTGCGATCCCCCCTCGACTCTTTGTCCATACATATTCCTGCATTGTGACCACTTCTTTCAATTTCTTTTCTTCTTTATCTGAGCCTTCACTCTTCTTCTTGCATTTCTTCATCTTGGCACTTTCCTCCATCAATGAATCAATCATTTGTTTACTTAGATATGCCTCTGGACTCTCCATACATGGTGCAAAAATGGCCTTAAATTCTATTAATGCTCTTTGAAGTTCATATGCTGGTGTATCCATGCACTCATGATCTAAGAGCCTTTCAACTATACTTTTATGCATCCTGATCATGTTGTCTGCTTTTTCTTCTAAACCCTGAGTGGCTGTGATGCACCTTCTGAGATTACCCTCTTCAAATCTTAATTCCAACTTTGACTGTGGCACTTGATTTTCCATCAAAGGACTAATAATTCCTTCATTTATTAATTCCTCTACTCTATCTTCAATTTATTCTAGTTGTTCCAATTCAAATTTGCACTCCTCTTTTCTAAATTGACCATTATATACAAGCATACTGCATTTATTCTTTTCTATTGTAGCCAATTCCCATCCTTTCACTGCTTTCTTGATTACCTATTCTCCTTCTTGCATGAATTCCTTGAACCATTCTTCAAAAACATTGGCTTTAAGCCTCTTATTTTCTATATCTTACATTTTATCCTTTGATAGAATTTCTATTTCACTAGGTAATTCTGGTATTACCATATTGGGATCAAATATCCCTTTAATGAATTGCTGCAACTAGACAATGTGTCCTTTTAAATATTCTTTCTTATCCATGTCTCTTTTTAACATTTCTGCTATAACCTAATGCATATCTTCCCATTCACTTATGTGTTGCTCTCTTGTTGTGTGTCCTAGGTCAAAATTGAGTATTTTATATTCATCTAGTGTTATTTCTCCTTTTGCCTTCTCCTTTTGTGGTATAGCCAAGTTTAGCATCTTGGATCCATCTGGACCCCTTTGTATTGCTGGCATAGTCCTAGCCTTTCTCTTTTCTCTTCTTGGTGTCACATCGCCTAATAGACTTTTGATGTCTATAGGTACTAACTGTACCTCCACCTTTTCTCTCCTTATCTCTGCACCTAACTAGGCTGGTGCCTCTCTTGTGCCTTCAGTAATCTTTTCTTCATTGATTACCTCCTCTTGAGGCCTTTCTACTTCTCCTTGTTCTTGTTGCTGTTGTCCTTGTTCTTGTTACTGTGGTTGTTATTCTTGTTGCTGTGGAGGAGGTTGTTCTTGTTGCTATGGAGGAGGTTCTTCTTGTTGAGGGGTTGGTTCCTGTACCATTAGATCATCTTGTTGTTTAGATTCACCCACATTTTCTTCCTCTTAAATTTCTATATCCTCTCCACCCTCATCCTCTTCCTCTGGACTTTCTTTCCTTGATGATTCTTTTTCTTGATCTTCTTCTTTATTTGCTTGCTCTACATTTGTCATGTCTATATCCTTCATTTGCTTTTCAGATTTATCTTCATCAATATTTTCTGTGTTTTCTTTGCCTTTAGGTTTATTTGCTGCATCTTTTGTAGTTTCACCTTCCATTTGTACTTGCTCTGTATGTGAAGGTGAACCTACCACTGTATCAGCCTCTTTTGTCTCTCTTCCTTGTTCTTTTCTTCTTTTTATATTTTTTTCTTCACTTTGTTCACCATACATGTTTAGAATGTTTAATACATCTACACCAGAGGTACTAACTCCTGTTTCTTCTTTGGCTTGAGCAAGTGTTTCCTTTACTGTTTCCTCAGGTGCCTCTTCTTTTTTAGAATCTTCAATTTTATGTGCTACATCTTGCACATCCTTTATTATTTCAAGAGAAACCAAGGTACCAAAAGGATCCAGTGTTCCTGATTCCTCTTGTACCATTTCCTTTTCAGATACTGAACCTTGTTCAATTTCCATTTCAGCTTGAGTGTCTTTCTCCTCCTCTTCACTTAAAAATTCATTGGATTCTTCTTTCTCTATACCAATTTCTCTTCATTTCCCTGAATCCACCTCTCTAACTTCACTTCCACTACTATCATCTGCAATGTTGATAGTCTCAGTAACTTGCTTGGCTTCATGCATTTTTGACCCATGTAGCATTTCTTTAGCCAACTCTATTTTTACTTTAGCATATATTTTTCTTTTCTCTGCCGAGGTAGATGCACCAGGTATGTCACTCAATTTATCGTGTACCTGTTGTGCTCCTATAACTTCACTCTGTTTTGAAGTTTCTCCTTTTGATGTACCTATTGGTATTGCTTTCATGACCTTTTGCCTTGTTGACTCTTGAGCTACCTGTGCTTGCTCTATACTGGTATCATGACTTAATGATTTTGCATCTACAAATGTGCCTATTGATATTGCTACTGACACCCCTATTGCATAAGGATCCATCAATGTAGCATTTTTATCTTTCTCAAGAATCTTTGCTTCTACAATCTTCCTTTTATTTTCATAAAAAGCATTGGAGATCATCATTATGCTCTCTCACTCTCTTTTTTCCTTTCTTTGGATATGTAATTTCTACTCCTTCAGCCTTAAATTCCTCAATACTATCTTTCAACCATGTCTTTGAAAACAAGATGACCGGTTCAGACAATGTGTCCAAAGATGTGTTCCATGGTTGTGACCAATCAGGCTCTCCAATTGGAGCAAACCTAGCACTTTCATAATTATGGTGCAATAATTTATCATCTTCTTTAACCTCTGAGGGTACATAGATATCTCTAATGGACCTCATTTGTTCAACTGTTAATGTTTTATGAGCTCTCTTTCTAACCTCTTTATCATTCTTACAGTCTGACCAAAAATCTTCAATATGTATTTGATGTTTGAATTCAGAGTCAAATGAATTTTGGACTCTATGAAAGGGATCAAACCTTTGGGCCAACTCAAATTCCTCAAATCCATAATACCTCAATCCCTCTCTGAATAACTAGCAACCTCTTCACTGTAGCATGAATACCTACCAATTGCCCAAGGTAATTTAAGATTTCCTCTACTAAACTTCTTCTTATACATCTTAAAGGCATTCAAATTATGCCTTGAGAACTCCAGAACAATCAGCTTATTGGAAGGATACCTAGGCAACATGAAAGGTTTTCCTTCAAATCCCTCAGTTTTGATATAAGTAAAATGCTGAAATTAAATATACCAGGAACTGTGCAGACCAATTGTATCCTCTGCATCTTTAGATAATCTCTTACTGGCTCTTCCCTTAAAATTCTAACCATGTATGTATAGAATACATCATTCACTAGAGCATACTTCCTCAATGCATTCTCCTCCTATAAATCAGGATAATGCTCATATACCAGCTTCTGATCTGGACCATTTCCTAAGGTTCCAACCCTATCTATCCCACGTATGAATGGTTGAACCTCTGCTACACATGAATATAATATATATGAGGACAAATAGAAAGGTGTCATCTTTTGCTTTCTTAGCATTGCTTGTTTCCATATGGCTGTGCTTATAGCTTTAGCCCAATGAATTTGTTCTTGTTCCTTTTTTGATTCCCTCATGAATTGGATGATAGTGAACATCCAAGGCTCACACTTAGTGCCATCTCTCAATCTCACTAGTCTGCTTAACATTGTAATCATCAAGTATATTTCCTCCTTAAAGTATATTCTTTACAGATTCTTGTGCACTCTTGCCACAGCTTTGGGCTTATTTTCTGCACTATACCAACTGTAGAAGATCTTGCTTCTACAGTCCCTCTCATTGTTATTGAAGTCTTCATTATATTGATCTATATGAATATCCACCATTCTTTCATGTATTTCTAGACCAAATGTTCTTGCAATCCCTTATGTGGATAAGTCTTCAATGAGTCTATCGTGGAACATTATTTTCCTTGTAGCTGGGTCATACAAGTATATGCAATCTGGACACAAATCCTTAGCTTCCATAGCTAACGGAAAACCCGTAACCCTATATGATCCACTCTCCCATATACACCTCATGTCAGGCATAGCGTCTACTGCTATAATTTTCTGCAACACACCATCTGCGTCATAATTTCCTATGTTTGTGTCTGTCCCTACTCCACTTGTACTGATCAATGATGGGTACCCTCTATGTATTGGCAACTCCTTCTCTATTTATTTGTGTGGCTTCCTTTCTTTTTTAACTTCACCTCCTATATCTACCCTTTTCTACTTTGGGACCATCCTGTAAGAAAATGCATTTTTTAACTTTCCATTTTACCTTCTTACCTAGGGTTTTACTACGAATTTTCTTTTTTTTTTTTTACATTTTATCCTAACCCCCGTTTGTCTTTTTTGTTTTGACTTTCACATTGTTTAACCCAACCCAGCTAATTATCAATTAAACACAGTAATTTAATGAATGTTTACATTTCAAAATGAAATTACTGAAACTTACTTACAAACTAAACTGTAATGGCGTTTAAGATAAATACATGTATCTTTCGTCAGCTCAACCCTATGTCGTTGACTTACTTTACTATTTTTACTCTATTCTAGCTTCTGGAATTCCATCTCACGGTGAATTTTGTTCAATTTCCTTAACAACTCTTCTTTCTACAATTTTAATCCTAGCAATTCAAATCTGAAAAAAAAAAACTTTTAATTTACCCTAACCAATTGAATCTTACTCTTTTTAGTGTTAGATCGGCATTAATTACATCAATTAATGCAACTACGGCTTCGGTTTCTTATTTCAATGTTTTATTTTAAACCCTTTTATCCATTGGTTTACTTTCTATATACATCGCATTTTCTTGTATCTTTCTTTGTATATTGTTCTTTGTATGTCTCTTTTGCATCTTTTCAATATACAAGCCTATATACAATGAGTTATAAACAATGTTATCCCTTTTCCCTTTATATTCGCGCTTGTATCTTTGGTTTGTATATCACAATGTATGTGTCATAGATACAAGCGCACATACGAACAACCCCTACAAGCCCCTTTTTATCTTTTATCTCTCTGGCAATGTCTTTTATTTCTTTGTATATCATGATTGTATATTGTTAACATACAATCGCCCAAACATACAAAGCCTTACCTTTATTTAACTTCTTTTGAAATCCGTCTTGTATCACAATGCATTATATCTCTGCTTGTATGTTAGCTTGTATATATGTCTATTGGTGCAATATACAACTTTGAGATACAACCTGTGGGACCCACTTGACTTTCCCACTTGTACCTCGAACAAATAATACTTGTATCTACTCTTAGATACAAGCCTCCATACATGCAAACTCCTTTGTATAATCATTCTGGACTCCTCATCTTTTATAAACCATATTGCATAACCCTTCGGATCTACACATGTATATAAAGTAAATGCATCTTTTTAAATATACATTCAGGTACGATGCATCACTTACATCTGATTTAATTACCTTTTAACATCCGCGCTGTATGTATACCGAAAGGTACAAACAAGGAAACATACTTTAATAAAACCCCATTTCATACTTTTTCAGGTCCGTGACATGTATATTGTGTTGTATATCACCTTGTATCTTTACTTTGTGCCAAACATACAACCTGATAGATAACCTGTGGACTTAACCGATTATCCACCTTACTTCCGAATCCCATCGGGTCTGACTTGTATGTAAAGAATAAAACATTAACAATCATGCATACAAAATGCAATGATTCATAATCCTGACCATTCTATGTGCCTAATACAATGACTCCAAATACAAACACCCTTGTACAGACAACATACAAAACCTTCTTATATGCATTTTACCAAAAAACATGTATATCTTGTAGAATATTGGGAATTTGGACATGGTTCAAAAAGTAATCCTTATTCATTTTTGACAATGAATTCACCTCTTTTCTAGTCTGGTACTTAATGCTAACTTTCTTCAATTTTTAACAAGGTTTGTAATCTTTCCCTCTTCCCTTTACCACCAAGCAGATCCACACAAGCAAAAAGCAACAGCCACAATAGGGGTCCTCATTTTGCTAAGAAGTAAAATGGGGCGTGTTGTGAGCATCACAACAACTAGCAAACAAACAAAACAATTAAATTAAAACCATTTAAGACAACTAAATGAAATAAATTCATAACTTCCAACTTTCTTTCCTGTAAATCCTTATTTAACTTGAAACTTAATGTATTCAATAAGGTGCATGAATCTCCCAATTGAGTTTAAGTGGGTGCACGTGATTAATAATCCTCATCTTGAAAATAAGTTGAATAAACCAGTGACTGATATTAAACTACATAGTTGATGTCATTCCCTCATAGCCAACCGGATAGAGCCTTGCTGCCAGCAGGCATCTATAGCCCCAACAAGGTTATCATTACAATTCTCCTAAGTAGAGCCCCATTGCCAGCAAGCATTTATAGCCCCGGTAGGGTTACTTATATGGCTTAATCTAGATTTTCAATAAAATCCATTTTATTTATTTACTTGTTTTTATATTTTGTGTAAGATAGAAACTTTATAAGATATTACCATTGTAACTTCATGATGCAAGGTGTGATCACTTGTAGAAATCAAGCTGAGAATTGTAATGGTAGCAAGGGTGACCTCTAATTTTTCACCTAACACCTACACTAGTAAGTTCAACAAAACCCAAGGATTTTAGGTGTGTCATTGTGAGAAACTTCCCTTGAATACTCAACCCACATTTATTGAATACAAAATTTCACAAGCCAAACCATTTTCTACATTCATGACAGTCACAACAAGTTATGCATAAGTTTCAAATAATTAACCTAAATGTTCTAAATTTTCTATTGTTTTCAGTGATTGTTAATCTACTCCTATATACTTCAAAACAAAACAAACATCCCTGCTAAGGGAACACAACACACAAACCAACACAACAACAAAACAATAAACAAACTAGACAAAACCCAACAAACTGTACATTATTTACACTATGATACATAACATAACAACTACCCTCACCTCAAGCCTGAAAGTAATGTTTCAAATGTTGGGCATTAACATGTAATGGCACATCTTCTCCAGTCAAGTTCTTGAGCCTTAACATATTATCTTCTATTATCTCTGAGACTTGTAATGGACCCAACCATAATTTGTCAAACTTTCCATGATTTCCTTTCTTTTCATGTGCTTTATCCCAGCATAACACTAAGTCTGATATTCTGAATGTTTTGACTCTTGCTCATTTGTCAAACCATCTTTTGACCACTGCTTGATGTTTAGCAAATTTTTCAATAGCTTGATCTCTCTTTTTGTCCAATTGTAACATTTGGATTATCCTGGCCTCTCTGTGATCATCAAATCCTAAATATTCATTAGCAAACTTCCAGACAGGTATTCTTAAATTCACTGGAGAAACTAGGTGATAAGGTGCATTGCCTAAAGCAGACTTAACCTTAGTCCTATCTACCCATAACACATATTTTAACAATGTATTCCATTCTCTGGGTTTTTTTGCTATTAGTTTTTTGATTATATCCAATAAAATCTTGTTCATAGATTTAGCTAAACCATTCCCCTGAGGATAATAATTTGAAGAAAATTTTAAAACTATCCCATATTAAAATGTCCATTTAGAAAATTTCAAAGAAGAAAATGTAGGGCCATTATCACATACTAGCGAATATGGATCTCCAAACCTTGTTATGATTTTTTCTTCAAGAAATTTGATGACTACCTCAGTAGTAGAGAACTTGCAACATGTGGCTTAAGTCCACTTCGTACAATAGTTAGTCACTGTCAATATAAACTTATGTCCTGCAGATGATGGAAGATTTATAGCTCCAATGAAATCCAAGCCCCACTGTGCAAATGGCCTAGACTCAATGACTGGCTGTAATGGATTAGCCTGATTCCTTCCCTTGTCTGCCGTAGTTTGATAGGTGTGACAACTTTGAATATGACTCTCTGTATGTTTAAACATTGTTGGCCAATAGTATCCTTCTCTTAATTGTTGATAACTAAGAGGGGGGGTGAATCAGTTATCCTTAATTCACTTTCAGTTCAAACACTTAAATCCACTTTGTTAATCAATAGCATAGCAATTAATCATTCATGAAAGCATAAGACATAAACACCAGAGCAGATACACATCAACACATGAAACACCAAGATTTTGACGTGGAAAACTTGGTTAAGGGAAAAACCACGGGGTGATTAACCCAAGGATTATTCTTTGTTAGAAGAATAAGAAAAATAGATGGCACATGCCAATTAGGGCTCACTACCCGAACACACTACTCACAAGGAGGCACACTACCTACAAGAGACACACTATCTACAAGATAACAAGTATTACAAACTTGAACTGGAGATTGACATCTTTACCATGCCTGGTCAGTTCCATTTAAGCCCAAAAACTCTTGCTCTACCTTTCACACTTCTCTTCACTATATCACTCTCATCACCACAAGACACACTACTAAATGAATTCACAAACCCTTATTTATACAAGGAATCAACTTAGGAACAATCATCTAAGTCAGCAAACACCTACAAGATCATTCGCAAGACGTGTAGTACATCCGGTCAGCCTGTCTCAGGAAAAACACCAACAACCGATGGTCTTTACATCAAATCCAAACTCTAACTTCAATGCGGACCACCAATAAGAATTGTACATGATCCAAGGATCACCGAAACCTTTCCTGAGTCATTAAGAACATCTGCACTTTATTAGCTTACTGGAATTCTTCTCTTCTTCATCCGGAACTTCAAGAACACAGTCTATCGCCATTGTCATAATGCAAAAGGTTCTTCCGGACCTCCAAACAATTCACAAATCAAGTTGTCACTTCACACTGACTTCTTCAACACTCCCTCCAATCCGCAGAATGAGAGAATGTAATTCCGGAACTCACCGGACCAATCTGTGACACTCTGTCACCACTGAACACCTGCCGGAACCGGTTCTACTTGAGCGAACATAACTTCTTCAAATCTTCATGCAGACCTCTGAAATCTTAAGTGGAACATCTCAAAAATCATATCTATAAACCCTTTAATCTGCATCCTCTGATCCTCAACCTATTAAGTACTTTTGCCTTCTTCTCATCACTGTTCTTCACTGTTCCTGATTGAGACTAATTTTCTCAATATCCTTAGCACACAACTCATCCAATCCTTCTTATCAATGCAATATGAGTATGTTGACATCAATGACAACAATGGTTAACCTAATACTTGCAACAATCTCCCCCTTTGTCATTGATGGCAACATATGATGTGAAAAACCATCAAGACCAAAAAAAAAAACTTCTCCTTTCTGTCACAGCTCCCCCTATCAGCAACAACTCTTCACATGTCTTCTCTTCCTTTACTACTCCCCCTTTGATCATCAACCACTTTTTTTTCACATGTCTTCTCTCCCCCTTTGACATCAATAGCAAAGGGCTCATACTTACAATTCTAACACATCAGAATCATACCAGTTGCTCCCCCTTAGTAGCAGCTCCCCATCATTAATCCGGATCACAAGATATGACTGTGATATCCACCGGACTGATGCACATAAGTGCATCCTAGTTCATCACTGGAGGGGCCATGACCCCTAACTTCTCCCTAAGATACTCAAAAGACTCCTTGGGAAGAGGTTTAGTAAAAATATCTGCAAGCTGATCCTTGGAGGGCATATACTCCAATCTGACTTCACCCTTGTTCACTTGTTCTCTCAAAAAGTGAAATTTGATAGATATATGCTTGGTCTTAGAATGCAATACCAGATTCTTAGAAATATTTATTGCACTTGAATTATCACAGAAAATTGTGATAGGCTCCTCATATTCTACTTGAATATCTCTTAGCATTTGCTTCATCCACAAAAGTTGAGTGTAACTACCTACTGCTGCAATGCATTCTACTTCTATTGTAGACAGGGATATTGCTTCTTGTTTCTTGCTTAGCCAAGAAACCAACCTTTTTCCCAAAAAGAATGCTCCTCCACTTATACTCTTCCTATCATCCACATCTCCTGCCCAATCTGCATCTGTATATGCATGAAGAGAAAAGTCATGATCTCTGGGATACCATAGGCCATACTCAACTGTTCCTTTCAAGTACCTAAAAATTCTTTTGATTGCCATGACATGAGATTCTCTGGGATCAGCCTGGAATCTCGTCACAAGACCAACAACCTGCATTATATATGGTCTAGTCTGAGTGAGATACAGTAATCCACCAATCATTGATCTGTACTTTGTTTGATATGTCTTAGGAGAGTCATCATCTTTGCTCAACTTACATCTGGTAGCCATGGGAGTGTTCATTAGCTTTGAATCTTCCATTCCAAATTTCTTCAATAGTTCTTTCACATATTTGGTCTGAGAGATAAAGATTCCTTTCTCTGTCTGAGTAATTTGCAGACCCAAGAAGAAATTCATTTCACCGAGCATTGACATTTCAAACTCACTTTTCATTTGGTTTGCAAAGGTTTTACACATACTGTCTCTTCCTCCAAAGATGATATCATCAACAAATACTTCAACAATCAAGATGTTTTCATGATCAATTTGGAAATATAGGTAACTATTAGTAGTACCTTTGTTGAAACCAATCTTCAAAAGATGTTTATCCAGCCTCTCATACCATGCTCTTGGGGATTGCTTTAGACCATACAGTGCCTTCTTTAATTTGCAAACCATATCACCATGCTCATATAACTAAAATCCATTCGGTTGTTCAATGTACACCTCTTCTTCTAGGTCACCATTCAGGAAGGTAGATTTGACATCCATCTGATACACTTTGAAATCTTTGAAGGCAACAAATGCAAGAAATAGTCTGACTACTTCAATTCTTTCCACCGGAGAAAAGGTTTCCTCAAAATCAATCCCTTCTATTTGAGAGTAGCCTTTGTAGACTAATCTGGCCTTATTTCTGATTACTTCACCAACTTCATTTAGTTTGTTCCGGAAGACCCATTTGGTTCCAATCACATTCTTGTTTCTAGGTCTAGAAACAAGATCCCAAGTGTGATGTTTCTCAATTTGCATTAATTCTTCTTCCATTGCTTTTGTCCAATTTTCATCGTTGCATGCTTCATTTATTGTCTTAGTTTCAATCTTTGAAATCAGACAACATTCATCTGAATTTTGAGCAACATTCCTTCTAGTTTGCACACCTTTGCTTTTGTCACCTATGATTTGATCTTCAGAGTGGTTCAATCTTACATACCTTGGAACTTTGGGGTTTTCTTGCACTTCTACTTCTTGATCATACTCATTCAGACCTGTCTCTTCTTCCTGATTTACCGGATCAGTCTGAATTTGACTTTCAGGAGAGGATGTAGCACCTTGAACCAAAACATCATTATGATCATCTTCATCATACTCATAAAATCTTGAGGGCTTCTCAATACCTTCATCAACCTTCACATTTGTACTTTCTATCATCTTTCTCAGTCTCTTATTGTAACACCGGTATGCTTTGCTTTGAGTGGAGTAACCCAAGAAAATTCCTTCATCACTTCTAGCATCAAACTTTCCTAGATCTTCATCTCTTTTAATGTAACACTTGCTACCAAATACTCTGAAATATCTCATAGTAGGAGCGATGCCAAACGAAAGTTCATAAGGAGTCTTACCAGTATTGCTTCTAATTTGAACTTGATTGAGAGTGTAGACTGTAGTGCTGACAGCTTCTTTCCAAAACATCTGGGGAACATTTGCTTCCATCATCATTGTCCTGGATGCTTCCTAGATGGTCTGGTTCTTTCTCTCAACTACTCCATTCTGCTGTGGAGTCCTAGGAGCAGACAACTGTCTCTTTATACCATGCTTCTCACAAAAGTCTATGAATTCACCGGATGTGAATTCACCACCTCTATTAGACCTTAGACATTTCAGTTTCAATCCGGTTTGATTCTCTACCATAGCCTTGAAGATTTTGAACTTCTCAAAAGCTTCTGATTTCTCTTTTAGAAAGGTAACCCACATCATCTGGGAATGGTCATCAATCAGTAACATGAAATATCTATCACCTTGCATACTCTTGATTCTTGTCGGACCACATAGATCAGTATGAACTAACTCTAATAATCCGGTAGAGGACTGATCCTTGCTTTTGAATGAAACTCTGCTCTGTTTACCTAAATGACATTCTTTACACATACTGTTTGTAGGTTTTACCAACTTTGGAAGATCTCTTACAGCCTGAGTATTGCTTATCTTGATGATGTTATCAAAATTTACATGACACATCCTTCTATGCCATAACCAACTTTGATCAACTTGAACAAATAGACAACTTTTATTAGTACCAACTAGATGGAAGATATTACCTTTTATTTGAGTACCAGATGCAATCTCAGTTTCGGAGCTTTCAAAGATCCTGCATCTTCCATTCTTGAACCAGAGATCATAGCCTTTGTCCACCAACTAACCAACACTGAGAAGATTGTGCTTCAATCCTTCAACATATAGTACATTACCGGTTTTGTTCTTCCCATCAAAAGAGATAGTTCCCCTACCTCTGATTCTACCAACAGAATTGTCACCAAACTTTACCATTCCTCCTTCATACCTTTCCAAATCTAAGAACTTATTCTTGTCACCTGTCATATGGTGAGAGCATCCACTGTCAATAACCCAATCATCCTTTTCTTCAACTTGGGCAACCAAAGCTCTTTCTATAACCTTATGATTGATAGATTCAGGGGATATTGGATCTTCTTCCTTGATGGCAATGAACACCCATTCATTTCTGGATTTATCTCCTATCTCTGATTCATCATCTGTTACTCCTTCATTATCAGCTTCTTCATGAACATAATAACAATTCTTTTGGAACCTTTGTCTGTTAGAATTTGATCTTGTGGATCTTTCCGGACATCTTGAGGCAAAGTGACCAATCTTATTGTAGTTGAAGCACTTAAAGGGTAATTTTCCTTCATACTTACCGGATCCCCTTGGCAGTCTTTTTACAATGAGGGCTTCAAGTTGAGCTGTTTCTGCTTCTTCCTCTTCCATGTCTTTTCTTACTTGATCATACCATGACAGCTTCCTTGAAGAGTTTTCTCCTGGATCAAATCTTTGTTTGCCTTTCACATAGACACTGGCTTTGAATGTAGATTCAGTCTTAGGGGGATCATCTCCAAACTCGGTCATTTCAAATGCAGCCAGTTTGCCAGCCAATTGGTCTCTTGTGACAGTTGTATGAGCTCTAAATTCATCAATGGCAACAACCTTGATTTTGTAGGCAGCAGGAAGGGATCTAAGAATTTTGCAAATAATCTCATTTTCATCCAAAACTCCACCAGCATTCCTAATTCCACACACCAGCTCATTTACTCTTGGCATAAAGGTAGTGATATTTTCATCATCTCTCATCTTCAATCTTTCAAATTTCCCTTTGAGACTCTACAACCTTGCACTCTTAACAAACTCATGTCCTTCATGCAGAAGTTCCAGTTTAATCTAGATCTCATAGGCAGTTGGTAGGTCAATAACATTTGAGAGCTCTGAGTCGGTTAATGCACTTAGAAGAGCCTCTTTAGTCCGTAGATTATTTTCAGCATTTGTGATTCATTTAGAGTTGTCGGACCACCCTGTGGAGGTGTATATGCTTTTGTGACCATGGACAAGTACGCCTTTCCCATACACTCCAAGTGACATTTCATGCGGCCTTTCCAAAGAGTGAAGTTGGTTCCATCAAACTTCGGACTATCCTTCTTGTATGATGACATCCTGGATCTCCTCAAGCGGTTAAGTTCTTTTTAGAGGAACTTAGCTCTAATACCAATTGTTGATAACTGAGAGGGGGGGTGAATCAGTTATCCTTAATTCACTTTTAGTTCAAACACTTAAATCCACTTTGTTAATCAATAGCATAGCAATTAATCATTCATGAAAGCATAAGACATAAACACCAGAGAAGATACACATCAACACATGAAACACCAAGATTTTGACATGGAAAACCTAGTTAAGGGAAAAACCACGGGGTGATTAACCCAAGGATTATTCTCTATTAGAAGAATAAGAAAACTAGATGGCACATGCCAATTAGGGCTCACTGCTCAAGCACACTGCTCACAAGGAGGCACACTGCCTACAAGAGACACATTGTCTACAAGATAACAAGTATTACAAACTTAAACTGGAGATTGACATCTTTACCATGCCTGGATTAGTTCCATTTAAGCCCAAAAACTTTTGCTTTGCCTTTCGCACTTCTCTTTGCTATATCACTCTCATCACTGCAAGACACACTACTAAATGAATTCACAAACCCTTATTTATACATGGCATCGACTTAGGAACAATCATCTAAGTCAGAAAACACCTACAAGATCATTCGCAAGACGTGTAGTACATTCGATCGGCCTGTCTCAGGAAGAACACCAACAACCGGTGGTCTTTACATCAAATCCAAACTCTAACTTCAATGCGGACTGCCAATAAGAATTGTACATGATCCAAGGATCACCGAAACCTTTCCTGAGTCATCAAGAACATCCGCACTTTACTAGCTTACTGGAATTCTTCTCTTCTTCATCCAGAACTTCAAGAACACAGTCTGTCGCCACTGTCATAATGCAAAAGGTTCTTCTGGACCTCCAAAAAATTCACAAATCAAGTTGTCACTTCACACTAACTTCTTCAACACTCCCTCCAATCCACAGAATGAGAGAATGTAATTTCGAAACTCACCGGACCAATCTGTGACACTCTGTCACCACTGAACACCTGCCGGAACCAGTTCTACTTGAGTGAACATAACTTCTTCAGATCTTCATGCAGACCTCTAAAATCTTAACTGGAACATCTCAACTCATATCTACAAACCCTTTAATCCGCATCCTCTGATCCTCAACCTATTGAGTACTTTTGCCTTCTTCTCATCACTGTTCTTCACTGTTCCTGATTGAGACTAATTTTCTCAATATCCTCAGCATACAGCTCATCCAATCCTTCTTATCAATGCAATATGAGTATGTTGACATCAATGACAACACTGGTTAACCTCATACTTGAAACATTAATATCTTATGCGTAGTAGCTAAATGAGAACCATGAGCAGTTCCATACTTATCATGCAACTCTAACAATACCTTATATGCTTCAATTCTGTTTAAACATCTTAAATATATACCTTCATGATTCTTCTTGAATAGAAGACCTCCTTGTACCATGTATCTCTATGTTTTAGTCTTTAAAGCTCTCCTCTGAGAAGACTTCATCTTACTTGGATATTTACCTGATATCAAACATGTATTCAAATCATCATACCAGCTTGATGCATCATTAGAGTTTAATACATACTGCTGCTTTACCAAATTTGGATCTGTGTTTTCTATGGTCTATACTAATGATTTTCCTTGAACCAACTTCATTGGAATGATCTCCATATCAAACTCCTGCAATATTGTATTCCATTTGGCCCTTTTTTCTCCAAGCTCATTCTGCATTAGCAGCATTTTTACTGCTACCTCGGGTACTATGGCCTTGACTTGACTTTATAAGATGTAATATCTAAACTTTTTAACTGCTCTTACTAATGTAGATGCTTGTCTTTCTATGTCTAGATACTTCAGTTGTGCATCTTTCAAAGGTGCACTCATGAAGGCTATGGGCTTTTCTTCATTATCTTCTCCCTTTTATGTTAATACAGCTGCAACTGAGTGTGTAGATGTAAAAGAATATATGTAAAATGGTTTTGTATAATTTGGACTTGCTAACACAGGAGCATCAGAAATGGCTTCCTTAATATCTTCAAATGTGGCCTTGGCTACTGGTGTCCATTCTATCTTTGCATCTTTCTTGAGCATTGCATTTAGTGGTTGCACAATCTCTGTAAACCCTGTAATAAACTTCCTGACAAAGTTAATCTTACCAAAAAAAGATTTGAATGCCTTCTTACTGTTAGGTAATTGCAATTTTCTTATTCCTTCTACTCTGTCACGATCAATAGATATCCCATTTTCAGAAATGACATGTTGTAACAATTTTCCTTCAGTTACACTGAATGAACATTTCTTTGGGTTAAGAGAAATCCCGTACCTTTCACATATTTTAAGTACCCTTCTCAAATCCTCTACATGAGTGAATGCATCTTTAGAGTATACAATTAAATCACCCATATAAATGACAATGCATTTACTTGATAATCCACGAAACGCAATGTCCATGGCTTGCTGAAAAGTGGCACCTACATTTATTAAACCAAAAGGCATTCTCCTATATGCATAATTACCCCACTTGCAAGTAAAAGTGGTCTTCAACCTATCTTCTTTATCAACTAAGACTTGATTATATCCTAAAAATCCATCTAAGAAAGACATCATCTTGGCTCCATTTACCGCTTGCAGCACTTCATCTATTGGAGGCAAGGGATAATTATCTTTTTCAAAAGCTTTGTTCAAATTTCTAAAGTCAACACATAATCTAATGTCTCCACTTTTCTTTCTCACAGGTACTAAATTAGCTACCAAGGTTGAAGGTCTTATTGGGAAGATTATCCTGGCCGACAATAATTTTTTCACTTCCTCAAAGATTAAAGGCTCTAGAATAGCATTTACAGGCCTTTTCTTTTGCCTGAATGGTTTAACTTTTGGTTTCAAGGGTATTACATGAGTTATGATGGACATATCATATGTCTTCAAATCTTCATATGTCCATGCTATTACATGTTTGTATTCTTTCAAGACATCCACAATTTCTTTCCTTAACTTCTTAGAGCAAGCCTTTCCAATCAGTACATTCTGTGGACTTTGTTCTATTCCCAAGTTAGATGGGTTGCATTTACCCCCTTCAGTTTTGGGTAAATCCTTTTTTCTTACTACCCCATCAAAGTGAAAAATCTTTTCCAACTCAATTACCCCTTTAGGGTAAAAATTACTCTTCAAGTTTATTATATCTTCTTCATCCCAAGACACATCAAGCCTTTCTTGTTCATCAATGATTTGGGCTTCAAACACTTCATTACAAGTGAGAAAATCCATAATTTGTTGATCCCCTTCAAATACCTGAAAATGAGTAACATTATCTGGTATGCTCAGAACATTCACTAATTCAACAACAAATCATTTTAGACCTGACAATGTTAAGGACTCCAAAGTGCTAGCAGCAACTGCTAATGCATTTGGTCTATGATTCAATTCCCTAGGCATATGTTCTATATTAAAGGCATAAAATGAATCTATTAAATCCCACAGTCTATGCCTATAACAAACCATCTTCTTATAATTGCATGCATATAACTTTCTTACTTGTCTAACCACTAACTCAGAGTCTAAAAATACTTTGATCTTTCTCACCTTTTTCTTGATAGCCATAACAAGCCCATAAATCAAAGATTCATACTCTGCTACATTATTAGTACAAGGAAATTTTAGCCTATATGCTGCTAGAAATGACTTACCATTAGGATCTATAAGTTCAATACCTGCACCTGCACCCTATTTAGATTTAGACCCATCACATTTTAGTGTCCACATGCCCTCTTTATTCCTTTGACCTTTTATTTTGGCATGTCTCACCTTTTCTGTTACCTGCGCTATAATATCTTGGTTTTTCATGGGTGATTCATTTTGACCAACTTGCATATTTATATTCTCAATTGATAAATTGGAATGACAGAAAATCTTGTCTATTGTTTCTTTCTCTAGATCTAGAATTAATACATCCATGCTATCATGTAAGTATAACTCTGGTTTCTCAGGATTAACCTTTCCTTCTTGCAGTTCCATCGCTTTTGTGCACTTAATGTATTGATATTCTAAAATGTCTCTGCACATTCCACAATTCTCTTCAGAATGAGGCTTATTATGGACTCTACACATGTTTTTGTACAACTTACACTAAACTGGAACTTTTTGTCCAGTGCACCTTTCTATTTCCTGCCTAATGATCTGACCAAAACTATTTACAACATTGTCTTCCTCATCAGAAGAATTTCCATCAGACTCAATGAACACTACTATTTCTTTACTGACGGGTTTCTCTCAAAAATTCAACATCAGGATTTCTTCAATTTGCACTCCTTTATTAGTGACTCTATAAACACCTGGTTTGATAGAAGCATATAATATCTCATGTGTTCTATTATACTCTGTAATCATGTGCTTCATTCTAGGTACAACTTCTATCCTGATTTGATTTGGAACACCTCTCCAAGGTAACCACATGTGTGAAAAATCAGTGGCCATATATCCATTTAATGTTTTGGACTAGTCTCTACTTAATAACATCCCATAATTCATAGGTATATCTACTACCTGAATGTCAATAAACTGACTCACCCTAGGATCAGAGGCTAACTACATTTGAATATGCATTAATTCTCCTATCACATTGACCTCAGTTTTGTCTAACTATGTAACAACCTTGGCATATTTAGTAGGAGTAAACCCTAAATTTTTGCATATCCCTAAAGGCATTACATTGGCTGATACACCATAATCTACTATGTAATTATGTATGTTCTTTCCCAACATCCTAATGGTTAACAAGAAAGGAGGGGCTTCCCTCTTATCTGCATACATGACCACATTAGTGTTGGAAGGTTGTTCAGTTTTCTTGATTTTGTCCTTAAACTGTGGATCTTTACTAGGAACATTCATGTTAGTAGAGACCTCACCTGCCACAGATGTATCCAAGGACTTTATGAAAGCATTTCTAACCCCTGGACTTTTCAATAATTCACATAAAGGTATACTAACCTTGATTTTTTTTTATTTCTTCAGACTAGTAACTCATTAACCTCATCATTTCTACTGTCTCTATTTTCCCTATTTGAACTTTTGATGCTACTGCTCCACCACTCACAGGATGGTTAGCCTTCAGTATAGCAGGATTATTACTAGCATGTTGGTCTGGAGGAGTATTGAAATTGTTGACAGGAGTGGAAGTAGTGAAAGGACCTCTAGGCCTAGTGTTACTTCTCAAATCGTAGGTATGATTTTTGTTAAACTGTTGAAAAGCCCGTACCTCCTTTGTTTCATATAATACCTCATTCTCAGTTTCAAAGGGAAACTGAAATGCATTCAATACTAAGGCTAATTCAGGGTATAAGTTCTCACAAAAGTAAGGCTCATCTTCTAATAGCTGATCCTCTTCCTCCTTAGTTGCAAAGGTAAAAGTTTCTAAGACTAAAGCGGTCTCAAAACCTAAGGGCACTATTTCATTACCTTTGGGAATGAGAAACTCAGAGGTGGGAGCTTGTACATCCACATTGAAAATACTAGCCGCCAGATGGAACTAAGGGCAATCCAGTTTAGTATGTGCACTGGTATTATGAATCCTGCACCAATTTTTTAACGCTACGTTGGCCATTTGAATTCTAGCTGTTTGTTTTGTCTCCTGATTCTCCAAATTCTCAAATGGAGATGCTAGAGTGTCATTATTTGGCCCTGTGTTCCATGTCCTACGTGGCCTTGGCTAATTCTGATTTCTATTGTTATTACCCCATGTCTTGTTATCTACAGCAGGTCCTCTATTTTGCATTGCTTGTCCCTGATTATGACTTTGACTCTGATTATAATTTTGGTTTTGATTTGAACCTTGACCCTGGTTATAATTCTAATTATGGTTCTAACTGTATCCTTGATTATTTCTACCATAGAAATTTTCATTTCTTAGTTGTGTCATTTTAGTAGTCAATCTTCTCAGGTGTGTAGTAATTTCCTTGATCTCTTCCCTATCCCCTTGTGCCTTTGCCACAAATGTATCCTGAGGAGTTTGGCAGAATGACTGACCATTACCTTGATTGTTACTAGTACCATTACTAGTATAGGGAACTATAGTCTGGATTGGGGAAGGATTATACATAGGTGTGTATGTAGGAATTGGGTTCAATAATGGAGTATGCTGCATAGGAACTCCATTCCAAGTTTGTGCTTGACTTTGCATCCTAGGATTTCCTCCATTAAGAAAAGGACTATAGGCTGTTTGCTTCATTTCCTGATTTACTGAGGCTACTTACTTATAAGCTTTGGATATTGTATCTATATCAATCTTTCTTTTGACAAACATGGAAGTTAGTGGATCAAGAATGACATAATACATGGCCAATAATGCATCTACAGTCACCATGTAAGGAGCCACTAACCTGAAATAAGCATTTTGAAACCTATCATTAAAGTTATCAATCAGCTCTCATTCACTTCTTTTGATTGCATCCAATTTATGATATAAGGTGGAAGGGTCAATTGGTCCTCTAAACCTAGACAAAAATGCCTCTTCCATAAGTGCCCAAGAAGAAATATAACCATTAGGTAAGTTAGCATACCAATTAGAGGCCTATTCATTAAAGGTGTAAGGAAACAATCTACACACCACATCCTCATATTCTAACCTAGCCCTAAAGCATGCCTCTTTGAATATCCTAATGTGATCTTCTAGATCTTGATGTAATTGATATTTAGGACATATCTTTTCAAAAAAATTTGGCATCTCATGATAATCATTGAATGTTATAGGGGTATTGACATTAAAATAAGCCATTGTAGGGCCACGTGGTGGGCTTGGACCTCTGGGAGTACCTAGATTTCTAGGTGGACTAGGACCTCTAGGAGGATTTAAACCAAGATTCAAAGGTCTAAATGAAGAACTATTAAGACTCACTATGTTATGAATGTTAAAAGGTGATCCAGATGAGCCTCCTACGTGTGGTATTCTAGGATTCCAAATCAAAGGATCCTTACTCTGCCTTCTATCAGGTAATTGCACAAAGATATCCTCTAAACTGGATCTAGACCTAGTCACCCTACCACTGTTATGAGCCAGCTTTACTGAAATCCTACCTTAACTCCAATTAGGCCCTCCTTCTAGCGCCAAAAACTATTGATGATTGTTTTTACACATTCATAACAAAAGTTTAAAATTCACAAAATGAACCTAAACTGTCTTGAAAGATATGAAGAAATCATTTAAGAGTTCTCAATCTCAAGTTTCTGTATGGTCAGGTCTTGACCTTGTGGACAATTCAATAGGTTGATGTGAAACTGTAATATTCAAGGGGCCTTACTTGATTTAAGATGATCTATGACTCACTGGACTCAAATTATGCAAATTGTTGTAAAAACAAACAAATTATTCATTCCTTTGCATAAATTTACTACTATATCACAAAGCTTTGTATGATTTATGATGAAGCAAGCTTTTCCTCTCAAATTAATATGAAAATTGTCCAATATTAACACAATTTTTCATGCTTCTTTCAAATGTAAGAAAATTTTCTTAAAATCTCTATGTTTGAGCTAATTATCTCAAATATTTGGGGAAAAGTTAGAGAATTCAAATTGAATATCATTTCATTACAGGATCTAAACGCTCTGTTTTTCACGTTGTAAGAAATACATCAGACTTTGATCAAATCAACAGACTAAATCTCCAAATGTGAAGTCATGAGTATTTTCATGAACACACATCCAAGATTGCAAGCTTTTAAAGAGGTAGTACTTCAAATATAAGTAAAAGTCAGAAAACACTCAGAAATTAGACGTAGAATCCCAAATTTACTTGTATTTAAAGTATACAGTCATATATGGTTTACAATGTATGAATGACCTATTTGCTTCATTAATCAAATCAACAGAAAACTTACAAACATCTTATAGATACAATAAGGAAGCTAGACACTCCACGCATTCCTCAGTGTAGACACATGCGACCTCCTCCTCCTCCAAACTAAAATACTTCTCTATTCAAATGTTCAAACAAATTACAAGTGCAAGCTATATTTCATAAATCCCTGTGTAAGTAATATAAAAATAGCAAAGCTTCTTATATAGAGTTTGAAGCTGCGTTCTGCTACGGTTACAAAATTCAATCTATGGTCAGAAGTTAAACTTTCTCAATCAAGGGTGCTCATTTATTTTTAACCGCCTTCCAAAATATCTTTGTGGTATTTTTTTTACCTCCAAGGATGCCATTGGAATCTTTTTCAAAATAGGATTCCCCTTTGACTTCCTCTTTCCTATTGACCTTACCCGCAGATACCCTTTACTTGATCTTTTCACTAGTATTGTTTGTTCCTTCTTCACTTTCCTACTCCTTCAAATATGTTTTGAAATTATTTGTTATACCTTCTATAAAGGTGTGATCCCCCCTAGACTCTTTGTCCATACATATTCCTGCATTGTGACCGCTTCTTTCAATTTCTTTTCTTCTTTATCTAAGCCTTCACTCTTCTTCTTGTATTTCTTCATCTTGGCACTTTCCTCCGTCAATGAGTCAATCATTTGTTTACTTAGATATGCCTATGGACTCTCCATACATGGTGTAAAAATGACCTTAAATTCTATTAATGATCTTTGAAGTTCATATGCTAGTGTATCCATGCACTCATGATCTAAGAGCCTTTCAACTATCCTTTTATGCATACTTATCATGTTGTCTGCTTTTTCTTCTAAACCCTGAGTGGCTGTGATGCACCTTCTAAGATTACCCTCTTCAAATCTTAATTCCAAATTTGCCTGTGGCACTTGATTTGCCATCAAAGGAGTAATAATTCCTTCATTTATTAATTCCTCTACTCTATTTTTAATTTCTTCTAGTTGTTCCAATTCAAATTTGCACTCGTATCTTCTAAATTGACCATTATATACAAGCATACTGCATTTATTCTTTTCTATTGCAGCCAATTCCCATCCTTTAACTACTTGCTTGATTACCTCTTCTCCTTCTTGGATGAATTCCTTGAACCATTCTTCAAAAACATTGGCTTTAAGCCTCTTATTTTTTATATCTTTCATTTCATCCTTTGACAGAATTGCTATTTCACTAGGAAATTCCGGTATTGCCACATTGGGATGAAATATCCCTTTAATGAATTTATGCAACTAGACAATGTATCCTTTCAAATATTCCTACTTATCCTTGTCTCTTTTCAACATTTCTACTATAACCTAATGCATATCTTCCCATTCACTTATGTGTTGCTCTCTTGTTGTGTGTCCTAGGTCAAAATTGAGTATTTTATATTCATCTAGTGTTATTTCTCCTTTTGCCTTCTCCTTTTGTGGTATAGCCAAGTTCAGCATCCTAGATCCATCTGGACCCCTTTGTATTGCTGACATGGTCCTAGCCTTTCTCTTTTCTCTTCTTGGCATCACATCACCTAATAGACTTTTGATGTCTATAGGTACTAACTATACCTCCACCTTTTCTCTCCTTATCTTTGGACCTAACCAGGCTAGGGCCTCTCTTGTGCCTTTAGCAATCTTTTCTTCATTGATTACCTCCTCTTGAGGCCTTTCTACTTCTCCTTGTTCTTGTTGCTATTGTCCTTGTTCTTGTTGTTGTGGTTGTTCTTGTTACTGTTGTCCTTGTTCTTGTTGCTGTGGTTGTTGTTCTTGTTGCTGTGGAGGAGGTTGTTCTTGTTGAGGGGTTGGTTCTTATACCATTAGATCATCTTTTTGTTTAGATTCACCCTCATTTTCTTCCTCTTCAATTTCTATATCCCCTCCACCCTCATCCTCTTCCTCTGGAATTTCTTTCCTTGATGATTCTTTTTCTTGATCTTCTTCTTTATTTGCTTTCTCTACATTTGTCATGTCTATATCCTCCATTTTCTTTTCAGATTTATCTTCATCAATATTTTCTGTGTTTTCTTTGCCTTTAGGTTTATTTGTTGCATCTTCTGTAGTTTCACCTTCCATTTGTACTTGCTCTGTATGTGAAGGTGAACCTACCACTGTATCAGCCTCTTTTGTCTCTTTTCCTTGTTCTTTTCTTCTTTTTATATTTTTTTCTTCTTCACTTTGTTCACCATACATGTTTAGAATGTTTAATACATCTACACCAGAGGTACTAACTCCTGTTTCTTCTTTGGCTTGAGCAAGTGTTTCCTTTACTGTTTCCTCATGTGCCTCTTCTTTTTTAGACTCTTCAATTTTATGTGCTACATCTTGCACATCCTTTATTATTTCAGGAGAAACCAAGGTACCAAAAGGATCCAGTGTTCCCGATTCCTCTTGTACCATTTCCTTTTCAGATACTGAACCTTGTTCAATTTGCATTTCAGCTTGAGTGTCTTTCTCCTCCTCTTCACTTAAAAATTCATTGGATTCTTCTTCCTCTATACCAATTTCTCTTCCTTTCCTTGAATCCACCTCTCTAACTTCACTTCCACTACTGTCATCTGCAAAGTTGACAGTCTCAGTAAGTTGCTTGGCTTCATGTATTTTTGACCCATGTAGCATTTCTTCAACCAACTCTATTTTTACTTTAGCATATATTTTTCTCTTCTCTGCCATGGTAGATGCACCAGGTATGTCACTCAATTTATCACGTACCTGTTGTGCTCCTATAACTTCACTCTGTTTTGAAGTTTCCCCTTTTGATGTACCTATTGGTATTGCTTTCATGACCTTTTGCCCTGTTGACTCTTGAGCTACATGTGCTTTCTCTGTACTGGTATCATGACTTAATGATTTTGCATCTACAAATGTGCCTATTGATATCGCTACTGACACCCCTATTGCATAAGGATCCATCAATGTAGCATTTTTATCTTTCTCAAGAATCTTTGCTTCTACAATCTTCCTTCTATTTTCATAAAAGCATTGGAGATCATCATTATACTCCCTCACTCTCTTTTGTCCTTTCTTTGGATATGTAATTTCTACTCCTTCAGCCTTAAGCTCCTCAATTCTATCTTTCAACCATGTCTTTGAAAACAAGATGACCGGTTCAGACAATGTGTCCAAAGATGTGTTCCATGGTTGTGACCAATCAGGCTCTCTAATTGGAACAAGCCTAGCACTTTCATAACTATGGTGCAATAATTTATCATCTTCTTTAACCTTCGGGGGTACATAGATATCTCCCATGGACCTCATTTGTTCAACTGTTAATCTTTTATGAGCTCTCTTTCTTACCTCTTTATCATAATTACAGTCTGACCAAAAATCTTCAATATGTATTTGATGTTTGAATTTAGAGTCAAATGTATTTTGGACTCTATGAAAGGGATCAAACCTTCAGGCCAACTTAAATTCCTCAAATCCATAATACCTCAACTCCCTCTCTGAATAACTAGCAACCTCTTCACTGTAGCATGAGTACCTACCAATTGCCCAAGGTAATTCAAGATTTCCTCTGCTAAACTTCTTCTTATACATCTTAAAGGCATTCAAATTATGCCTTGGGAACTCCAAAACAATCAACTTATTGGAAGGATACCTGGACAACATGAAAGGTTTTCCTTCAAATCCCTCAGTTTTGATATAAGTAAAATGCTAAAATTGAATATACCAGGAACTGTGCAGACCAATTGTATCCTCTGCATCTTTAGATAATCTTTTATCTGGCTCTTCCCTTAAAATTCTAACCATGTATGTATAGAATACATCATTCACTAGAGCATACTTCCTCAATGCATTCTCCTCCTATAAATCAAGGTAATGCTCATATACCAGCTTCTGATCTGGACCATTTCCTAAGGTTCCAACCCTATCTATCCCACGTATGAATGGTTGAACCTCTGCTGCACATGAATATAATATATATGAGGACAAATAGAAAGGCATCATCTTTTGCTTTCTTAGCATTCCCTGTTTCCATATGGTTGTGCTTATAGCTTTAGCCCAATGAATTCATCCTTGTTCCTTTTTTGATTCCCTCATGAATTGGATGACAGTGAACATCCAAGGCTCACACTTAGTGCCATCTCTCAATCCCACTAGTCTACTTAACATTGTAATCATCAAGTATATTTCCTCCTTAAAGTATATTCTTTACAGATTCTTGTGCACTCTTGCCACAACTTTGGGCTTATTTTCTACACTATACCAACTGTAGAAGATCTTGCTTCTATAGTTCCTCTCATTGTTATTGAAATCTTCATTGTATTGATCTATATGAATATCCACCATTCTTTCATGTATTTCTAGACCAAATGTTCTTGCAATCCCTTCTGTGGATAAGTTTGCAATGAGTCTATCATGGAACATTATTTTCCTTGTAGCTGGGTCATACAAGTATATGCAATCTAGACACAAATCCTTAGCTTCCATAGCTAACAGAAAACCCACAACCCTATACAATCCACTCTCCCATATACACCTCATGTCAGGCGTAGCGTCTGTTACTGTAATTTTCTGCAACACATCATCTGCATCATAATTTCCTATGTTTGTGTCTGTCCCTACTCCA
This sequence comes from Cunninghamia lanceolata, assembly GCA_027924645.1. Taxonomy (NCBI): domain Eukaryota; kingdom Viridiplantae; phylum Streptophyta; class Pinopsida; order Cupressales; family Cupressaceae; genus Cunninghamia; species Cunninghamia lanceolata. The sequence continues at coordinate 20,711,528 of BSBN01000112.1, read as the reverse complement.
CATGTACTGATCAATGACGGGTACCCTCTATGTATTGGTAACTCCTCCTTCTCTATTTCTTTGTATGACTTCCTTTCTTTTTTAACTTCACCTCCTGTATCTACCCTTTTCTGCTTTGGGGCCATCCTGTAAAAAAATGCATTTTTTTACTTTCTATTTTACCTTCTTACCTAGGGTTTTACTACGAATTTTCTATTTTTTTTTACATTTTACCCTAACCCCCGTTTGTCTTTTCCATTTTGACTTGCACATTGTTTAACCCAACCCAGCTAATTATCAATTAAACACAGTAATTTAATGAATGTTTACATTTCAAAATGAAATTACTAAAAGTTACTTACAAACTAAACTGTAATGGCATTTAAGATAAATACCTATATCTTTCATCAGCTCAACCCTACATCATTGACTTACTTTACCATTTTTACTCTGTTCTAGCTTCTAGAATTCTGTCCCGCGATGAATTTTGTACAATTTCCTTAACAACTCTTCTTTCTAGAATTTTAATCCTAGCAATGCAAATCTGAAAGAAAAAATAACTTTTAATTTACCCTAACCAGTTGAATCTTACTCTTTTCAGTGTTAGATTGGCATTAATTACAGCAATTAATGTACCTACGGCTTGTTGGATCTAGGGCATACAACTGAGAGGGGGGGGTGAATCAGTTGTATAAAACTTCTTCTTCTTTCAAACACTTAATTCTCTGTTGTTAGTTAGCAGCATATCAAATAATCATCCATGGAGGCATAATACATAAACACAAGAGCAGATAAGCATCAACACATTGAACACCAAGATTTTGACGTGGAAAACCCGGTTAAGGGAAAAACCACGGGGTGATTAACCCAAGAATTATTCTCTGTTAGAAGAATAAAGAAAAATGAATGGCACATGCCAATAAGGGCTCACTGCCCAAGCACACTGCTCACAAAGAGGCCCACTGCCTACAAGGAGACACACTGTCTACAAAGTGATAAAAATCACAGTCTTGAACTGGAGAATGACATCTCTACCATGTCCGGATCAGTTCCAATTAAGCCCAAAATCTCTGCTCTGCCTTTCGCACGTTTCTTTGCTATGCCACACTCATCCACACACCACACCTTGAAATGAACTCACAAACCGTTATTTATACAAGACATCGACTTAGGAACAAACATCTAAGTCGGCAAACAACCATAGGAGTATCCGCAAAATGAATAACACATCCGGTCGGCCATCATAAGAACATTCGCAGGATGAACAACTCATCCGGTCGGCTAAACAGAGCAAGAACTTCATCCGGAAGAATAACTTCAATTCCGGGCTCTACCATCAATGCGGACCAACATCACAACCTAAACATGATCCAAGAACCTTCACAAGCCTGTCTGAATGTCCGGATACATCCGCACTTCCTCTACTTACTGGGATCTCTTGTCTTCCTCATCCGGAACTTCAAGAACACAGTCTGTCGCCAATGTCATAATGCAAGAGGTACTTCCGGACCTCCAAATCATACACAAATCAGGATGACACATCACAAGGACATCCCAAACACTCCGTCCAATCCGCAGATTAGGATAATACAATTCCGGACCTCACCGGACCTTTTTGTGATCCTCTGTCACCTCTGGATACTTGCCAGAACCGGTTCTATACCGACAGCCACAACTCCTTCAGATCTTCATGCGGACCTCTGAAATCTTAACTGAAGCATCTCAAGACTCATATCTACTAACCCTTTAATCCGCATCCTCCAGTTCTCATCCTATACAGTTCATTTGCCTTCTTCTCATCACTGTTCTTCACTGTTCCTGACTGAGGCTAATTTTCTCAATATCCTCAGCACACAGCTCATCAAATCCTTCTTGTCAATGCAATATGAGTATGTTGACATCAATGACAACACTGGCTCACCTCATACTTGCAACACGGCTTTGGTTTCTTATCTAAACATTTTATTTTAAACCCTTTTATCTGTTGGCTTACTTTCTGTATACATCGCATTTTCTTGTATCTTTCTTTGTATATTGTTCTTTGTATGTCTCTTTTGCATCTTTTCAATATACAAGCCTATATACAACAAGTTATAAACAATGTTATCCCTTTTCCCTTTATATTCACTCTTGTATCTTTGGTTTGTATATTGCAATGTATGTGTCATAGATACAAGTGCACATACGAAAAACCCCTACAAGCCCCTTTTTACCTTTTATCTCTCCGGCAATGTCTTTTATTTCTTTGTATATCATGATTGTATATTGTTAACATACAATCGCCCAAACATACAAAGCCTTACCTTTATTTAACTTGAAATCCATCTTGTATCGCAACTCATTGTATCTCTGCTTGTATTTTAGCTTGTATATACATCTGTTGGTGCAATATACAACTTTGATATACAACATGTGGGACCCACTTTACTTTCCCACTTGTACCTCGAACAAATAATACTTGTATCTACTCTTAGATACAAGCCTCCATACATGCAAACTCCTTTGTATAATCATTCCGGACTCCTCATCTTTTATAAACCATATTACATAACCCTTCGGATCTACACATGTATATAAAGTAAATGCATCTTTTTAAATATAAATTCAGGTACGATGCATCACTTACATCTAATTTAATTACCTTTTGACATCCGCACTGTATGTATACTGAAAGGTACAAACTCAAATCATGCAATCATACAAACAATGAAACATACTTTAATAAAACCCCATTTCATAGTTTTTAGGGTCCGCGACATGTATATCGCGTTGTATATCACCTTGTATCTTTACTTTGCACCAAACATACAACCCGATATACAACCTGTGGACTTAACCGATTATCCACCTTACTTCTGAATCCCATCAGATCTGACTTGTATGTAAAGAATAAAACATTAACAATCATGCATACAAAATACAATGATTCATAAGCCCAACCATTCTATGCGCCTAATACAACGACTCCACATAGAAATGCCCTTGTACATACAACATACAAAACCTTCTTATATGCATTTTACCAAAAAACATGTATATCTTGCAGAATATTGGGAATTTGGACATGGTTCAAAAAGCAACCCTTATTCATTTTTGACAAAGAATTCACCTCTATTCTACTCTAGTACTTAATGCTAACTTTCTTCAATTTTTAACAAGGTTTGTAATCTTTCCCTCTTTTCCCTTTACCACCAAGCAAGCCCACACACGAGAAAAAAGCAACAGCCATAGCAGGGGTCCTCATTTTGCTAAGAAGTAAAATGGGGTGTGTTGTGAGCATCACAATAGCTATGTGGCGACCTTGCCTACACTCCATGCCATTTCTCCACTATTTTTCCACGTCATAACCTATTTTCTTCACCCTAACTTAACCGTTCAACCTGCTTCATCTTGAGATTGTCCGTCTCACTCACCCAAACCTTTCTTCCCATCCAATCTCCCGAGGGGGCATCCTACCATCGTAAAACCTATACCAGGGGCAAACTAGGGCATGTATCATTATAAAAAAATCTATTCTTTGAAGCAACGTGATAAAACACATTGCATCAAAGAGGGGCAAAATGTATATGCCTAAAAATGACATGACTCTGTCTAAATAAATATTTTAAATATTTATTTCATCTTAATTTCCTCTATCAATAAATAAATAAATCAATTTATTTATTTGATTCATGTTCCTTCAAAAAATTAAATAAAATCATTTATTTAATAAAATCATCTAAATTCTTCTAAAGTCATTCTAAATTAAATAATGTCAAATTATTTAATTAATTCTTCTCATTCTTCACATTTAAATAAATCCAAATATTTATTTAAATTATCCACTTCCTCCAAAATTGAATTAATACCAAAAATGATTCAATAAATCCACGTGCATATGTAATTAAATATTTTAAATATTTAATTAGATAATATTCCCTCACCCACATGTCCTATTTCTCCTCGAGTTAGATTAGTTAACTCATCAATCAAATCTGTTAACTAATTGGTCATCTGAGTTCACTGTTCAATCATCTCAGTCAACTCCCCAATCTATTCTGTTAATTGATCAATCATCTTAGTTAACTCCTTAATCTATTCTATTGACTCCCCTGTTGCATGAGAGAACATGACACTTGTCCTCTCCCTATTCGTGCACATCCTCTCAAGTATCCTTAACTGTTGATCCTCTTATTGATTCTATACCATTGATCTTCTCTCTCACGAGTCTATAAATACAACCCCTATTCCTCCATTCCAATAGTCCAAGCTTTTCTTAAACTTACTCTGTAGGAATCACAGCATGCCTTTGGCACCAATCCCCATAGCTTGAGATCACCATTATCATTGCATTTCAAGATTCTCTTCATTGCAAGAAAACTATCAACAGTCGTTCTCCATTGACATCTTGGAGCAAAACAAGGAAGTGCACTTTTTGAGGGCTACATTCATACAACGAGATCAATTGAGATAGGCAACCAATGGAAGCCATGGAATAAAAGAGGTTTACAAGGTATTGTTCTTTGTGTTGCTTTCATTTATTCTAATTTCATTGAGATTATTAGATCATTAATAGTTTAATACTGTTAATCACAATTTTCTGGTAACAAAACTCAATTATGCACGTTTGTGGATTGTATTTCTTGGCCACAGCTTTTACCAACTCCACATTGACAAACAAATTTGGCACTATAAGTTTTCCTAGGTTTAGTCTCCATGGATTGGAGACAGGTTTATGCCTATGCATTTTCCTATAATGATAGAGAAAAAGATCATACCCCCTTATTGGGGTCCACGTGTCCCCTATTTGTTTGTATATATCCTCCAATTTTTTGGCTTGGGGGTTTAACTAGGCATTTCTCCTAGATCTATGTCCTGATCCTGGGCTTTGATCTATCAAATCCTAGTTTAAGTGTCTTTCTTCTAATTTTGTCTTTTACCCTTAGGGTTTTCGATCATATCTTCCATGATTTAAACTTATGTAAAAGAACCCTACTTCTATGAATGTAATTTGAACTAGTATGTTGTAAATTCGAAGACAAACTCAGAATACTTACTTGGATATCTTCTCTGGTTCTCAAATTATTATTTTCGCTATGCCCTACCTTTGTTCCTCATGGTTGCTTAATTGTTCAATCTTCTCAAGATTTGCCTCAATATACTCAGTTCTGGTGTATTAATGGTATCTCATGGCAACTCTCATACATCGAAGAGACATTTAATTTTTGAGTAAGGGTCATTTGATCACTGCCAAACATGTCTTGTCATTATTCCATCGAGATGATCAACTTTATAATCTCATCAATATGTCTCTTTTCCCTTGATATTCTTTTATTCTTTTATTTCCCTCAAGTTTTCAGAATGACCCTAGATGGGGTCATACCGATAACACGACTTCCTCCTGAAATCTTCTTTATGAACAATCTCTTCGATATTTACTTCCCTTTGATGTCCCTTTTCTTATTATGTCATTCACCTTTTCGAAGGGACTAGGGATTACCTCACTTTGATATCCTAGAGTCTCTTTGAAATACCTCCAATGTTCCTCTTTATTCATAAATGCCACCGGCTTATCAGCGGGACTAGAAATCGTATTACTCTGATATTCTGAAGTCTTTTTGAAATGCTTTTATTTACCCTTTGTAAGTGCTATCACTCTATTGGTGGGACACATTTAGGTGTCACACCGATATACATCAGTCCCTTTGATATGCTTTTGATGTTTTCAGAATATCAAAGAGACCCTTAAATGACTCACTCTAATAATCCTTAGTCTCTTCAATTTGTCAGTCCCTTCAATTTTTTGATATTAGTCTGATATGCCAGTTAGTTGTGTGTTTCTAATTTTTCGGTCTTTCAGATTATTGAAGAGACTCCAAAGTGAGTCTCCTTGATATGGTGGTTTCTCACCAATATTCTTCATATTCACTTATCGAAAAGACCCTAAGGGGAACTTAGCGATATAGAAGTGCTTTTCTGATATGGTTTTTTTCTTTTAGGGTGATGGTGACAGGATATGAACTTATTAGGGTTAGGAATTTGGGTAAAATGGATGTATTTTTTTGAGCAAGGGAAAATTTAAAACGGTATTTTGGGGATAATATGATGGCAGGAAATGAAATTTTTTATAAAACTTTTGGGGTTAAAATTTTGTCCCAACAACACACATAATCTTTGTCAAGATTTTCCATCTTGGTTGGCCATGGAGGTTGAAAGAATAAAATAGGGGCATGACCTAAAGGCAAGCTCCCAAGAAGCTCAAACCATTTTGTGTGTTCTCTTACAAGTGATAGATTTAAGTGAAATGTTTTATCCTTCATCTCTGGTTTTGTATTATCTAGCTCAAATCCCCTTTATATTTTTGTTATTAATTTTAGTTATTTCAAGTTTATCATATATCACATTTCAATTTTAGTTTCTTTTTGTCACTTGGAGATTATTGGGTTGTTTCCTTGTTTACTGTCATGTTGTGTAGGTAATAGAAAATCTAGCAGAATCAATACTTTTTATTTTTCATACTCTCAAGACTATAATGTGAACCATAGACATCCTTGTGAAATATTGGAATGCATGGCAGTGGCCTCCATTCTCTAGTTCTAGGTTCTTCTATGACCTCCATGTTCCATTTTGTATTTGAAATTATGAAATTCTATCTATAGTAGTGTATTTCCAACATTCTATCAGTTCTTCTCTATTTTTTTAAGTAGTTAGTTTAGTTCATTTTCATTTATCTTAACACAAAGTAGTTTTGTTGACGTTGTTCTTTCTAAACTATTAGACAACAGAAAACTAGACAAGACCCTAGCATAGTTGTAGTGGAAAGCTCCCTTGATTATTGTATTTTAATCAAGGTGTAACCCTAATCTACATTTTGGTGAATCCATCACATTTAAACATTTAAACATTTTCTCAAATACTTAAACTCTTAAAACAAACAAATCTTCTTTCATCAGATTGTATTGTGTGTTGTGAATCCAAAACTCTATTTATGAGCTTCATAACCCAGTCCTCTAATTCTCAATATGTTGTTCATAGAAGTTTATGCAATATTTCTCTAATAGGTCACTCCTAGCACTCCTATTAGATCAACACCCAATTTTACACACTTTTATTATGATCCTACTATCACAACTCTTCCTTCTCTTTCTTCTTTCATGATTGTTTCAATGACTAGTTTCCATGATGATGAGGCAACTTTCAACCATGATAACACCTTAGGTAGTGTCCCACCTAAGTAGATCCATAACTAGACTATCATTTGGTAGATTTATAGGATAATATACATCATGAGGAGTTGCTTAGGGATATTGTTCCTCTAACTGATCTCTTCGAGCAATGTTAACTGGCCACCCTCACGGTCTTGATTTCCTACATGAAATTTCCCATATCATTCCTAGTGATACTCCACCATTGGTAAGCTACTATCTAGGACCTTGAAACTCTCATTTAAATATAACTAGTAATCAACTTTCTTTTCTTATGGCGACATCATGCACACAAACTCTCACATATTCACAAATGGCTACCAGTGATACATAGCATGGTAGTGCAGATTCTAGTTCATCTAAAGGTGTTGTGAACCCCATTAACTAATATGGGTTTCTGCCACCCTCAAGGCCCTTGCAATTTACTTTTCCTACTTGTTCCCTTGGAGCCTCCCAATAGTTCTCATTTCCCCTTGCTTCCAATCCTCTTTCTACACCTATGCACACTACCAACCTTGTTATCAACCCACTTCTTTAGAACATTGGTTCGCTCCAACAATAGATCACTTCATTTTCCACTTCATTAGCATAGCTACTTATTCCTGCCTATTGCAAGTCTAGTCCATTATCACTTGCTATCCTTTCTACCCCCTTCCCTTAAGGCTTTGAGGCACCCAAGTTCAAAAAGTATAATGGGAAAGGCAATCCCAAGACACACATATCTCCTTTCATTGCCTTGTGCAATGACTTCATTTTTTAGGATGCTTTGCTAGCAAAGCTATTCCTACAGTGATTGAAACACACCACAGTGGATTGGTTCTTTTGAATAGATTATAAATTAGTTCTTACAACACTTCTAGGTCAACATTGGGCTGCAAGTCACATTTACTAACCTCAGCGATTGTCACTAGGGATCCAATGAAAAAGTTATTGATTTCATCTATCAGTACCAAGCACTCTTCTCACAAATCCCATATGTCTTATTAAATTCTGATGTTCAACGATTTTTCATTGGTAAACTATAGCCATAGACTAGGAATAAGATTTTTTTTATGTAGTATCAATCATTCACACACCTATATTCATAGCACTCCATGACTACCAACAATTGGTTAGCTAGTTCGAGGTATCAACCTCCTTGTCTCTTTTTTGGGTAGTCCAGTGCTTCTTCTTCCTCTTTCACTAAATAAAAACAAGAATTATTTTTCAAAAACAATGCATCAACAATAATTAACAATGCAACAGTTGTACCACCCTCATAGGATGTTATATCCCTCTCAGCTCCAAAAACACAAAATAATAGAATATTCACTCTCTCATGGAGACTTTTACTCAATCTTGCAATGACTCCTAAATAACAATTTGGTGCAGTTGTTGTTAGGAATTAAGGTGTCTCAACCTTGCAATTCCTAGCATTGATTATTTGATTATTTATTTATTTATTTTCCTATGATGTAATTTATGTTACACATCCTATTTTGTCATTGAGTGTGAAGTGGCATGGTGAGTTTTCATTCAACTGGTAAGGTGACTAGGATGATCAACTCATCCCATGTGGATATAGGCATCCCATTTGAGGTGGAACTAATATGACATGTGTTGGCATCTTGTGGTATGACGAAGGAGTTATTTTGTATGACAGAATCTATGACGCATAAGAGCCAAGTATAGAGATTCCTATGACAAGTGAAGACAAGTGTCAAAGAGCATATTTGCATGTGGAGAAGGCATCTTTGGGCACCCAAGTTGGGTTATGACATGTTGTAAGAGGAATATGCTATTTTTAGTCATGTATGATGGATTCTCTTACAACATTAAGTGTTGTTATGTTGCAGATTTTTATGACAGCTGTAAGATGTGTAAGAGCATCTGTCATTGCCTATTTTAGCCTGGAGCACTCCATTCATGGGAAGTCAAATCTGCCATGTATGACAGATGTAAGAGAGGTCTATGCATGTTTGACAAGTGTCCTTGGGTGTGTGAAATGGTCCATGTGGCCAAGGTGGACGCCCATCTCTAGAAGCTTCTTAGTTTTTCCTTGTAACTCTATATAATGAGGTATTTTGGAGTAGTAGTTGCATAGTGTTTGTACAGGTACTGTTATGCTACTGGAATTACTCTAGAAACAACATTTGCAAACTCCTGGAAGAATTTGCATTGCAAGTGTGTTGTAAACAATCTTGTTTTGATAATACATTGTGCAGGTTTTGGAGTTTGGGCTTTTTCACCTGAAAATGTTTTCCCCATGATATATCATGTGTCTCTCTTGCATTCTTATGTTGTGTTTGTTGTTTTAATCTATGTGTTAAACCATAACATAACTATAATTGTAACGATTTAAAAAATTTGCATACTATTCCCCTCATTAGATTGGTGTGGGAAGTGTGTTCCACGTACCTTGCTTCCTTTCAGTTGGTATCAGAGCTTGATCACCTTTGATGCTAGTTGTTAGGTAGGGGTTTTTTGTACTGATCTTTGATTAATTGGGAGTCTATGCAGAGTATTCTACAATCTTGTTGCAAGAAGGAGATGGTAGGCACATCCAAAAGAATAAAGTTGGAAAAGTTTAATGGCAGCAATTTCAAGTTGTGGAAACTTAAAATGGAAGACATGCTTATTGATAGAGACCTATGGGAAACAATTTACAAAATAAAACCAATGGCAATGACTTAGGAAGATTGGGATCTCAAAAATCGTAAAGCTTGATGCAAAGCATCTAAGACAATAGAAACATGTTTCACCATTTCAATGCAATAACTCTCAAGTTCACTATTTTTCTTTTGACATAACCTTCACATAAGATAGGATTCAACACCATATCCAACTTGTTCTTGACACACACAATGAAGGACTCTAGGACACACCTTCCAGGATGTCTAACACTAACTAACATTCCATTCAACCACTATGTAATACCTGCAGGACAGCAGTCTCATTGACTGTCATGACATTGCTGCTGGATTGGGATAATAGCCACAAATACCTCCTTGGGATGATCTCCCTCTACACCAACCCAATCCCTTTGCAACATACCAATCTATAACATGCACACATACCAATGTCTTCATTAGCAAAGCAATAACATGATGAACAAAACTATTACCTTCTTGATATGACTGTTCTCCTCCTCTGAATTCTTGATCATGGTTTTTGCAGGGTCATTCACATGCCCAAACTCACTCTACAACATCCTCCTGTCTCTCTATCCTTCACAAGCCTTATCATAGACTATGATACAACCCATTCCATTGAGCAAAGATAGAAAAAGGTCAATGGAATGGGTAAAAATCCATCGGGTTACTCAGAAGAACCCTAACCTAAGTTTTCAAACCCTCTTTCAGACAAAGGAGAAATGCAGAGAGATACAAAGGTGTCAAGAACCCAAACCAATTGCAAATGATAGGTAACTCTCCACTCTAAACAACCATTCTAGATACCAACCCCTACTCAGCTATACAAATACAGATTTATGTAGAAAACAGTGAATTAATGGGTTGTAACAACAGTTTTACGATAGTCTATGGTAAATCAATGATTTCTCTCAGCAAGATTAATGATAGGAGTCCAAACAAGATTCAATGCAAAGCTATTTCAGTACTCTATCCATCCATTATACCCTTGTGCCATGAAAATTCCGTACAGGTGCGAGTACGGCCTGATAACAGCAAAGAAAAGTTTAGAAAAGCAGAAAAAATAGTAACCAGAGTTCTTTTTATTCTTTTCTTCTATTCCTTCGAATCTCCCCTCCAAAAACCAACCTTCCTTGGCTTAAAACAAGCCTTAACATTTGCATGCAATGGTTGGGGTCGATCAAAACTGCCCAAAACCATCGAGCTGCTTTCTTGATTTGTAACTGCAGTCTAAAGATTGTTTTTGAGACTGTCTTTTTTTTAGGACAGCAATGACTGTTTTTGTCTAAACAATGCTTTGTTTTAACTTTTGATTAAGCTTGGACAAGGTTTTAAACACCCTCCTAACCTTAGACATGCTTTTATAGGCTACAAACATTTAAATGACTCCCCTTACAAACATTAAAACTCAAATAACTCCTATGATTGTCTTTTTGCCACAAGACTATCCTACCTAGGACTAATAACATAACCATAGTAGATTCATAGTCATTTGGACATAGTCCATTTACAACCTGGCTACAAGCCTTATTACAACATAGAATATGGTCTCAAATACCTTTTTAAACAAACCAAACAACTTGTAAATCAAGTAAAATCTAGACATGTTGGTGCTCCTGCACCATACTCCCCGGCATGATGAAAACTCTTGTCCCAAGAGTTAGGGGATCTGCTCCAACCATTCTTCCATCTTGTTGGAATATTCCTCTGACTAGAAAACATGAACTCTCCAAGAGTTATCTTCCTCCTTCTCCATCCTACATGGCTCCTATAAATAGTGTTAGAACCATAAAACTTGTTGTGATGTCCTTGCCTAGGACCCAGCTGCTGCAATACTTCTGTTCTTCTCAACTGGAGGTCCTGATTCATTCCTTCCTGTATCATCTGCTATTTGTCTTCCCTCTTCTGGCTCCTTATAGGGTAATCAATGTCCCCAATCTTGACATAACTCAAATCCCAAGCCTGCTGCTCTCTAGGACTATCATCCACCTTCTTCTGTTGCAACTATTCCTGCTGCTTGCAATCATCCTTAACCTACACATTCAACTGTAACTTCTTTCCAAAACAAATAACAACATGTTCCTTCTTCTCCTCACAAGGTACAGGTATAGTTTGAACTTCTTACCATATTTATGCACCACATAGGTATTAGTATACCCATCATGAATTGTCCTCCTCGAATACTGCCATGGTCTACCCAAAATGATATGCCCACATGTCATAGGAATAACATCACACAAAACATAGTCTTGATATGGACCAATTGTAAAATCAACATATGCCTTCTTAGTAACCATTACTTGCTGCTCTTGACTCACCCAAGTGACATTGTAAGGACTAGGATGATCAAAAGTTTTCAATCCCAACTTATTCACCATTTCCCAAGAAACTAGATTATCATGAGAACCTGAATCTACAATCAACTTGCATATCTTTCCATGACTTAAACAATTAGTTCTGAAAATAGATACCTGTGGTGGTTGCTGCATCTTGCCTCTTTCCACCATGAGCATTTCTCCAACCATCATTGGAGAGGCTGATGACATTTCTGGTTCTTCTGGCTTCTCCTCTTGTGCCAAGTGAACTCTTCTATCCTTGGTCTTGTCAACACCATCCTTCTTAGGACAGTTGAAAGATGTGTGTCCCACCTCATTGTAGTGATAACATCTGCATGTGAACACTCCTCTACCTGATCCAAATCTACCTCCACCTCTATATCCACCTCTCTATTCTATACACATCTCCTTACCTTTCTCATTGCTGTTCTGAACTTCAGTAGTAGGTCTGCCCCTACCTCTATATCCTCTTCCACTTCCTCCTTGCCTTTCTTGCTTCCTCTTTACCCTCTCTTCAGCCTTAATGGCCAACTGAAAACACTCTCCAAGTGTTTTTGGTACTGCCAACCCAATCTCATCCTGCAAGTTATACCTAAGCCCATTAAGGTATCTTGCCACTTTCTCTTCTTCATCTTCCAATCCACCTCTAATACTAAGCTTATGAAATTGCTCAGTATAGGACATAACATCCATGTCCTTCTGCTTTAGATTCTGCCTCATCCTCTTTGTCTGAATAGAGTAATCAGATGGAAGGAATTGATCCTTCATCATATCCTTCATCCTACTCCAAGAAGTGATTCTTGATGCACCTCTAGCCATTCTTTCTGTCTACACACTACTCCACCAAGTAAGTGTTGTTCCTCTTAGTTTTGTTTTTGCAAACTTGATCTTCTTCTCATCACTCATCTCCTCATACTTAAAAAAAATTTTCAGGGCATCTATCCACCGTAACACCTCTTCACTATCCATCTTCCCCTGATAGATAGGTAACTCAATGTTTGCCTTTGTTCCACTTCCTTGGACTACCTTCAGCAATCTCACAAACTTCTTTTCTTCAGCATCTATTTCATCCTCAGGAGGATTCTCATCAGCATCCTCAACTCCTTCTGAACCATCTTGTTCATCCTTTCTAGGATTCTTCTCCAATGCTTCCAATCTAGCCAAGATTGTTGCATGCTCTCTTCTCACTTGCCTCAACTCTCTGTCTCTTGTAGCATCCTGCTCTCTTCTATCCCTCAACTCCTTTTCTATTGCCCCTAAGGCTTCTCTCAACTCAGAATTCTCTCTTGCCATATGATTTTTAGGAGGCATCTTCACAAACTCTCACAAACTCTTACTGTTTCACAAGATCCTTTACTCCCTCAAGGACCTACTAGTGGCTCTGATACCACAAATGATGCAGAGCATCTAAGATAGCAGAAACATGTTTCACCATTTCAATGCAATAACTCTCAAGTTCATTATTTTTCTTCTGACATAACCTTCACATAAGGCAGAATTCAACACCATATCCAACTTGTTCTTGAAACACACAATGAAGGACTCCAGGACACACCTTCCAGGATGTCTAACACTAACTAACATTCCATTCAACCACTATGTAATACCTGCAGGACAGTAGTCTCATTGACTGTCATGACATTGCTGCTAGATTGGGATAACAGCCACAAATACCTCATTGGGATGATCTCCCTCTACACCAACCCAATCACTTTGCAACATACCAATCTATAACATGCACACATACCAATGTCTTCATTAGCAAAGCAATAACATGATGAACAAAACTATTACCTTCTTGATATGACTGTTGTCCTCCTCTGAATTCTTGATCATGGTTTCTGCAGGGTCATTCACATGCCCAAACTCACTCTACAACATCCTCCTATCTCTCTATCCTTCACAAGCCTTATCATAGACTATGATACAACCCATTCCATTGAGCAAAGATAGAAAAAGGTCAATGGAATGGGTAAAAATCCATCGGGTTGCTCAGAAGAACCCTAACCTAGGTTTTCAAACCCTCTTTCAGACAAAGGAGAAATGCAGAGAGATGCAAAGGTGTCAAGAACCCAAACCAATTGCAAATGATAGGTAACTCTCCACTCTAAACAACCATTCTAGGTACCAACCCCTACTCAGCCGTACAAGTACGGATTTATGCAGAAAACAGTGAATTAAAGGGTTGTAATAGTAGTTTTAAGATAGTCTATGGTAAATCAATGATTTCTCTCAGCAAGATTAATGATAGGAGTCCAAACAAGATTCAATGCAAAGCTATTTCAGTACTCTATCCATCCATTATACCCTTGTTCCATGAAAATTCCATACAAGCATGGGTACGGCCTGATAACAGCAAAGAAAAGTTCATAAAAGCAGAAAAATAGTAAATGGAGTTCTTTTTGTTCTTTTCTTCTATTCCTTCGAATCTCCCCTCCAAAAACCAACCTTCCTTGGCTTAAAACAAGCCTTAACATTTTCATGCAATGGTTGGGATTGATCAAAACTGCCCAAAACCATCGAGATGCTTTCTTGATTTGTAACTGTAGTCTAAAGATTGTTTTTGAAACTGTCTTTTTTTTAGGACAACAATGACTATTTTTGTCTAAACAATGCTTTGTTTTAACTTTTGTTTAACCTTGGACAAGGTTTTAAACACCCTCCTAACCTTAGACATGCCTTTATAGGCTACAAACATTTAAATGACTCCCCTTACAAATATTAAAACTCAAATGACTCCTATGACTGTCGTTTTGCCACAAGACTGTCCTATCTAGGACTAATAACATAACCATAGTAGATTCATAGTCATTTGGACATAGTCCATTTACAACCTAGCTACAAGCCTTATTACAACATAGAATATGGTCTCAAAGACCTTTTTAAACAAACCAAACAACTTGTAAGTCAAGTAAAATCTAGACATCTTGGTGCTCTTGCACCATCTTGTGAGACTCTATTTAGCTGATTCCATCCTGTTAAATGCTCATGAAGAGAAGACCGTGAAATTGCTATGGAAGAAACTTGGTGATGTTTATCAGGCCAAATCCCTGGTAAACAAGTTATTTTTGAGGAAGAAGCTATATTCTTTGAGGATGGAAGATGGAGGATTGGTTGCAGATCATCTGAATGCCTTTAACATGCTAGTTGCATAGTTGACTTCCATTGGTGTGAAAATGGAGGAGGATCGTTGTATGACCTTTCTTTGTTCTTTGCCAAACTCGTGGGAACACCTTGTCATGGCCATTGGGAGTACTACAACCACCTTCAAGATGGATGAATTAGTGTCTTCGCTAGTATCTGAAGAAATGTGGAGAAAGTCTTCTAAGTCAGCTAAGGAGGCTCTTGCAGTTTGTGGTAGACCCAAGGAGAAAGGGAAAAAGAAGGACAAGAAAGATGAAAGGGGCAAATCCAAATCCTATGAGAGATCCAAATCTCCTAGAAAACCTAAGGCACTATGTTGGAACTGTGGTAAATTTGGGCATTTCTGAAAAGAGTGCAAGGAGGAGAAGAAGAAAAAGAAGAAAAACACCTATGATTCAGATTCTGACAAATCTCAAGATGATGGTGATGCTTTTATTGCTACCTTGGCCACCTATGCATTAGAAGATGTGTGGTTGTGTGGTTGATTGACTCTAGTGCTACCTTCCACATGACCTCACACCAAAGGTTGGTTCACAAAGTATGAAGAGTTTGATGGTGGGAAGGTGTACTTGGGTGATGACTCTCACCTAAAGATAGTTGGCTGTGGAAGAGTCTTGATTTGATTCCCTGATGGACGAGTGAAGGGGATCAATGGCGTTATGCACATCCCTAGTTTAGTACAAAACCTATTCTCTATAAGTAAATTGAATGATACAAGTGTGCATGTTGTCTTCTCGAGTGGAGGATACAAGATGACGAAAGGAGCTATGGTGCTTGCTAAGGGTACTCAGAGAGGTACTCTATTTTAGTTGGATGCATGCACTACTTAGTGCAATAGTTCTTATGTTTTGAAGAAAAGATCTTCATATTCTTCATCCTCACCATTGGAACCAGCAGTGAAGAGATGTGTTGCTTCAACTTCTGATGGTAGTTCTTTCTAGGTACCTAAGGGTGCTCATGCTTTGGAAATGAAACTTCCTACTAGGTACCTAAGGGTGCTCATGCTTTGGAAATGAAACTTCCTACTAGGTTCTGCCACAATAATGGGTTACACTTTCTGGGACATCTTGATTTTTGTTGAAATCACATATTTTTAAAAAACATAATGATTTAGGCCTTGAAAGGTTCCATTTAAAGGATTTTAATTGAAGAGGGTTTAATCAAACCCCCTTAGATTCAAGCCCCCTTGGATAGAACCCTGCTAGTTTTAAACCATACCTATAATGCAATCTCCTTGATGCAAGAGCATCCAGTGGTGTAAGGGCAATCTTGCATCACCCAAAAAAAAGATGTGTTTCAAAATTGTTGATGTTCTTTCCATTTCTTTTCAAAATTTGTGGTTCTGGTTCCATAATCGCTTGAATAATGATGTAGAACTTTCAATTTTTCCAAACTGCTAAAAATAGAAACCTACTATTTTTAGAAAGTTTGCATTTGGGCATGGATTGAAGTGAAAATTTATAGGAAGCTTTGTAACTGAAAAATAAGACCTTTGGAGAAGGAATCACACAAAGATCATTTGCGAGCTGAAAGATATTAAAGTTTCCATTTCCCAAAAAATACCTGAAAATTATTCAAACTCAAGTTTGAGGCACTAAATGGCCCAACACGGGCCTGAAAATGACCAAAATTGGAAACACTATTTGTAAGTGCATAGAGCACTCCATGAGCTTTCTGACGCATAAAACGGTTCCTCAATCAGATACCCAAATCAAAAGTTATGGCTTCCGAAAGTTGACCTGTTTTTGGAGGGAGATGCAAATTTTGAAATTAGGTTGTTAGCTGCCAAAAAGGCTATTAATAACCATTTTTGGGAACCCTGGGAAGTAGTAGAGTTAAGGGGGAAAGTGTAGAGTCAAGAATAGGTAGGAAAATAGAAACCCTAGCTGATTTGGAGTTACAGAAGGCAGATGATTCCAGAGTCTTGTGAGAGGAAGCTGTAATGTGATGCAGCCTGTAGAGGGTTGATTCCTCTGATTGTATTTGAGCTTCTGTAATGTACTAAGTTGTCCAAATCAATAAAGAAAGTTCTATTTTATGTGTACAATTTTTTTTGTTGTGTGTTTTATGATTTACCCCCTTCATCAAGTGGTATCAGAGCAAGGGTTCCTAAGTGTGTAGATAGATTGCCGACCGAGAGGTAGTTTGCACCAGGACTTGAGGTTGTGGGTTTGCTGTGGAGACCAAGATGCCTCCATGAAGAAATCATGTTGGGAGGAATTCTTTGATGGAAGAGAGTTTTAGGGCCCTGTAAAGGCAAATCGATGCATTACAAGAGGATCTACGAAGAGGGTTTGAGCCGAGAACAAGAGAAGAAAGTGAAGATGAAGCTGAAGAAGAGCTATCTGAGAAAGAACAAGAAGCTGTAGGAGATCGTATAGAAGTTAGGTTGTTGAGGGCCATTTCAAAGATCAGAAAGAGGCCTAGGATCAAAGTTTCTACATATTCTAGAGATTTGAATCCAGAACAGCTTATTGATTGGATCAATGACATGGAGGAGTATTTTGAGTATGAAGACATGGAGGACCCAAATCATGTCAAGTTTAAAAAAACAAAGTTGAAGGGCCATGCAAATATTTGGTGGAAGGAGGTCTAGTTAGATAGGAATAGGAGAGGAAATAGAAAGATTACTAGATGGGATTGGATGGTAGAGAAACTGAAGAAGCAGTTCATTCCTGTGGACTATGAGATGGAGTTGCTGAAGAAGTTGCAAGGATTGAAGCAATGTAACAAGTCTATTAAGGAGTATATAGAAGAGTTTTATAAGATTACTATTAGGACAGGCCATGTAGAGGCCAACAAGTAGAAGGTAGCCCATTACATTAATGGGTTGAGGCTGAGGCCAAGTATTTAAGAGGAGCTGAGCCTGGTCAGAATGACCACCATAGAAGATGCATACCAGTTTTCCCTGAAGGTGGAAGAGAAGCTGAATAAAAGATTCGATAGCAAGCAAAGGGGAAGAGGTCAAGGTGGAAGGACTGGTGGAAGACCCTATGGAGGCCGAAATGAAGATTCAAAGAAAAGTGAAGAAGCTGGCACCAGTTGAAATCAAAGAGGAGATAATACGTATTGCCCTCATGACCAAAACAATGGTGAGAAAAGAGGAAGAGGAAGAGGTGGACTTGGGCAAGGACTTGGAAGAGGAGGTTTTAGAGGAACTTGTTTCCAATGTGGAGAAGAAGGGCATCGAGCATACGAGTGTCCGCAACATCAAGGAAGGACAAATAGAATGTTGGCAAGAGACACTGTGTGGCTTCATGAGTGTTGTCATTGATGGCAACAAAGTTCATCCCACACATCCGCAGGACATGGTATGTCTATACCGGAAGTCAGATTGATGAGTATTTTGGTCTAGTGAGCAAGAACAAAGCATGTAGCAAGGTCTAACAATCAGGTCTGGATCTCACAGAGGAAGTAGCTTAGTAAAGTGCAGACATGGGGAAGTCAAGAGGAGTACCATGACTGATACATTCTAGAGATTGAGCCTCCGGTGATGAAAGAGTGAAAAGATATGAACACCTAAGTGTTGGGTTCCTATTTGGCAGAGTAGATTGAGGAAGAACTAACCAGCAGAGCATCAGACCTTAATCCGGATGAGATATTGATGATGATCAAGCTTCTTAAGAGATCATTCATGATTGGATTGATGACTTCTATAAGTATCTCTTTGATACACATCACTTGGTAAGGAAGGATTCAGCCGACAGACCAAAGTTTGGAAAAATATTGAGTATTTCAGATGCTGACTAGAAAGATGTTGAAATCCTTGGTGCAGATATACATACCAGATGGATTTCGATGAGAAGGTGTGTGTAGTGAATTGTGGAGTGTGAAGAAAAGTAGAGAGCATAGTGGAAATAGAAATATAGGTCTGGTATGTGACATAACAGCAGCACTAAGGCAGAGGAAGAATAAAGTGCAGTAGATCAGTATATTGAGCTTCACCAGAATTGAACCTCAGCATATGTGTATGCTTCTCATCAGTTCAAATACCTAGTTTCCTTCTATAAACTATTGTAGGCAGTGAGCCTCTTGTGAGCAGTGTACTCAGGCAGTGAGCCCTAATTGGCAAGTGACATTTTGTACTACCTTATTATTTTAACAGAGAATACAATCTTAGATTAATCACCCCATGGTTTTTTCCCTTAACAGGGTTTTCCACATCAAAAATATTGTGTCATGTGTGTTGAGTTTATTTCTACTTCCATGGTTGTGTATGCTTATATGATTTGATATTGCACTAATTGTTAAAGAAGAAAAGAAAGTCAAATAATTAAGATAACTGATTCACCCCCCCTCTCAGTTATCAACAATTGGTATTAGAGCTAATTTCCTCTAGACAGAGCCTAATAGCTTGAGGAAGATCTGGGAATCTCAATGGATATGTATGGTATGAGGGAACAACTTTAGTCTTCTCTAGATGATCTTGATCAATCTCACTCTGAAGTCAATGAGCTGAGGGAAAGACTCAAACAAGCTGATGATTTCATAAATGAACTCAAAGAAAAACTAAGTATCTCAATGAAGAAAAGAAAGGAACTTCTTCAACAATTAGCAAGTCAAAATGAAGCCAATGATACTAATGAAGATCTAAATGAGAAAACCAAGTTATGTGAGAAGTTATCAAGAGAGGTCATTATGGTAAGACATGAAATGGAATTAGGAGTTATGAAATTCACCCAAGAAATTGAAGAGAAAAGAAAAAGTGAAGATAATCTAAAATAATCTCTCAAGGAGAAGTTAGAAGACTACCACAAAATGGATAGAATAATTAGGCACCTAGAATCTGATCTTGAAGAAGCTAGAGACAATGAAGAACAACTTGAGAATCAGATAGACACTCTTAAAAGGGATCTTCAAACAGCAAATGAATACAAAGAGAAATTCAAGATAAGCTCTACTCAACTTGAAGTTCTTCTTGAAAGCCAAAAGAGGGTAGATGACAAGAAAGGCTTGGGGTATGAGAAAGGGGAAAGCTTTGGATCCGGTCAGAAGAACTTTGGATCAGGAAATCCAAGGAACAGGCCTAGAAGACCTCTGGTAAGGCAACCAAATGCTCAAAGATATCCATCCTTCAATGGATATTGCCACAATTGTAATAACTTTGGTCATAAAGCAAATCAATGTAGAAGATGAATGAATCAGACTAATTCATCCTTCTCTAGACAGTGTTTTAACTGCAAAAGGTATGGTCACAAATCTCAAGAATGTAGAAATATGCAAATAAACAATTCATTCAATGGTAGATGCTTTGCATGCAATAGAATGGGACATATGGCTAATCAATGCAGATCAAGAGGATATCAGTCAAATCTACAAAGAAATGTTGTTTGCTACAATTGTAATAAATATGGTCATATTGCCAAATTCTATAGAAGTAAGAATCAGGATAAAAGGGGTCTGGTACATCTTAATCAAAATCAAGACAAAGGAAAAGGAAAAGTGAATGCAGATGAAATTCAAAGGGAGATGAACAATATTTGGGTAAAGAGAAGTACTAAAAATGTTGGGGATGGATCCGCACCAGAATCTGGTGCTGATATTCCTTCCGAAAACTAAATAGATGAGCTCTGGATCAGGGGGAGTCTCAAGGAAAACATTTTCCCCCAGCCAGTTAATTGGTGCCTAAATTTGGCACATGGAATGTTGCAGATTAAAGGGTTCTCATAGAAATATCTAAAGAAGCCTTGGTAAATATATGGAAGATCCACAAGAAGATTTGAAGAGTCTAATCTTCCAAGATTGATCCAGTTTGACAGTTTTTCGGTAAAAGCAAGATTTTCACAGTTTGATCCGGTGTGATTCTAAACTAAAACATCTTGATCTACGGATAAAGAGGATGATTCAAGAAAAGCAGAGACAATAAAATTCATCACTAAAAATAGCTCTAAGTACATCTCAGTGATCCAGAAAAATCTCTCTCATGATAAGGCAACCGGAATAACTTAAGTTGTGCATTTATTACAAAATAAAATTAGGGTTTGCTCAGAGATAAAAGGGTTCATTTTCTCATCATTTGCACATTTGCATTAGTGAAAAAGATAAGAAGAGCTCTACAAACAAGTTTTCTTCATCTCTCTCAATGATCAATTGCAGAATTCAAGTCAACCGGTGATCTTTTCAGCTCTTTTCGTGAACCCTAGAGGTGTAAAAAGGTACTTTTCGCTCTTGTAAATCTCTCTCTGAATCTGTTGAAAGATGGCTACTCTGAATGTTGTCAAAATCACTGATAGGCCATGCCCTAAGTTCAAGAAACACCCTTATAAATCTCTAGAAGTAGATCCTTTAGGCACATTCTCTAGCATTCCGCATGGGGTTTTGCATGTTGAAGACGTTAGGGCATACATTCATGTGAATATTGAGGAATTCAGGGAATCCAAGTTGATGGATATATATCATAAGTAGCTAATAGATGAATCATTTGAACTCAAACCTCAGTACAAAGCCATCTAGGACAAGCATTTTGGACAGTGCATTCATTTCCCCTGTTTTGCAGAAGATGAATGGGTCCGGCATATTCTGAGCAGAGTGCATGACAACTTCATATGGTTGATGAGGCCATTTAAGATCACAAAGGATGCCATTAGGGCAGTGACTGGATTGCACTCATCCGGTGGGTTACCTACTCTCAAATCAGTCAAAAAACCAAACTGTGAGTGAGGCTACCAGATCTAAATTTGATAAAAGAGCAATGACAATTAAGGATATAATAGATACGGATATCAAGTTTGCCTCCATGATAATTGGCTACAAGATATATCACTCCAGTAGAGAGAATTCTGTATCTAGAATAGCAATTTACACTGCTTATGAAATGTTAAGAAAGAATGCTGATTATGATCTTTGTGAGCTCCTCATGAACCAACTTTTGGAGAATCTACAAAAGATAAAGAAGGATAAGAAGAATTCTTTCAAATATGGTGGCTTGATACTCTGTCTGTTCTTTTACTACATGAATGAGTTACCTAGATCTAGTGGTTGGTTATGGAAAAATGACAGATTGATTGCCATTCAAATCAGAGATTACTTGCATGGGCTTGGTTATGCCAAGGCACAAAACACAGCACTGTGGGGTTACTTCAAAAACTTCCAAAGCATGATGCAGGCTAGAGAAAGAATCCCTCAATCTCCAGTTGATAAATACAAGGATACAGTGTGCTTTATGGTAGACACTGATCAATGCCTAATGGAGGCAGTGGAGCCAAGGATAGTCTGGATCATGCCAATGGGGTATGAAGTAGATGAGAAAATTGTAGAGCTACATGTTCAACACATGCTAAGTCAACCCAAGGATCCTAAGGCAGAAAGGTTTGGAACCTTTCAAGAATTGAGTGTGAAAATTCATGTTGAACTAAGACAACCTGAGATCAAGAGAAAAGTGAGAAGGGAAGTAGAAGAATTTGCCAAGAGGCATGGAATATCAAAGGAGGCACTTGATGCCAACAGAGAGAAGATGGAAAGGGCAAAGAAAGAAAGACAAGAAACAAAAAAAAAAATGCCCCAGTGCAAGCCACCTCCCAGACCAGATCGCCCAAAAGCTCTACACCTGCCACCTCTAAGAGCCAAAAAGCATCAAAACTAGAAGCCCAGACATCCAGAAAGGGAGAGAAAAGAACAAAGAAAAAGGCAACAAGGTCCTATACAAGTCTCAAGGATGATGAAGAGATAGAGATAGATGAGGAAGTAAATAAAATGAAGAAGAAGAAGAAAACATCTGGTGAATCCTCTACTGGTCAAGGGAAGCAAGAAAAGACAGAATAATTTGTTGAAAAACCTACTCTCTACATTGATGATATCATCAAATTAGTCACTGTGGATGGGAACCTAAAACCAATGACTGAGTTTTATGATGAATATAATGAAGCTGACCAAAAGATCTTGCAAGAAGCTATAGTCAAGTATCTGAATATCTATAATAAGGCATTTATTGAAATCATATCTCTTATTCCCAAAAGCCTAGAGAAGGAACTAGAAATAAGGAAGAACAATGCTAAGGCAAAGGACCTTGAGATCCAAGAACAGATAGCTACTCAACTCTACCCTTCAATCACTCCGAAACAAATGAATATGATCTTCAAAGATTGCAAGGATGAGTTCCGGAGCAAAGCTAGAATGAATTAGCTTATGCTTGGAGAAACTGACAAAGTGGCAAAAGAAACAAAAGATATCCTTTGAAATACTTTTAAAAGATTCAATCTTCCTATTATAGAGGACCTAGGTGATAAACCCTCTACCATGGATGACGAAGAAGAATCTATTGTGAAAAATGGAGAAGAGCCAAAGGACATAGGTGAGGAAAGGACTCGGGACTTGGATTCCTCTGCTTCGGAAGAGGAAGTCCCTAAAGAAGTAAACATCTCTCTTCCGGATCCACCTGCTGACTTCAGGACTGAAGGAGAAGAAATAAAAGATTAGAAAATTGATCAAGAAGAAGTCAAGGAAGGAGAAAAAGATCAAATAGAGAAAACCCCAGATGACAGCTCTGAGGCCACAGAAGGGAAGAAAACTTTATCTCTAGCAAGAGACACTACAGAAGCAGTCAAAGACTTCTTGACAAAAGAAATGATGGAATTAGATGAACTGGAGCTACTCCAAGGACCATTCAATTTTGATTCCCTCTCCCCGGTTCAAACAATGAAGATAGCATCCTTTGCCCAAGCAAAGGCAAAAGAAAAACTGCTAAAGTCTCACATGGAAGACTGTGAGCTAATAGAGATTGCATCCGGTGTGTTGGAGAAGATCATGCCATCCTTTCAGAAGGATCTTTCAGCCTCTTCATCAAGTAATCTCAATTCTCTTATTAATTCTGTGAGCACACATTTTGATTCCTTGGAGAAATCTGCTGAGGAGAAAGTCCAGAAAGAGTTTTTGGGTAAAAGATTCTCTAAAGTACAGGGGTATATAACAAATGATAGGAGAAATTTGGACGTTGGGATAAAGAGCTTAGAAAATTCTCTTAAAGATGGTGAAGACATATATAAATTTTGTTTATCCTAGTCTAAAGTGACAATGGATATTGAGAAGAAAGTGAAAGAACAAGGTAAACTTTCAAGTCTATCTCAGAATTTTGATCCTCTCACCACATCCATAATAAACCAAGAATGTCAGACTATTGCCATTCTAAATGAGCTAAAGAAACTTGAGAAGGAAATGAAGAATATAATAAGTAGGATGGGTGAACTTAGAGGGATAATTATCCCTAAGTTAGAGGCCATGCATGAGGCCCTAACTGATGCTTAGACCATAGCCTAGACCAGTGATCTGACAAATCTAAAGAGGGCAGAAGCTTTTGCATTCCTGTTGAGTGGTCACATCTCAATTTTGGACAGGATGAAGCAGAGTTGGGCAACATAATTTGTCCAATTGAAGACAACTTTTGTAGATATACTTTAGTATATGTAAGTACAACATGTATATATATTTATGTGGCCAAGTATAGATTGTTTTTGGGAAATTTTGGTGTGCAGAGCCTACCCTTTGCCATTGATGTCAAAGGGGGAGTGAGGAGCAGTAAAAAATGTGGAATCTAGCTAAGGGGGAGCTCCGAAAAAGTGTACATAAGAATAGAGCATCAGCTAAGGGGAAGTAAACTATAACACTTAGTCATTTTTCACTAAGTGTTCCCATCAATGCCAAAGGGGGAGATTGTTGGCAAGAGACACTGTGTGGCTTCATGAGTGTTGTCATTAATGGCAAAAAAGTTCATCCCACACATCCACAGGACATGGTATGTCTATACCGGAAGTCAGATTGATGAGTATTTTGGTCCAGTGAGCAAGAACAGAGCATGCAGCAAGGTCTGACAATCAGGTCCGGATCTCACAGAGGAATTATCTGAGTAAAGTGTGGACTTGGGGAAGTCAAGAGGAGTACCATGACTGATACATTCTAGAGATTAAGCCTCCGGTGATGAAAGAGTGAAAAGATATGAACACCTAAGTGTTGGGTCCCTGTTTGGCAGAATAGAATGAGGAAGAACTAACCGGCAAAGCATCAGACCTTAATCCAGATGAGATATTGATGATGATCAAGCTTCTTAAGAGATCATTCATGATTAGATTGATGACTTCTATAAGTATCTCTTTGATACACATCACTTGTTAAGCAAGGATTCAGCTGACAGACCACAGTTTGCAAAAATATTGAGTATTCCAGATGCCGACTAGAAAGATGTTGAAATCCTTGGTGCGGATATATATACTAGATGGATTTCGATGAGAAGGTGTGTGTAGTAAATTGTGGAGTGCTAAGAAAAGTAGAGAGTAGAGTGGAAATAGAAATACAAGTCTGGTATGTGACAGAACAGCAGCACTAAGGCAGAGGAAGAATGAAGTACAGTAGATCAGTATATTGAGTTTGATCGGAACTGAACCTTAGCATATGTGTATGCTTCTCATCAGTTCAAATACCTGGTTTCCTTCTATAAACTATTGTAGGTAGTGAGCCTCTTGTGAGCAGTGTGCTCGGGTAGTGAGCCCTAATTGACAAGTGCCATTTTGTACTACCTTATTCTTTTAACAGAGAATACAATCTTGGGTTAATCACCCCGTGTTTTTTTCCCTTAACAGGGTTTTCTATGTCAAAAATATTGCGTCGTGTGTTGATTTTATTTTTGCTTCCATGGTTGTGTATGCTTATATGATTTGATATTGCACTAATTGTTACAGAAGAAAAGAAAGTCAAATAATTAAGATAATTGATTCACCCCCCTCCTCTCAGTTATCAACATAGAATACCTGAAGGTAATGCACAAGTTGCACATGTAGATGAAGATGCATAGTCTGAGCATTCTGAAGATGCTGAAAGGGGAGAAACCCCAGTTGTCAAAAGAACTTTGTTGAATGAGGAGAAAGAACCCAATAAGAGGAAGAGTCTATTCGGCACAAGGTGCAAATGTGAAGGTAAGTGTTGTGATATGTTGGTCATGATGTTAGTCATTCGCAAACATAGAATAAAAGTTACACAACAACCTTTACTCATCTTGAAAGATACGATGAATTCAAAGAATTCATGATCCCAAGTCTCCGTTGATTAGGTCTTAATCTACTGACGTTACTCAGTGGTTGATGTGTGTTGCTGTTTTCCATTCAGGGGCCTTACGTGTTTCTGCATTGTTCATCATCATCATCTTCAAATATCCTACTCTGGATGTTCGCTCTGCATAAGTCTCCAACAATTCTACCTCTGCACTGTAAATTTAGTCAAATAATGTGCATACAAGCTGATATTTGCATGATTTCTACCATTATTTATGATTCTTTGCATGATATTTTCAATACTACATGCATTTAACTCAAATATGCTAAGGATCTTCAGTTACCTACGGGATTTCAGCATATTTCACTGTTTCTGCTTGTTATTTATCATGATTTGCAGTTATGGTGATGAATTAATGAAATTGAAAAGGAAAAGGGTTAGAGAGTGAGATTCCTAAAATTACTGGACTTAGATCACTGATTCACATACAAGCTCCCATACTTGCAATGAAAAGAAGGAAAACTAGAAATCATACTTCACCAGGATATTCCACAAATCCGCATGATCTAGTGCAAAGCTTCAAAGGAAAGTTGACAACAATATGCAATGAAATGAAAGCGCTTCCAGTTGAACACAGCATTCACCAGTACATATCCAGAAATCAACAAGAAGATTACGTAAAAATTTACAATCTGGATGTAATCTGGAACTTCATATTCATTCAGTATGCTCAAGAACAGGTACATTCACAGTGATCTGAAGAAAGAACCTTGACATTTCAACAATTCTATCCTCATTAGTCTCAGTAATCCGATCTCCTAACTTATTCTACAGTAATTGACTCTTTGCGCCAGATGCGTCTGTGTATTCTAATGTATTCCTCCCTCTCTTTTAAAAAATGACAAGCTCTGGATGTTATATAGAACAACTGCCAGAAAACGGTTACAATGACCCAAGGATCAGGATCCTCTCACAACAAACAACGGCCCAGATGAAATGCACATGCTTCGTCAGTTGGCAAATGCACAGCTGGCACAGAATATTCCAGCATCTTCAACTTGATTCGGCCTCCAGCTGGCGAACAGCATATTTGACAACATCCTCCTCATGTCTGGTCCATGTTGACTTCATGCGCAACTTTGTAATGCTCAGCCTCAGCAGCATCATGACTTCAATGTTCAGCTTCAATATCATCATCATGATCTCAACGCTCAGCTTCAGCAGCATCATGATGATTTCCTGCAGGTAAACAGACAAACATTAAGTTCATCATCATCATGATAAACAACAGGAAATAAACGCTTTATTAAACATACCTCCCAATGTGCAGCTACAGGCAAACAGGCCTTACCTGTGGAAATAATATGCACTAAATGCATAAACAACATAAAAACAACCAGGTCAACCCTCGTTGACCAAAATCAGGTAGTCGGCCCCTTCAAATTTCCATCGCTTCATGTTTTTTGCCCATTCTCCTGTATATCGGGTTCGAAATATGATGATGATGACCTTTAATTATACAAAGAAATAATCGCCCTTCAACCATCCTTAGAAACCGGCTTTGCATCATCATCATATTTGCATCGGCGTGACTACATATGATCAGAGTGACAATTTTTTCTCAGGCCGACGGCAACAGTTATACCGACGCCAAAAAATCATGATGACGACCAACTATATATCTTCAAAGTGGCCGCAGGATATCACAAAATATGATGATCCTCCCTTCCTAATGCCCTGATAAAAAGCACATCAGGATGTTTTGTTTTTTGCACATTCGGGAAAGAAAGACATCGTCATCATCATCATGATGAAGACAAACATGAGGACCTGGAAAATGATCCTGCCGCTGAGGAAAATCATGATGACGTCATCGTCATCATCAGGCTTCACTAAAATGCAAAGGGATGACGTCATCGTCATGTTTCGTGAAGATCAGGAGATAACTGGAATTATCGGGTTCCCTCTACGGAAGATGATCAGGTGGATGAAAGCAATATGACCCCTTTTCGGCTAAGGCGATTCGCTCAAAAGATCAGGGTGATGATGATCATCATCATCATCATATACGCACTGGGTGATCAAAAATATGATCCTGCTGAAAGTCCTGATGACGTCATCAGGATATCCGGGGCTTGTGTTAATCTTCGAAGATGATGTCATCGTCATCATCATATTGGCGAACAGGATCATACCCTGGAAAATATCCTGCCGAAGGAGAAGGTGATGATGACGTCATCGTCATCATCATATTTGCAAAAGGTTATACTCGTCGGCAGGATGATATTACGAACTGTTGGGAGAGACGAACAAGATCACGATGATCTTGTTCAACATGACTTAAGAAATGAAAATCACCCTCCGCTTCGAAAGATAAGGTGATCATCATGATCACGCGAAAGGAGGTCAGGAGGATATTAGGAAATGTCGGGTCTCGAAATATCATGATGATGTTGATCACCAAGACTTGGTCGTGCGCGCGCAAATTATGCAGATGGCAGATTTCACTAAGTAAGGTGATATTATAATATCAGCATGATATTATAAAATCGGGTGATGCTAAATATCATGATGATGCTCGCAATGTGAGAATATCATGATGCTGATGTTTCCAAGGTTACTCGACGGGTAAAACTACCTGCACTTAAGATTGACGTCCGGATGTTTCGGGACTGCATGATTTTCACCGGGTGATAGAGTAAGATCATGATGATGACCCTTTGGCGATATAAAAGACCGCCCGACGGGAAAAGATTACTACGACTTAAACTTGACGTCCAGATATTTCAACCTCAGGATATTATCGGGGGGCTCTTCAAATATCATGATGATGATGTTCACACAGCAATTATCAGGTTTGACCAAAACTTTGACTGCTCACAACTCCCTCATATGGACGAATTTTCAAGTGATACAAAAGGCAAACCTGCATGGAATTTCAAGCTCTTTCTAACTATGAAGTCATAGAAACACAATATGAACTTTGAAAAACTAACCTCATGATGATGACCTACCTCATCCTGACCTTCATGATGATGATGCACCTGACCCAATTTTTACCAAAACCGCCAGAAACAGACAACACAAGCCAAAACAAAAGCTGGGTCCCTGTTTTGCCAAGTCAAAATGGGGCGTGTTGTGTAACCACACAACAACTTGCCACCAAAGAAAACAACAAAATTCAAATGATTCAAGTGATGTGATCACATTCATCTATAGTGTTCTAATTCTATCTAAGTAAATCATCATGATCTTTGAATGATAAAATTTCATTATGGTGATAAAGCTAACAAAGGATCATGTGTGTGCATATGATTAATTATCCTCATCTTGAAAGCAAGTTGAAAACATAAGTAACTGGTGTTAAACTACATAGTTGGAGATCATCCCTCATAGCCAACCTGGATAGAGCCTTGCTGCCAGCAGGTGTCTATAACCCCGGCAAGGTTATCTATACAATCTCCCTAAGTAGAGCCCCACTGCCAGCAGGCGTCCATAGCCCTGGTAGAGTTACTTAGATGGCCTAATTTTATTTTGTTTCTGATTTTCCTTTAAAAATTTAAATTTGATATCATCATGTTTGCTCATTTGTACAAGGTGTAGTCACTTGCAGCTTTAGGTTGGAGATTGTATTGGTAGCAAGGGAGTCCCTTTAGATTTTTCACTTAACACCTATACTCATATCTTCAACAAACCCAAGGCTGTTAGGTGTTTCATTGTGTTTGATTCACTTTGGACAAGAAAAAGTACCCTGATGAAAAGACATCATAAACCTGATCATGAGTATTTATCAGAATGAATTACAATCTATATCTAAATCTGATCTCATCACTTGAATCCTAACAATTTAGTTATTTTCTTAGGTGATGAAGTGCATCATCCTGACTTACCAGAACAAGGTCCCAACCAACAAAACAACAACAACAACAAGCAAACTGTACAAACAACTATACAAACATACAATATGATACACAAGACTGCCATGAAGTCACTCAGGCCTGGAAATAATGTTTGAGGAATTGTCCATTGACTGGCAACGGGACATCCTCACCTGTCAGGTTCTTAAGCCTATAAGTGCTGTCTCCTAAAATTTCAGAAATCTGAAAGGGACCTATCCATAGTCTGTCAAACTTACCATGATCACCTTTCCTTTCATGGGCTTTATCCCACATCAGGACTAAATCTGATATCCTGAAAGCTTTAATTCTGGCTCTCTTGTCAAACCAGCGTTTGACAACAGCCTGATGTTTTGCAAATTGGTCAATTGCTTGGCTTCGTTTTTCTTCCAGATGCATCAACTGAAGCAACCTGACTTCTTGTTTATTATCTATGCCTAGATAGTCTTGGGCAAACTGCAGAGTAGGAATTTTCAAGTTTACAGGGAGGATAGGATCTACCCCATATACTAGCTGGAAAGGTGAGTTTCCTAATGCAATTTTCATTCTAGTTCTGTCTACCCATAAGGCATATTTCAGAAATGAATTCCATTCCCTGGGATTTTTCTCTATCAATTTTCTTATGATACTCAGTAAATTCTTATTGGTGGATTCTGCTAATCCATTTCCCTGGGGATAGTAATTGGATGAGAACTTAAGTATAATCCCATGATCAAAAGCCCAACTTGACAATTTAGTGGAAATGAAGGCAGAACCATTATCACTTACCAATGCATAAGGAGTTCCATACCTGGTGACAATGTTGCTTTCCAGAAATTTAATGACATCATCAGCAGTACAAGTTTTGCTGCTGATAGCCTCAGTCCATCTGGTACAATAATCAGTAATTGTTAGGACATACCTCTGGCCTGAAGAAGATGGAGGATTGATTGGTCCTATGAAATCCATGCCCCATTGTGCAAATGGGCGCTCCTCCATCACTGGCTGCAATGGTTGTGCAGCATATTTTTCTCTGTTGGCAGCAACCTGGCAAACATGACAACATTTAACATGATCAGCTGTGTCTTTAAAAATGGTAGGCCAGTAATATCCTGCTCTGAGGATTGCATGTGTTGTGGCCAACGCTGATCCGTGGGCAGTTCCAAACTTGTCATGTAGCTCTGTCAAAACTTTATTAGCTTCTGGTTTCTCTAAGCATCTCAGGTATATCCCTTCATAATTCTTTTTAAACAGGGCTCCTCCCTTCATCATATATTTCTGGGATCTCATCTTTAAGGCTCTTCTCTGTGAAGCCTGCATCCTCAAAGGACATCTTCCAGTGATCAGGATGTGCCTGATGTCTGAATACCATTCTTTATTGTCTTTCTCATCTATCACATACTGCTGACTGATGATGTTTGGATCAGTTTCAGATATCATCTGGCTCAGAGCCTGTCCTCTTACTAGCTTCATGGGTGTGCTCTCCATGTCATATTCTTGTAGTACCGTAATCCATTTGGCCCTTTTTTCACCAGGTTCACTCTGCATCAGCAGCATCTTTACTGCTGCATCTGGTACCACAGCAATCACTTTGCTCCTCAGTATATAATGTCTGAACTTTTTTACTGCTCTGACTAATGCAAGTGCCTGTCTTTCAACATCTACATATCTCAACTCAGCATCCCTGAAAGGACAGCTCATGAAGGCAATTGGTTTCTCTTCTTTATCTTCATTTCTTTGAGTTAACACTGCTGCAGAAGTATGTTCTGAAGCAAATGAGTAGATGTAGAAATCTTTTGTATAATCTGGACTAATGAGGACAGGAGCATCTGAAATGGCCTTCTTTATATCTTCAAAAGCAGCTCTGGCTTCTGGTGTCCAGTCAATTTGTGCATCTTTTTTCAACATGGCATTCAGTGGTCTGACAATCTCAGCAAAGCCAGTGATGAACTTCCTCACAAAATTTATCTTACCAAAATAAGATTTGAGCTCCTTTTTGCTTCCTGGAAGTGGTAATTTCATAATAGATTCTACCCTGTCAGGATCAATGATAATCCCATCCTCTGTGATTAGGTGGCCTAGTAACTTTCCTGTTGTGACCCCGAATATGCACTTCTTGGGATTCAAAGATATTCCATATTCTTCACACTTCTTCAGCACACTTCTGAGATCAGCAACATGATTTCCCCTTTCTTTGGAGAACACTGTCAGGTCATCCATGTAGATGACTATACATTTTCCTATTAAGCCTCTGAAGGCTATGTCCATTGATCGCTGGAATGTAGCTCCAGCATTTATCAATCCAAACGGCATACGTCTATATGCAAATATCCCCCATTTTGTGGTGAAGGCAGTCTTTAATCTGTCCATCTTATCCACCATCACTTGGTTGTATCCTGAAAAACCGTCCAAGAAGGACATCATCTTGGCTCCATTTACCATCTGCAGAACTTCATCCAAAGAGGGCAAAGGATAATTATCCTTTTCTGATGCTCTGTTCAGGTTCCTGAAATCCACACACAATCTGATGTCTCCATTCTTCTTCCTGACTGGTACCAGATTTGCCACCCAAGTGGAGTGCCTTACCGGAAATATTATCCGGGCATTTAACAATTTCTTGACCTCCTCAAGGATGATGGGCTCAAGCAGAGCATTGACTGGCCTCTGCTTCTGTCTGAAAGGTTTTGCATCTGGCTTGAGGGGTATAGTATGAGTTATGACAGAAGTGTCATACGTCTTCAGCTCGTCATAAGTCCATGCAATTACATGTATATAATCCTTAAGGGCTTGAGTTATTCCATCTAACTCTTCAGGTGTACAAACCTTACCCAACAAGACATTCTTCTTGTCATCAGCTTGTCCAATATTCACCTGTGAATATTGACCTCCATCTGCCTTAGGCAGATCCTTATGCTTGAGCATATTATCCAGATCAAAGGCTCTTTCTAATTCAATCATACCTTTGGGAATTGTGTTGCCAGGCAACTCTAAAATCTCATCTTCTTCCCAGACATGATCTTCCATACCATTTTCATCTATGATCTGAGCTTCAAATACATCTCTGTTTGATATGAAATCCAGGATATGCTGATCATCATCAAACACTTGGAGATTAGTCACATTGTCAGGTACCGAAGGTACTGACACCAATTCTACTGAAAATCTCTTCAGACCAGATATGGACAGTGGTTCCAGCGTACTGGCGGCCTGAGCAAGTGCATCTGCCCTTTGGTTCTGTTCTCTTGGCACATGAACGATGTTGAAGGCATCAAAGTCTTCAATCAGGTCCCACACACGATGTCTGTAATTTGACATCTTTCTGTAGTTACAAGAGTAAATTCCTCTTACTTGTCTCACAACTAGTTCTGAATCTCCAAAGACATGCAGGATCTTCACCTTCTTCTTATGGGCAAACAACAGTCCATGAATCAGAGCTTCATACTCTGTGACATTATTAGTGCAGGGGAACTGTAGTCTGTAAGCTGCTAAATGGGATTTCCCTGATGGATCAGTAAGGTCAATCCCTACTCCAGAACCTTGCTTGGATTTGGATCCATCAAACCTCAGGATCCAAGGCTTATCTTCAGCAGGACATTTATTTGAACTTTCCTTTTTCTTTGCAGCTCTGGCTGCTGCTCCGCCTGATATCCACCTTAACTTAGGTGTGTCATCTTCAAGCTTCTTCTTTCCTTTATCTGATGAGCCTGATGGCTTTTCTGTTTTCTCTTCAATCCTAGCAGGAGGATGATGTTCAACACATACAACTGCATGCTTCTTCAAAATGTGCAAGCACAGTGAGCAAGTGGTTTCTGAGTGAGGCGCCTCATGCAGCCTACACCAACTTTTGATTAAAACCTCCTGGGGAGATCTACACTGTTGTGTCATTTTTTTTATTTCTCTGACCAGAAATTCTTTGAACTTTGTCAGGTCACTGCCTTTATCCTCATCAGACAACTCGTAATCCGGTTCCATGAAGCAATCACTACCCGGAGTGATCTTTTCCTTTCTCGCATCATTTGTCTGATTGGACACCAGGATCTCTTCTGTTTTTCGGATATGATCTTCATCAGGATCCGTCGACTCTTCTGTTCCTGCAGAAGACAAATAAAACTTAGTATCATCATCATCATCAGATGTAGCACTCACCTCGGAATATGATGATGATGCTTCACTATACGTCTGCTCCAGCATGATCATGTCCAAGCATGGTTCGCAAGTCTTTTCCGAGTGTACCTCGCCATGTAGTCTGCACCATCCGTCAATCAAAATATCATTAGCAGGTATATTTAATAATTGACAACGTTTTATCTGAGTAGATAAATGCACCTGAAAATCCCTGAAGCGATCTATTTCATTCTCATTATCAGGATCATTATTAAGTTCTACGACTGGCGTATCCTCATGATAATCATCATCATGATGATGATGAACATCAAGCATCAGGATCTCTTCTATTTGGACAGTTTGTGGCCTGATGTGATAAACTCCAGGTTCTACGTTTACATACATGATCTCATTTGTTCTGTTATATTCCGTGATCATATGTTTCATCCTAGGCTCAGCATCAATCCTGATCTGATTAGGTATACCTTTCCATGGCAACCACATGTGACTGAAGTCTGTGGACATGTATCCGTTAAGCGTTTTAGACCAGTCCCGGCTAAGCAACATCCCGTATGTATCAGGTATGTCAACTACCTGAATGTCAATGTAATACTGGATCCTAGGATCAGATGCTAGCTGCATGTGAATATGAGTGAGTTCTCCTACGACACTTACTTCTGTCTTGTCCAGTTGAGTGACCTTCTTTAATGATTTAGCAGGATGCAGTCCTAATGCGTTGCATATCGACAAAGGCATGACATTAGTTGAGGCTCCTGAATCAACTAAACAGTTGTGCAAATTCTTACTGAACATTCTTATGGTGAGGAGAAACGGAGGTGATTCAGTTTTATCTCTGTACAAGGTCATGTGAGAGGTTTCAGCAGCTTGGACTGTGGCTGACACTTTGGGCTTGACAGTGCTATCTTTAGCAGTATGGTCTCTGCTATTGGATTGACTCGAAAGGTGATTATCCTCTTTAGAAGCAGGATCATCTAGTGACTTCATGAATGCCCTTTTGATGGCAGGAGTTTTCAGTAACTCAGATAGGGACAGGCTGATCTTGATTTTCTTCATTTCATCAGCCAAATAGCTGACTAACTTGTCAGACTCATGAGGTGCATTTGCAACTTTTGTTACTGTGTTTTGAGGAGACAAGTACTGAGCATTCACCTTAGGGAACCCAGGGTTATTGCTAGCCTTAGGATCAGGAGGTGTGTTGAAGTTATTTGGAGGTAGAGATGATGTCAATGGACCAGCAGGTCTGTTGGCATTACTCCTCAGGTTATAATTGTGCTTACCAGGGTATTGCTGCTGGTATGCATGTACTTCCTCATGCTCTCTTGTAGGTTCATTTTCATCCTCAAAAGGGAAGACATAATTTGCTTCAAAGGTTAAGGCAGATTCTTCACAGGTCTGATTATAATCCTGATGAGGCTGATTAGTGTATGTTTCCAGCACAAAAGCTGAATCATATCCACAAGGAACTATTTCATTTCCTTCTGCCTGAGGTGGATTTCCAGAAGTATTAGACACTTCAGTCTGAAAGATGCTGGCAGCAATCCTAAATTGTGGACAATCTAATTCTGCATGTGCATTGGTGTTGTGAATCCTGCACCAATTGGTAAGGGCTGCCTCAGCAAGATTGACTCTAGTAGTCTGTTTGGCTTCACCAGGAGGCTGATTGTCTAGGGGTGATGGTAATGAACCATTATTTGGCCTGGAGTTCCACACTCTGGGCTGCCTAGGAGGATTATTGTTGTTTGCAGCACTACTGTTGAAGTTATTGTTGTATCCTCTGTCAGGGTAATTTGGTCTGTCATTGGAATAACTCCTATTCTGACCTGACTGTGAATAAAACCCTTGGTTTCTCAAGTGTGTTACTTCTGTGGTGAGCTTTCTCAACTGAGCAGCAATTTCTTTGATTTCCTCTTTCTCCTCTTGAGCTTTGGCCACTACATTTTCAGTCTGAGGCTGGAAAAAGGAAGATCCATGGTTATTATGAGATAGATCTGTACCCTGAGGTGTCTGAGTATGTGCAGGATATTGTGGCAATTGACCATTTCCATTAGGAGGAGGCATGATACTCAATGGAGGTACTTGCAAAGGTGCAGGCATGATTGCTGGAGGCATCACTGCTCCATTTGGATATTGTGCAGGATATTGCGAAGGATAAGCTGCAGGATATTGTGCTGGATATTGTGACTGCATGCCGGGCAAAGCAGGGAATGCTATATTTGGAGTAGGAGCAGGTATCAGCTGTTGATTTACCTTGATAGCTTCTTGAAAAGCTCCTGTCAATGTGGTGATCGCAGGATGTGTTCTCCTGATGAACATGGCAGTTAATGGATCCAGGGCTGAATAATAAATACTTCTAGCAGCATCATCAGCCACCACATATGGGGTAACTAGCTTGGACAACATTTTCTGGAACCTAGCATTGAAATTTGCAATAGGTTCATGCTCAAATCTCTTGATTGTGGCAAACAGGTGGTAATTCATGGATGGATCAATAGGGACCTTGAATCTGTCAAGAAAAGCCTTCTCTAAGACAGCCCACGAACCTACAGAAGATTGACCAAGACTGATGAACCAATTATAAGCCTCTTCCCCTAAGGAAAAAGGGAATAATCTGCACACCACATCCTGATGCTCAATTCTGGCTCTGCAGCAAGCTTCTTTAAACGTTCTGATATGATCATCCGCATCCTGATAAGGATGGTATTTTGGACAAAGCTTGTCCGGATACTTTGGTAACTCATGGTACGCAGTAAAGGTCAATGGTGATTCTGCTGCAAAGAACGACATTGCAACCTGAGGGGGCTGAACTGGTGGTGCAGTTGGCTGAGGTTGGACTAAAGGTATACCCTGAGGTTGAACAGAAGGTGTCACTGGTATACCTGAAGGTATTTGCAAACCAACAGGAGTTACAGGAGGAGATCCTGGTGAAGCTCTGGACGTACTAGACTCTGGAGTATGGTGAACGTCTACAGTCTTAGGTCTAAAACCTCTGACAGGTAATTCTTCGAAAATTTCACTATGTCTAGACCTGGTATTTATCCTGTGAGCCAGGATTTCTCGATTTGGAGGCCAATTAGCTGAAACTTTGCAAATATTGGCTGGATTCCACCGGACGAGGTGATATTTGCGGTCAACTTGCAAATCAGACTGAATATTTACGCGATATTTGCGAAGATACTGCAAATATGACAGGATATTGGGATATTTCGACCAGTAGCACCAGATCTCGCATGTCTAAGGCTCAAATTCTCAAAGCTTGAACAGATTTATGCATCTTTGGCCAATATTTAGTGAATCTAAAGAAATCTACTGTAAAGCTTGCAATATTTATGTGAGATTTGTAAATCTTTACACAGAATGTGCAAATACAAACTTGTCGCAGCAAATATTTATGCAATTTGATGAAATTCACAAACGATCTGAAGTTACCTTACTCTGAGCGTCATCAAACCTGAAAGTACTGATGATGAAAGTGATCTTCAATCCTTTGGCCCTCCTTCTAGCGCCAATTTATGTTGGTCATGATGTTAGTCATTCACAAACATAGAATAAAAGTTACACAACAACCTTTACTCATCTTGAAAGATACGATGAATTCAAAGAATTCATGATCCCAAGTCTCCGTTGATTAGGTCTTAATCTACTGACGTTACTCAGTGGTTGATGTGTGTTGCTGTTTTCCATTCAGGGGCCTTACGTGTTTCTGCACTGTTCATCATCATCATCTTCAAATATCCTGCTCTGGATGTTCGCTCTGCATAAGTCTCCAACAATTCTACCTCTGCACTGTAAATTTAGTCAAATAATGTGCATACAAGCTGATATTTGCATGATTTCTACCATTATTTATGATTCTTTGCATGATATTTTCAATACTACATGCATTTAACTCAAATATGCTAAGGATCTTCAGTTACCTACGGGATTTCAGCATATTTCACTGTTTCTGCTTGTTATTTATCATGATTTGCAGTTATGGTGATGAATTAATGAAATTGAAAAGGAAAAGGGTTAGAGAGTGAGATTCCTAAAATTACTGGACTTAGATCACTGATTCACATACAAGCTCCCATACTTGCAATGAAAAGAAGGAAAACTAGAAATCATACTTCACCAGGATATTCCACAAATCCGCATGATCTAGTGCAAAGCTTCAAAGGAAAGTTGACAACAATATGCAATGAAATGAAAGCGCTTCCAGTTGAACACAGCATTCACCAGTACATATCCAGAAATCAACAAGAAGATTACGTAAAAATTTACAATCTGGATGTAATCTGGAACTTCATATTCATTCAGTATGCTCAAGAACAGGTACATTCACAGTGATCTGAAGAAAGAACCTTGACATTTCAACAATTCTATCCTCATTAGTCTCAGTAATCCGATCTCCTAACTTATTCTACAGTAATTGACTCTTTGCGCCAGATGCGTCTGTGTATTCTAATGTATTCCTCCCTCTCTTTTAAAAAATGACAAGCTCTGGATGTTATATAGAACAACTGCCAGAAAACGGTTACAATGACCCAAGGATCAGGATCCTCTCACAACAAACAACGGCCCAGATGAAATGCACATGCTTCGTCAGTTGGCAAATGCACAGCTGGCACAGAATATTCCAGCATCTTCAACTTGATTCGGCCTCCAGCTGGCGAACAGCATATTTGACAATATCCTCCTCATGTCTGGTCCATGTTGACTTCATGCGCAACTTTGTAATGCTCAGCCTCAGCAGCATCATGACTTCAATGTTCAGCTTCAATATCATCATCATGATCTCAACGCTCAGCTTCAGCAGCATCATGATGATTTCCTGCAGGTAAACAGACAAACATTAAGTTCATCATCATCATGATAAACAACAGGAAATAAACGCTTTATTAAACATACCTCCCAATGTGCAGCTACAGGCAAACAGGCCTTACCTGTGGAAATAATATGCACTAAATGCATAAACAGCATAAAAACAACCAGGTCAACCCTCGTTGACCAAAATCAGGTAGTCGGCCCCTTCAAATTTCCATCGCTTCATGTTTTTTGCCCATTCTCCTGTATATCGGGTTCGAAATATGATGATGATGACCTTTAATTATACAAAGAAATAATCGCCCTTCAACCATCCTTAGAAACCGGCTTTGCATCATCATCATATTTGCATCGGCGTGACTACATATGATCAGAGTGACAATTTTTTCTCAGGCCGACGGCAACAGTTATACCGACGCCAAAAAATCATGATGACGACCAACTATATATCTTCAAAGTGGCCGCAGGATATCACAAAATATGATGATCCTCCCTTCCTAATGCCCTGATAAAAAGCACATCAGGATGTTTTGTTTTTTGCACATTCAGGAAAGAAAGACATCGTCATCATCATCATGATGAAGACAAACATGAGGACCTGGAAAATGATCCTGCCGCTGAGGAAAATCATGATGACGTCATCGTCATCATCAGGCTTCAATAAAATGCAAAGGGATGACGTCATCGTCATGTTTCGTGAAGATCAGGAGATAACTGGAATTATCAGGTTCCCTCTACGGAAGATGATCAGGTGGATGAAAGCAATATGACCCCTTTTCGGCTAAGGCGATTTGCTCAAAAGATCAGGGTGATGATGATGATCATCATCATCATATACGCACTGGGTGATCAAAAATATGATCCTGCTGAAAGTCCTGATGACGTCATCAGGATATCCGGGGCTTGTGTTAATCTTCGAAGATGACGTCATCGTCATCATCATATTGGCGAACAGGATCATACCCTGGAAAATATCCTGCCGAAGGAGAAGGTGATGATGACGTCATCGTCATCATCATATTTGCAAAAGGTTATACTCGTCGGCAGGATGATATTACGAACTGTTGGGAGAGACGAACAAGATCACGATGATCTTGTTCAACATGACTTAAGAAATGAAAATCACCCTCCGCTTCGAAAGATAAGGTGATCATCATGATCACGCGAAAGGAGGTCAGGAGGATATTAGGAAATGTCGGGTCTCGAAATATCATGATGATGTTGATCACCAAGACTTGGTCGTGCGCGCGCAAATTATGCAGATGGCAGATTTCACTAAGTAAGGTGATATTATAATATCAGCATGATATTATAAAATCGGGTGATGCTAAATATCATGATGATGCTCGCAATGTGAGAATATCATGATGCTGATGTTTCCAAGGTTACTCGACGGGTAAAACCACCTGCACTTAAGATTGACGTCCGGATGTTTCGGGACTGCATGATTTTCACCGGGTGATAGAGTAAGATCATGATGATGACCCTTTGGCGATATAAAAGACCGCCCGACGGGAAAAGATTACTACGACTTAAACTTGACGTCCGGATATTTCGACCTCAGGATATTATCGGGGGGCTCTTCAAATATCATGATGATGATGTTCACACAGCAATTATCAGGTTTGACCAAAACTTTGACTGCTCACAACTCCCTCATATGGACGAATTTTCAAGTGATGCAAAAGGCAAACCTGCATGGAATTTCAAGCTCTTTCTAACTATGAAGTCATAGAAACACAATATGAACTTTGAAAAACTAACCTCATGATGATGACCTACCTCATCCTGACCTTCATGATGATGATGCACCTGACCCAATTTTTACCAAAACCGCCAGAAACAGACAACACAAGCCAAAACAAAAGCTGGGTCCCTGTTTTGCCAAGTCAAAATGGGGCGTGTTGTGTAACCACACAACATGATATTATTATTGATAGTGGAAGCACTGATAATCTTGTTTCAGAGGAGATGGTTGATAAGTTGAAGTTGACAAGAAGGAAGCATCCACATCCATATCAGATTGCATGGTTGCAGAAGGACCATAGAGCTTTGGTCAATGAGCATTGTTTAGTGAAGTTCAAGATTGGGGACTACCATGATGAGGTGTTGTGCGATATCATACCAATGGATGCATGTTATATGTTGTTGGGGAGGCCGTGGCAGTATGATAGGAGGGCTATCCATGATGGCCATGCAAACACATATTCCCTAACAAAGGATGCATTGTATCCTCCAATATACAAGTCAGACGCGATACAAGCAATATGTACATGGGGCAGAATTGAAGAGTGGTTTAAATAGAATTAATTACTTGTATATTTCTAGCTTGTACATTAAGATATACAAACTAATATACATTGTAATATACAAGCCAAAATTAAAAGGAAATTAAAATCCGATTTAACGGAAGCGTCATGTTTGACTTGTATATTATGACATACAAGGATTTAAGCAAGGAAAATGCACGGGAGAGCGAAGTGATAGAAATTTTGAAGTTATTTTTGAAGTCTGAATGCATATTTTCGGTCAACGATGGTTGACCCGACTATTTTGGTCCCGATTTCCATAGATTCAGGGCCCAATTTCTGCCTTCACACAGTCACGACTAGATTTGGCAACTATTTTTCTTCCTGTAGGTTTATTAAACGATGATACTTATTGCTTATCCATTTTTGCAGGTTTGCAGTTGAAGAAGGGGCTGAAAGTTGATGGCGATGATATCATGGAGGAGAAAATCACATCTTAGGAGCAAAGGAAGATAAGGATGAAGGGCGAGGAAGTCAAGGGTCTTCACTGATGAAGACAAAATGTAGTTGAAGACATTATTGCAGCAGACCACAAAAGTTAATATTGAGCTGCTAGGGTTTCCAGAATGGCATATTTCGCCCAGATTAGATGTATGCTCAGAGATATTTTGGGAGATTTGATCTCCAGCATTTATATTGTAACCAGAGGTTTGAACCATTGTTTAACTAGGGTTTTGAGCTGTATTGAGGACAATCAAAGTCTATATATTGTGCCTCTATGCACTGTAAAACTTTACACAGGGGCTACATAGAGATTTGTAGCAGCAAGAATTTGTAAAAATAGCATTTTAGTTTAGTTTAGAAGTAGAAGAAGGAGGTCTCCTGTGTCTGCAATAAGGAATGCGTGGAACATCTAGCTTCCTTGCTGTATCTGTAAAGCTTGTAAGTTTTCTGTAGTTTGGTGAATGAAGCTAAGAGTCATTCAAACATTGTAAATCTTATATGACTGTCTGTTTCTAATACAATTGAATCTAGAATTCTACATCTATCTTCTGAGTGTTTTCCTACTCTTCTTTGTGTTTGAAACATTTTCTTTTAGAGCTTGCAATCTTAGGTGTATGTTTGTGAAAATGCTTAGAACTTACACTTAAGGTTTTGTCTGTGGATTTGATCAAATTGCTGTAATCCTTATACAGTGGATAACAGAACAACTAGATCCTTTGGTAGAATGAATGATGTTTAGTTTAGATCTTTCTAACTTTTCCCAACCCATCTGAAAATACTTAGCTTAAAATGTAAAAAATTAAAGGAAATTTGTCTCATATTTAAAGAAGCATGCATAACAGAGTTGAAAGTAGACAGTTTTCATAAATATTTAAGAGGAGAAAGCTACAATAATCTGAGAAGACTATTTAAAGTTTTGCAGCATAAGTATAAGTTTATGAAAAAGGGATGAACAACATATTGACATTTATTAATCTTTTGCATAGTTTGAGTCCAGTAAACCAACAAGAAACCCTAAATCACGTAAGGCCCCTTGAACATTACAGCTTCACATTGACCAACTGAATTTGCCCAACAGGTCAAGACCTAACCATATTAAACTTGGGATTAAGTGAATCTTAACCGATTCCTTCATGTCTTTCAAGTTAGTTTTGGTTCATTTTATGTGAATTTTAACTAATTGTTATGATTGCATCAAAACCATCATCAACAATTTTTTTGGCGCTAGAAGGAGGGCCGACTTGAGTTAGGGTTTGTTTCAAGAAAAACTAGCTAACAACTATGATAGAGTGACTAGATCTAGATCCAGTTCAGGGGATATTTTTGTGCAACTACCTGATACAAGGTGAAGTAAGAGCCCTTTGATTTGGAATCCTAAAACATCGCAAGTAGGGAGTTCATCTGGAACACCTCCTGGGTCACCTTTTAACATCCGTAACCTTGTGAGTCCTAATAGATCTTTATTCAGATCTTTAAATCTTGGTTTAGGTACTCCTAGAAATCCTAATCCCCCAGGAAATTTAGGGATTCCTATAGGTTTAGGTCAAGCTCATGCACCCACAATGGCTTATTTCAATGTCCAGTCTCCCATACACTTCAATGATTACAATGAGATGCCCAAAAATCTGGAAAAGATATGTCCTAAATATCAGTTGCACCAAGACCTGGAAGACCACATTAGAATATTCAAGGAAGCATGCTTTAGGGCTAGATTAGAGCACGAGGACGTTGTGTGTAGATTGTTTCCCTACACCTTTAATGAACAAGCCTCTAACTGGTATGTGAACTTACCCAATGGTTACATTTCTTCATGGTTACTTATGGAAGAAGCATTTCTGTCAAGATTTAGAGGACCCATTGATCCTTGCATCTTGTATCATAAATTGGCTACTATAAAAAGAGGTGAGGGAGAGCTAATTGATAATTTCAATGACAGATTTCAAAAGGCCTACTCTAGGCTGGTAGCCCCTTACACAGTAGATGATGATACCTTGTTAGCCATGTACTATGCTACCTTGGATCCTTTAACTACCATGTTTGTCAAAAGAAAACCTGACATAGATTCAATATCCAAAGCCTATAAAGAGGTAGCCTTAGTAAATCAAGAGATGAGGCATACAACTTGTAGCCCATTTGTTAATGGAGGAAATTTTGGGATGCAAAATCGAGCACAACCATGGAATAGAGTCCCTATGCATCACACTCCATTACTAAATCTAGTTCCTTCTTACACACCTGTGTACAGTCCTACCCCAATCCAAGCCATAGCTCCTTACATGAGTAACACTTCTAATAACAGTCAAAATAATGGCCAATCTTTCTTCCAACCTCCTAGGGATACAACTGTGGCAAAAGCACAGGAGGAAAGGGAAGAAATCAAAGAGATCACTGCACATTTGAAAATATTAACCACTGAGGTAACACAACTAAGAAACAAGAACCTCTATGGAAGAGGTAACCAGGGTTACAATCAAAATCAGAATTATAACCAGGGCCAAAATCAAAACTATAGTTCAAATCAAAATCAGCATTACAATCAGAACTGTAATCAGAGCCATACCCAAAATAATAGCCAAGGCCAATGTTCAAATCAGAGCCAAAACTATAATCAGCATCAAGGTCATAACCAAGGGCAACCAATGCAAAATAGAGGGCCAGTGATAGACAATAGGGCCTGGGGTAATAATAACAAAAATTAGAATTAGCCTAGGCCATCCAAAACATGGAACACTAGGCCAAACAATGGTACTCTAGCTTCTCCTTTTGAGAATATAGATAGTCATGATGCAAAACAAGTGGTTGGCATCTAAATGGCCAATACATCACTAAAAAATTGGTGCAGATTTCACAGTATCAATGCACATGCTGAGCTTGACTGTCCACAGTTCCATATAGCAGCCAGCATATTTAATATAGATGTGCAGCCTCCTACTTTTGAATTTCTCATCCCCAAGGGTAATGAGGTAGTACCCTTAGGGTATGATATAGCTTTAGTTTTAGAAACCTTTACCTTTGCAACTACAGAAGAGAAGGAAGATGAATTGTTAGAAGATGAACCATACTTTTGTGAAAGTCTTTATCCTGAATCGGCCTTTGTGTTAAATGCTTTTTAATTTCCCTTT
Organism: Cunninghamia lanceolata; assembly: GCA_027924645.1. Classification (NCBI taxonomy): domain Eukaryota; kingdom Viridiplantae; phylum Streptophyta; class Pinopsida; order Cupressales; family Cupressaceae; genus Cunninghamia; species Cunninghamia lanceolata. The sequence continues at coordinate 20,666,600 of BSBN01000112.1, read as the reverse complement.
GAAACTGAAAATGAGATATTAGCTGAAATAGAAGAGGTGCAGGCCTTTCAACAGATAAATAAAAACCACACCTACAATTTAAGGAACAACACTAGGCCGGGAGGACCTTTCACCACTTCCATCCCTCCTAACAACTTCAATACACCCCCAGATTAGAACGCTAGCAACAATCCTGCCATACTTAAAGCTAATCATCATACAAATAGTGGAACAACAGTACAAAAGACCCAAACAAGTAAAACTGAAACAGTAGAAACAACAAGGTTAATGAGTTACTTATCAGAAGAAATAAAGAAAATTAAGGTTAGTATACCTTTGAATGAATTATTGAAAACTCCAGGGATCAAAAATGCTTTTATAAAATCCTTGGATACATCTACGATAGATGAGGTTGCTGCTGATGTAACTGTTCCTAATAGAGATTCACCACCTAAGGAGAAAAGTAAGAAAGTTGAGCTGCCTTCCAATACAGATGTAGTAATGTATGCTGATAAAAAGGATGCTCCCCCTTTCTTGTTAACTATTAGATTGTGTGGGAAGAACATACACAACTGCATGGTAGACTCTGGTGCCTCAGCCAACGTAATGCCCTTAGGAATATGCAAAACTCTGGGGCTGACTCCCACCAGATCTGCTAAGGTTGTCACACAGTTAGATAAGACTGAGGTTAGTGTGATAGGAGAAATCATGAATATTCAAATGCAATTAGCTTCAGACCCTAGGGTAAGCCAATTTATTGACATTCAAATTGTAGACATACCCATGAATTATGGAATGTTGTTAAGTAGGGATTGGTCCAAGACATTAAACAGATATATGGCCACTGACTTTTCACATATGTGGCTACCTTGGAGAGGCATCCCAAACCAGATTAGAATAGAGGCAGAACCCAGGATGAAACACATGATAACAGAGTATAATCGAACGAATGAAATATTATATGCTACTATTGAACCTGGTGTTTATAGAATTACTAACAATGGGGTGCAAATTGAAGAGATCGTGATGTTAAACATTAGAGAAAAATGTGTCAGCAAGGAGACAACATTATTCATTGAGTCTAATGGAAATTCTTCGGATGAAGAAAACAGTGCAATGGAAAAATTTGGTCATGCCATTAGACAAGAGGTGGAAGAATGCATTAAACAAGGTCTACCCACCCAATGTAAATTGTATAAAAACAAATGTAGATTTCATGATAGGCCACACTCTGAGGATAGTTGTGGAATGTGCAAAGACATCATTGAATATGAATACAAAAAATGCATAAAGAGGGTAGAGTCACAAGAGGAAAATGAGAATCCTGATCAAACACAAAAATACATTCAAGGTGATGTAGATGCTCTGATTTCAAATTTAGAAGAGGGAATAAAGGACAAGGGTAGTTGTCCTTCTGATTTGCAAGCTAAAAATACACATATGCAAGTTAACCAAATAGAAATACCCATGAATAAATATACCAACACCTCACAAGTAATAGAGAAGATGAAGCATGCCAAGGGGAAAGATCAGAAAAGTAAAGATGGCATGTGGACATTAAAATGTGATGGGTCCAAGTCAAAGTAGGGCGCGGGTGCAGGTGTTGAACTTATAGATCCTCAGGGTAAGTCATACCTAGCAGCATATAGACTGTAGTTCTCCTATACTAACAATATTGCTGAATATGAAGCCTTAATTATGGCACTCATCATGGCTGTTAAGAAAAAGGTGAAAATGATTAAGGTATTTTCAGACTCTGAACTAGTAGTCAGACAAGTAAGCAAACTATATGCTTGCAACTACAAGAAAATGATTTGTTACAGACATAGAGTATGGGGTTTAATAGATTTATTTGATGCTTTCAACATAGAGCACATCCCTAGAGAGATGAACCACAGGCTGGATGCACTAGCAGTTGCAGCTAGCACATTAGAACCCTTGACACTGTCAGGATTGAGATGATTTGTTGTTGAGCTAGTTAATGTTCCCAGTATCCTAGACAATGTTACACATTTTCAGGTATTTGGAGGGGATCAGCAAATTATTGATTTTCTGACTTGTAATGAGGTATTTGAGGCTCAAATCATTGATGAGCAGGAAAGGCCTGAGATAACATGGGACGAAAAGGATATAATCAACTTGAAGAGCAACTTTTTACCCAAAGGGGTAATTGAACTAGAACATATTTTTGACTTCGATGGAATAATAAGACAGAAAGATTTACCCAAAACAGAAGGGGGTAAGTGTGATTTACACAACTTAGGGATAGAGCAAAATCCACAAAATGTGCCAATCAGAAAAGCTTGCTTTGAGAAAATTAGAAAAGAAATTTTAGATGCTCTGAAAGATTACAAACAGGTAATAGCATGGACATATGAAGACTTGAAAACCTATGATACATCCATCATAACTCACGTAATACCTTTGAGACCAGAGATTAAACCATTTAGGCAGAAACAAAGGCCTATAAATGCCATTCTAGAGCCTTTAATCTTCGAGGAAGTAAAGAAATTGCTATTTGCTGGAATAATTTTTCCAGTCAGACATTTAGTCTAGGTAGCTAACTTAGTACCAGTAAGAAAGAAAAATGGAGACATCAGATTATGCGTAGATTTTAGAAATTTGAATAAAGCATCTGAAAAGGATAATTTTCCTCTGCCTCCTATAGATGAAGTGCTACAAGCAGTAAACGGGGCAAAGATGATGTCTTTTCTAGATGGTTTCTCAGGTTATAACTAGGTTTTAATTGATAGAGATGACAAATTAAAAACCACCTTCACTTGTAAATGGGGAAATTATGCATATAGGAGAATGCCTTTTGGTCTGATCAATGCAGGTGCCACTTTTCAGAGAGCCATGGACATTGTGTTCCGTGGATTATCAGGTAAGTGCATTGTTGTGTATATGGATGATTTGACTGTGTATTCCAAGGATGCATCCACTCACGCTGAAGATCTCAGGAAAATACTCAAGCGATGTGAAAGGTATGGAATTTTCCTTAATCCTAAAAAATGTTCATTTGGAGTTACTGAAGGTAAATTACTAGGGCATGTCATTTCTGAGGATGGAATATCGATTGACCCAGATAGAATAGAATCAATAAAAAGTTTGCAAATACCAAACAATAGGAAAGAGTTAAAATTATTTTTTGGTAAGATTAACTTTGTTCGGAAGTTTATCACGGGTTTTACAGAGATCGTGCAGCCATTAAATGCCATGTTGAAGAAAGATGCACAGATGGAGTGGACGCCTGTGGCTAGGGCTGCATTCAAAGATATCAAGGAGGCAATTTCTGATGCTCCTGTATTGGCAAGCCTAGACTACACCAAAACGTTTTATATCTATTCCTTTGCATCCTCCCATTCAACTGCGGCTGCCTTGACACAGAAAGGTGAGGACAATGAAGAAAGGGCCATCGCATTCATGAGCGTGCCTCTGAAGGATGCACAGTTGAGATATCTAGACACTGAGAGACAAGCATTGGCATTAATGAGAGCTGTGAAAAAAATTAGACATTACATTCTACGCAACCAGATCAAAGCCATAGTGCTAGACACAGCAGTGAAGATGTTGTTGATGCAGAACAAACCTGGAGAAAAGAGAGCCAAGTGGATCACCACACTGCAAGAATTTGACATGGAAATCATCCCCATGAAGCTGGTCAAAAGGTAGGCATTGGTACAAACAATAGCAAATACAGATCTGGATTTGATAAAACATCAGTATGTATTGAATTCCCAGAACACATCAGACTGGTATAGTGACTTAAACACTTTTCTAATAGCTGAAAAGTACCCAAATAGGATGAAAGCTTCTCAGAGGAGAGCTTTGAAGATTAAAGCACAGAAGTATATGGTACAAGGAGGTCTTCTATTCAGGAAGAACCATGATGGAATTTATTTGAGATGTCTAAATAGAGCTGAAGTGGACAGGGTGTTAATAGAACTGCATGACAAATACGGAACTGGTCATGGTTCCCATCTAGCTACAACACACAAGATATTAAGGGTGGGCTATTACTGGCCCACAATGTTCAAAGATAATAAGAGTCACATCAAAAGTTGCCACACCTATCAAACTGCAGCAGATAAGGGAAGAAATCAGGCCAGCCCATTACAACCTGTGATTGAATCAAGACCATTTGCATAGTGGGGCCTGGATTTTATTAGAGTCATCAATCCTCCATCTTCTACAGGACACAAGTTCATACTGATGGTGACGGACTACTATACAAGGTGGACTGAGGCCACATGCCGCAAATTCTCCACAACTGAGGTAGTTATCAAGTTTCTTGAAGAAAACATCATCACCAGGTTTGGAACTCCCTATTCATTGGTATGTGATAATGGCCTTGCTTTCTCTTCTTTAAAGTTTTCTAAATGGGCATTTGAATACGGGATTGTTTTAAAGTTTTCTTCAAATTATTACCCTCAAGGTAACGGATTAGCTAAGTCTATGAACAAAATTTTTTAGATATAATTAAGAAGCTAATTGCTAAGAGTCCTAGAGAGTGGAATACCTTGTTAAAATATGCACTGTGGGTAGATAGGACCAAGTTCAAAATGGCTTTAGGTAGTACACCTTATCATTTAGTTTATGGGATTGATCCCATACTTCTAGTAAATCTGAGAATACCAATCTGGAAGTTTGCCAATGAGTATTTAGGCTTTGATAATCATAGAGAAGCCAGCATAGTACAAATGTAACAATTAGATGAGAAAAGAGGTCAAGCCATTGAGAAATTTGCAAAACACCAGGCAGTAGTTAAGAGGTGGTTGGATAAGAGGGCAAGAGTCAAGACATTTAGGGTATCAGACTTAGTGCTATGCTGGGACAAAGCACATGAAAAGAAGGGGAGCCATGGAAAATTTGATAAACTATGGTTAGGCCCATTGCAAGTCTTAGATATAATAGGAGACAACACATTTAGACTCAGGACCTTGACTGGAGAAGATGTGCCATTACCGGTTAATGGCCAACATTTGAAACACTACTTCTAGGCTTGAGGTAGAGGGCAGTCCATTTTTTGTGTAATATAGTGTGAGTAGTTGTTTGTATAGTTTTGTTTTTTGTTTCTTTCTGTTTGTTGTTTTGTTTCTGTTCTTTTGTTTGTATAGTCTTCTTTTGCTTTGTTTTGTTTTTCTTATACAGTCTGTTTGTTGTTTTCTCCTCAGCAGGGATCTTTGTTTTCTTTAGAGTATTAAGGAGCAAACTAACAACCATTGAAAACAGTATAAAATTTAGAATATTCAGGTTAATCATTTGCAATTCATACATAACTTGTTCTGACTTTTATGAATGTAGAGAGTTGTTTAGCTTCTGAAATTTAGTATTCAATAACAATGATTGAGAGTTCGAAGAAGGTTTCTCATGATGACACACCTAAAATCCTTGGGTTTGTTGAACCTATCAGTGTAGATATTAGGTGAAAAATCTGAGGTCACCCTTGCTACCATTACAATTCTCAGCTTAATTTTAGCAAGTGTTCACTCCTTGCATCGTGAAGTTACAATTGCAATATCTTGTGAAATCTCTTTCAAAAATTAGAAAATATAAAATATAAAATGAATAAAGTGGATTATACTAAAAATCTAGATTAAGCTATCTAAGTAACTCTACTGGGGCTATAGACACTCGCTGGCAGTGGGGCTCTACTTAGGAGAATTGTAACGATAACCTTGCCGGGGCTATAGACGCTCACTGGCAGCAAGGCTCTATCTGGTCGGCTATGAGGGAATGTCCTCACCTACGTAGGCTAATATCAGTCACTGGTTTGTTCAACCGATCTTCAAGATGAGGATAATTAATTACGTGCACATACTTAAACTGAAAATAAAAATTCATGCATCCTTATTGAATACCTTAGGTCTCAAGTTGGATAATAATTTACAGGAAAGATAGTTGGGAGTTATGAATTCATTTCATCTAGTTTTCTTGAACACTTTGAATTTAATTATTTTGTTTAGTTGCTAGTTGTTGTGATGTTCACAACACACCCCATTTTGCTCCTTAGCAAAATGAGGACCCCTGCTGTGGCTTTGTTTTTTTTGCTTTTGTGTGTTTTGTTTTGCTTGGTGGTAAAGGGAAAAGAGGGTTAAAGTTGCAAACTTTGGTAAAAATAGAGAAAAAATGCATTTTCAGTACCAGGGCATGATATGGTTGGATTCCTTGTGAAAAATGAGCTAGGGTTGCTTTTTGAACCATCTTAAAATTTGCTATATTTTGCAAGTTATGATCATTTTGGTAAAATGTACAAGGGAGGGGTTTGTTGTTTGTATATACAAGTCTGCTTGTATATCGGGTGCTTTGTTTTACTTGTATGCATTTACAAATACTTTATTTTCTTCATACATACAAAGTGGACCTGATGGGATTCATAGTTGGAACATATAAAAGTTTAGGTCCGGCTTGCATAGTTGATGTTTGTATGTTGAGTACCACGGGACACACATCTGTAATATACAATAATCGCATACAAACAGTGGACATGAAAAAATTGTTAAAGTTGGTAAATTCATTGTATGTTAGCAAATTGGATGTATCTTAAATACATTGCGATATGCATTAAACTTATACATGCAACGGAACTGGAGGTTATTGAAATGAAGTTAATTCATTGTATGTTCATACCTTGTATGTTTTTACATACATTTGCAATATACAATGTTAATGTACAAGATGGATCCGAAATGGTTTAGAGTTAAAATGAATGAGGGTTTGAATTTCATTGTATGTACCTAACGTTTGTATGTTTGGCAGGTCACAACATACAAGGAAATATACAAGACATTTTATACATGGCGCAGATTTCAAAAGTTATAAAATAGAGAGAATTCGTTGTATCCGCAGGCTTGTATGTTTAAGTAACATATAGTGCAATTATACATTGGACGGACTCGACGGACTTATTAAAAAAGAGAAAATCCTTGTATATGTTCTAGCTTGCATAGTGGCACACACAAGAATAACATACATGCAAGCGCGGATTTGAAAAGTTTTAAAGCAGAGTTAATTCAATGTATATCGGGCTTGTATATTCTTATATACAAGCCGATATACATTGCGCTTATACAAAGCGGAATCAAAGAGAAAATCGAAACTGATTTAATCCTTGTATCAAACCCAAATGAATATTAGAAGATACAAGGGTTATGTACAAGGGGCGAACTTGAAATGGTTATGCAATAATGAAAAGTCCTTGTATATTTCACGCCTTGCATATTATTGCATTGCAAGGAGTATACAAGGCGGATCTCAACGAAGGATTAAGTTTGGTTAAATGCTTGTATCACATCCAGATTGAATATTTGAAAGATACATGCATTTATGCATTGAGCGGAATTGAAAAAATCATAAAATAGAGTTAAGGGCTTGTATATTTATACATACAAGCAGAGCATACAAATGAAATGTACAAGGCCCATATACAACGTAGATTTGAAAGGGTTATTAAATAGAGTTAAGTCATTGTATCTTTTACATTATGTATATTGGAACATACAACAAAATATACATACAATGGACCCAAAGCATTTATGAAATAGAATTAATTCTTTGTATGTTTCGACTTGTATGTATGTTTCGATAAACATACATTCTGAAACATACAAAGAGGGGATACATTGCCGCGAACCCAAAAAGTTATTAAACATGGCTAAGTCTTTGTATATTATGTGCTTTGTATGTTGCGACATACAAATCTAATATGCAATAACTTATACAAGCGGCGGATGTGAAAAGAAGTTAAGAAGAGTTAAATCATTGCACATTATGGGCTTGTATGTTCATACATACATTGTGATATGCAACAGTTTATACAAACCGGAACCCAAAGGAAATCAAAACTGATTTATTGCTTGTATCACGTCTGACTTGTATATCGGAGGATACAATGCATATGTACATGGGGCGGAATTGAAGAGTGGTTTAAATAGAATTAATTGCTTGTATATTTCTGGCTTGTACATTAAGATATACAACGAAATATACATTGCAGAACTCAGAGGTAAATTGGAATTCGATTAATTCATTGTATCGCGCCTAGCATGTATATCAATATACATGGATTTAAACAAGGAAAATGAGTGGGAAATTGGAGCGATAGGAATTTTGAAGTTATTTTTGAAGCCTAAATGCATATTTTCGGTCAATGATGGTTGACCTGACTATTTTGGACACTGTATATGCATTTTTGGACGCAATTTTCACAGATTTAGGGCCCGATTGATGCATTCACACAGTCACGACTAGATTTGGCAATTGTTTTTTCTTCCTGCAGGTTTATTAAATGATGATAGTTATTGCTTATCTATTTTTGTAGGTTTGCAGTTGAAGGGGAGCTGAAACTTAATGGCAGTGACATCACGAAGGAGGAAATCAGATCTCAGGAGCAGAGGAAGATAAGGATAAAGGGTGAAGACAAAATGCAGTTGAAGACATTATTGCAGCAGACCACAGAAGTTATTATTGAGCTACTAGGGTTTCCAGAAGTGGCATATTTCGCCCAAATTAGATGTATGCTTAGAGATATTTTGGGAGATTTGATCTCCAGCATTTATATTGTAACTAGAGGTTTGAACCAGGGTTTAAACTAGGGTTTTGAGTTGTATTGAGGATAATCAAAGTCTATATATTGTGCCTCTATGCACTGTAAAACTTTACACAGGGGCTACATAGAGATTTGTAGCAGCAAGAATTTGTAAGAATAGCATTTAGTATAGTTTAGAGGTAGAAGAAGGAGGTCACCTGTGTCTACAATAAGGAATGCATGGAACATCTAGCTTCCTTACTGTATCTGTAAAGCTTGTAAGTTTTCTATAGTTTGATCAATGAAGCTAAGAGCCATTCAGACATTGTAAATCTTATATGACTGTATGTTTCTAATACAATTGAATCTGGAATTCTGCATCTATCTTCTGAGTGTTTTCTGCTCTTCTTTGTGTTTGAAACATTTTCTCTTAGAGCTTGCAATCTTAGGTGTATGTTTGTGAAAATGCTCAGAACTTACACTTAAGGTTTTGTCTGTGGATTTGATCAAATTGCTGTAATACTTATATAGTGGATAACAGAACAACTAGATCCTTTGGTAGAATGAATAATGTTTAGTTTAGATCTTTCTAACTTTTCCCAACCCATCTGAAAATACTTAGCTTAAAATGCAGAAACTTAAAAGAAATTTGTCTCATATTTAAAAAAGCATGCATAATAGAGTTGAAAGTAGACAGTTTTCATAATATTGAAGAGAAGAAAGCTGCAATAATTCAAGAAAACCATTTAAAGCTTTGCAGCACTGTAACATTTTTTATGCAAAAGGAATGAACAACATGCTGATATTGATGATCTTTTGCATAGTTTAAGTCCAGTTAACCAAGAAGAAACCCTAAACTACGTAAGGCTCCTTGAACATTACAACTTCACATTGACCAACTGAATTTGCCTGACAGGTCAAGACCTAACCATATTAAACTTGGGATTAAGTGAATCTTAACCGATTCCTTCATGTCTTTCAAGTCAGTTTTGGTTCATTTTATGTGAATTTTAACTAATTGTTATGATTGCATCAAAACCATCATCAACAGGTCTTAAGATGGACCCAGAAAAAGTACGAGCTATCATTGAATGGTCTACACTGAGGAGTGCTACAGAGGTAAGATCTTTTCATGGTTTGGCAAGTTTCTATAGAAATTCTTTTAGGAATTTTAGTAGCATTTGTTCACCCCTAACTAAGACAATGAGAGGGGATAGAAAAAAGTTTAGATGGACTAAAGGAGAAGACAAGAGCTTTAATACATTGAAGCAGAAAGTCATAGAACAACCTGCTTTAGCACTTCTAGATTTTAATAAGGTATTTTAGGTAGATTGTGATGCTAGTTGTAGTGGTATAGGAGCTATTCTGAGTCAAGAAGGTAAGCCCATTTCCTATTTTAGTGAGAAGCATAATGATGCCAAGAAAAAATATTATGTTTATGATCAGGAGTTTTATGCAATAGTTCAAACTTTGAAGAAATGGAGACATTATTTGTTGCCAAAGGAGTTTGTTTTATATATTGATCATCAGGCTTTGCAGTATCTTAATAGTCAAGGAAAGTTGAACCAGAGGCATTTAAAATGGGTTGAGTTTTTGCAGAGTTATACTTTTTTTTTGAAGCACAAGAGTGGGAAGTCCAACCAAGTTGCAGATGCCTTGAGCAGAAGGCAAAATTTGTTGACAAAAATGAAGATAGAGGTTGTTGGGTTTGATGAGCTCAAAAGTTTGTATCCAGAAGATCAAGATTTTGTAGAGGCCTATAAATCTTGTTTGGAACCTGTTACTTTGGATAGGACTAAATGGTTGGATTTCATAATCCAAGATGGCATGTTGTTTAGAGGAAGCTAGTTGTGCATTCTAGGGAGTTCCATGAGAGTGAACTTGATTAAGGAGAAGCATAGTGGGGGATTAGCTGGACACTTTAGTTGAGATAAGACCATTGCTATTGTTGGTGAAAATTAGTATTGGCCACAGTTGCAGCAGGATGTGAGAAAATTTGTGCAGAATTGTAGAGTGTGTCAAATGGCAAAAGGAACAAGTCAGAATACAGGGTTGTATTAGCCATTACCTGTACCAAAGAAGCTATGGGATGATATTTGTATGGATTTTGTTCTTGGATCACCAAGGACACAGAGAGGACATGATTCCATTTTTGTGGTGGTGGACAGATTCTCGAAGATGGCACATTTTATTCCTTGCAAGAAGACTAATGATGATGTTCATATTGTAGAGTTATTTTTTAGGGAAGTGGTAAGATTACACGGTCTACCAAAGAGCATAGTTTCAAATTGAGATACCAAGTTTGTTGGTTATTTCTAGAGGACATTGTGGAAGAAGTTGAAGACAGATTTGAAGTTCAGTTCTGTACACCATCCACAGACTGATGGATAGACAGAAGTGGTGAATAGGAGTTTGGGTAACCTGCTACGATGCTTAGTAGGAGATAAGCCCAAGGGATGGGATTTGATTTTACCACAGGCAGAGTTTGCTTACAATAATTTTATCAATAGGAGTATTGGTAAATCACCATTTTAGATTATATATGGCAATAGCCCAAGAAATGTTTTTGAGTTAAGGAAGCTGGACAAAGGAGAAAAGACAAGTACCGAAGCTGAAGACTTTGTAGAACATCTAAAGAATTTGCATGAAGAGGTGCACATTAATAAGATGAATATTTAGAACAAGGCTAAGGCATATTAGAAGAGGAGATATAAGGAGTTCCAGGTAGGAGATGAAGTCATGGTTCACTTGAGAAAAGAAAGGTTCCCAATTGGAACTGATAATAAGTTGAAAATGAAGAAATTTGGACCATGCAGAATCCTGAAGAAACATGATTCAGGAAATGCATATGAGGTAGAGTTGCCAAGTGGGATCAATATTTCCCCTATTTTCAATATTGTTGATTTATCAAAATATCATGAAGGTGGAACAAATGATGGATCAACAGAAGAACGGTGGAGTATTTCGGCATCTACTTCAACGGAGGAGATAGAAGAGATCTTGGATAGCCATGTGGGAAGAAGTACTTGGAATAGGCAATATGAAGAATATCTGGTGAAATGGAAAGGAAGGAATGTTGAAGATTCTTCTTGGTTGTCCAAGGCAGAGGTTGACCGTTTGGGTTTTCCTCACACAAACACCTGAGATGTGACAGGGTCACTTCTCAAATTACCCTGGGTGTCTAATGTAGGAGCAACTAGTGGTGTAAGGGCAATCTTGCATCACCCAAAAAAAGATGTGTTTCAAAATTGTTGATGTTCTTTCTATTTTTTTTTCAAAATTTGTGGTTCTGGTTCCATAATCGCTTTAATAATGATGTAGATCTTTCAATTTTTCTAAACTGCTAAAAATAGCAACCTGCTATTTTTAGAAAGTTTGCATTTGGGCATGTATTGAAGTGAAAATTTACAGAAATCTTCGTAACTAAAAAATAAGACCTTTGGCGAAGGAATCACACAAAGATCATTTGCGAGCTAAAAGATATTAAAGTTTTTGTTTCCTAAAAAATGCTTGAAAATTATTCAAACTCAGGTTTGAGGCACTAAATGGCCTTGTACGGGCCCAAAAATGGCTAGAACTGGCAGAGCGAGTTTCTAGCATGTAGAGAACTCCACAAGTGTTCTGATGCATAAAACAGTTCGTCAATCAGATACCCGTATCAAAAGTTATGGCTCTCGGAAGTTGACCTATTTTTGGAGGGAGATGCAAATTTTGAAATTAGGTTATTGGTCGTCAAAAAGGCTATTAATAACCATTTTTGGGAACCCTAGGCAGTAGTAGAGTTAGGGGGGAAAGTGTAGAGTCAAAAATAGGTAGGAAAATAGAAACCCTAGTTGATTTGGTGTTACAGAAGGCAAATGATTCCAGAGTCTTGTGAGAGGAAGTTGTAATGTGATGCAGCCTGTGGAGGGTTGATTCCTCTAATTGTATTTGAGCTTCTGTAATATAAAAATTTATCCAAATCAATAAAGAAAGTTCTATTTTTTGTGTGCAATTTTTTTTGTTGTGTGTTTTATGATTTACCCCCTTCATCACTCCTCTACACCTATCAAAATGCTGATAAAAAACCACTTTTGATTTACCTTTCGCAGGATCAAATGAGTTCATTTAAAATTTATGTTTTGTAAAGTATGTATTCCTTATTATAAGCTTCCAAAAAAGTATAATTTTAAATATATTTACTTTTATTATTATATTTATTTTTTATTTCTTGTGAATATAGGTTTTTCACCGAACATCAAGTTCTCTGTTCTACACACATAGAAAATTAGTAAATTAGTGAAAAAAAATTATGAAAAATATCTATGCCCTAGGTATTGATGTCCTTGTTTCAACAAGAAAAGAAAAATTGAATTTTGATACATATAGAAAAAGTTATGTTTTACAGAATACGCCTATGTCTAAATTATAATTGATTTGACTTCAAAACTTAATTAATATATATATATATATATATATATATATATATATATATTGAATAAAACATTATGAAACCAAATGCATGCCCATATATCAGTGTTAACAATCTAAATTCAAAAGAATCAGAATTTTATCCTTTGTAGAAAAAAATTTATGTGCTATAGAATACACATCACTTTAAAAAAATGTTGTTTACTATTAAAAACTAGTTATCAAAGGAGACGCAAAAGAGTTTTACAATTTAACTCCAATTTTTTTTAAAAAAATATATTTAGAATCTACAAACGAAATCTCACAAATCCCTAGTTTGCATCATCTTCAAATTGCTAACAATTTAGCGGCTATAGGTGTCAGAAAGTGAAGATTTAGTTTAAAATGTTGATTTCAATGTCAAGTTTGGCCAAAAAGTGTAACCCATTATTGTGGGATGACCCTGCTGAGAAGACAATGTTGTGGCATAAGAGACTTGGTCACATTGGTGAGAAGGGTTTTAGAGCCTTGAAAAATAAAAACCTTGTTGAGGGGTTAAATGATTGTAATCTCAAGTTTGACTTTTGCGAAGATTGTATATATGGAAAGAAAAACCATGTTCAGTTTTACTCTAGTTCTCACAAGTCTTTTGGTGTGTTGGATCTTATTCATTCTGATGTGTTTGGTCCTGTGAATGTTCCTTTTATTTCTAAATCATTATTGTAGACACCTAAAAATGTCTTCACCACTTAACCAACCTCTGACATCACTAACATCACCAATTACCCTTCCAATTAATTAATTAAATTTTTATTTAATTAATTATTCATTTCAACACTTGACCATTCATCATTTTTTTTAATGCACCTGGTAAACTTTTTAACGTGACCGGCGACGCTGGTGCGACACGCCCTCCAGATCCACGTGAATGCTTTTGCCCAAAGCAATGAACCGGTGAGGCCACAACACAGGGGACCTCATCCCCTAGCAAGAACACTTCAAACCCACGAGCTCGTTGGCCCAGCAAAGGCATAAAGCCTGCAAGCTCATTGGCCCAGTGGGGGTTTGAACTCTGGTGGCCACCACTACAACCGAGCGACTTAACCACCAAACTTATCGGCACCTAACCATTCATCATTTCCCCTCTAAATTGAATTAATTAAATTAATTCAATAGTTTCCCCTTTATGAATATTAGCCCAATTAATTAAATAAATGTGCAAATGTTTATTTAATTAATTCACTCCTTTCATTAAACCTGATTAATTGAATAAATTATGTTTATTTAATTAATCCAACCTACTAATCATCTTATCCCTACCCTAGTTAATTAAATATCAATTATTTAATTACCTATCTTAACCTACATGATCCTAGACCTAGGAATAATTAAATAAAACATTATTTAATTAATCTTAACCTCTCATTAACCCACTCCCTAATTTTTTCCAGCCATTTTAATTAGGCTAATCACCTCAATTAAAATGGTAAAAACTTCATTAACACTCCTCCCCACATCCCACAAATAAAAAATTGATATTTATGCCACATAAATCAATTTTTTATACACACATGTCATAATCCTCATTAATAATCTCTTACACCCCTTACACATGTCATAACTCATTTATTCCACTCTTCCCAAAATAAATTTTTAATTCATTTCTAATCATTCTCTCTTCCCCATGTGAATTTTTAATTCACTTCTAATCCATCTCACCCAAACTCATTTAATTCACCCCTTTCCCAAGATGAATTTAAAATTCATCTTAATTCACAACCCTCCATTTTTGGAGATGAAATCTAAGTCCTCCACCTCACTTGTATCCTCAACCATTGATCTCCAAATTGCATATTGACCCTTGGATCAAATCCTCTCCCAAAAGGCCTATAAATACACCCTCATCTAAGCCATTTTATAATCCAATTTTAGAGAAAAGTTATCATGTCCAAACACCTCCTCAAGTCCATCCATTTGTGAGCTAGGTCTTAGTGTGTTTGCATTGTGAGAGCATTTCACATTTTGAAAGATCATGGGTAAAGATAAAGTGTTTGGGTGCAACACTCTCCACCTTATCTAGGGGTCTTGGATCTCATTGTGAAGGTATAAATTGTGTTTTACTTTCAATTTGTTTTTCATATCCTCATTGGCATACCCGGTGGGACCCTCACAAATCTAAAAAAGCTCAATCAATCATATCACAAATCAACCTTTGAGCCAAAAATTGATCTAGATTTTATCCTTTCACATCCTATTTTTCTTGTTGGTCATTAGTCTACCTTCAAGTAGAATAATCATCCCTTTTTGCTTAAGGTCATAAGTCTACCTTGAGTAAGAAGAAACCTCCACCTTACAACATCCAAAAATCTAGACCTATTTGAACTCACTTGTTGATTTGAGCATCCTTATAAACATCATCAAAAACATCTAAGTCACCTTAAGGTTTTCCTTAGTTGAGACATCATCCAAACAAATCACACTAAACTCTTTCTCACTAAATCATCTTTCCAATCCACTTCATCTTTCACCCATTTGGTCCAAAATTTGAGGATCAAATATCATTGGCATCTATCACCCTTAGGTTGCCACATTTTGAGATTTATTCCCTAAAGTTCTAAACCTATAATCAAAATCATACCATAATCTCATCTCTCCTTAGATTTAGATTTTAGGGATTATATTCTCTCTTGAGCCTAAATCTTTGTCCCCCATCCATCACCACATATCCTTGGGTCCAATAAATCAAATCAATTCTCTAAGGTCTCAACCTTCATCCACCACCAATCAAATCCACACCGTTGCATGCCCATAACAAGATCCCAATCCAAGAAGAATCAAGAAATGGCCAACCTTGGAAATGACTTTGGCATAGGAATGCCACAAATTGACCAAAACAACATGCCCACAATCCAACAAATACCCTCACATGATACCAACGTGATGTTAAATCCCTTCCCCTTTCCACAACCAACCCAAATCACCACCCACCAAGTGGACCAAGATGTCTTTGACTTCACACAAGATCTTGATTCCATGGGTATACATGACAGAGTCCTAAGATCGGATCCCAATAGATATCTTGAGTTTCTCCTAAAAAATGGTGCTAATGTTCCTCATAATGCATCCACCTCAAACAACACCACAACCTCATCACAACCCTCGACATCTCACACCAACTCTAACACGTCTCAAGCTTCAAATACATCCAGTAATCCCACCAACGTCTCAACCACAACCACTTCTACCATCAATAACCTTGCTGTTACCTCTACTACCACATCAAATGTAACAACATATATCCCACAAATCACCCTTACCATCCCCAACAACCCCATGCACACAAGTGCTTCCACGAGTGTGCCTCCGCTTAACCCCAACACCATCACCTTCATGAACCAACTATTCTCTCAACAAACCCCTAACACCTCTAATATTCCCGTCAATAATCTATCATCCAACTTCACGTATGTGAATCCATCAATCTCCCAAGCACCTATTGTGTCATCCATCCAAACCTCTCAACATAACCCTAACCAAAATCACCAAATACCACCCCACGTTCTACAACAACTCCACGCATATCAACAATACCTCACTTAACTAAATCAAAATCAAAACCTCATCCCCCAAAACCAAAATCAAGCATCTCAATACCAAATTTTGCCTCACCTCCAACAAATCCTCCAAAATCAACAAACGTGCATCCCGCAACCACCCCCAACACAAGATTTAATGAATGTTGTACAAACATTAATCCAAAAGGTGGATAGCATGCAACAAGGAAACAAATGGAAGATATATTCTTTCAAGGATATTTGCCCTTACCCATTCGATAGGACATTATACATGCCCCCCTTTCCCAAAATTTTTGAAATGCCTAAATTTGACAAATACAAAGGAAAGGGAGACCCTAGAGAACACCTCAGGGAGTTCTATGTCGCTTGCCTAGAAGTCTCATATGATGATACTTATTTGATGAGACTCTTTCCTCAAAGCTTCAGTAGATAAGCCATTAAATGGTTTGCACACCACCCTCCTGGCATTAGGACATTCCCTGAGCTTGCAAAGAAGTTTGTAAACCATTTCTCCTATAATTTTGAACATGAGATATCAATGACTGATCTTTGCAATACCAAACAAAAGAACAGAGAGTCCTTCGTTGCCTTCTTATAAAGATGGAGAGGCTTGGAAAGCAAACTCCCTTGGCCTATCCCTGAAAACAAACTAGTCACCATGTTTGTGGCTAATCTTAGTCAAGAAATGGGATTCCACTTACAAATTCAATGTGCATCTACCTCTGAAGAGGTCATTGACAAAGGCACAACCATCGAGAGAGCCCTTATTACCAAGGGCTTGATCAAGCTCTATGACAACAAAAACTACAATAATAACAACAAAGTCAACATCAATGCCTCAAACACAAATAACAACACACAATCAAATGAGAAACCTCACTTTTGGGGTAAAAACAAGAACACTCTTAATGATGATGTCACTAATGTGTAAGCTATTCAAAATATACAAAATCAAGCACCACCAAACACATCCACCGCAAACAATGTCAATGTCCCCAAGGGACCACCCAAACAAAATAACACCCCTAGGAGAAAATTCACACCCTTAGGAGAACTGATAGAAGATGTTTTGGACAAGATTGTAAAGGGGAATTTGATAACCCTCCCCTTATTAGGCCTTATGATGATAATCAATTCAAACTTGCTTGGTTTGATGAGAAAGCCTACTATGAATATCATTGTGTCAAGGGGCATAAAACAACTGATTGCATGAGATTAAAACATCACATACAGTATCTCATAGATAAGGGTAGCATCAACTTCGATGAACCAAAACGGTCACCAAATGCAAATTTTGGAGCTTACAAGGATCCTCTACCCAACCACAATAAAGGAAAAGCATCCTCATCCAATCAAGCTTACAATGTTGTTCCACCTCTCGCTTCTTTTGACTCCATTGTGGGTTGAATAGAAGAATCTTCTAACCATATCAACACCATTATCATTAGAGCAAAAACACCCGATCACACCATCACTACTCATCATGGCCATGTCTCCATCCATGGAGCACCAACCAATGATCAACCATCCACATCCACATCTACCAACCCACCATCTACTCACAAATACAACCTCCTAGATCATCTAGGTAAAACCCCCACACAAATCTCTGTCCTTGAATTACTCCACACGTCTCCTCTTCACAAAGAAATCCTTGACAAAGCCTTAATGGAAACCCAAGTCCCCACCAATATAAATGTTGATCAATTTCAAGCCATGGTGGGCCATATTGCTTCACCTCATCATCTCACTTTCTCTAAAAAGGATCTTCCCACTTCCGATGACCCACATAGTGATGCCTTACATATTAAAGTCCGCATCCACAAGCATATCATAAAAAGAGTCTTGATAGAGGGTGGCTTTGGCCTAAACCTATGCACTCTAAAATTGTTAAAACATTTGGGATACTCTGATGTAGTTGTGGATTCTAGTGAAAGTATAACCATAAAGGGGTACAATGATACTGAGAGACTATCTAAGGGCACTATCAAACTCGCTATCCAAGTGGGGCAGAAAACCTTGGACACCAAGTTTCAGGTGCTTGATCTTGACCTCCCTTACAACATTCTTCTCGATCAACCATGGATCCTGTTGTGTGGCTACACAACACGCCCCATTTTGACTTGACAAAATAGGGACCCAACTTTTTGCTTAGCTTGGCTTGGCTTGTGTTTTTTCTACTTTTTGGCAGTCTAGTAAAAGTAAGCCATGCAAGTGACCCTGCATAAGGGGGCTGGGTAAGTCATCATGATGAGGTCAGTTTGTCAAATTTAATATTTCATATCAATAACCTCATGGTTGGAAAGAGTACAAAATTTCATGCAGGTTTGCCTTTTGGATCACCATGATATTCCTTAAGGAACGAAAGTTATGATAAGTCAAAGTTCTAGTCAAACCTGATATTCCAGGGGGGTCATATTTCTTAACATCAATCATCTTAGCTAAGATCACCCCGATCCAATTTTATCACCCGATAATCATTTGGTCTAAAGCTCCAGACGTCAATTTTACGTGATAGTGGCATTTACCTGTCAAACAGCATCATATATTTTGCAGGGGTGATATTCTGAATATCACCCAATCTTCTGAATATCACTCGAGGTTCCGAATATCACCCTGTTGCAAAATATCACCCTAGCACTAATATGCTGATGATGTCATCCAATCCTGATGGACAAAGAAAATCACCCTGAAGGTGATATCATCATCCTTTTTACCTCACGAAGGTATATTTCTAGAGATCATCCCTTTTGCAATAACATGACGGTGACATCATGCCGATCTTTTGAAAAGGGGTCATATTCCCAACATGACCTGATATTCCAAATATCACCTAATCTTTAAAACATGACCCAATATTCAAATATTACCTGATATTCTCAACATCACCCGATCTATTGGCATCAGTCTTCCTGCTCAAAGGCGGAGGGTCATATTACACGGGGGGGTCATATTACGAGTATCACCTGATCTTCTGGAGATCACCCCCCTCATCTTGCCCCATGACATGTAATGCCCATAAATACAGTAGGTGGATTCCCACTGATTACAAACCCGATTCAAACACCTTCCAACATCCATAGATTCATGGTAGAAGATCAATGGTTCTGATCGATTTAACCTGGTTTTGCCCTAATGTACCCTATGAATGAGATTAAAAGTGAAATTACAAGGTCATTTTGCATTTACCTTGCGATAAAAAGAGAATTTACAAAGCATAGAACATTCAAACCCTCATATGACCTACCTGTGGATGCATATAGCTTGCAGCAGAATAGAACACGTGATTATCACCGGTATCCGAGCCTTTTCCGTAATCATCTACTTAATCTAGGAAATAAGTGTTATCAAGTAAGTAATCAGAAACCTTCCTATTGTCGTTTGCTGTAATATCCAGGTAGTAAGTTCTTTTATGGTTTTTCTCTATAATTATGCTTATCATGATGAAATGGAGATTAATAAGTATAATATGCATGATGCCGTAAACACATAGTGCTGTATATGAATGGATATAAATAGTATGGTAAGACTAGTCGTGTTCATTGCAGGAATCCATGGCAGACGTCAAGCGGAGCAAGTTAGAGTCAGAATTTCTTAAGCCTATGTTCGTTCAACCTAAAGGAGTGCAGTTCAAGTATGGTTTCATCGGGGATACTCATCAGGGAAACACAGATTTAGTGGCATGGTCATCCAAGATGCATAACGATAAAGAAATCACCCTACTGGATGTCATTTTTACATCAGGAATGTGGTAAGCAGCTGGATTTCCTTATTCCATGGAAACTCCAGAATTAATAATAGAATGTACTAGAAATTACAATTCTCAGACAAGGAGAGTGGAAAAACATGGCAGGGTTTATGCAGATTTTTCCATCAAAGGGATTGCAACTACTTTCAATCTCCCACTTAGAAAGAAGGTAGTCAGTATGGATCTGAAAAAATTGGAGACTGAATATATAAATAACAAAAAGACTACAAGAAAGAGGATATATCAGTGGAGGGCAAAGAATAGAACTTATATTGCCTTTGCCAAATTACCAGTGTACCTGTACAAATTTTACTTTGATGATGAATATCAATATATGATTGCCCTACTCAGCAGAGTGATAGGCCAACCTACTGCTGGAAGTTTTAAGGATTGGATGTATGGGGTCATCATGATGTGCATTTATATAGATAATAAGCCATTATGGGCTAAAATCATCAGTGATGCCCTAGATGAACAAATGATGAACTTAGGAGGCTTGGAGTGTGCATTTTACATGACTTCATATGTTGTATATTCATGTGCTTACAAGGGTACATTTGATGCACTTACCACCGTTGGAAAGATTGGTGGCAGTTTGAATGATGCCCATGTATGGGACCATAACCCTCAGTTGCAGAGAACAAATTGTCTCCCTGACTACAAATTAGTGAATGATGCATTTTCTATGCATCTGGTCAGAACAATGGAGGAGGATAGTGTTGGATCTAGGGCATACAACTGAGAGGGGGGGGGGTGAATCAGTTGTATAAAACTTCTTCTCATTCAAACACTTAACTCACTGTTGTTAGTTAGCAGCATATCAAATAATCATCCATGGAAGCATAATACATAAACTCAAGAGCAGATAAGCATCAACACATTGAACACCAAGATTTTGACGTGGAAAACCCGGTTAAGGGAAAAACCACGGGGTGATTAACACAAGAATTATTCTCTGTTAGAAGAATAAAGAAAAATGAATGGCACATGCCAATAAGGGCTCACTGCCCGAGCACACTGCTCACAAAGAGGCCCACTGCCTACAAGGAGACACACTGTCTACAAAGTGATGAAAATCACAGTCTTGAACTAGAGAATGACATCTCTACCATGTCCGGATCAGTTCCAATTAAGCCCAACAATCTCTGCTCTGCCTTTCGCACGTTTCTTCGCTATACCATACTCATCCTCATACCACACCCTGAAATGAACTCACAAACCGTTATTTATACAAGACATCGACTTAGGAACAAACATCTAAGTCGGCAAACAACCATAGGAGTATCCGCAAGATGAATAACACATCCGGTCGGCCATCACAAGAACATTCGCAGGATGAACAACTCATCCGGTCGGCTACACAGAGCAAGAACTACATCCGGAAGAATAACTTCAATTCCGGGCTCCACCATCAATGCGGACCAACAACACAACCTAAACATGATCCAAGAATCTTCACAAGCCTGTCTGAAAGTCCGAATACATCCGCACTTCCTCTACTTACTGGGATCTCTTGTCTTCCTCATCCGGAACTTCAAGAACACAGTCTGTCGCCACTGTCATAATGCAAGAGGTACTTCCGGACCTCCAAATCATACACAAATCAGGATGACACATCACAAGGACATCCCAAACACTCCTTCCAATCCGCAGATTAGGATAATACAATTCCGGACCTCACTGGACCTTTTTGTGATCTTCTGTCACCTCCGGATACTTGCTGGACCCGGTTCTATACCGGCAGCCACAACTCCTTCAGATCTTCATGCGAACCTCTGAAATCTTAACTGTAACATCTCAAGACTCATATCTACTAACCCTTTAATCCGCATCCTCCGGTTCTCATCCTATACAGTACATTTACCTTCTTCTCATCACTGTTCTTCACTGTTCCTGACTGAGGCTAATTTACTCAATATCCTCAGCACACAGCTCATCAAATCCTTCTTGTCAATGCAGTATGAGTATGTTGACATCAATGACAACACTGGATAACCTCATACGTGCAACAATCTCCCGCTTTGTCATTGATGGCAACATATGATGTGAAAAACTATTAAGACAAGAACTTCAACTTTTCATATATCTTCTCTTCCTTTACTGCTCCCCCTTTGATCATCAACCACTTGTTTTTCACATGTCTTCTCTCCCCCTTTGACATCAATGGCAAAGGGCTCATACTTGCAATTCTCATGCATCATAATCATACCAGCTGCTCCCCCTTAGTTGCAGCTCCCCATTAGTCTGGATCACAAGATATGACTGTGATAGCCACCGGACTGATGCACATCAGTGCATCTTAGTTCATCACCGGAGGGGCCATGACCCCTAACTTCTCCCGGAGATATTCAAAAGAGTCTTTGGGAAGAGGTTTTGTAAAGATATCTGCAATCTGATCCTTGGAGGGAACATACTCCAATCTGACTTCTTCCTTGTTTACTTGTTCTCTTAAAAAGTGAAATTTGATAGATATGTGCTTAGTCTTAGAATGCAATACCGGATTCTTGGAAATATTAATTGCACTTGAATTATCACAGAAAATTGTGATAGGCTCCTCATATTCAACTTTGATGTCTCTTAGCATTTGCTTCATCCATAAGATTTGAGTACAACTACCTGCTGCTGCAATGTATTCTGCTTCAGTTGTAGACAGAGATATTGCATCTTGTTTCTTGCTTAGCCAAGAAACCAATCTCTTCCCCAAAAAGAATGCTCCACCACTAGTGCTCTTCCGGTCATCCACATCTCCTGCCCAATCTGCATCTGTGTAAGCATGAAGAGAGAAATCCGGATCTCTAGGATACCATAGACCATACTCAACTGTTCCTTTCAAGTATCTAAAGATTCTTTTGATTGCCATAACATGAGATTCTCTAGGATCAGCCTGAAATCTTGCCACAAGACCAACAGCCTGCATTATATCTGGTCTAGTTTGAGTGAGATACAACAATCCACCAATCATTGATCTATACTTTGTCTGATCTGCCTTTGGGGAATCATCATCTTTGCTTAACTTACATCCGGTTGCCATAGGAGTGTTCATTGGCTTTGAGTCTTCCATACCAAATTTCTTTAACAATTCTTTCACATATTTGGTCTGAGAGATGAAGATCCCTTCTTTTGTTTGAGTAATTTGCAGACCCAAGAAGAAATTCATTTCACCAAGCATAGACATTTCAAACTCACTTTTCATCTGATTTGCAAAAGTTTTGCACATACTATTTCTTCCTCCAAAAATGATATCATCCACAAACACTTCAACAATCAGAATGTTTTCATGATCAATTTTGAAATATAAGTTACTGTTAGCAGTACCTTTGTTGAATCCAATCTGCACAAGATGCTTATCCAACCTTTCATACCATGCTCTTGGGGCTTGCTTCAATCCATACAAAGCTTTCTTCAACTTGCAGACCATATCATTATTATCAGACAATTGAAATCCATCCGGTTGTTCAATGTAGACTTCTTCTTCCAGATCACCATTTAGGAAGGCAGACTTGACATCCATCTGATATACCTTGAAGTCTTTGAAGGCAGCAAATGCAAGAAGTAATCTGACTGCTTCAATTCTTGCCACCGGAGCAAAAGTCTCTTCAAAGTCAATTCCTTCTATTTGAGAGTAGCCTTTGCAGACCAATCTAGCTTTGTTTCTGATTACTTCACCAGCTTCATTTAGTTTGTTCCGGAAGACCCACTTGGTTCCAATTACATTCCTGTCTCTAGGTCTGGGAACAAGATCCCAAGTATGATTTTTCTCAATTTGCATCAATTCATCTTCCATTGCTTTGGTCCAGTTTTCATCATTGCAGGCTTCATTTATTGTTTTAGGTTCAATCTTTGAAATCAGACAACATTCATTCTGATTTTGAGCAATATTCCTTCTAGTTTGTACACCTTTGCTTCTGTCACCTATGATCTGATCTTCAGAGTGATTCAGTCTTACATACCTTGGAATTTTGGGAGTATCCAGCACTGCTGTTTCTTGATCAGCCTCATTCAAACCTACCTCTTCTTCCTGATTTACCGGATCAGGCTGACTCTGTCTCGCCGGAGAGGATTGAGGTCCTTGAACACTGTCTTGGTCATCTTCATCAAACTCATAAAATCTTGAAGGCTTCTCAATTCCTTCATCAACCTTCACATTGGTGCTTTCTATCATCTTCCTCAATCTCTTATTGTAACACCGGTATGCTTTGCTTTGAGTGGAGTAGCCCAAGAAAATTCCTTCATCACTTCTAGCATCAAACTTTCCTAGATCTTCATCTCTTTTAATATAACACTTGCTACCAAATACTCTGAAATATTTCACAGTAGGAGTGATGCCAAACCAGAGTTCATAGGGGGTCTTACCGGTGTTGTTTCTGATTTGAACTCGATTGAGAGTGTAGACTGCAGTGCTGATAGCTTCTTTCCAAAACATTTGAGGAACATTTGCTTCCAACATCATTGTCCTAGCAGCTTCCTGGATGGTCCGGTTCTTTCTCTCAACTACTCCATTCTGCTGTGGAGTCTTAGGAGCAGACAACTGTCTCCTTATACCCTGTTTCTCACAAAAGTCAATGAATTCACCAGATGTAAATTCACCACCTCTATCAGACCTTAGACATTTTAGTTTCAAACTAGTTTGATTCTCCACCATAGCTTTGAAGATTTTGATCTTCTCAAAAGCTTCTGATTTTTCTTTTAGAAAGGTAACCCACATCATCCGGGAATGATCATCAATTAACAACATGAAATATCTATCACCTTGCAGACTCTTGATTCTTGTCGGACCACATAGATCAGTATGTACTAATTCCAATAATCCGATAGAAGACTGATCTTTGCTTTTAAAAGAGACTCTGCTTTGTTTGCCTAACTGACATTCTTTACACACACTATTTGTGGGTTTTATCAACTTTGGAAGATCTCTCACAGCCTGAGTATTGCTTATTTTGATGATGTTATCAAAATTTACATGACACATTCTTCTATGCCATAACCAACTCTGATCAATTTGAACAAACAAACAACTTTTATTTGAACCAACCAGATGAAAGATGTTACCTCTTGTCTGAGTACCGGATGCAATTTCAGTTCCGGAGCTTGTAAAGATTCTGCATTTTCCATTCTTGAACCGGAGATCATAGCCTTTGTCCACTAACTGACCAACACTGAGAAGATTGTGCTTCAATCCTTCAACATACAGTACATTTCCTGTTTTGCTCTTACCATCAAAGGAAATAGTTCCCCTACCTCTGATTCTGCCAGCAGAATTGTCACCAAACTTTACCATTCCTCCTTCATATCTTTCCAAGTCTAAGAACTTATTCTTGTCACCAGTCATATGGTGAGAACATCCACTGTCAATAACCCAATCATCCTTTTCTTCCACTTGAGCAGCCAAGGCTTTTTCAACAACTTTGTGATTGACAGATTCAGAGAGCAAGGAATCTTCTTCCTTGATGGCTATAAACACCCACTCATTTCCGGATTTGCTTCCTGGTTCTGATTCATCATCTGTTACTCCTTCATTGTCATCTTCTTCATGAACATAATAGCAATTCTTTTGAAACCTTTGTCTGTGAGTATTAGATCTTGCAGATCTCTCCGGACATCTTGAGGCAAAATGACCAATCTTATTGCAGTTGAAACACTTAAAGGGTAGCTTTCCTTCATACTTATCGGATCCTCTTGGCAGTCTCTTTGCAATGAGGGCTTCAAGTTGAGCTGTTTCTGCTTCTTCTTCTTCCATGTCTCTTCTTGCTTGATCATACCATGACATTTTCTTTGATGAGTTTTCACCCGGATCAAATCTCTGTTTGCCTTTCACATAGGCACTGGCTTTGAAAGCAGATTCAGTCTTGGGAGGATCATCTCCAAACTCGGTCATTTCAAATGCAGCTAGTTTGCCAGCCAGTTGTTCTCTTGTGACAGTTGTGTGGGCTCTGAATTCATCAATGGCAGTAACTTTGATTTTGTAGGCAGCAGGAAGGGATCTTAGGATTTTGCAGACAATCTCATTTTCATCTAAAGTTCCACCAGCATTTCTGATTCCACATACCAGCTCATTTACTCTTGGCATAAAGGTAGTGATGTTTTCATCATCTCTCATTTTCAATCTTTCAAATTTCCCTTTCAGACTTTGCAACCTTGCACTTTTGACAAACTCATCTCCTTCATACAGAAGTTCCAGTTTAGTTAGGATCTCATATGCAGTGGGTAGGTCAATGACATTCGAGAGATCTGAGTCATTCAATGCGCTTAGAAGAGCTTCCTTGGTCCGCAGATTGTTTTCAGCTTCTGTGATTTCATTCAGAGTTGTCGGACCACCTTGTGGAGGTACATATGGTTTTGAAATCATACCTAAGTATGCTTTTCCCATGCATTCCACGTGACACTTCATGCGACCTTTCCAGAGAGTGAAGTTGGTTCCATCGAACTTCGGACTATCCTTCTTGTATGACGACATCCTGGATCTCCTCAAGCGGTTAAGCTCTTGTCAGAGGAACTTAGCTCTGATACCAATTGTTGGATCTAGGGCATACAACTGAGAGGGGGGGTGAATCAGTTGTATAAAACTTCTTCTCATTCAAACACTTAACTCACTGTTGTTAGTTAGCAGCATATCAAATAATCATCCATGGAAGCATAATACATAAACTCAAGAGCAGATAAGCATCAACACATTGAACACCAAGATTTTGACGTGGAAAACCCGGTTAAGGGAAAAACCACGGGGTGATTAACCCAAGAATTATTCTCTGTTAGAAGAATAAAGAAAAATGAATGGCACATGCCAATAAGGGCTCACTGCCCGAGCACACTGCTCACAAAGAGGCCCACTGCCTACAAGGAGACACACTGTCTACAAAGTGATGAAAATCACAGTCTTGAACTGGAGAATGACATCTCTACCATGTCCGGATCAGTTCCAATTAAGCCCAACAATCTCTGCTCTGCCTTTCGCACGTTTCTTCGCTATACCATACTCATCCTCATACCACACCCTGAAATGAACTCACAAACCGTTATTTATACAAGACATCGACTTAGGAACAAACATCTAAGTCGGAAAACAACCATAGGAGTATCCGCAAGATGAATAACACATCCGGTCGGCCATCACAAGAACATTCGCAGGATGAACAACTCATCCGGTCGGCTACACAGAGCAAGAACTACATCCGGAAGAATAACTTCAATTCCAGGCTCCACCATCAATGTGGACCAACAACACAACCTAAACATGATCCAAGAATCTTCACAAGCCTGTCTGAAAGTCCGGATACATCCGCACTTCCTCTACTTACTGGGATCTCTTGTCTTCCTCATCCGGAACTTCAAGAACACAGTCTGTCGCCACTGTCATAATGCAAGAGGTACTTCCGGACCTCCAAATCATACACAAATCAGGATGACACATCACAAGGACATCCCAAACACTCCTTCCAATCCGCAGATTAGGATAATACAATTCCGGACCTCACCGGACCTTTTTGTGATCCTCTGTCACCTCCGGATACTTGCCGGACCTGGTTCTATACCGGCAGCCACAACTCCTTCAGATCTTCATGCGGACCTCTGAAATCTTAACTGTAACATCTCAAGACTCATATCTACTAACCCTTTAATCCGTATCCTCCGGTTCTCATCCTATACAGTACATTTACCTTCTTCTCATCACTGTTCTTCACTGTTCCTGACTGAGGCTAATTTACTCAATATCCTCAGCACACAGCTCATCAAATCCTTCTTGTCAATGCAGTATGAGTATGTTGACATCAATGACAACACTGGATAACCTCATACGTGCAACAGATAGAACCAAAAGACTGAGCATGGAAGCTCAGGAGGTGATATACAAGCATGGTGCCTGGTTCATCCAGTTTGCCACATTTTCCTACATTAGAGTAGAATGTTTTGAGGGACAGCCCTTAATGTTACCCAGGTACCATACTGATGGGGTAGTCCTGATGGAGTTTATGAGACAAGTATCAACTATACTAGATGCATACAAAGAAAGCAGGAAGATTCCTCCAGTATTATTTCCAATGACTATAGGGTGGTACATATGCCCTGATTCTAAAAACATAAAGAAGGCCATAGCGGGTCTAAACTTGATGAATTTACAACCATTCCCACTAGCCAGATCATATGACCCCTATGGAAGGATGCAAAAGATCATAGGCCAACCTATACATAAAAAGAACTTAGAGGATTTCTGGACTGACTGCGAGGATGAAGCTGAAGTCAGAAGAAGAAAATTTCAAAGGCTCACCTCAATCAGATTAAGACATTTGATTGCGTTCCAGTGCCTGCACAATTGAAGAAAGATGATGGCAAGTTGTTGTCAAATGAGTATTAAGACAATAAGGTTTATAATGACACCATTTTAGCCTATGACTTGACACAACCTAAAGACATTTCGTTGGATTAGTTTACAGGTGGGGTGCTGCAGTTGACCCAAGCATGGGTAAATGAACAAATCAATACATTGAAGAAGAAAGGTGTGGCAATCATAGTAGATAATAAGAGGAAAAGGCAAGAGATTTCAGATGAAGAATATGATGACTTTCTTGTTGAGAAGAGAAAATGAAATGGAGAAAGGCTGCCACCTCAGAAACAAAGCAAAGGACCCCCTAGAGGAAAGAAGAAAACTGATGATAGTCCTAAGGGGGTGATAGTTGAAAGAGTTGATACATCAGCTGAAGGTACATCTACATCAGGACAGGCATCAACCTCATCTGTACAACCTTTGATAGATGAACCAAGAATGAAAAGAATCTTAAGGCCAGTCGTAGAAACTGCAAGAGTACAGTATGAAGGCCAAACCTCATAGCAAAATGTGGAAGAAGATATTCCTAAAGAGGAGCCAATTGATGAGGAGCCTGAAGATGATGATCTTGTGACATTCACAAGAAAAAGGAAAGCACCCCTGGTGGCATCACCACCTAAAAGATAGAGAACATCTATGAGGGGTGAAATAAGACATGACCCCATAGTATTAAGGGGAGCTGGTAGTGAAGTATTCAGAAAAGAATTGCAACATGATGTGCCAGTTCCTACCATCAATTAGTTTAAGACTGAGAAGGCTGAAGTGCAAGTGAAAGAAACCACTAGAGTAGTTCAAGGTGGTCCGTTCTCATTAGAAGAAACTATGGACCTATCAGATGATGAGGTGGTACAAAGTGTGACTTCTCAGCAGATGGAGACCCTTGCTTCTAACACTCGCATGACTCCTCATGGAACTCCATCCTCACAGAGGGTGATATTAGAAGAGTTGAAGCAAATAGAGCAAGAAAAGGAAAATAGCCTAGAGTGGGCAGCCCAACAAATCGGTCTTGATAAGTTAGTTGATCAGGTAACTGGCCTTGCAGTGATAGACCTAACATACAGAGAGGATGTAAGTCCTGAACATCAAGCAAGTGCACCTGATAAAGCAGAAAATGTTGAAATAGCCAAGATGGCAAAAATAGAAAGCAATGCTTTAGATATGGTACAACAACATGATATATCTGATGAGCCCAAAATAGTTGAGGTCTGGCGAAAGGGCGGTGATAAAGCAACATCAGGTGATGATGTCCCCAGGACTCAAGAGACCTCAGGTGATAAGGATGTATCAGGTCATGATGACCTAAAGACTTAGGAGGTAGATACATCAGGTGTGGACCAGAATGTGATCCAAGATCAGGTTAATGCACCTAGTACAAACACAATGATATGCATGGATACAAATGTGCCTTAGGATGAGGAAATTCCCAAAGTGGATGAAACACAAAAGGAGGGAGTAAAATATCAGGTCCATGACCAGCATGTAGATACATCACAAGATCCTCCTCTGCAAGAAGAAGCTCCTCAGGAGGAAGAAATACAACAAGATCCCCCTCAGGATGAAGATCATGAGGAAGAAATAAGGAAATCACCCTCTCCATTGAGAATGGAAACAAATACAGGAGATTAGGGTAGACATGATGATGATGACAGACACCAAGGATCCAGAGATCAAGTACCTCAATGGCTTGAGAAAGAAATAGGTATGGAATCAGTTTTTGAGATTCAAGAGTTTGATGTTTCAACATTATTTTCAGGAACCATCATGAAGCCAAAGAGGAAAGCCAGATTAACATCTGCAATAAGAAGAGATCCTGCTACAGGCAGAAGGACCGCCCAGGTAGCACTTCCCATCATTGAGAAAGAGAAAGGCAAAATAGCCCTAGAAGAGTTCTAGATTAGCAGAGTTGATTTGGGGTTTGCCAATGAAGACCAAGAAGGTCAGGAAGGGAAGGATATAATAGATTCTTTGACCCAGAGGGTGAAGAAAGAAAAAGAGAAGAATAAGCAACATAAAGAGCACATTGCTCAGATGCATTCATACATAAAAGGGTTGATTAACCCTGACAATACATCATCAGATCAGGTAGTCCCATTGACTATAATTTCTCAAGAGGAGGTTAATAAATTGGACCTTATGAGGCATGAGTCAGTGATTATAAGGAAATGGATGTCATCAGCACTAATAGGAGCTGAGGAAGTCATGAACGCCTCTTTGCAGAGGTGGAATTCTTTAAGTATCTCCAAGAAGAAAGTTGATAAATTACAGACTGAGGCCGGAAGGAGGTCATTCCAGTTGGAGAAAGCCTTGGGTGCTTTGAGTGAAATAAAGAGGATTAATCCTTAGATCCTGATAAATCATCAGGTGCTGAATAATAACACTACCATGCTAGTGGATATTTGGTATAGGGACATCAGATTTGAATGTGATAAACTGAAGAAGTGCAACAGTAAATTAAGAGATATCAGTGTGAAGCTGCACAACATGATGTCCTATGAAGCAGAAGTCCTGGAAGCCCTAGAGGGAAAAGTAGAGGGGAAAATTGAAAACCAAGATGTAGACTTTGCCATAAAAGCTTTACATGATAACTTCCAATTGATGGATGATGACCCTCTCAACCACCTGACGGAAGAAGAAATGAACAAGATCATGAGGATCAAAGTCAAGGTGGAGAACTACAATGAGACATTGAGCAACAGGAAGGGTAAATTGGAGACCCTCAAAGATAAGTTTTGAGCCCATAAGCATGCCATCAGTAAAGACAAAACTCAGGATGGTGGGGAAGTTGAAAGAATAGTAGAAGCATATGAAATCTTGATATATGCTTTGATTTGTTGCATCCCTTGGAGTGCTCATCAGTCTGGATGTATTGTCTTCATTCATCATCCTTTGAAGTTTGCATGATCTGTATCTAGCTGTGGAACATCCTGGTGAAAATATGATTTGATTTCTTCTCCTAATGACAGTATCAAGTGTGTATGTGTCTCAATAGCTGA
Organism: Cunninghamia lanceolata; assembly: GCA_027924645.1. NCBI lineage: Eukaryota > Viridiplantae > Streptophyta > Pinopsida > Cupressales > Cupressaceae > Cunninghamia > Cunninghamia lanceolata. The sequence continues at coordinate 20,635,069 of BSBN01000112.1, read as the reverse complement.
AGATTCATCATAATTTGAAGTATTCTTTTACATTTCTTTCATTTTCATTGATTCACCATCACAATTGCAAATAATAGATAATCAGAAGCAATAAATATGAAATATGCTGACATCTTGTAGACAATTGAAAATTCATAGCATATTTGAAGTTAAAGCATGTTAAATAGACAAATATCATGCAAAGATTTAAGTACAGACACATTATTTGAAGAAATACACTGTGTAGAATAACCTTTCTGTGTAGCATCTTTACAGGAACAGAATCCTACTGATAAACAAATGTAAGGCCCCTAAATGGAAAACAGCAACACACATCAACCACTGAGTAATGTTAGTAGATTATGAACTAATCCATGGAGACTTGGGATCATGAATTCTTTGAATTCATCATATCTTTCAAGATGAGTAAAGGTTGTTGTGTAACTTTTATTCTATGTTTGCTTATGACTAACATCATGATCAACATAAATTGGCACTAGAAGGAGGGCCTGCTCATCATCAGTAAGGTTTTATCCAGTTTGATGATGCAGACAGTAAGGTAACACTGAAATACCTCTAAATTTTGAGTCATATGCAGATATTTGTTGTTTTGATCTTGTGCACGCTAATCATTCATAAAGTTTTCAAAATTAATCATAAATATTGCAAGCTTTGTAGTTGATCATCAGGAATTTGCAAAGATCAGCCCTAATTCAAGTCAATTTGTCAAAGCTTTGATGTAATCTACCTTAGAAACCTAAAATTTGGTTGCAAGTGTCACCAAACCTCAAAATCACCTCATATTTGCATTGTTCATGCAAATATTCCTTAAATATCTAGTCAGTTACCATTTCTGACCATAAATACAGCCTCTAATAGTAAATTCCAACTGATCTTTATAGTCAACCAGCCAATTTTCCTCAAATTTAAGAAATCTTGGCTCTCAGGCCAAATACCAGATCCCGATCTGGTGGAATCTTTGAAGAACTACCTGTCAGGGGGTTTAGACCAAGAACTGTAGACATACATCACTCTCCTAATCCTAGTGTGTTAGGTTCTTCACCAGAACGTCCTCCTGTAACTCCTATTGGTTTACAAATACCTACAGGACTACATGTGACACCTCTGACCCAGCCTCAACTAGTGATACCTCAAGCTCAACCTCCACCAGTTGCAATGTCTTTCTTTGCAGGAGAATCTCCTTTGACCTTCAATACATATCATGCTTTGCCAAAGAATCTTGATAAAATTTGTCCAAAGTATCGTCCCTATCAGGATGCTGATGATCACATCAGAACTTTCAAGGAAGCCTGTTGTAGGGCCAGAATTGAGCATCAGGACACTGTATGTAGGTTATTTCTATTTTCCTTAGGGGAAGAGGCTTATAACTAGTATATTAGCCTTGGATAGGGTTTAGTCAATTCATGGGCTGTCCTGGAGAAAGATTTCATGGATAGGTTCAAAGCACCAATTGATCCTTCAATGAATTATCATTTATTTGCCACAATTAAGAGATTTGAAGGCGAACCTATTGCGAACTTCAATGGTCGGTTCTAGAAAATGCTATCTAAGTTAGTTGCACCATATGTTATAATAGATGAAGCTGCTAGGAGCATATATTATTCAGCCTTGGATCCTTTGACTTCCATGTTCATCAGGAGAGCACATCCTAATGTAACAACTTTGGCAGGAGCTTTCCAAGAGGCTATCAAAGTCAGTCAGTAGCTAGTTCCTGCTCCTACACCAAACATAGCATTTCCAACACTGCCTAGTTATCCAAGTTATCCTGCCTAGCAACAGCCTAATGGAGCCATGATGCCTCCTGTTGTAATGCCTAGTCCATTACAAATACCTCCACTGAGTATTATGCCTCCTCCTAATGGAAATGGCTAGATGTTGCAGTATCCTAGATAGTCACAGATGCCTCAGACTGTAGATCAGTCTAATCAGAACAATGGATCTTCCTTTTTCAAGCCCCAAACTAAAAATGTAGTTGCCAAGGTTCAAGAAGAGAAGGAAGAGATCAAAGAAATATCAGCTCAGTTAAGGAAACTTACAACTGACATCACTCACTTAAGGAGTCAGAACTTCTATTCCTAGCCTAACCAGAACATAGGCTATGGTAATGACATACCTAACTATCCTGACAGAGGGTACAACAACAATTACAACAATAATGGCAATAATAATCTTCCCAAACAGCCTAGAGTATGGAACTCCAGGCCAAATAATGGTTCTTTGCCATAACCCCTAAACAATCAGCCCTCACTAATTGGTGCAGGATCCATAACACCAATGCACATGCAGATTTAGATTGTCCTCAGTTCAGGATTGCTGCTAGCATTTTTCAAACTGAAGTGTCTAATACTTTAGGACATCCACCTCATATAGAAGGAAATGAAATCATCCCTTGTGGTTATGATTTTGCCTTAGTGTTAGAGAGTTATAATAATTACCCCTATCAGCAGACAATGCCTGCTCACCAAGATTAAACCCTGGCATGTGAGGAATTAGCCATGGCTTTTGAGTCAAATTATGTTTTCCCCTTTAAGCATGAAAATGAGCCTTCAAATGAATATGAGGAGGTACATGCCTACCAATAGCAATATTAGGGTAAGCATAACTATAACTTGAGAAATAATGCAAACAGACATGCTGGTCCTTTGACCTCATCATTGCCTCCCAACAATTTTAATACACCTCCAGATCCCAAGGCAAATAATAACCCTGGATTTCCCAAGGTTAATGCTCAGTACCTAGCATCACCAAATACAACACCAAAAGCTGGTAGTCTGCCTCATGAATCTGACAAGTTGGTCACTTATCTCGCTAATGAGATGAAGAAGATTAAAATCAGCCTGTCATTGTCTGAATTGCTTAAAACTCCTACCATAAAGAAGGCATTCATGAAGTCACTGGATGATCCTACTCCGAGAGAGGATGGTCATACCTCAGGTTAGTCTGGTAGCAAGATCATGCTGCAAGAGATCCCAATGTCAAACAGAAAGTGCCAGCTACTATTCAAGCTGCAGAAACCTCCCACATGACCTTATATAAAGATAAAAGTGAGTCACCTCCATTCCTCCTTACCATAAGGATGTTCAGTAAAAATTTGCACAACTATTTAGTTGATTCAGGAGCATCTACCAATGTAATGCCCTTGTCCATATACAATGCCTTAGGGTTACATCCTGCTAAATCCTTAAAGAAAGTGACACAACTGGACAAAACCAAGGTGAGTGTGGTAGGAGAGTTAACTCACATTCACATGCAACTAGCATCTGATCCCAGGATCCAATACTATATTGATATTCAGGTAGTTGATATACCTGATACCTATGGGATGTTACTCAGTAGGGACTAGTCTAAAACTCTTAACGGATACATGGCTATTGATTTCAGCCATATGTGGTTGCCTTGGAAGGGGATACCAAACCAAATAAGAATTGATGTTGAACCCTGCATGAACCACATGATCACCGAATACAACAAAACTAACGAGATCATGTATGTGGATGTAGAACCTAGAGTTTACTCCACCAGGCCTCAGGCTGTCAAGATAGAAGAGATCCTGATGTATGATATTCATCATCATCATCATGATGACCCTCAGGATGATGAAATAGTTATAGAATCGGATTGTGATCCTGAGAATGAAAGTGAGGTTGATCATTTGAAAAATTTGGAGATACACTTGTCTGGAGAGGTAAAACAATGTAAATTATTGAAAATACCTATGCAAGATATTCTAATTGATGGATGGTGCAGGTTGCATAATGAAGCACATTCTAAGAAAACATGTGATGCTTGCATAGACATGATGGAACTAGAACAAGCATGCAGTGATGCCTCAACATCATCATCATCATCCTCAGAGGTAAGTTCCTCAGACAGTGATAATGATAGTAACATTGATTGTTGTTTGTCTTCTACAGGAATAGAGGAGGGTACATGCCAGAATGAAAGTCATATTCAGGCAATAGAGGAAATTCTGGCATGCAACCAGAGTAATGTTAAGAGAAAAAAGAGAGTCACCCCAGGGAGTGATTGTTTGATAGAATCAGATTATGAGTTATCTGATGAGGACAGAGGCAACAATCTATCCAAATTTGAAAAGTTTTTATCCAAAGAGATTTAGAAGATGACACAACAGTAGAGATCTCCACAGGAGGTCTTGATTGAAAACTTGTGCAGGTTACATGAAGCACCTCATTCAGAAACTACTTGCTCATTGTGTCTACATATTTTGAAAAGACAAACACTGCCTAGTTCAGGAGATTTGCCTTCTGATGGTAAAAAGAAAGAAGAAACATCAGTTTCATGTAAGAAAGGAAAGATGAAGTCCAAAGAAGTTGAAAAACCAAAGATGAAGTGGATATTAGGTGGTGCAGCTACCAGAGTTGCAAAGAAAAAAGAAGGCTCAGATAAGCTTTTGGCTAAAGATAGGCCATGGATCCTTAGATTTGACAGATCCAAGTCAAAACAAAGTGCTGGAGTAGGGATAGATCTTGTTGATCCATCTGGAAAATCCTACTTAGCAGCATACAAACTGCAATTCTCTTGCACCAATAATGTAACAGAGTATGAAGCTCTCATTCATGGGATACTATTTGCCCTTAAGAAGAAAGTAAAAATTCTGCATGTCTATGGAGACTCAGAATTAGTCGTAAGATAGGTAAGAAGAATTTACTCCTACAATTATAAAAAACTATCCAATTATAGACACAGAGTGTGGGACCTGATTGAAGATTTTAATGCATTCAATATCACCCACGTACCTAGAGAACAGAATCATAGGGCAGATGCTTTAGCCCAGGTTGCCAGCACTTTGGAGCCACTGTCTATTTCTAGACTGAAAAGATTTTTCGTAGAGTTGGTATCAGTACCTTCTGTGCCTGACAATGTAACCAATCTCCAAATATTTGACGATGATCAGTATATCCTAGATTTCATCTCCAACAGGGACATATTTGATGCACAGATCATAGATGAGAACAATGTAGAGGATCATGTCTAGGAAGAAGAGGAAATTGTAGAGTTCCCTAGTAATAAGATTCCTAAGGAAATGATTGAGCTAGAGAGAGCATTTGATCTAGACAACATGCTAAAATAGAAGGATCTTCCAAAAGCAGATGGAGGACAATATTCGCAGATCAATATTGGACCAGATGATGAAAAGAAAAATGTCCTAATTGGGAAAGTTTGCACAGAAGAAGAGTTAGAAGGAATAACCCAAGCTCTCAAGGGCTACATCCATGTCATTGCCTGGACATATGATGAGCTGAAAACCTATGACACATCAGTCATCACCCATACGATACCTTTGAAGCCAGATGTTAAGCCATTTAGACAAAAGCAAAGACCTGTTAATGCTTTACTGGAACCTATCATTTTTGAGAAGGTTAAGAAACTACCGAATGCTAGGATCATATTTCCTGTCAGACATTCCACATGGGTGGCAAACCTAGTTCTAGTGAGAAAGAAAAATGGTGACATCAAATTATGTGTGGACTTCAGGAATTTAAACAGAGTGTCTAAGAAGGATAATTATCCTTTGCCTTCCCTAGATGAGGTCTTGCAAATTGTGAATGGTGCCAAAATGATGTCACTTCTGGATGGTTTCTTAGGCTATAACCAGGTAATGGTGGATAAAACTGACAGGTTAAAAACTATCTTCATCAAAAAGTGGGGGATATTCACTTATAGGCGCATGCCATTTGGGTTAATAAACGTTGGAGCAACATTCTAGCGATCAATGGACATAGCCTTCAGAGGCTTAATAGGAAAATGCATAGTCATATACATGGATGACTTAACAGTGTTCTCTGAAGATAGAGGAAACCATGTAGAAGATCTCAGAAATGTGCTTAAAAAATGTGAACAATATGGGATATCCTTGAATCCCAAGAAATGCATATTTGGGGTAACAACAGGAAAATTACTGGGCCACCTGATAACTAAAAATGGAATTATCATTGATCATAACAAGGTGGAATCCATCATGAAAATATAGCTTCCTGGAAGCAAAAAGGAGCTCAAATCTTACTTTGGTAAGATTAATTTTGTTAGGAAGTTTATCACTAGTTTTGCAGAGATAGTTAGACCCTTGAATGCCATGCTTAAGAAGGATGCCAAAATTGAGTTGACTCCAGAAGCTAGAGTAGCTTTTGAAGATATTAAAAAAACTATATCTGATGCTCCAGTTCTGATTAGTCTAGATTACACCAGGGACTTCTACATTTACTCATTCACTTCAGAGCATACCTCTGCAGCAATGTTGACACAGAGAAATGAAGAAAAGGAGGAAAAGCCCCTAGCCTTCATGAGCTGCCCTTTCAAAGATGCAGAATTGAGATACATGGATGTTGAAAGGTAGACACTTGGTTTGGTCTGAGTTGTAAAGAAGTTCAGGCATTATATCCTAAGAAGTAAGGTGATTGTTGTGGTTCCTGATGTAGTAGTCAAGATGCTATTAATACAGAGCGAGCCAGGTGAGAAAAGGGCTAAATTGATCACAGTTCTACAAGAATATGACATGGATATTACACCCATGAAGCTAGTAAGAGGATAGGCACTTAGCTAGATGATATTAGAGATTGATCCCAATATCATGAGTTAGCAGTATGTTATTAATGCAAAGGACAATGGAAAATGGTACTCAGACATTAGGCACATCCTGATTACTGGAAGATGTCCTCCAAGACTGTAGGCCTCACAAAGGAGAGCCCTAAAAATAAGGTCACAAAAGTATGTGATGAAAGGGGGAGTCCTTTTCAAGAAAAATTATGAAGGGATATACTTAAGATTCCTAGAGAGGCCAGAAGCAGACAAGGTGCTTGCAGAGCTACATGACAAGTTTGGTACATCCCATGGGTCATCCTTGGCCACCACTCATGCTATCCTCAGAGCAAGATACTGCTGAACATATTAAATGTTGTCATATGTGTCAGGTTGCTACTAACAGAGAGAGATATGTTGCTCAACCTTTGCAGCCAGTAATGGAGATGCGCCCATTTGCTTAATGGGGAATGGACTTCATAGGACCGATTAACCCTCCATCATCCTCCGGCCACAGGTATGTCTTAACTATTACTGACTATTGTACCAGGTGGACCGAAGCTATCAACAATAAGACCTGCAATGCTGAAGATGTCATCAGGTTTCTAGAAAGTAATATAGTCACCAGGTATGGAGTTCCCTATGCTCTGGTATGTGACAGTGGGTCTGCTTTTGCTTCCATAAGATTATCCAGCTGGGCTTTTGATTATGGGATCATATTGAAGTTCTCTTCAAACTATTATCCCCAAGGGAATGGATTAGCATAATCCACCAATAAAAATTTGTTGAACATCATAAAAAGTTAATAGAAAAGAACACTAGGGAGTGGAACACCCTACTGAAATATGCCTTATGGGTAGACACAACCAGGAAAAAGTCTGCATTAGGTGATGCAGAGGTAAATGCAACAGAAGCTTACAAATGGGAAGGAGGAGTCATTAACACAACCAGCATGTTAAAATCCTGGCTTGCCATCATCATCATATTTCTTGCTAACACAGACAGCATCATCATATTCCGAAGAGGCATGAAATATCCTCCTACTAACTACTGTTTACTTCCTTATCGCCTTTCGCCTTTCGCCTGTCAGCAGCATCATCACATTCGGCAAGCGCAAACATCCTCCTGATGTTCACTGTTCATCTTACCGTCAAACTCTATCTTCATCATCATGATGTTCAGCATCATCTTCATCAGCAGGATATAAACTATCCGGTTCCTCCCATATATCCTGATGACGACAGCTTCAAGCACCTTTCCCTCGATGCTTATGTCACCCCGATATTCGACTACTCAAACAACAGCATCAGGATATGACTTATCCGGTCATATTGAAACATCCTGATGATGTTAACCAAACTTTATGCCGATGCCTTACGCCGATGCCAAAACACTTAGCGACAGCAGGATAAACTTGCATAGGGTGATATTCACAATATCCTGATGACGATGATGTCACTTGCACCCGATGATGATGTCAACAGGATATAAGACACTTATATCCTCCGCAACATGATAATGAATATCCAGTGATCTTTTCAATATCCAGATGATGACCTTCCCGGTCCTTAGCCAAAAAGTGAACTTTCACTTCTGCATGCGATAGCGACATGCGGACGATGGATACACCCGAAAGATGATCCTGACGATGATATACACACTGAGTATATATCCAACCTATATCATCCTGATGCACTTGAAACATACAGTCTTCGTCAGCTTCATAACCCGATCCGGATAGCAATATACTCACAGATGTCGATGCGATTCACTCCGTCTGGAAAAGCACATGCAGATCCCTGTATATCCGTCAGCTGCATGCAAACTCACAGAACCACACAATTTCACAAAGAAAATATGATGATCGGGCCGGATCACCTTCAGATCAAACTTAACAATTTATCTTCCTAAATCCTAGCACATGAGGATGCTAGGTTGATTCACAGCATGCTATCAATCGATCTCCCACACAATGAAATGCATAAACAGAAAACTAAAATACAACCTAAACTAACATGCATGACCATTCCACCGATTCATAGAATCAACCGGTGGAAGGGTTGAAAGTATCCATTAACCTGTAATCAGAATAGAAATCAAAACATAAACAGCTGATAAACCAGATAATGCAATTGATGAGATCTTATTTAGATGAAACACAAATGTCCTGTTTCTACAACAATGTTTCACAATGTCTGGACTGATCTCTAGATCTCACTCAATCACCATAACATAACTACTACTCTCTACTACTCTCTGATCTTCTCTCAAACCCTAACTGATCTGAATTATTTATAGCAATATCCTACGAGTACTACCAACTCGATTCCCAGCGGCTGGGAGCTTCCAAGCGGCTGGGAGAGGACAGCTCATACTACCTGATCACGAACTCTAACTGCCTACACACTCTCCTAGGCTGATCTAATACATATGCATTGGTCCAATGGACCTTATTACATTATGAAGTCAAACATACTAAAAATAGACTAATGTCCTGTCATGCGGACAATGAACCTATATCCTGTCTTGTAGGGGTGCTCCTGCACCATACTCCCCAGAAGAAGAAATCTCAAGTCCACTTGAGATGAGAGTATGAAGATCTGCACCATGTTTCTGGATCTGCTCTTCAGTCATCCAGACTGCTTCCGAATTAGGTTTTCCCTTCCAAGAGACTAGATACTCCAAGTACTGTTTGTTCCGGGTCTGTTTGACCACTCTGGTGTCCAAAACCTTCTACAACTGTGGAGGATCATGCTTGGGAATGTCATCATGGACTGTATCCTGTAGGAGTTCCTGATCTGCATCTGGATAAGACTTGTATGGAGTTAAATCACATACATTGAATATAGGGGACAAGCCAAGATCAGGGGGGAGTTGTAACTCATAAGCATTTTGTCCATACTTGTGCAAGATCTGACATGGTCCAACTTTTCTCTGCATGAGTTTAGTATATCTTCCCTTAGGAAGTGTGTCTTTCTTCAAATGAACCCATACCAAATCTCCAACATCAAACTGTATGTCCTTCTTCTTTTTATCAGCATATTCCTTATACTTCAAGGTGGTTTGCTGTAGTTGGGTCTTGACTTGATCATGAACCTCTTTTATGGCTTCTGCAAAAGCTTCGCCTTCTGCACTAACAGGGTCTACTGTAGGTAGATCTCTCAATTCCAAAATTCCTCTTGGATGCATACCATAAACTATCTGGAAAGGTGATTTCCCTGTGCTCCTATTGAGTAGCATTATAGGAAAATTCAGCTTGCGATAGAATATTATCCCACTTTTCTCCATGTTGTTTTGTCAAACATCTAAGCAAATTTCCTAAGGAATGGTTCACTACTTCAGTCTATCCATCCGTTTGAGGATGATATGCAGAGGAAAAAGACAAATTTGTTCCAAGTTTCTTCCAAAGAGTTCTCCAGAAGTGACCAATAAACTTCACATCCCTATCTGACACTATGCTCAATGGCAATCCATGGATCCTGACAATCTCCCTGAAAAACAAATCTGCAATGTATGAAGCATCAGCAGTGGTTTTGCATGGCAAGAAATGTGCCATTTTGCTGAATCTATCCACTACAACAAAAATACTGTCAAACCCTTTCCTTGTCCTTGGTAAACCCAAGACAAAATCCATACTTATGCTTTCCCATGGTCTGGAAGGAATGGGTAAGGGCTGATATAAACCTGCATTAGTCGACCTGCCTTTAGCTTTCTGACATATCACACATGTCTCTACAAACTTTCTGACATCTGATTGTAACTTAGGCCAAAAGTAATGTCTTCGGACAAGATCAAGAGTCTTATCTAGACCAAAATGACCTGCCATAGCTCCACAATGTTTCTCCTTAATGATGTTTAACCTCATAGAACACCTTGGAATACATAACTGTCCACCTTTGAACAACAATCCATCCTGAATCAAAAATTTAGAGAATTCAGCATGATATTTCTCTCCAAAAGAAGTACATACATGATATATCTCCCCAAAATCTTCATCAGTCTCATACATGGTCTTTAGTGAATCAATGCCAACACTTTCTAACTGAATCTGGTTGACTGTTAGAACTCTCCTGCTCAAAGCATCTACAACTTTATTCTTGACTCCTTTCTTATGCTTCAATGTAAAAGTAAACGCTTGTAAGGTTTCTACCCATTTCATGTGTCTGTGGTTCAGCTTTTCCTGGCTGTTTATGAAACTCAGAGCCTGGTTATCTGTGAATACTATGAATTCCTTTGGCATCAAGTAATGCCTCCATTTCTTGAGTGACTGGACTAAAGCATACATTTCCAAATCATATGAGGAATACCTCTTTTTAGCATCATTGAGCTTCTCACTGAAAAATGCAATAGGTCTACCTTCTTGGCTGAGTACTGCTCCAATGGCCATGTGACTGGCATCACATTCCACCTGAAAGATTTTCTTAAAGTCTGGAAGTGTAAGGACTGGCTGCTGTGCCACCTTCTTCTTCAATGTTTCAAAAGAATCATCTGCTCTTTGAGTCCAAACAAATCTGCACTTCTGTCCTCCTTTGATGGTATCAAGCATGGGTGCACAAATATGACTAAACCCTCTTATAAACTTCCTGTAGAAGGTTGCTAACCCATGGAAACTTCTGACATCATTCATAGTCTTCGGGGTTGGCCAAGACAATATGGCACTTACCTTCTCCTTATCCATTTGTAACTTTCCTTGTGAAATGACAAAACCCAAATATGTGATCTCCTCTGTCATGAACAAACACTTGTCTAAATTTATCATCAGCTGCTCTTCATGTAACCTCTTAAGAACCAAATCTATGTGTCTGAGATGTTCTTCTTTTGTGTTGCTGAAAATCAGAATGTCATCTAGATATACTATGACAAACTTACCAATGAACTCTTTTAAAACCTCATTCATCAACCTCATAAAAGTACTAGGTGCATTAGATAAACCAAAAGGCATAACCTTCCACTCATATAACCCTTCATTAGTTTTGAATGCTATTTTCCATTCATCTCCTGGCCTAATCCTGATCTGATGATATCCACTCTTTAGATCTATTTTTGTTAAATACTTAGCACCTCCCAAACAATCAAGTAAATCCTCTATCCTAGGGATTGGAAACCTATACCTGATTGTGATCTTGTTAATAGCTCTGGAATCTGTACAAAGCCTCCAAGTACCTTCCTTCTTTGGTGCTAGTACAGCTGGTACTGCACATGGACTTAAACTTTTCCCAATCAGACCTGAATCTAATAATTCTTCAATTTGTCTGGCTACTTCTGCATTCTATTCTGGAGTTAGTTTATAGGCTGCTTTGTTTGGAAGTGTTGACCCTGGAATTAAGTCTATGCAGTGACTAATATCCCTGACAGGTGGTAGGGATCTTGGCATTCCTTCTGAGATGATACCTTTGTACTTATCCAATAGCTCTTGGATAGTTGGGTCTATGAACCTTTGCTTCTTCTCTTCCTTGACTTCTTGCTGCTGTTCTTTATTCACCCTCATACATGGGATTAGGGCATATGCAACTGCACCTTCTGCTGCTACTTCTTTCATGAACTGTTTACCTTCCATCAGCATTACCTTCACCTCTTTTCCTTTAGATTTCTCCTCCTTCTCTGTCAATGGTAGTAACTTTATATCCTTACCATCTTTAGTGATTGTATAGGTGTTTCTAATACCATCATGTTGTGCCTTCAAATCATATTGCCATGGTCTACCAAATAAAAGATTGCAAGCATCCATCATGGTAATATCAAACAACAACTTATCCTTATATGCTCCAATCCGAAATTCTACCCAAGCCTGCTCTTCTACAGTTGTCTGCTGACCTTGGGTAAGCCATGAGACTTTGTATGGGGATGGGTGAGGCAATCTCCTAAGCTTAAGCTTTGTCACCATTTCTTCAGACACAAAATTTTCAGTAGAACCAGAATCAATCAAAACTTTACATGCCTTACCTCCTGCTTTGCAAATAGTCCTAAAAAGAGACTTTCTTTGAGGGGATTCTTTGTCAAGTACCTTCATGGTAGTCACTGTTCTTCTCATCATTAGAGACTCTCCACTTTCTGGGTATCCAAAATTATCAGGAGCATTCACACTCTGAAAAGCACTAGAGCCTGTCATACTTTGATTATCAGGTTCTTGGATCAGATTTGTTCTCCTTTCTCCTGTTGAGCTTGTGGCCTTTTCTGGACATCTGCCGGCTATATGGCCTTCTTTGTTATAGTTATAACATCTGATGGATCCTCTGCCCTGGGATTTTCCTCTGAAAGGTCTTCTACCTCTGAAGTTTCCTTGCTGAATATAATTTTCCCCCTGGTTCTAACTATTGTTTCCCTTACCATTGTCATGACTGGATTCTCCTTGATATCCATGTCCATGTCCTCTACCTCTAAAAGGACCTCTTCCACCCCTTTGTTGTCTTCCTCTTCCTCTATTGTGTTGTTCTTGTTTTCTCTTTAACTTCTCTTCCACTTTCAATGCCAACTGAAAGCATTTCTGAACTGTATCTGGATTATGCAGACTTAAATCTTCCTGAATATTGAACCTCAATCCATTAAGGTATCTGGCTACCTTCTCTTCGTCACTTTCCTTTACCTTTGTTTTCATACAAAGTTTCATGAATTCTTCTGTATATGAGCTGACATCTAGCTCCTTCTGCTTCAGGTTTTGCTTCCTCTTGTGTAATTGGATACTGTAATCCAATGGGACATAAGCTTCCTTTACTAATGCCATCATTTTCTTCCATGTAGTGACTCTACGCTTTCCTTCATGTACTCTATCATCTTGGACAAAATTCCACCATGTCAAGGCAGCTTCTTTCATTTTTGACTGGGCTATTTTCACCCTCTGTTGTTCTGGTATCTCCTCTGTTTCAAAGAAATTGTTCAAGGAGTCTATCCACTCCATCACTGAATCAGGTTCCATCTTTCCTGTAAACACTGGCAAATCCAATTTCACATCCATGGTTCTCCTTTCCATGGCCTTGAGGGCGTTCAACAGTGGTCTCTGGTCTGCAGGAACGACCTCCTCGTTCCAACTAGGGATCTCTTCTTCTTCCCTATCTTCTTCTCTACCAGAACCTACTCTGTTCCTCAACTTCGCTAACTCATCCTTCAATTCGTGATTCTAAGCCTTCACGGCCTTGCTCTGTGCAATCTGTTTCTTCACCAGAACTGCCAACTCAACGTTGGTCATCCTTGCCAGAATATCAGATGTTCCTTCGTCACCTGACATCCTGCTATATCCTGATCTTTTCCAGAAGATCCTTCCTTTGCTCTGATACCACTATGATGCAAAGGTAAACGCAACAGAAGCTTACAAATGGGAAGGAGGAGTCATTAACACAACCAGCATGTTAAAATCCTGGCTTGCCATCATCATCATATTTCTTGCTAACACAGACAGCATCATCATATTCCGAAGAGGCATGAAATATCCTCCTGCTAACTACTGTTTACTTCCTTATCGCCTTTCACCTTTCGCCTGTCAGCAGCATCATCACATTCGGCAAGCGCAAACATCCTCTTGATGTTCACTGTTCATCTTACCGTCAAACTCTATCTTCATCATCATGATGTTCAGCATCATCTTCATCAGTAGGATATAAACTATCCGGTTCCTCCCATATATCCTGATGACGACAACTTCAAGCACCTTTCCCTCAATGCTTACGTCACCCTGATATCTGACTACTCAAACAACAGCATTAGGATATGACTTATCTGGTCATATTGAAACATCCTGATGATGTTAACCAAACTTTATGCCGATGCCTTACGCTGATGCCAAAACACTTAGCGACAGCAGGATAAACTTGCATAGGGTGATATTCGCAATATCCTGATGACGATGACGTCACTTGCACCTGATGATGATGTCAACAGGATATAAGACACTTATATCATCCGCAACATGATAATGAATATCTGGTGATCTTTTCAATATCCAGATGATGACCTTCCCGGTCCTTAGCCAAAAAGTGAACTTTCACTTCTGCATGCGATAGCGACATGCGGACGATGGATACACCCGAAAGATGATCCTGACGATGATATACACACTGAGTATATATCCAACCTATATCATCCTGATGCACTTGAAACATACAGTCTTCGTCAGCTTCATAACCCGATCCGGATAGCGATATACTCACAGATGTCAATGCGATTCACTCCGTCTGGAAAAGCACATGCAGATCCCTGTATATCCGTCAGCTGCATGCAAACTCACAGAACCACACAATTTCACAAAGAAAATATGATGATCGGGCCGGATCACCTTCAGATCAAACTTAACAGTTTATCTTCCTAAATCCTAGCACATGAGGATGCTAGGTTGATTCACAGCATGCTATCAATCGATCTCCCACACAATGAAATGCATAAACAGAAAACTAAAATACAACCTAAACTAACATGCATGACCATTCCACTGATTCACAGAATCAACCGGTGGAAGGGTTGAAAGTATCCATTAACCTGTAATCAGAATAGAAATCAAAACATAAACAACTGATAAACCAGATAATGCAATTGATGAGATCTTATTTAGATGAAACACAAATGTCCTGTTTCTACAACAATGTTTCACAATGTCTGGACTGATCTCTGGATCTCACTCAATCACCATAACATAACTACTACTCTCTACTACTCTCTGATCTTCTCTCAAACCCTAACCGATCTGAATTATTTATAGCAATATCCTACGAGTACTACCAACTCAATTCCCAGCAGCTGGGAGCTTCCAAGCGGCTGGGAGAGGACAGCTCATACTACCTAATCACGAACTCTAACTGCCTGCACACTCTCCTAGGCTGATCTAATACATATGCATTGGTCCAATGGACCTTATTACATTATGAAGTCAAACATACTAAAAATAGACTAATGTCCTGTCATGCGGACAATGAACCTATATCCTGTCTTGTAGGGGTGCTCCTGCACCATTAGGAAACTCACCTTTTCACTTAGTATATGGGGTGGATCCCATCCTCCCTGTTAACTTGAAGATTCCTACACTGCAGTTTGCACAAGAGTACCTCGGTATAGACAATAACCAAGAGGTCAGGTTGCTTCAATTGATGCTCCTGGAAGAGAAAAGGAGTCAGGCAATTGATCAATTTGCAAACATCAGGCTGTTGTCAAACGCTGGTTTGACAAAAGGGCCAGGGTCAAAGCCTTTAGGATCTCAGATTTAGTCCTGATGTGGGACAAAGTGCATGAGAGGAAGGGAGATCATGGTAAGTTTGATAAACTTTGGATAGGTCCCTTCCGAATTTTTGAAATACTAGGAGACAACACTTACAGGCTTAAAAACTTGACAGGTGAGGATGTTTCATTACTAGTTAATGGATAGTTCCTTAAACATTATTTCCAAGCCTAAGTTAGTTTCATGATAGTCATGTGTATCATAGTGTATATTTGTATAGTTGTTTGTACAGTTTTTGTTTTTGTTTTGTTGTTTTGTTTTGTTTGCTGGTTGAGTTTTGTTTTGGTTAGTCAGGATGATGCAACTCATCACCTTAAAAAACAACCAAATTGTTAGGATTCAAGTGATGAGAGCATATTTATATATAGGTTATGATTCATTCTGAGAAGTATTTGTGATCAGGTCTGTGATATCTTTTCATCAGGGTGCCCTTTCTTGATCAAAGTGATTCTTTCACAATGACTCACCTAACAGCCTTGGGTTTGTTGAACACACAAGTATAGGTGTTAAGTGAAAAATCTAAAGGGACTCTCTTGCTACCAATACAATCTCCAACCTAAATCAGCAAGTGACCATACCTTGCACACTGAGCTTACATGATGACATTAGATAAATAAAGTATAAAATATTGAAAAATTAGAAAAAAGAAATAAATTAGGCCATCTAAGTAACTCTACTGGGGCTATAGATGCCTACTGGCAGTGGGGCTCTACTTAGGGGGATTGTATAGATAACCTTGCCAGGGCTATGGACGTCTACTGGCAGCAAGGCTCTATCCAGGTTGGCTATGAGGGATGCTCCCAAACTATGTAGCTTAACATCAGTTACTCATGTTTTCAAATTGCTTTCACTATGAGGATAATTAATCACTTGCACACACCTGATCCTTTGTTAGCACTATTGCCATGATGAAAACTTTATCATTCAGAAAGATTATGATGCTTATACTTAGAAAAAGTTAGAATACTATATATGAATGTGATCACCTCACTTGAATCATTGGAATTTGGTGGTTTTCTTTGGTGGCAAGTTGTTGTGTGGTTACACAACACGCCCCATTTTGACTTGACAAAACAGGGACCCACTTTTTGCTTGGCTTGGCTTGTGTTTTTTCTACTTTTCGGCGGTCTGGTAAAAGTAAGTCATGCAGGTGACCCTGCATAAGGGGGTTGGGTAAGTCATCATGATGAGGTTAGTTTGTCAAATTTAATATTTCATATCAATAACCTCATGGTTGTAAAGAGTACAAAATTTCATGCAGGTTTGCCTTTTGGATCACCCTAATATTCCTTAAGGAACGAAAGTTATGATAAGTCAAAGTTCGAGTCAAACCTGATATTCTAGGGGGGTCATATTTCTTAACATCAGTCATCTTAGCTAAGATCACCCTGATCCAATTTAATCACCCGATAATCATTTGGTCTGAAGCTTTGGACGTTAATTTTATGTGATAGTGGTATTTACCCATCAAACAACATCATATATTTTTCGGGGGTGATATTTTGAATATCACCCGATCTTACAAATATCACCCAAGGTTCCAAATATCACCCTATCACAAAATATCACCCTAGAGCTAATATGCCGATGATGTCATTTAATCCCGATGGATAAAGAAAATCACCCTGATGGTGACATCATCATCCTTTTTACCTCGCAGAGGTATATTTCTAGAGATCATCCCTTTTCCAATAACATGACGATGATGTCATGCCGATCTTTCAAAAAGGGGTCATATTCCCAACATGACCCGACATTCTGAATATCATCTGATCTTTAAAACATGACCTGATATTCAAATATCACCTAATATTCTCAACATCACCCGATCTATTGGCATCAGTCTTCTCGCTCAAAGGTGGAGGGTCATATTACAGGGGGCGTCATATTACAAGTATCACCTAAGCTTCTGGAGATCACCCCCTCATCTTGCCCCATGACATTTAATGCCCATAAATGCAGTAGGTGGATTCCCACTGATTGCAAACCTAATTCAAACACCTGACAACATCCGTAGATTCATGACAGAAGATCAATGGTTCTGATCGATTTAACCTGGTTTTGCCCTAATCTACCCTATGAATGAGATTAAAAGTGAAATTACAAGGTCATTTTACATTTACCTTGTGATAAAACAAGAATTTACAGAGCGTAGAACATTCAAACCCTCATACGACCTACCTGCGAATGCATACAGCTTGCAGCAAAATAGAACACGTGATTATCACCGGTATCCAAGCCTTTTCCATAATCATCTACTTAATCCAGGAGATAAGCGTTATTAGGTAAGTAATCAGAAACCCTCTTGTTGTCGTTTGCTGTAATATCCAATTGGTAAGTTCTTTTATGGTTTTGCTCTATAATTATGCATATCATGATGAAATGGAGATTAATAAGTATAATATGCATGATGTCGTAAACACATAGTGTTGTATATGAATGGATATAAATAGTATGGTAAGACCAGTCGTGTTCATTGCAGGAATCCATGGCAGACATCAGGCAGAGCAAGTCGGAGTCAAAATTTCTTAAGCCTATGTTCGTTCAACCTAAAGGAGTGCAGTTCAAGTATGGTTGGGGATACTCATCAAGGAAACACAAATTTAGCGGCATGATCGTCCAAGATGCATAACGATAAAGAAAGCACCCTACTAGATGTCATTTTTACATCAGGAATGTGGTATGCAGCTAGATTTCCTTATTACATGGAAACTCTAGAATTAATAATAGAATTTGCTAGAAATTACAATTCTCAGACAAGGAGAGTGGAAAAACATGGTAGGGTTTATGCAGATTTTTCCATCAAAGGGATTGCAACTACTTTCAATCTCCCATTTGGAAAGAAGGTAGTCAGTATGGATCTAAAAAAAATAGATATTCAATATAAAAATAACAAAAAGACTGCAAGAAACAGGATATATTAGTGGAGGGCAAAGAAAAGCACTTATACTGCCTCTGCCAAATTACCAGTGCACCTGTACAAATTTGACTTTGATGATGAATATCAATATATGATTGCCCTACTCACCAGAGTGATAGGCCAGCCTACTGCTGGAAGTTTTAAGGATTAGATGTATGGGGTCATCATGATGTGCATTTATACAAATAATAATCCATTATGGGTTAAAATCATTAGTGATGCCCTAGATGAACAAATGATGAACTTAGGAGGCCTGGAGTGTGCATTTTACATGACTTCATATGTTGTATATTCATGTGCTTACAAGGGTACATTTGATGCACTTACCACAATTGGAAAGATTGGTGGTAGTTTGACTGATGCCCATATATGGGACCATTACCCTCAGTTGCAAAGAACAAATTGTCTCCCTGACTACAAATTAGTGAATGATGCATTTTCTATGCATCTGGTCATAACAATGGAGGAGGATAGAACCAAAAGATTGAGCATGGAAGCTCAGGAGGTGTTATACAAGCATGGTGCCTGGTTCATCCAGTTTGCCACATTTTCCTACATCAGAGTAGAACATTTTGAGGGACAGCCCCTAATGTTACCTAGGTTCCCTACTGATGGGGTAGTCCTGATGGAGTTTATGAGACAAGTATCAACTATACTGGATGCATATAAAGAAAACAAGAAGATACCTCCAGTATTATTTCCAGTGATTATAGGGTGGTACATATGCCCTGATTCTAAAAACATAAAGAAGGCCATAGTGGGTCTGAACTTGATGAATTTATAGCCATTCCCACTGGCCAGATCATATGACCCCTATGGAAGGATGCAAAAGATCATAGGCCAGCCTATACATAAAAAGAACTTAGAGGATTTCTGGACTGACTGCGAGGATGAAGCTGAAGTCAGAAGAAGAAAATATCAAAGGCTCACCCTCAATCAAATTAAGACATTTGATTGCATTCCAGTGCTTGCACAATTGAAGAAAGATGATGGCAAGTTGTTGTCAAATGAGTATGAAGACAATAAGGTGTATAATGACACCATTTCAGCCCGTGACCTGATGCAACCTAAAGACATTTTGTTGGATCAGTTTACAAGTGGGGTGCTGTAGTTGACCCAAGCATGGGTAAATGAACAAATCAATGCATTGAAGAAGAAAGGTGTGGCAATCACAGTAGATAATAAGAGGAAAAGGCAAGAGATTTTAGATGAAGAATATGATGACTTTCTTATTGAGAAGAGAAAATCAAATGGAGAAAGGCTGCCACCTTGGAAACAAAGCAAAGGACCCCCCAGAGGAAAGAAGAAAACTGATGATAGTCCTAAGGGGGTGATAGTTGAAAGAGTTGATACATCGGTTGAAGGTGCATCTGCATCAAGACAGGCATCAGCCTCATCTGCACAGCCTTTGATAGATGAACCAAGAATGAAAAGAATCTTAAGGCCAGCCATAGAAACTGCAAGAGTACAGTATGAAGGCCAAACCTCACAGCAGAATGAGGAAGAAGCTATTCTTGAAGAGAAGCCAATTGATGAGGAGCCTGAAGATGATGATCCTATGACATTCACAAGAAAAAGGAAAGCACCCCTAGTGGCATCACCACCTAAAAGACAGAGAACATCTATGAGGGGTGAAATAAGACATGACCCCATAGTATTAAGGGGAGCTGGTAGTGAAGTATTTAGAAAAGAATTGCAACATGATGTGCCACTTCCTACCATCATTCAATTTAAGACTGATAAGGCTGAGGAGCAAGCGAAAGAAACCACTAGAGCAGTTCAAGGTGGTCCATTCTCATTAGAAGAAACTATGGAACTATCAGATGATGAGGTGGTACAAAGTGTGACTTCTCAATGGATGGAGACCCTTGCTTCTAACACTCGCATGACTCCTCATGGAACTCCATCCTCACAGAGGGTGATATTAGAAGAGTTGAAGCAAATAGAGCAAGAAAAGGAAACTAGCCCAGAGAGGGCAGCCCAACAAATCGGGCTTAATAAGTTAGTTGATCAGGTAACTGGCCCTGTGGTGATAGACCTAGCATACAAAGAGGATGTAAGTACTGAACATCAAGCAGGTGCAACTGATAAAGAAGAAAATGTTGAAATAGCCAACTTGGCAGAAACAGAAAGCAACGCTTCAAATATGGTACAACAATAATAGGATATATCTGATGAGCCCAAAACAATTGAGGTCCGGCAAAAGGGTGGTGATAAAGAAACATCAGGTGATGATGTCCCCAGGACTCAAGAGATCTCAGGTGATAAGGATGTATCAGGTCATGATGACCTAAAGACTTAGGAGGTAGATACATCAGGTATGGAACAAAATGTGATCCAAGATCACATTGATGCACCTATTACAAACACAATGATATCCACGGATACAAATGTGCCTCAGGATGAGGAAATTCCCAAAGTGGATGAAACACAAAAGGAGGGAGTAAAAGATCAGGTCCATGAACAGAATGTAGATACATCATAACATCCTCCTCCGCAAGAAGAATTTCCTCAGGAGGAAGAAATACAATAGGATCCCCCTCAGGATGAAGATCATGAGGAAGAAATAAGGAAATCACCCTCTATATCAAGAATAGAAATAGATATAGGAGATCAGGGTAGACATGATGATGATGACGGATGCCAAGGATCCAGAGATCAAGTACCTCAATGGCTTGAGAAAGAAATAGGTACGGAATTAGGCTTTGAGATTCAAGAGTTTGATGTTTCAACATTATTTTTAGAAACCATCATGAAGCCAAAGAGGAAAGCCAAATTAACATCTACAATAAGAAGAGACCCTGCTACAAGCAGAAGGACCTTCTAGGTAGCACTTCCCATCGGTGAGAAAGAGAAAGGCAAAATAGCCCTAGAAGAGTTCCAGATTAGCATAGTTGATTTGGGGTTTGCCAATGAAGACCAAGAAGGTCAGGAAGGGAAGGATATAATAGATTCTTTGACCCAGAGGGTGAAGAAATAAAAAGAGAAGAATAAGCAGCATAATGAGAACATTGCTCAGATGCATTCATACATAAAAGGGTTGATTAACCCTAACAATACATCATCAGATCAGGTAGTCCCATTGACTAGAATTTCTCAAGAGGATGTTAATAAATTGGACCTTATGAGGCATGAGTCAGTGATTATGAGGAAATGGATGTCATCAGCACTAACAGGAGCTGAGGAAGTCGTGAGCACCTCTTTGCAGAGGTGGAATTCTTTAAGTATCTCCAGGAAGAAAGTTGATAAATTATAGACTGAGGCCAGAAGGAGGTCATTCCAGTTGGAGAAAGCCTTGGGTGCTTTGAGTGAAATAAAGAGGATTAATCCTTAGATCATGATAAATCATCAGGTGCTGAATAATAACACTGCCATGCTAGTGGATATTTGGTATAGGGACATCAGATTTGAATGTGATATACTGAAGAAGTGCAGCAGTAAATTAAGAGGTATCAGTGTGAAGCTACACAACATGACATCCTATGAAGCAGAAGTCCTAGAAGCCCTAGAGGGAAAAGTAGAGGGGAAAATTGAAAACCAAGACGCAGACTTTGCCATAAAAGCTCTGCATGATAACTTCTAGTCGATGGCTGCTTACCCTCTCAACCACCTGATGGAAGAAGCAATGAACAAGATCATGAGGATCAAAGTCAGGGTGGAGAACTACAATGAGACATTGAGCAATAGGAAGGGTAAATTGGAGACCCTCAGAGATAAGTTTCAAGCCCATAAGCACACCATCAGTAAAGCCAAAACTCAGGATGGCGAGGAAGTTGAAAGAATAGTAGAAGCATATGAAAATATCAGGATAGTAATGCAGGTCCATATACAAGGCGATATCCATCAGGATGATAAAGACACAGAAAGCGATGATCATGATGATCATAATGATGAAGAAGAACCTGAGGAGTAGATGAAGATGTGCTACAAGGGAAACATCTGCATTAGGTACTTAGAGAAAAATAAGTTACCTAGATGGTTGCCAGCTGGCAAGCTGTGCCATGAGATACAGTTGACCAAGTCAAAAAGGAATATGCACCGTGGATCTTAATCGATAAATCTTGATCATAGATCATTTGTAACCACTCCCTCACCTTATTCTATAAAAGGTGCAGGGATGCCTTGTTTTAAACATTCGAAGCTTAATTGAAATTTGTTTGCTGAAATATCAGGGCCTATTTCAAAGTTATTGTAAACATACATATTTTTGCATACTTAATGAAAGAGAAGACCATTTTGATTACAAATCATCATAAATCCTGAGTAGTCTGTGTTTGAATTCTTGATATATTCTTTGATTTGTTGCATCCCTTGGAGTGCTTATCAGTCTGCATGTATTGTCTTCATTCATCATCCTTTGAAGTTTGCATCATCTGTATCTAGCTGTGGAACATCTTGGTGAAAATATGGTTTGATTTCTTCTCCTAATGATAGTATCAAGTGTGTATGTAGCTAAATAACTGAAGATTCATCATAATTTGAAGTATTCTTTTACATTTCTTTCATTTTCATTGATTCACCATCACAATTGCAAATAATAGATAATCAGAAGCAAATAATATGAAATATGCTGACATCTCGTAGATAATTGAAAATTCATAGCATATTTGAAGTTAAAGCATGTTAAATAGACAAATATCATGCAAAGATTTAAGTGCAGACACATTATTGGAAGAAATACACTGTGTAGAATAACCTTTTTATGTAGTATCTTTACAGGAACAAAATCCTACTGATAAACAAACGTAAAATGGAAAACAGCAACACACATCAACCACTGAGTAACGTTAGTAGATTATGAACTAATCCACGGAGACTTGGGATCATGAATTCTTTGAATTCATCGTATCTTTCAAGATGAGTAAAGGTTGTTGTGTAACTTTTATTCTATGTTTGCTTATGACTAACATCATGATCAACAGATCTGTGCCATACAAGATGTTCCTTCCACATTTCACCAATGCTCAAAATTCCCTCACAACGGCATAGAGGTTACTACATATGCTCATCCATGTCCTTTCCAATACTGCAATTTCTTGGAAGGACGTGACCACACCTTTTGTCCTTACAACAACACCACTAAGAAACCTACAACATCTGCCTCATATGTCAACCACCACTTCACAAATCTTCACACCACTTGAGGTCAAGATCAAGCTAAGTGACATGGGGTGTGGCAAATACAACCTTCAATGTACCTTTTGTGTAGGAACATTGCCCACTCCTAAGACATTTGGTGCACCTAAGAAAGAATAAGTCTCCAAGGTAGTCATCAAATTCAAACCATCACCCACCTTTGAAAGGAAGCATCTCCTTGATCAGGATGTTCTCAAAGACATATCCTCATAGTTATACAAAGATGAGGAAATAGAACAAGAAGCCCCTACTATCCCAACTAAAATCTATGGAAAGGGTCTTGAGATCATCAAGTATATGGGATACAAAGGACAAGGTGGTATAGGCCTTCATGAGCAAGGGATTGTGGAGCCAATTCAAGCAAAAAGAAACCTGCATTGTCATGGATTAGGGTATGGGAAACAAGAATCCATCATTACTGATGGTGAATGTATCTTAGGTGAAATCGTTAAGGTTTCCCTTAAGGTCGATAACGTCAACGAAGTAGACCATCAAGACTCCTTTAGTGATTTCACCAAATTCTTTGAAACCTCTATATACACCATCTATACCCTAACCATCACTCCATCTAACTCCCATGACCTACCTCTTGTTTACCCCCAGATTATAGATTGGGACCAACAAGGACCTCCCATCCTTGATGTGGCTGAAAATGATGAGGCACTAGTAGAAATGATGGGGGTCAGCGATCACTTCCCTCTTAGAGACCACAGGCCATATATATCATGGAACTCAACACATCTACCTACTTTGGAGAAACCACCCATGCTCTTAGTCACAAAAACATAAAAATAAAAACAACACCCCTAGTGAAAATCACTATGTGGCACTTTCGGGTGACGAAAAAATTAAAATAAAGGATGTATCCCCTAGTAAAGACCTCCATGAGGCACTAGGAGATGAGTGCATGGGTCTTCTTGAGATAGACGAAGTATATCCAGACAGATCACCCATCCTAGTGGAAGCATCGCAGGAAATGAACCTTGGGACAAAGGAAGTGCTAAAAATCACATTTAGAGCAGAATCTCTTACAACAACAGAATAGGAAAACTTCCTAGCCTTCTTCAAGAAAAGAAGCCGTAATTTTGCATGGACTTATGCTAATATGCCAAGACTAGATCCCACCTTGGTTGTTCATCACCTTGTGATACATCCCAATATAAAACCAGTGAAACAAAAGCTAAGGAAAATGAATCCTCAAGTTGCACTCCTTGTTAAGGTAGAGCTTAAGAAACTCCTGGATGTGGGGTTTATCTGACTAATAGACTACCCCGAGTGGGTATCTAACATTGTACCAGTAGCCAAAGTCATTGGGGACATCTGATGCTATACGGATTTCAGAGATCTCAATAAAGCATGTCATAAAGACGACTTTCCGCTACCCAACATCAACATCATAGTGGACCTCATAGTAGGGCATGATATGTTGTCCCTAATGGACAGTTTCTCAGGATACAATCAAATCAGGATCGCAAAGGAAAGCCAACATAAAACATCCTTCATATGTCCTTGGGGGATATACTGTTGGTTCATGATGCCTTTCAGCTTGAAGAACACAGGTGTAACATATCAACGGGCAATGACGGTCATCTTCCATGACCTCTTCCACTACATAATGGAAGACTATGTGGATGATCTGCTGGGATAATCTAAGACCAGAGAGGAACATCTAAATGTGTTGGCCAAGATCTTTTATAGGTTGAAACAATACAATGTGCGGTTGAATATGAAGAAGTGTGTCTTCGAGGTCACTTCTGGGAAACTTTTAGGATACATAGTATCGAGAAGAGGAATTGAAGTAGACCCTGCCAAAGTCAAAGCTATAACAGAGATGCCTCCTCCAAAGACACTTAAGTAGCTACGAAGTCTACAAGGAAAGCTTCAATCTATTTGACGATTCATCGCACAACTTGTTGATAAATGCCAACCATTCTAGCATCTCCTCCGCAAGAACACAACTTTCATGTTGGATAGTCAGTGTTAGAATGCTTTTGAGAGATTGAAAGAATACCTTGCTAACCCACCTATCCTGATTCCACCAAAACAAGGAGAACCCCTTCTCTTGTATATTTCAACGACAGAAACAGCTATAGGGAACTTGTTGGCACAACATGATGAACAAGGAAAAGAGAGGGCCATATATTATATTAGCCAAACCTTTGTGTCCTATGAGCTACATTATACTTGGATTGAACGAGCATACCTAGCTGTCATCTTCACCACACAAAAGTTGAGTCACTACATGCTTAATCACAAAACTAAGCTCATTACCAAGATAGATCCACTGAAATATCTGCTAAATAGAGCTGCCCTAATAGGAAGAATGGCTAAATGGGTAATGATCCTAAGTGAGTTTGATATTGAATACATAGATAGAAAAGCCATTATAGGATAGGTCATCGCCGATCAATTAGCTAAGGCACCAATCCCAACAGAGCAACCAATACTTGCAGAGTTTCCACATGAGTCTATATTATTGGTAACACCAACAACAGAATCATGGAAGATGTACTTTGATGGGTCTTATACACATCGAGGCTCGAGGGCAGGCATTCTATTTGTTACCCCTCAAGGAGATACCATCCCCAAATCATACAAAATCACATTTCCATGTACAAACAATGTAGCAGAATATAAGGATCTTATCACAGGACTCCACATGGTGATTCAGTGGAAGATCGATGTCACGTCTCAAACTTTGATACTATCTGTGGTGACTTTTTGTGGAAATAATCTATGGATAATTATGTCTATTAGATAGATAATTTATTATTTTGAAAGATGAATGATTATTTTAATATGGAAAGATGTAATGAAATGAATGTAATAATTATGTTAGTAATGCTTCGGCTATGCTTCGAGGCTATTTGGTTACTAATCTATTAATGGGAAATTGGAATTTACTATGAGTTGCAGGTTACCAAAGACAAGAGGTGGTTGAGGTAAAGGAGATTAGCATCTTGGTAGGGTTAAGATGGAGGGATATCATTCACACACTTCACATAGTGACATATAGTTGCATATGTTTGCATATTGAATGATTTAATAGTTGAATTTAAATTGCATTTTTATTTTATTTAAATTATATGATTTTATTGCATAGCTAGTTAATGGTGATTTAATTAGATTATTTAATTAATTGTTAATTAAATACTATGAGTGCTTAGAAAATAGAATAGTTGAATTAGTTATTTAATTTTTTTTATTTAGAGAATAATTATATTCTATTTAAATATTAGTTTTATAGATACATTGTGATAAATATGTAAATTATTTTAATAATATTTTTAGAACTAAAAATAGAATAAAACATGATTTTGGAACAAAAACTAAATTTAGGAAAGAAAAAGATCTAGAAAATGAAACCGCTTGAGGAAGAGGAAACAATAAAAGAAGAGTTACAATTCATTTCTTGTGCACCAAAACTCCTAATTAACATCTTGCATTCTCAAAAGAAGGGGAAGCTCTTCATTTCTAAAAACTGCATTCAAAACAAAAAGAAATTGCAAAAGCATTTTTGGGCACAAAGAGGGAATAGTACAGATCAAGAAGCCTCTATAAAAATCTATGGGAATCAAGCATTCTATTGGGATAGGGAGTGAATTCTAGATTCTTATTTAATCTTAGATCATCTGTGGCTATGTGTATGAACCTTTTTCTTATGTGTAAAAACCATGATCTTCTGTCTGAAATTGATATATAAAAATACATGCAATTGGCTGTGGCATTGTAAAAGAAATGTTTTGTTTGGAAATATATATATATATATATATATATATATATATATATGTCTACCTATGAAGATGAGACCTAAAATGGATGCAAATTACACCTAATATGCACCCAATCTCAAGTCCAAGGGACCTCGAGATTGAACTAAACTACTAACAAGATAACTATCTAATTGCACCCTAAAATAAGCCTATTAGTAGTGATATGTCCTAAGATATGAAATGCTATTACTAAACTATGCTAGAATTGAGCTAATTCTATATGTTGAGCACTCAAATTGACAGCATAACATTGCATAAAATGACTTGTTCCAAATAGGAGGTGGAGGCCTCAATTTATAGATTTTTGGAGATAAGATTGGAGGGCTAGGATCAATTTGAAGGATCAATGGTTGAGATTGGTTGAGGATCCTCAAGCAAGGAGATTTGGAGAAATGGCATGATTGGATTGAATGAGAAAGTTGCCCCAAGATTCAAGGGATGATCAATGGATGAGATTGCAAGTTTGAATGGATGGATGGTTAGGATTGAGTAGGTGTATGACATGTAAGGACTCATTTTTGAAAAGTAAGGCTTGGACTTTGTGAGGAATTTTAAATTTCATGGAGAGGACAAGTAGAATTTAAAATTAGAGGAATAGAGTTCAAACAGTGCCACATGGAATTTTAAATTGAGATGAATAGTGACACATGGAGTTGGGTGGAAGAAAAAGGATAAATGTACTCAATTTGAAAGATTTGCCCATGCTTCCAAAGTACCACTTGTCATGTACATGTGTGTACATTGGATGACAAGTGGACTTGTAGAAACATGGGGGTTTGTAATGATGAATTAATTAAAATTAATTCATGTGCACATGGATTAGAAGAAAATAATTATGATTACAAAAAAAATCAAAAGTGCACAAAATATGGAATTAAATAAATATGGTAATTTATTTAATTTTTGGCATGAACTATAGTCCAAAATATTTAATTTTCAAACTATAGTAGAGGAATTTAATTTTTATGACATGATAAAGGTGCAGAATAAATTAATTAAATAATTGGATCAGATGAAATGATGCAGATGGACTAGAGTTGAATGTGCTCATGGATGAAGTTGGTTGTGACCATTTTCAGGTTTCTACAACATACATACATACATACATACACATATATATATTAAGATCGACATATAGGTATATTGGATCAACTGTATTTTATATGGGATCGATTGTATGTTATATGGGATCGTTTGTATGTTATATGGGATCAACTACATTTTTATTGGATCGATTGTATGTTATATTGGATCAACTATATTTTATATTAGATCAGTTATATGTTATATTGGATCAACTGTATTTTACATTGGATCGATTCTATGTTATATTGGATCGACTGTATGTTATTTTGGAATGATTGCATTTTCTAATGGATTGACTGCATTATAATGAAATGCTTGTGAAGTTAGCACTAAGGCCATTGTATGATGCAAGAGCATCCAATGGTGTAAGGGCAATCTTGCATCACCCAAAAAAATATGTGTTTCAAAATTATTGATGTTCTTTCCATTTCTTTTCAAAATTTGTGGTTCTAGTTCCATAATCGCTTGAATAATGATGTAGAACTTTTAGTTTTTCCATACTGCTAAAAATAGCAACCTATTTTTTTTGGAAAGTTTGCATTTGGGCATGAATTGAAGTGAAAATTTACAGGAAGCTTCGTAACTAAAAAATAAGACCTTTGGCGAAGGAATCACGCAAAGATCATTTGCGAGCTGAAAGATATTAAAGTTTCCATTTCCTGAAAAATGCCTAAAAATTATTCAAACTCAGGTTTGAGGCACTAAATGGCCTTGTACGGGCCTGAAAATGGTCAGAACTAGTAGATCTAGTTCTTAGCACGTAGAGTACTCCACGAGCTTTCTGAGGCATAAAACAGTTCGTCAATTAGACACCCAGATCAAAAGTTATGGGTCCCAGAAGTTAACCTTTTGGAGGGAGATGCAAATTTCAAAATTAGGTTGTTGGTTGCCAAAAAGGCTATTAATAACTATTTTTGGGAACTTTGGGAGTAGGAGAGTTAAGGGGAAAAGTGTATAGTCAAGAATAGGTGGGAAAATAGAAACCCTAGCTGATTTGGGGTTACAGATGGCAGATGATTCCAGAGTCTTGTGAGAGGAAGCTGTAATGTGTTGCAGCATGTGGAGGGTTGATTCCTCTGATTGCATTTGAGCTTCTGTAATGTAATAAGTTGTCCAAATCAATAAAGAAACTTCTATTTTATGTGTGCAATTTCTACTGTTGTGTGTTTTATGATTTACCCCTTCATCAAGTGGTATCAGAGTAAGGGTTCTTGAGTGTGTAGATAGATCGCCGACCGTGAGGCAATTTGTACTAGGACCTGAGGTTGTGGGTTTGCTGTAGAGATCAAGATGCCTCCACGAAGAAATTGTAATGGGATGAATACTTTGATGGAAGAGGGGTTTTAGGGTCCTACAAAGATAAATTGATGCATTGCAAGAGGAGCTACAAGTAGGGTTTGAGCCAAGAACAAGAGATGAAAGTGAGGATGAAGCAGAAGAGGAGCTATCTGAGGAAGAACAAGAAGCTGCAGGAGATCCTATAGAAGTTAGGTTGTTAAGGGCCATTTCTAAGATTGGAAAGAGGCCTAGGATCAAATTTTCTACATATTCGAGAGATTTGAATCTAGAACAGCTTATTGATTGGATTAATGACATGGAGGAATATTTTGAGTATGAAGATGTGGAAGACCCAGATTGGGTAAAGGTTTGCAAAAACAAAATTGAAGGGCCATGCCAGTATTTGGTAGAAGGAGGTCCAGTTAAAGAGGAAGAGAAGAGGAAAAGTAAAGATCACTAGATGGGATTAGATGTTGGAGAAACTATAGAAGTAGTTTATTCCTATGGACTATGAGATGGAGTTGTTGAAGAAACTGCAAGGATTGAAGCAAGGCAACAAGTTTGTTAAGGAGTATACAGAAGAGTTTTATAAGATTACTATCAGAACTAGTCATGCAGAGGCCAACAAGGAGAAGGTATCCTATTACATAATGGGTTGAAGCCAAGTATTCAAGAGGAGCTGAGCCTGGTCAGAATGACCACCATAGAAGATGCATACCAGTTTTCCTTGAAGGTGCAAGAGAAGCTGAATAAAAGATTTGATAGCAAGAAAAGGGGAAGAGGTTAACGCAGAAGGACTGGTGGAAGACCCTATGGGGGCCGAAATGAAGATTAAAGAAAAGTGAAGAAGCCAGCACCAGTCAAAATTAGAGAGGAGATAATACCTACCACCCTCATAACTAGAACAATGGTGAGCAAAGAGGAAGAGGAAGAGGCAGACCTGGGTAACGACTTGGAAGAGGAGGTTTCAGAGGAACCTGTTTCCAATGTGGAGAAGAAGGGCATCGAGCATACGAGTGTCCACATAATTAAGGAAGAAAATAGAAGACCTGAAGGTAATGCATGAGTTGCACATGTCAATGAAGATGTGCAATCTGAGCACTCTGAAGATACTGAAAGGGGAGAATGCCTAGTTGTTAGAAGAACTTTGTTGAATGAGGAGAAAGAACCCAATCAGAGGAAGAGTTTATTTCGCACAAGGTACAAATGTGAAGGTAAGTGTTGTGATATTATTATTGACAGTGGAAGCACTGATAATATTTTTTTAGAGGAGATAGTTGACAAGTTGAAGTTGAGAAGAAGAAAGCATCCACATCCATATCAGATTGCATGGTTGCAGAAGGACCATAGAGCTTTGGTCAATGAGCAGTGTTTAGTGAAGTTCAAGATTGGTGACTACCATGATGAGGTGTTGTGTGACATCATACTGATGGATGCATGTCATTTGTTATTGGGGATGCCAGGGCAGTATGATAGAAGCACTATCCATGATGGCTATGCAAACACATACTCCCTAACAAAGGACGAAGTTCATCATAAGTTGAAGCCCTTGAAGGAGGTGGAAGAAAAGGTATGTAGTACTGCCATAACTTGTTTGGTAGATGGTAGAAAAATTTTGGAGGGTATGAAGCATGAGCATCATTGCTTTGCATTGATTCCTAAGATTAGTCAAGAGAAATGTGAAGATGTACTAGCAGAAGTCTCAGAAATGTTAGAAGAATTTCAAGATATTGTCTCTGATAATGTACCAAAAGGTTTACCACCACTGAGGAAGATAAGTCATCAAATGGATTTGATACCAGGAGCCAGTTTGCTGAATAAGGCAGCCCATAGAATGACTCTAGCAGAGAGTAAAGAGTTGAACAGACAAGTTCAGGAGTTGTTGAGGAAGGGATTGATAAGAGAGAGCCTAAGTCCATGTGCAGTACCTACAGTACTAGCACCAAAGAAAGATGGAGAGTGGAGAATGTGTACAGACTCTCGAGACATCAATAAGATCATGATCAAGTACAGATTTCTATTGCCAAGAATGGATGACATAATGGACTATTTGAGTGGAGCCAAGTACTTCATGAAAATTGACCTGAAGAGTGGGTGTCACCATATCTATATCAAGGAAGGAGATGAATGGAAGACAGCCTTCAAGATAAAGGAAGGTTTGTATGAGTGGCTAGTCATGCCATTTGGGCTAACCAATGCACCAAGCACATTCATGCGGCTCATGAACGAGGTATTGAAAGAATTTTTGGGAACTTTTGTTATTGTTTATTTAGATGATATTTTGATTTTCAATAAGACTTGGGATGAGCATATGATGCATATTAGAAGAGTTTTTGAGAAGCTGAGGGAGGAGAAGTTGTTGATCAATATGAAGAAATGTAGTTTTTCAAAGAAGGAGTTGGTATACCTAGGATTTGTTGTCTCAGAGGAAGGTCTTAAGATGGACCCATAGAAGGTGAGGTCTATCATTGAATGGCCTACACCAAAGAGTACCACAGAGGTATGATCTTTTTATGGTTTGGCAAGTTTTTACAGAAAGTTTATCAGGAATTTTAGTAGCATTTGTGCACCCCCAACTAAGACAATGAGAGGGGATAGAAAAGAGTTTAGATGGACTAAAGGAGCAAATAAAAGCTTTGATACATTGAAGTAGAAAGTCACAAAGCAACCTATTTTGGCACTTCTAGATTTCAATAAGATATTTCAGGTAGATTGTGATGCTAGTGGCAGTGCTATAGGAGTTGTTTTGAGCCAAGAAGGTAAGCCCATTGCCTATTTTAATGAGAAGCTTATGTTGCAAGTATGAGGTTAACTAGTGTTGTCATTGATGTCAACATACTCATATTGCATTGGTAAGAAGGATTGGATGAGCTGTGTACTGAGGATATTGAGAAAATTAGTCTTAATCAGGAACAGTGAAGAACAGTGATGAGAAGAAGGCAAATGTACTCAATAGGTTGAGGATTAGAGGATGTGAATTAAAGGGTTTGTAGATATGAGTCTTGAGGTGATCCAGTTAAGATTTTAGAGGTCCACATGAAGATATGAAAAAGTTATGATCGGTCAAGTAGAACTGGTTCCAGGAGATGCTCTAGAGTGACAGAGTGTTACAAAAAGGTCTGGTGAGATCCGGAGGTGCATTTTCAGACTTTGTAGATTAGAAGGAGTGTTTGGGATGTCCTTGTGATGTGTCATCTCAGGTTGTACATAGTTTGGAGGTCTGAAAGAACCTATTTCAGTTTGACAGTCGCGACAGACTGTGTTCTTGAAGTTTCAGATGAAGAGGAGAAGAGATTCCAGTAAGTAGAGGAAGTGCGGATGTACCTGGTCACTCAGGCAAGCTTGTGAAGGTTCTTGGATCATGTTGAGGTTGTGTTGTCGGTCCACATTAATGTTAGAGCCTAGAATTGAAGATATTCTTCTGGATGAAGATATTCTTGTTCAGACTGGCCAACCGGATGAGTTATTCATCTTGCGAATGTTCTTGTGGATGATTGCCGACTTGCGAATGTTCTTGTGCATGATTGTCGACTTAGATGATTGTTCCTAAGTCAATGCCTTGTATAAATAAAGGTTTGTGAGTTCATTTCAAAGTGTGTGTGCAACAAATGAGTGTGGTATAGCAAAAAAGTGAAGGGCAGAGTAGAACTATCTCGGGCTTAAATGGAACTGATCCAGACATGGTAAAGATGTCAATCTCCAGTTCAAGTTTGTGATTCTTATCACTTTGTAGACAGTGTGTCTCTTGTAGGTAGTGTGCCTCCTTGTGAGCAGTGTGCTCAGGCAGTGAGCCCTAATTGGCATGTGCCATTCATTTTTTTCTTATTCTTCTAATAGAGAATAATCCTTGGGTTAATCACCCTGTGGTTTTTCCCTTAACTGGGTTTTCCACGTCAAAATCTTGGTGTCTAATGTGTTGATGTTTATCTGATCCTGTGTTTATGAATTATGCTTTCATGAATGGTTAACTGATATGCTATTAACTAACAAACAAGAATCAAGTGTTTAAAGTAGAAGCAAGTTTTTGTACAACTGATTCACCCCCCCTCTTAGTTGTGTGCCCTAGATCTAACAGCTTAATGATGCCAAGAAAAAGTATTATGTTTATGATCAGAAGTTTTATGCAATAGTTTAGGCTTTGAAGAAATGGAGACATTATTTGTTGCCAAAGGAGTTTGTTTTATATATTGATCATTAGGCTTTGCAGTATCTTAATAGTCAAGGAAAGTTGAACCAGAGGCACTTAAAATGGATCGAGTTTTTCTAGAGCTATACTTTTGTTTTGAAGCACAGGAGTGGGAAGTCTAACATAGTTGTAGATGCCTTGAGTAGAAGGCAAAATTTGTTGACAGAAATGAAGATAGAGGTTGTTGGGTTCAATGAGCTCAAAAGTTTGTATCTAGAAGATCCAGATTTTGTAGAGGCCTGGAAAGCTTGTTTGGAACCTATTACTTTGGGCAGGACAAAATGGTTGGATTTCATAATCCAAGATGGCATGTTGTTTAGAGGAAGCCAGTTGTGCATTCCAAGGAGTTCCATGAGAGAGAACCTAATTAAGGAGAAGCATAGTGGAGGATTGGCTGGACACTTTGGTTGAGATAACACCATTGCTATTGTTGGTGAAAATTATTATTGGCCATAGTTGCAGCAAGATGTGAGGAAATTTGTGCAGAGTTGTAGAGTGTGTCAAATGGCAAAAGGAACAAGTCAGAATATAGGGCTATATTAGCCATTACCTGTACCAGAGAAGCCATGTGATGATATTAGTATGGATTTTGTTCTTGGTTTACCAAGGACATAGAGAGGACATGATTCCATTTTTGTGGTGGTGGACAGATTCTTGAAGATGGCACATTTTATTCCTTGTAAGAAGACTAATGATACTATTCATATTGCAGAGTTATTTTTTAGGGAGGTGGTGAGATTACACTGTCTACCAAAGAGCATAGTTTCAAATCAAGATACCAAGTTTGTTGGTTATTTCTGGAGGACATTGTGGAAGAAGTTGAAGATAGATTTGAAGTTCAATTCTGCACACCATCCACAAACTAATGGACAGACGGAAGTGGTGAATAGGAGTTTGGGTAACCTGCTATAATGCTTAGTAGGAGATAAGCCCAAGGGATGGGATTTGATTTTACCATAGGCAGAATTTTCTTACAATAATTCTGTCAATAGGAGTACTGGTAAATCACCATTCCAGATTGTATATGGGAATAGTCCAAGAAATGCTTCAGAGTTAAGGAATCTAGACAAAGGAGAACAAATAAGTGCCGAGGCTGAAGACTTTGTAGAACACATGAAGAATTTGCATGAAGAGATGAAAAAGCAAATTAATAAGATGAATATTCAGTACATGGCTAACGCAGATTAGAAAAGGAGATATAAGGAATTCCAAGTAGGATATGAAGTCATGGTTCACTTGAGAAAAGAAAGGCTCCCAATTGGAACATCTAATAAGCTAAAAATGAAGAAATTTGGACCATCTAGAATTTTGAAGAAACATGATTCAGGAAATGCATATGAGGTAGAGTTGCCGAGTGGGATCAACATTTCCCCTATTTTCAACATTGCTGATTTATCAAAATATCATGAAAGTGGAACATAGGATGGACCAACAGAAGAACAATGAAGTATTCTGGCATCTACTTCAACAGAGGAGATAGAAGAGATCTTGGATAGCCCTATGGGAAGAAGTACTTGGAACAGGCAATATGAAGAATACCTGGTAAAATGGAAAGGAAGGTCTATTGAAGATTCTTCTTGGTTGTCTAAGGCAGAGGTTGACCGTTTAGGTTTTCCTCACACAAACACCTGAGACGTGACAGGGTCACTTCTCAAATTACCCTCGGTGTCTAATCCAGGAGCATCTAGTGGTGTAAGGGCAATCTTGCATCACCCAAAAAAATATGTGTTTCAAAATTGTTGATATTCTTTCCATTTCTTTTCAAAATTTGTGGTTTTGGTTCCATAATCACTTGAATAATGATGTAGAACTTTCAATTTTTTTAAACTGCTAAAAATACCAACCTGCTATTTTTGAAAAGTTTGCATTTGGGCACGAATTGAAGTGAAAATTTATAGGAAGCTTTGTAACTAAAAAATAAGACCTTTGGCGAAGGAATCACGCAAAGATCATTTACGAGATGAAAGATATTAAAGTTTCCATTTCTTAAAGAATGCCTAAAATTTATTCAAACTTAGGTTTGAGGCACTAAACAGCCTTGTACAAACCTAAAAATGGTTGGAATGATCAAATCTAGTTCTTAACATGTAGATCACTCCACGATCTTTCTGACGCATAAAACGGTTCGTTAATCGAACATCCGGATCAAAAGTTATGGCTCTTGGAAGTTGACCTATTTTTGGAGGGAGATGCAAATTTTAAAATTAAGTTGTTGGCCCCCAAAAAAAGCTATTAATAACTATTTTTTGGAACCCTGGGAGTAGGAGAGTTAAGGGGGAAAGTGTAGAATCAAGAATAGATGAGAAAACAAAAACCCTAGCAGATTTGGGGTTACAGATGGTAGATGATTCCAGAGTCTTGCGAGGGGAAGTTGTAATGTGTTGCAGCCTGTGGAGGGTTGATTCCTCTGATTGTATTTAAACTTTTATAATGTAATAAGTTGTCCAAATCAATAAAGAAAGTTCTATTTTTTGTGTGCAATTTTTGTTGTTGTGTGTTTTATGATTTACCCCCTTCATCACTGTATATGGACGATGGCACGGCGTCACCAAATGGTGTGGTAGTCCCTTAGGGACTATGACCCCATTTGGGGATGACTACCCCCTTTTATAACTTTTTTAATTCTTTTCAAATGTTTGCATTGGGTATGGATTACATCTGAAACCCTCACAAATATGTAAATATTTAGCATGAAATCAATATCGTTGTTCTTGTTGCGCTTGAGTGTTGTCTGTCTCCCGATTATAGTTTATTTGATAATGTGTGTGTGTGTGTATATATATATATGAAATTGAATTTATTGTACTGTAGTAAAAGAAATATTCATTCCATTTTATATTTGCACCGTTGAAAATGACTTGTATGACCTTTTGAATTATTGAGTTTCTTGTAAAAGGTTATTTTGAGAGTAATCTTTGGTAAAACTAGCAATATATCAAATCCCTTGATTTAATAAATAAATGCATTATATTTAACTAGTGGAGCATCACATCTAAAATTAACTAGATCAGGAAAAATTGATATAAAATAAGGAAAATAGTAAACTTTCCAACAAGCAAACTAGTGAAATCAACTGAATAATGGAAACAATGATTGAATTTGAAATATAGATATTTATGACTATGGAAAAACCAAACTTAGAAAATTGTGCTTTGTATATTTTTGGTAAAGTATGAATTTTTAGGACAGGATGTAGAATGTGGGCTCCCAGAGATTATAGTTTTACTTTTTCTAAAACTATCATTTTATTTATTTGCTTGGCCAAGCTAATGTACCATTGAAACAAATGGATTTGTTTAAAATCCTAGAACTATGTTTGTCTATGCCACATCTCATTTGCAAGAGTTTATGTCATTCTAGGATTAGGATGCATACATGAAGCAAACATGCATTGAGTGATTCCCTCCTGCTTACACCGTTCTAGGTTGCTAGGCTCTTTGTGCAGGGTCGGTACTTTCTTTGAGTTAGGAAGAAACCCAAGGAAGTCCAATAGTTCGTGGTTGGGTGGAAAAATGGTGCAGGAGCACCCCTTCAAAATAAAACATAAGTCTACTTGTAGTATGCTTTGACTTTATGATGTAATAAGGTCCCTTGGACCAATTCGTATGTTTTGGATCAATCTAGGTTTATGTGTCGACAATTGTAGTTTTTTATGCTAGCTGTCCTCCCAGCCGCTTGGAAGCTCCCAGCCACTGGGAATCGAGTCTGTACTACTCATGAGGAGTAGTTATTTATGCCCTAGCTCAGTTTGTTAGAGATATAGTTGCATAGGAGAAATAGAGAGACATTGTATTTTGGAGATCAGACTGAGCATTGTGATACAGTGGGGCTGTGATAATTGTATGCATTTCTATTATTGAAATAAAGAAGATCCCATTATTTTCTTCTATCTGATCTTCGATCTATCTGTGTAGTCAATTTTCTTGTTTACAGGTGAAATGGATTCATCCACCCATTCACCGATTGATTCTCTGAATCAATCGAATGGACATGTACAGTAGTTTAGTTTGCATTTCCGTATTTCTGCTTTTGCATTTCATGTTTTTGGGATTGATGTATAGCATGCTATGATTTATCCTAGCATCCTCATGTGCTAGGGTTTGAAGGATAAAATCTAAGTTAAGATTGCCCAGGAAATGGTTCGGCCCGATCGCAGTGTTTTTTGTGTGAAATTTGTTAAGTTTTAAGGGTTTTGTCAAAATGTACAAATGATGTATATACAATGTTTGTATGTGACATATAGTCTGTGTGTATACCGCATTTGTATCTATGCATATATCGCTAACCGGTTCAGGTGTTAAAACTTGTTAGAAATGCAAGTTTTGAAGGTACAAAGGTGAAACAGTTCGGATATACAATTCATGTGTATATCGCTATTGTACATCGGGTCATACAAGTTGTGTGTGTACACCTTTTGTATGCATTCTGTGAGTATACTGCATTTGCATGTTTCTGTGTATCCATCAAATGCATTTTGTGGTTTGTATGTAGCGAATGTATATTTCAAATATACATTTAGGTGGTACCAGGGAAGGTCAATGGTCAGCGGACTGTAGAAGGAATATTCTGAAGAATATTTGATGAATGCATATTCAGTGCTGTATATTTGAATGTATGTCTGAACATACATTCTGCAGATACAAAGAAGTCAATGTCGGGTCAAACATACAAAGAGGGCATATCCGGAGGAATATTCGGTGTTTGTATATTTTGGTTTGCATGTATCCGTTGCATGTGGAGAATATACAAAGCACAGATACAAGCACTAGATGCAAAAGTCGACCGACAGTAAAGGTGGAGGTGACCAGCGCCGACGGGTCAGAGTTCGCATGTCCGATGTAAAGGAAATGAAAGATACAAAGGGATCACAAGATCAGTCGATAAATTTTTGTATGTATGTATCGTTGTGACGATAGTCATCGGAATGGCGAAGGTTGGTGAGACCGATAGACAAAGTCTTGCTGATAGGCAATATAAGTGAATCACACATCGGTGTGAAAAGGGGTGTCGGGGCGAGATCTATTGGAGGTGCCGATAGTTTTAGTCTAGCCGATGGGATATGTCGGTGTGACATTCATCAACTCTTGCCGATGGAATAAGAAATATCAAATTCCACCATTCCATTGAACGTTTCTGGCTATGCCTCTGCATCATAGTGGTATCAGAGCAAAGGAAGAATCTTTTGGGGAAGATTTGAAGATAGAAAGATGTTGGATGAAGAAGGAACATCAGAGATTCCAACAAGGATGACCAACACTGAGTTGGTAGTTCTGGTAAAGAAGCAGATTGCAGAAAGCAACGCTGTAAAGGCTCAAAATCAGGGATTGAAGAATGAGTTGGAGAAGTTGAGGGACAAAGTAGGTTCTAGTAAAGAAGAAGATAGGGAAGAGGAAGAGATCCCTAGGTGGAACGAGGAAGATGCTCCTGCAGACTAGAGACCCTTGATTAATGCCCTCAAATCCATGGAGAGGAGAACCATGGATGTGAAACTGGATTTGCCAGTGTTTATAGGAAAGATGGATCCTGATTCAATGATGGAGTGGATAGACTCCTTAAACAATTTCTTTGAGATAGAGGAGATACCAGAACACCAGAGGGTAAAGATAGCACAATCAAAAATGAAAGAGGCTGCATTAACTTGGTGTAATTTCATCCAAGATGACATAGTACAAGAAGGAAAGCGTAGAGTTTCTACATGGAAGAAGATGATGGCTTTAGTGAAGGAAGCCTATGTTCCATTGGATTACAACATCCAATTGCATAAGAGGAAACAAAATTTGAAGTAGAAGGAGCTAGATGTTAGCTCATATACAGAAGAGTTCATGAAGCTTTGTGTCAAGACAAAAGTAAAAGATAGTGAGGAAGAGAAAGTAGCCAGATACCTTAATGGATTGAGGTTCAACATTCAGAAAGATTTGAATTTGCATAACACAGATACAGTTCAGAAATGTTTTCAGTTGGCATTGAAAGTGGAAGAGAAGTTAAAGAGAAGACAAGAACAGAACAATAAAGAAAGAGGAAAATAGCAAAGAGGAGGAAGAGGTCCTTTTAGAGGCAGAGGACATGGATTTGGATATTAGGGAGAATCCAGTCATGACAACAGTAAGGGAGATAACAGTCAAAATTAGAGAGGAAGTTACAATCAGCAAGGAAACTTCAGAGGCATAAGACCTTTCAGAGGAAGATCTCAGGGCAGAGGATCTATCAAATGTTATAACTATAATAAAGAAGGCCATATAGCCAGCAGATGTCCAGAAAAGGCAACAAGTTCAACAGGAGAAAGGAGAACGAATCTGATCCAAGAACCTGACAATCAAAGTGCAACAAGCTCAAATGCTTTCCAAAGTGTGAATGCTCCTGACAATTATGGATATCCAGAGAGTGGAGAATCTCTGATGATGAGGAGAACAATGACCACCATGAAGGTACTTGACAAAGAACTCCCACAAAGAAAGTCTCTTTTCAAAACTACTTGCAAGGCAGGAGGAAAGGTATGTAGAGTTCTAATTGATTCTGGTTCTATTGAAAATTTTGTATTTGATGAAATGGTAACAAAGCTTAAGCTTAGAAGATTGCCTCACCCATCCCCATATAAAGTCTCATGGTTTACCCAAGGTCAGCAAACTGTTGTAGAAGAGTAGGCTTGGGTAGAATTTCAGATTGGAGCATATAAGGACAAGTTGTTGTTTGATATCACTAAGATGGATGCTTGCCATCTTTTATTTGGAAGACCATGGCAGTATGATTTGAAGGCATGCCATGATGGTGTTAGGAACACCTATACAATCACCAAAAATGGTATGGTGACAAAGTTGATCCCACGGACAGAGAAGGAGGAGAAATCAAAAGGAAAAGAGGTGAAGGTAATGTTGATGGAAGGTAAACAATTCATGAAAGAAGTGGCAGAAGAAGGTGCAGTTGCATATGCTCTAATTGTTAGGGTTAGCCGGAAGAAGATATCAATTAAATGCAAATAAAGATTAAATAGAGGAATGGAAATACACAGAAATAATAACAGCGAGAGACAAGATTTAATGTGGTTCACCCAAACTCAGGCTACATCCACCAAACAGAGAGTCTAATATTATTATCCAGTAAATCAAAATGATTACAATCAGCAATCCCTGCAACTCAATACCACTGCAAAATGCTACAATACAATATATCAAAACCCTAACCCTTAGCTTCTTTTTATCAAGCTTTTTGTCAGTTACAAAAATAGGGTTTAGGGGCTACCCCTTGACCCCGTCTTAGGGGCGCTGCCCCAAACCCCCGCAAGGGGCACTGCCCCTTGACCCTGTAGGAATTTGGGGGGAAACTGCGCTGATAAAAATGGGGAAAATTTAACCTCCGAGTCTGATTAGGCTCCATATAACAACAATCTCCCACTTGGAGACTGATCAGACTCCACACCATATCATCTCCCATTTGGAGACTGATCATAACACCACTGACCCTGTAGCTCCCACTGGAAATAAGCACCCTGGACTCTGCTATTCTGTTTTTGTTGTGTTCGGTCTAGAATACCAACCGAAGCTGAAGAGGAGCTCAGCTTCTCCCTTGTCACTGCCTTTGTAAACATATATGCTGGATTGTCATCTGTATGTATCTTTACTAGCTGTAACTGTCCATCATCCAACATCGACTGAATGAAGTGATACTTCAACTGTATATGTTTGGTCTTTGAGTGCAAGGTAGAATTATTTGCAAGATGTATGGCACTCTGGCTATCCATAAACAAATAACTGTTAACCTGTTGTGTGCCCAATTCATTCATGAAAGATTGTAGCTATA
The DNA here is from genome assembly GCA_027924645.1 of Cunninghamia lanceolata. NCBI lineage: Eukaryota > Viridiplantae > Streptophyta > Pinopsida > Cupressales > Cupressaceae > Cunninghamia > Cunninghamia lanceolata. The sequence goes on along the minus strand of BSBN01000112.1, from coordinate 20,593,160 downwards.
TCATCTCCTTGCTTGCCTCTGTTGTAGCTACATATTCTACCTTTGTGGTGGATAAAGCAACCACCTTTTGCAACCTGGAAATCCAACTCACTACTGTTCCACCTACAGTAAAGACATAACCTATAGTACTCCGCCTGGTATCAATATCTCCTGCCAAATCTGAGTCTACATAGCCTACTAAAACAGTATTAGAGCCCCCAAAACATAAGTGTTTATTGGATGTACCTCTCAAATACCTGAGAATCCATTTTATGGCATTCCAATGCTCTAATCCGGGATGACTCATATACCGGCTAACGACTCCTACAGCATGTGCAATATCTGGTCACATGCATACCATGGCATACATTAAACTACCTACAGCTGAAGCATATGGTACCTTGGACATTTTCTCTTCCTCCTCTTGTGTCTTAGGACACATGTCCTTAGTCAATTTCAAATGACTAGGCAAAGGTGTGCTGACAGCTTTTGCATTCTCCATGTGGAATCTCTGCAACACCTTTTCAACATAAGCAGCTTGAGATAGAGTTAAATTTCTGTTCTGCCTATCTCTACAAATTTTCATACCCAAGATTTGTTTTGCTGCCCCCAAATCCTTCATATCAAATGACTGTGCCAACTGCTGTTTTAACTCTCTTATGTGATCCATGTTAGACCCAGCTACAAGCATGTCATCAACATATAAACATAAAATAATGTAGCTGTCATTATCTAACCTCTTAAAATAAACACAATGGTCAGAATTACACCTGCTGTAGCCTTGCTCAACCATAAAACTGTCAAATTTCAAATACCATTACAGAGGTGCTTGTTTCAAGCCATACAAACTCTTCTTCAATCTGCACACTAATTTCTCCTTACCTTTGACCTCAAATCCTTGGGGCTGTTCCATATAGATCTCCTCCTCCAAATCACCATGGAGAAAGGTAGTTTTAACATTGAGCTGTTCCAAATGTAAATCTTCAGTAGCCACAATACTTAAAATAGTACAAATAGAAGTCATCTTGACAACTGGAGAAAATATCTCATCAAAATCAATGCCCTTTTGATGCAGAGGAAAACGCAACGGGAGCTTACTAACAGGAAGAAGGAGTCAATAATACAAACAGTATGTTAAAAATCCCTATCGGCTCAGCATCATCATCATATCTCCTGCAAACACCAACAGCATCATCATATTTCGGACGAGCACAATTATCCTCCTGCCGACTACTGTTCACTTCCTCCGCCTGTCGCCTATCATCATCATCATGATACTCAGCCAGCGCAAACATCCTCCTGTTGCACTGTTCATCAGGCGCCAAACTCTATCGACATCATCATGATATTCAACACCACCTTCGTCAGCAGGATATGAAATATCCGGTTGCTCCAAATATCCTGATGATGACAACTTTGCACCTTCTCTTCGATGCCCCGATAGCCGACTATACAAACAACAGCATCATGATATGACTTAGTCAGTCTGATTGAAACATCCTGATGATGTTACTCTAACTTTATGCTGATAACTTATGCCGATGCCTAAACACTTAGCGACAGCAAGATAACCTTGCATAGGGTGATATTCGCAATATCCTGATGACGATGACGTCACACAATATCCTGATGACCTCTTCAACACTTAGTCAAAAAATTGAACTTTCACTCCTGCATCTGCTAGCGATATGCGGATGATGGGCACACACGAGAGATGATCCTGACGGCGATATATACACTGAGTATATATCTGACTTATAACATCCTGATGCACTTGAAATATGCAAACTTCATCAGTTTCATAACCCGATCCTGATGGCGATGTACTCACAGATGACGCTGCGATTCGCTCCGACTGGAAAAGCACATGCAGACTCCTGTATATCCGTCCGCTGCATGCAAACACTCAGAACCACACAATTTCACAAGGACAATATGATGATCGGGTCGGATCACCTTCAGACCAACACTTTAACAATTTATCTTTCTAAACCTAGCACATGAGGATGCTAGGCTGATTCACAGCATGCTACCAATTGATCTCTTGAACAATGCAATGCATAAACAGGAAACTAACATGCAAACTAAGCTATTATACATGACCTTTCCACCGATTCACAGAAATCAACCGGTGGAAGGGTTGAAAGTATCCATTAACTTGTAAACAGAACGGAAATCAAAACAGATACAGCTGATAAACCAGATAATGCAAATGATGAGATCTTATTCAAATGAAATTCAAATGTCCTGTTTCTGCAATACTGTCAAACAACAGTGCTTCTCAATCTCTGGACTGTTCTCCTGAATCTCAACTCAATCACAACACCATAACATAACACAACTAACATAACATAACATAACATGCTAAACCCTAACAGATCGAAGGTATATATATAGCAATATCCTGCGAGTACTACCAACTCACTTCCCAGCGGCTGGGAGCTTCCAAGCGGCTGGGAGCTTCCAAGCGGCTGGGAGAGAGGACAGCTCAGACTACCTGATCACGATCTCTAACTGTCTGCACACTCTCCTAGGCTGATCTAATACATAGCATTGGTCCAGTGGACCTTATTACATGATGAACTCAAACATACTAAAAATAGACTGATGTCCTGTCATCATGTGGACAATTAACCTATATCATGTCTTGTACGGGTGCTCCTGCACCATACTCCTCAGAAGAAGAAATCTCAAGTCCACTTGAGATGAGAGTATGAAGATCTACACCATGTTTCTGAATCTACTCTTTAGTCATCCATACTGCTTCAGAATGAGGTTGTCCCTTCCAAGAGACTAGATACTCCAAGTACTGTTTGTTCCTGGTCTGTTTGACCACTCTGGTGTCCAAAACCTTCTGCAACTGTGGAGGATCATGCTTGGAAATGTCATCATCAACTGTATCCTGTAGGAGTTCCTGATCTGCATCTGGATAAGACTTATATGGAGTTAAATCACATACATTGAATATAGGAGACAAACCAAGATTAGGAGGGAGTTGTATCTCATAAGCATTCTGTCCATGCTTGTGCAAAATCTGACATGGTCCAACTTTCCTTTGCATGAGCTTAGTATACTTTCCCTTAGGAAGTCTGTCCTTCTTCAAGTGAACCCATACCAATTCTCCAACATCAAACTGAACATCCTTCTTCTTTTTATCAGCATATTCCTTATATTTCAAGGTGGTTTGCTGGAGTTGGGTCTTGACCTGATCATGAACCTCTTTGATGGCTTCTGCAAAAGCTTCACCTTCTGCACTAACAGGGTCTACTGTAGGTAGATTTCTCAATTCCAAAATTCCTCTTGGATGCATACCATAAACTATCTGAAAAGGTGATTTCCCTGTGCTCCTATTGACAGTATCATTATATGAAAATTCAGCTTGGGACAGAATATTATCCCACTTCTCTCCATGCTGTTTTGTCAAGCATCTAAGCAAATTCCCTAAGGAACGGTTCACTACTTCAGTCTGTCCATCCGTTTGAGGATGATATGCAGAGGAAAAAGACAAATTGGTTCCAAGTTTTCTCCAAAGAGTTCTCCAGAAGTGACCAATAAACTTCACATCCCTGTCTGACACTATTCTCAATGGCAATCCATGAATTCTGACAATCTCCCTGAAAAATAAATCTGCAATGTATGAAGCATCAACAGTGGTTTTTCATGGCAATAAATGTGCCATTTTGCTGAATCTATCCACTACAACAAAAACACTGTCAAATCCTTTCCTTGTCCTTGGTAAACCCAAGACAAAATCCATACTTATGCTTTCCCATGGTTTGGAAGGAATGGGTAAGGGCTGATATAAACCTGCATTAGTTGACCTGCCTTTAGCTTTCTGACATATCACACATGTCTCTACAAATTTTCTGACATCTGACTGCAACTTAGGCCAAAAGTAATGCCTTCTGACCAGATCAAGAGTCTTATCTAGACCAAAATGACCTGCCATAGCTCCACAATGTTTCTCCTTGATTATATTTAACCTCATAGAACACCTTGGGATACAGAACTGTCCACCCTTGAACAATAATCCATCCTGAATCAAAAATTTAGAGAACTCAGCATGGTATTTCTCCCCAAAAGAAGTACATACCTGATATATCTCTCCAAAATCTTCATCAGACTCATACATGGTCTTTAGTGAATCAATGCCAACACTCTCCAACTGAATCTGATTGACTGTTAGAACTCTCCTGCTCAAAGCATCTGCAACTTTATTCTTGACCCCTTTCTTATGCTTCAATGTAAAAGTGAAAGCTTGTAAGGTTTCTACCCATTTCATATGTCTGTGGTTCAGCTTTTCCTGGCTGTTTATGAAACTCAGAGCCTGGTTATCTGTGAATACTATGAATTCCTTTGGCATCAAGTAATGCCTCCATTTCCTGAGTGACTGCACTAAAGCATACATTTCCAAATCATATGAGGAATACCTTGTCTTAGCATCATTGAGCTTCTCACTGAAAAATGCAATAGGTCTACCCTCTTGGCTGAGTACTGCTCCAATGGCCATGTGACTGGCATCACATTCTACCTGAAAGATTTTGTTAAAATCTGGAAGTGCAAGGACTAGCTGTTGTGCCACCTTCTTCTTCAATGTTTCAAAAGAATCATCTGCTCCTTGAGTCCAAACAAATCTGCACTTCTGTCCTCCTTTGATGGTATCCAGCATGGGTGCACAAATATGACTAAACCCTCTGATAAACTTCCTGTAGAAGGTTGCTAATCCATGGAAACTTCTGACATCATTCATAGTCTATGGGGTAGGCCAAGACAATATGGCACTTACCTTCTCCTTATCCATCTGTAACTTTCCTTGTGAAATGACAAAACCCAAATATGTGATCTCCTCTTGCATAAACAAGCATTTGTCTAAATTTATCATCAGCTGCTCTTCATGTAACCTCTTAAGAACCAAATCTATATGTCTGAGATGTTCTTCTTTTGTGTTGCTGAAAATCAGAATGTCATCTAGATATACTATGACAAACTTACCAATGAACTCTTTCAGAACCTCATTCATCAACCTCATAAAAGTACTAGGTGCATTAGATAAACCAAAAGGCATAACCTTCCATTCATATAACCCTTCATTAGTTTTGAATGCTGTTTTCCATTCATCTCCTGGTCTAATCCTGATCTGATGATATCCACTCTTCAAATCTATTTTTGTAAAATACTTAGCACTTCCCAAACAATCAAGTAAATCCTCTATCCTAGGGATTGGAAACCTATACCTGATTGTGATCTTGTTAATAGCTCTGGAATCTATGCAAAGCCTCCAAGTACCTTCCTTCTTTGGTGCTAGTACAGCTGGTACTGCACATGGACTTAGACTTTTCCCAATCAGACCTGAATCCAACAATTCTTCAATCTGTCTGGCTACTTATGCATTCTGTTCTAGAGTAAGCTTATAGGCTGCTTTGTTTGGAAGTGTTGACCTTGGAATTAAGTCTATGCAGTGACTAATATCTCTGACAGGTGGTAGGGATCTTGGCATTCCCTCTGAGATGACACCTTTGTACTTATCCAATAGCTCTTGGACAGCTGGGTCTATGAACCTTGGCTTTTTCTCTTTCTTGACTTCTTGCTGCTGTTCTTTATTCACACTCATACATGGGATTAGGGCATATGCAACTGCACCTTCTACTGCTACTTCTTTCATGAACTGTTTACCTTCCATCAGCATGACCTTCACCTCTTTTCCTTTAGATTTCTCCTCCTTCTCTGCCAATGGGAATAACTGTATATCTTTACCATCTTTAGTGATTTTATAGGTATTTCTAACACCATCATGTTGTGCCTTCAAATCATACTGCCATGGTCTACCAAATAAAAGATTGCAAGCATCCATCTTGGTAATATCAAACAACAACTTATCCTTATATGCACCAATCTGAAATTCTACCCAAGCCTGCTCTTCTACAGTTGTCTGCTGACCTTGGGTAAGCCATGAGACTTTATATGGGGATGGGTGAGGTAATCTCCTAAGCTTAAGCTTTGTCACCATATGTTCAGACACAAAATTTTCAGTAGAACCAGAATCAATCAAAACTTTACATGCCTTACCTCCTGCTTTGCAAATAGTCCTGAAAAGAGACTTTCTTTGAGGGGATTCTTTGTCAGGTACCTTCATGGTAGTCACTGTTCTTCTCATCATCAGAGACTCTCCACTTTCTGGGTATCCATAATTATCAGGAGCATTAACACTCTGAAAATCATTAGAGCTTGTCCTACTTTGATTATCAGGTTCTTGGACCAGATTTGTTCTCCTTTCTCCTGTTGAGCTTGTGGCCTTTTCTGGACATCTGCTGGCTATATGGCCTTCTTTGTTACAGTTATAACATCTGATGGATCCTCTGCCCTGGGATCTTCCCCTGAAAGGTCTCCTACCTCTGAAGTTTCCTTGCTGACTATAATTCTCTCTCTGGTTCTGACTACTGTTGCCCTTACTATTGTCATGACTGGATTCTCCTTGATATCCCTGTCCATGTCCTCTACCTCTAAAAGGACCTCTTCCACCTCTTTGTTGTCTTCCTCTTCCTCTATTGTGTTGTTCTTGTTTTCTCTTCAACTTCTCTTCCACTTTCAATGCCAACTGAAAACTTTTCTGAACTGTATCTGGATTATGCAGACTTAGATCTTCCTGAATGTTGAACCTCAATCCATTAAGGTATCTGGCTACCTTCTCTTCTTCACTTTCCTTTACCTTTGTCTTCATACAAAGTTTCATGAATTCTTCTGTATATGAGCTGACATCTAGCTCCTTCTGCTTCAGGTTTTGCTTCCTTTTGTGTAATTGGATACTGTAATCCAATGGGACATAAGCTTCCTTTACTAATGCCATCATCTTCTTCCATGTGGCAACTCTACGTTTTCCTTCCTGTACTCTATCATCTTGGACAAAATTCCACCATGTCAAGGCAGCTTCTTTCATCTTTGACTGGGCTATCTTCACTCTCTGTTGTTCTGGTATCTCCTCTGTTTCAAAGAAATTGTTCAAACAGTCTATCCACTCCATCACTGAATCAGGTTCCATCTTGCCTGTAAACACTGGCAAATCCAGTTTCACATCCATGGTTCTCCTCTCCATGGCCTTGAGGGTGTTCAACAGTGGTCTCTAGTCTGTAGGAACGACCTCCTCGCTCCAATTAGGGATCTCTTCTTCTTCCCTATCTTCTTCTCTACCAGAACCTACTCTGCTCCTCAACTTTGCTAACTCATCCTTCAATTCCTGATTCTGAGCCTTCACGGCCTTGCTTTCTGCAATCTGTTTCTTCACCAGAACTGCCAACTCAGCGTTGGTCATCCTTGCTGGAACCTCTGATGTTCCTTCTCGTCTGACATCCTACTTATCTTTTCCAGAAGATCCTAACCTTTGCTCTGATACCACTATGATGCAGAGGAAAACGCAACGGGAGCTTACTAACAGGAAGGAGGAGTCAATAATACAAACAGTACGTTAAAAATCCCTATCGGCTCAGCATCATCATCATATCTCCTGCAAACACCAACAGCATCATCATATTTTAGACGAGCACAATTATCCTCCTGCCGACTACTGTTCACTTCCTCCGCCTGTCGCCTATCATCATCATCATCATGATACTCAGCCAGTGCAAACATCCTCCTGTTGTACTGTTCATCGGGCGCCAAACTCTATCGACATCATCATGATATTCAACACCACCTTCGTCAGCAGGATATGAAATATCCGGTTGTTCCAAATATCCTGATGATGACAACTTTGCACCTTCTCTTCGATGCCCCGATAGCTGACTATACAAACAACAGCATCATGATATGACTTAGCCGGTCCGATTGAAACATCCTGATGATGTTACTCTAACTTTATGCCGATAACTTATGCCGATGCCTAAACACTTAGCGACAGCAGGATAACCTTGCATAGGGTGATATTCGCAATATCCTGATGACGATGACGTCACACAATATCCTGATGACCTCTTCAACACTTAGTCAAAAAATTGAACTTTCACTCCCGCATCTGCTAGCGATATGCGGATGATGGGCACACACGAGAGATGATCCTGACAGCGATATATACACTAAGTATATATCTGACTTATAACATCCTGATGCACTTGAAATATGCAAACTTCATCAGTTTCATAACCCGATCCTGATGGCGATGTACTCACAGATGACGCTGCGATTCGCTCCGACTGGAAAAGCACATGCAGACTCCTGTATATCCGTCTGCTGCATGTAAACACTCAGAACCGTACAATTTCACAAGGACAATATGATGATCAGGTCGGATCACCTTCAGACCAACACTTTAACAATTTATCTTTCTAAACCTAGCACATGAGGATGCTAGGCTGATTCACAGCATGCTACCAATTGATCTCTTGAACAATGCAATGCATAAACAGGAAACTAACATGCAAACTAAGCTATTATACATGACCTTTCCACCGATTCACAGAAATCAACCGGTGGAAGGGTTGAAAGTATCCATTAACTTGTAAACAGAACGGAAATCAAAATAGGTACAGCTGATAAACCAGATAATGCAAATGATGAGATCTTATTCAAATGAAATTCAAATGTCCTGTTTCTACAATACTGTCAAACAACAGTGCTTCTCAATCTCTGGACTGTTCTCCTGAATCTCAACTCAATCACAACACCATAACATAACACAACTAACATAACATAACATAACATGCTAAACCCTAACAGATCGAAGGTATATATATAGCAATATCCTGTGAGTACTACCAACTCACTTCCCAGCGGCTGGGAGCTTCCAAGCGGCTGGGAGAGAGGACAGCTCAGACTACCTGATCACGATCTCTAACTGCCTACACACTCTCCTATGCTGATCTAATACATAGCATTGGTCCAGTGGACCTTATTACATGATGAAGTCAAACATACTAAAAATAGACTGATGTCCTGTCATCATGTGGACAATTAACCTATATCCTGTCTTGTACGGGTGCTCCTGCACCACCTTTTTCTGTACAAATCCTTTTACAACTAACCTGGCCTTAAATCTTTTCTTACCTCCATCTTCCTCTTTTACCTTGTAAACCCATTTATTTGGTAAAGCCTTTTTACCTGCAGGTAACTTACATAATTCCCAAGTCTGATTTTTCAGCAAAGAGTCCATTTCTTCTTTCATTGCAAGCTCCCACTGAACCTGTGTATCCATGTACATAGCTTCATCATACCCTTCTAGTTCACCAGCATCTATTAACAAAATAGAATACAAAGAGGGAGAAAACCTTTTAGGAGGTCTACTTATCCTTATGGACCGTCTAACATTCACTGGAGTTTGTGGTATTTCTAGTTGCTGTTGCGGAGCATGAGGAACCATTGGAACATCACTATTTGGAGTATCATCCAGCACCACATAATCCTTTTCTTTCTTCTCATGCTGCTACAACTGATCTTTATACAACACCTTCTCATTGAATATAACATCCCTACTTCTCACAATTTTTTGATTTTCAAAATCCCAAAGCCTATAACCAAATTCATCAATGCCATATCCAACGAAGGTACATTTTTTTGATTTCGCATCTAGCTTGGTTCTATTTTCAAAATCTATATGTGCAAATGCTTCACAGTTGAAGGTTTTTAGAAAAGAATAACTCACCTTCTTGCCTATCCATGCTTCCTCTGGAATACCACAGCCCAAAGGAACTGAAGGACCTCTATTAATTAAATATACAACAGTGTTGACAGCCTCTATCCACATGTTTAAAGGTAGTCCAGCATGCAATCTCATGGTCCTGGCATGCTCCATTATTATCTTATTCATGCATTCAGCCACTCCATTTTCCTGTGGAGTCCCTGGAACTATTTTTTGCCTACTAATTCCATTAAAGGAACAATAATCTTCAAATTCTTTGCTGCAATACTCACCGCTATTATCAAATCTGAGACATTTTAATCTTTTACCCATCTCATTCTCAACCAAGCTTCTCCATTTCTTAAATGTTTCAAATACATCAGATTTTTGTCTAAGGAAATAAATCCAGACCTTCCTAGTTGCATCATCTATGAATGTAACATAATACCAAGAGCCACCAAGAGAAGATACTTGAGCTGGTCCCCATACATTTGTATGCACAAGCTCCAACTTTTCATTTTTCTTTTGCTTCCCATCCTTGAGAAAACTGACTCTCTTTTATTTTCCATACACACAACTTTCACAGAAATCCATATTAATACATTTCAGACCTAGTAAAACTTTCTTAGAATGAAGGACCTTCATACCTTTTTCACTCATATGCCCAAGTCTATTATGCCATAGTGTTGTCTCAGAACCTACAGCAACTTTTCCAGTCTCTTCCTGCAAACCTGCAACAACTATTCCTAAACCTATTTGTTTTTTCTCTATAATAGCTAAAGTAGAGGGAACAGTATGACTTGTACAAAGATATAAGGTGCCTACTTTCACACCTTTTGCTACTACTAAGGCACCTTTTGAAACCTTCTAATTTTTATCAGTAAATGTAACAGTGCAACCTTGTTCAGTTAGCTACCCTGCTGAAATTAAATTCCTACTGAGCCTTGGAACATGCCTTACCTCTTGTAGTAGCCAATGATTCCCATTCTACAACTTAATCTTGATTCTTCCCTTTCCAACAATCTGACAGGGTTCGTTATCTCCCAAATAAACCAGCCCAAAATCCCCTTGGACATAATCAAGGAAATAACTTCTATGGGGCATAGCATGAAATGAGGCCCCTGAATCTAAAACCCATGAATCATTAGCATTATCTAGGGAAAGAATCAAAGCATCATCTTCAGACTTATTGCTTACCACATTTGCTTTCTTATTGCCTTCTTGTTTGTCTCCTTCTTTATTCTTCTGAGACAAACAATCTTTCTTCAGATGACCTGGTTTTCCATAGTACCAGCAATCCTTCTGTCCTCTGGTTTGGGATCTTTTGTCCTTTGATTTTCCTCGTGACTTCCCATGACCTCCAGAACCTTTTCCTCTCTCCTTTGATCTGCCCCTGCTTTTTGCATTCAAAACACTACCTGATTTGGATCCACCTGAGCTTTTCTTATGAATTTCCTCACTCAGAATAACACCAACAACATCATCAAATTTTAGGGTATTTGAACCAGAAACAGAGTTACTAACCGCCATTACCAAACTATCCCAGCTTTCAGACAATGAACATAATATCAAGAGAGCTCTAACTTCTTCATCAAATTTTACATTTACAGAAGTCAATTGACTGACAATCATATTAAATTCATTTAAATGACCTATCACAGATCCACCTTCAACCATTTTCAAATTAAACAACTGCTTCATGAGAAATACCTTATTTGAGGCTAAGGGTTTTTCATACAATTTTACCAAAGCTTTCATCAGACCATCTGTTGTCTTCGCTTCCGTTATATTGAATGCCACCGATGGTGCCAGGCACAACTGAATGGTTCCCAGTGCCTTTCTGTCAAGAAGATTCCAATCCTCATCAGACATTGTTGCTAGTTTCTTGGCTACTCCTTCCAACGGCCTCCATAAATCCTTTTGATAGAGGTAATCCTCCATCTGCATCTTCCATAACTGATAGTTCTGCCCATTGAATTCATCAACCTTCATTTTACCCTCGTCCGCCATTGCTCCCACTTAACCGTGAGACTTTCCTACAGATGATAATCGAACACAACCTGCTTTGATACCACTTGTTAGCGTTAGTCGGAAGAAGATATCAATTAAATGCAAATAAAGATTAAACAAAGGGATGGAAATACACAGAAATAATAACAGCGAGAGACAAGATTTAACGTGGTTCACCCAAACTCAGGCTACATCCACCAAACAGAGAGTCCAATATTATTATCCAGTAAATCAAAACAATTACAATCAACAATCCCTGCAACTCAATACCGCTGCAAAATGCTACAATACAATATATCAAAACCCTAACCCTTAGCCGCTTTTTATCAAGTTGTTACGCCCCTGGACCCCGCAAGGGGCGCTGTCCCTTGACCTTGTCTTAGGGGTGCTGCCCCTTGACCCTGTAGGAATTTGGGGGGAAACCGCGCTGATAAAAGTGGGGAAAATTTAACCTCCGATTCTGATTAGGCTCCATATAACAACACTAATTCCATGTCTGACAGTGAATAGAGAACAGCAGCAAGAAGTCAAGAAAGAGAAGAAGTAGAGGTTCATAGACCCAGCTGTCCAAGAGCTATTGGATAAGTATAAAGGCATCATTTCTAATGGAATGCCAAGATCCCTACCACCTGTAAGGGATATCAGCCATTGCATAGATCTAATCCCAGGAGCTACACTTCCAAACAAAGCAGCATATAAGCTAACTCTAGAACATAATGCTTATGAGATCCAACTCCCTTCAGACCTTGGATTGTCGCCTATATTCAATGTATGTGATTTAACTCCATACAAACCTAATCCAGATGACAAATAGGACACATTCCAGGATACAGTCACTGATGACATTCCTAAAAATGATCCACCATAGTTGCAGAAGATTTTGGATTCCAGAGTGCCCAAGAAAACAAGGAACAAAGAATATCTGGAATATTTGGTGGCTTGGCAGGGAAAACCTGATTCAAAAGCAGTGTGGATGACTGCAGAACAGATCAACAAACACGGTTCAGACATACATACTCTCATCTCAAGTGGACTTGAGATTTCTTCTTCTAAGGAGTATGGTGCAGGAGCACCCCTTCAAAATAAAACATAAGTCTACTTGTAGTATGTTTTGACTTTATGATGTAATAAGGTCCCTTGGACCAATTCATATGTTTTGGATCAATCTAGGTTTATGTGTCGACAATTGTAGTTTGTTATGCTAGCTATCCTCCCAGCCACTTGGAAGCTCCCAGTCGCTGGGAATCAAGTCTGTACTACTCGTGAGGAGTAGTTATTTATGCCCTAGCTCAGTTTGTTAGAGTTATAGTTGCATAGGAGAAATAGAGAGACATTGAATTTTGGAGATCAGACTGAGCATTGTGATATAGTGGGGCTGTGATAATTGTATGCATTTCTATTATTGAAATAAAGAAGATCCCGTTGTTTTCTTCTGTCTGATCTTCGAGCTATCTGTGTAGTCAATTTTCTTGTTTATAGGTGAAATGGATTCATCCACCCATTCCGCTAGTTGATTCTTTGAATTGGTGGAATGGACATGTACAGTAGTTTAGTTTGCATTTCCGTATTTCTGCTTTTACATTTCATGTTTTTGGGATCGATGTATAGCATGCTATGATTTATCCTAGCATCCTCATGTGCTAGGGTTTGAAGGATAAAATCTAAGTTAAGATTGCCCAGGAAATGGTTCGGCCCGATCGCAGTGTTTTCTATGTGAAATTTGTTAAGTTTTGAGGGTTTTGTCAAAATGTACAAATGACGTATATACAGTGTTTTTATGTGACATACAGTTTGTGTGTATACCACATTTGTATCTGTGCATATATCACTAATCAGTTCAGGTGTTAAAACTTGTTAGAAATGCAAGTTTTGAAGGTACAAAGGTGAAACAGTTCAGATATACAATTCATGTGTATATCGCTATTGTACATCAGGTCATACAAGTTGTGTGTGTACACCTTTTGTATGCATTCTATGAGTGTACTACATTTGCATGTTTCTACGTATCCATCAAATGCATTTTGTGGTTTGTATGTAGCGAATGTCTATTTCAAATATACATTCAGGTGGTACCAGGGAAGGTCAACGGTCAGCGGACTATAGAAGGAATATTCTGAAGAATATTTGATGAATGCATATTCAGTGCTATATATTTGAATGTATGTCTGAACATACATTCCGTAGATACAAAGAGGGCATATCCGGAGGAATATTCGGTGTTTGTATATTTTGGTTTGCATGTATCGGTTGCATGTGGAGAATATACAAAGCGCAGATACAAGTGCTAGATGCAAAAGTCAACCAACAGTAAAGGTGGAGGTGACCGCCACTGACAGGTCAGAGTTCACATGTCTGATGTAAAGGAAACGAAACATACAAAGGGATCGCGGGATCAGCTAGTAAATGTTTGTATGTATGTATCGTTGTGACGATAGTCATCAGAACAGCAGAGGTTAGTGAGACCAATAGACGAAGTCTTGCCGATAGGCAATATAAGCGAATCACACACCGGTGTGAGAAGGGGTGTCGAGGTGAGATCTATTGGAGGTGCCAATAGTTTCAGTCTGGCTGATGGGATATGTTGGTGTGACATTCATCAACTCTTGCCAATGGAATAAGAAATATCAAATTCCACCATTCCATTGAACGTTTCCGGCTGTGCCTCTACATCAAAAAAGCACCTCAACCACTCTCTTGGTCTTGATTTGTGGATGGTCAGAGGACCGAGGCAATTGAGTTTAGATATTATTATTGACATGGATATTTTCTTTATATATATTTCTTTGTATGGCTTCATTGCCAAGTTGCAATTGTAACATGATTCATGGATATCTTGATGATAATACTTCCTTGTGTAACATTGAAATAGATGTATTGTAACACCAAGTTAGGTGTATGTAAACTGGTTTGTAATTCATTCTAGTATATGGATATTGATACTTATTCATGGATACTTGTCCTTTTATGCTTAATTATGGATAATTGGAGACTATTACTGGTTAATTATCTTACTTATTAAGTATTATGTTTAGTTGGTAAATTTCTGCACCTTACATTTGGTATTAGAGCATTAGGTTCAACTCTTGGACCTATGCCTATTGACGCATAATTGATACCTAGGTCTAATTCTTGTGCTAGGATGATGCATCTCTTGACAACTACAAGGAAGTTGGTGAAAAATGAGAGCCACCACAGAGCCAAGAGGGAAAGGAGAGCTATAGTGTGAACCATCCAAGGAGTTAATGATGATGGAGACATATGGCTTGGAGATGAAGAGACCTTGAGTCATGCAATTTCTCAGGTCAGTCAAGTGAAAAAGGAAATGAAGGCAGCTATCAAACCAACACCCTTACCTCTTATTAGGGAATTTCCTTAAGAAAATAGTGTGACTCCTCCTGTAATGGTTGATAGAGACCCTAGAATTCCTAATATAATAGAAATTGTCTCAAGTGAAGAGGAAGAGGAACCAGAAGAGTTTCCTTTGTCCGAAAGTGATATGTAAACATATTATTTTCAAGAACCTCTATAGTGAACAAGGATGTAAAATTCCTCCAATAAATGAAATGAGACTTTGTTTTGAAATATGTAAATGTTTTGTAATTTAATGGGAATTGAGATGATTCAAAGTTTGCGATTTAAAGATGGAATGTATATGGTGACAACCTACGAGTGGTGATGTGAGGAACTTGGTCTCTAGATCCTGAGCATCCACCACCATCATGATGATCATCCTGATCTCCAGCAACTGCATCTATTTTTTATGGAGATGGTGAATTCATTATTTCTTCCTCATGATGCTCTTCATCAAGAGGGTGATCTTGTGGTATTTCCTCCTGTTGAGGAATTTCTTTTTCTGGAGGAGCTTCTTTTTGAGATGGAGGATCTTGCGATGCTTCCACCTAATGATCATGCACTGCCTCCTTCTGTACCTCATCCACTTTGGTGATTTCTTCATCGTGAGGTATATTTGTATCAGTGGATGTTATTGTGTCTATCTTAGGTGCATTAACCTAATCTGAAGCTGCAATTTGTTCCGCACCTATAGTAATTGCTTCTTGAACTTTGAGGGTAGGATCAATTGATGTATCCTTTTCTTCTCCTCCCTTTTCTTGTACTTCCACTATTTTGGGTTCAGCAGATGTATCTTGTTGTTGTTGACCCATATCTGCAGTGTGGCTTTCCACTTCTACAAGCTTGATTTTCTCAATATCTTCTATTTTCTCAGGTGTTCCCACTAGATTTTTAGGATGTGCTACATCTTGCCTATGTGTTAAATCTATCACTTCAGGGCTAGTTACGTAATCTACAAATTTATCAAGCCCCATTTCTTGGGCTACCTTTTCTGGGCTCTTTTCTTTCTCCCGCTCTACTTGCTACAGTTCTTCTAACACAGCCGCATGTGCTGATGGTGTTCCTTGAGGTATTATTCAGGTGTTAGCAACAAGAGTCTCCATTCGTTGCAAGGCAACATTGTCTACCACCTCATCATCTGATAGGTCTACAGTCTCATCTAATGAGAAATGACCTCCTTGACTTGCACCAGTGGTTTCCTTCATTTGTTCTTCAGTCTTAAACTGAACAATGGTAGGAAGTGGCACATTATGTTGTAGTTCTTTTCTAAACACTTCACTACCTTCCCAACAACATTATAGGATTATGCTTTATCTGACCTCTCATTGATGTTCTTAGTTTCTTAGGTGTGGAGGCCATCACCTGAGGTGCTTTTCTTTTCCTAAGGAGGGGCACTGGGTCTTCTTCTACATGCTCTTCATTAAGAGGAATATCCTCTTCCATTTGTCTTTGTGATGTCTGACCCTCTTCATATGTTTCAATAGTTTCAAAAGCTGGCCTCTTGATCTTTTTAGCTTTTTGTTTATCCATAGGAGGTGCTGCTGATGCGGCCAATGCCTGTGCTGATGCTGATACACCCTCAGCTATCACCATTATTCTCTTAATTATCACCCCTTTAGGTTCATTATCAATCTTCTTACCTCTGGGGGGTCTCTTGCTTTGTTGTTGTTGGGGTGGCAACCTTTCTCCCTTAGATCTCCTCCTCTTTCAGGAAATCATCATATTCCTCATTAGGAATATCTTGTCTCTTTTTCTTATTATCCACTGTAAGGGCTATACCCTTTTTCTTCAGTGCATTTATTTGGTCATCTACCCAAGATTGGGTTAACTGTAGGGTCCTACCCGTGAACTGATCCAATGAAATATCCTCAAGCTGAGTAAGATCAGGCACTGAGATAGTGTCATTATATATCTTCTTCTCTTCATACTCATCAACCATTATCTTGCCATCATCCCTTTTTAATTGCACTGGCACTGGGATGCAATCAAAGGTCTTGATCTGGTTGAGAGTTAGCCTTTGGTATTTTCTTCTTCTAGCTTCGGCTTCATGCTCATAATCTGCCCAGAAATCTTCAAGATTCCCCTGATGAATGGGTTTCCCCATGATCTTCTGCATCCTGCCATATGGATCATATGACCTTGCCAATGGGAATGACTGTAATTTCATCATACTCAAGCCAGCTATGACTTTCTTTATGTTTTCAAAATCCTGGCATATATACCAGCCCATTGTTACTGGAAACAATATTGGTGGAAGCTTATTATTTGCTTTGTATGTATCCATTATTGTGGATATTTGCTTCATAAACTCTATTAACACTACTGCATCAGTGGGATACCTAGGGAGCATGAGGGGCTGACCTCCAAAACCCTCTATCCTGATATAGGAGAAAGTAGCATATTGTATAAACCAGACACCATGCCTATAAATAACTTCTTGAGCTTCCATGCTCAGTCTTTTAGTCCTGTCTTCCTCCATTGTCCTAACCAGATGCATAGAAAATGCATCATTCACTAGTTTATAATCAGGGAGGTAATTTACTATTTGCAGCTGAGGATAATGATCCCATATGTGGGCATCATTAGTAGTCCCACCAATCTTTCCTATTGTTGTAAGTGCATCAAATGTACCCTTGTAGGTACATGAATATACCACATATGAAGTCATGTAAAACGCACACTCCAGGCCCCCTAGGTTCATAAGCTAATCGTGTAGGGCATCACTTATCATTTTTGCCCACAGTGGCTTGTTATCTATATAAACACACATTAGGATGACCCCATACATCCAATCCTTAAAACTTCCAGCATCAGGCTGACCTGTCACTCTGCTGAGTAAAGCTATTATATATTGGTATTCATCATCGAAATCAAACTTATACAGATGCACTGAAAATTTGGTGGCTACAGTATAAGGACTATTTTTCACCCTCCATTAGTACATTCTCTTCCTGGCAGCCTTCTTGTTACTTTCATATTCAGTTTCCAACCTCTCAAGTCCATGCTGTTAACCTTCTTTCCTAATGGCAAATTGAAAGTGGCTGCAATCCCCTTGATAGATAGATCAGCATAAACCTTACCATGTTTCTCTACTTTTCTAGTCTATGGGTTATAGTTCCTTGTACATTCAACAATTAATTCCAGAGCTTCCATAGAGTAAGGGAATCCTACAACACTCCACATTCCTAACATGAAAACTGCATCCAACAAGGTGTTGTGATTCTTTTCATCACTCATCTTCATTGACCATGCTGCCAAATCAGTGCTTCCTTGGTGTGTATCTGTGATGGCACCATATTTAAACTGTACACCTTCAGGTTGGGCGAACATGGGCTTATGAAATTTAGCCTCAGACTTGCTCAATCTCTTGTTTGCCATGGTTTCCTGCAATAAACAGGACCAAACTTACCATACCATATTTCTCATGCATGCATATAAAAACATATTTTCACGGCGTGATGCTCATTATACTCATTTATCATCACTTCATTACAACATGTATAATTCACAACTTCAAACTAGTAGAGATCATACTACCTGGACATGTAGAAATGACAGGAGAAGGGTTTTAATTACTTACTTGATAGCACTCGACTCCCTGATTATGCTAATGATTATATGAAATAGATCCAGATACCAGTGATAATCACATGTCTTGTTCTACTGCAAGCCATGTGTGTCCGCGGGTAGGTCGTATGGGGGTTTGAAAGCTCTGTGCTCTGTAAATACTGGTTTTGTCGCAAGGTAAGTGTAAAAATGACGGAGTAAATTCACTTTATCCTCCTTATTAGGGCAATTTTAGGGCAACATGGGGTTTATTTAATCCTAACCATTGATCTCCTGTCATTAACTCATTGATGCTGCCAAGTGTCTGGATTGCATTCGTAGTCGGCGGGAATCCACCTACTGCATTTATGGCATTTAATGTCATGTTGACAAAAGAAGCAGGGTGATCTCTAAAGATCAAGTGATATTCTGAATATCAGGTGATATTCATAATATGACCCTCTATGTGTAATATGATCATCCACTTTTAAGTGGAAAAACCCATGTTAAAACATCGGATGATGTTTATAATATTAGGATGACGTCATCAGGATAATGACTTAGTTTATCGTTGTTGCACTATGACATCATCGTCATGTTATGTAGAAAGGGTCACTATTGGAAATATACCTCATGAGGTAAAAAGGATGATGACATCATCATTTGGGTGATTTTCTTGTTTATCGGGATTATATGACGTCATCAGGATATTTGCTTTAGGGTGATATTTTGCGACGGGGTGATATTCAGAATATCGGGTGATATTCTGAATATTGGGTGATATTCATAATATGACCCTCGCAAAATATATGACATTGTTTGACAAGTAAATGCTTCTATCACCTAAAATTGACGTCCAAATCTCCAGATAAATGATTTATCGGGTGATAAAATTGGATCAGGGTGATCTTTCATAAAATGACAGATGTTGAGAAATATGGTCCCCCCCCAGAATATTAGGTTTGACCAGGACTTTGACTCATCATAACTCTCATTCCCTAAGGAATATTAGGGTGATCCAAAAGGCAAACCTGCATGAAGTTTTGCACTCTATCCAACTATGAGGTTATTGACATGAAATATGAACTGTAGACACCTAAAAATGTCTTCTACCATCGAACCAACTCCTGACATCCCTAAACATGTCAATTTCCCTCCTAACCAATTAATTAAATTTTTATTTAATTAATTATCCTTTCATTACCCTATTTTCCATCATATTATCCCCAAAATTGAATTAATTTCATTAATTCAATAGTCTAAAACCTTAACCAATTGATTTAATAAATATGCAATATTTATTATTTCAATTTCCCTCTATCCTAAGTCCTAAATCCACCTCATCTTTCCACTTCATCTCTTCCACCTCACCATGTTGCACATATAATTAAATATTCTTAATATTTAATTAGCTAATCTCCTACATTATCCAAAAATGAATCTTTAATTAAATTGTCATCCACTAATTGAATTCTTAATTCAATTATTCCCCACTATCCTCCACTATTGAATTCTTAATTCAATTATTCCCCACTATCATCCACTATTGAATTCTTAATTCAATTATTCCCCACTATCATCGACTATTGAATTCTTAATTCAATTGTCCCCCACTATCCTCCACTATTGAATTCTTAATTCAATTGTCATAACCCACTATCTTCCACTATTGAATTCTTAATTCAATTGGCATAACCCACTCTTCTCAAAAAAAAAATTTTAATTCATCCATTATGAATTAAAGATTCACAAAAAATGAGAGCCATTGATCTCATCTTTTGATCCTCACCCTCCATTCCTTTTTCAAAAATCTATAAATGAAACCCTCACCCAAGCCATTCATAACAACTTCTTCTTTCATCAAAACCATGCTCAAATTTCTCTCAAATCTCTAATCTATCTATCCTCTAATCCTTCATCTACATTTGTGTTGAAAGCAAGAGCAATCCACATTTGAATCAAATAGGGTTATCTAATCTAGGAGCTCTTGGGTGCAAGCTTCTTCTTCCCTTGATGGGATTAGGTTCTGCATGTGAGGTATAACTTTGTATTTATTGTATTTAGTTTGCATTTTACCTTGTTTGCATTATCTAATCTACATTGGCACACCCAGTCTCAGATCTAATCATCAGTTTGTGAAGGTTTTGTTGTCAAAATCTTCATTTTCTAACCCTTGTTTTGGCAAAGTTTTGTAAGTTTTGGGGGTGAGTTGTTGTAGGTCACATCTTGGGCTAGTCTATTTGCTCCATTTTTGTTCTAGTGACTTTCAAGTGATCATACAAGGCTGGAACAACATCAGGATCAACAAATACAACAATTTGGATAGTGAAACCAATCCAGGTGCATCCATTCTAATCTTTCATCTTCAATCTTGTTTTCATTACACATTTTGATTTGGGCTTAAAATGAGCATTCTCTTGTTTTCCGTGTCTTGTGCACTTGCACGTTTGTGTTATCCCATAGGGTAGAATTAAAGTATCCTCTCCCCTTGCCTTCAAAAGGATCTTGGGTGAAGAGAAATGGTTCTCTTCTATTTTTCTTTTTAGGATGTGGGCCTGCCCTTGAGACACATCCATTCGGAGAACTCATTGGCGACCCCAAGCGGTACTTTCATCCGGTCCGCTATATGTAAATTAAGGATAAAGTGAAAGCCAAGTCTAATCGGTATGAGCGCTTACCATTCGATGCTAGCTTGAAAGGAAGTAGTACCCTCGAGGTATATTAAACTCCTAGTAGACCTAGTTAAAACCTTAAGTGGTTTATTGGATGCTCGTAAGGTGCTGATCCCCCGGATGTTCCCCCACTACGAACCTTTGTTTTAGTGGCCCAAATCCCTCTACTTGTTCAACAAGTATTGTCCTTGCTTCACCTTAGGTTGTGCATGCTTGATAAATCTTTCATAAATCAAACCTTTAGCCATTGTGTTTTTGTGCTTGATTGTTTGTCTACTTGCCAAGAAAAATTGAATTCATCCTAAATCAATCCTACTCACATCCTTGTCACTCTACATCATCAAATCATCATCCTTCTATCTAAATCATTATCCAATCAACATCATTATCTCCATTCTTGTCAAATCAACCTCAATCACAATCATCCCTAAGCACATCCTAGTCACATCTCCATCCTTCATCCTCATCCTATCAACATCATCCCAATCATTATCCTAATCATCCCTAATCATTCCATATCAAATCCTAACCATATCCAAGTCATCATCACATCAAATCAACATCGATCCCAATCAACATCCAGTCCCCCAACATCATTATCAAGCTCCAAATCTAAATCAACCCAATCAAAAATCAAGACCTTAATTGATCACCTAATCAAATCAACCCAATCAACCCTCTTGCTTAAGATCATTAGTCTATCTTAAGCATAGAGAACCATTCATCAAATCCAATCAAGTCATCCTAAGGTCTTGAAATTTTGATTCCCAACATCACAATCATCCATCATCCCCCATCATCCCATACTCTCTCCCACAAAATGGATCTTTATGAATCAATACAACAATTACAAAGACTTAGAAAAGTCTATGCGCACATGGGTCCTAATGCTAAGGAACAATTCAAAAAGGACATTAAAGATATCCCCTTAGCACACCTTATCATTGGAGAATCCCAAACTCCTCCCCCATCTTCATCATATCAACCCTCATCATATCAACCTTCAACATCTTACATATCCACACCATTGACATCATACCAACCTTCATTATATCAACAAACACCCTACACCTCATCCCCATCCACATCATATCAATCGTCATTCTTTCAACCTTCATACCAACCTACCTCTTACATATCCACACCATCAACCTCCCATCAACTTTCATCATATCAACTTCCATCATATCAACATCCATCATCCTCATATCAACCTCCATCATCCTCATATCAACCTTCAACCTCATACCAACTTCCATCATATCAACCTTCATCATATCAATCTTTACCCTCATATCATTCACCATCCCCTTACACATCCATGCCATCATACTTATCCAATCAACCAATCTCTCCAACTTATCCATCCCCCAACCTTTGTCATGCTAACTTTGATCAAGGGAACACCAATCTAGCACACCTTATCTCCGAAATCCAACGCTCATATCAACAACCAAATCCCCCATCTCCTAATCCCCATCCTCCAATCCCCCCATCACACTATCCCTCCAACCTTATCAACCTTAATCCATCACCTTATGTATCTCCCAATTCACCAACCCCTATCACCCATCCACCATCTAATCCACCATCAAATCTTCTACGTCCCAACACTATCACCACCCCTCCAACACCACCATCTAGCCCAACACCTATCCTTGAACCTACCCACGAACCATCATTACTTAATCCTATCACCCACCTATCCAATCCCCGTCCTAATCCTACACCAACCACCATCATTATCCATCCATTATATTGTTCTTCAACCCATACACTCACGAAGGATGCCATCCATTGGCTATTAGCAAGGAATCAAACACCTACCACATCCATCCAAGCACCCCCCACATCTATCCAAGTCACTCCCACTTCTATCCAACCACATGAGCTATGTCAAGAGTCAAATCCAAAGCATGTTGAAACATCAACCCCTTCTCCTAATCAAGATCTCACCATCCCATCTAATCCCCTCCCCGATCCCCTCCCATCTATTGATCACCTTATTCATCCCACATCAACCTCTACCACCCCTTTACCATCCCCCACTAATCCTTCACCTCCACCTACCAATCCCATCCCAAATCCATCCTCCTATTCACTTGGACAAAGCACTTTCATCCATGGTGACTCCCTTGTAGGGGGTGAACAACTTCCATCCACCACCTATCCTTCCCCAACAAATAATAGACTTGCATCTTGTTTCCAAAGCTCCAAACACCACATTGCATGTCGTATGCTCCAACATATGCACTATCAAGGCAAAGGCTTAGGCCTTCATGAACAAGGCATCTTGGAGCCCATCCACACCACATTCCATCTATCCTCGCATGGCATTGGTTATACACCTGAAGAAAAACAATCTAAGCATGTTGGTACCATCCACCCACCTTCTAAAATCCATTCATCCAATCCCAAACATAGTGCATCTCATCACACCCCCAAAGCATATGTCGCCATCCCTCCTCCATCATCCTATCATTTGCAAAAGCATGTGACCATCCATCTTCCTCCATCAAATTTACCTCCACTACTTCCAACTCCAAATATCTCTATCAAATCCACTTTACCTCCACTCCTACCAACTCCTAATATCCCCATCCTCAAATCTCCTTATCCATTTATCCCTAAATCCACTTTTTACCCCTCCACCCATAAATCCCCTAAAATTCCCAATCAAGACCAATAAAAGCACACATCTTTCAAATATGAAGCTTCCCCCAAATCCATGGGATTCAAAAGAAATAATTTGAATGCCTCAATGCATAAAGCACAAAAGCCTAAAGATGTTACCCCTTCCAAGCAAAATCAAAAATCCAAATGGCTATCAAAGCCCACACCATCACAAGAAAAAGCAAAAACAAAAATGGTGTAGGTTCCTAAGCAAAGATCAATCAAAACAAATGAGGCATCTACATCCCAATCCACTCCAAACTCCCAAACATCTTGCTCCACATCTAAAAATCCCATAAATCCTAAGTCTATTTGGGTCCCTAAAACCCCAAATCAATCATACAAAAATCCCCCATCCCAATCCCCATTACTCCCAACTCCACATCCAAAGTACAAGCTTTCAAATACATCACGGTGTGTGCAACCATTGGTCTTGGTTCCCCTCCATCACTTAACATTCCCACATACCCCTATCTCTCCATCTTTCGTTCACTATCCTACATATCTTACCCATCACATTTCTATGGTCCATGCTTTTGCATAATCCACATCATAATCCATTATCCACCATCCATTCCTTCTTCTCCTATCTTCCAACAATCCATGCAATCATAATCCATAATGCTATCCAACATGGGACCATCTTCTCCTTGCTATGGAAACAGACGCTAGAGTCCCCATTCCATCAAAAAAGCAAAAAAGCAAAAAAATCAAAAACATCAAGAAAATAGTAAAGAGAAAAATCCATCCAATGGTGAAAACCACTCCTTGTGGCACCTTGGGCAAGTACCTTGATGAAAACCCCTTGTGGGCATCACGCGTAATCCCTTCTCCATCCATTTTGTATCCCTACACTTGGGGGCAAAACCATCTAATCATCCACGTCCATAACATCCTTTTTCCTATCCTATCCATATATCCTTATCCTATCATATTCCTATCCACTACCCCCTATTTATCCTATCATTTCCCATCCATCCTATCCATTAGATATTTCTTTTACCATCTCCCACCTTAGATCTTGATGAAGACAAGGGGCAAAAATATCAACAACATGCTTTGGAGACCTCTTGACATACTTCCTTTGTCAGTATATCATCCATCCACCTACTGAAAAATCCATCCATTCAAGCATGAACCCATCATGCAAAACCCTAAGCATTGGGGCATATGATTCCTTGCAACCTAGCCCTTGGAGAAAATCCTTATCCCCATCTCTCATCCATCTATCTTGCAATCCATCTATCATACATCTCCTCTCTATCACCTTCCACTAACAATCCCTCCACCTACTTATCATGTCTCCCTACTAGATCCTTCATCCCCCATCCTACACCTTATCTGCATGTATCTATCCATTTATCATAGTCTCCTATCCATTATCTTTTCATCACCACCCCCCCTATCCAACCACATCACCTTCACTTCTAGACTTGGTGTTCCCTTGTCATTGGTATCTAGCGTAAAGGCTAGCCACGTGAAACCCAAGGAAAATAAATCATGCCCTTTCTACAAAATCACAAAATCCAAAAACATCACAAAATCAAAAAATCCAAAAACATCAAAAATTCAAAAAAACCCAAAAACATCACAAACATCAAAATATACCAAAACAATCGAAAACACACAAACTTCCAAAAATAATTTATCCATCACAAAATCAAACTTGCTCCATCACACTCTCATCATCATCACATCTATCATCATCCCACATCATCATCACAAATTAGAACTACATATCATAACCACTTGCATCTTAATGTGCCTTGAACTTGTGGATATAGGGTATGTAGGTAGTCTAGGATACGAAGGATGTTTCCAGTACTCAGGTCCATAAGATGCACCCATCCAACCTACTGAGCTTACACTAGATCCAAGCATTGCATTACCTATCAAAGCATCATCCCTTATCAAAAATCATCAACTATCAAATCAACATCAACAATAACTTGTCACCATCATATCTTGAGCCAATCTTACATCAACAAAACATGATCCAATCATCAATCATTCTTGCCTTAGGATATGTCGTTCCTATGATAGGTAGAATCTATCCAATCATCACAACATCAACTAATCATGATCCAATCATCAATCGATTCTTGCCTTAGGAAATGTCATTCCTACGATAGGCAGAATCTATCCAATCATCACAACATCAACTAATCATGATCCAATCATTAATTGATTCCTGCCTTAGGATATATCTTTCCTACGATAGGCAGAATCTATCCAATCATTATCCATTTTGGCAAGAGAGACAATGTCTATTTGTTTTGGTTCATTGGTCTTTTTGTTTTTGATTTTTATCTTTTGTCCTATTCAAAGATCACATCAAAGCTACCTTGATCTTATTATATCATGGTATGTGGCGAAAACATCTAGAATGGGGCATAGTTTTGCTTTTGTATGCTGTGCTTATGGGTTGGTTTCATTACTCCAAGCTAGTATTCATATCTTGATTGATCATAGGGTCGGTTCTAGCATATTGATCTCCTTATGCATCTAAGGTTCATCATACCTTTTGTGTACTAAGGGCTTATGCTATGAGTCCCCTTCCCTCGTCTAGACAAGGTTGTACTATCTTGGGCATGCATGGGATCATCCTTTTGTCTGTGTGTTTAGTCCATGCAACTATTGGATAAACATCATCACCCTGGTCTTCTATACCTTGGTGAAAATATCCACTTTGCTATATCAAACCTAGGATTGCTCTAAATCATTTTCAGCACAATGATCATCCACCAATCAATCTCCCAACATTATCACACTTTCATCTCACCTCTTATCCTCCAACCACATCTACCAATCTGTTCCATCCATTTCGCGAGCACAACCGTGTTCTTGCAACCCGCCTATCCTCTCGAGGGGGCATCACCCTTACCAATTATCCCCAAACCTTACCCTATTCTTCTAAGCCAAAATCTTTTTTCTATCCAATCCAACTCTATGTTTTAACTTCTTTGAAATGATGTTCCTTAGCCGCAACACCATCTCAAAGAGGGGCAAATGTAGACACCTAAAAATGTCTTCTACCATCAAACCAACTCCTGACATCCCTAAACATGTCAATTTCCCTCCTAACCAATTAATTAAATTTTTATTTAATTAATTATCCCTTCATTACCCTATTTTCCATCATATTATCCCCAAAATTGAATTAATTTCATTAATTCAATAGTCTAAAACCTTAGCCAATTGATTTAATAAATATGCAATATTTATTATTTCAATTTACCTCTATCCTAAGTCCTAAATCCACCTCATCTTTCCACCTCATCTCTTCCACCTCACCATGTTGCACATATAATTAAATATTCTTAATATTTAATTAGCTAATCTCCTCCATTATCCAAAAATGAATCTTTAATTAAATTGTCATCCACTAATTGAATTCTTAATTCAGTTATTCCCCACTATCCTCCACTATTTAATTCTTAATTCAATTATTCCCCACTATCATCCACTATTGAATTCTTAATTCAATTATTCCCCACTATCATCCACTATTGAATTCTTAATTCAATTGTCCCCCACTATCCTCCACTATTGAATTCTTAATTCAATTGTCATAACCCACTATCTTCCACTATTGAATTCTTAAATCAATTGTCATAACCCACTCTTCTCAAAAAAGAATTTTTAATTCATCCATTATGAATTAAAGATTCACAAAAAATGAGAGCCATTGATCTCATCTTTTGATCCTCACCCTCCATTCCTTTTTCAAAAATCTATAAATGAAACCCTCACCCAAGCCATTCATAACAACTTCTTCTTTCATCAAAACCATGCTCAAATTTCTCTCAAATCTCTAATCTATCTATCCTCTAATCCTTCATCTACATTTGTGTTGAAAGCAAGAGCAATCCACATTTGAATCAAATAGGGTTATCTAATCTAGGAGCTCTTGGGTGCAAGCTTCTTCTTCCCTTGATGGGATTAGGTTCTACATGTGAGGTATAACTTTGTATTTATTGTATTTAGTTAGCATTTTACCTTGTTTGCATTATCTAATCTACATGAACTATGAAAAACTGACCTCATCATGATGACTTACCCAGTCTTCTTATGCAGGATCATCTGCATGACTTACTTTTACCAGACTGCCAGCAAGCAGAAAACACAAGCCAAGCAAAAAGTTGGGTCCTTGTTTTGTCAAGTCAAAATGGGGCATGTTGTGTAACCACACAACGACTTGCCACCAAAGAAAACACCAAAATTCCAATGATTCAAGTGATATGAACACATTCTAACATAGCATTCTAATTCTCTTCAAGCATAAGCATCATAATCTTTCTGAATGATAAAATCTCCTCATGGTAAAAATGCTACAAAGGATTAGTAGTGTGCAAATGATTAATTATCCTTATCTTGAAAGCAAGTTGAAAACATGAGTAACTAGTGTTAAGCTACATAGTTTGGGATCATCCCTCATAGCCAACCTGGATAGAGCCTTGCTGCTAGCAGGCATCCATAGCCCTGGCAAGGTTATCTATACAATCCCCCTAAATAGAGCCCCACTACTAGCAGGTGTCTATAGCCCCGGTAGAGTTACTTAGATGGCCTAATATTATTATATTTTTGGTTTTTTAAGATTTGTACTTTATATATCTGATGTCATCAGGTAAGCTCAGCATGCAAGGTATGGTCACTTACTATTTTAGGTTGGAGATTGCATTGGTAGCAAGGGAGTCCTTTTAGATTTTTCACTTAATACCTATACTTGTGTGTTCAACAGACCCAAGGCTGTTAGGTGAGTCACTGTGAAAAAATCACTTTGGTTAAGAAAAGGCACCCTGATGAAAAGATATCACAGACCTGATCATAAGTACTTTCTCAAAATGAGTCACAACCTATATATGAATGTGTTCTCATCACTTGAATCCTAACAATTTAGTTATTTTCTGAGGTGATGAGCTGCATCATCTTGACTAACCAAAACAAACACTCAATAAGCAAACAAAGAAAAAACAAAACAAAACAACACTGTACAAACAACTATACAAATATACACCATGATACACATGACTGTCATGAAGCTACTTTGGCTTGGAAATAATGTTTGAGGAACTGTTCATTAACTGGTAATGGAACATCCTCACTTGTCAAATTCTTAAGCCTGAAAGTGCTATCTCCTAATATCTCAAAAATTTGGAAGGGACCTATCCATAATTTGTCAAACTTACCATGGTCTCCTTTCCTCTCATGGGCTTTGTCCCACATCAGGACTAAATCAGATATCCTGAAGGCTTTAACTCTGGCTCTTTTGTCAAACTAGCGTTTGACAATAGCCTAATGTTTGGCAAATTGATCAATTGCCTGACTTCTTTTCTCTTCCAGGTGCATCAACTGAAGCAATCTGACTTCTTGGTTATTGTCTATGCCTAGGTACTCTTGGGCAAACTACAGGGTAGGAATTTTTAGGTTAATAGGGAGGATGGGATCTACCCCATACACTAAATGATAAGGTGAGTTTCCTAATGCAGCCTTGTTTCTGGTTCTGTCTACCCATAAGGCATATTTTAGAAGTGTATTCCACTCCCTAGGGTTCTTGTCTACTAACTTCTTTATGATATTCAGCAAATTTTTATTAGTGGATTCTGCCAATCCATTCCCTTGGGGATAATAATTAGATGAAAACTTCAGTATGATCCCATAATCAAAGGCCCAACTTGACAACTTGGTTGAAGCAAAAGCAGAACCATTATCACTTACCAGAGCATAAGGAACCCCATACCTGGTGACTATGTTACTTTCCAAAAATCTGATGACATCCTCTGCACTACAGATTTTGGTGCTAACAGCCTCAGTCCACCTAGTACAGTAATCAGTAATCATTAAAACGTACCTATGACCGAATGATGATGGAGGATTGATTGGTCCTATGAAATCCATGCCCCATTGTGCAAATGGATACACTTCCATCACTGGCTATAGAGGTTGGGCAGCATATCTCTCTCTATTGGCAGCTATCTGACATGTATGGTAGCATTTAATATGTTCAGCAGTATCCTTGAAAATTGTGGGCCAGTAATGATCTGCCCTTAGAATAGCATGAGTTGTGGCTAAGGATGGCCCATGTGTTGTTCCAAACTTGTCATGTAGCTCTGATAATACTTTATCTACTTCATGCTTCTCCAGGCATCTTAGGTATATTCCTTCATAATTTTTCTTGAAAAGTACTACTTTCATCATGTTCTTCTGGGACTTTATTTTCAAGGCCCTTCTTTGTGAAGCCTGTAGTCTTGGAGGACATTTTCCAATAATCAGGATATGCCTGATGTCTGAGTACCATTCTCCATTGTCCTTCTCATTAATAACATACTGCTGACTTGTGATATTTGGGTCAATCTCTGATATCATCTGGCTTAAAGCCCGTCCTCTTACTAATTTCATGGGTGTGATATCCATGTCATATTCCTGTAGGATAGTGATCCACTCAGCCCTCTTCTCACCTGGCTCGCTCTACATCAATAACATCTTTACTGCTACATCAGGTACCACAGCAATCACCTTGTTCCTCAAGATATAGTGCCTAATTTTCTTCACTGCTCTGACCAAAGCAAGAGCTTGTCTTTCTACATCCATATACCTAAGTTCTGCATCTTTGAATGAACAACTCATGAATGCTATAGGCTTTTCTTTGTTTTCTTCATTCCTTTGTGTCAGCACTACTGCAAAGGTATGCTCTGAAGCAAATGAGTAAATATAGAAGTCCTTGGTGTAGTCTGGACTAATCAGCACTGGAGCTTCAGATATAGCTTTCTTTATGTCTTCAAAGGCTGCTCTAGCTTCTGATGTCCACTCAATCTTTGCATCTTTTTTCAGCATAGCATTTAAAGGTCTAACTATTTCAGCAAAGCCAGTGATGAACTTCCTGACAAAATTTATCTTACCAAAGTAAGATTTGAGTTCTTTCTTGCTTCCAGGAAGCTATATTTTCATGATGGAATCTACCCTGTCAGGATCAATGATAATTCCATTTTCAGTTATTAGGTGGCCTAGCAACTTTCCTATTGTTACCCCAAATATACATTTCTTGGGGTTCAGGGATATCCCATATTGTTCACATTTTTTTAACACATTTTCTAGGATCTGCTACATGGTTTCCTCTATCTTTAGAGAATACTGTTAAGTCATCCATGTATATGACTATACATTTTCCTATTAAGCCTCTGAAGGCTATGTCCATTGCGTGCTGGAATGTTGCTCTAGCATTTATGAGCCCAAACGGCATGTGTCTATACATGAATATCCCCCACTTTGTGGTGAAGGCAGTTTTCAGTCTATCAATTTTGTCAACAATTACCTGATTATAACCAGAAAAACCATCTAGAAATGACATCATTTTTGCTCCATTTACAATCTGTAGAACTTCATCCAGATAGGGTAAAGGATAATTGTCCTTCTTTGATGCTCTGTTCAGGTTCCTGAAGTCCACACATAGCTTGATGTCACTATTTTTCTCTCACTGGGACTAGATTGGCCACCCAGGTGGAGTGTCTCACAAGAAATATAATCCTAGCATTTAGCAACTTTTTAACCTCTTCAAAAATTATAGGCTCCAGCAAGGCATTAACAGGCCTTTGCTTCTGTCTAAAAGGCTTGGCATCTGGTTTGAGGGGTATGGTATGAATTATGAATGATGTGTCATATGTTTTCAACTCATCATATGTCCATGCTATGACATGGATGTAATCTTTGAGTGCCTGAGTTATTCCTTCTAACTCTTCTTCTGTGCACACCTTCCCTATCAGAACATTTCTTTTGTCATCATTTTGTCCAATATTTACTTGTGAATATTATCTTCCATCAGCTTGTGGAAGATCCTTCTACTTCAGCATGTTGTCCAGATCAAAGGCTCTTTCTAACTCAATCATTCCTTTGGGAATCCTGTTGCTAGGCAACTCTAATATTTCTTCTTCTTCCCATACATGATCTTCTGTACTATTCTCATCTATGATCTGAGCATCAAATACATCCCTGTTGGATATGAAATCCAAGATATGTTGATCGTCATCAAAGACTTGGAGATTAGTAACATTATTAGGTACTGATGGTACTGATACCAATTCTACTGAAAACCTTTTCAAACTAGAAATAGACAATGGCTCTAAGGTACTAGCAGCCTGGGCTAAAGCATCTGCCCTGTGGTTCTGTTCTCTAGGTATGTGGGTGATATTAAATGCATCAAAATCTTCAATCAAGTCCCACACTCTGTGTCTATATTTAGACAGTTTTTTGTAATTGCAGGAGTAAATTCCTCTCACTTGTCTCACTACTAATTCTGAGTCTCCATAGACATGCAGAATTTTTAGTTTCTTCATAAGGGCAAACAATATCCCATGTATTAGAGCTTCATACTCTGTTACATTGTTAGTATAGGGAAATTGCAGTCTGTAGGCTGCTAGATGGGACTTTCCTGATGGATCAATGAGATCAATCCCCACTCCAGCACCTTGTTTTGACTTGGATCCATCAAATCTAAGGATCCACTGTTTATCTTCAGCAGGAGGCTTACTTGAGCCTTCTTTCTTCTTTGCAGCTCTAGTAGCTGCTCCACCTGATATCTATTTTAACTTAGGAATTTCAGCCTTCTCAGACTTCATCTTTCCTTTCTTTTGTGAAGCTGAGGTCTCTTCTTTCTTTTCATCATCAGGAGGATGATCTTTTGGACTAGGCACTAAATTT
Source organism: Cunninghamia lanceolata (assembly GCA_027924645.1). Lineage (NCBI taxonomy): Eukaryota > Viridiplantae > Streptophyta > Pinopsida > Cupressales > Cupressaceae > Cunninghamia > Cunninghamia lanceolata. The sequence continues at coordinate 20,560,631 of BSBN01000112.1, read as the reverse complement.
CTTTTTAAAATATGTAAACACAGTGAACAAGCAATCTTTGAGTGAGGTGCTTCATGCAACCTGCACCATCCTTCAATCAGTGCATCTTGTGGAGGTCTCCCTTGTTCTATCATCTTTTTAATTTCTTCTGATAAAAACTCCTCAAATCTGGTCAAGTTACTGCCTCTGTCTTCATCAAATAACTCATAATCTAACTCCACCAAACAATCACTCCCTAGGGTGATCTTATTATTTTCTTTACCCTTATTCTCCTTGCAAACTAGAATTTCTTCTGTCATCTGGATAAAATCCTCTTCAAAAATTATATCTTCTCCTATTCCTGTGACAGATGAACAACGGTCAGTATGATCATCATCATTATATGTGGAACTTACCTCTGATGATGATGACACTTCTCCACATGTTTGCTCAAGTTCCATCATGTCAATGCAGGCTTCACAAGTTTTCTCAGAATGTGCTTCATTGTGTAATCTGCACCAACCATCAATTAAAATATCATGAACAGGTATATCCAATAATTGACAGTGTTTTACCTGCTTGGACAAGTATATTTCAAAGCTCTTGAAATGATCTACTTCTGTTTCATCTCCATGATCATGACCAGATCCAAAAACTATAGCATTATCATCCTGAGGATGACCATCAAGATCATGATCATCATGAAAATCATACATCAGGACCTCCTCTATCCTGACGGTCTGAGGTCTAATGGAGTAAACTCTGGGTTCAACATTCACGTACATGATCTCATTTTTTTTGTTGTACTTGGTGATCATGTGTTTCATTCTTGGTTCAGCATCTACCCTTATCTGGTTTGGTATACCCTTCCAAGGTAGCCACATATGACTGAAGTCAGTGGACATATATCCATTGAGAGTTTTGGACCAATCTATGCTAAGTAGCATTCCATATGTATTAGGTATGTCAACTACTTGAATGTCAATATAGTACTGGATCCTAGGGTCGGATGCAAGCTACATGTGAATGTGAGTTAATTCTCCTATTACATTCACCTCTGTTTTGTCTAGTTGGGTTACCTTCTTCAGAGATTTAGCAGGATGCAAAACTAAAGCATTGCATATGGACAAGGGCATGACATTGGTGGATGCTCCTGAGTCTACTAGACAGTTATGCAAATTCTTACCAAACATTCGTATGGTAAGGAGAAATGGAGGTGATTCACTCTTATCTCTGTATAAGGTCATGTGAGAAGTCTCTGTAGCTTGAACAGTAGCTGGGACCTTATGTTTAACATTATTATCTCTGGCAGCATGATCTTTACCTCCAGACTGACCTGAGGTATGGCTATCCTCTTTAGGAGCAGGATCATCTAATGATTTCATGAATGCTTTCTTAATGGCTGGAGTTTTCAGCAACTCTGAAAAGGATAGGCTAATTTTGATCTTTTTCATCTCATCTGCCAAATAGGTGACTAACTTGTCAAATTCATGAGGCATACTCAAGGCTTTTGATGTTGTGTTTGGTGATGATAAATACTGAGCATTGACCTTAGGAAATCCTGGGTTATTGCTTGCTTTGGGATCAGGAGGTGTGTTGAAATTATTCGGGGGTAAGGAAGAGGTCAATGGACCGGTAGGTCTATTGGCATTATTTCTCAAGTTATAGTTATGCTTACCCTGGTACTGTTGTTGGTAAGCATGTACCTCCTTATGTTCATTTGATAGCTCATTATCATCCTCAAAAGGAAAAACATAATTTGACTCAAAAACCATAGCTGATTCTTCACATGTCTGGATATAATGTTGATGCGATGACATAGTCTGCTGATAAGGCTGATCAGTATAACTCTCCAGTACTAAGGCTGAATCATATCCACAAGGAACAAACTCATTCCCTTCTACATGATGTGAATTTCTTGTAGTATTGGACACCTCAGTTTGGAAAATACTTGCAGCGATTTGAAATTGTGCACAGTCTAACTCTGCATGAGCATTAGTATTGTGTATCCTACACCAATTAGTGAGGGCTGCCTCAGCAAGATTAACTCTAGTAGTCTATTTAGCTTCACTAGGAGGCTGATTATCTAAAGGTGACGGTAAGGAACCATTATTTGGCCTGGAGTTCCATACTCTAGACTGTCTAGGAGGATTGTTGTTACCACTATTATTGTTGTAGTTATTGTTGTTATACCCCCTGTCAAGATAACTAGGTCTATCATTGGTGTAACCTCTATTCTGATTAGGCTAAGAATAGAAGTTTTGGCTTCTCAGGTGAGTAATCTCAGTAGTAAGCTTCCTTAGCTGAGCTGATATTTCCTTGATTTCTTCTTTCTCTTCTTGGACCTTGGCTACCACATTTTCAGTTTGAGGCTTGAAAAAGGATGATCCATGGTTATTGTTGGACTGATCAGCACCCTGAGGCACTTGTGTTTGGCTTGGATACTGTGGCATCTAGCCATTTCCATTAGGAGGAGGCATGATACTTAGTGGAGATATCTGTAATGGTGTTGGCATGACCACTGGAGGTATCATAGCTCCATTAGGATATTGTGCAAGATATGTAGGTTATCCAAGCAGTGTAGGAAAGGCTATGTTTGGTGTTGGAGCAGGCACCAGCTGTTGATTGACTTTGATAGCTTCCTGGAAAGCTCCTATCAAAGTTGTAATTTCAGGATGTGCTCTCCTAATGAACGTGGAAGTTAAAGGATCTAGAGATGAATAATAGATACTCCTGGTAGCAGCATCTGCTACAACATATGGGGCAACTAACTTGGATAACATTTTCTAGAACCTAGCATTGAAATTGGTAATAGGTTCTCCTTCAAACCACTTAATTGTGGCAAATAGGTGATAGTTCATTGAAGGATCTATTGGTACCTTGAACCTATCTATGAAAGCTTTCTCTAGGACAACCCATGAACCAACAGAACCCTGGCCAAGACTAATGGTGTAGGGCACCTAGGAGCACCTTGGTTCCTAAAGTCATTTTGATTGCATTTTTTTGAAAGTTGTGGTTTTGTTTGTAATAAGGCTTTAGCCATGGATGTAAGGTCCTCTTGTGTGGTCAAGATGATTGGGGTAATCATATAAACCTCAAGCATGCTTAGTCCACTTGGACCCTTGTTGTGCCAATTAGGCCTATAAGGTCTAAGGATTGGTTTTTGAGTTTTTTTTTGTTGTTTTAGGTTTTAATATGTTTTAAGGAGTGTGTTGATCATTGGAGATCCATTGGACAAGCCAAACAAATCAACCTCCTTATGTTAAGGCAAAACAACATAATTGTCAAAGTGTGTCATGTAGTAGGTCGGTTCAAAAACCATTTTTGGCAGTTGAATGTTGTTGGAGAAGTTAGACACCGACTTGGATTAGTTGAAAAAGATTGTAGTTCACTCCTGTATGGTAGAGGAGGTCTGGTACGGAGTTTTGGGCATTCAAACAATAGAAAACAGTCATTTTTTCCTTTTTTTTACTATGTACGGCCTGTACGGACTTGTCAGGTGAGCAAATGTTATTTTTTTGAAAGTTCTTGGAGTCAGGGTTCAAATGCAACTAGTTTGAGGTCTTGAAGTGGTTGGAGTCAAAAGATATCAAATTTTCTTTCAAGACTAGTCTAGAAACCCTATTTTCTAGGGTAGTCATAGAAATCCAGCCCTAGAATGCATTCCCACCAGTGAAAATTCATAAAAACTAGTGAAATGCAGGCTAGGGATGTACTCTACAGGATTCCAAAAGCATTTGGCTAGGAGAGACTATTTTGAAATTTTAAGGTGATGCCCTAGGTCAAGTATTTCCTTGTATTTGACCAAATTTATGCTATGTGAGGTTGTAGATGATAGAATCCTGATAGGGTGAGTGAATGGATGGTGGTTTTGTGTTGTTTGGGAATGGTAGAGGCATTCCAAATTTGTGCCCCTGATCTATGCACCCAATTTTAATCACTTGCTTTGTAACCTAGCCCTAAACTGATTAATTAGGCCTAGAGACCTAGTGAGTGTTCTTGAATGCTGGAGTAGAGTTGGAATAGGAGACTTGGAAGTTTGATAGGGTCCCTTAAAGGGTATCTAAAACCATCATTCACTTACCTAGTCATTTGGGATTTTGTCAAGTTGTGTTGAGAAAACCTAGTTTGGAGGGCTAGTAGCCTTACTAGTCAAGGTATAAGTTGGAGAGTTTTGGGAAGTTGGGGATCAAACCAACTGCATAGAAGGTGTTTATTGATCTATCTTAAGGTGTTGGAGAAGCCTTGAAGGTTGAGTCATCACCCAGATATCAAACCCTTCATATACCCTTGAATGTGCCTTTGGTTGCTTGGTTGAAGGCTAGGTGAAGTGGGTGAGTGGGCAAAGGACAATAGAGTAAACCCTTGTGTGTTGCTTCCCTTGGGCCACTCTACATCAGGTGGTATCAGAGCCATCAAAGAGATGGAAAATAGAGAAGAAGAGGAGGAAGTCCCTTCAAGAGTGACCAATGCCGAATTGGCAAAGATAGTGAGAGAGTGAGCAGCCAAGAACAAAAGGATGGAGGCTAAGATAGAAAAGTTGAAGAAAGACAAGGACAAGAAGAAGAAGCCAGAGGTCATCTTAGATTCAGATGAAGAGGATCAAGATGAAGAAGAAGAAGTGCCTATGGAAGAGCCACAAGGAGGCATGTCAGAAAGATAATTCCTAGATGCACTTGGAAAGTTGAGTAGAAAGGACACTAAAGGGGACTTACCTATGTTTCCTCGTAAGATGAACCCAGAGGAGTGCCTTGATTGGATTGAGGCAATGGAGAACTATTTTGAATGTGAAGAAGTGGCAGAAAATTAGAAAGTGCGGATTGGCAAATCAAGAATGAAAGGGCCATCCTTGAGTTGGTGGAACTTTATTCAAACTGAGAGGATAGAAGATGATAGGAACCCTATCTCTACATGGAGGAAGATGGTGCTTGAAATCAAGAAGCAATTTGTCCCTGAAGATTATGAGGTCAACTTAAACAAGAAGTTGCACAACTTGAGAAAGAAGGACATGGACGTGATCACCTACATAGAGGAGTTTCACAAGATGACATTGAAAGCCAAGATGCCTGAGAATGAAAAACATAAGCTTACAAGGTATCTCAATGGCCTTAAGTTCTCCATTCAAGATGAATTAACCCTCTTTAACCCAGATACAGTCCATAAGTGTTTTCAAATGGCATTGAGGATTAAGGACAAACAAAGGAGAAAAGGTGATTCATCTAGCAGAGGTAGAGGTAATATGAATTTCAGAGGTAGGGGTAGATTTCAAAACAGAGATAACTTTCCTAGATACCAAGAAGGCAGATCACAAGAAGGCAGCCAAGGACAGGCTGACAGAAACAGTGCTGATAAGGGTCAGTTTAGAGGGAGAGGTAATGGTAGAGGAAGAAGTGGGGGCAGGGGTCCCAATGTGTTTACTGGAAGGTGTTTCTCTTGCAATCAGATTGGACATTAGTCCTTTAGATGCCTGGAGAAGATTGGAAACACTGCTGCAAATCAAAAAGATAGAAGAGTGCAACTCCTTCAAGAAGAGGACTGTCAAAGCACCACAAGTTATCAAACAACCTCTTCCAAGTCTGCAGCACTTGAGAGTGGAGAATGCATCATGTTTAACAGGTCACTCATCATGTCAGCCACCAAGGAGCAGCCCCAAAGGAACAACTTGTTCATAACCACTTGCAAGGTGAAAGGAAAAGTTTGCAAGGTAATAGTTGATTCAGGTTCTTCTAAAAATTTGGCTTCTAATGAAATGGTGGCTAAGTTAGGATTGGAAAGGATACCCCATCCTAACCCCTATAGAGTCTTTTGGCTAAACAAGGAACAACAAATTGTGGTGAAAGAGCAATGTTGGGTTGAATTCAAGATATGTGAATATCATGATAGGATTCTTTGTGAGATACTGGATATGGATGCATGCCACCTTCTTCTTGGAAGGCCTTGGCAACATGACACAAGTGCCCAACATGATGGTAAGCAAAATGTGATTCATTTGTCCAAAAATGGTGAAAACTTCACAATGACTCCTTTGATTGATGATTGCAAAGAGAAGGTCATTTCTAGTTCAGTTATGTTGGTAGGTGAAAAAGAGTTTTTGGCTAACCTCAAGGAAGAGAAAGTGCCATGTTTTGCAGTAGTTATCAAGCCCAAGGATGTAAATCCCAAGAAGGTCAAAGTGTAGCAACCTCTTAGGAGGATTGGACCAAAGGAAGTGGAAGAACTATTGGAAAGGTTCCATGATGTGATAGCCGATGAGAGTAAGGATGCCCTTCCACCAAAGAGGGAGATTAGTCATTGCATTGATCTCATCCCAGGATCCACCCTACCAAACCAAGCAGCCTACAAGTTGACCCCAGAGCAAAATACTGAAGTGGAAAGACAAATCCAAGACTTGTTGGATAGCTAACTTATAAGGAGGAGTATTAGTCCATGTGCAGTACCTGCAGTACTTGCACCCAAGAAGGAAGGAACATGGAGACTATGCACTGATTCCAGGGCCATTAACAAGATTACTATTAGGTATAGATTTCCAATGCCTAGAATAGAAGATTTAATGGATTGCTTGGGTAGGGCTAAGTATTTTACCAAGATAGATCTAAAAAGTGGTTATCACCAAATCAGGATAAGGGAAGGGGATGAGTGGAAAACTGCCTTCAAAACCAATGAAGGACTATTTGAATGGGTTGTGATGCCTTTTGGCTTGTCAAATGCACCAAGCACCTTCATGAGATTGATGAATGAGGTGCTAAAACCTTTCCTTAACAAGTTTTTGTTGTGTATTTGGATGATATATTGGTTTTTAGTGACAGGAAGGAAGACCACATAAGGCATATCCATCAAGTGCTCAGGAGGCTTCAAGAGGAGAAGTTGAGAATCAACCTTGACAAAATGTGTCTTCCTACAAGAAGAGTTGATATTCTTTGGGTTTGTCATCTCTAAGGGCAGCCTACAAATGGATCCAAGCAAAGTGGAAGCCATTCTTTATTGGCCCACACCTAAAACAGCCTCGGAGGTAAGGAGTTTCCATGGTTTGTGTAGCTTTTATAGAAAGTTCATTAGAGGGTTTAGTGGTATTTGTGCTCCACTTGTTGACACCATAAAAGGGGGCAAGAAATGTTTATTTGTGTGGACAAATGAGGCCAATCAAGCCTTTGAACTGTTAAAGAAAAAAATATCAGAACAACCGGTCCTTGTTCTTCCTGATTTTGACAAGGTCTTTGTGGTAGAGTGTGATGCAAGTAAGAGGGCTGTTGGGGGAGTCCTAAGTCAAGATGGGAGGCCTGTAGCATTCTTTAGTGAGAAGTTAAATGAGGCAAAACAGAACTACTCTACCTATGATCTAGAATTATATGCCATGGATCAATCATTGAGGAAGTGGAGACAATATTTATTGCCTAAGGAATTTATAGCTTTTACTGATAACCATGCATTGAGCTTCTTGAACAGGCAACAAAAGTTAAACCATAGACATGTCAAGTGGATGGAGTACATCCAAGCATATACCTTCTCAGTAAAACATAAGAAAGGAGTGGCCAATAAGGTAGCCAATGCCTTAAGTAGGAGGAATCTTATTGTGAAAACTATTCAGTTGGAAAGTACAGGTATTCATGCCATCAAAGATCAGTATGCAGCAGATGAAGACTTCAAAGAACCATATGTATCTTGCAAGGCCATGACAGGAAGGTATAACACCAATTTTTCTAATTTTTTGTTACAAGATGGATATCTTTTCAAGGGTAGCATGTTGTGTATCCCAAGAGGGTCTGTTAGAGAGAATATTATCAAGGAAAAACACTGTGGCAGCATGTCAGGCCACTTTGGCATTGATAAGACCCTAGAATTGGTTAGCAGATACTATTTTTGGCCAAAATTGCCAACCGATGTAAGGAAGTTTGTTAAAACTTGTCAAATTTGACAAAGAGCAAAGGGGCATACATCAAATGCAGGTTTATACACTCCTCTACCTATTCCTTCAAAGCCTTGGGATGCATCTTTGTGGTTGTTGATAGGTTTTCAAAAATGGCTCACTTCATCCCTTGTAAAACCACACATGATGCCTCACACATAGCAGGTCTTTTCTTCAAGGAAATAGTTAGATTACATGGTTTACCTTTGTCCATAATCTCTAACAGAGACCCCAAGTTCATAGGACACTTCTGGAGGACACTTTGGAAGAGACTAGGTACAAACTTGTCATTATCATCTACGTATCACCCTTAGTCTGATGGACAAACAAAGGTGATTAATAGGTCACTTGGTAACCTCCTAAGATGCCTAACAAAGGAGCAGGGTGCTAGTTGGGATTCAGTTTTGGCACAGGCAGAGTTCTCATAGAATGACACTATCAACAGAAGCACCGGCCTGTCTCCTTTACAAATTTTTTATGGCACTCACCCAAGGGGTATTTTGGAACTTAGGGAGGTTAGAGGATTGGAAAACAGCAGTGCCTTGGCTAAAGACTTCGTTCAAGTGATGAAAGATGTCCATGAACAAGTAAAATAGAAGTTGCAGTCCACTTCTTAGAAATATAAACAGTTTGCTGACAGGAAGAGAAGGGATCTGCAGTTCAAAGAAGGAGATTTGGTTATGGTCCACCTTAAGAAGGAGAGACTCCCTGCAGGTAAATATACCAAGCTACTCATGAAGAAGATTGGGCCTTGTGAAGTGCTCAAGAAATGTGGAGAAAATGCATATAAAATCAGACTTCTGGATGGCATTGCCTTGTCTCCAATTTTTAATGTTTCAGACCTTTATCCCTATAAAGGATCTGATCCTTAGACTGTTGATGAAGAAAACCAAACTGATCAAACACTCCAACAACTGATTCCTTCATCTCCTGATCAGATTGAGTGCATTTTGGATAAGAGGATTGTAAAACAGACTAGGAGACACACCTACTATGAGTACTTGGTGAAGTGGCTAAATAAACCTCAGGAGGATGCCACTTGGATGAGCAGAGCAGACATTGAGAAGGCAGGTTTCACATTTGATAACATTCCTAACTCAAGAGACTTGAGTTCTATTTAACAGTGGGTGTATGGTGCAGGGCACCTAGGAGCACCTTGGTTCCTAAAGTCATTTTGATTGCATTTTTTTGAAAGTTGTGGTTTTGTTTGTAATAATGCTTTAGCCATGGATGTAAGGTCCTCTTGTGTGGTCAAGATGATTGGGGTAATCATATAAACCTCAATCATGCTTAGTCCACTTGGACCCTTGTTGTGCCAATTAGGCCTATAAGGTCTAAGGATTGGTTTTTGAGGTTTTTTTTTGTTGTTTTGGGTTTTAATATGTTTTAAGGAGTGTGTTGATCATTGGAGATCCATTGGACAAGCCAAACAAATCGACCTCCTTATGTTAAGGCAAAACAACATAATTGTCAAAGTGTGTCATGTAGTAGGTTGGTTCAAAAACCATTTTTGGCGGTTGAATGTTGTTGGAGAAGTTAGACACCAACTTGGATCGGTTGAAAAAGATTGTAGTTCACTCTTGTACGGCAGAGGAGGTCTGGTATGGAGTTTTGGGCATTCAAACAACAGAAAACAGTCATTTTTTCCTTTTTTTTACTATGTATAGCCTGTATGGACTTGTCAGGTGAGAAAATGTTATTTTTTTGAAAGCGCTTGGAGTCAGGGTTCAAATGCAACTAGTTTGAGGTCTTGAAGTGGTTAGAGTCAAAAGATATCAAATTTTCTTTGAAGACTGGTCTAGAAACCTTGTTTTCTAGGGTAGTCATAGAAATCCAGCCCTAGAATGCATTCCCACTAGTGAAAATTCATAAAAACTAGTGAAATGTAGGCTAGGGATGTACTCTACAGGATTCCAAAAGCATTTGGCTGGGAGAGACTATTTTTGAATTTTAAGGTGATGCCCTAGGTCAAGTATTTCCTTGTATTTGACCAAATTTATGCTATTTGAGGTTGTAGATGATAGAATCCGGATAGGGTGAGTGAATAGATGGTAGTTTTCTATTGTTTGGGCATGGTAGAGGCATTCCAAATTATTACCCCTGATCTATGCACCTAATTTTAATCACTTGCTTTGTAACCTAGCCCGAAACTGATCAATTAGGCCTAGAGACTTAGTGAGTGTTCTTGATTGCTGGAGTAGAGTTGGAACAGGAGACTTGGAAGTTTGATAGGGTCCCTTAAAGGGTATCTAAAACCATCATTCACTTACCTGGTCATTTGGGATTTTGTCAAGTTGTGTTGAGAAAACCTAGTTTGGAGGGCTAGTAGCCTTACTAGTCAAGGTATAGGTTGGAGAGTTTTGGGAAGTTGGGGATCAAACCAACTACATAGAAGGTGTTTATTGATTTGTCTTAAGGTGTTGGAGAAGCCTTGAAGGTTGAGTCATCACCCGGATATCAAACCCTTCATATACCCTTGAATGTGCCTTTGGTTGCTTGGTTAAAGGCTAGGTGAAGTGGGTGAGTGGGCAAAGGATAATAGAGTAAACCCTTGTGTGTTGCTTCCCTTGTGCCACTCTGCATCAACTAATATACCAATTATAAGCTTCTTCCCCTAAGGAAAAAGGAAATAGTCTGTGTACAACATCTTGATGCTCTATTATGGCCCTACAACAGGCTTCTTTGAAAGTTCTGATATGATCATCTGCATCTTGATAAGGATGATACTTTGGATAGAGTTTATCTAGATTCTTTGGTAAAGCTTGATATGCATTAAAGGTCAAAGGTGACTCTACTGCAAAGAATGACATTACAACCGGAGGAGGTTGAACTTGAGGTATAACGGGCTAAGGTTGAACTTGAGGTTGAACAGGTGATCCTGTAGATGTTTGCAAACCAAAAGGAATTACAGGAGGACGTTCAGGTGAAGCTCCTGATGCATTAGACCCTAGAGTATGATGGATGTCTACAGTTCTAGGCCTGAACCCTCTAACAAGTAATTCATCAAAGATTCCACTGGATCTAGACCTGGTATTTACCCTGTGAGCCAGGATTTCTCGATTTTGAGGAAAATTGGCTGGATTATTGTAAAGATCGATTGGAATTCACCAGCAAGGACTGTATTTATGGTTAGAAAATTGTACTGACTGGATATTTGTGGAATATTTGTAGAGATGCTTCAAATATGAAGTGATATTTGAAGTTCTGTGTCACAAACGGTAGGATATCAAGTTTTTAGGCTAACTACCTCAAAGATTTGGTCAAATTTACATGAGACAAGGCTTATTTTTGCAGATTCGTGATGATCGGCTGTAAAGCTTGCAATATTTATGATCCATTTTAAAAAACTTTACATAGGATTAGCATGTACAAGCTTAGAACAACAAATATTTACGTCTAATCTAAAATTTAGCAGTGTCTGGGTGTTACCTTACAATCTTTATCATCACCTAAATTATTGATGATGATCCTCATCCTATGCACTCCTTCTAGCGCCAATTTATGTTGATCATGATGTTAGTCATAAGCAAACATAGAATAAAAATTGTAGAACAACCTTTACTCATCTTGAAAGATACAATGAATTTAGAGAATTCATGATCCCAAGTCTCCATGGATTAGTTCATAACCTACTGACGATACTCAGTGGTTGATGTGCGTTGTTGTTTTCCATTTTGGAGCGTTAATTTCATCAATAGGATCTGATAAGATGCTACAAAGAAATGTTATTTCACACTATATTTCTCCAGATGATGTATTTGGACTTAAATCTTTGCTTGATATATGTCAATTAGACATGCTTTAACTCAAATATGCTACTGATTTTCAGTTATCTTCAAGATATCTGCATATTTATTACTATTTGCTTTTGATTATCAATTATTGCGATTATGATGGTGAATTATTTTGAAATTGAAAGAAATTGAAAAGAACACTTCAAATAATGAGGAACCTTCAGTTATTGAGCCACATACACATCAGATACAGTCATGAAGAGAATAAATCAAACCATATGTTCACCAGGACATTCCATAGCTAGATACAGTCGATGCTAACTTCAAAGGAAAGGCATGAAGACAACACATGCAAGCTGATATGCACTCCAAGGGACATAGCAAATCAAAGCATGTATCAAGAATTCATACATTGATTATTCAAGATTTATGATGGATTGTAATTAAAACAGTCGTCTCATTCATTAAGTATGCAAGAACATATATGTATACAACAACTTTGAAATAAGCCCTGAATACTTCAGCAAACAGATTTCAATTAAGTTTTGAATATTTAAAACAAGGCATCCCTGCACCTTTTATAGAGCAAGGTGAGGGAGTGGTTACAAAATGATCTATGATCAAGATTTATCTATTAAGATCTACGGTGGATATTCATCTTTGACTTTGTCAATACTTGACGTGGCATAGGTTGCCAGCTGGCAACCATCTGAATTACTTATTTTCTCAAGTATCAGATGCTTATGTCTTTTCTTGGTATTGCATCTTCATTTACTCTTTATCCTTCAAGTTCCTCATCTTCATCATCAGGAGTATCAGGATCATCACTTCCCAAATCTTCATCATCCCGATGACTTTTTTCCTTGTATATGGACCTGCATAGATGTCCAGATATTTTCATAAGATTGTACTGTCTTTTCTACTTCCCCGCCATGTTGAATTCTTGCTTTGGTGATGACATTCTTGTGTATCTAGTATTTGCCTTGGAGAGTCTCTAATTTACTCCTCCTGCTGCTAGATGTTTCATTCTAGTCATCCACTCTGACCTTGATTCTCATGATTTTGTCCATGACTTCTTCTGTCAGGTGATTTAGAGGGTCATCAACTACTTGCTGGAAATTCATATGCAGAGCTTTAATAGCAAATTCTTCATCTTGATTTTCAATCTTTCCTTCTACTTCACCTTCCAAGTCCTCCAAGACTTTTGCCTCATATGACATCATGTCATGTAACTTCATACTGATGTCTCTTAATTTGTTGTTACATTTTTGGAGTACATCACACTCAAATCGGATGTCCTTGTACCATATGTCAATCAAAATGGTAGTATTATTATTTAATACTTGGTTACTTATGAGAACCTGACGATTAATCCTCTTTATTTCATCTAAAGCACTCAATGCTTTCTCTAACTGAAAGGACCTTCTTCTTGTCTCCATCTGTAATTTGTCAACCTTCTTCCTTGAGATGCTTAAAGAATTCCACCTCTTCAAAGAGGCTTTCACTACTTCCTCTGCTCCATCAAATGCATATAACATCCATTTCCTCATTACTGATGACTCATGCTTCATGAGATCTAATTTATTCACCTCATCCTGGGAAATAGCAGTCAATGGGACTGCATGATCAACTGAAATATCATCAGGGTTAGTTAACTATTTTATATAGGCATGCAGCTGAGCAATGTGCTCTTTATGCTGCTTATTTTTCTCTTTTTCCCTCTTCACCCTTTGGGTCAATGAATCAATTATATCTTTTCCCTCTTGGCCTTCTTGATCCTCATTGGCAAATCCTAAATCTACTGTACTAATCTAGAATTCATCCAGAGTGATCTTGCCTTTCTCTTTGTCAACTGTGGGAACGGCTACCTGGGTGGTCCTTCTGCCCGTAACAGGATCTCTCCTTATGGCCGAAGTCAACCTGGCCTTCCTCTTTGGCTTCATTAGAGTCTGAAAACAGCGTTGAAACATCAAACTCCTGTATCTCTAATCCAGACTCTGTGCTTATCTCTTTCTCATGCCACAGAGGAACTTGGTCTACGGATGCTGAGCATCCACCATCATCATGATGATCATCTTGATCTCCAGCAACTGCATCTATTTTTGATGGAGATGGTGACTTTGTTATTTCTTCCTCATGATGCTCTTCATCAAGAGGGTGATCTTGTGGTATTTTCTCCTGTTGAGGAATTTCTTTTTCTGGAGGAGCTTCTTTTTGAGATGGAGGATCTTACGATGCTTCCACCTAATGATCATGCATTGCCTCCTTCTATACCTCATCCACTTTGGTGATTTCTTCATCCTGAGGCATATTTGTATCAGTGGATGTTATTGTATCTATCTTAGGTGCATTAACCTGATCTAAAGCTACAATTTGTTCTGCACCTATAGTAATTGCTTCTTGAACTTTGAGGGCAGGATCAATTGATGTATCCTTTTCTTCTCCTCCCTTTTCTTGTACTTCCACTATTTTGGGTTCAACAGATGTATCTTGTTGTTGTTGACCCATATCTGCAGTGTGGCTTTCCACTTCTACAAGCTTGAATTTCTCAATATCTTCTATTTTCTTAGGTGTTCCCACTGGGTTTTCAGGATGTGCTACATCCTGCCTATGTGTTAAATCTATCACTTTAGGGCTAGTTACCTGATCTAATAATTTATCAAGCCCCATTTCTTGGGCTACCTTTTCTGGGCTCTTTTCTTTCTCTCGCTCTACTTGCTTCAGTTCTTCTAACACTGCCGCATGTGCTGATGGTGTTCCTTGAGGTGTTATGTGGGTGTTAGCAACAAGAGTCTCCATTTGTTACGAGGCAACATTGTCTACCACCTCATCATCTGATAGGTCTACAGTCTCATCTAATGAGAAATGACCTCCTTGACTTGCGCTAGTGGTTTCCTTCATTTGTTCTTCAGTCTATTTAGTCTTAAACTGAACAATGGTAGGAAGTGGCACATTATGTTGCAGTTCTTTTCTGAACACTTCACTACCTGCTCCCCTTAACATTATAGGATTATGCTTTATCTCACCTCTCATTGATGTTCTTGGTTTCTTAGGTGTGGAGGCCATCACCTGAGGTGCTTTTCTTTTCCTAAGGAGGGGCACTGGGTCTTCTTCTGTAGGCTCTTCTTCAAGAGGAATATCCTCTTCCATTTGTCTTTGTGATGTCTAACCCTCTTCATATGTGTCAATAGTTTCAACAGGTGGCCTTTGGATCTTTTTAGCTTTTTGTTTATCCATAGGAGGTGGTGCTGATGTGGCCAATGCCTGTCCTGATGCTGATGCACCCTCAGCTATCACCATTATTCTCTTAATTATCACCCCTTTAGGTTCATTATCAATCTTCTTACCTCTGGGGGGTCTCTTGCTTTGTTGTTGCTAGGGTGGCAACCTTTCTCCCTTAGATCTCCTCTTCTCTATGAGGAAATCATCATATTCCTCATCAGGAATATCTTGTCTCTTTTTCTTATTATCCACTGTAAGGGCTACACCCTTTTTCTTCAGTGCATTTATTTGGTCATCTACCCAAGACTGGGTTAATTGTAGGGTCCTTCCTGTGAACTGATCCAATGAAATATCCTCAAGCTGAGTAAGATCAAGCATTGAGATAGTGTCATTATATATCTTCTTCTCTTCATACTCATTAGCCATTATCTTGCCATCATCCCTTTTTAATTGCACTGGCACTGGGATGCAATCAAAGGTCCTGATCTGGTTGAGAGTTAGCCTTTGGTATTTTCTTCTTCTAGCTTCAGCTTCATCCTCACAATCTGCCCAAAAATCTTCAAGATTCCCCTGATGAATGGGTTTCCCCATGATTTTGTGCATCCTGCCATATGGATCATATGACCTTGCCAGTGGGAATGGCTGTAATTTCATCATACTCGAGCCAGCTCTGACTTTCTTTATGTTTTCAGAATCCTGGCATATATACCAGCCCATTGTTACTAGAAACAATACTGGTGGAAGCTTATTATTTGCTTTGTATGTATCCAGTATTGTGGATATTTGCCTCATAAACTCCATTGACACTACTACATCAGTGGGATACTTGGGGAGCATGAGGGGCTGATCTCCAAAACTCTCTATCTTGATATAGGAGAAAGTAGCATATTGTATAAACCAGGCACCATGCCTGTAAATAACTTCCTGAGCTTCCATGCTCAGTCTTTTAGTCCTGTCTTCCTCCATTGTCCTGACCAGATGCATAGAAAATGCATCATTCACTAGTTTATAATCAGGGAGGGAATTTACTATTTGCAGCTGAGGATAATGATCCCATATGTGGGCATCATTAGTAGTCCCACCAATCTTTCCTATTGTTGTAAGTGCATCAAATGTACCCTTGTAGGCACATGAATATACCACATATGAAGTCATGTAAAACGCACACTCCAGGCCCCCTAGGTTCATAAGCTGATCATGTAGGGCATCACTTATCATTTTTGCCCACAGTGGCTTGTTATCTATATAAACACACATTAGGATGACCCCATACATCCAATCCTTAAAACTTCTAGCATCAGGCTGGCCTGTCACTCTGCTGAGTAAAGCTATTATATATTGGTATTCATCATCGAAATCAAACTTATACAGATGCACTGGCAATTTGGCGGCTGCAGTATAAGGACTATTTTTTTCCCTCCATTGGTACATTCTCTTCTTGGCAGCCTTCTTGTTACTTTCATATTCAGTTTCCAACCTCTTCAAGTCCATGCTGGCAACCTTCTTTCCTAATGGAAAATTGAAAGTGGCTACAATCCCCTTGATAGATAGATTAGCATAAACCCTACCATGTTTCTTTACTTTTTTGGTCTATGGGTTATAGGTCCTTGCACATTTAACAATTAATTCCGGAGCTTCCATAGAGTAAGGGAATCCTGCAGCACTCCACATTCCTAACATGAAAACTGCATCCAACAAGGTGCTGTGATTCTTTTCATCACTCATCTTAGTTGACCATGCTACCAAATCAGTGCTTCCTTGGTGTGTATCTGTGATAGCACCATATTTAAACTATACACCTTCAGGTTGGGCAAACATGGGCTTATGAAATTCGGCTTCAGACTTGCTCAGTCTCTTGTCCGCCATGGTTTCCTACAATAAATAGGACCAAACTTACCATACCATATTTCTCATGCATGCATATAACAACATATTTTCACGGTGTGATGCACATTATACTCATTTATCATCACTTCATTACAACATGTATAATTCACAACTTCAAACTAGTAGAGATCATACTATCTGGACATGCAGAAATGACAGGAGGAGGGTTTTAATTACTTACTTGATAGCGCTTGACTCCCTAATTATGCTGATGATTATATGAAATAGATCCAGATACCAGTGATAATCATGTGTCCTATTCTGCTGCAAGTCGTGTTTGTCCGTGGGTAGGTCGTATGGGGGTTTGAAAGCTCTGTGCTCTGTAAAAACTAGTTTTGTCGCAAGGTAAGTGTAAAAATGACGGTGTAAATTCACTCTATCCTCCTTATTAGGGCAATTTTAGGGTAACACAGGGTTTATTCAATCCTAACCATTGATCTCCTGTCATTAATTCATTGATGCTACCAAGTGTCTAGATTGCGTTCGCAGTTGGCGGGAATCCACCTACTGCATTTATGGCATTTAATGTCATGGCGACGAAAGGAGTGGGGTGATCTCTAAAGATCGGGTGATATTCTGATTATCAGGTGATATTCATAATATGACCCTCTATGTGTAATATGATCATCCGCTTTTAAGTGGAAAAACCCATGTCGAAACATCGGGTGATGTTTATAATATCAGGATGACGTCATCAGGATAATGACTTAGTTTATCATTGTTGCACTATGACGCCATCGTCATGTTATGTAGAAAGGGTCGCTATTGGAAATATACCTAGCGAGGTAAAAAGGATGATGACATCATCATTTGGGTGATTTTCTTGTTTATTAGGATTATATGACATCATCAGATATTTGCTTTAGGGTGATATTTTGCGACGGGGTGATATTCAGAATATTGGGTGACATTCTAAATATCGGGTGATATTCATAATATGACTCCCACAAAATATATGACGTTGTTCGACGGGTAAATGCTTCTATCACCTAAAATTGACTTCCAGATCTCTGGATAAATGATTTATCGGGTGATAAAATTGGATCAGGGTGATCTTTCATAAGATGACTGATGTTGAGAAATATGGTCCCCCCTTGGAATATCAGGTTTGACCAGGACTTTGACTCATCATAACTCTCGTTCCCTAAGGAATATCAGGGTGATCCAAAAGGCAAACCTACATGAAATTTTGCACTCTATCCAACTATGAGGTTATTGACATGAAATATGAACTTTAAAAAATTGACCTCATCATGATGACTTACCCAGTCTCCTTATGCAGGATCATCTACATGATTTACTTTTACTAGACCACCAACAAGCAGAAAACACAGGCCAAGCCAAGCAAAAAGTTGGGTCCCTATTTTGTCAAGTCAAAATAGGGCGTGTTGTGTAACCACACAACATGAACAAGTATGTAAAATTCCTCCAATAAATAAAATGAGACTTTATTTTGAAATATGTAAAGGTTTTTTTATTTCATGGAAATTGAGATGATTCAAAGTATGTGATTTAAAGATGGAATGTATATGGTGACAACCTACGAGTGGTGATGTGACAATGAAAATGAATTAATATGAAAAGATATAATCCTGATAAGAGAAAGAAATAAAATCAAACGTGAAATAAGTAAAGCTAGGAATGATGGATAATATTGACTAAGCCTTTTAGAAGAGGAAATCTAGAATGATGTTTAAAGACAAGAGTGCCTAAAGCAATATTAGGTTTTGGATAAGATAGTTTTTGAGCAATACATTGATCTTTTTAGGATATGAACATGGATCTAGTAGAATTCACAAGATCTTTTGAAGATGTAAGGTTCAGATGTCTTAAGTATTTTCTGTTGGTGCCTGTTGCAAGTTCGGGTTTTAAGTATTTGAATTCGCAGGCACCTTCCTAAAAAATCCAAAAATTCTGTCTTTCAGCCTTCCCAGTTGAAAATTGCAAAAAATTCAGTTGCATGCCTGTATCTTTGTATATACATGTATGTTTGTATGTACAAGTGCATTATGCATTGGCGAGCCCAAAGAGTGTTCAATTGACCTTCAAAAAATGAAAAAAATCAGTTATATGTATTTCACAATGCATATCGGGTTTGTATATGCATTGAGGAATCTATCACAGATTCTGGGAATATGTTGCACTTGTATCTAAGGGATTGTATGTATATCGCATTGTATGAGTAGACATACAACGGCTAGATACATTGGGCGCATACAAGAAAATATACAAGGGAAACAAATATAGGAGTGAATGTATGTCCAACATACATTGGGAATGTACATTGCAAATATACAAAGAGGTGCACATACATTCGCTACAGTGCAAAGGTTTATCACCATGACAATGCACATCGGCGGCCACGTTTGAAGTTTCCCCGACAGCCGATGCATATACAATGAAAAAGATACAAGGGGTCTTGTATATTCGGTGACATAAAGTAGGAGATGCATTTGGTGGGATCTGCCTCACATACAAAGCGGAATGTATATGCAATATACATTCGCTATATGCAAAGCAAAATGTACAAAGGGCCGATATACAAAGCATGGGGCCCACCAGATGCATATGTAGGTGCAATTGTATGTTCGCACATACAAGGGAACATGCATTCCAATGTGCATTGGCCGGATCTGAAGGAGTATGCAATGAAGTTGATAGTGGCAAAAGTTCGATTAAATGTATGTTTTTTCTTGTATATTGCATTTGTATAATGCGATATGCAAGCCGATATACAAGGCGAACATACAAGGGAGCGATATACAAGCCGGACCCGATTCAAAGGTCAAATTTGGTGAATTCAGTACTGGCATCCGCAGCTTGCATGTATATGGCATTTGTATATGCCGATATACAAAAGGATGAGATACATGCTAGATTTCAAAGGTAATTTCAATCCGATTGATAACTATGTTGGAATCCATGTTGTATGTATATTGCATTGTATGTGTGCAATATACAAGGCAAAGATACAAAGGAGAAAACATACAATGCCCAGGCCCGATTGAAATTTCAAGTTGTTTTATATAGTTTTGGGGTCTGGAGGTTGTATATTGCATGTTGTATGCGCAATATACCAAAGAGATATGCAAAAGTTAAGATACATCGCGGGACCCGAGCGTGATTTCAACTTGTTCTATAAGCATTTGGGGTCTGCGCTTTGTGTGTAGGTAGTTCTTTGTATATGCATGTTCTTTTGCACATACATGGGTGAAAAAGGCAAAATAGATGGCAGAAAAGTCAGCTATGGAAGCACAGGGTGCCTACGTGGCATGTCCTAATTGGTGGGCAACTTTTCAATGTGTTTTGAAGCCATTGATCTTGGCGATAGGAAGGGAAATCGACGGCCATAATTCAAATATTTTACAGGGGTGATTTCTTTATATTTGCAGCCGTTCTTTGACCGGGAAAATTTCTTAAGCGCTCGGATGTTGCACTACCATGGGCCGTTGGTTGGTATGACATTAATGGTAGGTTTGCAGGGGTATGGGTAGATGGAGTTGACTGGCCAGCTACCAAATTTTAATAGAAAACCTTCAGGCGGATGCACATATCCCGATCTCACCTATTCCCCCTTCTCTTTTTGCTGGCTAAATTGAATATTTTTGGGCGCCATTTCTCATGATACATTGTATCTGGCACCATTTTGAAAATGCCATGTAATTATTGCTGAGTACAGAGTCATGCTACAAAATGCAAACTATGTTACTCATTTCTGGTTGTTGAAGACTTGGGCATTTTTGGGGGAAAAATAACGAAAAAGCAAAGCATTTTCTGGGCTATTTTATCTCTTTTAGAGTTTATGAGTTGCATTTGAGTGCACCTTGTACATATGTTTAGTTTCTTGTCATTTTATATGAAACATGCATTATTGCATGTGTTTATTTGTTTGTCTCCATTTGTTGTATGCATTTTCTTCTTTTGAATCTGGTTGCTAAGGGTTTCTTAGACTCTAGGATATAGGTTTTCTATATCACATGCTTAATCTCTAACTTCCATTCAAGGAGTGGATTAAAGTGTTTTAGACTAAGTATGGAGAAGAATATATGTTAGCTGGGATATGTGTAAGCAGAGACAGCTAAATACTTATCCTTGGGTGGTGTTTGTAAGGCAGATACCAATCATAACCCCTTGAAACTTGAATGCCAGTTGCAAGCCATTCTCTTGTATACATCTGGTTGACTCCTTGCCCTGAGATAGGCACCAGTCTGCTTCTTGTGTAGTAGTTAGGCTTCCAAAATCCTTGTCTTGCATCTAAGTATCAAAAACAAATCCTTTTATTTCCAACCTGTTAGTTGTAGGAGTAGGATTAGGACCCTTGCATGCTCTCATTCACAACCAGTCAGATATGTCCAAGAAAGTTGCCAAACTTGTGATCTATCGCTCAAATCTTGGTCCTTGTATGAGAGTATTCTGCCTGTAACTGTAAAGCTAAATCTTTCTGTCATTGGGTGAGTCAAAAGTCAAATATTTAGCTATAGAGATACCCCCCTTGGTGCGGCAGAACCAGAAGTGAAGGGGAGGAAGTTCACACAACCTCCTGTATGTGTTGGCTGGAATTGGCAAACCCTCTACCGATCTAGAGAGAAAGAACCAACATAAATGGTGACTCTGCTGGGGAATTGAGGTAAAAGAGTAATTTTTGGCATCCCTAGTTAAGGGTTTCAGACCTAGAAGTGCTTTGTTGTAGTAAAAGAAAAAATGTATGTGTGACTCTGTTGTTGGAGAACCTAGAAAGAAATAAATGAATTTTCAGCTTCAGCCTATTTGAAGCTCATTCCTTAGTCAAGGAGGTGGTGACTCTGCACAAAAAGAACCTGATAAAAGACACAAGATGTGTTAGATTTTCATACTTTCAGCCAGGGAAAAGAATTTGCAGCTGCTGCAACATATCCAAGTATTTCTACATGTTTTGGTTTTCAATAAAACATGGTGTATAAGTCTTAAAGGATTCCCTATTTGGTGAAGTAGCACTGGTTAAAAGGGGAAATGTTGGTGAAGCTTGCATGCTTTGTATTTGCTGAAAATGTATTTTGTGTTCCAAGTGAAGTATGCAATGTTGTTGAAAAGACTCATTTAGAGGACTTTAGGCAAGTTGAAACAATAGTCTACATTTTAAAGGCCTAAAGTCATTGTTGATTGAAAATCTGAGTTGAGAAGAGGGTTGCAAAAACATATAAAGATGTATTGTTAGCCCATGCACCCTTGTGAGGTGTCAAATGCAATAATGTATAGTAATCAGTACCAGCCATGTAATAAAAGGAATTTCAGCATTGACAGCTATAAGCCCATCAATTTCAATGGCATTTGTGGTTATCCAAATGATTTTCCCTCCAAAATCAGAAAATATTTGCCCAAATTCAATGGTGTAAAGGATGAATCAGCTGAGAGACACTTGCAGCAGTTTTTAAATGTGATAGATGATTTTGAGGTTGACCATGAAGATGTAGTTATGAGATTATTTGTTCAATCTCTAGATGAAGGTGCAAGGGACTGGTTCTCCTATCTTCCAGTTCACTCTGTCAGCTCTTGGCAAGAATTTAAGTCTGCATTTCTAGAATAATATGGTGAAAGAATATTTGAATATGCAATTATTAGTGATTTTATGTATATCCATATTGAAGAAGATGAGTTATTTCCAGCCTTTAACCTTAGATTTATGAAGGCATTGAAAAGAATACCAGAATGTATGAAACCTAATGATGCATTGTGCCTAATTGTCTATTTGGGAGCCTTTGATAAGAAAATAAGTTATAGATTGAGAGATAAGGAGCCCACCACATTGCATCAGGCACATTAGTTTGCAATCGACATTGAAAACAATTGGAGGTATGGAATTCAAAAGGGTTATTTCTCTAAAAATTTCTGCTGCCCTGCAGTCCCCAATATTGATGAAAGATATAATTTGTATGTTGAAGATGAATGTCAAAGTACTCACACCCCTGCTATCCCTATTTATGCATCAGTCCAAGTTAATGATGATTCTGCCATGAAGGAGGATGTCCTAATTTGCCCAACAAATGAAGTTGACAATAACAATTTTTCAAGTGATATTTATATGTCAGTCCTCATAAAAGAGTGTTCATATTTAAATGATCTAGTTGTGCAAAGTTGTGATCATATGGATCAAGAATAAACATCAGTTTCATCAGGAAGCATTAGAGGATTGGGAAGTGATATAGATAGTTCAGCTTCAGAGTGCATTGAAGTAGTAGAAATCTTGTATGTGGGGCAATCGGATGATAGTGATGATATTCGTGATCAGTTCATGGATCAGGTTTGTTCTTCTTATGACTATAGGTTTGATAATGATGAAAAAGAGTTGGATTGTCATGAAGAAGAAACAAAGACCTTTGCAATGAAAATTAATCCCCTTTATGATGAACTTGCAGATGCATTTGATGTTGTAAGTCATGATTTTCATTGGTGCAGGATTAACCCTCTGTTTGAGGATGATGATACTAATTTGCAAACTGTGGATAATGAATGTTCATTATCAGTTGGTTCAGACATGTGCAACAGTGTGTGTATGGATCAGGTTTTGTTTTCAATATCAATCAGTGACATGAATGACCTTGGTGCTCCCATATTTTTTGAGTGTTTTTAGTTTCTAGATCAGTTGGATGAGTGCCTGGTAATGTGCAATGGCTAGGTAGACAATGAAGAACGCCAAGAGCACTATGATGATATACTGTTAGAGGAATATAACATACATATGTCGCCTAATGCTGAAGATTTTTATAGTATGTATGATTATGTGTCTGATTGTGAGATACAAAGTGACAAAGGCAATGCTAACAGTGGCAAGTTTTCAATGATGGTAAAGCATGTATTTGATAAGATGAGCTTGTGGGCAGATTATTTTAATGTTTCCAGTTGTGGTTGGAATTATTCAGATTGGAATCAGGCATTTGACAAGAGGAGGTTTGGGTTTTTCATTTTTAGCTGCCCGGGGCCGCTGTAATAAAATTTTCAAATGTGATTTGTGATGCAGGTTGGTGCAGTATTTGATTCCATAGCCCAATGGATAGGGCCCAATCTATGAAACTGAAGATTTTGAGGTTCTTGCCATGCCTGCAAGAGGCATACATCCCCAGATAGAGCCAATGTTGGTGCCTGCTGTAATTTCAGGTTTTAAGTATTTGAATTCGCAGGCACCTTCCTGAAAAATCCAAAAATTCTGTCTTTCAGCCTTCCCAGTTGAAAATTGCAAAAAATTCAGTTACATGCATGTATCTTTGTATATACATGTATGTTTGTATGTACAAGTGCATTGTGCATTGGCGGGCCCAAAGAGTGTTCAATCGGCCTTCAAAAAATGGAAAAAATTAGTTATATGCATTTCACAATGCATATCGGGTTTGTATAGGCATTGAGGAATCTATCGCAGATTTTGGGAATATGTTGCGCTTGTATCTAAGGGATTGCATGTATATCGCATTGTATGTTTAGACATACAATGGCTAGATACATTGGGTGCATACAAGAAAATATACAAGGGAAACAGATACAGGAGTGAATGTATGTCCAACATACATTGGGAATGTACATTACAAATATACAAAGAGGCACACATACATTCATTACAGTGCAAAGGTTTATTGCCATGACAATGCACATCGGCGACCAAGTTTGAAGTTTCCCCGACGGCCGATGCATATACAATAAAAAAGATACAAGGGGTCTTGTATATTCGGTGACATATAAAGCAGGAGATGCATTTGGTGGGGTTCGCCTCACATACAAAGCGGAATGTATATGCAATATACATTCACTATATGCAAAGCAAAATGTACAAAGGGCCAATATACAAAGCATGGGGCCCACCAGATGCATATGTAGGTGTGATTGTATGTTCGCACATACAACGGAACATGCATTCTAATGTACATTGGCTGGATCTAAAGGAGTATGCAATGAAGTTGATAGTGGCATAAGTCTGATTGAATGTATGTTTTTGCTTGTATATTGCATTTGTATAATGCGATATGCAAGCTGATATACAAGGCGAACATAGAAGGGAGCGATATACAAGCTGGACCCCATTCAAAGGTCAAATTTAGTGAATTCAGTACTGGCGTCCGCGGCTTGCATATATATGGCGTTTGTATATGCCGATATACAAAAGGATGAGATACATGCCAGATTTCAAAGGTAATTTCAATCCAATTGATAACTATGCTGGAATCTGTGTCGTATGTATATTGTATTGTATGTGTGCAATATACAAGGCAAAGATACAAAGGAGAAAACATACAATGCCCAGACCCGATTGAAATTTCAAGTTGTTTTATATAGTTTTGGGGTCCAGAGGTTGTATATTGCATGTTGTATGTGCAATATACCAAAGGGATATGCAAAAGTTAAGATACAACGTGGGACTTGAGCGTGATTTCAACTTGTTCTATAAGCATTTGGGGTCCGCGCTTTGTGTGCAGGTAGTTCTTTGTATATGCATGTTCTTTTGCACATGCATGGGTGAAAAAGGCAAAATAGATGGCAGAAAAGTCAGCTATGGAAGCACAGGGTGCCTACGTGGCACGTCCTAATTGGTGGGTGACTTTTCAGTGTGTTTTGAAGCCATTGATCTTGGCAATAGGAAGGGAAATCGATGGCCATAATTCAAATGTTTTACAGGGGCGATTTCTTTGTATTTGTAGTTGTTCTTTGAGCAAGAAAATTTCTTAAGCACGCAGCTGTTGCACTACCAAGGGCCGTTAGTTGGTATGCCATTAATGGCAGGTTTGCAGGGGTATGGGTCAATGGAGTTGACTAGCTAGCTACCAAAATTTAATAGAAAACCTTCAGGCAACTACACATATCCTGATCTCACCTATTCCCCCTTCTCTTTTTGTCGACTAAATTGAATATTTTTGGGCACCATTTCTCACGATGCATTGTATCTAGCACCATTTTGAAAATGCCATGTAATTATTGCTAAGTACACAGTCATGCTATAAAATGCAAACTATGTTACTCATTTCTGGTTGTTGAAGACTTGGGCATTTTTGGGGGAAAAATAATGAAAAACAAAGCATTTTCTGGGCTGTTTTATCTCTTTTGGAGTTTATGAGTTGCATTTGAGTGCACCTTGCACATATGTTTAGTTTCTTGTCATTTTATATGAAAAATGCATTGTTGTCTGTGTTTATCTGTTTGTCTCCATTTGTTGTATTCATTTTCTTCTTTTGAATCTGGTTGCTAAGGTTTCTTAGATTCTAGGATATAGGTTTTTTGTATCACATGCTTAATCTCTAACTTCAATTCAAGGAGTGGATTAAAGTGTTTTAGACTAAGTATGGAGAAGAATGCATGTCAGCTGGGATATGTGTAAGCAGAGACAGCTAAATACTTATCCTTGGGTGGTGTTTGTAAGGCAAATACTAGTCATAACCCCTTGAAACTTGAATGCCAGTTGCAAGCCATTCTCTTGTATACGTCTAGTTGACTCCTTGCCCTGAGATAGGCACTAGTCTGCTTCTTGTGTAGTAGTTAGGCTTCCAAAACCCCTGTCTTGCATCCAAGTATCAAAAACAAATCCTTTTATTTCTAACCTGTTAGTTGTAGGAGTAGGATTAGGACCCCTGCATGCTCTCATTCACAACCAGTCAGATATGTCTAAGAAAGTTACCAAACTTGTGATCTATCACTCAAATCTTGGTCCTTATATGAGAGTATTTTGCTTGTAACTGTAAAGCTAAATCTTTCTATCATTGGGTGAGTCAAAAGTCAAATCTTTAGCTATAGGGATACCCCCCTTGGTGTGGCAGAACCAAAAGTGAAGGGGAGGTAGCTCACACAACCTCATGTATGTGTTGGTCAGATCTGCCTGTGCATTGGAACTAGCAAACCCTCTACCAATCTGGAGAGAAAGAACCAACATCTTCATTGATAAACCCTGATAAAAGTTGCTTGTATGTAAGGCTTGTAGTGTTTGAGTATACTCAAGTGACCTTTGTAGGGTCATGTTCATGCTTATGTGACTACTTTTTGATAGTGGAGTTATGACAAAACTTTGTGTGAAAGGGAATACCATGTTCTTGAGTATAATTGAATTTGGTATACGGAAAAGAATGATCACTAGTTATACTTTTAATTATTTCCTTATTGGTAAATGCTTGATTGAAAAGAATATGACTTTGTCTCATGGAGAGCATGACCCTGAGTATGGATTCATTTTGCGGTTGTAAGATAGATAGTTGGGTAATGGCTTATGTCCTATTTTTCCCTAGTATTCATGTGGAACCTCAGTACTTATTTTTGTGTTACATTACGGAATAGGGAAGTGTAAAAGGGTAATTGCGCAGGCCTTGTGATGTTGAGGTGTTGGAACCTTGAGTGAAGTAGAAAACTTTGATAAATG
Source organism: Cunninghamia lanceolata (assembly GCA_027924645.1). Classification (NCBI taxonomy): domain Eukaryota; kingdom Viridiplantae; phylum Streptophyta; class Pinopsida; order Cupressales; family Cupressaceae; genus Cunninghamia; species Cunninghamia lanceolata. The sequence goes on along the minus strand of BSBN01000112.1, from coordinate 20,533,564 downwards.
AGGAGTATCAACCGTTACTTATTGTAAAGATGGATATATGTTTGAGAAAGATGGAGTCTTAAGGTATTAAAGATGGATATATGTTCTTAACTCAAAAAATTGAGGAAGCTTGAAGAATTTTACAAAGCACTTTATTTAATGAACCCTGGTGTAACGAAAAGTGATAGAAGGATACCACCTAATTTGTAGCCGATGTTTAGAACGCCAATGAATTAAGGATGAGGATGTGCATCTGGTGGGACTTTTATACCATAGATTGTGCCTTATTTAAGTTTTTAAAGTGAGAAATTATAACTGATTCTTGTTGGAAGAAGGGTGAGTTGTGATATCTTGGTAATTAAATGTTTGCTGGTGTATGACTGAATGATTTTACATGATGATCAATGCGATCTTTGTTTTAGGTGTCTTGAGTGATGATTTGTGGATAGTAGAAGTGTTTTTGTGTTATAGATAAGTTTGGAGTCTTTGGAAAGACTTGTTGTTTTGTGCGATTGAGTGTGTTCTCCTCACTCGCCCAATTTTGGATCTAGATGTAATGTAGCATCATACTCCCTCTTTAGTGGCTAGAATTAGTCACATAGTTCTTGTAATGTGAAACTTTTGAATATTGATTTTTATTTATTTGAGGACCAACTTTGAAATTTTTATTTCTTTTATTTATGGAAAAGTATAGCCATCAAAATTGATGTTTATTTATCTTATGACCTTGATGGACACATTGTATTTACGATTATAATTGCGCATATTTTTATGCCTTATTGTTGGAATTGATTTTCTTTTCTTTGGACTTTATTTACTTCTTTATTATTGGTGGCTATGCTTGAATGTTTTAACTATTGGTCATGTGTTCTGTTATGTTTTCTATCATGTCCATGATGGGCCACTGATAGGCTATGTAAGGGAGTAGGATGCAAGGAATATACTATTTTCGTAGCAAGTGTGTTGCCAAGAATTTTGGTAAGTTGAATTCTTTAATTTATTGTTAGAAAGTTTGGGCATTGTGAGAAGAATTGAGGGAGTTCTGAAGTGGATTATTGGTGTCATTATGGATCACTTGAAGTAAGACAAAATTTTGTTAAAAGTTAATGGGAGTAAATAAATTTCTGAAAGAAGTTTTTTAAAAAAAAAAATAAGGAATTGATGAAAGTTAAAATAAAGTGAATGTTGAAATCAAGCCGCCAGTTTGTTCAAAGTTTTCTTATGACATAGATGTTTGGTGTTCTTTAAATGATTTTGCATTGATTCCATAAAGAAGGGACATAGAGAAGAAAATCTTTGGAATTTGCATCCTTATAAAATATTGTGGTTAGTAAGATTATGGCAAGAGACATGATTAGTAGAGAGTTAAAAATAAATTGATGATGAGTTGTTTACAACTAGCTTATGGTTGAATGAATTTGATTGGCCAAGAATATCACTGGTATGTTAGAATGTTTTAAAGACATAAGTCTTCTCATTTTGAGAAAAGGAAAAGAATTTGACAATAGAAGTAGAAAATAGTAATGAGATTGAATGAATTGAATTATTTTAATATTTTACAGAAGCACGAGGAAGATAAGGAAGAATTTTTCTAGAAATCTGAATTGTAGACTAGGATGAAGTTTGGTTGCAAATAATGAAAAGAGAAAACTAATTCCATTGATAGGAATATGAATAGTATGGTTTCAAAGATGTTGATCACACAATGATGGGATATGATCTAGAGGGTGTAAATTGTTGGAAGTTTTACCTCATTGTTGGAGGTCACAACCAATGGTTGCTTGAAGGACTGATCTCTTGATATTATATTATGTTATGGCAAGATTTCATAAGCCATGTGGTGCTGATTCATGCTTATATATATGATTATGAGAATTGATTTATGCTTCATAAAAGATATGATTATTATTCTTATGCAAGGATGAATGTAGTGAATGGTAGTTGTACCATGTGATGGATTAGTGATGCAGGAGCATCTCGGGTGAACGAGCAATCCTGCATCGCCAAAAACATTTCATTTTCAGTTTGGTGTGGTTTCAGTTTTGGTCATCATGGCAGAGGCATTCAATCAGAAAATATTACATTATGCTGGCAGTAGTGGTCTTAAGGTTCATCTCTTCCTGTAGGTTTGTTTAACTCCATCGTTGTGACAGTTTGATTTCGTTGAGACCAAGTTTCTTGTCTCTTCAATAGTCTGATATTGCTTCATCAGTGGGACATTACTCATTCGGCCAAACCCTATTTCTTGTCTCTTCGACACAATGAAATTTTGGCATGACCAAAGGTCATTGGGATGACTAGTTTTGGAGTCTCTTCAACATTCTGAAGGAACTTTGAGGTGGGGTCTGCTATGCTATTTTTGGTGAGACCATGCTTATTGGCGTGACCCCAAACACCATCTCTTCGATATCCTAAAATAGTTTGGTGGTGGGGACCACTATACTCGACATAGTTGTCATCGATGAGACCACGCCATATCGGTGTGAGACAAAACTTAGTCTCTTCAACTCAGCAATATCAGTGTGACGTGACTACTTTGGTGGGACTCATTTATCTATCTCTTCAATAGGTCGATACTCACTTTGAGTCTCATCATTGGGAGAATGGAATATCAGAAGGACCTTGATCTCCGTCCCTTCGACATGACGATGGAAACCTATCGGCAGGACTTTGGGATATCACCAAGACTGGGAAACCAGTCTCTTTGATACTCTAATGCTAACCTTGTGTGTAATAAAGTATATATCAACAGGAGTTATCCATTTCAGCGGGAGTCTCTAACTCGTCTCTCTGACATCCTGATAGTGCTCTGCAGTAGGGTCCACTATGATTTCCTTTCCCGTGTGACAGTACCATATTGGTATGACTCCAGACACGGTCTCTTCGACATGGTGATATGTTGACTCGTCTTCTATTGGCTCATCTTCCTTGGTGGGACCTGACTTGAACCATGATGGAGTACATTGATTGGCCATAGCCTGGCACATATTCTGAATGTCTATTTGGTGCCTAAGTGGATACTAAAAGAATATCTATTTTGAGCATGGATAGCAGAGTGGATACAAAAAGTAGTATGTAACACTTGGAACTGCCTGTAGTGCATAGTGGAGCAGACCATGATGAGCATGTAGCCAATATCTCTAATGGACCATTAATGAATCATGGAGTAGAATAGAGTGGAGAATCTCTTCTTGGTGTAATGCCTGAAGAAGCCATATATGAGATGTAGCAGGAAATGACTAGAGAGGGCAGTAGAAGGAAGAGACTCAAAAAGCAATCTAGGTAGGAACTGGAAATGAGATAGTTTGGAAAGATAGAAGAAAAAGGGCATGTGGCCTAGAGGTCGTCTAGATAGAAGATAGCCCAGACAGAGAAGACAATCTGAAAAGACAATGCCATGAGGGCATAGAGGAGTAATAGAGAGATGCAGATCAGGAAAGATCATATAAGTATGTGAATGCTACTCTAAGGCATAAGCACAGAGAGAATATAGATTTGGAGGAGGACTGAAGAGGGCAGATAGAGAGAGAGAGAGAAGAAGATATCTTAGTCCAAGAGAAGGGCTAGCAACTTGGGACTGTATATGCCCAAGCGAAGTCTGTGAAGAACCACAGACATTAACCTAAGATGAGAGAAATGAAAGGACATGAAGGCCTCTGATTTTCTTGTAGAAGTTTTATTTCAATAAATGAAACAAAAATTTTGTATGTGCATCTCTGAATTGTGAGTGATTTGTGTTGTGAGTCATTTTGTGTGTGATCTGGTAGAGGGGAGTACCCTCCTTGCATCAATTAGACATGGAATTGGTAGTTGTACCATGTGAATTGATTGACTGATTATACACTCAGGTTATTTGATGGACGCACTATTAATTGCGAAGTTATGTTGTTATTCTATTTATGGTTGAGTAGGACCAAAATTTGGTGGATAGTGCCACCTGAAAATGTAAAGGATATTAATAGATCAATTCCTCATCTAAGATTTTTAGTTCATACATATGATGACATTTATTATATTATTGATATTTGATGCATAAGATTCTTTGTGTAGATTTTTTGTTATAAGACATTGAGAGGATGTCTCTTCCAAGTGGGGAAGGATGTCATGTCTCAAACTTTGATACTATCTATGGTGACTTTTTGTGGGAATAATCTATGGATAATTATGTGTGTTAGTTAAGTAATTTATTATTTTGAAAGATGAGTGATTATTTTAATATGGAAAGATGTAATGAAATGAATGTAATATTTATGTTAGTAATGCTTCAGCTATTTGGTTACTAATCTATTAATGGGAAATTGGAGTTTACTATGAGTTGTAGGTTATTGAAGACAAGGGGTGGTTGAGGTAAAGGAGATTAGCATCCTGGCAGGGTTAAGATGGAGGGATATCATTCACACACTTCACGTAGTGACATATAGTTGCATATGTTTGCATATTGAATGATTTAATAGTTTAATTTAAATTGCATTTTTATTTTATTTAAATTATATGATTTTATTGCATAGTTGGTTAATGGTGATTTAATTAGATTATATAATTCATTGTTAATTAAATATTGTGAGTGCTTGGAAAATAGAATAATTGAATTAGTTATTTAATTTGTTTTTATTTAGAGAATAATTATATTCTATTTAATTATAAGTTTTATAGATATATTATGATAAATATGTAAATTATTTTAATTATATATATATATATATATATATATATATATATATTTTAAAAAGTGGCATAGCCACTGAAAATATATTAATTATAAAAGAGAAATTACAGAAAGCCCGATTCAATGAGGCATACTAGCAGGAAAGAATCAGGTGAAGAAAACCTCTGGTTGTAGCCTTTTTAAAACATAGCTAAACAAAAATGACTCAAAAAGATGAGTTTAATCAACGTTTGTGAACATTACATGATTGACTTCTTTGTCAATAAGGTGCTATTACAAAATTTACATAGGATACAGTCCAATTATATCATAATCAAAAGACACCCAAAAAAGAACCATAACTATTAGTTATCATCTTGCAATCCTTCAGCAATAAAACCCTAGTGTCGATGAACCTCCTCTTTTGCCGGCTGAGGGGGAGGAAGTGGTGGAGGAGGAATGTAATGTAGAAGAAAAGAAAGAGCATTAAACACCTCTATAGCATCATCTACCATCTAACTCCCCAAGTCTCTTCTATGGCAGTGGATACAATTATGAAGGACATAGCACAATTGTTTTGAAGGCCATGCAGCATAGCATTGCAAAGACAATGAAGCGCGGGTCGGTGGAAAAGATCCTTGCGATCAAACAAATCACCCACAAGAGCAGAACCCGTATACAAATCATAATCCTCTATAACTTCATTAAAAATATCCACAAGAAAATGAACATCTTGGACAAACAGAAAGCCCAAATTCCTTACCAGATTAAAACTTTACAATAAATCCATAGCATTTGAAAGGAAATGTGAAATTGCTTGGGATGGATATATAGTTCTAAGAAAATGTAAAACTTGCAGACCACAAACCTGAATGAAGGCTCTTTCAACAGCATCCTCATAAGTCTTAAAAACTTCCGGCATGGTGTTCGGATTGAGGAGACCTAAAGAGGGTCGTTCCCAATTCTGAATTGGCATGAGAATTCTTCTGTTTCTCTGAACCGTGCCCATACTAGAACAAAGTAATTCTTGAATCTTGAAAAAACCAGATTAGCAGGCTACAGTAGAGCAAATAAAAAGCTTACAGAAAGATGGTAGATGTCGTGCCAAAACAAGAATATAAAGGAGAGTTTCTTCAAAATGTAATGAATAAAATCATTCCTGACAAGATAAACCATTAAGCGAGAGCTGCCACCCTGCGTGCAAAATTAAAACAGTAGTACTACATACTAGATGAAACTGTCCTTACCCCAAGGAACGATGTCAGCTATCAGAACGGAGCCGTAGAAAAGAGATAATTCTAGATTTAGAGGCTAGAACAAAATACTCACTAAAGATATCTTTCCACTAAATATTTCACATTTTACATGACAAATTAGTTTGAGATTTCCTTAACTAGAATGCAATTAATTTTGGGGATCAACAAAAGGGAGTTAGAATCCCACTCCTTAATAGAATCATTAATGCAAAAAGCATGATTAGCAAGAAAATCTACTAACAAATTACCTTCCCTATACGTATGAACTATTTTAAATGATTGAAAATTATTAAGCAGTTTCCTTCCAAATTGTAAAATGTAATCAATTTTCCAGCTTGGCGATATTAATAATATTTTTAGAACTAGAAATAGAATAAAACATGATTTTGGAACAAAAACTAAATTTAGGAAAGAAAAAGCTCTAGAAAATGAAACCGCTTGAGGAAGATGAAACAATAAAAGAAGAGTTACAATTCATTTCTTGTGCACCAAAACTCCTATTTAACATCTTGCATTCTCAAAAGAAGGGGAAGCTCTTCATCTCTAAAAACTACATCCAAAACAAAAAGAAATTGTGGAAGCATTTTTGGGCACAAAGAGGGAACAATATAGATTAGGAAGCCTCTGTAAAAATCTATGGGAATCAAGCATTCTATTGGGATAGGGAGAAAATTCCAGGTTCTTATTTAATCTTAGATCATTTGTGGATGTGTGTGTGTGTATGAATCTTTTTCTTATGTGCAAAAACCATGATCTTCTATCTGAAATTGATATATAAAAATACGTGCAACTGGTTGTGGCATTGTAAAAGAAATGTTTTGTTTGGAAATATATATATATATATATATATATATATATATATATATATATATATAAAGATCGACATATATATATATATATATATATATATATATATATATATATATATATATATATATATATAAAGATCGACATATATGTATATTGGATCAACTCTATTTTATATGGGATCAACTATATTTATATTGAATTGATTGTATGTTATATTGGATCAATTGTATTTATATTGGATCAATTGTATGTTATATTGGATCAACTGTATTTTATATTGGATTGATTATATGTTATATTGGATCAACTATATTTTACATTGGATCGATTGTATGTTATATTGGATCGGCTATATGTTATTTTGGAACGATTGCATTTTCTAATGGATTGACTGCATTATAATGAAATGATTCTGAAGTTGGCACTAAGGCCAGTGTATATGGAGGACGGCATGGTGTCACCAAATGGTGTCACAATCCCTTAGGGACTGTGACCCCATTTGGGGATGATGGCCCCCTTTTATCACTGCTTTAATTCTTTTCAAATGTTTGCATTGGGTATGGATTGCATCTAAAACCCTCACAAATATATAAATATTTAGCATGAAATCAATATCGTTGTTCTTGTTGCACTTGAGTGTTGTCTGTCTCCCGATTATAGTTTATTTGATAATGTATATATATATATATATTGACTATAATTTTTATTGTCTGGAAACAAAATGGCTTATGATTGTATTTGATTATATCATTTGATAACTTAGTTTTTACAATTAAATATAATTATATATATGTATATAAATATATATACATATAGATAGATAAGTTTGTATTTATTATGTTTGTTGAAAATGTATATGCTGGAACAGAACTGCATTGTTGAGTGGATTTTAATTTGTCAAATTGAATTATATGAGTATATATATATAATATCTGAAATCAAATTTATTGTACTGCAGCAAAAGAAATATTCATTTCATTTTATATTTGCACTGTTGAAAATGACTTGTATGAACTTTTGAATTATTGAGTTTCTTGTAAAAGATTATTTTGAGAGTAATCTTTGGTAAAACTAGCAATATATCAAATCCCTTGATTTTTAAAAGAAATGCATTATATTTAACTGGTAGATCATCACATCTAAAATTAACTAGATCAGGAAAAATTGATATAAAATCAGGAAAATAGTAAACTTTCCAACAAGCAAACTAGTGAAATCAACTGAATAGTGGAAATAATGATTGAATTTGAAATGTAGATATTTATGACTATGGAAAAACCAAACTTAGAAAACTGTGCTTTGTATATTTTTGGTAAAGTACAAACTTTCAGGACAGGATGCCAAATGTGGGCTCCCAGAGACGACAGTTTTACTTTTTCTAAAACTGTCATTTTATTTATTTGCTTGGCCAAGCTACTATACCATTGAAATAGATGGATTTGTTTAAAAGCCTAGAATTGTGTTTTTCTCTACCACATCCTATTTGCAAGAGTTTATGTCATTCTAGGATTAGGATGCATACAGGCAATAGGCACGCATCGAGTGATTCTCTACTGCTTACACCGTTCCAGGTTGCTAGGCTCCTTGTGTAGGGTCGGTGCTTTCTTCGAGTTACGAAGAAACCTGAGGAAATCCAGTACTTCATGGTTGGGTGGAGAAAGTGTTTCAACCACTCTCTTGGTCTTGGTTTACGGATGATCAAAAGATCAAGGCAACCGAGTTTAGATATTATTATTGACATGGATATTTACTTTATATATATTTCTTTGTATGGATTCATTGCCAAGTTGTAATTGTAACATGATTCATGGCTATCTTGATGATAATACTTCCTTGTGTAACATTGAAACAAATGTATTGTAACACCAAGTCAGGTGTATGTAAACTGGTTCATAATTCATTCTAGTGTATGGATATTGATACTTATTCATGGATTCTTGTCCTTCTATGCTTAATTATGGATAATTGGAGACTATTGCTGGTTGATTATCTTACTTATGGAGTATTATGTTTAGTTGGTAAATTTTTGCACCTTACAATCAAGAAGCTAATGGTCTATGGTTATTCCCAACTGGTCATCTGGCAAGTGAATAATGAATACAAAATAAAGGATGATAAGCTCTTGCCTTATAAGAGAATGTTGGATGATTTTAAAGATTACTTTCATGACATCCACTTTGAAGAAATCCCAAGGCTAAACAACAAAGCAGCAGATGCCATGGCCACGATAGGATCTTACATGGACATGAAGAAAGATAGCAAGAAATGTGAGTTCCTAATTGAAGAACTCCCCATCCCAGCTTATGATGTTCCACAGTCAGAATTGGTATGTGACATTGTTGGTCCCCTATCTCCCTAGTATCAAGAGGCATATATGTACCTTCATGACAACATCATCCCACCCAACCTATCACCCTCCCAAAAAAAAATCTTCATCCATCGAGCCTCCCGCTTCACTCTTATAGGAGACACCCTCTACAAAAGGAGCCTTGATGGTACGCTTCTATGATGTCTTGACTCTAGGGAGGCTGAAGTGGCTTTACAAGAGGTGCATGAAGGCATTTGTAGGGCACATTCAAGTGGACCTACCCTAGCTAAGAAGATCTTAAGCACAGGGTACTATTGGCCAACTATGGAGCGAGATGCTTACAGGTTCGTGAAGAAATGCTTGTCATGTCAACAACATGGAGACCTCATCCATGTACCATCATAAGAATTGCAGCCAATAACAACTCCATGACCTTTTTGACAATGGGGACTTGACCTTGTAGGTAAGATTCATCCCCCATCATCTAATGGTCATAAGTTCATTATCACCGCGACTAAATATTTCACCAAGTGGGTTGAAGCAATTTTGCTCACTTTCATCACAGGCATCCAAATATCCAAATTCATTCTTCACTACATCATATGTCGTTATGGCATTCCCCATTCCATCATTACTGATAATAGGAATATGTTTAAGAACCAAGAAGCTTTGCACTTTGTGTGAGAAATTACAGATCCAACACCACTTCTCCATGCCATACTATCCTCAAGGTAATAGTTAGGCTGAGGCCTCAAACAAAACCATCCTATGTATTCTGAAGAAGATAGTTAATGAAGTTGGTCATGATTGGAACCTCCATATTAATCCCACCCTATGGGCCTACCGCACAAGCATCCGCACACCTACAAGAGCCATGTCATACCCCCTAGTGTTCAGTTCTGAAGCCATCTTACCTATTGAAGTCGATCCCCCATCACTCAGAGTCTCTTTACAAAATATGATCACTAATGAAGAGTATCGAGTGGCAAGGCTACATGATTTAGAACTGTTGGATGAGAAATGCCTGGATGCACTCAACCATCTGTAGGCATACCAAAATCGCCTACAAAGAAGCTATAACAAAAAGATCAAGAACTGCAAGTTCGAAGTAGGCAACCTTGTCCTCATGGAAAATCAAAAAATTTTGTAGGAACACACCAAAAAGGGAAAATTTGAGCCTATTGGTTGGGACCCTATGTTATCACAGCTAATTATGGATCAGGGGCATAGCAGTTTGTAACACCTGAGGGGCAGCCTCTGGATGAACCCATGAACATTCTGCATTTGAAAAGGTTCTATGCATAACTCATCAAGTATCCCAAAGTAAAAATACAAAAAATCAAAAATATAGAAAAATACCAAAAAAATTAAAAAATCAAGAAAAACCCGAGTGCAATAAAGTTGTCCAATGGTGAAAATCACTTTGGTGATTCCTTGGATAGGTATTGTGGTGAAAACTTGTCTCAGGTGCCATGTGTAGTGGCTGGTTCCACCATCTAGTAAGACCTCTTTTTGTCATGACACTTCATATCGCATACCTCCCATGGCTTGAAATTATGAAACATCAAATCCTATCACCCACCCCCACCATTATCCTACCCAAAGCTAATCTGTGGAATGAGGATCCTTGTAAGCTTCTTGTTGTACAGCCAAAAATACCAAAAATCTAAAAACATTAGAAAAACTCAAAAAAATACAAAAACATTGGAAAAAGCAAAAAATCCAAAAACACCCCCACATCATCGCATCCCATCTCAAAGCCATTCCCACATCATCAAGTCTTACCAGAACTACATATTCATCTCACTCGCATCTTGAAAGTACCTTGATCTCATGGACATAGGGTATGTAGGTAGTCTAGAATACGAAGGAAGTATCTAGTACTCAGGTACATAAGATGCACCCATCCAACCCATTTGGATGGTCCCTATTTATTGAGCCTTCTAGATTCAACAAATGATACACATGCTAAGCATACACCTGAAACATCACATCTCATACAAAAGTCATCAATCAACATACCAACTATAATCACCACACATGTCCCGACTATCCTTTTGCCCATCTTTCAAATTTATCCAACAAAACCCAATCAATTCGCATCCTAGGATATATCATTTCGACAATGGACAGAATCCATCATCCTATCAACACTTATCTTGGCAAGATAATATAATAGCTATTTGTGCTTTTTCGGTTGGTCTTTTTTATTCATGATATTTTTATCTTCTTGTCTCGTTCTAGGTCATTTCCAAAGCTACCTTGATCTCATTATATCATGGTAAGTGGTGGGCAACACTTGGAATAGACATGGTCATCGTTTATGTATGCTATGCTTGTTGGTTGATTTCATTACTCCAAGAATAGTAATCATATCTTGAAGCTAGGGTCGGTTCTAGCATAGTGCGTCTCATTTGCATATATAGGTATTCATACCTTCTATGTACTATGAGAACTTATGTTATGAGTCCCCTTCCCTCAGGTAGGCAAGGTTATACTACCTTGGGCATGCATGAAATCACCCTATTGTTTGTGAGTCTAGTCCATACAATTGTAGGATAAATAATATCACCTAGGTCCTTTCATACCTTCATGAAACATATCCTACTTTGCCATAATAAATCTAGAAATGCTCTCAATGGTATAATGCAAGTACTATACCTAGCTCATCTATCTCTCATCACTACCCATCCAAACAGACCATTTGGGTTTAGAATTTTGATCAACTTTTTTCTATCCTCCAAACCCCCCATCCAACCCATTTACTCTAACATACCCTCCCCCCCAACTAACAAACCAACCAACCAAAACAAAAGGTAATTCACTTACATTAATTAAAAAGATGAAATAGGAATGAAAGTACAACCAACAACCCCAAAATTAAGTAGCTGACACATCATTAAGAAGCACAAGTGACTATCAAATTGCAAGCTAATGGACTGCGTACTCTTTGTAAGAAACAAAACAATGCTTATTTGGGTAACCTTCCGACAAACCAACTAGCAAAAATAATCCCAAAATCAAAACCTCCCTCCCCGCCTCCCCTCAATGACATGGTGTCTCATGACCTAGCATCCCCAATTCCCTCCTTCCCAACCACCCTCATAATCCCCTTTTCCTCCCAACCCCCCCAACCTATTCACCACCACCTATTGCCATCACCCTAGGTTTAAAAAGAGAATAACGTGTATCATAATTTGTTCATTTCATTAACCATTGCACTCATTGCATAAACCAATTACATCATCATTTCACAACATCATGGAGACACAAAAACAAAACAAATAAAGTAATGCACATTGGGCAGTGAGTATATTACATGCATGTGAGACATTTTCAGAAATTAACTACGATGATTTCAGACAAATCAAACTACAACACAAGTGAAATTTGTGCATCCGCTACATTATCATTTCATTTCATTTTGCATACACAATATATGTTTATTAATTTGAGCATATATTTCCATTTCATTCCATTTTGCATTTGATCATTAATCTGAGCATTTATCCACATCATAATCCATAACCATAACATGCATCAACATTTCATAATGCATAGGAACATCATAAGCAAAACATAAATCATCACATCACAATACATGATCCATCATAAGCATAACATATATCAACATGAAAAACATCCATCAATATACATATAGTCCATAGCATACACATCACACCATCACATAGTGCAAAGAAACCACCTGCATCAATCATCATATCATAAACAAGATATCCATCCATAAGCTAAAAGAATTATAACAGATATTAGACACATCAGAAAATCCTTACAACCATTAATATCTAAATTACACAACTATGTGGTTGACATGAGGCATGCATCTCGACAAGTACCATCAGTGTAATCATCACTCATTCCATCACATAATGTATCTTGACAAGTAAGATCGATGTAATCATTGATCATTTCACCACATAATACAAAATAAATAAAATTGTCCATCACATCATCATAAGTAAAACATAGACATCACAACATCATCACATGAGCATATAATACATAAACCATGAAAACACACATCGTAAATGCATCCATCACATAAACCATCATATACAAGTCATAAATGTTATGAACATGCATCATCATATATATCATCATACAACATCAAATGTCATCATCATACATCACCGCATAATAATATACATCGCTTAAAAATCATACAAGTCATGATATAAAAATGCCTCTAAGGGCTCAAAATACATCAATATATATGTCTCAAAATACATCAACCCTGGGCTGATGATCCCCTGCCTGACTCAGTGGGTAACCCTGGATGTGGCTACTGCTACTATACACATGGCTGTTGTGGCTACTATAGCTGCTAGGGTACCACTGGTGGAGGAGCCATGGGCTGCTGAACAGACTGAATAGACCTGGATCTACAAGACCCAAACATCCTAGACCCACTCTACCGGCTATAACTAGGAATCCACTAACCCTCAAGAATGGTCAAACAATAGGTAGCGTGATAATACTCAGCTCGTCGACTCTGCTCCACAAGTTGACCTTGTAGATGCAAGATCTGAGCCTGCATCTGCGATAAAACTAGACCCATGCCAGTACCTGCCACCACACCCTATAAACTCACCACCTGGGCCTCTGCCTACTAGGCCATAGCCTCCGCTTCCTACCGAAGGGCTCTCTCGACATCCTGCTCACCTATTAAGGTGGCCACCTGTGCATGTCCCTGAGCTGCCTAAGCTTGGGCCTATGCCAACTATGCCTGTAGCACACTCATCTGCCCATCTGACCCATCCAAAAGTGCAACTGCTCCTCGAAGCTCTACTAGCTCCTGCTACTATCTCCGCATGGTATCCTCCAAGCTAGCCAACTGGCCTCGAAGAGTCCCCACCTCCTCCTAATAATCTATGTAGGTGCACCGACGTGAGGAATGCTTTCTAGGAGTTGCCTCTGCTCCTACCACTGAGTTCCCTGCCTCTACTCTACCAACCCTAGGAAATGTCATGGCAGCCGCAGTAATGTCCTACTGATATGTCTACTCCCTCACTTGGGGCTCATCTGCTGACTCTGATGGGACTCCCCTGGGTCCCTACTATTGTAAAGGTTCCTGTGGGGGTGGTATCAATCCCATATCCCTCCCCTGTGCTCGCTGCCCAAGTGGTCTCTGCCTAAGACCCTATTACCAAGGTGCTCGCTACCCATGCACCTACCCTATTTATACCTATTGTACAGGTACCTACTACTACTGTTTTGGAGCCTGCTACTCGGGCCTCTCTTCCTATTGAGCCCCTTACCCCTACTATGCAGGAGCCTATACATGAGGCACTTCCTATTGCTATGTCTACTGCTATCCCTACTATTGCACCTACAGCGGTGGTATCACCACCTGTCTACCTCTCCTTCTACCCCGCCCTCTCGTAGCCTCTACCTGCTCATATGTTGTTGCTGCCAACACCCCAATGGGATCATCATCATCCACCTCCATCTCCTCCACCACAATCTCCTCCTCAACTATATCCCCCTCCTCCCCTGCCTCCATGGTCATGTCTAGATCCTTGGTTAGATCCGTCATACGGGTCAGCCACCATGTCGACCACCACTGATCATATGTAGGCGTAGTACCCGCATCTACCACTGTGCTCCTCCAATCCCACTGCTAAGGATGCAATGCTATGAAATTAACTATCGCCACCTATGGCACTATGGCCGATGACCATCTCTCATCTCGCAGTGTCTATACAAATATCTCCATCCCCTAAGGAATATCCTGCCGCAAGCCAAATTAATGCATGACACATGAGGGAAGATACATATCGATGGTGTGATCACCCTGACCCATCAAATATTATGGTTGGAATGTATAGGGCATATGTACATCATATGGCCATGGCTACACTCCAATATACGGCCACCATGTAACTCGAATTAGATCATCCAACACCCATCACCAGTAACGTAACTGTCCAACATGAGAATACTCGATGGGCTTCTGATACAAAAACACATAGGCCTTGAACTGTTGGTGATAGTATCCTCCCCGTAGCCTTGTGATTGCTATATGCTCAAAGGCCCACACATGCAGCAGTGTGACCCCAATTGATAGGGTCGAATCATAGTGATACACTATGGTGTGTATCTCATGATATAAGTGTGCTAGCATGCATGGCCCCCATGCATAGATGGTCTCATCCTGTACCATCCTCTCTATCATCTCCCCCCCACCCCACTGGGAAACCTCGAGCCTACCGATCTGGCATCACCACACCTCCAATCAATGCACACAAAAACAAGATCACTACCAAAGTCTCCTTGTAACTCATCTCGCATTTGTCCCTTGACAACTTTGGCTAGCCTAGGGCAAATGCTCTACCTAAGGCTATCCATCCCCTCCTCATATGGTATACCACTCGATCCCCATGAATCGGTAGCTTGAGGATGCAATAAACATCCTCAAGGGTAATGGTAATCTCCCCTATCGGTGGGAGAAAGGAGCACATCTCAGGTTGATAACACTCTACAATGGCCGTCATCAGTGGTCTATGTGCCCATAAAACTGGCATATCCACTACCGTCAACAACACTAACCTCACCAATCGATCTTGTGTCGGTCCATCAAATCTAGCCAACAATTGCATGACCGCAGGCACGCGTCACTCCCGTGATCCCACAATGAATGAGACTATCACCTGCATCTACCAATGCTTGTTAAACACTTACATTTTCTTTTTAGCCTTCCCACACTATGTTTTCTTCTCTTTTGGGGCCAAATCAAATTTGGCGCCACTCATTTTCCCCATCGCGCCAATCCCCTGGATGGCGCTGCCCTTACCCTAGATGGCGCCACCCTTACCTTAGATGGCACCACTTTGTAAGATGGTACCATAGATTTTTGAAAGGGCGTCATTTCAAGAAATGGCACTACTACCATCTAGATTGCACTGATTTGGCGTGTACCTATCGCATCCAAGCCGAAGGCACAATTTTAAGAAATAGTACCCCTTGCCATTTGGCGCCGATCTGTAGGATGGCACCATGTGTTACCATGGTGCCGATCTAGATGATGGTGTGGCCCCCCAACATGGCACTACTTTTGGTAATAGTGCCACGAAAGCCAATTTTGGCACCATTACACCAAAACCCTAGTCTGCATCTTTTGGCACCGAACTAGAGTAAGGCGCCTAAAAATAACATTTTGGTACCAATCTCCTCCTGAAGTCTCCTTGGCAGATGGCACCATTACAAACTATGGCACCAATCTGCCCCATTTTCATGCCAATCAGTTTCCCAATGGTATCAAACCCTAATACCCAAATCCTAAAAGAAAAAAAAATTGTGATAAATGAAAAAATGACATAGGTAGGGTTTTGGCCTACCTACTCACCAACCTCTGTTGATCTCCCGTACGATTGGACTCGCTCGGATAAATGCTCAAAGCGTGGGAACATCAGGTTATAGTTCTCCATTATCTCCTCCCCTAGTGGCTCAATGAGTGCAAATGTGGCACTTTAGGGCCCACTTTTTCTATTTATAGAAAGCCATGTCATCCTCCAACACATTTTTTCCTCTCCAGGGTGCAGATCATAACCTTTTTTGCCTGTTTTTCTTCCTGTCAACCTATTTTTCCGTCCTCTATCCATTTTTCACATCTGTTTCTTCCTTTCAAGAACTCACTTGATTTTTTTTTTTTTTTTCACCTGACCTCTCAAGGGGGCATCCCTCACCCATTTAATTCCTTCCTGGCAGCTGGGGCATTTTTTCTTTGACTTGACAACATCTCCTTCCTAGGTCACAACACCATTTCAAAGATGGGCAAATGTAGACACCTAAAAATGTCTGCACCACTTAACTAACCTTCGACATCACTAACATCACAAATTACCCTTCCAATTAATTAATTAAATTTTTATTTAATTAATTATTCATTTCAACACCTGATCATTCATCATTTCCTCTCTAAATTGAATTAATTAAATTAATTCAATAGTTTCCCCTTTACTAACATTAGCCCAATTAATTAAATAAATGTGCAAATGTTTATTTACTTAATTTACCCCTTTCACTAAACCTAATTAATTGAATAAATTATGTTTATTTATTTAATCCAACCTACTAATCAACCTATCCCTACGCTAGTTAATTAAATATCAATTATTTAATTACCTAGCCTAACCTACACGATCCTAGACCTAGGATTAATTAAATAAAACATTATTTAATTAATCTTAACCTCTCATTAACCCACTCCCTAATTTTTTCCATCTATTTTAATTAGGCTAATCACCTCAACTAAAATGGTCAAACCTTCATTAGCACTCCTCGCCACATCCCACAAATAAAAAATTGATATGTATGCCACATTAATCAATTTTTTATACACACATGTCATAATCCTTATTAATAATCTCTTACACCTCTTACACATATCATAACTCATTTATTTCCACTCTTCCCAAAATGAATTTTTAATTCATTTCTAATCCTCCTCTCTTCCCCATATGAATTTTTAATTCACTTCTAATCCATCTCACCCAACCTCATTTAATTCACCCCTTTCCCAAGATGAATTTAAAGCTCATCTTTATTCACAACTCTTCATTTTTGGAGATGAAATCTAGGCCCTCCACCTCACTTTATTGCATTCATTTTGTGTTTTACTTTCATTTTGTTTTCCATGTCCTCAGTTATATTTTGTATCCTTCATTGATGATTACAATAGAAGGACATGGGTTTATTTTCTCAGAAGAAAATCTGAAGTCTTTAGTCAGCTCAAAGAATTTAAAGCTTTTGTAGAGAATCAGACTGGTAAAAAGATTTAAGTGTTTGAGAACTAATAACGGTAGTGAGTTTTGTTCCACAGAGTTTGATAAGTTCTACAAAGAACATGGGATTGAAAGACATAAGACTGTTGATAACTGAGAGGGAGGGTGAATCAGTTATCTTAATTAATTGACTTTCTTTTCTTCTTTAACAATTAGTGCAATATCAAATCATATAAGCATACATAACCATGGAAGTAGAAATAAACTCAACACACATGACACAATATTTTTGACGTGGAAAACCTTGTTAAGGGAAAAAACCATGGGGTGATTAACCCAAGATTGCATTCTCTGTTAAAAGAAGAAGGTAGTACAAAATGGCACTTGCCAATTAGGGGTCACTGCCGGAGCACACTGCTCACAAGAGACTCACTGCCTACAATAGTTTATAGAAGGAAACCAGGTATTTAAACTGATGAGAAGCATACACATATGCTGAGGTTCAGTTCCGGTTAAGCTCAATATACTAATCTATTGCACTTCATTCTTCCTCTGCCTTAGTGCTGTTGTTTTGTCACATACAAGACCTGTATCTCTATTTCCACTCTGCTCTCTACTTTTCTTCACACTTCACAATGCACCACACACACCTTCTCATCAAAATCCATCGGGTATATATATCTGCACCAAGGATTTCAACATCTTTCTAATCGGCATCTGGAATACTCAATATTTTTCCAAACTCTAGTCTGTCGGCTTAATCCTTGCTTACCAAGTGATGCGTATCAAAGAGATACTTATAGTAGTCATCAATCATGTTGGCCAATCATGAATGATCTCTTAAGAAGCTTGATCATCATCAATATCTCATCTGGATTAAGGTTTGATGCTCTGTCGGTTAGTTCTTCCTCAATCTATTCTGCCAAACAGGAACCCAACACTTAGATGTTCATATCTTTTCACTCTTTCATCACCAGAGGATCAATCTCTAGAATGTATTAGTCATGGTACTCCTCTTGACTTCCCCAAGTCCACACTTTACTGAGATACTTCCTCTGAGAGATCCGGACCTGATTGTTAGACCTTGCTGCATGCTCTGTTCCTGCTCACCGGAAAAAAATACTCTTCAATATGTCTTCTGGTAGGTGTACCATGTTCTGTGGATGTGTGGGATGGACTTTGTTGCCATCAATGACAACACTCATGAAGCCACACAGTGTCTCTTGCCAACAATCTCCCCCTTTGCCATTGATGGCAACACTTAGTGAAAAATGACTAAGTGTTATAGCTTACTCCCCCTTGGCTGATGCTCTGTTCTTATGTACACTTTTCCAGAGCTCCCCCTTAGCTAGATTCCACATTTTTCACTGCTCCTCACTCTCCCTTTGACATCAATGGAAAAGGGTAGGATCTGTACACCAAAATTTCCCAAAAACAATCTATACTTGGCCACATAAATATATATACATGATATACTTACATATATTGAAGTATATCTGCAAAAGTTGTCTTCAACTGGACAAATTCTGTTGCCCAATTCTGCTTCATCCTATCCAAAATTAAGATGTGACCACTCAACAGGAATGCAAAATCTTCTGCCCTCTTTAGATCTGTCAGATCACTAGTCCGGGCTGTGGCCTGAGCATCGGTTAGGGCCTCATGCATGACCTCTAACTTAAGGATAATTATCCCTCTAAGTTCACTTAACCTTCTTATTATATTTTTCTTCTCCTTCTCAAGCTTCTTTATTTCATTTATGACTGCAATAGTCTTACACTCTTGATTTATTAAGGAAGAGGTGAGAGGATCAAAACTTTGAGATAAACTTGATAGTTTGCTCTCTTGTTCTTCCACCTTCTTGGTGATGTCTGCTGTTACAGTGGACCAAGATAGACAAAATTTGTATAGATCTCCACTATCTTTAAGAGCATTCTCTAGGCTCTTTATTCCAATATCCAAATTTCTCCTATCATTTGTTAAATTAGCCCTTGAACTCCAGAGAATCTCTTATCCAGAAACTCCTTCCGGACCTTTGCTTTAGCTGACTTCTCTAAGGAATCAAAATGTGTATCAACAAAATTTACAAGAGATTTTAGATTACCAAATGAGGAGACTGAAAGATCCTTCTAGAAGGATGGCATGATCTTCTCCAATACACCGGATGCAATTTCTATCAGCTCATAGTCTTCCATGTGAGACTTCAGAAGTTTTTCTTTTGCCTTTGCTTGGGCAAAGGAAGCTATCTTCATTGTTTAAACAAGGGAGAGGGAGTCAAAATTGAATGGTCCTTGAAGCAGTTCTAGTTCATCAATCTCCATCATTTCTTTGTTCAAGAAATCTTTAACAGTTTCTGTAGTGTCTCTTGCTGGAGACAGAGTCTTCTTTCCTTCTATAGTCTCAAAACCGTCTCCTGGGGTCTTCTCTATTTGATCTTCTTCTCTTTCCTTCACCTCTTCTTTTTGACTGATTTTCTCCTCTATTCTTTCTTCTCCTTTGGATCCGGAGTTTGCTGGGGAATCCGGATGAGAGATATTAACTTCTTCATGGACTTCCTCTTCCGGAACAGAGGAATCCAGGTCCTTGGTCTTCTCCTCACTTATCTCCTTTGATTCTTCAGCAATTTCCTCTGTAGGATCTTCCTTTGATATGCTTAGTCCTTCGACATCAGAAGGTTCATCACTTATGTCCTCTATAATAGGAATATTGAATCTTTTGTATGCATTCCGGAGGATGTCCTCTATTTCTTTGGCCACTTTGTCAATCTCTCCAAGCATAAGCTGATTCATTCTAGCTTTGCTCCAAAACTCATCCTTGCAATCTTTGAAGATCATATTCATTTGTTTCTAAGTGATTGAAGGATAGAGCTAAATAGCTATCTATTCCCAGATCTCAAGGTCCTTTGCCTTAGCATTGTTCTTCCTTATTTCTAGTTCCTTCTCTAGGCTTTTGGAAATTAGAGATATGATTTCAATAAATGCCTTATTATAGATATTCAGATACCTAACTGTAGCTTCTTGAAAGATCTTCTAGTCAGCTTCATTATATTCGTCATAGAACTCAGTCATTAGTTTTAGGTTCCCATTCACAGTGACTAATTTGATGATATCATCAATGCAAAGAGTAGGTTTTTCAACAAATTCTTCTACCTTTTCTTGCTTGCCTTGACCAGTAGAGGATTCACTGGATGTTTTCTTCTTCTTCTTTATTTTCTTTACTTCCTCATCTATCTCTGTCTCTTCATCATCCTTGAGGCTTGTGTATGATCTTGTAGCCTTTGTCTTTGTTCTCTTTTCTCCTTTACTAGATGATTTTGCTTCCGATTTTGATGCCTTTGAGCTCTTAGCAGTGGCAGGTGCCGAGCTCTTAGAGGATCTGGTTCGGGAGGGGGCTTCTACCAAAGTACTTTCTTTTTCTGCTTCTTCCTTTTCTTTCTCTGCCCTTTCCATCTTCCCTCTATTGGCATCAAGGGCCTCCTTTGATATTCCATGCCTCTTGGAAAATTCTTCTACTTCCCTTCTCACTTTTCTCTTGATCTCAGGCTGTCTTAGTTCAACATAAATTTTCACACTCAATTCTTGAAAGGTTCCAAACCTTTCTGCCTTAGGATCCTTGGATTGACTTAGCATGTGTTGAACATGTAGCTCTACAATTTTCTCATCTACTTCATACCCCATTGGCATGATCCAGACTATTCTTGGCTCCACTGCCTCCATTAGGCATTGATCAGTGTCTACCATAAAGCACATTGTATCCTTGTATTTCTCAACTAGAGATTGAGGGATTCTTTCTCTGGCTTGCATCATGCTTTGGAAGTTTTTGAAGTAACCCCACAATGCTGTGTTTTGTGCCTTAGCATCACCAAGCCCCTGCAAGTAATCTCTGATTTGAATGGCAACTGGTCTGTCATTTTTCCATACCCATCCACTGGATCTGGGTAACTCATTCATGTAGTAAAAGAACAGACAGAGTATCAAGCCACCGTATTTGAAAGAATTCTTCTTATCCTTCTTTATCTTCTGTAGATTCTCCAAAAGTTGGTTCAGAAGGAGCTCACAAAGATCATAGTCAGCATTCTTTCTTAACATTTCATAAGTAGTGTAAATTGCTGTTCCAGATACAGAATTCTCTCTGCTGGAGTGATATATCTTGTAGCCAATTATCATGGAGGCAAACTTGATATCCAGATCTGTGATATCCTCAATTGTCATTGTTCTTTTATCAAATTTAGATCTGGTAGCCTCACTCACAGTTTGGTTTTTGATTGATTTGAGAGTAGGTAACCCACCAGATGAGTGCAATCTGGTCACCGCCCTAATGGCATCCTTTGTGATCTTAAATGGCCTCATTAACCATATGAAGTTGTCATGCACTCTGCTCAGAATATACCAGACCCATTCATCTTCTGCAAAATAGGGGAAATGAATGTACTGTCCAAAATGCTTGTCCCAAATGGCTTTGTACTGAGGTTTGAGTTGAAATATTCATTTATTAGCTATTTATGATATATATCCATCAGCTTGGATTCCCCGAATTCCTCAATATTCACATGAATGTATGCCCCAACGTCTTCAACATGCAAAACCCCATGCAGAATGCTAGAGAATGCGCCTAAAGGATCTACTTCTAAAGATTTATAAGGGTGTTTCTTGAACTTAGGGCATAGCCTATTAGTGATTTTGACAACATTCAAAGTAGCCATCTTTCAACAGATTTAGGGAGAGATTTACAAGAGCGAAAAGTACCTTTTTACGCCTCTACGGTTCACGAAAAGAGCCAAAAAGATCATCGGTTGACTTGAATTCTACGATTGATCCTTGAGAGAGACGAAGCAAACTTGTTTGCAGAGCTCTTCTTATCTTTTTCACTAATGCAAATGTGTAAATGATGAGCAAAAGAACCCTTTTATCTCTGAGCAAACCCTAATTTCATTTTGTAATAAATGCACAACTTAAGTTATTCTGGTTGCCTTATCATGAGAGAGATTTTTCTGGATCACTGAGATGTACTTAGAGCTATTTTTAGTGATGAATTTCAATATCTCTTCTTTCCTCGAATCATCCCCTTTATCCGCAGATCAAGATGTTTCAGTTTAGAATCACAATAGATCAAACTATGAAAATTCTGCTTTTACCAGAAAACTGTCAAACCGGATCAATCTTGGAAGATTAGACTCTTCAAATCTTCTTACGGATCTTCCATATCTTTACCAAGGCTTCTTTAGATATTTCTATGAGAGCCCTTTCATCCGCAGCATTCCATGTGCCAAATTTAGGCACCAATTAACTGGCCGGGGGAAAATGTTTTCCTTGAGACTCCCCCTAAGCCAGAGCTCATCTATTTAGTTTTCGGAAGGAATATTAGCACTAGATTCTGGTGCGGATCCATCCCCAACATTTTCAGTACTTCTCTTTACCCAAATCTTGTCCATCTCCCTTTGAATTTCATCCGCATTCACTTTTCCTTTTCCTTTGTCTTGATTTTGATTATGATGTACCGAACCCCTTTTTATCTTGATTCTTACTTCTGTAGAATTTGGCATTATGACCGGATTTATTGCAATTGTAGAAAACAACATTTCTTTGTAGATTTGACTGATATCCTCTTGATCTACATTAATTAGCCATATGTCCCATTCTATTGCATGCAAAGCATTTGCCATTGAATGAATTGTTTATTTGCATATTTCTACATTCTTGAGATTTGTGACCATACCTTTTATAGTTAAAACAGTGTCCAGAGAAGGATGAATTAGTTTGATTCATTCTTCTTCTACACTGATTTGCTTTATGACCAAAGTTATTGTAATTGTGGCAGTATCCATTGAAGGATGGATATCTTTGAGCATTTGGCAGCCTTACCGGAGGTCTTCTAGGCCTGTTCCTTGGATTTCCTTATCCAGAGTTCTTATGACCGGATCCAAAGCTTTCCCCTTTCTCATACCCCAAGCCTTACTTGTCATCTACCCTCTTTTGACTTGCAAGAAGAACTTCAAGTTGAGAAAAGCTTATCTTGAATTTCTCTTTGTATTCATTTGTTGTTTGAAGATCCCTTTTAAGAGTGTCTATCTGATTCTCAATTTGTTCTTCATTGTCTCTAGCTTCTTCAAGATTAGATTCCAGGTGCCTGATTATTCTATCCATTTTGTAGTAGTCTTCTGACTTCTCCTTGAGAGATTGTTTTAGATTATCTTCACTTTTTCTTTTCTCTTCAATTTCTTGGGTGAATTTCATAACTCCTAATTCCATTTCATGTCTTACCATAATAACCTCTTTTGATAACTTCTCACATAACTTGGTTTTCTCATTTAGATCTTCATTAGTATCATTGGCTTCATTTAGACTTGCTAATTGTTCAAGAAGTTCCTTTCTTTTCTTCATTGAGATACTTAGTTTTTCTTTGAGTTCATTTATGAAATCATCAGCTTATTTGAGTCTTTCCCTCAGCTCATTGACTTCAGAGTGAGATTGATCAAGATCATCTAGAGCACACTGAAGTTGTTCCCTCATACCATACATATCCATTGAGATTCCCAGATCTTCCTCAAGTTGTTAGGCTTTGTCTAGAGGAACTTAGCTCTGATACCAATTGTTGATAACTGAGAGGGGGGTGAATCAATTATCTTAATTAATTGACTTTCTTTTCTTCTTTAACAATTAGTGCAATATCAAATCATATAAGCATACATAACCATGGAAGCAGAAATAAACTCAACACACATGACACAATATTTTTGATGTGGAAAACCCTGTTAAGGGAAAAAACCACGGGGTGATTAACCCAAGATTATATTCTCTGGTAAAAGAATAAGGTAGTACAAAATGGCACTTGCCAATTAGGGCTCACTGCCTGAGCACACTACTCACAAGAGGCTCACTGCCTACAATAGTTTATAGAAGGAAACTAGGTATTTGAACTAATGAGAAGCATACACATATGCTGAGATTTAGTTTCGGTTAAGCTCAATATACTGATCTACTGTACTTCATTCTTCCTCTGCCTTAGTGCTGTTGTTCTGTCACATACCGGACCTGTATCTCTATTTCCACTCTGCTCTTTGCTTTTCTTCGCACTTCACAATGCACCACACACACCTTCTCATCAAAATCCATCGGGTATATATATCCGCACCAAGGATTTCAACATCTTTCTAGTCGGCATCTGGAATACTCAATATTTTTCCAAACTCTGGTCTGTCGGCTGAATCCTTGCTTACCAAGTGATGCGTATCAAAAAGATACTTATAGTAGTCATCAATCATGTCAGCCAATCATGAATGATCTCTTAAGAAGCTTGATCATCATCAATATCTCATCCAAATTAAGGTCTGATGCTCTGTCGGTTAGTTCTTCCTCAGTCTATTCTGCCAAACAGGAACCCAACACTTAGATGCTCATATCTTTTCACTCTTTCATCACCGGAGGCTCAATCTCTGCAATGTATTAGTCGTGGTACTCCTCTTGACTTCCCCAAGTTTGCACTTTACTAAGATACTTCCTCTGAGAGATCTGGACCTAATTGTCAGACTTTGCTGCATGCTCTATTCCTACTCACCAGACAAAAATACTCTTCAATCTATCTTCCGGTAGGCGTACCATGTCCTGTGAATGTGTGGGATGGACTTTGTTGCCATCAATGACAACACTTATGAAGCCACGCAGTGTCTCTTGCCAACAAAGACAACTCCATACACACCTCAAAAAAATGGAGTTGTAGAGAGGATGAATAGAATGTTGATAGAGAGGGCTAGGAGTATGCATAGTGGAGCTAGTCTCGGATAGAAATTTTGTGCTGAAGCTATAGCCACTGCTTGCTACCTGATTAACAGGTCTTCTACTTCAGCACTCATTGATAAGACACCCATGGAGGTGTGGCCTGGTAAGAAGCCTTCATTGAGACATCTTTGTGTTTTTTGTTGTGAGGCATATGCACATGTGAGAAGAGGTCAAAATTGGAGAACAAGGTAGTTAATGTATCTTCATTGGCTATGGTTTCCATGTGAAAGGGTACAAGCTTCAGAATCATGTGGCTAAGAAAGTCTTTTATAGAAAAAGTGTTATTTTTAGAGAGGTAACTCCTTCTCCTGTTGTTTTACTTCCAGAAGAAAGAGGATGTGGTTCAGTTTCCTACTACCCCTGAGGACTAAACTAAAAGACCATGTTGGACTTGATGATGAGGAGAGCTCTAGAAACTTTGAAAGTTTAGAAGAGAAAAAAGAACCTCCACCTCAGCCTTTGAGGAGGTCTACATGAAATAGGAAGCAACCTGAGAGGTTTGGTTATTCATTGCTTGATTCTATTTGTGCTTTTGCCTTGATTTCTAACACTAATGAGCCTAGAACTATAAAAGAGGCTATGGGTATGAAAAATGTAGTGATGCAGAGCGGGCAGTGGATTGTGGGAAACTATTTTACCAGTCGGCTGCTAACCTACATTTCTTGCGTATGTTGCCCATCGGCAAGATCCACTTAATCGGCAAGCTTAAACCCTGTCACGCCAAACCCCTTCCTCTGGTCGATGGAAAATCGACTTTGCACCTATCGGCGGGACCGTCGCTATCGACGCACTCCTTTTAACTCCTACCGATAGGTTGATGTGGGTACTTCATTTTTCTTGAACCTCTGAGCCTCACTTACCTTTGAACCAATGCTATCGATTCAATTACTTAATTTAAAGTGTTGTTGGAAACTCACAGTTGTACTGTTGAACCGCAAGAACCCATCGGCTTCACTGAACCGTTGAACCACCGGCCCATTGAACCATTGAACCGGTTCAACGAATGGTTCAACTATCGCTAGCTCTTTAGCACTGTCTCCATCACCGAACAGTTGAACCAAACGGTCGGTTGAACCATTGAACCATTGAACCTTTTGCCAAAGGTTCAATCAAAGACCTTCCACTGGATTTCGGCTAACTGCAGAACCCGATAATAAAAATTTATATTGACATTTCCTCCATTGACTCGAAAGACCATTAAACCTTTGAAATTGGTTCAAACGTAGAAATTTTAATTGTCTGCAATGCCGATCTGCCCAGTTAAACCCCTTGTGACTTCACCAAAATGTTCCTCCTACAAACATACAAATTTTTTTCTAACTTTAACAACCTATCACATGAGGATGCTAGGGTTCATCTTCAATGCATGCTGTAAATCAATCCTGTGAACACAAAAATAAAATAGAAAATCTAAACTACTATATACAGCCATTCCATCGATTACAAAGTAATCCAACCAATGGAATGGGTTAAGAACCCATCTCATTTGCAAACTAGAAAATCGACTACACAAGGAAATCAAACACAAAATAGGATCTTCTTTTATTGCTTCCAGAAATGAAATACAAATATCTAATTTCATAGTTTTAGAACTTAACTACACACTATTGCTTTGATCCCTATCTCTCTCTATAACAATTTTAATTGATATATCCAATCGATCTGAGCTGAGCTATTTATCTACTTGCCAACAGTAGTACTAACATGATTCCCAGCAGCTCGGAGACAATTCCAAGCAGCTGGGAGAGATAACCAACTAACAAACTTCTAACAAACTAACAACCTTATCATTACAGATCGATAGGTGTCCTAGGGACTTACAAATAGAAACTGAATTACAAACACCAATGACAAGTCTAGTCAAATAGACCTTATTACATTAAATATAGAAAATGCATAAGACTCTAGTCTTCTTGGGGTGCTCCTGCACCATACTCCCTAAGAGAAGAAATCTCAAGTCCACTTGAGATGAGAGTTTGAAGATCTGCACCCTATTTGATGATCTATTCTTCAGGTATCCAAATTGCCTCTGAATCAGGTTTCCCTTGCCAAGCCACCAAGTATTCCATATACTCTTTGTTCCTTGTCTTCTTTGCCATTCTTGAGTCTAATATCTTCTTCAATTTTGGTGGATCATGTTTAGGAATATCATCTTCTGCTGTACCCTGCAATGGTTCCTATTCTATATCTGCATTATGTTTGTATGGAGTCAAATCACATACATTGAAAATAGGTTACAATCCAAGATCAGAAGGAAGTTGGATTTCATATGCATTCTGTCCACATTTCTTCAAAATCTGACATGGTCCAATCTTCCTCTGCATGAGCTTAGTATATTTTCCTTTTGGGAGTCTTTCCTTCTTCAAATTAACCCATACCAAATCTCCAACATCAAATTGTACATCTCTCTTCTTTTTATCAGCATATGCTTTGTACTGCAAAGTAGTTTGTTGGAGTTGATTTTTGACTTGATCATGCATCTCTTTGATTGCTGATGCAAAAGCTTCTCCATGTGCACTAATAGACTCTACTATAGGTAAATCTCTTAACTCCAAAATACCTCTTGGATGAATACCATACACCACTTGGAAAGGTGATTTCCCTGTACTTCTATTGACAATGTCATTATAGGAAAATTTAGCTAGTAATAGGATGTTATCCCACTTCTCTCCATGCTGCCTTGTCAAACATCTGAGCAGATTTCCCAATGACCAATTGACCACCTCAATCTGTCCATCTGTTTGAGGATGATATGCTGATGAGAAGGACAAATTGGTACCATGCTTCTTCCAAAGAGTCCTCCAAAAATGGCCAATAAATTTGACATCTCTATCTGAGACTATGCTCAATGGCAATCCATGTATCCTCACTATTTCCTTGAAAAATAGGTCTGCAACATATGAAGCATCACAAGTAGTTTTGCATGGCAAGAAATGTGCCATTTTACTGAATCTATCTACTACCACAAAAACATTGTCATGTCGCTTCCTTGTTCAAGGTAACCCTAACACAAAATCTATATGTATGCTCTCCCATGGCCTAGAAGGAATGGGCAATGGCTGATATAAACCTGCATTAGTGGATCTTCCTTTTGCCTTTTGACAGATCACACATGTCTCCACAAATTTTCTGACATCTGACTGTAGCTTTGGCCAAAAGTAATGCCTCTTCACAAGATCCAAAGTCTTATCCAGACCAAAATGTGCTGCCATGGCTCCACAATGTTTCTCCTTAATGATGTTCAGCCTCATAGAACACTGTGGGATACACAACTGTCCTCCTTTGAACATTAATCCATCCTGTATCAGAAATTCAGAACACTCAACATGATATTTATCTCCAAAAGAAGTACACACGTTGTAGATCTCTCCAAAGTCTTCATCAGCATCATGCATAGTCTTTAAGGAATCAATTCCAACACTTTCTAATTGAATCTAATTTAGGGTGAGAGCCCTCCTGCTCAAAGCATCGGCTACCTTATTCTTGACCCCTTTCTTGTGCTTGAGTGTGAAAGTGAAAGCTTGCAAAGTTTCCACCCACTTCATGTGTCTATGGTTCAGTTTCTCTTAGCTTTTTATGAAACTAAGGGCCTGATTATCTATAAACATTATGAATTCCTTTGGCATCAAGTAATGTCTCCACTTCTTGAGTGATTGGACTAGAGCATACATCTCCAAATCATAGGATGAATATCTTTTCTTAGCATCATTTAATTTCTCATTAAAAAATGCAATAGGCCTACCTTCTTGACTGAGTACTGCACCAATTGCCATGTGACTTGCATCACATTCAACCTAAAAAATTTTATTGAAATTAGGGAGTGCAAGGACTGGCTGCTGTGCCACTTTCTTCTTCAATGTCTCAAATGAATCATCTGCCTCCTTTGTCCAAGTAAATCTGCACTTTTGTCATCCTTTTATGGTGTCAAACAAGGGTGCACAGACATGACTAAACCCTCTTATAAACTTCCTATAGAAGGTTTCTAACCCATGGAAACTTCTGACATCATTCATGGTTCAAGGAGTTGGCCAAGACAATATGGCACTTACCTTCTCTTGATCCATTTGCAGTTTGCCATGTGAGATTATAAAACCCAAGTAGATGATCTCCTCCTGCATAAACAAACACTTCTCCAAGTTTATCATTAGTTATTCTTCATGTAACCTTTTGAGAACCAGGTCTACATGTTTAAGGTGTTCTTCCCTTGTATTACTTAAAATCAGAATGTCATCTAGATATACTATGACAAATTTACCTATAAATTATCTCAAGACCTCATTCATCAACCTCATAAAGGTACTAGGAGCATTAGATAAACCAAAAGGCATGATCTTCCACTCATACAACCCTTCATTGGTTTTAAATGTCGTTTTCCATTCATCTCCTAGCCTAATCCTGATCTGATGATAGCCACTTTTCAAATCTATTTTTGTGAAGTATTTGGCACCTCCCAAACAATCAAGCAAATCTTCTATCCTATGGATTGGGAACCTATACCTAATTGTTGTCTTGTTGATAGCCCTTGAATCAGTACAAAGCCTACAAGTTCCTTCTTTCTTTGGTGCTAGTACAGCTGGTACTGCACATGGGCTTAAACTTTTGCCAATTAGGCCTATCTCCAACAATTCTTCAATCTGCCTTGCTACCTCTGCATTCTGTTCTAGTGTAAGCTTGAATGCTGCCTTGTTTGAAAGTGTAGATCCTGGGATTAGATCTATGCAATGGCTGATGTCTCTTATGAGTGGTAGAGACCTTGGCATTCCATCAGAAATGATGCCTTTGTATTTGTCCAATAGCTCTTGGATAGCTGGATCTATAAATATTTGTCTCTTCTCTCCCTTGACTTCTTGCTGCTATTCCTTATTCACTTTTAGGTATGTAATTAGAGCATTTGCAACTGCTCCTTCTTCCGCTATTTCTGTCATGAACTATTTGCCTTCTACCAACATTACCTTGACTTCTTTTCCTTTTGATTCTACCTCCGTCTCCATCAATGGTAGTAATTCTATCACATTACCATCCTTGGTGATTGAATAAGTATTTCTAACTCCATCATGTTGTGCTCTCAAATCATATTGCCATGGTCTTCCAAATAGGAGATGGCAAGCATCCATTTCAGCTATGTCAAACAACAATTTATCCTTGTATGGTCCAATTTGAAACTCTACCCAAGCCTGTTCTTCCACAACTGTTTGCTGACCCTGAGTGAGCCATGAGATCTTGTATGGGCAAGGATGTGGCAGCCTCGTAATCTTAAGCTTTTCTACCATTTCAACAGACACAAAATTCTCAGTAGATCCAGAGTCAATCAGAACTTTACATACCTTGCCTCCTGCCTTGCAAGTAGTTTTGAAAAGAGACTTTCTCTATGGGGGTTCTCTGTCAGGCACCTTCATGGTGGTCATTTCTCTTCTAATCATCAAAGATTCTCCTTTTTCAGGATACCCATAACCATCAAGAGCATTCACACTTTGATATGCGTTTGAACTTGTCATACTTTGACAATCAGATTCTTGGATCAGATTCGTCCTCTTATCTCCCATTGAAGTTGTTGCTTTTTCTAGACATCTACTAGCTATGTGGCCTTCTTGGTTACAATTATAACATCTAAGAGGTCCTCTACTCTAGGATCTCCCTCTAAATGGTGGTCTTCTGCCCCTAAAGTTTCCCTTTTGATTTTGACTGCTGTCTCCTTTGCTGCTCTCTTAACTGTATTCACTTTGCTGTCCAAATCCATTTCCTCTGCCTCTGAAAGGACTTCTTCCCCCTCTTTGTTGTCTTCCTCTTCCTCTACTGTTCTGCTCTTGCCTTCTCTTTAATTTTTCTTCCACTTTAAGTGCTAATTGGTAGCACTTCTGAACTATATCTGGATTATGCAGATTTAGGTCTTCTTGGATGGCAAATCTCAACCCATTAAGATACCTTGCTACCTTCTCTTCCTCATTCTCCTTTACCTTTGTCTTGAGACATAGTGTCATGAATTCTTCAGTGTATGCACTGACATCTAACTCCTTCTACTTCAGATTTTGTCTCCTCTTATGTAATTGGATGTTGTAATCCAATGGAACATAGGCTTCCTTCACTAAAGCCATCATCTTCCTCCACATAGCAACTCTGTTCTTTCCTTCTTTCACCCTATCATCTTGGATGAAATTCCACCAGGTTAGTGTAGCTCCTTTCATTTTGGATTGAGCTAACTTCACTCTTTGGTAGTCTAGTATTTCCTTTGTTTCAAAGAAATTGTTCAAGGAGTCTATCCACTCCATCACTAAATCAGGTTCCATTTTTCCTGCAAACACTGGCAGGTCTATTTTCATATCCATGGTCCTTCACTCCATGGATTTGAGGGCATTAAGTAAGGGTCTTTGGTTTGCAGGAACATCTATCTCTTCATGCCTAGGGATCTCCTCTTCATCCCTGTCTTCTCGTTCACCAGAATCTTTTCCCCTTCCGACTTTGTCCCTCAATTTTTCCAACTCATCTTTCAATGCCTAATTCTGAGCACTAATTGCTTTGCTCTCTACAATCTACTTCTTTACCAAGACAGCCAATTTAGCATTGGTCATCCTTGCTGGGTACTCTTCTGACCCTTCTCCTTCTGACATTTTGTTGTCATCTCCTT
The DNA here is from genome assembly GCA_027924645.1 of Cunninghamia lanceolata. Classification (NCBI taxonomy): domain Eukaryota; kingdom Viridiplantae; phylum Streptophyta; class Pinopsida; order Cupressales; family Cupressaceae; genus Cunninghamia; species Cunninghamia lanceolata. Next base: position 20,501,428 of record BSBN01000112.1, on the reverse strand, counting down.
CCCAAAAGATACAACCTTGGCTCTGATACCACTATGATGCAGAGTAGGCAGTGGACCGTAGGAAACTAGTTTACTAGTCGGCTGCTAACCTATATTTCCTGTATATGTTACCCATTGGCAAGATCCACTTAATCGGCAAGCTTAAACCCTATCACACTGAACCCCTTCCTCTGGCCGATGGAAAATTGACTTTGCGCCTATCGGTGGGACCGTCGCTATCGACGCACTCCTTTTAACTCCTACCGATAGGCCGATGTGGGTACTTCACTTTTGTTGAACATCTGAGCCTCACTTACCTTTGAACCAATGCTATCGATTTAATTAATTAGTTTAAAGTGTTGTTGGCAACTCACAGTTGCACTGTTGAACTGCAAGAACCCATCGACTTCACTGAACCGTTGAACCGCCGACCCGTTGAACCATTGAACCGTTGAACCGATTCAATGAATGGTTCAACCATCGTTAGCTCTTTAGCACTATCTCCATCGCTGAACGGCTGAACCAAATGGTCGGCTGAACCGTTGAACCATTGAACCTTTCACCAAAGGTTCAATCAAAGACCTTCCACCGGATTTCGGCTAATTGCGGAACCCGATAATAAAAACTTATATCGATGTTTCCTCTATTGACTTGAAAGACCATTGAACCTTTGAAATTGGTTCAAACACATAAATTTTAATTGTTTGCAACACTGATCTGCCTAGCTAAACCCCTCGTGACTTCGCCAAAATGTTCCTCCTACAAACATATAGGTTTTTTTATAACTTTAACAACCTAGCACATGAGGATGCTAGGGTTCATCTTCAATGCATGCTGCAAATCGATCCTGTGAATACAAAAACAAAGAGAAAATCTAAACTACTATATATAGCCATTCCACTAATTATTAAGTAATCCAACTGGTGGAATGGGTTAAGAACCCATATCAGCTGCAAACCAAAAAATTGACTACACAAGGAAATCAAACACAAAACAAGATCTTTTATTGCTTCCAGAAATGAAATACAAATATCTGATTTCACAGTTTTAGAACTTAACTACACACTATTGCTTTGATCCCTATCTCTCTCTATAACAACTTCAATTGATATATCCAATCAATATGAGCTGAGGTATTTATCTACTTGCCAACAGTAGTACCGACATGACTCCCAGCGGCTCAGAGACAATTCCAAGCGGCTGGGAGAGATAACCAACTAACAAACGTCTAACAAACTAACAACCTTATCATGATAGATCCATAGGTGTCCTAGGGACTTACAAACAGAAACCGAATTACAAACACCAATGACAAGTCTAGTCAAACAGACCTTATTACATTAAATATAGAAAATGCATAAGACTCTAGTCTTCTTGGGGTGCTCCTGTACCATGTAGGTTCTTGGAAGGAGGCCATGGAAGAAGAGATGGCTTCTCTAGAAAAGAATAAAACTTGGGACTTGGTGCATTTTCCTGATGGACGAAAAACTATTGGATGCAAATGGGTGTTCAAAAAGAAGTTTGATGCAGATGGCAATGTTGAGAAGTATAAGGCCAGATTGGTTGCGAAGGGGTATTCTCATGTGGAGGGAATTGATTATGGTGAGATTTTCTCTCCTGTTGCAAAGCTGACATCTATTTGGTTCCTATTATCTCTTGTAGCAGCTTATGATTTAGAAGTGGAACTGTAACGTTAGAAATTGTCCTCCTGTATGGAATGGTACAATTTCCCTCAGTTTAACTCCTTACTCTTGGTGACCTCTCAATCTTTTCTTTTTTGGCCTTCCCAAAACCCTGATTGACTTAGTCTAGGAGTTGTCTATTCACTTTTTGAGGTAACTGATTGATAGAACATGGAAAGAGATTTGAGATTAGGGTCCCTAGGACCCCCAAAAATGCAGATTTGAGCTGAAGTTGGGGGCTTGGACTTGGGTACCCATGCCCTAGTCCTCCCCGATTTCATGGAATTTTGAATTTTGGTAGGGTGTCAGTTCCTGCCGAGTGCCTCAGGATTCTATTTTCAAATTCTCCATTTTCATGTGATATCGAGACATTATTTCAAAATTTGAATTCCCTAAAGCTAGATATAAAAATACATTTGCAAATCATTTTATCACACACAATTCTTATGCAAGCTTGATGCAAAAACTTTGCTACAATTGCCTTTTGAAGATCAGTGACTTGTTTAAGCTATTCAAATTATTCTTTATTTGCTATCTTGGAGACAATGGATGAAGGTTAGGAATCAAGATCTTGAGTCTATCTTTCTCTTCCTAGGGTTTGTACACCCTTTGCATGATCGGGAGAAGGGTTGAAGCCTCCAACAACAAGCTTGGAGATCCTCCACGGACATTGCTGATTCGCCTTCTTGTTCATACAAGTCTTCATTTGTTTCATCTCCTTGAGGTGAAGTTGTATGTGTTTATTGATGCAAGGCAAGTTGTTGATCTTCCCTTGATTGAGACATCTAGGGTTTGATTTTTATGCATACACACATTGTTAGGTTTGCACACACTTCTACAAATCTTTTCCTTTGGCTATTGTTGAGGTAGAAATACCGAAGATGGGACTTGACTGAGGCAAGCTCCTAAATAGCCACAACAATTTCCTTCTTTTGTATGTACAGATTGTGTTTCACAGGTTCTGGCAAAAAGAAGCTACAGGAAGAAGGATATTGCAGGTACAGTCACGACAAAATTTTAGATTTTTAGATTCTGAGACTTGTGGGACATTGGAGTGGGTGCCCTAGTCCACCGAGGTGTTTTATCTGAGATTTGGGAGCCTTTTAGCAATCTTAGACACCCTATGCAAAAGGTTTTCCTATTCTGGAATTTGTAGGACATTGGAATGGGTACCCTAGTCTAGGTAGCCCTTAAAATCTAGGTACACTATCTCTAAAACCCGTCTGCACTTCTATGATTAGTTTTACCAGATACTTCATCAGTTTTTATATATTGATGATTTGAGGTGTAATTAGGGTTTTACTTGGTTAAAATTACAACACTTGACAAGATCTTGATTAGGGCCTTAGGTTCTACAACCATGCGAGTATAAAAGGGAGGCAAAGTGATTAGAAGCTTGTTCACAAGCTCGATCCTTGTCATCCCCAATGTTTAGCGGTGAAATTGAGGTACTTAACATAGAGTAAACAAGCCATCAAATTTTACCCTAAACATTTTGGTGAACCCGAGCTTTAAAGAATTTGCATCCTTTTAAACTTTAGATTTGATATAATTTGTTGTTCTAGAGCATAATTGGATTGAAAAACCTCTTTAGTGAAATTGCATATGTTAAATTGTGGATTATATTCTTTATCTTTTCACTAAAAGAATTAGAAATTAGCATTTATTGTTGGATATGTATTTCATTTGAAAAGGCCATCATTGTGCATTTAAATCTTGGTTTAAATAGAGCATGTTAGAATGTCGAATTATTTTTTACAAGATTTTCATGCTTATGATGAGTCATTTAGTCGTGATGACTTCGATATGTTAGATGAAGCCCTCGAGGACTTTATCTTGATTGAACATTCCACTACGGTCTCTAAGCCATCACTGTTTCAAAGATTTGTAAATGCAATTTATGTTCCTAAATCTAAAGAAGAGATTGAAAAACTAAAAATTGTGGTCACTCTATGTGCAAATGTGGTTCAACCATCCTCTAAACCTGTGCTTGTTGTTAAAGTTATTTCATCTTCTTCTCAATCTCCTGATCACATTTATGGTTGTGCAAAACAAATTGCAAAATAAAACTTACAACAAACCAATCATAATGTGGTCACTCATGCATTTAACACTTAGAATAATAGACAAAGTACACAACAAACGAATGTTCTGATATCTTTACCAGCTTCTCAACCTATGCTTCCTCAAGTACCTCATTTAACATATAAAGGTAGTAAAGACTATGATCTTGTAGAGCAACTTTGCTCTATTCCTACAAAAATATCTCTTTGGGAACTTATACAAACTTCACCTACTTACCATAGAATGCTACAAGAAGCTTTACAAAAGATGATTGTTCCTCTTGCTATTAAACCAAATGATGTTGCTGCTTTACTAGATTGTATGCATGCAACAAAAATAGACATTTTGTTTCAACAACATGAGTTACCATCTCTTGAGGTTCAAAAACAGTATGATCCTTTGGTTATCTTTATTACAATCAACAAAACATTGGTTAAGAGAGTTATGATTGATAATGGGTCAGCTCTTAATGTTTGTGGTATTGATTTATTGCATAAGGTTAAAGTTGATGTATCTTCTATAAAACTATAATCATTAAGTATTCGTGGCTTTGATAATGTCAGACGACAATCCATGGGCACTATAACTTTACCTATACAAGTTAGACCTATGATGGTGCCTACATTGATTCATGTCATGCCTTGTTCTTTATCTTATAACATGATTCTGGGTAGACCTTGGATACATGCATTAGGAGCAGTTCCTTCTACTTTACACCATTCGATTAAGTTTATATTTAAAGGTAAATTGCATACTATACATTCAGATCCTGAACCTAACAATTGTTTGCAATTGGAAGTGCATAAGCATGTTGTTGGTCCTAAGAGTTTAAACAATCTAAAAGTTGAATGGTCAACTCCTCTTGCCTCAAAAATGTTATACAAGAGCCCAAGAAATCAAATGCATTTGTTGGTGATGACTAGGGTTCGTTAGATTTTGCATCTTCCTCCATAGGAGAGTATAAACTTAAAAACCCCATCCCTGAAACATCAAATATTGCATCGATCACATCACATGCTTCGAATGATAAACATAAGACTTCTTTGGTGACAAATAAAGACAATACTCTAAGTTACACTACTGATTATGAGACATATGAAGCTCCACCTTCGTCTAAATAAATGGTCTCTCTTTATGGCAGATGATTCCAAATCCTTTATAAAAATTGTGACTATGTAGGTAATGGTTGTGGTATAAATCAACAAGGAATCAAAGTCCCTATAGAATCCTCTTCACGACATTACTCAAGTGGCATTGGATATAATCCTTTTAAGGAATCCAAAGCCCACAAACGCCCTACTCTAAATGTGAATACAATATCAACACTCAGTTTGATATTCCTGAAGATGATTGACATCAATTGTCCTCCAGGATCACTTCCATTAGATATGTTTACAAAGATGAAGCAATAATGGAATTCTTAGGTGCTTATGATGGTATTCCTTGTTATCACCATAAATGTGGCCTACCTTACTGTTTAAACAATGATGCATATTTTGGAAAGACTACTAGCACAATAACTACTATAGTAGAACATAATAAGGAAATTAAAGAACAATTACAATCCTACAATCCCCCTGACCATAGTACTCTCCTTAATGGAAAGACTATTGATGTCATTATGGATAAGGATAATCCTAAAAAAGTTATCCCTATTGGTGATTGTTTAAATGCGGAAGAAAAAGAAGAAATTACTAAATTGCTGAGCGAATTCTCAGAATTGTTCACTTGGAATTACTTAGACATGCCTGGTATAGATCCTCATATTGTAACGCATAATATCATGTTGAAACCAGATGTTAAACCTTTCAAACAAAAGATTCGTAAGATGAATCCTAAGATTGCTTTGCTTGTTAAAACCAAAATAGAAAAACTCTTACAAGCTGGCTTTATTTAACCTATTGATTACTCTCCGTGGATCTCAAATATTGTTGTCATTGATAAACCTATTGGTCATATAAGAATGTGCATAGATTTTCAAGATTTAAATTTGGCATCTTTGAAAGATGATTTTCCGCTCCCTAATATCGATATGATCGTTGATTCCATAACCAAACATGAGTTGCTATCATTTATGGATGGATTTTTAGGATATAATCAAATCCTTATAAACCCTCTTGATCAATATAAAACAACCTTTATAACACCTTGGGGTACATTTTGTTGGGTAGTCATGCCATTTGGACTTAAGAATGTAGGAGCTACTTACCAATGGGTGATGACTCTTATATTTCATGATTATATGCACAATATTTTAGAAGATTATGTTGATGACATCCTAGCGAAGTCTATCCATTTTAAGAATCATGTTACAAATCTTTGACTAATATTTGAGCGCATACAAAAATATAATATGAGATTGAACCCCCGGAAGTGTGTTTTTGGTGTAGACGGTGGAAAGTTACTTGGATTTATCATTTCGAATTGAGGTATAGAAGTTGATACGAAAAAGATAGATGCGATTGTTAATATACCAATACCAAAGAACATATCTCAACTTCGTAGCTTGTAGGGAAAGATATAGACCATTCACCAATTTGTTTCACAGCTCGTGGATAGGACCCACCCCTTTACGCAACTACTAAAGAAAGATTCTTGTTTTCAATGAATTAAAGGATTACTTAGCTAATCTGCCCATTTTACAACCTGCTATTTCCTATAAACCATTTTTGTTATACATCTCAGCATCTAACAATGCCCTAGCAGCTCTATTAGCACAACATAATGATGAAGGCAAAGAATGTGTTGTCTACTACATCAGTCGTACTTTGCTCGATTATGAAGTGTGATACATAGTCATAGAGAAGCATTGCTTAGCTTTAGTGTTTGCCACTCAAAAGCCTAGACATTATCTCTTAAATGTTGAAGTGCATGTAATGGTAAAGTTTGACCCTTTGAAACATCTCTTTGCAAGAATAGATTTATCAGGTTGTCTTGCTAAATGGGTTATGCTGTTAATAGAATTCGATCTCAAATTCATTTCACAAAAAGCAATTAAAGGGAAAGTGATAGCTGATCAGTTAGCTGAAGCTCCCTCACCCTTTTCCATACAAAATGTTGATGCCTTTCCTGATGAATAGATTTTAACAACCTCTGCAGATGAAAAATGGGAGTTATACTTTGATAGATCAAAATGTCGAACTAGCTCTGGGGCTGGTATTATATTAATACCTCCCATTGGTAAGCTGATTCCCTTATCTTACCGCTTAGATTTCTTATACACAAACAATATAGATGAATACAAATCTCTTATCATTGGACTTCGTGTAGCCTTGGCTCTTAATATCAAGAATATTACAATATACGGTGATTCTCAGTTGATTGTTAAACAAATCATGGGATTGTATCAAACTAAGCATGATAAGTTATCTCAGTATCATGAGTTTGCATTATCTCTTTTAAAAAAATTCAAATCATATTTAATAGATACCATTCCTAGGAAAGATAACCGGCATGCAGATGCAATGGCAAGCACAGCTTCCCTTATATCCCCTAATGGTTCTCCTGAGGAATTTACCTTTGTGGTTTATAATCTTAAGACACTGATAATTGAAATCCCTATAGTTACGAATTTAGAACTCTGTGGTAATACATATGCTGATGAATGGTTCTCCTATATATTCAATTATTTATGCAATGGAACCATTCCAGATTCGACATCTAAGAATGCCTGACTCTGTTTACGCAAACTAGCTTTGCAATACATTATATTATTGAATGTCTTATACTGATGAAGTTATAATGGTGTTTTACTCTGATGTTTAAGTAATGCAAAGATTCTGATAGCTTTAGAAGAAGCTCACTCTGGTGCCTGTGGAGGGCATTTTGGTGGAAAATCATTGGTGCAAAAATTGTTACGTATAGGGTTCTATTGGCAACATATGGAACAAGATTCCTTCGCTTACATCAAGAGATGCCCACAATGTCAACAACATAAACACCTCATCCATGCTCCTACTCAAGAGCTTCATGCCTAGGTGTCACCATGGCCATTTTCTATCTGGGGCTTGGATCTTGTAGGTAAAATTCCCCCTCCCTCCTCTCAAGGACATACATTTATCATTATTGCTACTGATTATTCTACAAAATGGGTCAAAGTGGTCCCTTTGCGATCTAGGACTACCGATGTAATCTATCGATTCATACAAGATAACATAATTTCTTGATTTGGAATACCTTCCTCCTTAGTTTTGGACAATGGTATTCCTTTTAAGAACAAGGATGTCAAAAAGTTCCTTGAAAAATATCATATACAACATTGCTTCTCTATGCCTTATTACCCTCAATCAAACAGCCAAGCAGAAGCTTCAAACAAAGTTATTAGACAGATTCTAAGGAAAACTATTAATAAACATCAAAAAGATTGGCATACGCAATTATCCTATGCACTATGGGCCTACAGAACAAGTATTTGAATAGCTATGGGTAATACACCATATAATCTCATCTATGGTGTAGACATGATAATGCCTTTGGAATTAGAAATTCCTTCTTTGTGAATCTCCCTAAGAGACATCATGGATGATGACAAAAAATGAGAGAAAAGATTACAAAAACTTGAGATGCTTGATGAAAGACGTATTAACGCTCTTGAACATCTCAAGGCTTATCAAAAAGGAATACAATGAGCCTATAATGTGCAAGTCATACAATGTTCATTTAATGTTGGGGACTTGGTTCTTTATGAAAATCAATGCAATGTAAATGCACCGCCTGGTGAAAAAGATAAGTTTAGCCCTAACTGGCTTGGACCGTATATAATCACTAAAACCTTTGAATCCAGAGCATATAAATTAGCCGATGAGCAAGGTACGCCACTTAAGGAACCTATTAATGCAGCGCACCTCAAAAGATTTTATGCTTAAAATATTTAATGTTAAATGTTCCTAAGCTAATTTAGCACATAGATTAGCTTCAATTTCGACAAGCTATTACTATCTTGTCTTTATTCATTTTGCATTATATCTTTGTTTAGTTGATCATTGTTGCATCGTGTTTAAGTAGTAATTTCTTAGATCACTTTTGCATTAACTGAATATAGCATGGAAGTTAAAGTTGTGTAAAATGATTAATCATTGTGCTTGTTACTACATGTTCTTTTTAGAATTGTTAGTATATCACAATAGCATTAATTACAGCATTTAGACATCATCACTAGTTGCATTTTTACAAAAATCACATGTGATAGATCAAAAGAAATAATCATTATATATATATATGTTGGAACAAGGTGGATAACTGAGAGGGGGGTGAATCGGTTATCTTAAATAATTTAACTTTCTCTTCTTCTTTAACAATTAGTGCAGTATCAAAACATTTAAGCATACATGAACATGAGAGCAGAAAAGAAATCAACACACATAACACAAGGATTTTTACATGGAAAACCCTATTAAGGGAAAAACCACAGGGTGACTAACCCAAGATTGTATTCTCTATTAAAAGAATAGAAGTACAAAATGGCACTTGCCAATTAGGGCTCACTGCCCGAGAACATTGCTCACAAGAGGCTCACTGCCTACAAGAGACTCACTGTCTACAAGGTATATAGAAAGTAATCAAGTGTTTGAACTGATCAAAGGCATCCACATATGCTAGAGTTCAGTTCCGGTTAGGCTCAATATACTGATCTGCTGCACTTCATTCTTCCTCTACTTAGTGTTACTGTTCTATCACATACCAGATTTGTATATCTGCTTCCACACTGCTCTCTACTTTTCTTCACACACACTATTACACCACACACCTTCACATTGAAATCCATCTGGTATATATATTCGCACAAAGGATTTCAACATCTTTCTAGTCGGCATCCGAAATACTCAAGATTTTCCCAAACTCTAGTCTGTCAGCTGAATCCATGCTTACTAAGTGATGCATATCAAAAAGATAGTTATAGGAGTCATCAATCATGTCAGCCAACCATGAATGATCTCTCAAGAAACTTGATCACCATCAATTTCTTATCCAGATTAAGGTCTGATGCTCTGTCGGTTAGTTCTTCCTCAGTCTACTCTGCCAAACAGGAAACCAACACTTAGGTGCTCATATCTTTTCACTCTTTCATCACCGGAGGCTCAATCTCTGGAATGTAGTAGTCATGGTACTCCTCTTGACTTCCCCAAGTCTGTACTTTGCTAAGATACTTCCTCTGACAGATACAAACCTAACTGTCAGACCTTGTTGCATGCTCTGTTCTTGTTCACCAGACCAAAACACTCTTCAAGCTGACTTCCAGTATAGACATACTATGTGTTGCGGATGAGTGGGATGGACTTTGTTGCCATCAATGACAACACTCATGAAGCCACATAGTGTCTCTTGCCAACAATCTCCCCCTTTGGCATTGATGGCAACACTTAGTGAAAAATGACTAAGTGTTATAAAAAACTCCCCCTTGGGTGATGCTCTATCTTATCTACACTTTTACCAGAGCTCCCCCTAGCTGGATTCCACATTTTTCACTACTCCTCACTCCCCCTTTGACATCAATGTCAAAGGATAGAATCCGCACACCAAAATTTCTAAAAATCAGCCTATACATAGCCACATAAGTATATATACAAGTTATACTTACATATACTTAATTATATCCGTAAAGGTGGTCTTCAACTGTATAACTTCTATTGCCCAACTCTACTTCATCTTGTTCAAAATTGAAATGTGACCACTCAATAAAAATGCAAAAGCTTCTGCCCTTTTTAAATCTATCGGATCACTGGTCTGAGCTGTAGTCTGAGCATCAGTTAGAGCCTCATGCATGGCTTCTAACTTAGGGATAATTATCCCTCTTAGTTCACTCATTCTGCTTATTCTATTCTTCTTCTCCTTCTCAAGCCTCTTTATCTCATTCATAGTGGCAATAGCCTAGCATTCTTGATTCATTATGGATGAGGTGAGAGGATCAAAATTTTGAGATAAACTTGATAGTTTTCTCTCTTGTTCTTCCACCTTCTTGGAAATGTCTGCTATCACAATGGACCAAGATAGACAAAATTTGTATAAATCTCCACCATCTTTAAGAGCATTTTCTAAGCTCTTTATCCCAATATCCAAATTTCTCCTATCACTTGTTATAAGTCACTGCACCTTAGAGAATCTCTTTCCCAAAAATTCTTTCCGGACCTTTTCTTTTGCCGCCTTTTCTAAGGAATCAAACTGAGTATTGATAGAGTTTATCAGAGATTTAAGGTTACCAGATGGAGAGGCCGAAGGATCCTTTTGAAAGGATGTCATGATCTTCTCCAACATTCCAGAAGCAATCTCTATCAACTCACAATCTTCCATGTGAGACTTCAGAAGTTTCTATCTTCATTGTCTGAACCAGAGAGAGGGAATCAAAATTAAGTGGTACTTGGAACAGTTCTGGTTCATCAATCTCCATTAATTTCTTGGTCAAGAAACTCTTCACTGCTTCTGCAGTGTCTCTTGCTGGAGACTTCTTTCATTTTGCAGCCTCAAAGCTGTCAACAAAGATCTTCTCTATTTGTTCTTCTCTTACCTTTTTATCCTCTTCTTGACTTGCTTTCTCCTCTTTTCTTGCTTCTCCTTTAGTTCTAGAATCTGCTAGGGGATCTAGAAGAGAGATTTTTACTTCTTCATGGACTTCCTCTTCCAGAACAGAGGAATCCAAGTCCTTAGTCTTCTCCTCACCTATCTCCTTTAACTCTTCTACAATTTTCTCAGTAGAATTTTCCTTTGATGCACTTGATCCTTCGACATCCATGGCAGAAGGTTCATCACTTATGTCCTCTATAATAGGAAGATTGAATCTTTTATATGCATTCTGGAGGATGTCTTCAGTCTCTTTTGCCACCTGATCAGTCTCTCCGAGCATAAGCTTGTTCATTCTGGCTTTGCTGTGGAACTCATCCTTGCAATCCTTGAAGATCATGTTCATTTGTTTTGGAGTGATGGAAGGATAGAGCTAAATAGCTATCTGTTCCTAGATCTCTAGGTCCTTTGTCTTAGCATTATTTTTTCTCATTTCAAGTTCCTTCTCTAGGCTTTTGGGAATTAGAGATATGATTTCAACGAATGATTTATTATAGATGTTTAGATACCTGACTATAGCATCTTGCAAGATCTTCTGGTTAGCCTCACTGCATTCATCATAGAATTATGTCATTGGTTGTAGATTTCCATCCACAGTGACTGCCTTGATGACATCATCAATGGAGAGAGTAGGCCTTTCAACAAATTCTTCTACCTTTTCTTCTGTATGTTTACCGGCAGAGGATTTCCCAAATGTTTTCTTCTTCTTCCTCATTTTCTTAACTTCTTCATCAGATTCTATTTCTTCATCATCCTTTTTTCTTATGTATGACCTTGTGGCCTTAGTCTTTGTTCTCTTTTCTCCTTTTACCGATGTCTTTGCTTCCAGTTTTGAGTCTTTTGGGCTCTTAGTAGTGGCAGGTGCAGAGCTCTTTGAGGATCTAGTCTGGGAGGGGGCTTCCACCAGAGCACTTTCTTTTTTTGCTTCTTGCCTTTCTTTCTCTGTCCTTTCTACCTTCTCTCTGTTGGCATCAACTGCCTCCTTTGATATCCCATATCTCTTGGCAACTTCTTCTACTTCCCTTCTCACCTTTCTCTTGATCTTAGGCTATCTTAGTTCAACATGAATTTTTACACTCAACTCTTGGAAGGTGCCAAACCTTTCTGCCTTAGGGTCCTTAGGCTAACTTAGTAGGTGTTGGACATGCAGTTCCATAATTTTCTCATCCACCTCATAGCCCATTAGCATAATCTAGACTATTCTAGGCTCTACTGCCTCCATTAGACATTGATCAGTGTCCACCATAAAACACACTGTATCTTTATATTTTTCAACTAATGTCTAAGGAATTCTTTCTCTTGCCTACATCATACCTTGGAAATTCTTGAAATATCCCCAAAGAGCTATACTTTGAGCCTTGGCATCACCAAGCCCATACATATAATCTCTGATTTGTATGGCAACCAGTCTGTCATTTTGCCATATCCAACCACTGGATCCGGGTAGCTCATTCATGTAGTAAAAGAATAGACATAGTATCAAGCCACCGTACTTAAAAGAATTCTTCTTATCCTTCTTTATTTTCTACAAATTCTCTAACAGTTGGTTTAGGAGAATCTCACAAAGATCATAATCAGCATTTTCCCTTAGCATCTGATAAGCAGTGTATATTGTTGTTCCAGATACAAAATTCTCCCTGCTAGAGTGATATATTTTGTAGCCAATAATCATAGATGCAAATTTGATGTCTGGATCTGTAATATCTTCTATTGTCATTGCCCTTTTGTCAAACTTTGATCCGGTAGCCTCACTTACTATTTGATTCTTGACCGATTTAAGAGCAGGCAACCCACCGGATGAGTGCAAACCAATTACTGCCCTAATTGCATCCTTTGTTATTTTGAAGTTATCATGTATTCTACTGAGAACATACCAGACCCATTCATCTTCTGCAAAATAGGGGAAGTGGATGCAATGTCCAAAATGCTTATCCTGGATGGCCTTGTATTGAGGTTTATGTTCAAATGTTTCATCTATTAATTGATTGTGATAGATATCCATTAGTTTGGATTCCCTGAATTCCTCAATATTTGCATGTATGTAAACCCTAACATCTTCTACATGCAGAACTCTATGTAGAATGCTAGAGAAGGCACCAAAAGGATCAACTTCTAGGGATTTGTAAGGATGTTTCTTGAACTTAGGGCACGGCCTATCAGTGATCTTAACAACATTTGGAGTAGCCATCTTTCAAAAGATTCAAAGAGAGCGGAAATACCTTTTTATGCTTCTAGGGTTCACAATAAGAGTAGAAAAGATTGCTGGTTGAATTGAATTCTGTGGTTGATCTTTGAGAGGATAGAAGCAATCTTGTTGCAGAGCTCTTTCTTCTTCTTGAATACGAATGTGCAAATAATGAATAAAAGAACCCTTATATTTCTACGTAAACCCTAAATTCATATTGTAATAAATGCACACCTTAAGTCATTCTGGTTCCCTTGTTCTGACCTTGTTCTGAGAGAGATCCTTCCGAATCACTGAGATGTACTCAAAATTAATCTTGGTGATAATTGACAATCTATCTCCCTTTGTCCAGTCATTCCATTTATCCGCAGATCAAGATATTTTAGTTTTGAATCATACAGGATCTAACTGTGAGAGTCCTGCTTTTATCGGATGACTGTCAAACCAGATCAATCTTGGATGATTAACCTCTTAAAAACTCCTTGTAGATCTTTTGTATTTTTACCAAGGGTTATTTAGATGTTTCTTTGAGAACCCTTTAGTCTGCAAATTTCCATGTGCCAATTTCAGGCACCGATTGACTAGATGGGGGAATTTATTTTCCTTTGTGACTCCCCTTGAGCCAGAGCTCATCTATTCAATTTCTGAAAGGAATATCAGCACCAGATTCTGGTGCGGATCCATTCCCAACATTTTCTATATTTCTCTTTACCCAAATCCTGTTCCTCTCCCTTTGAACTTCATCCACATTTACTTTACCTTTTCCTTTGTCTTGATTTTGGTTATGATGCACCGGACCCCTTTTATCCTAATTCTTACTTCTGCAGAATTTGGCAATATGACTGAATCTATTGCAGTTGTAGCAAATAACATTTCTTTGCATATTTGGTTGATATCCTCTTGATCTGCATTGATTAGCCATATGCCCCATTCTATTGCATGCAAAGCATCTACCATTGAATGAATTGTTTATTTTCTTATTTCTGCATTCATGAGATTTGTGACCATACCTTTTGTAGTTGAAACACTGTTTGGAGAAGGATGAATTAGTCTGATTCATTCTTCTTCTACACTGAGTTGCTTTATGACCAAAGTTGTTGCAATTGTAGCAGTATCCATTGAAGGATGGATATCTTTGAGCATTTGGTTGCCTTACCGGAGGTCTTCTAGGCCTGTTCCTTGGATTTCTTGATCCAGAGTTCTTCTGACCGAATCTAGAGCTTTCACCTTTCTCATATCCCAAGCCATGCTTGTCATCTACCCTCTTTTGGCTTTCAAGAAGAACTTCAAGTTGAGCAAAGATTATCTTGAATTTTTCTTTGTATTCATTTGTTGTTTGAAGATCCCTTTTAAGAGTGTCTATCTGATTTTCAAGTTATTGTTCATTATCTCTAGCTTCTTCAAGATTAGATTCCAGATGTCTGATTATTCTATCCATTTTGTGGCAGTCTTCTGACTTCTCCTTGAGAGATTATCTTAGATTATCTTCCATTTTTCTTTTCACATCAATTTCTTGGCTGAATTTCATAACTCTTGATTCCATTTCATGTCTTACCATAATGACCTCTTTTGATAGCTTCTCACATAACTTGTTTTTCTCATTCAGATCTTCATTAGTATCATTGGCTTCACTTTGACTTGCTAATTGTTGAAGCAGTTCCTTTCTCTTTTTCACAGAGATACTCAGTTTTTCTTTTAGTTCATTTATAAAATCATCAGCTTGTTTGAGTCTTTCCCTCAGGTTATTGACTTCAGAGTAAGATTGATCAAGATCATCTAAGGTAGACTGAAGTTGTTCCCTCATGCCATATATATCCATTGAGATTCCCATATCTTCCTCAAGCTGTTAGGCTATGTTTGGAGGAACTTAGCTCTGATACCAATTGTTGGAACAAGGTGGATAAATAAGAGGGGGGTGAATCAGTTGTCTTAAATAATTTAACTTTCTCTTCTTCTTTAATAATTAGTGTAGTATCAAAACATTTAAGCATACATGAACATGAGAGCAGAAAAGAAATCAACACACATAACACAAGGATTTTTACGTGGAAAACCCTATTAAGGGAAAAACCATGGGGTGACTAACCCAAGATTGTATTCTTTGTTAAAAGAATAGAAGTACAAAATGGCACTTGCCAATTAGGGCTCCCTGCCTAAGCACACTGCTCACAAGAGGCTCGCTGCCTACAAGAGACTCACTATCTACAAGGTATATAGAAAGTAACCAGGTGTTTGAACTGATCAAAGGCATCCACATATGTTGGAGTTCAGTTCCGTTAGGCTCAATATACTGATCTGCTGCACTTCATACTTCCTCTGCTTAGTGCTACTGTGTTGTCACATACTGGATTTGTATATCTGCTTCCACACTGCTCTCTTCTTTTCTACACACACACTATTACACCACACACCTTCACATTGAAATCCATTTGGTATATATATTTGTACAAAGGATTTCAACATCTTTTTAGTCGGCATCCAGAATACTCAAGATTTTCCCAAACTCTGGTCTGTCAGCTGAATCCATGCTTACTAAGTGATGCGTATCAAAAAGATAGTTATAGGAGTCATCAATCATGTTGGCCAACCTTGAATGATCTCTCAAGAAACTTGATCACCATTAATTTCTTATCCAGATTAAGGTCTGATGCTCTGTCGGT
This sequence comes from Cunninghamia lanceolata, assembly GCA_027924645.1. Classification (NCBI taxonomy): domain Eukaryota; kingdom Viridiplantae; phylum Streptophyta; class Pinopsida; order Cupressales; family Cupressaceae; genus Cunninghamia; species Cunninghamia lanceolata. Next base: position 20,485,304 of record BSBN01000112.1, on the reverse strand, counting down.
CAGTTCTTCCTTAGTCTACTCTGCCAAATAGGAACCCAACACTTAGGTGCTCATATCTTTTCACTCTTTCATCACCGGAGGCTCAATCTCTGGAATGTAGCAGTCATGGTACTCCTCTTGACTTCCCCAAGTCTGTACTTTACTGAGATACTTCCTCTGAGAGATCTAGACCTGACTGTCGGACCTTGCTGCATGCTCTATTCTCGTTCACTAGACCAAAACACTCTTCAATCTGACTTCTGGTATAGACATACTATGTGCTATGGATGAGTGGGATGGAATTTGTTGCCATCAATGACAACACTCATGAAGCCACATAGTGTCTCTTGCCAATAATATATATATATATATCAGTTTCATGTATACATCTGAATCAACTATCCCCCAAAACAAAATGCGATGTTGTGCCTAAAGTATATGAATCACATAGTAGAACCTCAATCGCCAGTACCCTCAGGCCCTCGTGGTTCGCAAGTGATAGAAGCCTAACCATGAGTGGCTACAGATCGAGAATGACTCCTAGAGACACTTCGCATTCATAACCCCCTGATCTCGCCTCTCATCTCTATCATCCACTCATGTGCTTCCTGGTACATCCTCTGGTACTGGTCTCTCTTAGCCTGAACCCTGTCTCTATCAGCTCTTACCTACTGGACCTCCTACAATAAGAACTCACTGACAGTTGGCTCTCCCTCTGATGTAGGAACTGCTACCATCTACTCTCACTATGCCCTAAGCTCAACCTCAGGTGCTCAGCTCTTTGTCAAAACTCCTCTCTCTCTCATGTAGACTACTCTAGCATGGCCTCTGTATAAGTCCTGTATCTAATGACAGGCATAAATAACTCAGCATGCCGCCCAACGGATGACTGTGGCAAATGATCTGCCTACACCCGCTGCTCTTAGGCTTTTTTCAGTAATATGTCTCCTATGACGTGACTCACAATGTCTCGCCATGTGGCTATCCCAACTGCAAAATAGAGAATGAGATAGATGTTAGACTCCCATATAAAAATCATAAATAATAAACTATACCAAAACATAAAACAATAAATCAAACCTTACTTGGATCTCCATCTCGCCAGGATGGATTGTGGATCACCGATGGTGTGATGAGCTACGCTGTCTAATCTGTAGCTAGGGGCACAGGCCTACTACTATCCCCTCACTCTGTCTGACTAGGCCTTGCATTGTCTGCGGGAGTAGGACCATGAGCCTTGGACTGCGGTCTTGACTCAGTCTCCTCGTTAGTGTCTACCTCCTACTGGCTCTGTCGTGATCTTTCTCTAAAGATGTACTGTGATGGGACCTCCTCAGACTCATCCTCATCCTCCTCCTCACCCTCCTTAAGATCGTAGTATCCCGTGAAGTCACTGACATCGTCCTCCACCCCTGTGTTACTAGCATGACCAAGCCAAGGTCGAGCATCTCCTGTAGGGTGCCCGAGTGGAAAGATAGGTGCAGGCTGTACTATGTGCCACCAAGTTCAATATGCTTGGGTACACCCGATATCATCTATGCCCAATACCAGCTCTGCATCCTTAGTACCCTCATCGTCGCTAAGTGGTACATCTACTATAGTCGACCATTGGATAGTATTGGCTTTGACTAAACTCTGAGCTGTGTAGGCATAGCTCAGATGAACTGCAGGAACATCCTGTACCTATCTAAACTGTCATGCCACCCTGTCATAGTAGAACCAAGATACAGCATGATCAAGGCGACCAGCCATCAACTGATCCCTCTACATCTAAGCTAACTACCTCTGCTTGCCAAGCCATTTGATGAAGCCACAATACAGTCTCCAGATGATGCCACCAAGATGTAATCTATCAAATAATACTCTCCAGTATAACAGATTACCATGCCTCCAACACCTAACTAGTGGGTAGGCATAGACGCACGGATGGGTGAATGCTACCTCTATGGGATAACCCATCGGTCATGTGCACCTAATGTGCTCAAAGGCCCAAACCTATAACAATGTGTAGACCATCAGACTCTACATCTCATAGTGGACATATCGCCCTAAGTCGCGATATAGGCGCGTAAGCATAATGCGCCCACATGCATAGACAATTTGATGCTCCTCCATCACTCTGATAGTATGAATGAGACCCCATGAAGGTGAGTGCATCATCCATCTGGCGCGATGGCTAGTTTGACTGTGACAATCATGATCCTTCATAGTAAGGGAATGTCTTTGTATCCTTGCTCTACCTATGAAACAGTACAACCCAATCAGTACATCTTACTCTCATGAGTATACTCCTTTGAGCGATGTCCAACAACCCTCACTATCTCTTCTAAGATCAGCAGTCGAAGGATCCTTAATACATCCTCTAGTGTGATGGTAATATCGCTAGTCAGTAAATGGAATGTGGAAGTATCTGCATCCCATCTCTCCATCAGTGCCATAAGCATCACGTAGTGGAATCTAATTATTGGCATCTAAAATACCCACCATAGGTCCACCATCTATAAGTGTTCTCTCTGCGGCCATCAAAGCACTAGCGTCCTCTCACAGAAGTGCCATCAGATGACCACCTGTGTGCTCCTGCATCTCAAGAACATCCTGCAGATTGGAAAGAAAAGCAAGAGTATCAGAATCCCCTCTATAAACCAAAATAAGCTATTAAGAACTAAATAGAATGCCTGTGCCTAGGACTTGTATCCTCTATGGACTAGGGTGCCCCAGGAAGACTAGGACGCCCCAGAGGGACACTAGTGTTCTTGTGGGACTAGGGCACCCCAGAGAGACTCTGGTGCCCTAGGTAGACCTGGGCACCCTTGTCTAGGAACCCTATCCACCTTCCCCTCTTGGCACAGACATCGATAAACGTGAAAACAAAATATGATGAAAGATGATAGAAGGATGGAATCAGGACCCTACCTTGGCCTCAAAGCGTCTCTCTGCCACTCGGGCTTAGAGCATCTCCAATCGCGGTGGATGGTATGGACATCGGCTCGGCATGGTTGCTCTCCTATTCTCCTCTCTCTCTCTGTAATAACAAGAAACAAGAATGAGTTAAGTGATAAGTGACAACTCCTTTTTACATAACGTAAGTGAGTGAGAAATCCTATCCCTAACTAAGTGCAAAAGTGTGCTCTTTCACTCTAGAGCCCTTTTCTTGAGCTATCAAACTCTGATTTTAGTGTCATTTGTTGCATTGAAATCTTGGTTCTGCTCTCTTTCTTACCCAATGTGTTATGGTCGAGTGTTGTTCCTTCAAATGACCCTCATAACACATTTCCCTTGAAATCGACGCGTGCAGATATCTCCTTGTTTCTACTCTCAGACTAAGCAAGAAGAAACAAGGGGGGGCATATATCTCTCTCAATTTCCTCCCTTACCATGTTTCATCACTCAACCCCTTTAACGTTTTGATACTGACTCATTGGTGGTGGTTGCAAGTTGATTTGGTTTTGATTTCTCTAACAAGTGTTCCTTTGTAGGATGCGGTTCCTAACTTTGTGGTCTTGCAGGATTACAGAATTGGGGGCTTCTTCCTATTCATTGACAATGCTTCGGCTTCCTCTACAGTATCCTTTTCATGATTGATATATTTACTTTCCTTTAGTTGCATATGCACGTAGTGTCATATGGCCACTAAAGTGGGGGCTAAATGTAACATAAAAAATTGTCCTCTTGTATGGAATGGTACAATTTCCCTCGATTTAGCTCCTCACTCTTGGTGACCTCTCAACCTTTTCTTTTTCAGCCTTCTCGAAACCCTGATTGACTTAGTCTAGGAGCTGTCTATTCACTTTTTGAGGTAAATGATTGATAGAACCTGGAAAGAGATTTGAGATTAGGGTCCCTAGGACACCCAAAAATGTAGATCTGAGCTGAAGTTGGGGGCTTGGACTTAGGTGTCTGTGCCCTAGTCCTCCCCAGTTTCATGAGATTTTAAATTTTCATGGGGTGTCGATTCCTGCCGAGTGCCTAGAGATTTCGTTTTCAAATTCTCAGTTTTCGTGCGATATTGAGACATTATTTCAAAATTTTAATTCCCTAAAGCTAGATATAAAAGGACATTTGTAAATCATTTTATCACACACAATTCTTATGCAAGCTTGATGCCAAAACTCTATTGTAATTGCCTTTTGAAGATTAGTGACTTGTTGAAGCTATTCAAAGTATTCTTTATTTGCTATCTTGGAGACAATGGATGAAGGTTAGGAATCAAGATCTTGAGTCTATCTTGCTCTTCCTAGGGTTTGTACACCCTTCCATGATCGGGAGAAGGGTTGAAGCCTCCAACAGCAAGCTTGGAGATCCTCCATAGACATTTTTGATTCGCCTTCTTGTTCATGCAAGTCTTCATTTGTTTCATCTCCTTGAGGTGAAGTTGTATGTGTTTATTGATGCAAAGCAAGTTGTTGATCTTCCCTTGATGGAGACATCTAGGGCTTGATTTTTATGCATACACACATTGTTAGGTTTGTACACACTTCTGTAAATCTTTTCCTTTGGCTATTGTTGAGGTAGAAATACTGAAGACAGGGCTTGACTGAGGCAAGCTCCTATATAGCCGCAACAATTTCCTTCTTTTGTATGTGTAGATCGTGTTTCAAAGGTTCCGGTGAAAAGAAGCTACAGGAAGAAGGATATTGTGGGTACAGTCATGATAGACTTTTGGATTTTTGGATTCTAAGACTTGCAGGACATTGGAGCGGGTGCCCTAGTCCACCCAGGTGTTTTTATCTGGGATCTGGGAACCTTTTAGCAATCTCAGACACCCTGTACAGAAGGTTTTCCTATTCAAGAATTTGTAGGACATTGGAGTGGACACCCTAGTCTAGGTAGCCCTCAAAATCTAGGTACACTATCTCTAAGACCCCTCCTTTGCACTTTTGTGATCAGTTTTACTAGATACTTCATCAGTTTCTGTATATTGATGATTTAAGGCATAATTAGGGTTTTACTTGGTTGAAAGTACAACACTTAACAAGATCTTGATTAGGGCCTTAGGTTCTACAACCACACAAGCATAAAAGGGAGGTAAAGTGATTAGAAACTTGTTCACAAGCTCAATCCTTGTCATCCCCAATGTTTAGCAGTGAAATTGAGGTAATTAACATAGAGTAAACAAGCCATCAAATTTTACCCTAAACAAGAACAAATGGATGTGAAGATAGCTTTCCTTCATGGTGATTTGGAGGAAGAAATCTACATGTCACAGCCAGAGCACTACATGGTGAAAGGTAAAGAAAATATGGTTTGCAAGTTAAAGAAGTCTTTGTATGGTTTGAAATAGTCTCCAAGGATGTGGTACTAAAAGTTTGATGCCTTTGTGTTGAGTATTAGATTTCTAAGATTGAAATTAGATCATTGTGTTTATTTCAAATTTGACAATGATCACATTCTCATTATAGCATTGTATGTTGATGATATGTTACTAATTGGCAATGGTAAAGGTTTGATTTCTGATTTGAAGTCTCAATTGTTAGCATAGTTTGAAATGAAAAATTTAGGGGCAGCGAGGTACATTCTAGGTATGGAGATCAAAAGAGAGAGCAAACAGAAAACTTTGGTTAGGCTAGAGGAAGTATGTTAACACTATGTTGGAGAGATTTAGTATGGTGGATTGCAAACCGTTGACTCTTCCTATTACGATGGGGACAAAGTTATCTATTGATGATTGTCCAAAGTCTCCTTCTGAGATGGAGGATATGAGCAGAGTACCTTACGCTAGTGTAGTTGGCAGCTTGATGTGTGCTATGGTCTGTACAAGCCCAGACATTGCCTAAGTAGTGGAGTCCTTAGTCAGTTTATGGCTAATCCTGGATGGGTATATTGGGATGCAGTGAAAAGAGTGTTCAAATATTTGAGGGGTACTTTTGAGTATTCCCTATGTTATCATGGTTATCCTACAGGACCTCAGCATTCTGTGAGTATTCAATGATTTGTGGATTCTGATTGGGTAGGTGATATTGACAGTAGGAGATCCACTAGTGCTTATGCGTTCACTATGTTTGGTGGAGCTATTAGTTGGATGAGTAAGTGACAACTTCTGATTACTTTGTCCATCATAGAAGTAGAGTACATGGTAGAAACTCATGCTTGTAAGGAATCCATTTGGCTTAAGAGGTTGTATTTAGATATTGGTTTTGATGCAGGATAGTGTTGATGATGATGTTACTCATTAACAAACATGAAATAAAAGTTACACAACAACCTTTATTTATCTTGAAAGATATGATGAATTCAAAGAATTCATGATCCCAAGTCTTCGTTGATTAGTTCATAATCTACTGACGTTACTCAGTGGTTGATGTGTGCTGCTGTTCATCATTTAGGGGCCTTATTGATGCAGAGGCATCCACACTACAACCTTACCATACAGCATGGATGTCTGCAGCCCATCATCATCATCATCATCATCATCACCATCATCATCATATTTTGCTTAACACTGTCAGCATCATCATCATATTTCACCTGCCGACCGATATCCTCCTGCAGACAAGCCTTCGCACTTTCGCCTGCCAACAGCATCACCTTATTCGATAATCGACAGCGTCATCATGTTCGACCAGCGCGAACATCCTCCTGACGTCCACTGTTCACTTCCGCGACAACTTCCGCCTTCACTATCTTCAGCATCATGATATTCAACATCATGATAATCAGCAGGATAAAGAACATCCGGTTCCCTTCATTTATCCTGATGATGACGAACCTTAACTCCTCGCACCTCCCCTTTGATGCTGACGTCACCTGATATCCTGATGACGTATATCCTGATGACGATGACGTCACCTGCAGCTCCTCAATATTCTGCTGCTCCGAAATATCCTGATGACGTATATCCTGATGATGATGACGTCATATCCTGCTGTTGGCCAAACTTAGCTTTTTTTGGCCCGCGATCAACCCGATCTTCTTCCTGATGCCGATACACTCCTCCTCGGCCCTCCTGATGATGATCACCCCGACGCACCTGCACTTCATGCAATCGAAAGCATCATGCGCATCTCCACTTATCCGGATGACGATGTCCGAAGCGACTGCAGGATCTTTGCAGAAATATCCTGATGATGCCGTTTTAACGAATTTTCAACCTTAGCGAATTTTCACTTCGCCGATCCTCCTGGGATGACCCGATCCACTCACAGGGTGATCTTCCAAACTCTCTCAGCTTGACCTAGCACCTGCCCATGCTAGGGTCTTCAACACCTTTCAGCCGGGATCCTGCACACCTGCATGCGAACAAACAAACTAACACCTACCCTACTGTACATAACCATTCCACCGATCAGATGAATCAACCGGTGGAATGGATCAGTGAATCCATGAAACCACTCAAACTGCAGATCGATTACACAAAGGAGATCAAATAGAAGATGAAAACAGGATCTTTATTGATTTCAAAAGATGCTTATTACAATATTCAGTTGCTCTCTCTCTCAGTAAAGCCTGATCGATGATCTATAGTCAACCGATCCTCATGCTTAAATAGATTTTCCTACGAGTACTACTGACCCGACTCCAAGCGGCTGGGAACTCTCCAGGCGGCTGGGAGATTCAACCGAACATACATCATGACAACTGTCCTAACAAACTGGCTAAAAATAGTAAAAGCATGGTCAGCATGATCTTATCATGATCAGCATGACCTTATTACATGCATTTGGTCTTATCAGACCTTCTTGAAAACATAAACAAGACCTAAAACAACTAACTGCCTCATGAAGGCCAGCTGTCAGGTAGGTGCTCCTGCACCACTTATGTTCTCCATTAATTTCTACAAAGTTCATCAGTATTCGTCCAAATATCTTGTGATTTATGCTTGCTCTGCATAAATTTCCAACAATTCAACATCTACACTATGAATTTACTCAAATAATGTGCCTACATGTTGATATTTGCATGATTTCTACCATTATTTGCAAGTCTTTGCATGATTTTTTCAACACTACATGCATTTAGCTCAAATATGCTAATAATTTTTAGTTACCTACGGGATGTCAACATATTTCTCTGTTCTACTTATTATTTATCATGATTTACAGTTATGGAAGTGATTTCAATGAAATTAAAATGAGAAAAAGGGTTAAAGAATGAGATTCCCAAAATTACTTGACTAAGATCACTAATCCACATACATGTTCTGATACAGCAATGAAGAGAAGAAAACTAGAATTATACTTCACCAGGACATTCCACAAATCTACATGATCCAGTGCAAATCTTCAAAGGAAAAGTTGACAACAACACACAATAATATGAAAGCGCTTCTATTGAACATAGCATTCACCATTACATATCTAGAAATTAACTTGAAGATTATGTAAAGTTTACAATCAGGATGTAATCTAAAGCTTCATCTCCATCTAGTATGCTTTAGAACAAGTACATTTACAATGATCTGAAGAAAGAACCTTGACATTTCAACAATTCAATCCTCATTAGTCTTAGTAATCCAATCTCTTCTACATTAAATTGGCTCGGTCATATTTAGAATGATTGACCTCTATCATGTATATCCCTAAAAGACAAGTTCTAGCCCCTTTATAGAACAAACACCAGAAAATGGTTACAATGATCCAAGGATTAGGATCCTCTCATAGCAATTAACGGTCCAGATGAACAGCACGTGCCTACCAGCTGGTAAATAATGCATTTGATAATATCCTCCTCAGCTCAGGTTCATGTTTCCCCTGTGTCCGCAACTCTACAATTTCTAGTTATTTCACTATGCAACATCCAGCAGGACTCCAAACAGCTCCAACAATCTGCAACAAATAGATAAGAATTAAGCATCATCATCATTTCAATAACTAGCAGGAAGAATGAAAATTACAGCACATGTGAAATGGGCCCAAAATATGCAAGGTTAGATATCGGGCTATGAATATTTAGCATCTATGAGCAACCGTATATCCAAATGCATATACAACGTTAAGAATGGTCGAGTCAACCATCGTTGACCAAAAACATGCTATTGGGCCCTAGAACAGCTTTAAAATCCCCTCGTTTTGCCTTTATTTCCTTGTATCTCGTGAATGTATATCATAAATATACAATCGCAGCAAACATACAAAGAATTTTCAATATTTAATTTTCCACTCGCATCCGGTCTTTGTATATTTTTTTTGCATATCGGCTCCAGACATACAAACACCTTTGTATGTCCTATTCGGACTTATCGCCCTTTTATAAACTACAATTTATTCATTCTTTGGCAGATCCGCGATGTATAAAGCACAATGTATCCTTTGATATACATTTGGATATGATGCATCCTTTATACCGAATTTTAATTTCCTTTGAATTCTGGCTTGTATGTATCAAGCAATGTATGTTTCGAAACATACATACAAAGCACGAAATATACAACAATTTAACTCCTTTTCATAATGATTTCAATTCCGTGACTTGTATATAGCCAAAGCATATTAGAATGTATGTAAGATACATAAAAAGCACAAACATACAATGACTTAACCGTAATTTATAACCTTTTCGGTTCTGCAGCTTGCATGTACAAAGTGCAATGTATATTGCAATGTATGTAATACATTGTGAAACATACAAGGACTTAACCTTGTTTTATAATAATTTTAGTTCCACAACTTGTATGCGGGCTTTGCATCTTTTGACATGTATATCTTCCTTTTACTCAAACATGCAAACATAAAATGCATCCGGCGGACTTATCTGAGCATTCATTATAACTTGTAACTGTGTCGGGTCCACCTTGTATGTACAAATAAAACATTAGCCAAATGCATACAAGTAAACAATGTATCCAAACCTGATAACCTTCCTATGCGACCATACGACCTGATATACAAACAACTTTGTATATGAGAGACATTGTATAGACAAACAACTTTGTATATACAAAAATACAAACCCATACCACAATGCATTTACCAAAAAACACACATAACTTGCAAATATAGGGAATTTTAAAATGGTTCAAAAAGCAACCCCTATTCGTTTTTGACAAGAAATTCACCTATACTTTGTCCTATTACTTAATGCTTATTTTTATTTATTTTCAACAAGGTTTGTAACTTTTCACTTCCTTTTCCCTTTACCACAAAGCGAACTGTTGGTCATGATGTTAGTCATAAACAAGCATAGAATAAAAGTACACATTAACCTTTATTCATCTTGAAAGATACGATGAATTTAGAGAATTCATGATCCCAAGTCTCCGGTGATTAGGTCTTAATCTTCTGATGCTACTCAGAGGTTGATGTGTGTTGCTGTTTCCATTTTGGGGCCTTACATAGAGTTCATCATCATGACGCTATTTCTGCAAAGATTCTTCACAGAGAGGTCATTTTACATAGTTATTTGATTCAATGATACAGTTATACTCAAATATTTGCATGATATTTATCAGTAATGCATGCTTTAGTTTCAAATATGCTAAATATTTCCACTTATCTACGAGATGTCCACATATTTGTATTGTTTGCTTTAGATGTTCAGTTATTTGCAATTATGATAGTGAAATGCTCTGAAATTTAAAAGAAATTGAAACAAATACTTCAAATTAAAGTTGAACCTTTAGCTTTTGAACCACATGCACATCAGATACAGTCATGAAGACAAGAAAACCAAACCATATGTTCACCAGGACATTCCACAGCTAGATACAGTAGGTGCTAACTTCAAAGGAATTGTATGAAAACAATGTATGTAAGTAGACATGCACTCCAAAGGACGCAGCAAATCATCACATAAATCTAGAATTCACACATTGATTACTCAAGATTTACTATGAATTGTAACCAAAATAGTCTTCTCATTCACTAAGTATGCAAAGATATAAATGTATACAAAAAACTTTGAAATAAGCCCTGAATACTTCAGCAGATAGATTTCAATTAAGTTTCGAATAATAGAAAAGAGGCATTCTAGCACCTTTTATAGAACAAGGTGAGGAATCCATTACAAAAGATCAACGATCTTGATTTGTCTATGAATATATATGGTCAAGATTTCTCTTTGACTATGTCAACCTTACAAAATGGCACAAGTTGCCAGCTGGCAACTATCTAAAAAATTATTTCCACTAAGCATCTGGTGCTGATATTTACTCTATGTTGCATCATCATCTACCTTATCTGATTCATGTGTATCATCATCATGTGCATCGCTTCCTGAAATTTCATCATCCTGATGATGATGACTTCGCATATGAGGTTGCATGCTGCTCTAGATCTGTTCATATAACTACACAATTTTTATCTACTTCTCCGCCATCCTGAGTCTTTGCTTTGATGATGGCGTGCTTGTGTGCCTCATAGTTGTGTCTACTGCTATCCAGTTTGTCTTTCCTGTCTTGCAGCGTCTCATTGTAATTTTCCATCTTGACTTTGATTCTAATTATTTTTTCTATGACTTCTTCTGTCAAGTGGACAAGTGGATCATGAGCTAATGATTGGAAGTTTCCATGTAAAGCTTTGATGGCAGACTCTTCATCTTGATTTTCTATTTTCCCTTCCACTTTTCCTTCTAGTGTTTCCAATATTTCTGCCTCAACAGACATTAAATCATGCAACTTCATGCTGATATCTCTTAGTTTATTATTGCATCTTCTGAGTACTCCACATTCAAATTGAATGTCCTTATACCATATATCAACCAACAAGGTAGTATTACTATTTAATACCTACTTTTTGATAAGCAACTGAGGATTTATCCTCCTTATTTCTCCCAGGATGTCTAATAATTTTTCTAATTTGTAAGACCTTTTTCCTGTCTACATCTGCAATTTGTCTACCTTGGTCCTGGAGTCACTGAGAGTGTTCCACCTCTTCAAAGAGGCCTTTGCCACTTCCTTCGCATCACCCAATGTGGATGACATCCATCTCCTTAGTACAGATGCCTCATGTTTCATGAGGTCTAATTTATTCACCTCCTCTTGAGAAATAACAATCAATGGGACTGCATGTTCAGTTGAAGTATCTTCAGTATTGGTCAGCCTTCCTATGTAGGCATGCAACTGAGCAATGTGCTCTTTGTGTTGCTTATTTTTCTCCTTCTCTCTTTTCACCTTCTGGATTAAAGAATCAATAATATCCTTGCCCTCTTGATCCTCTTGGTCTTCATTGGCAAATCCTAAGTCCACTGTGCTGATCCGGAACTCATCTAAGGTAATCTTACCTTTTTCTTTCTCTACAGTAGGCACTGCAATCTGTGCAGCCCTTCTCCCAGTTGTTGGATCTCTTTTGATGGCCAAAGTCATTCTGGCCTTCCTCTTAGGTTTTATTATATCCTCAGTAAATAAGGTAGATACATCAAATTCTTGAATTTCAAATTCTTCTTCTGTATTTACCTCTTTCTCCAACCAGGGAGGTACCTGATCATGTTTCTCTGCATCATCATGATGTTCACCTGTGTCTCCTGTTTCTGTCAGTAGATGTGATGGAGAAGGTGATTTCCTTAATTCTTCTTCATGATGCTCGCTTTGACGTTGATCCTGTGGCACATCCTCCTATTGAGGATCTTCTTTCTCCAGAGGAACATCTTCTTGAGGTGGAGGATCCTGTGATGTATCTATATGCTGATCATGATGATCATGATCCTTTTCTATCATTACCTCATCCTCCTTTGGCTTTTCCTCCTACTGAGGAACATTCTTAGTTGTGGATAATTGGGAAGTCTCCTTAAGTGCTGGTGCCGGTTCTGTAATCACAATTTGTTCTACACCTGTGCTACTTATTTCTTGAACCTTGGCAGCAGGATCTTCTACCACATTTTTCTCATCAGCTTTCCTTTCCTGAACCTCTACTACAGCAGGTTCTGCTGATGCATCTTGTGCGCTTGGTTGGCTTATTTCTGAAGCATGGCCTTCTAGTTCTACCATCTTTACTTCTTCTACAGATTGCCCTTTGTCAGGTGATCATGTTGGATGTTCAGGATTTACATCCTGTTTCTCTGTTATGTCTATCACTGCAGGATTTGTCACCTCTGCAATCAGTGTATCTAGCCCCATTTCTTGGGCTATCTACTTTGGGCTCTTTTCTTTCTTGGTTTCCACTTGCTTCATCTCCTCCAATATAGTTTGAACTAGTGGAGTCTTGTGAGGGGTCATGTGCGTACCTGTAGCAAGGGTTTCCATCTTCTGTGAAGTCACCTCCTGCACAACTTCATCATCAGACAAATTTATTGTCTCGTCTAGCGAGATATGACCTTCTGCTTGTGTCTGGGAGGTTTCTTTCATCTACTCTTCTGCAAGCTTAGTCTTAAACTTGACTATGGTAGGAAGTGGAACATTATGTTGAAGCTCCCTATGCACTTCACTACCTGCCCCTTGTAACAATGTAGGGGGCTGTCTTATTTCACCTCTCATGGAGGTTCTCAGTTTCTTAGGTGGGGTAGACACCACCACCTATGGAGCTCTTCTTTTTCTTTTTATTATCAAAGGACCCTCTTCTTCTTCAGGCTCTCTATCCATGAGGATATCTTCTTCATCATGTTTTCTTGAGGATTGACCCTCTTCTAGGGTCTCAGTAATTCCAGCCTCTACTGTCTTACTCTTCTTAGACTTTCCTTTCCTTGTCCTTGGAAGGGATGCTGATCTTGATCCAGATCCTGATCCTGATGCTACTGCCTCCTCAGCTACAAATACTGCCCTTTCAATAATAACCCCTTTGGGTTCATTATCTACTTTCTTGCCCCTTGGGGGTCTTTTGCTCTGTTGTTGTGGTGGAGGGAGTCTATCTCCCTTAGACTTTCTCTTCTCATTTATGAAATCATCATACTCCCCATCAGGAATCTCTTGCCCCTCCTTGTTGTCCACCGTAATGGCAACACCCTTCTTCTTCAATGCCCCTATCTGTTCATCAACTCAGGCTTGGGTTAGTTGTATGGTCCTGGCAATGAAGGGGTCCAAGGATATGTCCTCTTCTATGGTAAGGTCAGCTGCAGAGATGGTATCATTATATATTTTCTTCTGCTCATACTCATCTGCAATTATCCTGCCATCATCTTTCTTCAATTGTTGGGGAATGGGGATGCAATCAAAGGTTCTAATTTGATTTAGTGTTAGCCTTTGATATCTACTTCTTCTTGCTTCTGCTTCATCTTCAATGTCAGCCCAGAAGTCTTCTAGGTGCCTCTGATGAATAGGCTTTCCTATTATTTTCTGCATCCTGCTATAAGGATCATATGGTCTTATTAGTGGAAAAGGCTGCAACTTCATTTTATTCAGGGTGACCATCACCTTCTTTATGTTCTTTGAATTAGGACACATGTACCAGCCAATGGTGACTGGAAACAAAATTGGTGGCAACTTCCTTGCATCCTTGTATGTTTTTAATATTGTGGAGCTCTGCCTTATGAACTGCATCAGTATCACTGCATCAGTGGGATACCTTGGCAGCATGAGGGGAGGTCCTTCAAAACCCTCAATCCTCATTTAGGAAAATGTGGAAAATTGTATATACCAGGCTCCATGCCTGTAGATTATTTCTTGAGCTTCCATGCTCAATCTCTTTGTTCTATCCTCCTCCATGGTTTTGACTAGATGCATAGAAAATGCATCATTTACAAGTTTGTAATCTTGGAGGTAATTGGCTCTTTGCAGCTGTGGATGATGATCCCAAATGTGTATAGCATTGACTGTACCTGTAATCTTTCCATCTGTAACTAGTGCATCAAATGTGCCTTTATAAGCACAGGAGTAAACAATGTATGATGTCATATAGAAAGCACAATTTGAACCTCCTAGGTTCACTAGCTACTTATGCAAAGCATCACTTATTAGCTTGCCCCACAATGGCTTGATATCTGAGTATATGCACATCATGATCACACCATACATCCAGTCCTTAAAACTACCAGCATCAGGCTGGCCTGTTACTCTACTCAGTAGTGCAATCATGTACTGGTACTCTTCACTAAAAACATGTTTGAATAAGTGCAAAGGAAATTTGGCAGTTGCAAGATATGTGTTGTTCTCAGCCCTCCATTGGTACATATTCTTCCTGGCTTATTTCTTGTTAGTCTCATATTCTCTCTCTGATTTCTTCAGGTCCACACTGTTGACCTTCTTGCCCAATGGCAGTCCAAATGTCCTGGAAAGACCTTTGATGGATAGGTCTACATATATCCTCCCATGCTTCATCACCTACCGGGTCTCTGGGTTGTAGTTCCAGGCACACTCGATAATCAACTCCAGGGATTCCATGGAGTACGGGAAACCAGCGGCATTCCACATTCCAGACATGAATACGGCATCCAGCACAAGACTTCTATTCTTCTCATCGTTCAACCTGGATGACCATGCTTCTAAATCGGTATTCCCCTAATGGGTATCTGTAATTGCGCCATATTTGAATAGGACGCCCCTCTGGGATGAAAACACAGGGTTACTGAATTCAGCCTCACGCTTAGCCAACCTCTTGTCAGCCATGGATGCCTGCAATTAACAAAATCTCGTCTTACAATGGGTTTTCACATGCATGCATATAGCGATTAACTCTACTAATCATCATGCCTATTGTATCCATTCAACATTAACTAATCATGTGGATGCATAAACCAGAACTTCAGATTGACAACCCATACCTGATTATCACAGAAACAACATGATGATGGTTTCATTTACTTACCTGGATATGTAAATCTCCTTCTATACTAGTGGACTTTTGAAAAATGCTCTTAATTCTGCTGATGATCATGCACTTCCTCCTGTCTATGAGCTCGATTCGTACAACTATCACCTGTATGAGGATATGGACGCTGGTGCTCTGTAAAAACAAATTTATCGCAAGGTAAATATGAAATGATGGTGAATTCACCTTTTTAACCATACACTTAGGGTAAAATTAGGGCAAACCCTGACAGATTAGATCTTATTCGTTAATTTTCTGCACGGAAAGTTAGGATTTCGCTACGTGTTTCATCGGGTCTTGTGATCAGCGGGAACTACCTACCATGTCTGCACGCATTAAATGACAATGGCGGCAACGGGAGCGGGGTGATATTCGTAAGACAGGATGATATTCAAATGATAGGAGGATGTTTGCAAATATCATCCTGAGTTTAATATGATCATCCTCCTTGAGAGGAAAAACTATCGTTGACAAGATCAGGTGACGAACGCACCCTTTGGTTATGTTTAGCACATCAGGAGGATATCTCGATATATCGGGTGATATTTCAAAGATGATGATGACTGGACAAACTTACATGTCTCTCTTTCAAAATATCAGGATGACGTCATCCAGATATTCATTTATTATATCGCTAAGGCATGATGACGTCATCGTCATGTTATGGGAACAGGATCATGTTTATGAAATATCCTGCCGAGAGGTAAATGTGATGATGATGTCATCATCATATCGCTTCTTCGTTTATTAGACTTGAATGACATCATCAGGATATTGGCTTAGGGGGATATTTCGTGGCAGGAGGATATTAGGAAATATCGAGTTACATTGAAAAATATGATCCTCGCGAAATACATAAGGCTGCCGACGGGTAAAGGCTACTATCACCTAAAATTGACATCTGGATATTCAGACCGCATGATTTTATCAAGTGATATACTATATCGGGGTGACCTTTTATAATATGACTGATGTTATGAAATATGACCCTCCCCCTAGGAATATTAGGTTTGACTCAAACTTTGACCATTCATAACTTTCACATCCTGATGAATATCAGGGTGATGTAAAAGACAAACCTACATGGAATTTAATGCTCTTTCTAAATATGAGGTTTCTGGAATAAAATATGAAATTTGACAAACTGACCTCATGATGATCACTTACCCAGCCTTTCAATGCATTATGATCTGCATGACTTTTACCAAACCGCTAGAAAGCACAGAACAAGCCAAACAAAAGTTGGGTCCCTGTTTTGCCAAGTCAAAATGGGGCGTGTTGTGTAACCACACAACAACTTGCCACCAAAGAAAACAAATAAATTCCATTGATTCAAGTGATGTGATCACATTCATCCATAGTATTCTAATTCTTCCTGAGCATAAGCATCATGATCTTCTGAATGACAAAATTTCATCATGACAACAATGCTAACAAAGGATCAGGTGTGTGCAAATGATTAATTATCCTCATCTTGCAAGCAAGTTGAAAACATAAGTAACTGGTGTTAAACTACATAGTTGGAGATCATCCCTCATAGCCAACCTGGATAGAGCCTTGCTGTTAGCATGCGTCTATAGCCTCGGCAAGGTTATCTATACAATCTCCCTAAGTAGAGCCCCACTGCCAGCAGGCATCTATAGCCCCGGTAGAGTTACTTAGATGGCCTAATTTTGTTTCTTTTTTGAATTTTTTTGTTAAAATTTGTATCTGATATCATCATGTCAGCTCATTTGTACAAGGTATAGTCACTTGCAGCTTTAGGTTGGAGATTGTATTGGTAGCAAGGGAGTCTCTTTAGATTTTTCACTTAACACCTATACTTGTGTGTTCAACAAACCCGAGGCTGTTAGGTGTTTCATTGTGATTGATTCACTTTGATCAAGAAAAGGCACCCTGATGAAAGGATATCACAGACCTAATCATGAATACTTCTTAGGCTGAACTACAACCTATGTCTAAATCTGATCTCATCACTTGAATCCTAACAATTTAGTTATTTTCTGTGGTAATGAGGTGCATCATCTTGACTAACCAAAACAAGGTCTCAACAAACAAAACAGAACAAACAAAAATAAAACAAATTGTATAGACAACTATAAAAATGTACACTATAATACACATGACTGTCATGAAGTCACTCAGGCCTGGAAATAATGTTTGAGGAATTGTCCATTGACTAGCAATGGGACATCCTCACCTATTAGGTTCTTAAGCCTATAAGTGATGTCTCCTAGTATCTCAGAAATTTGAAAGGGACCTATCCATAATTTGTCAAATTTGCCATGGTCACCTTTCCTCTCATGGGCTTTATCCCACATCAAAACTAAATCAAATATCCTGAAGGCTTTAACTTTGGCTCGCTTGTCAAACCAACGTTTGACAATAGCCTGATGTTTTGCAAACTGGTCAATTGCTTGACTCCTTTTCTCTTCCAGGTGCATCAACTAAAGCAACCTGACTTCTTGTCTATTATCAATGCCTAGGTATTCTTGGGCAAACTATAGAGTAGGAATTTTCAAGTTTACAGGAAGGATAGGATCCACCCCATATACCAATTGGAAAGGTGAATTTCCTAATGCAATTTTCATTCTAGTTCTATCTACCCATAAGACATATTTCAGAAATGAGTTCCATTCCCTAGGGTTCTTCTCTATTAGTTTTCTTATGATATTCAGTAAATTCTTGTTGGTGGATTCTGCTAATCCATTCCCTTGGGGATAGTAGTTGGATGAAAACTTAAGTATGATCCCATGATCAAAAGCCCAACTTGACAATTTAGTTGAAGTGAAGGCAGAACCATTATCACTTACCAAAGCATAAGGAGTTCCATACTTGGTGACAATGTTGCTCTCTAGAAATTTAATGACATCATCTGCGGTACAAGTCTTGTTGCTGACAGCCTCAGTCCATCTGGTACAATAGTCAGTAATTGTTAAGACATATCTATGGCCTAAGGAGGATGGAGGATTGATTGGTCCTATGAAGTCCATGCCCCATTGTGCAAATGGGTGCTCTTCCATCACTGGCTGCAAGGGTTGTGCAGCATATTTCTCTCTATTGGCAGCAACCTGACATACATGACAACATTTAACATGATCAGCTATATCTTTAAAAATTGTGGGCCAGTAATATCCTTCTCTGAGGATTGCATGTGTCATGGCCAAGGCTGATCCATGTGCTGTTTCGAAATTGTCATGTAACTCTGACAGAACCTTATTTGCTTCTGGCTTTTCTAACCATCTCAGGTATATTCCTTCATAATTCTTCTTGAATAGGGTTCCTCCCTTCATCATATACTTTTGTGACCTTATCTTCAAGGCTCTTCTCTATGAAGCTTGCAATCTCGGAGGACATCTTCCAGTAATCAGGATGTGCCTGATATCTGAATACCATTCCTTATTGTTCTTATCATTGATAATATATTACTGACTTGTGATGTTTGGGTCAATTTCAGATATCATTTGGCTTAAAGCCTGTCCTCTTACCAGCTTCATTGGTGTAATTTCCATGTCATACTCTTGTAATACAGTAATCCACTTGGCTCTTTTTTCACCACGCTCACTCTGCATGAGCAACATCTTCACTGCTACATCAGACACTACTGCAATCACCTTGCTTCTCAGTATATAATGCCTAAATTTCTTTACTGCCCTGACTAATGCAAGTGCTTGTCTTTCAACATCCACATATCTTAGTTCAGCATCCTTGAAAGGACAGCTCATGAAGGCTATTGGCTTCTCTTCTTTTTCTTCATTCCTTTGAGTCAACACTGCTACAGAGATATGTTCTGAAGCAATAGATGTAGAAATCCTTTGTGTAATCTGGACTGATGAGTACAGGAGCATCTAATATGGCTTTCTTTATGTCCTCAAAAGCAGCTTTAGCTTCTGCTGTCCACTCAATCTTGGCATCTTTTTTCAGCATAGCATTTAGTGGTCTGACTATTTCTGCAAAACCAGTGATGACTTTTCTTACAAAGTTAATCTTACCAAAGTAAGACTTAAGTTCTTTCTTGCTTCTAGGAAGTTGTATTTTCATGATAGACTCCACCCTATCAGGATTAATGACAATTCCATATTTTGTGATCAGGTGGCCTAGTAACTTTCCTATTGTCACCCCAAATATGCATTTCTTGGGGTTCAGTGATATTCCGTACTCTTCACATTTCTTCAGCACATTTCTAAGATCTGCTACATGATTTCCCCTTTCTTTGGAGAATACTATCAAGTCATCCATGTAGATGACTATACACTTTCCTATTAAGCCTCTGAAGGCTATGTCCATTGCTCGCTGGAATGTTGCTCCAGCATTTATAAGTCCGAATGGCATATATCTATATGCAAATATCCCCCACTTGGTGGTGAAGGCAGTTTTCAATCTGTCAATCTTATCAACCATCACTTGGTTGTATCTCGAAAAGCCATCCAGGAAGGACATCATTTTGGCTCCATTTACAATCTGCAGACTTCATCTAATGAGGGTAAAGGATAATTATCCTTTTCTGATGCTCTGTTCAGATTCCTGAAATCTACACATAACCTGATGTCTCCATTCTTCTTCCTAATTAGCACTAGATTTGCCACCCAAGTGGAGTGCCTCACAGGAAAGATTATCCTGGCATTTAACAATTTCTTGACTTCTTCAAATATTATTGGTTCAAGCAAAGCATTGACTAGCCTTTGCTTCTGTCTGAAAGGTTTAGCATCTGGCTTGAGAGGTATAATATGAGTTATGACAGATGTGTCATATGTCTTCAGCTCATCATAAGTCCATGCAATTACATGGATGTAGTCCTTAAGGGCCTGAGTTATTCCTTCTAACCCTTCTCATGTGCAAACCTTACCTATCAAGACATTTTTCTTGTGATCATCCTGTCTGATATTCACTTGTGAATATTGACCTCCATCAGCTTTGGGAAGATCCTTCTACTTCCGCATATTATCCAAATCAAAGGCTCTTTCTAATTCAATCATGCCTTTGGGAATTCTATTGCTAGGCAATTCTAATATTTCATCTTCTTCCTAGACATGATCTTCCATACTATTCTCATCTATAATCTGAGCGTCAAATACATCCCTGTTGGAAATGAAATCAAGAATGTGCTGATCATCATCAAAGACCTGAAGATTGGTAACATTATTAGGTACTGATGGTACAGATACCAATTCTACTAAAAATCTCTTCAAACCTGATATAGATAGTGGCTCCAGTATACTGGCAGCCTGGGCAAGTGCATCTACCCTATGGTTCTATTCTCTAGGAAGGTGGGTGATGTTAAATGCATCAAAGTCTTCAATCAAATCCCACACTCTATGTCTATAATTTGACAATTTTTTATAGTTACAAGAGTAGATTCCTCTTACTTGTCTGACAACTAATTCTGAGTCTCCAAAGACATGCAGAATTTTCAATTTCTTTTTGAGAGCAAATAGTATCCCATGAATTAGAGCTTCATACTCTGTCACATTATTAGTACAAGGGAACTGTAATCTGTATGCAGCTAAGTAGGATTTTCCTGATGGATCAATAAGATCAATCCCTACTCGAGCTCCTTGCTTGGATTTGGATCCATCAAATCTAAGGATCCAAGACTTATCTTCAGCATGAGGTTTAGCTAAACCTTTATTTTTCTTTGCAGCTCTGGCAACTACTCCACCTGATATCCATTTTAACTTAGGAATGTTAGCTTTCTCAGACTTCATCTTTTCTTCATTTTGAGACGCTGATTTTTCTTCTTATTTTCCATCATTAGGAGGATGATCTTTTGGATCAGGCTCTATATGTTTCTTCAAAATGTGCAGACACAGCAAATAGGCGGTCTCCGAATGAGGTGCCTCATGCAGCCTACACCAACCTTCAGTTAGTGCATCTTGTGGATGTTTCTTTTGTCTTATCATTTTCTTAATTTCTCCAGACAAGAACTCTTCAAATCTGGTTAGGTTACTGCCTTTGTCTTCATCAGACAATTCATAGTCTGACTCCGTCAAACAATCACTCCCTAGGGTGATCTTTTCTTTTTTGTTAACATTTATTTGATTATACACTAGAATTTCATCTATTCTCTGTACATGATCTTCATCATGATCGATTACCTTTTCTGTGGCTCCTGCAGAAGACAAAAAAGAATCAGTATCATCATCATCACCAGATGTAGAACTTACCTTGAAATATGATGATGATGCCTCACTGCATGTCTGCTCCAGCATCATCATGTCTAAGCATGTTTCACAAGTCTTTTTTGAATGTGCTTCGTTGTGTAATCTGCACCATCCATCAATCAAAATATCATTAGTAGGTATATTTAACAATTGACAACGCTTTACCTGTTTGGACAGATGCATCTCAAAGTCTCTGAAGCGATCTATTTCATTTTCGTTCTCAAAATTATTATCAGTTTCTACAACTGGCACACCCTCCTGATGATCATCATGATGATGATGATGATGAAGGTCAAGCATCAGGATGTCTTCTATCCTGATAGTCTGTGGTCTAATGGCATAAACTCCAGGCTTAATGTCAACATACATGATCTCATTCATTTTATTATACTCGGTTATCATGCGCTTCATTTTGGGTTCAGCATCTATTTTTATCTAGTTTGGTATACCTTTCCAAGGTAACCACATGTGACTAAAGTCAGTGGACATATATCCATTCAAAGTCTTTGACCAGTCTCTGCTAAGTAGCATCCCATATGTATCAGGTATGTCAACTACCTGGATATCAATGTAATATTGGATCTTGGGATCATATGCTAGCTACATGTGTATATGAGTCAGTTCTCCTACTACACTCACTTCTATTTTATCTAGCTGTGTCACTTTTTTTAGGGATTTAGCAGGATGCAGTCCTAAGGCATTGCATATGGACAAGGGCATCACATTTGTAGATGCACCTGAATCTACCAGACAGTTGTGTAAATTCTTTCCAAACATCCTTATGGTAAGGAGGAAAGGTGGTGACTCACTCTTATCTCTGTATAATGTCATATGTGATGTTTCTGTAGCTTGGACAGTAGCTGGCATTTTAGGCTTGATATTACTATCTCCAGTAGCATGATCTTTATTGCTGAGATGACCTGAAGAAGGAATGTCCTCTTTAGGAGTAGGATCATCCAGTGACTTCATAAAAGCTTTTTTGATTGCAGGAGTTTTCAATAACTCTGATAGAGACAGGCTGATCTTTATCTTTTTCATCTCATCTGCCAAGTATGAAACAAGTTTGTCAGACTCCTGAGGTAAGACAACAGCTTTTGATGCTGTATTCTGTGGTGACAGATATTGGGCATTTACCTTAGGGAACCCAGGATTATTGCTAGCTTTGGGGTCCGGAGGTGTGTTGAAATTATTTGGAGGTAGAGATGACGTCAATGGACCAGTAGGTCTGTTGGAGCTACTTCTCAAGTTATAGTTATGCTTGCTAGGATATTGCTATTGGTATGCATGCACCTCCTCATGTTCAATAGAAGGCTCATTCTCATCTTCAAAAGGGAAGAAATAATTTGACTCAAAAGCTAAAGCAGATTCTTCATATGCATGAGAATAATTTTGATGATCGGTATAGCTTTCTAGCACTAGGGCTGAATCATATCCACAAGGAACTATTTCATTACCTTCTACCTGAGGTGGATGTCCTGCAGTATTAGACACTTCTGTTTGAAAAATGCTGGCAGCAATTTGAAATTGTGGACAGTCTAACTCTGCATGAGCATTTGTGTTGTGGATCCTACACCAGTTGTGAGGGCTGCTTTAGCAAGATTGACTCTAGTAGTCTGTTTAGCTTCACCAGATGGCTGATTATCTAAGGGTGATGGTAATGAACCAT
The DNA here is from genome assembly GCA_027924645.1 of Cunninghamia lanceolata. Lineage (NCBI taxonomy): Eukaryota > Viridiplantae > Streptophyta > Pinopsida > Cupressales > Cupressaceae > Cunninghamia > Cunninghamia lanceolata. The sequence goes on along the minus strand of BSBN01000112.1, from coordinate 20,461,890 downwards.
TATTTGGCCTTGAATTCCATACTCTAGGCTATCTCTGAGGATTATTGTTATTTCCACCACTATTATTGAAATTACTGTTATTATTGTATCCTCTATCTAGATAATTTGGTCTATCATTGGAGTAATTTCTATTCTGATTTGATTGGGAATAGAAACTTTGATTTCTCAAATGTGTCACTTCTGTGGTGAGTTTTCTCAATTGAGCAGAAATTTCTTTAATTTCCTCCTTATCTTCTTGAGCTTTGGCTACTACATTCTCAGTTTGAGGCTTGAAGAAAGAGGATCCATGGTTATTGTTAGATAGATCAGCACCCTGAGGTGGTGCAGGAGCACCCCTACAAGACAGGATATAGGTTCATTGTCTGCATGACAGGACATTAGTCTATTTTTAGCATGTTTGACTTCATAATGTAATAAGGTCCATTGGACCAATGCATATGTATTAGATCAGCCTAGGAGAGTGTGCAGGTAGTTAGAGCTCGTGATCAGGTAGTATGAGTTGTCCTCTCCCAGCCGCTGGGAACCGAGTCGGTAGTACTCATAGGATATTGCTATAAATAACTCAGATCAGTTAGGGTTTGATATGATATCAGAGAGAGAGTAATAGAGAGTAGTGGTTATGTTATGTTGTACTGGTGATTGAGTGAGATCCAGAGATCAGTCCAGACATTGTGAAACATTGTTGTAGAAACAGGACATTTGTGTTTCATCTAAATAAGATCTCATCAATTGCATTATCTGGTTTATCAGCTGTTTATGTTTTGATTTTATGTTCTGATTACAGGTTAATGGGTTCTCTCAACCCTTCCACCGGTTGATTCTGTGAATCGGTGGAATGGTCATGCATGTTAGTTTAGGTTGTATTTTAGTTTTCTGTTTATGCATTTCATTGTGTGGGAGATCGATTGGTAGCATGCTGTGAATCAACCTAGCATCCTCATGTGCTAGGATTTAGGAAAAACTGTTAAGTTTTGATCTGAAGGTGATCCGGCCTGATCATCATGTGTTCTTTGTAAAATTGTGTGGTTCTGTGAGTTTGCATGCAGCTGACGGATATACAGGGATCTGCATGTGCTTTTCCAGACGGAGTGAATCGTATCGTCATCTACGAGTGTATCGCTATCCGGATCGGGTTATGAAGCTGACGAAGACTGTATGTTTCAAGTGCATCAGGATGATATAGGTTGGATATATACTCAGTGTGTATATCATCATCAGGATCATCTTTCGTGTGTATCCATCATCCGCATATCGCTATCGCATGCAGGAGTGAAAGTTCACTTTTTGGCTAAGGACCGGAAAGGTCATCATCAGGATATTGCGAATATCACCCTATGCAAGTTTATCCTGCTGTCGCTAAGTGTTTTGGCATCGGCGTAAGTCATCGGCATAAAGTTTGGTTAACATCATCAGGATGTTTCAATATGACTGGATAAGTCATATCCTGATGCTGTTGTTTGAGTAGTCAGATATCAGGGTGACATAAGCATCGAGGGAAAGGTGCTTGAAGTTGTCGTCATCAGGATATATGAGAGGAACCGGATATTTCATATCCTACTAACAAAGGGTGATGATGATGCTAAACATCATGATGCTGCCGATAGAGTTTGGCGCTAAGTGAATAGTGATCATCAGGAGGATAATTGTGATAGTCGAGTATCATGATGCTGCTGACAGGCGAAAGGCGAAAGGCGATAAGGAAGTGAACAGTAGTTAGCAGGAGGATATTTCATGCCTCTTCAAAATATGATGATGCTGTCTGTGTTAGCGAGAAATGTGATGATGATGACAAGCCGATAGGTATTACATACTGCATGTCCAGGATTTTAACATGCTGGTTGTGTTAATGACTCCTCCTTCTCATTTGTAAGCTTCTGTTGCGTTATCCTCTGCATCATAGTGGTATCAGAGCAAAGGAAGGATCTTCTGGAAAAGATCAGGATATAGCAAGATGTCAGGTGACGAAGGAACATCAGAGATTCCGGCAAGGATGACCAACGTTGAGTTGGCAGTTCTGGTGAAGAAATAGATTGCAGAGAGCAAGGCCGTGAAGGCTCAGAATCAGGAATTGAAGGATGAGTTAGAGAAGTTGAGGAGCAGAGTAGGTTCTGGTAGAGAAGAAGATAGGGAAGAAGAAGAGATCCCTAGTTGGAACGAGGAGGTCGTTCCTGCAGACCAGAGACCACTGTTGAATGCCCTCAAGGCCATGGAGAGGAGAACCATGGATGTGAAACTAGATTTGCCAGTGTTTACAGGAAAGATGGAACCTAATTCAGTGATGGAGTGGATAGACTCCTTGAACAATTTCTTTGAAACGGAGGAGATACCAGAACAACAAAGGGTGAAAATAGCCCAGTCAAAAATGAAAGAAGCTGCCTTGACATGGTGGAATTTTGTCCAAGATGATAGAGTACAGGAAGGAAAGCGTAGAGTCACTACATGGAAGAAAATGATGGCGTTAGTAAAGGAAGCTTATGTCCCATTGGATTACAGTATCCAATTACACAAGAGGAAGCAAAACCTGAAGCAGAAGGAGCTAGATGTCAGCTCATATACAGAAGAATTCATGAAACTTTGTATGAAAACAAAGGTAAAGGAAAGTGAAGAAGAGAAGGTAGCCAGATACCTTAATGGATTGAGGTTCAACATTCAGGAAGATTTAAGTCTGCATAATCCAGATACAGTTCAGAAATGCTTTCAGTTGGCATTGAAAGTGGAAGAGAAGTTAAAGAGAAAACAAGAACAACACAATAGAGGAAGAGGAAGACAACAAAGGGGTGGAAGAGGTCCTTTTAGAGGTAGAGGACATGGACATGGATATCAAGGAGAATCCAGTCATGACAATAGTAAGGGAAATAATAGTCAGAACTAGGGGGAAAATTATAGTCAGCAAGGAAACTTCAGAGGTAGAAGACCTTTCAGAGGAAGATCCCAGGGCAGAGGATCCATCAGATGTTATAACTGTAACAAAGAAGGCCATATAGCCAGTAGATGTCCAGAAAAGGCCACAAGCTCAACAGGAGAAAGGAGAACAAATCTGATCCAAGAACCTGATAATCAAAGTATGACAGGCTCTAATGCTTTTCAGAGTGTGAATGCTCCTGATAATTATGGATACCCAGAAAGTGGAGAGTCTCTAATGATGAGAAGAACAATGACTACCATGAAGGTACCTGACAAAGAATCCCCTCAAAGAAAGTCTCTTTTCAGGACTATTTGCAAAGCAGGAGGTAAGGCATGTAAAGTTTTGATTGATTCTGGTTCTACTGAAAATTTTGTGTCTGAAGAAATGGTGACAAAACTTAAGCTTAGGAGATTGCCTCACCCATCCCCATATAAAGTCTCATGGCTTACCCAAGGTCAGCAGACAACTGTAGAAGAGCAGGCTTGGGTAGAATTTTAGATTGGAGCATATAAGGATAAGTTGTTGTTTGACATTACCACGATGGATGCTTGCAATCTTTTATTTGGTAGACCATGGCAGTATGATTTGAAGGCACAACATGATGGTATTAGAAACACCTATACAATCACTAAAGATGGTAAGGTTATAAAGTTACTACCATTAATGGAGAAGGAGGAGAAATCTAAAGGAAAAGAGGTGAAGGTAATGCTGATGGAAGGTAAATAGTTCATGAAAGAAGTCGCAGCAGAAGGTGCAGTTGCATATGCCCTAATCCCATGTATGAGGGTGAATAAAGAACATCAGCAAGAAGTCAAGGAAGAGAAAAAGCAAAGGTTCATAGACCCAGCTATCCAAGAGCTATTGGATAAGTACAAAGGTATCATCTCAGAAGGAATGCCAAGATCCCTACCACCTGTCAGGGATATTAGTCACTGCATAGACTTAATTCCAGGGTCAACACTTCCAAACAAAGCAGCCTATAAGCTAACTCCAGAACAGAATGCAGAAGTAGCCAGACAAATTGAAGAATTATTAGATTCAGGTCTGATTGGGAAAAGTTTAAGTCCATGTGTAGTACCAGCTGTACTAGCACCAAAGAAGGAAGGTACTTGGAGGCTTTGCACAGATTCCAGAGCTATTAACAAGATCACAATCAGGTATAGGTTTCCAATCCCTAGGATAGAGGATTTACTTGACTGTTTGGGAGGTGCTAAGTATTTTACAAAAATAGATCTAAAGAGTGGATATCATCAGATCAGGATTAGGCCAGGAGATGAATGGAAAACAGCATTCAAAACTAATGAAGGGTTATATGAGTGGAAGGTTATGCCTCTTGGTTTATCTAATGCACCTAGTACTTTTATGAGGTTGATGAATGAGGTTTTGAAAGAGTTCATTGGTAAGTTTGTCATAGTATATCTAGATGACATTCTGATTTTCAGCAACACAAAAGAAGAACATCTTAGACACATAGATTTGGTTCTTAAGAGGTTACATGAAGAGCAGCTGATGATAAATTTAGACAAGTGGTTGTTCATGCAAGAGGAGATCACATATTTGGGTTTTGTCATTTCACGAGGAAAGTTACAAATGGATAAGGAGAAGGTAAGTGCCATATTGTCTTGGCCAACCCCAAAGACTATGAATGATGTCAGAAGTTTCCATGGGTTAGCAACCTTCTACAGGAAGTTTATAAGGGGGTTTAGTCATATTTGTGCACCCATGCTTGATACCATCAAAGGAGGACAGAAGTGCAGATTTGTTTGGACTCAAGGAGCAGATGATTCTTTTGAAACATTGAAGAAGAAGGTGGCACAGCAGCCAGTCCTTGCACTTCCAGACTTTAACAAAATCTTTCAGGTGGAATGTGATGCCAGTCACATGGCCATTGGAGCAGTACTCAGCCAAGAAGGTAGACCTATTGCATTTTTCAGTGAGAAGCTCAATGATGCTAAAAAGAGGTATTCCTCATATGATTTGGAAATGTATGCTTTAGTCCAGTCACTCAAGAAATGGAGGCATTACTTGATGCCAAAGGAATTCATAGTATTCACAGATAACCAGGCTCTGAGTTTCATAAACAGCCAGGAAAAGCTGAACCACAGACACATGAAATGGGTAGAAACCTTACAAGCTTTTACTTTTACATTGAAGCATAAGAAAGGAGTCAAGAATAAAGTTGCAAATGCTTTGAGTAGGAGAGTTCTAACAGTCAACCAGATTCAGTTAGAAAGTGTTGGCATTGATTCTCTAAAGACCATGTATGAGACTGATGAAGATTTTGGGGAGATATATCATGTATGTACTTCTTTTGGAGAGAAAAATCATGCTGAATTCTCTGAATTTTTGATTCAGGATGGATTGTTGTTCAAAGGTGGACAGTTATGTATTCCAAGGTGTTCTATGAGGTTAAACATCATTAAGGAGAAACATTGTGGAGCTATGGCAGGTCATTTTGGTCTAGATAAGACTCTTGATCTTGTCCGAAGACATTACTTTTGGCCTAAGTTACAATCAGATGTCAGAAAGTTTGTAGAGACATGTGTGATATGTCAGAAAGCTAAAGGCAGGTCGACTAATGCAGGTTTATATCAGCCCTTACCCATTCCTTCCAGACCATGGGAAAGCATAAGTATGGATTTTGTCTTGGGTTTACCAAGGACAAAGAAAGGGTTTGACAGTGTTTTTGTTGTAGTGGATAGATTCAGCAAAATGGCACATTTCTTGCCATGCAAAACCACTGCTGATGCTTCATACATTGCAGATTTGTTTTTCAGGGAGATTGTCAGGATCCATGGATTGCCATTGAGCATAGTGTCAGATAGGGATGTGAAGTTTATTGGTCACTTCTGGAGAACTCTTTGGAAGAAACTTGGAACAAATTTGTCTTTTTCCTCTGCATATCATCCTCAAACGGATGGACAGACTGAAGTAGTGAACCGTTCCTTAGGAAATTTGCTTAGATGTTTGACAAACCAACATGGAGAAAAGTGGGATAATATTCTATCTCAAGCTGAATTTTCCTATAATGATACTGTCAATAGGAGCACAGGGAAATCACCTTTCCAGATAGTTTATGGTGTACATCCAAGAGGAATTTTGGAATTGAGAGATCTACCTACAGTAGACCCTATTAGTGCAGAAGGAGAAGCTTTTGCAGAAGCCATCAAAGAGGTTCATGATCAAATCAAGACCCAACTACAGCAAACCACCTTGAAGTATAAGGAATATGCTGATAAAAAGAAGAAGGATGTACAGTTTGATGTTGGAGATTTGGTATGGGTTCATTTGAAGAAGGACAGACTCCCTAAGGGAAAATATACTAAACTTATGCAGAGAAAAGTTGGACCATGTCAGATCTTGCACAAGCATGGACAGAATGCTTATGAGATACAACTCCCCCCTGATCTTGGTTTGTCCCCTATATTCAACGTATGTGATTTAACTCCATACAAGTCTTATCCAGATGCAGATCCAGAACTCCTACAGGATGCAGTCCATGATAACATTCCCAAGCATGATCCTCCACAGTTGCAGAAGGTTTTGGACACCAGAGTGGTCAAACAGACCCAGAACAAACAATACTTGGAGTATCTAGTCTCTTGGAAGGGAAAACCTAATTCTGAAGCCGTATGGATGACTGAAGAGCAGATCCAGAAACATGGTGCCGATCTTCATACTCTCATCTCAAGTGGACTTGAGATTTCTTCTTCTGGGGAGTATGGTGCAGGAGCACCCCTACAAGACAGGATATAGGTTCATTGTCCGCATGACAGGACATTAGTCTATTTTTAGCATGTTTGACTTCATAATGTAATAAGGTCCATTGGACCAATGCATATGTATTAGATCAGCCTAGGGGAGTGTGTAGGTAGTTAGAGCTCGTGATCAGGTAGTATGAGCTATCCTCTCCCAGCCGCTGGGAACCGAGTCGGTAGTACTCGTAGGATATTGCTATAAATAACTCAGATCAGTTAGGGTTTGATATGATATCAGAGAGAGAGTAGTAGAGAGTAGTGGTTATGTTATGTTGTACTGGTGATTGAGTGAGATCCAGAGATCAGTCCAGACATTGTGAAACATTGTTGTAGAAACAGGACATTTGTGTTTCATCTAAATAAGATCTCATCAATTGCATTATCTGGTTTATCAGCTATTTATGTTTTGATTTTCTGTTCTGATTACAGGTTAATGGGTTCTCTCAACCCTTCCACCGGTTGATTCTGTGAATCGGTGGAATGGTCATGCATGTTAGTTTAGGTTGTATTTTAGTTTTCTGTTTATGCATTTCATTGTGTGGGAGATCGATTGGTAGCATGCTGTGAATCAACCTAGCATCCTCATGTGCTAGGATTTAGGAAAAACTATTAAGTTTTGATCTGAAGGTGATCCGGCCCGATCATCATGTGTTCTTTGTAAAATTGTGCGGTTCTGTGAGTTTGCATGCAGCTGACGGATATACAGGGATCTGCATGTGCTTTTCCAGATGGAGTGAATCGTATCGTCATCTATGAGTGTATCGCTATCCGGATCGGGTTATGAAGCTGACGAAGACTGTATGTTTCAAGTGCATCAGGATGATATAGGTTGGATATATACTCAGTGTGTATATCATCGTCAGGATCATCTTTCGTGTGTATCCATCATCCGCATATCGCTATCGCATGCAGGAGTGAAAGTTCACTTTTTGGCTAAGGATCGGAAAGGTCATCATCAGGATATTGCGAATATCACCCTATGCAAGTTTATCCTACTGTCGCTAAGTGTTTTGGCATCGGCGTAAGTCATCGGCATAAAGTTTGGTTAACATCATCAGGATGTTTCAATATGACCGGATAAGTCATATCCTGATGCTGTTGTTTGAGTAGTCAGATATCGGGGTGACGTAAGCATCGAGGGAAAGGTGCTTGAAGTTGTCGTCATCAGGATATATGAGAGGAACCGGATATTTCATATCCTACTGACGAAGGGTGATGATGATGCTAAACATCATGATGTTGCCGATAGAGTTTGGCGCTAAGTGAATAGTGATCATGGTGCAGGAGCACCCGCACATGATCAGGATATAGGTCCGCATGATGACATACATGATCAGGATATAGGATAATTATCAGCATGATGACAGGATAGTCTATTTTTAGTATGTTTGACTTTAGCATGTAATAAGGTCCATTGGACCGATGCTATGTATTAGATCAGCATAGGAGTATGTGTAGGCAGTTAGAGATCGGGTTAAGGTAGTCTGAGCTGTCCTCTCTCCCAGCCGCTTGGAAGCTCCCAGCCACTGGGAAGTGAGTTGGTAGTACTCGAAGGATTTGTTATATATACCTTTGATCTGTTAGGGTTAAGATATATTGACAGTTCATATTGATATTGAGATTGATGTTGATAGGTGTATCGGTGTTGTGTTGAGTTGAGATTCAGGAGAGCAGTTTAGACATTGTGAAGCTGTATTCAGGACATTTGAATTTCAATTGAATAAGATCTCATCTTTGCATTATCTGATTGTGTCAAGTTGTATCTGTTTTGATTTCCTTTCCGTTTTGCAAGTTGATGGATTCCTTCAACCCTTCCACCGGTTGAACCTGCAAATCGGTGGAATGGTCCTGTATCATAGCTTAGGTTGCATTTGTGTTTTCTGTTTATGCATTGCATTGTTCAAGAGATCTGTTAGGAGCATGCTGTGAATCAGCCTAGCATCCTCATGTGCTAGGTATAGAAAGGTAAGTTGTTAGACTTTGGTTTGAAGGTGATCCGGCCCGGTCGTCACATGATCTTTGTGAAATTATGCGGTTTTGAGTGTTTACATGTAGTGGATGGATACACAGGAGTCTGCATGTACGTTTCCAGCCGGAGCAAGCCGCATCGTCATCTGCGAATGCATCGCCGTCCGGATCGGGTCGTGAAACTGTCGAAGTTTGCAAGTTGCAAGTGCATCAGGATGTTTTGAGTTGGATATATACTCAGTGTATATATCGCAGTCAGGATCATCTCTCGGAGAAGCTCATCATCCGCATATCACTAACAGATGCGGGTGTGAAAGTTCAGTTTTTGTCTAAGTATTGAAGAGTTCATCAGGATGATGTGTGACGTCATCGTCATCAGGATATGACGTCATCGTCATCAGGATATTAAGAAATCCCTCTATGCGAGTTTATCCTGTTGTCGCTAAGTGGTTAAGTATCGGCGCAGGCAGGAAGATGTGAAACATCATCAGGAGGTTCCAAGACAACCGGATAATTTATATCATGATGCTGTTGCTTGTAACGTCGGGCAGTGGAGCGTCGAAGGCAAGGTGTTGAAGGTGATCGTCATCAGGATATTTGGGCAACCGGATATTTGGATATCCTGCTGACGAAGGTGATATTGAATATCATGCTGATGCCTCATATATTGCAGATTTATTCTTCAGGGAAATTGTCAGAATTCATGGATTGCCTTTGAGCATAGTTTCAGACAGAGATGTGAAGTTTGTGGGTCACTTCTGGAGAACCCTTTGGAGGAAACTGGGAACCAATTTGTCTTTTTCCTCTGCATATCATCCTCAAACGGATGGTCAGACTGAGGTAGTGAACCGTTCCTTGGGGAATCTGCTTAGATGCTTGACAAAACAGCATGGAGAGAAGTGGGACAATATTCTGTCTCAAGCTGAGTTTTCATATAATGATACTGTCAATAGGAGCACAGGGAAATCGCCTTTTCAGGTAGTTTATGGAATGCATCCCAGAGGAATTTTGGAGTTGCGAGATCTACCTACAGCAGATCCTGTTAGTGCAGATGGAGAAGCTTTTGCTGAAGCCATCAAAGAAGTTCATGATCAGGTCAAGACCCAACTCCAGCAAACCACATTGAAATATAAGGAATATGCTGATAAGAAGAAGAGGGATGTTCAATTTGATGTTGGAGATTTGGTTTGGGTTCACTTGAAGAAAGACAGGCTCCCTAAGGGGAAGTATACTAAGCTCATGCCAAAGAAAGTTGGACCATGTCAGATTTTGCGAAAGCATGGACAAAATGCTTATGAGATCCAACTCCCACCTGATCTTGGTTTGTCTCCTATCTTCAATGTATGTGATTTAACTCCATACAAGGCTAATCCAGATGCAGATCAGGATATTCTACAGGACACAGTTGCTGAAGATATTCCTCCACATGATCCTCCACAGTTACAGCAGATTTTGGACACTAGAGTGGTCAAACAGACCAGGAACAAAAAGTACTTGGAGTACCTCGTCTCTTGGAAGGGACAGCCGAACTCTGAAGCAGTATGGATGACTGCAGAACAGATACAGAAACATGGTGCCGACCTTGATACTCTCATCTCAAGTGGACTTGAGATTTCTTCTTTTGGGGAGTATGGTGCAGGAGCACCCGCACATTATCAGGATATAGGTCCGCATGATGACATACATGATCAGGATATAGGATAATTATCAGCATGATGACAGGATAGTCTATTTTTAGTATGTTTGACTTTAGCATGTAATAAGGTCCATTGGACCGATGCTATGTATTAGATCAGCATAGGAGTATGTGTAGGCAGTTAGAGATCGGGTTAAGGTAGTCTGAGCTGTCCTCTCTCCCAGCCACTTGGAAGCTCCCAGCCGCTGGGAAGTGAGTTGGTAGTACTCGAAGGATTTGTTATATATACCTTCGATCTGTTAGGGTTAAGATATATTGACAGTTCATATTGATATTGAGATTGATGTTGATAGGTGTATCGGTGTTGTGTTGAGTTGAGATTCAGGAGAGCAGTTCAGACATTGTGAAGCTGTATTCAGGACATTTGAATTTCAATTGAATAAGATCTCATCTTTGCATTATCTGATTGTGTCAAGTTGTATCTGTTTTGATTTCCTTTCCGTTTTGCAAGTTGATGGATTCCTTCAACCCTTCCACCGGTTGAACCTGCAAATCGGTGGAATGGTCCTGTATCATAGCTTAGGTTGCATTTGTGTTTTCTGTTTATGCATTGCATTGTTCAAGAGATCTGTTAGGAGCATGCTATGAATCAGCCTAGCATCCTCATGTGCTAGGTATAGAAAGGTAAGTTGTTAGACTTTGGTTTGAAGGTGATCCGGCCCGGTCGTCACATGATCTTTGTGAAATTATGCGGTTTTGAGTGTTTACATGCAGTGGACGGATACACAGGAGTCTGCATGTACGTTTCCAGCCGGAGCAAGCCGCATCGTCATCTGCGAATGCATCGCCGTCCGGATCAGGTCGTGAAACTGTCGAAGTTTGCAAGTTGCAAGTGCATCAGGATGTTTTGAGTTGGATAAATACTCAGTGTATATATCGCAGTCAGGATCATCTCTCGGAGAAGCTCATCATCCGCATATCGCTAACAGATGCGGGTGTGAAAGTTCAGTTTTTGTCTAAGTATTGAAGAGTTCATCAGGATGATGTGTGACGTCATCGTCATCAGGATATGACATCATCGTCATCAGGATATTAAGAAATCCCTCTATGCGAGTTTATCCTGTTGTCGCTAAGTGGTTAAGTATCGGCGCAGGCAGGAAGTTGTGAAACATCATCAGGAGGTTCCAAGACAACCGGATAATTTATATCATGATGCTGTTGCTTGTATCGTCGGGCAGTGGAGCGTCGAAGGCAAGGTGTTGAAGGTGATCGTCATCAGGATATTTGGGCAACCGGATATTTGGATATCCTGCTGACGAAGGTGATATTGAATATCATGATGATGCCGCTTGTGATTGGCACCCGATGAACAGTGCAACCAGAGGATGTTTGCGCCCGTTGAATATCATGATGATGTTGATAGGCGACAGGCGGAGGAGGTGAATAGTAGTCGGCAGGAGGATAATTGCGATCATCTGAAATATGATGATGCTGTTGGTGTCTCTAGGAAATGTGATGATGATGTTTAGTCGATAGTGAATTTTATCATGCTGTTTGTATTGTTGGCTGCTCCGTCCTGTTAGGTTGCCTCCGTTGCGTTTCGCTCTGCATCAGATCATCAGGAGGATAATTGTGATAGTCAAGTATCATGATGCTGCTGACAGGCGAAAGGCGAAAGGCGATAAGGAAGTGAACAGTAGTTAGCAGGAGGATATTTCATGCCTCTTCGAAATATGATGATGTTGTCTGTGTTAGCAAGAAATGTGATGATGATGACAAGCCGATAGGTATTACATACTGCATGTCCAGGATTTTAACATGCTGGTTGTGTTAATGACTCCTCCTTCCCATTTGTAAGCTTCTGTTGCGTTATCCTCTACATCATGAGGTGTCTGAATTTGTGCAGGCTATTAGGGAGTTAGGCCATTCCCATTAGGAGGTGGCATGATACTTAATGGAGGTACTTGCAAGGGTGTAGGCATGACTGGTGGAGGTATCATAGCTCCATTAGGATATTGTGCAGGATATGATGCAGAATATGATGTAGGATATTATGGATACATGCCAGGTAGTGTAGGGATTGCAATATTTGGAGTAGGAGCTGGGACTAGCTATTGATTTACTTTGATAGCTTCTTGAAAGGCTCCTGTCAAGGTAGTGATCTCAGGATGTGTTCTCCTAATGAACATGGAAGTCAATCGATCCAGGGCTGAATAATAGATACTCCTAGCATAAGCATCTGCTACTACATAAGGAGCAACTAACTTGGATAGCATTTTCTGGAACCTAGCATTAAAATTGGCAATAGGTTCATTCTTGAATCTTTTGATTGTAGCAAACATGTGGTAATTCATAGATGGATCAATAGGGACCTTGAACCTATCAAGAAAGGCTTTCTCAAGGACAACCCATGAACCAACAGAAGCTTGACCAAGACTAATAAACCAATTATAAGCCTCATCCCCTAAGGAAAAAGGAAATAATCTGCATACAACATCTTGATGTTCTATTCTGGCTCTATAGCAAGCTTCCTTAAATGTCCTGATATGATCATCAGCATCCTGATAAGGATGATATTTTGGACAAAGTTTGTCCAGATTCCTTGGCAACTCATGATATGCATTGAAGGTTAAAGGTGATTCTGCTGCAAAGAAAGACATTCCAATTGGAGGAGGTTGAGCGGGTGGTACAGCTGGCTGAGGTTGGACCTGGGGTTGAGGTTCAACAAGAGGTGTCACAGATATCCCAGAAGGTTCTTGCAAACCAACAGGAGTTATAAGAGGAGGTTCTGGCGAAGCTTCTGATGCACTAGACCTAGGAGTATGATGGATGTCTACAGTTCTAGGTCCGAAACCTCTAACAAGCAATTCTTCAAAGATTCCACTAGATCTAGACCTGGTATTTATCTTGTGAGCCAGGATTTCTCAATTTTGAGGCAAATTGGCTGAAACTTTGTAAATATTGGCTGGATTTCACCGGCTGAGACAATATTTGCAGTCGGATGACTGATCAGACTGAATATTTACAAAATATTTGCAAAGATACTGCAAATATGAAAGGATATTTGAGGTATAATGACTCTTACCACAGGATATCAAGTTTCTAAGGCTAAAATTCTTCAAAGCTTGAACAGATTTACTTAACGTTGGCTAATATTTGTGAATTCATGATGATCTACTGTAAAGCTTGCAATATTTATGACTAATTTTAGGAACTTTACACAGAATGAACATTTACAAGCCTGTTACAGTAAATATTTGAGCAATATTTGAAATTCACGAATGCACTGGGGTTACCTTACTCTCTGCATCATCAAACCTAAAAATAATGATGATGAGTGTGTTCTTTCAGATAAAGGTTCTCCTTCTAACGCCAATTTATGTTGCGTTAGGAGCAAGGAGCCTGCACAAAATGTATGATGACTGAAGCAATGGTGTCTTTTCCAGTTGGTCCTCCTTCTAGCGCTAATTTATGTTGGTCATGATGTTAGTCATAAACAAGCATAGAATAAAAGTACACATTAACCTTTATTCATCTTGAAAGATACGATGAATTTAGAGAATTCATGATCCCAAGTCTCCGGTGATTAGGTCTTAATCTTCTGACGTTACTCAGAGGTTGATGTGTGTTGTTGTTTCCATTTTGGGGCCTTACATAGAGTTCATCATCATGACGCTATTTCTACAAAGATTCTACACAGAGACGTCATTTTACATAGTTATTAGATTCAATGACACAGTTATACTCAAATATTTGCATGATATTTATTAGTAATGCATGCTTTAGTTTCAAATATGCTAAATATTTCCACTTATCTACGAGATGTCCACATATTTGTATTGTTTGCTTTAGATGTTCAGTTATTTGCAATTATGATAGTGAAATGCTCTGAGATTTAACAGAAATTGAAAGAAATACTTCAAATTAAAGTTGAACCTTTAGCTTTTGAACCACATGCACATCAGATACAGTCATGAAGAGAAGAAAACCAAACCATATGTTCACCAAGACATTCCACAGCTAGATACAGTAGGTGCTAACTTCAAAGGAATTGTATGAAAACAATGTATGTAAGTAGACATGCACTCCAAAGGATGCAGCAAATCACCACATAAATCAAGAATTCACACACTGATTACTAAAGATTTACTATGAATTGTAACCAAAACAGTCTTCTCATTCACTAAGTATGCAAAGATATAAATGTATACAAAAATCTTTGAAATAAGCCCTAAATACTTCAGCAGACAGATTTCAATTAAGTTTCGAATAATAGAAAAGAGGCATTCCAGCACCTTTTATAGAACAAGGTGAGGAATCCATTACAAAAGATCAATGATCTTGATTTGTCTATGAATATCTACGATCAAGATTTCTCTTTGACTATGTGAACCTTACAAAATGGCACAAGTTGCCAGCTGGCAACTATCTAAAAAACTTATTTCCACTAAGCATCCGATGCTGATATTTACTCTATGCTGCATCATCATCTACCTTCTCTGATTCATGTGCATCATCATCATGTGCATCGCTTCCCAAACTTTCATCATCCTGATGATGATGACTTCGCATATGAGGTTGCATGCTGCTCTGGATCTGTTCATATAACTGCACAATTTTATCTACTTCTCCGCCATCCCGAGTCTTTGCTTTGATGATGGCATGCTTGTGTGCCTCATATTTGTGTCTACTGCTATCCAGTTTGTCTTTCCTGTCTCGCAGCGTCTCATTGTAATTTTCCATCTTGACTTTGATTCTCATTATTTTGTCTATGACTTCTTCCGTCAAGTGCACAAGTGGATCATCAACTACTGATTGGAAGTTGCCGTGTAAAGCTTTGATGGCAAACTCTTCATCTTGATTTTCTATTTTCCCTTCCACTTTTCCTTCCAGTGTTTCCAATATTTCTGCCTCAACAAACATTAAATCATGCAACTTTATGCTGATATCTCTTAGTTTATTATTGCATCTTCTGAGTACTCCACATTCAAATTGAATGTCCTTATAACATATATCAACCAACAAGGTAGTATTGCTGTTTAATACCTACTTTTTGATAAGCAGCTGAGGATTTATCCTCCTTATTTCTCCCAGGATGTCTAATACTTTTTCTAATTTGTAAGACCTTTTTCCTGTCTACATCTGCAATTTGTCTACCTTGGTCCTGGAGTCACTGAGAGTGTTCCACCTCTTCAAAGAGGCCTTTACCACTTCCTCCGCATCACCCAATGTGGATGACATCCATCTCCTTAGTATAGATGCCTCATGTTTCATGAGGTCTAATTTATTCACCTCCTCTTGAGAAATAGCAGTCAGTGGGACTGCATGTTCAGTTGAAGTATCTTCAGTATTGGTTAGCCTTCCTATGTAGGCATGCAACTGAGCAATGTGCTCTTTGTGTTGCTTATTTTTCTCCTTCTCTCTTTTCACCTTCTGGATTAAAGAATCAATAATATCCTTGCCCTCTTGACCCTCTTGGTCTTCATTGGCAAATCCTAAGTCCACTGTGCTGATCTAGAACTCATCTAAGGTAATCTTACCTTTTTCTTTCTCTACAATAGGCACTACAATCTGTGCAGTCCTTCTCCCAGTTGTTGGATCTCTTTTGATGGCCGAAGTCATTCTAGCCTTCCTCTTAGGTTTTATTATATCCTCAGTAAATAAGGTAGATACATCAAATTCTTGAATTTCAAATTCTTCTTCTGTATTTACCTCTTTCTCCAACCAGGGAGGTACCTGATCATGTTTCTCTGCATCATCATGATGTTCACCTGTGTCTCCTATTTCTATCAACAGATGTGATGGAGAAGGTGATTTCCTTAATTCTTCTTCATGATGCTTGCTTTGACATTGATCCTATGGCACATCCTCCTATTGAGGAACTTCTTTCTTCGGAGGAGCATCTTCCTAAGGTGGAGGATCTTGTGATGTATCTATATGCTGATCATGATCCTTTTTTGTCATTACCTCATCCTCCTTTGGCTTTTCCTCCTGTTGAGGAACATTCTCAGTTGTGGATAATTGGGAAGTCTCCTTAAGTGCTGGTGCTGGTTCTGTAATCACAATTTGTTCTGCACCTGTCCTACTTATTTCTTGAACCTTGGCAGCAGGATCTTCTACCACATTTTTCTCATCAGCTTTCCTTTCCTGAACCTCTACTACAGCAGTTTCTGCTGATGCATCTTGTGCGCTTGGTTGGCTTATTTCTGAAGCATGGCCTTCTGGTTCTGCCATCTTTACTTCTTCTGCAGATTGCCCTTTGTCAGGTGATCCTGTTGGATGTTCAGGATTTACATCCTGTTTCTCTATTATGTCTATCACTGCAGTATTTGTCACCTCTACAATCAGTGCATCTAGCCCAATTTCTTGGGCTATCTACTATGGGCTCTTTTCTTTCTTAGTTTCCACTTGCTTCATCTCCTCTAGTATAGTTTGAACTGGTGGAGTCTTGTGAGGGGTCATGTGCATACCTGCAGCAAGGGTTTCCATCTTCTTTGAAGCCACCTCCTGCACAACCTCATCATCAGATAAAATTATTGTCTCGTCTAGCGAGATATGACCTTCTGCTTGTGTCTGGGAGGTTTCTTTCATCTGCTCTTCTGCGAGCTCGGTCTTAAACTTGACTATGGTAGGAAGTGGAACATTGTGCTGAAGTTCCCTATGCACTTCACTACCTGCCCCTTGTAACAATGTAGGGGGTTGTCTTATTTCACCTCTCATGGAGGTTCTTAGTTTTTTAGGTGGGGTAGACACCACCACCTGTGGAGCTCTTCTTTTTCTTTTTATTATCAAAGGAGCCTATTCTTCTTCAGGCTCTCTATCCATGAGGATATCTTCTTCATCATGTTTTCTTGAGGATTGACCCTCTTCTAGGGTCTCAATAATTCCAGCCTCTGTTGTCTTACTCTTCTTGGACTTTCCTTTCCTTGTCCTTGGAGGGGATGCTGATCCTGATCCTGATGTTGCTGCCTCCTCAGCTACAAATACTACCCTTTCAATAATAACCCCTTTGGGTTCATTATCTACTTTCTTGCCCCTTGGGGGTCTTTTGCTCTGTTGTTGTGGTGGAGGGAGTCTATCTCCCTTAGACTTTCTCTTCTCATTTATGAAATCATCATACTCCCCATCAGGAATCTCTTGCCCCTTCTTCTTGTTGTCCACCGTAATGGCAACACCCTTCTTCTTCAATGCCCCTATCTGTTCATCAACCTAGGCTTGGGTTAGTTGTATGGTCCTGGCAATGAAGGGGTCCAAGGATATGTCCTCTTGTTTGGTGAGGTCAGCTGCAGAGATGGTATCATTATATATTTTCTTCTGTTCATACTCATCTGCAATTATCCTACCATCATCTTTCTTCAATTGTTGGGGAATGGGGATGCAATCAAAGGTTCTAATTTGATTCAGTGTTAGCCTTTGATATCTTCTTCTTCTTACTTCTGCTTCATCTTCAATGTCAGCCCAGAAGTCTTCTAGGTGCCTCTGATGAATAGGCTTTCCTATTATTTTCTGCATCCTGCTATAAGGATCATATGGTCTTATCAGTGGAAAAGGCTGCAACTTCATTTTATTCAGGGTGACCATCACCTTCTTTATGTTCTCTGAATTAGGACACATGTACCAGCCAATGGTGACTGGAAAGAAAATTGGTGGCAACTTCCTTACATCCTTGTATGTTTTTAATATTGTGGAGCTCTGCCTTATGGACTCCATCAATATCATTACATCAGTGGGATACCTTGGCAGCATGATGGGAGGTCCTTCAAAACCCTCAATCCTCATGTAGGAAAATGTGGCAAATTGTATATACCAGGCTCCATGCCTATAGATTATTTCTTGAGCTTCCATGCTCAATCTCTTTGTTGTATCCTCCTCCATGGTTCTGACTAGATGCATAGAAAATGCATCATTTACCAGTTTGTAATCTTGGAGGTAATTGGCTCTTTGTAGCTGGGGATGATGATCCCAAATGTGTACAGCATTGACTATGCTTGTAAGCTTTCCATCTGTAACTAGTGCATCAAATGTGCCTTTATAAGCATAGGAGTAAACAATGTATGATGTCATATGCACAATTTGAACCTCCTAGGTTCACCAGCTGCTTATGCAGAGCATCACTTATTAGCTAGCCCCACAATGGCTTGATATCTGAGTATATGCGCATCATGATCACACCATACATCTAGTCCTTAAAACTACCAACATCAGGCTGGCCTGTTACTCTACTCAGTAGTGCAATCATGTACTGGTACTCTTCACTAAAATCATATTTGAATAAGTGCACAGCAAGTTTGGTGGCTACAGCATATGTGTTGTTCTCAGCCCTCCATTGGTACATATTCTTCCTAGCTTGTTTCTTGTTATTCTCATATTCTCTCTCTGATTTCTTCAGGTCCACACTATTGACCTTCTTGCCCAATGGCAATCCAAATGTCCTAGAAAGACCTTTGATGGATAGGTCTGCATATATCCTCCCATGCTTCATCACCTACCGGGTCTCTGGGTTGTAGTTCCGAGCACACTTGATAATCAGCTCCGGGGATTCCATGGAGTACGGGAAACCGGCGGCATTCCACATTTCAGACACGAATACCACATCCAGCACAGGACTTCTATTCTGCTCATCATTCAACCTAGCTGACCATGCTTCTAAATTGGTATTCACCTGATGGGTATCTGTAATTGCGCCATATTTGAATAGGACGCCCCTCTGGGATGAAAACATAGGCTTACTGAATTCAGCCTCACACTTAGCCAACCTCTTGTCAGCCATGGATGCTTGCAATTAACAAAATCTTGTCTTACAATGGGTTTTCACATGCATGCATATAGCGATTAACTCTACTAATCATCATGCCTACTGTATCCATTCAACATTAACTAATCATGTGGATGCATAAACCAGAACTTCAGATTAACAACCCATACCTGATTATCACAGAAATAACATGATGAAGGTTTCATTTACTTACCTGGATATGCAAATCTCCTTTTATACCAGTGGACTTCTAAAAAATGCTCTTAATTCTGCTGATGATCACACACTTCCTCTTGTCTGTGAGCTCGATTCGTACAACTATCGCCTGTATGAGGATATGGAAGCTGGTACTCTGTAAAAACAAATTTATCGTAAGGTAAAAATAAAATGACGGTGAATTCACCTTTTTAACCATACACTTAGGGTAAAATTAGGGAAAACCCTGACAGATTGGATCTTATTCATTAATTTTTTGCATGGAAAGTCAGGATTTCGTCAGGTGTTTCATCAGGTCTTGTGATCGGCGGGAACTACCTACCATGTTTGCACGCATTAAATGACAATGGCGGCAATAGGAGCGAGGTGATGTTCGCAAGACAGGATGATATTCAAATGATAGGAGGATGTTTGCAAATAGCGTCCTGATTTTAATATGATCATCCTCCTTGAGAGGAAAAACTATCGTTGACAAGATTAGGTGACGAACGCACCCTTTGGTTATGTTTAGCACATCAGGAGGATATCTCAATATATCAGGTGATGTTTCAAAGATGATGATGACTGGACAAACTTACATGTCTCTCTTTCGAAATATCGGGATGACGTCGTCCAGATATTCATTTATTATATCGCTAAGGCATGATGACGTCATCGTCATGTTATGGGAACAAGATCATGTTTATGAAATATCCTGCCGAGAGGTAAATGTGATGATGATGTCATCATCATATCGCTTCTTTGTTTATCAGACTTGAATGACATCATTAGGATATTGGCTTAGGGGGATATTTTGCGGCAGGAGGATATTAGGAAATATCAGGTTACATTGAAAAATATGATCCTCGCGAAATACATAAGGCTGCCGACGGGTAAAGGCTACTATCACCTAAAATTGACGTCCGGATATTCAGACCGCATGATTTTATTGGGTGATATACTATATTAGGGTGACCTTTTATAATATGACTGATGTTATGAAATATGACCCTCCCCCTGGGAATATCAGGTTTGACTCAAACTTTGACCATTCATAACTTTCACATCCTAATGAATATCAGGGTGATGTAAAAGACAAACCTGCATGGAATTTAATGCTCTTTCTAAATATGAGGTTTTTGGAATAAAATATGAAATTTGATGAACTGACCTCATGATGATCACTTACCTAGCCTTTTAATGCATGATGATCTGCATGACTTACTTTTACCAAACTGCCAGAAAGCACAGAACAAGCCAAACAAAAGTTGGGTCCTTGTTTTGCCAAGTCAAAATGGGGCATGTTGTGTAACCACACAACATGAACCCACACACACAAGCAAAAAGACAAAGCCACAGCAAGGCTCCTCATATTGCTAAGGAGTAAAATGGGGCGTGTTGTGAACATCACAACAACTAGCAACCAAACAAAACAATCAAATTAAAACCATTAAAGAAAATTAAATGAAATAAATTCATAATTTCCAACTATCTTTTCTGCAAATCATTATTTAACTTGAGACCTAATGTATTCAATAAGGTGCATGAATTTTCCTTTCAGTTTAGGTGGGTGCACATGATTAATTATCCTCATCTTGAAAATCAGTTGAACAAACCAGTGACTGATATTAGACTACCTAGTTGATGTCATTCCCTCATAGCCAACCGGATAGAGCCTTGCTGCCAGCAGGCATCCATAGCCTCGACAAGGTTATCGTTACAATTTTCCTAAGTAGAGCCCCACTGCCAGCAAGCATCTATAGCCCCGGTAGAGTTACCTAGATGGCTTAACCTAGATTTTCAGTAAAATCCATTTTATTACTTTATTTATTTTTGTATTTTGGATGATATAGAAACCTCATAAGATATTGCATTTGTAACTTCATGATGCAAGGAGTGGTCACTTGCTGAAATTAAAATGAGAATTGCAATGGTAGCAAGGGTGACCTTTGATTTTTCACCTAATATCTACACTAGTAAGTTCAACAAACCCAAGGCTTTTAGGTGTGTCATTGTGAGAAACTTTCTTTGAATACTCAACCCATAGTTATTGAATACAAAATTTCACAAGTCAAACAACTTTCTACATCTATGACAGTCACAACAAATTATGCATAAATTTCAAATAATTAACCTGAATGTTCTAAATTTTCCATTGTTTTCAGTGGTTGTTAGTCTGCTCTTGCATACTCTAAAACAAAATAAACATCCCTGTTGAGGAAACAACAAATCAAACCAAACAAGCAGACTGTACAAACAACTAACCTACGAAAGGAAACAATAGAAAACAAAACAAGAAAGCAAAGAAAAGAAACAAAACAACTATTCTACCAAACTGTACAAGACATTACAAGGCAAATAAAACCTAGGAAAAGACCCAAAGACACCTGTATTTGCATACTTCCTTAGATTCTATAGGAGCATTAGGGCATTAGTTATGGTTTTGATCCTAGCAAATTCATCCTTGTATTCTGAAAAATACTCTTGTATTCTAAATTCATTATGTTTAACAGAATAACTCTTTATGATTAGCAACTGAGGAAGCTCATCATGTTCATGATTAATCCATATGCATGTCTTATCTCTTGAATTTCCATAATCAAAATAATAATCAACATCATTTACTGTGGAAAGGAAAGATACAACCTGGTGCATCTCTGGTTCTGTTGGACATGCTTGTTTGTTGATAGTTGTTCCTCCATTTAACTTTGCATTTTCATTGCTTAGCTCAATGTCTGGTCTCACTTCGATTTGAAGAATGTATGACTCTTGAAGTATTAATTCCTCATCTTTATCCAACTTTGTTCCTTGATTCTGCATGTATAGTTTATCCTCCAGTTTAGGAAACTTCTCAATGTTTTCTTCAATTCTCTGCACATCAGCATCTAAATGAGTATCTTTATCATCATAATCTGATATACAGAAATTTATCATTTCTAAATCATTTGACTATAAAGGTGAAACAACTTTCGATTGATAGGAATACTCCTCTATTTCATTTTCAAAATGACAATGGACTGGCATCTGATCATGCACAATAACTCCAAAGCTTTCTGTATCTTCAATTTTCATGAATTGTTCATCAAATACCTCACATTTTCCATCCAGTAGAGTGTCTGGTTCCATTGACCTGCAACATTCTTTCATTTGATCATTCAATTTAAACAAGTCATCTATGAAATTAGGATTTACTTTCTTTTCTATGACTCCATTAGTTGCTATCATAGGAACTTCATCAGCAGCAGTGCATTTAAATTGTTCCACCACCTATTTACACTTCTTTATAAACTCATCTCTATCAAAACTACTAAACTCAGATCCAGAAACATTATCCTAACAAACATTTAATAATTCAATATATTTGTCTAGTGTATCAAGATCAATTTCATATTTATCTTCCCCCTCATCAAATCTTTCTTACTGATTGTCTGATGGCGTGAAACAAGAAGCACTTTCTTCTCTATGATTTTCAAAAGACTCATACCTGCATTCCCCTTTACCTGTACTAGGAAGTAGAGAACTCCTATCAATCTCACCATAAAATGACTTAAGGAAAGATGCTTCCTCATCTTTACCTTTTAGAACTAATTCAGCTATTCTATTTTCTAACCAACTCATGATTATGGGTGTTGTCTTTTCTTATTTCCAGAATTTCTTCATTTTCCTACTAGACTTCATCCCTAAACACATCTAAGAAAAGAATTAGTCCTTTCAAATATAAATCTATCCTAGTGAGGAAAGTTAAACAATTAATTTCACTGTGCTCTACAATCTTGTGTATCCTACAACAACTAGATAAACCAAAGTTAGATAAACTTTGAGGATAAAGCTACTGATTCAAAGTTTCCCGAAATAAAGGAATGTTAACTTGATAATTGCCTTCATATGCATCCATTGAAATGAGACTCTACTTTCAATTTTTTTTTTTAGGATTTTGAAATTTTAATGAGATCTATCATATCTCAGAATAAAACTTGAATGCTCACAAAATCAAATGAATCTTTGAAGCTTGGAGCTAGATCTTTGCAAAGATACAGCCAAATCTTCTCAAACAAGATATATTTATAGACATTTAACTTAGATGATGAAATATTTATGCAACATTTGTAGAAAACCACAGATTCTTTGTTCACCCCTCCTACCGTTAATTTATGTTGATGATGATGTTACTCATTAACAAACATGAAATAAAAGTTACACAACAACCTTTATTTATCTTGAAAGATACGATGAATTCAAAGAATTCATGATCCCAAGTCTCCATTCATTAGTTAATAATCTACTGACATTACTCAGTGGTTGATGTGTGTTGCTATTAATAATTCAGGGGCCTTACATTCTCCATTAATTTCTGCAAAGTTCATCAGTATTCCTCCAAATATCACGTCATTTATGTCTGCTCTGCATAAATTTCCAACAATTTGACCTCTACACTATGAATTTACTCAAATAATGTGCCTACAGGTTGATATTTGCATGATTTCTACCATTATTTGCAAGTCTTTGCATGATATTTTCAACACTACATGCATTTAGTTCAAATATGCTAATGGTTTTCAGTTACCTATGGGATGTCAACATATTTCTCTATTCTGCTTATTATTTATCATGATTTGTAGTTATGGAAGTGATTTCAATGAAATTAAAATGAGAAAAAGGGTTAAAGAATGAGATTCCCAAAATTACTTGATTGAGATCACTGATCCACATACATGTTCTGATACAACAATGAAGAGAAGAAAAATAGAATCATACTTCACCAGGACATTCCACAAATATGCATGATCCAGTGCAAATCTTCAAAGGATAAGTTGACAACAACACACAATAATATGAAAGCGCTTCTATTGAACATAGCATTCACCATTACATATCCAGAAATCAACTTGAAGATTATGTAAAGTTTACAATCAAGATGTAATCTGAAGCTTCATCTCCATCCAGTATGCTTTAGAACAAGTACATTTATAATGATCTGAAGAAAGAACTTTGACATTTTAACAATTTAATCCTCATTAGTCTCAGTAATCCAATCTCTTCTACATTAAATTAGCTCGGTCAAATTTAGAATGATTGAACTCTATCGTCTATATCCCTAAAAGACAAGTTTTGGCCCCTTTATAGAACAAAGACCAAAAAATGGTTACAATGATCCAAGGATTAGGATCCTCTCATAACAATCAACGGTCCAGATGAACAGTATGTGTCTGCCAGCTGGCAAACAATGCATTTGATAATATCCTCCTCAGCTCAGGTTCATGTTTCCCCTATGTCCGCAACTCTACAATTTCTAGTTATTTCACTATGCAACATCCAGCCAGACTCCAAACAGCTCCAATAGTCTGCAACAAATAGACAAGAATTAAGCATCATCATCATTTCAGTAACTAGCAGGAAGAATGAACATTACAATACATGTGAAATAGGCCCAGAATATGCAAGGTTAGATATCAGGCTATGAATATTTATCATCTGTGAGCAACCGCATATCCAAATGCATATACAACATTAAGAATGGTCAAGTCAACCATCGTTGACCAAAAACATGCTATTGGGCCCTAGAACGGCTTTAAAATCCCCTCGTTTTGCCTTTATTTCCTTGTATCTCGCAAATGTATATCATAAATATACAATCACAGTGAACATACAAAGAATTTTCAATATTTAATTTTCCACTCGCATCCAGTCTTTGTATATTTCTTTCGCATATCAGCTCCAAACATACAAACACCTTTGTATGTCCCATTCGGACTTATCGCCCTTTTATAAACTGCATTTTATTCATTCTTTGGCAGATCCGCGATGTATAAAGCACAATGTATCCTTTGATATACATTTGGATATGATGCATCCTTTATACCAAATTTTAATTTCCTTTGAATTCTGGCTTGTATGTATCAAGCAATGTATGTTTCGAAACATACATACAAAGAGCGGAATATACAACAATTTAACTCCTTTTCATAACAATTTCAATTCCGTGACTTGTATATAGCCAATGCATATCAGAATGTATGTAAGATACATACAAAGCACAAACATACAACGACTTAACCGTAATTTATAACCTTTTCGGTTCCGCAGCTTGCATGTACAAAGTGCAATGTATATTGCAATGTATGTACCACAATGTATACATACATTGCGAAACATACAAGGACTTAATCTTGTTTTATAATAATTTTGGTTCCACAACTTGTATGCGAGATTTGCACCTTTTGACATGCATATCTTCCTTTTACTCAAACATGCAAACATAAAATGCATCCGGCGGACTTATCTGAGCATTCATTATAACTTTTAACTCCGTCGGGTCCACCTTGTATGTACAAATAAAACATTAGCCAAATGCATACAAGTAAACAATGTATCCAAACCTGATAACCTTCCTATGTGACCATACAAAGACCTAATATACAAATAGCTTTGTATATGAGAGACATTGTATACACAAACGACTTTGTATATACAAACATACAAACCCATACCACAATGCATTTACCAAAACAACACACATAACTTGCAAAATATAGGGAATTTTAAAATGGTTCAAAAAGCAACCCCTATTCATTTTTTACAAGGAATTCACCTGTACTCTACCCTAGTACTTAATGCTTATTTTTCTTTATTTTAAACAAGGTTTGTAACTTTTCACTTCCTTTTCCCTTTACCACCAAGTGAACCCACACACGCAAGAAAAAAGACAAAGCCACAGCAAGGGTCCTTGTTTTGCTAAGGAGTAAAATGGGGCATGTTGTGAACATCACAACAGACAGATTACTATATGTTGTGATAGTCAGAGTGCAATTTTCTTAGCAAAGAATCCTACTTTCCATGCCAGAACAAAGCACATTGATGTTCAATATCATTTTGTTCGTGATATGGTAGAAGATGGGAAGGTGATATTGGAGAAGGTTGACACTTTGAAGAATGTTGCAGATGCACTGACTAAACTTGTGGACATAGATAAGTTCAGATGTTGTTCAGAGTCTATGGGTCTCTTGGCCCCTAACAGTTAAATCTTGTCCTTCTATCGGCTCTTGCAAGGTGTTCGACAAGTGGGAGAATGTTGGGAATTAAGGTGTCTCAACCTTGCAATTCCTAGAATTGATTATTTGATTATTTATTTATTTATTTGCCTATGATGTAATTTATGTTGCACATCTTGTTTTGTCATTTAGTGTAAAGTGGTATGGTGAGTTGTCATTCAACTTCTAAGGTGACTAGGATGGTCAACTCATCCCATGTGGATATAGGCATCCCATTTAACGTGGTGCTAATATGCCATGTGTTGGCATCTTGTGGTATGATAGAGGAGTTATTTTGTATTATAATCTATGATGCATAAGAGCCAAGTATAGAGATTCCTATGACAAGTGAAGACAAGTGTCGGAGAGCATCTTTGCATGTGCAGAAGGCATCTTTGGGTGCCCAAGTTGGGTTATGAAATGTTGTAAGAGGAATATAATATTTTTAGTCATGCATGATAGATTCTCTTACAACATTAAGTGTTCTTATGTTGTAGATTTTTATGACAGCTGTAAGATGCATAATAGCATCTGTCATTGCCTATTTTTAGCCTGGAGCACTCCATTCTTGGGAAGCCAAATTTTCCATGTATGATAGATGTAAGAGAGGTATGTATGTTGGGCAAGTGTCCTTGGGTGTGTGAAATGGGCCATGTGGCCAAGATGGACGCCCATCTCTAGAAGCTTCTCAAGTTTGCCTTGTAACTCTATATAATGAGGTGTTTTGGAGTAGTAGTTGCATAGTGTTTGTACAGGTACTGTTATGCTACCAAAATTACTCCAGAAATGACATTTACAGACTCCTAGAAGAACTTGCATTGCAAGTGTGATGTAAACAATCTTGTTTTGATAATACATTGTGCAGGTTTTGGAGTGTGGGATTTTTCACCTGAAAAGGTTTTCCCCATGATATATCTTGTGTCTCTCTTGCATTCTTGTGTTGTGTTTGCTATTGTAATCTCTGTGTTAAACCATAACATAATTGTAATTGTAAGGATTTAAATAATTTGCATACTATTTGCCTCATTAGATTGGTGTAGGAAGTGTGTTCTGCGTACCTTGCTTCCTTTTAGTTGCCTCCCATTCGTCCTCTCAATACCCACAAAGCTTTGCCACCTTCTTATGGCCCAAAGGCCTTTTTTCAGTTCCACCATGTCCTAAGGCATGATGCTGAGAGATGTTTATGTCTAAAACACATACTTCAAAACTTTATGAATCAAAATGTCATCCAAGTGGCTAGCATAAATGACAAAGGAATTAAGTGTGGCACTCCACTCAACCAGAATATACAAATATATACAAATCCCATGCCATGTCATTCAACTAATTTTATAGACCCTTCATCTTCATCTCTAGCATTAGGTACAACTAGTGATGTTCCCTCCTCTTCCTTGTATGCAAAAATGGTAGGCATGATGGATGTTTTATCTCACCTAGCTCAAGAGTATCTAGTTCCTGAACCTATCATTTATTTCTCACCCTTTGATATCCCTACAAATATATATGATCGTCCCCTATACATCTCTATTGAGGTCAATGGAACTCGTAAAGGGTTTTTTAGTTGACCTCACTTGCATGTTAAATGTTTGTATGGAGGAATTTATATATATCCTTGAGTTGTATAAGGACCTATACAAGAAATCAAAGGTCTATATATGGTCTTATTGATGGTTGTTTTGGCACATCAACTCAAGTAGAATGAAGATCACTCTATTTATCCTGAAAAGGTAACCAACCTACAAGGTTAATTTCCTCCAAGGTCCTTGTTAGCTAGGTCTCAACCATGTTGGAGCAACTTAGTGGTCTATGTGAGTGTTTGTTCAAGGGGCCTATGTTGGTAAATATAAACCTAGACCAAAAAATGAGGTCTCTTTAGAGACAAGTCTTGCTTTTGAGCTCAAACTAATGGAGTCTCTATATAGAAAAATGTGATCCTTAAAACTCAAAGTTCCCAAATCTAATCCTAAACCATTCTGGCTATAAAGAAAGTGCAAAATAGGATTAGGGTTTTAGAGAAAAATGAATGTAAAATAAATGGAAAACCTTTGCATTTGTTTCCATTTTACTTAACATATTTGATGAGATTAAAATAACCTGAAATGTAATGACCAGTATTTAACATTGATCTTGAACATATCAAATGCAAGAGTCTAAGGAGTTCCTAGGAAACTGAAATTAAAAGAATGAAAATACCATATGTGATGATAATTTGGAGAAAAATAGTAAAAACCTATTAAGCTACCACAAAACTCTAAATTTCTACTCAAACCAAAATCACCACTGAAACTAATAGAAAAACACAGAATTTGAAATAAACATGATTTATACCTTCAAAGTCAGATTTCTCCTTCATGTCCCATTGTGTCCTATCTTCTTGAGATCATGATTTATTTGGTTGTAATTATGCTCTCAGAATGCACTTCTTTATTTCAAGATGACTCTAAGATGAATGGACTTGTGGTGGATTTTATGCAAAGCAAATGATTCTACAATGATCAACTATGATAATGATTGGATGAAGCTAATGCAATGCAACAATGGTGATGGTTATTGCTAAATGATATGCTAATGGAGATTGCTAAATGCTAATGATATGCTAATGGAAATTGCTAATGATAATGATATGGAAATAGAAATTGCTAATGATAATGATATGCAAATGGAAGCCAAAGGCACACTTTTGATATTTGATATGATTTTAGCAGCATGAAAATATGATTTCTCTTGTGTTGTTCCAAAGTGAAGATGAGAAACTTCATTTTATAGGCAACGATGGCTTAGATCCAAGTGGCAAAAGATCAATGGTTGAGGAATTAGTCTTATGACATGGAGTGTCAAGGTCGAATTGGTTGGATGAGGGGAGATATAGAAGGAGGATGTTCCTACTACATTGATAAGATGGAGAGATATGTGGGACAAGGAGTCACATGGCGAGATGCTCACAAAGACCATGACAGAAAGATGGAAGAAGGAGTCTTTGTTTGTTGGGATGTTGGGGGAAATATAGGACTCATGAGACAAGTGTCTCATAGTCAACTTTGACCATGATGATGTGGAAAAACCAAATTCTACAAAGTAGGGATGGTTGAGAGGAAATAGGACATGTGTTGAAGATAAATGTTTAATTAAATATTATTAATATTTAATTTATGGTGCAACTGTTAGTTGCCGTTGCACCAAAAGATTGACCTATTAATGCTCAATACAACCACTTGACTTAACAAGCACGGGAGGTGGTTAAGCCCTTGTCACAAACCACCACAGCATAGCACTGAACAAGCAGACCAAGGGCCACACCTTGCAACAATCCCCCCCAGTGCAAGCGCGGGGTTTGAACCCGTGACCTCGGCTCTGATACTAACTGTTAGTTGCCATTGCACCAAAAGATCGACCTATTAATGCCCGATACAACCACTTGACTTAACAAGCACAGGATGTGGTTAAGCCCTTGTCACAAACCACCGCAGCGCAGTGCTGAACAAGTAGACCAAGGGCCACACCTTGCAACAGCAACATGGAGGTGAGGTGTCAAATGATGTGTAGGTTGATGTGGAGGAATGATGTGGATTTTAGGAATATGACTTTGTCTTAGAAGAATAATTAAATAATTAGGATTATTTAATTAGAGATAACAAGAATTAAGATATTTAATTAAATAAATTAAATTTTATTTAATTATTGGAAGAATAGGATAAATGTGAATCAAATAAATAAATTACTATATGTATTTATTGATAGAGGAAATGAGAATAAAATAAGTATAAAATGTTTATTTAATTTATCTCGAGCCATTTTTGGGTGTATACATTTTGCCCCTCTTTGAGATGGTGTTGCGAAGTAACATCATTTCAAAGAAATTTAAAACATAGTGTTTGATTTGATAGAAGAAAATTGATTTAGAAGAAAATGATTGAATTGGAGAGGGTGATGCCCCAGTCACTCAAGAGCAAGGGCAATAAGGAAAGATAATGGTAAGTTAATGAATGATGATGATTCAAAAATAAACAAGGTATTGCCCCTATCAAGTTGTAAACCAATGATTAATTGATGATGATTGATAAGGATAGTGTTGTCATTGTGGGGAACAATATATCCCTAGATTAACACAAAGATGTGGGAACAATATATCCCATTGATGATAGAATGATGATTGATTGATTAATTGGTTTATGACAAGATTAGGATAAAGACCAAAGGATGTGATTGGATAATTTGGCTAGATTGATTAGCTAGATTGGTATGGAAAGGATGAGGTATATCAATAAGATGAATGATGATGATGATGCCCCCTCAAGAGGACAGTTGGGTTCAAATAAAATGGGTGTGCTCTCGAAACAAAAGGAGATAAAAGGATGAGTAGATAGAAAGATGTAGATAAAAATGTGATGATAATTTGGAGAACAATAGTAAAAACCTATTAAGCTACCACAAAACTCTAAATTTCTACTCAAACCAAAATCACCAATGAAACTAATAGAAAAACATAGAATTTGAAATAAACACATAATTTGAATTTGGTCTAACACTCATCTATACAATAAAGAGGCAGAACCCCTATAGTTTGACTCTCCCTCAAGGGTAGAAGCCAATCTCAGTTTGTGTCTCAATGTTTGTAGAAGAGGGTTTTGACCTAGTTTAACTCCTAAGGCTAGATCACTCTTTTCTACACAACAACATCCATGTATGATATTGATGTTTCCATATGTTCCATATATGATATCCTTTGTCATACATCTAATTTTGCTAGTTTCATGACTCTCATGGGTATATTTCCTTTGATATTAGAAGATATTACTAAAATCATCTCCATGAACTATCATGAGAAAGATGGTGAGGATAAATCTTCTTCTACTTCTACTACAATTTATGAGCATACCATTTACATCATCTCTAAGGCATGTGATGGTGACTTAGCTTTGCCTACTTCACCCTATGCTTTGGATCCCTCTCCAAAAAATGATGACATCTTGGAGCAAGAGGATGAGATCATTGACATACTCCTTAGTCTCTCTTCTAGAGATAATGTTGAACATACTATTTCTACTTCTACCATAGCACATAATAAATCTATGGCTCATCCTATGGATCTTCCATCTTTGGTTGAATGTTCAAGTATCGTGGATATCAATAGGGATGTGAAGACCTTTGATCTTCCTTCTTTGGTTAAAAGTTCAATTACCTTGGATGTCACTAAGCTTGTGAATACTCTTAATATTACTCCTCTGGTTGCATGATCAAACCCCTTGGACATAACCAAAGATATAATCATCAATAATTTTAACAACACTTCACCCTCCCTTCATTCTAGTGCTCTCCCTTCAAAAGATGAAGCATTAGTGAATGAGGAGCAGTCTCTCACATTAAATCCCTTGGGGATGGACGTTGAGCTTACTCAAAAACAAAACAATTCCAATTCAATCATCATTAATAGACTTATTCCGCCCACTAAGGGGGTAGTGATTAAGTGTACTAATGTTCCTAAAATCACTATTCACAAGACACCTAATACGTCTCCTCACTTCAAACTGGTGATTATGGTTCAAGGTGATCCAAAACTACCTCGACCTCCTGGTTACTATCTCAATTATGCAAAACAAATTACTCAAAGAAATCAAGGTGTTCAAAATGTGTCACAGTATCACATGATTTCTCATACATATAACACTGTTACATCAGAAATTGTCCTCCTATATGGAATGGTACAATTTCCCTCAGTTTAGCTCCTCTCCTTTGGTGTCCTTTTAACCTCTTTGTTTTTGGCCTTCCTAAAACCCTGACTGACCTCTGTCTAGTTGAAAAAGTATCATTTTCTGAGATAACTATTGACTGAACCTAAAAAGGGAATTTAGATTTTGGGTACCTAGAACCTCCTAGAGACAGATCTGATTGGAAAATGGGAGACTGGACTCGAGCGTCTGCTCCCTAGTCCTACCCCATTTTTTGGGATTTTGAATCTTGGCAGGGTGTCAACTCCCACCATGCATCTCAGCATTTCATTTTCAAGTTTTTAGTTTTCACGCGATGTTGAGACGTTATTTTGAAATTTGAAATTCCTAAGGTTAGATATTTAAATACATTTGAAAATCATTTTATCACACACAATCCATATGCAAGCTTGATGCCAAAACTCTACTCAAATTGCCATTGAAGATCAGTGATTTGTTGAATCTCTTGAAGTTATTTGAATTTGATATCATGGAGACAATGGATGGAGATTAGAAATCAAGATCTTGAGACTATCTTGCTCTTCCTAGGGTTTGTACACCTTTTGCATTATCGGGAGAAGGGTTGAAGCCTCCAACATCAATCTTGGGAATCCTTCACGGATACGGTTGTCTCGCCTTCTTGTTCATGTAAGTCTTCAATGCTTTCATCTCTGATGCAGAGCATGGAGGATTCACCCAAAACAAACACACTTCAAACAAAAGACTTTTCTCACAAACTTCCACTATATTTTGATGAGAGTAGTAAATAGAGTTTGTTTGACATAATTTTCAAAATACAACTCAAACCCATGATTTAAAAACTATTTTGGATACCCATTATCCTCTTAAACAACATACTTCAATTTTAGGTGGGGTTGTTTTGGAACATAGAGGTCAAATCTTAATTTTTACTACTCTTGACTAGATTTGAAGTGGAACAACAAATGAGGTTTTTCGGCCATAAATTTCAAACTAGAATCGATCTCCAAAAAAAAAAACCTAATTCAAATACCCATTTGGCCCTTATTTAACATATCTCAAAATAGGTAGGGGTTACGTTAGATCACAGACCTGCCCTCACCAAAAATGGCATAACTCATTAAATTCTTAATGAAAATTTCCCAAACCAAAATAATATGAAACTAGACTCATATATTCATTGTTTCCCATTAGTTTTAGACATGTACTTGATCTGTACAATCTATACCATTCCAAACAAGATGACTATTATAGTGAAAAAACTAGAAGTGTCAATCACTAAATTCATCATAACTTTCACAAAACATAACAAAATTTGATTCCAACAATGCCAAAAGAAAGAAAAATAAGAGACCTTTCCAAAAAATCCAATTTCATGCCATTTGGAGTCTGTACAGGGCCATACCAGACTTGGGAATAGTGAAAAAAATAGTAAAAATGCAGAAAACTGGAACTTTTTTTATTCATTTTTCCCCTCTAAACTTCATCTCTCCTCTTTCACAAAATGTCAAGGCATAAATAATTTTTTTACATCCATATATTTTGTTCCATCACTCCACTCTCTTTTACATGCAAAAAGAAGAGGCTAAAAATAGCCAAACCACTAACACTACTCAACTTAGAAAGTACTAAACTTGAACAAACTTAAAGCTCCACTACCAAATGACCTCTAAATACATAAGAGTGGTATTACATAGACCTTTATTACAACAATAATGAAATAAAACTCCTCCAATGTAAGAAACTACCTTTTAAACTCCCTATGACCCTTCATATTCCTCTTTTGTTTGCCCTTTTTGCACTTTTTGCAATATTGACAATTTTGCAATTTTTTGTAATCCTTTACAAAATAACTCCAAATCCCACTAGAACCTAATCAAAGGCCTCTAATACATTTCCAATTGTCAATTCATGACCTTATTACATCATTAAACCACCAAAACTAGATCAAAACCAAAAGTTGCCTCATGGAGGCTTAAAGCTAGCAAGGTGCTCCTGCACCAATCTCCTTGAGGTGAAGTTGTGTTTGTTCATTGAGTTGAAGCAAGTTATTGATCTTTCCTTGATTCTTGGGTCATCTCGGGTTTCATATTTTTGCATACACATTTGTTAGGTGAATACACACACTTCTGCATATCTTTATCTCTAGCTATTATTGAGGTAAGAGTACTAAAAATGGGGCTTGACTGAGGCAAGTTCCTATAAAGCCACAAACATCGTTCTCCTCTTTTTGTAGGTGCAGATCATGTTCAAAGAAATACGGTGAAAAGGAGCGACAAGAAGATGGATATTGTGGATATAGTCGTCATAGAGTTTCAAATTTTTAGATCATGATACTTTTGGGACTAATGAGAAGGCACCCTAGTCCACCTAGAAAGATTCCTTAGGATATGGGAGCTATCAGAGATTGTCAGACACTTGATACAGAAGGTTTCTACAAATAGAAATTTATGGGACTAATGAGTAGGTGCCCTAGTCCAGTTGGTCCTAATTTTTTAGGTGCATAATTCATGTACCTTATTCTCTATGTTTATGTGATATATTCGTTTGGATTTGTCTCTGAATTCAGTACGTTACAATTACATGGTGTAATTAGGGTTTCATGATTAGTGAGTTAAACGAACTTGTGAAATCTTAATCTAAATACCTGATCAGACTTAGTTAGCATAAAGGAATGTATAAGAAATCTATAGCTTGACTCCAAGCTTGGTTCTTATCTTCCTAATGTTTAGTTGGTGAAAGAATAGGACTTAATCTTGTTTTAAGGAACCCTACTTTTTCACCCTAAACATTTTGGTGAACCATGCTTTAAAAGAATTTGTATGCTGTCCTAAATCACATTTAGATTGCAAACCCTCTTTTATGAAAGTGTTTGCATTGAAACTTGAGTGATTTTCTCTATCCTTTCATTAAAAGAGCTTGAAATTATAACTTTGTGTTTTGCATAGTGCTATTCTATTTAATTTTTACAAAGTTTATACTATATCATTTTACATTTAAGTCTTGGGTTAATTTGAGCATGTTATAATATTGGATTACTTTTTGTAATATTTTCATGTATATGATGAGTCATTTAGTTGTGATGACTTCAATATGTTAGATGAAGCCCTTGAGAACTTTATCTTGATTGAACATTCCACTACAACTCCTAAATCGTCATTGTTTCAAAGATTAGTAAATGCAATTTATGTTCCTAAACCTCAAGAAGAACCTATGAAACCAAAAATAGTGGTTACCTTGTGTTTAGATGTGGTTCAACCATCTTCTAAACTGATACTCACTGTTAGAGGTCTCCTGCCTTCTTCTCAACCTCTTGATTACATTTATGACTATGCTAAATAAATAACACATTGAAATTCACAACAACCTAGTCATACTGTGATTTCTCATACATATAATACTTAAAATAATAAACAAATCAAACAACAATCAAGCATTTTGATATCTTTACCAGCTTCTCAACTGATGCTTCCTCAAGCACCTCATTTAATGCATAGGTTGGTCAAGATTATGATCTTGTTGAGCAACTCCATGCTACTCTTGCTAAGATATCTCTTTGGGAACTTATACAAACTTCGCCTACATACCATGGAATGCTCCAAGAAGATTTACAAAAGGTGATTGTACCCCCTGCTGTCAAGCTAAATAATGTAGTAGCTCTATTAGATTGTATGCATGTGACAAAAATAGATATTTTGTTTCAACAACATGATTTGTCATCTCTTGAAGTTTAAAATCAGTATGATCATTTGATTATTTTTATTACAATAAACAAGAAACTAATTAAATGAGTTATGATTGATAATGGATCATCTCTTAATGTTTGTGGCATCAATTTATTACATAAGATTAAAGTTGATACATCTCTGATTAAGCCAGATAGGATAAGTATCTGTGGTTTTGATAATGTTGGAAGACAATCCGTAGGCACTATAACTTTACCTATTCAAGCTGGGCCTATAACTTTATCTACCCTAATTCATGTCATGCCTAGTTCTTTATTTTACAACATGATTCTTGGTAGACCTTGGATTCATGCATTGGCGGCAGTTCCTTCTACCCTTCATCATTCAATCAAGTTTGTTTTTAAAGATAAACTTCATACTATTCATGTTGATCCTAAACCTAACAACCGTTTACAAATTGAATCACAAAAGCAAGTTGTTCATCATAAGATCTTAAACAATCTGAAAATTGACTTTTCAGCTCCTCTTGCCATAGATAATGTTGTGCAAGAGTCTAAACAATTGAATGCATTCTTTGGTTATGACTGGGGTTCGTTAGATTTTACATCTCCCTCTATAGGTGAATATAAAATTAACAACCCTGCTCCTGAAACATCAAGTGTTGCATCGATCTCATCTAAATGTTCAGATACAAAACCTAAAGTCTCTTTACTAACAAATATAGATAATAATTTTACTTACATTACAGATTATGAGACTTATGAAGCCCCACATTCTTCTAAAGAAATGGCTTCCCTCTATGGTCAAGGATTTTAAATCCTTTATAAGAATTGTGACTATGTAGGTAATGGTTGCGATATTAATCAACAAGGAATTCATGTACCTATAGAATCCACTTCATGACATTACTCAAGTGTCATTGGATATAACCCTTTCAAGGAATCTAAAGCCCATGGATGTCCTACTCTTAATGTGAATCTTGAGATGATTGACATTAATTGT
Organism: Cunninghamia lanceolata; assembly: GCA_027924645.1. Classification (NCBI taxonomy): domain Eukaryota; kingdom Viridiplantae; phylum Streptophyta; class Pinopsida; order Cupressales; family Cupressaceae; genus Cunninghamia; species Cunninghamia lanceolata. The sequence continues at coordinate 20,425,273 of BSBN01000112.1, read as the reverse complement.
CCTCTAGGAGAGATCCCTTCATACATGTTTTCAATAGATGTAGCAATAATTGAATTCTTGGGTGCATACAACAATATTCCCCATTGCCATCATAAATGTGGACTAACTTATTGTTTAAACAATAGTGTGTATTTTGGAAAGTCCACTAGCATGATAAACACCACTCTAAAGTCTGAGGAAGAATCTGAAGACTCACCACAATCACCCGATCTCCTAGACCACAGTACTCTACTTAATGGAAAAATTGTTGATGTTTTCATGGAGAAAGATAATACTAAAAAAGTTATCCCTATAGGTGATTGTTTAAATATAGAAGAAAAAGAAGAAATGACCAAACTATTACATAAATTTTCTAAATTGTTTGCATGGAACTATTCAGATATCCTAATATTGATCCTCAAATTCTAACACATAATATTGTATTGAAACCATATGCTAAGTCGTTTAAACAAAATACTCGTAAGATGAATACTAAGGTTGTATTACTCATTAAGGCTAAGATAGAAAAGATTTTACAAGCTGGCTTTATCCACCCTATCGATTACTCACCTTGGATTTCAAATATAGTGGCTGTCACTAAACCTGATGGTTATATTCGCATGTGTACCAATTTTAGAAATTTGAATCTTGCATCTTTGAAAGATGATTTCCCACTTCCTAACATTGATATGATTGTAGATTCTATAGTTGGCCATGAATTACTCTCCTTCATGGATGGTTTTTTAGGATATAATAAAATCTTGATAAATCCTCAAGATCAATATAAAACGGCTTTTATAACACATTGGGGAATATTTTGTTGGGTGGTCATGTCATTTGGACTTAAGAATGCAGGAGCAACTTACCAATGTGCTATGACCCTTATATTTCATGATTACATGCACAATATCCTAGAGGATTATGTCAATGACATCTTGGTGATGTCCATTCATCACCAAGATCATGCCATGACTCTTTAACAGATCTTTGATCAAATAAAGAAATACAACATGTGATTAAACCCTCGTAAATGCATTTTTGATGTAAACAATGGAAACTATTGGGTTTACAGTTTCAAATCATAGTATTGAAGTTGATATGAAAAAGATTGATGCAATTGTTAATATTCCAACACCTAAGAACATATCTCAACTTCGTAGTTTGCAAGGGAAGATACAGGTCATTCACCAATTTGTTTCACAACTCACAGATAGGACTCACCCTTTTACACAACTACTAAAGAAGGATTTGAAATTTCAATGGAATGCTAAATGTCAGAAATCTTTCAAAGATTTAAATACTTATCTCACTAATCCTCCTATTTTACAACATGTTGTTTTTGATAAACCCTTCCTCTTGTATATCTCAACATCTAATAATGCTCTCGCAGCTTTATTAGCACAACAAAACCTTGAAGGCAAAGAACGTGTTGTATATTATATCAGCCAAACCTTACTTGATTATGAAGTACGATACATTGTCATTGAGAAGCATTGCTTAGCTTTAGTGTTTGCAACATGGAAGCTTAGACATTATCTTTTAAATGCTGAAATACATGTGATGGTGAAATTCGACCCATTGAAACATCTTTTTGCTAAAACTAATTTACATGGTGTCTTGCTAAATGGGTGATGTTAACTGAATTTGATCTTATGTTTATTTCTCAAAAAGCAATTAAGGGACAAGCATTAACCAACCATTTAGCCGAAGAACCTTCACCTTTTGCTATACAAAATTAGGACACATTCCCTGACGATCAAATTCTAACTATTAATAAGGATGATAAATGGGAATCATATTTTTATGGATCAAGATGTTGAACTAGCTCTGGTGCTGGTATTATACTAATACCCCTACAGGTAAGCCGATTCCTATGTCTTACCATCTAAACTTCTCATGTACAAACAACATCGCTGAGTATAAATCCCTCATTACAGGGCTCCGAGCTGATTTATCTCTTCACATCAAAAACATCACTATATATGGTGATTCACAACTTATTGTGTGACAAATAACTAGATCATATAAAACTAAACAATACAAGCTATCTCAGTATCTCAACTTTGCTTTACCTCTATTAAAATGATTCACATCATTTCCAATAGATACTATTCCCAGGAAAGACAATCGACATGCGAATGCAATGGTAAGTGCAACTTCCCTTATATCCCCTAGTGATTCTCTTGAGGAATTTACTTTTATTATTCATAACCTTAAAACACCAGCAGTACAAGATCTTATTGTTGTGAGTACTGAACTCTGGTAATACAAATTTGGATGAATGGTTCTCCCATATATTCAATTATTTATGTGATGGAACCATCCCTAACTCAAAATCTAAGAATGCTCGAGTTCATCTACGCAAACTTGTGGCACGTTACATTATCTTGTCTAATGTTTTGTACAGATGAAGTTACAATGGTGTTCTACTCCAATGTCTAAGTAACTCAAAGATCCTGATAGCTTTAGAAGAAGCTCACTCTAGTGCCTATGGAGGGCATTTTGGAGGAAAATCATTGGTACAAAAGTTACTACAAATGGGATATTATTGGCAATATATGGAACAAGATTCCTTTGCATATGTCAAGAAATGCCTGCAATGTCAACAACATAATCATCTAATCCAAGCACCCGCCCAGGAACTTCATGCCCAAGTTTCACCTTGGCCATTTTCTGTTTGGGGCTTGGATCTAATTGGTAAAATCTCTCCACCTTCCTCTCAAGGGCATACATTTATTATCATTGCTACTAATTACTTCACAAAGTGGGTTGAAGTTGTTCCCTTATGATCCACGACCACTGACGTAATTTGTCAATTTATACAAGATAACATCATTTCTCACTTTGGTATACCTTCCTCCCTCATTTCTGATAATGGTACACCATTTAATAACAAGGATGTAAAGAAATTTCTTGAAAAATATCATATTCAACATTGCTTCTCTACGCCTTACTAACCTCAATCAAATGGCCAAGTTAAAGCCTCAAACAAGGTTATTGGATAGATTTTATGAAAAACTGTTAATAAACATCAAAAAGATTGGCATACTCAACTATCCTATGCATTATGGGCCTATAGAACAAGCATTCATATGGCTATTGGGAATACACCATATAATCTTGTCTACAGTGCAGATGCGATAATGCCTTTGGAGTTAGAAATTCCTTCACTGAGAATTTCCCTAAGAGACACTATTGATGATGATAAAAAATGCAAGAAGAGATTATAAGAACTTGAGATGCTTGATGAATGGTGTATAAATGCTCTTGAGCACCTCAAGGCCCATCAAAAAAGTATACAACAATCGTACAATGATCGTGTTATATAGCATTCATTCGGCGTTGGAGACTTGGTACTTTATGAGAATCAATGCAATGTGAATGCATCTTCTAGAGAAAAAGGAAAGTTTAACCCTAATTGGCTTGGACTGTATATAGTTACTGAAGCCTTTGGATCAAGAGCATATAAATTATCTAATGAACAAGGTATGCCGCTTAAAGAACCTATTAATGTAGTGCACCTCAAGAAATTCCATGCTTAGGAATAGGGTGTTAAATGTTACTCTATAAAAGCAAATTTAGTAATTAAATTAGCTTCAATTTTGATAAGATATTATTATTTTGTCTTAATTCACTTAACATTACATCTTTGTTCGATTAATCGTTGTTGTATCTTGCTTATACATGCTTTATTAAGATCACTTTTACATTAATTGAATATAGCATAGAATTTTGGTTATATGTGAAATTTGTTAATCATTATTCTTTTTTACTATATGTTCTGCAAAGAACTATTTAGTATATCACATTAGCATTAATCACATTTCCATATAAGTTTTTAACATTTATCACTAGTCACATTTCATTTAAATCATATGTGATAGATTGAAACATTGCGAATAGAGAGTAAGAAATCATTATATATATATATATATATATATATATATATATATATATATATATATATCGTTTCAATATACAAGAGTCGATTATCCCTTACAACAAAATGGGATGCCGTAGTACATGAGATATATCACATAGTTGAACCTTGGTCACCAGTCCCCTCAAGACCTGGTGGTGTGTGTGCAACTGAATGTTGACCATGTGTGGCTACAGACCATGAATGATTCCTAGAGACGCTTCATGACCGTAACCCCCTAATCTCACCTCTTAGTCCCAGCACCTCGTCGTGTGCCTCGTGATACATCCACTAATATTGGTCTCTCTCTATTTGAGCCCTATCTCTGTCAACTCTCACCTAATGTAACTCAAGAAGTAAGACCTCACTGATGGCAGGATCTCTCTCAGATGTGGGTATCAGTACAGTGCGATCCTACTATGCTCAGATCTTGGCCTCTGCTCATTCAGTTCTCTAAGTGACTCCTCTCTCTCCCATGTAGACCAATCTAGGATAGCCTCTACAACCACACTATACCTAAAAAATGACATGAATATCTTCGCATGTCACCCAGCGGGTGGTCGTGGTGAATACATTGCCTGTACCCACTTCTCAGCTACATCGATAGGTACTTTGTTTGCTATGATGTGACACAAAGTTCTGCCATGCATCTGTCCCAACTACAAAATAGAAAATGGAATAAATATTAGACTCTCATATAGGCATCATCAATAATTGTAACCATAAGAACATCAATCTAGTAAAAGCTTGACCTGGATCTCCATCTTGCCAAGATGGATCCTGGATCACTGAAGGTGTAATGAGCTCTGTAGTCTGATCTATAGCTGGGGTCATAAGCCTACTAGTCTCCCCTTGCTTGTGTTGGCTCTCTCTCTCAACACCTGTAAGGACTAGACCATGAGCTCTAGACCATAGCCTCAACTCGGTGTCCTCGTCGGTGTCCACCTCCTGTTGATCCCATCATGGTCTCGCTCTGAAGACATACTATTTTGGGGTCTTTAGATCATCATCGTCATCATCATCTACATCCTCCTCTAGATCATAGTATCCTATGAAGTCAATGACGTCATCCTCTACCCCTGTATCACTAGCGTGACCAGCCCAAGGTCGAGGATCACCTGTAAGGTGACCGAGAGGATAGATAGGAGTAGGCCGTACCATATGCCACCAAGTCTGATATGCTTAGGTACAACTGATGTTGTCTGCATCTGATACTAGCTCTACATCCTTAGTACCATCATCATCACTAATGGCTACATCTACTACCATCGGTTGTTAGGAGCTATTCACCCTAACTGCACTGCATATGGAGCGCGCATAGCTCAGACGTATCATAGGGACATCATGTACACATCTAAACTGTCGGTCCACCCTGTCAAACTAGAAGTAAATAACAATATGATTGAGGTGACTAGCCATCAATTGATCCCTCTGCATCCTCGCTAACTATCTCCGCTGGCCTGGCCATGCTATATAGCAGCGACATGGTTTCCAGATAATATCTCTGAGTTGTAGCCTGTCAAATACAACTCTCCAATACAATAGATCACTGTGTCTCTAGCATCTGACCAATGGATAAGTATGAACACATGGATGGGTGAACGTTGGATCTATAGGGAATCATGTCGTTAGCGTACACTTGATATGCTCAAAGGCCCAGACCTATAGTAAAGTGTAGATAATCAGGCTATGTATCTCGTAATGGACGTATCATCCCAAGTCATGGTAGAGATGCACAAGCATACTACGCCCCCACATGTATACAACCTGATGCTCCTCCATCACTATAATGGTGTGAATGAGACCCCTATGAAGGTGAGTGCCTCATCAATCATGTGCGACATCTAATGTGACAATGACCATCATGATCCTTTAAACCAAAGGGATGTCTATACATCCCTGTTCTAGTAGGTGGAGCTGAATGTGTCCATGCTCTGCATGAGTGACTATACAAGCTAGACAATACAACTGACTCTCATGAGTATACTCTACTGAATGCTTCTCCATGACCCTCATTGTCTCTCCTTAGATAGGCAATTGCAAGTTCCTGTACACATCCTCTAGCGTGATAGTGTTGCAAGTATGTGCCTAATCGGTGTTGTCATTGATGTCAACATATCTTTGTTGCTATTGGTGTCAACTATGTCCTATTCTATTACTTGTTTAGAAGCTTTGTATGTTGAGGATATTGAGAAAATTGGCCTCTCCGGAAGAAACAAGTGAGTTACAGTGAAGTGCAATATAGACAGTGAGTTGTATGTTGAAGTACACTCCGATAGATTACTCAGCATTTCTTGTTGCTTGTCTTGGTCTATGGATTGGAAGTTATTTAAAGGTATGTCTAAAGATGCTAAATCCTAATTTTGAGCCTCCGGTGTGAAGAATTGAGAGAGTTACATTCACCAGAGTAAAACCTGCTTTCTCTGATTATTCTCTGGTGATAGGGAGAAAGTATTTTGCTCTACATTCCTCTTCATTAAAGTGTTTTGCTTTGCAGTTCTAAAGGGAAGTTTGGGATGATGGTAAGTGCCTACAATTACAATGGTTCATGTTTTGGTGGTCCGCAAGCTATCTTTATTTTGTGACAGTGGAAGACAGTGAACTTCATGTGCTCCGATGTGAAGAATCTCATGATTAAAGTGTTTTGAGTTTGTGCGGTTTCTCCTGATGATTTCAACATGCTTCTAGATATCTCCTAATCATGTTCCTACCTTTACATTGGTTTGTGTTAAGGAATTGAGATCGTGTTTGAAGATTATTCCCAAATAACGTAGCGTGTAACCAGTCTTAGCCGACTTGGTTAATTCCAGTGATTGCAAAGATCTCTTCAAGATTATGGAAGCGTGTTGTAGCATGGAAGATTGTGTTTGAGTTCCAACTAAGGCATGACATGATCCGCATACATCCTTAGTATAATTTTTGTATTAAGTCAAGACCTATTTTGTAAATGTTTGTAATGCCGACCTTGGAGATTGTTCCAATGGTTGATGATTGTGATGCTGACCTTGATGATCATTCCAAGGTTGATGAAGTGTATAAATACTTGTAATTGAGTCATGGAAAGAGTGTCCTTGTGCGAAAATGGGAAGATAAGGAAAAGGGCGAGAAGATAAGGCAAAGCAGGGCAAAGCAGAGCAGAGGAACTATTGTACTTCAATTTATTAATTTCAAACATGAAGAAGATGGTGATTTTGGCAGTGAGCCACTAGTAGGGTTTAATAGCCCTCAGGGTTTAATAGCCCTTATTGTAATCTTTCTAGGTTTAGGAATGAGGCAGTGAGCCTACTAGACCTAGTTGTACTTCATGGAAGTGAGCCAGTATGTTTTGGGCCTATGGAGTGACCAAGCCTGAACATCATTTTTCAAAGATTGCAATATATTTTGAGAGCTAATCCTCTCCGCGGTTTTTCCCCACCTTGGGGTTTTCCACAAAAAAATCTAGTGTCTCTTGTGTATAATGTTGCATTTGTGTTCAAGTTTCTGATTTCATGCATTCATTGTTAAATCATAATAATTGTGGACAAGCGATTAATGTTTAAGTGAAGAAGTGATTGAGTTTTTGTGACAACTAATTCACCCCCCCTCTCAGTTGTCCGATGCATTTCAACAATTGTTATCAAAGCCAGGTTCCTCTAAATAAAGTATAATAGCTTGAGGAAGATCCAAAATTTCTTATAAGAGGGAAGCGCCACATTTTGATGGGACGAATTATGCTCTTTGGAAGGCATGAATGAAAAGCCATCTTATTTGTCTTGGTTACAAAGTATGGAGAGTTGCAGAAATAAAATACACCCTACCTCAAAATGGTTTGATGACAAAAGATGAAATCAAAGAATATGAGGTAGATGTTAAAGCAAAAGATGCTCTGCTAAGTTCGTTGAATGACTTAGTACTAACAAAAGTTGTGGATCTTGAAACTGCAAATGAGTTATGGGAAAAGTTGGAAAATCTGTATGAAGGAGATGATTCTGTGAAGGAGGCCAAGCTACAAAGTCTAAAAGTGAAATATGAAAGTTTGAAGATGAATGAGGATGAAAACATAACAGCCTTTATGCAAAGAGTTGATGAACTTGTCACTGGGATAAAAGGTATGGGGGTAACTCTCAGCGATGAGGAAGTTGTGATGAAAATTCTTAGATCTCTACCAAAGTCCTATAGTCACAAGGTAGCTGTAATTGAAGAATTTATGCAAGTAAAAGTGATTAACAAAGATCAACGACTTGGTAAGCTTACTGCCTTTGAAATGAGAGATTTTGGTGATGCTCTACCAAAAGTCGAGACTGCCTTCAAGGCCAGTACCTCTGAGAAAACCTTTAGATCAGAAAAGTACAAGGTAGAATCTGATGATGAGTTCGATGAAATTGAAGCCAACTTTATGGATAGATTGCATAGTGGATCTGGTAAGTTTAAAGGTAAATTACCTTTTAAATGTTTTTCCTATCGTAAAGTAGGCCACTTGGCTTCCAGATGTCCTGAAAGATTTGAAAGAAATAGAAAAAGATATGACAACAGGCCTAGGACCCAAAAGAAATGTTATTATGTTGAATATTTTGATGATGATGAAGGAGTATTAGATAATGGTGAACTAGATAATGCTAGTACTTTTAGTAATGAATGCTTTTTTTATTGCTATTAAGGAAGAACCTATGTCTACTAATCCTGCTAGCTGTGTGAAGAAAGAAAAACTAGTGGAAAGTGCCTTGGCTGCTCAAGTTGTTGAAGACAAAGATGAATGGGTTATTGACAATGGCTCCTCACACCACATGACTGGTGACAAAATTAAGTTTGTGAGTTTGGAAAAATATGATGGTGGACTAGTTAGGTTTGGAGATGATACAACTAGTAAGATTTGTGGAAGAGGATCTATTTCTTTTGATGGCAAGCATAATACTGATGATGTCTTATATGTGAAAGGATTAGAGCATAATCTTTTGAGTGTGGGTCAGATGTGTGACAAAGTTTATTACTTAAGCTTCAAGGACAATGGATGCAATATTAGGGAAAGCTCTGGAATAGTCATTGCAACTAGTAAGAAGACCAGAGGTAATATCTATCACTTGAAAGGAACTAATAATTATTGTTTGTTGGCTCAGACTGATGAAAGTTGGCTAGGGCATAGAAGGTTGTGTCACATCAATTTTGATAACATTATGAAGCTAAGTACTACACAAGTTGTTAGAGATTTGCCTAAGCTTGTGAAGCCTGCTCATCCTATTTGCAAGGAGTGTCAATTTGGGAAACAAACAAGAACAAGTTTCAAAAGCAAGGACCAATCAGTTGATGGACTACTGCAACTAGTGCATACAGATTTGTGTGGACCTACTAGAGTAAGAATTTTGCAAGGAGATAGGTATTTCATGTTGCTTATTGATGATTACTCTAGAATGACTTGGGTTACCTTTTTGAAAGAAAAATTAGAAGCTCTAGATAAGCTCAAGGCATTTAAGTTAATGGTTGAAAATGAGATGGATTTGAAGATCAAATGTTGAAGGTATAATAGAGGAGGAGAGTTCACATCAAATGAATTCAATTTCTTTTGTGAAGAACATGGGATAAAGAGATGGTTATGTGCACCTAGAACTCCACAACAAAATGGAGTCGTTGAAAAGAAAAATAGAACAGTTCAAGAAGCTGCTAGAACCATGATGAAGGAAGCTGATCTTCTGGAAGTATATTGGAGAGAGGTAATTCACACTGTTGTATATATCCTAAATAGAGTCCAAGTCAAAGGTAACAATTCTAAGACTCCTTATGAATTGTGGTATGGTAAAGTTCCGACTGTGAAATATCTCAAAGTTTTTGGCAAAAAATGTTGTATCAAAAGAGAAGAAGATCTAAGCAAGTTTGATGCTAGGTGTGATGAAGGAATCTTCCTTGGTTATTCCACCAAGAGCAAGGCTTACTGGTGCTATAATAAGAGGTTGAGTAAGATCATTGAGAGTGCAAATCTCAAAGTTGATGAAAGCAAGGAGAAGTCTCTAGAATCAAGTGAATATGAATCAGATAAACCAGATGCTACAGAAGTAGTGCAACATGAAGACAGCTTAGATGAAGAGGATCATGCTCTGGAAAGTGCTACCAAGACACCAAGGTACGTAAAACTTAATCATTCTGAAGATCAAATCATAGGAGATAAGAGCAAAGGAATTCTGACCAAAAGAAGAGCTGCAGAAGAACAAGTAATTTTTTGTCTGATTTCCAAGATTGAACCTAAGTCTATGAATGAAGCTTACAATGATGAGAATTGGGTAAAGGCTATGAAAGAAGAATTGATGTAGATAGAGAATAATTAGACCTGGGACCTTGTTCCTAGACCAGCAGATAAAAATGTAATTGGTACCAAGTGGGTTTTCAAAAACAAAATGAATAAGAATAGTGAAGTAGTAAGAAACAAAGCAAGGTTGGTATGCAAAGGATACTCTCAAGTTGAAAGCATAGATTTTGAGGAAACATTTGCACCAATGGCAAGGATTGAAGCTATAAAAATGTTTCTGGCATTTGTAGCCTACAGAGATTTTAAGGTATATCAGATAGATGTAAAGTCTGAATTCTTGAATGGAGAGTTGGAAGAAGAAGTCTATATTGAACAACCAGAAGGATTCCAATCATCACATCAGGGTGACATGGTATGCAGATTGAAGAAGGCATTACGTGGGTTAAAACAAGCCCCAAGGGCTTGGTATACTAGGTTGGATAAGTATTTGATATAGCTAGGATTCACCAAGGGTACCATTGACAACAATCTCTATTTCAAGATCAATAATGAACAAATCCTAATTGTTACAATATTTGTTGATAACATTATGTTTGGAGGCAATGAAGGTATGTGCACATTTTTTGCCGGAGAAATGCAAAATGAATTTGAAATGTCCATGTTTGGTGAGATAAATTTCTTTTTAGGTCTGTAAATAAATCAATCAGATAAAGATATCTTCATTTCTCAGTCTAAGTATGTGAAAGAGCTGTTAAAGAAGTTTGGGATGGAAGACTCTAAACTAGTAAATACTCCCATGATAATCGGTTGTAAGTTGAGCAAAAATGATGATTCACCCATGGCAAATCAGAAAAGGTATAGATCTATGATTGGAGGATTACTTTATCTGACTCAAACCAGACCTAACACAATGCATGCAGTTTGTCTTGTGGCAAGATTTCAAGCTGAGCCCAAGGAGTCACATGTGATGGTAGTCAAGAGAATTCTGAGATACTCAAAAGGCACAATGGATTATGGCTTCTGGTATCCAAGGGACAATGATTTCACTCTTAGTGCATACACTGATGCAGATTGGGCTAGAGATGTAGATGACAGAAAAAGTACAAGTGGAGGTACATTCTTTTTGGGAAAAAGGCTGGTATCTTGGATAAACAAAAAATAAGACTCAATATCTTTGTCCACTATAGAAGTAGAATATATTGTAGTAGCATGTAGTTGTACTCAAGTGTTGTGGATGGAGCAGACATTGAAGGACATCAGAGTTGTGTATGAAGATCCAATTGCAAACTTTTGTGACAATATAAGTGCCATAAACATATCAAAGAATCCATTAATGCATTCAAGGATAAAGAAAATATCCATAAGATATCACTTTCTAAGGGAAAAAGTGACAGAGAATGAAGTCAAGTTGGAATATGTATCTACAAAAGACTAGATTGCAGATATTTTCACCAAACCTCTGCCTAAGGATACTTTTGAGTATCTCAGAGAAACGTTAGGGGTTATTACCCCTCCTACTCTAAACTAAGATGCACAAGAGTGCATCAGTCCAGTGGTGCTTCTTCATATCTGGATTGATGCTTTTAGGGCTACTGCTCAGGGGGAGTAATTAGAGAGTTTAGAAGAGAAATTGAATCAGAGCAGAAGAGTACAAGTATGTGCCCTTTGCCATTAATGTCAAAGGGGAAGATAAGTCATGTGAAAAACTCAGAAGGAAAGAGTGTAGATGTGTAAAAAGATAGGGGGAGAATCTTGTCTTGATGGTTGTTGCAGTTTTTCACATCATATGTTGCCATCAATGACAAAGGGGGAGATTGTTGCAAGTATGTGCCTAATCAGTGTTGTCATTGATGTCAACATATCTTTGTTGTCATTGGTGTCAACTATGTCCTATTCTATTACTTGTTTAGAAGCTTTGTATGTTGAGGATATTGAGAAAATTGGCCTCTCCAAAAGAAACAAGTGAGTTACAGTGAAGTACAGTATAGACAGTGAGTTGTATGCTAAAGAACAGTCGAATAGATTACTCTTCATTTCTTTCTGCTTGAAGATCTTGGTTTGTGAATTAGAAGTTATTTAAAGGGATGTCTGAAGATGCTAAATCTTGAGTTTGAGCCTCCGGTGTGAAGAATTGAGAGAGTTGCATTCACCAGAGTAAAACCTACTTTCTCTGATTATTCTCTGGTGATAGGGAGAAAGTATTTTTCTCCACATTCCTCTGCATTAAAGTGTTTTTCTTTGTGGTTCTAAAGGTAAATGGGATGATGGTAAGTGCCTCCAATTGCAATGGTTTATGTTTTGGTGGTCCGCAAGCTATCTTTGTTTTATGATAGTGGAAGATAGTGAAGTTCATGTGCTTCGGTGTGAAGAATCTCATGAATAAAGTGGTTTGAGTTTGTGTAGTTGCTCTTGATAATTTCAACGTGCTTGTGGATACCTCTTGATCATGTTCCTACCTTTACATTGGTCTGCATTAAGGAATTGAGATCATGTTTGAAGATTATTCCTAGATAACATAGCATATAACCAGTCTTAGCCGACTTGGTTAATTCTAGTGATTGCAGAGATCCTTTGAAGATTATAGAAGTGTGTTGTGGCGTGGAAGATTGTTTTTGAGTCCCAGATAAGGCATGGCATGATTCACATACACCCTTAGCATAATTTTTGTATTAAGTCAAGACCTATTTTGTAAATGTTTGTAATGTCGACCTTGGAGATTGTTCCAATGGTTAATGATTGTGATGCCGACCTTGATGATCATTCCAAGGTTGATGAAGTGCATAAATACTTGTAATTAAGTTGTGGAAAGAGTGTCCTTGTGTGAAAATGGGAAGATAAGGAAAAGGGTGAGAAGATAAGGTAGAGCAGGGAAAAGCGGAGCAGAGGAACTATTGTACTTCAATGTATTAATCTCAAACATGAAGAAGATGGTGATTTTGGCAATGAGCCTGGTAGTGAGCTGCCAGTAGGGTTTAATAGCCCTCAGGGTTTAAAAACCCTTATTGTAATCTTTCTAGGTTTAGGGTTGAGGCAGTGAGCCTGCTAGACCTAGTTGTACTTCATGGCAGTGAGCCAATATGTTCTGGGCCCATGGAGTGACCAAGCCTGAACATCATTTTTCAAAGATTATAATATATTTTGAGAGCTAATCCTCTCCATGGTTTTTCCCCACCTTAGGGTTTTCCACGTAAAAATATGGTGTCTCTTGTGTATAATGTTGAATCTATGTTCAAGTTTCTGATTTAATTTATTCATTGTTAAATCATAATAATTGTGGACAAGTGATTAATGTTTAAGTGAAGAAGTGATTGAGTTTTTGTGACAACCGATTCACCCCCCCTCTCAATTGTCCAGCGCATTTCAATAGATAGTCATCTCACCTATGGGTAAATGGAATGTGGATGTATTTGTGTTCCATCTCTCAATCAAAGCCATCAACATGCTATAATAAAATCTAATCATGGGCATGTCAAACACCCACCATAAACCTATCGCCTACAAGTGACCCCTCTCTACATTAGTCATAGTACTGATATGCTCTTGAAGTAGCGCCATCAGGTGACCACTTGTGTGCTCTCATGTCTCTGGGATGTCCTACAAGTCAAACAGTAAGCAATAATGTCAGTTTTCATTTTCAAATCATCAATCAATACCTAAACTAGCATAGTGTGCTTAAACCTAAGGGCACGTGTCCTTTTTTGACCTGGGTGCCCCAAAGGGACACTGGGACCCCAGGGAGAGTAGGGTGCCCTGGTAGGACACTGGCACCCTAGAAGGACTTGGTCACCCCTATCTGTTAAGACCTTGTTGGCACAAAAAATGAGAAAAAATAACTAAAATGAAAATAGAATGATAACAGAAGTGCAATATTAGAACCATTCCTTGACCTCGAAATGTCTCTCTGCTACTAAAGCTCAGAGCATCTCCAGTCGTGGGTGCTAATACGAATGTCAGCTTAGCATGGTTGTTCTCCTCTTCTCTTCTCCTTCTCTCCTCTACACAATCACAAGTAACAATGAATAGTGAGAAATGAAAACTCCCTTTACATATAGTAAATGGATGAGAATTCTTATCACTATCTAGGTGCAAAATTGAACTATTTTACTTTCAAGCCTCTATCTCGAGCTGGCGAACTTGGATTTTCACATCGTTTGTTGCGTTGGAATCCTCGTTTCTCTCTCTATCCTACCCAATGTGTTGTTCTTGGGTATTGTGTATCCAAACAACCCTCACAACACATTTCTCATCAAGTTTCCTTCAAATCGTTGCGTGTAGATATCTCCTTGTTTCTTCTTTTCAGACTAAACAAGAAAAAATAAGGGGGGCATATATCTCTCTCAATTTCCTCCCTCATCATGTCTCACTCAACCCTTTAGTATTTATGGACTGACTTATTGGTGGTGGTTGCAAGCTGATTTAATTTTAATTCTTTGACAAGTGTTCCTTTATAGGTTGCAGTTCCTAACTTTGTGGTCTTGTAAGATTACAGACTTGGGGGCTTCTTCCTTTTCTGCGACAACACTTCAACTTCCTCTATAGTATCCTTTTAGTTATCCTTTTCATGATTGATGTATTTACTTTCCTTTAGTTGCATATGCACGTAGTTTCATATGGCCACTAAAGTGGGGGTTAAATGTTACGTCAAAAATTGTCTTCTTGTATGGAACGATACAATTTCCCTCAGTTTAGCTCCTCTCCTTTGGTGTCCTTTTAACCTCTTTGTTTTTGGCCTCCCTAAAACCCTGAATGAACTATGTCTAGTTGAAAAAGTGTCATTTTCTAAGATAACTATTGACTAAACCTGAAAAGGGAATTTGGATTTTGGGTCCTTGGAACCTCCTGAAGATAGATCTAACTAGAAAATGGGGGACTGGACTCAGGTGCCTGCACCCTAGTCCTATCCCATTTTTAGGGATTTTGAATCTTGGCAGGATGTCAGCTCCCACCAAGCATCTTTGGATTTTGTTTTCAAAATTTTAGTTTTCGCGTGATGTCGAGACATTATTTTGAAATTTGCTATTCCTAATGGTAGATATTTAAAGACATTTGAAAATCATTTTATCACACACAATCCATATGCAAGCTTGATGCCAAAAATTTGTTGAAATTGCCATTGAAGATTAGTGATTTGTTGAAGCTCTTGAAGTTATTTGAATTTGCTATCATGGAGACAAAGGATGGAGATTAGGAATCAAGATCTTGAGACTATCTTGCTCTTCCTAGGGTTTTTACACCTTTTGCATGATCGGGAGAAGGGTTGAAGCCTCCAACATTGAGCCTGGGAATCCTCTGTGGATACAGCTACCTTGCCTTCTTCATGCAAGTCTTCATTGCTTTCATCTCCTTGAGGTGATGTTGTGTTTGTTCATTGAGTTGAAGCAAGTTATTGATCTTTCCTTGATGCTTGAGTCATCTAGGGTTTGATATTTTTGCATACACATTTGTTAGGTGAATACACACACTTCTGCAGATTTTTATCTATGGCTATTATTGAGGTAGGAATACCGAAAACGTGGCTTGACTGAGGCAAGCTTCTATATATCCACAAACATCTTTCTCCTCCTTTTGTAGGTGCAGATCATGTTCGACGGAATACAGAGAAAATGAGCAACAAGAAGACGGATATTGTGGATACAGTTGTCATAGAGTTTCAGATTTTTGGATCGTGGTACTTTTGGGACTAATGAGTAGGTGCCCTAATCCACTTGGAAAGATTCCTTAGGATCTAGGAGTTATTGAAGATTGTCAGACACCTAATACAAAAGGTTTACAGATGGAAAGTTACATGACTAATGAGTAGGTTCCCTAGTCTAGTTGGTCCTCATTTTCTACGTGCATGATTCATATACATTATTCTTTGCGTTTCTGTGATCTATTCATTTGGATTTGTCTCTAAATTCAGTAGGTTACAGTTACATGGTGTAATTAGGGTTTCATGATTAGTGAGTGAAACAGACTTGTGAAATCTTAATCTAAACACCCAATTAGACTTAGTTAGCATAAAGGAATGTATAAGAAATATGTAGCTTGACTCCAATCTTGGTTCTTATCTTCCTAATGTTTAGTTGGTGAAAGAACAAGACTTAATCTTGTTTTAAGGAACCTTACTTTTTCACCCTAAACAAACACTCACAATAAAAGTAAGCATGCACCAAGTGTGCCCATTTCTCTTCCACCTTCTCAATCCATCCTACCTCAAGCATCTCGTCTTCCTCCACATATTGGTAAAGAATATGATCTTGTCGAGCAGCTCCATGCTACTTTGGCCAAGATCTCTATATGGGATTTAATACAAACATCGCCTACATACCATGGAATGCTCCATGAGGCTCTACAAAAGGTAGTTGTTCCACCTTCTATTAGACCAAATGACATAGCATCTTTGTTTAGTTGTTTGCATGCGACAACATTAGATATATCATTTCAACAACATGAATTACTTGCCATAGAAATTTAAAACCATTATGAAGCTCTTATGATATTCATCATGATTGGTAACATGAGGGTAAGGTGCACTTTGATTGATGGTGGATCAGGTCTTAATGTTTGTGGCATGGACTTGTTAGATAAACTCAATGTGGATACATCTTTAATTCAACAGATAAACTCAACATTCATGGCTTTGATAATGTTGGTAGGACATCACTTGGTATAATCACCTTAGATATTAAGTTGGACCTATGACATTGCCTACCCTTATCCATGTCATACCTAATTCTCTTTCATACAATCTTCTTCTTGGTAGACCATGGATTCATGCCATGGAGGCAGTCCTGTCTACCCTTCATTATTCAATAAAGTTCATCTTTGAAAATGAACTACATATAATTGAATTCGATCTGACTCTTAAAAGTTGCTTACAAATGGAAGCGAGATATCAAATTCCTCTAATTAATTTGATCCCTTATTCAACAAAAACCAAGTCACTATTCTCCACTGCTAACAACAGTATTGGTAAGGATATTGTTGGTCCTTTGAATGCATTTTTTGGTGATGATTGGGGTTCATTAGATATTACACCCTCCTTTGTGGGTGAATATAAAATCTCACCCTCGCACCCAAAAACTGTGAAGGTAAATGAAATTTCTTCAACACAATATCATACTCAAAAAAAGTTCAAACTCAAGACTAGTGATGATGGAATCTTTAAAATAGATGAATATCTACCTTCTTCTATAGAATTCACAACCATTTGTTATAAAGCACCTTCTAATTCTAATACATGTCTTGGTAGTGATTAGGTCTCTTTGATTTCAACCTCCATCGGATTGTTGAAACAAAGTTTGACCCTCCTCACCATGATGAAATGTATAATCCTTCTTCTTCAACACATTTCAACAAAAACAGTCATATGACCTCTCCTCTTCCTTTTGATTTGGAGATGTGTTATGGGCATAGATTCAAATTCCTTCCAAAATAAGGATACAATGGAAATGGGTAGGATGTAAAGAATAAGGAATTTAGGAACCTGGGGAACCAACACCACACTTGTCTAAAGTAGGCTTAGGTTTCTAGCCTTCTCCCACATTCTCTCCACCATTTTCACAACAAAAAAGGATTGCTTCCTACTCCCCCTAAATCTTCTCTTCTATCTGATGGGAACCTATAAATTTTTCTCCCTTAGTTCTTATTTTTTGCCCAAATTTGTGTCATCATGCTAGAGGGTCTCTACCCTAGGGTTTTACTTGTTAAAAACATGTTGAACGGTGCCCCTTAAAACCCTAAACCCTAGTGTTTTTTAAACGCAAGCGGTGAGAATTACTTTTGTTATATTTTTAGATTGACCACTGGTGGCCTATGATGGGTTCCTTAAGTTGTTAGGCGCATGTATTGGAGCACATTATTGACCAGCTCCTTTACTTTTGTTTACCGCCTGCAGCCCATATCTAATTTTTTTTCAAAATACCTTATGTTATTTTTTGACCTCTTGAAGATATCGTGGCCCCCCTTTTCCTAGTAGGTGAAGGTTGTTTTTAAAGAGTATGCCAAGAGCCAGGCATGTTTTATCTTTTGATGATAGGTGACGCATTCTGACTTGTTTCCATTGTTCCGTAGGGAATAAAACATTGAAGAGATAAACATCCACGAAACAATGGAAGAGCGCCACGTGGCATTCTTTTTGCATCAGGATTCATTGATGGTGAGGGGTGGGTCCCTGAAGGATGAGGTAGTAATATCTCATACATTCTTCTATTCTGTGGAGCTTCTCTAGGCGTCCCACCAATTGTTTGTGGAAGTGCGGGAGGGTGCTGTGTGTCCATTATAAAGGGGTGGCTGAATGATATTCGTCGATCCATGTTATGTGTATGGTTCTTTATAGGTCGAGGGATGTTTTGGGGATTCACTCCATTTTGAGTGGTAGATCCAACAGTTTCTGCCATTCCACAGGAGTCCATCTCCCACCAAATCTTTTATTTGTGGAAACACAGAAGGCCACCCTGTTGGTGTTGTTTGAATGATCTTTCCAAAGTCATGGCTCTGGTGGTAGTTCAGGTGGTGTACTATTATTGGCCCATGCTCATTTGGCATTGATGATGGGTTTTCTTCCCTTTGTTGACTATGTTGATACTGTTGATTTAGGCCAACTACCAAGGTGACCGACAGCTCATATTGAAAAATTTGAAGATTGACATAGTGGCACGTGATTTGGGATATGCCATTGCAGAATTAATTTCTCAGGCATGTGCTAGGTCTCCATCACCGCCACTACAAGGGAATTTACTAACTAAAAGATTGGCATGATGAAGAATCCTTGGGGATTTGTGCTTACACCAAAAATGACTTTTCCATTTGCTTCATGACAAATTGTGACAGGATGATTAAGCTAAAGTGTTGAAACTGAGACAACTGATCTGGCAGCTTCAATGCAGGAAATGATGTTTTCAGTTATGAGAGGTAATGAAATGTTATCTGTCTACCCATTTCTAGTAATCATTAAAAGATTTTCATTTATGGCCAGAATACTATGGACATGACTAGAATTAATTGATCAAGGACATATCACAGTATGCAAAATCTATCAAGTTTTCTATAGATAGGTACTTTTGATGCCACTTCATATACCTTGTGTTTGTGCAGATAGTATGGATTTCCCCTGGTTTTGTGTGCTCTTTTTGCTCCCCTATTCTATAGGATGTTCTTCTCTATTTTCATGGTTAGTAATTTTTCCTTATAGAATTAAGAGATTTGAGGATTTTCTTCTATAGAATGGAGGGAATTCAAAAGATTCTAGGGCAGTAGCAGCATTTATTGAGCTCTTGTGATCTTTTCTCCTTCTTATATTTTCATCTAGATGAGGGCTCTAAGATTTAGTCTCCATACTCCAGTAGTTTCTACTTCCAGTGAGTTGGCAGATTAAATTCTTAGGCAAAGAAGCATCATTGTTCTCTTTACCCCTCCCCTACATCTACTTTTCCTAACAGAGCAACAATTTCAGATGTAGGAGTGTTTCCCCTCTAGATGAAATATGTAGAGGTAGAAAAATATTTTGTTGTTTTTGCTACTGCACTCCTAGATGGATAAATGGCATAGCCATGTCTAGCCTTGTGTGATTTCCTCTAGTTTTTGTCTGGTTGAGATGGTTGGAAACCTCTCAATTGGAAGTGATGAGTCATGCCCTTGTGAGGGACACTAGGCATAAAGAGAAGGACTCTAGTTTATGGGGTTTTCTTCTGATATTGGTCCTTGTAGGAAATCTCACTCTTGGGCGTATGGCTGGAATAGGCAGAGCAGTGAATGCTCTTATTGAATAATCAAATGGCACTTGAAGGACGTCTAAGCTCTAATGGTGTCTGACAAGTTGTCAACCATCTACAATAGTCTAGCCTAGTTTCCCACCAAAGTGAGGAAGCA
This sequence comes from Cunninghamia lanceolata, assembly GCA_027924645.1. NCBI lineage: Eukaryota > Viridiplantae > Streptophyta > Pinopsida > Cupressales > Cupressaceae > Cunninghamia > Cunninghamia lanceolata. The sequence continues at coordinate 20,405,309 of BSBN01000112.1, read as the reverse complement.
TGCAAATCAAAACAAATGTATCAGCATGATGGAGGTATTTTGTTACAAAGGCATCTCTTGTCAGTTAAGAGAAGGTTACATTTGCATCATGTTACAACTTCATTTGTCAGTTGAAAATGTGACAACTTTGTCTTTTAGCCTAAGCTTGTCTACTCCCTTGTTCTATAAAAGGGAATTCAAGGCTTATTGATAGTCATTGGTTCAAGGTCATACTTTCTAGACTTGGTCTAATGTATGGGATCAATCTGATCTTGGAGGAGTTTTTGTATAATTAGTACATGAAATCTAGGTGTTGTTTTGAGTTCATACATGGATATATTTGCAGAACTATTTGTAATTTAGTATCAGTTTATTATACAGAACATTGTTGAGTTTTAGACCATACTGTCTCCTACTCATGTATAGTTTACTACATTTGTGTATACAAACTAGTTAAGGATCAATTTATTCATCATCATAGTCTTTCCTATGTATGCATATCTTTCTTATGGCATTTACTCAAGTAGTAAAATAATTGTTGTAAGAGGATATTGAATGTAATATTTGTTTACAAGGATAACTAAGTAGAGTTGATTATAGTAGGGTTTTTCATTTATATCTATTTTTGACTCTATGACTCATGGATTAGGCACTGGTCCTGTAAAGGTGCTATTTTATGCAAATTCCCTGATCGCCCTCAATTTGAATATCAAACAGAATTTTCATTTCAATTGTAGGTTATAAGCATTAAGTTTACATGTATGTTCTTTTGCAAAGAATTATGTTAAAGCTTGAGAATCTAGCCCATTATTTCACTATATCAGTAATTCTTTAAGCATTTTATAAAGAACATGTATGTTTTAAAATAGTATTTTGAGCAAATAGCGAGAAACCCATAGCCAAAATATGATTAGGAACACCCTCCTTGGTCTTACAGAGCCTAAAGTACAGAGGAAAGGGATTGAAAAAACATTTCTTATTTGTTGGCCAATCCCTCAAGGCAAATCGATTATTAGAATTAGCTATTTTATAGATTTATTCTTTTGAGATCAGGTTGGGAATTTAAAACAACCAACAAATTAACAACTTTACTGGGGACTTTCTTTCCTCTTTACAGGACCAGTATTGTGTCTTACTTTGAGTCATATATCAATTGTTATATTCCCTATAAAGGGTGGTGACTCTATTATTTCCATTCCTAATTAACTCAGGAAGAAGCATACTATATAAGAGACTTGTATGTCTAAGATGTTTCAATGTGACTCTGCTATGGGAGAAGACTTAGAACAAAAGAGGATTTTAAAAGAAGATTAAGCTTTCAAAGTCCATTCATCTATGTGAAGAGGTGGCAGCTCTATGAAGAAGGAACTTGGTGGAAACATGAAGGATATTTTGGTATTCTTGATTTTCCTATCAAGACAGAGTTTATATCAATAGTAACAATTTTTTAGGTATTTTACAAAGCTTGAAAAGATCTTCAAAATTATAGTAAAAATATCATGTGAATAAAAGAAAGGGTTTACATATGCACAAAGGAATTGTATTATCTATGTATGCATCTCTGAAAGGATCTAGTTATAAAAGATGTGTAATATACAACCACATTAATGTTCTCAAGGGAGGTTTGTCATTGAAAGATATAGAGCTATAAATTCCAGTAATATTTGTGGTTTTCCAAACCACATCCCAGATAAAATTAGAGATTAAATACCAAAGTTCAATAATGACAAATCCAAAAGAGCTAGCAGCCATTTACAGGATTTTTGTGATTTAATGGGAGACTATGAAATAGATTTTGAGGATGTAGTCGTGAAATTATTTTTTCAAACCCTAAAAGAAGAAGCTAGAGATTGATTTGCATATCTACCCACTCATTTTATTTCTTCATGGCAAGGTCTACAAGTAGCTTTTATGGAGTAGTTTGGTGAAAGGATTAGTGTTAGCTTATTAATTAATAAGCTTATTCATGCTGAAAAAAATGAAGAAGAGTCAGTTCCATCTTTTAACCTAAGATTTGCCAAAACAGTAAGGGATATCCCTGAAAATACTAGGCCAAATGATGCCATGTGCTTGGTTATATATCTAGGTGCATTCAATGAAGAGGATAGTTATCTTCTAAGAGACAGAGGTCCTACTACTATGAGGCAAGCATATTCTATGGCCATGGATATTGAGAACAATATGAGGGATATGAGGATAAGAGATTGTGAATCCACAACCAGAAACTCTATTGTGAGAAATGAATCCAATAATGTTGTCATTTGCCATAAAGGCAAAGATAGGGATATTTTAAATAAACCCTCATTTGATTAGTCAAGAAAAGAGGCTAAATATTTGAGTAAGGAAGAAGTGTTGCTTATGACAAAAAAGATGGGAATCAAAGTTTATATAAATCCATCACTTATTTTCACCCCCTAGTCAGGAGTGTTGGAGGTGCCCAATTTCCCATCCTAATAAGGTAACACATGAGATAGATAATATTCAGACATATGGGGAATGTAGACAAACAGTAAATGAAGAGTCAGATCATATCCTCACAATAGATGAATCTATTGACTTTAATAGTTATTTAAATGGTGAAAAAAATTCTCATCCTCATGAATGTTTGGTAAAAACAAAGGATGATTCTCCTATTTGTAAGGGAATATATATGCTTTCAGATAATGAGGATTTATTGCCTAATGAGTCATCTAATCATGAGCCTAAATATCAATTTGAATTGATCTCTTCTAGAAACACAGAAAATGATGAGCAATTCTCTGAGTGTTCTTCTCAAGTTTATGGGAACTTTGAGTATGGTGATGATATAGGTTGTCAATATAGTAAAGTTGAAAATTCATGGAAATAATGAATGTAATGCATAATCCACTTTATGATGAGCATTTAGATTTGTTAGAAATAAGAAATGTTGAACCTTATGGGTGCATAGATAACCCAATCTTTACAAAGAATTTAGAAGATATATACCTAGAAGAGTTTGAGGAAGGATCCTTAGAAATTAACAAGTATAAGAGCAAATTTGAGGATCTCGTTGTTGCAAGTATGTGCTTAATCAGTGTTGTCATTGATGTCATCATATCTGTGTTTTCATTGGTGTCAACTGTGCTCTTGCTTTGTTGATGACATTGAGAAAATTAGCCTCTCCGGTGATAACAATGTGTTGTAGTAGAAATAGTGCATTACATGCAGAAGAACAATCTAGAAGAATCCTCCTCATTTCTTGTAGAATAATTATCTTTACCTATGAATTGGAAGTTATTTAGAAGCCTGTTTGAAGATGTTATATTCTAAGTTTGAGCCTCCGGTATGAAGAATTGAGGGAGTTATGTTTAGGTCAGAGTGAAAACAACTTTTTTTGTGTGTTTGGTGGCGACAGGGAGAAAGTATTTTTCTCTGCATTCCTCCACATCAAAGTATTTTGGTATGTGGTTCTAGAAGTAAGTCTGTGGTGATGTTAAGTGCCTTCAACTGCAATGGTTTGTGATTTGGTGGTCCGCAAGCTATCTTTTACTTATGACAGTAGTTGACAGTGTTGTTCTTGTGCTCCAGTTTGAAGAATCTCATTGATAGAGTGGTTAAAGATCATGCAGTTGTTCCTGGTGATTACAATGTGCTTGTGGATGTCTCTTGATCATGCTCCTACATTTGGATTGGTCTGCAATGTGGAATTCAGATCATGCATGAAGCGTGTTCTTGAGAATACTTGTGTTAACATCAGTCTTGGTTGACCTGGTTGAATTCATCATCTACGGAGATGCATCGAAGATTGTGATAGTGTGTTGTGGCATGCAAGATTGTGTTTGAGTCCTAGCTAAGGCATGGTGTGATCCACATACAATCTTACATCTTTTCCTTAGCTAATTTTATATTAGGTCCAGACCTATTTTATGTATGTTTATAATGCCGACCTTGGAGATTGTTCCAACGGTTGATGATTATAATGTTGGCCTTGATGATCATTCCAAGGTTGATGTAGTGTATAAATAGTTGTAATTGAGTCGTGAAAATGTATCCAAGTGTGAAGATGTGAGGATAAAGTGAAGTAAGGTAGCAGAGCAGAGTAGAGGTGTTTTGTGCTTCAATGGAATTGAACCTTGGCATGGAGTAGATGATGTTATCTCAGTTCAACCTTTTGGCAGTGAGCCACCTTTTGGCAGTGAGCCTTCCTTTGGCAGTGAGCCACCCATAGGTAGTGAGCCTTTCTTTGGAAGTGAGCCATTCATAGGCAGTGAGAGTTTCTTTGTAGTGAGCAATTTGGGTAGTGAGCCTCTAATTTTTGGTAATGATATAACTTATATATTTCTGTGGGCTAACACCCACCATGGTTTTCCCCTTTTAGGGTTTTCCATGTAAAAATCTAGTGTCTCTTGTGTTGATTATTATTTTGTGTTGAGCGTCTCATTTTATGCTTTCATGGTTATATCTGAATATAAGTGATTGATAAGTTGATGATTAAAATTGTTCAAAAGTTTTAGGACAACTAATTTACCCCCCCTCTTAGTTGTCTGGTGCAGTTCAACAATTGGTATCAAAGTAGGTTCCTCTGAAGAAAGCCTGATAGCTTGAGGAAGATCCATGATGTCTTGCAAGAAGGAAGGTCTACATTTTGATGGGACAAATTGTGCTCTTTGGAAGGTACGAATGAAAAGCCATCTTCTTTGTCTTGGTTATAAAATATGGAAAGTTGCAGAAGCAAAATATACCAAGCCTCCAAATGGTTTGATGAATGAAGATGAAATCAAAGAATATGAGGTGGATGCAAAAGCAAAGGATGCTCTGCTAAGTTCCTTAAGTGACTCAGTGTTGACAAAAGTTGTGGACCTTGAAACTGCAAATGAGGTATGGGAGAAGCTGAAAAATCTATATGAAGGAGATGATTGTGTAAAAGAAGCCAAGATACAAAGTCTAAAAGTGAAATATGAGGGTTTGAAGATGAATGAAGATGAAAACATAACATCCATTATGCAAAGAGTTGATGAACTTGTCACTGGAATAAAGGGTATGGGAGGAACTCTCGATGATAAAGAAGTTGTGATGAAAATTCTCAGATCACTACCAAAGTCATATAGTCACAAGGTAGTTGCAATTGAAGAATTTATGACTGTGAAAACTATTGACAGAGATCAGTTACTTCAAAATCTTACAGCCTTTGAGATGAGAGAATTTTGCGATGCCCTGCCTAAAGTTAAATCAACCTTTAAAGCCAGTACTTTAGCAGAGATCTCCAGAGTTGAGAAATATAGGGTGGATGATGACTTTGATGAAATAGAAGATAACTTTGTTGACAAGATACAAAGAGGCTCTGGTAAGTTCAAAGGTAAATTACCTTTCAAATGTTTCTCTTGTGGTAAAGTAGGTCATTATTCTTCCAAATGTCTTGAAAGAATTGAAAGAAATATGAGAGCAGGACTAGAATTCCAAAGAAGTGCTACTATGTCAGAGATTTTGATAATGAAAGGGTGACTAATGATGAATCTGATGATGCTACTACTAATGCAAATGAATGTTTATTTCTATTAAAGAAGATCATTGTCTATTAATTCTACTAGCTGTTTGAAGGATGAAAAAGCAGTAGAAGAAAGTGTTTTGGTTGTTCAGGTTGAGAAAGATAAGGATGAATTGTTTATTGATAGTGCATTCTCACATCACATGACTAATGACAAAAGTAAGTTTGTAAGTTTGGAAAAGTATGATGGTGGACTGATTAGGTTTGGAGATAATGCAGCTGGTAAGATTTGTGGAAAAGGATCTATTTCATTTGATGGAAAGCATAATATTGACAATGTTCTATATGTAAAGGGTTTGAAGCATAATCTTTTGAGTGTTGGTCAGATGTGTGACAAAGGATATGATTTGAGATTCAAATATAATGGGTGCAAAATCTTGGAAAGCTCTGAAACTGTGATTGCTACTAATAAGAAGACAAAAGGTAACATCTATCAATTGAGAGGAACTAATGATTATTGTTTATTGGCTCAGGCAGATGAAAGTTGGTTATGGCATAGAAGGATGTGTCATATAAACTTTGATAGTCTGGTAAAGATTATCTCAAGTCAGGTTGTGATAGATTTACCAAAAAATATGAAACCCTCCAACTCAATTTGTAAGGAATGTCAGTTGGGAAAGTAGACAAGGACAAGTATCAAGAGCAAAGAACAATTTTCTATTGGTTTGCTAGATCTAGTGAATACAGATCTCTGTGGTCCTACAAGGGTGAGAAGTCTACAAGGTGACAGGTACTTCATGTTGCTTATTGATGATTATTCTAGAATGACTTGGGTTACTTTTCTAAGAGAAAAATCAGAAGCCCTAGAGCAATTCAAATCTTTCAAGGTGATGGTTGAGAATGAAATAGATTTGAAGATCAAATGCTTGAGGTCTAATAGAGGAGGTGAGTTCACATCAAATAAATTCAATATTTTTTGTGAAGAGCATGGAATAAAGAGATAGTTGTCTGCACCTAGGACTTCTCAGCAAAATGGAGTTGTGGAAAGGAAGAACAGGATAGTTTAGGAGGCTGCTAGGATAATGATGAAGGAAGAAGGTCTGCTGGAAGTCTTTTCGAAAGAAACTATTCACACTGCTATTTACATTCAAAATAGAGTTCAAGTGAAAGGTAATGGTACTAAAACTCCCTATGAATTATGGTATGGAAGAATTCCCATAGTAAAATATTTCAAAGTCTTTGGAAGAAAATGTTATATCAGGAGAGATGAAGATCTAGGAAAGTTTGATGCAAGGTGTGATGAAGGAATCTTTCTTGGATATTCTACCAAGAGTCGGGCCTATCAGTGCTACAACAAAAGGCTCAAAAAGATTGTTGAGAGTGCAAATGTGAAGGTAGATGAAGGAAAGGAAATAATATTAGAACTAAGTTGTTATGAACCAGATGAACCTGTGACTATAGTAAATGAAGAGGAAGATAAGCAAGAAGATAGTCAGGATGAAGATAGTTAGGATGAAAAAGAGGCTCCAAAAAGTGTTGTCAAGACTCCCAGGTATGTAAGGATCAATCAATCTGAAGATTAGCTTATAGGTGAGAAGAACAAAGGTATGCTAACAAGAAGGAGAGTTGCAGAAGAACAAGTCAATTACTATTTGCTTTCAAAGATTGAACCAAAAACTGTGAATGAAGCATGCAATGATGAAAATTGGGTAAAGGTAATGGAGGAAGAACTATTGCAGATAGAGAAGAATGAAACCTAGGAATTAGTTCCTAAACCTACTGAAAAAAATGTTATTGGAACTAAATGGGTCTTTAGGAACAAGCTGAATGAAAATGGAGAAGTTGTAAGGAATAAAGCAAGACTTGTATGAAAAGGATATTCTCATATTGAAGGAATAGATTTTGAAGAAACTTTTGCCCCAGTAGCTCGGATTGAAGCAATCATAATGTTTCTTGCATTTGTAGCTCACAAAGACTTTAAGGTATATCAGATGGATGTGAAATCTACCTTCCTGAATGGTGAATTAGAAGAGGAAGTATACATTGAGCAACCGGAGGGATTCCAATTGTCAAATCAAGGTGATATGGTATGCAGACTGAAGAAAGCATTATATGGACTCAAACAAGCTCCTAGAGTCTGGTATACAAGGTTAGATAGGTATTTATTGCAAGTGGGATTTAGTAAAGGTACTGTAGATAGCAATCTGTACTTTATAATCATTGATGATCATATCTTGATTGTTGAGGTCTTTGTTGATGACATTATCTTTGGAGGAAATGAAGGTATGTACATAAGGTTTGCCAGTGAGATGAAAAGTGAATTTGAAATGTCCATGTTTGGGGAAATGAATTTCTTTTTGGGTCTACAAATTAATCAATCAGATAGAGGAATCTTCATATCTCAATCTAAGTATGTGAAGTTGTTGAAGAAGTTTGGGATGGAAGGCTCTAAACTGGTATGTACTCCCATAGTGACTGGTTGTAAGTTGAGAAAAACTGATGAATCACCTAAGGCTGATCAGAAAAAATATAGATCCATGATTGGAGGATTGCTTTATCTAACTCAAACTAGACCTGATATTATGCATGAAGTTTGTCTTGTTGCAAGGTTTCAAGCTGATCTAAGAGAATCACATGTGATGGAAGTTAAGAGAATCCTGAGGTATTTGAAAGGTACTCCAGATTATAGCTTATGGTATCCAAAGGACAATGATTTCACTCTCAGTGCTTATATAGATGCATATTGGGCCGGAGATGTTGATGATAGAAAGAGCAAAAGTGGAGGTGCTTTCTTCTTGGGTAATAGATTAGTTTCATGGTTGAGCAAGATACAAGATTTAATCTCTTTGTCAACTGCAGAAGCAGAGTATATTGCGGCAGCATGTTGCACTCAAGTGTTATGGATGAAGCAGACATTGATGGATATAAGAGTTGTGTATGAAGATCCAATTGTAATATTTTGTGACAATACAAGTGTCATAAACATCTCAAAGAATCCAGTGATGCACTCAAGAACAAAGCACATATCAATAAGGTATCACTTTCTAAGAGAGAAGGTGACAGAGAATGAAGTAAAGTTGGAATATGTGTCCACAAAGGATTAGATTGCAGACATTTTCACTAAGCTTCTGCCTAAAGATACCTTTGAGTATCTTAGAGAAAAGTTAGGGGTCATTACCCCTCCTATTCTGAACTAAGATGCATAGGAATGCATCAATCCAGTGGAGCTCAAAGTGTCATTCCTTGATCTGGATTGATGTTCTCAAGGCTACCTCTCAGGGGGAGTAGCTAAATGTTTTTAGTAATGTAAATGGATCTTAGTAGTAGCATACAAGTATGTGCCCTTTGCCATTGATGTCAAAGGGGGAGAGAAATCATGTGAAAAACTTAGGGGGAGAAAGAATGCAAATGTGTAAAGAGAAAGGAGAGAATTTTTTTGTCTTGGTGGTCTCTTCAGTTTTTCACATAATATGTTGCCATCAACGACAAAGGGGGAGATTGTTGCAAGTATGAGCCTAATCAGTGTTGTCATTGATGTCAACATATCTGTGTTGTCATTGGTGTCATATGTGCTCTTACTTTGTTGAGGATATTGAAAAAATTAGCCTCTCTGGTGATAACAATGTGTTGCAGTAGAAACAGTGCATTACATGCAGAAGAACAGTCCAGAAGAATGCTCTGCATTTCCTATAGAATAATTATCTTTACCTGTAGATTGGAAGTTATTTAGAAGCCTATCTAAAGATGTTATATTCCAAGTTTGAGCCTTCAATATGAAGAATTGAGTGAGTTATGTTCACCAAAGTGAAAATAGTTTTTTGTGTGTTTGGTGGTGACAGGGAGAAAGTGTTTTGCTCTGTATTCCTCCACATCAAAGTATTTTGATCTAGGGTTTTGGAAGTAAGTGATGTTAAGTGCCTTCAACTGCAATGGTTCATGACTTGGTGGTCCACAAGCTATCTTTTACTTATGACAGTGGTTGACAATGATGTTCTTGTGCTCCAGTTTGAAGAATCTCATTGATAGAGTGGTTAGAGATCATGCGGTTGTTCCTGGTGATTACAATGTGCTTATGGATGTCCCCTGATCATGCTCCTACATTTGGATTGGTTTGCAAGGTGGAATTCAGATCGTGCATGAAGTGTGTTCTTGAGAATACTTGTGTTAACATCAGTCTTGGCCGACTTGGTTGAATTCATCATCTATGGAGATGCATCAAAGATTGTGATAGCATGTTGTGGCATGGAAGATTGTGTTTGAGTCCCAGCTAAGGCATGGCATTATCTACATACATTCTTACATATTTTCCTTAGCTAATTTTGTATTAGGTCCAAACCTATTTTATGTATGTTTATAATGTCAACCTTGGAGATTGTTCCAATGTTTGATGATTGTAATGCCGACCTTGATGATCATTCCAAGGTTGATGTAGTGTATAAATACTTGTAATTGAGTCATGAAAATGTATCCAAGTGTGAAGATGTGAAGATAAAGTGAAGTAAAGTAGTAGAGTAGAGCAGAGGTATTTTGTACTTCAATGGAACTGAACCTTGGCATGGAGTAGATGATGTTATCTCAATTTAACCTTTTGGCAGTGAGCCACCTTTTGGTAGTGAGCCACCCATAGGTAGTGAGCCATTCATAGGTAGTGAACCTTTCTTTGCAGTGAGCAATTTGGGCAGTGAGCCCTATAGGAAGTGAGCCTCTAATTTTGGGTATTGATATAACTTATATATTTCTGTGGGCTAACACCCACCATGGTTTTTCCCTTTTAGGGTTTTCAATGTAAAAATCTAGTGTCTCTTGTGTTGATTATGCTTTTGTGTTGAGCCTCTCATTTTATGCTTTCATGATTATATCTAAATATAAGTGATTGATAAGTTGATGATTAAAATTGTTTAAAAGTTTTAGGACAGCCAATTCATCCCCCCCCCCTCTCAGTTGTCCGGTGCAGTTCAACACTCTTATCATCTAATAGTGATGATTTGTCAAGGTGGAAAGAACATGAACCAAGATTAGGTAAATGTGAAGGGATGCTTGAAGACAAGAGTTCTTCAAGGATAGAACAAAATTCAAAGGGTTGTTCTATTGACATTTTTCATTCCTCTACTCTTGATCAAATTGATTTAACAAACACAATGCTAGAAAGTATCTTCAAGTTGTCAAAGCATCAAGAAGAGGTTGAGTATGAGTGTTTCAGATTTGGTACAAACATAGAAGACACTAAATATACAAGTTATCTAGTGTAATATGAATCTTTTCACTTCCCAATCCTATCTGATAAGATTAAAGAAGACTAGGAAGAAAAACATGATAACCATTTTAGTTGGTCGGATATGATGGAATCATATGTTAGCCCCATATTTAATGAGGTTATTTTTCAATTGTCATTTGATCAAAGGAATTTGAGATATTTTGAAGACAATGGGCTTAATTGTCCTATGAACTATCTAAACATCCATGTTGTGAACATGATGGATTGTGATGAGGGTTTCAGATATGGCTTGATGAAGTCATTGGAGAATAGAATATTTGATAGGGGCAGATCTTGTTTATCCCTTGCATGATAGCCTGGGGTTGTCATGTGGTTATTAAATATTGCTTTTTATCTGTGATGTGGTCTACTTCTCCATATTTTCTATGATCTCACTCTATTCAAGTTTAACAAACAACCCCAATTAGAGCCACTAATGGGACCCTATAAAATTTTCTCCCTTGGTTCTAGTTTTTTGTCCAAATTTGTGTTATCATGCTAGAGGGTCTCTAGCCTACGGTTTTACTTGTTAAAAACATGTTGAATAGTGCCCCTTAAAACCCTAAACCCTAGTGTTGTTTAAATGCAAGCGGTGAGAATTACTTTTGTTATATTTTCAAGTTGACTACTGGTGGCCTGTGACGGGTTCCTTAAGTTTCTAGGCATATATATTGGAGCACGTTGCTGACCAACCCCTTTGCCTTTTGTTTACCGCCTATGGCCCATATCTAAAAAATTTTCAAAATTCTTTATCTTATATTTTGACCCCTTAAAGATCTTGTGGCCCCCCTTTTCCTAGTAGGTAAAGGTTGTTTTTAAAGAGTATGTGGAGGGCCAAGCCCCTTTTATCTTTTGATTACAGGTGGCGCATTCTGACTTGTTTCAGTCATTCCACAGGGAATAAAATATTAAAGAGATAAAAATCCACAGAATAGTGGAAGACCACCAGATGGCATTCTTTTTGCATCAGGCTTCGTCAATGGTGAGGGATGGGTCCCTGAAGGATGAGGTAGCAATATCTCATATGTTCTACCATTCCATCAAGATTTCCCAAGGGTCCCACCAACTGTTTGTGGAAGTGCGGGAGGGTGTCGCATGTCCATTGTAAAGAGGAGGCTGAATGATATTCATCGATCCATGTTACATGGCTAGTTCTTTATAGGCTAAGGGATGTTTTGGGGATTCACTCCATTTTATGTGAAAAATATGATAGTTTCTACCATTCCATGGGAGTCCATCTCCCACCAGATCTTTTATTTGTGGAAACACAGAAGGCCGCCCTACTGGCATTGTTTGAATGTTCTTTCTAGAGTCGTGGCTCTAATGGTAGTCCATGTGGCATACTATTATTGGCCCATGCTCATTTGGAATTGATGATGGGTTTTCTTCCCTTTATTGACTACATTGATACCATTGATTTATTAAAAATTTTGAAGATTGGCGTAGTGGCACATGATATGGGATATGCTAGTGCAAAATTAATTTCTCAGGCGTGTGCTAGGTCCCATCGCTGCCACTACAAGGGAATTTACTAACTGAAAGATTGGCATGATGAAGACTTAACCCTTAGGGATTTGTGCTTACACCAAAAATGACTTTTCATTTGCTTCATGACGAATTGTGATAGGATGATTAAGCTGAAGTGTTGAAACTGAGACAACTGATCTGGTAGCTGCAGTGTAGGAAATGATGTTTTCAATTATGAGAGGTGATGAGATGTTATTTATCTAACCATTTCTAGCAATCATCAAAAGATTTCCATTTATGGCTAGAATGTCATGGACATGACTAGAATTAATTGATCAAGGATGTATCAGAGTATGCAAAATCTATCAAGTTTTCTATAAATAGGTACTTCTGATCCTGGTCCATATACCTTGTGTTCATGCAAACAGTATCGATTTCCCCTGGTTTTGTGTGCTCTATTTGCTCCCCTGTTCTATAGGATTCTCTTTTCTATTTTCATGGTTAGTAATATGTCCTTACAAAATTAAGAGATTTGAGGATTTTATTCTATAGAATAGGGGGAATTGGAAAGATTCTGAGGTAGTAGCAGCATTCATTGAACTCTTGTGAGCTTTTCTCCTTCCTATATTTTCATCCAGATGAGGGCTCTGAGTTTTAGTCTCCATACTCCAGTAGTTTCTACTTCCAGTGAGTTGGTAGATTAAATTATTAGACAAAGAGGAATCATTGCTCTATCTACCCCTCTCCTACATCTACTTTTCCTAATAGAGCAACAATTTTAGATGTAGGAGTGTTGCCCCTCTGGATAAAACATGTGGAGGCAGAAAAAAATTTGTTGTTGTTGCTACTGCACTCCTAGTGGATAAATGGTGTAACCATGTCTAGCCTTGTGTGATTTCCTCTAGTTTTTGGCTGGTTGATTTGGTTGGAAACCTCTCAATTAGAAGTGAGGAGTCACACCCTTGCAAGGGACACTAGGTATAAAGAGAAGGACTCCAGTTTATGGGGTTTTCTTCTAATATTGGTCCTTACAAGTATTCTCACTCTTGGGCATGTGGTTGGAATAGATAGAGTAGTGAATTCTCTTATTGAATAATTAGATGGCACTTGAAGGGCGTCTGAGCTCTAACAGCATCTGACAAGCTATCAACCATCAATAATAGCCTGGCCTAGTTTCTCGCCAAAGTGAGGAAGCATGCAAATCAAAACAAATATCTCAGCATGATGGAGGTATTTTGTTACAAAGGTATCTCTTGTCAGTTAAGAGATGGTTACATCTACATCCTGTTACAAATTCATTTGTCAGTTGAAAATGTGACATCTTTGTCTTTTAGCTTGAAGCTTGTCTTCTCCCTTGTTCTATAAAGGGAATTCAGGGTTTATTGATAGTCATTTGTTCAAGGTCATACTTTCCAGACTTGGTCTAAAGTATGGGATCAATTTGATCTTGGAGGAGTTTTTGTATAATTAGTACATGAAATAGAATTAGTTTTCCCAATCTAGGTGTTTTTTTGAGTTCATACTTGGATATATTTGTAGAACTATTTGTAATTCAGTATCAGTTTATTATATAGAATGTTGTTGAGTTTCAAACCATACTGTCTCCTACTCATGTATACTTTACTACATTTATGAATACAAATTGGTTAAGGATCAATTTATTCATCATCACAATCTTTCTTGTGTATGTATATCTTTCTTATGGTGTTAACTCAAGTAGTAAAATAATTGTTGTGAGAGGATATTGAATGTAATATTTGTTTACAATGATAACTAAGTAGAGTTGATCTTGAAGCTAGTGAAATATGATAATGTAATGCATTATTTTATCATCATAGTAAACGAATGCACACTGATTACAGTAGGGTTTTCATTTATATCAATTTTGACTCTATGACCTGTGGATTAGGCACTGGTCCTGCAGAGGTGCTATTTTATGCAAATCCCCTGATAACCCTCAATTTGAATATCAAATAGAATTTTCATTTCAGTTGTAGGTTATAAGCATTAAGTTTACCCACATGTTCTTCTACAAAGAATTATGTTAAAGCTTGAGAATCTAGCCCATTATTTCACTATATTAGTAATTATTTAAGCATTTTAAAAAGAACATATCTGTTTAAAAATAGTATTTTGATCAAATAGCGAGAAACCCATAGCCAAAATATTGTAAGGAACACCCTCTTTGGTCTTGTAGAGCCTAAAGTGTAGAGGAAAAGGATTGAAAAACCATTTCATGTTCGTTGGCCAATCCCTCAAGGCAAATCCATTATTAGAATTGGCTATTTTATAGATTTGCTCTTTTGACATCAATTTGGGAATTTAAAACAACCAAGACTATCTCAACAAGAGTGTATTTTGTTGAGTCTACTAAAAGACCGCTTAATCACTCTTCCTACTCCAAAACACAAAAAGATTCAACAAAATAATCATTCATCATCTTATTATTGCACATATCATCAAGAACTTGGCCATTCCACTAAGGAAGCTGAGTCTTGGGTGACAAAATTCAACAACTTTGAACAAGGTTTGGCTCTAGCATTCCTCACCACACTTGATGTAGTCCCTAGAGCACCTTGTCCTCCATCCATTGTTATAATCAAGTTGGGGAGGATAATTTGTTATAGGCTGACTCACAAGAGTGGTTCCTCCTTCTCATTTGTGTTATGATTTGTTATCCCTGTATTATGATGTTTTTTGGATTATTAGTTCTCCCTTGGCACCCTTGTTGGCACAAAGGTACAAGGAGTGAGAACGTGTTGTGTTATTCTTCTATATGTATCTTCATTCTTCCATGTCATGATGTACAACTTTGTTATTTTTCTTGGATGATTTAGCATCCTTTCGTGATTCAATTTATGTGTACTAATGTGGTCTTTCTTCCTTCGCCTTCATATTTATGTGACACCTTGTTGTAATTCTCAGTATCATACCATGACTACACAAGTTGACGAAAGTGGGATACTCTCCCTTTCAAATCTGATCACAAACAAACATACAACACTATGTGAGAAGATAGAAAATTAATTTGAAACACATAAAATGGAAAAGAAATCTGCAATAAGTATTATATTGAAAATCTGAAAATGAGATACATAAACATGGAGTTCCTATGCTCTCATACAACATGGTCTTCAAACATACAAAAATCTGCAACTCAACATTCTAGCTTCATTCCAGTAGCATCTGGATATGCAACCACAACTTCTCCAAAGTCCCCCATTACCAAATGAGTAAGCATCGATATATAAATTGTGTGAAAAGAAACCACTATTGGTTTCTCAAAACAACCTCCACTAAACCTCCAACAAAATCTATCACTTTCTGCCTATCACTTGTCCCTCATTTTTTTGAATTTTCTAAAATCATTTTTGGGCTTTGTGTGCCTCCTTCCCAAATTTCTAGAACATTTTGAATTTTTCTATTTTGATCATAAATGAGAAAGTTATTCCCATTTTACCAATACTGGGTCTCATAATTATGACCCAAACATGCAACAACATGCAAAGCTTGTGGCCAACATGCAAATCCATGCAAAGAATGCAATAACATGCATACCAAGTGGTCCCACATAGAAATGGGATGCCCAAATGGAATATTCCACCATTTATGCCTTTGAAACATTTATGAGAGCATAATTCCTCGAAAATTACATTTACAATTTTTTTCCATAAGGAATATTACAAAGTTACAAATCAAAATATTTATTCTCCTATCCCGTAAGCCCTTATTGAAAATATACCAAATTAAAATAACAATATTTTTTTCTAGTTGATGTAGGATTACTCGTACACCTTGGATGCTCCTGTATCACAAGTCATTGTGTATCATGACCATAATCATCTCTTTGGTTTTCCCTTCTTGGGGGCAACCCCTTGTTGCGATGTAGCTTTTGGAAAACACAAGTCATTTAGGCATGTGCTTTCAGAAAGCTCTCATGCTTGTTTTTATATATGTCTTCCTTATTCTATCTTAAACGCAATTTCTCCCTAATGGAGTTAGAAATCACTTTAAGGTGGGGGCATAAATCATGTTGTGAGCCTTATTCTCTTCATTCTATCTCAACACTTGTTGACCATCTTTGTTACTACAGTCTCTTGGAAAGGATTACAGAAAGATTAGAAACAAGATCTTGAGTCTATCTTGTTAAGCTTAGAAACAAGATCTTGAGTCTATCTTGTTCTCCTAAGTCAAAACTCCTTGCATGTTTGGGAGAAGGGTTGCACCACCAACTTGAGTTTGGTGGTAAGGTCACCTCACCTTCTTATTTTGCAACACCTTATGTAATTCCTCTTGTGGGATATAGCTTGTGTATTCCCTTGAGTGGAAACACTTTTCTTAATGTGGACTATGTGCATGATGTGTTTGAACTCCTCTTGTGCTTCTCATTTCCAACTAACCACTTAGCATTCTCCTTTATTGCATCTTAGGGAATGATGCATGGTGATTGAGACAACATTTATACTGAGATCTCCTTTGTCATTCTGACTCAAGGTCTTTCATTATGTGTTTCTTATGATTGATGTATGATGTGTGTATTCTCCTCATATATTCTTATTCTTTATTTCTTCACTTCTCACGCATCAGCCTCGCATATATTCTCTCTATGTTCCTTATGTATTCTCCTTGAATTCTTCATGTGTATTCCATGTGTGTTTTATGTGTATTATATGTATACTTTATACCTTATGTGTATACATCAAGCCAAGTGTGTATGATGTGTGTACGGCAGGTATACTTTGTCTATTGTGTGTATACTTTGTGTATGACATCTATGCTTTGTATGTTGCATGTATACATTGTGATTTCTCAAGTGTATGCCTTGTGTATGTCTTGTCTTATCTCAAGTTTTCTAAGTGCTTCATATATGAGTGAATTATGTCATGTGTCTTATGTGTATGCCAATCATCATAGACTCCTAGAATCCTAAACTTGGGGGGATTGATCACCCCTCAATTTTGGTGGCATTCTATGGTTTCTATGTTGTTATGTTTGAAATGTGTCTTCTCCATCCTTTAGTATGAATTCAAACATAAGTTCATACCCATGCAAAAGTGGGGGCTAAATGTTATGTTGTAAAATGTGTACACTAGCATTTTACACTTAGTTTAGCACCCGGGTGGACCTAAAATGTGTACACTAGCATTTTACACTTAGTTTAACACTCGGGTGGACCTAAAATGTTTAGACTTATTAATTAGGACCTATCTTAACACCTTTTTGAACATTAAATGAACATTTCTTGATCCTGATGATAAAACCTGACAAAGTAACTATGAAACCAACCTAAGAACACCTTAAGTTACTTGTGCCAGAATTTTTGGGCTAGAGGAAAAGGGCGCCCTGGTCCCCCATTTAGCCCTAGCCTATTTTATAGGGATGTTAGCTTAAGGCATCTTAAGTTGTTCCTCTTGTCAGCCTTATTTGGTTTTATTCACTGTTTGTGATGGGAATGCATATAAAAGTAAGTTAGTTTATTCATTTGAACATCACTAAGTTCTCTATGCAATCTAGGCACCCTTGCACTCTCGCTTCTTCTCTCTCATGCTCTCTACTCTTCTCTAAAGCTCCCTATGGTGGATTATTGTTGCAGCACTAACTTATGGCAAGTCTTATGAAGATCTTCCTACTTCTTTGGGTTACACCAACTTCTTGAGTCAAGTTGTGACACCGCATCAAGCATGTGAGTGTTTCCATGCTCATGGTGACTTATTTCCTTCATGTTTTGTTCTAGCATTCCATTCTACTTCAAATTTTCCTCTGCCCTCCTAGGGAACGTGCTCTTTATCTATTGTCTTTGCGATTGTGGAGGTGGAAACACCATTCACGAAGCTTGACTTAGGCAATCTCTTAAATAGCACCCAACCTTCACCTCTTTCCTTGTGTGTAGGTCAAAGAAATAGGTTTCTGAAGGTGATTTCTAGGAAGAAGATAGAGCTTGCAAGTATAAACCAAGTGAAAGTATTAGTTTTTGTAAACCCTAAAAAAGGCCTAGGGTGGCCAAGCGCCCTAGTCCTTGGTTTTTCTACTCCCAAACCCATGTTCTGATCTATTTTCTCATCTCTACTATTCATTTAGTTTCTGGGTTTCTGCTTCCAACGGTCTATTATGCTCTGATCTTTGTCAATTAGGGTCTCTTGTCTTTCCCTAGTTTGATTGGTTGGATTTGGGTTAATTCTTCTTTATACAACAAAAGGACAAGGCCCCTATAGTTTGGCTCTCCTTCTTGGGTAGAAGCCAAGATTGGCTTGTGTTCTAATTGTGGATAGAAGAGGGTTTGACCTAGTTTGATCTATTAAGATAGTCTCTCTTTTCTATCTAACACCTTCCTTCCTAAAAGGCCCATTTTCCTTCTTAAGAGGACTAAAGGTTTTGAACTGCTAAACAACAGTCTCCACCACAGTAGGGGACAATTTTTTGTTGTTATAGCTCCCTCAGAGAGTTTAGAAAAGATTTATTTTGGGGTATTTTTAACTTCCTGGGTCTCCTGAGGATGGATGTCCCCTTCTCTTTCTTCCACCCATTTAGGTTCATCCTCTCCCATCACTTTTATTTTTTCTCCTTGTTGCCCATCTGCTGACACAACGTTGTTAATAGTCATTGCATCAATTGGATTAGCAAGTGTTTCTAAGATCCTAGGGTGAATAGGGAAACTTATGATATTAATAATGTTTGCCTTGAAAGGGTAGCCTTCTAAGGCATCCTCTTCTTTGTCCATAGGTTCCTTGAACTTTTGGGAAGGTTTCCTTGGGGATTTACATTCCGTGATCACATGCCTAGCTTTAGAACAATTTTGACATAAAATTATAGAGTTTTCATACATGATAATTTGTGCCCATTTCCCATATTTTGAATCAATAATAATAGAGTTTGGGAGAGTTTTATGAATCTCTATGCTAACATAGAAGTGAGCAAAGACTAACTTGGATTTAGTCGTAGTGACATTATCCATAGTGATGTATGTCCAAAAGAGTTTGCTATCCACATGAAAATTTCTTCATCCCAATATTCCAATGGGAGACCAGGAAGTCAAACCTAAATAAGAGCCATCTTGTTCAAGTCTGTAGTGGGATCAAAGCCTAGTCGCCATCGACACAGTGAAAGGTTATGTTTACCATAAATCCATGGACATCTAGAGAGGACCGCCACAAGATCTTCCCTAGAGGTAAATTTAAAAAGGAATAAACTTCTTTCCACTGTGCTAACCGCCACACTTCCTTTCACCCACCATTTATCCGATGTCCATCTTCTAACCATGTCAATGTTAGGGAAAAATGAAAAATTTCCCAACTAGCATAAAATCCATGGAGGAAACAATTCTCTCCACTATTGAGTTTGGTAGCTTTAGAGATGTACCTTCATCTGTCTCTAACAGCACAAGGTCAGCATTCCCAAACACATGATCCCTATGGTAAAAGGATCTCTTTCCAAGTTTTGGGGTCATATTCCAAATCTTTATTCATGGTTTCATGAATGTTTCCCGAGGTTGTTCCATCTGGAAGCCATAATGGATGAGAAGGGGGGCACAAGGGACCTCCCTAGACTATTAGAGTCCATGACCACTCAAAAATCAAAAACAAACCAGGTTGTTTGGGCGGGAAATTATAGAGCTCAGAGCGGTGTATTGGACTTATGATGCATTAAAAATGAAATAAATTAATTTGATGTTAATGGATGTTTATTTAATAATTTAATTTTATTTAATCAACACATTCATATAGGTTATGTGGTGATTAATTTTTTATCATAGAGAGAAGATAACATAGAAACATTACTCTATGTTATTTCAACAATCCAAATACATTGGTTAATGAAGCTCAACAAGAATAGAAACAAGATCCTAGTGCATCACAATATGTTGTTTGGAAAGGAGGCATTGGGAGAACTTCATGCATCTCCATCGGGTGGGCATTCAAGGTTCTTAAAAGCATATCATCAAGTTAAACAACAATTCTTTTGGGAGGATCTCAAAGGCAATGTAAAAAAAATGGCACATACTGTTTACAATTTCAACAACACAAAGGTGAGATAGTTTTACCCAAGTCAAAGGGAAGAATGTCATCATGGTCATGGTGGTCATGGTGGATAGAATCACAAACCATGCTCATTTTTGTGCCTTGTGTCATGTCCTCTCTACCTAGAAGGCATGATATTACTGTTATTAATATAATAAAAGTATTTTTAATAATTATAATAATAATAAATATATCCAAATTTAATTTGTGGTGGCTAGTTTTGGGTCCTTGTGACACATATTGGTTTGGTATTTGTATGCACTCTTTGCCTTCATTTTATCATCTAGTTTTTGGTATTGAAATTGGCTTAATGTAGTCATGAGGTCATTGGAAGGAAAACCCCTGTGGTAATTTAAAGGTGGGATGAAAAACCTACCTTCATTAATTGTGAGAAAAGTCTATCCTTCAGGAGTTTGCAAGTGCTTGATTTTGTCTATTTGGTTTCATATTTAGTGTCTCTATTGGGCACAACTAAGGAAGACATTTACTCTTGATCACTTCAGCATAGTATTCATTTGTTCACAAATCTAATTGCTCTTTTCTCCTGGGAGAATTCATTTAGGAGGGTGATTTAGGCTAACTAAGGATGATACCACTCTAGGGTGTTTACCGCACCAAGTTGCATAGAGGGATTGAATCACGTGGGAGTGGACCCGTGGACTACTGATCTAGGGCATAGAAAAATAAGTCCCTTGAGTGGTGGCAAGTTGATTTATTCAAGTCAATAAATATTGGCGGCCTAAACTCATCTGAATAGTGGAAGCAATTACTAGATAGCATCTTACCAACCATGGGTTTTCAAACACAAGGAAGGAACAAACTTACATAGATCAGTGGCAATAAGCTACCATCATTTGCCCAGTTTTGTGTGGAGAACATTTCTTTCATTCCTAGAGATATCTACAAACCAAGGCCAAACTTTTGGAGCAACGTGTGGGACCTGTGAGTTGATCTATACATAAATACTTTGACAAACCGGTTCAGTTTATCCCAGTATGCATATTTGTCATTGTTATCATTGAAATACACATTATGTATTGAGATTTACCTAACATATATCTATGTACCAGATCCAAAATTGGTTGATAATTTAAATGAATTGAATTAGAATTGATTTTAATTTGTAAACACTATCTAATTGTGAATTCCAAGACTGTTGTGCTAATAGATCTGATCAAAATTGC
Source organism: Cunninghamia lanceolata (assembly GCA_027924645.1). Taxonomy (NCBI): domain Eukaryota; kingdom Viridiplantae; phylum Streptophyta; class Pinopsida; order Cupressales; family Cupressaceae; genus Cunninghamia; species Cunninghamia lanceolata. Next base: position 20,383,964 of record BSBN01000112.1, on the reverse strand, counting down.
AATAATAACACCTAACAGGATTAGAATTCACATAAGGGTTATTTTAGGGTTTACTTTTCATAGAAGCCAAGTGTAGACCCTAATACTAGGATTTTATTGAGACTAACTGCATACTATTCCTTCTAAGATCAAATTTTATTCGAGTCAGGGATTCAAGGATATTTTAGTGCTATTAGATCCACCTTTCTTATCAGCCTATGTATTGGGGTAATGCAGATTCATGCACTTGAGTGATAGGGAAATCAAGTACCAGTGGAGAGAGAAGAATAAAGAGGCAACCATTAGAGATAGGAATGAAGAAAATATGTAGGAGATTATCAAGTAAACCAAATAATTATAATCCTCTATGAGAGACTTAATGGAAAAAATAGCTTGAATCCTAAAGGGGATGAATTAGCAATGGAGTGTTGGTATAATCAATCAACCTTTTGTAGAAGGGAGTAATTCAGCTAATGACAGAGTTTCAATTAACCCACCCATGAAGACATTTAAATCTATTTTTTTCTAAAAGAGAAGAGGTAGATCCCTTTGAGGAAGAACAACTCATACCACCATGATAAGAGGATGCAATTGCAAGGTATCATGTTGAATATAATGCCCTGAATCCAGCTATCCTTTGTGACATGTCCTTCATTGAATATTATGAGATGAAAACAAGAAATGGGCATAGGAGGAGAAGGTATGAAGAGCAGCCCCATAGGGATATACAACAGCATTTGGGAAATATCACTATACCCACATATGATGGATCAGACAATTGTTTAGCTAGATTGTGGTTGCAAAATTCGATACACACTTCTCATTGAATCCCATGTTTAAAGAAGAATCCCTTAAGTTTGTTACTTTGCATTTGGAGGGTGTAGCCCATGAATGGCGGTACCATGGCATGATGACCCAAGGGCATGGTTCCATTACCACCTTGGAGGAGTTTAGTGAAAGATTGATAGAGGTTTAACAGGAAGGATCCATAGAATTACTTTAGAGAGTTAGCAAATTGAGATAGGAGGGATCAGTTGAGCACTATGTAGCAGAGTTTCAGAGGCTTTTAGCGATGGTTCCAGATGTGACAAAGAGGAGGCTCATAGTAGTCTTTGTAGGTCTAATTGATTCACTCAAAGGGCTAGTGAGAGATTTTGAGCCTAAATCTTTGTAGGAGGTTGTCAAGAGAGCTTTGAGTCTGGAGGATTTAGTGGCTAAGGGCAAGTTCAACCATAAGACACCTCCAATAGTGCATCAAAATAAACCCTTTCAATAGAATTTCCCTCCACCCAAGGCATCACCTCCAAGACCCAACAGGATTAAAGAGGCAAAGAACAAACTCTGAAGGAAGAAATTATGTTTTTCATGTAGGGAGCCAAGGGTGCCTAGGCATAGGTGTTTGGGCAAAGGACATGTGCATTTCATATATGTATTATTAGATGATGATTCAGAGATGGAAGAACCTAAGGTTAAGGTTGTAAAGGATACAAAAGAACATGAGGCAAAAGGAGGGTCTTCGAGAGGCACACTTTCCACTCTTTCAAGAGCACCTAGGTATCACCCTTTTTGAGTTCAAAGAGTAAATTCCAGGGTCATAAAGGAACCATGTTGATTGATAGTGGGGCCACTCATAACTTCATAAATGTAGATTTGGTTTATAGGAAAGGTTTAGATACTAAGGAGTTTGATGGGTTTAATGCCATGCTTACAGATGGTCACATTATTCCTTGTAACAAGCGAATACAATGGCTAAGTCTATCCATGGGAAGGCACAAAGTGTGCAATGAATTCTATGTGGTTGGCACAGGAGAAACAGATATAGTTTTGGGAGTATAATGGTTGCACTCACTCAATGAATTCACCCAAAACTAACAAACATTGGAGTTGAAATTCAGGATGGATGCGAAGGAGGTGATGCTTCAAGGTATATTGAATGGAGCTCTAAGTGTGGCTAAAGTAAAAAGAATGGAGGTGCGTGTTTGAGGTAACCAAGCTATTCGATACATGGAGATAGTCAAGGATCCACTATAAGGTAAGATACTTCAATATGATAATGTTTGGTAAATTTTGGATAAGCATGACAAGGTACTCGATATCACAACTATAAGGTTGTCACTAAAGGATATAATTGTTAAATGGGACTTTCTTATTGAAGCACACCATTATGACACCCAGAATGAGTATTGGTGGCAATAGACAAGAACCAAGGACCCTTGTGAGTATAGTTCCCAATTTTAGATCTACTGCCCTCAACCTTTTCAGCATGTCCCATGCTTTACTTGTAGCCAAAAGAGAGTTTCCAATAAAATGGCGGAGTTCCTAGCCCATTACCACTACTGAGGTGTTCTCAACTAGTACATAATGTTGGTATTATTACATTATCAAAAAATAATAATAAATAAAACAATGGTTAGTTGTTAGTTTTGGGAAGTTATTCCCATAGGTAAGGTATTTTTTTACAAGAAAATGTAAGGCTATATAATCCAATGCAAAGCAATGTAAAAATCAATCTAAAATCAATATAATTAATAGTATTTTATATCTACAACAATGGTTTAGTTTTTGCAATTATTTTTTCTGCATATGCTCTATCATTTATTTAATATGGTATTAGAGTAATATGAGATAAATGTGCCTCTATGAAATGTGAGGCAATCACTTGTTATGCAAAGTGCAGAGGAGAAAGCGTCTAAATTTAGAGGTGTTTTGGAGATTGAGAATCCCATGTATAAGAGTGAAGGAGAATTGTAGAGATATTGTAGAAGGCATTTTAGTTTTTTATGATATCAAAGGCATTCGCTCCTATTTTGAAACAATGTCTGGAATGATTTATTATTTTTATATTAAGCATGATATTAAAAACAATAAGCAACATAAAGTGTTCTAAGGATTTTCCTAATTAAAACCATTGGTGGGAACATATTCTATGTTGCCATTGTCGAAGCCAGCACCAGACCTTATGTCATAGCCATTACCATTGCCAAACTCATTGATGTAACTGTCATGGTAGCCTGAAGCATATTTTACACCCTTTCTATAACCACCACCACCATTGGAACCGTTCCAATAACCTTAGCCATAACAAGAGTTTTGAAGTTTTTTAGAGGATAGAAAGTGTACATATTACATAAATTTGCCATTGATATTTTGGAAATGATGAGAGGAGCACGATATGAGGAATTTTTCTCTGAAGAAAAATGTCATAGGAGATAAAACATTATCTAGTGCAAACTACATACAAAAGCTTAATGGATTATTGACATAGATTAGGCATAGTTTTGTTAGATTATAATGCCAGTAGATCTATGATAAACCATTATGCTTATCTCCCTCATGTTGAGACATGGACCAACTAGGACTCGAACCTAGGACCTTCCATTCGCTGCTGGAGTGCTCTACCACTAAGCTACTGGCCCCTCTTGGACCAGTCCATCATCAGTCCGGGTGTGACTTATTTCCAACACCAACACCCCCCCTTAAGCCACACCTCTCGTGTGCTTGGGGCTCCTAGCCTAGGCCTGGCTCTGATACCATGTTAGTTTTATGATCAGAATTGAAATAAACAGAAAAATAGAAATGATAACACGTTAACACAGAGGTACCCTGGGAAAACCCTCTTTCTTGAGGGAGAAAAACCTAGACAAATATATCTCTTATATATTGAATAAAAAGAACAGAAATCTACTTACAGCTTGACTGAATTACAAGACTAATTTGATGCATAAAAAAATTGATGCCCAAATGAATGAACATTGTCTTCTGTATATACAAATCAATGTGATTCTTCATATGGTGTCTCTTCATATGGTATCTCTTCATATGATGTCTCTTCATATGGTGACTCTTCATATGGTGTCTCTTCATATCTCCCGTTGCTACAAGAACAACACTCCCTCTTAGCTAGGGAGATATCTTTCCAGACATTTCAACATGACACCCACAATGGCTACATCCATTAGTGAGAAGAATTTATCACGGAGTCTCTCAACGTGATATCATCATGGAGTCATTCAACATGATGTCCACCATGGCTACTCCCATGAGTGAAAGAAAACTAGTGTACAAGTGCCCATCATGGAGTCACTCAACGTGATGTCATCATGGAGTCACTCAACATGATGTCCACCATGGCTACTCCCAGAGGGTGGATAAACACAAGTACAAGAGAATCATCACGGAGTCTCTCAACGTGATGTTCACAATGGGTACTCCCATTAGTGAAAAAGAAACATCATCATGGAGTCACTCAACATGACGTCCACCATGGCTACTCTCAGAGGGTGGAAAGAACCACATCTCCTATCTCAGAGATGGAATGCATTATATTAGATAACACAAATCACTGATGCTGAGACTCCCTCTCAACAAGGGCTTCATTCTCCACAACTCCAAGCTTGTCTCAAAACTATACAAACTTCATTCTAGAGAGAGGCTTGGTGAGAATATCAGTCGTCTGATTTTCAGTGCAAATGTATCTCAGCTGAATAGCTTTCCTTAATACCATATCTCTAATGTAATGATATTCGATTTCCACATGTTTTGTTCTATCATGGAACACTGGATTGACAGATAGCTTCACACAGCTTTGATTGTCACAATGAATAACAGTAGGCTCCAATGATTTTGCAAACAAATCTGTAAGGAGCTTTCGAAGCCACACTGCTTCTCGAGTTGCTACACATGCTGCAATATATTCAGCCTCTGCAGTGCTTAGTGCCACTAAAGACTGCTTCCTGCTACACCAAGAAATCATTATAGACCCCAAGCTAAAGCAACATCTAGAGGTGCTCTTTCTGTCAGCTACACTCCCGGCCCAATCAGAGTCAGAGTACCCTTGTAGTTTTAGATCTACACTAGAAGTATATCTCAAGCCATATCCAACTGTACCACGCAAGTATCTCAAGATATGCTTGGCTGCAACTAGGTGAATTTGCCTTGGTTCGCACATGAACTGACTAAGGGCACTCACTGCATAGCAAATATCTGGTCTAGTATTGACTAGATACATCAATGATCCAATCAACTCCCTAAACATGGTGGGATCTACCAAATCTGAACTAGCTGCAGACTCACTCAATTTCTTCAAATTTGTTTCCATCGGTGTAGAAATAGATTTGCAATCCATCATCCCAAATCTCTTCAAGATATCTATGGTGTATTTCCCTTGACTTAGAATAATCTCATTGGGTCTTTGCCATACTTCCAACCCTAGAAAGTAATGCATAAGACCTAAATCCTTCATTTCAAATTCAAAAGTTAACTCTTTCTTGCATTTGACAATGAGATGTTCTTCACCAGTAAGGAATAAGTCATCAACATAAAGAACTAAAATTAGAGCCTCACCATCGATTACCTTGAAGTAAAGATTTGAATCTGCATCATTTTTGAAGAAGCCTAGGCTCACCAAGTATCGATCAATCCTCTCATACCAAGCACGAGGAGCCTGCTTAAGGCCATACAAAGCCTTCTTTAGTCTACAAACATGAGATTCCTTCCCATGAATCACAAATCCATCAGGTTGCTTAATGTATACTTCTTTAATTATACCATTAAGAAATGTTGTCTTCACGTCCATCTGATGTAGTTTCCATCCCTTAGCTGCTGCAATAGCAATAATAGTCCTGATGGATGTATAACAAGCAACTAGAGCAAATGTCTCCTCATAATCTATTCCCTCTTTCTGAGAGAATCCTCTAGCCACAAATCTTGCTTTGTATTTCTCAATGCTCCCATCAGCTGCATGCTTGATCTTGAAAATCCACTTGGAAGATACAACTGATTTTCCTTCAGGTCTAGGTACAATATCCCAAACATCATTCTTGATGATAGACTGAAATTCTTCTGTCATTGCATCTTTCCATACCTATTGATTGGATGCTTCCTCAAAACTAGAAGGTTCAGAATCAATGATGTGACTCATCAATAACACATAATCTAAGAACTTCTGAGGTCTCTTGCTTTCTCTAAAAGATCTTCGAGGAGCTGCATATTTTTCCTCCTCTTGCATGGTTTGTCAAGGCCTTTTCTGTACTACTGCAATATCTCTAGGTCCATCAGTTGGTTCTATAGAATCAACTAGATCACTAGTCTCTTCTGATTTAGTAGACTCCCTCTGAATCTCAGAAGTCAAATCAGGAGAAATGTCCATATCCTGAGGTGTCTCTTGTTCTTCACTGTCTATCTTCATGTATGGCCCTTTAGATCTTTTAAATGCAACTTCTTCTTTGAAAGTGACATCCCTGCTGATCTCAATTTGTTTCTACCCTGGAATGTAGATCCTATAGGCCTTGGAAGTCTCACTGTATCCCACAAACATTCCTTTCTTGCCTGATGGTTCTAACTTAGATCTTTTATCTTTAGACACATGAATATAAATTGGACAACCAAATATTCTCAAATGACTAACTTCAGGTTTCATACCTGTAAATGCTTCTTCAGGAGTCATATTTTCTAATATTTGATGAGGGCTCCGATTCTGAACATACACTGCAGTTCTGGATGCTTCTGCCCAAAGAAAGGTTTGTAAGCCTTGGTCATGGATCATAGCTTTGGCTGCCTCAACTATGGATCTATTCTTCCTTTCTGCAACTCTGTTTTGCTGAGGATTGTAAGGAACACAAAACTCCCTCTTAATTCCTGCCTCAATATAAAAGTTGCGGAAGCCTCCAGAGGTGTATTCTCCTCTGTTATCAGATCTCAGAACTTTGATCCTTTTCCCAGACAAATTTTTTACTTGAGCCTTAAATTCTTTGAATTTCTCAAGAACTTCTTCAGATTCCTTAGACTTCAAAAAATAGATCCAAGTCTTTCTGGAGTAGTCATCAATGAAAATTACATAATACAAAAAACCACTCAAGGATGCCATAGACATTGGACCACACAAATCAGAATGAATAAGATCTAGAATGCATTTTGATCTACTTTCACTATTATGAAAAAGACCCTTAGTATTCTTACCCATTACACATCCTCTACAAGTACCATCATGCTCTTGACTAAGTTTCGAAAGGCCAGTAACCATATTCTCCATAAATGGAAGAGCTCTGAAGTGAAGATGAGAAAGTCTCTTATGCCATAACTCACTTGAACTGGTGGAGTCATGCATCAATGCTTGAATTGAACAAGTGAAAAGTCTATATAGACTCTCGTGATGAACACCAATTACTTGGGCTTAATTGATGCTGGAGTTCTTTGGCCAAGCAAGAACTTTTCCATCAGAAAATGCAACTTGATATCCTTTGTCTTCCAATGTTGAAATTGATACAAGGTTCCTCTTGATACCTAGTACAAACAAGACATCGCTCAAATCGAGAGAGATGCTGAAATCTAAGTGAAGAGAGATGGCTCTAGCACCCTTTACTCAATAGCATGCATCATCTTCGATTATAACTTGAAGGTGGTTTTCTCTTTCTATTAAGTCTGAAAGATGTTTTCTATAACCTGTAATGTGATGAGAGGTGCCACTATCAATCAACCATGTGCTACTATCGGTTGGAACATTGCTTGATAGGGCAAAGATGAATAGGAATCCACTTGAGTTATCTCTTGATTCCTTCTAAGGATAGACATCATACACATCTATAGTAGAGGCATGTGGTTTTGGTCTTGTTAGACAATCACTAGCATAGTGACCATACTTGTCACATCTGAAGCACTGAATATGGGAGAGATCCTTCTTCTTCTTTGATTCAGGGGCAGCATCTGATTTTCTGTCTCTATTTCTCTTGAAGTTTCCTCTTCTCCATTCTTTTCCTTTCCTTCTGGAAGTTTGAGCGGCAAGAACTTGATTGTCTTCATTGAGAGAGCTTCAATCATTACCTCTTACTGCCAATCTTGATTCTTCTTGAATGCAATCAGCTCTAAGATGATCAAACTTTGGTAACGTAGATCTTCCATTGATACCTTGGATGAAAGGCTCCCAAGATTGAGGAAGACCGTTGAGTGCCAACATAACTAAGTCTCTATCTTCAACTATATCTCCAATGGCATATAGTTGATCCTTTAATTCAGTAATCTTCATGAAGAAAGAGATGATTGAATCTCCTTTAGCCATCTTGATGTGATGTAGTTGTTGCCTCAAGGCAAGAGCTCTGCTAGTGTTATTGATTTCATATAATCCCTTCAAAGTCTTGAACATATCTCTAGCCATCTTCAACTTGGAGATGATAGGCACAAGGTGATCCTTCACAGAATCAATCAAGATCTTCTTGGCCTTTGTGCCATTCTTCCTCCATTGAATTTTCTCAGACTCATCAGAAGGTTCAGGTACTTCGCTCTCTACAAACTCAAGAATATCATTCTCTTCCAAAGTAATAAGAACTCTGAACTTCCAAGAGGTGAAGTTAGATGCACCATCAAGTCTATCTTCAACCTTGAGTCCATTCACCATTTTCAATGCTTGAATAGATGCTCTAAGATGAGAAGAAGACTTTGCTGCTTAAACAAATCTAATCTAATCTTTTCTTAGACCTGCTCTGATACCATGTTAGTTTTATGATCAGAATTGAAATAAACAGAAAAATAGAAATGATAACACTTTAACACAGAGGTACCCTGGGAAAACCCTCCTTCTTGAGGGAGAAAAACCCAGACAAATATATCTCTTATATATTGAATAAAAAGAACAGAAATCTACTTATAGCTTGACTAAATTACAAGACTAATTTGATGCATAAAAAAACTGATGCCCAAATGAATGAACATTGTCTTCTGTATATACAAATCAATGTGATTCTTCATATGGATCGGGGACTCTTCATATGGTGTCTCTTCATATGGTATCTCTTCATATGATGTCTCTTCATATGGTGACTCTTCATATGGTGTCTCTTCATATCTCCCGTCGCTACAAGAACAACAACACCTTATGGACATACTCTACTCTTTTCTTTCACTTTCTCCTTCATAATCAAGCATGCATGAGTTCTATAGAGAGGTGGATGAGGTCGATGAGATATGAAGATTGATCGATTTGTGGCAAAGAAAGGTTGTTGTATTGTGGAATGTTGCTAGAGAGAAGAGTGCATATATCATTTTGCTTCTTCAAATCATGGTTGAATATTATTTGTCGTGTAAGGTGCTAACTCATTCTAGAAATATTGTAAACAACAAACTCTTCACAAAAATTTGTTGGAGTAAGGTGAAAAGGTATTTATATTAAAGGTAACTTGCTTGCATGGGAAGCACCTCCTCTAAATAGTCGGTTGTTTACATGGTAGAAATATTTGAGTTATCATGTTTCTTCTTAAAAGTTACTTTTTAGAGTTATATTTGAATACAAAGACAAAAATAGATTAAATATTTATCAACAATGAAGTATGGAAGGTTTGGTGGTGAAATTTATTATTAATGATTCGAACATTGGCTCGGTTGTTGGTTCAAAACTCATAGTGATGTTTTCATCACATTATTTTTGTATGAATTAGAGCTCTTCATTGAAGTCAACAAAATTATTTGGAGTGATAAGATTTTATTCTAAGGAGAGATAAGGTTGTGTTTGAATTTATTTTGTTTACACTATATTGTAAAAGGTGCATTTTTGGTGGAATCCGACACCTTGTCAATTTTATTTTTTATTTTATCATGGCCACACATATTGCTTAAAATTATTTGGAGTGATAAGATTTTATTCTAAGGAGAGATAAGGTTGTGTTTGAATTTATTTTATTTACACTATATTGTAAAAGGTGCATTTTTGGTGGAATCCAACACCTTGTCAATTTTATTTTTTATTTTATCATGGCCACACATATTGCTTGTATTCTCAAGGCCATTTGTGCTACACCTCTAGTAGGGGTTTCAAAGCTCTAGTAGACTTAAATGCAACATCTAAGACTAGAGTTTAAAAGAATATCAGATTGGAGGCTGGAGTCATCAAAGGCAAGTGGTATATCATCATCTCAAGATAGCTTCTCACTTAGAGATGATACTATTGTCATGTGAATTTGCACCCTGTTTGAAGTTGGTTCAAACACTTCAATGACACAATGGGACTGATCTCAAGGTGTGGGACCTTGCAAATGAGATTAGACCTCTAAATTGAGCTTAAGGCTCAGAGAAATAAACTAAAATCTAGTGCTAATGCTTACAGCGGAAAACAGTAAGAAGGATTGTTGAATTAAAAGAAGTGATGCACTAGATTAGGGATGTTTAACTGCAACTAACTCAACACAACAAAAAATCTCAAAACTGAAACGAACTCGCACAGAATCATACTAATTCTAACAGAGGTTGGAGCATAAAAAATGGAGATATGAAAGGGACCGTTTTGTCCACAATACACAACTCACATTAATACAAAAGTAGACACAGTGCAAGAATAATGAGAGAGGCAAAAATATCAGTTGATATTGATTATAGAGGTCAAATAACCATTACAAAAGAGGAAGAATCCTATAGAAGAAATAGACACAGAATAATCAATTACATTCATGATTGAACTAACAAATGGAGACACCAAAGGTTTGGTAGAAGAGCACAATTCATCAAATCTAGTTGGTTCATGTAATTGCATTATAGAGGTCTGGTCACAAGAATTCTCAACCTATATAATGGCCTAGAAGAATAGCTAACATAAATACATTGTAATTTTAAGTATATATAACAATTTTAGCACTCTGTAATAGTGGCACTAGAGCTAGTCAATTGACCCAGGAAAGCCCACACTTCCATTAAATTTTTGACCCTAAAGATTTGCTGAAAAACTTGCAAATTGGGATAATGGCCATGCCTCTAATAGGCCTGCAGGCCTAGAAAATAGATCACTTGCATGAATGGAGGGTAGGTATATTAAAGATGGAAGGCTCAAAGTCCTATTTTGTCCCTGTGAATCTACTTTGTAGTTTCATTTGTACTCCATCATTGAAGAATTTTCCTATTCCAACCACCCTCATTCGGCCATGGCCTGCAGAATTTTAATGTTGGTACCTCTCCCTGATAAAATGGCATGATTTAGGGAGAGGCAAGCTTTTATAACACTTTAATGTGTTGTGGCTTTTTACTCTATGGCATCTTTGCATTTTTCATGGTCGGCAACTTCTCCTTTGATTTTTCCTTTGACTGGCAATTTTGCGACTTACAGAACCATCGAGCCTACTTCCGTCATTTTCTACTTTATCGACAAAATCCTGGTTCTATTTCACCTTATGGGCAAATTTTCCCTCAGTCGGCAAACTTTCATTTTTGAGAACTTGTTTCTAGTTCTCTTTTGCCTTATCAGCGAATCAGCAAACTTTGTGAGCTATTTTTTGCCATCTTTTTGCCTTATCGGCAAAATGTCAATTTTTAGAACTATTTCGAGCTATCTTTTGCCTATGTCGGCAAAATCATCTTTTTTTGAACCATGCTTGGTTGTCTCCTTCCTTATCGACAACTTGTTCTTTTCTCAAACTATCCTCCTTGGCCAACTTTTCTCTTCACTTTGTCCTTTATCAGAAAAATCTCAATCCTATGAACCATTTTGGCTTGTTTTTTGCCCTATTGGCAAAATGTGCTTTCCTTGAACTTTGGAAGCTTTCTCCTCTATCGACAAATCACCTTATCGGTGGACTCTCACAAATCTGAACTAGTTCATTAGTTTGGTTGCAAGCCACTTTCTAGACAACGGGAAACATTTCTTTTCCTGCCTTAGCCAATTTTGCTCTTTGTTTGGCCCATCACTGCTTTATCAGAAAAAACTTGTTTAGCCGAACCTTCCTTTTCTATCAGTGAAATCCTCCTTTTACTCTCTATTGGCAAAATTCCTTTTGCCAAACCATCTTCATTTGTTACCTTTATCGACAAATTCCCAATTTTATGAACTTCCTATTTTGCCTTTATCAAGCCCCTTTATCGGCTTTTCGCCCTGTCAGCAAACTACAAGAAAACCAAACTTTTGAAAAGTTCACACTTCGACCGACTTTCCAATAAGGCTATCCTTTCACATTGCCTTAACCATTTTCATGCCTTATCGACAAAATTCATCCCAAGCGAATCAATTTCCCCCTTGTCAGAAAAAGTCTATTTTGTTGAACCACTTTCTTTACTGATGTCTTTTGCCTTCTTCACCATTGGTGAATTGCCTTATCAGCAAACCTGAAGATTTTTGAACTTTTGAAAAGTTTTGCATTTTACTAATTGACCAATAAGGCTTCCCTTTTTTGTTCCTTAGCCAATTTCGAAGCCTTCTTCTTTGCTTTGTTGGTGATTTTCCCCGTCGGCGAACTGAGAGATTTTTGAACTCACAAAGAGTTTGAACATTTTGAACATTGCCGATAAGGCATACCTTGTATGTCTTATGCCTTAGGCAATTTTTGATGAAGCACGCCCCTTTCCCTTATGTCAAAAAACCACCCAATTGGTGAACCGTTGAAGATTCAAACTTTGGAAAATTTCATACATTGTGAAGTTTGTCGATAAAGGAAAGCCCTTTTCCTTCATGACTTAGCCAAATCTTGAAGTTGCCCTTCTCACCTGCCCTTACCAGCAAAATCTTGATTCGGTGAACCTGCAGAAAAGTGAACTTGAAGAAAAGTTCATAAAAGATGAAAATTGCTGACCAAAGGGAGAAACATTTTTTCATGCCTTAGTCAACTTAATGATTTTGTTGCAAGTTCAAAAACCTAAACTTTTTCTGATAAAGGCCAAAAGTAGGTAAAAAACTAAGGCAAAGGCCTAGATTTTTCTGGGTTTTTTTGGGTTTTTTGAGTGGATTCTCCACATGAAATTTTGGAGATTTTTGCAAGGGAATTCATTGGATTTTGAAGGGTTTTAGGTTTTACTTCCTTCTATTTAGGCTATCTCTGATTGGATTTTTCTAATAGAAGGAGGGATTATGGAATATTTTAGGCTGGGCAAAATATGACAATAGATACTTGGCATGAGAAGCACCAATTTCAATCTATGTCCCTTCAAGGAGCAAGGGGTGCTTGATAATTCTTGGTAGTATGTGTGGGTAGTATAACCTCTAAAATAAGGTGGGGTTAGTATATCTGCGCTTACTCATTATGTGGATAGTGTTATCTCTAAAATATGGTGGGATTAGTGTATCCACACAAAGTAGAGATTTAGTTCTCATAGCATTAGAGAAACAATATTGACACTTTCAGAGGAAAGTGGACTCTTGGAGAGAATTATTCTCTAATATGTAGCACTAGAGGAGGGATTTTGACACACTCAAAGGAGTTGTGGACTCTCAGAGAAGATTTGTTCTCTCATTATGCATGGAGGATGGGATTATGTTCTCTCATGTGGTATAGAGGATTTGCAGGTTTGACAGTCAAGACATCCGCAGATGAGTTCAATTTGGTGTCTTGGGTGAGTAAGGAGAATTGGTGGAGGCACTTCATCAAAGTTTCCAGAAGGGTTGTTGTGTTCAGTCCTTGCAGTTTTTTGTCCTTTGTTTAGATTGATGTAATAAGGGGGGGAACGTTCGTATTATTACATCATTAGAAAATAATAATAATAATAATAATAATAAATAAAACAATGGTTAGTTGTTAGTTTTTGGTAAGTTATTCCCATCTGTAAGGTAGTTTGTTTTTATGGGAAAATGTAAGCTTATATAAGCTAATGCAAAGCAATGTAAAAATCAATTTGAAATCAATATAATATATAGTATTTTATATCTGCAACAATGGTTTAGCTTTTTTAATTAGTTTTTTTGCATACGCTCTACCATTTATTTAATAGTACAAAGTGGTTTCCAACCTTTACTCTCTTGAAATTGAGTAAAGGAACTCAGTTTTGCAGCTAGGATACAATGTTCCTATTGATAATTTTGATAAGTTCGTGTTTTGGATTGATGATATCTTTCATGAACAACTACAGATCTGCAGGTGTGAGGAAGATTTCCTTGTGTGATGTTGTGTGGAAGAGTTCTCCTTTGGTCTATACTAGGTGCCAATATTCCAAGTAGTATATTGTTGTTTGAATGGAAATTCCAAGTAAAAGGTGACTATTATAGCCACCTTCTAGCCCACCAATAATATGATACAAACAATCTTTACAGTGGTAAGGCTTGGAGCATTATGATAAGAGTCTTTGAGGTCCAAGATAAACATTATAACTTTAGCTTACAGGAGGTGAGTAAAATTGTTGGCATATGTTGGTCATATTCCTTTGAAAGAGACATTAAAGAGATGAAGTTCAAAGAAAAGGAGGTAATATCCGAATGCATATTGAATGGAAACCCAAGCATGGTTGAAGTTAAAAGAATGGAGGCGAGTGTTTAGGGAAACCAAATCACTCCATGCATAGAGATTTTACCTAGTCTTAATAATGTTTGGTATATTTTGAATACATTCATTATGGCACACCAAAGATGGCCACCCAATGAAGTATTGGCGAATCAAGAACTTTGGGGTGAGAATTATCCACCTAACTTGGCTAGTAGGATTTTGGTAAGAACTATGATCCTTGGATCATGATGAGTGTGGTTTCAAATTTTAGAACTGTTGTCATCAATATTCCCAGTTTCCTCTACATACTAGTGGTAGTCATAAAGAAGTTAATAATTACACAAGGGATGCATTTAGGTCATCTATTGTCATTAATAAGGCATTTACAACTGATACAAGATGGTTTCCAACCATTATAACTTTGATTCAGAGCAAACAAATACAATGTTACAGATGTAGACACTAAAATAATCCCTATAATTATTCACATCATTTATCATCATTATTAATCATTTAATTAAATAAGTCTTTATCATTTAATTAATATGAGCCAATTATTCATTCACATATTATTATCTTATTATCATTAATTATTCACACTATTATTAATTATCCATTAATCATCAAATACCATTATTAACCATTTAATTAAATAATTCTTTATTCTTTAATTAATATGGGCTAATTATCCACTCATATATTCCATACACCTCATCATATCTCTATCTCAATTTGTTTCCATTTCCAACTCATGTGCATGGAATTATAAAAAATAATTAGATAATTCAATTATTTGTCCTTGCATCTCATCTTCTTCTCGATTTGTTGCCATTTTTTTAACTCACATAAATGGAAACAAACCAAACAAATCAAAAATCTTATCATTATCTAACTTCAAATCTTATTCTTATCCATCCATTGAAAAATCTATAAATAATTTTTTTCACTCATTTTGAATAACCACGAATTTTAATGCAAAATAACTCTGTCACTTTTATCATTTGAAAGTATCAATGTTATGCTACTGAGTTGAGCATCCACAATCTTGAGCACATCACTTCGATACTCTCAATTGGAGGTTTGTAGTAAAGTTTGAAATTAGGGTTTGAATCTTGTACTTTCATCTTATTTTATGTTTTAGATTTTCATTACATACATTTTGATGAACCCGATGTGAATACGCTAATCCTTCATCTAATTTTAGTGCTTGTGAATTTTTGGTGTCTTAAGCTTGTAGGTTTAACTCTCTTTTTTAGGGAGATCTAAGGGTACACTTTCACAAGGAGCCTTGCAACACAAAACAAACCTCACGATTGCATATGAAAGTCTCGAGAAATGAAGATCGACATAAAATTTAACATATTTTTTATGCAAGTGAAATCAAGGCAAATGTTTATGGCAGTGAACAATCTGTTTGGTGATGAATAGTGTTTCTGACCGTAAGCAGTGTTTTCAGGCCATAAATAGTGTTTTGAAGGCCTAAAATAGCATTTTTTAAATGGTGTAATTGTTTCTCAGTATATATGACTTTTATGTTCTTATAAGCATTGGAAAGCTAATTCAAAGCTCTACACAGTGACGTAGACCATTTTTCATATTTGATCCAAAAATTTTAGGATTTATCACTTTATGCTAACACTTTTTCTTGTAGCTTCACGCTTGTCAAAGATTAAAAAATTTGCAAACTACTAATCTATTTCTTGTAGCCCCGCATGTCAAAGACAATGTTTACTCACTAATCTATGTACATTTGGTTTTCTAAAGAAAATTAACTTTCGTTTGTTGTATTTGTGACCTTTTAGAGTGTGTATGCTCTCTCATTGCGTCATAAGGTGATCTTAGAGATCAAAAGCACTCTTTAAGTTCTATTTTGTTTTGTGTTATCCCAAAAGTCTAAGTGTGTATGCACTCTCCTCGCACTACAAAGCAATATTGGAGATAAAAAACACTTAGATTTCTTTCCCTTTATGGGCCTACCAAAGTTTTTTTAGTGATGAATATTCGCCATTTGGCGAATATTCATAGATCGGCCAAGTCAGAATTGGTGAATAAATCACATCCAACAGGGTGGTCAAATCACCTAGTTTTTACGTATTATCGGTTGAATCCATATCCATTCGCCATCAATTTATTTTATGAGAATCAATGAAGTAAGAATTTTGCCATAACAAACTATGTGTTTGAAATGGGCTGACTAATATTTTCGCCTGGAATTTCAGTAGCAAGTACTAAATCACCTATATATTTGCCAATACTATTAAAACAACATTTTGTATCGGGACAAGTTTCACCAACTCCACTAAATGGTCCCTATGCGTGAGGACCCATTTTGCCAACCCCATTACATGGTCACTGTGTGTGAGGACCCATTTTGCCAATTAAAATTTACAAGTAGTTGATTCGCCAATTCCCATGACACCTCCATGCTAATCGTAGGGCCATATTTACCTTGGAAATTACTATGTATGTAGTCTGTTAGGTTTGATTCGTCGACACTTAAATATATTCCTTATATAATCACGCAAGATTCGCCAAATCTTTTTGATATACCATATAGAATTCATGCAGAATTCACCAAATATGGATTGATATAAATACAATCAAAACTCTGATTTATTCTTACACATTTTGTTCACTTCTAAACTTGTGAGCTCTTGATTCGGATTTCAGAAGTTGGAGTTGGCACCTTGAAGTTGATTGTACACAAAGTTACAAACTTACAACACATGCATTCCTACATTAGGAAATAGCAAGTCAGTGAAAACCTAAACTTAAAGGTGGGTAGTCATTTCTTCATAGTATTAGTGTTTTAAGATTTCTTTATCTCTCTTCCATTCTTGATTCAATATTAAAGAAGATATTTAGTAGGGAATGGGATCTATATTCTATGAGTATGTCCTTAAACAAGAAGACATTTTTTCTAGCTTTTATTTGAAGTGGGAGATTAAGATGTCGAGCCGCAAGTGCGAAAAGGGTAAGACTCCTCAGGGTGGTGAAGGGACTGGGAGGCCATCAAAATGCCGAAAAGGTGGAGTTAGTATACAGTCTTACTTTGGAATTGGCAATGTTTCTGATCCATCAAATCAAGATGGAGCTACACCATCAACTCTTGTACCAAATAATAATGAAGAAGCCATTCACAATACCTCACCACCACCAGAAGGTGGGATTGTCATTGATTCAAATGAGGATGGCAATACCGCAGAAGATATTCCAAGGGATACCCTAGTTAGCCAGAATGAGGATGGCAATACCGTAGAAGATGTTCCAAGGGATACCCTCGTTGGCTAGAATGAGGATGGCAATACCGCAGAAGATGTTCCAAGGGATACCCTGGTTACCCAGAATCAGGATGGCAATACTACAAAAGATGTTCCAAGGGATACCCTGATTAGCCAAAGTGAGGATGGCAATACTGCAGAAGATGTTCCAAGGGATACCCTGGTTATCCAGACTGAGGATGATAATACCGCAGAAGATGTTCCAAGGGATACCCTGGTTAGCCAGAATGAGGATGGCAATACCACAGAAGATGTTCCATGGGATACCCTAGTTAGCCAGATTGAGATAATTGACTTGGATGAAAAAGAAAATGTTGGCACTATAAATGATGTTGGCAAGAAGAAAAGAAAAGGCAAATCAAAATATTCAAAACTAGGGCGCAAGTGGGAAATGTCAAGGAATTTTTAGCTTGATTAGGTGTCAAAGTACCCATTTATTGAACTAGTGGAGAAAGCAAACAAAGATGAACAACTAACAGAATGCAAGTGTGTGATTTGTAGTTGGAAATGTAAAAGAGACAATAAATTGCAGCTAAATCTTGACACTATAGAAAAGCATATAGGTAAAGTTTGTTAGGGTTAGCCGACAGAAGATATCAATTAAATGCAAATAAAGATTAAACAGAGGAATGAAAAACACAGAAATAATAACAGTGAGAGACAAGTTTTAACTGTTAGTTGCCGTTGCACCAAAAAATTGACCTATTAATGCCCGATACAACCACTTGACTTAACAAGCACAGTAGGCAGTTAAGCCCTTGTCACAAACCACTGCAGTGCAGCACTAAACAAGGAGACCAAGGGCCACACCTTGCAACAATCCCCCCAGTGCAAGCACGGGGTTTGAACCCATGACCTCAGCTCTGATACCAACTGTTAGTTGTCATTGCACCAAAAGATTGACCTATTAATGCCCGATACAACCACTTGACTTAACAAGTATGGGAGGCGGTTAAGCCCTTGTCACAAACCACTGTAGCATAGCACTGAACAAGGAGACCAAGGGCTACACCTTGCAACATTAACGTGGTTCACTGAAACTCTAGCTACATCCACCAACAGAGAGTCTAATATTATTATCTAGTAAATCAAACTGATTACAACCAGCAATCCTTGCAACTCAATATTGCTGCAAAATGCTACAATACATCAAGGGAAACCCTAACCCTTAGCCGTTTTTATCAAGCCTTATGTCAGTTACAAAAAATAGGGTTTTTTTATGTTAGCCAATAGAAAAAATAATGCTCGACACCTTTATAAAATAATAAAAAATTGTTTGAGGTTTCGGAGGCGTTGCCCCCGAGCCCCCACGGGGGTGCTACCCCTCAACCTTGCCCTGTATCGCGACAGGGGCACTACACTTGGACCCCGCAAGGGGCATTGCCCCTTGCCCCCTCTTGGGGGCACTGCCCCCAAACCCCTACAAGGGACACTGCCCCTTGACCCCATTAAATAATTTGGGGGGAAATCACACTGATAAAAGTGGGGTAAATTTAACCTCTGAGTCTGATTAGGCTCCATATAACAACAATCTCCCACTTGGAGACTAGTCATAACACCACTGACCCTGTAGCTCCTACTGGAAATAAGCACCCTGGACTCTGTTGTTATGGTTTTTGTTGTTTTCAGTCTTGAAGACCAACCGAAGCTAAAGAGGAGCTTAGCTTCTCCCTTGTCACTGCCTTTGTAAACATATCCATTGGATTTTCATCTGTATGTATCTTTTCCAGCCGTAACTGTCCATCATCCAATATCGATCGAATGAAGTGATACCGCAACTGAATGTGTTTGGTCTTCAAATGCAAGGCAGAATTCTTTGCAAGATGTATGACACTCTAGCTGTCTGTAAACAAATAACTGTTAGTATGTTATTTGCTCAATTCTTCCATGAAAGATTGCAGCCATATCATCTCCTTTCTTGCCTTTATTGTAGCTACATACTCTGCCTCTGTGGTGGATAAAGCAACCACCTTTTGCAATTGTGAGATCTAACTCACCGTTGTCCCACCTACAGTAAAGGCATAACCTGTAGTACTCTACCTAGTATCAATATCCCCTACCAAATCTGAGTCTACATAACCTGCTAAATCAGTATTAGAGCCCCCAAAACATAAATGTTTATTAGATGTACCTCTCAAATATCTGAGAATCCATTTTACCACATGTCAATTCTCCAATCCAAGATTACTCATATACCTGCTTACGACTCCTACAACATGTGCAATATCTGGTTTCGTGCATACCATGGCGTACATTAAACTTCCTACAACTGAAGCATATGGTACCTTAGATATTTTTTCTTCCTCCTCTTGTGTCTTAGGACACATCTCCTTAGTCAATTTCAAATGACTAGACAAAGGTGAGCTAACAACTTTTGCATTCTCCATATGGAATCTTTGCAATACCTTTTCAACATAATCAGCTTGAGATAGAGTCAATTTTCTATTCTTCCTATCTCTGCAAATTTTCATACCAAGGATTTGTTTTTCTGCCCCCAAATCCTTCATAGCAAATGACTATGCTAACTGTTGTTTTAACTCTCTTATGTTATCCATGTTAGACCCCGCTACAAGCATGTCATCAACATATAAACATAAAATAATGCAGCTGTCATTATCTAACCTCTTAAAATAAACACAATGGTTAGAATTACACCAGCTGCAGCCTTGCTCAGCCATAAAACTATCAAATTTAAAATACCATTGCCAAGGTGCTTGTTTCAGGCCATACAAACTCTTCTTCAATCTACACACTAGTTTCTCCTTACCTTTGACCTTAAATCCTTGGGGCTGTTCCATATATATCTCCTCCAAATTACCATGGAGAAAGATAATTTTCACATCTAGTTATTCCAAATGCAAATCTTCAGTAGCCACAATACTTAAAACAATGCGAATAGAAGTCATCTTAACAATCAGAGAAAAAATCTCATCAAAATCAATGCCATTTTTCTGTACAAATCCTTTTACAACTAACCTGGATTTAAATTTGTTCTTACCTCTAGCTTCTTCTTTCAACCTATAAACCCATTTGTTTGGTAAAGCCTTTTTACCTACAGGCAACTTACATAATTCCCAAGTCTAATTTTTCGGCAAGGAGTCCATTTCTTCTTTCATTGTATGCTCCCACTAAACCTTTGTATCCACCTGCATAGCTTCATCATACCCTTCCGGTTCACCAACATCTGTTAACAAAATAGAATACAAAGAGGGAGAAAACCTTTTAGGAGGTATACTTAGCCTTGTTGACCGTCTAACATTCATTGGAGTTTATGGTATTTCTTGTTGTTGTTACGGAGCATGAGGAACCACTGGAACATCACTATTTGGAGTATCATCCAGCACCACATAATCTTTTTCTTTCTTCTCATGCTACTACAACTGATCTTTGTACAACACCTTCTCATTGAATATAACATCCCTACTTCTCACAATTTTCTAATTTTCAAAATCTCAAAGCCTATAACCAAATTCATCAATGTCATATCCAACGAAAGTACATTTTTTTTATTTTACATCCAGCTTGGTTCTATTTTCAGAATCTACATGTGCAAATGCTTTGCATCTGAAGGTTTTGAGAAAAGAATAACTCACCTTTTACCTGTCCATGCTTTCTCTAGAATACCACAACCAAAAAGAACTGAAGGAGCTCTATTAATTAAATATACAACAGTGTTGACAGCTTCTGCCCACATGTTTAAAGGTAGCCCAGCATGCAATCTCATGGTCCTTGTACACTCCATTATTGTCCTATTCATGCGCTCAGCCACTCCATTCTCCTGTGGAGTCCCTAGAACCATTTTCTACCTATGGATTCCATTAAAGGAACAATGATCCTCAAATTCTTTGCTGCAATACTCACCACCATTACCAGATCTGGGACATTTTAATCTTTTACCCGTCTCATTCTCAACCAAGATTCTCCATTTCTTAAATGTTTCAAATACATCAGATTTCTACCTGAGGAAATAAATCCAAACCTTCCTAGTTGTATCATCTATGAATGTAACATAATACCGAGAGCCACCAAGACAAGATACCTGAACCAGTCCCCATACATCTATATGCACAAGCTCCAACTTTTTGTCTTTCTTTTACTTCCCATCCTTGAGAAAACTAACTCTCTTTTGTTTGTCATACACACAACTTTCACAGAAATCCATATTAATACATTTCAAACCTGGTAAAAATTTCTTAGAATGAAGTACCTTAATACCCTTTTCACTCATATGCCCAAGTCTATTATCCCACAATTTTGTCTCAGAACCTGCAGTAATTGTTTCAGTCTCTTCCTGCGAACTTATAGCAACTATTCCTGAACTTGTTTGGTTTTTCTTTGCAACAACTAAAGTAGAAGGAACAGTATGACCTATACAAAGATATAAGGTATCTACTTTCACACCTTTTGCTACTATTAAGGCACCTCTTGTAACCTTCCAATTTTTATCAGTGAATGTAACAATGCAACATTCATTAGCTAGCTGCCTTGCTGAAATTAAATTCCTACTCAACCTTGTAACGTGCATTATCTCTTGTAGTAGCCAATGATTCCCATTCTGCAACTTAATCTTGATTCTTCCCTTTCCAACAATCTGACATGGTTCGTTATCTCCCAAATAAACCAACCTAAAATCCCCTTAGACATAATCAAGAAAATAACTTCTATGGGGCGTAGCATGAAATGAGGCCCCTGAATCTAAAACCCATGAATCATCAACATTATTTAGGGAAAGAATCAAAGCATCATCTTCATATTTATTACTTACCGCATTTGCCTCCTTATTGCCTTCTTGTTTGTCTCCTTCTTTATTCTTCTGAGACTAGTAATCTTTCTTCAGATGACCTGGTTTCCCACAGTACCAGCAATCTTTTTGTCCTCTAGATTGGGATCTCTTGTCCTTTGATTTTCCTCATGACTTCCCATGACCTCCAGAACCTTTTCCTCTCTCCTTTGATCTGCCCCTGCTTTCTATATTCAAAACACTACCTGATGTGGACCCTCCTAAGCTTTTCTATCGCATTTCCTCGATAAGCATAACACCAACAACATCATCAAATTTCAAAGTGTTTGAACCAGAGACAGAGTTACTTACAACCATGACCAATCTATTCCATCTTTCTGGCAAAGAACATAAAACCAAGAGAGCCCTCAACTCTTAATCAAATTTCACTTGTACAAAAGTTAACTGACTGACAATCATATTAAACTCATTTAAATGATCTATCACAAATCCACCTTCAATCATTTTCAGATTAAACAAATGCTTCATGAGAAATACCTTATTTGAGGCTGAGGGTTTTTCATACAATTTAGCCAAAGCTTTCATCAATTCACTTATTGTCTTCGCTTCTGTTATAATGAATGCCACATATGGTGCTAGGCACAACCGAATGGTTCCCAGTGCCTTTCTATCTAGAAGTTCCCAATCCTCATCAGTCATTGTTGTCAGTTTCTTGGCTATTCCTTCCAACAGCCTCCATAAATCCTTCTAATAGAGGTAATCCTCTATTTGCATCTTCCATAATTGATAGTTCTGCCCATTGAATTTATCTACCTTTAATTTACCCTCGTCTGCCATTGTTCCCACTTAACCGTGAGACTCCCACTCAACCGTGAGACCTTCCTACAGACGATAATCTAACACAACCCACTCTAATACCACTTGTTAGGGTTAGCCAACAGAAGATATCAATTAAAAGAAAATAAAGATTAAACAGAGGAATGAAAAACACAGAAATAATAATGGTGAGAGACAAGTTTTAACGTGGTTTACCCAAACTCGGGCTACATCCACCAATAGAGAGTCCAATATTATTATCCAGTAAATCAAACCGATTCCAACTAGCAATCCCTGCAACTCAATGCCACTGCTACAATACATCAAGGGAAACCCTAACCCTTAGCCACTTTTATCAAGCCTTATGTCAGTTACAAAAAATAGGGTTTTTTTATGTCAACCAATAGAAAAATAATGCGCTACCCCTTGACCCCATCTTGGGGGCACTGCCCCCAAACCCCCACAAGGGGTGCTGCCCCTTGACCCCGTTAAATAATTTGGGGGGAAACCACATAGATAAAAGTGGGGTAAATTTAACCTCCAAGTCTGATTAGGCTCCATATAACAACAAAGTTTATGAAAAACAAATCATAGACGGAAAGGAAACATCAGTAGTAAGATGGAAATCAAAGGAAGAATGTCTTCATGTGAAGTATGCCATGGAATATGATGAGCATATGAAAAGAATGATGAAGCTTGCTGCAAGTGGAGGTACAATCAAGGCTCAATTTGGAAAAGCAATGGAAGGAGCACAACTGGAAAAAATTGTTCATATGAGTGTTGTTTTTCATATTTTGTCTAGAAGGCGTCCTATGAGAGACTACCCAGAGTATAGTAATTTGTTATCTTTTTTGAGTGTTCCTCACTATCCTAGCACACATTGGTCAATAAATGTTGGATGGAAATGGGCAAATTGTCTCACTACGGTGGAAAAGCAAGATTTAAAAGAGAATGTAAAAGAATCAAACTTCATTGCATTATCTTTAGATGAAGTTACTGCAGTAGATAATACTTCTTGGGTCTGTATGCATGTGTATACTATAAAAGAACATGTCCACCAAGCTGTTCATAAAATGAAGGACAGTTCAATGTCACAAAATCTATTTGAACTAGTTAAGAAGTCTTTGAATGAAATTGCAAGTATGGATGACTTGACAATTGCCACAAAGTTGGTGTGTGTAGGAGCTGATGGAGCTGCAGTAATGCAAGGTCAGAGGACCAGTTTTTGCATAAAATTACAAACTACTTGTGCACCATACATGCTTGTCATTCACTACATGACCCACAGAATGAATTTAGTATTTAAAATTGTAAGAAAGTTTCCTACAGTATCAAAAGTTGAAAATCTAGTCCACGAGCGCCACGCATACTTTTGTCGAAGTCCCAAATGTTTTGTAGAATTTCAAAATTTTGCTGAGGGAATAACATCAGGAAACAAGCTTCTTAAGGATTTTGATACCAGATGGATGTCCTTGCATGGACAAGTGCAACAAGTTATTTTAGAATATCCATCCTTGATTAGAATAATGTACGATCATCGCAACACAGTAGACAAATCTCTTGACCTCTTACATAGGTTAAGCGATATAAAGACACTCTTAACTTTAGCTAGTCTTCTCCCCATGCTAGATGAAATGAACAATCTTGTGAAGAAATCCCATGATAGAACTATGTATATCTATGAGTATACCAAACTACGTAGAATGACATGCATGGCCCTCGATAATCTATATCTAGATCTAACTTCTCAAAGCCCAAATTTTTATAGGTGGCAGATAATCACAGATTTGAATCATCCTAAAAATTATTTATAGTTTAATGCAAGTAGGGAGTTCTGATTTAGGAGCATCCCTGGTTCAAGATCAATCTTGCATCAACCAAAAACATTTGCATTTTAGTTTGTTTGCAGCTCAATTTGTTTCTTTTCATTTTCTAATTCAGTTTAGGCAATTCAGTCAAAAGTAGTTTCTACTTTTAGCCTGATAGTCTACCACAGTTTCATTTCACATCTTACAGATCTAGACTTAGCATATACATTCATTCATCTACATCATATCCAAAATTTAGAGCATTTGGATCAGTTACCAAAAAGATATCGCTATCAGAAGATCTATTGTTTTCTCAGAGCAGAGCATCTTGACAGTCCTTGGTAATCAGCTAAAGGAGAAGACTTGTGGAGCATTCCTGGACTTGTAGAACATAACAACACATCATTCAAGGTTCATTGGTTCATGGCTAACCTTCACTGAAGATCTGCATGTTATTCCATTCATTTTTCGGAAGTGTTCTATGCATTTAGGTTTGACCTATCTGTGTACACGTTACAGTTCTTCATTGGAATTTGTGATCTTCCTTGGCTGACGCGAAGGAATCTATTAATCCAGACTTGATATATATTGATGTAATAGATCCATAGGAAAGCAGTAGTTCACATAGTGATAGTTGATAGTTTGGATTTTGTATGAAGAAGCTTCAAAGCTATATCTTGTGCATATCCTGATATTCTAAAATCAGGCCTTTGAGCCCTATTTGTAAGCCCGCATGATGCCAGCCAAATTATATTTGAATTCTATGATATACTAAATGACTGAATCTATATTTGCTTCATTTCTTTGAGTTGTTTCCATTGTGTTTACTCTTGATGCACAGTCTGGACAATTCATTTTGTGAACCCTCCTACCGTGGCTACACCAAGTGGTATCAGAGTGAAAGTTCCAATCTTTCGAAGTGAATTGAGAAAAGTTGGTGGGGGAATTATGTAAGATCTTGTTGTAGACAGATCATTGAATTGAGGCAAGTTACTTGTGTTGCAACTGATCACCGATTGTGAGGCAGTTGTCACCTTGTAGCCCGATTGCTGAACCTGAGGCAGTTTGCACTTGATCTGAGGAAGGATGCCGTCAAGGAGAGTTTTCGTTGTTGGAACAATGGATGGTAGAATGGATGAGATGATGGAGATGATGAGAACAATCAGAATTTGATTGGATGCCGTTGAGGAAGATAGGCGGAGAGGATTGACACTAAATGTTGAAAGCAATGATGAAGAAGAATTTTAATATGTTAAACAAACTGGTGAAACCCTAGGAGGTGATGAGGAAGAAGAATCGGATCAAGTAAAGATGTTGTGAGCTATTTCAAAGATTGGAAAGAGACCTAGAGTTGATGTGCTAAATTATACTGGTAATTTGAACCCTGAAGAATTGATTGACTGGATAAATGACATGGAAGAATACTTTGAGTATGAAGAGATTGAAGATCTGGAGAAGGTGAAATTTGCAAAAACAAAGTTGAAAGGACATGTTGCTATATGGTGGAAAGAAGTTTAGCTAGAAAGAAATAGGAGAGGGAAAGAGAAGATTACAAAGTGGGACCAGATGGTGACAAAGTTGAATCAATTTATACCTCCTGACTATGAGTTGGAACTGCTAAAGAGATTGTAAAACCTTAGACAACAGGAGAGATCTGTGAAGGAGTACACTAAAGAATTTCATAAAATGATCATAAGAACAAGACATAGTGAAGCAAGTAAGGAGAAAGTGGCTAGATACGTCAATGGACTGAGATGAAAATTCAAGAAGAACTAAGTTTGGTAAGGATGACATCTTTGGAAGAAGCATATCAGTTTGCCCTAAAAGTTGAAGAGAAGATGAATAAAAGACATGATCATAGACAAAGAGGTAGAGAAGGTAAATTTTAGAGGTAGGACATTTTTTGGAGGAGATAGATCATTTGCAGAGCAGAACAAATTTGACAACACATTCAAGGAGGATAGAGATAACAGTGCTTACCAGACAGATGACAAATTTTTTTACCAGAGAGGAAACCCTAGTGCATATCGGAATGAAGGATACAACAGAGAAGGAAGAGGATTTGATAAGAGAACATTCAAAGGTACTTATTTCAAGTGTGGAGGTGAAGGACATAAATCATTTGAATGTAATTAGGGTAGTACAAGTAAGAAGACAGAAAATAGTGCAAGAGCAGCCTATGTTGAAGAAGAACCTGTTGAACTAAGTGATCCCTATTCTGTTGGTAAGCCAGAGAAAGGAGAATCATTGGTGATGAGGAGAGAACTATATCAAGCAGACACAAATGAGGAACCACCGCAGAGGAAGAGTCTATTTAGGACAAGATGTAAATTAGGAGGTAAATGTTGCAAAGTTGTAATTGATAGTGGTAGTTCAAATAACCTAGTTTCAGAGGAGATGGTGACTAAGATGAAGTTAGAAAGATTGAAACACCCTAAGCCCTATCAGATAGCATGGACTCAGGATGATCATAAGGTACTGGTAAGTGAACAATGTTCGGTGAAATTTCATATTGGATCATATCATGATGAAGTCTTGTGTGATATTATGCCTATGGATGTTTGTCATATCTTGTTGGGTAGACCTTGGCAGTATGATAGAAAAGATATACATGATGTGAGAAAGAATACATACACTATAACAACAAATGGAAAGAGAATTACTTTGATTCCTTTGGAGGATGATCCTAAGAGTGAAGTATGTGGGAATGCTAGAATCTATTTGGTAGATGGAAGAAAATTTCTGGATGGTTTGAGACATGAGAATATGTGTTATGCCTTGATTCCTAAAAAGCCTGAAGCATTGAAGAAAGAGACTAAAGAATCACAACAGAAGGAGATAAGAGACTTGCTGATAGAGTATGAACACATCATATCAGATAGTGTGCCTAAAGGATTACCACCTATAAGGAGTATCAATCATCACATGGATCTTATACCAGGAGCAAGTTTGCCTAACAAAGCAGCACATAGAATGACACCGGCAGAGAATGAAGAATTAAATAGATAGATACAAGAGTTGTTAAGGAAATGTTTGATTAGAGAAAACTTGAGTCCTTGTACAATACCTACAGTGTTAGCATCAAAGAAGGATGGAGAATGGAGAATGTGTACTGATTCTAGAGCAATAAACAAGATCACGGTTAAGTATAGATTTCCTTTACCTAGGATGGATGATATTATGGATTGTTTGAGTGGAGCAAGATATTTCACAAAGAAAGATTTGAACAGTGGATACCATCAGATCAGAATCAAAGAAGGAGATGAATGGAAGACTGCTTTTAAGACAAATGAAGGATTGTATGAGTGGTTAGTGATGCCCTTTGGATTGACAAATGCAGATTGATGAATGAAGTTCTGGAGAAATTCTTGGGTAAGTTTGTTTTTGTATACTTAGATGACATTCTGATTTTTAGTAAGACAAAAGAGGAACATTTGTGGCATATTAAACAAGATTTGTAGAGGTTGAGAGAAGAGAAATGGTTGATAAACATCAAGAAGTGTAGTTTCATGAAAGAAGAGTTGGTATATTTGGGATTTGTGATTTCTACAGAAGGATTGAAGATGGACCTTGAGAAAGTAAGAGCAATTGTTGAATGGCCTACATCAGAGAGCATTGGAGAGGTTAGATCATTTCATGGATTGGCTAGTTTCTACCAAAAGTTCATCAGAAATTTAAGTTTAGTTTGTAACCCTATGACAGAGACAATGAGAGGTGAAAGAAAGGATTTTAAGTGGACATCAGGAGTAGATAAAAGTTTTGAGTTATTGAAGTAGAAGGTGATAGAGTAACCTGTTTTGGCATTATCAGATTTCAATAAGGTATTTCAAGTTGATTGTGATGCAAGTGGAAATGCAATGGGAGTAGTATTAAGTCAAGAAGGTAGACTAGTAGCATATTTTAATGAGAAGTTGAATGATGCAAGGAGAAGATATTTAGTTTATGATCAGGAGTTCTATTCCATAATTCAAGCCTTGAAGAAGTGGAGACATTACTTGTTGCCTAAGGAGTTTATGTGGTATACAGATCATCAAGCTTTGCAGTATTTGAATAGTCTAAGTTGAATTAGAGACATATGAGATGGGTAGATTTCATGCAGAGTTATATATTTGTGTTGAAGCATAGGAGTGGTAAATCAAACAAAGTTGTTGATGCATTGAGTAGGAGAAGGAACTTGTTGACAGAGATTAGAGTTGAGGTGTTGAGTTTTGATGAATTGAAGAACATGTATGAGGGAGACATGGATTTTGTAGAACCTTGGAAAGCATGTAAGGAACTTGGTGTGATAGATAGGAGTAAGTGGCTAGACTATTTCATTCAAGATGATATGTTGTTCAAAGGAAATTAGTTGTGTATACCTAGAAGTTTGATGAGAGATAATTTGATCAAGGAGAAACATAGTGGTGGATTGGCAAGACATTTTGGCATTGATAAGACAGTGGCTTTGGTGAGTGAGAATTACTTTTGGCCTCAGATACATAAGAATGTTTAGAGATTTGTGCAGAGTTGTAAAGTTTGTCAAGTTGCAAAAGGGAGTAGTCAGAACACTGGATTGTATAAACCTTTGACAGCACCGGAGAGACCTTGGGAAGATATAAGCATGGATTTTTTAATGGGATTGCCTAAGACACAGAGAGGGCATGATTCAATATTTGTAGTGGTTGACAGATTTTCAAATATGGCTCATTTCATACCTTGTAAGAAGACAACCGATGTAATGCATGTAGCTGACCTATTTTTTAAGGAGATTGTGAGATTGCATGGATTACCTAGGAGTATAGTTTCAGACAGAGATACAAGTATGTTGGATACTTTTGGAAGACACTTTGGAAGAAGATGAAGATAGATTTGAAGTTTAGTTTAGCATTTCGTCCACAGATCGACGGACAAATAGAGGTAGTGAATAGGAGTTTGGGAAACCTATAGAGATGTTTGGTTGGAGAGAAAACAAAAAGTTGGGATTTGATTCTTTCACAAGCAGAGTTTGCATATAATAATTCAGTAAATAGGAGTACCAGAAGAACACCTTTTGAGATGGTGACTGGAGTGCATCCTAGAGGAGTGACAAAATTGAGAGATATTAGCATGGAAGAAAAGAGGAGTGTAGAAGCAGAGGAATTTGTGGATCATATGAAGACAGTGCATAATCAGGTGAAGAAACATTTGGAGGATATGAACACTAAGTATAAGGAAAAAGCATATGTAAAGAGGAGACATAAGGAATTTGAAGTGGGAGATGAAGTGATGGTATATCTAAGAAAAGAAAGATTTCTAGTTGGGACATATAACAAGTTGAAGATGAAGAAATTTGGACCTTGTAAGATACTCAGAAAATTTGATTCAAGAAATGCATATGAAGTGGAATTACTGGAGATATTGGGTATATCACCTATTTTCAACATTACAGACTTATATTAGTATCATGAAGCAGAGTTCAGTGACAGTATGGAAGAAGACTTGAAGAAGTGATTACCACAAGCACTGGAGCAAATTGAAGACATTTTGGATAGCAGAGTTGGTCGTAGCACTAGAGGAAGACAATACAAAGAATATCTTGTGAAGTGGAAAGGCAGACCGGAAGAAGATTCATCATGGATTTCTCAGGCTGAGGTGGACCGTCTTGGTTCTCCCTAGCCCTAGCAAAGTGAGGGACTCACTTTTTCAATAACCTCAGATGTCTGATGTAGGAGCATCCCTGGTTCTAGAGCAATCTTGCATTAACCAAAAACATTTGCATTTCAATTTGTTTGCAGTTCAGTTTGTTTCTTTTCATTTTCCAATTTATTTTAGGCAGTTCAATCAGAAGCAATTTCATTTCACATCTTGGATCTGGACTTAGCATAAACATTCATTCATCTACTTCATATCCAGAATTCAGAGCATTTGGATTAGTTACCAGAAAGATATCGTTGTATACGCCTAAAAATGACATGAATCTATCTAAATAAATATTTATAACATTTATTTCATCTAAATTCCTCTATCAATAAATAAATAAACAAATTTATTTATTCAATTCATATTCCTCTAAGTAATTAAATATCAAAATATTTAATTACCTCTTCTAAAGTCAAAGATTAAATAAAATACTTTATTTAATTTAATTCTTCCAAACTATTAAATAATTCTTAATTATTTAATTAAATCACTTATTCCTCCAAATTTAAATAAATCATTCAAATTTATTTAAATTCTCTCAATCTCTAAAAATAAAATATAATCAAATATTTTATTTATTCTTCTATCTTGCACAAACAATTAAATAAATTAGTTTGCTTTCTTATCTTCTAATTCCTCAAAATATCTTCCAAATCTTCTAAAAATAAGTCTTCTTCTTCATGCACACAAAATTAAATAATTTATTATTTAATTTCTCTCAAAACATGTAAAAGCAAATCACAAGTTGAGTTAACTGACTCAATCAACCTTGTTTTTATCAACAACTCTTAAATTAGAAAAAAGCATTCTAATTTATGAAATCAAATCTTATCTTTCTAAAAGAAAGTAGTTAACTCAAACAAAACAGCTTTTTGTGTGACACTTGTCTTCTTTCTATTCACGCACATTCTCTCAAGGTTTCTCAACCATTGATCTTCTCATTCTTTCTATACCGTTGATCTTCTCTCTCACAAGTCTATAAATTGAACCCCATTCCTCCGTTTCAATCATCCAAGCTTTTAGTACCCTTACTCTGCAGGAATCACAGCGTGCCTTTGGCACCCAAATTCCTCCATTGCTTGTGATCAACTTGTTACCATATCACCATTACCATTGTTGTGAATCTCATCTTCATTACAAGACTATCATATCCATTCCCAATTGACATCTTGAAGAAATAGCAAGGAAGTGCACCTCCTAAGGGCCATATTCATACACAATATCGATTGAGATAGGCGACCAATGGAAGCTATGAAGTATTAAGGTTTGCAAGGTTTTATCTTTGTTATTTGATCTTGATTATTTCCCTTTTCATTGAGTTATTGGATTTATTTGATACTATTGATAATCATTCCAATTTTCTGATAACATTTTTGGTGCCCACCGTGGGGCCTTGCCCCAATTTAACCCAAAAACTAAGTTTTTTGTGCTAAGGCTCCATACACAGGAGAATTTTGCACATCTGATCAATTCTAACATGCATATGAGCTCTGTTTCGGTGCATCTGCTCTTTCAACGCATTTACCTCCTAAAGCTACGCATCTGTGCTCTAATACAGCGCATTTACTTATTCTCGTATATACTCTGATATTCCACGCTTTTGACCTCTGTCTTAGCACTTTTATAATCCTATGCATATGATCTCTATTTCTGCACATATGATCTCTGTTCCTGCACATCTAATTCTGGCAGTGACTTTTTGAGTTGTTCCTTGTGATTTTGCTAATGCTCACACTTTTTGCAGGAATATTCTCTTATCTACTTGCAGGTTAGGGGTTGGTTTAGTCAAATAGTTGTATTTGCTAACTCGTCTCTTTATCTAAAGGAAAGTAAATGGATGTTCATACAAATCTCATTTCGTTCTAACTAGGAAGGATTGTAATTTGATCTTGTTACATCAACTTGAATTTAGTCCCAATGCTAGGAGGATAAAATTGAACCATTGCTTTCTTGTTTTCAAAGTTACCAAATCGCATGTGTGCCCAAGTAGCTTAACTCATTTAGTCTTTTTCATTTTAAATAGTGGAAAAAGAACCATTATCTTCTGTGTTTTCAGAATGATACTAGGCCTATGCTCTCCCCTATCTTGGGTGACCAAAATGCCAGACATATCATTTTGCATGTATAATCTTTAGAGAGGCATGCCCTTGGATATCCTTCCGTCGAAGTGGGAACGACCTTAAGTGGTAACAAGCTAAATCCAAGCTCTACCTAGCCACTATAAATAAATTGTGCTTGGAGCGAAAGTTTCATGCAATGAGTGTTGTTTTGTTATACCGACAGCCAACCTCCCCCAAAACCCTCCAAGGCATAACCCTTGCAGGTTGGGAGACTCCATAATGGAGAGTAACGTTGTTGCACGTATAACCACTCGAATAGTTGCACTTACTAATCATCCACTAATTTTAGTAGCCAAAACCCCCTATAAGCCAGTGTAGGGAAGGGCAATTATCACCTCCCAAAGTGCCTCAACTAGAAATAGTGAGAATTCAATTTATATTGTCCCAGCCAGCGTAGGATTTGTACTTGCTTTTTAGTCAAAAAGAGTCCAAAAAATTACAAAAAAAAGATCAAAAAAATCATAAAAAATTATGTGTTTGTTGTGTCTACTTACCATAATTAAGAAAATCAGATCAGAAGACCAAATTGCAGCTAAGAAACCAAAAACATCAAAAAATGTGCCAAAAAATTACAAAAATAGTCAAGAAAACTAGAGCTACACATATACCCTCTGAAGCTGCGCATTTGTGTCGACCTACGGCGCATTTGCATTGACTTTATGCACATTTATCATCTGTTATTGTGCTTTTAACATTTACCAGAGCTGTGCATTTGCACCGACTTGCTGCGCATTTGTAGCTACGAATCCAAAACAGTGAGCATTTCCACATCTTTTGAGAGAAAATTTTCAGCATTTCTGGGTACCCATTTTAGCTTTGTTCCAATTTTTGAGATCAAATTTACCATGCAGTTGCTTCTCCCATCCATTCCCATAGTGTACCCTCTCTTTCGTCGATCGTCTCATCCACCTTTTTACCAAGTCTTCCCGCAAACAAGTCAAAGTATCTATATCAGGTTAGTGCAAGGCCTTTTCGGATCATTTTGGATTCAAGTAAACCTAGTAAGTCTCCACTATCAAGGATCAGACATTCTTTTCTCTTAGAACCTCACTAGTGGTCTTGGTGCAAGACTAATCTCTACATAGTAAATAGGTATTGACTATCCTTACTTGTGGCTATCGTCTTGTGTTGACCAACTTACTTGGAATCATTGATCAAAGGAGTCCCTTGTTTGAATCTCATCACTGCAAGTATCCCCTTCTCACCAATCTACACCAACACCTTGTCAGAGTCTCTAGTTTCACCCCATTCCTTCCCACATCACCTTGCATGGTCTTAAATAGATCCCAAAAGCAAAAGCTACTTGAAATGGCTGGAACATCTAACAAAATTGTATCCCCTCATGACAGTGATGAGGCAATCTCTCATCAAGA
Organism: Cunninghamia lanceolata; assembly: GCA_027924645.1. Classification (NCBI taxonomy): domain Eukaryota; kingdom Viridiplantae; phylum Streptophyta; class Pinopsida; order Cupressales; family Cupressaceae; genus Cunninghamia; species Cunninghamia lanceolata. Next base: position 20,350,032 of record BSBN01000112.1, on the reverse strand, counting down.
CTACCGGAAGTCCTCCAAAATCAAAAATTTCAACCCATGCTAGACAAAATTCTCAAAGAGGACCCTCAAAAGTACTTTCTTCATCTTGCAAACCAAGGGCTTAAACTCCCCACCGACTTTGATGTTAATGCATTATAAGAACCAGGAGAGAAAAAAACTCATGAAAATAACACAAATGAGGAAAGCTCCCTTGACAACAACAAAAGTAAGAAAACAATAGACTCCAACATACCTGTAGACACGCTGATGAAATAGATTCAAACTTTACAACAGTAATTCACGGACCTCCAAACAGGGATGTCCACCAAAACTTACTCATTAGAAGATATCTTGCCATACCCCTTTGACAAAAGCTTGAATATGGTACCCTTCCCCTTTCGGTTTGAAGTTCCTAAGTTTGACAAATACAAAGGGAAAGGAGACCCAAGAGATCACATTAGGGAATTTAGCACCACGTGTCTAGAGGTAGCCCATAACGAAACCTTCCTAATGAGACTATTCCCTAGATCTCTAGGTGGACAAGCCATGGAATGGTTCTCGCGACTTCCTTCGGGTATCAAAACTTTTGATGAGTTAGTAAACAAGTTCGTCACACACTTCTCATATAACATTGAACATGAAGTTTCCATGCTTGACCTATGCAATACAAAGCAAAAAAGTGGCGAATCCTTCGCCACCTTTTTACAAAGATGGAGACAACTCGTGAGAAAATGCTCATATCACGTGCCTGAGAAGTAAATGATGGATATGTTTGTCCACAACCTTAACCGCAATCTAAGTTACCAAATCCAAATTCAATGCCCTACCTCATTTACGAAATTCATTGACATGGGATTATTTATTGAGAAATCTATGATTGCCAAGGGGCAAATAAAGTTGTACAAGGACACCCCTAACTCTAACTACACCATGAACAAGTCAAAGTTTTGGACAAAAAACAAAAATGTCGTCAATGATGGAGTAGTTGATGCCAAAGTAGCGTCTCCCAAACAATAACCAATCTTCACTCTCAAAGGAGAAGCAAGCAATGCTACACCAAACAAAACCTTCCCTCGCGAGCCAAAACAATGGTTTACCTCCGATCCTAGATGAAAATTCACACCACTAGGGGAGTCCCAGGAGTCTGCATTAAGAAAGCTATTAGCCAACAATGAGATCACTCTTCCCCCCACTAGTGACTATGAACCTCAAGTTAAACCTCATTGTTGGAAAGATACCAATTTCTATGAATATCATAGAGGAAGAGGCCATAAGACCAATGACTATATCCCATTAAAACATGTCATTCAAGACATACTTGACCAAAATCAGGTAGGCACTAAACAACATACCTCTAATGAGACACATGTGGCATACAAGGATCCACTCCTCAACCACGATAGGCCATACAACAACAATACCAATAACAACCACAACAGGCAAAATCAAAATAATGAACACAACAATGCTAACTATGTGAACGTGCCATTCGATTATACCGTCAACTGCATATCGTAACACATCCCACAAATCAATGTGGTCACATCCAACCTATAGTCAGGACCCAACAAAACTGATTGCAGCATCACCACCCACAATGGTAAGGTCACGTTAAACACGCTTTCTCCAAGGTCATCACCTTCTCAGTCCAACTCCCATACATACAGTGTCATAGACCAACTTCAGAAAACTCCTGTACACATATCTATCTTAGAGTTGTTGCATCTGTCTCCCTCCCACAAGGAAATTCTCAATAAAGCCCTAGCAGAAACAACTATGCCCACAAACCTAGCCCAAGAGAAGTTTCAAGCCATGGTAGGAAATCTAACCTCCTCTAGTACCCTATCATTTACCGAATAGGTTGACCTTTCAATGTCTCAGCCCCATAAAACACCCTTTCATATTGTCGCCTTCATTCATAAACACTGTATCAAAAGAGTTCTCATTGATGGAGGAGCTGGTTTAAATATTTGTACACTCAAGCTAGTCCTTACATTGGGGTTGTCAAAAGCTACAGTGGATCCTAAGAAAAAGATCACTATTAAGGCCTATGATGAAGAAGAAAGAACTACAAAAGGAATAGTGGTGTTACCGATACAAGTTGGACCAGTAATAAAGGACATTGTTTGCCAAGTCCTCAATAGAGAGCTAGCCTATAACATCCTCCTAGGTAGACCCTAGATTCATGCCATGAAAGTTGTGCCGTCTACCTACCACCAATGCATTAAATTTCCTCATAACAACAAACAGATCACCATCCAAGGTGATCTAGATCCTTTTCAGCATTGCAAGTATATCCGCTCAAAGCTTGATTGCATCATTTCCAACAATAGAGCTTCCACATCCCTCATCTCATAGCATGATTCTACCTCTGAAGCTTCCTCATCCAAGCCCAAAGAGGAGAAAATCACAATCAAAGAAATAGGGGTAGGGGAATACTCCATCGAGCACAGCCTCAACTTAGCCAAAATGCCTCTATCTCCAAGATCCTTTGGGAGACCTGCACCTTTTCCAAAGCTATTTGCTCCTCCCAAACCTCCCACAGCTCCCTTTGTAAAATGGGGGACCCTATCAGATGAAACTAAAGAAAGAGATGTTTTGCAATGGCTCTACATAGAGGAAGATAACACACAACAAGAACCACCTAAGCTCCCAATGGAAATCTATGGGTGGGGTGAGTCTATCTTACACATAATGGGTTATGAAGGACAAGGTCCCATTGGCCTAAGAAAGGAAGGAATAATAGAACCCATTCAACCTTCTTCATCCTCATCGGCAAGAAATACAAAAGGGATAGGATATAAGGACAAAGGCAAAGCTAAGGCAAATGCTTGTCTTATGGAAATGATCCATAACCTTCAAGAGGACAGTGTCATAGATTCCAATGAATATGAATGGGATGAACTCACAAAGCACTCCTATGAGGACAAAGGAGTTGACACTGTTCAAACCTATAGACCCTACTGTGAGGGACAAATGCTAACGCATAGACCATTAGAGTGTGATTCACCCACTCCTAAAAGTATGACTTACGAGGAAGGTCAGAGTTCCATCGCAATAAACAATCTGGAGGAAAGTACCATCCTGGATCCTATCCCTACCAATCTGAATCCTAACCATGTATCTATTCAAACTATCACACCCAATGAATTAGATCTATCTTCCGATCCCCTCCCCCTTGTGCATCCTGAACTTATCAACTAGGATTTACGAGGAACCCCACAACTAGACATGTTCCAAAATAATGATGCCTATATTGACTACATGGAACTTAGGGACCAACTACCTATAGGATATCATAAAGCTGGCTTCTCCATTGAACTCAACACCATGGCTTATTTTGGAGAGGGTTCCAAGCCTTCCAGTCAAAAAAACATCAAAATAAAAAATGGATCTGATGGTGAAAACCACTCTGTGGTAGTGTCAGATCCCAAAATAGTAAAAAGAAATGACGCATCGAATGGTGAAAACCTCTCTAAGACACCATATGATGGAAGGCTTGACACTCTCCCCAACGACATGTACCAAGAGAAGTCTCAGATTGTTGTGGAACCTACAAAACCCGTCAACATTGGAACAGAGGATAATCCTAAGATCATTCACTTTGCAAAATCTCTATCTCCACCGGAAAAGACAAAATTTGTGCCTTTCTTCAAGAAGAAGCAAGTCAACTTTGCTTGGTCATATGCAGATATGCCCAGTCTAGACCCAAATTTAATTCTACATCATCTTCCACTAGATCCAGGGGTCAAACCAGTTAAACAGAAGCTCAGGAAGATGCATCCCCACATTGCATTAATAGTAAAAGAGGAACTCAAGAAACTATTGGATGTAGGGTTCATCAGGGCAATCGACTATCCAGAGTGGGTATCCAACATAGTGCCAATATCCAAACCTAATGGCAAAGTTAGATTGTGCAATGATTTCTGAGATATTAACAAAGCTTGCCACGAGGATGATTTTTCATTGCCCAATATTGATATCATAGTCGACTTGACAGCAGGACATACCATGCTTTCTCTTATGGATGGCTTCTCAAGATATAATCAAATCAGGATAGCACCAGAAGACCAACATAAAATGGCTTTCACTTGTCCATGGGGCACCTTCTGCTGGAATGTCATGCCATTTGGGTTAAAGAATGCCGAGGCAACACATCAACGTGCTATGAGCACTATCTTCCATGATATGATGCACGTCATAATGGAGGACTATGTAGATGATATCCTTGCAAAGTCACTCACAAGAGAATCCCACCTAGATGTACTAGAGAAGGTATTTCAAAGACTAGAACAATTCAAAGTCAGGTTGAACCCAAAGAAATGTGTGTTTGGAGTCACCTCCAGCAAGCTCTTAGGCTTCATTGTATCAGCAAATGGGATCGAAGTGGATCCTGTCAAAGTCAAAGCTATCATGGAAATGCCACCACCAAAGAACATCACTCAATTGCGGTCTCTAAAAGGCAAGTTATAGGCAATTTGTCATTTTATTTCACAACTGACAGACAAGTGCCAACCTTTCAGTCATCTCTTACATAAAAACATTTCATTTAGATGGGATGAGAAGTGCAAAGAAGCATTTGGCAAATTGAAGGAGTATCTTATGAATCCACCTATCTTGATGCCTCCCATCCAAGGAAAGCCATTATTACTTTACATCTCTGGTACACCAACAGCTCTTGAAGCCCTATTAGCACAACAGGATTATGAAAGCAAAGAAAGAGCTATCTACTACATCAGTCGCAGATTGGTGGGCTACGAACTGCAATATTCCCAAATAGAAAGATTATGTCTTACTGTGGTTTTTGCTTCCCAAAAACTATGACATTACATGCTAGCACATTCAATCAAGCTTATTACAAAGATAGATCAACTAAAATACCTATTAAGCAAAGTAGCTCTATCAGGCTGTCTAGCCAAGTGGGTAATGCTGTTAAGTGAATATGACATCAAGTATGTCAAAAGGAAGGCTATCAAAGGTCAAATCATTGTCGATCAGTTAGAAGAAGCAACATTGCAGGATACCACACCAATGACATTCAAGTTTCTTGATGAATCTGTCATGTCCCCTTTCTAAAATAATTAATTAATGGTCAATATTAACCCATCTTATTCTTCCATGGGTTAATTGGGCAAGCATAGTAAGAATAAATATTTAATATTTACTATTTTCCAACTAATATCTATTTCAAGAGGACAATTAAATATTAAATTAAATATTTTGAGACTCAAAAAGGGGCATTGGGTTTGGTGAGGTGTCCATTTGCATGAAGATTTCAAAAATCTTGGTAAATCACAAGTGGCGAGGGACTTTATGACAATATATGAAAGCTTATGATAACTGTCATACCCCAAAATAGTAAGGAATCAAATAAAAATGTGGGAATATTGGATTTCCCTCTCTCCCACGAAATATTGATACAAAATATGTAATTTTGGTGATTTGAGGCTATTGTTGATTTGATATTTTCTCTCAAACTTGCAGATTGTGGCTTCAATGGACGAAAACCCATTGGAGTAAAGAGGCTTGTGGATGAAAACCCATGAGTTTTAGGTGGCCAAAATATGCAAACCCTTTGATCACAAGTAGTAGCTTCATCCAGAGGTTGCACAGAGCTTCAAGGATTAAGTAGTTTCCGGCAGTTTCCATTGTTTGTGTGTGCAGTTCTTCTTGTGTTGCCATGGTAGTTCCAGAAGTGCTGGAAAGAGTTTTTGTTGTTATTTCCTTTGTTTTTATGTGTAGTAGCTGTAGATTTCCATTTTCTAATGTCAGAGATCAGTTTTGGAAGTTGTGGGTAGTGTTGTGTTGATTTTGGCTTTGTGGGTCAGAATACCCAATGTGTATTTCAGCTTGTTGTGAAGATTTGGTTGTGTATTTTTTTGCTGAGTTCCATAGGTGTTTGATACTATTAATTTAAAGGTATCAGATCATATTTCATGTACTTTCCATCTGAAAATCAAACAATATCAGTTTTGGGTGTTTTTGGTGTATTTCGGTGATTGACGGTGTTGGCAGTTTTTGTGGGTTTTGCCCAAATCTTGTTGTTCAAAGTTGTATTATTTGTTGCTGCTTCAAATCAGTATTATAGATCTGATAAAATGTTATTTACATCAGAAATCAATCAAAAAATATTTTGGTGAAGTTTCATATTTTGGGTGTTAATCCTGAGTAAGACTAGCTAGCTAGTTTTGTCAAATTTGATGCAAAATTGGTGAAGATATTTAAATTCATTTTTAGACCTGATGTGAAATGTTATTTTTAAGTTTGGCTCATTACAGAATCCATATTCAGTGTCACAACACACTCATGGAAACTCTACTTTGATGGATCCTATACAAACCATGGATCGGGGGCAGGAATCTTGTTGGTCACTCCTCATGATGACACCATACCTAAGTCTTATCATCTACTACTCCCATGCACAAACAATATAGAAGAGTATAAGGCCTTGGTCATTGGTCTCAAAATGGCAACAGAATGGAAAATAAAGGAGCTACATGTCTACAGTGACTCCCAACTGGTAATCAGTCAAGTCAACGACGACTATCAGACCAAAGATGACAAGTTAATACCATACAAGTGTATGGTAGATGACTTTAAAGAGTACTTTGTGATCATCTCCTTTGAGAAAATGCCTCGCATTGAAAACAAAGCAGTGGATGCCATGGAAACCATTGCCTCACTCCTCAAGATCCCAGAGAATGAGTCACGGTATGAGTTCTTGGTGGAGTCAGTTATGCAACTAGCTTATGATCTCCCTGAAACACACTCCATATGCCTATTAGTCGGATTTGATTCACCCTTGTATGGTAAGATTTACACTTACCTCAAGGATAACACCCTACCACCTGACTTATCTACCCACAAACGTCAAACCTTCATTCACCAAACCTCCTGTTACACCATTATTGCTGACACCATATACTGACGAGGTCTGGATGGTACTTTACTCTGATGTTTAGAATGTTAAGAATCTTAAATCGCCTTACGAGACGTGCACGAAGCAATTTGTGGAACACACTCTAGTGGTCCTTCTTTAGCTAAGAAACTCATGCATTTGGGATACTACTAGCCAAACATGGAAATTGATTCATATCAGTTTGTGAAGAAATGCAAGCAGTGCCAGATACATGGAAACCTCATCCATGCACCAGCTCAAGAGCTCTGACCTTTAATGACACCTTGGCCCTTTTGTCAATGGGGACTCAAGCTTGTGGGCAAAATCCACCCTCCATCATCCAACGACCACAAGTTCATAATAACTGCCACTGAATATTTTACCAAGTGGATTGAAGTCGTTCCACTCACCAATGTCACAGGCAAACAGATTGCCTCCTTCATCCTCAATTACCTCATTTGTAGATATGGAATTTCCTCATCTATAGTCACAGATAATGGAAGACCTTTCAAGAACCAGGATGTCCAAGAGCTTTGTGACAAATTCAAAATCCAACTCCATTTCTCCACCCCCTATTATCCACAAGGCAATGGTCAGGCAGAGGCATCTAACAAAACAATCTTGAAAATCCTCAAGAAAACTGTCAATGACGCTGGTCATGATTGGCACATACAACTCAATCCCACTCTGTGGGCCTATCGAACTAGTATATGCACTCCCATAGGTGCTACCCCATACTCCCTTGTCTATGGATCAGAAGCCATTTTGCCCATCGAGGTTGAGTTGCCATCTTTAAGGGTGTCGTTAAAAGGTCTTATTACTGATGAAGACTACAGAGCTTCTAGACTGCAAGAGTTAGAACTGTTGGAAGAGAGAAGGAAATAGGACTTTAACCATCTCAAAGCCTACCAGCAAAGGATGTCATGAAGCCACAATCATAGGGTCCATCCAAGGATCTTCAATGTTGGTGATCTAGTACTCAAGGAAAATCCCTGCAATCAGTAGGATCAGAAAAAGAAAGGAAAGTTTGAACCCAACTGGCTTGGTCCTTATGTAATCATTGCTGCCTATGGATCAGGAGCATATCAGTTAGCAACATCGAAAGGTGAGTTGTTTGATGACCCAATCAATAGTATGCATCTTCGCTGGTTCTATACCTAAGAGAACCCCAATGTAAGGGGGGCAAAATATCAAAAAAGTAAAAAAATCAAAAAAAAAAAAGAAAAACAACAAAAAAATTGTCCTTTGGTGAAAACCTGGCAAACAGGTGTCTTGGATAGGTACCATGATGAAAACTTGGCAAACAAGCATCATGTGTACTTTTTAGCTTTCATGCAAATAAAAGCAAGTGGTGAAAACCTGGTAAACATGCACTACTTGTGGTAAATTGCTTCCTCCATCTTTGGGAAACCAATCACCTTGAGTCCATTCCTCTTACCATCCTGTCTCATCCAATCCATATCTAGTTCGCAATAGAAACCTAATGATAACCTATCATGGCTTGATATTCTATCTCTTTTGTTACCTTATCTACTAAGGTCTTATCCAATATCCTATCTACAGTGTCAGCCTAGCATAGCATTTGTCATCAATATCATAGAGTCAATCCCGAACTATGTTGCTTCTGTGTCGTCACATAGGCAAGGCCATTTTTCAATGCGCCCCCAAGGCTCCACTTCCTGTCCATCCCATATCTTCTCATCTATCCTCTAGTCCATCCGCATCCATGGTCCAAGTCTTGAACTACGTTGCCTCTGCATCTTCATGTAGGCAAGGCCATTTAGCAATGGGCCCCCGAGGCACTAGGTCAATCCCTTAGGGTCCATTTTGCCAATAAAGATTGTGATACCTTTTACCAGACATACAAGCACATCAAAGTCCACTTCCAAAGCAAAAATTTTGACGCAAGACATCAACCTATCCAAGGCAGAGCAAACAAGTACCTAAGGCACTCTAAATGATTCTATCTAAATTATGGCAAGAAAAGCACATCTAATGCAAGAATGTTTTGTGTTTGAGATGAGGTTAAGTTACAACGTCTTCATTTTTGTTATCATGTTTCCTATGCTACTCAAGGATTCCAAAAGCTAGAGATGATATAATGGGGGCATGATTATTTTATTTGTTTGTTGTTTGTGGATCAATCTTTAGTAATGTGAAGCCTTGTCTAATGACATGATCAGTAAAAGATCATCGAGGACTTTAGAGGTCTAACATGAAAGGGGGCAATCCTTGTTTGTTGATACGCAAGAAATACTCAGGTCATCTCGGTTCAATTATACCTAGATGCTTGTATTAACTTGCTAAATCAAAATCCATGTAAGTGATACTTAGGTCATCTCAGTTTAATTATACCTAGATGCTTGTATTTTCTTACAACATTTCAAAAACACAAAAAAAATAAAAAAACCCAATGATGAAATAAGAACTTCAAAATACTTGCTATATCAAGATGGAAAAATCATCTACATCCACAAAGCATCAATATCCCATGCAATAAAAATTATGTGCAGAGTATCAATAAAAGCTTGTGATCCTTCCATTAGTCAGTCTTCTATCATTGTGTCATTCCTGTGTTGATTGCGTACATTTGGACATAAAAAAACATAGCATAAGTTGCATATCATATCACATGAAATAGTCATTAACATGATTAAATCATTTGCATACATAATAAGTGCATTAGGTCATCCATATACAATTTGCATCATAACATAGTGTTAACAGAAAAAATCAAAAACATAGACAAGTACATATAGATCATCTCATAAACTGCATAATCACATAGATAACATTCGCATTTGCATACTAGATCATCAGAAATCATCTAAATCTGCATTAGATCATCATCATATCAAGATTCCTAGAATCATATCTCAAAAAGCATCATAGTGTCAAAACATAAACTGCATAATCACATAGATAAAATTCGCATTTGCATACTAGATCATCAGAAATCATCTAAGTTTGCATTAGATCATCATCATATCAAGAGTCCTAGAATCATATCTCATAAAGCATCATAGTGTCAAAACATAAACTCCATTATCATAAGGGCATCACATGGCATCATATAGACAAATTAAAACATTGCATCACATTTGAAACATCATAAAATAGAATGCATCCATGACATTTAGCATAAACAACTACATATAGAAGAACATAAGCTACATCATCATGTATAAATAAACATAAAGCATGTCTAAATGTACAATATATCAAAAATTTTGTCATCTCTGACTCAAGTCATAAAGTCTATACATCACAAAAGTAATGATACATGTCTCGGTGTTAAATACAAGTCATATATACATATCGACTATCTATGAGAGATCAAAAATATGTGTATACATCGCAAAATTGGTACAAGTGTAAAGGCTAGCCCTACTACCATGGGACACTGTTCCCAACACTACCCTCTCCTCCTCCACTATGACCTGACCCAGACTATTGTTGGCCCATCACTGACGCTCCTGACCGTGATCTACCTACCCTCTACGAAGCCACATACTGGCTCTTGTAGCTGGGTGCCCTCTGGTCTATCGGCACCGCCCCATGATACAATCCTCTATAACATTGCATTTGAGCCTACGCTCTAGAAATCTCACCCTGTATCTATGCAATCTATGTCTACAACTGATGTACCTGGGCTTGTCCCTGTTGCACCTGTGTAACCAAGAATGTAGTAGCCCCATCAATACCCAAGGTGACTATGGCCGCATCTCTCTCTAGTCTAAGGGCCTGTACCCTTGCCAGTGTTGTATCTTGCTCTGCAGTGAGCCCCGATATGACACCTGCATCTGCCTCTCTCTGAGACTCTGTTGCTCTGAGATGTGCCCTAAGTTGTCAGATCTGACCCTGCAACGTAGTGATAGCCTGCTACTGTAAGTTAGGCTGTAGAACCTGAACCTGAGGAACCTGTGCCTGTGCCTGCACCTACTGCTGGGGCACCTACTACTAAACTACCTATTGGGGCACCTGCTATGGTGTCGGCACCTGTATCTACTGTGCAGCCTATTGTTACACTACCTGCTGCTAGGAGGGTCCCTCTCTAGGTCTCCTCCTCCTCTGCCTACCTCCATCTCCACCATCCCCTCCATCACCTTTGTCATCTCCATCTCCCCATCCTCCTCTACCCCTCCTCCGTCTCCTCCTGCTCTTGCCTCCACCATCCTCATCATTTGAATCCTCCTCATCCAGGTGAGGAACCAACTCTCCTGGTCCTGAATACCTCAGGAATGGGTGGGCAGCAAACCACTCCTCATATCCAAGGGTCATCCTCGCATCTACCACCTCTCTCCTCATCAGCCACGCCACATAGGGAATCTACTAAAACTCTATTAAAGCCTCCTCATATGAAGCAACTAGGCCCCATCTCAACTACTCAACATGTGTCCTAGCAAACTGAGCCTATCCCTATGGCATACCCTATCTCCTACCAAACTACATCTGTACCCGATTGACAATCTACCTCTCTAGTATGTGTCGTGTCCTCCCAATGAGCCACCAAGTATGAAAGTAGTATGGAAGCTCATCGGCCTCGTCATCCCATGGCTCACAATCCAGATATGGGCACCAGATAACTCTATCCACATTATCCAGTGCATGTCTCCAATACTCAATCTTTCCCAGCTTATGCTGGGAAATAACACCTGTGTATCTGTAACTATACGGCTCACCACTCTGCCTGGAAAAGATGCATATCAGTCGAGTAATAGCAATGTGCTCCCATAGCCAAAACTGTAGTAATGAGATGCCTGTCGACAAACTGGCACCTCTGTGGTATACTACCTGATGCATATCATGGTACAAGTGGGCCAAAACACAGACACCCCATGCAAAGCAGGTGCCCTCTGTAATCATCCTCTCCATGATCCTACCCCAACCAATGGGGAACCTATGTGACCTCCTATCAAGGCAGATAACACCCCCGATCAATCCAACCACTATCCCTAGGAAGTAGTCATAGTAGTCATGAATGTATTGCCATGAAATCACCTGACCCTCTATCTCCAGATAATCAAATACTGGTCTGCACTCTGCCAGTCTGGCATCACACTTAGCCTTGTACTCTACGAGCTCACCCTGGATTAGTAGATGCATGATCCTATAGACGTCCTCCAAGGTAATCACCATCTCACCAGTAGGCAAGTGAAAGGTCCCATCCTCGCTATGGAAACGCTCCACTGCGGCGGTTAGCAAACTAAGGTTCGCATGAACCTTGGGCATGAAGCACATGTAATCTAAACCCATAGCACTGAGAGCCTCTTGATCCATCTCTGTGAGCATGTACCGCTGCAACAATGGCAAGGGAAATTGCTCCTGTGACATAAGTATGTCATGAATGTCCTCCTGCAATCAAGCAAAGCAATGAATCAACCAAAACTACAAAACTACTTAAAGTATCAAACTATCCTATCACTTACTTAAACATATCAAATTGATCAAAATAGCATAACATCTCTTGACTAGATTCCCGCAATCTCAGAGATAGCTTATCGATTGACACATGGAGCAAGATGCCAATCGAGTCAATTTCATTAAGTCAAATGACCATCTAAAACACATGTGTTGAACCAGAAGGTACATGCGCCATTTCATAGTAAATGCTCCACTTCTGGCAGATGTGACGCAGCATTGCGTAAATGTGCAATTTCATATCAAAAGTGTTGCTTCACATAGCACATGCGCATCTTTGCACACATGCACAGCAAGACATCGCAAAAGCACAACTTCATAACGTATGCATCATTTCTTAACAAATGCATAGTTTCTCATAGCAAATGTGCAGAACACATGCATGTGTCGATTCATATCGTAAATGTACTGCATCGGAATAGATGCGCGGTTTCGCATGGCATACGCGCTGAATCACTAAACGGTGCATTCATTTAGGTAAATTTTCCCTAGCATTTATTAGCCTAATAAATGACCCTAGGCAAGTTTTGTCAAACTACATACTAGTGGTCCTGCCTCAACTAGCCACCTGAACCATTGGACTCACTCAAAGCGGTGCTCCTCACGTGGAATATCCATATCTATACCAACTGCTCTAGCTCATGTGCTCTCCTAAGCTCTGAGTGACCTATCATAAAAAGCCAAGTGTGCAAATGACTAAGATTGTGGACCCAGCTCCTATATATAGCAAGTGTCCCTAACAAGTTGTGTGGCAACCGTGACTACTTCCCAAGCTTATTTTCTCCTATTTCTCCGAACCGTGACCCATTTTTCCTCATCCTCACCTATTTTTCACCTTCTTCACCATGAGATTGTCCGTCTCACGTCTTTCTGCCTTCTTCCCATCCAATCTCCCGAAGGGGCATCCTACCGTCGTTAAACCTATACCAGGGGCAAACTGGGGCATGTATCATTGTCAGAAATCTATTCTTTGAAACAACGTGATAAAACACATTGCATCAAAGAGGGGCAAAATGTATACACCTAAAAATGACATGACTCTATCTAAATAAATATTTATAATATTTATTTCATCTAAATTCCTCTATCAATAAATAAATAAACAAATTTATTTATTCGATTCATATTCCTATAAGTTAATTAAATATTAAAATATTTAATTACCTCTTCTAAAGTTAAAGATTAAATAAAATAATTTATTTAATTTAATTCTTCCAAACAATTAAATAATTCTTAATTATTTAATTAAATCACTTATTCCTCCAAATTTAAATAAATCAATCAAATTTATTTAAATTCTCTCAATCTCTAAAAATAAAATATAATCAAATATTTTATTTATTCTTCTATTTTGCACAAACAATTAAATAAATTTATTCATTTAATTTGCTTTCTTATCTGCTAATTCCTCAAAATATCTTCCAAATCTTCTAAAAATAAGTCTTCTTCTTCATGCACACAAAATTAAATAATTTATTATTTAATTTCACTCAAAACATGCCAAAGCAAATCACAAGTTGAGTTAACTGACTCAATCAACCTTGTTTTTATCAACTCTTAAATTAGAAAAAAGCATTCTAATTTATGAAATCAAATCTTATCTTTATAAAAGAAAGCAGTGTAGACACCCAAAATTGACCTAATTGTCATTAGTATCAAAATATTGCATTAGCTATCATTGCATTTGTCTAACACACTTGAGCAATTTCCCTATCACTTATTTCTTCTATTAATTAAATAAATTTATATTTATTTAATTAATTCATTATCAATTTCTTCTATTTTCTCTAATCTATAATTAAATAATCTTTAATTATTTAATTATCTCTTATTTCTATCTGTTTTAATTAAATAAATCTTATTTATTTAATTAAAATTCCTTCATAAGCCCACTTTCCAATTAATTAAAAAAAAATATTTATTTAATTAATTTCTCTTATCATTTATCTTCATAAGCCGACATGTGTGCCTCTTTCATTTAAAAACATGTGTGGTACTACATTTTTTATTTAATATCTTTCACATGTAGTATTTTTTATGTACACGGTCACACATAAGCCTTATCTTCCCTTCACTTGTCATCTTCACATTCACCTATGATTATCATTTAATCGTAGCCATTCACATAGCCATCAAATCTCCACCATTGATTAATTTTGGTTGAGTTCTATATAAACACCCTCTCATTCCATACTACATCTATCCATCATTTTCATATAGCGTCTACATTATCATCTTGAGCATATTGAGCATTTTAGCATCCATCTAGCATATTATCACTATCATCCATCAATCATGGCAGCTTTTATCTTCATAATTGTTCATTGTTGAGAAGCAATCCACATCATAAACAAGGAATCCTACAATCTAGGTGATTTTGTTCTTGAATTACATGCTTTTGATTTCACTTGGATTCGATTCTTTGATGGTGGTAGGATTAGGTTTTCAATTATATGTTTGATCTTATTAACCTGATTTTTATCTATCACATTTTGACACGCCCAGTTGGACTCATATCCTTGATTAACTTTGTTGTTTTAAGTTGTTTTTTGTGAAGATCAGATTTTCTAAGCACTTATGGCAAGTTTTAGTCACTTCTGAGTGAAAACCAGTCGCTTCCCAAACATACGCAATGCTTTTCAGCTGAAATTTGCCACTTTTAGCATTTCTAGGATCGCTTCTGAGAGAATAGTAGTCGCTTACAGTCTTTTTTGTCACTTTTAAGCTAACAGTGGTCGCTTGTGTCATGATTTGCATCTCTTTTAGCCTAACACTGATCGCTTTTAGCTGTCTGGATCGCTTTATGGAAACTAGGGTTTTTTGTTTATGTCTTTTTTTGCAAATCTGGGTCGCTTATAAGTAGTAACAGTTCACATCTTTATTTTTTTCATTGTTTTTGAGCCTCAGTATTTCGCATCTGGGTCTTTCTGTATCGCTTCTAAACAGTAACATTTTGCTTTCAGCAGAATCCAGATCGCTTCGGATCAATAGTTGATCACCTCTGGTAACTATGTCACTTTTAGTTTTTATCATTTGCAGTTTGGCTTTCTTGGTTACTTATCAGTTATTTGTGTAGCATATTATCAATTGTCCAAGAAAAGGAGGTTGGGAAACTACTAACACATCTGTTACAGCTCCGATCGGTCCAAGACATTACATTTTATTACTAATTTAAGAACATTTGAGCTTGGTTCTTAAAAAGAATCATTGTTTGCTCCATGCTTGTTTTATCTATCTTGATTGCTTGATTGTGCATGTTTGTAACCCAAATTTAATAGAAAAAGTATCATCTCCCCTTGCCTATCAAATGGATCTTGGGTGTATGAGAACTTGTTATTATCTTTAGAGGGCCTACCTTCCCAGTATGAGAAGGGGTACGACCCAAGCGGTAATGGGCTAAAGCCAAGTCCTTCTGAACTGCTATATAAGAAAAGTATTTGTGTCAAAAGCCATAAACAATGGGTGTTGTTGTGTTATATCGATAGCCAACCTCCCCCAAAACTCTCCAAGGCATAACCCTTGAAGGCTGGGAGACTCCATAACAGAGAGAACCGTTGTCGCACATATAGCCACCTGAATAGATGCCCTTACTAGCAACCTTATGTAGTAGCCAGAAACCTTCTATTTGTTGACGTAAAAGGTGGGACCTTTGAAGCTGCCCCGATTCTCATGGTTCTTAGTAGAGATAGCAGGGACAATCCTAACATTTGGTGGGGGAACAAGCCTTGGGAAACCTAGATCTTGGTATGCGTGAGAAGTGAGTGTCGTGGAGAGGAGCCGGGTGCTACCAAGATCCTGAAGCTGTCCGCTTTGAATAAGAATGGCAAGGGGACTCAACAAATACAGTCCTTTCCTAGCCTAGGTTGTACAAGTTTGTGATTGTTGTGAGTGAGTGACTGAAATCACTGTTTTCTTATCAAAGACATAATTCAAACATATTTCCTGGTAGACACAGACCGCATTTAAACCTTAACTACTCACCTACAGAAACCCAAATCTCTTTTAAACAGTAGTTATTTGCTTCTTACAAAATCTAGATCACTTTTAACCCACAGCTGATCGCTTCTGGCAAAAACCTAGTTGCTTTTAACTCGCAATAAATCACTTTTGACTTATAACTGATCACCTCTGGCAAACCTGCTCGCCTCTAGTAAACATTGCAGTTCATCATCTAAGACATAACCAGATCTCTTTTGAGCCATTATCTATCGCTTTTAGCCTTATCTGATTCACCTCTAAGTTATCATTAGTCGCTTCTGGTCAAATATCAGCAATCAGTATCCATCCAGTCCAATCAGTAGCACTTTCAGCCATCCTTAGCTCTGTTATCAACATTTTGACAGTCTTCTAAGCATCTACAGTCACTTGAGCATTGCCTCCTATCTTGAGCATATCAAACCCTTGGACTTTTGAGCTTTTTGTCCTTTTGAGAGCCCAAAATAGCAACCAACCAGCAAAATCAGCAACCAAACATCAACCTTTTGGCTTTACTTAGCCCTAGCAAAACTAGCAAGCAACATCAGCAACTAGCTTTTCCCTTGAGTGTGTGAGCTATCCTCTATGGAAGTTTATCAACAACAACAAAGCAACCAACAACAACAACCAAGCAACCCATTAGCAAACAACAAAGCAACCAACAAAACTAGCAAAACAAACCAACATCAAACAATCAGCCAACCATCACTTTTTGGGTCTCAATCCTCACAAGCTAAGGTCTAATTGTCAACTTCAATCATCATGCCTCAAACTAGGAGCCAATATAGAGCTGAAATGGAAGCAAAATTGTGAGCTAAGATGGAAACTAAAATGCAACAATCCCAATCAACGCCCCTTAGAGATGCAACTCAATTTACAATCGGCATGCCTTCTCACATGTGTGTGCCTGATGGATACACCGTTGGACAGTCATCCTCACAACAAGTACAATCTCTAACATTTTTAGAGACTTATGAAGAGCAATCCCAAGAGGACTTATTGGAATTTAGAGACACACACGTATGGGATCAATTTGAGAAGCTTGTTTTATCTAATCCTAATCGCTACTTCTTGCAATTAGCACGTATGGGAGCTAAATTACCAAGTGATTTTGACATATCCGCTATTCGAGAACATGATCCAAACACTCTCACGGTTGTTGCAAAGGGACCACCCACTATAGCCACACCATCTCATACCATGTCCATGTTGCAAAATCCACCTTCCAACCCATCTCTTTCATTTCCTATTGGTAGTCCATCCAATGCACCACGCTCAAAGTACACTTTAGAACCTTTGATAAATCCGACCAATGTACTTCCACATCTTTCACAAAATCTAAGTGTTCCACCTTTCCATGTTCCACAACATATGCCTTCTCCTACCATGACCATATCTCGATCTCAAGTAACACAAGTTGTCCATGTTGCACAAGTGCAAACACCTCAAACATCACAAGCCATCCCAATACCGCAAACTCTGCAAGTTTCGTAAGCTATCCACACACCACAAACTGTACAAGTTTCACAGCCATTGCAATCTACTACTCCTATTGCATCACATGTGGAAACCACATCCCATATTCCTATCACTGCTAACATGGTCTCCACGATTTCCACAGATACATCCAACACACCATACAACCCCAATGTTAGTCTCATTGACATGAGTGACCCGCCTATTGTTTCACAAGCTAATCCTAGCGCCATTGTCTCTTATGTTGATCAACTTACATCACTTTCACCACCCTCATATAATCCTTCACAAACCATCAATCCGTCTTATGCAACTCAAGGATTATCCATCATCACCCAACACATGACATACACCAATCCTCATGTTGTCCAAAACACAAACCCAAATGTCCATCCTTCTTCTGCATTCACCAATCCTTCCATCACTTATCATATTACAAACCGAACTCCAAATTCACAACCATTGACTAACATCAATCCATCTTCCACTTCCCATGTGATGCAAACCCTTGGTGCTAATTCCTCACAATATACCCAACCACCGCTTGTATTTGAAGGACAACAATCCTCAAACACATATGGGTCAGATACTAATCCTTTGACATATATTGTGAGTACACAACCTCAACAAACGGTCATGTCTCATACATCCCTCAACAATAACCACAATATACATCATATTACACTTCACCTCTGAACCATCAACCTCCTTTGCAACAATAGCACCTTTCTGAAGTAGATGTTGAACAAATGATTAACAAGGTGGTAGGACAAAGCAAGAAGACATTTTCCTTAGGAGACATATGCGCTTATCCATTTGACAAATCACTTCATATGACACCTTTTTTGCCACACTTTGAAATTCCACAATTTGACAAGTACAAAGGAAAAGGAAATCTGGAAGACCATCTTAGAGCATTTTTTGTTGCATGCCTCGATGTTTCTCCAGATGATACATATCTTTTGAGACTATCTCCCTGAAGTTTAGTGGGACAAGCTCTTGAATGGTTCTCTCATTTACCTCCGGGCATTAAGTCTTTTGCAGAACTAGCAAACAAATTTTTATCACATTTCACTTTTAACATTGAACATGAAGTGAACATGAATGCCCTTGTCAATAACAAACAACACAATGGTGAAGCTTTCTCCTCATTTACTCAACGATGGCGTAATATGGCTAGAAAACTATCATGGGAAATACCTGAGAAATAGTAGCTCAATATTTTTGTTCAAAATCTTCATCCTGAGCTTTCATTCCAACTACAATTGCAAAGTACTAGCACCCTTGATGAACTTGTTTCCAAAGGAACCATCATTGAACACGCTTTAATTGCTAAGGGTACTATCAAGATTTTTTGAGATAACAAAGACAATCCTCAAAACACCAATGATAAATCTTGCTTTTGGAACAAGAACAAAAATGTTGTTAATGACAGTGTTGTAGACGCAAAGAACATACAAATAGTGAAATCTCCTATTAACATTCAAGCCACATCTACAATAACTCAACCTTTTCAATGAAACTGACAACAACAAACTTCAAATCCTCAACAATAATTTACATCCTTAGGGGAACCCATGAAGGTAGTCTTTCAAAAACTTGTCCAAGCGGGAGATATCATGTTACTGAATGCACCGCCTAATGGTGAACAACTCTTTAAAGCTCCCTGGTACAAAGAAAATGAGTATTGTGACTACCATAGAGTCAAGGGACACAAAACAAATGGTTGTATGAGCTTAAATCATATTATTCAAGATTACATCGATCAAGGTTTAATTAAAATCACACCTCCAACATCGCAACCTACACAGCAACCGACATTGAATTATGATTTAGATGCTTTCAAGAATCCACTTCCATCTCATGATAAACCAAGTAACCCTCAGACTGGGAATGCCATCCAGTACAATTATGAGTCATCAATGATTGGCCGCATTGACCAAGCCCACATTTCTACTATTACTATCCAAGGCAAAGCACCTGATTGCGCTATAACTACTAGAAGAGGTCGTGTTACCATTCAAGGAGCACCTGTCAATCCTCCTCATCCGTCCTCTAGCTATAATATCCTTGATCACCTTGGCAAAACACCTGCACATATCTCCATCCTTGAATTGCTTCGCATATCCCCCACCCACAAAGTTATCCTTGATAAAGCATTGCAATAATCCTTGGTGCCTAATGATATCGATACTACACAATTTCAATCTATGGTAGCTAGAATTGCAGCCCCTTGCCACCTAACTTTCTCTAACAAAGACCTTCGACCATCTATCAACCCATCACATACTGAAGCCCTCCACATAGAAGTATTCATCAACCAATGTCGTATCAAACAAATCTTAGTGGATGGTGGAGCTGGTCTTAATATATGTTCCTTAAAACTAATAAAAAAATTGGGATATTCTAAGAAAGATGTTGACACTTCCAAGGTCATTACTATCAAAGCATATGATGATGCCGAGAGAGACACTGAAGTAATTATTCACTTGCCTATTCAAGTTGGTTTGGTCACTGTTGATACACGTTGTCAAGTCCTTGATATTGAGCTTCCTTACAACATCATCCTTGGCTGCCCATGGATCCATGCCCTCAAAGCAGTTCCTTTTACATACCATCAATTTCTTAAATTTCCACACAATGGTGTTGAAGTTACTATCCATGTCGATCCTAATCCATTTGAGTTTTGTCATACTTTTCAAGCTAAATATAAAAGCCCTAACCACATTCCTATCAACACCGAAGCATATCCATCTTCATCTTATGTAGATCCATCCGCCCTAATCAAGCCATCATCTACCAAAGCCACTCCAAATCTCTGTATCAAGTACACTGAACATGGCCCAGGTGAGTGCACATTGCAAGAATCTTTTTGTGTTGGAACTCTTCCCTTGTCTCCCAAATCTCATGGCAAACCTTCTACATCTAAAGCATCTTCATCTGTAGTTGTTATAAAAGATCCTCCTACAGTATTCATTAAAGCTGGATTCCTTGATGATGAAGACATTGATGACAATACTTCTTGGATATTCTATGATGAGAACGACCAAGTACAACTTGAAGTGGAGAGATATAACAATAGGTTCTGCATCATTAAGAACATGGGCTACAAAGGACATGGCGGATTCGGATCACAGGAACAAGGACCTATTGATCCCATTTTTGTGTCCAAGAAGTTTAACAAGCAAGGCCTTAGCTTTGAGCCAGAGGTACCTTCTTCCAAAGACATTAAGTGCATTTCTGATATGGCATCTAGACCTTCTTCGGTAGGAGAGACTTCTAATTTGGATACCATCAACGACTCCTCCCTTCATATCACTTAACTTTTTCAAGAAACCTCCATCTTCATGATTTCTACCGCTTCCTCTAGCCAAAACCCTTCGTCCATTACCCTTTCACTCATATATCCTGACCTCGTCAATTGGGACCAACAGGGGGCACCTATATTGGACACATTTGAGAATGATGAAGCTATTGTTGAATTCATAAGCTTATGACAAGACATTCCATTGGGTGATCATAAAGCAGGTTTCATGATGGATCTCCCTAAACTAGCATATTTTGGTGGAAGCATCAAATCCTCCAGTCGCAAAAGTGAAATAAATAGAATCAAAAATGATAGGTCACTAGGTGAAAACTGAAAGGCACTTCTTGACCATGAAAAAGTAAAAATAAAGGACATATCCGAGGGTGAAAACCTCCTTGAGGTGCCCGAGGATGGGGGATTTGATCTTCCTGTCACCACTGATTACCATGGAAAACCAACAGTGGTAGTGGAAAAATCTCAAGACATGAACTTAGGCACAGAGCAGAATCTGAAGATCACATATTTGGTAGCATCATTATTAGAATAGGAAAGAATAAATTTCACATCATTCTTCATAAAAAGAGCTATCAATTTTGCATGGACTTATGCTGACATGCCAGGTCTAGATCCATCACTTGTGGTACATCATTTAGCAGTATCTCCTAATGCAAAACCTATTAAGCAAAAACTGCGCAAAATACATCCGCAAATAGCTCTTTTGGTCAAAGAAGAGATTTAGAAGCTATTAGAAGCAAAGTTCATAAGGCCTATTGATTATCCAGAATGGGTTTCAAACTTGGTACCTGTAGCAAAACCTAATGGATGCGTTCGTTGTTGCACAGATTTCAGAGATCTCAATAAAGCATGTCCTAAAGATGACTTTCCACTACCAAGCATAGACAACAATGTAGATCTCACAACTAGACATGAAATTCTATCCTTGATGGATGGATTCTTAGTATATAACCAAATCAGAATAGCAGAGGAAGATCAAGACAAAACATCATTCATTTGTCCGTGGGGTACATACTGTTGGGTTGTAATGCCCTTTGGTCTCAAGAATGCTGGAGCTACTTATCAATGGGCCATGCCAGTTATTTTCCATGACCTTTTCCACACTATCATGGAAGATTATGTTGATGATATTCTAGGAAAATCCAAGACAAGAGAAGAGCATCTACAGGTATTAGTACAAATCTTTGATAGACTAGAGAAGTATCAAGTTAGACTGAACCCAAAGAAATGTGTATTTGGTGTAACATCTGGTAAATTGTTGGGATATATTGTATCTCAATGAGGAATAGAAGTGGACCCTAATAAAGTAAAAGCTATCATGGAAATGCCTCCACCATCAAATCTGAAGCAGCTTCGTAGTCTACAAGGAAGATTACAATCCATCCACAGGTTTATCTCACAACTGGCAGATAAGTGTCATCCTTTCAACATCTCCTTCGCAAGGGTGAACCTTTTAAGTGGGATGAAAAATTTCAACAGGCCTTTGACAAAATAAAAAAATTTCTAGCAACACCTGTGTTAGTACCTCCTGTACTGGATCGACCACTATTGCTCTACATACCTTCAACAACAGCAGCATTGGGTGCCCTTCTAGCTCATCATGATGATTCAGGAAAAGAACAAGCCATTTACTATATCAGAAGAACTCTTGTGGGATATGAACTCAACTACTCACCTATGGAAAAAGCATGTTTAGCATTGGTGTTTTCTTCCCAAAAGTTGCAACATTATATGTTAAACCAAACAACAAAGCTCATATCTAATGTTGATCCACTCAAATATCTTCTCTCCAAAGCAATCCTCATGGGAAGACTAGCAAAATGGGTTATGATCTTAAGTGAATTTGACATACAATATGTGGATCAAAAGTGATGCAGAGCATCATGGTCAGCAATTTCATGGTTCAAAACTTCAATGAAACCATTCTCTCAAAGTTCACAGTTTTCCTTCTTGACAGAGATTAACCTTCACATAAGGCAGGATTCTTATTCATAACTACACTTGTTCATAAACCAAAGTGAGGGACTTCAGGACTCCTCTCACCAACCAAGACTCCAACCAAGACTCCAATCCAAACTCTAACCAACCACTATGCAAGATAGCAATCTACAATACTGTTTATTCAAGACAGCCACACACTTCTATCTCTAAGGAGACAGTCAGGGTACCCTCCTTGGGGTGATCTCCATTGACACAATTCCAATTCCAAATAACCAACCAACTCAACAATATACCTAACACTTAATTGCCTTCAATGACAAAATAAAAAAACATGATGAACAAAACTGTTACCTTCTTGACAGACTACTGTCCTCCTCTCTTCCTCTAACACATGAATCTGCAGGGGTCTTTTCTCATGCCCACACTCACCATACCCAATCTCCTACCCCTGTAACCTTCACAAGACCATGGACAACTATTTCACATCCCCCTCCATTGATTGGAAACAAGGAAAGATCAATAACAAGAAGGAATACCCATTGGGCTGCTCAGAGATACCTCAAATCAGGTTTTGGACAGTCAACGGAAAACCAACGGTTCCTCCCTCCTAACTTGGTTTCAAACCTCCAAATAACTTGTAAAGGATATATAACTTCCCCTACTAACCAACCAACACAAGCTTCATCCACTACCAGGCCATACAGGTACTGTTATTTGCAGAAAACAGTGAGGTTTTCAAAGGAACAGCAGAGTTTGGAGTAGCCTCCAGAAGAACAGCGATTTCTCCCTTATTACTTAATATAAAGACACCAAACAAGACTTAAACACAACCTAGTTCAATCCTCCATCCACCCACTACACACTTGTGCCACGAAAATTCCGTACAGGTACGGAATAATGCAGAAAAATAGTAAATTTCAAAAATGAACAGCAACTCTAAAAAAACAGTTTTTGGGAAAATGGCAATATCTTTCACCTAGTTCATTTCCAAGACACCAAACCAGATTCAAATCGAAGGTACTTCAAAGCTATTTCCATCCATTATAAGCTTGGGCAATAATACATCCGTACAGTCATGATTACGGCAGGTGAACAGTAACAAAAACACAGAAAATCAGGAAAAACAGCAAAACAGTTATCTTTTTTGTTCTTTCTTTCTATTCCTTCGAATGATCTGCATATTACAACTTTCCTTGGCTTAAAATAAGCCTTATACAATGCATCAAAATGTTTGGAATTCCCTATAACTCCTCAACCATCGAATTCTTCATGATTTTGTAACTGCAGCTTTAAAACTGTTTTTAGAAACTTGTCTTCTCTTTAGGACAGCAATGACTGTTTTTTTTATGACTAATCTTTTCTTTTTGATATGTGGTTAACCTTTGGGCAAGGTTATAACCTACTTCTAAACCTTTGGTGTTCTTCTAAAAGCTTACAACCAATAAAACTTAAATAACTTTAATGACTGCCTTTTTGCCACAATATTGTCCTCTTGAGGACTACAACTTCAACAAGAAAATAGATACTAGCTTTTTGGACATAGTCCACTACAAGCATGACTACAAGTCGTATTACAACTTTTAATGGTCTCAAGGACCTCATCAAACATCTTGAAGATCAAATAAATCCTGATGTGAAGGTGCTCCTGCACCATACAACCAACCAACAAAGATTTCCAAGTCTCTTGGAAATGTATCTGCAACAAAAGTCTTTCCTGCATCTCTGTCTATCTCTTCATCTTCTCAGCTTCAGTCTTCCAATCTTCAAACTAATAGGCAAGGTGACCAACCAACCAACGGAATAAACTACCATCTTCACAAAGCATCCTCAGGCTCCTTCTACTCCTATCAGTGGAGTATTCTTCAGGTTGCAACATCAAGTGCTTCTTCGGGTATCCATCTCTCTCACTGCTTCACAACACCAACTCACCAAACCATCCCACCCAACAGCAGATCCTGGTGATGCACCTACCACTCTCTCCTCAGTGGTTTCCCTCTACATCCTTCTCCAGCCAAATCTCTATTGGAGAATGGTCATGACAGACCTTCTCTTGTCTGCCCACACACAACCTCAGAAAACAACTTCCTGCAGCTAGATGGATAAGCACCTGCAACCAAACAACTCAGCAACAAAAACAATAACGGTCACCAACAAACTCTTTAGCTTTACCTGCCTTCTCAGTGACAGGAATAGATACAACATCTCCTCCCAGAGCTTTTGCTAGCTCTGATACCAAAAATGATGCAGAGCATCATGGTCAGCAATTTCATGGTTCAAAACTTCAATGGAACCATTCTCTCAAAGTTCACAGTTTTCCTTCTTGACAGAGATTAACCTTCACATAAGGCAGGATTCTTATTCATAACTACACTTGTTCATAAACCAAAGTGAGGGACTTCAGGACTCCTCTCACCAACCAAGACTCCAATCCAAACTCTAACCAACCACTATGCAAGATAGCAATCTACAATACTATTTATTCAAGACAGCCACACACTTCTATCTCTAAGGAGACAGTCAGGGTACCCTCCTTGGGGTGATCTCCATTGACACAATTCCAATTCCAAATAACCAACCAACTCAACAATATACCTAACACTTAATTGCCTTCAATGACAAAATAAAAAAACATGATGAACAAAACTGTTACCTTCTTGACAGACTATTGTCCTCCTCTCTTCCTCTAACACATGAATCTGCAGGGGTCTTTTCTCATGCCCACACTCACCATACCCAATCTCCTACCCCTGTAACCTTAACAAGACCATGGATAACTATTTCACATCCCCCTCCATTGATTGGAAACAAGGAAAGATCAATAACAAGAAGGAATACCCATTGGGCTGCTCAGAGATACCTCAAATCAGGTTTTGGACAGTCAATGGAAAACCAACGGTTCCTCCCTCCTAACTTGGTTTCAAACCTCCAAATAACTTGTAAAGGATAGATAACTTCCCCTACTAACCAACCAACACAAGCTTCATCCACTACCAAGCCATACAGGTACTGTTATTTGCAGAAAACAGTGAGGTATTCAAAGGAACAGCAGAGTTTGGAGCAGCCTCCAGAAGAACAGCGATTTCTCCCTTATTACTTAATATAAATACACCAAACAAGACTTAAACACAACCTAGTTCAATCCTCCATCCACCCACTACACACTTGTGCCACGAAAATTCCGTACAGGTACGGAATAATGCAGAAAAACAGTAAATTTCAGAAATAAACAGCAACTCTAAAAAAATAGTTTTTGGGAAAACGGAAATATCTTTCACCTAGTTCATTTCCAAGACACCAAACCAGACTAAAATCAAAGGTACTTCAAATCTCTTTCCATCCATTATAATCTTGGGCAATAATACATCCGTACAGTCGCAATTACGGCAGGTGAACAGTAACAAAAACACAGAAAATCAGGAAAAACAGCAAAACAGTTATCTTTTTTGTTCTTTCTTTCTATTCCTTCGAATGATCTGCATATTACAACTTTCCTTGGCTTAAAATAAGCCTTATACAATGCATCAAAATGTTTGGAATTCCCTATAACTCCTCAATCATCGAATTCTTCATGATTTTGTAACTGCAGCTTTAAAACTGTTTTTAGAAACTTGTCTTCTCTTTAGGACAGCAATGACTATTTTTTTTTATGACTAATCTTTTCTTTTTGATATGTGGTTAACCTTTGGGCAAGGTTATAACCTACTTCTAAACCTTTGGTGTTCTTCTAAAAGCTTACAACCAATAAAACTTAAATAACTTTAATGACTGCCTTTTTCCCACAATATTGTCCTCTTGAGGACTACAACTTCAACAAGAAAATAGATACTAGCTTTTTGGACATAGTCCACTACAAGCATGACTACAAGTCGTATTACAACTTTTAATGGTCTCAAGGACCTCATCAAGCCTCTTGAAGATCAAATAAATCCTGATGTGAAGGTGCTCCTGCACCAAAAAGGCCATAAAAGGACAAGTTATCGCTGATCATTTAGCCGGAGCACCTATCACAAATATTCATCCAATACATCCAGAGTTCCCTGATGAAGAATTGTTCAATCTAACTTCACCAACATTGTGGCAATTATACTTTGATGGATCTTATACACAACATGGATCAAGAGAAAGGATATTATTTGTTACCCCTCAAGGAGATTATATCCTAAAATCATACAAAATTGCATTTCCATGTACCAATAACATAGAAGAATATGAAGCTTTAATCACAGGATTATGCATGGCAGTATAATGGGCTATTAAACAGTTACAAGTTTTTGGTGATTCTCAATTAGTTATCAGACAGGTCTTAGATGAGTATCAAACAAAAGATGAGAAGCTCCTTCCATATAAGGTAATGGTTGATGATTTCAAGAAGTACTTTGATAGTATCACCTTTGAACAGATTCTAAGGATACAAAACAAAGCAGCAGATGCCATGGCTATGATTGGCTCTCTTCTAGACATGTTGTCCAATACACATAAGTGTGAGTTTTTGGTTGAACAGCTTCTGATTCCAACATTTGAAGTACCACAGTCTGAGCTTATATGTGAGATTGTTGGTCCTAGTTCACCTTGGTATGAGGATATATACGAGTATCTCTACAATCAATCTTTTCCATTTCAACTATCTAACACCCAACGAAAAACCTTTATCCGTCGAGCCTCTCGCTACACTATCCTAGGAGACACCCTATATCACCAAAGTCTTGATGGTATCCTTCTTAGATGTCTTGATTCTAAGGAAGCAAAGGTTGCCTTACGTGAAATACATGAAGGTGTCTATGGATCGCATTCTGTTGGCCCTGGTCTTGTTAAGAAACTTCTACGAGCTAGATACTATTGGCCAACTATGGAGAAAGATGCACATCAATTTGCAAAGAGATGTCTACAATGTCAGAAACATGGAGATCTAATACATGCACCAGCACATGAACTTCAGCTTATCACTACTCCTTGGCCCTTCTCGCAGTGGGGACTTGATCTCATAGGTAAAATCCATCCTACTTCATCAAATGGTCATAAGTTTATCATAACTGCCACTGAGCACTTCACAAAATGGGTGGAAGCAATACTGATGACTTATATCACTGGCAAGCAAATATCTAAGTTCATCTTACACATTGGCCGATATGGAGTTCTGCAAGCCATTGTCACTGATAATGGTCATCCTTTCAAGAACCAAGAGGTTAGAGATCTTTCCAACAAGTTCCATATCCAACATAGATTCTCTACACCCTATTATCCTCAAAGTAATGGACAAGCTAAGGCTTCTAACAAAACAATCATCAAGATCCTTAAAAAGATAGTCAATGAAGCTAGTCATGATTGGCACCTACAACTTCATCCTGCATTATGGGCTTATATAACAAGTATCCGAACTCCCACTAGTGCTACACCTTATGCTCTTGTGTATGGCACTGAAGCTATTTTACCTATTGAGGTTGAGATCCCCTCACTGCGAGTATCTCTACAGCATACTATCTCAAATGAAGAATATCGAGTATCCAGACTCCATGATCTTGAGCTATTAGATGAGTAGTGGCTTATAGCACTCAACCATCTTCAAGTCTATCAAAATCACCTTTGCTGCAGCTATAATAAGAAGATCAAAGAACAAAGATTTCAAGTTGGCAACCTTGTCCTTAAATAAAATCAAAGGAATCAGCAGCATCGAGAGAAACATGGCAAGTTTGAACCTAATTGGCTTGGTCCTTTTGTCATCACAGTAGTCTATGGATTGGGTTCATACACTCTCTCCACACCTGAAGAGATTCCCTTGGATGAACTAGTCAATAGCATTCATCTCAAGAAGTTCTACCCATAAGTCTCAGCTATCCCATTAAAAAAAATGTCCAATAGTGAAAACCACCTTCTAGCACTTTAAATGACAAAAATATAGTACAAGATAAACAATTCATCCTCTAGTGAAAACCTGGTAAATAGGCACCTTGGATAAGTACCATAGTGAAAACCTAGCAAACAGGTGCTATGTGTAGAGACCAGCTTCCATCTTTCACTTAACTTGTTTGATCACAACTTCCCATGACATTCATTATCCATTATCTATCCTACATAATCCATATCATAATCCACTACTATTCTATATAAGCCATTATCCCTTATCCATCCATAATAAAAGCCTTTCTGCCTTTTTCCTCTACCATGCTAGCTTTCGTAGTTTGGACTTTGTTGGGATTAAGATATCATTTGGCACCTTAGCATACTATCTGCATGACCGCATCTACCGCAGTGTCTTCTTAACAATCTTCACCCCACACTAGGGGCACTTAGTACATCTTATTTGGAAGTGGATATCTCTAGCTCTAGCTCATAACATTTTAGTTGAAATGCAGCAAACATCTCAAACCAAAGCCAAAACACATCAATCATCAACAAACATCAAAACAACAAAACATATTCAAAGAACATCAAAAAAAATCAAATATTCCAAAAATCCAAAAAAAAAATCAAAACATCAAAAATCCAAGCAATAAAGTTGATCTTTTGATATCAACCATCAACACAATAAACAAGAACTACATTTCAGCTCTATCATTCAAAGCCTTGATCCCATGGATACAGGGTATGTAGGCAATCTGAGATGCAAAGGAAGCACTCTAATTTAGGCATAGACGATAGCCCCTTTTCATCATCCATCCTTCATCTTTCTTCTAATCATCCTCCAATCTTTCATCTCCTTTCTTCTATCTTTCATCACTTACATCATCAATAAACCTAGAACTACATATTCATCATGTCTCATCACTATCATAAATGTGCTTTGATCCTGTGGATATAGGGTATGTAGGTAGTCTAGAATACGAAGGAAGTATCCAGTATGCAAGCATAGATGATCCACCCCATCTTCATCTTCTTTCATCTCCTATCTTCTTCTCTTTGATCAGCTCAAGCAAGAAGTAGACTGTTGTTGGTCATGATGTTAGTCATACACAAACATAGAATAAAAGTACACATTAACCTTTATTCATCTTGAAAGATACAGTGAATTCAGAAAATTCATGATCCCAAGTCTCCGGTGATTAGGTCTTAATCGACTGACGTTACTCGGTAGTTAATGTGAAATGTTGTTTCGATTTTGGGGCCTTACGTGAAATTGCGCCATCATCATGACGTTCCTGCAGAAATTCTTTACAGCGAAGTCAAATTATACAATTATTTGATGAAAAGATGTAGCAATACCTCGATCTTGCATGAGATTTTCAATTGTGCATGCTTTTTATTCAAATATGCTAAATATTTGCAATTACCTACGAGATGTCTGCATATTTGCGTTATTTGCTTAAGATTATCAATTATTTGCAATTGTGATGGTGAGATGCTTTGAAATTGAAAGAAATTAAAAGAAATACTTCTAATTAAGTTGATCCTTTAGCTTTTGATCCACATACATGCTTGATACTGTCATGAGGAGAAGAAATCAAACCATATGTTCACCAGGACATTCCACAGCTAGACACAGTTGATGCAAACTTCAGAGGATAATGAATGAACGCAATACATGTAACATGATGAGCACTCCAAGGGACGCAGCTAATCAAAGCACATATCCAGAATTCAAACACAGATTACTCAGGATTTACGAAGATTTGTAATCAAATACTCTTCTTTTTCATTAAGTATGCAAAAGACATGTACATATACAGCAGCTTTGAAATGAGCCCTGAATATTTCAGCAAACAGATTTCAATTAAGTTCCCAATGAATATAACAAGGCATTCCACCACCTTTTATAGAATAAGGTGAGGAATCCGTTACAAGAGATCTACGGATCTGATATGTCAATACAAATCAACGGTCATCATTTCATGACCCGTCAACTTTACAAAATAGCACAAGTTACCAGCTGGCAACTGTCTATATTACCTATGCAAAATATTCCCCCTCATGATGTATCTTCATCTCTTCAGCTGATTCATGTGGATCATCATCATGTGCATCGCTTTCTGAACTTTCGCTATCCTGATGATGATGCTGCTGCATATGGGGTTGCATGCTGCGCTGGATTTGTTCGTATGACCGTACAACCTGATCTATTCCTCCGCCATCTTGAGTCTTTGCTTTGATAATGGCGTGCTTGTGTGCCTCATACTTATCCTTGCTGCTATCCAGCTTATTTTCTCTGTCCTGCAATGTCCCACTGTAGGTTTCCATCTTGACCTTGATCCTCATCACCTTATTTATAATCTCTTCTGTCAAATGGATAAGTGGACCATCATCTTCCATCTGGAAGTTACTGCGCAGAGCCTTAAGGGCAGAATCTTCATCTTGATTCTCTATCTTCCCTTCCACTTTGCCCTCTAATGTTTCTAACATGTCGGCCTCAATGCCCATTAAATCACGTAGCCTCATACTGATCTCCCTCAGCTTATTATTGCATCTCTTGAGGACTCCGCATTCAAATTGTACATCTTTGTACCAGATATCTACTAACAATGCAGTATTATTATTCAATACCTGCTTACTAATAAGCAGTTGTGGGTTTATTTTCCTTATTTCTCCCAGCAGGCTGAGGACTTTCTCCAGTTGATAAGACCTTTTCCTGGTCTGTGTCTGCAATCTGTCCACCTTGGTTTTGGAGTCACTTAATATGCTCCATCTTTTCAAAGAACCCTTCATTATTTCAACAGCATCATCCAATGTGGATGACATCCAATGTGGATGACATCCATTTCCTTATTACAGAAGCCTCATGTTTCATGAGGTCCAATTTATTTATCTCCTCTTGAGAAATGGCAGTCAATGGGACTGCAGCTTCACTTGTAGTATCCTCAGGATTGGTCAAGCCTTTAATGTATGCATGCAACTGAGCAATGTGCTCTTTATGTTGCTTATTCTTCTCTTTCTCTCTTTTCACTTTCTGAATTAGAGAGTCTATGATATCCTTACCTTCTTGACCTTCCTGCTCTTCGTTGGCAAAACCCAAATCAACTGTGCTTATCTGGAATTCATCCACAGTGATTTTGCCTTTCTCCTTCTCTACCGCAGGTACAGCAATTTGTGCGGTCCTTCTCCTTGTCGCCGGATCTCTCTTGATGGCCGAAGTTATTCTGGCCTTTCTTTTGGGCTTCATTATATCCGCGGAGAACAGGGTGGAGATGTCAAACTCCTGTATTTCAAGTTCCTCCTCAACATTTACTTCCTTTTCTAACCATGGAGGCACCTGATCATGCTTTTCGGCATCATGGTGCTGTTCACCCCTATCTCCCGTTTCCACCAACAAACATTGTGGAGATGGTGATTTTTCTTTCTCTCCTTCTTGATGCTCGCCTTGCTGCGGATCCTGTGGTGCCTCCTCCTGTTGAGGAACTTCTTTTTCTGGGGGAGCATCTTCTCTGTGTGGGGAACCTTGTGGTGTACCTGTATGTAGATCATGATGATCATGATCTTTCTCCATCATTTCTTCACCTATCCCCAGTTCTTCCCCTTGTGGAGGTTGATCATCCTCTTTTTGTTTTTCTATTTCTGGTGGCATGTCCACCGTATCTGATATCATTGGATCCGTCCGAGGTGATGGCATCTGTTCTGCAGCTGTTACTTGTTCTATGCTTGCACCATCCACCTCTTGTGCCTTATCAGCCGGATCTTCTATTTCTTCCTTCTTCTCATCAGCCTTTATTTCTTGGACCTCCACTATAGCAGGTCCTGCTGATGTATCTTGTGGGCTCTGCTAGCCTAATTCAAGAACATGGCCTTCTGCTTCTGCCATCTCTATCTCCTCTATTAGGTGGCCCTTATCAGGTGATCCTGCTAGCTTCTCAGGACTTGCATCCTGTTTCTCTGCCAAGTCTACCACTACAGGATTTGTCACCTCAGCGATCAGTGTATCCAGCCCTATGTCCTGAGCTACCTGCTCTGGGCTCTTTTCTTATTCCGGGCTCTTTTCTCGCTCCGCTTCTGTTTGTTTCATCTCCTCAAGCACCGATTGGACAGATGGAGGCTTGTGAGGAGTCACACTGATGCCAGCAGCCAGTGTTTCCATTTCTTGTGCAGCTACATCCTGCACCACTTCATCATCAGACAAATTTATTGTCTCGTCTAGCGAGACATGCCCTTCCGCTTGTGTCTGAGATGCTTCTTTTTGTTGTTCTTCTGCCAGTTCAGTTTTGAACTTGACAATGGTAGGAAGTGGAACGTTATGCTGAAGTTCTTTCTGCACTTCACTACCTGCCTCCTGTAATTGTGCAGGAGGTTGACTTATCTCACCTCTCATGGAGGTTCTTGGTTTCTTAGGTGTGGTGGGAACCAACACCTGCGGAGCTCTCCTCTTTCTTCTTATTATTAGTGGAGCTTCCTCCTCTTCTTCAGGCTCCTCCTCCATGAGGATAGCTTTACCTGGTTGTTTGGATGGCTGACCCACTTCTTGGGTCTCTGTGATTCCAGCCTCTGCTGTCTTGGTTTTCTTGGGCTTTGGAGGAGAATCTGATTCTGACCCTGATTTGGCTGCCTCCTCCGCTGTGGATACTGCCCTATCAATTATGACCCCTTTGGGTCCCTTTTCCACCTTCTTTCCCTTTGTGGCCTTTTTGCTAGGTTGCTGTGGTGGAGGGGTCCTCTCTCCCTTAGTCTTCCTCTTCTCCAGCAGGAAGTCATCATATTCATCTGTGGGGATGTCCTGCCCCTTCTTCTTGTTGTCCATCGTGATGGCAACACCCTTCTTCTTCAATGCCTCTACCTGTGCATCTACCCAAGCTTGGGTCAAGTGTAGGGTTCTGGCAAATAATGGGTCCAAGGACATATCCTCCTGCATTGTGAGGTCAGGTGCAGAGATGGTATCATTATAAATCTTCTTCTGTTCATACTCATCTGCCATTATCCTGCCGTCATCATTCTTCAGCTGCTGAGGGAGGGATATGTAGTCAAATGTCCTAATCTGGTTCAAAGTCAACCTCTGATACCTCCTCCTCCTGGCCTCTACCTCATCTTTGCAGTCAGCCCAAAAATCTTCTAGGTGCCTCTGGTGAATAGGCTTTCCTAGGATCTTCTGCATTCGGCCGTAAGGATCATATGGTCTCGTTACTGGGAAGGGCAGCAAATTCATCTTATTTAGGGTGACCATCACCTTCTTTATATTGTCAGAGTCAGGGCACATGTAGTTGCTGATGCTGACTGGGAACAAAATTGGTGGCAGCTTCTTGGCATCCTTATACATCTGTATCATGGTGGAGCCCTGCCTGATAAATTCCATTAAAACTACTGCATCTGTAGGATATCTTGGCAGCATCAGGGGATGTCCTTCAAAACCTTCTATCCTGATGTAGGAAAAGGTGGCAAATTGTATGTACCATGCCCCGTGCCTGTATACTGCCTCCTGAGCCTCCATGCTCAGTCTTTTAGTTCTGTCATCTTCCATGGTCCTTACCAGATGCATAGAAAATGCATCATTGACCAGTTTGTAGTCCTTGATATATTTGGTTCTTTGCAGCTGGGGATGATGATCCCAAATATATGTCGCATTTGTGCCTGTCAGTTTTCCATCTGTGACCAGGGCATCAAAAGTGCCTCTATACGCATAGGAATAAACGATATAGGAGGTCATGTAGAATGCACAATCTGAACCTCCTAGGTTCATCAGCTGCTCGTGCAGAGCATCGCCTATTATTTGGCCCCACAATGGCTTGATGTCTGCATACAGGCACATCATTATTATGCCGTACATCCAATCTCTAAAATCACCAGTATCAGGCTGGCCAGTCACCCTGTTCAGTAGGGCAATCACATACTGATACTCCTCATTAAAATCAAACTTGAACATGTGCACAGGAAGCTTGGCCGCAGCATTATATGTGTTGTTCTCAGCCCGCCAAGCATACATGTTCTTTCTAGCCGCCTTCTTGTTGGCCTCATATTCTCTTTCAGACTTCTTCAAGTCTACACTCTTTACCTTACTGCCCATTGGCAGTCCAAATGTCTGGGAGAGACCTTTGATGGATAGGTCTGCATACACTCTCCCATGCTTCACCACCTGTGATGCAGAGGCATCCACACTAAAACCTTGACATACAGCATGGATGTCCGCAACCCTTCATCATCATCATCATATTTTCCTTAACACTGTCAGCATCATCACATTTACTCTGCCGACCGATATCCTCCTACAGACAAACCTTCGCCCTTTCGCCTGTCAGCAGCATCATCATATCCGGCTATCGGCAGCATCATCACATTCGGCAAGCGCGATCATTCTCCTGACGATCACTGTTCATCCTACCGCCAACCTCCTTCTTCATCATCATGATGTTCAACATCATGTTCATCAGCAGGATATAGAACATCCGGTTCCCTCCATATATCCTGATGATGACAACCTCATGCACCCTTCCTTCGATGCTTACGTCACCCCGATATCCTAATGACGATTATCCTGATGACGATGACGTCACATGCAGCTCCTTCAATATCCTGCTGCCCCGATATCCTAATGACGATTATCCTGATGACGATGACGTCACATGCAACTCCTTCAATATCCTGCTGTCGGCCAAACTTAACATTATCGGCCCGCGAAGGAATTGTCAACCCGATCTTCTACCTTATGCCGATACGCTCCTCCTCGGCAACACCTGATGATGATCACCCCAATGCACATTCACTTTATGCAATCGACTGCATCATGCTCATCTCCACTTACTCGGATGTCACCTGAAACAACTGCAGGATATACACAGAAATATCCTGATGATGCCGTTGTGACGAATTTCCAACCTTAGCGAATTTCGATCCGCTGAACCTCCTGGGATGACCCGATCCACTTTCAGGGTGATCTTCCAAACTCTACTACCAGCACGACCTAGCACATACCCATGCTAGGGTTCTCAACACCTCTCGACGACGATCCTGCAAACATGCACATGAACAAATAGAAAATGCAAACTAAATCCTAATCTACTGTACATAGCCATTCCACCGATTCGACGAATCAACCGGTGGAATGGATCAGCGAATCCATGAAACCACCAAAACAGCAAATCGATCACACCGCAGAGATCAAACAGAAAATGAACACAAACAGGATCTTTATTGATTTCAAAAGATGCAAATACAACGCTCTGTCTCACTCTCTCCCTGTCTCACTCTGTGCAACCTAACTTCACTGCTCAATGCAATACTATCTGTAAAACCAACCGATCCCCATGCATAAATAGGATCTCTTGCGAGTACTACTGACCCGACTCCAAGCGGCTGGGAAATCTCTCCAGGCGGCTGGGAGATCCAACCGGACCTACAGCATAACAGTTGTCTTAACAAACTAGCTAAAAATAGCAAAGGATGGTCAACATGACCTTATTACATGCATTGGTCTTATCAGACCTTCTTGGAAACATTAACAAGACTCAAAACAAACTAACTGCCTCATGGAGGCCAGCTGTCAGGTAGGTGCTCCTGCACCATACTCCCCAACAGAAAAGAACTCATGTCCCATGAGTTTAGAATGTGGAAGTCCTCCACCTTTACACTTTGTCATGTCAGTGTTCTGACCTGTTCTAGCTGTATCCTCTGCTGTCTCTTGGCTGCTCCAAGACTTCTGAACTGTAACCTACTTTCTTGCAAGTAAACCCTCATGCTTGTCAATGTAGGCCTTTCTCTCACATACCTTGTGTTTGTCAGATTGTCTGACCAGAACCTCGGTCTGAATTGCCTCTTGAACTTCTGCAATGTTCAACTCTGTCTTTCTTTCAACCTTTATAGGACAAACAATAGTCCCAACTATGACAACATCCTTGTCATTCCTCTCAACTGGTTGCTATTTGCAAACCTATTTCTGCACCTGCTGCTGACCTCTGTCAGTCAAAACTGAAGCTTTCTTCAACCTGTTGTCCTTAACAACTTCTTTCCCTGCAGTGTCCTCGACTGCCTTTATGCCTGCTCCTATAGGCATCTGCACAAATTCCTTCTTTCCCACTAAAATGATTTTGGCTGCCCCCTGTGCTGCAGCATTTTCCTGTAATGGCATCAACCTAATAGTTTTCCCATCTTTCTTGATGGTGTAGGTATTAGCATACCCATCATACAGTACCCTTCTATCAAATTGCCATGGTCTACCCAACAGTAGGTGACAACATTCCATGGGCAAAATGTCACACAAAACTCTATCATGATATGCTCCAATCTGAAAATCCACATATGCCTGTTCATAGACAAAAAGTGATTGACTATCACTCACCCAAGATGCCTTGTAAGGGTGATGGTGTGGAATCCTTTCCAAATTTAGTTTATCCACCATTTCCTGAGATACCATGTTGTCTGTTGAACCAGTATCAATGACAACCTTACATACCTTACCTTTGCTCTTGCATGTGGTCTTGAAAAGAGCTCTTCTTTGCATCATATCCTTTGATGCCTGCAAACTAATTCTCCTTAGCATCAATGCTTCTCCCTCCTTAGGATATGCATAATTGTCAGGAACTCTATCTCCTTGATAAGTGTTTGAACTCTGCACACTTTGCTCTACTTTCTCTTCTTGCACAAGTTGTACTCTCTTGTCATTAGTTCTATCATTTCTAGATGATGAACCTTTGTTTTCTGGACATTTGAAAAATGGATGACCAAACTCACCACAGGTGTAACACTTTCCTGAAAATGTAGTAGAACCTCTACCACTTCCAAACCTGCCTCTATTACCTTTCCATCCACCTCTAAAATCAGACTGTCCCTGTCCTTTACCAGTGTCTTCTTGACCCTCATTTGTTTGCCTTTTTGTAGGGGCTGATCCTCTTCCCCTCATATTGCTGCCTCTTCCTCTTATGGACTTATCTTGTCCCCTATTCATCTTTTCTTCAATCCTGATTGCCATTTGGTAACAATCCTCCACATTCTTAGGGTTAGCTAAAACTAACTCATCCTGTATGTTCAATCTCAAACCAGCCAAGTACCTAGCCACCTTTTCTACCTCATTCTCATGATGACCAAATCTCATACTTAACTTATAAAACTCCTCAGTATATGCCTTCACATCCATTTCCTTCTGCCTTAAAAATTGCAGCTTCTTAAACATCTGAATCTCATAATCCCTAGGCAAGAATTTACCTTTGATCCTTGCTACCATTTTATCCCATGAAGTGATCTTTGACTTCCCTTGTTTCCTTCTCTCGGATTGTACATAATCCCACCATACCAAAGCATGACCTCCTAACTTGGTCTTTGCAATCTTTACCTTCTGATCCTCAGCAACATCTTCACATTCAAAGTGATTATCAAGTGCAGCAATCCAATCCAGCAACTCATCTTCATTCAAACTTCCATTATACTTGGAAACATCAACCTTTACCTTAGGTTTATCACTCTGCACTGCCTTTAACAGTTTTGCAAATCTCTGGTCTTCAGCATCCATATCTTCAGCTACCTCTTCATACTCTTCAACAGTATCTTCATCTTCTTCAGACTCACTGTCTTCCACTTCCCTCTTTTTGTTCTTCTCCAGGGCTACAAGCCTGGCTTGAAGTGCTTCAGCAAGCTCCTTCATCTTCCTCATCTCTCTGGCATGTTTCTCCTTCATCTCCTGCAATTCCCTTGCAGTACCACTACCTTTCAGAGGCATTTTGTCAACCTCTCACTTCTCTACCTCTGTCCTTTCAGTGACAGAACCAACTCTACCTCTGCCCTTTCGGTGACAGAATCAACACACAACAGCCCAGACCTTTTGCTGAGCTCTGATACCACCATGATGCAGAGGCATTCACACTAAAACCTTGACATACAGCATGGATGTCCGCAACCCTTCATCATCATCATCATATTTTCCTTAACACTGTCAGCATCATCACATTTACTCTGCCGACCGATATCCTCCTGCAGACAAACCTTCACCCTTTCGCCTGTCAGCAGCATCATCATATCCGGCTATCGGCAGCATCATCACATTCGGCAAGCGCGATCATTCTCCTGACGATCACTGTTCATCCTACCACCAACCTCCTTCTTCATCATCATGATGTTCAACATCATGTTCATCAGCAGGATATAGAACATCCAGTTCCCTCCATATATCCTGATGATGAAACCCTCATGCACCCTTCCTTCGATGCTTACGTCACCCCGATATCCTAATGATGATTATCCTGATGACGATGACGTCACATGCAGCTCCTTCAATATCCTACTGCCCCGATATCCTAATGACGATTATCCTGATGACGATGACGTCACATGCAACTCCTTCAATATCCTGTTGTCAGCCAAACTTAACATTATCGGCCCGCGAAGGAATTGTCAACCCGATCTTCTACCTTATGCCGATACGCTCCTCCTCAGCAACACCTGATGATGATCACCCTAATGCACATTCACTTTATGCAATCGACTGCATCATGCTCATCTCCACTTACTCGGATGTCACCCGAAACAACTGCAGGATATACACAGAAATATCCTGATGATGCCATTGTGACAAATTTCCAACCTTAGCGAATTTCGATCCGCCGAACCTCCTGGGATGACCCGATCCACTTTCAGGGTGATCTTCCAAACTCTAACTACCAGCACGACCTAGCACATACCCATGCTAGGGTTCTCAACACCTCTCGACGACGATCCTACAAACATGCACATGAACAAACAGAAAATGCAAACTAAATCCTAATCTACTGTACATAGCCATTCCACCGATTCGACGAATCAACCAGTGGAATGGATCAGCGAATCCATGAAACCACCAAAACAGCAAATCGATCACACCGCGGAGATCAAACAGAAAATGAACACAAACAGGATCTTTATTGATTTCAAAAGATGCAAATACAACGCTCTGTCTCACTCTCTCCCTGTCTCACTCTGTGCAACCTAACTTCACTGCTCAATGCAATACTATCTGTAAAACCAACCGATCCCCATGCATAAATAGGATCTCTTGCGAGTACTACTGACCTGACTCCAAGCGGCTGGGAAATCTCTCCAGGCGGCTGGGAGATCCAACCGAACCTACAGCATAACAGTTGTCTTAACAAACTAGCTAAAAATAGCAAAGGATGGTCAACATGACCTTATTACATGCATTGGTCTTATCAGACCTTCTTGGAAACATTAACAAGACTCAAAACAAACTAACTGCCTCATGGAGGCCAACTGTCAGGTAGGTGCTCCTGCACCAACCTACCTCGTCTAAAGGTTATAATTCCAGGCGCATTCAATGACTAGCTCCGGAGACTCCATGGAGTATGGGAAGCCAGCAGCATTCCACATACCTAATACAAACACTACGTCCAGTACCGAACTCTTATCTTGTCCATCATTCAGCTTGGCTGACCAAGCCTTTAGGTTGGTAATCCCCTGATGGGTATCTGTAATTGCCCCATATTTGAACAGGACCCCTCTCTGGGAAGAGAACATAGGCCTGCTAAATTCCTCCTGATTCTTGACTGAGCATTTTTCAGCCATGGGTACCTGCAATTAACAACATTTCTTCTCACAACAGGGATATGCATGCATACATATTGCAAATATCATGCCTATTGCATCATTTTCACATTACTTACTTACATGGATACATAACCAGAACTTATAACATCATTTAGAAACAACATGATGAGGGTTTTAGTTCACTTACCTGGTTATGCAGATTTTCCTTTATACCAGTATATCGTCAAGATACTCTTAATTCAACTGCTGATCACTTCTCTACTTCTATCTGTGAGCTCGAATTGCACAACGGTAGCTGTTATGAGGATATGGAGGCTGGTGCTCTGTAAAACAATTTTAACGCAGGTAAACGTAACAATGGCGGTTGAATTACCTTTTAACCTCGCAGTTAGGGTAAATTTAGGGCACTCTGACAAGTTAGATTGCAATCCTTGATCATTCGTGCGAAAACTCAGAATCTCGTCAAGTATTTCATCGAGTTCTGGGGTCGGCGGGAATCACCTACCATATCTGCGCGCATTTAATGATAATGGCGGCAAGAGGAGCGGGGGGATATCCATATGGCGGGATATCATGAGGGCAGGATGATATTTCACAAATATCGGGTTGAGTTTCAATATCATCCTCCCTAGCACTGGAATTATTATCGCTACAAGATTCGGGTGATAATGCACCCTTTGTTTACATTTTAGAACATCAGGAGGATATTTCGGTTTATCGGGTGATGTTCCAAAACAAAATGATGATGATGAGACAAGCTTGCTCATCCTCCTTTCTGAATATCAGGATGACGTCATAATGATATTCATTCTTTGTATCGGAATGCTTCATGACGTCATCGTCATATTGGGCGAACATGATCATGTTTACAAAATATCCTGTCGAAATGTAAATATGATGATGATGTCATCAGGATGTTTGTTTCTTCATTTATTGTATTCAGATGATGTCATCAGGATGTTTGTTAAGGGTGATGTTTCGCGTCAGGATGATATTTACAAATATCGGGTTACTTTTCAAAACATGATGTTCGCGGTATAAAAGATCGCTTGACTGGAAAGACTTATTACCATTTAAAGTTGACGTCAGGATATTTGAGTAGCAGGATATATCAGGGAATGTTTCAAATATGATGATGATCTTTGACCAACACGACTCAGATTATAAAATATAACCCCCCCCTCTTGCGAATATCAGGTTTGACCAAAACTTTGACTGTTCATAACTCTCACATCCTGGTGAATACCAGGGTGACGTAAAAGGCAAACCTGCATGAAATTTAATGTTCTTCCAGAATATGAGGTCACAGATACGACGTACAAAATTTGACAAACTGACCTCATAATGATGACTTACCTCATCCTGACTCAAAATGATGATGCACTTGACTGATTTTTCCCAAACCGCCAGAAAGCAAGAAACACAAACCAAGCCAAAAGAAGTTGGGTCCCTGTTTTGCCAAGTCAAAATGGGGTGTGTTGTGTAACCACACAACAACTGTATATCAAAGAAAGCTCAAGCACTTTAACAAATCAAGGATAAGCCAAAATCTATTTGTCTGCATGCCTTAAGCCAACATTTGCTATATCATTTTATCAACATCTCTATCCTTCAACAGGATGCAGCTTTCCTCTCAATAAGGCGCTAGCTTAATTAATCCAAGAGCACCTAAATTTGGCAAGAGAATGTTATGATAGTATCTTTTGTTTTATCTTTT
The DNA here is from genome assembly GCA_027924645.1 of Cunninghamia lanceolata. Taxonomy (NCBI): domain Eukaryota; kingdom Viridiplantae; phylum Streptophyta; class Pinopsida; order Cupressales; family Cupressaceae; genus Cunninghamia; species Cunninghamia lanceolata. Next base: position 20,307,933 of record BSBN01000112.1, on the reverse strand, counting down.
GATTTATCATTTTGTCATTTTCCTATGCCTAATCAAGACTTCCTTGATCTATCTATATCTTGGTATGTTGCGATGAAGTATGGAATGGGGCATGGTCATATTACTTTCGTATGCTGTGTCTGTGTGATGATCTTATTCTCTTCCTATGCATATTGGTATCTTGTACGTGTTAGGATTAGCATCTTGCATATCAATATCTTTGGCATCTGAGAAGCTAAATAGTCTCTTATGCATTGAGACTATTCTATGTTAAGAACTAGCTCCATACATATAACTAGCAAGGTGTCATTATGTGTAGTGGAGATAAGCTCAAACCTTTTCTTGTAGCATCAAAGTCCATCTCGGAACACTAGCTTCTATTCATATCTTGTGTATGGTGGTTCAACATATTGACTTCATATGTTTAGACAAGATTGTAGTATGCTAGTTATGCATTGGATACCTTGACACCTTGGTCTTCTATACCCTGGTCCATATCATCCATATGCTATATCAAACATAAGGATTGCATTTATTTACTATTGAGCAATTACTTTAAAAGTTGTCATATCATCTATCCATCCCATCATACGCCTATATAGTCTTCAACTAAGATCAATCATCTTCCCTTCATTCTCCTTTCTATTTTTGTCAATTCTCTTGTCTTCATCCTGCAAAACAAGTGTGTTAGACATGCATATGCCCATACCATTATCATTACCATCTACATATTTGCATTATCATAATAACCTCATTACCATATATTATCATTAGCATAAGACATTTCCATTATTACCATTTGCATAAACATTCATATAGCTCATAAACAAATACAAAAATCCATAACATAATAACATATATGCATCCAAAATCATTACACCATCACATAGAATCAATGCTATCATATATATCATATGTGTCAATATACAAGTGTCTACAAGTACAACACGGGCCATCCATAAGCCATCAAAAGAATGTATATACAACTGGCTTATAAGCCTCAGCATGATACAATATAATACAACAAAACAAGATAGCCCTAGTGACTACTGGCAGCTCCCTCACCCTAACCACCACCACTGGGTCATGTACCTGGTCTCCCATCTCTAGGAGATCCCATCACTGAAGCCATAGACCGTGATCCTCCTGTCCTCCATGAAGTTGAAGCCCTCGACCTACTCCTATAGCTAGGTTGTCTTTGCTCTGCTAGCACTGCTCCATGATACAAGCCTCTGTAATACTCAATCTCACCCTGTGCCCTCCTCAGCTCACCCTGTGACTAAGTCAACTATGTAGCTAGATACATCATAGCTCCATCTGTCTCCAACATAGCTACTGATCTATCTCTCTCTACTATCATAGCTTGTAACTGTTACACAGTCATATCCCTCTCAACTCTCACCATCCGTACCTACTGTATGGTTGCATCTCTCTCAGCTCTAATAGCATGTATCTGCTACAATGCTGCATTTCTCTCAACTGTAACTAGATACACCTATTGCGTAGTTGCATCCCTCTCTCCTGTCACCCTAGCCAGACTACCATCATCCTGCCCATCACCTCCCTGTGCTCTAGCCTACAAATGTGCCTGGTATGTCTGAGCCTGTGCTCTAGCATGCCTCAATCCCATGAGCACCTGATGATGGTCTATCTCCACCCTCCTCAGCCTCATCTGAGCCTGCTATCTCCATCTCCTCTCCTCTCCTAATCCACCACATCAGCTATTGTATACCCACATCATCATCCCCTATCACCTGAACTACCGGCTGTGCCAATACCTGTGGCTGAGCCTAAACCTGTCCCTACACCTGCATACCCAAAGTTGCTGGCACAACTACCGGTACTAGTGGAGCTCATTGCCACCTCCTCCTAACTGGCCTCTCCATCCCAATCTTCCCTATCTCCCCAGGCCTTGTCAACTGAGTCAGTCTAGCTATAACCCAGTGTACATCATAATCTAGTAACATCCCAGGACCCTGTCTCCACTACCACATAAATGGTTGTACTCTATCCCTCTCTGCCAAAGCTATTTCAACCACAATCTCCAGCCCCTGATCAAAAACCTCCTGTTGAGTCCTCCCAAAAATGGCATCCCCTACTGGTGCTGCCTGTGGAATCCCAAATTGCCTCAACACCCTCTCGGGTAAATAATGCTCTATAATGTATATGTCACGACCAAAAATGTATCTCACCTACCTAGCATAGACAAGCTTTGCATCCTCCTCATCCCATCTCTCACATGATAGCCATGGCCTCCATACAAATCTATCTACCTCATCTAAAGTCTGCCTCCAGTATATTATCCCTCGCTGCTGCCGATAGGTAAGAGCTCCCCTATACATCCTAGCATATGGCTCTCCTACTACTCTAACCACCCATCCATCTGGCCTAGTCACTAGAATGTGCTCATAAGCCCATACATGCAAAACTGTGACTCCAGCTAACATACTCACTCCAAACATATACGTGCAATCATGCGATAATGATATAACTGTCCTAGTACACACTCATCACATGCATATCTGGTACCATAGGAGAACATTCCCTCCATCACTATCCCCCATCCAACCGAAAAACCTCTCACTCACTTGTCTCCAACTAGCCATCTGATAATAGCCACCACTATTTGTTGTAGCCTATCACATAGCTCCTCCATCCTAGCCATAGGAATCTGTGAGCCCTCAGCCCCAATGTCTAGAGTCCCAAATAACTATCTAAATGTAGTTGGACCCATGTTAGGACCATAATCTACTTAGTCTCCATCAATCAAGATGCATAGAATCTGGAACACATCCTCTATAGTCATCTCTCCCATCAGCAATAAGAACAAACTATGCTCGCTCCTCCATCACTCAACCATCGCTATCATAAGTCTTTGATGAGCCTGCACTGGCTCTAGCCTTGACACATGCTCTAATCCAAGGATTTCTAGTACTAGCCGCTCCTCTGCATCTAGCAATCTGACCAATCGTAAATCTCTAGGATGTGGCTCTCATGACAACGACAGTGGCATTATATCATGCATCATTTCACTCACTATATCAGTCTTTGTGCTAAACAAAATTACCTTTTTCCTACTATAACTAAATATATCTACTGCAAGCGACCCATTTTTCTATATGCGCTAGCCTTTTGATCATAAGCGATTTATTTTACTATACGCGCATGCTTTTAGCTTCACAGCAACCTCTTTACCCTATATGTATGACTATTGATTATAAGTGAAATCAAACTCTATATGCGTACACTTTCTACCTATAAGTGACTTACCTGCTATATGCGAGCATGTATCTTTTAAACGTGAGCTTCTTTCCTATTAGCGTCCACTTTTCACCCATAAGTGAGCTGATCTAGCCATATGTGCATTTTGCCTATCTATTTGACCCAGCTGACCATAAGCGACTTCCTTTTTCCTATAAGTACCTAGTTTGAGCCTATATGCGACCTCAACTACCATAAGTGATCATTTTTCCTACACAAGCGACCTGAACTGCCTATCCTAACACCTAGTCGCTTTTGGTGAAGTGTGTGCATTTATTACACTTCTAGCCTACAAAACTTACATATTTAGTAAAAGTTTCGATAGATACCAGTATGTCTACTCCTGTTGGTCGCTCATGTGTCCTCACTCGCTTGGCACAATGATCTCTACGCAGAATCACCATCCTGATAGCTCTCCAACTCTCGTCGCACAAAAACTTTAAGGAGCTCTAGATCTCTATAAGCAAATGAACACAAATGAGCACAAATGCACCTATTTTCCCTCGAAGGACCTACTTATAGCCCATTTTCAGAACCTAATTCTTCTATACCAAAGCCTATTTTCTTCTGAACCATCCCCGTTTATCCCTCCCAACCCCCATTTTCTTCGTGTTAACCTTGTTTCTAGCCTTTCATCCTATCGCGAGCCAACCAAGCCCTTCCTAGTTAGCCTGGCTTACCTCTCGAGGGGGCATCACCTGCCAGTTACACTGGGGCATCACCTAGTTTATTGAGCAAATATCATATCTTCTTTGACACAATGCTCTATCGAACATTGTATCAAAGAGGGGCAAAATGTAGACACCCAAAATTGACCTAATTATCATTAGTATCAAAATATTGCATTAGCTATCATCTGCATTTGTCTAACACACTTGAGCAATTTCCTTATCACTTATTTCTTCTATTAATTAAATAAATTTATATTTATTTAATTAATTCATTATCTATTTCTACTATTTTCTCTAATCTATAATTAAATAATCTTTAATTATTTAATTATCTCTTATTTCTATCTATTTTAATTAAATAAATCTTATTTATTTAATTAAAATTCCTTCATAAGCCCACTTTCCAATTAATTAAAAAAATAGTTATTTAATTAATTTCTCTTATCATTTATCTTCATGAGCCGACATGTGTGCCTCTTTTATTTAAAAACATGTGTGGTACTACATCTTTTATTTAATATCTTTCACATGTAGTATTTTTTATGTACACGGTCACACATAAGCCTTATCTCCCCTCCACTTGTCATCTTCACATTCACCTATGATTATCATTTAATCTTAACCATTCACATAGCCACCAAATCTCCACCGTTGATTGATTTTGGTTGAGTTCTATATAAACACCCTCTCATTCCATACTACATCTATCCATCATTTTCATATAGCATCTACATTATCATCTTGAGCATATTGAGCATTTTAGCATCCATCTAGCATATTATCACTATCATCCATCAATCATGGCAGCTTTTATCTTCATAATTGTTCATTGTTGAGAAGCAATCCACATCATAAACAAGGAATCCTACAATCTAGATGATTTTGTTCTTGAATTGCATGCTTTTGATTTCACTTGGATTCGATTCTTTGATGGTGGTAGGATTAGGTTTTTAATTATATGCCTAATCTTATTAACCTGATTTTCACCTATCACAAGCAGTTAACTCAAACAAAACAGCTTTTTGTGTGACACTTGTCTTCTTTCTATTCGCACACATTCTCTCAAGGTTTCTCAACTGTTGATCTTCTCATTCTTTCTAGACCATTGATCTTTTCTCTCAAAAGTCTATAAATTGAACCCTATTCCTCTGTTTCAATCATCCAAGCTTTTAGTACCCTTACTCTGTAGGAATCACAGCATGCCTTTGGCACCCAAATTCCTCCATTGCTTGCGATCAACTTGTTACCATATCACCATTACCATTGTTGTGAATCTCATATTCATTACAAGACTATCATAGTTATTCCCAATTGACATCTTGAAGAAATAGCAAGAAGTGCACCTCCTGAGGGCCATATTCATACACAAGATCGATTGAGATAGGCGACCAATGGAAGCTATGAAGTATTGAGGTTTGCAAGGTTTTATCTATTTGATCAATTATTTCCCTTTTCATTGAGTTATTGGGTTTACTTGATACTATTGATAATCATTCCAATTTTTTGATAACAATCGCTATCAGAAGATTGACTGTTTTCTCATAGTAGAGCATCCTAACAGTCCCTGGTAATCAACTAAAGGAGAAGACTTGCGGAGTATTTCGCCAACCTTCCCTGAAGATTCACACATTATTCCATTCATTTTCTGGAAGTGTTCTATGCATTTAGGTCTGACCTATCTGTGTACACATTACAGTTCTTCATTGGAATTTGTGATCTTCCTTGGCCAACGTGGAGGAATCTATTGATCCAAACTTGATATATATTGATGTAATAAATCCCTAGGAAAGCAGTAGTTCACATAGTGATAGTTGATAGTTTGGATTTTGCGCAAAGGAGCTTCAAATCTATATCTTGTGCATATCTTGATATTATGAAATCAAGCCTTTGAAACCTAATTGTAAGCCCGCATGATGACAGCCAGATTGTATTTGAATTCTATGATATACTGAATGACTAAATCTGCATTTGCTTCATTTCTTTGAGTTGTTTCCGTTGTGTTTACTCTTGTTGCATGGTCCGGACAGTTCACTCTATGAACCCTCCTACCGTGGTTGCACCAAGTTATGTGTCTTTATATGTGGATTTGAGATACCAATGCACAGTCATTGTAAGATAGTCAGGCACTCTATCAAAGAAGTACCTGTTAGAAAGGAAGATTTTGATGGAATTGTTGAATCTGTTAGTAGTAATTTGAAGGAAATTACAAGCAATCTTTCAACAGAGATTTATAATCGATTCCCTCAAGATGAAATACTTGATGCCATGTCTATTATGTATCCTCAATTTTGGGTTCAAGGCCACTGAGATAGCCCAAGCTTTTTTCATCAAAAAGTAACTACCTTGACCGCATACTTTTCGAAAAGTACAGAATGCAATGGACAGAAAATAGAAGGAATTATAGATGGAAATAATCTTAAAGGACAATGTAGTCAGTTTGCAAGAAGTATGATAGACCAGTTTAATGCCATGGAGAATCCCTTCGAAGTGGGATCAATAACAAAGGCCTGGAAAAACTTGGGTCCGAGTGAAATATTGCGTGATTCGATATCAGAATATTTCAAACTTGCTGATTTATGTCAAACAATGATATTGGGTTCGGTGGAAGATGAGAGAATTTTTAGTGCATTGGGGTTTTTAAATCAAAGATAAGAAACAAACTAGAGAAGAATTTGGAAAATTTATTGAGGGTGTTAGGAAGTGCGTATAATGTCAAACATTTTCCTTATGAAAGGGCACTTACAATCTGGAAGTCCATATGCGAAAGAAGAGGGTTGTGCAACACTTCAAGTTCAAATGCTGGTAGTGGTGGGACAAATGACAATGACACAATGACTGATGAATTTGACTTTGAGACTTAGAATCAAGATGAAGAAAATGAAGATGAGACTCAGAATCAAGACGACTCTTTTTCTTTATCTTAATGTCAGTTTGAGGACCCTGACTCAATTTGGGAAATGGAAGTGAATTAGCAGTTTTTAGGTATTTATACTGCATTTCATGAATTATATTCCAAAACTGTAGTTGATGATATTTTATATTGTATTCCTTGAAATTGTGAATCAAATTGAATGCATTAACATATTATTAATTATTTCATATTTTAATTGTGTCATACTGATATGTATTACATGTACTTAGTGATTCATCATTTAACTCAATGCTTAATATTTCCTTGCTAAAGTTGATTTGTGCATAAAACATAAAAAACTTGGGTTAGAGTGAAATATTGCATGATTTGATATCAGAATATTTCAAACTTGCTGATTTATGTCAAACAATGATATTGAGTTCGGTGGAAGATGAGAGAGTTTTTAGTGCATTGGGGTTTTTAAAATCAAAGATAAGAAACAAACTAGACAAGAATTTGGAAAATTGCTTGAGGGTGTTAGGAAGTGTGTATAATGTCAAAATTTTCCCTTATGAAAGGGCACTTACAATCTAGAAGTCCATATGCAAAAGAAGAGGGTTGTGCAACACTTCAAGTTTAAATGCTGGTAGTGGTGGGACAAATGATAGTGACACAATGACTGATGAATTTGAATTTGAGACTCAGAATCAAGACTAAGAAAATGAAGATGAGACTCAGAATCAAGATGACTCTTTTTCTTTATCTGAATGTCAGTTTGAGGACCCTGACTCAATTTGGGAAATAGAAGTGAATTAGTAGTTTTTAGGTATTTATATTGCATTTCATTAATTACATTTAAAAACTATAGTTGATGATATTTTATATTGTATTCCTTGAAATTGTGAATCAAATTGAATACATTAACATATTATTAATTATTTCATTTTTTAATTGTGTCATACTGATAAGTTTTACATGTACTCAATGACTCATCATTCAACTCAATGCTTAATATTTCCTTGCTAAAGTTGATTTGTGCATAAAACATAAAATTTGCAGTACAGTAGAATTTTGGTTTTTGATTTGATATGTGATTCTGCATCATTTTTCACAGTTTATGAATGATTTTGATCAGTGCCTTATCCTCAATTAAGTCAGAAAATGAAATATACATAAACCTAACCTTTTAACCTTTTGCATTATAATTTTAAGTTGACTTGTTACCACTGGTTCCCGGTCATCCAAGTTCACACTTAAGCCATCAAACCCGTCAGTATTACAGGCCCCCTTGCCTTCTCTCACCGGTCACTGCTTAGCTGGGAACATTATGCATCAAAAAATGTTTAAAGGGGTTAAATATTTCATCTTTTATCTTAAGTCTTGACTCGCAAAGTTTTTATGTCCCTTTGTCCCATCAACCTAGGGATGTCTGCTTATAAGTCATAAATAATTTGCATGTGCATATTTGAACATTAATGGGAGCCGCTGGATCTCACAAATTAAATCTTGACCGCTTCCCGCTAGCCCACGTGAATAAAATAATGTTTTAAGAAATCCAGAGGGATAGCGAGCTAGTGACACCTATTGCTTGTCAAAGTGGGACCCATCGTCCACTATAGATGTTGAACATCAAAACATTGAAAATTGACATCTTCAGAGTCAATCTAGGTCATTCCACGCTAGCTCGCAAGGGGCCCACCAAAAGATTTCATCTCTTAGAGGTATAGCGGGGAGATGACGCGTGTCTTCATCTGGACCGTTGAAGAGACTTCAGAAGACATGACATGAAATTTTTTGTTAAATATTTCGAAGGAGTTGCATTGGGTTTTAAACAGTGAGCTACTTAAAGGAATTATAAAGCACATGGGCAAATATGTGGTAAGATGTTTTAATCTTAACCGCTCGATGATACAAAAAAGTTAAGCTCTAAACACTGGTCAAGCCAGAGTAATAGCGGGTCATCTCAATGGCATGTGAATAAAACATTTGAAATGGTAAATAAAATTAGCTTAACATATTAACAATAGTAGGATATCAAACAATGAACATCAGCAATCGTTTAATGTGTATTTAGTAGTTGAAACCAGAGGTTATATTCAATTGATAAAATAAATAATACAGATTATTGAACATCAACACATTACTAAATTTGAATTTTCTATTAATTTTCAAATGAAGGAATACATAGAGGCAATGTAAAATCTTGCTCAAAAACAACTCTACACAGAGCTGAGTTGGAACTTGGAAACTCATAATATCAATATCAAATCATTCTAACATCTTTTTTAGCAAATTCCACTGTTCAGGTGGTGGAATTGTCATTTCTTCTAGCTGATGTTGTCTGACTTGAATTTTTGTTAACAATGTATGATCGAATTTCAATTTGGATCCTGCGTCTGACTTGAATGTTTTAGCCAAAGATACATTCAAGATTATCAGTTGTTTGATGAAATCCAAAAAGTTCACCTCATCTAGGTTCTGAGGAAACTGGTCCAAATCAATCTTCCTTGCATCCTCCATCTTCTTTCTAAAATTATCCTTTCGAATGAATCAGTCATTTGTGTCAAAACCCTGTGGCAAACCAAACTTTGTCAAGTTCCTTACCTTTTCATCCTCCTTCTTAATCTTTGTTGCAGTCTCAATCATAAATTCTATTGTTTCACGCATTCTTGAACACTTTTGAATGATAGATGTCACCTTCATTGAGGCTTCAATCCGATTAGTAATGCCTTTTGAAATCAATTCATTGTCACTAGCTTTGTAGACTGTTTCTAGAACTTGATTTGCAGATTTCTCTTCTGCCTGCAGTTGCACATTTGTGTTGTCCATTAAATATTTATTCAGCTTATTATGATGTAGTCCCATGGCATCAATCAATTGAAAGAATTCACACAAATGATCAATTCTCTGCATTATTTCTTCCTAGATCTTTTGTTTCATGTGCCTCATGTTGTTTGTTTACAAAATTTAGTTAACTTTTTTTGACAAGATTTTATTTCATTTTTTGCTTCCATAAGCTCTACGGCCAATGTTTCATTTTTTTGCCTCTCTTTCTCCAATTTTTGTTCCCACTGTTCATTTGCTTTCCCAATGCTTTGTCTTAATTTTTCTGAAGTGGATTTTTCCTCATCATATTTCTTTTTGATCTCATCTAACCTTTGCTTCAGTCCATTTAATTCCACCTCTGTTTGTTTATCCTCTTTGCTTGTTGATGTAGAGGCAGATTTTTTTATTTTTTTTTCTAATTCATTGCTCTTATTATCTGTTGCTTTCCTCTTTTCTTTCTCATTTGCTAAGTCTTCCTGTAATTTTTCTATTTGATTTTGCAACTTTTTTTTCTCTCTATCATGCTTTAGCAATGATGTGTACACCAATTCATTGTTCTTCTTTGATATATTAATTTTGTCAGTATTTTTTAATCCAGAAAAATCAAATTACAAACTACTCACCAAAAATTTAGATTGATCCATTTGATTTTATGGTTCATTTTGAACTGTGGGAACAACAATTGTGTACTCCATGATTTATGTATTTGTGTCAAATGTGGGTAATATCATGGTTGTTGCAGGATCTAAAGTTACAGCAGACACACTCTCCATCAGTTGCTTCTTTTCCTTTTTATACAATTCTGATTTCTTTTTAAACTCTTGAATGTAATCAAAACCCAGGGACACAAGAATAAGGGAATACTTGAATGGTGAAGGAATAGGAGTACTTGCAATTTCTGTTATAGCCACACTAGCTCGAGGAGTGCCTGGAAATAATTCCTTTGTAGTGGAACTAGTAGTTGGACTTGGACCTGTCATAATCCTTTGTCTCTTCTGTGTCCCTTGATCACTGAGTGTTTGTGTGGTATCTTGTATTGGTGTCCTCTTGTGTGTAATTTATTGTTGGACCTATTGTTATAGCACATGTTGACTAAGTTCTCCACCAATGGCAGTGCCAGTCGCACTAGGCTCTCCACCATGGGCATGTCCAAGTTGTGATTGCATCTGACCATGAGGATTAGGATTTGAAGCTATAACATAATCAATTCTTTTAGTTCTACGTGTATAACCTTGGTGTATTTTATCAGCTGATTCAGCTCCAAGGCCTTGTTTATCAAATAGTTTTTTGGTAGTGGTGACTACATATATTGGGGTCCAAATGCCTTGTCCTTGGGACCCCAAACCACCACCTCGATAACCCAACTTTTCAGCTATGACTTCTCCTGAAGTATATGATTTTTTTGTGCCCTGACTTAAACTAGGGTTGAAATTGCTTTGTTCATCCCTATCATCATCAGGTTCATCATCACTATCAGTTTTAGTTTCTTCATCTTCACATTCATTAGGATGCTCTATATTCCACAATTTGCTAAACTCTTCATCTTCATCGATTTCTCCATAGTTTGCATCAGTTCTTGGTTCACCTAGCTCCTTCCTCATAGACCAAAATGTAGTAATTTTTTATCGTGACCAATATTTTTTTGTAAAAGACTCATTTAGAGAATCTAGCATTTTTTCTCTAATAGATGGTTTTTCACTTTTTCTATAAAAATTGTTGTACCTCCTGATTTCATTCTCTGTTGGTGCTCCTGTAATTTGGACCTCGTACAATGCCATAATTTTTGTTGACAACTATTCAAAAGAAATACCTTTCTCAGCAGCAGTTTTCTCCATTGCTATTTTGACCTCATCCTAGGAATCCTTGTTTCTCAATTTTTCAAGCAAGGGTTTACTTTGATGTTGAATTCTATTTACAACATTCCTATTGGCCACAATCATTGTTTTAATGGTGTCACATGGATCATACTGCCAGTGATAGACAACATCAAAATTAAAAAATTTCAAAACAATCTTGTGCCACCTTAAATGCTTTTCTCTCAAATGTGAACCCTCCACATGAAAAAGGTAAAGACGGAAATAAGGTCTTCTTTTGCTAACCGGCAAAGTGTAGTTCATTAGTACTCTTCATCTGCCTTAAACATATTCCAATGCAAAAACCCTTTCTGTCACATGTATTGGAAGTTTGTATGGCTCTACTCCTGATCCATAAAATCTTAGCACAGTATATTCTTCCAATAAGTACCAATCAGCCAATTGCATTTCTTTTCCTAGTTGAATGAAATCTCTACATGATATAGGCAATCTAGGCATTGGACTATTTGTAATTGTTTGATGCAATGGAGCCAAAAAGTAGTCTACAAAATGATTGTAGTTCCTTCAAGAATCATGCATCCTTATCTTAGTGGTCCAATCATATATTGGAGCCATTTTATTTTCCTCAGCATTACTATAGGGTTGAATTTGAAGCTTGTTAGTCTGAAACATTCAACTAAATTGAATAGAAAAAAATAGCACAAGTAGGTTGTGAACCTAAATGTCTTGGTGGAACCTCCTTTAATCATTAAACAATGTTTATGCATGGATTCTACAATGTGCTCAATAAATTTATAGTTGACATGTACACCAATACCATAATGGATATTATATACCATTTCAAGGAGGCTTGCATCCACTTCCCAATTGCTATCCAAACCGAGGCAAAATGCTAGCATGGAAATAGTATCCTGACCCCATGATTTAAAAATTTTCAAAGGATAAGTAGGCTTATGGTTATCTTTCAAGTTGTTTTTTCTTCAACTATTTTATTTAGGAAAGCTTCTTTGCCCCTTTCATCCGCTGCTTCATAATCAGTAGCAAGCTTTTCTAGGTTAATGTGGATGTCTCCAAATTCTTCAGTTGTAAACCCCAACACTTTTCCAAACTCTTCTACATTAATGGATAAAATATCTTCTTTGGTATCCTTATTTACAATTGCTCTTTTGTTACCATCATAATTGTAGGCACGGACCATGATAAATTTTGGGCAAGGGAAAACCTCATATAACATCATGTGCCCTAATCTAGTTACCCACAGTGCATTGATACTATCAACTTTCTTTTTCTTTTTCTTGGCAGCCTTATTCTCACATGAAAATCTAAGTTCTAAGGTAAATTTACCGAACATGTTAGGATCATAAATATCATGGTATTCATCAGTCAAACCTAAGGTTTTAAGCAATTCAAAATAATCTATTTTTCTATCTGTACTTGCTCTACCTTTCCCAAAAACTTTGTCAAGTCTGCTAGTGGTGGTAGACATGCTTATACAGTGTGAAATTTTTCTTAAGTCTTGTAATGTCAAAAAATGTCCCCTTGGGGACTTTTCCCTCATAAGGTTTAGCTCCCGGTCTTTTGCATGCATTTAGGACATCTTAGTTCATATTTTGGCATCCCGATGGAATGAGACCTAGGTTTCATGGCAAAGTGGACCTAGGAGGACCCCGTGACCTTAACTCTACCCAAAATAGGGGGAGGACTTGGGCACTCGCGCCCTAGTCCTGCCCTATTTTGGGTCAGGCCTAAAATTTAAGTGTCAGTTTATGACCATTATTTGGTCCTTTTGCCAACACGATAAGTTTGAATTACGAAAATCTTGGTGAGAGTGCTTGTAGTTGCATATATAAACATGTTTAGGCATTCATTGCTAAACTAGATTATCATTGTGAACTTTAGGCATTCTCAAGTTGATTCAAAGCTTTCATTGTGTTGCAAGCAGAATTTGTGTGTTGTCTATGTGTTTGTTTGTAGATTTGAGCATCCATTGCATCATGGAATGAAGGGCATCTTCCTCCCATGAGATCTTCACTACAAGGTGATATCATTGTGCTTTTTATCATTGTTTCATTTGGATTTGGCCTTTGCCTCATAAGGGCATGCCCTCTCTATCTGACAAAGGTGTTTGGAAGACTTAAGTGTCCTTCCGGGGCTTGACTGAGGCAAGCTCCTAAACACCACAACCCCCAAACCAAGTTTTCATAATTGCAGGTTATAGGTGGAGGATCTAGACTGAGTGGAGTTGCAGAGAAGCATATTGGAGTGTCTAAAGTGCAGGAAAGGAAGAAAATCTACCCCCTAGACTAGGGCGCCTGCTCCCTAGTCCCCAAAGTTCTGTTTCAAGATAATCTCTAATACAGAAGATTCAGGTTGCAGATCTTGTTGCCAGATCTAGATAGAAAATAGGGCCTTGGACTTGGGTGCCCGCTCTTGTGTCCCCAACTTTTCTGCCTTGGGTCCCTGAAAATAATACTTTGTAATTTGGTATTTTACTCTTGTCTGCAAGAGCATTTTTTGTTATTCGTCAATTTATTGTCATATTTGCATAATTAGGGTTTTAATGGTCAATTGAGCATAGGAGAGAGAAATTGATAATTAAATTCTCTAATCCAAGTTTCCCTACATCTCACAATGATGTAGGGTATGATAGTGCTCACCACTCGACCCTAGATCCTTGAACGTAAAGTGGAGAGGAGGATTTAAAACATCAAAACACTAAAACATCAACAAATCCAATTTTCCACTAAACATTTTGGTGAGCCCATATTTTTGGACTTAAATTGCAACTTGCTGAGTGTGTGTCTTCAAATTTGGATTGATTTCATTCATTCATATAGTTTTTCATTTTATTGCATTGAGAAAAATTCAAAAAAATTGCATTGTTTGGCTTACTAAATTGCATCAATTCTTTCTAAATTTTCCTAATTCATGGTTTTTGCATTAGATCTGATATAAACTACAGAAAAACACAAAAAATCAATAATTTGCATTACATTTTCATCATTAATTTGCTAGGCTTTTGTAGAAATTTTGACAATTTTCATTAAACCTAGTAATTCCAAAATCTAGGGTTAGTAGGAAAAATCTTCTTTCAGATTTTTCTACTGATTTTAGAGGCTCATTCAAATTTTCATTTGTATGTAGTCTTTCATTTTAGTGTAAATTTGCATTTAGATTTAAAATATTTGCATTTTTGCATAGAAAATTTCAACAAAAACTAGCAACTTTCATGCATTTTCATTAGATTTGCATCGACATTTTGCATATATTCTTCTGCATTAATGGATAAAATTTCTTCTTTGGTATCCTTATTTACAATTTCTCTTTTGTTACCATCAAAATTGTAGGCATGGACCATGATCAATTCTGGGCAAGGGAAAACCTCATGTAACATCATGCGCCCTAATCTAGTTACCCACAGTGCATTGATACTATCAACTTTCTTTTTCTTGGCAGCCTTATTCTCACATGAAAATCTAAGTTCTAAGGTAAATTTACCGAACATGTTAGGATCATAAATATCATGGTATTCATCAGTCAAACCTAAGGTTTTAAGCAATTCAGAATAATCTACTTTTCTATCCGTACTTGCTCTGCCTTTCCCAAAAACTTTATTTGGTCTGCTAGTGGTGGTAGGCATGCTTATACAGTGTGAAATTTTTCTTAAGTCTTGTAACATCAAAAAATGTCCCCTTGGGGACTTTTCCCTCATAACGTTTAGCTCCCAGTCTTTTACATGCATTTAGGACATCTTAGTTCATATTTTGGCATCCCAATGGAATGAGACCTAGGTTTCATGGCAAAGTGGACCTAGGAGGACCCCTTGACCTTAACCCTACCCAAAATAGGGGGAGGACTTGGGCACTCACGCCCTAATTCTACCCTATTTTGGGTCAAGCCCAAAATTTAAGTGTCAGTTTATGACTGTTATTTGGTCCTTTTGCCGACACAGTAAGTTTGAATTACAAAAATCTTGGCGGGAGTGCTTGTAGTTGCATATATAAACATGTTTAGGTATTCATTTGTAAACTAGATGATCACTGTGAACTTTAGGCATTCTCAAGGTGATTCAAAGCTTTCATTGTGTTGCAAAAGCAGAATTTGTGTGTTGTCTATGTGTTTGTTTGCAGATTTGAGCATCCATTACATCATGGAATGAAGGGCATCTTCCTCCCATGAGATCTTCACTACAAGGTGATATCATTGTGATTTTTATGATTGTTTCATTTGGATTTGGTGTCTTCCTCACAAGGGCATGCCCTCTCTATCTGACAAAGGTGTTTGGAAGACTTAAGTGTCCTTCCAGGGCTTGACTGAGGCAAACTCCTAAATAGAACAACCCCCAAACCAAGTTTTCATGATTCTAGGTTATAGGTGGAGGAGCTAAATTGAGTGGAGTTGTAGAGAAGCAAATTGGAGTGTCTGAAGTGTAGGAAATGAAGAAAATCTACCCCCTAGACTAGGGTGCATGCTCCCTAGTCCCCAAAGTTCCATTTCAGGAAAATCTCTGATATAGAAGATTCAGGTTGCAGATCTTGTTGCCAGATCCGGATAGAAAATAGAGCCTTGGACTTGGGTACCCACTCCTGTGTCCTCAACTTTTCTACCTTGGGTCCCCAAAAATAGGTACTCTGTAATTTGGTATTTTACTCTTGTCTACAAGAGCATTTTCCGTTATTTGTCAATTTATTGTCGTATTTGCATAATTAGGGTTTTAATGGTCAATTGAGCATAGGAGAAGAGAAATTGATAATTAAAATCCCTAATCCAAGTTTCCCTACATCTCACAGTGATCTAGGGTATGATAGTGCTCGCCACTTGACCCTAGATCCTTGAATGTAAAGTGGAGAGGAGCATTTAAAACATCAAAACACTAAAACATCAACAAATCTAATTTTCCACTAAACATTTTGGTGAACCCATGTTTTTGGACTTAAATTACAACTTTCTGAGTGTGTTTATTTAGATTTGGATTGATTTCATTCATTCATATAGTTTTTTATTTTATTACATTGAGAAAAATTCAAAAAAATTGAAAATTTTGAAAAATTCAAAAAAAATGCATTGTTTGGCTTACTAAATTGCATCAATTCTTTCTAAATTTTCCTAATTCATGATTTTTGCATCAAATCTGATATAAAATACATAAAAACACAAAAAATCAACAATTTGCATTACATTTTCATCATTAATTTGCTAGGCTTTTGTAGAAATTTTGACAATTTTCATTAAACCTAGTAATTCCAAAATCTAGGGTTAGTAGGCAAAATCTTCTTTCAGATTTTTATAATGATTTTAGAGGCTCATTCAAATTTTCATTTGTATGTAGTCTTTCATTTTAGTGTAAATTTGCATTTAGATTTAAAATATTTGCATTTTTGCATAGAAAATTTCAACAAAAACTAGCCACTTTCATGCATTTTCATTAGTTTTACATTGACATTTTGCATATTAAAGGGTGGAAATCATTTTCAGATCTGAGAGTAATTAATTTCCATCATAAATTAGACTTCAAAACACTCACATAGCATTTTGTGTCAGGATCTCAAATCTAGGGCTTCAAAAACAACGATTTTCACTAAATTTGGCCTTATCGACTATATAAACTTGCAACATAGGCGTGTTATGAAGAATATTTTTGCATTAATTTTCTGTTATTAAGGTAATTAATTTCTTCCCCTCCTAAGAATCTTCACAACACCCCCTTTCCTAGGTCTTGGAATTGAAAACCGTGAAAAATTGCATATTTTGCTATATTTTCACTAGGGTTTTACCTTAAGTGGCACTAAAATCATGTTGTGTTGGGTATTTTGACACCAAGTGGCTATTATTACTGATATAACTTTCTTTCCATCATCATTTTCCTCACAACACCCTTTGTCATGCTATTTTACATTGAAATTTGGTGAAAAGTTGCATATTTTCAGGTATTTTCACTAGCTTTTTACTAGCCTTCGTCCTAGGTTTGCATAAAAAGTGTGCTGTAAAGGATATTATTGTTGTATAGGACTGATATCAGACATATTATTTTCTTCCCCTAATCAGAATCCTTACAACACCTTTTGTTTCATTCATTTGCATTGGAAAAAAAAAGTACAAAAAATAAAGCATTTTAGGTCATTTTTGCATATAGCTTTGCACTAGTCTTTTGCATCAAATTTGAAAAGCTTTTAAATTCTGATTTTACATTGAAAACAATGCAATGGCACCTTCATGACATTTTTCTATGGTATCTCTGCATGCATTTATCAAATATCTTGATTTTGACAAATTCATAATCCTCATGAGCGAACATCCTATGATATTAGAAGATTTAACCAAATTCATCTCTAGGGAGTGAAAAGCCTTTTTCTGCCATAGAGTATGATGATGATGATGTACCTTCCTCTCATCCCATTGCTCTCCCTGGCGAAGATGTAGCATTAGTGGATGAGAAAAGGTCTCTCACATTAAATACTTTAGGGATGGATGTTAGGTGCAATCAAGAGGGAAACAATGTTAATTTGATACTTATTAATAGACTTGGTAGCACTATTCCTAAGATGGTTGTGCAGGGGGCACCTAATGCACCTCCTTACTTAAAGCCGGTGATTATGGTTCAAGGTGTTCAAAATGTGTTACAACAACCACACCACAATTTGATTGTTCACATATACAACACCTGTAATAACAAGAAAAGTAACCAAGCACCGCATGTGCCTACCTCTCTTCCATGTTCTCAACCTATGCTCCCTTAACCACCTCATCTTACTCATAAAAGTGGTTAAGAGTATGATCTTTTCAAATAGCTTCGCACTACTCCAACTAAGATCTCTCTTTGGGATTTAATACAAACATCACCTACATACCATGGAATGCTCCAAGAAGCTTTGCAAAAGGTGATTGTCCCACATACTGCTAAGCCTAATGATGTAGCAGCCGTAGTGGATAGTATGCATGCAACAAAAATAGATATTCTCTTTCAACCATAGGAATTACCATCAATTGAAGTTCAAAACCAATATGATCCTCTTATAATCCTTGTCACAAAAAATAGAACATTGGTAAAATGAGTTATGATTGATAATGGATCGGCTCTTAATATTTGTGGTATTGACTTATTACATAAGATTAAAGTTGATACATCTACCATCAAGTTGGAACCGTTAAGTATTCGTGGTTTTGACAATGTTGGATGACAATCCATAGGTACTATAACTCTACCTATACAAGTGGGACCTATGATTGTGCCTACCATGATTCATGTCATGTCTTGTTCTTTATCTTACAACATGATTCTTGGTAGACCTTGTATTCATGCATTGGGGGTAGTCCCTTCCACTCTACATCATTCAATCAAATTTATATTCAAAGGTAAACTTCATACTATTCATGCTGATCCTGAACCTGACAATTGTTTACACATTGAAATGCAAAAACTAGTCTACAATCATATGAGCTTAAACAATTTGCGAGGTGATCCATCAATGACTAATGTTGTGCAAGACTCTCAACCATCGAATACTGATGTCGAGCGGGAAGTAGAATCATGGAAAACTGTTTAACAGTCGGCTGCTAACATACAATTTTCTTTGTATGTTTTTCCATCGGCAAAACCCACTTCTATCAGTGAGCTTAAACCCTATCACGCCGGGCTCCATCCTTAGGCCGATGGGATTTAGATTTTGCGCCTATCGACAAGACCGTCTCTATCGGAAGATGGTTTGTATTTCCTACCATTATGCCAATATGAGTATTTCCCTTCGATTGAAGCTCTGAACCAACCGTACCATTGAACCAGTACTATCGTTCAGCCGCTTTACTATCGACAATCCTCAACTGCACTGTCGAACCACTAAATCCATCACTTTATTAAACCAACTCTATCTCTAAACCTATCACTGCTTGTTGTACCCTTGAACCTTGAACCCTTTGAACTATTGAACCGTGAACCCTTTGAACCATTGAACCGGTTCAAAGGTTCAATCCAACACTCAACCAAAACAAAGACTCCTTCAAATCCTTACTTAATTTCTTACAAACAGTCATCGATCCAAATGAACCCGATATGTAGGCGAACTATTGAACCTTTCTTTAAAGGTTCAAACAAAAAAAAACTTTCCACCCAGTTCTGACCAACTACGAAATCCGATGGACTACCTGCTAACTCCGTTGGACCGAAAGGCCATTGAACCTCTAAAATTGGTTCAACACAGGGATTCAAACTATCTATGACGCTGATCTGCATAGCCAAAATCCTCGCGACTGCGCCAACATGTACCTTCTACAATCATATAGATTTTTCTAACTTTAACAACCTAGCACATGAGGATGCTAGGGTTCATCTCAGCATGCTGCAAAACTTGATCCTGTGAAAACAAAATGCACAGAAAGAAAATAGAAAAACCTAATCTAATATATACATCCATTCCACCGATTACGAAGTAATCAACTGGTGGAATGGATTAGAGAACCCATCTCGGCTACAAATTAGAAAATTGACTACACAAGGAAATCGAACACCAGAAAACAACACAAACAGGATCCTTCTTTTATTGCTTACAGAAATTGTTACAGATATCTAATTTCATAGTTTTAGGACTTTACTTGTCTCTATAACAATCTCAGTCTATCTTCCTCTCTATATCAATCTCAATCTGAGCTGAGCTATTTAACTACTTGCCAATAGTAGTACAGACTTGATTCCCAGCGGCTGGGAGATAATTCCAAGCAGCTGGGAGAGATAACCAACTAACAAACTAACAACCTTATCATGATAGATCGATAAGTGTCCTAGGGACTTACAAAAAGAAAGCGAATTACAAACATCAATGACAAGTCTGGTCAAACAGACCTTATTACATTAAATATAGAAAATGCATAAGACTCTAGTCTTCTTGGGGTGCTCCTGCACCAAATACACTTGTTGGTGATGATTGGGGTTCATTAGATTTTAATCCTTGTAGTATAGGAGAATACAAATTTAATAAACCTAACACGTCAAAAGTTGCATCGATCTTGTCTAAACCATCTTTTGAAACATCTCAAAAAAACAAAGTTTCCTTGGTTGAAAATAAAGACAATACCCGCAATTATACTACAAATTATGATACCTATGAGGCTTCACCTTCTTCTAAATAAATGGACTCTCTATATGGTTGTGGATTCCAAATCTTTTACAAAAATAATGACTATGTCGGCAATGGTTACAGTGTAAATCAACAAGGAAATAGAGTACCTTTACAAGTTGCTGGAATTAACTACACAACCGGTATAGGATACCACTCTTTGAAACCCACCAAAGCCTCTTGTCATCCTAAAGTAAATGTTAATACAATATTAAAACAACATGAGAGATATCCTAAATGTGTATGTTCTTAACGATGGTACTATAGGTAAGTATCTCTAACCCTTTATCTCTCTTGTGATGTTCTTCCCTGTGATGTGTTATGTGTTGTTTAGGCCTCCTGGGATGACCCCTAAGTCTCCTGTAAGGTCCAAGATACCAGGAGACTACCTCTATTGTGACCTTCTATTTGTATCATCATTCTTCCATATTGCCTCTCTCTCTAATTTTATTGTTGTGTTGTGTCTTGCGGACATAGCATCACAGTTGGTGACACTGGGGGCACCCTCCTATGTGATTGTCCCTAAGACACTTGTTTCTCCTCTCTTATTTATTGTTTCCCTTCCTCTAGTGTTTCTATCTAGCGGGCAGATGACGACAAACATTTATACTGATGCGAACCTAGTGTCCCTTTCAAGAGCAATCAAAAAATGGACTTAGTTCTTAATATAACGATGGGGTTGTATATCTTATCCGATGCTTGGCTAGTGGAAGCACTAATGCTTTCCACGTACTGAATTTGATGTTTCTATCACATTTACAAACCTTAACAATACTCTTGCTCTATGCACCTTTGTTTTTCTTTGAATCTAGCCTTGGTGGTACTCGATTTGGAGAGCTTTGTGATATAGCCCTACGATTATCCTTGAACTTTAGATTCATTGTATAACCTTGGCTCTTTGTGTGGTTAATCATATGCATTGATGTTGTTGATTATCATGATCTTGTAGACACTAACATGTTTCTTGTAGGGATGTGTTTGTGGGAACATTTGGCGATCGTAAAGTACATGTCACCTCCGGGGGGCATGGGCTTTGCGAAAGTCGGTCTTCCCTTGTGTGTTTTATTCCTACCTTAACATGCTTGATATCGATAACTAATATCAACCACCTTATGGTGGGGGCATATATAAGGTAAGTTGTCTGTTATAGATGTTAGCAATGTGTTTAACCTCAGATGCAAAGACTTGTACCTAGGGTAGTGCATCATGCATCCTAAGTTTGTTTGCAATCAATCAATCAATCATGTAAGCCCTATGCGGAGGTGGGATATCGAGCATATCCTTTTTCTTAAGCCCTATGCGGAGGTGGGGATGTGTTGATCATGATGTTAGTCATAAACAGACATAGAGTAAAAGCTACACAATAACCTTTACTCATCTTGAAAGATACGATGAATTCAGAGAATTCATGATCCCAAGTCTCCATTGATTAGTTCATAATCTACTGACATTACTCAGTGGTTGATGTGTGTTGCTGTTAATCATTTAGGGGCCTTACGTTCTTCAGTAATTTCTGTAAAGTTCATCAATATTTCTCCAAATATCTTGTTCTTTATATCTGCCCTACATAAATCTCCAAATTATTTTACCTCTACACTATGAATTCACTCAAATAATGTGCCTACAGGTTGATATTTGCATGAATTTTACCATTATTTGCAATTCTTTGCATGATATTTTCAACACTACATGCATTTAGCTCAAATGTGCTAATGATATTCAGTTATCTACGAGATGTCAGCATATTTCATGTTATTTGCTTCTGATTATCTGTTATTTGCAATTATGATGGGGAATTACTCTGAAATTCAAAGAAAATTAAAAGAATACTTTAAATTTGGAGAATCTTAGCTATTGAACCACATACATACCAGATACCGTCATGAGGAGAAGAAATCAAACCATATTTTCACCAAGATGTTCCACAGCTAGATACAAATGATGCTAACTTCGAAGGAAAAGGAATGAAGACAACACATACAGACTGATAAGCACTCCAAGGGCCGCAGCAAATCAAAGCATGTATCAAGAATTCAAACATTGATTACTCAGGATTTATGATGATTTGTAATCAAACGGTCTTCTCTTTCATTAAGTATGCAATGATATGTATGCTTACAATAACTTTGAAATAGGCCCTGATATTTCAGCAGTCAAATTTCAATTAAGCTTCTGAATAATCCGATTATCACATCCCTGCACCTTTTATAGAATAAGGTGAGGGAATGGTTACAGATGACCTATGGTCAAGATTTATCTATTAAGATCAACAGTCCAGATGAATAGCATGTGTCTGCGAGTTGGCAACTACACAGTTGGCACAGAATATTCCATCATCTTTGACCTAGTCCATCCTCCAGCTAGCAAATAGTATATTTGACAATATCCTCATCAGCTCTGGTTTAGGTTGCCTGCCAGTTGGCAATTTTTAGCCACTTCACACAACTCCAACATCCTACAACAAACAGACAAGAATTAAGGGTCAGCATTTAATAACTAGCAGGAAAATAAACATTTATATTTTATCAGGCTGTGAATGTGCAAACCTATATATATCAGGTTATGAATATTGAGCATCTATGAAAATTCACGTAATTCAATGTCCATAGGTGGTCAAGAGGGTCTGGGTGACTATCATTGACTAGAAAACATGCTATCGGGCCCTAAAATGGCTCAATATCTGATCAGGTCCAAGGTCATTCGAGTGATTTTTTGATAAAAATATCAAAAATATGATTTTCGGTATTTTCTACATCTTAGTAAATTGCATTTTCGGAGGCCTTAGGAGCGAAATTAGGGCCTCAAGACTCCATCGGTTACTAGGCGTCAAGCCTTAGTAACCGAGGAACTCAAACTAGATAACTAGTTTACCTTTCCAATGAGTCCAAAAAGTTTAAATTCTGACACAGTAGCTAGGAGTTATGACCCTGCCAAGGAGAAGATCAAAAATTTCCTAATTTTTTGAATTTTTTTGCAAATGGTTTCACCTTGTAGTAGCTCTTTTTGTATTCCAAGGGTGATGTGACCCTTCATATGATATGCAAGCCTTACATTTTTAGTTATCGCATGCATAAGATCATGCATATGCAATACATGCGCTTTTGCTCACTAAATTCCATTGAATGAAACTATCGGGTCCGGGTATGCACATTAGTTAATATGAGGGATATTAACTAATATGACTCTCTTCATAGATTGGGATATGATGATGATGTCATCATCATGGACAAGCTTCATTAAAATGTGAAAGGTTGACGTCATGGTCATACTGAAGGAAATCAGGTGATGTTAAGAAATATGACCTTGATATTGAGGAATATCACCCTCTGAATAGGATGACATCATGATCATATCGAGCTTTTTATATATCGGGTCAAAATGACGTCACCGTCATGTTAGGAAAGATCAGTCATATTAGAAAAGATGATGGATGTTAGAGAATAGATGAGCTTCGGATGTCAAGCCGATTGATGATGTCATCATCATATCAGGTCCTTTGTGAAATGGGATAAGTTGACGTCATCATCATGTTAACGAAGATGAGTCATATTAACGAATGTGACCCCCTTTCGAAAGATCAGGATGATGTCACCATCATGTTATTTAAAAGGGTGATCTTTGGATACATACCTCCGCGAGGTAAAAAGGATGATGATGTCACCGTCAAGGTGATTTTCTTTGCTCATCAGGATTGGATGACGTCATCAGCATATTGGCTCTGGGGTGATATTCTACGACAGGGTGATATTTGAAATATCAGGTGATATTCAAAATATGACCCCCGCAAAATATATGATGCTATTTGACGGGTAAATACCACTATCACGTAAGATTAACATCCAGAGTTTCAGACCACATGATTATCGGGTGATAAAATTGGCATTAGGGTGATCTAACGTAAGGTGACTGGTGTTAAGGAACATGACCCCCCTAGGAATATCAGGTTTAACCAGGACTTTGACTCACCATAACTTTCGTTCCCTAAGGAATATCAGGGTGATCCAAAAGGCAAACCTGCATGAAATTTTGTACTCTTTCCAATCATGAGGTTATTGATATGAAATATTAACTTTGATGAACTGACCTCATCATGATGACTTACCCAGCTCCCTTATGCAGGGTCATCTGCATGACTTACTTTTACCAGACCGCCGAAGAGCAAAAAAAACAACGCAAGCCAAAGCAGCAAAAAGTTGGGTCCCTGTTTTGTCAAGTCAAAATGGGGCGTGTTGTGTAACCACACAACAAGATGGTGTATTTCTTGGAGCAAATTGCATCATCCTGTCATTTTCAAAAGTCCTCTGCGGAGGCAGGGAACGGTTCTGTGACTAACTCAACCCTTAAGCGTGTCTTTGGTGATTGTTGTGGTGAAGCCAAATCATTGGTGTGTGCCTGTAATGTGCTTGAGATGGTGTTGGACCTAGAAATAGGTACACTCCATCAATTGTCTGCCGTGTTTTCTCCATGTCTTCAAGTGTGTGTGTTTTGGTGTGCTTGTTTTGTGTGGCATGTTTGTTGCCCCATATGCAGAGACTAGCACCTTCGAGTAGTGCTTCTTAGATTTTGGGAGGTTTTGCATGTCTTGCGTGTGTGTTGCCCCATATATACAAAGACCTACGCCCTTGGGTAGTGCATCCTATATTATGGGAGGTTTATTTACTTTCCAGTACTTGCATCTTCATTTCATATATATGAGAAAAAGTAAATAAAAGAATCATGCATGTCTTCCATGCATTAATGTGTCTTCTATGCATCGACTGTCTTCACTGTGTTCTATGTGACTGTAACTGTCTTCTCCGTGTTTTGTGTGTTTGTTACTGTTTTCTATGCGATTGGCGTGTCTTCTCTGTGCTTGATGTGTTTGTTGTGTTTGTGACCTTACTTTAATGCATGTATTGGCCTCGCGTTTATACATACATTAAAGTGGGGGTTAAATGTAATGTCAAAAAATGTCCCCTTGGGGGCTTTTCCCTCATAAGGTTTAGCTCCCAATCTTTTGCATGCATTTAGGAAATCTTAGTTCATATTTTGGCATCTCGATGGAATGAGACCTAGGTTTCATGGCAAAGTGGACCTAGGAGGACCCCTTGACCTTAACCCTACCCAAAATAGGGGGGAGGACTTGGGGGCCCGCGCCCTAGTCCTACCCTATTTTGGGTGAGGCCCAAAATTTAAGTGTCAGTTTATGTCCGTTATTTGGTCCTTTTGCCGACACGGTAAGTTTGGATTACAAAAATCTTGGCGGGAGTACTTGTAGTTGCATATATAAACATGTATAGGCATTCATTTGTAAACTAGATGATCATTGTGAACTTTAGGCATTCTCAAGGTGATTCAAAGCTTTCATTGTGTTGCAAAAGCAGAATTTGTGTGTTGTCTATGTGTTTCTTTGCAGATTTGAGCATCCATTGCATCATGGAATGAAGGCCATCTTCCTCCCATGAGATCTTCACTACAAGGTGATATCATTGTTTCATTTGGTTTTGGTATATGCCTCACAAGGGCATGCCCTCTCTATCTGACAAAGGTGTTTGGAAGACTTAAGTGTTCTTTCGGGGCTTGATTGAGGCAAGCTCCTAAACACCACAACCCCCAAACTAAGTTTTCATGATTCCAGGTTATAGGTGGAGGAGCTGGACTGAGTGGAGTTGTAGAGAAGCATATTGGAGTGTCTGAAGTGTAGGAAAGGAAGAAAATCTGCCCCCTAGACTAGGGCGCCTGCTCCCTAGTCCCTGAAGTTTTGTTTCAGGAAAATCTCTGATACAGAAGATTCAAGTTGCAGATTTTGTTGCTAGATCCAGATAGAAAATAGGGCCTTGGACTTGGGTGCCCGATCCCATGTCCTTGACTTTTCTGTCTCGGGTCCCTGAAAATAGGTACTCTATAATTTGGTATTTTACTTCCGTATGCAAGAGCATTTTTTGTTATTCATCAATTTATTGTCGCATTTGCATAATTAGGGTTTTAATGGTCAATTGAGCACAGGAGAAGAGAAATTGATAATCAAATTCCCTAATCCAAGTTTCCCTACATCTCACAACAATCTAGGGTATGATAGTGCTCGCCACTCAACCCTAGATCCTTGAATGTAAAGTGGAGAGGAGGATTTAAGACATCAAAAAACTAAAACATCAACAAATCCAATTTTCCACTAAACAAGTCTCTCAACCCTAAATGCAAAGTTTGACAAAATAAGATTTTAAGAAAAAAGTTTGACAAAATAAGATTTTAAGAAACGATGAAACGTAGCATAGGGATTCTATGTTTTGTCTTATCGGCTTTGTTGGAAATGGCACTGCAATGAGCAATCTGAAATCTCCCTGGTGTACTACAATGAGCAATATGAAATCTCCCTGTGTGCTGACCCTCTCAGCTCTCGCTTAAAAATAAAATCACTTAGCAGTAAAAAGTAGAAACTAGAAAGTTTGCTTTTTTTATAAAGTGAATTTTTTAGTGAATGAAATGTCAAGTCAATGTGTCACTTCCGGACTACGCTATTAGTACATGTCTGATAGTTGTCCTACATTGATAGCTCATAGCAATCTCTAAATCATTGATCTTTGTAAATCTAATGGTTTAGGGTGATTCTAGAGATTTAAGTTCACAAGCCTAGCATTCTGTGCATTTCATTTTGGAATGCAACTACAACAATCCATCAAATGTTCATCAAACGGTTGAGTATTTTATGATATAAACAATAAACATAATCTGCATTTCTTTTTTCATTTAATTACAGTCACACTTATCATTTAATTACATTCTATTTAATATTAATAAAAAAATTATGCACAGTTTTTGGTCTCGTGGACATCAACTTTCATTCATTCATTCATTGATATTAATTCAAAAAAATTGTTATAGCTAGGGGATACCTATGCCCCTAGCATATCATTATGTTACAAAAAATTCCCATACATATTCTTTCCCTTGATAATGTAATATATTACATCAAATTTACATAGAAAAAATCTTAATTTCAAAACATTAGGCCACTGGCTAAGGGAAACCATAAAAATCTCATGTTTCCACCAAGTCTGCGAAGCGCAGCACCCATTCCACATTTGGCTCCATGACGAGAGCTTGAGAGTGCCTTAAAAAATTTAGATTGATGGTGGCCCAGTGATTGTAGCAGGTGAGAGCACCATCTGTCATGTTCAGTAGAAAGGGAAGACGCTGAATCCCTACACCCATCTCTCCCTCAAATAACACCATTGGTAGGTCAGAAGACTGCAGAATCCCCACACCCATCTCTGACACAACAACCACCTCAAAATCATTGCCCAAATAATTTGCCTTGAAAAATTCTCACAATAGTTTGAGAATTTCCACCTTCACACCTCCAAGGTCCAGCAATGATGCCAAGAACCAAGAGGCTATGTTGGAATTCACTCTGTATCTGTTCCTATCTATTAAAAGTCCCTCCCAAGCACCATTTTCATGGCTTCCAACTCCAGGAAGCGCAAACAGACAATTCTGTTAGGCTTCGTTATAGCTCTAAGCCTCGAGTTTGTTATGAAACCCAAGAAAGCAAATTTATCTTCGCAGCACTATAAGGCAAATTGGCTTATCCATTTTCTTTGTTAAGCAACAAGATAGCTTCAAACTTTGGTATGACTATGAGGCATTGTTGGGCTCCATTAAATAGAGCCAGGCTTCATTAATGGCGCTTGGTTTCAAAGCTTTGTGATATCTTTCGAAGCGTGCCAATATTTAAGTGATTTGAGATATCTTTTCAAGTGAATTTAATCTGCATGCAAATATTTGTACTTGATTTGACGTAAGTATATAGATAATACTTAATAGTGTTTCCAAACTATGTTCCACGTATGCAATCCATGACACATGTCACCAATTTTGAATTAAAAGGAGCACAATATTTGTAAATTGATATGTAAGATCCAACCAATTTTATATACAATAAAGTTTAAACTAATAATAAATACTATAAAAAAAGGAGTAATTCTTTTTTTTAATTTCAACAAAAGTCATCGTAGATCAAATATATTCAATAAATGAATAGTACAATAATCATCAAAACATTAACATTTACACATACTTTAGCACTTTAAAAATCTAAATTGTCAACATAGTTGGACCTCCATAGCTAATACTCCTCCTCTGTTGGCCAAATGAAATTGACAAGTTCTTTTGCTTTGGTCCTAAAAGGTGTGTACTTGATAACCACTAAATTAGCTTCCTTGTCAAATTCCTCTAAGAAAATGCCAATGTGAATCATCTTATCCATGCTTCTTCTCAACATATCTAAATCAATAGTGTCACAGATGAGCCTAACTTGAGCAGATATTATATGTTTTTCCTAGTCCTTCCACAATTATAGAGGTTTAACCCCACCATTTTCACTCAAAATAATAGGAAGTAGATTGAAATTCCATTCATCAAACTTTTTGACAAGCTCCCTGATATTTGTTTCCAAAGGACCTACCAACCCCTGAAAATCCTTAATTGAATTAATAAGTCTGAGAGTTGGGACAATGTTAGGAGGTGCATCCTTGACATGCTTGGTTGCAATTGCCATGTCTCTTAATGCATGGGCTCTAGGGATCCATGTATCCATTAATGATGTTACAACATCCTTATTCTTATCGAAATTCTTTATGGCATCAAACATAGATGAATAATTTGAATGAATGCTAATTAATCTCCTATCAATCCATTTATTCAAGTGTTCAAGAACTATAGTTGCAATCTTCATATTACTTGAATAAATTGATTCATTGACATGTGACAACAATTTCTTGTACGTCTCAATTTGATCCAATAATTCCTCTTTAGTAGGCTCACTTGATGGAGCTGCATCTGATGTGCTTGGCTCCTCAATTATAATGGGTAGGGGTGCATCTCCAAGAATGTATAGAATGATTTCCATTGAAACTTCTGGAAGGATAGTAGAGTCAGTCTGTGTTTGGGCATGAGCATGCATATTTTGTAATTGTTGCTTTAACAATGCCACTTCAGTTTCCAACTTGGCAAGCTTTTGCTGACTATCATTATACTCTACAACCATGTCATTATACTTGGATCTATATTGTTCTCTTTCCTCATTGATATTCTCTATTGTTGCCTTTATGAATTTGGCAACGTTCACTGACATGTTTGTTGCCTCAATTGCTGGGGTATTAGACACTCCATTAATAATTAGCCATCCACTTATGTTTGGAGCAGGATCAGCAATTGCAGGTTTCCTTGCACCTGGGGCCAATGCCCAAATAGCAAGTGTTTCCCAATCTTTGCTGAAAACACACCCCTACAAAGCCAATTTTGCTTCCTCCTCTATTTGATACAATGGTTTATCATGCCTCCACACTGTGTCAAAAGGAATTACCAAGGCTAAATCCCACTCTGGAAGCAATAAAATACCACTTTCCATCACCAACTCTCTGCCTTTTTCAACTGTTATCTTTTGAAACTGTTCTTTCATTTCCTTTCTAACCTCAGCCTGAATAACTGCTTCTAGTAATTTAGGGTGCAAGCTTCTCTTTTTGGCAACATTATCAACATATTCATCTCTCCTTGCCCTTCAAGCAAACTCGCTAAAAGTAGGGGTCTAGACAAATGAATCATCTGACATGAAGGTCTTGCAAGCTTCCTCCCTAAGGTCATCTCTGTTGCTCAACCCCCTGAGGTTTGCCTTGCCCAACTTGAGGCTACTTTCTGGTTCTATTAACTCCCTAGGGGGAGAGGGCATTCCATGTCTCATATCGTCCTCAATGACAATGATATCATCATCTGAGTCATCTAGATAATCCACCAAGCTGCTTTGTTCAACCTTTTGCTTCTTTGGTAGTGGTTGTCTTGGAGGTGAATCCACCTCAATCACTTGTGGAACTGAATCACTTGTGGAGCTGCTTGCCTTGGGGGAGACAGTGGTGGCATTTCATGCAATGGTGAGGAAGCTCTTGAGCCCTCAGGCTCAGAATCAGAAGATGCAGTTGGGGTGGCACTAGATTGTTGCTTCCTCACAATACCTTTTCTCCTTGCAAAGACTATGATCTTTTGTGGTGATTGGTAGGTAGGCCTTTCCTCCAACACTGGGGCCTTCCCCTTATCCTTTTCCTATTCTTCCCCAACCACAGCCTTTCCTTTGTTAGAAACCAATATCTATCTTTTCATCCTGCCAACCACTTGCACAAAATTCTAGAGCATATATTCAACTTTTTGCAATTCATTTTTGAATTGAGGCAGCCATAGGGGGTCATATTGGGATTAGTCTTCCATTTTTCCCTTACCATCTTATCATAGGCAATCTATTTTTCCTTCTTGTCCTCCTATATTTGGTAATTAAAGATGTTCCTAATAACATCTTCAGGGAAAAAGAAGTTATGTATGAACTGGTTGCTTCTGATCCTCACTTTCAATGCATCCATGAAACCTTCAGGATCATAATTTCTTGGGTGCACTCTCCTCATGTTGTATGGTTCAAACAATTCATCCATTTTTCTCCACCCTCCACCAATCATCACAAAGTCTGCAAAAACTGTCCATGTTGGGAAGAAGGTTCCTTTCCTCATGTTTAACAAGTGGCCATCTCCAACATTACCCAGCTACCAAATGGCCTCAAGGAATCCAATTCTCAATGGCACTTCTCTTGGGAGAACATGTGGTCTAACCATAGTGCCATATACTCTGAGAATTGTACAATCTAGATAGGGGATGACATCTCCCCAATTGTGATCAATTTTTAAATTAGACCTCCTTTCTTTTGGCCTGAGAAAATCATGTAGTTCAATTGGAATCCTTGGTGGATTCAGGATTAGGTCATTCCTCAACTTTGATGCAAAGACATTCTCAAACACCACAAAATCAAACTTCATATCATCCTTCTCTAGAATTCTTGTCCAACATTGGATAGGCAGTTCAACACCATCCTCCTCCTTTTCCAACTTCATATCATTCTCAAAGATTTTTTCCCTTTTGAATAAAAGCATGTGCATTAATAGTGAGTACCACCAAAACTAAACTGAATCTTTACCATTCTTTAATGAAATTAAACCCTCATATATGTTATATGCTAGGTAGGAAGCAAAGTCATATACTATGTTGTAAGAGAGGTGTTGGATATGAGCAACCATATACATGAAACCCATTAGCATTCCGGAAGCAGGATCAAACCCTAAGATTTGACACAAAGAATAAAAGGTTTTTTGGAAATATGGAGCAAAATACTTTATTGGGAAGGGTTCCTTATCTGATGGACCAATAACAATTCTCCCTTTTCCCTTTCCAACTGATGCTAGATGATTTGTCAGCATTGTGATTTTAAAGATGTGTCTTGTCTTCTCGTATTCACTCCTAGAGGCTTTCAAATCAATTTTTACCAAATCCTCATTCCACTCATGAAGTTGAAAAACTTCAGCAATCTCTTCCCTACTGATATTTACCATTTCGATCCCATCATATGTCCTGACAATTCTAGAGATAGGATCATATCTGGCTACCACAACTTTTAACAAGTCCACATCCATGTAGACATTTGCGACAACCAATTTCCCCATGTCCAATCTCTAGGGGTTACATATAGGAGAACTCAAATTCTTGTTCCCAAACCAGTTCTTGAACAATGATCATCTTGTAAGTGGTATGGTGGCATCCTTGATATAGATATGCTTATCTGTGAGGCCTTCTTTAATTTTGGAATCCTGGACAGAAGCAGATCTTTTACTTTGTCATTAGTGGAGGGTTTTAATTGATCAAGAAGTTCCTGGACTATGGGCCTTTTTGTCTCTCTAGAGCTTGAGGTTTGAGCTCATGGGGGTGCCATTATGGTGAGAATTTTACAAATTAGGCTTTTAGTTTAGTAAGAATTGCAGGTTCACGACTAGGGTTCTAACTTAAAGCAACAATAAAGCTCAAAATTTGTAGTTCAACAATCTAAGAAGGCAAGACCCTAAAGAAATGAAAATTTACCAATAATTCCTATTGACAGAACCACGATAGTGAGCACAAGTAGAAAATTTTAGAGGGCAAGATTTGAACTTACGACTTTGAATGCTTTGAAAACCCTAGTTTTGATCGCCAAGAGATTGAAATTGCCTCGAGAGATTGAAATTTGCCTCGAGAGATTGAAATTGCCTCGAGTCTTTCAGAGATTGAAATTGCCTCCAGATGCTTTAAAATGCTTAGATGGATTTCAATTTTGTAAAAAGACTACTTTTATGGCATTAAAACCACCATTAATGCTTGCTCGCGTGAAGCAGAACGACTCCCATGGCCACTTTCTGAATTTCAAACTCTAGTTGTTGATCTCTTGATGAGATGGCAAGATGGACATCCATGATGAAGTTTTCTGCCACATGGAATTGCTTACTCATCTTTCAGTAGACCCCACCTTCTCTTGAAGCCTATGAAGTCTGTTATGTGGCATTCACCCGTTATCCTGCTGGGTTTATCGCCCGTGCATCTTCTAACAATGGGCTAGTAGGGAACGGTTAGGATTAACCTGGGGGCCCTCCAACATGCTCGCACATTAACTTCTCAATCCATCCGTTGTTTGCTTAAATTCTTCAACATTGGACGGCTAAGATTAAAACATCTTGCCAAGGAATTTCCCATGTGTCTTATTTAAACCTTTAATAGCTCACCGTTTAACTTTTAATTCTCTTAAGGCTGCTTCAAAATATTTGCTAAAATATTTCAAACTCTAGCCATTGATCTCTTGATGAGATGGAAAGATGGATGGTCGTGATGAAGTTTTCTGCTACATGGCATTGCTTACTCATCTTTTGGCAGACCCCACCTTCTCTTCAGGCTGTGAAGTCTACTACTTGGCATTCGCTTGTTAGCCTGTTGGGTTTATCACCCGTGCATCTTCTGGCAATGGGCTAGCAAGGAACGGTTAGGATTAACCTGGGGGCCCTCCAACATG
Source organism: Cunninghamia lanceolata (assembly GCA_027924645.1). Taxonomy (NCBI): domain Eukaryota; kingdom Viridiplantae; phylum Streptophyta; class Pinopsida; order Cupressales; family Cupressaceae; genus Cunninghamia; species Cunninghamia lanceolata. Next base: position 20,274,541 of record BSBN01000112.1, on the reverse strand, counting down.
CTCACACATTAACTTCTCAAGCCATCCATTGTCTGCTTAAATTCTTCAACATTGGACGGCTAAGATTAAAACATCTTGCCAAGGAATTTCCCATGTGTCTTATTTAAACCTTTAATAGCTCACCCTTTAACTTTTAAGTCTCTTAAGGCTGCTTTGAAATATTTGCTAAAATATTTCAAACTCTAGCCATTGATCTCTTGATGAGATGGCAAGATGGATGGTCGTGATGAAGTTTTCTGCCACATGGCATTGCTTACTCATCTTTCAGTGGACCCCACCTTCTCTTCAGGCTGCGAAGTCTACTACGTGGCATTCACCCGTTAGCCCGTTGGGTTTATCACCCGTGCATCTTCTTGTTAGTTTCAAGATAGACAACTGAGAGGGGGGTGAATCAATTGTCTCAAAATTTTCTTTTATTAACCACTTAAATCCCTCTTGTAATTCAACAGCATAATAATAAATCAATCACGGAAACACAATGCAATAATTCAAGAGTAGAAATATATTAACACATATGACACCAAGATTTTAACATGGAAAACCCGGTTAAGGGAAAAACCACAGGGTGACTAACCCAATATTGTATTCTATGTTAAAAGAATAAAAGGAACAAAATGGCACTTGCCAATTAGGGCTCACTGCCTACAGGAGACACATTGTCTACAGAATAATAAATATTACATACTTGAACTGAAGAATAGAATCTTCACCATGCTTGAGTCAATTCCATTTAAGCTCAATACTTCTACTCTTTTTTCGCTCTTCTCCTCACTACCACACTCTCATCTTTCCCGAGATTCCTTTGAAATGACTTCACAACTCTTATTAATACAAGACATCGACTTTGGGATAATCATCAAGGTCGGCAAACTTTACAGAGGAAATACACAAATATAACTTGATTTATTACAAAAGACTTTATGTGAATCACCACTTTATTGGCCACACATATCTGGGACTTCAATCATCTTTGAGGAGCATGCCATCCTTCGTATAACATCTTCAAGATCATCCGCAAGATGTGTAAATCATCCAGTCGGCCAAGGAGGAAGAACATTATCATCCGGAAGTAATTCTTCAATTATGAGCTCAATCTTCAATGCGGACCTCCAACACTAACTGGACAAAATCTAGAGACCCCCACAAGCTTGCCTAATTCACAAAGAACATCCACACCATTTGTGATAACTGAAATCATTCTCTTCTTCATCCAGAATCTTAAGAACACAGTCTGTCATCACTGTCATATTGAAATATATGCTTGCAGACCTCTAGATCATGAACCAGTTGAGTTGTCAATTCCCATTGACTTCCTAAACACTCCAACAAATCCGCAGAGCAAGATATTGCATTTTTGGATCTTACCGGACCTATTTGTGTCATTCTGTCACCTCTGAACATCTTCCAAAACTAGTTTTACTCATATGGCCATAACTTCTTCAAATCTTCATGTGAACCTCTCAAATCTTTACTAGATCACCTTTAGACACATATTTACAAACCCTTTGATTCGCATCCTTTGATCTTCATCTTAGCTTGGATCTTCACTTCATAGAGCTTCATTGTTTTCACTGTTCTTTGTTTCTGTTAGGAATAATTTTCTCAATATCCTTAGCACACAACTCATCCAATCCTTGACATCAATGCAACTGGAGTATGTTGACATCAATGACAACACCGATTAGGCCCATACTTGTAAAAATCTCCCCCTTTGTCATTGATGGCAACATATGATGTGAAAAAATGTTTTAACCATCAAGACAAGAGCTTCTCCTTACTGACTGACATAACTCCCCCTATCAACATCAACCATTCACATGTCTTCTCTTCCTTTACTGCTCCCCTTTGATTAGCAACCATTTTTGGTTTTTCACATGTCTTCTCTCCCCCTTTGACATCAATGGCAAAGGGCACATACTTGCATCACTTAGAATCATACAGGCTGCTCCCCTTGAGTAGCAGTTTCCTATCATCAATCCAGACCACAAGATATGACTGTGAGATCCATCGGACTGATGCACATCAGTGCACCTTAATTCAGAACCGGAGGGGTAATAACCCCTAACTTCTCCCTGAGATACTTAAAAGAGTCCTTAGGTAGAGGATTAGTAAAAATGTCTGCAATTTGATCCTTGGAGGGAGCAAACTCCAATATGACTTCATTCATGTTCACCTTCTCTCTCAAAAAGTGAAACTTGATGGATATATGTTTTGTCTTTGAATGTAACACCAGATTCTTTGAAATGTTTATTGCACTTGAGTTATCACAAAAGATTGTGATAGGTTCCTCATACTCCACTCTGATGTCTCTTAGCATTTGCTTCATCCATAATACTTGAGTGCAACTACCTGTTGCTACAATATACTCTACTTCTACAGTGGATAGAGATATTGTCTCTTGTTTCTTGCTTAGCCAAGAAACCAGTCTTTTCCCTAATTAGAATGCTCCACCACTGGTACTCTTCTGGTCATCTACATCTCCTACCCAAACCGCATCTGTATATGCATGAAGAGAGAAATCATGATCTCTAGGATACCATAAACCATACTTAACTATTCCTTTTAGATATCTAAGAATCCTCTTGATTGCAATGACATGAGATTCTCTAGAATCAGCTTGGAATCTAGCAACAAGACCAATAGCATTCATAATGTCAGGTCTAGTTTGAGTAAGATACAATAGTCCTCCAATCATTGACCTATACTTTTTCTGATCAACCTTAGGAGAGTCATCATCTTTGCTAAATTTACATCCAGTTGCCATGGGAGTATTCATTGGTTTTGAGTCTTCCATCCTAAATTTCTTCAACAATTCTTTCACATATTTGGTCTGTGAAATGAAGATTCCTTTCTTTGTTTGAATGATTTGTAGACCCAAGAAGAAATTCTTTTCCCCAAACATGGACATCTTAAATTCACTTTTCATTTGATTTACAAAAGTTTTGCACATACTATCTCTTGCTCCAAAAATGATATCATCAACAAATACTTCAACAATCAAGATATTTTCATGGTCAATTTTGAAGTACAAGTTACTGTCAGCAATACCTTTGTTGAAACCAATCTTTAAAAGATACTTATCTAGTCTTTCATACCAGGCTCTTAGGGCTTGTTTGAGTCAATACAGTGCTTTCTTCAACTTGCAAACCATATCACCATGATTAGATAATTGAAATCCATCTGGTTGCTCAATGTATACTTCTTCTTCCAAGTCACCATTCAAGAAGGCAGACTTGACATCCATCTGATATACTTTGAAGTCCTTGAAGGTAGCAAAGGCAAGAAATAATTTGACTGCTTCAATTCTTGCTACCAGAGCAAAAGTTTCTTCAAAATCAACTCCTTCTACTTGGGAGTAACCCTTGTAGACCAATTTGGCTTTGTTTCTGACTACTTCACCATCTTCATTCAATTTATTCTGGAAGACCCATTTGGTTCCAATCACATTTTTGTTTCTAGGTCTAGGAACAAGATCCCAAGTGTGATTTGTCTCAATCTGCATCAACTCTTCCTTCATTGCTTTAGTCCAGCTTTCATCATTGCATGCTTCACTTACTATTTTTGGTTCAATTTTTGAAATCAGACAATACTTTTCTGAGTCTTGAGCAATCTTTCTTCTTGTTTGGACACATTTTCTTTTATCACCTATGATCTGATCTTCAGAGTGATTCAGTTTTACATACTTGGGAGTTTTAGGAATTTCTTGCACTTCTATTTCTTGGATAGGTTCATTCAAACTTATCTCATCTTCCTGATTCTCCGGATCAGTCTGGATTTGAATTTTAGAAGGGACTTGAACTTCTTGGACCAAAACATTATTCTGATCATCTTCTTCATATTCATAAAACCTTGAGGGTTTTTCAATACCTTCATCAACCTTCACATTTGTACTTTCTATAATCTTTCTCAATCTCTTGTTATAACATAGGTATGCTTTGCTTTGAGTAGAATAACCCAAGAATATTCCTTCATCACTTCTAGCATCAAATTTGCCAAGGTCTTCATCTCTTTTAATGTAACATTTACTACCAAAGACTCTGAAATACTTCACAATGGGAGTGATACAAACCAAAGTTCATAAGGAGTCTTACCAATATTGCCTCTGATTTGTACTCAATTGAGAGTATAGATAGCAGTGCTTACAGCTTCTCGCCAATAGATCTGAGGAACATTTTCTTCCATCATCATGGTCCTAGAAGCTTCTTGGATGGTATAGTTCTTTCTCTCCACTAGTCCATTCTACTGTGTAGTCCTTGGAGCAGATAACTGTCTCTTTATCCCATGTTTCTCACAGAATTCTATGAACTCTCTAGATGTGAATTCTCCACCTCTATCAGACCTGATACATTTTATGTTTAATCCGGTTTCATTTTCTACCATAGCTTTGAATATTTTGAATTTCTCAATAGCCTCAGATTTTTCTTTTAGAAAAGTCACCCACATCATCCGGGAGTGGTCATCAATTAATAACATGAAGTATCTATCACCTTGCAAACTCCTAATTCTTGACGGTCCACATAGATCAGTATGTACTAAGTCCAACAATCTGGTAGAAGATTGTTTGTTACTTTTGAATGTGACTCTACACTGCTTACCCAACTGACATTCTTTGCACAAACTATTAGTAGGTTTTACCAGTCTTGGAAGATCTCTTACAGCCTGAGTGTTGCTTATCTTGATGATATTATCAAAATTCACATGACACATTCTCCTATGCCACAACCAACTCTAATCAATTTGAACAATAAACAACATTTTCCAGTACCAACCAAGTGGAAGATGTTACCTTTTGTTTGAGTATCGGATGTAATCTCTATTCTAGAACTTTCAAAGATCTTACATTTTCCATTTTTGAATCAAAGATCATAGCCTTTATCCACCAGCTGTCCAACACTAAGAAGATTGTGCTTCAGACCTTCAACATATAGTACATCACTGGTTTTGTTCTTTCCTTCAAAAGAAATAGTTCCTCTACCTCTGATTCTGCCAGCAGAATTATCACCAAATTTTACAACTCCTCCTTCATATCTTTCCAAATCTATGAACTTATTTTTGTCACCTGTCATATGGTGGGAGCATCCACTGTCAATGACCCAATCTCCTTTTCTTCAACTTGGGTAGCCAAAGCTCTTTCTATCATTTTATGATTGACAGATTCAGAAGGCATTGGATCTTCTTCCTTTATGGCAATAAACACCTAGTCACTTCCAGATTTGTTTCCTGTCTCTGATTCATCATCTGTTACTCCTTCATCATCATCATCTTCACGAACATAGTAACACTTCTTTTGAAATCTTGATCTATTAGGGTTTGGCCTAGAAAATCTTTCCAGACACCTTGAGGCAAAATGACCAATCTTGTTGCAGTTAAAACATTTGAAAGGCAATTTTCCTTCATACTTACTGGATCCTCTTGGCAGTCTCTTTGCAATGAGGGCCTCAAGTTGTTCAGCTTCTAATTCATCCTCTTCTAGATCTTTTCTAGCTTTCTCATACCAAGATGATCTTCTTGAGGAACTTTGTCTTGGATCATATCTCTATTTGCCTTTTGTAGAGGCACTAGCTTTGAATGCAGATTCAGTCTTAGGAAGTGTATCACAAAACTCAGCTAACTCGAATGCAGATATCTTACCAACCAATTGATCCCTTGTAATAGTTGTTAAGGATATGATTTCCTCAATAGTAGAAACTTTGTGTTTATAAGTAGGAGGTAAGGATCTGAGAACTTTAGCAACAATTTCATCTTCATCCAGTACTCCACCAGCACATCTAATGCCACAGACAAGCTCATTTACTTTTGTCATGTAAGAAGTGATGTTCTCATCTTCACTCATCTTTAAGTTTTCAAACTTTCCTTTCAGACTTTGTAGCTTGGCACACTTAACATATTTGTCTCCTTCATATAGATTTTCAAGCTTTGTCCAAATTTCATAGGCAGTCTTCAAGCCCATAACATTTGTCAGCTCTGAATCAGACAAGGCACTCAGTAGTGCTTCTTTAGCTTGAAGATTATTTTCTGCATCTCTGATTTCATTTAGAGTTGTACGGCCATTTGTTGGGGGGACATATTTAATTGAGGTTATGTTCCAATACTGATATCCCATGCATTGCATGTGACATTCCATGTGGCTTTTCTAGGCAGTGAAGTTTGAACCATCAAACCTTGGATTGTCCTTCTTGTAGGTCGACATTCGAGATCTCCTCAAGCAATTAAGCTTGTTCTAGACGAACATAGCTCTAATACCAATTGTTAGTTTCAAGACAGACAACTAAAAGGGGGGGTGAATCAGTTGTCTCAAACTTTTCTTTTATTAACCACTTAAATCCCTCTTGTAATTCAGCAGCATAATAATAAATCGATCACGGAAACACAATGCAATAATTTCAAGAGCAGAAACATATTAACACATATGACACCAAGATTTTAACGTGGAAAACCTGATTAAGGGAAAAACCACGGGGTGACTAACCTAAGATTGTATTCTCTGTTAAAAGAATAAAAGGAACAAAATGGCACTTGCCAATTAGGGCTCACTACCTGAGCACACTGCTCACAAGAGGCCCACTACCTACAGGAGACACACTATCTACAAAATAATAAATATTACATACTTGAACTGAAGAATAGCATCTTCACCATGCTTGACTCAATTCCATTTAAGCTCAATACTTTTGCTCTGATTTTCTCTCTTCTCCTCACCACCACACTCTCATCTTTCCTGAGATTCCTTTGAAATGACTTCACAACTCTTATTAATACAAGACATCAACTTTGGGATAATCATCAAGGTTGGCAAACTTTACAGAGCAAATACACAAATACAACTTGATTTATTACAAAAGACTTTATGTGAATCACCACTCTGTCGGCCACACATATCTGGGACTTCAATCATCTTTAAGGAGCATGCCATCCTTCACACATAACATCTTCAAGATCATCCGCAAGATGTGTAAATCATCTGGTCAGCCAATGAGGAAGAACATTATCATCTGAAACTAATTCTTCAATTATGAGCTCAATCTTCAATGCGGACCTCCAACACTAACTGGACACAATCTAGAGACCCCCACAAGCTTGCCTGATTCACAAAGAACATCCACACCATTTATGATAACTAAAATCATTCTCTTCTTCATCTGGAATCTTAAGAACATAGTCTGTCATCACTGTCATATTGAAATAGATGCTTGCGGACCTCCAGACACGAACCAATTGAGTTGTCAATCCCCATTGACTTCCTAAACACTCCACCAAATCCACAGAACAAGATATTGCATTTTTGAATCTTATTGGACCTATTTATGTCACTCTATCACCTCTGAACATCTGCCAGAACTGGTTTTACTCATATGGCCATAACTTCTTCAAATATTCTTGCGGACCTCTCAAATCTTTATTGGATCACCTTTAGACACATATCTACAAAACCTTTGATTTGCATCCTTTGATCTTCATCTTAGCTTGGATCTTCACTTCATAGAGCTTCATTGTTTTCACTATTCTTCTCTATTTCTAATAGGACTAATTTTCTCAATATCCTCAACACACAACTCATCCAATCCTTGACATCAATGCATCAAGAGTATGTTGACATCAATGACAACACTGGTTAGGCCCATACTTGCAACACTTCTGACAACAAGATAGCGGGGAATGGTTAGGATTAACCTGGGGGCCCTCCAACATGCTCACACATTAACTTCTCAAGTCATCTGTTGTCTACTTAAATTCTTCAATATTGGATGGCTAAGATTAAAACATCTTGCCGAGGATTTCCCATGTGTCTTATTTAAACCTTTAATAGCTCACCCTTTAAGTCTCTTAGGGCGTCTTCATAATATTTGCTAAAGCATTTAAAAAGTGGACCCTGCTAGGTTAACCTGTTCCCCACCAAGCGGTGACCAACAAGACTAGGTATAAGGGGTCGGTAAATAACACAGTTTTGATGGCTCAGGTTTCAACTTAGACAACCTACAACCAGACGTAGCAAGACAACATAAGATTATTTAGAGGGTTTCTCATATGAAATGTTAACCATTGATATTTGGAAATCTAACGGTTCAAGTGTTATTCCGGAGGTTTGAAGTCGCAGGTCTAGTGTTTCAGACATTTTCTTCCGGAATGCAACTACAATCGTCCATCAAAACTTTATCGAACGGTCATCTGTTATATTAATTTGTGCTGACATCTTGCTTCAAACATAATAAATATGTTGACACTTGTCCCCATTCCAGACACTTTACGAAGGAATTTTGATGTGTGTAAAATTTATCCTGGAATAGAACAATATGTAACATTTGATATTTTCTCCACACTGTATGATTTTTATTGGCATAACAGTTTATTTTTCCAATTATTTTTTATTGGTTTGAAACTATATATAATTTGCCAATGATTTTTTTTATTGGTTTGAAAATTGGTTTAATTCACCAATGAAAATATATTTTTTGGTTTGAAATTAGATTTTAATCGCTAGCAAAAATATTTTTTTATTTAGAAAACATGTTTAATTCGCCCTAGAGAAATATTTTACTGGTTTGAAAATAGGTTTTAATTCACTAATGAAAATATTTAATTGGTTTGAAAATAGGTTTTAATCGCCAATGAAAATATTTTATTAGTTTTTAAAAAATTACAATTCGCCAAGATTTTCCATAGACCTCTAGCGATTACAAAAGATTCACCAAATAAGATTATTATTTTTCCCAGAAAAATGAAAAATTTTCCAATAAATTAATATTTTTCTCGGGAAGTATACATGATTTGCCAAGTTTATACACCTTCTCTGAGGGGTGGCTTCTTAAAGTTACCCCTCGGGCCTTCCTAAGGATTTCGTCACCTTAGGGGATGAATGTGTGTCAGTGGACTATAAAGGGGGAGAACAAAAGTTGTATTCCAATAGTGGAGCTATCAATTTTTTGACCCATGTCGAGCCCACCAGACTCGGCAAAGTGACTTGTCACATGCCTTAGACAACACACTTGTTCATGGATTTTGGCCCTTGGTACCTTGCGTATATCGGGGATGCCCCTAGAAGCCTTGTTCATCCTATCTTAAGACCTTTTGACCGTATATACTTATGATGCACCAACCATCAGTTAGGCCTAAAAAGTTACTCACCACATGCAAGTGTTTATGCACTCCAAAAGCGGATGTGCATGTTGTGTATGCTCTCCTCTCATGCCATTGAGTGATCTTGGGTGATCAAAAGTGGTTAGTTTTCTCATCATAGGACTTGCACGTTATGCCTAAACAAAGAAAACAAGTTGGGTTTACAAGTTTATACACTCCCACTTGAATAAAAATAGGCTTGTTCACATTCTTAAAGTGTTTTCTTGTCAAAACATGTGAAATCCCATTTTCATCCAAACACATTTTGGCTTTTACAAACTTAAAAATATTGTGTCAAAATACAAAGACAAACACATCCCTTAGCCTAAGGTTGAGTAATTTTCAATCCAAGCATCCCATCATCCTTAATCATCTTCATCATGGACCCCTAGTTTCAAAACTTCATTATGCAAGCTAAAACCCCTATGCAATATCCTAGTGAACCTTATGACTTGTCTAGAGCTAAACATGATAGTGTTGTTGTGCCTTGCACACATGCCCCATTTCGCAAAACGGGGATCCCTCTTCCAAAATTTTTGGTTTAGATTATCAGTCCAGTTCATTTGATTCCTAAGAGTCGAAGAGTGATCAAATTGTATTTTTGCCATGCTAGAAAGATTGAATGTCACTAAGTCATCCAAAATCACTAGGTCTAATTGGTTACCTTTATTGAAATTAAGTTTGAAATTCATTTGCACTAAAATGCCTTGCCACAGACTTTTGCACTAATTCCTTGTCCAACTGACTTTTGTGCCAGAAACCCTTTCATCTTACTAAGCATTGGAAACTTAGCCTACAGACCTAGTGCTAAAATACTTGTCAACTGACTATTGCATCGAAATCAATTACCACTACCTTGCATTGAATTTACTCCTGACCTAGCGCTTAAAGCGCCTATCACCGACTAGATCGGTTGACCGGTTGACCCTAAAAATCGCGTAGGTTCGAGGCATCTTAAAATCGCGCACAATCAAAGGGGTAATATTCTGTAGACTGCACGCCGAGGCCATGATCGTACAGAAGCATTAATGGCAGATTTATGAAGGGGGTATAGAGTATTTAAACCCATTCTTGAGCTCATTTTAACATGCATGAAAATCTTTGAGAGCTCTACAAACTCACTGAGAGCGAGTAGAAAAATTTGGAGCGACAAGAAGGATTGATTTAGGGTAGGTAGTTTGAATGACTTCTGCACTTCAGTGATTGCACCCTCAAACTAGGTAGGGAGGATTCCCTCCTGTCTTCTGCTCAATTCAAATTTTTCATCTAGGGTTTATTCCAAACTACGTTCCAGTTGGATTTGTTTGTGCATAGTAGGTGTTTTGGGTTTCAAAATGAGGGTTTGAATTCAATATATGGGTTTGTTTGAATGATATGTCACTATGATTGTTGATTTTCCTTTGTAAAAAGCTTCATTTCTAAACTATTAGCAACCTGAGTGATAGATTTGGATAAGCCCTAGGTTCAAATTTCTCTCAAAAAACTTTACAGAGGCCCTAGGATTTGAATAAATCTCAATAGTGTTAAAAGGCTCCATGATAAATGCATATTCAAACCATAGAATTCATCGGTCCTTTGAAATTTTTGCGCTCGTCTGCAAAACACACCTTTGGCATAGAAATCATCCTTTACCGACTTAGCATCGAAAGTGCTCTTGGTTGACTCAAACAAACTTTCAAAAAACCTGAAATCAACTAGTCGGTCAGACACTTCGAAAAGTTCCACTAAAGTCTTAAATAGCTTTAGCACTAAAAACATCTCCCTCCAACCTAGCGCTAAATCTTGCCCTAACTGACCTAGGTCAGACACCGACAAAAAACTCGTTGAGTCAATGAATCCTAGAAGTCACACAAAACACTACAAGTGATATGGCGCTAAAAAGTATTTTCTTTGACTTGGCGCTAAAACTCATTTCAACCGACTTCAATCGGTCATCCATCAAAATCATGCTAAGATCTAACAACTCTATAATCTACGTAGAATGTAATGAATAACCCAGCGCTAAAAATTGTCTCTTCCGACTTGCATCAAAAGCTATCCCAACCAACCTCTGAGATCTTTTTTGGGTCGGTCACATCTGAGATCCGCACAAGGTCAGACACCCTCAAAACTCGCGCCAAATGTTATAAGTGACCAAATAACTAAGTACCTTTCCTCCAAGGTCAGATGACCTTTAATTTAGCGCAAGTCGGTAACCCTTCGATTTAGCGTTTTGCTGCCTGAAAGGTCGAATGACCCTCAAATTAGCCCAAAACATGAAAACTTACTGTTCTTTGTAAAATTTTCAAGAATAAGAGGTCTATCTGATCGAAATGAGTACTGCATTGATAGAATTGTGGTGTTTTGCATCTTTTGATTCAAATTGTGGAAGATTTGAGCATTTATTGCATGGATTGATATGAATTGTTGTGCTTTTATTATTTCATCATGCAATAAGTGCAGTAATTAGTAAATTATCAAACTTGTGCATTTCATAGATAAGCATTTATGACTTAGCTGGATAGATTTTGATCTCATAGAGCATAACATGACACAGTGACATGGCAATTAACTAGTAATCATGCATTCAAAACTTAGGAATTAGGAAGACCACTCAAAATTATCAAGACTTATGAGGTCCAATCATGTAGGTTAAATGACTGTAAGAGCCCAATCCATGAAGTATGAATTCAAGGGCATTCCTCTTGAAACTAAGATCACCTTTGGATGGAAAAACATAGGAGACACTGATCTAGGTCACATCGACTTAGATGACTTCAAAACTTGGATATTTGGACCCAATGTAACTCTAAGGGCCAAGAAAGTAAAAGAAGTGGGATTGCAGAGCCTGTTGCCTTCCCCACTTCAACTCAGTGTGCAGAATTAATAGTTGCTTGTGCTGACAGATATGACCCAATGACTAGGACCATACAAACTCCCAATGGAGAGGTACTAGCAGACTTAAGTCCACCATCATTAGCAGAGATCTTTGGAATTCCATGGTACCCACTAATGACCATGCCAGATAAAATAGGTGCAGAGGAAACATATAAGAAGGATATGGATACATGTAAGAAGTGTTGATAAATAGTGTCTCAAATTTACTGGCATGTAAGTCTTCAGGTTACAGTGTATTGGCCTGACAGTTTAGTTTAGTGAGAGTCTATTTGTATTCTCTTCGACCACCCGAAAGCATTGTGTGCATGGACTACATCGGCATGACAAAGCAGTTCAGAGAGACCCCTTTAGGAGTCTCTTCGATAAGCCAATATGAGATCATTGTGACAATGGCAGTTCGGCAAGACCCCTTTAGTCATCTCTTCGACAACCTGATTCATAGTGGTTTGTTGACTGCATTGAAGTGACTTGGCATTTCGACAGGACCCCGAAATGGGTCTCTTCGATACTTCGATGCTGACGAAGGCAGTGGGACCACATCGTAGTATGAACCATTATCGAAGTTACTTGGTATTTTAGTGAGACCCTGAAAAGAGTCTCCCTGACATTCTGATATGATAGTCCATGGTGACTTTGTGGGACCACTTCGAGGTGACTTGGTGTTTCGGTGAGACTTCGTTTAGGGTCTCCCTGACATTCTGATGTGATGGTCTATGGTGACTTGGTGGGACCTGAGTTGTCTGGGCGAAAGTGATAATTAGTGTAAGTCATGCTGACTCAGCAGTAAGGACAACATGGAGTGATATTGGTGTGACTACATTAAATTGGTGGGAGTCAATAAGGTGTCTCACTGATATGGTGATGAGGTAATTGTTCGGTTCATTGGGAAATTGATGTGGCTGTTATGATGGAGGTGGGGACCACGATGGTGGTAACTAAAACTCCTTGACGTGGCTAAAGGACAGTAAAGCCAATGTTGTATTGGCAATGCATATCACAAATATTGTCTTCTCAATGTTCAGGAAACTGAATTGATTGTCTTTTGTAACTGTCCAGTCCATTGTGGTAGTTGAAGCAATTGCTCTCCTCTGTAATGTAATATAAAATGCATTGTAACAAAGGGTAGGATAGAGAGAGAGTTCTATTATGACAAGAGGGATTGTGACTATCAAATTATTATTTAGATGGAACAAGATGTAGATCTTTTGTAAGGGTTGTGAGCCTGTCATTATATTGTAACTATATTATGTTGCTGAATAATACAATGGTGATCTAGGCTTTTGGAGTGTGGAGTTTTTCACCTGAAAGGGTTTTCCCCACGTAAATTTGTGTTTCATCTCTTTTCTTCCATCTTTCATGTCTAATGGTTCTATTATTGAATATGTTTTCTGCTTGTTGTTGAAACTACATAAACTTGCATGAAACTTTTCTCTAAGGGTTAATGTGGAAATGAACTATGTCTGATTCCAGTTTGTGGCATAGTTGTGTGTGTTTTTTAGGCAATATAAAGAAATAAAACCTACCGAAGATACTACTATTCTTAGATTTTGTTTCTAAGATGCTCTCATTTCCTTCCAATTGGTATCAGAGCCTTCTTCTGGGATTTGATTGTTCCTGGTGTTTCTGGTTCTAGGTATTCCTTCTGTGAAGATTTCTAAGTTTCGCAAGCTTGAGGAAATCAAAAGGAATCAACTGATGATTGATCCTTGTTTGAGTGGAAGTCTTGTAGTTGTTTGTTGTTTTCATGTTATAGTAGGCGCTTGAAGGATGGTGAAGATGGAGAAACTAGAGCTGGTCATATTCAAATGATGTAGACTAAGGCTCCTAGTTGACAGCGGTATAATCCTAATGCATGGGGTGGAATATTTAACTCTATGGTTGTGTTGTAGCAAAGCTTTCATAGTGGGTGTCTATGTGAGGGGCTCCCTAATGATATGGAGAAGATTGTGTTGTTGTTCAACCATGGAATAATGTCCTTGTGTTGGGCATTTACTCTCAATATTGAAAGGCATTATTTTGTGCCCCAATTGCATGTACGCTACGGAGTTGATCATTGGATGGTCTGAAATCTTCTGTAATAGTATGTCTCTCTTAGATGCATTATACTTGCATGTCTCAGATTCATGTTCCTTGGATTTTGGGGGTTTTATAGTTTTTTCCTAAAATCTATGGTGATGCTCATTCATGATTAATCCATTTTCTGGTTTAACCATTATGGTGCTTCTTGATTCATATTCTTGGTCTTCTAGATGTGAAGTGGATATGAATGCACATAGGTGTTTTCAAACACAGTGGTTTAGCAGATTTTACACCATCAAGAGAAATGTGTGGTTCTATGAAGCTATAGTCAAGGTAATTTTTTTAGACCCTGGCTTTTGGGGTGTTGCTAGATGAAATAGTTATAGTTTTGCAAGCATGCTTCATGTGTGCTGTGAGGAGGTGAAATGCTTTCTTTGCATAGGAGTGCTGGTATGTGATATGTCACTTAGTATTTCTATGGAAATCCTTGTTGGTTTTCTATACTATGGTGCTTAGGTTGTGAACATGTTTGGCGAATCAGATTTGTAAGTAATCTGGTGCTTGAGTCATGTTGTCTACATTGTTATCTACTCCTTGAGATCTCAGTTTTGTAGTTTCCAGTGTGATAGTGAGTTTGCATGATACATTGGTTGGATCTATGAGTTATGTAGTTTTGTGGGTTGATCACCTATTAATCTATAGTGAGATGACTCGGATGTGGACTGTCTAAATTGTTTCAGTGTTAATGCAGACTTGTTAGCTGGCCTTCTCTGTGGTCACTTGTGCATTGGTGTGACTGCTTCAGGTTGAGAGGATGGATGTTGTAGAGTACTTGAATAGTTAGTTAAGGGTACTTGTAGCATGTCTATCATGGTGTCATGAATAGCTTGGATACACAGTTATTGTGTAAGCTATTGACAGTGATAGTGTATCTCCTTGGTTTGGAGATCTTGGTGCCACTTGGTTTTATTGTCACATGGACATGTTAATGTGTGGACCTAGAGGATTTTCAGATTAGGAGATGTTTGGTCATGATGCCTGGAGAGCTTGGTTGCCATGATTTAGTGGGAGCTTTAGCATTGACTGTGTGTTCATCACTTAGTGGTGAATGATCTTCCTTAGTGTTGCAGATGTTACTAGGAGGGATTCTTAGATCCTATTTCTGTAGAAGGGTTCTTTCACATTTGCAGGGGCACTATTTGAGGATGTGTAACATCTTGGAGCCATGGAGGACTCATGGAGTCTTTGGTTGAGGTGTTGATGGTGCATGACAGGTGATGTTGGTTTTAGAGTTTGTTTGTTTTATGTCATGATATACTCTTGTTTATGCATTTGAGTTTTGGCATGATACATTTCTCCTAAGACCATGGTTATGTTCACCTAGAGCATGGAATCTCCTAAGGGGGATGGTAAGATCATGATGTCATGATAAGTTCTTGATTTAGATGATTGGAGCTTTGATAGTGGTCTGGTGATTCTATGTGTGTTGGGTGCATTGATCTTTTGCTTGATTACTTCATGTTGGTGCAATGATGCATTTGGAGTTTAGCATGAAATGATTATTTGCAGATGCTCATGGGTACATGGAGAATAAGGTGAGGCTGTAATTCTCTTGAGAAGAGAGAAGTGTTGATGCTTACTCTTGATGAAGTTTTCAGCAGAAAGTCTAAGGAGCCTACACCTTGGTTAGATGTGAGTTCAACAGAGACCAATGAGGAGATTGCTCTTGGAGAAGTTATGTAGACTTGGTTACCCTGGAGGAGCATTCTCATTCCCCACTCTTGGTCTACTTGATAGATAATCACTTGAGAGGTATTGCCCATTGTTTCTCTCAGGTGTTTTATGCTTTCTTTCATAGACATGGATCTTGAACTGTTGATAGATGGTTCTGGAGGATTCATTGTGAGAGATGGATAGCATGATTATCTCCTTGTGCATTTGAGTTTAAGATATCATTCATTGATGAGGACTATTAAGAGATGGTTTATGGGCTGATTTTCTGAAACAGGAAATGAATTAGTTTGATCTTCTTTGGTTTGAGAAGCTTACATCCATGTATTTTGGGTGTTGTTATGCTATTCTCTTTGGGGTTTTGTAGAGGAGATCATACTTGACACAGTTGGCATTCAGAGGTGTATGTAGAAGGTTTTTCTACAGGTATATGATGTGCAGTGTTTCTCTCTTTGGTCCTGGTTATCTTTCTGGACTGGTGGGGAGAATTGTTCTTGTAGGTTATTTGATTACAAGTGTTGCATATCATAGTGAATGATTCCTTGATACTACATGATGTTGTTACTTACACCTTCTATGTTATGCTATTGGTAGACTTTGTATGCCATGATCTTTTTCAGATATCCATTACCCATGCAGTGGGAGTTCTTGGATGTGTTTGGTCTTTTTTGACTGGTTGACACATGGAACTTGTATTTGCAGTTGATGGGTGTATATGTAGGTGGCATGAGTTTGTTGATGTGAATACCTTGGAGGTATGGATTGGCTGGATGTTTTAGCACTAGCTGTGTGTGTTATTTTTAGTCGTGTGGGTTAATCAGTTGGATGGGAGCAATTAATTTCCTGGCTGTTGTTCTAGCTAATGTTTCTATCTTGTTTCTAGAGATTGACTTCACGGTTGTGTTCTGGTTTGGGCTTTGAAGTTGATGTTGTTTGTGCTTCTATATGGTTTGTTAAGCATAGTGGAGTGGTGGTAGTGTGTTGAAGCCTTTGCTGTCCATTGGTTCTGTTGTTGGTTTCTTGGATTAGACTATTATAGACACACCATGGCTTGTTCCTTTCCTGTGGAGGATGGCTAGAACTGTTGCCTAAGATGGTGGGTATCTTGGATGTCTTGCAAGTGTCTTGGCTGATACAATGACTTCAAGCATTGATTAGAGCCCAGTAAATTCATCGTTAAGTGGGAGAATGTTGAGAAACAGTGTCTCAAATTTACTGGCATGTAAGTCTTCAAGTTATAGTGTATCGGCTTGATAGTTTAGTTCGGTGAGAGTCTATTTGTAGTCTCTTTGACCACCTGAAAGCATTGTGTGCATGGACTGCATCAGTGTGACAAAGTAGTTCGAAGAGACCCCTTTAGGAGTCTCTTCGGCAAGCTGATATGAGATATCGCTATGACAGTAGCAGTTCGGCAAGACCCCTTTAGTCATCTCTTTGACAACCCAGTTCACAGTGGTTTGTTCACTGCATCAAAGTGACTCGGTGTTTTGACAGGACCCCGAAAAGGGTCTCTTCGATACTCAAATGCTGATGAAGGCAGTGGGACCACATCATAGTATGATTCATTTTCAAAGTGACTTGGTATTTCGGTGAGACCCTTAAAAGAGTCTCCCTGACATTCCAATATGATAGTTCACGGTGACTTTGTGGGACCACTTCGAGGCGACTTGGTGTTTTGGTGAGACTCCGTTTAGGTCTCCCTAACATTCTGATGTGATGGTTTGCGATGACTTGGTGGGACTTGAGTTGTCTGGGCGGAAGCAATAATTGGAGCAAGCCATGCTGACTCGGCAGTAAGGACCACATGGAGTGATATCAGTGTGACTACATTATATCGGTGGGAGTCGATAAGGTGTCTCACCAATATGGCGATGAGGTAACTGTTCAGTTCATTGGGAAATTGATGTGGCTGTCATGATGGCGGTGGGGACCACGATGGTGGTAACTGAAACTCCTTGACGTGGTGGAAGGACAGTAAAGCCAATGTTGTATTGGCAATGCATATCACAAATATTATCTTCTTGATGTTTAGGAAACTGAATTGATTGTCTTTTGTAACTATCTAGTCCATTGTGGTAGTTGAAGTGATTGCTCTCCTCTGTAATGCTATAATATAAAATGCATTGTAATAGAGGGTAGGAGAGAGAGAGTTTGATTGTGACAAGAGGGATTGTGATTGTCAGATTATTAACCAGATGGAACAAGATGTAGAACTCCTGTAAGGGCTGTGAGCCTGTCATTGTATTGTAACTATATTCTATTGTTGAATAATGCAATGGCGATTTGGGCTTTTGGAGTGTGGGGTTTTTCACCCGAAAGGGTTTTCCCCACGTAAATCTGTGTTTCATCTCTTATGTTCCATCTTTCATTGTCTAATGGTTCTATTATTGAATATGTTTTATGCTTGTTGTTGAAACTACATAAACTTGCATGAAACATTTCTCTAAGGGTTAATGTGGAAATGAACTATGTCTGATTCCACTTTGTGGCATAGTTGTGTGTGTTTTTTAGGCAATCTAAAGAAATAAAACCTACCCAAGACACTACTTTTCTTAGATGTTCATTTCTAAGATGCTCTCATTTCCTTACAAGAAGCATATTAAAGAACAATGGATGAAGAGAAAAAGGTCTTCTATCATCAAACTCCCTCAAACCTTGTAGAGAAGTGACTTCCATGATGAAATAGGAGATTTGGTGACCCTACTAAGTAGGATATATGGATTGCTTACTGCATCAACTTTTGAAGGGTGGATGTTTCTGATGATTGAAGAGATAATTACTAAAGGAACCAAATTCCACTGGGCTCAAATATTAAGTGATAACATGCATGAGGCATTTGGCAATTTTAGAGATAAACAAGTATTTAAATGAACTTCTTATGTGGTATACTCATTGGCAAGAAGGAATGAATATGTTGGGTTGTCAAAAGTAGGAGAAGTTGGTAATGATGAATAGCAGCAAATAAAAGTTTATGAATGTTACACTCAATTGGCGTTGTCCCAATCTCTCATCCACTACAAAAGGGTGAATGATGCCTTTACAATGTATATCACCAAATTGCTGCAAGGAACTATAGCCCTTATGATATCCACTGAGGCTAGGAATGAGGTCATGAAGTATGGGAGATGGTACATACAATTCCAAAAATTCACTTATTTAAGGATTCAAGGCTTCACTAGAATGCCATATAGACTACCCCATTATCCCACAGACAAAGTAGTTCTTTTGGAGCTATCAAGGTAGTTGATTACTTGTGCAGAGAAATTAAAAAACCTTCATAGAACAAATGTCAAGTTTCCTATCTTGTTAGGTAGAGGTAATTATACATGTCTCTCCCTAGGGGTAGCAGAACATTCATATATAGAACTTCAGTTTCTTAACCTCCATTTTCACACGAAGAGAAACTATTTTGATCCACAAAGGGTGATGGAGAGATATGTAAGCAAGAAGTTATTCCACAAAATGCACCTAGAAGAGTTTTGGGCCAACTATGTAGATGATTATGAGGTATTGAAGAGGGCCCACTTAAGGTTGTCCTTAGGGTTTATAAGGAAGTTCCATATCATAGATGTCCCTGATCAGCTTGTTGATGATGATAATGTAATGCAAAGAGGATCTTGGGAGGCCCAGTATCACCAACCAATCCCATTGCCAAATTGGGCCAATACAGAAGAAAGCTCCTTAGATTAGGTAATGAAAGAACCAATAAGATTGAGCAAGTCATGGGTAAGAAGTCAAGTTGATGTATTGGAGAGACAAGGGGTACAACTTACACAACACTTGAAGATGAAAAGGAATCTGGGGATGAGGAAGATGCACCAATAGAGATACCAGATGAAGTAGAACTAGCTCAAGAGTCTTCCAAGAAATTTGATAGTGAAGAACATATCCCTTTGGTAGAGAAAGGTAAAGGGTAGAAGGTAAAGAAGGCTGCCCCAAAAGCACAAAAGAAGGATATGCCTCCTGCAACAAGAACAAGAGCATCCAAGAAGAGGGACATGCCTAGTGGACCAGGGGAGGGTTCTAAAACCAAAAAGACCAAAGTGAAAACTACTAGCATAACCATAAACACCTCTACTACTGCAACCCCTGATAATACAAACTTGTCAGTAACATCTTCACTCCGTGCTGCTCCAATTGTAAATACTGCTACACTTTCTCCTACTCCAATTGTTGCTCCTATTGCCACTACTACAATTATCCAAGAAGATACCTCTGCCTCCTCTTCACCAGTAATTAATGTTTCTACTGCTTCTTGTTCATTAATGATAGACTCAAGCACCTCAAGTAGCCCCATCTCCTCCATTACTACTTCCTCACTCCCATTTCTGCCATATCTATGCCTTACATATCCTCTGTTTCACTCTCCACCTCCTTTTCCTTGCCACCTATTTCCTCTATTCTTTCACCCTCTTTCTCCATACCGTCCTCCTCTATTACCACACCTATTGTCATTTCCTCTATCTTACCAACCTCTCCCATTCCACCTTCCTTGGGGTTTACTTCATTTGCAAACTTCACAGATTAGCCTATCCTCATTTGTAGCAATCCCATTATCTTCATTCACTAGCTCCCAAGTCACATCAACATAGGATTTAGCCCCTTTGGTTGTACCACTACTACCAGGAATAGATAAAGTATGTGCAGAATTGGCTCTTCAGGAATCAGAAATTGGAAAGGATACATCTGAAGAACCTCCTTCACAAGCAGAAAATTTTGAAGTATTAGAAGTCTCTGACAGTCCGGTACAAGAGAACACCACAGAAATAGTCTTGGGGGTTGCTCAAGAAGAAATATTAAAAAATTTAAAGAGTATCGGAGATGAAGAAGAAGAAGTAAATAATAAATCTAAGCAAGAACTAAAGTTGCTTGAGGGACCATCAAATGTAGATAATGAAAATACATACATTCCTCAAGCTTTTACCTCCACAGCACCTGATTGCGTGCACAGTAAACTGGCTTATCAAGAGCCTCAGGTTGAAATTATAAAGTTGGCTCTAGATGCCATTTTAGCCAA
The DNA here is from genome assembly GCA_027924645.1 of Cunninghamia lanceolata. Taxonomy (NCBI): domain Eukaryota; kingdom Viridiplantae; phylum Streptophyta; class Pinopsida; order Cupressales; family Cupressaceae; genus Cunninghamia; species Cunninghamia lanceolata. The sequence goes on along the minus strand of BSBN01000112.1, from coordinate 20,253,783 downwards.
GGTAGAGTAACCTAAGAAGCAAAAAAAGTCTAAAGTTCAATCAAGAATTTACAAGGATGCTACAGGATCCAGAATAGCTAAAGTAGTTGTTCCGCCAGCTGACATGGATAAAAGACAAGTCAGGGCTGAAGACTATACCATAACAACTATTGACCTAGGACCTATTACAAGAGGTCAAAAGATTGTTGAATTCAAAGGCTCAGTTTCTTCTATCTTGGAACAATTGCATAAGGATGAACTCACTAAGAGGGAGTTGAAATAGCAGAATAAAGAACTCAGAGCATGTCTGCAGTTTCTGATGAGGCCTCTAGATTCTAAGGGTGAGCCAAGATCAGTCCCAACTCTATTATCAAAGGATGATTTAGAAAAGTTTGATGACATCAAGATAGTGGCTACTGGAACTCAAAAATGGTTTGATAAGGTATATCAAGAAGGATGTTATGCAATCACCTTTGCAGCAACACTTCATAAAGACTTATGTAAATTGTGGGACCAATGGGAGGAATTGCACGAAGAATGCAGCCCTTATGATGAATACTATTCTCACATGTTTCCACAGGTGCAAATAATAAGGGATCTGCCCACTCAAACACTATTATAAGAAAATATCTTAACAGCTGATAAATTACACAAAGTAGTAGAATGGTACTAGCAGTTGAAATTAAGAAAAGAAGTCTTCGATAACATCAAAGAGGCCTATAAGGTGGTTGATAATCACATACTATCTTTAATTTATGAGATAAATGACTCTTTGAAGGATTTCCTGGTGATCAGCTTTGATGATTTGGTGCCATATGATGAGCAAGGTTGTAAGGATAAGCTGCATCAAATAATTTTTGAGCAAACTGCACTGAATGTTGCGGGTAGATTAGATAAAGTCAGCGATCTTTGGACTACTTTCATCCCATTTCAAAAGAGTAGAAAAGTAGTAGAGAAAATATATATTTAGTATAGTGAAGAGCTAGAAATTTTTAGATACAGAGTAGATCACATTAAGAACCTGGACCCTGCCGACATAAATCCACCATTATCAACTTGGGTCAACTACAGCAACAAAAAGGAGCAAGAAGACGAAATAGATTTGGATAAGGAACAATAGAGTATTTTGAATATTCTGAATGTAATCCCATCATAAATATATATTGTTAAATTTAGAAGGTCATGTGACACTATTTCGTCTTTATTATCTCTTGAAAATTGCCTTTTCATTATGTATATTCAAATGGGTATTCAATTTGTCTAGATTCAATGTATTTAGAGGTCATTTTTCATCCTTTTCCCAAGAGACAAATTGAAATATGGGAATGAGAAGTGTTATTGTAAATGCTCTAATTATTGTTAAATCTGGGCCGTTGGTGTTGAGATGATCTCCACTGTTAGTCCAAAAACTTAGTATGGTGCCTTCTCTATATAAAGGGCTGCCATTTATCTCATTTGTAAGACTCTTGATGCCGAATTGTTGATGCTCTACCATTTGAGATTAATACAAAGCAATTTTCTGCAGTGATTCTGAGAATTTGATCACTTGTGTTATCTATTTGGTTTCATGGTTCACTTCTTGGTCTACATTAGTTAGATTGTGCTTCTGCCATGCTGTTGATTTGTTGAAGGTATTTAACGAGCATTCTAGTCCATACAATTAGTTACTTACTGATTGTAGCTAACTGTGCATAGTTAGTCTGGGCTTTAATTTGAGCAAAGTTCAATTACATTTCAGGAGTTAAATCATGCCATTAGTTGGGTATTTGATAAATGAATGTAATCTAAAAATCATAAAAAATCCATAGAAGATAGCATTGTTTTATGTAATGCTGCAGCAATCTCTGTAGCTTGGTAAAGTAGAAAATTAGTTAAATTTATGAATGTTTGTCTACCAGATGCAATCACTTCATTTTGGATGTCACTTAGGAACTTTCTAAACCCTATGCCTTTTGCATTTTCTTTTAAATCAACTGTTAATTTAGGTCTTCAACAGCATTCTGCACTATCATATCAGCTGAAATTATAAGGGTTTTCATGAATTACTATCCCAATCTGTCCAATCTGTCAAACTGCATGTAAGACCCCTTGTAGGAACAGCTAGTACATTCCAATTGAGAAATTCCAAGCATGCTAAGACCTAGCTATATTATCCTTGGAGTAGTCTTACTTAGGGTAGGATACTTTTCAAGAGAGGTTAAATCCTTGTTGTTTCACCTGCATTGTTGTGTGCTAAAAACACCATCAACAAGTGTCTACCTAGAAACCATCACCATGAGTAAATTATCCTATATCTTCTTGCAAGAACATGTTCATTCTAGCTACACCATGAACAAAAATCAAATGTCCCTAAGTCATTCTCATCCTTGTGCTACTTATGACAAGGTAAACACCACTCTAGGCTATGCATCCTATGTTAGTCCTCCAACATCACAACCTTTGCAATCCTTTCTTATAACCTCCACCTCCTATGTCAATCCTCCCTCCTCAGAACCTTTACAATCTTATCCTCTACCCTCCTATGTTAATCCTTCATCTTCACAGCCTTTTCTATTTAACCACCATTCCTATCAGCCATATAACCCCTCTTATCCAAACCCATACAATCCACAATCCTGTCAACCATCCAACTGCCCCTATCTAAACCAATACCAACCCCATCAATTCAACCAAACATTTACTCCATCCTCTCAACCCACCTCTAAATCACCTAATCTTCCCTTACCCAAACAATCCATGAAAGTCTTTATCAAAGAGCTACTAGAATTGTCTAATCCTCCATTACCTAAAAAAGACCTAGAAGACTTTATCCAAGGACTACTAGTAGAGGAACGATATAAAAATAAAAAGAACAAAGTCAATGAGCATACCTCTCTCAATCCTATCCAAAAGTCACAAAGTACTCTTCACATTAAAATACCACCATGCAATTAAAATCCTAGTAGCATGCCCATACAAGATCAAGTGCCAACATGCAAAGACATTATCAATCCTAATCCTATTAAGCATGAGCAAGAGACTCCTAGTACCATGCCTACCCATCAAGTACCATCATGCAATCCAATACCTATCAAGCCTATTGAAGAGTCTCTCCATAAACTCAAGTCAGAATCCATCGTGCAACTATGTTATTTTTCCATTCAAAGCCTATCAAGCCTATCCAAGAAACCTTTGTCCAAACTCAAGAGCTATGTCAAGAATCAAATCTAAAGCAAGATCAAACATGCACCCAACCAAATGAAGATCAAATTATTCAAGCTACACAAGATCAAACTATCCAAGTTGCACCCATCTATGATCAAGATCCTTCAATGATCAAGAGAACCAAGTTTATCCCCTCATCCAATTTTATACTATTCCTAATCAAGAAAAAACCAATCCTATCCATCATCCAACAATATCTACTTCCCATGATGAGATACTTGATCCCTAGGAATGTTGATAACTGAGAGGGGGGGTGAATCAGTCATCTTATTTAATTGAATTTCTTTTCTTCTTTAACAATTAGTGCAATATCAAATCATATAAGCATACATAACCATGGAAGCAGAAATAAACTCAACACACATGACACAATATTTTTGACATGGAAAACCCTATTAAGAGAAAAAACTACAGGGTGATTAACCCAAGATTGTATTCTCTGTTAAAAGAATAAGGTAGTACAAAATGGCACTTGCCAATTAGGGCTCACTGCCCGAGTACACTGCTCACAAGAGGCTCACTGCCTACAATAGTTTATAGAAGGAAACCAGGTATTTGAACTGATGAGAAGCATACACATATGTTGAGGTTCAGTTTCGGTTAAGCTCAATATACTGATCTACTGCACTTCATTCTTCCTCTGCCTTAGTGCTGATGCTCTGTCATATACCAGACCTATATCTTTATTTCCACTCTGCTCTCTGCTTTTCTTCACACTTCACAATGCACCACACACACCTTCTCATCAAAATCCATCAGGTATATATATCCGGACCAAGGATTTCAACATCTTTCTAGTCGGCATCTGGAATACTTAATATTTTTCCAAACTCTGGTCTGTCGGCTAAATCCTTGCTTACCAAGTGATGCGTATCAAAGAGATACTTATAGTAGTCATCAATCATGTCGGCCAATTATGAATGATCTCTTAAGAAGCTTGATCATCATCAATATCTCATCCAGATTAAGGTCTGATGCTCTGCCAGTTAGATCTTCCTCAGTCTATTCTACCAAACAGGAACCCAACACCTAGATGCTCATATCTTTTCACTCTTTCATCACCGGAGGCTCAATCTCTAGAATGTATCAGTCATGGTACTCCTCTTAACTTCCCCAAGTCTATACTTTACTGAGATACTTCCTCTGAGAGATTTGGACCTAATTATCAGACCTTGTTGTATGCTCTGTGCTTGCTCACTGGACCAAAATACTCTTCAATCTATCTTTCGGTAGGCGTACCATGTCCTGTGGATGTGTGGGATGGACGTTGTTGCCATCAATGACAACACTCATGAAGCCACATAGTGTCTCTTGCCAATAATCTCCCCCTTTGGCATTGATGGCAACACTTAGTGAAAAATGACTAAGTGTTATAGCTTACTCCCCCTTGGTTGATGCTTTGTTCTTATGTACACTTTTCCGGAGCTCCCCCTTAGCTAGATTCCACATTTTTCACTACTCCTCACTCCCCCTTTGACATCAATGGCAAAGGGTAGGATCTGTACACCAAAATTTCCCAAAAACAATCTATACTTGGCCACATAAATATATATACATGATATACTTACATATATTGAAGTATATCTGCAAAAATTGTCTTCAGCTGGACAAATTATGTTGCCCAACTCTGCTTCATCCTGTCCAAAATTGAGATGTGACCACTCAACAGGAATACAAAAGCTTATCCCCTCTTTAGATCTATCAGATCACTAGTCTAGGCCGTGGTCTGAGCATCGGTCAGGGCCTCATGCATGGCCTCTAACTTAGGGATAATTATCCCTCTAAGTTCACTTAACCTGCTTATTCTATTTTTCTTCTCCTTCTCAAGCTTCTTTATTTCATTTATGACTGCAATAGTCTTACATTCTCGATTTATTAAGGAAGCGGTGAGAGGATCAAAACTTTGAGATAAACTTGATAGTTTGCTCTCTTGTTCTTCCATCTTCTTGGTGATGTCTGATGTTACAGTGGACCAAGATAGACAAAATTTGTATAGATCTCCACCATCTTTAAGAGCATTCTCTAGGCTCTTTATTCCAATATTAAATATTTCTCCTATCATTTGTTATTAGCCCTTGAACTTCAAGAATCTCTTATCCAAAAAATCCTTCCAGACCTTTGCTTCAGCTGACTTCTCTAAGGAATCAAAATGTGTATCAATAGAATTTACAAGAGATTTTAGATTACCAGATGAGGAGGCCAAAAGATCCTTCTGGAAGGATGGCATGATCTTCTCCAATACACCGGATGCAATTTCTATCAGCTCACAGTCTTCCATGTGAGACTTTAGAAGTTTTTCTTTTGCCTTTGCTTTGGCAAAGGAAGCTATCTTCATTATTTGAACCAGGGAGAGGGAGTCAAAATTGAATGGTCCTTGAAGCAGTTCTGATTCATCAATCTCCATCATTTCTTTGTTCAAGAAATCTTTAACAGTTTCTATAGTGTCTCTTGCCAGAGATAGAGTCTTCTTTCCTTCTACAGTCTCAGAACTGTCTCTTGGGGTCTTCTCTGTTTGATCTTCTTCTCTTTCCTTCACCTCTTCTTCTTGACTGATTTACTCCTCTATTCTTTCTTCTCCTTTAGATCTGGAGTCTGCTGGGGAATCCGGATGAGAGATATTAACTTCTTCATGGACTTCCTCTTCCAGAACAGAGGAATCCAGGTCCTTGGTCTTCTCCTCACTTATCTCCTTTGATTCTTTAGCAATTTCCTCTGTAGGATCTTCCTTTGATATGCTTAGTCCTTCGACATCAAAAGGTTCATCACTTATGTCCTCTATAATAGGAATATTGAATCTTTTGTATGCATTCCAAAGGATGTCTTCTCTTTCTTTTGCCACTTTGTCAGTCTCTCCAAGCATAAGCTGATTCATTCTAGCTTTGCTTCGGAACTCATCCTTGCAATCTTTGAAGATCATAATTATTTATTTCTGAGTGATTGAAGGATAGAGCTGAATAGCTATCTATTCCCAGATCTCAAGGTCCTTTACCTTAGCATTGTTCTTCCTTATTTCTAGTTCCTTCTCTAGGCTTTTGGGAATTAGAGATATGATTTCAATAAATGCCTTATTATAGATATTCAAATACCTGACTGTAGCTTCTTGCAAGATCTTCCGGTCAGCTTCATTATATTCATCATAGAACTCAGTCATTGGTTTTAGGTTCCCATCCACAGTGATTGATTTGATGATATCATCAATGCAGAGAGTAGGTTTTTCAACAAATTCTTCTGCCTTTTCTTGCTTGCCTTGACTAGTAGAGGATTCACTAGATGTTTTCTTCTTCTTCTTTATTTTCTTTACTGCCTCATCTGTCTCTGTCTCTTCATCATCCTTGAGGCTTGTGTATGATCTTGTAGACTTTGTCTTTGTTCTCTTTTCTCTTTTACTGGATGATTTTGCTTCCGGTTTTGATGCCTTTGAGCTCTTAGCAGTGGCAGGTGCAGAACTCTTAGAGGATCTAGGGGCTTCTATTGAAGCACTTTCTTTTTCTGCTTCTTCCTTTTCCTTCTCTACCCTTTCCATCTTCTCTCTGTTGGCATCAAGTGCCTCCTTTGATATTCCATGCCTCTTGGTGAATTCTTCTACTTCCCTTCTCACTTTTCTCTTGATCTCAGGTTGTCTTAGTTCAACATAAATTTTCACACTAAATTCTTGAAAGGTTCCAAACCTTTCTGCCTTAGGATCCTTGGGTTGACTTAGCATGTGTTGAACATGTATCTCTACAATTTTATCATCTACTTCATACCCCATTGGCATGATCTAGACTATTCTTGGCTCCATTGCCCCCATTAGGCATTGATCAGTGTCTACCATAAAGCACACTGTATCCTTGTATTTCTCAACTAGAGATTGAGGGTTTCTTTCTTTGGCTTGTATCATGCTTTGGAAGTTTTTGAAGTAAACCCACAGTGCTGTGTTTTGTACCTTGGCATCACCAAGCCCATGCAAGTAATCTCTGATTTGAATGACAACCGGTCTGTCATTTTACCATACCCATCCACTGGATCTGGGTAACTCATTCATGTAGTAAAAGAACAGACAGAGTATCAAGCCACTGTATTTGAAAGAATTCTTCTTATCCTTCTTTATCTTCTATAGATTCTCCAAAAGTTGGTTCAGAAGGAGCTCACAAAGATCATAGTCAGCATTCTTTCTTAACATTTCATAAGCAGTGTAAATTGTTGTTCCAGATACAGAATTCTCTCTGCTGGAGTGATATATCTTGTAGCCAATTATCATGGAGGCAAACTCGATATCCTAATCTGTGATATCCTCAATTGTCATTGCTCTTTTTTCAAATTTAGATCTGGTAGCCTCACTCACAGTTTGGTTTTTGACTAATTTGAGAGTAGGTAACCCACCGGATGAGTGCAATCTAGTCACTGCCCTAATGGCATCCTTTTTTATCTTAAATGGCCTCATTAACCATATGAAGTTGTCATGCACTTTGCTCAGACTATACCGGACCCATTCATATTCTGCAAAATGGGGGAAATGAATGCACTGTCCAAAATGCTTCTCTTGGATGGCTTTGTACATAGGTATGAGTTGAAATGATTCATTTATTAGTTGTTTATGATATACATCCATCAGCTTGGATTCCCTGAATTCCTCAATATTCACATGAATGTATGCCCTAACATCTTCAACATGCAAAACCCCATGTGGAATGCTAGAGAATGCGCCTAAAGGATCTAATTCTAGAGATTTATAAGGGTTTTTCTTGAGCTTAGGGCATGGCCTATCAGTGATTTTGACAACATTCAGAGTAGCCATATTTCATAGATTCAGCGAGAGATTTACAAGAGCGAAAAGTACCTTTTTATGCCTCTAGGGTTCACGAAAAGAGCCAAAAAGATCATCGGTTGACTTGAATTCTGCAATTGATCCTTAAGAGGGATAAAGCAAACTTGTTTGTAGAGCCCTTCTTATCTTTTTCACTAATGCAAATGTGCAAATGATGAAGAAAAGAACCCTTTTATCTCTGAGAAAACCCTAATTTCATTTTGTAATAAATGCACAACTCAAGTTATTCCAGTTGCCTTATCATGAGAGAGATTTTTTCGGATCACTGAGATGTACTTAGAGCTATTTTTAGTGATGAATTTCAATTACTCTACTTTCCTCGAATCATCCCCTTTATCTGCAGATCAAGATGTTTCAGTTTAGAATCACACCCGATCAAACTGTGAAAATTCTACTTTTACCAAAAAACTGTCAAACTGGATCAATCTTGGAAGATTAGACTCTTCAAATCTTCTTGTGGATCTTCCATATCTTTACCAAGGCTTCTTTAGATATTTCTATAAGAGCCCTTTAATCCGCAGCATTCCATGTGCCAAATTTAGGCACCAATTAACTGGCTGGGGGAAAATGTTTTCCTTGAGATTCCCCCTGAGTCAAAGCTCATCTATTTAGTTTCTGGAAGGAATATCAGTACCAAATTCTGGTGCGGATCCATCCCCAACATTTTTAGTACTTCTCTTTACCCAAATCTTGTTCATCTCCCTTTGAATTTCATCCGCATTCACTTTTCCTTTTCCTTTGTCTTGATTTTGATTATGATGTATCGGACCCCTTTTATCCTAATTCTTACTTCTACAGAATTTGGCAATCTGACCAGATTTATTGCAATTGTAGCAAACAACATTTCTTTGTAGATTTGACTGATATCTTCTTGATCTGCATTGATTGGCCATATTTCCCATTCTATTACATGCAAAGCATCTGCCATTGAATGAATTTTTTATTTGCATATTTCTACATTCTTGAGATTTGTGACCATACCTTTTGCAGTTAAAACACTGTCCGAAGAAGGATGAATTAGTCTGATTCATTCTTCTTCTACATTGATTTGATTTATGACCAAAGTTATTGCAATTGTGGCAGTATCCATTGAAGGATGGATATCTTTGAGCATTTGGCTACCTTATCAGAGGTCTTCTAGGCATGTTCCTTGGATTTCCTGATCCATAGTTCTTCTGACTAGATCCGGAACTTTCCCCTTTCTCATACCCCAAGCCTTGCTTGTCATCTACCCTCTTTTGGCTTTCAAGAAGAACTTCAAGTTGAGTAGAGTTTATCTTGAATTTCTCTTTGTATTCATTTGTTGTTTGAAGATCCATTTTAAGAGTGTCTATATGATTCTCAAGTTGTTCTTCATTGTCTCTAGCTTCTTCAAGATCAGATTCCAAGTGCCTGATTATTCTATCCATTTTGTGGCAGTCTTCTAACTTCTCCTCGAGAGATTATTTTAGATTATCTTCACTTTTTCTTTTCTCTTCAATTTCTTGGGTGAATTTCATAACTCTTGATTCCATTTCATGTCTTACCATAATGACCTCTTTTGATAACTTCTCACATAACTTGGTTTTCTCATTTAGATCTTCATTAGTATCATTGGCTTCATTTTGACTTGCTAATTGTTGAAGAAGTTCCTTTCTTTTCTTCATTGAGATACTTAGTTTTTCTTTGAGGTCATTTATGAAATCATCAGGTTATTTGAGTCTTTCCCTCAGCTCATTGACTTCAAAGTGAGATTGATCAAGATCATCTAGAGCAGACTGAAGTTGTTCCCTCATACCATACATATCCATTGAGATTCCCAGATCTTCCTCAAGCTGTTAGGCTCTGTCTAGAGGAAATTAGCTCTGATACTAATTGTTGATAACTGAGAGGGGGTGAATCAGTTATCTTAATTAATTGACTTTATTTTCTTCTTTAACAATTAGTGCAATATCAAATCATATAAGCATACATAACCATGGAAGCAGAAATAAACTCAACACACATGACACAATATTTTTGACGTGGAAAACCCTGTTAAGGGAAAAAACCACAGGGTGATTAACCCAAGATTGTATTCTCTATTAAAAGAATAAGGTAGTACAAAATGGCACTTGCAAATTAGGGCTCACTACCTGAGCACACTGCTCACAAGAGGCTCACTGCCTACAATAGTTTATAGAAGGAAACTAGGTATTTGAACTGATGAGAAGCATACACATATGCTAAGGTTCAGTTCCAGTTAAGCTTAATATACTAATCTACTACACTTCATTCTTCCTCTGCCTTAGTGTTGTTGTTCTGTCACATACCGGACCTGTATCTCTATTTCCACTCTACTCTCTATTTTTCTTCGCACTTCACAATGCACCACACACACCTTCTCATCAAAATCCATCAGGTATATATATCCGCACCAAGGATTTCAACATCTTTCTAGTTGGCATCCGGAATACTCAATATTTTCCAAACTCTAGTCTGTCAGCTAAATCCTTGCTTACTAAGTGATGCATATCAAAGAGATACTTATAGTAGTCATCAATCATGTCGGCCAATCATGAATGATCTCTTAAGAAACTTGATCATCATCAATATCTCATCCGGATTAAGGTATGATGCTCTGTCGGTTAGTTCTTCCTCAGTCTATTCTGCCAAATAGGAACCCAATACTTAGATGCTCATATCTTTTCACTCTTTCATCACCAGAGGCTCAATCTCTGGAATGTATCAATCATGGTACTCCTCTTGACTTCCCCAAGTTTGCACTTTACTGAGATACTTCCTCTAAGAGATCCAGACCTAATGATCAAACCTTGTTGCATGCTCTGTTCCTGCTCACCGGACCAAAATACTATCTTCTGGTAGGCGTACCATGTCCTGCGGATGTGTGGGATGGACTTTGTTGCCATCAATGACAACACTCATGAAGCCACACAGTGTCTCTTGCCAAAAAGGAACACATATCCAATCAACTAAATGATAGTGATCATATCACATGTGATCGTAATGAGCATAGTGGCAATCAGGATCTTAACTAAATCAAGCATAAAGAAAATCAAGTCACAATGGATCACATTGAGCATTCAAATGATAAACGTATAAGAAAAAACAATGATCAAGGAATGATAACTATACATAATGAGATAGCATCAACATCCTATCAACCAGGATCATCCAACTTCATCAAGTTAGGCTCCCTTGTAGAAGAGACAATAGCAAATCCTAATTATTCTCAACAGCACACCAATGGGCTAGCATCATGCTTCAAAAATAACAAGTATCCTATTGTAGATAAGATGTGTAGAAATATGGATTATCAAGGAAAATGATTGGGCCTTTATGAGCAAGACATCTTAGAACCTATCCCAATCCACATCAGTCATGGTCAAGGCATCAAAATCCAATTATCCAAGCAATCTAATGGTGTTAATGATAATTTAATGATCACTAAGGTGACTTTATCTAATGCAATTATTGAGATAGGGACAATTCATAGCCCCTACAACAAGCTTGTTACCAACAATCCTTCCACCTCCACTATCCATATCATCAAGCTTTATCCTCCACATCCTAAACCCATCAATTGAGACCAACAAAATTGTAAGGTATATGAAGCAAAAGATCCAAATCAAATATCAAAGATGAACAAATTCAAAAATCAAGGAAGATATATGAAAGAAATATGGGTCCCAAAGCAAAATTTATGTAGCTCGAGGTCTAGGGGCTTTAAAAAGCTATTGAACCAAGCAGCAAAATGAACAACACACAACAATGAAACAAATAACTCTTTATTCATATGCAATAGAAGACAATATAGTAGAAGTACAATTATCTTCATAAATACCTTTCCATAAGCCTTACAACCATTCCATTAGTCAAATCAGACTAACCTAGCTTTCCTATGAAAACCCAGAATAATCTTCCAGCAGAAGACAAAAAAGCTCACTATGGAGAAGTCAACCTCTTTTAGTGTGAAATTCCCCTATTTATAGACATTTGAGGGGGCCACCACAATCATCACATGAATAGGACACTTTCAAATCATTAAACGGCTCTTAGATCAGTCGTACAGGTAGTCAATAACTATTTTTGTCACTTTTCAAGTGCTTTCGAATGAAAAAGTAGGAAAAAGTGACCCTACTAGATATTGTAGGGATTTTGGGATCTACTAGATATTATGGGGATTTTGGGGTCTACTGCACATTGTGGGGATTTTGGGGTCTATTGGATATTGCGGGACTTTTGGGGTCTACTACATATTGTGGGGATTTTGTGGTCTACTAGATATTGCAGGGATTTTGGGGTCTACTAGATATTGTAGGGTTTCAAGGATCATTTGTATATATCCTACTGACACTAAAAGTCCCACTTTTGCATAAATTGTCCTATTTAACTCATATCTTCACCAAAATTGAAATGTGAGCACCCATTTGGATCTTCTTCAAGATCAAGTCAACACTTGGTCAAGAATTCATAGGAAATTCTCCAAAAATTTAATCATCAACTCCTGCAACAAAATAAGAAGGAAAACAAACAAGCAAGAAAGAAAAGAAATCTTTTTGGTTGATGAGGATTGCTTGTGGACCCAGATGCTCCTGCATCAAACATGCCAGGTAAATAAAATGTTCCATGATTTGAAAACTCATGAACATTTTGGCAAGTTTGGAACTAGAATTCCATACTTGACTAGCTCAGCAGCACTCAGCCAAGAAGCTTCATTTATAGCTCTATTCTTCCATCAGACCAGGTATTCCATGTAGTCCTTTCCTTTGGTCTTCTTAGCCACTCAGGAGTTAATCACTTTATCTACTTCTTCCATCTTTTCAGGTAACTAATCTAACCATCCCTGTGCATCAGGCAAACGTGAGTGTGTACCCCTTGTAAACTTGTCTCTTCTTCAAGGAACTTGTATAGATCAGTAACATTGAAAATACGAGATATGTCTATCCCTACTGGTAACTTAATCTCATAGGCATTGGATGAGAACTTCCTCAACACCTTGCATGGGCCTATCTTCTTAAATTTCAACTTATTACATGTTCCTTGTGGAAACCTTTCTTTCCTTAAATGTGCCAAAACTAAGTCTCCTACCTGGAACTCTTGTTCCCTCCTATGCACATTAGCATATTCAAGATTGTATTTGCTGGCACTTTTCTCCGTCTTTTCCTTCATCTCCTTGTGAACTTCATGAATGTATTTTGTAAAATCATTTGTTATAGCACTCTTCATGTTCAAATCTACACTATCTCTCAGCTCATCAACACCTCTTAGGTTGTACCCATAAACTATTTCAAACGGGCTCTTTCCTACACTTATGTTCACTAAATTATTGTAAGAAAATTCTGCTTGTGCCAAGATAAGATCCCGTTGATGTGGTTTGTCTCCCACCAAACATCTTAATAAGTTTCCCAAACTTATGTTCTCAGTTTTTCCACCAGTCTGGGGATGATAGGATGAACTGAATCCTAATTCAATGCCCATCTTCTTCCATAATGTATGCCAAAAATGGCCAACAAACTTTATGTCCCTGTCAAAAACTATGTTCTTAGACAGTCCATGCAGCCTGACAACCTCTATGAAAAACAATGTAGCTATGTTGGATGCATCACTAGTTTTCTGGCATGGTATGAAATGAACCATCTTTGAGAATCTATCCACTACAACAAAAATGGAATCATTGCCTCTCTTTGTTCGAGATAGTCCCAAAACAAAATCCATACTTAGATGCTCCCATGGTCTCTTTAGTATAGGCAATAGCTGATATAGTCTTGAGTTTTTTCATGCTCCTTTAGCATGCTGGTAAATTCTGTAGCCTTGTACCAATCTCTTCACATCTACGCTCATTCCAGGTCAAAAATAACCTTCACTCAGTTGTACCAATGTCTTATCTATTCCAAAATGTCCACTCAAGCCTCCACTATGATTTTCTCTTATTAGATTCTCTCTCGTTGAACCTCTCGGTATACACAATTTTTGTCCTTTGAACAACAAGCCATCTTGGATGAAATACTCCAACCATGGTGTTCTATCTCCCTCCACTAGACTTCTACTAACTGTCCATGCTTCCTTAAAATCAGGATCATCAAGATATAAATCCTTCATTGCATCAAAGCCAACAACACTGACCCTTAACTAATTCATTAATAAACATCTTCTGCTAAGTGCATCTACTACCCTGTTTGACTTATGACTCCTATGTTTCAAGACAAAAGAATAACTTTACAAGAACTCCACCCATTTTGTATGCCTTTGGTTTAACTTATCTTGATTGTTGATGTACTGCAAGGCATGATGGTCTATTGTTAGTGAACAGATTTGTCACTGCTTGTTTTATTAGACTCACCCTGTTGGTAGTAACAACCTTACTAATAGTTGGAAAATTTAGTTTTATAAATTGTCCTCTGAAGATTTTAGAAGGTATAGCTCCCTTCTTATGATGATTTAGAAAATTTTGTATTGCTCTTTTAACTAGAAAGTGAGAAAGGAAGTTACATATAAATATGAAATCTAACTAAACCACAACATGTACTACACTGCAGGCAGGAATTTATATTCTCATAATAATTTAACCAATCTTCCTCTAGACATAAGAATGAAAGGAAGTAAATGATCAATTCATAGTAATATTAATACCACCCTTGCATCAAATCCTAACATAAGAAAGGAGACACTCCAATGGTGGTAATCTCATATAGAAGCAAGTTATCAATACTTTGCATAGTGTAATGTAGATATCAGAATTCAACACATCACATATTCAACATACAAAGAATAAATGATAAATACTAAAGAGACAATCAACTCACTACTAATCCTCCTTTGATATTTATGAAATCAATATCAATCACATACACTGTCTCAAAATATCCCCCTTACTTCCCCCAAAAGAAATGTTTGTGATCTAGTTTTGAAAAGTAAATTTTGCCAAAAAATATCCCCTTCCCTCTATTACTCATTCATTATTTAGTAAAAGAGAGAACTAACTTTCTTGTATAATAGTTATGCAACCAACAATACATATACAACAAAGTCCATGAGAAATATTAAACAATAAATAATCTCGAATAATAAAGAGTCTTGACTTAACAAATTATAAAAATTCATAGAACAATTATGAAATTGTTTCACTGTTTTCATCCTCTGTAGCATCAGATAATTCTAGTTTATATGGGGTCTTCTTATATGCTTCATCTTTGACCTTCTGTGATGGATTCAACTTAGCATGCAAGACTTTTAATCTCCCTATAATTGAGAGGACATTTTTAGCATTAGGAATATTTGTGATGGCTAGTCTTGCCCTCCACTTTTGCAATACGTTGCTAGCGTCCTCATATTTTCTTTCCATCTCAACAACATCCTTCTTGAAATTAAGCAAGCAATAAAATACATTACTGAGGCATTATATGGAATTTCCTATGGCCTCTTCCTTTATTTTCAAATCTTCAATAAGAAAATTCTTAAAGGCATGTTTGATAGTGTCTATCTCTAACATATTAGACTTAGTCTCATCATAAAGATCAATTCCTAAAGTCCCATAAGAACTTCTAAGATCAAGCAAATAAGATTGATTATTTTTGGTTAGGCTCTTCAAGTCATTAATGCATTGTTTCTCCATATACAATTTAGAGTCTACACCAACCAACCATTTCATTGATTCATTATCTTCTTGTTTCTCAATGACTTTTTTAGTGACAAGGATGCTAGAATCCAATTTGACCATAGCAGCAAGATTGACCCTGACTATATTCAACATAGCCTCATCCTTCTTGATTCTTTACAAATCATCTAGATTTTATGTTTGCTTATCAAAAATCTTACCATAAAGAGTAAATACATCATGAATGAAATGAAGGCCATCCAATATCAATTTCTCAACCCATTCTTCCACTGCACTCCCAAGATACTTATATTTGTTTATCTGGTCAAATAATTCAATGGTTACACCCTTAGGAACATCAGTAGTAGCATCTAATCACTGGGAGGTAGTATCAACAATGGATTTAATGTATGAGGTTAAAATGTTCACTTAATCCTCCAAGACTTCATTTTCCTTCTCCTTTTCCTCTAACCTGTTTGGTAAAATGTCCATAGATAACTTAGGATTGTGAATATCACCTTGCACAAAAGGTGGTCCCAAGTCTATAGTACTCACATGGATGTTAAGAAAAGTGTCTCAACCTTGCAACTTCAAAAGATTACTATTTTTCCCAATTTTGATCTTTTTGAATACCCTTTATCTTGGATAATGGTCTAGAACTTTCAAAGTTTCCAAACAAGCTAAAAATAGCAAGACTTACTATTTTTAGTAAGTCTTTCAATTGAGCTTAGATTGACCTAAAAAATTTTCAAGAAGGTGCGGAACAGCTAAGTGAACATCTCGGGTGAGTTTTGTCTCAAGATCATAGCTGGATTGCGAGATATTAAAGTTTCTATTTTTTGAAACTATCAGAAAATGTCTTTGAATTCAATTACGAAAATAAAAACTTCCCTATACACTTCAAAAATTGTCATAACTAACAAAGTCAGTTGCAAGGTAATAGATCTCTTCATGATCTTTTCGACACATCAAGCAGTTCGTCAATTGGACACCCGGAACAAAAGTTATGACCTCCAAAAGTTGGACCTTCTATTTTTGGGAAATGTAAAAATGTGTTGGACACATAAAAGAGCTGTTAAGGGGAGAGTTACACATGTTGGTGTGTGTTTTGGCACATCACAAGGCATCTTTGATTGGAGATAATTTGGGCACCACTTTTGGGTGGTTTTAGCTCATGGTTTTGTAATTACCATTGGCGGTGTACTATATTGTATCTCCTATATATCAAGAGCTTGAGATGGAGGTTGTGTGTAAGAATCTTATAGATGTCAAGTTATCTCCTGGATCTCTAGTTGGATATACTCCTGTAAAAGCTTGCTCTGCAAGTATATTGTAATCTTTGTGATTCCTGAATAATATATCAGACAGCTTTAGAGTGTGGGGTTTTCTTACCTGAAAGGATTTTCCCCACGTATATCTTGTGTTGTGAATTTTGTGTTTGCATTTGGAAGTTGTTATTATCTTTCTGTTAATGTGCATCTTAATCTATAACTGTAAAAGTAAAAATTTGCATAATTTTTTCCTTAGTAAATTAGTGTAGGAAGCGTTTTCTACATATCTTGCTTCCTTTCAGTTGGTATCAAAGTCTGATCACCTTTGGTTCTAGTTGTTGGGTAGAGGGTTTTTTGAGTTGATCTTCATTTGAGTGGGAGCTTGTGTAGAGGATTTTGAAATCTTTGTTAGGTAAGAGATGACGAGCACATCTGGGAGGTTTGAGATAGAGAAGTTTAACGGTAGTAATTTCGAGTTGTGGAAACTCAAAATGGAGGACATGCTTGTAGATCAAGATTTATGGGAAGCCATATCTGGTACAAAACCAACAGCAATGTCTCAAGAAGATAGGGATCTCAAAGATCAAAAAGCTAAGGGTTTGATAAGACTCTATTTGGATGATTCAGTGCTCTTGAATATCCATGAAGAGAAGACTACAAAGGAGCTTTGGAAGAAGCTTGGAGATGTTTATCAAGCTAAATCCCTAGTGAACAAGTTATTCATGTGAAAGAAAATGTATTCTCTAAGGATGGAAAATGGAGGATCTGTCGCTAATCACCTGAATACATTCAATATGCTTGTTCTCTAGTTGACTTTTGTTGGTGTGAAGATGGAGGAGGAGGATTGATGTATGGCATTATTGTGTTCCTTACCAGATTCATGGGACCACCTTGTTATGGCCATTGACAGTACCACTACCACCTTCAAGATGGATGAAGTGGTTTCTTCATTGTTGTCTGAAGAGATGTGGAGAAAGTCTTCTAAATCAGCCAAGGAGGCTCTTGTGGTTTGTGGTAGCTATAAAGAGAAGGAAAAGAAAAAGGATAAGAAGAAGGAAGAAAAAAGAAGATCCCAATCTCATGGGAGATCTAAGTCTCCCAAAAAGTCCAAGGCCCTATGTTGGAACTATGGCAAACCTAGTCACTTCCATAAGGAGTGTAAGGAGGAGAAAAAGAAAAAGAAGAATAATTATGATTCGAATTCTGACAAGTCCTCTCAGGATGAAGGAGAAGAATTTGTTGCTACCTTGGCAACACGTGCATCTAAGGATGTCTGGCTTATTGACTCTGGTGCATCTTTTCACATGACCTCGCATCGGGGTTGGTTTTCAAAGTATAATGAATACGATGGTGGAAAGGTGTACTTGGGTGATGACTCTCACCTAAAGATTGTTGGCCATGGAAGAGTCTTGATTCAATTTCCTGATGAACAAGTGAAGGGAATCAATAGTGTTCTGCATATCCCTAGTTTGACATGGAACCTTCTTTATGTAAGTTGAATGATGTGGGTGTGCAGGTTGTTTTCTCGAATGGACGATGCAAGATGACTAGAAGATCTAGGTGTTGGATAAGAGTGTTCAGATTGGCACTCTGTTTCAGCTTGATGTATGCGTAGTTTAGTGTAATAGTGCCTCTGTTTCAAAGAAGAGAGCTTTAGAGTCTTCATCCTCACCGTTGGAACTAGCAGCGAAAAAGACTGTTACATCTACTTCTGATGGTCATGCTTTCTAGGTACCTAAGGTTGCTCATTCTATGGAGATGAAACTTCCAGCTGAGAAGACAATGTTATGACACCAAAGGCTTGGTCACATTGGTGAAAAGGGTTTGAGAACCTTGAAAAATAAAAATCTTGTTGAGGATATGAATGACTATAATCTTGAGTTCAATTTTTATGAACATTGCATTTATGGAAAACAAAACCATGTTTAGTTTTATTCCAGTTCTCACAAATCTTTGGAGGTGTTGGACTTGATTCATTCTGATGTGTTTGGTCATGTTAATGTTCCTTCAATTTCAAAATATGTTTACTTTGTTTCATTCATTAATGACTACAGTAGAAGGACATGGGTGTATTTCCTCAGAAGTAAATCTGAAGTCTTTAATAGATTCAAAGAGTTCAAAGTTCTTGTAGAGAATTAGAAGGATAGAAAGATTAAGTGTTTGAGGACTGACAATGGTGGTGAGTTTTGTTCAGCAGATTTTGACAAGTTTTGTAAAGAACAAGGGATTGAGAGGCACAAGACAACTCCATATACCCCTCATCAGAATGGAGTTGCAGAGAGGATGAATAGAACATTGATGGAGAGGGCAAGGAGTATGCTAAGTGGTTGGTCTTAAACAAAAGTTTTGGGCTGAAGCTTTTGCTATCGCTTGTTACCTGGTTAACGGGTCTCCTACATCAGCGCTCATTGATAAGACACCTATGGAGGTATGGTCTGGTAAAAAGCCTTCATTAAGACACATTCGAGTATTTGGTTGTGAGGTTGGTGCACCTGGGCACCTAGACTTCAAGGCAATTTTTGAATTTCCCTAGGCAATTTTTGAATTTTTGGTCTCTATTTAGAAACATAGGTAGAGTTTTCTTATTAAATGTTGTAATAAATCCCTCTAGAGGCATCTTCTTATAGTGGAGGATTTACAAACTGATTTTTGCCTAAAGTTAGGACTGTTATTTGAGGACAGCTTAGTGGAAAGGCTATTTTTAAGCCTTCTTTTTTATTTTTCCATGATGTAGGAGTTATGGAATGTGGAGTATTCATTGTAAACATTTTATTTATGTTGCACACACCTCAAGGAAGGAAGCATAGAAGTTTGGAGTAAAGAAAATTAAGAAATTTTTCCAATTTTCTACATTTTTATTGTTTTTGTTGTTGTTCGCACACCTGGTACAGTCTGTACAGGCATAGTCATGGACCAAGTTGATTATAAATGTAAGGGGGAGTGAGTTACCATCCATTTTCAATTGGTTGGGTCAGATTTTATCAAGTTTAAAGCATTTTATAGCCATTTTTCCAAAACTAGGTCAATAAACTATGGTTTAAGGGGTTTTAGTAGACCGATGAGGTTTTGAGCAATTCCCACCATTTCAAAGCTCCAAAAATGGATGGATTGGCTTGGGTTAGGATGTATCACCTTGTTTGTTTGCATGCAGGAGCAGGGAGTTGGACTAAAGGAGTTTTTTGAAGACATTCATGGCTAAAAACCCTATGTTTTAGGCCTTCAAGCATTGCATGAGGAGTGAGTTGATGAAAAGGAGATGTGGAATGACCTAAGATCCCAAAAACTAGAATATTCAGATCATTTTCAATCTATTTGACACCTTGAAAAAGGATTTAGGAAGTTGGAGTGAAGTTAACCTATAGTTGCCTTGTAAAAGTGGCCTAAGTAGGCCTAGTGAGAAAAGGAACAGTCAATTTTAAACCCACACGTACCAAAGTAACCCTACCTTGTTTCAAGATATGTCATGAAAGAGCCAAATGGGTATCTGAAAAAGCATTTATTTTGTTGGTTTGAATCATTTTCAGAAAGTTATGTCAAAATTACTACTTCAGTTGTCCTAATTAGGACTAGGACAGCAAGGTGCAGCCAATTTTAGAGGCATATGTTCCAAACAAACCTTGGGTGCATGTTATATATGTTGTGTATGGGCCAAATGGGTATCCAAAAAACTAATATTTTTGGTGGTTTGATCAGTAGTTTGTGAGTTATGCCCGAAAAACCTCTTTCCAAGGGCTACAAGAACATAGGGCTAGTTGTGAGTAAAAGGATAGGTGGGTGTTTAGCCATGATCTTTTATGGCCTTGAGTGGTTCTAGACTACCAAGAGAAAGTGATCCAAGGTGGTTAGGGTGGACTGCAAGTTGGGGTTTCCATCTATCCTTCATTTGGGCATTTTTACCTCTTGTTGAGCATGCCAATTAAGGGGACAGTTAGCATTTTTGGGACAGACATCAAAGCAAACCATATACAACTTTTTGGATTGTGTTTCTAGCCTCCCCTACCTCTGCATCAGAGGCATATGCACATGTACCTAAGGAGAAGATGTCTAAGTTGGAGAACAAGGCTATAAAGTGTATCATCATCGGTTATGGCATCGGTGTGAAAGAGTACAACCTTTGGGATCCAATAGCTGAGAGAGTTCTATATAGCAGAAGTGTGATCTTCAGAAAGCTCAATCCTTCTTCTGTTGTCTTGCAGCCAAAGAAAGAAGAGAAGAAATATGATGTGGTTTAGCTTCCTTCCACCCCTAAGAAAGTTGAACCAAAAACATCTATTGGACTTGATAATGAGGAGAGCTCTAGTAGCTCTGAAAGTTTAGAAGAAGATGAAGAACCTCAACCTCAATCTTTGAGGAGGTCCACACGAATAAGGTAGCAACCTGATAGGTTTGGTTATTCATTGCATGATTCTAGTTGTATTTTTGCTTTGATTTCTAACACTGATGAGCCTAGAACTGTGAAAGAGGCTATGGGTATGAAAGATGCAGGTTCCTGGAAGGAGGCCATGGAAGAGGAGATGGCTTCTTTGGAAAAGAACAATACTTGGGACTTAGTGCCTTTGCCTAAAGGATGAAAACCTATTGGATGCAAATGGGTGTTCAAAAAGAAATTCAGTGTAGATGGCAGTGTTGAGAAATATAAGGCTAGATTGGTTGCGAAGGGGTATTCTCAGGTGGAGGGAATTGACTATGGTGATATTTTCTCTCCCATTGCAAAGCTGACATCTATTCAGTTCCTATTATCTCTTGTAGCAACGTATGATCTAGAAGTGGAATAGATGGATGTGAAGACAGCATTCCTTCATGGTGACTTGGAGGAGGAAATATGTATGTCACAGCCAGAGTACTACATGGTGAAAGGTAAAGAAAATCTGGTTTGCAAGTTGAAAAAGTCTTTGTATGGTTTGAAACAGTCTCCTAGGATGTGGTACCAGAAGTTTGATACCTTTGTGTTGAGTATTAGATTTCAGATATCGAAATCAGATCATTGTGTTTATTACAAGTTTGACAATGATTGCATTCTCATTATTGCATTGTATGTTGATGATATGTTACTCATTGGGAATGGTAAAAGTTTGATTTCTGATTTGAAGTCTCAGTTATCAGCACAGTTTGAGATGAAAAATCTAGGGGCAACTCAGTACATTATGGGGATGAAGATTAGAAGAGACAGAGCAAACATAAAACTTTGGTCAGGCCAGAGTATGTTAACACTGTGTTAGAGAGATTCAACATGATAGATTGCAGACCTTTGACAGTTCCTGTTACAATGAGGACAAAGTTATATGTTGAATATTTCCAAAGTCTCCTTCTGAGATAGAGGATATGAGCAGAGTTCCTTATGCTAGTACAGTTTGTAGTTTGATGTATGCGATGGTCTGTATAAGACCAGACATTGCCCAAGCAATGGGAGTCCTTAGTCAATTTATGGCTAATCTTGGACAGTACATTGGGATGCAGTTAAGAGAGTGTTCAAATATTTGTGAGGTACTTCCGAGTATTCCTTATGTTATCATGGTTATCCTACAGGACCTCGACATTTACTTTGTATTCATGGATTTGTGGATTCAAATTGGGCAGGGGACATTGTCAACAGGAGATCCACCAGCGCTTATGTGTTCACTATGTTTGGTGGTGCTATTAGTTGGATGAGTTAGCGGTAACCTGTGGTTGCTTTGTCCACTACTAAAGCTAAGTACATGGCAACAACTCATGTTTGTAAAGAAGCCATTTGGCTTAAGCGATTGTGTTCTGATGTTGGGTTTGATGCAGGGAAGATTACTATTTGTTGTGACAGTCAGAGTACCATATGTTTGGCAAAGAATCCTACTTTCCACATGAGGACTAAGCATATTGATGTCTAGTACCATTTTGTTCGTGACATGGTAGAGGATGGGAAGGTAAACTTGGAGAAAGTTGATACTTTGATGAATGTTGCATATTCCTTGACAAAACCTGTGAGCACAGAGAAGTTCAGATGGTGTTCAAACTCTATGGGCCTTTCGGCCCCTAGCAATTAAATCATGGTGTTGATACTCCCTTTGATCTTGCAAGGTGTTCGACAAGTGGGAAAATGTTAAAAAAAGTGCCTCAACCTTTCAACTTTGAAAGATTATCATTTTTCCTAGTTTTGCTTTTTGAATACCCTTTATCTTGGATAATGGTTTGGAACTTTCAAAGTTTCCAAAAGTTTCCAAATGAGCTAAAAATAGCGAGACTTACTAATTTTAGTAAGTCTTTTGATTGAGATTGGATTGACCTGAAATTTTCCCTAGAAGGTGCGGAATAGCTAAGTGAACATCTCAGGTGAGTTTCATCTCAAGATCATATCTGGATTGCGAGATATTAAAGTTTTTGTTTTTTGAAACTGCAGGAAAAATTCTTTGAAATTAATTACTAGAATTGAAACTTCTCTAAATACTTTGAAAATTGTCATAATCAATGAAGTTGGTTACAGGGTGATAGATCTCTTCACGAGCTTTCCGACGCATCAAACAGTTCGTCAATCAGACACCTGAATCAAAAGTTATGACCTCTGGAAGTTGGACCTTCTATTTTTGGGAAATGTAAAAACGTGTTGGACACATAAAAGAGTTGTAAAGGGGAGAGTTACATGTGTTGGTGTGTGTTTTAGCACATCACAAGGCATCTTTGATTAGAGATGATTTGGGCACCACTTTTGGGTGGTTTTAGCTCATGGTTTTGTAATTACCGTTAGCGATGTACTGTATTGTATCTCCTATATATTAGGAGCTTGAAATGGAGGTTGTGTGTAAGAATCTTATAGATGTTGAGTTATCTCCTAGATCTCTAGTTGAATATACTCCTATAAAACCTTCTCTACAAGTATATTGTAATCTTTGTGATTCTTAAATAATATATTGTGCAGCTTTGGAGTGTGTGGTTTTTTTACCTGATGTAACGTCAGAAAATGTCCCCTTGGGGTCTTTTCCCTCATAAGGTTTAGCTCCTGAGTCTTTAGAGTGCATTTAGGACATTTTAGTTCATATTTTAGCATCCCAATGGAATGAGACCTAAGTCCCATGGCAAATAGGACCTAGGTGGACCCCTTGAGTTATACCCTGCCTAAAATAGGGGGGAGGACTTGGGCGCCCGCACCCTAATCCTGTCGTATTTTAGGGCAGCCCCAATTTATGGGTGTCAGTTAGTGACCGTTATTAGGTCCCTTTGCCGACACAGTAAGTTTGAATTTCAAATATCTTGGTGGGAGTGCTTGTAGATGCATATATAAGCATGTGTAGGCATTCATTTGTAAACTAGATTTCAATTAGATTATTACTAGCAAGCTATTATGTTCTCAAGGTGATTCAAGGCTTTCTATTGTGTTGCAAGAGTAGACTTGTATGTTTTATGTGTTGATATTTGCAGATTTGAGCATCAATCTTCTCATGGCATGAAGAGCATCTTCCTCCATGAGAGCTTCACTACAAGGTGACATATCATTGTGTTTTTATCATTGATTCCTTTGGTTTTTGGCCTCTGCCTCACAAGGGCACACCTTCTTTATCTGATAATGGTGTTCAGAGACTTAAATGTCCTTCGGGGTTTGACTAAGGCAAACCTCTAAACACCACAACCCCCAAACCAAGTCTTGTGATTGCAAGTTACAGGTGTCGCATCCAGAAAAAGTGGAGTTGCAGGAAGGCTTGGCAAACATCAAGGATTCAGGATCTAAAGAAAAGTCAGACAAAGGAGCACTTCTGAGACTAGGGCACTCGCTCCAGTGTCCTCCGCAGATAGATTCTAAAAAATAGAAGTTACAGGACTGATCAATGTCTGAAGAAGGTCCAGATTCCCCAAAAAAGTAGGTACCTTGGACTTGGGTGCCCACTCCAATCTCCCCGACTGTTCCGCTTTGGGACCCCAAAAATATGTATTCTATAATTTGGCATTTTACTCCTGTCTGCAAGAGCTTTTTCTGTAATTCATTAATTTATTGTCGTATTTGCATAATTAGGGTTTTAATGGTCAATTGAGCATAGGAGAATGAAAAGTTGATAATTAATTCCCTAATCCAAGCTTCCCCTCATTTGCAAGTGACCTAGAGTATGATAGTACTTGCCACTCAACCCTAGATCCTTCAATGTTAGGGTGAAAGGAGGATTTTAACATCTAAACCACGAAAGATCAACAAATCTAATTTTACCATAAATATTTTGGTGAACTAGTGTCTTTGAACTTAAATTGCAACTTGCTAAGTATTTGTCTACAGATTTGGTGTGATTTCATTCATTAATATAGACATTTAATTTATTGCATTGAGAAAATTTCAAAAAAATTGAAAAATTTAGAAAAATATAAAAAAATTGCATTGTTAGGCTTACTAAATTGTGTCAGTTCTTTCTAAATTTTCCTAATTTATGATTTTTGCATCAGATCTAATATAAACTACAGAAAAATACAAAAATTCAAAATCTTGCTTTGCATTTTCATCATTTAATTGCTAGGGTTTTGTGGAAATTTTGACAATTTTTAGATAACCTAGTAATTCCAAAATCTAGGGTTTGTAGGCAAAATCTTTTATCAGATTTTTCTACTGATTTTATAGGCTCATTCAAATTTTCATTTGTTTTTAGTATTGCATTTTAGTGTGAATTTTCATTTAAATTTAAATTATTTGCATTTTTGGATTGAAATTTTCAACAAAAACTAGCAATTTTGGTGCATTTTCATTAAATTTACATGGGAATTTTGCATGATTAATCTTGAAAATCATTTTCATATCTGAGAGTATGTAATTTCCATCAAAATAAGACTTCAAACCATTCACATAGCATTTTGTTCCAAAATCTCAAACCTAGGGCTTTGAAAACAATGATTTTCACCAATTTTGGCCTTATAGACTTTATAAACTTGCACCATAGGTGTGTTGTGAAAGATATTTTTGCATTAATTTTCTGTTATCATGGTAATAATTTTCTACCCCTCATAAAAAGCTTCACAACACCCTTTTAACGGGCTCTTGTAGTGAAAAATCGACGAAAAACTACACATTTTGGTTGTTTTGGCCCTAGGGTTTGACCTAGTTTGTACTCCAAGCATGTTGTGATCAATTTTATGGATTGAGGTGACTTATATTACTAATATTATTCTCTATACCTCCTAAAATTCCTTACAACACCTCCTTTACTAGGTCTTGGAATTGAAAAATCGTGAAAATAGTTTATTTTTGCTATATTTTCACTAGGGTTTGACCTTAAGTGGCGCTAAAAGCATGTTGTGTTGGATAATTTAGCACCAAGAGGCTATTATTTCTGATATTATTCTCTTTCCATCAACATTTTTCTCACAACACCCTTTGTTATGCTCTTTTGCATTGAGTTTTGGTGAAAAAAGTGCCTATTTTGGCTTATTTTCACTATATTTTGACTGGGCATTATCTTGGATTTGCATCAAGAGTGTTTTGAGAGTGATTATATTGTTGTTTTGGACTGATATCAGATGTATAACTTGTTTCCCTTGACTTAAATCCTCATAGCATCCTTTGTTTCATTCATTTGCATTTAAAAAATATCAAAAAATCAAGCATTTTAGGCTATTTTTGCTTTCATCTTTTGCACCAATTTTGAAATGCTTTCAAAATCTAATTTTGCATTAGTTTGAGCATAAAAACATGGCCTCTAATCATAACAGCAACAATAGGTTCCCTCCTAGACCTTATATGAAAAGAAATGCTCATGAACCTACAATTATCTTCACTCCTCATGATAGAACAATCGGTGATTTTGAAGGACCTCTTTACATCACCGTTCAAATAATGGGAAATAATGTGGAGGGAACTCTGATTGATCCTAATTGCATGACTAATGTTGTCACTAAAAAATTCCTCTTTTCAAATCAATTAATACAAGGTCCTTATATCCCTTTGAGCTTGGTGATTAAGATGCATATGGGAGCTTTAAAGAAACCACTGGGTAAGATATCATTGATAGTAACTGTATTTGAGAAGCATGTTGAGCAATGGTTCGATGTTACTCCTGATTCTGATACCTTTGACATAAAACTTGGAATCCCTTGGTTAAAAGTTATGAAAGCAATCCCTTCAACTATTTATAAATGTGTTAAATTTCCTTTGAATGGACAAGTGCATGCCATTCGTCAAAATATGTACAAACCTTCAATTACACAACAACACTTCACATTGGACTACTTTTGTAACAAACATACTAGTGACAAATTAGAGCTACGAACAGACTTTACATTCTTGAGCTATAGAAATTACAAGGTGAAACTATTACATCCGGTACCTAGTCCCCCTACACAAGAAATGACAAAAGAGAAACAACCCACATGTGAAGAGAACTCTAGACCAAAAGGACAAGGTCCCTATGCTGAAGTTCCTCCCCCGAAATCCTTACAAAGATCAAGAGGTCATTTTCAACAAGAAAGTGTTCCACTACAACAAATGAGGTTTTATCCCAGTGGTTCATCTTCTAAATTGCACAAGCCTATGAAAGAGGATAGCCCTATCTTACAAAAGATAAGTGGTAAAACAAAATGAAATAGAAAAGCAAGAGAAAGAAGAAAGAGAAGACAAGCTTGTTGTGATGTTCACAACACACCCCATTTTACTCCTTGGCAAAATGAGGACCCCTACTGCGGCTTTGCTTTTTTTGCTTTTGTGTGTTTTGTTTTGCTTGGTGGTAAAGGGAAAAAGAGGGGTTAAAGTTGCAAACTTTGTTAAAAATAGAGAAAAAATGCATTTTCAGTCCCAGGGCATGATATGGTTGGATTCCTTGTGAAAAATGAGCTAGGGTTGCTTTTTGAACCATCTTAAAAATTTTCCATATTTTGCAAATTATGATCATTTTGGTAAAGTGTACATTCAGGTTTGTATATCGCTTTGCATATACAAAGTCCTTTGTATGTGCAAAGTCCTTTTTATACTTAATCACTTTTTGCAGTCGGGCTCATATACATTGTTATTTGCATGGTTGGGTCGATTGTATATTCTTGTTTCCTTGTATGTGTTTTAAATAAAAGCTTTATTTATACATACAGGATGGATCCGAAATAGTTTTAGAGTAAAAGTGAATAAGGGTTTGAATTCCGTCGCGTATATCTAACGTTTGTATATTTGGCAGGTTGCAACATACAGGTAAATGTACAAGACATTTTATACATAACGCGGAATCTAAAAGTTATGAACAAGAGAGAATTCATTGTATATCCGCGGGTTTGTATGTTTGAGTTACATACAATGCATTTATACACCGCGCGGACTTGAAAAGTTATTGAACCGAAGTTAATTCATTGTACATTTCAGACTTGTATATTTATGCATACCTTTGGGAACATACAACGTCCATATGCAAATCGCGGACCCGAAGGGTTGTTTAAATAAAGTTAGTTGCTTGTATGTTTCGAAATATACAATGCATAAGATACAAGTGTTCTATATACAACGCGGACCCGACAAACTTATTAAAACAAATTAAGTCGTTGTATATTCGGCACTTGTATGTTTTTTTACATACAAGGCACTGTTCACATACAAGCCGGATTCGAAATAAAGGTCCAAAATAGAAAATTCATTGTATATCGGAAAATACATACAAGCGGAGCATGCAAGTCAATATACATTGCCAATATACATAGCGGACCCGAAAAAGTCATTAAACATTGTTAAATCGATGTACATTCGGTTCTTGTATATTTGGACATACAAAGTAAAATATACATTGGTAACATACATCACACGGACTCGAAGCAATTATGGAACAAGGTTAATCCCTTGTATATTTTGCGGGCTTGTATGTTTCGGTAACATACAATGCAAATATACAATGGCGGACGTGAAATAGGTTTTAAATATGGAAAATTCATTGTATATGCGCGGATTTGGAAAGAGGGTTTCGTAAATATATAAGACCCGATATACAACGCGGATTTAAAAGTTTTTTGGAAACAGCGTTAATTCAATGTATGTTTCCGACTTGTATATTATCAAATATACAAGCCGACATGCAAACAGCATATACAATGCAGATTTTAAAGGAGTTATCAAACAATGCTAATTCGTTGTATAAGTTACGGCTTGTATATTTTGAAACATACGTTATGTAGTGCCCCTCCGTTCTCACCTTGGATGTATAGGTGAACTGGTCAAGGCGCATGAAGGTGAAAGTAAAATAATAGGAATATTCAAGGTAAGGTAAACAATTGATGTTGTACAATATAGATAGATGATTCATCCATGTGTGGTTTCATATGATAGTTAATGTGTTTTATTGATAATCTCTATTGCAGCACTGATAATGCAGGCTTTGGTATTGTTTTGCATTCCAATTATTAAGATTTTGATCTTACTACAATTGTTATATATTAGAATGGATCTCATGTGACTAATTCTGTTAGATTTAATTGTTATGATGGTACTTCTGACACTTATGATTTCATGCACCTGTATTAAGTGTAGGGTTCTGTTCAGATTAAGAGATAGATTTGATTTGGTTATGATTATGTGTTGAGCTAATCTAGATTGATATGACGTGGAAGGGACGATGTCGCATCACTCACTTGTGAGCGCCCTGCGATGTTGCAATTCCTTTTTCCACCTAGTGCTAGCTTATATGCATCTATACATGCTTGACCGTGACATTTGTTGTAGGATGCAGGTACTAGGCATCAACTCCACCTGAATTAACAGGTCCGAGCGTGCCTTGAACCTAATGGATACATTGTTTCGGAGATAACTTAAGGTCCCACATCCCAAGTCATTATCCTCAATCAGGAAGCATGACATGTCTAGTCAACCTGTCAGTTCTATTAGTATGTCGGTCTTGCAATTGATTTATATTTGATGGAGGTTGTTGGATAAGTGCATTTTGGCCTTACTTGAGAACATGTTTGATTTGGTCTTTTTGAGAACATGTTTGATTTGGGTTTTGACAGCTGTCCTACTCAGTGGGTTATGTTGTATGCCTATATTTCATTATATAGTCATACTAATATTTGACCCACTTTAATATATAATAAGGTCATATAATATTCTTATTATTATTATTAATATTTAATAAGATTAAATTGGTAATTGATAATTACCTAGTTTAAATAATTATTTAAAGTTGTTTGAATATGAATTATTTTATTACTACTATTAAATTGATTTAATTAAGGGAAGGTCACTAAACACTAGTAAATGCACTAACCAGACCCTAGAGTAGAGAGGAGACAGTCCTATCATCCAATTGACGAAGCCTAACAATTGGATCAAGAGTGTATTGATTCAGCATTACACTATGGTTACTAATGGATTTGTGATAATATGTTATTTATGATGGATATATTTTGGCTATATATTATACTAACACTTCTTGTTGAGTGTACATGTAGAATTATTATGTCAATGGATGATGGTGGTAATTCAGCCACTTTATGTCTTTTTGTGTGATGTCTGACCTAGGCATGGGGCCCTAAGGTCTATTGGCCATGATGTTAAGAAATATTATTTTTAGTTTTATGTGATAAAATGATTATGTTCTTGTGTGGGATTTAACCTTGTAACTTTTAAAATGATTTTTAAGTGTTTTTAAGAGGTCTAAGTTGTATTTTATGTTTGGAAAATTGTCTTATGTCCAAGGTACATAGGTAAGAAGTTTATTTTTGTCATTTATAATATTTTAAAAGGTTTTTAGACCCTCCTTTAAGCCCCACTTACAAAAGTGACGAAAATGGGGAGGTGGTTGGTTGAATTAGTTGGGTGGTTGAGTTAGTTGGGTGGTTGAGTTAGTTTTGGGTAGGAAGTTACTCTTTCCTTCTCTTTAAAAACTCTTCATGGAGTGGGGGTGACTTGATCATTTTATGATTTTCATTCAAGGATTCTACCATTAGTGGGATATTGCGATTGAGGTATCATGTTTTCTTTAGTAATTAATATTATATGTTTTTCTTTATTGATTAAATGTAAATTTTATATGTTTTTCTTTATTGATTAAATATAAATATTATATGTTTTTCTTTATTGGTTAAATGTAAATATTGTATGTTCTAAATATTATATGTATCCTTTATTTATTAAATGTAAAGGTTGTTTTTCTAAGGGTTGTTGCTTGTGAAATTGGAAAAGTAAACATTTCAATGTAAATCTTGAAAGAAGCATATTTGTTGCCTTATTCGCATGTCATAAACCTAGATCATCATAGCATGAATTATATTTTTTATTTTTACATTAGATCTTCCTATAATTATAAGATAGTAATCACCATATATATTGGCAGTAAGGTTTCAATATAATCATATGTTATCTATATATTAGTATTAAGATTTCTATATAATCTTATAATTGCTAAATGTTGGTGTTAGATCTTAGAAACGATGGTTTTTATCTGTTTTTAAAAGGGGTTACGAAGTCATCTTGCTAAGGATCTGTTAGTTTGTTCATATCCTCTAATAGATAAACTAATGATGTTCTTTGTGTACGTAAGTATCTTTGAACCTTGTCAAACAGTTCAAGTACCTTGTCCATTAGAGTATTTCTTACTTCTGCCTTCTATAGATCTAGATGGAAATGTTTTGCTTATGTGCATTAAGGTCTCAGATAAATATGGACTTTGGATCATATAAAACTACCCACTTTTGCATAGATTCTGCAGGATCCAATTCTTATAGTAGATTGTATTAAACATCTTATTAGCTCTTCATTTAGTCAATTTATATTTTGGGTGTCTTGTTCTTTGTTTGTCCAAATCTTCACAGTATTCTTGATCGACCATAATCCAAATCTAGATAACCCATTTAATACGGTGTGCATACTCCTTAAATCTGTCAAACTCCATCCTCTAGGTGAGACTCCAGCCATGTATAACAAAGGTGTTT
This sequence comes from Cunninghamia lanceolata, assembly GCA_027924645.1. Classification (NCBI taxonomy): domain Eukaryota; kingdom Viridiplantae; phylum Streptophyta; class Pinopsida; order Cupressales; family Cupressaceae; genus Cunninghamia; species Cunninghamia lanceolata. Next base: position 20,222,111 of record BSBN01000112.1, on the reverse strand, counting down.
CAAATTGGGTGTGGTGGTCTATGAAGTCGTCGCTTGAAGAAATGGAAATGGTGTGGCTACTACTCAAAGGCAGAGTGGTGTTGTTTATAAACCGTCTAAAATTTGAAGGTTGATTGACCAAATCTTACCTTGAGGATAGGAATAACCTACACAAGTGCATGAACATGTATATAAACATTTATGTCATATGGATAGTTGTATAGGTATCAATTATTAATTATAAATTAAATATGAATCAATGCATAGTTAAGATACATGATTTAGTAGATGAGTTTGTTGGAGTATATATATATGATATAGATATTAACTTATGAAACAAAAGAAACGTAGTTGTTATAGTTTAATACAAATGTTTATTAAACTAATCGATATGATCGCATATTTACTATAATATGGCATTGATTCTATTATAATGGTTTTGTTAGTAGAAATATGATATATGGGGTTGGATTATAAATGTTGTAATTAGCATTTAAGTTATAAGTATTTGTAATTAATATTATCTATGCATTGTTTAGCTTGACGGTTATATGTAATTGATGAGTGATTAATATAATAGATAGTATCGATTTATTTGTTAATGTGAATAGACGAAAGATGATATGGTGATATATTTAGTGTTGACATTTTTTTTTTAATTTAGTTGGAATTGATTTATTTATGATTTGTTACAATGGTTTTGTTAAGTTAAAATTTGATAAGAAGGATTGCGATCAGGGTAAAACATTGTATTTGGTTATGCTTTAAATAATTGGTATATTGTAAATGAATCTTGTGTAAGTTGTACCTTTGGTCGTAATGGGCTTGAGTGTAGGTCGTAAAGGTTTGTGTTCCAGAGGCATAGGATAATAAGATTTGATATTTTGTGTTGATGTTGTAAGAACATGATGTCTCCTGTATGAGAACTTTAGTTATCATAAATAAGGTAGGATGTAGGGTTTGGGTTTTGAGGTTCTTAGTGAGTATCGCATCTTAGTTTAAAAGTGATATCCTTATCATGTTATTGAATTAAGAATAGAATCATTTGTGATCTCTTTTAGATAGTTTAGTTCTAAGCGTTGCTCGTCAAGTGTCTTGTCGAGTAATGGTTATTGCTAACTTTTCCTAGTAGTGAATTAAATGTTGAGAATAAGTGCTAACTCTTTGTTATAATTGTTTTGGACTTGGATGAGTTGTCGTTTGCATTCATAATGAAGTCCACATTCATGGATCCCATTTGATATAATAAATTATGTTGTTGTTTATATCGTCTTGTTGTAAGGAATAGTAGAATAATTGAAGTGAATGTTGTATTGATTCATGGGCATCTTATGAGTACGGTATTGCTTTGAAGACCCATGGTTAGTATGTCATATTATATATTGCACTTAGGGTATGTTATTGAATTGGTCTATTTGAAGGAGTTGTGTTTTTAAGAGTAAATGTTAATGTGGGGATTGTTGTGTTTCAGTGGTGTCTAGTGAAAGTTTATTCCAGAGGCCAGTAGGGGTAGTTGTGGGTTTGATCCTTGCATTGTTGCATTCTAGTTGAAGAATGAGCATGTTTTGGTTTTATGTGTTGTTGACTTCCCTCTGCTTATGGTTTATATGATTTTCACGACTGTGTAAGAGGGATAATGCCTTGTTCAGTATATCTAGTCCTGTTGTTATGTCTTGAATCCATGTTGTTGAGCTCTTCTTGAAGGTTGTGATTCCATATTGTGATGAGCTTGTTTTAAAATTCTATGTTGGTCTATGTAACGGATTGATTTTGGGAGCAAGAGGACCCATGCCTTGCTCTGGTGATTTATTATGTTGTTATTGGTTGCAAGATGGTTGATGCCTTGCATTGTTATGCATATTTGTTGCTATGATGATAGTTGTTATGTTTGATGGATAGGGTTTCTAGGTGCAGGTAGGGGAGTGGCTTCTAATGTGAGGCCGGCGCCCAAAGTGGTTGTCAAGGTAACCCATTGGAAGTTGTTAATCCAGTGATAACTTAATAATAAATTTAGAGGGTTGGGTAGTTTTCACACTAATCAAGATAATTGGATGCCTCACTCATGCTTGTAGTGCTCGTTCAGGCTAAGGATGAGATGAGAAGGCCGTGGTTGGCAAAATCAACTTCCTTGTCCTCATGAAAGGAATGTTGATTCCGCATGTGTCACCCTATGGGGCCGGCGTCTAGAGAGAGACTGTCAGGGTAACCCATGGATGGGGGCCGGCGTCTAGCTAGAGGCTGTCAGGGTAACCCATGTTAGGGCCATGCGATGACACTCTCCCTACTGTAGCCTAGCATTCCCTAGTTGTACTCTCCCCATTTATCGTGTGTTGCCTCTGGAAGTGATATTGAGTTTCTTGTGATGTTGTCATGTGTTGTAATGGTGCCATGAATAGTCCTTGTTCATGTTAGGCATTGTCTACCAGACTGTTTGACGTTTTGGGACCTTATGTTATCTCCTAGCTCGGAGGGGTGGGCCTCAGGGTTCCACATGGTTGGGTGGTAAGAGCTATCCATTGGTCCTTTTTGGAGATACAGTTCGAGTTCCGCGCAGAGGTCTTCCAGAACCAGTTCGCTCTCCTCCTTCAAAGTTGTATGCTTTCTTATGTATTCTTTTGTAAACCGACATGATCAGTCTTATAATCTTGTAATCATGTAATCATGTACTGAGACTCTGTAATTAATCTATCCTGTTACAGTAAAAGTTATTTGTATCTATTTTAGCAGTGTAATGGCTATTGCTTCTATAGTTTTATTTTCTGTCATTAATGCAATTATGTTGCCCTAGAGTTGTTAGAAGAGTAATATCGTGTATACGGTGTAATATGATATGTTTGGTTACTACTTGCACTATCTTGCTTTCAAAAAAAAATTATTATTTCTGTTACTTCTGCACTTTTAGTCTAGCACTCTAGGGTTGCATGATGGGGCGTTACATCTGGTAGATGGGGCGTTACACCTTACACCTTACACATACAAGCCAAAATCCAAATGAATCTAAAATTAGATTTATCCTATGTATCACGTCTGAGTTTGCATATCAAGAGATACATTGCGGATTTGAACAGTTATAAATCGAAGATAAGTGCATGTATATTTTGCACTTGTATGTTCTTATATACAAACCAATATACATTGCGCTCATGCAAACCAAAACCCAAGGGAAATCAAAACTGATTTATTGCTTGTATCGCGTCCGACTTGTATATCAGAGGATACAATGCATATGTACATGGGGCAGAATTGAAGAGTGGTTTAAATAGAATTAACTGCTTGTATATTTCCAGCTTATACATTGAGATATACAAACCGATAGACATTGTAATATACAAGCCGGAATTAAAAGGAAATTGAAATCCGATTTAACGAAAGTGTCGTGTCCGACTTGTATATTACGACATACAAGGATTTAAGAGAGGAAAAAAGGGCAGGAAAAGGAAGTGATAGGAATTTTGAGGTTATTTTTTAAGCCCGAACGCATATTTTCGGTCAACAATGGTTGACCCGACTTTTCTAAGGATTGTATATGCATTTTTTAGACGCGATTTTCATGGATTCGGGGCCCGATTGATGCATTCACACAGTCGCGACTTTTGGCAGTTGTTTTCCTTCCTGTAGGTTTTTTTTAGGACAATACTTATTGCTTATCCATTTTTTGTAGATTTGTAGTTGAGGAGGGAGCTGAAACTTAATGGCGGTGACATCACAGAGGAGGAAATCAGATCTCAGGAGCAGAGGAAGATAAGGATGAAGTGTGAAGAAGTCAAGGGTCTTCATTGATGAGGATAAAATGCAGCTGAAGACATTATTGCAGCAGACCACAGAAGTTATTATTGAGCTGCTAGGGTTTCCAGAATGGCATATTTTGCCCAGATTGGATGTATGCTCAGAGATATTTTGGGAGATTTCATCTCCAACATTTATATTGTAACCATAGGTTTGAACCATTGTTTAACTAGGGTTTTGAGTTGTATTGAGGACAATCAAAGTCTATATATTGTGCCTCTATGCACTGTAAAACTTTACACAGGGGCTACATAGAGATTTGTAGTGGCAAGAATTTGTAACAATAGCATTTAGTATAGTTTAGAGGTAGAAGAAGGAGGTCGCCTGTGTCTGCAATAAGGAATGCGTGGAACATCTAGCTTCCTTACTGTATCTATAAAGCTTGTAAGTTTTCTGTAGTTTGATCATTGAAGCTAAGAGTCATTCAGACATTGCAAATCTTATATGACTGTTTATTTCCAATACAATTGAATCTGGGATTCTGCATCTATCTTCTGAGTGTTTTCTTGCTCTTCATTGTGTTTGAAACATTTTCTATTAGAGCTTGTAATTTTAGGTGTATGTTTGTGAAAATGCTCAGAACTTACACTTAAGGTTTTGTCTGTGGATTTGATCAAGTTACTGTATGATTTATAAAGTGCATTACAGAACAATTAGATCCTTTGGTAGAATGAATGATATTTAGTTTAGATCTTTCTAACTTTTCCCAACCCATCTGAAAATACTTAGCTTAAAACGTAGAAATTTGAAAGAAATTTGTCTCATATTTGAAAGGTATGCATAACTAAGTTGAAAGTAGACAGGTTTTCATTATATTTAAGAGGAGAAAGCTGCAATAATTCAAGAAAACCATTTAAGGCTTTGCAGCATAGCAACACTTTTATGCAAAAGAATGAACAAACACACTGATATTTATAATCTTTTTGCATAAGTCCAGTTAACCAACATGAAACCCTAAACTACGTAAGGCCCCTTGAACATTACAGCTTCACATCGACCAACTGAATTTGCCCAACAGGTCAAGACCTGACCATATTAAACTTGGGATTAAGTGAATCTTAACTGATTCCTTCATATCTTTCAAGTCAGTTTTGGTTCATTTTATGTGAATTTTAACTAATTGTTATGATTGCATCAAAACCATCATCAACAAAGCTTATGCCATAAACCTTGCCTCTCAACAAGAAAACATTGATCCCAACATTCAATCAAACAGAGATGATCCTAATGATGAATAATATATGAACTTGGCTATGGTACCTTATGTCCCACTATCCTCCATCATTAGGGAATGGGACAATGATGATGATGATTTGCTTATAGACAATTTCTAGCCTAGCAAGGGCCCTACAGGTAAGTATCTCCAACCCTTTATCTCTCTCGTGATGTGCTTCCCCCGTGATGTGTTATGTGTTGTTTAGGCCTCCTAGGATGACCTCAGATTCTCCCATAAGGTTTGGGATACCAGGAGACTGCCTCTGTTGTGACCTTCTTCTATTTGTATCATCATTCTTCTATATTGCCTCTCTCTTATTTCATGGTTGTGTGTTGTTTCTGACGGACATAGCATCGTGGTTGGTGGCTTGGGGGCATCCTCCTATGTTACTGTCCCTAAGACACTTGTTTCTCCTCTCTTATTTATTGTTTCCCTTCCTCTAGTGTTTCCACCTAGCGGGCGGATGACGACAAACATTTATACTGATACGAACCTAGTGTCCCTTTCGAGAGCAATCAAAAAATGGACTGTAATTCCTAATATGACGATGGGGTTGTATATCTTATCTGATGCTTGGCTAGTGGAAGAACTCGTGCTTTCCACGTAGTGAATTTTATGATGTTTCTATCGCATTTACAAACCTTAATAATACTGTTGCTCTATGCACCTTTGTTTGCTTTTAAATCTAGCCTTGGCAGTACTCAATTCAGAGAGCTTCGTGATATAGCCCCTAGTTATCCTCAAACTCCAAATTTGATGTATAACCTTGGGTCTTTGTGTGGTTAATCATATGCATTGATGTTGTTGTTTATCATTATGTTGTAGACACTAACATGTTTCTTGTAGGGATGTGTTTGTGGGAACATTTGGCAATCGTAAAGTACATGTCACCTCTGGGGGACATGGGCTTTGCGAAAGTTGGTGTTCCCTTGTGTGTTTTCTTCCTACCTTAACGTGCTTGATATCAATAACTGATATCAACCACCTTAAGGTGGGGGTATATAAGGCAAGCTGTCTGTTATAGATGTTAGCAATGTGTTTGACCTCAAATGCATAGACTTGCGCCCCAGAGTAGTGAATCATGCATCTGGAGTTTGTTTGCAATCAATCAATCAATCATGTAAGCCCTCTGTGGAGGTGGGATATTGAGAATATCCTTTTTCTTAAGCCCTCTGTAGAGGCAGGGATGGTGTCTTTCTTAGAGCAGATTGCATCATCCTGTCATTTTCAAAAGTCCTCTGTAGAGGTGGGGAGTGGTTCTGTGACTAACTCAACCCTTAAGCGTGTCTTCGATGATTGTTGTGGCTAAGCCCAATCATTGATGTGTGCATGTAATGTGCCTGAGATGGTGTTGGACCTAGAAATAGGTACACTCCATCGCTTGTCTGTCGTGGTTTCTCCATGTCTTCAAGTGTGTGTGTTTTCGCGTGCTTGTTTTATATGGCATGTTTGTTGCCCCATATGCATAGACCAGTGCCTTTGAGTAGTGCTTCATGCATTTTGGGAAGTTTTGTGTGTATTACATGTGTGTTGCCCCATCTGCAGAGAGCAGTGCCTTCGAGTAGTGCTTCCTACATTTTGGGAGGTTTGTTTACTTTCCAGTACTTGCATTTGCATTTCATATTTATGAGAAAAAGAAAAAGAAAAGATATCATTTCTATCTTCCATGCATTAATGTGTCTTCCATGCATTAACTATCTGCTTTGTGTTTTGTGTGACTATAACTGTCTTCTCCGTGTTTTGCATTCCTGTTACTGTCTTCTATGTGATTGGCATGTCTCCTCTGTGTTTGGTGTGTTTGCTATGTTTGTGACCTTACTTTAATGCATGTATTAGCCTTGTGTTTATACATACATTAAAGTGGGAGTTAAATGTAACATCAAAAAATGTCCCCTTGGGGGCTTTTCCCTCATAAGGTTTAGCTCCCAGGTCTTTAGAGTGCATTTAGGACATTTTAGTTCATATTTTAGCATCCTGATGGAATGAGACCTAAGTCCCATGGCAAATAGGACCTAGGTGGACTCCTTGAGCTATACCCTACCTAAAATAGGGGGGAGGACTTGGGCAGCCACGCCCTAGTCCTGCCCTATTTTAAGGCAGCCCCAGTTTTTGGGTGTTAGTTAGTGACCATTATTAGGTCCCTTTGCTGACACGGTAAGTTTGAATTTCAAATATCTTGGCGAGAGTTCTTGTAGATGCATATATAAGCATGTGTAGGCATTCATTTGTAAACTAGATTTCAATTAGATGATTACTAGCAAGCTATTGTGTTCTCAAGGTGATTCAAGGCTTTCTATTGTGTTGCAAGAGCAGACTTGTATGTTTTATGTGTTGATATTTGTAGATTTGAGCATCAATCTTCTCATGGCATGAAGAGCATCTTCCTCCATGAGAGCTTCACTATAAGGTGACATATAATTTTGTTTTTATCATTGATTCCTTTGGTTTTTGGTCTCTTCCTCACAAGGGCACGCCCTCTTTATCTGAAAATGGTGTTCAAAGACTTAAGTGTCCTCCGAGGTTTGACTGAGGCAAACCTCTAAACACCACAACCCCCAAACCAAGTCTTGTGATTGCAGGTTACAGGTGTCACATCCAGAAAAAGTGGAGTTGTAGGAAGGCTTGGCAGACATCAGGGATTTAGGATCTAAAGAAAAGTTAGACAAAGGAGTACTTTTGGGACTAGGGTGCTCACTCTAGTGTCCTCCGTAGATAGATTCGAGAAAATAGAAGTTACAGGGCTAATCAGTGTCTGAAGAAGGTCCAGATTCCTTGAAAAAGTAGGTACCTTGGACTTGGGCGCTCACTCCAGTGTTCCCGACTATTCCGCTTCGGGACCCTGAAAATAGGTATTTAGTAATTTGGCATTTTACTCCCATCTGCAAGAGCTTTTTCCGTAATTCATTAATTTGTTGTCGTATTTGCATAATTAGGGTTTTAATGGTTAATTGAGCATAGGAGAAGTTAAAGTTTATAATTAATTCCCTAATCCAAGTTTCCACTTATTTGCAAGTGACCTAGGGTATCATAGTGCTCGTCACTCGACCCTAGATCCTCCAATGTTAGGGTGAAAGGAGGATTTTAACATCTAAACCACAAAAGATCAACAAATCCAATTTTACCCTAAACACCTGAAAGGGTTTTCCCCATGTATATCTTGTGTTGTGAGTTTTGTGTTTGCATTTGGAAGTTGTTATTATCTTCCTGTTAATGTGTATCTTAATCTGTAACTGTAAAAGTAAAAATTTGCATGTCTTTCCTCAGTAGATCGGTGTAGGAAGCATTTTTTGCATACCTTGATTTCTTTCAATGGAAATCATCAACAGATATGTCTTTCATCTCCTTTTCTACCATGGCTTCAGCTATCGCCACATACGGGGGCTTAGAGACTAGGTCCACCATTAACCTAGACATTCTTTTAGCCCTCTTTGGGGTAGATTCTCGATTTAGAAGCCTACCCACCACATCAAAATCTGTGTCAATAATTTGAGAATACCTTCTTTTGTTTCCAACCTCTATTTTTAACCAAGCTGGGGTGGTTGTCACAAAGGAATCACTTGTATCCTTTTGAGAAACCTTATCTAGTTTAAGAGTACCATCCACTGTTGTCTACTACTGGGAAGGAGGGGGAGTTTGAAATGACACATCCTGAGAAATGTGAGGAGGGGTTCCACATTACTTTGCATTTGATGTGGCTTCCTCATTTTCCACACTCTGTAGTTCCTGTTGTGGTGCCCCTAATATCTTATCTGCTTGTGGGTTGATGCATTTCTTGACCTTTTGTTTCTTCTTAAGCATTTGAATATTTTCTTCATACGAATCTTTGGAACTTTCTTTCTTTTTAGGTCCATCTAGCTCACTTTGTCATGTAATCAGAGACTATAACATAGTATCTTGAACAAAAGAAAGGTTACCATGATCAAGAGTTATTATAGAAACTTGTGGGTTTTCTATAACTAGCTCCTTGTGGGAAGGAGAACCTGCACCATCATCACCCAACTTAGAATGTAGCCATGTTTGACTTCTATGCAATACAAAAAAAGTTCTAGTCTTAAGATCAATGATTTCATCTACATCCCAATCAATATTAGGTAAAGCCTTAACACTCTCAATAGCAAAAGTAGGTTCAAGAACATCAAAATAGTCATCAACTATGTCAAGAATTTTCCAACCAAGCCTATAAATCCTCATTTAGTCAAGAGTCGGTCTTGACCAATCTCTCCTTATGACTTCATGTTCATCAAAGCAATCAGTCCAAAAATCCTCTAAATGAGGTATGTGCTTTCTCAACATAGGAAAATACAAATTCTTCTTAACAAAATCTTTACTATCAAAGTTACTTCTGGAGCCATAAGATTGAAAGTGAAATTGATTTAACAATCTGTCCATATTTTTGGCATCCTCTGGCTTAGAGAAAGTATAGTGAGTCAACTTCAATGGAAATGGGTATCCTTTCTTCTTAGCATCATAATACCTTTTTCCTACCAAATAAGCTTGTCTACACACTTCCAAAAATATTATATAATCCGAAGCATATCTAGACAATTTGAGTGGGGGAAATTTAAAACCTCCTATTTGGATATAGGTAAATTTATCATATTGAATGAAATAACTGCCAAATCCCATTATCTAATTGCCAGCTTCAGTTGAGATTATGAACTCAAGATTCTCCCAAATCCTTCTGACCACAAGCATTAAGAAGGCATCATTCACCCTCCTATACATCTTATTTCCATTCTCCTCTTACAATTGAGGGAAATAATCATATACCTTTACCTCTAGAGTCATTGGACCTACTACCTATAGCACTGTCTATCTTGGTTGTATGGTAGCCAATAAATAAATCAAGAATGAACACATATGAATTCTCCCATTATTATGAAAATTTACTAATCAATTATGCAGTTGATCATTTATTAGCTGGGACCAATCAATGTATTGTTTTCAATACAAATCATAAGGATATATTAACATGTCCAATTTTCAAATTCATCACATTCTCTACTGCCCATCACTCTATGATGTAGAGTAATAATTTCTGAGATCTCATCTTTGAAATGACCTCTAACCAAGTTATTGGGTAATTAGGAGCCTCCTTTTTTTCTAATTTTTCAACCAAGTGGTGGCTATTATATCTTTACATTTCTTCACTCCATCCAAGTAAATATTAGTGGCTTTCTCCTAGGTTGCGTCTACATATTCTTCGTGAATAGGCAAGCCTAATCTATTAGCAATGGAGACAACATTTAACTGTAGAATTACTTGACCACTCACAGTCCTGATTTCTCTTACCTCTGCATTATAATTTTGAATGAAAGACATTATCAAATAGGTGCATTTCATTGCTGAAGGGAAACCCCTAGCATGTGCCAACTTGTTGTCAAAAGTTTTCTGAGATGAGGAATCATCAGATCTGGAATGAAAGGATGGAAGATCACCTCAAGAAAGATTTAAAAATAGATCTCTTCATCAGGAAGGAATGTCCCAATCCCAATGCTTTTAAGATTCAATTCAGGTCCCTTATCTATCATCCTGAGAATAAGAACAGAATTTTGCCATTATACCTAAAAAGTTTGCAAGAATGCTCCATCAATTTTGGTCTTTTTATGATCAATTCAACAAATCCAGTACTTCCTGTAGCAAAGAAGAGATGGAATATTTTGACCTCGGAGCAGAAAATGAGAGAGGTGGTCACCCCTGCAAACTTAAGATTATTCATGAGAAAAGCAAAGTTGATATCCAAACTGATGGATAACCTTAAGCAGGAATGGACAGGTGGACAGTTCAAGCCCCCTCTAATAATTGAACCACTCCCTATCTGGGTTGAATAGATAGAAGAAGAGAAATTACAGGACTGGATGAAGTAGGTTGATGAATACAGAGGCAATGGTAATATCAATCGCACAACTTGGACCACCTATGCACAGGATTATAGCTTGACTGACAAGCTGCTTCACCAGAATAAATCCAGAATGTGAGAAGCAGGAGGACCTGCCAAACCTTAGGTATGGGGGGATGATGAGTACCAAATTGCACCCATGAAATACATCTTTTTACCTCTCTTTTTCTCCTTCCATTCTCCATCTTTCCTAATGTCTGCACCCAAATAAGCTAGCAAGATCATTCTATTTAATGATTAATTGAGATAAATTATTTAACATTATAATTTCTGATTGAGTGACTAATGTGCATGGAATTGATGGAAAAATGCAGAAACTTCTCTCTTTTGAATCAACAAGTGTAGATGCCAAGAACAGCAATTTTGTGCATCTCCAGAGATAGTCTTCAATGATCTCTAGAGACAATACCAAAGTACCATGACACCTGAAGTTTTGAAAAAATGAGGAAAGCCTCTCTGGAGCTCTGTGGGAGTCTAGAGCATCTCCGGAGCTGAACAAAGAAAGCTACAGATATCTCCAGAGCTACAAACATATCTCTGAAGCTACAGACATATCTCCAGAGCTGCAGACAAGGACAGATATCTTCAGTGCCTCCTGAGAGTATGGAATATTTCTAGCATAAGCTACCAATCAAGCACTCTCAGCAGTGATCTTAATACCCCTCATTTCACTCAAATCATCACCTAAGTGGTGAAGGGTCATCTTTAGTTAAACTATTGGAGTTTTTATCTTTTCAAAGTTTTTGCATGAGTTACGGATGGAACTGATTCAATATCCACATTTTCAGGGCCTCGCTGCCCAAATGTATTAAGACTCAAACTTAGATTCTAAGTGGATTTCTATTCCACTCAAGTCTACTTTTATTGCATGACTATTTTCCATAGTTAGACAATTAAGTACAATAAAGAGATGGATGTCATCTCATAGAAGAACTGGTAGATAAGATCAGTGATATGTCACCACTCATTTTCATATACACTTATAGAAATAGCAGAAGAAATATACAATGATTGAATTATTTTGATTCTCAATAATTTCAATTTTGTGATATCAATATCTTTCATGAATGCAAAGTGTATGGAATTAGGTTGAATTTAGTTGTGATCTTCTTTTGTGTTGATTCTCTACTATAGCCTTCAGCCCCAAGGGTGTGGAGCAAGGGCCCACTCTCACCACCAAGGCAGGAGGCTAGTAGCACTGTTTTATTACTTTGGATTTTGTTGTGAAAAGTATTTACTGATTTTGATAGATAGATGCATGTTACTGTTTTTAAGATTGCTTTGAGTAAATTTCCTGTTTAATTTTGTTTTTAGCATTCCTTAAATTCATTTAGTAAGTAGATAGATTAATCTCTTCAAATTAGTAGAAGTTGTTAGGATTAGCTAGGGAAACTGGTAACTGTAGAATCCCTAATTGCAGACAGTTGAGAACACAACCCCTAGATTTTGACATCTGAAAACAAATTAAATGATGAGGTACAACGACACCTTGTCAAATAGGAGACCTAGGGTTAGTGTTCATCCTATGCCAAAATTCACAAAGATTGACATGTCCCAGGTTGGTATCTCTAACTCTTGATAATTCATTGTTGATAATGTAAGAAATATCCAACCCCTTATACTTGTATTTCATCTTGATCGACCCAAGTAACTAGTGGGTAGGATTCTTAACTAGGGTGAGGCATGATAGACCTAGGTTAAGTAAGGGGAAACAATAATCTCTTTAATTTGAAAAGAAGAAGGTACCACTTGACTTACCTTGATGGTGACACTTGACAGGAAGAGGGTGGCTAAGCGAGTTGTGGTTAACTCCCAGGAACACTTCTTCAAATAAAAATAGCAAGTGACACTTACGAAGAAGGTTTTTACTTTATAAGATAATGAGAATAGGGTTAAGAGATTTAATATCCCTTGCAATAAATGCTACCCCCTTTGCTTACAGAAGCACTTTATCAAAAATCACATCTCTCCTTTATCGGCGATTTTTACTTTTTCCAAACTTAGTTATCAGCAAAATCTCTATTTCAAAAACTTCACTCTTAAGTGCTATCTTCGTTTAGTTAGCAAAAAGTAACTTTCACAAACCAACTATGTAGCCGATTAAAATCATCCATTACTTTATCGGCGTTTTGATCATTTCATGAACCAAGTTGAAAAATGTCAATGTTGTTGACAAAATGTGATATCTACAAACTTTATTGAGTTAGGCTATAAGCCTAAACATTTCTTCTTTATTGGCGCAACACTTGGCAAAGCAATGACTATCGGCTTATCTAGGAACCAAAGAAAAACTAAACATAAGAACTAAAACTTCACTTCACAAAAGGCAAAGATAGCTGATAAAAGGATGTGTCAGGGTGACTTATCAGGAAATCAGCAAATTGGAGAAATATATAGCTTACAAACCAAATTTGAAAGTTTGAGAAAATAAAGAAAAGTTGACTAAGACAAAGCGAGACCATGAAGACTTGTCAGGAGAAATAAGAGTTCAAGAACTTAGAATTTTGTCGATAAGTTCACAAACTTGATATTTTTCTGACAAGTTTATTGATTGAGACATTTCCTAATAGGGTAAAGGGATTAGCCAAGTTTCGAAAAACTCAAGTTTACTGACAAAGCATCATAGCAATAAGGTTTCAAAGTTCAAAAAAGAGAGAATTTGTCAATAAAAGAAGGAATAGGGACAAGACTTAAAAATATGACTCAAAGACACAATGGAAATAGAGGTGAACCAAAAATCTCAATTTTGGGGAAACATCTATGTACAATACAAACTCATTTGATAGAAAGTAATGCATCCACTTCTTTAAGGCCTACACTAGATAGCATAGAATTCTTGGTCATAAAATGAGTATTTCCTCTTTGCTTCATTTAGTTTCTCACTGAAGTAGGCAATGGGTCAATCTTCTTGACTTAACATTTCCCCAATTGCACTACCACTAGCATCATAATCCACTTTAAACACTTTGCCAAAGTCTAGCTATGCCAACACTGGTTGTTCTCTCACCTTCTTCTTTAACAACTAAATGCTCTTTTCTGCTGCAACATTCCATTGGAACTCTTTCCTAACACCCTTCATTGTCTTGGTGATTGGTGCGTATATTCCACTAAAAGTTCTAATGAACTTCCTATACAAGCTCGCCAAGCCATGAAAACTTTTAGCATCAAACATGTTTCTAAGTGAAGGTCAATCCACTATTGCCTTAACCTTCTCAAGGCCCATCTTCAACCCTTCTTCAGACACTATGAAACCTAGATATACTAGTTCCCTTTGCATAAAACTGCATTTATCCATGTTTACCAGCAACTGTTCTTCTTTTAACCTCTGCAAAACTTCCTTAAGGTGCAACAGGTGTTCCTCTTTTATTTTACTAAAAATCAAAATGTCATCCAAATACATGATGACAAATTTGCCAAGGAAAGGCTTCATGACCTCATTCATCAATCTAATAAAGGTATTAGGTGCATTTGTCAACCCAAATGGCATCACTATCCACTCATACAGTCCATCCTTGGTCTTGAATGTTGTCTTCCTTTCATCCCCCTCTCTAATTCTGATTTAGTGGTATCCACTCTTAAAATCAATCTTGCTTAAGTACTTTGCTACACTCAAACAATCCATCAAGTCATCCATACGAGGTAATGGAAAGGTGTACTTAATGTTTATATTATTTATAGACCTTGAATTAGTGCACATTTTCCATTTGCCATCTTTCTTAGGTGCCAATACAACAGGTACAGCACATGGACTAAGGATCTTTCTAATTAGCCCCTTATCCAATATCTCTTGCACTTGCTTATTCACCTCTTCATTTTCCATAGGTGTCATTCTATATGGTGTGTTATTTGGTAGACTTGCAACTGGTATCAAGTCCAAGCAGTGACTTATGCTTCTAGTTAGAGGTAATCCATCAAGTAAGTCCTTCATTAGAATGTCATTGAATTCCTTTAGAATTTCTTGAACTTCTATGGGAACTTTTGCCCCTTTCTCTGCTGTCATAATTTCTGTAACTTGAGGTAGGAAGGCATAACATACCTTCTCCTTTTTTATTTCCTTTAGGAACTATTTTCTAGTTACTAGACAAACCCCATTAGTTTTCTCAACTTCCTCATCCTCATCCTTCAAAGGATTCAACACATACTCAACCCCATCCTTCTTGATTTTAATACAATTACTCTTGCCATCATGAATGGCATGCCTATCATATTGCCAAGGTCTTCCTAACAGAATGTGGCATGTATCCATTAGCATAACTTCACACATTCTCTCATCTTTGTAATTCCCAATGTGAAATTTAACAAGGCATTGTTCACTTATCAGTAACTGGTGTCCCTTTTGCAGCCAGGAAACCTTATAGGGAGTTGGGTGTTTCAACCTTTTCAGTTTTAGCTTCTCCATCATATCTTCTGACACTAAGTTGTTAGTGTTATTGCTGTCCATAATGACTTTGCAGCATTTTCCTCCAGACTTACATCTAGTTCTAAATATATTTCTTCATTTCTCTGGTACCTCTTGTACCTTTTCTAGTGTTAGAAGGAATTTCCTCGACATCAAGGATTCTCCATCCTCATGTTACTCTCTAAATTTTGGTGAGGCTACACTTGCCACACTCTCCTCCTCAGCTTGTTCTATATAGACTCTAGTCTCTTTTCCTTTGCCACTACTTTGTTGTACCTAGGGACATTCAAATGCCCTATGTCCATCCTGTCCACACTAGAAACATGTTCCACTAAATCCTCTTCCTCTTCCAAAATTTCCTCTACCCTGGGAGTAATCAGCCCTTCCTCTACCTCCTTGGGTACTAGTTTGAGAAGAACTTGTTTCTCCTTTCTTAACCTGAGAACCATGTCCAAGATTTGGCTGCCCTCTTCCTTTAGAGAATTTACCTCTTCCCCTAAAGCTATTCTGCCTTCTAGAGATCTTTTCTTCTGCCTTCAATGCAAATTGATAGGCTTCTTCTATGCTGGTAATTCTAACATGCTAATTTCATCTTGGATAGAATAATGCAAACCATTTACATACCTGGAGACCTTCTCAGAATCATCTTCAATGTGACCAACCCTAATGTTCAATTTGTAAAACTCTTTAGTATAGTCTTGCACACTTTTCTCCCTCTACTTAAGGTCTGTAGCATTTTAAACATGGTGATCTGATGGTCTACAGGTAGAAATTTTGCCTTCATCTTAGTTAACATCCTCCCCCAAGTTTTAATCTTTTCCATTCCTTTTCTCTATCTCTCAACTTGCACATGATCCCACCATAGAGATGCATGTCCCTTCAACTTTATAGCTGCAAGTTTTACCAGGTCTTAGGGTCTTCAATAGATTCCAACTCAAAATACTTTTCCATCTCTAAAATCTAGTCTATCAACTCATCTAGTTTTAGACTACCACTGTAACTAGGTAACTCTACATGGGGTTTACTGGCAATCTTTGTCATTGCACTCAAAAACCTCCTTTCATATCTTCTCCTTCTTTTGCTTCTTCTTCACTAACTTCTTCCTCATTATCACTCACATCCTCTACAGGTACTCCTCTACATTGTGTTATTTCCATTGCACCCAACCTAGTTGTGATGCCTCTTATCATCTCTATGAACGTTGCATCCCCATCTCTTGGAGAAACTCCTCTTCTTCCTCTTGGTCAGTGTGCCATGTTTGGAGACCCTCTGTAGTTGCAGGTTTTTCTATTCACTCTTCCTACAACAATCTCCTCAGGGTCCCTTGCACAACAATCCCATAGCCTCAAGGAATTCCAAACCTAATCTCTGATACCACTTGATCCAGCTCGAGGTCTAGGGGCTTTGACAAGCTACTGAACAAAGGAGAAAAATGAACAACACACAACAATGAAACAAATAACTCTTTATTCATATGCAATAGAAAACATTACTGTAGGAGTACAATGGTCTTCATAAATGCATTGGCCTAAGCCTTACAACCATTCTAGTAGTCAGATTAGACTAACCTAGCTTTCCTATGAAAACCCAGAACAATCTTCCAGCAGAAGCCAAAAAATGCTCACTATGGAAGAGTCAACCTCTTTTAGTGTGAAATTCCCCTATTTATAGGCATTTGAGGCACCAACCACACTCATCACATGAATTCTCATTCATTAAATGGCTCTTGGATTGGCTGTACAGGTGGTCAAAAACCATTTTTGTCACTTGGCGCTTTCAAATGCAAAAGTAGGAAAAAGTGACCCTACTAGATATTGCAAGGGTTTTGGGGTCTATTAGATATTGTAGGAATTTTGGGGTGTACTGCACATTGCAGGGATTTTGGGGTCTACTGAATATTGTGGGGATTTTGGGTTCTACTACATATTTTAGGGATTTTGGGGTCTGCTAGATATTACGGTGTTTCAAGGATCATCTGCATATATCTTGTTGACACTGAAAGTCCCACTTTTTCATAACTTATCCAATTTAACTCATATCTTCACCAAAATTGAAATTTGAGCACCCATTTGGATCTTCTTCAAGATCAAGTCAACACTTGGTCAATAATTCATAGGAAATTCTCCATAAATTTGATCATCAACTCCTGTAGCAAAACAAGAAGGAAAACAAACAAGCAAGAAACCAAAGAAATTTTTTTGGTTAATGAGGATTGCTCGTGGACTCGGATGCTCCTGCATCAAAAATGGACCAATCAAATAAAGTGAAGCAAATTATCTAAATCTATCAATCACTCAAAATATGGAGCCACATCGAAAGAATGTTTCATATAATAGGTATCCACCTTTCAACTTGTATAAAAATGTTGATCCTATTTGTCATCCTAATATAAAATCCAAACTTCATAATCCACCATCCCAAGTATGGCAAGTCAAAAATACACTAAACAAATCTACATCACCAACCTATCCACCCAAACCAAACACATCACAATCACCTAATTTCACATCCAATACCCCCCATCCAAATCCAAAATCACGTCTAAAATTTAAAAATTCCAACTCCCAAATCCGTCATGTTATGGCAACAATGCTTCACCATAAGGGCTATGATGGTACTCTATTGAAATGTAAAACATTCAACTAAGGCCAACTCTACTATCAATGAAGATCACACAAACATCAATGGATTATACTAGACACTTTAATCTTGACGAAGCAGTTCCTCCAGGCAAGTCATTACTGACATGTTATGACAAGAGCATCTACATCAACTATATCAGATAGTCAAGGACATGTGAAGACCCTTTTAATATCAAGCTATCAATGCTATCCAATCAATGAAGCAAAAATAAAATACAAATTGTAAAGTCCCCTAGTGAAAACCTCTCTAAGGCACTATCAGACGCAAAAAAAATTAAAACAGTAAAGAGAAAATCATTCATCCAATGGTGAAAACCATTTCATAGAGCCTTAGATAAGTACCATGATGAAAACTCATTTATAAGTGTCATGTGTAAATTAGTTGTCTATGTTATGTGACTTTCTACCCAAAATCGAAAAAGAAAGTTATTTATGAATAACCCTCTAAAATTATAAGAGGATAAAGTTTATTTACTCTTTATAATTAAAAGGGAGATGGAAAATAAATGATATTATGATCCCGAAGACAAGAGAAATCTTAAAAGGTAAAAACACAACTAAAATGTATGAAAACACACAAATTATACCTCAAGATCTTCCTTCTCCTTGATAAGGTTAAGAACTTAGCACCCACAAGCTCTAGCTTTACCCATGACTATGTTCTTCAAATGTAAAATGCTCTCACTACTAATGCAAATTAACATAGCCTAACTAATGATGGAGAGGATGACAGACATTTTGGCATAATAAGTTTACACTAAACTTGGATGTCAAAATGGCTTGTGGAGGCTTGTATTTGATTAATACGGAAAAATGAGGATGATTTTGTTTAGGGTTGATTTTGATAGTTTGTGTAAATCCTCCTTTCTCCACTAAACATTCAAGGACTTTAGTCGAGTAGGAAGTCTACTACAGGCCTTCGGTCACTCAGAACATAGGGGAAGATTGGAATTGTGTGATTTTATTTTTTAATTAAGTCTAATTATACTCAAAACCCTAATTATGCAAATTCGGAAGCAAACGGACAAATTAAGGAAAATGATTGCACACAGAGATATCAAATGATAATTAAATGCATAACAGATTTTAAAGTTCAGAAAATAGAAAAGTTGAGGACTAATGAGCAGGCACCCTAGTCTAGTGCCACCATTTCTGTCAAGATCTGGGAATCTTGTCTACAACTTGTTCCTGTTGTTTCAGAGCTTTTTCTGTTGCGGGAGCTGGAGGACTAATGAGTGGGTGCCTGAGTCTAGGTCCCTATTTTCTCTTCTGATCTACAATTCTGACAATCTGCACTACTCTCCTACAACTCCATTTTTTCTTCTCCTGCCACCTATAACCTACAATCACAAAATGGGTTGGGGGTTGTGGTATTTAGAGGCTTCCCTCAATCAAGCCCCGGATAGACATTCAAGTCTTTTGAACACCATTGTCAGATAAAGAGTGCATATCCCTGCGGGAAAGAGGCAAACCCAAATGATAAATGATTGAAAACACAATTGATATCACCTTTTAGTGAAGATCTCATGGAAGGAAGATATTCTTCATGCCATGAGGAGATGGATGCCAAATCTGTAAATAGAAACACAATAACAATGCTTTGCTCTGCAACACAATGAATATTTTGAATGCTCTAATCACAAGAATGCATAAAGTTCACAATTGCCATCTAGTTTACAAATGAATCACTAATCATGCTTATATATGCAACTACAAACATTCCCACTAATAATTTCATAATTCAAACTTACCGTGTCGGCATAGAACCTAAATAACGGTCATAAACTAACACTTTGAAATTGGTTCTGGCCTAAAATAGGATAGGACTAGGGTGCAAGTGCCCAAGTTCCCCCCCTATTTCAGGTAGGACTTATGTCAAATGCATCCCCTAGGTCCCATTTGCCATGAAACTTTAGGGTTTTCTATTTGGGATGTCAAATTAACATGAAAAATCTCCTAAATGCATTAACAGGACCCAGGAGCTAAACCTTAATAGGAAAAAGGCCCCAAGGTTACTTTTTCTAACATAACATTAGCCCCCACTTTAATGTATGTATAAATGCAAGGCCAATACATGCATTAAAGTACGGTCAACAAGCACAACAAACACGCCAAGCACGGAGAAGACACACCAATCACATAGAAGACAGTAATAGGCATGCAAAACACGAAGAAGACAATTACAGTCACGCAAAACATGGAGAAGTCAACATTGAATATATGCAAAACACAGTGAATGCAGTGAAGACAATGATGATTTTCTTTTTCTTTTTCTTTTCATATATATGAAATGCATATGCAAGTACAAGGAAAGTAAACACACCACCCATAATGCAGGAGGGACTCATCTCCACTGGTCTTTAAGACTGCATATAGGGAAACACACACGCCAAACAAATCAAGCACGCCATACAAATCCCAAAGCATAGGAGGGACTCATCTCCACTGGTCTTTAAGACTATACTTGGGAACAAACACGTAATACACACACAGTTGGAAGACACAAAGAAAACACAACAAACAAGCAATGGAGTGTTCCTATTTCTAGACTAATCACCATCTTAGGCACATTACAGGCACACACCGACAATTGGGCTTCGCCACAACAATCATCGAAGACACGCTTAAGGGTTGAGTTAGTCACAAAACTACTCCCCGCGTCCGCAGAGGACTTTTTGAAAATGACAGGATGTGCACTCTCCATAAGAAATACACCATCCTCACCTCCACAGAGGGCTTAAGATAAAAAGGATATATGTGATATCCTGCCTTTGCAGAGGGCTTAAATGATTGCAAGTTGATTTCAAACAAATCTCAGAGTGCAGGAGGGACTCATTGCCACCAGTCTTTAAGATTGCACCTGAGAACAAACACATTGCTAACATCTAGAATAGACAGCTTACCTTATATATGCCCCCACCTTGAGGTGGTTGATATCAAGTACCGATATCAAGCATGTTAAGGTAGGTAGAAAACACACAAGGGAACATGAGCTCTCAAAAATCCCATGCTCCCTGGAGGTGACATGTACTTTACAATCACCAAATGTTCCCACAAACACATTCCTGCAAGAAAAGTGTTAGTGTCCATATAATCATAGATCATAATGCAAGATTCAAGATAGACAAAGTGCATGGAGCAGAAGTATTGTTATGTTTTGTAAGTGCGATAAGACATCACAAAGATCACACAAATTGATTCTACTAGCCAAGTGTTGGATAATATATAACAACCCCATCGTCATGTAAGTCCAATTTTCTATTTCTCGCTAAAGGGACACTAGGTCCGAATCAATATAAAATATTTTTAGTTATCCGCCCACTAGGTAGAAACACTAGGAAGGGAAATAATAAATCAAGAGAGGATAAACAAGTGCCTTAGGGACAGTCACATAGGATGGTGCCCCCAAGTCACCAACCACAATGCTATGTCCGTAAGACCCAAAACACAACAATGAAAATAGAGGAGAGGCAATATAGAAGAAGGGTCACAACAGAGGCGGTCTACTGGTGTCCTAGACCTTACAAGAGAATCAAGGGTCATCCTAGGAGGCCTAAACAACATAACACATCATGGGGGAAACACATTATGAGAGATAAAGGGTTAGAAATACTTACCTGGTAGTACCATTGTACTAAATTTTAGAACTTGTGAACCTCTTGGAGAGGTACTCGATCAAGTTTTGTGCAAAGGTCGAGTGGTTCTTATGAGAGTCTTATTTCTCAAATCCTTGTGTAAGTGAGACCTTTTGTTGCTTGTGAGGAGGAGAACCACTATTAATTCCAACTGATGATAATCACCTTACTTGTTTCCAATTTTTAGCTAGCTTTCTTTGTTGATTTCGTCTACCATAGTGACAAGAATCATCCTATACTATCTCAATCATTTCGCTTGTTAGAGTCTCTTGTTTCAGTTGATCCATTTTTTTTCTAATGCATTTTGGTTATCTCCCAATCCTTGTAAGGATAACAAAGGAGGAACCTCAGCATAAATTCCTTTTCTGCATGGACGAGGTGGGTTATCCAACTTTTCCTTATCCACTTCTATTATACCCACGATGTTATCATATTCCAAATAATCCTCATCGTCTACTTCCACTATACCCTGTTCCATCATATTATTATCAATATGCTTAGGAAAAAGATTAGTAAAGATTTGCAAATTCTGATTTGGTGGAGCAACAAACTTATTTCCATTATCATTCACACCCGATACTTGTATCACATTCGAGTCGATGAGGTCTTGTATTTCATGTTTAAGATGCATACATCATTCAGTATCATGTCCTTATGTCTGATGATAAAGACAAAAGGAATTAGCATCAAAGTAAGGTCCTTGAGGTTTATTACTCATAGCTTGATTCATGATAGAATGGTAAGACTCAGATATTGAAGTAAACTTTCTTTGCTAATACAGTGCCTTCTTCAGATTAGTGATAGCAAACACTTGAGAAAAGTTATTCAAATTTGGTCTATTAATCTTAATGAAACTCCTATTATTGTTCTTCTTAAATTTGTTTTGCGACGATCTACCCATGGATTGACCAACTTGAGCCGATGAGTTTTGGTTTTCATACTGACTAGATGAAAGTTGATAATCACGAAGGGCGGTGCATAAATGTTGAAAGGAGTTATACTTCATCAAGAGGATCTTATCACAGATGTTAGGTTGTAGATTTATAATAAACACCTTCTTAACATCCTCATCCTTCATCTGATATTGAATTTGTGCATAGAGAGATTCATATAGACTAATAAACTCAGTTACTTTCTCTTTTGGACCTTGCTTGCAATGAACTAAATCAATCAAAGAAACTTGAGGTCCAATATTTGCTTGAAAATGTTGTAAAAATTGATCATCTAATTGCGAAAAAGAGTGTATTGAATTCGGAGGTGAAGAGAAAAACCATTCTAAAGCAATATCTTTGAGAGATCATGGGAAAAGTTTTGCTAACAAGTCCTCTTCAAAGTAGAAATCACTACACATAGCTATGAATGCTACCACATGAGTATTAGGATCACCTTTTCCACCATATTTTTCAAAGCGAGGGGTCTCAAACCTCTCAAGCATAGGAGTTCTCAAAATTGCATATGTTGGTGAAAAATCATATTTCACTTTTACATAAGTTAATTAGGGAGATTCTTTTTAGGATAATGTTTCATTTCTCACACTGGAGAGATTTATGGTGAGTGACCTAATCTTTCCTTTCCCACTTTGTCCCTATTTGGCAAGTGGTTATCTTTTAGGAAGGTTAGTTGTCTTTCTTTTTAGTGCTTGAGACATTTATGGCATGTATCATCATCTGCCATTTTTGTCTCTTCCCACTTTAGCAAGTGGTTGCATATTTATGTAACTCCAATATTGTAAATGTGGAGCACACATATTCGAATGCATTTGGCTTATGCATTATCCTCTTGCAACTCCCTCTTGTAGAAGTTTTCCTGCAGATGATCCTGGCTCATGTGAGTCCTTGTGTGACTCTAACATGGTATCAAAGCTCTAGATCTGTCAATTTCTTCTCGAATCAGAGAGGGTTTTAGCCATCTGCATTTAATAGATGCATCCTAGAGAAAAATAGACCTCACGATTGCGCTCAAAAGGTGTCAAAACCCCTATTTTCATATAAGCCACTCTATATTTTGCTGAAAAAAAAGTTTTGGGCATTTTTTAAGGTTTGGTTTTTTGTGCAGGAAAAATCCATATGGCTGCCTCGATTTCCATGCCAAAAATTTGTTGAATCTATCTTAATTTTCATGCCAGATTTTCTATACAGTCGCCTTGATTTCCATGCCAGATTTTTTGTAATGTCACCTCAGTTTTCGTGCCAAAAATTTTTTGAGCCCATTTTGATTTTCAAGCTGCCTCGATTTACATGCCAAAAATTTTCAAATTTGTCTTGATTTCTATTTGCCTTGATTTCCATGTTGCACTCATGTGCAGGCCTAATAAGGCAGTTTTCTTCCAGAGGCCATAACTTGAGCATACAGACTCAAAAACTGGCAAACAAAAAAGCGTTGGAAAGGTATCAGCGAGCTCTACACAGCCATCTAT
Source organism: Cunninghamia lanceolata (assembly GCA_027924645.1). Taxonomy (NCBI): domain Eukaryota; kingdom Viridiplantae; phylum Streptophyta; class Pinopsida; order Cupressales; family Cupressaceae; genus Cunninghamia; species Cunninghamia lanceolata. The sequence goes on along the minus strand of BSBN01000112.1, from coordinate 20,198,139 downwards.
ATATTTTTTCTAGATTTAGCCCCAGGTATCTTTTATTCAGTTTTTTTTAATTTCATACATTCTGTGTGATATCTTGGACATGTTGGCTTCTGGGGAAGTTATGTTTGCTTCTAAGGGCTCCTGTTATTAGCATAAATCTATTTGCATGTTTTGATCTCTATCATTTTGAGGAGGTATCATGGGTTTTTCCAGTCATCCTTCTATGGTCAATCTGACTAAGGACAATTATGAGTCCTAGAAAAGAGGCATCCTAACACATCTCAGGTGGCTGCATCTTTTGCCTCATCTTTGTGGGCTCATACCTGAACCAGAGACACCTATGAAGAAATCTATTTGGGGTAACAATTGAGATCATGTTGTAGGTTTAATTTGTACCACTGTTGATTATGATATTGCGTGTGATCTTCCCATCTATGAGAGCCCACACACACTTTGGACAAAAATTTGGGAGTTGTATGGAGACCCTCATGTCTCACCATTTCCAAATGATCCTGCAATAGATTACCTCATTCCACTTGATGATGCAGATAATATACCTTATGATGATGATACTTTAGAGGACCTTGAGTATATGGCATGTCTTGATTGTTCAGAGATAGAGACCTCTCTTGCTCCCTCTTCTCCTCCTATTGAGATCACATCTTCTTCATCACCTGTTGCTACTTCAAAATTTAGTGTTGCATCATCATTGGCTTCTAGTAATTTTGTGCAGTAGGTCAATATCAGTCTTTCAGATCCACCTCATTGGGACTTTTATCTTGCAGACATATCATCCTTGTTTGTGGAGTCTCACATTGTTGATTTAGAGGACACATTTGAGGGTTTATCTCTCTTGTTTGATGCTATCTCAGTTGGCTTTGCATCACCGCCTTCATATTTTGTGTTTTCAAATGTAGTTCAAATCATATCCTCTCCTGGTTCTTCTTCTCTGATTGGGTAGATAGTTTTTGTTTTGGAGAAGACATATTTTCCTAGTAAGAGGTCACTTGAGTTGCATTCAGAGGCACACATTTCAATATGGATTCCCTATTCATCCAAGATGTGGGAATGGCTTCTACATTCACCAGTGCATTTGTTTCTTCTGAAAGGGAGAAATGTTGTTTGTAGGCAATGGATTGGATTATGTCTTCAAGATCTCTTCATTGGTTCTGAAGCTTCTTCTTGGAGGGGATTCATATTCTCTACTTGCTCTCTCTTATGGGGGGCACTCATGATTGTACTCTTGTGATGGATTCATTCCATGGGGGGTCTTAGTGTCCTTCTTCCATCACATGTTCTTGTACTTTCTTTTTTATTTTTTCTCTCTTTTGGAGAGGAGTTTTCTCCCACTGGGTTTTTCTCCTTTTCTCCACCTTATGAGAGATTCTTGTTGTTCATGGGTACCTAACATGGCTTTGTTGTTGGGACCCATATTTCTTTCTTTCTTTTTAGCTTGTGTAATCTCCTTAAGTTGCACTTATGGGGGGGTGTTGGTGAAAAATCATATTTCACTTTTACATAAGTTAATTAGGGAGATTCTTTTTAGGATAATGTTTCCTTTCTCATACTGGAGAGATTTATGGTGAGTGACCTAAGCTTTCCTTTCCCACTTTGTCCCTATTTGGCAAGTGGTTATCTTTTAGGAAGGTTAGTTGTCTTTCTTTTTAGTGCTTGAGACATTTATGGCATGTATCATTATCTGCCATTTTTGTCTCTCTCCCACTTTAGCAAGTGGTTGCCTATTTATGTAACTCTAATATTGTAAATGTGAAGCACACATATTCGAATGCATTTGGCTTGTGCATTATCCTCCTGTAGCTCTCTCTTGTAGAAGTTTTCCTGCAGATGATCCTAGCTCCTGTGAGTCCTTGTGTGACTCTAACAACATAGGATAGGGGATTACAGGCATGGTAAGTTGGTATATTAGGTTGTGAAGAATTCATCAAGTTTGTCACTTTTTGTTGTAAAGAAATCATGCCTTGCAAAAGTTGGTTTAGGATGGCATCATTGGGAGATGCAGTTTGCTCCGAGGAATTAGAACCAAAGTGAGGAGGTGAATGAGCTTGAGTGGTGATAAGCGGAGGTTGTGAATAGTTCAATGGTGGTTGGACATAGTGATAGGTGGAAGGTGGTTGCGAGTAGTTATATGTACTAGGTGGTTGGGAATAGGTGGGATGGATAGGTGGTTGAGAGTAAGTATTTAGAGAAGAGGTCCCCTTAGAAACCAGGTTCTGATAATTATATCCCACAGCTTTGTAATTTTGTGAACTAGTTCCATTCTAAGTAAAGATACTCCAATACCAGTGGTAGCATTACTACAAGCATTTGCATTAGTTGTTATAATTGTCAATGTAAATGTAGATACTCCAGTGGTCGATATAGGTGTCGATACTTGCATATGAGACGGTGACAACATGTTTTTAATACCATTCATACATTTAGTTGCCATACAATATGTGTTAAACCTCAAATAACATTAATACCATCTTTCCCTTCTTTTATCAATTCTCTTATGTGGTGGATCACAGGGACAGCTTCTTCCCCTATCCTTTTAGTTTCCATAAATGCTTGAAAATTAGCGAACTCTTTATCAAGTTTGTTTATTTTCTCATTAGGCACATGTGTAACTGCCTCAATAGTTTCGTTGACATCATGAAATACTCGATCTTCCATAGTGGTTGTAGGAGGTATAATAGCTTGCAAAATTTGTGTCTCCTTTTGTAAAGAAGGTATTCAATGGATTTTCAGAGGTAGGGATGTCAAATTCTTCAAGAGCACTAGATCCCATGTGTCTTATACTTCTTCTTAAAGAGATATTTCTATTAGGGCAGTGAGTTATAATACTCATACAGAGGCATGCAACACTCAATGCACAAACTAATAGAACAAACCCTAAGAGAAGGATATTTTTAAGATCCAAAAATCCTTAATTTTTTCAACTCTTTTCAATGCAAATAAGTGAGAGAAAGGGCATTGTAAGGAAATTGATCAAGTGCAGCAAGTAATATGTCTAATATAAGTCCAATAAAGTAATAATATCCTTCACAACACACTTTTGATGCAAATCTAGAATAATGACAAGTCAAAACCTAGTGAAAATACACTAAAATATGTGGTTTTTCACAAATTTTCAATGTAAAGACCCAAGAAAAGGGGTGTTGTAAATAATTTTAAGAGTACAGCCAATTATAATAGTAATATAAGTCATCTAAATCCATAAAATCTATCACAACACACTTAAAGTGTAAATCTAGGTCAAACCCTCGGGCAAATATAGCCAAAATATGTAATTTTTCACCAAATTTTCAATACAAGGCCCCAATAAAAAGGTGTTGTAAACAATTTGAGAAGTGGAAGAAGATAATAACCCTGATAACATCCAATTAATACATAAAAATCCTTTACAACATGCCTAGGATGCAAATCTAGAGAGACGATAAGGCCAAATCTAGTGAAAAATTAAGGTTTTTAAACCCTAGGCATGAAATTTTACAAGAAAACCACTATGATGCAACACTACAGTTAGAAATCAGTCCTAATGAGTTTTTTAAAATAGTAGTAAAATCTGTAACAATATTTTGACTACAAACCCTAGCTAATGCAAAACTAGGTTATATGAAAAAAAAATGCACAATTTCAAGCAATTTTTATCAATTTAAGCATGAAAATGCAATCTAAATGAATGATGAATGAAAATTTTCTATATTTTAAATAATATCTGATGATATTGACATAAATTTATTTAAATTAAATGCAACTAATTCAAATTATTTGAAAATGCAAGCTAAAAATGCCAATTTTTTTCAAGTTTTTCAATTTTTTTGTAATTTTTCAAATGCAATAAGATGAACAATGATATGCATGAATGAAATGAATGTAAATATGAAGCACAACATTTAGCAAGGTTCCAAAAAGTTCAAAAACATGGGTTCACCAAAATGTTTAATATCAAAAAATGAGGATGATTTTGTTTAGGGTTGATTTTTATAGTTTGTCCTCCTTTCTCCACTAAACATTCAAGGACTTTAGCCGAGTAGGAAGTCTACTACAAGCTTTCAGTCACTCAGAACATAGGGGAATATTGGAATTGTGTGATTTTGTTGTTTAGTTAAGTTCAATATGCTCAAAACCCTAATTATGCAAATTCAGAAGCAAACGGATAAATTATGAAAAATGATCACACACAGAGATAACAAATGACAATCAAATGCATACCAGATTTTGAAGGTTGGAAAATGGAAAAGTCAGGGACTAATGAGCAGGTGCCCTAGTCCAGTGTCACCATTTCTATCAAGATCTAGGAATCTTGCCTACAACTTGTTCCTATTGTTCCAGAGATTTTTCTGTTGCGGGATCCGAAGGACTAATGAGTGAGCACCCGAGTCCAAGTCCCTATTTTCTCTTCTAATCTGCAATTCTGACAGTTTGCACTACTCTCTTGCAACTCCACTTTTTCTGTTCCTACCACATGTAACCTGCAATCATGAAAAAATAGGTTGGGGGTTGTGGTGTTTAGAGGCTTGCCTCAGTCAATCTCCAAAGAGACATTCAAGTCTTCCGAACACCGTTGTCAGATAAAGAGTGCATATCCATGTGGGATAGAGGCAAAACCCAAATGATAAATAATTGAAAACACAATTGATATCACCTTGTAGTGAAGATCTTATGGAAGGAAGATGTTCTTCATGCCATGAGGAGATGGATGGCAAATCTGCAAATACAAACACAATAACAATGCTCTGCTCTGCAACACAATGAATATTTTGGATGCTCTAATTACAAGAATGCATAAAGTTCACAATTGTCATCTAGTTTTAAAATGAATCACTAATCATGCTTATATATGCAACTACAAACATTCCCGCTAAGAATTTTGTAATTCAAATTTACCGTGTCGGCATAGGACCTAAATAACAGTCATAAACCGACACTTTGAGATTGGTCCTGACTTAAAATAGGGCAGGACTAGGGCGCGAGCACCTAAGTTCTCCCTCCTATTTCAGGCAGGACTTATGTCAAGTGCATCCCCTAGGTCCCATTTGCCATGAAACTTCAGGGTTTTCTCATCAGGATGTCAAATTAACATGAAAAATGTCCTAAATGCATTAATAGGACCTGGGAGCTAAAACTTAATAGGAAAAAGCCCCCAAGGTTACTTTTTCTGACATAACAATATTTATAGCAAAATTGGACGGGATTTTGATCCAACGGTGGAGATTCATTGTTGAGATCAATCGATGATATTGATTGTGAGATGGAGGGCTAGGATTTGATCAACAAATTTGAAGGGTGGAGAATAAAAATGAATCTTTTATTCAATTTGAGGACTTAGCATTAAATGTGATTTAGATGGATAAGGAAATTTAAAATTAATTTCCTTGGGATGAGTTGGAATTAAAAATTCCATTTTATGTGGAGTTGTGAGAGACGTGACACATGCACATTTTTGGCCTCTTACATTTGTAAGCTAAAAAAGAGGAAGATGTTTTATCATGAAAATGGTAAAAATGAGTTGGAGTGAGTTGGAGTGTTTATGAATATTTTGTAATTTTTAATTTGTGGGTGTGGGAGAAAGTGTTAATCATGTTTTGACCAAGTTAATCAAGGTAATTAACTTAGTTAATGTGGCTAGAAAAAATTAGTGGATGAGGTAATCAGGGTTTAGGATTAATTAAATAATGATTTATTTAATTAATCCAGGTCTAGGGGTCATGTAGGCTAGGGTAGCTAATTAAATAATAGGTATTTAATCAACTAGGTTATGGGTGGGCTAATTAGTAGGCTTGATTAATCAGATAAAACATAATTTATCTAATTAATTAGATTTAGGGAAGTGGACAAATTAACTAAATAAATATTTGTCATATTTATTTAATTAATTGGATGATGTTAGTGAGGTGTGACTATTGATTTAATTAAATTAATTCAATTTTAGGGATGAATTGATGAGTGATGTGTGAATGATTTATGGGTAGGATGAAATAATTAATTAAATAATAATTTAATTAATTAATTGGATGAAGAATTGGTGTTGTGGATGATGTCAGAGGATAGTTAGATGGTTAAGACATTTTTAGGTGTCTACATTAGCCCCTCTTTGACGTGGCATCGTGACCTAGTAGGGATATGGCATCAAGTCAAAAAAATTGCCCTAGCTGCCAGGAAGGAATAAAATGGAGAGGGATGCCCCCTCAAAAGGTCGAGTGAAAAAATAAAAATTTTCAGGTGATCTCTCGAAAGGAGAAAATGGTGGTGAAAAATGGATAGAGGATGGAAAGATAGGATGACAGGAAGAAAAATGAGCGAAAAAGGTTATGTTTTGCACCCTGGGCAGAGAAAACTGTGTTGGAGGATGACATGGCATGCTATAAATAGAAAATGTGGGCCCAAAGTGCCACATTTGTACACATTGAGCTTATTGGATGAGAGGAGAGAAGAGGAGATGGTGGCACAACCACCATTCCCATGCTACGAGCATCGATTTGAGCTAGTTCGTACCTACCTGAGATCACCCCTGGCAGACCCTGGGTATGTTGACTAACTTTGACTTTGTCAATTTCATGTTTTGGGTAATTTATTGCATAGGAAAAGGGTAGTTTAGGTGGTCTAGCACCATAACACAATCATTTGGTGCCATCCGTGACCAAATTGGCACCATCCTCTGGATTGGCGCCATAAGCCAATGGGGGGTTTTAGGATTTTTTGCACCTTTTTAGATTTTTGTGGTGCCATCATCTGGTTTGACGTCATGTCGAAATAGGGTTTTTCAGCAAAATGGCACCATTAATGAAATTTACAGCACTAAACTCTGGTTTGGCACCCTAGGTTGAATGGTTTGAGGATTGACACCATATTTTGGCACTTTGGTGCCATTTTTCGGAATGGTGCCATACCTAAGATTTGTGGTACCATCCTCTAGAATGTCACCAGAGTTTTAGGGGCTATTTGGTATTGTGGCACTAAACTCAGGTTTAGAGCCAAATTTGGGAGAAGTGGTGCCATCCTCCGAATTGGCACCAAAACTAGGAAAAGTGGTGTCATCCTCTAGATTGGTGCCAAAACAAGGAAATATGGCTCTAGAATGGTGCCAAAATGATGAAAAGTAGCGCCATCCTCTAGATTGGTGCCATATGGGGTAAAACTGATGTCAAAGTTTGTTTTGGCTCCATAGGGGCTAGGAATAGCACTTTGGCACTAAAATTAGAAGAAAGTTTAATTTTTTTTATGATTATTTGGCGGATGCAAATTGATGGGCATATTGTGGCTTCGCGGGAGCAATGAGTTCCCGCAGTTATGGGGCTATTAGATGGCTTTGACCGGGCTACGTTAGCCAAATTAGAGAGATTGGGACTACGGGTAGTGGCTGAGATGTCCATTATATGGGCTCATAGGGCTATGATGACAGCCCTAGTGGAGCGGTGGAGGAGTGAGACATGCTCCTTGCTACTACCTACAGGTGAGATCACTATCACCTTGGAGGACGTGCAGAGGATTCTGAGGTTGCCAATTACTGGAGTGAGGCCTACATATGCTATTGGTAGAGGAGGAGCAACCTTAGATAGGGCATTTGCCCCAAGTCACCCAGTTCTGATAGTAGATCAGTAGTAGATGAGCTATGCTTGACGTTGGCAGCTGGAGTAGATGACTTTACACTAGTTTTGTGTCTAGTGATTGGGGAAATGTGATGCCGGATCGACACATGTAGGGCTTCTCGGTTGGCTGGGGGGAGGAGATTGAGCAAATGGTGCGGCATGAGACGATGTATGCATGGGGACCATGTATGTTAGGCCACTTGTACCATGAGATGCACACCATTATGTATCACTTGGATGGGGCTTTGTCTACTGGAGTGACATTGTTTTACGTATTGGCCTTTGAGCATATATGTATCACGAGGCCATAGGGTGCTATGTTTCAGAGACAGTTTGAGGCGTATGTATTTTTGTACAGGGCACCACTCCAATATTCTTATGTTGGGCAACTACGATATTGGCAGCATATTTTTGACGACTTGGTACGTATTGTGTGGCATCCCTATATCGGAGTGGAGGCCTGGGTGGATGATCACATCCATATGTCGTATACATTCTAGTCCAGGTACTTGATAGGCTGAGGTGATCATACAATTGATATGTATCTCCCCTCCCGGTTGATGAGATAGTTTAGATTGCGACAGGACTTGCCACAAGTGATGGCAATTTTTGGGAGATCACCACAAGATGTCAGATGGCTACCGAGGATGCAGCCCCAAGTGACTATTCAGGATATTGCGGGGCTGCAGCCTATGCAGTGGGACTGGGATAGTAATGTGGTAGATGTAGGGACCACCCCAGACTATGATCGGTGGTGGGCAGTGTGGAGACCGATCCACTTGATCGATCCTATTGTAGAGCCAGATATGATAGTAGAGGAGGAAGAGGATGGGGACGAGGTTGAGGAGTAGATAGTGCTAGAGGAGGTGGAGGTTGATGAGGATGATTCTATTGGGATGTTGTCTACTGTAGTAGTAGAGCAAGTTTTGGGGAGAGGTCAAGGTCAGAGGTAGCGGCAGAAGGGACAGTAGCATGTACCTATGCAATAGGGACAAAGGGGACAGATGTCGCCACCGCAAGCACCATTGCAGTAGTAGGGTTAGAGGCAGGAACCACCTTAGGCACCACCCCAGGCACCACCCTAGCAGCAGGTCAAACCACAGACGCATGCACGACAGGTACCTATAGCTCAGATGGGGCCATTCACAGGGGTTGGGGCTATAGAGGCATGAAGTTCAAGGACAAGACCTAGTCCTGCTCTATGGACTCGTACTGTGTGTTAGCGTACTCAAGCTAACAAGGAGGAGGATACTAAGACACTATGGGCCCAGGTGGCCAGTTTGGAGGACCTGGTGACTCGTTAGAGGCAGGAGCTTGCCCAGTCACAGGGAGCAGCTACTATGTTGGATGGAGGGAGTGGAGGAGATGGAGATGGGCAGATTAGTGCATTGCAGGCACAGATAGGGCAGCTGCAGACATAGGTGGGGCAGTTGTAGGCACAGGTGGCTGGGGTCACCTTAGAGAAAGACATAGAGAGGTCCCTACGTCAGGTTGTAGATGCATAGGTGGGGGCTTTACAGGCGGAGGTTACCTGACTACAGGAGATGGTAGCCAAGACTAGTATTGACTAGATTTACTCGAACTCCCAGCAATGTATCCAGCAGTTGTAGGATCAACTCTTAGAACAGTGTTCAAGAGCCAAGTATTATTATGGTGCTTACTGTGTAGTGGTTCCCAAGGGTCAGCAAGTACCCAGATATAGTTAAAGGAGTAGATCGAGGACATCTAGGTCATACCATTCTAGGAGATCTCAGCGGTCTGTGCAATAGTCGTAACCACCTCAGCAGTAGCAACCGCATCCTGGGTCTCCTACCAATTTTTCTAGGGGGTCATCAACCCAGGGTTGATAGTTTTTTATCTGATGTATTTTGGCCCTTGTGGCATTTTTGTATCATGACATTATATTATTTTTGAGCGATGTATATTTTGTGGCAATGTACTTTATGGATATTTACAATATGATGGTTTATGCATTATGGATGTTTATGATGGTTTATGCATTTATGGATGTTTATGATATTATGGTTTATGCATTATGGATGTTTATGATATGATGTGGATGATCTATTTTTTATAATGGTAGATGTTTATGGTTGTGATGGATTATGCTTTTATGTGATGTTTATGATGGTATTTATGGATTTTTATGATGTGATGGATATAGATATGATGTTACAGATATTATGGGTACATTTATGGATGTATTATGATGATGTTGTGGATTGCATAGATAGATGAATTATGCTTTATAGATGGTTATGGATGTTAATTTATTATGGATGCATTTTTTGTTTTTGTATGTGATGATATGGATGGAATATATGCTGAGATTAATAAACATATATTATATGTGATGATTATGTATGTAATGGATAAATGGATATATCATGTAATGATTTAATGGAATAGATGAATAAATGTTTTAATGATAATGAATTATTGATGATGATATGGATGAAATATATGCTCAGATTAATAAACATTATTATGTGTGATGAAAAATGAAATAGATATGTAATGATTATGTATGTGATGGATAAATGGATTATGATGTGGAATATATGCTCAGATTAATAAACATATATTATGTGTGATGAAATGGAAATGGATACGTAATGGATAATGCAATGATTAATGATGATGTGGTAATGAATAAATGGTAAAATGATAATGGATAATGGATGAATAAATAACTGGATAATGGCTAAAATGGAAATGTCAAGTGATCATGGATAAATGATAATGGACAATGGTAAAATGGTTATGGTAAATGATAAATGACAAATCATGAACAATGGATAACTAATGAAATGGTAATGATAAATGTAATGGTAAAATGATAGGTGACTATGATAATGGCAATGGACAAATGATTAATGATAAGATAATGGATAAATGTAATGATAAAATGATACTGAGATAGGATGGGCTAATGCTATGGTTGGATGCCATGATACATGTGATGGTCTTTAAACCCTGGGTGATGGGGTTAGGTGGTTGGGGTAGATTTAGGGGTGGTTGGGATAGGTTTAGGGATGGTTGGGACAGGTTTAGGGATGGTAGGTCACTTTAGACACCAGGTTATTCGATGGGTTTTGTTGGAATGGGTGAGGTATGTAAAGTGGAGTGATTAATTGGAGGGGGGAGGGTATGTTAGAGTGGATGAGTGGATGGGGGGTGAATCATTTTTAAATGCTAAGTCCAGATAGTGTGTTGAATGGTTGGTGGTAGAAAGGGGGATAGGTAAGCTAGGTAAAGTACTTGCATTAACATTATTGAGAGCATTTCTAGGTTTATTATAGCAAAATAGGATATTTTTCACCTAGGTATGGAAGGACCAGGGTGATGATATATATCCGTCTTTGCATGCACTAGACTCACAAACAATAGGTTGGTTTCATGCATGCCTAAGGTAGTATAACCTTGCCTAGATGAGGGAAGGGGACTCAGCATAAGTTATTTTAGTACATAGAAGGTGTGGCTAACCTTATATGTAAATGGAAAACAATATGCTAGAACTGACCCTACATCTTCAAGGTATGAATACCATTCTTGGAGTAATGAAAACAACCCACAAGCACAACATACAAAACAATGACCATGTCCATTCTAGGTGTTTTCCACCATGTACCATGATATAGTGAGATCAAGGTATCTTTGGAATAATCCCTAGAATAAGACAAAAGATAAAAATCAATAATCAAAAAGACCAATGAACCCTACAAACATCCATTGTATCTCTTGCCAAGATAAGTGTTGGTAAGATGATGGATACTACCTGTTGTAGGAACGATATATCCCTTAAGGCGAGAATCGGTTGGATGTTGTTGGATATATTTTGAAAGGTGAGCAAAAGGATAGTAAGGCCATATGTGATGATTATGATTGGTTTATTGATTGATAATTTTTGCATAGGATGTGATGTTTTGACATTATGCTTAGCATGTGTATTGTTTGGTCAATTTAGTAAGCTCAGAAGATAGGGACTATCCAACGGGTTGGATGGGTGCATCTTATATACCTAAGTACTGAATACTTCCTTCATATTCTAGACTGTCTACATACCCTATGTCCATGGGATCAAGGTATTTTAAGATGCGGGTGAGATGAATATGTAGTTCTAGTTTGACTTGATGATGTGGGAATGGCTTGGGATAGATGTGATGATGGTGAAAGATGATGTGTTGAGTGTGATGCTGATGCGGGATTATTTTTGGACTTTTGTAATTTTGTGCTTTTTTGGAATTTTTGGAGTTATGTATTATTTTTGGATTTTTATGTTTTTTCTAATGTTTTTGGGTTTTTTTTAAGTTTTTTGAGGTATACAGGGAGAGCATACAAGGATCCTCATCTCATGGATTGGCCTTGGGTGGGATAATGTAGGGTAGGTGATGGGATTTGATGTTTTAGAATTCCAAGCCATGGAATGTGTGTGATGTGGAATGTTATGATGGATGAGAGGGCTTATTAGATGGTAGGACCAGCCACTACATATGGCACCTGAGATAGGTTTTCACGATGGTATTTATCCAAGGCGTCACCGAAGCAATTTTCACCATTGGACAGCTTTATTGCACTCAGGGTTTTCTTGATTTTTTTTATTTTTTTGGATTTTTTCTTATTTTTTTATTTTTTTATATTTTTTGATTTGGGATACATGATGGGTTATGCATAGAACCTTTTCAGGTGCATGATGTTCATGGGCTCATCTAGAGGCTGCCCCTCAGGTGTTGCAAGCCGATATGCTCCTAACCCATAGCTAGTTGTGATGACATATGGTCCCAACCAATTAGGCACAAACTTTCCTTTCTTGTGACACACCTTGTAAGTTTCTTTGATTCTCCATAAGGACAAGGTCACCTATCTCAAACTTGTGGTTCTTGATCTTTTTATGTAGCTCCTCTGTAGGCAATGTTGATAGGCTTCAAGGTGATTGAGAGCATCCAAGCATTTCTCATCCAGTAGCTTTAGCTCATTTAGTTGTGCAACTCGATACTCCTCCTCAGTGTTTATATTCTACAATGAAATCCTAAGAGAAGGAATCTCGACCTCAATAGGTGAAATAGCTTTGAAACCAAATACTAATGTGTATGGTGTGGCTCCTGTGGGTGTGTGAATGATTGTATGGTAGGCCCATAGGGCGGGGTTGAGTTGGAGGTGTCAGTCACGGCCAGCTTCATTAACCATTTTTTTTAGGATGCGTAAGATGGTTTTGTTAGTAACCTTAGCTTGACCATTACCTAGAGGGTAATATGGTGTGGAAAAATGATGTTGGATGTGGAATTTCTCACATAGGGTGTGAACTTCCTAGTTTTTAAATGATTTCTCGATATCTATGATGATGGAATGGGGAATGCCATAGCGATATATTATGTAATGGAGGGTAAATTTAGTGATTTGGATGTCAGTGGTAAAAGTGAGTGGAATGGCTTTGACCCACTTGGTGAAGTACTCGATAACAGTAATGATGAACTTGTGGCCATTTGATGAGGGTGGGTGAAATTTGCCTAGGAGGTCGAGTCCCCACTATGAAAAGGGCCAAGGAGTTGTTATCAGTTGCAGCTCCTGTGAAGGTGCATGGATGAGATCACTGTGTTGCTGACATGGTAGATATTTCTTTACAAAGTGGTAAGCATCTCATTCCATGGTTGGCCAATAGTACCCTATCCTCAGAATTTTCTTTGCTAAGGTAGGTCCACTAGAGTGTGCCCCACAAATGTCTTTGTGTACCTCTTGTAAGGCCACTTTAGCTTCCCTAGAGTTGAGACATCATAAAAGAGTACCATCAAGAGTTCTTTGATAGAGGGTATCTCCTATGAGGATAAAACAAGAAGCTCGGTGGATGAAGGTTTTGCATTGTGTGGATGATAGGTTTGGTGGGATGATGTTATCATGAAGATCCATGTAGGTCTCTTGATACCAAGGAGATAAGGGACCAACAATGTCATACACTAGCTCTAATTGTGGTACATCATATCCTGGCACTAGTAATTCTTTGATCAGGAACTCACTTTTTGCTATCCTTTTTCATGTCAACTAAGGATCCTATGGTGGCCATAGCATTTGTTGCTTTGTTGTTTAATCTTGGGATTTTCTCAAAATGGATATCATATAAATAATCTTTGAAATCATCTACCATTCTTTTGTAGGGCAAGAGTTTGTTGTCCTTTGTCTTGTACTCATTGTTAACCTATTTAATGTGTTAGAAATGAAGGTGCAAACCACACAACGAAAATCTGATTCAAACCTTATTATCTTCTAAACAATGTAGAATCAATGGAGATTGTAGTAGAAATTAAAACCCACTACACAGAAATAACAAGCATTAAGAACTGAACACATAACATAGTATGTAATGTGGCGAAAACCCTTTCAGGTAAAAAACTCCACCAAGAAAAGAGGCTCCAATTTGTATTATCTTAAAATATATGAGATTACAATGTTGGCAAGAGACAATGCTCTGGTATTGACTTGTATGTTGTCATTGATGGCAACAAGGCTCAGAGATCCTATCACCATGACAGGAAGAGATATCTCAGGAAGAACATATTGGATTTCAGGTCTGGTTGATAGAAAATGGCTAAGTATGGAAAGTATTTTGAGTAGAGGATAGTAAGTCAGATAGTATGTCTCCGCAGATGATGATCCGATAATGCGATTCAGGTATGATGTTCTCAATTGATTGATAGTGTTATGCTTCAAAGGTTAAGTTTTGATCTACTCCAAAAGTCACCTTGAAGAATTGTCTAAGTTCAGGTAAGCAAAGGTATAGCAGGAACAGTGAATAGGGTCTAGTGTAGTGGTCCGCATTCCTCCGCAAATAAGTATCCTGTTATGTGGTTTTAAGGTGTTGTAAACACTTGTATGAAGTGTCTTATTCCAGTGTTAGGAGATCTGAAGGTCATCAGAAGGTTGGCTACAAGCTGCTAAGTATCAGCATAGTGTTTGATAGAGTTTGATAGAGACAAAGTCTAAGTTCTGATGGTCTACATTTCTCTGCAAGATGATATCATGCCTTGCAGATCTAAGGGTAAGATTGGGAATGTATAAAGAGTCCTTGATATGATTTTGTAGGTGTTTGGAGTTCCTCAATAAAAGTTGTAAGTCAGCAGATAAAGTTGTTAAGCATGCTCTTAAGGAAGAGGCCGATAAGTATATTAATCATTGTGCAGAGAAGAGTTAATGTTTAGAGGATCTATGTAAGTAATTGAATGATTAGAGCTGACCTATATGAACATATTTGGGTCCACATAACTTTGAGCACATTGGATTGAGCCGACAAGCTACATCTTTCTATGTACACATTTCCTTCTTGGATGCTGACCTGACTATGAATCAAATCATGATGCGGATATAGAAGAGCGATGAATTTTGGTTGAGTGGTGAGTGTGGTGCATGTGTGTGATGCAAGGATTTAAATAGAAGAGAAAAGTTAGAAGATCAGCTATGATGAAGACTTGGGATTCAAAATTTAATTGCTAAATGACTGCACCCTGGCATAGTGGCAGGTGCTTAAGTAGTATTCAGTTTTCATGTGTAATATGATTGGAAGCAAGCTTTCATCTTCAAGGTAGTGAGCCTGGCAGTGAGCCACCAGTAGGGTTTAACATCACTCAGGGTTTAATATCCCTTATTGTAATCTTGTTAGGTTTAGGGTTGAGGCAATGAGCCTACTAGACCTAGTTGTTCTTCATGGCAGTGAGCCAATATGTTAGACCCGTGGAGTGACCAAGCCAAAACATTATTTTTGTAAAGATTGCAATATATATTTGAGAGCTAATCCTCTCCGTGGTTTTTCCCTTTTTGGGTTTTCCACGTAAAATCTTGGTGTTATGTGTCATGCTTTTGTGGATATTGTTCATTTGTATATTATGCTTCTATTTGATTAATCCTTTAAAATGGTTAAAAGTAAAAGTGTGAGAAAAGGTTTATAGAACACTGATTCACCCCCTCCCCCCTCTCAGTGTTCTTGACAATCAACAATTGGTATCAGAGACAGGTTCCTTGGAAAAATTTTAACAGCTTAAGGAAGATCTAGGATAGTGTGATCATGGCAGCAAGAAGGTATGGAAATTATGAGAGATACAACCAACTAGAAGCAACTCTTATGGATCTTGAAAATTATGAAGTAGAGGTCAGGGATCTAAAAGAAAACTTGTAACAAGCTGATGAATACATCTTAAAGATGAAAGAGCAAGTCAAGAAATTCAAAGACAAATACAAAGAAGTCAGTGACAAATTGTTATCAACAAATAAAGCCCTAAATAATTTGGAACCAAAAGTTACAGAAAGAACAAGAGTAGAAGATGATCTAAATTTGATTGTGAAGAACAAATCAGAAGATTGTGCAAAACTTGAAAAAGAAATTATAAGTTTAAAAATAGATCTGGAAAAGGCTAGAAGTTTTGAAGAAAAATTTAAGATAAGTACTGCAAAGCTTGATGAAATGATTTCTAGCCAGAGGAATGCTGATGACAAACATGGTTTAGGATTTGAGAAAGGAGAAAGTTCAAACTCTAGTCAAATGAGCATTGAGTCAAGGAAAAACAAAGGATACTAGTTCAGAAATCAAAGAAGAAGACCTAGAAGACCTTTTGTCAAACAACCAAATGCTCAAAGGTACCCATCTTTCAATGGTTAATGTAGTTCATGCAATAAGTATGGTCATAAGGATAATCAGTGTAGGAGTAGAACAATTCAAAAAATTCCATCATTCTCTGGTTAGTGTTTAAATTGTAAGATAATTGGTCATAGAGCAAATGAATGTAGAAATCAGATCAGGAAATGTTTCAACAACAGGAGGAATGAACAATCCTTCAAAGGTAAATGCTTTACTTGCAATAAAATTGGTCATAGAGTCATTGTATACAGAAGTAAAGTAAGTAAAAATTCTATTAGGTGCAATTCATGCCATAAAATGGGACACAGATCAAATGAATGTAGAAGTCCAGTAAGAACTAATTTTCAAAATACAAAGAACAGTCAATCATTCAATGGAAAGTGTTTTTCATGCAATAGATTTGGACATATGGCTAATCAATGCAGATCAAATTCAATCAATGGAAGGAATCAAGATCAAAAGAATGTGGTATGCTTCAATTGCAACAAATTTGGACATGTTGCAAGATTTTACAGAAACGGGAATGTGAAGAGAAATTATTATTTTGAAGACAGGAAAACAGAGCAGAGAAATGATAAGGGAAAAGAAAAAGTTGATCCGATTGAAACCAAGAAAGAAATGGACAAGGTATGGATCAAGAAAGACGTAATTGAAGTCAGGGATCAATCCACACTAGTATCCGATGCAGTTACTTCCTCTGGGAAGTAAATCGAGAGCTCTAGCTCAGGAGGAGCAGTGTTGAAAATTCAAACCCCCCAGCCAGAAAGTGGCTATCAGAATTAGGCACGAAGATCTATAATCTGATGTGATAAAGCTCTTAAAAGAAAAATTGGAAGTAAATGGGTCAGTGCGGCACATTGCGGAGAAATCTTTTTCGACTGTGTTCTTTAGTGAGGGGTTTTCGACAGCTTTTTGGGAGTAAGCATTTAATATCAATTAGGTCAAGTGTGGAGGATAAAAGGCAAGTCATTTTTCTTATAATTCAGCTTGCATTCAAAGTTTTTCAAACATCAGAGAGAAATTTCAAGGCGCACCAAAGATTCAAAGCTTAAATCGATTCAGGCGACAGAAACCCAAATTTGGCATATCAAGGTATTTTCGTAGAAACCCTAATTATGAATCTATTGAATCTTTGCTATGACAACTCCATAAATTGTAGACATTACTGAATGCCCTCGACCCAAGTTCAGGAAACACCCTCATAAAGCAACCGAAGTGGATCAAATGGGTACATTATCAGTATTACCTTACAGTGTCCTCTATGTTGAGGACATTAGGGCATATATTCATGTTGCCCTAGATGAACATAGCAGCATTTGTCTGATAGATTTATATCTCAAGCATCTAACTGATGACCAGTTTGACCTCAAAGAGGAATACAAAACCCTAAGAGAAAAGAAGTTTATTCAGCATGTGGATTTTCCTATGTTTATGGAGGATGAATGGGTAAGGTATGTTCTAAGCTGAATTCATGATGAATTCATGTGGTTATGGCAGCCCTTTAAAATCACCAAGGAAGTAATTAGGGTAGTGACAGGATTAAGTTCCACCAGAAGTGTGCCCTTGTTGAAGGTTGTGAAGAATCAAACTGTTATAGAGGCCACTGGAGCAAAGTTTGACGAGAGGGCACTGACTATCAGTAATATCAGAGGTCATGATGTAAGATTCACCTCAATAGTTTTGGGCTACAAGATCTATTTCTCCAACCAGGAGAACTTTGTTTCAGGAACAATAATCTATACTGCATATCAAATAGTCAAAGAGAAAGAAGATTATGATTTGTATGAACTGCTGCTAACCCAACTACTGGAGAAACTAAAGAAGATAAAGGAAAGAAAGAACTACCCCTTCAAATATGGTACGTTGGTCATATGTTTATTCTTTTATTTTATGAATGAGTTACCAAACATGAAGAATTTGATCTGGTTAAGTAGTAAACTAGTAGTTGTCCAAATCAGAAACCATCTAAATAGCATTGGAAGTGTTAATGAGCAAAACATAGCCTTATGGGGATACTTCAAAAAATTTCAAGGCATAATGCAGGCTAGAGAAAGAATTCCTAGGAAAATTGTTGAAAAATATAAGGATACTATCTATTTCATGGTTACGAAAGACCAATGCCTAATGGAAGATGTTGAGCCTAGGACTGTCTGGGTAATGCCAATGGGGTATGAAATAGATGAGCAAATATTACATAACTATGCTCAATACATGTTGAGCATGTTGGAATAGGTCTAGACAACTGAGAGGTGGGGTGAATCAGTTGTTGCTCTATTTAACCTTTTACAACTTAAAATTAAATCAATGATATAAAATTTCTAGCATTAGACAATAGCATATGAGCAGAAAACATAAATGACACATTTGATAACAATATTTTGACGTGGAAACCTGGTTAAGGGAAAAACCACGATGGGGGTTAACCTACAAAAATTAATACCCTATTAAAAGTATTTTACAAATGGGAATGCACATGCATTCAGGCTCACTACCCCAAGCTCACTGCTCAAGTTTGGAGGCTCACTACCTACAGAAAAGTTTACAAGAGATTTACAGAGATTTTGAACTGGTAAGATGCATCTGCCAATGGTAGAGATCAGCTCCAGTTAAGTGCAAATACTGACGTTGTACACTTCATCTTTATTCTGCTCTTCTCTCTATTCTACCTTCATTCAGATATTAGATTTCTACTCCTTTTATACTTTCTTAATCATTGTAATGCATAAACCCACAATATCCACAATCATTGGCTATATATATATATATATATATATATATCCTTATCATGAATTGCAATCACTTGCCAGTCGGCAACAATCAACAACACATAGGACCTTTTAAGAATGTTCTGCTCCGTCAGGTAGATCCATACACCAGTATTGATGCGTATCAAAAATAACACATTTAGATCATCATACATGTCAGCCACTAACATTATATCTCATACACAGCTTAACAAAACACTTCTATTAGGTCCGCACAAGGATTTATCATAAGTCTGCTTGTTCTTTACTGAACTATTCTGTCATAACAAGACCCGGTATTCAGGTGCTCATAACTTTTGATCCCTTTATCATCGGAAGCTAAAAACTTGGATTTAGATTATCTTGGTGTCCCTCTACACTTCTTCAGATCCATAACACATAATGATTAACTGGAGAAATTCACTGACCAAAATATTGAACTCTGCTATATGCTCTGTTTCAGGCTCCCGGACTCAGATAGATTATCATTTTGACTTTCGATATGATCAGATATTGCATTGCAGGTGTGTGAAAAGATCTTAGTTGCCATCAATGACAACACTTATCAGTGCTAAGAAATGTCTCTTACCAACAATCTCCCCCTTTGGCATTGATGGCAACACTTAGTGAAAAATGACTAAGTGTCTTTGTGCAACTCCCCCTTTGTCTGTACATTCATGTACTTTACTTATTCTGGTGCTCCCCTTTGCTGCATACTTCATTTTTCACTGTCCTTCACTCCCACTTTGTAATCAATGGCAAAGGGTGGGATCCGTAAATCAAAACTCTCCAAAATTTATGTATACATTATTGCATATGTACAAGTAACCATTAAGTTCCATTCATATGAACTTGAGGATGTCTGCAAAACTAGCTTTTATTTGCACAAGTTCAGATGCCCAAGTACTCTTTATTCCATCCAAAATTGAAATGTGCCCATTTAATACAAATGAGTATGCTTCTGCCTTTGACAGATCTGATGGAACACTGGTCTGAACTGCAGTCTGAGCTTTAGATAAGGCATTATACATTGTCTCTAACTTAGGGGCAATTAATCCCCGAAGCTCACACATTCTTTTCATAATTTTGTTTTTCTCTTTGACAAGTTTCTTTATTTCCTCAGTCAATTTAATTACTTGACATTCTTTACTTATGGGCGAAACTGATAGGGGATCAAAATTTTGAGAGAGATTTGACAAATTTTGTTCTTACTCCTTTATCTTGTTCTCAATAACCTAATTAACTTTGAGCCATGATATACAAAATTTTTACATATCACTTCCATCATTTAGAGCATTTTGAATACTCTTTATGCTAATACCAAGTATTCTTCTATCATTTCCTATCAGGTTCTTTATTTCACAAAATTTCTTATATAAGAATTTTTTCTAAACTTTTACCTCCGCAGACTTCGCAAAGGACTCAAAATGTAAATTTACTGAACTTACAAGATTCTTTAGATGTCCGGAGGGGGAATCATTTTGATTCTTCTGATAGGTTGGCATTAATTTCTCCAAAACTCTGGTTGCAAGTCCCAGTAGCTCATTCTCCTCCATGTGGAACTTTATCATCTTCTCTCTAGATGTTACTTGGGTGAATGATGCTAACTTCATCAGTTGAATTGGAGAGAGAGCATCTGGATTGGCTAGACTTTGGAGTAGTTCTAGCTCATCAAGTTCAATCACTTCTTTTCCAAGAAGACCTTCTGTAGTGTCTCTTGCAGCCATTTCAAAATCAACCTTTTGATCTCCTAATTTCTCAGTCTCTGCTTTAGGTGCTTCAACGTTTGCACCATCTTCTTTTGTTTTATCTTTCTTATCTCTTTCTTCTTCTACCTCTGCTTTATCCTTTTTTGTGTTCTCTGCAAAGAAACTTTTTCTTGTTTGTTTATCACTTGCTATCTGATCAAGAGGGCTCTATGAGACAATAACATTATCCCCTTTCCATGTTGTATCAAATGGATTGGGAGTATCTTCTGCATCAAATATTTTATCCAACATTTATGTATCCTCCTGAGTTGCTTGTTCTACTTCAAGAATAGAGACTCAATCCAACTCAGATTACTACTCAATAATATTCTCTTCTTCACCATCCGGCACTTCTTTTGTGACTATGTGAAAATTATACTTCTTTAATGCTTTCAAAAGAATCTCTTGATTTTCTTCAACTATTTCACTTGTTTCTCCAAACATGAGCTTCTTCATTCTCCTTTTGCTTTTAAAATCATCTTTGACTTCCTTAAGTATCATATTTATTTGTTCAGGAGAAATTTGAGGACATAGATTTATCAGCTCATGTTCTCTAATTTCCACATCCTTGCACTTGGCATTTTCTTTTCTCAATTCCAAGATATTTGCCAGATTTTGTGGTAACTCAGAAGTTATTTCAATTAGTGCCTTGTTGTAGATGTTGAGATATCTGACCATTGCTTCCTCCAACACCCTTTTATCCATATCATTGTATTCATCATAGAATTTGTTGGTGTCTGTTACAAGTTTGGGTTTCGAGCATTTGAATCCGCAGGTATTTTTCATTCAAACCCATAAAATTTTCTAAGTCTCTAGGCCTTCTTTGTATGTGCATCACTGTTGTGTGTATGTTTGAATGTACAAGTGCAAATGTACATTGGTGGGCCCGAAAGTGGAGTTAAATTGGCTCCAGAAAATGAAAAATCAGTTGTATGCATCGTTGTATGCATATCAGGTTGTATATCGCATATTCCTAGAATATTCTATGGTTGTATCGAAGAGATTGCATGTATATTGTATTGTATATTCGATATGGAATAGGTAAATACAATGGCGATATGCAGAGGAAATGTACAAGGCAGATATACAAAGGATCATCAGCCAGACAGGCCTTATCGGTGGCCAAGCTAAGGATCTCCCCGACAGCCGATGCATGCGAACATACAAAGGGAGAGATACAATTGGTGGGGTTCGCTTTGCATACAAAGGTGATTGTATCTCATATACAAGTCACATTTGTATGTGTGATATACAAGACAATGATACAAAGGAAAGATGTCAGTCTATACATAAGCAAGAGATACAAATCCTGGGGCCCACCAATCGCATATACAATGCGATATACGTTCCTAATATACAAGGCCCGGACTTGAAAAGGTATGCAGTTTAGTTAATAAAGGCAGACATGTTTGTATACATCTTTCGCTTGTATATTCGCATTGTATGTTTAGACATACAAAGGGTAGATACAAGGGAATATACAACGGTAACATACAAAGGTCAGATGCATGTTTGCAATGTACAAGTGATTGTATACAGTTCTGCTTGTATATTCGCATTGTATATGTGATATACAAGGCTAATATAAAAACATAAACATACAAGCCAGACCTATTCCAAAGTCCAATATGGCCGATAATATTATGAGTTCCACATTGTATGTATATTTTCGATTGTATGTTTGCATGTACAATTAGATATACAAAGGGTCGCATGCAAAGGATTTTGGCGAGACTTAGTGTATCGGCGGCCCCTTTTAAGGTCTTTCTGATGGCCGATGAAGAGGCCAATGCTTAGCGATGGTGATCCAATCAGCTGCTGCCACATGTCCAAGTCAGTTGTATGTATATACAACTACATATACAAAGATTTAAAGGCAAGAATGGGTGAAAAGGTAAAATGTATGTTTCTGTCGTGGAAAGTCAATAAAGCAAAAGCTGTCTACGTGGCATGTTTCCATTGGCCGGTGACTTTTCAAGGCAATTTCAAGCCATTGATCTTGGCAACGAGGGGGAAATCGACGGCCCTATTTCAAATTTTCACATGAAGGATTTCATGTGCATTCATAGCTGCATTCTAGGTGGGAAGAATTGCAAAGCACGAAGCTGCGGGTAGGTTGGCCATTAAAGGCAAAATTTGCAGAGGCATGGTCTTGATTGATAGGTCAACTACCTGATTAAGGGTGAAAATCTTCAGTCGGTGGCTCACATCCCAAACCCACCTGCCCTTTCCTCTTCTTCTCACAACTACATTGAATGTTTTGGGTGCCATTCAAATGATACATTGTATCTGGTAGCTTCTGGAAAAGACATTGTACTTAATGTTGAGGGCACGTTCTTGCTATATAAGAGGACTATGTCACTCTTTTTTTCAGGTTG
Organism: Cunninghamia lanceolata; assembly: GCA_027924645.1. Lineage (NCBI taxonomy): Eukaryota > Viridiplantae > Streptophyta > Pinopsida > Cupressales > Cupressaceae > Cunninghamia > Cunninghamia lanceolata. The sequence goes on along the minus strand of BSBN01000112.1, from coordinate 20,175,078 downwards.
TTGAAGACTTGGGCAATTTTTTGGAGGAAATAACAAAAATAGAACATTTCTTGGTTGTTCTATCTCTTTCTGTGAGTTTATGAGTTGCATTTGAATGCAGGTTGCATGCATGTTCAGTTTCATGTTGTGTTTATATGAAAAATGCTTCCTTGCATGTGTTTAGATATTTGTCTCTATTTGTTGTATGCATCCCTTCTTTTGAATCTAGTTGCTAAGGGTTACTTAGATTCTAGGATATAGATTTTCTATATCACATGCTTAATCTGTGACATCCATTCAAGGAGTGGATTAAATTGTTTTAAGTTCAGCATGAAGAAGATTGTATGGCAGTAGTGTTGATAACTGAGAGGGGGGGTGAATCAGTTATCCTAATAATTTCTTCCTTCTGAACTTTCTTATTAATCAATGTAGCATTAAATCAAACAAACAAACATTACTATGAAATGAAAAACACATGAAACAGTATTTTTGATGTGGAAACCCTAAGGGAGAAAACCACGGGGTGATTAACCCAAAGATTATTCTCTGTTAGAAGAATAAGGAATTATAAAATGGCACTTGCCAATTAGGGCTCTCTACCCGAGCACACTGCTCACAAAGAGGCTCACTACCTACAAGGAGACACACTGTCTACAAAAGAATGTCATACAATACTTGAACTGATTGGAAGCATCCACATATGCTGGAGTTCAGTTCCGGTTAGGCTTAGTACACTGATCTGCTACACTTCATCTTTCCTCTTCTCTTTATTCTACTTTCCTTTCACATACCGAATCTTTCTAACGGCTTATCTCTACTCTGCTCTTTCTCGCATATCCAACTTCCTTTCACACACTCTCACAACTGAATCAATCCTATATATATCCGCACTAGTGATTTCATTATCTTTCTAGTCAGCACCCGGAACAGTCTATCTTCTCACAAACTTTGTTCTGTCAGCTGAATCCTTGCACATCAAGTAATGCGGATCAAGCATATACTTGTAGAAATCATTAATCATGTTGGCCAAACATAATTCATGTCTTCATAACCTTTACCACTGTCAGAAACACATCCGGAAAGCAATCAGATGTTCTGTCAGTCAGTTCTTCCTCTGTTCACACTGTCACTCAGGAATCCGGTACTCAACTGTTCATATCTTTTTCCTTGTCCATCACCGGAGGCTAAATCCTTGGAATCTATTACTCAAGGTAGTCCTCTTGACTTTCCCAAATCTGCACTTCACCAAGAAACTTCCTTTGAGAGATCTGGACCTGTCTGTCAGACCTTGCCATATGCTCTGTTCTTGTTTATCGGACCTCAACAATCTTCATTCTGACTTCCGGTAGAGACACACCATGTCCTGCGGATGTGTGGGATGAACTTTGTTGCCATCAATGACAACAATCATGAATCCATATAGTGTCTCTTGCCAACAATCTCCCCCTTTGGCATTGATGGCAACACTTAGTGAAAAATAACTATGTTTACACTAAGCTCCCCCTTGGCTGATGTTGTCTTTATATACATTTTCTGGAGCTCCCCCTTAGTTGGATTCCCCATTTTTCACTGCTCCTCACTCCCCCTTTGACACCAATGGCAAAGGGTATGGTCCGCACACCAAAATTTTTAAAAATTTTACTATACTTAGCCGCATAAACATATGGCATACTTACATATACTTAAGTATGTCTGCAAAAGTTGTCTTCAACTATACAACATCTGTCGCCCAACTCTGTTTCATCCTGTCCAAAATTGAGATATGCCCACTCAACAGGAATGCAAACGCATCTGCCCTTTTTAGATCTGTCAAATCATTTGTTTGGGCTGTGATTTGAGCTTCTGTTATAGCCTCATGCATGGCCTCTAGCTTAGGGACAATTAACCCCCTGAGCTCACTCAACCTACTTATTCTATTTTTCTTTTCCTTCTCCAATTTCTTGATTTCACCCAAGACTGCTATAGTCTGACATTCTTGATTTGTTATAGAGAAAGAAAGAGGATCAAAACTTTGAGACAAGCTTAGTAGTGTGTCCTCTTGCTCTTTTATTTTCTTCTCAATATCCACTGTTACCTTGGACCAGGAGATACAAAATTTGTATATTTCACCGCCATCCTTAAGAGCATTTTCTAAGCTCTTTATTCCAATGTTCATGTTTCTCCTATCATTAATGATCAAACCCTGTACCTCAAAGAACCTTTTATCCAAAAACTCCTTCTGGACCTTTTCTTCAGCTGATTTTTCTAGAGAATCAAAATGTGTACTAACACTGCTGACTAAGGTTTTGAGATTACCGGAAGAGGAGGCTATGGGATCTTTCTGGACTGATGGCATAATCTTTTCGAGCACTCCAGAAGCAGCTTCTATCAACTCACAGCCTTCCATATGAGACTTTAGGAGTTTTTCATTTGCCTTAGCATTTGCAAATGAAGCTATCTTCATTGTCTGTACTGGAGAGAGGGAATCAAAATTGAATGGACCTTGTAGAAGCTCCGGTTCATCAATCTCTATTATTTCTTTGTTCATAAATTTTTGGATAGTTTGTGCAGTGTCTCTTGCTGGAGACAGATGTTTCTTCTCTTCTGCAGTCTTGGAGCTGTCCTTTGGAGTTTTCTCTCCTTCTACATTCTTACCACTATCAGTTGTGGTTTTCTCTGTTGGAGTCTTCTCTTTCTCTGCAATCTTGGTACTGTCAACTTCTTTTTCTTTCACTCCTGCTTCTTTCTCCTGTATAGTGTCTTCTCCTTTGGATCCGGAGACTGTAGGGGAAACCGAAGGAGAAATGTTGGTTTGTTCAAGGCCCATCTCTTCTGTTGCATTCTCAGAAGTTTCTTCTACAACACTTGTGGATGACGGATCAGTACCCAAGTCCTCTACAATAGGAAGATTAAACCTTTTGAAGGCCTTCTGGAGGATCTCTTCTATATCCATGGCCACCTTGTCAGTCTCACCAAGCATGAGTTGATTCATCCTTGCTTTACTCCTGAACTCATCTTTGCAGTCTTTGAATATAATGTTCATTGTCTTGGGATCCATTTGAGGATATAGCTGAATAGCTATCTACTCCAGGATCTCAAGATCTTTTGCCAGGGCATTGTTCTTTCTTATTTCTAACTCCTTTTCTAGGCTTTTAGGAATTAGAGATATAATCTCAATGAAAGCCTTATTGTATATGTTCAGATACCTGATTGTGGCTTCCTGCAGGATCTTTTGGTCAGCCTCATTGTAGTCATCATAGAATTCGGCCATTGGTTGAAGGTTTCTATCCACAGTGACTGATTTGATTACACTCTCTAGAGACAAGGTGGGCTTTTCAACAAATTCCTCTGCCTTTTCTTCCTTGTCTTGGCCTGTGGAGGGTTTTCTGGATCCTTTCTTCTTCTGCTTCTTTATTTCCTTTACCCCCTCATCTGATTCGGTTTCCTCTTCATCTTTCTTACTTGTATAAGCCCTTGTGGCTTTTATTTTAGATCTTTTCTCTCCTTTACCAGATGTCTGACCTTCCAGTTTTGATGTTTTTTAGCTTTTGGTTGTGACAGGTGTAGATCCTTCTGATAATCTGGTTCGGGTTGAGGTTTCCACCGGAGTACTTTTCTTGCTTTTCTTTTCTGCCTCTTTCTTCTCTTCCTCAGCCTTTCGCCTCTTTTCCCGGTTGGCATCAAGTGCCTCCTTTGGGATGCCTAGGCCTTGAGCAATATGTTCTACTTCTTTTCTCACCTTCCTTTTTATCTCAGGTTCTCTGAGTTCCACATGGATCTTCACACTCAGCTCCTCAAAGGTTCCAAACCTTTCTGCCTTTGGATCTTTGGGCTGACTAAGAATGTGTTGAACATGCAGTTCCATAATCTGTTCATCAACCTCATACCCCATGGGCATGATCCAGATTATCCTTGGCTCTACTACCTCCATTAGGCACTGATCAGTATCAACCATAAAGCTGACTGAGTCTTTGTATTTTTCAACAATAGACTGGGGAATTCTTTCTCTTGCTTGCATCATGCTCTAGAAGTTTTTGAAGTATCCCCACAGGGCTGTATTTCTTGCTTTGGCATCCCCAAGTCCATGTAAGTAATCTCTGATCTGGACTGCTACAGGTTTGTCATTCTGCCATACCCATCCACTTGATCCGGGCAGCTCATTCATGAAGTAGAAAAATAGACATAATATAAGTGTACCATACTTGAAAGAATTCTTTTTGTCCTTTTTGATCTTTTGTATATTTTCCATTAATTGGCTTAATAGAAGTTCACAGAGATCATAATCTGCATTCTTCCTCAGCATCTCATAGGCAGTATATACTGCAGTTCTGAATACAGAATTCTCCCTACTGGAGTGATAAATCTTGTATCCTATTATCATAGATGCAAACTTGATATCCAGATCAGAAATATCTTCAATGGTCATTGCCCTCTTATCAAATTTTGATCCAATGGCCTTAGTTACAATGTTATTTTTGACAGATTTGAGGATAGGTATCCCTCCGAAAGAGTATAGACCAGTTACTGCCCTAATTGCCTCTTTTGTGATCTTGCAGGGTCTATCCAGCCATAGGAAGTTGTCATGCATTCTACTCAATATGTACCAGACCCATTCATCTTCTTCAAAGTAGGGGAAATGAATGAATTGATCAAAATGTTTCTTCTGGATACCCTTATACTCTTGTTTAAGCTCAAAAGCATTGTCTATCAGTTGTTTGTGATAGAAATCTCTCAATTTGAATTCCCCAAATTCCTCAATACTTGCATGTATGTAAACCCTAATGTCTTTTGTGTGTAAAACGCCATGTGGAACACTAGAGAATGCTCCTAAGGGATCTACCTCCAATGACTTGTATGGGTGTTTCTTAAATTCAGGTCGAGGCCTATCTGAGATCTTTACTATATTCGGAGTAGCCATTTTTCAAAAGATTTGTAGTGAGATATCGAAAACGGAAAATACCTTATGCGCCTTTGGTTAACAGAGTGGTTGGATTGATTTCTGTATGTAATGACTTCTGCAAGTGATCTTCGGTGAACTTGATGAATTTTGTTGCAGAGCTCCACTTTTCACTTCTTTTTAGTGTAGAATGAACAAGTGATTTATGAGAAATCCCTTATATTGCTTTGCAAACCCTAATCTCTGATTGCAATAAATGCTCGACCTACATTATTCTGGTTTGCCTTATTCAAATGACTTGAAGAACTGGATCAGTCCTGATCTACTGAACATCATGCGGATCTTCCAACCATGAACAAATCAAGATGACACATCACAAGGACATCCCAAACACTCTGTCCAATCCACAGAATAAGACAATGCACTTCTGGATCTCTCTGGACCTTTTTGCAATCCTCTGTCATTCTGGAGCATCTCCCGGAATAGGTTCTACTTGATCGATCACAACTTCTTCATATCTTCATGCGGACCTCTGAAATCTTAGATGGATCATCTCAAGACTCATATCTACAAACCCTTTACTCCGCATCTTGTGCCAGATCCGGCACCACTTGATTGGCTAGGGGAACAGGGTTTTCTTTCTATCTCCCCCTAAGCCAGAGCTCACCTTTTAATTTTTGGAAGGAATATCAGCACCAGAGTCTGGTGCGGATCTAACCTCTACATTCTCTAAACTTTTCTTTACCCAAATCTTGTTCATCTCATTCCTAACTTCATCTGCATTCATTTTTTGTTTACCCTTGTCGTGATTCTGATTATATACCGGACCTCTTTTGTCCTGATTCTTACTTCTGCAGACTTTTGCATTATGACCGGACCTATTACAGATTTGGCAGATAACATTTCTTTGCATATTTGACTGATGACCTCTTGATCTGCATTGATTAGCCATATGACCTACTCTATTGCATGCAAAGCATCTACCATTGAATGATTTGTTCATTTGCATATTTCTGCATTCATGAGACTTGTGTCCATACCTTTTGCAGTTAAAGCACTATCCGGAGAAGGATGGATTAGTCTAATTCATTCTCTTTCTGTACTGATTAGCTTTGTGACCAAAGTGATTACAGCTATGGCAGTATCCTTTGAAGGATGGATATCTTTGAGCATTGGGCTGTCTTACCAGAGGTCTTCTAGGCCTGTTCCTTGGATTTTTTGATCCAAAATTCTTCTGACTGGATCCAGAGCTTTCTCCTTTCTCATATCCCAAACCACACTTGTCATCTACCCTCATTTGACTTCCAAGAAGAACTTCAAGTTGAGCAGAACTCATCTTGAATTTCTCTTTATATTCATTTGCTGTTTGAAGATCCCTTTTGAGAGAGATAATTTGATCCTCAAATTTTTCTTCATTATCTTTAGCATCTTCAAGATCAGATTCAAGATGTCTGATAATCCTATCCATCTGGTGGCAATCTTCTGATTTCTCTTTGAGAGATTGTCTTAGATTGTCTTCAGTTTTTCTTTTCTCTTCAATCTCTTGGGTAAACTTTATAACTCCTAATTCCATTTCATGTTTTACCATAATGACTTCTTTTGATAACTTTTTACATAACTTGGTTTTCTCAGTCAGCTCTTCATTTGTATTATTTTCTTCACTTTGTCTTGCCAATTACTGGAGCAGCTCCTTTCTCTTTTTCATAGAGAGACTTAATTTGTCTTTTAGTTCTCTCATGAATTCATCAGCCTGTTTGAGTCTTTCCTTTAATTCATTGACTTCAGAGTTTGACTATTCAAGATCCTCAAGGGCAGTCTTGAGTTGCTCCCTTAAACCATATGCATCCATTTGAACTCCCAGATCTTCCTCAAACTGTTAGGCTCTATTAGGAGGAACTTAGCTCTGATACCAATTGTTGATAACTGAGAGGGGGGTGAATTAGTTATCCTAATAATTTCTTCCTTCTAAACTTTCTTATTAATCAATGCAGCATTAAATCAAACAAACAAACATTACTATGAAATGAAAAACACATGACACAGTATTTTTGACGTGGAAACCCTGTTAAGGGAGAAAACCATGGGGTGATTAACCCAAAAATTATTCTCTGTTAGAAGAATAAAGAATTACAAAATGGTACTTGCCAATTAGGGCTCACTGCCCGAGCACACTGCTCACAAAGAGGCTCACTGCCTACAAGGAGACACACTGTCTACAAAAGAATGTCATACAATACTTGAACTGATTGGAAGCATCCACATATGTTGGAGTTCAATTTCGGTTAGGCTTAGTACACTGATCTGCTGCACTTCATCTTTCCTCTTCTCTTTATTCTACTTTCCTTTCACATACCGAATCTTTCATACTGCTTATCTCTACTCTGCTCTTTTTTGCATATCCAACTTCCTTTCACACACTCTTACAACTGAATCAATCCTATATATATATCTGCACTAGTGATTTCATTATCTTTCTAGTCGGCACCCGGAACAGTCTATCTTCTCACAAACTCTGTTCTGTCGGTTGAATCCTTGCACATCAAGTAATGCGGATTAAGCATATACTTGTAGAAATTATTAATCATGTTGGCCAAACATAATTCATGTCTTCATAACCTTTACCACTATCAGAAACACATCCGGAAAGCAATCTGATGTTCTGTCAATCAGTTCTTCCTCTATTCACACTGTCACTCAGGAATCTGGTGCTCAACTGTTCATATCTTTTTCCTTGTCCATCATCGGAGGCTAAATCCTTGGAATCTATTACTCAAGGTAGTCCTCTTGACTTTCCCAAATCCGTACTTCACCAAGATACTTCCTTTGAGAGATCTGGACCTGTCTGTTGGACCTTGCCATATGCTCTGTTCTTGTTTATCGGACCTCAACAATCTTCATTCTGACTTTCGGTAGAGACACACCATGTCCTACGGATGTGTGGGATGAACTTTGTTGCCATCAATGACAACAATCATGAATCCATATAGTATCTCTTGCCAACAATCTCCCCCTTTGGCATTGATGGCAACACTTAGTGAAAAATGACTAAGTGTTTACACTAAGCTCCCCCTTGGTTGATGCTCTGTCTTTATATACATTTTCTGGAGCTCCCCCTTAGTTGGATTCCTCATTTTTCACTGCTCCTCACTCCCCCGTTGACATCAATGGCAAAGGGTAGGGTCCGCACACCAAAAATTTTAAAAATTTTACTATACTTAGCCGCATAAACATATGGCATACTTACATATACTTAAGTATGTCTGCAAAAGTTGTCTTCAACTGTACAACTTCTGTCGCCCAACTCTATTTCATCCTGTCCAAAATTGAGATATGCCCACTCAACAAGAATGCAAACGCATCTGCCCTTTTTAGATCTGTCGGATCATTTGTTTGGGCTGTGAGTTGAGCTTCTGTTATAGCCTCATGCATGGCCTCTAGCTTAGGGACAATTAACCCCCTGAGCTCACTCAACCTATTTATTCTATTTTTCTTTTCCTTCTCCAATTTCTTGATTTCACCCAAGACTGCTATAGTCTAAGATTCTTGATTTGTTATAGAGGAAGAAAGAGGATCAAAACTTTGAGACAAGCTTAGTAGTGTGTCCTCTTGCTCTTTTATTTTCTTCTCAATATCTACTGTTACCTTGGACCAGGAGATATAAAATTTGTATATTTCACCGCCATCCTTAAGAGCATTTTCTAAGCTCTTTATTCCAATGTTCATGTTTCTCCTATCATTAATGATCAAACCCTGTACCTCAGAGAACCTTTTATCCAAAAACTCCTTCCGGACCTTTTCTTCAACTGATTTTTCTAGAGAATCAAAATGTGTACTAACACTGCTGACTAAGGTTTTGAGATTACCGGAAGAGGAGGCTATGGGATCTTTTTAGACTGATGGATTAATCTTTTCAAGCACTCCGAAAGCAGCTTCTATCAACTCACAGTCTTCCATATGAGACTTTAGGAGTTTTTCATTTGCCTTAGCATTTGCAAATGAAGCTATCTTCATTGTCTGTACCGGAGAGAGGGAATCAAAATTGAATGGACCTTGTAGAAGCTCTGGTTCATCAATCTCTATTATTTCTTTGCTCAGAAATTTTTGGACAGTTTGTGCAGTGTCTCTTGCTGGAGACAGATGTTTCTTCTCTTCTACAGTCTTGGAGCTGTCCTTTGGAGTTTTCTCTCCTTATACATTCTTAGCACTATCAGTTGTGGTTTTCTCTGTTGGAGTCTTCTCTTTCTCTGCAATCTTGGTACTGTCAACTTCTTTTTCTTTCACTCCTGCTTCTTTCTCCTGTATAGTGTCTTCTCCTTTGGATCCAAAGACTGTAGGGGAAACCAAAGGAGAAATGTTGGTTTGTTCAGGGCCCATCTCTTCTGTTGCTTTCTCAGAAGTTTCTTCTGCAACACTTGTGGATGACGGATCAGTACCCAAGTCCTCTACAACAGGAAGATTAAACCTTTTGAAGGCCTTCCAGAGGATCTCTTCTGTATCCATGGCCACCTTGTCAGTCTCACCAAGCATGAGTTGATTCATCCTTGCTTTACTCCTGAACTCATCTTTGCAGTCTTTGAATATTATGTTCATTGTCTTGGGATCCATTTGAGGATATAGCTGAATAGCTATCTGCTCCCAGATCTCAAGATCTTTTGTCAGGGCATTGTTCTTTCTTATTTCTAACTCCTTTTCTAGGCTTTTAGGAATTAGAGATATAATCTCAATGAAAGCCTTATTGTATATGTTCAGATACCTGATTGTGGCTTCCTGCAGGATCTTTTGGTCAGCCTCATTATAGTCATCATAGAATTCAGCCATTGGTTGAAGGTTTCCATCCACAGTGACTGATTTGATTACACTCTCTAGAGACAGGGTGGGCTTTTCAACAAATTCCTCTGCCTTTTCTTCCTTGTATTGGCCTGTGGAGGGTTTTCGGGATCCTTTCTTCTTCTACTTCTTTATTTCCTTTACCCCCTCATCTGATTCAGTTTCCTCTTCATCTTTCTTACTTGTATAAGCCCTTGTGGCTTTTATTTTAGATCTTTTCTCTCCTTTACCAGATGTCTGACCTTCCAGTTTTGATGTTTTTTAGCTTTTGGTTGTGACAAGTGTAGATCCTTATGATAATCTGGTCCGGGTTGAGGTTTCCACCGGAGTACTTTTCTTGCTTTTCTTTTCTGCCTCTTTCTTCTCTTCCTCAGCCTTTCGCCTCTTTTCCCGGTTGGCATCAAGTGCCTCCTTTGGGATGCCTAGGCCTTGAGCAATATGTTCTACTTCTTTTCTCACATTCCTTTTTATCTCAGGTTCTCTGAGTTCCACATGGATCTTCACACTCAGCTCTTCAAAGGTTCCAAACCTTTCTACCTTTGGATCTTTGGGCTGACTAAGCATGTTTTGAACATGTAGTTCCACAATTCGTTCATCAACCTCATACCCCATGGGCATGATCCAGACTGTCCTTGGCTCTACTGCCTCCATTAGACACTGATCAGTATCAACCATAAAGCAGACTGAGTCTTTGTATTTTTCAACAATAGATTGGGGAATTCTTTCTCTTGCTTGCATCATGCTCTGGAAGTTTTTGAAGTATCCCCACAGGGCTGTATTTCTTGCTTTGGCATCCCCAAGTCCATGTAAATAATCTATGATATGGACTGCTATAGGTTTGTCATTTTGCCATACCCATCCACTTGATCCGGGCAGCTCATTCATGAAGTAGAAAAATAGACATAATATAAGTGTACCATACTTGAAAGAATTCTTTTTGTCCTTTTTGATCTTTTGTATATTTTCCATTAATTGGCTTAAAAGAAGTTCACAGAGATCATAATCTGCATTCTTCCTCAGCATCTCATAGGCAATATATACTGTAGTTCCGGATACAGAATTCTCCCTACTGGAGTGATAAATCTTGTATCCTATTATCATAGATGCAAACTTGATATCCGGATCAAAAATATCTTCAATGGTCATTGCCCTCTTATCAAATTTTGATCTAGTGGCCTCAGTTGCAATGTTATTTTTGACAGATTTGAGGATAGGTATCCCTCCGAAAGAGTATAGACTAGTTACTACCCTAATTGCCTCTTTTGTGATCTTGCAGGGTCTATCCAGCCATAGGAAGTTGTCATGCATTCTACTCAATACGTACCGGACCCATTCATCTTCTTCAAAGCAGGGGAAATGAATGAAGTTATCAAAATGTTTCTTTTGGATACCCTTATACTCTGGTTTAAGCTCAAAAGCATTGTCTATCAATTGTTTGTGATAGAAATTTCTCAATTTGAATTCCCCAAATTCCTCAATACTTGCATGTATGTAAACCCTAATGTCTTTTGTGTGTAAAATGCCATGTGGAACACTAGAGAATGCTCCTAAGGGATCTACCTCCAATGACTTGTATGGGTGTTTCTTAAATTCAGGTCGGGGCCTATCTAAGATTTTTACTATATTCGGAGTAGCCATTTTTCAAAAGATTTGTAGTGAGATATCGAAAATGGAAAATACCTTATGTGCCTTCGGTTACACGAAGTGGTTGGATTGATTTCTGTATGTAATGACTTCTGCTAGTGATCTTCGGTGAACTTGATGAATTTTGTTGTAGAGCTCCACTTTTCGCTTCTTCTTGAGTGCAGAATGAACAAGTGATTTATGAGAAATCCCTTATATTGCTCCGCAAACCCTAATATCTGATTGCAATAAATGCTCGACCTACATTATTCCGGTTTGCCTTATTCAAATGACTTGAAGAACTGGATCAGTCCTGATCTACTGAACATCATGCAGATCTTTCGACCATGAACAAATCAAGATGACACATCACAAGGACATCCCAAACACTCTGTCCAATCCACAGAATAAGACAATGCACTTCTGGATCTCTTCGGACCTTTTTGCAATCCTCTGTCATTCTGGAGCATCTCCCAGAACAGGTTCTACTTGATCGATCACAACTTCTTCATATCTTCATGCGAACCTCTGAAATCTTAGCTGGATCATCTCAAGACTCATATCTACAAACCCTTTACTCCGCATCTTGTGCCAGATCCAGCACCACTTGATTGGCTGGGGGAACAGGGTTTTCTTTGTGTCTCCCCCTAAGCCAGAGCTCACCTTTTAATTTTTGGAAGGAATATCAGCACCAGAGTCTGGTGCAGATCTAACCTCTACATTCTCTAAACTTTTCTTTACCCAAATCTTGTTCATCTCATTCCTAACTTCATCCGCATTCATTTTTTGTTTACCCTTGTCTTGATTTTGATTATATACCGGACCTCTTTTGTCCTGATTCTTACTTCTGCAAACTTTTGCATTATGACCGGACCTATTACAAATTTGGTAGATAACATTTCTTTGCATATTTGACTGATGACCTCTTGATCTACATTGATTAGCCATATGACCTACTCTATTGCATGCAAAGCATCTACCATTGAATGATTTGTTCATTTGCATATTTCTGCATTCATGAGAATTGTGTCCATACCTTTTGCAGTTAAAGCACTGTCCAGAGAAGGATGGATTAGTCTGATTCATTCTCTTTTTGCACTGATTAGCTTTGTGACCAAAGTGATTGCAGCTATGGCAGTATCCATTGAAGGATGGATATCTTTGAGCATTGGGTTGTCTTACCAGAGGTCTTCTAGGCCTGTTCCTTGGATTTTCTGATCCAAAATTCTTCTGACCCGATCCGGAGCTTTCTCCTTTCTCATATCCCAAACCACACTTGTCATCTACCCTCTTTTGACTTCCAAGAAGAACTTCAAGTTGAGCAGAACTTATCTTGAATTTCTCTTTATATTCATTTGCTGTTTGAAGATCCCTTTTGATAGAGATAATTTGATCCTCAAGTTTTTCTTCATTATCTTTAGCATCTTCAAGATTAGATTCAAGATGTCTGATAATCCTATCCATCTGGTGGTAATCTTCTGATTTCTCTTTGAGAGATTGTCTTAGATTGTCTTCAGTTTTTCTTTTCTCTTCAATCTCTTGGGTAAACTTTATAACTCCTGATTCCATTTCATGTCTTACCATAATGACTTCTTTTGATAACTTTTCACATAACTTGGTTTTCTCAGTCAGCTCTTCATTTGTATTACTTTCTTCACTTTGTCTTGCCAATTGCTGGAGCAGCTCCTTTCTCTTTTTCATAGAGAGACTTAATTTGTCTTTTAGTTCTCTCATGAATTCATCAGCCTGTTTGAGTCTTTCCTTTAATTCATTGACTTCAGAGTTTGACTGTTCAAGATCCTCAAGGGCAGTCTTGAGTTGCTCCCTTAAACCATATGCATCTATTTGAACTCCCAGATCTTCCTCAAGTTGTTAGGCTCTATTAGGAGGAACTTAGCTCTGATACCAATTGTTGATAACTGAGAGGGAGGGGTGAATCAATTATCCTAATAATTTCTTCCTTCTAAACTTTCTTATTAATCAATGCAGGATTAAATCAAATAAACAAACATTACTATGAAATGAAAAACACATGACACAGTATTTTTGACGTGGAAACCCTGTTAAGGGAGAAAACCACGGGGTGATTAACCCAAAGATTATTCTCTATTAGAAGAATAAGGAATTACAAAATGGCACTTGCCAATTAGGGCTCACTGCCCGAGCACACTGCTCACAAAGAGGCTCACTGCCTACAAGGAGACACACTGTCTACAAAAGAATGTCATACAATACTTGAACTGATTGGAAGCATCCACATATGTTGGAGTTCAGTTCCGATTAGGCTCAGTACACTTATCTGCTGCACTTCATCTTTCCTCTTCTCTTTATTCTACTTTCCTTTCACATACCGAATCTTTCTTACTGCTTATCTCTACTCTGCTCTTTTTTGCATATCCAACTTCCTTTCACACACTCTCACAACTGAATCAATCCTATATATATCCGCACTAGTGATTTCATTATCTTTCTAGTCGGCACCTGGAACAGTCTATCTTCTCACAAACTCTATTCTGTCGGCTGAATCCTTGCACATCAAGTAATGCTTATCAAGCATATACTTGTAGAAATCATTAATCATGTTGGCCAAACATAATTCATGTCTTCATAACCTTTACCACTGTCAGAAACACATCCGGAAAGCAATCTGATGTTCTGTCAGTCAGTTCTTCCTCTATTCACACTGTCACTCAGGAATCCAGTACTCAACTGTTCATATCTTTTTCCTTGTCCATCACTGGAGGCTAAATCCTTGGAATCTATTACTCAAGGTAGTCCTCTTGACTTTCCCAAATCCACACTTCACCAAGATACTTCCTTTGAGAGATCTAGACCTGTCTGTTGGACCTTGCCATATGCTCTGTTCTTGTTTACCGGACCTTAACAATCTTCATTCTGACTTCCGGTAGAGACACACCATGTCCTGTGGATATGTGGGATGAACTTTGTTGCCATCAATGACAACAATCATGAATCCATATTGTGTCTCTTGCCAACAAGTAGGGATGTTTGTAAGAAGAGATAGTTAAATGCTCATTCTTGGGTGGTGTTTGTGATGAAGGGGGTAAATCATAAAACACACAATAATAGAAATTAAACATAGAGAATAGAATTTTCTTTTATTGATCTGGGCAACTCATTACATTATAGAAGCTTAATTACAATCAGAGGAATCAGTCCTCTACAGGCTGCAACACACTACAGCTACCATCACCAGGCTCTAGAATCTTCCACCTTCTATAACCCCCAAATCAGCTAGGGTTTCTATTTTCCTGCCTATTCTTGACTCTACACTTGCCCCCTTAACTCCGCTACCGCCCAGGGTTCCCAAAAATGGTTATTAATAGCCTTTTTGGCAGCCAACAACCTAATTTTGAATTTTGCATCTCCCTCCAAAAATAGGTCAACTTCCGGGAGCCATAACTTTTGATCCGGGACTCTGATTGATGAACCGTTTTATGCGTCAGAAAGCTCGTGGAGTGCTCTACGTGCTAAGAACCAGTCTACTGGTTCTAGCCATTTTTAGGGCCATTTAGTGCCTCAAACCTGAGTTTGAATAATTTTCATGCATTTTTTAGGAAATAGAAACTTTAATATCTTTCAGCTCGTAAATGATCTTCATGTGATTCCTTAGCCAAATGTCTTATATTTCCATTATGTAACTTCCTGTAAATTTTGACTTCATTTCGTGCCCAAATGCAAACTTTCTAAAAATAGCAGTTTACTATTTTTAGCAGTTTGGGAAAATTGAAAGTTCTACATTATTATTCAGGCGATTATGGAACCAAAAACACTAATTATGGAAAGAAATGAAAACAACTACAATGATTTTGAATTAACTTCTTTTTGGGTGATGCAAGATTGCCCTTACACCACTGGATGCTCCTGCATCAGACACCCAGGGTAATTTGAGAAGTGACCCTGTCACATCTCATGTGTTTGTGTGAGGAAAACCTAAACGGTCAACCTCTACCTTAGACAACCAAGAAGAATCTTCAATAGGCCTTCCTTTCTATTTTACCAGATATTCTTCATATTGCTTATTCCGAGTACTTCTTCCCACACGGCTATCCAAGATCTCTTCTATCTCCTCTGTTGAAGTAGATGCCGGAATACTCCACTGTTCTTCTGTTGGTCCATCCTCTGTTCCACCTTCATGATATTCTGATAAATCAGCAATGTTGAAAACAGGGGAAATATTGATCCCACTCGGCAGCTCTACCTCATATGCATTTCCTGAATCATATTTCTTCAAAATTTTGCATGGTCCAAATTTCTTCATTTTCAACTTATTGTATGTTCCAATTGGGAACCTTTCTTTTCTCAAGTGAACCATGACTTCATCTCCTACCTGGAATTCCTTATATCTCCTCTTCTGATCTGCCTTAGCCTTGTACTGAATATTCATTTTATTAATGTGCTTTCTCACCTCTTCATGCAAATTCTTCAGATGTTCTGCAAAGTCCTTAGCTTCAGCACTTGTCTTTTCTCCATTGTCCAGCTTCCTTAACTCAGAAGCATTTCTTGGGCTATTGCCATATACAATCTAGAATGGTGATTTACCAATACTCCTATTGACAGAATTATTGTAAGCAAATTCTGCCTGTGGTAAAATCAAGTCCCATCCCTTAGGCTTATCTCCAACTAAGCATTGTAGCAGGTTACCCAAACTCCTATTCACCACTTCAGTTTGTCCATCAGTCTGTGGATGGTGTGTAGAACTAAACTTTAAATCTATCTTCAACTTCTTCCACAATGTCCTCCAAAAATAACCAACAAACTTGGTATCTCGATCTGAAACTATGCTCTTTGGTAGACCATGTAGTCTCACCACTTCCCTGAAAAATAACTCTGCAATATGAACAGCATCATTAGTCTTCTTACAAGGAATAGAATGTGTCATCTTTGAGAATCTATCCACCACCACAAAAATAGAATCATGCCCTCTCTGTGTCCTTGGTAAACCAAGAACAAAATCCATACTAATATCATCCCATGGCTTCTCTGATACAGGTAATGGTTGATACAATCTTGTATTTTGACTTGTTCCTTTTTCCATCTGACATACTCTGCAACTCTGCACAAACTTCCTCACATCTTGCTGCAACTGTGGCCAATAATAATTTTCACCAACAATATAAATGGTCTTATCTTGACCAAAGTGTCCAGCCAATCCTCCACTATGCTTCTCCTTAATCAGATTCTCTCTCATGGAACTCCTCGGAATGCACAACTAGCTTCCTCTAAACAACATGCCATCTTGGATTATGAAATCCAACCATTTTGTCCTATCCAAAGTAATAGGCTCCAAACAAGCTTTCCAAGCCTCTACAAAATCTAGATCTTCAGGATACAAACTTTTGAGCTCATCGAACCCAACAACCTCTATCTTCATTTCTGTCAATAAATTTTGCCTTCTGCTCAAGGCATCTACAACTCTGTTGGACTTCCCACTCCTGTGCTTCAAAACAAAGGTATAACTCTGCAAAAACTCAACCCATTTTAAGTGCCTTTGGTTCAACTTCCCTTGACTATTAAGATACTGCAAAGCCTAATGATCAGTATATAAAACAAACTCTTTTGGCAACAAATAATGTCTCCATTTCTTCAAAGCCTGAACTATTGCATAAAATTTCTGATCATAAACAGAATACTTTTTCTTGGCATCATTAAGCTTCTCACTAAAATAGGCAATGGGCTTACCTTCTTGGCTCAAAACAGCTCCTATACCACTACCACTAGCATCACAATCTACCTGAAATACCTTATTGAAATCTGGAAGTGCCAAAACAGGTTGTTCTACAACTTTCTGCTTCAATGTATCAAAGCTCTTGTCTGCTCCTTTAGTCCATCTAAACTCTTTTCTATCCCCTCTCATTGTCTCAGTGAGGGGTGCACAAATGCTACTAAAATTCCTGATAAACTTCCTATAAAAACTTGCCAAACCATGGAAAGATCTTACCTCCGTTGCACTCCTTGGTGTAGGCCATTCAATGATAGCCCTTACCTTTTCTGGGTCCATCTTAAGACCTTCCTCTGAGACAACAAATCCTAGGTATACCAACTCTTTCTTTGCAAAACTACATTTCTTCAGATTAATCAGCAACTTCTCCTCCCTTAGCTTCTCTAGAACTCTTCTGATATGCATCAAATGCTCATCCCAAGTCTTACTGAAAATTAAAATATCATCCAAATAAATAATAACAAAACTTTCCAAAAATTCTTTTAGTACCTCGTTCATGAGCCGCATGAAAGTGCTTGGTGCATTGGTTAGCCCAAATGGCATGACTAACCACTCATACAAACCTTCCTTTGTCTTGAAAGCTATCTTCCATTCATCCCTTCTCTGATACGGATCTGGTGATACCCACTCTTCAGGTCAATTTTCATGAAGTACTTTACTCCACTCAAACAGTCCATGATGTCATCCATTCTTGGCAATGGAAATCTATACTTGATCGTTATCTTATTGATGGCTCGAGAGTCTGTACACATCCTCCATTCTCCATCTTTCTTTGGTGCTAGTACTGTAGGTACTACACATGGACTTAGGCTCTCCCTTATCAGTCTCTTCCTCAACAACTCCTAAACTTGTATATTCAACTCTTCATTCTCTACAGGGCTCATTATGTGGGCTGCCTTGTTTGGCAAAGTGGCTCCTGGTATCAAATCCATTTGATGACTTATCTTCCTTACTGGTGATAAACCTTCTGGTACATTATCAGAGATAATGTCCTGGAACTCTTCCAACATATCTAAAACTTCTGCTAATACATCTTCACAGTTCTCTTGACTAATCTTGGGAATCAATGCAAAGCAATGATGCTTATGCTTCATTCCCTCCAAAAACTTTCTACCATCTACGAAGCAAATTCTGGCAGTGCTACATACATTTTCTTCCACCTCCTTCAAGGGCTTCAACTTATGACGAACTCCATCCTTTGTTAGGGAATATGTGTTTGCACAGCCATTATGGAAAGCGCTCCTATCATACTGCCACGACCTCCCCAATAACATATGACATGCATCTATCGGTATGATGTCACACAGCACCTCATCATGGTAGTCACCAATCTTGAACTTCACTAAACACTATTCATTGACCAAAGCTCTATGATCCTTCTGCAACCATGCAATCTTGTATGGATGTGGATGCTTTCTTCTTGTCAACTTCAACTTGTCAACCATCTCCTCTGAAACAAGATTATCAGTGCTTCCACTGTCAATAATAATATCACAACACTTACCTTCACATTTGCACCTTGTGCGGAATAAACTCTTCCTCTGATTGGGTTCTTTCTCCTCATTCAACAAAGTTCTTTTGACAACTAGGGTTTCTCCCCTTTCTGCATCTTCAGAGTACTCAGACTGTGCATCTTCATCCACATGTGCAACTTGTGCATTACCTTCAGGTCTTCTATTCATCCTTCCTTGATGTTGCGGACACTCGTATGCTCGATGCCCTTCTTCTCCACATTGGAAATAGGTTCCTCTGAAACCTCCTCTTCCAGGTCCTTGCCCAGGTCTGCCTCTTCCTCTTCCTCTTTGCTCACCATTGTTTTGGTCACGAGGGCAGTAGGTATTATCACCTCTCTAATTTTGACTGGTACCAGCTTCTTCACTTTTCTTTGCATCTTCATTTCGGCCCCCATAGGGTCTTCCACCAGTCCTTCCGCCTTGACCTCTTCCCCTTTGCTTGCTGTCAAATCTTTTATTCAGCTTCTCTTCCACCTTCAGGGAAAACTGGTACGCATCTTCTATGGTGGTCATTCTTACTAGGCTCAACTCCTCTTGAATACTCAACCTCAACCCATTAATGTAACGGGCTACCTTCTCCTTGTTGGGCTCTGCATGGCCTGTCCTGATAGTAATTTTATAAAACTCTTCTATATACTCCTTAACAGACTTGTTACCTTGCTTTAGTCCTTGCAGCTTCTTCAACAACTCCATCTCATAGTCCACAAGAATGAATTGCTTCTTCAGTTTCTCCACCATCTGATTCCATCTGGTGATCTTTCCTTTTCCTCTTCTATTCCTCTCTAATTGGACCTCCTTTCACCGAATATTGGCATGGCCCTTCAACTTTGCTTTTGCAAACTTAACCCGATCTGGGTCCTCCACATCTTCATACTCAAAATACTCCTCAATGTCATTGATCCAATCAATAAGTTGTTCTAGATTTAAATCTCCAGAATATGTAGAAACTTTGATCCTGGGCCTCTTTCCGATCTTTGAAATGGCTCTCAACAACCTAACTTCTGCAGCATCTCCATTGGCTTCTTGTTCTTCCTTAGATAGCTCTTCTTCAGCTTCATCTTCACTTTCTTCTCTTACCCTCGGCTCAAACCCTCTTCATAGCTCCTCTTGCAATGCATCGATTTGTCTTTGTAGGGCTCTAAAACCCTCTTCTGTCAAAGCATTCCTCCCAACACGATTTCTGCGTGGAGGCATCTTGGTCTCCGCAGCAAACCCACAAGCTTAGGTCCTGGTGCAAACTGCCTCACGGTTGGCGATCTGTCTACACACTCAGGAACCCTTGCTCTGATACCACTTGATGAAGGGGTTAAATCATAAAACACACAATAATAGAAATTGAACACAGAGAATAGAACTTTCTTTTATTGATCTGGGCAACTCATTACATTATAGAAGCTTAATTACAATCAGAGGAATTAGTCCTCTACAGGCTGCAACACACTATAGCTACCATCACCAGGCTCTGGAATCTTCCACCTTCTGTAAACCCCAAATCAGCTAGGGTTTCTGTTTTCTTGCCTATTCTTGACTCTACACTTGCCCCCTTAACTCCGCTACCACCCAGGGTTCCCAAAAATGGTTATTAATAGCCTTTTTGGTGGCTAACAACCTAATTTCAAATTTTGCATCTCCCTCCAAAAATAGGTCAACTTCCGGGAGCCATAACTTTTGATCTGGGATCCGATTGATGAACCGTTTTATGCGTCAGAAAGCTCGCGGAGTGCTCTACGTGCTAAGAACTAACTTTTCCGGTTCTGGCCATTTTTAGGGCCGTTTAGTGCCTCAAACCTAAGTTTGAATAATTTTCAGGCATTTTTCAAGAAATAGAAACTTTAATATCTTTCAGCTCGTAAATGATCTTCATGTGATTCCTTCGCCAAAGGTCTTATATTTCCATTATGTAACTTCCTGTAAATTTTGACTTCATTATGTGCCCAAATGCAAACTTTCTAAAAATAGCAGTTTACTATTTTTAGCCGTTTGGGAAAACTGAAAGTTCTACATTATTATTCAGGTGATTATGGAACCAAACACTAATTATGGAAAGAAATGAAAACAACTACAATGATTTTGAATTGACTTCTTTTTGGGTGATGCAAGATTGCCCTTACACCACTGGATGCTCCTGCATCAGTTTGTAAGGAAAATACCAATCCAACCCCTTGAAACTTGAATGCCAATGCAAATCATTCACTTGTATACATCTAGTTGACTCCTTGCCCTACGATAGGCACTGGTCTGCCCTTGTGTAGTAGTTATGATCCAAAACCCCCTGTCTTGCATCCAAAACATAAATACAAATCCTTTCATAGTTCCAACCTGTTAGTTTGTAGGAGTAGGATTAGGACCCCTACATAATCTCATCCATAACCAGTTAGATATGTCCAAGAAAGTTGCCAAACTTGTGGTTTATCATGCAAATCTTGGTCCAAACATGAGAGTATTCTGCCTGTTGTTGTAAAGCTAAATCTTTCTATTGGGTGAGTCAAATGTTAAATCTTTAGCTATAGGAATACCCCACTTGGTACGGTAGAACCAGAAGTGAAGGGGAGACAACTCATGTAACCTCTTGTATTTGTTGGCCAAATCTACCTGTGCATTGGAACTGGCAAACCCTTTGCGGATTCGGAGAGAAAGACCTAACAAAGTGGTGACTCTACTGGGGAGTTGAAGTAAAAGAGTGATTTCTTGCCCATCCGAGTCCCCAACAAAGTGGCGAATCTGCTGGGGAGTTGAATTGAGTTAAGAGTGTTATATTTTTCCTCCCTGGTTAGGGGTTTTAGACCTGGAAGTGCCTTGTTGTAGCAAACTTGAAAAGTTGTATGTGTGGCTCTGCTGTTAGAGAACCCAGGAAGAAAGAAATAAATTTTCAGCTTTAGCTTATTTGAAGCTCATTCCTCTACCAAGGAGGTGGCGACTCTGCACAAAAAAGAACCTAAAAAAGAACACAAAGATGTGTTAAATTTTCATACAAATCAGTCAGGGAAAGGAATTTGTAGCTGCTACAACATATCCAGGTATTTTCACATATTTTGGTTTTCAAAAAACCATGATGTATAAGTTTTAAAGGATTCCCTATTTGGTGAAGTAGCACTGGTTAAAAGGGAAATATTGGTGATAAGCTTGCATGCTTTTGTATTTGCTAAGAACCTAGTTTGTATTTTCAAATGAAGTGTGCAATGTTGTTGAAAAGACTCATTTAGAGGACTTTAGGAAATTTGAAACAGCAGTTTACATTGTAAAGGCCTAACGTCATTGTTGTCAAAGGAAGTCTGAGTTGAGAAGAAGGTTGCAAAGGCATATAAGATGTATTATTAGCCCGTGCACCCTTATGAGGTGTCAAATACAAAAATGTATAGTGATCAATCCCAACCATGTAATAAAAGAAGTTTCAGTATTGATAGATATAAGCCCATAAATTTCAATGGCATTTGTGGTTATCCAAATGCTTTTCCATCTAAGATTAGAAAGTATTTGCCTAAATTCAATGGTGTAAAGGATGAATCAGCTGAGAGACACTTGCAACAGTTTAGAAATGTTATAGATGACTTTGAGGTTGACCATGAAGATGTAGTTATGAGATTATTTGTTCAATCTCTAGATGAAGATGCAAGGGACTGGTTCTCCTACCTTCCAGCCTACTCTGTCAGCTCTTGGCAAGAGTTTAAATCTGCATTTCTAGAACAATATGGTGAAAGAATATCTGAGTATGCAATTATTAGTGATTTCATGTACATCCATATTGAAAAAGATGAGTTAATTCCAGCCTTTAACCTCAGATTTATGAAGGCTTTGAAAAGGATTCCAAAATGTATGAGACCTAATGATGCATTGCCTGGTGTTCTATCTGGGAGCATGTGATAAGAAAATGAGTTATAGATTGAGAGATAAGGAGCCCACCACATTGCATCAGGCACATCAGTTTGCAATAGACATTGAAAACAATTGGAGGTATGGAATAAACAAGGGTTATTTCTCTGCAAATTTTTGTTGCCCTGTGGTCCCCAATGTTAGTGAAGTATACAATTCAGGTGTTGGAGATGAATGTCAAAGCACTCACACCCCTGCTATCCCTGTTTATGCATCATTCCAAGTTAATGATGACTCTACCATGAAGGAGGATGCCCTGATTTGCCCAGCAAATGAAGTTGATGGTAATGATTTTTTAAGTGATATTAATATGCCAGTCCTAAGCAAGGAGCATTCATGTTTAAATGATCTGGTTGTGCATAGTTGTGATCATATGGATCAAGAGTCAATATTAGTTTCATTGGGAAGCATTAGAGGGCTAGAAAGTGATATGGATAATTCAGCTTTAGATTGTATTGCAATAGCAGAAATCTTGTATGTGGGGAAATCAGATGATAAAGATGATATCCATGATCAGTTCATGGATTAAGTTTGTTCTTCTGACTCTAGATTTGGTAATGTTGAAGAAGAGGTGGATTGTCATGAAGAAGAAGCAGAGACCTTTGTAATGAGTATGAATCCCCTTTATGATGAGCCTTTAGATGCATTGAACATTGTGAGTCATGACCTTCATTGGTGTAGAATTAACCCTCTTTTTGCAGATGATGATGAATACAAGGAGACAACTAACATAGGTGTTGCATCAGTTTGTGAGGAAGGGACATATGAACCAAAGGCAAAGATCTTCAGCTCTTGTGAAGATAACATGGATATGCAAACTATGGATAATGAATGTTCATCATCAGTTGGTTCGAACATGAGTAATGATGGTAGTGTGGATCAAGATTTGTTTTCACTGTCAATAAGTGATATGAATGACATTGATGGTCTCATATATTTTGAATGTTTTTAGTTTCTAGATCAGCTAGATGAGTGCCTGGTGATATGTAATAGCCAGGCAGATAATGAAGAATGCCACATGCAATATGATGATATACTGTTTGAGGAATATAACATACATGTGTTACCGAATGCTGAAAGATATTATAGTATGTATGGTTATATGTCTGATTGTGACATGCAGGGTGATAGAAGCAATACTGACAAAGGCAAGTTTTCAAAAATGGTGAAGCATGTGATTGACAAGATCAACATGTGGGCAAATTATGTTGATGTTTTCAGTTGTGGTTGGGGTCATTCAGATCAGAATTGGGCATTTGGCAAGAGGAGATTATGGTTTTTCATTTTTGGCTACCCAGGGCTGCCAAAATAGTGTTTGAGAATGTGATCTATGATGTAGGTTGGTGTAGCGTTTGACTCTGTAGCCCAATGGATATAGCACCTAGTCTGCGTCCCAGAGTTCTAGAGTTCTCGCCATGCCTGCAAGAGGCATGCATCCCCAGATAGAGCCAATGTTCGTGCCTGCTAAAAGTTTGGGTTTCAAGCATTTGAATCCGCAAGCATTTTTCATTCAAACCCATAAAATTTTCTAAGTCTCTCGGCCTTCTTTGTATGTGCATCGTTATTGTGTGTATGTTTGAATGTACAAGTGAAATGTACATTGGCGGCCCCGAAATTGGAGTTAAATTGGCTCCAAAAAATAAAAAACCAGTTGTATGCATCGTTGTATGCATATCAGGTTGTATATCACATATTCCTGGAATATTTTGTGGTTGTATCAAAGAGATTGCATGTATATTGTGTTGTATATTCGATATGCAACGAGTAGATACAATGGAGATATGTAGAGGAAATGTACAAGGCAGATATACAAAGGATCATCGGCCAGACAAGCCTTATCGGTGGCCAAGCTAAGGATCTCCCCGACAGCCGATGCATGCAAACATACAAAGGGAGAGATACAATTGGTGGGGTTTGCTTTGCATACAAAGGTGATTGTATCTCATATACAAGTCACATTTGTATGTGCGATATACAAGACAATGATACAAAGGAAAGATGCAAAGTCTATACATAAGCAAGAGATACAAAGCCTGGGGCCCACCAATCGCATATACAATGCGATATACGTTCGTAATATACAAGGCCCAGACCCGAAAAAGTATGCAGTTTAGTTAATAAAGGCAGACATGTTTGTATACATCTTTCACTTGTTTGTATACATCTTTCACTTGTATATTCGCATTGTATGTTTAGACATATAAAGGGCAAATACAAGGGAATATACAATGGTAACATACAAAGGTCAGATGCATGTTTGCAATGTACAAGTGATTGTATATAGTTATGCTTGTATATTCGCATTGTATATGCAATATACAAGGCCGATATACAAAGGTAAAACATACAAGCCGGACCTGTTCCAAAGTCCAATATGGCTGATAATCTTATGAGTTCCACATTGTATGTATATTTGCGATTGTATGTTTGCATGTACAATCAGATATACAAAGGGTCGCATGCAAAGGATTTGGGCAAGACTTAGTGTATTGGCGGCCCCTTTTAAGGTCTTTCCAACGACCGATGAAGAGGCCAATGCTTAGCGATGGTGATCCAATCAGCTGCTGCCACGTGTCCAAGTGAGTTGTATGTATATACAACCGCATATACAAAGATTTAAAGGCAAGAATGGGTAAAAAGGTAAAATGTATGTTTGTGCCGTGGAAAGTCAATGAAGCAAAAGCCATCTACGTGGTGCATTTCCATTGGCCGGTGACTTTTCAAGGTGATTTGAAGCCATTGATCTTGGCAACGAGGGGGAAATCGACGGCCCTATTTCAATTTTTCACAGGAAGGATTTCCTATGCATTCATAGCTACATTCCAGGTGGGAAGGATTGTAAAGCACGAAGCTGTGGGTAGGTTGGCCATTAATGGCAAAATTTGCAGAGGCATGGTCTTGATTAACAGGTCAACTACCTGATTAAGGGTGAAAATCTTCAATCGACGACTCACATCCTGAACCCACCTGCCCTTTCCTCTTCTTCTCATGACTGCATTGAATGTTTTGGGTGCCATTCAAATGGTGCATTGTATTTGGTAGCTTCTAGGAAAGATATTGTACTTAATGTTGAGGGCACATTCTTGTTGTATAAGAGGACTGTGTCACTCATTTTTTCGGGTTGTTGAAGACTTGGTCAATTTTTTGGAGGAAATAACAAAAATAGAGCATTTCTTGGTTGTTCTATCTCTTTCTGTGAGTTTATGAGTTGCATTTGAATGTAGGTTGCACACATGTTCAGTTTCATGTTGTGTTTATATGAAAAATGCTTCCTTACATGTGTTTATCTATTTGTCTCCATTTGTTGTATGCATCCCTTCTTTTGAATCTGGTTGCTAAGGGTTACTTAGATTCTAGGATATAGATTTTCTATATCACATGCTTAATCTGTGACGTCCATTCAAGGAGTGGATTAAACTGTTTTAGGTTAAGTATGAAGAAGATTGTATGGTAGCAGGGATGTTTGTAAGTAGAGATAGCTAAATGCTCATTCTTGGGTTGTGTTTGTAAGGCAAATACCAATCCAACCCCTTGAAACTTGAATGCCAATGCAAATCATTCACTTGTATATGTCTAGTTGACCCCTTGCCCTGAGATAGGCACTGGTCTACCCTTGTGTAGTAGTTATGATCCAAAACCCCCTATCTTGCATCCGAAACATAAATACAAATCCTTTCATAGTTCCAACCTATTAGTTTCTAGGAGTAGGATTAGGACCCCTGCATACTCTCATCCATAACCAGTTAAATATGTCCAAGAAAGTTGCCAAACTTGTGATTTATCATGCAAATCTTGGTCCAAACATGAGAGTATTCTGCCTGTTGTTGTAAAGCTAAATCTTTCTATTGGGTGAGTCAAATGTTAAATCTTTATCTATAGGAATACCCCCCTTGGTGCGGTAGAACCAGAAGTGAAGGGGAGGCAGCTCACGCAACCTCCTGTATTTGTTCGCCAAATCTACCTGTGCATTGGAACTGGCAAACCCTTTGCAGATTCAGAGAAAAAGACCCAACAGAATTCAATCATGGGTTTTAGATTACCATCCACAGTGACCAATTTTATCACATCTTCTAGCGAGAGTGTGGGTTTCTCAACATACTCTTCATATTCTTTAGTCTTTTGCTTTTTGCTAGTCCTTTTGCTTCCAGAAGAATTTTCTTTGGTTAACTTTGCAGCTTTTGTTCTAGTGCCTTTTGGTTCCTTGATTTCAATGTCAGAATCTATATCTACTTCATCTTCTCTTATGCTTTCATAGGTTTAGGAAGCTTTTGTTTTCTTCCTTTTCTCATGTTTTCTAGATGATTCTACTTCCAGTTTTACAGATTTGGAAGGAGCAGAGGCAGTAGTAGAACTTCTAGTAGTTCTTGAAGTGGAAGAAGGTTCCACCAGATCACTTGTTTGTCTCTTTTCTTCTTTTTCTTTCTCATCCTTTTTTGTTCTTTCTCTGAATTTCTTCACAGCTTCCTTTGTAAGGCCAAGATTTTCAGCTAGCTGCTCAACTTCTTTTCTTACTCTCCTATTTGTTTCAAGTTCTCTAAGCTCAGTATGCAACTTTAAACTCAGCTCCTCATAAGTTCCAAATCTTTCAACCGTTGTGTCTTTGGGCTTGCTTAGCAGATGTTGAGAATACATATCCAAGATCCTTTCATCTACTTCATAACCCATGGGCATGATCCAAATAGTTCTGGGTTTCACTGCTTCATTAAACACTTATCAGTATCAACCATGAAGCATATTTCATTTTTGTATTTGTCAACAATTGAATTGGAGATTCTTTCCCTTGAGTGCATTATATTCTAAAAAATTTTGAAGTAACCCCATATTGCCATTTTCTAAGCATTGAAATCACTAATGTTGCGAAGATAATTTCTGATTTGAATGGCAACTGGCTCATCCTTAGTCCAGTGTACACATTTTACCCATGGTACCTCATTCATAAAGTAAAAGAATAGACATAAAATTACTGTACCATACTTGAAGGTGTTCTTCTTATCCCTTTTGATCTTGTTTAGATTTTCAATCAATTGATTCTGCAATAGTTCACACAAGTCATAATCAACATTTTCTTTTAGCATCTTGTATGCAGCATAAATGGTTGTTCCAAAATAGAATTTTCTCTACTTGAGTGGTAAATCTTGTATCCAATCACCATGGAGCTGAATTTGACATCTGGGTCTATAATATCATTTATGGTCATTGCTCTTATGTTGAACTTAGCTCCAGTAGCATCAGTTACTGTCTGGTTTTTCACAGCTTTCAGTATAGGTAATCCTCTGGTTGAGTTTAAACCAATTACATTTCTGATAGCATCCCTGGTAATCTTGAATGGTTTTAACAACCAAATGAATTCATCATGTATCCGAATTAAGACGTATCTGACCCACTCATCCTCATCAAATGTTGGAAACCCCATAACCTGAATAAAGTATCTATCCTGTAGAGCCTTATATTTGGGTTTAAGTTCTTTATTTTTATCCATGAGTTATTTTTCAAACAAATCTACATACCTTGAATCTCCAAATTCATCTATATTTGCATGAATGTAAACCCTAATGTCTTCTACATGTAGCACCCCATACAGAACACTTGAAAAAGCACCTAACGGATCGACTTGAATTGATTTGTGAGGATGCTTCTTGAATTTGGGTCGAGGCCTTTCGGTAATGTCAATAACATGAGGGGTAGCCATTTCAATAGATTTCAGATTTAAAGATTTACAAAGAGGTACCTTTTTCTTTCGCAGTGTTAGGGTTAATCACTTGCCGGTTGAATTCATTCTCTGCCTCAGTCTCTAGACTTTGTAGCTCAAATGCTTTTCTTCTTGTTCACTTTGAATGCAAGGTGATTCAAATGAGTGATCAAGTGACCTTTTAAAGTTCCGCATTACCTAATTTGCCTTTGCAATAAATGTGTTTCCCTAATTGTATCCGGTTACATTGTTTTGACAGTTCCTTATATATCAACATCTTTTCTTCTGGAAATCCTTCCATAGGTTCTGGACCAATTTAGAGTATTTTCTATTAATGTGCTAGATTTAGGCACCCACTTACTGACCGGGGGAATTTGATGTTCTATGCAGCTCCCCCTAAGCCAGATTTTCTGACTTAATTCCTGGAGGAATTGTCAGCACCTGATTCTGGTGCGGACTCATTATCATTGTTTACTGTATCTTTCTTTATCCAAATCTTGTTCATTTCACTCTGTATCTTATCCACATCAATTTTCCTTTTGCCTCTTTCTTGTTTCTTCTCATCCAGTTTTCTGTTTACCAGACCTTTTCTTCCATTGTTTTTACTTCTGTAGAATCCTGCAATATGACCAGATTTATTGCAGTTATAGCATACAACATTTCCTTTCTTATAAACCTGATTTTCTCTTGATCTACACTGATTAGCCATATGTCCAAACCCATTGCAAACAAAGCAGTAACCATTGAAAGAGTTGCTAATTCTTCTATTATTGGAATTAATCACTGTCATACTTCTGCATTCATTTGATCTATGACCATACCTGTTACATTTGAAGCATTGACCAGAGAAGGATAGACCATTTTGATTTACTCTGCTTCTTTATTGAGTAGCTCTGTGACCAAATTTGTTGCAGTTGAAACAATTTCCATTGAATGATGGATATCTTTGAGCATTTGGTTGTCTTACTGGAGGTTTTCTAGATCTGTTTCTCTCATTCCTAGGTTGAAAATTTCTCAGTCCGGATTTGAAGTTTTCACTTTTCTCATACCTAAGATTGTGCTTATTAACATCCTTTTTCTGCCCTTCAATGAGTGCTTCAAGTTTAGTTGAGCTTATCTTGAACTTCTCCTTATACTCATTTGCAATTTCTAGGTCATGTCTGAGTGTGATAATCTATCTCTCAAGTTCTCTTTCATTGTCTCTGCTTTCTTGTAGATTAGATTCTATAAGGCCAGCTATCGCATCCAATTTGCAGCATTCTTCAAAACTTTTTTTCAGATTTTGATTTAACTCTTCTCCAGCTTTCTTCTTATCTTCAATTTCCTTGGTTAGTCTCATCACTCTGGTTTCCATCTCATGTTTTAGAATAGTAACTTCTTTAGTTAACTTCTCACATTCCTTTGTCTTCGCATCTAGGGCCTTGTCTTCATAAGTTTTTCCCAGTTGAAGAGGTGGCTCCTTTCCTTTTGCATTGGATTTACTCAATTTTTCTTTTAAAATTTTAATGAAGTCTTCAGCCTTTTTGAGGTTGTCTTGGAGCTCTTGAACTTCTGCCTTGGACTGCTCAATATCTAAGGCGAGATTAAGTTTCCCTTGAAGGTCATATTCATCCATTCTGCTGTCTTCCCAGATCTTCCTTGAGTTGTTAAGCTTTTTCAAGCTCTGATACTAATTGTTGGAATAGGTCCTGACAACTGAGAAGGGGGTGAATTAGTTGTTCCTCTATTTAAACTTTTACAACTTAAAATTAAATCAATGATATAAACTTTCTGGCATTAGACAATAGCATATGAGAAAAAAACATGAATGACACATTTGATACCAAGCTTTTGACGTGGAAACCCGGTTAATGGAAAAACCACGGTGGGGGTTAACCCACAAAAATTAATACCCTGTTAAAAGTATTTTACAAATGGGAATGCACATGCATTTAGGCTCACTACCCTAAGCTCACTGCTCAAGTTTGGACACTCACTACCTACAGAAAAGTTTACAAGAGATTTATAGAGATTTTAAATTGGTAAGATGGATCTGCCAATGCTAGAGATCAACTCCAGTTAAGTGAAAATACTGACTTTGTACACTTCATCTTTATTCTGCTCTTCTCTCTATTCTGCCTTCATTCAAACATTAGATTTCTGCTCTTTTTACACTTTCTTAATCATCACAATGCATAAACCCGCAATATCCACAATCATCAACTATATATATCCTTATCATGAATTGCAATCTCTTGCCAGTCGGCAATAATCAACAACACTTAGAACCTTTTAAGAATGTTCTGCTCTGTCGGCTAGATCCATACACTAGTATTGATGCATATCACAAATAACACATGTAGATCATCATACATGTCAGCCACTAACATTGTATCTCATACACAGCTTAACAAAATATTCTATTAGGTCCAGACAAGAATTTATCATAAGTCTACGTGTTCTTTACTAAACTGTTCTGTCATAACAAGACCCGGTATTTAGGTGTTCATAAATTTTGATCCCTTTATCACCAGAAGCTAAAAACTTGGATTTAGATTGTCTTGGTGTCCCTCTACACTTCTTCAGATCTACAACACATAATGATTAACTAGAGAGATCCGCTGACCAAAATACTGAACTCTGCTATATGCTCTGTTTCAGGCTCTCGGACTTAGATAGATTATCATTCTGACTTTTGGTATGATCAGATATTGCACTGTGGATGTGTGGAAAAATCTTAGTTGCCATCAATGACAACACCTATCATTGCTAAGCAGTGTCTCTTTCCAACAGGGCAAACCCAAGGACAACAGAGAAGAAAGGTTTACAACTTATGAAGAGCTATCCTTGAAACTTCATGTTGAATTCAGAAAACCTGAATTGACTAGAAAAATTAGAAAAGAGGTGGAAGAAGTCACTGCTAGGTATGGCATCACCAAAGAACAACTGAAAGAAGTAAGGGAAAAAGTAGAGAAAGTAGCATAAGGGAAAACCGGTGCAGCTTCCAAAAACATCACAGGTAAAACAAGATAAGTTTGAGAAAATTTAGAGAACCACCAAAAGCTCTGCCACCTCCTCTGGCACCACAGCCTTAATAAACTTGGAGAAAACATCAAAATAATTCTCTGTCAAAGACATGAAGAGAAAGAAGATGAAGGGAAGAAGACTCTATGTCAGTGTAAGTGAAAAGGATGATGAAGAAACAAAGTCAAATGAACAGGTCAAGAAGGTGAAAGCTAAGGATATCAAAGCCTCCGAAAGTAGTAAAGAAAAGTCCTCTGGAAAGGACAAATCTAGCAAAAGACAAAAAAAGGAATTGCCTCTAGCACTTGCAGATATAGTAAAGGATGTCACTATTGATGGGAATCTAAAACCTATGATTAAGCACTATGATGAGTATAGTGACGATGACAAAAGGAGTTTAGAGGAAGCCACTGTAAACTATCTCAACACTTTCAACAAAGCCCTCATTGAAATCATTTTTGATCTCCCAGAAAGTCTAGCAAATATGTTGAGCATCAAAAAGGAGAATGCCAGGGACAAAGGTATTGAGCTAAGAAAACATGTGCTGACTAGACTATGTCCAGAAATCACTGCAGAGGAAGAAAATCTGATCTCCAAGGAGACCAAGGATCAGTTCAGAACTAAAACAAGGATGAATTTGTTAATGATAGGTGAAATTGATAAAGTGGTGAAAGAAACAAAAGAGATTACCTTGAAATCCCTGAAGCAACATAATCTTCCCACTGTAAATGTTAATGAAGAAAATGATGTTATTAATAACTCATCTATTCCAGAAATAAACTTGGGTGAAGAGACAGGTATAGATGACAAAGTGTCTGAAGAGGAAGAGGCACCTACTTATGATTCTCAAGTTAAACCCTCACCGGCACAACAATCTGAGAATATTACTGGCAAGGAAAGGACTGAGGAAGAGTTGGTAGTGGAAAATCCTCTACCTAAACAAGAAGAGGACACCACTAAGGATATGGAATTAGATTATCTAGAGCAAATCCAGAAAGAAGAAGTCTCTATTACAGCAAGAGACACTGCGGAGCTTGCAAAAGAATTGTTGGATAAAAGAAAACAAGTTTTGGATGAGCCAAAATTTCTAAATAGTTTAATAAACTTGACATAATGTCACTGGAACAAAAGTTTAAGTTGGTTACAATTGTTCAGGAAAAGTCTCAAGAGGAGATATTAAAATCACACATTGAGGATAGTGAATTGATTGATGAAGCATCTAAGATCTTAGAGAAGTTGCTGCCTACCTACAAAAGGGATTCATCCATGACCTCTGCAAGTCATCTAAAAGGGTTAATAAGTTCCATAAGTAAATAGTTTGAATCCTTTAAGAAATCTGTAGAAACAAAGGTGAGACAAGAGTTTGATGAGAAACGATTGGAAGAATTGAAAATAATGATAGCAAATGACAAAACTTCATTAAATAATACAATAGCCACCATTCAAAAAGTTGTGAAAGATGTCGGAGATATGTACAAGTTTTGTTTGTCCTGGCCCAAAACTACTCAAAAGATTGAAGAAAAGATCAAAGATTTGGAACAAAAAATGTTGGATATTTCTAAGAACTTTGATCTGGAAGCAGAGTCAGTCATAAAGAAAGAAATAGAGGTCATCAATATTCACAATGACTTGACTAACTTAATAAATCAGAAATATCAAACAAAAATCAGGATGGGATAAATCAGAAGACTAGTTTGTCCAAAGTTAGACTCAATGACAAATCTTATTGCAGAGGCCAAGTTAGTCATCCAAGCAGACACAACTTATGATGCCAAAAAGGCAGAAGCCTTAGTTTTTCTTCTCAGTGGACAAATTCAGATTCTAGAAAATGTAAAGAAAAACTGGGATGTGGAGTGGACACTGATTAAAAACATATTCAATGATGTTCTCAAGCACATGTAATATTAAGATAAAGATTGTACTTGTAAATATATGGTAGAATACATAAAATTTTGTAATTCTGACAAGTTTCTGGTTCTAGTTCACACCCTTTGCCATTGATGTCAAAGGGGGAGAAGTAGATCTATGAAAAATGGATAATCATCTCAGGGGAGCAAGAAAATAAAGTGTATATAGTAAGGGGGAGCAGTCAGGCATTTTTCACTAAGTGTTACCATCAATGCCAAAGGGGGAGATTGTTGGCAAGAGACACTGCTTTGGTATTGACTTGTATGTTGTCATTGATGGAAACAAGGCTCAGAGATCCTCTCACCATGACAGGAAGAGATATCTCAGGAAGAACATATTGGATTTCAGGTCCGGTTGACAGAAAATGGCTAAAAATGGCTAAGTATGAAAAGTATTCTGAGTAGAGGACAGTAAGTCAGATAGTATGTCTCTGTATATGATGATCTGATAATGTGGTTTAGGTATGATGTTCTCAATTGATTGATAGTATTATGCTTCAAAGGTCAAGTCCTAATCTCCTCTAGAAGTCACCTTGAAGAAGTGTTTAAGTTCAGGTAAGTAAAGGTATAGCAGGAACAGTGAACAGGGTCCAGTGCAGTGGTCTGAATTCCTCTGTGGATAAGTATTTTGTTATGTAGTTTTAAGGTGTTGTAAACACTTGTATGAAGTGTCTTATTCCATTGTTAGGAGATCTAAAGGTCACTAGAAGGTTGGCTACAAGCTGCTAAGTATCGGCATAGTGTTTGACAGAGTTTGACAAAGACAGAGTCTGAGTTCTGATGGTCCGCATTTCTTCACAAGATGATATCATGCCTTACAGATCTAAGGGTAAGATTGGGAATGTGTAAAGAGTCCTTGATATGATTTTGTAGGTGTTTTGAGTTCCTTAGTAAAAGTTGTAAGTTAGGAGATGAAGTTGTTAAGCATGCTCTTAAGGAAGAGGCCGACAAGTATATTAATCATTGTGCGGAGAAGAGTTAACGTTTGGATGATCTATGTAAGTAATTGAATGATTAGAGATGACCTATATGAACATGTTTAGGAAAATATTTGGGTCCGTATAACTTTTAGTACATTGGATTGAGCTGACAAGCTACATCTTTCTATGTACACGTTTCCTTCTTGGATATCGACCTGACTATGAATCAAATCATGATGCGGATATATAAGAGCGATGAATTTTAGTTGAGTGGTGAGTGTGGTGCATGTGTGTGATGCGAGGATATGAATAGAAGAGCAGAGTTAGAAGATCAGTAGCGATGAAGACTTGGGATTCAAAATTCAATTGCTAAATGACTACACCCTGGCACAGTGGCAGATGCTTAAGCAGTATTTAGTTTTCATGTGTAATCTGATTGGAAGCAAGTTTTCATCTTCAAGGTAGTGAGCCTGGCAGTGAGCCGCCAATAGGGTTTACCAGCCCTCAGGGTTTAACAGCCCTTATTGTAATCTTTCTAGGTTTAGGGTTGAGGCAGTGAGCTTGCTAGACCTAGTTGTTTCTTCATGGCATTGAGCCAGTATGTTAGGCTCATGAAGTTACCAAGCCTAAACATTATTTTTGTAAAGATTGCAATATATATTTGACAGCTAATCCTCTCCATGGTTTTTCCCTTTTTGGGTTTTCCACGTAAAATCTTGGTGTTATGTGTCATGCTTTTGTGGATATTGTTCATTTGCATATTATGCTTCTATTTGATTAATCCTTTGAAATCGTTAAAAGTAAAAGTGTGAGAAAAGGTTTATAGAACACCAATTCACCAACCTGTCAATGTTCCTGACAATCAACATACAATACATGCACTTCCTCTCTCCTTCAATCTTCAATCTAGTAGTGCCTATTACTCTCAACTTTGATAAAAATGTAGTACAAATATCCTTATAAAAGAGGGTTACCTTCTAGGGCAAGATAACCGACAAAATATCGACCATCAGATCTGTGACCTAATGACAAATAGTCCAGATTCACAATAATAAAATATCAAATAAAATGTGGTTTCGGGGGCACTGCCCCCGAACCCCCACCGGGGCACACGGCCCTCTGACCCCCCATCGGTGAGATGATCCCCCCAGACCCCTGGCAGGGGGGAAACCACCCTGCAACCCCCTGTCATGGATGAATGAGCATTGAGGACTAGATATATGTTGGGAATTAAGGTGTCTCAACCTTGGTAATTCCTTGCATTATTTTGATTGTATTTATTAATTCATTGCCTATGTTGTAAATTAATTGTAAATTCCATATTGTCATGTTGTGGGATGTGGCATGGTGATGTGTCATCCTACATGGAAGATGACAACTTGTAATTTTGTCCTCACATGAGGAGATAGGCATCCCACTTTGTGGTAGGAGTATTTTTCCATGTGTCGGCATCTTGGATGTTGTGTAAGGGAATATTGACCGAAACGGTTATGACGGATTCCTATGACGAAGTTATGACATGTAAGAGTCGGCAATAGAAGCTTGTAAGACAGGTGAAGACATGTGTCATGAAGCATCTTTGAAAAAGGCATATTTGGGCACCCCAAGGTGGACTATGACATATTGTAAGAGAATATGCTATTTATAGCATGTGTATGATAGATTCTATTACAGCTATAAGTGTACCTGCTATGACAGATTCTATGACGGTCGTAAGAGTCGTAAGAGCATCTGTCATAGCCCATTTTGGAATTAGGCGACCTCTTTGGGATGGGAGCTATGGACAAGTGTCAGACCTACAATGTTGACCAAGTGTCCTTAGGCATGGATTTTGGTCCATGAGGCCAATTGGACGCCCATTCCAAGATAGGACCAATATTGCCTTGTATATTCTATATAAATAGGTGCTTGAAGGAGGAGATGTATTACAGGTTTGACAGGTACTATTATGCTGCCAGTTTGTCTCCAGATATGAGTGTTGAAGACTCCTGAAAGCTTGCATTGCAAGTGTGTCATAAACATTCTTTATTTTGATAATACATTGTGTAGGTTTTGGAGTGTGGGGTTTTTCACCTGATAAGGGTTTTCCCCACATATATCTTGTGTCTCTCTTCTTCTGTCTTACCTTCTCCATTATGTGTTTGTTGTAATATCTCATGTTAATGGTTTAATGTTGCTATAATAGTTAGGATAAATTTGAATTTGTACTCTCCTCCCCTCATTAGTTTAGTGTAGGAAGCGATTTCCGCATACCTATCTTCCTTTCAATTGGTATCAGAGACTAGCCAGTTTTGGTCTTAGCTGTTGGGTAGGGGTTTTTTGAGCTAATCTTAGGTTGAGTGGGAGTCTTGTGTAGAGTATTCTATATCTTATTACAGCAAGGAGATGGCAACCACATCTAGGAGGTTAGAAGTTGAGAAATTCAATGGCACTAATTTCAAGTTGTAGAAATTGAAAATGGAGGACCTACTTGTTGATCGTTACTTATGGGAAACAATATCCGGTGTAAAACCTACAACAATGTCACAAGCTGATTGGGACCTCAAAGATTGGAAGTCTAAGGGTCTCATAAGACTCTGTTTAGCTGACTCTATCCTGTTGAATGTCCATGAGGAGAAGAGCACGAAAGATCTTTGGAAGAAGTTGGGTGATGTTTATCAGGCCAAGTCCTTGGTAAACAAACTTTTTTCTAAAAAAGAAGTTGTTTTCTTTGAAGATGGAAGATGGAGGATCTATTGCGGATCACATGAATGCTTTCAACATGATCATTGCACAGTTGACATCTTTGGGTGTTAAAATGGAGGAGGATCGATGCATGACCCTACTTTGTTCTTTGCCAAATTTGTGGGATCATCTTGTAATGGCTATCGGAAGCACCACTACCACCTTCAAGATGGAAGATGTGGTATCTTCACTGTTATCTGAAGAGATGCAGAGAAAGTCTTCTAAGGTAGCCAAAGAGGCTCTTGCAATTCATGGAAGACCCAAAGAGAAAGGGAAGAAGAAGGATAAGAAAGGTGAAAAGGATAGATCCAAATCCCGTGGGAGATCCAAATCTCCTGGAAAGTCCAAGGCTCTTTGTTGGAACTGTGGTAAAACTGAGCATTTCTGAAAGGAATGCAAAGAGGAGAAGAAAAAGAAGAAGAAAGCTCCTGATTCAGATTCTGAAAAGTCACAAGATGATGGTGATGCCTTCATCACATCCCTAGCCACCCATGCATCTGATGATGTGTGGTTGATTGATTTTGGTGCATCATTCCACATGACCTCGCATCGAGACTAGTTTACCAAATATGAAGAGTTCGATGGTGGAAAGGTGTACCTTGGTGATGACTCTCATCTGAAGATTGTTGGTCGTGGAAGAGTCTCAATCTGATTCCTTGATGGATGAGTGAAGGGGATCACTGGAGTTATGCACATTCCAGGCCTTGCATGGAACCTACTTTTTGTAAGTATGTTGAATGATGCAGGTGTGCAGGTTGTCTTTTTGAAGGATGGATGCAAGATGACAAGAGGATCATGGTGCTTGTGAAGGGTACTCGAAGGGGTACTCTGTTTCAACTGGGGGCATGCACTTCATAGTGCAATAGTTCTTTTGATTCAAGGAAATGAGTTGTTGTCACTTCATCCCCACCATCTGAACATGCAGTGAAGAAATCTATTGTAACCAATTTCGATGGTTGTGCACATGCTTTGGAAGCTAAGCTTCATTCTGAAAAGGCTATGTTATGGAATTTGAAATATGGCCACATTGGTGAGAAGGGTTTGAGTACCTTGAAAAATAAAAAACCTCATTGAGGGGTTGAATGATTGTAATCTCAAGTTTGACTTTTGCGAACATTGCATTTATGGAAAGCAAAACTATGTTTAGTTTTACTCTAGTTCTCACAAGTCTTCTGGTGTATTGGATCTTATTCATTTTGATGTGTTTGGTCCTGTTAATGTTCCTTCGATTTCAAAATTTATATATTTTGTATCTTTCATAGATGATTACAGTAGAAGGACATGGGTTTATTTTATTAGAAGCAAGACTGAAGTCTTTAGTCGGTTTAAAGAGTTTAAAGCCTTTGCTAAAAATTAGACTTGTAAAAAGATTAAGTGTTTGAGAACTGCCAACGGTGGTGAGTTTTGTTCGGTAGAGTTTGATAATTTCTACAAAGAGCAAGGAATTGAAAGGCATAAGACAACTCCATATACCTCGTAGCAAAATAGAGTTTCAAAGAGGATGAATAGGACACTGATGGAGAAGGCTAGGAATATGCTTAGTGGAGCTAGCCTAGAACAAAAGTTTTGGGCTAAAGTTGTTGCCACTGCTTGCTATCTGGTAAACAGATCCCCTACATCAGCTCTTGTTGGCAAAACACCTATGGAGATGTGGTCTGGTAAGAAGCCTTCAGTAAGGCATCTTCATGTTTTTGGTTGTGAGGCATATGCACATGTGCCTAGGGAGAAATGGTCTAAGTTGGAGAACAAGGTTGTTAAATGTATTTTCATCGGCTATGGTGTCGGTGTGAAAGGATACAAGCTTTGGGATCCTGTGACTGACAAAAGTGTTGTATAGCAGAAGTGTTATCTTCAGAGAGCTAACACCCTCTTCCATTGTTCTACAGTTAGAAAAGAAAGATGTGGTTCAGTTTCCTTCTACCCCTGAGAAGACTGAACTGACAAACCCTGTGAGGCCTGATGATGAGGAGAGCTCCAGCAGCTCTGAAAGCAAAGAAGAAGTAGAACCTCAACCTCAGCCATTGAGGAGGTCTACATGAACAAGAAAGCAACCTGATAGGTTTGATTATTCATTACTTGATTCTAGTTGTGCTTTTGCTTTACTTTCTAACACTGATAAGCCTAGAACTATGAAAGAGGCTATGGGCATGAAAGATGCAGATTCCTGGAAGGAGGCCATGGAGGATGAAATGGCTTCTTTGGAAAAGAACAAAACATGGGACTTGGTGACTTTACCTAATAGATGGAAACCCGTTGGTTGCAAATGGGTGTTCAAGAAGAAATTCAATGCAGATCGCAATGTTGAAAAGTACAAGGCTAGATTGGTTGCGAAGGGGTATTCACAAGTGGAGGGAATTGATTATGGTGAAATTTTCTCTCCCATTGCAAAGATGAGATCCATTAGATTTCTATTATCTCTTGTAGCTGTTTATGATTTAGAGATAGAACAGATGGATGTGAAGACAGCTTTCCTTCATGGTGATTTGGAGGAAGAAATCTACATGTCACAACCAGAGCATTACATAGAGAAAGGTAAAGAAAATTTGGTTTGCAAGCTTAAGAAGTCTTTGTATGGTTTGAAGCAGTCTCCTAGGATGTGGTACTTGAAGTTTGATGCCTTTGTGTTGTCAATTGGTTATCTGAGATTGAAATCGGATCACTGTGTGTATTATAAGTTTGATGGTGATCGTATTCTCATTGTTGCATTATATGTTGATGATATGTTGCTCATTGGGAAGGGTAAGAATATGATTTCTGATTTTAAGTCTTAGTTGGTAGATAAGTTTGAAATGAAAGATTTAGGGGCAGCCAAGTACATTCTTGGAATGGAAATCAGAAGAGACAGAACTAACAAAAAACTTTGGTTAAGCCAGAGTAAGTATGTGAAGACCATGTTGGACAGGTTTAGCATGGCAGATTGTCGACCATTGAGTGTTCCTGTTTCATTGAGGACAAAGTTGTCTATTGAGGATTGTCCAAAATCTCCTAGTGAGGTGGAGGACATGAGCAAAGTACCTTATGCTAGTGTTGTTGGAATTTTGATGTATGCTATGGTCTGCACAAGACCAGACATTGCCCAAGCAGTGGGAGTCCTTAGTTTATGGCTAATCTTGGACGGGTACATTCGGATGTAGTTAAGTGAGTGTTCTGATATTTGAGGGGTACTTCTGAGTATTCCATTTGCTATCATGGCAATGTTACAGGACCTCCGCATTCAGTTTGTATTCATGGATTTGTGGATTCTGATTGGGCAAGTGACATTGATAGTAGGAGATCCACCAGTGCATATGTGTTCATAATGTTTGGTGGTGCAATTAGTTGGATGAGTAAGCAACAACTTGTGGTTACTTTGTCCACTACAGAAGATGAGTATATGGCTGCAACTCATGCTTGTAAGGAAGCCATTTGGCTTAAGAGATTGTGTTTAGATATTGGTGTTGATGTAGGTCAAATTACGACCAGTTGTGACAGTCAGAGTGTAATTTGCCTTGCGAAGAATCCAACTTTCAATGTCAGAACAAAGCATATTGATGTTTAGTTTCACTTCGTACGAGACATAGTAGAGGATGGGAAGGTAAATTTGGAGAAGGTAGATACTTTGAAGAATGTTACAGATGCATTGACAAAGCTAGTGGGCACAGAGAAGTTCAGATGGTGTTCGGAGTCTATGGGCCTCTCGGCCTATAGCAGTTAAATCATGTTATTCTATTGGCTCTTAAAAGGTGTTTGACAAGTAGGAGCATATTGGGAATTAAGGTGTCTCAACCTTGGTAATTCGTTGCATTATTTTGATTGTATTTATTAATTCATTGCCTATGTTGTAAATTAATTGTAAATTCCCTATTGTCATGTTGTGGGATGTGGCACGGTGATGTGTCATCCTACATGGAAGATGACAACTTGTAATTTTGTCCTCACATGAGGAGATAGGCATCCAACTTTGTGGTAGGAGTATTTTCCATGTGTCAGCATCTTGGATGTTGTGTAAGGGAATATTGACCAAAACGGTTATGACGGATTCTTATGACGAAGTTATGACATGTAAGAGTCAGAAATCGAAGCTTGTAAGATAGGTGAAGACATGTGTCATGAAGCATCTTTGAAAAAGGCATATTTGGGTGCCCCAAGGTGGACTATGACATGTTGTAAGAGAATATGTTATTTATAGCCTATGTATGACAAATTCTCTTACAGCTATAAGTTGTAACTGCTATGACAAATTCTATGACGATTGTAAGAGTCGTAAGAGCATCTGTCATAGCCCATTTTGGAAATAGGTGACCTTTTTGGGATGGGAGCTATGGACAAGTGTTAGACACATTCTACAATGTTGACCAAGTGTCCTTAGGTGTGGGTTTTGGGCCATGAGGCCAAGTTGGACGCCCATTCCAAGATAGGACCAATATTGCCTTGTATATTCTATATAAACAGGTGCTTGGAGGAGATGTATTATAGGTTTGATAGGTACTGTTATGCTACCGATTTGTCTCCAGATACAAGTGTCGAAGACTCCTGAAAGCTTGCATTGTAAGTGTGTTGTAAACATTCTTTGTTTTGATAATACATTTTGCAGGTTTTAGAGTGTGGGGTTTTTCACCCGATAAGGGTTTTCCCCACGTATATCTTGTGTCTCTCTTCTTCTGTCTCACCTTCTCTATTATGTGTTTGCTACAATATCTCATGTTAATGGTTTAATGTTGCTGTAATAGTTAGGATAAATTTGAATTTGCACTCTCCTCCCCTCATTAGATTAGTGTAGGAAGCAATTTCCACATACCTAGCTTCCTTTCAATATAAACATGTAGCTAAAACAAGACTGTTGTTGGTGAAACCTTTCATCCCTTATGGGTGATTTACAAACAATATTAGGAGTAATTAATTACATAGGATTTACAAGGTTGATGGCACCTTAATCCTAACATTCTCCCACTTGACATCATACATTATAAATATCCATAGGAAAACCATAAAATAATCAGGCACTAGAAGCAAGGCCCATGGCCTCTCTACACCAAACAAATTTCTCTATGCTCACAGGCTTGGTCAAAGCATCTAAAAAATTCTCCTAAGTGTCTACCTTCCTCAACTCAATCTATCCATTTGAAACCATTTCTCAAACAAAGTGATACTGTGCATCAACATGCTTAGTCCGAGCATGATATGTATAGGATTCTTGGCCAAACATATAGCACTCTGGCTATCACAACCAATCTGAATGATCCTGCAATCAAATCCAATACATGTACATAGTCTCCTCAACCAAACTACCTCCTTATAGACATTAGTAGTAGCCATATACTCTACATATGTGGTGGACAAAGCAACTATGGGTTGCCTCTTACTCATCCAAATCACTACTCCTCCGAACAGAGTAAACACATAGTCACTAGTGGACCTTCGACTATCCAAGTCACCTGCCCAATCTGCATCAACAAAACCATGTATGTCTAAGGATTTATTAGCACTATTAGTACTAGAGTAAACCAAACAATAATCAAGAGTACCTACAAGATATTTAAGCACCCTCTTTGCATAATTCTAATGTTGTCTACCAGGGTTAGACATAAATCTGCTCAAAAATCCCACTTCTTGGGCAATATCTGGCCTAGTGCAAACCATTGCATGCATCAAACTCCCTACAACGCTAGCATATGGCACATTATACATGTCATCAAGATCATCCTAATTCTTTGGACACATATCTAATGAAATCTTAGTACCAATGGGTAAAGGAACTCTAACTGGGTTACAGTCTTGCATACTAAATCTCTGCAAAATGGTACTCACATACTTACCTTGTGACAACCAAAGCTTTTTGTTAACCATGTCCCTTCTGATCTCCATTCCTAGAATATACCTGGTAGCTCCAAGATCCTTCATGTCAAATGCACCTAAAAGTTGGGCTTTAAGCTCACTGATCATACCCTTAGTATTGTTGAAAAATGACATGTCATCAACATACAATGCAATAACCAGTATAGAATCATCAACACAATAAATGTAAACACGGTGATCCTCCTCACTTCTAACAAAACCCAATTTCAACACAAATGAATCAAACTTTTGATACCACATTCTGGGGGACTGTTTTAAACCATAGAGAGTCGTTACGAAGCATCAATAGCGGCACCCCGAGTAAATAGTTTATTCCACCCAACTATCTCCTTGGGACTGCAATTTTAGTTAGTCCCAGGGTTTCTACCTTTGAAACCCCTGACAAATAGTGCAAAAATAGATAGGGGTCTCCTCAGTTCCCACCCAACTTTTTCTACTGGGCCTCCGAGTGAGCCCCATTTATCTATAATTCCCCATGAACACCTGGGTGGGTGGCAATATATATGGCTCTACAGGGCAACTATTGCCTCCCACCCACCCCTCGGAACTATATCTCCCACCCGCCCCCTTTAAACCATTATAGAAAGGGAGCTCCCCTAACTATTGCCTCCCACCCACCTACAAACCCATTTTTCTTTCCCTTTTACCTCAAAACCTGTAGGTTGTTGCATATAAATTTCTTCGTCAAGATCTCCATGCAAGAACGTAGTCTTAATATCCATTTGCTCAATCTCCCAATCATAAGTTGCCACAATGAATAAAATAAATCTAATAGAAGTTAATTTATCAATAGGAGAAACTATTCCACCAAAATCAACTCCCTCTCTCTGGGGGTAGCCCTTGGCTACCAGTATAGCCTTGTACTTCTCCAATGACCCGTCTACTCCAAACTTCTTCTTGAAGACCCACTTACAACCTATAGCCTTTCTTCCTTTGGGCAAACGAACAAGATCCCAAGTGTTACAAGAGTCTAAAGCCATCATCTCCTCCTGCATGGCTAACTCCCAAGACTCACTATCATCTAAAAGAATAGCTTCCCTGTAGGATCTAGGCTCATCGTTAGTACTCAATAAAGTAAATACACAACAGAAATTTGGTGGGGTATACCTGTCAACTAGATTTTGTTGTCTTGTGGATCTCCTCAAGGGTGGAGTAAGGGTCTCAACTTGTTCTTTAGCATGATCATCTTTACAACTTCTTCTATAACAACAGACTCATCTTCATCAGAACTACTCAAATCTTCTTCTTCTTCTTCACCCCCCAATCCATCATTCTATTCTTCATGAGGTGCATCTTGTTGCTCTAACTCAAAGTGCACTCTCTTTACC
This sequence comes from Cunninghamia lanceolata, assembly GCA_027924645.1. NCBI lineage: Eukaryota > Viridiplantae > Streptophyta > Pinopsida > Cupressales > Cupressaceae > Cunninghamia > Cunninghamia lanceolata. The sequence continues at coordinate 20,131,240 of BSBN01000112.1, read as the reverse complement.
TTTTCATGTTTTTCTTTTGGCTGCTCAGGTTTAGAAATAGCTCTAAGTTCCCTGAAAATAACATCTCTAGAATAGAAAATCTTACGATTTAGTGGATTTCAAAGATTATAACCTTTGACATTATCACCATATCTAATGAATGTACACTTTTCACCTTTTGGATCCAACTTAGATTGCTTTTCCTTAGGCACATGAACAAAAGCCTCACATCCAAAAACCCTTAAATGTGAAATAGAAGGTTTCTTACCTGTCCACACTTCATAAGGTGTCAAATCAAGAGCCTTACAAGGAGAAGTGTTTAACAAGTAGAAAGAAGTACACACAGCCTCTGTCCAAAAAGCATTTATCCAACTATGCATCACTTAGCATAGTTCTAGCCCTTTTCATGATTGTTCAGGTCATCCTTTTTGCAACACTATTCTGTTGTGTTGTTGGGTGAATATTTTGTCGTTTAGCCAACCAACGACAAAATGGTTATATCGCCATAGCTATAATGAGGTTGCGTCTCTTCTCTTAGCAAGGGGAGGTTCCCTCTATATAATGATCTCTTTCTAACAAGCAACTTTTAATACTTAAAATAAACTAAAAACTATATTGGGGTGTTATCACTTCATCCGATTCTCTTCTTTCAGAATAGATGCTTTTCTCTTCAAAATAACAAATTCAACAAAAATAATGTTTGATAACTTACGAATCAAGACAAACCATAGAAACACAAAGTTTTCTATTGCTTCACTTATCTTCTCCAAATAAACCTTATTGAACTCAAATGTAGCCCAAAGTCTCCACTTTTATCCAACACAATATAACTAACTTGAACACGACAGTTTTTAGCACAAAGTCTATAAACTATTATATCCTCACAAATGTTAACACAAACTCCTGCAATGAGAAAATAGCACAAAGTCTATTTAACCAAAACAAGAACACTTCTCTCAAATTTCAATAAACTCCACAATTACAGCAATGATCTAATATAATATAATACCAATGACATAAGAACACTGATATCATAAAACAATATGATTCAACTCAAAGTTTGATACTCAAATTGCTTGCTTATATTGATATTCACTTGAAAATATGATAAACATAAAAAGCTCAAAGTCTTGAAATGTTTTCCAATTCGGTAGAGTTTCTTTGCAATAGATAAAAGATAAAGATTACAATAGAGGCCCTCTTTATTTATAGGGAGGTGCCTGGAGCAAAAATAGGAAAAATCTAACTACTTTGACTTATTCAAACAAAAGAGTCCTATTTGACTTGTGACTCCTTTTGTCTCATATGTAATTTCATTTGAGAAAATTACATGTGAATATGTCCATAACAAAATTTAAATTACATCTACAAAACTAAAAATAAACTAAGGCATTGAAAAGGAACTTCAGCTACCACTATCATTCTTCTTCAAAAAGTTTTTATACATGGTTTGTATTGCCACCATTTCACACCCATCGGGCTTCATTGTATTCTCTGAGATGGTACGAGCCCTAAGAACTGCATCTTTAACCGCCTTTATTACTTTCTCATGTTTCTCAAGATTATCCTTTAGATTCTCAAAAGTTGAGTGATGATCATAAAGGCTATCCATCGAAACCACTATAGGTGCTTCATCTTCAAACTTCTACTGTACCATCTTCTCGAAAGCATCTATCATTTCCTCTGCTAAGAGAAACTTGTGACCTTCACTTGTCAAAGTGCATGGGAGTTCCTCTAACTTGTGTAGAAGCGAGACATTATTGTCTTCATTGTTTTCACGTACTTGGCACAAGTCAAGTAAACCTTTTATTACATTGATGCGATGGGCAATAGATTCCTTGGTCTTAAGATAAGACTCTCAGTTTAAAATGACACCAATGGCAATCAAGTCCTTTATTTTGATCTTCTTCATGTCAATCCACTCCTCTAAACTTTCCTCTTGATCTTGTAGTTCTTGAGAAAGTAAATCAATAAGCTTATCTAGCTCAGCTTTTGCCTTGTCCATCTTTTCTTTTCTTTCCACTGTGGTCTGCAATAGAATTCTTCCCTGCACCAAAAACTGCTCCACAATGTCACCAACAACTCTCCCTCTGGCCTAAACCTTCTCAACCTTTTGAATAAGAGGGTCATCAATAGTCACTACCATAGGTTCCACGATCTTAGATGATTTTACTATTTTCTGAAGAATAGCAGCAAGTTGTTTTGTCTTTGCTTTGTACTGCTCTTTTTCTTTCTTGACCTCATCATATTTCTCAAGCAATGAACTTGCAGTGGCTTGAAAATCTGCCTTGATACCTTCATGAGTTAGCTTATCTAACTCAACTCTAGAGACAATATAATCATTCATATCAAAATTATCCGCAGTGGCATCATCTGGTGGCTAGCAATTTCTGAATATCTGATTCCTTTTTCATTAATAAGCCTAGAAATAGTTTTAGGTTTCTTTTTCTGGGCTTTTGGTAGCAGAAAGTAACTTCTCTATATCAATTTCATCAGGTGAAATTGCTTGCTTCTTTCTCTTAGGAGTGTAGGAAGACAACCATGGAGGAAGTGTAGAGGCACTAACATTTAGAGAAGAATCAATTACCTATTTTGCTAGATCCATGCTCACACCTGTTATAGTGACAATAGGACTAGTGTTGGTAAAAACTGCACTTGTGTCAACAACTTTCTCTTAACCATCTAGAAAATGCTCTAGAACTGATTGTTCACCAATATCAAATGATGGGGAAGATAGACTTGGAATAGAACTAGAAGAATCAAACACGGTCCCAAAACTTGTTCTTACAGAGGTAGGGGTATTGTTAGAAGACATAACAAAAATAGGTGAAATAGGAACATTAGAAACTACTGAAAAACTACCAGAAACAGGAGCATGAGGAAGGGGTGTAGAAACTTATGATTCCGGTGGAAGATCCTTCTAAGGGGGAAGCTATGAATCACCAAGTTGTTCCTGTTCTAGATTCTCCTCCTTTTCTTGTTCCTTTTCATTTTCCCCATCTAGCTTCTCAGGCATTTCTTCTTTCTCAGCATCATCAGATTCCTCAACATCTTGTTGTTCAATCTCAATATCTTCAATCTCCATTTTATCAACATTTGTATCCTCAGCACCTGATTTCGTGATAGTAGAAGTTCCTGCAACCTCCTTCTTCTTTCCTCCTTTAGATACAAACTTGATTTTTGGTTTATGTACTTTAGAAGAAGGAGTTTCACTTTTGTTCTTTGTTTGATTTTCCACCTTTTTCCCTGTTTGCTCTTGAATCTCAGTTTCTGATCCAGTAAGAAATTCTTTCAAACTAATTCCTTTGCTTTCTAACCACACATTTGTGTTAGCCAAAAATGGCTGAAACCTTTTCCAGATTGAAGTTTCCTCTTTGACAGACCATTTGACTTCTAGAAGAGGCGAGGCCTTGATGTTCCCAATATTGTATTTGGGATCCAAAACATTCCCATCATCTTCCATCCCCTCTAGAATATCTACAAGGCCTGACTCTTTAATCTAACTCAAATGGAGTCTGCAATAATCTAGTTTTATGATCTCATTCTGTATTCTGAGATCGACCCAAACATCTTCAACCATTGGCATATGAAAAACTGACTTTCTCTTGATCTTATCCTATACTCTTCTGAAATCAAAATGATCTCTTTTCTTGAAAGTCTTCATAGCGACCAATTGCATCTCTAATTCAACTGCTTTTGGCCGTGGTAGCTAATTGAACAAAGTACCTCTCAATTTCTACAGGAAACTTAATTCCTAACTTTTTCAGCTTCATCTGCTTATTGTGTACAACAATCAATTGCCTACACAGTTCCATCAGAATAATTCTATCACTGGGATACCATAGAAGTATATACGGATAACCAGGATAATATCCCACTCTGAGATAAGTGAAAATTGGAAACTATAAAAACAAATAGCCAAAAGAGTTCACCACTTCCCAGGCCTCATCTGATACTCTCTTCTGTACAAGTTCATTATTCCACAAACACGTGAATACTAAGAAGAAGGCATCATTAAATCTATGAAAATGATGGATTGATCCTTTTAGAGTAATCTGTGGATAATACTCATAGACTGGAACGAATCTTCGATCACCAAACTGAGTTAGACCAGGAAAACTTCTCATACTTGTAGCAGCATACACCAGATATGAAGTCATATAAAACTTGAAAGTTGTATTGACTCTAACAAATTGTTCATGTAGAGCATTGCTAATCTGTTCTCCCCAAAATATTTTTTGTGTACCCCTAAGAATCACCTTCATATATGTGTACATCCATTCCTGAAACTTGGATGAAGAAGGAAGGCCTTTGATCTGACTTAACAATGTAATCAAATCTCTTACCTCCTTGACAAAGTCACTTCTCAGGAGATCTTTTGGCCATCTGGTCAAATTACTCTAAGGCATCTTCAACCACTTACTGTTGATATGTTTCCTTGTAGCTTCAATATCTTCATCATAATCCTTCTTCCCTTGAGCAAAATCTATTTCTCCAATATTTTCAATAGGAGGGCACATAAAGATTTTATCTAGAAACTCAGCATCTAATCTCATGATCACATTTCCTTGGGAATCAGAAACAGTCCTGGTATCCCTGTTATAATGACTAGCTACCTAAAGAACAAACTCAAGATTGTGGGCAGCAACAGGAAAAGAGGCAACCAAGTGAATGTTGTTGTCGATAATCTTCTACATATATCGAGGAGGATTTGACTGTTTTGTTCTATCCACAAACTCGGCCATGTCCACATGACCAATCTCTATATCTTTGATCTCATCCACATTGGACTACAATGATGTCACAGGAAAAACCCCTTGGTACTTATACTTCATGATTCTAGCCTTTGAGGGAGAAGGCTCTGACATCAACTTCGCGAAAAACACTGGAAAAGGCGTTGACCACAGATATTTGTTGAAATTGGAAAAAGCCATGATCTTGCAGTTAGGAGAAAAATGGGCAAATTGGGGTTACTGCAAATTGATGATCATGAACACGGGAATGTGCATTGAAGGGCTTGAGAGTACGTAAGTCAAGGAAAGGGGCGAAAGCGGGCCAATAGGTATTGAAAAGAAAAATTTCCCAGTGTTAGGAAAATTTGCAGGGTGACATGCATGGGCAGTGATTTTGGTCGCTCCTGCATGAGGGGTAAAATTGTAATCATGCACGGTCGTCCATTTTGGCTGCCATTGCATATGGGATAAAATATGCAAGTTTGATGTAGGGGTGGTCAATTTAAACACCCTTACATCAGGGTAAAAATGCAATTTTACTAAAGCGCATGCACAAGCGGTGAAAAGGCCTACCAATGCATATTGGAGGGAAAAACTTCATATGTATAATCAATCAATATGACCACCGATACATCTCATTATTAAAAACCTCAAATTTGTATGTAGAAGCGGCGAATTATACTACTCAAGCATATAATGTTAAGAATTTCAATTTCCATGTAGGGGCAGTGATTTTAACCGCCCCTGCATGAGGGTAAAAACAAAAGACAAGGCAAATGTGTCAGCGGAGATTTTCACCGCCGATACATTTAGGGTTAATGTTAAGGCATGATCAGCGAATGATTGGTGGATTTCATCACCATTACCTTTGACGAAGAACTCAATGAGAAAAGACATCATCAGTGAAAACTATCGATGATACATTAGGGTTAATGTTGAGTTTTTTTTTTAAACCTAACACCCACCCGTAAAGAACAAAAATCTAGGGTTTAGAGACATGACTCACAAAACAGAAGAATGAATGAAGAATGATTTCTATGAAAACTCAAACAAAACAGTTTTACAAAAATGTAAACAGACGTTTATATTTCATACGAAACACTAAAAGAAAAAAATAAAAATAAAAATGGAAAGAAACCTACCTCAGACAACAAGCTGAAACCCTAAACACGAATTGAAGCTAAAAATTCATCTAAATCCAAAATATGCGCATTTGAGCGATCTTAGGAAGACTTCAAGAGGCGGTTGGAAGATTCAGAGAATGCAAAATAACAAAATGAAACAAGTTTAAACCTTTAAAAAGGTTAAAACATCAACATTAATGCCACACAAGTGACATTAATGTCACTATAGTTCATGTGATCCACAGGGATACGCTTGGTCAGTGAAATCAACCGACAATGCATATTGAATGTGCCATATGTATGGGCGGCGAATATGACCGCTCAGACATTTAAAATTTGCTAAGGAAAATGCATGTATAAGCGGTGAAAAAGGCCGACACTGCACATGGGAAGAATAAAAACATGCAAGAGCGGTGGCTTTCACCAACTTTGCATATGAAAACTAAAAATTTTCTAACACCTTAAAATGATCAAAATTGATATTTTGTCAAGCTTGCAACCTAATTGATTTTCACGAATCTTGAGGAATCGACTTAAGGGAATGTCACAAGCTATCCTACAGTGGCATATGACTTTGCATGAGGCCAAGAGAACTTGTCTCGATTTGCAAACTTAGAGTGTAGACTACAAAACGGATAAGTTTCGTAGGGGTTGTCTACAAAAACGAGCGTAGCTGATTTTGAGAACAACAATTGTATATGGAGTTGTCTTTTATCTGATAATACCTACATGCTTGCAAAACTCATCAAATTCCTTAGAGAAATATTCCCCTCCGTTGTTAGATCTTAATATTTTTATCTTCAACCCTGATTGGTTCTCTACTAAGACTTTAAATTCCTTAAACTTAGTGAAAACTTCAGATTTGTGTTTCATAAAATAAATCCATGTAAATCTAGATACATCAATGAAGGTAACAAAATAATGAGATTTTCTGATAGAATCACTATGCATAGGTCCAAACACATCCGTATGAATAATTTCTAACTTCTCTTTTGCTCTATTGCTTCCTAAAGGAAATGATTTTATATTTTGTTTACCAAACACACAATGCTCACAGAAATCAAAGTTCTCATTAGAATAAGAGAAACCGTCCAACAAATCTTTATTCTTAATAGTTGTCAAAACATTATTGCTAGTGTGGCCTAATCTATGATACCACGACATACATGTATTTTCAGTACTGGCCTCAAATACATAGGAGGCATTACAAACTGTAGTGGCTTTAAGCTTGAACAGGTTTCTGAATCTCTTCCCCTTCTCTACCACCAAGTTCCCTCTCACCAATCTGCAGCCATGCTTGTCAAAAGTCACATGCATTCCCAAATCATTTAGCTTTGAAATGGAAATCAAATTTCTAGCTAATCGAGGAACATGATAAACGTTAGGGAGGGTTTTAATCCTCCCATCACTGAAACACAACAGTACCTTGCCTTTACCAACTATCGAATATGTAGAGTTGTCTCCAAGGTAGATATTACCTCCATCATATTCTTCATATGTGGAGAACCATTCCTTATGCGGGGTCATATGAAATGAGCGTCCTGATTCAACCAACCAATTTTCATTAGAAACAACATTACATGTAGAAAATAAAACATCTTCACCTACATTCGAGGACTTATCAGAAGCACTCTCCCACTGTTTCTTGGCTTCCTACACTCCTTCATATGTCCCCTTTTACCGCAATTCCAACACTTAACTCTATTCTTCTTCTCAGGAGTCTTAGATCGGCCCTTGCACTTGTCCTTAGCCCCTTTCTGATCTCCTTTTGGTCCTCTTTCCATGGACCTTCCCCTGACACTGAGAGTGTCATCTTAACTATCCAAACTTTTCTTCCTCAATTCATGTGACAGCAAAACTGAAACAAGAGCATCCAACTTCGAATCTGTGAGGTTAGCAGTGATAGCCAAAATAACATTCTCACATGACTTAAGCAAAGAACAGAGAAGCAATATACATGTATCTTCCTCATTCACCTTCACATCTACACATGCTAGTTGACTCAATAACAAACTAAACAAATTCAAATGCTCTGCAACTGATTCACCCTCTTTCATTTTCATGGAAAATAACTTATGCTTAAATAAATTTTATTTACCATACTCTTGGCTTGGTAGATCTCACCTAGACGCTTCCACAAGCTATGTGTGGACTTCTCACTCACAACATTCAGTAGAACAGAATCTGCAAGACACAGCTGGATAGTACCTCGTACCTTTTTATCTAGTCTTTCCCACTCATCAGGAGCAACATCATCGGGTTTCTTCTCTTTCATAACAGCCAACCACTGGTTTCTTTCTTCTAGCAAATCCTCCATTTTCAGCTTCCATAATTCGTACCCTGTGCCATTGAACTTTTCAATGTCCAATTGAGAGGTAGAAGCAACAGTGGATGAAGCCATTATATCTACAAAAGATATGCAAACAAAAAACAAACAAATCTCCCACTACAACTAAAAAACCTTCACACTACCACCCAAGAATCAAAACTAGCCAGGCTCTGATACCAAATGTTAGAAATGAAGGTGCAAACCACACAACAAAAATCTAATTCAAACCTTATTATCCTCTACACAATGTAGAATCAATGGAGATTGCAGCAGAAATTAAAACCCACTACATAGAAATAACAAGCATTAAGAACTGAACACATAACACGGTATGTAACGTGGAGAAAACCCTTTCAAGTAAAAAACTCCACCAAGAAAAGAGGCTCCAAGTTGTATTATCTTCAAATATATGAGATTACGATACATGCACTTCCTCTCTCCTTCAGTCTTCAATCTAGCAGCGCCTGTTACTCTCAACTCTGATAAAAATGTAGTACAAATATCCTTATAAAAGGGGGTTGCCTTCTAGGGCAAGATAACTGACAAAATATCGACTCTCAGATCTGTGACCTAATGACAAACGGTCCAGATTCACAATAATAAAATATCAAATAAAATGTGGTTTTGGGGGCGCTGCCCCCGAACCCCCACTGGGGTGTGCAGCCCTCTAACCCCCCATCGAGGGGATGATCCTCCCGGACCTATCGTAGGGGGGAAACCCCCCTACAACTCCCTGTTGTGGATGAATGAGCGTTGAGGACTGGATATATACATGTAGTTGAAACAAGACCATTGTTGGTGAAACCTTTCATCCCTTATGGGTGATTCACAAACAATATTAGCAGTAATTAATTACATAGGATTTACAAGGTTGATGGCACCTTAATCCTAACATAATGACTAACTGGGAGTCTCCATAAATTTTCAGCTTCTCAATTTTCTACTAAATAGCCATGTGAAGTCTTGTGATGAGGGCTTCATGCTTTGCTACATTATTTGTGCATGGAAATGTGATTTTGTAGGATTTAGGAATAATGTCTCCTTGAGGGTGACAAACAAGATGCCTGCCCCTGAGCCACGATGTGTGTAGGATCCATCAAAATATATTTTCCATGTATCCATTGGTTGCGCTATTGTCAATATGGACTCATCTGGAAATTCTGCAAGTAGTGGTTGTTTTGTTGGGATAGGTGCATCGGCTAATTGATCAGCAATTACTTATCCTTTGATAGATTTTATTTTTGTGTACTCAATATCGAACTCACTTAGGATCATAACCCACTTAGCCATCCATCCTATGAGAGCTGCTCTAGTCAATAGATATTTGAGCAGATCAATCTTGGCAATGAGCTTTGTCTTATGGTTGAGCATGTAGTGTCTTATCTTTTGAGAAGTGAAGACAATGGCAAGGCATGCTCATTCATTAGGAGTGTAATTCAGCTCATAGGTCACCAAGGTGTGGCTGATATAGTATATTGCTCTCTCTTTCTCTTGTTCATTGTGTTGCGCTAGCAAGGCCCCTATCATTGTTTTTGTTGTTGAGATATATAGAAGAAGGGGTTGTCCTTGTTTTGGTGGAATAAGAATGAGTGGATTAGCAAGATATTCCTTTAGTTGTTCAAAGGTGCTCTAGCACTGATTATCCCATACAAAAGCTATATTTTTTGGAGAAGATGTTGAAATGGTTGGCACTTGTCTACAAGTTGTGCAATGAAGTGGTGGATGGACTAGAGTTTCCCTTGTAGGATTCAAAGTTGCTTGAGTGTTTTGGGTGGAGGCATCTCCACTATAGCCTTGACATTGGCGGGATCAACTTTAATTCCTCTTCTTGACACAATGTATCCTAGGAGTTTTCTGGAAGTGACCCCAAAGACACACTTCTTGGGATTTAGCCGCACTTTGTACTACTCTAGTCTGTCAAATATTTTAGCCAAAACATTCAAGTGATCTTTTCTAGTCCTTGATTTTCCCAATAGATCATCTACATAATCTTCCATTATGTTGTGGAAAAGGTCATGGAAGATAATTGTCATAGCCCTCTGATAGGTAGCTCCTTCATTTTTCAACCCAAAGGGCATCACAACCCAAAAGTAAGTTCCCCATGGACATATAAAGGAGGTCTTATGTTGGTCTTCTTTGGCTATCCCGATTTGGTTGTATCTAGAAAATATGTCCATTAATGGCAACATCTCATGCCCTGCAGTGAGATCCATGATGATGTATATGTTGGGTAGTGAAAATTCATCCTTAGGGAAAGCCTTATTAAGGTCTCTAAAATCTATTCAGTAATGGATGCCCCCAATGACTTTTACTACCGATACAATGTTTGATACCCATTCAGGATAGTCTATAGGGTGAATGAATCCCATGTATAAGAGTTTCTTGAGTTTCACTTTGACGAGGAGTGCTACTTGGGGATTCATTTTCCTTAGCTTCTGTTTTACTGGCTTCGCATCAGGATGCACTGCAAGGTGATGGACAGCTAGAGCAGGATCCAATCCTGGCATGTCGGCATATATCTATGAGAAGTTATGACTCCTCTATTTGAAGAAAGTTAAGAAAGCCTCTTGTTCTTTTGTTGTGAGGGATTCTGCTTGGAACATGATCTTGGGTGTCTCATCTCTTCCAAGATTCATCTCATGTGATGCTTCAACTAGGATTGGTGATCTTTCTTCATAGAGCTCAGATACTTCAGGGAGGTCCATTCTCTCATCTCCTAGCACCTCACGGAGGTTTTCACTAGGTGATACGTCCTTTATTTTGATTTTTTCTTCATCTGAAAGTGCCATGGGGTGGTTTTTACTAGGGGATGTTAGTTTTATTTTCATATTTTTGTGACTAAGATTTTAGGTTGTCTCCTTGAAGTATGTGGATGTGTTTAGTTCCATGATGTAGTCGGCCCTATGATCTCCAAGGGGAAAGTGATCTCTAACCCCCATCATTTCAGCTATTGCTTCATCATTTTGTGTGAGATCAAGGACGGGTGGTCCTTGTTGGTCCCAATCTATGAGTTGGGGGTAAACAAGGAGTAGGTCATTGGATTTGGATGGTGCATATGGATGATTCGAAGAGCTTGGTGAAATCGTTGAAAGAGTCTTGATGGTCTTCTTCATTGATGTTATCTACTACGAGGAAGGCGTTAGCGACCTCAATTAAGACATACTCAACATCGGTGGGGGTAAACTCTTATTTTTTGTACCCTAACCCCTGGAGATATGGATTTCTTGTTGCTTGAATGGGCTCAACAATTCCTTGTTCATGAAGGCCTATGTCACCTTGTCCTTTGTAACCCATATACTTAACAATCTCGAGACCTTTTCCATAGATCTTGGTTGGGAGAGTAGGAGCTTCTTGATTTTCTTCTTCTTTGTATAGCCACGAGGATATATCTTCAAGAACATCTTGTTCAAGGAGGTGTTTCTTCTCAAAGGTTGGTGACGGCTTGCATTTGATGACAACCTTAGAAACTTCTTCTTTAGGAGTACCAAATGCCTTAGGAGATGGTGGCAATAGTCCCACACAAAATATGTCGTGTAGGTCATAATCACCACATCCCATGTCACTTATCTTGATCTTGAGCTCGAGAGGTATGGATGTTTGTGATGTGGTTGCGATGTTAGAAGGATCAATGTATGAAGTGGATGGTGTAGAATTGGCATGTGAGGTGGATGCTTTGGTAGCATAGTTATAAGGGTAGAAAGTGCGGTCATTCCCTTCCAAGAAACTACAATATTGGAAAGGACGAGGGTCGCCATAGATAGTGATTTCCACGCCATTGCAAGGGAATTATAAGCATTGATGGAAGGTGGATGGGATGGCTTGCATGGAATGAATCCATGGTAGGTCGAGAAGAATATTATAGGGGAGGTCAAGATCAAGTACTTGACATTTGGTTTCCAATATCTTTTGTCCCACTTGAATGGGAAGCTTGATGGCACCTTCGGACAATCTTTCAGTGTCATCATATCCTTTAATGGTTATACACTCACTAGAGTCCACAACCACATCAGAGTATCCCAAATGTTTTAATAATTTTAGAGTGCAAAGATTTAGGCTGGAGCCACCATCTATCAAGACTCGTTTAATGGTATGCTTATGGATTAGGACTTTGATGTGTAAGGCTTCATTATGAGTGGCATTGGATGTAGGTAGATCTTTTTTTCTGAAAATGTGAGGTGATGAGGTGAGACAATGTGGCCTACCATGGATTGTAATTGGTCAACATTCAGATTGGTAGGGACTTGGGTTTCCATTAAGGCTTTGTCAAGGACTTCCTTATGGAGGGAAGATGTGCATAGCAATTTGAGTATGGAGATTTGTGCAGGGATTTTTCTGAGGTGATCTAAGAGGTTGTACTTGTGAGCGGATGGTGGATTGGTAAGTGCAGATGTAGAGGGTTGATCATTGGTAGGGGCTCTGCGGATGGAAATGTGGACGCGACAAGTAGTAATGGTGAAATTGGGTGTTTTAGATCTAATGGTGATGGTGTTGACATGGTTGGAACAATCTTCTATTTGTCCCACAATGGAGTTGAAAGAAGAGGGAGGTGGCACAACATTGTATGTTTGGTTGGAAGATGAAGCTTTACCTTTGTTATGGTCAGGAGGGGATCCTTGTATGCTCCTAAGTTGGCATTAGGTGATTGGCTTGAAGGTTCATCAATGGTTATATCACCTCTATCATTAAGGTCTTGTATACAATGTTTCAACCTCATGCAGTTAGATGTCTTATGCCCTTTTACACGATGATATTCACAACAGGCATTGTCATCGAACCAAGAGGGTTTAAATTGATTTTTGTCATAAGGTCGATTAGGGGGTAATGTGATTAGATCCACCTTTACAAGGTTGTTCAAGACATTTTCAATGGGTTACCCTAGAGGTGTGAACTTCCTCTTAGGGTTGTTGTTTTGTCTTGGTGGCCCCCTAGGAATATTGACATTATTGTTTGTGGATGTACTTGGTGGGATGGGATTTTGTACATTTTGGATGGCCTTCACATTGGTAACACCGTCATTGAGGGTATTCTTGTTCTTCCCCCAAAAGTGAGGTTTGTCGTTGGATTGTGCGGTGTTGTTTGTGTGGGAAGCATTGGTGTTATTGTTGTTGACATTGTTGTTGTTGTTGTTGTTGGTCTTGTTGTTGTTGGTATTGTTGTCATTATTACAAAGTTTTATAGAGCCTTTAGTAATAAGGGATCTTTCGATGGTTGTTCCTTTGTCTATAACCTCCTCAAAGGTTGATACGCATTGGATCTGTAAATGGAACCCCATTTCTTGGTTAAGATTAGTCACAAACATAGTGACTAGTTATTTTTCAGGAATTGGCCAAGGGAGTTTGCTTGCTAAGCCTCTCCACCTTTGTAAAAAGGCGGCGAAGGATTCCCCACTCTTTTGTTTTGTGTTGGAAAGGTTGGTCATGGATATTTCATGTTCGAAGTTATAGGAGACATGGTTCACAAACTTCTTCACAGGCTCATGGAATGTCTTAATACTGAGGGGAAGATGAACAAACCATTTGATAGCTTGACCACCAAGGCTTCTAGGAAATAGTCTCATCAAATAGGTATCATCATATGAGACTTCTATGCAAGCTATGTAAAACTCCCTAAGGTGTTCCCTAGGGTCTCCCCTTCCTTTGTATTTGTCAAATTTTGGTGTTTCAAAATTTTTAGGAAAGGGAGGCATGTGTAATGTTCTATCAAATGGATATGGGAAAATATCCTCGAAAGAATATTGTTTTATTTTTTTTCCATGTTGCGTGTCATCAACCTTCTGGAATAATGATTGCACACTACTAGGTAAATATTAGGTAGGCAGAGGTTGTGGAGCGTAGGTTTGTTGGTTTTGGATTAATTGTTGGAGGAAAGGTGGAATTTGATTTTGGGGTGGATTTTGGTTTTGTGAGATTTGGTTTTGATTTTGATTTTGATGAGCGAGGTGTTGTTGATAGGCAAGGAGTTGTTGTAGAACATGTGGTGGAATTTGTTGGTTTTGATTGGGATTTTGTTGTGTGGTTTGGACGGAGGATGTAATAGGTGCTTGGGAGATTGGATTTTGTACATACATGAAATTGGATGCAGGGTTGTTACATGGGTTGTTGTTAGGAATGTTGGATGTGTTGTAAGGCAGTTGTGAGAATAATTGGGTCATGAAAGCTATGGTGTTAGCGTCGAGTTTGGGGTGCACTTGTGGAAGTGCTTGCGTGCATGGTGTTGTTGGGAATGTTAAGGTGATTTGTAGCATGGATATAGTGATGGTGGATGTTGACATGGTTGAGACATTTGGTGTAGTTGATGCGGTGAAATTTGAAGTTTGGGATGTGTTAGGAATATTATGGGATGTGGATGGTTGTGATGATGTGGTGACATTAGGTATGGTGGCACCATTTTGAAGGAGGAATTCAAGATATCTATTAGGATCTGATTTTAGGACTCTATCGAGTATATCCATGGAATCAGCATCTTGTGTGAAATCTAGGATATCTTGATACACATTGTTGGTGTTGGTTGTTTATTTAGGTGGAAAAAGATTTACCATAGCATTAGCATCAAATGTTGGTAGTTGTTGGACTACGAGGACATTGTTTTGGTCAGTTTGAGGCATCCCTATGCCAACATTGACTCTAAAAGGTTCCATGTACTTGTTTTTCCTAGCTTGAGACCTTGTCAAGGGCATACAATGTATTTGGGCATGGATTTGGTTGGATGAATGAAGGTTGAGACCTTAGAGAAAAGTTTTCAAAGTATTGGACCCAAGGATAGATGGTGATGAAAATTGGAATGAACGATGATGTGGATATGGTAAGGTTTGGTATGGGTTTTGTCTTTAGAGAATAAATCTCAAAAGTTGTAAACCTAAGGATGATTAATGATAAGGATATGGGGATGGATGAGAAACCTTAGAGATTAGGACCTCAAAGATAATGAGTGAATTGATTTTCAAAATTTTGGGACCAAAGGGGTGGGATAAAATAGAGGATGGATGGAATGGATGAAACAAAATGGTTTTGGGGATGTAGGTGGAGAATGACCTTAGAATGAATTTTGAAAGGGATGATGATGTGACTGTTGAAATGAACCGGACAACTAAGAGAGGGGGTGAATCAGTTGTCGCTAAAACTTTGAACACTTATGAACATCAACACATTAAACACTTATTTACTATGATTCAGATTTAACCATGAAAGCATGAAATAAGAAGCTCAACACAATAACACATGAGACATTAGATTTTTTTACGTGGAAAACCCTATAAGGGAAAAACCACGGTGGGTGTTAGCCCACAAAGTTATATATATTATAACAATACCGAAAAATAGAGGCTCACTGCCCAAAATGCTCACTGCAAAAGTTGAGGCTCACTACCAAGAATAGCTCATTGCCAAGGATGGCTCACTACTAAGGGGTGGCTCACTACCAAAGGGTGGTGAACTAATTTGGTAGCATCTACTTCATGCCTAGGTTCAGTCCCATTGAAGGATAGTTTAACTCCTCTACTCTACCCTTCTTACACTTCTTACTTTATCTTTTCATTTTCGCACAAGGACATCTTTTTCATGGCTACATTACATGATTTTATACACTTCATCAACCTTAGAATGGACATCAAGTTTGGCATTACATTTATCAACCATTGGAACAATCTCCAAGGTCAATATTACAAACATACATAGAAATAGGTTTGGACCTAAACAAGATTGGCTAAGGAAAAGATGTATGTGGATCACGTTCTGCCTTAGCTGGGACTCAAGTGCAATCTTCCATGCCACAACATGCTTCCACAATATTCAATGCATCTCCGCAAGAAGTGAAAACAACTAAGTCAGCCAAGACTGGTGTTAGCACTAGGTCTTCTAAGAACAGTCTTCATCCACAATCCAAATTTCTCTTTGCGGACCAATCCAAAGGTAGGAACACAATCAAGGGACATCCACAAGCACATAGTAATCACCAGAAACAACCACACAATCTCTAACCATTCTGCCAAGAAGATTCTTCAAACCGGAGCACATAAACAACATTGTCAGCTACTGTCATAGAGATAGCTTGTGGACCACCAAATCATGAACCATGGGAGTTGTAGGTACTTATCATCATTTTAGACTTAACTCATGAACCACAGGTCATAATACTTTAATACGGAAGAATACGGATCAAAATACATTCTCCATGTCACTAGTGAATGTACAGAAAAAGAAGTTTTTACTTTGGTGAACATTACTCACTCATATTTCATACCAAAGGCTCAAACTTGGAACATAGCATCTTCAGACATGTCTCTAAACAACTTCCAATCCACATACAAAGATAGTCATTCTACAAGAAATGCAGAGGAATCTTCTGCATTGTTCTGTTGTAAACAGAGATGCTCTTCTACACACTGTTTCCACCGGAGGAGAAAATTTTCTCAGAAGCACTTGGACACTCAACATAAGGATCACTTACTCATTATCTCCAACACTAGAAAATATCAAAATCAAGAGCACAGTCAACACCAATGACAACACAGATATGTTGACATTAATGACAACACCGGTTAGGCACATACTTGTAACAATCTCCCCCTTTGTCATTGATGGCAACATATGATGTGAAAAATTGTAAAGACCATCAAGACAGGATTCTCCCCCTTTCTCTTTACACATCTGCACTCTTTCTCCCCATCATTTTTTCACAAGATTTCTCTCCCCCTTTGACATTGATGACAAAGGGCACATACTTGCACTCTGCTGCTCTAATTAGACTGAAATTTTTGTTATCAATGCTTACTGCTTATTATCAGAAACCATCTAGCTTCACTAGATTGATGCATTCCCATGCATCTTAGTTCAGAGGAGGAGGGGTAATAACCCCTAACTTTTCCTTGAGATACTCAAAGGTATCTTTAGGCAGAGGCTTAGTAAAATGTCTTCAATCTAGTCCTTTGTAGACACATATTCCATCTTGACTTCATTCTCTATCACTTTCTATCTCAAAAAGTGATACCTTATAGATATATGCTTTGTTCTTGAGTGCATCATTGGATTCTTTAAAATATTTATAGCACTTGTATTGTCACAAAAGATTGCAATTGGATTTTTCATACACAACTCTTATGTCCTTCAAAGTATACTTCATCCATAACACTTGAGTGCAATAACATGTTGCTGCAATATGCTCTACTTCTACAGTGGATAAGGAAATTGAATCTTATTTTTTGCTCAACCATGAACCTAATCTATTACCCAAGAAGAAAGCACCTCCACTTGTGTTTTTCCTGTCATCAACATCTCTGGCCCAATCTGCATCTATATATGCACTTAGAGTGAAATCATTGTCTTTTGGATACCATAAGCCATGGTCTGATGTGCCTTTCAAATACCTCAAGATTCTCTTAACTGCCATCACATGAGACTCTCTAGGATCCTCTTGAAATCTTGCTACAAGACAAACTGCATGCATTATATTAGGTCGAGCTTGAGTTAGATAAAGTAATCCTCCAATCATGGATTTGTACCTTTTCTGATCAGTCTTCGGTGATTCATCATTTTTTCTTAACTTGCAACCAGTCACCATGGGAGTACATACTGGTTTAGAGACCTCCATTCCAAACTTCTTCAACAACTCCTTCACATACTTAGACTGAGATATGAAGATTCCTTTATCTGATTGAGTAACTTGCATACCTAAAAAGAAATTCATCTCACCAAACATAGACATCTCAAATTCTTTTTGCATTTCACCAGCAAATTTCATGCACATACCTTCATTGCCTCCAAAGATAATGTCATCAACAAAGACTTCAATAATCAAAATTTGATCACCATTAAACTTGAAATAGAGATTACTGTCAGCATTACCTTTATTGAACTCTAATTGTAATAAGTACGTATCCAACCTTGCTTGAGTCCATACAAAGCTTTCTTCAACCTGCATACTATATCACCTTGGTCTGATAACTGAAATCCTTCTAGTTGCTCAATATAAACTTCCTCTTCCAACTCACCATTCAGAAATGTACACTTCACATCCATCTAATACACTTTGAAATCTTTGTGAGCCACAAATGCCAGAAATATTCTAATTGCTTCAATCTGAGCCACTGAAGCAAAAGTCTTCAAAATCTATTCCTTCAATTTGAGAATATCCTTTGCACACAAGCCTTGCTTTATTCCTTACAACTTCTCCATTTTCATTCAGCTTGTTCCTGAAAACCCATTATCTTTGAATCTCAGATCATACCCTTTGTCACACATCTGACCAACACTCAAAAGATTATGCTTTAAACCCTTCACATATAAGACATTATCAGTGTTGTGCTTTCCACCAAAATAAATAGATCCTTTCCCACAAATCTTACCAGTTGCATTATCTCCAAACCTAACCAGTCCTCCATCATATTTTTCCAAACTCACAAACTTACTTTTGTCACCGGTCATGTGATGTGAACATCCACTATCAATAATCCATTCATCCTTATCTTTCTCCACTTGAACAACTAAAGCACTTTCCTCCATTGGTTTTTCCTCCTTTACACAACTAGTAGGAATAGTAGACTCAGGTTCTTCTTTAATAGCAATAAACAAGCACTCATTTGCACTAGTTTTAGCATCATCAGATTCATCGTCTATTACACCTTCATCATCAATGTCTCTAACATAGTAGCATTTCTTTGGAACTCTAGGTTTACTCCCAAATCTTTTTCTATTCCTTTCAATTCTTTCATGACATCTAGAAGCATAGTGACCAACCTTACCACATGAAAAACATTGTTGAAATGCACCAGACAACTGAGAGAGGAGGTGAATCAGTTGTCCCTAAAACTTTGAACACTTATGTGTTGGCAAGAGACACTATATGGATTCATGGTTGTTGTCATTGATGGCAAGAAAGGTCATCCCACATATCCACAAGTCATGGTGTGTCTCTACCGGAAGTCTGAATGAAGATTGTTGTGGTCCGGTGAACAAGAACAGAGCATGTGGCAAGGTCTGACAGATTGGTCCGGATCTCTCAGAGGAAGTGTCTTGGTGCAGTGTAGATTTGGGGAAGTCAAGAGAATTACCTTAAGTAGCATATTCCAAGGATTTAGCCTCCGGTGATGGACAAGGAAAAAGATATGAATAGTTGAGTACCGGATTCCTGAGTGACAGTGAGAACAGAGGAAGAACTGACTGACAGAGCATCAGACTATTTTCTGGATGTGTTACTGTTGATGGTAAGGGTTGTGAAGGCATGAATCATGTTTGGCCGACATGATTAATGACATCTACAAGTATATGCTTGATCCGCATTACTTGATATGCAAGGATTCAGCCGACAGAACAGAGTTTGTGAGAAGATAGACTATTTCGGGTGCCGACTAGAAAGATAATGAAATCACTAGTGCAGATATAAATAGAGGATGGATTTTGTTGTGAGAAGAGGAGTCGTATTATGTGGTATGCGAATAAGTGCAGAGCAGAGCAGAAGTAATGAGAAAGATTCGGTATGTGAAAGGAAAGCAGAATAAAGAGCAGAGGAAAGATGAAGTGCAGCAGATCAGTATACTGAGCCTAACCGAAACTGAACTCCAGCATATGTATATGCTTCCAATCAGTTCAAGCATTGTATAACATTCTTTTGTAGACAGTGTGTCTCCTTGTAGGCAGTGTGCCTCTTTGTGAGCAGTGTGCTCGGGCAGTGAGCCCTAATTGGCAAGTGCCATTTTGTAATTCCTTATTCTTCTAACAGAGAATAATCTTTGGGTTAATCACCCTGTGGTTTTCTCCCTTAACCAGGTTTCCACGTCAAAAATACTGTGTCATGTGTTTCTCATTTCATGATAATGTTTGTTTGTTTGATTCAATGTTGCTTTGATTAATAAGAAAATTCAGAAAAAGAAACAATTAGGATAACTGATTCACCCCCCCTCTCAGTTATCAACAATTGGTATCAGAGCTAAGTTCCTCCTAATAGAGCCTAACAGCTTGAGGAAGATCTGGGAGTTCAAATGGATGCATATGGTTTAAGGGAGCAACTCAAGACTGCCCTTGAGGATCTTGAACAGTCAAACTCTGAAGTCAATGAATTAAAGGAAAGACTCAAACAGGCTGATGAATTCATGAGAGAACTAAAGGACAAATTAAGTCTCTCTATGAAAAAGAGAAAGGAGCTGCTCCAACAATTGGCAAGACAAAGTGAAGAAAGTAATACAAATGAAGAATTGACTGAGAAAACCAAGTTATGTGAAAAGTTATCAAAAGAAGTCATTATGGTAAGACATGAAATGGAATCAGGAGTTATAAAGTTTACTCAAGAGATTGAAGAGAAAAGAAAAGTTGAAGACAATCTAAGACAATCTCTTAAAGAGAAATTAGAAGATTGCCTCCAGATGGACAGGATTATCAGACATCTTGAATCTGATCTTGAAGATGCCAAAGATAATGAAGAAAAACTTGAGGATCAAATTGTCTCTCTCAAAAGAGATCTTCAAACAGCAAATGAATATAAAGAGAAATTCAAGATAAGTTCTGCTCAACTTGAAGTTCTTCTTGGAAGTCAAAAGAGGGCAGATGACAAGTATGGTTTGGGATATGAGAAAGGAGAAAGCTCCGGATCCGGTCAAAAGAATTTTGGATCAGAAAATCCAAGGAATAGGCCTAGAAGACCTCCGGTAAGACAGCCCAATGCTCAAAGATATCCATCTTTCAATGGATACTGCCACAGTTGCAATCACTTTGGTCACAAAGCTAATCAGTGCAGAAAGAGAATGAACCAGACTAATTCATTCTTCTCCGGACAGTACTTTAACTGCAAAAGGTATGGACACAAGTCTCATGAATGTAGAAATACGCAAATAAACAAATCATTCCATGGTAGATGCTTTGCATGCAATAGAGTAGGTCATATGGCTAATCAATGCAGATCAAGAGGTTATCAGTCAAATATGCAAGGAAATATTATTTGCCAAATTTGTAATAGGTACGGTCATAATGTAAAAGTCTGCAGAAGCAAGAATCAGGACAAAAGAGGTCTGGTGTGTAATCAGAATCAAGACAAGGGTAAACAAAAGATGAATGCGGATGAAGTTAGGAATCAGATGAACAAGATTTGGGTGAAGAAAAGTTCAGAGAATGTAGAGGTTGGATCCGCACCAGACTTTGGTGCTGATATTTCTTCCAGAAATTAAAAAGTGAGCTCAGGCTCAGGGGGAGACTCAAAGAAAATCCTGTTCCCCCAGCCAATCAAGTGGTGCCGGATGTGGCACAAGATGCGGAGTAAAGGGTTTGAATATATAAGTCTTGAGATGATCCAGATAAGATTTCAGAGGTCCGCATGAAGATGTGAAGAAGTTGTTATCGATCAAGTAAGACCTGTTCCGGGAGATGCTCCGGAATGACAGAGGATTACAAAAAGGTCTCGAAAGTGCATTGTCTTATTCTGTGGATTGGACAGAATGTGTGGGATGTCCTTGTGATGTGTCATCTTGATTTGTTCATAGTTGGAAGATCCGCATGATGTTCATAGATCAAGACTGATCCGGTACTCCAAGTTATCCGAATAAGGCAAACTGGAATAATGTAGGTCGAGCATTTATTGCCATCAGATATTAGGGCTTGCAGAGCAATATAAGGGATTTCTCATAAATCACTTGCTCATTCTGCACTCAAGAAGAAGCGAAAAGTGGAGCTCTGCAACAAGATTCATCAAACTCACCAAAGATCTCCTGCAGAAGTCATTACATACAAAAATCAATCCAACCACTCCGTGTAACCGAAGGCGCATAAGGTATTTTCTGTTTTCAATATCTCATTGCAAATCTTTGAAAAATGGCTACTCCGAATATAGTTAAGATCTCTGATAGACCTCGCCCCATATTCAAGAAACATCCATACAAATCTTTGGAGGTAGATCCACTAGGAGCCTTCTCTAGTGTTCCGCATGGTGTATTGCATACGGAGGACATTAGGGTTTACATTCATGCGAATTTTGAAGACTTTGGAGATTCAAAATTGATGGATATCTATCACAAACAGTTGATAGACGACTCCTTTGAGATTAAACCTTAGTACAAAGCCATCCAGGATAAACACTTTGCACAGTGCATCCATTTCCCCTGTTTTGAAGAAGATGAATGGGTCCGGTATGTACTAAGTAGAGTACATGACAACTTCCTATGGTTGAACAAGCCCTTCAAGATCACCAAAGATGCAATTAGGGCTGTAACCAATCTGCACTCATCTGGTGGATTACCTGTTCTCAAGTCTGTCAAAAATCAGACAATTAGTGATGCAACCGGATCTAAGTTTGACAAGAGAGCTATGACAGTTGAAGACATCACTGAACCAGATGTCAAATTTGCATCTATGATAATTGGTTACAAGATCTATCACTCCAGTAGGGAAAATTTAGTACCGGGAACTGCAATTTACATAGCTTATCAAATGCTAAAGGAGAATGCAGACTATGACTTGTGTGAGCTTCTTGTAAACCAACTTTTTGAAAATCTGCAGAAGATCAAGAAGGACAAGAAAAACTCCTTCAAGTATGGCAATTTGATCCTTTGTCTCTTTTATTACATGAATGAGCTTCCTGGATCCAGTGGATGGATATGGCAGAATGACAGACCAGTTGCCATCCAAATCAGAGATTATTTGCATGGACTTGGGGATGCCAAAGCAAGAAAAATAGCTCTATGGGGATATTTCAAGAACTTCTAGAGCATGATGCATGCAAGAGAAAGAATACCCCAATCTCTTGTTGAAAAGTACAAAGACACAGTATGATTTATGGTAGAAACAGATCAGTGTCTAATGGAGGCAGTAGAACCAAGAACTGTGTGGATCATGCCCATGGGGTATGAAGTGGATGAACAGATAGTGGAGCTGCATGTTCAACACATGCTTAGTCAGCCTAAAGATCCAAAGGCAGAAAGGTTCGAAACATTTGAAGAACTAAGTATAAAAATCTATGTTGAACTCAGAGAATCGGAGATCAAGAGGAAGGTGAGAAAAGAAGTAGAGCATATTGCTCAAGGCCTAGGCATCCCAAAGGAGGCACTTGATGTCAACCGGGAAAAGAGGTGAAAGGCTGAGGAAGAGAAGAAAGAGGTAGAAAAGAAAAGTAAGAAAAGTACTCCGGTGGAAACCTCAACCTGGACCAGATCATCAAAGGGATCTACACCTGTCACAACCAAAGGCTCAAAAATGTCAAAACCGAAAGGTTAGACATCCGGTAAAGGAGAGAAAAGATCTAAAATAAAGGCCACAAGGGCTTACACAAGTCAAAAAGATGAAGAGGAAACGGAATCAGATGAGGGGGTAAAAGAAATAAAGAAACAGAAGAAGAAAGGATCCGGTAAACCCTCCACAGGCCAAGACAAGGAAGAAATGGCAGAGGTATTTGTTGAAAAGCCCACCTTGTCTCTAGAGAGTGTAATCAAGTCAGTCACGGTGGATGGAAACCTTCAACCAATGACTGAATTCTATGATGACTACAATGAGGCTGACCAAAAGATTCTGCAGGAAGCCACAGTCAAGTATCTGAACATATACAATAAGGCTTTCATTGATATCATATCTCTAATTCCTAAAAGCCTAGAAAAGGAATTAGAAATAAGAAAGAATAATGCTCAGGCAAAAGATCTTGAGATCTGGGAGCAGATAGCTATTCAGCTATATCCTCAAATTGAATACAAGATAATGAACATAATATTCAAAGACTGCAAAGATGAGCTCAGGAGTAAAGCAAGAATGAATCAACTCATGCTTGGTGAGACTGACAAGGTGGCCATAGAGACAGAAGAGATCCTCCGGAAGGCCTTCAAAAGGTTTAATCTTCCTGTTGTAGAGGACTTAGGTGCAGAAACAGCTGTGGACTTGGAATCATCTGCTCCGAAAGAAGTGGCCCTTGAACAGACTAACATCTCTCCTCCGGCCTCCCCTACAGTCTCCGGATCCCAAGAAGAAGAGAAATTACAGGAGAAAGAAGCAGCAGTAAAAGAAAAAGAGGTTGATAGCACCAAGGATGCAGAGAAAGAGAAGATTCCAACAGAGAAAACCACAACTGAAAGTGGTAAGAATGTGGAAGGAGAAAAGATTCCAAAGGACAAAACTACAGACAAAAAGAAACATCTGTCTCCGGCAAGAGACACTGCACAAACTGTTCAAAAATTTCTGAGCCAAGAAACAATAGAGATTGATGAACTGGAGCTTCTAAAAGGTCCATTCAACTTTGACTCCCTCTCTCCAGTACAGACAATGAAGATAGCTTCATTTGCAAATGCTAAGGCAAATGAAAAACTCCTAAAATCTCATATGGAAGATTGTGAGTTGATAGAGGCTACTTCCGGAGTGCTTGAAAAGATTATGCCATCAGTCCAGATAGATCCGACAGCCTCCTCTTCTGGTAATCTCAAAACCTTAGTCAGCAGTGTTGGTACACATTTTGATTCTCTAGAAAAATCAGCTGAAGAAAAGGTCCGGAAGGAATTTTTGGATAAAATATTTTCAAAAGTACTAGGATTAATCTCTAATGATAGGAGAAATATGAGTATTGGAATAAAGAGCTTAGAAAATGCTCTTAAGGATGGCGGTGACATTTACAAATTTTGTATCTCCTGGTCAAAGGCAACAGTAGAAATTCATAAGAAAATAAAAGAGGAACAGGACAAACTACAAAGTTTGTCTCAAAGTTTTGATCCTCTCTCTTCCTCCATAGTAAATCAAGAATGTCAAACTATTGCAATCACAAATGCAATAAAGAACTTTGAGAAGGAAAGGAAGAATATAACTAACCGGATGGGAGAACTTAGAAGGATTATAATCCCTAAGTTAGAAACTATGCATGAGGCCATCAGTGATGCTCAGACTACTGCCTGAACAAATGATCCGACAGATCTCAAGAGGGCAGAAGCTTTTGCATTTTTGTTGAGTGGTCACATTTCAATTTTGGATAGAATGAAGCAAAGTTGGGCTATAGAACTAGTCCAATTGAAGACATCCTTTGCAGACATTTTTCAGTTTATGTCAGTATGTAATATGCGGCTAAGTATAGTAAATTTTTGAAAATTTTGGTGTGCGGACCCTACCCTTTGCCATTGATGTCAAAGGGGGAGTGAGGAACAGTGAAAAATAAGGAATCCAACTAAGGAGGAGTTCCAGAAATTGTATATAAAGATAGAGCATCAGCCACGGGGGAGCATAGTGTAAACACTTAGTCATTTTTCACTAAGTGTTGCCATCAATGCCAAAGGGGGAGAT
The DNA here is from genome assembly GCA_027924645.1 of Cunninghamia lanceolata. Lineage (NCBI taxonomy): Eukaryota > Viridiplantae > Streptophyta > Pinopsida > Cupressales > Cupressaceae > Cunninghamia > Cunninghamia lanceolata. The sequence goes on along the minus strand of BSBN01000112.1, from coordinate 20,105,853 downwards.
TGTTGGCAAGAGACACTATATGGATTCATGGTTGTTGTCATTGATGGCAACAAAGGTCATCCCACATATCCTCAAGTCATGGTGTGTCTCTACCGGAAGTCTGAATGAAGATTGTTGTGGTCCGGTGAACAAGAACAGAGCATGTGGCAAGGTCTAACAGATTGTTCCGGATCTCTCAGAGGAAGTGTCTTGGTGCAGTGCAGATTTGGGGAAGTCAAGAGAACTACCTTGAGTAGTATATTCCAAGGATTTAGCCTCCGGTGATGGACAAGGAAAAAGATATGAATAGTTGAGTACCGGATTCCTGAGTGACAGTGAGAACAGAGGAAGAACTGACTGACAGAGCATCAGACTATTTTCTGGATGTGTTACTGTTGATGGTAAAGGTTGTGAAGGCATGAATCATGTTTGGCTGACATGATTAATGACATCTACAAGTATATGCTTGATCCGCATTACTTGATATGCAAGGATTCAGCCGACAGAACAGAGTTTGTGAGAAGATAGACTATTCCGGGTGCCGACTAGAAAGATAATCAAATCACTAGTGCGGATATAAATAGAGAATGGATTTTGTTGTGAGAAGGGGAGTCATATTATGTGGTATGCGAATAAGTGCAAAGCAGAGCAGAAGTAATAAGAAAGATCTGGTATGTGAAAGGAAAGCAGAATAAAGAGCAGAGGAAAGATGAAGTGCAGCAGATCAGTATACTGAGCCTAACCAGAACTGAACTCCAGCATATGTAGATGCTTCCAATCAGTTCAAGCATTGTATAACATTCTTTTGTAGACAGTGTGTCTCCTTGTAGGCAGTGTGCCTCTTTGTGAGCAGTGTGCTCGGGCAGTGAGCCCTAATTGGCAAGTGTCATTTTGTAATTCCTTATTCTTCTAACAGAGAATAATCTTTGGGTTAATCACCCCATGGTTTTCTCCCTTAACTGGGTTTCCATGTCAAAAATACTGTGTCATGTGTTTCTCATTTCATGATAATGTTTGTTTGTTTGATTCAATGCTGCTTTGATTAATAAGAAAATTCAGAAGAAGAAACAATTAGGATAATTGATTCACCCCCCCCTCTCAGTTATCAATATTATGAACATCAACACATTAAACACTCATTTACTATAATTCAGATTTAACCATGAAAGCATGAAATAAGAAGCTCAACACAATAACACATGAGACACCATATTTTTTACGTGGAAAACCCTATAAGGGAAAAACCACGGTGGGTGTTAGCCCACAAAGATATATATGTTATAGCAATACCAAAAATAGAGGCTCACTGCCCAAAATGCTCACTACAAAAGTTGAGGCTAACCACCAAGAATGGCTCACTACCAAGGGTTGGCTCACTTCATGCCTGGGTTCAGTTCCATTTAAGCACAGTATAACTCCTCTGCTCTACCCTTCTTACACTTCTTACTTTATCTTTTCATTTTCACACAAGGACATCTTTTTTATGGCTACAGTACATGTTTTTATACACTTCATCAACCTTGGAATGTACATCAAGGTCGGCATTACATTCATCAACCATTGGAACAATCTCCAAGGTCGGCATTACAAACATACATAGAAATAGGTCTGGACCTAAACAAGATTGGCTAAGGAAAAAATGTATGTGGATCACGTTATGCCTTAGCTAGGACTCAAGTGCAATCTTCCACACCACAACACGCTTCCACAATCTTCAATGCATCTCTGCAAGAAGTGAAAACAACCAAGTCGGCCAAGACTAGTGTTAACACTAGGTCTTTTAAGAACAGTCTTCATCCAGGATCCAAATTTCTATTTGCTAACGAATCCAAAGGTAGGAACACAATCAAGAGACATCCACAAGCACATAGTAATCACCAAAAATAACCGCACAATCCCTAACCATTTTGCCAAGAAGATTCTTCAAACTAGAGCACATAAACAACATTGTCAGCTACTGTCATAGAGAAAAGATAGCTTGCGGACCACCAAATCATGAACCATGGGAGTTGAAGGTACTTATCATCATTTCAAACTTAACTCATGAACCACAGGTCATAATACTTTAATGCGGAGGAATGCGGAGCAAAATATATTCTCTCTGTCACTAGTGAATGTACAAAAAAAGCGATTTTTACTCTGCTGAACATTACTCGCTCAGATTTTCATACCGGAGGCTCAAACTTGGAACATAGCATCTTCAGACATGTCTCTAAACAACTTCCAATCCACAGATAAAGATATTCATTCTACAAGAAATGCAGAGAAAATTTCTAAACTATTCAGTTGTAGATATAGATACTCTTCTACACACTATTTCCACCGGAGGAGCAAATTTTCTCAGAAGCACTTGGACACTCAATATAAGGATCACTTACTCATTATCTTCAACACTAGCAAATATCAAAATCAAGAGCACAGTTGACACCAATGACAACACAGATATGTTGACATCAATGACAACACCGGTTAGGCACATTCTTGCAACAGTGACTAAGGTAATCTTAAGGTGGTTTGGATGATAATCAACCAAGGAAGACCTTAGATGATTTAAATAAATGGATTTTGGATGATAATCAACTAAGGAAAACCTTAGATGATTTGGATGTTTGGATGACTAAAGATGTTGGATAGATTTTGATGATGTTTGAAAAGGATTTTCGAATCCAAGGTGAGCTTGAATAAATCTAGATCTTTGGATTATAAAAAAGGATGTCCTTTACTTAAGGTAGACTTGTGACCTTAGGCAAAAGGGGGGGATTGTTTTACTTGAAGGTTGACTAATGACCAACAAGCAAAATGGGATAAGATAGTAAGATCTAGATTTTATTCTTGCACAAAGTTGATTTGAAGTATGGTTTTGGATGTTGATTGATGCTTGGATTTTTGGATGATTTTTTATTTTGGATTAGATGGATAGGATAAGGTTGGGTAAATGTTGGATTCAAAATGACTTTTGGAATGGATGAATTAAAGGTCCAAAGGTGAAAATTAAAATGTAGAATTAGGTTGGATTATGTGAAGATAAAAAAGATGGATTATAGTTAGACTTGGTGATTAATTAATGATATGAGATGAAGGGTCCAATAGTCAAAATGATTTTTCTCTAAGGTCAAAATGAAAGTATATGGATGAATTCAGAAAAAATCGTTGTGGATAGTCAAAGGTGAATTTGGATTTTGACGGATTTTGACAAGGTGACCACAAATTATGATTGGGTGAGACTCAAGGATTTTGGAATAATTTACCAGACACGTGTGAGATTCACTCTCCAGATGGCGTCAGTTTTTGGTGATAAGGCATCAAAATAAAGTGAAATGGTGCCAGAAATCAGGTAGATGGCACCAAAATAGTGAATTATGGTGTCAGAGAAAATGGCACCACAAGGGACTTTTAAGGTGCCAAACAGAGAGGTTATGGTGCCAAAATGAGACAGTGTCTAAGATTTTGTCTAGGTCTTTGCCAAATCTTGGATTTTGGGCTCAAACTTCTAGATTTTTTGAAGGTCAAATGGTTGATTTTGAGGGCTCAAATGTTCAATGGTTTGATTTTTTAAATGGTTCAAATGGTTTTTTGGATAATGTCAATGGATTTCTTGGCAAAAACAATCAATCAAGCAAGAGAACACAATGGCCAAATGTTTGATAGGAAGCATAAACGTTATGTGTATGTTCAATAGCCCCTCAAGGCCAAATTTCCATGGGTCTAGACACAATTGAATACTCTTGAAAACAATGCTTAATCTACTTAAGGTCAATGGCCAATGAAAACTTGTTCAGGCCCACTACTTGGAATCTCCTTCGATGCAAATGTGGGAACACCTATTGTGGGTGTATACACTTTTGTCTTTGCAAGAGAGAACATATAGGGGCCTCTAGGACTGGAAGGATGACCCAATCACCCTCTCCTCAGAAATTCAACAAGTGACTTATGCTAAGCCAAGGATTTATGTCTTGTCTCAGGGGAGTATCTTCATAGAATGTATCCTCTTGCATTAAACAAGACACCAACAAGTCAATAGGGTAGGCTTCTAACTTAAGGTGTCTAGTGGAAATTCGGGGACTTGACACTTATTCATGTGACAGTGACTCACTTAAGAGACTATCCTGGCCACTTACATCAATCCTTTTTCAAAGAAAGAATGGGATTGATGTATCACATACACAAGTGTATGGATACTGGGGAACTATTGGAATAAGAATACTTTGCCAAGAAGTCTTCAGCTTTCACCTAAACCATTTATATAGCAGACCGAATTGAAAACACCGTTTAGAGTCATCCCTTAGGGTGAGTACCTCTTTTTCTACCAAGGCAGGCTCTCCTAAAAAGAGAAAAGAAGATTGAACAATTTCTCTTACACCCAAGATCCTTTAAAAGGCGAAGGGAGAGGATACTTTTGTTCTACCTTGGGATCTACTAACAAGATTGTGCAGATGCACCAAACACAACAAACACTTGTTCTTTTTAGAGCTCCAAGTTGAAATGTTCCTACTTTAAACACACAAGTTCATTTTAAAGCACCAAACCAAGTGTTCTTATGCTAACAATGCAAACACACATAAAAGGAATCCTATAATGAAATATGTTAGTAGTTTAATTTTCTATCTTTCACCAGCATTCCTATCACTTGCAAAACCTATTAGATGCCTGCACATATCCCGAAATCAGTCAGCCAGATAGCACCAAAATAGAGAGCAATAGCGCTAGAAAGCATTAAAATGGTGTTAGAACTTGATCATATGGATCTGAAAATCAGAAAGATGGTGCTACAAAAACAACAGATGGTGCTAATGTTCTCTAATCTTGTAGTTTGACTGGTAACAGAAATCAAAATCAGGATGGGGCTATAGATAAGGAAGATGGCATCAAAGAACACCATGGTGTTACAATTTAATGATATGGCGCCACAATCTCGAGAAATGGCATGAAAATTATTTTACCTGACTTACCTTGGCTCCCTGGTCAGATGGCGTTGTTCTGTATGCAAATAGAACCAAAATGCAACAGTGTCCCTAAATTTGCTTTAAAAAGATGGTTAGTTGGAAAAAACTAAAGCAAAAGGGGTTAGGATGTCTTATATCTGTTGGATCTAGGGCATACAACTGAGAGGGGGGGGTGAATCAGTTGTATAAAAACTTGTTCTTTCTTCAAACACTTGATTCTTCTTTGCTAGTTAACAGCATATCAGTTAACCATCCATGAAAGCATAATGCATAAACACAAGAGCAGATAAACATCAACACATTGAACACCAAGATTTTGACGTGGAAAACCCGGTTAAGGGAAAAACCACGGGGTGATTAACCCAAGGATTATTCTCTGTTAGAAGAATAAGAAAAATGAATGGCACATGCCAATTAGGGCTCACTGCCCGAGCACACTGCTCACAAAGAGGCACACTGCCTACAAGGAGACACACTGTCTACAAAGTGATAAGAATCACAATCTTGAACTGGAGAATGACATCTCTACCATGTCTGGATCAGTTCCATTTAAGCCCAAAAATCCTTGCTCTGCCTTTCGCACTTCTCTTCGCTATGCCACACTCATCCACACCATCCACACCTCAAAATGAATTCTCAAACACTTATTTATACAAGACATCAATTTAGGAACAATCTTCTAAGTCGGCAAACATCACAATAACATTCGCAAGGCGTGTAGAACATCCGGTCGGCCTGTTACAGGAAGAACACCAACAACTGGTAACCATAACATCAAATCCAACTCTAACTTCAATGCGGACCGCCAACACGAACTAGATATGATCCAATGATCATCATAACCTTCCCTGAATCATCAAAAACATCCGTACTTCATCAGCTTACCGGAATTCTTCTCTTCATCATCCGGTACTTCAAGAACACAGTCTGTCACCACTGTCACAATGCAAAAGGTACTTCCGGACCTCAAAATCATACACAACTCGAGATGACACATCACAAGGACATCCCAAACACTCCTTCCAATCTACAGATTAGGATAATACACTTTTGGACCTCACCGGACCTTTCTGTGATCCTCTGTCACCTCTAAACACTTGCCGGAACTGGTTCCACACAGACAGCCACAACTTCTTCAGATCTTCATGCGGACCTCTGAAATCTTAGCTGAAGCATCTCAAGACTCATATCTACAAACCCTTTAATCCGCATCCTCTGGTTCTTAACCTATACAAGTACATTTGCCTTCTTCTTATCAGTGTTCTTCATTGTTCCGGATGGAGACTAATTTCCTCAATAACAACAGCACACAACTCATCCAAACCTTCTTACTAATGCAATATGAGTAAGTTGACATCAATGAAAACATTGGTTCACCTCATACTTGCAACAATCTCCCCCTTTGTCATTGATGGCAACATATGATGTGAAAAACCATCAAGACAAGAACTTCTCCTTTCTGTCACAGCTCCCCCTATCAACAACTTTTCACATGTCTTCTCTTCCTTTACTGCTCCCCCTTTGATCATCAACCACTTATTTTTCACATGTCTTCTCTCCCCCTTTGACATCAATGGCAAAGGGCTCATACTTGCAATTCTAATACATCATAATCATACCAGCTGCTCCCCCTTAGTAGCAGCTCCCCATCATCAATCCAGATCACAAGAAATGACTGTGATATCCACCGGACTGATGCACATTAGTGCATCCTAGTTCATCACCGGAGGGCCCATGACCCCTAACTTCTCCTGGAGATATTCGAAAGAGTCCTTGGGAAGAGGTTTAGTAAAGATATCTGCAATCTAATCCTTGGAGGGAACATACTCCAATCTGACTTCTTCCTTGTTCACTTGTTCTCTCAAAAAGTGAAACTTGATAAATATGTGCTTAGTCTTAGAATGCAATACCGGATTCTTAGAAATATTAATTGCACTTGAATTATCACAGAAAATTGTGATAGGCTCCTCATATTCAACTTTAATGTCTCTTAGCATCTGCTTCATCCATAAGATTTGAGTGCAACTACCTGCTGCTGCAATGTATTCTGCTTCAGTTGTAGACAGAGATATTGCATCTTGTTTCTTGCTTAGCCAAGAAACCAATCTCTTCCCCAAAAAGAATGCTCCACCACTGGTGCTCTTCCGGTCGTCCATATCTCCTACCCAATCTACATCTGTATATGCATGAAGAGAGAAATCCGGATCTCTAGGGTACCATAGACCATACTCAACTGTTCCTTTCAAGTACCTAAAAAAATTTTTGATTGCCAAAACATGAGATTCTCTAGGATCAGCCTGGAATCTTGCCACAAGACCAACAGCCTGCATTATATCTGGTCTAATCTGAGTGAGATACAACAATCCACCAATCATTGATCTATACTTTGTCTGATCTGCCTTTCGAGAGTCATCATCTTTGCTCAACTTACATCCAGTTGCCATAGGAGTGTTCATTGGCTTTGAATCTTCCATACCAAATTTTCTCAACAATTCTTTTACATATTTGGTCTGAGAAATGAAGATCCCTTTCTTTGTTTGAGTAATTTGCAGACCCAAGAAGAAATTCATTTCACCAAGCATAGACATTTCAAACTCACTTTTCATCTGATTTGCAAAAGTTTTGCACATACTATCTCTTCCTCCAAAAATGATATCATCCACAAACACTTCAACAATCAAAATGTTTTCATGATCAATTTTGAAATATAAGTTACTGTCAACAGTGCCTTTGTTGAATCCAATCTACATAAGATGCTTATCCAACCTTTCATACCATGCTCTTGGGGCTTGCTTCAATCCATACAATGCTTTCTTCAACTTGCAAACCATATCATCATTATCAGACAATTGAAATCCATCCGGTTGTTCAATGTAAACTTCTTCTTCCAGATCACCATTTAGGAAGGCAGACTTGACATCCATCTAATATACCTTGAAGTCTTTGAAGGCAGCAAATGCAAGAAATAATCTGACTGCTTCAATTCTTGCCACAGGAGCAAAGGTCTCTTCAAAATCAATTCCTTCTATTTGAGAGTAGCCTTTGCAGACCAATCTAGCTTTGTTTCTGATTACTTCACCAGCTTCATTTAGTTTGTTCCAGAAGACCCATTTGGTTCCAATCACATTCCTGTTTCTAGGTCTGGGAACAAGATCCCAAGTATGATTTTTCTCAATTTGCAGCAATTCTTCCTCCATTGCTTTGGTCCAGTTTTCATCATTGCAAGCTTCATTTACTGTCTTAGGTTCAATCTTTGAAATCAGATAGTATTCATTTGAATCTTGAGCAATTCTTCTTCTTGTTTGTACCCCTTTACTTTTGTCACCTATGATCTGATCTTCAGAGTGATTTAGAGTTACATACCTTGGAACTTTGGGAGTTTCTTGCACTACTAATTCTTGATCAGGCTCATTCAGACAAACTTCTTCTTCCTGATTTACCGGATTAGTCTGGATCTGAATTTCAGAGGAGGAAGGAGCTTCTTGCACCAGAGGATCATTCTGATCATCTTCATCACATTCATAGAACCTTGAGGGCTTCTCAATTCCTTCATCAACTTTCACATTAGTACTTTCTGTCATCTTCCTCAGTCTCTTATTGTAACACCGGTATGCTTTGCTTTGAGTGGAGTAACCTAAGAAAATTCCTTCATCACTTCTGGCATCAAACTTTCCTAGATCTTCATCTCTTTTAATATAACACTTGCTACCAAATACTCTGAAATATCTCACAGTAGGAGTGATGCCAAACCAAAGTTCACAGGGGGTCTTACCGGTATTGTTTCTGATTTGAACTCGATTGAGAGTGTAGACTGCAGTGCTGATAGCTTCTTTCCAAAACATCTGAGGAACATTTGCTTCCAACATCATTGTCCTGGCAGCTTCTTGAATGGTCCGGTTCTTTCTCTCAACTACTCCATTCTGCTGTGGAGTCCTAGGAGCAGACAGTTGTCTCTTTATACCCTACTTCTCACAAAAGTCAATGAACTCACCGGATGTAAATTCACCACCTCTACCAGACCTTAGACATTTCAGTTTCAATCTGATTTGATTCTCTACCATAGCTTTGAAGATTTTGAACTTTTCAAGGGCTTCTGATTTCTCTTTTAGGAAGGTAACCCACATCATCCGGGAATGGTCATCAATTAGCAACATGAAATATCTATCACCTTGTAGACTCTTGATTCTTGTCGGACCACAGAGATTAGTATGTACTAATTCCAACAATCCGGTAGATGACTGATCTTTGCTTTTGAAAGAGGCTCTACTCTGTTTACCTAGCTGACATTCTTTGCACAAACTATTTGTAGGTTTCACCAATTTTGGAAGATCTCTTACAGCCTGAATATTGCTTATCTTGATGATGTTATCAAAATTTACATGACACATTCTTCTATGCCATAACCAACTCTGATCAACTTGAACAAACAGACAACTTTTATTTGAACCAACTAAATGAAAGATATTACCTTTTGTTTGAGCACCGGATGCAATTTCAGTTCTAGAGCTTGTAAAGATTCTGTATTTTTCATTCTTGAACTGGAGATCATAGCCTTTGTCCACTAACTGACCAACACTAAGAAGATTGTGCTTCAATCCTTCAACATATAGTACATTACCTGTTTTGCTCTTTCCATCAAAGGAAATAGTCCCCCTACCTCTGATTCTGCCAGCAGAATTGTCACCAAACTTTACCATTCCTCCTTCATACCTTTCCAAATCTAAGAACTTATTCTTATCACCAGTCATATGGTGAGAGCATCCACTGTCAATAACCCAATCATCCTTTTCTTCCACTTGAGCAGCCAAAGCTCTTTCCACAACCTTGTGATTGACAGATTCAGAGGATATTGAATCTTCTTCTTTGATGGCAATAAACACCCATTCATTTCCAGATTTGCTTCCTAGTTCTGATTCATCATCTGTTACTCCTTCATTGTCATCTTCTTCATGAACATAATAGCAGTTCTTTTGAAACCTTTGTCTGTTAGTATTAGACCTTGCAGATCTTTCCAGATATCTTGAAGCAAAATGACCAATCTTATTGCAATTGAAACACTTAAAGGGTAGTTTTGCTTCATACTTACTGGATCCTCTTGGCAGTCTCTTTGCAATGAGGGCTTCAAGTTGAGCTATTTTTGCTTCCTCTTCTTCCATGTCTCTTCTTGCTTGATCATACCATGACATCTTCCTTGAAGAGTTTTCTCCCGAATCAAATCTCTGTTTGCGTTTCACATAGGCACTGGCTTTGAAAGAAGATTCAGTCTTGGGAGGATCATCTCCAAACTCGGTCATTTCAAATGCAGCTAGTTTGCCAGCCAATTGTTCTCTTGTGACAGTTGTGTGGGCTCTGAATTCATCAATGGCAGCAACCTTGATTTTGTAGGCAGCAGGAAGGGATCTGAGAATTTTGCAAACAATCTCATTTTCATCCAGAGTTCCACCAGCATTTCTAATTCCACATACCAGCTCATTCACTCTTGGCATAAAGGTAGTGATGTTTTCATCTTCTCTCATCTTCAATCTTTCAAATTTCCCTTTCAGACTTTGCAACCTTGCACCCTTGACAAACTCATCTCCTTCATACAGAAGTTCTAGTTTAGTCAAGATGTCATATGCAGTTGGTAGGTCGATAACATTTGAGAGATCTGAGTCATTCAATGCGCTTAGAAGAGCTTCCTTGGTCCGCAAATTGTTTTCAGCATCTGTGATTTCATTCAAAGTTGTCAGACCACCCTGTGGAGGTACATATGGTTTTGAGACCATGGCCAAGTATGCTTTTCCCATACACTCCAAGTGACATTTCATGCGACCTTTCTAGAGAGTGAAGTTGGTTCCATCGAACTTTGGACTATCCTTCTTGTATGACGACATCCTGGATCTCCTCAAGCGGTTAAGCTCCTTTCAGAGGAACTTGGCTCTGATACCAATTGTTGGATCTAGGGCATACAACTGAGAAGAGGGGTGAATCAGTTGTATAAAAACTTGTTCTTTCTTCAAACACTTGATTCTTCTTTATTAGTTAATAGCATATCAGTTAACCATCCATGAAAGCATAATGCATAAACACAAGAGCAAATAAACATCAACACATTGAACACCAAGATTTTGACGTGGAAAACCCAGTTAAGGGAAAAACCACGGGGTGATTAACCCAAGGATTATTCTCTGTTAGAAGAATAAGAAAAATGAATGGCACATGCCAATTAGGGCTCACTACCTGAGCACACTGCTCACAAAGAGGCACACTGCCTACAAGGAGACACACTGTCTACAAAGTGATAAGAATCATAATCTTGAACTGGAGAATGACATCTCTACCATGTCCAGATCAGTTCCATTTAAGCCCAAAAATCTTTGCTCTGCCTTTCGCACTTCTCTTCGCTATGCCACACTCATCCACACCATCCACACCTCAAAATGAATTCTCAAACACTTATTTATACAAGACATCAATTTAGGAACAATCTTCTAAGTTGACAAACATCACAATAACATTCGCAAGGCGTGTAGAACATCCGGTCGGCCTGTTACAGGAAGAACACCAACAACTAGTAACCATAACATCAAATCCAACTCTAACTTCAATGCGGACCGCCAACACGAACTAGATATGATCCAATGATCATCATAACCTTCCCTGAATCATCAAAAACATCTGCACTTCATCAACGTACCGGAATTCTTCTCTTCATCATCCAGTACTTCAAGAACACAGTTTGTCGCCACTGTCACAATGCAAAAGGTACTTCCGGACCTCAAAATCATACACAACTCGAGATGACACATCACAAGGACATCCCAAACACTCCTTCCAATCTGCAGATTAGGATAATACACTTTTGGACCTCACCGGACCTTTCTGTGATCCTCTGTCACCTCTAAACACTTGCCGGAACCGGTTCCACACAGACAGCCACAACTTCTTCAGATCTTCATGCGAACCTTTGAAATCTTAGCTGAAGCATCTCAAGACTCATATCTACAAACCCTTTAATCTGTATCCTCTGGTTCTTAACCTATACAGTACATTTGCCTTCTTCTTATCACTGTTCTTCATTGTTCCAGATGGAGACTGATTTCCTCAATAACAACAGCACACAACTCATCCAAACCTTCTTACTAATGCAATATAAGTAAGTTGACATCAATGACAACACTGGTTCACCTCATACTTGCAACAATATCCTGTCAACAAACACCAAAAGTCATATATAAAACCTAGTAGGTGTTATGAAGCAAAAGATGACTCAAAGTTAGTCAAAAAACATTTCAAACACCCCTATATAATTTTTTGCATTACGACACCCTATACCTTTGTATTTTCTGCTAAAACAAAGAGCACTAAGACCCTAAGACTTGCTAAAACCTCTAAAAAGCACATAAAAAAAATTTCTAAGCTTAAAGGTTAGCAAAAGGTCATCAGAAAATGGTGCCAAAATAGAGGAAAATGGCACCACAAATCAGGCATATGGCACCAATCTGTGAGCAGATAGCGCCAAACCGAGGGATTTTGGCGTTAAACTTTTGTAAGTCCTGTCTCCTTGCAAAAGCTCAAGCAAACAAAGTTAAATAGGGACCATGGCATCCCACCGGGTGTGCCAAATGAAGACAAGAGAAATCTTAAAAGATAAAAACACAACTAAAATGTATGAAAACACACAAATTATACCTCAAGAACTTCCTTCTCCTTGATAAGGTTGAGAGCTTAGCACCCACAAGCTCTAGCTTTACCCATGACTATGTTCTTCAAATGTGAAATGCTCTCAATACTAATGCAAATTAACATAGCCTAACTAATGATTGAGAGGATGAGAGAGATTTTGGCATAATAAGTTTACACTAAACTTAGATTTATAGGCAAATTGGAGGGGATTTTGATCCAACGATGGAGATTCATTGTTGAGATCAATGGATGAGATTGATTGTGAGATGGAGGGCTAGGATTTGATCAACAAATTTGGAGAGTGGAAAATAAAAATGAATCTTTTATTCATTTTGAGGAGGACTTAGCATTAAATGTGATTTAGATGGATGAGAAAATTTAAAATTAATTTCCTTGGAATGAGTTGGAATAAAAATATCTATTTTATGTGGAGTTGTGAGAGACATGTGACACATGCATATTTTTGGCCTGTTACATTTGTAAGTTAAAAAAGAGGAAGAAGTTTTATCATGAAAATGGTAAAAATGAGTTGGAGTGAGTTGGAGTGTTTATGAATATTTTGTAATTTTTAATTTGTGGGTGTGGGAGAAGGTGTTAATCATGTTTTGACCAAGTTAATCAAGGTAATTAACTTAGTTAATGTGGCTGAAAAAAATTAGTGGATGAGGTAATCAGGGTTTAAGATTAATTAAATAATGATTTATTTAATTAATCCAAGTCTAGAGGTCTGTAGGCTAGGGTAGCTAATTAAATAATAGGTATTTAATCAACTAGGTTAGGGGTAGGCTAATTAGTAGGCTTGACTAATCAGATAAACATAATTTATCTAATTAATTGGGTTTAGGGAAGTGGACAAATTAACTAAATAAATATTTGTCATATTTATTTAATTAATTGGATGATGTTAGTGAGGTGTGACTATTGAATTAATTAAAATAATTCAATTTTAGGGATGAATTGACAAGGGATGAATGAATGATTTATGGGTAGGATGAAATAATTAATTAAATAATAATTTAATTAATTAATTGGACAAATAATTGGTGTTGTGGATGATGCCGAAGGATAGTTAGACGGTTGAGACATTTTTAGGTGTCTACAGATCCTTTGGTTAAAATGGAGATAAATAAAGAATAATTATGAAAACCCCTTTAAAAAGGGAGGAGTTATTATGATTATTAAACCATTATTAATGACAACCTTTGTGAAAGGGTGTGATGGTTTAGAAATCACCTCTTAAAAGGTTATATAAGGAATTTGTGTGAGACTTGGAATAGGCATGCAGCATCACTTAAAGGAAGAAGGTAGAGAAATGAGGGAAAAAGGAAGAAAAGGAAGTGCAGGAATCACGAAGGAGAAGGATTATAGATTTGACAAGCAGTGAGCATTGGAGAAGGGACACACAGAGTGTGTCCAACTCGGAGTAAAGAGTACACCTGGGATTGTCCTAGCCAAGGCTTGTGTGTGCACTTGTGTTGAGTATGTTTTGTTGAACATGGCTCTAGAGCACTTGTGTGTGTGTGTGTGTTTTCTGCAAAAAGAGTTGAATGCTTGGGAAACACATGGTTGGTTTTGAGTAAGAACTGGATTTCTCCTAGAAGTGCTCACTTGCTGAAAGGGGGTTGAATCTGCAATCCATTTTTCGGAGTCATGTTGGAAGAACTTTCCAGAACACCAAAAGATATGTATTTATTCCTTTCTATGATGGAAATTAATTAAGCACTAAACTTAATGCTAATAAAAGATATTAGAATCATGATCTATGTGGGTTTTGATGTTAATCTAACTATGTATTATGTTAATCAATTGACTATGTTAATTATTTACTTTAGAGTTCTCATCAAAATATTACATGTCGTAATTTTTATTTACTATTTATATTTATTTGATATCTTCACATATTCTAAACTATCTTAACTCTAAATATTAACCATAATAAATCCGCTACAAAATAACCCTGGGGAAAAGTAGTGTTACATTTGGTATCAAAGCTTGTTCTAGGGCCTTCAGTATTATCAATGACCCGTTTACTTTATAAAATCACAATAAACATACTTAATTCAGAAAAAATACAACAATAGTTAATCAATAAAAAGTATAGCAACAAGATACAACATCTAAACTAGATTGGAATATAACAAGATACATAACCTAGACACATTGTGTCCATATCAATATCAAATACATCAATATTTTCCAAGTTTCATAGACATGTGGATTAAATTGTAACATGTTTTTCAATCAATTTTGTTAAGGCTATATAAGCCCTAAACAATCTTGTTTTGGTGAAAGCCTTCCTTGTTATGACTTGTGGTTATGAGATCACTTGTTAGTATTGTGCCCTCAGTTGTACTAAGGCTTATGGCTAATTCCTCAATTGTTTGCTTTCCTTCTTATAACTTGCAATTAGGAAATCGATTGTTAGCTTCTTTATCTCATCAAGACCTATAGACATTTTTTTCAAAAAATTAATGCAATATATTTATCAAAATATAAACAATTTTTTTGAAAAAGTCACCTTTACAAATATTCAATTTTTATTCTATCTAGCACTCTAAATACTTAAATACTTTACAAATAATATTTTCCTATATTCTCTAACCATTTGTACTTAAATAAATTTTGTCTTATTTTTTGAAATCTCAAACGTATATGACCATTTTTTAACCCAATTTCATTTTGAAAAGACATGTTTCTCTTGTGGAAAGGATGGCTGATATAGCCATCCCCTTTAACAATATTAAATATTCTAGTAATCTCAAGAGACATCATCTCACAGACTCCTCTGATATTAACTAAAAAAAAAAATTAGATAACCTTTAGTTTTAAAAAAAAAAAGACCTTGAACATACTTAAGTGAATGCCAAATTAACGATAGGGAGAGGGCACTTATGTCATGGGGGTTTTATCCCATGGGATGTTTTTTCCTTCGAATACTATTCACTATAACATAAGTCCCAAGTCTTATTGAAAGAGTCATGGCCTTATGAAACGTTGGTTAAAAAAAGACATGTCCCAAATATTGATAAGGAAAGAATGCATAAGAGAAATGATGAGTAAGATCCGTTAAAAAATGACTTAACTTTTAAATCGAGACATAGGAGAAATCATTTTCAAAGGCAAAAGATTGTCATGGAGGATCCATGTTTGCCTCGTCACGTGAGGATAGTTAGGAAGGATGATATTTCATGTTGTAATCCCACTCTATATTTTTCTTTTATTCTTATATAGGTAGGAACTTTAGGAACTTTCTTCTATGGTAATTTTTTTTATTTAGTATAAAATTGAGTTCATATGGAAAAAATAAATTTAATTAGAAATGTAATTAGTTATTTAAAATATATATATTATATTTATTTATTTATTTATTTTAATTTATATATATTAATTTTTTTTTTAGTAAATATATATAAATTATATATTTTTCTAAACTTTTTATCATTTATATTTATGAGGGTGTAATCTTATGTTTATGTTGTTGTAATTTGATGCATTCAAGGTTTAAATATGTGTGTCAACAATATTGAACGGCTATTGACAATACCACTCAAATGCCCATACCTCTTTGTGGGTGTACTTGTTAATAGTTTACATTCATCATGTCACCTTTTCACAATAGTCGACAAAGACAAACTTGTGCAATAGATTTATTCAATATAGTATGTGTTCTTTTCTTCTACATTTTTAGAGGTAACAAAAATTCTTTCTCAAAATCATTTTGTAGTTTTCTAAGGTGTTACATATATCTGATGATGTGCTCTTATACTAATGAATTGGCATTCCTCATAAGAGTAGTTTAATATTATTACAACTAATGATATGCATTTGTCCATCTAATAGATGTCTAAATTTGGATGCACATTCTATAGTATCCAATAGGTTATTTTGTCTCATCACTAATAAACATGAACAATGTTTGTCTCTTCTAGCCAAGACTCAAAGGATTAACCATCACTTTTAGACTCTCTTGTTCCTTGTATGGGTCACTAGACTTTTTATTTCCTACGTGTGTCATGAACATGACTATCCTCTCTTCCTATATAATTTTAATGCTAACAAATACATAATTATCCCTAAACAAAGTGTAATCTGTATTGACCTTTAAACTTTCTGTCTATCAAGAAACTTGATCTCTAAATGTTCTCAAACTCCATTTTTATCATTGATTAGTTAGTATGCCTCATATTATCTATATATGCATTTCTCTTTTCACCCTTGATGAAAATGTAAAGTTCTATATCGAGATGGGGAGTTCATTTTTGTCAAGGGGGATTATTAGTAATCCTTGATTCCTTTTGAAGGATTTTTAAAATAGATTAATGAGTAAAGTCTATATCTTCTTGATTAATAATGGATAGTTGTATATTAATCTCTGGTCACTTGTTCTTCATGGATGACAATCTACTTCCTAGATTTAACTCTCTCCAATTCAAGTTTTCAATTTAGGGTTGAGGTTGAAGTTTTGGTGTTAGCTTTTTGGTTTCCTTTCATAGCTTTCATTTTGATTTCTTTGCTCCATCAATTTTGTTGATTCTTTACTTTAATAATGTCTCCTTTATTTGATATAATTTCATTAACTCCTTTGATGACATTAGTCATCTAATTATGTCTTCTTTCTATGGTGCCTCTCCTTATACATATGAAAATTATTTATCATCCTAATTCTTGATCTCTTCTACGATAGAGATCTTGAATAAAGTTAAAATACATTGACAAGTGATTAGGTAGATGGCACTTCAGCTAATCAATCTTCAACCAGATGGTCTCTCTAAACAAATTGGTTTTGCTCACACTCATGTCTTCTATGCACTCTCATTTTGATATATCCCAAAGAAATTTGTAAATTCCTTGGTTAACTTCTCCTATCTTTCCTCATTGTCTTTGTTTGGCTCCTCAATTTGTTAGTTCCTTATCTCTCAATGTATGTCTTCATTTTAGTGTGTCAATATTAATGCTTATTGTCAACAATCTTTATGGTTGAGATAACCTTATATAAGCAACATCATAAAAAGTCTTATAAAAATAAGGGATCCTACAATAATCATGAAAGAAATAATAGACCAAGGGTTACAGCTACAGTTGAAAATTAATATTTGTATTTGTTTAACATAACTTAGATTGTGGGCCCATAACTCACAGGTCCCAGGATCATTTTCACATCTTAAACTTTGGATAATATGGTGTTGTTTAGGTGAAATGAAACAATGCTTTTACAAGATATAAAACCAAAATGATTATCTTAGCATCTGTCATGAGGACATGTCAAAATTTACAAGGGGAGAGCCAATCCCAAACTCAAGCCATTCTTAGATTAAATAAAACTTTTCTGTGATATGCAAGTTCCTCAAGAAGTTATTTGGAAAAGAGCTAGTTTATGTAATGTTTAAATCTTCAACATGTTTTATATTTTATAGAGAATTTTGATGAATTTTCTTATGTTGTCGAACTTCTAGAAACACATCAAGGTTATTAAAATTCATATCGGGAATAAAATTCTTGAGCTCATTGTTGTGAGTAAAAATCTAATCATCTTACACATCCTAGGGACATGGATATTTAATCGGAATTCCTATAAGCTTACTATATAAGATTAAAATATAACCCCGAGGAAAGGCACAAGATGAAAAAAAATCCATGATCATAGCTAATATAATTTAAAGATTCCAAGCGCATAGAAATATTGATAACTCATCTTCTGAAATATTGAGTTTTTTAAACATTGTTTGGGGATTTGGGTTTGGAAAATCAATCAAAAGACCTTAAATTGTGTCTTTAACTATTTTAGGAAAAGATGAAGAAAGATATTCAATTAACCTAATTACTTAAAGGAAATATTAGACCTAGTGTTTCTCTATGAAGTACTTTATGATGGTAATAGTTGTTGACGTCTTGTTGCTTAAGTTGTCGTGTAAGATTGTTTTGTACCATCTTTGTTTTATTATACTTTATTATGGACCTGATCAACCCAATAACCTTGTACATATACTTTTGTCCATTATTTGTGAACTTATGACAAGGTTAAGTATGTGAAATAATATGAACTTTGTTTAAAGGTTATTGTGTAATTGTTTCCATTCAATTGTATTTGGTATATGAAAGAGGATATTCATGTAGTCTGGAATGCATGACTATCATCTTTGAATATATTTTAAGTATATGGTACTCAATGATGAGCGACTACATGTATGGGATATGCATGTCATTCACATGATAATACTTTTGTATATTTTATGTTGAAGTGACACCTAAAAGACTAAAATATTTGTATTAAAGATAAGGTTACACATTAATGACCAAATTTAAAAAATTATTTGATAGGAGATTTATTGTATACACTTGTATTAGCTTCTCAAGTATAAATTCATGATCTATTTTATGTGAAAATGTACTTATAGTTCTAATCATGTTATTGATTAACAAAGCATTTCTATGGGATTTACTTGTGGTTTCAGTTAAAGCAAAAGAGTTATTGGGAAGATCTAAAATTTGAGAAATATGATTATAAATGAAGTAGATTCATTGTGATATCAATAATGTTACTTGACTTGTTATTTTTGTTGAAATATGTTGTAGATTCAACTTGAGCTACAGATTTACAGGGGAGAAAGAAAGTTATTTATGAATAACCCTCTAAAATTATAAGAGGATAAAGTTTATTTACCTTTTATAATTAAAAGGAGATACAAAATAAAGGATATTATGATCTTTTGGTTAAAATGAATATAAATAAAGAATAATTATGAAAACCCCTTTAAAAAGGGAGGAGTTATTATGTTTACTAAACCATTATTAATGACAACCTTTGTGAAAGGGTGTGATGGTTTAAAAATCACCCCTTAAAAGGTTATATAAGGAATTTGTGTGAGACTTGGAATAGGCATGAAGCAGAAGGTCGAGAAAGCAGAGAAAAAAGAAGAAAAGGAAGTGCAGGAATCACAAAAGAGAAGGATTATAGAGTTGGCAGGCAGTCAGCATTGGAGAAGGGGCACACAGAATGTGTCCAACTCGGGGTACAAAGTACACCCGAGATTGTCCTGGCCAAGGCTTGTGTGAGCACTTGTGTTGAGCATGTTTTGTTGAACATGGCTCTAGAGCACTTGTGTGTGTGTTTTCTAAAAAAGAGTTGAATGTTTGGAAAACAAATGGTTAGTTCTAAATAAGAACTAGATTCCTTCTTGAAGTGCTCACTCGCTGAAAGGGGGTTAAATCTGTAATCCATTTTCCAAAGTGATATTGGAAGAACTTTTCAAAACACCAAAAGATGTATTTATTGCTTTCTATGATGGAAATTAATTAAGCACTAAACTTAATGCTAATAAAAGATATTAGAATCATGATCTATGTGGGTTTTGATGTTAATCTAACTATGGATTGTGTTAATCAATTTGGCTATGTTAATTATTTACTTTAGTCCTTATCAAAATATTACATGTAATTTTCATTTGCTATTTATATTTATTCGATATCTTCACATATTCTAAACTATCTTAACTCTAAATATTAACCATAATAAATCCGCTACAAAATAACTATGGGGAAAAGTAGCATTACAGTCTATGTACCTTAGACTTAGGGGCACGTTGTCTCCACTATCCCATCCTATTCCCCTCATATCATCCCAATCCATCATATCCATATACCCTTGCCATTATTCCCATCCATCGTCCCTTCTTGACTTTGATCTTGATAAGGACTGGGGCACGATCTTGAAACATGCTTTAGCAAACTCTTGACACAACAAATCCTTCTACAACAAATCCTCCAAACATCTTATTATGGCTTATATAGTACACTATACCCCTATTATGGCTTATATAGTACACTATACCCCTTATAACTCAACATCATGTGTGGCATATCTAGAGTCAGACATTTTATTGGACATCACATTTAAATCCCTCATTTATCTATCATGAATCCCCCATATATCCCCTTCACTATCGACAATCCCTTCATATATCCATCCATCCAATCCAATTTTCATCCTCTTTGTCCCTAGACTTGATTTTCCCTTGTTATTGGTATCAAGCACAAGGCTATCCAAATGCAATCCAATGCAATAAATCCAAGTACAAGCAATCCTACTCTACAATCTTGCTAAGTAATCTCACAAATCATCCAAAAGCATCCATTGGTTTTGTTCCCAACCTTGTTGCAAACCTGGTCAACTTAAATCATCATCATTGGGATATACCGTTCCCAATCCTCATGTTGTTCTTATCGTTAACAACAATATTCTTGCATTGTTCTTATCATCAACAATGTTATCATCGTCATTATTAATCGACCATCAATTTTCAACTTGACTAGGGGCAACAACTCTTGTTTGTCTTTGCATCATTTTGTGCATGCTTGCTTGTTTGTGTGCATTATCATTTTGTCTTGCATCTGCATCAGTCCTCATAGCCTACCTACCACAATTGTATCATTGTCTTCCATATCATGGTGTTATATGGTATAAGGTTGCTTGCGACCTTTTTTGTGTGTCAGTCCTACATATGGGATACATCGTCACCTTGATCTTTATACCCTAGTGCATAACATCTCATGCTATATTAAATAAAGGTTCATGTATTCAAGTTGGCATAACTAATTATCATAATAAATTAATCATCTGTGTTTCATCGATAATCATATTTTTTGCATCGATCTTCTATTTTCTCCATTTTGCTGTATTTTTCTTTCATCATTTTTCCATCTTTCATCTAACTTTTCTTCACATTTCTTCTTTCGAGAGCTCACTTGTGCAATTTTTTGCACAAATAACCTCTCGAGGGGGCATCATTCATCCCACTAATTAATCCCCCATTACTTCTACCCAACTAGAGCATATCGTCACTTTCTTCATTTCTTTTAATTTTTTCTTCTTAAGCTACTTTTCTTTTCTTTGAAACAATGTTACTTCAACAATTGCTTCACACTATTATTAATTATCCATTAATCGTCAATTACCATTGTTAATCATTTAATTAAACAATTCTTTATTATTTAATTTATATGAGCTAATTATCCACTCATTCCATACACCTAATCATATCTCTATCTCGATTTGTTTCCATTTTCAACTCATGTGCATGGAATTATCAAAAAAAATTAGATAATTCAATTATTTGTCCTCACATCTCATCTTATCTTCTTCTCAATTTGTTTCCATTTTTTTAACTCACGTAAATGGAAACAAATCATAAATCTTATCCTTATCTACCTTCAAATATTATCATTATCCATCCATGGAAAAATCTATAAATTCTTCCTTTCACTCATTTTGAATAACCACGAATTTTAATGCAAAATAACTCTATCGATCCACAATCTTGAGCACATTGTTTCAATACACTCAATCAGATGTTTGTGGTATAGCTTGAAACTAGGGTTTGAGTTTTATACTTTCATCTTATTTTATGTTTCGGATTTTTATTGCATACAACCACCATGGTATGATGCCTCTACTATTTGTCTCTTTCTCGAGTTGGGGACATCACGGTCAAAATCTATGTATTTCACGGTAACTTTATAACATCAATCTAAAGGGGTGATTATACATCATGTTGAAGCTTACATGTATGATGATGAGGTCATTAAGGAGGAGACTGCTAAAGAGTGGTTTTATTTTCATTATTGAACCTACTAAAGCAATCATTGACATGAGAGAAAGGAAACTAAGAAATAAGATCATTCCATAATATTTGGTGAAATGGAAAAGTTTGCCTCTTTAGGATGTGACATGGGAAGAAGCAAAAAATTTTGATCACCCAAATTTGAAATTGCTCAAGGACAAGCAATATTTTGGAGGGAAGGATTGTCATATCCCCTACGCCCAGAGGGCATGATATTACTATTATTAATATAAGAAGTGTTTTTAAACATTATAATGATAACATAATTATACAATATTATTATTATTGTTATTATTAAATATATTCAAATTTGAATTGTGGCGGCTAGTTTTGGGTCCTTGTGACCCATATTGGTTTGGTATTTGTACACTCTTTGCCTTCATTTTATCATCTAGTTTTTGGTATTGAAATTAGTTGATTGTAGCTGTGAGGTCATTAGGACAAAAACCCCTGACAATTGAAAGGTGGGACGTAAACCCTACCTTGACTAACTACGAGCAAATTCTATCCTTCAGGAGTTTGCAAGCGTTTGACTTTATCTATTTGGTTTCAAATTTATTGTCTCTGTTGGGCACAAAGAAGAAAGACATTCACCAATCGCTTCAGCACAACACTCATTTGTTCACAAATCCAATCGCTCTTCTCTCCTAGGCGAATTTATTTAGCAAGACGATTTAGGCTAACTGAGGGTGATGCCACTCCATAGTGCTAACCGCACAAAGTTGCATAGAGGGATTGGATTGCATGGGAGTGGACCTGTGGACTACTAATCTAGGGCATAGTAAAAGAAGTCCCTCAAGTGGTGGTGAGTTAAATTATTCAGGTCGTTGAATATTGGCAACCTAGTGCAATGGGAGTAAGCTACCATCATCTACTCAGTTTTGTGCGCGGAGCCTTTCTTTCATTCCTGGTGGTATTTACAAACCAAGGCCAAAATTCTAGAGCAATGTGTGGGACCGATGAGTTGGTTTATGCATAAATACTTTGGCAAACATATTCAATTTAGCCTAGTCTACATGTTTGTGATTGTTCTCACTGAAATACATATTGTTTATTGAGATTTACGTATCATATATCTATGTATCAAATCCAAAATTGGTTGATTAAATGCATTGAAGTGGAAATGATTGTCATTTGCAAACCCTATCTGACTATGAATTCCAAGATTGTTGTGCTGACAAAGCTAATCAAAATTGCAATAATAATACCTAACAAGATTAGAATTCATGTAAGGGTTATTTCAAGGTTTATTTTTTGACTATGTACTATTCCTTCTAAGATCAAAATTTATTGGCGTCTGAGATTCAAGCATATTTCACCTTGTCTCTTCCCTTCATAGCTAGTACAATTACCATGGCTTTTTGAGAGAATACAAAAGATACATGGCATTTCAAAAATTACAAAAGCTAGTCATTTCCAAAAGGATTTGTTTTCTTGTTTGGATATAGAACTTACTAATAGCTCTTCTTACCCCCCTCAATCAAATGGACCAAAGGAGGTTTGTTAAAAAGTGCTTGGAGGGTTATCTTTGTTGTTTTGAATATGAGAAACAATCTCTATGTGCTCATTGGTTTATTGTACTCCTACCAAGATGTCACCATTAATTGCACTCTACAAGTGTCCTCCATCTATTTTGTCTTCAATGAGAATCCAACCACAAGTGCATGCTATGGAGGAGCATATTCAACATCAATAAGACATTTTCAAGTTGTTGATTAGGTAGTTTTAAAGCTACAACCATATAGACATGTCTCTCAAGCAACAAAAGACAGATGACAAGCTATCTCCCAAATATTACAATCTTTACAAGGCATTGTAATGGATTGGTACTATAGCATACAAACTAGAGCTCAAAAAATATGCCTGAAAACACCAAATCTTCCTTATATTAATCCCAAAGATAGGTATTTTTAAAGCCACAACCATATAAACATATCTCCCAAGCAACAAATGAAGAATAACAAGCTATCTCCCTAAATATTACAATCTTTACAAGGCATTGCATTAAATTAGTAGGGTAGCATACAAACTAAAGCTCCAACAATATGCCCAAAATAACCCTATCTTTACCATGTGTTACTAAATCCCCCAAATAGTAGTTTTGAGTTTAAAGCTTTAGAGAGTTGTTTGGTAATAGATCTACACTCAAAGATCCCTATTGCACTCAACCTACCTAATGGGTAGTGAGATGCTTCTATCAGTGTTCTAAGCCAATGCCTCATTATGTAATTTGAAATTGTTGGGAACAAAATTCCAATTCAAAGAAAGTTTTGAAAACTTGATGAATAAGGAATAATTTTCGAACCAAAGCTAATAATTCAAACAAGGAGCAAGAGAGTGGGGCTGGGACAAAAAACAAATATCTGATCAACTGCAAGAACTTACAACATGAAGATGTCACATTATAAGATGATGAATTCATTCAAACTGCAAGAACTCACAACATGAAGATGTCACATTATAAGATGATGAATTCATTCAAAGGTAGCTATAGCTAAGAATTAAGGACAACACTTCTTTGAATAATTAGGGCATGATACACCCTTAACCCATGGTATGTAATGGGATATACGATGGCCAACTAAGACCTACATAATACTTCATTTAATTATTTGATAGTTCCTAGGTATAATAATTATAAGCCCAAGTAAGCCAACTTTAAAATTAGTGATTTGCCCTCCACTTTGTCATTACAATGAGGTCCATATATAGGAAGTAGTAAGAAGTGGAGGATATAATTGGTGAGTTCTGCTCTTGTCAAAGTCTTGGAGGTTGCCCCTTTGAAGTGTCTCAATTTATTTCAAATCTATTTCACTCTTGAAATCTGGTGGATGTGATATATTTGCATGTTATTCTGCTCATTAACTGAATAAATTCATCGGTGCTTTGTTCAATTTCGTGCCCTTTCAGTTTCAATCTCATAGCTTACCTTGCACATTGTTCGGACTTGGTGCCTATTAGGGTCCAAGCTTGTAACCAAAGCAAGAAAAAGTTGATCAAGTTTCACAAAAAGCTGAAAGGAAAAGCAACCTTCATCCAGGTAACTGGATTAACAATGAATTTCCTGTCTATCTGCTTGCACCATCTAAGTGTACTCGTGCTTGGTATTGCTTTTATAATTTTTTCTTATCGTATAGAATGTTCGAGAATATCTTTGCATTTAGTCACCTTCTAATGGAACATAGTGTTACAATGCCCACATTTGGCTTATGCAACTTCTATACCTTGTGTCTTCGATGTCAAAGTTGAAATTTAAAGACACGGAAAATATTTTTTTCAATATCCTTAACTATTTTTCCATAAAACTCAAATACATTGTTCGTTTTATAAAATAATTTGTACGATCAAATTATTTATATCATTTTTATGTGTGCATTACATATATAAATATATAATATTATTCTATAATTAAGGCATTTTATATTGTTAAAAAAAGCAACTTTTCAAACACCAAGCATGTTTTAGAATTTCTACCTTCACTTTACAATTAATTATTATTGAAGTTACATGGGTTAGAGAGTTTTGATTCAATCAACAAAATACAACAATTGTATATCAAATCACCAACATAGTAGCCCATGTACAGGCACCATGCACAACCTCAGACTTGAGTAAGGTATGTCGGTGATTTGATATATAATTGTAATTATGACTGAATAAAAACCCATTAATAGATGTAACTACAATAGCGATTGGGAAACAGTAAGATGAGCTCCTTCATTATATTAGCCTCGGTAAGATGAGCTCATGATGCGGGAATTGTATGAGGATTCAAAACATAATAACCTCGGTAAGATGAGCTCATGATGCGGGAATTGTATGAGGAGGATTCAAAACATAATAACCTCGGTAAGATGAGCTCATGATGCGGGACTTGTGTTAGGATTCAAAACATAAACCAATTGTCAAAAGAATTCATAGAGGAAAATGCAAAGACGGTCACAAAGACTAATTTAAAACTAACAAGCAGCTATCTAGTGTCACTGATATTACATAACAATACACTATAAAAACACCAAATGTACATAAAAAGGGATGGATACAAAATTTGTATACAATTATGGATCCCATTGTTATTACCAAATTACCAAATGGCACATTTGAAATAACATGAGATAAGTAGCAGCTATTGGATACATAGTAACATTCCCCAAATTTTGTATTAATTAAAGTGTGGCCTCGATGATAAATTTTGGATACATAATACCATTACCATGTTTGCCACCAAGAATGGTACATTTTGAAATTTCATAATCGCTTATATATGCTCAATGGGACCTATCTCGTCACAAAATAAGAAATCTGTTAAGTTGCAATAAGCTAACACAATCAGAATCTGAGGCCAGAGCACACCATCCCTAGCCCACACCACCTTTGATTTAAGACCATTCGGGGTAAGACAACTTATTTCTAGCTAACCATCAAACTTGTCATTCTGATCTTTACAGTAGTATAAATGTTAATAAACATAAACATATTCTGGGACATGGCTCACAACTAATAGTCAGTATCACCTTTGATTTTAGAACATTTGAGGAACTAAAGCGACTTATGTCTAGAGAACCATCAGATTTGTAGCTCTTCACAACACCTCAACCTTGTATGATCATTGATTTCTGATTCAAAACACCAAGGACTTTCTTTAGAAGCCAAGTTGCTATTTTTACGAACCTGCTACACAATGGATTTTAAATATGGGGGAACTGATACATAGCTTAGCTGGGTGACTCATATTTGTAAGAAAAAAGGCTGAAAATGGACTGATTCTGTAGCCCTGTAAAGAGTCTTAGATTTATCTTTCAAGTTTCCCCTATGATAGAATTTTTAACAATGATTTTAAGGAAGCCAACAATAGAACAAATTATGGACTCTATTTTATGGAATTTACGGTTATGGTCCACTTCATAGATAGCATGCATGTCCTCCAAAAGACGGAAAGATAATGGTTGCTATGAAATTCAGTGGCATAAAAAACTAGAGGTCAGGGAAATTATGCTTGAACAGCCTAGGCAGGTGACAGTATCTCACCATGACAGGAGAACTAGATGCCTGAATCAGCTCTTAAAGAAAATATATGTAAATTGCACTAATTAATGGAAAAAGAAGGCAATCTCCCAATCACTAATTGAACTCAATCTATTATAAAAAGGTTAAAAAGGTAAAGGTAGATTTTTGGGTCAACACCAAGCAAGACACCAATTTGATGTATCACTATAGACACCCCTTATAGAAAGCTCAAAAGAGATTTTTTTTCCATTTACCTTACATATTGTTCTGTGGGATGTACAACCCAACCCCCCTCCAGATTCAACCTTGTGACCTCCTTTAAGGAGCACACATGCATCGACCATCAGGCCTACTCAGGTTACACTAAAGAGTATATATCTCACCTGAGAACTTGATGAATTCTTACTGTCATATATATTCCCCTCTACCACCAAGCTCGAATGCTGGGATACATCATCGACATGGAAACATTAGTTTAAAACTTCAGCATGGAACATAAGCTCTCCATAAAATCTAAAGAAACAAAAATTACAAAAGATTAAAGAGCTAGAAATAAAGGTGTTGAGAATAAAAAACTAGGGAGTCAAAATGCATACCTGGTTTCACCACTCGTGATCTAACTGTCCGTCAATGCAAACATCCTGGGCATGCCTGAGCAGCACAATTAGGAGTGACTTTAAATTCATTATTTATCTTTTAACCATGGAATTGGTTTCTATTTCAAAAGTCGAAATCCTGTGCTGGGGGGCTTTGTGGCTTGAACTTGTGCCACATTTTATTTAATCAAAAAGAATGGCTAGAGCAACTTGCTCTTAATTATCAAAAAGTATAGATTGAGCAACAGTATAAGAATCAAAACAGGTGCTGAGAGATTGCCATCATAGATAATCCATTGTTTAAAAAAACTCAAAAGGCTGAATTTGATGACCATGTCTATCTGTCAAAATTCATTCTCTACATATTCCCATACACCTCAGATAGGGACAAGACCACAACTCTTTTGTTGTGCCCTTGAAAAGATCAAAAATGTTTACTATTAATACTGTTTCAGAAACCACAAGAGAAAAAATATTTTATACAAATCACAAATCATTGTACATATTGTACAGTTACGAATAACTCATTCCATCGTAAATAAATGGCAGAATTTAAGCAGGGCAGTAATGGCCATAGCAATCATTTTCTCATTCCTATGGCCTGCTTACCTGAATAAGTAACTGGGATCAACACAGCTTTATTCACAAGGGACGATGTTACAAACACCAAATTAATGAGACATTGCATCCATGGCAAGCTTAACAAGATAGAGCAGCGTGTCAATGTCATGAAAGTTGAAATCCATGACTGTTTTCACCGCAGATATTCCTGCCGATTGATGGTTTGCATCATCCAAACTGCCATTGGCTGCTCTAAATGCGCTGTCTGATTTTTTAAATGCTTCAACAGCAGCAAGGGTATCGTGTGTCTATGGTAACAATGCAAATCGGAGCAGAATCAGTAAAGCTCCCAAATCACTCAAACAGGCCTAAATTTATAGTAAACCCAGAACAGGAAGTTGAGAAAAACACAAGTACGGAAGCAATGAATAAACATAGTTGAGAAAGTACACAGAAGAGCAAAATTCATGCACCGTTGAGAATGGACAAGTGGAAAGGCAATGAATATGCATAAAATGAAATTATCATTCAATCATACAAGTAATGGTGTGTACCTGCCAACATTATATTCCTACAAAACTCTGCACTGACTTTCAAGTCCATGCTTCATTATATTTTAATCTAGTAGGCAAAGTAATCTTCTCTTAAGAATCACAACACATTCAGTCATAACTTACATATTGCAATACACGAGCATAAGAGGGGCGATGTCGAGCAACAATCACATGATCACCAGCTACTTGAGGTGACCGAGCTACCTTGCCAGGATTTGCAGAACTTCTATCCATCAATGCATGGTTATTTAAGTTGTCGACATCTGAGGCTGATGATGATGGGGAATCCCCTGAAAACAACCAACAGCCCTGGGACATGAGGCATTTGGCATAGCTAGCATACAGTAATACAAGCCATTGCAATATCTTGCCTAAAACAATAAAAATGATGCATCACATAGTTATGTGAAAAGAATAAGTGATGCAGCAACCAAACCTTAGATGGGTGTCTATTCAACCAAAACATTCAGGAAAAATAAACAACAGATGCATTTCTGAAATGCTTTAAATCTACATGAAGCATTGAAATTTAAAAATATACAATAAAACACACTGAACAAGATGGCTAAATAAAGAAACTTATATTATCAAGTAAATGCATTTTTCGATTAGAAATACCTTCAGACGAGAAGGCCAGTTCTTTGGCCTTTTATTGTACAAATAGCTATATGGCTTAAAGTGCTAATTAGCAATAATCTATGCATGACAGAAAGCTCGTTTACTGTAAAATATTTGCTCTGTTCACAGATTTCCAAATCCTACTGTATTCAATGAAACTCCAGAGGCTCCATCATTTTTTCAAGAGTGTTATAGGCACTTCTTATACAACGCTTTTGCTAGTCTCAATTGAGGTTACATCGCAAATTACTCCAGGTCAGATAACTAACTCGAATGCTCTCAAGTATCTCTCTCCCTGGTAAAATTATTTATTGAGTATCTTGAATGCGGTTTGTGAAAAGTAGTTGCAAGCTTCAGTGGTTCTTTCATAAAGCTAATATGAAAGTTTGACAACAAATTTGTGTATTGACTTTTGAAAACTCATCTGATAAGGGCCTTCCAAAAAAAAACTATTCTATTTCTATCACATATTGTGAGAAGAAATTATCATAATAAGTTAATAACAAATAAAAATTTATCAAGAAAATAGGAACTGCTAGAGCCTAAAATAGCTACAACTTGATGCTTGGTAAGTAGAAATTGTAAAGAAGAAACAAATCACAGGTAATGGATAATATACATCAAAATATACTAGAGAAATGGGAATTTCTAGCTTTCTAAGATATAAATTTAAGAACTTGCTTTGTTCTAAACAAAGGGTAGCAGTAAAGAATCATAGTCACATTTATAAACTCTGTTAACTCCCAAAGCTTAAGTTGCATAATTGGCATATCACTAGAATAAATGCAGTCCATAATAAATCAATAATGTGTGAAGAATGAAATTTTACAAAAGTCCTACTTTAACGTGTGTGCTCTCTGTAGAAACAGGGTGTAGAACTGAAAACGTTTAATTAGCCATGTCATATTACCAGATGGAGCACTCCGAAAACCCATTTGCAGCTCATGCTTATCTCTACTTATAAATGAATGTTTTGACATTACTACCCTCATATGTGCCACTCCCATGCATTTATATGCCAGGGCAGCAGCTGCCATTTCCTTATTTCTCTCATATGTAACAGCACAATACCTGTAAATCCAATAAAGAGGTTTCAATGTCATTATTTGCATCAGCTTGAATCCATTCAGAAGTTGCCTACAAAACATATCTTGTTCAGCTATAGGCCTGCAGACTAACTAACATGCATAAAAGCTTTCATTATAAATTTTGAATGACAATATCACTTACTCGCAAAGCTTTGCAGTGTCTGTGAATACTGTCATTGACTGGGTTATTTCTCCGTGCCTTGCATTCTCAACATTGCAAGACTCCATCAATGAAGCACCTTTGAGAAATTTCAAGGCTGCATTGAAGTACAAGGAAGTGCTTTCAAGATCCAAGCCTTTACTCTGTTATATTCATCACACAGATGTTAGAGATATAAGCCCACAGAATTCAAATCACAAGTAGACTCCTGACATATATAAATATATAGTGGTAAAGAAGCATTAAAATTGGAGAGACCTTTATATTATCTGCCATGTGTTTCAGATCCTTTGCTTCTTTCATGCAAGAATTTGCTGTTTGCCCAGGTTCTCTCCTAACAGGACTGGAAAGGGCTCCCTCAGGATCTCTTCCTGAAACTCCATTAGATGTAGGGGGCTTCAACCGACAGCTTAATGCTCCATTCAAGTTATCAGCTTTGCTCGGTTCTCTAGGTGCTTTGGAAAATTCACCATAAGAAACATCGGTTGCTGCTACTCCTTCTGCTCGAGTACCTTTATTGCTTATGTATCCAGTTGCAGAAGCATGTCCTTGTAAATTTTGCTTATCTCCAAAACAAGGGATGGCTTGCAATTTGTCCCTAGTAGTTTCAGACTGAACATTCCTATCTGACAGCCCATGATTAGGTATTCGCTCACCACCGCGAGAAATGTCCTGCTGTAAGCTCTTCTGTATGTTTGACTTTCCATCTTTCCTAGGCCCTGCCCCCATATTTTGGTGCTTAGAGATAAAATCTCTGTTCTGCTTAATATGTAAGTCAGATGGCATAACTTCTGTATTATCATCTAAGCCATGTTTCAGTTGATTACCTCTTCTCATTTCACCCAATTTTTTTGCCCTTGAGTCAGTTTTACTGCTCCAATCTGTATCATTTCTTCTGTCCTTATCAGATTTGTTGCTCCGCTTATCATCAACAAACTCCTTGCCACCCCTAGAGGCCTCATGGTAAGGTGAGTGTGCATGAATTTCAGGAGGTCCTTCATGTGACCTCCTACTAGGATCCTTCCCACGAATATTTAATTCCTCGTGACTATCACTAATAGAATCATGCATCTTATCTTTTCCTTTAATGTGTACAGGATTTTTCTCCCTTTCTCTGTCTTGATCCCTAACTATTTTCTCCCTTGGTCTTTTTCTGTCCTGACAACCATCAGAGTTATAGCGATCTCTAATTTTTTCTTGAGACCGATCCTTATCCTTTCTTTCACTCAGTCGCTCAACAACACTACCATTATTAACTAAATGATCAGAAACAGTGCCAGTTCTATCCATCTGATAAGATTTCTTGTCATTGAGATTGACATCTGAAAACAGTTTTTCATCTGTGTCATGATTGTCATCAACCTTTCCTGAATTCAAAAGAGGAGATTGAAATGCCTTGCAACTCTCATGTGATCCAGGTAGTTCAACACAGGAACTTTTTATCTTCTTAACCGGTCCTGAGCGGTCACTTTGTGTGTCACCTTCGCCATCAGAAAATCTTCTTGGACTGGCTAAGCAAGGGAAATCACCGTCAATTGAATTGTCCACACCTAAACCATTTCTTCCAGCTAGAAATGGTTTTTCCACTTTAGATATCCTCATTGGTGATGAGGAAACTGACTCCACAGGAGATCCTCTTACTTCCTGAATGTTGGCCAAATTTTTGAGAGAACATGAAACCTTTGAGGAACTTGAGGTTGCAGCAATAAAAGGTTGCACACTGTATCCTGTCTCCCTTTTCAACATATCCATACCATTTGAGACCCTTCGGGCAACACCAGTCAGTTTTCCTTTCTTATCTGCTTTGCTTGCACTGGACTCCTTTCCCTCTGATTTTAAAGCCTTTACTTTCTTATCTCTTCTATATTCAGTTTCACTTTCTTCTTCTTTTGCAGTAACTCGACAATCTTTTACATATTCTTGCTCTTGAAGGCCTTCTTGGGATACTTGGTTCTCTTTCCATTCTTTCATTTTCCTCCTCTTAGCTAAAAAGTCCCTTCTATCAACTTTTCCTGTTTCAAGGCCACTGTAAGTTCCTCTGCTATCAGTTTCCAAAGATGTCTGAACTTGGTCCTTGAATGTCTTATCCATAGCTGATACACCTTCTCTCATTTTTTTTGGAGAAGAGCTATCATTGTATTTCTTTAATTTGGTGCCTGATATTTTGACTGGAGTACCAATGATATTATTGGGACCAATCTTTTCAACTGAATCTTCAGCGATGCCTGTAGTGTCTTTTGCTTTGCTTTTTTTATGATGCTTATGCCCATCAAGTTCACCTTCACTCTTACGCTTAGCTTTTAATCTGGGTGTACTTCCTTCTCCAGTATCATATCCAACTGCCAAGCATGAAAAAAACCAAGTCAATGCTTCTGCAAGACATTTTAATAAGAAACATTCGGAGACCTCAGAACAGTGATTCATATCCTCATCACTTAAACATAATCACTGACAGATAATAAAATTTCAAGCTGATCAATATTATATATTCAGGAAAGGATGGCTATGTGAAATTAAGTACTAAAAAAAGAATAACTTCAGACAAAGCACTCAGAAGAGAATGATTATCATCAGTAAATTACAGACGAGAATAACTCCAGACAAAAATAATAAGAAATCAGATTCACAAAATACCTTCATCAGATATATTTTGTCTCATTTTTAATTTGTCCTTTTGTTTGAATTTGTGTGTTTCTATTAAAGAATCATTCCCTTTAATTGCTTGGTGTGATAGACCCGTGCTACCCTGAATTTGTTCAAGAGACGGTTGCACTACATCATTCAAGCTCTTACTCTTTATTGAGCTCTGTTTACTCTTTTTTGAAAGAGAACTTGGAAGGTTTGTTGAGCCTGGGGCACTGACAATACTCCTCTGCACTTGTCCTTTCTTACCATTGCTAAAGATGTTACTGGACTTAAGAGATTTCATATCATGATTTGGCTCAGCTTGTTTAATATCAAGTACAGCTGCAGAAGCAAGAACTCCTGCAGGTTGAAATTGCCCTCTGCTTGCATCCAACTGGCACTGAGCCGGTTGTTGTCCATTCAGAGCACGAACTGCTTGTGTAGTCTCATCTTCACTGATACCACACTGATTCATGAAAGGCCTGTTAAATGAAAACAGTTAAATAACTATAGACCCATAAGATACAGCTAGACTCACTTACAAATGTTTATGCAAAGCGTGAAATTCACATGAATATTGGTTATTACACTCATTGGAAAACTAGACAAAAGTGCCAAAGACAGATTAACAATTCGAAAATACAAGCACGTACAGCCAATAAAGCATATGGCAAAGCCACTTTTGTGGAAGAGATGAAGTTTCCACCCCAGTAGGAAGCAACCGCCATTTTTCACAGAATTCACACTGTACCCAGTTTTCATTTATAACAACAGGAGCCACAGGTACTAATCCTGGATCAGTTCCCATCGCGCCTCCCAGTAAAGAATGGGAAACAACAGCATTTGGAACATGTACTTCACTAGTTGAAGCATGATCTAATTTCTTTGATGCAGCTAACTTAGTTAAGCTATGCTCTCTCTCCTTTTCTCTTTCAGGTGCCCTTGAAAATCCTCTTTCCATGGATTCAAATCTTGATTCCTTTATACTATCCTTTCGATAAACATCAATGGTATCTTTTCTATTTCCACTCTGTTCCTGCTCAACATCTTTAATATAATCCCTTTGGATGTCCTTATAAGATGCATGCTTCAATTCTTTGTGAGCTTTCACAGTTTCTCCATATGTTTCAGATGTCACTGAATCCTTTGCATGCTTATGCTTGTCTTTTCTTGAATCTTTGTATGATGATCTTGTCAGATCTCTAGATTTTTCCTTTGATGATTCTTTCAACGAACTGTTTTTTCTGTTCATGTCTTTTTGCTTTTTCTTATTGGTTGTGCCATGTTCCTTTTCATTTTCCTTATGTAAACCAGCAATTTCATCAGTGAAAACCTTCCCAAAAACCTTGTCTTTTGACATTTCATTTGTTGCATCTTTCTGCTCATTCCACTCTTTGCAAGTAGTAAGGTCTTTCAAAAGATCGTTACTTTTGCTATCCGCACCAGTCTCTTTAGCCAACTTCTTAATGTCAGTTGCAGAATCTCTGTAGCAACTGCCTTTCCTAGCTTCTTTCACTTGACAAATTTCCTTTTCTTTGCATTCTAACTTACCTGAAGGTGGCATCAGCCTAGCATCTGATTTCATGACCCTACTAAAATCCATATTCCCATCTACTTCCTTGCATTCATTTTTTGGTAAATCGGACCTGAATATCTTGTCCTTTGGTCCTCCTTTTGATGCTTCCTTTGGCAGGTTAGAACCTTTTATTTTTTCTTTTCCTGAATCACCCATGACTTCCCTTTCTATTCGTTCATAATGAGATTCCTTTGGAAAAGACTTTATTGGAAATTTCAAATTACTAGAACCCAAATCCTTTCCCGTTTTGTTCTCAAAACCCAAATCCTTCTTTGGATTATTTGTAGCATTTTTCCCAATTTCGGTGTCATTCTCCTTCTTCACTTCTGTAGATTTAATATGTTTCTCATCTGACCTCCCTTTCTTTTCCTTTGAGCCTTCAAAATCATTTCTGTTTGTCACATGTCCTTCCTGCAGCTCCACCTTAATTGTCCTATTTTTAGCATCTCTTGAAGAATTTTTCTCATATCTCTCTGGCAATTTTAGGAGATCTTCACTAAGAGGAGTAACCAAGAAACCTCCAGGAATCTGATATGAGGTCATTATCTGTTTCAATAGCAAGTAGAACATCAACAAATCCACCAATAGTGTGTGAATTCTGTAAAACATAGAAAATCTCACAAATTTTATCAAGCAGATAAAAAATATGATAGATACATACTCGGATTATAGAAATAGGTGACTGAACAGGAGTATATTCATCTCCAGGTGAGCTTTCCTGTCTGTCCTCGGGGCTATCCTCAAATGATGATGAAGGAGAATTCTCAAGACCTAACCCACTGTAAACTGCAGAGTTCTTGCTGCGCTGATGAGGGTCAGAAGCCACCTTAAATCGTAACGTGATCTTATTTTGTTCATTGCCGGATACATTCTTAGCTACAGAACACTTTTTCAGAGGGGACATTTCCTTACTTCCCTTCATAGCATTACTTGGTATATCACCCTTGTTTACCATATCAACAGTTAAAGCTGATGGGCCAGATAATACATGGTTTGATATGGCGCCTGCCTTTGTGGGATTGACACCACCCCCCGAGATTGCAGCTGCTGAGCGCATGCGCTGCAAATAATTATCAAAATTTTATTCTAGTCAGAAAGCAATAAAAATCTTGATCTTATAGTTTTTCGAGTACAAGGCATTGGAATCAATCTATCAACATTTTCAAATTAAACAGACAATACCTCCATTGTCCCTTCATTGGGAAGATTTTGCATACTATAGTTTTGCACAATGGCAGGTGTTCTGGGTTGAAGCAAAACTGATGGAGACCGCTGATGGGTTGGTAAAAATGAGCCATAGCCTCCATATTTTGCCCCTGATAGGAGAAGCATAAAAGCATACTCTTTTTAGGAATTCTGCATAATTAAGACCAGACTAAACAGGCAAAATATATACTCATTGCAATCATTCCATGCAAGGATAACTTGTTCGTAAAGTTGCCATAAGGGAAATACAAACCAAAAAAGCATCAACAACAACAAAAACTGTTGTCAGTTATGAAGTATCAGCAACCAAAAACACATCATAGCTAAAGATAGGGGCAAATATGAAAAGGAAAAAGAAAGTAAGGCTGTTGGAAATAAAATATGCTAAAATCATGGAATCTTTGTGATTATATATCATAATGTTTAATTTCATTATTCATAGAAATCTCTGTCAGAAGAATATAGAGGTGACATCCTATCTTTCATCTCTGTCAATATTACCAAATTATGTGTTTAAACTTTTAACGCATGATCAAGATGAAGGTAAACGCCACAGTTCACTTTGAAATATCCAGTTCGCTGAGTAACTGTAGCAGCCTAGTTAGTGTCTTTCTGTTAAAAGGCATAAAGCTTGTTAGCTTTTGTAACAGAAACATAGCCGATCCTTACCAT
Organism: Cunninghamia lanceolata; assembly: GCA_027924645.1. NCBI lineage: Eukaryota > Viridiplantae > Streptophyta > Pinopsida > Cupressales > Cupressaceae > Cunninghamia > Cunninghamia lanceolata. The sequence continues at coordinate 20,068,986 of BSBN01000112.1, read as the reverse complement.
CCAATTCAGCTCTCCGTAGGCATGACATGACTAGTTCAAAAATTGACTCAATGGAAGAACAGGATTTTCGGCATCTAAGATGATCTCAAGAACACCAGAAAGTGACTTGCACAAGTTGAGATAAATAAAACCAATATTAAGAAGTTAACACATATGCCAAAGGATAAATTTGCAGTCCAACTCACAATAGGAAATTACAAAAGATTATAACACCCAAAAAGCATCCAAGAAAGCTGCCAAATATCAAAATGCATTCCAAACCACCAAATTCAGAGCCAATGTGGAATGTTTCCCCTCAGATTACAAAAATAAATTTCAAGAAGGCTACTCAATTGGCCGCAACACATGCAGAACAAAAGACAAGAGCATATGACAGCTAAACAAAAAGGTTCTTCCTTTCAATCAGAACACCAGACAGGTACATAGAAAAAGGCACTTAGATGATGGTTCTGCATAAATGAAAGTTGAATTAATCTGTGCATATTCTTGCATTGAGGAAATAAAAGAACCTTTTCTGCCCTATCTGAAAAAGGGCCGGTGGTTGCGGATGACAAATAAGAATAATGAAGATGAACATTGCCCTTTACAATTGGGACTTAATTAGTCAAAGCATGTAATTTTTGACATATGAAGCTAAACCATGTTTTATGCTTTATGAAAACTGTCAACAGGCGAAGAAATTTCTGCCAACCTATATGCAGGCCATCTAAAGAAAGCAAATGGTTGGAGAACATTATTAAAATAATTATAAAAATTATGGCTTCCTTTACAAAATTGTCAAAAATGAAATCTTCTAGTTTATACCATTTTCAGAATGACTTGTAGATTATAAGCCCTTTATCCTCAACACCAAATACAACAATGTTGCCACATGAGACCAAACAGACAAAGAAATTGCAACCTAATTATAATATTTTTAATTCATGAGTTTTCATACTAACCAAGATTTTCAGCTGAAACGCCTCCCTCAAATTCCTTCTGAAAGTGACCCAAAACATCATGTATTTTTTCGTCCTGTCACAATAAATGAAAAGAAATATTTTCAAGTCTTATAAGAAGAGACTCCTCCTTCACGATATAAGAAGGATAAAACTGACTACAGATGTGCTAGACTAGAAAGTTTGCATGCTATCATTGGAGAGCATATATGCTAAACAAGACAGAGTGTGCAAAGAATGTGGCAACTAGTAAGGAACCTTAAACACAGAGATTGAAATCAAAACAGCATGCAAATTCCACATGAAGGCAAGCCCAACCAGATACACAACAGGCAAACATCTCAAAGGCTGTTAAGATGGCTTGCTGTTTCACTAGTGTAACGTACCTCAAACTTCTGTTACTTTGGAACTCCGCTTACTAGCATTATTTTTTCAAAAGGAAAATTAGGGCCAATACCAACAGTGACTGAAGGTCCACTGTTATGGCTAATATCAGACTGACACTAATCCCACCACCATGCCCTAGAATAGTCCTAAAATGCAGGGTGTTATGTCCTGTGAAGGGGGATTTACCACACCACTTTGTGTGCTGTTGTGGGCCCATGAAACAAACTTACCTCTGGAAGTACATAGAGCAGAATTTTTTCCCAGAAAACTCAGAGAGAGGCTACTATTCAGTTGGGCTGAAAGTTTGCACAATTCACTTAAGAAATTTATTGCCAGATGGAAGCCTGTATTCTTAAACAATTAACAAATAATTTCCCACCAAAATAATTACTGACAATTGTGTTTGTAAAACGCCTAAAATACTGTAACATAGCTCTCAATCCCGTATCTAATGGTCCCATTTGTTGCAAAAAGCACCCTAATTCACAAAGCTTACAAATAGTCAACATGCAGCACCTTCTGAGCGAATCTAAGAAATTTCTTTCCAAAGATCATGAGGTAATAGTAAGTTTGATAGTGTATTCTGTATTGTACTGATAACACAGGCACAAACCTCTATGAACCCAGGTTGGGCATTTTCCTTAGGCCCTTAGGCACATTATTCATTGCTTTTTCCAACAAAATTTCACTCCAACAGCGATACTCTTCATTGAGCCATTTGACCCTCTTCTTGGGCGTTTTTGTCTAGAACCAATTGGTTGATCACCCCTACCCTAAATGTGGAAAGAGCAAAATAGCAACTGGAAAAAATCTCACCAGCGAGATACCAGCAGATTACACCCTACCCCGTATAGGCTCGCTGCCTATCAGTTTAATAATTAGAACTAACAAAATGGAAAATAATTGTTGCGAACTGATCACCCCCTATCCTAGACAAAATCCTACAAGCAAAATTGCAACTGCGTGTTGCTATTTGATCGCCCCCTATCTTAAGTGTTACAAAATTCATCTTGCAGAAGTACGATTGATTATTGCCAATTGATTACCCCCTACCCCAAATATAGACCTACACATGCTTATGGGCTTAACAGATAAAACCAGAAAATTAGCAACTAGCTATTTCCAATTGATCAACCCCAACCCTGAATATTAAATTGCTTAAAAGATTAAAAATATCAGCAACTTAGCAACTCGGAATTGACACCCAGCCTAGACCCTAAAAGTGGGCTTGCCTATAAGCTAGAAGAAACTAGAACCAACAAAACAGAATGTGGTTGCAACCCAAAATAAAAAATCTTTGCCCTGCATTACCTTACAAATGCCCTTGGAAAGCCAAATATCACTTGGCATGCAACAAGCTTACAAATAGTCAACATGAAACCCTCCCAATTAAATTTTCTCACCATTTTCATATATCCTCATTAGCAAGTAAACCCAGGTGCCAAAAAGGATTCGGCTGCCCAGAGTAATGCAGAATCACCCTAACTCAATGAAAAAAAGGACTGTTTTGTTTTTGCCCATTTGTTATTCCATGAAGAAAATTTCATTTTCACCTGTACAACGCCCTGGATCGAAGCAAAAACCAATAATCCTAATCGACAAATGCTAGAAACATAAAACTTAAAAAGCACTTACAATGTAGGACAGGGCAACATCTGGGTCATAGTCATTATAGAAGGCACAGGAAGCTTCTCCTTCCTCAAGCTCGTTGTCCTCCATCCGCCCACCACCAACAACACCCCGTTGCTCCGCTACGACATTACCAAAGCCCCGGCCACAATTGTCGATACTACACAGCATCTCAACAACAGTGACAAAAGCATCAAACCCTAATCATGGTTGTTCTGAGATCCCCCCTCAAAACCCCCGATCCACACCATCAAAACGCCCAAACCCCAACAATTTCTTCCCCCACCTCCCCCCTCTGAACCACGATCAAACCCTAACACCTAGGGTTTCACCACCTGCCAAAAAGCTATAGAAAACCCAATCCCCACACCCCCGTTGGAAACAAATTACATAACTGGATACACAATTCAACGGCCTATAAACTGGGCCCAAATTAATCACATCAGCGATCGTTTTCGGTTTTCAAAGTTTATACTGTTTCTGCTCCTAGAAAAGAAAAATAACTTGATTTTTCTCTGCAAATCGGAGCAGTCTAATCAATCCTCACCCATTACATTCTGCACAATACCCACCGTTCCGACTCCCCTTCATTCACCCTTCCGAGAAAACAATTTTTTTTTTTTTTTTAAATTCCCTAACGTTATTACCACTTGCCCAATGACACAGCGACAAGAAAGACAAATTCAATGAAATGCAACTTAAATGTGTACGCCTGGCAATACAAATGAAATCATATTATATCTAAATTACACCGAATTACGCAGCGCAAAAACTGGGGAGACAAGGAAACTGAAACATGCTATAACGAGTATTTACATTATTAATTGCATTCCAAAATAATAATTTATTTATTTTTATTATTATTATTACGTGGTTTTTTTTTTTTTTAACTTGTTTTCTTTTTTTCTTTTAAGGTGTCTGGTTTTGACGGCTGCCGCAACCTCGTTACGTGACGGTGATTTTACATTTTATTTTGACCAAGTGTTTGGTCTGTCATTTGACGTGTTTTTAAGATAAATGCAAATTGTCTCTAAATTGGAACAAAGCCTTTCCTAAGGAAACTAAAGGAGTGATGAGTCAACACGTTGGTTTTTTCTAATGTGGGAAGTTATCCAAAATATTTAGAAAAAGAAATATATGAGAATGTGCTGTAAGGATATGCTTTTTTCTAATTACTAATTTTAAATGGGAATGTATTTGGGTAACATTTGTATTTCTCAACATGCAAGTTATATTAGGAGACTTTCTCTCCTCTATAGTAGGGAAGACATTTTATTTATTTATACGGGCTAGTTTAAAAATATTTGGAATTTGATTGTACAATTGTTTTTGAAATTATAATTTGTTAATTTTGTATATAAAATTTTATGGGAAAAATTAGCTTGTTTCCTTACAAACTATACAATGCCTTTTTTTGTAAATGGGAAAGGATGTTTATCCTTGTTTCTAATTCTAAATGGGAAAGTATTTAGGTAATATTTGTTTGAAGTTTAAAGGTATTTGAAATTTGATTGTATAATTATTTTTTTTAAACATTTACCTAAAATAAAATTATAATTTGTTAATTTTGTATATAAAAATATAAAATTTTAAGGAAAAAATTAGCTTGTTTCCTTACAAACTATACCATGTGTTTCTTTATAGAATCTATAAAATGTTATGGTTGTTTCTAATTCTAAATGGGAAAGGATGTTTATCCTTGTTCTAAATGGGAAAGGATGTTTATACTTATTTCTAATTCTAAATGAGAAATGATGTTTATCCTTTTTCTAATTCTAAATGGGAAAGTATTTGGGTAACATTTGTTTGAAGTTTAAAGATATTTGAAATTTGATTGTATAATTGTTTTTATGCCAACAGGCATTCTACACTCATATTGGGGTGGAGATGAGCACTCATTTTTTCTATCTAAATATATAGCCAAAAAAAATAAAAATAAAATAAAATAAGAAATTGGAATAAATAAATAAATAAATAAGAAATTGGAAAGTCAAAAAAATCACAAAAACTATGGAACCAAAAAAAAAAAAAAAATTTAGAAAGAAGTGGAGAAATCAAGAAACTATGAAAACTCTAAAAACAAGCAAAATTAAAATTAAAATTAAAAAAAGAAATTGGAGAAAATCGCAAAAGCTCTAGAAAACACAAAAATCACAAAAAACAAGAATGTAGATATATTTTTAAAATATAAATATACTAGTTTTAAAACATTTACCTAATTTGTTAATTTTGCATATAAAAATATAAAATTTTAAGGGAATAGTTAGCTTGTCTCCTTACAAATTATATCATGTTTCTTTATCCAAATTATAAAATTTTATGGTTGTTTCTAATTTTATAAATGGGAAAGTATTTTTATTGTTGTTTCTAATTTTAAATGGAAAGGGTAACATTTGTATGCACTTTAAAAATATTTGGAATTTGATTGTATAATTGTTTTTTTAAACATTTACCATGAAATTATAATTTATTAACTTTGTATATAAATATATAAAATTTTAAGGGAATAGTTAGCTTGTCTCCTTACAAATTATACCAGGTGTTTTTAATAGAATCTATAAAATTTTATGGTTGTTTTTAATTCTAAATATGAAAGTATTTGGTTAACATTTGTATAGTGTAAAGACATTTAAAATTTGATTGTATAATTATTTTTTAAACATTTATCTAAAATGAAATTCTATATGTTAATTTTGTATATAAAAATATAAATTTTTAAGGAAATAGTTAGCTTGTCTCCTTAAAAATTATACCATGGGTTTCTTTATAGAATTTATAAAATTTTATGGTTGTTTCTAATTCTAAATGGGAAAGTATTTCTATTGTTGTTTCTAATTTTAAATAGGAAAGTATTTGGGTAACATTTGTATGCAGTTTAAAGATATTTGAAATTTGACTGTATAATTGTTTTTTTAACATTTACTTAAAATGAAATTATAATTTATTAATTTTGTATATAAAAATATATATTTTTCAGGGAATAGTTAGCTTGTCTCCTTACAAATTATACCGTGTGCTTTTTATAGAATCTATAAAATTTTATCTAATTCTAAATGGGAAAGTATTTTTATTGTTGTTTCTAATTCTAAGTGGGAAAGTATTTGGGTAACCTTTGTATGCAGTTTAAAGATATTTGGAATCTGATTTTATAATTGTTTTTTAAAACATCTAACTAAAGTAAAATTATAATTTGTTAATTTTGTATATAAAAAATATAAAATTTTAAGGGAATAGTTAACTTGTCTTCTTAGAAATTATACCATGTGTTTCTTTATATAATCTATAAAATTCCATCCTTGTGCCTAACTAAAGGTTGTGCAAAATAGTAATTATAATTGAAAAGGTCTTACAAAGTTCATATTTTGCATTACAAAACAATAGTATATCTACTACATTTTGTTTGAGTGAGTACTCTATTTTTTTAATGCATAATCATTAGAAGAGGATTGTTTTTTCTCTCTTCTTTCCTCTATGAGATTATTCTTGTTAAATATTAGACTAGACTTTTATAAAAAAAAGTAGTTAAAAGTGGATAGTTTTAAGCCATTCTCCTTATATGTTTTTATATCAAAAACTTTCATTTTGTTATTGATTGGCAACTAATGTTGTTTGAGTTCATCTTAGCTTGGAGAGTGAGTCTTGAACCAATGTTAACCTCCAAAAATATAATTGAAAGTGATGATTGGGTCAATAGAAGTAACACATGTCAAGAGTTTGTCCCTCTCTGGCTAAGAAAAGGATTTTGCTAAAAGAATAATAACAACTTGGTTGTTTGGTGTAATTAATTTTAGGAATGTATTTGGTTGTCCTTATTGTTCATCTTCATACATGTTTACATAGGTGTGTGTTTGTGATGAGGATGAGGTAGACATGATTATGATAATGGTATTTCACTTAATTGTGTGTATTGTATTCTCACATTCAAGTTGTTATATGAACAATGTTCATGTAGCTTATCATTCCATGATAGTTGTTAAACATTACATAAGTAAAGATTTTTTTGGTTGCTCCCTAATTATGATCAACATTATGTAACTTAAATATTATGTGGTTCATTGAAAGAAGAAACCTAGCACATACCATATCCTCACTCAAGTTGTGTTTTAAACAATATTGTATGCTTTCTCAAAGGTTATTGATTTAAATATCATTTGGTTGTTCACTATGCCTTGAAGTGATTAAGACATACATATTCAGCCACAATATTAGACTTGATATTTCTTGTCATTGGATATGTTTATATATGGAAATATCAAGTCTAATATTGTGGCTAAATATGTAGGAAGTTATATATTAATCATCATTAAAGTGTTTCAAAACCATGATATATAATTAAATTATATATTTGTACTAGTGTATGTGATATAAATTTCATCTAATCATATGCACAATGCTCTAACTAATTATCAATTTGACGACTTGCTCAATTGTTTTGAATGTAATTTTTAGAAGTGTGCATCTTGTTATAATTTGTTATAGCCAAGCCCATGGTACTCACTCTGATACAATAGTGATCCATCTGTGTATTTTATATCAATTCCATAAATGATGAGTCAACAATGATTGGTTTCACATATATAATGGATTGAATAAACCAACTGCATCCATATATGTGTTATGTAGCTTGATCATTAGGTCAAGAAAGATGAGGAAAATGGGGTGAGTGATAACACACCAGTTGATTTTCTATTCTAATTAACTTACAATTAACATTAACTTAGAATAATATGAATGACATAATAAATATGTGTTCCTGATTTAATGAACATAGAATTTAAAGACTTTGTACATTGAAAGTTTTTTAATTGTGTTATATTTCTAATAGAAACAAATTATTTCTATACTTTACTAGGAACATTTACTTCTTTTCAAAATCTAATTGCAATGGTTTACTCACCCTCCGTTACCTAGCTAGGCTTAGAATGACTATATTTTTCTCCTTGTTACCACTTGTTTTAAATACAAAAGATAAAGCATTGTCCTTATTCACTTTGGAATACACTTTTTTAATCTTAATACATGATATTTAAGTTTAAAGTTCAAAAAAAAACAAGAGGTATAATTATGGGAGGAATCATTTTAATCCCATAAATAATGAAAATTTAATATATTTTCTTTTTAAGATAAGATAGTTGGGGTTTTATCGGGGCCTCACCATTTAAATAAGTATAATATTTACAAAGATAATAGTAATAATTGAGATTCTAGCTCAAAAAGAACAAAAATAATCAAACATATACCATGGCCATGATACAACAAGAAGCTACAAACAACAAAACTAACAAAGTTAACACAAAACAAAGAGGGTCCCTATCAAATCACTCTCCACTTCACACTTCCAATGTCAAGCACATCATGTAAGTTCACATAATCTTTCACACAAGCCTATGAACTAGGCGCCCTTAAGTAGAAATCATGTTGAGCTACAACTTGTGCTTCACCCAATAGGGATGGGAAATAAAGGCCAAATTTGATATCCATCCTTCAACACACATGATTTAAGGATGAGTCACATAATATTAGGAGTGATTAGTCATTCTCTACTACAACCAAACCATTCTAAAGCATGACCTAAAGACTAGCCAAGACCTTGCCTGTATCATAGCAATATGACCTAAGAACTTCAATATCCCTGTGAGTGCCTCCAATGCATCTAGCCTATGTGGAAAAGCAACAGTGGAAATCATAGACTTCACATGAACCATCCCTAATTCCTCCTTCTCTCAAACCTCACTAGGACCATTTGCAAGCCTAGCCACTTTGATATCTACAAACTACTCCAACATAAACAATTATAGAAGACACACCCTTACTTCCACATCAAGGATGAACACAACCAAATTGGTAACAAAATCCCCATGCAATGTCAATTTTGTTTCATTACTAGAAGCCAAATAACATTCTCCTAAGATTTTTTGAATGAACCTTAGGGCAACATCCATTTTGTAGTGAAAAATATGCTTGAGATGGTTAGTTGAGACCAAACCCTCCTGTTTAACACCTTTCCCTTTGGCATTGCTTTGTTTTCTCCCCACAACCACCACAAACTAAATTCCTCCAACTCCCACCACTATCAAAATAATGAACTAAAACCACACTACCAAACAATGAACTCTACTCAATATTTAAAGCTAAAAAGAGCTCCCACATTGGCCATAATTACCCTTGCACCATTGTAGCCACCGTTAAACCCAACAATGCTAAAACTTGCACTAATCCTTTATGAAGAGACTTCAGACATGAGAACTTTACCTTCAAACACCACAACTAGATCTTCCAACATCTAATGAAATTAATAAGACATTACTCCTTATGTTAGCAAACAAACATGTGCATGGGAGACATGCATTCCCACCTTATTATAATCAAGAGGGATGAAAATCACTATACTTACTCAAATCATTCCATATTCACGGGGACTATATTTAGTAGTAATGGGTTCTTGAGCAAAACCTACATTAACTAAATAATCTACATCTCCATTAGCTATTCTATAGCAATGTTTGAAGTTTAAATCTGTAAAATTCTTCTACAAGTATTGTACTTCTTCCACAAAGCATTTAATATGCTAGTTCAGACATAAACCTTTGGAAAGTACATTTATAACAATCAAAGAGTCTCCTTTTACAATTACCTTCTTATATTGACAAACTACTGTTATTCCTATTCATGATATCAATACCTCACAATTAGCCTCGTTGTTTGATTTAGATCCCAAGAATGATGATTCTTTGTATAAAAATCTACCTTGCTCATACCTAAAAGATAATCTCCCACGAGATTTACTCGGGTTTCCTTTAGAGGCACCATCAAAATGTAATTTTATGAAACCAATGGGAGGAGGAGCCAATCTTGTATTTACTTACGTTTACATTTCTTTTAAGTTTCTTACAGTTTTCTTATGTTTTTACCTCTTACCCCTTAAACAGGGGTGTAGACACCCAAATTCACCACTAACATTCATCCTACCAATTCCTATAAATTAATTAAATAAGAAATTATTTAATTAATTTCACCTGCCTTCTCGTAATTAATTAATCATTAAACGATTAGTTAATTACTAATTACTAATTCTTCCCTAAGGCTAATTAATTAAATTAACTTAATTAAATGACATTAGTCCCTAATTCTTCCAACTTAATTAATTAATTAATCCATGATTAATTAATTGATTAAGACTAATTAACCCCCGTTAACATTTCTTCTAATTTAATAATCCACATCACCTTCAATCCTTCTTTTAATCTTAACCATTTAATCCATCCACATGGATCAACATCTAAACCATCCATCATTTAACATGTGTCCAACCCCCCTTAATGCTCACACATGTGTGAGCATGCTAACTCATCCCACTCCTTGTTCACACATGCATGAACTTGCCAACTTGGAAGCGTATTTTACTTCCACCTCATCCCTCAACCTTATCACTCAACCCCACTCCTTGCTCACACATGTGCGACTCACACATCTGTGAGAATATCACATGGGTCAATCTTGACCCTTGATTTCTCTCCTTATATCTCCACCATCCACTTGCATTCACTCTCCTTCTTCGACATGTTCACATCTCATGCCATCCTACAAATCAAGAAAATCTTGACCATCCATCTTGTATGAGGCCACTTGTCACAAGGCTAATGGATATCCTCCTAGATTCAATCCCAACCATTGATCCTCATCCCTCAATCACAACCGTTCATTCTCCTATGGGAAATTATATTTAAAGAGGCTTACCCAAAGGATTTGATCATCCATTTCATAGTATCCATATGCTACCAAATTGAGAAATATATAAGCACTTGAGCACCCACATATATCATAGTACACCAACTATGATCATTGGAGCACATCTACAAGGAACAATGGACGTATAATGCTCTTTCTTTGTGTTTTGCATTGTAGTGTTCACTTCCATTATTGCTCAATCCAAAGGTAGATGTTAGTATTGGATTGTAGGTTTTTGTATATCATTTGCTTACACTTGTTTAATTCAATTTTAGCCTCTACGGGGGATAATCTCCTCTTTTTATACTCACCATGTTGGTGCAAAGATTAAAAAAATAGGACCGACTTGTAAAGAAGCTTGGGAATGTTACTTGAGAAGAGGTTATTCTTTCTATTATGCAATTAATTTTACATCAAGACAATCTCAATCATACTACTTACCAATACATCATGAATATCCACTATGCTATATAGAAAATGGCTTGTAAATTTAATTTTGGCACTAATACTCTTATCATAAAAAATGAATTATTTATCTTTTTATATTGTACTCTACTATTTAATCATAATTATATTAGTTTTCTAAATTATATATATATAATACATTTATTTAATAAAAAATATTTATATAATAAAATTAATCTAATTAATTCATTAAAATAAAAGGGGCGACTATATTACATAGTATTTTACCACCAATTTAAGAGAACAATGTAGGTCTTACCATAGCTTTACACACATAGTAAGAACTTAAAAATATTACACAAGCAACACAAGGTAATTAAGAAGTGAGTTTTGAAATGACAAAGCTTTTTAACTTCATTGTTAGTTTATAGAATCCCATTATATGTATAGTTTTATAAATTAAATTGTTTAGAAGAATACATATTGAACTATAAATATATTAAATAATTAAACTCCCCCATTCATGGGGATCATTGGGTTCATCCACCTTCAAATCCAAGGAAAGGAATCAAATGGACAGCTCTACCTGAGGGGTGGTGCAATCTTAATTTCGATAGGGCGTCCAAAGGCAATCCTGATGTTTCTAGGGCTAGGTGTATACTAAAAGATCATGAGGGACATTTGATCGGTGTTGCATCTATGGGGCTTAGGCATGGAACTAATAATGAGGCAAAGAGATAGGTGCTTCTATTAGGTTTGCAAATATGCATTTGATTTGGAGTGAAAAGAGTGTAGATAGAAGGGGACTCCTTGATTATTGTAAATGCTATTCAAAATAAAAGGGGCTCATAATTGGAATATCAATAGAATTTTATGTCAAATTTGGCCATTAATTAATAGACTAGAGGCATTTTACCATCAAACATGTGTATAGGGAAGCAAATTATCATGTTGATGCTTTGGCCAACTTTGGCATTGATATTGACACAAAACAAATTTTGGGAGATAACAATGATAGCTAGAAGTGTAGAATGTCAACCTTATTTAATGATGATTCTATACAACTGAGAGTGCAGGCTTCCCACAATGTTGGCACGAGATGAGACTCATGCATGTGACATCATTGTTTTCATCCTTTCGAGGTTATGGCTCTGATGAAGAAGGATTATGGAAAGTTATGGGGAAAGATTAATAAATAGATATTATCTCCCTTTTCATCGAAGGCTTCTTGGTAGGTATACCATGGATACCACCATCTAACTGTATGCTTGGAAGAGGTTACTTCCTTAGGGAGATTACTAATTTGTGACTAAAGAAAATCTTAAAGTTAAGGCAGTGATCATGATCCATGCTATTCAGATGGTTCTTGTGAGTTGTTTTTATCTGGCACACATAGGTATCATGTAAATACAAATATAGCATCCATATATTTTTTATTGTTTTATTAGAAGCAAGGGAATTAAAAGATACAACAAGGTCAATATCCATGATTTTGATAAAGCCTCATTGGCATATGGGTCTCGATATGGTCTTAAATATTAATGTTCCTAGGTCAGGCTTTCCTCCTAGAAGTGGGTTATGGCCTAGACTCAACCCTCTTATCTCGGTGTTATGGATTCCTTTTGTTATCTCTACACATGGATGCAATGACTCTTAGTGAAAACACCAAGTGAAGTGGGGCATGGCATTTCTCAAATTTGCCACAGGTGTTCATCCTTCTATGGGGGTTGATTGGCTTTCGCTGCAGACGATGACACTCCAAACAATGATGGTGATGGTGACAATGAAGTTGGTTTATAAGCATAAATGTGGGTATGTTGTGATTTTAGTTGATATTATAGGTTATATGAAGTGAATGTGGTCAGATAAAATGCTATACTAATATAATGTAATAGTTATATTGCCTTTGAGGGTTTTGTTTTCCATTCCTTAGGCAATTTTGTATACAAACCCTCCATTAATGGAGCAACCCTCTCTGTGTATTTTATGAAAATTAATACATGGGTATGGCCCCCAAGGCCAATTTCATCTAGCAAAAAAAATTAACACATAAAATATGAAATAAAAAATCAAGTGAGAAAAATAATATAAATTAAATGTTTGAATTAATAAAAAATAATAATTAAAACTTTATTTACTTTTGTGGATAGTTTTTTTATTAAAGGGGGTAAAAAAGGTTTGAAGGGACCTTAGAAACTCTTTACATCAGTAAAACATTAGCAAAACCATAGTTGACACACAACAAAAGTCCAGATAGACAACAAAAAGCAAAACAAACCACAAAACAACATAGCAAATAAAACAGGTCATAGATCCTTCAGAGTATTATTTGCCTCTAGGTCTTCCATATCTTCATCTGGGCCTTCAGGATCCTGGGCCTTCGTGTTCCCTTTCTTGCTCTATTTCTTAGTGCTCCTAGTCCTAGTGTTGAGACTTGTACTTGCAACAATCTTCCTCTTCTTAGCAACATTAGTACTTTACTTCTTAATATTCTCATTTATACTCTTGATTTCACTAGCTTTAACTTTCATGTACCTATTAAAGTTCTCTTTCAGTTTCTTAACCTCTTATTCCAAAGCCACAATTATTTCCTCCTATTATCCTTGGCCTTTAGAAAGTTTCTCTTCCATGATGGTCAGTTTCTTTTTTTGGTTGGATAGCTTAGTCTGAAGATTATCGACATAGGGTATTGCTTCCTGGTTCTGAAAAAAATTCTCTCTTCCTCCAATAGCACTTGTCTTTCACCATAGCTCTTCTTGGTTATAATTTCAATTTTGATACTAATCCTACTAACTTTAATATAAAACCATTTCATGAGCTTGTGTTGTGCATCAAAAGTTTGATGTAGAGTCGAGATGTTCTAGCTCAAGGCAATGATATTCTTCTTAACTTATTTCATAGATGAGGGGGTAAAGGTGGGGGACACTTGGTTTAGTTATGACCTAGGGGCATGGATTGTAAACTCATAGGAAGGGGATCCCCATGGCTAGCTCTAGGAAAGCTTTAGCTTTACCTTTCTCTAAAAAAGTGGGGGATCTCTTTCCCCGACTGGTTGCCAGGCTTTGACTCAAGTTTAGACCTAATCTTGTTCCAATTGCTATCATCTTCCTTTGTCTCTTCAAATGTTGTGACAGAATAATCCATAATACTTTTTTTCATTTTCTTATACATAGTCCAGTAGATAGGGGGTTTTAATTCTTAATATAACTCACAATGAGGAGCATTCACAATGAGGAGCATTAACCCTCAGTGTAAAGGAACAGCCGTGGGGGGATTTTTTGCAATCCTTCATTGATCCTTCCATGGAGGATAATGGATAATATGGAAATGACACAATCCTTTATCTCTTAAAGTGATTTAGAATGATGAAATGGTAAGAGTAAACAGATTTAAAGTGGCCCTCCAAAGTAACGTACCTCATTATGCACATAGCTATGTCATCCCAGGGTTACCTTAGAGTGCTTCTGGCGTAACCTGAGTGCAGTTTGTCAAGCTCCTTATCTTTGTTCAAGAAGGTAGCCATAGCTTCATTTCTCATTCTTCTATCTTTAAATACTTTGCCCCCCTCCATGGAGAGGCTAGTAACATCTTCCAACAACTCTTCAATAATCTCATATTTCAACCCCTTCACCTCAACCCTCCCATTGTGCCAACTCTTAACAAATTTGATAGTTAGGGTTGGGTCATGACCTCTGAGTCTCTCCATGAAGGTACATATCTCACCTTTCTACAAGATATTCCAGACCCTAACATTCTTTTTCCATTTTCCATAGTTCATAGGCTCAACTCTATTTATGTCACCTCCCATGGTGGACAATTTCCTTCTCGATGCTTTGATATCCCTTTCAGCCAAAGCAATAATGCAACCCCACCAACTATTAGTGGCATCTTTCCAATTTCCTAGTTCATTCGAGGCAGAATTTAAATCTTTGCAATCCTTCAAATATTTAAGACGCGCCTTCTCATAATGTTAGCAGTATTCCATCTTGTATGAACCTTGTCGATCATAATTACTATGTACTGCAAGACCTCCTTTTGTGAGTCCCTTCATTTTCCAATGATTATTGATATCATTTGCACATAAGGTTTCAATTTCCTTAGGAAATGGGGATGTCGACCACATATAGGACCCTTTCCTAGTCACAACCCAATTTGCAAGACCATCTGCCACTCCATTTGCTTCATGAAACACATGTTTAATTTGAACTAATTTCAACTTCTTTATGACATCCAACAAATCATTAATGAAGTTCCTAAGAGACAAACCAAGGGGGTCTTCAAAAGGAGGAAATTTATAATGTTAAGTGAATCACCTTCCACAATTAAGTTTTGCACTTGAAGTTGGTGAGCCATTTTTAAGCTATTGTAGGTTGTCACAACTTCAACATAGTGTCTAGTTTGGACCACCAAGTTTACAGTACAAGCGTGAATTAGCCTACCCTTCTCATCTCTTAACACACCACCTCCACCTGTAGGTCTGGATTACCTTTAGCAACATTGTCAAAGTTAAGCTTAAACCAACTTGAAATAGGAGGGGACCAAGAAATGTTAAGCCTAGGAGAACCTTTACCATTAGGGACTGAGGAGATATCAAAGTCAATTTTCCAAGCTTTGGCTATCTCAAGTTCCAATTGAGACACAAAAAAATTTAGAATGTGAAGTCAACTTGGACCTATAAAACTCGAGAAAATTTTCTTTAATGGCAGAACAATATCTAAAGAAAACCTTTTCTAGGGTAGACTTTTGATTCCTAAAAAAATGGTTATTACGCTCCTTCCAAATAAAGTCATGGATTTATTTAGTTTGTTTGATTTGAGTTTGATTGTTTGTTGGGTTGTTTTGTTAAGATCAATCTTAAGACGTATTATGGCATAAGTAGTTAATTCTTTCTATTACATAGCAAAGGAGCTATATACATATTCTCTTGAGGAGTTACCAATTTCTTTAAAAATCTCCTCCACCCATAGCTCATGCAGAAGTTTGTACATTCTAATCCATAGGGGTGCTTCCATAATTGATCCCTTTTCAAGATCAAAGCCTAGAGACTAGGCTCACAAATATAATTCTGAGTTTCCCGTGAACTAATGGCCTCCCTTCAAAATTTTAACCCTTTTTTCTTCTATCTAAAAAGTGCTTAATAGAAAACCTAAGGCCAAAAATTGATGTTTGGTTTAGGAAAATTTAACCATATTTACCCCATCCATGTTTTTAAATGATCCATCATGGGCCATATTTCTATGAATTTAGTAGTTATTACAATTTTCTTTATCACTTATACCACTAGGTTTAATAATTTACCTTGAATTTTGATGGAAGGGATTTCCAAACATATCTCTAAATTCACATTAAAACTAATTTTTTACACAACCTAGGATCTTGAAGATCATTATTTTATGCATGCCCTAATGTGCCTCTTTCAAAAGCTACCCCAACTCTTGATTATCTTTTGCTTTATATCGAGTTGAGGTACCCTAACTCTTGATTATCTTTTGCTTTATATTGAGTTAAGGTACCCTAACTCTTGATTATCTTTTGCTTTATATTGAGCTAAGGTATTTGCCTCAATATCATGTCCTACCTTCTTATTGCCTCGTGTTGTACTTGTAAAACTACCTTTCTTAGCTTCCTCCTTTTGCCTTTCATTGGTGTCTTTCCCTCTTCTTTCACCACCTTCATGCCTTTCACTTCTTGCTTTACTTTTTTCACAATTCACCATTTATCCCCTTAAACAATATATCCAATATTTATATTTCAATAAAAATTTATTTATATAATAAAATTAATCTAATTAATTCATCAAAATAAAAGGAATACCTATATTATATAATAATTTACCACTCTTTTAAGAGAACAATGTAGGTCTTACCATAAGTTTACAATATAGTAAGAACTAAAATGTTTCACATAAGCAACACAAGGTAATTAAGAACACAATTTTGAAATGACAAAGCTTTTTTAATTTCATTCAAAATATATAAGTTTATAGAATCTCATAATTACACCAAGAGGCATTATACAGTGGCATCAAGGATCGTCATGTTGTGACCATATTAAAAAAAATATTTAGAGCTGACATTTATTTTAAAAAAATAAAACTATAAAACAACTCTTAAGTAAATAAAATAAAATAACTCTTAAGTACATAAAATAGCTCTTCAAATAAAAATAAAGTAAACATGTAAATAAAATAATTCATAAATAGTTATTTGGCTTCCGAACCGATGACATAGTTGATGATAGTGATATGGCTAAATAAGGTGCACTGATCTTTTTTTGGCTCTATTTTGCAATATCTATAGTCGTTTGATATACTCATCCACACTCTGTATGGTTTTGTGATACTACATACTCCTGTTAGTTTCTTTCTACCTCTAGTAACAATTATTAATAGTGATATGTACTAAGGTGGTCTAATGTATATTTAGTATATAGGATAGTGAAGTTTCCTCATGTAACTGCTCAAAAACTTATGTTTTTATGGCCCTCCTTTCTAGAGTACCCCCTCTATAATTTCTTTCATTTTAATATAATGAGTTTGCCCCCCTAGGCCATTTTCACTGATAAAAAAACTCTTAACAAGTAAATAAAAATAGCTTTTCAGAACTAAAAATATGAAGCCTCTCGAAATGTGGTCACTCCCAAAATTAAGACTTGAGAGAACAAATTTGCATGTCTGAATGATCCCCCTATAGGAGGCTTGAATGGAGCAATTTGGATGGATGATCCCTATTATGCAAAATCTCTTACTGCTAATAATGGAGATGAGGAGCCACAATAGAATTCTAACCGTTCAAACTCCCAATGCCCTGCACAGAAGGCAAACCAACTATTTTGGGATGCCACCGCAAAGGGAAATAAGGGTGCCATCACTACTACTCATGATTTAGTCAACAACATCCCTAGCTCCTCACACAATGATGGTTTTTAGGTTAAGATAGATTCATCCCAACACACCTTGCAAATTTTAGGACTTTCTCTTAAGGATATAATTAAGATGGGGAACAAAGGCACCATTGTCCCCCTTATTCGAGATTCACGATTTAAACTTGGGACCTCCAATAGTGCGTCAAGATTTCTAAATGCTAATGGCATTATTAAGCCTCTCCAATGAACTAGTAAACCCCTTGTCATGGAATTTGGTGATGCAGTTGAAAATGAAGTTATTGAAAGAAAATATTTTTTTGTTGAAAACAGATTAATTGGTAGATTCAACCACTTATTACCAAGTCTTCCAAATCTACACAAATGGATCATTGATACTTGGTGACCCTTTTTGAAAGGTAATCTCAAAATCTACCCTTGCCCCCATGGTTTTTGACAATGTGAAGGATCAAAACATTGTTCTCTAAAATTGTCTCTGGAATTGGGGTCAACACTTGCTCATGCTAAAACTATGGCATCATGCTTTCAACACTACTATTGAATCCTTCACTATTATGTCAGTATGGGTTCCTCCCTAACCTTCTACTTTAATTCCAGTTTGACTCATGCTTTGAAGCAATTGTAATTATTTCGGTACCTTCTTGGCAACAGATAAAGACTCTTCTAATTTTATTCACACGACCTTTGCTTACATTTTGGTTTATTTAGATACCTCTAAAAATCTTCTAGTAGACATTACTTTAAAAGTTGTTGATCACAATTAATCTTTGTCTTTGGACTATGAGGGATTACCTTTTCATTTCCATAGATGTTATAATAGAGGTCATGTTGTTGCTAATTGCCCTAGCTTTAAACACAAATTAGACTACTAGGCCTATCACTACACTATGGAAGGTTCTTTGGGGGAATATGGGTCCTCTCATAAGCCCACTCCAGATGTGTTTATGATCAATTCATAGGAGCTAGCAAAAAAAGAACCCTCCCACATTAAGTAGAATTCACGAAAGGAGGTTTCAATAGTGAGAGTTAATGGGGCACAACCTCTTGAGGATGGGAGTGTTAATGCTTTAGCACTAAACAATTTTGTGTTAACAAATGGGTCTCAACCTTGCTCAGTTGCTCTTGATAATGAGAGCATCAACGAAATGTGGACCATTGTGCAAAAGAAAAAGAAAGATTCCTCAAAAAAGGATTCAATCTTTCGCAATATGCATCTTCATTTGCATTCCAAAATAGGTGTACATGTTTCTAAACTAGATTAGATAGACAGTGATGAGATCCATAGATTTTGGGGATCCTTTTTGTTCATTGGAATGCACCCTGTATATGGGTTTGATGCATTTCTTTCCTTTTTTATTCTTTTTTACAAATGGGCATGGTCCCCCCTAGATTTCTTTTTATTAATTAAAAAACAAAACTTTTCACATAAAAATAAAAATAAAGCAAACAATGTAAATAAAATAAAATAAAATAATTCTTAAATAGTTTTAAAGTAAAATAAAATAAATCTTAAGTATAATTAGTAAGTAAATAAAAATAGCTCTTCAATAAACAATGTAAATAAAATAATTAATAAAATAACTCAAGAGTGATATCTCTTAGTATTTTTTAGGTACATGTATTTAAGATATCTATACTAGTACATAATATATGTATATAATATAATTTGCTTTCAATTTTTATTTATAATGGTATTTTTAATTATTTTTGATACTAACTTCTGTAATTATTTTTTTCTTTTGTAAATTATGAAGTAGGTGTTTTAAATTTAAAACATATAAGAGACATACTTTTATTAAATGATTTGGATTTGATAAAACCCTACAAATTTAATTATTTTGTGCATTCATTTAAAGACATATGTCGGTTATATATTTTTTAAATTTAAAACAGTTGTTTTATAGTTTTTGTGTGCTTTCATTTAATAAAAGTATGTATGTTATATGTTTTAAATTTAAAACACCTACTTCATAATTAAAATAAATAAATATATGTTTTAGTTTTTATGATCATAGTCATCCCCTTAATGCCATTATATAAGGCCTCTCGACCTAATTACAAAAGTTAGTATAAAAAATAATTAAAAATACCATTATACAATAAAAATTGAAAGCAAATTGTATTATCTACATATATTATGTACTAACCCTTTCATATTGATTTTTTTATTTCATATTTACCTAGGGTTTAATTAACTAACCCTTTCATTCTTAATATAGATTAAAATTTTATTGTTTTAAAATATATCTAAACAACTAATACAAAGTATTTTCATTAAAATAACTCTAGATTAAATAAAATGACATTAAAAATTAGTAAAAACTAATAAATAAAATTTGAATGTGCAGAAAACAAAATTAAACCCTAATAAAATAGTGTTAGAAATATTAGTTTACGACACTATTTTTATAGAACAATAGTGAGTGAAAAAGAAATTAATGAAATTATATTGATATAAAATATAATGCATTTATCGTTAAAATATTATTCTTTAGTAAATAAAATAATATATTAATTTTTATTTTTTTTCAAAATATATCTAAACAACTAAGGCAAAAAAAAAATTTCACTAATCTAATATTAAAAAGTATAGTAAAATCTAAAAAATACAATGCACTTCCTTTTTTTATTTGATTTCATAAAACCCTCATAAAATATACTTATAAAATATTATTCTACAATAATTAAAATAACATATTAATTCCAAGTATTTTCATTAAAATAACTCTACAATAAATCAAACAACTTATGAATAACTTATGTGCTTATCTAGTATACTTTGCTTTTTTTTATTAGATTTGATAAAACCCTAATAAAATAGTTATAAAATAATATTTTACAACACTATAATAAACCCTAAAAAATATAGTTAATAAAATCTAAAAAATATAATGCACTTACCTTTCCAATAACTTCCACCTTTGTCTAGTATAATTTGCCCTTTATTTATTTGATTTGATAAAACCCTAATAAAATATAGTTATAAAATATTATTTTACAACACTTTAATAAACCTTAATAAAATATAGTTATAAAATATTGTTTTAAGGCACTTATTATTATAAAACAACAATTAAAAAACCATTAAATTAATAAAACAACTTATCTGGGAATAACTTCTAGGCTTGTCCAGTATACTTTGCTCATCTTTATTTGATTTGATGAAACCCTAATAAAATATAGTTATAAAACAACTCCTCCCTTCTCCAATATTATTTTGCTCTTATTTATTTGATTTGATATTTTTGTGATTTATGTTTAAGTATTACTTGTATTTATATAGATTATTTACTTTATGTCCACTTTATTCTTATGTGCATTCATTTAATAAAACTATGTGGGTTATATATTTTAAATTAAATTTTTTGTGCATTCATTTAAAAAAATATGTTAGTTATATATTTTTTAAATTTAAAATAGCTATTTTATAGTTTTTGCGAGCATTCATTTAATAAAAGTATGTGGGTTATATGTTTTAAATTTAAAACACCTACTTCATAATTTCAAAAAAAAAAATGTGGGCTCTATTTAATTTGTATGTACACAGTCATCCCCTTAATGCCTTTCTAGATGTAATAAGATGACTAAATCCTAAAAGTCTTAAAATTATTTTTAACTTTGGGTGGAATTTGTGCCTACAAAATTGATCTCTATGCTTGTAGATCTGAATTTGATAAACAAATAAATTTTGACTACAAAAATGTACTCCTAACTTGCATACTTGTGTTTAATGGAAAAGAGTGACCATCACACTAGTCAATTAGCTAGGTCAATTATTTCAATCAAACATTGGAACACAAACTGAGCTTGGCTATGAAAGGAGAGCCAAAACTACAGGGGTTCTATTCCTTTGTTGTATTTCTGAAGGATTGAATCAAGTTGACTTAGATCTAGGTTTTATAGTGAAAATATGTCAAAACAAAGAAATTGTACCTTACAGATATGAAGACCCAAAAAACTAGAGTTGAAATGACTAGAGTAGAGCTGTCAAGGGCCACTACCAGAATTTAGGGAAAATTCGACCAAACAAAGTTGACCGAGCACTAGTGTCCCAGGGTTTCTACCTAGATTTTGAGGGTTCCCAAGAGTCAGGGTTCACATTCGTCAATCAGCTTATGGATCTTGCACACTTGTTCACGATCTTCTAGAATCTGCACAAAGGGGGAGAAGGTTTGGGTCGTTTTAGGGGATTGCCTTAGTCAAACCCCATGAATGGTGTTTCCACCTCCACAACAACCAAGATGATGATGAGAGAGCATGTGTCCTTGGAGGACAGAGGTAAAATCAATAATAAAAGCAATGTTGTAATAAAGTACCTTTACCACAACACAAACCCTAGTGGGATGACTCAAGATCACCACAAGGATGGAGATTCAAAGGAAGGAGATTCCCTTGAAATCTACAATGAATGTTAGAAACCTGCAATGGAGAGCATCACGTAATCTGCATAATCTTCATAATAGAGCTTTATACTTTTGATCATATCAATTCCTCAATGCTTTTTTTTTCTATTTTTCCATCTTTAGTTCAAATGGGAGGAATAAACTTCTTTATATATGCATATCAATTCATTTTCGGAAAAACCTTTCGAGCAAAGCCGACAAAGTGCAATACTCAGTGAGGTAACAAACTGACATCCAAGACCTCTCAAACTCTCTTTTTGCAAAAGTCAAGGACACTAGCGCTCAGGTGTTAGTGTCTAGGTGTTTGAGGTCCTTTTAGGGCCTGCACCTAGATAATGACACCTGGAACCAATTTGTGCTTCCAAATCTAGTCTTTTTTCAATAGGAGTTTGTCTATCAATCCAAAAGGGTGCTAAACCTAGTGTAAATCACCGGTGTCGACAATTTACAACATAACAACTTGTACCTACAAACAAAGATCCACTTTGATGTTTGGACCTATAATGAAGACTAACATTGTTGACAAACAATTTTAAGAGCTTGTAAGTGAGAATCTTCTCCTTATGATAGGCCCCAAGATCTATATCAATGATTTTTATCAAAAGTGAGGAAGATAATATGCAATAAATGTATCAAGCACTATCCTAATGAGAGTAACATAGAACTTGAAACAAAATGCTAAAAAAGGTTATGCAATATGTAGTATGAAATTAGGATTTCTAAATTGGTTGACAAAGAGATGATGCAATTAAAATATGTGGAGGTAGCATGAAGCTATAACAAGGGCAAGAGTGATTCTAGAGCAACTAAATTAGATAAGAATCCCTATTTGAACTTGGGTAATGATGCAGGAGCATCTCAGACGAATGAGCAATCCTGCATCGCCCAAAAACATTTCATTTCCGTTTTGGTTTGGTTTCAATTTTGGTCGACATGGCAAAGACATTCAATGAGAAAATATTACAATATTACGCATGTGCTGGCAGTGATGAAGATGTGTAAGGTTCAGCTTCTCCCTGTAGGTTGTTGTTTTACTCCTTCGTCAGCCTAACAGTTTTGTTTCGGTGGGATGAAGTTGTCTCTCTCTTCGATATTCTGATCAAAGATGTTTGGTGTTACATGGGCAATAAGGAGAAGTGGCATCGATGGGATAAGTCTATGTCAAAGAGATTCTCATCAGCAGGGAAATGGAAGTCGGCAAGACTTTAAGCTCAGTCTTTTCGTTGAGCCATTGGTCTTGGTCATTGCAGCTCGCAACCCCGCAGTGCCATTGGTGGGGCTCGACTAGTGTCTTGCGCGAGTGCGCTATTGGTTGGAAACTCTTATCGGTTGGACTTTGTGATATCACTGGGACATTGAGTCTTGTCCCCCCAACATGTCGATGGAAGGTTACTACTTGGTTACCGCTTCACCACACTTAATAAAGTTTGGTCATCTTTTCATTTGCGGCATTGCGAGATCATGACATGTGTTGTTGAGATGAGATCCAATGGAGGAGAAACAATTTCAGGGAATTTTTCTGTATTGATGGGAAGTATTATGAAGTCCCCTCGGAATGGTATGTTTGACTTTTTAACTCGCTGGCCCGTAGCATTGGTGTGGGTCCCAAATAGACTTCAAGGTAAAGCAGGGATTGGCTACGAGTTAAAGATGAATGACTTGGCGTCTAATGTGTATGTTGACGGGACGGAGGGAGTTAGATGGGACAGGTTTATGAGTCTCTCCGACAATTCGACATGGATTTAGCGGCTAAACCCATTTTGTAACTGTTCGGTTCGGTCTGGAAGTTGAAGCGGTTATTCTTCCTAGTAAGGTGAGTCGAATGTACATTGCAATGCGGTAATATGGAATGCATTAGTGGCAGTGTGTGTAGAGATTGAAAGGAATGCGAAAAGCCACTCCAATGCTGAAGAAAATATAGATTTGAGATGGATGGAGGAGTGGATGGTGGGAGAGAGGAAAGAGCACGGCTAGGGAAAAAGTCGATCGCCGGTAAGCAACAAAGGGAGGTAGAGGAATCTTAGTCTAGAGAGAAGACTGGTGACTTGGGACTGTGTATGCCCAAGGGATGTCTTTGGAGAGGTGAAGACATTACACAGATGAGAAAGATGAGAGGCCATGAAGGCCATTGTTTGTCTTTGTAATGAAAAATTGTTTGTTGCAGTTTTCTTATTTCAATAAAATAAAATAGAAATTTTATATTTGCAGTCTCTGAATTGTGTTGTGAGTTTTTAGTGTGTGTGTTCCTGTGAGAGGGGAGGACCCTCTACACCAAGTGGTATCAGAGCCAGAGGTCTTGAGCATGGAGAGGATCCACCAAGACCTGTGGGTAGAGTAGAGGAAGCGCGGTAAAGAAGAGCTCAAGAGATTATTGCAGGTAGAGAGGAGTCCTAAGTAAGTGAGAGCTGGGAAGCCGTGGAGAGAATTTGTTTTGCCAATTGAGAGTGTAATGGCAGATTGCAGAGCATGAGGTGAGATTGCAACAGTGAAAGAGATGGGGATATTATTAAGGAAGAGGCCCATGATTTAGGAAGCGTGGAGATGGTATGAAGAAAACAAGACATGTAGGATGATTGAAAATGTAATAAAGTGATGGAATAAGCTAAAGAAATTGGAGGCACAACTGAGTGAACAAAAAGAGGATGAGGATGGAGTGAACAACGAAGAGCCTGCAGCAAAAGTAGTTGAAGAAGAGAAACATGAAGATACAGTGAAAGAATACGAAGAGGTTGCGGCGAAGGATAAGGTAGAGTATGATTTGTTGTCACAAATTTTGGTGGTGGAGAATGAATGGTTGGAGAAGATTGCAGTGATTGACGACGAGAAGACAAGCATCGCAACAAAGGAGGTCGAAGTTAATGATGCAACCAATGGTGAATCTGTAGCAGTGAGTGAAGAGGTAAATCTTGTTGCATATTTGGATGATGCTTTTGTACTTCCGTTTGATGTAGATAGGGTTGAAGAGTGTGGAGAAGAACCTATGGAAATCTTCAATCTCTATAAGGTATTCAATGAGGATTTGTATACTATAGGTGGTGATATGAGTGACATGCAAGTTTGGTGGAGGAGGTCGGTTACTGGTGGGCTAGATCCCACAAAGGAGAGGAGAGAAGAGATATTTTGGTGGAGGAGGATGGCACATGGTGGATGTGAATCCACAAGAGAAGAGAGGAGTGGTGTATAGAGTTGTGGGAGAAAGATGATGATTGTTCCGGCATGGTGCTAGAAGAAGAGGAAGATGAATTGATTTTGTCCACACATCCCAGCGATGGAGTTCACTGTTGGTTGGATGCAACCTGAAAGTGTAGTTCGACTACTCAACTCCACCATTGTGAGCCTATGCTCACAATATTTCTACCCGAGGTGTCTGATGCAGGAGCATCTCGGGCGAACGAGCAATCCTGCATCACCCAAAAACATTTCATTTCCATTTTGGTTTGGTTTTAGTTTTGGTTGACATGACAAAGACATTCAATGAGAAAATATTACAATATTACGCATGTGCTAGTGGTGATGAAGATGTGTAAGGTTCAGCTTCTCCCTACAGGTTTTTGTTTTACTCCTTCGTCAGCCTAACAGTTTTGTTTTGGTGGGACGAAGTTGTCTCTCTCTTTGATATTTTCAATCGAAGATGTTTGGTGTTACATGGGTGGTAAGGAGAAGTGGCATCGATGGGATAAGGCTATGTCAAAGATATTCTCATCAGCGGGGAAATGGAAGTCGGCAGGACTTTGAGCTCGGTCTCTTCGTTGAGTAGTTGGTCTTGGTCATTGCAACTCGTAACCCTGCGGTGTCGTTGGTGGGGCCTGACCAGTGTCTTGCATGAAGTGCACTATTGGTTGGAAACTCTTGTCGGTGGGACTTTGTGATATTGTCGGGACATTGAGTCTTGTCCCCCCGACATGTTGATGGAAGGTTGCTACTTGGTTACCACTTCACCGCACTTAATAAAGTTTGGTCATGTTTTCATCTGCAGCATTGCGAGATCATGACACGTGTTGTTGAGATGATATCCAATGGAGTAGCAACAATTTCAAGGAATTTTTCTATATTGATGAGAAGTATTATGAAGTCCCCCTGGAATGGTATGTTTGACTTTTTAGCCCACTGGCCCGTAGCATTGGTGGTGGGTCTCGAATAGACTCCAAGGGAAAGTGGGGATTGGCCCTACAAGTTAAAGACGAATGACTTGGTGTCTAATGTGTATGTTGATGGGACGAAGGGAGTTCGGTGGGATAGGTTTATGAGTCTCTCTGACACTTTGACATGGATTTAGTGGTTAAACCCATTTTGTAACTGTTCGGTTCGGTTTGGAAGTTGAAGCAGTTATATTCCTGGTAAGGTGAGTCGAATGTACATTGTAATGCGGTAATATAGAATGCATTAGTGGTAGTGTGTGTATAGATCGAAAAGAATGCGAAAAGCCACTCCAATGCTGAAGAAAATATAGATTGGAGATGGATGGAGGAGCGGATGGCGAGAGAGAGGAAAGAGCACGGCTAGGGAAAAAGTCAATCACCAGTAAGGAACAAAGGGAGGCAGAGGAATCTTAGTCCAAAGAGAAGACTAGCAACTTGGGACTATGTATGCCCAAGGGATGTCTTTGGAGAGGTGAAGACATTACACAAATGAGAGAGATGAGAGGCCATGAAGGCCATTGTTTGTCTTTGTAATGAAAAATTATTTGTTGCAGTTTTCTTATTTCAATAAAATAAAACATAAATTTTGTATTTGCAGTCTTTGAATTGTGCTGTGAGTTTTTTGTGTGTGTGTGTGTTCCTGTGAGAGGGGAGGATCCTCTGCACTAGGTAATAGATGGATGATCTCTAGATGATAAAATGAGTTAGAGATGGTGTCCTTTTATACTCATTATAGACATATAATTTGAAAGTTTTGGCATCGGAGTCGATACATAATGACTAGTTAGAAAGGGATTAGCTTGGAATCATTTTAAAATTTGAGTTTGTAACTTCGAGGGTTGAATCACATGCACATAAATGAACCAAATCAACTATGTGAGAGTGGATTTGAACTTGGAAGAAGAATTGATAGTCTAAGAGTTGATACATGCCTAAAGATGGATCTAGATCTACTTTTTATGACCAATTTAAGGATTTGGGTCAAAGAGAGTGTCAAAATCATGTGTTAAGATCAAGTACTTGAGACACCCACACAAAGTGGTGTGAAATGAAAGGTAAAAATACAAGGCAAACACTTTTCACCTGTACACTAGAAAATGAGCTTCATCATTTATTTTATTTGAGTTCTATAACTTTTGAATTTTTTTCTCAAAATATTTTCATAGAAACATTAATCTATTAGTTTCATTATATAACTCACTTGAATAAATTTTTAATTTAGTAATGAATGAACTAATAATATTTTAATCTTTATAAAAAAAATCAAATACATTATTTTCAATTTTTATTTCAAATACATAAAAACATTTCGATCAAGAAGCTCACCCTTGAGTCTTCCTAAGTCTATGTCTATCTCTCACCCTTAGGTCAAGGGTGTGCAAATTGCCCATTCAAGGTTTGATGTGGTGTAGGGTGGCCCAATGTGTTTTAGGTGTTTCTATTCCTTGGGGCAGCGTGGTTGCAACTTTGTAAGATTTCAAGTCCTATAAAGACCTAAGGTTGGTTTCTGTTTCGTACAGGGCTTATGGTCCCTTGAAAACCAACTTATCCTAATCAAAGCATTTCAATCAAGAAGCATAAACACTACATTTAAGTGCTTCAATTATTTAAAAAGGAGCATCGAACAATCAATAGAAACAAACTTTAAAAGTAACATAACTACTACCAAGGCCTAAATTTGATGGTCGACCTTGCTTGTCAAGATAGCTTTTTGTAATAGGTACCTATTTAAAGTTGTTGTTCAAGTGTTAAGATATATTTTATTTTAAAATTTTATATCATAAATTAGACTTCTATATAACTAAAATTTTATTGTAACAAATCTAACCATATAACATAGTAAATCCTTTGGTTTTCAACTAAGGTAAATAATACAATTCCTTAAAAGTAGGGAATTTTCTTTTTCTTTTTCTAACATCATCATCGTCATTTGCATAATTGACAACATAAATCATTTCACAATGAAATAACATTTCATTTCAATTTGTAAAAGAAATACATCTTTTCGATTACAATTTTCATAAATGATTTATAATCAAGTAATAGATTTTCAATTTACAAATAAGTTCAAGGTCAGGACTTCCATATCTAGATTAGTCTTCTATTTCACAAGCCTTAGTGTGTCATCTACAAGAGGGAGAGCATCACCCAAGTGATTTACCTCCATCCACAGATCGGCGGTCCCCCGCTCACCTTCCTTCTGGAAGTGGCCCTACCCTTCACAAAGAGTATAGACTAAGGATCCCCTAGTAATGTCATCTGAGTCTTTAGTGTTGTGTCCTACGTAACCAACATGTGATCATACAACTATAGACTCCTTCTAACTGAGTATGACACTACTAGATGGTTATGCACTTTGGAGCAAAGTGAATCGACAAGTGCAAGCAAAGACTTTTGCACTTACTTTGGCCAAAGTTTTTGAATAATATCAACCACTTAAAAGTGGATTCGTATGTTCACCCACTTCTAACTCGACTTTGAAACCTTCAATGACCTATGATTAACTTAAACTTTTGTTTGACCAAAAAGTTTGACTTTTCAAAAAGATCTTATTCACATAGTGATGTCTCATTAAGTCCATACATGACTGGTTTGGTTAGCATCTCTGATTTAAAACACCCCTGTCACACTCTGGTAACCTCTAGGGTCTTGGCTACTACCACTTGCTCAAGTCCTTTCTATTAACTGTGAGAGTAACTTTTCTTCCGTTATAAGCACTCTAGTTAAACATGATGACAAAATGTCATCAACTCAACAATCTTGGTCTCAAATAATAGTATATTAGCAATATGCCCAATAAGTTCCATGATACTATAGTATGTTTTTAAAAAAAAGTTACTTCATCGTAATAAGTTTTTAGGGTTTTCATATAAAACATATGGTTCTGTTCACGAAGAAAACCATATTAGTTTTGGTTAAACTTCGAGCATAATCTTGTTTAAATTCTAATAAAGAATATCTATTTCTTGCACTAATTATCCATCATCAATTTGGTTTACAATATTAAATCTTGGACCATTCAGAATAAATGTTGTCTATGACTAAGTTTATAATACACATATCTTATATATATAACCATGAGAATCTTCTTCTCCAAAAATGTATGAATATAATTATCAAAATAGCACATATAGTCTGCTAAGTAATGAGAGTCACATTTGTCTACACTTTTAGTTTTCATTCGACTCTTGTATTGTCATCATGGTTTGGTCTTGCCACCATTTCTCAATAGAGAAGATAAGAATAACTTAACTAATTATGATACACGGTGTTTTGTTACTGCATTCAACATACGTATAAACTTTTGCTTGTTGCATGCATAGTTATCATGGCCTATTGGCCCACAAGCATCATTTGCTACAGGTGACACATGTATACAACACCACCTTTGTACAGGCATGAAAAGAATCAAGAAACAAAACCTCTATACTGAGAAATAAGAATACAACCGAGCTGACTGTTTGAACATGAGTTCAATATATATATATATATATTGAACAAATTATATATATAATAAGAAAACTTGCCTGTAAATTACGTTGTTGTTGTACTTTGTCTCTGGGTTTGCAGACTTGGAATCTTGTCATAGTCTATTCGAGACTTAACCAATGGTTGTTGTCTCCTTTATCAGTCGCTATCAAGAACATGCAATTTCTTCACACAAGAACAATACCTATGTTTTCAAAGGCATGCGAGTATATATCTCCTAGTTTGTAGAGTAATAACAGTCTTTGTCTTCTGATGTCCCACATACAGTTAGCAAGCAAAATTATCAAAATAGAGAACCCTTATGCATAGCCACTTCATGGCTTTTATACTAGACAGGAGCCACGACGCATAATACATGGATATCAACACCGAACAAGGCTTGGATTCCATCCATAGTACCTTTTTTCACAAGCTTAAGCATGGTAAGTTTTAAAATCATCAAAGTGTTGTTAAAACTGCCACCTCAAAATGGGGGAGGTCCCACCTCAAGTCTCATATGTAGCCTTCAGTGGTGGCTTATCATGCCAATGAGGTGCACGATATAAAACAAGTTTTAACTAACAAGAAACATTTATATATATGTATAATATATATATATATATATGTATGTATGTATATATATATGTATGTATGTATATATATATGTATGTATATATATCTGTGTATGTATATGTATGTATACATATATATATGTATGTATATGTATGTATATGTATATACATACATATACATACATATATATATACATATACATACACAGATATATATACATACATATATATATGTATGTATGTATGTATATATATATATGTATGTATATGTATGTATACATATATACATATATATGTACGTACATATATATATTATTACTCCTAATATTTTTTTTTGTTTCGTAAGAGGTAATGTTTATATTAAAATATTCAAAAGATACAAGAGAGATTGCCAACCAGGCATACTGTTAGATTGCAGGGGCCACAGATCAAAACACCTAAGCTTACCACCCTATCCCAACCTTTCCAAAATTGACCTCGCAAGGTCCAAAAAAGGAGATAACCAGCCATGCAGGGCCTATTCTGATTTATACTTTGAAATCAACGACACAGGGCCTACCCTAACCCTCCCCTAAAACTATATAATATGGGAATTAATCCCTATATCAACTATCAAAAGGAAGCTACATTTTGATCATTACAGTGAAAATCATCAGAAAACAAGCAAGAAGCCTACCAACCAACCAAAGAGCACCCATAGCTTAGAGTTACATGAAACCCAAATTGAAGGCGAAGGTTTGAAATTTAGGAACCCATTCAAATTATCCCCCCACTGGCTCCATATGCAACAATTTCTTAAGAAAATTCTCACCAACCTCAACCTGATCTATGTGCTCAAGAAGGGCCATTCCTTTAAGGTCAAGTAGGAAAGGAAACAACTTAATGACCTCATCGGGATCCTACAAACGAGGGAAATCGCTTGGCTGAGGTATCCCCAGCCCCGATAAAGCTGCACCAATAACATCCTTCAACCTTATTAATAAATCTGCTTTAAAGGGCTTTCTTACCAGTTGCTCTGAAACATCCTTGGGGGTGCCAGAATCTAGAATGGCCTCTAAGAACTGAGAGACAATGTTGGTATCAACCTTGTAATATTCACCTTTCTCTAGGAAACCTCTACCAAGAATTACCTTTACCACGACCACGGTTAAGCCATCATTAATCCTCAGGACTCATTTCAACCTCTAGTCTGTTATGTTATCTTCCCTTTAAACGCCATCAACCTAACCAAACTTTCCAGTTGAATAGGCATATCCGCCCCCAAATTCACTAGTCCTTCTATAGCTACTCGAACCACAAACCTAGACCTTCTTGCCATTAGATCCAGTTGTAGAGAAGACCAAAATTTCTTTCTAAATATACAAATGTGGAATGAGAAACAATGAAGCCAACTTTAATCTCAGTCAAGCCCTTTTAAAAAATCAAGAAGTTTCTAGAGAACAAGCTGAAATCCTTCCTCCAAAGTATCGAACCATGATTGCCTGCGTGTCATGAAAAGATAATCCAACTCCAAACTGCTTGCTCAACTGTGTCTAGTAATCACCAAGAGTGACAGTATTAATTTGATTCGACACTTTGCCAGTAGTAGATCCCTTGCGAGCTCCAATCGACTTAAGGTTGGTATTAAATCCTTCCACCGTGGCATTCCAAATCTGACTTGGCCACCCCTTAGACTTTCCACACCCTTTGCACATGGAAAGTCTCCCTCCCTTCCACCCACAAAAACTTATTCTTAGAATCCCAAGTTTGATTTCCTATATCAAAAATTTCTTTCAAGCATCTGCCATCTGCTCCAAGGTTGGAAAGAGCATCCGCCTCTGTATTGCCTTCCTTGAGAATGTGATTAATTGTAACTAGATCAAATCCTTCTAGAAGATTTAAAGCATGTTCTAACATTGCATTCAACTTCCAATTAATCATCCTCTTGGTTCTTAGACCATTTATGATCAACAAAGAATCCCCTTCAATTACTAACTTATTAATACTGAGTTCCTGACAGAACCTGAGACTAGAATCAGTGCTTGCATCTCTGCTACATTATTGGTTCCCGGTAGGAGTTGTTCAACCAGCCTTCTGATTATCTTACCATTCCAATCTCGAATAACACATCCTGCTCCTAACTCTCCTGGGTTCCCCCTAGTAGCCCCATCAAAATTCAACTTGATCCAACTGACTTCTGGAGGGGACCATTGAACTATCTTCCTTGCTTCCTGAGAGTTGTCCTGATCAGCCATGTCTATT
This sequence comes from Cunninghamia lanceolata, assembly GCA_027924645.1. Classification (NCBI taxonomy): domain Eukaryota; kingdom Viridiplantae; phylum Streptophyta; class Pinopsida; order Cupressales; family Cupressaceae; genus Cunninghamia; species Cunninghamia lanceolata. Next base: position 20,036,194 of record BSBN01000112.1, on the reverse strand, counting down.
GCTGGTAGAGTCGGGCCATGCCAAATCCTTCACATCTTAGCATCCCAAGAAGTAAACCTGCTATTCTTATCACCGTAGTCTTCTAATCTTGAGTTTACTACCTCAACAATGTTCACCTCCACCTTGTTTAAAAAGGACTGAAGAAGCATTTCCTTTTCTTAAAAAATTCTCATGTTTCTCTCCTTCCAAATTTCCTAGATAAGCAAGGAAGGACTGGTGATCCATAAACATCCATAAATGGACTCCTTCTATAACACAGGCCAAGAATTGAGAAGTTCTAGAAGATTAACTAGGAAGGCAAATTTCCAAAGGAGTTTGGCGCAAAGCCATTGCTAGCAGCTTGCTGAGAATTCACAATTGAGAAAAAGATGACCTCCCGTCTCTTCAGCCTATTTGCACAACACACATCTGGATGGACCACCAAAACCCATCCTGTGATATCTATCAGTTGTGAGAGCTCTTCCTTGGGAGGTTGCCCAAGTAAAAATTTTGGCCTTTGGGAGATAATTTTTATTCCAGCAGAGCTTGGACAGGAGCCTAGATTCCATCCCTAGGTTTCTTCTGAGAACTCTATAGCCATCCTTTACAATATATTGACCTGATGGTGAGGCATTCCACCTTAGGACATCAAGCCCTAGTCTGAAGCTTATCCTTCGATTGCTCAAGGCCTCCTCAAAAGTAGCTATTAACCTATCCTCCAAACTAAGATCTCTAACACTCTTCCATCTGAAAGTTGATCCATTAGAAATTGAGGGAGGGATCATATAATCCCTTACTTTATCCCCCCACAATTATTTTATGATGATTTTAACTTGTTCCAATTCTTCCCTGTCAGCCAATTTAGAGTAAGCATCCCATGAGTCCTCCCAGAAGAGGGCTTTACTACCATCTTTGATTTCCTAGGTCAATTGACTTGCAATCATATCTCTGCAACTTTTGATGAAATTCCAGATCTTAGACCCCTTCGGCAAGGATCGAGAGGTGAAAATACTATTTTCATCCACATCCAGATACATTGCTTTGATATTCTTAAGCCATTTGAGATCCTTCTTAGAGTGAATATACCAAATCAATTTTGCCCCGAGCCCTATACTCTATGAGAGCAAGTTCTTTAACCCTACACCATCCGCCTCCTTTTGTTCGCATACCTGATTCCAATTAATTAGAGGATATTTATGCTATTTTGAGTTGCCTTACCAGAAGAAGGTTCTCATTTTCTGATTCAATTCTCAACTGGCAGCACTTGATAATGGAAGACAAGACATCATATATGTCGGGATGGCATAAATTACTGCCTTGAGCATGGTTAAGCAACCTGCCCAGGAGAGCCACATACTTTTCCAAGATGTCAGTCTATTTTTTACCCTCTCAATTAAAGCATCCCAAAGCTTCCCAGGCCTGACACCTTTAGCCAGAGGTAATCCCAAATATTTGTAAGGTAACTCACCCTTTTTAAATTTCAGAATCCTAAGAATGTGAGTTTCTTTTACACTGTTAATGTTGAAAAAGAACACCTCAGACTTTGCTTGGCTAACTTCCTGACCCAAAGTAGTCGAATATTGATTCAAAATGGATTTGAATCTTCTAGCTTCTCTTTCTTTAGCCACCCCAAATAACACGGTGTCATCAACGAATTGTTGATGAGTTACTTCATGCATTCCGTGAGTGATCTGAATCCCTTCAATCCTACCCTCTTGCCAAGTCTTGTGACATGATCTCCCTAGTACTTCCACCATTATAATGAATAGGAAGGGGGACATTGGGTCCTCTTGTCTAAGACCCCGCAAAGCACTAAAGAAACCTTTAGGTGAGCTATTTATAAGAACCAAAAATCTTGGGCAAGCCACCCATTCAAAAATCCAATTAAGCCAAGTTTTATCAAAACCAAATGTTTCCATTACCTTAAAAAGAAATCTCCAATTGACTTTGTCATAGGCTTTCCTGATATCTAGTTTTATGAGCATTGCTAGTTTTTTGGTTTTCTGGACAGAATGAATAGCCTATTGAGCGATGATTACACAATCCAATATCAACCTCCTAGGAACAAAACTAGTTTGTTCTTCTGCAATTAAATCTGGTAGTATTAACTTCAATCTATTGGCCACTACCTTAGCTAGGCTTTTATAAAGGGTGTTGCACAAGGCTATAGGCCAAAATTCCTCTAAAGACTTTGGTTTCTCTTTTTTTGGAATGAAGGCAATGAAAGTATTGTTAACTTCACGTAGAACCTTGCCTATGCCTCTTGAGTCTTCGATTGCCTCGTGACCTCTTTACCCAAGAAATCCCAACATTTTTAAAAAAATCCACGGGAAACCCATCGGGTCCTGGTGCTTTTTCCGAATGAAGAGCAAAAAGAGCCTCCTTAATTTCTGCTTTTGAGAAACTGCTAGTCAACATCTTATTCTAGGCCTCTGAGACAAGTCTAGGGATGCTGTTCAGAAACGACAGCTGAGACTCCAAATCTGACCCATCCCAATCATTGAGTAAATTTTGGAAAAAATTCACCGTGACCTCTCTTATTTCCTCTATCTTATCTATTAAGCTCCCATCTGCAGATTTGATGGAGGTTATTTTGTTGATATCCCTTCTGACTTTTGTAGAGTTATGGAAGAACTTGGTATTCTTATCTCCTGCCCTCAACCATGTTTCCCTAGATTTTTGGTGCCAAAAAATTTCTTTCTTGAAAATAATGTCCCCCAATCTGCCCATCAATTCCTTTTCTTGAGTGAAACTGTCTGAATCCATACCTTCCCTTGAGACTTTTTCATTTAATGACTGTAGTTCTTCTACCAATTTCTTTTTTTCCTCGAAAATGTTCTTGAAGCACTCCTTATTCCAAAGTTTTAAATTCTATTTGACCAATCTAAGTTTGGTGACAATATTGAAAAATTTAGAGCCCCCTGGATTACACTCAGTCCACCAATGCTTAACCATATCCAAGAAGGTTGGATTTTTGAACCACATGTTCTCAAACTTGAAATGGCATCTTGTTGGCCTTCTTTCCCCAACTATCTCCATCTAGATAGGATAATGATCTGAGCTTGACAATGGAAAAATCTTGCTTTCCAAGCTAAAGGGGAAGCAACTCATATCACCTTTGAATAAGACCCTATCCAACTTCTCAGCTATGTAACTGTAACCCAGTCTCTTGTTAGTCCATGTGAATGCACCATTGCCCATGGGTATTTCCAACAGCGAGTTCCTTTCAACAAAGTCTTCAAAATCTAGTTGTGATTGCAATTTCCTTCCTACTCCCCCTCTTTTATCCTCTGATCTTAGGATAGCATTAAAGTCTCCTCCCATAAGGTAGAAATCAAAAGCAGGGCTCTTGTAGAAAGCATCTAATTCTCTCCAAATTTCTTTTTTCTCCAGACAAGAATTGGGGCCATAAACATTTATCAAAAGAAAACACAAATTGGAAGCCAGACTTCTTACCTTGCTAATGATCCAAGCTTTGCTTGAAGCCACTTCTTCAACCAACACAAATTGTGGGCACCATAGAGTGATAAGGCCACTAGTAGCACCATTGGCGTTAACCCTAGAGAAATTCCACTTTTTCAAACTCTTGTAAATCTTGTCTCTCTCTTCCTGACCAAGTTTAGATTCCTGTATTAAGCATATGTCTATTTGAAAAGCCTCTAACCAATACCTAAAAAGGCATCTTTTGTTAGGGGCGTTTAAGCCCCTAATGTTCCAGGAAGTGATTTTCATTATTGTTCAGGAAGGGTTCTACCCTTCCCTACTTTCAACAAATCTTCAATCTTAAGTTGACCATTGGCTTCACCATCCCATTTTAACTTTTCCTTGTTTGGAATGCGTCCTCTGGTCTTGTTTTCACCGCAATTTGGAGAAAGTTTGGTGGATTCTTTCTAACAAATTCCCAAAGTGCCCGAACCCAAAAGCCCTCCAGTCAAAGTACTAGCTAACGAATTCTGTAGCTCCATTTGTTTAGGAGAAGTGAACTCTTCCTCAAAATCAGAATTTGGATTTTCTAGGCCTACTTCACCAAACCAATTCTCTTCCAAGCCTTCTTCACCAAAATTTAAGGAACCATTATTTTCTGCCTCCACCAGATCCAACAATTCCTTCCCTACTATAATTAAGGAATTGAGATCTTCTTCTTGCACATTGGGATGCATCATTTTTATTATTGCAGAGATTTTCTTGTCCAGGTTTTCTATTTGGAACTAGGAGGATCTCCCTATATAGGTCTTCTCCGGATTTGATTTTGTCACCTTCTCCGAGGGGACTTGCTTATCCTTCATATCTAGAATGGCCTCAAGAGGATCGAACTCTACATCTTTTCTTGAATTATGTTTTGGCCCTGCCTTGCTAGATCCTGCATTGTCCCTCAAACCATCTCCACCAAGGTCTTGGGGTACATGATCCCTTATATCCTTATCTTTCTGATCTGTAATCGGGTCCCAGGAGCGCCACCCCAGGGTTTCCACTAAATTTTCATTCGGTCTGGGTTCAAAGATCATAGTTTGCTTCAAAATACCCCAACCTATGAATATTTCAATTTCCCTCCAACACGGAAAAGAAGGCTTATTTTCCACACAAAGCCTAACATAAGAACCTTTACCATCTCTTTCAGACCATTCTTCCACAAAGATGTACTTACCCAGATGGTTTCCTATTTCCTCCAGAATAGTTGGTTGCCAGAATTCCAAAGGTAAATTCATAACTTTGTACTAATCTTGCACATATTCCAACTGATGATGAAAAGGATCAAACCCTACTTCCCACTTGCGAATATAAAAACCAAATCCATCCAGTAACCAAATTCCATCCAGAATTTCTGTTCTAATTTTTGTCAAAGGGCAAATAACCACAAAAAACCATTCGATAAAGCTTTTAGTCTTAATTCTAAACCCCAACGCTCTTGCCACCAGTGGACTAATCCTTCCCAATTTAAGTTTGTTCCAAACCATCTTACAATTAACCCTAGATTTTCCATTCATTCAGTCGAGGGTCCCAACAGTTTAGGAGACATTACCATTGAGATCTTATTCCCTTGCCTCAGGTTAGATCCTTGTTCAGCAAAGGTCTTCTTACTGATACCGCCCTTTCTAGAAGCCCTAGGGTTTCTCAAGTGGTGAAAGGGCAACCATTTGTTACTAGAATAAGGATCAAAGTCTTGATGCTTTCACTTATTTCAGTTTTGAGGGCGAAAACCTATGAATCCTTACCAATGTCTGGCAAACCCATTGAAATATCCCTCTCCTTTGGTTTTGAACCAATTCGATTGCTTGCCCCATTCCTCTCTGTGCGCCCTTTCTTGTAGTTTCTCCAAGGGAATTTCACTCTACATCTTCCGCCTAGGAGGTTGAGCCAAAGCCTTCCTTTCCATTGGCTGCTTTCCCTGTCGCTCGATCGGTCTAATTCACAAGTTCTTCAAACTTTTGCCCTTCGCCTGTTCTGCTTTTTTGTGCCTTTCACTCCTATCCTCCATTTTTAATTTAGTATTTGATCTACATTGTTATTTATCTATTCCTTTTTCCTATTTAACAAAGTTCTATTATGTTTTCCATTCTATCTAGGCTTAAGGATTGGAGTTGAGACTATTGTATATTGACAGTAAAAAAATGTTGCTAGCCCAATAAAGAGATGAGCTATAGAAGGTTATTCGTTCGTCAGATTCATGGAATTCCTCTTATATGGAATGTTTTGTGAGACCTTGTGGGCACATTTTATTTCGAGAAATTTCAAACTGATTTTTATTACTCCTAATATTATATATACATACATATAATATATTTTATCCCTCATATATATATATATATATATATATATATATATATATATATATTCAATTAACATAGTCAACATATCATTCTATAGTTTTAATTTTCGTTATAAGAAAAGAGACCAAGACATAACTTGACTCGACTAGGTTCGACCTCACCTATCAATTCAGAAAATAACTCAATTGACTCGACACAGTTCAAAATAGATCTACAAGAGTGTGAAAACTCAGATAGCAATACCCATTTTTCCGAAGTCTATTCCCCTCTCCTGGGTGGTACTCTCCCTCACTCTCTGGAGGGCAAGAATTATCCTTCATTTCACTTAGAGAAACATTCACGTAGTTAGCCGTTAAAAATTACAACATAACATAATGTAGATTAAATATCATGTATTCATTCAAATGCAAAAATATCTCATTGCATATTATTTCATCGAAACATTTAAATATCATAATGACATCATCTTACATCAAAATAATAATTAACATAGAAGTTAAAAGTAGATTGATCCATAAAAAATGGGGTGTAACATTTATAGGTTTTTAAGATTGTCCAAATTTTTCAATTTCATGTGATATAATCTTTCTTATTTTTTTTATTATATTTTACAACCAAAATGTATATGGCCATCAAATTTAGGCCATAAGCACTACCTTTAAAGAGTTAAATGATGAATTTGAAGAGGAGGGAAACTAATTGGCTTTGAGATTTTTTCCTTTTTCAAAACAAAGTTAGAATCTATAAAAATATGAATTTTAGTAGAGAGAATCTAATGAGTTGTAAAGAAGGTAGCTATAACTTAGCTTGTAATATATTCCACTCAATTCGAGCAAGTGACCAAAAAAAACCAAATTCTTTTCTTTCTTTCTTTATGGTTTAGGGTTCTCAAAAGGCCTTTTGCCCTCTTTATTTTCTCTACGTTACCTTTTTAATGTTTTCCATCAAAGATACTTTAAGCAAAGCAAGAATTAGATGTTTGGTTTAGTTTAAATGAATTTGTCAACTCACAAAGTACAAGCATTAATGAATGTGGTAGAAAAAAGTATATTTCCATGTTAATGGAAATGATAAGAAGCAAGCATAATGATTGGTTGTGTGTAAGCTTAAAAGCTCATAACCTCCTCTTTCTCAATTTTGTTTTGTGTTTCACTATTGTTGTTAATGATGACGTGAACTACCCAAGTCAAGCAAATTTTTTTGGGGTTTTCTTTGTTTTACATTTTTGACTCACCTTTCATATGGGCCAAATTAGTATTCCAAATGATGACTTAGTTTTGAAATAGAACGTAGCAAGCGCGTAAAGAAAGTGCACATGTTTTAAACGAGTTGGCGAATGGAACCATCTCGGAATGATGCATTCAAAGTTTTCGAGGGATTTACCTAAACGTGTTGTTCTACGAATATTTATATCAGTATATATAAAAAAACTCATTTATCTTTTTTTAAAAATATGTTGGTTGTGTTTGGTTTTTATGGTCTACAAAATGACACACCATGCCTTGTTGTTATTGTAGAGCCCTTCTCAACGTAATTATTAGCAATTGGACTCATAGGTTGAATGGGTACACCGATAGTTTTCTTATTACAATAAAATTTTGTTAGAGATAGATAATTTTCACATAGTGGAATCCTTAATCACATAGTAGATGGTACAAAATGTACACAATTTTGTAAATGGATTTCTAATAAACCTATCCGCTTACTAATCATGAAGTCTCACAAGTCACAATCACCATTGTCTCTCCCAAATTCTCTCGAAAAGAAAGGAACACTAATTTTGTTCTTTTAATCTTGTATGTATCTTAGCATTCTTCCAAAAATTATATTTCTATTTATTGTTGTGTTTTATAGACTTGGTTAAATTTCCATGTATTACTACCTTGTATGGACTTAGTTAAATTTCTATTATTCTTGTGTGGATTTTTTTTTTCTAATTCATATCTACAAAGGAAAACATAGTACATATATGTATTGACTCTTGGAATAATTATTGCACTTAAAATAAAGGCTTTAAATTTCAAATTTTAAAATAAGTAAAAAGTCAAAATTATAAACACTTATTAGATAAGTTTAAAATATAACTTATTAAGGAAATTTACAATCTTTGACTTTAATTTGTTTTACTCGCTTCAAATATTATTTTTAAACAATATTCAATAGTACTTCACTATTTACAAAAAAACATAAATACATCATACTGCTTGTCGTTTTGATTTTTTTTTATTGCCCCAAAAGAACCCTTATTCTATGTAGATTGTAAAGGTAATTGCCACAAAGATCATTTTTTTGTTGTTGATCTAATAGGTTGATACCAATTCAATAAACTTAACATGCAATTAAATCTAAATTTCTTTTGGAGCAAAGTTTCATGAGAATAGTAAAAGCATATGCTCACAGTGTTTTACTAATCTTTGGAATTATTTTTGGGAGAGAAAGGCCAAAACCTAATTTGTTTTAAACATCATACTCTTGTGTAACCTTCTTTGGCTTGCTCAAAACATTTACATATTTAGTTAGAGTGCATTTCAAAAAATCTAAATCATTCCCGAGTTAAATTGATTAGACCATATTTTTGTGATAAAAATTATATCTAGTCAATGTATTTCAAAAAATCTAAAACATTTCTAAATCACATTTTGGTGTAAAAGCCATAATTTACCCCAAATCGCCCACAACAAAAAAAATAGGCAAAGACATTAAAAGTTGTCAGGGATCTTTGGGATCTCTCATGCTTCACATGGAAATCATGACGCCACCTCAAGCTGTGCTACAATTTAAGCCATAGAGACAAGGTTGTTGTTTTAGAAATTCAAAATCTCGTGCCCCCTCACCTCACTATCCTCATCTCTTCATGCTATCATTCTAGCTTTTTCAAGGATTGATGGTGGCCAAATGGCAACATCAGAGTTTTTCCCCTCAAGGCGCTCTACAAACAACTTGTGCCTAACTTGCCTATTTCACGTCTTAATACTCATTGGAGATGCAACTTCAGTCATGCCAAGTGGAATAAACTCAGCCTATCTATCTGGAAATCCAAAGCTGACTCTCAATCTCGATTGACTGCTTGAAAACTTCTTCATGCCAAACTTCCGATGGGAACCTGCCTTAAATTCATCTTCCCGACCCCTCTTTGTCCCTTTTGTGGTAAGATTGAATCTTTTAAACATCATTTCTAGTTTTGCCCTCATGTAAAATTGATCTGGGCTGGCCATATGGACTTTGTTCCTGCCCTCTTCTAGTTTTCCTGGTCTTGGAAAGCCACTCTTCTTGGATCCTTTGCTTCCCACAACCTGATAACCAGCTCCTGCCATCTCATTATCATTAAAAATGTCTAGAAATTGTGGTGCCTGGTTGCATTGTCCTACTCACATTTCCCCTTGGAAATTGAAATTTAGACTATTTGTTCTATCCTTCATATTCTTGTGATAATTTTTTTCTCTAGCCATAATGATCAATGCATCAACAATGAAGATCTTAGTGAGCAGGCTAAGCATCTTCTTTTTGAGCTTCAAGCCAAGGTTATGTCGAATAAGTTATGCTTCAAGTCTGATCTTATTTCTCATGCTTCTACAACAACAGATGGAATTCATGAGATTTCTCTACGTGGAGGGAGTGTAGCTATTCCTGATGGAAGAGGAGGTTTAGGCAGTTTGTCTGCTGCTCTTTTTGGTCCTGTAGATAGAAATAACGCCTAAGGGGCTTGAGTGCCTTCCAATCCTTGTTTTGCCTATTTGCTGTGATACTGACTGGAGAAGCTGGTTATTTTTGAGCCTTCTGGGAGGTTGTTGGCAGGCAACCCCTTCTATGTACAACTGGAGTTTGTTTTGGGTGTGTTGTCTACTAGATTGGTATTGTGTTTATTCTTTATATTGCTCAGGCATAGGCTCTTTTTTTGGCTTCTTTCTCCTTGGATCTGTTGTTGTGCATGTCTGTGTATGTATAATAGTTGTTGTTTTTGTATTTTCTTTGCTTTTAGAAAACTAATATATGGCATGTACTGGTGCTGGCAGCCTTCTTTAGTGGTTGTCCATGCTTTTGTTCTGGTTTCAGCAGTATGGTTATTAGTTGTTACTAGTAACAGTTATATTTGTAGTCATTCGCTGCTGACTGGAGTTTTTGTATAGTTGTAGTTGCTATTTGTAATTTGTTTCTTTAGCTTTATCCAATAAAAAAGTTGTTGCTACACAATGGTGAAAATAGGCTTCTTTATTGGTAATAATGCCTCTATTACTTGCAAGTGGATGTTAGACTTAATTTTTATGTGGATGAGCACGTAGTGCTTTACATGTGTTCGAAAACATTTTTTTGCAACATATTAGAAGAATGGAAACCAAATACCACACAATCTTTGGGCTTCAAGTGATATTTGTCCCTATATAGGCCTTGTGGTGGTGATCATATGTGGAGTTCGATTTGTTTCTAAGTTAATTTATGAGTGTATACAATCTTGTCAAAATGATTGTATGCTATAAATTGGATTTTATTCTCGATGAAACTAATTTCAACATGTGTGCTGAGATTTTCAATAAGCATTATTAAGTTTAAATGTCCCCATATATGCATATATGCTTAAACATTATCATTTACATATACTTCATAAAAGATGTTGACAATCGACGTGCATATCATGGATGATATGGAAAGATTATTTTTTTGTAGTTCAAAGATCAACATGTTAGAAATATTTTTTAGTGCAACTAACAAAAAAGTCATATTTAAATATTATTATTTTGAAAGTGTACTATAAATGTTTTAAGACATAAAACTAATATGCCAAGTGAAAGGTCCCCACCATCCAAATAGAACACCAAAGATATTTTATTTGACATAGATTAATAATTTAAAAATATGCTTTATTGGGTCACTTAAGCAAACAAATTTTAAGAAAAGCTAAACAATAATATTTACATCCCAAAAAATCTTTGACCTTTGCACCTCTACATATTTCAAATATTATGGGAAAGAAATATCTCAGAAGCCATCAACCTTGAGGAATCGTTGATGTAGTAGAATACAATCTGTTGATCTCAAAAGTAATATAAACCTCTCTGACCACTTTATACAAAATACAACCCAGTTAATTATACATAGTTTAGGAAGCCCCTAAAATTGTTTGAAAACTATAAGGGTAATTATTTTGCAGTGAAAACAAAAAGAAAAGAGGAAATACAATGAATCAACAATTGAATATTTGCCTTTTCCTCTCCATGAAAGAAAACATTCTTTATTGGGAGCAAAGAAACAACACATCAATGGTTATTATAGATTTTGATTAATTAACATCTTTTATAATTGATTGTTAGTGTAGGTTTTTATTTTCCTAATGGGTTATTTATTTTCCTATTTCCTAAGTTTTTCCTACACTTTTATTAAGCTTGTTTAGGTTAATAAAGTGAGTTTAATTAGGTGAGTGGGTAGTTTGAGGTGTCACCATCTTATGAGGGAGTTACATTTACTATGTTTAGATCATTTGGTGGTCTTTCCCATTGGTCGGTTTTGCCACCTCCACCCCTCTCCCTGGTCTATATAAACTCACTACCTAGCTTGTATTTTACATCTTGAATGGAAAATTTCTACCAGTCTTTTGTAGCTTCTTCTTTGAGCTCCTAATGCAATTCTATCATCTTGACATTTGCATATCTCTCAAAACCACTGGTTTACTTTTGTTTATGCATTTTCAGCTTTTGTAGCTTAGAATCTCTCTTAAAAAGTTCTTGGGTTATTCATCTATTTCAGATTTATAACATTGATGACAATCTTTTGTAATTGATTTGGAGAGATAAAGAGAGATCCATGAGAATTTGGGGAAGTCTGGATAGCCAAATTTTGTTCTAAGAGGTATAAAAGATTGTGTTTTGGTGTGGTTGAGATTAAAAGGATTACTATCAAGAAGATCTTGACCATAGAATTTGTGATGAATACATTATCATGACATGTAGAAAAAATCTGTTATAGTGAGACATTGTCAGTTTACAACAAATCCATAATTATAACATGTGAAAAAGATATGTTCAAATTTAGGTGTAGATTTTCTTCTTAAATTTTGATATAATCCTTGTGTAAAATTACCTTAATAGGTGGGCATATTTTAGTGTTGACAAGGATTTTAAACCTATAGAAATTCACATTAACTAATAACTCTATGGGAGAGGTGTAACTAAACAAATATAAAATGACAAAAAGTCAGCCTTATGTACCTGCATTCAATATGAATGATATTAGCTAACTTTATTGACCAATTATTTTTTAGGTGCTTACAATATATTTTTTTTCAAGACATCAATAAGATTTATTGCATAAAGGAAAGGACCCCTTAGCATTCCTATAAGCCAATTTCACTAATTATATAAATAGGTCTTGAGAGCATGGAACTAATTATTCCAACTGCTATAATATCAATCTTCTCCTAAATCTCCCAATTGCTATAATATCAATCTACTACCGAATCTTCCAACTGCTATAATATCAAATTTGATATTCCCCACCAGAATTTCCTACCAAAAATATTGTATGGGATGTTGTACATGCACTCTAAACCTGTCAAACACACACCAAACTCTTTGGAATGAATATGCACCTTACACATTTGAAAATTTGAGCCACCTTAACAAACCCTTCATTACCTAACATTGTAGGAAAAATAGCAATTTATTGTCAAACTTTGAGAATAAGATAAATAAATTAAAATAATAATAAATTTAAGCTTAATAAGTTTCTTGTTTCCTAGTATTTATGGCATTGTTTGAAAAATTTATGGCAAAGATCTATTTGATAGTAGTCCTTTTAATCTCCACTATCAATCTATGTAATTCATCTAGTACTCCTCACTAAAGGAACACCTATCGACATAACAAGACTTGTGTGTTTGGATAGAGACAACATGATTCATACAATTATTATATCATTATTGTTAGAAAAATAACACATTTAAGGTTACGTGAATTGCCCTAACATGACAAATTATCTTTGTACATTACATAATGAGGGGAACTAAATAGATTTCTAGGAATTTTTTTTGTTGATATTGTTCAAACACACTTCTCATCCTACTTTTGTAGGATTATATACATATTATTTTACATGTGTGCATACTACTAGAATGATAATGTAGGGGAGATTCATAGATCAGATAATATTTAAATATGTGACATAGTTATGAATGTAATGCCATGATGGTATGTGCTTCCAATGTTGATTGTTGCTCTATTGATTGCGAGACCTTGTGCTTTATGGATTATCAATGCCCAAGCCATATTTAGAGGGAGTTTTGTTAGCCACCATGAGTGATTGGAATAATTGTAATGATGGAACTTCATGACAACAAAGAATGGAAAATTAGGGAGGTGGCTTCCTCTCATTGTTGTAGACAATAATAAAGACTTTTCCAAGTGCATCATTGATGAGTCTAGTTGCAACCCAGAGGCTAACACACAACACTCCCTAGTTCTTCATCATCTAAATTTGAAATTGCATTGCTGCTTGTTTTCTTGGTAATACATTGAGCAGTAAGTGTGACCATTGATTTCATCTGCATTTGTTAGATATGTATTACAACCAAGACATTTGTTCCAAACAAATGCATTAAAATGAATGTAATATATCTTTTCATTAGCAAAAAGGTAGGTATCAGTGCATGACATGAGGAGTTGCCAATTTGTTATTGTTGCCTCAACATTCCTTGTATTTGAAAGGAGGTTACAAAACAATTGAGTTATGCTTAGATATAGCAACTTTTAGAAGTGTATATATCTTTGTTAATAATAATGTAGCTACCCTATGTGTTGGGATGGTAATTGATGGGGGAAAGGCCTAGAAAATGACAGATTCTAGCCTATAATTAACGTGTGTCTATTTTGTGATGATTTTTATTATTACCTACTAAGTTTTCTAGTTGCTACACTAGCAATTAAATTCTTCTCTTATGGACATACTAATTTCTCTAGCTTTAAGGATAGGTTATGATTTCAACAAATTCCATAAAGTGGAATGCACATATATTGTGATGTAGTCGTGATAAGGGGGTCTTATCAGACAACCTAGTCATGCAACACAATACAAAGTCACGCAGCCAAAACACATAAATTTCTACACAAAACAATAAAATTTAGAACCCTTTATTTATGTACAACATTACAATGCTCAAGAAATACATCCAATACAAAACAATGGTATTCTGGTAACAATTCACCTTCACAATATCCACAGATGTTATGCCCCAATTCTTAGATTCATCTGTTCAATAACAATTTCCCCATCTACTAGTGATGAACCCCTCATAGAATAAAATTATCCCTTTATAGATCTCCAGTCGAGGTAGTTGAATAGTTATAGGAAGTTGAACCGTCCTTCAGTTGGGAAACTGAATCACCATTCACTTTAATTGTTAAGTTATAACTTTATCAAATAATATGTTTATATTATAAAAGTCATTTATCGGTAGATTAAATCTCTCAAGAACCATGGAATTACCCTGGAATTCCTTTGACAAAATGTTGATTCCACAAATCATTTGTTTACTTCTTCTTCATTGGCCATATGGCTAGTCAGCGAATTAACCATTCCACGAACTTTGGAAATCATCCTTCAAACCATGCATCGGTGGTTCAAGAAATTTGTGAACATCGTAATTAGTGAACTTTGCCATCGGCGAACTATAAAACTTGTAAACTTTTTCTATCTTAAAAGTCTTCATCAATGATCTTCTCTATCGACAGGTTCGAAGATTGGCAAACTGGTCGATCGACAAACCGTCGATCGACAAACTGGTCGATCAGTGAACTGTTCGATCAACAAACCTAGGAGTTCATGATCTTGAATTTTGGTTGATTTGTTCTAACTTCGCTAATTTTATCCAAATTGCACCAAACTTCAACTGATGATACCCATTGAGCTCTTCTCCAAGGTGATACACTTGTCTTAATCAAAATGAACTAAAAATCCTTCCTGAAGCAAAGTAAGAAATCAAAACCATACAGAAAACCAAAACACAACAAAAACTAAACAAAAACCTAGAAAATATTTTTGGTGGATGCAAGATTGCTCATGAACCCAAGTGCTCCTGCATCATATTCCAATTAGGCATTGGTAAGGAAAATGATGTTACAAGGAGGGTTGCTAGTGAGGAAGGGGATACAAAGGTCTATATTAGGATTTTTAGCACAAGCAAGGTGAGGAGCATGAAAAAAATGGTGAACATTATCTAAATTTGTGATCAACTTCCTCATACTGTCCTTTGGAGATTTGATTATACCATTAATACATGAAACTATGAAAGAAGGGTGATTTGGGTCGTTTGATTGCTTAATTGTCTTTTTCTTCCCACTTAGTGAGTTTTGATTCCATGAATGCATGAATAAGAGAGTGCTTTTTTAATGATTGGTATATTACAATTTTATTCACCTATGTGATATTAAATACACAAATGGGCAACTATGAAGGTCTATTTTAATAAATTTCATGTGTTTCAAAACTTTTGCATAGAGCAAGATTTTAAATTAAACTAAAACAAATGAATATAGGAGATTTATGCCTTTAAAAGGGTAAGTTTTTCTTGAGTAAGATTTCCATTACATGTAGGAAAAAAATTCTATTCCCTTTCACCAAAGTTATTCTACAAGTTAAGTAATCAAAGGGATGGGAGTGAAAATATCATAGAGGTTCCTTGAGTATTAAAGATAACTTGATGAAATAAAAAAGAATTTCCAAAAAAAACACTTCATGCAATTTAAAATATATATATTTAGGTAAATGGTAAAATTAATGTTTGTCAACATATAGTGAAAAGTGTAAATGGAAAAGTAAATTTTGTACTTCAATAGTAAATGCTAAATAGTCAAGAGATGTAGTTACCCAAATTCAAGGAGAAAAGACACCTACACTAGATAATGACACATGTCAAATTCAACGTCCAAAATCCAATATCACTTTATAAAATCTATGGACAAGATTGATTCAATGTTATTCCTGTCAATCTTGTCCATTCAAACACAACTATAGATGTACATCTCTAAGTGATTCCCATTAAGGGAATGCCTATCGGTGTAAATATTGTAAAGGAAAATAACCTTTCCCTAAATATGTTACCAAGATTGATTAGTTAGAGTAAGAAATAAGCTCACCAACTAATCTAAATAATAGAGTTACGTTGTAGATATTAGAATATTAAAATACTAAAGGTTGTTTGTGAAATTAAATGAGGGTAAGGGCACTTATCTCTAGACTCGAGGAAGAATAATTCTGGTATGACCCTAAAATATAGATGTATTGAGATTGGATACTAATATACTATGTCTATGTGTTGTCTTATATTTGGAGTGGTCTTTGTGCTTTGTGGTGGCTTGAGTTTGTGGGTTTGGGACACTTTTGCAGGTGTAGATAGATAATCCCTAGTCATGAATTTTATTTGGTACAATGCACACTCATGTTTTAATTGCAAGTACAAAGAGTGATATAATATGTACCAATTATATCACTACTTTATATTTCTACTTCTAATTCTATACAACAATTGAATTCTTCTCCTACCCTTGCTTTGGGATCTCAATTGCTTCTTATAGAGTGTTGGAAGATCCTCATGTGTGTACAAAAATTTCTACACATAAATCAAAGAGTCAGTGTCACAAATTATTCAAATTCCTTTCATTTTTCTATTTAGACAAAAATGATCCTTTTTAACAGGGGATAGTTTCAAAATTGTCATGATGGTTGCAAAATTATTTTTGTAGTTTAAAAACCACCACCTAACTATTAAAAAACCACCTCTTTCTAACAAATTTCACCCTTCTTCTAGAAGGCATAACTTCTGCATATGAACTCAAAATGAGGTGTTATTTTTAAACTGTATAATTATTTGAGAGGAACATGAATATGTAAAAATATTTAAATTTATGCCATCAAAGTATTTTTTTGGTCCTAAAACTTGCTAAAGTCTCTCAAGGATGAGTTTTAATCCTATATCTAATATAAATCACACATGTGTATCTTTTTTCATTGACGTTTCAGATCACACCCAGTAATCCATCATCAGGAAGAGGAATATTATGGATTGGATTGCATACTAGACCTTTAAAAAGCAATGGGGGGAGGGGGGGTTACGAGGGGAACAAAAAATGAAAAGGTGGGGACTAATATTTAATAAAAATGTAAACCAAAAAATATATAATTAAATATTCAAACATAGAATCCAACCTATATTTAATATATATTATCTATTATAATAAATACAAATGCATATATATAAAATATAGGTTGGATTCTATGTTTGAATATTTAATTATATATTTTTTTGGTTTATGTTTTTATTAAATATTAGCCCCCACCCTTTCATTTTTTTGTTCCCCTCGTAACCCCCCTCCCCCCATTGCTTTTTAAAGGTCTAGTCTGCAATCCAATCCATAATATTCCTCTTCTTGATATGGATCACTGATTGTGATCCAAAATGTCGATGAAAAAAGATACACAGTTAAATCCAAAAAGAAATCATAATAACTTTATGGACTATGGAAAACTCATGCTAATAAATCACACCTTCCATCTCAAAGAGATTTTGGTGCCTTACTTTGAAATAGAGAAGAATTTCTCCCCTTATATTTGAAACCTTTGTGTCTAAACTAATTCAAACAAGACTCAAGCTCACACACTTATGGTGGAAACCGAGTGATTATCATCACTTAGTGCTCTAAGGTGTACTTGAGTCTCTTGCTTGACTGGAACAAAACTCTCTATAATAACAAAAATTGCATACTCTACAATTCCTTTTATTATGTGGACACCTAAAATTGACTAGGTCTTGTGACATCACCTTTTGATACCTCTTGTGACACCTTATGGAACATTTTGTCCTAGGACCCTTACATACCCCCTTCCATCACCTCATTAGTTAAATAAATTATATTTATTTAACTAATCCCTCTTTATCCCATTTTTATCCTCTCTAGCCAAATTAATTAAATAAATTTAATATTTATTTAATTAATTTATCCTTTTTCCATCATCCTCATCCAATTAATTAAATAAATTATATTTATTTAATTAATAACCTTTTTAATCCCTTCTATCCAAATTAATTAAATAAATTAAAGATTTATGTAATTAATGTTTTCCACATCATCCCTCTCCAAAAATTAAATAATTTTATTATTTAATTCCCCATTTGTCTTTATCCTCACATTGACTAGAAGCTTCTAGAAATCCTTATCACAAGGAAGCCTCTAGAAGATTCTTAATCCTCATCCTTGACTTAATTCCTCTCATTTAACCCTCATGTGACACTTGTCACATGACTACAACTCTAAGCCTTGATCAATGTCTCACTTAATCTTAGCCATCCATCACTAATCTA
This sequence comes from Cunninghamia lanceolata, assembly GCA_027924645.1. NCBI lineage: Eukaryota > Viridiplantae > Streptophyta > Pinopsida > Cupressales > Cupressaceae > Cunninghamia > Cunninghamia lanceolata. The sequence goes on along the minus strand of BSBN01000112.1, from coordinate 20,018,104 downwards.
ATCCTAGCCATCCATTCATATCCCTCATCTCCTATAAATGAAGCCTCACCCAAGCCATTTGGGGGATACACACTTCAAGTGGCATCATGCTATCCAAATCACTCTAGATCCTCTTATCTATCATCCTCATACTAGTGTTATGGTACATAAATCATGAGTAATCAACATATCATTCTATCATAGAGAACATAGCTAGTAGATTAGGGTGCATCTACTCCATTATATCAAGTGTGGAGGACTTTGTTTGAAGGTGAAGGTATTGGGTTGTTTACATTTATCTTCCATTATCTTTTGATCCATTTTAATGCATACATTTTTGGCATGCCCTTCTGGTCTAACCCAGCTTGTTGCAAGTTTATGTGTTTTATCTTATGGATCTAACCTCTTTTGTGTCAAGATTTGGTAATCAAGTTTTGCAGGTCATCTCTTACGCAAAATCCAACCTCACCATTGAGTCTGGGAGGCCTCACAAGTGAATTTTGACATAAAATTCTATATGTTTTGCTCCTTGAAATTTTTTTGAAAAAATTTGATTTTTTTTATGTTGCAGATCTATACCTTACGAGTCCACTGTAAGATTTGTGCAGACTTATTTTGCCTCTCACTATCATTTATCTAGCTTTGATTTTCATCAATTCTCATTGTTCATTGCTAGGTTTGTTAGTTTATTTGTTGCATGGTTTTAATCCACTGTTGACCACCTACAAATCTCTTGTTGACTACCTAAACCCTCATCGGCGACCTCTGCTTACATCTCTGTCGACCTTCATCTTTCCTTGTTGACCCTATCAACCTCATCTAACCGCTCTCTGATGCCCTCTGTCAACAGCTACCAACAAGCCCGATCCCCCAACCTCCTCCTCAGTTGACATACATGCCACCCCGTTCTCTGCCTTATCGCTTCCTTATCGCCACCTGCCTTCTGCTCTACTACCCCCATTGCCTTTGCTTTTCACCGACTGCTGCTCTCCACTCCCTGTCGCCTCCCCTTCCGCTCTCCTAAAACCCAGTCTTCACCTCCTTGCCCCGTCACCACCCTTTTTCCGCGTGTTGACACCCTTTAACCCCGTCACAACCTTCCAAACAACCACCGCCACCTTCGGTCTCGGTCAATGCCTCTGTCACGTCCCGACTCTCACCTTTGTAGCCTGCGATCACATTTGTGATCAGCAGGGGGGCTAGAGCCCATGCACTTTTTTTTCTTTCACCCCTGGTCACATGGGTGACCAGGGGCCCGACTAAACTACTAACCGCCAACCTTGACCGTTAGGGGCTAACCGCCTATGTGTCCATACAATGCACTAACCATTAGCAGTTTAATTGACTGTCATGCTTGCCTCATTGCCCTCTAGTGCCCTAAAGAGGGCATTTTTTTCTTTTTCACATCTTCGGAATAACAGATCAGATTTTCATGAAATTGGTGGCATTGGAAAGCTAATTCACCCTGCTTCGCTGTGGCATAGAACTCATCAATGAATTTTACGAGGTTTATTAGGTATTATCAGTCAAATGCACCCTTTCATTGCAATCTTTCAATCACTGTAACTTTTGCGTATCTTAACAAAATTTAATGAATTGTTTTTTGAAACAACATAGAATCTCACATACAATTTGTTCATATCATCCAATTCTCTATAGCTTCTCATCATTTTCAAAATTTTCTAGATTATCCTTTTTCACTCTAACAACTAGGTTTACAAGTGGTTTATTCTTTTTTTGTTTGATGGAATAGAGGAAGACTTAAGGCGTTGCATTAACATTAGATCTGAAGACAGACATTCTAGGTGCACACAATCTAGCTTTTATATTTCAATTGATCAAATAACTTGTTTGTAATATCACACTTCAATTTGGGCTTAAAAAGAACACTTGTTTGCATCATCATACTTTGATTTTGGACATAAAACAAACTTGTGCTTGCTTTGTTTAGTGGATTTGAGTGTGAATTAGGGTGTGTGTGCTCTTCTCTTGCACTTAGTGTGATCTTGGGAATCAAAAACATCCTTTAATCCATTCATCTTCACACACACATTTTCATTTCTAAGGGTAAATCAACATTGTGAGTGTGAGTCAAGTGTGTGTGTATGCTCTCTCCTCGCACCACAAGGTGATCTTGGAGATCAAAAATACCACTTGATTTTATTTTGTCACCCTTTTAGGAGGCTTTCTTGGAGACACACCACTCCAAGTGATGACCCCAACTCTAGTGTTCTGACATAGTATAAAAAATGAGGAGTGAATCGAAAGACACATCTCTTGGAAGTTGGAATCTTGTCATTCAGGCTAATCCCACAAGAACTTAATGTACCTCGGGGAAGTGAAGGTGAAGGGTGGGTTACCCCTTTCTCCCAGTTGTGTGGCATTATTTCACTTTCATTTCACGAAATTGGGCCCCTCATACCTTGTGTACATTGGGGACATCCTTAGATCACTTGTGCATCCTAGCTTAAGACCTCTTGGCCACACCTATTTGACTAATATTAGGCTTGTCGATGTGTCTTCAAGTATCTTCATAAATTCAAACAATCAATCTTGAAAGTCAAACTTGCTATTATGTCTTGTGTGTGTGATCTATGTATGTACATGTGAAATCTTGTGTTTGGAAATTGCCTAAGTCAAGCTATCAACAAATTCTGGTTAACTTTTTCAGGTAAACTTATTATGATTAAAGTTATTTTGTCTGCCATTTCAGTTTATATGATGTCTATTTTAAACATGCCAAAGGGCATCATTTCAGATTTTCACAAGATTGTTAGAAATTTCCTGTGGAGAGGAAATTTGGATTCTACATAAAAGAAATTTGTTTCCTTAATTTCTTTAGACAAAATTTGCATGCCTAAAATATGTGGTGGAACTAGAATTTAGAATCTTGAGGCTCACAATTTAGCTCTGGGGGCTAAGTTGGCATGGCAAATGTTTGACAGACCAAATCAGAAATGGTGTAAAATCATGCATGCCAAATATCTTGACTCTCAGGATCTAGAAAGAATTTTCACTATGGCAAATCCACCTATTGGTTCAAGAATTTGGAACTTTATTGTTAGATGTAGAGAATTCATTCTTCCTTTTCTTTCCTAGATGATTTATAATGGAGAAAAAACACTCTTTTGGGAAGATTCATGGAATGGGTATGCAAAATTAGATTCAATTCTAGGTTTGCAACAAGCCAAGGAAATCCTTTGTCAAAACCAGGGTACTCATGTTAAGGATTACTTAGTTAGGCATGAAGATCAGTTAGGGCTCTTAAGAATTTGGTTTCTTGGAAAGATTTTTCAAATCTGAACTTTCCTCAAGACCAGAAAGACTTTCTTTCAATTTTGTTAAGACAAAGGAAAATCTTCTTCTCAACAAACTTAGATAAGTTGTTCTGGTGCCCCTCAAAATCAAGGTCTTATACTGTCAAACAAGGCTATTTATCTTTGGTTTCTTCTTCTTCTTCTAAGAATGCAGATTGGCCTTCATCCTTATGTTGGGGTAAGTCTTGCCTGCCAAAAGCAGGAGCTTTCTCTTGGTTGGCTTTGAAGAATAAAATTCTTACTAGTGACCGTTTGGTAAAATTGGGTTTGGCAAATCCTTTCAAATGTCTAATGTGTGGTTTAGACTATGAATATATGAATCATCTTTTTCTCCTTTGTTCTTTTGCTTTTGACTATTGGAGTTGGTTTTTTAAGAATGTTAATTGGATGGATCCGGTTCCTGACACTCTCTTGAAATTATTCCAAAGCTGGCCTATTCTCTTCAGAAAATCCTTGTTCTCCTCCATTTGGGCTATAGCCCCTTCTATTATTACTTGGAATATTTGGCTTAAAAGAAACAGAAGGATATTTAGAAAGAAATTATGCCTTGGGAGAAAGTTATTGCTAAAATTGAGATCTCCATTTTTGAGCTGGTCATGACTCAGGTGTTTGGAAATTTTGGAGCAACTTTTTCTATTTGGGATGATACTATTTTAAAAAGGTGGAAATATCTTCATGTAATTACACCTGGGTGCCTGGGTTCTAATTCCTCTACTTCTTCAGTTGTTTGGAAAAATGTACATTGGATCCCCCCTCCTTTTGATTGGATCAAAATTAATGTAGATGGGGCTTCCAAGGGGAATCCAGGGAAATCTGGAATTGGTTGCATTGTTAGAAATTAGAAAGGTAGTCTTCTTTATGCCAAAGCAACTGGGGTGGTTGATGGGACAAATAATGTTGCAAAAGCACAAGCTTTTATTTTAGGTATTCATACTGCCGAAAGATTGGGAACTAAGAATATAATTCTTGAAGGTGATTCACAAGTTATTGTTCATGCTTTTGAGAAAAGATCAATGGATAATTGGAAACTAAGCTATATATTAAATGAAGCTTGGAGTCTTTTAAATCATTTTGATGGTTTAATGAGTACACATACTTTGAGAGAAGGAAACAAAGTAGCTGATACTCTAGAAAATATGGCTTGTCTTCTAAATGGAGAGGACTCTTTGGAGATTGATCCAAAGAATATTAATAAATATCCTTCTCTTTGGGGTTTGATCAAAGTGGAGACTCTTCCATGATCCTCCCCTTGGGTAAAATTTTTGTTTTATCTAACTTTTTTTATTTTTTGACATGTTTAGAAGCAGATTATTTGGGCCTCCTTATTTGCAATGTGGTATTTTAAGTCAACTTCTAGCTGGCACTGATTGCCTAGCCTTACATACATGTTATTCCCATGGATTCATTGAATCCTTGGTATGATGCATAGGGCAAGATGATTTTTTAACCCTCTAAAATATTTCTCTTGGCTTCTCATTATGTTTCCTCCTGATTGAAGGACTTTGGCTCATTATTTTGGTTCATGCAGAGCTCTTTTTATTCATAACAGAATGGTGGCTTCTAAGCCATTCTTCCCCTGTTGCGGTGCTATTACCTTTCCATCTTGCAGCTTCTCAATTATGTCTATCATACCTCGTAATGGTCATCTTCTTCTCCCAGTCTAGCATTGGGAACAACCACTTCATGGGAATATCAACTCAGAGTTAATTACGAGGGCTTTAAAAGTGTTTGATGAAGAGGTGGAGGATGCACTAGCTGATGTTTGTGACAAGGAATTTCTTTTGCAATCCAGGGTAAGCTATGCGTCCCATCTAGTTTCACACTTTCTATCTAATGCTATGGATATGTTCCAGCATGTTGACAATGTTAAAAGGTTAGTTGTCTTATTTGTTCATGACTATCTTATCCTGGAGGCAAAGCTCTTTGAAGCTTTTACCAGTTATAATCTTCATGATGGCCTGACTTTAATTGGGGGACTATTTCTCCGTGAGGACATTATTAAAAAACCCAGTTACAATTATGTTTTTCAATTGATGGTTACCAGTCTGCAATCTAACAACATAGAGGTTTTTGAGAGCTCGCTTTGGGCTCACAAAACTGTGTTTGGTCGTTCCAAGAGGGAGAAGTTTGAAGAAGTTTTTAATGCCTGGAGTTTCTTGGCTCATTTTCAACCACCGACAGCTCCTTTTCTCAATGACAATGATCCAACAATGATGGATGATGACCCTGTTGCATATCAAGGGTTTAGAGATGTAAACCTAAATGTTGGAAATCCATGATATACTCAGTTTAGGGTTATTTGGCTTATGATTTTCACTATTGTCGATATGGCCATTTAGGGCTTTTTGTTTATATGCCTAAGTTCTATAGTTTCTCTATGATCTTCATGAATAGATCCTGGCCTATTAGGGCTTTTTTGTAATATGTAACAACTTTATTATTAATATATAAATATTATGATGCTATAAGCATCCTTACTGATTAAAAAAAACAAATTCATTCCACATCACCCTAAGTATCTTTGTCATCACTTTCATCCTAATCCAAATCACATTCATCCTCATCCAAACCCTAATCATCATAATTATCCATCCTAGTTATCTTAATAATCCATATTATCCATCTCATTATCCCTAATCATCCTACTTGTCATATCCATGTCATCATAATCATCATCCAATCTAATCCAAGTCCTTCTAATCCTCATCCAATCACCCCATCCTTCATTATCCTAGTCATCCACCTAATCATCCACTCCTATTCATTCCAAATCATCCAATCTAATCATCCCCATTATCTTAGTCATCCACCCAATCATCCAATACCATAATTCCTAACCATCCAATTCATCCTCCTTATCCATCCTCATCATCTTAAGTATCCAATCACTCCATCGTAATCATCCTAATCACCCTTCTTATCCACCTCATCCCTAATCATTCTAAGCCTTCAATCATAATCTAACCAATTTCAATCTATCCATAATCCAATCAATTTCATCCATCCCATTATCCTAATCATATCCTAATCACTCCACATAATCATTCTAGTTCTAATCCAATCAATTTCATCCATCTCATCATCCTAAATCATAATCATGTATCATCCTACATCGTTGTCTTAATCCAACTTCATCCACATAGTCTTCATCACAATCCATTTTTCATCATTCTAATCATAATCCCATTCTTGAGCCTCATATAATCTATCATTTGTCAAAATGGTTGTGATCATTAACAAGCCCAGAACAAATCCAAAACCCAAAATCACAATCCTAGGAGGTCCCAATTTCCTCCCAATGCTGATGAGCACCTTGTAGATCATGATGCATATTTTGAAGAACAAGTCGAGCTACAAAGACTTAAATATATGTGTAAAACCATCCCAACATTAGAAAAAAAAAGCCTAGACATGATCATTATGGCACCCAAAGAATGTTTGATGAACTTAAGAGATTACATAGAAAGGAACAAGTCACCACCCCACAACAACAATCCCAAATGCAACAACTCCTAGACCAACAAATCATCCAACAAAAACAAGTCCTCATACAACAACTCATAACCACCTACCAATCCCAAACTCAACAAACACAATCCTTATCCATTCAACAACCACAACCACAATATTCATCTAACACATCATCCACTACACCTTTGTTTGAACAACCTCAAATGATTACTTCTCAGTCCTATGTGTCACCTCTATCATCATACTAAATCCATCCACATATCAAGCTACTCCTACATAAACCTATTCCACTTCTTCCAATATCAACCAATATCCATATCAATCCATACCCCCAAGATCATCCAACTACTTATTCCAACATTTCACCTCAACCCCAAATCCATTTACAAGACTATCAAGTTCCTTCACAACAAGAACGTGCAAGTCCAAGTTACCCTTTGCACCAAGATCAAGTGTCCTTAAGTCCTCATGCTACCTTTGACAAGGGGAACACCACTCTAGCTTATGCATCCTATGAGTATCCTCCATCACCATCCGACCAAATGCCTATCCAAGAGCCTATTAATATTATACCAACACCACCATGTAATCCCAAACCATTGATCCATCAACCTTCTAATCCATCAACTCTTTCATTACCTTCATCACCATGTTCATCCAATCCTCCACCAAAAGATGAGGTTGCGATATTTTTAGAACAATTGGTCCAAGTAAAGTTGATTGAGCTACCCCCGATAAAACCATATGATCCAAATATCGTTAAACCCTATTGGTATAATGAAAATGATTATTGTGCATACCATAGGGTTATGGGCCATCCAACATCCAATTGTTACACACTTAAGAGATTGATCAAAAACCTCATAAAATATGGTAAGATTGTGCTAGATGATCCCAATCCTAATCCCAATCCATCCAATCCCATTATACCTCCATCTAGTCCAAATCCTAATCCATCCAATCCCATTATCCCTCCATCTAGTCCAAATCCCAATCCATCCAATCCCATTATTCCTCCATCTAATCCAAATCCTAATATGTCCAATACCATTATCCCTCCACCTAATCCTAATCATAAGCCTACAACTTCCACCATTATTATCCATCCACCCATACACTTATGAAGGATGTGATCCAATGGATGTTAGAAAGGAATCAACCATCTCCATGTCATCAAACACCTATCCTTGAGCCTATCAAAGATCCTTCAAACACCATGCCTATTCCTCTAATCCCATAATGTAGTCCACAACCCATCAAGCCTCATGAAGATCCCCTTACCATGAGTCCAAGTTAAGATTTATCATATAGCCATGTTGTTGATTAATAAGAGCCTATCAAGTCCATCCAAGAGTCTCCCACTTCCACTTTTATCCAAAACCAAGAGCTATGTCAAGAGTATAATCTAAATCATGTTGAAACATCAACCCTTTATCTAAATCAAGATCAAAGAACCTCCATTCAACCCATCCATAACCTATATATTTTCTATGATCAAGTTCCTAACCATGAGCAAGCAATCCAAGTTCAACATATCCATAACCTATATCTTCTTTATGATCAAGATATTATCCATGATCAAGTTCCTAACCATGAGCAAGCAATCCAAGTTCAACCTATCCATAACCTATATCTTCTTTATGATCAAGATACTATCTATGATAAAGAGCCTATACATGAGCAAATTGATCCTATCCATAATCCCATAACCATCCATGAGCAAGATATCCCAATTACTCCTATCCATCCCCCACCTAGTCTTATCCATGATCCCACAACATCCACTTCCCTTAATGAGGCACTTGGCTCCCAAGTGAACATAGATGATCAAACAAATAGCTTAGATATTAATGAACATAATGATAATCAAGATACTAATGATCCTTCGTCATCCACTATCGACCATACTGAAAACCCATTATCATATCCCCTTGGTCTTACCACCTTCATCCATGAATGTTCTTCCTTAGTAAAGCAACAACCTCTATCCACCATCTCAACCTCCCTATCAAATAATGAGCTTGCGTCTAGTGTCCACAACACCCATAATCCCATTGCACATCGCATGCTCCAAAACATGAATTATCAAGGTAAAGGCTTAGGTCTTCATAAACAAGGTATTTTGGAGCCCATCCATGTCAAAGCCCCTCCACAATCATATGAACTTGGTTATATACCCCAAGGAAAACAATCTAAAGATGTTGGTACCACCTCCACGCCTTCTAAATCCACTCCTTTCCATCATAAACTACATCCACCCCCAAAACATATGTTGTCATTCCTCCTCCATCATCCTACAAATCCCAAAAGCATGTGACCATACACCTCCCACCATCCACTCTACATCCACTCTTTCCAACTCCTAAGATCCCTATCCTCAAAACCACTCTACCTCCACTTCTCCCAATGCCTAATATCCCCATCCTCCAATCCCCTCATCTCTTTATCCATAAGTCCACTAATCCCTCCATCCATAAATCCCCTCACATTCCGAATCATGATCAACGAATGCACACATTGTCCAAAAATGAAGCTTCCACCAAGTCCATGGGATTCAAATATAAAAAATTGATGCCTTTACTCATAAAACAAACAATCTTAAAGATCTTCATGCCATAGGGCACAAATGCAAAGAATCGAAGCAAAATCCATCCAAAAGGCTACCCAAGCTCATACCTCCAAAAGAAAAGTCCAAAAACAAAATGGTTTGGGTACCTACGCAAAAAGAAATCAAGTCAAATGAAGCATTCACATCCCAAAAATCCCATTCCATCTAAAAATTCCAATGCAAAAATTATAATAATCCTAAGTCCATTTGGGTTCCTAAATCCATAATGAAATCCCCTAAGCAAAAATCTCCATTACTCCCAACTCCCCCTACCAATCAAAAGCTTCAAAATCCAATTCAGTGTGTGCAACTGTTGATCTTGGTTCCTTTCCATTCCACAACATTCCCACATACCTCCATCTCCCTATCTTTCATCCACTATCCTACATATTTCACCCATCCTATCCCTATGGTCCATGCCTTTGAATATTCCTTCCATCCATAATCCACATCATAATCCACTATCCTTCCATCCATAATTCACATCATAATCCACTTTTCATCCTTGCATAAAGCTTTCATAATCCACATCATAATCCACTATCCTTCCATCCATAATCCACATCATAACCCATTACCCTACCATCCTTCCTACCATAATCCATATCATAATCCACTATATACCTACTCCATCTCCCTCTCATGCAATCCCCTACTAACATCTATGAGCATAATGACATTTGACATGGTCCATGTGTGACATCCATCTTAAATGGGACCATCACCTTTCATAGAGCTAGACGCTTGAGTTCCCATCCTCTTCCAAACCCTTCTTATCCATATCCCCCCTATCCAATCCAAATATTCCAAAAAAAAGAAAAAAAGAAAAAAAAATCAAAATAGTAAAGAGAAATCCCTTCGTCCAATGGTGAAAACCACCTTGGTGGCGCCTTGGATAAGTACCATGACGAAAACTTAGCGAACATGCATCATGTGTAGGTTGATTATCTATGTGACTTACACTTGGGGGCATGTTGTCTCATCCATCCCATCCTATCATTTCCATCTTATCCTACCATCCTTATCCATTATAACCACATACATATCCTATTGAATCCATCCAACTCCCCTTCTTCCTTTTGATCTTGATAAAGACATAGGGGCAAAATGTTGAAAAATGCTTTGGATATCTCTTGATATACCTCATCCCTTCCAACCACTCCTATCATCCTATCGTCATAAACTTTGTCATGTAAAATCCTAAGCATTACACATAGAATGGGGCATGTTATTTGTAATGCCCTGTCATGCAACCCTAGAGATAAGTCAACTAAAGCAATAAAAGCAGAGATTTTTATTTATTTTTTAAATAGAAGTAATGATAACAAAATCTAACATATTCTAAAAACAACAGCTACTAGTTAAACTAACATCTCTAGGGATAACATAACCGCATTATAGAAATTAAGCAATATTCAACAACATACATAACTCATTCAAATTATGTTTAATTACATGACTACATTACTAAATACTAACATGATCTAGCTAACAACCAAGGTCTTTTCTAAATCCAAATGCACCAAATGAAGACACATATGCACCATTTGTAATGCCGACCCAAGAAAATAATAATAATAAACTCAACCAAATGATAGAATAACAATTTACAAAATTTATCTTAGTAAACCTCAAGTCAAAGATCAGAGTATATTCATTGTAATTAAAATGTAAAGTACAAAAGTTACAATAAATTTGTACACCTTTACCAAAACTGCCAGTTTGTCATCTTTTTGCTAAGTGGAAAGGTACCTCCTTAGCTTCAGAATCCTGCTTGGCATATAAGTCTCAACTACACATCTAAAGAAACATTAGTTCCACATGATTATTAATTACACAATATCAATTGCATAAAATGGAAATCCTAAGGCCCTAAGGGGCCGACCTAATGTCTCTGGGGCACATTCATGATGGCCTTGCCTACGTACGCGTAGCGCAGAGACTTCGTAGTTCGGGACATTAAAATTACAATCACAAGATGGTACCAAAACAAATCTAAATGTCTAAGATGATATCAACATCTTCTCAATATTAGATACACATTCACATTACAATCCATACTTGAGGATAGAAGAATACTAAGGTTTACCTTCTCATTCTCATAAAACTTCACAAAACATCTTTTCAAACCAGTATACAAGTTACTACTATGCTTAACTAATCATGCAAGAATAGCATTAGATCTTCCTTTCAATGTAAACAATACTTATTTCTCCAATCTAATATAGTAACCAAACATAGTATAAGCTTTAAGGTACAAGTAAGAAAAGATTAGAAAATATATATTTCTTTCTCTACAATCCTGAGTAATTCAATCTTGTCACCTTATTTATTACTATTCCTAAATACATTAGCATGACTAAATAGTCTCATTGATGGTTTGATAATAAAAAAGGAGACTACTTCTTGCCTAACGTCAATACCATAATGAACTTATTAATAAAACAAATGAAACACATTACTAAATCATATATCTAATAGATTTGATTCTCTATCTATAACATTAGTCTAAAAGATAAAGTCTTTTTTTTTTAATTTTTTTTTTCAATGAAAGGATTTCCATGAGAGAATAAAGAGCCAAATTCATTCATAATAGTTATCTACTCTTTAAATTTAGACACAATGGTTAAATTTAAGCCTATCATAACATGAATCCAAATAAATCTTTTTTTTATAAAAGGGGTAAAAACTTTATTGAAATTCAGAAAAGAACATTACAAAGCATCAAAGGGCCAAGGCCCCAGTAATCCATAAGAAACAGCCATACAAAGCATGAAACAACATCATCCTTCACCAATACCATTCCCATCCTCAGCAAGAATCTTCTCCAAGTCATGTCAGAGCTCATGAGGAACCTGCTCCCATTCATCAATCTTCCAACCATCTAAATGCTCAGAAGCCCACTTAGCCAAACAATCTGCTGCCCTGTTCCACTCCCTTGGAATATGGACAAAAGACACCATCTCCATCAAAGAACTTATCTGCAGAATTTGTTGCACCATCATAGCCAACTGCCAACTAACATCAGAAACCTTCTGTGTATTCAGCAAATTAATCAAAACCTATGAATCAGACTCACAAATAACCTTGCGCCATCCCAAAGCATAAGCCCTCTCCAAAGCATAGAGGATCGCCAAGCCTTCCATAAGGTTGACAGTTTGCCATCCTTCATGAACAGAGTAGAAAAAAACCACCGATCCCGAAAAATCCCTGCCAGTCCCACCAATCCCAACAGGCCCAGGATTGCCCCTTGAAGAACCATCAGTATTGAGCTTCAGAATGCCAGACGGAGGGGGAAGCCATCTCCCCACCCTTTGCACTTTCTTTTTCACTCGCCTTCCTTTCTTGACACAAGCAGAAGCTGGAGACAACCCCTGAATACCCAATCTATCCACCAGCTCAGCATCTCCTTTCTCCAAAGGGAACACCACATCACACTTAGATTCCACCGTCTCCTGAATCATACTCATAATTTTGTGCCAAACTTGTTGAATCAACAGCTTCTCACCTCGAAATATTCTGCGATTCCGTTCCAACCAAATCTGCCATAGTATGAAGGAAGGCCCAGCATACCACACATCTTGCAAGAAAGAGGCCATAGAAGGAGGTCTACCCAGACTACTCCAAAAATCCACTAGGGAGGAAGCATGAACATAGGGGCTTTTCCAAACTTCCCACCAAAAATGCCAAAGCTGCTGTTAGTGCCTGAATTGACTGACAATTTTTGAGCAATTTTCATGCAGGCACTTTCCCTAAGAATCCAAAAAATGTTCTAAGTCTTTGGGCCTCCTCAGCATTTTTCAGCTGCATCATCATATTCTCTTCGAGGAGGAGGTCATCATCATCATATTGTCTTCGATGATGGTCAGCATCATCGTGTTCTCCGTCGACCGGCTTCTCTTCGTCATCATCATATTTCAATATCGGGTGATGTTTGGTTATTATCCTGATCCTGCTGATGAGCCACAGTGCGCCCTGATTTGCTTGCGGGGGTGATTTCTCAAGTATCCGGTGATCTTCCAATTATCACCTTGCCCAAACATGATGATGATGTTGCCCCGATATCCTGAAGGGGTTATTCTCTAAGTTGTTCGACCTGACCTATTTCTTCTAAGGGTCGTCTTCATCATCATCATCATATTTCCAGTTATCACCGTGTCGCTTGCGAGGGTCATCATATTTTCTGCCTTCATGATATTTTCGCCGGGGTGATATTTTTATCATCGGGTGATCTTGGTTATGATCATCCTGATGATGTTGTTGAAGAGTTCTAAGTGTGACCCGATATTCACTGGGGTCATCATATTTTGAACGTCAGGATGATCTTAGTCAATATCATCCTGATGATGTTATATCACTTCTTGTTCGTTGTTTTGTCATCCTGATGATGCTGACGTCATTCTTACGTCAGGGTGATATCCGGTTCTCTGCCTATATGCATCATGATATTTCCGAAGGAGGGGGTGATATTTCATATCACCCGGGTGTATGTTTGTTCCAGCGTCATGATGATGCTGATATCAAGGAGATATCCGCCTGCTGGCTTCGTGCATTATCTAGTGGGGGTGATCTTTTCAAGCATCATCATATTCTTCTATCGCCCCGATCTTATAGTGGAGCTACAGTGCAACCTGATATTTGTGCATCAGGATGATATTTCCAAATATCCGGTTGTCTTCCGAATATCATCTTGATGTTAATATGATGATGACGTCATCAAGGTCCGTGGGGGTCATATTTCTAACACTGATCATCTTGAGGAGATCTCCTGATATTTGCAAACATGATGATGACATCATCTGGATATGAGGAGGTGCGCAGTGGGCAGATATGATGATGATGTCAGCAGGATATGATGATGACGTCATCAGGATGTTCATCGGCCAGACTTTTGGTATAGGCTCAGCAGGAGGATGTTTCTCCGATGGATCAGGTTGTGCCGATGAAGGCGATTATCATGTAGGCTATATTGCGATATGATGATGACGTCAAGGTGATATTTCAATCGACAGGATATCATGCTGCTGGAGGGTGATGATGATGAAGTCTTATACTAGTGTCGTCAGGAGCAAAAGCACCGACGTGATATATGCTCATGACCTAGTATATAAAGTGTTATTGAGGTCATCGCGGGGTGCATGTGGGATATTGTTATCCTGCATTTTCAAATATCATGATGATGAATCTCGGCGGGAAATGCTTGCGATAGTCTGTTTGATGATTTTCCCAAGGCCGCGGGTTGGTGCGCCATTAATGGCGATTGTTGCAGAGGTATGGGCGATGGCGTGGGTCGATCTTGTACCCGACTGGAGGTGTCAATCAGCGGGCAGGCGCGCAGGGCTCGAGAAATCTTCCTGTCTCCTCCCCTACCTGCTGCATTCAAGTTTGGGCTCCAATCTGGGTGTGTTTGAGCGCCATTTTCATGATACCGTGTATTTGGCGAGATTTTGGTCAACATTGTAATTAATTGCTGAGCACCTACCTGGCTGTTATAAGCAGGTTGTGTTGTTCATTTGTGGTTGTTGAAAGTTGATGATTTTGGCTCTGTAATGCATAACAAGCTGATCTGGTTGCTCTGTACAGCTTACCTGTGAGTTTATGTATCTCCTGTTGTTTGTTTTTGGCATGAACCCACTGATTTCATGATTAAACTTATATGAGAAATGCTGTTTGGCATGTGTTGTGTTAATTCTGTCTCCAGTATTGCATGTATTCTTCTTCTGAATCTGGATGTTTGGTAATGTTTAGATTCTAGAGCATAGAATTCCTATGTTGACTGTTTGATCTTCTGACTTCTACTCAAGGGGTAGATTAAACTGTTTTCAGGTTGAACATTGGGAGGGATATACTGCAGTAGGGATACCATAAGTAGAGATAACCCAACACTTTGTATTGGGAGATGCCTGTAAGGCAGGTATCACATAGATCCCCTTGAAATCCAGTTTTAGTTGTTTATGCTGATCATTCACAGGTGTATGTCTATTGACTCCAGGCCCTGGATAGGCACCAATCATGCTTTGTTTTGTGTTATAACCATATCCAGCTTTGCATCCACACTTAAACTCCAAAGCAAAATCTAAAACCAACATTAGGACATTAGAGTTAGTTTTAGGAACCTCAGTCCTCTGTCTGCAACTGCAAATAGGCCCAAAGCTAGCCCCTTTGCCCTTATCTTTCAGTTTTGGTCTACATACAGGAGGACTCATCTGCTTTCTGTCAACATCCCAGCCTTGCATGCATATCCTTATGGATGTTGAGTAGGGAATACCCCCTAGGTCTTGCAGAGCCTGAAGAAGAAGAGGAGATAAAATATAGAGTCTATCTCCTATACTGTTGACCCCCTGGCCCAGAGCTCCTGTTGATCACTGATGGCTACCTTGTAGGGATATCTGGGAATAAGCATCCAGTCTGGGAAAAAGTCAACAGAAATTGGCGACTCTGCTGGGGAAGGATTGATAAAATAAAGAATAATACTTGTGACCCATCCGAGTCACTAACAAAATGATGCTCTGCTGGTGGAATGAACCTGGAAAAGTATTTTTCAGCTATTGAAAATTTTGTCCTCTCTGGAGAGGTGGCGACTCTGCAAAAAAGATCTAAATGCACATGAAAGATAGATGTATGTTATTGGTTGAAAGATGTACATATTTCTGCATCTGTATGAGAAAAGGTACCTTGTTACTTCCCCTTTATTTGCTGTTTTACTGCATAAGTTAGATGCCAGGGGAAGCCTTAGGTCTTAGACAGACAAAGGATGTCTAAGAGTAGGATTTTTATGAATCCAAGTATGAATTATCCCATACTCAGTGGTGAAATGTTGGATAAAGGAATAGAAGAGATAAGAAATAGGTTGATATTCTTAGAGGTTGAGCAGGCCCAGTTAAAAAGCAGTAACCCTGTTGTGTCTGCCAGTCAGAAAGCTAAACCTCCTGTCAGCCCTTTTGATCCTTTGTATGACCAACTGGATTTGTCATGGGTGGATTATAGAATAGAAACTATGCCTGCTAGGATATACTGTCAGATGCCTAGATTTAGTGGTCACAGTATATGTGATGGGAATGCACATATCCAAAATTTTCACAGTTTTATGGGAAAATATTCATTCAGAGATGAGGATATGTGGATGAGGTTTTTTGTTAGGTCCTTTGATGCAAAAGCAAAAGACTGGTATTTGAGCTTTCCAAAGAAATCCTTTGCCTGTTGGGATGAACTTGCTGACTGTTTCAAGGAAGAATTTGCAAAAGAACCGGCTGATTTTGTTACAGAATTGATGAGAATCAGAAAACAAGATGAAGAGCCATGTGTTGATTTCAGTCATAGGTTTGCAGTAGCCCTTTCACATGTCCCTGAAAGTTTCAGACCTGATATTTCAGCCTGTGTTGGCATATTCTTTGAAGCTTTTGAGGAGGGCTTTAGTGCAATACTGAGGGATTTCAAGGTGACAAGTATGCAGATGGCATACAGGTTCATAGAAAAGATAGAAAAAACCAGAAATGTGTACCTGCTGAAACCCCTGTCCCCAGGCCTTGGTGTGAGAAATGGTTATGAGGCTGCAAATGACCAAATGATTATGGCATCATGTGCAGATAAAAATGAAAATAAAAGCATAGAGGTTGAGACTGCTGTGTTTGAACATAATGCTAACAATACTGCTCAACTGGATTGTTTACCAGTTGAGGATGCCAGTGAAAGGACTAATGAGGATTCCCATTGCAATGATGAGGCATCTGACCATGAAAACAATAACGAGGTTGTGGACAGCAATGAGCAATTTTTGGAATGGACCTGTGGAGATAATTGTGAGTATTGTACTCAAGACAGAGAAGATATAAGCAAACAGAGAAGCAGTCCTATGTGTGACCCATTGCCTACCTTTCAAACACATGGAGATCATGAAGAGCAGTCAGAAATTGAAATAAGTGCTAGTTCAGAGCATGATTGTTTTTCATTTGATGGCTGTTTTGCTTATGACACACAGGCTGATACTCCTCCACAGAGTGAATCCATTGGTGATGAAGATGTGTGCTCTGCTGCCCATGAACAAATGGCATACTATGATGAAACTGATGCACCTGGGTCACCCATTTATGACACATATGGTGATGAGGATCTGTCTGAGTATGGTGAGGATATTGACACTATTTTTGACTTGGATTCCGTTTCTCATCCTGATGAAAGAGGAAACAACATACATCAGGTAAGTGACTGCGAAAATGTGCCTGATTGTAAAGAGGTGCCAGAGCCTGATCTTTTCCAGCTTGGTGCTGCTGATTGTTGTGTACATGATGTGCACAATTGTGATTTTGAAAGCTTTCCTTTTGATGTGCCAGCATATAATACAATGAGCCCTGATCTTCCTAGTTATGTGGTGGACTCTGAGTGTTTCCTATTTGCAGTCCAGCTAGGAGATCATGTTGCGATGCATGATGATGATACAGATGATAACCTGTGTTCTATACCATTTGAGTATGCATTGCTTGATAAATTCTACACCCACATGGCACATGATGTTGAAGGTTATCTGCACAGGGGTGATAATGACAAGCCAAACCAGAGGATTGAATATGCAGATGACAAGATTTGTTTGTGGGTGGATCCTGACAGTATCTCCAAGCTTGACCCAGTGCATGCAGATGAAAACAAGATATTTGACAAAGGGAGATACATGCTTTTCTTTTCTTGGTGGCCTTAGGCCATCAAGTGTGTTTGGTGATGCAGGTCGGTGTAATATTTGACTCTGTGCCCAATGGATAAGGGACTGGTCTGCATCCCAGAGATCTGGGGTTCTCGCTGCAGTCTTGCACCTGCACGTACCCAGACAGAGCCACTGTTAGTGCCTGAATTGACTGACAATTTTTGAGCAATTTTCATGCAGGCACTTTCCCTAAGAATCCAAAAAATGTTCTAAGTCTTTGGGCCTCCTCAGCATTTTTCAACTGCATCATCATATTCTCTTCGAGGAGGAGGTCATCATCATCATATTGTCTTCGATGATGGTCAGCATCATCGTGTTCTCCGTCGACCGGCTTCTCTTCGTCATCATCATATTTCAATATCGGGTGATGTTTGGTTATTATCCTGATCCTGCTGATGAGCCACAGTGCGCCCTGATTTGCTTGCGGGGGTGATTTCTCAAGTATCCGGTGATCTTCCAATTATCACCTTGCCCAAACATGATGATGATGTTGCCCCGATATCCTGAAGGGGTTATTCTCTAAGTTGTTCGACCTGACCTATTTCTTCTAAGGGTCGTCTTCATCATCATCATCATATTTCCAGTTATCACCGTGTCGCTTGCGAGGGTCATCATATTTTCTGCCTTCATGATATTTTCGCCGGGGTGATATTTTTATCATCGGGTGATCTTGGTTATGATCATCCTGATGATGTTGTTGAAGAGTTCTAAGTGTGACCCGATATTCACTGGGGTCATCATATTTTGAACGTCAGGATGATCTTAGTCAATATCATCCTGATGATGTTATATCACTTCTTGTTCGTTGTTTTGTCATCCTGATGATGCTGACGTCATTCTTACGTCAGGGTGATATCCGGTTCTCTGCCTATATGCATCATGATATTTCCGAAGGAGGGGGTGATATTTCATATCACCCGGGTGTATGTTTGTTCCAGCGTCATGATGATGCTGATATCAAGGAGATATCCGCCTGCTGGCTTCGTGCATTATCTAGTGGGGGTGATCTTTTCAAGCATCATCATATTCTTCTATCGCCCCGATCTTATAGTGGAGCTACAGTGCAACCTGATATTTGTGCATCAGGATGATATTTCCAAATATCCGGTTGTCTTTCGAATATCATCCTGATGTTAATATGATGATGACGTCATCAAGGTCCGTGGGGGTCATATTTCTAACACTGATCATCTTGAGGAGATCTCCTGATATTTGCAAACATGATGATGATGTCATCCGGATATGAGGAGGTGCGCAGTGGGCAGATATGATGATGATGTCAGCAGGATATGATGATGACGTCATCAGGATGTTCATCGGCCAGACTTTTGGTATAGGCTCAGCAGGAGGATGTTTCTCCGATGGATCAGGTTGTGCCGATGAAGGCGATTATCATGTAGGCTATATTGCGATATGATGATGACGTCAAGGTGATATTTCAATCGACAGGATATCATGCTGCTGGAGGGTGATGATGATGAAGTCTTATACTAGTGTCGTCAGGAGCAAAAGCACCGACGTGATATATGCTCATGACCTAGTATATAAAGTGTTATTGAGGTCATCGCGGGGTGCATGTGGGATATTGTTATCCTGCATTTTCAAATATCATGATGATGAATCTCGGCGGGAAATGCTTGCGATAGTCTGTTTGATGATTTTCCCAAGGCCGCGGGTTGGTGCGCCATTAATGGCGATTGTTGCAGAGGTATGGGCGATGGCGTGGGTCGATCTTGTACCCGACTGGAGGTGTCAATCAGCGGGCAGGCGCGCAGGGCTCGAGAAATCTTCCTGTCTCCTCCCCTACCTGCTGCATTCAAGTTTGGGCGCCAATCTGGGTGTGTTTGAGCGCCATTTTCATGATACCGTGTATTTGGCGAGATTTTGGTCAACATTGTAATTAATTGCTGAGCACCTACCTGGCTGTTATAAGCAGGTTGTGTTGTTCATTTGTGGTTGTTGAAAGTTGATGATTTTGGCTCTGTAATGCATAACAAGCTGATCTGGTTGCTCTGTACAGCTTACCTGTGAGTTTATGTATCTCCTGTTGTTTGTTTTTGGCATGAACCCACTGATTTCATGATTAAACTTATATGAGAAATGCTGTTTGGCATGTGTTGTGTTAATTCTGTCTCCAGTATTGCATGTATTCTTCTTCTGAATCTGGATGTTTGGTAATGTTTAGATTCTAGAGCATAGAATTCCTATGTTGACTGTCTGATCTTCTGACTTCTACTCAAGGGGTAGATTAAACTGTTTTCAGGTTGAACATTGGGAGGGATATACTGCAGTAGGGATACCATAAGTAGAGATAACCTAACACTTTGTATTGGGAGATGCCTGTAAGGCAGGTATCACATAGATCCCCTTGAAATCCAGTTTTAGTTGTTTATGCTGATCATTCACAGGTGTATGTCTATTGACTCCAGGCCCTGGATAGGCACCAATCATGCTTTGTTTTGTGTTATAACCATATCCAGCTTTGCATCCACACTTAAACTCCAAAGCAAAATCTAAAACCAACATTAGGACATTAGAGTTAGTTTTAGGAACCTCAGTCCTCTGTCTGCAACTGCAAATAGGCCCAAAGCTAGCCCCTTTGCCCTTATCTTTCAGTTTTGGTCTACATACAGGAGGACTCATCTGCTTTCTGTCAACATCCCAGCCTTGCATGCATATCCTTATGGATGTTGAGTAGGGAATACCCCCCTAGGTCTTGCAGAGCCTGAAGAAGAAGAGGAGATAAAATATAGAGTCTATCTCCTATACTGTTGACCCCCTGGCCCAGAGCTCCTGTTGATCACTGATGGCTACCTTGTAGGGATATCTGGGAATAAGCATCCAGTCTGGGAAAAAGTCAACAGCTGCAAAGTCAAGGGACAACGGAAAAACAAGTGAGAGGAGTCCTCCTCTCCACATCCACACATAACACACATAGAAGGACCTTTAAAACCCCGCTTCCGAATATTATCCCAAGTCAAGCACCTATTCCAAGCCAAAGTCCAAATAAAGTAGTTACACTTCGGCCAAGAAAGCTTATTCCACACTTTCTTCGACCAGTGAACCTCCACCCCATCCAGCTGGTTAGATAACAACACCTGATATCCAGAAGCAACAGTATAGACACCCTTAGGATTAGGAGACCAAGAAAGAACATCCCCTTCCTGGAGGGAGCTACAACATCTACGAGAAAGGATACTATGAAGCTCAGCACACTCCTCCTCCATACCAGCAACAGGCCACTCATCAGGATTCTTCCATCTTGCCACCACCAACTGCCCATGAGAAGAAAAGGACTTGAAGTCACTCACCCTTGACCAACCAACTTCACAGAACCTCTGGCACAGAGTCACCAAATTAGGAAACTGAGAAACAATGGGAGGGAAACCATCCCAAGAATCAGACCAAAAATGAGCTTTTGTCCCTCTTTTACAAATCCAAAATAAACCATCCTTGACCAGAGCAGCCCCTTTCTTGAGCATACTCCAAATCACCGTGCCTTTCCCCACCAGTGGATACCGAGGAATATCAATTTGAGGGATCCCCGGGAAGTATTTCTGAGTTAATATCCTGGCCCAGATCCCATCCTACTCCACACACCACCGCCAATACAATTTAGCAGCCAACGCCATCCCTGACAACGACGACTGCCTTAACTCGAGGCCGCCAAACTGCTTCGGGCTACAAACAATGTCCCATCTAACAAGGCTCCATTTAGAGGACAATAAGCTACCAACCCATAAAAACTATCTTGCTAAGGAATCTAATTGCCTAACAAAACCCAAAGGGGCCACCTGAATCATACATCTATAAATGGGGAGGGCCTGCACCACAGACTTGAGCAACTGAACACGACCCGCAAAGGACAACCAGCGATGGGTCCAATGATTAACTTTCACACGAAATTTATCTAGAATATTCTGCCAAGACTCCTTGGGAAGTCTTCCAATAGAGATGGGAATACCAAGATAGGTCAAAGGGAGAACCCCAGTCTGAAATCTCAAGATATGAGTAATTCGCCTCTGAATGGAACCTGGAGTATTGAAGAAAAAGATGGAAGACTTATCTTCATTAATCAATTGGCCCGAAGCTAGAAGATAAACATCCAACACCTTGCGCAAATTTGAAGCTTCCCTAATTGTAGCCATACCCATCAAAGCAGTGTCATCAACAAACTGCAAGTGAGATTGTGGAGGTAAACCACCTCCCCACCCCCAGCCCTGAATGAAACCTAACTCCACATTCCTTCTTATCAAGCATCCTAGAACCTCAACAAGAAGAAGAAACAAGTAAGGAGAGAGGGGGTCACCCTGCCGCAAACCTCGAGAGGCGCCAAAAAGCTCAGAGTGCTCACCATTTATTAACACAGAGAAGGAGACCGAAGTAACACAACTCATAACCCAATAAATCCACTCATCCCCAAAACCAAAAGCACCAAGAACCTTCTGAAGGAAGGACCATCGAACACGGTCATAAGCCTTAGCCATATCAAGCTTGATGAACATTGCCTTATCTTTGGAATTAGCCATAGAGTGAATGGTTTCAGTTGCAATAACAACCCCATCCAGAATTTGACGTCCCGCTACAAAACCACTCTGTTCCTCAGAAATCAACACTTTAAGCCACTTTTTCAACCTATCAGCAATCAATTTAGAGATAATTTTATAAATCCCATTGCAAAGAGAGATAGGATGAAATTGACTTAACCTATCCGCCCCATCACACTTTGGGATGAGAGCAAGGAAGGTAGAATTCAAAGCCCGTAACATCTTTTTATTCTTATGAGACTCCTGAACAACTGCCAACAAGTCCAACTTGATAATCTCCCAGAATTCTTGAAAGAACTCAATCGGGAAACCATCAGGGCCAGGAGCTTTCCCCCTCTTCATTTGAAACACGATCCCCTCTAGCTCCTCAATCGAAATATCACTCATAAGATGCTCATTCATCTCCCTAGAAACCAAAGAAGGGATACAAGAAAGGACCTGAGCTTCCTCATCAGAACCCCCCTGCGAGTCCTCCCTAAATAAAGAAGCAAAATATTGCATAGCTTCACATGTGATTTCCTGCAAAGAAGAAAGAGTTTCACCCCTGTCATTCACTAGAGTAGAAATAGAATTGCCATGTCTCCTGGCTTTCACCGAGTTGAAGAAAAAAGCGGTATTTTTATCCCCTTCCTGAAGCCACTCAATCCGAGCCTTTTGTTTCCAAAAAACTTCCTCTCATAGCTCACACTCTTCCAATGCTTTCAAAGCCCTAGTCTCTTCCCGAAGCAGATCCTCAATCACTCCATCCTCCCTGATCAACCTCGTAATACCATCCAACTCAGCTTGGGCAGCAGTCTTAGCATGGAAAATATTTCCAAAGCACTGCCGATTCCAACGTTTAAGCTGATACTTGACAAATTGAAGTAACTTAGCAAAAGTATACATTGCTGTACCATAAGAAGGTCTACCATACCTCCACCACTCAACAATATAGTCATGTAGAGAGGAGTCACGCAACCACATAAGCTGGAACTTGAAAGAAGGAGACCGAGGCACACGAGCTGAAGAAATAGCCAGCTTGATAGGCCAATGATCTGATCCCCTCGAATCCAAAATTTTAGAGCTAGAAGACCACAACACACCAACCCAGTAGCAAGAAACCAGAAAGCGGTCAAGTCTTCCGCAATGTAGTTATTCCCAATCCTCCAATTATTCCAAGTAAATTGGCCATTAATGGGCTTGATATCCACAAGATTTAAAGCTGAAATGTTATCCTGAAGTAGCAGCATAGAAGGCTCAAGCCTCGCAATACCACCCCTCTTCTCAGCCAACTCAGAAATAGCATTGAAGTCTCCAGCCATAATCCACAGATGGAAAGGAACCATGCTTCAGACAAACCGGATATGGGACCACAACAGTTGTTTACCCTGAAGTTCAATAGGTGCATAGATATTGGAGAAGAGAACAGACTCCCCTGTCTCAAAACAAGAATCAATCATAGAGATAGAAGACTGAAAGGACAACCACGAAAGAGGGCGGATCTTCCGAGGATTCCATAAACAAGCCACTCCTCCAGCAGACCCTTGAGCACCAATACACTGGTACTCTCCACTCCCCCACAACTTAGGCACTAAACCAAACATACACTCCACTGATAACTTAGTCTCCTACAGGAAAAGAACATCAGGAGATTGACTTCTAACTAAATCACGAACAACTTTTTGTCGAGGGCCACTGTTCAAGCCCCTTACATTCCAGGATAGAACAATCATTTCAAGGGGCTTGAAAAATGAGAATCTAGAGTCTTAACAGACCCTGACTCTACCAAAGTTTCCCCTGTTAATTTAATCTTATCCAAATCCTTTTTTCTACCAAGCTTGGAAGACTTGTCCCCAACCCCTTTTTTTGGATCCTTTTGATGAAGACCCAAATGAGAAGAAGACTTATTAATCTTCACCCCCTCAGTACCTACATTTGAAACAAGAGGAGATCCATCCTCACCACCCTTCTTCCCTACTATAATAGGAACTGATTCCACCTGGACTTCCATTTGAACATCTGTGTCCATTTGCAAAGCCCTATTATCCTGCAAAACCTGAGTAGCTTCAGAAAGAAGGCCCTCTTGTCCTGTACCTTTGATCCATATTCACCAAGCCTGGATTCACTTCTTGCTGGCTGAGATCATCTAAAACTTCAAATTTGTTGAAAGAATCTTCATCCTGCCTTTCCTTCAAAGTCCTCTTTTGACCTCGATTCCTATTTCGAGCCTTGACAGGAACGAAACCATCAGCCCCATCCACATCACCAAGAATGGGTTCCTTCCCCTTTTCGACTCTAGGGGGATTGCGGGGAGGCTGAGAAGGCTGGGAGTCCACAGGCCTAGCCTTAGGGCATCTCCTCTGTAAATGTCCATATTCATGACAGAGACGGCACCGAAAAGGAAGAGTCTCATAGTCCAACTGCTGCACCCAAGAGTAAGGACCCGTACACATATCCACCGAATCTGGCAAGGGCTTACTTAAATCAATCTCAACATAGATACGAGCAAAAGTCATCACCTTTTTAACTTGAGTCTGCTGTGAAGCACCAACTGGTTTTCCTAGCATTGAAGCCAACAAGTGTAAAACATCATCCCGCCAACATTCCACAGGAAACCTTGGAAGCCGAACCCACACTGGAACCCGATTTGGAAGCTCTTCAGCAGGATTGAATCCCGCATGCCAAGGTTTAATGAATAACCCAATCTGATTATGAAAATAGGGGCCTCCTTCAAAGGCCTTGTTGCGATCTGCCAAGCAATTGAATGAAACCATGAAAAATTTATTTGCTAAAAGCATAACCTCCATTTCTCCCTCTGGCATCCAAGTCCGTTGGGCCCATGATTCAAGAAATTGTAAAGAAATCTACATCCCCATAAACTTGCACAGCAATGCATGCTTCGAATAATAATCAATATCTTCTGCAATCATCTCCAGCGGGATAACCAATTTTGGCCTCTCCTCACAACGTTCAAGACATCCATTGATCTTCGTAATCTGAGTATCACCAGACAAACCTGAACCAACCAACCCTGGATCTGATGAGAACAAGTTATTATTAAAAACCTTCGAAGCGTGTGAAGGAGAATTTCCACGAACCGCTGCTGAGCGAAAATCCATCTTGGGACTAGCCCCTAAAGACTCCTCGATCGGCATTGAAGCTAAACAAGATCCAAGGCGGGCAAGCAGGCCCCCGAGAAAAAAGAACCACCACTAGGGTTTAACCGATCCACCACCCAGCATTGCCTTCAAACTGCAGACCCAAACCAACCAGGCACAAAAACCCCACCCACTGCCTCCAGCCAGGCACAAAACCCCGCACGCTCAAGGAGAAAGATACACCGATGCAGATGAAAAAACTTTGCACTGATAAAAAAACACAACCCCAGACCTCCCCAAAACGCATGCACTCCCCACACTTCATACGACCAAGAAAAAACCAGAGGATCGGGCTAGGCCACGAAAGCCCTAGCTCGACATGCAGAGCAAAAAATCGACATCCTTCCTCCTTGTCTGAATCCAAATAAATCTCAAAGTAATAAAAGAGAGCATAATCTAAAACATCATTTATGAATCCAATGGATTCGTTCTAGATTTCACATAATTTCCCTTGAAAGTTTCCACAGAACATCTCATATTTATACTCAATAATAACTTAAGACTATTGAATATCCAAGAAAATTTTGATAACTAAAATAATATGTTTATGACCATAAGATTAGTGTATCATTACTAACACAAAGGATATATCTAACTAACAAAAGTAACTTCAAACTCACTCATTAACTCCATAATAGAAACATTATACTCTTCCTAAACATTACACCAAATTAAACTATACACCATTATCCAATAACATGGACTGTGGAAATATCATGAATACAATATACACCATTATCCAAGAGACATTAGTAACTACATATCAGTGAAAAGACAAGCATCTTATATTTGAATACCATGATTCCATACTTTTCTAAACCAATTTTCTCTTCCAAGTATTATGCAATTATCTAATAGCAAACTATTTCATTTATCCAAAGTGTAAGATAATTTCACATATTTATATAAATAAACAATTACATAAATAAATTCACATTCTTTCTATATCTATAATTGTCTTTAATTTTAATCACAAAATAATTTCAAATTTATAATTTCATAACTAAGACATAATTATTTCTATGTACAAAATATTTTCAAACTAGAACATAACTCACTCCCTTCTAATAGCACCTTTCACATCAAATTAAAACAAGATAATACTTAATTCTAAGAACATTTATTTTCTAATCTATTTTCTAACTAGAAAAGTAAACAAATATTCAAATCTTATTTCTAAACTAACTATTTAGTTTATTATATTAATTCTAATCCTAACTTAAATATGATAGAATATTCTTAACCACATCATACTAAAAAAAGAAGATTTAACATATAAAAAAATACTTCTAAACAAAATTATCAAATTAAAATTCTCTAATTACGTCGAGAGGCGTTCCTACATTCACAACATGAATGGGAGCTGAAAGATTCTAGAATTTCTATGTAAACTTATAAGATTCCAATCTAGAATCTTTATTAAAAAACCAAATAGTCACTCCACAAATTAAAAAAACCAAAAACAAAAGAAGGTGGAATGAATTAAAAAAAGAAAAAATAAAATATATGTTGGATGGAAAGAAAAGTGGATGGCAGTTTCAAAGAAGCCATCACTATGCACTAAGATGAAAGAAAGAAAGGTTAAGAATGGCATATGAAAAGACACACATTCAATCTATTTATGTTGCCTCCTTCCTTAATTTTTTTCATATGTAGAACGCACATATCAAATTGTAGGATTTGATGTGAGGTGAAAGAGTGTGGTAAATTGATAAAAAAAAATAAGCGCCTCGAGAAGGATATCTCTTGGCATACTTTAGATATTTTTTTAAAATATAAATATACTAGTTAAATATGTATTTATTAATCTTACTAAATAATTCAATACCAATTATTTCTAAATATAATAAGATTCTAAACAAATCATTAAAGATTTAGTTTCTAAATAAGAAACATAAACCAATTTCTAAAACTAAAAAAATGCTTATCATTTCTTTCCTTTTTATCATTTTGTTTAAAAATTAGAAAGTATACAAATGAGGAATTCTTAAAAAAAATACAATAAAGAAAACTTATATAATTATACTAGATTAATTCTAAATGAGAAGATTTAAATCTATATTCTAGTTTTCTATTTTATACCATTGCCATTGTAAAAACTATTTAAAAACTTGTCTAAATATTATATTCCTCTTACTGATTATGTTTGAAGATCTAAGGAAAATAAAGATATCAAAATAAAAATAAAACTTTCTTTAAAAACTTTCCTATTCCTCTAACTAAGGTGTACGGCTATTATGGAAGATCCCATTAAACTTAAAGAAATTAAAGAAACTTTCTAAAATTTTAATGATCACTTAAGAATTATGCCCATTAACGAGTTTTCAAGAATAAAATCTAAAATCTATAATGAATTTTATCATATCAAGCATGCATGAATAAAAGATACACTTAGCCATTATATGACTTATATATATATATATATATATATATATATATATATATATATATATATATATATATATATATATATATATATACGGTGTCACTATATTATAATTACCCATTAATTAAATATAGTCAAGAATTATACATGGCTTCCATGAATGCCAAGCAAGCATTTCCAAATAAAATTGCAATGATGTCTTCAAATTTGTAGATGCAAAGTTACTTTTAAACTTCTAAATATAAATTGACACTATTAAAGATAAAACCCCCAATTTACACAACTTAAATCCAATCTCAACACCTCTGGGAAACAAAAACTAAGAATTATATAGAATGGCTCCCCCTGAGATCATTGGAGCCCACCATTTATTTTTATTATTATTATTTTTATTTCTTAGAGGATTAAATTAATAGATGAAGTAAAGAAATGATAACCCAATTTATACAGTTTATAGAGAAACTACAATAAATCCAAATCTCACAGACATGCAAATTACTCAATACTTTGGCATTCCTCATTCCTTCAAACAAAAGATAATCTACGAAATGATCTATAAACATACCTGTGATGAAATTTGTATGAAGATAATTAATTCTTAGCAGCCCCAAATCTATAATTTTCTTCAAACCTGTATCATAAATCAATTCTTTAAAGCCCAGAACAAAAATCTCCTCCCATCAAGATTCCCCATCCACAATTCTTCTAGATTTAGATGAATATCCTCCAAGAATAATGCTGGAACAAGTGAAAACAATATCTTCTCTCTCTTTTTTTTTTTGCATTTGACAATCCCATAATAATATCTCCAAAGCCTCTTCTCAAACGCATGCTCCTAAATAAATTAGTGAAGGTATTTAATTCCAATAAATTCACCTCACTCAAAATCCCCCTAAAAATAAAATATCACATACCCATAATAGCCAAAAGAGAATCTTCTCCTATTTCAAATCTCTAAAATAATAAATTGCCTTAACTCTTCCCTCACTCTCTTCAAAGATGGAAGAATAATAAATAAAATTTACCACTCCAATAACTTCCACTAACTTAATTTATTTTATTATTTGTTAAAAAAATAGATTTTATGACAACACATAAATGCTACCTATTTTATTTGCCACTCAACACAACATTTAATAATAATAATATATTTATTTATTAACTGTTGGGTGAATATTTTGTCTTCAACTAACTGAAGGCAAAATGGTTATATCGACCACAGTGTAATGGGATAAATCTCTCCTCTCCTCAAGGGGAGGTTCCCTATCACTTATCACAAAATACTTTAAACTAAATACTAATTCAGGGGTGAGACCATATCATCCATTTCTCTTTTTTCAGAAATGATGTTTATAAAATAAAAGAGCACTTTCTTGATACAAACTGAATAACCAAGAAACCCACGAGAGCACAAAGTCTATCGTTGCTTCTTTTGCTGATTTATAACTTAAAACCAAGTAGAATGAGGTGAAGCCCAAAGTCTTCACTGAAAACTACAACAAAATATATGATCACAAAAGATAATAGTAGTTCAAAGCCTTTCCAATATCTTTCACTTTAAAACACTAAATCACAAACTAAAGATAATTGATGTAGCACAAAGTCTCCACAATCAACTTTAGAACATCTCCAAGATTATTCTCACTCACACTACTATTTAATCAAACAGATAAGATCGTATTAGGAAAAGGACGTAAGAACAATTTCCAATACAACACAAGTTATTTCAACACAAATTTTGAATGATCACTTGCTTTCTTATTCACTTGATAAAATTTGATTTACAATTTGAACTCAAAGTCTCAAAATGCTCTTCAATTTGATAGAGTTTCGCTTCAATAACTAAGAGATAATATTTACAATAGAGGCCCTCTTTATTTATAGGGAGGAACCTGGAGCAAAAATAGGAAATTTACAACTACTTTGAGTTATTCAACAAATGAGTCCTTTTTGACTTGGGACTTCCTATGTTTTTACATGTAATTACATATGGAAAAAGTACATGTAAATATGTCCAAAATTGTTTCAAAAGTACATCTAGAAAGCAGAAAAATAAACTAAGTATTAGGAAAAACTGCTTCAACTTATATTGCCATCTTTCTTCATATGACAATCATACATGGTGAAAGCTGCTTGTATCCCAATACTGTCTGGACTAACTGTGTTCTTGAAAATCATCCTGGCTCTCACAATGGCATCTCTGACAGTGGTGACTAATTTTGCATGACTAGTTAACTTGGTTTTCAGATTATCCAAGGTTAACTGATTGTCAAGAATATTGTCCATGGAGGCCATTGAAAATGTTTTATCCTCAAACTCTTTCTGGAACATCTCTTCAAATTCCTGAACCATCTCTTCTGTAGAGAGAAATTAGTTATCTTGTGACACAAGCTTGCACGGTAGCTCCTCCAATTTATGCAGAAGACCAACATCACTATGTTACCTGAGTTTCCTTGCAGCTTCCAAGTCATTGAGCAAATCTTTCATCACGGCTCCGGTATGTCAATGCCTCTTTGGTCTCTGTATAGGAATCCCTATTAGGAATGGCACCAATTGATATCAGAGCGCTTATTTTTAGCTTTCTCATTTCCACCGTCTTATCATGATTCTTTTCTAAGCACTCGATATCTAGAGAAATGCCATCAATCAGGTCATCAAGTTCTGCTCTTATTTTCTCCATTTTATCTATCTTCTCAGATAACTCTGTAAGCAAAGATATCCCTTGTGTGTGCATCCTTTCTAATTACTCTTCAAGTACTCTTCCTTTGAGATGAGTCTTCTCTGCTTTCTGGATAACAGGGTCTTCTACAGAAACGGGCTCAGGAGTTACTGCTTTTGAATTCAAAGTGATCAAATATGGAAGCATCCCCAATATCAAAAGATGAAGAAGACAAGCTAGGAATAGACTCTGAAGAACAGAGAACATCTTCAAAAGTGTTTTGAGGATTGTCAAAAATAGTTTTGGAAGGGGAGGGAGATTCAGAAGAGGGAATATCAATAGGTGTATCAGACAAAGGAGCTACAACATGTGTGTCAGGCAAAGGAGAAGAGATTCCTATTTCCTTTTGTACATTCTCCTGTGGAGACAAAGCTTCCTCTTCTTGTTGATCTGTAGGCCTATCTTCAACCTCCATTTCTTCAGTGGCTGGCTCTTCAACTTCCATATCTTCTATTTCAGCCTCTTTCTCCACAGTCTTTGATTTCTTCATCACAAACGTGATTCTAGGCTTATGTGTTTTGGAAGAAGAGGGAACATCACTTTTGTTCTTCGTCCTGTTTTCCATCTTTTAACTTGTTTGCTCCTGGACCTCAGTCTCTAATCCTGTAAGGAATTCTTTCAAAGCAATTCCTTTATTGGCTAGCCAATTATTAGTGTTTCCCAATATAGGCTCACATCTTTTCCTCAAAGAGGTCAACTCTTTTTGAGACCATTGGATTGGAGGAAGGGGAGTGTCAGCAATCTGCTCAGTGTTATACCTGTCATCAACCAATTCTCCATCATCCACTAGATCCTCAGGAATATCAGCAAGTCCCAGATATTCAATCTACTCAAGAGATAACCTGCTGTAGTCCAACTTCCTGACATCTTTTTCTGTTCTCAAATCTACCCAGACATCCTCAACCATAGGTTCATGGAATTGGGTTTTCCTATTGATTTTGTCTTTCACACCCCTGTAGTCAAACTTTGGTCTTCTCTTGAATTGCTTCATGGTAACAAGCTGCATCTCAGTCTCCATGACCCTTGCCTTGCAGCAGTTGATTCTGAGAACCTACCAATTTCAATTAGAAACCTGAAATCGGGCTTCTTGAGCTCCATTTGTTTATTATGCACGATGATCATTTGTCTGCATAACTCCATTAGGACCAGTTTGTCTGAAAGGAACCTTGGCAACATATAAGGATGACCTTGGAAAAAACCAACCCTCAGGTATGAGAAAGAAGGAAACTGTAAGAACATGCATCCAAAATCATTTACCACTGTCCAAGCCTCATCTGACACTCTTCTTTGTTCTAGTTGGGGATCAAAAAGACACAAGAATACTACAAAGAAAGCATCATTTACTCTCCTGAAATGATGAATAGAACCCTTCAATGTTAATTGAGAGTAGTATTGATACACAAGGATTACCCTCCTATCTCCTTCTGATGTTAGACTTGGAAAGATCCTCATTGAGGCTGTTATATACACCAGGTAAGAAGTCATGTAGAACTTGAAAGTGGTGGATACCTTTGTCAATTGCTCATGCAAAGCATTACTGATTTGTTCACCCCAGAAGATAGTTTGTTTGCCTTGGAGTATTACCTTAATGAAATGATACATCCACTCATGAAATAGTGAAGAAGAAGCCAATCCTCTTATCCTGCTGAGAAGAGTAATCAAATCACCAACCTCTTCTATAAAGTCACTCCTAGGAAAGCTTCGTGGCCACCTAGACAAGTTTGACCGTGGAGTTTTAAGCCATTTAGTATTGATTACCTTCTTGGCTTTCTCTGGATTCTTGTCATACTCTTTTTGTGCTTCAGCAAAATCAAGCTTTGTCACTTCTGTAGTAGGAGGGCACATAAACACCTTATCAATGAACTCAGGATCAAGTCTGATTATTACATTGCCACTCGCATCCACCACATCCCTAGTATCTCTGTTATAAAAATGAGCACACTGAAGGACAAATTCTGTGTTGTGGGCCACCACCAGGAAAGCCGACACCAAGTGAATGTTACTGTCAATTATCTTCTTCATTGTGGAGCTGGGATTATTTGACTTGGTTCTCTCTACAAATTCAGCCATGTCCACATGGCCAATCTCTGTATCTCTAATGTCGTCGATATTAGAAGTGACTGAGGTGATTGGGAAAACACCTTGATATTTGTACTTCATCGCTTTCGACTTCTTCGGGGACAACTCAGTCATTTGAACAAGCTACCACCAGAAGGATGTCGATGAAGATAGAAGATCCACATAAGAAACTGCAACAAAAAAGTCATGATCATGCAATTAGGGGAAAAACTGGTAATATGGGAAAATTGCATGTCGATGATCATGACTATGGAGACATGCTCGAAAGGACTAGAGTGCGAGCAGGCCAAAAAATGGAGGAAAGCAGGCTCGAAAAAGCAAAATTGAAAATATCCCAGAGATAGGAAAATTTGAGAGAATGTTTGCATGGGTGGCAAAATTTTCCGCCTTTGCATGTGAGGGATATTGTACACGTGTATCGGCAACAAAATTTATCACTACTGCATGTTCCAGAAAAAGAGTTATATGTTGGAGCGGCAAATTATGTGGACACTGCACGAGTAATAAGGAAATTGCAAGTTTGATGTTCAAGCAGCAATTTTTGTCGACAATGCATATGGTATAAGAGTTGCAAGATTTTCATGTAAGGGCAGCGGATTTCACCGCCCTTGCACTTCCACTTGAAAGCATTGTCAAATACATGACCGCAAAATATGACGACACTGCTCATAAGGTAGGGTTGTAAGTGTTTGAACGGTGAATAACACCGACTCTACATTTTGATAGGAAATCTTCTGTGTAAGGGTGGTGGATTTTGCCGCCCATACACCTTGTGTTTGGAAAAAACTTTAAATGCCTAAGCGGAAAAATGGTGACCTCGCGTCTTGTATACATGTGAAGATCAATGATTTCATGAGACAAAAACTACGAAAACACTCACAAGATAATATCGGCCAAAGGGGGCTTAAACTAAAAATAGGGTTTTGTCACAAAAAGAAGAAATAAATGAAAAACTACAATTTTGTTTTGAATAATATACACACAATATGACCTTCGGAGGACAAGGGTTCAATTGCTTTAACTAACAAAAAATAGAAGATTTAAATAAGGAAACAATAACAAACAAAAACACTTACCTGTTTCAAATGGAAGAAAACCCTAAGTGTGTCGACTCAACTGTAACTCGAAACCCATTATAATCCAAAGGCACGTGATGAAAAGGTTGAAGAAAGAATTCACGAATTGACTAGAAGGTTTTGAATTAGAAGAAATGACGAGAAATAATGAGTTAAATAACACATTTAAAAGGCTCGAAATTAAGCCCTTAATGCTTGGCACGAGTGGCCATTAATGCCACTTGAAGTTCAAGATCTTGGAATTCTTGCTCAGGTGGTGATTTCGGCCGACCTTACACGTGTTTCACAAAAATGCAAAAGCGGCAAAAACTGCTGATCTTGCATATGTTAAAACCTTTTTAAAGAGAACATGCAATGGTGGCGAAAAGTGCCGCTCGGGCATGTGGAAAAAGAAAAACTATGTAAAAGTGGCAGAAATTGCTGACACTACACATAAACAAAAATACATGTAAAAGCGGTGAATTTGGTCGACTTTACATGTGAAGACTCAAATTTTACTAACACCCTAAAAATGACCAAAATTGATATTTTGATCAGTTTACGACTTAATCAATTTGCGCCAACTTCGAGGAATTGATTCGAGGGAATGTCACAAACTAGTTTAGGATGTCAAACGACTTCGCATGGGACCAAGAGAATCTTGTCTTGATTTGCAAACTTAGAGTGTAGATTACAAAAGGGACAAGTTTCGTAGGGGTTGTCTACAAAAATGAGCATAGCTGATTTTGAGAACAACATTAACTTAACTACTAATATAATATATATACATATTCAATAAACTAAATTTACATAAAGACATTTATATTTATTTAATTATAAAAAATGTCTTTATGACTAATAATATTATTTAACGCCATGATTAACCAAAGCATCAAATAAACAATCCAAACCAAATAACCAAATGCCAAACATACCTGACACATCCAAAGTGAAAATAGAGGGGCACCACATTATTCCTATGCGACATAGTCCTTGGAGATCACATCCTAAACCTTTCATCACATCCACTATTGCTCATCCTTGTATCCATCCATCTATCATAAGTCTTCCATCCCATCCGCTATTGTCCTATCTTCTTATCCCTCCATTTATCATGAGTCTTCCATTCCATTTACTATCGCCTATCTTCTTATCCATCTATCTAATCCCACCTCCATCCTTGCCTTTAGACTTATTTTTCCCTTGTCATTGATATCTAGCATCCAAGCTATCCAAATTGTAATCCAATGCCATCCTAAAACATACAAAAACACATAAAAAAATCAAAACATTTCAAAAAATCCCAAAAAAATAAAAACAAATAAAAAATACAAAAAATCAAATATCCAAAAATCTAAGCAATAAAACCAAATACAATTCATCTTTAATCCATACAATCTAGCTAATCAATCAAGCCAAATCATCCAATCACATCCTTTGGTCTTGATCCTAATCTTGTCATAAACCAAATCAATCATCATCACTCATCAATGAGATATATTGTTCCCAAATTCTTGTGTTGATCTAGGGATATATCATTCCCCACAATGTCAACACTATCCTTATCAATCAAATCCTGATGTTGATATGCATGGCCAACAACACTAGTATCATCATCATCATCATCATCATTAACATCATCATAATCAATCAATCAAACAATCAAACAATCATTGGTTTATAGCTTGACAAGGGAAATACCTTGTTTGTTTTTGAATTATTTGTGCATGTTTGCTTGCTTGCTTATGTGTGTTATCATTTTATCTTGCATTTGTATCAAATCTATATCTTTCTAGCTAATATTCATATCTTGTGTATGGTGGAACAACTTTTTTACATATCCTTTGCATTTAAGTTAATTTCATACCTTTTGTGTATTTGGACTTTAATGCTCTAAGTTTCCTTCCTCATACGTCTAAACAAGGTTATATTACGCTGGATGCACATGACACATCGTCACCTTGGTCTTTATACCTTGGTGCATAATGTCTAGTGCTATATCAAACTACATGGTTGCTCACCCTCATGCAACATAACATATCATTCATCTCTTTCATCCATTACTTTTTCTTGCATCCTCCATCCCTTGACCAATCCCTTTCATTCATTTCGAGAGCCTACCCATGTTCTTCCAACCTGCCTATCCTCTCGAGGGAGCATCATCCTATCCTTACATCATTAGCCTATCCTTACATCATCATCTTATCCTTACATCATCATCCTATCCTTCATCCATTCCTCCTTATCACTCTTTCAAGTGGTTGGGGCATCCTTCCCTTCTATCCATACCTTATCTTCTTTGAAATTATGTTACTTCTCTTAATCGCAACACCATCTCAAAGAGGGGCAAAATGTAGACACCTAAAATTGACTAGGTCTCGTGACATCACCTTTTGATACCTCTTGCAACACCTTATGGCACATTTTGTCCTAGAACCCTTACATACCCCCTTCCATCACCTCATTAGTTAAATAAATTATATTTATTTAACTAATCCCTCTTTATCCCATTTTTATCCTCTCTAGCCAAATTAATTAAATAAATGTTAAATTTATTTAATTAATTTGGCTAGAGAGGATAAAAATGGGATAAAGAGGGATTAGTTAAATAAATATGATTTATTTAACTAATGAGGTGATGGAATTTTCTCCATCATCCTCATCTAATTAATTAAATAAATTATATTTATTTAATTAATCACCTTTTTAATCCCTTCTAGCCAAATCATTTAAATAAATTAAAGATTTATTTAATTAATGTTTTCCACATCATCCCTCTCCAAAATTAAATAATTTTATTATTTAATTCCCTATTTGTCTTTATCCTCACATGACTAGAAGCTTCTAGAAATCCTTATTACAAGGAAGCCTCTAGAAAATTCTTAATCCTTATCCTTGACTTAATTCCTCTCATTCAAGCCTCATGTGACACTTGACACATGACTACAACTCTAAGCCTTGATCCACGTCTCACTTAATCCTAGCCATCCATCACTAATCTAATCCTAGCCATCCATTCCTATCCCTCATCTCCTATAAATGAAGCCTCACCCAAGCCATTTGGGGGATACACACTTCAAGTATCATCATGTTGTCCAAACTACTCTAGAGCCTCTTATCTATCATCCTCATACTAGTGCTATGCTGCAAAAATCATGAGCAATCAACATATCATTCTATCATAGAGAATATAGCTAGTAGATTAGGGTGCATCTACCCTATTTTATCAAGTGTGGAGGACTTGGTTTGAAGGTGAAGGTATTGGGCTGTTTACATTTATCTTCCATTGTCCTTTGATCCATTTTTCTGCATACACTATGTTTTGCACACATTTTAGTGTTCCCTTTTAGTGTGTCATTTTATCCCTCTTTAGCCCTTCATTTATCCTTATACCTTTGCATTTTTTTTGTGCCAATGTGTTTTCCCCTTTCCCATGTGTTTCTTAGCCCTTAAGTAAGTCTTGTTTATCCTTGATATGTGATAGTTATCCTCACCTACCTCACCTACCCCTCATTCAATGTTTGTGGCTTGTCCTCATGTGTGTTTACCACTCCTTTAACCCTTTTCCCCTATTTTATAGCATCCCATGTATCATTTTTGTGTGCAAACACCTCCATTGGTATTTATGTTTCCCTTGTTACCTCTCCCAAGATTTTTGGGCCCCTAGCATTTAAAAATTGGGGCGCCCCCATTTTTTGCAAGAATCTTCCCCAATTTTTAGTGGTTGATATTTAATGAAAATTAAGTCACCATTTTCCTGTAGATCTTCAAAAATCTATAAATAGACCCCTCTTTTCTCACATTTCATCATGAAGCAATTATTTTCTTGTCCAAAATCTCTTTGTATTTCCTCTTGTCCAAGCTTTCTTCAAGATATTTGTAGGTGAATCATGGAGGAGTGTCATATGGAAGCTTAAGTTTTCAAATTTGGATCCACGAAGTCTTTTCTTACTTCTCAAGCATAGGTCATATTTGGGGTTGTTAGTCATTTTGTTTATCCTAGTTGATATCCTTCTTCTTCCATTGAAGCCTTTTGATCCCCATTTTCCCTTTCCAATTTTGTATATTTCTATTCTCCCATCATCCCTTGTCTTTATTTTATCACCAAGGCTCTAGTTCATCCATTTTCCCTTGTTTTCATATCTCCATGTCCTAGGGTTTTATCTATTGACAATAGGTTTTATGTGTTTCCAATCATCTTAGCCATTCTATCATCTTATTTTACATTGTCATAGCTTGGTTACAATAATTTTGTGTTTGTGTATTTATGTTGGAAAACCCACAAGGAGGTTGACTAAGAGAGGCTCCCCTTTAACAATCTTGTTGATGGGTTTTTTGATACACTACTCAACTTAGGTGAAATACCATAAATACCTCACCTCTCCTAAAAGTTTATCAATCTCCTAGAAGAAGATCAACAACCCCAAGGTCTTTGTAACTAGGTCTTGGCCTTTTGTATGATAAATTAGGATCCTATGTATTGTTGTTCCAATCAAGGGCCTATGGTGTTTGGGAACCTTTACAACATTTAAGGGGTTAATTACACATAAACAATTAGTGTTTCATATTTAACCATGCATGTACAAACTGATTTAAACATTAATTTCCATAAAATGTTACTTTTCAGCTCATAAACTAGCAATAAATCAACTTGTAACAATGAGATTTTAAATTTAGAATAGCAAATTGCAAGTGAAGTTCCTAAAACTAATCCTAAACTACATAGATCTACAAAAAAGGTGAAAAATATATAGAGTTTAGAGAGAATTTATAACTAAAATCTAAGCTCATTTTCTCATTTCACACATCACCAATGAATAGACAATTTTTTTAAGTCACCTTTCCTAATTTGGCCCCAAAATCAACAACTAAGGTCCAAGAAGGTGCAATCTCCAAAGGGAATCAACCATGAGAACTACTACAACAACCACCAGATCCATAACAAAGATTGAAAAGCACTCTCACAAATGACTTGTAGGTGTTTAGGTTGACCACACAAGGCACCTTAAAATCAATAAGACACTAGTAATATGAAGCACATCACAAACTCATCAAATATCCACAAACTAGATGCATGAGAATGAAAGAAAATACACTTAGTGTTTATAAAACCAAGTAAAAGAGAATAAATTCAAAAAATGGTACTTTTTTTCTTTCAAATCCAAAGGTTTCCAACCCTTACAATGTGTTTCAATTGTCTATAAATAGAAATCAACTTTAAGGTACATAGTTTTTGGTATTACATCAATGGTCTAGATCAAAAAGATCCATTGGCTCAAATTTGATCCTATAACTTGAAGTCAATTCTAGTGGAAGGCACACTTTCTTTAAACTTATCTTTGATGTATCTTCTCAAGCAAGTTTCCTTTGGCTAGAAAAATGCTCTCTCATCCTTACCTCTGCATTAAATATTTGTAACAATTTTTCCCAATGTTGGAAAAAAAATTCTTTTCATGAGCTAATCAACCTTAAGGAGGAGTGGCAAGTACAATTTCCAAGGCTAATTTCACTTGATCTTTTTGCAATTCTTCAAGAACAATCTTCCTCTCCTTCACCAATGGTGGCGATGAAACAAGTTTCTAAACCTTTTCCCTCAACGCAAGAGCTATCTCCAAAGAATTTAGATCACACATAGAACATCTCCCTCCTTAACACATTTTTCATTTCCATGTTCCCTTCCCAAAGCACAATCTTCATCAAGACCTCATAGCCATGCAACCAAGATCTTTGGAGCCTTTATTTACTTAGCTACAAATTAAGACATGGAGACTTTGTGACAAGAGAAATTAAGTCTTTAGATCTAAAGTATACTCAACTATTTTCTCTTTGTTTGGTCTTGATTCTCTCTCTCTCTAGACCTGTTCTCCCTTTTGATAATCTTTTTTGTGATATTTGCAAGTGTAGCAACATGGAGATTTACGATGATGTAGTTTTCATTGCAGATCAAAAACAATTTTAATGACAACTTATTATCATCTCATCATCAACAAGCCTTAGAACAATACCATTGACATTAGGAAGATCACCATGTTTCACCATTCATCTCTTCCCGCAACAAAAGATAATAGTGTATCAAATTTAATCAATCATATGTCAACATAAGTACAAGATTTATTCATATTCAAAACTAGTCATAGTTCCATCTAAATCACTTAAATCAGACCTAACACTTTATCTCAAATCATGCTAAATTGGATGTTTTCTATTGGAAACCTCACCCAATTTACATCTCCTAGCCTCATTCATTCTTCAACTTCTTCTTTCAATCCTTCCTAGGGTTTATGGTAGTTGAAATGTCCTTTCTAGAAACATCCCATTTTCAATATTCTTGTGACAATGCATTTGTACTTGTGACAACCCTAGGATTATGGAACTACACTTTGCTAACTTGATAATCATCTTGTGAAATGTGGCAAGGTTTACATGATTTGGATGTTCAAGGGACAATCCTAGACTTGACTTTGGCATATTAGCTACCTTAACTGCCCTTAATGAGTTACAAGCCATCTCCCATTCTCCCATGATAACTTTTGCAATGATAGTACTTTACATAACAAGATCAGGTGTACTACTATTATGACAGTGATTTATCAAGAGATGATAGTCATTTTGTGAAGTGGATGATTGCCTATTAGTGATATTAATTGTCCATTTGTTGTTTATGACTGTCAAGATAATCATTCTCATCTATTTGTTGTTCTTTTGAGTAAGCAAAGACAATATAGCAGTCCAATATGATTAAAACTTTTCATATGCATATCCAAGGGTTCTCATGATTGAAAAGTGGATTTGACCTTGCTGCAATTGTGAGGTAAGGAAAAATCAAAGAAAGAGAGAAAACAAGGTGTAAAGACCCTTAAAATAGGATCTCTCTTATCCCCACACCTATATCATCATAAGGAAATTAGATCTAATCACCCAAAATAGGTGTCAAAATTCTCCACACATGTTGGCCCAAGGAGAATAAAGGATAGGTGACTAGTTTTTGTTTTACAATTTTTCAAGAGGTATAATAGTCAAGATATGGCTATAACCCATCCATGATAGCTAAGGAGGTTTTGTACTCAGTGCTAGACTGTCAATTTTAGCTTAAAAGGTAATGAATGAACATAAGATGAAGTCCTAGTTACTAAAGCACAATCAAAGGTCTAAATTGAAGGCCCTATATAATCAAACAGTCACCATTTAAACTGTGTACTAACAGGATTTTCCCTCCTAAAATTTTAAAATTTCTTGGTACAAGCTCCTTTTGGAGGGTTTTATGAGTGCTTTAAGGATTTGATGAAGGTATATTGGGGGTTTTCAAGAGTTTTAAACTATTTTAAAGGATTATAAAGAAATTTAGAGGGTTGAGCACCTCGCGTAGGCTATTAAGAGTCCCCCAATAAAGGTTTCATATCTAAATGAGACCTTGCTTCCCAATTGAACACAAAGATCCGAATCTTGAAGAGACTTTAAAAAAAATAAGGGGATCTAGTATAGAACATAAGCCCTTCCAACATCTATTAATTGAGACCTTATTAAATTGAGACCTCTATATGGTGGTGATTATTCCATCCTCAAGGATTTCATGATAAGTACAAGATCAAAGACTACACTCAAAACATATCAAGCTACCTTATGTGAGACCTATCCTCCCTGAATGCAAACAAAGGTGACCAAGGTCTGATGGATGCTTATGAAATGAATTAGAACCAGGGATTACCAAGCCATTCAAGATACAAATTAGTATAACAAATTATAAATTGTTGAGAAAGGACCAGGACTCAAAACTGAAATTAGACCCACTAGACAAACCAAATGACTAGATAGAGTTGAAGAGTTGATAGAGAAATCAAATCAAAAGAGGGGTTTCCCATTATTGCCTCAACAAAATGGGGTGTGTGTGCAATGAAAAATAACTCTCTTTTGTAGGTATTCTTGTATGGATGTGTGATAGGTGTTAGTTATGAAAAAGTAATTACAAATAGCAATGGAGCTTCCTACAAAATTTTAACTCTCTACGATACAAGGAACAACCATGCCCCTTTGTCATAAATCAAATCATAGGACCTTCATACTTTCTAAAAAGCTTCCTTTCTCTATTTTATACATTTTAATCTTTTACAATTTATTATTTTATTAAACATAGTTAGGTCAAATTTGTAAATTAAGGTTTCCAATTCTAGTGTATTTTATTTAATTTTGTCCTCTTGTTTTTCCAATTTCTCTCTTTTTGTACAAGATCTTGATAGGTGATAAATAGATCTTGATTCCAGATAGTTAGATTCTTCACTCTAAAATTGACAGGATTCTAAGACAAAAATAAGAGCATATGTTTAAAGGAGCATATGTTTAAAGGAACACCTACACCCCTTTGGTAGAAATTAGCTCCAATAATGCCCAAATTTCTTTGAAAAATCCTTAAAATCATTGTAAGCACTTTTCCCTCATAGGTCATCAATCTAACAAGTGCTCAAGACCCTATTTTCACTCTACAAGTTTTATTTTTCCTATTCTCCATGTGTCTATTTCTAATTTGTGTTTCGTCTTACTAGTCTCTCATCCTTTGTCAATCCCAACTCCTTGTATTTGCTTCCCTTAGGTTAGATCTAAATGCGTTGTTTTTAAATGCTTAATTTACATTTGATTTAAAGGTTTTATACATAATAAATATAGATAAAAACTTATTTTCTTTCATTTGGTGAACTTGATACTCATTCATTTCCACTTCTCATTTGTGTGCCTTTAGATTAGCATTGCATCTATTTGCCTTTATTAATCATACCTTCATGTGTATTTACTCTCATTCAATTATGCTCCATCATTCTTTATACATTTTCCCTTATTTTGTGACCCTTATTCTTGTCCTAATCTCTCTCCTAAGTTATCGATCTAAAGCTAATAGTAGAGAAAAATATATGACACAGATATATATTGGGAAACCCTTTTAGGAAAAAATCCAACTTTTATTGCACACTCAATGAATTGTTAAACAAAAAATAGTTATAATACATTATCAGAGTCCCAATGCTCTATCAAGAGTATAAGGAGGATATCTTGAACCACTAGCATCATGGAGTCAATTTGGTCAAAACCCATGCCTCTAACACATACTCTCCATTGTGTGAACAAACTAGTGGCATCCTAGCCATACAACCATGTCTGTATTGCAATGTAAAAAACATGAGAAATAAGAGGTCATTTATGGAGGAAATCCAACAACATAACCCTACATTACATGTGCCTCCATCCTTCAGACCACCAATGCATACATCTAATAAATAGGAAAGTTCAAAATTGAAAACCAAGGATAGTTTCTAATACCATGTACTAAAACCATGGAAAATTTTCCAACCACATCAAGCAAAAAATCTTGGAGGTATCCACCTTTTCAACAAGATGATCTCATGCATAAGCCAAAGAGCATTGTTGATTTTCCATTCCATCTAACTTCCTCTATTCATGCTCTTTTCCCAACGTAACATTTTCACACCTTACAAGTCTTAAGTTCCATTTATGACTTCCATGACACTAAATTCTACTTACAACTTGTTAAGAAAAATTACAATCTTTTACATTTTTACTTGTATTGAACAATGCCACATCTAGTGGGATGCCCATTTCCATGTGGGCACATA
Source organism: Cunninghamia lanceolata (assembly GCA_027924645.1). Lineage (NCBI taxonomy): Eukaryota > Viridiplantae > Streptophyta > Pinopsida > Cupressales > Cupressaceae > Cunninghamia > Cunninghamia lanceolata. Next base: position 19,974,491 of record BSBN01000112.1, on the reverse strand, counting down.
ATTAATACAAATTACAATAATTATGAATATTAGGAATGCAAGGTGGATGGTACCTAATCCCAACATTCTCCCACTTGTCATATACCTTGCAAGAGCAAAAGGGAAACTATAAAGGTGAACTAACTGTCAAGGGTACAACCATGATTCAAATCCATTAAACACTAATGCCAAACATTTCTCCAAAATAGGCCTAAGTAACTGTCATGTACTTTTCCTCTATAGCTAGAATAGTAACCATAGATTGTCACCCACACATCTAACTAACATCCATTGTATGATGTAATCTAATCGTTTGGCAAAGATTTTTAAATTCTACAATGGGGATGTAGAAAATGCAATTATTGTACTCTGTGGTAGGGATGTTCTGCAATTCCCAAGGACTTTTTACCCCTCTCAGTTTGTTACTCATTTTCTATCAAATTTTATGGACCTCTTGCAAAATTTGGAATTTTTAAGGGGGATTGCAGTAAACTTTGTGTAGGATGCTCTGTTTTATGAGGCCCGGTTTAATGAAGGTGTAGAACTATGATCTGCATATAGGGACTGCACCGGTGGGGGGTTTGTTTCACCTTGATCTCTTGAGCACATGGCCTGCAATGCATTGTGTGTACAGTGCATTTTTGCACAATATTCAGAATGGTTGCATCCATTCCCTTGACAATTCTCTTCATTGCCATCAAGGAGAAATTGGTGAAGAATTTGAGGATGCAGTTAGAGGTGTTTTTCAAGCTCTCCATTTTCTGCTCCATTTCAATCCTCCTCCTCCTCCTCTAGTTGTTGCACCAGCTGACCCTCTTGTGCAAGATCACCATGGTTTTATGATTGAAGATTTAAATGAACAAGCTTAATTTTTGTTTTGTCTAATATTTGAGCTTAGTTTTGTTTTTGTAACAATTCAGAAGGTTTTTTTGTTTAATTCCATTAGCAAGGTGCTTTCTCCTCTGCATTTTGTAACCTTTTGATCTTTTGAGACTCGATGTTAACTTCAGTCTCCTATAGTCTTGAATATTACTAGAATATGATCAGACTATGGTTATTGTAAATCATGTTTCAGTTCCCTCTCTGGGACAATTTTGTAAGAATTCTATATCTTCTGAGCTATAACCGGATGTTTTCTTCCTGGTTCTTTCCTACCGGTATGCTCGTTGAACCAGGCTTTTTGCAATTTTCTATTTAAATATAATATATTTTAGTGGCTTTCCACTTTTGTTTTAAAAAAAAAACATCCATTCCCACACCTAGGGGATAAGCCCAAATCCACTAACCATCCCTTGTACTCCTCAAGCTATTCCTTAAAACCAAAACCATAGTTTAAGTTCACATGAGAAGATAAAGAAAAATAGAATATAACCAAAATGTATCTGAAGAGAAAGCTGGTAAAACCTATTAGATCATTCTCCACCAAGTGTGTTGAACTCACATCCAACTCTAGGTGTAGGCTCCTTAGTCTTTCTATTGAAACATCATCAAGAGTCGTCATTCTAACACTTAATCTTTAAAATCTAAGAGATCTCTAGCTTCATCTAAATCTCAAATCATCACCAAAACTATCACTATAGAATCTAAGAGCTTCTCATGAAATCATAATTTACATCTTCACAACAAAAGATACTTGTCTCCACTTGACAAATCTACTCAAGAGCATCCATATCATGCCAAAAATCTCACTAAAAGTGTTGTAGAGGTTCCCATGGAAAAATAACATGCCACTCCCAAAGCTCCCACTAAAAGTGTTATAGAGTTGGCCATTGTACCATGATAACATCTCCCAAAGTGTAATGCCCCAAGCTTTCACCTAGGACATTAGCCAAACAAACACTAGACAAATAAACTTTTCACATTTGCAAGTGTGAAATTTGCATGTTGCATTACACCCACACATGCACAAGTTGTCACAACAAGAAAAAAACACCTAAGACACCATCACCATTGCACTAGGCAAGATGGCACAAGTGGAAGACTTCACCCATCATGTGACAAATCACCAAGATGACCATGCAAGAGAACGGAGTTCACTCCATGATGATGATCAAACACACATCCATGACTTTGTTTCCTAACAAACATAAAGAGTAGGATGAGGGTAACAACTACCTCAAATCCATTCCACGATGACACAAAACAACATCCCAACACAAAGGCAAACTCACTAAAGAGATTGACCAACTAGGAGGTATATGCCCTTGACCAATTGGAATGATCGCCAATCGATTCATGTAAAGACATGCTTCCCAATGCAAACAGGGAATAACTTCCCAACTAGGAAACCTATCAATGAAGTGTCAAAATACGAAGACTTAGTAGACTAATGGGAACAACTTCCATATACAAAGTTTCTTTGAACAAGCTCAAGAAATGCTCACTGTCTAATGACCCCAAAGGACTACAATGCACCAAGAGGAATCCAGTGTGCCAAAGGACTATAGTGCACCGCATTAGTATCCAATTCTGGCATTGTCATCCTCTCACAATGTTCGAATAGAAAATTATTCAGGACATCTACTCTAGACTTTGACCAAGGATCAAACAAGGACTATACCACAAGCAACTCAAAGCCATATAACTCAGGACTACTACTATACTGGGTAACTTCTCAAGATCTCTACCAAGCCAAAGAAAAACTTCAAAATGTTGTAAATTCCACTCTCAGGGAGATTTGTGAACACAAGTTTACACTCTCTACAATCCTTCTTGATATTGATGACACTCCCACAACAATGGAACTCGAAGGTCAGGGCAACATAACTATTAAAGGCTACAAGCACCACTACCTCACCTTCATGCTTACCAATAGCATGCCTCATTTACAATCATGGTTTCTTTCCATGAGGTCCTTCCTCCCATTCCACTCCTAAAAAGAGAGCGTTTCTCTAACACTCTAGCTCCTCACCACAAAACTAGGTTCAACTTATGAGTTCTTAGAGGGAAGAATCTAGATCACATCCTTGTAAAAGCATAAGCACTTCCAACAAGTAAGGCGTAGCAACCTGCTTCTCATGAAGAAAACATCCAAGGAGACAACCACACATAAAACATAGGAGAAAGACTACTCTCAAAACCACTTCAATTCTCAACTATCATAGACCAAAAGGTTAAATAATACAACAAGATCAAGAATTCATGATTGACTAGGCCACACGAGACTTCCTCATGGCCCAAACACCAAGTATCCATAAAATGGAATACCTAAGATAACAACTTCTTCACACAAGAATTGCATCCCTTCCAACACCACACTAGGAAATCTCCAAATTACCAAGGAGAAGCTCCTAAAGAAACCAAATTCACAAAGATGATAGTACATCAAGAGCAAACAAACAATTATAATACAATAAATATATAAATAATATGTGCTCATGCACTACTAATGCATCATCATACCCTACACTATGTTGGAACATGAGTGTGTTTATGAAACTTCCATCTAAACAACATGGTGTGTGCCTTCATGTCATTTAATAACATGGCCTTTGTGTCTAGGACAAAACATCATACACTCCACTAATGTTGGAACACTAAGAGTTATGATATTATGATCAAGACAATAGAAAAGAGACAAGTAAGAACAACCATAGTTGGTGGACTATGTCAATGCCTAACCATATGTGATCTAATAAAAGCAAGATTCAATCCAAATAAAGGTCTTTACATATATCATTCACATAGACAATAGTTAAAGGATAGAATTTAAGCTCATACAAGAATTTAATTTCACATCATTCAATACTATTCAGGCATGACATACACACCAATCAATAAGACAACTCACATCAAGTGATCCATAACAACACAAACCCATTTCAAATTTTTTTCAAAAACTTCACACAATATTCACTTGCATTCAACAATGAACAAGGAATTCAATTTACCATAATTCTCATAATACACACACCAAAAACTAGTATGTTCTCTGCAATCTACTCCCTTATATAGTCCATCAAAGGTCCATCATCGATGTGATAGAGAACTTTACACAATACATGACCAGTAATTAAAACATTCAAACATAGCCACCATAATAAATAAAAAGGAACACCAAAGTGGAAGAAAAGTTGATTCCAATGATAAGGCATAAAATGAGGTCAATTTCAACAATAAATCAAGCATGACTATAAAAGTCAAAGACAAATGGATATCAAATTTCAATGGCTAGACTTATTCATAAACAAGAATAATAATTCGATGTTGGGCCTTACAAACATTTAGAGAACTCACCAGAATTGAAAGAAAGTATCAAAATTTTGAAGGTACACTTTACATGCACTACGTGACTATTTCTAGTCACAAGAAAGGGAGTACAATGATACTACACCTAGATTTTAGAATCTAACGTGAGTAAGAGAATGTGCTTGAGCAACACCAAACAAATGAGTCTTCTGAGACTCTAATCAAGTCATAAAGCATGAGATCAATTTCACTTATCCAAACATAACATAAATCAGGCTATCAAGCAATTGAAGCTTCATCCCATCACCATGCAATGACACACCTAGTCACACACTAGCAATCATCTAGCAAACCATTTCTAAGCTAGGACATAAATATGTTCACAAGCCAAGATATGTCAATACATCCACTCTCACAAAAAGGAGTAGTTAACACTCTACACTATGTAGGGATTCACCAATCATAGGGGCAATATATTAATGCAACATTCACATTCAACATAATATTAATACCATGAGGGAGAATTAGGTTGGGAATTAAGCTCTTACCCAATGTTCCATCCTCACAATACTAAAATTTCTCCACAACATGATGACAAGCATATCCAAAATAGAATGTGCACATAACAATAGTGCAAGGTACAAAAACTTCACTCAAATGGAAGACTTACGTTGGAGCAACATCCCAACCATGTTCTCAATGCAACAAGGTTAATCAAACGAACATGATTCACAAGGGAATGACAAGTATTTGGGGGCTCTAGTCCACACCAACCCAATCAATCTTTCAATACACCATTCCTTTCACAAGTCAAAATGTACTCTATGCAATAGAGAAGAACACAAATTAGGGTCACAAGATGTAGGGTTCCACTAATGCACTCATTATTCTTTGATGCAGGAGCATCCAGGTCCACAAGCAATCCTGCATCCCCAAAAATATTTGCATGCTTTTTTTAGTTTTGGTTTGTGTTTTTTGTTCTTGGAATCTTTCTATTTTAGGAAGCTTCTAGTTTGGATCAAATTTGTAGAAATAATGTTTTTCCTGGATGCAGTTACAAGGTTTAGCCGATAGATTCACTAAAACAATTAAATCTAAAAATCTGTGAGGGTTGGAGCCAAACTATTTTACAAGGGTGTTTGTGACTTCATTTCTCTCAATGTGGTAGATTCTTTATGGTGCAGTGCACCTAGGATGTCCACGATGTCAAATTTTTGAATTTTTGTGTGATGGAGACTAAATGGAGTTTTGAAATAATGTAATAAAGCCTACTAAAGGCATTATCTTATAGTGGAGGCTTAGAATAGACATTTACCTTAGTGGAGTCTGTTGTTTCCTATAGTTTAGGATAGTCTATTTATGGATAGTCTACCTTTTATGGTCAACAGTAAGTTTTTTTGCTTTAATGATGGCCTTTCCCATAATGGAAGTGAGAGTAATGATGGAATTTAATTATAAAGAAATGATTTATACCTCTCTTGAGTCAAGCAAGAGGTGGTTGGAAAAGTTTGAAGGAGAAATAATACTGAAAAATACAGTTTTCCTACTTTTTGACTATGTTCTTGCTGTTCTTTGCATTTTCCCATATCCATACAACATTGTCATGGCTTCAAATGTTCATGATGCATAAGAGAATAGGGTTAGCTTTGTTTTAGATCAGGTTGGAGGGATTTTCATCAGTTGTGGAGGATTTAACAAATGTTTTCCTAGAAACTGCCCTGTTTGTTGTTTTGTTTTTATTTCTTTCACTGTTCCCATGCATGGTACTCAACCGTACATTATAGTCAAAGGCAGAAATGACTGAAATGATGGAGCGAAGGCTCTTACCTTTCATTTAAACCAAGTTGGAGGGGCTAACATTGGGATTTAGACATTTTGTAGTTGTTTTTGTGAGATTGGTCATTAAACCTTAGTTTTAAGGGTTTTAGAGAGGTTTATGGATTTCTAACCCCTTTCATTTGTGTTAGAACCCCAAAATGGGTGGGATGAGTTTAGGTTGGAATGTTTTCTAATGGGTTTTATGTGCAGGAGCAGGGGACAAGTGTGAAGTAAAGATTGGAGTCATTGAGCCTATTTGTATCATCAATTTGGCTAACTAGCTTTGTGGAGTGGAGATTTGATCATGAAATATCTTGAAATGATCTTGGACCCCAAAAAACTTTGAAATCAATGCATTTTGTATCCTATTGGACCCTCTAGAATAGGAATTAGAAGTTTGGCATTGAGTTTGTGTGTACTCCCTTTGTAAAACCGACCTAATTAGGCCTTATTAGGAATCGATACAGTCATGATTTGGGGGTTGTGTTCTAAAGGACCTGATGTAGAGCGCATTGCGAAGTGACAAAACTATTCAAAAAATTTTGAATCCTTGAATTCGCTGAACCACCGAACCTTTGAACCATTGAATTCTCCACCGGTTGAACTAGTTTGAATCTTCGAACGGTCTTGAACCATTGAACTCGTCGACCCTTTGTACCATTGAACCTGTTGAACCTTGTTGAACTGTTGAACCTGTTGAACCATATGAACCATTTAACTATCGACAGGACTCAATGATCCATTGGCCGATACTACCACTGTCATCAGAAAGACAAACACTATCGGCGAACCCAAAACTTACCTTATCGATACGCCGAACACTCTTACGATAAAAAGGAGCTCTTATCGGTAGGACTTAACAGTCCATCAGCCGATAGGCTGATTCTACGATCAACATCACCAAGACTCGGTTCATCAAAAGGCTGGACTTCACTCAGGCCGATAGGTTGATACAACTTGACGTCAGCAAGACTACAAACATCGACAAGGCCTTTAATTCACTAACCGATACCCGATGGCTTTCCATTGTCGGCATGACTACCTTCGTCAGTGAACTTCTGCATGGCTCTGCCGATATGCCGATGGTTGAACTTGGCTTCGGCAAGACTAAATCAAACTCGCACCGATACACTGACTTCAGTATGACTTCTCATTTTGGTGAACCATCACCAAACCTTGCCGATGCACTTGGTCACCCTGACTACTCTTCGGGCAGACTCCTACTTTCGCCCAGAATACTAAATACTCTGCCGATAACTCCCAGTCTCGCCGATGATACTCTAACACTTAGGCAAAACTTCACTTTGCCTAACTTTCGACTAAACCCTAGCACATAGAAATGCTAGGGCACCTACTGTGCAATACCTTCGACCCAGTTCTCTACACTGTTAAACAAAACACAACACATAGGAACAAGAACAGAAAATAAAAACACATATGTACACAATGAAGCCATTCCACTAATTTCAATAGAAATCCCACCAGTGGAATGCTTCATCGATTCATACTTTGACAACTTGCAGAATAGAAATGACTACGTTACAGGAAAGGGAAATCTACCAATAGTTAACAGATTTTCACACCACGAACAAAACAGAGTTTTTGTTATTCTTTTTGCACATAATTGAACATACACAACTAAACTCAGAACTGCACCCACATGTTTGGTCTGCTACCAATTTATCCCAATACAGTGGGAGATCAACCGTTCATGATAGTTGGGGAAGTGCAACCGCTTCATATCCCCGAACTGCCCTTATTACAACTGAACACAAAAATAATAATAATTGAAAAACAACAATTGGTCAGTTTGACCTTATGACAAACAAACAACAAAATAAGCTGAGTTGTTAGGTGCGCCTGCACCAGGACCCCATAGTGCATGTTTAATATGTTGAAGAACAAGATAATGGGTAATCAAAAAGTCCATAACAGTCTAGTTTGGAGGTCTGCATCTCAAGATATTGTCTAACAGTCCCTTTTTGAGGGCTACAAGGAAGTGGGTCAGTCTATGAAGAAAGTGGTACAAGGAGGTACCTCCAGAGCATTGTGGTGGTTTTGTGAGCTTGGGACAGTCAACCATAGATGGTCTAGGGTCCCTAGAAAGTCTACGAAAGAGCCCATGTAAATGAACCCAAAGATGGTGTTGTTGCCTAGTCTTGGAAGCATGGAAAATGAGAGGACAATCATGTCCATTAAGAAGATCAATGGAGTAGTTAGGCCCATAGAGGCCTAATGTCCTATTTTCCTTGCCATCCCCTACATCCTCTTTCCTCATGAGAAGTTAGTTGTGACCCTTAGTGGTGTTTGTGGTGTAAGCTTTGCATCACTTTACCAGTTGGGAGAAATTAGAATTCTATGTTTATTGCCTGACAGATTACAAAAACAATTAATTCTAGAGTTTTGTAAAATATAGAGTAAAATGTTTTTACAAGGAGCTTTAGGAGGTTATTTCATGCAATGTAGCTAGTTTTTAGGTGAAGATATGTACCCAGTCAAAAGTTATGCAAAAAGTCATTTTTTCATATTTTTCTGATGTCTGGCGTTAGTCTCACAAATCTAATTTCGCATTCTCCTGCCTGTGCCTCACTAAAACAATTGAAAAGGGAGTCAAAGTTGCCTAATGTAGTTCTTCTCCGTTTCATTCTCAAAATTTGTCTATGCAAAATCAAGGGCATTATACAAAGCTTTTGTTGCTACTAGGCAAAAAACAATAGATAAAGAGGCATAAGGAGTTTTAAAAGAGACTTTTTTCTTTTCTAACATTCATGAAAGACTATGTAGATCAAAAAGAATAGAGAAGGTGTAAAAGATAGGCAAAAAGGAAATGTTTATATTTTCTTTATTTATTCCTGAATTCCAAAATGCTATGCAGAGAAGACAAAGAGGTGCACAAAAACTAGAAGAGTCTTTTGGGAAGTTCTAAAAAAAAATTCCATTCTATTAGCCACCCAAAAATAGAGAAGGAAGAAGCGTGGAGTTAGAAGAGAAGGGAGGGGCATGGAGTTGGAAGATAAGGATTGAAGGTCTTCAAGCTATGGAGCACCAAGGGTAGAGAAGTGGCATGGAGTTAAAAAGAAGATGGAGCAATGAAAAACTGAGGATTCATGATGCCAAGCAGAAGGAGTATGTGGAGTTTTAAGCAAAAGAGAATGTTGAGAGGAAATTTAATTCTCCAGTTGCAGAGGTAGCCACTCAATTGCTATTTGGTAGCCACTAAGTTGGAGAAATAAAGAAGTAGTGATAGGAGATTGATCAAGAATAAAAGAGTTTTGAGAAATCTTTGAATAGGGTAGAGTTTTGAGTTCATTTATGAGAATGTAAGTGAATGTTCCATGAAGATTTTGGTGAATCAAATAAATAACAACTTATTTGACAAGATTTTGTGATGTTCGATAATTGAATGTTTGTATGTTGTGAAATTGTACTCATAAAATTGAATTAAATTTCATGAGGTTTAATTTTAGCTACTTAATTTAGTGGTTTGATAAAACCCCCAAATTTTGATTTGTGTCAATTGGTATCAGAGCAAGGTTGCTTGTTGGGAGGAGTGTTGAGGAGATTAAATTGAGATTGAGGAGAGCTCTAACATTTTTGTTGCAAGTATGAGAGAGTCATATAACTACAAAGAGCCAAGAAATAGATGGTGTTTGAGAGAATGAATTTTGTGTGAGGTCATGTTGGCTAACCTCCAACAGAGATAAAAGATGGGTAGAAGGTGTACAAACATCCTCCACTATGTGAAAGTGGGTTGAAGGGGTTTTGAGAGGTGCATATTCCAGAATCTTTGTTGGGTAGAGGATAGTTGTGGTTGTGTGTGAGTTTTATTGCAAGTAAGAGGAAACCTATAACTACAGAGGGCGTAGGCTCTAAAGGAAAATTTGTTATGAGTTGATGTTGTGCATGTAGGTGTGTCTGCAGGTTGCTGAGGTGAATTCATACATTGTTTGAGGTTGCATGTCGGTAAAATGTCATCAAAGAAGAAGAGTATGAGGTTGGCCTTGGATAGGGCTGTAAAAATTTCATTTATTGAGAGGAGAGAGAATTTTAGAGGAAAAGAGTTTGGCTAGATTTTAGAATAAATGTACCTAAATGTCTGGGAGGTTAGATGTCTTGAAGAAGAGTAGATTTGGGAATGGTAAAATAAAAGAAATAGAAAAGAAGATGGGAGGTAATGAGTCACATAATTTTCTTTATTTTGTTTTATGTGCAAGTGAAGAAGAAATATTTAAGGATGAAGAAGATGGAGGAGTTGTAGAAACATGTCTTAGTGAAGGTATGAAAATGTTGATGGAAGAGGATGATGAGGAAGATGAAAGTGCAACAACATGTCTTATTGAAGGCATGGAGGTGTTGATGACTAAGCATGTGAGTGGAGAAGGTGTTGTAGTAGAGGGTGGTGAACAAGATGTTGCAACAGTAGAGGAGAAAAAAATTACAAAGGTAATGGTTAATTTTTCTGATTTTTATAATGATGAAAATGATGTTGATTTGTATGCAGATGTTGCAGAGGATGTTGTAGATGCACATTGATGAAGGAGGCTAGTTTATGGTGGATTAATTTCCATGAAAGGAAGAAGAGTGGTGGAGAGTAGTGATATAAGTGGAAGTGTTGAGTGGAGTAACATTTGGAGGAGGAGGTTGGGCTATAGTGGACATTTGTCCATGAGATGAAGGAGGATTGAAGAGTAATCTTGGTGGAGGAGGATGGAAATTGTCCCAACTAAATGCTAGAAAAGGAGGAAGAAATTATTTTATTCATCTTTGGAAGCGTTGGAGTATGTTGCAGAATATTTTATTTTTGGAAGGGTGATTTAATCACTCAACTCCATTTTGTGAGCCTATGCTCACAAACTTCTTACCCAATGTGTCTGATGTAGGAGCATCTGGGTCCACATGCAATCCTGCATCCCCAAAAATATTTGCATGTTTTATGTTCAATTTTGGTTTGTGTTTTTTTTCTTGGTGTCACATCCCAAATTTTTACTATGTTTTACTTTTTACTTGTATGTAATTAGTAGATAATTTTTCATGATTTAATGATTTGACGTTATGTGGAAATGTCAGGATAAATCAATGATATCATGAATTTATGTCTATATGTTTAGAATTTAGACATGTGATTATATAATGTCAAGATGTTATGATTTCATAAGGTTTATGAATTGACTAACGATACACTAATCCTAGTTTGGTGAATGCAAGTTGTAATTAGGAAACAAGTTTTCCACCCTCCAAAAAAAGAGAGGGAGAGCATCATCGGAGAGAAGTGAATAGACGTATGGATAAGAACATCTTGTTTCCATCTAAGTCTTGTGCTTGTATAGTTTAGTGAACCCTCATCAAGTTTGGTAAGTTATGCTCAACCCTTTTGGTCTGAGTTTGAGTTTCGACTTGACAATCGTCGATTTATCATGAAGATCCATTAGCGTAGGTTTTGTCGAAAAATCAAGTCTGGATAGTATGGCCATCGACAAGATATGGTAGATAGTCATTAACTCTTGTCTGATATGAATATATTTATATTCAAGAGAAAATATTTATTAAGGGTTAAACAATTTCATCCCAAAATTTGACTGTGTTTTACTTTTTACTTGTATGTAATTAGTAGATAATTTCATCCCAAAATTTGACTATGTTTTACTTTTTACTTGTATGTAATTAGTAGATAATTTTGCATAATTTAATGATTTGACGTTATGTGGAAATGTCAGGATAAATCAACGATATCATGAATTTATTTTTATATGTTTAGAATTTAGACATGTGATTATATAATGTCAAGATGTTATGATTTCATAAGGTTTATGAATTGACTAACGATACACTAATCCTAGTTTGGTGAATGCAAGTGGTAATTAGGAAACAAGTTTTCCACCCTCTGAGAAAAGAGAAGGAGAGAATCATTGGAGAGAAGTGAATAGACATATGGATAGTAACATGTTGTTTCCATCTAAGTCTCATGCTTGCATAGTTTAGTGAACCTTCGTTGAGTTTGTTAAGTTGTGTTTGACCCTTTTGGTTTGAGTTTGGGTTTCGACTCGACAATCATCGATTTACCGTCAAGATCCATTAGCATAGGTTTTGTCGAAAAACCAAGTTTAGATAGTATGACCATCGACAAGATATGGTCGATAGTCATTAACTCTTGTCTGATATGAATATATTTATATTCAAGAGAAAATATTTATTAAGGGTTAAACAATATCATTATTGGTAATTTCTGATTGAAATTCCATTATGATAACCCATCTATTTTGGTGTTTATGCAAGATAGAGAGGGGGAGAATACCTCAACCCCATTCTCGTTTCTTGTCGAGTGCTTGAAACAATGTAAGTATACCTAGTATGCATCTACATTACATTGTTATATATATATTTATTTATTATGAATTTTCTTAGTTTAAACCTATAGTTTTGTTGACAACAAGTTTCTTAAAGAGAGTGCTATGATTGCAAATTTAATTGCAACCACTTCTTGTTAAGTTTTGGAGACTCGACCCCTTATCTCCATGGTGGCTTGGAGAGTATGGGGGAGTTATTAATTAGAGTGGGGAGTGGTCATTATTACCAATCACTCCACCACTGAACTGTTTGCACCACAAAGAGCAATTATAGGCTCTATTTTGGCAAGGAACCTCCACGGTAAGGGAGAAGTTAAGCCTTGTAAAGGCTATATCATCATGGAAATTTGATAACCAAATGGGAGCAGTGATAATACTTAGTGTTAACAGGATTTTTGATAGAACATATAGAGGAGATAATACACGGTAAAATGGGTAGAAGAGTGAGCTTTACTAACACAGAGAGCTTTGCTCTTCTCTAGAGAGTCCACGGGACCAAGAAACAAACTAAAAGAGCACAATGATCAACGAGTATACAGAACTTATTGCATTGACAGTTGAGGGAGAAACAAGGTAGAGGTAGGAGATCTTGTGTTTAAAACTATTGTTTCATTCATACTGTGATATATGTATCCTGTGGAAACTTGCATTGATATCGTTAGGAAGGTTTTTAGAGAGATACAATTAGTGAGATTAGAATCTCAATGACTGTGTAAACATAGATAGTTTTAAATGAGTGTAATATTCTTTGTTTGTGATTTGAAATTGCACTCAAAGTGCAGGAGAGTTTAGAGCCTGAATCACAATAGAGATTTCATTGCTATAGCTGTCAAACAATATAGTATAAATGTAGAATACTTCTCTCACTATTGTTTGATATCCTCATAACACTGATACTTTCTTAAACACAAAAAACATTATCATGCCAATGTAGTTTCATTAGACCTAAGAGAATATGTATATATATGTTTAAACTTTTTGGTAGACTTATGTCAAGGTTTGTTAGACAGTAGACCATATGCCAGATGACCTTATATCATGTGTCGAATGATCTAAGATGATAGGAGGAGTTTTTGAACACTTAGTAAAGTAGGTTGTTTCTTTTACTATCTTAGTGGTATATCATGAAAAGATGTATTGTAAGGGCTGAGACTAAACTTGTCAAAGACTATAGTATAAACTTAGAAGTAAGCTTGTTGAAATTTAGGCAGAGATAGGTTTTCATTTTCCAAGATTTATACATATACAAGTGACATTGTGTACTATCATAGACTTAGTGATAAGTTTCACTTATTCTATAGTATATAGAAATGTTATAGATATCATAGGAAACACCTAAAGATACTATATATTAAGATATATGCATTCTTCGATTATGACAATTATATTCATTAAGTTCAAGGATGGTGTGCATGAATTCATATCCTTTCTATATTTAAAGTCGGTGGACGAAAGGAGACCATTAGTTCAAAAACATTATTTTATTATTTATTTGTCTCAAACCTATTCGGATTGAAAGATTGAATTTAATAAAGAGTACTTATGTTGATGATAGTATTCATTAAGATTTTATATGAATGAGGATGAAACCTCGTATTTTATGTTTGTACGTATTATGAGAAATGCGTATTCAATCAATGCCAAGTGGTTGAGAGTAGACTAGGGGTAATTATATTCATGTTATTTTATTACAAACTTTGGGAAACGAGGGTATTTGATATTTCATTGTATTGGGGTCAGAGAAGTCATAACCCTAGAATCAACCAGAGGGGTTAGAAATCTTAGAACTCTTAAGTTAGTGATGACTTTGTTTTAGTCTAGTGTGTGTTTTGGTTGACAGTAAATGGTCAAGAAAACCATAGTTTAAAATAGTTTAAATTAGAAAAGAGTTTAAGTAGTACTTTGATAAATTTAAGTGATTTCTTGATAGAGTCAAAACTTGTCATATAACACAAGAAGTGCTTAATCTTTGAATCATTGAGTAGAATGACAGGAAGTCATAGACCCTAAATTTTGCAAGAATGCAACGAGGGGCTCTCTGAAGGGTTAAAATTACCTAATCCTATATATAGCATGAATATCCTAGATTAAGGATTAAATTCTAAGTTAGATTGACTAGGAATTGAGTTTAGCTAAGATATTTCATGTCTAGAGTTATTAGTCAAGCAAGTCAAACTATAAGATGAGATAGTTTCCAAGTCATGTTAGAGGTGTGTGAACACATGACTATGTTTATTGCAAACATCTATTTATATAGAAACTTTGGCCAAAGTGATGCATTTGTCTCTACATGCATTAGTCGGTTCATAGTGTCTAGATGACACGACCTATCAGAATGATCATACTTAGCTAGAAGAATGTCTAGAATTGTATGGTCGATTGAGTTACGTAGGACACAACACTAGCACTTAGATGGCAACCTGTTGGTTCCTTATTTCTATTCTCTTCATGAAGGGTAGGGCCACTTCCAGGAAGGAAGGTGTATGGGGGACTGCCGGTCTATGGCTGGCGGTAAAGCAGTTGGATGATGCTCTCCCTCTATAGCAGAATACTCACCAAAACTTGTGTGATAGATATTGTTTAGGGTAAAATTTGGATTGTTTAGTTTAGTGTTTAAATCCTCCTTTCACCCATTACATTCAAGGACCTTTAGATCGAGTGATAGAGCACTATCAGGTCCTTGGTCACTTACAAATGTAGGGAAAATTGGATTAGGGTATTTAATTATCAATTTTTCTTCTCTTAAATGCTCAATTACACATCAAAACCCTAATTATGCAAATACGGAAGTAAACAGATGAATAATAGAAAATGCTTCTGCAGAAAGATGTAAAATTACAAATGACTGTGCACCTGTTTTCAGGGTTCTGAGGCGGAAAAGTCAGGGACTAAAGAGCGGGCACCCAAGTCCAAGGCCCTACTTTTTGTCAGGATCTGGAAACAAGGTCTGCAACCTGTATCTATTGTCTCAGAGATTTTCCCATCACAGAATTTCAAGGACTAATGAGTGGGCGCCCAAGTCTAGGGTGCTCTTTTCTTCTCTGATCTGTAATTCTAAAACTCTAATATGCCCTCCTGCAACTTCACTTTGTCTGCATCATCAACCTGTAACTTGCAACCATGAAAACTTTGGGAGGGGGTTGTGGTGTTTAGGAGCTTGCCTCAGTCAAGCCCTGGAAGGACACTTAAGTCTTCCAAACAACTTTTTCAGATAGAGAGTGCATGCCCTTGTGAGGCAGAGGCAAAATCCAAATGAAATAATGATCACAAACATAATGAATGTCACCTTGTAGTGAAGATCTCATGAGAGGAAGATGCTCTTCATTCCATGAGGAAATGGATGCTCAAATTTGCAAACACAAACACATAGACAACACAAATCTACCCTTGCAACACAATGAAAGCCTTGAATCACCTTGAGAATGCATAAACATCACAATTGCCATCTAGTTGAAATCTCTAGTTTACAAATGAATGCTTAAACATGCTTTTATATGCAACTACAAACACTCCCGCTAAGAATTTTATAATTCAAACTTACTGTGTCGACATATGACCCAAATAATGGTCACAAGCCAACACCCAAAAATTGGGACTGCCCCAAAATAAGGCAGGACTAGGGCCCGGGCGCCCAAGTCCTCCCCCCTATTTTGGGCAGGGGTTATCTTAAGTATTCCCCCTAGGTCCTATTTGTCAAGACACTTAGGGGTTTTCTCATCAAGATGTTGAAATATGATGTAAAATGTCCTAAATGCACACTAAAGACCCGGGAGCTAAACCTAAAGAGGGAAAAAGCCCCCAAGGGGACATTTTCTGATGTTACAGATATCAAGACTCCAGAAGTAGTACTCTTATGTTGTGACTTATGATTAACAAACTTATGTAAACTTATTTATATTTCTAATTGCAAATTATTTGAAAATGTATAGTGATGTAATTCCACTATGTTTTTATCTTTGAAAATATTGTAATTTTTCAAGGTTGAAAAATATTCAGAAAAGATATGCATTTAATTTAATGTGATTATGTGAAATTTTTTTTTTCTTTCAAGTTTACCATGTTCATTTACTTCCTTAGTAAATTGTTGTGTAATTCTGAGTAATATGAGAAGACATGTTACACTTGACATCTTTCTATTTTAGGAAGCTTCTAGTTTGGATCAAATTTACAGAAGTAATGTTTTGCCTGGATGCAGTTACACAGTTTAGCCGACAGATTCACTGAAACAATTAAATATAAAAATCCATGAGGTCCAGAGCAAAACCATTTTTAAGGGGTGTTTGTGACTTCATTTTTCTCAATGTGGCAACTTTTCATGGCAAGATTCTTTACCAATTGGGAGAAACTAAAATTCCAAGTTTTTTGCCTGGTAGATTATGAAAATAATTAATTCTGGAGTTTTATAAAAGATGGAGTAAAATGGTTTTATAGGGAGCTTTAAGAGTTTATTTCATACAATGTGGCTAGTTTTCAGGTGAAGATATACACTTAGTCAAAAGTTATGCAAAACATCATTTTTTTGTGTGCTTTTTTGGCGCTAGTCTCACGAATCCAATTGTGCATCCTCCTACCCATGCCTCACTAAAAGGATTGAAAAAGGAGTTATAGTCACCTAATGTAGTTCTTCTCCATTCCATTCTCAAAATTTGTCTATGCAAAATCAAGGGCATTATACAAAGCTTTTGTTGCTACTAGACAAAAAAAAAGACAAGGAGGCGTAAGGAGTTTTAAAGGAGATTTTTGTCTTTTCTAACATTCATGAAAGATTATGCAGATCAAAAACAATAGAGAAGGTGTAAAAGACATGCAAATAGGAAATGTTGATATTTTCTTTATTTATTCCTAAATTCCAAAAAGCTATGCATTGAAGACAAAGAGGCGTGCAAAAAATAGAAGTCTTTTGGGAAGTTGTTGAAAAGTTTTTCTATTCTATTAGCTGCCCAAAAATAGAGAAGGAAGAAGCATGGAGTTAGAAGAGAAGGAAGGGGCGCGGAGTTGGAAGAGAAGGATTGAAGGTCTTTAAGCTATGGAGCACAAAGGGCAGAGAAGGGGTGTGGAGTTTAGAGAGAAGATGGAGCAATTAAAAATTGAGGATTCATGACGCCAGCTAGAAAGAGTATGTGGAGTTTTAGGCAAAAGAGAATTATGAGGGTAAATTAAAGTATCTAGTTGTAGAGGTAGCTGCACAGTTGCTATTTGGCAACCACTAAGTCAAAGAAATAAAGTAGTGATAGGAGATTGACCAAGAATAAAAGAGTTTTGAGAAATCTTTGAATAGGGCATAGTTTTGAGTACATTTATGAGAATGTAAGTTAATGTTCCATGAAGATTTTGGTGAATCAAATAAATAACATCTTCTTTGACAAAACATTGTGAAGTTCTATAATTGTATGGTTGTATGTTGTGAAATTACACAACATACATCATAATTTTCCATGCATGCAATCCATTCACAACCCCTTTCTCTTCAAAATTTGCATCAATACAATGCAATTACACACCTAGGTTCCCACATGAATCCTAGGGAAGAATGCAATATTGGGACATAAGTCATTACCCAAATGATCTATCCTAACAATTCAACATTTTCTTTCTTGCACCTACATAATTATATCACACATAATAACATGCATTCAAAGAAGACAAATTCAAGATGCACTTTATGCAAGCATTTCTAGTCACCAAAAAAGTGGCATTTAATAAATCAAATATGATAAAGTGGGTAAGAGGGTATGCTACTCTTGTAACATGGTATACACATGACAAGGTACACAATGCAAGGTTCATTTACACTAGCATTACCACATTGATCTCCTTCAAATACCAAGAATATGATCAAAACATCATATCCTTCACAAACAATGCATAACTCTTAAAAGAGTACACTAGGTTCAATCAAACATTCAAGAACATGGAATTTATTCTCACACAGAGGTTTACATATCCACACTATCAAAAGTGGTCACAAAAGCACCAATATGACCCCACAAAGGTCACTCAAACATTCACACATACTGCAAGGATTCTTTCCAAGCATTTAGGATATCAAGAAGGTAAATCACACAAAAGCAACTTCTCAACAACCATAAGGATCTAACTAATCCTGCAATACTATATTCCTCAACCACACACATGCAAGGAAGACACATAGAGAAACAACACATGCTACTCACAACACAAACTACACAAGGACCCCACACATGCTCAAATGCAATAAGAAGAACACACAACCCAAAGATCCTAATGTTGCAATATGGGATTTGATACTAAGTGTAATGCACCAAGCTTTCACCCAAGACATTAGTTGAACAAACACTGGACAAATGTTTTTTCACAGTTGCATGTCGCATTGTACTCACACATGCACAAGGTGTTGCAAAAAGAACAACACTTGAAACACCATAACCATTGCACTAGGTAAGATGGTACATGTGAAAGACTTCACCCATCATATGATAAATCACCACAATGACCATGCGAGAGAATGGAGTTCACTCCTTGACAACAATAAAACACACATCCACAAGCTTATTTCCTTATGAACAAAAAGTGTAGGATGAGGGTAACAACTACCTCAAATCCATTCCACAATGACACAAAACAACATCCCAACACAAAGTAAAATCCATTCAAGAGATAGACCAACTAGGAGGGACAAGCTCTCAACCAATTAGAATGATCACTAGTTTATTTCAAGCAAATGAATGCTTCCCAATGAAAAAGAGGGAATAACTTCCTAACTAGGACACTTATCAATGAAGTTTCAACATGGGAAGACTCAATAGACCAAGGGGAACAAGTTCCTTATAGAAAGTTTCTTTGAACAAGGTCAAGAAATACTCGTTGTTTGATGGCCCCAAGACTATAGTGCCCCAAAGGACTACATCATGCCAAGAGGACTCAAACGTGCCAAAGGACTATAGCGTGTTGTGCAAGTATCTAGTTCTAGTGCTATCGTCCTCTCACCGTGTCCAAATAGAAAATTCTTTAGGACACTTACTTAAGACTTTGACCAAGGATCAAACAAGGACTCTATTGACAAGGATTCCATTGCTAAGCTTCCTACGAACCAACAAAAGATAGAACAAGCTTTAGGAGATAATTTTGACATCTTCAAACTTTTCAATCTTCAAACAACCACAAGATTGAAACACTCTCCAACAATAGAGAAGGTCACCAAGTGGAACACTCTCCAAGATAAGATGAAATGCAACAAGACACCTATGCAAACACATTCAACTCATGTGGACATACCCACACGTAAAGGAGATAGCACACGGGTTAGGGACACGATCCACCCTATGCAACTGTTGACAACCAACTCAAGATGACTCAATAAACCAATTAAACATCATCAACCAATCCGTACTAAGCACTTATCCAAATTACAAAATTATAAATTAATGCATTAAGCCAATAACATCCACATAAGAAAATTAATGAGCTTGGACATATATATGTTTATTTTCCTATCAGACACTACAGTAAATTTTTTATCTTTATGGATTTGGCACATTTTAATGCATAATTAAATAGATTTAATTTCTTTATGAATAAATGTATGATGAGTTTCCAGTATGTTGGGTGAATATTTTGTCGTTAACTCGCTAACAACAAAATGGGTATATCAGCCACAGCTATGATGAGACAAGGTCTCTCCTCTCAGCAAGGGGAGGTTCCCTCTAATTACTTAACTTTTGCAAATCAAACAACTTCAAATTTATGTACACTAAAAACTATGTTTGTGGTGGTTCCATCTCATCTCATTCTCTTTTTTCAGAATAGATGTTTATATTTCAAACTCTTGATATAAGACTTATAAATTATCACAATATCACAGAAACACAAAGTTTTCTGTTACCTCACTTACTACTTGTAACGGAACTATTTGAAGTAGAATGCAACTCAAAGTCTTCACTCCTCTTCAAGATGATAAAAGTAAATCAAATATAACAACTTGCAGCACAAAGTCTCCAAACTATTGTATTCTCACAAACATGAACATATAACCCACAACCGATTTGATAACACAAAGTTTATCAGAATCAAATTAAGAGCGCTCTTCAATCACTTGTAACAAACTCCACACTTCAATTATTATCAAATAAGATTATGATAGCAAGACGTAAGAACAAAACTATTACAACACAAATAATCCCAAGACAAAGATTGGAATTGAACTTGCTTTCTTGTATTGATAAATATTTGAATATTGATTTTCACAAAAAGCACAAAGTCTTGATTTGCTTCTCAATTAGCCAGAGTTTTCTTGCAATAGACAAAAGATAGATATTTACAAAAGAGGCCCCCTTTATTTATAGGGAAAGGCCTTGAGAAAATTTAGGAAAAAACTAACTACTTTGACTTATTCAAAAATAGGAGTCCTTATTGACTTGGGACTTCCTATTTTTTACATGTAATTGCATATTAAAAATGTACATGTAAAACTATCCAAAATTGTTTTGAAAGTACATGTGAAAATCAGAAAATAAACTAAGGGAAAGAACAACTGCTTCAATTTGTATCTCCACTTTTTCTCATGTGGTGATCATACATAGTGAAGGCCGCTTGCATTTCAATGCTATCTGGGTTGAATGCGTTCTTGAAGATCATCCTGGCCCTCACTATGGCATCCCTCACTGTAGTGATTGATTTGGCATGATTAGTTAACCTGGTTTTCAGATTGTCCAAGGTTAACTGGTTGTCTAAAAGGTTGTCCACATAAGTTATTGAAAATGCTTTATCTTCAAATTCTTTCTGGAACATTTCTTCAAATTCTTGAACCATTTCTTCTGCAGAAAGAAATTGGTTATCCTGTGACACCAACTTACAAGGTAACTCCTCCAACTTATGCAAAAGATTAACATCATTTTCTTCACTGATTTCCTTTGCAGCTTCAAGATCCTTGATCAAATTTCTTAGCATATTGCTTCTGTACATCAGAGCTTCCTTTGTTTCTGTATATGAATCCCTGTTGGAAATAGCACCAATGGATATTAGGGTACTTATTTTTAGCTTCCTCATTTCCACCCATTTATCATGAGTATCCTCCGTGCGCTCAATATCTTGAGAGATAGCATCAATGAGATCATTAAGTTCTGCCCTTACTTTCCTCATTTTATCCGTCTTCTCAAATACATCCATGAGCAAAGAGATTCCTTGCGCTCACATCCTGTCTAAGTACTCTTCAAGTACTTTTCCTCTAAGGTGAGTCTTTTTTTCTTTCAGAATGACGGGGTCTTCTACAAAAATGGCCTCTGGAGTAACTGCTTCCGAGTTTAAAGTGATCTTTCTTACCACTACAGTCAGCTGCTCTACCTTTGCCTTGTAATAATCTTTCATTTCTTTTTCCCTATCAAACTTCTGGATCAGGATGTCCATGGTTGATTGCATATCATTTTTAGCGCTTTCATGGGTGATTTTGCCCAATTCAACTCTAGAAATAGAATAGTCATTCATATCAAAATTTTCAACAGTTGCATCCTGTGGAGGTTTTGCTATCTCCAGAAATTTATGTCCCTTATCTTCAAGTACCCTGGAAAGGATCTTTGGTTTCTTCGGGGCCTTAGGCTTTGTAGGTACCAACTTAGTGAAATCAAAATCATCTGGAGAGATGACTTGCTTTTTCCTCTTTGGCATGTAAGCTGATAACCAAGGTGGAAGTAGAGAAGTATTCACATTGGGATCCATTCCTACCGCTGGTGTTCCCAGAACTGTGCTTGTACTGGTGGTAGAAACAATAGGCGGGGTGTTAGTAAAAACCGCACATGTTACATTTGCACTTGAAACTTGCTCAGTATTCATCACAAAATGATCAAACATGGATGTATCCCCAATATCAAAAGACGAAGAAGACAAACTAGGAATTGACTCAGAAGAATGGAGAACATTTTCAAAAGTGCCTTGGGGATTATCAAAAATTATTTTAGGAGGAGAGGGGGATTCAGAGGAAGGAATGTTAATAGGGGAAACAGACAGAGGGGCTGCGACAGGTTTATTGTCCTGTGGAGACAAAGCCTCCTCATCTTGTTGATCTAAATTCCTGTCTTCAACATCCATCTCTTCTGTAGCTGGCTCTTCAGTCGCTGGTTCCTCAGTCGCTGGCTCCTCGACTTCCATATCTTTCATTTCAGGTTCTTCCTCAACAGCTTTTGCTTTCTTCGTCACAAATCTGATTTTAGGCTTGTGTGTTTTAGAGGATGATGGAACATCACTCTTGTTCTTCATTTTGTTTTCTGCCTTTTTACCAGTCTGCTCTTGAATTTCAGTTTCCGAACCGGTGAGGAATTCTTTCAGCGTAATTCCTTTATCTGCCAGCCAGTTATTGGTGTTAGCCAATATAGGCTCAAATCTCTTCCTTAGTGAAGTCGACTCCTTTTGGGACCATTGGATTAGAGGGAGAGGAGTACTAGCTATCTGTTCTGCATCGTACTTAGCATCAACCAACTCCCCATCATCCACAAGATCTTCTGGAATATCAGCAAGCCCCAGATATTCAATTTGTTCTAGAGACAGCCTACTATAGTCCAGTTTCCTGATATCTTCCTCTGTTCTCAAGTCTATCCAGACATCTTCCACCATGGGTTCATGAAACTGAGTTTTCCTCCTGATTTTGTCCTTTACGCCTCGGTAGTCAAATTTTGGTCTCCTCTTGAATTGCTTCATGGTGACCAACTGCATTTCTATCTCCATGGCCCTTGCCTTTGCGGCAGTCAACACTGAATATCTGCCAATTTCCACTGGAAATCTGAAACCAGGCTTCTTGAGTTCCATCTGTTTGTTATGCACGACAATCATTTATCTGCACAACTCCATCAAGACCAGTCTATCTGAAGGAAACCTAGGAAGCATATAAGGGTAGCCTTGGAAAAAGCCAACCCTCAAGTATGAGAAAGATGGAAATTGCAAAAACATACAACCAAAGTTATTAACCACTGTCCATGCCTTGTCTGAAATTCTTCTCTGCTCCAGTTGGGGATCAAAAAGACACAAGAATACAGCAAAGAATGCATCATTCACCCTCCTGAAATGGTGAATTGAACCTTTCAATGTCAGCTGAGAATAATATTGGTATACTAGGACTACTCTCCTATCCCCTTCTAATGATAATCCTAGAAAAATCCTCATGGAGGCTGCAATGTATACCAGATAGGAAGTCATGAAGAACTTGGAGGTAGTGGATACCTTCGTCAGTTGGTCATGCAAAGCGTTACTGATTTGTTCTCCCCAGAAAATAACTTGCCTGCCCTGGAGTATGACCTTAATGAAAGGATACATCCATTCATGAAACTGTGAAGAGGAGGACAAACCTCTTATCCTGCTGAGGAGGGTAATCAAGTCACCAACTTCTTCCACAAAATCACTTCGAGGAAAACTACATGGCCACCTTGACAAACTTGACCTTGCAGTCTTCAACCATTTGTTGTTGATCACTTTCTTTGCTTTTTCTGGATTCTTGTCATATTCCTTCTGAGCTTCAACAAAGTCAAGCTTCAATACCTCTGTCGCAGGAGGACACATGAACACCTTGTCAATGAACTCAGGATCCAACCTGATTATTACATTACCACTGGCATCCGCCACGGCTTTAATATCTTTGTTATAGAAATGGGCACACTGAAGAACAAATTCTGTATTGTGAGCCGCCACTGGGAAGGATGATACCAGATGAATATTACTCTCTACTATCTTCTTCATCATAGCACTAGGGTTGCTTGACTTGGTTCTCTCTACAAACTCAGCCATATCAACATGGCCAATCTCCGTATCTCTAATGTCTTCAACATTGGAATGGACTGAGGTGATTGGGAAAACACCTTGATATTTGTACTTCATTGCTTTTGCCTTCTTCGGGGACAAGTCAGTCATTTGGATGAACTTTCACCGAGAAGAAGTCTGATGTTGAACGAAGCTCCGCAAGAGAAACTGCAACAAAAGTCATGATCATGCAATTAGGGAAAATATGGGCAATCTGGGAAAATTGCATGTTGATGATCACGACTATGGGAATGCGCTTGAAAAAGGGCTATAGTGTGAGCTGGCCAAAAATCAGAGGAGAAGCGGGCTCGGGAAATCAAAATTGGAAATTTTCCAGAGTTGAAAAAATTTGGGACATTTTTGCATGGGCGGCAAAATTCGCCGCCCTTGCATATGAGGATTTTGCATTATTTGCATTGGCAGCAAATTTTGCCGCCACTGCATGTCGGTGAAGATTTCTGGTATGAACGGTGAATTTTGCCGACAATGCAGGTAGCAAGTTATGAATGTCTTTCGCGTTAGGGTGGCAAAATTCACCGTCTATGCACGATATGATATTCCATACACCAGAGGCAAATTTTTCCGCCACTGCATGTCGGTGAAGATTTCTGGTATGAATGGCAAATTTTGCCGACAATGCAGGTAGCAAGTTATGAATGTCTTTCGCGTTAGGGTGGCAAAATTCGCCGTCTATACACGATATGATATTCCATACACTGGCAGCAAATTTTGCCGCCACTGCATGTCGGTGAAACTTTGAGTTGGTAAAAGCAGCGGATTTCGCCGACAATGCAGGTAATGAGAAAGGCAAGGGTTTATCGGAGCGGCAAAATTTGCCGACACTGCTCATTGTAGGTTTTGATGTTTAGTCGGGAGTATCGACCGCCACCGCAGGGGAATGAACATGCCACAGTATAAGGGTAGAAAAACTCATCGTCTTTGCACATAATGGGAGTTGGTAGTTGGGAAGATCTAGCGGTGAATGTGGCCGTTGTTGCATACAATGGGAGGGATGGTGTCGGTGAAGGTTTCTGGTATGAAAGACACATCGTTTATAAAATGATAAACCCTAATGGCAATCTAAAACAATCCAAACACGAATCACAAACAACAGAAAAAAAACCTAACAAAACTTTATAAACTAACAACACAAACAATCAATGAGTAAAAACAGGGAAGAGAAACACAAGAAACTTACCCGTAAAAACTTGAAACCCTAGGTTCAATCTTCAACGCGAGATCCGTCACAACTCGAGAGCATACGATCAAGCGGTCGAAGAGAACGTTGGTGGATCAATTAAAAGGATTTAGTATAAGAAATGACAAGGAACAATGGGAGTAAACACATTTAAAAGGTTGAGATTAGAGTTTAAATGCTTGGCACGAGTGGCCATTAATGGCACTCGACATCAAAATCCTGAAGATCTCGCTCGAGCGGCGGTTTCGGCCGCTACGACACTACAACCAACAAATATGTAAGGGCGGTGGAAAATGCCGTCGTTGCATATTCTGACGGAAAACATATGCGATGGCGGTGAATTCAACCGCTCCTGCACATTAAACTTAAAAACGATGCAATAGCGGCAAAAAATGCCATCATTGCATCAAACAAGAACAAGTCTAAAAAAAAATAATATGTAGGAGCGGCATTTTTTGCCGCTCTTGCATATCAAGAGTCAAAATTTACTAACTCCTAAAAATAACCAAAATGACATTTTTACTAGTTTACAACTTTAAATGATCCTCGCGAAAATCAAGAAATCAATTCAAGGAAATGTCGCAGACGAGTTTTAAAATGTCAAATGACCTCGCACGAGAACAAGAAAATCTTTTCTCGATTTGCGATCTTAGAGTGTAGATTCATGAAATGGACAAGTTTCGTGGGGTTATCTACAAAAACGAGCGTAGCTGATTTTGAGAACAACACAATATTTATTTTTCAAAGGTAGAATCCTATTTGATTGTTGCTATAATTTCTGGTTTATATGCATGAATATTTGTGATTTTGTGATATAAACAACTGCTAGATTTGTAAACTAGGCACTTCGGATCCCTTGGAGCCACCCATAAAGGGGAAATAGTTAGCTCCAGATAGCTCGAGAGCACCCCTGCACTATAACTGATCATCCCTTTCTTAAGTCAATGGCTGATCGATAGGTTCCACACTAATCTCAGTCTCAACATGCATTATCCAAGAAATAAACAGACTCTAACTACTTCGTCAGTCCCTTAGTGCCCAACTAACGTCAACTCTCTTTATGCCCTATTTATCTCTAGTTCAAAGGATAGGTTGACTGAGTAATTGAAGCTTTTCTCTAGTTTAAGTTCCTATAATTGTAGCCCCACCTTCTATGTCTCTCACTATCAATCAAGAATTTCCTTTCTTTGATTGAACTAATAATATCTTCAACTCTTTAATAATAAGTTTTTAGTTCTAGGAATAAGGATCAAAAAGAGTTCAGTTCTGGTAGAGTCTCTAGTTTTGTTTAGTTTAGTTTAGTCTAATGAATAAGGCTCGTATGTATAAAAGTGAGTTAGGAAGGTAGTAGGAAGTTAGTCCCTTTCTCTATTTTTAGCATTGTCTTCAAGAAACATTTTTCCTTTCCTTCATGTAAGCATGCGCATTTAGGTTTCCATTACATGAAAATAAAAGGAACATTATCCTGATTTGGTGTTAGCCTAGGAGTATCCTTCTAGATGGAGAGTTGGGCCCACTTTACCTGAAGGAGGAGATCTCATGGTATTTTGTTCTTTATGATTGCATTTCTTTGATGTGTATTAGAGTTTAGATGGTGTGATTAAAATAGATTTCATGGTCTCCTTTTGTTATTGCTCACCTGCAGGCTTATCATATGAGAAAAATCACAAAAAACATTTATCTTTCCAGCATTCATCTTTCTAAGCAACAGTCTTGTTTAACTTTGTTGAGCATTACTGTTGAACATAGATTAAGATGTTTTTCTAGCTTTGATGTTATTTTATTTCTTCAATCTATTCTAAGAATTTACTTTTTTTTTGTGTTTCAATTGAGAAATATCATAGAATGAAGTTATTTTGATTCATTTACTTCAGTATGTGTATTTCCAATAGTAGTAGCATAGATTTCAATTTGGTATGCTTTCATTTAATTCATGTGGATAGTAGTGTAGAATATGTTTTGTCTTTCAATTCCAATTTAGAATAGAATCACTTAAGAAACCCCCCATAGACCTTACTGCAAATAGCTCTAGACACCACCCCAAATTGACAAAATTAAATGACAAGGAAATTGACAGCTACAACAAACCTATCATTTTTGGCATTGTTGCCGGGGAATCTAACTACAAATCATGTAAGTTTAGGTGTTGGGAGGGTTGAAACCAAGACCATTGAAGGCTCCTATAGTTTATGGGTAGGCCTAGAGATTCTTTAGGTTGCTTCATAAAAAGATCAAAAGATCATCCACTAGTTGGGTCTAACCTAGGGGAAATATCAAAACATTCAATGAGTTTTGAATTATACACAATCCCTAGACTATCCATCATTATGACACATAACATTTTGAGAGAAGATGAGCCAAATTATGACACATGACACATAACAATGTCTCTAACTTCTAAGAGAAATGAGCCACCCATGAAAAACATATCACTCTTAGTGTTACCAACATTCAGGGTAAAGGCATCTGAAGATCTCGATCAATTCCTATTTGAATTCAAAGTCCTTTGTCAAACATATGACTATGGGAATAATAATCCAAAGTTAAAACTTTTACCTTCCACCTTGAAAGAGCCTTACTTATGTTGGTTCATGGGTTTAACCATTGATTACATACACACTTGGGACAAAATGGAAAATGCCTTTATTGACAAATATCAGGACTATTGTAGAGTTCAAGATAGGAAGAAAGAACTCTTCAGAATGAAGCAACTCGAAGATGAAAATCTAGAGGATTACGTGGATTGGTTTTTATTTGTTCATAGGAGGTGTGGAAGTAACTTGGATGAGGAACTCATCAAAATTGTCTTTCTAAGAGGCATAGACGAAGATGCTAGAGAAGCCTTAAATCTCATGGGTCGAGGAGATATCAACAAGCTTAGTTTTGAAAAAATAGTAGAATTTGGTAGGAATTGCTCTCATACATGCACTAGCAATAGAACACGTAGAAAAGGGAAAAGTGGTGGTAATGATGTCGCCAAGGTAATGTAAGAATTGGCTAACCTCAAAACTAATGTCCCGCTCCATTTGAATACCACCTTGATCAAAATACAGGCAACTAAGAAAACCACTGAGCCATTATCCATTTACTATCTTCGATGTAGGGAAAAATATCTTTTTGGGGAATGACCATTAAACCGAATAGAGATGTGTGGGATCTGTGATAAAAATCATCCCATAAACGAATGTGGTTTGTTGCTTGAAATAAAAAATAGAATGAAAAAGATGCCACAAGTTGAGGAAGGGTTGAATTTCATTGGGTAGAAACAACCAAATTTCAAATTTAATCCATATGTAGGGTAGTTTGGTGGGCTCCGAACTCCTCCAAATTGGGGACCCAAATAATAGTCTAGATCTTGGGGAGGCCCTCCTCCATAGATGTCACCTTAGTGGGGTCCATCTTGGCCTCAACCCGAGTGGATAAATTAGCCTTGGGTTACTCCGACCCAATGGCAAAATCAAAGTCAATATCAACAGCCATGGGTGCCCCAATATAACCAAGGGCTGAAACGTTATGGTAATTAACCACAAGCTCTACTATCCGGACCATCCCAAGTGCTACCACAAAATTCTGGTGAACAAGTAAACCAACTGTAACTTCCTGCTCAACCCATTCCAAATCCTAAGAATAGTCGCCTCATCAACAAGTTTACAACATTGATCCAAACATGATAACTTTAAATGTGGTGGAAATTAAAGATATTTAATTATGTTCATGTAACATCCCATTAAAATCTCCTTCTGTGGAAACACCCGAGGAAACCGAAGCTTTGCTTAATGATTATAAGGAAGAACAACCTTAGGAGGAAATGCCCAAAACAAGAAATCCTGAATGTAGTACTGATTCCATTTTCTTGAAGGCTGAGGCACCATGCTCCAAAGATATCCAGAGAGCTCCAGAACATCTTGACTAACTCTTTATTGATTAAAGAACTCCAGAAAATCAATATTGAAGTTCCCTTGTTGTAGGCCATTAAGGACATTCTATAAATTAATCAAGCAATCAAGATCTTATGTTTAAAAATTCTTGGAAGAAAGAAGAAATTGCCAAAAACCATCCAGGTAGTGGGAAAACTTACTGATGTTCTATTAGGAAAATTAATTCCACAAAAGTATGGGGACCGAGGTAGTCCTGTCATTTTAACAATGAAAGGGATACTAGTTTCAAATGTGTTGATCAACCTAGGAGCTGTCATCATTGTGATGACTACAACTACTGTAGAAGCACTATCTTTGACCAATATGAAACCTACATCTACAAATTTGCAACTTTCTAATCTATCCATCACCAAACTTGAGGGACTATTAGAGGATGTTATTGTAATGATAGACAATCGAGAGTACTCTGTGGATTTCCTAATCCTTCAATCAAGGAAGAAGAAATTAGGGCATCCAATCATATTGGATCGACCCTAGTTAGCCATTGTAGCAGCCCTCATTGACTGTCGGTCAGGGAACATGACCATATCTAATGGGACAAAAATAAAGGAACTCTCCATCTACCCACCTGCTAAACCATCCATACAACACAAAAACATACTATGGGTAGATGATCTTACAGAGTTAGATGAAGAAGATGCTTCCACATTAGCCATGGTCAAAATTGTAGAGCATTTAGAGGAATATCATGAGTAGGAGGAAAAGATTGAAGCATATTTCTCTAATGATACATAGAAAGATGTCTCTGGATGGCTCCAGAGGAATCCAAGAGACACACTGACAACATTTAATTATCCATTTTCAGATGAAATAGCATTCTAATTAGATTACCAGCAAACAAAAATGTTGCATCATATCCTCCCTCATTGTTGTCCTTTAAATACACTCATCAACCCTTATAGAGGAGTCCATTCTTTCCATTCTGGTACAAAATAAATTACTATCCAGACAAACAAACAACTCTCTATCAACAGTTGGTTAACAAACATGGAAGAAGCAAAATTGATTAATTTGTTACAAAACCATATGCAAGCTTTCACTAGGAGTATAGGGATATTAAGGGTATCTATCCAAGTGTTTACATGCATCATATCTACACAGAGGATGTTCAACCTGTAAGGCAACCCCATAGGAGAATCAACCCTTCATTAAGAGAGATAGTAAAGGAAGAGGGAAATTATTGCAGGTTGGATTCCTCTATCCCATTTCTGATAGCCAATGGGTTTCACCATTGGTGATTGTGCCAAAGAAGAATGGAAAGTGGTGTGTCTATATTGATTACAAGGAGATGAACAAAGCAACTAAAAATGATTATTTCCCTCTCCCTTTCATCGATCAAGTGTTGGGCAATTTGTTTGGAAGTTGATATTTCTCCTTCTTGGACGAATTCAGTGGATATAACTATATCTAGGTAGCTCCAGAGGATCAAGATAAAACCACATTTACTTTCCCATGGGGGACATATGCCTACAAATTTCTACCCTTCGGGTTATGCAATGCCCCAACTACTTTCCAACGGGCTGTCCTCGCAATTTTTGCTGATCTTACCAATACATGTGTTGAGGTATATATGGATGATTTTAATGTCGATGGTAAAACATTTGATGAAGCCTTGAGTAACCTCCGAAAAATTATTGAATGGTGCAAAGAGCATCAACTATCCTGAAATCATGAGAAATGCCTTATTATGATGACAGAAGGGATAGTTCTAGGCCACCACATTTCTTAGGAGGGAATTAAAGTAGACCCTAAGAAAATTGCAATCATAGTGCAGATTCCTGCACCCAAAACTTAGACTGAAGTTAGCATTTTCTTGGGCCACACTGGCTATTATAGACAATTTATTAAAATTTTTAGTAGAATAGAAGACCCATTGTTTACACTCCTAAAGAAGGATTCTGAATTTAAATGGACTACCCAATGTTAAGAGTCATTTGAATCCATAAAAAATCATTGATCACAACACCTGTTATTAAGGTACCTAAATGGGGAGAACCTTTCCACATCCATATAGATGCTTCCAATCAAACAATAGGGGTTGTCCTAAGACAAACAAGTGAATTTGGAGGTATGCACGCTATCTACTATATTAGTAAAAATCTGAACCCCATTGAGAAGAACTATACTAGCACCAAAAATGAATTCCTAGTAGTAGTCTATGCCATTAATAAATTTCAGTACTGCATCACAGGATAAAAGGTATTTGTTCACACAGACCATGCTGCCATTAGACAACTTATGAATAAAGTTATAGTTGGAGGAAGAATCATTCACTGATTGTATTTATTGTAGGAATTTGACAAATGAGGAAATGATAATGTGGTTGTTGACTTTTTGTCAAGATTGATTGTGCAGGGAAATAATGACCCGGTTGATGATGTGTTTCCAGATGAACACCTGTTTGCTATTTTAATTCAATCACCATGGTTTGCTGATCTGGCTAATTATTTAGCCATAGGGATGTGTCCTCTACATTTTACCCCAAAAGAAACAAAACAATTAATTAGGAATAGCTCTAGATATAAATGGCTAAATGGTATCTTTTTTAAATTATGCCTTGATCATGTTTTGAGAAGAAGCGTGTAGGAAACTGAAGTTTATGATATTATTCGTGCATGCCATGATGAGCCATCCTAAGGACATTTTTCATCTCTCCAGATGGGACATAAGATCCTTAGAGCTAGATATTTTTGACCCACCATGACAAAAGATATCCAACAATACGTCAAGAAATGCAACCAATGCTAGAGAATGGGATGTCTTACATTGTCTAGCGAGATGCCTCTTCACCCCAAGTGGTTCTTGAACCATTTGAAAAGTGGGGTATAGATTTTGTGGGTCTAATTAACCCATCCTCTCAAGGTAATCACTACATCCTAATCTACACTGATTATGCTACCAAGTGGGTTGAAGCAAAAGACTTACTGATTGCAAAAGAAGAGAAGGTCTAGTATATTTCCTGTATAAACACATATTGCAGAGGTTTGGGGCTCCAAGTGTCCTTATGTTAGACCAAGGTCCAGAGTTTATGTCTGCTATGATCAAAGCATTCATGAGCAGATACCAAATCAGCCACAAATAATCTTCTCCCTACCACCCTCAGACAAATGGCCAAGTCGAAGTAACTACTAGGGAGTTGGAGAATATTTTGACAAAAACAATTTCAACCAAGAGAACAGATTGTGCTAATAGGATGACAGAGGTTATTTGGGCCTACAATACTACCTGGAGAATTACAACTAAATTCATCCATCATGAGCTAGTTTATAGCAAGAAACCTATACTTCCCATTGAATATGAATTAGAAACACTAAAGACAACATTGGAGATAGGGATTGATTTAATAGAGACTCAACAACATTGAATCATGCAGCTGAATAGGATGGATGAAATGAGATTAGAAGAACTCCAACATACATAAATGATTCAACAATAGAGAAAGGAATGACACAAAAAGCACATCATCAACAAGCATTTGAAATGTCCCCACATTAATTTTATTTATAAAATCTAAATCTGAAAAAGAATTTGACAACTATAATACTAGTTTGCATCACAACACTGAAAAATTGCTGATTAGTTTGCACATAAAGTATTCCCAAAAGACATAATAACACTCCAAATCATTTTATTTAGAAATTTGTGATATAAATACATGTGCACAAGTCTGATACAAAGAAATATCATAGCAACAAACTGCTACAACATATCTTCTACTTCAGCTACACACAACTACACTAGATGCTGAAATACACGTGTATTTCATCCCAATGCCTCCCAAACCCCCAGAATGACGTCCAAACTTGGTGTGGTTGGAAAAAGGCATTGTATATGACGAAGTACAACATCATACACAACAAACAAACCCCACAACAATAGAAAACATCAACAGCACCACAAACAACACATAAAACACTACCAAAATGTACTAAAAACTCGTGTAAACACCAAAATCCCAACTCCAACTGAATCCTGTATGCTCAAATACAACCTCTGAAATGAGATTACTGTTGCAACCCAAGAAAACTACCCTCAAATTTTTGGGAACTCATGTCCACCAGCCACAAGCTTCATCTCCAATGGTTTCCTTGTCCACTGAAGCAATACAAAGCACCTGCTCTGCAAGAAGATTATGAAAATGACATTAGTCTTCCCAAAAAACAACATTGCAACTTTTAAGCTTGGAAAAGGATAATTTGGGCACCCAAGATTCCCATACCCATCTTTGGGAGTCTTCTTCAACAACATGCCAAAATAATATTGAAAATTAAATCCATAACTCCCACTACTTTGTCATACAAAAGCATAAAGTTGAAAAAACCATTTTTTTGCCGATACATATCCCTCCAAGACCCCATGCCCAAGGAGTGATTTTCCAGAAATTAATGTGATTTATTTAATATTTATTTGTCCATGATGTTGAGAGTTTCTCCGGATCAAATAAAATATTAAATAATTATTATTCCCCGCACTTGTTTCACAATCCTGACTTGCTTTTTATGGACAAGGGCCTTACTAAAAATAGAGAAAATGTTATTTTTGGAAAGGGGACATGAGAAGTCCTTGCTACCAAAGTTTTCTTGTCCTCAAACAATGGATATTTGGATGCTCAAGTATCTCAAACCCTTCCCATGATGCATCCTGAATTGGCAGATTCTCCTACTTAATCAAATATTCTATAATGCTCCTGTTTCTGAGTTCCTTTTCCCTTGTTTCCAAAACTTTTTCAGGAATTAGAATTAGCTTCCCTTCATCATCCAATGATGGTAAGTCAATGAAGTTACAACTTGATATCCTACATCTTTCTTCAAACATGAAACATGAAAAACATTATGAATTTTACTACCTAAAGGAAGCTCCAATTCATAGGTCACTTCTCCAATCTTTTGAGTGACTTTGTATGGCCCATAGTACTTGGGCTTGAGTTTCTTAGCCCCCATTCTTATTCAATGTGCTTTGCTTATATAGCTGCAATCTCACAAATACCAAATCCCCAACCTCAAAAACTCTCTCTGTCCTCTTTCTGTCTGCATACTTTTTTGCTGATTCTGTGCATGTTGTAAGTTATCCTTAAGTGATCTCAAAATCTCTTGACCTTGATTTATTAAATCACTTGCTGCTGGTACTCGGCTATCTAAAAATAATAGATCAGCAAAGAAAAGTGCATTATATCCATAAAGAGCTCGAAAGGGAGTCATACCTATAAACATGTGAAATGAGGTATTGTAGCAATACTCCCCAAGATGTAGCCATTTCACCCAAACATGTTGCTGATATGAAACATAGCACCTTAAATATCCTTCTATCCACTTATTGACTATCTTTGTTTTCCCATCCATTTGTGGATGGTAGCTTTTTCTTGGTGTAAGTTCTATGCCTATTAAGTGGAAAAGCTCCTTCCAAAAAGAGCTAAGAAATCTGTTGTCTCTATCACTAACTATATTTCTAGGCAGCCCATGCAATCTAAAAACTTCTTTGAAAAATAAATCTGCTACTTGAGGTGCCTTGAATTTAGCTATGATAGGAAAAAAGTGTGCATATTTCTTCAATCTATCTACCACCACATAAATGCAACCCTTACCTTGAATCCTGGGTGGTCCTATAATGAAGTTCATTGAAATACTTTCCCATTTCTGTTCAAGTATTGGTAGTGGTTGTAAGAGCCTTGCAGGAAATATTTTCTCACCCTTAGTTTGTTGGCATGTCATGCACTCCTTGATATGCTTATGCACATCCTCTTTCAGTCCCTTCCAAGCAAATCTCTCATGAATATGCCTATAAGTCTTGTAGTACCCTTGATGACCAACTAGTGGTGTATCATGAAAGGCTCTTAAGATCTTCTCTTTGATCTTGGATTCAGGTACCAAATAAATCCTATTTTTGTAATAAATTAGCCCATCCATCACTGCATACCTATGGTCCTCAGCCAACTCATCCAATATATTAGTAGTGATGAGGTTGGAGTAGGCTTTGTTAATACTTCATCGTTTACTCTTTATCAATCCGGAGGTGTCTGGAGCGATCTGCAATAAGACTGTTTGTTGGAGGGATTTTTGAATGGAATGGCTAAGGACCAAGGATCAGTTTAGGGACCCTTGCATAGTTGGAGTTTTAATCTTCTTGCTCATGAAACAAACTACCTTAATTTGCTTGAAAAGAAACACTCTTGCTTGGAATGAAACTATTCTAACATTGCTGAAATAAACACACTTGCTGAAATAAACTCTAATCTAATTGCTTGAAACAAACACACATGCTGAAATAAAGGTTTAATCTAGTTGTTGGAAATGAACACACTTGTGGAAATGAGAGATGAAAAGAAATGAAATCTATTGTTACTTCTTAGGCATGCAATACTCTGAACATCATAGTGCTTGAAGAGATAACAAATCTAATTTTTTTTTTGATTTTCTATTTTTGAAGAATAAACCTCCAGGTGAGAACAAACAATAGGAGAAACACATGTAACAATTTGCTGCAAGGAAATTAACAGAAATAGAAATAGCACAAACAA
Source organism: Cunninghamia lanceolata (assembly GCA_027924645.1). NCBI lineage: Eukaryota > Viridiplantae > Streptophyta > Pinopsida > Cupressales > Cupressaceae > Cunninghamia > Cunninghamia lanceolata. Next base: position 19,938,755 of record BSBN01000112.1, on the reverse strand, counting down.
AATACTGAGATATCTCCTCCAATGTGGGGAAGCGGGCCCCACTTTCCTAGTTGGAGATGATCATCTTTGCTTAACAACTTCTTTCAAAAGAAATCTCCCTTCATTTGCATTTTATTCTCATTCAAAGAATGTACATGCCTAAACTCAGAAGTTTTACTTCTGTTGAAAACAAACTGCGATGAACAACTAATTCATGAAAACAAGAACTAACTTAAAAAGGTGCGATGACTCTTCTACTTATACAATCGAGCCTTATTGGAAAGAGATACTAATTGCGATTCTAACTGCAGTGAACTGGAACAACCAGTTGCATGCTTATTGAAAGGAAAATCTAGTTACTAACTAATTCCTATGATCTGGAACTGAAACAGCCAGCTGTATTATTTGCTTAACTACACAATTAATTGCAAAGAACTCTAGATCCACGATTTGAATAAGGCGATTAGCAGGGTGAACTCCACGAGTTCCCTAAAATAGTGGGGTGCCTGGTGGTAGCGATAGCTGGAACTGATGTCTCCCATTGGTTATCTGGGTCACCAAAGTTTAGTGACATGGTTGTGTGATCAAGAGCTGTGGCAAGGGTTGAGGCACTGGTTTGGATGTGTTGCAAGTTTTAGAGGATCTCCAGGAGCGTTTGTTGGAGGTCATCGACTCAGGGGAGGATGACACTTAGGAAGTATTGGCCTCCAAAGCTATCTGGAATTTATTTGAAGTTCAACTACTGCAATCCTTATTTAACATCCACAACTTATACCACAAATTATGAGAAATACATAGAGAAAATGTCATTCAAGTATCAAAATTAAAGAGATTTCATCAAAACATAATGGAAACAAAACATAAGCATAATCAATTCTCAAGACAAATATAACTATAATAATATGTATTTCTATGCCGATATGTTTTTAAAAGTTTATCAGAACATGAAAATATTGATAATTAAATGAGTCAATTCTTTGGTTCATCATCTCCTCCCCACTTAGCTTATGCCATGTCCTCATGGCATCTACTGTACTGCCCCATCAAATATATTCTTCCCCTCCATTATTGTGCTGCAGTTGTAGTCGTCATCACTATATTGGAACAACTGTCTTCCCTTGGGATGGAACTCGTCATTCTCTTGAATTCTGCTGTGCCATTTGTTGAATTTTTCCTGCGGCATTGGTTCACCTTGAGGATGGCTGAGTTTGGGTGCTAGCATGAGCAGTAATGGAGGCCTAAACCTCATTCCTATCTAGTTTTGTTGCTTTTGTTGAATAATTGGAATGAGCCTCTTGACTTTTGTAGTCATCCATCATATGTTTGTAGGGGAAATTGGTTCCCTTCTTTTCAATACATTGGGAAGTGTCTCAAACCGTGCTCTGTAGCTTGACACAACGACATTGGGAAGGTAATCTACAACAATAAAGAAATCTGCAATACAAGAATTTAGATTTTGTATATATTGGCCTGTGATACCCTGTCTATAAACATTTGCTCTGAAAGCATTTCTGAACCATGTAGTCTTCGGGCATTCATGCCTCATTAGTAGGCCAATTGTCCCAGCAGCAGTCTCATACTCCTCCATTCTGTCTTCCCATAATCTGTTGTTTCTCAATAGGGATAGATAGCTCCAGATTTGGAGTTCCCCTATATAAAGATTTAGCATAGAAGTATCGACATGACCCAGAATGTGGCCATGTTGGAAGAACTCATAGAGAAGGTTCCTCTGGTCTGGTGGGTTTTGGAAGTAACACTCAACAAATTATTTTTCTTCTCAAAATCAAAAGGCAAATTGTAGCTAAGGCGTAATAGTTTCCATCTCAAAAATTGTTCTCTTAGAAAAAAAGCATACACACTTGAGGGTACCCTTTGTGCTAACAGAGTTTCCCCTGTTTCGCAGGCAAGAGCCAAATTTTGCTCTCCCTGTTCTTTATCCTGCCTCATGGTCTCCATCTCTCTCCAGAGCTTTGCAATTTCACCTCTGAGTTGCTTGTTATCTCCAGTTAACTGCAGATTTTGTGCATAAACATTTAAGGATGCGGTGGCAAGGGTTTGTTGGGCTATAGTCTGCTGTAGTTTGGCAATTTGCTTGTCCTTTTGGGCAATCATGTCTACTTGATTATCCACCTCTGTTTTCAAAGAAACAATTTCTTTCTCTTTTTCTTCCTTTTCCCTAGTGGCCTTTTCCCATTCTGCCGCTAGCTCCTCATATTTTGTTTTTACTTACTAGGACAAGGCTGCCAACTGTGCCTTACACTGCTTTAGCTCAAATTCAATCTTTGAAATGGCAAGGGCATGCTAGGTGTCCTGTGCCATGGTATCTTTAGAGCTTGAGCTCTCTGTCATGACCTGTTTGGCCTGCCTGTGGCCATGTTGCAATGGCTCATTCTCTGGTGCCTCCAGAGCATCATGCTCACCAATTGCTGCTAGAATGCCACTGCTGCCACCTTCATCAATTATTTCTTTCTCCTTTGGTAGAATATCTTTGCCACCACTCTCCTCAACTGCTTCTTGTTTTCTTGGCGGACTGCCTTGCTGACTTACCGGAGCAATGGGGTCTGGTTCAACATCTTCCTCATCTAAAGAAATAATAAAGGTGTGAGAGTGTCTTATTTGTGCAGGTCCGGAAGACGCTACTTCACCCAGTTGGCTCTGATGCTCTGTACCTTTTCAGGGCCTCTTGAAGTGGACTTCAGAAGGATTTGAGGGCATGGAGACAGCCTCGCAAGATATAGACACAGTAGTAGAAGAGTGCTTTGTTCTTTTCTTCTTTGGTGTCAAAGCCAGAAAGTCTTCCCATTTTCTCTGCCCATCTTCCTACTGCATGAACTGGTGTTTAATAATCAAATGGATTAACCTTGCATGGCTAACCTAACCCTCTCTATTTTTTTGCTTTGTCAGCTTGTTTATCAATGTAGTGTGCAAAATGATAGGGATGTTTATCAGAAATTGCGGGTTATTGACACCATGCCTTAGGTGCGTAATCAATCTCATTCCAGGGCCAAGTATAGTCCCATACTAACCATCATAGGTAAAGAACTTCATAACCCATAGGACTACAGTCTTCCATGGATTTCGAAGATTGTTCCTATCGATGCCTTTTGTGGCACCCTTGCTAACAATGTATCAAGGCAAGGGCTTCGGAGCGACATGGAAGTTCTGAATTAACTCCTCATATGAGGGTTTAATGGCAAACAAATCAACTCCTACTGCAACTATTCCATAAATTTGACTAATGATAGTAGAATTGATTGGAATCCTTACCCCTTTCACAGTTGTGAAAGTCCTATGGAAATTTTTGACAAATTCTTGAACTAATTCCTCCTCGAACCCTTTGAATTTCTGCAAGAACTTGAGCCACCCTACTTGTTGGAAAATCTGAGCACTGGCGTCATCGATGATTGCATTTTTTGGTTCTACCTTTCTTTTGTGCCCCATGTCTGGTGATTATCTCTTTGTCTGCTACTCTAGTTTGAATAAATTCAGTCTGGAGCAAGGGGGGTTTACACTGCAACTTTGGTTTGCTGAAAACTTTCTTTATTTTGGGTCGACAAAGAAGGAAGCTATCGAAGTGTGAGTTGCCATCTACAGATTCGTTGGAAGAAATAATTGCATGCAGGTTGGCATTTATTTCAACTTTCCTTTTGGTACTCATGGTGGATACTCTGGAGTGCTACCGCATGGTGGTGCGTGTGAAATTTTTCTTTAGAGCCACCATTTTAATTACCTTCTATGCATTTCTGGAGTTGACACCATTCCTCTATGGCTTTATGTCAATTCAGATGTACTTCCCCCTTAATTGGTCATCATTATTGTTATTATGATTTTGCAAATCAGGCTTTTATTCTATTTTTGACAATAATTTAAATCTCACCCATCTTAATGACCTAGTACTGCGATCTCCTTAGAGAATATGCAAGATTTTCTGTCAAGTACCCTATTGCCACTTGTCAACCCATAATCATTGCCGTAACTGCTATCTTTGCTTGCCAAAAGTTAAAGCTACATGATGTTACTTTTTGAAACACGTGGCATATTTATACACATTAAAATAATTATATAAGTTTTGAGAAGAGAGTATACCTATGTAAAGTGTTGGATCTAGGGCATACAACTGAGAGGGGGGGGGGGTGAATCAGTTGTATACAAACTTGCTTTCTATTTCAAACACTTGATTCGTCTTGTTAGTTAACAGCATATCAATTAATCATCCATGAAAGTAAAACGCACAAACACAAGAGCAGATAAACATCAACACAATGAACACCAAGATTTTGACATGGAAAACCCGGTTAAGGGAAAAACCATGGGGTGATTAACCCAAGGATTATTCTCTGTTAAAAGAATAAGAAAAAGAATGGCACTTGCCAATTAGGGCTCACTACCCGAGCACATTGCTCACAAAGAGGCCCACTGCCTACAAGGAGACACACTGTCTACAAAGTGATAAGAATCACGGTCTTGAACTAGAGAATGACATCTTTACCATGTCCGGATCAGTTCCATTTAAGCCCAAAAACCTCTGCTCTGCCTTCCGCACTTCTCTTCGCGACACCACTCTCATCCACACAATCCACACTACAAAATGAACTCACAAACCTTTATTTATACAAGATATTGACTTAGAAACAATCATCTAAGTCGGCAATCAACCATAAGAATATCCGCAAGATGAATAACACATCCGGTCGGCCACCACAAGAACATTCGCAGGATGAACAACTCATCCGGTCGGCTAAACAGAGCAAGAACTTCATCCGGAAGATTATCTTCAATTCTGGGCTCTACCATCAATGCGGACCAACAACACAACCTAAACATGATCCACAGACATTTCCAAGCTTGCCTAAATGACCAGGTACATCCGCACTTCCTCTACTTACTGGAATCTCTTCTCTTCCTTATCCGAAACTTTAAGAACACAGTCTGTCGCCACTGTCACAATGCAAAAGGTACTTCCGGACCTCCAAATCATACACAACTTGAGATGACACATCACAAGGACATCCCAAACACTCCTTCCAATCTGTAGATTAGGATTATACAATTCCGGACCTCACCGGACCTTTCTGTGATCCTCTGTCACCTCTGAACACTTGCTGGAACCGGTTCCACACCGACAGCCACAACTCCTTCAGATCTTCATGCGGACCTCTAAAATCTTAACTGAAGCATCTTAAGACTCATATATACAAACCCTTTAATCTGCATCCTCCGGTTCGCATCCTATACAATACATTTGCCTTCTTCTCATCACTGTTCTTCACTGTTCCTGACTAAGGCTAATTTTCTCAATATCCTCAGCACACTGCTCATCGAATCCCTCTTGTCAATGCAATATGAGTATGTTGACATCAATGACAACACTGGTTCACCTCATACTTGCAACAATCTCCCCCTTTGTCATTGATGGCAACATATGATGTGAAAAACCATCAAGACAAGAACTTTTCCTTTCTGTCACTGCTCCCCCTATCAGCAACATGTCTTCTCCTCATTTACTGCTCCCCCTTTGATCATCAACTACTTGTTTTTCACATGTCTTCTCTCCCCCTTTGACATCAATGGCAAAGGGCTCATACTTGCAATTTTAACACATCAGAATCATACCAGCTACTCCCCCTTAGTAGCAGCTCCCCATCATCAATCCGGATCACAAGATATGACTGTGATATCCACCGGACTGATGCACATCAGTGCATCCTAGTTCATCACCGGAGGGGCCATGACCCCTAACTTCTCCCGGAGATATTCAAAAGAGTCCTTGGGAAGAGGTTTAGTAAAGATATCTGCAATCTGATCCTTGGAGGGAACATACTCCAAGCTGACTTCTTCCTTGTTCACTTGTTCTCTCAAAAAGTGAAACTTGATAGATATGTGCTTAGTCTTAGAGTGCAATACCGGATTCTTGGAAATATTAATTGCACTTGAATTATCACAGAAAATTGTGATAGGCTCCTCATATTCAACTTTAATGTCTCTTAGCATCTGCTTCATCCATAAGATTTGAGTGCAACTACCTGCTGCTGCAATGTATTCTGCTTCAGTTGTAGACAGAGATATTGCATCTTGTTTCTTGCTTAGCCAAGAAACCAATCTCTTCCCCAAAAAGAATGCTCCACCACTGGTGCTCTTCCGGTCATCCACATCTCCTGCCCAATCTGCATCTGTGTAAGCATGAAGAGAGAAATCCGGATCTCTAGGGTACCATAGACCATACTCAGCTGTTCCTTTCAAGTATCTAAAAATTCTTTTGATTGCCATAACATGAGATTCTTTAGGATCAGCCTGGAATCTTGCTACAAGACCAACAACCTGCATTATATCTGGTCTGGTCTGAGTGAGATACAACAATCCACCAATCATTGATCTATACTTTGTCTGATCTGCCTTTGGGGAGTCATCATCTTTGCTCAACTTACATCCCGTTGCCATGGGAGTGTTCATTGGCTTTGAATCTTCCATACCAAATTTCCTTAACAATTCTTTCACATTTTTGGTCTGAGAAATGAAATCCCTTTCTTTGTTTGAGTAATTTGCAGACCCAAGAAGAAATTCATTTCACCAAGCATAGACATTTCAAACTCACATTTCATCTGATTTGCAAAAGTTTTGCACATATTATCTCTTCCTCCAAAAATGATATCATCCACAAACACTTCAACAATCAAAATGTTTTCATGATCAATTTTAAAATATAAGTTACTGTCAGCAGTACCTTTGCTGAATCCAATCTGCACAAGATGCTTATCCAACCTTTCATACCATGTTCTTGGGGCTTGTTTTAATCCATACAATGCTTTCTTCAACTTGCAGACCATATCATCATTGTCAGACAATTGAAATCCATCCGGTTGTTCAATGTAAACTTCTTCTTCCAGATCACCATTTAGGAAGGCAGACTTGACATCCATCTGATATACCTTGAAGTCTTTAAAGGCAGCAAATGCAAGAAATAATCTGACTGCTTCAATTCTTGCCACCGGAGCAAAGGTCTCTTCAAAATCAATTCCTTCTATTTGAGAGTAGCCTTTGCAGACCAATCTAGCTTTGTTTCTGATTACTTCACCAGCTTCATTTAATTTGTTCCGGAAGACCCATTTGGTTCCAATCACATTCCTGTCTCTAGGTCTAGGAACAAGATCCCAAGTATGATTTTTCTCAATTTGCATTAATTCATCTTTCATTGCTTTGGTCCAGTTTTCATCATTGCAGGCTTCATTTACTGTTTTAGGTTCAATCTTTGAAATCAGAAAACATTCATCCTGATTTTGAGCAACATTCCTTCTAGTTTGCACACCTTTGCTTTTGTCACCTATGATCTGATCTTCAGAGTGGTTCAGTGTTACATACCTTGGAATTTTGGGAGTATCCTGCACTGCTGCTTCTTGATCAGGCTCATTCAAACCTATCTCTTCTTCCTGATTTACCGGATCAGGCTGACTCTGACTTACCGGAGAGGATTGAGTTCCTTGAACCTAAACACCGTCTTGGTCATCTTCATTAAACTCATAAAATCTTGAGGGCTTCTCAATTCCTTCATCAACTTTCACATTAGTGCTTTCTATCATCTTCCTCAGTCTCTTATTGTAACACCGGTATGCTTTGCTTTGAGTGGAGTAACCCAAGAAAATTCCTTCATCACTTCTAGCATCAAACTTTCCTAGATCTTCATCTCTTTTAATATAACACTTGCTACCAAATACTCTGAAATATTTCACAGTAGGAGTGATGCCAAACCAGAGTTCATAGGGGGTCTTACTGGTATTGTTTTTGATTTGAACTCGATTTAGAGTGTAGACTGTAGTGCTGATAGCTTCTTTCCAGAACATCTGAGGAACATTTGCTTCCAACATCATTGTCCTGGCAGCTTCCTGGATGGTCCGGTTCTTTCTTTCAACTACTCCATTCTACTGTGGAGTCCTAGGAGCAGACAATTGTCTCCTTATACCCTGCTTCTCACAAAAGTCAATGAACTCACTAGATGTAAATTCACCACCTCTATCAGACCTTAGACACTTTAGTTTCAATCCGGTTTGATTCTCTACCATAGCTTTGAAGATTTTGAACTTCTCAAATGCTTCTGATTTTTCTTTTAGGAAGGTAACCCACATCATTCGGGAATGGTCATCAATTAACAACATGAAATATCTATCACCTTGCAGACTCTTGATTCTTGTCGGACCACAGAGATCAGTATGTACTAATTCCAACAATCTGGTAGAGGACTGATCTTTTCTTTTGAAAGAGACTCTGCTCTGTTTACCTAGCTGACATTCTTTGCACAAACTATTTGTAGGTTTCATCAATTTTGGAAGATCTCTTACAGCCTGAGTATTGCTTATCTTGATGATGTTATCAAAATTTACATGACACATTCTTCTATGCCATAACCAACTCTGATCAACTTGAACAAACAGACAACTTTTATTTGAACCAACCAGATGAAAGATATTACCTTTTGTCTGAGTACCGGATGCAATTTCAGTTCCGGAGCTTGTAAAGATTCTGCATTTTCCATTCTTAAACCGGAGATCATAGCCTTTGTCTACTAACTGACCAACACTGAGAAGATTGTGCTTCAATCCTTCAACATATAGTACATTACCTGTTTTGCTCTTTCCATCAAAGGAAATAGTTCCCCTACCTCTGATTCTGCCAGCAGAATTGTCACCAAACTTTACCATTCCTCCTTCATACCTTTCCAAATTCAAGAACTTATCCTTGTCACCAGTCATATGGTGAGAACATCCACTGTCAATAACCCAATCATCCTTTTCTTCCACTTGAGCAGCCAAAGCTTTTTCCACAACCTTGTGATTGACAGATTCAGAGAGTATTGAATCTTCTTCCTTGATGGCAATAAACACCCATTCATTTCTGGATTTGCTTCCGAGTTCTGATTCATCATCTGTTACTCCTTCATTGTCATCTTCTTCATGAACATAATAGCAGTTTTTTTGAAACCTTTGTCTGTTAGTATTAGACCTTGCAGATCTTTCTGGACATCTTGAAGCAAAATGACCAATCTTATTGCAGTTGAAGCACTTAAAGGGTAGTTTTCCTTCATACTTACCAGATCCTCTTGGTAGTCTTTTTGCAATGAGGGCTTCAAGTTGAGCTGTTTCTGCTTCTTCTTCTTCCATGTCTCTTCTTGCTTGATCATACCATGACATCTTCCTTGAAGAGTTTTCTCCCGGATCAAATCTCTGTTTGCCTTTCATATAGGAACTGGCTTTGAAAGTAGATTCAGTCTTGGGAGGATCATCTCCAAACTTGGTCATTTCAAATGCAGCTAGCTTGCCAGCCAATTGTTCTCTTGTGACAGTTGTGTGGGCTCTGAATTCATCAATTGCAGCAACCTTGATTTTGTAGGCAGTAGGAAGGGATTTGAGGATTTTGCAAACAATCTCATTTTCATCCAGAGTTCCACCAGCATTTCTAATTCCACACACTAGTTCATTCACTCTTGGCATAAAAGTAGTGATGTTTTCATCATCTCTCATCTTCAATCTTTCAAATTTCCCTTTCAGACTTTGCAACCTTGCACTCTTGACAAACTCATCTCCTTCATACAGAAGTTCCAGTTTAGTCAGGATCTCATATGCAGTTGGTAGGTCAATAACATTTGAGAGATTTGAGTCATTCAATGCGCTTAGAAGAGCTTCCTTGGTCCGTAGATTGTTTTCAGCATCTGTGATTTCATTCAGAGTTGTCAGACCACCTTGTGGAGGTACATATGGTTTTGAAACCATGGCCAAGTATGCTTTTCCCATACATTCCAAGTGACATTTCATGCGACCCTTCCAGAGAGTGAAATTGGTTCCATCGAACTTCAGACTATCCTTTTTGTATGACGACATCCTGGATCTCCTCAAGCGGTTAAGCTCCTTTCAGAGGAACTTGGCTCTGATACCAATTGTTGGATCTAGGGCATACAACTGAGAGGGGGGTGAATCAGTTGTATACAAACTTGCTTTCTATTTCAAACACTTGATTTGTCTTGTTAGTTAACAGCATATCAATTAATCATCCATGAAAGTAAAATGCACAAACACAAGAGCAGATAAACATCAACAAAATGAACACCAAGATTTTGACGTGGAAAACCCGGTTAAGGGAAAAACCACGGGGTGATTAACCCAAGGATTATTCTCTGTTAAAAGAATAAGAAAAAGAATGGCACTTGCCAATTAGGGCTCACTGCCCGAGCACACTGCTCACAAAGAGGCCCACTGCCTACAAGGAGACACACTATCTACAAAGTGATAAGAATCACGGTCTTGAACTAGAGAATGACATCTTTACCATGTCCGGATCAGTTCCATTTAAGCCCAAAAACCTCTGCTCTGCCTTCCACACTTCTCTTCGCTACACCACTCTCATCCACACAATCCACACTACAAAATGAACTCACAAACCTTTATTTATACAAGACATTGACTTAGGAACAATCATCTAAGTCGGCAATCAACCATAAGAATATCCGCAAGATGAATAACATATCCGGTCGGCCACCACAAGAACATTCGCAGGATGAACAACTCATCCAGTCGGCTAAACAGAGCAAGAACTTCATCCGGAAGATTATCTTCAATTCCGGGCTCTACCATCAATGCGGACCAAAAACACAACCTAAACATGATCCACGGACATTTCCAAGCCTGCCTAAATGACCAGGTACATCCGCACTTCCTCTACTTACTGGAATCTCTTCTCTTCCTTATCCAGAACTTCAAGAACACAGTCTGTCGCCACTATCACAATGCAAAAGGTACTTCCGGACCTCCAAATCATACACAACTTGAGATGATACATCACAAGGACATCCCAAACACTCCTTCCAATCTGCAGATTAGGATTATACAATTCCGGAGCTCACCGGACCTTTCTGTGATCCTCTGTCACCTCTGAACACTTGCTGGAACCGGTTCCACACCGACAGCCACAACTCCTTCAGATCTTCATGCGGACCTCTGAAATCTTAACTAAAGCATCTTAAGACTCATATATACAAACCCTTTAATCCGCATCCTCCGGTTCGCATCCTATACAATACATTTGCCTTCTTCTCATCATTGTTCTTCACTGTTCCTGACTGAGGCTAATTTTCTCAATATCCTCAGCACACTGCTCATCGAATCCCTCTTGTCAATGCAATATGAGTATGTTGACATCAATGACAACACTGGTTCACCTCATACTTGCAACATAAAGTACCCATGACCTTGACTAAGTCACTTCAACTTTTTACCGAATTAATTTCCACCGCACAATGGTCTTGCGCCTAATGGTATTTGAGAAGGCGGTACCCGCTTGGTATTCATCTGGAGCTATCTGGAGCTTTTCGGAGCCATCTAGATCTCACTATATTACAAAAAGATCTGTAGAATCTGCAAAAGATTTTTATTGAAAAGGAAGGGAATTTCGAAGAAAAGACCGCCATTGCTGGTTTTCAGTCTCTCCTCTAGGCAAAGCTGCCATTGCTGGTTTTGAACATTTGCCCTATTTTTTAAAATTTTTTTTCACAAGAGAGGCCACCATTTTTGGTTTTCAACCTCAACTACTTTATTCATTCAATAATCATCATTTAGAGCATGATTCCCATGGGAGGGAGATCTTCCATAGAGAAATGTTCTATCCGAGACTGAATTTCGGCAGAGAATTCTTCTTTAGAGGCTGGTTTATGATACAACTTCAATCTATGTCCCTTGACTAGAAAAACTTTGTGATCTTCATCAATTGGAACTAACTGGACAACTCTATTACTGAAGGCTTCTTGAATTTCATAGGACCCCAACCATCTGGTATGTAGTTTTCCTTTTAGATCCTGGTATTTAGAATCATATAATAGGGCCCAATCTCCTTGCTTGAAGTGCTTGCTGATGATGTGCTTGTCGTGCCATTGCTTCCTTTGTTGTTGGATTAACTCTGTATGTTGTAGTTCCTCCATTCACATCTCATCTAGCCTATTTAACCATAGTATCCTTTGTTGCTATGCCTTGGTTAAATCAATATCAACTTCAAGTGTTGTCTTTAATGTCTCTACCTCATATTCGATGGGTAGCACTAGGTGCTTTCCATAAACTAACTCATATGGCGTGAAGTTAGTTGTTGACCTCCAGGTAGTATTATAAGCCCAAATAGCTTCTGTCATTCTATCAACCCAATCTATCCTCTTGCTTGAGATAGTTTTGGTGAGAATATTCTCTAATTCTCTATTTGTTACTTCAACCTGACCATTGCTCTGCGGATGATATGGTGAAGATTTCCTGTGATTGATCTGATATCTTTCCAGGAATGCTTTGATCATGGCAGACATAAATTGTGGTCCTTGATCAGAGACAAGCGTTCTGGGTGCTCCATACCACTACAAGATATGTTTGTATAGGAAATCTGCAACTTTCTCCTCCTTTGGTGCTGATAGTGCTTTTGCTTCGACCTATTTGGTGGCATAGTCTATGCAGACTAGTATGTAGTGATTTCCTCTTGATGGTGGGTCAATTGGTTCGACAAAATCTATCCCCCATTTTTCCAATGGCTCTAAAGCCACTTGGGGATGGAGTGGCATCTCTGTGGTGAAGGTTGAACGTCCCATTCGTTGACACTAATCGAATTGCTTGACATATTGGTGAATATCTTTAGTCATTGTTGGCCAAAAATATCTAGCTCCCAGGATTTTGTGCCCCATTCTGATGGCTGAAAAGTGTCCACCAGAAGGTTCATTGTGACATGCACAGATTATGTCATACACCTCCATTTCTTGCACACATTGACGTAATACATGATTAGGACAATTTTTAAATAGAAAACCATTTACCCACTTGTATCTGGAGCTCTCCTAAACTAGCCATCTGATTTCTTTCGAGTTGAAGTGTTGTGGGAAATTTCCCAAAACTAGATAATTAGCTAGATCAGCAAACCACAGAGATTGTATAGAGATAGCGAACAAATGTTCATCAGGAACGTCATCATCCACTGGTTCGTTATTTCCCTGCACATTCAATCTAGACAAGAACTTAGCAACAACATTATCTTTGCCTGGTTTATCAACAATGGTTATGTCAAATTCTTGCAATAATAATAGCCATCTAATAATTCTACCTCCTACTACAACTTTGTTCATCGAATATCTTATGGCTGCATGATCAGTGTGTATGAAGATTTTATAGCTTTTGATGTAGTGGCAAATTTTTTGATAGCATATACTATTGCCATAAATTCTTTTTCAGTTGTGGTGTAATTTTTCTTAGCTGGGTTCAAGTTTTTGCTGATGTAATATATTGCATGCATACCTCGAGACTCACTCAATTGTCCTAAAACTGCCCCAATGACCTGATTGGAAGCATCTGTCTGGATGTGAAACGACTCTCCCCAATTTGGTCCTTTTATTACTGGAGCTGTAATGAGGGCACTTTTGATGGCCTCAAACGACTATTGGCATTCTTGTGTCCATTTAAATTCATAATCTTTTTTTTAGCAAAGTGAACATAGGGTCAACTTTTTGACTGAAATTTTCAATGAACCTTCTGTAATAGCTAGCATGTCCTAGAAAGCTCCTTACCTCAATTTGAGTTTCAGGAGGAGGAATTTGTACTATGATTTCGACCTTCTTTGGATCTACTTTCAATCCCTTCTGTAAGATGTGGTGACCAAGTACATTTCCCTCGGTCATCATGAGGAAGCATTTTTCATGGTTTAAAGATAGCTAGTGTTCTTTGCATCTTTCAAGAACCTTATTTAAATTATTCAAGGCTTCATCAAAGGTTTTACCATGCACCGTAAAGTCGTCCATATAGACTTCTACACAGGTATTCACTAGATTAACAAATATTGCCAAAACAACACGTTGAAATGTGGCTGGTGCATTACACAACCCAAATGACAAGACTCTGTAGGCAAATGTCCCCCATGGATAGGTGAAGGTTGTCTTATCCTGATCTTCCAGAGCTACCTGGATCTAGTTGTATCCACTAAAACCATCCAAAAAGGAGAAATAGTGACTTCCAGCCAGGTTGTCTAGGACTTGGTCGATGAAAGGGAGTGGAAAATAATCTTTCTTTGTAGCTTTGTTCAACTCCCTATAATCTATGCAGACTTGCCATTTTCCATTCTTTTTGGGCACTATTACTAATGGCAATACCCATTGACTGTCAGAGAAGGAATACATGAATCCTACCTACAATAGTTTCTCAATTTCTTCCTTCACTATATCTTTTAAAACTGGGTTGATTTTTCGTTGTGGTTGCCTAACAGGTCAGACATCCTCAGTGTAAATATGGTGTGTACAAACACTGGGATGGATCCCTTTCATGTCTTTGTATTCCCATGCAAAAGCCTGGGTGTGGTTTTGTAACAATTTTGCCAACCGAACCTCTTCCACTTCTGTTAACCAACTACCGATTGAAAGTTCTTTGTTGGTTTGGACTGGGACTTGTTTTAGGCCAGCATGAACAGAAAGAAGTTCTCTATATGGACTTAACAACGTGTTTAAAGGACAAAGGTGAGGTATGACTTGGTGGAGAGTTTTCGCTTGTTAGTTACTTACATAGGAGGCAATCTTTTCAGAATATGGGCAATTAAAAGCTTTGAAGGATCCTTTCAGGTCTCTCCGGAGCCATCCAGAGACCTCTTGTTGAGTAACACTATATAAGGAGAGTTCACTGTTTGGTTCTAGCTCCTTATATTCCTCATTACATTCTTTAAAGTGTTCTACTATTGTTACCATTGCCAACGAGGAGGCATCTTCTTCATCAGAATCCATCAATTCATCTATCCATGGTTTGTTTTCATATTGCAGAGATGGTTTGGCCAGAGTATAGATATAAAGTTCCTTAAGTCTTTTTCCATTTGAAATGGTCATACTTCTAGATCTACAGTCAATAAGAGCTGCTTCTGTAGCCAGCCAAGGTCTTCCCAGGATTATTGGGTAAACTGATCGTTTCTTTCTTGTTTGTAGGATAAGGAAATCAACCAAATAATCCCAAGTGTTAATAGTGACTATGACATCCTCCAAAATTCCTTTCAATTTGGTAATAGATAGGTCTGCAAGTTGTAATACAGTTGAGGTTGGCTAAATGTGTGTTAAAGCCAAAGCTTCTATAGTTTCTAATGTCATTACATTGATGAAAGCACCCAAATCTATTAAAACATTTGAAACCAGTACCCTTTTTATGTCTACCGTAATGACCGAGCTCCCAGGATCCCCATATTTTTGAGGGATTAACTTGCTTGATAGGACATCCACAAGTTTTCCTTCCACTTGGATAGTGTTGGGCAATTTTCTTTTTCGGCCTGGAAGTTTTAGACACAAACTCTTAATGGTCTGGTTTATCTCAGGAATTTCTTTTATCGCCTGTAACAAAGGAACTTCAATGTGCGTTTTTCTAAGTTCCTTAATTAATTGGGAGTCATCATGTGAGGGTTGATTTTCCTTGGATTGTAGAGGAGCCTATTTCAATCATTCTGGGAATGAAACAAAGGTTTCCTTTAGAATCTCTTCTATTTCTTTTGCTTTAGCCTTCTTATTGGACCGTTGTGTATCATCTTTATGATTCACTTCTTCTTCTTCACTAACTTCCTCAATAGGTATAGTTACAGGCACATTTCTAGATTGGAGTTGGATATCATTAATCTCTACCACATTCAGGTTTGCTATATTTGAATTAGTATTGTACACTTGTTGCTGTGGCCTATTATTGTTGGGGTTTGGAACTGGTTGTGCGGGCATTGATGGTTGGTTTACTTGCTCGTTGGGATTTGCATTCACAGGCTGTGAAGGTCCTGGGAGTAAGGCCTAAGGTTGGTTTCCAAATCTCCTCATTCCTTGGTTGTATTGAGGAGCCCATTGTTGTTGATATTGTTGCTAGTTTGACCATTGTGGATTGGACCAGGATTGATTTGTGCAATCTTGCTGAGGCCATGAACCCCACTGCATTGGCATTTGCATTCCCCAGGGTCCATTATAAGAGTTTCCTCTTGGAGCATATTAGTTTTGAAACTGATTAAATCCATAAGTAGGTTGTTTCTGACCAATAAAATTCAGCTCTTCCTCATCTGCTGGAACCTTTTTCAGTCTGTTTTTAATCTCAGGTTGCAGGCCACATTCGTTGGTAGGATGATTTTTCTCACAGATTTTACACAGCTCAGTTCTATTCAAAGGGCATTCCCTAAGTGGATGTTTTTCCCTACAATGAGGGCAATAAATAGCTAAGGGTTCAATATTCTTTTTACTAGCTTGCATGCCATCCAAAGTGGTATTCAAATGAAGTAGGATGACAGTTTTTAGATTTGCTAGTTCCTCCATTACTTTTGTAACATCACTGTTACTAGCCCTTTTTAAAATTCTCTTGCCAGCTCTTGTACGCAAATAGTTTCAACAAACTTCTATAATTTGCTCAAAATTTTGCTTATTAATATCTCCCTTACCCATCAAATTTAATGCCTCTCTGCTATCGTCATCAATCCCTCTTAGAAAGATGGTCTTACTTAGTTCCTCATCTAGGTTATTTCCACACCTCCTATGGACAAATAAGAATCTATCCATATAGTCTTCTAAGTTCTCATCCTCCATTTGTTTCATGTGGAAAAGTTCATCTTTCTGATCCCTGACTCTATAGTAATCCTGATATTTATCAAGAAAAACTGTTTCCATATCATCCCATGTAGTGATAGAGTCTGCTACCAAGCCCATGAACCATCTTAAAGCTGACTCCTTAAGAGTGGAAGGAAAAAGTTTCAGCTTTTGGTTATCTGTAGCATAGTCATAAGTTTGATAGAGGACTTTGAATTCAAATAGAAACTGGTCTGGATCTTCTGACATTTTTCCCCTAAAGGTTGGTAAAAATGCAGGTGATATATTTTTCATTGGATGCTCATTTAACTCAGGAACGATGGCTATTGGATAAGAGAAAGTTCTGTTAACAGCTAGATCTTCCTGATCACCCATGGTTGAGGATGTGGCAGATGAGTTGGAAGACTCTGATAGTACTGGTAATCCTTGATTGATTGGATGATATGGAGGTTCTTCCAAAATAGCCTCCAGAGGTATATCTGCTATAGGATGTCTAATGAATTGACCTAAGGTGTCCCTAGGTCTTCTCATAAACTATTGGATCGAAAGTCTTATCGACACCTTAAACCTACAATGATTTGTAGATTATTTCCCTTGCAACAGTGCCAAAAATGATGAGGTTAGAGTAGGCTTTGTTAATACATCATCATTTACTCTTTATCAATCTAGAGGTGTCTAGAGCGATCTGTGATAGGACTGTTTGTTGGGGGGGTTTTTGAATGGAATGGTTAAGGACCAAGGATCGGTTTAGGGACCCTTGCATAGTTGGAGTTTTAATCTTCTTGCTCATGAAACAAATGACCTTAATTTTCTTGAAAAGAAACACTCTTGCTTGGAAGGAAACTATTCTAACATTGCTGAAATAAACACACATATTGAAATAAACGCTAATCTAATTGCTTGAAACAAACACACGTGCTGAAATGAAGGTCTAATCTAGTTGCTGTAAATGAACACACTTGTAGAAATGAGAGATGAAAATAAATGAAATCTATTGTTACTTCTTAGGCATGCAATACTCTGAACATCACATTGCTTAAAGATATAACAAATCTAATTTTTTATGATTTTCTATTTTTGAAGAATAAACCTGCAGGTGAGAATAGACAATAGGAGAAACACATGTAACAGATGGAGATGATCCTCTTTTCTTAACAACTTCTTTCAAAAGAAATCTCCCTTCATTTGCATTTTATTCTCATTCAAAGAACATACATGCCTAAACTCAGAAGTTTTCCTTCTGCTGAAAACAAACTGTGATGAACAACTAATTGATAAAAACATGAACTAACTTAAAAAGGTGCGATGGCTCTTCTACTTATATAATCGATATTGGAAAGAGATACTAATTGCGAGTCTAATTACAATGAATTGGAACAACCAGTTGCATGCTTATTGAAAGGAAAATCTAGTTACTAACTAATTCCTATGAACTGGAACTGAAACAACCAGCTATATTATTTGCTTAACTACACAATCAATTGCAAAGAACTTCAGATCCACGATCTAAATAAGGTGATTAGTAGGGCAAACTCCATGAGTTCCCTAAAACATTGGGGTGCCTGGTGGAAGTGATAGCTGGAACTGATGTCTGCCATCGGTTATCTGGGTCACCAAAGTTTAGTGACATGGCAGTGTGATCAAGAGCTGCGGCAAGGATTGAGGTGCTGGTTTGGACGTGTTGCAAGTTTTAGAGGATCTCCAAGAGCGTTTGTTGGAGGTCATCGACTCAGGGGAGGATGACACTTAGGATGTATTGGCCTCCGGAGCTATTTGGAGTTTATCTGAAGTTCAACTGCTGCAATCCTTATTTAACATCCACAACTTATACCACACATTATGAGAAATACATAGAAAATGTCATTCAAGTGTCAAAATTAAAGAGATTTCATCAAAGTGTAATGGAAACAAAACATAAGCATAATCAATTCTCAAGACAAATATAACTATAATAATATGTATTTATATGCCGATATGTTTTTAAAAGTTTATCAGAACATGAAAATATTGATAATTAAATGAGTCAATTCTTTGGCTCATCAAGTAGTAAAGGAGTTTTTTGCATACTCAGAAATAAATAGAAATCTTCCAATCAGTTGAAATAATTGACAAGGAACATAAAGTAGGCTTCCTAGAGAGTGCATCTGCCACTACATTATTCTTACCTTTCATATATTCAATCTCAAAATCATATGCTTGTAATTTTCTTACCCATTTTAGTTGATGATCATTCATATTCTTTTGTTCCATGAAGAACTTGAGACTATTATGATCAGTCTTCACTATAAACTTCCCACAAACTAGGTATTGTCTAAATTTTTCCAGTGCATGCATTATTGCCAACATCTCCTTATCATAAATAGAATACCCTCTCTCTAGTTTGCTCAATTTTCTACTTTCAAAAGATATGGGATGTTTATTCTATGTGAGGATAGCCCCTACACCTTCCTCTAAAGCATCACATTTACCTATAAATGGTAGAGAAGAATCTGGAATTGCAAGTATAGGGCAGGAGCTCATTACCTCTTTAAACTTAGCAAAAGTTTTTTGTGATTCTTCAGTCCCAGTAAAGGCTCTCTTCTTTGTCAAATCAGTTAATAGAACAACAAGCTATGAGAAACCTTTCACAAACCTTTTGTAATAATAGCATAGTTTGAAAAACCCCTTCAGCTGTGTGAGATTGGTAGGTGGTGGCCAATCTAAGATTGCTTGTATTTTTTGTTGATCTACTTTAACTCCTTCAACACTTATGACATATCCCAAATATAATATTTTAGTTAACCCAAACTCACATTTGGACATTTTGGCATAGAAGGATTGCTTTTCCAAAATTTCCAAAACTGTGCCTAGATGCTCCAAATGCTCTTTCCATGTTTTGTTGTATATTAGAATATCATCAAAGAAGACTAATACAAATTTCCTAAGTTTTTTGCTGAATACCTAGTTCATGCATGATTGGAAGGTGGATGGAGCATTGGTGAGGCCAAAGGGCATGACTAAGAACTCAAAGTGCCCATAGTGACATTGGAAAGCTATTGATAACTGAGAGGGGGGAGGGGTGAATCAGTTATCTTAATTATTTCAGCTTCCTTAACTTTCACAATAATTAATGCAACATTAATTCAAATAAGCAAACATAACTATGAAATGGAAATACACATGACACAATATTTTTGACGTGGAAACCCTGTTAAGGGAGAAAACCATGGGGTGATTAACCCAAGATTGTATTCTCTGTTAGAAGAATAGAATTACAAAATGGCACTTGCCAATTAGCACTCACTGCCTACAAGGGACTCACTGTCTACAAGTTGTAAGAAGAATAACAAGATCCTTGAACTGATGAGAAGCATCCACATATGCTAAGTTTCAGTTCCGGTTAGGCTCAATACACTGATCTGCTGCACTTCATTCTTCCTTTTCTTTTGTGCTGCTATCCTTTCACATCCCAGACCTTCCTTACTGCTTTCACTCTGCTCTTCTACTTTTCTTCACACTTCATACACCACAACGCTCTCACCTCATCGAAATCCATCTGGTATATATATCCGCACAAAGGATTTCATCCTCTTTCTAGTCGGCATCTGGAATAGTCAATATTTCCCAAACTCTAGTCTGTCAGCTGAATCCTTGCTTCCCAAGTGATGCAGATCAAAAAGAAACTTATAGAAGTTATCTAACAAGTCGGCCAATCATGAATGATACCTTAGGAATCTTTATCACCATCAACATCTCATCCGGAATAACTTCTGATGCTCTACCTGTCAGTTCTTCCTCTGTCTGTTCTACCAAACCGGACCCCAATACTTGAATGCTTATATCTCTTTACTCTTTCATCACTGGAGGCTCAATTCCTGGAATCTATCAGTCAAGGTACTCCTCTTGACTTCCCCAAGTCTGCACTTTCCAAGGATACTTCCTCTGAGAGATCCGGACCTGACTGTCAGACCTTGCCACATACTCTGTTCTTGCTTACCGGACCACAACACTCTTCAATTTGACTTCTGGTATAGGCACACCATGTCCTGCGGATGTGTGGGATGAACTTTGTTACCATCAATGACAACAATCATGCAGCTCCAATGTGTCTCTTGCCAACAAAAGCTATCTTTTCTAAATCCTTATCCCTCATGCAAATTTGGTGATATCTCGACCTCAAATCAACCTTTGAGAAATACACTGCTCCATGTAACTCATCTATGAGTTCATCTATCTTTGGAATGGGGTACCTATTCTTGATTGTTTTCTTGTTCAGTGCTCTATAATCTATGCACATCCTTAGAGTGCCATCCTTCTTTTTCACAAGCACAATTGATGAGGCAAATGGGATAGAACTAGGCCGGATGAAACTCATATCCAGGAGCTCTCTAATAGTCTTCTCTATCTCCTCTTTGTAGCCTTGTGGGTGTCAGTAGGGAGTAGTAATAACAGGTTTTGCACCCTGTTCCATCTATCTGGAGGTAAACCTGGAGGTGGATCATTGAAAACAATACTATGCTTATTCAATATTTCTTGAATCTCAAAATGGAATTTACCTTTTTCTTTTGGAGAACTTGAAGGATGAATCAAGCATGTTGCATCCCAAGCTACTTGTCCTTGCTGGAAAGTCCTCTCCATCTTCTTTGACATTACCACTCTCGATGCTCCACATGAAAGGCCTCTTAGAACAACTTATTTCCCATCTGAATGGAATTTGAATTCCATAGTGTGGTAGTTTTGATAATAACCTCCAATGGAGTGCAACCATTGAACACCAAAAACCACATCTGTTTCACCAATACCTACCACATAGAAATCATCACTCAACTTATAATCCCCCATGGTAATATTGAGTTGTCGAATCACTTTCTTGCAAGGCATGGTAAAACCATCAACAACTCTAACATTGAAGCCTTTGAACTCCTCTATTTTCAATCCCCTCTTCATCACATATCCTTCATCAATGAAATTGTGGGTAGCCCCACTATCAATCAACATAGTCATCCTTTGTCCTGCTAAGACGCCTCGAACCCTGAAAGGATGGTATCTAGGAGCTCCAGATAGAGTTTCCAAGGAACCCTCTTTGCTGTTTTCAACTTATCCTTCTTTAGGTTTAGGATCTATGGTGTCATGAAATTCCTCATTCTCCTCAGATTTAGGATCCGAAGATACTTCAATGAAATGTACCTTCCCTTTACCAAGGCACCAATGGCTAGGGTCCCATGGTTCCTTGCAATGGAAACAAAGATTCCTCCTCCTAAGATCCTTCTTGTCATTAAGATCTATCTTCTTAGGGGTTGTAGGTGGTACAAGAGGTATACTTTTTTGTACATGGACTGACATTTTTTTCTTTTGGAAACTACTCTTTTTCTGCCACGGATTAAAACCCTTAGATTGCTATGCCAAATTCTTCTTGGGAAAAGTGAGCTCAAGTTGCAAACTTCTTCTAATTGCTTCTTGGAGAGTGGGAGGTGTAAAAGATTTGATAAGACCTCTCAGAGGATCTTCAAGTCCTTCCAGGAAAAGATAGATAATCCTTTTTTCTAATATGTCTGGTACCATCACAACAATTTTCTAAAACTCATCTACATACTCACTAACTGTAGTTGTTTATTTGATCTTTGACAACTCTTTGAAATACTCTTCATCTCTGAGCTCGAATTAGTCTAGTAGCTTCTGGCTAAAGTCTTCAAAGGTGTTCACCTAGTCTTGGTATTGAGTAATAGTCCCATGATACCACCATTCATAAGCATTTCTAATGCAGTTAGGGTAGGAGGGTCCGATGAGGGATTGTCCAACCTTGCAGCCTTAAACTATTAACAACATGATCAATTAGAGATGCAACTGAAGTATATAGCTAACAACAGAAAGAAAGAGACATTCATAAATACATGACATAAGATATATCTTGGGAAAACCCTAAAAGGGAAAAACCCAACCTTCAAAGTTCATTCCTCTTATATTATGATCTCAAAAAACATTACATATTCCACTTGGGCTTTACAGATGCTAAGCCACAACCTAGGGTTACAAAAGATTCATATAATAACATTCTTCTTCTGATCAATTCTCTACCCTGCTTCTTCTTCTGTTCTCTGCTTCAGTTCTACTTCTTCTTTGGATCAAAACACTTATCACCGCGCTTCATAATTTTGCATACTTCATCATTATCCATTCACTGCCTTAAAATAAACATTTATCCTTTGTTTATATCCTCTGTAAGCCTTCACAACATTATCAAGTTGGCTTAATTGCAATGACTAGTATGAAATGTGTAGACACAAATAGGTCAGA
Organism: Cunninghamia lanceolata; assembly: GCA_027924645.1. Classification (NCBI taxonomy): domain Eukaryota; kingdom Viridiplantae; phylum Streptophyta; class Pinopsida; order Cupressales; family Cupressaceae; genus Cunninghamia; species Cunninghamia lanceolata. The sequence continues at coordinate 19,915,927 of BSBN01000112.1, read as the reverse complement.
CCTAAACATAAGGTATTGCTCCGTAGATGCTTAGAACTTTGTGCGGATCTCCATGAAGGTCAGCCATGTCCTATACTTCCTTGAATAATGTTCCTTTAAGCTCCGCAAGTCACAGAATTGCTCCACAAGCCGATTAGACTTCACTGAACACTGTCGGCTCTACTCTGTGAAAATAGGTAAAAGCAGGTAATCCTATGATAGTGATATCTTTCCGGAATCAAACCCAAATGATCTAAATTTTGGATATGATGTAGATGACTGTCTAGATGCTAAGTCCAACTTCAGTAAAATGTGGTAATCTCCAAGGTCGCCCTCTCGGTACTCTATAACTTCACTATTAACTATCTCAATTGTTTTGAATACTTCCGAATGCTCTTGCATCAATTGCCTTCAAGGTGTAAAATTGCAAACTGCATAGCATCCTTCTCTATCATAGGATTGAGTGTGAGGTATGTTTGTATTTTTTGCAACCATGCTCTGGCTGAAATTTTGTCACTACCATCAAAGGTAGGTGTTGCAAGTTTACTAAGTTTGCTTTTGAGTTCTTTTCCTCCCCTATCTTGCTCCTTTCTCCTTTGCTCCTTATCATGAATTTCTAGAAATCTTTCAAATGGAACAACTGATTTGAAAGCTTCATATTGCTTCGTATATTCTTCAAACCACTTAATTGTTACCCCAATGATTGATGTCTCTGTATTTGCAGCTGATAAAACTCCTTATTTATCATTCTTAGGTAAGAATATATGCTTTTTTTTTACCTTGGTGTAGAGATTGTCTTCCTCCCTCTAGAAGTGCTTCTTTCACCTGCAACATCTTTCTCATGTGTGGTGACAGATCCTTGTAATTTTTCCACCAACATCTTCATGACTTCTCTTGTTTCAAGGAGGCTGTTTGCAATCTTCTTTTGGTTTTCTTGGATATCCAATAATGTTTTCCTGAACACTTCACCATCATTCTTAGACATTTTCCCTCTATTTTCTTCTGTGCTTCTTTCTTCAATTGGGTTTCCTTCAGTTGTTTTCTTTTGCTCTCAAAGGTAATACCTTTCTTCTCTTTCACTGGAAAACATGAATTTTTCAAACCCTATAGGATGACAAGAACAATTCTCTGACACCATTGAAATGTCCCCACATTAATTTTATTTAAAAAATCTAAGTATGAAAATGAATTTGACAACTATAATACTAGTTTGCATCATAACATCAAAAAATTGTTGACTAGTTTGCACACAAAGTATTCCCAAAAGACATAATAACACTCCAAATTATTTTATTTATAAATTTCTGATATAAATACATGTGTACAGCTCTGATACAAAGAAATATCACAGCAATAAACTACTACAACAAATCTACTAGTTCAGCTACACACAACTACACTAGATGCTGAAATACAGATGTGTATTTCATCCCAATGCCTCCCAAACCCCCAGAATGGCATCCAAACTTGGTGTGGATGGAACAAGAAATTGTAGATGATGAAGTACAACAGCATATAGAACAACCAAACCTCACAACAACAACAAACATGAACATCACCAAAAACAACAGCTAAAACACTCCCAAAATGCACTGAAAACCCATGTAAACACCAAAATCCCAATTACAACTAAATCCTGTATGCTCAAATGCAACCTTTGAGATGAGATTGCTGTTGCAACCCAAGAACACCACCCTCAAATTTCTAGGAATTGTCCACCGGCCGCAAGCTCCATTTCCAATGGTTTTCCTGTCCACTGAAGCAATACAAAGCATCCACTCTGCAAGAAGATTATGAAAATGGCATTAGTCTTCCCAAAAAACAACATTGCAACTTTTAAGCTTGGAAAAGGATAATTTGGGTGCACAATATTCCCACACTCATCTTTGGGAGTTTTCTTTTACAACATGCCAAAATAAGATTGCAAATTAAAGCCATAACTCCCACTACTTTGTCATGCAAAAGCATAAAGCTGAAAAAACTGGGTTTTTACCAACACACATATTCCCTCCAAGACCCCACACCCAAGGAGTGATTTTCCAAAATTTAATGTGATTTATTCAATATTTATTTGTCCATGATGTTGAAGGTTACTCTAGATAAAATACAATATTAAATAATTATTATTCCCCCGCACTTGTTTCACAATCCTAACTTGCTTTTCTGGACAGGGGACTTACTAAAAATAAAAAAAAATTCTATTTTTGGAAAGAGGACATGACACATTTCAATGTAGGAGATTGAGCTCTACTGTATGACTCAAATTACTAGGATTTCAAAGGTAAATTACACACCAGGTGGTTGGGACCCTATGAGATAAATCAAGTTTTCAACAATGGTGTTATGCAACTATCACCAATTGATGGAGAATGTCAGACCCTTCTAGTTAATGGTCACATGTTAAAAATATACCATAAACCAACATATAAGGAGCTGTTTTCTACTAAAATTCAAGTTAGGATTGAGAACTTCACTCTAGAAGATCTTTCTTCCATGGGTTTGGTGCCTTGATCCCTTAATAAAGTTGCAACTCTGAATAAAATAAGAGGGATGAAAAATATAAATGGCAGACCTTCTTGTCAAAAAAAAGAGGAAGGGTTGAAAACCAGAAATGGCAGCCCTACCTATTAAAAAATAGTGGAAGGGTTGAAAACCAACAATGGCAGCCTTTCCTCTAGTATTTTGTTTCTATAAAAATCTAATAAACTCACCTTGGAAGTCATTTTGCAGAATTTGTGATATGGGATTGTTGAGCTCCAGATGGCTCCAAACCTTCAAAATAAATGAGATCCATATAGTTTCAAAACTTCAAAATAAGAAGATTGGCAAGCTCCAGATGGTGCTGGACACCACTACTACATACTCTGCATACAAAACCATTCATCCTACCATATTCTGAATAGTTAGTAACATTGATTAAGATTACACCTGCGAAGTAAGTACCTTACACACTCTTCATTTCATCTCCTAAAATAATTATGGTTGTTTAAAAATTTATTTAAAGTGCTAAGTCCTATCATACATAAGCCACGCCATACAATCAAAAAAATTGTGTGGAAATTCTCCACTTGGCTATGTGGTGGCATAGTACTGTGTACAACAGAAGATGGGATAGTTGGCTTGAAGAATATTAATAAGAAATCCATTATGATGTTAGGATTAAGGTTCCATCGAATTTGTAAATCCTATGTAATTAATTACTCCTAATATTGTTTGTAAATCACCCATAAGGGATGAAAGGTTTCACCAGCAACGATCTTGTTTCAGCTGTATGTTTATATCCGATCCTCGATGCTAATTCATCTGCGACGGGGGATTGCGGGGGGTTTCCCCCCTGCGAGGGGTCTGGGGGGATCATCCCCCCGGTGGGGGGTTTGTGGGCCACGTGCCTCGATGGGGGTTCAAAGGCAGTGCCCTCAAAACCACATTTTATTTATATTTTATCATTGTAAATCTAGACCGTTCATCATTAGGTCACAGATCTTACAGTCGATATTATGTCAGTTTTCTTGCCCTAGAAGGCAACCCCCTTTTATAAGGATATTTGTACTATGTTTTTATCAGAGTTGAGAGTAACAGGCACTGCTGGATTGAAGACTGAAGAAGGAGAGGAAGTGCATGTATTGTAATCTCATATTTGAAGATAATACAACTTGGAGCCTCTTTGGAGTTTTTTACCCAAAAGGGTTTTCTCCACATTACATACTGTGTTATGTGTACAGTTGTTAATGCATGTTATTTCTATGCAGTGGGTTTTATTGTTGCAATCTCCATTGATTCTACATTGTTTAGAGGACATAAATAAGGTTTGAATTAGATTTTTGTTGTGTGGTTTGCACATTCATTTCTAACACATGAAAAATCACCCCTTTTAACTACAACATGAATAAAATTTATTGCACTCAAGGTGTAAAAGATTGTGGTTAATTAAGAAATGATCATGCCATCAATGCAACATCTTGCGAAACGATATTAAAAGATTTCAAGAAAGGAAATCCATGTTAGCAACATGCCACTCTTATGATGTCATCAAAATTATGATGGTGGTTGATAAGAGGCCTTGCATGAAGGAATTGATGAGAAGATATCAGTGATGATTGACGGTGATGTTCTAAATTGTGTGCATTTACTCACCGTAATTATACTGAGCCTCTTCCCTATACTTTCCCACAATCAAATGTAAATGCCATGACACTTGAAGAAGTGACACATGCCAAGGTTCACCAATACACACATAATACCATTTTCAAAAGTCATTTTGACAATTGTTGAAACATTCTCTCATAAGTATTTGCAGCTGTCTTGTGTATTCCTCATCTGTAAAATTCCAAACTTCACCGCGATATCTATGGGGCAGAAGAGGAAAGTCGAACCTGAGAACGTGATTTTTGATCCACCAAGCACAACAATTTTTGAGCAAGCAGGATGGTTGGAGTTTTTAAGGAAATTTTAGGGGTTTGAGGCAGAGTTGGTTGAGGAATTCATGGCTACCTACCACCTCACCTTCTCAATAGTAAAGGGGGATATAATTCCCGTCAGCCTTGCAGTCATCAGTGAAATGTCAGGAATTCTAGAGGTGGGTGAGGATCTTTCCCAATCCAATATTTCCTATGAAGAGCTCATCCAAAACTTTTATGTCGCTCTAGAGCCCCTTCCTTGATACATAGTAAGCAAAGGAGCCACAAAGGAAATCAATAAAACCAATCTTCCAAACCCTGGGGTACTGTTTGTAAGATTGAAAAAGATGACCTAATCAATTATGAACTAACTAGATCAATCTTTCCTATCAAACATTGGAAAACAAGCCACCAACGACTTGAGGCTTGGATGCTATCCTTGGAGAAGAGCCAAGCTGTGTTGGTGGGGGCTGTGTTGCTTTGTTGAAAAGATGAAAGATTGATAACAAATGGGTTGATTAAACTAAGCAATGTAGACCAAATCGAGTAACTAGGTAAATGTGTAGACTACTATTACAGTTTCTAGAAAATCAGAGCAGAATAGAAGGGAGCAGATATGAGGGAACCTGGCACTAGAACTAGGAGCTAACCAGGCAGGACACTAGCACGGGGTGCTAGTGTCTTTAGGGCTCTATATGGACAAAACTTCTATTCAATGATGTCTGTATCTGTTCCTCCCATCTCTTTGTTGCTCCTTAATATCAAAAACCTCATGTTGTGATTTGCACACACACAAAAGGAGAAAAATGGTTGTGCTGTATAGGGGCTTGCCTTAGTCAAACCCCATGTTGGTGTTCCCACTTCCACAACAATAATGATAATATTGATAGAGAGTGCATGTTTACGATGAACAGAGGCAAAACAAATGATAAAGACTACAATAAACAAATGCCATGAAATAGAGTTACCATAAGTGTGAAACCCTTGTTGGATTGATGTCACAACATGAATCACCCACAAGGAGTTGATGGAGGAAGAGGAATCTTCCTCAAATACCTACAAGGGTTAGTGCATACAACAATAATCTTCACAAATATAGATCTTGGAGAGAGAGAGAGAGAGAGAGAGAGAGAGAGAGAGAGAGAGAGAGAGAGAGAGAGAGAGAGAGAGAGAGAGAGAGAGAGAGAGAGAGAGAGAGAGAGAGAGAGAGAGAGAGAGAGAGAGAGAGAGAGAGAGAGAGAGAGAGAGAGAGAGAGAGAGAGAGAGAGAGAGAGAGAGAGAGAGAGTTATTTATATATGAATCCCAAGTACTTTTCGAGGATTTGGGTTGAGGTTAACAAGGTGCATCACTCAAGGCAACAAGGCTAACATTCAAATTCAAAATCCTTTGGAGCCAATGGACAAGATGCTAGCATGGGGCACTAGTGTCATTTTGAATTTTTCTCTTGAAATGCCAGTTGTGAAAGGACTTTACCCAACTTCCTAGAAAAGTAGTGTTGCAGAGATAAACATACATGCTAAACCAAGTGCTAAACCTATTGTGAAATCGTAAGCGGCAACAATTTATGACACTACATTTAGCCCACACTTTAGTGTGGGTATGAACTTACATTTATACACACACTAAAGTATGGAGAAGCCAAATCTCTTCACTAGAATGTTGAAGACGTAGAATGTCGCTAAGTTGAGAGATGTGATAGCATCCAAGCTTAGGATTCTACTAGTCTACAATGCTCAGATAAAGAGGTTACACATACACAAGACACATGGCATAAATCACACATATACACATATATTTGACAATTAACAAAATACAAGATGAGGCTGAATATTATATGCCGAAATAAATATGGTTAGCAAAGTAACATGGTAAAATCTGAACATACACAAAGCATACACAGAGCATACATGGAGCATACACGAAGCATACATGGAGCATACATGAAACATACACAAAGCATACATGGAAAATAAAAGCATACAACAACAAAGTCAATAAACCATATGATCCAATGCACCACTAACACTAGCTAAAGAAAAACACACAAGCAAACAAAATAAAAACTTTTGAGTCAACAAAGTAAAGAGACCTCGGTATGAAAGGTTGTCTCAATACCATGCGTCATCCCCAAAATATAATGAAAATAAAAGAAAACCAAAAATAGAGAAATTCTAAAAATGAGATAGAAGAATGTAATGAGTTGATCAATTGCATTAAAGAGACAAGACATACAAATAGACAGGGGAGCAATCAATACAAAAGGGAAAGATTACATGACTCTAGCACTAGCTTGCTCTATCACTAGGGGTCATGTAAATCAAAATACCGTCATGGATCATGGGCTAGAAAGTTGTGTTATGCTAGGTGACTATGAGTGTAACAAGGTTAGATCGTATGAAGTGCACATGCTAGCAAGTTTGTGTGATGCTAGGTGGCTCATAGACTATACGGATCACATGCTAGCAAGTTACATTATGCTAGGTGATTGTATACTATTAACACATTAGGGAGCACATCAAAATTCAAAGCCTTAGGGAGCTTTATCCAACAACAACGCCTCAGGGAGTGCATAAATAAACAATATCACAGGGGGCAAATTGATAACTGTAGAGGAAAACTAATGCGTTGTAGACTTAAACAAAATTTAAGGGTAAACCTATCTAAACAGTCCACTCTATCATTGCATTCCTACATTGAATTATCAACCAAGGAGCGTAAACTTATGATGATGCCCGCACTATATATGCCTTCAAGACTCATTTCTATCCTAAACTAATTCATACAGACTTATTCTAATTAACCTAATTTACTGAAGTTCACAGAAATGTAAGAACAACAAAAATAGTTTAAAATCCAGTTGCTACGGGTACCTTCAGCATAAGCTGAAGATAACAATATTCAACAGAGAATTATAGAATTAACTCAAAATACTTAGAATGATAAAGAACTAACATTGACCTCCGGAGGACTTAAAATATGCACTTGTTCATATATCACAACTACTGGAAATAGCAATCAAGATATTTCACTTGTCTCACAATGCAATTGATGAAATAACAGAAAACAAATTTTAACTAGGAATGCATAAATAAATAAGGAAATATACAAAGTGAGGGTTAGTACCTTGAGTGGCTAGCTCAAGGAACTATCTCACTTAACCTAGAAACCAAATCTACTTCAGATTCTCATGCATTCTCATAACACCAAATTGTATTCAATTCATATTAGAAACATAATCTTCTCAGATTTTATTCAAATCAAAACATGTCTAGATAATTGATATTTGAAAAATAGAGTAATGGTTAAGTAACTAGAAAATGAAAAGCAACTAACTTAGCAACGAACTCATCCCTCTATCTTATACAAAATTGGGAGAGTCCTATGCAACCACTAACTAATCCTCAATCAATTCAACCCTAGATACTAGGATACAAGTTGCATGATTGATTTATTAATCTAACTGATCAAAAGAAGAAAAGTCATGTTCAAACAAGAACTCTCATGAAATGGTTTGTATGAAAAACCACTCATAGACTATGTTTAAAACAAGTCTTCCTTTCTGCATTTATTCCAATCCATGATGGTACAGATTCATCCTCCATCTGTCTTCACTCTTTGTGTTCAAAATGCACTTCTCTTAATTCCCCTATCTTGCAATTCGCTGCAATTGTTCTTTCCTTGATACCACGTCCTTGCTGCACAGGGTTAATTCTCCAAACATATGCACACAAAATAACTTCATATTAATCTATAGGATTCTATCTATATTACATGCATACTTATAATTTAAATCATTCACTTGATAATATAACCACCATATTCCATATTATCAACATAGGGTTAAAGTCTTTGAAAAGTATATGAGAAACAACATATAGTAATAGTAATGTTTGTAAAGTATCTGCAGGATCATATGGAAAGGTCTTAAAAACATATAAAAACAACATAAAAGGAAGTCATTAATTTAACCCATCATCTCCCCCCAACTACTCTTTTGCTTGCCCTCAAGAAAAATCAAGGAACTAAACATCTAGGGGAGAAGATTATAATGCAGAGTGATTTGTCTGAGGTCCATGACTACCCTGACTCCTTGTCCCTATTTGAGATAAAAACCATTGTAATAGGTAAGTCTATTCATCATGACCAATTCTGCATTCTTACATTTATCAATCTTTTCTCCTATCTAGTGTGGTACTGGGTAAAGGAGAATAGGAGGGTGAAATGTGAGTGGCAACCATGCTACTCCTATTCTCTCTGAAATCCTGATATACCTATGTAGTCTCTCAAACATGTTCATGAAATTGTGGAAGGAGTGGGGCTCTTTCCTCTACAATTCTGGAGTTAGACTATCCCATCTGTTCTGCACATACCTCTTGTAGTTCTGAATGATAGATACTTCTAACTGCTGTATCCTTCTATAATCCCTAAGTCTTAAATCCATAATTACCTTACCTGGACCCTTATGAGAGAGGAGTGATAACCATTGGGTTAGGATTACATCAAGATTTAAGGCTTCTTGCCTAATCTGCAATGGCACCTTCTTTTCCTATTCCTCATATTTATCCATTAGCTCCCCTCTAAGCTACTCATTTATGAGGTAAGACATCAGTGCTCTAACTTGAAAATCACCAGCATAGATCAAGGGGTTCCACTCTGTGTCTTCTTCCATCAAATAATTGTGCAAACAATATTCACACAACTGATCTTGTTCTTCCAAACTGACTTCTTGAAATAACTAGAAAAAATCATGCCTTGAATAGATAGAAATAGATTGATCATTGATGAATCTATTAAATTGAAAACTAAGAAACTTTTCCTTGAGAAATAATGCATAAATTCTTGGTGGAGGTCTGCATTCAATGATTTGAATTGCTCTATTAATTACCTCTGCCAGCTTCCCTTCCAACCTTTTGATTACCAAATCCTTTTCCTCAACTGATGCATTAAGACTTTGTTTCTCTTTTTCCCAGCTCTCCTTTTCCTGCTTAGTTTCATGAGTCAGCTTCATTAATTCAAATCCTAGAGACAGAGTGGTATGGTACCCTAGGGTTTTTGTCATAGGAGCTTGGAGAGTGAGTACTTCATCCATTTCATTTTTTTTCCTTTCAACTATTTGTGCTAATAAATCCAAATTGGAACCATGGCCATAAGTCTGAATTTTCTCTTCCAACTCTTGAATCCTTTTCTCTTTTTCTTTATCTTTCTCCTCATACCCCTTTACCTATTCTTCTAGTTGTCTTATTCTATCCAAAGCCTCTTGAAGTTCATTTCTAATATTTCTATCCTCCAATAATTATTTTTCTTTTTCAAAATTTAGAATTTCATCATCACCTTTTCTAGGAATATCAAAAACTTCTTGAGCAAAATTATCAGTTACAGACTTCCCCATTTTCTTTGCGGTAGACAAATCCTCTGACTCAAAATCAGAAGAAGAAACATACCTTCTTTTCTTGGCAAACATGTTGACATTATCACAGGTGTCAGTAGAGACATCCTATGGAGGAATTTCTCCCCTATTTGAATCTATATTAAGTGGAATTGGATCACTGTCCTACTGGCCTTTATCTTTTTCCTCTAATTTCTATTCCTCAACAACTTTTTCCTTGGCTCTTTGCCTCTTTAGCCTACCTGAGCATCTAGGAGTGATAGTCTCCTGCTTATCTTCCTTTTTCCTCCTCTTCTTGTCCCTCTTCTTTCTTCTTTCCTCTATATTTTCTTCTTTCATTATGCTCTTGTGCTTCTTCACACCATTCCTATTCTTATTTTCTTTACTAGATGCTGAAGGAGTGCTTCCCTTAGCTTTAGGGGTGGATGATGAGGGTTCTTTTGCTGCTATAGGCCTAAATTCTAGAGGGTTTTCATCTTGTGGCTCTTCATGCGCAGTTTCATATGGAGGCTTAGGCTCATATGGAGGCTCATCTTCTGGTTTAGGTGCCTCTAATAGTGTTGAAATATCCACACATTTCTTAAAAGCTTCCCACTCAACCTGTGGGTACTAAATTCTCAAACTTCTCTTTATTAGTAGGGCTATTAAACAATGGTGGAATAGAGTAGTGTCTGACTGTTGTTTCTGGTATTCTGAAGACATTCTTTTCAACATACTATACAGAAAATTTGGGACATTGACCAGTTTTTCATGCCATAGATGATTGAGCAATTTGAAATGTATAGTATATAACATGTTATATTGACCATCATAGGTAATATATCTGATAATGTATGAAGCACATTTCCCCCAAAAGAAGGGAAGAGATAATTGCTTCGTACCTTGTGTGGTGAACTCCAGGTGTTCACTCCTCTCTCACAGAATTCCTCCCTCGCTGTGGCTGTATCAGCTCTAGCTGGGTATTCGGACCCTATTCGTGGCAACCCTATGACCTAAGCAATAGCTATTTCAGAAGCATCTACAGTTAATCCTTTTACCATTGCTTCATCATACTATAATTTGAATGCAAATTCCTTTGCCATCTCATCATCATATTCTGTTAGTTTTAGAAAGTAATCTAACCAACCCACTCTTGTAAAGAGTGGAAGAACCATTACATCTTCCAGTATTTCTCTATGTGCAGAGGGTTCTCTTCTAATTGCATCCCCTCCCATGATTTCTGTAAATTGTAATTGCAATCTCTACAATGTCAATTTCTGCTAAACAGTGTCAATATCTGCTGCTTCAACTCACCACCCCCAAAAGATAATTTCTGCTGCTTCAATTCACCACCCCAAAAGAACCACTTACAATTTCTGCCTCTCCTTTCATCTCCACTGTAACTTCCTTTAGGTAATAAGTTCATTCATTGACAAAATAGGGTAAGTTCATGGCGTAGGAGGTTTTATCTGGTTTTTCTTGAAAGGCAAAAGATGGTGAATGGCGAAAATTGAAAAATAAACCCCTCCCCCCAACTTAATTATGAAGTGACCTCACTTCACATGTTAATTAATATAGAATGAGGAGTATTGATTAAATGGAATGGTGGATAATATTCTTACATGCACGAAATAAACTACAAGTAATTATGAATATAAAAAGAAAGCAAGTTTAAATGATTGAAAGTTATTGAATGTACATATAGAATGGAAAGAAAGAATTAACACACCTTGGAATTGAGTTGATATGCATGTGGCGAATGGTAAGGTGGCTGGTACGATGATATAAATATGATGTGATGGCGCATAAAGGAGAAGAAAAATGAACAACTCATAAATGTGAGTCGACACTTGCAGCAATAGAGTGGAGTGATTTTGAAATGAATGCGGCATGTGGAATGGTAGGAAAAATTGGGTACTATTCACCAAACTGTGGAAGAAGGCTGCATACAGTAGTGGCTACGGTTGCCGCTAGCACAGGTCCTGACTGTGTAATTATAGATGAAATATATCAGGTCCCAGCTGAGTCAGGTCCCAACTATGTGAGTGGTAAACAGGTCCCAGTTGAAGTAACTGTAGTAACCATGGATATTGTGCCATGTGTGCATGTGATTTTAAAGCAAAGAAAATTAAGTTTCAGCGACAGGGGTTGAGTATTCTAACTCAACCTCCACATAAATAGATAGTGTTGATGAATCAACATTGAAAGGTGTATCAGTTGGTGTCACATCATCTTCACCAGGAGTGTCAGGAGTACCATATTGAGCAACTAAAGAAATAAGAAAGTCATCCTTCTGAAGTGGCTTTTTATACAGTTTTAGCCTGTGCCCATTTACTAACAGTGAAAACTGAACTTCATCAATGGTCTGCAATTGAACTGTACCATTAGGAAAGACTTGTTGAATCTCATATGGGCCTAACCAACATGACTGAAGCTTGCCCTTGAATTCCTTGTATCTTGAATCATAGAGGAGTGCCCAGTCACTAGCAGTGAATTCTTTAGTCTTGATGTACTTATCATGCCATTTGGCTCTTTGTTTCTATATGACCTCTATGTGATGGATGACCTCCAATCAGATTTCATCTAGAGCATTCAAATGTTGTAGCCTGTCCTGTTGAGTTGCTATGAAATCCATCCCTAGTTCCACTGTTGTCCTCAGGGTTTTGTGTTCAAATTTTATAGGCATGACTGCTGTCTTGCCATAGACCAATTCATAAGGTGTAAACCCTATAGTTGTCTTCCAGGTAGTCCTGCATTCCCAAATAGCTTCTGGGAGCCTAGAAACCCAATCTCTTCTGTGAAGCTGCATTGTCTTTGTCAAAATGTTCTCAATTTTTGTGTTTGTGACTTCCACCTGACCATTAGCCTGTGGATGGTAGGGAGTGTATTTCTTATGTCTGATCTGATATTCTTCTACCAGTTTGGTGATTAAATCAGATGTAAATTAGGGTCCTTGATCAGTTATTTTCTCACTTGGCACACCATATCTAGTGAAGATGTCCTCATACAAGAATTTGACCACATTGCCATCCCTGGCAAACTGTAAGGCTTTAACTTCAACCCATTTAGTTAAGTAATTAGTACATACCAGGATATATTCCTTATTGTTGGATGTAGGAGATATAGGTCCCACAAAATCCAGTCCCCACTTATCAAAAGGGGCCAATGAGATTTGTGGATGCAAAGGCATCTCATGACTTCTTGTAGGCCTCTTCATTCTTTGACATCTATCACAGCTCCTAGTGTACTTGATAGCATCTTTATGAAGTGTTGGCCGGTAATATCTTGTTGTCAGTATTTTGAAGGCTGTCCTCTTAGCTGTAAAATGTCCCCCACAAGGTTCATCATGTCAGGCCTTCATTTTATCAAACACTTCATCCTCTTTGATACATCTTCTCATAATATTGTCTGGGCCAGTGTAAACTAGGAATCCAGAAATCCAAAAGTAGAAGAAACATTTGTGAACTAGCTGCCTCTTCTCCCTTGCAAAGAAATATCCTGGAATTTGCCCTGTAACAAAATAATTGGCTATATCTGCATACCATGGAGTGCGTATAGTTAGAGCAAATAGATGCTCATCAGGAAAAGAAACATCAACCACTCCTTCTAAGGACTATGTAGGTAGTCTAGATAGAAAATCAGCAACTACATTAGCCTTGCTTGGTTTATCAAGAATTGTAATATCAAATTCATGTAACAACAATAACCATCTTACAAGTCTTCCACCCACTATTGGCTTATTCATCAAATATCTGATGGCTGCATGATCTATATGTATGAATACTTTGTAACCAGTTATGTAGTGCCTGAATTTGTTAATTGCATAAACAACTACCAACATCTCTTTCTCTGTCACAATGTATTTTAACTCAGCTCCCTGCAAATTTTTACTTACATAGTATATGACATACTCTTTATTTCCTTCTTGTTGGCCTAGGACTACCCTAATGGCAAAATCTGATGCATCTGTATGGATGTGAAAAGGTAGTGTCCAATTTGGACCTCTGAGAACAAGGGCTTGTGTCAATGATGTTTTTAGCTTTTCAAAAGAAATCTGACAATCTGGTGTCCATTCAAATTCATTGTCTTTGGTCAGCAGAGTAAACAAGGGTGCAAGAATCTTGCTAAAATCCTGAATGAACCTCCTGTAATATCCTGCTTGTCCCAGGAAGCTACTTACATCCTTCTGTCTTTGTGGAATATGCAGGGTAGATATGATTTCAATCTTCTTTGGGTCAACTTGGATTCCTGCACTTGAGATGAAATGTCCCAAGACTATTCCCTGTGTCATCATCAGAAAACAATTTTCATTACTTAAGGAGAGGTTGTGCTCTGTGCATCTCTTCAATACTTTCTCCAAATTGTGTAAGGCTGCATCATATGTGTCACCATATGTGGTGAAGTCATCCATATAAATCTCCATGCTGTCATGGGCAAAATCAAAGAAAATACTGAGGACTGCTCTTTGAAATGTAGCTGGAGCATTGCAAAAACCAAAGGGTAAGACAAAATATGCATATGTCCCCCAAGGACAAGTAAATGTTGTCTTATCCTAATCCTCTGGAGTAATCTTAATCTGGTTGTAGCCACTAAATCAATCAAGAAAGGAAAAATATTTCTTGCCTGCCAAAGAGTCAAGAACTTGGTCAATAAATGGTAATGGAAAGTGATCCTTCCTGGTAGCAGTATTGAGTTCTTTGTAATCAACACAAACTCTCCATTTGCCACCTTTCTTGGGCACTATGACCAATGGTGAAACCCATTCATTGTCTGAAATGGGGTATATAAAACCTGCATCCAGAAGCTTTTAAAGCTCATCTTTCACAATCTCTCTGAGGGCGGGGTTCATGCACCTCTGCTACTGCCTGATGGGTCTATAGCCATCATCAATATATATTTTGTGCATGCATAAGGCAGGATCAATGCCTTTCATGTCACTGTAATCCCAGGAGAATGCTACTGAGTGTGTATGCAATATTTCATGCAGGGATTTCTGTTGTTCAACAGTCAATGTATTGTTAATATTCAACATCTTACCTGACATGATTTCTAATTGTTTGGATAGTTCTTGCACAAAAGATAAATCAAAGCTGGGTAATATGGGTAAGCATTGCTGGGGTAATAAAGCATGAAATATTTGGGATACCTCCTCCGAGGAACTGCTGGGTATTATGCTCCTCAAAGGGTCTTGTAAGAAGGATAGGTAGTCTTGCTACTGTGGGTGCCTCCCATAGTCATTTTGTATAATGTGAGCAATTAATTCATCTTCATCTGGAATATCCAATAAGGACATGTGTTCAATAGTCATCAGGGTTTGTAGGGAATAGGTGTCCTCATATTCAAGGCTAGGCCAAATGGTTTGCTCAAGCTCATGGTATGGCTGGGCTGGTGGATATAAAACTAATTTCTTGGTCACAGTCCCATTGGATATGATCATGTTACCAAACCTGCAACCTATAAATGCATCAGCAGTGGCAAGCCATGGTCTACCTAGTATAAGAGGATAACCGATAAGATTAACCTTTGGTTGCAACACTATAAAATTAGGAGGGTATTCCCAAGAGTCTATTGCAATGACCAAATCTTCTATGACTCCTTCAGGTTTGACTGTAGACCTATCAGCTAATTGCAAGACTGTCTGAGTAGGCCTAAGGTTGTTCAATTGGAGTGTCTGCATTGTCTCCTTGGTCATGACATTAATTACAACACATAAATCTATCAGAGTATTCT
Organism: Cunninghamia lanceolata; assembly: GCA_027924645.1. Lineage (NCBI taxonomy): Eukaryota > Viridiplantae > Streptophyta > Pinopsida > Cupressales > Cupressaceae > Cunninghamia > Cunninghamia lanceolata. The sequence continues at coordinate 19,900,455 of BSBN01000112.1, read as the reverse complement.
TAATCAGAGTCCCATTGATCTTGACATCCACCACTGGACTACCTGGATCTATATATTTGGGAACAATTATATTACCCAACATGATATTAGCAAGATTACCTAAAACATGGACTGTCTGAGGGTCTATTCTATTCCTCCCTGGCTTCTTTATGCAAAGATCCCTAATATTCTTAGTGTAGATAGGAATATCCTTGATGGCTTGGATTAAGAGAATCTTGATGCTTATATCTTTTAGCTGGCTGAGAAGGATAGTATCAGTTTGGGCTATTTGTTTTTGCATGGTCAAGTGCTCAGGGAAAGGAGGAGGCTTCTGATGTAAGGTAGTTTGGGCATTTTGGGTTGATTCAGGTTCCAAAGGTGGTTTATTTGAGGCTTCTTTGTTGGGTTCTTCATCTTCAAGTTCTATGATTTGGGGAGATGAAGGCCCTGCACGTTGCTTCCCTGATCTAAGATGAACATTACTCACTTCCACCCCATAGGTGGGATATTGCATTACCTCATTAGTATAAGCCTGCTGGACAGACTTGTTGTTAGGGTTAGGTGCAGGTTGGGTAGGGATTTGGGTAGGTCTAGGAGGTGGATTTTGAGGTGTTGAGGGTTGCAATATGGCTAGCTTCTGTGGCTGAGATGGAATCATTGGTTGTTGAAAAGGTGCATTTTGTTGCCATTGTTGGCCCTTGTTCCATTGAGGCTTCCATTGTTGTTTCCGAGTAGGCCATTGTGGGTTATAGTTGAGACCTTGGAAATTTCACCGAGGCCATGGGTTTGGCTAGTGTTGGTTCCAACCAGCGTATGGAGTAGGCCATTGTGGGTTTTGCCATGCATTTGGATTACCAAGCCACTGTTGAGTATTCCAAACAAAGAAATTCTAGTTTGCAACAGGAAAGGGGGAATTAAAATTAAGTAATCAGAGGGCATACCTTGTCTTTGCTGCCAAGGTCTCCTTTGAGATATGAAGAACAGTTGCCCATCTTCTCCTTCAAATGGTTGTAATTCTAGCCTTTCAATCTTCTCTTGCTGGATACTGGCCACCCTCTTGCATTTACAATTGGCCTTCCTCTGTCTACAACTGGGGCAATATTCAGTAAGCATTGCATCTGCCTCTTCCTATTTCTTCTTGATGTGAAGAGTGTCCAGCTCTGTATCCATATGGATAATAATGTCCTCTTTCATGTTGGTCAACAGGTTACTAATTTCCACTCTTGAAACCCCATTGGTTGCCTTACCTGTGATGGCTTCTCTTTCTCCCCTTGTTTTTCTAGAAAAGGTTCTAGAATAATTTATGCAAGCTCTACAGACATCCTCAAAGGGAAGTTGAGATATATCCCCTATTCCAATGAGATTGAGGGCATCCATGCAGTCATCATTAACCCCCCTCAAAAAGACCAGCTTCAGTGATTCTTCAAATTAACTATTTTGAGGGTTTTTCTTCAAGGCAAACTAGAATCTTTCAACATAGTCTTCCAGTGGCTCATCCTCTTTCTGGGACATCCTGAAGATGTCATATCTCCTCCTATCATGTCCTTTGCAGTAGTCTTTATATTTTGCTAGGAACTTTGTCTTCATGGTATCCCAGTCTGGAATGACATCTTTCCCCAACCCCATAAACCATCTTAAAGTAACATCTTTTAGTGTGGCAGGGAACAACTTGAGTTTGTAAGGATCAATGGTGTATTTATAACTCCTGTACACAAGACATCAAACTTGAACAGGAAAGTGTCAGGATCTTTAGTCACCAGGCCATAGAAAATAGGCAATGCAGAAGGTGGTATATTTTTCAGAGTAGCAGCCCGTGCTTGGTCTGGGATAGGGAATTCAAATGTTGCTTGTCCTAGAGGATCCTCTACTGCAACATCTCCCATGGTTCTAAAAGTCCCTTCTATAGCTGTAGAAGAAGCTGATGGAGATGTAGAAGGTGTTGATGAAGACGTAAGAGGAAACTCTTCTTCAACACTTTCTACTATATAATTGATAAAGTCAGATGTGTCCTCATTATCTTGAGAAATTAAAGGGAGGAATCTACCTCGGTGATCTCTCTACCTCCACATACAGTTGTTTTATCTTGATATTTCAGCGACCCTACACAATGTTAGTATAATGTCTGGTGTTTCCTGAAAAGTGAATTTATTAATTCTAATGCTGTCATCAAAATTTAAACTATGAAAGCATATAAAACTAATGAGACTATGAAGGTAGCACCATCCCTGGAAATGGTGCCAAAAATGTAGAGGAAAACTAATGCATTGTAGACTTAAACAAAATTCAGGGGTAAACCTATTTGAACAGTCCACTCTATCATTGCATTCCTACATTGAGTTATTGACCAAGGAGCGTAAGCTTATGATGATGCCCACACTATATATGCCTTCAAGACTCATTTCTATCCTAAACTGATTCATACAGACTTATTCTAATTAACCTAATTTACTGAAGTTCACAGAAATGTAAGAACAACAAAGACAATTTAAAATCCAGTTGCTACAGATACCTTCAGCATAAGCTAAAGATAAATATATTCAATAGAGAATTATAGAATTAACTCAAAATACTCAGAATGATAAAAGAACTAACACTGACCTTCGAAGGAATTAAAATATGCACTTGTTCATAAATCACAACTACTGGAAATAACAATCAAGATATTTCACTTGTCTCACAATGTAATTGATGAAATAACAGAAAACCAATTTTAACTAGGAATGCATAAATAAATAAGGAAATATATGAAGTGAGGGTTATTACCTTGAGTGGCCAGCTCAGGGAATTATCTCACTTACCTTGGAAACCAAATTACTTCAGATTCTCATACATTCTCATAACACCAAATTGTATTCAATTCATATTAGAAACAAAATCTTCTCAAATTTTATTCAAATCAAAACATGTTTGGATAATTGATATTTGAAAAATAGAGTAACGGCTAAGTAACTAGAAAATGAAAAGCAACTAACTTAGCAATGAACTCATCCCTCTATCTTATACAAAATCGGGAGAGTCCTATGCAACCACTAACTAATCCTCAATCAATTCAACCCTAGATACTAGGGTACAAGTTGCATGATTGATTTATTAATCTAACTGATCAAAAGAAGAAAAGTCCTGTTCAAACAAGAACTCTCATGAAACGGTTTGTATGAAAAACCACTCATATACTGCGTTTAGAACAAGTCTTCCTTTCTGCATTTATTCCAATCCATGATGGTACATATTCATCCTCCATCTATCTTCACTCTTGGCATTCAAATTGCACTTCTCTTAATTCCCCTGTCCTGCAACTCATTGCAATTGCTCTTTCCTTGATGCCACATCCTTGCTGCACAGGGTTAATTCTCCAAACATATGCACACAAAATAACTTCATATTAAACTATAGGATTCTATCTATATTACATGCATACTTATAATTAAAATCATTCACTTGATAATATAACCACCATATTACATATTATGAACATAGGTTTAAAGTCTTTGAAAAGTATATGAGGAACATCATATAGTAATGGTAATGTTTGTAAAGTATCTGCAGGATCATATGGAAAGGTCTTAAAACATATAAAAACAACATAAAAGGAAGTCAATAATTCAACCCATCAATAACCACGCCTCGGGGGGTACTATGAAAAACACCACTATAGGGGCACATCCATAAGCCAAAGCTCAAGATGCATGAATGAAGAAGGATGCATGATAGATAATATGCCCCCCCTTAAAATATTAGCACACATAGTATGCAAATATTTTAAGGAAAAGAAAAAGGGGGATATAGAAAAGAGGGGATTCGTAGGAAGGATGCATACCCTCAAGAACAAGTTGTCACTACCCCCCAGAATATAGGTGAGGACAACCATGAAAAAGAATATCATGTTTCTACCATAAAAAATGTTGGAGTCTATTGCAATGTGATGACAGAGGTGGCTCAATGCCATAACAAAGGAGACTGATGCAGGAGCATCTAGTGGTGTAAGGGCAATCTTGAATCACCCAAAAAAGATGTTGATTCAAAATAATTGATGTTGTTTCCATTTATTTTCAAAATTAGTGTTTCTGGTTCCATAATCGCTTGAATAATAATGTAGAACTTTCAGTTTTTCCAAACTGCTAAAAATAGCAAACTACTATTTTTGGAAAGTTTGGATTTGGGCACAGATTGAAGTGAAAATTTATAGGAAGCTTCGTAAATCGAAAATAAGACCTTCAGTGAAGGAATCACACAAAGATCATTTGTGACCTAAAAGATATTAAAGTTTTAGTTTCCTGAAAAATGCCTAAAAATTATTCAAATTCAGGTTTGAGGCACTAAATGGCCCTAAAAATGGGTGGAACCAGAAAAGACAATTCTTACGTGTAGAGCACTCCGAGAGATTTCTAATGCTTCAAACGGTGCGTCAATCAGATGCCCAGATCAAAAGTTATGGCTCTTGGAAGTTGACCTATTTTTGGAGGGAGATGCAAAATTTGAAATTTGGCTGGTGGCCACCAAAATGGGCTATATATGACCATTTTTGGGAACCCTTGGTAGTAGTAGAGATAAGGGGGAAAGTGTAGAGTCAAGAAAAGGTGGGAAAAATACAAACCCTAGCTGATTTGGGGTTATAGAAGGCAGAAGATTCTAGAGCTTGGTGATAGGTAGCTGCAATGTGTTGCAGCCTATGGAGGATTGATTCCTCTAATTGTATTTGAGCTTCTGTAATGTAATGAGTTATCCAAATCAATAATAGAAAATTCTATTTTCTGCATGCAATTTCTATTGTTGTGTGCTTTATGATTTACCCCCTTCATCAAGTGGCATCGGAGCAAGGGTTCTTGAGTGTGTAGACAGATCGCTGATCGTGAGGCAGTTTGTACCAAGACCTGAGGTTGTGGGTTTGCTGCGGAGATCAAGATGCCTCCATGAAGAAACCGTGTTGGAAGAAATGCTATGATGGAAGAGGGTTTTAGAGCTCTACAAAGGTAGATCGATGCATTGCAAGAGGAGCTGTGAAGAGGGTTTGAGCCGAGAACAAGAGAAGAAAGTAAAGATGAAGTTGAAGAAGAGCTATCTGAGGAAGAACAAGAAGCCTCAGGAGATCCTGTAGAAGTTAGGTTGCTGAGGGCCATTTCGAGATTGGAAAGAGGCCCAGGATCGAAGTTTCTATTTATTCTGGAGATTTGACTCTAGAACATCCTATTGATTAGATCAATGATATGGAGGAATATTTCAAGTATGAAGATGTGGAGGACCTAGAACGGGTCAAGTTTGCAAAAACAAAGTTGAAGGGCCATGCCAGTATTTGGTGGAAGGAGGTCCAGTTGGAGAAAAATAGAAGAGTAAAAGGAAATATTACAAGATGTGATCAGATGGTGGACAAACTAAAGAAGCAGTTCATTCCTGTGGACTATGAGATGAAGTTGCTGAAGAAGCTGCAAGGATTGAAGCAAGGTAACAATTTTGTCAAGGATAATACAAAAGAGTTTTACAAGATTACTATCAGAATAGGCCATGCAGAGGCTAATAAGGAGAAGGTAGCCCATTACATTAATTGGTTGAGGCCAAGTATTCAAGAGGAGCTGAGCTTGGTCAGAATGACCACCATAGGAGATGCATACCAGTTTTCCCTGAAGGTGGAAGAGAAGCTAAATAAAATATTTGATAGTAAGCAAAGGGGAAGAGGTCAAGGTAGAAGGACTGGTGGAAGATCCTATGGAGGCTTTAATGAAGATCAAAAGAAAAGTGAAGAAGCTGGCACCGGCCGAAATCAGAGAGGAGATAATGCCTACCGCCCTCGTGACCAAAACAATGGTGAGCATCTAGGTAGAGGTAGACCTAGGCAAGGACCTTGAAGAGGAGGTTTCAGAGGAACCTATTCCCAATGTGGAGAAGAAGGGCATCGAACATACGAGTGTCCACAACATCAAGGAAGGATGAATAGAAGACCTGAAGGTAATGCACGAGTTGCACATGTAGATGACTATACACAGTCTGAGCATTCTAAAGATGCTGAAAGGGGAGAAACCCTAGTTGTTAGAAGAACCTTGTTGAATGAGGAGAAAGAACCAGATTAGAGGAAGAGTTTATTCTACACAAGGTGTAAATGTGAAGGTAAGTGTTGTGATATTATTATTGACAGTGGAAGCACTGACAATCTTGTTTTAGAGGAGATGGTTAACAAGTTGAAGTTTAACAAGTTGAAGTTGACAAGAAGAAAGCATCCACATCCATATCGGATTGCATGGTTGCAGAAGGACAATAGAGCTTTGGTCAATGAACAATGTTTAGTCAAGTTCAAGATTGGTGACTACCATGATGAGGTGTTGTGTGACATCATACTGATGGATGCATGTCATATGTTATTGGGGAGGCTATGGTAGTATGATAGGTGTGTTGTCCATGATGGCCATGAAAACACATATTCCCTGACAAAGGATGGAGTTTGTCATAAGTTGAAGCCCTTGAAGGAGGTGGAAGAAAACGTATGTATACTACCAGAATTTGCTTGGTAGATGGTAGGAAATTTTTGGAGGGTATGAAGCATGAGTGCCATTGCTTTGCATTGATTCCTAAGAATAGTCAAGAGAAATATGAAGATGTACCAATAGAAGTCCCAGATCTATTGGAAGAATTTTAGGATATTGTCTCTGATAATGTACTAGAAGGTTTACCACCAGTGAGGAGAATAAGTCATCAAATGGATTTGATACTAGGAGCTAGTTTGCCAAATAAGGCAGCCCACAGAATGACTCCTACAGAGAATGAAGAGCTGAATAGACAAGTTCACCAGTTATTAAGGAAGGGACTGATAAGAGAGCCTATGTCCATGTGCAGTACCAGCACCGAAGAAAGATGGAGAGTGGAGAATGTGTATAGATTCTTGAGCCATCAACAAGATCATGATCAAGTACATATTTCCATTGCCTAGAATGGATGACATAATGGATTGTTTGAGTGGAGCCAAGTACTTCATGAAGATTGACCTGAAGAGTGGGTACCACCAGATCCGAATCAGAGAAGGAGATGAATGGAAGACAACCTTCAAGACAAAGGAGGGTTTGTATGAATGGTTAGTCATGCCATTTGGGCTAACCAATGCACTGAGCACATTCATGCGGCTCATCAACGAGGTATTGAAAGAGTTTTGGGAAGTTTTGTTATTGTTTATTTAGATGATATTTTGATTTTTAGTAAGACTTGGGATGAGCATCTAATGCATTTTAGAAGAGTTTTAGAAAAGCTAAGGGAGAAGAAGTTGCTGATTAATCTGAAGAAATGTAGTTTTGCAAAGGAGTTGGTATACCTGGGATTTGTTGTCTCAGAGGAAGGTCTTAGATGGACTCAAAAAAAGTAAGGGCTATCATTGAATGGCCTATGCCAATGAGTGCTACAGAGGCACGATCTTTTCATGGTTTGGCAGGTTTTTACAGAAAGTTTATCAGTAATTTTAGTAGCATTTGTGCACCCCTAACTGAGATAATGAGAGGGGATAGAAAAGAGTTCAGATGGACTAGAGGAGCAGCCAAGAGTTGTGATATATTGAAGCAAAAAGTTATAGAGCAACCTGGTTTGGCACTTCCAGATTTCAATAAGGTATTTCAAGTAGATTGTGATGCTAGTGGCAGTGCTATAGGAGCTATTTTTAGTCAAGAAGGTAAGCCCATTGCCTATTTCAGTGAGAAGCTTAATGATGCCAAGAAAAAGTATTTTGTTTATGATCAGGAGTTTTATGCTAGAGTTCAGGCTTTGAAGAAATGAAGACATTATTTGTTGCCAAAAGAGTTTGTTTTAAAGACTGATCATTAGGCTTTACAATATCTTAATAGTCAAGGAAAGTTAAACCAGAGGCACTTAAAATGGGTTGCATTTTTGTAGAGTTATACTTTTGTTTTGAAGCACAGGAGTTGGAAGTCCAATAGAGTTGCAGATGCCTTGAGCAGAAGGCAAAATTTGTTGACAGAAATGAAGATAGAGGTTGTTGGGTTCGATGAGCTCAAAAGTTTGAATCCTAAAGGTCCAGATTTTGCAGAGGCTTGGAAGGCTTGTTTGGGACCTATTACGTTGGACAGGACAAAATGGTTGGATTTCATAATCCAAGGTGGCATGTTGTTTAGAGGAAGCCAGTTGTGCATTCCAATGAGTTCCATGACAGAGAACCTGATTAAGGAGAAGTATAGTGGGGGATTAGCTGGATACTTTGGTCGAGATAAGACCATTGGTATTGTTGGTGAACATTATTATTGGCCATAGTTGCAGCAGGATGTGAGAAAATTTGTGCAGAGTTGCAGAGCGTGTCAGATGGAAAAAGGAACAAGCCAGAATACAGGGCTATATCAGCCATTACCAGTACCTGAGAAGCTATGGGGTGATATTAGTATGGATTTTGTTCTTGGTTTACCGAGGACACAGAGAGGAGATGATTCCATTTTTGTGGTGGTGGACAGATTCTCAAAGATGGCACATTTTATTCCTTGTAAGAAGACTAATGATGCTGTTCATATTGCAGAGTTATTTTTTAGGGAGGTGGTGAGATTACATGGTCTACCTAAGAGCATAGTTTCAGATCGAGATACCAAGTTTGTTGGTAATTTTTGGAGGACATTGTGGAAGAAGTTGAAGATAGATTCTAAGTTTAGTTCTGCACACCATCCACAAACTGATGGACAGATGGAAGTAGTGAATAGGAGATAAGCCCAAGGGATGGGATTTGATTTTGCCACAAGCACAATTTGCTTACAACGATTCTGTCAATAGGAGTACAGGTAAATCACCATTCCATATTGTATATGGAAGTAGTCCAAGAAATGCTTCAGAGTTAAGTAAGATGGCAAAGGAGAAAAGACAAATGCTGAGGTTGAAGACTTTGCAGAACATCTAAAGAATTTGCATGAAGAGGTGAGAAAGCACATTAATAAGATGAATATTTAGTACAAGACTAAGGCAGATCAGAAGAGGAGATATAAGGAATTTCAGGTAGGAGATGAAGTCATGGTTCACTTGAGAAAAGAGAGGTTTCCAGTTGGAACATATAATAAGTTAAAAATGAAGAAATTTGGACCATGCAGAATTTTGAAGAAGCATGATTCAAGAAATGCATATGAGGTAGAGCTATCGAGTGGGATCAACATTTCCCCTATTCAACATTGCTGATTTATCAGAATATCATGAAGGTGGAACAGAGGATGGACCAACAGAAGAACAGTGGAGTATTCTGACATCTACTTCAAAGGAGGAGATAGAAGAGATCTTGGATAGCCATGTGGGAAGGAGTACTCAGAATAGGCAATATGAAGAATATCTGGTGAAGTGGAAAGGAAGGCCTGTTGAAGATTCTTCCTGGTTATCCAAGGCAAAAGTTGACTGTTTGGGGTTTTCCTCAAACACCTGAGATGTGACAAGGTCACTTCTCAAAATTACCTTGGGTGTCTGATGCAGGAGCATCCAGTGGTGTAATGGCAATCTTGCATCACCCAAAAAAATATGTTGATTCAAAATCATTGATGTTTAGTGTTTCTGGTTCCATAATCACTTGAATAATAATGTAGAACTTTCAGTTTTTCCAAACTGCTAAAAATAACAACTACTATTTTTGGAAAGTTTGCATTTGGGCACAAATTTATAGGTAGCTTCATAAATGAAAAATAAGACCTTTGGCGAAGGAATCACGCAAAGATAATTTGTGAGCTGAAAGATATTAAAATTTCTATTTCCTGAAAAATGCCTAAAAATTATTCAAATTTAGGTTTGAGGCACTAAATGGCCCCGTATGGGCCCAGAAATGGAAGGAACTAGAAAATATGGTTCTTAGCGCATAGATCACTCCGTGAGCTTTCCAACTCTTCAAACAGAGTGTCAATCGGACACCCGGATCAAACGTTATGGCTCCCAGAATTTGACCTATTTTTGGAGGGAGATGCAAATTTCAAAATTTGGTTGGTGGCCACCAAAAAGGGCTATATATGACCATTTTTGGGAACCCTTGGTAGTAGTAGAGATAAGGGAGAAAGTGTAGAGTCAAGAAAAGACAGGAAAAATAGAAACCCTAGCTGATTTGGGGTTACAAAAGGCAAAAGATTCCAGAGCCTTGTGATAGGTAGCTGTAATGTGTTGCAGCCTGTGGAGGATTGATTCCTCTGATTGTATTTGAGCTTCTGTAATGTAATGAGGTGTCCAAATCAATAAGAGAACATTCTATTTTCTGCGTGCAATTTTTGTTGTTGTGTGTTTTATGATTTATTCCTTCATCAGAGACTCAATCATAATGATGTAGAGAAAAGAATGTTTATTATGAAAAATGAATTGGACAGGGATGATCCTCACTATTGCTTGTTATTTGAAGAAAGAACAAGTTCTATAGTAGAAGGGAAAGTGTGAGTACACATGTCACAAAGGTGTTGAATTTTGTCACACAAAGCTTGGAATTCATTAGTGGAATGACCAAGTGTTCGTTGATATGCACATAAAGGAAGTGTTGATTGACTGTTTTGTGGAAACTTTTTCTGTGTTAGAGGAGGAAGAGTGATCAAGCAGGCCTTGAGTAGACTTAGCAAAATACACTCTTGTTGAGATAGAAGAGAAGAAGTAGGTGGAGCAGGAAGCAACCCTTTTTGTTGTGGAGAGAAGTTTGAGCTCTAAAAAGAAGGAACCATAGAGACCGTAGATAATGGCAAAGGGGATGTAGATAGAGGAGAAGGTCAGAAACCTAAACCTACTTTAGAAAAGTGAGGTGTTGGTTTCACAGGAACCTTAACTCATTGTTCCATGCACCCTAAACCATTTCCATTATATCCATGCTTAGAAAGAATTTTGAATCCAGGCCCATAACATGTCTCTAAATCAGACAGAGGAGGAGAGGCCACATTACTAATCTTATTGAAATGAGAGGTGTAATCACATGTTGAAGAAGTAGTAGAAGAATTGACATGAGGAGAAGAATCAATCCTTTTACAAGTATGCAGATCCTTGTCAAGTATTGAGATGTTAGGGTGAGGAGGGTCAATCTTATATTCAACAAGTCCATAAGGGGTGAAATCTAAAGAGACCCAATCATCACCAGGACATGCATTAGAAGAAGAAGGCTCATCATCATGAATAGAAGGTAATGATGGTGTTTGAGAATTTGTTGAAGTAGAAGAAGTTGGAATAGTAGATTTGAGTTGTTTAGATGAAATAGATTAATGAAACATAAGCCATCTTCAGGATTTTAGGTTTAGAATGTGAGATTTTGTACTCTTCAATAAAGGAGGGTGTAAAATCTAGTGAGCTCCAATTGTCACCGAAATATGCACTCGAAGGGAAAGCACTATTTTGATCATCACTGTTGTTAGCAATGAAGAGTAGTGGGTTGGCTTTTGTTGAAGGACTCAAATTACTAAGAGATTTTGAAACAAGAGGTTGGTACCCAAATTTTTCTTGTAAGCAACTTCTGGATTCAAATTAGTCTCAACTGTATAAAATTTGTTGTTATAAATGAACTTCATTGTACAATGAAGAGTATACGTGCCCCCATGGCATGAATCCATGGTCTACCAAGAAGAAGATTATATGAAAGAGCATCAGGCATGACATGGATAAGCATAGGCAAAGTCACATGTCATACCTCAACTGGTAGTATGATTGTACCTAGTGACTGTCTACCAACATTATCGAAGCCATGAATAGAAAGAATATCAGGTTTGATAAGAGATGTATCTGCATCGATTTTGCGTAGTAGGTCTATGATACAAACATTAAGGCCCAATCTGTTATCAATTAGAGTATGCTTTATTCCATTTCTATTAATGATGACCAAAATCATGAGAGGATCATGTTGCTTTGAACTTTGAGAGAAGGTAACTCATGTTGCTGAAAGATGATATCTAAATTTGTCGCATGCATACAATCTATCAGGGTTGCTACGTCATTCAGTCTAACATAAGGTGGGATGACTACCTTTTGTAGAGCCTCTTGGAGCATTTCGTGGTATGCAGGCAAGGTTTGTATTAACTCTCAGAGAGATTTTATCTAGAGTAGCACAAAGCTACTGGACAAGATCATATTCTTTGTTAGCATGTTGAGAAAGACAAGGAGCTAGAGGAAGAAAAGGTTGAGAAGGTGGAAGAGAAATGGGAACAATCGGTGCTTGTTTATTTTGTTTGTTTTTGCGAGTGTTGTATGTGTGAGCAATCATGTGGTAATGAGGTTGTTGTGATACATTTTGAACACGTTGCTTATTTTGAGTAAGTTGTTTTGCAAAGTCAAGAATGTAACTAGGGGGTCAAGCTAGGTTTGGAACACATCGAATAGTGATCATAGGGTCAGACTGTGGTTGTGGAACATCAGAATGAAGATGTACAACAATTTTAGGTTTCACAGGTTCTTTTTGGGAACCAAAAATGTAAATTGTGTTGATTAGTTTTTGACAAACATATATCCGTGGGGGATCCGATGTGAGTTTTGACTCTTCATCCATCAATGCCATGTTGCCGAAAGGAAGGGAATTGGAACGAAGAGTAGGCAAAGTGATGTTAAGAGAAGTATCAATGATTGTATCCTCTTGTGCCAACATATCCTCACAAGAAGGAAAATTTTTGGGATAGGGATCAAAACAATATAGTGACATAGGAAGAGATAAGTCACCATCACATGCCTAGAATGGAACATTACTATCAACAAATTTTTGAGAAAAAAGTGGACAATGATGTAAGAAAAGAAGAGAACATATCTAGACAGAAATTGAAAATGAGGTGGGCGTACCAAAATTTAATGAACCACAACCAATAGAGAAAGTGATGACAAGACAGATATGCTGATGACATATTAGAAGGTAGAAGTTTTTTGTTTTATTGTTTTTGTTTTCTAATCTAAAAGAAAAATGTTGAAGTGTTTTGTTTTCTACCTTAAACATACAAGATAAATAAGATCTGCAATATAAATGTCAAATTAGTTAATCAATTAATCAAACACAACAAAGACAAAGAAGGATGCCAGTGCATCAGGTTCACCAAAGTTGTAAGATATAAAAGAGATCTAATCAATTATGAACTAACTAGATCAATCTTCCTAATCAAACATTGGAACACAAGCCACCAACGACTCTATGCTTGGTTGCTATTGCTAAAGAAGAGCCAAGCTGTGTTGGTGGTGGCTCTTGTGGGCGATGAAATTATTGACATGTGATGGGTAGTATGTCAGTCTTAGGCCCAGGTATGCATATACTCAATCATCTACAGCATGGGGCCAACTAACTAAAGTGTTTGATAAATTTGCTTGCTTTCCTCTATAATTGTTTACAAGTAATGATAAATAAGGTGAGGTAAACTAATGGCCAAATTAGCCACTATGGCCTTATACATTTGATAATTAAGCATCACTTCTTATAGAAAGAAAATGGTCAGACTAGATGGAAAGAATTTCTCCTATGGAATCCATAAAAGAAGAAGACAAATAAATGTAAGTTTGAATATGTAGATCTATTTTTGTGGTGCTAGTCGTCCATTCCTCTAGACAGCTCCAGAGAGCCATTACATGGCCAGTTGATGAGGAAAAATAAGAAGTGATGATTGCCTCAGTTTCTAGATTCAAGCCACCACACATAATTTTTTTGTGCAAATGGATGATGAAGAGGAGGCTGAGGTAGAGAAAGGAGTGACTTAAATTTTGGGGAGTATGTTGATTCCATTAGAACAAGAAGAATAGGTATTTGGAGCCCTCCGAAGGGAGGGAAAGTAGCCCCAGGTCAAATTCATAGTAGAAAGGGAGGAAGTCTAAACCCTACAGACCCTTTCCCTCTCAAAAGTAGAGCATGATCTATTGGAATAAAAACATAAGGTTGAGGAATTGAAACAACTTCTTGTGGGGAGGATGACAAAAATAGAGAAAATTCAGTGGAAGGTTGTATAGGATAGAGAAGAACATCATCAATTGGTCTTGGAGTTGTGGAAAATCTTGAGCAAGAAAGAGCCAATGCTACTGCCAAAGATGCTCGAATTGCTATCCTTGCTCAACAATGCTCCCAGCCTGCCTCTATGATAGATAATTGTATTCAAGTTTCCTTCCCTCCACCTCCCAGACCTCTTTCATTTGCAACAACTTGGCTTCAAGAAGAAAATGCTCGAGTCTAGAGAGATCTAGAGACCCTGCAATAAGAGAAGACCATAGTAGAAGAGTGAATTATCCAAGCATGTGAGACCAGAGAAGCCCTTCTGGCCCAACGGCAACCATCAGGTGTGTATTATTTGTTCTTAAGGGAGTAATTTTTATGGTGAAATCTTTTTAGAATTAGCTACAATCTTCCATTCAACTTTGAAAATGATAATGAATTTGTGGAAAATTATTTTGAGAGTTCAATAGAGCAGAGGGATATGTTGCGTGAATTTTTCCAACATGGGTTCCTTATGCGACACCTAAACACATCCATGCTAAATCTCTATGTTGGAGAACTGAAATTAAGGAGTTTTATCTCCCTCCTGTGGGACTAGACAGAATGGGAGAGCCATACGACATAATACCATAATGTTTTTGCTACTACCAGCCTCATAGCCTCACAATGTGCCATGAGTTCCCCAAGACCACTTGGTTTTCTAAGGGTTTCAAAGCACATGCATATAGGCAGGGTATTAGGAATCAGTACATTCACAATTTAAATTCTAGCATTGCTGCTCTTCAGGATCATGAAAGTTACCTTCCCCCTGCTGCCATTAGGTCTTGCATAGTCAGGTGGGAAGATCTACCATGTAACATGTAGCGAAGGGAACCCATCTCTCTAACCAACGTCCGATGGATGCTCAATAGGGCCCGTAATGTTATTACCATCATTCAAGAGCAATGACAAGACTGGATCGGTATGAGTTTTTGACCTCCTCTTCTCCTCACACCAGCTCCTCTATTGATTATAGAAGGGCCAATTCCACAAAGGGAAATATAAAAGTGGTTTGGGAAAATTACTTAAAATAATGGGTTTACAGAAAAGGTTGGCACTTCATCATGTACAAGAAAGAAGATTATGACTGGTAGAATCATGGAGGATAAAAACCTAGCTGATGAAGATGTTGTGCAAATCTCACCATGAGGACATGGTGCAGTTCTTGCAGGGGGGAGTGATGAGCCTTGACATATATATGTTTATTTTCATATCAGACACTGCATTACTTATTTTATCTTTATGGATTTGGCACATTTTAATGCATAATTAAATAGCTATAATTGCTTTATGAATGAATGTATGATGTTTTTGGTATTTATTTTTCAAAGGTAGAATCCTATTTTCTTGTTGCTATAATTTTTGGTTTAAATGCATGAATATTTGTGATTTTGTGATATAGACAATCACTGGATTTGTAAACTAGGTGCTCTGTATCCCTCTAGAGCCACCCATAAAGGGGAAACAGTTAGCTCTAGATAGCTCCAGAGCACGCCCTACACTATAATTGATCATCCCTTCCTTGAGTTAGCAGCTAATTGACAGGTTCCACACTAATCTTAGTCTCAACATGCACTTTCCAAGGAATAAATTGACTCTAACTGCTCCATTGGTCCCTTAGCACCCAGCTAACGTCGACTCTCTTTATGCCCTATTTAGCTCTAGTTCAAAGGATAGGTTGATTGAGTCGCTAAAGCTTTGCTCTAGTTTAAGTTCATATAATTTAGGCCCTGCCTTCTATGTCTCTCACCATCAATCAAGAATTTCCTTTCTTTGATTGAAATAATAACATATTCAACTCTTTAATAAGAAGTTCTTAGTTTTAGGAATAAGGATCAAAAAGAGTTTAGTTCTGGTGGAGTCTCCAGTTCAGTTTAGTCTAATGAATAAGGCTCGTATATATAAAAGTGAGCCAGGAAGGTAGTAGGAAGTTAGTCATTTTCTCTGTTTTTCATCATTGTCTTCAAGAAGCATTTTTCCTTTCCTTCATGTAAGCCATGGCCCATTCGAGTTTCTATTACATGAAAATAAAAGGAAAATTATCCTGATTTGGTGTTAGCTTAGGAGTATCCTTCTAGACGAGGAGTTTGGCCTACTCTACCTGAAGGAGGAGATCTCACAATATTTTTCTCTTTATGATTGCATTTTTTTGATGTGTATTAGAGTTTAGATGGTGTGATTAAAATAGATTCTGTGTTGTCCTATTATTGTTCACCTGCAGGATTATCACATGAGAAAAATCACATTTTTTTTTTAATCTTTCCAGCATTCATCTTTCTAAGCAACAATCTTGTTTAACTTTGTTGAGCATTACTGTTGAACATATATTAAGATGTTTTTCTAGCTCTAATGTTATTTGATTTCTTTAATCTGTTCTAAGCATTTACTTCTATTTGTGTGTTTTAATTGAGCAATAGCGTAGAATGAATTTATTTTGATTCATTTACTTCAGTATGTGTGTTTCTAGCAACAGTAGCATATATTTCAATTTGGTATGCTTTCATTTCATTCGTGTGAACAATAGCATAGAATCTATTTTGTCTTTCAATTCCAATTTAGAGTAGAATCACTTTAGAAACCCCCATAGACCTTACCGTAGACAACTCTTGACACCAGGCCGGATTGACAAAATTAAATGATAAGGATATTGATAGCTATGACAAACCTATCAAAAATATGATAAAAGTGTTGCAAAACAATATGTCCATTTGACACCAACATCGACATGCACTAGAAATAAATATAGGATCCTTGCCACGTATATGGGTAGAATGTGATCCAATACTAACACAACCATATTCATCATTTAAAACATTAAATAACTTGAAGATAACATAGCCAATTATCATGATTTCAACATTCTAAACATGCTAACACCCTCACAAAATGAGGTGTGGAAAAATATAATAATATCTCAATTATTTAAATTACATTTAAAGGTTTCATCCTAAACATGGAGGAATCATAACCCACATCATAGAATATATCAAAACATGATTACAATCTTATTACAACAGCTGCATGGACCCACTTTACAAAGATTACCAATATACAACAATGGAATGATACAAGTGCATAATATACCCAAAATTCTAGCACGCTCTCCAAGGAGCATCCTCCAAGCTTGCCTATCCTCAATAGTGGTTTAGCACCACCCAACCATGTGGTACCCTTAGGCCCACCCCATTGTCTTAGGAGATAGTCCAATTGGGTACAAGTACACTCACATAAACAAGGAGTACATGTCAACACTCACACCAATCAGAAGCATACAATCACATGTGCAAATCATGCCAACCAAGTGCATACAAAGTAAGAATAGTTCACTAATCACATGTGGCAAATCATGTCAATCAAGTGCATACAAAACATAGAATATTACCAACATGACATTCATGTATAAGGGATTCTCACACCTTCAATTCACGTAAAACAAGGCATAAATCAAATACCAACATGCATACGTATATGAGAGTACAACAATCCATCAATGTACATGTAGGTGGTCTAAACACATTTTCGATATCAAATACAAAGAAAGAATAGGATGAGAATACTAGAAATAGAACCAAGGAGTGTCATTGCGATCAAAATTGGATCTAGGATAACATCCTAGTTTTGCATAGATTTTGAGTAAAGGAATACTTTGACATTCACCAACTCCTAGAGTTGTGACATTCCCTTTATGATCAAAACTGGATCTAGGATAACATCCCCATTTTGCATAGATATCTTATTTAACATGTTTTATTTTTTCCAATTTCTATTGCATTATCACTTGATTATTGAACTCTCCAAACAAATTTCCAGCGATCCCTTTGTATTATGGAAATCGGTGAGAGCCCACTCCTTCCCTATTATATACCTCAATCCTATGTCTAATGCTCCAATTTTACAAATTGGGCGTGACATGCAAATCAATGCATAATTTTTCAACATAATTTTTTTGACAACATACTTTTTTTTTTTTTTAAAAATGCGCCTGGTAAACTTTTTAACGTGACCGGCGATGCTAGTGCGACACGCCCTCCGGCTCCACGCGAATGCTTTTACCCGGAGCAATGAACCGGTGAGGCCACAACTGGGGGACCTCATCCCCTAGGAAGAACACTTCAAACCCGCGAGCTCATTGGCCCAGCGAAGGCATAAAGCCTTGCGAGCTCGTTGGCCCAGCGGGGGTTTGAACTCTGGTGGCCGCCACTACATCCTGAGCGACTTAACCACCGAACCATGCCATCATTGGCTTTTTTGACAACATACTCAAAAGATGGAGAATCTTAAAATAATATGGAGACTTCTCATATCACATTATAAATCATTCACATAAAGCCTAAAATACAATTTTCATTCTTTTTCAAAAGCAAGAATAACCATAAAACCCCCAAATCATAAATTAATGAAGATGGTTGCTACCATGCATAATTTTCCATTTTTTTCATTTTCAAAATACAAAGATTTAAAAAAATCTAATTATATCCTTTTGTCCCAAATAAGCACAACAACACACTTTTCACATAAAATTGGGAAAATAGGATTTCATAAAATTTTTGCCATAGTCATGGCTCTATTTTGGATATTTAAAAAAAAAAATTTAAAACATCAATTTAAACTATGAAATCAAAACAATTTGTATTCTAGAAGGGAGAGCCATATGCTACCACCTAGTGCGGGCATGGCAAATTGAAAGAATCCATTTGAAATTCAAATTAAAAATTAAATTCAAAGAGGGGAAATTACCTCCCAAAACAAGCATACACATGGAGAAGAATCCTCATTTGGAGTAGACATAGTAGACACACTCCCTTGCCACATCCAAGCAATCTCCCATGCAAGAATTCCATTTTCCCTTCCCTTAAATCCTTTCAAATTTCAATTTCTTTCATGGAACAAGAAGAGGGTTTGGAGCAAAAATGCAAAAATGAAGAGTTAAAATGAAATAACAAGTCTAATTTTGCTTTATACTCCCAAAAGCCCTTTTTCATTTCTTTTAATTTCTTTAATTTCTTTTTCTAATTTCCCAAATATCTTTTCCAAAAATGACTTTTGAAACAATAGGTAATTTACCATATTAAATTAATGCAACTATTTCCAAAAGGCAAATTCCACAGAATTTATTCACATTCGAGAAAAATCAAACACTCATATAATTAAACCATTTTTCCTTTATAATACAATTTTTACCTTACAAATGCGAAATATTTCATTTTGAAGAAAGAATTAAATTTGTTTTAAATTTCTTCTACTAACATAAAATAATGCAATAAACTTTTTTGCTAAGGTAAAATTAATCTTTTTCGACTAGATTATTAAAATGTTATGAGAACATAGAAAACACATTTTTTGCGATAAATTAAAAAATAATGTGAAAAGCTAAAGGAGACACATGCAAAGGACTCAAAACCCACTTTACAAGTTTCCACAACATGCGGACTCCAGATTCACCACTGATTCAAGTCCAAGTTAACACAAGGATTTACAACACTCATCTCACACTCAAACCGAGTGAGATAGAGGTTAACAAACACGTGTTTTACCCAAAGATGACCATCTCCAATATAACCACCATTGGGGAAATAACCCTATATCTGCACACTCAAGTCAAACATTAGGCATACTTGCGTACTTGCTCCACATATAATAGCCGAAGCAACATTATCCATCCAATGTGCTATAAAATCATCACATCTACTATAAATCATCTATGACTAGCATGGTCCAAGCACATGATGCATAATCAACAACATTTCACAATGCTCAAACAATATGATAATCACAACTATAACAGATATAGTGAAAAAAGTAAAGTTGAAACACTCAATGGTCAAACATACACATGCACAACATATGCATCCGATAATGCATAGTCATAATCCAATTAATGCAAAACCCCATTGGAAATACCTCGATGGTCATCTAGAATACACCCTTAGAACCCCTCAATGGTACAATAGACCTCATCAGAAAATTTAGTGCAATGACTCATAGCACGGAATCACATAATACACTAATAAACACTCAATACAAAATATAACAAATGAATCAGAAAGCACACTAGGAAAACACTAGGGTGGGCATTACACGAAGTCTGAAGATCAGCTGGGCCTTAACACAATTCAAAAATTCTAAACAAAAATTGCTTCCCAAGATCTCCCAAAAAGAAAAGTAAAACCACCATCTCCAAACCAAGAAGACGATCAGACATAATAAGTTATGTCCCTACACAAAGCTCCCACTAAAATATGATCTAGAGCATAACATGCTGGTATAGTCCACATCCTTAGAAAACCTTGAATACCATCTACTTCAACTTGACAAATCCATATTCAACCATTTTTGTTATCAAAACTACCATAAAAAAGTGATCTAGAGCTTCCCATGCTAGAATGGTTCATGCCCTTAAAAAACATGAGAACATTCACTAGGGTCTTGCGATAATGAAGACTGAAAATTTTTCAACTCAACTATTATCACTACTAAAAATCCCATTGAATAGTGACCCAAATCTTTCAATGCCATAATGGTTCATGCCCTCAAAAAACTTGAGAACATTCATTGAGGTCTTGCAATGATGAGGGCTCAAATTGTTTTAACTTAACCATTATTATTGCCAAACTCCCACTTAAAAGTGATTTGTAGCTTCTTGTGGTAGAATGATTCATGTCCCTATCCCCTATGGGACATTCACTAAGGTCTCACTTTGGTGAAATCCAAGAATTTATTCCAGGAAACTTCAGGAAAGGCTATGGAAAACCTTGAAAAAACTCTCCTCTTAGTCACTTCAAGTATAGTTGGGGTGACACCTTGTTGTATAACCTTCCTAGAACCATGAGATATCATAACGATGATGATTTAGGGTCTCCCTTAGCATCTAGATGTCACCTATGTAACACCTTGGGGCATCCCTAAAGTTGTCACCTAAGTGACACTTGACTCAAGCATCTCACACTAAAACTTATGGGAGCCATTACTTTCTCATACGGACTCGAAATGAAGTGCCATTTTTTTAAATTGCATAATTTTCTAAGATGAATCCAAATTAGCAATCCAAGACTTTTCCAAGATGTCTCACTTGGGTAATATCTCCTCTCCTTTTTTTATCATTTAGTCCCTACCCTCTAAGGTGTTTCACTAGTGATAGCTTGAGGTAAAAAATTGGTAATGACTTTTCTCTCCACCCTCCAAGGGGTCAATGGATTGAGACATCCTTTGAGTAACATTTTCTTCTCCTTGACTAAAGCATCATGAAGATGATATTTGTTGGAGTATAGGACCACTGAGAGAGGGGGGGCTGAATCAGTGGTCTAAAAACTTAACAACTTTTTGCACCTTTTAATACACTAAATAGAGAATGAGATTGACACCAAAGAATCATACAAGTATAATGATGATTAGAAAGTACAAGATCTTAATCAACCATAAAATATTTGGGCATACATATAAAGTCAAATAATGAGAACCATTACACATGTTTTGATGAGTGGAAAACCCTCATAGGGATGAAAAACCACTCAGAAAATGCCTCACTAGCTTAATAAAAAACATGCCTCATTGGCTACACAAAATGCCTCACTGGCAAGAGAACCTCACTGGTTACAAAGATGCCTCACTAGCAAATACAACTACCTCACTGGAAAAATGTACCTCATTGGAAATCAGGTGCCTCACTAGCAAAATGTACCTCACTGGCAATCAGGTGCCTCACTGGCAAATGCAACTACCTCATTGGCATATACAGAGCAAACAACTATTACAGCCTCACTAACTTTTGCAATAGTTATGTTTGTTTCACATCAATATCAAACTAATTATAAAACATAGAGTATAATCTCTATTTCACTATAGCACATATCTTAACTGTCTCATTTCATTTGAGACTGAAGAATCCATGAGTTTACACATACAACCTGCACTTTGAAGTGCTTTACAATTCAATATAGATTTTTCATCAAATCACAATGTTGCTATACTAATGATATAGCAAAGTATTACACACTATCATCAACATCTCAACAAGATGACTGTATATATATATTCTATTTTTCTATATTCATTTTCTTTTCATCAAAAAGTTTATAAATGTAACTGTCTTTTTTAAACTGCCTGGAATAATTTCCAACTTTGTCGACAACTGTGATTGTAGAGAGGTTTGTGTATTTGTGAAAACAATTGTTAATAATCTTAACAAAACCCCCTTTCTCTATATGTAACCTTGTTTGCATATAGGTTTAACAAAAATTCATCATATAGTTTATTTAACCAAGCTTCAAACAAATGTAATGTAACAAACCCAAACTGTTTTGCTTAATGAACCTTTAGTTTATCAAACCCTTTCATCAAATCTAGGGCACGTGAAGCATTTCAATAACCCATATAAGATAAATATCACCTGTTTACTCAACAACTGATAAACCACCATTGCTATGCTATGCCCTAAAATAGTTTCTCATGGAGGTAAGAGTAACTGACTAGAGCTTCTTTGTTCTTTTCAACTACTTACACTTGAAGACTATAGGTTGAGCATAGTCAAATCAAACCACCACAAAGGAACCCTAATTATCACAACGAATCTCCTACTATTCCAGCATTCTTCAAACCCTAGGTCAAGCTCTTCATTCACCAAAGTCTAAACAATCAAAATGACAAATTAACATTGCTTTTTCCCAATATACAATCTTAACCTGTTGTCTCAGTTATCCCTAAAAGGGCCAATGGAATCACAATATAAAACAATGTCTTTGACCTGTATCTTAACTCCCGAAACTTACCAATCAAGTCATCTTTGCATTAGGTGATACTTTATGCCTTTTATCACCTTAAAATTTAAATGAAATATAACATGCTAGACTATAACCCTTCATTAAGAAAGCTTTGCATAAAGTTGCTAGTCTTAGGCATAGAAGGATGCATAACCATCAATGACCAACTCTAGATCCGTAGGTAATATTAAGATGATTGATGAAACAAGATAAGTGCCACTTGCAATTAACAAATGCTCAACATAATATATTGATCACCTCATAATCTGAGACACACACTTAATTGATTATGCCAAACTGTCCAAGCACACTGAATGTACCTGTTTGACATCTATGCCAACACTACCAATGCCAACAAGGAGTCAACAAACTCCTCCTTTGGCATTGATGTCAAACACATTGCCATAGAATTTGAAACCAACCTTATATGCTTAGCAATGACAATGTCATAAGTGCATGACCACCAAATTAATCACTCTGAATTATTTGAAATGAATAATATTGTCCATCACCAACTCTATCATTTGGAATAGTTCATAACACTAATATGCATGATATGCGCTGAGATGCCCTATGCAATGAATAACACATTGTCATATACACAAACATCACATAATTAATATCAATTGTCCACAGTTCCAACCAACTGAATTCACCATAAATTCTCCTCCTTTTGACAACAATGCCAAAGAGAGAAAAAAAACTAACCACATGTCCACTGTATATACACAAAACTCAGGTAAGATAAGTGATATTCAACAAGCACCAGTACACTATAACTATTTTCAAAATAAATCCATGGTGCAAGATGATACAAGCAACCACAAATTGATAGAAGAGACAATCTGTCACCACTGTAAGATGAATGCAATATGAACACACTATGAAAGGCCAACAATCCCAAACTCCATAGTGTCACCAAAAACTAACCACTGTCCCCTTGTTGCAAACTGATAACTCATCCAACAAATAACTCAAACATCCTTTCACTTTCCAATGACAAGTACAGTGCACGAATGCAAAGAATGAATGAGCAAATGAACAATATGACTATACTGTAATGACTGTAACAACAATGAATGAAACATGACTATTGAAACTTGCTGTCATATGGCTGATATGAGCATCATAAACTATAAATGAGCAGCATATGAAACACATATCATATACTAGCATTGTATCAACATTAAATATTATATATCACCTAACTAGAGTATTGAAAATAAATATACTAAATACCAGAACATCAATGTACATACTCCTCATTTAAAACTGTCACAAGAAACATTAAACTATTAGACCAAAGAAAGGATGCTACTGCTGTCAAATTGCTAAGATAATGATTGCAGAATACTGTCAAACCACATATCACCAATCACTGCCATGCCAATTGTCACTGTAAATCCATGGTGCAATAATATGAAAAGCGATCACAAACTGAAACAAAGCAATGTGTCCAAGTTGTTTATCACTGGTCACATCAATGCATCACATATACACAGTGAGCATGCCATAAAAAACTATATACAGAATGGAAAAACAATATGAAAGCATAAGGGAAAAGAGTAAACTTAGAGGCCCCCCTTGAAACTATGGGCTAACCCAAGACATTATATTTACACACTCACAACCACTCTACTATTTGCTGACATTTCAAGGAAGCAAATCATTGATAGATGCAAGATCCACAAACATCATGAAAATCATAAGCAATACTCCTCCTTGTACTTTTATACTTGTCACTTCTACAATAAGATTCTCCTCAAAACATCACTCAATAACAAGAGTAAGCACCAATACCTGCTTGATATCTGCAATTTACCTCTTCAAAGTGACATCATAGGAAATGATTTGCACAATACTGTTCTCAGATCAAACATAATTTCCAAGCAAGCCAAGATAATAAACAAAAGTATAAATAGACAATCCACTGTGACTGATGACTTCAACTGAATATGACTTGACAACTGTTAAAGATCATTGCACCAAGAGAAATGATATCACTATCATAATGAATATGAAAACCACTATAGGCTAGCCTCATACAACATACAATTACTATCATAAATCAAGTTCTCAAACTGTGCCAAGATTCACTATCTCAAGAGACTCAACATTTGTTCTCGTGTCTTGTCATTCTCAAACATACTAATAACTACATTATCATTGTATCCACCTTTCATTTCAACATCATACTAGCACTATGGAGCAAAGATTTGTAGCTGTCATAACACCACCAAAAACAAAGAGCAATATGTTCTTGAAGATATAATCCAACATTTATCATGGTTGCCAAAGATCCTGATCATTTCTTGACAAAAACCACTACACCTTCTTGGTGCAAGATATCCTAAGCAAGAATAAACTGAGACATTTAAGGACATGCAACATATAACTTGGTATCATCATGTAAACTGAGTAGCACTATCCCAACCTATACATCTCACACATAACCACTTATGATGAAGAATTGGGAGTACTATCCCAACTCTATCCTGAACCTGAACTCACTATCCACTTGTTAGCACTGATTAAAATAGAATGACACTCTTTCATTGCAAAACATCTATCATTGAACTCTGTTACCTCACCAAGGTTCTGTCACATCATCAAAGTCTTTGGAGTCAACAATAAGAACAAAGTAACATGTGATAAACTCTTAAAAAAAATGTCCACCATGACACTTGCAATTACAACATATGACTATGACCTTCTCAACTATCCAATGACATTAGTAATCCTCTAGGATTGATATCATATCTTGTTCCAAAACATCAGGCATAAAAGTTATGATGTTCAAAAACAAAACAAGAGTAGTATTGTCACTTTGTAGCATAAAATACACCAAATGTCAATATGAACTCAATCAAGGCAAAGACTGTCCTATCCTGATTGTTTGCTAAGACTGTCCCCATGAAAACAAAGCACCATACAATGAAGACATCAATGATAACATGCCTCCAACCTTGTAAGAACTTGTTTTCAATTTCACTGTCAACCACAAAATATTGTCATCATGTAGGTAGAACACCACAACTGAAAGACAATCACTACTCATTATTCAAGAAGGTTTAGTCACTGCTTACATCATGAAGGTAGATTGTCACAGGTTCACTGTACCTCAAAACTACCTCTTGCTTTAAAACATGAAGAGCACTGACAATCTAGGCACTGTCTACAATATTCTGTCAGTCATGTACTGTCATGCATCAACAAATCACAAGCAAAGCTTATCCTCCCCTATCCTAATTGTCATATTTCATACAAGGAACCACACACTACTGATCATGAATTACATTATCACATAAAATCACAAACAGATCTTCCATACACTGTAACTTTTGTAAGAGACAACATGCTCCTTTTCAGTCATCACAAGTTTTGACAAAAAGTACACAATGCTAAACAAGATTATCATGATTGTACAAAGATAATCATGAGAAAATAGTACTAACTCCCTGGGGCAAAAGATAAGATAGTCATTATCTCCCCCTGACTTTAAGCTAGTTCTCGTGCAGTGGGTAATATCTTTTGAGTAACATGCATTGGTTTTGGTTTTTCATCTCCTGAATCTTGTTTTCTTCTCCATACTTGTATAGGCTTTTTCTTCTCCTTACTCAAGGTATTCTTTTGCTTTTGTTTGAACATGTAGTTCCTAGATGGCTTCATCAAACTTTTCTTACACCATTGTGCTTTGTGTCCAAACTTATTACACCTATAACATATAATGTTGTTGTCTAGACCAAAGTAAGGATAATTTCTTCTAAGCATGCTGTATGAACCTCTCTTGACATTCCTCACATGATTATGACTTTTATTCATCCAACAATTTCTTGTTCTACAATCTCTAGCTCTATGACCATAAACATGAGAAGAATAGCAATAACCATGAAACTGAGAGTAGTTGTACCTTATTGAATGGTATTGCCTAATAGATGGAGGTCTTGAGGTCATGTTTGTTCTTCTACCTTCATCAACACATTTATCTTCTTTCTGATCTACAGGAGTAGAAGCATGATGACCTAAATCTATCTTCTTCCTTTGTGTATTCCTGAGTTTAGAAGTCTGCCCTTCTTCATATCTAAGGCCTGTAGTGTCCTTATGATGCTTTTGCTTTTTCAACAAGTCATTTAAGCATTTAGTACTCTTTTCAAACTAAAGATTCTTCTACAACTTAGAAGATGCTTCTTCCACTTCCTTTCTCAAAGAAACTATGTCTAACTCTAATCTTAGGCATTCATTAGTTGACTTCAAGATCAGATTTTGTAAAATCAACTATCCTTTTTGCTTCTTCTATTTTTGTCTTTAGACTGATAATTAGCTTATTTGACTCTTCAAGTTCTAAAGAAACTTTCACAAAATCTGAACATACATTGTCCTTGAAATCTTTTTCTTGTTGAAGTTGGTCTTTTAATTTCTAATTTTCTTTACTGAGTTGCTTGATTGTATCTAGAGAACACAAGAGTTCACCTTCTAAATCAACTTCACAATCATTTTCATCAAACTCCTAACCATCTTCATCCATAAGAGGTGTCCTTCTATGTCATAAATCTCAATAGCAAAATCATCTTTTCTTTCATCAAGTTATTGTTCATCTATACTTATAATGAAGTCTTCCTTTTTATCAAAACTCTCAACTGTAAGATCATTCTTGTTATCACACTTTATATCAACATTTAGGAGAGACTCATGCAACAACTCATTACATGACTTGACTGGCATTTGTTGTACAACCTTTTGCTTGGCATCTTTCTTTTCTCTATTTCTTCTACACTTTCTCATGGTACTCCACTATCAAGACCTACCTAAGCCTGTTAGACTTCTATAGGGAACCTATGCTCTGATACCACTTGTTGGAGTATAGGACCACTGAGAGAGGGGGGGTGAATCAGTGGTCTAAAAACTTAACAACTTTTTGCACCTTTTAATACATTGAATAGAGAATGAGATTGACACCAAAGAATCATACAAGCATAATTATGATTAGAAAGTACAAGACCTTAATCAACCATAAAACATTTGGGCACACATATAAAGACAAATAATGAGAACCATAACACATGTTTTGATGAGTGGAAAACCCTCATAGGGATGAAAAACCACTTAGAAAATGCATCACTAGCTTAATAAAAAACATGCCTCACTAGCTACACAAAATGCCTCATTGGCAAGAGAACCTCACTTGTTACAAAGATGCCTCACTGGCAAATGCAACTGCCTCACTAGCATATACAGAGAAAATAACTATTACAGCCTCACTAACTTTTGCAATAGTTATGTTTGTTTCACATCAATATTAAACTGATTATAAAGCACAAAGTATAATCTCTGTTTCACTATAGCACATATCTTGACTGTCTCATTTCATTTGAGACTCAAGAATCCATGAGTTTACACATACAACCTACACTTTGAAGTGCTTTACAATTCAATATAGATTTTTCATCAAAGCACAATGTTGCTATACTAATGATATTGCAAAGTATTACACACTATCATCAACATCTCAACAAGATGACTGTATATATATTCTATTTTTCTATATTCATTTTCTTTTCATAAAAAAGTTTATAAATGTAACTGCCGTTTCTAAACTATCTACAATAGTTTCCAACTTTTTCCACAATTGTGATTGTAGAGAGGTTTGTGTATTTTTGAAAATAGTTGTTAATAATCTTAACAAAAGACTCTTTCTCTGTATGTAACCTTACTTGCATACAGGTTTAACAAAACTTCATCATATAGTTTATTTAACCAAGCTTCAAACAAATGTAATGTAACAAACCCAAACTATTTTGCTTAATGAACCTTTAGTTTAACAAACCCTTTTATCAAATCTAGGGCACGGGAAACTTTTCAATAACCCAGATAAGATAGATATCACATGTTTACTTGACAACCGGTAAACCACCGTTGTTGTGCTATTCCCTAAAATAGTTTCTCATGGAGGCAAGAGTAACTGACTGGAGCTTCTTTTTTCTTTTCAACTGCTTACACTTGAAGACTATAAGCTGAGAATAGACAAAGCAAACCACCACAAAGGAACCCTAATCATCACAACGAATCTCCAACTATTCCAGCATTCTTCAAACCCTAGGTTGATCTCTTCATTCACCAAAGTCTAAACAAGCAAAATGACAAATTAACATTGCTTTTTCCCAATATACAATCTTAACTTGCTGTCCCAGTTAGCCCTAAAAGGGCTGGTGGAATCACAATATAAAGCATTGTCTTTGACCTATATCTTAACCCCTGAAACTTACCAATCAAGTCATCTTTGCATTAGGTGATACTTTATGCCTTTTATCACCTTGAAATTTAAATGAAATATAACATGCTAGACTATAACCCTTCATTAAGAAAGCTTTGCATAAAGTTGCTAGTCTTAGGCATAGAAGGATGCATAACCATCAATGACCAACTCCAGATCTTTAGGTAATATTAATATGATTGATGAAACAAGATAAGTGCCACTTAAAATTAACAAATGCTCAACATAATATATTGATCACCTCATTATCTGAGACACACGCTCAATTGATTATGCCAAACTGTCCAACCACACTGAATGTACCTGTTTGACATCTATGCCAACATTGCCAATACCAACAAGGAGTCAACAATATTTTGAGTCCCTCCCATGAGTACTTCTGATCTCCTTTCTTTCCAAGAGCAAATTCAAAATTCCATGCTCTCGAAGATATCATCATAGTGATAGCTTGAGGTACCCCTTGAGTAAAAAACCTTGCCTAAGATATTGCCTTGGTGATATTTCCCTTGCTTCTCTACTACATAATAGACAATGAACTAGAATCAACAACATTTTAAAGATAGATCTTGAAAGAGTGCAACATGGATCCACTAGATCAATGTAGACCCAAAAACACCCAAATTCAACTTTCCATTAACAACAACAAAAATGATGCATCATGTAGATTCTTCCCATGGCATGAACATTAGATCCCACAATAGTGTGTCCCACTTTTTGACCTAAGTGGGGACATTGAAATCAACATTTTTAACCAAAATTTTACTTTCTCTCACTTATAGCAAGCAAACCATTAATAATTTTTAAAAGATGATGTGAACTAGTGATTTTTGAGATTTCATGCATAGATTCTCTCTCTCTCTCTCTATATATATATATAATTAAAAAAATAATTTCTCATTTTTCAAACATTTTTTAATAACTTGTTTTTTATATTTTATAGTATTTTTAATGAGTGATATTATGCCACAACACAATTTTTTTTAGAAATAAGATAATCATAATTTATTAAACATAAATCATTAACACTAATATATAGTGCATACATATTTTTTCAAATTTTATTTATTATTGTTTTTATTTAGATTGATTATAATTTAGAGTAATACTATGTCATAATGCATAACTTTTTTTTGTATATACCCATTTTTTTTGTTGAAACAAGGACATCAATAGGGAGTGCACACACATTTTAAAGAATTTTTTCTACTTTTTATTTTCTACGTGCATCAAACAGAGACTTTATGCTTGGTAAAAACCCATGTTCACTAGAAAATAAAAAAATAAATATAATAATAAATAAAATATATTACAAATTATACTTTTTTGAAAGCTTACTCTAGGGCTACAATCTTGCAAAATATCATGTCATGGTGATTTATTTTGATGGTCCAACCCTTGCTTTGAAAATAATTCTTCTAAAACCCAAGTGAGCAAAAGCAGGAGCACAACATAAGGACCTTCAAATGAAGGTACCTTCATTCAAAGGCCCTTTATAGAAGGTTTTTTTAATGTGCAACATTTGAAAATTAAAAAAGGCCTTTCAAACCTTCACACCTTCATTCTAAGCCTATTTACACATGACAAGTATTTTATCTTCAACAAAGGACCTTTATTTAAAGGTAAGCCTTCATTTGAAGGTGTTCAATAATTTTTGCCTTTTGAAACTCATTTTGTGCCCTCTCCCACAAGTGGGACACACTATTGTGGGATCACCCTGAACTTTTGCCAAACTAATAAATTATATGCTATCTCTTAAGTCTAGTGTAAAATCACCTTATTTTTGGATTTTAAAACATGTATCTCGAAGCTTATCTCGATTAGTGACTACCACCTTTAGATGCCTCCCTTTACCCTTGATATCTCATAGAAAATTGGACATCCTTGGGCTTAGGAACCAAACCTTGGTGGTAGGTGATTATTAGTTGGATTGGTCTTTTTCTCCAATTAAGATTAATGTTGTGCATTAATTATGTAATGCCCACTAGAGTATGTTATGATCCTCGTACCAAACTTTTCGATGAGGCCTTGTATTGCCAAAATATTTAATAAAAAATTACCAAAAAATATCCATGCACTAGACATTGGAGTTAATGATCTAATTCCAATAAATCATAGAAATTTGTATTTGTAGTGAAAGTTATGCATGACATAATAATGTCATTGAATAAAAAATAATAGAAAAAACAAAAATTGATTAAAAAAAAAAAAGATAGAAATAATTATTTAAAAAATAAAAATATATAGCTTGAATCTGCATAAAAAATTCCACAACTCATTAGTTTACATCATCCTTATATTCTTGACCATTTGTTCCCTGTAATTGACACAAATTGGAAAATGCTAAAAAATGTTGATTTTGAGCATCCCACGTAGGCCAAAAAGTGGGACACACTATTGTGGGATCACCCAAGACCTAGACACTTGACTAAATTGTTAGCAGGTGATCAAGAGTGCCACAAACTACACCACTGTACCTTATATGACTATCATATGCCGCAAAGGGTTTGCGATACCATTTGGGTCATTCCTAGACCCATTTATGGGTCATATAGGCCTTAAATACTCTTAATTAACTCCCTTACATTAATTCACCCTTTCCTTTATGATATTTATCCAAAGCTCCAAGTGTTGAAGAAACACGTTGCAGTTCTAATTGAAGATGCCTTCGGTCCCATACTACCTTTTGAGATGTTTATTTGGGTACGCCAAGTCATGGGAAGATGTTGCAAACTTTGCATGTTGAACTAAGTACTTGACTATCCTGAGATGTAAATTCGATAACACTTTTGATAAGATAACTTCTTGCGAACTGATGCCAAGATCATGAAATCTTGATATGATGTGTATAAGCTATGATATGAGTTCTGATTCAATGCCACAAGCTAAGATATGATCATGTGATGAAATCCAGTGGGTTATACTGAGATTATTACTGACTGAAATAAATATGGAAGATATTTTTTTGTTGTCTTGAGGGCAAGAAAATGTTTTAGGCCTGGGAAGAATGTTAGCAAGTGATCAGGGGTACTGCAAACTACACCATTGTACCTCATATGACATTATCATATGCCGTAAAGGGTTTGCGGTACCATTTGGATCATTCGTAGACCCATTTATGGGTCATATAGGCCTTAAATAGCCTTAAACACACCCTAACACACCTTAACAAGCCTTAATATGGATAAATATCATAAAGCAAAGGGTGAATTCATGGAAGGGAGTTAATTAAGAGTATTTAAGGCCTATATGACCCATAAATGTATGATAATGTCATATAAGGTACAATGGTATAGTTTGCAATACTCTTGATCACCTACTAACATACATCTTATGTGATGTTGTTCTTTTGGCTACTACTATCAATCATGACATTCACTAATTTTCCATTGATCCAAACACTCTACATGGAAGAGACATCCATGTTCCTTTAAAGTGTCAATTGTCACAACATTAGTGTTGAGACATTGTGCCTCCTAATCAGTCTCTTTGGAGTACACAAGATCTAATGTGACTTGTACACCTAGATATTGTTGCATGTATCATTGAGCATTGCTATGGGACCTAGTGTGGTGATGATGGAACCATTCATCACCTTGATGCTTCTTTTTTCCCTTATACTTGCTTGGTGTAGATAATGTGTATGCTTTAGAATTTTGCACAGATGTTTTTTGATGAATAAGCACTTATATTACTTTTAAAAAAATATAATATTACACATATTCACAAAAAAAGTGGGTGGAAGAAGTCACACCCCAAAGCCCACATTGAGACAAGTTTGAACCATCAAAAAACAAGACAACAAGACAAAGCCACTAAGCAGCTAGAGCTATACCACTAGAAGGGGGTCACAACCATCTAGTTTTCCCCATACAAGATAAATCTTACACTAAGCTAAGCCTAAGCCATAAAAAATAAGACAACAAGACAAAGCCTCTAAGTAGTGAGAACTATACCACTATCGGGCTTCACAATCATTCAACTTTCCCCATATAACAATGGGGTTTAGGTCCTTAGGAGTATACCCCTAGTTAGTGTTCATTCCCTCTTCATTTTCTTTCTTAGTAAACTATCACGAGTAGGGAAGATGGCCAAAGCAAGGAAAGGAAATTTGCTAGAATCTAGCCAGCCAGGCATCCCTTGGTCTTGTGGTTGAGAGAAGGCAAAAGATGGGTAGGATGGCTAAGGCCAAATATGAGAAAACCATCCCTAGATCTTCTTGGAGGGGCTAGAAACCATTTGTCTAAGAATCATGACCTCCCTAAGCAAGTTGACTGCATCCATATCAATGCCAACGAGGTAAAGAGTGGCCCTTATTGGTGGCTAGAGTTAATAGTATTTAGGAAACCATACATGGGGGTTTACCCTAGTGATCTAAAAGCACTTGAAGATGCACCACTTCAAGTGCAACTTTGTTAGCTTACACTTGAATTTGCATACGAATATTGGAACAAATCATAACTTAAGTATAAAGTGAGAAATGAATATCAATAGAATAATCAGTAAAAATAGTACAATTTATATCTTTCTAAATGCTAAAAATAATTTCCACCTTGAAAGCATGCCATATTTGGGTAAATTTAGTAGGAATTCTGGGCCAATCTCCTAATACGACTCTATGCCATGAGAAAGTATCAAGTCTAAAAGGCTTGAAAATGTTATGAATCAAATTCCTAGCTTCCTAAGTGCTAGGAAAAAATAGAAAATATTCTTTCAAAATAGTATAGTTTATATCTTTTTAAATAGAAAATATTCTTTCTAAATAGAAAATAGTACAGTTTATATCTTTCTAAATGTTAAAAATAATTTCCACCTTGAAAGCATGGCATATTTGGGTAAATTTAGTAGAAATTCTGGGCCAATCTCCTAATAAGATTCTATGCCATGAGAAAGTATTGTTGTCATATTTTGCCTGACCCCAAAATATTCCTATTTCCCTCCTTCTATCAAAGAAATCCATTCAGAGAAAGCCTAAATAGAAGGAGGAAAGCCTTAAATCCTGCATTTCCCCATGCTATGCCTTGCAAAAAATCCCAAAATCTTGCCTGGAGTATCCTTGTAGAAAACCTAGAATAACCCAGAAATCCTTAAGCTTCAAGTGTCTTCCAGCACAGGGATTTCTCAGTTTCATACTTAGTCTCTTTGTATGTATCTTTGTATGAATTTTTCTATGTATATTCGCATATACATTCGCAGATACAAGTGCATATACAAAGGTAGATACAAAAGGGGGAGAAATAAAGACATATTGGTGACACTTTTGTGTATCGGTAGGACTTGGTTGTGGTCCCACCGATAGGCCGATGCAGATGCAAGGTGATATACAAGGGTCATCGATGAGACTTTGGCCTATTGGTATGACAAGTTTTAGGTCTCCCCAGTAGTTTGATGTATATGCAATATACAAGGCAGGATACAAAAGTGAATGTACAAGGGCGGACTCGAGGGAAAAATGCAGTTGGTTTTAGATGCAAAGGCATATGTATGCGGTTTTGTTTGTATATTGCATTGTATATGCAATATACAAAAGATGATGCAAGGAGGTAGATGCAATTCTAGACCCAACCATTCCTTCGTGCTATATTTGATAGCAGTTCAGTTCCGCCCTTATATGTTGTATATCGAATTACATGTGTGAGATATACAAAGGCATATACAAAGCCAGATACAATGAGATATACAAAATTGAAGATGCAGTCATGCATGCCAATGCAGAATCAAAAGGTACAAGTGCATTTGTACATGCTGAAAGGTAGAAAAGTCAAACATCTTTTGTATGTATGATTGCATGTATGTGTAATATGCAAAAAGACGAAGATACAATTTGGATGCGACTGGAGAATTAATTCTGGTGGACTTCAAGATGGGGTCCGAGGTTGTATATTGCATATACATGATCAGATACAAAGTGATATACAAAGCAGGGAGATGCAGTCCTAGACCCGAACCCAATTCCAATTTGCTTCATAAAATGTTGGGATCCGCTCTTGTATGCACATGTGATTGTATCACATATTCAAAGGCCGATTCAAAAGGAGGATGCAAGGGGCTTTTGGCGAGACTTTGCATATCAGAGACTCAACTCAGTCTCCACGATAGCCTGATATATGCAAAGTGAAGAGCAAAAATAGTACAGTGGTGGGTCCTAGTAACTCAGCGGTCTATTTTGCGACGATGGAGCCATAGATGGAGATCAAATGGAATGATGACACGTGTCAGGGACATTCAGGTCAGGTACAAAAGGTGATACAAAAGTCAAGGTTCACTTTTGTATGTTGGCAATTGTATTGTATATATGTTTGCATATACAAAAGCAGATACAAAGGCACATACAGTCGCATATACAAAATTTGAATAAGCAAAAAGTGAAAGGAAAGAAAATTGCATAAATGCATAAAGTGAACCTAGCAGTGTAAAGTGCATATACAATTGCATATGCATGATCGGATACAATTGAATATGCAAAGCGATATACAAGTGCAAGATGTAGTTGACCGCAACTTTGACTGTGAATATCTTCCACATCATGAGGAATTTCTGCATGCTCTAAAAGGAAAAAGTGCTTATTTTTGCCTCCTCTTTCATCTGGCAGGCTTTTGAGGGGATTATCCTCACTTTCAAGATATGATTTGTATATGCATGCTCGATCGATAGGATGTCTCAGCGACCGATTCGGCATGTGCAGACGCTGATATTTTCACAGTAACTCTGGTTGGTAAGCTTTGCGGGTTCATTCATGGTGGATGGTCAAATTCTTCAATGCACATGGGTTCCTTTGGCTCGCTAGTAGATATCCTCGTGGCTTGCAATGACTTTTGTGCTCCTCACTTCATGTTTTGTCCTCCTTGGCGTGTGGGCAATTGTTTCTCAGGTTGCAGACCTGCCAGCAACATGGTTCCTATCCTTTTTACCACACCCCTACCCATGTGCCCCTATTCCTGCATTGATGACCTCGGATCCTATGGAGCGACCTCAGCGTCCCCTGCATAAGAGCTTGACCTATATAAGACATTGTGACCTCATTATTGAGGAAGATGGTAAATTTTGGGCTGTTATGCTGCCAAATTTCTTGTAGTCAGACCTCTTAGTGTAATTACAGGGTAAGGGAATGGGACTCACTATGCCTGAATCTGGCCTCTACTGTCTTCCTGTTTATCCACCAATGAATGTGATTAGCTATACTGTGTCTTTTCCTGCTACTAGTTATTTTGTATTGTAATGGTTTTTGACCTTCTTGATCAATATATGCATGATTTCTTGCCTCTCTTATGTCCTGATTTCTATGTTTTACTTGAAGTTATAATCTATTCTATGAGTAAAGCAGCTCCTCTATAGGTTAGACCTTCATATCGAAGCCTCAATCAGCCGCATAAGTCTGTGTGAACTCCCTTCATTATTGAGATCATTGTTGTGTCTCTCTTCCAGAATCACTATCACTCACTAAATCTGGTGTATCACTCTTTCATTTCAGTTTCCTTCTAACCCTTTTCCCCTACAAACATTAGCACTAGGTTTAGATATATTTCTCTAAGCATTAGGCTTAGAATGAGGAACCGGCCTTCTCTGGAGGTCTGATCTCAATTTGCAAAGTCCCACACTTTCGAGATCATTCCCATTGTGTCATTAGAATGCTTGGACTCTCTCTAAGCAAGGTGCAATTCTATGTGACAACAAGTATCAAGTCTAAAAGGCTTGAAAATGTTATGAATCCAATTCCTAGCTTCCTAAGCTCTAGGAAAAAAATAGAAAAATATTCTTTCTAAATAGTACAGTTTATATCTTTCTAAATAGTACAGTTTATATCTTTCTAAATAGAAAATATTATTTCTAAATAGTATAGTTTATATCTTTCTAAATAGAAAATATTCTTTCTAAATAGAAAATAGTACAATTTATATCTTTCTAAATACTAAAAATAATTTCCACCTTAAAAGCAAGGCATATTTGGGTAAATTTAGTAGGAATTCTAGGCCAATCTCCTAATAAGACTCTAGGCCATGAGAAAATATCAAGTCTAAAAGGATTGAAAATGTTATGAATCCAATTCCTAGCTTCCTAAGCTATAGGAAAAATATAGAAAATATTCTTGAGAGTCTTCTACTATCCATAGAATAGGCAACAAGGATTGACAACTCCCATATGAGAAAATCTAGTACTAATGGGAAGGCTCTGGTAGGGAATGCACTAGGAAAGATGAACTAAATTTGGCTCAAGAATAGTTTGTTAGTATGTGGTGATTGATTATGCTACAGGGGTTGTGGGTACACGCAGCAAGGTAAATTTGGTGACTTTGTCAGTCGTGGTTTCCCCCCAAAATAATTAACGGGGGAGCATAGGGGGGACAGAGCCCCTCCTGCAGGGCCTGGGGGGCTCATCCCCCTGGCGGGGGCCTGAGGGCAGAGCCCACGGTGGGGATCTAGGGGAAACGCCCCAGCGAGGGTTACTGGGGGCAACGCTCTCGAAGCAAAAATTGGCCTATATTTAATAAAGGCATTGACAATTAGTTTGTTATTGGTTGACATGTAAAAACCCACTTTTGTTAACCACCAAAGAGACTTGATAAATAGCAGCTAGAGAAGGCAAAAAGCCAAGAGGCACGAATGAGATTGCAATGCATTTCATGTAGCATAGCAACAATATTGAGCTAAGAAGATTGTAGGTTGTAATCAGTTTGTTTTTCTGGATAATAAACTACTGGATGGCTATTTTGTGGATGTATCCCACATTGGGTGAACCATGTTAAATCCCTGTTGTCAATTTGTGTTATTTTTTCCTATTTTTGTGTGTATTTAAATCTGCATATAATTTGTAATGTGTATTTCTCCAGTCTGCCTAACATAATCCTAACATAGTTTACCAAGAAATATAGAATTTGTGTTGCCAAGAGCCCAATGAGGATTGGAGAAGCTATCTGTGATTCAATTTAGGCACCATATGAAGATGTGGAGATAGCTAGGTATATCCCTTGCGAGGTTTGGAACTTTACAAAATGGTGTATTTGGATCCTTCCACCAAGGTTTGATGCAATGAACCCCTATTTTATGAAGCATATTGGGGGGAACTAAATCAATAATAGTTTGGTAAGTCTCCAAATCCTGATTAGAGAGTCTATATTTCATTTTATCCTTAGGCCAAGAAAGAAAATTCATGGTAGTTTTAGAAAAAAGATTAGGTAGAGTCTTGATGCCCCTGTTATAAAATTTCAAAGCATGAATCCATGGAGCCTTGGTAAGTTTTCAATCCTAATAAGAAAGAATAGGAGATCACCAAATGGATTGCTAATTGATATATAGTCTCTTATGGAAGTCATTTCCATCCCATAAGAGCCAAGGTTTGATGGCCTCTTAAGCTTTCCAAATAATTTTAATAACAAAAATGCCTTGAATCTGAATAGGTTCCTTCATTATCAGAAGGGTATGAAGATTAAGACCCTTCCAAGATTGACACTGATTAGACACTCCAAAAAAATGTAGTGTCTAATCAAAATATTCTAGTGTTCATTTCCTTCAAGGGCTTTGATTATCCATTGGGCACATAATGCTAATCCTTGGAATATGATAGAAATCCCAGGCCACATGATGGAAGTCTTTGTTAGTAGCAACAAAGGCCCATAGAAAGTCCCTTAAAAGTTTTTCAACCTTCAAGTAGGAAGTTTTAGAAGGAACCCAAGAGGAAGAGTAATAGATGTACATTGCAGCTAAATTTTTGGAACAAACCTCAAATTTCCTTGCTAAGAAAAGGGGCCCTTAGTAATCTAGAAGGGTAATTTATTCTCAATTCTATCAATAACCACTTTCTAGAAGGTAGAAGAAGAGGCTTGGAAGGCAACAGTAATGCCAAGGAACCTAAAAAATTCTCCATAATTAATATATTTCTAGTGATAGGAGTCTAGCTAGGCAACTTTGTTTAAAATAGATTGTCTATAACATGAGTTTTTTGCCATTGAATACTTGACCCAAAAGCATTACAAAAAATATATAGGCATTGTAGAGTATCTTTAAAATTATTTTCTTCCTCTAAGAGAGTTAGGAAATAATCATCTATAAAGTGACCATTAACAAGATGTGTAGTGGAATTGGGCAAGATTTAACCAGGTTCTATGAAATAAACATTAGCTAGGAGATAGCTAAATCCATCTGCAATAAGCACATATAGAGCCAGGGCCAAAGGGTAGCCTTGGCATGGGGCCCAAAAAAGCCCAAATAAATGAGATTGTTGGCCATTAATGGTAGTGCACATAAAAACATCAACAAAGATCATTTTATTGAATGCATAAATTAAAGACCAAATCCTAAATCTTAAAGTATAGAAAGGATAAATGTTCACTCAATGCAATCATAAGATTTGGAAAAGTTAATCTTAAAAAACATGGCTTGATGTTGAAAATGTTTGGCCCATTCCATTCCTTCGCAAACTGCAACGATATTATCAAGAATGTACCTAGACTTTATGAATCTGGTTTGCTCAAGCCAAATAATTTGAGGAAGAAGATGGTGAAGCTTCAGAGAAAGTACCTTGTGTTGGGTCTTTCTCTCCAAATCGACATAGGATTTGCCAGTTCCAATGCATAGGCAGATTCAACCAACAAATACAGAAGGTTGTGTGAGCTACCTCCCCTTCACTTCTGGTTTTGCTGCACCAAGAGGGGTATCCCTATAGCTAAAGATTTAACTTTGACTCACCCAATAGAAAGATTTAGCTTTACAACAATAGGCAGAATACTCTCATGTTTGGACCAAGATTTGCATGATAAGTCACTAGGCTAGCAATGTTCTTGGACATATCTAACTAGTTAGGAATGAAAGTATGCAGGGGTCCTATTTCTACTCCTACAAACCAATAGGTTGAAGTTTTGAAAGGATTTATATTTATGTTTTGGATGCAAGACAGGGGTTTTTGGATCATAACTACTACACAAGGGTAGATCGGTGCCTATCTCAGGGCAAGGAGTCAACTAGACGTATACAAGAGAATGATTTACACTAGCATTCAAGTTTCAAGGGGCTGGATTTGGTGCTTGCCTTACAAACACCACCCAAGAATAAGTTTATAGCTATCTCTACTTACAAACATCCCTACTGCCATACAATCTTCTTCATACTTAACCTAAAATAGTTTAATCCACTCCTTGAATGGAAGTCACAGATTAAGCATGTGATACAACAAAACTATATCCTAGAATCTTAGTAACCCTTAGCAACCAGATTCAAAAGAAGGGATGCATACAACAAATGGAGACAAATAGCTAAACACATGCAATAAAGCATTTTTCATATAAACACAACATGAAACTGAACATGTGTGCAACCTGCTTTTAGATGCAACTCATAAACTCCAAAAGAGATAGAGCAGCCAAGAAATGCTCTGTTCTTCGTTATTTTCTCCAAAAAATGCCCAAGTCTTCAACAACCAAAAAAAAGGAGTAACACAGTTCTGATATCAACCAAGAACGTGTTCTTAGCAATCAAGTACAATGGTCAACTCAAAATGCTGCCAGATACATTGCACCATCTGAATGGTGCCTAAAACATTCAATGCTCCAGGCAGAAAAAGAAGGAAGAGCAGGTTAAATCGGGAAACGTGCAGCCGACTAGAGATTTTTGCCTTAAAAATGGTAGTTGGCCCATCCATTTGACCCATACCTCTGCAAATTTGCCATTAATGGCCAACCTACCTATTTTGAAATGCAGCAATTTGCGTGTTTTGAAATTCTTCCATTTGGAATGTAGCTATGAACACGCATAAATCCTTCACTTTTTGAAAATTTGAAATTGGCTGTCGATTTCCTCCTTCCCGCCGAGATCTGTGGCTTCAAATCGCCTTGAAAAGTCACTTACCAATGCAATCACACCACGTAGACGTCCTTTGCTTCATTGACTTTCCATGGCACAAACATATGCTTTTACCTTTTTCGCCCATTTTGCCTTTTCTGCCTTCAAATCTTTGTATATGCAGTTGTATATACATATAACTGACTTGGACACATATCACCCCCTGATTGGTTCTCCATCGCTGAACATT
This sequence comes from Cunninghamia lanceolata, assembly GCA_027924645.1. Classification (NCBI taxonomy): domain Eukaryota; kingdom Viridiplantae; phylum Streptophyta; class Pinopsida; order Cupressales; family Cupressaceae; genus Cunninghamia; species Cunninghamia lanceolata. The sequence continues at coordinate 19,859,543 of BSBN01000112.1, read as the reverse complement.
TGTATCTTCTTATCAGCCGTCGGAAAGACCCTAAAATGAGCCGCCGATACACTAAGTCTCGCCGAAATCCTCTTTGCATGCGACCCTCTGTATATATGATTGTATATGCAAACATACAATGGCGAATATACATACAAAGTGGAACTCAAAAGATTATCGACCACATTTGATTCTTCAGAACAGTTCTAGCTTGTATCTTTTCCTTTTGTATATCGGCCTTGTATATCGCATATATGATGTGAATATACAAGCAAAACTGTAAACAATCACCTGTACATTGCAAACATGCATTTGACCCTTGTATGTTAACGTTGTATATTCCCTTGTAGCTGCCCTTTGTATGTCTAAACATACAATGCGAATGTACAAGCAAAAGATGCATACAAACATGTTGGCCTTTATCAACTAAACTGCATACCTTTTCGGGTCCAGGCCTTGTATATTAGGAAAGTATATGCCCTTGTATGTGTGATTGTATGTGCAAAGATACAATCGCCTATACATGCAATTGGTGGGCCCCAGGCTTTGTATCTCTTGCTTATGTATAGACTTTGCATATCTCTTCTTTGCACCTGCGACTTGTATATGAGATACAATCGCCTTTGTATGTGCGGTCCCCACCACTGCTTAACCCGATTTGAATATTTTTTGAAATCCGCATTATATCTACCTGTTGTATATCAAACATACAACAACATATACATACAAACTTTTTGATACAAGCACGGAATCTGTGATAGACAACCATAGAATATTCTAGGAATCTACCATGTACATCCACCTTTGCACGCCTAGAATTGCACCCGAATATCACATACAAGACTTTATGCATACAACGATGCATACAACTAATTTTTTTACCATTTCTGAAGCTGATTTGACTCATCTTTTTTGTTCGCCAATGTACAACTACACTTGTACATACAAAGACACATACAAGCGGCCATATACAAAGATACATGCAAGAAAGTGTAAAGGCCGACAGACTTAGAATTTTTTTGGATTTAAAAGAAAGGGCCTGCATATGAATGTTTGAAACCTTAAATCCAGGTGGGCACCACCACCTTGGAAATGATTTTGTAGGAGACATTAAGAAAGGTGATTAGTCTCTAGTTGCAAATGTCCTCTAGGTCACCAAACTTAGGTATGAACTTTATAGTCCCTTTGTTTACAAGATTTCCTAAGAAATTATAATGAAAAGATTCAAGATAAACTTTATGAAGATCTTCACCAACCAATTCATAGATATATTTATAGAATTCATAGAGAAAACCATCACAACTAGGGGCCTTATCTTTGGCCATAGAAAATATAGCTTCCCTTAGATCATCTTTGGTAAGAAGTTAATCATAGAAGACTTATAGAGATTGAGAGACTTGGTAGAGAACAACACTTAAACAATATTTTAGGGAAGTGTCTCATTTAGGAGTGATTTCATGAACTTTGAAGACTTGTTCATAGTGACGAATGAAAACCTGGAGAACATTAGGCAGTTTAGTCAAAATATGTTGGCCTTCTCCTATTTTTTATGGTTTGAGAAGTATGATGAGAGTGTATGGCCTAGAACAACTCCTTGGAATTTTTATCACCAATCTTCAACTAGTGAAGCTTGGATTTAATTTATGCTCCCCTAACAGTGTGGTTGTTAGTTATTTACTTTTGTTGTCAACTATTAGGAACTCTCAACTACAAACCATATGAGCAAAGGGTTGAGCCTCCAAAGTGGCCACAGATTGGTGAAGCTCCATGGTGGTGGCGTCATATGAGTGGTAGGAGAATTTGGCTAGCTAGTGGTCATATATGTAGAAGAAGTAGGATGTGCTTTAGAGGGCACCATTCCACTAGTTGATCTAGCCTTTATAATGTGAAGAACATGGCTCTAGATTCTACACATGTTAGATATGGGCTAGCACGGGTTGATGATTCAATAGAGACAAGTTAAGGAATAATTGTGAATGTTTAGCCTTGGGAGTAGCAAAATATCATTCAATACAAAATCATACAAGAAAGTGATATGAAAGGACAACATCCAGTAAAGGCTCCACTAGTAGATGAGAACATCTAACAAATGAAAATAAAGATTGCATTGACAACATGGATCTATCAAGCCATTCGTACACTTTGTCAAATCTGACCCTCAAATTGCTCCATTTAAACCACAACATATGATCATGGTAGTAGCCAAGATTGGGATAAAAAATCTCCAATTTATTGTGTGTGTAGTACCATGCCTCTCTTTTTCTAGATGTCTAGTGCATAGATAGAGCCCTACATTTATCACTAGCCATTTCAACCATATTAAAAATCACCACATAAAACCCAAGTGGTGACATAAATTAAATCAAAAATCAATCACTAGAGGGAAGATCTTTCAACAAAATCATTTGAAGCATAAACATTAATAACTCCAAATGAATGATTATCAATGTTGAACATATCCCATAGAGCTCTATTGGTGGGTCACATCCCTAGTCAACTAAATGCAATTTCCATTTAGGATAGAGAAATGTGACAACACCACCATGGCTTGCATCATGATTTCCACACAAAAAATGACTTGTTGGCCAAATAACATGATAGGCAGCAGAAAACAAAAAACTAAATTGTTTAATTCTTGCAAATAGAGAATTTCTAAACTTGGAAACCTTTGATGAGTGTCTTGCATGTAATATTTTCTTGTGAGGTCTATTAGACCTTGAACATTCTAGGAGACAATATTCATTAGTGAAATTCAAGAGTCATATCCTCATTGTCCAACTCGTCAAGTGTGGCATACCTATTTTGCAAGTATTCATTATTTGAAGAGGTATTGAAACTACCTAGTTGAATTATTGGTGGACTATGTCTTCTTTTATCCACAACATACTCACCTTCTTCCAAATAACTAGATGGACTACAAGAATGACATTGGACCACTTAGGGAAAAGAGGTTGGAGAACGAGCAATAGCTTCTATTTGAGAATATAACAAAGACACTGAAAAAGGTGTTATGGAGAACTTAGAATTATTCATCTCATTGGATTAATTACCATGTGAAGGAATAATAATTTTCCTCATGTCCTGAGGTTTTGAAGCAGTAACCTTGAGTTTTAGGTGGCTAGCCACCATTAATGACTAAGGTTTTAGGTGGTACACCACCATTCCTAGCATTATGATTATTTTATGACTCGTAATAATTTACCAACCCTCTTCTTTTCTAGGAGGAACATCATTAATAGGATGAGGAATGAGTTTATTGTGAGGAGTGATGATAGGGCAATCTTTGATCTTGTGATCAAAAGATTAACACTTGTAACAAATGTTAGGAGAATTAAGGTAAATAACATACTGAGTGCGTCTCATTTGTCCAATTTGCATGGCAGTTGTCTCCTTTAGATCCTTGGAGAGATTAATCTAGATAAAACATGCTTTTATGGATGAGCTAAGAAAATTTATGCAACTCAACACAAATGACATTACCTATTTTAGGTAGGAAATTATAGCAAGGCAAAGGCAACCCAAAAAACTCCACCCAAATAGGGAAATGGAGAGCTCTCTTCTCTAAGATGATAAAATATCATGTCAAGTGTGTGAAAACAAGTAAATATGCATGGACAAACTAGGGGTCATGTTTGAAGATAGCCTTCATGTGATTGACTTCAACAAAGTGAAAAAGGAAAAACCCCTTCATGAGGTTTTGGACAACATCAAGGTATACCCCATGTCGGACCCAAGCCTTGATTGCATATGAATCTAAGTATGCTTTCAATGGGAACCCTCCTAAAAAATAATTGATTAAGGTAAAATTTTCAAGATATTGAAAAGCACTATCAAACTAGAATGAGAAGAACCAAATCAAGAGGTTTTTCAAAAGATTTACGTCACGAAAGACTTTGGGAATGAAATTTTTGGGTTACTTTGGTAGTGAAGCCATCATCATGCACCATAAAATATTTAATACCAATATCAACTTCTGGATTAATGAAGTTTGAAGCTATTTAAAGGTAAATGATAATATATGTAGGTGTGACAAGTAGAGAGGCTCCTCAATAAATTAAAATATATATATTCCTACTCTGAAGAGTAGTATGACATAAGAAAGACATGAGCAAATCTAAGACCTAAATGCTAGCAGAGATCTCTCCCCCTCAATCAATTCCAAGTGATGTTTTGATGTGTAATGTGATGATGCACAGATGATTTTAAAGAACTTGAATCTTGCATTGGGTTGTTCTTGCATGAGGAAAGCTTCTTCTTGAGCTTAGCCTTGGCTTCAATCATGGATGTGTTGTAAAATTGTTGCCTCAATATCTCTAAAGTTAGGAAATCCATTTTAGCATGAGTTTAAGACGATAATCCACTTATATATTTGAGCACTTTGTGTTTCTCTAGGGTTTTCTCATGCAGACATAGAGTAGCTTTGGAACTCATTGGTGTAGTCTTCAAATAATTGCAACATAACTACTTGAACTTCATGTACTCATACTCATAGTGTTTGAGGGGTAAGTATTCCTCTTGCCAAGTGTTGACAAATGAATTCTATGTCAAAATTGGAGCATGCTCCATTTCATGCTACACATTAAGTGTTTTCCACTATTTGAACATTAAAATGGACATTTTCAACACCACAAAAAAATATTTTATGTCATTGAATTTGTTGATAAATAAATATGCCTCTAGCTATCACACCCAATTTTCCATTGATGTGGTGTCAAACCTGCCTTTGAATTTTGAGATATCAAGATTGACTCACACTCTAAAGGACTTTGATTTTGCATGGGAACATGTTGTTTGGTTCATGGTGGTTAGCTTAAGTTGAACTATGAGTTCATAAAACTTATTGAAGAGTTATTAGTGCTACAACTCAAGATATGTTTGAATCATCTTTTAAACATATGTTAAAATATTAGGTGTATGTTCTTTGGCCATCTTACTCTTGCTATGACATTCATCTAGATACTCAAAATGCAAAATGAGTGGAAAATATTGCTTTTGTTGTTGTGCATGAATTTGTATTGGCATGCAAATGGCATTGCTCTCATACCAATAATTAGGATCCTAGGAAGTCTGGGGGACAAACCAATCTCAATAAAAGATGAGTTATAGATGTAATGTAGTGGAAAGAAGGTTGATGGGATTAATTGCCAGTTTGATTAGGTCCTCCTTTCACTCAATACATTCAAGGACATTTAATCGAGTTGAATCACAACTTCTTCAAGAGGACTCAACTATCAGGTTGGTTGTCACTTAGAATGATAAGGAAATTTGGAATTTATTGATTGATTTGTTAATTTTAGCCCGATTAAGCCTAAAACCCTAATTATGCAAAATCGTAAGCAAATGGATGAAACACAACAAATCCTTCTATAGAAAGATATTAAATACAGATTAGATACATATCAGATTTTGAGTTTCAAAATACAGAAAAGTCAAGGTCAAAGGGGTGGGCACCCAAGCCCAAGGTACTACTTTTTTAGAGGGCTTTGGGACCAAACCTTCTACAGACTGCAATCTCTCTAGAGATTCCCTGTGCTGTGAAACTAAGGGTCAAAGGTGCGGGTGCCCTTGACCTTTTTGTGATATTTTCTGCCTTTTTCTTTATATCCTAATTCCTTATGCTTTGCAACAGTCCTATGTAACTCCACTCTACAAGATCATGTTTGTCACTTGCAATCACAAGAGAGGGGTTGGGGGTTGTGGTGTTTAGGAGCTTGCCTCACTCAAGCCATGGAATGGAATTCAAGCCTTCCAAAACTGTTGTTAGATAGAGAGTGTGTGTCCTTGGAGGATAGAGGCAAAAATAATGATAGATTGAATCACAAATAGATATCACCTTGGAGTTGTAGCTCTCATGGAGATGAAGCTCTTACCTTATATATGCCCCCACCTTAAGGTGGTTGATGTCCTAGACCGATATCAAGCACCTTAAGGTAGAGAGAAAACACATAAGGAAATAAGAGCTTTTGCAAAGCCCATGCCCCCAAGGTGAGATGTGCTCACGATCGCTGAATGTTCCCACAAACACATTGATAAGATATGCTAAGATAAGATAAGATAACAAGAGAGGTTACAAATCTTACTCTAAGATAATAACCAAAGAAAAACATGAAATCTATGCATGAATCATCTATGAGATCACATCAAAGAAATCAAGGCTACACATGCAGGTTCAAATATGAGTATAGCCATTGGGTTTATACTACAGGCATCTCAGAACCGAGTGTAACAACAAGGTGAGATACAAAACAATCAAAGTGCACGGAGTAGATGTATTGTTATGATTTGTTAGAAAGATAAGACATCAAATATCACACGGAGTGATTCTACTAGCCAAGTGTTAGATATATAAATCAACCCCATCTTCATGTATGGACTAGGTCCATTTTTGCTTGCTTGCTGAAGGGACATGCGGTTCGTATCAGTTAGTTGTTTGTTTTTTGTCATTTGTCGACTAGATAGAATCACTAGAAGAACATAAACAATAAAATGAGAGAGGAGAATAAGTGCCTTAGGAACAATCACGTAAGAGGATGCCCCTAGGTCATCAATCGCAATGCTATGCCCCTAAGGCATGACACACGACAATAAAATAGAGGAGAGGCAAGATAGAAGAATGATGAAACAAATAGAAGAATGGTCACAACAAAGGCGGTCTCCTGGTATCCTTGACCTTACAAGAGTATCAAGGGTTATCCTAGGAGGCCTAAACAACACATAACACATCATGGGGGAACATAACATAGGAGGGGAGGTCACATAAATGAGCAAAGTATGCTACAACAAAGGTGACCACCAGGGTTAGAAATACTTACCTACTGCACAACCAAACTAGCAGTTGTCGAAAAAAAATCATCATCTTCCCAATCTTGAATATCAGAGGAAAGAGATACATAAGGTACAATTGCCCAACTTTTGTCATTGTCCTTAAACTCTTTCTCTTCTTCTTTAAGCTCTTCTTTCTTTGGTTCAATGTTAGGTGGTGGAATGTTTTCTTGTTGAGGTGCATTTCATTGGGCAAAAGATTGTCTTCTCTTCCTCCTTTCTCTTTCTTGTCTACTTCTTCGTTGTCTATTAGTGATATTTTCAAAAGGTTTCTCATGATTTCCCATAGTTTTTGACATTTCAGAGGAGGAAGCTGGTACAAACTTAACTTGTTTTGATGAAGTGCTTTGTTCTCTACGAATACTTTGCAATCCTTGCCAAGATGATGGAGGAGGAACCTCAACATAGATTCACTTACCTTTCAATCTAGGAAGTTCTTCTAATGCGGGTTGTTATTCTCTTGTTGTTTGTTGAATAGAAGATCCAACCACTCTAGATAGTGGTTTTGCCTTGTATCGTCTATATCCAAAGAAAAGTTGATCTCTTTGTGGTTCAGGTTCTATGGTAGGTCATGGCCAAAAGTAATCAAGAGTTAAGTTCTTATGCATAACCATGGGTTGCCATGTATTATGATGAATATTGTGTGCTTGTCCATGTAAAGGAAATTTTAGGCATTTGTGAATTGTTGACGGGACAACCTTCATAGCTTTTAGCCATGGATGTCCTAATTTTATGCGGAAGAGGTCGGATGTAGGGATGACATCAAATAATTGTTCCATGGCTTTTTGAAATACTGTAACCAATAAAGATATCTTCCCATAGGTAGGAATGAAAGCTCCAGTATGTCTCTTAATCATTATGTCTGTAGGTTCATAAGATTCTTGTATGAAATCATGTTAATAAAGGAACTCTTCCATTGCCACATTAGTCATACAATTAGGATCTATAAGTGTTCCATGTACATGAGTCTCCATTACCTTCAATGTGATGTAAAGAGGTCCTTCAATGTATCCAATTGTTCTATCATGAGGTGTGAATGTTATTTCAGGCTCAGGGGTCTTTCTTTTCATGTAAGGTCTAGGGGGGTACCTAGCATTATTGTTGCAATTAGAAACCATGTATGCGAGACTATTTCACACTAACACATTTGTTTGAGGGAAATGTGTACTAAAAGACACAAAGGGTCCACAACAAACAAAGTCGGTAGAATGAAATGATGCAACACAACAAGGCAATATGAATGATTTGTAAGTTTGTTTGAAGAAAGTGTATACAACCCTTAGCATTGAAATACACAATGTGTAATTAAAAACATGCAATTTTCCAAGCAAGAGTGTAAAATGATGCCAAATTTTTAAATGATAAATGAATATATGTTTGGAAATGAAATTCAAGATCTGAAATGAATGATAAATGCAATGAAACAAAACAAAACTATGCTTGTTTATGATCTAAAATGCTCAATTTTTTTTCACTTTTTCCAATGCAAATGTAAATGCAAAAATGTGCAATGCAACAACACTACAGTCTAGAATCAGATTTGAAAGAGTGTTCAAAGGAGTAGTAAAATCTGAAACAAGATTTTAACCACAAACCCTAGCTTTTGCAAAGACTAGGTTATATGAAAAATGCACAATTTCAAGCAAACCCTAACAAATAGAGTATGAAAATGCAAGGTAAATGTTTATGCAATGATGTAATGCTGCAAATTATATTAGATCTAATGTAAATATCAGAGATTTAAATGATTTAGATGAAATGCAATGCAAATAGTGCAAACTATGTCTAAATGCAAGCCTAGGATGCTTGATTTTTTCAAAATTTTCAATTTTTTTGTAAGATTTTCAAATGTAAAATGATGACAATGAAATGTATGAATGCAAATCTAATGTTCAACACTCAACAAGATGCAATGTTCAGCAAAAACATGGGTTCACCAAAATGTAATGTAGTGGAAAGAGGGTTGATGGGATTAATTGCTAGTTTGATTAGGTCCTTCTTTCACTCAATACATTCAAGGACATTTAACTGAGTTGAATCACAAATTCTACAAGAGGACTCAACTATCAGGTTGGCTGTCACTTGGAATGATAAGAAAATTTGGAATTTATTGATTGATTTGTTAATTTTAGCCCGATTAAGCCTAAAACCCTAATTATGCAAAATTGTAAGAAGATAGATGAAACATGACAAATCCTTCTACAAAAAGACACTAAATATGGATAAGATACATACCAGATTTTAATTTTTAGAATACAGACAAGTTAGGGTCAAATGGGCAGGTGTCCAAGCCCAAGGTACTACTTTTTTAGAGGTCTTTGGGACCAAACCTGCTACAGACTGCAACCATTCCAGAGATTCCCTGTGCTGTGAAACTGAGCGTCAAAGGTGCGGGCACCCTTGACCTTTTTGTGATATTTTCTATCTTTTTCTTCAAATCCTGATTCCTTATGCTCTGCAACAGTCCTCTGCAACTCCACTCTGCAAGATCCTGTACCAATCACCTGCAATCACAAGAGAGGGGTTGGGGGTTGTGGTGTTTAGTGTTAGAAATGAAAGGTACAACTACACAAATGGAAAACTGATTCAAATGTAATTTATGCAATCTTAACTGTGTATTACCAATGGAGATTGTAACATGCAAATGAAAATCAGCAAACCCAGAAACATGCAAAACAGAAAACTGAACACAACACAATGTTTACATGGAGAAAACCCTTGCAGGTAAAAAATTCCACTAGTAAAGAGGCACAAGATTGTATTAATCTATAAAATATTTGTGCAATACAATCACTATCCAACCCTCTCCAGCAGTCTTCAATCTGACAGCATTCCGACAACACCTGAGTACCTAAAATCTCACATGCAACAACAGATACAATGGAAAATATTTATAGAGGAGTTTTCCCTCCAATTTAGGCATCCACTTTCTCTCTCCTCCAACAACCCCACATGTAAGCATTACAATGGTGTCTACATGCAACGACCAAGTGGCAATAACTTGCCCATGCAAGGTTGGGTGCCCAGGTCAAAGAATAGCATGTAAAAGCATCTTATGACGCATCATAACCATCGTAGATACCACTAACAAAGAATCTTCCCAATATGGGCACCTGGGTCTAATAGTAGCAACCACAACTAATAATGGGTATCACATGCATCATACATGCATGGAATCTTATGACAACTTGCAGCTGCCATAAATCTACTTACACCAGATTATGACAAGTTGTCATGCAAGCTAAAAATAGCATATTTTCCAAGGGGAACGCCTACCCTCATTTACTCATGATTTTTACATTTGCCAACAGTAAGTATTACTCTGTAACTCCCGCCGGTAACTCTAAAATAACCACTATCAATGAGACTACATCATTCCCTTATGGGTAATTACAAATTACAAATAATAAATGAGATAAATACAATATTGGAATTTACAAGGTTAATGGCATTCAAGCCTTCCGACACTATTGTTAGATAGACAGTGTGTGTCCTTGTAGGATAGAGGTAAAAACAATGATAAAAATGATAGATTGAATCACAAATAGATATCACCTCAGAGGTGTATCTCTCATGGAGATGAAGCTCTTTCATGCCATGAGAAGATGAAGCCAAATTTGCAATAACAAACACAATAACAACACAAGTCTTCTCTGCAACACAATGAATGCCTTGAATTCTCTCAAATCACAAATTTGCCAAAATCTCAAAATCATCTTCTAGTTTACAAATGAAGTCCTAAACATGATTATATATGCATTCCCACTACAATTTGTAATTCAAACTCAATATTTCATAAACGGAAACTTTTTAACGGTCTCCAACTGACATTCAAATTTGGGACCTTGACAAAATAGGGTAGGGTAAGGGCGCAGGTGCCCAAGCCCAGGGACCTATTTTGGGTTAGGGTTAAGCTCAGAGATGTCCCCTAAGTCCCATTTGTCATGGGTTTTGGGGCATTTGTCTCAGGATTCATTTCTAAGATGCATGATTAAAATTAAGGGTCCCGAGACATAAACTTAGGAGGTAAAAGTCCTAGGGGCACATTTTACGACATAAAAATAGATTATACAATAGAAAATAAAATGCAAGTAATCTAATAAGTAATCTAAAAATAGAGTAGAAGAATTTAGGAATCATCGGCCACTTCTATTCATATAGAAATGAAAATGGTACAATTGGATGTTATAGATAGCAAGGCTAGGAATGATAATTCATGTTGAACACCTGAAATATTGAGAGGGGGGGTGAATCAATATTCTCTGAAACCACTTAAGCATTTAAATATTCATTCCACATAACATATTCAATTTGTAGTAAGAAAGGAAAGCATGAAAGCAACCATCAAAGCACATAACACATGGACACCAAATTTTTACGTGGAAAACCCAAAAAGGGAAAAACCATGGTGAGGACTAGCTCACAATATATTATAATGCAACTGGTTACAAGTTCGATACAAAATGGTGGACTCACTATCCACAAGAGAAATGCTCATTGCTAGCCCAAAAAGGGAAAAACCACGGTGAGGACTAGCTCACAATATATTATAATGCAACTGGTTACAAGTTCGATACAAAATGGTGGACTCACTATCCACAAGATAAATGCTCATTGCTAGTGGCTCACTGCCAAAGGACTCATTGTCCTAAATAGAGAAAGATAAAGAAAAGGGTGGCTCACTGCCAAGTAAGAATTGTTAGTAATGCATTTGACCTATGCTCAAGATACAGTTCCACTGAATCTCAGAATACTAACTTAAAACACTTCATTTTCACTACTATCTTATCTTGCCCTTCTCTATATCAGATTTCACACATACACACACACTTATATGTCTCACATCCTCGCTCTTTCCACACAAGAAATCAATCTTGTATATATATATATACCACAATCAAGAAAAACATATCGTGTGACCTCTTGACCTGTTAGCTCAAAAATTAACCGTATATGCTTTGCCGAGAGAATCAAAGCATGTAACCGTTATCACTGGGAATTGCACCTATATGCAAGGCTGAAAAAGCTCTGCAATTCCATGTAACATGGGACTAATTTTAGGTTGTGGGTGCCCTATAATGAAATTAGACCTCCAGATTATGGGCTGGTTCTCTTCAAATATTCAATTGGAATGTATGATTTTTCTATTTTTGAAAAAGGGTAAGAATGAAACTAAAAGGAAATGAAAACTGTGAAATTTGGTGATGCACCTAATATGGTTAAAAATATGCAATTTGGTTCACAATAGAGCTCAAAAATTTGACTCAAACAATCCAATCTTGGCACAAATATCACAAAAGTATTTCTAAGGAAGGCTTGAAAATAGGCTTTCTATGAAGGAAAAGGATTTCTCACAACACAAAAGGATTATTTTTATTAACACAACCTAAGACCTGCAATAACACTATGCTTAACACTGCAAGCAAAAGTGAGACAATAATTTTAAAGGTTTAATGATTAAACACAATAAAACTTCATCAAATCACTTCAAACAATTAGCATTGAATGGAAAGGTAACTATTTGATTTCAAAGAACAAAGGAAATATTGCAAAAGAGATAAAAATGGAATCTGTAACCTGCTGATCTCTCTATAAAACTGTAAAAAATTGAGCTACAAAACCTTCTTCTCTAAAAGTGTATAAGAGCAAAAGGGCAAGAACTAGCAAAAACAAGATTTTGCTTTAGAATATATAGTTTTGCTCTCACTAAGAGGCATGCAAAATATGAACTGCAGCTAACTGCCTCTAAAAATAATCTCTCATGAGCAACCTCAAAAATTCTCAAAAATAGGGACTCAAATTGCCACAAATTGAGAAAAAATAGCTCCAATTTGGACCTCTCCATATGCTTGACCAAAATGTTGACCAAGAACTCTAAAAATACTCCCCAAATCATGCAAAAAACCTCCTAGGTGGCCTAGTTAACTCAACTCATCAATTTGCATGATTTTGCTTTTGCAAAATTGCTTGTGAGTAAATAATTATGTAATTAAAATAATTACTCTATTATTGGTTACAACTTGCTCTTATTTGACTTTACAATTTATGAAAAATAATAAAGTAATTTGTAAAATATTACTTTATTATTTATTTACAATTAATTTACTTGTAAAATCATGCATGAAAAATATAACTCCTTATCACTCCAAATACATATGCCTAATTTGCATGATTTGAGAAAAAAATAGGACTTTAGAGAAAAACACAATCCCCTTATAGCTCCTTGTGAGAAAATATACCCATCTGCATGTCAAAATGCCATAAGGAAAAAATATACCCTTATCTCTCCAAATACATTATCAAAATGCATTAAAAACTAAGGCACTTCATACTACACTTAAAACTCCATATTTGATTCAAAAGAAAACAAATTTCCCTCTCTGCCTTATAACTCCAATATACACATGCAAAATTAGCTAACTGCCTCTCATATATATCATGCAAAAAGTCCTAACTTGTTATTCTGCCACCTTGACAACTCCTTGTCTGCCACCTTGTAATCCCATCTTGTCTCTTATACATCTATTTTCTTTGCCTTTAAATGATGATTCACAAGGCATAAAAATCACCATCTTGACCATATTCAGTCATTGCATGCAATCAGTTATTATGAGGAATCTTTGATAAGGCATATTGACCATGTGTTGGTTTGAGCATCATTTGATTATATGGTAATTGACCTCCAAGGAAAGAAAATATTGTTTGAAATTCACAAGGTTTAAGCCTTACCCTTATTACAACCGACCACCTTTTGACATGCAAGATGCCCCTCCTGTCGGCCACTCCTTATGATGATCACTAGGGATTACATTATAATCATTGTTGACCTCGGTTGACATTTTGGATATAGTAATGATGTATTTGATAAAGTCAAAAAATCAAAGAAGCTTCGAACAAAATATGACGGAACCCTAAACTTAGTTCACTTTCATTTTACCCTCCTCGCTGGCCATCACTCTGCAACTTCATGGCACTATGGTTTCGACTGGTTTTTATGGCTTCCCCCTTGGCCTTTCTCTGTCGAACTTCATGATTTCTTGTATTGAGGAGTGGCAAGAAGTGGTAAGTGCTGTATATCTTGTCTTTAACTGGCATTTCCTTCATCATTATGTGGCTTTCTTCCTCTTTAATGGCCACGGCCATTTCTGCTCTGTATGCTCCTTCTATAGCATTTCTTTGACATTTTATTGTTCTTTGTGTGTTGAATATCTTCAAAAAATGTGAGAAATGTGAAAGAAAAGAAAAGGAAACTCCAAAAAGGGTTGCGGCCATGATAGTCTTCCTCTCTGTATTCGAAGGTAAACCTTCGCTCCTCTTTACTGTCAATACTTTTCTTTCATTGTATATCTTCAAGAAGAGACCAGGGTCTCAATCTTTCCTTATCTAGGTGTCTTGAATATTCATTTATTTCTGCATGGCCGTAGCCATTGACACTTTTAGTAGCAGATTTGATAGTTCTAATGGTTTCCCTGCTATAAAACTTGAAGTCTCCATGTTTTGTTATGAGGGTTTCTTTAAAAATGCATACAATGCATTACATATCATGGCCATACCTGAAAACACTTGCTTTGAACTTTCTTTTGACTGTCCTCTGTAAAAATGAGGAAGGATTTCATCTTGCAACAAGGGTTTTGACTGAAAAAAAACCATTTTCAGGCACGGCTATACCAAAAACACACTGTAGCATCATTATTTCTTTGTAAATGCAAAAAATATGTTAGGGTTTTATGATGAATCCATATGGGTATTTGGTCATTTCTCTTCTTCAGGCACGACTATGATGCTACGATACTTTTATCCATCTTTTCCACTACACTGGCAAAAATACATTAGGGTTTGTTGGAAAATTCATATGGATATTTGTAAAAACCCCTCTTTATGTTAGGGCCAGGCTTATAAAACATTTCTGTAACTCTTCTTCCTTCACTGTACTCATGTTTTTTGATGAAAATGTGGGTTTCTCGAAAAAGCATAAAACTCCTCCTTTTGGTCATGGCTATGGTAGCACTTTCACTGTATTAACTTGTTTGACTGTATATAAGAAAAGATGCTAGGGTTTCAAACACTCTAACAGTCCACACATATTTGAATTTCATTGTGATGTGCAATGGCATTTTCTTTTCTTTCTGACCACAGTTCCTCATCTCCATTCTGTCAAGATAGATATGGCACTCCATTCTGGACAACAGTATATATTTTTTTCTCTTATATTTCTGTGCATATGTTATCTGCTATTTTTTGAGATCTACTTCCTTAAATTTGTAGCTTGTTATACCTTTTCACCATTCTTGAGAACTCAGAAATTCTATGGCATGTATCCTTCATCCTTGTCCTCTTTTGTTCTTTAACCTAGTAAATGCTTGTCATAATCATATCAATTAGGAATAATGATAATCTGTATCTCTTTCAGCAATCCTATTGTAGCATATATGTGGCAATATCATGAGTCTGTCTTGTTTGTTTCACCTCCTGTAGATGCATTTCTCCTTCTGTAGAAAGTTCAGTATGTCATTTATCTTCTTTTTGAACATGGCATATACCTTCCATCACTGTATCATTTAGACATATGATGTATGAATTTCAAATATCACTTGGTGGCTACCTAGCATATGCTCTCTATGATAAACCTTGTATCTTGATTGTTTTGATTATGAAAAACTATTCATCTCTTTTCCATATCTCTATCATTCCTCAAGTTCTTAGGCTGTCCTTCATTAGCATATACCACTTATAATGATTGCTCAATGAGTTCAAAAGCAATTTTACACCTCATTTACAAAAGGAGATGGTAGAATACCTGTTATTAAATGCTTGGTTGTACTCCTTGATATAACTATACCTTGGTATCTGGACTTTGACATTCATCATGTATTTTGTACTTGTGACCTAGCTGTCCTGAACTATGACACTGCTCTATTATTCTCTTCTTGTATACTGTGCCTTACATTGCTGTTCCAACTTCCTTGTACTTTTGCATACCTTGTTTCTTGCTTGTCATCTTGGAATGTGGTCATTGATGAGCTATGGAATGTAGCATAACATGAACATGATGTGATGATACTATTTGTTTGTTCAACTGGATACCTTTGCACAATGGCATCAATTTGAGCATGTTGGGCTCAACCCTTGTGGGAGCCACATTTTCTCCACATGCTTTAATGTCTTCAAATCAGCAACATTACTTTTCCTATACCTGCACAGTGAACAAACAAGTTAGCATGAAAAATATACTTGATGGTATTGATTGATCTTCTTTATGATATGTAACTTGTAGCACATGTCTGATCTGATTCTTCATATGAATTGCATGATGTGACAAGTTGATGTATCTGCTTGATGAAAGCATATGATAACTTTAAACATTCAGAGTGCTAACAGGACTGTCCCTAATTTTTTGTAGGTTCAACTGATGATAGGAGCTGAAGATGAAGACTGGCATCAACAAAACAACCTTCTTGCCCAGACAATGATGGATGCTTACTTTTATCATGTGTTCATTTCATTTCTTTTATCATTCAGGTGTATAGGTTGCATGTCTGCAATTGCTCAGTGTAGTTACTCCCATGGCTTGTGTGGGACACATTTGAACACTTCTTTTAGGCATAATTAGTTAATTTATCTTATGCACTTGATGTATGTGTATTTCTTTTTCAATCAATGCATAGGATAAAGTAACATATATTGAATGTATGTTCAAAAAATGACATGAAAGAACAGTTTAAACAACTATCTTTCTTTCTTTCCTTCAAATGTGATTAAGTGAAAACCAATCTAACTTACAACCCCTGAAAGATAACACTATGTACAAACAACTGTATTTCCTGAAAGATTGATACCTTGGCAACCTTATTCTCTTATTATGATGACTCATTAGTCTTGATTAGACTGATGGGTTGTCTTGTCAATTGAAGTCCATTTCTGTTCTATCAAGATATCAACTGTTCATTAAATGCATAACTTCAAAATTTTCTTTTATTCCTTTTGAACAACTGCACTTAGGTCAAACTAATTTTAGTGTGAACAAAAAATTAGTAACAGTAACACATTAAGATAGGTCGGCATAACCTATAATTACTCCCATAATTCTGCTCCATACATAACTCAACTCCACACAACCTCAAAACCTTTGGGTCGTCACCACTGGTGAAGTAACAATAGAATAAACCAATTGTTTACTCACAACTCAACACACGGACCATAAAAATGCTTTCCACTTGGAGAAAACATATTTCTGACATCTGTGAACTTACCCTCAAAACTGCATAGCAAAATATTCATCTACGGTGGAATGCGGAGCATTCCAACATATCACTAATACTGTCATTATACTATCACTACAGAGTCTGATACTTTGTCAATTATATCTTCAACTGCGAAGGACTTCAAGCCTTGAAACTTTGGATTGACTCCTTTAATATGATCCAAAATTATCTCAAAACCGCATGACAAGATTCTTCATAGTGGAGAAATGTGGACCCAAAAACTAATTCATTGAACACTGAAGATAGTACTCCAAGAATTAGACAAATCTGCAAAACAATTGGTGTTTTTATCTTCTCCAGACCAACACTACTACACCTCTATAATGGGTTGCCATCAATGACAACACCATACACTATCATGCTCTTCAATATCCATTAGTCTCTCCATTCAACTCATGTTACCAACACACAGACTTCAATGACAAACGTCCATCAATCTCTCAACAATCTCCCCCTTTGTCATTGATGGCATCACTACTCACACTTTTCAATATTCTCCCCCTTTGACATCAAAGGCAAAGGGGCCCTTAATATCAAACCTTTTAGGTGACATGTATAGTTCTCCCCCTATAAGATATATCTGTACATGAGATAGACTCCCCCTTATTGCTTCACTCTTGTACTCAACATTTCTTCAACAATTTATATTTGAGAAACTTCTTTTCACAATGTTATCAAAAGATATACTCTGCACATGTACATTGTAATTAGCAAAGTTATTTATATAGAACAAAAATGTACAACTTAGCTTGAGGATGCCAAACTACCTTGATTAGATTCCTTTAATTTTGCAAGGTATGCCTCCAGATCCTTCTTTACTATTTCCCACTCCTTAGCGAAGGCAAGTACTCCACACCGATTCTCAAGCTTCACATAGAATTCTTCACCTTCATCCGAAGAACTGGGTACCAGATTTTGTTGTAGCATTTTCTCCGCATCAGCCAAAATTCTAATCAAAGAGGTAAGTCTTGCACTTATTATGTCTTGAAGATGATAATACTACATTATTATCTTCTCTTTTTGCTCCTATAGCTAAAAGAACTGTCCACATAGATTCTCAATTACTAACTTTGTTCCATCTGCATCTCCCATCGGATCATAAACACCCAAGCTATCAGAAACCTGAGACTTTATTGAGTCAATGTGGTCCTTTACGCTCTTAGTGGAAATTGGCCATGTTAAACAAAATTGAAATAGGGCTTTTTCCTCTCCAACACAATTTTGAATATCTATTAAGTTGCTCTGCAACTTACCATGTGAAATAGTGCATTTGTTGGAAACATCTGCCAACCTTTCATTATTTATCTTCTCACTTATTTTCTTTTCCAACTTCTCCTCTAATCTAGTAGAATGTTCCTTAAAGGAATCAAATAGTAGTCTCAGCTACTCCACACCAGATAAAGAGTTGTCAATATTTACACTGGGAAGGCTATCTTGCAGTACTTTTATTGCTTCATCAATCATTTCAGCACTCTTTTGATGGGTTTGTATAATGTCCTTTCCTGTGGAGGCATGAAATGCATCACCAAGTTGTAGTTTATGCAAGGGAGACATTTTGTCCAAGTCAACTTGTCCTTGCTGTATAGGGACTTGTAGAAACAGTCCTGACACCACTAGTTGAAAGTGAAACTACATATCTAATAGATTTTTCAAAGAATCTCCAAATGCACTTGAGGATTCATCAATCTTTTTCTCTTTTATTTCTCCCCACAGTATTGAACATCTTTCTCTTCCTCTGCATCCTTCTTATCTTCTAGAGGGGACAAGATTTCATTCTTTTGTTCCTCATATTTCTCTTGGTTTTTTTGGTTTTCTCTTTCCTTCTACTCTGCAGTCTTTTGCATATCTAAACAGGCAGTTCTTGCTCTGCTTGATCATTTTCCTTCTCTAGAGTGGTCATACCATTATCATTTTTATCTCCTTCAACAATATTTTGCTTTACTGGAGGAGGGTTATTTGTAATAACATTTTCTTGCACATTATCTCTAGCAGTAGACACATTGACTTCTGGAACTGATACATCATGTTCCATTTCATTTTCTTTGATCAATTCCAAAGCTATATATGTAACCTTTTGTATTGTTTCTTTCTTTAATTTCTCTATGTCTTCCTTGTCCCTACCCATCAGAGTACTAACTCTCTGTTTTGTTCTGAATTCCCTGTTAAAAATTTGAGCTAATTTGGCTCTATCTATATCAATGAGAGAAGAACCAACCTTTTCCAAGGCAAAAGTCCTAATTTTTGCATCTTCCTCAATTGCTTTTTGTCTTCTTACACTCAGGACTTCTTTCAAGTCATCCAAAAGCTGACTCTCAATGTCATTTAGACTAGCATTAAATATAACCATATACTTTAAAATAACTTTCTCAATACTATCTTTATCCTCATTATTTGGCATAGGATACATTTCTACAGTTTCTTTCAAGCTACCAAATTCTGAAATACTATTAAATAATACATCTAATTTTAGAGGGTTGTTCCCTTACTAGAGGATAGTTGTCCTTCTTCTTCCCCTTTCCTTTACCCTTAGGAGACTTTTCTGCATTAACGGATTGCATTTCTCTCTTCTTGAGGATAAATTCTTCCTTTTCCTTCTCAACCTCTTCACTTTCTTTTTCAATAATGTCAATTTTTGCTTTTTTTGTACTTGTCTCTTCTCCAGAGGCTTGAGACATTCTCTTCTTCTTCCGGACAAACTTAGGTCCTTCCTCTTCCTTTTCTTCTTCATCATCATGACTGATGTACTTTTCTCTTTTGGCCTTTTCTTTTACTCTTCTCCTCTTAGGAGGCTGTTGATGTACAAAGGCACTAGATGCAACTTTCTTCTTTGAACTTGCTAAAGGTATGGCTCTAGAGGATTTTGGAATAGTAGGAGAGGAGGTGGAGGTCCTAGCTGACCTTCTTGTGTTGGGAGACCCTTCTGGTGGGGTAGATATGCCTTTGGATTTGTTCGCAGGACTCTTTGGTGAAACCATCTCCTCTAACTTAGTCCTCATCTTCCCAACATTGGCCTTTATTTCCTTTTCCTTGTGCTTCAAGTGCACTTCAATGGATTTATCTTCATAAGTACCAAATCTATCTATAGAGGGATCTCTTGGTTTGCTTAACATTAAGTCTGCAAGTCTTATGATTATGTCTTTTGCTACTTCATATCCGATTTTTAGAATCCATACTGTTCTGGGTTCCACTGCTTCCATAAAGCATTCATTTTTGGTCACCATGAAGATAATGTCATTCTTGTACTTCTCAACAACACTTTATGGAATTCTTTCCCTTGCTTGTGTGTTCTCTTGAAATGTCTTGAAGAAACCCCATAATGCAACTTTCTGAGTCTTTGAGTTATCTAATCTTCTTAAGTGGTCTCTAATTTGCACTGCAACTGGAATATAGCCCAACCACATGATATTCTTTGTACCTGGAATATCTCTAAGAAAGTAAAACAATAAGAAGATGATCAGAGTACCAAATTTGAAAGGGTACTTGGAGTCCTTGGTCTTTTGTAGGTTCTCTAGCAATTGTGCTCTCAACAATTGACATAGATCATAATCTGCACCATCCTTCACCATCTCATATGTTGTGTTAATAGCAATTGTAGAGACTAAATTATCTCTGTTACTGAAGTATATCTTGTATCCAATCATCATAGCAGCATAATTTACTATAGGATCTTCAATATCATTCACTGTTAGGGCGCGCTTGTCAAATTTCACACCGATGAGCTTCATTACTACATCATTCTTTATAGATTTTAGTGCTAGAACTGGTTCGGTGGAGCATAACCTTGTCACAACCCTAATGGATTCCTTGTTGATCATCTGTGGTAGATCCAACCACATAAATTTTTCATGAATGTAGCTCAACACGTACTTAACCCAAGCATCCTCATAACAGAAAATAGGGAAATTGTTCCAAACATCCAACTTTTTCTCTGTCAAACCCTTAAATTCAGTCTTGAGCTTAAAATCATCATTAGTTAACTCATTTACCCACACTTCTCCTAATTTTGCATGATTATACTCTTCTATCTTTGTGTGGATATAGATCCTCACATCCTCTGTATGCATTACACCACATGGAATACTTGAAAAAGCACTATCCGGATCCATCTCCATGGATTTAAAAGGATGTCATTTAAACTTTGGATGGGGTTGGTCAACAAATTCTGCAACTTGTGGGGTAAACATTTTTAAAATACTTCTAAAAACTTAGGACAAGATAGAAGTCTGTAAATACCTTTCGATCACTTTCGGTTAGGGTTTCATGCGTAGGAATTCTTAAACAATTCACCTCACTCTTTCATTGCTCTTCTCTCTTTGAATGCTTGTTTGCAAATGATCTTTTAAGTGACATGACTTATATCTTGCAGGTATGTGCTAATCGGTGTTGTGATTGATGTCAACAAGCTTGTGTTGTCATTAGTTTAAACTGTGTCTTCTGATGAGGTGGTTGTTGTTTGCTTAAGTTGTCTTGCTAGCAATGATTTGGTTTCTTCATAGAGGTGTTGAAGATGTTGAGGATATGCTTTTGTTATTGGGTTTCCAAGTGCTTTTGAGAAAATTTAATTAATAAAGGAAACATTGTGCTGAAGATGTGTTCTGGCTTAGTAGAGTTATGATCGCATTTTTCTCCTTATTTCCTCCTAATTGAATATCTAAGTGTGGGGTTTGGAGATGTAGTTTAGAAGTGTTTGAAGATGCTAAATCTAGAATTTGGTGCTCCGGATTGTTGTGCAGTAAAAGTTGTGTTCACCAATTTGAGAACAATGTTTGACAGTGTGTCTAGAAGAAAGTATTTTGCTCTGCAATTCTTTGCAGAATGTTTTCAGGTGTTGCAGTTTTGGATTTATGCTTATAAGGTCTATATATTTCTTTAGTTCAAGTGGTTCATGGTTTGGTGCTTCACAAGTATATTTCTCAACTTGCAGATGATGATAGAGCATGATATAACTGGTTAAGTACTCTGGTGTGAATTTTCTTCAGGTGAAAGATGTCCTAATGGAATTTGTTGGTTTTCAGGTGCTTGTTGATGTTTCTAGATCATGTTCAAGCTTGGTGCATGGTCCACATGTCATCATGTGATTTTGAGGAAGTGTGAATTTAAAAGTTTATGGTGTTGACACAAAGATGGCCGACTTGATTGTTTACACTTTGTGGTTGTGCTTTGGTGAAAGTAAAAGTGTGATGAAGCATGTAAGAGTGGATTTAGATCCATGCTAAGGCATGATGTGGTCTACATTTATTCCTTTCCTCCATGGGAATGTTTAGGTCTAGACCTAATTTGAATTTTATGGGTTAAGTTGTGTTGCCGATCTTGGAGAATGTTTTCATGATTAGCGATTGTATAAATAAGTGTCAAGGAGTCATGGATGTGTGAGTGCATGAGGGATATGATGCTTGTGATGCAAATTTGATCAAGGCAGTGAGAGCAAAGTTCATGTGTTAGGCTATTGGATGTAGTGAGCAGAAGGTGTCTACTATTTTCAGTGATGCTACGAAGATGTTATTTGTGTTGTGATGGATATTGAGCTTCATTGGAACTGAACTCCATGCATAGGTTAGATGCAACTATATCAGTTCAAATCCTGGCAGTGAGCCATTCTTCTTTTATTTCTTTCTTTCTCAGTGGGTAGTGAGTCCACTTGGATAGTGAGTCCACCTGCAATGAGCATTCTCTCTTTTAGGTAGTGAGCCCTTTAGTAGTGAGCCTTTGTAATTCTGTATTGCTACTACATTATATTGTGAGCCAATCCTCACTGTAGTTTTTCCCTTTTAGGGTTTTCCACGTAAAATCTGGTTTTCTCTTGTGTGTGGTGTTGTTATGATTCAGTTTCAATTATTTGTTTTTCATGCTTAATCATAATAACATGTTTAAAGGTTAATGTGGATCTGAATGTTTGTAATGGTTTGAAGTTTTGTTACAACTGATTCACCCCCCTCTTAGTTGTCTTATGCATTCAACAATTGGTATCAGAGCCCAGGTTCCTTAGAGGAAAGTTTAACAGCTTGAGGTAGATCTGGAATGGCGCACAAGCAGAATGTTCTCCTATTTGATGGATCTTCAGAAGTTGAGAGTATGACTATCAACAATGAAGAACTTGAGGTTGCTCTTCAGGAACATGAAAGAACTGAAGGAGAAAATAGAGATCTAAAAGAAAGTATCAGAAAATTTAAAGAACAAGTCAAGAATCTCATAGAAAAGAATAAGGAAATAAGTGAGCAATTGGTGCAAGCAAATAGAACCATCACTGGTCTAAAAATGCAAGTTGAAGACAAGAAAAGAATTGAGGAATTTCTTAATGTAGTTGTGAAATGTAAATCTAAAGAATTTATAAGGCTTGAACAAGAAGTTGTGAATCTAAATTCAAATCTGGAGAAGGCAAAAAATTATGAAGAAAAATTCAAATTAAGTTCTACAAGGCTTGATGATATAATTGCAAGTCAAAAAAATTCCAATGATAAAGGGGGCTTAGGATTTGAAAAAGATGAAAGTTCAAAGTCCGACCAAACTTGAAATCATAAGAACAATGGAAAGAAGATCTGGAATCAAAAGAATAAAGATAGAAGACCTCTGGTCAGATAACCAAATGCTCAAAGGTACCCATATTTCAATAGTTATTGTCATTTATGCAATAAGTATGAACACAAAATAGTAGAATGTATAAGTATAAGGAATCAAAATGTTCCATCCTTTTCTAGTCAATGCTTCACATGCAATAAAGTTGGTTATAGAGCTGCTGTATGTAGAAGTAAAGTGAGTTAGAACTCTATTAGGTGTTTTACATGCAAAAAGATGGGACATAAAGCTAATGAATTCAAAAGTCGAATGAGAAATGGCTATGACAAGGATAGAATAGTTAAATCTTTTAGTGGTTACTATCATACATGCAAGAAATTTGGGCATAAAGCTAACCAATGTAGATCCAAAATGAATGGAAGGAATACTGGTCAGACAAATGTTGTGTGCATCAATTGCAATAGACCTGGACATATCGTTAAGGTTTGTAGAAGTAGAAGGATGAAGAAGGATAATCCGATAAAGAAGAATGAACCAATACAAAAGGTTGATCCAAAAGAGACAAAGAAGGAGATGAGTAAGATTTGGATTAAGAAGGATGTAATGAAGGTTAAGGATGAGCCTGTACCGGCATCCGATGTAAATATGTCCTCTGGGAACTAAAATTAGTGCTTTGGCTCATGCGGAGTCTCATTGAAAATATTTTCTCCCCTGCCAAAGGAATTGTGCTGATATCTCAAAATGAAGGGATGAGGTTAAGGTTTATCAATAGAGGTTTAAGAAAGGACATTGACTGTGATTGCAAAGGATAAAGGTAGAGTTGTGCATATTAGATTGGTTGGTAATGTTACAAGAGGATTTTATCCTTCACAAAGAAGTCTACTGTGCAAGAAAATTTGGTCAGTAATAAGTAACAGAAGCTTGGCTTGAAAAAACATAGTTGTTTCCAGTACAAAGCAATTTTCATGTTGATTACAGGTGTTTGAGGATGTATAGTTGAACTCAGATGTGAATGAACGTGAATCTAATGAGTCATCAAGCAAAGAAGAGGAAACTAAAGAAAATTAAATAAAGGTTAAAGAACAAGAAGCTCTAGAAAGTATCCTTAAAACTCCCAAGTTTGTGCAGAGGCATCACACTACATTGGTGATAAGAGCAAAGGTGTATTGATAGGAAGCAGAGCTGTTGAAGAATAGAGAATGAGGTAAAGCTTGAGTATTGGTCTAGAAAGGATTAAGTTGTTGATATATTCACCAAGGCTCTTCCTAAGGATACATTTGAGTATCTTCAGGAGAAGTTAGGGGTTATTGGCCCTCCTTCCTCGAACTAGATGCAAAAGGAGATGCATCAGTCCAGTGGATTTCAAGATTCATTCTTTTCTAGACTAATGATTGGAGGCTACCTCTTAGGGGGAGAAGACATTAGTCATGATGATTGCTATAGTAAGGGGGAGTATTTAGAGTAGTAAAAGATTGTAGAGCAGTAGTGAATAGTGCAAGTATGTGCAGTATCATGACACCCTTTTCCATTGATGTCAAAGGGGGAGAGAGTTCATGTGAAAACCTAAGGGGGAAGAAGAACAATCAGTGATCAGAGAAAGATAGTAAGATGTGAAAAAGAAAGGGGGAGAGTAAAAAAGTTAGAGAAGATTGATGCAGAGTTATGTCTTGATGGTTTTTCACATCATGTGTTTCCATCAATGACAAAGGGGGGGATTGTTACAAGTATATGCTAATCGGTGTTGTCATTGATGTCAACAAGCTTGTGTTGTCATTGGTGTCAACTGTGTCTTCTGATGAGGTGGTTATTGTTTGGTTAAGTTATCTTGCTAAAAGTAATTTGGTTTCTTTGTAAAGGTGTTGAAGATGTTGATGGTATGCTTCTGTTATTAGGTTTCCAAGTGCTTTTGAGAAAATTTAATTAATTAAGGAAACAATGTGTTGAAGATGTGTTTTGGCTTAATAGAGTTGTGATCGCGTTTTTCTCTGTATTTCCTCTTCATTGCATATTTAAGTGTACAGTTTGGATATGTGGTTTAGAAGTGTTTGAGGATGCTAAATCAAGAATTTGGTGCTCCGGATCGTTGTGCAGTAAAAGTTGTGTTCACCAGTTTGAGAATAGTGTTTGACAATGTTTAGAGTGTGTCTGGGAGAAAGTATTTTGCTTCGTATTTCTTCACAGAATGGTTTCAGGTGTTGCGGTTTTGGATTTATGCTTATAAGGTCTATAGATTTCTTCAATTCAAGTGGTTCGTGGTTTGGTGCTTCGCAAGTATATTTCTCAAGTTGCAAATGATGACATAGCATGATATAGCTGGTTAAGTACTCTGGTGTGAAGTTTCTTCAGGTGAGAGATGTTGTAAAGGAATTTGTTATTTTTAGGTGCTTGTGGATGTTTCTAGATCATGTTTGAGCTTGGTGCATGGCTTGCGTGTTGTCGTGTGATTTTGAGGAAGCATGCATTTAAAAGTTCATGGTGTTAACACAAGGATGGCCGACTTGATTGTTTACACTATTTGTGGTTGTGCTTTGGTGAAAGTGAAAGCATGATGAAGCATGTAAGAGTTGATTTAGGTCTTTGCTAAGGTGTGATGTGGTCTGCATTCATTCCTTTCCTCTATGGGAATGTTTAGGTCCAAACCTAATTTGAATTTTATGGGGTAAGTTGTGTTGCCGACCTTAGAGAATGTTTTCATGATTGGTGATTGTATAAATAAGTGTCGAGGAGTCATTGATGTGTGAGTGCACGAGGGATATGATGTTTGTGATGCAAATTTGATCAAGGTAGTGAGAGATTTCATGTGTTAGGCTACTGGATGCAGTGAGCAAAGGTGTCTACTATTTTTAGCGATGTTGCAAAGATATTGTTTATGTTGTGATGGATATTGAGCATCATTGGAACTAAACTCCATGCATAGGTTAGATGCAACTATATTAGTTCAAAGCCTGGTAGTGAGCGGCCATTCTTCTCTTCTTTCTTTCTTTCTTAGTGGGCAGTGACGCAAATTGGACAGTGAGTCCACCTATAGTGAGTATTCTCTCTTTTGGGCAGTGAGCCCTTGGCAGTGAGCCTTTGTAATCTGATATTGCTACTACATTATATTGTGGGTTTTCCCTTTTAGGGTTTTCCACGTAATATATGGTGTTCTCTTGTGTGGTGTTGTTATGATTTAGTTTTAGGTATTTGATTTTCATGCTTAATCATCATAACATGTTTAAAGGTTAATGTGGATTCACCGCCCTCTCAGTTGTCTTGTGCATTCAACATTATAAAACTTTTCGCATAACCTAAACTGTAATAGACAGTCACCTTCAACTACTCCGCAAACTTCCACAACATGACATTTTCCATCGGTGTTTTCTCCAATAGGTCAAGCATATCAACCTACACCTCATACCCATGTGCTAAAGACATCAGCACCATATATTTGGCAGTGAAAGGAAGCTAGGTGTGCAGAGATTGCTTCCTACACTAATCTACTGAGGGGAGACCTATACAAATTCAATTTAATCCTTATCACTACATCAACATACAACATATAACAGAGTTATTACAGCAATACACAAGAACTAGAAAGAAGATAGAAGAAGAGAGACAACTATATACGGTGGGGAAAACCCTTATCAGGTGAAAAACCCCACACTCAGAAACCTGCACAATGTATTAACAAATCTGAAAGTTGTTTACAATACACTTGCAATGCAAGCTTCAATGGTCTTTGACACTTGTGTCTGGAGTCAATTTGGTAGCATAACAGTACTTGTAAACTTGTGATACAAACTCCATCTCCAAGCACCTATTTATATAGAAAATACAAGGCAATATTGGACCTATCTTGGGATGGGCGTCCAACTTGGCTTCATGGACCAAAAGCCACGCCTAAGGACACTTCGTCAACATTGTAGAATGTGCCTGACACTTGTCCATAGCTCCCATCCCAAAGAGGTCACATATTTCCAAAATAGGCTATGATAGATGCTCTTACGACACTTATGACCATCTTAGAATTTGTCATAGCGGTTACAACTTACAACTGTAAGAGAATTTGACATACACATGCTATAAATAGCATATTCTCTTACAACATGTGATAGTCCAGCTTGGGGTGCCCAAATATGCCTTTTTCAAAGATGCTTCATGACACATGTCCTTACCTGTCTTACATGCTTCTATTTCTGACTCTTACATGTCATAAATCTGTCATACGAATCCATCACAACCGTTTCGGTCAAACATTCCCTTACACAACATGGAAGATGCCGAAACATGGCAAAATGCTCCTACCACAAAGTGGGATACCTATCTCCTCATGTGAGGACAAAATTACAAGTTGTCATATTCCATGTAGGATCAACACATCACCGTGCCACATCCCACAATATGACAATATAAAATTTACAAATATTTACAACATAGGCAATTAATTAATAAATACAAACATAATAAATGCAAGGAATTACCAAGGTTGAGACACCTTAATTCCCAACAGGCAGGGGCTTAATGGATTGTTTGTTAAAACTTCCCCTAAGCCAAAGCTTTCAACATAGTTTCTAGAGGAAACATTTGCACCAGAGGCTAGCACAAACTCATTCTTCACTTTATTTTCTTCTTTCTTTTTCCAGACCTTGTTCATTTCTTTCTTCATCTCTACCGAATCCATAATCTTCATTGGATCACTCTTCTTGACTGGATCAACCTTCACATTCATACTTCTGCAAAACTTGGCTCTATCCTAATTTATTGCACTTGTGACATCTGACATTTTGAACAAGGTTATTTTCATTCATTGTAGATCTGCATTGATTAGCCTTATGCCCAAATCCATTGCATGTATAACAATAACCACTGAGATATTGAAACATCATACCATTATTGTAACCATTCATCATCTGATTTCTGCATTCACTAGCTCTATGACCAAATCTTTTGCATCTAAAACACTGACCAAAAAATGATTGAACATTCTGATTCATTCTGCTTCTACATTCCATAGCCTTATGTCCAAATTTATTGCAAGAGTAACAATAACTAGAGTACCTTTGTGCAGCTAGTTGTCTGATAGGTGGCCTTTTGAAATTTTTCTTTTGGTTCTGGACCTATCTATTATTACTCTTCTTATCTTCAATCTTCCTTTGGTTATTGTTCCTTTTGTCAGCATTTCTTGAAGTTTGATTTGCCTTTGAACTTTCACCCTTCTCAAATCCTAATCCTTCTTTATCCTTAGGAGCCTTTTGATTTGCAATCATTTCATCAAGTAGGATGGAGCTTTTCTTAAATTTGTCTTCTTGATTCTTTGTTTTCTCCAGCTCTATCTTTAAGACCAAAATTTCTTGTTCAAGCCTTGAACATTTTTCAAATTTATCTTTCAGTTTTGCATTTAGGCATTCTTCAATCCTTTTTCCTTCCTCAATTTGCATTTTTTGACTGGTGATTGTCTCATTTCATTCTTCAAATTTATCTTTTAGTTTTGCATTTAGGCATTCTTCAATCCTTTTTCCTTCCTTAATTTGCATTTTTTGACCTGTGATTGTTTAAGATGTTCAGTTACTTCCTTGTATCTTTCTTTGAACTTCTTATTTTGCTCTCTCAACTTCTTGATACATTCATCTACTTCCTTAATATTTTCTTCTAGATCTGTGTTCTCACATTGAGTTCTTTCCAGATCTTCAAAGGCTGATTTAAGTTTTCCATTAATATCAACTATGCAATCTTCTTCGGTAATTCCAACAATAGGAGTTTCTTCCAGAGGGAAAGGATATCTCCTACTCGCCATGTGTTCACTCTTCAAGATCCACCTTAAGTGGTTATGCTTCTTCTAAAGAATCAAGATCTGATACCAATTGTTGAACACCCATAGTTCTAAGAGGGGGGCAGGGGGTGAATCAGTATTCTTTGAATCAATTTTACATTTAGGCATTCTTCAATCCTTTTTCCTTCCTC
This sequence comes from Cunninghamia lanceolata, assembly GCA_027924645.1. Classification (NCBI taxonomy): domain Eukaryota; kingdom Viridiplantae; phylum Streptophyta; class Pinopsida; order Cupressales; family Cupressaceae; genus Cunninghamia; species Cunninghamia lanceolata. Next base: position 19,830,027 of record BSBN01000112.1, on the reverse strand, counting down.
AATTTGCATTTTTTGACTGGTGATTGTTTAAGATGTTCATTTACTTCCTTGTATCTTTCTTTGTACTTCTTATTTTTCTCTCTCAACTTCTTGATGCATTCATCTGCTTCCTTAATATTTTCTTCCAGATCTTTGTTCTCACATTGAGTTCTTTCCAGATCTTCAAGGGTTGATTTGAGTTCTCATTTAATATCAACTATGCAATCTTCTTCAGTAATTCCAACAATAGGAGTTTCTTCCGGAGGGATAGGATATCTCCTAGTCACCATGTGTTCACTCTTCAAGATCTACCTTAAGCAGTTAAGCTTCTTCCAAGGAACCAGGATCTGATACCAATTGTTGAACACCCAGAATACTGAGAGGGGGGGTGAATCAGTATTCTCTAAAACCACTTAAGTGTTTAAAAATTTATTATGCATAGCATATTCAATTTGCCGTAAGAAAGGAAAGCATGAAAGCAACCATCAAAGCACATAACACATGAATACTAGATTTTTACGTGGAAAACCCAAAAAGGGAAAAACCACGCTGAGCATCAACTCACAATATATTATAATGCAACTGGTTACAAGTTTGATACAAAATGGTGGACTCACTGTCCACAAGAGAAATGCTCACTACTGGTGGTTCACTGCTGAAGGACTCATTGTCCTGAATAGAGAAAGATAGAGAAAATAGTGGCTCACTACCAAGTAAGAGTTGTTAGTAATGCATTTGACCTATACTAAAGATACAATTCCACTGAAGCTCAGAATACTGACTTAACACACTTCATTTTCCCTACTATCTTATCTTGCCCTTCTCTATATCAGATTTCACACATACACACACACACACACACTTATATGTCTCACATCATCACTCTCTTTGTTGGGTGAATATTTTGTCGTTTAGCTAACTAATGGCAAAATGGTTATATCGCTACAACTATGGTAAGACAGAGTCTCTCCTCTTAGCAAGGGGAGGTTCCCTCTAGATAATTAATTATTTCTAATCAACAAATCTTAATACTTATATAAACTAAAACTATGCTTGGGGTGTTTTCATTGCATCCTATTCTCTTTTTTCAGAATAGATGTTTTTCTCTTCAAAATGATAACTTCAACAGAAATGATATTTGATAACTTCTGAACTGAGACAAACCATAGAAACAGAAAGTCTTCTATTGCTTGACCTATTTCCCATAAATAAACTTGGTTGAATTCAAATGTAACCCAAAATCTCCACTTTCATCCAATACGATATAACTAGATTGAACACAACAGTTTACAACACAAAGTCTTTAAACAATTCTATTCTCACAAATGTAAACACAAACTCCCGCAATGAGAATATAGCACAAAGTCTATTTAAACAAAACAAGAACACTTCTCTCAAATTTCAATAAAACTCCACGATTCCAGAAATGATTTAATATAATATAATACCAATGACATAAGAACACTGATATCATAAAACAATATGATTCAACTCAAAGTTTGATACTGAAACTGCTTGCTTATATTAATATTTGTTTGAAAAATTGATAAACATGAAAATCTCAAAGTCTTGATATGTTTTTCAATCTGGCAAAGTTTCTTTGCAATAGATAAAAGATAAAAATTACAAAAGAGGTCCTCTTTATTTATAGGGAGAGGCCTTGAGAAATTTTAGGAAAATACCTAACTACTTTGACTTATTCAAAAATAGGAGTCCTTAATGACTTGGGACTTCCTAAGTTTTTACATGTAATTACATATTGGAAAAGCACATGTAAATATGTCCAAAATTAAAAACAAAATGCATATGATCTACAAAAATATTCTAACGCATAGATCAAATATATCAACTTCCATTGGCATCCTTCTTTGCTGATCCTTCATACATTGTGATTACTGCTTGTATTTCAATACTATCTGGTAGCATAGTGTTGTTGGAGATTACTCTGGCCTTAGTGATGGTATCTTTGATGGTAGGGGTGACTTTCTCATGATCTTTCAACTCGACCTTCAAATTATCTATGGTTACTTGATAATCTGTCAAGTTATCCAATGAATCGGTTGAGAAAGCTTTTTCTTCAAACTCAACCTGCATCATCTTATTGAATTCTGGTACCATTTCATCAACTGGAAGAACCTCATGATTATCATCAATCAATTTACATGGGAGTTGTTCCAACTTGTGCAAGAGACTTAGATCACTGTCATGAGACAACTCTTGGGCATCTCCTAGTTCTTTGATTACTTCATTCAAGGCTTTCCTTTGGTGAACTAGGCCTTCTTTTATTGAAACATATGCCTCTCGATTTGCAATAATGCCAAGTGAAACAAGAGTCTTCATTTTCATGCTTTCCGATTTATCCAATCTAGAATCCAGATATTTAATATCTGCAGAAATAGAATCAATCAATTCATCTATTTCTGCTTTTACCTTGGCCATTTTTGCTTTTCTTTCTTCTACTGCCTTCAATAGTGAAACACCCTGTGTTGACAATTTCTTTAGATATTCCTCTACAACCCTCCCTTTTGCTTGAGTTTTTTCAGCTTTTTGGACCAAGGGATTTTCAATTGTTACTGCCATAGGCTCTATAATTTATGATGTCATTGTGATCTTCTGTAACACCATAGCTAACTGCTCAGCTTTTGATTTGTAGTATTCCTTTTGTTTCTTCTCCTCATCATATTTCTCAAGAAGAGATGTGGCAGTGACCTGGAAATCAGCTTTAATACCTTCTTGTGTTAATTTCCACAATTCCACCATAGATTTCTTTTTCACTTTTTCCAATTCAAAACAAAACAAAACTATGCTTGTTTATGATCTAAAATGCTCAAATTTTTTTTCACTTTTTCCAATGCAAATGTTCTAAGGATGCAAATGTAAATGCAAAAATGTAAAATGCATCAACACTACAGTCTAAAATCAGATTTGAAAGAGTGTTCAAAGGAGTAGTAAAATCTGAAACAAGATTTTAACCACAAACCCTAGCTTTTGCAAAGACTAGGTTATATGAAAAATGCACAATTTCAAGCAAACCCTAACAAATAGAGTATGCAAATACAAGGTAAATGTTTATGCAATGATGTAATGCTGCAATTTATATCAGATCTAATGTAAATATCAGAGATTTAAATGATTTAGATGAAATGCAATGCAAATAGTTCAAACTATGTCTAAATGCAAGCCTAGGATGCTTGATTTTTTCAAAATTTTCAATTTTTTTTGTAAGATTTTCAAATGTAAAATGATGACAATGAATTGTATGAATGCAAATATGATGTTCAACACTCAACAAGATGCAATGTTCAGCAAAAACATGGGTTCACCAAAATGTAATGTAGTGGAAAGAGGGTTGATGGGATTAATTGCTAGTTTGATTAGGTCCTCTTTCACTCAATACATTCAAGGACATTTAACCGAGTTGAATCACAATTTCTACAAGAGGACTCAACTATCAGGTTGGCTGTCACTTGGAATGATAAGGAAATTTGGAATTTATTGATTGATTTGTTAATTTTAGCCCAATTAAGCCTAAAACCCTAATTATGTAAAATTGTAAGCAAACATATGAAACACGACAAATCCTTCTACAAAAAGACACTAAATATGGATCAGATACATACCAGATTTTAAGTTTTAGAATATGAAAAAGTTAGGGTCGAAGGGGCGGTTGCCCAAGCCCAAGGTACTACTTTTTTAGAGGTCGTCGGGACTAAACCTGCTACAGACTGCAACCACTCCAAAGATTCCCTATGCTGTGAAACTGAGGGTCAAAGGTGTGGGCACCCTTGACCTTTTTGTGATATTTTCTACCTTTTTCTTCAAATCCTGATTCCTTATGCTCTGCAATAGTCCTTTGCAAGATCCTGTACCTATCACCTACAATCACAAGAGAGGGGTTGGGGGTTGTGGTGTTTAGTGTTAGAAATGAAAGGCACAACTACACAAATGGAAAAATAATTCAAATGTAATGTCTACAATCTTAACTATGTATTACCAATGGAGATTGTAACATGCAAATGAAAATCAGAAAACCTAGAAACATGCAAAAAAAAACTACAAACAACACAATGTTTACATGGAGAAAACACTTGCGGGTAAAAAACTCCACCAGTAAAGAGGCACAAGATTGTATTAATCTGTAAAAGATTTGTACAATACAATCACTATCCAACCCTCTCCACCAGTCTTCAATCTAACAGCATTCCGACAACAATTGAGTACCTAAAATCTCACATGCAACAACAAATACAATGGCAAATATTTATAGAGGAGTTTTCCCTCCAATTTAGACATCCACTTTCTCCTCCAACAACCTCACATGTAAGCATTAAAATGGTGTCTCCATGCAACCACCAAGTGGCAATAACTTGCCCATGCAAGGTTGGGTGCCCAAGTCCAAGAATAGCATGTAAAAGCATCTTATGACACATCATAACCATCATAGATACCACTAACAAAGAATCTTCTCAATTTGGGCACCTGGGTCTAATAATAGCAACCACAACTAATAATGGGTATCACATGCGTCATACATGCATGGAATCTTATGACAACTTGCAGCTACCATAAATTTACTTACACCAGACTATGAGAAGTTGTCATGCAAGATAAAAATAGCAGATTCTCCAAGGGGAATGCCTACCCTCATTTACTAATGATTTTTACATTTGCCAACAGTAAATATTACTTCGTAACTCCCACTAGTAACTCTGAAATAACCACTGCCAATGAGACTACATCATTCCCTTATGAGTAATTACAAATTACAAATAATAAATGGGATAAATACAATATTGGAATTTACAAGTTTAATGGCACCTTATTCCAACATTTAGGATCTTGCCTCGGTCAAGCCCTAGAATGGCATTCAAGCCTTCCGACACTGTTGTTAGATAGACAATGTGTGTCCTTGTAGGACATAGGCAAAAACAATGATAAAAATGATAGATTGAATCACAAATAGATATCACCTCAGAGGTGTATCTCTCGTGGAGATGAAGCTCTTTCATGCCATGAAAAGATGAAGCCAAAACTGTAATAACAAACACAATAACAACACAAGTCTTCTCTGCAACACAATGAATGCCTTGAATTCTCTCAAATCGCAAATTTGCCAAAATCTCAAAATCATCTTCTAGTTTACAAATGAAGTCCTTAACATGATTATATATGCATTCCTGCTACAAATTTTTTAATTCAAACTCAATATATTAGCAACGGAAACTTTTTAACGGTATCCAATTGACATTCAAATTTGGGACCTTAACAAAATAGGACAGGGTAAGGGCATAGGTACCCAAGCCCAGGGACCTATTTTGGGTCAGGGTTAAGCTCAAAGATGCCCCCTAAGTCCCATTTATCATGGGTTTTGGGGCATTTTGTCTCAAGATTCATTTCTAAGATGCTCGTTTAAAATTAAGGGACTCGAGAGATAAACTTAGGAGGTAAAAGTCCTAGGGGGACATTTTACGACATACAAATAGATTATGCAATAGAAAACAAAATGCAAGCAATCTAATAAGTAATCTAAATATAGAGTAGAAGAATTTTAGAAATTATTGGCCACTTCTATTCATATAGAAATGAAAATAGTACAATTGGATGTTACAGATGGCAAGGCTAGGAATGAGAATTCATGTTGAACACCCAAAATATTGAGAGGGGGGTGAATCAATATTTTTTGAAACCACTTAAGCATTTAAATATTCATTCCACATAACATATTCAATTTTGAAGAGATCTAATGTCTCAAATTACTGCTTGGAACCTCATTCATTCGTTGGTTTTGTTCATAGCAAGTACATGTTCATTGTTCATCGTTCATCGGCAAGGTTTGAACTGTCGGTGAACTCTTGACTTGTTCTACCGATGTGCATTGGTTACTCCGATGAAGGCTTGAACTTCACTCGTCAGGTTCAATGGTTCAACATGTTCAACCGATATGTGATATGTTCTGCTACACCGACGGTAGTGAGCTATTGGGTAGACTTTCTGTATCGGCGGGAGTGAGGAGTCTTTGGGAGTGAGGAGGTTCAATGGTTCAATAAGTTGCAGATCGATATGTGTCATACTGATGTGATATGTTTATCGACATAAGGTTGGCCATCAGCTGAGCCTGTGGTAGGTTCTCCGATGGTCTTCTATTACTTCGATGAAGGATGAAGGCTTGGGCATCGGTGGGACAAGGAACCATCAGTGTGGATGATGGAGTGGTCTTTGATGGCTTGGGCTATTCCGATGAGGCTTAGACTGGCATCGTCGGCAACAAAATTGCTGACGATAGTCTTACTGAGTGTTCGTGTATGTAAACCGGGATATCAAACTCAAACTAGTGAATGTGGGACTAAAGGTCTCACATGAATACAAATAGTTATGTGACGGTTGGAAGATAGCGATGCTGGGTCAGTTGGAACGAACAGTTAGGGCAGAAGTTAAAAACAATTTTTCTCTTGAAGACTGTGATATATATACAGATTTGGTGAGGTCGTCAGTTGATGATGAGATTCGATCAATTTGTTCATTCTGTAGATGTACAGAGGAAGTGAATTGTGTGTATGATTTGAGAATCTATACCTGAGCAAGAAGGATGGGATCTGTATTGTAACCTTTCTAAGCTTACTGTAAATAAAGATTGTCTCTCTTATGGTGGTGGGTTTTTTACCCAAAAGGGTTTTCCCACGTACATCTGGTGTTGTTCTCTGTTATCTTGTATGTTTATTCTATATTTTCTGGTGTGTTCATCTTTGTATTTGAATTAAACGTTACCTGTCTGCATTATCCCCTTTGAATTGACATTAGGGAAGTTGTATTCTGCCCCTGTGCTTTCCTTACAAGTGGTATCAGAGCTTGGCTAGTTATGTTATCCTTGTTGGTAGGTTGGTTTTTTTGTGTTAGTTCTGTGAGTGGGAGTTTTGTAGAGGTCTATTTTGTTAAATAAGATGGCAAGTTCATCAGGAAGAGTAGACATTGAAAAGTTCAATGGTAGAAACTTTGAGTTGTGGAAGCTTAAGGTTGAAGATTTGTTGGTCGACAGAGATCTTTGGGTTGTTGTGTCTGGGACTAAACCTTCAGGCATGAAGCAAGAAGACTGGGATCTGACAGATAGGAAAACCAGAGGAATGATAAGATTAAGTTTAGTGGATTCTGTTCTATTGAACGTCCATGAGGAGAAGACTGCAAATGCTTTGTGGAAGAAGTTGGGAGATATTTATCAGGGCAAGTCCTTGGTGAATAAACTTTTCCTCAGAAAGAAGTTGTACTCTTTGAAGATGGATGAAGGAGCATCTGTAGAAGACCATATGAACTCATTTAATATGATTGTTGCACAGTTTAATTCAGTAGGTGTAAAAATAGAAGAGGAGGACCGTTGTATGCTTCTATTGTGTTCTTTACCTAACTCGTGGGATCATCTTGTGATGGCTATTGGAAGTACAACAACCACGTTTAAAATTGAAGAAGTTGTTGCCTCGCTATTATCTGAAGAGATGCAGAGGAAATCTTTTGAGATGGCCAAAGAGGCCCTGTTTGTTCGAGGTAGATCAAAGGAAAGAGGCAAGAAGAAAGACAAGAAGTCTAAGTCCAAATCAGAGGGGAGATCGAAATCTCCTGGCAACAAGTCCAGGTGAAGTACTGGAATTATGGCCAGAAAGGACACATCAGAAAAGACTGCAAAGAGGAGAAAAAGAAGAAGAAGAAGAACTTCTCTGACACCGATTCTTCTCAGAGTGATGCTGATGCCTTCATTGTTGCCTTGGCAACGCCTGCATCTGAAGATGTATGGCTGGTGGATTCAGGAGCATCTTTTCATATGACATCTCATAGAGAATGGTTCACTAAGTATGAACCATATGCTGGTGGGAAGGTGTTCCTGGTAAGTGATTTGACACTAGAAATTGTTGGCTGAGGAAGAGTCAGAATCTAGTTCCCGGATGGCAGAATAAAGGGAATGAATGGAGTATTACACATACTAGGTCTGGCTCAAAATTTACTTTTTGTTAGTAAGCTTAATGATGTTGGAGTGCAAGTTACTTTTGTGAATGGTGGCTGTAAGATGACTAGAGGTTCTATTGTACTGGCAAAGGGTGAACGCATTGGAACTTTGTATAGGTTAGATACTAAACCAGTGTGCTGTAATAATGTCTCTGTAAAATCTGAAAAAGCTACTATTGTAACACATGATGCAAACTTTATGGAAGTTAAACTTCCTGCAGAGAAAATAATGCTCTGGCATCATAGACTTGGTCACATAGGTGAAAAAGGTTTAAAAACCTTGAAAAACAAAAACCTGGTAGATGGGCTGATTGATTATAATCTGGAGTTCGATTTCTGCGAACATTGCATATATGGAAAATAGAACCGTGTTTCTTTTTACTCTAGTTCTCATAAATCTTCTAGTGTTCTGGACTATGTACATTCTGATGTTTGTGGTCTAGTTGATGTTCCTTCTCTGTCTAAATCAAGATACTACGTATCATTTATTGATGATTATTCAAGGAGGGCATTTGTATATTTTTTGAAAAATAAATCAGAAGTGCTTAGTCAGTTTAAAGAATTTAAAAATCTTGTGGAAAATTAGACTGGTAGAAAAATAAAATGTTTGAGAACAGGTAACGGTGGTGAATATTGCAATGCAGATTTTGATAAATATTGTATTGATCATGGAATAAAAAGGCATAAGACTACACCTTATACTCCACAGCAAAATGGAGTTGCTGAAAGGTTGAATCGATCATTGATGGAGAAAGCAAGAAGTATGTTGAGTTATGCTGGTCTTGAATAAAGGTTCTAGGCTGAGGCAGTTGCTACAACTTGTTACTTGCTGAATCATTCTCCCACTTCAGCATTGGTTGATAACACGCCTATGGAAGCATTGTCTGGAAAGAAGCCCTCTCTAAGACATCTTCGTGTCTTTGGCTGTGAGGCATATGCTCATATTCTTGAGGTAAAAAGATCTAAGCTAGATTACAAGGCAGTCAAATGTATCTTTATTGGCTATGGAGTCAGTGTTAAAGGGTACAAGCTTTGGAATCCTGAAACTGAAAAAGTAATTTACAGCAGGAATGTAATTTTTAGAGAGCTGAAACCTTTGGTTATTGATCCTTAGCTGGAGAAGACAGAAGAGAAGAAAGAAAAGAGTGTTGTTAATATTCCTTTAACCCCTGTAAAAGAGGAACAACAAGCACCAAGTGTAGATGATTCAGAAGTGAGTTTGAGTAGCTCCGAAGATTTAGATCCAGAGCAAGAACCTGAACCTGCACCTCAGCCGTTGAGAAGGTCTACACGTGAAAGAAGACAACCAGATAGGTATGGATTTTCAGTACTTGATTCAAGTTGTGCCTATGCTTTGTTTACTGATACTAATGACCCTAGGACTGTGAAAGAAGCTATTAGTTTACTTGATTCAGATTCTTGGTTGGAAGCCATGGATAACGAAATGTCATTGTTGGAGAAAAATGGAACCTAGGATCTGGTGCCCTTGACTAAAGGTAGAAAACCTGTGGGTTGTAAGGGGGTATTTAAAAAGAAATATGGTCCAGATGGTAGTATTGAAAAGTACAAGGCAAGACTAGTTTCTCAGGGGTATTCTCAAAAGGAAGGTATAGATTATGGAGAAATCTTTTCTCCTATAGCTAAGCTGACATCCATTAGATTTCTGTTGTCACTTGCAGCAACATATGACTTTGAATTTGAGCAGATGGATGTGACAACAACATTTCTTCATGGGGACCTTGAAGAAGAAATTTATATGTCACAACCAGAGCATTTTGTGGTAAAAGGTAAAGAACATCTGGTATGTAAACTTAAATAGTCTCCTTATGGCTTGAAGCAATCTCCCAGAATGTGGTATCAAAAATTTGATACGTATGTTTTATCTTTGGGATTTGTGAGATCTAAATATAATCATTGTGTCTATTATAAAACTGATAGTGATCAGATTCTTATAATTGCACTGTATGTGGATGACATGTTATTCATTGGCAATGGTAAGGGGATGATCTCAGATTTAAAATCTCAGTTGTCCTTGAAATTTGAAATGAAGGATCTGGGGGTAGTGAAGTACATTCTGGGAATGGAAATTAAAAGGGACAGATCTAGTAGAAAGCTTTGGCTCAGCCAGAGCAAGTATATTACCAATGTTCTTAATAAATTTAATATGTCTAATTCTAAACAGTTAGTTGTTCCAATTTTGCAGGGAACGAAACTATCTGTTGAAGATTGTCCAGAATCTTCGAATGAAATTGATGACATGAAAATAGTGCCTTATGCAAGTGTTGTTGGTAGTTTAATGTACGCAATGGTCTGTACTAGACTAGACATTGCCCAGGCAGTGGGAGTTTTGAGCCGATTTATGGAAAATCCAGGCAGATCACATTGGGATGCTGTGAAGAGAGTTATGAGGTATTTGAAGGGAACTTCTGAGTATGCTATTTGCTATCATGGAAACTCAGTTGGATCTTAGAAATCTATCAGCATTCAGGGATATGTTGATTCTGATTGGGCAGGGGACATTGATAGTAGACGATCCACTAGTGGATATGTATTCACGTTAAATGGTGGTGCTATCAGTTGGATGAGCAAGCGGCAGGCTGTAGTCACTTTGTCCACAACAGAGGCAGAGTACATGGTAGCTACTCCTGCATGCCAAGAAGATGTTTGGTTGAAGAGATTGTGTTCTGATGTCAGTTTTGATGTAGGACAAATACAAATTCATTGTGATAGTCAAAGTGCTATCTGTTTGGCAAAAAATCCTACTTTTCATGCTAGGACAAAACATATTGATGTCCAATATCACTTTGTTCGTGATATGGTGGAAGACAAAAAGGTAAAGATGGAAAAGGTTGATACTTTGGATAATGTTGCAGATGCCTTGACTAAACCAGTGAGCACGACCAAGTTCAAATGGTGTTCAGATGCAATGGGTCTTCGGGCCCATAATTCTTAGTAATCGTATGAGGATTAAGAGGTAGCAGTAATCTCTTCGACAAGTGGGAGATTGAAGAGATCTAATGTCTCAAGTTACTGCTTGGAACCTCATTCATTCGTTGGTTTTGTTCATAGCAAGTACATGTTCATCGTTCATCATTCATCAACAAGGTTTGAATTGTCGGCGAACTCTTGACTTGTTCTACCAATGTGCATTGGTTACTCCGATGAAGGCTTGAACTTCGCTCGTCAGGTCTAATGGTTCAACAGGTTCAACTGATATGTGATATGTTCTGCTACACTGATGGTAGTGAGCTATCAGGTAGACTTTCTGTATCGGCGGGAGTGAGGAGTCTTTGGGAGTGAGGAGGTTCAATGGTTCAACAAGTTGCAGATCGATATGTGTCATACCGATGTGATATGTCTATCGACATAAGGTTGGCCATCGACTGAGCCTGTGGTAGGTACTCTGATAGTCTTCTGTTACTTCAATGAAGGATGAAGGCTTGGGCATCGATGGGACAAGGAACCATCGATGTAGATGGTGGAGTGGTCTCTAATGGCTTGGGCTATTCCGATGAGGCTTAGGCTGGCATCATCGGCAACAAAATTGCTGATTATAGTCTTACTGAGTGGTCGTGTATGTAAACTGGGATATCAAACTCGAACTGGTGAATGTGGGACTAAAGGTCTCACATGAATACGAATAGTTATGCGATGGTTGGAAGATAGTGATGTTGGGTTAGTTGGAACGAACAGTTAGGGTAGAAGTTAAAAATGGTTTTGCTCTTGAAGATTGTGATATATATACAGATTTGGTGAGGTCGTCAGTTGATGATGAGATTTGACCAATTTGTTCATTCTGTAGATGTACAGAGGAAGTGAACTGTGTGGATGATTTGAGAATCGATACCTGAGCGAGAAGGCTGGGATCTTTATTGTAACCTTTCTAAGCTTACTATAAATAAAGATTGTCTCTCTTGTGGTGGTGGGTTTTTTACCTGAAAGAGTTTTCCCACGTACATCTGGTATTGTTCTATGTTATCTTGTATATTTATTCTGTATTTTCTGGTGTGTTCATCTTTGTATTTGAATTAAACGTTACCTGTCTGCATTATACCCTTTGAATTGACATTAGGGAAGCTGTATTCCGCACCTATGCTTTCCTTACAAATTTGTAGTAAGAAAGGAAAGCATGAAAGCAACCATCAAAACACATAACACATGAATACTAGATTTTTACGTGGAAAACGCAAAAAGGGAAAAACCACGGTCATTGCTAGTGGCTCACTGCCAAAGGACTCCCTATCCTAAATAGAGAAAGATAAACAAAAGGGTGGCTCATTCCCAAGTAAGAATTGTTAGTAATGCATCTGACCTATGCTGAAGATACAGTTCCACTGAAGCTCAGAATACTAACTTAAAACACTTCATTTTCACTAATGCCTTATCTTGCCCTTGTCTATATCAGATTTCACACATACACGTACACTTATATGTCTCACATCCTCGCTCTCTCCACACAAGAAATCAATCTTGTATATATATATACACCACAATCAAGAAAAACATCAAACATGTCAGCATAATAGATGTACCATTTGACCTCTTGACCTGTCAGCTCAAATATCAACCCTATATGCTTTGCAGAGAGAATCAAAGCATGTAACACATTAAGATAGGTCGGCATAACCTATAATTACTCCCATAATTCTGCTCCATACATAACTCAACTCCGCACAACGTCAAAACCTTTTGGTCGGCACCACTAGTGAAGTAACAATAGAATAAACCAACTGTTTACTCACAACTCAACACACAGACCACAAAAATGCTTGCCACTTGGAGACAACATATTTTTGACATCTGTGAACTTACCCTCAAAACCGCATAGCAAATTATTCATCTGCGGTGGAGTGAGGAGCATTCCAACATATCACTAATACTGTCGTTATACTATCACTATAGAGTCTGATACTCTATCAATTATATCTTCAACTGCGAAGGACTTCAACCCTTGAAACTTTGGATTGAATCCTTTAATATGTACCAAAATTATCTCAGAACCACATGGCAAGATTCTTCATAGTGGAGTAATGTGGACCCACAAACTGGTTCACTAAACACTGAAGATAGTACTTTGGGACTTATACAAATCTGCAAAACAGTTGGTTCTTTTGTCTTCTCCGGACCAACACTACTACACCTCTATAATGGGTTACCATCAATGACAACACCATACACTATCATGTTCTTCAATATCCATTAGTCTTTCCATTCAATTCATGTTACCAACACACAGACTTCAATGACAAACTTCCATCAATCTCTCAACAATCTCCCCCTTTGTCATTGATGGCAACACTACTCACACTTTTCAATCTTCTCCCCCTTTGACATCAAGGGCAAAGGGGCCCTTAAGATCAAACCTTTTAGATGACATGTATAGTTCTCCCCCTATAAGATTTATCTGTACATGAGATAGACTCCCCCTTACTGCTTCATTCTTATACTCAACATTTCTTCAACAATTTATATCTGAGAAACTTCTTTTCACAATGTTATCAAAAGATATACTCTACATATGTACATTGTAATTAGGAAAGATATTTATATAGAACAAAAATGTACAACTTAGCTTGATGAGGCCAAACTTCCTTGATTTGATTCCTTTAATTTTGCAAGTTGTGGCTCTAGATCCTTCTTTGCTATTTCCCACTCCTTAGTGAAGGCAAGCACTCCACACTGATTCTCAAACTTCACATAGAATTCTTCACCTTCATCCGAAGAACTGGGTACCAGATTTTGTTGTAACATTTTCTTTGCATCAGCTAAAATTCCAGTCAAAGAGGTAAGACTTGCACTTATTATGTCTTGAAGATGACAATACTACATTATTATCTTCTCTTTTTGCTCCTATAGTTGAAAGAACTGTCCATGCAGGTTCTCATTTACTAACCTTGTTGTTCCATCTGCATCTCCCATCGAATCATAAACACTGGAGTTATGAGAAACCTGAGACTCTATTGAGTCCATGTGGTCCTTTATGCTCTTAGTGGAAACTGGCCATCTTAAACAAAATTGAAACATGGCTTTTGCCTCTCCAACACAATTTTGAATATCTTTTAAGTTGCTCTGCAACTTACCATGTGAAATAGTGCATTTGTTGGAAACATCTGCCAACCTTTCGTTATTTATCTTCCCACTTATTTCCTTTTCCAACTTCTCTTCTAATCTAGTAGAATGTTCCTTGAAGGAATCAATTAGTAGTCTCAGCTACTCCACACCAGATAAAGAGTTGTCAATATTTACACTAGGAAGGCTATCTTGCAGTACTTTTACTGCTTCATCAATCATTTCAGCACTCTTTTGATGGGTTTGTATAACCTCCTTTCCTGCGGAGGCATGAAATGCATCACGAAGTTGTAGTTTATGCAAGGGAGACATTTTGTCCAAGTCAACTTGTCCTTGCTGTATAGGGACTTGTAGAAACTATCCTGACACCACTAGTTAAAATTGAAACTACATATCCAATAGATTTTTCAAAGAATCTCCAAATGCACTTGAGGATTCATCAATCTTTTTCTCTTTTATTTCTCCCCACAGTCTTGAACATCTTTATCTTCCTCTGCATCCTTCTTATCTTCTAGAGGGGACAAGATTTCATTGTTTTGTTCCTCAGATTTCTCTGGGTTCTCTTGCTTTTCTATTTCCTTCTGCTCTGCAATCTTTTGCATATTTGAAGAGGCAGTTCTTGTTCCGCTTGATCATTTTCCTTCTCTGGAGTGGTCGTACTATTATCATTTTTATCTCCTTAAACAATATTTTCCTTTACCGTAGGAGGGTTATTTGTAATAACATTTTCTTATACATTATCTCTAGTAGTAGACACATTGACTTCCAGAACTGATACATCATGTTCCATTTCATTTTCTTTGATCAATTCCAAACCTATATTTGTAACCTTTTGTATTGTTTCATTCTTTAATTTCTCTATGTCTTCCTTGTCCTTGCTCATCAGAGTGCTAACTCTCTATTTTGTTCTGAATTCCCTATTATAAATTTGAGCTAATTTGTCTCTATCTACATCAGTGAGAGAAGAACCAACCTTTTCCAAGGTGAAAGTCCTATTTTTTGCATCTTCCTCAATTGCTCTCTATCTTCTTACACTCAGGACTTCTTTCAAGTCATCCGGAAGCTGACTCTCAATGTCATTTAGACCAGCATTAAATATAACCATATACTTTACAATAACTTTCTCAATGCTATCTTTATCCTCATTATTTGGCATAGGATACATTTCTGTAGTTTCTTTCAAGCTACCAAATTTTGAAATACTATTAAATAATACATCTAATTTTAGAGGGTTGTGTTCCCTTACCAGAGGATAGTTATCCTTCTTCTTCCCCTTGCCTTTACCCTTAGGAGAGTTTTCTGCTTTAACAGATTGCATTTCTCTCTTCTTGAGGATAAATTCTTCCTTTTCCTTCTCAACCTCTTCTTCACTTTCTTTTTCAATAATTTCAATTTTTGCTTTTTTTGTACTTGTCTCTTCTCCGGAGGCTTGAGATGTTCTCTTCTTCTTCCATACCAACTTAGGTCCTTCCTCTTCCTTTTGTTCTTCATCATCATGATTGATGTACTTTTCTCTTCTCCTCTTAGGAGGTTGTTGATGTACAGAGGCACTAGATGCAACTTTCTTCTTTGACCTTGTTGAAGGTATGGCTCCAGAGGATTTTGGAATAGTAGGAGAGGAAGTAGAGGTCCTAGCTGGCCTTGTTGTGCTGGGAGACCCTTCCGGTGGGGTAGATATGCCTTTGGAATTCTCCGTAGGACTCTTTGGTCAAATCATCTCCTCTAACTTATTCCTCATCTTCCCAACATTGGCCTTTATTTCCTTTTCTTTGTGCTTCAAGTGCACTTCAATGGATTTCTCTTCATAAGTACCAAATCTATCTATAGAGGGATCTCTTGGTTGGTCAACATTAAGTCCGCAAGTCCTGTGATTATGTCTTTTGCTACTTCATATCCCATTTTCAGAATCCATACTATTCTGGGTTCCATTATTTCCATAAAGCATTCATCTTTGCTCACCTTGAAGATAATGTCTTTCTTGTACTTCTTAACAACACTTTTTGGAATTCTTTTCCTTGCTTGCATGTTCTCTTGAAATGTCTTGAAGAAACTGCATAATGCAACTTTCTGAGTTTCTGAGTTATCCAATCTTCTTAAGTGGTCTCTAATTTGCACTACAATTGGAATATAGCCCAACCACATGATATTCTTTGTACTAGGAATCTCTCTAAGAAAGTAAAACAATAAGAAGATGATCAGAGTACCAAATTTGAAAGGGTACTTGGAGTCCTTGGTCTTTTGCAGGTTCCCTAGTAATTGTCGTAATAGCAATTGTAGAGACCAAATTCTCTCTTTTAGTGAAGTATATCTTGTATCCAATCATCATAGAAGCATAATTTACTGTAGGATCTTCAATATCATTCATTGTTAGGATGCACTTGTCAAATTTCACGCCGATGAGCTTCATTACTACATCATTCTTTATAGATTTCAATGTTGGAACTGGTTCAGTGGAGCATAACCCTGTCACAATCCCAATGGATTCCTTGTTGATCATGTGTGGTAGATCCAACCACATAAATTTGTCATGAATGCGGATAAACACGTACTTAACCCAAGCATCCTCATAACAAAAAATAGTGAAATTGTTCCAAACATCCAGCTTCTTCTCTGTCAAACCCTTAAATTTAGTCTTTAGCTTAAAATCATCATCGGTAAACTCATTTACCCACACTTCTCCCAATTTTGCATGATTATACTCTTCCATCTTTGTGTGGATATAGATCCTCACATCCTCTATATGCATTACACCACATGGAATACTTGAAAAAGCACTATCCAGAACCATCTCCATGGATTTAAAAGGATGTTATTTGAAATTTGGATGGAGTCAGTCCACAAATTCTACAACTTGTGGGGTAAACATTTTTAAAATACTTCTAAAAACTTAGGAGAAGATAGAAGTCTGTAAATACCTTTTGATCACTTTCGGTTAGGGTTTCATGCGCAAGAATTCTAAAAAAAATCACCTCGCTCTTTCACTACTCTTCTCTCTTCGAATGCTTGTTTGCATATGATCTTTTAAATGACATGACTTATATGTTACAAGTATGTGCTAATCGGTGTTGTCATTGATGTCAACAAGCTTGTTTTGTCATTGGTGTCAACTGTGTCTTCTGATGAGGTGGTTGTTGTTTGGTTAAGTTGTCTTGCTAAGAGCGATTTGGTTGCTTCTTAGAGGTGCTGAAGATGTTGAGGATATGCTTTTGTTATTGGGTTTCCAAGTACTTTTGAGAAAATTTAATTAACAAAGGAAACATTGTGTTGAAGATGTGTTCTGGCTTAGTAGAGTTATGATCAAGTTTTTCTCCTTATTTCCTCCTAATTGAATATCTAAGTGTGGGGTTTGGATATGTAGTTTAGAAGTGTTTGAAGATGTTAAATTTAGAATTTGGTGCTCCGGATCATTGTGCAGTAAAAGTTGTGTTCACCAATTTGAGAATAGTGTTTGACAGTGTGTCTGGAAGAAAGTATTTTGCTCTGCATTTCTCTGCAGAATGGTTTCAGGTGTTGCATATTTAGATTTATGCTTATAAGGTCTATATATTTCTTCAGTTCAAGTGGTTCATGGTTTGGTGCTTCATAAGTATATTTCTCAAATTGCAGATGATGACAGAGCATGATATTGCTGGTTAAGTACTTCGGTGTGAATTTTCTTCAGGTGAAAGATGTCGTAAAGGAATTTGTTGGTTTTTAGGTGCTTGTGGATGTTTCTAGATCATGTTCAAGCTTGGTGCATGGTCCATATGCCATCATGTAATTTTGAGGAAGCGTGAATTTAAAAGTTTATGGTGTTGACACAAAGATGGCCGACTTGATTGTTTACACTATTTGCGGTTGTGCTTTGGTTAAAGTGAAAGCGTGATGAAGCATGTAAGAGTGGATTTAGGTCCATGCTAAGGTGTGATGTGGTCTACATTTATTCCTTTCCTCCATGGGAATGTTTAGGTCTAGACCTAATTTGAATTTTATGGGTTAAGTTGTGTTCCTGACCTTGGAGAATTTTTTCATGATTAGTGATTGTATAAATAAGTGTCAAGGAGTCATGGATGTGTGATTGCATGAGGGATATGATGTTTGTGATGCAAATTTGATTAGGGTAGTGAGAGCAAAGTTCATGTGTTAGGCTATTAGATGTAGTGAGCAGAAGGTGTCTACTATTTTCAGTGATGCTACGAAGATGTTATTTGTGTTGTGATGGATATTGAGCTTCATTGGAACTGAACTCCATGCATAGGTTAGATGCAACTATATCAGTTCAAATCCTAGCACTAAGCCATTGTTCTTTTATTTCTTTCTTTCTCAGTGGGTAGTGAGTCCACTTGGATAGTGAGTCCACCTGCAGTGAGCATTCTCTCTTTTAGGTAGTGAGCCCTTTGGCAGCGAGTCATTCTTCTTTTATTTCTTTCTTTCTTAGTGGTTAGTGAGTCCACTTGGATAGTGAGTCCACCTGTAGTGAGCATTCTCTCTTTTAGGTAGTGATTCGTTTGGCAGTGAGTCTTTGTAATTCGGTATTGCTACTACATTATATTGTGAGCTAATCCTCACTATAGTTTTTCCCTTTTAGGGTTTTCCACATAAAATCTAGTTTTCTCTTGTGTGTGTTGTTGTTATGATTCAGTTTCAATTATTTTCTTTTCATGCTTCATCATCATAACATCTTTAAAGGTTAATGTGGATCTGAATGTTTGTAAGGGTTTGAAGTTTTGTTACAACTAATTCACCCCCACTATTAGTTGTCTTATGCATTCAACAATTGGTATCAGAGCCCAGGTTCCTTAGAAGAAAGCTTAACAACTTTAGGTAGATCAAGAATGGTGCACAAGAAGAATGTTCCCCTATTTGATGGATCTTCAGAAGATGAGTGTATGACTGTCAGCAGTGAAGAACTTGAGGTTGCTCCTGAGGACCTTGAAAGAACTAAAGGAGAAAACATAGATCTAAAAGAAAGTATCAAAAAATTTAAAGAACAAGTCAAGAAGCTCATAGAAAAGAATAAGGAAATAAGTGAGCAATTGGTGCAAGCAAATAGAACCATCACTGGTCTAAAAATGCAAGTTGAAGACAAGAAAAGAATTGAGGAATTTCTTAATGTAGTTGTGAAATGCAAATCTGAAGAATGTATAAGGCTTTAACAAGAAGTTGTGAATTTAAATTCAAATCTGGAGAAGGCAAAGAATTATGAAGAAAAATTCAAATTAAGTTTTGCAAGGCTTGACGAGACGATTGCAAGTCAGAAAAGTTCCAATGATAAAGGGGGCTTAGGATTTGAAAAAGATGAAAGTTCAAAGTCTGAGCAGACTTCAAATCAGAGGAACAATGGCAAGAAGATCTGGAATCAAAAGAATAAAGCTAGAAGACCTCTGGTCAGATAACCAAATGCTTAAAGGTACCCATCTTTCAATAGTTCTTTTCATTTATGCAATAAGTATGAACACAAAACAGTAGAATGTAGAAGTAGAAAAAATCAAAATGTTCCATCCTTTTCTTGTCAATACTTCACATGCAATAAAGTTGATAATAGAGCTGTTGTATGCAGAAGTAAAGTGAGTCAAAACTCTATTAGGTGTTTTGCATGCAAAAAGATGGGACATAAAGCTAATGAATGCAAAAGTCAAATGAGAACTAGCTATGACAAGGATAGAATAGTTAAATCTTTCAGTGGTTACTATCATACATGCAAGAAATTTGGGCATAAAGCTAACCAATGTAGATCCAAAATGAATGGAAGGAATACTGGTTAGAAAATTGTTGTGTGCATCAATTACAATAGACCTGGACACACTTCTAAGGTTTGTAGAAGTAGAAGGATGAAGAAGGATAATATGGTAAAGAAGAATGAACCAATACAAAAGGTTTATCCAACAGAGACAAAGAAGGAGATGAGTAAGATTTGGATTAAGAAGGATGTAATGAAGGTTTAGGATGAGCCTGTATTGGCATCCGATGTAGATGTTTCCTCTGGGAACTAAAACTAGTGCTTTGGCTCATGGGGAGCCTCATTGAAAATCTTTTCTCCCCTTCCAAAGAAATGGTGCTGATATCTCAGAATGAAGGGATGAGGTTAAGGTTTATCAATAGAGGTTTAAGAAAGGACATAGATTGTGATTGCAAAGGATAAAGGTAGAGTTGTGCAGATTAGATTGGTTAGTAATGTTGCAAGAGGATTTTATCCTTCACAAAGAAGTCTGTCATGCAAGAAAATTTGGTGAATAATAAGTAACAGAAGCTTGGCTTGACAAAACACAGTTGTTTCCAGTATAAAGTAGTTTTCATGTTGATTGTAGGTGTTTGAGGATGTACAGTTGAACTCAGATGTGAATGGACATGAATCTAATGAGTCATCAAGAAGAGAAGAGGAAACTAAAGAAAATTAAATAAAGATTGAAGAACAAGAAGCTTTGGAAAGTATCCTTAAAACTTCCAAGTTTGTGCAGAGGCATCACACTGCATTGGTGATAAGAGCAAAGGTGTATTGACAGGAAGCAGAGCTGCTGAAGAATAGAAAATGAGGTAAAGCTTGAGTATTGGTCTAGAAAGGATTAGGTTGTTGATATATTCACCAAGGCTCTTCCTAAGGATACATTTGAGTATCTTCGGGAGAAGTTAGGGTTATTGGCCCTCCTTCCTTGAACTAGATGCAAAAGGAGATGCATCAGTCCAGTGGATTTCAAGATTCATTCTTTTCTGGACTAATGATTGGAGGCTACCTCTTAGGGGGAGCAGACAGTAGTCATGATGATTGTTGTAGTAAGGGGGAGTATTCAGAGCAGTGACAGATTGTAGAGTAGTAGTGAACAGTGCAAGTATGTGCAGTATCATGACACCCTTTTCCATTGATGTCAAAGGGGGAGAGAGTTCACGTGAAAAACTAAGGGGGAGAAAGAACAATCAGTGATCAAAGAAAGAGAATAAGATGTGCAAAAGAAAGGGGGAGAGTAAAAAAGTTAAAGAAGATTGATGCAGAGTTATGTCTTGATGGTTTTTCACATCATGTGTTTCCATCAATGACAAAGGGGGAGATTGTTGCAAGTATGTGCTAATTAGTGTTGTCATTGGTGTCAACAAGCTTGTGTTGTCATTGGTGTCAATTGTGTCTTCTGATGAGGTGGTTATTGTTTGGTTAAGTTATCTTGCTAAAAGTGATTTGGTTGCTTTGTAGAGGTGTTGAAGATGTTGAGGATATGCTTCTGTTATTGGGTTTCCAAGTGCTTTTGAGAAAATTTAATTAACAAAGGAAACAGTGTGTTGAAGATGTCTTTTGGCTTAACAAAGTTATGATCAAGTTTTGCTCTGTATTTCCTCCTAATTGAATATCTAAGTGTGCAGTTTGGATATGTGGTTTAGAAGTGTTTGAAGATGCTAAATCCAGAATTTGGTGCTCCGGATCATTGTGCAGTAAAAGTTGTGTTCACCAGTTTGAGAATAGTGTTTGAGAATGTTTAGAGTGTGTCTGGGAGAAAGCATTTTGCTCTGTATTTCTTCATAGAATGGTTTCAGGTGTTGTGGTTTTGGATTTATGCTTATAAGGTCTATAGATTTATTCAATTCAAGTGGTTCATGGTTTGGTGCTTCACAAGTATATTTCTCAAGTTGCAAATGATGACAGAGCATGATATAGCTAGTTAAGTATTCTAGTGTGAAGTTTCTTCAGGTGAAAGATGTAAAGGAATTTGTTGTTTTTTGGTGCTTGTGGATGTTTCTAGATCATGTTTGAGGTTGGTGCATGGTCTACATGTTGTTGTGTGATTTTGAGGAAGCATGCATTTAAAAGTTCATGGTGTTAACACAAGGATGGTCGACTTGATTGTTTACACTATTTGTGGTTATGCTTTGGTGAAAGTGAAAGTGTGATGAAGCATGTAAGAGTAGATTTAGGTCTATGCTAAGGCATGATGTGGTCTACATTCATTCCTTTCCTCCATGGGAATGTTTAGGTCCAAACCTAATTTGAATTTTATGGGTTAAGTTGTGTTGCCGACCTTGGAGAATGTTTTCATGATTGGTGATTGTATAAATAAGTGTCGAGGAGTCATGGATGTGTGAGTGCATGAGGGATATGATGTTTCTGATTCAAATTTGATCAAGGTAGTGAGAGATTTCATGTGTTAGGCTACTGGATGCAGTGAGTAGAAGGCATCTACTTTTTTTAGTGATGCTACAAAGATGTTTATGTTGTGATGGATAGTGAGCTTCATTGGAACTGAACTCCATGCATAGGTTAGATGCAACTATATCAATTCAAAGCCTAGTAGTGAGCCATTCTTCTCTTCTTTCTTTCTTTCTCAGTGGGCAATGACTCAACTTGGACAGTGAGTCCACCTGTAGTGAGCATTCTCTCTTTTGGGCACTGAGCCCTCTAGCAGTGAGCCTTTGTAATCTGATATTGCTACTACATTATATTGTGAGCTAATCCTCACTATGGGTTTTCCCTTATAGTGTTTTCCACGTAAAATATGGTGTTCTCTTGTGTGGTGTTGTTATGATTCAGTTTTAGGTATTTTCTTTTCATGCTTAATCATCATAACATGTTTAAAAGTCAATGTGGATCTGAATGTTTGTAAGGGTTTGAAGTTTTGTTACAACTAATTCACCCCCCTCTTAGTTGTCTTGTGCATTCAACATTATAAACCTTTTCCCATAACCTAAATTGCATTAAATTCTCAAATTGATAAAGCTGTCAAACCTTAACTGTAATGCACAGTCACCTTCAACTGCTCCGCAAACTTCTGCAACATGACATTTTCCACTGGTGTCTTCTCCAATAGGTCAAGCATATCAACCTACACGTCATATCCATGTGTTGAAGACATCATCACCATATATTTGGCAGGGGCTTAATGGATTGTTTTTTAAAACTCCCCCTAAGCCAAAGCTTTCAACATAGTTTCTAGAGGAAACATTTACACCAGAGGCTAGCACAAACTCATTCTTCACTTCATTTTCTTCTTTCTTTTTCCAGGCCTTGTTCATTTCTTTCTTCATCTCTACTGGATCCATAATCTTCACTGGATCACTCTTCTTTACTCGATCAACCTTCACATTCTTACTTCTGCAAAACTTGGCTATGTGTCCTAGTTTTTTGCACTTGTGACATCTGACATTTTGAACAAGGTTATTTTCATTCATTCTAGATCTGCATTGATTAGCCTTATGCCCAAATCCATTTCATGTATAACAATAACCATTGAGATATTGAAACATCATACCATTATTGTAACCATTCATCATCTGATTTCTGCATTCACTAGCTCTATGACCAAATCTCTTGCATCTAAAACACTGACCAAAAAATGATTGAACATTCTGATTCATTTTGCTTCTACATTCCATAGCCTTATGTCCAAATTTATTGCAAGAGTAATAGTAACTAGAGTACCTTTATGCAGCCAGTTGTCTAATAGGTAGCCTTTTGAAAATTTTCTTTTGGTTCCAGACCTATCTATTATTACTCTTCTTATCTGCAATCTCCCTTTGGTTATTGTTCCTTTTTTCAGCATTTCTTGAAGTCTGATTTGCCTTTGAACTTTCACCCTTCTCAAATCCTAATCCTTCTTTATCCTTAGGAGCCTTTTGATTTGCAATCATTTCATCAAGTAGGATGGAGCTTTTCTTAAATTTGTCTTCTTGATCCTTTGCTTTCTCTAGCTCTATCTTTAAGACCAAAATTTCTTGTTCAAGCCTTGAACATTTTTCAAATTTATCTTTCAGTTTTGCATTTAGGCATTCTTCAATCCTTTTTCCTTCCTCAATTTGCATTTTTTGACTGGTGATTGTCTCATTTCATTCTTCAAATTTATCTTTTAGTTTTGCATTTAGGCATTCTTCAATCCTTTTTCCTTCCTCAATTTGCATTTTTTGACCGGTGATTGTTTAAGATGTTCATTTACTTCCTTGTATCTTTATTTGAACTTCTTATTTTTGCTCTCTCAACTTCTTGATGCATTCATCTACTTCCTTAATATTTTCTTCCAGATCTCTGTTCTCACATTGAGTTCTTTCTAGATCTTCAAAGGTTGATTTAAGTTTTTCGTTAATATCAACTATGCAATCTTCTTCAGTAATTCCAACAACAAGAGTTTCTTCCAGAGGGAAAGGATATCTCCTACTCGCCATGTGTTCACTCTTCAAGATCCGCCTTAAGCAGTTATGATTCTTCTAAGGAGCCAGGCTCTGATAGTTGAACACCCATAATACTAAGAGGGGGGGGGAGGTGAATCAGTATTCTTTGAATCAATTTTGCATTTAGGCATTCTTCAATCCTTTTTCCTTCCTCAATTAGCATTTTTTGACTGGTGATTGTTTAAGATGTTCATTTACTTCCTTGTATCTTTATTTGAACTTCTTATTTTGCTCTCTCAACTTCTTGATGCATTCATCTGCTTCCTTAATATTTTCTTCCAGATCTTTGTTCTCACATTGAGTTCTTTCTAGATCTTCAAGGGTTGATTTGAGTTCTCCATTAATATCAACTATGCAATCTTCTTCAGTAATTCCAACAACAGGAGTTCCTTCCGGAGGGATAGAATATCTCCTAATCACCATGTGTTCACTCTTCAAGATCTACCTTAAACGGTTAAGCTTCTTCCAAGGAACCAGGCTCTGATACCAATTGTTGACCACCCAGAATACTGAGAGCGGGGGTGAATCAGTATTCTCTAAAACCACTTAAGCATTTAAACATTTATTCCACAGCATATTCAATTTGCAGTAAGAAAGGAAAGCATGAAAGCAACCATCAAAGCACATAACACATGAATACCAAATTTTTATATGGAAAACCCAAAAAGGGAAAAACCACGGTGAGCATCAGCTCACAATATATTATAATGCAACTGGTTACAAGTTTGATACAAAATGGTGGACTCACTGTCCATAAGAGAAATGCTCACTGCTGGTGGCTCACTGCCAAAGGACTCACTGTCCTGAATAGAGAAAGATAGAGAAAAGGGTGGCTCACTACCAAGTAAGAGTTGTTAGTAATGCATCTGACCTATGGTGAAGATACAATTCCATTGAAGCTCAGAATACTGACTTAACACACTTCATTTTCACTACTATCTTATCTTTCCCTTCTCTATATTAGATTTCATAGACACACACACACACACACACACACACACACACACACACACACACACACACACACACACACACACACACACACACACACACACACTTATATGTCTCGCGTCATCGCTCTCTCTATTGGGTGAATTTTTTGTTGTTTAGCTAACTAACGGCAAAATGGTTATATCACCACAACTATGGTGAGACAGAGTCTCTCCTCTCAGCAAGGGGAGTTTCCCTCTAGATAATGGATTATTGCTAATCAACAACTTTTAATACTTATATAAACTAAAACTATGCTTGGGGTGTTTTCATTGCATCCTATTCTCTTTTTTTAGAATAGATGTTTTTCTCTTCAAAATGATAACTTCAACAAAAATGATATTTGATAACTTCTGAACTGAGACAAACCATAGAAACACAAAGTCTTCTATTGTTTGACATATTTCCCACAAATAAACTTGGTTAAATTCAAATGTAGCCCAAAGTCTCCACTTTCATCCAATATGATATAACTAGATTGAACACAACAGTTTACAACAGAAAGTCTTTAAACAATTCTATTCTCACAAATGTAAACACAAACTCCTGCAATGAGAAAATAGCACAAAGTCTATTTAACCAAAACAAGAACACTTCTCTCAATTTTAAATAAAACTCCACGATTCCATAAATGATTCAATATAATATAACACCAATGACATATGAACACTGATATCATAAAACAATATGATTCAACTCAAAGTTTGATACTCAAACTACTTGCTTATATTAATATTTGCTTGAAATTTTGATAAACATGAAAATCTCAAAGTCTTGATATGTTTTTCAATCTGGCAGAGTTTCTTTGCAATAGATTAAAGATAAAAATTACAAAAGAGGCCCTCTTTATTTATAGGGAGAGGCCTTGAGAAATTTTAGGAAAATACCTAACTATTTTGACTTATTCAAAAATAGGAGTCCTTATTGAATTGGGACTTCCTAAGTTTTTACATGTAATTACATATTGGAAAAGTACATGTAAATATGTCCAAAAATAAATACAAAATCCATATGAACTACAAAAATATTCTAAGGCATAGATCAAATATGTCAACTTCCATTGACATCCTTCTTTGCTGATCCTTCATAAATTGTGATTACTACTTGTATTTCAATACTATCTGGTGGCACAGTGTTGTTGGAGATTACTCTGGCCTTAGTGATGGCATCTCTGATGGTAGGGGTGACTTTCTCATGATCTTTCAACTCGACCTTCAAATTATCTATGGTTACTTGATAATCTGTCAAGTTATCCAATGAATCGGTTGAGAAAGCTTTTTCTTCAAACTCAAGCTACATCATCTTATTGAATTCTGTACCATTTCATCAACTGGAAGAAACTCATGATTATCATCAATCAATTTACACGGGAGTTGTTCCAACTTGTGTAAGAGACTTAGATCATTGTCATCACACAACTCTCAAGCATCTCCTAGTTCTTTGATTACTTCATTCAAGGCTTTCCTTCGGTGAACTAGGCCTTCTTTTATTGAAACATATGCCTCTCGATTTGCAATAATGCCAAGTGAAACAAGAGTCTTCATTTTCATGCTTTCCCATTTTTCCAAACTAGAATCAAAATATTCAATATCTACAGAAATAGAATCAATCAATTCATATAATTATGTTTTTACCTTGGCCATTTTTTCTTTTCTTTATGCTGCTACCTTCAATAATGAAACACCCTGTGTTGACAATTTCTTTAGATATTCCTCTACAACCCTCCCTTTTTCTTGAGTTTTTTCATCTTTTTGGACCAAGAGATTTTCAACTGTTACTGCCATAGGCTCTATAATTTATGATGTCATTGTGATCTTTTGTAACACCATAGCTAACTGCTCAACTTTTGATTTGTAGTATTCCTTTTGTTTCTTCTCCTCATCATATTTCTCAAGAAGAGATGTGGTAGTGACCTGGAAATCAGATTTAATACCTGCATGTGTTAATTTCCCCTATTCCACCCTAGATATCACATAGTCATTCACATCAAAAGTACCTTTAGTAGCCTCAGGAGGAGACTTGGCAATCTCTGCATATTTGATTCGCTTATCATCAATAAGTCTTGACATAGTCTTAGGCTTCTTCTTTTGTACCTTTGGCTTTGGAGTCAGCAGTTTCCCCAAATCAATATCATCTAGTGATATCTCATGTTTCTTTCTCTTAGGAGTATAAGCTGAAAGCCATGGGGGAAGTATTGATGTACTTATATTCTGATCAAGAACCATAGGTGGAGTGGAAAGAGATGTACTTACACCTGTGGTAACAACAATAGGAGAAGTATTGGTGAACACAACACTTGTTACATCCACATTAACGGCTTGCTCAAAACTCAAAACAAATTGCTCAAACATTGCAGAACCATCAATGTCATAAGAAGCGGATTACAGACTAGGAATAGATCTAGAAGAACATAGAACATTATCAAAATTCACATTAGAATCATCAAAAATTGTTTTGGAAGATGATGGAGACTCAGATGATTGAATGTGAATGGGTGACATTGGGGTAATTGGAGGATTTGGCATAGAAACTGAAACAGGCACATTTGGATGAGGAGAGGAGACATCAGTATCCTGTAACACATCTCCATGTGGAGACATAGCTATATCCTGCACATTTTCCTCTTCTTCTTCTTCTTCTTTCTCCTGATCACCCTCATTATCTGATGCAGACTTATCCTCAACATCCATGTCCTCAACATTCATGCCTTCAGAAGCTAGTTCTTCGACATCTTGTTTTGCATCAACTTCCATTTCTTTAGCAACAGATTCTTCCTTTGCTTCCCTAGCTTTGCTTCCTCTTGTCACAAATTTGATCTTAGGCTTGGAAGCCTTAGATGTCCTAGGAGCATCATTCTTATTCTTGATTCTCATCTCAACTTTCTTTCCCGTTTTCTCAAAAACTTCTTCCTCTAAACCGGTGATAAAATCCTTCAATGGTATACCTTTGCTTTGGAGCCACATGTTTATATTGGCTAACATAGGCTCAAACCTTTTCCTTAGGGAAGTCAATTCCTTCTGAGACCATTGTATAGTAGGCAAGGGAGAGTTAGCAGCATTCTTATTAACATAGATTGAATTGAGAACCTCTTCATTATCAACCATGTCCTCTGAAATATCAGCTAGATCCAAATATTCAATTTGGTCCAGAGATAACCTGCTGTAGTCTAGCTTTCTGATTTCCTCTTCTATCCTCAGATCAACCTAGATGTCCTCAACCATTGGCTCATGAAATTGAGTCTTTCTTTTGATTTTATCCTTCACCCCTCTATAATCAAATTTTGACCTCCTCTTGAATTGCTTCATAGTTACCAATTGCATTTCAATTTCCATAGCTCTGGCTTTCACTGCAGTTGAAACTGAGTATCTACCGATCTCAATAGGAAATCTAAAACCAGGCTTCTTTAACTCCATTTTCTTGTTGTGGACATTTGTTGACACAGCTCCATCAGAATCATTTTGTCAAAAGGAAATCTTGGCAACATATACAGATAACCTTGGAAAAAGCCAACCCTTAAGTATGTGAAAGTTGGAAACTAAAGGAACAAACAACCAAAACCATTTACTACTGACCATGCTTCATCTGAAACTCTTCTTTGTTCCAACTGAGGATAAAAAAGGCACAAGAACACAGCAAAGAAGGCATCATTTACCCTTCTGAAATGGTGGATTGAACCCTTCAATATAAGCTGAGGATAATACTGATAAACAAGAACAACCCTCCTATCCCCTTCAGATGTCGAGCCTGGGAAAATCCTCATTGAGGATGCTATGTACACAACATAGGAATTCATATGTACCTTGATCAGTTATTCATGGAGAGCATTGCTAATTTGTTCACCCCAGAAGATTGTCTATTTGCCCTGAAGTATAATTTTAATGAAAGGATACATCCATTCATGAAAAAGTGAAGAAGAAGCTAGTCCCCTTACCCGACTGAGAAGAGTTATCAAATCACCCACTTCCTCAACAAAATCACTTCGAGGGAAGCTCCTCAGCCACCTAGATAAGTTTGATCTTGGAGTCTTAAGCCACTTGGTATTAATTACCCTTTTAGCCTTCTCAGAATTCATCATATTCTTTCTGAGCAATAGTGAAACCAAGTTTCACAACTTTAGCAGGAGTAGGACACATGAAAACCTTATCAACAAACTCTGGATCTAGTCTCATAATTACATTCCCGTTTGCATCCACCACTGCCCTAGTATCTTTGTTGTAGAAGTGAGCACATTGAAGAACAAACTCTGTATTGTGTGTTTCCACTGGAAATCAAGACACCAGGTGAATGTTGCTCTTGACAATTGTTTGCATAAGAGGGCTGGGGTTATCTGACTTAGTCCTCTCTACAAATTCAGTCATATCCACATGACCAATCTCTGCGTCCCGAATATCATCAACATTCAAAGTGACTGATGTGATTGGGAAAATGCCTTGATACTTGTACTTCATTACTTTTACTTTTTTTGGAGACATATCAGTCATTTGGAAAAATGACTCCTTCGGATGAAGACCTTGGAAGCTACTTGCAAGAGAAACTATAATCAAAGAGTCATGATTCAGCAGTTAGGGGAAATACTGGCAATTTTGGGAAACTACATATTTGTTGATCATGACTAAAGGGATGAGCTTTTAAGGGCTAAAGTGCAAGCGGGTCAAAAAATGGAGGAAAGTGGGCTCATGATAGTAATTCAGAAAGTTTTCCAGAGTTAGAAACATTTAAGGGAGTGAATGCATGGGTGGCGAAATTTGCCGCCTTTGCATGTTGGGAAAAACTTTTCATGTTCGAGCGGCAAAATTTGCCGTCTTAGCATATTGGGAAGTTCATAGTTTGCTTTGTGTAAGGGCAGCGAATTTTGCCACCCATACATTCAAGGATAAAACACTTGTGAAACGTACAAGCGGCAAAATTCGCTACTTTAGCATATGAGATATTTCATTTCCATGTAGGGACAGCATTTTTTACTACCCTTGCATGAGGGTAGAAACAAAGTCAAGGTAAATGTATCGGCGGTGATTTTCACCACTGATGCATTTAAGTCTATTGAGGAAAAATGTATGAGATTAAGGTATTATCGGTGAAAATGACCGACACCACAACTAACAATCAAAACATCGTCGGTGATTTATACTGACCATGCAGGAATAGAAAACAAGTTTTACAAACCTAATTTTACAAGACACGAGATCACACATTAATAAACTTAGGGTTTATCTTTGTTAGAATTGGAGAAATGGGAATGAGAAAACATAAACAAAAGAAAACCTAAGTTTTATGAAAACTAGGGTTTTTAAAAGAAAAATGACTCATAGGAAAAGATGAACAAACAATGATACAAAAATTTAAATACAACAATAATTTAAAAAAAAAAACGTAAACAAACATTCACAGGTAAACCCTAAAGAAATAAAAACAAAAGAAAAACAAAAACAATGGCTTACCTGGAAAAGCCGATTAAAACCTAAACACGACCCCGAAGACTAAAATCTGTGCAAATCCAAAAGCCGCGTGATCTAGCGACCTCAGGAAGAAATTACTAGTTGTTTAGAAGGTTGGAGAAATGAAAAATAAACAAAATACAACAAGTTTAAACCTTTAAAAGGTTAAAAAAAAAACATTAATGCCAACACGAGTGACATTAATATCACTGTAGTTCATGCGATCCACAAAGATATGCTTGGTCGATGAAATTTACTGACAATGCATGTCATCATGCCATATGCATAAGCGGCGGATATGACTGCTTGAACACATTTAAAATTCAATAGGGAAAATGCATGGGCGGTGATTTTTGCCGACCATGCACATCAAATCAACAATAAACATGCAAGAGCGGTGATTTTCACCGACCTTGCACATGAAACCTGAAAATTTTCTAACACCCTAAAATGATCAAAATTGATATTTTGACAAGCTTGTAACCTAATTGATTTTCACAAATCTTGAGGAACTAATCTAAGGGAATGTCACAAGCTATTCTACGGTGTCAAATGACTTCGCATGAGGCCAAGAAAACTTGCCTCGATTTGTGAACTTAGAGTGTAGGCTACGAAACAGACAAGTTTTGTAGGGGTTGTCTACAAAATGAGCACAGCTGATTTTGAGGACAACACTCTCCACATACCGCAATCAAGCAAAACATCAAATAGGTTGGCATAATAGATGTACCGTGTGACCTCTTGACCTGCCAGTTCAAAACTCAACCCTATATGCTTTGCGGAGAGAACCAAAGTATGTAACACATTAAGATAGGTTTGCCATAGCCTATAATTACTCCCATAATTCTGCTACATACATAACTCAATTCCGCACAACCTCAAAACCTGTGCGTCGGCACCACTGGTGAAGTAATAATAGAATGAACCAACTGTTTACTCACAACTCAACACACAAACCACAAAAATGCTTGTCACTTGGAGAGAACATATTTCTGACATCTGTGAACTTACCCTCAAAACTGCATAGCATAATATTCATATGCGATGGAATGTGGAGCATTCCAACATACCACCAATACTGTCATTATACTGTCATTACAGAGTCTGATACTCTGTTAATTATATCTTCAACTGTGGAGGACTTCAAGCCTTGAAACTTTGGATTTGGACTCCTTCAATATGTATCAAAATTACCTCAGAACCGCATGACAAGATTCTTCATAGCGGAGTAATGCAGACCCAAAAACTGGTTCATTGAACACTGAAGATAGTACTCTAGGACTTAGACAAATCTACAAAACAATTGGTGCTTTGGTCTTCTCCGGACCAACACTACTGCATCTCTATAATAGGTTGCCATTAATGACAACACCATACACCGTTATGCTCTTTGATGAGTCTAGTTTATGACTCAATTTTGTTAGACTTTATTATCCATTTGCTATAGTTATCATGGACTTTGGTACTTAGATCTTGATCTTTTCATGACATTTCCTCAAAATCATAAGATGTTGGGCATAGGTTATTTCCTATAATCTTTAATGACATTAACATGCCATATGAACTATCTATGCTAATTTTACATGTGGTTAATGAATGTTACTCTAAGATAGTTACAGATATGCAATTATTGTGCGTACTAATATTGTTATGCAGATATAATTAGTAGCCATAAAGTCAAGGAAGATTCTGCCAGTTGGTTACTCTCCATCAAACTCAAACAATGTGGTCATTCAAATGTCAAATGGAGGGAAGATAACCAACTTACAACTGGTCTTAATTACTTGTTGAGCAAATTTAGGAGTTACTGTTGTGCTAGATCTGCATTGAAGTGACTTGCTTGACCAGATTCCACGCATGCATAACCTCCTCTCCACTTTCTATGCTTTCCCTAAAATGGCATCCTCCTATTATGTTGGATTTGACCGCCTTGCTAGGTAGTTGGTTTTGTAGTTTTCTTTCTATAAATAAGACTCAAATGCTCCTTCTGAGGGGTTGATTAATCTGAGGTTGTACTTGCATTATTAAGTTTTTCAGTAATATAGTTAAGTCATTCAGTTGTACTCACATTTTCTAATGAATAAAATGAAGTTATAAGTTCACATCTCTGAGTTTACATTTGTCTTAAGGAATACTCATCCAAGGGGGCCCACTTGGTGAGCATTCCATCCTTTAGTTTAGTTGTATTTTCTATTAAGTAGTTAGTTAAATCTAGCATTGAATGTTCTTGCAGCCACTAGAATTCCATTATGTGTCTATTCCTGTAGCCAAAGCAGACAGAGTAGTTTCCTATTTGTTTGCCCAGGATTTCAATTTTTGTCATGCACTTCAGCTTAGCATAGTTGTTGGTTGATATTCAACATTTATGTTATTTCTTTTCAAGTAGTTTATTTTCAGCATTATATCTTTCTTAGCTATAGAATGAATGTGGCTACTTTGGAAGTTCCTAGTGCACATACTGTGCTGACCCATTTCAAGTTCATGTCCCTGGGTTGACAAGTTAAATGCATCTTCATAGTGATTAAGACAGCTATTTAGGTTAGATGTCCAATCTCTGAGTCACAGCTTTATGGGCTTAGTTGTTAAATCATTGTAGGAGACCAACATTTTTGGCACCGTTGCTGGGGATGGTGTCAAACTAGGAAGATCTTTGGAGTCATCTTTAGTATTATTTCTTGCAAAAGTATTTTTGAAAGTGTGGTCTTAGTATATCCTTCATTTAGGAAGTAACGATCCATAATCCATTCACAACATTCTTTGTGTGAGGTGGCTGATACTAAGTATATTGCATGCACAGAGGTAGAAGAAGAGATGCTTTAGGGAGATTCCTTCCTAATGATCCAAATTACCCAGCAGAAGAAGCAAAAGTGAATCCTTTTCTTGATGCATTCCCTGATTTGAATAGTTCTGAAACATCCTCTGAAGAACAAGCTGCCCAAAACTTGATTGACAATCCATTTGCCTTGATAATAAGCCAAGCAGCTATGGCTGCCCAAAATGTACTCAATCAACCAACCTTTCCATTTCCTATTGCTTATCAAAATGAAGTGGATAATCTCAAAAACATCCCTGCTTCAGCTCTCCCCAAGTTCTATGGACTTGCAACAGAGGACCCAGACACCTTCTTGTTTGAATTTGATATCCTCTGCAGAAGCTATGACTACACTACTGATGCTCATAGGCTTAAACTATTTCCTACTACCATGAAAGATGCTGCATTGAGGTGGTTTAGGGGTCTAGGTTGTGATATTGTCAATACTTGGGATGAGATGAAAGAGAAATTTCTTGAGAAGTATAAAGACTATTGTAGGAGTGGAGATATGAGAGGAAATGATATTTTTAGAATGCAGCAGAAAGAGGATGAAATTTTGGAGGATTACATCTCAAGGTTCCTGTTTTGTTTACAAAAATCTCCCCATCATACACTCAATGAGGAGTCTCAGAAACTACTCTTCCTTAGAGAAATAAGTGAGCTTTGTACAGATGCCTTGGATTTAATGGGAGGAGGATATATTACCCAAGTGCCTTGGGAGGATATTAAGAAGTTTTGCAAGAATTATTCTAGAGTAGCCATGAAGAAAGGAAAAGGTTTCCATTCCCTTATGGGCAAAACCTCTACCAATGGAGTTTCAAGGATGGAGATAAGTCATTTGATGTCTGATTTTAAGCAAGATATTATAAATAATATGGCCACCCAGTTGGACACACTTCAGGAAAAGAAGAAGCATGAAGAGGGACTGCAGATGCAAGATGGTAACTAACATTGACAGTAAGCAGATTCCACCCGAGTTCAAGCCAATCCTAGTTGAAGAAGATCAAGTCTACTATGTTGCACAAAGGAGGCCAAGGGCTCCAATACAAGGTATGCCACCAGATCCATTATCATTTGCTGGACCATATTTTAATACTTATGCATCTGGTAACCAATGGCAACAACCATCTCCATCTAACTAAGGAGGATATTCACCTCATCCTTGGAATAACCCCCCAAACACATGGCAAAATTACCAAAACCATGCACCCCAGTGGCAACAACCTCAGGATAATTAGCAGTCACCTCCAGGAAACTGGCAGCAAACATCTCAATGGAGGGGAGGACAACAATGGCCAAACCAGACAACTAATTATATGCAGCCACCTTCTCAGCCCTAGCAGCCTGCTATAATGCCTCCACTTGCTAGTTCAAATTCAAATACACCTAAACCTACTTAGTTACTAGCTTAGCCCTCACCTAACCCAAATAATAGACCATAGCAGTAGCCAGTATACTCTGCTGATCCAAATCAATTCCTTGCATATGTTGTGAATGTAAGTGACATCCACCTGCGTTCAGGACTACCTTGGCATCTCCTTCTAGACCCATCATTACTGAGCTTCCTAAGGAGGAAGAGGAGCCTTTAAATGCCCCCATTTAGCCAAATGCACCTAAAAATCCTGAACTAGTACCAATCAAGCAGACTGCCTAAGAACCACCATTTCCACAAAGGTTGAAAACTATGAAACAAAAGGAAGAGAAAGAGGAACCCACCTTTGACATTCTAGAGTAGTTGAAACATGTATGTGTCAAGATCCCTCTATTTCAGGCCATAAAAGATGTTCCTATATATGACAAAGCAATCAAGGAAGCATGCCTTAAGAAGCCAGGTAGAAAAAGGAAAGACCCCACTATGGTTTGTGTGGTGGGACAGTTGGCTGACATCATGCTTGGGAAAGTGTATGTGCCCAAATATAATGATCTAGGGAGTCCTATGGTAGGAGTTGTTATAAATAAGATCCAAATCAGAAATACTCTGATTGATCTTGGAGCAGCCATAAATGTAATGACTAAGGATATCCTGTAGCAACTAAATGTTGCAAACATGAGACCTACTCCTACTATCCCATAGCTTGCTGATAGTTCTATTGTTAAACCTGATGGGATAGTAGAGGACCTTGTGGTATCCCTAGACTCATGGGAATATCCAACTAATTTTATGATACTTTTTCCTAAAGCCACATTGGGTACCCCATCATTCTAGGAAGGTCATGGTTAGCCACAGCTGATGCTTATATTAGATGTCAATCAAGAGACATGACCATCTCTGATGGGAGAATCACTAAAAAACTTGTTCTTTACTCACCTGCACAACCATCTCATGATATGGATAATCCTGTTTGCCCACATGTTGGTGACGAGGCAGAGGAAGCTAATTCTGTGGAACAGCTTATGATGTTAGGCAAAAGTTCTTTCATGCAGCTTCAAGAGGAAGAGGAGTTGTTGTCTAACATAATTCAAAATCCTTGTGAAGTAGAGGAAGCATCATCCTCTCATTCTGCTGATCCAGTGAAGATACTTATTCCCACCTTTCTTGCAGCAACAGGAATGTCTCATACATTGCTTCCACAAGAAATTAAGGTACCAAGCATTAGTGAAGAAACTACAGTAGACTTAACAACTCAAGTAGAGATTTCAGAAGAAAGATATTTGAATATTAACAACAAATTGACTCAAGAACAGCAGTTATCTTTGACAATTTTGTTAAAGAAACACAAGAATGCCTTTGCATGGGATTACCATGACATGAAAGGACTAGATCCCACATTATGCACCCATAGGATTTACATAAAGGAAGATTGTACACCAGTAAGACTGCCACAAAGGAGAATCAACCCTGCATTAAGAGAAATTGTCAAAGAAAACTTAGAGAAGCTATTAGATGCAGGATTTATCTACCCAATCTCAGATAGCCAGTGGGTGTCTCCTTTGGTTCTCATGCCCAAAAAGGGAGGGAAATGGAGAGTCTGTATTGATTACAGAGAATTAAAATTTGCCACCAAAATGGATCATTTTCCCCTTCCTTTCATAGACCAGGTATTAGACTCACTTGCAGGAAAGCAATACTTTTCATTTTTGGATGGGTTCAGCGGTTACAATCAGATACAGATTGCACCAGAGGATCAAGAGAAAACAACATTTACCTGTCCTTGGGGGACATATGCCTACTCAATGCTTCCATTTGGCTTGTGCAATGCACCTGTAACTTTCCAAAGGGCATTCATTAGCATAATTTCAGATATCTCACATGATTGCATGGAAATCTATATGGACGATTTCACTACTTATGGTGCTACTTTTGAAGAGGCATTAGCAAACTTAGGGAAGGTGTTGGAGAGATGTGAAGACCACAATCTGTCCCTGAACAGTGCAATGTGCTTCATGATGATGTAGGAAGGAGTAGTACTTGGCCACTATATCTCTTCAAAAGGAATCCAGGTAGACCCAACAAAGATTGAAGTCATCATCAATCTGCCCATTCCTACAAAGCAAAAAGATGTCAGAAGCTTCTTGGGTCATGCAGGGTACTATAGACGTTTCATCAAATATTCAGCAAAATGGCCTCTCCATTGTATACTCTTCTCACGAAGGATGCTGAATTTCAGTGGAATGAAGACTGTAATAAAGCATTTTTTGATTTAAAGGCAACATTAACTCATGCTCCTGTACTAAAGGGCCCAATTGGGAGCTTCCTTTCCACATTCATACTGATGCATCAGATTATGCCATAGGAGCAGTCTTAGGGCAGAAAGAAGGAGCCATTGAGCATGCTATTTATTTTGTCAGCAAAAACTTACAAGGAGCTAAGTTCAATTATATAGTAACAGAGAAGGAAATGCTGGCAGTAATCTATGCACTCAACAAATTTAGGCACTACATAATGGGCTATAAAATCTTTCTGCACATAGATCATGTAGCCATTAGGTATCTTATAAACAAACCTTTAATATCAGGTAGATTAGCAAGATGGGTGTTGCTAATGCAAGAATTTGACATCACTATTGTGGATAAGCCAGAGAAGGCCAACGTAATTGTAGACTTTCTTTCAAGGCTGACTACATCAAAGGACAACCAAGTCATTAATGACTTTTCCCCTGATGAACATTTATTTTCGATCACTATGCAAACACCCTGGTATGCTGACACAGCCAATTGTCTGGTCACAGGAAGAGTCCCTCCTCATTTCTCTCCAAAGGAGACAAGGGTGCTCATTGAAAAGTATTTTCCTTTTTCATGTATTATTGGATGTTTGTTCTACCCTGGACCAGACAATGTCATGAGGAGATGTGTGAGAGAAGATGAAACATATGACATTTTGCATGCATGCCACAATGAACCATGTGGAGGGCATTTTGTAGTAAAAAGGATAGTAATGAAGATTTTGAATACAGGTTATTACTGGCCCACACTCCACTTTCATTCATTGCTCAATCAAATTCTTAAAAGGTGACCGGTACTTTCTCCATGATTTTTGCAACTGATCTTCCGCACATCAAGGTACG
The DNA here is from genome assembly GCA_027924645.1 of Cunninghamia lanceolata. Classification (NCBI taxonomy): domain Eukaryota; kingdom Viridiplantae; phylum Streptophyta; class Pinopsida; order Cupressales; family Cupressaceae; genus Cunninghamia; species Cunninghamia lanceolata. The sequence continues at coordinate 19,792,126 of BSBN01000112.1, read as the reverse complement.
CATGCTTTAATTTGTTATATCTTAATTATCTTTTAGTACATTCATTTAATTATTGTAAATTGATGTCGATGTTCTCCATAGCATGTAATTATTCCCTACCTCGTCCAGTCACACATCATCATTTTGCATGCGAGGACACATGCTCAAATTTAGGTTGGGGAGGGAGTGTGAATACCATGTCCACATGTCAGTCCATGTGCTTTACGCCAACATGTCAACAAAATTTAAAATTGAATGATTTGAATTCTGAGTGAGATGACAGCTTGCAAGTGTGAGGTGATAGCCTTCATTGATTACTCCTTACTGCCTATACTACTCTTGTCATAATCTTGTGTTCCCAAATAAGGAAAATTTAGACGACATTAGTGATTGAAAATTTAACAGAGTTGTAAGAAGGTGAAGTTTAGTTTTTCAAAAAAAAAATTGCAGAAAGAAAAACTTTGCAGAGTGATTGTTTTCAGATAGCTAAAACAATGGGAGGTGGATTAATTTGAAATGAACCCACGGTTCATGATGTATTACTGGAGGATGCACCCAGCTAGGCCAAGTTTAGAAATCGTGGGTGGTTAGATTATTTCTTCAAGTTGAATGGTTTTAATGAAAATGTTGCATTGGAAGTTGCCCAAACATTGTCTGAAGGTAAGGCCACGGTAAAAGGGTTAGAGGTGTTGGCTACTGAAGAAAGAATTGCAGAAGTTATAGGGTTGCCTGTCGATGGTGAGAATTACACTGTTACCAGAGATGCTAGGTTAGCTAGGGTTGAATTTACGGAACCTAGTGACCCTCCAATAACTGTAGACAAACAGGGAGCCAAGAGAACCTCTTTACCTGAGCCATGGAAGCAAGTAGATGTTCATTTTGTGAGGTACATTACTTGTGAAGGTCATCAGTCGAATCATCATTCTGTGCATTTTAAATTGTTGAATCATATGAGGCATGGGAGAAGAATGAATGTGCCAAACGTGCTATACCACCTTCTCTCAATCATGGCGGCCGAGACCCAAAAAGGTAGGGTTAATTTTGTTTCCCACCATTGTTTGATCAAATTGTTAGTTGAAAAGTCTCTGCATGATGTGTCTGATATGACTTGGGAAGAATTCTTAAATATTGACCAAATTAGACCAAGGCATTTGCGACCTACGGTTGTGCCTCAACCTCGTAGGACTAGGAGAAGAGTGAGTTATGTTGAAGCTACTCCGGGAACCTCAACTTCTAGTGCGAACCCTCCTGCAGCAAAACAAGCTATTGAGATTAGTTCTTCTGAGGCAGAGCATTCAGATAAAGTGAGTTCTTCTTTAGATTTTGATGATGATGTTCCTCTGAGAAACCTAATTTGAACTAGGGCATAGAAGAAAAAAGTAGAAATAAGAAAGGGTAAAGCTAAAAAGCAAACTGTAGGAAAGGGAGTGCCAGGTTTTAAGAAATGGAAGGCTGACACTGTTCTTCCTACAGCTGAAGAAAAACATGAGAGCTCTCCTCAGAAATCAAGACCTGCTGAGTCAGCCTTTGGTGTGCCTCCATAGAGAAGCCCTAGGGCTGAAGGAACGTCGCCAGAAGATACTGAGGCTACAACAGGGCATGAGAATGTTGGAGAAAAGGATATATTTAAGGAAGCAACAAATGTAACATTGGTAGACCTTGCTGCTACTGCTAAACAAATTGAGAGTCAGGGACATGAAGATAATTAGGAGCTCCTACAACAAGAAGCCTTGTAGCCCGAATTGGCTGAACATTCAGAAACCATGCAATTAGTGCTATATGAAGAGCAACCATCAGTGCCAGGAAAGTTGTTGGTAGGAATACACAGGCCCTCTAATTTTTCAATGCATATGGTAGCTATGAATTTATGGAATGAAATGCAGAGGAGAGAGGAAGAATGGAAAAAGGAGAAGCGTAGGCTGAAGAATGAAATTCAAAAGAAAGATGAACTTGAAGATAAGAACGCAGAAATTGCAACTTTAAAGGAGAGAGTGGATAATATGGCAGCCTTAGTGCCTTAGGTATTAGAGTGTAAGACTCCTCCAAGGGTCTATGTTCTGTATTTAAAGGAAAATTATCTTTCTTTTAAAATAGCAAGGATTGTTTTAGGTTTGAATCCTTCCATTGAGTCTCCTCTTGAATTTTTCAATGCTTATCGGATTGCTCCTCCTAAAATGAAGAATTTGTTGTGTGAATTCTATTTACATAATTATGTTGTGTCCCAAGATCATGAGTGCAATCCCTTGTTGTATGTTGGGGATGTTCAATTGAGGGCATTTAAGTCCTGGATACAAAATGATATTAGTTAGGGACAATAGTTCAGGGCTTATAAGTAAATAGAATTCAGCACTCCCCTACCCATCAGAGCTGAATCTAGAAATCCAAGAAGCATTTTCAATGATTGGCACAGAATGCTTTATAGACCAAGCTATGGCAATAGAATCTTGCCTGAGAGAGAACCAACTTACAGAGAACATGAGAAGGTTGCAAACACTATTGGAGAATATGTAAAGGGACATTTGGCACAAAGGTGGAATAGTTTGTCTGATGAGCTAAAACAAGCATAGCCTCACTCTCTATAGAACTATGCTACAACATGTAAAAGAGTGGATAGATATATACAGATTGGGAGGACAAAGGGACAATTCTAGCTTCCCTTAATTTTCCAACCACCTATCCTATTTTGGCCTATGCGAAATTATAGGTTTTACCGGTATGACATTGATGAAGAGAGGCATAGATGGAATAGATTGGATAGGCAACAAGGGTTCTATTGGGATCCTAACTCATGCACTGTAGAAACTGATATAGGACAACTGACAGTTGCTAATTTTAGGGCATTGACCAGACAGAAGAACAACCCTTCCTCTTCTAGAGGACCAACAAAGTCTTAGGTTGGGGAGAGTGTTGAGTCTAGTTTATGACTCAATTTTGTTAGACTTTATTATCCATTTTCTATAGTTATCATGGACTTTGGTACTTAGATCTTGATATTTTCATGACATTTCCTCAAAATCATAAGATGTTGGGCATAGGTTATTTCCTATAATCTTTAATGACATTGACATGCTATATGAACTATCTATGTTAATTTTACATGTGGTTAATGAATGTTACTCTAAGATATTTACAGATATGCAATTATTGTGCTTACTAATATTGTTATGCAGATATAATTAGCATCCATAAAGTCAAGGAAGATTCTGCCAATTGGTTACTCACCATCAAAGTCAAACAAGGTGGTCGTTCAAATGTCAAATGGAGGGAAGATAACCACCTTGTAACTGGTCTTAATTACTTGTTAAGCAAATTTAGAAGTTATTGTTGTGCTAGATCTGCGTTGAAGTGACTTGCTTGACCAGATCCCACACATGTATAACCTCCTCTCCACTTTCTATGCTTTCCCTAAAGTGGCGTCCTCCTATTTTGTTGGAGTTGATCGCCTTGCTAGGTAGTTAGTTTTGTAGTTTTCTTTATATAAATAAGACTCATATGCTCCTTCTGAGGGGTTGATTAATCTAAAGTTGTACTTACATTATTAAGTTTCTTAGCAATATAGTTAAGTCATTCAGTTGTACTCACATTTTCCAATGAATAAAATGAATGTTAAGTTCACATCTCTGAGTTTACATTTGTCTTAAGGAATACTCATCCAAGGGGCCCCACTTGGTGAGCATTCCATCCTTTAGTTTAGTTGTATTTTCTGTTAAGAAGTTAGTTAAATCTAGCATCGAATGTTCCTGCAGCCACTAGAATTCCATTCTGTGTCTGTTCCTGTAGCCAAAGTAGACAGAGTAGTTTCATGTTTGTTTGCCTCGAATTTCTTTTTTTGTCATGCACTTCAACTTAGCATAGTTGTTGGTTGATATTCAACATTTATGTTATTTCTTTCCAAGCAATTTATTTCAGCATTATGTCTTTCTTAGCTGTAGAATGAATGTGGCTACTTTGGAAGTTCCTAGTGCACATACCGTGCTGACCCATTTCAAGTTCACGTCCCTAGGTTGACAAGTTAAATGCATCTTCATAGTGATTAAGATAGCTATTCAGGTTAGATGTCCAATCTCTAAGTCACAACTTTATGTGCTTAGTTGTTAAATCATTGTAGGAGACCAACACTCTTCAATATCCATCAATCTCTCCATTCAGCTCATGTTGCCAACACACAGACTTCAATAACAAACTTCCATCAATCTCTCAATAGTGAACAGATCAAACTAGTTTGCCTTTAACTATTTAGTTATTTGACCCTCCACATAGAGGATCAAATTCATATGTATACAATATGGTTACAAAATAGGCAATAAATATGAAACAACTCATGTCCCAAAATGCTTGACCTTCCAATTGCTTAGCAGTTGAACTTCTTGATGGTTTTTGAGTTCCATTTCCATGATTGTGAAAGGAAGCAAGGTACGTAGAATAGATTCCTACACTGAACTAATGAGGGGAGAGTTATGCAAATTTTCTTAAATCTTTACAATTACAGATATGTGGTTCACATTAATAGAGAGATTAAACAAACATCAAATGCAAGAACAATGCCAAAGACACAAGATATACGTGGGGACAACCCTTTCAGGTGACAAACCACACACTCCAAAATGTACACAATGTATTATCAAATCTAATGTAGATTACAATACACTTGCAATGCAAGTTCTTTCAGGAGTTCCCAAGATGTCAATTCTAGAGAAATTATGGCAGCATAACAGTACTTGCAAATGAACCATACAACTCTAACTCCAAGCACCTGTATAAATAGAGAAGTACTATGAATGGAGGTAGCTTCTAGAGCAAGTCAATGCAAGAATCTTATCCAGATCCATATGGCCTAATTTTCAAGGCCATAAAACATGCAAATGACACTTGTAAGAGATTCCCCTTCATCCCTTACAACCCCCAAACTTGGGCACCCCAAATTTGCCCCAAAAAGGTATGACATATGTTCTTATAATGTCCTAAAATCCGTCATATATGACAACACTTACAGTTGTAAGAGAATCTATCATAACTGACTATTAATAGTGGATTCTTTTACAACCTATCATAGTCAAACTTGGGCGCCTACCTTCTCCATGCAAAGATGCTTCTTGACACTTGTCACACCTGTCATAGAATCTTCTATTTCTAGCTTTTACATGTCATAGATTTTGTCATAACTCTTATGCGTCATAGACCTCTTACAACACCCAAAAGATGCTGACACATGGCAAGTCTTCTACCACAAAGTGGGACACCTATCTCATCATATGAGGACAAAAACACATCTAGTCACCTTCCATGTAGGATGACACATCACCGTGCCAACTCCCACAAAGTGAAAAAATAAGATTTGCATAGAAATTACAATAATAGGAAAAAATAAATATACAATTAAATGTTAAATGCTAGGGACTTGCAAAGGTTGAGACACCTTAATTCCCAAGAGATTGAAGAAGAAGACTTATGAAGACTCCGTGTGTGAGAAACTATTGAATATGCAATGTCTATAAGATCATGTGGATAAGCTGAGTCATGCACATAGACATGGGACAACATGGTGAATTATGTGAGGTCATGTGTGGTGGTTGTAATGACACAATGTTCAAGAACTATATGTAGGGCACACAGGAGGTTGCTAAGGCTTGCATAGTAGCATTGAGTGTTGTTGGATCATGCATAATAATGCAAGATGTTTTCAAGGCACATGTAAGGTCCGCTAAGGCTTGTGTAGTTGTGCTTTGATCAAGAAGAGTTGATAAATATAAATTTCCAAAAGGGCATTGCTGCACACATGCCACATGAGGGAGCTAGGTACATTCTATTAGTAGCCCACAAGCTTCTGCCAAGAAATTACCATGCCTCCAATAAAGAAATGTGATTAATGTGGGGAAAATTATGAGGCTTAGGAAAGTGATAGTTGAAATCTCCATTAAAACACTCTAGCATATAGTCAAGAGATGGCATCTTGTAATTACTATGTGTATGGATATCTCTAGGGATTACTATCATTCACTACAATGAATTTTATAGTGGCTATATGTTGCCATTATTTTTGACATTTCTATCCGTCAAATTTTGCTATTTTATTATTCTTTAGAAGTGTCTAATTCATCCATATTTGATAGATTTTATGTGATCTAGAAACAAAAAACATTTCAAGTTATAAGTTTTAATTCTTTAAGATAGACACATATAGCTATTGTATATAACAAATTGGGCCTTAATCACCATAGTTTATTAGGGGCTAATTGTTTTATTTTCTATACTTGGCCCATTTCAACATCTTTGCTTAACATTTATATGTTGATTGGAAATTTAGACGTTGAATCACCATAGAATTTTTATATTATTAAGAAAATTTAGTCTCTAAATTACCAAAAAATGGTACTTGGAAAAAATATCATCATGCACTTTAAATTTGATTTCTAATATGAAAATAATTACCTAAGATATTATTCTTCTTTATAGCAACATTCATCAAGGTTTTTGTGGAATTTTCAAGAGGTCATTTTTTAAAGTATACCTTGCTTACTAGGAGGTTTGATAAGCCCTCTCAAGAACCAATCCTTCTGCACTCCAAAGTCAAGAAGAGGGATAATTCAATACCAGCATTAGGAAGGAGGTTCATACATTTGTTTCCTTCTTTCTAGTAAATAACGAAGAAAATCCCCTCTAAATGACCACATAGGGAGCAAGCTTCTAAGAGATTATTATTAAGCTTCCAGTTCAAAGTAGATATCTTAGCAAGCCCTAATATAATAATATTTGAGATCCCTTTTACTATCAACTATTTACAACTTGATCTAAAGTCTACCTCTAACCCTTCTAGGAAAGCCTCTTATTCCACTACATTGTTAGAAATCTATCCAAGAAAAAAAGAGCCACCCTTTAAAACAAATCTAGATTTTATTAATTGTAACTAAAACCTAAAATAAAATTAATTAAAAAATATAGAAACTAATACTCTATGTTGATCCTAGTTTTTTTTCTAGAACGGTCATACTTGGCATAAGTCTCTCATGCTAGTCCTTCATGAACTTTGTCCCTTTCTACTTCTGCTTTCCCTAACTACTCCCAAGTATAAGATATTAAACTTAGAAACGCCCCATATCTCCCTCTTGAACAATTTTGAGCACTTATGATTTCTAGTCAACTTACTCTTGCCATTTGTATGCTTGCAAATATAAGTCTTGTCATATTTTTATCATTTTTTGTTTTAAGCAAGAAATATATTAAATTATATTGAACTTAATATATGGGTCAGATTTTAAAATAATTTATTGACTTTTACCTCCACGGGATTAGTCTCCACAACTTTTAGACAAATGTAGTAATAATATGTACAATAGATGGGGAAAGTTCCTCCAACTTGACCGAGAACATGTTCATCTTTTTAGAAAATATATTCTTTGTTTTTTTAAATATAGAAGTTCCATATTATATGAATTATTGGATTCTCCACCATGTAAATATGTTTCTAGTATTTTTTTGAATGCAATAGATGGAAATAATCTTTTGTTCCTCTTTCATTCTATTGTCCCTCGGTGTACCTAATGAACTTAAGTATTTTTAAAAATATATATTTTAATATTTCTTCCTTCCAAAAAGTGAGCATTAAATTTTAATAGTAAGATAGTGAAACACAATCCTTAACATAAGGCAAAACATTAGAGGAAGTATTCCACTTGAGTCATATATGAAAGTGTTGGATGCATGTAAACATCCATTGGTCTCCACAAGTTTAAAATGGAATTCAAAACCCTTATGAAAATTAAGGAGAACCTTAATGAATATGTCACATTGCATTAACTAATATGTTCAGAATTGAATCAAAATCAATATACAAAACAAACTTTAATGACTATGTCACATTGCATTAATTAATATGTTTAATATGTTTAGAATTGAATCAAAACCAATATACAAAACAAATTATAAATGGATTCAAGTTAGACAATACAAGTAACAAATTCATTCTTTTGTGTAAATAAAGTACTATTATAAAAATTGTTTACTCCAATTTTTATATTATATTTAGAAAGATTTTGAATAGATTTGAAAATGCGGTTGTTGGTATTGTTGTATATGATGATGCTTAAAAGTATTGGCCTTATTTCTTCAATAGTATGATTAGAGTTTTGTGTTATAATTGATTAAAGTTTTATTAGAGAAATACCACTAAATGTAAGTTCTTTAAGATTCTAATTCAAACCATATTATATGTTAATTTTAATTTTCAAAACAAGGTGCAAATGTTAGCATAGAGGGATATGCCTTGCTGGTGCACATCCAACAAGCCTAGAGTAACAATTCTTTTGGGAAGGTAATGAAAATTTTGGGCAACCTAACGAAATCCTTTGTCATGCTTAGAACTCACTTAGAGAAATTATTTAATTTGTTTTCAATTTATGATATGAAGCTTTTGAAGGAACCCAATAGGAAGAGTAGTTAACATGAGTGGCTGAGAGAACCTACGCAGATTATTTTCGTTGATGTAGTTCTTGCAGAGAAATGGCCGCCAGATGTGTCGTAATGAAATTCGAACATAATCTTATCAGCCTCTTCATTCTCCACACATCTTAAATAGATTCTTTTGAAATTTCTCTTGAAAAGAATGTCATTGATTATAGAGAAATTAGATCCCTGGAGCATGTAGAACCGTCTCTTGAAAGGAAGCAGTTGACTAGGATACTGCCTTGTTTCCATGAAGCATATTCTATCTTTAATCCAAGATCCCGATTCTTCTGGGTCATTAATAAAGACCATTTTAGACACTTGATCATCCTCTTTGGCAGAACCTTGGTTTTGAGCTATGTGCTCGCATAGGGCTCTCCCTCTGATAAGCTTAGTGGGCCTCACTTTGATGTCATATTCTAGGATTTTGATAATCTAGTTGTCTCTTTTATCAGTTATTTTTCCCTCCATTAGGTATTCACAGACACTTGGGTGAGCCACATAGACAGTAATCTTGTTTCTCAACACCAAATGCTTGAATTTATTAAGCCCCACGACTAAAGCATAAGCTTGTTTTTCAACAAAGTTGTACTTTGCTTCATACTCCTTTATGGTTCTAGAGGAGAAGGCAATGGGATGTTCTCCTTTCCTTGTATCATCCTTTTGTGTCAGCACAACCACTACACTATGGTCTCCTCCATACACATACACTATGAAATTCTTCAAGAAGTTGGGATTAACTAAGACCAATGCAGTTGATATTGCTTGTTTGATCTTCTCAAAAGTCTGTCTTCCCTCTAGGGTTCATTTGAAATCTTTATCCTTCTTGAGCATCAGAGTGATATGATAGACTAATTCAAAAAAATATGAAATGAATCTACCCACAAAGTTTATCTTCCCCAAGAAAGATTGGAAAACCTTTTTGTTTACCGGCAGAAGTAGCTCCATAATGGCTTTGATTCTATTTGGGTCTATAGAGATCCCTTCCTTTGAGACTATGTGTCCTAATAGATTACCCTGTGGTACCCCAAAAACACATTTCTTTGGGTTTAAAGAGATACTGAATTCTTGTCATCTTTGAAAAACTTTCTCAAGATGATCAAAATTTTCATCTTTTGATTTGGAGACCATAAGGTCATCCAAGTAAACTAAGATGATTTTATTTACCATCTCACGGAATGTGATGTCCATAGTACGTTGGCCAATTGCCCCAACATTTGAAAGACCAAAATGCATCTTTACATAATCCAACATGCCCCATTTTGTGGTAAAGGCAGTCTTATATTGATCCTCCTCCTTGAGACCATCTAGCAGAGAGAATCTTTTTTACCTTGCGACTGTTTGAAGTATCTACTCCATTGAAGGGAGATAGTGATCTCTAAGAGATGCTATATTGAGATCCCTGAAGTCAATGCAAAGCCTTATCTCACCATTCTTAGAATCAGATTCAACACCCATGTCGAGTGTTTAATCAGGAAAATGATTTTTGAATCAATCAACTTACTAAGATCTTGCTTCATAAGAGGCTTGATCGGTCTTTGCCTTTGTCGAACTGGATTTTGACTCAAGTATCAGTTTAATGGTATGTTAAACTACGTTTCTATCATAGCCTTTGGGGTCTTCATAGCTCTAGACTATCACTTTGTTGTGCTTGTTACAGAAAGAGGTCAACCTATCCCTTTTAGCTCAAGTAGTGACCTTTCCTACTTTTATCTTCCTTTCGACATTGAATTCTAGCTCCATGTAGTCTTCCCTATTCGTGGAAAACTTTATTTTGTCTATTTTGGCATCATCCAAGTCAAATAGACTCTCAAGAGTTATTAGGGCTTTTAGAAGCTTATTTGACTTTAGTTGCATGATCTATTCCTCATAACCTTCTTCTATATTGGGATGCAACTGATCTGCAAATTCCTTGGACTGTTGCAAGAACAAGGCGATCTGAGAATCACTTTTAAACACTTCCCAGTGATTCCCATTAATAGGGATAACAGGTTTGATAATCAATTTGACTGTATCATTATTGTTAAAATCTTTTTTTGGGTCAAACTAGGATCCTATCTGAGCCATTCTGTCAACCTTAGTGTTTTGGATTCTTAGAATCACTTCAACGTTCAATGCTTCAAAACCCTCAAGAAAATCCCATACCTTCTGACGATATGACCTCATCCTGACATTCTTGGCTGCCACAATCTCTCAAACCTATCTGATGACCAACTCTGAATCACTAAATATGCACAATTGTTTGATTTTCAACTTCTCAGCTAGAAGGAGGTTGTGTACCAAAGCCTCATATTTAGCCTCGTTATTGGTGCAACTGAATTGAAAGCATAAATATTTAAGAATCTTCTTCCCGTGTGGAGATAGGAGACAAATGCCTGCCCTAGAACCATTCACGCATCTTGTGCCATCAAAATATAGCCTCCACAACTGTACAGATTCATTTGAGTCATGTGCAGAGTCTCGAGGTGAGGTAGCTACCTTTGGTATCAATTGTTCTTCATCATAGATCACACAAGTTCATAAACCTGTGGAGTCAAGGTTCCTATAATGGGTTGGTTTGCATAGACTTGAACAGGAGTGCCTCCTCTCAGTCAGTTCAACCATATTCCTCAGTGTCTTGATCCAAGAACTCCATGTCATGCTTCTCTTTTGAAAGCATAGTTTGGGCTGGCTCAAAGTTTACCATCACTTCATGAGTGATGTATTCCTTTTGAAGGGGCTCTGATAAGATTTTCATTTTTGAGTCATACTTGTTCTAAGGATAAGGTGAGACCAATCAAGGGAGAGGTATTCGCCAATTTTTATTTTGAAATCCCTAGAAAGGCATAGCCTAAAGACTGGTGGGATATCAATGACTACTACTTCTTGTCGTACTATGATGTTTGGGCAAGCATATAGTGTAAGAGGCAATTATTTGATGACCCATATTGTTTGTACTTTCTTTGCGTCTAATTGCATGACCCCCTTTTCCATGGGTTCATATTTTATTTAAAGAGCATTTGCTATCCTTTTGGGCATAACAACGGTACTAGCACTAGAGTCTATCATGAAATTATGCAACAATTTATTACCCACTATAATTACTGTTAGGTAAAAGGGGGCAAGCTTAACTTTACTCACCTTTGGTCTTGTATTTTTTAGAGCAATGGGATGTTGAGCTTGTGCAGTCTTCTAAGGGTGCATCACCTTTTCTCTAGGATTGGTAGTCGCCTGATTTGCTGAAAGCAAGTTTTTTCTGCTTCTCAAGAGCCTTTTGAAGCAATGTCTCTTGCTTCAGAATGGACAAGCCATCCCATAGTGAGATGTTAGCTGGCACCTTCTTGAGTTGCTCCACTACATTCAACGGTCTGACCATCTGAGGCTTGGGAATGTATCTCGAATATCTCAACCTTTTAGCTAGGATATTTGGTACTTCATGACTTTGTGTTAGTGTTCCACGATTTTGAATTGGTATTCCATGATTAAACACCTGAACAATAAGAGCAACTAAATTCTTTTGAGGGACTACCTTAGAGTAAATAAATGCTTTCGAGTTGTCTACCATCCTTCACTTGGAATAAGTGAAATATTTGGATTGCACCTGTGGAGCTTTGAAAGTAGAAGGGTCATTGGTAAACACAACTTCTTCCTCCTCTATCCAAGAGAACAGCACATGTTTAGGGGTAATTTCTTCTTCTTGTTGCACATACATCCCTTGCATCTAGGCTATTAATACAACATTCTGTACTTTTGGTGACCGGAATGGATATTCCCCAACTTGGGTCTCCCCTTGAAAACCTTGTTGCCTTTGTTCCGCTACCCTCTGCTGCAAGTTCCCTCATGGGCAAGCTCTGGTTGGATGAGGATCATTATAAGGAAAACATCATGCATTCAAGAATCATTTGCTATGTTGTTTTGTACTGGGACCAAATATCGCACTAGGTTAGGAGGGATTTGTTGTAATGGAGAAGGAACTGACATAAGATGTTGTTGAGGACTTGCCCCTTGGGAATTTTAATATCTGTTTGATTGATACTGAGACCTAGGACCTTGATAGTTCTAATAAGGGGGTCTAGGATATGAAGCTTGTTGCCTCTTTAGATTAATGATCTCATTTGAAAAGATCCACAAGATACTCTTCATGTCATCTATTTTAGATGCCACTTGGGGAGATTGGATGATATCTACTGGCTTTTGGGGAGAAGGGTACACATACATGGAAAGGGAAGCTTGATTTACGTTGGTTATGGGGGGCTCATCCTTAGGTAACTCTTCTTGTAATGGTAGTTCAAGAAACACTAGCATGGGAGGTCTTAGAGGCAACTTTCCAACATCTATTAAACTATTCTCAGCTCTTACTGCCATCTCATATGCCACTGGGAGAGTTTGTCCTCCTAAGGACTGGATCATAAACTATGTTTGAATTGAAATCTTTGAGATAAAGACAATAGCTATACCCAGAGGTGGTTGTGTTGTAGTTGGAATCCTCTGCTAGGTTTTTTGAAACCAAGTGTTGAAACCAATGACCACTTCTTGTGGTGCCCTTTTGATGGTTATTAGTTGTTTCAATAGTGATGATCTTTCTCCTTTCTCACTGAACCTTTCAAAGAAAACATCTCTTAACTGGTCCCACAAGCCTATTGAATTTTATGGGAGAGACTGATACCATTCAAGTGCTTTGCCTTTGAATGATGCTGCAAGCAATCTTAAGGCAACATTTTACTTTGTTGCATAGTGGACCGTACAAATATTCACTACATCTTGAAGATGCTCCATATATTTGGGTAGATCCTTGAGAGCATTAGTTGGGATAGGGTCCCATGTAGATGGTGGAACTGGCGGAATCAATGAACTGCCACTATTCTAGTTCACAAAGTTCCTAGGAACTCCTTATGCAGCCATCCAAGCAAGTGGTGGATTTGGTTGTACTGTTGTTCTTCTAGGGACAAACATTAATGGAGGGATTAAAAGAATTGGGTTAAATGTTGAAAGAGATCTTGTAGTTGGCCTTTTACTCATACAATCTAACTTCTAATCAGGTGATTGTGGGTTCAAGTCCCACCAGGCATGCCAAAAAATTGTTGATGGCTAAAACTGCCTAAGATTACTCTTAGACCGGATCAATCACCATAGATGGGAAATCTTGCAAATGTGGAACTTGACTTGCATAATAACCTCTGGGATTTTAGAAGCTGACTCTTCTTAAGAATCTCGTTATTTGTTCCAACGTGGGGGAGAGAAAAGAGAAGAGAAACTTTAACTAAATGAAACTACTCTAAGGCGATACGCCGAAAGATAGTACATAAACTGATGTAGAAATGACACAATACTTTCCCATTTAACTCACAATACTAACCCATGGCTTCAAAGAGCACAAAATACATGATTTCAGACCATTTACTAATATCATTCATTGAAACGAAAACAAAGGCACAACATCAATACACAAGATCTAAAAGAAGACTCAATAGACAAGGAATAAACACATAATTTGTCACTGTTCTTCATTAATGAACTAAGAACGGATTACAAAAGGCAAAGTGCATTGCAATCAACTTTAAAAAGCACTCACAAAGGCTAAAGCATCTATCGATTCTTCTCCCAAGATCCCAAAATTAGCTCAACAATTAAACATTTCCCAACCCTTAGAACATTTTATTTACATGTATATATAGCGATTTAGATTTCAAAAGTTTCCTCGGGTGGGAAACACCTTGCCCTATCTACCGTTGGTAACTCGGCATTGAACTGCCACAACTCTGTCACCCCCAATGCTTCAAATTTGAATTCGCAATAATGGTGCAATAGGAATAGGACTGAGACATTTAAGACTCATCGAACAACTGTGCATGAAGCTCAACCACCAACCTACCATGTGTCACCATAGGGATGCCTCTATTCTTCCTTGTCACGTGTTTCCTCATCGAGTCTTCGAAGAAGCCGACCCCATAAAGCGATGATTCATTCGAGCTTACAAGGAAATGGGCCCACCACAGTCCAGTTTGGATGCACCGACCAATGCGCACCGAATAGTTGTGTCAGAACTGACACACATTAGGATGTTGCAAAATTGTGACATGTGGCACCCGAAGTGAAGCGAAACGCTTCCATTTGGCAAACGATTCTCAAAATTTGATGGCCTGCCATAGATTTGAAAGAGGCCTGGTAAAAATGAAAAGAGGTTGCTACCGAAGGAGTTCCAAACTGATGCCGCCTAAAACAAGATTCAAAAAAACAAGGTAGAGTGTAAAAACACACTACACATACCATTTTCATTAACTCAAGCCTATAAAATTAAAATCAATAACTAAAATACTATAACCTAAAACCATTTAAATAGAGAAAGACAATCCAAATTTTAAAAAATAATAACAATAATAATAATAATTACATATAATTGGAAATATCCTACTATGACCTCTCCATAATTAGTTCTCACACTCTTATAAGAAAAATGCATCGTCTCCAAAATAGTACATTGATCCTTTGCCCGTAAGTGATGTATTACTTAAATTAGGGAAGGTGTGGCCATCATGAAACAAGTTATCTTGTTGTTCCATTTATAGAAAATTGATATAGATTTCTTAAGCCTCAAGTTACTATCATCTCAAGCTATGTTACATATTTAAATAAAAAAAAGTGTATGCGAATATCCACTTTGCTAGAAGATTGTAGGCACCAGAATTGCCACGAAATAATTAACTTCTGTAAAATAAACACAAATTAAAAAAAAGAAAGTGTGTTCGAGATATTTCATATTAAAATAAAGTATGTTTTATTATGTAAAAGTTGTATTATAATAAAAATGAATTATAACTATTAATTGTATTTAATTTCAAGAATATTTAATTATAAATAAAATAATATCAGTGTACATCAACTTCGACTATTATTTAATTTAAATATAATAACAAATTTGTACATCAACTTGTATAGCATTGTACAAAATTTATACAAGACGTATGTTTTCAATCTCCCGAGAAGACCGTACATGCCTGTTGTACAAATCCATGACAGAGATTGCCTAACCAGAAGGAGGTAATGCTTGTCTTCTTCTGCACATCAACCGACTGGGAATAAGTGGGGCCATGAAACAGAGAAATTAAACTAGGTGTAAACTCCAACTTGTGTTATCCTTGGCTCCTGACACATGTCTACACAGATAACTCATACAGACAACCCCATCTGTTTCTTGAATGTTCATCCCCACCTATATTTTGTCTGAGTACTTCATCACTATCTCTGAAACTACTCTGTTAATAAATCAGCTTTGTTATTTTCAGAACAGGAGTGAAGATAGGCCAGTTATATTCTATCAACATGGCTTCCACAGCAAGAGTATGCATTCTTGTGTTTGTTAAGGCATTTGTTTTTGCTGTGATTTGTTTACTTAAATAATCTGAACTCTGTTTTAGAAAATAAAGTTGCACAACTTCTTATTGCATACAAGCTCTTAAGCTTACTGTTATGGGTATTGTTATGAAATATGCAGGCTTATTGGAGAAGTTTGGTTTCAAGGTTTAAGAATTCCCCACCAATTTTCAAGTCTACCCAATTCAGGAGTATGCAGTATCATCATGCAGTACCTGAGCACAGGGGTACTTTTGAAAAAGCACAAGCCTTGAGGTTGGTATCCATATCACTATGCTTCTTCAATCCTATTTATTCATCTTGTAGGGCAGCTTAGATATTATACCATTGTGTGCTGCTTCACTTCAGATCTCTATATAAGTTTGCAAAATGAATTTAGTCTTAAAACAGGACTAAACTGTGGGATTTAATATAAAATTTATTGAATATTCAGTGCAAGAAAGATCAAACCAACTGAAACCAGGCATTATTTTGCTAATTTCTATATTATAATAAAAATAATTAGTATTAATATCATTTATTTCATTTTGACTGAATAACTAAACTCCACACTTTGTGCTCATGGAACAATGATTTTACAATAAAGTAAAGAATTGCAGAAATGAACATAAGGTTTTAACAGTTTCTTAGATTATAATTTTTTATGCCAGACTCTGCAAATCTACTTAGTTTGATCTAATGTTGTGATGTTTCAACACATCTTTCTTATAATCTGCAGACCAAGGGCCCTTTTACATTTATTTCATTTTGAATGAATAACTAAACTTCAAATTTGTGAACACGGAATAATGATTTTACAATAAAGTAAAGAATTACACAAATGAACATAAGGTTTCAACAGTTTCTTAGATTATATTTTTTTATGCCAGAATCTGCAAATCTAGTTAGTTTGATCTAATGTTGTGATGTTTCAACACATCTTTCTTATAATCTGCAAAGCTTTTAATTGTTTAAATGGGTATTTCAGCAACTTGTTCATGCATATAAAACAATAAAGCCCTTTTTGGAGTCATCTTTAATTCACCTCATTGTATATTAGACATGACTGTATCAGTAGGTCATGTTAACGTCCTATCCTTTTGTTGCTTATGAAGGTACTGTTGTATGCATATAATGTTGTTTATATTATTTGTTTATATTGGTTTTGGTTTTACTTATAAAGGTATTGTAATATGCATGTAATGTTTTGCACATTATTAGTTCTTTTGGATTTGGTTTGCAGATTAGTGAAACCTGATTTTTTCCAGTATATGCCCTATTTGGGTTGTCCTCCTGCAGTTATTCATGGGTTTTGTAAACATAAAGCAAATATTGATGCATAGTCCTAGTGTGTATGTGGACAAGAAGAAGAGGAAGACAATACCAGAAGTAGTAGACCCTGACATTGTGCTTAAAATGTCAGAGGACTTTTATAACAAGAGCTGGTTCAGGAGACGGGGGCAGATTGTAAAAAGAGATTCTGAACTTGCAAAATTAATGCCTTGGATCCTTCAAAGGGACACCAAGTGGGTACATTTGTTGAATAACAAACCCATATCTTTTTTACTGGGCCCTGTGCATTGTTGTTCATTAATTTCCAATTCAAGAATGCATGCAGTGTTGACATTCTAGTTATTTGCTTTATGTCTGACTGTGCAGGAAGAAGCCTGTTGAGTCTCTGAAGTCTGTTGGAGTGGAGACATGAATATGGGAAAGAGTGAGCGTCTAACATGATATAGTCTTCACACAGATGATAGTTTGTAAAGGTGATGGTGTATAAGGTAGCATTGTTTTGGTACTGTAGTAAGTGGCTTTAAAACGTTTGTAGAAGATTATAAATTTTGGTCTCAAATACTTAAAAACTCTGTATTTAAAAAAAATATTGGTAAGTTGTATATTAAAAAATAATTTATAATATTGGTAAATTGTATATTAAAAAATGATATTCAAAATAAATGTATTAGTAGTTTGAAGAGAAAAATATTATTATTTATTTAGTCCATTTTATATTTTTACATCATTTTTAGACTAAAAGGAATAATATTTTTTAAATGTTCTTATAGTGGAATGAAAAAAATATGGTAGAGATTGTGATATCTACAAATTTGATAGATATGGTTTCATTTTTTGAATATTGAAAATGAGTTTTGAAGGAAAGCTTTGTTTGTTTCCCATGTTTTTTTAATGAATATTGTATTAAAGAGATGAAAAGTGTATATTTTAATTTTTTTTCTTATTTTGTATTTGGTTTAACGCCTTTCTTTTTAAACATGACTCGAGTGACTACTTCTAATTGTTGAAATATCTAATTTGTCTTTCAGCCCATACCACATACTTAAATTTGAGCCCATTTACCACTTATGCACCATCCTATGTTATTCATCTATTTTGGACACTAATGTGTCACACTCTTGTCCTCTTTGATAGGACTGTATGTATCAGTATCCCTTGATTTCATATTCTTCTTTTCTTGTCCAAAAACTCCCTTTCACACAGCTTTTTTAGAAATGGCCTCAATGCTTATAAAAGATGATTTGGAAATAATCATCCATTAGCTATTTGGAAAGGAGATTTCAACCCCACACACTTTAGCTAGCTTTCATGAACACCAAAAACTAGTAGAACCTTTATTAGAGCTCCATTGAGCTATATACATGGCCTTATTCCACAAGCACCTAGATTCACACACATAAATGCTTCATTTAAAAAAAAATTAAGTCAGCCCTAGGATTTGACTAAGGTAGATCCCACCAATAACCTTAGCCACATCTTTCCCTTCAATTATAGGTCAAGGTTTGGCTCTAGTAGTCTCAAAGGTTGCAAACATATGTAGGTGGACATTGGTTTGCATATGAGGACACCAATGCATGAGGATGGAAATACCATACTAGGACATACATGATTGTGTGCATTTTCCTATCCCTAAATAAACTGTTTCAAAAATATAGATTTCAGATGCTAATTTTGATAGCCCAGAATCTCCTCTTGATCTCCTTCAAGCCTTATGCAAATACATTACTTTGAAGTAAACATGCTTCTTCTTTTACTCTTGGTGTATTCTAGACTCTTATAATTTTCATGACATTTTATATTTGAAAATAAGATATTAAATAATTTATTTTGGTGGATTTGATTAGCTTGTAGATGTTACATCCCTATTTTCTAACTTGCTTTACTTTTACTTTTTACTTGAGCATAAGTAAATTTGTTGTGATGTTATAGACTTACGATAGGATATGACATGGAATTATATTGAATATCATTTATGAAATCATGGAAATGATTATGTTATTGTCGATTTAATATCTATATGATGAGATTCGATTTACTAGTTGAATTTATTGAATAATGATGCACTGATTACATATTGTTTGATGACGAGTGAAAATAGGATTACAGGTTATCGACTCTCAGAGAAGAGAGAGAGTGTATCTTTCGAGAAGAGAGATATAGACCTTGGAATACGAGTGGTCTATTTGCCAAACAAGTTTAGTGTTAAACGATAATGTGAACCAATGAGTCGTATGAGGTAAATCTTGTTTTGCGTTATGCCCAATCTGTCGTGATTGCCGTCAAAATGCGTTGATCATGTGTTGTGAATTTATTCCCTTTTGAAAATCGACGGAAGTCGAATGTGAAGTCAATATATGTTATAACTGTTTTGGTTGTCATTTGGAAGGATATTCCGAAATCGTTTTAGTCATAACTTGGCTAACGAGAGGTATTTTCGTCAGTTTGCTTGATGTTGGTTTTCTCGCCAAGTCAAGTTGTTTTATGCCCAAGCTCTGTCGTGTTGGACGTCATCCTTTGCGAATATGTCTTCTTCTTTCGAGTTTACGACTTGAGTTATCTTAAATCAAACCCATACTTTCTTACTTTAGTCGGTCTTGATTCTTTATCTCTTTTTTGACCTTGGGTCGCCTTGTGCATTTATTAGTTATCACATTGTGAGAGTTTCATCCCTCTAGTGGTGTTAGGTTGTTTTTTTCGAAGCTTAAAAGTCTTCTTGTGGAAGAAATGACGAGGTTGTTATGCCACGTCGCTATAAAGAAACCCTCATTCTGTAGTGGTCGCTGCAAGTGAGGAAGACGGCTGTTATGCAGTTATGTTGACCTCCTTTTACGAAGGCATGTACCAACTGTGGTTTAAATGCTCTATCTTCCATCATCGTGGGCGCAGGAGGCAGTTGTTGGACGGTGGTTTAGAATTTAAGAAACCACAGGAAATGACCATTGGATCTTCTTGGCTGTGGAGGATAAAGTGGAACGGGGAGATAAATGCGATATACTCCATCGTCGTGGGGGCTGGAGGCAGAGCTTTGCTGTTGTTTAGAAACTGAAAAACTGCCAGAAAAAGACCATTAATCTCCTTCACCGTGGGAGTCTTAGGGGGTTATGCTGTTAAGAAGAAACTGAAACCGGGAGTTGAAGGGATTCTTCTTGTTCGCTGTGCGGGGCCGGGGCATGGGTTTTTTCCATTGTTAAGAAAACTGAAACTGGGAGATAAATGGGAGGAATTTCCTTCGCAGTGGGCAGTTGGAGAGGATTATTGCTGAGAACATAGTCTAGAGTTGTCGAAGAGAGAATAACGAGTGAGTATAGTGGAAAGAAAAGATAGTGAGCTACAGAGAAAGCGAAAGCTCTTGGTAGGATGAACACCGACTGTCAAGGATCCTCTGTAGTTAACTTTTCAGAGGTTTTGACTGAAGACAACATTTTCCTTTGAAGAGGACACGGATAGGAGTGCTGTGGGTCGAGAGATTGAGGAAAGAAATGGAAGGACGTCGCTGACGGTTCAACAAGGCCGAGCCGCCGTACTCAACCCTGCCAAGAATAGCTTAACAACGAATTCATTGGGTATGTCTATTCACATTATACTCATTGACTGCAAATAAAGTTATGGTATAAGATTTGTTTCACAGTTCACTGTGTTTAAGCTATGCTATCCTTATGTTTAAGATAATGGTCGATTGGTATTATTTCACTGTGATTAGTGAGATCAATAAACATAGTGAGGCAGAGTTTTATAAGACCGACAGATATTTATAAACCTTCAAGTTATATAAGCAGTTATAAATATATAAACCCTTGTGCCTATGAGGCTAATAGACCTTGTCAACTGTTATGGATAAAACAAGCCAACTAGGCTAGATATTATTGTGTATATGAAGGCTGTAGGGATTTGTTATTACTATTTAAGCATTAACATCATAGTCTTATCATTGTATAAGATTTGTTACCATTATATAAGCTTTGACATTACTGAGTTTAAGCTTTATTTTATTGAATAAGAGTTTTGGATAGCATTTTGCTAAGAAGAGGCCGATAGGTATGTTTACCTCTGTGTTTATGAGATTGATAGATCAAGCTTAGTATTGTTTAAACGTAAGGTGCAATAGCCTTCACAACTTTATACTCTCGTATAAGACCAATTAGATCTGATTGAGCTCAGTTTATATCAACTGTGCAATGTTTTTTGTAACATTGGGCAAAGAAAGGTCGAGTAGATTTTAACTCAGAATATTTTAGTTTAGCAGAGAAGCTAAGAAGAATTATTATGGACTTTTTAGAACCCTATGAAGGTTTAGTAGTCAAAAACCCGAGAGCTTAACTAGGGAAGACTAGAGAGTACTATACTCTCGTTGTATAAATATATTATTGTACTTAGATTCTTGAGGTGGATTCCAAGTCTCTTAATATCTTATTTTATTACTCTTACCTCATTGAACCATGTGAAACCATTTGTTTTGGAAGAAGGTGTAGAGTTGAAGTATAAGTATTTATTCTTGGCCAAACGTTGTCACGCTTTTGAAATGAAGAGATTAGGGTGGGAAACCCACAATTTGTGTCTTAATTAAGTTGCATGCGATGATTTTTGGTCGCTATTAACTTGTAGACCCTTATGAGTCTAAAACTTTAAAAATTTGGGCTTACGGGTAACGGTATCATATACTTGGGTATGTTGTATAAACTTATGGAAACCGTATAGCCAAGTTAGAGACCACTTAGGAGTGGATATTATTAAACAATGTTTTAGATGGTTATGGGATTATGATTTCATTACAAATGCTATCCAATGAGATAGAAAACCCTTTTTACATCATGTGAACGGACATGAATCCATAAACTCGGGAATAGAGTAAACCTTTGCGCCATGCTCTAATGCATGAGTAATTCAAACACCTTGAGGGTATCGAGGATGTTTTATAGAGATTATAAGTGGGCGAACTCATTTCGTGAGTAGACATTAATGTGACGAGAACCCTAATTTTAGTAAATGCTCATATCTATCTTGTTGGAAAGAGATGTTACTAGTCAATAAAGATTAACCTTAGGTAGGGAAAACTCCTTATTGAGTTAAAATTCAAACTGAATTACAAGCCGTGAGCCTCAGGTTTTGCAAACATGCAAGAGGTACCATTAAATGGTTAAGTCAAACATTAATTCATTATACCTTTTTATCACAACTTCTCGACAAGGGGTAAATCTCAAACGTTGCAAAGATGCAAGGAGAGAAACCTAAGAATGGATAGTCAATCCATAATGATTAATAGAGCAACGACAGTGTCTTGTGAGTTCACCTAAGTCAGAAAGACTAGGTTTGATTTAGGCAAAACTCATCAATTGAATCTAAATTTAACCTTGATATGGTAATTATTATATTAAGACATTGAGATCATTATTTAGATCATGATTGAAGGGTCAGGTGCCCTGACTATGTGTAATTATTCTTATTTTCAAGAAGGGAATTAGATTCCTAGACTATATTTCTTGACCTGGGTAAGGTTATCATCTTCGTCATAATTAATCTATCTATATCTATTATGAGACAATAAGTCGTGGACCTCAGGGATTGCAATGATGCAATGAGACTCCTTGTAAAGAAAGAAAGTTGAATAGGTCTATGGATTATAGACAATGAAAGAAATCATGTATGAGTCAAGAAGACTAAATTAATGAAAACGCCATGACTTCATAAGTTGAATGTAGGTTGACCAAGTCGAACTGTACGAATATGATAGTATCCAAGTCGAGTTGGAGTGGGTGAACATTACGACAACATTCATTGTGAACGTCAATTTATATTGAAAACTATGGCCATAGTAATGCATATGTCTCTGCATGCATTGTCGGTTCACTGTATCTAGATTGCACATCCTATCGGGAATCATGCTTAGCTAGAGGGTATCTAGGGTTGTATGATAGATAGAGTTGTGTAAGATACAACACTATGTACTCGGAAAGGCAAATTACCACTGGTCACCTTGGTCTATACTTCTCGTGAAGGGTAGGGCCACTTCCAGTTAGGAAGGAGTGCGGGAGACTGACGGTTTGTGGTTGGAGGTAAATCACTGGAAAGATACTCTCTCTCTCTAGCAGAAGACATGCCGAGGCTTGCGATAAAGATATCAGATTTCTGGGTGTAGTATATTTCTAAGACTTGTGTTTATTGAGACTAAGTAAAACATTATCTGATGTAGGTATTTATAATTGATTTAGTTTTGTAAACATTGTACTTGAGAAAGACAATAAGGTTGATTGTATTTGTAATGAGATATCTTGTAATTGTAGTTACTCGACTATATGTTGAATAAAAGAAAAATTTTCTCTAACTCATTTTTACCTTGTAAATTTACTTTTGGTGATTTTTTTTGGTTTTTACTATGTTTTTAGAATGTGGATGTTACAGTAGACAAAAGGAAATTATGATCTAACTAAAAGTAGAATAAACTCTAAATTAGTACACAATTATATTTTTAATCTACAATTTGGTGAATCTAACATTATGATGGCCTTTAGTCAACTCATTCTCCTTTAACTTTTCCTTTCTTCCAAAGTAAAACACAAACCAAACAACCACAATCTCTCTTGCCAACCTCTTATTATTTATGCCTCAACTCTAACATTAGAGCTTCCTTTGCCCATTTTCATTTTTTCATTCCTATAATTCGAATAGATACTACCTACTACATACTAAACTCTCTTCTTGCTTGTTCTCTTGTTAGGAGCCTACATTTTAAGAATTGTTTGTACAAGTGTTCAAGCTTTTGAGTTTCTTAAGGGATACTTTCTTGCCACTAGGGTTAGACTAAGGTTTCCCATATTTCATGTCCACTTGAGTGAGACACCTTACCCTCACTACCCAACCCTTATCTCTTCTTTTCTTCTAAAATTATTTCTTCCATTTCAAAGTTAACTAATGCCCATGTTTTATATCATGTCTTCTACACTTAACCCTATATGATTGATCAGATTCTTTCCTTCTTTGACTTACATGAATCCTCTATTTCACTTTGACACTTTTAAGGCCTCATTTACTCCTTTATGTTTCTCCTTTTTCTTAGCACTTACCCTCATGTTTTAGACACCCTCATGTCTTTCAATCACATTTCCATTGAGGTTAGCTTTCCCTCTTTCTCCCATGTTACCCCTTTCAATTCTTCACTCCCTCCCTCACTGCTTTCTTCTACCTTCAAGGTTTTCCATAATACTTTGTTTCAGATTCAAAATGTGCATGCACTAAACATGTTTTATGGCAAAGAATTTATTAAGTTAAAGGTGTATTTTTTTTCTTTTATGTAAGAATTCTATTATAACGAGGACATGTTCTTCTTTCTACCTTTCTCCTTACACTATATGATGATGTACTTAAATGGTTCTTATATGGTATACATTGTTTTTTTGTAAGTTGATAAATGATTGTATAAATTATTTTATGCCATCACCTAAAACTTCTACTTCTTGCATATTTCAACACTATAAAAACAACTCCTTTCTCTCCTTTCTATTCACATTACAACCATTGGTCCTTAACCATGATAGCTCTTACCCTGCTTCCCTCCCTTCTATTAATACATGCTTCCACCCTATGGATCTATTAGGGTATAGTAAGGCCTTTTCAAATTTCCTCCTCCACTTCCTACAATTCTTGACACTTCCTCTCTGAATTGTCTTTGTATTAATGATTTCTCTTTCAATGCCTTTAATGAGTCCTCCCTAAGTGATGATAAGGATCATCTCTCATATGCCAACTATTCTCTCCTTGATCCTCCCAAAACTTTCACCAACTATCATGTCATTCCTTAAGACTCTAAATAATAGAGTTGAGATTATTCAACTGTGCAAAATAGAAATAATAGTTAAAAATATCCTATGGAGTTTCTATTACTATGCAAGTGTGCATAGGAGACATGGAAATGATGATCTAGTTATGTCAATGTAAGTATGTAATATAACATTAGCAATAAAGTTCGCATATGAGACATGGAAATGACGATATAGTCATGCCAATGTAAGTATGTAATATAACATTAGCAATAAAGCTCTAAATAAAACTAACATATATATGTATTATTCAAAAATATAAAGAGGTCCTCAAATACTATTCAATAAGTGAATAATATTTGCAAGAGGGATAAATGGAAAACTAGTAGTTTTATATTCTTTCCAAGAAGAGAGGAAAGAACAATAAAATCTAATTTCAGGTTGTCGCAATAAGAGAAATATGCAAGAGATATAAAGATAACTTAGGATTTAGTTGCTTTTTGTAACTAATATCACTAGATTTAAAGAAAGAAGCCTCTTGCATGCAACAATCAAATGAGCGAATAATAACTCCATTGTTTAGATGATAAGAAAATCATTAGAAAGTAAAGAATAAGTAATATAAAATGTTCCTACAATTAAGTGGCTTTGGATGGCGTCAAACATAAATAAAGAAAAACCAATATGATATCTCTTACCAGAATAAAGAACTAGTAATCTAAATATCAGAGCAAAAAAATAATTTCCAACAATAATGAAATAAATTGAATAGCTATCTCTATCATTATACAGATCGAGGAGAGCTTTCTCAAATGGTAGAAAAACTTTCTTATATGCTCTTTTTTGCTTGTGACCAAGAATCCAACACCCGACTTCACTTTATTTATATTAGGTGTAAGAGAAGTAGATTAGACACAATAGAAACCAAAAAATGAACTCATAGTTGTAGACACGTAAAATTGATCATGTCCTTATGACACTTCTACATTAGCTAGTCATCCACCTTCCTAAGACCACCTTATGTCACCTTGTGACATATTTATCCTATTTCCCAAATTAACTAAATAAATTATGTTTATTTAAATAATTTAAATCTATTTTTCCCATCACCTAGATTAATAAAAATAAATTATATTCATTTAAGTAATTGAATCCCTTTTCTCCAACACCCAAATTAATTAAATAAATTACATTTGTTTAATTAATTAATCTGTGACTATCCCTTAAATAAATTTTATTTGTTTAATTAGTTTTATCCTCTGTTAGTGGTGAAAAAGGTGTTGAAATCTCAAAAACCCACATCATCTTTCTCTAATAATTGATTAAATAATGAAATTATTTAATTAATTATTTTCCACTTGTCCTCATCCTCATCCTCTTACCACAAATAATAAATGAGTGTTTTAAAAGTCAAACTAAGTTTTCATCTCCACCACTCATTGTTACTACATCTCTCAATCATATCCATTCACATAAGGATGCCTTAGAATCTTCTATCTTTCACCTCTTAATCTCCACCATCCATTTCATCTTGCACCTCTTAATCTTAACCATCTATTGTCACCTCTTAATCTCAACCATCCAATGCACCTCTTAATCCTAGCCATCCATCCTATTATCCAATAATCTATAAATCAACCCTCAACCAAGCCATTATGAAGAGATTAGGAGCTTTCAAGTAATGTTATGCTGCTAGCTTGAGCAATCAACATATTACAATCATTATCTAAATATCATTGAAATACATCAAGAATTCATCAATGGAGCAACAAAGGCTATTATGGTGGTAACATTTTCTTATTGTTTCATTTGATTTCTTTAGTCCTTATGCTCTATTGGAAGTGATGTTGAGTATGGAACAAGAGATTTCATTTATGCATTGTTTCTTATTTATGATTCCATATTTCTGCATACATAGTAGCATGCAAAGTTGCAATATACCTGAACTAGAATAGGATAAACATGTAGGATAGATTGTTGTTATATATGGCTTGGAATAGTATGAAATGCCAGATGGATGAAGCACCATTATAGATGTGTTGCATGTTGGGAGAAAAAGAACTAAATTATGGTGTAAAAGAATGTCGTTACAATGGATGATAAATTGGTAATAGAATGTTGGGGTGCAAGAATGTAATACTACTACTTGAAAGGAATAAGATGAGGTATATGGTGTATGAAAAATGGGAATGGAACAATGTTTTTTGGATAACAAAAAACATAGGGCTGAATAGTTGTAGTCAATAAAAGAATATATGTTAAAACATTATGGGCATGTGGAAATTGCCTTTAGAAAGTAGTGAATAAAATGTTGTTAGTACATATAATGTGTTTCAAGTTTGAGATAATAATGTAAAGTATGACATTAGAAAGGATAGAAAAGGTTATTTTACATGGAGGATAATTAGGTTGTAAGAATAGAATAAATGACATATGGTATAACTACACATAATAATGTTAAAATATAGTAATTAGCTATGGTGAATATGTGGGATGAAGAAGTAGAAAAAAGAATTTTAGAAATGGAATGATTATATGAAGAAGTTTAAAATAGAATGTAATACAAATGTAATAAAATATTTTCCTAAATTATTATAGCAATAGAAGAATAATACGATAATAGTTTATTAAAAATAATTTCATTTGAAACATATTAAGACACTATGTTTAAATTTCATTGTTTGTGGGAAGAAATGATATTTTTTAATAGATAGGGATGTTTTTGTGGCCATAGAGACATCCGTGTAACTACAAAAATGTTTGACATGGCACAAAAGAAATAAAATATAGGGAGATGACAAACACATGAGAAAATATCAAACTAAAAGCAAACAAACATAAAAACACAATATTGGCATCTAGATCAAGAAAATGGCTAAGGTCATAGCCAAAATGGTCCCTAGAACATGCTATGGAGATAGATGCTAGAAAATGATCCTAAAACATAAAGTTTAAATTGTAGGAGCCTATGCAATTTTTCAACATTACAATAACGAACACGATCTTACACCACATTTCCTACCAAATTTATACCCATCACTCTTCCCATGTCCTTTAATACAACTCATGCTTCTCCTCATATTTCTTATCTATCATTCATGCTTGGGGAGAATTTCTTTGTCTAAACTTGTGATACTTATCATTTCATTCACCTATATGCCTTGTCTTACTTTGGGGAACATATCTGTGTCTTCTCTTAAAATGTTCTTCCTATCCTTTTCTTTCTTGGTATGCATGCCATGGGTCTTAATGATGTTCTTCATTATTTGGTAATTTATGTTTGTTTGTAGTATTTTCTATTGCTAATCTAAACAACATACTTCTTTTCTTATGCTTCACTATTAAATCTTACACATATATCCTTTTCTCTTTCTATCTATTCAGTCACCTACATAACATAACATCTTACATCCATATTTCCTAAATAACCTTATCTAATGCTTCGTATGACATGCTTCAATTTCTCACTATGCTTTCATTACCAAAACTCTATATTTACTTAATAGGATATTTCCTAAACATATTACATCTTACACTAAATTTTTTAATGATAGTTTCATTGTGTTATAATTTCATGCTCTATCTTGTACGCTACCCTTGCCCTCACACTAGAGGTAATTAGTGGGGGCATCCTTCAGGCAATGCTCACTCACCCCCCTCTCCCTTATGTTTTCTCTACTTCAAACCTCCCCATTCTTATGTATGTTCACTTAAAAGAAACCACATCTTAAGTGATACTTCCTAAACAATAATTCCTCAACATGTTTTCTCCCTTATGACATTGTACTTTAAATGATACATTCTTTTGCATGTCTAAATCTCACATTTAGCATTATTCTAGTCACATTATCACCTTCTTGTCCTCTTATATGCCACACTTTAATGTAAACCTAGTAGGAGTTCAAACTTGGCCAACCACCCTCCCATATAAAGTGTCATGATTTGTAAGTCTCTAGGAGTTATTGGATTAGAAGTTGTCTAAGAGTAGAATGAAATGCCTTTCACAAATCAACAAGTCAACATTATGCTTATGATCTCTTACTTTTTCAATTAGAACTCTAAGTGACAATATATATTCTATTGTTTGATAATTCTCTCTAGACCTTGCTTGTCCTTTTGATTGAATATTAGAATATGCAAATTTAAAAACCAAATTACTCAACTATCATGCCCACATTTGCCATGTGGTTATGACCCGATAACCACATGTCATGACCACATTTGTCATGTGGTCATGACATGAATTATCAAAAACTTTTCCCACCTAACTCTAAAAACCCCCTCACACGCATCAAGCGTGCTCGTTGACACACGTATGTAACGTAGTTGCATCTGCAACCAATGTTAGGCACGTCGCCCGAAGGCAGGGAAGTCAATCTCAAATGGGATAATGCGAGCTCATTTCGCAATCCCTATGAGATGATAGCCACTAAGGGGGTGTGTGTCACAAGGAGCATCGCTAAGAGGGTTGGTTTCCATTTCAGAACCCAACCTTAGTGTTTACTAGAGGAGTGGAATGATTCCGATATGGACCGAAATCTAACCCTATAAGAACTACAACTTTAATTAACATTAAATTAATGTCACTAATAAAATTTCAACTTAAAACATTTAAGCAACATCTAAAGCGGGAAAGATAAATAGTCGATTTAAATTAAATATTATACCCATCTAAAGTCTATGAAAAATTCGACAGCATAACGGGATAAAAGGGAATATTTCTCTAAACATTTTGACAGTATAATGCCATCTCATCAACTATGGAAGAGTTAAAAATAAATTACAATAATAATTTTCACTAAAAGTCTTTTAAAAAATAAATACATTAAATAAATAAAATACTCCAACGTTTCAACATTTATTTGAAGCAAATATACCAATCCCATTAACTATAGATTTCAATTAATTTAAATCTAACATTTAAATCATGCACTTGGCAAAAGGGTTTGAAGAGTTTAAATAAAATAAATTCAATAAATCTAATAACCCTCACACCAAAATCCAAATAAAATAATCCCTCCCACTCACTAAGTGGGTTTAATTTATATAAACTAGGTTTAGGGAATAATTAGTCCTCTAATCCCTTTTAGGCCACACTAAACCCTATTAAAGTTTATAAAAGCAACCTATTTCTATATTTGCACACACCATCTAACTCTTGTTCTCTCATAGGTTTTCAAGTTTTCAAGCAAACAAAAAGGGAAGGCTCCTTTTCAAAAGGAAGGTATATTTCAAAAAAATAGGTTTACAATGATATTGTTTATGTTTGCTAATATATTTTTCTCTTTAATAATTAATTTTCTAACCTTTTTCCCCATTTGCCCAAGTTCCCATATTTTCTATTATTTACTAACATGCTCTATTTTGTTTTCTAACCAAAGTTAATCTATTGTTTTCATGATTAAGCTCTCTGATTTATTTTGTTTTGATAAATTTTTTGATAATTCGTGTCATGGCCACATGACAAATGTAGCCATGACATGTGGTTATCAGGTCATAACCACATGGCAAATGTGGGCATGACATCAACATTGTAATAAATAACTTATTCAAGATGTTTCCAATCATAGTGATTCTATAATTATTTGGCTCTCTTTGAATTCTTGATTAATATGGGACAAATAATATGATATATCCATACACATTAGAATCCATGAGAAGTAGCCATGTTAAAGATGTCAACACTTATATGTTGGTAGGAGAGTATTATTTATTTAAAAAGGGTGAAAACTTTTATTATGAGAATCAATATGTAGAGAATTAAAATAAATTTATTTATCAAAATTAAGTTTAATGAATATAAAATCAATATAATTCAATTAACCTAATTTAGAGTTGTGACAAATCATGTAAAAAATTGAAAATCTAAAAATAATTAAAAATGAAAACACAACTAATTTTGACAATTGATAGACAATTGTCTAATGTTTTAATCATAGCTTTTAAATGTAACTCAACATTGCAACTTCTTAGATGCATTGGAAATAGAAAAATAAAATATAAACTCAGTCATTCTCATAATTTGACTAGACTAGATCTCCAAGTGCAGAAATAAACCAAATCAAATTTGCAAGTGTAAAAATGAACATTACATGTAAAATTGAACTTGTACTTGCAAAAAATGAATTGGCAAAAAATTGAATGTTCGAATTCACTCACCTCAATTTCTAATGTCTAATATGATGGTGGATAAAGGTGAATGCACAACACATGAATGCTACAACATTTTGAGAGGAACCTCCTGCAACAATATAATGAAAAATGTACGAAATAACAGAAATAGCATAAACACAAAAGGAATTTATTGATCGTAGGACATTTCGAGGGAGCAACCTTCTTTGAGCAAGCTCAATACAATAAATTCATGGATGCCTTCATTGGCCTCAACACATACTTATATACTAAGTTTAATCTAAACAACTATTACTTCCCATGAATGTGGGATAATACAATATACTCACGGAATGACTTACAAAGCATATGTGTCCAACAACAATTTACTAATAAAGTAAAGAGAAGGGTTAAACATGGGTTCCTAACATCCCCTCCCCCTTAGAAAAGCTTTGTCCTCAAATCTCAAGATGTGGAAATTGTTGCTGAATCTGAAGGAGTGGTTCCCATGTAGCATCCTCTGGTTGCATTCTGTGCCACTGAATTAATACCTTTGTGATGGATCGAGAGCGAAGCTGACGAGTGCACTTGTCGAGGATTGCCTCTGGCTCCAAAATGATGGATCCTTTGTTATCCAGTTCTGGTAAAATAGTTTGTGCTTTGATGTTGGTGCCAAGAACTTTCTTTAGACAAGAGACATGAAATACTGGATGAATGTGGGAAGGAGGAAGCTCCAATTTATAAGCAACTGACCCAATCTTCTGAGGAACCTTATATGGCCCATAGAACTTTGGAGCCAGCTTATGACGCCCTTTGAGTTTGAGGGATGATTGCTTGTATGGCTGTAGACAAAGAAAAACCATATCACCTACTTGAAAAGTGCGCTCAGAACGGTGCTAATCGGCTTGTTGTTTCATTTGATTTCTTGCCATGTGAAGATTGTCCTGCAAGATGCGAAGAATTTGATCTTGGGTTCGGAGAACCGTGTCAACTATCTAAACTGGTGAACTGCTGGTGGTGTATGGAAGGAGCACTGGCGGTGCCTGACCATAGACTACTTCATATGGGGTCATTTTAGATGCAGTGTGGTAGGAGGTATTGCACCACCATTCAACGAGAGGGAGCCACTTTGCGCACTAATGTTATTGTTCTAAGGTGAAGCAACGAAGATAAGTTTCCAAACATTTGTTGATAATTTCAGTCTGACCATCTATTTGTGGGTGATACCTCGAACTCATCTTCAGTTTGGTGCTAGTGTGTCGAAATAGTTCTATCAAAAAATGATTGGTGAAAGTTGCATCATGATCTGAGACAATGGAAGAAGGGATGCCATGAAGATGAAAGATCTGGTCCATGAAAATTTGTGCGACTAAGGAGGTAGTATAGGGATGGCTGAGGGCACAAAAATGACTATATTTGGAGAGGCAATCAACCACAACCAAGATCACTGTCTTCCCTCTAGATTTAGGGAGCCCCTCAATGAAATCCATAGAAATATCTATCCAAATCTGTGTAGGGATGGGCAAGGGTTCGAGCAATCTAGGAAGGAGTGTTGTTTCACCCTTGTTACATTGGTAGGTATCACATTTATCCATATGTTGAATTGCCCTTTTCATTCCCTTCAAAAGAAGTTACGCCGTGCCCGCTCATAAGTTTTGAGGAACCCAGAGTGCCCTGCCGATGGAGAAGCATGGAGTTCATAGAAGACAGCTTGTTGAAGATCTGTGCTCTGGGGAAGCACCAGATGACCCTTGTATCTCAGAGAAGCACCATCCCAACAGTTATACAGTACAGTAGAATGGTTATTGGCCAGCTGTTGGATGATTTGAGATAATGAAGATTTGTTGACATAGCCCTGTTGGATAGATTCCAACCAATTTGGAACAGACATAGAAATAGCTGAAAAAGAAGCTTGGTCATCAAATGTGCGAGAAAGAGCATCCACCACAATATGGTCCTTACCCTTCTTGTAAGTGATCTCATAGTCATAACCCATGAGTTTGCTAACCCATTTCTGTTGTGCTGGGGAGGAGATCTGTTGTTCCAAGAAATATTTCAGACTCTGGTGATCAGTCTTGATGCAGAAATGATTCCCTAGTAGGTATGGATGCCACTTCTGTACTGCATGCAAAATAGCAATCATTTCCTTCTCATATGTAAAGAGTACTAAATTCTTACCAGAAAGGGCTTTGTTGGTGAATGCAATGGGATGTTCATCTTGAAGGAGAACAACACCAAGTCCATTGCCACAAGCATCACTCTCAATAGTGAAGGTCTTGGAAAAATCTAGCATAGCTAGAACAGGTGTAGTACACATAGCTTGTTTCAAGTTTTCAAATGCACACTCAGTAGCATGTGTCCATTGAAAAACATCCTTTTTCAACATAGCTATTAATGGAGCTGCAATCTTCCCATAATCCTTGACAAACTTGTGATAGTAGCCAGTCAGTCCCAAAAAACTACGGAGGCTCTTGAGTGTCTGAGGATGCGGCCAATTTTTCATGGCATGTATTTTTGCAGGATCCACTCGAACCCCTTAGGCTGAAATAATATGCCTGAGATACTCCACTTCTTCCTAGCCAAAAACATATTTAGACTATTTTGCACAGAGATGATGATTAGAGAGAAGTTGTAGTACAAGATCTAGATGTTGGAGATGCTCAGCCCATGTTTTACTATAGATGAGGATATCATTGAAGAAGACCAGAATGAATTTTCGCAGGTAGGGCCGGAATATTTTATTCATCAATGCTTGAAATGTTGAAGGAGCATTAGTGAGGCCAAAGGGCATGACCAAAAACTCATAGTGGCCATCATGCATGCGGAAAGCCATTTTAGGGATATCATCCTCATGAACCCGAATTTGGTGATACCCAGAACGAAGATCCAACTTGGAGAAAAAATGAGCACCATGAAGCTCATCAACAACATGAATCAGATCCTTGATTGTGATGCGATTAAGTGCTTGGAAGTCAATGTAGAGGCGCCATGACCCAGCTTTCTTCTGAACAAGAAGAACTAGTGAAGAAAAAGAACTGGTACTAGGGTGAATAATACCTTGCTTTAGTAAGTCTCGAACGAGCATCTTAATCTCTGTCTTTTGGTGAAATGGGTAGCTATAGGGCCTGATGTTGGGAGGAACACTTCCAGGAAGGAGCTGAATACGGTGGTCCTTTGGTCGTGAAGGTGGCAATCCCACTGGTTCAGCAAAGACACATGCATACCTATCCAAAATTTGTTGTAGATCTGAAGGAGTAGTGGAGACTGCTGCATCTAAATGGAATGGAGCTGAGTGATGACACCATGTGAATTCTTCTTAAGAAGATTTTCCATGCGATATGAGTTGATGATGCTGAGAGACCCTGGTTGTAAGCCCTTCAATGTGTGTTTTTGCCCATTTTATGAAAACTACATCCAAAGTTTAGCAAAATTCCATAAGATGGGTCCAAGTGTGCGTAACCATTGAGCGTCCAAAACCACATCACATCCACCTAAGGGAAAGGCAAACATGTTGGAGCACAGGTTATAATCTCCAATAGAGATATGCACATTGCGACACTTCCCTTTGTAAGGTAATGTGCCCCCATTGGCAATCATGACTTCAAAGTTGGAGCAAGGATGGACAAAACAATTAACTTGTTTGGTGATCTGAGGGTCAATGAAGTTATGAGTGCTATCAGAATCAATGAGTATTGTAATAGGGAGCTTCTTGAAGTAACCCTTGACCCACATGGTTTGTGGGGTGGTGACTCCTACTAAAGCATGGAGAGAGATCTTTGGGTGGTCTTCCTAAGAAGTAGGGTCAACAGGTGGGTGTTGAGTTTCGACCTGATCATCTACTATATCTTGAGCATCTTCATAAACTTCAGTTGCAAGTAGAGAATCCACATCCAAGAGATAGAGCTTTTGCTCAACACATCTATGTTCCCGAGTGAATTTCTCATCACAATTATAACAAAGCCCTTTTTCTCTACGTGCTCGCAACTATGCTTCAGTCAAATGCTTGATAGGAGTTGTTCTAGGAGCTGGCGTGATTGGAGGTCTTTGGGAAACCACATTTCTGAATGGAACAAAATTAGATTTGGAGTGCTGTTGAGATGTGATCTTGTCCTCTGCTAACTTAGCCAACCTTAGGGCTTCCATCATTGTGCTGGGACGGAACATTTTAACCTCAGATCAGATTGCATCCTTCAGACCACTGATAAAAACAACTCCTGAAGAATTCATCAGACAATCCCGCTATGTGATTGGCCAGTTTTTCAAATTCTGTCTGATATTCTCTCACAGTGCTAGTTTGGCAAAGTTTAATGAGTGCTCCTGTGAAGTCATCAAAAGCACTAGGGCCAAATCGTTGCTGTATACACCCAAAAATGACATGACTCTACCTAAATAAATATTTTAAATATTTATTTCATCTTAATACTCCTCTATCAATAAATATATAAATAAATTTATTTATTTGATTCATTTTCTCCCATTAATTGAATAAATTACATTTATTTAATTAATTCCATCACTATCAACTTTATTCTTCTAAAAACAATTAAATAATTTAAATTATTTAATTAAACCATTCATTCTTCCAAATTTAAATAAAATGCAAATTTATTTAAATTAAATCTCAATTTCCAAAAATAAAATATAATAAAATATTTTATTTATTCTTCCAAATCATGTGTAAGTAATTAAATAAATTTATTTATTTAATTACGCTTTCTTATATTCTAAAAAATCTTCAAATCTTCTAAAAATAAATCTTCCTTGTCATACAAAAACAAAAGCTGAGTTAACTGATTTAAAGCTATCAACAAAACTCTTAAATTAGAAAAATATATTCTAATTTAAGAAATAAAAACTCATCCTCATCAAGAAAACAATTAACTCAACAAAGCATCTTTTTGAATGACACATGTCCTTCTATTCGCACACGTTCTCTCAGCTATCCTCTACCATTGATCTTCTTATTTCTTCTCAACCGTTGATCTTCTACTTCTCAAGTCTATAAATACAACCCTCTCCTTTCATTTCAAATATCAAGCTTTCAAGTAAACTTATGCTGCAGAATCCATAGCGCGCCATTGGCACCCCACTATCACATTCATCCATTATCCATTTCATGTTGTGTTGAAGCTCACCTTCAACACAAATAAATATCCAAGCCATTTCTCTTTTGCCATCTTGAGGAATTGAAGCAAGGAAGCAAGCTTCCTGACGTCCACATTCATCACTGAAGATCAAATGGGAATAGGTGAACAATGGAAATCGCTAGGTAAAAAAGGTTGTATCAATTTCTTATTTACTTGCACATTCCATTGATGTTTTTGGGTTTTTATAATTCATTTTGATTATCCCATTTTACCCATCACAGTTGCAAAATGAGTTTGCAAAAATCTGTCCATTTTGACTCTTCATGAGCCTTGATGTACCAACAGAACCATTGAAGGGCTTCATGTTCCAAATGAAAGGATGCAAATGGGACTTTGTTGACATCAAAAGTATTATGTAGACTAAAATATTGTTCTGTCTGGTATATCCATCCAGTCGGATCATCACCATTGAAGTGAGGAAAATCAAGCTTCGGCCCATGAAAATTGGTGGAAGAAGAGAATCCAGTGTTTGTAGAAGACTCTGGTTGCCATCTATTGTTCATGGCTGAGCGCTGAAGATTGAGGCTGAGAATTTTTTCATCCAGATCTTGGAGTTTGGTCTTGAGGGCTGCAAGTTCATCCTCCATGTTTTTTGCTCCTACACGAGTGACAACCAAAACTAGGAGATTTTTTTTTTTTTTTTTGGGAAAGGGTAGAAAAAAAATAGAAACATTTTTAGTAAAGGAAAATTTGGATTTGGGAAAAACTTTGATGGGTAATTGGGGTTTGACTAGGTTTTGGACACTTTCTGAGGGACAGGGAAGAAAAAAAATGGGGATTTTAGAAGGGGGTGAAAGAATGGGAAAATTTGTCCAAGAGGGACAAAAGAGTAGAAATAGGAAATGAACACTGCGGCAAAATGTGAAGGCTATTGGGTGAGAATCGAAGAAGTTATGGCAAACCCTAAAAATAGACAAATGTGGGATTTCTGGCTTCGATAAGTGGAATTTGGGATAGGGTCCTCAAAGAAGGAAATATGCAGAATGAAATTCTAGGGGTTCCAGTGAATTTTGAGAGGAAACAGAGCTAAAGCAAGGAAAATATGCCGAAAAAATAGAATTTTTTTTCTAGAAACTATCTGCCAACTGCTCTAGATGGATTCAATCTGCGATTTGCCGGCTGTCAATAGATATAGGCCCCAGGTATGTTCAGCTTCCTAAAGGTTTAGGAGATTCACTTGGCTACCAATGATGTCTAACGACTTGCATATTGGGGCAATACCCCTCACTCCATGGCTTAGGTAAAACTGATAACCGCTTTGCCACAAATGACAGCTCTTGGTTTACCTCATGGATGGGAACTAGTCAATTAGGTAGGGGTTGTTGCCCTTTTCGCTGGCAGGTCCTCTCAATGGGCTAGCTACTTCGGGGTTCCTGTGGTACTCACAATGAGTTTTAGGGCTATGCCTAGGCACTTCCCATAGTTAAGCGGATAGGGATTATTCCCTGATCTAAACCTACAATTGAAATGAACAATATAGATGCAAAAAAAGAACCACTGTAATAATCACAGCGCCTGGAGGCCACTGCAGAAAAAAAATTGGTAGAAATTCCACCCAGCGAGCCCAAGAAAGCGCTTTGATACCAGATGAGAGGAACCTCCTGCAATAATATAATGAAAAATGCACGAAATAATAGAAATAGCAGAAACACAGAAGGAATTTATTGATCGCAAGCCACTTCGAGGGGGCAACCTCCTTTGAGCAAGTTCAATACAAAAAATTTGTGGATGCCTTCATTGGCCTCAACACGTACTTATATACTAAGTCTAATCTAAACAACTATTACTTCCCATGAATGTGGGATAATACAATATACTCATGAAACGACTTACAAAGCATATGCATCCAACAATAATATACTAACAAAGTAAAGAGAAGGGTTAAACATGGGTTCTAACACATTTAGAAACACTTCTATTAGGGCGGGTGCAAAAAGTTGGGGGGCCAAAAAGTGGCCAACTTTTTTTAAAAAAACTTCTAATCCATAATGTACTCACGTTATAACGCGAGTGCGTTATGTTTAAGTATTTTAAAAAAAAACTTGCGTTTATGCTCATTGTTTCATTTCATTTTCTAGCAAACCCTTGGCTTGCAAACCCTTGAGAGCATGCTCGCGTTATTGGAGGTCATATTCATCACCAAATTGTCACCGATTCATCGTCAAAATGCCGCCACAACATTGGGGAGGCCAAAGGAGTAAGTTGTATTTACTTTTTTGTGTGAATTTGTTGCTAAATAGGTCGGTTTAAGTAGATTTTTGATGTAAATTTCTTTAATTTACAGGAATTGATAATGCACCTCCTCCTCCTGAAAAATCCACAAAATCCTCCATCACTTGAAAACAAATACCTGTTGAAGAACAACCCCAACAACAAACACCTCCATTCATTCCTCAATATGCCCCTAGAACACAAGAAAATTTAATGGGACAAATTGAAAATAATAAAAAACAAATTGAGGACATAATTGCAAGGTTGAAAGATCCTGCAACTTCAACCTCGCATAGATCCACGCTTGCTCAATCTCTTGAATCTTTGTTATCAAATGTAGATTCAATTAGCAAGCAAATATCTAGTTGGTCAG
Source organism: Cunninghamia lanceolata (assembly GCA_027924645.1). Classification (NCBI taxonomy): domain Eukaryota; kingdom Viridiplantae; phylum Streptophyta; class Pinopsida; order Cupressales; family Cupressaceae; genus Cunninghamia; species Cunninghamia lanceolata. The sequence goes on along the minus strand of BSBN01000112.1, from coordinate 19,753,493 downwards.
AAAAGAGGAGAGAATTTAGAGAGTACTCTGCAGACAAGTTGTCCTATGAATAAGTAAAAAATGAACAAATTACAAAATTGGACTTGTGTTCCATTTTCACAGACCCATGAACAAATCAACCTCTACCCCTTACATGCAAGAGGTTCCCTATCTATTGGTGCAACAACCAAGTGATAAGGAACAATTTTGGGCAGAGGTAGTGGATGGTTTTTGACCATCCTCCATGCAACAATAATGAGGTCTCACAATACTTTTTGAGGAAACTCTACTGCGAGTTTGTAAAAAATAAAGTGTCAAACTATTTTGATATGCGGGACTTCCAGGGTAGAGGTGGGGGGTCAACACATGATAGACTAGGGGCATGTGTTGACCCACAACAGCCAGCGAGATGAGCACACATCAGACCAGCCCATGAGCACGTGTCTATCCCTTCCATTGTGAAGGAGAGTGCTGAGGTTGAGACACTTTAGTCCATTAGTGCCTTGACCCAAAGCATCATAGAGCATGCTAGTCCTATAGCACAGTGTGGGCCAGGGGAGAGTTTGAGGAGTAGGGTTCAACCCCATACTTGTCAGGCTTGCGAGTCAGCCTGTGGTTATGACCCCACGGATAGTCAGGACATAGGTGCGCAGGCTACATCTGCAAGTGAGTAGATGGTGATGACAGATGCCCTCTTGAGTGAGACTTTCGGCCTTGATACTTAGGTAAATGTTATCAAGTTCATTGAATTTAATTTATTAAATTTTATTTTTGAAATGCAAGATTAACTAATTTAGTTTGATGATTTTAATAAAATTTTAGGGTCATAGCGTTCATGCAGTTTTTAGCGGTTCTCCACCTCCATATTACACTACGACATCTACTACCGAGGTATTTAACTAGTAAACAATTATAAATATTACATGTGAATAGCATTGTTATATGAATGGTATTCTAATATCTGATTTTGGATGTTGAATGTTAATCTTGGTGATTTCACGGCAACACCTCCCAATGGTGGTGGAGTTTAAAGCTTCACTCAGGTAATAAAATAAATAGTTTAACTAATAAATTGTACTTACTAGATTTTTGTAGTTTATATTCATATCGTTGATTACATTGTATTGCACATCTTTCAAACTCAAAGCGTTACTAGACATTGCATAACTAATAACCTGATATTGATAGATGACAAATTTTCAATTACAATATAGTTATTTGAAAAAATGCCTCAAAGAAATGTGGTCTCATGGAATGCCATGATAAGCAAATACATAGACAAGGACATCACCATGAGACCACATTTCTTTGAGGCATCTTTTCAAACAACTCACTGCCTTGTCTATGCTACCACATTTTCCATACATATCTACCAAAGCTTGTTGATCCCCTCCACTATTCTTTGACAAATTCTCTCTAATAAACTCATCCAATTACCACCCCAGTACATGACACCAAAGAGGGGCACAAGCCTATGACATCTTATATAACATATGATTGACTCCAACATCATCTAGGTTTTAGGTATTAATTATGGGGGTAACAAGTCACCCCTAACCAAAATCTTCAAATCTACACTATCCCATTCCCTACAAACTATGTCAATCCTATTGGCTCAATTTCTTCCATCCCTACTTTTGATCCTACATCTAACCCACCTAAGTCTAATGAGGACCCTTCCTTTAATACTACTATATTCTTTGAGATGATAGGCACATTAGACATTCAACCTTATAATTTCATTGTTCAACCCACTCCTACACCTGCCATCACCTTCTTGCTTGACAATGTGCCTACTGATGATTATAATGATCCTCTGTAGATTGAGGCACAAGTACACTATAAAATGATAGTTGAATCAAGGTGGAACACTTATATATGAAGGTGGAATTAATACAGTTACAGAGGAAAACTTATACATCACTAGGTTGCAAAGAGATTCTTATCCCCCTCAGATATCTCCTAGTGTACACATAATGACACTTCTATACCTACTTTTGGCTCCCTCACCCTACAAGTCTAGGTAGGACCTAAATTCCTAGATGTCTCATGTCATATCATCCCCACCTCATACCACTATCTATTCTCTTAGGTCATCCTTGGCTCATTGCAATGTGGGTTGTCCTTGAACTGTCATCCACTAGTGCCTTAAATTCCCCATGATGGTAATGTCTTCACCATTTCTCATAGCCCATACCAACTAGTTGTTACCTTAAGACACTTCTCCTTAGATTATTTTTTGTCAACCCCTTCTGGTCCACATCAACCTCATACCAATCCCCTCTTTCACCTTTACCTATCTTATTCCTCTAAACGCATTATTGCCCCAACCCCACAACCTATTTCTATTACTTCACCTACTCCACTAGCTATGCTCATATCTTCCCCACCATATATCCACCTATTACTACTTCACCTTCCTCATTGTCTTCTATCTCCCCTCTAACACCCCTCCAAGATAAAGTAAAAGAAAAAGTGCAGGACCTTTCCCCATCCACTTCTAAAAGTAGGCCTAAGAAACTTCCCCAACACTACACTCAACCTACTAACCAACCCATATCTACCCTACCTATTTCCTAATCTACCCCTACCAGACGTCCCATGCCTAGTTTGCTTCTAACCCACCCCCTGACAAACCTCAATACAAAGAAAATGATAAGAAATTTTTAAAATAAAGTTTTGCTTGTCCTATCTAGTATATTTCCTCCCTCCTATTATCCCACAAACTCTCGATATTCCTCCTTCCCATAAACCCATAAACTTACCTAATGTCTATGTGATTTCTAGTGTCATTCTTGTATCCCTTGTTCTACCCCTCATTCCCATCACCAATCTTTTCCTGACATATTAAAACCCTCTAGCTTAGGCATTGTCCTACCTCCATCACTACCAAAAAACAAAAATGTGAGCACAACCCTACCCTACCCTATCACCAACCTAAACCTAAACTAACACCTTCACTCCCTCTCTGACTTCTTAAACCTAAAATTTGATGCTACAATGGTCCCTCCTTTGTTGACCCTTATACCACACAATAGTCATGAATCTTTGTCTAATTTGTATATATGTGTGTGACTTGTGTGCTTTATTGTGTGTACTTCCATGTTTAAATGAACATGTGTGTATGTTAGGAGCCATGACTTGCATCACTATTCTAGTTTTCGTAATTGAATAATGTTGTTTATTTTCAGATGATGTAGGCTTCGGAGACACCTCCTGAAGTTCATAGGGCAATGGAGCATGGCGTGTCTTCTGTGATTGATAGCTCCATGCCTTTGATGGGGGTATGAGGCAAATTAGTAAATTTCAAATTACATTCGTTGTTATAGTTGTTTATTATTGAAATATCAAATGATTGTTTATTTGAAGTTTAATTTCTATCTGGATGGTTTCTATAAGACATTACAATGCCACAACCTGATCCAGGTGGTACTGAGGCAAATGAGGAGAGAGATTATTTGGCAGCGGTAAGTGATTATTTTGTTAAATGTTTCATTTTTTATAATGTAATTTCTATATATTAATGTCTATACTTTTTATTGTAACAGTTACAGCTCCATGAAGAACTAAATAGGAGGAGCAGCCCTCAGGTTCATAGTAGACCACTCTCATATGTGTCTCCATCCCCTCGAAGATCAAAGGTTGCCCGTGATCTTTTTTCTTCACCGGATAGAGGGGAATGACTTTTTATTGGGTTTCTTTGTTGTATGCCTATATGGCATTTGTGGACATATATTTTGTATTGCATATAGTTGACATTGTATGCCTATATGGCATTCTTGTAAGCCTATATGGCTATTTTGTATATATGTTATATCGACAAATATTGATGTATGCCTATATGGATATTTGGTTAATACAAATCTTTTTTGTTGATGGTGTCCATATTTGCATTATAAATCTATGCTTCAATGGATATTTATAGATGGTTTACTTCAAATATTTAAAGTCCAATTGTATTACATGCACTCTTCATTTATATAATTGTAAATATATAAAGTTTCAACATTATTCTTCTCTAAGATTATTGAACATTAAATCAATCAAATGAATATAATAACCATTGTACCATGGTACCGAAATTCATGTAAGTATACAATGCACTTTGAAGTATGTAACTAAAAACAAGAAAGACATTATTACATGTGACCACAAAGGAAGACATCTACCATTCCACGTGTATGCTTCATGCTACCATTCACGTGCATGCTTCATGCTTCTTGTGTATACTTCACGTGTTCACGTGTATGATTCATGCTTCCTGTGTATACTTCATGTTTTCACATGTATGCTTCATGCTTCCTGTATAGATTTCATGTATTACGTGTATCCACATGTATGTTTCATGCTTCCTATGTATACTTCATGTATTACATGTATTCACGTGTACGCCTCATACTTCGTGTATTAGGTTGATATGCACTAACATAAAAGGGAGAGCAATTTATCGTTGAGAAAGACATCCATAACATGTTTGAAGAATACAATTAAGAATACAACCTTAGGCAATATTGCAAATAAATGAATTTAGGTTCTCACGAATACTGATGACTTTTCAAAGGCGAAAAGTTGTGACCCTTTGAATAGGAAAGGCTATGACCCTTTTATAATGAAGGGAAGTGACCATGTGTAGCGTATATGTTCCCAATTGGACATGTTGGTGCTAATGGTTTGGCCCCATGAAGAACAAAACGAAAAGTAGCCTACCTTGCAACTTTACACTACATGCTTCTGACGATTTTTGGAGCAGCAAAAAATCTTTCACCACGGGCAAATGCCTTAGAGATATCAAAAACTGAGAGAGGTTATTGTAGAGGGGTTCTATGTGATTGCGTAGCCTTAGACGAAATGTTTCTAAGTGACACAATTTTTGAGTAACAACTCGTTAAAGATTTTTGCCTTTTTGCACTTTGGACTTTTAAGGGATATCACCGGTACAATGTAGCTCAGACTGTTTCGGCATGTTTAGGTGTGAAACAGGACCATGCCTAGACTAAACATACCCATCCAGACATGTTGGAATTGTCAGTTTGGACGCATTAGGAGCAGGACAAAAGTTACACCCCTTTGCAACTTTACACTACATGCATCTGACAATTTTTGGAGCAACAGAAAATATTTCACCACAGGCAAACACCTCAGAGATATCAAAAACTGAGATAGGTTATTGTAGTGGGGTTCTATGTGATCATGTAGCCTCAAAAAAAATGTTTCTAAGTGACATGGTTTTCAAGTAATAGCTTGTCAAAGATTGTTGCCTTTTTGCACTTTGGTCTCTTAAGGGATGTCGCCGGTACAATGTAGCTCAAATTGTTTCAGCATGTTTGGGTATGAAACAGGACCATGCCTAGCCTAAACATTCCCATTTGGATGCGTTAGAACTGTCAGTTTGGTCACATTAGGAGCAGGACGAAAGTTACACCCCTTTGCAACTTTACACTACATGCTTCTAACAATTTTTGGAGCAACAGAAAATCTTTCACCATGGGCAAATGCCTTAGAGATATCAAAAACTGAGAGAGATTATTGTAGAGGGGTTCTATGTAATTACGTATCCTTAGACGAATTGTTTCTAAGTGACATGGTTTCCGAGTAATAGCTCGTTAAAGATTGAAACCTTTTTGAACTTTGGACTCTTAAGGGATATCATCGGTATAATGTAGCTCGGATTGTTTTGGCATGTTTGGGTGCGAAATAGGACCATGCCTAGCCTAAAAATACCCATTTAGACGTGTTGGAAGTGTCATCTTGGTTGCATCAGGAGCAAGACGAAAGTTACACCCATTTGTAACTTTACACTACATGTTTTTGACGATTTTTGGAAGAAACAAAAAATCTTTCACTACAGGCAAACACCTTAGAGATATCAAAAACTGAGAGAGGTTATTGTAGAGGGGTTCTACATGATCGCATAGCCTTAGATAGAATGCTTCTAAATGACATGGTTTCTGGGTAACAGCTCGTCAAAGATTGTTGCCTTTTTGCACTTTGGTCTCTTAAGGGATAACACTGGTATAATGTAGCTCAGACTATTTTGGCATGTTTGGGTATAAAATAGGACCATGTCTAGCCTAAACATACCCATCTGAATGTGTTGGAACTGTCGGTTTGGCTGCACAAAGAGAAGAACGAAAGTTACACTTCTTTGCAACTTTACACTGCATGCATTTGACAATTTTGGAGCAGAAGAAAAACTTTCACCATGGGCAAATGCCTCAGATATATAAAAAATAAGAGAGCTTATTGTAGAGGGACCCTACATGATCTCGTAGCCTCAGACAAAATGTTTCTAAGTGGCATGGTTTTCGAGTAACAACTCTTCAAAGATTGCTGCCTTTTTGCACTTTGGTCTCTTAAGGGATATCGTCGGTACAATGTATCTCAAAATGTTTCGGCATGTTTGGGTGCAAAACAGGACCATGCCTAGCCTAAATGTACCCATCCAGATGTGTTGGAACTATCAGTTTAGTTGCACGAGTTATTCCTTTTCATGATCGTGTTTCAGGTGAAATGATGGTTGAGGAAGGGTCTCCCAAGTCTGATCTAGGGCTGCAAAGGTCAAGTTTGCAAATTGAGGTCTCTAGATGGTCAAATGGTGAAACCATAAATATGCATATAATCTGCCAATATTTACTATATATGTGTAAAAATGTAACAACAAAAAAAGACAAACCTATGTAAACTTGGAACCAAAACATATGTAAACTTGAAATATAGAAACAAAAGGTCTAACTATCAACTGCAATACATTAATATCAATAACATGACTTTACAATTAATCAATGTGCATACTTACAAATTAATCCAACGAGCCATCTGGGTCTGCTCTACTCTTTATTGTGTCAAGTATTGCCTCATGGTCAGACTCACGTACCTTCCACAAGGTCTTGTTCAAAGGTCTACCCCAATATTGTATCAAATGAACATTGGATGCCATGACAAGGTTCGAGTAATGAAGAATCTTCCGATGTGTGTCAAAGTCCTGAAATAGCCAAACATTAACACTCTTATGTGGGTACCTTCTAAGCCATGTTCTAGTAACAACCACCGAGCCTATAGGGTATTCGATGTTTTCTCCATCTGTAACTGGGGCCTCAAATTTATTTTTGGCCTCAACACAATGACACATGTAATAATCCATTCCCTCTTCATTATCTTCATCTGTAATAACTACATAAACATGCCCTACATTAATATGTGCAACAAATTAGATGAAATTAGTCAACATTACAAAAACACTACAAAGTAAGATAACATTAAGAATTTTAAAAACTATGCAAGTAGATATATTACCTGGTTGAACTAGATCTGATTTGTGGTCAAAGGCAACTGATGATTCCATCTATGTTAGTTCCAGTGTCGTCGAGGGTTGATACGTGTCAAGTGGGCTAAGATAACTTAATCACCATTCGTCAACCCACTCTTTTGACTCACACTCATTCCAGGCTTGAATTGTACATGAAGAACAAAATCATGCCATCTTCCGCATATGGATACTCCATGAACTTGCAATTGAGCTTCTGAAAGAGTGTAGCTCATGTGATCCTGTCAGTGTACAACAATCCTCATATGGTGCAATGTTAGTATAATCTATCAATCAAAAAATCTACGAACTGAAGACTTACCTTCATTACCTAGACCCATCGAAGCATTACACCACTTGACAATTGATTTTGCACCTGTCAACTTTGCATTGTCTTTATACTTTAACTCTTCTCGTGCTATGGCTCTTTTGATACATGCTCCTGCACCATCATGCTCCCCCTTTCCATGCCCGACCTCACAAAAGTTCCACATATGTTGAACACCTGTAATATTATGCCTCCTACTCATCCAATAGAACATCTACAAGTTCTTGAATTGTGATACACAGTTATCCAACCATATGATATTTTGACTGAATGATATGCCCCTTCTAGCCAAATCATTGTAGAACACCTGAAAGTAACCTTGCACAAACTCCGTAGAATGCATGCGATCATCACTAATATAAAAATTATACTTTCTTATGATCTTTCTGTCATCCTCTATACTATCATTCACATGAATGAATGGAATGTGCACAAATATAGAAACCTGTGTGGAGTTGTAATATTGTTATTGCACCTCATGTTGTGGCTATAGACTGTAGTTATCTACAAAGTCAATGACTAAAACAATGCTACCAAGTGGAAATGTCTCCTTGCATAACTTGAATTGCAAGTCCAACCATCGAGCTCTGTGGGTATGCCTTGCATACTCATACACTATACTGTCACAAAATATAGACATAAACTGATCCACTAGAATCTTTTGAATAACCAAATCACACTTCTTTGCTTCTTTACCATCTTTTGTATTGTAGGCCACTATTTTATACTTGTTGACCTCTACTAGTTCATTTCCAACTGTATGTGTGCTCTCCATATGTTCACATATTGGCATATGTTGCAAGCCACCACAATGCTAACATGTATCCAAGCACATTTTCCTGTAGAATATTTGACCTTCCTCTCTTTCACATAAAATTGTTGATATGAAGTCTCTTGAAGATGTTGGTGGGGCATGTATGCCACAATCCTGCGAAACATTGTTAGTATGCAAATCTAAACATATAGACCGATAAAAATCAAAATGGTTAGAAAATTCAATATGTAATCTACAACAACAAGTAGTGTGTGTGTGATTTATTTTGACATAGAAATGTTTTAGCATTTCAAAATATCTTTGAGAAATTTTAATTTGAGGATACATCTCTAGAAATTTACCAAAAAATTGTGTTTGAGTCGTATCCAAAAAATGCTTTGGATGTGGCTCACGATTTCGACTACCGATTCTCCTTCTTACCACATCCATTTGATTCGGAGATACCCTTGTGTAATTCTTCCAAAAGTATTCAATTAGTGATCTCAATGATTCAACAATTGGTTTATCTTTTCGTGGTAGTCTCCCTGAGAACACCCATAATTCATTGGCATCGGTGTCCTCGATTCTTTGGCACCTTCCAATGGCTCTTGATAAAGTTTTTCTATTAATTCTCAATGCTTGACTCATATTTCTAATGAGACGAGCTTCCCTCATTTGATTACTTACTATTGTCGATGTAATGACACATCATGTGACATTACTATCTTTTGTGCATGAGGTGTTACCCACACCCTCATATACACTCATTAAATTCTTGACAATAGATTTTTCACTTGAAGCCTCTGATGTTCTCAACCCAAGAATCTTCATGATGGACCTATACTTTATACTTCGCATCATTTCAACAAATAGTTGACATCTTGCAGTCTCATTTAACTTTTCAAAGAACACTCTCCAAATCTTATGAGCATATCTTCTATAAGTGCATTTTGGAATCTTACCTTCCATTGGCTGCAAAATATTCTCATCAATATCAATCAAATACTTTGAATTTCTATGCAAAATTTTAGGTGGTGTTAAGAAAGGTAAATTCATCTCAACATTAGGAAATTCATCAATATTTAAAAGAGATGGGCTAGATGGCATACCTTCGATCGGAGATGGAATAGATGACATACCTTGAGGTTGATGTGGGAACGATGGCGTACCTCCTTCCTCACATGTGAGTGATGATGTACTCTCAACTTGACATGTGGTAGATGGTGTCTCTCCATCTTGACTTGCGGTAGAGGACGTGTCTCCAACTGCGGTATTCAAATCTCTCATAGCATGAAGTTTTTGCATTGAAAACTCTTCTTTGAATAGCTGAGAACACTTCAAAAATTGTAATGGGTTGAAAAATCCTCCACCATGTGATTGAAAACTCTTCTTTGACTGCAAGGAAAGTGTGGGAAGTGCTAGAAATGTTGAGGGCAACATACCTAAAATTTGGAACCATATTTATTTCTTAGGAACTAATATTTATCTCTTTATCATGCTATAGATAAATTCTCTGTCATGCTGAGGAAACAATCAAGGATTAAACCAACATAGGAAGAGAAAGAAGCTAAGAATGCAAAGAAAGCAATGATTATGAGGGAACTTCATGAGAAGAGGAAATTGGACATGATTGTTGAAGACATGCCAATTGAAGAGGAACCTCAACCATCAACAAGAGATATGGTATTGGCGGCACAAAGGGAACGAATGTAACATTGCAGGTGCATACTCAACTAAGTAGTAGATTTTATGGTAAAATTTTGGGTGGACAAAGAGCCCCATATAGCACCCTACAACCATCAAACCAATTCTTGGGTTGGAATATAGATATTCATTTAAGATATATGCCTCAGTAATTTTATGCATCTTTGAAGGTCCTTATATATTCCCCTTCCAAATTCATGGTCAAATTGTGACCATTTTTAATCTTTCAAGCCCTATAAACCAATTCCATTATGATGTTGTTGGGGCTCTTAGAGTTGATCATGGTGGGTGTACTAATCTTCCCTATCCCAACTTAACTTCTCATTTGAGCTTTAAGTTAGGGTGTGTAATGCAAGTAACGACATTAATTGTAAAGGGTGATATTTTCTAAAAATTAAGGCACTAAATTTTTTTATGGTGGTTTCAAATTGGTTAGTTGAGTAGTGGTTGTTGGGGGTGGCTCTTGTAGCTTATTATTAGGTGGATGGGTGTAATGGATCTTAATTCTAATGAAGGTAGACCTCACGACTCTTTTAGGAAATGTGTAATGTCAAACAATAAACTATCTTTAATTTTTAATTGCTCTTCTTTAGCTGCCTTAAAGTTTGTCAAAGCTATCTAAGGAAGGGGTGTGGATGATGAGTGCATTGAGACTTAAGGCATATATTAGAAGTGATTTTATGGAAAATCTAGCTACCTTCATCCCTTTAATGAAATGGTGGTTAAGGCTTCTCAAGTTTGTACTCCCAAGACACTTTGAAGGTATGTCTTCAGCACCACTAGAAAATATCTTCATAAGTAAGAACTTAGTTTTGGTTGTATGGAAATTTTTTATGTTTTTCTATTTATTTGGTTGGTAGCTATGTTTGTTTAATAGTTGTCAGATCATATTTAGATGTTCTATGGTTTTTTTGACTAGTTTATGTTGGAGAGGAGTGTATTGTAATCTCATTTTTTACTTTTTGAATTTGAATAAAGGGACTCAGTTTTGCAACTAGGATACTATGTTCCTATTGATCATTTTGATAAATTCATGTTTTGGATTAATGATATCTTTCATGAGCAGATATAGGTCTATAGGTATAAAGAAGGTTTCTTTGCTTGATGTTGTGTGTAAGATGTCTCATCCTTTCGAGATACTAGGTGCCAATATTCCAGCTGATATATTGTTGTTTGGGGGCAAATCCCAAGTAAAATGTGACTATTGTAACTACCTTCTAGTCCACCAAAAATATGATTCTAGCCATCTTTGAAGTGGTAAGGCTTGGATCATCATGGTAAGAGTCTTTGAAGTCCAAGGTAAACATTATAACAACTTAGAGGAGGTGAATATAATTGTTGGCTTGTGTTGGTCATCTTTCTTTGAAAGGGACATTATAGAGATAAAGTTGAAAAAAATGATGTAACTCTCCAAGGCATGTTGAATGGAAACCCAAGCATGGTTGTCTTGAGGATCATTTAGCTTTGCCTCATATGATATAATGTAATCTTTGCACTTTGTTGTGACTGATTTGTAGTATTTAACTTAGGACTTAACAATGATATCATGATTATGTCTATTTTAATTAATGTTCAACTTTGAGATATCTTTTCTTATGCATACCATGAACTGATTGAACATAGTCTATTATAAGGACATAGAATAGTGCTAGATCTCTACATAATAGTTTGCATGATGGGTAGATTTGTGTGTGATGACTAATCTCTTTGGGTAGTAAGAACTATGATCCATCGATCATGATGGGTGCTATTTATTTACATTTGTTTGGGAAGAAATTTAGAGCAATAGAAATTTATAGCTATTTGGGAAGAAATTTAGAGCTCGGACTGCAAATTCCCAATTATACATGTATGCAAAATGTGGAAGACTAGACAAGGCACATGAACTATAAACACAACTAATATAAACACAAAATATGTAAACCATACAAGTGATATAAACATGTATGATAAGGCATGATAAAGTAATTCAAATAGAATTAAGGAAAATGTAACTTAGAACATGTGTAAAGTCTTGACATACCTAAAAAATGGAGATTCGAATGGAAAGAGTACCCAATTATGTAGTCTTTTTTTCTTCTTGCATCAAACTCCTCAACAATTTGAGTTTTTCACCACTTGTTTCCTTTTCAACATTCAATTGAATAACACTCAAATAGAATTACTAACAACAATACAATTAACCAATGTATAATGTTAAATTCCTACAATTCAATCACAATTAACATTGCAACACTACAAAAAATGAAACTTGAATTGATATATATCAAAATTGATGTGAAAACTATGTTATTTCCTCCTCATTAAGTTGGTAAACAAAAAAAAGGTGGTGGAAAGTTCATGCAAAGGTGGTAGAATGTGAAAAATATGCATGTGCACTTCCCAACAACATGAAAAAGATTTTCTTTGTCAGAACACATGCATAACCAGAAGAAAATAAAGCATGTAGACCTAGATCACGGGTGTCCTGGCCTTTTTACCATTTGAATAGCAAGACAAAACGCGCTCGCATTATAATGAGAGCGCGTTATAGCTTTCTATACAAAACTCTACATTATTCATTTCTCGACCTCCTCCTTACCCATCTTTCCCTCAAGTTGGCAACTTCACTCTCTCATGTATTTCTTCTATTTCTCCCCTCACCTATCTATCTCTCACCTCTCTCTCCCCCTCACATCTCTACCTCTCCCCTCTCTATGTCTCTCAGTCACTCCTTGTCTACCTCCCCATCCATCCTTAGCCATCTAGGTCTCTCACTTAACCCTAAACCCTATCCCTAAAGCATCAACCCTCAACCCTTAAACCTTAAATCCTAAACCCTATCCATAAACCCTAATCCCTAAACCCTAAACCCTAATTCTTCAACCCTAAACCCTAATCCTTTATCCCTAAACCCTAAACCCTATTTCTAAAGCCTCAACCCTCAACCCTTAAACCTTAAATCCTAAACCCTATCCCTAAACCCTCAACCCTCGACACTATACCTTAAACCCTATTCCCTTATCCCTAAACCTTAAACCCTATCCCTAAACCTTCAACCATAAACCCTTAAACCTTAAATCCTAAACCCTATCCCTAAACCCTCAACCCTCAACACTATACCTTAAACCCTAATCCCTTAACCCTAAACCCTAATCCATCAACCCTATACCATAATCCCTTATCCCTAAAACCTAAACCCTATCCCTTAAGCCTCAACCCTCAACCCTTAAACCTTAAATCCTAAACCATATCCCTAAACCCTCAACCCTCGACACTATACCTTAAACCCTATTCGCTTATCCCTAAACCCTAAACCCTAAACCCTCAACCCTTAAACCTTAAATCCTAAACCCTCAACCCTCGACACTATACCTTAAACCCTAATCTCTTATTCCTAAACCCTAAAGCCTATCCCTAAAGCCTCAACACTCAACCCATAAACCTTAAATCCTAAACCCTATACCTAAACCCTTAACCCTCAACACTATACCTTAAACCCTAAACCCTAATCCCTCAACCCTAAACCCTAATCCCTTATCCCTAAACCCTAAAACCTATCCCTAAACCCTCAACCCTGAACCCTTAAACCTTAAATCTTATACCTTATCCCTAAACCCTCAACCCTCGACACTATACCTTAAACCCTAATCCCTTATCCCTAAACCCTATCCCTAAACCCTCAACCCTCAACCCTTAAACCTTAAATCCTAAACCCTATCCCTAAACTCTCAACCCTCAACACTATACCTTAAACCCTAATCCCTCAACCCTAAACCCTAATCTCTTATCCCTAAACCATAAACACTATCCCTAAAGCCTCAAGCCTCAACCCTTAAATCTTAAATCCTAAACCCTATCCCTAAACCCTCAACCCTCAACACTATACCTTAAACCCTAATCCCTCAACCCTAAACTCTAATCCCTCAACCCTAAACCCTAAACCCTATCCCTAAACCCTCAACCCTCAACACTATACCTTAAACCCTAATCCCTCAACAGTAAACCCTAATCCATCAACCCTAAACCCTAATCCCTCAACCCTAAACCCTAAAATCTCAACCCTCAACACTATACCTTAAACCTTAATCCCTCAACCCTAAACCCTAATCCCTCCCCTATCTACCTCACCCCATATCTCCCCTATCTCTCAACCCTTAGCCATCTAGGTCTCTCACTTATCCCTAAGGCCTCAACCCTTAAACCTTAAATCCTAAACCCTATCCCTAAATCCTCAACCCTTGACACTATACCTTAAACCCTAATACCTTATCCTTAAACCCTAAACCCTATCCCTAAAGTCTCAACCCTCAACCCTTAAATCTTAAACCATATCCCTCAACCCTCAACACTATACCTTAAACCCTAATCCCTTAAACCTAAACCCTAATCCCTTATCCCTAAACCCTAAACCCTATCCCTAAAGCCTCAACCCTCAACCCTTAAACCTTAAATCCTAAACCCTATCCCTCAACCCTCGACACTATACCTTAAACCCTAATCCCTTATCCCTAAACCCTAAACCCTTATCTCTAAAGCCTTAACCCTCAACCCTTAAACCTTAAATCCTAAACCTTATCCCTAAACCCTCGACACTATACCTTAAATCGTAATCCCTTATCCCTAAACCCTATCCCTAAATCCTCAACCCTCAACCCTTAAACCTTAAATCCTAAACCCTATTCCTAAACCCTCAACCCTCGATACTACACCTTAAACCCTAATCCCTTATCCCTAAACCCTAAACCCTATTTGTAAAACCTCAACCCTCAACCCTTAAACCTTAAATCCTAAACCCTATCCCTAAACCCTTAACCCTCAACACTATACCTTAAACCCTAATCCCTGAACCATAAAGCTTTAAACCCTCAACCTTTATCCACCCCTCTCCTCCCCTATCTACCTCACCCCATCTCTCCCCTATCTGTCAACCCTTATCCATCTAGGTCTCTCACTTATCCCTAAAGCCTCAACCCTCAACCCTTAAACCTTAAATCCTAAACCCTATCCCTAAACCCTCAACCCTTGACACTATACCTTAAACCCTAATCCCTTATCCCTAAACCCTAAACCTTATCCCTAAAGCCTCAACCCTCAACCCTTAAACCTTAAATCCTAAACCCTATCCATCAACCCTCAACCCTCAATACCATACCTTAAACCCTAATCCCTCAACCCTTAAACCCTTAATACCTCAACCCTTAAACCCTCAACCCTTAAACTCTAAACCCTTGACCCTTAAACCCTAAACCCTTAAACCCTCAACCCTTATCCACCCCTCTCCTCCCCTATCTGCCTCACCCCCATCTCTCCCCTATCTCTCTCACCCCTCTCTCCCTAGGTTATAGGTCTCTCACTTGTATATCTCTCACGGCTCTCTAGATATTTCCCTTCCTCTCCACCTCTCTCCCTCATCCTTACCCATCTTTCCCTCAAGTTGTCAACTTCACTCTCTCATTTTATTATCTCTCCCCTCACCTCTCTATCTCTCACCTTTGTCTCCCCCTCACCTCTCTACCTCTCCCCTCTCTACATCTCTCAATCACTCATTGTCTGCCTCTCCATCTGTCCTTAGCCATCTAGGTCTCTCACTTAACTCTAAACTCTAAACCTTATCCCTAAAGCCTCAACCCTCAACCCTTAAACCTTAAATCCTAAACCCTATCCCTAAACCCTCAACCCTCAAAACTATACCTTAAACCCTAATCCCTTAACCCTTAATCCTAAACCCTATCCCTAAAGCCTCAATCCTCGACCCTTAAACCTTAAACTCTATCCCTAAACCCTCTACCCTTGACACTATACCTTAAACCCTAATCCCTTAACCCTCAGCCCTAAAGCCTCAACCCTCAATCCTTAAACCTTCAACCTTAAACCTTATCCCTAATCCCTCTACCCTTGACACTATGCCTTAAACCCTAATCCTTCAACCCTTAAACCCTTAATCCCTCAAACCTTAAACCCTTAAACCCTTAAACCCTAAACTCTCAACCCCTAGATACCCTTAAACCCTATACCCTATACACTTAACCTTGGACACTCAACCTTGAACATTATCCCTTAACCTTCAAACCTCTACCCTATACCCTCAACCCTATACTTATGCCCTAAACCCTCAACCCTCATCCATATGCCTTATACCGTCAACCCTAAACCCTAAACCCTATATCTTAGACAATCAACCTTGAACATTATCCCTCAACTATAAACTCTCAACCCTCTACCCTATAGTCTCAACCATATACTTAATCCCTAATCCCTCAATCCTCAACCATATACCTTAAACCCTAAAGCCTACACCCACAAACCCTCATCCCTATACCCTATAACCTCACCCTTATACCCTAAACCCTGAATATTGTTCCTCAACCCTATACTTAAAACCTAAACCATACACTCTCAACCCAAGTCACCCTATGCCTTATATACCCTCAATCCATATTGTAAACCCTAAACCCAATATCCTAAACCCTAATCCCCATGCCTTACACACTTAATCTTATACACTCAACAAGATGAATATTATCCCTCAGCTATAACCCTCAACCCTCAACCCTATACCTTAAACCCTAAACCCAAAAACCTCAACCCTTAACCCTAAAAACTATACCGGCTCAAGTCCTTATATACCCTAAACCCAAAACCCTTACATACATACATACATACAAGCATACATACATACATACAAACATGCATATATATATATATATATATACATACATACATACAAGCATGCATACATGTACATACATACATACAACCATACATACATACAAGCATACATATATACATATGTACATACATACACATAAGAATACATATGTATACATATAGGCATATACATACATACATACAAGCATGCATGCATACATTCATACATGCATACAATTTAGAATACATACATACATACATATATAAATACAAATATATATACAAACATACATACATCAAACATACTTAAAAACCTTGAACATAAATCATTCCAAGCGAGACATAATGCGAGAGCGTTATATTTTTCTTTTGGGAATCCTAAGCCTTAGGCTTGGGATTTGCTTTGGATTTCCAACCCAAAGGCTTGGAGTGCCTTCCCAACGTCCAAAGACGTGTTTTTGCATATTCTATAGGATTTCACATAATTTTGTTCATGCTAACCCTCAGATTTGCATGTGTTTCAAGGTCGAGCAAATTGAACACCTAGGTAATTTTAGGCTTTCTCTTAGCTATTTAATGATGTAATTTTTTTCACAATTTTACAATGTTAAGCCTTTCATCTTTAATTTCTTTTGTTTGTGTGTCCCTTTTTTGGCAAAAACCAATATTTGGTCTTTTTTTTTCATTATAAATTAACCGTTCATTGAAATTTCAAATAAATTACATTTTTATAAACTAGACTCCATTCTACACATTAAAAAAAATTAATTTTCAATTAGTTTTCAAAATTTACAAGGGTAGCACGGCCAAAATTTAGTTTTCCAGGATGTGTCCACTTTGAAAATTAGTAAAAAATCAAATATTCATTATTTTTTTTAAAAAAATTGGGCATAAACTACATGCTGTTAACTAATTTCTTACCGAAGAAATTTTAAAAATACCAAAAAAAAGTTAACCTTTTGAGGAAGCCACAAAACATGCTATGTTATGTTTTTTTGACAGAAACAACACCAATTTCTGCATGGCTCCCTTTTTTGAACCCCTTAATCTATACCATTTTCAAAAAAAATTAGTAGTTTAGAAAGTAGACTCGGAGCACTATGAACATTATTTTTGTTGTATCTTAAAATTTTGAGTGTAACTATGCTCAATTTCTCATCCAAGGTCAGTATTTCCTGATTTCAGAAAAAAAGTGGCCACTTAAGACCCCTTTTTGGCCCCCCATCTTCCTGCACTTACCCATTACTTGATTATCAAATCATTACAAATTGCCTCAATATTTAAAGATCTTTACAATACAATACTAGTACACCTCATTTAGTATTTTTCCCTTTTGGAAACTTCCAAACCATCCAGCCTCTTCTAGACACTTTCTAGTTTGCTCCTTCTAAAATTTTAGATTTATAATTTTACCTATTTTAATAATTGTGGGAGAAATTACTAGAATATTCCAATACAAATATTCCAACAATCCCCCTTAATTTCTACCACTAATTGCTTCAGCATCTACAATGACCAAACTCTATCTTAAATATTCAAAATTCTTCAAGTTGCTAATGCCTTTGTGAATATCTTTGCCAATTGATCTTCAAATGTACAAAAATCCAAGTAGATTTCTCCATTGTTCACTAATGACTTGCTTTGAATCATAATAAACAATCATCAGTCACACAACTCAAACATTCAAACCTTGCTTGATTACTATTTTGTTTGACATGTGAATATTTATCCTTGTACAAATTTTTGAACATACTTGAGACCTTTTGCCAATTAGATACACCAATCCTTCCAAAATTCATTCGTATACAATCTTTCATAGGTTGCTTCTTCCACTCTCTATTTCAACACGTTTTAAATAGTACAAGGATGAAAATCCCTACACGTTCCCTTTTTATGTCCTTGCCTATTACAATGAGAACACTAGAAACATTGCATTTTTTGAATTGACTTGTTTGTAAATATATTACTTGTAACATTATTTTTATTTTCTTTACTTCTAACATATCCTAGGACTTCATTCTTTATCCTCACTCTTGGTTCAATGGGCTCTCTAATTCCTTGCCCATACTTTCTCGAGCCTTTTCCATCATAAACCATTCTTTTCATAATCTTAATACCAAAATTATTTACAAAACATCCTTTGTTATTATCATCACAACTAACAAGATTCGTAAATTCAAACACATTGTATCTCCAACCTTACACTCTTTATCTAAAGAAGCTTTATCTATATCACACAAATCATTTGTATTATATAAGACATCACATAGTGAAAGCTTAGACTTTAGACATTAATTTTCTTTTAGGTATGTTGCAAGTAATTGATCTAACTGATTATTTTGTTTTTTCAATTTTGATATTTCATCTTTTTGAGAACTATTTTCCTTTGTAAGAAACTTCAACTTTTTTTCCAATTCTTCATTTTTCTTTTTAACTTTCACCAATTCTTCTTCTAAAATATCAATTTCACACATTAAATTTTTATTTTCTTTCTTCAATCTTTTACTAATATTTTCCATTGGAACAAATAATTTTCTTGTACAATTAAATTTACCTCGTGATTCATTTTTCTACTATGATTCCAGATTCTTATCTTTCCTTCCAAATACCTCAATTTTTTGGCGGCTTCGCATACCTTTCTTTCCTTTATTTTGTGATGTCTTCACACTGGTTTGGTTAGCTTCACAAATGTCTACTAACCACCTTCTAGTAGCAACACTCTTCAAATATTTGCAATCTCCTTATTTCCCATGGATGTTATAGCTCCTATATTACTTGCAGTGAGAAAACCTCCTTGGCAACAATTAATTTCACTTTGGCAATGGCTCAGCAAATGCATTTGGTTGATCTTTTCACTCTTCCTATTATGATTATTATCATAGGCAGCTTCAATATTTTTCCTGTGACCTATAAATTCCCCTCATATTGCGCTCAAGACTTCCAACTTGGTAGCAACTAAGTGGGCAATTCAACCCAAATAGTTTCGATGACTTATAATAATCTCTCTGTTGTGAATTAACTCTTTGATTGAACAATTCCTTGTCTTCTTCCTTAGTGACTATGCTTGTCTTCAAACTACAAACCCATGATCTTCTACTTTAATACCACTGAGATGGTGGTTAGAGGTGAACACACAACACAAGAATGCTAGAACATTTAGAAACACTTCTATTACTTGATTATCAAATCATTACAAATTACCTCAATATATAGAGGTCTTCACCATACAATACTAGTACACCTCATTTAATATTTGTCCTTTGTTGAAACTTCTAAACCATCCAACCTCTTCTAGGCACTTCTTAAAACACTTTCCTCTTCTAGGCACTTCTTAAAACACTTTCTAGTTTGCTCCTAGAATTTTACATTTACAATTTTGCTTATTTAATAGTGGTGGGAGAAATTACTAGAATATTCCATCATAATAAACATTCATTAAGATTTAAAATAAGATTGACAATATTTTAAAGTGCTTTTTAGTGATCTTTTAAATTGGGAGAGTCTTGTTCTCCTCAATCATTCCTCTAGTTGGATGTCTTCAACCATTATGAACCAAGATCAAGGACAACAAACAAGCATGCTTCAATCAATTTCACTTTGGCAATGGCTCAACAAATGCCTTTGGTTGATCTTTTCACTCTTCCTATTATGATTATTATCATAGGCAGCTTCAATATTTTTCCTGTGACCTATAAATTCCCCTCCTATTGCGCTCAAGACTTCAAACTTGGCAGCAACTAAGTGGGCAATTCAACCCAAATAGTTTCGATGACTTATAATAATCTCTCTGTTGTGAATTAACTCTTTGACTGAACAATTCCTTGTCTTCTTCCTTGGTGACTATGCTTGTCTTCAAACTACAAACCCATGATCTTCTACTTTAATACCACTAAGATGGTGGTTAGAGGTGAACACACAACACAAGAATGTTAGAACATTTAGAAACACTTCTATTACTTGATTATCAAATCATTACAAATTACCTCAATATATAGAGGTCTTCACCATACAATACTAGTACAACTCATTTAATATTTTTCCTTTGTTGAAACTTCTAAACCATCCAACCTCAACTCATTTAATATTTTTCCTTTGTTGAAACTCCTAAACCATCCAACCTACCTCAATATATAGAGGTCTTCACCATACAATACTAGTACAACTTATTTAATATTTTTCCTTTGTTGAAACTCCTAAACCATCCAACCTACCTCAATATATAGAGGTCTTCACCATACAATACTAGTACAACTTATTTAATATTTTTCCTTTGTTGAAACTTCTAAACCATCCAACCTCAACTCATTTAATATTTTTCCTTTAATATTTTTCCTTTGTTGAAACTTCTAAACCATCCAACCTCTTCTAGGCACTTCTTAAAACACTTTCTAGTTTGCTACTTCTAGAATTTTACATTCCTCTAGTTGCACTTCTTAAAACACTTTCTAGTTTGCTACTTCTAGAATTTTACATTCCTCTAGTTGGACCTCTTCAACCATTATGAACCAATTATGAACCAAGATCAAGGACAACAAACAAACATGCAATAAATCTGAAATAATAAATCTGAAATGATGTAGTGTTGAAATAATGTTGCTAGCATACTCTCATAAATGTTCCTTACAATTCAATTAGATAATCTTAACATGCTCTAGATGATGATTCTAGATGATTTTAAAGTGAAAAAACAACACATAAATCCAACACAAATGTGTATGTTAAGCTATTTCACAACAACTAGTAAAATGGTGGACAATGTTTAAATTTAGATTTTAAATTTTAAAAGTTTAAGATTTAGATTCATACCACAAATCTAATTTAGGGTAATAAATGATAAATCTAGAGATCAAAATCAAATCTCTTAAAATTAATAATAAAAATATTGAATTATAATGAGTTATGAAACAAATAAAATGAGTATGTAAGATACTACTTCTTATAAGTTGTTGTAAGATAGTTATTGCATTTAGGACACCCTGTAGTTATTGCATATAGGACACCCTATAGTCAAAGAGAGTAATTTGCACCATTACAATATGTAATGTACTGGTTATAATGCACATTGATTTAAAGATATTATTCTTTCACTTTAAAGATTGTTAAAAAAAATTCCACTTATAGCATTTACCCCATTATGAAATGTATTATTTATTAAACAGAGTGGTTTAAAGCATAGAGATAGACCCATTTTCTCCTCTATATTTTCTGGCATCTGCCCACCTTGGATCTCTTTTCCAAGGTTGATTACGAGTCTGCATAAAAAGTATGCATTCGTCGCTGTGAATGTGAATTGTTAGCGCGATCTATATTATCAACATTCAAAACACCTACCCCATAAAGAGTTTGTATTGAAAGTTATACTAGTATTATTAATAACATCATAGCAACAAGATACAAAGATTTATGTAAAGATAACAGCAATTCACATACGTATATTGTGTCTTCAACTGGCAAGATAAAACCACCACCATCGTCTTAACAAGAATCAAATATCTACTTACAATCTAGCCAGCCTCATTCAGCTACCTTATGTCTCTTCACTTCAACAGATTTTATACTATCCACAGGCTTATGATTCTTTAAACTTGTTATTCAACAAATGTGCCTAACTTGTGTGACTGTCAAATATCTAAGGCATGGACTTAGAAAGTTCAGTCTCCCTGTTTGTATTCTGACTCACTCGCCTTAAAAAGCTCTTGTTCCTGAAGTCCTCAGATTTTTTGAGGGTAAATTCAGGGTCCTTCACTTCAGGCATGCTTTTCCTCTTCTTTTTGTCCACAACCACATTGGGGGAATGTAACAGCTGCTGCTTAATTGTCAGAGAGCCCAGAAAGACTGCCATCAGAGTCATCCCAAATATTGTGTATATTGGTACAAAATCAGGTTTCAGAAATCTGCAAACAAATAGAACATTAAAAAGAAAAATGGTAAAATTATATGCATAACTTTTACAGACACAAATTTTTCAGAAAACTACCTGCATGAACCAAATCTACCAATAGTAAAAGCCCAGCAAAATTATATATGTAAGCTCTAGAAGGCAAAATTATCACAAAACTGCTGTGGTAAAAACCCAGTAAAAATCACATGCCATCTTGGGAAATGAAAAAAAAATCCTAAAAATTCATGAATAATTCAAATCTACGAGGAAATCACATATGCCATCTTGGGAAAATGAAAAAAAAAAAAATCATAAAACTTCATGAATGATTCAAATCTATGAGGAAATCACCTAAGTCCAGCTAATTGTGAAAGTTTGATAGAGTTACCTCTGCAAACCTTGTCCTACCAAATACTAAAAGAAGGCCATACCTACAATATTCACATGGGCAAAAAATTTCCAAAATTCTTTTTTGTTTTTTTTTTTGAATTTGTCCAACTTTTCTAGTGCATCCATAGCAAAACATTTCTAATAAACCCTAAAATTTTCCAATGACTCTTAATCCAACTTCTGTCGGCTCTTTCTCCAATTTAATTTTATTGAGAAATAAAACTAATACTTTAAACCTTATGTCAAGTATTTCTACAGCTGCGTAGGTCACTCTCAAAATCCTGATAAGAGTGGTGACAGGAAATCTCATACTCGAGAAGTAATAAAGCTGTAGAACAATCAAAACAAGATGGTCCATCTCAAAAACTTTGGAAGAAAACAAGACTGACAAACAAGAGCAACAGATTATTTTGTTAGGTGTAAAAAGATACAGTTTTATTTTAATCTAGTCTCTGGTATGCTTAAAAACCAAATGTAATTTGGGAATACCCAAAAAAATACTACAAATTCAACACAAACCGCCTCTGGTTTCTTTGGCCTCACAAAAATATCCACATAACTATGGGAAGTTAATGTTAAGTGCAATACAAACAGAGCATGATTCCTGTACTTGTGAGGCATGGGTATTTGCATATCTTACTGCACCCTACAATGTATGAAAGTATTATTTTCTCCTAAGGAGGGTCAAACTGATTAGTCCTCCAAATTTAACAAGATGTAAGATCCTTCCTGAAAGCACTCACAACACTAAAACATTCAAGAGAAAACAGATTACTAAAATAATGCATGGACTATACAGCTTTGTGATCCAACCTCAGGGATCCTGAAGCTGCTTCTTCTCCATGAGATGATGATGATGATGATGCATGGTGAGGCTGCATCCTGAACTGGGTAGAGCTGGAAATCTGTCTGCTCTTCTGATACTTTGACAGAATGCTGTTCCAATAAACCTGCAAATTTCATCACAGTAATCTTAACTTCCATAATCCAAACATTGTACATAAAATTCCTCGTAAATCTAACAGTAGAAGAAAAATCATGCAGATGGTTTAGTATCTAGATACTTACAGTTGCTCTCCAAGCCATCTTGTATTTTTTGGTTCTCCTGATCGAATGTTCTGATAAAGATTGACTACTTGGAATGATTTTTCTTCAGTTGATGCTGTGTATTTAAACAGGCGCAGGCGACAGTATAAGAAAATGGAATTTCTGAAGCTACACACTTGCTGCCTCAATAATCCGCCACCTAGCAAGAGCAACCAATATGGCCGCCACATCATATCGCAGAGAGCATGAGATCTTAACACATCAAATCTTTTTGGGAGTAAGATTGACATCAATGATATCATTACACCTATCAAATTTGAGAGTATGTCATCAAATGGGATACTAGGCAATTCTGTTATCGACTTGACTTATGGTACGGTCATCATAAATCCACCAATCCATAAGGTTATTGACCCAAGAAAGACCACATTAGAAACCCAAAATTACTATTTAAGAGATTACATATAAAACCTGCCAATTTTTTTAATTGAACGGTTTATTATTGTAATGGTGAAATCTGCATACCTTTACAACTTGAGTTGGTCTGTTGGTAAAAAATTTGTCTTCTTGAAAGAGAGGTCACAAGTTCAAATCGTGTAGGTGGTGGGGTAGGGTATGTATGCCTCATATTGAAGCACAGTTAGGTGCCTCCTTCAACACCATTGAGAGTATGAGGTAGTCCCATATGCTACAAGCCACCCAATTCCATTTCCATTTCCATTTCACTTGTTTTTGTTTTGACTACTTTAATTTGGTTATTTTTTAATGTAATGTTAAGTGTATAAGTGGTAAATTTTCAACTATGAGTTAGTATAGAACTTGAGTTTTATTTATTTTCATTTGTATACATTTTTAGGAACTAGTTTTACTATGCAGATTTACTTATTTCTTGTCCTAAGTCAATATTTGTAGAAGTGATCTAGATCACTTCCACACTTGCAAAAATGACTCCTTGTATTTTAAAATTCAAATTCAAGATTGGGCATGTTAGTTTTTCCTCCATATAGTTGTTATGTGTTGACTTGAAGCATGAAACATACTACTTACATCTTTGGTGTTGTATAAAAGTATGAAACCCTAATTCATTTAAAACATCTAGAGTAATTAAGTGAAAGAGCACCTCTTTCATACATCACAAACATGAAACAATCATCTAGTGATATTAATACTACATTAGAATTCTAGGGCATACATGCATGATTGCTTGTTGTCCTTGATCTTGTACAAAAGTTGTTGACTTGACATCCTTACAAGGGCTTGACACAATGGAGTAATTATCCATGTCATGTGAAAATTCCAAAGCATGTAAACCAAGATTTTATGCAAAGCTTGATGTCGAATTGAGGATTTTGTGGCAAGCCTAAAGTGAAATTCTAAAAATTAGCAAAGATTAGATATGTAGGCAAAGATCAAATTCATGGGTCTGGTTCCTAGATCCACAAAATGAGATCAATCTTGCAATCATAAAAATGATCTTGACAAAAGAACAAAGGTGTTACAGATTTTAATGCATTCATTTGATGCAAAGGTATCTAATTTAGTGGAAGGAAATGTCATGGCTTGGTTCTTCAAGTCAAAAGGATGGTTCTACCATTTAACCCAAACTCTTACTTAGATGTTTGATACAGTAGCATCCTAGGGTAAAAGCAATCTTGCATCACCAAAAAAAGAAAAATGTAATAGTTGAGTCCTTAAGTTTCCTAGTATGTTAACATCTTGAAGTTTGTTTTCAAATAAATTAGATTTGAACTAGGAGGTTCAAAATTTTGAAAAGAAGGGGAGAATGATGTAAACCAAATCCTCGTAGTTGATTCCCTAGAATCAGGAAGCAAGTCAAACTGTATTTGCTAATTTTAGAAGAGATATGTAACAACTCATACTTTTGGGGAATAGTTGTTATGAACATCTATATTTGGAGAATTAGATTTAAATTAGGAATCAAGTATGCTCTTGGAGGTGAAATTTTTTAGATAGAATAGGAAACACATGATAGGTAGTTTTTAATATTAGGGAAGAGACTTAGTATCAATTGTTGATTTCAGAAAAAAGTGATTCACTATATTTCTATTACAACTTAGCTTACAGTGAGTTCTTCGTTTAAGTATATTCTGTAGTAAATTCTTCTAGAAATGCTACATTCATTTTTATTTGTCTGTCTAGACTAAGTTAGATGAGTTGAAAGAATAGATGTATTTTCCTTTGGATTGAAAATGTATACCATGTTTTTCCATGCTATGTTCCATTGTGTTTGTACAACTCTAGTTTTGAGTGTTTAACTAGAGGAATAGATTGGATCATAGTAGTTTTAGAGTTTCTTCTTGCAGGTGCTTGAATATGTCTCCATCACAAGGGTTTGACACAATGGAGTAATTATCCATGTCATGTGAAAACTCCCTAGCATGTAAGCCAAGTTTTTATGTGAAGATTGATCTCAAACTAAGAATTTTGAGGCAATCCCAAAGTGAAATTCTAAAAATTAGAAAAGATTAGATATGTAGGAAAAGATCAAATTCATGGATCTAGTTCCTAGATCCACAAACACGAGATTGATCTTGCAATCATAAAAATGAGCTTGACAAAAGAGCTAAAGTTTTATAGGTTTTGATGCATTCATTTGATAAAATTGTAATTGTCTACAATAGTGACAAATCACTTAAGGACACTTGACAGAGTTATATTCTACATTGAACCTATACCTAAGTACTCTTATTTATTTAAAATTCCAAGCATTTTAGCATGCTTATTATTCCGAATTAATTCTCCTCAAATATCTTATGGTTAATAATGATTAGTTTATTTATTTTAGAAGATTTAAGTGAAGAAAGTAGTGTTATTTATTTACATTTTATGAACTTGACATTATTATAGTTGGCTAGTTCTAAAGGCTAGGTTTCAAGGGGCCAATGCACTGCACATGAACCAACAACATGGAAAGTCTTACCGGCAACAATGTTGTTTGACAATGAGGGTGATCCCAGTAAGATAGTTTCTAGGATTAGAGGGTCGACTCCCTCTACCTAATGGATAAGCATAAAGCTATATGTGCTATGTGGGGGCTGAGAGATAGAAATGTTGAAAGAAAATAAATCAAAACAAAGCCTCATGCTAGAGAGATCAATCGTCTTATCTACCAGAGTAGAGATTGATAGCCTATGATGCAATAATCAACAAAGATAAACATGCATACAAATAATAATACTGAACAAAGATAAATCAATAGCCATTTGGGACAATTACTTACTTTCTATTAGGTTCATTAATTATTACACAGCTAAATACATATGTATTATGAAAACATATATAGAGGCTCCCCTATATAGTAGAAAAGAGGAAGTGGACTTCACTTAGACATCAGGCTCAAAAGCTCAGCTAACAAAGTGATGACTGATGTTTAGGCATGCAAGCTAGTATGCATAGACTATTTTACCCAACCCATAATGGTTTTCCACCTAATTTACATTTAAATTTTGAATTTTGGTGGGGACAAGATGTCTCTGCAAGTTTAACAACTTAATTTCTCTTGTTGATGGTTGGGATAGGCTATGTAGCCTCTGGATAGCTTGTTCTATGAATCTCGTCACCCAATATTGCATTTTAGCATCATTGGTAGATGAAACTTGTTGTTTGGGCATTGTTCAATTAGTGGCCATGAATGTCTAACCCTACCATCTTACAAAGTTTGAATTCTTGTATTGGATCAATCTTGCCATAGCTACTCTATCATTGTAGATTTCTTAGGATGATGCGAGAAAGCCACAGGTGCTAAGATTATGTGGTCGGGATGTAGAGTGAAGTGTTCCTATGCTACAATAGCATATTGTACATGAGCCATTGGATGAGTTTGTTGCTGGTAAATTAGATGGTCCATAGAATGTTTGAGGAACTTTCCCCTTTGTATTTGCAAAAATCCCCAGAAGCATGACACATGTCCTTGGTTAAGTCATCTTAACTTAAATAGATAACATAAGTGGGGCTCGCCAATACTCATGTGCTACACATTTTACTTTATAATATTGTTCGCATTGCCATGTGTCATAACACTAGTGCTTCTTTTGAAAACATATTAGTCTTCTTTCTAAAAGTTCCATGAGTCATTAGATATAATCTAACCTGGATCATCAGATGTCGTGTGTTCATCAGGACTTGTCCTCTATCAAAACTCTAAAATACCAAAATTGGATCAAAGCGGGGAGGCATGTGGATGTCACAGGGCATTCTTATTCTTCTAATGTTGAGGTGGGATGAATCCATTTCCTATAGTGAAGTATTCACTACACTTTTAATTTTCTCCCTAGGGTTTATATACTTTCTCTATTAGGGTTTTAATTTGTATTTTTTTATTGAATCCATCTAATATCATATTTGATTAGGGTTTAGATCCGCCTTATTCATGTTCAGTTATCATTTCTTGATTAGGGTCTTGGATTTCCATTGTGTCATACATATTTGATCCACAAACCCACCCTTGGATTGTGCAATTTTGCTATATTATTATGGATCTTCTCATAGGACATTACCTCTTGCTAGGGTACATGAACATCTTTCTTATTTTTTTGATATATATTGCTTCATCTTGTCTCATGTGATCCTTTCATCTTTGATACTCTTATATACTACTATTCTATGGATGGAGAGGAATGTCCTATGGAGAATCTTTCCTCTATAGATTTGGTGATTTCTCGTCCTTCTCTTTTGGATAATCTTGCGTTACTTGTCCATGAGCTTCACTTAGCCACCCTTTTTCCTATTATTGGTGCTTGTAGTATGCATAATGATATGTTGTCTTTGAACACTCCTCCCTCTCCTTCTTTGGATTGTGATGAGGATGTATCACATGCTTAGTGGGTATTCAAGATGATACTTTACCTTGTCATACACTACATGATGTTGTTATTGCTTTAGGTGAAGAATTATTGCAAGATGACTTTGATGGTTCTAGTGATGCCTCATTACACATTAAGTCATTCTTGTTGGCCAATTATGAGTACCTAGATAATACTCTATTGGTAAGTGAATTTAGATCCACTTTGAGCGAGTGCATTGCATTGATTTGATTCTTTTTTCCTAGTATAGATCATCATTTATGGCTTCAACACATGATTTTGTTGGGATTAGGTGTATCATATACCTTGCAAGTCATAATGTTCTAATTATTTATTTATTTATTATTTTTTCCAATTTATGCCTTGGCCATTATTCCATGCATAATTATTGGCATTTATGTGTGTAAATAAGTTTGGAAAATAATATCTTGTCATGAAGGATGTCTAAGAGCATCTATGACAAAGATATGGTGTAAGTGATATTATGATGTGTAAGAGCATTGATGAGGGGGTTACATAGTGGACTTATTAGAGAATTTTATATTATTAGTTGGGCATGGGATGAAATTGATACTTCATGGGGGAGTGCTTGGGAGTTATATATGCCAAATTGCATAATGGAGATCAAAGATGCTTATGTAAGAGTTATAGATTTTATTTTGGGATGGCTTCACACATGTGAGGGGCATGGGAATTTATACCATGGTATTTTTGGACCTTTTTTGGGCCCATGGTATCATTGTTTGGTGGTTTTCTGGGCCTCCTTAAGTCTATATATTGGAGGCATGGGTTAGAGGATGTGAGAGAGGATTTTTGTAGGGTTATGTTGTTGGATTTCTGCTAGAGGAAGAGGATGTTGATCTCCATGGACACAAGATCATGATATTGTATTTAACAAGTTTATTATTGTTAAATATTGCATTGGTTTGATGCTTTGGAGGATGGGTTTTTCTCGAAAGGGTTTTCCTAGGGTATATCTATGTCATTCTCTTTCTTGTGGTTGATTTCCCTTGTATCTCTCTCATTCTTTCTTTTCTGTGTTTTTTAGATGCTAAAATATTGCTGAAATTTCTATAGATCTAATTAATGTGTTAATATCCTTCAAGGGTTAATGTGGAAATACCTACATGCTTAATATTATTTGTAGATCTAATTTAATTGATAAAGGGTTTGTGGGTACTTTTTCTAACATTTGGTATCAAAGCCAAGGTTGTTTCATGTTTTGCATGTGGTTGCTTGTACTTACATGTTGTTTGATGATGAGCCATTGCATGGGAGTTGCAAAAGATTCCTTATTAATTGGTGCCAACACAAAGGAATAGCTCAAAAATTTTGGGATAGGTGGTGGATGGTGTTTGATGATCTACCATGTAACAATAATGAGGTTCCATAGTATTTTTTGAGGAAAATCTATTGCGAGTTTGTCCTCAATGAGATTCCAAATTATTTTGACATGCAGGATTTCCAAAGTAGAGGCAAAGGCTTTGCACAGAATATGGAGAGGACACATCATGCCTAGGACCGTCCAGTGAGACCTCTAGCTAGGCTATCTTTTTAGCATGCCACACTCCCTTCCATGGGGAAGCAGAGTGTTGAGGTGGAGACATTACATTCTATTAGTTCCCTCACGCAGTCTTTACTACAACATGGTAGCCATCTTTCATAGGATGGTGAGGGTGAGGCTAGTAGGCATCAACGGTCCCCACATATTTTCTGTTCATGTGGAGCTCTATGTGATTATGGGTTTGAGGATGCTCGCGATACAAACATTAGAGAGGATGCTCCATAGTTTTAGGAGTATGCCACATAGGGGCAAGAGTAGGCGTAGGACACATCCATATTGTGAAATATGGTAATAACAGATGATTTGCTGGATAGGACCTTTGGTATTGAAGCACAGGTAATTTTCTATAAGGTTTTGCAATTTATTATATTTTCATTTGAAATTTATAATTAACTATATTAATCTATTATAAGTTAAAATTAATGTAAAGAATTGTATGTATTATGAAATTCTAGGGTTAAAGTACTCATCCTACATTTGTCAATGGGTCATCCCACAATACTTGGTCCAAAACTTGGGACATTGATTTTTTGATAGCGGATGGGAAAAAAATTTTCATGTTACCTTCGTTCAAAGATTTTTCTTCAAACGAAGGATCCTTTGTTCAAAGATTTCACATAAATCACCTTCGAACAAAGGTATTCCTTCATTCAAAAAAAATCTTCGAATGAAGATATTATTTTATTGATTCAAAAACAATAAAATAATACCTTTGTTCGAAGATTTTCTTCGAACGAAGGAAATATTTTATTGTTTTAAAAGATAATATAAAGCAAAAAAATTACTTTTGGGCCTGGCATTTCTACCTGGCATGTCACTTTCAACCACAATGACTTCCGAAGGCATGTTTAATTGTCTACCTTCAACAACAGTGACCCAAAGGACGGCTCTATGCACCAAGCAGCTCCACTAGCTTGCCACTTGTCTTCACTCAAAGGTGTCCATGTCATATCGGTGCATTTTTAACCAGGTATTTTTCATCTACCCTTGTGAATATTTCAGTTTTTCACTTCAATGTTTTATGCCAAAATTTTAATATGGTTTCAATGATTTTTTCTCAAAATTTTGAAACCCTTTTGTGTGAATTTACAAACCCTAAATGAGAATTTAAAACCCTATTATGTTAATTTACAAACCCTAATACAAGAATTTGAAACCCTAAAACGTCATTTTGAAACCCTATTATTTGAATTTTCAAAGTGTTAATACATCATTTTGAAACCCTAAAACATGAAAGTTGAAACCCTAAACAACTATTTTGGAACCCTAAAACCTTTATTTGAAACCCTAAATTATGGATGTCAAACCCTAAGTTGTAAATTTGAAATCGTAAAATATGGATGTCAAGGGTAGAACAATGTTTTCCTTAATATTTTTGTGAACTATGGGCAGGTGAAGGATCAATGAATGATCCCAACTTCATATAAGATTGCACACCATATGTTGATATGTAATTGTATTAATCCATCTACCAAAATGGACCCAAAACTAAATGAGAATTGGCATGGGTCTGCAAATGTCACCATTGCACTAGTTAAAACATTGATGTTACCTAAATCATATTTAAGCATGCAACTAAAACAAGAGAGGAGAAAATTATTTATTGAAGTAAAATATAGATGCAAATTCATTATTGCAAGTTTAAGGTTGTAGTGAATTTTTTTCAAACTATAGTACTATAAATTTATTTTTCATTTCTTACATGAAACTTATGGACAAGTTTACCACAATTGATAAAATGTACCATTTAAATCCATGCATAAACTCTTATGGCCATAGTGCATCCAACATGTTGGATAAACACTATCCTCAAGGGAAGGAGGTAAAAACAAGTATATGATCTAGAATAACACATCCTTATTGGTTCATCAGATAAAATATATCATGAGAGTATCAAGGATGGAAGGATCACATGTCACAAAAGATTATCCAAGGTTCTAGATTGAATCAAATAGGTATATCACTATTTACATGCTCAAACCCTAATCAAGATATGATAGGAAAAGATAAACAAGGATGAATTTACAAACCCTAGGTAAATCTATTTAAGAAAAAGATAAAAGTGAGAAATTAGATAAGACCAGTACTATAAAATCCTAGGTCATGTTGGAATGTCAAGTTCACCGATAAATGTAAATGAAAACCATTTGAGTATTACTAGATACAATTTCAATACATCTAACAATTGTGTTACACGAAATGAACCCCTAGTCAATGATCATAGTGTCTTGCATTTGAAGATGATTGGGGTCCATTAGACTTTATGTCTTATAGTTTTAGTGAGCATCATGTGGATCTTAAAAGGCTTATGGTATTCCATTATTATACATATTATATTGGGAAAAAGTGGATAATATCAATAATTAATAATAACCCAATAACACAATGAAAATGGAAATAAACAAGATTCAAAATAAAGAACAATACCTCACAAACCTTGTTACTTCGTAGCTTCCATTGGTCGCCTAATCTCAATTGATCTTTCATGTGAATGAAGCCCTCAGAAAGTGCACTTCCTTGCTTTTGTTCTTCAAGATGACAATAGAGAAATGGCTATGATAGTTCTTGTAATGAAGAGGATCTTCAATACAATAAAAATGGTGATCGCAAGCTATGGAATGGTGTGGGTGCCAAAGGCGCGCTGTGAATTCTGCAGAGTAAGTTTACTAAAAGCTTGGATCCTTCAAATGGAGGAATAGGGTTGTACTTATAGACTTGTGAGAGAGAAGATCAACGGTTGAGACTAAATAAGAAGATCAACAGTTGAGGAAGGTCGAGAGGATGTGCACGAATTAGAAGAGGACAAGTGTCTTGTTCCCTCATGCAACAGGGGAGTTAACAGAAATAGATTAAGGAATTAACTGAGATGATTGATCAGTTAACAGAATAGACTAATCAGTTAAGTGAATTGATTGATTAGTTAACTGATTGGAACTAGAGGAGAAATAGGACATGTGGGTGAGAGAACAACTAATTAAATATTAAAATATTTAATCAAGTGTGCACATGGATTTGCATGGATTAATTTTGGTGTTAATCCATTTTTAAGAGGAAATAGAATAATCTAAATAAATGTTTTGATTTATTTAAATATAGAGGATGTTAAGTATAGAAGAACAAATTAAATAATTGGACATTATTTAATTTAGAATGGCTTTAGAATTTAGAAGAGGTAATTAAATAATTTGATATTATTTAATTTAGAGGATTTTGGAAGAATTTTAATTAAATAATTTGATATTATTTAATTTAGAAGAACATGAAGGATTTTATTAAATAAATGAATTTATTTAATTTTGGAGGAATATGAAGGTTTTAATTAAATAAATGGTTTTATTTAATTTTGTGGAGGAATGTGAATCAGATAAATAAATTGATTTATTTATTTATTGATAAAGGAATTAGACTGAAATAAATATTAAGAATATTTATTTAGACAGTCATGTCATTTTTAGGTGTATACATTTTGTCCCTCTTTGATGCAATGTGTTTTATCATGTTGTTTCAAAGAATAAATTTTCTGATAATGATACATGCCCCAGTTTACCCCTAGTACAGGTTTAACAACTCTAGGATGCCCCCTCGGAAGATTAGACGGGAAGGAGAATCGAGGGTGTGAGATGGACAATCTCACGATGAAGAAGTGAAAAACAGGTTAAATCGATGAAGAAGTAGCTGAATGATACACTATGCAAGATAAAATGATAACACGCAAGCAAGTATGCACAAATGATACAAGAACAAACAATGTATTGCCCCAGTCCAGTCGTAAACCAAGGATTAATCGATAATGATCGACGATAGTGTTTTTCATTGCGGGGAACGATATATCCCTAGATCAACACGATAGGCGCAGGAAAGATATATCCCACTAATAATTATGATTGATTGAGTTTGTTTATGACAAGATTAGGATCAAGACCACTTATTACAATTGAATAATTTGACAAGATTGATTAACTTGATTAGTATGGATTAAGGATGGACTTGCATTTGGATAATTGCAGAAGAGACTCGATGAAAGACACGATGATAGATAGAAATGTGACTTTGACTAAAGAATGACTCGACTGAAGGACTCACAAGCTTTTTGTAAACTCTGACACTGCAAATAAAATATTTATTGATGAATGGTATATGGAATGCAATTTGATACAAATGGATGCAGATATTTGTCATCTTGATATTGCAAGTACTTTAAAGTGCTTGTTTCATCATTGGCATTTTTTGTGTTTTTAAATGTTGTAAGAAAATACAAGCATCTAGGTATAATTAAACTAAGATGACTTGAGTATTCCTTACATGGATTTTGATATAGCAAGCTAATACAAGCATCTAGTCAAAATTGAATCTAGATGACCTAAGTATTTCTTGCATTTCAACAGACAAGGATTGCCCCTTTTCATGTTTAGACCTCTGAAGTTCTCGATGATCTTTTGTTGATCATGTCATTAGACAAAAGTCATCACATTACTAAAGATTAATCCACAAACAATAGACAAAGAAAATGATTATGCCACCATCATAGCTTCTCTAGTTTTTAACATCCTCGAGTAGCATAGAAAGACATAATAACAAAAATCAAGACTCTGTAACTTAACCTGCTCACAAAACACAAAACATTCTTGCATTAGATGTGTCTTCTTGCCATAATTTAAATAAAATTAGTTTGAGTGTGTAGGTATGTGTTTGTTTTTCTTTGGATAGGTTGATGTCTTGCATCAAAATTTCTATTTTGGAAGCGTGCTTTGTTGCGCGTGTTTGTCTAGTGAAAGGTATCACAATCTTTATTGGTGTCCTCTTAGAACATTTGGCATTCAAGAATCTAATTCTGTAACTAGGTCGAGGAGTTGCCCCCAGTCAAACAAAGGATTAGCTTATTATGGATGAACTGACAAACAGATACGAAGAAACAGGCCCTAAGTGATTGACCTAGTGCCTCAGGGGCTCATTGCTAAATGGCCTTGCCTACGTGACGACACAAAGGCAACGTAGTTTAGGGTGAACTTGGTGGACCTAGGACCTAGGCAATGGGAAATGGTGCGGATTCGGATGGATCAATGGATAGGTGACATGGGACGAAATGGGTGGGAAAGGAGCCTCGGGGGCACATCAATGATGGCCTTGCCTACGTGATAGCTTAGAGGTGATGTAGTTCGACAACGGTTCAATGGATTGGCTCAGGACAGATGACATGATGGACACAAGTCAGGATGAACAAGGAACGAGTTCAAAATAGATGGAGGAAGCAGTTTATCGCAAGTAGCACCTGTTTACCAGGTTTTCACTGCTTGCTTTTATTTGCACAATAGCTAAAATACACATGGCACCTGTTTGCCAAGTTTTCATCATGGTATCTATGTAAGGTGCATGTTTGCCAGGTTTTCACCAGAGGATGATTTTTTTGTATTTTGTCCATTTTTTTATTTTTTGATTTTTTTGCTATTTTTCCATTTTTTTTTGCTGTTTTTCCATTTTTATTTTATTTTTGCTATTTTTGACTCCCTTGCATTGGGGTTTAAGTGTAGAACTTGTAAAGATGCATACTGTTGATGGGATCATCAAATAGTTCACCTTCTGATATAGCCAATTGATATGCCCCCTGACCCATAGGCAGTAATGACGACATAGCGCCCAGCCAGTTGGGTTCAGAATTTCCTTTCTTTTCCCAATCCTACTGATTGTGGGAATTTTCCTTAAGCACTAGATCACCAACATTGAATACCCTGGGACGGACTCTGTGGTTGTAACTTTTGGACATCCTTTGTTGATAAGATTTGAGATGGTTAAAGGCCTATTGCCTTCTTTCCTCCAGCAATTCTAACTCTTGAAGTCTGGATACTCTATACTCTTCATCTGTTATGAGGCCTTTTAACGATACTCGCAAGGATGGGATCTCAACTTCAATGGGCAAGATGGATTCAGATCCGTAGACCAGGGAATATGGTGTTGCACCTATGTGTGTGCAAATACTTGTGCGGTAGGCCCACAACGCAGGATTCAACTGGACGTGCCAATCACGGCCGGCATCATTGACAGTCTTTTTCAGGATTTTTAAGATGGTTTTATTTGATGCCTCCACTTGGCCATTTCCTTAGGGATAATACAAGGTGGAAAAGTGGTGTTGGATATGGAATTTGTTGCACAGTTCTCTGACATCCTAATTTTTGAATGGTCGTCCATTATCAGTGATAATGGATAAAGGGATACCATAGTGGCAAATGATGTAGTTCAAGATGAAAGAGGCAATTTGTTTGCCTGTAACATTGGTGAGGGGTATGGCTTCAATCCACTTTTTAAAGTACTCGGTGGCAGTGATTATGAATTTATGGTCGTTGGATGATGGAGGGCAGATCTTGCCCACTAAGTCGAGTCCCCATTGACAGAAAGGCCAAGGAGTAGTTAAAGGATACAACTCCTGTGCTGGTGCATGTATCAGGTTTCCATGAATTTGGCATTTCTTGCACTTCTTTACAAAATGATAGGAATCTTTTTCCATAGTTGGCTAGTAGTATCCCATGCATATGAGTTTCTTAACTAGGGTAGAACCACTAGAGTGGGTCTCGCATATACTGTCGTGCACTTCGCTCAGGGCAGTTTGAAATTCCTCGCTATCGAGACATCTAAGGAGAGTACCATCGAGACCACGTCGATATAAGGTATTAGCAATAATGGCATAATGAGATGCTTGTCGGATGAAGGTTCACTTTTGGTTATTTAAGAGATCAGATGGTAGGGTATTCTCTTTAAGATAGGCAAATACTTTTCCGTACAAGGGAGAATCAGATCCTACAATGTGGCAAATGATGTGGGATTCAAGAGTGTCGTATGCAGGATGGGACACTGGCTCTACCAAGAACTCATAGTGTGATTGATTATTAGGGATGTCAAGGAGAGATGTAATCGTTGCCATGGCATTTGCTGCTTTGTTCTCTATCCTTGGTATCTACTCAAAAGAGATCTCAACAAAGTACTCTTTGAAGTCATCTACCATTCGTTTGTATGGTATTAACTTCTCATCCTTTGTTTGGTAGTCATCGTTCACTTGGTTGATGACTAGTTGTGAGTCACCATACACTTGAAGTTCTTTGATGTTCCATTCAACTGCCAGCTTGATGCCAATGACTAGGGCTTCATACTCTGCCACATTGTTAGTGCAAGGAAAGAGTAGTCTGTATAATTTTGGAATAGTGTCGCCATTAGGTGTGATCAACAAAATACTTGCCCCAGACCCATGTTGAGTATAGGAGCCGTCGAAGTAGAGTTTCTACATTGTTTTTGTTATGTGAAAGATGGACTCGTTTGGAAATTCAAAGCTCAAAGGGTTATCATCTGTTAAAGGTGCATCTTCCAGCTGATCTGCAAGTACTTGACCCTTTATTGTGTGTCTGTCGACATACTCGATGTCAAACTCACTGAGAAGCATGACCCATTTGGACAATCTACCTGTAAGGGTAGCTTTGTTGAGCAAATACTTTAGTGGATTGATTTTTTCTACTAGGTTGATGGAATGTGATAGCATGTAATGTCTCCATTTTTGTGAAGTGAAGACCACAGCGAGGCATGCTCTTTCAATTGGCGTGTATTGTAGCTCATAACCAACCAGTGTTCTGCTGATATAATAAATGCTTGTTCTTTTCCTTCATGATTTTGATGTGCAAGGGAGAGCTCCCAGAGCTGTTGGTGCGGCGGAGATATAAGTAGCAGAGACTTACCCTGGATCAGTGGCATCAATATAGGTGGTTTCATGAGATATTCTTTTAACTGTTGAAATGCCTATTCGCATGAATCATTCCATTTGAAAGGAATGTTCTTATGTAGGAGGTACGTGAATGGGTGGCACTTGTTTGCCAATTGAGAAATGAACCTTCTGATAGATTGTAGTTTTCCCTATAGAGACCTTAGTTGACTGAGATTTTTGGGAGGTTGCATTTCCATGATAGTCTTCACCTTAGCTTGGTCTACTTCGATTCCATTTGCAGACATGATATATCCTAGAAGCTTGCCAGATGTGACTCTGAATACACACTTCTTTGGGTTGAGGTGCACATTGAACTACTCCAGTCTTGTGAAGATTTTGTCTAATACTGCCAAGTCTCCTTCTGTTGTGAGTGATTTTGCCAAGATGTCATCTACATAATCTTCCATTATGGTGTACATCATGTCATGGAAAATTGTGGTCATAGCTCTCTGATATTGCCCCTACATTTTTTAATCCAAATGGCATGACACACAAATAGTAGGTGCCCCATGGACATGTGAATGCGGTCTTGTGTTGGTCCTCAGGTGTAATTTTGATCTAGTTGTATCCTAAGAAACCATCCATTAGTGACAGCATAGTGTGCCCTACCGTGAGATCTACAACAATGTCAATGTTTGGCAAAGGTAAATCATCTTTTGGACAAGCTTTATTCAAGTCCTTGAAGTCATTACACAGTTGAACTCTTCCATTTAGTTTGGTGACTGGCACTATATTGGAGATCCACTCAGGATAGTCTATTGGTCGGATGAACCCGACATCTAGCAACTTCTTCAGTTCTTCTTTTACCATGAGGGCGACATGCGGGTGCATCTTCTTGAGTTTTTGCTTAAGTGGATTAGCTCCTGGAGCTAAGGATGAGTGAAGCATTATGAGATTTGGATCTAGCCCTGGCATATCCACATATGACCAAGCAAAGTTGATTTGTTTCCTTTTGAAGAATTCAGTGAACTCTGGCTTTTCTTGTGCAGTTAAAGATTGTGCCATATAGATCATTCTTGATTGTTACTTGTACTGATGTTGATCTGCTTTGCTAGTTCTATCAAGATTGAGGATCTCTCCTGATGTGTTAGATTGAGAAGAGGGTCAAGCCTTTCATCTTTCGGTGCCTTAGAGAGGTTTTCATCATTGGATACGCCTTTCATATTTTTACTATTTTCATGATCTAACACTGCCACAGAGCAGTTTTCACCATTAGATCTTTCTTTCATTTTTACATTTTTGAGACTGAAAGGCTTGGCACTCTCTCCAAAATAATCCTTGTCATTGAGTTCTATGGCATAGCCAACCCTGTGATCCCCTGCGAGTATATGGTCCCTAAGCTCTAGAAAGTCTATGATGGCTTCATCATTTTGAAAGGTATCGAGCTCAGGGGGAGTGTCTTGTAGGTCCCAATCTATGAGTTTTGGATGTACTAGTGGTAGAGGATCATTAGGTTGTTCTGGTTCAAGGACATTGATGGTCAAGATGGAGAAGTTAAGGTGGTCATTATAAGCATTGACAATGCCTGCGATGGTACTCTCCACAAGTTGATCTGTCAAGTGCGGTATCATTCTTTCGTCATGAATATCACTATTATTATTATGCAGATCAAACTCTAAAGGTCTAGCCCTTGGACTTTGTCCCTCATTAGTTGCATGGGTAGGGTCATACTCGTGGACCACATCAATATCTTTTTCATCACAAGATAGTTTAGAGACACTATCCCATTCATACTCATTGGATTCAGTCTCACTCCATCCTTGTAGTCGATGAATTTGATCTACTAGGTTAGTAGCAGATGTTTGCGGTTGTTTTCCTTTATGCTTATCTGTTCCTTTGGTCTTTGCTTTTTTGATGTAGCCTAGCCCTATAGTGTCTCAGGTTGTTAATGAATGAGGTTGGATAGGTTCAGTGATACCTTCCTTTCTCAATCCGATGGGGCCATGACCTTCATACCCCATTCTTTTTAATATTGAGAATCCTTGACCATACTGTTCAGTTTGCACCGTGGAGTGATGGTCTTGTGATAGGGAGCGTACAACGGATACCACAGACCGATGCCCTAATTTTTTTTTCACAGGTGAATAACTAACAGCTGAGCCACCAAATCACTCCATCGGCCAAGTTTCTTCTCCTTCTCCAATGCCCCAATGGCATTTGCCCCTTTGGTGAGGCTCGTTGCGCCAATGATGCTCGAAATCTTTGGTCGATTCGCTAAAAATGACACCGCGCAGTTTTTTTCCTCCTATGAACCCTATCATATGAAGATGCTAGGTCGTCCTTACTACGTGAAACCCTTAGTCTGGAACTTCTACACTATCGACCCAAAACAAAACAAGGAACAAAATGAATATTGATACATTGAAGCCATTCCACTGATTTCAACAGAGATCCCACCAGTGGAATGCTTCACGACGACATACAATAATAATGGAAAATATAGAGGAAACGTAAATCTACGGTTAGACAATTTACAGCTATAAAAATGGAAATCAAATAGACATAACAGAAATTGCTTTATTTCTCCTGAGCACACTACAATCACATTCGATCTGGTTATAATATCTACTCATTTGGTTCCTTCCTCTAGGCATTTATCAACTCGACCAGAGTAGTATCGATTGACTCCAAGCGGCTGGGAGACAACAGCCTCTAACTGCCCTACTGCCCTATTTTGGCATTATTGCTATTTTTAGCATTATGCGATTACAACTTGACAAATGTCCCCTAAGTCACTTGGGACTTACAAAATAGACCTAGCTACAAACTGAAATGAAAATGCATTGGTCAAATAGACCTTATTACAAAAGAAAACATGATTTTCTAGGTGCTCCTGCACCATACTCCCCGGGTGAAAGTTGTCTCAAGTCCTCTTAGAGACTAACTGCTATAAATCACCACCCCACTTTTTGATATTTGCTTCTAGCATCCATGTGGCTTCTAAGTCTGGAAGTCCTTGCCATTTGACCAAGTGCTCAAAATATGGCTGATTTCTGGTCTTCTTGGCTATCCTGCTATCCAAGATACACTCCATCTTCGGTGGTTCCTTAAGGTGGTAAATGCTGCACCCACTCGGTAATGTCTTGGACAGAATCTACTGTACCTTTGCCTGTATCAGGACTCCTATATAATGTCAGATCAGCAACATTGAATATAGGTGAAATAGCAACATCATCAGAAAGTTCAATTTTGTAAGCATTAGGACCATATTTTTCCAGAATCTGACAAGGTCCAATTTTTCTCATCATCAACTTGTTGTGGCTACCCTTGGGTAGTCGATTCTTGTTGAGATGAACCATGACCATATCTCCTCTTTGGTACTGCACATCCCTTCGTCTTCGATCCACTTTAGCCTTGATCTTCTGACTGTTCTTGTGTAGAGTATCTCTGACTTGTTGATGAACCTCTTTCATAGCCTCTGCAAATGTATCAGCATGTCCACTCCTTTTGTCTAACCCTTGAACATCACGTAATTCAAAAATTCCTCTAGGATGACTACCATAAACAACTTCAAAAGGACTTAGGCCTGTACTTTTGTTTGTAGAATCATTATAAGCATACGCTGCATGTGGGAGTACCACATCCCAACTACTGCCATGTTCTTTTGTCAAACATCTTAGCAGATTACCTAATGACCTATTGACAACCTCAGTTTGGCCATTAGTCTGAGGATGATAGGCTGAACTAAAAGACAAATTTGTCCCCAATCTTTTCCACAAGGTTCTCCAGAAATGTCCCACAAATTTGTTGTCTCTGTCAGATACAATACTCAAAGGTAATCCATGAATCCTGACAATTTCCTTAAAGAACAAACCTGCAATGTAACTAGCATCATTGGTGGTCTTATAAGGAATAAAGTGTGCCATTTTGTTGAATCTATCTACCACAACAAACACACTATCATAGCATGTCCTTGTCTTGGGCAATCCCATCACAAAATCCATACTCAAACTTTCCCAAGGTCTGTTTGGTATGGGCAAAGGTTGGTACAATCCTGCATTGGTTGAGACTCCCTTTCCTTTCTGGCAAATCATACAACTCTCAACAAATCTTCTGATATCAGATTGCATCCTTGGCCAAAAGTAAAACCTTCATACCAAATCTAAGGTCTTATTGAGCCCAAAATGTCCTCCTAAACCACCACTATGTTTTTCTTTCACAATATTATCCCTTATTGAACATTTAGGGATACACAACTGACATCCTTTGAACAATAGTCCATCCTGCAATGTATAATTTGAAAAGTCACTGTGGAAAGCATTGGCAAACTCACTGCAGACACTGTAAATCTCCTTAAAATCTTGGTCCTCTTCGTACAATCCTTTGAGTGACTCAACACCCATACTTTGTAGCTGCACTTCTTACACTGTTAACACCCTTCTGCTTAGAGCATTAGCAACCTTATTGGTTATTCCTTTCTTATGCTTGATGATGAATGTGTATGCTTGAAGACTTTCCACCCATTTCATGTGTCTACGACTGAGTTTTTCCTATCCATTCAAAAAACTGAGAGCATGATTGTCAGTGTATACAATAAATTCTTTAGGAAGCAAATAGTGCCTCCATTTTTTTAGAGCTTGTACCATAGCATACAACTCTAAATCATAAGAGGAGTACTTCCTCTTAGCTTCATTCAACTTCTCACTGAAGAAGGCTACTGGTCTACCTTCTTGGCTCAACACTGCTCCTATGGCCAACCCACTTGCATCACATTCAATTGTGAAAACTTTATTGAAATTAGGTTACCCTAAGATAGGGAACTTAGCAACTTTCTGCTTCAGACTCTCAAAGCTCCTAGCTGCCTCTTTTGTCCAAACAAACTTCATCTTACCTCCACCCTTGATGGTCTCCAACATAGGTGCACAAATGTCACTGTAATTCTTAATGAATTTCTTGTAAAATGTGGCCAACCCATGGAAACTTCTGACCTCTCCTGCTGTCCTAGGTGTAGGCCAGTTCAAAATAGCTTTGACCTTGGAAGGATCCATTTTCAAATCACCCTTAGAGATGACAAAACCTAGATACACCAATTCTTGTTTCATGAAGTCACATTTTTCCAAGTTTATCAGTAATTTATGATCTTGCAGCCTCTTCAAGACTATCTCCAAATGTTTCAAGTGCTCCTTCTTGCTCTTACTGAACACCAAGATATCATCAAGGTAGACTACCACAAATTTTCCTATGAAATCCTACAACACCTCATTCATCAACCTCATAAATGTGCTAGGGGCGTTTGAAAGACCAAACGGCATCACAAGCCACTCATACAATCCTTCATTGGTTTTTAAAGCTGTCTTCCACTCATCCCCTTCTCTTATCCTTATCTGGTGATATCCACTCTTCAAGTCTATCTTAGAGAAATAGGTAGCACCTCCCAAACAATCCATGAGATCTTCTATTCTAGGAATAGGAAACCTATACTTGATGGTTATCCCATTTATTTCCCTAGAATCAATACACAGTCTCCATTTCCCATCCTTCTTTGGGGCTAAAACAGTAGGTACCACACGTGGGCTAAGACTCTTCCTTATCAGCCCTTTGTTTAGGAGTTCTTGAATCTGATTTGCTATCTCTTCATTCTGCTGTGGGGTCATTTTATATGCTGCCTTATTAGGAAGTACTGCTCCTGGTATGAGATCTATTTGATGGCTAATGTCTCTGATTAGTGGTAGGGAATCAGGTATATCCTTTACAATCACCCCTTTGTAACTCTCAAGCAAATCTCTGACCTCCTTAGGCCCTACTTCCCTCACACTTTCCTTCTTTTCCCCCTTAGGCTTCACAATCAAAACAAAACCTACTCCATCACCTTCCTTTAATGTGTCCATGAATTTCTTTTCTCCTACCAGTATTACACTAGACCCTACATGTTGTGGATCCTCTTCTACCAATGACTGTATCCTATAAGTCATACCATCCTTTTGAAATGAGTAAGCATTCTTTTCTCCATCATGCTGAGCCTTTCTGTCAAACTGCCATGGTCTACCTAAT
Organism: Cunninghamia lanceolata; assembly: GCA_027924645.1. Classification (NCBI taxonomy): domain Eukaryota; kingdom Viridiplantae; phylum Streptophyta; class Pinopsida; order Cupressales; family Cupressaceae; genus Cunninghamia; species Cunninghamia lanceolata. The sequence goes on along the minus strand of BSBN01000112.1, from coordinate 19,709,358 downwards.
AAAAGATGGCAAGCATCCATAGGAAGGATGTCACACAAAATCTTGTCTCTATACCCCCCAATACTAAATTCTACCCATGCTTGTTCATTGATGAGTATGTGCTACCCCTTATTCAACCAACTGACTTTATATGGACTGCTATGGGGTATCTTTTCTAGATTCAACTTATTTACTGCTTCCAAAGATATGATATTATCCGTCGAACTAGAGTCAATAATAACTTTGCAAACCTTACCTTGGATCTTGCAGTTGATTCTAAATAAAGCCCTTCTTTGTGATGGTTCTGTCTGCACTGGTTCCTTGAGCAGCGTCCGCTCGATCATCAGATTTTCTCCCACTTTTGATGCTAGATTCACTTCAGGAGATGTCACACTCCTTGCATCTTCTTGAATCAAAGTGGTTCTCTTCTCACCACCATGAGAAGTTGAGGCCTTCTCTAGACACTTGTATGCCGGGTGCCCTATCTGATTGCAATTATAACATCTCATATTAGAGAATTTGGATCTTCTACCTGATCCACTTGTCCCACCTCTTCCATTAGGCCTTCTTCCTCAGTAGCCTCCTCTGCTACTTGGGTCCCCAACTTGCTCTTCTTGGTTAGACTCATCACTAGGCCTCTAGTTATGATTTCTTCCTCCAAAACTGACTCTGCCTCTGAAATTCCTTCCACCTCTACCTCTATTATGCTGCTCACTCTTTCTCTTTATCTTCTCTTCAGCCCTTAAGGCCAATTGGAAACACTTGTTCACTATTTCTAGTGCTAAGATGCTGATCTCATCTTGGATGTTCATCCTTAGGCCATTCAAGTATCTGGCCACCTTCTTTGTCTCTTCTTCTTGTCTCTTTGATTTGAGACTGAGTTTATGAAACTCTTGTGTGTATGCATTCACATCAAGGTCTCTCTGTTTGAGATTCTGCAACTTCTTATACATCTGCATATCATAGTCCAGGGGTAAGAACTGTGCCTTGAGTTTGGTCTTCATCCTTTCCCAGGAGGTTATCATATTCTTCCCCTCCTTGACTCTCTCTCCTTGTTCATAATTCCACCATGCAAGAGCAGATCCTTGCAATCTTGCCTTCGCCAACTTAACCCTCTTATCATCAGGGATTTCTTTATATTCGAAATGAATGTTCAATGCCTCAATCCAATCAATCACCTCTTCAGCTTCCATACTTCCACTATACATAGGTAACCCATCTATGGTGTCCCTATTAACTGACTTTAATGCATTTTAAAATGGCCTCTGGTCTGCCGGTATCTCCTCTGCCTTTTTACTAGTTTTAGCAATTTTTGGGTTGCCTTCATCACTGTCACTTTCAGCTTCCCTTTCTTTGCTTTTGGTCTGCTTGAACTCTCCCAACTTGGATGCAAGCATCTCCTCGATCAACTTCTTAACAACGTCCTGTGACATACTTTTGGGAGGCATCCTCTTCGCCTCTATCTTGCTTTCTTTGTCTAACATAAACATTCACAGACAACACCCAAATGCCAACACTTCTACAAGTCCTCAACTTAACTTGCCGCCCAAATCTTTTTGGGCTCTGATACCAATATGATAGGGAGCACACAGCAGATACCATAGACCGATGCCCTAAAATTTTTTTTCACAGGTGAATAACTAACAGCTGAGCCACCAAATCACTCCATCGGCCAAGTTTCTTCTCCTTCTCCAATGCCCCGATGGCATTTGCCCCTTTGGTGATTCTCGTTCCGTCAATGATGCTTGAAATCTCTGGCTGATTCACTGAAAACACCATCGCTTAGTTTTTTTCCTCCTACGAACCCTAGCATATGAAGATGCTAGGTCATCCTTACTGCGCGAAACCCTCAGTCTGGAACTTCTGCATTGTCAACCCAAAACAAAACAAGGAACAAAATGAATATTGATACATTGAAGCCATTCCACTGATTTCGACAGAGATCCCACCAGTGGAATGCTTCACGACAACATACGACAACAATGGAAAATACAGAGGAAACAGAAATCTATGGTTACACGATTTACAACTATAAAAATGGAAATCAAATAGACAGAACAAAAATTGCTTTATTTCTCCTGAGCACACTACAATCACATTCGATCTAGTTATAATATCTGCTCATTTGGTTCCTTCCTCTGGGCATTTATCAACTCGCCCAGAGTAGTACCGACTGACTCCAAGTGGCTGGGAGACAACAGCCTCTAACTGCCCTACTGCCCTATTTTGGCATTATTGCTATTTTTAGCATTATGCGATTACAACTTGACAAATGTCCCCTAAGTCACTTAGGACTTACAAAATAGACCTAGCTACAAACTAAAATGAAAATGCATTGGTCAAATAGACCTTATTACAAAAGAAAACATGATTTTCTAGGTGCTCCTGCACCATCTTGTTGCTTAGGTAGACTGTCTTCATCTTTATATAACCATTGTAGGATGTCTTTTTCATCGCTCTCATCTTCAAGGCTTCCCCATTTAACAAATGAACCTTTAGTAGTTTCTACTGCTTTGGGTTTTCTCATGGAAGGCATTCCATAGGATCTGGGGGAGATAGGGAGCTGTGATAAGCAAAAGGATTGTGCAATTGTGTATTCATCGAGACCTTTGTCTTTGACCTTGAGGTTAGATTGGGGTGCCTTCAATGTGGAAGGGAGTGAAGTTGGGTCAACATGGGATGAAGATGAAGTAGAGGCTCAATTATGGGGAATTACAACTTCAAGTTTAGATTGTATGGATTTGCAATATTGAAATGGATTGGGGTCACCTTGTATGGTGATTTCTTGGCCTTCATGGGGGAACTTGATACACTGGTGATAGGTTGATGGTACTGCTTTCATAGCATGTATCCAAGGTCTCCCAAGGAGTATGTTATAGGCAAGCTCCATATCAAGGACTTGGCATACTACATCCTTTATTATAGGTCCCACTCTGATAGGCAAAACAACAACTCCCTTTGAAGTTCGCTCCTCTTCATCATAAGCTTTGATCGTGATTTTCTTTTTAGGATCAATAGCATTCTCTGAAAACCCCAATGCAAGGATTATCTTTAAAGTGCAAATATTTAAACCGGCTCCTCCATCAATTAGAACCCTCTTTATTTTGTGCTTGTGGATGAAGGCTTCTATATGGAGAGACGCATTATGAAGATGAGTGATTGACATATCATCCTTTTTAGTGAATGATAGGAAATGAGGTGTGGTAATATGACCTACCATGGTTTGAAACTACTCTTCGGTGAGGTTTGTTGGGATGGTGGCTTCTGAAAGAGCTTGGTCAAGAATGGCTCTGTGAGACAGGGACAAACGTAGAAGTTCCAAGATGGAGATATGTGTGGGAGTCTTGTGAAGTTGGTCTAGGATGTACTGGTTGGACGAAGAGGATGGCTTGGACGGGACTCCCCTGAGAGTAACCTTTCCACTACGAGTGGTCACATTACAATCCAGGGTTTTATTTATAGTGATTACATTGATATGTGAATCACTCTATGATATATGGTTAACAACATAGTCAAATGATACGTTTGTATAATTGGCGTTGTTAGCTCCACTATTGTTTTGATTGGACGGCCTTCCCTGCCCATAGTTGGGGAGCGGATCCTTGAATGCTAAGTGATCATCATTAGAGGCATGCCCCATCAAGTGATACCTTTTTTTGGTCCAACAAATCTTGAATGGTGTGTTTGAGTGCTAAACAGTCATTGGTTTTGTGTCCCTTGTTTTAGTGAAATTCACAGAAGTCGTCATTCCACCAAGGAGGTTTGACCTTGGGTTCATACTCCCGCACCATTGGAAGCATTGAGTTTATTTGATATTATCTTTCATAGGGTGGTTTCCAATGTTTCTCCTAGAGGTGTGAATTTTCTCCTAGGCAGATAGGTTGTAAACCGTGATTCGGTGTTTCATGGTTTGTTTTGTGGAAGGTTATTTTGTGGGCTCGATAAGTTAAAAATTGGTTGTTTTGGCGTCACATTTTTGGAATCAACCTCCTCATCATTCATGACGTTCTTATTCTTAGTCCAAAATCGTGGTTTATCTATGTTGACATTTGCACTAGGAGTGTCCTTATAAAGCTTGATTTGACCTTTTGCTATCAATGCCTTTTCAGTGAGTAAACCCATCTCAATGACCTTGCTAAAAGAAGTAGGGCATTGGATTTGAATCTGGTAGCTGAGGTCTACATGTAAGTTGTGGACAAACATTTTGAGCATTTGTTTTTCTGGTATTTGATGTGGACATTTGCTAGCCAATTGTCTCCATCTCTGTAAGAAAGAGGCAAAGGATTCTCCACCCTTTTGTTTAGTGTTACAAAGATCTAATAGTGAGATGTCATGCTTAATGTTGTAGGAGAAGTGTATTACAAATTTATCCACTAGTTCATTGAAAGTTTGAATGCTGGGAGGTAGTCGAGAGAACCTCTCCATAGCTTGTCCTCCCAAGCTCCTTGGGAATAGTCACATGAGATAGGTGTCATTGTGGGTGACTTCAAGACATGCTGCACTAAATTCTCTGATGTGGTCTCTTGGATCGCCCTTTCCGTGATATTTGTCAAATTTCGGTAGCTCAAATTTTGAGGGAAAAGGTATCATGATCAAGGCCTTGTCAAAAGGATATGGTGAGATATCCTCTAGAGAATAGTGTTTTGTTGATGCTCTAGTTTGAATGTCTGCAAACTGTTGCTGTAAGGCTTGGATTTGTTGAGTCAATAAGCCTAGAGGGTTTGGAGAGTCAATGGTCGACTTGTCTTCGTCTATTGTTCTTTCTTCTTGTGTGCTTTCCTCAGGGATTCTTTCTTCTTCAGTTTCCTTTAACGCATTGAAGTTAAAGTCTTTGGGGAGTTTGGCTCCTTGTGTCGCTAGGTAAAGAAAGAATTTTCTAGGGTTTTGTTCCTGTAGATGGATTTAGATGCAGTAGTGCGGAGTCCCACCTACCCAATGATCTACAAAATATAACATTTCTACTTCTTCTACTAAAGATGGTGCAACTGCCATCTAGAGTACCTTATCAGCTTCTGTCAGCATTCCTATTAGTGGTGTCATTCTCAAACTGACAATCTCTCTTAGCTAACTTATTTGATCCTTGATCTGCTCTTTTTTACTATGAAGCTATTTAATGAGTGCACGAGATTTTCAATTTGGTCCCTGAATGCTCCATTTTTATCTTTTAATGGTTCATATGTTGCAAAAATATTAGATATCTGCAACTCAAGGCCATCAATTTGGTCTTTTAGACCATTTGTTGTCACAGGCCATGTTAGGCAGAATTGATATAATACTTTTGCTTCTTCCAGAGCTTTTTGAATGCTCTTTACACTGTATGCCAACATATTATGTGCATTGGAACATTTTTCTGATAAAGCTATCAATCTCTTATTGTTTATTTGTTATAATACCTTTTTCTTAGCTTCTCCAAAAACACAGAGTGATTGTTGAATGACTCCAGTAGTTGTTTCATCTATTGAATAGGAGTCAGGGAAGCATCCCTCTTAGCTTCTGGTACCACTTAACTACAATCAAATTAGAATCCTCCTAGTTAGAGCTAAATGAGATTTGCATGAACAATAGCAGGAAAATCATTTATGCGCAGGACTGGTAAATGACAGATGTGTAGTAGGATTTAACAAACACGCAACAAGTCAAAATGTATGTACAACAGAAATAGATGCGCTATAGAAAGTGACAAATGCGCATCAGGAAGGTATATATGCGTAGCTTTGTGTTTTTGGTAGATTTTTGACTGATTTTTCAATGTTTTTGGCACGTTTTTTGATGTTATTGGTTTACTTTGGCTGAAACTTGGTCTTTTTGATTTGATTTTTCAACTATGGAAAGAAAAACATAGCAAGCACAAGGAATATTTTCATGATTTTTGATTTTTTAAAAGATTTTTTTACTTTTTTGACAAAAAATAAGTACAAATCCTAGGATGGTAGGGGCAATATAAACTGAATTCTCACTTGGTTTTTACACTAGCTACGCTATTCAGAGCGGATAACTTAGGAACTTGGGACACGGGCTCCCCCTTACAAGTGCACAAACTTCTCAAGTACACCAAGTTCCAAGTTCCCAAGGGTCGCAAACCTTAGGATTTCCCTGTTATCTCTACTATTGAATCGTAAGAACGTGAGTCATCTTAGGAAGATGATAATCGCTCTTTCCAGCATAGGTTTATAGTGGATTTTGGCTTCTAAAACAATGGATAAGTAGTAAGGGCAACCGTTCGAGTGGTTATACGTACAACAGTGCTACTCTCTGTTATGGAGTCTCCCAGTCTTCAAGGGTTGTGCCTTAGAGGGTTTTGGGGGAGGTTGGCTGTCGATATAACTAATCAGCACTCGTTGCATGAAGATTTCGCCTCAAGCACAATTTATTTATAGTGGCTAGGAAGAGCTTGGCTTTAGCTTGTTACCACTTAAGGTCATTCCCACTTGGACAGAATGATATCCAAGGGCAGGCCTCTCTAAAGGTTAAACATGCAAAATAATAGGTTTGGCATTCTGGTCACCCAAGAAAGGGGAGAGCATAGTCCTACTATCATTCTGAAAATACAGAAAGCAATGGTTCTTTTCCCCTAGTTAAAATGAAAAAGACTAAATGAGTTAAGCTACTTGGGCACACACACGATTTGTTAACTTTGAAAGAAGCAAGATAGCAATGGTTCAATTTTATATCTTTCTAGTAGGGACTATGTTTGAGTTGTTGATGCAACAAGATCAAATTACAATCCTCCTAGTTAGAGCTAAATGAGATTTGCATGAACAATCCAATTACTTTCCTTTGGTTAATTAGATCTAGAGATGAGTTAACAAATGCAGCTATATGACTAACCAGCCCCTAACCTGCAAGCAGATCTGAGAATATTCTTGTGAGAAATGTTAGCATTAGCGAAAAATCACAAGAAATAACTCAAGGACCCTGTCAGAACAAATGCACAGTTACAGAGCATACATATGCAGATATAGAGCACAGATGCACAGAACTATGAATGTGCAATTATAGAGCATAAAAGCGCAGAATCAGAGAATATATGTGTAGTTTGAATAAATGCACCATTATAGAGAATAGAAGCGCAGTTTCAATGAGTAGATGCGCTGAATCTCCAGATGCATTGAAATAGAGCTCAAATGCGTGTTAAAAATGAATAGATGCATAAAATTTTCCTATGTACGGAACCTAACGCACAAAAACTCAATTTTGGGGTTAAATTGGGGCAAGGCCCCACGGTGGGCACCAGAAATGTATCAGGAAAAAGTGGATAATATCAATAATTAATAATAACCCAATAACACAATGAAAATGGAAATAAACAAGATTCAAAATAAAGAACAATACCTCACAAACCTTGTTACTTCATCGCTTCCATTGGTCGCCTAATCTCAATTGATCTTTCGTGTGAATGAAGGCCTCAGAAAGTGCACTTCCTTGCTTTTGTTCTTCAAGATGATAATAGAGAAATGGCTATGATAGTTCTTGTAATGAAGAGGATCTTCAATACAATAAAAATGGTGATCGGTATAAGCTATGGAATGGTGTGGGTGCCAAAGGCACGTTGTGAATTTTGCAGAGTAAGTTTACTAAAAGCTTGGATCCTTCAAATGGAGGAATAGGGTTGTACTTATAGACTTGTGAGAGAGAAGATCAACAGTTGAGACTAAATAAGAAGATCAACGGTTGAGGAAGGTCGAGAGGATGTGTGCGAATCAAAAGAGGACAAGTGTCTTGTTCCCTCATGCAACAGGGGAGTTAACATAAATAGATTGAGGAGTTAACTGAGATGATTGATCAGTTAACATAATAGACTACTCAATTAAGTGAATTGATTGATTAGTTAACTGATTGGAACTAGAGGAGAAATAGGACATGTGGGTGAGAGAACAACTAATTAAATATTAAAATATTTAATCAGGTGTGCACATGGATTTGCATGGATTAATTTTGGTGTTAATCCATTTTTAAGAGGAAATAGAATAATCTAAATAAATGTTTTGATTTATTTAAATATAGAGGATGTTAAGTATAGAAGGACTAATTAAATAATTGGACATTATTTAATTTAGAATGACTTTAGAATTTAGAAGAGGTAATTAAATAATTTGATATTATTTAATTTAGAGGATTTTGGAAGAATTTTAATTAAATAATTTGATATTATTTAATTTAGAAGAACATGAAGGATTTTATTAAATAAATGAATTTATTTAATTTTGGAGGAATATGAAGGTTTTAATTAAATAAATGATTTTATTTAATTTTGTGGAGGAATGTGAATCAGATAAATAAATTGATTTGTTTATTTATTGATAGAGGAATTAGACTGAAATAAATATTAAGAATATTTATTTAGACAGAGTCATGTCATTTTTAGGTGTATACACATATGACCAAATAACATGTTATTTCAATATGGACCCTTAAGTAACATGATCTTGCATAGGAATGGAAAGAGTCTAGGAGTTCAATATGGTTCATGTGTACACTCAAGTGAAAACTTGCTTTATATTCCTTGAATTTTCATATTTATTAGATGTCTATTATTTGGAAAACTGTGTAGCATTATCAGTGACAACATTGAATAGAAGTTTACAAAATTTAAAGTTAATTATGTTTTCAATATGTTTAAAAAGATTAAATTTACTAGTTGATCACACTCATAATTTGTAAGTTATCAAATTTTGTGTAGTCACTATCTGATATATCATTGTCTAGTAAAATGATTTTCCTGCTACTTTCATCACATCCTTGTCAACCTATGGATAAATAAATTAAATAGCCATTAGTTCATAAAAGGCCACTAAAATGGTTCAACTTGAATCTAAACGGGAAGAGAAAGCTTTCAATAAAAACATTGGACTTCATTTTTCATTAAATGAAATAGCCATGACAATATATTATCTAAGGTTGGATAGGTGGAATCAAATAGGTATATCACTATTTACATGCTCAAACCCTAATCAAGATATGATAGGAAAAGATAAACAAGGGCTTGAATACAAACCTTAGGTAAATCTATTTAAGAAAAAGATAAAAGTGAGAAATTATATCTAAGAATCGTAATTAAAATAAAGGCCAAACCCTACTATAAAATCCTAGGTCATGATGGAATGTTAGGTTCACCGATAAATGTAAAGAAAAACCATTTGACTATTATTGGTTATCTTTTTTATGTTTTTACTATTTTAATTTGGTTATCTTTTTATGTAGTTTTAAGTGTATAAGTACTATATTTTAAACTTAGAGTTGGTATAGAACTTGAGTTTTATTTGTACACATTTTTAGGAACTAGTTTTTCTATGCAGATTTATATATTTCTTGTCCTAATTCAATATTTGTAGAAGCGATCTAGATCACTTCCACACTTGAAAAAATGACCCCTTGTATTTTAAAATTCAAGGTTTAGGTAATTCTGATGGTTTGGTGACTACCCTAGATGTCTTTGTAACTCTGTCCAGTTGATTTGGGGATGAAGCAAAAATATTTTGCTACTACTGCTAAGGGAAAACCTAGGTAGGGGTCATTACCCTTACCTGACACTAAAAACTCTTTGGTTAAATTTCATTTGGGGCAGAGGTGCTTGAAATTGAGGACTTTTTGCCTCTCATGCACTAATTTGTAGGTTCATATAGTTCTGGTTGTGCCTCCCTAATCTAAATTCATGGATCTTTAATAATTGGGGTCCTATTACTGAACGTAGGTCAATAAAATCTACCCATGTGAAAAAAAAAATTATCATTATTTTGTATGACATTGAGGACCATAATGTTGTTTCTAAGGGTTTTGTTTGGATGTGGGGTCAACACCCCCTTTTTTCTCAAACATTCATTTCCCTTGTTCAATTTGGTGACTGAATCATTGCGTTTCTCACCCACCTAGGTTCAGCTTCCAAACCTCCCTCTCTAGTTTTGGTGAGAGTCCTACTATTTCGAGATTGGGAGCACTCTTAGATGATTTATTATGGTTGATCATGTAACTTTGTAGTTTACTCATACGACCTACACATGGATTCTTGTGCACTTGGATTTATTGAATGCACTTCCTACTGAGATTATGTTGAATGTTGTTGGTTGTCATTGGTGCCAGCTTATGGACTACAAGGGCATCCCCTTTTGTTGTCATCAATGTTTTGACACTGGCCATATGGCTGAGCATTGCAAGTGCACTAAGCCCAAATCTTAGTTGGCCTCTTAGTTATGAGATGTTCAACCTAAGGACTTCACCATTCCTCCAATGGCTTTGTAACCTAACTCTCCTTCTGCAATGGGTCCTCAATCCATATCTGTTGATCCTATTTCTACTGCTCCTTCTTTTGTCGAGGACTCTCAAGTTGTATCACATAAGGAATCTAATTCTTTAGAACATGTTGTTCCTATTGATCCTACCAAGGTCATTGTGGCAAATGTTGTTGTTCCTCCTTTGAGTGCTCCCCTATGTGTTGATATTAAGAATATTGATCCCAATGCTACTCTGGATTGCCTTCCTACTAATGGTGCCTTTGATTCTTGGATAGTGGTTCATAAGAGGAGGCATGGTGCCTGATGCTTGGTTTTGTGCTTCAGAAGTCAAAATATTATGGATGGGTATCTATGGTTTAAATGTAAAGGTTTTATGCTTGATTGTTGTTCCATTATTTGTTCTGGCAACTTTGTTGCAGTTTTTTTGTTACAGCATTTGAGTGTTGTTTATCTTTTTTTTAGTTTCCTTGTAAAAGGGTTGGGGCCCTTTCAAAAACCCCTTTACCTAATAAAAAAATATTTTCACATAACATGTATCAAAATATTTGTCAATTACATGAATTCGTAACACACAAATATATGCATTGCACTTCCTTCTCTACTCTAATTCTATATTACTTGTTGTTGTAGAACCATCTAGATGATGTTTAAAGTCCCTAATTTCATACTAAAAAAATTAATGTTCAAAATATCCATGGGCATGACTACTGAACACATTTGAAGACTAAGAGGGGGGGTGAATCAGTCTTTACAAAAATTTAACTACTTCATTTACAGATTAAATCAAATTTCTTAGAGAACTGAAAGTAAAGCATGCACCACATTAATCAACACAATAAAACTAGGATTTTTATGTGGAAAACCCAAAATGGGAAAAACCAAAATGAGTGTTAGATCACAATATATAATGCTCACTGCTATAAAGATTTACTACTTTATTTTAGGGCTACAACCCAAGGAGGATTCTACTCCCTACTGACTTATAAACTAAGCCTACAACCTTAGGGCAAGATACAAAGACCTGCTGAAGAGACTCACTGTTTGATAGCAAGATACATGAAAATTACAATGAAAGCATAAACATGAACTGTTGTGAAAGAAGCATCTGACTTATGTTGATGTTGCAGTCCCCTTTTTCTCCTCAATTACTCCATCATAAGTTGACTTTGTGCACTTCATGCTTCATATTCATCTCTCACACACACACTTCACAAATGACATTGTTCTTCTATATATATCCTCCGCAAAAACACAAATCCTCAATTGGGTCGGCACCAAAAAGACCTTTAGATGAAACGTGTGATCAACAAGCCATGTCAGCCACCAAAGAGCTATGTGGTAGAGGAGTACAAAATATCAATATGAGGAGCAGGATATAATCATTACAATCCTTGAAAGCATCATCAAAACTTCTATGTTACAAGCTCATGCAACAACCACTGATAGAACATTGAAAAAATGTTCCTTTACAATGGGTTGAACACACTGTTCTTCCTTCCAATACTGCAAAAACATTTTGCAACACTTGATACTCAAATATAATATATTAAAAAATTTTATACATCTTCTGTCCAAATTGTAAAGCTTTATCTGTAACTACGAAGAAATGCAGAGCATAATACGTTTTCCTTTATGATTGTTTAAACATTGAAGCCTTGTTTTCCAAACTGCTAAACCAAAAATACTCTTCCACAAGTACAAATGACATGAAATTTGAAACATAGATTCATCATATCATTATCTACCTATCCTCAAATTTGCAAAGTCGTATCTTCAATAGCAGGAAAGTGTAGAGAAAAATACGGATCCAGAGTAACCAGAACTCTTACAAAAATACATTAAGTATATATTCTGAAGTATACCAGATTACATCCCAACAACTTGAAAATGCAAGAGAGAGTGTATATAGTAGTCTTCTTTTTCCAATGACATTAATGTAGCATCTGTGCAATACTTGTGTCTAAGGACAGCACTTCTTGTGGATGATATCAATACAACATATACCATCAATCTTCAAACACAATTGACATCAATGACAAGCTGCGTAGATAATCTCCAATGCAATCTCTAGACATTGTTGACATCAATGACAGTCAATGACAACAATCTCCCCCTTTGTCATTGATGGCAGCACATGCCAAAAATACCAAAAACTTCTCCCCCTTTGGCATCAAGGGAAAAGGGTGTACTATATACACTGATCATAACAAAATTTCTCCCCCTATCTCAAAATTGATCTTATCATTTATATTTACATACTCCCCCTAAGAAGTATCTTATATCATTCTAGAATTGGATCTATGTACACAAAATTGATATCTTCTATTCTTTCGCTTATGTACGTTGCATCAAGAAATAAACAAAAAGGAGTAAACTTTACTTACTAGTAGGAAGAATGTTCTTGTAGATGGATTTTAGATGCAGTAGTGCGGAGTCCCACCTACCCAATGATCTACAAAATATAACATTTCTACTTCTTCTACTAAAGATGGTGCAATTGCCATCTAGAGTACCTTATTAGCTTCTGTCAGCATTCCTATTAGTGGTGTCATTCTCAAACTGACAATCTCTCTTAGCTAACTTATTTGATCCTTGATCTGCTCTTTTTTACTATGAAGCTATTTAATGAGTGCATGAGATTTTCAATTTGGTCCCTTAATGCTCCATTTTTATCTTTTAATGGTTCATATGTTGCAAAAATATTAGATATCTGCAACTCAAGGCCATCAATTTGGTCTTTTAGACCATTTGTTGTCATAGGCCATGTTAGGCAGAATTGATATAATACTTTTGCTTCTTCCAGAGCTTTTTGAATGCTCTTTACACTGTATGCCAACATATTATGTGCATTGGAACATTTTTCTGATAAAGCTATCAATCTCTTATTGTTTATTTGTTATAATACCTTTTTCTTAGCTTCTCCAAAAACACAAAGTGATTGTTGAATGACTCTAGTAGTTGTTTCATCTATTGAATAGGAGTCAGGGAAGCATCCCTCTTAGCTTCTGGTACCACTTTCTCAATGGCTCTCATTGCTTCTTCCATAAGCTCATTTCCTTCCACTTAAGACTGCAAAAGTTCTTCTTGATCAGTGGCTTGGAATACATTTCCTAGTTGAAGCTTCCGCAGAGGAGAAATATTGGACAAATTAATTTGCCCATCGAGAATAGGTAGCTGAAATAATTGTCGAGAAGCAACAGACTAAATATGTCTTTGTTGTGCCAAGAATTGTTTAATGGAATCAATTGGGGAGGTTGTTGAGTCATGAGCAAAGCTCCCTACATCTATATTCACTTGCTGCTCTCCTGAATCAATGACATTATGTGATTCTGGGTTCTCTGGAGGGGAATTGTCCTTAGCATTACCAGTATGTACATTATCATCATGTGCCCCTTCATCTTTTTTGTCCTTGGCATGGTGCTCAATGCTTTCCGGAGGAGGGGGAGTATTGTCCACAGTATTGTCAATTTGCTTAGAAACTTGTTTATTTTTCTTAGAAATTTTCTCACTTTGTTTTCCTTTTTCTTCACCTTCCTTGACATTGTTATGCGAAGCAGACTCAACATTTTCTTTAGCATAAGTATTCACATTTCCTTACATATTTTCTTCATCTTCCTCTCCAACATGTTATATGTTCGGTAGAGGAGATGTAACAACTTGATGTGGTGACTATGGTGGAGAATCATGTGGCTGCTCCACTTTCTCTATACCTCTTACCTCTTCAAGTATCTTCTGAGTAATTTCCTCTATTTTCTTTGTAATATTTTCAATGTCTTCTTCTCTATTCTGCATAAGAGTGTAACGTCAGAAATTGTCCTCCTGTATGGAATGGTACAATTTCCCTCAGTTTAGCGCCTCACTCTTGGTGACCTTTCAACCTTTTCTTCTCAGCCTTCCCGAAACCCTGATTGACTAGGTCTAGGAGCAGTCTATTCACTTTTTGAGGTAACTTATTGATAAAACTCAGAAAGAGATTTGAAACTTAGGTCCCTTGGACCCCCAAAAATGCATATCTGAGTTGAAATTAGGAGCTAGGACTTGGCCGCTTGCACCCTAGTCCTCCCCATTTCATGGGATTTTGAATTTTGGCGGGGTGTTGGTTCCCACCGAGTGCCTCGGGATTTCATTTTCAAATTCTTGATTTTCACGCGATATCGAGATGTTATTTCAAAATTTGAATTCCCTAAAGCTAGATATAAAAAGACATTTGCAATTCATTTTATCACACATAATTCTTATGCAAGCTTGATACCAAAACTCTGTTGCAATTGCCATTGAAGATCAGTGACTTGTTGAAGCTCTTCGAAGTATTTTTTATTTGCTATCTTGGAGACAATGGATGAAGATTAGGAATCAAGATCTTGAGTCTATCTTTCTCTTCCTAGGGTTTGTACAACCTTTGCATGATTGGGAGAAGGGTTGAAGCCTCTAACAACAAGCTTGGAGATCCTCTGCGGACATTGCTGATTCACCTTCTTCTTCATGTAAGTCTTCATTTATCTCATCTCCTTGAGGTGAAGTTGTATGTGTTTATTGATGCAAAGCAAGTTGTTGATCTTCCATTGATTGAGACATCTAGGGTTTGATTTTATGCATAACACATTGTTAGGTTTGCACACACTTCTACAAATCTTTATCTCTGGCTATTGTTGAGGTAGAAATACCAAAGATGGGGCTTGACTGAGGCAAGCTCCTATATAGTCGCAACATCTTCCTTCTTTTGTATGTGCAGATCATGTTTTGCAGGTTCCGGCGAAAAGAGGCTACAGGAAGAAGGATATTGTAGGTACAGTCGCGATAAACTTTCAGATTTTTAGATTCTGAGAATTGCGGGACATCGGAGCGGATGCCCTAGTCCAACCAGGGGTTTATTCCAGGATTTGGAAGCCTTTCGGTAGTCTCATACATCTTGTGTAGAAGATTTTCCAGTTTAAAAACTTTCAAGATGCTGGAGAGGGCACCCTAGTCCATGCAGCCCTCAGAATCTAGGTACACTGTCTCTGAAACCCTCCGTCTGCACTTCTATACTTAGTTTTTCCAGTTATTTCATCAATTTCTGTATATTTCTGATTTAAGGCATAATTAGGGTTTTACTTGGTTGAAAGGAAAACACTTGATAAAATCTTGATTGGGGCCTTAGGTTTCATAACCACGCAAGCATAAGGGACAGACAAAGTGATTAGAAGCTTGTTCACAAGCTTAGCCTTTGTCCTCCCAATGCTTAGCGATGGAAATGGTAGTATTTAACCTAGCTTAAACCCACTATCAATTTTCACCCTAAACATTTTGGTGAACCCGAGCTTTAAAGAATTTGCATCCTTTTAAACTTTAGATTTGAAATAATTTGTTGTTCTAAAGTATAATTGGATTGAAAAACCTCTTTAGTGAAATTGCATATGTTAAATTGTGGATTACATTCTTTATCTTTTCACTAAAAGAGTTGAAAATTAGCATTTTATTGTTGAAAGTTGTATTTCATTTGCAAAGGCCATCATTGTGCATTTAAATCTTGGCTTAAATAGAGCATGTTGGAATGTCAAATTATTTTTTGCAAGATTTTCATGCTTATGATGAGTCATTTAGTCGTGATGACTTCGATATGTTAGATGAAGCCCTTGAGGACTTTATCTTGATTGAACATTCCACTGTGGCCTCTAAGCCATCACTATTTCAAAGATTTGTAAATGCAATTTATGTTCCTAAATCTAAAGAAGAGATTGAAAAACCAAAAAATTGTGGTCACTCTATGTGCAAATGTGGTTCAACCACCCTCTAAACCTGTGCTTGTGGTTAAAGGTCTTTCATCCTCTTCTCAATCTCCTGATCACATTTATGATTATGCAAAACAAATTGCAAAACAAAACTTACAACAAACCAATCATAATGTGGTTGCTCATGCATATAACACTTGGAATAACAAACAAAGTACACAACAAACAAATGTTCAGATATCTTTACCAGCTTCCCAACCTATGCTTCCTCAAGCACCTCATTTAACATATAAAGGTGGTAAAGACTATGATCTTGTAGAGCAGCTTCACGCTACTCCTACAAAGATATCTCTTTGGGAACTTATACAAACTTCACCTACTTACCATGGAATGCTACAAGAAGCTTTACAAAAGATGATTGTTCCTCCTGCTATTAAACCAAATGATGTTGCCGCTTTACTAGATTGTATGCATGCAACGAAAACATACATTTTATTTCAACAACATGAGTTACCATCTCTTGAGGTTCAGAAGCAGTATGATCCTTTCGTTATCTTTATTACAATCAACAAAACATTGGTTAAGAGAGTTATGATTGATAATGGTTCAACCCTTAACGTTTGTGGTATTGATTTATTGCATAAGGTTAAAGTTGATGTATCTACTATCAAACAGGAGTCGTTAAGTATCCATGGCTTTGATAATGTTGGACGACAATCTGTGGGCACCATAACTCTACCTATACAAGTTGGACTTGTGATGGTATCTACCTTGATTCATGTCATGCCTTGTTCTCTATCTTATAACATGATTCTGGGTAGACCTTGGATACATGCATTAGGAGCAGTTCCTTCTACTTTACACCGTTCCATTAAGTTTATATTTAAAGGTAAACTACATACTATCCATTTGGATCCTAAACCTGATAATTGTTTGCAATTGGAAATGCATAAGCATGTTGTTGGTCCTAAGAGTTTAAACAATCTGAAAGTTGAATGGTCAGCTCCTCTTGCCTCTAGAAATGTTATGCAAGAGCCCAAGCAATCGAATGCATTTGTTGGTGATGACTGGGGTTCACTAGATTTTGCATCTTCCTCCACAGGAGAGTATAAACTTAAAAACCCCATCCCCAAAACATCAAATATTGCATCTATCATGTCGCATGCTTCGAATGATAAAAATAAGACTTCTTTGGTGACAAATAAGGATAATACTCTGAGTTATACTACTTATTATGAGACTTATGAAGCTCCACCTTCATCTAAAGAAATGTTCTCTCTCTATGGAAGAGGATTCTGAATCCTTTACAAAAATTGTGACTATGTAGGTAATGGTTGTGGCATAAATCAACAAGGAATCAAAGTTCCTGTAGAATCCTCTTCGCAACATTACTTAAGTGGCATTGGATACAATCCTTTTAAGGAATCCAAAGCCCGCAAATGCCCTACTCTAAATGTGAATACAATATTAATACTTAGCCTGATATTCCCTGAGATGATTGACACTAATTGTCCTCCAAGATCACTTCCATTAGATATGTTCATGGCGGATGAAGCGATAATGGACTTCTTAGGTGCTTATGATGGTATTCCTCATTATCACCATAAACGTGGCCTGCCTTATTGTTTAAACAATGATGCATATTTTGGAAGGACTACTAACACAATAACTGCTACAGTAAAGAAAAATGAAGAACTTGAAGAACAATTACAATCCTATAATCCCCCTGACCATAGTACTCTCCTTAACGGAAAGACTATCGATGTTGTTATGGATAAGGATAATCCTAAAAAAGTTATCCCTATTGGTGATTGTTTAGATGCGGAAGAAAAAGAAGAAATGACTAAATTATTGAGTGAATTCTCAGAATTGTTTGCTTGGAATTATTCAAACATGCCTGGTATAGATCCTCAGATTGTAACTCATAATATTGTGTTGAAACCATATGTTAAACCATTCAAACAAAAGATTCGTAAGATGAATCCTAAGATTGCTATGCTTGTCAAAACTGTTATTCGACTTATTGATTACTCTCTGTGGATCTCAAATATTGTTGCCGTCGCTAAACCCAATGGTCGTATAGGAATGTGCACATATTTCTGAGGTTTAAATTCAGCATCTTTGAAAGATGACTTTCCGCTCCCTAATATCGATATGATCATTGATTCCATAGTCAGACATGAGTTTCTATTGTTTATGGACAGATTTTCAGGGTATAATCAAATCCTTATAAATCCTCTTGATCAATATAAAATAGCATTTATAACACCTTGGGGTACATTTTGTTGGGTAGTCATGCCGTTTGGACTTAAGAATGCAAGAGCTACTTACCAACGTGCAATGATTCTTATATTTCATGACTATATGCACAATATTCTAGAAGATTATGTTGATGACATCCTAGCGAAATCTATCCACCGTAAGGATTATGTCACAAATCTTTGACAAATATTTGAGCGCATACGAAAATATAATATGCGATTAAATCCCTGAAAGTGTATTTTTGGCGTGGATAGTGGAAAGTTACTTGGGTTTATTGTTTCAAATTGAGGTATAGAAGTTGACACAAAAAACATAGATGCGATTGTTAATATGCCAACACCTAAGAACATATCTCAGCTTCATAGTTTGCAGGGAAAGATATAGGCCATTCGCCGATTTGTTTCACAACTCGAGGATAGGACTCGCCCCTTTATGCAACTACTGAAGAAAGAATCTCATTTTCAATGGAATGTTGAATGTCAAAAAGCTTTCAATGACTTAAAGGATTACTTAGCTAATCCACCTATTTTGCAACCTATTGTTTTTGATAAACTATTTCTGTTATACATTTCAGCATCTAACAATGCCCTAGCAGCTTTGTTAGCACAACATAATGTTGAAGGCAAAGAATATGTTGTCTATTACATCAGTCGTACTTTTCTCGATTATGAAGTGCGATACACAGTCATAGAGAAGCATTGCTTAGCTTTAGTGTTTTCCACACAAAACCTAGACATTATCTCTTAAATGCTGAAGTGCATGTAATGGTAAAATTCAACCCTTTGAAACATCTCTTCGCAAGAACAGATTTATCAAGTCGTCTTTCTAAATGGGTTATGTTGTTAATAGAATTCGATCTCAAATTTATTTTACAAAAAGTGATTAAAGGGAAAGCGAGAGCTGATCAGTTAGTTGAAGCTCCCTCACCCTTTTCTATACAGAATGTCGATGCTTTTCCCGACGAACAGATTTTAATAATCTCTTTAGATGAAAAATGGGAGTTATACTATGAGGGATCAAAATGTTGAACGGGCTCCGGGGCTGGTGTTATATTAATACCTCTTGTGGGTAAGCTGATTCCCTTATCTTACCACTTAGATTTCTTATGCACAAACAATATAGCTGAATACGAAGCTCTTGTCGCTGGACTTCGTGTAGCCTTGGCTCTTAATATTAAAAATATTAAAATATATGGCGATTCTTAGTTAATTGTTAAACAGATAACGGGATCGTATCAAACTAAGCACGATAAGCTTTCTCAGTATCATGAGTTTGCATTATCTCTCTTAAAACAATTCACATCATATACGATCGATACCATTCCTAGGAAAGATAACCGGCATGCGGATGCAATGGCAAGTGCAGCTTCCCTTATATCCCCTGATGGTTCTCCTAAGGAATTTACCCTCGCGGTTCATAATCTTAAGACACTGATAATTGAAAGCCCTATTGTTGCAAATTTGAAACTCTTTGGTAATGCATACACTGATGAATGGTTCTCCTACATATTCAATTATTTATGCAATGGAACCATTTTGGACTTGACATCTAAGAATGCCCGACTCTGTTTATGTAAACTAGCAGCGCGATACATTATATTATCGAATGTCTTGTATCAACGAAGTTATAATGATGTTTTACTCCAAGGTTTAAGTAATTCAGAGATTCTAATAACTTTAGAAGAAGCTCACTCTAGTGCCTATGGAGGGCATTTTAGTGGAAAATCGTTGGTGCAAAAATTGTTACGTATGGGGTACTATTGGCAGCATATGGAGCAAGATTCATTTGCTCACGTCAAGAGATGCCCGCAATGTCAACAACATAAACACCTCATCCATGCTCCTTCTCAAGAGCTTTGTACCCAGGTGTCACCATGGCCATTTTCTATCTAGGGCTTGGATCTTGTAGGTAAAATTCCCCCATCCTCCTCTCAAGGATATACGTTTATCATTACGGCTACTGATTATTTTACAAAATGGGTCGAAGCGGTCCCCTTGCGATCCACGACCGCCGATGTAATCTGTCAATTCATACAAGATAACATAATTTCTTGATTTGGAATACCTTCCTCCTTGGTTTCAGACAATGGTACACCATTTAAGAACAAGGATGTAAAAAAGTTCCTCGAAAAATATCATATACAACATTGCTTCTATACGCCTTATTACCCTCAATCCAACGGCCAAGCAGAAGCTTCAAACAAGGTTATTAGACAGATTCTAAGGAAAACTATTAAAAAACATCAAAAAGATTAGCATACACAATTATCCTATGCACTATGGGCTTACAGAACAAGTATTCGAATAGCTACGGGTAACACACCGTATAATCTCGTCTATGGCGCAGACGCGATAATGCCCTTGGAGTTAGAAATTCCTTCTTTGTGAATCTCCCTAAGAGCCATCATGGATGATGACATAGAATGAGAGAAAAGAGTACAGGAACTTGAGATGCTTGATGAAAGACATATTAACGCTCTTGAACATCTCAAGGCTTATCAAAAAGGAATACAATGAGCCTATAATGTGCAAGTCATACAACGTTCATTTAATGTTGGGGACTTGGTTCTTTATGAAAATCAACGCAATATAAATGCACTACCTGGTGAAAAAGGTAAGTTCAACCCTAATTAGCTTGGACCATACATAATCATTGAAACCTTTGGATCCAGAGCGTATAAATTAGCCGATGAGCAAGGTACACCACTTAAGGAACCTATTAATGTTGTGCACCTCAAAAGATTTTATGCTTAAAGATTTAATGTTAAATGTTTATAAGCTAATTTACTACATAGATTGGCTTCAATTTTGACAAGATAGTATTGTTTTTGTCTTAATTCATTTGGCATTATATATTTGTTCAGTTGATCATTGTTGCATTGTGTTTAAGTAATAATTGTTTAGATCACTTTTGTATTAATTGTATACAGCATGGAAGTTAAAAAGTTATGTGTAAGATAATTAATCATTGTGCTTGTTACTACATGTTCTTTTTAGAATTATTAGTATATCACAATAGCATTAATTATAGCATTTAGACGTCATTACTAGTTGCATTTTTACAAAAAATCACATGTGATAGATCAAAAGCCATTACACATAAATCAAGAAGAAATAATCATATATATATCTCAGTTTTATGTGTACATCTGAGTCAAATATCCCTAAAATTAAAATGAGACATTGTAGTGCCTAAAGTCTATGAATCACATCGCTGAGCCTCGATTGCCAGTACCCTCAGGCCCTCATGGTGTGCGAGTGACAGAAGCCTGACCATGCGTGGCTATGGATCATGAATGACTCCTAGAGACGCTTCATGATCGTAACCCCCTGATCTCGCCTCTCATCTCTATCATCTACTCATGTGCCTCCTGGTATATTCTCTGGTACAAGTCTCTCTCAACCTGAACCCTGTCTCTGTCAGCTCTTGCCTGCTGGACCTACCGTAGTAAGAATTCACCGACAGCTAGCTCTCCCTCTGATGTAGGAACTGCTACCATCTGCTCTCACCGTGCCTTGAGCTTAGCCTTGACGTGCTTAGCTCTCTATCAAAAATCCTCTCTCTCTCTCATGTAGACTATTCTAGCATGGCCTTTGTAGCAGTCCTGTATCTGACGAAAGGCATAAAAATCTCAGCATGTCGGCCAACAGATGATCGGGGCAAATCACCTACCCACACCCACTGCTTTGACGCATCTATCAGTACAATGTCTCCTATGATAGGACTCACAAAGTCTCGCCATGCATTTGTCCCAACTGCAAAACAGAGGATGAGATAGATGGTAGACTCCCATATAAATCACAAATAATAAACTATACAACACATAAAATAATAAATCCAACCTTACCTGGATCTCTGTCTCTCCAGGATGGGTCTCGGATCACCGATGGTGTGATGAGCTGCATTCCCTAGTCTGCAGCTGGGGGCATAGGCCTACTACTCTCCCCTCGCTCTGTCTGACTAGGTCTCGTCTCGTCTGCAGGAGTAGGACCACGAGCCTTAGATCGTGGTCTCGACTCGGTCTCCTCGTTAGTGTCTGCCTCCTGCTGGCTCTGTCGTGATCTCGCTCTAAAGACATACTATGATGGGACCTCCTCGGACTCATCCTTGTCCTCCTGCATACCCTCCTCGAGATTGTAGTATCCCGCGAAGTCACTGACATCGTCCTCCACCCCTGTGTCACTCGGTTGACCGGCCCAAGGTCAGGCATCTCCTATAGGATGCTCAGGTGGAAAGATAGGTGCAGGCCGTGATGTGTGCCACCAGGTCTTATATGCTCGGGTACACCTGACATCATCTGCACCTGATACCATCTCTGCATCCTCAAGACCCTCGTCGTCGCTAAGTGGTACGTCTGCTATAGTCAACAAATAGACAGTATTGGCTCTGACTACACACCGAGTCGCACATGCGTAGCTCAGATGAACTGCACGAACATCATGTACCTGTCCAAACTGTTGTGTCACCCTGTCAAAGTAGAACCATGATACAACATGATTGAGGTGACTAGCCATCAACCGATCCCTTTGCATTCGAGCTAGCTACCTCTGCTCACCAGGCCATCTGATGTAGCCCCGATACGGTCTCTAGATGATCTCACCAGGCTATAATCTATCAAATACTACTCCACAGTATAACAGGTTGTCATGCCTCCAATACCTGACAAGTGGATAGGCATAGACATGTGGATGGGTAAATGTTGCCTCTAAGGGATAACCCACCAGTCATGTGCACCTGATGTGCTCAAAGGTCCAAACCTATAGTAGTGTGTAGACCATTAGACTCTGCATCTCGTAGTGGACATATCGCCCTAAGTCGCGATATAGGTGCGCAAGCATACTGTGCCCCCATGCCTAGATAGTCTGATGCTCCTCCTTCTCTTTGATAGTGTGAATGAGACCCCCATGAAGGTGAGTGCCTCGTCCATTTGGTGCGATAGCTAGTGCAACCATGACAATCATGATCTTCCGTAGTAAGGGAATGTCTCTGCATCCCAGCTTTAGTAAACGGAGCTGAATGTGTCCTCGCTCTACCTGTGAAATAGTGCGACCCAACAATATAGCTGACTCTTGTGAGTATACTCCACTGAGTGATGTCCAACAACCCTCACTATCTCTCCTCAGATTGGCAGTCGAAGGATCCTGAATACATCCTCTAGTGTGATGGTAATCTTGCCAGTCAGTAAATGGAATGTAGATGTATCTGCATCCCATCTCTCCATCAATGCCATAAGCATCACGCAGTGGAATCTGATTATGGGCATCTCAAACACCCACCATAGGCCCACTGTCTGTAAATGCTCTCTCTGCAGTAGTCAAAGCACTAGCACGCTCTCACAGAAGTGCCATCAGATGACCACCTGTGTGCTCACGCATCTCAAGGACATCCTACAGATTGAAAAGAAAGCAAGAGTATCAGAATCCTTTCTAGAAACCAAAATAAGATAACACAAACTAAGTAGAATGCATATGCCTAGGCTCGGTGTCCTCTGTGGACCAGGGCACCCCAGGAAGACTAGGGCGCCCCAAAGGGACATTGGTGCCCCTATGGGACTAGGGCACCCTAGAGAGACTCTAGCGCCCTAGGTGGACCCAGGCGCCTCTGTTTGGGAACCCTATCTAGCTTCCCCTCTTGGAACAGACATTAATAAATGTGAAAATGAAAGATGATAGAAGGATGGAATTAGGACCCTACCTCAGCCTCAAAGTGTCTCTCTGTCACTCAGGCTCAGAGCATCTCCAGTCATGGTGGATGGTATGGACGTCGGCTCGGCG
Source organism: Cunninghamia lanceolata (assembly GCA_027924645.1). Lineage (NCBI taxonomy): Eukaryota > Viridiplantae > Streptophyta > Pinopsida > Cupressales > Cupressaceae > Cunninghamia > Cunninghamia lanceolata. Next base: position 19,685,403 of record BSBN01000112.1, on the reverse strand, counting down.
TAGTTGTTCTCCTCTTCTCCTTCTCTCTTTCTCTGCAAGGATAAGAAACAAAGAATGAGTTAATGATAAGTGACAACTCCCTTTTACATAAAGTAAGTGTGTGAGAAATCCTATCCCTAACTAGGTGCAAAAGTGTGCTCTTTCAATCTTGAGCCCTTTTCTTGAGTTGTTGAACTCTGATTTCAATGTTGTTTGTTGCGTTGGAATTTTGGTTCCGCTCTCTTTCTTCCCCAATGTGGCGTTTGAGCATTGTATGACCCTCACAACACATTTCCCTTGAAATCAACATGTGGATATCTCCTTGTTTCTACTCTCAAACTAAGCAAGCAGAAAAAAGGGGGGCATATATCTCCCTCGATTTCCTCCCTGCCTCATCACTCAACCCCCTTAGCATTTTTTGTACAGACTCATTGGTGGTGGTTGCAGGTTGATTTGATTTTGATTTCTCTAACAAGTGTTCCTTTGTAGGTTGTGGTTCCTAAATTTGTGGTCTTATAAGATTGCAGACTTGGGGGCTCCTTCCTTCTCGACGAAAACACTTCAACTTCCTCTACAGTATCCTTTTGGGTATCCTTTTCATGATTGATGTATTTACTTTCCTTTAGTTGCATATGCACATAGTGTCATATGGCCACTAAAGTGGGGGCTAAATGTAACATCATAAATTGTCCTCCTATATGGAATGGTACAATTTCCCTCAGTTTAACTCCTCACTCTTGGTGACCTTTCAACCTTTTCTTCTTGGCCTTCCCAAAACCCTGATTGACTAGGTCTAGGAGCAGTCTATTCACTTTTTGAGGTAACTTATTGATAAAACTCGAAAAGAGATTTGAAACTTAGGTCCCTTGGACCCCCAAAAATGCAAATCTAAATTGAAATTGGGGGCTAGGACTTGGACACCCGTGCCCTAGTCCTCCCCCATTTCATAGGATTTTGAATTTTGGCAGGGTGTTGGTTCCTATCGAGTGCCTCGGGATTCCGTTTTCAAATCCTCAGTTTTCACGCGATATCGAGATGTTATTTCAAAATTTGAATCCCCTAAAGCTAGATATAAAAAGACATTTGCATTTCATTTTATCACACACAATTCTTATGCAAGCTTGATGCCAAAACTTTGTTGCAATTGCCATTGAAGATCAGTGACTTGTTGAAGCTCTTTGAAGTATTCTTTATTTGCTATCTTGGAGACAATGGATGAAGATTAGGAATCAAGATCTTGAGTCTATCTTGCACTTCCTAGGGTTTGTACACCCTTTGCATGATTGGGAGAAGGGTTGAAGCCTCCAACAGCAAGCTTGGAGATCTTCCGCAGACATTGCTGATTCGCCTTCTTGTTCATGCAAGTCTTCATTTATCTCATCTCCTTGAGGTGAAGTTGTATGTGTTTATTGATGCAAAGCAAGTTGTTGATCTTCCCTTGATCGAGACATCTGGGTTTGATTTTATGCATTACACATTGTTAGGTTTGCACACACTTCTGCAAATCTTTATCTCTAGCTATTGTTGAGGTAGAATTACCAAAGACAAGGCTTGACTGAGGCAAGCTCCTATATAGCCTCAACATCTTCCTTCTTTTGTATGTGCAGATCATGTTTTACAGGTTCCAGCGAAAAGAGGCTACAGGAAGAAGGATATTGTGGGTACAGTCGTGACAGACTTTTGGATTTTCAGATTTTGAGACTTGCGGGACATTGGAGCGGGCGTCCTAGTCCAACCAAGGGTTTATTTTAGGATTTGGAAGCCTTTCGGCAGTCTCAAACACCCTATGCATAAGATTTTCTAGTTCGGGAACTTTTAGGACACTAGAGTGGATGCCCTAGTCCATGCAGCCCTCAGAATCTAAGTACACTGTCTCTAAAATCCTCCCTCTCCACTTCTGTACTTAGTTTTGCTAGTTGCTTCATCAGTTTCTGTATATTTCTGATTTAAGGTATAATTAGGGTTTTACTTGGTTGAAAGGAAAACACTTGATAAAATCTTGATTAGGGCCTTAGGTTTCATAACCACGCAAGCATACGGGACAAACAAAGTGATTAGAAGCTTGTTCACAAGCTTAGCCTTTGTCCTCCCAATGCTTAGCAGTGGAAATGGTAGTTTTTAACCTAGCTTAAACCCACTATCAATTTTCACCCTAAACAAAGAGTATCTATTCTATGTTTTGTTATGAGCTCTTAGGCTTGCCTTTAAACCAATCTTTATTTTTCTTTCTTAGATAGGGAAGCACCAACTTTATACAAAACTTCTTGTCTGAGTCTCTCATATAGGGCAATAGCTCCTTCTCTATCCCTTTTTAGAGCTTTCTGTAAACTCTCCGGTACTTTGGGCAAAATTTCATCAAGGGACTTGTTGTACCTCATCATATACATAGAAATTGCCTTCTCAATAGTGGCTTGAGCCTTAGGAGGAGCTCTTGGATGAATTTTCATCAAACAAATTGAAACAAATAATGCCATTAGAAACTACATCTAGAGGATAGGTTCTCTAGGAGGAGGTGATGGTACCTGGGTGGCACTCTTCTTGCTCTTTTTGAATAGGGGAGCTAGCTCCTCCTCTTCTTCTTCTTCTTCACCTGCTTCAACACCTTGTCCTTTCTTCCTTTTGGCCTTCTGTTTGATCCTTGTTTGCCTTTTCTATCCTTCCTTCTTCTGCTTCTTTGAAATTACTTCTTCTTCATCACTATCAATCTCCTCTACAACACTTTCTTTCTTCTTCTCTTGATGTACACCCTTGGATGGCTTCTTCTCACTGAATTTCATATGTGCCTGAGTCTCAAAGGTACGTGTATGTCTAGTAGAGGTTGTCCTTGTAGAAGAGGTAGGTTGTGGACCACTGGCAGCATATTGTGAAGTTGATCTTCCTGTCCTTCTTAGTGTTGAATGCTTAGAGGCAAGTGGCACTACATATTCCATAGCATTCTATGCAGTAAATTCTCTAGGTGGAATACCAACATTTTTGAACAACTTTTCTTTGTTCTTCTCTAAATCTTCTTCAGCCCTTTTCTTGCATAATTTGTCTAGAATCTCTTCATATGTTCCAAATCTCTCACCTTTAGGGTCTTTGGACTGACTTAGCAAGATCCCTGCATAAGCCTTAACTTCCTCATCAGGTACTTCATATGGAAGCTTAGGAATCCATGAAGTTTTAGGCTCAACTGCTACCATGTAGCAAAAATCCTTATCCATAAGAAATACTATTTCATCTTTGTATTTTCTGACCAAATTAGAGGAAATTCTATCCCTATTGTGCATTTTAGTTTGAAAGGTTTTGAAAAATCCCCAAAAGATAGCTTTACATTTTTGTGAATCAAAGCTTCTCATATACTCTTTAATCTGTGCTGCTACTGGCCTTTCTTATTGCCATACTTTTTCTCTATAACCAGGTAGCTCATTCATTAAATAAAATGCCAGGCAAATAATCAAGGAACCATACCTAAAATTGTAGCCTGTCTCCTTTGTTCTTCTCAGGTTCTCTAATAATTGATCCTTCATGACTTCACATATGTCAAGATCCTTACCCTCCTTAGCCATATAATAGGCAGTATGTATGGCTGTAGCAGTTGCAGATCCCTCTTTGTTGGATTAATATACCTTGTATGCAATGCCCATTGCTACATACCTCACACTAGGGTCAATAATGTCATCAAAAATTAAAGCCTTCTTGTCAAATTTGGCACCTGTCAAGTCAATGACTTGTTCATTCTTGATTGATTTTAGCTACAATACGGGTTCGGTGGAACATAACCCTATTACTGCCCTAATAGCTTCTTTTGTTATCTAGTAGGGTTTGTCAAGGTACATGAATTCATCATGAATTCTACTGAGGATATACCTAACCCAGTCATTCTCATTACAGAAATCCAGAAAATCTTTCCACACATCCAAATGTTTTGCTTCAATGCTGACATACTCAGGTTTGTAATGAATATCATCATCATCCAATAGTTTATGCCTTAGGGTTTCAATCTTGACATGGTTTGTCTCATCCAATTTTGCATGAATATATATCCTAACATCTTTGGTATATACCACAGATGCAGGAACATTAGATAATGCTCCATTTTTTTTTACTTTCGTTGCCTTATATAGGCGCTTCTTAAATTTTGGTCGAGGTTTATCAACAATGTTGATCAATTGAGGGGTAAAAGGGGCAACCATCATAAACAACCATGATAACAGGAACTAGGGTTAAGCAGACTGAAGAATACCTCTAAAATTCACTACTAGGGTTTCACTTTTACACTTTGTTGCTCCAAGATACCAAATGCTTCGAGTGCTCCTTTTCTCCTTAGAAAAGATCTTCAAAAGCTTCAAATGCAAAATGAGATCAAATCATATGACAATCGCATAAATAGATCTAACTTTTTGCCATAAATGCTCTTCCTTTTTGGTAGATGCTCCACCACTAAAACCCTAAATCATTCCGCAATCTACCGCATTGAAAGATTTTTCTCCAGAGTTTTGGGGATATGAAACTTCATTGTCTTGCCTATATCCTCCCTTGAGGATTCCATGTCAGTCATTATGTATGACCTATTTCTATTAAAAGAAGCCTCAGCTGATCAGGGGATTAAGCTAATATACACTAAATTTCTCCCCCTGACCCATGCCATTTCTTTTAGTCAACAATGAAATTTTCTGCCCCAAGTAGAAGCAATATGTCTTCCAACATCATGTCATAAGTCTTCTATGGTTTCTTTCTCCACACCTGTTTGAATTTCTTTTCTTTTGCCATCTCTTGATGCTGACCGAATGGTTTCTTCAAACCATTTTTGTAGAATTTTACTTTGTGTCCAAAACCATTACACTTGTAGCACACCTCATTGTATTTTGGTGAAGCACTGGTATTTTTCTTTCCATAATCATTGTACGTTGCCTTGGATTGACAATCAATAGCCTTGTGACCAAACTTGTTGCATATAAAGCAGTATCCATAAAAGGAATGAGAGAATCTAGCATTATACTTGGGAGACATGAAAGAATTATTTCTCATGTTGTTGTTTCTTCTTTCCTTAGATCTATAGTTAGTAGCCTTATGTCCATATTTATTGCAAGAAAAAATAATAACCATGAAATGAATGAGAGTTCACAACATTGTATCTTGGAGGCTTAAATGAATTCTGATTCATCTTGCTTCTACATCCAACAGCTTTGTGACCAATCTTATTACAAGCATAGCAATTACCATTGAAAGCTTGAGGATACCTGGTAGGAGCAGTTTATTTAGAAGTAGGCTTTCTGAAGTTCTTCTTCTTGTTCTTTCTTTGTCTCCAGATAGGAATGAATCCATCTTCTTTTGCATCTCCAGAGGCATTCTTCTTGTGATCTTCAGTGCAAGCTTTTTCCTCCTTTATTTCAGACTTTCCTTCTGCTTTGAAGTTATCATACAAGTTTGCAGATTCACTGATTATAGGATGGCTTTTGAGAGTTAATCAACTCATCAAGAATTTCAAAACCTCCTTTCAGTTTTAACCTTTTGTCAATTTGTTCTTTTTGCTTTTTCTAGTTCTTTTCTCAGAGTGACAACTTCTTCCTCAAGTTTTGAACATTCAACTGCTTTCTCATTGAGCTTCATATTTAAGTAGTCTTCAATCCTCTTTCCTTCTTCAACCATAAATTTCAAACTAGAGATCATATCTTCTGCCTCCTTGAGTTTAATGTCACATCCTTTATCTCCTTCTACTTGAGCTTTTAGTTTGCCAAATTCTTCTTTTGATTCTTTAGCTTGTGTCTTCCATTTTACAATTATCTCCTTTGATTTTTCAATCATGGCCTCATATTCTTGGTTTAGTTCTCTTGCTTCATCCAGATCCTCAAGGGCTGACCAGAGTTCTCCTTCAAGGTCTACTTCATCTAAATTGAGGTCCCAACCTTCAGGTTCCATTGCTTCTAGATCTAGTTCTAGAGAAAACACATCATTAGACATAGCTTCAGATTCCATGTGTTCAAATGTAGGATCTACCTTAGTTGTTAGGCTTCTAAAAGGTACTTGGCTCTAATAACCAAATGTTGAACACATCTGGAGACTAAGAGGGGGGTGAATCAGTCTATACAAACTACTTCATTTACAGATTAAATCAAATTTCTTAGAGAACTAAAAGTAAAGCATGCACCACATTAATCAACACAATAACACTAGGATTTTTATGTGGAAAAACCAAAATGGGAAAAACCATGGTGAGTGTTAGCTCACAATATATAATGCTCATTGCTATAAAGATTTACAACTTTATTTTAGAGCAACAACCCAAGGAAGTTGCTACTCCCTACTGACTTGCAAACTAAGGCTACAACCTTAGGGAAAGATACAAAGATCTGCTGAAGAGACTCACTGTCTAATAGCAGGATACATGAAAATTACAATGAAAGCATAAACATGAACTGCTGTGAAAGAAGCATCCGACTTATGCTGATGTTGTAGTCCCCTTTTTTGCTCAATTACTCCATCATATTGACCTTGTGCACTTCATGCTTGATATTCATCTCTCTCACACACACGCTTCACAAATGACTTTGTTCTTCTATATATATCCTCCACAACAACACAAATCCTTAATTAGGTCAACTCCAAAAAGACCTTTAGCTAAAACATGTGATCAACAAGCCTTGTCGGCCACCAAAGAGCTATGTAGTAGAGGAGTGCAAAATATCAACATGCAGAGTAGGATATAATCATCACAATCCTTGAAAGCATCATCAAAACTTCTTTTTTACAAGCTCATGCAACAACCATTGATAGAACATTAAAAAATTGTTCCTTTACAATGGGTCAGACACACTATTATGCCTTCCAATACTATAAAAACATTTTATGGATATCCAAAACAATTGATACTATGATATAACATATAAAACACCTGTATATATCTTTTGTCCAAACTACAAGGTTGTATCTATAACTGCGAAGAAATACGGAGCAGAATATGTTCTCGTTTATGACTATTTAAACACTGAAGCCTTGTTTTCCAAACTGCTAAATCAAAAACACTCTTCCACAAGTCCAAATGACATGAAATTTGAAACATACATTCATCATATCATTATCTACCTGTCCTCAAATCCACAAAGCCATATCTTCAATAGCGGTAAAGTGAGGAACAAAATATAGATCTAAAGTAACCAAAACCCTTACAAAAATACACTAAGTATATATTCTAAAGTATACCAGATTACATCCCAACAACTTGAAAATGCAAGAGAGAGCATATATAGTAGTATTATTTTTCCAATGACATTAATGTAGCATCTGTGCAATACTTGTGTCTAAGGACAACACTTCTTCTTGTGCATGACATTAATACAACATATACAATCAATCTTCAAACATAGTTGACATCAATGACCACTGAAGTTGATAATTAACTCAAGCCACAAAAATCACCTGCAAAACCTAAGATTTACCTTCCACAAGAGAAAAAAACAAAGAGGAATAATTTGCACAATAAGGATGACTTAATGAAATGGATTTAAGAATTACATGTGAGATCTTGCTTTTATATTTGCAAGTTAGAGAAAAACCCTAATATGACTTAAGAATAACCTAAGACTAAAATTAACCCTAAGTAAACTTAATAAAGTGTAATTAAATATTTAATTACACCAACACCCCCCCTTAAGTGCAACTTAGGGAGAAATAAAAAACATGCAACTAATGCAAGAATGGGTCTCGGCTACAAGGCCATGTTAGGTACCCATGAACAACAAGAATCTCTCATAAGGTGGAGAAAAGGAGAAAAACCCAGTGGGAGAAAACTCCTCTCCAAAAGAGAGAAAAAAACAAGTACATGAACATATGATGTAAGAAGGACTAATACTAAGACCCCCAAGAACTGAATCCATCACAAAAGTACAATCATGAATGTCCCCCATAAGAGAGAGTGAAAAGAATATGAATCCCCTCCAAGAAGAATCTCCAAAACCAATGAAGAGATCGTGAAGACAAAATCCAATCCATTGCCTGCAAATAACATTTCTCCCTTTCAAAAGAAACAGATCCACTAGTGAATGTAGAAGCCATTCCCACATCTTGGATGAATAGGGAATCCATATTGAAATGTGTGCCTCTGAATGCAACTCAAGTGACCTCATACTAGGAAAATATGTCTTATCCAAAATAGAAACTGTCTGCCCAATCAGAGAAGAAGAAGCAGGAGAGGATATGATCTAAACTACATCTAGAAACATAGAAGATGAAGGTGGTGATGCAAAGCCACCTGAGATATGTTAGGGTTAGCCAACAGAAGATATCAATTAAATGCAAATAAAGATTAAACAGAGGAATAGAAATACACAGAAATAATAACAGCGAGACACTAGTTTTAACGTGGTTCACCCAAACTCGGGCTACATCCACCAAACAGAGAGTCCAATATTATTATCCAATAAATCAAACCGATTACAACCAACAATCCTTGCAACTCAATATCGCTGCAAATGCTACAATACAATATCAATGGAAACCCTAACCCTTAGTCACTTTTATCAAGCCTTATGTCGGTTACAAAAATAGGGTTTTTTTATGTTGGCTAATAGAAAAATAACTCCTGACGCCTTTATAAAATAATATGCAATTTTTGCTTCAGGGGCGCTGCCCCCAGCAGTCCCCGCTGGGGGCGTTTCCCCCATACCCCCACCGTGGGCTTCACCCCTGGGCCCCCACCGAGGGGATAAGCCCCCGGGCCCTGCAGGAGGGGTTTTGCCCCCTACACTCCCTCATTAAATAGTTTGGGGGGAAACCACGACGATAAAAGTGGGGAAAATTTAACCTCCAAGTTTGATTAGGCTCCATATAACAACAAGATAGCATCAAACAAGAGAGATAAACCCTCAAATGTGTCCTCCAAATTAGCAATGGGATACTCCACAAACAGAGATGATACATCTACAAGATAGGAATCCCAATGAGGTGGATCAGGAAGACTAATATTGACCTGCTACACAAAATCACTAGAAGCCAATGATGATGCAACACTGAACTTTGAAGTAGCAGTAGGTGATGGTGGAGCAATGATCTCATCAGGAGGAGAAGCGATCGAAGTAAGCATTTCAAAAAGATGATGTGAGAAATGAGGACACATCTCTTTCTCATGTTGATTACTTCCACAATATTTACAATTAGATTTATGCTGATGGTAGAATCACATCTCCTTAGATGATTAGAGATGAAAACATGCAAATAGATTTATGCTGATAACAAAAGCCTATCAAAGCAAATAGAACCTTTCCAGGAGGTAGCATGTCCAGGATATCCAATAGAAGCCATAAAATCAACAAACTGATTAAAATATACCTGAGGCTGAATCTAAAAAAAATTATATAGGTGGCTGTGTAGAGCTCACTTAAACCTTTCCAACGCCTATTCATTTTTGAAAAATGGAGATTATGGGCACAAGAACGGAGCTCGAAAGCCAAAAAAGATGCCTTGACTTTAAATAGCAAAAATAGGTGCCAAAAAACAAAATCAGAAAAAAATTTATCATACCATCAGAAAGTGTGCAGACCATCTTTTTGGGAATATTTCGTTTGCAAAAAAACTGACTCCAATGTGAAAGTTATGATAGTTTTCATGAAATTGCTCCATTAGGGCATGTAGAAGAGGGCAGGATGGAGGATTGCTGGATAAAATGATGCACCCTACAGAAGCACCCTTCGGACCACTGGATAAAATGATGCACCCTATGGAAGCACCCTTCAGACCGCTAGATAAAAGGACACGGAAGCACCCTTTAGACCACTGGATAAAACGATGCACCCTGCAGAAGCACCCTTCGGACCGTTGGATAAAAGGATGTAGAAGCACCTTTCGGACCGCTGGATAAAATGATGCACCCTCAAAAAAATCACAGAGATTTTTTTCAGTCTCTGATTTTTGTGAATTAACAGGCGATTCTATGGTTTTTGGCCCTTCTGAGCACGTTGTTGACAATGATTTTGGCCAAAAATGCTCCAAAACTATTGTTCCCCTCTGGATCTTAAAAAAAGCACTCTTGAAACCTTCATAGATCTAGCTTCCCCAGACCAAATTCAGCCAAACAAAAGACAAATCCACTTTTTCAAACTACTCTGAATCCAATGGAATACTCTGTTTTACATAGAAACACACCCAGCAAATGACTCTTGCTAAAAAATTTCTCCAAATTTGAGAAGGGACTTGCAGATCCACTCTAATACCATGTTGAAGTTGAAAATTAACTCAAGCCACAAAGATTACCGGCAAAACCTAAGATTTACCTTCCACAAGAGAAAAAAGCAAAGAGGAATAATTTGCACAATAAGGATGAATTAATGAAATGGATTTAAGAATTACATGTGAGAACTTGCTTTTATATTTGCAAGTTAGAGAAAAACCCTAATAGGACAAGAATAACCTAAGACTAAAATTAACCCTAAGTAAACTTAATAAAGTGTAATTAAATATTTAATTACACCAACAATGACAACCTGTGTAGATAATCTCCAATGCAATCTCTAGACATTGTTGACATCAATGATAATCAGTGCCAACAATGACGTCCAGGTGTTGGTGTGAATGGGGTATATTACCTAACTGGTTCCACATTAGGTCCTATTCACACTTGTCTAGCTAAATTTACTTAGGGCATATTTAGGGAACACTAAGGATACTTATCACTTTGTGTCTCATGTCATAAGATTAAGACACTTGTCATAATCTTATGTTGTCCTATGTTTTACCTTGGCCTATATAATCAAGGGTTTCTCATTGTATTTTTATATAATATTGCTATATTTTCATTCTTTGATAAGAATATAATCTATTCTTATCATATTTATCTTCTCATTTCTTTGTACTTTCCATTAGAACTCTAGATTTTGGGTGGCTATCTACATAGCCAAATCTTACATGGTATCAAAGCAGGTTGAGTGCCTTTGGTTAGTTTTTTATAGATTTAGGATGCAAATCTTGGTTGATCTTGAAAATTTGAGTATTCTCTTCTCTTGCATCATATGATGACTTGGAGAATCAGGAAAAAAATTTTTTTGATAGAAATACCGAATTTGGGATGGTTTCTTCTTTGTGGCTTTGTATTGTAGATTCATTTTGGAGCATGTTGGTGCAAATCTGAGCTCACCATTGAGTTCAGGATGTCCAATAAAGTCAATTTAGCCTTTTGATTTGTCCAAATTAGACATTGGAGGCCAGATTTACAAGGGTTTGAAGTTGGTAGGTGGTTACCAGATCCAGGAGGTAGCTACCTTTTTGGAGCATTTTAGGTCAAATATGACCCTACCATCACATCTAGAAGGCCCAAGAACCTAAAGATTAACTGCCAATTCATCAGATTTGGACACTTTTGAGGCCTTCAGAAAAAAAAATTTCCCTCCTCGATCGTACGAATCAAAATATTCCAAGCATCATTATTGAGGAAGCATTGCCACTGGCATCACTGTCATATGGGTAATATATATTCTATTTTTTAAATATATTTTTAAGAATTAAAAAAAAATCTGTAGACATTTGTATAAAGTTTTTTCAAAAAAAAAACCATTTGGTACATTTGGGTATTGATTAGCCCTAATGGACTTGTTAGCCCCATACCTAGGTGTACCGACCTCTACAGGAGCTATAAGCTCGAGCCCTGCGCTATTTACATGGCATGGTACCTTTAGTCACGAACCCTCTATTAAGGGTCTAGGGGCATGGCCTACGACCCCCCAACCCCTTTAGGGTTGGCCCTTGTGGCCCAAATATTTTTAATTTTTTTAATAAAAAATTAGATCCAACCTACGTAGATCCACAATAATTGGCGACAAATTTAGTCGTTTTGCCATATTTAGAGACTCTCTAATTTTAGCAAAGAATTTAATAGTTCCACCAAATCTTGAGGCTTTTCTAGTGGCTCCTCTATTTTGGTAGGCTTCTAAACTTATCTGGAGGTCCTCCAATATTGGTGAAGCTCTATTTTATTTGGCATTTCCTCTAAACTTGACGATAGTTCTACCATATTTAGCAACAAGTGGATTTTCAATTTTGACCTCCCCCTCCAGTTTGCATTTTTAGTTTGGCATCTGAACTTTAGAGGCTTTGTTCTTAGTCATAGGTGCTCCTTTTTGAAGCAATTTTTTTTATTTGGGGTAAATTTCCATAGGCTTCATAGTGGTGTAGATGGTTTTTTATTTTGATGTCTACTTTTTCTAGAAATTGTAGTTTTCACACCTATATTGCTAAGTAGTTCTCATTTTGGGAACTTCTAGGGCTCCGTTTGGGCTCATATGGCAACATTTTTTGCTATTTTTTTGAAAGTGCATAATTTTTTGAGTACTTCACAATGGTGTAATCAGAATGATTCAATTCTACATAAAAATTATACTTTCAGTTGTGGCATAATTTTGACATTTGCATGTACTAAGATTAAATACCACTTTGTTTTTTTGGCTGGTGGCAATTGTAATTACACTAAGTATAAAGTGCCAAGATCATAATTTGCTGGGGAGATCATTGATTGAGTGAAATAGGGGGGGTTATCTTATGCTTTTGTTGGATTGAGTATCTTGATTGGTTTATAATGTGACTAAATTTGAGAAGTTAATCATGGGTATCAAAAGACATCTTGTTGTAATAAGATTAGAGAGATGGAACTATAAGTCTTGGTGAGATGGAATTCTAACACATTTTAGGTGGCTTCATCTTTTGCCCTATTGCTATGGCCTAGTTCCTAAACCTACATCCTATTGGTGGAAACTTGTGTAAGATTTTAAGATTGAACAAATCCTAGGAGTGATTGGTTGTAGTGTTGATATTGACACCCAAATGGCCACCACTAATATTGAGTACCCTTGTGACCTTTGGATCAAAATTTGGGAGATGTATGGAAATTCAATTGATCCTCCATTCCGAGAAGATCTTGCCTTGGATTGTCTTATTCCACTTGGTGTTTTTCAACCATATGATTATAAAACAACTGCAGTGCTTAATGAATGGAAAGACCTTAAATGTCGATATGACATAGAGACTTCTATAGATGCCCCTTCTCCTACAAAGACTTCTATTGAGACTTCAGATTACATGACTTGTAATCTAGATTTAGAGCGTTCGTCTTCTTTATCTATGAGTCAACATCTTGAGGCTGAGGACTCTTGTATTCTAGCATTGGCAGATTCATTTGATGTTCACACTCAAGCATCTAGTGTGGACACTTTTGAGAAGATGCAATATGGTCATTTGAATCTTGGTGTGTTCTAGAGACATGTGTTGACACTTCGTCTCCTCTATTATGTCATGTTGCATCTACAACGTTTAGTGTTGCTACATCCATGATTTCTAGTGCTTCAATGTAGTAGGACATTCATTGTCTTCTAGATACAGCTACTTGGGATGAGTTCTTGACATACATTGTAGGTTTATTTTGTGAGTCCTATCTTGTAGATTTTGGAGGACACCATTGAGGACATTTGTCTCCTCTTTGATGTTAGCTCTCATGGAGTTGAATCTTCTTCTTCAGATGAAATGAGCGCACATTTAGACCCTCATGTTCTTTCTCTATCTACATATGCTTCCATAGTGACTAATTATGTAGATATTCATGAGTTGATAGTTTCAACTCAGTCACCATTTATGTCAACACCTTTTGCAGAAGTACTAGATTTTCATTAATCTAGTTGTCTTACCTATGGTGATCACCATACAACCATGGTTTTTGTATCAGAATCTTGCATGGTGCCTGATTCATTTTATCAATATTTGTCATAGTTTGGCTTTGGGTTGAAGATCCTTGGGCAAAATTTGGAGGAGTTATCTTCATATCTTTGGATCATATTCTATATCCATTTCCACTAGGTTCTAGATTGTTACACTCTTCAAGTAGAACTATGACTTTTGATTTGGTTGTGGGATCTTTTAACATCAACATGGCAACATTTGGGTAGAGTTCAGAGACTTCATACATCTTGACTTTTCTTCCTTCATATTCCTTTTAGGTATGGGAAGACATCCTACATACATCTTTGGTTTTGTTTCTTCCTAAGGGGAGGAACATTGTTCGACGTTCTTGGATCATCTTCAACATTCATTGTTGAGCATCTACCATCAATGCAGGAGATTCTACATTGAGGGGGGTCTATATGGTCTCTCTTCTTCTTCTCTCTTATGGGGGGGACTTTTTCTTCACATGGGGTTTTTCCTTCTCATACTTTGGAGAGCATCTTTTTTGTATTTTCTCTCTTTTGGAGAGGGTTTTTTTTCCTACGGGTTTTTCTCCTTTTCTTCGTTTGTGAGAGATTTGTTTGTACATGGGTATCTAATATGGCCTTGTAGTTGGGACCCATCTTTCCATCTTTACATTGTTTCATTCTCCCTAAGTTTCACTTAAGAGAGGGTGTTGGTGTGAACGAGGTATATTACCTAATTGGTTCTACATTAGGTCCTATTCACACTTGTCTAGTTAAGTTTACTTAGGGCATATTTAGGGAACATTGAAGATAGTTATCACTTTGTGTCTCATGTCAAAAGATTAAGACACTTGTCATAATCTTATGTTGTCCTATGTTTCACCTTGGCCTATATAACCAATGGCTTCTCATTGTATTTTCATGTATTTGCATTCTTTCATAGGAATACAATTTATTCTTGTCATATTGATCTTTTCATTTCTTTGTGTTTTCCATTATGTCTCTAGATCTTGGGTGGCTATCTCCATAGCCAAATATTACACTAGGATTGCGATGATGAGTCATGTCAAGAGTCACCAGTGAATGTTGTATCAAGCCCCGTAAATGATTAACAAGTAAAAAAAAATTATTTAATAATGGTTAGCAAACACTTTTGATGTTGTATTAATTTTTTAATAAAGTACTTATGAATTCAACTAGAGACCTCTTATAAAATGCTATGTTACTCTCTTCCCCTAATAGTACTTGCAAATTTATAAGACATTCTATATAAATTACAATTGACGTAACCATTGCACCTCCTTTCTAACACTTTAAGTTTAAATACATTAAATACCATTGTGGGCATCAATTGTGCCCTGTCATCCTCTAAAATGTGTCCACTACCTTGCTTCACTTCAAAGTTTCCCCCTACTTAATATATTAAAATGCATTAGCTTAAGTCGCCGGAGAGCTATTGCTTTGGATTACACTGGGCAATAGTTTTAATGTCCTTTTCAATCATTAAAAATATAATCCCCAATTGACATCAACGGGCATTGGGATTCCAGCTATTCACAAACATTTTCGTGGGAACGGTCTTCCAGTTGTTATGATAACTGACATTTGTAATTTCCTATGAAATTCAGTCATTCTCAAATTAGTAGAACTCGAGTTGCTAACGGGTTTCCTTCCTTTCAAGTAGAATTTAGACAAACAGAATCTACGTTTGTTCTTGCCATGTTCTGTTAAATCATTCCTTATGGGAGAGTGAAAGATTTCCACAAAGATTACGACAGAATCTGTTCTATAATGTGGAATTGTGAGAGAAAATTACATATCAGTTTCGATGCCACATACATCTTGGAAGGATCTATGATCCTTCTTCCTATGGGATGGAATATGTCATCCTTACACACCTTACCGATCATGCACACAAAGAATTTCAGTTGTGCAGGTGGGTATTGGATATATAGATACGTTTGCATAGGTGGGTATTGGATATATACCCATCTATGCGGGAGACTGTTGGGTATATATACATATTTGCAGTTGGGTATTGGGTATATATACATTTGTGCAGGTGGGTATTGCAATTGTGTGTATATCCATTTGTGCAGGTGGGTGTTGTGGAGTTGCAGTGATGGAACCAACTCAGATAAACCTGGGAGGATTTGGAGTTGGGGTAAGTGCCAAGCAACTCACAGAATTCTTGGAAGAAAATGTGGGAATGGTGTGGAGATGCAGACTGAAGACATCATGGACTCCTCCCTTTGCATTCCCAAAGTTCACAAGCAGCAGCAACTACTTGGGTGAGAACAGAGACGAGGTGCCTCCTCATGCCTTTGTTCACTTTGCAGCTCCAGATGCTGTCAAGGAGGCCGTCAAGCTCGCCAACCATGGAAAACTTGTGTTCAACAACCAAGCTCTCAAAATCAAGGTTGGTAGCGAAACCTCATCTAGAGTGCTTAGAAGAAGAACAATTCCACCGCATAGATTTTCTCCTGTTACGGTTGAAATTGGTTCATTGTACAGCCTTGATGAGTTCTTGGTTGCTTGGAGGGGACCTACTTCTGGGGTGGATTTTCATGTAGATCCATTTGATAAAAGATGCAGGATTATCTTTACTCGAGATCAGTTGTTTGGTTTCCAGAAACTTGATAAAGATACTCTCATAAAATGTGACTTCAAGATTGAGTTTTTGATCAAAGACGTTAGAAATGTGAGGTTTCTCAATGAGATGGGGAAATTGGTAATGCTAATCCAGCTTTGGGTGCCTCCTTGCATATGTTATAGAACTGCAGATGATGATGTTCATGTGGGGGTTCCTTTTGCTCTATTAGATGATGATGATCCATGGATAAGAACGTTGGATTTTACTCCTAACAATGCAATAGGTAGGTGCTTGGTCTATAAGATTTTGCACTCTCCTCGTTTGGGTCACACCATGGAGAAAGTCAGAGAATACTTCAAACAAAACCGCCTGCTGGATGAAAACATTTCAAAGGTTTTTAGTCTGAAGAGTAGGAGTGAACCTACTGTTCCTAGACCGAGGTTCTTTTTGGTCCTGCCACAACGCCCACAAATCCCCTTTGATACCATGTTCCTGCTAACCGCTCTTGTACACAAAGGAATTGTAAATTACCAGAGGTTAACCCCTGAATTTTACAATTTGTTGGATAGCAATGTGACATCGACCAAATTTTCCACCATAGCACTTAGGCACATGTTTTCCTACACATATCCAATTTTTGATGCTTTTGAAAGACTTAAGACCTTGCTTAGGTGGATCAAAAAGAACCCAAAGCTTCTGAAAAACCCAAAGATTGTGGAGGAAACAACTGAAGTTAGGAGATTGATCATAACTCCTACAAAAGCCTACTGCCTGCCTCCGGAAGTAGAGATGTCAAACAGGGTCATAAGGCACTTCAAGAGGTATGCTGACAGATTTCTGCGAGTAACTTTCATGGATGATAGCATGGAAGATATGTCTTCAACAGCATTAATCGTGCCCATAGCACCTATTGTTAAAGAGGTATCTTCTAGTTCTCCTGCCCATAGAACTGCTATTTTTCGGCAAGTGAGACAAATACTGCTTAATGGGTTTGAGCTCTGTGGTCGTGAATATTTATTTCTAGCTTTTTCTGCCAACCAGTTGAGAGGCCGTTCTGCATGGTTCTTTGCTGGTAATAAATATATTGATGTACATCAAATTAAGAGCTGGATGGGGATCTTTTCTAAAGATTGTGTTGCCAAGCATGCTGCTAGAATGGGTCAATGCTTCTCTGCCACATATTGCACAATACAGGTTCCAAGAGAGCAGCTTGAAAAAAAGTTTTTTGAAATTGAAAGGAATGGTTATAACTTCTCTGATGGAATAGGAAAGATCACTCCAGATCTTGCCATGGAAGTTGCCCAGAAATTGCAATTGACTATCAACCCTCCCTCAGCCTATCAGATTCGATATGGTGGCTATAAAGGTGTGGTTGCAACTTGGGAAGCAGAAGCTGGAAGCAAACATAAGCTGTCACTGAGGCCCAAGATGAAAAAGTTTGAATCTCAACATGACATGCTAGAAGTAATCACTTGGACACGTTTCCAGCCCTGCTTTCTGAACAGGCAGATAATTACATTGTTATCAACTCTGGGAGTTCCTGGCAGCGTTTTCAGCGAATTACAAGATTCAATGGTGCATAAGCTTAGTCATATGATTGAAAATGAGGAAGTGGCATTTAATATATTAACCACATCATGTACAGGAGATTTACAATACACTGCTGCTATGATGCTAAGTGCTGGTTTTAAACCTGAAACAGAACCACATCTAAAAGATATGCTCTCTTCTATAAGATCTGTCCAATTAGAAGAGCTTCTTAGAAAATGTCGGGTTTTTGTCCCTGATGGAAGATGGTTGATGGGCTGCCTGGACGAAATAGGTACCCTTGAATATGGGCAGTGTTTCATAAAAATTTCGAGCCCTCCCTTGGAGGGCTGTATTCTAAAAAATGGCTCAAGCTCTGTAGAAAATAAAATGAGTCCAAGAGTAATAAAAGGAAAAGTGATTGTGGCCAAGAATCCTTGCTTACATCCTGGTGATGTACGAATCTTAGAAGCAGTTGACGCTCCTGGTTTGCATCACTTGGTTGATTGCTTAATCTTTCCACAGAAGGGCCATAGACCTCATCCTAATGAAGCTTCTGGCAGTGACCTCGATGGGGATATCTACTTTGTTTCTTGGGACTCTAAGCTCATACCAGAAAGTGGTGAGAGTTGGGAGCCAATGTGCTATGCTGCAGGTGAAGCAAAAAAGTCAAAAACACCCGTGACAAGAGTGGTATGGCTATTCTTATCATCCTTAATCCATCTTCCTGCGCCCTTTTTTTTTCCTAATAGCTATTGCTGTTTTCATATGCAATATAAATTTTCAAGAACTACATGTATTATGGTTTGTGTTACTGGCTTCCATTTTATTTCAACTGCTATGGTGAATCCATTTCATTGCCGAGTTGAATTATGATACATTATTATTACATTGAAAGGAAAATGGATTATCATAATCAGCTTTTCAAAGTGTGTGCTTGCATAACCATTAAACCATGCTCCTTTAAACGAGAAAACCAACGGCCCTAACTATATCTGCCCTGCTGTGAAGAAAAGCAAAACCAATTGCCTAATCTGGAGTTGACATAGTGATTATAATCATAACTGGGCACCTGCAGTGGAACATAAAAAAGAAAGATTCAGAATAAGCTCAACACTCTGGTGAGATGCCAAAAGAAAAGTGACATACTGACTGCAATAAATGGAGTAAGTCTACCCATTTCTAATTTCATATTTTTTCTGAGGCAAAAGAAATGTTGGAAAATGAGTGACACTGGAACGATAGAGGGATTGGTCACCAAGTGGGCTGGTAGCTCAGTGCTAGAGCACCCCAGCAGCAAATGGGTGGTACTAGGTTTGACTCCTAGGTAGTCCATGAAAAAGTTTAGCATGGTATCAGAGCCAGGACAGCAGAGCCAAGGTAAAGTTAGGAGCCCCAAGCAACTGTAATGTGGCTAAGGGGGTGTTGGTAAATGAGCCACACCAGAACCATAGATAGAGCGGTCACCAAGTGGACCAGTAGCTCAGTGATAGAGCATCCCAACAACAAATGGGTAGTTTTAGGTTTGACTCCTACCTAATCCAGGGAAAAGTTTAACAACAAATGCTATCCAAAACCATGTAATTGTCTTACTGAAACAACTAAAGCAAATTGGCTCAGGGCTGTATAGCCTGGTTTAAAACCCTAGCTCTATATAGTAATATACCGCCCAAAGCAACATGAGGAGCTCCCCGACTTAGATCTGCACGGGATAGCTTCGGCTTTTCTCAACTCTACATTGCAGATATTGCCCAACTCCTCTTTACTTCTGTGTTTATATGCAAAGCTCAAGTCTCAAGGTAATAAAATAAGAATGATGATGAAATAAGGATTGAAAGACATTCCCATCCTCTCACATGCTATTGGATGGATGGATTGGCGGTAGCCTTTATTAAATTTATATAATATGATATTATTACAGACCTAAGAGGGCCTACAAATTCACAGACCAGGAGTTCCCTTAACTTCTCTTGGGCTACTGCATTTTCTCATCAGCTGTATTAGCCAAGTGGTGTTCTGCTCTGTCACCATTCCTCCTAACATGAAACAATCTCATATTCGGGAAATCAGCTGTTAGTTCTGTAATTTCCATAATCATACCACAAAGATGCCACTTAGAGCATGATTTTCTTTTAACAGCTGCAACTATTAATTTAGATTCTCCCTCAATATGCAACTCAGTTCAGTTATATTCCGTGTTAATTTTTAGGCCTACAATTTAAGCCCGAAGTCCAGCCATATTATTGGTATTTTTTTTTGGCATAAATTACCCTGATCTGAAATGGGTCAGAGTCACTACTGGAAAAATGGCAGCAAGTAAAATGGTCATAAAAAGGGTTAAACATCATCTAGTTCAATGGTCAAACAATCAATAGTAATTTTACACTTCAGTCACACTAAAATATAGTAAATATTTGTCCTATTTTTATTGGCCAAAATTGACCTTTGACTATTGAACTTGATGATGTTTAAGAACAGCCTGCTCAAACAGTGTCCCTACATTTCAGGTGAAAATTCTTCTTTAGACCCTCATGCAGGTAAAACAGTAGGGTTTTAGCTGTAACTTGCTCATATGATGTCCAAATGATTGTGAATATGAACTTGAGCATCTTGACATATAGTTCCATGTGCCCATTGAAAATCAGATCAAAATTAAAATGCTTGATATTCCAAAATGACAAGAAACAAGTGCAGGCAGGGTAGTGATGTCTTTCCTTTCACAAAGGAAGGAACCACATTCAAATGTAGAGAAAAAGAAGCCCAATAAATTGTACAGTAGTAGTGCATATACAATCTGAAACAATAATAAAATAAATCAAATGCAAAGGCAACTGGGTAAAAAAATAACGTAGTAAAATTTTCACTATTGCAAAAACTCAACGGTTCTCTAATACAATAATGAATCTTTGTTACTTCACCTTTAAGCATGTGTAGATATAAATAGACACATCAAAAGCAATTTTACACATTGCATGAAATCATGCAAAAGACAAACATGAGTGCTTTAAAACATGGGCAAAAATAGAAAAAACCCAAAGCAATTTTACACATTGCATGAAATCATGCAAAAGACAAACATGAGTGCTTTAAAACATGGGTAAAAATAGAAAAAACCCAAAGAACACCTTTTGTTCCCGATCAATAGTGAGGTTGATCACATCACAACAATTAAACATGACAAATATACAGCATTTATCCAACACCGAAAACTACGGAAATAAGATAGAACTTAATTCTCCATAAGAGGGAAACATTCATCTTCTTGGAATTGCTATGATAATGCTTGAGTTATTTTTAATATAAATTGAGTTTGTGTTAGGGATCTTCACCCTTTTGCAGTAGGACCGACAAACTAAAAGAATGAGTTCTTAAGATTGTATGTTGAGTTAATAGTCAACAACATATACTAAATCTTAAATATCAACACATATATGAAAGTAATGGAATCATAGTTCCGAAACTCGCCAAAACTTGGCGAGTCGCAAGCCGAGCATGCCATGGCGAGTCCTGGGGACTCGAACTCGGACCCAGCTAGAAACTCGCCAAAACTCGCTGGTTTTCGAAAACTCGCCAAACTCGCCGGAAACTCGCGAGTCCTGAGCATGAAACTCGGCCAGAAAAAAGTGAAAAAATCAGGAACATGGTGACAATATATTTCAAAATATATTTAAGTATAAATTGAATTTCTTATACTTTAAATATTTTGAAATATACTGTCAGGATGTTTGAGATAGGTTCCGGATCCATGGGATTTAACATGCAGATTCTAGATTTTGGAGGACCCATTAGATTTCAGACTTAACCAATTTTTCAGGGTTTTAGGGTTTCAGACTTAGTCAAATTTAGGGTTTTAGTTTCGCACAAAAAGAGTAGAGGACAAATCACTGGATCCTATTGACTTGGATGAGATAGATCCTATTGATTTGCCGAGTTTTTGTTGACTCGTCAATTTTGGCATGATTGAAGACCTACCATTTACGCCTTCATAGGAAGGTGAAGGATGTAGGCTCCTCTGAGCCATAGACTTCTAGTTATTGTTTTGATATTTCATATTTGTTTGGAACATTTGATGTCATGGATTTCATATTCCATGAGTTTTGTATACATTTGACTATATTTATATATCTAAGTGTGCTATTTCCTTCAGCAGCTTAGCTACAATTTGCATTTATACTTATCTGATCGATGTATACTTGAGTATGTGATCAAATTAGCTTCTATTTGATGATGTTATTGTGTCTTTAAGGTTTATTTTATAAAGGGTGCATGAAACAAGTTTTAAATCCTTAAAAATATCTAAATTTCTTGGGTTTTTCACTTTGCCGAGTCTAGGTGCCGAGTCCCAAGTCCCAAGCCAAGTGACCCTCGTCGAGTCTATGTCGAGTCCAAGTCTCGGAACTATGAATGGAATTGTATGTTGTCACAAGATTACACAAGACACAAAGATTTACATGGGAAACCATTACATGAGAAAACCCACCACCAAATTAGACATTCACAATTGTATTAATCAGAACCAAGATAGATTCAATACAACAAGGTCTTTTGGACAATGAGTTTCAATCTACAACATACACAACTTTTGTAATCAATCTAATATTTTTACACCAACAACATACACAGTGTCCTCAATATTTATCTCATGAATTTTTCACATCAAGTAACCTTGGCATATTCATACAAATTGATATATGTATATATATATGTGTGTGTGTGTGTGTGTGTGTGTGTGTGTGTGTGTGTGTGTGTGTGTGATGTCAACATACCACATTTTCCACCAAGTATGATTTCTCCTTATGGATAATCATCTTGTATATTTTTCCACTATTGTGCACTATGAAATAATAGTTACATCCTTCACATGGTCAGTATATGCATGTTTCTAGTATAACCACCACTGCCAACTCTTCTTGTCTATGATAGCACATACAACTATATCTTAACTCTTGTCTTCTTGTGGCACCTTGTGCCATCTTCCAACACATTATCCAGCCCTTAATTCATGTTGCATGCTCACCAATTCTAACGCAAGTGCTCCTACATCACCAATCATGCTCCAACAAGTATTAAACACCTATGCAATTATAAGTTCTCCGTTTAGATACCTTGTGGTTTCTGTCATAGCACCACCACATGTGGAATGCCATATATGATGTATCGCAAGACCTACATCATTATCATATGTAAACCACTATGTTAGCTATATCACATTATCTGAAAAAACTCACTACAAAGAAGCTTGCAAATTAACTCTTCCAACTAGGACTCTTTTAGGGGAACATCACCTAAGTCCCAACACTTTGGATGCTAGAGTTTTTTGAAGATGTGTTTTCTCCATGGTAAATATGACATATCAAGTATAAGTGTAGTTAGATTTCCTTTCCTTTGCACAATTTAACATTATTTGTTGCATTTGAAACAGAATAGATATTTTGATGTTTGTGTCTTTTGTTTTCCAAGCATATTTACATATTATGTCAGAAATTTACATTTGGTTAGCATTATTAATTTTATATACATTCTACATACAATCTATTGTGATGAGTTGGAAATGGCATAATATAGTGTTCAATTACAAATCACCTTTGGATAGATGAGTAAAACCAAACCATAACAATCTCTAAATATACCTCCTGAGAGGATCTGGGATTGCTTTTGGTAGCTCCATCAAATTTAAGACTTAAGTGTAACGTACCTCTCAGTTGGAAGTATGCACTTAATTGTGACTTGTTTTTGGATATTTATATCTTTAGCAAGGATATAAAACTAAGTTGTCAGTTATGTATGTCGAAATGGAAAAAAAAATTCCTTGGGTATGGTATGGTTGTATAATATATATGTATATGCAAAATATTAAAAAAATATACAAAATTGAAAATACATTCGATATATCCTAAGTTGTCAGTTCTAGTATAGGGTCGAGCATAAGTATGGTGTTCTGGTACGTTAGTACAACAAATTCTTTTCCCTTAGGTACAGTATGACCATGGTTATATAGATGCAAAAAAAATTAAAAATATATAGAGTTGAAAATACATTTGATATGTAACGCCCCGCCAAGGAACCCATAGGATAACACAACTAAGCTTACAAAAAGGGCATATATATATATATATATATATATATATATATATATATATATATATATATATATATATATATATATAAAACGAAAGAAATATCAACAATCATATATTTATTCATAATATTTGAATTAAGCTTTATCCTCTAGGGTTCCATGGCTACATTACTAACGAACTAAAACAAGATCTAACCAACATTATGAATTAACTAACAACCACAGTTCATTCTAAGTCTAATTGCATCAAATGAATAAACACATACAATTCCATATTATATCATCAAATAAGTAACATCAGGATCTTGCACATAGGATAACAAGTACATAAACAGTTTCTTTTACAAGAGAGTACAACATTACATTGTTTACAATATCGCTATCTAGATTACATTGGAGTACATACATCAAGATAACAATACATAATTCAACTGATATACAAGACAGGAACATGATCATAAGTATCTGTTTCCTCAAGCTAGAGCAAAATCTAAAATCTGCCATACAAGGTACATCCTTCTCGCACACAAACAACAGTAAGGGAAACCAATGGAGATATAAGCACAACCACCCGACCATGTGGAACCCTAAGGTCCACCCCCCATGCTAGGAGATAATAATAAGGTCCCACAACATGAAACAGTTAAGAAGACATGAACACAACACAAAAGACTAACATGACTCCAACATACAAGTACACATGACATTCACAACAAAGTCACCACTTCCTCCAACAGTCAAAAAGACAATAGACTAACAGGTGCAAGGACTACACATGACTCCAAAATAACACCAGTCAATAAGGACATCACAAGTAACTCAAACATCACTTCCAGAGGCATTCACAAAACAAAGGGGAGAACACAACTAGAGAATGCTAGACTACAGTAGAGATGAGTGTCATCGCATGGTCCTAGCATGGGTTACCCTGACAGTCTCTAGCTAGACGCTGGCCTCCATCCATGGGTTACCCTGACAATCTCTCGCTAGGCACCGGCCCCCATCTATGGTTACCCTGACAGTCTCTCACTAGACGTTGGCCCCTTAGGCTGACACATGCGGAACCAACATTCATTTTGTGAGGACAAGGAAGTTGATTTTGCCAACCACGGCCTTCTCATCTCATCCTTAGCCTAAACAAGCACTACAAGCATGAGTGAGGCATCCGATTATCTTGATTAGTGTGAAAACTACCCAACCCTCTAAATTTATTATTAATTTATCACTGGATTAACAACTTCGAATGGGTTACCCTGACAAGCCACTTTGGGCGCTGACCCCATATTGAAAGCCACTCACTCTTCACTGCATCTAGATTCTCAAAGCCCAAGACAAAACCCAAGCATGAACTATCACATTTCTCATCATGATACGTTTACAACACAAATTATACATCATTTCACATTACACAAAGCAAGGCATTACCCATCTTGCATAGTTATCATAACCACATGAATAGGTACACTAAGCAAGGAATTATCCATCTTGCATAGTCATCATAACCACATGAATCCATAAATAGAGGGGAGTCAACATATAACCAATACATATTCAACCATTAGCAAGATTACATAATCATAGGAGTCATACACACGACTACCCCTCTTGGCCTCTAGAATCAACTTTTCCAAATGATACAAACACTTGACACCACTTAAACACAATGGTCTCACATCACATACACATCATCACCTAATAGACCAAACTAAGATCCTTCATCAATAATTCAATTACAACAACACCATTGCAACATATGACATAATGCACTAATTATGGGTCTTGAAGAATGTAACATTAATCCAGCCATGATCAATCATCTACCGAACACAAACTGAATCTATCTTTATAATGCATAACAATAATATTCTAACTACTATGATCATATGATATACAAGTGCCCACAAGTAACAATATTTTAACCAATAGATCCCAAGACTTATTTTAGTTTTGTTTAATTAAAAATGATTGCGATCAACATGCAAATAACCCTAAGGCATACATATTAAAACACAACAATTATTTAAATGCAATTCTTATCAAAGTGAGGGACTATCACCACAATTAAAATATACAACGGAGTATTAATAACCATAACACATGAATGCTATACCGATGGCTACAAAATTCACTAAACCACTATTTACATTGATGTAGATTTCATTAATAAGCTAGGCAATTTTGTAAATACTATTACATATCACTGTATAAGCAAGACTAAATGCCTATAATATTAGAATGTTATAAATTTCTTACATTAGTTAGAATCACAATATACAAAAACCCGTAGCTACAATAAAAGAACCCTGTTCTAAGGTTAACTTGAGAGGAAAGGAACACAGAACAACAAAACATTCCTATAGATCTAACATCTTCATCAAAACTATCTCACTTTTAACCGCATGCATATGATAGGATCATAACACATTTAAAGGATGGTTCAAACCAAGTAGAAGTATCATGGCTAAAGCGACCCAAGAGTGAACACTGACAGGGCACAAGTAAAAGAACAATCTTTTTCTAGTTTTTACCAAATTCCATTCAACACACGAATAGGAAGAGAAGCTCAGGTTGCTATGGGAAAGCTTAAGTGTCAACTTGATCAATCTTCTATAAACCACTACTATATAGGTTTTATGAATACCAAAATGATCATACCTAATACATAATTCTTCTAGAGGTGTCTACACCTCATAATGATTACCAAGCTTGCTAAAATCCCTTACCCAACTCTAGTATTAATGGAATAAACTAATACAAAGCATTCTAACCTGCTAACTTACCAAGTCTAGGAATAGAAAAGGGTTGATTGAGTTCAAGACATAAATATGATACAAACATTTTCTCAAAAATAAGGTTAATAAGAATGTGACATTTCTTAATCACAAGTAATAAACATGCTTTATACAACTAATGAACCACCACATCTGTAAAGGACTTTTTTATCACATCAAAATTCACTTACAACATCGCATACACAAAAAATCAGGACATACTAATCTATGCCTCAAGAAAACTAAACCTCGACAACATGACCCTATTACAACCACTAATACAATTTACACAAGTTCCATTTACCTTATACAATTCCATTCGTAATCAACTAATTTATAAA
Organism: Cunninghamia lanceolata; assembly: GCA_027924645.1. Classification (NCBI taxonomy): domain Eukaryota; kingdom Viridiplantae; phylum Streptophyta; class Pinopsida; order Cupressales; family Cupressaceae; genus Cunninghamia; species Cunninghamia lanceolata. Next base: position 19,658,470 of record BSBN01000112.1, on the reverse strand, counting down.
ACAAATTTATAAATCAAATCTTAAATACATTGTTTACAAACATAAATTCCAAACCTACTTATCACATTTCTACTAATAAATCGTAATAAAATCAATATCAATTTAAAGTAAATTTATCAACATTAATATACAATCAGTCTATCCAAATTGAATTATTCTACTTCTATTCTATATAGATTTAATAGCCTTCTTATAACCTAACAAACAACCAAAATAAGACGAGTTATTGGTGACACAACTAACTGTTTTAACAGAGACAAAACGGGTGAGAGGTAAACAATCGCAAAATATTCATATCTTCAAAATGACAAACTGGGTAAGGTTGATTTTTGGATATGATTTAGATAACTAGGTTGTCCACCATATATAAAAAATTTAGAAGAACCTAGTTCGTAAAAATATTCATATCTCTAAAAAGTCAAACTAGGTATGGTTGATTTTCGGATATGATTTAGATATCTAGGTCGTGCACCATATATAAAAAATTTAGAGGAACCTAGTTCGTAAAAATAAAGTTATGGCTAATGCAACATACTGTAAAAACAGAGATAAAATCGATGAGAGACAGACAGTCACAAAATATTCATATCTCTAAAATAGCAAACTGGGTAAGGCTGATTTTTAGATATGATTTAGATAACTAGGTCGTGCACCATATATAAAAAAAATTAGAGGAACCTAATTCGTAAAAATAAAGTTATGGCTAATGCAACAGACTAAGTTTAGAATATGTAGAAAATAATTCACAGAATAATATAAAGCTTGCATATTACAAATCCATTTCACTAAATCTAATGCAACAATAAATCAGATTCATATCTCAGTCCATACTTGGAATATTACGTCTATCACATCTTCACAAAATTCTTAGCTCGCATCCATTTTTTCCCAAGGATCTCGAAGCTATGGTTTATGGTGCCAAAAGAAAAAATAAAAACTTCCTATGAGAGAGAGAGATCCCCAAAACATAGAACATATTCTACTACTTTAAATGCATGCTCCCTCCCCCAAATTATGTCTTGAGATTTCAAAAATAATGTTGAGCATGCATAACCACCCCCATAATTTCTTCCAAAAGATTCTCCTTATTAAAGGCAATAAATTTTGCCTTTATTACTTCCTCTAAAAAAAATTTATTTCTACTTACTAAAATTAGTCTCTTACTCAAAAGAAGCAATTATTTCTAAGATTTCCTCTATAATGGCAATAAATTATGCATTTAATACTTTCTTACAACATGCTATTTTAACCAGACAATAATCTCTCTCTGATTTTATTTATTTTAGAATTTGCTATATATATATATAAGTTTTTATGACAACTCATAAATATTATAAATTTATATTTATTGCCACTAACAAAATATTTAATTGTTTATAAAATATTTTCATTTTAATTTTATCAATTATATTCCTGTTTTAATAACACTTTAGTTTTCCTCATTATAATTATTATTATTTATTGACCGTAAAATATAATATAATATAATTTCCTATAAACTTAAATTTACATAAAAGCATCTATATTTATTTACTTATCAAAAGTGCCTTCCTAAGTTACTAATTTTATTTTAGTGCAACAATTAACCAAAGCATTAATCAAACAATTCCAAACAAAATAACTCAAATGCCAAACAATACCTGACACTATGCATGATTGAAAAGCATGACTACAACAACAGTGACTAACTATCATGCCCATACAGACAACACTGACTGGGTGCAAAACTGGATACTCATCCTTTTCAAGGATGATGGCTAACTAGGGGACCATATGTTATCTCCGTTCAACAGTTTCCATTGGGTTTAAGGCATGCTCAGACCTGTCAATTCAGGTGGAGTCTATACCTGGTACCTGCAACCTGTAGCACACAACACGGTCTATGCACAAGTATAATAAATATCAAACGGTCACAGAGTGAAAGAGAATCGCAACGTCGCTAGATGCTCATGAATGAGCGGTACAACATTGTCTTTTGTCACACCACACAATAATCAGATCATCCTATAAATACAAAATCAGTCGAATAAAAATAATTTCTAACTTATGACAATCATAGTAAGATCAACATCATAATCACCTGAATGTAAAACAATGTCAGAGCATATGGTTTATCAGTGTGCAACAAGGATTATCAATAAAACATGCTAACTGTCATATGAAACCACACATGAGGATAATTAGGAATGTCACCAACATGAATGTAGTATCTACCAACATCATATAATGTACAACATCAACTGTCTAACATACCCTAAATATTCCTATTATTTTACCTTCATCTTCATGCTCCTTAACCAGACTATCTACACATCCAAGATGGGGATGGAGGGGCACTACATGATATATCATATAATAATAATGGCATTTGAATCTTTGATAGTGTGATACTTCATCATTGATCAATGATAGTGATAAAGATAATATTAATTGTCAATTGATAGTTCAAAATTTCAATATTATGTCAAAACAATGAATGAGTTTTTATGAAATAACTCTTAGTATGGGCATGTTTTAAGGTTTTAGGCACTTTTTAGTGTTTTCTAATGTTTTGATGTTAAAAAATGATTTTAAATTTTTGTTTTGACTTTTTTAAAAATTTAGCACTGTGGCCGTGGGTGCAGTTGGGAGTGTACAGGAGTGGCTAGGGCATGGCCCTATCGCCCCAAGTTCCCTATGTGTACCCACAAGAAACCCATGGTGACAGGGCCATGCCTTAGTCGCTCTCGGGATGCTCTTGTTGCTGGACTGGTACCTGGATCAGTTCAGTATGGGACTGAGACCTAGGGGTGTACCCTACAACTTAGATATAAAAGTAAGACATCAAACCGTAAGTTGTTAAATTTTTAGTTTATACATTGGATATAATTCGTTGAGATACAACATATCTAATAACTATATGAAATAAAATTTAATGCAAAAAGAATACTATATTTATAAAACATGGAAAAACTTGCTAACAATTAAACAAGGTGACAAAAGTAGAGGTGGTGAGTATGTAAGTCCAATCAAATTTGACCAAAGAAAGTGGTGAAGGCCCAGATTTTTAAACTTGTAAAATTGGTATGAATCATAAAATTTGTTTGTGGTGATGACCAATTGGTCTTTTAAATTGCAAAAACTCACTGGTTTTGTCCTCTCGTCAATGTATGATTTAATAAATGGAAAAAAGTTTTGTGACAATGAAGGTACATAGAAACCCCTTTGAAATTATCCATTATTTGCTTCAACATTGCCTACTGCCTAAAATGTCTTAGAATGATTTTTGTCAATGTTCTAATGATTGAGAGTAGAGAAATGAGATTTAGACTTTGCCATATGATGAGTGACCCTTGAATCAATAACCCCATCATGTGTAGAAGAAACTAGAGTTGTAGTAGAGTGCAAATATAAAAGTAGCTCCAAAAGAAACAAAGGCAATTAATTTATTGTTACCTGAATAAGACCATGGAGGACCAAGTTCTTTGTCCCACTTGAGGTTGTGCTTCTTTAGTGCAACTTTTGGGTTTTCCTTTTTATTGGTGTGAATAGGGTTATTACCTATATGGTTTACCCTTGTGTGAATAATTCATATTATTTAACTATTTATTAGTTAAATAATATTCACATATCACATATAATTCACATGTTACATTGACTTAGTGAGTCTACTATATGTTTCTAATTGTTTCCAGTTGATAGTTGTTGATAGTTGGCATCTTATCCTATAGTTCTCACATGTCATAGGATTAAGATACTTGTCACATGACTACAACATACATTTCATCATTGTCTTTATAAGCAAGGCATATCATGTACATTGTAACAATCTTTGAACAATTTTTTACATTCATTGATAGAAGAAAATTATTCTCTCATTTGATCTCTTTTATGCTTTCATGAAGTCCTAGATTCTGGGTGGCTCCAATCATAGCCAACTCTAACATGGTATCGGAGCTCTAGGAAGAGTCACTTTGTGTTAGTTATTTTCTGAAAGATCTTGAATGCAAATCATGGTGGATCTTGATAGTTGAGTATGCTCTTCTCTTGCATCAAATGATGAATTGAAGAATCAAAAAGACTTGATAGAATACCAAATTTGTGAGGGTTTCCTCTTTGTGGCTTTGTATTGCAGGTTTATTTTAGAGTGTGTTGCTACAAATCTAAGCACACTATTGTGTTCAAGAGGTTCGAGATAGTCAAGACCACCTTTTATTTCATCCAAATCAGACATCAGAGGCCAAATTTATGAGGATTTGAAGTTGGGAGGTGCATGCAAGATCCAACAAGTACCTGATCTTTTGGAGCAATTTGGGTCAAATATGATCCTGCCATCGTGCTCAGGAGGCCAAAAAATCCCAAGATTAACTGTCAATTCATTGAAATTGAACAAACTTGCAATGAAAGGCAAAAAAATTTGCCTCTAGGCCGTACAGAATAGCTGCAGAGAATATTCTTTGTGTAATGGAATATTCTGTCGGCATCATCGTATGGTGCAAACATCAACAAATCAAGATCAGTTATCATCCGTCAGGTAATAAAATATTCATTTGTTATATTGTTGTTTGAAGGTTTATTTTTAATTTTCTGCAGAGTATTTTTTGTGTGTAAGGGTACGAAGTACCCTGCACAAGTTGCAGGGTACAAAAGTATCTGGCTGGTGCCACATGGGGCAGGCCCCACCCAGATCCTTACACCCACAGGTGCTTTAAAACCTATGCTGGAAACATCTACCACTGGTGTTTATTCACCGGTAGTCCTTTCAAATTTGTTGGCAGTGACAAATACATCACCGACGACAAATACAAGTCGGCACCCTTTGGTGACCTCATATAATAGTTGGCAGTAACACACCCACAACTGGTGATAGAAACCACCCGATCCTGGCCACTAATTACTATTCCTAGCCCGACAGTCTCCTTATATATAGTTGACAGTAAATCAAAAACCGCTAACCAACATTTTCAAACACTGTTCGCAGGCAATAACCGCCATATCAGCGGTGGTTGTCATACTGCCCTGCGAGGTAAAATCACCCACGACAGATCAAAAACCACTGGAATCCACAAAACCACATTCCAAAAGAAGTTTCTGCCAATTTTTGAGTGATTTCAAATAGAAAACCGTGATTTTGACTATTCAATAGTGGTTTTGGAATATTTCGTACTTCCCGCACACAAGCTAGCAAATTTTTCCCAATAGATGATGTCATGCTGACGTCACTATCTGGTGTGTGACATAATCATTGCAGGCATTCATACAAAATTTTTCGTCAGGTCAAAGAATATTTTGGTGACCATACCTTGTTGACGTCAGCTTTCCGGCCCTAATGTCGTCATCTGCGTACCCCCTACTGACGTCATCTTTTCAATGAATCCAGAGAATATTCTGGTGAATCTTGGAAGATTTCAGCCAAAGATTTTTCTAACGTCAGCACTACGTCAACAGACTTGACCCTATTTGCCCCCCTCTCATTGAGCTTTTCGATTTGACAGTCCAACTTCAGAGGCTCATATTTGGCTCATTTTTTCTTCGTTTTTCATGCAATTTTTTTGATCTGGGCTAAAGTTTCATAGACTTTGCAATGGTGGAATCAGATTTTGATTTGGTGTCTGGTTTGTCTAGAAATTATAGTTTCCCTCACCTATACCTAAGTAGTTCCCATTTTCAGAACTTCAAAGGCTTCATTCAAGCTCATATGGTAACATTTTTTGGTGATTTTTTTTTTTGAAATTGCATGATTTTTTGATTACTTTCCATATTTGCAATCAGTTTGATCCATTTTCACTCATAAATTATACTTTCAATTCTAGCCTAATCTTGGCTTTTGCATTGTACCAAAATTAAAGACCACTTTATTGTTTTTGGCTTGTGGCAATTGTAATTGGATTGAATATAAAGTCCCACAATCAATCTTTTGTTGGGGGTGATCTCATTGATTGAGTAAAAGGGGGGTTGTACTTGTGTTTTTTTTTTGTACTCTTGCATCATGGATCCAAATAAACTTCTTCTACTCACACCATATAACTATCATGAGTGGAAAACTAAAATGGAGATTCATTTAAGAAGTTTGAAAATTCATAGAGTAACAATGGGTACAAAAATTGAACCAACAACAGCTGAAGAAAAGAGAAAGTGGTACACTAAATGTGATCAAGCCTATGGAACACTATGCTTGTATATCTCTCCTAATCTCCTTTTTCATATTGAATCTTGTAAGACACCTAATGAAGTGTGGACTATCTTAAAGAATCTCTTTGGTAAGCAAGATACTATGATAGGTTTCAAATTGGAGAATGAATTAATTGGTTTGAATCCAATCGACTTTGCAAGCATCCAAGACTTCTTCACAAAGCTAAAATCACTTAGACTACAGCTCAAACAATGTGGAATTGAGAAAGAGGACACTCAATTGATTCTTTCAATCCTTTCCAAGCTTGGTCCTGACTATTCAATTTGTGTTTCTACCTTTTATGCTACTATGGATACACTTGGGAAAGCTTTCACAATGCCTTCACTTGATGAGTTTGCCACATCACTCACAAGGGAGAAAGCTAAGTTAGTACACATGGGCACATTAAAGTCTCCTAGACCTCAATCTCTTCTTGCTAATCAAGGTACAAAGGATCAAAAGGCTTCAACTAGCAAAGGCAAGAAACAAAAAAATAAGGATTTCAAGAACAATGGGCAAGCAAAGGAGTCAAATAATTCACCTAAGTCCTCATCCTCTCCCAAGGAGGAATCATCTAAGAAGGAGAGACCAAAGTGTGCATATTGCAAGAAACTCAGACATGATGAGCATAAGTGTTATGAGAAAAAAATTGATGAGTTGACTCACATTATTCAAAAGCACAATATCAAATTGCCATCATCCATGTCACCTAGTACATCCTCTTCTTCGAAACCATCATCATCTACATAGACATGGACAATAGGTATTGCTAACGGGACAAACAAGGGAAAAGGACAAGCACTCTTTGCTTCTACAAGTCTTCAGTCAGAGAGATGGCTTCTTGATTCTGGAGCTTCTCATCATATGGCTTCTTCACAAGGGATGTTCACTTCATTTGAGTCATGTACTTTGCCACCTATTTTGATGGGTAACAATACATACATGCATGCAACTGGTAAAGGGACTATTGATATTGGTGAGGGTACTTTCAATAATGTATTGTGTGCAACTTCCTTGTCAACCAATCTCCTTTCCATCTACCAAATTACTCATTGTGGTGTAGGAAAGATAGTTGAGTTCACTCCTGATTCAGTGATCATAAGGGACTTGGAGAGTAGAGATATCATTGTTGTTGGGATGGCTGATCATGCATCTCGCTTGTATACATTCTCTGATTTTGCCCTTGATGATGTTGTAGATCCATTGATTGATTTTCACACTCATGCATCAAGTGTGAATCATGATTATGAGGAGAAGTTTGGTCACTTGAACCTTGGTGTTCTTTCATCTACTTTGGTTCTTGAGACTAATGCTGAGCTCTAGATCCTCAACCTCCTACTTCTTTAGAGATCAACATCGACATGGTTTCTTCTACTTCAGTTGAGCAGGATCATTTAGGTCTTTTAGACACAACTTTGTGGGATACTTTCCTGAGAGGTATATCAGACTTGTTTTGTGAGTCTCATATTATAGATTTGGAGGACACACTTGAGGGGATATCTCTCCTCTTTGATGACAGTTACATCACAGTTGTTATCCCATCTACTTCATATTTCGAGGTTGTTCTTCATGAGTCTACCCAGGATTTTGGATTGGTCACACCTCATTGCATTGTGCCATTCTTCGATTCTGACATGTGGACACTTGAGTAGTTTTTAGAGACACCAATCATGAGACTTCTTCCCTCATATCTCATCTTGGAGATGGAGTTTCTTCTACATCAACCTTTGGATTGGTTTCTTCGTAAGGGGAGAAATGTTGTTTGCAGGTACAAGACACTTTCTAGCATTCATCCTCAGGCATTCACCATGGGCACAGGAGCTACTTCATTGTGGGGGGGGCGGGGACCTATAGTCTCACTCTTGCTCTCCTATGGGGGGTATTTGATTGTATATATGTGATAGAAGTTGTCCTTTGGGGGTCATGTTGAGTCCTCCTACCATCACTTCTTTCACTTTCATTGTTTTATGCATTCTCACTTTTGGAGAGGAGTTTTGTCCCATGAGGTTTTCTCCTTTTCTCCACTTGAGATTTATTTGTACATGGGTACCTAACATGGCCTAGTAGCCGGGACCCATCCATCATTGCATCTTTCTTTAGTCATCTACTCCCTAATTTGCACTTAAGGGGGGGTGTTTGTGTGAATAGGGTTATTACCTATCTAGTTTACCCTTGTGTGAATAATTCATATTATTTAACTATTTTTTAATTAAAATAATATTCACACATCACACATAATTCACATGTTAAGTTGACTTAGTGAGTCTAGTAGATGTTTCTAGTTGTTTCTAGTTGATAGTTGTTGATAGTTGGCATCTCATTCTACAGTTGTCACATGTCATAGGATTAAGACACTTTTCACATGACCACAACATCCTACATTTCATCCTTGTCTTTATAAGAAAGGCATATCATGTACATTGTAACAATCTTTTGCATTCATTGATAGAATAGAATTATTCTCTCATTCGATCTCTCTCGTGCTTTCATGAAGTCCTAGATCCTGGGTGGCTCCAATTATAGCCAACACACTTTTTTTATAGCACGTCAAGTTAATATGACTTTGGTGCTTGTGGTATGTGCATGTCTTCAATTTCTTCTTCTTCTTCTTTGACTTCTAGGAGGAAGATGAATCTATCTAATTTCCATTAGGTTGACCATCTTTGAAGCCTTTGAATTTTTGGATGGTGTGCTAGTTTACTTTAAATTCTCTTGGTGATGTGCTACAAGGACATGATTCTTAGAATTTAGAGGAGAAAGTATGCCCATATGTATGATTTTTTTCTTTTTCACTTGTTGACTACTCACAAAAACATCAAATGTTAGCATCTATACCCCACAAATCGATATTGGTATAAAATGTGGCAATAAACACTAAATATTAGTCTTCAAGCTTAGAAAGAATAGACTTGAGAAGTTGGCCATCCCACTTTTCAATATTAGTCCTTCAATTGAAGCATGATTAGCTCTTCAATTGAAGCGTGATTAGCTTGATTAGCTTAATAGTTTCTCCCTCTTCTTGGACCATTTCTCTCATTTTACTAATGCTCTCTGATGGAACCTTAGGAGATCCACAGTTAGATAGAAATTCTTATTTTATTTAGATAGGAATTCTTATTTTATTTCATGTTATTCCTTATCCTATTGAGGGTACTTCTTCATATACCATTTCAAAGCATCATTTCCTAGTGTCCCTACAAAATCATAGAGTTGAGCTTGATTAGTCTGAGTCCCATCCCTTCTCTAAGTGAATTCCAAAACAAAAATGTGTTCAAATGCTTCAATAGTATATTTTCTAAAGATAGGTAATTTCATATTGTGTTCCATATCAAAAGATTGTTGTTCGGATCTATTGGTGCTAGGCAAGGACCGTCCTTCCTCACTACTTGGTGGGTTTTTGTTTTCTAATTTTGAGTTGATTCACTTCCTCTCTTTCACTATCTTCTTACTATTGTTTCTTTGCTTCATTAATTTCCTACTTCTCCCTTTATCTCTTGCTAATTCAATTTCAAAGAAATTAATTCCCAATATTTCTACATAATTTCTTATAAACTCATGTTGTTGACTTTCTTTTTTTCAAGTTGAATCACTATAAATGCCTTCCGCAAGCACTTTTCTTGTCTTAATTGTTTTGAGATAAGAGATGACATTTTGCTAGTTAATGACATTGTATCAATTAGTATAGAATTTTCCCAACCTTTGATAACTACTTCAATAGTGTCCATGGCAAAGTCTTTGAATATATTTTCAATTTCTTTTTCCTCTGCACTCTTCTTACTTCCTTGTAGATTCAAACTACTCATAATTTTCTCTTTTTGTAAACCCACACTTTTTCTTACCACATTAAATCTAAGTATTCCATACTAAAATCTAGAGGTTTTAATTTTATTAAAGGAGTCAACATTTCCTCAAATTCACCATTAATTGTGATCTTTAGGTTAGACAAATCAGGTTCTAAAATGGGAGTTCAAGTCAAAAATTTGAATGGTGGAGTACCCTTGCTTCTACACCCTTCTTCTAGTGACTTTCTAGATACCACATATTCTTCAATTTGTTTTGGTTAACCCTTCAGGGATCCCAGTTGCTTTATCTATATGCATATTGACTTTCTCAAATGTGTCTTTGTCATGGAGCAATATAGTTGACCCTTGTTTCTTTGTTTGCAAAGTCATAATAGGTTCCATAAAATCCTTATTTTCAGTTATAGCCCCCTCGACTTGCTTATTCATGTTCTTCATCTTCCCTTGTCTTATTAGTAGTAGCCTTCTTAGTATGCTCTAAATCTTCCTCAATATTATTGTTAGCAACAATCCTCCTTGTGCAGCCTACCTCAACTTCTCTAGCCTTCTCAATTCTTTTGTAGTATCTTTCCTATCTTTTCTAAATTTACTTTAGTTTTTTCTCTTCCATGTTCAACTCCATTGCCAGTTCAATCTTTTCTCCAATTTCTTGTTTCTTCTTGTTACCTCCTTTTGCCATGGGTGTCTATTGATTTGGTATTTCATTAATCATTTTATTCATCCCTAATGGCTCATTCTCGTCATATTTCTAGTGGTTGTATATCTCTTCTAAGATCCCTTCAAAATCCCCCCCTTTCCATTTTTCATCCCCTAGGTGCCTAATCCCCTCTAACGAGGCTAGAACCTAAAATATCCTATCATAAATCATAAAATATTGTTCTTTTTAATTGTAATAGTTTTTTGTTTACTATCTTTCTCATGTAAATGATACATCTATATTTTAGATCTCTCTTTTATCCTTTTACTAGGGTCTTGGAAACACAACCAAGATGTTGACGAGAATGGGAGTAGATCAGGGATCTGAGTTTAAGTTACTTGAATGTTATATTTATACCTCGATGTTAGGGATATGAAGAGGATCAGAGCTTATGTGGTGGATTATAGAAGGTTGTAGTAGAAAAAGATGTGAAAAATCAACAAATTGCATTCACTAGCATACACACACATACATCAATACATAATATATATGAGCCAAACCAACTTGTGGTATATTATATTCATCATTTTCAACTCTATTACAATGTCTATAAATACATCAGTCTCTATCACTTATTATATCTCTATTACATTAGATATTATATTACATCTCTCTATTCTCTCCCTTCTATCATTCTCCTATTAACGTCTTTTGAGGCTATACTTATATCTGAGTATAATATCTCAAAGAGTGCATCTCTTATACATATCATGTCTTTTGGATGTGTTGGTGGTTAGCTAAATGTACTACATCTTCTTTATGGTGGATGTATAGATCGATACAAATTTGGCTATGTCTTGCCAACATCTACATCCCACAACTTCATTATAGATTTCTTATTATCTTTATGAGTAAGAAGGCGCAAATTAAAATGCATGTAAGCTATCTCCTTTGTTTTACTTGATGCCAATTGATTACACTTAATTGAGTGGATGAAGCAGTATGTACTTCAATCCCATTTATATGAAGAGGACATATCAACCTATTGAGACAAAGTGAGAGTTAGAGTTATTATATTAATAAATTATAAATCAAACTTCAAATTTGAAAATAGCAATTTTAAAAATAAAAAAAATAAATTTAGAGACTGCGATAAAAATTAGTAAACTTGTGATAAAATTTTGATTGTAAGAGCCTAGAGGTGTGGCAATTTATGGCCATTGAGGTACCACCAAGAGTGAGCATCCTTTGTATACTTGTCATGGATAGTGGAAATACTTCAACCAGTGGAGGCTACAAAATCAACAAACTCTCTTGTAACTATGTATCCTCCATATCAAGATCAGGGAAGAGTTTAGTGTGAAGCTTCTTATACTCTTTGTCGACTTCTGTATCATGGTATGGTAGAACCCTTGTTACCATATCAAGGATCTCATTGCTATAATATTTAGGAGTTAATGCAAAGGAAAGAAGATTGAGTGGGGTGGTAATTTTGTTCCACCGCTTCAACACAAATTGGTTTCACCTCTTTGAAGAAAGTTTTTTAGAATCTTGTTTTCTTTCATTTATGATGAACTTCATCTTCTCAATCATTGAGTTAATGTCATCGTAAACCTATCCTTAAAAGATGGATTATCCATGTTAGTAAAGCAGATCATACTCATGATAGGCTTGTTGAAACTAAGAAGATATTCTGCATTGTCCCACCAAGTGTCATCTAGGATAATTTGCTTTGCATTTTCTGCCCTCTCACTATTGGATTGCCTCCATATGGACCAAGATTGGTTGATGACCATCCTAGAAAGCACCTCTCACACCTTAATAAGTAGTCTCAAGACAATTGTGTTGGATGCAAATCTAATTTCAATAACTTATTCAATTTTTTTTTAAAAAAAATGCATACTTAATTTTTAAAAATAAATTACTAAAGTGAAACATAAAAATTAAAAATTGTATTGTTTCAATTACCTTTGGTAGCTCCAATTGCAAGACTAATCAATGGCCTATGATGTGGTGCTTTGTGATGAACATTTGGATCTCTTTGGCCTTAGCATAGACTTGTTTGATTGAATCTATTTTCTTATCCAACTTTTGTAATATGAGGTTGAGCAAAATTTTGTAACATGAGGTTGAGTGAATGGACACAAGGTGTCCAAAATATATGTGAAAACGTAACCAACATATCAACGACTCTGCAATTCGTGTTGTCTATTATGACTTTGATTGTTGGCAAGAGACACTACTTTGAAGAAAACCTGATTGTTGTTATTGATGGTAACAAAGCAAAGAGAATACATCAGCATGACAAGAAGATATCACTCTGGAAGACCAACTTGGTTTGGCAACAAGGCACAAGAGTATTCAAGTCCGGAAGGCCAGAATGACTAAGTATGGACAGTATTCAGAGTAAGGGACAGAAAGTGGATCAGTATGCCTCCGCAGATGAAGACCTGCAAATGTAGTTCAGGTATGATGACTCATAGCTACTTGATGATGATACATTCTAGTATTCAGGTCATGACTTCCTCCGGAAGTCATTTGGAGAAAATGTCTAAGTCTAGATGAACAGAGGTAAGATAGGAACAGTGTACAGTACAAAGTAAAATGGTCCGCATTTCTCCGCAATTGCATATTTTGTTCCACGGATCTAAAGGCATGTTAAGAGGTCAGCAATGATTGTTGGATATGATTTATTAAGTCTCATGTGGTCCACAGTATGAGCTATGATGTGATAGATGAATTGATCAAGTATGTTCTTAAGGAACAAGCCGACAGGCATGGTAGATCCTTATGCAGAGAAGATAGAGCATCTGGATATTTAATCTAAGTGGTTATATGATTGGGGTCAACCTATGTGAAGACTTGTACATGTTTGTTTGACTCCGCATTGCAGATTGTGCACAATATCAAGCCGAGAAAGTACAACTCTATGTATACACATTTCATGTTTAGCTTGCTGACCTGATTAAGAGATAAATCTTGTTGCAGATATATATATCCAATGGATTTTCATTTTGGGGTGGTGTGTGATGCGAGTGTGAATATATATGTGTGACATGCGAAGTAAAGTGATTGTGTGGAAGTAATAAGAGCAGAAGAAGAGAGATCCTACTCCTATGTAAAAGTAGAGCAGTCAGAGATGAAGAGTTTTGAGATAGTATTTCTATGCTTCATTGGAGTTGTAACCATGCATGTGTAGATGCACTCTGAGCAGTTCAAATTGGCAGTGAGCCATTCATCTTTCTTCTTTCTTTCTCTAGGCAGTGGGCCTGTTTTGGCAGTGAGCCCTTCTTGTAGTGAGCATTTCTTTGGGCAGTGAGCCTTCTTGTAATCCGGTATTATGCTATAATAATATATTGTGAGCTAGCACTCACCATAGTTTTTCCCTTTTTGGGTTTTCCACATAAAAATCCTGGTGTTCATGTGTTATGTCTTTATGGTTGTTGTTCCTATGTTTATTCTATATTCATATTACTAATTTTGGAAATTGGATTAATAAACTTGTTAAGAAGTGGTTTTGCGCAATAATGATTCACCCCCCTCTCTCAGTATTCCTTACTATCAACAATTGATATCAGAGCAAGGTTCCTTGGAAGAAGCCTAACAGCTTGAGGAAGATCTGAGAGAATTCACTCATGGCAGCTAGGAGATTTGGAAATTTCTCAAACAATGTTGAATTGGAAGCAACTCTTATTGATCTTGAAAAGTTTGAAGCAGAAGTCAGGGATATGAAGGATAACATATAAGAAGCTGAAGAATGTATCTCAAAGTTAAAAGAACAAGTTAAGAAATTTGAAGATAAATACAAAGAGGTTAGTGATCAATCGATATCAGCAAATGAAACCCTAAATGATTTGGAAGTGGAAATTATGGAAAGAGCAAAAGCAGAAGAAAATCTGAATCTAATGGTAAAAAGCAAGTCAGAAGATTATGTCAAACTTGAAAAAGAAATTGTGATCCTGAAAGCATATTTGGACAAAGCCAAGAGCTATGAAGAAAAGTTCAAGATAAATTCTGCAAAACTTGATGAGATGATTGATAGTCAAAAGAGCTCAGATGATAAACAAGGCTCAGGATTTGAGAAAGGAGAAAGTTCAAAATCAAGTCAAGGAAATTTTTAGTTGAAGCAAAACAAAGGCAACCAGTTCAGGAATCAAAAAGGAAGACCTAGAAGATCTTCAATCAGACAACCAAATGCTCAAAGGTACCCATCTTTCAATGGCCATTGTTTTAATTGTAAAAAGTTTGGTCATAAAGCTACTCAGTGTAGGAACAAAATAAATCAAAATGTTCCATCATTCTCTAGTAAGTGTTTCAATTGCAAGAAAATTGGTCATAGATCAAATGAATGCAGAAGTCCGATAAGAAATGGCTTTCAAAATTCAAAGAATACTCAATCATTCAATGGAAGATGTTTTGCATGCAATAGATTTGGAAACATGGCTAATCAATGCAGATCAAGGATGAATTCATTCAGAGGAAGGAATCAAGGGCAAAGAAACATTGTGTGCTACAATTGCAACAAATTTGGACATGTTGCAAGATTTTGCAAAAGCAAGAATGTGAAGAGAAATTACTATGCTGAAGAAAGGAAAACAGAGCAGAGGAATGATAAGGGAAAAGAAAAAGTTGATCTGGTTGAAACTAAGAAATAAATGGACAAGATCTGGATCAAGAAAGAAGTAATTAAAGTTAGGGATGGATCCGCACCAACATCTGGTGCAGATACTTCCTCTGGGAAGTAAATTGGGAGCTTTGGCTTAGGGGGAGTAGTGTTGAAAATCCAAAACCCCTAGCCAGATAATTAGTACTAGAGTCCAGCACGAAGATATGTGGTGGAATATGATATGAAAGATCTTATGGAAGAAAATCTGGAAGAAAATGAGTCAGTGCGGCACATTGTGGAGCAATTTTGATCAACTATAACTATCAAAGAAAAGTTAGGCAGCTTTTTGAGAATGAGCATTTATGATGATTAGGTCAAGTGTAGAGGATAAAAAGAAACTCATTTTCCTTCTAACTCACTTTGCATTTGAGCTGCCAGATATCCAAGAGAGATTGAAGCAAGATTTCAAATGACAACATAAATTCAAAGAACTCAGAGCGATTCAGGTGAAGAAAACCCTAATTTGGCATAACAAGGTATTTACCACTAGAACTTTATTGTGAATTTGTTGAATCTTTGCAATGGTAACCCCAGAAGTTGTTGATATCACTGAGCGACCATGACCTAAATTCAAGAAACATCGCTACAAAGAAACCAAAGTTGATCCAATGGGTGCATTTTTAGATATACCATATGGAGTTCTGTATGTGGAAGACGTTAGGGCATATATTCATGTTGCCTTAGATGAGCATGGCGACAACAGATTTTTGGAATTATATCTGAAGCATTTGAGTGATGATCAATATGACCTAAAGGAAGAATACAAAGTCCCGAGAGAGAAGAAATTCATTCAATATGTAGAGTTCCCTACATTTGCATAAAATGAATGGGTTTGATACGTCTTGAGCAGAATCCACGACAAATTCATGTGGTTAAGGCAGCCCTTGAAAATCACCAAAGAGGTAATCAGGGTAGTGACAGGGTTAAATTCCACTGGAGGCATACCCTTGATGAAAGCCATAAAGAATAAAACTATTACAGAAGCCACCGGAACCCAATTTGATAAAAGGGCATTAACAGTAAATGACATCATGAACCATGTGGTAAGATTTTCTTCTATGGTCATTGGATACAAGATTTATTTCTCAAACCAGGAGACTCTGTCTCCAGTACTGCAATTTACATTACATATCAAATGATCAAAGAAAATGCGGGTTATGATCTATGTGAGTTGTTGAGGATTCAACTGCTGGAGAATCTTAAGAAGATCAAAGAAAGCAAAAACTATCTGTTTAAATTTGATATGCTGATTATCTATCTATTTTTCTATTTTATGAATGAATTGCCAAACATGAAGAATTTGTTTTGGTCAAGTAGCAAACCTATTGCTGTACAAATTAGAGATCATCTCAATAGTATTGGAAGCCATGATGAACAAAAAGCAGCCCTATGGGGGTACTTTAAGAATTTCCAAAGCATGATGCATGCAAGAGAAAGAATCCCTAAAAAAATTATTGAAAAGTATAAGGATACCATTTGTTTTATGGTTACAAAATATCAATGTTTGATGGAGGTTGTTGAGCCTAGGATAGTCTGGGTTTTCCCAATGGGGTATGAAATGGATGGACAAATACTAGACAACTATGCTCAACATATGCTGAGAAAACCCAGGGACAGCAGGGAGGAAAGGTTTGGAACCTATGAGGAACTATCTGTGAAAATTCATGTTGAACTCAGAAAACCAGAAATCTCTAGGAAGGTAAGGAAGGAGGTAGAAGAATTTGCATTAAAGCATGGTTTCACAAAAGAACATGTTAAAGAATCAAGAGAAAAAGCACAAGCAGAAAGGGCAATAAAAGAAAAGAAAGAGAGTGAACCAGTCAAGGCTCTGAAAGAGCCCAAAAGCAAACAAGAAAGGCCTAAAGTAACTCAAAGGTCTACAAGGAGTTCTGCCACTTCCACCAGTCCCACACCATTTGCAAGTGTGGAGCAACCATCCAAGAAATCCACTGACAAAGGCACAAAGAGATAGAAAATGAAAGGTAGAAGGATGTATGTTAGTGTAGGAAGAACTGATGAAGAAGAGACAAAGTTTGATAAAGAAGTGAGGAAGATGAAAATTGAGGCCTCCAGAACTAGCAAAAAGAAACCCTCTGGTAAGGGTAAATCTATAAAAAGGTAAAAGCAAGAAATACCTCAGACAGAAGAAGCAACTATAAGCCTTGAAGATGTTCTCAAAGCTATAACAATTGATGGTAATCTGAAACCCATTGCACAATTGTATGATGAGTATAATGATCTGGACAAGAGGATCATTGAGACTGCTATTATAGAATACCTAATCATCTACAACATGGCCCTAATTGAGATAATTGATGATCTTCCACATAGCTTGGCAAGTATAATGTCTGCAAGAAAGGAAGTGGCTATGGCAAAGGATGTTGAGCTAAGAGAACATTCATTAATAAAACTATGTCCAGAAATCACTCTGAAGGAAAAAGTGAAAATCTCCAAAGCAATTCACAACAAATTCAGGTCAAAAAAGAGAATGAATGCTCTCATGGGAGGAGATATTGAAAAGGTGGTAAAGGAAACTGAAGAAATCACTCTAAACACATTAAGGGAATTTAATCTCCCTACCATTTATGACAATAAAGAAATTGATGTTGGAGATGATACATCTGTTCTAGAAGTAAACCTTGAACAGGAAATAGATGAAGATGACAAAGTGACTGAGGAGAAAGAAGTACCTGTTGATGACACTGAAACAAGATCCTTTCCAGAACATCAAGCTGAGGATAAAACTGACAAGGAGAAGATTGAGGAAGAACAAGTCAAGGAAATTCCTCCACTGGAACAAAAGGAGGACACCAATAAGGATATGGATCTAGATGATCTGGAGCAGAGCTTGAAAGAAGAAGTCTCTGCTACACCAAGAGACACTGCAGAATTAGTCAAGGAACTTCTAGAGAAAGAAAAATAAGTTTTGAATGAGCCTGAGTTTCTACATGGTCCAATAAACTTGGATGCAATGTCCCCTGTACAAAAACTTAGATTGGCTTCAATTGTACAGGAAAAGCAAGAGAGGAAATGTTGAGGTAGATCACATAGAGGATATTGAGCTCATTGGTGAGGCATCTAGCATTTTGGAGAAGCTGATGCCAACATACTAGAAGGACACCTCTTTGTCATCAAGAAATCAACTCAAAGGACTTATAAACTCTGTAAGTAAACATTTTGAATCCTTTGAGAAATTTGCAAAAATAAAAGTTAGGCAAGAGTTTAATGAGAAACAATTGGATGAGTTGAAGAAACTGATAGCTAATGGCAAAGCCTAGCTAGATAATAGGATAAAAAGCATTCAAAGTGCCATTAAAGACACTGGTGACATATACAAATTTTGTTTATCCTGGCCAGAAGTCACAAAGAAAATAGAAGAGAAGATCAAGGATTTGGAACAGAAATTGATGAACACTTCCAAGGCATTTGATCCAATAGTAAAATCAGTTAGCAGCAAGGAAAGTCAAGTCATCAAATTTCATAATGACTTGTGCAATATAATAAGTGAGAGGGATCAAATTAGAACCAGAATGTGTAATCTCAAAGGACTAATCTGTCCTAAGTTAGACTCTATGTTTAATCTTGCAGCTGAAGCACAAACAACTTCACAAACTGACACACCCTCTGATCTTCACAAGGTAGAGACCTTAGTTCTCCTACTTAGTGGTCATATTCAAATTTTGGACAATGCTAAGAAAGGTCGGGATGGTGAGCTGGCCCAAATTAAGAGCATTTTCAATGACATCCTCCAACACATGTAAAATAAAGTTGAAAATTGTACTTGTACATGTGCAACAAAATATAGCAAATTCTGCAGTTTTGACAATTTTTTACTCTGGAACCTACACCTTTGCCATCCATTGATGTCAAAGGGGGAGAAGATAAGTAAAAAATGGGCAAACATCTTAGGGGGAGAAGAAATATAGAGTGTATATAGAAAGGCGGAGCATTCAAGGCAGTCAAGCATTTTTCACTAAGTGTTGCCATCAAGGCCAAAGGGGGAGATTGTTGGCAAGAGACACTGCTCTAAAGAAAACCTAATTGTTGTCATTGATGGAAACAAAGCAAATAGAATACATCAGCATGGCAAGAAGACATCACTCTGGAAGACCAACTTGGTTTGGCAACAAGGCACAAGAGTATTCAAGTCCGGAAGGCTAGAATGACCAAGTATGGAAAGTATTCAGAGTAAGGGACAGAAAGTGGATCAGTATGCCTCCACAGATGAAGACCTACAAATGCAGTTCAGGTATGATGACTCATAGCTACTTGATGATAATACATTCTAGTATTCAAGTCATGACTTCCTCCGGAAGTCATTTGGAGAAAATGTCTAAGTCTAGATGAACAAAGGTAAGATAGGGACAGCGTACAATACAAAGTAAAATGGTCCGCATTTCTCCGCAAGTTCATATTTTGTTCCATGGATCTAAAGGCATGTTAAGAGGTTAGTAATCATTGTTGGATATGATTTATTAAGTCTCATGTGGTCCGCAGTATGAGCTATGATGTGACAGATGAATTGATCAAGTATGTTCTTAAGGAACAAGTCAACAGGCATGGTAGATCCTTATGCGGAGAAGATATAGCATTTGAACATTTAATCTAAGTGGTTATATGATTAGGGTCAACCTATGTGAAGACTTGTACACATTTGTTTGAGTCCACATTGCAGATTGTGCACAAGATCAAGCTGACAAAGTACAACTCCTTGTATACACATTTCAGGTCTAGCTTGTCGACTTGATTAAGAGATAAAACTTGTTGCATATATATATATATATATTTGATGGATTTTGGTTTTGAGGTGGTGTGTGATGCGAGTGTGAATATATATGTGTGACATGCGAAGTAAAGTGATTATGTGGAAGTAATAAGAGTAGAAGAAGAGAGATCTTACTCCTATGTAAAAGCAGAGCAGTAAAATAGAGCAGTCAGAGATGAAGAGTTTTGAGATAGTATTTCTGTCCTTCATTGGAGCTGTAACCATGCATGTGTAGATGCACTCTGAGCAGTTCAAATTGGCAGTGAGTCATTCTTCTTTCTTCTTTCTTTCTCTAGGTAGTTGGCTTGTTTTAGCAGTAAGCCTTTCTTGTAGTGAGCATTTATTTGGGCAGTGAGCCTTCTTGTAATCCTGTATTGTGCTATAATAATATATTGTGAGCTAACACTCACTGTAGTTTTTCTCTTTTTGGGTTTTCCATGTAAAAATCCTGGTGTTCATGTGTTATGTCTTTATGGTTGTTCCTATGTTTATTTTGTATTCATATTATTAATATTGGAAATTGGATTAATAAACTTGTTAAGAAGTGGTTTTGTGGAATATTGATTCATCCCCCTCTCTCAATATTCCTTACTATCAATAGTTGACAACATTTTGAGGACCCACTTCCTGAATGCACTGTTTAAAGATGTTAGCAACAAATTGTGCATCCTTCACCTACCCCTCACAATTCATATCTTTTAAAAATATTGTCCCTTAGGGAACACTACAATTACATTGATTAACGACCTACTTGCATCCTTCCATCCATTGAAAATGATGGAGACCTTGTTTGTTTCCATGAATGCCTAATGGGATCCAATGAAGTATCTATATTTTTAACCTCCTTTGATAGTGTTGTGCACCTTCTCATAACCTAGGCTCTTGTATGCTTTTGAAGCATCATTTACTTCTCTCATCAGATCTTGTCAATATGGTGATCGGACAACATTGAAGGAAAAATGATGCATAAGCATTCGAGTAAGATTCAAAAATTGTCTTTGACAATTGATTTTGGCATGGGTCGAGTGATAGAAGCAGAGGAACGAAGCTCCTGTCACCAAGGTGACAGGAACAATAATGATCATTGTTTATTAAATCCAAGAAAGTTGGATAGGTGTCGAAGGCGCTGATTATTGCAAGATTCCGTATTGAGGAAATTAGTAGCGTGCAGGTAGGCCATGATGTGGATGGTGTCATGAAAGCATTCTATATTTAGTGAAAGTGGCAAAAAGCAAAAAGAGGCAAAAAATAGACAAAGTGATAGTAAGAAATCAAAAAGGCTAGTAAAAGGCTACATGACGGCATGATGGAGATTGAGGGTTGAAGGTAATAAATAAGACCAATATAGATCAGGCCGACTATGTAGTGGTGGCCAGAAATAGGCCGATAGACATAAATGGAGAAGGAGAGAGAGTCGTCATTTTGAAGAAGGCTGACAGGCCAAATAAAGAGACCGCGCATATTCTAAAAGACCGTTACAGAAAGAATAAAGGGAAGCGATAGAGGATAGATGAGGTGGACAATAATGGAGGAGGCGGCATATAATAGAGGAGGTCGTCGATAGGCCAAGAGGGGAGGAATGAAGAAGAGGTCGTGAGGCTGATAAACCAGAAGGAAAAAGGTTGAAAGGATAAAACAGGTCAATAACCAGAAGCAAGAGGCTGTATAGGCCGATGTAATATTGAAGGAGGCTGATATGAATAGAGGGGGTTGCATAGAGGCCATCAAAGATAAGAGAAAAGGCAGTAGACATTAGAAAGACTAGGCCGTATAACTAGAGAGGCCGATAGGCCAAGGAGAGAGGCTGAGAAATATAAAGAAAGGCCGAGGAGTATATTGAAGAGATCGATTAGAATGATGGTGGACAACGACATGAGGAGAATGAGAGATAAAGAAAAGAATGGACTAGTTTGCTGGAGAGAAGATCGAATGTGGCCATAGGCCAAATAGATTAAATGTGATTTCTGAATTTTGATATTGTAATCGAGAAGTCGATTAGGCTGTTTTGTAATAAAAGCATAGAGTGGTTTCATGTTGTAGCTAGATGTGTGTTCTTGTAGCAATTCAGGACTGTGGAATAAGATCATGTTAATGAGTGTTTGTTAATCCCCTGTCACATTGCTTGAATGTTTTTGGTTATATTTTAAATTGTTGCCAAGTCCCTGTCACTTTATTGACAGAAGTTATCTAACAACCCTTGTAGAGGGGCAGAGACTTGTTTCTCATTGGAAGCTTGTAAGGGTATTTGTGCATGCTATGTGGATGCATGCTATCAGTTTGGTATCAGAGCTAAGTTGGTCTTGAGTGCTGAGTAGATCGCCAAAGGGAGGCAACTTAGCCAGGAATGTGTGTGTGAATGTGTAGCACGAAAATACTGGGCAGAGTGGAAAAAGGAAGAAGCCCTAGGTGAGGTTCCTAAAGATGAAAGAAGATAGAAGGATGAAGAAGAGAATGCAGGAAAAGAGTCTCATGAAAAGAGACAAAAGAAAAGAAGGCAAGAGGATGATGGATGAAGAATTCCAGAGAGAATTGGCAGCATTAAGGAGAGATTTGATGCTGATGAAACAATGGTATGAAGAACAAGATCAAGGGTGTTATTGGGTATGGCCAATGGAAAAGAAAGTGAAATGGCCAGTAAAGGAGATTGTTGAGAAGAGAAAAAGGCAGAGCACAAAAGCCTTAAGAGGAGAAAATAAGAAGGTGAGAAAGTTCTTGAAAAGATGGGACAACAGAGAGTTGCCATTGGAGCAACATGGACCAGTGGAGGTCAAGAGAGTTCTCATTGAAGAGAACATGATAAAAGAGAAAAAGGTGCAGCAGAAAGCACCCGAGAAGAAGAGAAGTGAAGAAGGAAGAATGTCCATGAGGAGGGCATTGGTAGAGACACTGTGGTCTCTCATTTTATTTTTTAATGTTATGTTTGTAGATGTGCATGCAGGTTTAAGGAGAGTGTGGAAGAAGGTCGAGGATGAGACCTTGAGGATGAAAGTTGGGGCAAGAATAGCTCCTGAAGAAAAAGTGGAAGATGTGAATGCGAAAAGTTTGATGGCAGTAGAATGCCTAGAAGAGATTGCAGCAGAGGTGCATTACAGAGTGCCTAAAAAAGAAGAGGAGATTGATGCTAGAAGAGTTCAGAATGATGATGAAGATGAAGAGGAAACCATAGAGTTTCATGATGCATGTGAAGAAGAGAAGACGATGAAGGTAAAATTATTATTTTTGATGTATGTAGAAATGAGAAGATGGATAGGCAAGTGGATAAGGAAAGGAATTTGGAAAATGTAAATGTGATTGTGGATCATGGATATGTAGTGCCACATTGGCAAAGGAAAAAGATGGATGAGAAAGGTTGTAGAGAAATGAAAGCCTTTGATTATGTTTATGCCAACAAGCAAGTGCAGAAAAAGAGGAATGTGCAAATGAATAGGTGGGAGTATAATGCAAGAAAGAGTTGGCCAGCAAAGAGGCTTAGAGAAAAAGAATGGAGGATGAAGATGAAGAATAGCTCGAGTGTAGTAAAGAAAGGACAGCAGTCCAGTGGCAAAGTGTGGGTGGTAAAGCAAGCAGTAGCAAACAAGGATGTTGCAGAAAAGACAAAGAGTTGGAAGCGTGTAGAAGAGAACAAACCTCGAGAAGCTGGAAGCATGAGGAATCCAGTAAAGAATGGAAAGAAAGAGAAGAAGCCTACAGTAAAGTGGCAGGAAGAGAAACCAAGTGTATGGAAGGTAAGAGAGAATAAATCTAATTTTTATGTTGATGAAGAAGAGAATATGAGGAGATTGTTAGATGAAAAAGAGATAAGGAGAAATAAATATTTGAGAAGACAAGGTTGTAGGCAAAAGCAAGTTGAAAAATGCAGGTATGATAGAAAGGAAAAGTGGAATAAAAGGATGGTGTGGAAAAAGAAGACACCAGAGGTACGTGTTGAAGATGCTAATTTGAATAAGCAAGCAGCCATAGAGAAAGAAGATAAGGAGGGAATAGCCATAGTTCTAGAGATAGAGGACAAACAAAGGAAGAATGAAAGTAAAGAAGAAGACGGAGCAGCAATAGAGGATGCTGAAGAAGATTTATGGAAGCAATTGGCAACCATTGAGAAAGAATGGGATGAGAAGATGGAAGGTGTGAAGAGGACAACAATAAAGCTTGAAGACCATGATGCAAAATTGCGTGCATAAATCAAGAATGAAGATGATGCAGATTTGGAGGGAAAGATGGTAAAGAATGAAGCTGAAGCTGATTGGGTATTGCAGTAGTTGGTCATGAAGGAAGAATGGCTTGCAGACATGATTGAGGAGCATGTTGAGTATGATGAGGAAGATAGCCATGTGAGAGCAGCTCATAGTGTTGCACAGAAAGGTTGGAAGATGGATGCAGGTGAGATAGAAAAAGTATGGAAAAGGAGGAAGAAAGGTTGGATAAAGTTTGTAGAGGAACACATGTGCTGGAGCACATGAATTTTGTCCCTGGGGAGTTTGATGCAGGGGCATCTGAGTAAGATTCAAAAATTGTCTTTGACAATCGATTTTGGCGTGGGTCAAGTGATAGAAGCTGAGGAACGAAGCTCCTGTCGCCAAGGCGACAAGAACAATATGTTAGATTTAGGGCAGACAACTGAGAGGGGGGGTGAATCAGTTGTCCAAAAACTTTCTTCTTTCAACACTTGCATTCACTTAGCATTAACAATAAATCAATTATGAAAACTTTAATGTAATTAACCAAGAGCAGAAACACATCTACACATGAGACACCAAGATTTTGACGTGGAAAACCTGGTTAAGGGAAAAAACACGGGGTGACTAACCCAAGATATTATTCTCTGTTAGAAGAATAGAAAGAATAAGATGGCACATGCCAATTAGGGCTCACTACCCGAGCACACTGCTCACAAGAGGCTCACTGCCTACAAGATACACACTATCTACAATAAATAAGTATTACATACTTGAACTGGTAAATAGCATCGTCACCATGCTTAAATCATTTCCATTAAAGCCCGAATCCTTCTGCTCTTCCTTTCACTCTTCTCTTCGCTACCACACACTCATCTCCACAAATAACACTTTGAAATGACTTCACAATCCCTTATTTGTACACGACATCAACTTAGGAACAAACATCTAAGTTGGAAAACATTCACAAGAACATCCACAAGATGAATCATTCATCCGGTCAGCCAGCCAGAGGTAGAACACCTTCATCTGAAAGTATTTCTTCAATTCTGGGCTCCAACTCTAATGCAGATCATCAACACTAACTGAACATAATCCAAGGACCTCCACAAGCTTTCCTGAATCACCAGGAACATCCGCACTTCCTCTACTTACTGAAATCCTTCTCTCCTTCATTCAGAACCTCAAGAACATAGTCTATCATCACTGTCACAAAGGAATAGGTTCTTCCGGACCTTCAAACCACAAACCAATCTACTTGACACTTCACAAGGACGTCCTTAACACTTACTCCAATCCGCAGAATGGGATACTGCATTTCCAGATCTCACTGGACCTATCTGTCTCACTCTGTCACCACTGAACACCTGCCAGAACCGGTTTTACTTGAACAACCATAACTTCTCTAGATCTTCATGCGGACCTCTAAAATCTCTACTGGAACATCTCAAGTCTTATATCTACAAACCCTTTAAACCGCATCCTCTGATCCTCAACCTATCTTGGACTTTTACCTTGTTGTCATCACTGTTCTTCACTGTTCCTGATTGAGACTAATTTTCTCAATATCCTCAGCACACAGCTCATCCAATCCTTCTCATTAATGCAACATAAGTATGTTGACATCAATGACAACACCGATTCAACCCATACTTGCAACACAATAATGATGATTGTTTATTAAATCCGAGAAAGTTGGATAGGTGTTGAAGGAGCTAATTATTGCAAGATTCCATATTGAGGAAATTAGCAATGTGCATGTAGGCCATGATGTGGATGGTGTCATGAAAGCATTCTATATTTAGTGAAAGGTGGCAAAAAGTAGAAAGAGGCTAAAAATAGACAAAGTGACAGTAAGAAATTAGAAACACTGGTAAAAGGCTGCATGAGGGCACGATGGAGATTGAGGGTTGAAGGTAATAAAGAAGAAGGCCAATACAGATCAGGCCGACTATGTAGTGGTGGCCAAAAATAGGCCGATAGACATAAATGGAGAAGGAGAGAGAGTCATCGTTTTGAAGAAGGCTGACATGCCAAATAAAGAGACCGCGCATATTCCGAAAGACCGTTACAGAAAGAATAAAGGGAAGTGGCAGAGGACAAATGAGGTGTACGATAATGGAGGAGGTGGCATATAATAGAGGAGGTTGTCGATAGGCCAAGAGGGGAGGAATGAAGAAGAGGCTGTGAGGCCGATAAATCAGAAGGAAAAAAGCCAAAAGGATAAAACAGGCCGGTAACCAGAAGCAAGAGGTCGTATAGGCTGATATAATATTGAAGGAGGCTGATATGAATAGAGGGGGTCGCATAGAGGTCGTCAAAGATAAGAGAAAAGGCAACAGACATTAGAAAGAGCATGTCATATAACTAGAGAGGTCGATAGGCTAAGGAGAGAGGCCAAGAAATATAAAGAAAGGCTGAGGAGTATATTGAAGAGGTCAATTAGAATGATGGTGGACAACGACATGAGGAGAATGAGAGATAAAGAAAAGAATGGACTAGTTTGCTGGAGAGAAGATCGAATGTGGCCATAGGCCAAATAGATTAAATGTGATTTCTAAATTTTGATATTGTAATCGAGAAGTCAATTGGGCTGTTTTGTAATAAAAGCATAGAGTGGTTTCATGTTGTAGCTGGATGTGTGTTCCTATAGCAATTCAGGACTATGGAATAAGATCATGTTAATGAGTATTTGTTAATCCCCTGTCGCATTGCTTGAATGTTTTTGGTTATCTTTTAAATTGCTGCCAAGTCCCTGTCACTTTATTGATAGAAGTTATCTAACAGCCCTTGTAGAGGGGCAGAGACTTGTTTCTCATTGGAAGCTTGTAAGGGTATTTGTACATGATGGACACCCTTGTTTGTTTCCATGAATGCCTAATGGGATCCAATGAAATATCTATATTTTTAACCTCCTTTGATAGTGTTGTGCACCTTCTCATAACCTAGGCTCTTGTATGCTTTTGAAGCATCATTTACTTCTCTCATCAGATCTTGTCAATATGGTGATCGGACAACATTGAAGGAAAAACCTTTTGTGTAGAGGCATTTTGCAACAGTTTGATTAACAATCTCTCTAGCAAAATTTTGAAATGCCCTCTCTAATGGTCCCCTTGTTCTCTTCACATTAGCCTTCGTTTCTTCATTCCTACCTAAAAATGGGTGGCTCTCTACTACAACATCAAGGATAACACTATGAGATGGAGAAGCGGGTGGCCTTTGTGACCCCCTTCCTCTCCTCAAAGGATGCCCTATTCTAAGGGCAATTCTTGCATCTACTTCCTCTTACTCTCAGATATATTTTGTTATTTCTTCCCTAGACAAAGTTTGATTCTTGTGCTAAGAATGACACACAGATGGACTTTCACCCTACTATACAAAGTTGTATACCTCTGACCACACATGTTGCACATCCAAACATATGTCCCACCACTTGGATTTTGCTATATCATTTCTACATCCCTCCACAAAGGTAAACTTGGGTCAATTTTGAATAAGGATTGGTCGATGGAGCTAGAACTAGTTGTCATTGTAGCAATGTAATTCATAAAAGCGTATAACAATGTAATCCTATAAGCCTATTGTTGGTTTTTTCCCAGACTGGATGCTTATTCCTAGATTTCCCTACAAGGTAGCCATCAGTGATCAACAGGATCTCTGGGCCAGGGGCCAACAGTGTAGGAGATAGACTCTATATTTTATCTCCTCTTCTTCTTCAGGCTCTGCAAGACCTAGGGGGGTATTCCCTACTCAACATCCATGAGATACGCATACAAGGATTGGGATGCTGTCAGAAAGCAGATAAGTCCTCCTGTAAGTAGACCAAAACTGAAAGATAAGAGCAAAGGGGCTAGCTTTGGGCCTATTTGCAGTTGTAGACAGAGGACTGAGGATCCTAAAACTAATTCTAATGTCCTAATGGTTGTTTTAGAGTTTGATTATGATTTTGAGTTTGGATGCAAAGCTGGACATGGTTGTAACACAAACACGAAGCAAGATTGGTGCCTATCCAGGGCCTGGAGTCAATAGACATACACCTGTGAATGATCAGCATGAACAGCTAAAACTGGATTTCAAGGGGATATATGTGATACCTGCCTTACAGATATCTCCCAATACAGAGTGTTAAGTTATCTCTACTTATGGCATCCCTACTACAGTATACCCTTCCCAATGTTCAACCTGAAAACAGTTTAATCTACCCCTTGAGCAGAAGTTAAGAGATCATACATTCAACACAGGAATTCTATGTTCTAGGGTCTCAAATATTGCTTAAATATCCAGACTCAGAAGAAAGATACATGTAATACTGGAGACAGAATTAACAAAACACATGCAAACATAGCATTATTCATACAAGATTAACCATGAAATTAGTGGATTCATGCCAAAACGTACAACAAGAGATACATAAACTCACAGGTTTAGCTGTACAGAGCAACCAAAACGAACTGTATTGTGTTACAGAGCCAAAATGTTCAACTTTCAACAACCTAAAAATGAGTAACACTTCCTGCTTATAACAGCCAGAAAGTGTACTACAGCAATTAATTACATGGCTATTACAAAATCTGCCAAATACAGATCCTTCAAAGGAATGGCGCTCAAAATTTATTACAGCAACAGACAGAGGAACCTTGAGCCATGTGCCACTATCTGGAAGTCTTCATTCTCAATCAGGCAGCCTGATCACTTATACCATTGCCCATACTCCTGCTACAGTCGCCATTAAGGGCCTCAACCACCCACGGTCGCTTGAAAACCGTCGCTGCAATCAAAAAGAAGTTTCCCGCCAAAACACGTTCTACCGCGGGTTCAAAAATAATGCAAGGGGATTAGTCCCATATGCATGGTGTGGAGACAACTTCGGTGCTTTAAAAGCATAGTCACATACATACCAAGTGTCGAGCGTTTTGCCGCACTCGACACACGACCCTTCGCCCACAGCCCATCGCCATGACATACATTATCGGCCCACCGCACAGATCTCCTGCCGACCACAGCGGTCAGGCCGATCACCTATCGTAATCCCCTGTCAGCCAGAGAATACTCCATCGGAGGACCCTTCAAAACCTTCGCCGATCACATCAGTCTGGCCGATGGTCCTTCGCTTCCCACCTCCGTCAGCGAGACACACACCATCGGCACCACAAAAAAAAAACCCTTAGGCCGACAATACTCCTCACTCTGATAGACATCCTCCAAGTTCTCATCGGCCAGACACATACTGACGACCCCCCGACAGCCAAACTCCTCGCTCCCATCAGCGAGATCAACACCATCGGCCAAGCCCATGAATCCTTCGCCGACCGCTCAACTCATGCCGACGACACTTCCACCTATCGCCTCCGTCGGTGTGACCAACACCATCGGAGCAACACTTCAAACCTACGCCGATGCACCAAGTCACCCCGATGGCACTTGAGATACCCCCATCGGCATGACCAACACCGTCGGCGGAACCACAATATCCTTCGCCGATAAACCAAGCTCTTGGCGATATACAAAGAACACACCATGCTATTGATATGATTGCCAAGACACATGAAAACTCATGCCGATGGGCAGAACATGATGACCCCTTCCATCAAGAAAGATGATGTGGATGCTACAAAACACTGAAGGGGTGCCAAAACTGGAAAAAAAATTTGGATTTTTTGGGATGGTGCCTGCATAAAAATTGTTCAAGAACTGACAGTCAATTCAGGCACCAACACCTATAACAATAAGTTTGAAAAAAACATTTAACAATATGTTTTAGAATCCAAACAAATGAAACTCAAATAGTTTATAAATCAATAGTTTGTGTCTAATAAATTAGATATTTGTTTATATTAAAATACAACATAGAAAAGAAATAGTTTAATAATTTAAATTTAAAGTTTTTTAATGAAATAGTTATGAGTTACAAGTTATATTTTTTTATTTTAATTTGCAATCATATTCTAAAGACACACAAGTTTAGTTTCATCTAGACCAGTTTCACATTTTCATTGAAAATTTTCAATTTCATTCAAAATATAACTTCATCAAAAAATTTGTTAGCAAGACATTTGAGGTTCATTCAAACCAGCTTTACATGGAGTTTGTTTCACAAGTTCAGATTATGAATGACAAGTAAATGGTTAATATACTTGTATCATTATTTTGGAATGTGGTCAACTTTAGTTAAATCAAGCACTTAGAGCAACATAAAATATTAAAACAAAAAAAACTATTTGTGGTGATTGGTTTGAGCTTGTTATGTTGGCCAAACACCACAGGGTATGTTGTATGTTATGTAGTTAGACATTTAAGCAGCAGGTGAGACTCTTTCATTTGCATTTGTGTCTCTATTTATTTTTTCTATTTATTTTGAATTCACCTCTTTCCTTCTTCTTGTGGCACATAAAACTAATTAAATGAATGAAATGTTGACATTTAGGGTTTTTTAGTCAATAAGTAAAAAAAAATCATCGAACTCACATGTGTCTAGAATCATGATAGATTTGCATTGGAATCACCATGTCTACCATTGGAATCACTTGATTTCGTTTGTGTTAGAAATGAAGACAAACCACTACAATATATAAATTTGAAGTTAAATTACAAATATTAAATTTAATTCCTAGAGTGCCAAAAAAGAGATTAAACATGTAAAATCAACAATAATGAAAACCAGCAAACTTAAAAGATTTACACATGAGAGAGTGATTTATGTAGAGAAACCCTATTAGAAAAAAACTCCAAAAAATCTTGGACAAGTCTGTATTATCTTCAAATGAGATTACAATACAATCATTTCCTTCAATCTTGCATTCAATATGATTGCACCTGTGTACCTGTAAACTTTAAATTCATACTCTACACTCTTCAAGCTTATGTTAAATAGAAAATATCAACTATAGAAGAGCTCATAAAATGTGGCACCGAAACTTGGGAAAATCCAATGCCATTCTTGGGAAACCTACAATCTAGCTATTATTAACCTCTTACATATATCATAAACCACCTTACAAAATATTGTGCCAAAGATAGCGAAATCCCAATGCCCTCCTTAGGAATAGTCAACAACTGGCTAAAAATAGCCTCTTACACCTTCTTATAGGTTGTCATAAAATGATATGCATAGATTGTCCAAATATAATTGATCCCTTACAACATGTAAGACACCAATAATAGATTATGTTCTTACACTTGTCAAAAGCCAAGAATAGACTTAGACACCCCAAATTTACTTGTTTACTATCCCAAGATAAAATATCATAAATTATTGTAACCATAAATAAATATGTATTGTAGTCAATGGATCTCACATCTCTTATGGAATGCATTTACAAAATAATATTAGGGGTAATTAAATACATAGGATTTACAAGTTTGATGGCACCTTAATCCTAATACTTTTTTTCTCACTGGAAATGGTTCAACTACAAAAATCTTAAACCCTATTCAAATCCACAAAGGTTTCAAATCTAATTCCAATTCCGAGATATTTTCTACCTAGAATTGACTTGGTTTCTAGTTGATTCAACAATATAGCATTTACCTTTTTCAACACAAATCCAATAAACAATGCATAGATGATCAATAGGATTCACTTGGGTATATACACAAGTTAGTATGCATTGTGGCATTTTTCCATTTTGAATACGACTAGAAAATTAGATCCTAATTCCACTTTAGATTTTAACTAGAAAATCAGTTTTTTGCCAAAGAAACAATTGTAAACATGGTTGACTGTCTAGTAAGTAGTTTGATTTAGTGTTATTGTGTCACCAAATATTTTCCTATTTTGAATACTTTGAGTCCAAAAACTTGTTATAGTTCATATCATTATTGAAAATTATATGGTTTGGTTAACACTTACCTTTTTATCCTTATCTCCTATGAAGACTAAAATAGTAAAATATAATTTGTTTGTAGTAAGAGTGCTTTTGGATTAAAATGTGTATCCAAAAGCACTCTTACTGTCTTCATGGATTGTGGAAAACTTATGCCTACTATAATTTGTTTGCTTATGTTGCTAATTGTTTTGTCTATAAATCAACTTTGTGTGATAGATGGCACTTCAATGTTATTTTATTCCTTATTGCTAAACCAACACATGGGTTATGAGGATTCCACTACTGCTCCTTGTATTATAATTTATAAGTAAACAACACTATTATTCTTATATTCATACCCAAGACATGATACAATTTAGGGTTTTCCTTATAAAATTTAAATTTCTTTGGTTGTTTCAATTTTTTTTTGAATTTTTTATATTCTTTTTATACAAGTAATATAAGACACTTATTCATAATAAAAAAATTAATGAATATAAACTAAACAATGGGCTTACTATTATATCCATCACTTTTATTCTAAGTTATTGGTTAGGGCTCGGGTATGCTAGTACAACAAAAAAAATTGGGGTGGGGTTGGGTTTGTTTTGGGTACATCCATACAAACATAAAAATAAAAATCATAAATATATGTATCTATGGCATAAAAAAGAACTAATTTAGAATACCACATACCATGCATATAATAAATTAAACCACCACAAAAATTTAAAATACTATTTCAATGTCAGTTTGTCAAATTTAAACATCATGATGGATATTCATTGTTCAATATTTAAAAATAATAATTAGTAATCAATGTCATATGGATCTTTACAAAGATCATCATCATCATCATCATCATTATCATTGCCGTCGTCATCAACATTAGGTGATGTAGGTAGATTAGAAGAACCACAAGGAGTGCTATTGTCACTTGCACTAGAAGTATGCACCCATTTGAATCCTCAAAAAATAAAGATTGTTGGGCAACTAAGGCATCCAAGTTAGCTAGTTTTGGATTTACATCCCACAACTTTGTTGTCCCTTCCTTCTTGTCATTTTGTTTGTGTGAAAGATGTAAGTTGAAATGCATGTAAACTAACTCCTTTGCCTTTTTTGATGTGAATCAATTGCACTTTACTACATAGATGGAGGAGTATGTACTCCAAATGCTCTTGAATGAAGACAAACTAGTAATCTATTGAGGCAAAGTTAGAGAGTTAGAGATAAAATTATAAATGAAACTTCAAACTTGGAAAATGTTATTTCAAAAATGAAGAGAAATTCAAATTTAGAGAGTTTCAGACAAAAACAAAAACTTACTTTTGATAAAACTTTGATTGCAATAGATTGTAGGTGTTGGAATGTTTAGCCATGAAGGTACCACCAATGTGAGCATCCTTTTTATACTTGTTCTGAAGAATGGAAATAATTTGACCATTGGAGTGTACAAAATCAACAAACTCATTTATAACTACATCCTCTAAATAAGATCAAGGAAGAGTATATCAAACTCTAGCTTGAACCTTTCACCAACTTACACATCTTTGCAAAGTACAACCCTCCTCAACAAAGAAAGGATCACTATGATGTAGTATTTTGGAGTCAATGTTAAGACAAGAAAATATAGTGGAGTGGTCATTTTGTTCCACTACTCAATAACAATTGTGTGCATTTGTTTGAAGAAAGTTTGTTAAAATATTTATTTTTCTCATTTATGATGATCTTCATCTTCTCAATTATTGAGTTGATACCATCATATAACTCTCCCAAACATGGCTTATCCATGACAATATAATAGATCATACTCATGACATGGGTTCAGTGAAACTAAGAAGATATTTCATATGATCCCGCTAGTGTCATTTAGGATCATCTGCTTAATATTTGTCACCCTCTCAGTATTAGATTGCCTCCATATTGACTAAAGTTGGCTAATTGATCATGCTAGAAAGTTCTTTCTATACTTTCACAAGTCATCTAACAAGACGATTGTGTTGGAGGCTAATTGGGTCTCAATAACCTATTTGAAAATTAAAATTAAAAAAATTAAAAACAAAGAATCTATTAAAACATAATTAATTTACATAAAAAATTACTAAAATGAAACATAAAATTTAATTGTTTCACTTAACTTTAGTAGCTCCAAATTTGAGATAGTAGCTCCAAATTTGAGAGTGATTTTAAATGTCTTATAACATGTGTCTTTGGTAATGAACATTTGGATCTCTTCGACTTCAACATGCATCTATTTGATCCAATCAATTTTGTTGTCAATCTTTTGTAGCATAAGATTGAGCAAGTGATTAGTATAAGGTGTCCAAAAGATGTGTTAATAGTGTGCCTCAACCAACAAACCAACCGCTTTGTAGTTTTTTACATTTTCCATTATGACTTGGACAGTGTTATTAAGTCTCACATCCTTAATAGCTTGTATGAGGATGTCGATAGTAAATTGTGTATCCTTCACTTGCCACTAGCAATCCATGGCGTTTAAAATAATTGCCCCTTTAGAGGACATTGTAATCACATTTATCAAGGAATGATTTTTGGCATTCTTCCATCCATTGGAAATAATGGACACCCTTGTTTCTTTCCACGAGTCCTTGATGGGTTGCAACAATTTATTTACATTTTTCACCTTCTTTGTCAATAAGGTGTTGCACACCTCAAAAACTAGGTCCTTGTACAATTTTAGATCCTCATTAATTTTTTTCATCATTTCTTATCAATATGGTGATCAAACAACATTGAAAACCAAACCATTTACATAGACACATTTTGCATTATGTTGATGCGATTCATTTTGGAATGTTTTTTCCAATGGTCCCTTCATTCTCTTATTTGTAGTGGACTCTTCCTCATCTATGGCCAAAAATGGGTTATCTCTTTACCATAACTTCTAAACATGAAAAGATGGAGGAACAAGGGGACTCCTTGATCCTTTCTTTACCAAAGGATGACTTGTTCTAAGGGCAATTGCTTTGTCTTCTTGATCATGCTCTCTAACATATTCCAACACTCTAAATGTTGGCACATGTGCATCCTTTTTGCCTTGGCAAACTTTGAGGCCCATGCCAAGAATACCACACAAATGGGTTTTCACTGGACTATATGAACTACCATATTCCCTACTATATGGAACTACTTGTATCATGTCAACATACTTCCGCAAAGATGAATTTGGGTTTATTTTGAAGTAGCCCTTGCCCACAGACCTAGAATTAGCTACCATTGTAATTCTTATGACTTCGAAATATATATATATATATATATATATATAAACTCATTTAAATGTAGAATTAAAAACAAAACCCGGGTTCACAGTGTGTACTGCAAAGAGCACCTGGGTTCGCACAGGTCTGATGTAGAGTGAACCCGGACGAATCTGGATCTGTTTTGCAGGCCCTTGGCCAGACCCACAAGGGGATTCAAATCAGGACCCGGACTGGGTGTGAATCAGACCGAATCCAGGCTGCAGGAGGGCCGAATTTGGTTATAGAGCATGTCTACCATCTCATCTCAAAGCTCTCAATTTAAAATCTGAATATTGATTCTAGTTAGTATTTTTTCTACTTCTACGGTACTTTTTGGTGAGCAATCTTTTTATCTAGGAACTTGAGCTTTTGGGGATTTTTTTTCAGTTACCTCTGTACAGTGGGAGTGGACAATGATTCATTTTCGGTACACCTCTTAATCTGCTATCCAGGATTCCTGGCAGAACTTTCTGTATTTGCTTTTGTAGATGTCCACATTTGGGTGTTGGTAGTTTTCTATTTATATATTAGATTGAGTGACAGAGAAAATGCTTATGGTTTACAATGTTCTGCTTCAATCATTCATTAAAAGTTGGGCTTTTTACAGGAAATAATCAACTATTTGTTTGGCAGTTTTGGCAGAATGGTCTTTTCTTGCTTTCATATATTTCTATATTGGATGGTGTTCTATTTTTATTTAATCAAAATCATCATGAGATTGAAAGTTAAAAGAAGAAAGTTCCCAAGGTTTACAGTGTTACGCTTTAATCATTTATTAAGACCTGGACATTTTGCAGGATGTAATTGAATTTTTTGTTCAACATATGGTCAATGATAGTGTGGGAGTTATTTGTAATGCACATGTTGTTAGGGCAGATCTAAGTGATCATGGGGCACTTGATGAGGACTGTCTTAAACTTGCAAAGTTGGCAGCAGAGGCTGTGGACTTTCCCAAAACAGGAAAGGCAGCAGTGATGCCACAATATCTGAGACCCAGGCAATATCCAGATTTTATGGACAAAGAGGATTCGATTTCTTATAGGTCAGAGAAGATTTTAGGTACACTGTATCGCAAAGTGCTGGATATGTTTGGAGAAGAGTTTGATGAACAAAAATGTTGCATTGACCTTACAAATGCATCTGAAACATTGGCTTATGACAATGATTTAGAAGTCAGTGGATTTGAAGAATATGTTGAAGAAGCTTGGCAATACAAATGTTCTTATGACAGACAACTTCAGGCTTTGTTAGGTCAGTTCAATGTTAGAAAAGAAGGGGAGGTAGTCACTGGACAGATTTCTTCCCTCTCCAAATACAATAGCAGAAGGCAGGGCGAAATCAAGAAGAGATTGCAGCATGCATACAGAGCTTTGCGAAAAGAGTTTAGGTTGATTTTTGAAGGAACAGTAAATTGCCAAAAGCTGGAGCCTTGTGAGCAGTCTAAATGCAAAGCCAAAGCATCTGCATGGTACCATGTAACATATCATACAACATGGGTGCAGAAGACCGCAGAACACCTAACAGAACCAGGTTATTGTCCCAGTTCTCCACTTCTGAGTTTTGCATGGATCACTGTTGATTACTTAGCCCAAATAAAGTTGCAGAAGCTCTGCCCCAATGTGGATTACAGTTCAGCAATTGGATCATTTTTACCACCTTTCAGGTTGGTAAGTCATAAGTAGAACAGTCATATAATGAGGCTATCTCACTTTTAGACCTACCCATTGGGGATACCAAGCATATTGGTTTTAAGTAGTTAGGCCAATTTGCTGCCAGTGGAAAAACATGGGAGAAGTTTTAATGCATATAGCCATTGGATAGACTCTTTTCCCAATCTTAGGTGAAAGATGTTTTAATCACTCCTTTTATTGTTATTGTTGTTTGATGTATTTATGAGTCATATTAAGGTATTTCTACATATACATACCCATTGGCATATCAAGCAGATTTTTAAGTTATATTGCTGTCAGCTTTGTTGGAAAAACAGTGGGAAAGTTTCTCCCAAACAGATATTGGGCGGTGAGGCCTCTCTACCATTAGGTATACAAGTCCAGACTCTTCTGTACCTTCTTAGGCAGGAGATGTTTTAAACTATTATTTTTCTTTTGATGTACTTCTTCAAAGTATTTGAGTCCTAATGACGTATATCTGCCATTCATGTAGTTGATGTACTTTTCTTGTTAGTTGTTTACTTAATTTGTTTTTTAACTCAAGATTATGCAATTCATGTGCAAAAAGGGATATTTTGGGGAAAATTGCCAAGATTTTTTTTTTTTAGAATTGATGTTTGGAACCACACTTTGTGGGTTATCATTAGGGTTAATCATAAGATTGGAAAATTGGAGGTCCTTATATAGATAATTCTATTTGTATTATAAGATAAGAAAAAATTAATGTATCAAACTATCTAACATTTACAATCACAAGAATGGCTTACAAGGATATATGAATCAAATACATTTATATCTTGAAAGTTGACTCCTTGACTACTCTGTTTGAAGATGAGAGATTAGCAAAAACAACAAACTTTTTAATAAAGATTCGTAGCAGAAGGTCCAAGATTAAAATGGAAATTGATTTCACTCATGCATAATTTGAGATGCATCTTTTAGAGGTTGTATGTATACAAAGCAATTTGGTTACCATCCTTTGGTCCCATAGACTGCTTAGTCTCATGGACATTATTAAAAACATTCATTCAATCATGCATTCATTTTTTATGTTATTGGTTTATAATCTTTTATATAATGGGTTTCCATGTATTGCTTTGTTTTTTATCATTTATATTCATTTAGATTATTTGGAAACTTTCCAATATCAAGTGTTTATCTTACTCTTATTTTCATAAGGTTGTTTGCTTTAACTATAAAGCTAGCAATTACAATGCATATCTAAAGTGAAGAAGAGAAGTGATTTGCTGAAGTTGAGCTTTTTGACCCAACCTCATTAAATATTAAAACAATGCTCCTTGTGTTTGTAATGTCCCCTTCTAGGCTCATGGTTAGTCCATCATAGAATTCCGGTGGACTAGCCGTTTGGTTAAGTGATAAAAAATGAAATATTTAAAAAGGTCACTTAAGTTACTTTTTGGAGCGCTCACATTGGGAAATATTAAAAGTGAAATTCAAAGAGATATTTCCCTCCAAAGTAAACGTCCCTCTTGGAGAGTTTTTAAAGAGGGAAAAGTGCCTCATTTGGGATATGCTTGCTTATGATATCTCCTTCTTTTGAGCTCTACTAGAGTCTGCTATCGTGGAAGTTTGAGGATTCAAACCAGAGGCTTGTGGGGACGGAAACCTCCATAGGTAACAGCATTCTACAGGTGTGCAATACCACCCAACGGTGCTTTGGTGATGGATACATCCAGTGTTCATTCTTGTGCTTCATTGGAGTTTATTTGATAAGATTTTGAGGAGTTATCACTTTATCTTCTGAAGGTTATTTATTTTCGCTGATGGTATTGAAGAGCTATAGATTTTAGAGGAAATAACAGGGGTTTATGATGGGTATACACTGCACATGCTGGCCGCACCTCTCCTAGGCAGGCCGTTCCACTTCTTGAGGTAGTCTGGAGCTTCCTTCTTGCCATTTCTCCCTCATAAAGGGTCGCCCAACTAAGACTACAGTAGCAGACTGATATTAGAGGATTTTCAGAGGTATTTGGGTGTGCATCGTTGTTCATCACTCCCAGCAAAGGTCGTCCACCCCTAGGAGTGACGTGGGGCATTTTGACCTCTTTCTCTTTGTGGGAAGTGGTTTGTTTTGCATTGTATGAGGCCTCCAAGGCCTATTGTATTGCCATTAACAATAAATACACGTTACTCTGTGATTCTTGATGATTTGGAGCAATATTGTAATGTCGAGTGGTTGTTTTGGCAATAGCCAAAAACTGAAGTTTCAAATCTGCATATGGGTATGCGATAGAACCTCTTTATTTGTTGATATATGAACTGGGTCTTTCATATTTCTCTTGCATTCCTTGTGTATTTTCTGGGTTTTGGTTATATGCTTTATATTGTATGCTCCAACAACACATCTGCAGGAAAATCAAAAACCCCTTCTGCATCCCTCTGTCTAGTCTGAAAGAACACAATGAAATAATTAAATAACACATAAAAAGATCTTTAAAAATATACAAATGGGTACGGGACATTACAGTGGTATCAGAGCCATGATCTTGCCATCCTGTGAGGTGAAATAGACATATAGAAGTGAAAATGAGATATGCAACCGACAGATAGATATTCCTTCAGGAATACCAGAGCAAGGCAAGGAACACAGATTCCACGGTTGTTAGTTCCAAAAAATCCAGTAACCATAACAGATCCTTTTGAGTCAGACCTAGAGATAGAGGTAGCCGCTGCAGGGGACGATTCCCAAGTTTCACAGACATACCCCTTTTCTAGAGAGTTACCTCCATTTACAAAGCATACGGGGGAAATGGGAGATATGGAGACTGAAGAACCAAGCACGCGAGATATCCTCAACGACTTGGCTAGAGGTCAGCAACAAATCGTGGCTAGCTTGGACAGGTCTCAGTAGGCACTTGAGAGGCTTCTTGGCCGATTATTTCCTGAGCTGGAAGAAGATGAGGAGAATATAGGTCGAGACAGATATAGAAATGACAGGAATGGAGGCAAGAATGACAGGCATGGAGACCGGCATGACATAAATAGAGACCGAGGAAATGGAGATAGGAATGGTGACCAAAACATTGGTGATAGAAATGGGCATAGGAATCATGATGGAGAGGCTTCGGTGAATAACTGGGGTGCTACACAGCTCACGGCTATAGATAGACCAGGCATTCTGACTTTCAGGTCAAGGGACGAAATACCAGACAGGGATGCTATACAGTTGGAGTTTTAGGAAGAGATCTTTAGGGATTGGCAGGCTTCTAGCGAAGGGTTTAGAGCAGAAATGTCTTTCAGAGACTACTTAGATCTTCGGATGAGACACAGACCTAGGGGGGTAATAGACAATAGAACAATGAACTACAGAAGAAGGTCAGCAAGATGACCTTACCCTATTTTGGTGGTTCGGGAAAAACTTCAGCAAGAGTGTGGGTACAAAAGTTGGACAATTACCTTCAGATCAACCCCATGCCAGAGACAGATGCCATCACATACGTTGCCTTACACTTGGAGGGTAGTGCGCATAAGTGGTGGAGTAATGGGAAGGTGACTCTGGGACATGACTAGATCACATCCTATGTTGAGTTCATAGCCAGACTCATAGACAGGTTCGACAAGAAGGACCCTGAATTGCAGTTCAAGGAGCTAGCACAGTTGAGACAGAATGGATCAGTGGACTCATACATTTCAGAGTTCCAGGATCTTTCAGTCATGGTTTCAGATATATCAGAGAGGAGGTTGATCATGCTCTTCGTTGATGGGTTGTCTGATCCTTTAAGGGGATGGGTGAAGGGTTTAGACCCTATGACATTGCAGGAGGCCATGAAGAAGGCCCATGATATGGAATCATCCGTATGGAGGAGCAAATTTTAGAGTAAGAACTTTTAGCATAGGAGAGATAAGGAAAGAGATAGGAGACCGTTCCACAAGGACTTGGGACACCAGCCACATAAGAGTTCTTCCCAGATTGATAATGATCAGCTTAATGACCTCAAGAGGAAGAAACTTTGTTTTCACTGTAGAGAGCCTTGGGATCCTAAGCACAAGTGTGCTGCCCAAGGGAAGGCAAAACATATTGAGTACTTCTCAATAGATGAGTCTGTGGAGTTGGACATGCATTCAGAGCAACATACAGAGGATGATGATTCAGAGACAGATGTTGCATCTGAAGTACCAGATAAGGATAATGATACCTCCCTACCCACAGCCCACATTTCTAGCATTCAAAGAGAAGGGTCATTCAAGATCCGAGGAGTATTGGGGGGACAAAGGTGCATTGCCTTGTTAGATACAGGTGCCACTCATAACTTCATAGATGAGGGCTTGGTTTCTAAGAGGGGGTTACAAATAGAGGAGTTTGCGGGATTTAAGGTAAAGGTAGCCGATGGGTTTATACTCACTTGCACTAGGAGAATTCCCAACTTGACAATCCAGCTAAACCATTATATTTGCCAGTCATAGTTTTATGTGGTTTGCATGGGTGAAATGGCTTCATGAGATAGGGGAGTTCACTATCAATTTGAGGACAATGGAAATGAAGTTTGAAGTGAACGGAGTTAAGCATGTGCTCAGGGGAATTTCAGATGGTGGATTGAGAGTTGTTTCTCTCAAGCGAATGGAAAAATTGATTCACCATGATCAAGTACAATGGGTAGCAGAGATATTGGTGATGCCAGAAATTGCAGAGCAGCAGAAATGTGAGTAACCACTGACATACAGGCTTTTCTAACTAAGCGCACCAAAGTGTTTAGTGATATTCCACCAGGTAGACCGCCTGACAGGGGTATCGAGCATGTGATCGAGTTGGAGGAGGGTACAAAACCAGTGATCATCACACCATACCGGCACCCGAAGAGATCCAAAGATGAGATAGAGAAAGCTATCAAAGATCTTCTCACCATGGGACACATAAGACCGAGTAAGAGCCCGTTTGCATCATTCATTGTGTTAGTAAAGAAAAAGGATGGGACTCTTAGGATGTGCATTGATTACAAGGAACTCAATAAGAAAACAATTAAGAACAGGTATCCCATACCCAGGATAGATGAGTTGATTGATGAGCTACATGGGGCCTGTTATTTCTCCAAGATAGACTTGAGGTCTGGATACCATCAGATTAGGGTCAGAGATGAGGATGTGGAGAAGACGGCATTTAGGTGTCACTATGGGCACTTTGAGTTCCTAGTCATGCCATTTGGCTTGACTAATGCACCAGCTACTTTCTAGTCTTGCATGAATAGAGTCTTCAAAGAGCAGTTGAGGAGGTTCATCTTGATATTTTTTGATGATATCCTGATTTACAGCAAAACGTGGGAAGGGCATGTGAAACACATTGACATTGTGTTGAGTATTCTAGAGAGGGAATCTTTATATGCCAAGATGTCAAAGTGTGAGTTTGGGATGACCAAGTTACTATACTTGAGTCACATCATCAGTGTTGGTAACGTGAAGGTAGACCCAGAGAAGATTCAGGCAATAGTAGACTGGCCGCCACCAAAGAATCTTACTCAGCTGAAGGGATTCTTGGGTTTATGTGGATATTACCGCAACTTCATGAAGGGGTTTTCTCAGTCAGCTGCCCCCCTCACAAATTTGACTCATAAGGATGCATTTAGTTGGACAGGGGGTACACAGGAGTGCTTTGACCAATTCAAACAGATTATGAGTACATGCCCTGTATTGACCATGCCAGATTTCAGCAAGCCCTTCAAGTTGCAGTGTGATGCTTCAAGGGAAGGCATTGGTGCATTAATTATGCAGGATAAGCACCCCATAGCATTTGAGAGTAGGAAGTTGAGGGGTGTGGAACACAACTATAGCA
Source organism: Cunninghamia lanceolata (assembly GCA_027924645.1). NCBI lineage: Eukaryota > Viridiplantae > Streptophyta > Pinopsida > Cupressales > Cupressaceae > Cunninghamia > Cunninghamia lanceolata. The sequence continues at coordinate 19,615,759 of BSBN01000112.1, read as the reverse complement.
TTTACGACAAGGAGATGTTAGCCATAATGCATGCATTGGCTAAGTCGAAACAATACCTTGTGGGCAGTAAGTTCGTAGTTAAAATAGATCACAACAGTCTGAAGCATTTCCTTGGCCAGAAAGACTTAAATGAGAGGAAATAGAAATGGGTCAGCAAGCTACAGGCCTACGACTTTGACATTGTGTATGTCAAAGGAAAGAAAAATGTTGTTGCCGATGCTCTATCCAGGAGGCCCCATTTATGTGCACTTGGAGCCATTGCATATGATTGGAGGGAGATGATATCAGCTGAGTATGCAAAGGATGCATGGGCTACGGGGATAATTGATGGCACCACCAAGGATGACAGGTATATAGTGGTAAATGATTTAATCATTTACAAGAACAGGATTTTCTTGGTGACAGACTCTCAGATGAAACAAAAGGTTTTGAGGGCATTTCATGACTTGCCGATGGTAGGACACTCGGGGTACTTCAAAAATTATAGGTAGGTTAGAGAGAGGTTAACTAGGAAGGGCCTCAAGACGGAAGTGATGTAGTATGTGAGAGAGTGCCTGATATGTCAACAGAACAAACAAGAGCACTCATTCCCAAGAGGTTTATTGCAGCCCCTACCCATTCCTGAAAGGAAGTGGGATAACATTTCTATGGACTTTATCACAGGTTTACCAAAAATCCAAGGTATGGATTGCATTTTCATGGTAGTGGACAGGTTGACAAAGTATGCACACTTCTTTGCCATCCCTACCACTTTTGCTGCAACACAGGTTGCAGAATTATTCTTTCGTGAGGTATTTTGACTCCATGGGTTGCATCGGAACATTGTTAGTGATAGGGATAGCAGGTTCCTCGGTAATTTTTTGCAGGAGCTCTTCAGGTTGACAGGGACAGAGGTCACCCCTAGTACGAGTTACCACCCTTAGATGGATGGTCAGACAAAGATAGTTAATAAATGGGTGGAAGGATACCTCTAAAACTATGTTTCAGGGCAGCAAAAGGCATGGGTTAAGTGGCTTCACATGGGAGAGTATTGTTACAATTCCACATACCACATGTCTATTCAAATGTCACCATTTATGGCCCTGTATGGGTATGAGGCACCGAGCTTTGTTGATTTGTTGTTTGGTGATAGCCGAGTGCCGAAGGCCAAAGACCTTCTCTAGGAGAGTCAAGACATCATGAGGTCTTTGAAGGAGAACATACAGAAGGCTCATAATCAACAGAAGCAGTATGCAGATCAGCAGAGGACTGAGCAGTCTTTTGTGGTTGGTGACATGGTGTATCTCATGCTACAACCCTATAGACAGTCCACTCTCAGAAAGAGTGGGGCAGAGAAGTTGAATCCACGATACTATGGACCTTTTTAGATCACCAAGAGGATTGGGAAAGTGGCTTATGAGTTGGAGCTTCTAGCAGGTAGCAGGGTACATAATGTATTTCATGTATCTTGCCTTAAGAAGGCATTGGGGCATAAGGTGATACCATTGGCGGAGTTGCCTCCTCTTGATGAAGAGGAGGAGTTGATACTGGTACCCGAGGCTATAATTGATACCAGGGAACGTAATTTGAGGAGGAGGAACATCAAAGAGTACTTGGTTAAATGGAAGAACCTGCCCGTGGAGGATGCTACTTGGGAGAATGAGCAGATATTAGAGCATCCTGACTTGAGATTGCTTGAGGCAAGCAATCTTAGGGAGGGCGGACTGTAATGTCCCCTTCTAGGCTCATGGTTAGTCCATCATAGAATTCTGGTGGACTAGCCATTTGGTTAAGTGATAAAAAATGAAATATTTAAAAAGGTCACTTAAGTTACTTTTTGGAGCACTCACATTGGGAAATATTAAAAGTGAAATTCAAAGAGATATTTCCCTCCAAAGTAAACTTCCCTCTTGGAGAGTTTTTAAAGATGGAAAAGTGCCTCATTTGGGATATGCTTGCTTATGATATCTCCTTCTTTTGAGCTCTACTAGAGTCTGCTATCGTGGAAGTTTGAGGATTCAAACCAGAGGCTTGTGGGGATGGAAACCTCCATAGGTAACATCATTCTACAAGTGTGCAATACCACCCAACGGTGCTTTGGTGATGGATACATCTAGTATTCATTCTTGTGCTTCAGTAGAGTTTATTTGATAAGATTTTGAGAAGTTATCGCTTTATCTTCTGAAGGTTATTTGTTTTAGCTAATGGTATTGAAGAGCTGCAGATTTTAGAGGAAATAAAAGGGGTTTATGATGGGTATACACTGCACATGTTGGCCGCACCTCTCCTAGGCAGGCCATTCCACTTCTTGAGGTAGTCTGGAGCTTCCTTCTTGCCATTCCTCCTTCATAAAGGGTCACCCAACTGAGACTACAGTAGCAGACTGATATCAGAGGATTTTCAGAGCTATTTGGGTGTGCATCATTGTTGTTCATCACTCCCAGCAAAGGCCGTCCACCCCCAGGGGTGACGTGGGGCATTTTGACCTCTTTCTCTTTGTGGGAAGTGGTTTGTTTTGCATTGTATGAGGCCTCTAAGGCCTATTGTATTGCCGTTAACAATAAATGCATGTTACTCTGTGATTCTTGATGATTTGGAGCAATATTGTAATGTCAAGTGGCTGTTTCGGCAGTAGCCAAAAACTAAAGTTTCAAATCTACATATGGGTATGTGATAGAACCTCTTTATTTGTTGATATATGAACTGGGTCTTTCATATTTCTCTTGCATTCCTTGTGTATTTTCTAGGTTTTGGTTATATGCTTTATATTGTATGCTCCAACAACACATCTGCAGGAAAACTGAAAACCCCTTTTGCATCCCTCTATCTAGTCTGAAAGAACACAATAAAATAATTAAATAACACATAAAAAGATCTTTAAAAATATACAAATGGGTACATGACATTACAATGTTGAAAGATTAGCAACAAGGGACTAAACAGAAGAACAAGTGGGAATGTCTAGCTAAGTAAGTTGTAGATTAAACAAGGCAAGAAAGATACAAAACAATGCAAACAAGCTCACAATCCAATACTAACACCTACTTTCAATTTGAGCAATAATAGAAGCTAAACTATAATGCAAAACACAAATAAAAGACACATTATATCTCCATTTTTGTTGTAAATATGCTCCAAGGACTAAGATGATATGTTAAGATGTAATATGAATGTTCAAGTGCTTAGGATATTGCCTAGTTTGACAACATGTAAGTACTATGAGAATGCATGATGAAATCCTTTGGGTAAGCCTCCTTAAATAGACTTTCCCATTGGAACATGGACCGTTGAGATTGAAAGATGAAATCAAATACTCATTAGCCTTGTGACAAGTGGCATGATGAGAGGCCTCAGACAAGATGGAGGGTCAGGATTGCTTTAAAGTGTAGGATGAAAGGGGATGCAAGCATGTAGGAGAAGAAGAATAATGCAAGTGCATGGTGGGGATCAAAGGATGGAATCAAAGGTCAAGATTGACCCATGTAGCATGTGTTATGGAGTAAAAAGTAACCTCATGCCTTTTTACCTCCTAGTTTAGCTCCTAGGTCCCCTCATTTACATTATGCAAGTTTAATACTCATCCCAAAGCAATTTCCCCTGATACCCATGTCAAATTAGGGGCCCATCTTAAATCTAAATCAAGACCAAATTTGGACCTTGGGACTTGGGCGCCCGTGACCAAGTCCAGCCTAATTTGCCAATATGAAATTTAAAGTGTGTCGGCTTGGGCCCTCTCAAAAGGTTTCCCTTTGTCAACCTCTTTTATTTAAATTACAAATGTTAGTGGGAAAGCATATATAAGTGAGTTTATGTCTTCATTTTACACCTAAATGGATAATGCGAACTTGTGTATTGAGCTAAGGGATTTCAAATCTTTCATTGTGTTGCAGAGCAAAATTGTGTTGTTATTGTGTAAATGTTTGTTGCAGATTTGGCTTCATCAATCCATCTCCTCATTATTTGAAGGATCTTCATCTCCGTGAGGGATTCACCTCTAAGGTGACATCTATTTGTGTTTCAATCAATCTATTTCATCATTGGATTTGCCCTTTGCCCTCCTTGGGCATGCACTTTATCTAAAAACAGTGTTGGAAGACTTGAATGTCATTTCAGGGCTTGACCGAGGCAATCTCCTAAACACCACAACCCCCAAATCCCTCTCTTTGTGATTGTAGGTTACAAGTATGAGATTTGGAAAAGTACAGGAACATAAAAGCAATTTAGAGGTTAAAGATTTAGGATCTGGAAAAAAGTTGTTATTCACACCTACTGGACTAGGGCACCCACCCCGTAGTCCTCTCGACGGGATTCATCTTGAAAGCAGAAGCAGGATATCATCTGACACACCTCACTATTCCAGATTTGTAGAAAAAATGCCCTATCAGACTTGGGCACCCACCCCGTAGTCCACAAAGTCTTCAATTACAGAAATCCAACTTCTGGTATGTTTTTGACCCTTCTTGAGTGCCTTCCTTTCCAGTTTTCTATAGCATTATGTCCATCTATATGCAATTTCATTATAATTAGGGTTTGAGGCTTATTCGATCTAGGGTTTGACAAATCTCTCAATCTAATCTATCTTTCCATATCATTCTTGAGTACACAAACCTATAGCTAAGTCCTCATTCATCTGGGCTCAGTTTTTGTCCTCAAATGTTATTGTGAAAGGAGGGTTTGATTTGATAGACTTTGACACTATCCACCATCTTTCCCACTTTTCATACATAACATTTTGGTCAACATGTGTTTTTACTGAACTTGCATCTTGCTGAGTGTTGTAATCAGTCCTTGCCTTCATTCATATCATATTAATCATCTTGCATTGAAAAATGTAGCATACATTTGAAAATTTGAAAAAAACAAGTATTTTAGGCTTGCATTAAGGCATAGTTTTGCATATTTTGTGTTGCATATCATACAAAGATTTAATTTTCTACTATTTGCATCAGATCTGATCCTTATTAGAGTAATTCATATTTAATTCATATCAAATCTTGTATTTAAAAGCTTCATTTGCTAGGGTTTTGCTTAAAAAGTTGCATTTTTCATATAACCTAGTCTTTGCAAAAACTAGGGTTTGTAGACAAATTTTCATTTTCAGATTTTGCTACTCCTTTTCAACATTCATTCAAATCTGATTTTGAAGTGTAGTGTTGGATCATATTGCATACTTTTGCATCCTAGCTTTGAAACATTCACTTTTTGCAATTACACATTGTGTATTTCAACATCAAGAGTTTTATACACTTTCTTCAAACAAAATTTTAAATCATTCATCTTGCCTTGTTGTGTAGCATCATTCCATCATACTTACTTGGTTTGTTGTGAAATTTGTGTGTTTTTCTCTTTAAAAACTTGATTTCCTCAATCTATTCATTATGGATGCATCTTGTTATTCATCTTTGGAAGCTTTGTTTGCATACATCATAGATGTTGATAATTTTTACAAATTCACTAATAAGTATTCTCAACTCCTACAACAAATATCATACATTTATGGTATTGACATGTCCATGAGTTCCACATATGAAATCTTGTGTTGCATACCTAATTTTGAAAGCTTCACCACTCTCATGGGTATCTACCCTTTGATCTTGGAAAATATCACTAATTTCATCTCCATGAAAGATCATGAGGAAGGTAATGATGAAGACACTCCTCCTTCTCTTCCTACATTTCATGATGATATAATGGACATTATTTCTAAGACATATGAGGCTAACATAGCCTTGTGTGACTCATCTAATGATTTTGAGCCTTCTCCTAACATAAACTCACATTGTGAGGATATTTTGGCACAAGCAGAAGAAATTATTGAAACATTCCCTAACACTACTTTGCCCTCTTTCTCTACCAATGCTCACCTTGGCCAGGATGAAGCATTGGATGATGAAGATTCTCTTTGTGAACAACTCCTTCAACCTATTGATACTAAAAATTTATCAACTGATCTTAAAACACTTCTTAACTACATCTTTTAATAAAGAAATAGACTACTTACCCTTACCCGAAAACTTGCATTCCTTGGAAACTACTAATAATTCATAAAACATAAATAAACATATTGTTCCAAAGGACCAAGGTACTCTAACAACATATAAACTGGTTGAAATGGGCATTTTCCTAGCTCCTTCATCACCTCACTCGACTAAAATGGGTATTTGTGAGGCTCCTTCTCTACCATCCTTGCATATTGCAAGAGAAAACTTTCAAGACAATGTGGATAATATAATTCAATGAGAAGGAAGAACAAGGGATAGAGCCTTAACAATAAATGTGAAAATCAAGATCAGAGATAATAGGTAAGTATTTCTAACCCTTTGTGGCCACCTTTGTCATAGCATACCTTTGCTAGCTTATGTGGCCTCCTCTTATGTATTGTGTTTCCCCATGTGATGTGTTGTGTCGTGTTGTTTAGGTCTCTTTAGATGACCCTTGATACTCTTGTAAGGTCAAGGATACAAGGAGACCACCTCTGTTGTGACCATTCTTTTATTTGTCTCTACATTCTTCTATTCTTCTCTCCTTTATTTTATTGTTGTGTCGTGCCTTGGGGGCATAACGTTGTAGAAGATTTCTTGGGCGCATCCTCCTATGTGGTGTTCCTAAGGAACTTGGTTCTCCTCTCTCATTTGTATTGTTTACATTCTTCAATGATTCTACCTAGTCAACGGATGACAAAAACAAACAAATACTAATACAGACCATGTGTCCCTTCAACAAGAAATGAAAAAATAGACCCAGTCCATATATGAAGATGGGGTTGATATATATGTTTGACGCTTGACTAGTAGAATCACTCTGTGTGATGTATCATATTGTGCTATCTCTTGTAACAAACATTTTACAATACTCTCAATCTGCTCCGTGCACTTTGGATGGTTTTGTATCTCACCTTGATGTTACACTTGGTTTTGAGATACCTGCAGTATAGCCCAATAGCTATACTCGGTTCTGAACCCGCAAGTGTAGCCTTGGTCTTTGATGTGATCTAATATATGATTTATGCATAGCTTTTATGAATTGATTTGGTTATTATCTTAGAGTAAGATTTTCTAACCAATGCTTATATCTTTTATCTTCACAATATCAATGTGTTTGTGGGAGCATTCGACGATTGTGGCACATGTCACATTTTGGGGGCATGGGCTTTGTGAAAGCTCTTGTTCCCTTGCATGTTTTCACTCTACCTTAATGTGCTTGATACCGGTAAGTGACATCAACCACCTTAAGGTGGGGGCATATATAATGGTATCTATCTAATTATCTTTCACATTGACAAAGAGTGTTTGAAAGCCCTCATCACGAGGCAGGATGGTGTATCTCTTGAGCTAGTGCACATACTTGATGTATCTCTTGAGCTAGTGTGTATCCTTTTATACAAAGCCCTTCTGCAGAAGGCGGGATGGTGTATCTCTTGAGCTAGTGCACATCCTTTTATACAAATTCCTCTGCAAAGGCAGAACTGGATCTTGAGTCATCCACCCTTAAGCATGTCTTTGGCAGTTGTGGTAGTGTAGCTCAACCTTTAGGTGTGTTTGGCATGTTTTAGATGGCAAGACTTAGCAATAAGCTCCTTCCCATCACCTGTGTTTACTGTGTATAAGACGCATAGTGTGTCTATGGTATACTATGCGACGCTTGTATATTATGTGTCTTCCTTATGTGTTTGTTGTGTCTTCCCCTAAGTGTGGTCTAAAGGCGTGTAGCGATGAGCTCCCTCCACATTCGGGTCTTTGTTTGGCATGTCTTCTCCCTAGTGCGGTCTAAAGGTGCATAGCGATGAGCTCCCTCCACACTTTGGGTTTTATTTTGCGTGTTTTTGGCAGTCTAAAGGTGCATAGTGATGAGCTCCCTTCACCCCCTAGTTTAGGATTTGTTTAGTTCTTAAATCAATGTATTCTTCGTATACTGTGTGACTTATCTCATGTCTTCTTCATGTATTGCGTGCTTCCACTATATTCTGTGTTTTGTATGCTTCTTATTGTCTTCATTGTGTCTTGCGTGTCTTCCATGTGTTTTCTAGTGCTTACCTGAGATTGGGGGCTAGAAAGTTCTCCAACCTTTGGGTATGCCTTAGCTCTATGTGCCTGGTGTGTTTGAAGTATTTTCGACTGTACTTTAATTCATGTATGGAATTGTAAGATCATACATACATTAAAGTGGGGGATAAATGTTATGGATTAAAAAGTAACCTCTTGCCTTTTTACCTCCTAGTTTAGTTCCTAGGTCCCCTCATTTATATTATGTAAGTTTCATACTCATCCAAGAGCAATTTCCCTCGATACCCATGTCAAATAGGACTTAGGGGCCCATCTTAAATCTTAATCAAGACCAAATTAGGGCCTTGGGACTTGGGCGTTCGAGCCCAAGTCTAGCCTAATTTGTCAGGATGGAATTTAAAGTGTGTCAACTTGGGCCCTCTCAAAAGGTTTCCCTTTGTTGACCTCTTCAATTTAAACTACGAATGTTAGTGGGAAAGAATATATAAGTGAGTTTATGTCTTCATTTTACACCTAGATGGATAATGTGAATTTGTGATATTGAGCTAAGGGATTTCAAAGATTTTTTTTGTGTTGCAGAGCATAATTGTGTTGTTATTGTGTTTGTTTGCTGTAGATTTGGATTCATCAATCCATCTCCTCATGATTTGAAGGATCTTAATCTCCGTGAAGGCTTCACCTCTAAGGTGACATCTATTTGTGTTTCAACCGATCTATTTCATCATTGGATTTGCCCTCTGCCCTCCTTGGGCACGCACTCTATCTAACAACAGTGTTGGAAGACTTGAATGTCATTCTGGGGCTTGTTCAAGGCAAGCTCCTAAACACTACAACCCCCAAACTCCTCTTTTTGTGATTGTAGGTTACAGGTACGAGATTTGGAAAAGTGCAAGCACAAAGAAGAAATTCAGAGGTTAAAGATTTGGGATCTAGAGAAAAGTTGTTATTCATACCTACTGGATTAGGGCACCTGCCACGTAATCCTCTCGACATGATTCATCTTGAAAGCAGGAGCAGGATATCATCTGACACACCTCATTGTTCCAAATATGTAGAAAAACTACCCAATTAGACTTGGGCACCCGCCCCGTAGTCCTCAAAGTCTTCAATTACAGAAATCCAACTTTTGGTATGTTTCTGATCCTTCATGAGTGCCTTCTTATCTAGTTTTCTATAGCATTATGTCTGTCTATACCCGATTTAATTATAATTAGGGTTTGAGGCTTATTCGATCTAGGGTTTGACAAATCTCTCAATCTAATATATCTTTCCATATCATTCTTGAGTACACAAACCTATAGCTAAGTCCTCATTCATCTGTAGTGACTGGGCTCAGTTTTTATCCTTGAATGTTATTGTGAAAGGAGGGTTTGATTTGATAGACTTTGACACTATCCACCAGCTTTACCACTTTTCATACATAACAGCATGCTCACACATGTGTGAGCAAGGAGTGGACGAAAAGTGGCACGAGTGAAAATAGAGAGCCTAGATTGATTTGGGATTTGAATTTGATGGTGGAGATTAAAAGATAAGGTCTTTTTGGATTTTGGTGGAATGAGGTGGAATTTTTAATTAGAAGAAATTAGAAAGTGTGATTAATTAGTCTAATTATTTATATAATCATGTATTATCTAATTAATTAGTTAGAGGAATAATTAAACTAAGGTTAATTAATTGTGTGTATTTAAGTAACCTTAGAGATGGGAAAGCAGGTTAATTATGACAGGGGAAAAAATAATCAAATTATGTTAGTTGTATTAATTAATTACAACATTAAATTAGTTGCATTAATTAATTGCAAGAAATGGGTAATTTGGGAATGATTGAGGGAAACCGATGACATGAATTTGGAGTGTCTGCATTTTATCCCTCTTTGAGATGGCATCATGAAGTGATGTCATTTGAAAGAAGATAAGTACAAACACTCATTGAGATGAGACTAGTAGTAAGATGCCCTGGTTGTTAGGAGATGGATTAGTTGAGATGGGAATAGTGGCAGGATGCCCCTATCATTGGAAGAATGGAGGTTAGAAAATAGGTTAGTGATGCCCCCTTGAGAGAGTAGATGACTTTATGGGGACCTAGGTGGTCTCTCAAAAGGAGATCCATAGTTAAAAGATGGATGGGAGGGAGTTGGATAGATAGAAGAAAGGGAGGATGGGTAGATGCATGAAGGGTGGGATGCAAGGTGATAGGATGGAGATGAGAATGAAGAGGATTTAAGGAGAAAACACCTTGGGAAAGTTGGGGGGAGGGAGAAGTCTTAGTGCTAGGGGGAGAATTTTTTGAATGCGCTAATGTATTGGGAGGATGGCATACTGGCGTAAAGAGGGCGTAAAATAATTGATTAGTGCTCAAGGGATCTAGGTCCTTAAACAAAGTTTGTCTTGTGCTAGAGGATTAGGAAATGGATGGAGTGGATTAGGGTTTGGATCGAGGTTGAAAGGATGGAATGGATTAGGATTTTGGATTAAGATTGGATGAATGGGTTGATTAGGGTTGGAAGGTTGGAATGGATAAGGGTTTGAAGGATGGGGTGGATTAGGGTTTGGATCAAGGTTGAAAGGATGATATGGATTAGGGTTTGGTTGGAAGAATGGAATGGATTAGGGTTCAAAGGATGTGGTCGATTAGGATTGGAAGAATAGAATGGATAAAGGTTTGAATTTTGGATAGGATTTGATTTACAAGGTCTAAGACCTTAGGGAAATTATAGTTATTTTAATTTGATGATGATGTGATTAAGGTTCAGGATCTTGAGGGAGCGTGATGATGGTGTGATTTGGACCTTGATTTAGGGTAAGGGATTGAGGTCCCTAAAAGGTTGTATTTGTGATTAATATTTTTTATGGTGATGGTTGGAATGTTCATCAATTTATCTTTCCAATGCCTGTAAGAACATGAAAAACATAGTTTGTATGTAAAAGTTATGCTCTTCAAAAGATCACCTACAAGTTGATTGCACAAACACCACGATGTGTGGCACCCCTGCCTATGGGGCATGCAAAAACCACTAGGGAAGTGGTACAAACACTATGACGTGTGATGTCCTTTCCTATGTGGCATGCATAAATGCCACGATGTGTGGCACCCCTACCTATGGCATGCACAAATGCCACAGTACATGGTGCCCCTGCCTTAGGGTTCAAAAGAGGCCGATGAGAGCACTAGGGGTTGTAGCACCCTTTCCTAAGGGCATGAAAAGAGGTATATAAGGGTGCTACGAGTCATACTACCCTTGCTTGAGGGTAGGAAAATATGTTGGCGAGGGCTCTATGAGTCCTACCACCCTTACCTGAGGGCATAAAAGGAGCAAGCGAGGGTGCAATAGGTTGTAGTGCTCGTTCTTGAGGGAATGAGGAGTAGGTGGGGGAACTACAAGCTATGGCACCCTTGCCTAAGGGTGTGAAAATGAGCAATCTAGGGTGATATGAGCCATAAAACCCCTGCCCGAGTGCATGAAAGGAGCAAGCGGGGGTGCTACGGGCCATAACACCCCTACCTAAGGGCATGAGAGGGGTTGGTTGGGGCACTATAGGTCATAGCGCCCTTGCCTAGAATTGAAGATGAGAGTGATTGGGATAGTGGAAGTATGTACACAGTGTGGAGATGGATGGAGGATGAGGTCATGTTCCATTTGGTATGATGTACATGTTGGCAAGAGACACTATATGGATTCATGGTTGTTGTCATTGATGGCAACAAAGGTCATCCCACATATCCGCAAGTCATGATGTGTCTCTACCGGAAGTCAGAATGAAGGTTGTTGTGGTCCGGTAAACAAGAACAGAGCATATGGCAAGGTCTGACAGATTGGTCCGGATCTCTCAGAGGAAGTGTCTTGGTGTAGTGCGGATTTGGGGAAGTCAAGAGGACTACCTTGAGTGGTATATTCCAAGGATTTAGCCTCCGGTGATGGACAAGGAAAAAGATATGAATAGTTGAGTACCGGATTCCTGAGAGACAGTGAAAACAGAGGAAGAACTGACTGACAGAGTATCAGACTACTTTCTGGATGTGTTACTGTTGATGATAAAGGTTGTGAAGGCATGCATCATGTTTGGCCGACATGATTAATGATATCTACAAGTATATGCTTGATCTGCATTGCTTGGTGAGCAAGGATTCAGCCGACAGAATAGAGTTTGTAAGAAACTAGACTGTTCCGGATGCCGACTAGAAAGGTGATGAAATTACTTGTGCGGATATATATAGAGGATAGATTTAGTTGTGAAGGGTGTGATTGTGTGAAGATATATGCAAATAAGTGTAGAACAGAGCAGAAGTAGCAAGAAAGATCCGGTATGTGAAAGGATAGCAGAATAAAGAACAGAGGAAAGATGAAGTGCAGCAGATCAGTATACTGAGCCTAACCGGAACTGAACTCCAGCATATGCAGATGCTTCCAATCAGTTCAAGACTGTGATTCTTATCACTTTGTAGACAGTGTGTCTCCTTGTAGGCAGTGGGCCTCTTTGTGAGCAGTGTGCTCGGGCAGTGAGCCCTAATTGGCAAGTGCCATTTTTGTAATTTCCTATTCTTCTAACAGAGAATAATTTTTGGGTTAATCACCCGTGGTTTTCTCCCTTAACAGGGTTTCCACGTCAAAAATACTGTGTCATGTGTTTCTTATTTCATGGTAATGTTTGATTCAATGCTGCATTAATTAATAAGAAAGTTCAAAAAGGGAAATAATTAGGATAACTGATTCACCCCCCCCTCTCAGTTATCAACAATTGGTATCAGAGCTAAGTTCCTCCTAATAGAGCCTAACAGCTTGAGGAAGATCTGGGAGTTCAAATGGATGCATATGGTTTAAGGGAGCAACTCAAGACTGCCCTTGAGGATCTTGAACAGTCAAATTCTGAAGTCAATGAATTAAAGGAAAGACTCAAACAGGCTGATGAATTCATGAGAGAATTAAAAGACAAATTAAGTCTCTCTATGAAAAAGAGAAAGGAGCTGCTCCAACAATTGGCAAGACAAAGTGAAGAAAGCAATACAAATGAAGAATTGACTGAGCAAACCAAGTTATGTGAAAAGTTATCAAAAGAAGTCATTATGTTAAGACATGAAATGGAATCAGGAACTATAAAGTTTACTCAAGAGATTGAAGAAAAAAGAAAAGATGAAGACAATCTAAGACAATCTCTTAAAGAAAAATCAGAAGAATGCCACCAGATGGACAGGATTATCAGACATCTTGAATCTGATCTTGAAGATGCCAAAGATAATGAAGAAAAACTTGAGGATCAAATTGCCTCTCTCAAAAGAGACCTTCAAACAGCAAATGAATATAAAGAGAAATTCAAGATAAGTTCTGCTCAACTTGAAGTTCTTCTTGGAAGTCAAAAGAGGACAGATGACAAGTATGGTTTGGGATATGAGAAAGGAGAAAGCTCCAGATCCGGTCAAAAGAATTTTGGATCAGAAAATCCAAGGAACAGGCCTAGAAGACCTCCGGTAAGACAGCCCAATGCTCAAAGATATCCATCTTTCAATGGATACTGCCACAGCTGCAACCACTTTGGTCACAAAGCTAATCAGTGCAAAAAGAGAATGAATCAGATTAATTCATCCTTCTCCGGACAGTGCTCCAACTGCAAAAGGTATGGACACAAATCCCATGAATGCAGAAATATGCAAGTAAACAAATCATTCAAAGGTAGATGCTTTACATGCAATAGAGTAGGTCATATGGCTAATCAATGTAGATCAAGAGGTTATTAGTCAAATATGCAAAGAAATGTTATTTTCCAAATCTGTAATAGGTCCGGTCATAATGCTAAAGTCTGCAGAAGCAAGAATCAGGACAAAAGAGGTCCGGTGTATAATCAGAATCAAGACAAGGGTAAACAAAAGATGAATGCGGATGAAGTTAGGAATCAGATGAGCAAGATTTGGGTGAAGAAAAGTTTAGAGAATGTAGAGGTTGGATCCGCACCAGACTCTGGTGCTGATATTTCTTCCAGAAATTAAAAAGTAAGCTCTGGCTCAGGGGGAGACTCCAAGAAAATCCTGTTCCCCCAGCCAATCAAGTGGTGCCGGATGTGGCACAAGATGCGGAGTAAAGGGTTTAAAGATATAAGTCTTGAGATGATCCAGATAAGATTTCAGAGGTCCGCATGGAGATATGAAGAAGCTGTGATCGATCAAGTAAGACCTGTTCTGGGAGATGCTCCGGTATAACAGAGGATTACAAAAAGGTCCGGAGAGATCCGGAAGTGCATTGTCTTATTCTATGGATTGGACAGAGTGTTTGGGATGTTCTTGTAATGTGTCACCTCGATTTATTCATGATTGAAAGATCCAGATGATGTTCACAGATCAGGACTGATCCGGGATACTCCAAGCTATCCGGATAAGGCAAACCGGAATAATATAGGTCAAGCATTTATTGCCATCAGATATTAGGGTTTGCGGAGCAATATAAGAGATTTCTCAAAAAGCATTTGCTCATTCTGCACTCAAGAAGAAGCGAAAAGTGGAGCTCTGCAACAAGATTCATCAAGCACACCAAAGATCTCCTGCCGAAGTCATTGCATAAAGAAATCAATCCAACCACTCCGTGCAAACCGAAGGCGCATAAGGTATTCTCCGTTTTCATTATCTCACTGCAAATCTTTGAAGAAATGGCTACTCCAAATATAGTGAAAATCTCAGATAGGCCCCGACCTGAATTTAAGAAACATCCATACAAGTCATTGGAGGTAGATCCCTTAGGAGCATTTTCCAGTGTTCCTCACGGAGTTTTACACACAGAAGACATTAGGGTTTACATACATGCAAGCATTGAGGAATTTGGGGAATTCAAATTGAGAGATCTCTATCACAAGCAACTGATAGACGATGCTTTTGATCTTAAACTAGAGTATAAGGGTATCCAGAAGAAACAATTTGAGCAATTTATTCATTTCCCCTGCTTTGAAGAAGATGAATGGGTCCGGTATGTACTGAGCAGGATGCATGACAACTTCCTATGGCTGGATAGACCCTGCAAGATCACAAAAGAGGCAATTAGAGCAGTAACTGGTCTATACTCTTCCGGAGGGATACCTATCCTCAAATCTGTCAAAAATAACATTGTAACTGAGGCCACCGGATCAAAATTTGATAAGAGGGCAATGACCATTGAAGATATTTCTGATCCGAATATCAAGTATGTGTCCATGATAATAGGATACAAGATCTATCACTCCAGCAGGGAGAATTCTGTATCCAGAACTGCAGTATATACTGCCTATGAGATGCTAAGGAAGAATGCAGAATATGATCTCTGCGAACTGCTCTTAAGCCAATTAATGGAAAATATACAGAAAATCAAGAAGGACAAGAAGAATTCCTGTAAGTATGGTACTCTTATTGTATGTCTATTCTTCTACTTCATGAATGAGCTGCCCGGATCAAGTGGATGGGTATGGCAGAATGACAAACCTGTTGCAGTCCAAATAAGAGACTATCTACATGGGCTTGGGGATGCCAAAGCAAGAAATACAGCCCTATGGGGATACTTCAAAAACTTTCAAAGCATGATGCAAGCAAGAGAGAGAATTCCCCAGTCTCTTGTTGAAAAATACAAAGACTCAGTGTGCTTTATGGTGGACACTGATCAGTGCCTAATGGAGGCGGTGGAGCCAAGGACTGTCTGGATCATGCCCATGGGGTATGAAGTGGATGAACAGATAGTGGAGCTGCATGTTCAACACATGCTAAGTCAGCCCAAAGATCCAAAGGCAGAAAGGTTTGGAACCTTTGAGGAGCTGAGTGTAAAGATCCATGTAGAACTCAGGGAACCTGAGATAAAGAGAAAGGTGAGAAAAGAAGTAGAGCATATTGCTCAAGGCCTAGGCATCTCAAAAGAGGCACTTGATGCCAGCCGGGAAAAGAGGAGGAAGGTTGAGGAAGAAAAGAAAAGTAAAGAAAGTGTTCCGGTTGAAACTTCCACCCGGACCAGATCATCAAAAAGATCTGCACCTCCCACAACCAAAAGTTCAAAACTGGAAGTCCAGGCATCCGGTAAAAGATCTAAGACAAAAGCCACAAGGGCTTATGAAAGCCAAAAGGATGAAGAGGAAACAGAGTCAGATGAGGGAGTAAAAGAAACAAAGAAGCAGAAGAAGAAAGGATCCGGTAAACCCTCCACAGGCCAAGACAAGGATGAAATGGCAGAGGTATCTGTTGAAAAGCCCACTCTGTCTCTAGAGAGTGTAATCAAGTCGGTTACGGTGGATGGAAACCTTCAACCAATGACTGAATTTTATGATGACTACAATGAGGCTGACCAAAAGATTCTGCAGGAAGCCACAGTCAAATATCTGAACATATACAATAAGGCTTTCATTGAGATCATATCTCTTATTCCTAAAAGCCTAGAAAAGGAATTAGAAATAAGAAAGAATAATGCTCATGCAAAAGATCTTGAGATCCGGGAGCAGATAGCTATTCAGCTATATCCTCAAATTGATCCCAAGACAATGAACATAATCTTCAAAGACTGCAAAGATGAGTTCAGAAGTAAATCCAGGATGAATCAACTCATGCTTGGTGAGACTGACAAAGTGGCCAAAGAGACAGAAGAGATCCTCCGGAAGGCCTTCAAAAGGTTCAATCTTCCTGTTGTAGAGGGCTTAGGTGCAGAAACAGCTGCGGATTTGGAATCATCTACTCCGGAAGAAGTGGGCCTTGAACAAACTAACATCTCTCCTCCGGTTTCCCCTACAGTCTCTGGATCCCAAGAAGAAGAGAAACTACAGGAGAAAGAAGCAGTAGTCAAAGAAAAAGAGGTTGACAGCACCAAGGATGCTGAGAAAGAGAAGACCCCAACAGAGAAACATCTGTCTCCAGCAAGAGACACAGCACAAACTGTTCAAGAATTCTTGACAAAAGCCACTATAGAAATTGATGAACTGGACCTGCTAAAAGGACCATTAGATTTTGACTCTTTGTCACCGGTGCAAACAATGAAAATAGCCTCATTTGCAAATGAGAAAGTCAAAGAGAAACTACTAAAGTCTCATATGGAAGACTGTGAGTTGATAGAGGCTGCCTCCGGAGTGCTTAAGAAGATTATGCCATCAATCCAGATAGATCCAACAGCCTCCTCTTCCGGTAATCTCAAAACCTTAGTCAGCAGTGTTAGTACACATTTTGAATCTCTAGAAAAATCAGCTGAAGAAAAGGTCCGGAAGGAATTTTTGGATAAAAGATTTTCAGAAGTATTAGGATTAATCTCTACTGATAGGAAAATTGTGAGTATTGGAATAAAGAGCTTAGAAAATGTTCTTAAGGATGGCGGTGACATTTACAAATTTTGTATATCTTGGTCAAAGGCAACAGCACAAATTGATAAGAAAATAAAAGAGGAACAGGACAAACTACAAAGTTTATCTCAAATTTTTGATCCTCTCTCTTCCTCCATAATAAATCAAGAATGTCAGACTATTGCAGTCTTGAATGAAATAAAGAACCTTGAGAAGGAAAGGAAGAATATCACCAACCGGATGGGAGAACTTAGAAGGATTATAATCCCTAAGTTAGAAACTATGCATGAGGCCATCAGTGATGCTCAGACCACCGCCCAAACAAATGATCCGACAGATCTCAAGAGGGCAGAAGCTTTTGCATTTTTGTTGAGTGGTCACATTTCAATTTTGGATAGAATGAAGCTAAGTTGGGCTACAGAACTGATCCAATTGAAGACATCCTTTGCAGACATTCTTCAGTATATGTGAGTACGTAAATATGCGGCTATGTATAGAAAATTTTTGAAAATTTTGGTGTGCGGACCCTACCCTTTGCCATTGATGTCAAAGGGGGAGTGAGGAGCAGTGAAAAATGAGGAATCTAACTAAGGGGGAGTTCCGGAAATTGTATATAAAGATAGAGCATCAGCCAAGGGGGAGCATAGTGTAAACACTTAGTCATTTTTCACTAAGTGTTGCCATCAATGCCAAAGGGGGAGATTGTTGGCAAGAGACACTATATGGATTCATGGTTGTTGTCATTGATGGCAACAAAGGTCATCCCACATATCCGCAAGTCATGATGTGTCTCTACCGGAAGTCAGAATGAAGGTTGTTGTGGTCCGGTAAACAAGAACAGAGCATATGGCAAGGTCCGACAGATTGGTCCGGATCTCTCAGAGGAAGTGTCTTGGTGCAGTGCGGATTTGGGGAAGTCAAGAGGACTACCTTGAGTGGTATATTCCAAGGATTTAGCCTCCGGTGATGGACAAGGAAAAAGATATGAATAGTTGAGTACCGGATTCCTGAGAGACAGTGAAAATAGAGGAAGAACTGACTGACAGAGTATCAGACTACTTTCCGGATGTGTTACTGTTGATGATAAAGGTTGTGAAGGCATGAATCATGTTTGGCCGACATGATTAATGATATCTACAAGTATATGCTTGATCCGCATTGCTTGGTGAGCAAGGATTCAGCCGACAGAATAGAGTTTGTAAGAAACTAGACTGTTCCGGATGCCGACTAGAAAGGTGATGAAATTACTTGTGCGGATATATATAGAGGATAGATTTAGTTGTGAAGGGTGTGATTGTGTGAAGATATATGCGAATAAGTGCAGAACAGAGCAGAAGTAGCAAGAAAGATCCGGTATGTGAAAGGATAGCAGAATAAAGAACAGAGGAAAGATGAAGTGCAGCAGATCAGTATACTGAGCCTAACCGGAACTGAACTCCAGCATATGCAGATGCTTCCAATCAGTTCAAGACTGTGATTCTTATCACTTTGTAGACAGTGTGTCTCCTTGTAGGCAGTGGGCCTCTTTGTGAGCAGTGTGCTCGGGCAGTGAGCCCTAATTGGCAAGTGCCATTTTTGTAATTTCCTATTCTTCTAACAGAGAATAATTTTTGGGTTAATCACCCCGTGGTTTTCTCCCTTAACAGGGTTTCCACGTCAAAAATACTGTGTCATGTGTTTCTTATTTCATGGTAATGTTTGATTCAACGCTGCATTAATTAATAAGAAAGTTCAAAAAGGGAAATAATTAGGATAACTGATTCACCCCCCCCTCTCAGTTATCAACAGTACAAATATTTTGTACACACCATTGTTTTGATATATATGATGGATGTGTTGGGTCTCAAAAATGCAGGTTGTGGATTCTAAGGGGATGCCAAGCCCTATGGTCAAATCTACAACGTTTTTGAGCCAATGACTGGAGTTTGACCTTAATGATCAACTTCTCCCTGCGCTTTAGGTCTTGCTACAACCTAGGCGGGTGAACCTTTGATTATCAAAGCAGGTTGTATGATTAAATCTATGTTGGTTTGCTGCTAGTTTATCCAATTACAATGGCATGCTTGTAAATCGGATAAGATATTGTAAACTAATTCTAAAGAAAGCAAATGATTTAATCTAAATTCTAATAGAAATAAATAACAATTAACATGAAATGAATCTAAACTATAACAATAAAACAATGTAAAGATTTTAAATATAAGATAAATCAATAGTTAGACTGGTGCTTTGTCTGTTTGGGCAACGGAGTCAGGATGTCGGAAACAATTAAATTGTATCAGGTAATAACTCAATCTGATTGGCACATATAATAGTTTGCAACTTGTATAAATGTGCAAGGAAGAAATTATTAACTCATTCTTAATAATCCAAAGGACATAATTGAATTAAATGCAAAATATTAAAATGATTTTAATCTTCCCGGGAAGAACCAATTTAACTTTGCAACATAATAAATTAGATCAACTCTGGAGACAAATTAATAACCCTAATCAATTAATCATACTTAATAATGCATTCAACATTCTAAGACTACTATAATTGATGAGAAAGGATTTAATTCTCTGAGAAACCAATCAAATCAATTATACTGAATTATCAACTGTAATCAGACAATTTAAACATATCCTTAACATATTTAAATTGAATAATCAAAAAACGAATGATATGGAGATAATTAAACTGACTAAATTAAAATGACAAACAGATGATACCGTCACAATGTATTTTGAATTCGAATCCTCAACAACGCTGCCTCAGAATGTATCATGCACCATAGCCTTTCTCAGAATGAAATTTGCATAGAAGGATCAAATTGGCCTCAAATTGCATCAAATCCAACTTAATCTAATCCTAAAATGTTTGAATTGTCTTTTGTAAAAATATCTAATTCTAACCTAATTCTAACTCCCTTTCTAACTCTCTATTCCGGGTCCTGGGATCTCTATTTAAAGAGATGCAACAAGCCTCAGACCCGTTACATCCATTTTGCAGTTTAAATAACTGACATAACAAATATATGGTTTCACTTAATAAGAAGATAATTAATCATCCAGGAAAGCATTTAGTCTTCACAGCTGCATTCTTTCATCTCCGGCTTGAACATTTAATGATCATCTCAGGCTGAAATAAAATATTTAATCTTCCCGAGCCGCTTCATTTAACTGCTAGTTGAGAACCGCTTCAACGTAATCAAAAATCCTGCATAGAAAACAAATTATTCATTAGATAAACAATATATAAACAAATAATTTGCATTGAGGTGAGCCTTGGACCTGTGGCGTGCCGTATTGTTGTATATTTTATCATTGACGAGTATTTAGGGTTTTCTGTCGCCGATTATCACTTTATTATACCCAAATGTTTTAATAATAAATTTCTTCAACATCCTTTTAGGGCTGCAATACTTTCAAAAAAGGACTTTGGAATGACTATTCAATTGGTTATGGAAAAATAAAACATTTAATTGGTTGCTTTTGCTAGATTAAATATTTTAAATTAATCTTCGTCATTTTTTATGATAAAACATTTTAATCTCATACCCTATTACTCTTTACATAATAAAGTATTTCTAAATGTTTTAAAGTTTACTTCATTTCTCAATTATATTCACCTGCATATTTTTACTTTTATTGGGCAAAATTAATTCATTTGAGTGAAAAATAATTGCTCCTCCTCGGCAAAAATATTTTATCAGCTTTTGTATGTTCTTCCAAAAATATCTTATAGCTAAAATAATTACCTTTTGAATTAATTCCTTAAAAATATCAAAAAAACTTTCGCTGTATCGGATTAGGTTAAATCTTCCGAAAAATAATTCAATTCTCCATTTTGATCTTTAAAACGTGTACTTGTTATATTCACTCAGGCAAAATAATTCCCCATTTTATTTTACCTTTTGCACTTGACAAGGTTGTTTGAGAAAAAACTTGGTGTACATTTGGCTCTAATGTTGATCCCAACGGCTTTTCTCTTTTTGGGCCTCAACCCTCTCATCTGGCCCTCAAAAGTATGCTCTTCACTCAGTTTCTTGGTGCTATCTTGAACTGGAAAACTGTCATGACTATCATGGTTGACCTCATATTGGTCTGACCGAGTAAAGGGATGCCATGCAATATTTTCTGGCTCTGGGGGTGTTTGACTGGTGCAATCTATTGCATTTGTGTCTCTTGGAAAGAAATTCTTTTGGTGCTTAACTGAGAACTTACACCTGTTGTTGGGTTGATCACTGACTGTTAGCCCGGGTTCATTAGATAATGATCTCTCATTGCTTCTGAAGAACTTCATGGGATGCATCCAATTATCTCGAAAAGACCGAGCAATTTGTTGAATCTGCCAATCAGAGTGGCCTGTCAAAGCACATATGGATGCTCTTAAACTTTCCCTGCCTCTGCAAAGAGGATCTGAGTTGATGTTTTCCAAGGTAAGCACATCTTTTGTCCCAAGAAATTCTAAAACCTTAAGCAGCTTCCGGATTATTAGAGTCTTGCTGAAGTTATTACGATTTTGCTTTAGCATGTTATGTAGCATTTGCAAACCATTTTTATTCATTATGTCAATTAAAACAGTGTGTGACCTTGTTTTGAGAAGAGCATCCAGAACCATAGAAAGATCTCTTGTGCTGTGACAAGCCTCTCCATTTGATGTACTTCCGATGTTGTTGTCACAAGCAAAAGCTTCAAATAATGTTTTGCAGCATCCTTGCATTTAGAAATTCCACCCTCACTATCCAGCAATTCATTGAGCTTTTCTTCCACTCCTTTAAAGCGTCCTAAATTTGTTTGAATTATAGACTTCTTCATATTGGGAATGTTTCCCATAGCAGGTATAACAACCGATCGATCTGTATCACAATTACTAGAAACTTCAACCTACTTTTCATGTTGATCCAATGTCCATTGGCCCTTTCTTTCAGTACGCTGTAATGAGCGTCTTGGGACAAAACTATCAGATAGACTGTGTACTTTAGGAGATTGAACAAGATTCTTTTGAGCATTGTCATTTTCACTTTCCTCATTAAGCATCACTGGTACTGGGTAGTCATCATGTGGCTCACTTGGAACTACAACTGCGGGGGTAGATTGGTCACCACCAATAAAACCTTTACACTCAACTGAACTGCACTCGCATTTCTTTGCTGCAGCACCAAAGACTCAGACATAGTTGTAATCAAATGTGAGCTCCTCTCCCTTCTTAATGTCCCGTATTGCAAAGAGCCCAATACAAACTTCTCCATTGACCATCCACTTTTCCGTCTGGCAATTAGGATCACAACTATGATTAATAAATCACCCCAAATTTCCTTTCACACAAGCATCAATTACCTCATTGCTATCCAATGTCATGAAATAGAAATGCCTTTGACCTCTCGAAGCATATTCCTTTTGGCGAGCATTAAATGCCTGCATGTCTAGCACCTCTCCAACATATTCACACAACCTGTTGTTCCTCATTCGTCTCACAACAACGTGCAACTATGCAAGTAGCAACCTCTAAGACATTTTCATTTTGACTACTGAGTAGAGAACAAAGAAGCTCTATGATGTCATATTCAAGCATGCCATACTTTGGAGCTAGTTTTGACTGAAAAATAACTCTCAAAGACCGAGCACTGGACTCGACTACCTGAGTCACCTCAACCAGTTGATTTCCAAAAGTTCAACTTTGATGAAGGATCCTGTTGGCTGAGCTATATGTTTTCTTGCGTGTGAAATATGTGTTCTCCTCTGAGTGAAATAAATATTTTCTTCTGTGTGAAAAAATAGGCCCACTCTTCTTTTTGTCTCCATAATTGTTCAACAGTAATTCTGAACTTCAATCCTTGGACTTTTCTTTTCTCGTAATATAGCACAGAACGTTAGGTTTCAAAGCTAGGTTAAAGTGGCAAGATCCAGATAAAATTACATTTTCTGCTTTAATGTAATTTTTGGTAATTGCCAAGTGATTCAGTACAAAATGTAAGTTTGGCAAGTTGTTTATAGTAGATTGAAAATTTTGTTACTAGAAATCAATAAGCGTAAATGTAATTTTGTAAAGATAATCACGCTTGCCTGAGTGTTTTAGTAATTCACCATCTGTTTTATCGATACAACATTTGACTGAGAGTAAATATTTGTTTAATCGATAGTGATGGGATTGCTCTCTCAGATACTGTAGCAGAGCTGTTGATATACAAATCTTTGATGTGATTTGTCCTGGTGCATGGTTATGGCCAATTACAAAATTTTGAGTACTAAAATTGATGGGATCTTGAAAAATTTGTGGGAAATTTTCAGTTCTAATAGGATGCAACATCCTGGTTGATGTCATGATGTTGAGGTGATGTGTGCTTAGATTAGATGTGATTGTTATGGGTGCATATATGTGTGTCACATTATGGCAATTTTGAGGATGTTTTCATGTATGTTTTGTCATTGTGATAATGGCACATGGCTAAATGGGTAGAAATGAATGTTATAGTATAGATATGGATGATATGATGGAATGAATAAATAGGATGATATGATAGAATATAATGATGATGAATGAGATGTGATAAATAGATTATGTGATAGAACATGATATAATAGAAATGTAATAAATGATATGAGAGAAAATGATGTGATAAATGATATGATATGATGGATGTGATGATAGGTACATGCTGTGAAGACAATATCCATGCAAAAGTGCAACCTAAATTTGTTGTATAATTGGCATTATGCTTCATGATATAATGGATCATGATGATGGTGTGTCAAATGTGTAAAGGACAAACACGATCAAACATAATGCAAATAACATCATGCCCCAGTGGACATGTGATCAAAACACACCATGATATAATACATTAAGAGGATCTTGTCATTGCACATTGGGGGACATTATGGCTAAGTGCATACAAACATACAAGCACATATAAACAAAATCAATAAAAACACATAAAAAGGTCGATCATCTAATGGTACAATGTTGAAGCCAAGGCAGTAGGGGATGGAGGGTGGATGATTAGAATAGGGGTAGATAAGATAGAGTTTTGGTCAAGGTGGGATAGGTTAGGGTAGTTCCCAACAAGGAGTAGATAGGTGGGGTAACATAATGCATTGTGCCCTAGTGAGGAGGGAAGCCACGACTAGGATGGTGTGGAAAGGGAAATGTCATGGGAGGGTTGAAAATGTGGTTTTTGAAGGTAAGTGGGTGCGAAAGGGGTGGGATAGTAACCATGTGGGGGTAGATCTAGGACGGTGCCATGAGAGGTGTATATGTCCAAGCACCCTCTCTCGAGCGTGAGTTAGCGAGGGAATGCCCCCTATTTAGAGCAAAATCATGGCACATGTGTGAATGAGGGATAATGGATGAGGGGAAGCAGAATGATATGAGTAGATGGGGGGAGTGTCATGGTAGTGGGACATTGTTTGAGCAATCCCAATGAAGGGAGGGGCGAGGGGAAATTGTGATTGTGAAAGTGTGGAGAAAGGGAAAGGGGATGGAGGAGATGTGATAGAAGGAGGTGACTAGTCTTGAATGAACGACCCGAGGTGAAAGGGGTCAAGAAATTGGGAGATTGAATGGTTAAAATGTGATTACGAGGGGTGGAAATATGTTTTTGATTGAAGGGGATGAGTATTCATAGGTAATGGCAGATTGATATTATGCATGACGCCCGTTTGCCTGGTTTTCATCATGGTACTTACCTAATGCACCATAGAAATGGTTTTCACCATTAAATGAAAATATTTCTCTTTACTTTCAATTTTTTAGTTTTTGATAATTTTTTAATTGTTTGGATTTTTTGACAATTTTTTAATTTTTTTTTGGATTTTTTTCTACTTTAATATGAAAACATGTCATATCTTCTTATTATGCTCCTGACATGACATGCTAAGAGTACCCTGTTTTGAGCAATTGATGGGATAGGATCTTGTGATCGATGTACAACCTACAAATGTTGTTGTGAGCCTCATGGGGAGGTGAGTCAGTGTTATCTAAGTGTGAACATCCAACAAAGTGTCATCATATCCCCTATGGTAGGGAGTTGCTTCTAGGATATGGTGGACTTGGGATTGTGGATCCATGGATGTAGGTCATGATGGGGAAGGATGGTGTAGGATTGTGGATTTATGGTAGTTTTGGATTTTATTGGGGGATGAATTACAAGATTGGGGATTGGAGATTAGTACCAATAGCCTTAATGGATCATGAGCATTACAAAGGTGGTGGAGGGTCAGTGCAAGAAGTTGGGTCCACTTTTTGGCCAAAAAGTGGAAGTGTTTTCCCTGATTTTCAGAATAATTTGAAGCACTTAAAGATTGAATCTTAAAAAAAGTTAGTAATACGAAATGTAGTATTCGAAGTCTAGTTTCCAAATATGTAATTTATTTTAATACCCAGATGATACAAATTGATTTTCACTAGGCATGTCTAAAAACCATTGTTTAAAAGTCACTTTTTTTTTACCATACCATGCACGTGTACGACCAACATAATTTGACCTAAATAAAAGTATTTTTCTGAATCCTTTTGGGGAAAGATGTGTAGTATAGTGAAGTTTGATGAGAATACTTTTTATAATTTTTTTCCAAATATTTTTTTATTATTTTTTTATGGCCCTAATTGTTGTTTTTGAAAACCCCTTGTGTACGGCCAACATAATTTGAGCAAAACTAATCATAAAATAATTTTTTTTTCATTGTGTAGATAATGATGTCTAGATTGATGACATATATTTTTTTTTAAAACATTAAAAATTAAAAGTTATTAAAAAAATACAAACCCCTGTCATTTCAAGTTTTTGGACTAGTTTGCTCATAAATTAATTAATAAATAGAAAAACAAGTCAAATAAAAAAAATTACATATTTGAAAACTACACATTGTCATCTGTAATGGGTTTTAATTTTGTAAAATAATTCAGAAAAAAATATCGTCATCCATATTGGTAAAGTTGGTCTTTTCTCTTGATCTGAACATGGACTTGTACTTGTAGGTCCAAGGCAAGGGGTTGGCTTACCATACCTTTCCCAAGCCTAATCTTTTAGGAATGGGTACCTATTTTAAAATGGGTACCCGTTCCTTTTGTGTGGGAAAAAGAAGCGCAGGGTTTTTTTCAAATTCAAATTGCTATATAGAAATGGGTACCCGTTTAGGCTCCGGCACCCATTCCTAAACAGGTACTCATTCCTAAGAAGGTACCTATTTAGGCTCTGGCACCCATTTATGCTCGGGCACTCATTCGTAAACGGGTACCCGTTCCTAAGCAGGTACCTGTTTAGGCTCTGACATCCATTCCTAAATGGGTACCCGTTTCTTTTAAAATGGGTACCCATTTCTGTCGAGATTTTTTTTTGCCCACGAATTCCCCTCTATGTGGACCCAACTTCTTGCACTTACCCTAGAGACTAATTGTATGTAACATATGCCTTTTGACATTGTGTCATATTGTGCTTAATTGCTTCATTTTGTTGTGGAATATGTATTGATTTTTGGCTTTCCTTGTAATTTTTGGATTCATGTTGCCTTTTGGATTCACTTTGATCTTTTGGTTAATTTTATTTCTAGACTTGATTTGATTTGGTGCTTGATTTTGATTTTTTGCTTCAATTCAATGCTCTACTTCATTATGATCCTTTGCGTTGTATGATATATGAGCTTGTTGGTCCCAATCAAGGGGCTCAGGATGAGGGGGTTCAAGGTTAATAGTGAGGATGGAGGTATCATTGAATAAGTTTGTGGCAACAAGATCATTGTAGAGGCTATGGATGGATGTTGTTTCAATGTCTTCATCAGATGAACCTTCCTCAGGAACCATAGAAGTATCATCAACCACATTTGCATGAGTTGAAGTGGTATTGGGTTGTTCTTCCCAAGGTATATATCCTATCCCATGAGCATTACTACTTAGTGTTTCTTGCAGAGGATCAAGGATGCCTTTCTCATGGAGGCCAAGGCCTTTGCCTCTGTATTTCATGTCATGGCACTTATGTAGAGGTATGGGATACTTCTCTTTAAAATAGGATGCATATTCTTGATCATTATGGATCCATGTATTGTTGGAGTCTTCAATAGTTTCTTCTTCTAAAGAACTATTTTCCATGAAAGCAGTAGGCTTGCATTGTAGTATTTTGGAGAGATTGTTTGGTGCGGTGTGGGATCAACCATAGGATCAGGGGAAAGGGGAAGCTTGACAATGTTGAAGGCATCATGGATTTGGTACTCACCATACCCTCTATAGATGATCTTAAAGGATGATTTGACAAATGTTTGTTTAGGGGTTGGGTTGGTGGAAGTGGAAGGGAGATCGTCAGGGTTAACATAGGATGCAAATTTGATGGAAGCATGATTAGGCTTGGCCTCAGAGATTGGGCAATGGTGAGATTTATGAAATTGGCTTGCTAGCATTTTATAATATTAGAATGGGTGAGGGTCAACAAGAATAGTTACTTATATGCCATTGTATGGAAATTTGAGGTATTGATGGTTAAGTGGAAGGAATAACCTACATGGCATGGATCCATGGGTGACCAAGCAAGATGTTGTATGGGAGATCAAGGTTCATGACATAGCATAAGGTTTGCTACAATATGGGCCCTACCTATATGGGGAGGTGGATAGTACAGACTGATTCTCTTTCTGCATTGTCATAATCCTTGATAGTGATAATCTATAGATGCTTCTACTGAATATCTAAGTCGTTGCACCAATCAAAGTGTGCAAAGGTTCAGGCCTAACCCATTATCTATGAGCACTCATTTAATTTTATGTTTAGATATGATAATTGATATGAAGGGGAAGGTATGCATGGGATTGATGGAAGGCATGTCATTGTGGCTAAAGGTTATGTGATGGTTGGTGGAAAGGTGGCCAATGAGGGCTTGGAAGTGGGATGGCTCGATATCATTAGGAACATGGGAGTCCTGGAGAACATGATTCAAGATATCCTTGTGAGTGGGGGATGATCTAAGGAGATCAAGAATGGATATTTGGGCAGGCGTCCACTCAAGGTGGTTAAGTAGATCATATCTCTTTTGGGGATTGGCTAGAGGTGGGCCTCAGATGGTGACTTTGTTGCGTCGAGTGGTAACAACACAATTGGAGGATTTGATTTTTATGGTGTGGACACGTTCATGGTATTGCTCAATGTTTACAATAGTGGAATCATAGTTGTAGGGATTTATGGCAATTAATATTGTGGGTTTGACAATCTTGGCCCTGATTTTGATTTTCTGTTGATTAACGTTCATCATGTTTAGGGGAGGGATTTTGGTATATATCCATATCTTTGTTAGGCAATGAGTTAGAGGGTCCTTCGATTTCAATCTCACCGCGGTTAATAAGGTCTAGGATATAATGTTTAAATTTCATGCATTTTCTGGTGGCATGACCCTTGATGTGATGATAATCACAATACTGATTCTCATGGAACCATGATGGTTTAAGTTAGCTTTGTCAAAGGGTTGGGTGAGGGGAAAATTGATCATGTTAGCTTTGATGAGCTTTTGGAAAACAAATTTGATAGGCTCGTTGAGTGGGGTGAATTGTATCTTCTTCTTGTGTTTAGGTTTTTCTAAAGGGATTATGATGGGTAAAGGTTGTTACAAGTTTTGTACATGATTAGAGTTGGTGCCCCCATCGCCAACTACATTCTTGTTTTGCTAAATAATTTTGGTTTTTCAAGTTGAGTTTGGTCTTTGGAATAGAGTTCAATTAATCCTTTAGCAATGAGGGATTTTTCAATTTGAAATCCCTTTTCAATGATCTCATCAAATTTTGTCACACAATGTACTTGCAAGTGAAATGCTAATTCTAGGTTGAGGTTGGTGATGAAAATATGTACTAGTTTTTTTCTAGAATGGGCCAAGGGAATCAACTTGCTAGGCCCCTCCACTACTAAAGGAAATATGAGAAACTTTCCCTTAATGGTTGTTTAGAATTGCAAAGGTCCATCATTATCAATTCATGTTCGACATTGTAGGAGAAATGCTTTACAAATTTCCCTGCGAGGTCAAAAAAGTGGTAATGGATCCTTTAGGTTGGTGAAGGAACCATTCTAATACTTGAGATCCTAGGCTTTAGGGGAAAAGGTGAAGCAAGTACATATCCTTATGCATGACTTCTTGACAAGGCATGTAATATTCTTTGATATGTTCCCTAGGGCCACCCTTACCTTTGTTCTTGTCAAATTTTGGGACTACAAAGAAAGGGGGAAATGAGATTTGTGAGATGGAATGATTGAGGGGGTAAGGACATAAATCCTCAAATATATAGGACTTACGTCTTGTCCTATATTGCAACACTTTAATTGCATCTTTCATGGCTTACCATTTGAGATTGAAAGGGGTGCCACGAGGAGAGGGATGAGGGATGTAGCTGTGTTGGTATTGTTGATGTTATCAATGATGGTTTGGGTTATTAGAAGGTATGTGGTTGAGGTTTGAAGTGGGGTCATAGTTGGGGATGGACATGTTGGCATAAGTATAGGTTGGGATATAGCCATGTGTTTTGAGTGATTGGTGTAGGCTTTCGATTTATGTTGGGTATTGATGGTGGATGTAGGTTGGGACGTTGAAGGTGCGTTAAGGGGATCAATGTGGTGGGAAGAAATTTTGGGGTCTTCTTTTGTGTTGTCCCCCTTTATCTCAAGGGGTGACTTAGGTCAATCCTTTGTTTTGAGGTCGATATGATGGGTATGGTCATGAATTTGGTCATGAATGTCATGGTTGGGGATTGGATTTCCGTCATGGTCATGACCATGATTAGGGGTTTCAGATTATTGTCAAGGTTTGAGAGGTCATAGTTGGGGGCCAAATTGGCCCCTACTTTGATGGCATGGCAATGGATGTCATTTTTGTTCATTTCAATGAACCTATTTATAATGCTACATCCTTGTTGGGAATTTAGAAATTGGTTATAACTAAAAGTGTACTTGGGTTCATTGGGGGCCTCACTATTGCTATCCCTATCATGAGGGTGGGATGGCCCTCCCACATGGGGGTGGAAGGTCAATGGAAGGAAGGGGCTCTCTTCATTGAAATCCATCCTCAACTTGGCTTATTGCCTTGTGATAGGAGGCATGCAAGCAAGTCCTAGGGAAGTCGTTCGGGAAGGCTATTTTTTATTTTTTATTTGGATTTTTTGGTCTTGGCTAAGAATTGATTTGTTTGATGTGGGACGTTGGATTCAGATCAAAGTCTCTAAAAGGGAAGCCCTTTGGAAAAATACTAGGATGGTTGCGACTAAGTTGATTTGGATTGGGGGATGACAGACTCTAAGGATGATTAAAGGTTTTGGGATTTTGAGTGATCAATGTTGGATGATTTGATTTGGATGGTAAAGTGGGATGATAAATCCCAAGGATGGCTAAAAGATTGAATTCAAATATTTGGACTAATTAGGTTGGATTTTTGGAGGATTGTTGTTGGAACCTAAGAGTATCCTAAGGTCCAAGGATAAATATGGGATAGTTGGATCTGTGGATAGGATAATTGAATGAGTTAGACAATGTTAGGGATCTTGGACTATTGGATAGTCAATCTTTGGATCCTTAAGATGATTGTAGATTTATTTGATTTTGGGGCCTAAGGATGATTAAGTTCCCAAGGGTAGATTGATGATGATTTGATTTTTGGAACCTAAGGACGATGAAGATTTCAAGGATTTATTATTTTGGGGGCCTAAGGATGATTAAGGTCCCAATGATAGATAGATGTGTTATTATGCACATGACAACTGAGAGGGGGGTGAATCAATTGTACATTAAAACACTAAACCCTTAATGTTATTCCAATCTTCAAACTCTTTTTATGCATTAGCAGAATGTAAACATATGAGACATCAATACGAACACATTCAAACACATAAGAACACCAGATTTAAGTGGAAAACCCAAGAAGGGAAAAACCACGGTGAGGATTAACTCACATACATATGAATAGCAATACCAAATACAAGTAGGCTCACTACCCAAAAGAAAGGCTCACTTCTAGAAGGATTCACTGCCCAAAAGAGAGAAGAATAGAAGAGGATTACTACAGAGAGATTCACTATCTCAAGGCAATAGGGGAAATTGACCACTGCACTTTATGCCATCCGTAACCTTTGACTCACTACCTCCAATAATGTCAAGCAAACTAAAATGTAGACACCTTCTGCTCACTGCATCTAGAAGTCATAAGCATTTAATCTCTCACTCAATTCACCATCCTTGATTCACATTCACATTATCTTCTCTACTTTTCTCCACCCAAACTTCATCTTGTATTTATACCATCCATGACCTAAAATAATCTTAATTAGGTTAGCCTTAATGAAACGTGTGCACCTCAAACATGCAACACCGAAATAGGTCGGCACCAAATACTTCCACGGTGAAAAGAAGTGAAGGTGGACCATGCCAAGGGTTAACTAGGACCCAAATCTATATTACTATGCTACTCATCACATCCACAATCCATGACGTGCCTCCACAAATAGCGCTAGCAAGCCAGGTCAGCCAAACCTGAACTAACACTACAAGAAACCATATACACACCTCTCCAAGTCCAAAAACATCATGCAGACCAAGAAGAAATATTCCATAGCTTCCACACATCTTTCCAGAATATTCCATCATCATCAGAATCTTCTGCAACACTACTGCAACCACTTGAAACAAAGAATGTCTTCATTCTGCACATCAGGATGCACTACCACTAAACACCAACAGAATAACTGAACTTGTGGAGCAACCCAACACTAGAAACTTCAAGGGAAGGTAGATACAAACAATATAAGCATGTTCCCATATCCACAAGACAAGAAATCTTAATGCAGAGAAATGTGAAGCAATCTCAATTCTCCTAGACAACCTTCTTCATAGGCAAACACTCTGCCAAAACTCATATTCCAGTACCGCACTATCCAGAACCTACAATTCTAGATATAACACCTCTGATCATCACTTCCAAACTACACAAGCATATATTCAACCATAAAGAAATGTGGAGAACAACACTAAACATACCTCTATCACATTGCACACCTTTTTATTCAAAATTTCTCAAAAGCACTTGGAAACCAAGTGAACCATCTGTTAGAGGTTCACATGAATGACAACACCAACAAGCTTCCAACAAGATGATGGTTTGATCTTTTTATTTAGGGATCCAAAGGTGATATTCAAGATGTCAAAGGATGGATTTGGGATGGGGTGGTTTAGCTTAGAATGTGATAAAGGGTTGGATGACTTGGATTTGAAGGATGATCTTGGGATGATAAGATTAAAGGTGTTGGGACTATGGTTGTCTTAAGGATGATGGGGTTTAGATGTTAGATCAAGGGTTGAGGATTTGAAAAGATGAAATGATTTGTCTTGAGATGGAGTTGTTTGAACTTGGGGAAATAATTTGTTGATGTGGAATGTTTGGAATTTCAAAGGTTTGATAGGATAAGGGTCCTTGGCTTAAAAATATTTATTTATGATATATGTTTTCTCAAGGTTAGGTTATGATTTTGGGGGATTGGTTTGGTTTAAGATTTGCAAACAAGCATGGTTATTTCACAATAAAAAGAAAAGTACACACGTCTACAACCTAGATTAGTAAAAAGGGTATGCATACACTTGCAAGCCCACCTTGTTGCCTTTGTTTAGTCATGACATAAAAATTGCATGATGAAGAAACTAACTGCTTTTGATCACCCAAGATTGATCAAAAGGCATGAGGGAGAGCATACACAACATGCACGTTCGGTTCTAAAGGGAATAAACACTTGCATGTGGTGAGTAGCTTTCCAAGGCTAACTGTTTACCAATGCATTATAATTATATACGACCAAAAGGTCCTATTTAGTGGAAAATGCGAGATAATGATAGTTCAACCAACCGAATCAAGTCTCGTACTTTCTCTTGCTAAACATTAGGGAAATAAGGAATAGACTTGGAGTAAGCTACTAATTTCCTAGGTTCCCTTTTTCTACTAATTGTAACTGAGTAGATCCCTAAATTAGGTTTTTACAAGCTTATTGTGTTCACTAACCATAAAACCCTAATTAAAAAAATATACTATAACAGATAGTTTCTAGGCACAAATACATACAAATAAATTATAGAAATGAATAGTAAAAGGTATGGAGGATATGCACCCAGAAAATAGAGCCATGTTAGGCTAGGGTGCTAGTCCCTTTGCCCCAAAGGTTTCTGACTATCGAAATCTTCTGCACTAGGTATCAGACACTCTCTGGAGGTCCCCAGAAGTTCTGCTCAGGTGGTCTTGGGTGTGAGTCGCTTTGCCCCGGAAGTTCTACAATCCCAAAATTCAAAATCTTGTGATGACTGTACCTACAATATCTGTCTTTTTGTCACTCCTTCCCACCAGATCTCACCAAATGTAACCTACACATGCAAAAGGAGGAGAAAGATGGTTGTGGCTATATAGAATCTTGCCTTAGTCAAGCCTCGTTTTTTATATTCCTACCTCAACAATAGCCAATGATAAATACCTATAGATGTATGTGCTCATCTAACAAATGTGTATGTAGAAAATGTAAAACCCTAGATGACTCAAGCATCAAGGAAAGAGTAACACCTTGCTTCACTCAATGAAACAACAATAACATCACCTCAAGGAGATGAGAGAAATGAAGACTTGTAGGACAAGAAGACGAGGCATTCGTATCCACGGAGGATTTCCAAGCTCAATGTTGGAGGCTTCAACCCTTCTCCCGATCATACAAAAGGTTGTACAAGACCCTAGGAAGAGCAAGATAGTCTCAAGATCTTGATTCCTAATCTCCATAGAATATCTCCATGATAGAAACTTTAAATAAATCCAAGAGATTCAACAAAGTGTTCTTCAATGGCAAATTTGGTAGAGTTTTGGCATAGAAAGCTTGCATATAGATTGTGTGTGATAAAATGATTTTCAAATGTTTTTAAATATCTAACCTTAGGAATTTCAAATTTTGAAATAACGTCTCGACATCGCGCAAAAACAAAAATTTGAAAACAAAATCCTGAGATGCACAATGAGAGCCAACACCTCACCAAAATTCAAAACCTTGGGAAATAGGGCAGGTCTAGGGCGCGAGCGCTGAAGCCCAAGCCCTAATTTTCTGATCAGGTCTACATTAAGGGGGTCTAGGAAGTCCCAAATCTAAACTTTCTTTTCAAGTTCAGTCATCAGATATCTTGAAATACGACATTTTTTTAGTTAGACATAAGTCAATCAGTGTTTAGGAAGGTTAGAAATGAATAGGTTGAAAGGACACCAAAGGAGAAGAGCTAAACCATGAGAAATTGTGTCATTCCATATAGGAGGACAATTTTTGACGTAACATTTGGCCCCCACTTTAGTGGCCATATGACACTACATGCATATGCAACTAAAGGAAAGTAAATACATCAATCATGAAAAGGATACTCAAAATGATAATGTAGAGGAAGCTGAAGTGTTATCGCGCAAGAGGAAGAAGCTTCCAAGTCTGTAATCCTACAAGACCACAAAGTTAGGAACCGTAACCTACAAGGAACACATGTTAGAGAATCCAAATCAAATCAACTTGTAACCAACACACCAATATTTCAGTCAAAAACACTAAGGGGTTTGAGTGATGAGACATGATGATGGAGGAAATCGAGGGAGATATATTCTCCCCTTGTTTCTGCTTAGTTTGAAAAGGAGAAACAAAGAGAATATCTACGTACACGCTTCAATTTCAGGGAAACTTGATGAGAAATGCATTGTGAGGGTTGTGTTTTACACACAACACCCAAGAACAACACATTGGGTAAGATGGAGGGTAGAACCAGGATTCCACCATAACAAACGATGCAAAAATCTAAGTTCGACAGCCCAAGATAGATGTTTTTGATTAAAACTGCGTACTTTTGCACCTAGATAGTGATAGAAATTATCATCTATTTACTATATGTAAAGGGAGTTGTCAATTTTCACAATTCATTCTTACTTGTCGTTATGTAGAGGAGAGAAGGAGAAGGAGAGTCGACGTCCATAGCAGCTTCCAAGACTGGAGATACTCTGAGCCCGAGTGGCAGAGAGATGATTCAAGCCCGAGGTAGGGTCCAAACCTCACTATTTTCATTAATTCTTTCTTGATGATGGATATCCATGCGGATGACAGCCCCTCCATCCTTTGAAGGAAAATTTGATAGGTGCATCTGGATATCGCATTGCCCATAGTCCACTGAAGCTAACATCATGTCTCTACCGCGTGGTTGCGAAATAAGGATAGGTTTAAAGTATGTTGTGGCCTATGGCCATAAGTTTGATGATTCAAAAGGATAAAGCAGATTGCACTAGGTGTCAAAGGATGAAGCAAAGAGGAGGGGCCGATAAGAATCAGATGGTAGCGCAGTGTCGCAGGGGAATATTGTTTGCAAGAAAGATTCACTGCACAACTGCGAAATGATGACACGTGGCTTGTTCCTTGAGAAAGGAAAAGGTCTTGAGTAATGAAGATCCATGTGGAGGGCTTAGCACACTCCTACAGAGCCAAATGGAGATGGCCCACTTCCTACTGCATGACTGCGATATGCTGCCACATAAGCAGAATCTTTGGGCCAGAATTGAGAAATAAAAAGGAAAAGTGATGGCCGTTGATTTTAAAGGCAGACTCATCTACGACTAAAATTCAAAAGGGACTTTTAGACATCCTCAAGGCGGGAAGATGCACGAACTCGGCTAAACAACATTGCAGGGGTCAATTTTTTCAAAGGATTCAGAGCTGATGAAGACACAGAGACTCAAGGGTTCAAATTTTAAAGTGTTGTAAAAGCTTTGCTTGATAAATTTGAAGAGTTTTGTCCATATGCCATCAATGCAGATCCTATGCTTCTCAGCTGCCCATTTTTAGATATTTGTTGCATTTATGGTCACAGGTCGATGAATTAACAACTTGCATTAAAGGCACAAATATCTCCATCTGCCCAGGCTCCAGATATTTTTTGCAATGAATTCTTGCAGGTCGACATTCTTTTTGGCAGATATATTTTCTGATAAAGCCCATGGGGCAATTTATTGTAACCTAATTAGATTGTTTGGAATCAGATGCTATATATGCATGAATGTAAGATGTAAAAAGGGTTGGAAAATAGTTAGTCTTATGCTTCTGTATTCCAAATAGAACTTTCCTCTATTGTAACTGTGCCTCTTGATCAATACATATGGTGTTTTACTTTTTCATGTTTTTTAACTCTGTATAGTCTTAGAATTAGCTATTGTTTGTGAATGTTTAATTCCTGGCAATCCATTCTTTACCTCTATTAAAATCTCCATGATCTATGTAGGTTTGTCAGTTGTATTTCTTTATTTGTGCATCTTAGCTATGTGAATGTTCTTTATTCAAACCCGGTGTATCACCTCCCCTTTATTTTTAGTTTTACTCCCTCTTCCTCTTTTCCTATCAGGTGGATAAATTAGGTTTAGTCTTAGGATCATTGAATTCCTCTCATTCAGTAAAGGAACCAGCCTCTCTCTAGAGATTTGACCTCCCTGTAGAGTCCCACACCTAGAGGTCATCTCAATGTTTCACTAGATTATTGTAGCCCTAAAAGCCTTCAACACTGGGTGCAAATCTATGTGACAACAGTTTTTGGCATGCTCGATGGGACCAAAGCATAAGTAATCAAATAATCAAGCTGAGAATTTGGTGTTCTTCTCAGCACTCTACATTTTGGCAGAATTTTCATGCACATGGCAACTCTACTGGTGTCTAGCTCTGATCAATGCCATTTTTTATGCCTGTGCAAACTACGGCGTCTTCAAGAGGTAATTTGCAATTTGTTGAATTATCTGTTGTTGCTTCAAGGAGAAGGTCTAGGTTATCTAGGTCTCTTGTGAGAAGGGGTAGCACCTCTATTTTACCTCTTTCAAGTTCTCAGTCCACACCCCGTCCTATTAGGTTTCAATATAATAGAAGCAACTTGCATATTCCTAGATTGAATTTGAATATCCCCATAATGGCAAGGAATTTTCCCTTTGTGACCTTTAATGGAGGAAGTCCATTAGATTTGGATGCATATAATGACATACCTATTGCAGCCCTAAAAAGTGTTTCACCCTTCATGAGTAATGGTTCTGTAACCCTTGCTGAGCATATCAAAGATATATCTAACGTATGCTTGGTTCATCATATACAACATGAAGATTTTGCGGTCCATCTCATGGTCTCATCTTTCAAGGGAAAAGGTCTTCAATGGTTCAAAAGCTTGACCCCTGCTTCAATACATATCTAGGACAAGCTGGGAGAAACCCTCTACAAATAGTTTGGAGAGAGGGCAGATAACATTTCATTGCTTGAGCAGTTGACAACTATCAAGAGGATTCCATGTGAGATGCTGACAGACATTAACTTCAGATTCTAGAGGACGTGGGAGAGAATTCCAGCTACCCTCATGCCATCTCCACAAGGTGCTTTCTTGTACTTTTTAAGAGCTTTAAATTCTGACATTGCTGTGATGATGCAATCAATGGGTGCTGGGACTCTACCAGATGGTTATGAGATAGCTCTAAAAGCTGAAAATTATTTAATACAGGCTGTGAAAATTGCTCCCAGACCTCCTATCCCACTTTTTCTAGAGCTGCCTTCCTCATCCTAGTAACCCATTGTTGCTCCTATCCCAGAGCCTAAAACTTCAATATCCTCTCGTTCTCAAGAAGAGAGTGATCTTAAGAATCTAATATCCAATTTGACCAACAAGGTGAATAGTATAGCTATTCAAACTACTCCCAAACCCTATCAGAACTATAACCAGGGGTAGACATCTAATCAGAATTGGAATCAAGGGTATAATCAAAATAGAAATCAGAACTGGAACTAAGGTTACCAACAAAATAGATACCAAAATCCTAACCATGCATAACCTTTACAAACTATTTGACCTATCTAGCCAATACCAGCTATAAATCCAGTTAGGGATTTAGTCCCTACACAAAATAATCTAGCCCAGGAGGTAGATTGGTGCTACCCTTGCAATCAACCGCATAATCAATTCACTTGTACTTTTGGAGCACAAGAAAGAGCTTTAATGGTGCAAAACTTCCACACTCAGCAGGCATCACTATCAAAGGAAACAAATAGCATTTCTAAAGTGTCAAATGAGGTTACCAATGATGCCAGTATGATGCTATGGCCTCCAGAGGATTTTTGTGTTGTTAATCAGCCAATTGTCAGTGTTGTTATGCCTATTGCAGACAACATCAAGTCAAAAAATAGGTAGTTGGAGGCTAGTCCTATGCCTACTATATTACAAAAAGAGTTTGTTCCAAAGGCTAGGGTGACTGGTGCCACAGTTCCAATTCAAAACGACAGATCTGCTATTATAAAATAAATTCCATTAGGCTTAAAGGTGTCTGAGCAACTTGCTGAACAACCAAAAATGGGAACATGGTGTTGATAAGAGACACTGCTATGCATGCTAGGTGTTGTCATTGATGGAAACTAAGTCTATCTTACACATCTGCATTACATAATTTGTTCATATCAGAAGTCAGAGTGAAGATTTATCTAAGTCTGGGTAGTCAGAAACAGAGGATGTGATAGGGTCCGGTATCTTGGTCCAGATCTCTCCGGTGGTAAATCACAGTGTGTTGCGGATCTGAGGGAGTAATAAGGATTGTCATGACCATTTAAATCCAGGAATTTAGCCTCCGGTGATGAAGGATTCAAAAGTTATAAGCATCTGAGTATCAGGTTCCAGCTAGTCAGTACAGTCAAAAGAAGAATAGGCCGACCTAGTATTTGATCTTGGTCCGAATGAAGAAAAGTTATTGGTTAAGTAATTTGTGATAACCAGTAGTATTGGCCGACATGACTAATAATTTGAGAACACAAGTTTTTGGTCCACGTTATTATTTGTGCATGGATTCAACTGACAGAGCAGAGTTCTTAATAAATGTTCTAAGTTTTCTTGAAGCCGACTATAGTTGATTGAATCTCTTGATGCAGATATATATATAGCTGATGGATTCGAGTGTCTTGGAGTATGTGTGGTGTGATGATGGAGTAAGTGTGAAAAGGGCATAAAGAAATGCAAAGGTGAAGATCTAAGCTCAGATTATGGCCGAATAGTGAAACATGGCAGAGTAAGGATGAAGTGTGTAAGATCGGTAATCTGTGCTTAACTGGAAATGAATTTTTGCATTGGTAGATGCTATTCATCAGTTCAAACATTATGTAATCTTCTTGTAATCATTTTTGTAGGTAGTGAGCCTCTTGGAGCAGTGAGCTTTGGGTAGTGCGCCCTGAAGGCATGTGCCTTCCCCATTTGTAATACTTTTAACAGAGTATAATTTCTTGTGGGTTAATCCCCACCATGGTTTTTCCCTTAACTGGGTTTCCACGTGAAAATCCTGGTGTTATGTGTGTTGATTATGTTTCTGCTCATGTGTTGTTGATTTATGCTTTCATGGTTATATCATTAATTTGTTAATAAGTGATAAAGAAGGTAAATTGCTGCAAGTGATAAAGTTTGTGACAACTAATTCACCCCCCCTCTCAGTTGTCTGCCCTTATTTCAACAATTGGTATCAGAGAAAGGTTCCTTGGAAGAAGTTTAACAGCTTGAGGAAGATATAGGAAGGTATTAAAATAGATTCATACAACCTCTAGGAGCAACTTAAACTTGCTTTAGAAGATCTTGATTAGTCTAGAGCAATAGTCAAGGAACTACAATAGAACCTTAAAGATGCTGAAAATTTCATTGAGACCTTAAAAGAAAAATTGAGCAAAGCTAATGAAAAGAGGAAGGAGCTACTTCTTCAACTAGGAAATTAGAATGAAGACAATGACATGGATAAGGCCCTGAAAGAGAAGACAAAGGAATGTGAGAAGTTAGCTAAAGAAGTTGTTGTCCTAAAACATGAGATGGAATCTAGGGTGATGAGGCTAACTAAGGAAATTGAAGAAAGGAAGAAGACTGAAGAAAAACTGAATCAATCTCTAAAAGAAAGAATAGAAGAATGTTGCATATTGGACAGAA
The DNA here is from genome assembly GCA_027924645.1 of Cunninghamia lanceolata. Classification (NCBI taxonomy): domain Eukaryota; kingdom Viridiplantae; phylum Streptophyta; class Pinopsida; order Cupressales; family Cupressaceae; genus Cunninghamia; species Cunninghamia lanceolata. The sequence continues at coordinate 19,575,564 of BSBN01000112.1, read as the reverse complement.
TAGCTAGCCATCGAGAGTCTGATCTACATGAAAGCAGAGACAATGAGGAAGAACTTGAAAATAAAATTATCATTCTCAAACATGACCTAGAAATTGCAAATGAATATAAAGAAAAATTCAAGATAAGCTCAACTAAACTTGAGGTGTTGCTTAACAGTCAGAAGAAGGCAGATGATAAGCATGGTCTAGGATTTGAGAAAGGTGAAAGATCTAGATCCGGCCAAAGAAATTTTGATGCAAGAAATAAGAGAAGGAATCCTAGAAGACCTCTAATAAGACAACCTAATGCTCAAAGGTATCCATCTTTCAATGGCAATTGTTTCAATTGCAATAAATTTGGTCATAGAGCTACTCAATGTAGAAGTAGAGTGAATCAAAGTGGTCCATCCTTCTTCGAAAGGTATGGTCATAAATCCAATGATTGCAAAAGTATGATGATAAACTACTCTAATAGCAGAAGAAATGTCAATTCTTTCAATGGCTATTGTTTTGCATGCAATGGATTTGGACACATGGCTAATTAGTGCAGATCAAGAGGAAATCAAGCAAATAAGCAAAGAAATGTTGTGTTCTTTAAATGCAATAGATCTGGTCATATTGCAAGATTCTACAGAAGCATGAATAATGAAAGAAGAGGTCCGGTAAACAGAAAACTAGATGAGCAGAGACAAGACAAAGGCAAGGGTAAAGTTGATATAAATGAAATCCAAAATAAAATAAACAAGACATGGCTGAAGAAAAGTGTAAGAAATGATGGTGATGGGTCTACACCAGAATCCGGTGTTGAAAATTCCTAAAGGAACTAAAATGGGAGCTTTGGCTCAGGGGGAGCTCCATTGAAAATCAAATTCCCCTAGCTAGTAAGTAGGTGCTTGAATCTGGCATGATGGATGAAGATAGAAAAGCCTATTGCAGATCATTTAAAAGAATTTGTAGAAGAAAGGAAGTGGATATGGTGATTTGCGAAGTGATTCATGAGAAACTACATTAAGAAATAGAGTAACCGGATGAGGTTAGGGAAACACATTTATTACAATGGAGAATTAGGTTTTGCGGAACATAAAAGGTCATCCTTTCATCATTTGGATCACTTTGCATTTGAAGAGAGCAAGCATAAGAGCACCTGAACTAAGATTTCAAGGATTTGAAGTGCGATCGACAAATTCATCTGCTAACCCTAATTCCGTGAAGAAAAAGGTATTTTCTGCAAAACTTTGAACTTGTGATCTTTTGCAATGGCTACTCCGTTGGTTGTTGATATTACTGAAAGGCCCTAACTCAAATTCAAGAAGCATCCACACAAATCAGTAGAAGTCGACCCGTTAGGTGCATTTTCAAATGTTCCGTATGGTGTATTGCATGTTGAAGATATTAGGGCCTATATTCATGCAAGTATAGATAAATTTGGGGACTCAAGGTTTGTAGATTTGTTCAAGAATCATCTAAGGGATGAAATTCATGATCTTAAACTTGAGTACAAGGCATTGCATGATAAACAGTTCATTTAGTTTATAGGGTTTCCATCCTTCGATGAAGATGAATGGGTCCGGTATGTTTTAAGCTGTATGCATGATGAATTTATGTGGCTAATGAAACCTTCCAAGATCACCAAGGACGCCATCAAGGCTGTGACAGGGTTAAACTCATCCAGTGGACTGCCAATGTTGAAAGCAGTAAAGAATCAAACAGTAACTGATGCTACCGGTTCAAGGTTTGACAAAAGGGCAATGACAATAAATGACATCATTGATTTAGATGTCAAATTTGCTTTAATGGTGATTGGATATAAGATTTATCATTCCAGCAGAGAAAATTCTGTATCGGGTACAACTATATATGCAGCTTATCAGATGTTGAGAAAGAATGTTGATTATGACTTATGTGAGTTGGTACAGAACCAGCTGATGGAAAATTTGAATAGATAAAAAGAATACCTTCAAATATGGTACATTGGTCTTGTGTTTCTTCTTCTATTTCATGAATGAATTACTCAGTAAGAAAAGCATGTGTTGGACCAATAATAAACCTATTGCAATACAGATAAGGGAGAACTTGAACAATACTAGAGGCTCCAATGCCCAAAGGACTGCTCTTTGGGGATTCTTCAAGAACTTTTAGAACATGATGCAATCAAGGGAAAGAATCCCTACATATGTGGTTGAAAAATACAAGGACACAGTTTGTTTTATGGTGGATACAGATCAGTGTTTGATGGAAGTAGTTGAACCAAGAATTGTGTCGATCATGCCCATGAGGTATGAAGTGGATGGAAAGGTACTTGAGCTATATGTATAGCATCTGTTGAGCCAGCCTAGGGATCCTGTTGAGGAGAGATTTGAAACATATAAAGAAATTTCACTAAAACTACATCTTGAATTCAAGGCTCCAGAAATCACAAGGAAAGTAAGGAAAGAAGTTGAGCAGTTGGTTGAGAATCTAGGTATTACTAAGGAAGCTGTGAGACAAAATAGGGAAAGGATAGACAAAGCTGAGAAGGAGAAGCATGATAAGAAATAAGGAAGTGCTCTGGTAGAATCCTCCTCCACATCAAGGACTACTAGGAGCTCTGTTGCTGCCCCTGTTCCCCCAAAACCTGCTAAACTTGAGAAATTGAAAGGTAAATCATCTGGAAAAGAAGAGAAAAGGGTGAAAACTAAGGCCTCCTGGACATATAAAAGCATGAAAAATGATGAAGAAGAAACTGATTCTGATGTTGAGGTCAAAGAGTTGAAGGCCTTAGGTACAAAAGCAACCAAGGTATCTAAGGAGAAGCCCTCCAGAACAAAAGGGTAAGCAAGAGGCAAAAGACTGAAACATATGTTGAAAAGCCTACTCTTTCTGTGGATGGCATCAAATCAGTCACTATAGATGGGAACTTAAGGCCAATGACTGAATATTCTGATGATTACAATGATGCTAATAAGAGGATTCTAGACGAAGCAACAATCAGATATCTAAATATCTACAATAAGGCTTTAATTGAAATAACTTTTGAAATTCCAAAAGGTCTTGTAGATATTCTAAAGTTAAGAGAAGAAAATGCAAAAAGTAAAGACATTGAGCTTAGGGAGCATATACTGATAAAATTGTGCCCTTAGATTACTCTAGAACAAATGAACATGATATTCAAGGAAGTGAAAGATGACTTCAGGAGTAAGAAAAGAATGAATAAACTCATGCTTGGTGAAACTGATGAGATAGTCAAAGATACTTAAGAGATTCTTCTTAGTGCATTGAAAAGGCATAATCTTCCCATTGTTGAAGAAGGTACTGATGATAGGATTGATTCTTCCATTCTAGATGTTGAAGAATTAAAGAGCAATGAGCAACAAACTGAAAATGACGAATCCTCTATTCCGGAAGTGGAAATGTCAGACAAAGGACATAAAGGGGTGGCAAAGGAAGATAATGTTGATACTGATCCTTTGAATCAATCTAATGATGAAAAGGCTATTGCTGAGGATACTCAAAATCCTCCAGAAAAGATTGCAGAAGACTCTACTGGTGTAAATGTTAAGAAGGATGTCCCTGATAATGATGCAGAGAAGGATGAAATAGAGAAAGAGAAATAAATGGATAAGAGAGACAATGTGTTTGACTCTGGAAAGGGAGAATATGCAAGCCCTAAAGAGTAGAAAACTGAAATAGCTTATTGGACAAGAGACACTGCAGAAGTAGTGAAAGAAATTTTGGAAAATGATAAACTAGTTGCAGAAGAGTTGAAAGGTCCAATCATTTTGGATAGTCTTTCACCAATTCATAAGATAAAGTGGGCCTCTCTCGCACAAGCCAAGGCCAGAGAAGATATTTTGAAGACTCACATAGAAGACAGTGAGCTACTTGATCTTGCATCTGGGATTTTGGAGAAAATCATGCCAACATTCCAAAAGGACTCATCTGCATTCCCCTCTGGTCAGTTGAAGAGTTTGATAAATTCTATAAGTAGTCATTTTGAATCCCTTGAAAAATCTACAGAGGTCAAGGTTAAAAATGAATTCAATGATAAAAGATTTGATGCTCTGAAAGGGATGATTGCATTAGATAGAGTTGTACTGGATACCAGTGTAAAGAGTATTCAAAATGCTCTTACAATAAATTTTGTTTATCTTGTCCCAAAGCTATAGAGGACATTGAAATAAAAATAAAGGAGTCTAAGGAAAAACTGTCAAGTGTATCCCAATCTTTTGATCCTCTGACAGTATCAGTGATGAGCCAAGAATGTCAAACAATCAACTTGACTGAAGAAATAAAGAATTTGATGAAGGAAAAGGACAACATTGAGACAAGGATGTGTGAGCTTTGGGGACTAATTTTCCCCAAGTTGGAAGCAATGTTCAATACCATGACAGAAGCCCAAGCTGCTGCTAAGTCAATTGATCCTACTGACTTGCGGAAAGCAGAGTCTCAAATATTCATATTCAGTGGTCACATCTTAGTTTTGAACATCATGAAGAAGAGTTGGGACAATGAGTTGGTGTTGTTGAAGAATGTCTTTGGTGATGTGTTCAAACTTATGTAAATAAGTCAGAGGGTTGTTTGTATATATGCACATGTACATAAAATTTTTGGTGAATTTTAGTATGCAGATTTTGTCGAGTTTGATGCTCAATTACAAATATTGGAACTACTGGACCACAAGGCAATATTCACTCCTAGCTATAAAGTTGTATTGCATATACACTCTATTGTGGAGGAATGTGAGATTATAGAATTGTTACATCCAAAAAGTCTAGCCTTTGCCATTGATGTCAAAGGGGGAGAGAAAAAGAAGTAAAAAATGAGGAATCCATCAAAGGGGGAGCACTAGAGAATAGTAAAAAGCATAATAAGTGTACAAAGTAAGGGGGAGTTGTTCCGACACTTAGTCATTTTTCACTAAGTATTGCCATCAATGCCAAAGGGGGAGATTGTTGGCAAGAGACACTGCTATGCATGACAGGTGTTGTCATTGATGGCAACTAAGTCTATCTTACACATCCGCATTACACAATTTGTTCATACCGGAAGTCAGAGTGAAGATTTGTCTAAGTCTGGGTAGTCAAAAACAGAGCATGTGACAGGGTCCAGTATCTTGGTCCGGATCTCTTCGGTGGTAAATCATAGTGTGCTATGGATCTGAGGGAGTAATAAGGATTGTCAAGACTATCTAAATCCAGGAATTTAGCCTCCGGTGATGAAGGATTCAAAAGTTCTAAGCATCTGAGTATCGGGTTCCAGCTAGTTAGTACAGTCAGAAGAAGAACAGGTCGTCCTAGTATTTGATCTTGGTTTGGATGAAGAAAAGTTATTGGTTAAGTAATTTGTGATAACCAGTAGTATTGGCTGACATGACTGATGATTTGAGAACACAAGTTTTTGGTCCACGTTGTTGTTTGTGCATGGATTCAGCTGACAAAGCAGAGTTCTTAATAAATGTTCTAAGTTTTCTTGAAGCCGACTACAATTGATTGAATCTCTTGATGCAGATATATATAGCCGATGGATTCAAGTGTCTTGGAGTGTGTGTGGTGTGATGATGGAGTAAGTGTGAAAAGGGCAGAAGGAAGTGCGAAGGTGAAGATCTAAGCTTAGATTATGGCCAAAGAGTGAAACAGGGCAGAGTAAGGATGAAGTGTGTAAGATCAATATTTTGTGCTTATCGGAACTAAATTTTTGCATTGGTAGATGCTATTCATCAGTTTAAACATTCTGTAATCTTCTTGTAATCATTTTTGTAGGCAGTGAGCCTCTTGGAGCAGTGAGCTCTGGGCAGTGCACCCTGAAGGCATGTGCCTTCCCCATTTGTAATACTTTTAACATAGTATAATTTCTTGTGGGTTAACCCCCACCGTGGTTTTTCCCTTAATAGGGTTTTCATGTGAAAATCCTAGTGTTATGTGTGTTGATTATGTTTCTGCTCATGTGTTGTTGATTTATACTTTCATGGTTATATCATTAATTTGTTAATAAGTGATAAAGAAGGTAAATTGCTGCAAGTGATAAAGTTTGTGACAACTGATTCACCCCCCCTCTTAGTTGTCTACCCTTATTTCAACACATGGATCCCCTCCATGCATAAGGCAGCCACTGTTCCATTAAATATTAAGGAACAAATGAAGAAAACAAACATAAATGTTTTTATGTGGGAAGTGATGTACATCCCTTCTCAGAGGGATGTTTTGCAAAAAGCCTTAAGGCACTTCCCATCTGCTGAGGTAGCAGCATCAAACTCGTCATCAAAATAGAAAGAGAAGGCCCCTACTAGTCTTGTGCAACCAAGTGAAGGACAAGTAAGTACAGTCAAGAAACCATCTCCTTTCTACTTGTCTCTATTCATTGGCAAATTTTTAGTGCATAACTGCATGATAGACTCTGTGGCTAGTGTTTCAGTCATGCCCAAGAAGATTGCGGATGCATTAGGCATCAAGTATATCCCTATTTCATCAAGAGTATTGCAATTAGATGGCACCTATGTGAACACTGTAGGAGTGATCAAGGGACTGGACTTGACTCCGTATGCATGTCTGAACCTAACTTTCAAACAAGATATTTCAGTCATTGATCTTCCTCCCATCTTTGTCATTTGTCTGTCAAGAGATTTCACAGCAAAGGTAGGAGGCTACCTTTTTCTGATTGGTCTCATATGTTGCTGAGGACTAGATATGGTACATGGTTCACCATCAAGGCTGAACCAATTTCAGATTACCATGTGGAGAATTACAACCATGACTTGGTGAACCCACATGTGATGATTCAGGGTGAGGAAGTGCATAACTCAGAACCTATTGAGGCAAAACCTTCACCTCTTCCTATCCCTGACCTAGTTTAGATGAGTGGGCAATGGATCATGAAGATTTTGACCCTTCTGATACCCCTGAGGCAACTAACTTGGGCAACTACATGATCCATGAAGGGGATTCTTCAACTCCTCTACTCAAACTAGATGAGGACTCCAATTGTCTATGGAAGATGCTTTTTGATGGTGCAAAGAGCAAAAATGGAGCTGGTGCAGGTGTTTTTCTAGTCTCCCCGACTGGTAAGAAGTTGCATTTTTCTTGCATGAATAATGTAGCAGAGTATGATGCATTGGTCCATGGCCTGTTGATTGTTGAGAAGGAAAATATCAAGCATCTGGAGATCTTTGGTGATACTGAGTTGGTGGTCAACCAAGTCAGAAAGAAATGTGCTACAAAAAACTAGCTTCTAAGAGCTAACAGACATAGAGTTTGGGACTTGTTTGAGAGTTTTGATGCTCTTAATCTACAGGTAACCCCAATAAAATTAAATTGAGAGGCTAATCAATTAGCAATGGTGGGAGCTCAATTTTCCCCACCTATAGATTTGTTTCAGGGTCTCGATTAGCATGTGAAAATGGTCATCAGGCCCTCTGTTCCTAACAATAATATTCATTGGCAAATTTTTGATAGTGATGAGCGGATCACATGCTTTATCCAGAATGAAGCCGAGTTCTCTTCAAGGGCGCAGCCTAGGTTACAAGAATCCTATGGTGATCAGATCATCCAGCTCAAATTAAACAAGTTGCCCAAGGGTCTAGTCACCCTTGAGGCCATCTTTAGTCATGATGATGAGTTCAGGGGCAAGAAAAATAACATGACCTTCAAGAAAGAAGATTACCAGAAGGTAACCGTCACCCAGGATAGAGAGTTGCTGCTAGGAAAAGTGTGTAGCGATGCAGAGGACCAAGAATTCGTAAGACTTGCCCAAAAGTATAATGATGTCCTGGCATGGACATATGAAGATCTTAAAGGATTCAATCTATATGTGGCTCAACATGCCATCGATTTGGATCCTAACTGCAAGCCAATTAGCCAAAAGCAACAACCTATAAATCCAAAGATCAAGCCGCTCATGAGGAAAGAGCTTGCTAAGCTCATACAAGCAAGGATTATCTTCCCTATCAAGTATTCTACTTGGGTGGCTAATCTAGTGCCTGTGAGAAAGAAGAACAAAGAGATTAGGTTCTGTGTAGACTTCAGGGACCTAAATCGAGCCTCCCTAAAGGATCATTACCCTTTGCACTCTATGGATCAAATTTTACAAACAGTTGCGAGGGCAGAGAGGTTTTCATTATTGGATGGCTTCTTTGGCTATAACTAGATCATTGTCAAAGAGGAGGACAAATTTAAGACAACATTCACAACCAAATGAGGGATCATGGCATATGCAAAAATGCCATTTGGTTTGTCTAATGTTGGTGCCACATTTCAAAGGGCAATGGATATTGCCTTCAAAGGATTTATAAATAGGTTCATCCTGATTTATCTAGATGACATCACAGTCTTCTCCAAGAAGGGGGAGAACCATATGGAGCATCTGGAGAAAGTTTTCCAGAGGTGTAGAGAGTTTGGGGTGTCTCTGAACCCCAAGAAATGTATTTTTTCTGTTCCTCAAGGTAAGCTTTTGGGTCACATAGTATCTGAGGATGGAATATCCATAGACTCGGATAGAACATCTGCTCTCCTTTCTCTTCCCCTGCCTGCTCACAAAAAGGCTTTACAATCATTTCTAGGGCAAATCAACTTTGTTAGGAAGTTTATTCCTAATTGTGCTAGCTTAGTGAAGCCTCTAACCCTTATGCTCAAGAAAGATGCAGTCTTTAGATGGACTAAAGAAGGGAAGGATGGTTTTGAGAAGATCAAGGAGGAGATTGTCCATGCGCCTACTCTCATGAACCTGAATTATGAGAAGGACTTTGTCCTCTATCCATATGGAGGAGAGAACAATATTGCTGATGTCTTGATGCAGTAAAATGAACATGGACTGGAGCAGCCCCGGCCTTCTTCAGTTAGACCTTGAAGGATTATGAGGTCAGATATAGCCCCATGGATAAATAGGTATTTTCCATTGTTAGAGCTTTAAAGAAATTTAGATATATGCTAGCAAATAATCATATTAAAGTTTTAGTTTCTCATCCTAGTGTGAGAGATTACATAATGGGGATAAAGATTAGTGAAAAATGAGCCAACTGGGTCACCAAGATCCTGGAACATGATGTGATCATCAAAGCCACTAAGTTGATTATAGGCAGAGGATTGTGTGAACAACTAGCTCAGACTTCAATAAATGAAGTGAATTCATCCTATCATTTGAATGAGGAACCTACGACTGAGCCATCAGTTGTGAGTTCTTGGACAATAGATATGGCTAGCTTCCTATCCACTGGTGAGTATCCCTACGGACTGAACAAAGCCAAAAGAAGACATTTCAGGCTGTAGTCTATCCCTTATGCTTTGGTAGATGTTGTTCTCTTCAAGAGAAACTTAGATGGAGTCTTATTGAGATGCATATAATAAGATCAGGTTGATAGACTTCTTGGTGAGTTTCATGCTGGTCCAGCTGGTGGCCATTTCCCTACTAGAGCTATAGCAATGAAAATAATGAGGGCATGTTACTTTTGAATCACACTATTCAATGATGCCCATATATGGGTAAGAAAATGCAAAGAGTGCGCTCTCTTTGCTGGAAAGAAAAGATTGACGGCTCTTCCCCTCCACCCTATTCAAGTTGATCAACCCTTCTCACAGTGGGGATTAGGCTTCATTGGCATGATAAACCTTGTTTCCACTGTTGGTCAAAAGTGGGTTTTGACTGCAACAGATTACTTCACGAGGTGGGTTGAAGCAGTCCCACTCAAGGAGGCCACTGAGTCATCAATCATGGATTTCTTGGAAGAAATCATGACAAGGTTTGGAGCTCCTCATACTATTATTTTTGATAATGCATAAGCATTCACTAGTTTTAGGATTGCTGATTGGGCTCTTAAGTACAATGTGTTCTTGAAGACTTCATCCAACTATTACCCCCAAGGTAACAGGCTGGCTGAATCCACCAATAAGAACTTGATCAGGATCTTGAAGAGAACCATGGAAACAAATAAGAGACAATGACACAATAAGATCAGGTTAGCTCTTTGGGCTGATAGGATCACATACAAGAGAGCCATTGGGAACTATCCTTTTGTTCTGGTGTATGGAAGAGAGGATAGATTTCCTATATCCTTAGAATTTCCTGCACTAGATCTGGCTCATCAGTTGGAGTTAGAAGGAGAAGATGCAAGGTTTGTCAGGACGGTTGAATTGACCAAACTAGAAGAACAAAGACAATCAGCCATGATCACATTAGAAGAACATCAGATGCAAACCAAAAATTATTTTGACAAAAGGGCCAAGGTCCATACCTTCAAAGAAGGTGATCTTGTCTTAAAATGGGATGCTGATTGAGCCAAACCCAGAGGCCACACCAAGTTTGATGCACTTTGGAGTGGGCCTTATGTCATCATCAGCACCAAGAAAGCCAATGCCTTCATTCTTTCAAGGTTAGATGGTGAAGTTCTACTGATCTCAGTGAATGAGACCCATCTCAAACCTTACCATTAAGGTTGGTATGAGATCTTGTATATATTGTTTTAGTTTATTTCAGTTTTAGTTTTCTCTTTCCCTAAGTGCTCTTGCACAAGCTGCATTGTCATTAGGAGAATACATGCCTCTTTCCTTTTATGTGTTTTGGGAGGCAGGTTTCAGTTGTCTTGACCTACTTCATTCTTCTTTTGGACTCTATGCCCAATGGATGTGCAAGGCCACTGATCTATTTGTTTAGGAGGCAAACATTCTTGAGAGGTCACCAAAATGTTGACCCATTTTCCTCTGTCTAGAGTCAAATAGTTCACCTTGAAAAAATCCTAGATATCCCTTGGAATGTAGCCCTGCAGGCCTTAAATCCTTCAAATCTTGATGCTTTGCCTTGCAAAAACTACCTAAAATCTCATCTAAAAAATCCTTGCATACAACCCAGAAATCCTTAATCTTCAAATGCATTCCTTCGTAGGGATTTCCCATTTTCATACTTAGTCATTTTGGCGTGGATATCCTGATGATGTCATCCAGATCTTAGCTAACATCCTGATTATCTTAATATCCCAGACCTTAGCTAAGGTCTCATATCCCCTTCATATTCAGACCTTAGTTAATATCTAGATGTTTTCTAAGTATCTGGATCTTAACTAATGTCTGGGTCCTTTGCAAATGTGTAGACCCTTATGAATATGATGATGACATCATCTAGATATTTCCTAATATCTAGATCTTCCCGATATCCATGATCTTGCGAATGTCCTGATGACATCATCGAGTTCCCCTAAAGAAGTGCATATGATGATGACATCATCCAGACATTCCACCTCTGGTATGTTATCTTACAGTGCTAATATCCTGATGATGTCATCTAGATCTCCTCTTCAACGAAGCTCTTCATGCCGATGACATCATCAGGATATTCGTAAAAGACATCTGGATATTAAGTTAATATCCTGACAACGGATATCCATGCAGATGACAGCCCCTCAATGCTACGAAGGAAAATTTAACAGGTGCATCCGAATATCGCATTGCCCACAGTGTGCTGAAGCTGACATCATGTCTCCACTGCGTGGCTACAAAATAACGGTAGGTGTAAAGTATGTTGTGGCCTATGGCCATAAGATTGATGATTCAAAAGGATAAAGAAGATTACGCTAGGTGTCAAAGGATGAAGCGAAGAGGAGGGGCCGATAAGAATTGGATGGTAGCGCAACATCGCAGGGGAATCTTGTTTGCAAGAAAGATTCACTGCACGACTGCAAAATGATGACACGTGGCTTGTTCCTTGAGAAAGGAAAAGGTCTTGAGTAATAAAGATCCATGTGGAGGGCTTAGCGTGCTCTTGTAGAGCCAAATGGAGATGGCCCACTTCCTACTGTGCAATCGCGATATACTGCCACATAAGTAGAATCTTTGGGCCAAAATTGCAAAATAAAAAGGAAAAGCAATGACCATTGATGTTAAAAGAAGACTCATCTATGACTAAAATTCAAAAGGGACTTTTAGACATCCTGAAGGTGATAAGATGCACGAACTCGGCCAAACAACATTGCAGGGGTCAATTTTTTCAAAGGATTCAGAGCTGATGAAGACACAAAGACTCAAGGGTTTGAATTTTAAAGTGTTGTAAAAGCTTTGCTTGATGAATTTAAAGAGTTTTGTCTCATATGCCATCAATGCAGATCATATGCTTCTGAACTGCCCCTTTTCAAATATTTGTTGCATTTATGGTCGTAGGTCGATGAATCAACAGCTCGCATTGAAGGCGCAAATATCTTCCATCAGATATTTTCTGCAATGAATTCTTGCAGGCTGACATTCATTTTGGCAGAGATATTTTTTGGCAGAGATATTTTTTGACAAAGCCCATGGGGCAATTTATTGTAACCTAATTAGGTCATTTGGAATTAGATGCTATATATGCATGAATGTAAGATGTAAAAAGGGTTGGAAAATAGTTAGTCTTATGCTTCTGTATTCCAAATAGAACTTTCCTTTGCTGTAACTATGCCTCTTGATCAATACATATGGTGTTTTACTTTTTCATGTTTTTTAACTCTGTGTAGTCTTCGAATTGGCTATTTTTTGTGAATGTTTAATTCCTAACAATCCATTCTTTACCTCTATTAAAATGTCCATGATCTATGTAAGTTTATTAGCTGTATTTCTTTATTTGTCCATCTTAGCCCTGTGAATGTTCTTTATTCAAACCTGGTGTACCACCTCCCCTTTATTTTTAGTTTTACTCCCTCTTCCTCTTTTCCTATCAGGTGGATAGATTAGGTTTAGTCTTAGGATCGTTGAATTCTTCTCATTCAGCAAAGGTACCAGCCTCTCTCTGGAGATTCGGCCTTCCTGTAGAGTCCCACACCTAGAGTTTGTCTCAATGTTTCACTAGATTATTGGAGCCCTAAAAGCCTTCAACACTGGGTGCAAATATATGTGACAACAATAGGATCTACGATTAAGTATGTATATACATTTGACCCAACCGACCCTAGTTCCTAGACTTATAACCAAGTTACTAAATAAAGACCTCATGTTCGATTATCACCCATTTCCATTCCAACACTTACTAATATTGCCAAGATCAACTTCAGACACATAAATATGCATAACATCACAATCAACATAGAATAAGACCAATCGTATTCAAACCGAGGATGGTAGTAAACATAATTTCTTCATAATGCAATAGTTATGCAAAGCCCTAATATGGCCCTAAACGATATCCTACTATATAGGAATCAATGATAGCAAATATCATAAATATATTATATTCTCAACATGCATTACCAAGGGACTCACATGATCATTATCTAAAACCTCGAAGGATTACAACAATAACTATAGACATGCTTTAAGCTAGATTAATACCTAAGTCATACTCAAGAGAGTCAGTGTAACCCTATTATCATTAGATCATCATACAAATATGTCCACTCAATAATAATAATAATCATATTCTTAACCTTTGATTGCAATCGCCATATGGTACTAACCAATATTCTTAAGATAGTCCATATCATGATCCATATAATATTTACACTTGTCATTTATTTTAAATTTGACCTTAATGGTCAATAGTAAGTAATTTCATACAATAGCAATAGGTTTATAGATCAATCCTTATACTTCGATCTCAATGGTCGTAAGATACATAAACACCACACTCTGACAACACATCGTCCCATATCCAACATCATGCTACTGGCAAGCAACCAGACACAAAAAACAATATATCTGTAGGGTCTTCAACCTCCACTAACAATCCTCATGATTTAGTACCCAATAATGCTAGGATCGTTTCTTAGCTCAAGCATTTATGAAGGATGGAGTTCACAAGGTATTAGGTCTCAAGTCAATTAATAGTTCACACTAAATTAAATCCATCTCCAGGTTTCCCAAATACCAACAACTATAACTGAGCCTATACACCTCTGACATGCCCATCATTTGCTATTAAAGGTATAAACAATATTTTTCCAACTACAATTTGTTGCAAGTATGAGGTAAACCAGTGTTGTCATTGATGTCAACATACTCATATTGCTTTGACAAGAAGGACTCAATGAGCAGTGTGCTGAGGATATTGAGAAAATTAGCCTCAATCAGGAACAGTAAAGAACAGTGATGAGAAGAAGGCAAATGTACTGTATAGGATGCGAACCGGAGGATGCGGATTAAAGGGTTTGTAGATATGAGTCTTGAGATGCTTCAGTTAAGATTTCAAAGGTCCGCATGAAGATCTGAAGGAGTTGTGGCTGTCGGTGTAGAACCGGTTCCGGCAAGTATTCAGAGGTGACAGAGGATCACAAAAAGGTCCGGTGAGGTCCGGAACTGTATAATGCGGATTAAAGGGTTTGTAGATATGAGTCTTGAGATGCTTCAGTTAAGATTTCAGAGGTCCGCATGAAGATCTGAAGGAGTTGTGGCTGTCGGTGTAGAACCGGTTCCGGCAAGTATTCAGAGGTGACAGAGGATCACAAAAAGGTCCGGTGAGGTCCGGAACTGTATAATCCTAATCTGCGGATTCGAAGGAGTCTTTGGGATGTCCTTGTGATGTGCCATCTTGAGTTGTGTATAATTTGGAGGTCCGGAAGTACCTCCTGCATTATGACAGTGGGGACAGTCTGTGTTCTTGAAGTTCTGGATGAGGAAGACAAGAGATTCCAGTAAGTAGAGGAAGTGCGGATGTATCCGGTCATTCAGGCAGGCTTGTGAAGGTTCTTGGATCATGTTGAGGTTGTGTTGTTGGTCCACATTGATAGTAGAGCTCGGAATTGAAGTTATTCTTCCGGATGAAGTTCTTGCTCTGTTTAGCCGACCGGATGAGTTGTTCATCCTGCGAATGTTCTTGTGGTGGCCGACCGGATGTGTTATTCATCTTGCGGATACTCTTATGGTTGTTTGCCGACTTAGATGTTTGTTCCTAAGTCAATGTCTTGTATAAATAACGGTTTGTGAGTTCATTTCGATGTGTGGATTATGTGGATGAGTGTGGCATAGCGAAGAGAAGTGCGAAAGGCAGAGCAGAGGTTTTTGGGCTTAAATGGAACTGATCCGGACATGGTAGAGATGTCATTCTCCAGTTCAAGATTGTGATTCTTATCACTTTGTAGACAGTGTGTCTCCTTGTAGGCAGTGGGCCTCTTTGTGAGCAGTGTGCTCGGGCAGTGAGCCCTAATTGGCAAGTGCCATTCTTTTTCTTATTCTTCTAACAGAGAATAATCCTTGGGTTAATCACCCCGTGGTTTTTCCCTTAACCGGGGTTTCCACGTCAAAATCTTGGTGTTCAATGTGTTGATGTTTATCTGCTCTTGTGTTTATGTATTCTACTTTCATGGATGATTAATTGATATGCTGTTAACTAACAACGAAGAATCAAGTGTTTGAAAGAACAAGAAGTTTTATACAACTGATTCACCCCCCCCTCTTAGTTGTATGCCTTAAATCCAACAATTGGTATCAGAGCCAAGTTCCTCTGAAAGGAGCTTAACTGCTTGAGGAGATCCAGGATGTCGTCATACAAGAAGGATAGTCTGAAGTTCGATGGAACCAACTTCACTCTCTGGAAAGGTCGCATGAAGTGTCACTTGGAATGTATGGGAAAAGCATACTTGGCTATGGTCTCAAAACCATATGTACCTCCACAAGGTGGTCTGACAACTCTGAATGAAATCACAGATGCTGAAAATAATCTGCGGACCAAGGAAGCCCTACTAAGCGCATTGAATGATTCATATCTCTCAAATGTTATTGACCTACCAACTGCATATGAGATCCTGACTAAACTGGAACTTCTGTATGAAGGAGATGAGTTTGTCAAAAGTGCAAGGTTGCAAAGTCTGAAAGGGAAATTTGAAAGATTGAAGATGAGAGATGATGAAAACATCACTACCTTTATGCCAAGAGTGAATGAGCTGGTATGTGGAATTAGAAATGCTGGTGGAACTCTAGATGAAAATGAGATTGTCTGCAAAATCCTAAGATCCCTCCCTGCTGCCTACAAAATCAAGGTTGCTGCAATTGATGAATTTAGAGCCCACACAACTGTCACAAGAGAACAATTGGCTGGCAAGCTAGCTGCATTTGAAATGACCGAGTTTGGAGATGATCTTCCCAAGACTGAATCTGCTTTCAAAGCCAGTGCCTATGTGAAAGGCAAACAGAGAATTGATCCGGGAGAAAACTCTTCAAGGAAGATGACATGGTATGATCAAGCAAGAAGAGACATGGAAGAAGAAGAAGCAGAAACAGCTCAACTTGAAGCCCTCATTGCAAAAAGACTACCAAGAGGATCCGGTAAGTACGAAGGAAAACTACCTTTTAAGTGCTTCAACTGCAATAAGATTGGTCATTTTGCTTCAAGATGTCCGGAAAGATCTGCAAGGTCTAATACTAACAGACAAAGGTTTCAAAAGAATTGCTATTATGTTCATGAAGAAGATGACAATGAAGGAGTAACAGATGATGAATCAGAACTAGGAAGCAAATCCGGAAATGAGTGGGTGTTTATTGCCATCAAGGAAGAAGATTCAATACTCTCTGAATCTGTCAATCACAAAGTTGTTGAAAAAGCTTTGGCTGCTCAAGTGGAAGAAAAGGATGATTGGGTTATTGACAGTGGATGTTCTCACCATATGACTGGTGACAAGAATAAGTTCTTGAATTTGGAAAGGTATGAAGGAGGAATGGTAAAGTTTGGTGACAATTCTGCTGGCAGAATCAGAGGCAAGGGAACTATTTCCTTTGATGGAAAGAGCAAAACAGGTAATGTACTATATGTTGAAGGATTGAAGCACAATCTTCTCAGTGTTGGTCAGTTAGTAGACAAAGGCTATGATCTTCGGTTCAAGAATGGAAAATGCAGAATCTTTACAAGCTCCGGAACTGAAATTGCATCCGGTGCTCAAACAAAAGGTAATATCTTTCATCTGGTTGGTTCAAACAAAAGTTGTCTATTTGCTCAAGTTGATCAGAGTTGGTTATGGCATAGAAGAATGTGTCATGTGAATTTTGATAACATCATCAAGATAAGCAATATTCAGGCTGTAAGAGACCTTCCAAAATTGGTGAAACCTACAAATAGTTTGTGCAAAGAATGTCAGCTAGGTAAACAGAGCAGAGTCTCTTTCAAAAGCAAAGATCAGTCCTCTACCGGATTGTTGGAATTAGTACATACTGATCTTTGTGGTCTGACAAGAATCAAGAGTCTGCAAGGTGATAGATATTTCATGTTGTTAATTGATGACCATTCCCGGATGATGTGGGTTACCTTTCTAAAAGAAAAATCAGAAGCATTTGAGAAGTTCAAAATTTTCAAAGCTATGGTAGAGAATCAAACCGGATTGAAACTAAAGTGTCTAAGGTCTGATAGAGGTGGTGAATTTACATCTGGTGAGTTCATTGACTTTTGTGAGAAGCAGGGTATAAGGAGACAATTGTCTGCTCCTAGGACTCCACAGCAGAATGGAGTAGTTGAAAGAAAGAACCGGACCATCCAGGAAGCTGCTAGGACAATGATGTTGGAAGCAAATGTTCCTCAGATGTTTTGGAAAGAAGCTATCAGCACTGCAGTCTACACTCTCAATCGAGTTCAAATCAGAAACAACACCGGTAAGACCCCCTATGAACTCTGGTTTGGCATCACTCCTACTGTGAAATATTTCAGAGTATTTGGTAGCAAGTGTTATATTAAAAGAGATGAAGATCTAGGAAAGTTTGATGCTAGAAGTGATGAAGGAATTTTCTTGGGCTACTCCACTCAAAGCAAAGCATACCGGTGTTACAATAAGAGATTGAGGAAGATGATAGAAAGCACCAATGTGAAAGTTGATGAAGGAATTGAGAAGCCTTCAAGATTTTATGAGTTTGATGAAGATGATCAAGATGGTGTTCAGGTTAAAGGGACTCAATCCCCTCTGGTAAGTCAGAATCAACTTGATCCAGTAAATCAGGAAGAAGAAATAGGTCAGAATGAACCTGATCAAGAAGCAACAGTGCAGGATATTCCCAAAATTCCAAGGTATGTAAGATAGAACCACTCAGAAGATCAGATCATAGGTGACAGAAACAAAGGTGTGCAAACTAGAAGGAATGTTGCTCAAAATCAGGATGAATGTTGTCTGATTTCAAAGATTGAACCTAAAACAATAAATGAGGCTCGCAATGATGAAAATTGGACCAAAGAAATGGAAGATGAATTAATGCAAATTGAGAAAAATCACACTTGGGATCTTGTTCCCAGACCTAGAGACAGGAATGTGATTGGAACCAAATGGGTCTTCCGGAACAAACTGAATGAAGCTGGTGAAGTTATCAGAAACAAAGCCAGATTGGTCTGCAAAGGCTACTCTCAAATAGAAGGAATTGACTTTGAAGAGACCTTTGCTCCGGTGGCAAGAATTGAAGCAGTCAGATTATTTCTTGCATTTGCTGCCTTCAAAGACTTCAAGGTATATCAGATGGATGTCAAGTCTGCTTTCCTAAATGGTGATCTGGAAGAAGAAGTTTACATTGAACAACCGGATGGATTTCAATTGTCTGATAATGATGATATGGTCTGCAAGTTGAAGAAAGCATTGTATGGACTAAAGCAAGCCCCAAGAGTATGGTATGAAAGGTTGGATAAGCATCTTGTGCAGATTGGATTCAGCAAAGGTACTGCTGACAGTAACTTATATTTCAAAATTGATCATGAAAACATTTTGATTGTTGAAGTGTTTGTAGATGATATCATTTTTGGAGGAAGAGATAGTATGTGCAAAACTTTTGCAAATCAGATGAAATGTGAGTTTGAAATGTCTATGCTTGGTGAAATGAATTTCTTCTTGGGTCTGCAAATTACTCAAACAAAGAAAGGAATCTTCATTTCTCAGACCAAATATGTGAAAGAATTGTTAAGGAAATTTGGTATGGAAGATTCAAAACCCATGAACACTCCCATGGCAACCGGATGTAAGTTGAGCAAAGATGATGACTCCCCAAAGGCAGATCAGACAATGTATAGATCAATGATTGGTGGATTGTTGTATCTCACTCAGACTAGACTAGATATAATGCAGGCTGTTGGTCTTGTGGCAAGATTCCAGGCTGATCCTAGAGAATCTCATGTTATGGCAATCAAAAGAATTTTTAGGTACCTGAAAGGAACAGTTGAGTATGGTCTATGGTACCCTAGAGATCCGGATTTCTCTCTTCATGCTTACACAGATGCAGATTGGGCAGGAGATGTGGATGACCGGAAGAGCACTAGTGGTGGAGCATTCTTTTTGGGGAAGAGATTGGTTTCTTTGCTAAGCAAGAAACAAGATGCAATATCTCTGTCTACAACTGAAGCAGAATACATTGCAGCAGCAGGTAGTTGCACTCAAATCTTATGGATGAAGCAGATGCTAAGAGACATTAAAGTTGAATATGAGGAGCCTATCACAATTTTCTGTGATAATTCAAGTGCAATTAATATTTCTAAGAATCCGGTATTGCATTCTAAGACTAAGCACATATCTATCAAGTTTCACTTTTTGAGAGAACAAGTGAACAAGGAAGAAGTCAGATTGGAGTATGTTCCCTCAAAGGATCAGATTGCAGATATCTTTACTAAACCTCTTCCCAAGGCCTCTTTTGAATATCTCCGGGAGAAGTTAGGGGTCATGGCCCCTCCGGTGATGAACTAGGATGCACTGATGTGCATCAGTCCGGTGGATATCACAGTCATATCTTGTGATCCGGATTGATGATGGGGAGCTGCTACTAAGGGGGAGTAGCTGGTATGATTCTGATGTGTTAAAATTGCAAGTATGAGCCCTTTGCCATTGATGTCAAAGGGGGAGAGAAGACATGTGAAAAACAAGTGGCTGATGATCAAAGGGAGAGCAGTAAATGAGGAGAAGACATGTTGCTGATAGGGGGAGCTGTGACAGAAAGGAGAAGTTCTTGTCTTGATGGTTTTTCACATCATATGTTGCCATCAATGACAAAGGGGGAGACTGTTACAAGTATGAGGTAAACCAGTGTTGTCATTGATGTCAACATACTCATATTGCTTTGACAAGAAGGACTCAATGAGCAGTGTGCTGAGGATATTGAGAAAATTAGCCTCAGTCAGGAACAGTAAAGAACAGTGATGAGAAGAAGGCAAATGTACTGTATAGGATGCGAACCGGAGGATGCGGATTAAAGGGTTTGTAGATATGAGTCTTGAGATGCTTCAGTTAAGATTTCAGAGGTCCGCATGAAGATCTGAAGGAGTTGTGGTTGTCGGTGTAGAACCGGTTCCGGCAAGTATTCAGAGGTGATAGAGGATCACAAAAAGGTCCGGTGAGGTCTGGAACTGTATAATGCGGATTAAAGGGTTTGTAGATATGAGTCTTGAGATGCTTCAGTTAAGATTTCAGAGGTCCGCATGAAGATCTGAAGGAGTTGTGGCTGTCGGTGTAGAACCGGTTCCGGCAAGTATTCAGAGGTGACAGAGGATCACAAAAAGGTCCGGTGAGGTCCGAAACTGTATAATCCTAATCTGCGGATTGGAAGGAGTCTTTGGGATGTCCTTGTGATGTGCCATCTCGAGTTGTGTATAATTTGGAGGTCCGGAAGTACCTCCTGCATTATGACAGTGGGGACAGTCTGTGTTCTTGAAGTTCCGGATGAGGAAGACAAGAGATTCCAGTAAGTAGAGGAAGTGCGGATGTATCCGGTCATTCAGGCAGGCTTGTGAAGGTTCTTGGATCATGTTGAGGTTGTGTTGTTGGTCCGCATTGATAGTAGAGCCCGAAATTGAAGTTATTCTTCCGGATGAAGTTCTTGCTCTGTTTAGCCGACCGGATGAGTTGTTCATCCTGTGAATGTTCTTGTGGTGGCCGACCGGATGTGTTATTCATCTTGCGGATACTCTTATGGTTGTTTGCCGACTTAGATGTTTGTTCCTAAGTCGATGTCTTGTATAAATAACGGTTTGTGAGTTCATTTCGATGTGTGGATTGTGTGGATGAGTGTGGCATAGCGAAGAGAAGTGCGAAAGGTAGAGCAGAGGTTTTTGGGCTTAAATATAACTGATCCGGACATGGTAGAGATGTCATTCTCCAGTTCAAGATTGTGATTCTTATCACTTTGTAGACAGTGTGTCTCCTTGTAGGCAGTGGGCCTCTTTGTGAGCAGTGTGCTCGAGCAGTGAGCCCTAATTGGCAAGTGCCATTCTTTTTCTTATTCTTCTAACAGAGAATAATCCTTGGGTTAATCACCCCGTGGTTTTTCCCTTAACCGGGTTTTCCACGTCAAAATCTTGGTGTTCAATGTGTTGATGTTTATCTGCTCTTGTGTTTATGTATTATGCTTTCATGGATGATTAATTGATATGCTGTTAACTAACAACGAAGAATCAAGTGTTTGAAAGAACAAGAAGTTTTATACAACTGATTCACCCCCCCCCCCTCTCAGTTGTATGCCTTAAATCCAACACAATTATATTAAGAAAGGTCAATTTTGGCAAGGACTGTGTAGAGGAGTCAAAGGATGTAAATTTTGTCACAATCTTTTTAAGACATAACTGACTTTCATAGGCCCAATCTTGGTCACCTCAACGATCTTTTATCATTTAATCATATCAATGATAAGATAAGAAGTAGGACCTCTTACCACTATTTCACAAGAAAATGACAGTCAATGGGATTACTTATAGCCCCAAAATTCATAAATAGTAATGCATAGAATATTGTGATGGTACAATTGGTCCTTGCTACTCATACAACCAACTATATTCTCATTTAATTAATAACCATACCATTCACTATTTTAGTGACCCAAAACATAATTATGTACACCATTACCTTGTCATTTTCTACCCAAAGTAAGTATCAAATCATTATTCCAAGGATCCAAAACATAAAATGTAATTGAGCAACAATTTGAACATAAGCTGCAAGGAAAATTAATCATAGTTTCAGATCATTTAAGAGAGGATTTATTCATAAATTCTTCTTATTGAATTTGTGCATAAATTTGTGAAGGCTGTGGTGATAGATAGTGCCCTTTGCAATTGCAACGTTTCACAGAAAATTCCATTTTCAATTATGCCAGAATCGGTGTACAAACCCTCTTCCCCAAAGCTCCAATTTAAGCATGGTAGGTAGGATCCTAGTTTGTTTAAATGTTTAAAAGGCCCTTCCGACAAATTTATTTGACAATATCTTGCCGCCATGGCATTCCATAAGACCACATTTCTTTGAGGCATTTTGTCAAACAGCTCATATCCCTTCTTATGCTTCCACATTTTTCACACATGTTCACCATATGAGTGCGTGGAGAGGAGAGACTCTTATTTTATTAGTTGAACTGTCATGAATACTTTTCCTACTCACCATTTTAGAGACAATAGCAACTACTACATTGAACAAGAGTTCAACGGGTATTACAGATAGTAATTATTTTTAATGAAAAGAACATCAATATATATTAAACTGTATTAACTGTTATGCAGCAGTCATAGGTTTTCTTTTTGCTTTGATGGACGTCCATACCTGCATTTGTTTTCCTCACCAAACCTACGTCAATCCCCTTTAATGGTTAAGGGTTGCATATGCCTTGTTTACATGGATGCCTTGTCTTCCTCTTCTCTCCAACTGCCTCTTTTAATTGTTTGTCCCCCAGCCATCAACCCCATTTGTGGACATATCTTTTAATTTTATTTTAATTTTTATTTTGCCACATTGTCCTTCCATGGGAATGTGACATATAATTTCAAAGTATTTAAGATGGTTCAGTATTGACATGTCAATCATTTAAGTTCTTTAAGTCGCCTTTTATCTTAGAAGTTGAAGTGTCACTTGGTCATTTATTGGAGGTATGTTCTTTGTGGATGTCCTCACCTTTGTGTAATTATACATGTGTACTAAAAGATATTGGGTTTAACAATTTAAAGGTTGTGAGTTGTAAGCACTAAGTATTGAGTTCAAAAAAAATACATGAAGAATAGAATAGGACATAATAATATGCTCTTTTTAGTATTACTCACAAGCATTACAAAATTCACCAACTAATAAACCATAATACAAATATCCAAAAAGTTAAGCATTACAAAATTCACCAACTAATAAACCATAATATAAATATCTAAAAAGTTAACTTGAAGCTAGAAAAATTATATCTAATCCTACTGTATTGAAATCAATTAAGGTCCTCAAAAGATCTTTCTTTTTATTTTTCTTCAATAAATATTAATTATAAAGATCTAAGGTCAATATATGTTGATTTTCATTGGTAACTGTTAAGGATTTGGTAAATGTTCTTTGTCAACTTTATACAACCATGTATTACTTTTGTATAATTTTACTCTATGTTTCTGTATAGTCTTTGTAACTCTTTGTTCTTTGGAACATTTATTAAACTTTGTACAACCATATATTACCTTCATATAATTTTACTGTATGTTTCTGTATAATCTTTGTATCTTCTTTTTAAAATCTTTTTGACTGTCGCACCTTCATAGCTTTATTCAATTTAAAAAAAAAAAAAAAAAAATCTAAAATCATTTTACGATGTAAAGCAACTCACTATCAACAAAACAATGAATATATTTACGAGATATTACTTGGGTACTCTGAAAGGCCTGCACTATGTGTCGAGTTCGAATCTGGACAATTTTACTCAATTAAAAAAGCACGCCTCTGGTCTCTTTCGTGGATAAAGATGACAAATCCACATAAAAGGGGGAAGGGAAAAAAGAGGATTGAAGTATAAGCCTTATCCACTCACCATTGATGACAAAATGATGATATGACTTGGTTTTGACTACACCTTAAAAGAAAAGGTACCATCTAACTCACTGTAAACTCTTTTTACCTGCTGTGGTTAAGGTGAGTGTTAATTAGGTTATCTTGAGTGTCTTGAGTTAATTGAATTGTCTATTTTGCTTTGAAATGGGTTTAGCTTGAATATCAATATCAAAGCAAATAGGTTTAAGAATTGTTTCTAATGCTCCCATAGAAATTTTCTGGCACAATTTAATTCTACATTCCTCTAGATTTAACCTTCTTTGTTGAAAAAAATAGTTTCTTGTTGGTGATTCTACGTTTCTCTAGATTTAACCTTCTTTGGTGGAAAAAAATAGTTTCTTGTTGGTGATTCTACATTTCTCTAGATTTAACCTTCTTTGGTGAAAAAAATAGTTTCTTGTTGGTGATTCTACATTCCTCTAGATTTAACCTTCTTTGGTGAAAAAAATAATTTCTTCTTGGTGATTCTACATTCCTCTATATTTAACCTTCTTTGGTGAAAAAAATAGTTCCCTGTTAGTGGAATGTCATTGTAGGGGCATCTTTGTGAAGTTGCTATTAATGTGAAGACGTGTCAGATTATGTGTTGCCATATCATTATCAATTCTTGAAATATCTGTTTTAAATTTCCATCCTTATCCACATTCACCCACTGTTTCATCATCTTCTTTATCTTTCCCAGTCTTCTTTGTGAATCTCAAGACTCTGTGTGTTGTGCTTCATCTGAGATCACATTGAACATGGCTTCCCGAGCAACAGTATTCTTATTATAGCCCTTAATCTATATGCACACTTTTTTTATTTTTGATGTCAGATTCACTTAGATCTACACAATTTAATAAATCTAAGCTCACTGATATGGATACTGATGTAAAATGGCAGGCTCATTGGAGAAGTATCCTGTCAAGATATAAGAATGCCAGGCAGATTTCTACAAGTAGTCAATTCAAGATGCAGCCCCATGCATCATCCCATGGAGGAGCTGCTGCTGCAGGATCCTTGAGGTTGGCTCTCAACCCATGTTTTAAATCCAGTTTTTTCTCAAATGTTTTAGTACTGCAAGTGATTTTCTCCTATACCCATTTCTGTAAGCTAAATATGCTACTATTTCCTTTATTTGTTTGGTGAAGAACATTCAAAACAGATTATATACCAATATACACTCTGTTTGGGATGATCTTCTTGGCTGTGTCTCTGGGGATTTTAAATGTCAGGCAGGAGCTGGTGCACTGCCCCAATGTCCTTGTTGATAAAAAGAAAAGGAAGACAATCCCTGAAGTGGACTACTCAGATGTTATGATGAAGAAATCTGAGGACTTTGTAAATAAGAGCATTTTCAGGAAATTTGGCCAGAGGGATTCTCAGCTTCCCAAGCCAATGTCTTGAGCATACAGATCTTCCTACATATAAGCCCATAGTATTTAATATTTGATGGTTTTCTCTTATGTCCTTAAAGATGTCCATATGTGTGACTGTTTGGCGTTGTGTCTGATGTAAGTAATAGTATGCAATCATATTTATATAAATATCCTTTTTATGGGAATTCTATTGTGCTCCCATGGAAACTCTATTGTAGTCCGTCCTTAGATTGTAAGCATGGCCGTTTATTAATTTTAAATTATTCAGTTAGTTATACAATTCTACCCTCTTTCTTTATATAAAGTTGTATTTTCTTTATCAGATATATAAATGTTTTCCATTAAATAGATTTAAATTGTATTTCTTGCTGGTAAGAGAGTTTGTTTTTAACTTTTATAACAAAGTTAAAATTATTTCAGGGTTATGTATAGCTGGAAAAAATATAATATACAGAAAGAGCTCATTATGATTCAATTTTTATTGCATTTTATTGGGTTAAGCAATACATTCCTGCAGTTATAACGGGAAGTTTTTGGGTTAAGCAATAAATTCCTGCAGTAGTATGGTAATTTATTTAAATATAGTATAGGAAATTTTTCTGAAGCTTCACAAAAAAATTTGAATGTTCAGGGTACTATAAATTTAATTTACATTTGACTAAGAGTTAATTTTTGAAGAATTTTTAAAACAATTTCAAGAATGATCATTAACAAATGTTTTTATAAAAAAATTTAAAACTACTATTTGAAGTTTTCATAAGAAGAAATGAAAATGAAAATATACAAATTTCCAAAATAAATATGTAAATTAATTTAATTGTTTTAAGGAACAAATTTAAAGAATAAAAATATCCATGATTCTTGTGTTACTTAAAAGAACAGGACAAGACAATACTAACGTGTGAGAGGCAACACCAGAGGCAAATGGTGTTAATAACGCATTTTGAATGAAAAATATAATCACAATTCTAACCATTTTTTAACTTGTCCAACTGAAAATTTTCCTCTTTACAAACAGTACATTTAAAATAATTTGGGATATGATCCTCTGTAAAAATAATTGTAGGCTTAATTGTATTTACTATGTCTCTTACTACACACTGCCTTATTATTAAGCTGAAGGTGTTTCCTTTGTGAGCAGAGTGAGTTGACTTTGTCCATTAAACCCTGCAAGCGTTTTGGGTTTCCCCTAATTTCTCCCGCATCACACCCTAAAGTTAATTTTTTTTATAAAAATTTAGAGTATGTTTAACTTTTTTGTAAATAATTTTTTTAGTTATTTGTAAATATTCTAGAAAATTGATTTAAATTTAATATTTTAATTTTTTTTTTTTTAATAAAATAAATTTTATTAAAAGAAATTGGTAAAAAAATTGGAGGATGATCAAATTTTGTAAAACAAATTTGTGAAGAGAAGTTGATAGAAAGACTAACAAGGAAGACCAGAACAAAAAATTTGAAAGGTATGTGTATACAAGATTTGTTTCTCATATGCAACCTCTGAATACTCTATGTTTCTATGTTTCTCGTCTAGGAAAGTTGAATCATGGGATAAATGTGGACCTATACAAGCACATGAATCAGAAGTGCATGTGGCTACACTATTTTATTGGTGACAAGTCAAAGTAGATCAAGCCCTTATCTCGTTCTACTCTCCTACCTTCATTTTACCTTGTTTTAACAAAGAGAGTGAGTTGTCAAGTTGGCCTTTGATAATTTTGATGGGCTCTACAAATCCGCCTGTATTGTGCAAGCATGAATAAAGAATTGCTTCCATCATGACTATAATGTGAAGGCCCCACTTCTTTTCATGTATAGTTAAACCATTCAAGGAGCTTGTTAGGTATGAGAGATAGTAACCTTGCAAGTTTCTACATAAAGAGTTCAAAACCTCTCCACCTCTAGCAAATTCAAAAAGCATCCACCAATACCTATGATGGGTGAAGACAAAGATATTGTGATTATAGGAGGGGGTGTTGCAGGGCTACTACACTTGCCCTCCATACTTGTAAGTAGTGCTACAATTTTTGTATTCTCCATTTAATTAAACGATTCAATATCTTTATTCTCACACCACCAATGTAGGGTGGGATTGAAGAGCTTGGTACTTGAGCGTATTGATTGCCTTAGAACTATTTATGCTATCTTCAATATGTGGTCTGATGCCTAGAAAGAACTTAATGCTCTCAGCATAGTAGACACCCTTTGCCCATTTTACCCTTAACTTGATGGGTGATTTAGTTTCATTATATAATTCTCATTATGTGTGATTCACAATATTGATAGAAAAACATGCACTGTTATTTTTAGAAAATAACCTTTTTATGAACTAAAAATCTTATGCTCATCATATATTATACCTTTCACGGGACCTAAGTAATACAGAGATTCACTTCCAAGATATGGATTCAAGGCTTCTCAAATTGTGCTAGAGTTTGCAAGAATGTATGTTTAAAAATTGGAGGCAAAGGGTAAGGAAAAGGACCATCACTTGTTCAAAACAAGTGAATATAATCATTTTTCTCCCTCTATAAGGTGAACTAGATATAATTTTTTGATCACAACATAGAAAGGCTAAAACCTTTACAAGACATTTTAAATTGAGCTAAGTTGTAATTAGCACATCTTATATAACCTATGGGTTGTGGTCAACATAAACATACCAACTATTTATATGGGGAAATTGTCCCACTCTTATATTGATTCAAGGACTCATCTAAAAAATACTCATGCATGAACAAAATTAGGGGCATGGTCATATATATAGAATGTCATGATTTTGAAAAGCTCATGGTATAGGTCTGGGGAAAAGGATTGAAGACAAGGTTTGTCACTTCCACTATCACATCCCTTTTTATTTACACTAAATAGCTTACTTTAAAATACTTAAATTATTGGATGTGATGGTTTAAAAAAAACTAAGTTGAACATTATTATGGACAATAAAAGATATTATGATGAATATATTATTGGTTTTATTTTATGGGTACTAACATAGACTAATGTTTTAATGTTGTTTCCATGAGTGGGACATACAAAGTCAACAAAACCTCAAGAAAGAGAGCATCATCATCTAGAGAGGAAGCCTATCACTTTGAAAGCGAATGGTTGTTATGGGATGTACACACCATCACTTAGAAACAAATAATCTCTATTTAATCTTTGCTTATTTGTGTGTGTATGTGTGTGTGTTGTGTGTGTCATAAATCCTTGTGTTTTCATGACCATCCCAGTAAAAGATGACAAATGTTTTGAGGCATTTTGCTAGAGTGAACTACTACTCTACCACCCATTCCATAGCTTTCATGATGATATTGGCGTATCAGAACTATAAATTATAGCAAATTGGGAAAGATTCTCATGCAACTTCCATCCATGGCATGTGCATCGCACACCACCAGATCCACTATCAGACACTGATAATGACAGTCCTTCAGCTAATGGATATGACATGCAAGATAATAGTCTTGATGAATGGCAAGTCTTGTCAAGCCTGCATCCAAGCATATCGTTTCAATTAGATAGCCTTGACATGCTTGGTTGACGTGACATTGACCTAAACCATGATTGGGCGGCTCCAACCTTCAATCCACTACTCAAAGTGACATCTATTGATTTCATTGACTCCAACTGCAACAAAAAGCTTACGATATTATTATGTCGCATCTCTTTGCCATTGGTCCGCAACCACCACTAAAAATCATCGTTCAAGGAACTGCAGGAACTGGAAAGTCACATTTGATCTCAAGCATCAAATCCACATTCATGAGGATGGCCCCACATGGCCAATCACCATTGCTACTTCTTGCACCAACTGGTGTTGCGGCTTTCAACATTCAAGCATCTACAATTCATTCTTCCCTCCAGATACCAATTAGAAAAATGAACCCCCTACAAGGGTAAACACTTGCTACATTCCAAGAGAGAATGTATTTCATTCGTTACATTCTGATAGATGAAATGAGCTTCATTGGCCCAAAGTTGCTACAACAAATTGACATTAGGTTGCGTGAGGAATTCCCTACCCAGGATCATATGACATTTGGGGAATGCTCAATCGTGCTCTTTGGTGACCTTGGCCAGCTACCACCAGTCAAGGACATCCCCATGTATGCTTCAAATTCTTATGGTGGAAGACTATGGCGAAGCTTCGCCATAGTAATTACATTGACCAAAATATTTTGGCAAGTCGGTGAGGAGCCTATACAAGGTTCCTTCCGTTCACTTCTCTAAATATAAGGAATGTAGAGCCTACTGTTGAAGATTGACATGTTCTAGTGTCACGCTCAAGTTCTTCACTCACCTCTGCTGAGAAGGCACCTTTTCTATCCTCCATACATTTATTTGCAACAGATGAGTTGGTTTCAATACATAATAAACATATGCTACAATCTTTAGCAAAAGGGGAAACATGCCCAAATCTAGACGATGAACAACTTGAAGCTAAGATTCTCTTGGGTATCAGCCAAGAAGTCATGCTATATTCTAATTTGTGGGTGCAAGCAGGCCTTGTGAATGGTGCACTACGATAGGTCAAAGAAATTGTATACAAGGATGTCGATAAACTGCCTCTTGACTTCCCTTGTTTGTTGTTGTTCAATTTAAACATTACATAGGCCTAGTTTGGGATCACAACAATGCAAGAAATGTGCCTATTGCATTGCTGAGCTGTGGTGGTCGTTGCCAAATCCCATTAAAAATAGCATGGGCCTTAACAATACACAAATCACAAGGCCTTACACTTCAAAGGACAACAATCAACATTAGCAACATTGATCATCAGGGGTTGACATATAGAACTATTTCTAGAGTCTGCAACCTTGCCTCTCTTCGAATTTGCACAACCCTCACATTCCAAAGATATGTACATATGCAACAGAACCCATACGTTGCTCTTCGCAAACAAGAAGAGGAACACTTGACAATGCTCTCGCATGCAAACTCTTGACTACATGAACAAGAAAACTTAATAGAAAAAAGGTTTGTTCCCCCCTTCCATTATTTTCTCGGTTTCAATTAAAAAAACATAGACTTACATTTTGTATATATATTTTATTTTCATTCATATCATATCATATTGATCCATACTCATGGAATTTGCATTACTATTTTTTTACCATACATTTGTAACCATCAATATATTGGTTTGCCTAGAATTGTCAATCATTTATGACTTGCCATTTTCTATTTCAGTTTTTTATATTAGGAAATACAAAAAAATTCATAGGGATGACCAAGTCCAAGCACGTTTCTTCCACAAATATCTAATTCCCAGCTTCAGAATTTTTTTTTCCATATCAATTTCCACAAATATATATTTTTAGTTTTTATTGTTACTACTTTTATAATAAATGGTTTTGTTTTATTGTTAAATTGAAAAAAATGCTTCTTTTATTACATTTTTAAATTACCTTGCAATGTGTTAGGCCCAGATGAAATGACATAATAGAATGGTAAAATTGTATTGATATTCAAAAGAAGATTACAATGTCATTTATAGAGGAAAAATAACAGTTTAATTTCCCATAACTATCTAAACTGGAAAATAACTGGAAAATAGATTACAAAAGTTAACCTTGAGAATTAACATGTTAACATCCCCCCCTTAATCTGAAGGGGTTAAACTAATCATGAACAACCCCCCCTTAATCTGAAGGGATTATCATAAAACCAAGTAGTATTTTGAACTACAGCAGTATATTGAACTACTCAAACTTCTCTCGGTGATGCAAAGCACACAGTGGAAGCGAACACTTATCAACTTTTGAACCCGTCAAACCCACTATCGGCAGGACTTAACACTGTCGACCAACTCAAAAACCATTCCACCGACACACCTATCTCCTTGATGTCACTTTCAAGCACATCCCTTCGGCGAGACTTAATCCATCGGCGAGCCCAAATACTTTTCCCCCGATACGCCGAACACTTCGATATGCCAAACTGTGGTATATGCATAACATGACTTGTTATGGCCGGTTACTACACCCTGATTCACCATTACGACCGGTCATCATTTGTATCTGATGAAAGATACATTCTCCCCACATATTTTTTTTAACGTACATTTATGATATGCATTCGCAATATACATTCAGTGAGACTCTTGTCTTCGGCGAACGCGCACACACTTAGGCCGATGCGCTATCACCCTGATCTGAATCTTGGGCCGTGACTTCCGTTCAACGCCCTGAACTCCTCTTTGGCCAGATTGCCCTTAATGCTCCGAAAGGGAAACGGTTCACCAATGGTCTCTGTCTCACCGACAGCGTCTCAACTCCTCCGATCCAAACCCTAGCACATGGAGATGCTAGGTGATCTATTGTGCACAACCAAATTTGGTCCTCTGCGCCGCTGAATCATGAAACAAAACAAAAAACAAACAAATATGATACAACGAAGCCATTCCACTGATTTCGACAGAGATCTTATCAGCGGAATGCTTCATATCGACATATTGCAACAATGGGAAAACATAGAGGAATAGAAATCTACAGCTATGCAATTCGTATTTACAGAGAACATGAATCGAAATGACGGAACAGAATATCTTTATTTCTCTTTGAAACAATGTTCAATCACACTCAACCTCCTCTCTGCGATATGATTACATTCGATCACAATATCATATGACTGATTACAACCTCAAACCCTAATACCTGATCTTGTTCATTTCCCTGGTTTTTATAGATTCGCCCAGAGTAGTACCAAACTGACTCCAAGCGGCTAGGAGATCGATTCCAAGCGGCTGGGAAACACTACTGCCTATTTTTGGCATTATTGCTATTTTTAGCATTATGCGATTACAATTGACAAATGTCACTTGGGACTTACAAAATGAACCTAGATTTATTCCACTTGGACTCACACATGGCACTAGGCCTTACAATTGGTCACTTGGACCTTATACAACACAAAAACATCAAAATGAACATGAAATTAATTAAAGTATCTAGGTGCGCCTGCACCATACTCCTGGGGTTAACAGAACTCAAGTCCCTTGAGGAACCAAGTTTGAAATGGAAACCCCATGTTTGATGATGTCCTCCTCGCTCATCCAGGTTGCATCCTCATCAGGTAAACCATGCCATTTGACCAGATACTGCTTGTAGGTTTTATGTCTGGTCTTCTTCTGAACTTTGGTGTCTAAAATACATTCCAGCTGTACTAGCTGACTCGGTGGAAAATCAGAAATTCATTCTACATCCCCTGCTCCTGTCACATTTGAATCTGTAACATTGTCTCCCCTGAATGGAAACAGTTCTGACACATTGAAAATGGGTGATATTGCTAAACCTGGAGGAAGTTCAATTCCGTATGCATTAGGCCCAAATTTGTGTACAATCTTGCATGGACCTATCTTCTTCATAAGAAGCTTTGTGGCTTGCCCCTTCGGAAGTCTTTCCTTCTTTAGATATGCCATTACCAGATCCCCAACTTTGTATTGGACATCCCTTTTTCTCTGATCAGCTTTCTCTTTATACTTCCTTGTGTTCTTCTGGATAGTTTCTCTTACAGCATCATGGATATCCTTCATACTAACTACAAAATCTTCTCCTTGTGCACTCCTTTTCTCCATGTTCTGGAGATCCCTGAGCTCCAAAATTCCCCTGGGATGAATCCCATATACAACTTCAAAATGGCTCTTTCTTGTGCTCCTATTAACAGAATCGTTATATGCAAACTCTACTTGTGGGATGATCATATCCCATGCTTCTCCATGTTGTTTAGTCAAACACCTCAAAAGATTACCCAGTGATCTATTCACCACCTAAGTTTGTCCATCTGTCTGAGGGTGATAGGCTGATGTGAAAAATAATTGAGTGCCCAATTTCTTCCACGATGTGCGCCAAAAATGTCCCACAAACTTGGGATCTCTATTAATGACAATATTCAATGGCAAACCATGAATTTGAACTATTTCTTTAAAGAACAAGCCAACAATGTGTGAAGCATCATTGGTACATTTGCATGGCACAAAATGAGCCATTTTATTGAATCTGTCAACTACAACAAACACACTATCAAAACCTCTTTGAGTCCGGGGAAGACCCAAAACAAAATCCATGCTTATACACTCCCATGGCCTTTGAGGAATTGGAAGTGGTTGATAGAGACATGCATTGGATGAAGTCCCTTTGGCTCTCTGGCAAATGTGACAACTATCTACAAATTTTTTGACATCTATTTGCATCTTATGCCAAAAGTAAAACCTTCTCACTTGTTCCAATGTCTTGTCCAATCCAAAATGACCTCCAAGACTACCGCAATGTTTCTCTTTTATGATGTTCTCCCTCATGGAACACCTAGGCAGACACAACTGGTTGTCTTTAAATAGTAACCCCTGCTGTAGCAAAAATTTAGAAAAATCACAATGATAGGAATCTAAAAATTGTGAACAAACTGCATATATCTCCTTGAAGTCCTCATCATCCTGGTACATATTCTTGAGAGAATCCACTCCCACACTTTGCAACTGGATTTCATGTGTAGTGCACACTCTTCTGCTCAGAGCATCTGCCACCTTATCGGCTTGTCCCTTCTTATGTTTGATGGAGAAAGTATACACTTGAAGTTGTTCGACCCACTTCATATTCCTGTGATTTAGCTTCTCCTGTGAATTCAAAAAACTCAAAGCATGGTTGTCAGTATAAACAATGAATTCCTTGGGCAAGAGATAATGTCTCCATTTTTTCATTGCTTGAACCATTACATACAATTCTAGATCATATGTGGAATACTTCCTTTTAGCATCATTCAACTTTTTTCTAAAGAAAGCAATAGGTCTGCCTTCCTGACTCAAGACAACACCAATGGCAAGGCATCACATTCCACAGTAAACAACTTATTAAAATCAGGCAAAACCAAAATGGGTTTCTCTGCTATTTTCTGTTTGAGAATCTCAAAAGATTCATCAGCTGCTCTATTCCAAACAAACTTACATTTCTATCCTCCTTTTATGGTATCCAGAATGGGTGCACAAATATGACTGAATCCTCCTATGAATTTCCTATAAAAAGTTGCCAACCCATGAAAACTTCTTACATCACTAACAGTTTTGGGTGCTGGCCAAGATAGAATAGCATTCACCTTCTTTGGATCCATTTTCAAACTGCCTTGGGATATCACAAATCCAAGGTATGTGAGTTCTTCCTTCATGAAGATACTCTTCTCCATATTGATCATCAGTTTCTCCTCATGCAGCTTCTTCAACACCTGTTCCAAATGCTGCAAATGTTCTTCTTTTATCCTGCTGAAAATTAGAATATCGTCAAGATAGACAACAACAAATTTGCCAATAAAATCTTTCAATACCTCATTCATTAGACGCATGAAAGTACTGGGAGCATTGGACAGACCAAATGGCATCACCAACCACTCATAAAGACCCTCATTAGTCTTAAAGGTTGTCTTCCATTCATCCCCTTGTCTAATCCTGATCCGATGGTATCCACTCTTGAGATCAATTTTAGAAAAATACCGAGCTCCACCCAAACAATCCATGAGGTCCTCTATTCTGGGCATAGGAAACCTATATCTGATGGTGATCTTATTTATGGCCATCGAATCAGTACATAACCTCCATTTGCCATCCTTCTTGGGAGCTAAAACTGTGGGTACAACACATGGACTAAGACTTTTCCTTAGCAGGCCTTTATCCAATAGTTCTTGTACTTGTTTAGCAATCTCCTCATTTTGATTAGGTGTCATTTTATAAGTTGGTTTATTTGGCAATGTGGATCCTGGGATGAAGTCAATCTGATGACTTATGTCTCTCACAGGGGGTAGTACATTGGGCATATCCTCCACCATGATACTCTTATATTTGTCTAACAATTCCTGCACTTCCTTAGGGACTTTTTCCTTGTTTCTAGACGAATCATAATTGTCTTTAGGTTTCAAAATCAGAGCATACCCCTGGGTTCCCTCTTCTTTCAGAGTATGGAGAAACTCTTTCCCACTCATTAACATGATACTTGAGCCTACATTCTTGTCTACACCCTCTTCTGTTAAAGGATCCATCTTATACTATCTACCATTCTTGGTGATCACAAAGGAATTGGATTTACCATCATGCTGGGTTTGTACATCATACTACCAAGGTCTTCCTAACAGTAAATGGCATGCATCCATGGGAATTATATCACACAAAAGTTTATCCCCATATTCCCCTATCTGAAATTCTACCCAAGCTTGTTCATCAACCAAGACTTGCTGCCCTTTGTTCAGCCATGACACTTTGTATGGACTCACATGTGGTAATCTTTTCAAATTCAATTTCTCTACCATTTCTACTGAAACTAAATTTTCAGTGGAGCCAAAATCAACAATTACCTTACACCTTTTGCCGGAAACTTTACACAAAGTTCTAAATAGTGTCTTCCTCTGGGGTGGTTCCTTGTTCTGTGGCACTTTCAGCATTGTTCTTCTCATCATGAGACTCTCTCCATCTTGTGCTGGAGCTACGCTTCCCATAGGTGAGTTCACACTTTGACAATCTTCTTCTTGAATCAGCTAGCTCCTTCTCTCTCCTCCATGAGAGCTTGAGGCTTTCTCCAGACACTTGCTTGTTGTGTGCCCGATTTGGTTACAATTATAACATCTTCCTGTGGAGACATTAGGACCTCTGCCTGGTCCACCAAATCTGCCTCTCCCATTGGGTCTCCTTCCTCTGAAACCCTCTCTGGAACCAGATTCTCCACTGTGTTCTTGTTGACTGGACTCCCCTTGATTTTTTTGGAACTGATTTCTGCCACCAAAGATATTTCTACCCCTGGAATTCCTTCCACCTCTGCCTCTGTTCTGCTGGTCTCCCTTTCTTTTCTGCTTCTCTTCTACTCTCAGTGCCACTTGGAAACATTTGTCCACGGTTTCTGGTGTCAAGATGGTAATCTCATCTTGTATACTATACTTCAGGCCATTAATATACCTGGCAACTCTTCCTTTCTCATCTTTAGCATGTCCACACCTTAGAGACAATTTATGAAATTCCTCTGTATAGGTGGATACATCCATATCCTTCTGCCTGAGGTTCTGCATTTTCCTGTATATCTGCACCTCATAATCCGCTGGTAGGAATTGAGCCTTGATCCTCTCTACCATCCGACTCCAGGATGAGATCATGCTCTTGCCACTCTTCACCCTTTCTCCCTGGGTGTAGTTCCACCACGTGAGTGCAGCGCCCTTCAATTTTGTCTTTGCAAACTTGACTATTCTATTCTCCGGTACCTCCTTGTACTCGAAGTAATTGTTCAAAGCCTTGACCCATTCGATGACTTCTTCTGCGTCCATCTTTCCGCTGAACATCGGAATCTCCATTCTTGCCTCGGACGACTCCTTACCAAGTGATTTTATGGCCTCCAGAAATTGTTTCTGGTCTACAGATATACCTGTCTGTTCTGGGGTTGTTCCCTCTTCCCCATCTTCTTCTTCACCAGACTCCTCGTCTAATTTCTTGCCTTTTCCCAAGGTCTTCAACTCAGCCTAGAGTGCTTCCTTGACTCCAGTCTTGATCATCTCCTCCATTTCCTTGAATTTCTTGACCACTTCTGTGGTCATTCCCTTTGAAGGCATATCGGTAGCCCCTTCTTCGCTTTCTCTGTCTAACATAACATTCACTGACAACGCCAACACTTCTGCAGACCTTTTGCTAGCTCTAATACCAAAATGATGCAGAGCACACAGTGGAAGCGAACAATTATCAACTTTTGAACCCGTCAAACCCACTATCGGCAGGACTTAACACTGTCGGCCAACTCAAAAACCATTCCACCGACACACCTATCTCCCTGATGTCACTTTCAA
The DNA here is from genome assembly GCA_027924645.1 of Cunninghamia lanceolata. Taxonomy (NCBI): domain Eukaryota; kingdom Viridiplantae; phylum Streptophyta; class Pinopsida; order Cupressales; family Cupressaceae; genus Cunninghamia; species Cunninghamia lanceolata. The sequence goes on along the minus strand of BSBN01000112.1, from coordinate 19,538,775 downwards.
GCACATCCCTTTGGCGAGACTTAATCCATCGGCGAGCTCAAATACTTTTCCCCCGATACACTGAACACTCCGATATGCCAAACTATGGTATATGCATAACATGACTTGTTATGGCCAGTTACTACACCCTAATTCACCGTTACGACCGATCATCATTTGTATCTGACGAAAGATACATTCTCCCCACATGTTTTTTTTAACATACATTTGTGATATGCATTCACAATATACATTCGGTGAGACTCTTGTCTTTAGCAAACGCTCACACACTTAGGCCAATGCGCTTTGTCACCCCAATTTGAATCTTGGGCCGTGACTTCCGTTCAATGCCCTGAACTCCTCTTCGGCTAGATTGCCCTTAATGCTCTAAAAGGGAAACGGTTCACCGATGGTGTAGGAGTTCCCAGTTCTAGTCATTTTTGGCTATGTCCTATTTTGTTGTCATGTTATTTTATTTTATTGAAGGCTTTGAAAGCCATTTTCATGAGTTTTGTAATAAGGACTTGGTCCATTTGGTCGACTTGTCCAATCTAGGCCTTACTATGGTCAATTTGCATGTAATTACACTAAGAAACATGTGGTTTCTTGTGAAGAATGTAACCTCCAACGGTTCACTACCCTTGGAGAGCAGTTGTACGATTGGAGGAGAAGGAGAAATGTTTGCCAAGCCTTCTATAGGTAGGGAACTGTAATCACATGCCAATAATGATAAAGTGGAGGAATTTTTGAAGTGCAAAAACTATTTTTTCTGCGTTTTCTGGAAGACAGTCATCCTGTACGGTTCTGTACGAACAGTGAAGGAACTGAAACTTGGAAAATGTGTTAGAGTTTTGAAATAGCTTTCATTTGCATGTAGTTAGAGCCTTTGAAACCCCCTGTGTTGTTTGTATTGAATTGTTTTGTGCAAATTGGCTAAGAACCCTCAAAACTAGGGTTTTGTAGCAAAAATGAGGAATTTCTCCTCTGTCCTCTGAAAGACACCACCCATTTTCAATAGGATGGAGGAAGGTAGGTTAGATTTCATGTTTTTGGTTGCTTGTCAGGTTGCACTCTTCTCTCCAAGTCGTTTGGCATGAACCTAACTAGTCTGCATGGTGACTAGTTAGAATGCAAAAGGTGGAAAACAGTGAGTTTGCAAGAAACAGTCAAAAGGCCGACCAAATGGATGGTGGATTTAGTGTTTGCAGATGAAAACTGACTTGTGCAGGTACTTGTGTGCTCCTGATCAAGTGGATTTGGTACACTTCCTTCATTGAGCCTTCAAATTAGGCATAATTCCTAAAAAGAACAGTTTGATGTTCTTGAAACCTGTGACAGAGTACGGCCTTGCGACTTGGAGGGTAGGTGTAAGTCCATAATGGGTATTGGAATGTGTAATGTGTCTTGATTTCCCTTTGAAGGTTTGAGGAGTTATCCTTGTGTTAGTCATTCTCAAGGGCTATAAGGAAATAGCCTCCTTTAGGCACTGTCATAGGACAGTCATATGGTAATTTGCTGCTCATTGTCTTTGAAGGTGTAGAATGAAGTTATTGGGTTAGATACCTTGTGTGGGTCACGTCTTTAACAAGTGTGTGTTGGTTGGAGTTTGAGATCCTGTTGGTAGAGGTATTTGTAGTTGGATTGTTGTCCTAGGAGGTGTATGTGTTTTCTGATTGGGTTGAGTAGAGACTCCCCAAAAGAGAGTTGAGTAGTCTATGTGGTGGACACCAGGGTGTGGTCCTAGACTAGGTCAGTCTCTTGTGTAGCCTTGTGTAGGCTTGTGTCACATAACCTTTGAAATCTAGAGAAGGAAACCTTGAAAGCTAGGTTCATTGTGCAAGTACCATCAAACACTACCAATACCTCTGCATCATATTGGTATCAGAGCCAATATCTGATTGGAAGCAGTGTATGTCAGACGAGGAGATTGAAATAGAGGCCAGTACAATGCCTCCCAAGACAATGAGTCAAGAAGCCATCAAGAAGTTGGTGGAAGAGATGGTTAAAGCAAGATTGCAAGAAGAAAGAAGGTCTAAGGGCAAGACCAAAGAAGATGGAAGTTCTTCTGACACAAATGATGAAGTAGAGGCAGAAGAGAGTCCTCAAGGGTAGGACATATCTGCAGATCAGAAAGCTTTCTTGAATGCACTTAAGGGTGCTCATGGAGATAGTGGTGATCCCAAGATGGATGTGCCTACTTTTCATGGCAAGTTGGATGGGGATGCTCTCACCAGTTGGATAGAAGCCATGTGCAACTTCTTTGATTACAAGGAGTTCAATGACAACAAGAAGATTAAATTTGCCAAGACAAGGCTAAGAGGTTCTGCACTTGTGTGGTGGAACTACATGCAAAGTGAGAGGGAGAAGATTGGGAAGAGTCCCATCACTAAATGGAGTAGAATGGTGGCTATGCTCAGAAGCAAGTTCATGCCACCTGACTATGAGATTCAAATCAGTAGGAGATTCCAGAATTTGAGACAAAAAGACATGGATGTGGCTGCCTACACAGAAGAATTTCACAGACTAAGTAGGAGAGCCAACTATAATGAAGATGGAAAGGGATGGTAGCTAGGTACCTAAACGGTCTGAAATACAATCTACAAGATGAGATCAATTTAGTGATCCCTAAAATAGTGGATGAATGCTTCTTATTGGCCTCTAGAGCAGAGGAAAAGCTGAGAAGGAAGGGTAAACAAAATGCCAGAGGAAGAGGAGGCAGAAACCAAAGAGGAAGAGGCAGTTTTGGCCGTGGATAGTTCCACAAAATTGAAAATAACAGTCAACAAGAAACACAATCTGAAATAGAGCATAGAGGAGGCTTCAGAGGTTGGAGAAGACCTAATGGTAGGGGTAGAAATGGTGGAGGAGGTAGAGGACCAGGAGTCTTCACTGGAAGGTGTTATGGCTGCAACCAAGTTGGCCATACAATGAACAAGTGCCCAGAGAAAGCCAACAATTCTCATGACAGTGGAAGGAGGAATCAATTAGTGAAAGATGATGACTGTGAGAGTGTGAATTCACCAATGGGAAGTGTTGCACTTGTCCTAGAAGGAGAGAGTATGATGATTAAGAGGTCTATGTTGAAGATGCCTTTGAAACAAGAGCCCCCTCAAATAAAGTGTCTTTTTAGAACACAAGGCATAGCCTATGGGAAACTTTGCAAAATCATAGTAGATTCAGGATCTACTGAGAATGTGGTATCCACTAAGATGGTTGAGAAGTGCAAGTTGAAGAGGTTGCCTCATATCAATCCTCACAAGATCTCTTGGTTGAACAAGAACCAAAGTTTCATGGTGGAAGAGCAAACTTGGGTTGAATTTGAAATCGGTGACTACATGGACAAAGTACTATGTGAAATCATCCCCATGGATGCATGTCATCTGCTTCTTGGCTGCCCATGACAATATGATGTCAAAGCACATCATGATGGTGAGAAGAACACCTATGTCATCACCAAGAATGGAAGACCATTCAAGATGGATCCTGTTGGTGTTTTCCCAGACTGGATGCTTATTCCCAGATTTCCCTACAAGGTAGCCATCAGTGATCAACAGGATCTCTGGGCCAGGGGCCAACAGTATAGGAGATAGACTCTATATTTTATCTCCTCTTCTTCTTCAGGCTCTGCAAGACCTAGGGGGTATTCCCTACTCAACATCCATGAGGATATGCATACAAGGCTGGGATGCTGACAGAAAGCAGATGAGTCCTCCTGTAAGTAGACCAAAACTGAAAGATAAGAGCAAAGGGGCTAGCTTTGGGCCTATTTGCAGTTGTAGACAGAGGACTGAGGATCCTAAGACTAATTCTAATGTCCTAAAGATTGTTTTGGATTTAGATTTTGATTTTAAGTTTGGATGCAAAGATGGACATGGTTGTAACTCAAACACAAAGCAAGATTGGTGCCTATCCAGGGCCTGGAGTCAGTAGACATACACCTATGAATGGTCAGCATAAACAGCTAAAACTGGATTTCAGGGGGATATATGTGATACCTGCCTTTCAGATATCTCCCAATAAAGAGTGTTAAGTTATCTCTACTTATGGCATCCCTACTGCAGTATACTCTTCCCAATGTTCAACCTGAAAACAGTTTAATCTACCCCTTGAGCAGAAGTTAAAAGATCAGACATTCAACATAGGAATTCTATGCTCTAGAATCTAAACATTACCCAAATATCTAGATTCAGAAGAAGAATACATGCAATACTGGAGACAGAATTAACAAAACACATGCTAAGATAGCATTTCTCATATAAGATTTATCATGAAATCGGTGGGTTCATGCCAAAACATACAACAAGAGATACATAGACTCACAGGTTTAACTGTACAGAGCAACCAGATCAGCTTGTTTTAAATTACAGAGCCAAAACTCTTCAACTTTCAACAACCTTCAAATGAGTATCACTTCCTGCTTATAACAGCCAGGTAGTGTACCACAGCAATTAATTACATGGTTGACCAAAAATCCCGCCAGATACACAGTATCAGAAAAATGGCACTCAAACATTCAATGCAGCAGGTGGGAGAGGAGACAGGAAGAAAACTCGAGCCTTGCGCTGCCGCCTAGGGATCCACATCTTCAATCGGGTACCAGATCCGTCCACACCATCGCCCATACCTCTGCAACAATCGCCATTAATGGCGCACCAACCCGTGGCCTTGGGAAATGCAGAATACTGTGCGTCGCAACCGTTTCCCGCCAAGATACATCGTCATGATATTTCAAATATGCAGGATATCAATTATCCCACATGCACCCCGCAGCAACCTCCTCATCACCTTATATACTAGGTCGCGAGCATATATGATGTCGGTGCTTTTGCTCCCGACGACACTAGTATAAGACTTCATCATCATCCTCCAACAGCATGATATCTTGTTGCTCGAAAAATCACCCTGACGTCAGCATTATCATCGCAATATCACCCGCATGATAATCGCCTTCATCGGCACAACCTGATCCATCGGAGGAAGATCCTCCTGCTTAGCCGATACCAAAAGTCTGGCCGATGAACATCCTGATGACGTCACCATCATATCCTGCTGACATCATCAGCATATCTGCCTACTGCGCACCTCCTCATATCCGGATGACGTCATCATCATACCGACATTAGGATGATATTCGAAAGATAACCGGATATTTGGAAATATCATCCTGATGCACAAATATGATGCTGCACTGTAGCTCCACTGTAAGATCGGGGTGATAGATGAATATGCCAGATTTCTGAAAAGATCACCCCGTACTAGATAATGCACAAAGCCGACAGGCGGATATCTCCTTGATATCAGCATCATCAGGATGACAAAACAACGAACTTGAAGTGATACAACAACATCAGGATGATATTGATTAAGATCATCCTGACGTCCAAAATATGATGACCACGATAAAAATCGAGTCACTTAGAACTTTACAGCAACATCATCAGGATGATCTTAACAAAGATCACCCGATGTTAAAATATCACCCCGGCGAAAAATCATGCAGGCAGAAAATATGATGACCCTCGCAAGCAACACAGTGATAACCGGAAACATGATGATGATGATGATGATGACCCGGATATTTGAAAAATCACCCTCCGCAAGAAAATTAAGGCACATTGGTAGCTCATCAGCAGGATCGGGATGATACCCAAACATCACCGATATTGAAACATGATGATCCTGATGAAAAATCTGGTCGACAGAAAATCATGATGATGCTGACCCCCTCCCTTAGAATATCATGATGATGATGATCTTCTCTCCTTAAGAAAATATGATGCTGCAGCTGAAAAATGCTGAGGAGGTCCAACACTTAGGAAAATGGGCAAGAAGATATAAGGTTCAAATGAAGAAACCCCCTAAACATGAAAAATCAACCTCCAGGTCAAAACGAGTGCTAACACTGGCTCCGAATGGGGACGTGCAGGTGAAAACCTGCAACGAGAACCAGATCTCCGGGCAGACCAGACAAAAAGCTAAAAAGCACGAACTGCACAAGACATTTACACTATATACATGTTTTTTACAAATGTGCACAGCGACAAATCATTTATGCAAAATAGAACTTAAGGAATTGGCCATGCACAGGCAATTCCAGAACTTCACCATCTAGGGCCTGGAGGAAATAAGAATCCTCCCCATGAGCACTGCAAATCTGATATGGGCCCATCCATAAGGGTTCAAATTTACCATGTTTACCCTTTTCTTGACCTTTTGCATTCCAAATAAGCACCAGATCATTGACTTGAAACTTCCTTTTTATAGCTCTCCTGTCAAACTGATATTTCACATCTTGTTGTCTCTTGAGATTGATCTGGTGGGCTTTCCTTCTGTTTTCATCCAATGCAACCAGCTGGTTCACTCTTTCTGTCATGGAATCTTCAACCTCCTCATCATTTTCTTGGATGAACTTGTAAACTGGTAGGAGATTGTTTATGGGCAATCTGGCTGATGCACCATATACTAGCTCAAAGGGTGACATTCCAATAGCCCTTTTTACTGTCACTCTATCAGCCCATATGGCTAACTTTAATTTTGAGTCCCAAGCTCTCTTGTTCTTGTCCAGCATTCTCTTGATAATTTTCATGATGCTTTTATTGCTTGATTCTGCTTGACCATTCCCTTGCGGGTGATATGGTGATGTATATGATAGATTTATCCCATACCTGTTGCAAAAATCAACAAATTCACCTGATCTGAAGCACATAGCATTATCAGTGACTATCTTGAATGGTACTCCAAACCTGATGATAATATTTTCTAGCATGAAATCTGTCACCACCTTACTTGTAGCTCTCTTAGTTGGAATGGCCTCAATCCATTTGGTAAAGTAATCAGTTGCCACCAAAATCCAACTGTGTCCCCCACTTGATTTGTCTGTAATTTCCCCTATGAAGTCAATTCCCCATTGCTGAAATGGAGCATCCACAGTTACAGTTCTGAGGGGTAAAGCACCATCATATTTCAGCTTTCCTGAAAATCTGTGGCAAGGGTCACACTTCCTTACTAACTTTTGTGCATCTGAAAAGAGAGTGGGCCACCAATATCCTGCCCTGAGAATTTTATGAGCTGTTGTTTGGGCAGTATAATGTCCACCACACAATCCTTTATGCATATCAATCAAAACATTGCTAGCCATATCCTCATCCACACATCTCAACAGCACACCATCAGGGTTTTTCCAATATAGCTCACCTTGAACAATAACATACCTGATTGCATGTAACTTTAAAGTCCTCTTTTGACTGTAACTGAAATGGGAAGGACAATTCAGATTTTGCAAGTAGTAGATAATATCCTTGTACCATTCAGATCCTGATACATTTATACTCTCATTTTGGACTGCATTAACTTGGCATGCTTCCAAGTTTGACTGTGCCATCATCTTGGCTAATCCTTGTCCTCTTATCAACTTGGTAACTTGTATGTCTATGTTAAACTCTTGCAGTTTGTTTATCCATCTGCACCTTCTTCCAGTCACCTCCTGCTGAGTGAAAATGTCTTTGACTGCTGCATGGGGTACATATGCAATTATATATGATCCTACCAAGTATGGTCTGAAACTTTTGATGGCTTTGACTAGTGCATACGCCTGTTTCCATAATATCATATTTCAACTCAGAGGCCTGCAAGGACATACTGAAGAAAGTGATGGGCTGTTCAAAACCATCTTCATTTTTCTGTAGCAAACAAGCAGCAACAGTATGAAAGGAAGCAAATGAAAATACTTGGAATGGCCTAGAAAAATCAGGAGATTTAAGAACAGGGGCCATCTTGATTGCCTCTTTGATACTTTGAAATGATTCTATTGCTTCACTCTCCCAGTGGACAGTTGCATCCTTCTTCATCATCTTGGAAATGTTCCTTGTAGTTTCTGCAAAGTTGGGAATAAATCTCCTAACAAAATTTATCTGTCCAAAGAAGGACTGAACTCCTTTTACAGTTTTTGGCATTTGAATTCTGTCAATAGCAGCCACTCTCTCTGGATCTATCCTGACTCCATCCTTGGAAACAATATGTCCCAGGAGCTTTCCTTCAACTACCCCAAAGGCACACTTCTTTGGATTTAAGGAAATACCATACTCTAGTGCTCTTATGAAAATCTGCTCCAGATGCAAACAATGCTGCTCTTCCTTCTTTGAGTAAGCAGTCAAGTCATCCTGATATACAGCCAGAATTGAATCAACCAACCCTGCAAAAGCAACATCCATTGCTCTTTGAAATGTAGCACCTGCATTGGTTAGTCCGAAGGGCATTCTAACATACACATAAGTTCCCCATGGAGTGGTAAAGGCGGTCTTATACTGTTCTGATTCCTTTACCTTCACCTGATTATAACCTGAAAATCCATCCATCATGGATAAGAGTTCACAACCAGTCACTCGCTGCAACATAGCTTCCATATTAGGCAGTGGATAGTTATCCTTTAAAGAGGATACATTCAAGTTCCTGAAGTCAACACAAAGCCTAATATCACCATTCTTTTTTCTGACTGGGACAAGGTTAGACACCCAAGTTGAATGCCTGATTGGCACAATTATTCCAGCTTCCCTGAGCCTTTTGAGTTCTTCTTGCATCTTGGGAGCTAAGGTAGGATTAATAGGTCTTTGCTTTTGTCTAAATGGCTTAGCTTCAGGCTTCAATGGGATCTCATGCTGGAATAAATCTTCCCTATAGGCCTTTAGGTCCTCATATGACCAAGCAAAAACATGTTTATACCTTTTTAGTAATGCAATCAGCATACTCCTAATGTGTGGTTTGAGCTGTTTACCAATGTACACCTTCTGAGGGGCCTGAGATGTCCCCAAGTTTATCTCTTCTAAATCTTCCTTATTTGTGGGAGATGTCCTCGTGACCAATTTGTCTCTACTGTCAAAAGCTCTTTCCAAAGCTACTAACCCTCTAGGGATTTTGTTAGTCTTCAACTGAATTATCTCTTTTCCCACAAGAGTTTCTTTTCCATCTATAGTCTCTACAAAAGCTTGGAAATCAATTTCTTGATTCTCATATTCATCTATGCAGTGCAAAAATTTTAACAAGTCCCTATCATCATTAAACACTTGCCAACTGCATATATTTTCTGGTACTGTAGGCCTAATTTTAACCTCTACATTTGTAACATCTGACAGAGTGATGTCATCTGGCCTTATTGCAACATTGGCTAAGAAATCAGCCATAACATTTTTTGACCTTTCTACCCAGCCTATTGAAAATGCATCAAACAGTTCAATGGTATCCCAAACAGCATGCTTGTATTGTTTCAATCTTTTGTTTTTTGAAGCATACTTATCTCTAATTTGGGATACAATCAGCTCAGAATCCCCAAATACTCTTAACATTTTAATTCCATGTTTGAGAGCAATATTTAGGCCTAAGAGTAAAGCCTCATATTCTGCAATGTTGTTTGTGCAATCAAACCTTAGCAAGAAAGAGAATTTGAGGAGCTTACCAGTTGGAGACAGGAAAATAACTCCAGCTCCAGAGCCTTCTTTTGCACAAGCTCCATCAAAAAACATGGTCCACAGACCTCGCTGATCCAATTCTTCAATGCAGGCATTTTTCTTTATATCTTCTGCATCATCTGAGACAACCTTGAAGTTATCACAGTCAGTGTCTACAAAGCATACCTGTTCCTCTGCTTCTTGGTCTTCCACTGTTTCTGATGATCTTTGTTCTCTGATTAGTTTAACATCCCTGCCATTCATTGGAATCATGGCATATGACAGGTCCAGCTGCATACTTCCACCAATTAGTGCTGCCCATCTTCTTGACAACAACATACCATACTGTGGCTTGATGTCAACCACTGTTATATTCATTTTGTATCTCTTTTCAGGAAATGCTGCCAGTTTGAAATCTACATCCTTCATGATTCCAATAACTGGTACCTCTCTGGCATCCATAGCATAACACTTTCCACATGCCTTGTCAATTTTCAATCCAGCTTGTTGCATGATGGCCAAAGGCATGACATTTGTAGATGCTACAGAGTCAAGCATACAATTTCTAATTATTTTTCCATTTATAACCAGGGAAACATAAAATGGTTCCACTTGTGAAGGACACTTTGTCATAGTCATTCCTAAATAGACTTCAGGAGCCTCATCTTCTTCATTACATATGACATGTTTCTCTCCCTGGGTCTGAACACTTTGTTTAGCTTGACAAGGTACGCCTGAGATTAGGGATATTGTCCTATTCTTGATTTCTTCCACTTTCATCAGTTCCATAAGTGGAACAGAGACTTTTACCTGAGAGAGGACTTGAGCTATATCAAATGGAGCATAATTTTGTATGACAGCTGTAGCTTGCTCCACAATCTTGTCTTTATCCTGAACTGATTTAGCTCTTACTTTCATAGTTCCCTGATCATCATTCTCGTCTTGGGAACCTTTACTTTGATCTTCAGCCTGTGGGACCTTGTTTTCTGGTCCTTGGGATTCATGACCTGTTCTGTGTCTGAAATTCTATTTATTATTAACCCACTGCCTTTTTTGTGGTTCAATTCCTTTATGACCATGCACTAGCTGACCTGCAGAAATACCTTCTGGCTGATGTGGGCTGCCTACTTGATTTTTACCTCTGAGATTGTAGTTGCTTTTGACTTGAGCAACTGCTGCAGCTGTGAAGGCTCTAATTTCCTGATCAGAAGGTCGTTGTAAGTTACTCAGCAAATTGTGTGAACTCTGAGCATACACATAGTTATCTTCATTATCTTCATCATATGGGGATTGTTGGCAGGCCTGAATTTGATGATCTGTATTCTCATCAGCATCATAAAGAGTGTATCCATTGCCTATGGACATCATATTAACATCATCATCTTGCACATAATGTGGCTCATTGCATTCATTACAAGATGTAGCATTATCATACAAGGATTGAGCAATCATACACTTTGATTGTGAATGTGGCATCTGACAGATTATACACCATGGAGCATCATCAACAATATTTATGGCTTTCTTTAGAGGATCAGGAGTTTCTTTGGCATGCTGGGCCCTCTGATTTGTGTTGTTGCGCGGGAAAATAGGCTTACCATCATGCCAATTGGTATTATAAGGCATATCATGCAATGATGGCCTCTTTTCCTGCCTTTGATAGACTTGCCTATCAGGACCCATCCCTTTTTCACTTCTAGCTAATCTATAGCTTAGGTCCTTAACAACATTTGCCAATTTGTCTATCTTATCTTCAGGGGCAGATGTATTGCCTTGAGTGTTCTGAGGCTTGTTTGGATTCTGCAGAATTTTTGTATCATCCCTTCTATTTGTCTTGCCCGATGCTTTCCTGTTGTTTTCAATATTCACTGCAATTCTGAAAGCATCCCTGAGAGTAGCAGGACCTTTATCTCTTAATCCATATGCAGTTTTTGCATCAAAGGCATTGATATACAATATTATGCACATTGGTTCATTTGGCCTCATGTGATGTGGCAATTTGTTTAACACTTTAGTAAATCTTGCATTAAAATCTGCAACCTGCTCATTTGACCCTTTAGTGATACTGGTGAACTCATTTACAAAAAAGCTAGGGTCAGTTTTGTCACCATATTGCTCCTTGAACATCCTTTTAAAATCATCCCATGATGAAATACTCCGGTCAGGCAGACTCTTGTACCATTCTCTTGCCTCATCTATTAAGGATTGCATGAATGACTTCATGAAAATATCCTCATGTTCAACCTCAAAGTTATCCATGACATTTTGAAAGGCTTTTAGATGATCTTCTCCTGACACTGTGTTGTTTCCTGAAAATTTAGGCACTTGCAGCCTCAGATGCTTGTCAATGGGGTTAGGATACCCAGGAATACCATCAAACACCAGCTGCCTGAATCTATCTAACTGCATTGGCTGTCTGTTTAACTGATGAACATTGATATTTCTGTCTGCATTATGGTTTCTTACATTGTTCAGTGGTATCCTAGCATCATTCACATTCTGTCTCTCATCATTATGCTGATGTTGCAGTTCATTTCTCTGCTGATGTCTCTGCACATTTGCATTCTCTAGGGTAGGAACTGAATCATTTTGGGCAGTTCTTAAAGCTTGCACTTTCTGCTTCATATCATCTCTGATTTTCATGGCTTGTAGATATTCTAGTTCTGCTCTTAGATTTCTGATTTCTTCAGCTAATTGTTCATCCTTAGGCATGGAGGTAGATGGTCTCATACCATTCTGGTCATCATCTTCATCATCCCTCAGAGACTCTGCCTCCTCAAACCTTTCACTAGGGTCTAGAAATGGGCATTCTTGGAACACCTCTGACCTCATTCTCATGTTACCACCCTGTTGCCTCTCATATGCACCTTGAATATCAGCTTCTGCATTTGAAAAGTAAGGCACATGCTGTCCTGATGGCCTAGGGTTATCTTGCATATCATCACTTTTTCTGGGGGAACCCTCATGACTAACTGAGACAGCTCCCTTTCTTCTATACATCATTCTTCTTGTTACTGGTAACTCTTTAAATAAAGGATTTTGTTGGGATCTTCTCCCCTGCATATAAATTTTACTTTGACCGGTTGGGAGATTACTTCGGAGTCGCCACCTATTACTAGGAACTGTTTTCCTTTGAAAACCAGGGTTCTTTCACAAATAACAATTTTCAAATCACCAATCCCCAGTAGAGTCGCCAATTTCTGTTGGTGACTCAGATGGGCCACAAGATATAACACCCTTTTTTTATCAATTTTCTCCCCAGTAGAGTCACCAATTTCTGTTGGTGTTTTCCCAGACTGGATGCTTATTCCCAGATTTCCCTACAAGGTAGCCATCAGTGATCAACAGGATCTCTGGGCCAGGGGCCAACAGTATAGGAGATAGACTCTATATTTTATCTCCTCTTCTTCTTCAGGCTCTGCAAGACCTAGGGGGGTATTCCCTACTCAACATCCATGAGGATATGCATACAAGGCTGGGATGCTGACAGAAAGCAGATGAGTCCTCCTGTAAGTAGACCAAAACTGAAAGATAAGAGCAAAGGGGCTAGCTTTGGGCCTATTTGCAGTTGTAGACAGAGGACTGAGGATCCTAAGACTAATTCTAATGTCCTAAAGATTGTTTTGGATTTAGATTTTGATTTTAAGTTTGGATGCAAAGCTGGACATGGTTGTAACTCAAACACAAAGCAAGATTGGTGCCTATCCAGGGCCTGGAGTCAGTAGACATACACCTGTGAATGGTCAGCATAAACAGCTAAAACTGGATTTCAGGGGGATATATGTGATACCTGCCTTTCAGATATCTCCCAATAAAGTGTGTTAAGTGATCTCTACTTATGGCATCCCTACTGCAGTATACTCTTCCCAATGTTCAACCTGAAAACAGTTTAATCTACCCCTTAAGCAGAAGTTAAAAGATCAGACATTCAACATAGGAATTCTATGCTCTAGAATCTAAACATTACCCAAATATCCAGATTCAGAAGAAGAATACATGCAATACTGGAGACAGAATTAACAAAACACATGCTAAGATAGCATTTCTCATATAAGATTTATCATGAAATCGGTGGGTTCATGCCAAAACATACAACAAGAGATACATAGACTCACAGGTTTAACTGTACAGAGCAACCAGATCAGCTTGTTTTGAATTACAGAGCCAAAAATCTTCAACTTTCAACAACCTTCAAATGAGTATCACTTCCTGCTTATAACAGCCAGGTAGTGTGCCACAGCAATTAATTACATGGTTGACCAAAAATCCCGCCAGATACACAGTATCAGAAAAATGGCGCTCAAACATTCAATGCAGCAGGTGGGAGAGGAGACAGGAAGAAAACTCGAGCCTTGCGCCGCCGCCTAGGGATCCACATCTTCAATCGGGTACCAGATCCGTCCACACCATTGCCCATACCTCTGCAACAATCGCTATTAATGGCGCACCAACCCGTGGCCTTGGGAAATGCAGAATACTGTGCGTCGCAACCATTTCCCGCCAAGATACATCGTCATGATATTTCAAATATGCAGGATATCAATTATCCCACATGCACCCCGCAGCAACCTCCTCATCACCTTATATACTAGGTCGCGAGCATATATGATGTCGGTGCTTTTGCTCCCGACGACACTAGTATAAGACTTCATCATCATCCTCCAACAGCATGATATCCTGTTGCTCGAAAAATCACCCTGACGTCAGCATTATCATCGCAATATCACCCGCATGATAATCGCCTTCAATTGCACAACCTGATCCATCGGAGGAAGATCCTCCTGCTTAGCCGATACCAAAAGTCTGGCCGATGAACATCCTGATGACGTCACCATCATATCCTGCTGACATCATCAGCATATCTGCCTACTACGCACCTCCTCATATCCGGATGACGTCATCATCATATCGACATCAGGATGATATTCGAAAGATAACCGGATATTTGGAAATATCATCCTGATGCACAAATATGATGCTGCACTGTAGCTCCACTGCAAGATCGGGGTGATAGATGAATATGCCAGATTTCTGAAAAGATCACCCCGTACTAGATAATGCACGAAGCCGACAGGCGGATATCTCCTTGATATCAGCATCATCAGGATGACAAAACAACGAACTTGAAGTGATACAACAACATCAGGATGATATTGATTAAGATCATCCTGACGTCCAAAATATGACCACGATAAAAATCGAGTCACTTAGAACTTTACAGCAACATCATCAGGATGATCTTAACAAAGATCACCCGATGTTAAAATATCACCCCGGCGAAAAATCATGCAGGCAGAAAATATGATGACCCTCGCAAGCAACACAGTGATAACCGGAAACATGATGATGATGATGATGATGACCCGGATATTTGAAAAATCACCCTCCGCAAGAAAATTAAGGCACATTGGTAGCTCATCAGCAGGATCGGGATGATACCCAAACATCACCGATATTGAAACATGATGATCCTGATGAAAAATCTGGTTGACAGAAAATCATGATGATGCTGACCCCCTCCCTTAGAATATCATGATGATGATGATCTTCTCTCCTTAAGAAAATATGATGCTGCAGCTGAAAAATGCTGAGGAGGTCCAACACTTAGGAAAATGGGCAAGAAGATATAAGGTTCAAATGAAGAAACCCCCTAAACATGAAAAATCAACCTCCAGGTCAAAACGAGTGCTAACAGATCCTATGTTAGAGCAGACCGGGAGGAAGAACAATGACAACAGTGTCATGTTGGTGAATGGCAAAGAGTTTTTGAACCTCTTGAAGGAGAAGGATACCCAAGGGTATGCCTTGGTCATGAAGCCCAAGAGTGGATCAGATCAACAAGATCAAAAATAGAAGGAGATTCCATTGGAAGTGCAGCAACTTCTAGATAAGTATCAAGATCTTATGGTAGAGGAAGTTCCTAACTCCTTACCACCCATGAGGGACATAAGTCATCAGATTGACTTAATACTTAGTGCTACATTGCCTAATAAGGCTGCCTATAAGCTGACACCACAGCAAAATGAAGAGGTGGCAAGGCAAATTCAAGATCTCTTGGAGAAAGGGCTGATTAGGAAGAGTTTAATTCCTTGTGCAGTCCCAACTGTGCTTGCTCCTAAGAAGGATGGAAAGTGGAGGCTATGTATGGACTCAAGATCCATAAACAAGATCACCATAAGGTATAGGTTCCCAATGCCAAGGATTGAAGATCTTTTAGATTATCTTGGAGGCTCATGCTATTACTCAAATATAGATTTAAAATTAGGTTATCATCAAATCCAGATCAGACAGGGAGATGAATGGAAGACTGCTTTCAAGACTAATGAGGATCTTTATGAATGGCTTGTTATGCCATTTGGTCTTAGCAATGCTCCAAGTACATTTATGCGCTTGATGAATGAGGTATTAGTTGAATTCATTGGTAAGTTTGTTATTGTTTATCTTGATGACATACTAATCTTCAGCAGGACAAAAGAAGAGCATGTGAAGCATGTTGGTCAGGTGTTGGAGAAGCTACATGAGCACAAGTTGATGATCAACTTAGACAAGTGTGAGTTCATGAAAACTGAACTTGTATACCTTGGATTTGTCATTTCCAATGGCTATTTGAAGATGGATCCCTCTAAGGTTGATGCTATTCTCAATTGGCCTACTCCTAAGACAGTGGGAGATGTGAGAAGTTTCCATGGATTGGCGACTTTTTATAGGAAGTTTATCAGAGGTTTCAATCACATTAGTGCTCCCATCCTCAACACCATCAAGGGTGGAGTCAAATGTAGATTCCAATGGACAAAGGAAGCCGATGTTAGTTTTGAGTTGTTGAAAACAAAGGTGGCTGAGTTGCCTACCTTAGTACTTCCTGATTTTGATAAGGTGTTTGTTGTTGAGTGTTATGCAACTCAGCAAGCTATTGGTCCTGTTCTCAGTCAAGAAGGACATCCTGTGGCATTCTTCTCAGAGAAGTTGAATGAAGCCAAGCAAAGGTACTCTACCTATGACCTAGAGCTCTATGCAATGGTGCAAGCTCTTAAAAAATGGAGACATTATTTACTTCCCAAAGAATTTATTGTGTTTACTGATAATCATGCTTTAAGCTTTCTAAATAGTCAAGAAAAATTGAACCATAAACATGTTAAATGGATGGAACAGTTACAAGTTTATACCTTCACAATTAAGCACAAAAAAGGTGTTTCTAACAAGGTGGCTAATGCATTAAGTAGGAGGTTGCTTATTGTTCATGAAATTCAGTTAGAAAGCATGGGCATTGACTGTTTGAAGGAATTGTATAAAGAGGATTCAGATTTCAAAGAGGCTTATGATGTTTGTTTGAACTTGGCTAACACATTCCATGGAGAGTATGCAGATTTTGTTTTGCAAGAAGGCCTTTTGTTTAAGGGCAATTTGTTGTGTATCCCTAAGTGTTCCATGAGGGACAACATCATCAAGGAGAAGCATAATGGCTCTTTGGGAGGACATTTTGGCTTAGACAAGACACTAGAACAAGTTACAAGGTTCTATTTTTGGCCAAAGGTGCAATCCGGTGTGAGGAAGTATGTTTCTAGTTGTGCAATTTGTCAAAGGGCCAAGGGTGTATCTTCAAATGCAGGTCTATACCAGCCCCTTCCCATTCCCAACAGACCTTGGGAAAGTATAAGCATGGATTTTGTACTTGGGTTACCCAGGACAACCAGAGGGGTGGATAGTGTGTTTGTTATTGTTGATAGGTTCAACAAGATGGCTCATTTTGTGCCATGTAAATGCACAAATGATGCATCTCATGTTGTAGGTCTATTTTTCAGAGAGGTGGTAAGAATACATGGTTTGCCATTGTCCATTGTAACCGACAGAGATTCTAAGTTTGTGGGTCACTTCTGGAGGACCTTGTGGAGAAAGTTAGGAACACAGTTATCCTTTTCATCAACCTACCATCCACAAACTGATGGTCAGACTGAGGTGGTTAATAGATCACTTGGAAACCTCCTAAGATGCCTTACAAAATAGCATGGTTTGGCATGGGACTTGGTTATCAGTCAGGCTGAATATGCCTACAATGATTCAGTGAACAGGAGCACTGGTAAAAGTCCTTTTGAGGTAGTTTATGGCTTTCACCCAAGGGGACCACTTGAACTGAAGGATCTCCAAGGATGGGATAGAAGGAGTGCACTTGGTGAAGAGTTTGCTACCTCCATGAAAACAGTCCATGATCAAGTCAAGTTGCAATTAGAAAAAACAGTCACAAAGTACAAGGAAAGGGCAGATTTGAAGAAAAGAGAAGTGTAATTCAAAGTTGGAGACTTAGTTATGGCATATCTGAGGAAAGAAAGGTTGCTGAAGGGTCAGCCAACAAAACTCCTGATGAAGAAGATTGGGCCATGCAAAGTAGTGCACAAGTTCGGTCTAAATGCATATGAGATTGAGTTACCATCCGGCCTTGGTATCTCTCCAATTTTCAATGTTTGTGATCTTTTTCCTTTCCGACCTCCATTACATGGTGAAAGTGGATCAAATGTGGTGGATGCAGATGCTGATTGGATCAAGGATTTGCCTCCAAGCAAACCTTTGCAGTTGGAATGTATTCTAGATTCCAAAGTTGTCAAGAAGACTAGGCGAGGTGTCTGCAAAGACTACTTGGTGAAATGGAAGGATCTTCCTGACTCAGAGGCCACTTGGATGATTAAAGCCGATATCTTGAAGCATGGAATGACACTTCAACAATTGGCAACTCAAGGGATTTGAGTTCTTCCTACAGGGGGAGTATGGTGCAGGAGCTCCCAATTCTAGTCATTTTTGGCTATTTCCTATTTTGTTGTCATGTTATTTTATTTTCTCTAAGGCTTTGAAAGCCATTTTCATGAGTTTTGTAATAAGGACTTGGTCCATTTGGTCGACTTGTCCAATCTGGGCCTTACTATGGTTAATTTGCATGTAATTACACTAAGAAACATGTGGTTTCTTGTGAAGAATGTAACCTCCAATGGTTCACTGCCCTTGGAGAGTAGTTGTACGGTTGGAGGAGAAGGAGAAACATTTGCCAAGCCTTCTATAGGCAGGGAACTGTAATCACATGCCAATAATGATGAAGTGGAGGAATTTTTGAAGTGCAAAAACTATTTTTTCTGTGTTTTCTGGAAGACAGTCATCTTGTACGGTTCTGTACAGACAGTGAAGGAACTGAAACTTGGAAAATGTGTTAGAGTTTTGAAATAGCTTTCATTTGCATGTAGTTAGAGCTTTTGAAACCCCCTGTGCTGTTTGTATTGAATCGTTTTGTGCAAATTAGCTAAGAACCCTCAAAACTAGGGTTTTGCAACAAAAATGAGGAATTTCTCCTCTATCCTTTGAAAGACACCACCCATTTTTAGTAGGATGGAGGAAGGAAGGTTAGATTTCATGTTTTTGGTTGCTTGTCAGGTTGCACTCTTCTCTCCAAGGCGTTTGGCATGAACCTAACTAGTCTGCATGGTGACTAGTTAGAATGCAAAAGGTGGAAAACAATGAGTTTGCAAGAAACAGTCAAAAGGCTGACCACATGGATGGTGGATTTAGTGTTTACAGATGAAAACTGACTTGTGCAGGTACTTGTGTGCTCCTAAGCAAGTGGATTTGGTACACTTCCTTCATTGAGCCTTCAAATTAGGCCTAATTCCTAAAAAGAACAGTTTGTTGTTCTTGAAACCTGTGACAGAGTACGGCCTTGCAACTTGGAGGGTAGGTGTAAGTCCACAATGGGTATTGGAATGTGTAATGTGTCTTGATTGCCCTTTGAAGGTTTGAGGAGTTATCCTTGTGTTAGTCATTCTCAAGGGCTACAAGGAAATAGCCTCCTTTAGGCACTGTCATAGGACAGTCATATGGTAATTTGTTGCTCACTGTCTTTGAAGGTGTAGAATGAAGTTATTGGGTCAGAGACCTTGTGTGGGTCATGTCTTTAACAAGTGTGTGTTGGTTGGAGTTTGAGATCCTGTTGGTAGAGGTATTTGTAGTTGGATTGCTGTCCTAGGAGGTGTATGTGTTTGCTGATTGGGTTGAGTAGAGACTCCCCAAAAGAGAGTTGAGTAGTCTATGTGGTGGACACCAGGGTGTGGTCCTAGACTAGGTCAGTCTCTTGTGTAGCCTTGTGTAGCCTTGTGTCACATAACCTTTGAAATCTAGAAAAGGAAACCTTGAAAGCTAGGTTCATTGTGCAAGTACCATCAAACACTACCAATACCTCTGCATCAACCGATGGTCTCTGTCTCACCGACAGCGTCTCAACTCCTCCGATCCAAACCCTAGCACATGGAGATGCTAGGCGATCTACTGTGCACAACCAAATTTGGTCCTCTGCGCTGCCGAATCATGAAACAAAACAGAAAACAAACAAATATGATACAACGAAGCCATTCCACTGATTTCGACAGAAATCTTATCAGTGGAATGCTTCATATCGACATATTGCAACAATGGGAAAACACAGAGGAATAGAAATCTACAGCTATGCAATTCGTATTTACAGAGAACAGGAATTGAAATGACAAAACATAATATCTTTATTTCTCTTTGAAACAATGTTCAATCACACTCAACCTCCTCTCTGCGATCTGATTACATTCGATCACAATATCATATGATTGATTACAACCTCAAACCCTAATACTTGATCTTGTTCATTTCCCTGGTTTTTATAGATTCGCCTAGAGTAGTACCAAACTGACTCCAAGTGGCTGGGAGATTGATTCCAAGCGGCTGGGAAACACTACTGCCTATTTTTGACATTATTGCTATTTTTAGCATTATGCGATTACAATTGACAAATGTCAGTTGGGACTTACAAAATGAACCTAGTTTTATTCCACTCGGACTCACACATGACACTAAGCCTTACAATTGGTCACTTGGACCTTATACAACACAAAAACATCAAAATGAACATGAAATTAATTAAAGTATCTAGGTACCCATGCACCACTCGGCTAGGCACTTTGGCGAGAATATCTGCTAGCTGATTTGAAGCATCTGGAGAAAATCCTGCTAATATGACAGGTCTGAAATTGAGACTAAGCCTGTTTCTTTGACAGGTCTCAAACTTGTTTGAACTAACACTGCTACCTTGACAGGGTTCAAACTGGAATATTGAGCCTGTTACTTTGACAGGTCTCAAATTGGGACTTGTTTTGTCCATACTGCAAATAATGAGCTTGTTGCTTTGACAAATCTCAAATTGGGACTTGTTTTGTCCATACTACCAACAATATCAACAATCTCTAAATTGAATTCTCCACTTGAATTTTGGCATACACATTCTCCACTCGAATTTTGGCATACACATTCTCCACTCGAATTTGGCATACACACAAGTTTCCCCCCCTTAGGAGATGAGAGAGGAAAATGCCAAGAACTTAGTCTCCTTGATGGAGAAGAGAGTAGTTGGAATACATTATAACCAATAAAGGTCAGCTTCATTGTCATAAAAATCATCAAAGGCATGGTGAAGATAATGGGAATCCATAACACTCTAAAGATGAGCATAATCAATTTTGTCATCACTAATAACATTGTCATCACCAAAAACTTTGTCATCACCAATAGAAGCTTCAACAACACTTAAAACATAGTTGTATTTGGAGTATCTATTTCAATCTCTGTCAAAGGTGTCACAACTGCAGTATTTAAAGAAGCATCTGATGTCTCCCCTGGGACTGGGTCAAACAAAGGATTTGAAACACATAATACATGTTTGTGCACTTTCTTTTGAAAACAATGAGAAGAATCATGAGTATATTGACCACATAAAGATCAAGGGTGTAGATCAAAACAAGAAACTGATGTATGACCATGACGACCACAATAGGAACATACTTTTGGTTGAACCAATTTGACATTGGAAGAGGAAGAGTCAACTTGACATGTATTCATAAGCCTTTCAGATACAAATTTGATTGGTTTCAAATATTGTGGAACATAAGACCCAACAAAACCTTGATAACGAAGACTGACTCAAGAGGAGACAACACGTTTCTTTAAGGACCTTTTAGGTTTACTTGTTTCTTGTTTTGAGGTGCTAGAAGAAGGTACATCCTTTACATCTTTCTTTTGTGCTTTAGCAATGGGTGCATTATTTTATAACCTATCTGTTTCTTGTCGAAGCAAGATATATTGAGCACAAAACTGTATAAAGGCAGGCTGAAATTACCTCCAACACTCATATATTTGAATAGCTTCTTCTAAGTTTGCAACCTTAATCCGTAAAGATAAAATGCCATCTTCATATAAAGTAGATCCCATGATGCAGAATGTAGAAACAAATCAAAACAAAATACTCAATATTAGTCGGGTGCAATTATATTCTCGGCAACAAGGTATATTTCAACATCATACAAGAAATAAACATCCAAACTCTATGCCTTCATTATATCAATGCCAACCAAACTTTACATGCATTGCACTTACCAGATTTGATATTTGGCATGGAATAGGAAATCTCCCAGATAGCTCCATCAAAAAACGCCACAAAATAACACTTGCAGCCCTTTTGATCCACTGCATAACGCTCGATCTTTAAATGTTTTTCCATAAGCATTTAATTCATGCTTCTTTTGCACGCTGGGACATTTATCACTATCAAATTCAGTTACTCCCTCGTTCAGAGGAGTCTTAAACAGGGTTTTCTCGCAGAACCCATGAGATGAATTCAACAATCATCGGTCATATGGCGGTAGTGTCAGATTAGGGCGTCATGTGGCCATGGACTTTAGATTTTGCGGTCCATTAGAAAAGAAATTTGTACTATATGTGAATAAATTATTCACATATTTCCTTGTCCAAATTGCTCTCTGCCTCTGCTTCTTTTTCGCTCTGTCCTGCTGTTATTGTTATTATTGGAAAACAAAATCGTACGGTGACGTTGAAACCAACGTGAACAGACGGAGATGTTGTGTGACGGCGTTAGGGCTAATGGCGTCAGTTTTCCCTCTTAGGTGGGAGGAGAAAACGTCCAAGCTTTCTATTTTTGTCAAAAAAAAAAAAACGCGGAATCTGTTATATACAGATTCTGGGGCCAACGACAGGAGGCTTTGAAGATGATTGACCTCATTAATTCTCATCGAATAGATTGACTGGCTAGGGTTTCATCGCTCTGAAAGAATCTGCAATGTCGGTGTTGAGAAGTCAGCAATTTCAAGAGTGCTTTAGGGATTAATACAAGTGATATACCCACATAACTTTATGGCACAAACAATGCATAGACTAGTGTCCCATAAAATAATTAACAAAACAACAATTTTCTACTTGAAACACTAATTGTTTTCATCTGTTCAATGTTCCTCTATGAATTCCTGCAATGTGTAGGTTTATCAACAACTTCCAAAAATAAAACAACTTTGTTGTAATGCTTACTGTTAGGCCCTTTAGGGGAGACGGTCGGATAGTGGGTCGAGCTCCTATATGTGGTATAAGAGTTGACCAAATTGGGCCCACCACTTGGTTGTCGGGGATCTATTAAATATTTATTTTTTTTCTAAAAATAGCACATATAGGGACCAATCAATGTACACATCACATTTGTTTACTTATTAGTATTTCTTTATTCATATTATAAGGTGGCATAGATAAATTATTTACAAGGATTTTAAAACATAAATGCAATTGACATGATTTGCACTTGTAGACAAGTGGATCCAACACAACCCAAAATGTCACATTAAAGACTTTATATTAAAAGTAAACATCCATATCTTCCAAGTACATGACCAGCGATCAACCAAGCTTTAGTTCCAAGTTGCATTAAAATAAACATTTTTAAACATTTAGTCAATGTAAAGTGTCCCATCCAACATGGACTTCCGTCTTAGAAAAGGTGCATATTTTCAAAAGTTGGAGTCCCAATTAAAATGGAGTAATGCCCAAGTGCACTCAAAAGACTGATAAATGCCCATCTACTGGTCCCTTTTCCTTAATACTTGCAAAAAAGAGTACAACTAAAGGTGTAAGACTCGCCAAACAAGCCGTCAAAACAAGAGGACAATAATTTATTGAAATCCAGGCCAAACAACCCAAACAAGCATTCAACCAAATCAATCAACTCTCCATTAATTTCACACCATTGAAAGTTTAAGGCTCGCCAATCAAACTATCAAAAAACATTATAGGAAATCAACCAATTTAGAGCAAATAAGCATTCGACCAAATCAATCACCTCCTATATTTAATACCAAATTCAAATTTATAGACATCCATCAAATCATTCAAATGAATTGCAATAAAAACTATTTGAATCAATCAAATGAGAGTGCACAAATCACAAACAACAAATTCCTAGTTTTCCTACATAAACCCCAAATTTCCTAGTTCAAGTTTCCAACATCCCATACACAAGACTCCTGGAGGCTTCGAATTGCAGAGTTCTATCAACATTCAAGTAAGTTCAATATTCCAACATCATTGCAATGTCCATTTTGATTTCAAATGTTTGTTGTTTAAATTTAAAGTGTATTGTTGTTTTGATTTTATGATGTTTAGCTTCAATTCTTTAAATTGTATTGTTGTTTTCATTTTAATTGTTTTAGCTTAAATTGTTTAGACCGTATTGTTGTTTTGTACTGCTCTTTTTGTTTATTGTGTTTTATCTTAAATTGTTGAAACTATATTGCTATTTAGATTAAAGTGTCAAAAAATAGAAACAATACAGTTTAAACACTTTAAGCTAAACAACAATACATTTTACACCAAAACAACATACATTTTAAACCAGACAACAATAAAATTTAAACACAAATATCTTTTAATGCGAGAGTGTGAAAAAAAAGGTGGCAAGTTGCTCAGAAAAATGTTGTTTTAGATTAAACTGTATTGCTTTTTTTATTTAAAATGTATTCGAAACAACCATTGAAAGGTTAATATTGTGGTTTAAACTATACTATTTGCAATATGAATATAACCAAACCAAAACATAGAAATGTTATGACTACCCAGTTCTAAATTATTAACGATTGACAACTTATTTTGGTCAGTCCTAGATAAACTGGGTTGTTAACAGGTTGTGTATGCAACTTGGCAATCACAAATTATGTCATAGAATTCTAGACATAAATTAAACCTGTTTCCATTTTGGGAATTTCCATACAATATTAGACATGTCTATATACTCTGTCAACTCTGGACTATATACTCTGTTAACTAAGTTTGGAGATCTTTTGATCTTTGTAATGTTTGAACACCTTTTCAAGCTATCACACAGACCCTTGGAAAGACTTGATCATATCATAAGGACATCTCACTAACCCTTCTTGTTTATTGTTTTCATAGTCTTCTAGGTCTTCTAAGTAAGACTCTTCACTATATAAAGTCTCATTGTCCTCATAGGTCACTTGTTTACTATCCTCTTAAAATTGTTCTTTACCTTTCTTGATCACTATATGCACCACCCTGGTCCAGTCACCCTTTATCAAATAGTCTCATGTTTCAACCCTACATACCCTATTTACTACTCTTTGACTATATGTCCATCAATGGAAAATGACAAAAGAAGAGTAGACTATGCACTTTTACTTGTTCAATGACTTTTGGCAAAGCTCTTATCCATTATTATTTGAACTTAATTGTTCTTTGTGTTCTTGTCCATTGCTATTTGTGTTCAAGTGGTAAAAAATTGGAACTTTCAAAGTACAAACCCATTTTAAATTGAATAACAATGAATGTTCAAATAGGTAAAAGTACAAAATCCAATTTTAGGTTAACAAGATTATACAATTGATATGGAATTACCTAACTGTAAAATGTCAAACTGTTGTCCTCACAAACTGTCAAATGTCAAACCATAAAAAAACAAACATACAATGTAGGAAATCATAAGAACCAAACTATAAAATCAAACATATAACATAGAATAGTTCTCTGTCAAACTATAAAATCAAATATAGATCATCATAAATCAAAATATGAAACTATCAAGTCAAACATAGAACATCATAAATTAGAATGTGAAACTATCAAATCAAACATAGAACATCACAGATCTTCTGTTCAGAGCATCATTGTGAACTCTCTGACTTAACTTACAAATTGAAGTTACAAACTGCAATTACAAAGATGAAGAAAATGGAATGCCAATTATTGTATTATTTGTGATTAATATTATTAAAGCTGATTGTTGGTCTTTGTTGTTATCTTGCTGCAGAGAGTTTACACTGTCAACCTCACTACACACATGCCTGAGTAATTATATTTGTTGTACTTGTCACATACAAGCCCAAGTAGATCTTGATAGTTAGGCTGCACCACCCTGCATGCATCTGTACTAATCAACACAGGTTGGTGGGATGTCCAGTTCAATGCTTTAGGCTCTTTGTTTCTTTAACTTTGTACTGAAAAGATTCAAAAGATTCCAAATTTCAAAACTGATGTTCAAAGGTGTTTGTTGTGGTTTGCAAATGAAGAACAAAGCTCAAATGCGGACGCGCCATGGTGCCAAGAGACTAAAGACAACCATTCCTCTAGAAAAAAGAGGAGTTACATTCCCGTTAGGTGAAGACACTCAAGTTGCTAATGAGAGCAGTCCTCAACCAGTTGAGCCAGTTATTCAAGTCAATGCAGGTGCTAGAAGCAAGAAGGTTTCAGTTCAACGGGAGTGGAGGAAAGAGGATATGGATTCAACATTGAAAGATGTGGAGGATAATGGAATTTCGACAAGGAGTGCAACCAAAAAGTGGGGAATCCCTATGACAACGCTCAAGAATTGCTTAGGCGGTTAAACAACTACATCAAAAAAGGTCCTCCCACAGTATTGACAATAGCTGAAGAGGGTTTGATAGTAGAATGGTGTAAAGAAATGGCAACATTGGGCCATGGGCTAGAGATTATTAATCTCAAAGTAGAAGTCGCACAAATTTGTCAAACATGACCAAACACTTTTAAAGATGGGCTGCCTGGCAAGTCCTGGTGGACTGGGTTTAAAAGGCGTCATCCTAAATTGACATTGAGGATAACGGAAGGAATGGATAGAGATAGAGCTCTAAACCTTAGGTCTGTTGTTGTTGATGCATTCTATGACACATTGTCCAAAGTGTATTAAGCCAACCCATATGGACCACAGAATTTGGAATTATGATGAAACTGGAATTTAGGCTGGGAGAAATGGTGCCATGTGGGTTTTGGCCAAAAGAGGTAGCTGAAGCATCTCATACATAATTCCAAAGAGCAGGGAATGGATAAAAATTTTATGTTATGTTAATATTGTCGAACAGAGCATACAGGGATTTTATCTTTTCAAAGGTGAAAAGTAGCTTAAAAACTACATTGCTAGCTGCGAACCGAGTACGTGCATGGCTACCTAGCCCCATGCTTGGATGACTAAAGAGATGTTTGTTGGTATTTTTCCCAAACTGGATGCTTGTTCCCATTTATCCCTACAAGGTAGTCATCATTGATCAATAGGATTCCCGAGCCAGGGGCCAACAATACAGGAGATAGACTCTATGAATATCTTCTCCTCTTCTTTAGGCTCTGCAGAACCAAGGGGGGTATTCCCTACTCAACACCCATGAAATATGACTATGAAATGACTTGGATGTTGACACAAAGCAGATAAATCCTCTCATATGCAGACCAAAACTGTGAAATAAGTGCAAAGGGGCTAGCTTTGGGCCTATGTTCAGTTGTGAGACAGAGGATTTTGGTCCTAAACTACTTCTAATGTCCTATGAATTTGGATTTGAAGTTTGAGTCTGATTTGGTGTTTGGATGCAAAACCAGGACCTTGAGTGTAACCTCAATACAAGACTAGACTGGTGCCTATCCAGGGCTCGGAGTCAGTAGACATACACATGTGAATGTACACTTAAACTTGGACCAAAGGATGGGTTTTAAGGGGATTGTTTAGTATCTGCCTTACAAATACTTCCCAAAATTTAGTATTCAGTTATCTCTGCTTAGAAACAGCCTTACTACAGTATATTCTTCCCAACACTTAACCTAAAACATTTAATCTACTCCTTGAGCAGAGGTAAAAAGTCAAGCATTCAATACAGGTAACTTATATTCTAGAATCTTAAACACCCCTTAGCTGTTTAGATTCAGAAGAAGAACACACCCAATTTGGATACAGATAACAGAACACATGCAATACAGCATTACTCATTCAAATCAACATGAAACCAGTAAATTTATGCATGAAACATACAACATGAGACTCATAAACTCACAAGACATCCAGAACAGGGCCACCAATGAAGTTGTATCTTATTATAGCACTAAAATTTGTCCAGTTTTCAACAACAGCAAATGAATAACATAGCCTGTTATATACAACAAGGAAGTGTACTTACATTGACTACATGGTAAGATTCAAAATTTGCCAGATACAATGCATTCTGAGAAATGGCGCTCGAAACATTGAATGCAGCAGGCAGAAAGAAGGAAGGGAGTGGTTGGACTCGAGACCCGCGCCGCCACCTGGGGATTTTCATCTTTAATTGGGTAGTTGATCCATCCATGCCTTCACCCATACACCTGTAACATCTGCCATCAATGGCATACCAACCCGTGGTTTCTTGGAATGCAACGGTTGCAAGATCTTTGAAAACTTTTCTCGCCAAGATTTGCGGCCTCAAATTGAACGGGCGGGCCGCTGGCCAACGAGATCATGACATGCGGGCGTTTCCTACTGTTGCTAACTTTTTAAATTACGTGAGAACCATTTATCCCACATTCACCCTGCAGTGCCCTCTTCAACACTTTATAAACTAGGCCGTGAGCACATATGATGTCGCGTAATTTTACCTTGCACGACAAATGAACCATCTGCCAAGACCCCATCATCATGACCCGCGCCATCAGTGAACCTCCTGCTTGCTCACCCGATAAGCAATATCACCCTGATATTCAATATCACCCTCATCAGTGCCACCTGATGTATTGGAGGAAAATCCTCCTGTACATACTCTTGTCCTCATCGGCGATCGGTGGGACCTCTATCATAGCTGCCGATAATAACTGTCATGCCGAAGACCATATGATGCATCCCATTGGACTTAGATGATGTCATTGTCATGTTGGCATAGGGTGATATTCGGCGGCAAGGGTGATATTCGGCGGCAAGGGTGATATTCGTAAGATGACTGATATTTGGAAATATGACCCCTCACAAGAATATCAGAATGATATTTGGAAATATGACCTTCCGCAAGATGTATGAAACTGTTAAACAGGCGGATATCGACCCAGATGTAAAATTGACGTCTGCACCTTGCGGACCAAGCGATTATGAGGTTGATAACACAACATCAGGGTGATCTTGCAACATCAGGGTGATCTTGCAACATCAGGGTGATCTTCTCTAAGATGCCTGATATTTGAAATATCACCCCCGCCAAAATATCAGGTTTGACTAAAAACTTGACTTAGCATAACTTTTTGCTTGAAACCTGAATGCTCATGTAGGCACCAACAATGTTTATGAACTGGCTGCATCATTTTGCATAATCAGTTCTAGGTGGAGTATCACTGACAAATAGGCACTTGCTCATATTTGATGGCCATGGAAGCCACGTAGCTGTGACAACCATCCAAGAAGTCAAGTCTTTGGGTATTGATTTGCTGACACTACCAGCACACACCTCACACAAATTACAACCATTGGATGTGACTATATTTTCAGCATTCAAGTCATACTTCAAATCAGAAAGAGTAGCGTGGCTAGCCAGGTTTCTGAAAATAGAAATAAAAAGAGCAGAATTGGTAGAATTGGGTGGCAAGTCATTTCAAAAAGCACTCACAATTTCAAGCATCACTGCTGGGTTTAAAAGAACAGGTATATGGTCCCTCAATTCAGATGCTCTAATGGAGGACATGCACCCCAATGAAACTGCACGATGATGCTGTTGCAGTGTAGAACATCCTTAGTCTTTCCAGGGTTGATGTGTTAGAAGTGGAAGTTGCCAACACATTACTATCAAGCATTACAGATGGTCCTTTAAATACTACAACAACAAACACAGTGGGAGAGGAAACAAGTTTTCATGATTCACCTGAACCTACAGTGGGGGGTCAGCTACTTGATGATATGGTTGAAAGTCAACAAGAACAAAGCCTAGATGGACTTAGCCTTCCGTCTCCACCAAGCAAGGCATCATGCTTGGTGGAGGGAGCCATGAATTTAGGATATGATTTACATCCCCAGGAAGAAGGTAGCTTGTTTTCCTTCCCCTCTCCACTACCCATGTTGAATGTACCTGAAATGGTACATTACTATGTCAATTGTGGAGAAGCTGATGGCGGAGATATTGCAGATTTGAGCCAGGATACCAAGGCAATTTGTAATGAGGTAGAACATAGAATTCATGGAGATTCCATCCAATCATTGGGTTCCCAAGTATATTCATGCATCAGAAATTTTTTGAAACTACCCATTCACATTGTGAAGGAAAGACCCAGGACTGCAGAGGATAGTGAAATTCGGTTGAGCTAGCAGTTCCAACTATTAACAACAAATGATTACATAAACCTTTTAATGCAACGAGAGCAAAGGAAGAAAGAAATTTAAAAGATAAAACTCTGAAAGAGACAACATATTGAGGAGAGAAAGGCAACACGTGTTGTTGCAAAGGAATTGAAGGATCAAGCCAAACTAGATAGAGAGATTGCATGACAAGCAAAGGAACGACAATTTTTTTTTACAAAGGTAGGAAAAAGAGCAAAAAAAGGAGCAAGAAAGGATTCAAAAGGAGCAGGATAAAAAGGAAAAAGTGCTTGAAATGGCAAGGAAGGATCTAGAGAGAGAAAGGTGTTTAAGCAACCCCTTAAACCCTTTGCTAGAAAATCATGCATTGTTTAGGGAGATGGTGAGCATCCATATCCCTATCTATCCTACAACTGTAACCCCATCCCATCTGACCAACACTCAACTTCCAACTCTAACCCCATCCCATGTCATCGGCACTCAATTTCCAACTTTAACCTCATCCCATGTGACTAGCACCCAATTTCCAAGTCTAACCCCATCCCATGTCGCCAGCACCCCACTTCCAATTGTAATCCCAACCCATGTCAACAGTAGTCCGTTTCCAACTCTAACCCCATCCCATGTGAGTAGTACTCAAATTCTAGGCCTAAGCCCATCCCATTTGAGCAGCACTCTAAGTCCACTAGCAAGGGAATGTAACATGATTGGGAGTAATTTGTCAAGAATCCAGGTAATAGTGAGCTCTGTGACTTCGTGTCCACTAGTTTTTATAGCATGGTTTGAATGAGATTGGTAGCAACCAATCATTGAACACAAACATGTTTGAAATTGTAGCCTAAGGAGGCATTTGTTTTGCATTTTGTAATACCACGATTTGTATTTTGAATCAAATTAATGAAAGGGGAATTCAGATTTTTGTTTGGCACATGTCAATGATTTGCATTTTGTAAACATCCAATGGTCAACATAAAACTTGTTTGAGTATAATGATATGTTGAGGGCATGATAGTGGTGCAACCTAACTTTCAAGGTCGGTATGGGCTTCACATTCTTCAATGTTATAGATAGCATGTCTTCATTTCAGTCATATGCATTTATACTCAAACATGCATGCAATAAGGTGGACTCCCTAAATATTTTGTTTTACACCATGGAATTGTAATTTGCCACATGGATGACATGTGTGTTTGATGGGGTTGATTTTCTAGTTGTTTTTTACTGCTGACTGATGACCAGACACAACTTACCCCGGTGGTAGGAAGTGGCATCGTGAGTTGTGCTCAGCATGTCGTGTGGCATGCAAGCAACTCGCCACCTTTTCATCACACACTCTCACATTTACACACCAAAACTCCCGCAATTACTTCTCTACAGATGCATTTACTCCACTTCCTTCCGCATTTTGCTAGTTATTGTGCCTTGCATTTTCGCAACTATGGAGAGTTCAATGCTCCCATCCTTCACACTCAACAAATGCTTTCATGCTATTATCGACTCTGCTCTCCACATTTGGTCATTGCATATGGCATCGAAACATGGTCACTTAGGCTTTGGAGATAGCTCTGCTTTGAGGAGTCTTGATAATGTTAAAGCATTTTTAGTGTTAAGCTATGTTGTAGTTAATGTAACCAAAAAATTTGGACAAAAGAAAGATAAAACAACATGCAATACCTTAGTCCAAACCCTCTGAATACCTCAGATACCTTGAAAGATTGATGCATGCATCTTTGATTGCACGAATGATTGGATGTTGATTGCTCAGATACGTAGCATAACGATGATAGGATGAAGATTTGATGGATGCAAGATAGATAGATGATGGATGATAGATGAAAGATTGAGGAGATATTACGACAGAGTACTGGTACTTGAAAGCTCATCCATGCAAATGGCTTGGTTGTGGGCTAATTTATAGACAAAGATGAGAGGACAGAGGGATAAAACTTCCATTTTGTGAGTGGTAGTGCAACAAGAGAGTAGAAATGGAAGGTGAATGAGTTAACTTTAGAGATGATTTGAGTCATCTTGAGAGATGGAAAGGGAAGGTGAGCTAATAATTCAAATAATTTAATATTATTTAAATAATGAGGAATGTGAGGATAAAATAAATAAAATTTATTTATTTATTTTTAGTGGGGAGACATAAAGTGATAAATTAAAATAAAATAAAAGACTTATTTTATTTAATTCAAGAGGAAAGGGGATTAAATAAATAAATAAAAATGTGAAGGGATGGTATAAATTAAATAAATATTAGATTTATTTAATTTATTAGAGGAAGTGCTAGGATGAAGGAGTTATGAATAGAAAGGGGATAAAATTAGGTGATGATATGGGTACCTAGGGCAAAACATGCTACAAGATGCCTAAATGATGTAATGTTGTGACAAAGTGGACATATTTGGGTGTCTACATTTTGCCCCTCTTTGAGATGATGTTTGAGATGATGAGATTTGTGTTGAGTAACATCATTTCAATGAGGAAGCTAAGGTATGGATAGAGGAAGAAGATGATGAAGGAAAGATAGGATGATGATGATGTAAAGATATGATGAGGATAGGATGATGATGCCCCCTCAAGAGGATAGGTGGGTTGGACAAACACGGGTATGCTAGATCGAAATGAAATGGATAAGATGAAGGATGAAAGATAGGAAGTGGATGAAAGAGAAGAATGACACGTTATGTTGCAATAAATTGAGCAACCATATGTTTGATTTAGCACTAGACACTATGCACCAAGGTATAAGGACCAAGGTGACGATGTGTCTCGTGCCCCGACATAATACAACCTTGTCTAGATACAAGATATGAATATTAGCTAGGTTGGATTTGATGCAAATGCAAAATAAACGATAACACACACAAGCAAGCAAGCAAGCATGCACAGATGATTAAAAAATAAACAAGGTATTGCCCCTGTCAAGTGTAAACCAATGATTAATTGATTGATTGATGATGATAAAAGTGTTGTCATGGCAGGGAATGATATATCCATAGATCAACACAAGGATGAATGATGATTGATTGATTAATTAATTGGGATCACGACCAAGGATGTGATTGGATAATTTGACAAGCTTGATTGACTTGATTGGTATGGATAAGGATGACTTGCATTTGGATGTATTAGATAGATGATTGATGATGAGATTGATTGGAAGAAGTGATTTGAATGATTGACTGTAAGAATTGTTTTGAAAGATTGATGATGATGATTTGATTTGGTTTTGATTGATTGGATTGATGAAGATAGATGATAGAAGAAATGATAGATAGATAAAGATGATGATGAATGAAGATTAGAAGAATGGTGAAAGACGGAAGAGGTCTATCGCCTATGCCTGAATCTGGGTACTTCCTTCGTATCCCAGATTGCATAATACCCTGTATCCATGGGATCAAAGCACTGTACGATGATGATGAGACATGATGATATGTAGTTCTGGGTATTTATTGATGATGTGGGAGATAGATGATGGAAGAAGAAAGTGATATGAAAGAAGATGATGATGATCAGAAGAAAGGTGGAAGAGAAAAGAGGAGTATCATCTATTCTTGAATTTGGATATTTCCTTCATACTCCAGATTGCCTACATACCCATGTCCACAGGATCAAGGTACTTAACGATAGACATGAGATGTAGTTTTGATTTGTGTTTTATGATGATGGTGGTGGGATGAGTGATGAGTGGATTGATGTGATTAGATGCAGTGATGATTGGATTTGAAAAAAGTGATTTGATGGATTGATTTGATTTGATAAAGATGATTAATTGGATTAAGTTTGAAGAATGGATGAATTGATTGGCTAGATTTGAAGGATTGATTTGATTGATTTGAAGGATGATTGGATGAAGTGATTGAAGAATTGGAAGAATTGATTTGGTGAATTGATTTAGAATTATTGTTTTGAAGAATTGATTTGATTTGAATTTGATTGGTTGATTTTATTGCTTTAGATTTTTGGTGGATATTTTGATTTTTTTGTAATTTTTTCAGGACTTTTTGTGATTTTTTTGTAATTTTTTCACGAATATTTGATTTTTTTTGTATTTTAGAAATATTTTGATTTTTTTTTGGATTTTTTCAGGACATTTTATGATTTTTTTATATTTTTTCAAAACATTTTATGATTTTTTTGTATTTTGATATGTTTTGGGATGTTAATGGATTTACGGTTTGGATATCCTTTGTGCTAGATACCAATGACAAGGAAGGACCAAGTCTATGTGCGAGGAGGAAGGTAGGTAAGATTGGATGGATGAAAGGATGGGCGATAAGGGATGAAAAGGATGTACGCGTAAGAGAGAAAGGATGTGATCTCCAAAGGCTATGTTGCATAGGAATAATATGCCCCATTCTAGATAGTATGCTTAGGATTTTTTGTGACAACGCTTATGACTATTAGGCATATGACAATCGGATGATAATAGGATGATAGGATGGACTGGAAGGGATGAGGTATATCAAGAGTTTTTCCAAAACTTGTTTCAACATTTTTGACCCCATATCTTTATCAAGATCAAAAGAGGAAGGGTGGATGGACTCAATATGATAGTTAGGTGTATGTGGATGGATAAGGACATGGTAAGAAATGGTATGGTAAGATAGGTTGAAAATGATATGGTGGATGAGACAAGGTGCCCCCAAGTATAGGTGACATAGAAGATCAACTTACACATGACACATGTTTGC
Source organism: Cunninghamia lanceolata (assembly GCA_027924645.1). Taxonomy (NCBI): domain Eukaryota; kingdom Viridiplantae; phylum Streptophyta; class Pinopsida; order Cupressales; family Cupressaceae; genus Cunninghamia; species Cunninghamia lanceolata. The sequence continues at coordinate 19,504,225 of BSBN01000112.1, read as the reverse complement.
CAAGTTTTCATCATGGTACTTATCCAAGGCACCTGTTTGTTAGGTTTTCACCGTTGGACGAAGGCATTTCTCTTCACTTTACTTTTCTTTTCTTTTTTCTTTTTTTTTTTAAATTTTTGGAATATTTGGATGGGAGATGACAAGGGTTGTTGGTCCTTAGCATTTAATTATGTTTTCATGTGTCAAATCCATGTCTATGTCCTTGTCTATCTGCAATTAGGGATCCCATAGTTACCAGTCTATTTAACTAATTCTGCTAATCTTATTAGCTTTAGAAATTAATACTGCTAATTTATCTGCTATGAAAGTAAATTTTGAAAGTACTGGAAACAAAGCTGAAACAGTAAATTGCTAATATTGACCTATTCTAATCCACACTACTGAAACATACATTTATCTATGTGAAAGCAATAACTATTTTCCTAAGTAGAATTTGAAACAAGATAATGAACAAACAAATACTAGCCTCCTGTCTTGAATGGCGGGAGTGTGCCCTTGCTCCTCGCCCTCAGGACTGAAGACTAAAGCAATAAATTAGTACAAGAATAAAGTATCACAATCTTTCTTCAATCTAATTTCATCAGTATGCTTTGTATTCAGAAAATATATCCAATCTGGAACAAATTGAGATTACAACAATCCAATGATAATCATCTCCATCTTGTTTCTACCTTTATATATCTATATATCAAATCAAGCGATGAGATATCACTCTACTCTAACTATCAGTTTATCTATGAGATAGCATCAATCTCTTATTCTATCAATTGTATAACTGCAAAGTAAAATCATGCAACTGAAATAGATTTTAGTGGTATAGCAGTCCCACTATATCTAGAGTCTTAGTTTAAATAACAATTGGGTAGCGAGGCCTTGAAATATAGGTATTTAATAAGTCCGTTGGGAACTCATGCAAAATTAATAAAAGGAATTAGACCTCTAGCAGTCAACTAGAGTCTTCGCCTGATCATTTAGGTGTTGGCTACGTAATCCCCAAAGCACTCCAATTGCCCTCGGAAGTGTTGACTGATAGCAGCACTGGAAACTCTGCATTATCTTAAGGAGGGCTCCGAAGACATGTGCTTTTGTCTGGAGCTCCAGAGATGCACTTATGACTATTGTCCAACTCTGGAGATGATCCACCTTTGGTCCTCCTATTTCAAAATATCTCCAATTATATTGGAAAAACATTGGAGTCTAGTGTAGTATCCCTCATGTCAGCTCCAGAGACTATTAAGACCATCTCTGGAGATTCTCAGGATTTCCTTTTCTTGTACAACTGCAGCTGTAGATGCAAAAAGAGAATTTTCTGTATATTTCCATTAATTTGCTACACATTAGTCCCTTAATAAAGAATCATGACTTTTGGTAATTCATCTCTCATTAATGTAATTAGAAAAAACCTTATCAGTCTACTATGGTACAATTACCAGGACAATAGAATAAGAAGGATGGAACAGAGAGGTAAAAAGGGTATATTATTCTGGGTGCTACCTGGCATTCATCATCCCCCCCGAACTTGAAGGTTAGCAGGCCCTCCTGCTCTTCAGAACCTGGACTTATTTAGGCGGGATATTTTATTAGTCAAATTGAAATCATTTGCATATGTGGACCAAGTAGTATTGTTTGTATTGCCATTCCCCCTGAACTGCTCAACCTGCTTTAGCCATTCTTGAAATTTGGCATCTTCCATCTGTTCCACCCATATAGGTAGTGGCTCAATAATGAGAGGAGGTCTGAAACAACCATCTATCCAATCTTATTTGTATTGGTCCATCAGTTTGGAAACTGCTCTGGCTTTCCTCATAAACAACCTTAGGTTAGCAGGGGACACTATTTCTCTCATCTTTTGTTATGTAGTTAAAGTATTCCATCTTCTCTTTGCCACTGGAAGCATTTGATTGGATAAATTGTTCATGAGGAAACCAAAATCAATAGCACATTCCTGCAGATGTTTCTGATATAGAGGCAAAATCTTTGTCTTACCTTCTGGGGAGTAAATATTTAGCCTGAAATGAATCTCAAAAGCCCTAGGGTTTGGACATTCCCTCCTGAGAAAGCAGCTTGTTTCTGCATCCTTCTTTGTGTAAGCTTCCATCCTTTTGTTCCAAATCTGATGATTTCTCATTAATGACATGAATTCCCTGAGTTGGCATTCACCCACAAAGTAGTTGATAAAGAAGGTATGATCGTTGATGCAAAAACCATGCAAATATAGCTCACACAGGAAATTCTTATCCTCATCAGGACCTTTCATGTATGCGCCCATGAAGCCTTCCTCATTTTGTATGTCCTCAGTTAAATCAAACAAAATCAATGATATCTTCCTCTGGAGGATTCCTTCTTGCAAAAATAGAGCATAACTACCACTGGGAGGTCTGCAAGATATGATCTCAGCTGAAATGGTGGCTACATGGATGACCTTTTCCTCTAAGGTCTATAATTTCTGTGACATGGTAGTCACTGCTCTTTGCAGTTGCAGCATTGGCTTGGATTCCTCATATTCCTGACATCTTCTTGCCCAATGAAATAGGGCCTTAGGGATGTCTATTGGAACAACCCCTAGGTATGGGTTTATTTGAATCCCCTGTTCCATGGTTGTAGCTGGGTTGGTCAGCTCATGAATGTGTTCTTCTTGATCATCTATCTTATTATTGGCCCATGTCAACTATTTGGCTTGACTTTGTGCCTTTTCAATGAGTGTTGCAATTAATGTGAGACTATTGTCTCTAGCTCTCATAATATCAAAAATATTTTGTGCTGCTTCCTCTTCTTTTTCTTTGATTTCCACCTCTTTCTCTTGAATTATCTTTTGTTTGTCCTTGAGTTCTACTTGTAGCCCTTCAATTATCTATTTTTGTTCCATTTCTTTCTCTTTCATAACCTTTTTGAGGTCAGTGATGATTAAGTTTTTCCCCCACAACAGTCTCTTTAGATTATCAATTTCCTCTAACAGTTGTTGTTCTCTTAGAACCTCTATATCCTCCTGATCAGAGGGGTGAGAGTAACTCCTTGTTTCTCCTTCTTCTACTCTTTCCTCATCAGGAGTTTCAATGGCTTTTTGCTCCACATTGTTAGTTGCATCATCTTGTTCCTTCTCATTTTCCCTTGAAGTCTCCTTATCTTGACCTTCCTCTTGTCTTATTTCTGTAAATGTTGGTGTTGATGAAGGTCTAGCCTCAGCCATGGAAGTTCGGAAGCCTATGAGGACCTCAACTAAGAGAGTAGTATCCTATTCAGCCTGAGTGGGGCGTCTCTTTCTCTGGATTCTCTTTAGTACTAGTAGAGCTTGTGTCTCTGAAGTAGGTGAATTATCCTCAGAGTCCAAAGGAATGGTGAAGGTTTCTATATCTACTATCTCCGGAGCTTGGGAATGCTGTGGCTCTAGAGTCTGAGACCTCGGATGAAAAAGTGACTCTGGGGGAGTTCCCTTAACTACTTTTCTTTGTTTTCTTTTCCTCACCAGAGGGACTTCATCTGAATCATCAAATTCTTCCTCGGTCCTGTAATGTCTACTAGACTCAGGTGTCTTTGGAGTTCTTTTTACTTTCTTACTCTACCCTATTCCTTTCCTTTGCTTTCCATGGCCAAAAGTCTGGGTAGAGGCCAGTGTAATTTCCTCTTCCATAATGACAGCTTCCCCTATTTGCTTGGCTGGATTGGACTCCTCAGCCAAGGCTATCCTTCATTTTTCTGAGTGGGTCATATAGAAGAGTTTCTCTGTAATAGGTTCCTTCAACTGTTCTGTGGCAGTTAAGGCTTCTCCCAAAACTTCTTTCCCTTTTCTTTTGTTGTTAGTAACAGGGGCAAAAGTTGGTGTTTCCTCCACTGTTTATTTCTTACTCTTAGCCTTTTCAATAGTTGGGGAGGAGGTAGAAGGCATTGCTCCCTCACCTTGCTGAGCAGAGGAAGTCTCATCTATACCCTATGCCCTGCCTGGTGTCCTATCCTATGGTTTGTTTTCTAAAAATATCTACCATAAAGCCTCTCCATCAGCTTGGGACATGAAATGATGTTTTACAATCAAGAAAATGAGACCTTGGTTTTTCATGGGACCCTTCCCCTGTTAATACTTGTCTACCAAGGCTATAATAGTAGAATACAAAAAGTTTGGGATATTTATGCTAAATTATGGATGGGCATGCCCATGCCTTAGAAAAATTAACATTTTCTTGATTGGTCCTAAAACTATAGAGAATTGCCCATCACATTTAAAATATTTTATTACATAGCTAGAGATTGCCATGGTTGTGGAAGCGAGGTCTTAACAATTTCTTTGATTTCATTTTTGCTTAAATGCAATTGTATTTCAGGTTCACCTTCTTCAGATAAAGTTTTAATCAAATCAATGTACAGGGTTTTTAGATGGTATAACCTCTCACCTTGTTCTAGTAGCCCTAAAATATGGCTAATAATGGTGGATGAGACATTGATTTGAATCCCTCTCACTATAGTTTGATTATTCTTCAGGTTGTACAGGAAATCATCTCCAATGTCCTCCTGAAATCCTTCAAACTTCTCCAAAAATTTGAACCACCCAACATTCCTTAAGATGTCTGCTGCAGCTTGGTCTTGTAGCAGACCTGTTACACTCTCTGGCTTTGACTTATTTTTCACCCCCATCTTCCTGTCTTATTTCACCTCCTCTAGTTGAACCTTTCCTTGATTTCCTCTATAGTTTTTCCCCTTTTCTTTTTACCTTATGAAAGACTGTGACATTAAAACTTAAAGATTGCCTCTGAGGTTTTGGGAAATTCTGTAATTTTTGAATTGGGTATCTGTTAATTGCAACTTCTTAGATTATGGGGAGGTGGCTTGAAATTAGTTATGAAGTGATTGTTCATTCATAATGGCAGGGAGTGATATGAAACTTCGGAGAAAGGTTGACAACGTGGCAATTAAGGCGACATGTATGAGTTAAAAGGGAAATAATGGTAGGAACGTGTGTCAAAGTAACTACACCTAAAAATAGAAATGATAAGACAATAATAATTAACTTAATTCGAGCGAATTACCTGGATCACTTTTCTTGATGATGGCCGATGTACTTGGTTGATATGCCATGACTTTGATGAGGTTTGATGTGACCTAGCACGTGAGTAGCCCCTGCATGGCTTGGACTTGTTAGTGCTCAATTTGACTGGATGTTTCCCAGTTATCCCTACAAGGTAGCCATCATTGATCAATAGGATTTCTGAGCCAGGGGCCAACAGTACAGGAGATAGACTCTATAAATATCTCCTCTTCTTCTTTAGGCTCTGCAGAACCAAGGGGGGTATTCCCTATTCAACATCCGTGAAATGTGCTTATTAACTTGGTGGGATGTTGAGACAAAGCAGATAAATCCTCATATATGCAAACCAAAACTATAAAATAAGTGCAGAGGGGCTAACTTTGGGCTCATATTCAGTTGTGAGACAGAGGATTTTGGTCCTAAAACTATTTCTAAATGCCCTAAAGGTTTGTATTTGAAATATGAATTCATGTTTTGTATTTGGATGCAAAACTGGGACCTTGGGTGTAACCTCAATACAAGACCAGAATGGTGCCTATTTAGGGCTTAGAGTCAATATATATATATATGTGTGTGTGTGTGTGTGTGTGTGTGTGTGTGTGTGTGTGTGTGTGTGTGTGTGTGTGTGTGTGTGTGTGTGTGTGTGTGTGTGTGTGTGTGTGTGTGTGAATGTTTACCATAGACTTAAAACAATAATCAGATTTCAAGGGAGTTTTTTGCAATGTCTGCCTTACAGACACTACCCAAGACTAAGTATTTAGTTATCCCTGCTTACAAACATCCTCACTGCAATATATTCTTCCCAACACTTAACCCAAAACATTTAATCTACTCATTGAGCAAAAGTAAAAGATCAAGCATTCAACATAGCAAACCCATGTCCTAGAATCTCAAACACCCCTTAGCTGTTTAGATTCAGAAGAAGAAAACATTCAACTTGGAGACAAATAACAAAACACATGCAATGAAGCATTACTCATTTAAATCAACATGAAACTGATAAATTCTATGCATAATACATTCGACATACAACTCATAAACTCACAAGGCACAAAACAGAGCCACCAGCGAAGTTGTATCTTATTACAACACCAAAATTTGTCCAGTTTTCAACAACAACAATGAGTAACACAACTTGCATTTTATAGCAAGACAGTGTACTCAGCAATAATTACAAGGTATTTTCAAAATTCCTACCAAAATACAATGCACCAAGAATGGCACCCAAATCAATCAATGCAGTATGGAGACAAAGAGGAAAGAGCAGGTGAACTCGAGACATGTGCAGCTGTTTGAAGATTTTCCTTACAAATCTAGTAGGTTTCTGTCAATCATTGACCCATACCTCTGTGATTTCACCATTAATGGCCCAGCTACCCACAGCTCCTCTTGAAATACAGCAACGAATGCATAAGAAGTTTTCCTGCCTGAAATGCAGCCGCAGATACAAAGAAAACCTTCGCTGAAAACTTTGAAACATAATCGTCGATTTTCTTCCTATCACCAAAATCAAAGGTGCCAAAACATGCTGAAAAAGTTGCCAACCAATTGGAACGTGCCATGTAGGCACCCTGGGCTTCCATCGCTGACTTTTCCCCTTTTGATTTCGCCTTCAAAATTCTTGTATATGTAGTTGAAAATGAGATTGTATATGCATACAATCACTCGCATACAAGGCGTACCCTAGGACATTATGAAACAAAGTTGAACCTGCATTCGGGTCTAGGCCTTATATGTAACTCCCTTTGCACATCGGCATATACAACACACTTTATACAACCTACGGACCTCAAATTTCATTCGCTGCATTTGATTGCTCCTTCGCGTCCAGGTTGTATGTCTTTCCTTTGTATATTGGCTTGTATGTTGCACATACAAACGCAATATATATGCAATCCATGGATTCCAAACCTCCATGAAGCATATTAGAACAACTTTGAAATCCGGCCTTTGTATCTAAACCTTTGCACTTTTCATTGTATATCCGCGATATACAATACATACATACATGCAAGCTACGGAGTTCAACACCTTATGAGTTATATTACATTCCCCCTTCATGTCCAGGCCTTGTATATGCGCGCTTGTACATCACAAACATACAACGTGGATATACAAAACAAAATATACAATCTAGACCTATACCTTTTATTAACCAGAATGCAATATCCATCAGGTCCGGGCCTTGCATATTTAGTTGTATGTGCCAACATACAATCCCCTTTGAATGCAACTGGTGGATCCCACCCCTTGGTTCCTACTTTATATGTAACCTTTTCTTTGTATGTGCCTCTTGCATATTTTTGATGTACAATCAGCTTTGTATCTTATAACATACAATTGCCCTTGTATGTATCCTGTTGGTGCTTAGGTGTACGACCCTCAACTCCTCCCTTCCCGGACCCACGCGGTCTCTGGGTTAACATGACCAGGGTGCCATTCACTGACAGTTCGAGCTTTTGGTGTAGTGGTAGCTGGGTTTGTGTTAAAAAACAAACTGGTGACTCTGCTAGGGAGGGGTTCGATTCCCACCGATGCCCACCTGCACCATGCGCACAAGAAGGTGCCAAGCAGCCCGTACCTGCCTATGTGGTTATCACTAGGCAGGCACAGGCTAGTGGGGCTTTGTTGGTGCTTAGGTGTGCGACCCTCAACTCCTCCCTTCCCGGACCCGCGCGGTCTCTGGGTTAACATGACCGGGGCGCCATTCACTGACAGTTCGAGCTTTTGGTGTAGTGGTAGCCGGGTTTGTGTTAAAAAACAAACTTATCCTTTGTATCGGCTCCCTCATACATTACCCGATGTACATTCTGTCTTGCATATCCGTGGGCTCCACCACTTGTATATCGGCCCCTTGCACATTTTCTTTTCCATGTTGCCAATGTATATTTCTTCTTGTACATTGCCGCCGATATACCTTTCACTGTAGCGAATGCATGTTGTCATTGTATCTACCCGTTGCATGTTTAAACATACAACACAAATATACATGCAAACCTGATATACAAGTAGGGAATATTTCTAGAATCTGCGATAGATTCCTCAATGTATATGCACCCTTTTTTAAGCCCGATATGCATTGTGAAATGTATACAACTAATTTTTCACCATTTTTGAAGGCCGATTGAAATTTCTGCAAGCCCGCCAATGTATATTTGTATTTGTACATACAAACCTCTTTGTATATACAAAGATACATGCATTTAAAACTAAATTTTTTGCACTTTTCAACTGCAAAGGCCAAAAGACTTAGAATTTTTTTGATTTTTTGGGAAGGTGCCTGCATATTTAAATGCTTGAAACCTGAATGTTTATGCAGGCACTAACAGGACTGGCTTTAGCATCTTCATTGTCACGTGGCCTGAAATCCTTCCTGCTGAGTAGATTTGGAAATGACATGCTGTCAAGTGACGTTAGGAGAGATATCCATGATGACTTGCGCATGCGGTAGCAATTGTCTTTTTGATTACTAATGATATGCGCGCAGACCTCACCGTCATTTATTTCAAAAAGTGGCGGATGAGTCATGCTAACCTCATAATATGATGTCCCAACTTTGATACATGGAGAGGTGGGTCCCCTCCTTCCTCTTTATTCCTTAAAATGATTCCTTATTGGTGAAGCACCGAAGGTGCTCCTAGATTGCGATGGAGATGTGTCTTAGTGGCTCCTGGTGCCTGATTGGCTCCATAGATCAATTACTGAAATCCTACAAGAAGAAGGGAACCGCCATTTACTGGTTTTCAATCCCCTTGGTCGAGAAAGACGACCATTTACTGGTTTTTCATCTTCCTCTTTTTTTAAAAAAAGGCTGCCATTTGCTGGTTTTCAACCCATTTTTTTAAGGTTGCCATTTGCTTGTTTTCAACCCTTTTTTAAAAGGTTGCCATTTACTAGTTTTCAACCCCCCCTTTTTTTATTGTCCTTAGATATATTAATCTATGACAGAGGCTGTGACCCCTGTCACCAAACACAAATCCTTGGTAAATTCCTCCTTAGTTGATGGCCTTGTACAGAGTCAAAGTCTGTGGCCATTTAATAAGAATGAATCTTTGCTTCCATCAATGGGTGTTAGCAAAACCGTTCCATTTCATAAACTTCCCTTGTTTGATAAGGGCCCATCCAGTGAGTTTGTAACTTGCCTTTGAACTCCTTAAACTTAGAATCATATAGAAGAACCCAATCACCCTGCTGAAATATCCTCCTTTTGATGTGTTGGTTATGCCATTATTTCCTTTGATATTGAACAAGTTTTGTTTGTTGTATGGCTTCTGTTCAGATGTCATCCAACTCATTGAGTTGAAGAATCCTGTTCTACTATGCTATAGACAATGGTAGGCCAATATCTAATGAAGTTTTGAATGTCTACAATTCAAATTCTATAGACAGAATGGGTTTCTTCCCATAAACCAATTCATATGGTGAGAACTTGGTTGTGGACTTCCAGGTGGTATTGTAAGCTCAAACTGCTTTAGGTAACCTACTAGCCCAATCCTTTCTATTCATGGCTACTGTCCTTGTCAGGATATTTTCCAATTTCCTATTAGCCACTTCCACCTGCCCATTAGCTTGGGGGTGGTAAGGTGAAGACTTCTTGCGTTTAAATTGATGTAGATCTGTGAATGCTTTGATTACTTGAGAAGTGAATTGGGGTCCTCTGTCTGAAACTATTGATCTTGGGGCTCCAAACCTTAAGAAGATTTTGTTATAGAGGAAATCAACAACTTTTTCTTCTCTTACAAATTGAATGCCCAAACCTCTGCCCATTTAGTCACATAGTCTATGTAAACTAGATTGTATTTTTGCCTGAAGATGGTGGAGAAATTGGTCCCACAAAGTCTAGACCCCATTGCTCAAAAGGTTCCAGCACTACCTAAGGATGAAGTGACATTTCCTGGGTAAGGGTTGGCTGCCCCATCCTTTGGCACTAATCATATTGTTGCACATACTTCTTGGTATCCTTATGAAGAGAGGGCTAGTAGTAACTAGCTCCCAGAATCTTGTGAATGGTTCTATGTGAGGAATAATGCCCACCACATGATTCATCATGACATGCCCTTAAGATATCAAAATTTCATCATCTTTTAAACACCCGTGTAAAATGAAATCAGGACCACACTTAAACAGTAAACCATTTAACCATTTGTAAGATAAGCTTTCTTTTAGCAATCACTTCTTTTGTTTTGAGGTGAAATGAGATGGAAACAAGCCTATAGCTAAGAGATTAGCTATGTCTGCAACCCAAGGTACAATAGAGGAGATAGCAAAAAGATGTTCATCTGGAAATTTGTCCTCCACTGGTTGGTTTTCTCCACCTGTATGCAATCTTGATAGAAAGTCAGCAACCAAATTGAATTTCCTTGGATTATCAACTATGGCAATGTCAAATTTCTGCAATAGCAATAGCCATCTAATTATCCTTACACCCACTATCGGTTTGTTCATTAAGTACTTGATAGTTGCATGATCAGTATGTACAAATATTTTATATCCAGTGATATAATGCTTGAATTTATTTATAGCATATATGACTACCAAGAATTCTTTTTCGGTTGTGGTATAGTTTCTTTCTACAGAGGTAAGGTTTTTACTGATGTAGTAGATTGCATGCATACCTTCTCCCTCTTTTTTTTGTCCTAGGACTGCCCCAATAGACTCATTTGAAGCATTGGTTTGTATGTGAAATGACAGAGTCCAATTGGGCCCTCTCAAAATAGGTGTGACAATAAGTTTCTCTTTAAGGGTTTCAAATGCTGATTGACAATCTTCTGTCCATAAGAAGTCAGTGTCCTTGGTAAGTAGGGCAAACATAGGAGCACCTGTTCTGCTGAAATTTTCTATAAATCTCCTATAGTAACCTGTATGACCTAGGAAACTTCTAACATCTGTCTGGTTTTTAGGTGAGGGTAGTTGTTTTATCACTTCTATTTTGTTTTGGTCTACTTTGATCCCTTTTGCTGAGATGTGATGTCCCAATACAATTCCCTCCTCTACCATCATATAGCATTTTTCATGGCTCAGGGATAGTCAATTTTTTTCACAACATTGTAGCACCTTCTCTAGGTTTATGAGAGCTTCTTCAAAGTTGTCTCCATACATAGTAAAGTCATCCATATAGACTTCCGTACACTCATTAGCTAATTCAGCAAAAATGGCTAAAACAAGCCTCTGAAATGTAGCTGGAGCATTACATAATCCAAATGGAAGAACTTTGTAGGTGAACATTCCCCAAGAACAAGTGAAAGTGGTCTTATCCTGGTCCTCAAGTGCTACTTGAATTTGGTTATATCCACTAAACCCATCCAGAAATGAGAAGTACTTTTTTCCTGTAAGGTTGTCTAGCACTTGGTCAATGAATGGTAAAGGAAAGTAGTCCTTCTTTGTGGCTTTTTTTAGTTCTCTATAGTCAATACACACTCTCCACTTCTCATTATTTTTAGGTACTATGACTAGGGGTGAGACCCATTGACTGTCTGAGATTGGATATATGAACCCTGCTTGCAGCAATTTCTCTATCTCAGTCTTAACAATATCTTTTAAAGTAGGATTTAATCTTCTCTAGGGTTGTCTGACAAGTTTGACATCTTCAGTGTATATATGATGAGTATAGATCTCAGGAGGGATGCCCTTCATATCTTGGTATTCCCAAGCAAAAGTTGTCGAATGGGAGACTAGGATTTTGAGAAGTGCTTCTTCCTATTTTTCTGCTAACTGGTGTTGATATTTAGTGTTTTCCCAGGTAAAATCATGACCTATTTTGTAATCTGATCCATAGATATCCTCAATCCATAACCTGGATTCATAGTATTGAGGGGACAAGAATGTGGGAGCGACATATGGAATGTGGCTAAGTCTCTATAAAAGGTCTCTCCATAAGGGATAATGTTTGCTAGGGTACAATGAGTAGCAGTGAGAAATTCTCTTTTTGAAGCTTGGGCTAGTTTCATTATATCTTTGTTAATAAGAATATGGGTGATATCTTCTACTGTATCATAATTATTTTCTTCTTCTAACTCACCCAAATATTCCTTGATGGTAACCATAGCTACTGAGGCATTGTTTTCCATGTTATTCGGCTCATCTACCCACACTTTTCCTGAATAATGTATTGATGGTTTAGCTGGAGGGTATAAATAAATTTTCTTCAAATCTATTCCATTGGAAATGAACATATCCCCTATTCGACAATCAATAGATGCTGCTTCTATAGCTAGCCATGGCCTTCCCGATATCAATGGATATACATTTTGTTGGTTTCTAGGTTCTAATATCAGAAAGTCTACTAGGAATTCCCATGACTCTACCACAACTAAGACATCAGTTAACACCCCTTTTGGAATTGCTACCGATTGGTCAGCCAGTTGGAGAATGGTGGATGTGGCCTGGACACCTGTTAGAGCTAATTGTCCAGGGTGTACATAGTCATTGCATTTATTACTGCTCCCAAATCAACCAAAACATTAGATATTTCCACCCCTGAGATATAGACAGTTATGACAGGGTTCCTAGGGTCTCCATATTTTGGGAGGAGCATTTCTCCCATTAGGAGGTCTACTACTTTCCCTTCCACCTGGATGGTGGCAGGAAAGTTTTTCTTTTTACCCTAGGTTTTAACACAATGTTGTTTGATGAATTGGTTCAGTTCAGGCACATCTCTAATTGCTTGTAGGAGTGGAATTTCAATGTTCAATTGTTTGATTTATTGTAGAAGTTCTGATTCCATGGTAGGTTGGACTTGATTTTGTAGGACCTTTTTCTGAGGTACATGTTGTTTGAGCCATTCTGGGTATGGTGTCAAGTTTTCTATCGCCGGAGCAACTCCAAAGTTCTTAACATAAGTGTTTCCAGAGGTGTTCTTCAGAGTTGTTTCTTTAGGAGGAACTCCAGAGTTACCATGAGAAATTATTTATTTCATGTAATAATTTATTTTTCTGTTATATATCTAATATTCCAACATATGAAACGAAACCATAATCATATTACATTATATCAAAGTGGACATACCATAATAAAATTTCAAAAAAGTTACAGCTAATATGTCATTCCAATTATGTAAAACATGCAACAATTCTAATAAACGTTACTAAAGATCATAAAAAAATTTGTTATACAATTTAACTATCAATTGTAAATTCTATTACATAACCTTAAGTGCCACAAATTGCGTGGTCAATGTATGTTCTTTTTCACTATTAATCTAATAACCTGCATTAGACAAAAACATTAAAGAGTTTTTAAGTAGCAGTTGATTAAATTCTCTTACATGTCATTAATGAATGCACAGTTTTTTTTCAATAATTATATATCTTAAGGTTCATGAGTAACCTTAAGATAAAGGTCTAATAGTTGTTCCATGGGGCATGTTTAACAAACCAAATGCAATTGTCAACTTTTCACCATGGAGGCAGAGAAATAATTCTTTTTCCCATCCTTCCACAGCATTAAGTAAATTCTTGAATATGGAAAATACTTGCTACCTTCATCTTCCAAGCCAATTTCTGCAACTTTGCATAGGTCTCCTTTGTCTATGGATGTGATCTGTCTCCTACACAAAAAAGCATGTACCATTTTATGCCCTTCAATCCAAATGCATCCGGGCATTTTTTTAATTCATCTATCTTTCAGTAATCTCCTTACCTCACCACACCTGCCCAATTGTGGATAGATGTTTGAGAGAAGAACATAAGTTGTGCAACATTTTTAGGATCCAAGTCAAAAAGCAGTGTTTCTGTAAATACTCCTAAGCCTCTATTCATATCTGATCTACAGGCACCAAGAAAACACATGCATACAACCAGCATAGATTTAACAGGTATCTCAATGATAAAGTTTAGGGTGTCTTCAAGATAGCCAGCAATGGCAAGGAGGTCAACCATGCACATAAACAGAGAGGCCCTAGTTAACAAGTTGTATGGGGAGAAGGATGCTTCTCATTTTAAAGAATCCTATGTCTCATTGCTACATATGTTGCTTAAAGAAGGGCCAATTTTAAACTAGGTAGTTGTTTTGTCACTCACTTTGTGCAATGAAATGATGAGAGTCGAGTCTCCTTATATCACTGTAGATTTGCATACAACAACCTCGAATACAATAACACCATATAATGCACACTTAACTTATGGTACCTTAGCCCAGACATGATGCTACAAAAATCTAAAGGTACCTCCTACTAAAGATGTCATGCCATAGACCAGATACCACTGTACAATATATATCACATCTACAGTAACAATTTCCTTCCAAATGTAGGGTTACAGTCTATGATTAACATGCATAGACCTTTCTAGTGTTTACAAGATAATTCCTTAGTCAACACCATACTAGTGTCCACAAGATGTTTCCACAGTTAAAATAAAAAATTAATGCTACTTTGCAAACAATAAGCAACCTTTAGAAAGCTTAAAGTTTCCATTTACATCCATGCACAATAACTTAATCAACCCTTAGGATTTTATGGACAATGAAATAGAAGGTCCTATATTCCATTTATGAGTCCTCTATCCAAATGACGCAGTGATTACAAGTACATAATATCTACTATTTTGTGGGTAGTGCTCAGACATTCAAACATAGGGAAGTCCATACTAAGATAAATTTGTTCACAAACAGTCTCCAATTTAATAAATACTAGTTTGAAATCACATTTATAAGTTAGTGCGAGTCATTACAATTAACTCAAAGGTCATTCTCATCAAACAAATGCCTTCACAATAGACTGTTCTAGTTACGAGTACAATACAACTATTGTAATGTTACACAACTATATGCAATTGACAAAACCCATTCTTTCCAAGAGTCAACTGGTAATCAAATACAATCATGTAGTTTTGTTTCAACATTGTATTCGATTGTGGCTTCAGTAATGTAAACCTCATAACCTTCGAGGGAGTCTTGGGGGGCAAGTTGACCTGAACCAAGGATCCAAAACCATCCCAAAAGCCCACATAGGAGTGGCATTATTAATCCCAAGAAGACCTCGCATCCACAATTGAGAGAGTGGACATTTATAGGTGAAATACCAACACCATTAGGGTTTACAACCATGTCAAAAAAGATAACCATGAACCAGGCTAGGTTTCCTCAAGACTCATGGTATGTTGCAATGATAGCATTCTAGCAATTCTAGCCAGGGTTTGAAACTCCACCTCAAACTGTGACCAAATTAATGTATCTTCCTTCATGATAGAAATGCAAAATACAATAACCAACAGTTTGCCACAGTTCATAAGTCCCATGATCTTAAGTCTGAACTCTCATAGTTAACAATATTTTCCTCATCCAAACCCTTTACCATAGGCTTTCACAAGACCACATACAGTTACACAAGTTAAAGGAAATGTTTCACCAAAATGGTCAGTGTAATTTTACAAGAATGGATGACAAGAAGCTTTACTTCAAAGAAAGGTTAGCTTAGTTGAAGAAGACCAGTTGGCGATTTGAATCTTAGTCTCCAACCCAAACAGCAAGACACTCAGCCAACATGATGAGCACACCCAAAGTCTCCCTTCCTCTAAATCACTTATAGTCCAACCATCAACCTTCCTTCCTTGACCCCAAGGCAAAAAGAAGAATTCCCCCCCAAAATGGTTCCCCACTCCTTCCTTTTCTCCCTCACATACCCCAAAACCAAGCACATTAAAGACTAGTACTTCCCAAAGCTGTTATGGTAGAGGAGAGTTAATGCCTACTGCCAATGATGGCTCCTTCTCAACAAAAAAAAATGTGCATATTAAAATTTAAATGTCCACTATTATATTTCAAAGTTTTGAAATATAACCAACAACGTAACTATAATGCATGCCCCCTTTAAGTCTTATAATAAAAAGGTTAGGAAACAAAGACTTGAGATAAACCCTTTGGTCTATTCACTTAGGAGACCACCTAAAAGCTCAATGATAACTACATCCACATGATCAACAAGAATGACAAGCAACCTATGAATAACAATCCACTTGAGTCAAAAAGACAAGAAGACCAATAGAAACCAAACACAACAAACAAAGTACAACTATAACTGTTTGTCTCAAGTATCACTCTATAACGTCTTCAAAGATTATTGAAACTCAACACAAGAAATGCAAATTGACATATTAACACAACAATAGCCAACTAAGTTATTGAAAATCAACTATTGATACCTCGTTCTCCATCTAGATTACAAAATCGGTCCACTTTTTGCTTTGTAACATTTCCTTTTCAAATTGCGTTGGTTGCCGGCCATATTTCTCCTCCTGTCAAAACATGGCACATGGACTAGTTAAACTAATTAATATGTAATCATTTACTTTTTCCTAGGAAATTAAAAAAATATCATTTAACATATTAAACATACTTACAAATGTACAGATCAAGGCCTATAAACCTTTTTGGACACTGTGATGAGTGGCACGAAGTTTGTCAAGCCTAGCCGTGGAGGCCTTGTCCTAAAACATATACTAAGTCAATTTAATTATGCACAAATAAAATTTAAAAATCATTTAATAAATTTGATATAATCTTATGAGCAAATTCAAATACCTGCATACTCTCCTCACTGGACTTCCTCTGTACATCGGACTTCTCATATGCTTTTACAAGCTCTTTCCATACTTTGAGACTTACATCAATTGGCCTTTTTTTGAGCCTTTGCTCAAGCGGGATTTTTTTTTATCTTTTTTGTTTGGTTGCATTGAAATCTCTTGCAGTTTTGAGCCATTCATAGCTTTGTTTTCTTTACAGACCAACCTATGTCAAATTCAGTCTCCATGTCTTGGATAACTACTTTTTGTAGGTGCATGGGTATCTTTGAGAATGGCAAGTGTAGATGGTCTTTGAATCATTGAAGGCATGATTCCTTCAACCTACTCACAAATATTTTTCTAGCATTTGTCATTCGGAATTCCCCTGAAACCACATCGTATTCTATCTTGGTATCATAGCTACCAATGCAAGATGCAAAACATGGCATGGTGGTTAAAGAAGTCTATGTCCCAAGAGTGGCCAAGACATTGGAAGCCTCTACTCCCTATTCCACATTCTTAGAGGTTACTGTTATTGATTTCCTCCTAGATCTTTTGCCCGATCCATGACTAGTTGGGGAATCAATTGATTCCCTTTGACACTGTTGATTTGGTTGCAATGTTTCAGGGGCTTTACTAGATCATTTTTCTATGTATCTGGCAAGCATTGTCAAGTCAACACCATCCAATTTGCTCACTGCCTCTACCCCCAATATGGAAGCCAATGCCTCCTTATCTTTGTTAGTATCATGTCCCTATATATATACATATATAAAATAAAATTCTTCTTTTAAATTTAGAAATAGAAAACTAAATACTAAAAATCAAAGAAATAATGGAAACATTTACAAATCTATAAATTGACAGTGAATTACTTGATTGTGGCCAGAGTTTGCTCCCTTCCCTCTATTGCTTGACATTTTGAGGTGACCTAGGGTAAATTATTTTCATCCAATCTGTGGAGGCAATTGTAGCCAGGTATGAATTAATAGTGTGCTTCACCAATCGTAGCCAAAAACAAATCTTAACAGCTTGTATTTTGGGTATGATGTACAAAGAGACCTTATTCGACAGGCCTTCTAAAAATGGTAAATGCAAGTTATACTACAAGCAAGGATAATTAACAACATTACTACTCAAATTTACCCTAAAGCGTGAGTACAACATCTTAGAAAAACTTTCTTTGAGCTCAAAATTATATCAAAATTGATAAAAACCTAGGTCAAGAGTTAACTTACTTGCTAAAAGGCAGACGAACAAGCTTGATTGAATGGCTGAGGTAGCTAGAAACCCTAAATTTAGCAGCTAGCTAAAGCAATTTTTTATCTTCTGGATGTCTAAAACCAAAAATAAATAAAATACAAATTCATGGATCCGATGTAGAAACTTTTCAGTAACTTTCATTTTCAACATAATAAAGTCGTCGCTTTGCAGGAAACCTAAAACAGAGGTAGAGTACACTATGTTGTGGGCTTAAATGTATTAACTTATTTGTGTTTTTTTTTTGTGTGGTATGTTTTAACGCTGGCGCAAATTTTAAACTTTTTTTTAGATTCATTAGTCGGTGCTAAAGTTGGTGTCTCTAATGCTGACTTTTGCGCAAACTTTCAGCCCTAAATGTAATCTCTTTGGGATGCCAAAACCGGTGCGAAGTGCACCTAATTTAGCGCCATCATCATCCATCTCCTAAGAAAACACATCCATTGCACCCTACACCAGCTCTGCATCACAAGATTCAATGTTTATGGGGATGTGTACAACCATTGGTTATGGTTCCCTTCCATTCTGCAATAAATCTACCATCATTCATCCACTATCCTACATACCCTCCACATACCATCCCTATGGTTCATGCTTTGGCATAAGTTTGACATAATCCACATCATAATCCACTATTTCCCCTACATAATCCATGTCATAATCCACTTTTCTCCCCTCTAGAATCCACATCATAATCCACTATTTGCCTAATCCATTTGCCTTCCATGTATCCCTTACCAACATTGATGAGGGCACTCGACATGGTCCATGTGCGAGGACATCACTTTGTAATGGGACTATAACCTTTCATTGCAATGTAACACAACCTTCAACCCTCAACCCTCAAAACTATATCTTAAACCCTAATCCCTTCACCCTAAAACCTAATCCCTCAACCGTAAATGCTATCCCTAAAGCCTAAAACCTCAACCCTTAAACCTTAAACCCTAAACCCTATCCCTAAACCCTCAACCCTAAACACTATACCTTAAACTCTAATCCCTCAACACTAAACCCTAAACCCTCAACCCTAAACACTATACCTTAAATTCTAATCCCTCAGCACTAAACCCTAATCCCTCAACCCTAAACCCTAATCCCTTATCGCTAAACCTTAAAACCTATCCCTAAATCCTCAACCCTCAACACTTGAACCTTAAATCCTAAACCCTATCCCTAAACCCTCAACCCTAAATAGTACTATGCCTTAAAACCTAATCCCTCAACTCTAAACTGTAATCCCTAAACCCTAAACCCTAAACCCTAAACCCTCAACACTATACATTAAACCCTAATCCCTCAACGCTCAACCCTAATCTTAAAGATAAACTTAAAGCTTCCACTCATTTCACCATCCTCAAGGGATCCACAAATGCAAAATTAGATGTCTCTACCTATAAAGCCAAACATCCTAAGGGTCCTCATGCCTCAGG
Organism: Cunninghamia lanceolata; assembly: GCA_027924645.1. Taxonomy (NCBI): domain Eukaryota; kingdom Viridiplantae; phylum Streptophyta; class Pinopsida; order Cupressales; family Cupressaceae; genus Cunninghamia; species Cunninghamia lanceolata. The sequence continues at coordinate 19,485,020 of BSBN01000112.1, read as the reverse complement.
ACATAAAAACAAAGAGTCAAAGAAAAATCAATCCAAAAAGTTATCCAAGGCCATACCTCCACAAGCAAAGTCCAAAACCAAAATGGTATGGGTACCTAAGCAACAAGAAATCAAGTTAAATGAGGCATCTACCTCTAAAAAATCCCAACCATCTACTCCCATCTCAAATTCCCATTCGACTCAAAAGTGTCAAAACATTCCATCCCACAAGCAAAACAAAAGTAATAAAACACCTAAGTCTATGTGGGTTCCTAAAGCCCTTCATCATCCATCTCCTAAGCAAACATCTTCATTGCACCCTACACCACCTCCACACCACAAAATTCAACATTTATGGGGATGTGTGCAACCATTGGTTATGGTTCCCTTCTATTCTGCAATAAATCTACCATCATTCATCCACTATCCTACATACCCTCCACATACCATCCCTATGGTCCATGCTTTGGCATGAGTCTGACATAATCCACATCATAATCCACTATTTTCCCTACATAATCCACATCATAATCCACTTTTCTCCCCTCTAGAATCCACGTCATAATCCAGTATCTGCCTAATCCATTTGCCTTCCATATATCCCTTACCAACATCGATGAGGGCACTCGACATGGTCCATGCGCGAGGACATCATTCTATAATGGGACTATAACCTTTAAGTGCAGTGTAATGCAACCTTCAACCCTCAACCCTAAAAACTATACCTTAAACCCTAATCCTTCCACCCTAAACCCTATCCCTAAACCCTCAACCCTAAACTCTAATCCCTCAACACTAAACCCTAAACCCTCAACCCTAAACATTATACCTTAAACTCTAATCCCTCAGCACTAAACCCTAATCCCTCAGCACTAAACTCTAATCCCTCAACCCTAAACCCTACTCCCTTATCGGTAAACCTTAAACCCTATCCCTAAAGCCTCAACCCTCAACACTTGAACCTTAAATCCTAAACCCTATCCATAAACCCTCAACCCTAAATAGTACTGTGCCTTAAACCCTAATCCCTCAAATCAAAACCGTATTCCCTAAACCCTCAACCCTAAACCCTAAACCCTCAACCCTCAACACTATACCTTAAACCCTAATCCCTCAACCCTCAACCCTCAACCCTAATCTTAAAGCTAAACTTAAATCTTCCACTCATTCCACCATCCTCAAGGGATCTAGAAATGCAAAATTAGATGCCTCTACTAATAAAGCCAAACATCCTAAGGGTCCTTATGCCTCAGGACATAAAAACAAAGAGTCAAAGAAAAATCAATCCAAAAAGTTATCCAAGGCCATACCTCCACAAGCAAAGTCCAAAACCAAAATGGTATGGGTACGTAAGCAACAAGAAATCAAGTAAATGAGGCATCTACCTCTAAAAAATCCCAACCATCTACTCCCATCTCAAATTCCCATTTGGCTCAAAAGCATCAAAACGTTCCATCCCACAAGAAAAACAAAAGTAATAAAACACCTATGTCTATGTGGGTTCCTAAAGCCCTTCATCATCCATCTCCTAAGCAAACATCTCCATTGCACCCTACACCACCTCTGCATCACAAGCTTCAACGTTTATGGGGATGTGTGCAACCATTGGTTATGTTTCCCTTCCATTCCGTAATAAATCTACCATCATTCATCCACTATCCTACATAGCCTCCACATGCCATCCCTATGGTCCATGCTTTGGCATAAGTCTAACATAATCCACATCATAATCCACTATTTTCCCTACATAATCCACTTTTCTCCCCTCTAGAATCCACATCATAATCCACTATTTGCCTAATCCATTTGCTTTCCATGTATCCCTTACCAACATCGATGAGGGCACTCGACATGGTCCATGCGCGAGGACATCATTCTGTAATGGGACTATAACCTTTCAGTGCAGCATAACGCAACCTTCAACCCTAAACCCTAAAAACTATACCTTAAACCCTAATCCCTCCACCCTAAACCCTAATCCCTCAACCATAAATGCTATCCCTAAAGCCTGAAGCCTCAACCCTTAAACCTTACACGCTAAACCCTATCCCTAAACCCTCAACCCTAAACACTATACCTTAAACTCTAATCCCTCAACACTAAGCCCTAAACCCTCAACCCTAAACACTATACCTTAAACTCTAATCCCTCAACACTAAACCCTAATCCCTCAACCCTAAACCCTAATCCCTTATTGCTAAACCTTAAACCCTATCCCTAAAGCCTCAACCCTCAACACTTGAACCTTAAATCCTAAACCCTATCCCTAAACCCTCAACCCTAAACAATACTATGCCTTAAACCCTAATCCCTCAACTCTAAACCGTAATCCCTAAACCCTAAACCCTCAACCCTCAACCCTCAACCCTAATCTTAAAGATAAACTTAAAGCTTCCACTCATTTCCACCATCCTCAAGGGATCCAGAAATGCAAAATTAGATGCCTCTACTGATAAAGCCAAACATCCTAAGGGTCCTCATGCCTCAGGACATAAAAATACAGAGTCAAAGAAAAATCAATCCAAAAAGTTATCCAAGGCCATACCTCCACAAGCAAAGTCCAAAACCAAAATGGTATGGGTACCTAAGCAACACGAAATCAAGTTAAATGAGGCATCTACCTCTAAAAAACCCCAACCATCTACTCCCATCTCAAATTCCCATTTAGCTCAAAAGTGTCAAAACATTCCATCCCACAAGAAAAACAAAAGTAATAAAATGCCTAAGCTATGTGTGTTCCTAAAGCCCTTCATCATCCATCTCCTAAGAAAACATCTCCATTGCACCCTACACCACCTCCGTATCACAAGCTTCAACGTTTATGGGCATGTGTGCAACCATTGGTTATGGTTCCCTTCTATTCTGCAATAAATCTACCATCTTTCATCCATTATCCTACATACTCTCCACATACCATCCCTACGGTCCATGCTTTAGAATAAGTTTGACATAATCCACATCATAATCCACTATTTTCCCTACATAATCCATGTCATAATCTACTTTTATCCCCTCTAGATTCCACGTCATAATCCACTATCTGCCTAATCCATTTGCCTTCCATGTATCCCTTACCAACATTGATGAGGGCACTCGACATGGTCCATGCGCGAGGACATCGTTCTGTAATGGGACTATAACCTTTCATTGCGGCGTAATGCAACCTTCAACCCTCAACCCTAAAAACTATACCTTAAACCCTAATCCCCTTTTTAACTAAGATCAGAACATTATACCCTTAATCTCATAATAGTAATCAATTGTGTTACAAAATCCATAATTAACCTAAGTCTTGCATATCCATTCCACGAATTGTACCCTTTGCCTTTCCTAAGAACATATCAGCCCAATGTGACCCCATCGTTGGAACCTTTCACTTTGCTATACTGATGGCCCGATAAAGATATAGTATCACTATATTGGCAAAATAATGATCTATCGGGGTAACCTTTGAGGTCATCCCACCGATAGACTGACAAAATGGAATAAAATGAGCTTATCGGGATAACATGCAGACATCAGTGGAAACCACATCATGGTTCCACCAACAGGCTGATAGAGTTGGTAGAAGAAGGTTATATTGTCGTAACATGTGGATTTTGGTGGAATATATATTACACCCTCACCGATGAGCTGATGAACTTGACAGGAGTTAGCTTATCGCTGGAACATGCCAACTTCGACAAAACTTATATACAAGTTCCCCCGACATGCCGATAAAACCAAGAAAGATAAAAGTATCATTGTAGCATGTAAGGATCGGTAGAACTAAGGATGAAGTTCCACTGATAGCTCGAAATAACTATAAAACATTGAGGATATGAAGAACATCGGCCGAACTAGGGCACATCAAGGCAACTTCATATGGAACCTCGCTGATGGACTGAGAAAGGGAAATTTATCAATGGAAGGGATAGACTTTGGTGGAATATAAAACAAAGCCTCAGCGATACGACGATGATTGTTAGACAAGATTGATGTGACATTCCAAGACAACACTCAAATATTTGCAATTAATAAACCAGAAAGATACACATCAATGGTGCATTCATGAGCTGAGATTGAAATAAGTTATTCCACTCCTGTAAGATTTGGCTAAAGAAGGTTATATCGTCAGAACATGTCAACTTCGGCAAAACTTATATACGAGCTCCCCTGACATGCCGATAAAACCAACAAAGACAAAAGCATCGTTGTAGCATGTAAGGATCGATGGAACTAAGGATGAAGTTCCACCAATAGCCCAAAATAACTATAAAACATTGAGGATATGAAGAACATCAGCCGGACTAGGGCACATCGGGGCAACTTCATATGGAACCTCGCCAATGGACTGAGAAAGGGAAATTTATCGATGGAAGGGATGGACTTCGGTGGAATATAAAACAAAGCCTCAATGATACAGTGATGATTGTTAGATAAGATTGATGTGACATTCCAAGACACCACTCGAATATTTGCAATTAATAAACTGACAAGATACACATCGATGGTGAATTTATGAGATGAGATTGAAATAAGTTATTCCACTCCTATAAGATTTGGCTGAAGAAGGTTATATCATCGGAACATGTCAACTTCGGTAGAACTTATATACGAGTTCCCCCGACATGCCGATAAAACCAAAAAAGACAAAAGCATTGTTGTAGCATGTAAGGATCAGTGGAACTAAGGATGAAGTTCCACTGATAGCCCGAAATAACTATAAAACATTGAGGATATGAAGAACATCGGCCGGACTAGGGCACATCGGGACAACTTCATATGGAACCCCGCTGATGGACCGAGAAAAGGAAATTTATCGATGGAAGGGATGGACTTCGATGGAATATAAAACAAAGTCTCAGCGATACAACGATGATTGTCAGACAAGATTGATGTGACATTCCAAGACATCGGTCAAATATTTGCAATTAATAAACTAACTCGATGGCAAGATACACATCTCAAGGTGCCTTTATGAGCTAATATTGAAATAAGTTATTCCATCGCTATAAGATTTGGCTGAAGAAAGAAGGAGAAAGGAATTTTTACCTCTCACAGAGCAAGGAGCAGAAAAAGACCAACCAAAAATATATTTCAAGTAAGTATATCTGTCTTGACTATAAATTTATATTGTGTAGAAGCTTTGGAGTCTGCATTATGGAAAATAATCTAGACAAACATAAAGCTAAAAAGTAGAAGGTCGAGAAAAGATCATTGAATCAAGATTTAATTGACCAATGCCCAAGGTCTGGGCTGAGACCAAAAAGAAGTGCCCAGACTAATCCCTCCATAGATAAATTGATAGACGACTATAAGGAGTTAGGAGATGTTTGGACCCCTCTTCGAGGGTATCAATTGTTTCTATATCATTTCAAGAAATAATATAGGTATGATCCTGTTTGCAACCCTTGGAGGTTAAATTTAGCAAGGCTAATAGTGTCTAATGTCTTTATCAACGTGGATTTGATTAAAGCCTTAGCTAGCAAATATGACTTGAAAACAAGAACTATTAGATCACACACTGGTGACAATATACTGGTGCTTTCCAAGGATTTCATTGCAAATGTTTTTTAATTGGAATGTAGCTTTGACATGCCCATTATAGTCAGAGACCTATTGCTAGAGTATAGGCATATGGACACTAGTTATAAGAGAGGCAAGTTATCTTTACATAGGCTAAAAGATGACAAGGGTTAGATGAGGAAATTTTCCAATGTTGAGAACCCTCCATTTTCTAAAGAATTATTTGAGGAGTACTTTCTTTACACTTATTATGCTACTGGTCAAGTCTTAAGTCTCGAGGTTCCCCCACAAATGTCAATTGCACCTATGGTGTTAGCTGCAGATATTCAAACAAAGGGAGCAAGGCCTTTTGATTATATAAGTTACATAGCTAATGCTTTGAACCATGGATTGGAAAAAATCAAACATAATAGTGATAAGATTAATTTCAAACACTACTCTTTGTTAATGCATTTGCTTTTGCACGAAGGGCATGGTAGAGGATGGTGGAGTTCAAAGATGAAAATTTAGGACTTGTTTGACAATGGGGATGCAAAACCAGTGCAAATGTGGACTTCACTGTGGGATTGTCGTTTTGACAGATCTCATTATTTTTGCTTTGAAGAATATTTTGTGAAGCCTCTAATGCAACTATTGGGACATTCTCATGACTATAGCCTCTCTCCCAAGATACAAAGGTTTCTTAGGCCAAAGGAAAATGATCCAAAGACTAAGGTGGGTCATAACTAGGGAGATTGGTATGCCTTTTCAGACTACACCATGATACGAGTCTATGGATTTGAGGGTTCCCCTTATCTATTTCCTAGGGTTGTCCCAGACATAATTGCATACTTAGAAATTGTGAGACAATTAGCTAAATTTGATGCTATTCATCTAAAGAGGAACAACAAACAATCATTCATGCCCAACACTTTCTACTTTGGGGAATTCACAATAATCATGAATGAGGGTTATGAAGAAGTCAATGCCAAACTAGCATACTATGGTTTCCCAATAGGAGATGAAAGAAAAGGTTTTGATACAGAGGGTTTTATTCACAAATACAGGATCTCACAGGGTCTGTCTAGTTATGAACATCTTTTTTCAAAAGTAGATATAATTAGAAATCGAGACGAAGCCTCTACTGAAGATAGAATGGCTATATTTAATAAAATTCTACTTGCAGAGGATTGGAAATGCAAGAATGTTCCTTCATACTCGAGCCTTTTCTGAAATTGAAGACCCACTATCAAGAGTTGAACAACTTATTGCTCATGTAGATGAGATAATTGAGGGTGTGTCTTTAATTGCTTTTGATACAGCTTACATACAATACTCTAGGACACAAGCTCAAGAGGTGCAACCTCTAACTCACATACCTTCAGAGCCAATACCTGAAGTATCATTTTCTATAGATACAGATATAGATGAAGAAGTGAGTGATGATGAGATTGAACAAATGCAACCAATAAGTGCTCCTGTTGTTCCACATTATGAGCCTCCTGCAGAATTGAACCATGTAAAATTTGAGACTTCTGAGGATCTGTTTGATGACATCAGAGTTATGGCTGCTCAGAAGTTTGTCTCTGATGATGAGTTTATTAAGACTCCTAGATTTAAATCTTTTGTATATGAATATCAAGGAAATAAAATGAGGCAAAAAATGAAAGATACCATCCCTGAGCAAGAAACTGCCACCTTGGAGGAATTGAAAAAAGAGATTGACAGAGAAATGGAGTCTATTACTCCAGAAAGAGGAAGACAACTACTCCAGACAACTACTCCAAGAAGCTAAGGTATTGCTTGTGCCAGGTTGGGATATGAGCTCTGCCATTGTATTTGACACGTTTAGGAGGAGGGAAGATAAAACACTGAGTTTGACAGAGGAAGCAAGTGACAAAGTATACTCATGGTTGGGGTATAATGCAGATGAAGCCACTTTATTGATTTGGTCTTTTTATCCCCAAGATAAGAGACCAATAATAACTAGTGACCCAAATCAAATGTTTGGTCACCTCTTGGTCAAAAGGATAGGAGACATAGATCCCTTGGAAACTACTGAACTAAATGTTAATGTAGCAAAGTTTAGTAAGGCCCAGATTGAGAAATTAATCAAGGAAAATGACAAGCTGAAGAAAGAATTAATATACCACAAGGAAAGAGCTTCTTCTTCTACATCTGAGGTACATTCCCCATGGATCCAGAAAGACAAAGAAATGATAGAGGCATTAACAGATGTAATCTATTGGAAAGAATGCCATGCTAAATCCTAGAAAAAATGTGAGAAGCGAGAAAGGGAAGTAAAGACCCTCAAATACACCATGGCCTCTAAAATAATAAAAGAAAGGTTCAAAAAGATGTGGGAATATGCAGATACCTATTGGAAATCATTCCAACAAACATATTCATCCATTATAGAAAACAAAAGATTGCAAGAGAGGATGATGGAAAGGAAAGAGGAACTTTCAGACAAAAAACTTTTAACAGAACAAGGATTGCAGATGTATGATAAGTTGGTCAAGATGCATGAAAAGTATCATAATAAATTAAATAAGGAGTTGAATTATTTTGATATCGCTCCCTTAATTCATGATGTTACTAGAGAACCACGAAAATATGAAGAGTGGAAGGAAGATGTATCCATAGTTCTAAATACTGCTTTACAAGAAATCAATAATGAAGATACGATCATGCAGAATATTCACAAGTATCTTGAGAAAATGATGAACATGGAGCACGACATGAAAGGGATAGCCCTTAATGTTGACACATATGCAAAACAGGAGTATATTGAACATTTATCTAAAATTAATATGTTCTTGTGCAGAGCAATTGATACGACTGACGCCGCCATGAAATCTTCAGAGGGAGTAAATTAGCTAGCAGACAAATGAAGCACCTTATGGAAAAATAGAAAGCCTTACTCAGGCCTTGAATGGTCATGGGATTCTATTCGTAGATTAACAGATTGGTGTTTTCTAAAATCAGAAATTTGTTTGTTTTCTTAATATTGTTAATTACAAAAAGACATGACCCATTGTAACCGGCCTGAAGCTTGTTTTCTTCCCATATATAAGGGAACCCAAGGCCATTTTATTATCATGAGGAGATCAGATATTAGAATAGGAGATATAAGTAGATAGCAGAAGAAATTTCATCTAAAGACCATGTTGCAAACAATATTTTGAAGAAATCAATTGAAAATCTCTGATTCGGTGGTTCTATATTGGTATCAACTGTTTGTTAAGTTAAGCAATTATTTGACTGTCTCCAAGTTGGTGTTCCTTATTATTTGAATTTATTCCAAGCAGAATATTAAATTCATCAAACACATTTATTGTTCCTGTGTAATTTTCTTAATTAGTTTCTTCAAGTAGGAATTAAAATCCTTTTAAACAGATTATAGTAATTGGGAAATATCAATTGGATAGATAAGAAGAGTCTATAATTGAAGGTTGTCATATTGTCTCCAGACAATACTATTAAGTTATTCAAAACTAAATATATCAAGTATATTTTTCATTTTGTCAGTGCACATTTGCTGTCACTGTGTGATCCCTTTTAACTGGCTCCTTCAAGGAAGGATTAAAATCCTCTTAGATAGATCACAGTAATTTAATAGATCTTGATTGGATCAATAAGAAGAGTCTGTCAGCCACATCCCTGTACGTAATGCAACCTTCAACCCTCAACCCTCAAAACTATACCTTAAACCCTAATCCCTCCACCCTAAACCCTAATCCCTCAACCATAAACACTATCCCTAAAGCCTGAAGCCTCAACCCTTAAACCTTAAACCCTCAACCCTATCCCTAAACCCTCAACCCTAAGCACTATACCTTAAACTCTAAACCCTAAATTATAATATGGAATCATGAATTATGGTAGAAAGAAGTTTGTATCATTTTTTAGATATATAAATATTTTCAAAGTGTTTTAGGAATATAAAACTTATCAATTATGATATCCATGGCATCAAAAACAAAAATTATAATATGGAATCATGAATTATGGTAGAAAGAAGTTTGTATCATTAAGTCCAAAATTGCTATCTCTTTGTGGAGCCATGTGTTTGTTTCTCCGCTAGGGCCATGGGAGCATTACTTAGGATAAAGATTGACTTAGCAAACTAGAAGAATAAATGTAATTCAAATATTTGGGATTTAATTGGAAAAAAGTCAAAAATAAAAAAAATGTTGTTTTTCCATCTAGCATGGTTCAAAATGTTTTTTATTTTTTTCTTTTTAAAACTAGAGTGAGGTCTAAGGGCAATGCTCTTGACCAAAGGTGGACCAATAGTTGCTTAGCATGCTTTTTGTTAACGTGTCTAATAGTTCCCGAAACAAAGGTGGACCAATAATTGTTCATTAAGTCATGTTTTGTTAGTGTACTAATCTGGCATCACACAATTGGTTGTTTTTAAATCTAAAGGGCACATTTCATTCAATTATAGGTACTTATAGTCAACACTAACAACCTTAAAGTTACAACTACTAGTGCTAAAGTTTTAAAAATATTGAGCCTTAAGTTCACAAACACTATCACAGCTATTGGAACATGCTCAACAATTAGGTCCTCTCCCCTATGTTACTTTTAGTGATATCGAGAGCGCCATTGAAGATATCCAAAAAATCTTACCAACACTATTTTTCAGATCACAGTAATCTGGGAGTATTAATTGGATCAGTAAGAAGAACCACATAATTAGGGTTGGCATTATGTTTCCAAGTTGATATCATCTACTGTTCTTGTTTGATTTATTCAATTGGTTCCTTCAAGTAGGGATTAAAGATCCTTTTGATAAATTACAAGTAACCTGGTTGTGTCAGTTGGATTATTAAGAAGAGTCTGTCAATTATTTCCTTGCACGGTTATACAAGTTATTAACCAATATTAGTGTGCCAAACAGTTTGAATTACTACTAAATATAAGCCACTTATCTCAGATTTTCATTTGACTCCATTTACCCAACAAGGCACTGGTCTCACCCATTTCATTTTACTTAAAACTCAAGGATTCAAACCATCTCATTGTGAATTTTTAAGTGTGAATGCAAAAACTCAAATCAATTCACTGTACCTACAAATTGGTTATACAAGGATTCAAATCAGTTCACTGTATTTTCTAATAGGAATGCAAGGATACAAATCATTTGTATATAACAACTAGGAGGTCTGTATAATTGAGGGTTGATGTGGAAAGGTTAGAGGATAAATGCAAACATATAGGAAATTTATATAATCTATTAGGACACATTTGTTGTTCATGTGTGGTTATCTTGATTGGTTCCTTTTAACCTCTTGGTACACAGCTATTATGTGACTATTGTCATTGTTGTGTATTACAGGATCTAGAGGAGGCCATGGAGAGAGGACATGGATGACGTAGAACTACTAAATCGCAGAGAGGAAAGTGGGTGGAAATAGATATGACAATGGAATCTACAGCTACAATAGAGGTAAGAAGAGAAAGAAACCTCAACCAAAGGAGGAAGGTGTTTATGAATTCACAAATACTACAACATAGAGGAGATAAAGTCATTTTTTGTCCATGAGGCCTCTAAGGTCAAACTTATTGGTTGAAAATGCATAGGAATGGTGATTAAATGTGATTCTATGATCAAGGGAAAAGTTTGAAAATTAGAATGGCCAAAACATGATATGAATATGTCACATATATGACTAAAGTGAGGTTTTGTGTTGGATAGCATATTCATTGAAATGATATAATTGATGTACTAAACATTATTTACTATGTTGTGTATTATAGGGGCTAGACAAGGCCATGACAACATATCGTGTCATATCAAATGAGGACACAACGGATGAAGCGGGACATCAGGTACTCAAATTTTGACTTAACTTAGGAAAAAATGATCTGATGGCATTTTGTGATACGTCCATCTTTTTTCACAGTATTAGTGAAATTTATAATGTATTATCCAATCTTGACATAAATTAATGCATGTTGTTGATTATTTTAGATGGAGATTGGAGCAAATGCAAAGCCTGAGCATTCAACTAGCAAAAGAAAAAGATATGTATGTGGATGTGGACCTAGAACTGTTAAATCACGTAGTTGACAATGGGTGGAAGAGGATATGACAATGGACCCTGTAGATACAACAAATGATTGCACTGAACAAGAGGTTGGTCAGGACTATAGTACATGGGATGAATACTTTGAGAAAATTGTTGTTTGTGGATGTTCTGTATGTCGTGGAAAGAAACAATTCAAACGAGCGATTGTACAAAGACATTACATATATGATGAGCTTCTAGTCAGTAGTATGCCTCCTACAATCAATTCAAATCCAATAGGAATTGTGGTAAGGAATTTTTCAATTTGATATAAATAACATGTATACTTCGTTTAAACATTGTTTTATATTATTTAAATAACTAATTTTTTTCTTAATGGATACTTGCAGGATAAAGTTCTTGGTTTTAAGTTTCCTAGATCACTGACTTCTAGCCTAGAGGGCAATGATTATTCATCAGATGATACATCTAACAAAAATGTGTGCCAATATACCAGCTCCAAAGATGAGGAATTGATGAAAAAAAGTAACAGAACAAGAACCGGTTTAAAGATGCATAATTTGCTTAAAGACAAGGGGAAGGTGGACTACATACCCCATGAGAATGAATGTGATGGAGATGATGACTTGCCCCTAAGTTTGAGATCAATTTACAAAGAGACATTTGATCATCGACTATATTGTGCTTGGCCTAGTGATCAACAACTACCTAGAGTGTACGAGGTGTTTCAATTTTGGGGATACAGCTACATGATACGACCCTCCAATATTCATGGAGCGAATCTAGGCCTCTTTATCGTCTAAAATGTACATGTGGGATCTAAACATAGAAACAATTCAGAACAAACCACTAGGAGATTAATGCCATATTATGGTCCATCATATTACAGTGGTGAATGGAGAAGGCTAGCAGAATATAAGCTTAGCATGTCAGCATATGGTCTAAATTTGAATATGTATACACATCGTCTCCAATTGGAAAGTGGAAAAAAAATGAATAGAGGTCATCTTATGTATATAGATGGACGTGCATACACACACAAAAATATTTTAGGATTTATAAATAGTAGTAAGGGAAGGGATCCTTTAATGTAAGACCGAATTGTCAATTTGTTGAGGTTATAAATGATAAAGATGGAGATATGGAAAGAGAGGTTGATAGATTCATAATGGTTGAAGCTATTATAGACCTTACCATTGGGGATGAGTTATTGATTGATTACCCCTTCTTAAAACGCACTCCTATGCAAAAGAAAAGGGAAGAACAAGGTCTCCCTAAGGATGTTCTTAAGGGCAGAAAACCAAAGAACAATAAATGAGTGTGGACTGATGTTTTATAAACTATGTTGTCAAAATTGTGTTTTCTTTAAATTATTGTATAAAAAAGGTAGTCTATAAAATAATGTTCCATTATTCAATTGATGTATATATGTTCATACAATTTATATTTATATTTTTTAAGCCATATTTGATTATATTTCTTTGAAATTGATACATTTTGAATTTAATGCAATTGTTGCCAAACATTAAATAATGCTTGTGCTTGTTGATAGGTAGAAGATGTTGATGAAACACATACTAATACCCAAGATCCAACTAGGTTATTAAGGTTTGGACGGGATGATCCAAACCATCCTTTAAACCATACCAAGTAGAAAAGAGCAACATTGAAGAGAATACTAGAAGCTGATAAATTTAAATTGTTGATGAGATCCGCATACACCGATGACATGCCAGCTAAACTTAATGATGATGATCATGATAGTGAAAATGCAGTGCATGAAGAAGGATTGAATGAAATGCTTACAGGTTTCTTTGGGGATGGAAATAATGATGACAATAATGATCATATGGTTGACAGTAACGATGATAGCAAGGGTAATTACCACCAATGTAATGTTGATGATAACAACCTAATAGACTCCATCAAGCAAGCAGCGAAGACACCCGTGTTCAAATCGGATGCAAGAAGAACTTCAAAACTGGCATGCACATTAATATTATTAGAAATCAAGTCACTATTTGGTTGGTCAGACAAAGGATTCACTACCCTACTAAAGTGAGATGAAATCCATTTCTTACTTGGCATTGTCAATTAGTGTACATAATTCGTAAACATTCATCAACTTCATTTTTATTTATTTAAGGGGAATTGAAAACCATATATTGTATATAAATAGTCCTAGTATAGATTGACATATGAAACATGTTCATCATAAGTCAAACATTCAATTGATTTAATCTCTGGCAATCTTATAGGGCACTAAAAACTAAAATATTCCCTGAAGAGAATGTGTTGCCATCAACTTGTAGATAGGTGCGTCTGTTGTTGGTTGAGTTGGGGATTGAATATGAGCAAATTCATTCATGCAAAAATGATTGCATTTTATATAGAGATGAATATGAAAACAAGGTACAATGCCTTGTATGCAAAGAGAAGAGATATCGTACAAATGTACAAGGTCCTACAGTTCCAAAGAAGGTTTTACGTCACATGCCAATTATACCTAGACTTCAACAAATGTTTCATTGCAAGTCACTTGCACAATTGATGGACTAGAATGCAAAAAATAGGAGTAAGGATGGATTCATGCAAATTCCGGCCGACTCCAAAGAAATGAAACACATAGAGGGAAAATGGCCAAGAAAATTTAAAGATGAACCCCGTAGTATCAAGTTTGGTCTTGCAATTGATGGAGTGTGCCCATTCTCTTTCCTAAGCTCAAATTATAGTGTTTGGCCAGTCGGATTGATAGTATACAATATTCCCCCATGGATGAGTTTTAGAAAGGAGCACCTTATGCTGACTCTTATTGTTCTAGGAAAACATCAAATTAAAAACATGGATGTTTATCTTGCACCTTTTATTGATGAGATGCAACTGCTATGGAAAGGCATACGAATGCATGACATATCATGTCCCCCATCAAATAGGTCCTTCATGTTGTATGGTGTGCTATGTTGGACTATTCATGATTTCCCAAGACTTGGTGTTTATTCTGGTAAGATAAAATATTTACGTATTTAACTCATAATTTATTTCCATCCCAACTTTCATACTTAGTTTTATACTATTTTTTTGATATTATTAACATTACTTATTGAATTGCAGGGCTTCAAACAAAGGGGATATTTGCATGTCCAAGATGTGTAGAATAATTTCAAGGGCGATATTCTAAAGATCTACATAAATTTATTTACGCAAACAATAGGGGTTTTCTACCACTAGATCATAAGTTTAGAAATCGCTTGAAGAATCAATTTGATGGAAAAGTTGAAGATAGAGGCCCTCCCATGATTATAGGTCCAGATGAGTGGCTTAAGAAGTATGAAGATGCTGAATTGAAAGCTTGGGAGGATTTTTTTGATTGCCCCATAATAAGTTGTAGTTAATATGCCAGAAGGAATGAAAAGGAAATCCATATTTTATGAGCTCCTTTACTGGAAGGATCTATTAATATCTCACCTATTAGATCGTATGCACATCTTCAAAAATGTCCCAGAATCTATATTTTGACATATATCAGGCAAAGAGAAGGACACCTTGTCTTCGAGGAGAGATATTACTCTTTCATGTACCAAAATTGATAGAAAACATTTGTGGCCAAACAGGGAAAATGAAACATATGCAGAAGCTCCATGGATTTTGAAAAAAAAGGAGCTAGACCAGCTAAAAAATGTCATCCGTTCAATAAGGACACCTTCTGGCTATGGGTCGTCATTGGCTAAAGCTTTTATAGTTGATGGACATATCACAAGATTTAAAACACATGATTTTCATAATTTTATGAAGGTATTATATATCATTATTTAACATTTACTGCTAACATTGATTAAGTACTAAATATATTTTGATATTTTGTTGTGTGAGGAAAAATTACTAATCACCTTTTCATAAATGTGTTTGATAGCATATCATGCCATTGGCAATTAGGGGGGATTCCGGTCTTACAGTTGACTTAAGGAACACCATAAATCGATTGTCAGCATTTACAAGGTATATGGTTATATGAAATGTTTATGTGTGAGAGACATAGAGATATTATATTGCATTTTAATTTTTGACTAAAGGTTCATACTAATTTGTGATTCTTATATTAGGTGGGTGACCTCCAAGGAGATCCACAAATGTGAAGTGCCAAAATGGAAGAAGGAACTTGTAGAAATTGTATGTGTATTTGAGAAGGATCTCCCTACAAGTTTCATGGACCTACAAGTCCATTTACTTATAGACCTAGTCGATGACATTGAATTGGTGGGTGTCATATTAACGACATGGATGTTTTTCTTTGAGAGGTCTATGAAAACTCTAAAAATATATGTCTGACAAAAGGCACATCTAGAGGGTTGCATGGCTGAAGGGTATGTATTGAATGAAGCATTTTTCTTCCTGTGTGAATTCCTTGGTAAGGATTTTGAAGATGGGCCATGCTTCTAGGATGAAGAACGAGCATTAGATATTATTGATATTATTGATGGAGAAAAACCACAATCTAATGGTGTTCAATTTGAAATTAGTAAGTAAATTCATGATCAGTGTGGTTGTTTTTCTTGCAATCATTAATTGACTTTGTAATTTATTTATCAAATTAACAACATGACATTTGGAGTTTGAAATAAACATGTTGACATGTAATAGGTGTAGACGAAAGTGCTATACTTGACAAGTTCATTCTATACCACATGGACTTTATGAACAAATTGATCGATCTGTATGATAAAAAGAGAGAACAAGTGTTAGAAGCAAGGAGACAGTTTAAGAGATCAAACCCAAGGAATACTCCACTTCCCACTGATCTACTTGGGGAATGGGGCAAAGATTGCACACTAGAATGGGTTACTGAACAAATTCAAAATCAAATAGAAGATGTAGGTATAGATTCAAACATAATAGAAGATGAAATCAACATGTCTAGAGGATGTGAAAGAAAGGTACAGTTGGAATTTTACAAAATGTTGTTTTTTTATTGTTTTGACACTATTAACTATTTTAATATTCGTCATTATATTTGTTTTCACTGAAATAAATGGTCTTTCACAGGTGAGGAAATATCCAGCAATGTGGTCATATGGTCGACATTATCGTGTAGAAAGTGTAGATGTAAAGAGACAATCCTTCGATTGTGGCATCATGGTTGACTTCAAGCAATCTAGTTGATCAAGCTCAAAAGATAAGAATATAATTGAAGGGAATCTATAATATGTTGGGAAAATACAAGAAATTATTAGGTTGGATTTTTGCTCTTTTAAATGATGTGTTTTTAAGTGTAGATGGTATGAAGCATTTGAGAGGACACGAAGACATGATACCCATAGTGGATTGTTTTCTATAGATTCCTCATGTTTCCTACTGGAGGATAAGGAGCCTTATGTTCTACCAATTCATTGTGAGCAGGTATTTCTTTAACTCAAACAAGAAGCGGTAATGATCATTAATCTATTAATTCATAGTTTATTGCAAATATATACATGTGTTTATTAATCAATAAAATTGTTATACCATACGTCTAATATATGTATGTCATTCATGTGTAGGTATTTTTCTATGAAGATATTTTGGACCCGAAATCGATATTTGTCATACATTATGATCCATGATTAAGGCATGTATTTGACGATGCATTAATGGATACTGAGAAAAATAATGATGGCCAACAAAATGAGAGAGAGGGATTAAAGAACATCGAAGAAATTGACATCCATGATGATTTTGAAGATGGTTATGTTCAAGCACAAGAAGACAACAATCCAGAGTTAGATGATGTTATGGAAGACAACAATATGGATGGTATAGAAAATGATGATCCAAATACATCTGGTAACAATATAGATGGTCTACAGTCAAATTTCAATGATGACAAAGATGATGCAGGTTAAGACGAGGATGATGATAATATTAAATACTTGAAAGAAAATATGAACATGGACAATGATACACTTGATGACATTGTAGCAGACAATAATGTTAATGACCAAGACTTCTAAATTTTTAGAATTATTAAATTTTTAGAATTATTTGCAATCCATGTTTAAAAAAGGATGATTCTTATGGCCTAAACTTTGTAATGCTTCAGTAATATTATTTGTGTCGATACAAATTATTTGTTGCAATATCCTTAAATTGTTTAATCTTTGGTATGAATTGTTGGCAAAAAAAAATAGGATTACTTGGATGCAATTTCCTTTTCATTGCTTTATATTTTTCTTTAATGTCAAGGTCTCAGCCTAATCCTCATTTTGCACTAAGAAGAAACCTTAGGCTTAACTCTACAATGGCCTCGATTCATTGCGAGGAAGTTATGATTGAGGATTTGATGACTACAACATATTTTAATTCTGTCAAATAGTTCATGTTTTTTGTCTGTGATTCCATATTTTGTGCATATCCTGCAATCATTGCAGTCCATGAGACCACATTTCTTTGAGGCATTCTATCAAACAGTTCACATGCATTATCTATGGTTCCACATTTTGCATACATGTCTAATATGGCAATTGCAACTACAACATCTGACAAAATTCCTCTATCCTTTATGTATTGATGGATGTCCATACCCTATTCCAAAGCTCCCATTTTGACATAGGTAGGGACGATGCTAGCAAAGGTTCTGGAATTTGGCTTTACACCAACCAATTGTATTTGCTTTAATATTTCTAAAGCCTTTTCAACAAATCCATTTTGTGCATATGCTGCAGTCATTGCAGTCCATGAGACCACATTTATTTAAGGCATTATGTCAAACAGTTCACGTGCCTTGTCTATGCTTCCACATTTTGCATACATATCTAACAGGGCAGTTGCAACTACAACATCTGATAAAATTCCTCTATTCTTTATGTTTTGATGGATGTCCATACCCTATTCCAAAGCTCCCATTTTGACACAAGCAGGGAGGATTCTAGCAAAGGTTGTGGAATTTGGCTTTACACTAGCCAATTGCATTTGCTTTAAAATTTCTAAAGACTTTTCAACAAATCCATTTTGTGCATATCCTGCAGTCATTGCAGTCCATGAGACCACATTTCTTTGAGGCATTCTGTCAAACAGTTCACATGCCTTGTCTATGCTTCCACATTTTGCATACATGTCTAATAGGGCAGTTGCAACTACAACATCTGACAAAGGAGGACTTAAGCATTCAGAAACCTAAACTATGATGTATCCATGATCTTATCAAGCATGATCTTATGATAGTGTTTGGACTGAACCTGTATAGTTTTAGGGCATTCACACATCTCAGTTACAGTGTGGTGTGTGAGGAATTATTACTAAATGGTTGCTACCATGCACATAAACTATACACATATCTGAAGACTGTAATATGATATTATTGTGATGGAATCCTAGGTTGGAATGAAAGCTAGGCCTCAGACCATTTTAAATTGATTCCTTGCAAAAAAATATGATATGAGAGCCACTGTGTCCTTAGATACCATTCCACCAGCCTGTGGACCTAGTGCAAGGTGTGCAATAAGTCTAAGAAGCAACAACATCCTTCTTTCTGTCATACTGAGAACCACAAAATAATGGATCTAAATCATGGAACATATATAATTGATACCTTTAATGCATCTTCCATGCAAGTGAGTTTAAAACTGAAGATTTGAGTGTAGGAAAGGCTTCTAAATAAATGTTCATTAGTAAAGAAAGAAAACAAATAATTTTGAAATGGAAAAACAAAAATCACAAAATCTAAAGGTTTCCATATTCTGCTAAGCCCTTCTTTATCCACACATCTACTTGGAGTGCAATTTTGATCTTCCTTCAAATCACCCTGACTAAACATGAATTAAGAGTAGGTCATTGATGCAAACTAAACATGAAACAATCAACTGTGCAAGATTATTTTGTGCTAATAAAAAATGAGTTATGCAACTTATATGGTAGTTATTCTAGTTCATGATGGGAGGCATATGTCTAAGGTTGTATGTATTAGAACAGTAAAATAAAATAAGCATCAGCAAGTCATATGGTAGTTAGCTTAGATGACATTTGTGAATTACTTATAAAGTAGAATGCATACTATTCCTTGTAACTATATATTGTTTACCATCTTTAGTCTTGAGGCAATAAGGCAACCTTTTACTTCAATTCTAGTTGTCTAGAGATTTGGACAAGATTTAAACTATTTTCAAAAGACTATTTTGAAAAAGTTAAGTGCATAGAGAATTTGTCTAATACATAGAAAACTGATTTAGTTTGCAAGAAAGAAAATTATCAAGATGTTAGATACATTAAACCCTTCCAAATAATTCTATTAATGTCAACAAATGACCAAAAATAGAATTCAAAACATACAACAAATAGATATATCAATGAGAAAAGAAAGGGGTTGTAAATAAATGACCTCTAATGTAGTTAGATTTAGAGGTGATAATAGTGTTAATTTGGTTATATAAACTGTACTTATCTGTATTTTTGCAAGGACATTGTTATTGGTATGCAATTAATTTTTTACTTCTAGAACATGGAACAAAATGTACAGGAATAGATGTAGTCATGGGTATCAGAAGGGGAAATACAATTGTAATTAACAAGTCATGGCAGATTTTATCATGATTCTAGTAGCTATTAAATCAAAACTTAGTGGCTTTGGAAGAGTCATTGTCTGAGCATATATATAATTGTACATTTCATTGCAAAAGTTATTTTCATTGATTGTGTAGAAAGTAATTAATTCTCAAATGACAATTGACAACATTATTTTAACTCTATGCATTAGTGGCTCCTTTGATTAGAGATGGATGACCTAGAGATGAAAGTATTGATTGAAGTGTTTAGATTGAAGAGTTGTTTTAGGATATTGTTATAATTCTTTGCCAATGTGTTATCCTATTGTATTCAATTGTGCATTTGCCATTCAAATTTAACATTAGAATCTAGAGTTGCTTGAAGTAATATCCCTTCTTGTGAATCAGAACCAATGTCAACACTCATGCTTGAGGTGAAAAGTATCTATGAAATCACTAATCAATATCATATGCATAGAACATCGACACCAATTATGTTCATTTTCTAGTTTTTGTACGGTATCTTCTCATGTATGATACCCACTTCGAAATTAAAGATGTCGATAACAAAAGTTTTTATTCCTTTATTTTTAAATAAACTTTTCACATGAAATTTTTATCTTTGTATACTATAACTCATATCAAGAGTCTTCAATTTTTGGTACAAATTTGTGTAAGTTGTTCAAACCTTGACTTGTCTTAGGTGCATATGCAAAATACATGTAATTTAGCTCATAAGCTCAACCTGAAGATCATGAATTAGTATAGTGCCTTACAATCACTCTTTTATGATAGGCTAATGCATGTTAGCATGAGTGCTTAAATGGTTCATTTACCGTAGCATATCTTTTGGATGTGATCATAACAACAAATTCATAGATTATGCTAGACAAGGTGGATGGAATAGTGAGGACTTGTAATTATAGAGAGATGTAATTGATTAAATTGCACATCAATTAAATTTCATTGAAATCATAACTAGGCACAAATTAGTTTCTTTATACTAGTTCATATCAAGTTCATATCATACTCATTATAATTTCTATAATCATCCATCATAACTAGGCACAAATTAGTCTCTCTCTCTCTCTCTCCATATATATATCCATATATAGACATCATACCATGACACACATCCCTTCCTCCATTACATCCTCCCTAACCCCTTTCCCAACATTGATAGCCCACTACCCATGCCACCTCATTTTCATAACACATTTGACCATAACATTGCCACAACAATCATCACTCATCCTGACACCATCCTCCACCATGTGACATTTATCTAACACAGATAGGCGTTAAAGTCAATGCTAGAGTCAGCGCTAAAGTTGATGCTAAAGTCGAGGCTAAAGTCGACGCTAAAGTCAACGCTAAAGTAGGTGCTACAGTTGGTGCTAAATTAGGTGCTAATTTGCACCTAAATTAGCACCTATGTGTTTTGATTGGCACAAAAAATGCCAAAAATAGCGCCATCCCAATAAATAGCGCTGACTTTTTCAAAAAATTAGAGAAAAATACATTAAAATAATGGGTGGAAGTAAAAAATGGAGCAAAAAAGGGAGCTAATCACAAGGATTTGTTGTAGTGGGATCACGTGGTGGTGCCAAGATAGGACTAGTAGGCTCATTTGTTGGCATGTGATTGGATGGTGGAGGTGTCTCATAGGATGCATTGACTAGATTGGTATCTCCCTCGTCAAAGGATATCAAATCTTGCTCCAAAGATTGACTTAAGGACACTTGGCTTACGTACAAAGGGCCACTTGGAGTAGGATTAGGTGACACATAGGTATCTCCCTCATCAAAGGATATTAGATCTTGCTCCAAAAGTGGACTTAAGGACATTTGCCTTATGTACAAGGGGCCATCTTGGCTTGGATGTACCTCTTGTGAGGGCACTTGTTTGTCTTGTAGATGGGTTTGATGGTGTGTTGGAAAGTTGGAAGGAGGAATTGGATGGGTTGATATGGTATTGACATGGTGTGTAGATAGGTTAGGTGATACATGAGATTGAGATAGAGTGTGATGAGGTTGGGCTTGTTGTGGTATGATTTATTATTGAATGTTTTGATGTTGGAATTGCTGAATGGGTTGATGTTGTTGTTGAAGGTGTTAATGTTGTGTTGGATGAGGGATCACATAAGATAATGGTTGTTGATAGGTGGATTGATATGGATAAGGGTTGAAATTAGAAGAGGTGTGATAGGTTGATGAAGGGTTGATGTGACATGTGGATGGATAAGGTTGATATGATGGGATAGGTGGCACATAGGATTGATTTAGAATTGGTTGAGGATGTGCTTGTTGGATTTTACAAGTGGCCAAGAGGTGTTGCATATGCAGGGATTGGCTTGTTTGAAGTTGAAGTTGTTGAATCATGCCATGGACCTTTTAAATCATTTGTTGTCTTAGAGGTGATTGGCTTGTTTGAGCTTGGTGAAGTATGTGAACAAGCTCTTGTGATAGGTCCTCTAGTGTTGACATGGTGTCAAGTGTTTGATTCGGATGTGATTGCTTAGATGATAAGGAAAGATTGGTAGTTTGACTTGGGGAATATCAAACACAATGCAAATGCATAAACACACACGCCAAACACAATGTTCAAGTTTCCTTCCAAGATAAAATTGTATGATTAACCAAATACTTGCAAACACAACAACAAGCCCCATTGATTAATCAAGTAGGGTATGGCTGATAAATCTTAAGCTAGGATGCACAAGGGTTAACTAGGGGTGTCCCCAATATACACAAGGTACGAGGGGCCCAAATCTATGAACACTAGCCTGTTGAAGGGATATGGCATAAGCGTAAGTGAATACCACTTCACCTTGTGTCCAGAATTGCTCGAGGCCACAAGGCTGTCCCAATGACTATGTAGCTAGATTAAGGTACATCTTTATCTCTCCCCCCTTTGATATACCCCACCAGAACACATGGTTGAGGTCATCCCTAGGGGTGATGAAATCCCCTAGCAGGCCTCCTAGATAGGGTTTGACAAATTGTAGTTGTTAATTAACCCTTAGAAATGAAATGTGTGATAAGAAGACATATGAAAGTAGTTATTCATTTTAAGATCCCAAAGCCAAATGTGTAGGAAGATACTTGTTCGGTTTAGCCCGATTTCAATGATGTGATAGCAAACACGATTGATTTTAAGCCCAAATCGAAATGTGAAGGCAAGTAATGTTTAGAGATGAGAGATGGATTGATTTCACCTGATTGATTTTCATCCTTAAATTTGCTATGTATGTTGATGCCCCTACTGTTTGAACTCCTTAGATTCCCTTGAAACTCACCAAGACAAGAAGAAAACTGAACTTGCAAGCAAAAAGTGGATTAGGTCAAAAAATGTGATCTATTAAAATCTATGATGAATGACCTGCTATAGCAAAATAAGTTGTATAAACAGAAGTTTTGTGAAATTCTAAGTAGTTTTGAAAAAAATTTGTTGAAATCCGATCAGTTTAGCTCAAGATATGCTCGATTGAAGTTTGGAAGGTAGCTGAGGTTTGATAGAGAAATTACCTAATGAAATGGTAGAATTACCTGATGAAAGTCGCACCTTTACAAATTTTGCAAAGTCAGCTTTCCAATGAGTCCTCCCACGTGAGTTTTTGAGTTTGTATGCTCCTGTTATAGCAAAAAGAAAAATATACCCCCTTATGGAAAGTGGAAGACAAGAGGTAGGCTTGACAGTTTAAATTTGACTGCTAATGGTTAGGCTAGTTTGGTCATATGCTGGCAGTTTTCGGTGGCAGTTAGATCTGACAGTTTAGGCTAAGTGAAGCCCCTGGTCATTCATATGACCAGGGCCGCAATCAATAGAAAAAGAAAGAGGGCCCATTGAATGAAAGAGTTTTTTATAGTATTGAGTCGCTATAGACTGTCGACAAATGTGGACAGCTTTTGTCATAAACTGTCAAATGCTTGAAAGATGCTGAAAACTTTAGAGTGGTGATTGGTAAAAAGAAGACGTCAACTGTATGATCTAAGGTGTGGGAAATCTTTGCAAAGACAGCGATGATGGTCTTCAAAAGCAGCGGAAAGGATTCTTAATGGTGGCAATAGGATTTACAAGTCGTGATAGAACGTAAAAGGGTAGCAGCTAAAGCTTAAACCTAACTGTTCAAAAGTTTAACATTTAAAACCTAAAGTCACTTAAAACCTAAGGTGGCTAGGGAGGATGGCGACATAAATTCTCAAGGCAGTGACGGGGAGAATGAGAATCTTGAGCTACAAAAGATAGATGGTGACGATACTAAATAGGGCCATGATCACTGATGAAAGAAAATGACAATAGGTCTAAAACCCTGCAATGAAGAAAAGAAGGCCAGATGAGCCCAACAAATGGGCCTGCAGACTAGAAGATTCGACAAGTGGATTAGGGTTTCAAATGACAGTTTGAAAATTTCGACCAGCAGTTTAACAAATTTGACTAGAGTTTTAAAGGATGATAGAGGCAGCGATTAATGCAGAGACTTTCAAAAATGCTAGGCCGACCATGATTTTGATCTAATCCAATCAAACAAAAAATGATTTTTAATCTGCAAACCCTTAAAAAAGAAAAATATCCTTCAATCAAATAATTTCAAACCTACAAATGAAATGACCAAACCCTAACCATTCAACAATTAGATCGGAGAGCCTCTGCACAGGTCGTACGGATCTGTATGATACGGCTTGGTGTAGGGGTGAAAACTAAAAAAAATTCAAATTTTTTCCAATGACAAAATATATCAAATTTTATGTTGATTTTTGTTTCTCGAACTTCCTGGACTCAATGGCAAGGTCCGTTTGAACCCCGGAGGTCACCTGCAAAAAATCCCTTGCAAAACTCAATAAATGAGGGTTAGAAAATATGCAAATTTTTACTACAAAACTTGCAAAAATGTATGATTAGATCAGGAGAAGTAGGTCCCACCGGGCATGCCAGAAATGTAACTGAAAAATTTGGACAAAAGAAAGATAAAACAACAACATGCAATACCTTAGTCCAAACCCTCTGAATACCTTAGATACCTTGAAAGATTGATACTGTTTGATTGCATGAATGATTGGATGTTGATTGCTCAGATAAGCAACATAACGATGATAGGATGAAGATTTGGTGGATGCAAGATAGATAGATGATGGATGATGGATGAAATATTGAGGAGATATTTTGGTAGAGTAATGGTACCTGAAAGCTCATCCATGCAAATGGCTTGGTTGTGGGCTAATTTATAGACAAAGATGAGAGGATGGAGGGATAAAACTTCCATTTTGTGAGTGGTAGTGGAATTAGAAAGTTGATCGTGCAACAAGAGAGAAGAAATGGAAGGTGAATGAGTTAACTTGAGAGATGATTTGAGTCATCTTGAGAGATGGAAATGGAAGGTGAGCTAATAATTTAAATAATTTAATATTATTTAAATCATGAGGAATGTGAGGATAAAATAAATAAAATTTATTTATTTATTTTAAGTGGGGAGACATAAAGTGATAAATTAAAATAAAATAAAAGACTTATTTTATTTAATTCAAGAGGAAAGGGGATTAAATAAATAAATAAAATTTATTTATTTTATAATGTGAAGGGATGGGATAAATTAAATAAATGTTAGATTTATTTAATTTATTAGAGGAAGTGCTAGGATGAAGGAGTTATGAATAGAAAGGGGATAAAATTAGGTGATGATATTGTGAGGCCTATTTATTTCACTCCCTTATTTTGCTTATATCGCATTTACAGTTGATGACATTTGGACATTTGGGACTGTTAATCCCTATACGCAGATTCTCTAGACTATATTCCTTTATTTTGATTTGGTTATATTTAGTATGCTGTGATGTGACTATATCCTGATTTTAGAGTTCACTGATGATTATTGACATGTGACATGTGTTTTGATGCTATTAGAGATACTAGTTGTGAAATTATTAAATGGATTTGTTATGCAATTTTGACCTTGAGTAGTGTTTAGAAATGCAGTAAAATTATAAATTTAATTATGATGCTATGTGATTTGAATAATGTTTTAAATGATTATGTGATATCATGACTGTATGCATTGCCTTGCTTCGACTATGATGTATATATTGGATTAATCTGTTTGTTCAAGTGCACAGGTGATTTTCCATGCCACAAAAAAATTAGAGATTGATCCCACACCTAATGTGAATCCCGTGTTAGACCGATCTAGTCCCACGAGGGACCAAAGTCATGTGTGAAATTGTATGATGCTTTTGTAAATGTCTGCATTTTAATTATTTTGTTAGGTTCCACCTCTTTTATATTATTTACTTGACGTGTTCTAAAAATATGTGATTTAATATACACCACTTGGTGCCTTTTATTTTGATGGCCATTTTATGTGATTTTCTACTTCCTAAAGTGTTTATTATGGGATAAAATTGATCCTAGGTGGTACCCCTAGGGTCTAGGGCCCATTTGCACATGCTAAACCCTAGGGTAACCTCTATCTAGTCACTTTAACTTTAGCCTGAAGTAAAGTGACGAATTTCAAATTTGAAATGGAGTGGTGAGTGAGTCATGCCTTCAAACATGACCCACTCCTCTTTCCAAGGTATGGATTCCCATCACCTTGAAGACTTGGGGAGTCTTCAAGACCCCCAAGTGTGTGGAACCCTTCTCCAATGCTCTCACACATGTGTGAGAGCATCTTGGAGTGAATGGGCTTCCTTTAGAGAATAAGGTAATGACATGTGTCCTTCCTTATCCTCTTGGAGTCCACCTTGAGAGATGCCACCTCTCCACCTTTGCTCTCACACATGTGTGAGAGCACATGTGGAGAGGGTGAGGCTTGGATGGATGGGAGAGTGACACATGTCACCTCCACATTCCATGATCCTTGCAAGTGGATTGGGAGGAGGAAGGATAAGGTGACATGTGTCACCTTCTCATTCCTCAAGGCTTTGGGATGAAGCCTATATTACTTCCTCTTTGTGAGAGGAAGGGGGTTCTTTCATTTTTACTTGTTTTTTGCTATTTTGGAGGTGTTTTTGGAGAGTGAGTGAGTTTGGAGATCTTGGAAGGAAGGCTTGAAGGAGGAGGTTGGAGAGCTCTTCTACAACTTTTCTTTCATTATTGGGCTATCATAGGTAATCTTCAAGGCATGAAGCCTTTCCCATGTATTTAATTTTCTATGTGTGTGTGAGAACTTTTTGTGTGTTTACATTTGTTGGTGTTGTTGGGTTTTTATTTTATGGGTATTTGAATGAGACTACCATTCTTGGTGTGTCCATTCATGTGAGGGGTGGGAGAGGAGTGAACCTCTTTGAGGTCACCCTCTTTGTATTAGCATATTGTGGCCTTGAGGGCAATTTGGAGAAGTTTTGGTGATTATTTTTATGGCATGAGTGCCTTGGAGTGATATATTTTCATTGAGGTATTTGGGCTTGAGGCCTTGTTTTGGAGTATCATGAGATTTTGGTTTTGTAAGAGTGAATCTCTTGAGTAGAGAGAGTCCACTCTCCTACCCCCTCAAATCCATTTTTTTATGGATTTTGTGTTGTTAAACCTTGGTGGGAGTTATTCTTCATGTTTGAGTGTTTGTATTTGTTGTATTTGTGGTGTGCATCCGTGTGTGAATCGACCTCCAAGCTCAAGGGTGACCCTCTTGCGAGTCTATAGTAGGGTGAAGAGTGTTTTGGTGGCTTGGATTTTCCCCTTAGTTGTTTATTGCAGGTTTGTGTTGGAGACATTTGGAGCTTGGGAGATCTTCTTGCTATTTTATGTGTTGTGTATTTTGTTGGTTATTTGAGAGTCATGGTTAATAGACCTCATTGTAAAAATGTTGTGAGAGTGAGCTCTCTTGTTTCTCTTGTAAACTGGAATCTTTTATGTATACATGTTTTATTGTAATGTAATATCATTGTTTTTCCTTGCTTTTGTAATGCTTGTCAAACTAAGGAGGATGGAAGCCTTTGTATCATTGTCTTTAATGTTACTGCAAAAGAAGAATATATAAACATATGTGATGTGTTTGCATTCTGGTTATTTAATGAAAATGTATGTGGTTGTCTTATTTTGCTATGGTTAAACAAAAAAATAGATATACTACCTCTTACTGTAATGTTGTTACAAATAAATGTATGTTGTTGTTTTATCCTATTATGGTTTTCAAAAGAAAAATAATGTATACTAATCCAGTTAGTTCGTCTTCTATGTAGCTATAGATCACTGTCATTTTATTTAACTTTATGCAGATACAAATTATATTGAAAATAGTGTAAATATATTCACAGTAAGTTGAATATGGCTATCTCATAGAATAATGAAGAGTCGTTTAAAATGTTATATCATAGATTTTGAAGAAGTGTAATATTGGGTTTATATATATATATATATATATATATATATATATATATATATATATATATATATATATATATATATATATATAAGTATACATATACATGTATTGCTGCATATATAACCCTACTGTGGTTTTATTTCTATTTTGCTTAAGTGTATGTTTTGTTACCTATATATATATATATATATATATATATATATATATATATATATATATATATATATATATATATGTATGTATGTATGTATATTTAAGCATACATGCATATATATATTTAAATATAATATATATATTGCATTTAAAAGTATTATCTTATTGAAATGCTTCAATCACCGTTCTGTATCAACGGTGATATACATCAAAAAAAAGATTTAAAGAAATGTTTTTTTTTAAGGGTTTTTAAAACCCTAAGATCTGTGGGGCTACGCACCACACAGAGGCAGATGTGGGCATGGCCGCTGCCACATATCTTTCTAACGCAGTACAGAGAGGGGGGGCGGGAGGGCCATTCCCCCCATCGCCCATCTCATTCCTTTCGGCACCCTTGGCGTAGACTCTCCGACCGGTTGCTTTTGGTTTTGCTCCCGCCGGTACTGGTCTCTTGGCCGCCGAATGGCCTTCCACTAGTGCACCCTACACATAGTTTTAATGCGTCAACGATATATATATAGGGGTATATAAATATAAATATAAAAATATATATATATATATATGAGATAAATATAAAATTACCTTTCTCTATTTTCAACCTGGAACAAAACAACAATGGTTGTCCTATCCTTCAAATCTACAATAGGAAAATAAGATAAAGAAAATAGAAGAAAAATATATTGCTCAGAAACCCTAAGAAAACAGGTAGAGGAGTTAGAATGGAAAGAAAATAAGAGTTAGGGAAATAAAGGAATTAAGGTTCTTTTGGATAAAGGAGAGGATATTTTATTATGAGAGCTTTTAGGGTTGAGGATAAGAATAGAAGGGAAATTACGAATTAGTATAGTTTTATTTATTTCATGGTGAATGTGCCTTTTATTTCCCTCCCTCTCTTTTTAAAAAGGGTTGCTTTTAATTGACTTTTATTTTATCCTTTTTAATCTTTTAGGTTGAGTGGGTTAGTTACCCTAGAATTTTAGTTTTCATATTAGTGGATTAATGTAATTTTTTTTTAAATTTATTTAGATGGGTGGGGGTAAATTTATCTACCTTAAGCTTGAATTTTAAATCTAGTGGGCTTTCTCCTCATAGGTGTTAGTGTGTTAGTGGAGAATTTGAGTTAGGGGAAAATTATTGATTTTGCCCTATTTTGTCCTATGATTAGTATTTTAAATTAGGATGGGAATTTAATTGTGTGATTTACATTAGTGTGGAATAATTTGATTAATTAATTATTTTAGATTTGTCGTTCGACCTATTGGGAGATGTTGAGATAAATTAGTTTTGGAAGTTAGTTTTTAATTTTAATTTAATTTCTCTTGGAATAGTTTAGCAAATAATTGTTTTTAAATTATTTTCTATGAACGCTAATAAGGCGTTATGCTGCCAAATTTTTCCAGAAATTAGGGTTATTTATTTAAGTGAGTTTTATTACGTGTTTTAATAATATTTTAATAGTTATGCAATATAATTATTTTTTAGATGAATTTTTATATTAATTTGTTTATGTTTTAGTGTTAGGGTTTGGATTTTGACATGTGACGAAATCCCTCCACTTCCCTTAGGAATCTTAGGGTTGGCTTTGAATTCGATTCTAACCCTATTGGTGATGCTCCTCACGTCGCATAACCCCCTAGTCGGCTATCATCTTGCAAGGGTTGCGAAAGGTATTCGCATTACCCTGAAGTTGGATTAACATGTTTACGCCTTATGTGTATTGCCACCGAGCATGCTGATGCGTGCGAGGGGGTTTCTAGGGATACGTGGAAATTTTTTTGGTATTTCATGTCATGACCACATGACAAATGTGGACATGACACATGTGTTGTGTGTTGTGACCACATGGGAAATGTGGCAATGATAGATATGGGTACCTAGGGCAAAACATGCTACAAGATGCCTAAATGATGTTATGTTGTGACAAGGTGGACATTTTTGGGTGTCTACAGTTATCATCAAATCGATTTGATTTGTAGACTGCAACATAGCTCAACCCAAAATGCCTTTGGGTAAGTAAGTCTTCCCAATGCACTTCTCTAGTAGAATAGTTCTCTAGTAGAATGGTTTGTTCATGTAGATTAGTTCTCTACTAAAAGGTAGTCCTACTTGATAGGATTTTCATGCATTTAGATCATGACTATATGAGTTCACCATAGTGGGGCCAACTGCTATTTGTAATTGATTCAATTAATAGTCAAATGATTTATTTCATTAGTATTTTATTATTCATATTAGGTGGCATACACAAATGATTTAGAAGGATTTGCAAAACGTAAATGCAGTTGACATGGTTTATACACATACAAAGTTTAATACATCATAGTTTTCTAGGAAATAATGGAGAGGCTGATTGACTTGGTTTAATGCTTGTGTGGTCTAAAATGTTAACTTTCTATCCTCTTTTTTGATTTCTTGATTGGAGTGCCTTACACCTCTGATTGTGGATGCATATATGTATACACATGTTCTTACAAACATACATACACACAATCACATTTATGCATATATACATAGATATGCATCTATACATACATATGCATATGCATATATATATACATTCATAATGTAATATATACATACACATGCATACATACATACATACATATATATATATACACACACACATTCATAATGTAATATATACACACACATGCATATATAAACTTACATATGCATATATATATATATACATACATTCATAATGTAATATATACATACACATACATATATAAACTTACATATGCATATGCATATATATATACACACACACATATATATGTATATATACATATATGTGAGAGTGTTTAATATGCTCGTAAATGGAAGGTTTTTTTCATTTTCTGTCTGGTTGTAATCATGAGGGTTTGGTGTTCAAATGGGGTTATTGTTTATCCATATACATTCATAATGTAATATATACATAGATATGCATATGCATAATCTATGTGTATATATATATATATTTGCTCGTAACATAATATATGCTCTAGGTATTAAAATGGGGTTATTGTTTATCCATGGGTATTCAATTATATTATTTTATTTTATTTTTGTTTGCAATGGGATTTTTTCCATCTATTGTTGTTTGTAATCATAAATGGAAGGTTCTTATGGCTACTTGTAATCATGAGGGTTCGGTATTAAAATGGGGTGTTACTGTTTATCCATGGGTATTAAAATATTTTTTATTGTTTGCAATGGGATTTTTTTTTTGTTTGTATTGTTTGCAATGGCTTCGCTCATTTATCCTTCGACCTTGGTAAGGATATCCTATCCTACTAAGGCAATGACCTTTCTAGCTTGAAAAAAAAGAGGATTTATTTGGTTTTTTCTATTTTTTTTGTTGTATGGTTTATGCATGCAATATCTAGGTTTGGTAATTGATATAGATTCTTTACTCTATCTAGAATCTAGTCCAACATCTTAATTGAATCAATGACTATAGACTTGTCCTCTAAGTTCAGACTATAGTTTTTATTGCACTTCATTTGAATGATTTGATGGATGTCTATAAATTTGAATTTGGTATTAAATATGAGAGGTGATTGATTTGGTCAAATGGTTATTTTCTATGAATTGGTTGATTTCCTTTAATATTTTTTGACAACTTGATTCAAATGAAGGATGGTGGTGGTGATCACCTAAGTTTAGTGTTCTGAAATTAAGTTGCAAGCAAAATATACATTGGCGGGCTTGTGAAATCTTAATCAGCTTCCATAAAATGTTGAAAATTTGAGTTATATGCATGTTTTAATGTATATCGGGTTGCATATACATTAGTGGAATCTTTCGTAAGACTCCCAGGAATATTCTGCACTTGTATGCATTTTCAATTACATATCGGGTTCAAGGTGGAAGATACATTGAGGGAATATTCTGTAGAAGATCCTGTGTTTGTATGTGTAGGAATGAATGTATGTCAATATACATCGAGTCTTATGCAATAAAAAAATATACAAGGAGGCCCGATATACATCTGCTACAGTGTAAAGGTTCATCGCCAGCACATACAATAAAAAATGTACAAGGGTGAATGTATCTCTAACATACAAGTCAACATGCAGGAGTTGAAAGATACAAGGAAAGTATGCATTCATTGAATATTCCATCGCAGATTCCGCAGTTGTATAAAGGGGTTTGTATATTTGTGTTTGTATATTTGACATACAAACAAATATACATTTGCTACAGTGCAGCGGAGGTGATACATTTGGTGGGGTTCGCCTCACATGCAAGCAGCTTTGTATACCACATACAAGGGCGAATGTATATGTGTTATACATTCAAAAATGTGCAAAAAGGAAAGACATACAACCCGAACGCGGAGAAGGAATCAAATGCAGTCTATGACTATTTGAAGTCCAGGTTGTACAAGGCACTTGTATATGCTGATATACTAGACGATGTGTAGTGAAAGTGATACAAGCTGGACTTGAATAATTTTCTATAATGCCTCATAAAAATTTTAGGTCCGCCTTGTATGTATACGCTTTTGCATGCACAAAGCGGCAGGTGCAAAGAAGCACACATGCATTCCAGAACCGATGGAGATTTCAGGCTACTGGAATAACATTTGGGGTCCGCCTTGCATGTTAGTTGTTGTATGTATATGCATTTTGCATATACGAGGGGTTTTGAAGGATGAACAGTGGCGAGGGCATATACAATTGAACATGCATATACAAGGCGAAGAAAGGCAAAATGCTGAAGGCGAAAAGCCAATGATGGAAGTATGGAGTGCCTACGTGGCACGATCTGGGTGGCTGGCAACTTTTTAATGGATTCTGTCACCATGGATCTTAGCGAGGGGAGTGCAGATCAATGGCCATGTTTTGTACCTGCAGCGATGGTTTTTTCCTTGTGTTTGCAGTCATGTTTCGAGTAGGAAAACTTCAGTGACACGCTGCTGCAGATTTCCACGGTAGTTGACAGTGGTTGAGCTATTTATGGCAGGATTGCAAATAGGCATGGGCCGATGGTTGAATGGCCAAGTACCAAGTTCATGACGATAATCTTCTAGCGGCAGCATAGGGCTTGATCTCAGCTGCTCCTCATCCTTCTCTTGCTTCTTCCTGTTTGGTCCCCTACTGCATTTATTATTTTGAACGCCATTTCCGGTACTGTGTATCTGACAGGAAATTTTGACCTTGCCTTGTAATTTAATTTTTGTCAGGTACATAGTCTTGGTATAAAAGCCAAACTATGTTACTGGTGGTGGTTGTTAAAAACTGGACAAACTTCTAGCTCTATGATACAATACAACTTAGTTGGTGGCCCTATCCTCAAAGTTCTGTGAGTTTATGAGTCTCATGTTGTGTGTTTCATGCATAATTTAACTGGTCTCATGTTGTTTTATATGAGAAATGCACTGATTGGATGTGTTTAATCATTTGTCTCCAAGTTGTGGCTGTATTTTCTTTTGAGTCTAAATAACTAAGGGTTATTTATGATTTAGGAATATGGATTTTCCGTATTGAATGTTTAATCTCCTACCTTTGTTCAAGGGACAAATTAAAAGTTTCAGATTAATCATTAAGAAAATATGTTGCAGCAGGGATTCCTTTAAGTATGAATGACTAAACACTCTGTTTTGGGAGATATCTGTAAAGCAGATATAATAAAATCCCCTTGATACCTAGTCTTTGATATATGTTTATGTTGACCATTCGCATGTGTATGTCTACTGACTCCGAGCCCTGGATAGGCACCAATCTAGCCTTGCATTAAGGTTACACTCTAGGTCCTAGTTTTGCATCCAAATATAAATCAAACTCAAACTTCATAAACAAACCTTTTAGGACTTTATAAATAGTTTTAGGACCGAAATCCTCTTTTTACAACTGAACATAGGCTCAAAGCTAGCCCCTTTGCACTTATCTCACAGTTTTGGTCTGCTTAATAGAGGATTTATCTGCTTTGTGTCAACATCCCAGCAAATACATAGATGCATTTTATAGATGTTGAATAGGGAATACCCCCCTTGGTTCTATAGAGCCTAAAGAAGAAGAGGAGATATTTATAGAGTCTATCTCCTATACTGTTGGTCCCTGGCCTGGGAATCCTGTTGATCAATGATGGCTATTTTGTAGGGATTACTGGGAATAAGCATCCAGTCTGGGAAAATAACCAACAAATTTTAGTGACTCTGCTGGGGAGTACTTGTAAAAGAACCCTGATTCCAAAAGAAAACAATTCCTAGTAATAGGTGGCGACTCCAAACCAATCTTCCAATCGGTAAAGTAAAAATTTGTATGCAAGGGAGAAGATCCCAGCGTAATACTTTGTTTGAAGTGTTACCCACAAAAATGATGTATAGAAAAAAGGGCACTGTTTGAGCCAATCAAGATGGTTCTCCTAGCCCCAGGAAAAATGAATTTATTCAGACAATCCAGGATCTTCAGAGCAGACAATACCTTTTTTTTCAAACACTAAGGCTGAAATTCAGAATGTGTATCAGAGACAGCAGGGTGGTGGATTGAGAATAAGGTCAGAAGTGTTTCAAGAATGCCCTTTCCACGACTCCCCTGACAGATTTGAAGAAGCTGAATCCCTAAGGGATGATGATAATGATGATCAGAATGTGATAAAACCATCCTCTTCTATGCCTAAAGAGGAGGAACTAGCCAATGAAATTAAGAGCTTAAGGGAAGAATTAGAATATCTGCAAGCGGTGAAAATCAGAGATGACATGAGATAGAAAGTGCAAGCCCTAAGAGTTGCTCAGAATGATTCAATTCCTACCCTTGAAAACAGAAATGTGCAGAGAAATCAGCAAAGGAATGAGGTCCAAGATCAGCATAATGATCAAAGACAGAATATGAATAATGCTAGAATACCATTAAATAATGTAAGAAATCAGAATGCAAATAGAAATGCTAATGCTAACCAATTTGGTAGACAGTCAATGCAGTTGGACAAATTCAGACAACTAGTTTTTGATGGCATTCCTGGTTATCCAAATCCTATTGAAAAACATGTGAGGTTGCAAGTGCCTAAATTTTCAGGAAATAATATTGTGTCAGGTGAAGACCATCTAAAAGCTTTTCAGAATATCATGGACAACTTTGAGGTTGAGCATGAGGATGTTTTCATGAAATCATTCATGCAATCCTTAGTTGATGAAGCCAAGGAATGGTACAAAGGTCTGCCTGACAGAAGCATTTCATCATGGGATGAATTTAGGAGAATATTCAAGGAACAATATGGTGACAAAACTGATCCTAGTTTCTTCATTAATGAATTTACTGGCATTGCCAAAGGATCAAATGAACAAGTTGCTGATTTCAATGCTAGATTCATGAAGGTATTGAACAAATTGCCACAGGACTTGAGGCCTAATGAACCTATGTGCATAGTGTTGTATATAAATGCTTTTGATGCCAAGACAGCTTATGGATTAAGAGACAAGGGACCTCACAGCCTCAGGGATGCCTTCAAAATAGAAACTAATAGTGAAAATAACAGGAAGGTGTCTGGTAAGACAAATAGAAGGGATGTTGTGAAAATTCTGCAAAATCCAAATACTAAATCTCAGAGTATCCAAGGTAATGCATCTACTTCTAAGGATAAAATAGATAAATTAACAAACGTTGTTAAGGACCTGAGTTATAGAATAGCTAAAAATGAAAAGGGGATAGGTCCTGACAGGCCATTTTACCAAAGGCAAGAAAGAAGACCATCATTACATGATATGTCATATCATACTAATTGGCGTGATGGTAAACCCGTCCTCCCGCACAACAATACAAATCCAAGAGCTCAGAATACAAAGGAAACTCCTGATCCTTTGAAGAAAGCTATAAATATTGTTAATGACACCCCATGGTGTATAATCTGCCAAATGCCTCATTCACAGTCATAATGTATGATTGCTCAGTCTCTATATAATAATGTTGTCGCCTGTGATGAATGCAATGAGCCGCATTGCATGGAAGATGATAATGTCAATATGTTGTCTACAAACAGAGGATACTCTTTTCATGATGGTAATGCAAGTGTAGATAATGAAATTCAGGTCTACCAACAGTTCCCATATGATGAGGATGAAGCGGACAATTATGCCTATGCTCAGGGTTCACACAATTTTTTGAGTAATTTGAGGAGACCTTCTGATGAAGAAATTAGAGCCCTCACAGCTGCAGCAGTAGCTCAAGTCAAAAGTAATTATGACCTTAGAGGTAAGGCTCAAACAAGCAACTCGCCACAACTAGAGAACACTTTTGTGAGCCAACCAGTGCAAAATTATAAGGGGCCTGAAACATGTAAGAAACAATGGAACAATAATAAACAAGGTTTTAAGCAAAAAACAGGTTACGATTCTCAAAAAATAGAAAACACAGTTCCCCAGGTTGAGGATCAAAGTAAAAAATTTCAGAGCAGCAATGACAGACAAGGAGCTATAAAAATTAAAGCTGGATCATCTCAGGATAAAAATAAAACGGTGGAGCAAGCTACAACTGTTATTCAAAATTATGCTCCATTTGACATCACTCAGGTCTTGTCTCAAATAAAAGTCTCTATTCCACTAATGGAACTGATGAAAGTAGAAGAGTTCAAAAATAAAGCAGTATCCCTGATTTCAGGTGTACCCTGTCAAGCCAAGTAGAATGATGAACCTCAGGGCAAGAAACAGGCCTTGTGCATTGACAAAGATGAAGTTCCTGAGGTATATTTGGGGATGACCATGACAAAGTGCCCTTCACAAGTGGAACCATTTTATGTCTCCCTTGTCATAAATCAAGGAATAATTAGAAACTATATGCTCAACTCAGGGGCATCCACAAACATCATGCCTTTGGCCATCATGCAGCAAGCTGGGTTAAAGATAGATAAGGCATGTGGGAAGTGCTATGCTGTGGATGCTAGGGAGGTACCTGTCATTGGAATTATGAAGGATGTTGATTTCAGACTAGCAACATATCCTAAAAAGACCTACAAAATGAACATAACAGTTGTTGAT
This sequence comes from Cunninghamia lanceolata, assembly GCA_027924645.1. NCBI lineage: Eukaryota > Viridiplantae > Streptophyta > Pinopsida > Cupressales > Cupressaceae > Cunninghamia > Cunninghamia lanceolata. The sequence goes on along the minus strand of BSBN01000112.1, from coordinate 19,447,574 downwards.
ATGAAGCCACAATATGGCATGTTGCTGTCAAGAAGGTGGGCAGCGTTGATTGGTGGAAGTATGTGATTAGATCTGTCATACGCTATGATCCCTATGAATGGTAGGAATGCCAAACTGATCAGGGAGGAAAGATCATCAGAGACAGTGGAGAATCAAGAATCAGAGGAACAAATATGCTTTGTGAACACCGACTGTGATAATTTCAGATTTGTCTCAGATGTTAAAGAAGGTAAAGAGGGAGACATGTGCATTCAAAAGTTTGATCAACAGGGCCTCTGGACCATGTATTTTGATGGAGCTTGTTTGAAGGAAGGCTCTGGTGCTGGGATTGTATTTCTGTCTCCATCTGGTAAACTTCTAAAATTCTCCTTCTTGTTGAAGTTTGCCTATACAAATAATATTGCAGAGTATGAGGCTCTGTTATTAGGATTGAATGTTGCTTTGAGGCATGGAATTAAGATACTCAAGGTGTTTGGTGATTCAGAGCTTATTGTTTCCCAAGTTAGAGATAAGTATGCATCAAAAAATAAGAAATTAAAACAATATAAGCATGTTGTTTGGGATACAATAGAATTGTTTGATGCATTTTCAATAAATTGGATAGAGAGATTGAAGAATGTCAGGGCAGATTTCTTAGCCAATGTAGCTATAAGGCCAGATGATATAACTCTGTCAGATGTAACAAATGTTGAGGTCAAGCTAAGACCTGCAGTGCCAGATAATGTATGCAGCTGGCAAGTATTTGATGATGATAAAGATTTACTGAGATTTCTGCATTGTATTGATGAATATGAGAACCAAGAAATGGATTTTCAAAATTTTGTAGTAGTAGATGGGAAAGAAACTCTCCTAGGGAAGGAAGTAATTCAGCTAAAGACAAATAAAATCCCTAGAGGGTTAGTTGCTTTAGAGAGAGCTTTTGACAATAGGGACCAACTTGTCACAAATTCATCTCCAACAAACAAGAATGATTTAGAAGAGATAAATTTGGGGACATCTCATGCTCCCAAAAAGGTGTACATTGGCAAACAACTCAAACCATATATCATATCTATGTTGATTGCATTACTGAGAAAGTATAAACATGTTTTTGCTTGGTCATATGAGGACCTTAAAGCTTATAGAGAGGATTTATTTCAGCATGAAATCCTTTTGAAGCTTGGAGCTAAACCATTTAGACAAAAGCAGAGGCCTATCAACCCAACCTTAGCTCCTAAAATGCAGGAAGAACTCATGAAGCTTAGGGAGGCTGGAATAATCATGCCTATCAAACATTCAACTTGGGTGTCTAACCTTGTCCCAATCAGAAAAAAAGAATGGTGACATCAGACTTTGTGTGGATTTTAGAAATTTAAATGTGTCTTCTTTGAAAGACAATTATCCATTGCCAAACATGGAGGCCATGTTGCAGAAGGTAACCGGCTGTGAGCTTCTCTCCATGATGGATGGATTTTCAGGGTACAATCAAGTGAAAGTAAAGGAGTCAGAACAGTTTAAGACCGCTTTCACTACTCCATGGGGAACATATGTATATGTTAGGATTCTATTTGGATTGACAAATGCGGGTGCGACATTTCAGAGGGCCATGGATGTGGCTTTTGTAGGATTGATTGATTCAATCTTGGCTGTGTATCAAGATGATTTAACTGCCTTTTCAAAGAAAGAAGAATAGCACTGTTTGCATTTGGAACAAATTTTTATTAGAGCATTAGAGTATGGCATCTCACTTAACCCAAAGAAATGTGCCTTTGGGGTTGTAGAAGGAAAACTGCTTGGACACATTGTTTCCAAGGATGGAGTCAGAATTGATCCTAAAAGGGTGGCTTTGATTGACAAAATTTAGATCCCAAAAATAGTAAAAGGTGTTCAGTCCTTCTTTGGACAGATTAATTTTGTTAGGAGATTTGTTCCTAATTTTGCAGAGACCACCAAGGAGATCTCTAAAATGCTGAAGAAGAATGCAATTGTCAAATGGGAAGATGAAGCAACCAAATCATTTCAAGACATAAAGGAGGCAATAAAGATGGCTCCTATTTTAAAATCTCTAGATTTTTCTAAGCCATTTCAATTGTTTTCATTTGCTTCTTTCCATACTGTTGCTGCATGCCTATTGCAAAAAAATGAAGATGGGTTTGAACAGCCTATAGCTTTCTTTAGTAGGTCATTGCAGGCTACTGAATTAAAGTATGATATAATGGAGAAGCAGGTGTATGCATTGGTTAGAGTAGTCAAGAGCTTCAGGCCCTATTTGTAGGCTCACAAGTAATTGCATATGTACCTCATGCAGCAGTCAAAGATATATTTACTCAGCAAGAGGTAACTGGAAGAAGATGCAGATGGATAAACAAACTGCAAGAGTTCAACATTGAAATATAGATCACAAAATTGGTAAGAGGACAAGGTTTAGCAAAGCTAATGACATAGTCAAATCTAGAGGCATGCCAAGTGAATGAAGTGCATAATGAAGTTATAAATATGTTCGAATCTGAATGGTATAAGGACATAATATACTATTTGCAGAATTTTAACTGTCCTTCCCACTTCAGTGATAGTCAGAAAAGGACTTTGAAGCTACAGGCTATTAAATACATCATTGTTCAAGGAGAGCTGTATTGGAGAAATTATGATGGTGTGTTGCTCAAGTGTGTTGATGAAAATCAAGCCAAAGATATTCTCAGTGACATGCACGGTGGAGTATGTGGTGGACACTATGCTGCTTATACAACATCCCACAAAATTCTTAGAGCAAGCTACTGGTGGCCAACTCTTTTCTCAGATGCACATAGAATGGTAAGAAGGTGTGATCCTTGCCAAAGGTTCTTACGAAGGCTAAAATACGGAGGTGCATTGCCCCTTAAGACTGTAACTATAGAAGCTCCATTTCAGCAATGGGGAATTGATTTTATAGGGGAAATCTTAGAAAAATCAAGTGGAGGGCACAGTTGGATTCTGGTTGCCACTGATTATTTCACCAAATGGATCGAGGCCATCCCGACCAAAAGAGCTACCAGTAAGGTGGTGATGGATTTTATTCTGGAAATATTATTATTAGATTTGGAGTACTGGTAAAATTAGTCACAGATAATGCTATGTGCTTCAGGGCTGGTGAATTTACTGATTTTTGTAGTAATTATGGAATTAATTTGTTACATGCATCACCATATCACCCACATGGAAACGGTCAAGCTGAGTCGAGCAACAAAAGCCTCATGAAGATTGTAAAGAGAATGGTAGGTAAAAACAAAAGGGCTTGGGATTCAAAGCTAAAAATGTCATTGTGGGCTAATAGAATAACAGTCAAGAAAGCAACTGGAAGATCTCCTTTTGAATTGGTATATGGTGTAGTGGCTAAATTGCCTGTAAACAACTTTTTGCCAGTTTACAAATTCATACAAGAAAACATGGAGGAGATCGGAGACCCAATGACTGAAAGAATCAATTAGCTGGTTGCACTAGATGAAGTGAGAAGGGACGCACAGAAAATAAACGTCAAAAGATAGGAAAGGGTAAAATATTTGTTTGATAAGAGAACTATAGAAAGAAAGTTTTAGAGAGGTGATTTGGTTCTTGTATGGAATGCAAGGAACCAGGATAAGGGCAAACACGGTAAATTTGAGCCCTTGTGGGTGCGCCCGTATCAAATCAGCGACATTCATGGAGGAGATTCTTACTTTCTCCAGGCCCTAAGTGGTGAATTGTTGGAATTGCCAGTGCACGGTCACTTCCTGAAGCTTTACTTCTTATAAGGGTTATCTTCTGTGCACATTGTAAACTAAATGTAAATATTTTGTACATGCCCTATATAGTCGATCGTGTTTTGAGTTTTGGGTTTTGTCTGGTCTGCCCCGGAGTTGCTTGGTTCTCACTGCAGTCTTGCATTTGCATGTCCCCAGATGGAGCCACTGGTGGTGATAACCTAAGTTTAGCATTCTGAAATTAAGTTGCAGGAAAAATGTACATTGGCGGGCTTGTGAAATCTTAATCGACTTCCATAAAATGTTGAAAATTTGAGTTATATGCATGTTTTAATGTATATCGGGTTGCATATACATTAGTGGAATCTTTCGCAAGACTCCTAGGAATATTCTGCACTTGTATGCATTTTCAATTGCATATCGGGTTCAAGGTGGAAGATACATTGAGGGAATATTCTGTAGAAGATCATGTGTTTGTATGTACAGGAATGAATGTATGTCAATATACATCGAGTCTTATGCAATAAAAAAATATACAAGGAGGCCCGATATACATCTGCTACAGTGTAAAGGTTCATCGCCAGCACATACAATGAAAAAGGTACAAGGGTGAATGTATCTCTAACATACAAGTCAACATGCAGGCATTGAAAGATACAAGGAAAGTATGCATTCATCAAATATTCCATCGCAGATTCCGCAGTTGTATAAAGGGGTTTGTATATTTGTGTTTGTATATTTGACATACAAACAAATATACATTTGCTACAGTGTGGCAGAGGTGATACATTTGGTGGGGTCCGCCTCACATGCAAGCAGCTTTGTATCCCACATACAAGGGCGAATGTATATGTGTTATACATTAAAAAATGTGCAAAATGGAAAGACATACAACCCAGATGCAGAGAAGGAATCAAATGCAGTCTATGACTATTTGAAGTCCAGGTTGTATAAGGCAATTGTATATGCTGATATACTAGACGATGTGTAGTGAAAGTGATACAAGCCAGACCCGAATAAGTTTCTATAATGCCTCATAAAAATTTCAGGTCCGCCTTGTATGTATACACTTTTGCATGTACAAAGCGGCAGGTGCAAAGAAGCACACATGCATTTCAGAACCGATGGAGATTTCAGGCTACTGCAATAACATTTGGGGTCCGCCTTGCATGTTAGCTATTGTATGTATATGCATTTTGCATATACAAGGGGTTTTGAAGGATGAGCAGTGGCAAGTGCATATGCAATTGAACATGCATATACAAGGCAAAGAAAGGCAAAATGATGAAGGTGAAAAGCCAGCGATGGAAGTATGGAGTGCCTACATGGCACGATTTGGGTGGCTGGCGACTTTTCAATGGATTTTGTCGCCGTGGATCTCAGCGAGGGGAGTGCAGATTGACGGCCATGTTTTGTACCTGCAACGATGGTTTTTTCCTTGTGTGTGCAGTAAAGTTTCGAGCGGGAAAACTTTAGTGACGCGTTGCTGTAGATTTCCATGGTAGTTGAGGGTGGTTGAGCTATTTATGGCAGGATTGCAAACAGGCATGGGCCGATGGTTGAACGACCAAGTACCAGGTTCATGACGATAATCTTCTAGCGGCGGCACAGGGCTCGAGCTCAGCTGCTCCTCGTCCTTCTCTTGCTTCTTCCTGTTTGGTCCCCTACTGCATTTATTATTTTGAACGCCATTTCTGGTACTGTGTATCTAACGAGAAATTTTGACCTCGCCTTGTAATTTAATTTTTACCGGGTACATAGTCTTGGTATAAAAGCCAAACTGTGTTACTGGTGGTGGTTGTTGAAAACTGGACAAACTTCTGTCTCTATGATACAATACAACTTGGTGGCCCTGTCCTCAAAGTTTTGTGAGTTTATGAGTCTCATGTTGTGTGTTTCATGCATAATTTAACTGGTTTCATGTTGTTTTATATGAGAAATGCACTGATTGCATGTGTTTAATCATTTGTCTCCAAGTTGTGGCTTTATTTTCTTTTGAGTCTAAATAACTAAGGGTTATTTATGATTTAGGAATATGGATTTTCTGTATTGAATGTTTAATCTCCTACCTTTGTTCAAGGGACAAATTAAAAGTTTCAGATTAATCATTAAGAAAATATGTTGCAGCAGGGATTCCTTTAAGTATGAATGACTAAACACTCTATTTTGGGAGATATCTGTAAGGCAAATATAATAGAATCCCCTTGATACCCAGTCTTTGATATATGTTTATGCTGACCATTCACATGTGTATGTCTACTGACTCCAAGCCCTGGACCAATCTAGCCTTGCATTGAGGTTACACTCCAGGTCCTAGTGTTGCATCCAAATATAAATCAAACTCAAACTTCATAAACAAACCTTTTAGGACTTTAGAAATAGTTTTAGGACCGAAATCCTTTGTCTACAACTGAACATAGGCCCAAAGCTAGCCCCTTTGCACTTATCTCACAATTTTGGTCTGCTTAATAGAGGATTTATCTGCTTTGTGTCAACATCCCAGCAAATACATAGATGCATTTTATAGATGTTGAATAGGGAATACCCCCCTTGGTTCTACAGAGCCTAAAGAAGAAGAGGAGATATTTATAGAGTCTATCTCCTATACTATTGGCCCCTGGCCCGGGAATCCTGTTGATCAATGATGGCTATTTTGTAGGGATTACTGGGAATAAGCATCCAGTCTGGGATAATAACCAACAGATGGGAATCAATTATTTGATGTGTGTGGATGATAAATTAAAGAATAACGTTGACTACTAGGACATACTGTCAATTTTTACAAAATGCGTAGTTAGTTAGCTCAAAGTACGAAAATCAAGGGGCAGAAGTAGGAAAATCAAGGGGCAGATCAAATATCTCGGTTTGGTTTTTGCTATTTGCAATGGGATTTTTTTTCTATATTTTTGTCCTATGGTTTATGCATGCAATATCTTGGTTTGGTAATTGATGTAGAATCTTTACTCTATCTGGAATCCATTCCAACATCTTAGTTGATTCAATGACTATAGACTTCTCCTCTAAGTTCTCACTTGACCCTATCCAAGTGTTTTTCTATTGCTTGCTCCTTCAATGCTCTAGGATGAGAATTAATTATTTGATATGTGTGGATGACAAATTAAAGAATATCTTTCACTGCTCAGACATAGTGTCAAATTTTGCAAAATATCTTTCAGTACTAGGACATAGTGTGAAATATCTCGGTTTGGTTCTTGTTGTTTGCAATGGGATTTTTTCCATCTATTGTTGTCTGTGGTCGTAAATGGAAGGTTCTTTTGGTTTTATGTGTACACACACACACACACATGTTTGCCTATGTATAGATAAAAGAGATAAGACTCATGAACAACATAACACAATATTTAGGGTGTCCACATCATCGAATATAAAATAATTGAATGCCCATGGATAAATAATAACCCCAAGAAGCAAATGCAAATTTATTTAATTTCAAATGACGTGGTGCACCAAGTGGAGGGATCAAGTTAGGGTGACCCACTATGAAAAGAGGACATATTGCATATTGACTTTTGAAGTACACATGCTTTAAAAGGTATTCAATATGATATTAAATTAAATTGAAAATGCACTTCTAAAAAGAAATTCCAACCATTAAAACATTTGTCATTCCATTTTCTACAATTAGAAACTGTAAACTAAAAATTTTAACTTAAATTAAAGAGTCATAGTGATGCTCAAACAAAATTTTGCAATTTCTAAAAGTAATAAATGTGTTACAAAACAGAGAAAATGACCATTAAGCTGTGTTGATAAACACTACTCATAAAGTAGATAAAGTGTTACAACAAACACCATTGAACACCATTTTGACATTTGGAATCTTTTGAATCTCTGTAGTACAAAGTTAAAGAAACAAGGAGTCTTAAGCATTGAACTAGACATTCCACCACAAAGTTAAATAAATACAAAACCATCACGATTACAACGAGACACAAAACAAAACAACCTTCCATTAACGACCAAAGACAACAAAAGATGGAAGAAAACCATTGCAAACCAAAAAAACAATCAATAGACATGGATAAAGAATAACCCCATTTGAATACATAACCTTCATGACCAACCTGAAAACCAAAAGAACCTTCCATTTATGACTACATATAACAACAGATGGAAAAAATCCTAATACAAACAAAAATAAAATAAAATAATTGAATACCCATAGATAAACAATAACCCCATTTTAATACTGAACCCTCATGATTACAAACAGTGAGAAAACCATAAAAACCTTCCATTTATGATTACAGATAGCAATACATGAAAAAATCCCATTGCAAACAAAAAAATATAAAACAATTGAATACTGATAGATAAACAATAACCCCATTTTAATATAGAACCGTCATGATTTCAAACAGTGAGAAAACTGTAAGAAGCTTTCATTTATGATTATAGACAACAATAGATGGAAAAAATCCCATTGCAAACAAAAAAATATAAATAAATTGAATACCCATGGATAAATAATAACCCCGCTTTAATACCGAACCTTCATGATTACAAATAGTGAGAAAACCATAAGAAACTTCCATTTATGATTACAAACAGCAATAGATGGAAAAAATCCTATTGCAAACAAAAAAATATAAAATAATTTAATACCCATGGATAAATAATAACCCCACTTTAATACCGAATGCTCATGATTACAAATAGTAAGAAAACCATAAGAAGCTTCCATTTATGATTACAAACAGCAATAGATGGAAAAAATCCCATTGCAAATAAAAAATATAAAATAATTGAATACCCATGGATAAATAATAACCCCATTTTAATACCGAACCCTTATGATTATAAACAATGAGAAAACCATAAGAAGCTTCCATTTATGATTACAAACAACAATAGATGGAAAAAATCCCATTGCAAAAAAAAATTAATTAATTGAATACCCATGGATAAAAAATTACCCCATTTTAATACCGAACCCTCATGATTACAAACAATGATTTCAAAAAGTCAAAAACCCATAAGAACCTTCTATTTACGGTTACAAACAACAAAAATCATAATACCCATAGACAAACAATAACCCCATTTTAACACAAAACCCTCATGATTACAACTAGATACAAAACAAAAAGATCCTTCCATTAAAATTCAACACGGGCATCATAAACAATAAACCCATTTGAATACCGAAGCCTAATGATTACAAGTAGACTGAAAATGAAAAGAGCCTTCCATTTACGACCACTGACAACTATATATGGAAGAAATCCCATTGCAAACAGAAAAAACAAATCGAGATATTGCATCCATAAACCATATGACAAAAAAAAAGAAAAAAAAACTAAATAAATCCTCTTTTTTTTCAAGCTAGAAAGACCATTGCCTTAGTAGGATAAGATATCCTTACCAGGGTTGAAGGATAAATGAGTGCAGCCACAAGCGGAAGGAGAAACGAATGGAGTTTTCGTCAAAGCTGAAGCATTTTCAATCTCTAAATGAAATACCCATGAACAAGCAATTTAACCCCTTTTTAACACCGAACTGTCATGACTACAACTAGATAGAAAATGAAAAGAACTAGACAGAAAACTAAAATAACCAGACAGAAAACTAAAATAACCTTATGACCACAGACAACAATGAATAGAAAAAACCCATTTTGAAACACTGAATGAAGACTTAATACCTGTGCATAAACAATAAACCCATTTAAATACCAAAGCCTAATCATTACAAGCAGATAGAAAACAAAAAGAACATTCAATTTATGAGCACATAAAACAACGAAAATAGAAAAAAAGCAAATAAATCCTCTTTTTTTCAAGCTAGAAAGATCATTGCCTTAGCAAGATAAAATATCCTTACCAAGGTCGAAGGAAAAACAAGCGAAGCCATGAGCGGAAGGAGAAACCACTGAAGCCGTTGCCAAACCTGAGTTCTTTGGAGTGCTAAGGTGACCGAGTTTCAGTGCCATCTGCAACGACCAAATGCGGAGAGCAGAGTCGGTAATGGTGTGAAAGGGTTTGTTGAGTGTGAAGGACGGGAGCATTGAACGGTCCATAGCTACAAAAATGCAAGGCACAATAACCGGTGAAATGCAAAGGGAAGTGGAGTAAATACATCTGTAGGGAAGTAATTGTGGGAGTTTTGGTGTGTAAATGTGAGAGTGTGTGATGAAAAGGTGGCGAGTTGCTCGCATGCTACATGGCATGCCAAGCACAACTCACGATGCCACTTCTCGCCACCAGGGTAAGTTGTGTCCGGTCATCGGTCGTCAGTAAAAAATAGCTAGAAAATTGACCCTGCCAAACACACGTGTCATCCACGTGGAAAATCAAATTTCTACATTGCAAAATGAAATATTTAGGGAGTCCATGTCATTAACTACGTGGTAGAGGCAAAAATTTTTATTTTAGATGACGTGGCGCACCAAGTGGAGGGGTGAATTTAGGGTGACCCACTATGGGTCCCTCTCCCCTAGCATGACTATTAAAGTGTTGTAGGTGAGACTCCTTTCTGGCGGGCCGTTTCCATCTTCCATCTGACTATGTAATCCAGGGGTGTTGGAATGTACTTTAAACTCTAAGAATAAATCTGTAAACACTTTGCGATCAATTGTCCACTTTACACCTTTTAAACTGCCATTTTGCACACACAATAGTGATCACATAAAAAGGAAAATGCAAAAATAGAGGAAACGTCATACAAGACTTCTCAATCTCTTTCCATGATTTTCACCATGGATTTGATACCACTGTTAGGCCTAGATGAAATGGGAGAATAGAATGATAAAATTGTATTGATATTCAAAAGAAGATTACAATGTCATTTATATGGGTAGAATAATAGTTTAACTTCTCATAATTATCTAAATTGGAAAATAACTGGAAAATAGATTCTAAAAGTTAACCCTGAGGATTAACATGTTAACACAGTATTCTAAAAAAACATTACTAGCAAATTTGAAATGATGTGTTCATTGTAGGATGAGAGGTGACATGGAAAAATGGAGTGATTTCACTCACACTCCCAGCCTGTTGCGACTTCTGAAACTTTTCTTGTTGCAATAGCATGAAACTTGACCATTTGTTTCCATTTTCTCAGTTTCTCTCTATGCTCAAAAACTATACTAGATATGAATCTACTTGTAATTATTGTGCTTAATAGACCTGCCATAGTGTTTAAAAACATAGACTTACATTTTGTACATATATTTTTTCTTTTGATTTATATCATATCATATACTTAGTTTTTAAACCATCAATATATTGGTTTGCCTCTAGAATTGTTAATCATTTATGGCTTGCCATTTTCTATTTCACTTTTTCATATTATGCAATACAAAAAAATCATAGGGGTGACCAAATCTAGGCATGTTTCTTCCACAAATATCTAATTCCTAGCTTCAAACACTTTTAATCCATATCAATTTCCACAAATATATGTTTTCCAATTTCTATTACTGTTATTTTTATAATAAATGGTTTTTCTTTATTGTTAAATTGAAATAAAATGCTTCTTTTATTACATTTTAAAATTACCTTGTAATCTTCTAAAAAAACATTACTGTCAAATTTGAAATGATGTGTTCACTATAGGATGAGAGGTGACATGGAGAAATGGAGTGATTTCACTCACACTCCCAGCCTACTATGACGTCTGAAACTTTTCTTGTTGCAATAGCATGAAACTTGACCATTTGTTTCCATTTTTTTGGTTTCTCTCTATGCTCAAATACTATGTTGGATATGCAACTACCTATAATTATTATGCATAATTGACCTACCATAGTGTTTAGAGGAGGTTGATGTTGCACCATGTTCTTGTAATGGTTACATAATATTTCTGTGTTTAATCATTTCTTACACTCTATTTTGTGCCTTGCATAATTCATGTGGGCACATAGGCTTTATTTGATGTTGTGTCTACACTTGTAATGGTTGTGCCATCCTTTTTATGGATTTTCTTCAGTTCCTTATTTGAAGATGGATATGTAACCTTCTTATATGCCATGCAACATCATGGATTCTTGTAATGGTTCTCACCATGCTACGCACTATTTCTTTGCACGGGTGATGAAGAGGAAGATCGTGTATCATTGTGGGCCCACAAATAATGGCAAAACATATACTGCATTGCAAAGGTTCTTGCAAGAAAAGAGTGGGGTTTATTGTAGTCCCCTTCGACTCCTTGCAATGGAGGTGTTTGACACAGTGAATGCGCTTGGTGCATATTGCAATCTTCATATAGGTCAAGAGAAGAAGAGTATTCCAATGTTATTTATACTTGCGACCTTGTTTTTGACCAACGGTTGCATAGTGTTATTTATACATGCAATTTTACCAATGGTTGCACATCAGTATAAAGGGATATAAAGGGCATAAAAGAGAGACAAGGAATCTAAGACATCTTTGTTTTCAAAATGGTGTCCATTTTTTAAGATTTTGTTTATGAAATATAATTTCTACATTTTTTAATCTCAGAACAGTAAATATTCCTCTTTCATCTAGCAATCAATAGTACTTAATGATATGTTTGTTACTTAGCAATGTCACTTTTATAGAGATAAATTAAGTTCAAGTACTGTTCTATACACAACGATACTGGCCATAATTTCATAATTCAGATTATTTTTATATTTCTAGTTGTATGTCTTTTTTTGGGAGAAATTCTTGATATGATACTTATTTTAACAATTAGGAACAGTTAGACTTAGCAAAAAAGAAATTACATGGGATAGATTAAATTATTTTTCAGTATATAACTAATTACATAATTACGTTTATGTTTATAATTTGAAATTTCTTTTATCTTTGTTCAAAGGGTGGAAATAAAGGAACACATGTTATTAAGATCATTGGTGCCATTCTAAGTTGTATTATGATTTCTTTTATAAACCGTCCAAATCTAATATGTCGAAGACAATTTTACAATGCTTCACGCATTGATATTTTGCCAACACATTGTTTCTAAATGGTGCATAATGTTTAATTGGCTTCAATTCCCATGTCCTTCAATATTCATGCTTACACTCTACTTATTTCAATGTTGTGCAATAGTTTTTCTACTTGTACTTAAAGGCTCATATTGTTGCGCTACAATTTAAAAGTGATTACTAGCTTGTATAAATGATGCTTGAATGCTACATAATCTTTCTTTATACCTCCACACAACCATAACAACCATCAAAATAACAACCATTCCCATCACTAGAGAATATGCCCAAAACTATTCCTTGCACTCCTCAAAATTTTCCTTAAAACAAACTCATGCATACAAGGAGATATAGGAAGAAGACACCATGCCATGTACTCAAATAAGCCCTCAAAAACTAAAATATACAACTCAAGACTCATTTTCATGAAAAGGCAAAAGCACAAAAAATAGAATACAACTAAGTAACCAGGTGGGCAATAACTATCAGATCATTTTTTGTTGAGTGGATTGAGAATGGGTATGATATTTATTTATTCATGAAAGTCCATGTTGAACTCACATCCAACTCTAGGTGAAGGCTCACTGTCTTTTTGCTAAAATCTCATCAAAGAGTCACATTCCAACACATAATCTCCAAAAGCTAGAGATCTCTAGCCTCACCCAAGTCTATCTACTAGTAACCAAGAGCACCCAACAAACCATTGTATGCCAACTAAACTCCAACTACATTACTACAATCTTCAAAATCTCCCAAGGAAAAATAAGCATTTTACGCAATAGTAGAAGACTACCTCAAAACATTGCCAAAGCTCCCTCTACATGATCAGTACAAAATATAAGAACTTATCATGTCATTGTGATTTGAATCTCCTGTTGGTATGTGGTGACTGATCATGCAAGTATTGTACACTCGTAATGTATCCTCACTGGGATTCAGGGTCGAGCCAGCCCCGAGCGAGGGTTTGGGGATGGTAGCCCTTGAGAAGCAAGGGTTCGGGGGTGCAGCCCCTGAAGAAAAATTTTCCCTCTTTTTTGCCCGTTCAGAGTCGGTTGTTAATTTTTGTTAACTGACAAAAGAAAAATGACATTGTAAAACCCTAATTCTAGAAGCTTCCAAAAAGCTTGTTATAAATGGTTGGGATGTATGTTGTGGGTGGGATTTCTATATTGTATTGTAGCATTTGTAGCAGTATTGAGTTGCAAGGATTGCTGGTTGTAATTGATTTGATTTGCTAGATAATAATATTGGACTCTTTGTTGGTGGATGTAGCCCAAGTTTGGGTGAACCACGTTAAAAAATGTCTCTCATTGTTATTATTTCAATGTATTTTCATTCCTCTGTTTAATCTTTATTTGCATTTAATTGATATCTTCTGCATGCAATTCCTAACAAGTAGTATCAGAGCAGGTTGTGTTCGATTATCGTCTGCGGGAAAGTCTCATGGTTGAGTGGGAGTCTCATGATTGAGTGGGAGCAATGGTAGATGAGGGTAAATTGAAGGTAGATAAATTCAATGGGCAGAACTATCAGTTATGGAAGATGCAGATGGAGGATTATCTCTATCAGAAGGATTTATGGAGGTTGTTGGAAGGAATAGCCAAGAAACTGGCAGCAAAGACTAATGAGGATTGGAATCTTCTAGATAAAAAGGCACTGGGAACCATTAGGTTGTGCCTAGCACCATCTGTGGCGTTCAATATAACAGAAGCGAAGACAACAAATGAACTGATGAAAGCTTTGGCTAAATTGTATGAAAAACCCTCAACCTCAAATAAGGTATTTCTCATGAAGCGTTTGTTTAATCTGAAAATGATTGAAGGTGGATCTGTGACAGATCACTTAAATGAGTTTAATATGATTATCAGTCAGTTAACTTCTGTAAAAGTGAAATTTGATGAAGAGGTGAGGGCTCTCTTGGTTTTATGTTTTTTTCTAGAAAGCTAGAATAGCTTGGTAATGGCTGTAAGTAACTCTATCTTTGGTTCAAATACTTTGAAATTTGATGATGTTGGTGTTATCCTTAGTGAGGAAATACGATGGAAAAGCTCAAGAGGGTCCACATCAGGTAGTGTTTTGAATGCAGAAAGTAGGGACAGATCAAAGGAGAGAGGAAAAGGTTCTGGAGGTCATGGGAAGTCACGTGGAAAATCAAAGGACAAGAGGCCCCAATCTAGAGGACAAAAGGATTGCTGGTACTGTGGGAAACTAGGTCATCTGAAGAAAGATTACTGGTCTCAGAAGAATAAAGGAGACAAATAAGAAGGTAATAAGGAGGCAAATGTGGTAAGTAATAAATCTAAAGATGATGCTTTGATTCTTTCTGTAGATAATGCTGATGATTCACGAATTTTAGATTCAAGGGCCTCATTTCATGCTACGTCCCATAGAAATTATTTTCTTGATTATGTCCAAGGGAATTTTGGGCTAGTTTATTTGGGAGATAACGAACCCTTTCAGATTGTTGGAAAGGGAATAATTAAGATTAAGTTGCAGAATGGGAATCATTGGCTACTACAAGAGGTAAGGCACGTTCCAAGGCTAAGTAGGAATTTAATTTCGGTAGGGCAGTTAGGTGATGAAGGTTGTATAGTTACTTTTAATGATAACAATTGGAAGGTTTCAAGAGGTGCCTTAATAGTAGAAAAAGGTGTGAAAGTTGGCACCTTATATCTTTGTATAGGTCATATTGTTCCTTCTACTTTACTTGTTGTAACATCAGAAAATGTCCCCTTGGGGGCTTTTCCCTCATAAGGTTTAGCTCTTGGGTCTTTAATCTGCATTTAGGACATATAGCATCATATTTTGACATCTCGATGAAATGAGCCCTATGTTTCATGACAAATGGGACCTAGGGGGATCCCTTGAACATAACCCTAACCAAAATAGGGGGAGGACTTGGGTGCCCACGCCCTAGTCCTACCCTATTTTGGGTCAATTCCAAATTTTGAGTGTCAACTTGTGACCATTATTTGGGTCCTATGCCGACACAGTAAGTTTGAATTACGAAATTCTTGGCAGGAGTGTTTGTAGTTGCATATAAAAGCATGTTTAGGCATTGATTTGTAAACTAGATTTAAACTAGATGATTATTGTGATCTTTTGGCATCCTAAAGGTGATTCAAGGCATTCATTATGTAGCAAGAGTAGATTTGTGTTGTCTATGTGTTTGTATTTGTAGATTTGAGCAATCATCTCCTCATGGCATGAAGAGCTTCTTCCTACCATGAGATCTTCACTACAAAGTGACATCATTTGCGTTTTTGAGCATTTATCATTTGGTTTTTGCCTCTGCCTCATAAGGGCACACACTTTCTATCTAACAACGGTGTTCGGAAGACTTGAATGTCTCTCTAGAGCTTGACTAAGGCAAGCCTCTAAACACCACAACCCCCTTCCAAAGTTTCTGTGATTGCAGGTTACAGGTTGAAGATACGGGAAAAGTGGAGTTGTAGGAGGGTTCTACAGAGTGTTAGATTTGCAGATTATGGTGTCGGATACAGTTTAAAGGAACCTCCTGTGCGATGGTGCGATATGCACCAAAAGTCACTTCTTCTTCCTTAATAAACTTTAGTCTAAGGTTTAAATAAACTTTTCCTTTAATATTTGACTTCATTTCGTCTCATTCAAACCATTTAAAATGCCATTTAATATTTTCTTTTTAACATTTGCATTTTAATACTTTAGACTTAGGCAAATTTTGAATTTCCTCTACCAAGCAAATGACATTTTTTTATTGCGGGCAAACCGAGCATCTGATGACTGCAAAAATTTGTACAGGGCCATTATCTGGATAAGTTCGCTGCAATCAAATTTTATTAAAATGCCACATCAAATAGTCTCTGATTTTGATGAAATTAGAACTAGAGATGTTTTAGATCAAATCGAGAAATGGGTCATCCTCAGAATTGCAAGATTTGAAACTTTCTGAAATGCCAATTCTAGCTTGGTCGCAGTCAGAAAATAATTAAATACCTCATCAAAACTCACCCTAGAAGCACGAAACTAAGCAGACATGTTACCAAATGTGCCAAAAAACCTCCCACCAAATGAATTTGTAGTATGATGCCTGAGTTGCAAGATTTTAATTAACAAAGGCAGCCTCCGAGGTAGATTGTGCAGCCTTTGAAGGTGTCAACAATGGCTCTTGCTCAGGGATGCATGCCTCTTGTAGGCATGATAAGATTCAATTTATCTCTAGGATGTAGACTAGGTGCCTACTCCATTAGGTTGCTGAGTCAATACGCCATCTTGCATTAAAAATCATATCTTCAATTTTATCTGGTGGCCCTGGGCCCCCAAAAATGAAAAACCAGAATCCTCTTGTGTTAGATACCTGATTTTCATTTGACTACCCCAAACCACAACTAAAAACACTGACATAGTTTTCCCACAAACTAACCTTGTCATTTACATGCTTAACTATATCACTGAGTCTGCCACTATCAAAGTGTTCCACATTCTTATGATCTTTACAATCAGGCTCTAACTGAAACATCTCCTATATGTCATGCAAACAACAAATTTATCCATCACACCATGCAAGACAATGTAGTGACTTGTATTGACAAAGTCATTACCCTACACCAATAAAATTTTATCAAGCTGAATTGAAAACTGAAAATACTCATACTCATGCTCATTTTTTATCCGATCCATACAACACATGTATTCTCCTGTACCTGGGTAATGTAAGTTAGCTGCATCACTTGGTGTTTTAATTCTATGCAAAGGAGACTGAGTTGTCTCATCAACACTTTCATCACTAGTCATATCATGATCCTCATAAGAACATGCATCTCCAACTATGTTTACATTCTCAATAAATCCATGAACGTCATGCTGCCAGCTTGCATCATTATCACATGTGAAACATTTTCTCCATCTCAGGAATGAGAACATAGCTTGATTCATCTTGCAAACCATCATATAAATCAACATGGAAAGGTTCAAAAGTAGGAACAAAAGGTTCAGAATACAACCCAATGTCAGAAGCCTTATGATCACCCTTACCATGGATATCACAACCAATAATATATCTTCTGTTGCATTACTATGAGCATTTGAAACTTGTCCATCCACACCTGAACAATGACACTTATTTTATTTATCACCAATGCATTCATGATAAAAAGTAAACATTTCAACTTCTGCACTGTAGAAATGATTACCATCCTCAAGGAAACATTCATATTCAACATCTACACATATTTCATCACCTGAGGGTTTCACACATGGGTCTAAATTTTGACAAGTATCAACACATTTTTTGTCATTATGCAAATCAGTGTTCTCCTCATTCAAAGTGAAAATTTCCATATCTGCTTCATACAAACAACCATTTATAGTTGGAACACAATCGTGTATGTTTGAATGATAAGTTGAGATATCAAACCTGACATCCGTGCATTTCTATGGTTCTTTAATGACAACATTACCGCAAGAGGTAACCTCATGTATATCCTTGCAATCTGTATCTACACATTCTTCTCTCATGGGCTGATCACAATCTTTATTTTCTTTACTACAGACCTATTCTTCATGTTGTGTCATGAGCTCTTCATCCTTATGCATTATCCCATGACTGCCCTTTGCATTATCACCTCTCAATGAATAGACTGGAATAACTGAAACATAGTAGTTTTGAAAACAATTTTCATCCTCTGATTCTGTCACATATATGTCTGAGATTTCTGCCATGTCAATAGATTATGACATTTCTTGACATGAGGATTCTTCAGCCCTTTTGATGTCTTCGATCAGCAATGATGATGCTCCATCAATCATGCACTCATTATTCATCATCACTTGATCTTCTGAGAGTGAGCCTATGTTATCCACACCATTCACTCCAATGTAATCTGTATACACCTAAAAATGACACGACTCGGTGTAAATAAATATTCTTAATATTTATTTCATTCTAATTCTTCTATCAATAAATAAATAAACAAATTTATTTATTTGATTCATATTCCTCTAAGTTAATTAAATATTGAAATATTTAATTACCTCTTCTAAAGTCAAAATTAAATTAAATCCTTTATTTAATTAAATTCTTCCAAACAATTAAATAATTCTTAATTATTTAATTAAGTCAAATTCTTCTTCCAAATTTGAATAAATCAATAAAATTTATTTAAATCCTCTCAATCTCCAAAAATAAAATGTAATCAAATATTTTATTTATTCTTCCAAATCATGCACAACAATTAAATAAATTTATTTATTTAATTTGCTTTCTTATCTTCTAATTCTTCAAATATCTTCCAAATCTTCTAAAAATAAGTGTTCTTCTCCATGCACACAAAATTAAATAATTCATTATTTAATTTCTCTCAAATCATGCAAAAGCAAATCACAAGTTGAGTTAACTGACTCAATCAACCTTGTTTATCAATATCTCTTAAATTAGAAAAAAACTTTCTAATTTATGAAAAGCAAATCTTATCTTCAATAAAAGAAAGTAGTTAACTCAAATAAAACAACTTTTGTGTGACACTTGTCTTCTTCTTATTCACGCACGTTCTCTCAAGTCTTTTATACCATTGATCTTCCCATTCTTTCTATACTATTGATCTTTTCTCTCTCAAGTCTATAAATTGAACCTTATTCTTCCATTTCATTCATCCAAACTTTAAGTATTGTTACTCTGCAGGAAATACAGATTCCTTCATTGCTTGCGATCACACTCATTACTACACACTACTATCATTATTGTGAAGCTCATTTTCATGGCAAAACTATCATTGTCATTCCCATTTGAACATCTTAGAATCATAGCAAGGAAGTGCACCTTCTGAGGGCCATATTCATAGACAAGATCATTTGTGATAGGCGATCAATGGAAGCTGCAAATTAAAGGAGGTTTGCTTTGTATTGTTCATTGTTTGATTGAATCTCTTTTGTTCATTATTTCATTGAGTTTTGGGTATCATTGATATTGATATATTGATTATTCATGTCTACTCCAATTTTTTCTTAACATTTTTAGCGCCCACCATGGGGCCTAGCCTCAATTTAAACCAAAAAACTGAGTTTTTGTGTTTTAGAAAGCCATACACAGGAGGAAACTATGCATTTAACACATCCTAACATGCATCTACTGTCTGTTCTGGCACATACATCATTTCGGCACATACAGTCTCTGATCTGACGCATCTATTGTCTATTCTGGCGTATATATCCTTTTGGCGCACACAGACTCTGTTTCGGCGCATCTATCCTCTGATACGACGCACTTGCCAGTTCGGCACATATATACTATTTTCCTACGCTTTTGACCTCTGTCTTAGCGCATATGTATTGTGGCACTTCTAAGCTCTATTTATGTGCATTCAAGTTCTGAAGCTACGCATATGAACTAGGCAATGATTTTTAGGGTTTCCTTGAAGTTTTCTCTAACGCTAATGCCTTTTTACAGGAAAACTCTTGATCTATTTTACAGGCTAGGTACTGGTTTAGAATCATATAGTTTCACTTGTTAACTCACACTTCAATTTCTAATGGGAAAGTAAATGGATGCTCACGCAAATCTCACATAGTCTTAACTAGGAAGGCGGTAATTGAATCATTGCTATCTTGCATATCATTGAATCATTGCTATATTGCTATCCTTCAAAGTTAACAACTCATTGCTATCTTGGTAAAACTAGACCATTGCTATCTTGTTATCACTTCAAAGTTAACAAATCACTGCTATCTGGGTAAAATTGAACACATCATTGCTATCTGGGTAAAATTGAACCATTGCTATCTTGTTATCACTTCAAAGTTAACAACTTTATGTGCTTGCCCAAGTAGATAGCTCATCTAGTTTTTCTCATTTTTAACTAGGGGAAAAGAACCACTATCTTCTGTGTTTTGGGAATGATACCAGGCCTATGCTCTCCCCTATCTTGGGTGACCAAAATGCCAGACATATCATTTTTGCATGTGTTTGTCCTTTAGAGGGGCTTGCTCTTGGATACCGTTCATCCAAGTAGGAACGACCCTAAGTGGTAACAAGCTAGACACCAAGCCCTACCAATCCACTATAAATAAATTGTGTTTGGAGTGAAAGCTTCAAACAACAAGTGCAGTTGTGTTATACCAACAGCCAACCTCCCCCAAAACCCTCCAAGGCACAACTCTTGCAGGCTAGGAGACTCCATAACAGAGAGTAGTGTTGCCAGATGTATAACCACTCGAATGGTTGCCTTTATTAAACACCTTTGTCTTAGTGGCCAAAAACCCCTATAATCCGGTGCAGGGAAGGGCGATTATCACCTCCTGAAGATGTTTCACTAGAGATAGTGAGAATTCAATTTTATACTGTCCTTTGAAACCTAGGATTGTACTTGCTTTCTTTTAGTCCAAAAAGAGTCAAAAAATATAAAAAAATAAAAAACCATAAAAACATTCTTTGTGTTTCTATGTCTTCTTACCATAATTTTAGAAAATCAGATCAAAAAGACCTTCTTGCAGCCAAAGATACCAGAAACATAAAAAAATTACCAAAAACTTGCAAAAAAAACACTTTAAAACTAGAGTGGTGCATTCATCCTTTTTTGTTGTGCATTTGTACCGACTTGTTGCACATCTGTACTGACCTACTGCGCTTTTACCACTTGTTATTGCGCATTTGAATTTTACCAGTATTGCGCATTTGTACCAACTTTTCGCACATTTACCAGTTTTTGTGGCACATCTATTCCAGCGCATGCGTGATAGTGAGTACTTCCATAGTCTTTGAGAGGAAAATTTTACCATTTTTGAGTACCCATTTCAGCCTAGTTCCAGGTTTCGAGATCAGATCTTACCTTGTAGTCACTTTTTCATCCATTTCGCGTCAAAGTCTCTCTTTCATTGGTCATCTCATTCACCTTCTATCAGGTCTCCCTAGTCTAAAGTCAAAGTATCCCATATCAGATTGGCATAGGCCCCTTTTTTGGATCATTTTGGATTCAAGTAACCCTAGTAAGTCACAGAACTTCGCTAGTGGTCTTGTTGCATGACGAATCCCTACACGGTAAGACAGGTATCAAGTACCCTTACTAGTGGCTATCGTCTTGTATCGGTCGTCTTACTTGGAATCATTGATCGAGAGAGTCCCTTATCCAAATCTTGTCATAAGTATTCTATTCTTAGCAGTCTCCATCCCACCGCATCCCACGTCACCTTGCATGGTTCTTACTAGATCTCAATACCAAAAGCAACTTGAAATGGCTGGATCATCTGACCGTAGTGTCACCCCTCATGATAGTGATGAGGAAATCTCTCACAAAGATTATCAAGGACACCTCCAAGATCAGAAATTCAAACACTTACTAGAGAAAGTGCTCTATGAGGACCCTCACAAGTATTTTTATCATCTTGCAAATCTTGGACTTAAGCTCCCCACTGATTTGAATCTAAGCAAACTCAAAGAGACCATAGAGGATAATCATGAATACCACACCGGTGAGGACAAAGGAAAGAAAGTCATGGACCCAAACACACCTATGGAAGAAATGAGGAAACAAATAGAGGGTCTAATGCAATAAATGATGGATCTCAAGACAGGTACAAACACTAAAACATACTCCTTGGAAGATATTGCACCATACCCCTTTAATAATAATTTGAACATGATACCATTCCCCTTTCAATTCGAAGTTCCTAAGTTTGACAAGTACAAAGGGAAAGGGGACCCTAGAGATCACATTAGGGAATTCAACGCCGCATGCATGGAAGTAGCTCACAATGAGACTTTCTTAATGAGACTATTCCCTAGATCTCTAGGTAGTCAAGCCATGGAGTGGTTCTTAAGACTCCCACCGGGTATCAAAACTTTTGATGAGTTAGTCAACAAATTCATCACACACTTCTCGTACAATGATGAACACGAAGTCTCCATGCTTGACCTATGCAATACCAAGCAAAAGAGTGGCAAATCATTCACCTCCTTACAAAGGTAGAGACAACTAGCAAGCAAATGCTCATATGATATACCCAAGAAGCAATTAATGAAGATGTTTGTCCACAACCTCAACTCCGATCTAAGCTATCAAATACAAATTTAATGCCCTACCTCATTTTTGAAGGTCATTGAAATGGGATTGTTATCAAGAAAGCTATGATCGCCAAGGGACAATTCAAGTTATACAAGGACACATCTACCTCCAACTACACGACTGACAAATCAAAGTTTTGGACTAAGAATAAAAATGTCATCAATGGTGGAGTAGTTGATGCCAAGGTGGCAGCTCCCAAACAACAACCAATATTCACTCTCAAAGGAGAGGTAAGCAATGTTACGCCCAAAAAAACATTCTCTCAGGAGCCAAGACCATGGTTCAACTTAAATCCAAGGTGAAAGTTCACACCGCTGGGTGAGTCCCAAGATTCTACATTAAGGAAGCTATTAGCTAACAATGAAATCTCTCTACCGCCAACAAGTGATTATGAACCTCAAATAAAACCTCGCTATTGGAAAGACACCAACTTATGTGAGTATCATAGAGGAAGAGGACATACAACCAACAATTGTATCCATCTCAAACATGTTATTCAAGACATACTTGATCAAAATCAAGGAGGTGCTCAACAACATACTTCTAATGAGATGCATGTGGCTTACAAAAATCCACTTCTCAATCACGACAGGCTATACAACAACAACAACAATGGCAACAACAACAATAACCGCAACAGACAAAATCAGAATAATGGGAATAGTAATGCTAGTTATGCAAGTGTGCCATTTGATTATACCATCAATTGCATATCAGAGCATGTCCCACAAATCAATGTGGTTATGCCCAACCAACAATTAGAGTCCAACAGAACTAATTGCAGTATCATCACCCGTAGTGGTAAGGTCACGTTAAATACCATTCCTCCAAGGTCATCACCTTCTCAGTCCAACTCCCACCAGTACAACATCATAGACCAACTACGGAAGACTCCTGCCCACATTTCTATCTTAGAATTGTTGCGTCTATCTCCTTCCCACAAGGAGATTCTTAATAAAGCCTTAGTGGAAACCACTATACCCACGAACTTGGCCCAAGAGAAGTTTCAAGCCATGGTAGGTAATCTGATCTCCTCTAGTACCATATCATTTACTGAACAAGATGAGCTCTCAGTGTCTCAACCTCATAACACCCCTTTACATATTGTCACCTTCATCCACAAGCACTGCATCAAGAGGGTTCTCATTGATGGGGGAGCCAGTTTAAATATTTGCACACTCAAGCTAGTCCTTACATTGGGGTTCTCTGAAAATGTAGTTGATCCAAGGAAGAAGATTACTATCAAAGCCTATGATGAAGAGGAGAGAACTACCAAAGGAACAATGGTATTACCCATACAAGTGGGACCGGTGTTAAAAGATGTTGTGTGCCAAGTCCTAGATAGGGAGCTAGCCTATAATATTCTCCTAGGTAGACCATGGATTCATGCTATGAAAGATGCGCCTTCTACCTATCACCAATGCATAAAATTTCCTCATAACGGCAAGCAGGTCACCATCCAAGATGATCCCGACCCCTTTCAGCATTGCAACTCTATCCTCTCAAAACCTGATTGCATCATACCCAACAATAGAGCATCTACATCCCCTACCCCACAACATGATTCTACCTCTGAAGCTTCCTCATCCAAGCCCAAAGAGAAGAAAATTACCATCAAAGAAACAGGAGTAGGGGAATACTCCATCGAGCACAGTCTCAACTTGGCCAAATTGCCTCTATCTCCTAGATCCTTTGGGCGAACCAAGCATTTTCCAAAGCCATCTGCTCCTCCTTCACCTCCCATAGCTCCCTTTGTAAAATGGGGGATGCTATCAAATCAAACAGAGGAAAGAGATGTCTTATAATGGCTCTACACTAAAGAGAAGAGAACATACAACAAGAACCACTTAAGCTCCCAATGGAAATCTATGGGTGAGGTGAGTCTATCCTACTAGAATGGGTTATGAAGGACAAGGCCCCATTGGCCTAAGAAAAGAAGGAATTATAGAACCCATTCAACCTTCTTCGTCCTCATTGGCTAGAACTATAAAAGGTCAAGGATATAAGGATAAGGTCAAAGCTAAAGCAAATGCTTGTCTTGTGGAAATGATCCATACCCTTCAAGAGGACAGTGACATAGATTCTAATGAATATGAGTGGGATGAGCTGAAAAAGCATTCCTATGACGATAAAGAGGTTAACACCATTCAAACTTATAGCCCCTACCGTGAGGGACAAACGCTACTGCATAGGCCATTAGAGTGATTTGCCTATCCCTGAGAATACGACTTTCGAGGAAGGTTCGAGTTCTATCGCAATAAACAATTTGGAGGAAAGTACCATCCTAAATAATCTCCCTACCAATCCTCCTAGCATATCCATTCAAACTATCAACGAATCAGATCTATCCTCCGACTCCCTCCCCCTTGTGCATCCTAAGCTTATTGACTAGGATCTACAAGGAACCTCGTAACTAGATATGTTCCAAAATGATGATGCCTATATTGACTACATGGAACTTAGGGACCACCTACATAAAGGAGATCATAAAGCTGGCTTCACCTTTGAACTTAATACTGTGGCTTATTTTAGAGAGGATGAAAGCCTTCTAGTCACAAAAATATCAAAATAAAAACTAGATCTGATGGTGAAAACCGCTCTGCGGTAGTGTCAGATCCCAAAACAGTAAAAAGAAAGGACACATCCGATGGTGAAAACTCAACTATGGCACCTAACAATGGAAGGCTTGACACTCTCCCCAATGACATGCACCAAGAGAAGTCTCAGATTGTAGTAGAACCTACAGAACCTATTAACATTAGAATAGAGGAACAGCCTAAGATCATTCACTTTGCTAAGTCTCTAACCCCACCAGAAAAGACTAAGTTTGTATTATTCTTCAAGAAAAAGCAAGTCAATTTTGCTTGGTCATATGTAGATATGTCGAGGTTAGATCTAGATTTGATTCTACATCACCTTCCACTAGATCCAAGAGTGAAACCAGTGAAACAGAAGCTTAGAATGATGCATCCACACATTGCATTGCTAGTAAAAGAAGAACTCAAGAAACTACTGGATGTGGGGTTCATCAAAGCTATAGACTATCTGGAATAGGTCTCCAACATAGTACCAGTGTCCAAACCTGATGGCCAATTCAGACTATGCAATGATTTTAGAGATCTAAACAAAGTTTGCCACAAGGATGATTTTCCATTACCAAATATAGTTATCATAGTCGACTTAACAGCAGGGCATACCATGGTATCTCTCATGGATGGCTTCTCGAGATACAATCAGATCAAGATAGCACCAGAAGACCAGCATAAGATAGCTTTTACTTGTCCATGGGGCACTTTCTGTTGGAATGTCATGCCATTTGGGCTAAAGAACGTAGGAGCCACATACCAACATGCTATGACCACTATATTCCATGATATGATGCACGTGACCATGGAAGATTATGTAGATGATATCCTTGAAAATTCACACACAAGAGAATCACACCTGGATGTGTTAGAGAAAGTCTTTCAGAGACTAGAACAATTCAAAGTTAGGTTGAACCCAAACAAATGTGTGTTTGGAGTCACCTCGGGCAAGCTCTTAGGTTTTATTGTATCGGCAAATGGAATAGAGGTGGACCCCACCAAAGTCAAGGTTATTATGGACATGCCACCACCCAAGAATCTTACTCAACTAAGATCTCTACAGGGCAAGCTACAAGCAATCCATAGGTTCATATCACAATTGGCAGACAAGTGTCAACCCTTTAGTCATCTCCTACATAAGAACATTCCATTCAGATGGGATGAGAAATGTGAAGAGGCATTCAAGAAAATAAAAGAGTATCTTATGAATCCACCTATTCTCATGCCTCCTATCCAAGGGAAGCCATTGTTACTATACATATCTGCTAAACCAACAGCTCTAGGGGCCCTTCTAGCATAACAAGATTATGAAGGTAAAGCAAGAGTCATCTACTACATCAGTTGCACATTGGTGGGCTATGAGTTGCAATACTCTCAGATAGAAAGATCATGTCTTGCGGTAGTTTTTTCTTCCAAAAAAATCTGACATTATATGCTAGCACATCCCGTCAAACTTATTACAAAAATAGATCCACTGAAGTACTTACTAAGCAAAGCAGCTCTAACAAGTCACCTAGCCAAATGGGTAATGCTCCTAAGTGAATACGACATTGAGTATGTAGACAGAAAGGCTATCAAGGGACAAGTCATTGCTAATCAGTTAGCAGATGCACCACTAGAGGACACCACACCAATGCAATTTGAGTTTCTAGATGAATCCTTATTCAATATATCAACACATTCCTGGAAACTCTACTTTGATGGGTCCTACACAAACCATGGATCAGGGGCAGGAATCTTGTTTGTAACTCCTCATGGAGACACCATACCAAAGTCTTACCATCTATTATTCCCATGCACCAACAACATAGCAGAATATGAAACCTTGGTCATTGGCCTCAAAATGGCAACAGAGTGGAAAATCAAAGAGCTACATGTCTATGGTGATTCTCAACTAGTGATCAATCAGGTCAATGACAATTACCAAACCAAAGATGAGAAGCTTGTCCCATACAAGTGGATGGCTGATGAATTCAAGGAATACTTTGTGATCATTTCTTTTGAGTAGATACCTCGCATTGAAAATAAAGCAACAGATGCCATGGCAACCATTGCCTCTCTCCTTGAAATCTCAGAGAATGAGTCATGGTACGAGTTCTTAGTGGAATCAATTCAGCAACCAGCTTATGATCTTCCTAAAACCCACTCCATATGCCTATTAGTTGGATCTGATTCACCTTGGTATGGTAAGGTTTACACTTACCCCAAGGATAGTACCCTCCCACCTGATTTACCTTCAAACCAACGACGAACCTTTATACGCCACACCTCTCGTTATACCATTATTGTCGACACCCTATACCAATGTGGTCTAGATGGTACTGTTGGTTCCTTCTCTCTGAATCGGCAGAGGGTTTGCCAATTCCAATGCACTTGTAGATTCAGCCAACAAATACAGGAGGTTGCGTGAGCTACCTCCCCTTCACTTCTAGTTCTGCCACACCAAGGGGGGTATCCCTATAGCTAAAGATTTGATCTGTGACTCACCCAATGACAAAAAAGATTTAGCTTTACAACAACAGACAGAATACTCTCATGCTAGGACCAAGATTTGTGTGATAAATCACAAGGTAGGCAGTGTTCTTGGACATATCAAACTGGTTGAGGATGAGAGTATGTAGGGGGTCCTATTTCTAATCCTACAAACTAACAGATTGGAGTTTTGAAATAATTTGTATTTATGTTTGGAGTTATGGGGTTTTCCCTAGACCCTTTGAACAGACAGATTCCCAGACCAGTACCTTATCTGGGCAACAGAGTCAAATCTATGAATGTAAATGTTTCCCTATGACAACATGACTTCATATCCAGAGGATTCAGGTAAAATATTACTGCCTAACAGCAATATATCCAAGAAAGGGTATTACCTATGATCATACTTTGCAAATCCTATGATGCAATCCATTTTCCTTTGTATCTGATCAAAAGCCTATTTAATCCACCCCTTGAGCAGACGCCAGAACCAGACACATAGTATAGCAAGTGTATACTAAAAAACTTGGAAGCCCTTGATAGCCTTGTTTGAAAGGAAAACAAATAACATATAGGAGATAATCATAAACAATAGACACACCAGGTGTTTTTCATTTCAATTTAATCTGCATAGAAAGTCATCATACAGGAATTTATCATTTACAAAACAAGAAAGACTGATACACCAGATCAAGGACCGAATCTGTAACAAAAATGCCTTTCAAAATGCCAACACCTTGTGTTCAAGGTCAGAGTAGAAAAAAACCCAAAAACATCCCCCCCCTCGTAGAATGGCCACAGATTCCACTTTAAGGAGCACACAAGCTTCTAGCCACCTACACCTCGACAAAGTTCATAAATGCAAAGATCACTCCCTCCAGATTTTCAATGAAACAATCAGATCCTCATAAATTTTGGTAGTTGAAGAAATTAGATCCATACTGAAAACCACCGGCAGAAGCAACCTGGACCTCGAGCAAACAAGCAGATGTGATCCTTTTCCCATTGCCTTGCAACAGATTGGTTGAATGTGGAATGAGCGCGCAAAATGGTGCCAACACTCAGTTGTTTGAAACTTCAAACTCAACCACAGAATCAGGCTCCAAATATGTAAGATCATGGTCAAAATCTGCCCATCCACTTTGAAAATCCATGTTAGCAACATTGAAAAGTCCATTGCCAATGATATCACGCCACGTAGGCGGCCTTTTCCTCCATCGCTGACCTTTCGTATTTGTGAGATCTAATTATCCCACATTCATCTTGTAGTGATCCCTCGACTGCTTTATATACCAGACCGCTGGTATAACTAACGTCACACACTTTTCCCTGGCTCGACCAGTGAACCACCTGCTAGCGGTCTATCGCTCCATCTCCCGCTGACGCCAAGACCTTATCGGTCTGACCCCAAGTGTCAGAGCGACACTATCCAGGCATACCGATACACATTGTTACACCGATACCAACCCTTCGTCGGTATGACCCAGACCATCGAGGCAAGCTCTCCACAACACGCCAATACATATTACCTCGCCAATGACCCACCTGTATCAGTGTGACCCCAACCCGTCGGAGCGACACTTCCACAACACGCTAACGAAGACTGTCACGCCAATGGCTCACCTTGCATATTTTCCTTGTATGTGCGCCTTTTGTATGTGCGGACCCTACCACTGCTTAACCTGATTTGAACATATTTGAGATCCGCCACTTGTATATACCCGTTGTATATGCGAATATACAATGACAACATATATGTGATTTCCTTTTGCATACAAGTATGAAATCTGCAATGGAATATTCGATGCACATACAACCCGATATGCATAAAAAGATGCATACAACGATTTTTCTCCATTCTGAAGCCGATTTAACTCTTTTTTTGGGCCCGCCAATTTATATCTGTGCTTGCACCTTCAAATGTACATACAAACAACAATGCATATACAAAGATACATGCATAAAAATGTGAAGGCCCAGGGACTTAGGAATTTCTTGGATTTTCTTGAAAAGTGCCTGCGAATTTAAATGCTTGAAATCTGAATGTTTATGAAGGCACTAACATTGGCTTTGTTTAGGGATGCATGCCTCTTGCAGGCATGGCGAGAACCATAGATCTCTGGGATGCAGACCAACCCCTTATCCATTGGGCACATAGTCAAACAATGCACCAACCTGCATCACAAATGATTTTGAAATATTTACTTAGTGGCCCAGGGCCACCAAAAAGGAAAAACTAGTATTTTCCTTTGTCAAATATCCTGTTTTCATCTGCATTCACTAGATCAAGCCTAAAGATACTGCCATTGTCTGCCCACAAACAAACCTTGTCATTTGCATATTTAAACATCTCATTCAGCTTGCCCTTGTCAACCTTATGCAAACAACCTTCAGCATCATGCAACATGTGAATGTCATATTTATCAAACAATGCACTCTCATATGAAATATAACACTTATTATCATCTGTATCAGCAATATACATTGTAAAATGATATTCCAGCTGGACTGAAAATAGAAAGCACTCATAGTCCACCATATA
The DNA here is from genome assembly GCA_027924645.1 of Cunninghamia lanceolata. Lineage (NCBI taxonomy): Eukaryota > Viridiplantae > Streptophyta > Pinopsida > Cupressales > Cupressaceae > Cunninghamia > Cunninghamia lanceolata. The sequence continues at coordinate 19,417,332 of BSBN01000112.1, read as the reverse complement.
GCTAGGATCATCATTCCTCATTTTATCATAAGTTGGCATATCAAAGAAGAAGCTTTCACATTCACATTTGTGCACATCATGCAAACAATCATCAACTACACCAAACTGGAAAGAGTCAAACTCAGGCACCTCTCTGCAATAACCTTCATGATATATGTTGGTCTCTCTTTTAGTAGGATAAAATTTAGAATCCTCCTCAATAACAATGCTTAGATTCTCACCATACTCAAATAGATCCTCCTCAATATATGTATCGTTTGCATGGAAGAGGGTTGATCCAAATGTCTCAACTTTGTTACAGTATGTTGTTGGTTCATAAGCAGCCAAACATGCATTTTCATTACCAATGAATTCTTTGTGTGAAGGAGTATCAGCCTGTGTGTCATAAACAAAACTATAATCAAATAAAGAACAATCATGCTTAGCATTACTACTTGTTTCAATCTCTAATTGCTCTTCATCATCTCCATGTATCTAAATAAAAGGCAATGATTCAAACATGGAATTGCTCCTTTGTTTGCTTATTTCTTCTCTATCTTGAGCACAATACTCACAATCATCTCCACAAACCCATTCAAACAAGTATTCATTGATGTCCATAACCTCATCATTGTTTTTAGAACCAGATACCTCAACCTTGAAATGGGAGTCATTATTGATCCTCTCGTTGGCATCCTTCAGTGGTGAACAATCCAGTTGAGCATTGTTGCCATCACTATGTTCAAACACAACATTCTTAACTTCTATCTTTTCATTTTCACATTTATCTTCAAATTATGCTATGATCACTTGGTCATTTGCAACTACACAACTGCTATTCACACCAAAGCCTGTGGACATGGAATTCTGTATGTGCACATCCCTCATTTTTTCTATATCTTCTATAAACTTGTATGCCATCTACACATCTATTATCTTGAATTCCCTCAACATTGCACTAGAGCCCTTTTCAAAAGCTTCAAAATATATGCCAATGTAGGCTGGAGTATCAGGTCTAAAGTCTTCAGGGATTTGTGAAAGGGCAACTGCAAATCTATGACTGAAATCAATACTGGACTCTTCATTTTGTCTTCTAATTTCCATTAATCTTGCAACAAGATCAGCAGGTTCTCTTGCAAATTCCTTTCTAAAATAGTCAACAAGTTCATCCCAATAGGCAAAGGATCTCTGTGAAAAGCTCAAATACCAATCTCTAGCTCTTGCCCGAAAGGATCTAACAAAAAGCCTCATCCACATATCCTCATCTCTAAATGAGTGTTTCTCCATGAAGCTGTGAAAGTTTTGGATATGTGCACCCCCATCACACACATTGTGTCCACTAAATCTAGGCATCTAATTGTAAATCTGAGCAGACATACTTTCAACTTCATAGTCAACCCATGACAAATCTAATTGGTCATATAAAGGATCAAAAGGGTTGACAAAAGGTTTAGCATTCTGACTGGCAGACACAACAGGGTTACTATTTAACTGAGCCTGCCAAGCCTCTAAGGATATCAACCTATTATTTATCTCTTTAATTTTTTTACACAACATTTCATTTCCCTCTTGACTGAGTATGGGTGAATATATACTTGGATTCCTATAAATTTCACTTTCAGACATTTTATGTCTACCTAAGACCTAAGGCTTCCCTTTGGCATTCAGCTTACACAATAAAACAACCAAACAGAAGTGGGAAAAAAGCATTTACCTTTTCTCATCCAAATGCTGAAGTCTTGAACAGAATATTTTTAGATCACAACAACATACATTGGACTTTCATGTGCACTGGGAACTTTTTTGCAGAGTCGCTACCTCTCCAAAGAGGATAAAATTTTCAAACAACTGAAAGCTCATTATAGAACAAATATTTTTCTGGGTTCATTCCACCAGCAGAGCACCATTACTCACATGAAAGAACTAGATATGCAGCAATGATTTCACACTATTCGACTCTTTCCCCAGCAGAGTCGCCACTTTGCTAGTTCCTTCTCTCTGAATTGGCAGAGGGTTTGCCAGTTCTAATGCACAGACAGATTCGGCCAACAAATACAGGAGGTTGCATGAGCTACCTCCCCTTCACTTCTGGTTCTGCCGCACTAAGGGGGTATCCCTATAGCTAAAGATTTGATCTGTGACTCGCCCAATGACAAAAAAGATTTATCTTTACAACAACAGACATAATACTCTCATGCTAGGACTAATATTTGTGTGATAAATCACAAGGTAGGCAGTGTTCTTGGACATATCAAACTGGTTGAGGATGACAGTATGCAGGGGTCCTATTTCTAATCCTACAAACTAACAGATTGGAGTTTTGAAATAATTTGTATTTATGTTTGGAGTTATGGGGTTTTCCCTAGACCCTTTGAACAGACAGATTCCCAGACCAGTGCCTTATCTGGGCAACAGAGTCAAATCTATGAATGTAAATGTTTCCCTATGACAACATGACTTCATATCTAGAGGATTCAGGTAAAAAATTACTGCCTAATAGCAATATATCCAAGAAAGGGTATTACCTATGATCATACTTTGTAAATCCTATGATGCAATCCATTTTCCTTTGTATCTAATCAAAAGCCTATTTAATCCACCCCTTGAGCAGACGCCAGAACCAGACACACAGTATAGCAAGTGTATACTAAAAAACTTGGAAGCCCTTGACAATCTTGTTTGAAAGGAAAACAAATAACATATAGGAGATAATCATAAACAATACACACACCAGGTGTTTTTCATTTAAATTCAATATGCATAGAAAGTCATCATACAGGAATTTATCATTTACAAAACAAGAAAGACTGATACACCAGATCAAGGACCGAATCTGCAACAAAAATGCCTTTCAAAATGCAAACACCTTGTGTTCAAGGTCAGAGTAGAAAAAAACCCAAAAACATCCCCCCCCGTAGAATGGCCACAGATTCCTCTTTAAGGAGCAATGAAATAATCAGATCCTCATAAATTTTGGTAGTTGAAGAAATCAGATCCATACTGAAAACTGCCAGCAGAAGCAACTTGGACCTCAAGCAAACAAGCAAATGTGACCCTTTTCCCATTGCCTTGCAACAGATTGGTTGAATGTGGAATGAGCATGCAAAATGGCGCCAACACTTAGTTGTTTGAAACTTCAAACTCAACCACAGAATCAGGCTCCAAATATGTAAGATCGGCGGTCAAAATCTGCCCATCCACTTTGAAAATCCACGTCAGCAACATTGAAAAGTCCATTACCAATGATATTGCGCCACGTAGGTGGCCTTTTCCTCCATTGATGACCTTTCATATTTGTGAGATCTAATTATCCCACATTCATCCTATAGTGATCCCTCGACTACTTTATATACTAGACCAGTGGTATACCTAATGTCGCACACTTTTCCCTAACGTGACCAGCGAACCACCCGCTAGCGGTCTATTGCTCCATCTCTCACCAACACCAAGACCTTATCGGTGTGACCCCAAGTGTCGGAGCAACACTATCCAAGCATACCAATACACATTGTTACACTGATGCTAATCCTTCATCAGTATGACCTAGACCGTCGGCGCAAGCTCTCCACAACACACTAATACATATTACCTCGCCGATGACCCACTTGTATCGGTGTGACCCCAACCCGTCGGAGAGACAATTCCACAACATGCCGACGAAGACTATCACGCCGATGGCTCACCTTGCATATTTTCCTTGTATGTGCGGACCCCACCACTGCTTAACCCGATTTGAACATAGTTGAGATCTGCCACTTGTATATACCCATTATATATGCGAATATACAACGACAACATACATGCAATTTCCTTTTGCATACAAGCACAGAATCTGTGATGGAATATTCGATGCACATACAACCCGATATGCATACAAAGATGCATACAACCATTTTTCTCCATTCTAAAACTGATTTAACTCTTTTTTCAGGCCCGCCAATGTATATCTGCGCTTGCACCTTCAAATGTACATATAAATAGCAATGCATATACAAAGATACATGAATAAAAATGTGAAGGCCCAGGGACTTAGGAATTTCTTGGATTTTCTTGAAAAGTACCTACGAATTTAAATGCTTGAAATCTGAATGTTTATGCAGGCACTAACAGGTACTTTACTCCGTTGTTTAGAACAAGAAGAATCCCAAACCGCCTTACAAGACGTACATGAAGGGATCTATGGAACACACTCTAGCGGTCCTTCCTTAGCTAAGAAACTCATGCATTTGGGTTATTATTGGCCGAACATGGAAACAGATTCATATCAATTTGTGAAGAAGTGCAAGCAATGCCAGATACACGGGAACCTGATACATGCACCAGCTCAAGAGTTGAGACCTTTAATGACACCTTGGCCCTTTTGCCAATGGGGACTCGACCTTGTGGGAAAAATCCATCCACCCTCATCCAACAGCCACAAATTCATAATAACCGCCACTAAGTACTTTACCAAGTGGATTGAAGTCGTCCCCCTCACCACCGTCACAGGTAAAAAAATCTCCTCATTCATCCTTAATTACCTCATCTGTAGATACGAAATTTCCTCATCCATCATCATGGATAACAGAAGACCCTTCAAAAACTAGGATGTCTAAGAACTCTGTGACTAATTCAAAATCCAACACCGTTTCTCCACACCCTATTACCCCCAAGGCAACGACCAAGCAGAACCATCCAACAAGACCATCTTGAAACTCCTCAAGAAGACAGTCAACAATGTTGGCCGTGATTGGCACATCTAACTCAATCCTTCTCTATGGGCCTACAGAACTAGTATACACACCCCCACAAGTGCTACCCCTTACGCCCTTGTCTATGGCTTAGAAGCTATCCTCCCCATTGAGGTTGAGTTACCATCTCTCAGGGTTTCATTAAAAGTTCTCATAACAGATGAAGAGTACATAGTTTCCAAATTGCAAGAACTAGAGTTGCTAGAGGAAAGGAGACAGAAAGCCTTTGATCATCTCAAAGCATACCAGAAAATGATGTCACGAAGCTACAACCACAGAGTCTGCCCAAGAGTCTTTAAAGTCAGAGATCTAGTACTTAAGGAGAACTCCCGTAATCAACAGGATCAGGAAAAGAAAGGCAAGTTCAAGCCCAACTGGCTTGGGCCTTATGTGATCATAGCTGCTTATGGATTGGGGGAATATCAGTTAGCAACATTAGAGGGTGAGCTATTCGATGACCCAATCAATAGCATGCATCTTCGCCAGTTCTATACTTAAGAGAACCCCAATGTAAGGGGCGCAGAAAAATACAAAAAAAAAATGAGAAAAATACAAAAAAATAAAAAAATCAGAAAAATAAAAAAAATTGTCCTTTGATGAAAACATGGCAAACAAGTGCCTTGGATAGGTATCATGATGAAAACATGGCAAACAGGCATCATGCATACTTTCTAGCTTTCGTGCAAATAAAAGCAAGTGGTGAAAACCTGGTAAACAAGTGTTACTTGTGATAAACCGTTTCCTTCATCTTTGGGAAACCAATCACCTTGTGTCCATTCTTCCTTCACTCATGTCCCATTCGATCCATATCTATTCCATAATAAAATTCTAATGATAACCCATCGTGGCTTGATACTCTATCTCTTTGTTGCCTTGTCAACCAAGGTTTTATCTAGTATCCTATCCATAGTGTCAGCCTAGCATAGTGTCTCTCATCAGTATCCACATGGTCCAGGTCCCTGAACTACGTTGCCTCTGCATTGTCACATAGGCAAGACCATTTTCAATGCACCCCCAAGGCTTCCCTGTCCATCCCATATCTTGTCATCTATCCTCTAGTCCATTCATAGTCCAAGTCCATGGACTACGTTACCTCTGCGTTGTCACATAGGCAAGGCCATTATTCAAATGTGCCCCCGAGGCTCCACTATGCCATCCGTCACGTGTCTAGTCCTTCTATCTATCTGAGTCCACACCACTTTCTATCGCCTAGGTCTTAGGTCCATTAAGATTCACCCCGAACTACGTTGCCTCTACATCGTCACGTAGGCAGTGCCATTTAGCAATGAGCCCCCAAGGCACTAGGTCAGTCCCTTAGGGTCCGTCTCACCAATAAGGATTGTAGAATCTTTCACCAGCCAAGCAAGCGCAAACAAAACCCGCTCTTTTCAAGAAGAAATCTTGACACAAGACCTCAACCTATCCAAAGCAAAGTAAGCAAACACCTAAGGCATTCTAAATGATTTTACCTAAATTATGGCAAGAAACACACATATCTAAATACAAAAATGTTTTGTGGTTGGAATCATGGTTAAGTTGCAGCCTCTTGATCTCTGTTATCATGTCTTTCTATGCTACTCGAGGATGCCAAAAGCTAGAGATGCTATGATGGGAGCATGATTATTTTTCTTTGTTTGTTGTTTGTGGATTAAACTTTAGTAATGTGACGCCTTGTCTAAAGACATGATCGGCAAAAGATCATCGAGGACATCAAAGGTCTAACATGAAAGGGGGCAATCCTTGTTTGTTGATATGAAAGAAATACTTAGATCATCTTAGTTCAATTATACCTAGATGCTTGTATTAACTTGCTAAATCAAAATCCATGTAAGCGATGCTCAGGTCATCTCGGTTTAATTATACCTAGATGCTTGTATTAACTTACAACATTCAGAAAAAGTACCAAAAAAATTGTCCAATGATGAAATAAGCACTTCAAAATACTTGCAACATCAAGATGTCAAAAGAAAACACCCTACGCATCCATTATACATCCGCAAAAGCATCCATACCATATCCCTTGCAATAAAAGATCCAAATCGTAGAGTATCAAATAAAAGCTTGTGATTCCTTTTATCGAGTCATTCTTCTATCAGTCACCTTTCTATCTATCATCGTATCTTATGAGCAATGAACCAAATGCAAGTCCATCCTTAATCCATATCAATCAAGTCAAGTCAATCTTGTCAAATGATCCAATCACAATCAGTGGTCTTGATCTTTATCTGGTCGTAAACCAACTCAATCAGTTAATCAATCAATTGTCTTATATAGGATGTAACATTGTCGAAATCAGACCAACACACGTATCTTATGTGACATGCTTCATTTCCTAAAACCAGACACTATCCTTCGTGTTTTCTCTAGGGATATATCGTTCCCCACAACACGCCTACCGTATTGGTCTAGGGATATATCATTCCCCGCCATAACAACATTGTCGTATATTGATATCAGTATATCATCAGTTTATCACTTGACAGGGGCAATACCTTGTTTGTTTTTGTATCATTTATACATGCTTACTTGCTTGTGTGTGTTATCATTCTATCTTGCATCACGTATCATTTCAGCTCTTTCTTCATCCTAACCTATTTTTTTCACCTTCTTTATCGTGAGATTGTCTGTCTCATGCCTTCTTCCTTCTTCCCGTCCAATCTCTTGAGGGGGCATCCTATCGTCGTAAAACCTATACCAGGGGCAAACTGGGGCATGTATCATTATCAGAAAAATTTACTCTTTGAAACAACGTGATAAAACACATTGCATCAAAGAGGGGCAAAATGTATACGCCTAAAAATTACATGACTCGGTCTAAATAAATATTCTTAATATTTATTTCATTCTAATTCTTCTATCAATAAATAAATAAACAAATTTATTTATTTGATTCATATTCTCTAAGTTAATTAAATATTGAAATATTTAATTACCTCTTCTAAAGTCAAAATTAAATTAAATCCTTTATTTAATTAAATTCTTCCAAACAATTAAATAATTCTTACTTATTTAATTAAGTCAAATTCTTCTTCCAAATTTGAATGAATCAATCAAATTTATTTAAATCCTCTCAATCTCCAAAAATAAAATGTAATCAAATATTTTATTTATTTTTCCAAATCATGCACAACAATTAAATAAATTTATTTATTTAATTTGCTTTCTTATCTTCTAATTCTTCAAATATCTTCCAAATCTTCTAAAAATAAGTTTTCTTCTCCATGCACACAAAATTATATAATTTATTATTTAATTTCTCTCAAATCATGTAAAAGCATATCACAAGTTGAGTTAACTGACTCAATCAACCTTGTTTTTATCAATATCTCTTAAATTAGAAAAAAGCTTTCTAATTTATGAAAAGCAAATCTTATCTTCAATAAAAGAAAGTAGTTAACTCAAATAAAATAGTTTTTGTGTGACATTTGTCTTCTTCTTATTCGTGCACGTTCTCTCAAGTCTTCTATACTGTTGATCTTCCCATTCTTTCTATACCGTTGATCTTTTCTCTCTCAAGTCTATAAATTGAACCTTATTCTTCTATTTCATTCATCCAAGCTTTAAGTATTGTTACTTAGCAGGAATTACAACGCGCCTTTGGCACCAATTCCTTCATTGCTTGCGATCACACTGGTTACTACACACTACTATCATTGTTGTGAAGCTCATCTTCATGGAAAAACTATCATAGTCGTTCCCATTTGAACATCTTGGAATCATAGCAAGGAAGTGCACCTTCTGAGGGCCATATTCATAGATAAGATCATTTGTGATAGGCGATCAATGGAAGCTGCGAATTAAAGGAGGTTTTCTTTGTATTGTTCATTGTTTGATTGAATCTCTTTTGTTCATTATTTCATTGAGTTTTGGGTATCATTGATATTGATGTATTGATTATTCATGTTTACTCTAATTTTCCCTTAACATTATCAATAGAGTAACAATCACTGGATATACCATCTGAATCACTCTCACCACAAGGTTGCCATTGGAACTTTGTTGTACCTCTGTCATGAGAGCAGTAATCAATTGCACAATTTAATGGAATGTCCTCACTAACTGAAAATGATCCTACCTCATCATTGACCAAGCCATAATTGGGCAAAGTCTGATGCATATCCATTACTTGATCATGTGATGCATTTAGAGCACCACCTTCATATATGTGCATTGTGTCTATTAGTTGATCATGAACATTTTCTAAACTAGACACAGGTATAACCATATTTTCAAACCTACTTGCTTCATTCATCTACATACTGTCACCATATTTTTCACTTCTAACAGTAGGATCTATGTGATCAACATTTGGGTATGTGACGTCCCTTGCATCATGTTTTGGCTCAAATTTAATATTAAGAGGAACATAACCCATATCATGGAATGAATCATAAACTGGGGCAGCAAATTGATAATTGCTTTGGCAATCGTTCATAACTCTCGACTTGCATTGCTCAGCCGCATAGAACTCTTTATGACGGCCCACAGCTTTTGGCTTGAAACTTATAATCATTCCATACTTTGAAACATTTTCAATGTCCATTGCAATTTCAAAAGCCTGATGTAAACTTGTTGGATCCTCATTTCTCAATCTGTAGCTCATTTTCTTGTTAAATGCACCCAAATAAATGAGCCGAGCTGATGCAGAGCGCATAGTGGAAGCTTCAAATACTTAACAATAGACTATATTGGCAAGAGTGTGACTTCTGTCTTGGTGATATGTCCTCATTGGCCAAACATATCCTGTCAGTCACCTTGTTATTTATCTGGCCGACCCCTTAACTTTCCCCGATGACATGCATTGTCGGTGTAACCTTCCTTGTCGGTGAGTGTTTTGTATGTGCTCCCGATACACCGATAGAACAGTTTGTATATACTTCTGCTGACTTGCGATCACCGATTTCCTTCACTGTCGCTGTTGGTCACCTCTTGCATCTAACACAATGTATGTGTGCAATGTATATTCTCAATATACATTCAGAAGATACATTCGAAACATGCATTCAGAATATGCATTCGGTGAGATTGACCATTGACTTTCCTTGTATCATACGAACTGCACATTCACCACATACAACCTCAACATTCACTCGCAAGATACACACAAACATACAACTGTGAGATACACAGAATGTATACTCGGTGAAGCAATACAGTCTTACGCCGATGCACTTGGTCACCCGACTACTCTTCAGGCAAACTACTACTTTCACTCAGAATGTTAAATACTCTGTCGATAACCTAGTCTCGCCGATGGTACTCTAACACTTAGGCAAAACTTCTCTTCGCCTATCTTTTGACTAAACCCTAGCACATGAAGATGCTAGGTTGGTCTAATGCGCAGCACAGTCGATCCGATCTTCTCCACCGTCAAACAGAATACGAATGACAAACACAGAAACAAGAACAGACATATATGTACATCAGAAGCCATTCCACTAATTTCGACAGAAATCTTATCAGTGGAATGCTTCAAATTGACATCTTGCAACAATGGGAAAACACAGAACGGAAAAGAAATCTACAGCTAACAACTTTACAATTACAGAGAATGGGAATCAAAATGACAAAACAAAATATCTTTATTTCACTTTGAAACAATGTTTAATCACACTCTACCTCCTCTCTGTGATTACATTCGAACATATGACTGATTACAATCTCAAACCCTAATACCTGATCTTGTTCATTTCCCTGGTTTTTAAAGATTCACCTAGAGTAGTACTAAACTGACTCCAAGCGACTGGGAGATCGATTCCAAGCGGTTGGGAAACACTACTGCCTATTTTTGGCATTATTGCTATTTTTAGCATTAGGCGATTATAATTAAAAAATGTCCCCTAAGTCACTTGGGACTTACAAAATGAACCTAGACACAAACTGAAATGAAAATGCATTGGTCAATAGACCTTATTACAAAAGAAAACATGATTTTCTAGGTGCTCTTGCACCATACTCCTGGGGTTAACAAAAATCAAGTCCCTTGAGGAACCAAATCTGAAATGGAAACCCCATGTTTGATGATGTCCTCCTCGCTCATCCAGGTTGCATCTTCATCAGGTAAACCATGCCATTTGACTAGATACTTCTTGTAGGTCTTATGTCGAGTCTTCTTCTGAACCTTTGTGTCCAAAATACATTCCAGTTGGACTGGATGACTCGGTGGAAAATCAGAAATCCATTTTGTATCACCTGCTTCTGTCACATCTGAAGCTGCAACATGGTCACCTCTGAATGGAAACAGTTCTGACACATTGAAAATGGGTGATATTGCTAAACCTGGAGGAAGTTCAATTTCGTAGGCATTAGGCCCAAATTTGTGAACAATCTTGCATGGACCAATCTTTTTCATAAGAAGTTTCATTGGCTGCCCCTTCGGAAGTCTTTCCTTCTTCAGCTATGCCATTACCAGATCCCCAACTTTGTATTGGACATCCCGCTTCTTCTGATCAGCTCTCACTTTGTACTTCCCTATGTTCTTCTGGATAGTTTCTCTGACAGCATCATGGATATCCTTCATACTGATTGCAAAATCTTCTCCCTATGTACTCCCTTTCTCCATGTTCTGGAGATCTCTCAGCTCTAAAATTCCCCTGGGATGAATCCCATATACAACTTCAAAAGGGCTCTTACCTGTGCTCCTATTAATAGAGTCATTATATGCAAATTTTGCTTTTGGGATGATCATATCCCATGCTTCTCCATGCTGTTTAGTCAAACATGTCAAAAGATTACCCAATGATCTATTCACCACCTCAGTTTATCCATCCATTTGAGGGTGATATGCACATGTGAAAGGTAATTGAGTGCCCAATTTCTTCCACAATGTATGCCAAAAATGTCCCACAAACTTGGGATCTCTATCAGTGACAATATTCAATGGCAAACCATGAATTTGAACTATTTCTTTAAAGAACAGACTAGCAATGTGTGAAGCATCATTAGTACATTTACATGGCACAAAATGAGCCATCAACAACCACAAACACATAATCAAAAAATAAAATCCATACTTATGCACTCCCATGGCCTTTGCGGAATTGGAAGTGGTTGATAGAGACCTGCATTTGATCAAGTTCCTTTTGCCCTCTGACAAATGCTACAAGTTTCTACAAATTTCCTGACATTTGTTTGCATTTTAAGCCAGAAGTAAAGCCTTCTCACTTGTTCCAATGTTTTGTCTAGTCCAAAATGACCTCCAAGACTACCACAATGTTTCTCTTTTATGATGTTCTCCCTCATGGAACACCTAGGCACACACAGCTGGCTACCTTTGAACAGTAGCCCTTGCTGTAACAAATATTCAGAAAAATTAGAATGATAGGAATCTAAAAATTGTGAACAAACTGCATATATCTCCTTGAAGTCTTCATCATCCTGGTACATATTCTTGAGAGAATCCACTCCCACACTTTGCAATTAGATTTCCTGTATAGTGCACACTCTTCTGCTCAGAGCATCTGCCACCTTGTTGGCTTGTCCCTTCTTATGTTTGATGGAAAAAGTATACACCTGGAGTTGTTCAACCCACTTCATATGCCCGTGATTTAGCTTTTCCTGCGAATTCATAAAACAAAAAAGAATGGTTGTCAGTATAAACAATGAATTCCTTGGGCAAGAGATAATGTCTCCATTTTTTCAATGCTTGAACCATTGCATACAATTCTAGATCATATGTGGAATACTTTCTTTTAGCATCATTCAACTTTTCACTAAAGAAAGCAACAGGTCTGCCTTCCTGACTCAAGACAACACCAATGGCAAGGTTACTGGCATCACATTCCACAGTAAACAACTTATTAAAATCAGGCAAAACCAAAATGGGTTTCTCTGCTATTTTCTGTTTGAGAATCTCAAAAGACTCATCAGCTGCTCTATTCCAAATAGACTTACATTTCTGTCCTCCTTTTATGGTATCTAGAATGGGTGCACAAATATGACTGAATCCTCTTATGAATTTCCTATAAAAAGTTGCCAACCCATGAAAACTCCTTACATCACTTATTGTTTTAGGTGCTGGCCAAGATAGAATAGCATTTACCTTCTCTGGATCCATTTTCAAATTGCCCTGGGATATCACAAATCCAAGGTATGTGAGTTCTTCCTTCATGAAGACACTCTTCTCCATATTGATCATTAGTTTCTCCTCATGCAGCTTCTTCAACACCTGTTCCAAATGTTGCAAATGTTCTTCCTTTGTCCTGCTGAAAACTAGAATATCATCAAGATAGACAACAACAAATTTACCAATAAAATCTTTCAATACCTCATTCATTAGATGCATGAAAGTGCTTGGAGCATTGGACAGAACAAATGGCATCACCAGCCACTCATAAAGACCTTCATTAGTCTTAAAGGTTGTCTTCCATTCATCCCCTTGTCTAATCCTGATCTGATGGTATCCACTCTTGAGATCAATTTTAGAAAAGTACCGAGCTCCACCCAAACAATCCATAAGGTCCTCTATTCTAGGCATAGGAAACCTATACCTAATGGTGATCTTATTTATGGCTCTTGAATTAGTACATAACCTCCATTTTCCATCCTTCTTGGGAGCTAAAACTGTGGGTACAGCACATGGACTAAGACTTTTCCTCACCAAACCCTTATCCAATAGTTCTTGTACTTGTTTAGCAATCTCCTCATTCTGATTAGGTGTCATTTTATAAGCTAGTTTATTTGGCAATGTGGATCTTGGGATGAAGTCAATCTGATGGCTTATGTCTCTCACAGGGGGTAGTGCATTGGGCATATCCTCCACCATGATACCCTTATATTTGTCTAACAATTCCTACACTTCCTTAGGGACTTTTTCCTTGTTGTTTTCAGACAAATCAGAATTGTCTTTAGGTTTCAAAATCAGAGCATACCCCTGGGTTCCTTCTTCTTTCAGAGTGTGGAGAAACTCTTTCCCACTTACTAACATGATACTTGAGCCTACATTCTTGTCTACACCCTCTTTTGGTAAAGGATCCATCTTATATTGTCTACCATTCTTAGTGATCACAAAGGAATTGGATTTACCATCATGCTGGGCTTGTACATCATACTGCCAAGGTCTTCCTAACAGTAAATGGCATGCATCCATGGGAATTATATCACACAAAAGTTTATCCCCATATTCCCCTATCTGAAATTCTACCCAAGTTTGTTCATCAACCAAGACTTGTTGCCCTTTGTTCAGCCAGGACACTTTGTATGGACTAACATGTGGTAATCTTTTCAAATTCAATTTCTCTACCATTTCTACTAAAACTAAATTTTTAGTTGAACCAGAATCAACAATTACCTTACACTTTTTGCCGGAAACTTTACACAGAGTTCTGAATAGTGTCTTCCTCTGGGGTGGTTCCTTGTTCTGTGGTACTTTCAGCATTGTTCTTCTCATCATGAGACTCTCTCCATCTTGTGCTAGAGCTACGCTTCCCATAGGTGAGTTCACACTCTAACAATCTTCTTCTTGAATCAGCTGGTTCATTCTCTCTCCTCCATGAGAGCTCGAGGCTTTCTCTAGACACCTGCCTGTTGTGTGCCCAATTTGGTTACAATTATAACATCTTCCCGTGAAGACATCAGGACCTTTGCCTAGTCCACCAAATCTGCCTCTCCCATTGGGTTTCCTTCCTCTAAAACCCTCTCTGGAACCAAATTCTCCACTGTGTTCTTGCTGACTGGACCCCCCTTGAATCTTCTGGAACTGATTTCTGCCACCAAAGCTATTTCTTCCTCTAGAATTCCTTCCACCTCTGCCTCTATTCTGTTGTTCTCCTTTTCTTTTCTACTTCTCTTCTACTCTCAGTGCCACCTAGAAATATTTGTCCATGGTTTCTGGTGTCAAGATGGTAATCTCATCTTGTATACTATATTTCAGGCCATTAATATACCTGGCAACTCTTCCTTTCTCATCCTCAGCATGTCCACACCTTAGAGACAATTTATGAAATTCCTTAGTATAGGTGGATACATCCATATCCTTCTGCCTAAGGTTCTAAATTTTCTTGTATATCTGCACCTCATAATCCGCTGGTAGGAACTGAGCCTTGATCCTCTCTACCATCCAACTCTAGGATGAGATCATGCTCTTGTCAATCTTCACCCTTTCTCTCTGGGTGTAGTTCCACCACGTGAGTGCAGCACCCTTCAATTTCATCTTTGCAAACTTGACTCTTCTATTTTTCGGTACCTCCTTGTACTCGAAGTAATTGTTCAAAGCCTTGACCCATTCAATGACTTCATCTATGTCCATCTTTCCACTAAACATCAGAATCTCCATTCTTACCTCAGACAACTCCTTACCAAGTGATTTTATGGCCTCCATAAATTGTTTCTGGTCTACAGATATATCTGCCTATCCTAGGGTTGTTTCCTCTTCCCCATCTTCTCCATCAGACTCCTCGTCTGATTTCCTTCCTCTTCCCAAGGTCTTCAACTCAGTCTGGAGTGCTTCCTTGATGCCAGTCTTGATCATCTCCTCCATCTCCTTGAATTTCTTGACCACTTCAGTGGTCATTCCCTTTGGAGGCATATCACTAGCCCCTTCTTCGCTTTCTCTGTCTAACATAAACATTCACAGACAACACCAACGCTTATGCAGACCTTTAACTTGGCTCTAATATCAAAATGATGCAAAGCACACAGTGGAAGCTTCAAAAACTTAACAATAGACTGTATCGGCGAGAGTGTGACTTCTGTCTTGGCGATATGTCCCCATCGGCCAAACATATCCCGTCGGCCACCTTGTTATTTATCTGGCTGATCCCTTAACTTTCCCTAATGACATGCATTATCGGTGTAACCTTCCTCATTGGTGAGTGTTTTGTATGTGCTCCCGATACACCGATAGAACAGTTTGTATATACTTCCGCCAACTTGCGATCACCGGTTTCCTTCACCATCGCTATTGGTCACCTCTTGCATCTAACACAATGTATGTGCGCAATGTATATTCTCAATATACATTCAGAAGATACATTCGAAACATGCATTCAGAATATGCATTCGGTGAGATTGACCGTTGACTTTCCTTGTATCATACGAACTGCATATTCACCACATACAACCGCAACATTCACTCGCAAGATACACATGAACATACAACTGTGAGATACACACAGAATGTATACCCGGTGAAGCAAAACAGTCTTACGCCGATGCACTTGGTCACCCGACTACTCTTCAGGCAGACTACTACTTTTGCTCAGAATGTTAAATACTCTATCGATAACCCAGTCTCGCCGATGGTACTCCAACACTTAGGCAAAACTTCTCTTCGCCTATCTTTCGACTAAAACCCTAGCACATGAAGATGCTAGGTTGGTCTAATGTGCAGCACAGTCGATCCGATCTTCTCCACCGTCAAACAGAATACGAACTACAAACACAGAAACAAGAATAAACATATATGTACATCGAGAAGCCATTCCACTGATTTCAACAGAAATCTTATCAGTGGAATGTTTCAAATTGACATCTTGCAACAATGGGAAAACACAGAACGGAAAGGAAATCTACAGCTAACAACTTTGCAATTGTAGAGAACAGGAATCGAAATGACGGAACATAATATCTTTATTTCCCTTTGAAACAATGTTCAATCACACTCTACCTCCTCTCTGCGATTACATTCGAACAGATGACTGATTACAATCCCAAACCCTAATACTTGATCTTGTTCATTTCCTTGGTTTTTAAAGATTCACCCAGAGTAGTACCAAACTGACTCCAAGTGGCTGGGAGATCGATTCCAAGTGGTTGGGAAACACTACTGCCTATTTTTGGCATTATTTCTATTTTTAGCATTATGCGATTACAATTGACAAATGTACCCTAAGTCACTTGGGACTTACAAAATGAACCTAGACAAAAACTGAAATGAAAATGCATTGGTCAATAGACCTTATTACAAAAGAAAACATGATTTTCTAGGTGCTCCTGCACCAAAAGCCAAAGCATCATTAGGTCTGATTTTTTCAGGAATTATTTTCAGTGCCTTTATGAATCTGAGGTTAAAGGATGGAACTAATTCATCCTCTTTAATGTGGATATACATGAAATTACTGATAAGTGAAAACTCGGGTATCCTCTCACCAAACTTCTCATTGAAGGCTGATTTAAATTCATTCCAAGAGCTGATAGAGCAGGCTGGTAAGTAAGAAAACCAGTCTCTGGCATCTCCCTTTAGAGACTGAACAAATAGCCTCATGACAACATCCTCATGATCCACCTCATAGTCATCCATTAGATCACTAAACTGCTGCAAGTGTTTTTCTATTAATTCACTCTTCACACCACTGAATGTAGGTAAATATTTTCTGATTTCACTAGGGACAACATTTGGATAACCATTAATACCTCTAAAATTTATGGCTTTGTACCTCCCAGTGCTGAAATTTCTTTGATGACATGACAAGGGCTACACACTATGCATTGTTGGATATGGGTCCACACAGGGATGCAGGGGTTGATGATACATTTTCTCACACCTTTACAAACATCTTCACATTAACTTTGTAGTTACACAGGGCACCTCAAACTCTTTCACAACAATCATCTTAAGCCCTTAAAATACAAACTTCTATTTTAGCTTGCTTAAGGTCCTCTAAATGAGTTTCTTAAAAAAAATATTGCATACTTCATTTGAAAATACATACTACAATCTCAGTAATGAGAAAGTATGCAAGCCTATCACTACTATTTCCATTCCTTAGTGCTTCGTTTCACTCAATAGGGAACCAAAATTTTGTAGACTTTCAAATATTGGTTTTCCTACACACGCTTATCCTTCTTGAAAACCAAAATATAAAAAATACCTAGATATGTTGCAGCTATTGCAAATTCTTTTCCTTGACTGGAAATCTTTATTCGTCTGAAACATTCTTCACATTTTTATCAGGTTCTTTTGATAGAGTTGCCACCTCTCTCCATAGAGGACTATGTTTCAAACATCACAAACTTCTTTTAAAGCACTCTTTCAATTCTGGGTTTTCGCCAACAGAGGAGCCACACATAAATCCTTATAAAATTACTACAACAAAGCCTCATCCAGGTCTTCAACTTCAATATCTGAACCAGATGCTCAGACTGATCAAATTCTTTGACTCTTTGCTCATAAATCTATCACTGTCCCCAGCAGAGTCGCCAATTTTGTTGGTCCCCAAATCAACAGACAATAAACCCTAAAGGTTTGCCATTTCTTATGATCAGATTTACTGTGAGACTTGGCCAATAAAGACGGGAGATTGTTTGCACTTGCCTCCCCTGCACTTCAGGTTCTGCCGCACTTAGGGGAGTATCCCTCATTCACAACCAAAAGATTCATCCTTGACTAAACTGAGGAAAAATGCTCTCATGTATGGGCCAAGATTTGTAAGATAAACCCTAGACTGGCAATATTCTTGGACTATCTCCTCAGGTTAAATATAAGAACATGCAGCACCTAGACCCTACTCCTAAAATTCCTAAAACTTATTAATGATGTTTTGATTTTATTTTTTATGCTTGGTTGTAAGACTTGGGTTTTGACTTATAAACTCAATACAAACTCTAACCGGTGCTTATCTCAGGGCAATGGAGTCAAACTGACATATATGTGTGATTGCTTCTCATAAACTCAACATAACATTCAAGTTTCAAGGGTTTAGTTAGTATCTGTCTTACAGACACCACCCAAGATAGAGTATTCGATTAACTCTACTTACATACATCCCTGCTACAATACATTCTTGCCCATACTTAACCTAGAACATTTAATCTATTCCTTAAATAGAAGTAGAAGATTAAGCATGCAATACAGTAAACCCATATTCTAGAATCTTAAATAACCCTTAGTTATATGATTTAGAAGAAGAGATGCATACAACCCTGGGACAATTAACATAATACATGCATTTAGCATTTTTTCACGTATATCAACATGAAACTAAATAAGATTTATGTAGAAATACATTCAACACATAACTCATGGACTTATAGAGCAAGAAATGAAGCAACCGAGAAGAACTTGTATCTTATTTACTCCTCAAAAATTTCAAAATCTTCAACAACACAAAATGAAAGCCCAACAGTTCATTTATAGGCTCAAACATGTTGCCCTAAAATTTACTACCATATGGAGGTAGGTAAGATATTTTTTATTACATTTTACCTCCAATGATCCTGGGAAATATAAAATACATAAAAAGGAGGGGAATAAAATACAATATAAAAGATGGAGCTGAATATTTATTTTTAATCAATTTTCCCCTTTTTGACTTCGTCCACTTTTCCCATTGCAATTCCCAGGCATCAACTCTACCTCAATTCTCTGCCCATCGCACCATCGCATGGACACAACAGAGGGCTTCCAGATTGCATTCAACCATAGAAAATACACTGGAGATGCTTCCAATTTAAACTTTCACTCCTACTGGGTCGTTTTTCACATAGCAAAGGCATTTTTCATCATTCTGGCAGCCAAAAAACATTGCAAACGTGCTAAAAATCCTTGTCAATACATTAAGAATGATCATAGGAAGGTTTTGCAGTCTGGAACAACATCTTCTGGCTCAAAATTGCCCCCCAAAACTGGCCTGAAGCTAAAAAACGTGATTTGCGCAGTACTCTGCAACTAAATCCACCTAAGGCAACCTAAAACCCATCTAAAATGACCTCATAAGCGAAGGAGGCATCGATATTAACCCTACAGAGGAGGGAGGAGGGCAAAAATGCCCTGCGATGGGCATTTTGCACCATCACAGAGGTCTGAAGATGCACAAGAACCTCTCATGCGATGGTGCAATATGCACCAAAAGTCACTTCTTCTTAATAAAATTTAGTCTAAGGTTTAAATAAACTTTTCATTTAATATTTGACTTCATTTCTTCTCATTCAAACCATTTAAAATGCCATTTAATATCTTCTTTTCAACATTTGCATTTTAATACCTTAGACTTAGGCAAATTTTGAATTTCCTCCACCGAGTAAATGGCATTTTTTCATTGCAGGCAAACCGGGCATCCGATGACTACGAAAATTTGTACAGGGTTGTTATCAATTATTTCAAGCAAACCCATTTCCTCATAATCCGCTTCGCTAACCAAATTTAGGGACCTCCTTTGTTAACTAACCCCCCAGATGAGTTTGCCACAATCAAATTTCATTAAAATGCCACATCAAATGGTCTCTGATTTTGATGAAATTGGAACTGGAGACGTTTGAGACCAAATTCAGAAATAGGTCACCCTCAGAATTGCAAGATTTGAAACTTTCTAGAATGCCAATTCTAGCTCGGTCGCAGTTAGAAAATAATTAAATACCTCATCAAAACTTACCCTGGAAGCACGAAACTGAGCAGGCATTTACCAAATGTGCTAAAAAGCCTCCCACCAAACAAATTTACAATATGAGGCCTGAGTTGCAAGATTTTAATTGACGAAGGTGGCCTTCGGGGTATATTGTGCAGCATGCCGACCTAGCCTTTATCGACACCTCGAAAGGTTATAGACACTTCAAATTTGCAAAATTTGAAGGTGTTAACAATATCTATGTAAGTGATTAGCATTGATAGGTTCTTCAAGAGGCGTACCTTGCTCATCGACTAGTCTATACGCACCTGATCCAAAGGATTCGATGATGATGTAAGGTCCTAACCAATTCAAGCTAAACTTCCCTTTTTCGCTAGGAGGTGCGTTGACATTTTGTTGATTTTAATATAGAACCAAATCTCCAACCTCAAATGAATGATTAATAAGATGTTCATTATACAAGTGTTGCCTAAACTTTTGATGAGCTTGAAGATGTTCAAGAGCATTTATACAATGTTCATTGAGACTTTCAAGTTGTTAATATCGTAATTTCCTTTGAGTATCTGCATTGAGGATGCCCTTGAGAGAAATCCGTAATGAAGGAATTTCTAACTCCAAAGGCATAATCGCATCGGCGCCATACACATGGTTATAGGGGGTAGTTCCTATAGTCGTATGAACACTTGTTTCATCAGCCCATAATGCATATGATAATTGAGTATGCCAATCTTTTTTATGTTTGTTAACAATTTTTTGAAGAATTTGTCCAATTAGTTTGTTAGTAGCTTCCGCTTGTCTGTTTTATTAAGGATAATACATCATAGAGAAGTGGTGTTGAATATGATATCTTTCGAAGAATTTCTTCACATCTTTGTTCTTAAATGAAGCTCCATTGTTAGAAACCAAAGTAGAAAGAATACCAAATCGACAGATTATGTTATCTTGAATGAAATGAGAAATTACTTCGACAGTCGTGGATCAGAGAGGAATCTCTTCGAACCACTTCATAAAGTAACTGGTAGCTATGATGATGAAAGTATGTCCTTAAGAGGAAGGAGGAGAATGTTTTCCAATAAGATCCATGCCCCACACGGAAAATGGCCAAGGTGAAATTTGAGTATGAAGGTTATGGGCAGGAGCTCGGATGATATTATTATGTTGTTGACATTGTGAGCACTTTTTGATGAAGGCAAAGGAATCCCATTCCATGTCTTGCCAATAGTAATCCATACGAAGCAATTTTTGTACCAGAGATCTTCCACCGAAATGTCCTCCGCGAGCACCTAAATGTGCCTCCTCTAGGGCAATTGGGATCTCTAAATTATTAAGGCGACGAAGGAGAAGGCCTTCGAAGCTTCATCAATATAGAACATTTGATAAGATGATGTAACGCGCCGCAATTTTGCATATGCGAACCTAAGTGCTTCTAGATGTTGGATCAGGAAAGCTACCATCATGCAAATATTGAAATATATGGGAGTACCATTCTCTTGAATCTATATTATCACAAAAGGCAATATTGGGGATTTTAGATATTGAAGGTTCTTTTAGATTATAGATGATAAGTTGATAATTCCCTACAGAATCTTCAAGGGACATAAGGGAAGCAACACTTACCATTGTTTCCACATGTCGATTGTCCTTTCTTGGAATTGTCTTGACTGTGTAAGATGATAAATTCTTCAATAAAGATAAGGTTAAGTCTCGATAATGAGATAACTTATCTTGCTTTTCTTGATAAGATCCAGTGACTTGTCTTATGATCAATTAAGAATCACCAAATATTGAAATGTGTTTAATGTTTAGAGACAAAGCAGCAAGCAAGCCAATAATAAGGGCTTCATACTCTACAATCTTGTTGGTACATATAAAATTGAGACAATAAGATAGAAGAATTGGCTTACTTGAAGTAGGTACTAGTATAACACTAGCATCGAAGCCAGTTTGGAATCTAGACCCATCGAAGAATAATTTCCACTTATCATCATCATCCAAAGAAAGGATTTGATCATCAGGGAAAGATTTTTTATTTGCAATAGTGAATGGTGAAAGAGCTTTCGCATCGACCAACACTTGTCTTTTTATTGCCTTTTGAGAGATGAAATTAAGGTCAAACTCTGTTAACAACATAACCCACTTTGCTAAGCATCATGAAAGATCTATTTTGGCAAACATATACTTTAAAGGATCAAATTTAACAATTATAGTAATTTCAGCATTTAAGAGATAATGTCTCAATTTTTGTGTTGCAAAAACAAGAGCTAGGCATTTCCCTTCTATCACAGTGTATCGCATTTCATAATCGAGAAAAGTTTGGCTGATATAATACACAACACATTCTCTACCATCATCATCATGTTGTGCTAACAAAGTTGCGAGAGAATTAAGGGATGTCGATGTGTAGAGAATGAACGAATGTCCAGAGATAGTCGGTTTTAATATAGGCAGATTGGCAAGATATCTTTTGAGATCATCAAAAGCTTTCTGACAATCACTATCCCATTTAAAGTTAGATTATTTCTTGAGTAGTTGTGTGAAAGGAAAAGTTTGATCCATGAGTTGTGAAACAAATCAACGAATAGCTTGAATTTTCCCTTGCAAACTATGAAGTTGTGAAATATTTTTAGGAGATGGCATGTTAACAATGGCGTCAATCTTTTTTGTGTCTACTTCAATACCATGATGCTAAAAAATAATCCCAATAGCTTACCACTATCAACACCAAAGATGCATTTACGAGGATTCAAACGCATGTTGTATTTATGTATACGTTCAAAGATTTGACGAAGAATTTTGATGTGATCCTGGCACAAAATAAATTTGGCCAGAATATCATCGACATAATCCTCTAGGATGTTATGCATGAAATCATGAAAGATAAGTGTCATAGCCCATTGATAAGTTGCATCGGCATTCTTTAATCCAAACGGCATGATAACCCAACAAAATGTTCCCCAAGGAGTTATAAAAGCTATTTTATATTGATCCTGAGGATCGATGAATATTTGATTATAACCAGAGAAACAATCCATAAAGGAAAGTAACGCATGGCCAACACTAGAATCAACAATCATATTAATATTAGGAAGAGGAAATTCATCCTTCAAAGATGCTTTATTCAAATATCAAAAATCATTACACATTCGAATACGATTGTCGAATTTAGTGACAGCCACAATATTCAAGATCTAAGGTGAGTAGTCAATAGGGCAGATAAAGCCTACTTGTAAAAGCTTCTCTATCTTATCTTTTACCAACAATGCAACCTTAGGATTCATCTTGTGTATCTTTTGTTTAACCAGTTTAGTATTAGGATGAATGACAATATTATGTGTTACCACCTGAGGATCGATGCCAGGCATATCGGAGTATGTCCAAGCAAAGAGATGTGATTTCTTATTTTTCTTTTGTATCTAGACAATTTCTAATAGGAATGACTTTTTCATGATCATCCTTATCCATCAAAACATTGACAGTTTTCCCATTAATGAGAGTGCTATGGTCTTGAATGTCAGGAGGATGAAGGGATTCTATAGGTGATATGATTTACCAAGGTATAATCAGATAAACAAGTGTCCTTCCCAAAGTATGCTTCCTCATTTAAACAATAAGGAAGTCCACAATCATGATGGTAATGAGGCAAGTGGTCATAGGCTCCTAAGAATTTAGCCAAAGCTTCATCTATTGAAAAAGTATCCAAGGGGATATCTTGAAGATCAAAATTTGTATCAATCAATTCCGGATATTTCCACTTAAGTGTGGATAATGAAATTGTGTTAACATTTAGATTAGGACAATGAGTAGCTTTCGTAGGCCCTAAAGGATGATATCCAAGTCCAAATGAAGAGTAATGTGCATTAGCCTCCAAAGGGACTTTAATACCTTGCTCCTTTATACCACAACCATTACCATTGTTTCGACACTGAGAGAGGATTTGAAACCCTCGACCATAAATAGATGCCATTTCCGAAGAGGAAGGAGGAAAACTATAGGTCTCATATTCAGTAGTATAAGAATAAGTGTTATCATCATTACTTTTCAAAGAAATTTTAGGTGATGTAGGAGTAGAAATTGAAGCCACCTTAGAATTTTTCAGCTTTGATGGTGAGACTTTATACTCCCCTACGAAGGTAGGTGTAAAGTCTAACAAACTCCAATCATCGCCAAAGAGTGTATTCAAAGGTGAATCAAATTCTTCTACAATGACCTCCTTAGAAGAGGGAGAAGAAATGATTTTAGAAAGAGGACAATTGAGATAAAAGAGATTAAAATATTGGTTATTTTTAGCCTCAGTTTATAAACAACACTCCAGAGTTGGATCAACTTCAATTGTATGGAGCTAATTGTTGTGAACAAACTTTATTGATCGATGAAGAGTAGACAGAACTACCCCCATGGCATGAATCTAAGGTCTACCAAGAAGAAGATTATATGAAAGAGAATTAGGCATGACATGGATAAGAGTAGGCAATGTCATGAGACCAACCCTAAGAGGTAAGGTGATAGTACCCAGTGATTGTCTACCAACATTATCAAAGCCATGAATTTTGAGCGTATCGGATTTAATGAGAGAGGTATCAACATTGATTTTATGTAATAAGTCTATTACACAGACATTAAGACCCGATCCACCATCAATCATGGTATGTCTAACTCACATATTATGAATGAAGATGAATATCATAAAAGGCTCATTTTGGTTTTGAACTTCTATGGGAGGTAATTCTTGTTGTCGAAATACAATATCTAATTTAGTCACATGCATACAATCTAACAGAGTTGTTACATCATTCGGTTTAACAACAGGTGGAACAATCACCTTTTGTAAAGCTTCTTGGAGCATTTCATGGTATGTAGGTGATTTTTGTATCAACTCCCATAGAGAGATCTTTGCTGGAGTAGCTCGAAGCTACTCAACAAGATCATAATCTCGACCATTATGAGTAGGAAGACAAGGTGCTTGAGGAAGAATAGGTTGAGAAGGTGGAAGAGAAGAAAGAACAAATTGTATTTGTTTCTTTTGTTTATTCTTTCTAGTGTTGTATGTGTGAGCAACGTCATGATGAATGAGTTGCTACAACACATTTTGATTGAATGGACTATTTGCAGTGAGTTGTTTTGCATAATTGAAGATATAACAGGAGGTCTAGGTGTTTTTGTAGAACCTGGACTATTTTTATAGGTGATTGAGTGTTGGAGTAGGAGTGTTGTACACCTTGCATAACATTAATATTATTTTATTATGTAAAATAAATATTTAATTGTGGTGCATCATGTGATGTGTTTAGCCACATTGGATATTTATTTTGACGCCACTTGTAATTGTTGTATGTAACGTTAGGTTAATTACTTTATTTCTAATTATCTGATTAATTGGGAAAACTTAGTACCAATAATCAAATGTGGGGTCAATGGTTTTGTAGACACATGGTTTTGGGGAAAATGGTATTACAGTACCACATGTTGTATTTGTGTGAGCTTATGTCTATAAAAGCAAACACATGGGTAGTTGTTGTAGTGAGAGTGAGAGTGAAGGCTTGTTGCCTTTGGTTGGGTTTGTAGCTTCTCTTGCAAGTTGGTTGTGTGAGGGTTTGAAGCATGGTATGGGATGTATGGTTGCATGCTTGTTCACATGGATTGCAGGTAGAGAGAGCTTGATGTTTCAGAGGTTATCACTGCATATGTATTTGCTAATTATTGATGAATAATACATGAGAGATGCATGCTTTTGGAGGCTGGGTTTTTCCCTCTATAAGGGTTTTCCCAGGGTATATCTTGTGTCACCATTGATGGTATGATTGTCTATTTCTTTTGCATGTAGATTTTTGGTTAATTGCATATTGAATCTCTTATTGGGTTATGAGGAATTAGTTTATATGGCTGTATATTTCCAACATTTGGTATCAGAGCTTGGTTTCCATGATTTGGGAGGAAATCCCTATTTGATAACGCTAGCTATGAGTGGATTTTTGTGTATAGTGGAATCCATGGCTTTGCATGGAAGAAATGAAGGCATTTTCATGGTTACAAGGCTATTTGTAGACTTGGGTTGTTGCAAATCTAGGTTTTCATGGACATTTTGCATGTGGGTTTTTTATTTGGGCTCTTTCTATGGAGGGTTTTGGAGGTCAACTTTTGTAGGAAGCCTCTTGGACAAAAACAGACCCTGCCATTGGATTCAGGAGCTGCCATAGGTGGAGAAAAACATATAATTTGCCTAGGTTAGGACATAGAAAAAATTTGCCGTATTTTGCCTTAGTTGGAATCTTGCAAGAGGAATATTTTACCATATCACTCGCAGGTCATCGTTAGATGTCGCAGTCACAGGGTACAGTTGCATCATTAAGGTACAAACTACAATATTTTATTTTAATAAAAAAAATTTATGTCTGCAATGTTTTATTAAAAAAAAGTGTTTGGAGGAGGGCTTCATACCCCCCACCCCCTGCGCCAGCCCTTGCAGGTCGTCGCACAACCGACAAGGTCCGACAGGCCTACAGGTCGTCCGGCTTGGCAAGCCCTCTTAGCCCTAGCAACCTACGGCAGGAGATGGAAGGTGGGCTTTAAGCCCCCGATTCGGTGGCCTGGCCAGCCAGGGATCTAGCCAATGGTTTCTGCTTAGCGCTTTAGGCATTTTTTAATTTTATTTAAAATTTTCATTCAAACTTTCAAACGAAACAAAATCCAAAATTTAAACCTTGTTAAGTCATATTTGGAATCGAACGCTCATGCTCCGCCCAAGCACTGTCGGTGCTCCACCGCCACCAGTGGGCCACCAACTCACCACCCACTGGCCACCAAAGAGCCACTAGGGACAGTCTCATAGGCTTATTGGCAAATTTGTTCCAGAGGCCATAACTTCGTCATACGGGGTTGGATTTTTGACTTCTTATATTCGACAGAAATCTCTTTCCACATATTATGCATTGGTGAAAGAGATTTTTCCATGTTTTTCTATTTTGACTAGTTTTGGCCAGTTGGAAGCCAGATGTTCAGTTTGAGCTTTGACCGAGCATAACAGGTGCATACAAAGTCAGATTTCAGACTTCCTATAGGTGTTGGAAAGATATTTTTGTGTACTACAAAATGGAGCAGGTTTGAATATGATAGTAAGAGATTTGTTCAGATTATATCAGTTTGAGCTACTTTTGGTCCCTTTGACTTATGGTGCTTTTGTGAGTTGATGGAAAATAGAATCTGGGATGATTTGGTGTTTGAGTCATTACATACTTACAGGTTTATCTCTTATTATCCTTTGTTGACAGCATTATACATGTATTGTTAAGTTTGCATGTTGCATTGTGAGATCTACAGGTTGTGCAGTGTTGTAGCTTGTTTATGCTTATAGGTTGCATTTATGACTTGGATGTGGGTTGTCTATGCCCATAGGTGTTTCAGTGTTGATTGAATTTATAATTTGTGGCTTGGGTTAGTCACATGTTACATTGGTTCGATTGTCATAAGAGATATAAAGAGAGATGGTATTACCCGATACATTCATGATATGGGAGTTTGGTGTAGGTACAGTTGTGTGAGACTTGATGGGAGTTTGGTGTAGGTATATTGGGTGGTGATCATGGTGTCATGGATGTTCCTTGTTTGGTTGGAACTTTGGCATGACATGATTGTTTTACAAGTGTAGTTTTGGTGGTGTTGGATTGATGTTTGGTTTACAGGTTTTGTTCATCTTCTTTGTTTTGGAGATTATGGTTTACTTGACCTTTTGGGAGCTGTGTCATTTATAGTGGATTCTTTGATTGTGTTGGGGCCATGGATGATCTTCATGTAGGAGATGGTCATCACGATGTCATGGATAGCTTGATTACATGTTTCAGTGGGAGATTTTGACAATGATGGGTTTGATGGTTTGATGTTTATGTTGTTGCCATGTATATCTCAGTATCACACTTCAGTGGGAGCTTTGGCAGGATATGTTTATCTTCATGTGATTTGGAGATGTTGACATCTTTGTACCATGGAGGACTCATGTAGTCTTTGGTTGCGGTGTTGGTTATGGTTTGTCAATTTTGACAGGTGATCCTTGCTTACATGATGGTTGGTGTTGTGTCTTGGTTTACTCTTGATTGCGCATTAGTGTTGACATGATACAGGTTCTCTTGAGATAGGATGTGTGCATTAGTGCATGTGAACTTCCTTTTGAGGAGATGATTAGATCATGATGTCATGATTTGTTCCTTGTTTATGCAAACATGCAGTGGGAGCTTTGACTATGATCATGTGCTTGGGAGATTTGTGATGGTGTAGTTTTGTATTTGGAGTTTAGCATAGATTGATCATGGAGGTACTCATGAATACTTGGAGATTTAGGTGAGGCCTGAGTTCTCTTGGATTAGAGACATGTGTTGAGATGGTTACTCTTTGATGAGGATTTCGGCAGCAAGACCAAGAAGCCTACACTTTGGTTGGACGTGAGTCAAACATGGACATGTTGAGGAGATTGTTCTTGAAGAGAGCCTTTAAGGCTTGGTACATCCTAGAGGATAAATCTCATTCCCACTCATGGTCCACTTGGTGGTGAATGATTTGATAGGTATGCCCACCTGATTTTCAAATGTATTCTTCATTTGTGTCTTATCTTCTCATGTTTGAGTCTTGATCTATGGATTATGGTTGTGAGGACTTGTTTGAGGAGTAGATGCATGGATTTGATTAGTTATCTCATTATGTTTGATCTTGAGTTGTTATGAGATCATTGTGTGTAATGGAGATGGTTAATGGCTTTGGGCTTATTCCTACATTGGGATGGTTTGAGAGGCTTGCATCTTGTTGTTGGATGTTGTGTAGGCTTCTTGTTTTTGGGTTGTAAAGGAGATCATACTTTTCACAACTATAGCACATTAGTGTGGATAGGACATGGTTACGATTTGTAGGTTCTCTCTTGATTGGTATTATTCTTCTTCCTAGAAATTTTTCTTCACATGACATTGGAATTGAGATGTGTATGGAGCTATTGAGTCTCTTTGACTTCTTTCTCTTATGTTGTGGAGGATTTGAGAGAGACATGGACTTGAGAAGAGTTATGTTGTAGATTTTGCATATCTATGTGTGTGTTCTTTGACACTATGTGATAGAGGATTTAGCCACATCTTCTATGTGCATGCTATTAGTGGATCTTTGGATGCCTTGATCTATTTTCAAATTTGACATTTACTCATGCAGTGGGAGTTCCAGGATGTATATGATTCCTTTGTTGGATGTTCTCATTATGTTGTGGTATGGAGGGTCTTGAGGTTTGTTATTACATACTTTGTGTCATTACCTTGGATGACTTCTTTATGTAGGATTGAGTATATACAGGGACTTGCTATCATTGTGATTTGAGTTGGATATGTTGATGGCATAAGGTCTACTTGTTATCTTTTGTATACCTTGGTTTGGAGGTATGGTTAGTTGATGCATTAACAATTCGCTGTGGTTGCTATTTCAGCTATGATTGATTCTTGTCAGCTACTCAAGCCTATTTGTTACCATTGGATTTGGTGTTGGTGTCTGGATATCAATTGATGTAGGTTTCTTACTTCTATGTGACAGTTTAGTGTGGCATCTCTTTGGAGGATCTTATTCTTCATGGATTGGCTAGATGGAGGATGAGGGGATTCTTGTTTGAGATGGTGGACACCTTGATTATTGTTGCAGGTATCTTGGAGCACATGGATGGTTATATGGTACATGTTAGGCACACATGGATGGTTTCCCTTGATGTTTTGAGTTTACATGTTGATCCCTTATGCAATGTATACAACAAGTGGGAGAATGTTGGAGTAGGTGTGTTGTACACCTTGCACAACATTGATATTATTTTATTATGTATAATAAATATTTAATTGTGGTGCATCATGTGATGTGTTTAGCCACATTGGATATTTATTTGGATGCCACTTGTAATCATTGTATGTAACATTGGGTTAATTACTTTATTTGTAATTATTTGATTAATTGGGAAAACTTAGTACAAATAATCAAATGTGCGGTCAATATTTTTGTAGACACATGGTTTTGGGGAAAATGGTATTACAATACCACATGTTGTATTTGTGTGAGCTTATGTCTATAAAAGAAAACATATGGGTAGTTGTAGTGAGAGTGAGAGTGAAGGCTTATTGCCTTTGGTTGGGTTTGTAGCTTCTCTTGTAGGTTGGTTGTGTGAGGGTTTGAAGCATGGCATGGGATATATGGTTACATGCTTGTTCACATGGATTGTAGGTAGAGAGAGATTGATGTTTTAGAGATTATCACTGCATATGTATTTGCTGACTATTACTGAATAATACATAAGAGATGCATGCTTTTGGAGGCTAGGTTTTTCCCTCTATGAGGGTTTCCCAGGGTATATCTTGTGTCACCATTGATGGTATGATTGTCTATTTCTTTTGCATGTGGAATATTTCTAGTTAATTGCATATTGTATCTCTTATTAGGTTATGAGGAATTAGTTTATATGGTTGCATATTTCCAACATTGAGGAGCATCATTACGAAGATGCACAACAATTTTAGGCTTCTCAGGTTCCTTTGAAGAACTGGAAATATAAATTATATTGACAATTCTTTGAAATAGAGAAGGTTTATGAGTCATAGAGGATGATTCCATCGATATGAAGTCATCCAAGGCTTCATCTAACATATCAAAATCATCACTCTAAACGGTTGATCAAATGCATTAAAGTCTTTAATAAAGTAATCTGACATAGTTACATACCCTACTTTTCCAAACTTTATAATGATAAATTAAAGAATGAAGAATGAAATGAAGTACCTTTATGCACAATATGAAATGTATCACACTTATGAAGAACAATTCTTTAACTATCCTTTTCAACAAATGTCTAAAACATACTCAACATTTATCAATTTTCAAGCTAGAATTACCATAAAATGAAATTTTAGGCAACCCTAATCAATATATATGAATGAAAGAAAGATGTATGATTAAAGAATGTATAACAAACTTAGTTGTAATCAGATCTAAACATCAGATCAGAAATTTAAATTGTATTAAAATGATCTAATTTCATGAAGCATAAACAATGTCAAAAGCATAGACTAGCTTTCATCAAAAACATGTGCTACTTTTTCCAATTTCAAATGCCATATATGCAAAGCATGTACTAAATAAAAAGTATGATTAGCTACAAAAAATGGATCCACTTTTAAAAGCCTAACAATAATAACAAGATATGAAACAACACACTAATCTTCAGACCCTAGGTCTTAGACTAGCTAGGTTTTTATGAAATACAAGGATTTTATAACCCTAATGATGAATTTGAATGCAAAATGTACTATATGTGATCAAAGAAATGATGAATGTGCCTAATTTAAATTAGATATATAATAACAAACAATCTTTTTCAGAAATGAAGAAGGATGCAAGAGTGTAATAAGAGTAGGGTTCACCAAAATGTAGTGTGGAAAAGAGTGATCTAGCCTTAGGAGTTAAACTAGGTCAAACCCTCTTCTCCAAACATTGAGACACAAACCAAGCTTGGCTTCTACCCTTGAACCAGAGCCAAACTACAGGGGTTATTCCTCTTTGTTGTATAGATGAGTGTTAAACCGAATTCAACCAATCTAGCTAGGGCATGAGATCAAACTCTAAATGAGAAGAATCAAGTTACAGACGACTGTCAGAAGAAAGATCTAAGAAAATAACAGAACAATAGAGGTAAAGAAATAGTTCATAACCCAGATCTAGTGATTAGAATGCACATGACCAGGGTGCTTGGGCACCCTAGGCCTTTTTTAGGGTTTATAGAAATTGCAACTTTTGGCGGGTGTGCACCTATAAGATCTTCCATCTCTCAGACTGGTATCTCCCAAAACCTATTTGTTTTCTCTGCACACAAGAAAGAAGAGGAAAATGTTTGTGGCTATATAGGAGCTTGCCTCAATCAATTCCCCATTTCGGTAAATTCCTACCTCACGAATAGCCAATATTAAATTCAGATGTCGTGTGTGCTCAGAAATCCTAAGTGTGAGTAGTAACATGCAAGATCTAATCAAATAATAAAAAACCCTAATCCTATATGACTCAAGCAAATAGGAAAGGATGCGTCATCTAAGGAAGCTTACAACTTCACCTCAAAGATGGAGATTCATGAAAGGTTTGCAGAATAAGAAGGTGATGCAACCATACCCTTGGCGGATACTCAAGCCAAATGCAAGTTGGTGGTTCCAACCCTTCTCCCAAACATGCAATCTGCTTCAACCTAGGAGCCAATGAGATAGACTCAATATCTCATCTCCTAGCCTTGATACAAATCTCTCCAAGAGAAAAGTAGAACTCCACTTGAACGAAACTTGCAATAACACAATAGCATAGATAGCAAATAGCAATAGAGAGCTTTTCCACATTTAAAATCAATATTTTCACCTAGTTTAAAATGAGATAAGTTAATTTTATACAAGGCTCATAGAAAAAGAGTAATTAGGATTAAAATACTAACATAACGTGCCAAAAAGTAAATTTGAATTTAGGGTTGGCCTAAGCAACATCAAAGCTAACTTGTAACTTAAAATTGCATCCTGAAACATGGGAGGGACCAAGGAGCTTAGGCACCCTAGGCTCGGAGCAATTTCAAGGCTTAAGTCCACTCTTAATATGGTGCTAACTCCAAATCTTGATTTATTTCTTGGGGTCATGACAAAACTTTAATTGGAATCATGACATTCTCTATAAACGGGGCCAAAAGAGGATTTTAAGGTGGAGCTAAAAATGGACCAGGCTTGGAATCACTAAAAGGAGGAGCTGAACATAGTGAAATTGTACATACACACAAGTGTACACTACGCTACACTATGTTATGAAATGAAAGTACAAAATTGAGAAGTTAATCTAACAATGCAGATTGATTGAATATAAACTAATTAAAATAAACAAACTAGTCTATCAAGGAAATTGCAATAATTAAATTACTATTCTCAAGAGTAAGATTTGGTTGTCTAATTACTACAAAAAGCATGAAGGAACCTGAACTTGAAGGCACATGAGCCTGGTGTATCCTCAGAGATCCTTGTAGTAGCCTTCCCTTCCTCTACAACATTGGGGTGCTCCTCTTGGTGATAGGGATTGGATGGCAAACAATTCGAACAAGAGCTTGAAAAAGCTTAGATGAAACCACTCGAGCTTACAAAAATGGCTAGTGTGACAATGTTGTATGTGTTAGTGTAGGTTTTTTATTCCTTATTATAAGGTTTTTCCTACACATTTATTTAAGCTTGCTTAGGTTAATAAAGCATGTCTTATTATGTGAGTGATTGCGAGGTGTCACCTTCCTACATGTGAGCATCCATTAGCTATCTTTGGAAGATACTTTGTTATCTTTAGTCTGATAGATGGTTGCTCCTCATTGGTCGGTGTTGCCACCTCCTCCCTCTCTCTGGTCTATATAAGCATGCTACCTAGCTTGTATTTTTATTTGATAGTGGAGATAGTTATCTGATGCTATTTTACCATTCGAGCATTTCACATCAATCTCATGGTATCACTGTTATTGTTTTTTGCATTTACAGTTTATGTTTCTAACTCTTTCAATTGATCCTGGGTTATAATCTGTTTTACGGATTTTAACATGGTATCAGAGCAAGTTTTGTAAGGTTAGATTCTTTGTAGAGATCTTGTAAAATCCTGTATTCTGTTCTCTTGCATTTTTCAAACGATCTGGAGAATCAGAAAGGATTTATGAAGATCCAGTAAATCTTGATTTGCTCAAATCTGTCAATCAGCTTGCATATTTGGTGTTTAATCAATATTGCAGGTTGCAGCATGCCTTTTCTTGACTTAGGTAGCTGATTCTACCTTTGCATGCCATTTTTTGGTTGATGGGGTCATTTTTTGCGGCTAAAGGCATCTGTTTTACACTAGATCTACATCTTTTGTACATCAGCAAGAAAAACACCTTCTGAGTTTTGTTCGCAGCGCAGAAAAACCATCTGGGTATCTTTTAGTTTTTGCATGTAGACTATATATTTTGCAGAAACAAACTCGAAAAGCTACAGAAGACCCCCTCTCCGTTGGCAGTTGCAGATTTGAATGCAGTTTTCAAATGCTTCGTTCTTGCTCATACAGACTCCGTTTCTCACGAAATTTTTTTTTATCTTGGCTATTTTTTTGTGCTCTATGCACTAGTATAATCATGTTTTGATTTTAGTGCAGAGATTTTTTAGAAATTACAGATTCTCAGTCAGGACACTGCGCAGTCCTCGTTTTGGGAACTCCGAAGAGGCATAACTTTTGCATAAAACCTCAAATCGAGGTGATTCTTTTTTTGAAAGTAGATGTTTTTTTGTTTAGTTTGTAGTGGTGTTGTTTATTTTACTAGGCATTGGCCCTAAGTATTAGTTTCAGCATATGCTCTTTTTGAGGATCTGTAATAGCATTGAGATCAAGTCCACACAGTATTTCTTGCTGGTGAAAATTGTAAACGCACTAAATATAAAGTGCCAAATCAAATTTTCTTGGGGGGGGTTCTTTGATTGAGTGGAAAAGGGGGGGGTGTCTTGTGTATTCTTGCATCTTTTCTTTCCTCACAACAACAACAACACCAAATGATGTATGGACTACTTTAGAAAATCTCTTTGGTAAACAAGATGAATTAAGGGGACATCAATTGGAGAATGAGCTAATAGGGTTAAATCCATGTAATTTTGATACAATACAAGACTTCTTCACAAAGCTAAAGGCCATTAGATTACAGTTGAAGTAATGTGGGATTGAAAAGAAAGATCCACAATTAATCTTAAGTATTCTTTCTAAGCTTGGTCCTAACTACTCAGTGTTTGTTTCTACATTTTATGCCACCAAAAGTGCTCCTGGGACTACTTACAAAATACCTTCTTTAGATGAATTTGCTGCTGAACTCACTAAAGAACAGGATAAATTAGTTCACATGGGCACTATTAAGCCTTCTAAGTCTCATGCCTTGGCTGCAAATCAAGGCACTAAAGATCAGAAAGGCAATGGAAAGAAAAATAAGAAACAAAAGGATCAAGGAGAGAAGAAACAAGGTCCAAAACAAGCTACAAACAATGCAGCTCCTGAGTCTTCCTCTAAAGACAACATGTCTAAAAAGGAGAAGACAAAGTGTGGCTTTTGTAAGAAACCTGGTCACGATGAGCATAAGTGTTTGAAAAAGCAAATAGCTCATCTCACTTATCTTCTTGAGAAGAATAATATCAAAGTGCCAGATTCAGCTAAACAAGATTCTTCACAATCTTCAAAGGACACGAAAAATAGTAAGGGGAAGGGCAAGGCCCTTGTTGCAGTTGCTACACTACCAGATAGTTGGGTAATTGACTCAGGTGCTTCTCACCACATGGCCAATACAAAGGAAAGGTTCTCATCCTTGGAGTCATGTTCTATGCCTGATGTTCTTATGGGTAATGATACACCAGAGGAAGTTCTTGGGAGAGGGTCTGTTGACGTTGGTGATGGGACATTCCATGATGTTCTTTGTGTGCCTTCTTTGTCAACTAATCTTATATCTGTCTACCAGATCACCCATACAGGTTCTGGCAAGAGAGTTGAATTTACACCTGACTCAGTGGTTATCAGTGATATGCACAGTGGGTCTACAGTTGTTGTAGGAAAAGTTGATAACCATTCTAGGCTCTATCACTTTTCTCATTTTGTTCCTGATTCTCCTTCACTTGCATTGCTCACTTAGCTGAGGTGAGCCGTTTGTGGTATCAGCGGTTTGGCCACTTGAACTATCACTACTTGCAGCAGCTCAGTTAGCATGACATGGTTACAGGGTTGCCTTCTATTCGATTCTCTGATGGAGTTTGTCAAGGTTGCATTCTTGGCAAGCATCCTGAAGAAAAATTTGACAAAGGCAAAGCACGAAGAGCCACACAGCTCTTGGAGTTAGTACATAGTGATTTGGCTGGTCCATTTCAACATCCTTCATTCAGCAGAGCTAGATATGTATTGACCTTCATTGATGATCTTTCCTGATACACCTTTGTATACTTTCTCAAACAAAAGTCTGAAGTCTTTGAGTCTTTTCAGGACTTTAAAGCTTTTGTAGAGAAACAATCTGGGAAGGTTATCAAGATTCTACGCATCGATAATGGCGGGGAATATATCAACCAAAGGTTTGAGCAGTTTTGTGCCTCAGAGGGCATTGATCTTCAGCACACAGTTCCCTACAGTCCATAGCAAAATGAAGTTGCAGAATGAAAGAATCGGTCATTGAAGGAAATGGCCAATTGCATGAT
Organism: Cunninghamia lanceolata; assembly: GCA_027924645.1. Classification (NCBI taxonomy): domain Eukaryota; kingdom Viridiplantae; phylum Streptophyta; class Pinopsida; order Cupressales; family Cupressaceae; genus Cunninghamia; species Cunninghamia lanceolata. Next base: position 19,381,104 of record BSBN01000112.1, on the reverse strand, counting down.
TCACTCCAAATCATTGGCACCTCAGTATTGGGCAGAGGCCATCAACTGTGCGTGTTATATCCAGAACTAGGTTCCTCACTGAGCTGTGAAGGGGGTAACTCCTTTTCAAGCTTGGACCAGTCAGAAACCCACAGTCAAGCACTTCCGAGTATTTGGGTTTCCTGCATGGGCCCACATTCCAACAGAGAAACGCAAGGCTATGGATCCGCAGAGTAGGCCTTGCATATTTGTTGGCTATCCAGATAGTGTCAAAGGCTATAGGCTACTCCACCCTACCACACATGAGCTCTTTATTGAGAGGAGTGTTCGGTTTGAGGAGGATACTTCTTCTACCACTTCTCCATCTTTCATTCCCATGGAGACACTGCGACTTCATGATGATAGTTCTTCTGACAACCTTAATCCTCCTGAGGAGTCTTCTTCCTCCACTTTAGATGGCGATGATGAGGGTTCATCTTCCTTCTGTCTTAGTCATCATTCAGAGGATGTTGATTCTCCTCCAGATTCTCCTGCCACTAGGCCTCTTTGGGCTCGTCAGACTTTGGAGTCAACAGGTGATTGGGTTGGTGATCCTTCAGATGCGAGAAGAACAAGGTCATAGTTCAAGCAGGCTCCTCATCTCTTCTTTGCTTCAGCTTCTGATCCACAGTCCTTCAGGGAAGCTTCTGGTGTCCCCGAGTGGGATGCTGCTATGCAGGAAGAGTTCAGTTCCTTGGAAAGGAACCATACATGGGATTTAGTCCCACTTCCTAAGGGAAGAAAACTTGTTCAATGCAAGTGGGTCTATTGAACAAAATTTGCTACAAATGGGTCAGTCGATAAACATAAGACTCGCTTGGTCGCAAAAGGATTCTCCCAAGTTTCGAGGATTGACTACTTTGAGACTTTTGTGCCGGTTACCAAGATGAATTCAATCCGACTTGTCCTTGCCATTGCTGTAGCCCATCACTGGGAAGTTCATCAGATGGATGTGAAGAGTGCTTTTCTTCATGGTGACCTTCAGGAGGAGATATATATGGAGCAGCCACAAGGGTTTGTCTAGGATCCTTCACTTGTCTGCCGACTTCGGAAGTCTCTATATGGCCTTAAATAGGCCCCTCAAGCCTGGTATGCCAAGATGGACTCCTTTCTTCTATCAGTTGGGTTTACTCGGTGCCATTCTGATCCGAACGTCTACATTTTGCAGCAGGATGATACTCTCACTTTCCTTGTTCTCTATGTTGATGACTTGTTGATTACAAGGAGTTCCTCATCCACCATCAAGGCAGTGAAAACTGCCCTTCATGATCATTTTCTAATGTCTGACTTGGGTCTTCTTCACTATTTCTTGGGCATTGAGATTACACAGTCTTTAGCTGGTATCTTTCTTTCTTTGCCCAAGTATGCTCTTGATATGCTCTCCAGATTTCGCATGGCTGACTGTAAGCCTGCGTCGACTCCCTTTCTGTCAGGAGTCAAACTTGAGGCTTCTTGTTCTTCACTTTTGGTAGATGCTACCTTGTATCACCAATTGGTTGGGAGTCTCATATACTTGACTCACACGAGGCCTGATATTTCATATGCCGTGGGCCTAGTCTCTAGGTTCATGCAGGAGCCACATGAGCTGCATTGGAAAGTAGCTAAGAGGATTCTTCACTATGTATAGGGCACTCACAGTTATGGGATTCATTATGTAGTAGGCGTGGATATTGACTTGGTGGGATACACAAATTCAAATTGGGCAGGTGATTCTCAGGATCGCAAGTCTACTTCAGGGTATTACTTCTCTCTTGGTTCTGGTCCAATTTCTTGGTCGAGCAAGAAGCAGTTTGCTATTGCTCTTTCATCTACAGAGGCTGAGTATAGAGGAGCAGTTAATGCTGCTACTGAAGCCATTTGGCTTCAACACATTCTCACTGAGTTTGGTATTTCCTTCAGGAAGCCTACGGTCATCTTTTGTGACAACCAAAGTGCTATTCAAATCTCTTGCAATCCGGTCCATCATCAGCGGACCAAACACATTGAGATTCACATGCACTACATTCAGGAGTTGATTCATGAGCAGGTTCTTGATCTTCAGTATTGTCCGACATTAGATCAGACAGCTGACATCTTCACCAAACCCTTCACTAAGAGCAAGTTCATTCATTTGCAATCTTTGCTTGGGGTGCGGCAAGTGTCCTCCTTTTAGGGGGCTTCTTAGCTCCTTCTTTCTCTCTTTATTCAGGGGGGTGTACTCTCTTTTGGGGGGGGCTACTTCTCTTTTGGGGGGGAATTCATTGTACATGGGTACCTCATCAGGCTTGATTTGCCGGGACCCATCTCTTTACCCACCTAAGCTACGCTTAAGGGGGGTGTTAGTGTAGGTTTTTTATTCCTTATTATAAGGTTTTTCCTACACATTTATTTAAGCTTGCTTAGGTTAATAAAGCATGTCTTATTATGTGAGTGGTTGCGAGGTGTCACCTTCCTACATGTGAGCATCCATTAGCTATCTTGGGAAGATACTTTTCTATCTTTAGTCCGATAGATGGTTGCTCCTCATTGGTCGGTATTGCCACCTCCTCCCTCTCTCTGGTCTATATAAGCATGCTACCTAGCTTGTATTTTTATTTGATATTGGAGATAGTTATCTGATGCTATTTTGTCATTCGAGCATTTCCCATCAATCTCATGGTATCATTGTTATTGTTTTTTGCATTTACAGTTTATGTTTCTAACTCTTTCAATTGATCCTGGGTTATAATCTATTTTACGGATTTTAACAGTATGAAGCTTTTTGGAAAGCTTGGGTAAAATAACAAAGGCAAAAGGCTCATAAGTCCCACAACAAGCATAAAATTGCTAAGGGAGAAAAAAAGATAAGCAAAACTTGGTTGCAATAATGAATTTGCCTCCTAAGGAAGATTTGAATCTTTGCAATACTAAAAAATAATAAAATAAAAGATTTAAAGCTTTGAAAAACTAAAGAACAAAATAAAGAAAGAGGCTCAAAGGCTTGTGAAGAAGCTTGAAAAAGCTTGTGAAGATGAGAAGAGCATTCTCCAACTTGAGAAATAATGAAGATGTGAGGGATATTTATAGGTTGGATTGGCACAAGGGGAGAGGGAATGATTGAGAAATCAACTCTCATGATTGAAGAGTTAAAACAAATTGATTGGGGAGTTAACTCTCTTGATTAGAGAGTGGACTGGACTAGTTAGGGAGTGAACAAGCCTTGATAAGATTTCATAGGAGAAGAAATGGAGTTAGCATGATATTGATTGAGATATAAGAAGAATTTATTTGTGAGTTATAAAGGAGTGGTTGGAAGTCTTGAATCAGTCAAGAAAATTTGATCAGTTAGGGAAGGTGACACACAATCAGGGCTCAATTTGGAGAAAATTTGGGTCAAAACAAAGCTAATTTTGAGCTCCCAACTAAAGAGGAACTCACACTCAAAAATGACGTGATCCCCCATTTTACCAGGGTGGTCGCTCAAGGGGATCAAGCCTGGTGAACTAGGGGAATGGTGCAAAAATAAAAGGTGGATAGAAATTGGGGTTGGAGATGAGATAAGTGTGTCAATTTGAGGTCTCTAAAGGCCAAAAAATGATGAAATAGGTCAACAGGACATAGGTTCTCTAGGAAACGACACCTGTAGATCTCGCGACAAGGCTAGACAGTGAAGAAAAAAAAGAATCGACAAAGGAAAAATCAAGAAGGGATGAAATTTCATAGGTTAACAAGGGAATAACAAAGGAAGAAAGCAAAAGAGGAGTCCTATCCACGTGTCGTCAAGAGGAACACTTACTGAGAGGTCATATATACATGCTTACATGTATATGTTTAGGATCATAGATCATCATAGGATTACCATGCAGGCCCATGCATCTTTTTAGTGATTACAACACCAGGCATGACATGAACAAGGGTAGGCAAAGTGACAAGGCCCAAATCAATCAACAACATGATTGTCCCTAGTGTTTGTCTACCAACGTTATCAAAGCCACGAATAGAAAGATTATAAGGGGAGATACAAGATGTATCAATATTAATATGGCATAACAGTTCTGCACCGCAAACGTTGAGACCTAAACCATTGTCAATAAGGGTATGATTGACTCTAAAAAAATTAATTCCAACAAAAATGACAAGAGGATCATTTTTATTTTGAACCTCCAGAGATGGTAACTCATATTGCTAAAATGTTTTATCTGTGGAATTTATGTATATGCAATCAAGTAAGGCAGATACATCATTCAGCCTAGTAGAAGATGCTACTAGGATCTTCTATAAAGTTTCCTTGAGCATGCCATGATATGTTGGTGAAGTTTAAACAAGCTCCCAAAGAGAGATCTTGGAAAGAGTAGCATAGAGCTGTTCAACAAGATTATACTCTCCGACAGTCTTTTGAGTAAGATGGGGAGTTGCAGGAAGAATAGGATGTGTGGAGGAAGGAAAATAGGGATAGGAGTAACCTATTTGTTTTGGCATGTATTGTACGTGTGGGCTATTTCATGGTAGTGAGGAGTTGCAGACATGTTTTGAGTTATAGACTTTGCAATTTCAAAAAAGTGATTTGAAGGTCGAGGATTGTCAGGAATTCCTCAAGCAGTGATCACAAGACAAGAGAACGAGGGTGGATCAGGTGCCCTATGCATAATGATTTTAGGAGTAGAAGAAAAAATTTGAACATTAATGCACTTATCCAACATTCCCTTAGCAGGTGGGATAAGTCGATTAACAATTATGGTATTAACATTATTATCTCCTTGAGAAAGACATGATGTAGGAGAAGATACATATATGCTCAACATCTATCTGTGGGAGGTCTGATGTGAGGTTAGACTCTTCATTTACTAATGCTTCATCTCTAGAAGAGAAAGCATCAAAATGAAGAGAAGGTAAAGTGATGTTAAGAAAAGGATCAATGATTTTACCGTCTTGCGCCAAAATATCCTCATAAGTAGGAGGAATTTTAGGTGAGGTATCAAAAGCATAGAGTGACATAGGAAGAGATAAGTCACCATCACATGCATGGAATGGAACATCACTCTCACAAACCTTTTGAGAGAAGTTGGAAATTGATGAAAGAAAACAAAAGAACATGTTTATTTAGAAAGACAAAAGGAGAAGATTAAGAAAGGTTTTGAATTTGATTTTGGAAGAAATCGAAAGAAAAAGAAGGTTCTTTAAGTTGAACGATTAGGTTCACCAAAATCTAATAAAGAAAAGTAGATACCTCTACTTTCTACACTACATTCATACAAGCTAGAAGGGAAATCACTAATTTACTAGAAATTGGATACTAATTTACAAAAATGAGTTGCAGAGCTAAAAAGAAGGTGAAGAGAGGAAGCTAGAGCAAAAGAGGGGAAGCCACTACCCAGGATGCCAATGCGTCACATGGACATATGTGCTAAGCATCATCATCCATATGATATAGAAACATGAACAACTTCCTTAAAATGCACAATCCAACCCAGTCGTTCACCCAGATTTGCAAAACCAAAAAAGGAGAACATAGTAGCAAGGTACTAGATAACAATAAAGATAAAAATAACAATGATAAGATAAATAAATCAAATGAAATAATGAAATAAAAAGAGGAAGGAAAAAAATAGCAAACCTCTATGCAGTTGAATGCTTCCCAAGTACTTGTAGCTGAAGATAAGGAAAAATGGTTGGGGTTGTTTGAGGGTTTGCCTTTACATCAAACCCCTACTTTGGTCTTTCAACCTCCACAACAACCAATAGATAGATAAAAAGAAATCTAGTGTGTGTTCTTAGTCTAAATGTGTCTAGATCTAAGAATAGTGACTAAAATGCAATACTGGTAGGATGTGAGAATCCAAAGGTGCTCGGGGTACAAATAAAATAAAATGCTTGCAATAACAAAACAAGAACAATATTACCTTGAAGGGGGTTGAGAAAGACAAAGGGAGCAAGATAGCTGAAATAAAATGTTGTAGGAGCACTAAATAGAGTTGTAGAAAGTTGTAGAGCTTGAGAGAGCTGTAGAAAGCTTTAGAGCTTGAGAGAGCTGTAGAAAGCTTTAGAGCTTGAGAGAGCTATAGAAAGCTTTAGATCTTGAGAGAGTTGTAGAAAGCTTTAGAGCTTGAGAGAGTTGTGCTAGTTGCAAGAGAGTGCCAAGAGAAGTGTAAAAATGAAAAGATTCATTCAAAAAGAGGGAGGAGGGAAGAGGAAGGGGTTGACAATCCATTTAGATTCTTCTCAAGCCATTCCCTCTGACCCGTGAAGATGACAAGTGGAGGTGTTGGTTCCCAAAATTACTACAACCCAAAACCCTGAAACATTACTAAATCACCTAGGTGAGGGATGTCATCAAGGTGATTTGAAAGAGGTTTATCAACAAGTTAAGGACAATTTGGGCCAACAAACAGGAGTGGGTAAGCTCCTCTACACTTTGATCTTAGCTTAGACTCTGAAGGGATATTCCAAGGGGTATACCTTAACAGGTATTAACTTCAAAACCAGATGAACAATTAAAAACAAATGAATAACCAAATCCAAATCATTGCCTTGGCCCCAAAGGATATCACTAAACCAAGTGTAGAGGAAAACTAATGCATTGTAGACTTAAACAAAATTTAGGAGTAAACCTATCTGAACAGTCCACTCTATCATTGCATTCCTATATTGAATCATCGATGAAGGAGCGTAAGCTTATGATGATGCCTACATTATATATGCCTTCACGACTCATTTCTATCCTAAACTAACTCATACAAACTTATTCTAATTAACCTAGTTTACTAAAGTTCACAGAAATGTAAGAATAGAAAAAATAGTTTAAAATCTAGTTGCTACAGGTACCTTCAGCATAAGCTGAAGATAACTATATTCAACAAAGAATTATAGAATTAACTCAAAATACATAAAATGATAAAAGAATTGACACTAACCTCCAGAGGACTTAAAATATGCACTTTATTCATGAATCACAGCTACTAGAAATAGCAATCAAGATATCTTACTCATTCCACAATGCAACTTTATAAAATAACATGAAATAGTTTAACTAGAGATGCATAAATAAATAAGGAAATATGTATTAAGTGAGGGTTAGTACCTTGAGTGGCCAGCTCAAGGAACTATCTCACTTAATCTGGAAACTAAATCTACTTCAATTTCTCATAACACATAGTTGTATTCACTTCATATCAAAAATAGGATCTTTTCAGATTGTATTCAATAAAACATGTTTGGATCTTCCAACATAAAAATAGAGTAACTGTTGAGCGACTGTAAAAATGAAGTAACTTGGAAAGAAAAACTATCTTACCATCAAACTCATCCCTCCTAACTTATATAGAAATGGGAGAGTACGATGTAACTACCAACTAACTTGATCATCAATTCATCCCTAGATATCAGGGTATAGGCTCGAGATCAATTTATTAATCTAACCGAAACAAAGGAAGCAGAGTTCCATTCAAACAAAAATTCCTATCCAATGACTCATGAATGAAAACACATAAGGTGCGATTAGAATCCTAGAACAAGTCTTCTTCTTCTCTTGTATTTATTCTTCCATGATGATCACGTTCAGCTTCAGTTGGTGCTTAACGGTGACTTTCTTCAATGCTCTATCTTGCAATGTGCTGTGAATTCTCCTCTCCTTAATGCTACCAACTTGTTGTTGCATAGGGTTAATCCATAAAACATATGCATACAAAATAGCCTTCATAATTAATCTATAAAATCTCATTTATATACATACATACTTATGTCTAACTCATGCAATTGACAAATATTATCACCATGTTTTATATTGGCAGATTCGGTTCAAGGTTTGTAGAATATATATATAAAAGACAACATATTATGGTGGTAATGTCTTAGAAAAGTATCTAAAATATCATAGGTATAAAGTCTGGAAGCATAAGAAATAGCATAAAAGAAGTCAACATTTGAACCCATCATTTCCCCCCAACTTAGACTTTTGCTTGACCTCAAGCAAAATATTCAATAAAACACCTAGGGGAAAAGGTTATAATGCAAAGTGATTTTTCTAAGGTCCATGTCTTCTCTGACTCCTTGTCCCTGTTTGAGATAAAATCCATTGTAGCATGCAAGTTTCTCCTTCCTGATTAATTCAGCACGCCTGCACTCATCACCTCTTCCTCCTGCCCAATGTGGTACTGGGTAAAGAAGAATATGAGGGTGATAAGTAAGGGGTAGCCATTCCATTCCTTTTTGCTCTGAGATCTGGATATACCTGCGCAACCTCTCAAACATATTCATAAAGTTGTGGAGAGAGTGAGGCTCTTTCTTCTACAATTCTGGGGTCAAACTATCCCATCTATTTTGCACATACCTCTTACAATTCTAAATTATAGATACTACCAGCCACTGTATTCTTCTATAATCCCTAAGTCTTAAATCCATAATTACCTTACCTGGACCCTTATGAGAAAATAGTGTTAGCCATTGGGTCAGGATCACTTCAGGATTCAAGGCTTCTTTCCTAATCTGCAGTGGCACTTTCTTTTCCTATTCCTCATCAACTCTTTTTTCCACATTCTACCTCCTCAGCCTTCCTAAATGCCTAGGTGGGATAGTTTCTAGTTTATCCTCACTTTTTCTCCTTTTCTGACTTCTCCTCTTCTTCCTCTCCCCTGCACCCTTCTCTTTCTCAATGCTCTTATTCTTCTCCACATTCTTCTTACTCTTCTTCTTTTTAGAAGAAGAAGCATCACTTCTCATAGTTCCTCTCATAGGTTTAGGGTTAGGAATTGAGGTTTCTTTTGTTGTCACTGGCCTAGTTTCTAGAGGAATTTCCTCCTCCAGCTCTTCCTGTTCAGGCTCAACTTTAGGTTCAACCTCTGGTTCAACATTAGGTTCAGCTTCTAGTTCTGTCTCCTATTGAGGCTCATCTACTTCCAGTAATTCTAAAATATTCTTGCATTGTTTAAAAGCATCCCAGCTAACCTGTGGGTTCTAGATTCTCAAACTTCTTTTAACCAGTAAAGCTACCAAACAATGATGAGACAATGTAGTCTCTGTTTGTCTTTTCTGATATTCAAATGCCATTCTTTTCAACATATTGTACATATAATTGGGAACATTAACCAGTTTGTCATGGTGCGAGTGATTCAACAATTTAAAGTGTGTAGTATACAACAAGTTATGTCGACCATCACAAGTGATATATTTGATAATATATGAAGCACATTTCCCCCAAAAGAATGGAAGGGATAATCTTTGTGTACCTTGTGTGGTCGAATTCAGGTTCTCACCACACTCACAAAATTCCTCCCTTATGTTGCTACATCAGCATGGGGTGGATACTTAGACCCTGTTTGTGATAATCCGGTGACTTGGGCAATGGTTGTTTCAAAGGCATCCACAACTAATCCCCTCACTGTCACTTCGTCATATTGCAGAGTTGCTGCAAAATCCCTTTCCATATCATTGTCATACTTCGTTAACTTCAGAAAATAGTCTAACCACCCTACTCTAGTAAAGAGTGGGAGAACCAATACATCTTCCAATATCTCCTTATGCACCGATGGTTCTCTTCTGATTACATCACCCCCCATTGCACTTGTATTCTGCACTCTTATCAATTCTCAACTCTACCTAATTCTACCTAATTTCAATTTTACCACCTAAAAAAATTCCTTGTCAATTCTTTCACCCCCAACTGTAGCTTTTAGAGTTCTTTGCTAGTAAAAATTTAAAATTCAGCTCACTCACAGGGAAATCACAAGCTCACAATTTAGGGCAAGTCAACTATCATGGAAAACGGCATAGGAAAACCTTGACAGTAGCTTAAAAATTTAATTGATGGTAAAAAAAAATTGACCATATACCCCTCCCCCCAACTGAAAGGTGAAGTGACCACACTTCATGAATGAATGTGCAAGGATGAAAGAGTAATGATTACATGAAAAGGCTCATATATTGCCGCATGCATGAGATAAAAACTTAGTAAAAATGAATATAAATAGAAATTTTGAAGATAATCATTAAAAGGTTACATTATGTGCATTAATTATGAAGAGCATGGAGTGGATCACCTTGGAAAAGGACATTAGTATGTTGGCATTGATTTGGCATGAGCGGAGTGATATGCATAGAGTAGATGGAAGGGTGGCGGGTACGTCAGAATTTATTCGATTTGATACACTGAAAAAGTTGATATAACAACTGCTAATACAATTTGAACAAACATACCGCAACCATTGGATTATTGAAGGTGATTGAAGCATGTGAAGCAATAAGGAAATGTGCGGGAAGAAGAATGAAATGTGTGCCAAATGGTTGAAAATCTCCACAAACACTTGTTGCTATAGGCACCTGCAGCACAGGTCCTGACTGAATATGTAAGAGGAAACCAGGGCCGAACTATGACAGGTCCCTATGATACGTGAAAAATAGGTCCCTCTAAAATTGACAATGATCATCATGTACAATGTGTTGTGTGTGCATGTGATTTTAAAGCAAATAAAATTATGTTTCAACGACAGGGGTTGAGTATTGCAACTCAACCTCCACATCACTGGACAGTGCTGGTGGATTAGTATCTGAAGGTGTATCATTTGGTGTCGCATCATCATCATCAGGAGTGTCAGGGAGACCATACTGACCAGCTAGAGAAACAAGAAAGCCATCCTTTTGAAGTGGCTTTTTATACAGTTTTAGCATGTGCCCATTTACTAGCAATGAAAACCAAACTACATCAATAGTCTGCAATTGAACTACACCATTAGGAAAGACTAGCTTGATCTCATATGGGCCTAACCAATGGGACTGAAGCTTGCCCTTGAAGTCCTTATATCTTGAATCATAAAGGAGTGCCCAGTCACCTGCAGTGAATTCCTTTGTCTTGATGTACTTGTCATGCCATTTTGCTCTTTGTTTCTATATGACCTATGTGTGATGAATGGCCTCCAATTGAATTTCATCCAAAGCATTCAAATGTTGTAGCCTATCTTGTTGTGATGTGGTCAAATCCATTCCTAGTTCCATTGTTGTCCTTAGGGCTTTGTGTTCAAATTCTATAGGCAGGATTGATGTCTTGCCATAGACGAACTCATAAGGTGTAAACCCTGTAGTTGTCTTCTAGGTTGTTCTGTATGCTCAAATAGCTTCTGGGAGCCTAGAAACCCAATCTTCTCTATGAAGTTGCACTGTCTTTGTCAAGATGTTCTCAATCTCCCTATTTGTGACTTCCACCTGACCATTGGCTTGAGGATGGTAGGGAGTGGATTTCTTATGTCTAATCTGATATTCCTCAACCAATTTGGTGATTAAATCATATGTAAATTGTGGTCCTTGATCAATTACTATCTCCCTTGGCACACCATACCTAGTGAAGATGTCCTCATATAGGAATTTTGCCACATTGCCATCTCTGACAAACTATAATGCCTTCACTTCAACCCATTTAGTTAAGTAGTCAGTACATACTAGGATATATTCTTTGTTATTGGATGTGGGAGATATAGGGCCCACAAAATCCAATCCCTAGTTGTCAAAAGGAGCCAATGAGATATGTGGTTGTAAGGGCATCTCATCACTTCTTGTAGGCCTCCCCATTCTCTCACATCTATCATAGCTCCTACTGTACTTGACAGCATCTTTATGAAGTGTTGGCCAGTAATACCCTATTGTTAGTATTTTGAAGCCTATCCTCTTGGCTGTAAAATGCCCCCCACAAGCCTCATCATGACAGGCCTTCAATATATAAAACACCTCATCTTCTCTGATACATTTGCGCATAATATTATCTGGGCCAGTATAAAATAGAAATCCAAAAATCCATGAATAAGGAAAACATTTGTGAACTAGCTGCCTCTTCTCCCTTGGAGAAAAGTATCCTGGAATCTACCCTGAAACCAAATAATTAGCTATATCTGCATACCAGGGAGTGTGTATGGTGAGAGCAAAGAGATGTTCATCAGGAAAAGAGTCATCAACTACCCCTTCTGTTGATTGTGTTGGTAGTCTAGACAGGAAATCAGCAACTACATTATCCTTACCTGGCTTGTCAACAATTGTGATGTCAAATTCTTGTAGTAATAATAACTATCTGACAAGCATGCCACCCACTATGGGCTTATTCATCAAATATCTAATTGCAGCATGATATGTGTGGATGAATACTTGATAACTAGTGATGTAGTCTCTGAATTTGTTTATGGCATAAACAACTGCCAACATCTCTTTCTCTGTCACAATGTAACTTAACTCAGCTCCTTGCAAATTTTTACTTACATAGTATATGGCATATTCCTTAGTGCCTGCTTGCTGGCCTAAAAATGCTCCAATGGCAAATTTTGATGCATCAGTGTGGATGTGAAAAGGTAGTGTCCAATTTCGACCTCTAAGAACTGGAGCTTGTGTCAAAGATTATTTTAGCTTTTCAAAAGAAGTCTGACAATCTAGTGCCCAGTCAAATTCACTGTCCTTGGTCAACAGGGTAAACAGAGGTGCAGTAATCTTGCTAAAATCTTGAATGAACCTCCTATAGTATCATGCATTTCCCAGGAAGCTCCTTACATCCTTCTATTTATATGGAATAGGTAGGGTGGAAATAGCTTCAATCTTCTTTGGGTCCACTTGTATTTCTGCACTGGAGATGAAATGTCCCAAGACTAGTCCTTGTGTCATCATCAAAAAACACTTTTCATTACTCAAAGAGAGGTTGTGCTCTGTGCATCTTTTCAACACTTTCTCCAAATTGTGTAAAGCTTCACCATATGTGGTGAAGTCATCCATATAAATCTCCATGCTATCATGGGAAAAATCAGAGAAAATACTAAGGACTGCTCTCTGAAATATAGTTGGAGCATTGAACAAACCAAAGGGTAAGACAAAGTATGCATATGTCCCCCAAGGGCAAGTAAATGTTGTCTTATCCTAATCCTCTGGAGCAATCTTAGTTTGGTTATAGACATTAAAACCATCAAGAAAGGAAAAATATTTCTTGCCTGCTAAAGAGTCAAGAACTTGGTCAATAAATGGAAATGGACAATTATCCTTCCTGGTAGCAGTATTCAGTTCCCTGTAATCAACATAAACTCTCCATTTGCCCCCTTTCTTGGGCACTATGACCGATGGTGAAACCCATTCACTATCTAAAATGGGGTATATAAAGCCTGCATCCAGAAGCTTTTGAAGCTCAACTTTCACAATCTCTCTAAGGGCAGGGTTCATGCGCCTCTGCTGCTGCCTGATGGGTCTATAGCCATCATCAATATATATATTGTGCATGCATAAGGCAAGATCAATGCCTTTCATGTCACTGTAATCCTAGGTGAATGTTGTTGAGTGTGTATGCAATATTTTATGCAGGGATTGTTGTTGTTCATCAGTTAATGTATTTTTAATATTCAACATCTTACCTGGCTTGATTTCTAATTGTTTGGATAGTATTTGCATGGAATATAAATCAAGGCTGGGTAATACCGGTAAGAATTGCTGGGGTAATAACACATGAAATATTTGGGATACTTCTTCTGAGGAACTGCTGGGTATTATGTTGCTCAAAGGGTCTTGTAAGCAAGATAGGTAGTCTTGTTGTTGTGGGTGCCTCCCACAGTCATTTTGTATAACGTGAGCAATCAACTCATCTTTATCTGGGATATCCAACAAGGGGCTACATTCAATAGTCATCAAGGTTTGCAAGGAACAGGTGTCCTCATCGTCTAGGATAGGCCAGATGGTTTGTTCAAGCTCATGGTATGGCTAGGCTGGTGGATATAAAACCAATTTATTGGTCACAGTCCCATTGGATATGATCATGTTACCAAACCTGCAACCTTTAAATGCATCAGTAGTGGTAAGCCATGGTCTACCTAGTATAAGAGGATAACCAGCAAGATTAACCTTTGGCTGCAAAACTATGAAATCAGCAAGGTATTCCAAGAATCTAATGCAATGACCAAATCTTCTATGACTCCTTTAGGTTTGACTGTAGACCTATTAGCTAATTGCAAGACTATCTGAGTGGGCCTAAGGTTGTTCAATTGGAGTGTCTGCATTGTTTCCTTGGTCATGACATTAATTGCAGCACCTAAATCTATCAAAGTATTCTTAATCAGAGTCCCATTGATCTTGACATCCACCACTGGACTACCTGAATCTGTATATTTGGGAATAGTTATATTACCCAACATGATATCAACAAGATTACCTAAAACTTGCACTGTCTGAGGGTCTATTCTTTTCCTTCCTGGCTTCTTTATGCAAAGATCCCTAATAGTTTTGGTGTAGATAGGAATATCCTTGATGGCTAGGATTAAGGGAATCTTGATGCTTATATCTTTTAGCTAGTTGAGAAGGACAGTATTAGTTTGGGCTATTTTCTTTTGCATGGGCAAGCACTCAGGGAAAGGAGGAGGCTTCTGATGTAAGGTAGTTTGGGCATCTTGGGTTGATTCAGGTTCCAAAGGTGATTTATTTGAGGCTACTTCAGTGGGTTCTTCATCATCAAGCTTTGTGATTTGGGGAGATGAAATCCCTACAAGTTGCTTCCCTGATCTAAGATGAACATTACTCACTTCCACCCCATAGGTGGGATATTGCATTACCTCGTTAGTATAAGCCTGTTGGACATGCTTGTTGTTAGGGTTAGGTGTGTTGGAATTAGATCAGACAACTAAGAGGGGGGATGAATCAATTGTCCCAAAAATTAATCTTTTCTTCCTTTTAATCTTCTTTCACAATTTACAAATTGATTAATGATGTAAACATTAAAGCATGAAACAACATCACATAAGTAGAGACATAATCAACACATTTGACACCAAGATTTTTGATGTGGAAACCCTATTAAGGGAAAAACCATGGTGGTTGTTAGCCCACAAGATTCATACCCTGTTAAAAGTACTTAAAAATAATGGGAAGGCACTTCCCTTCGGGATCACTGCCTAGAGCTCACTGCTCAAAAGAGAGGCTCACTACCTACAAGAATTTTAAGTTTAACACAGAAAGATTTAACTGAGAAATAGCATCTACTTCATGCCTGGTTCAGTTTCATTGAATTCTCATAAAGCTTTTGTTCTGCTTCCAAACTCTTCTTCACTAACTTTTCATTTTATTATGTTTTTGATCTTTTGCTCCTCCTCTTCTTTGCTCTTCCCCTGATCCTTTCTTTGGATTTATTATTTTTGAAAAAGGATGATTTTCCACGACTCAGCGACACTCCTTTATATGCTTCATCAACCTTGGAATAAACATCAAGGTTGGCACACCAAACATCCTACTTAATGTGAATCACTAAGTTGTCGGCCAAACATTGCTAAGACTTGAATCTTCTTTCAACAACACACCACACTCCAGAGAATTGCTTCTGGAACATCCACAATATGCTTGAATCATTTGGTTGGCCAGGACTGGGAAGAATAGCAACACCAAGAAGGAATTCAACAAAAACATCTGCACCATAGCAATCACATGATCTAGAGACCTCCACAAGCACAATGAATTCAACAAAAACATCTACACTCCTCCAAATCATCAGAATCACTTGCATCTTCATCCAGAACCTCAAGAATACTATCTACCATGACTGTCATCTTAGAAAGATTGCTTGCAGACCTCCAAACCACAAACCACTTGAATGGATGATACACACTGACTTCCCAAACATGCCTCTAGATCCGTAGATCATTATTTGACATATCTAGAAGGATCTAGACCACTTCTCTGTCAGTCTGTCTCTGCAAAACTGGTTCTACTCAGATGGCCATAGTTTCTTCAAATCTTCATGTAGACCTCTCAAATCCTGACTAGAGCTACTTCACACAATCCTCTATATTGCCGATGATCCGCATCCATTGATCTTTATTAATTTTCTCAACATTCCAGTCTTCTAGTCAGGCAACAAGATAGGATACAGTTGACACCAATGGCAACAAGAATATGTTGACATCAATGACAACACTGATTAGGCACATATTTGCAACAATCTCCCCCTTTGTCATTGATGGCAACATATAATGTGAAAAATTGATTCAACCATCAAGACAAGAGCTTCTCCCCTTTCTCTTATCACTTCTGTAACCACTATCTTCACTACTCCCCCTTTCACCAGCAACTAATTTTTCACATGACTTCTCTCCCCCTTTGACATCAATGGCAAAGGACACATATTTGCAGTCTTTTCTCCTTAGTTTTGTTTCAGATCAAAGTCAAAATTTGCATGTAAACTACTCCCCCTAAGTGCTTCCTTAAAATCAATCTAGATCACAAGATATGACTGTGAATTCCACCAGATTGATGCACTCTAGTGCATCTTAATTCTAATTAGGAGGGGTAATAACCCCTAACTTCTGTCTGAGATACTCAAAAGTATCCTTGGGAAGAGGCTTAGTGAAAATATCCATAATCTGATCCTTTGAGGACATAAATTCCAACTTGACTTCATTCTCATTTACCTTCTCTCTCAAGAAATGAAACTTGATGGATATATGCTTTGTCTTTGAATGCAACACTGGATTCTTTGAGATACTTATTGCACTTGAATTATCACAAAAGATTGTGACAGGCTCCTCAAACACAATTCTGATGTCCTTCAACATTTGCTTCATCCACAGGACTTGAGTACAATTGTTTGCTGTTGTTATATACTCAGCCTCTGCTGTAGATAGGGAAATTGCCTCCTACTTTTTACTTATCCAAGAAACCAATCTACTTCCCAAGAAGAATGCACCACCACTAGTGCTTTTTCTGTCATCCACATCTCCTACCCAATCAGCATCT
Organism: Cunninghamia lanceolata; assembly: GCA_027924645.1. Classification (NCBI taxonomy): domain Eukaryota; kingdom Viridiplantae; phylum Streptophyta; class Pinopsida; order Cupressales; family Cupressaceae; genus Cunninghamia; species Cunninghamia lanceolata. The sequence goes on along the minus strand of BSBN01000112.1, from coordinate 19,364,406 downwards.
GTATATTCATGAAGAGTGAAGTCATTATCCTTTGGATACCATAATCCATAATCAATTGTCCCTTGGAGATATCTAAAAATTCTTTTGACTGCTACAACATGGGATTCTTTAGGATCGGCTTGGAATCTAGAGACAAGCCCAACTACATTCATGATATCAGGTCTGGTTTGAGTCAAATAGAGCAGTCCTCCAATCATTGATCTATACCTTTTCTGATTTTCCTTAGGGGAGTCATCTTTACTCAACTGACATCTGGTTACCATAGGCGTACCTACTGGCTTTGAATCTTCCATTTCAAACTTTTTCAACAATTCTTTCATATACTTAGACTGAGATATAAAGATACCTTTGTCTGACTGATTGATTTGCATACCTAAGAAGAATTTCATTTCACCAAACATGGACATCTCAAATTTACTTTGCATTTGATCAGCAACTGTTTTGCACATACTCTCATTTCCACCAAAAATGATATCATCAACAAATACCTCAACAATCAGAATATTCTCATGATCAATCTTGAAGTAGAGATTATTGTCAGCAGTGCCTTTGTTGTAACCTAGCTTTAGCAAATACTTATCTAATCTTGCATACCAGACTCTTGGAGCTTGTTTGAGTCCATACAACGCTTTCCTTAATCTGTAGACCATGTCTCCCTGATCAGACAACTAAAATCCTTCCGGTTGCTCAATGTAGACTTCTTCTTCTAACTCTCCATTTAGAAATGTTGACTTAACATCCATTTGATAGACTTTAAAATCTTTATAAGTAGAAAAAGAAAGAAACAATCTAACTACCTCTATTCTTGCCATTGGAGCAAAGGTTTCTTCAAAATCAATTCTTTCCACTTGAGAATATCCTTTGCATAGCAACCTTGCTTTATTTCCTACAACTTCACCTTCTTCATTTAGCTTGTTTCGAAGACCCATTTAGTTCCAATCACATTTTTTTCCTCAGGTCTAGAAACAAGATCCCAAGTGTGATTCTTTTCAATTTGCATTAATTCTTCTTTCATTGGCTTTACCCAGTTTTCATCTTTGCAGGCTTCACTTACTATTTTTGGTTCAATCTTTGAGATCAGACAAATCTCTTCTTGATCTTCAACAATTCTTCTTCTAGTTCGGACACCTTTATTTCTGTCTCATATAATTTGATCTTCAGGATGATTCATCCTTACATACCTGGAAGTTTTGGGAATTGTTTGAGCCTCTGCTTCTTGAGCTTGTTCCTTAACTTATGCACTATCCTCTTGAATTACTGGATTTTCTGGATCAATCTGGATCTGGATCTGAGTTTGCACTTGCCTTTTTTGACTTGGATTTTCATCTTGCTCATCTGAATCATATCTGCAAGATCTAGAATGTCCTCCTTTGCTCTCATCAACTCTGACATTAGCACTTTCAACAATCTTTTTCAACCTCTTGTTAAAGCACCGATATGCTTTGCTTTGAGTAGAGTAGCCCAAGAAAATTCCTTCTTCACTTCTTGCTTCAAACTTGCTTAGATCCTCATCTCTTTTGATATAGCATTTACTACCAAAAACTCTGAAGTATCTTACAGTAGGAGGATGACCAAACCATTGTTCATAAGGTGTCTTACCATAATTGCCTTTGATCTGTACTCGGTTAAGAGTGTAGACAATAGTACTCACAGCTTCTCTCCAATAAACTTGAGGAACATTGTTTCCATCATCATGGTCTTGGTAGCTTCTTGAATGGTCCGGTTCTTTCTTTCCACAACTCCATTTTGTTGAGGAGTCCTAGGAGCAGATAATTGTCTTTTAATTCCATGCTTTTCATAGAATGAATCAAACTCACCAGAGGTAAATTCTCCACCTCTGTCGGATCTCAGACACTTTATCTTCACACCAATCTCATTTTCCACCATAACTTTGAATACCTTGAATTTGTCAAGAGCTTTTGATTTTAAGAAGGTTACCCACATCATCCGAGAGTAATCACCAATCAGCAACATAAAATATATGTCTCCTTGCACACTCCTAATTTTAGTAGGACCACATAGATCAGTATGCACAAGTTCCAACCGTTCACTTGAAAATTATTTTTTACTTTTGAATGAAATTTTGTTCTGTTTGCCCAATTGACATTCTCTACATATGTTATCAGGTTTCATAAGTTTTGGAAGATCTCTTATAGCTTGAGTAGAACTTATCTTGACAATGTTATCAAAATTTACATGACACATCCTCCTATGCCATAACCAACTTTGATCTGACTAAGCAATCAAACAACTTTTGCCAGAACTACTTAAATGAAAGATGTTACCCCTAGTTTGAGTACCAGATGCAATTTCAGTTCCAGAGCTTTCCAAGATTCTGCATTTTCCATCCTTGAATCAGAGATCATAATCCTTGTCAACCAATTGTCCAAACTTGAGAAGATTATGCTTCAGTCCTTCCACATATAGAACATCATTAGTGTTATTCTTACCATCAAAAGAGATGGATCCTCTACCACGGATTCTACCAGCTGAGTTGTCTCCAAATTACACAATTCCACCTTCATATTTTTCAAAGCTTACAAACTTACTTTTATCACCAGTCATATGATGAGAACATCCACTATCAATCACCCATTCATCCTTTTCAACAACCTGAGCAGCCAAGGCACTTTCCACATTTGTACAACTAGTAGATTCAGTAGACACATGATCTTTTTCCTTGATAGCAATGAACACCCAATCATCTTTAGTGGAACCTCTATGATCAGATTCATCATCTATGACTCCTTCTTCTCCAGCTTCTTCGACATAGTAACATTTTTTTTGACCTTTATATCTATTAGGGTTTGGTTTTGAGAACCTCTCCAGACATCTTGAGGCAAAGTGACCAATCTTATTACAAGCAAAACATTTGAGTGGCAACTTTCCTTCATATTTACCGGATCCTCTAGGTATTCTTTTGGTAATAAGAGATTCAAGATCTACAGTCTCAATTTCATCATCTTCAAGATCCTTCCTTGTCTTCACAAATTTGTTTGATCTTCCTGATGAACTTTCACTCAGATCATATTTTTTCTTTCCATACACACTAGCCTTAAATGCAGATTCAGACTTACGGAGAGAATCACCAAACTCACTCATTTCAAATGTTGAAAGCTTACCAACTAACTGATCCCTTGTGACAGTTTTTACTGTCCTGATTTCTTCAATGGTTGCAGCTTTATGCTTGTATGCTGTAGGTAAGGATTTGAGCACTTTGGCAACAATTTCTGATTCTTCCAATACTCCACCTGCATTTCTGATACTGATCACAAGTTCATTCACTTTCTGCATGTAGGAAGTAATGTTTTCATCTTCCCTCATTACCAATCTTTCATATTTACCCTTTAGGCTCTGTAGCTTGGCACATGTAACATATTTGTCACCTTCATACAGATTTTCTAACTTTTTCCAGATTTCATGGGCAATTTTCAAATCTAGGACATTTGTCGATTCTGTATCAGACAGGGCACTCAATAAAGCTTCTTTGGTTCGAATATTGTATTCAGCTTCCTTGAGTTCATCGAGAGTAGAAGGGCCATTCTTCATAATCTTATACTCATTCTTTGTTATTGCCCAAAAGTCATTACCAGTACATTCCAAATGACATTGCATGCATACCTTCCAAAGGGAGTAATTTGTTCCATCAAATCTTAGACTTTCCTTCTTATAAGTCGACATCTTGGATCTCCTCAAGCAGTCAAGCTTCTTTTAGAGGATCTGGCTCTGATACCAATTGTTGGAATTAGACCAGACAACTGAGAGGGGGGGTGAATCAGTTGTCCCAAAAATTAATCTTTTCTTCCTTTTAATCTTCTTTCACAATTTGCAAATTGATTAATGATGTAAACATTAAAGCATGAAACAACATCACATAAGCAAAGACATAATCAACACTTTTGACACCAAGATTTTTGACTTGGAAACCCGGTTAAGGGAAAAACCATGGTGGGTGTTAGCCCACAAGATTTGTACCCTGTTAAAAGTACTTAAAAAGAATGGGAAGGCACTTCCCTTTGGGCTCACTGCCTAGAGCTCACTACTCAAAAGAGAGGCTCACTGCCTACAAGAATTTTAAGTTTAACACAGAAAGATTTAACTGAGAAATAGCATCTACTTCATCCTGGTTCAATTTCATTGAATGCTCATAAAACTTTTGTTTTGCTTCCAAACTCTTCTTCACTAAATTTTTATTCTATTATGCATTTGCTCTTTTACTCCTCTTCTTTGCTCTACTCCTAATCCTTTCTTGGATTTATTATTTTTGCTCAAGGATGATTTTCCACGACTCAGCTACACTCCTTTATATGCTTCATCAACCTTGGAATAAACATCAAGGTTGGCACACCAAACATCCTACTTAATGTGAATCACTAAGCTATTGGCTAAACATTGCTAAGACTTGAATCTTCTTTCAACAACACACCACACTCTATAGAATTGCTTCTAGAACATTTGCAATATGCTTGAATCATTCGGTCAGCCAGGACTGGGAAGAACAACAACACCAAGAAGGAAATGTTCACCAACAAGATCAAACTTCAATGCAAACCTCCAACACAGCAGTCACATGATCCAGAGACCTCCACAAGCACAATAAATTCAACAAAAACATCTGCACTCCTCCAAATCATTAGAATCACTTGCATCTTCATCTGGAACCTCAAGAATACTATCTCTCATGACTGTCATCTTAGAAAGATTGCTTGTGGACCTCCAAACCATGAACCACTTGAATGGATGATACACACTAACTTCCCAAACATGCCTCTAGGTCCGCAGATCATTATTTGACATATCCAAAAGGATATGGACCACTTCTCTGTCACTCTGTCTCTGCAAAACCAGTTCTACTTAAATGGCCATAGTTTCTTCAAATCTTCATGCGGACCTCTCAAATCCTGACTGGAGCTACTTCACACAATCCTCTATACTGTCGTATGATTTGCATCCATTGATCTTTATTAATTTTCTCAACATTCCAGTCTTCTAGTCAGGCAACAAGATAGGATACAGTTGACACCAATTGCAACAAGAATATGTTGACATCAATGACAACACCGATTAGGCACATATTTGCAACAAGGTGCAGGTTGGGCAGGGATTTGGGTAGGTCTAGGAGGTGGATTTTGAGGTGTTGATGGCAACATTATGGCTGGCTATTGTGGCTGAGATGGAATCATAGGTTGCTAAAAAGGAGCATTTTTCTACCATTGTTGGCTCTTGTTCCATTGAGGTTGCCATTGTTGTTGCTGAGTAGGTCACTGGGTGTTATAGTTGGGACCTTGGAAATTTTGTTGAGGCCATGAGTTTGGCTATTGTTGGTTCCAACCAACTTGTGAAGTAGGCCATTAGGAGTAGGCCATTGTGGGTTTTGCCATGTATTTGGGTTACCAGGCCATTTTTGAGTATTCCAAGCAGAGAATTTCTAATTTACAACAGGAAAGGAAGAATTAAAATTAAGTGGATCAGAGGGAATACCTTGTCATTGCTACCAAGGTCCCTTTTGAGCTATGAAGAACAGTTGCCCATCTTCTCCTTCAAATGGCTGTAATTTTGGCCTTTCAATCTTTTCTTACTGGATACTGGCCTCCCTTTTGCATTTACAATTGGCCTTCCTCTGTCTACAGTTGGGGCAGTATTCATCAAGCATTGCATCTACCTCTTCATGTTTCTTCTTGATGTGAAGAGTGTCCAACTGTGTAGGCATATGGCTAATAATGTCCTCCTTCATGTTGGTCTACAAGTTACTAATTTCCACTCTTGAAACTCCATTAGTCGCCTTGCCTGTGATGGCTACTCTTTCTCCCCTTAGTTTTCTGGAAAAGGTTCTAGAATAATTTCTGCAGCTTTGTAGACATCCTCAAAGCAAAGTTGAGATATATGCCCTATTCTGATGAGATTGAGGGCATCCATGCAGTCATCATTAACCCCCCTCAAAAAGACCAGCTTCAGTGATTCTTCAGACAATTTATTTTGAGGGTTTTTCTTCAAGGCAAACTGGAATCTTTCAACATAGTCTTCTAGTGGTTCATCCTCTTTCTGTGAAATCCTAATGATGTCATCTCTCCTCCTATCATGTCCTCTGCAGTAGTCTTTATATTTTTCTAGGAACTTTATCTTCATGGTATCCCAGTCTGGAATGACATCTTTCCCCAACCCCATAAACCATCTTAAAGTAGCATCTTTTAGTGTGGCGAGGAATAGCTTGAGTTTGTAAGGATCAATGGTGTAGTCATAACTCCTACACAAGACATCAAACTCAAATAGGAAAGTGTCAGGATCTTCAGTCACCAAGCTATAGGAAACAGGTAATGCAGAAGGTGGTATATTTTTCAAAGTAGCAACCTGTGCTTGGTCTGGGATAGGGAATTCAAACATTACTTGTCCTAGAGGATCCTCTATTGCAACATCTGCCTGTAAGGAAATAAGAGCATCCAAGAATGTACATCCAGGATCAATAGTGTCTTCGGTAACTTTAAATTTTATTGGGTTGCCTCAAAAACACTATCTACTATGCCAAAAGGTGGAAATAGACATAGTTTATTTCCCAATCATTGAACCTTCAGAGAAAAGACTGATGCATCTTTACAGTTTTAACAATAGACAACAGATTCAACTTACAGAATCACAACCATGAAAGAACAATAAATAAGAACACATAGATTTACGTGGGGAAAACCCTTTTGGGCAAAAAACCCCACACTCCAAAAGCCAAAGATCATTGTATTAATTAGTAACAAAAATACACAGTTACAATACAATATCAGACTCTCAAGCCTTTCATGGAGATTTACATCTTGTTCTTGATCTAGAGAATCTCAACAGCAACATGGCAAGATCATCCTTGCTCTCTCTCGACCTCTATTTCTCCTTTTCTCAGTTCAGTCCCTTCACATACTATTATCATGTTGCGTACAACATACAGCATAGGACTTCCCCGAATAAGAAAACAGAGCTCACTAGATTGAACTCTCAATCAAACTCTATCGATCCAAGATTGTCAATCTTTTACTCTGTCTCACACAGTCTCCACTACTTTTAGCAATCAAACTATCTGAGCAACCAATTGATTTAGTTACACTCCGTCCAACCGTCCAAACTATCATCTAACTGTTCACATTCAAGAGGACTCATTAGTCCCACATTCATCAGCCAGTGATCCTTTGATCGCTTTATATACAAGACCACTCAGTAAGACTATTGTCGGCAATTTTATTGCCAACAATGTTAGTCATAGCCTCATCAGAATAGCCCAAGCCATCAGAGACCACTTCACCATCCACACCGATGGTGCCTTATCCCACCGACACCAATGCTTTGCCAACCCTTCATAGGAGTGACAATTAACATCGGAGGGACTTCCAAACCTCAGACCGACCATGCTTCTCACACCGACGCAAACCTTCAACAGTTCATTGGAGTAGCACAAAGAAATCAAAGGGAAATCTTCTAGCCACGTCGATGTCACTTATCACGTCGATCACCCAAACCTCCATCAGAGTGTCTCAACATATCGGAACGACACTTCAAAACTAAGCCGATAGTGATTTCCATATCGATGACCTTTCTCTGTTAGAATGACTCTCACCGACACCAACCACCATCAGAATAACACACAACATCGATGATAGTCTCTCATATCACCCTGATAGTCCATGTATGGCTGATACAAAGAACAACCCACTATGAACAACGAGATCGCTGAGACTCTTGTCAATCATTGTAAATCTGAGACACATGTACTCAACACTGCCATGGTTCTAAAAGTCCCTTCTGTAGTTGTGGAGGAAGCTGATGGAGATGTAGAAGGTGTTAATGAAGATGTAAGGGGAAACTCTTCCTCAATACTTTCTATTGTATAATTGATAAAGTCAGTTGTGTCCTTGTTATCCTGAGAAGTCAAAGGGAGTAATCTACCTCGGTGATCTCTCTGCCTCTGCATACAGTAATTTGAGCTTTATGTTTCAGCAGTCCTGCACAATGTTAGTAGAATATCTGGTGTTTCCTAAAAAGTGAATTTATTAAGTCTAATGCTAAAAGTAGAATTTAAACTATGAAAGCGTATAAAAACTAATGAGACTATGAAAGTCGTACCATCCCCGGCAACGACACCAAAAATGTAGAGGAAAACTAATGCATTGTAAACTTAAACAAAATTCAAGGGTAAACCTATATGAATAGTCCACTCTATCATTGCATTCCTACATTGAATTATTGACCAAGAAGCATAAGATTATGATGATTCCTGCATTATATCTACCTTCAAGACTCATTTCTATCCTAAAATAACTCATACAGACTTATTCTAATTAACCTAGTTTACTGAAGTTCACAGAAATGTAAGAACAACAAAAATAGTTTAAAATCTAGTTGCTACGGGTACCTTCAACATAAGCTGAAGATAACTATATTCAACAGAGAATTAAAAAATTAACTCAAAATACATATAATGATAAAAGAATTGACACTAACCTCTAGAGGACTTAAAATATGCACTCTATTCATGAATCATAGCTACTAGAAATAGCAATCAAGATATCTTACTCATTCCACAATGCAACTTTATAAAATAACATGAAATAGTTTTAACTAGAGATGCATAAATAAATAAGGAAATATATGAATTGAGGGTTAGTACCTTGAGTGGCTAGCTCAGGGAACTATCTCACTTAATCTGGAAACTAAATCTACTTTAGTTTCTCATAACACATAGTTGTATTCACTTCATATCAAAAACAAGATCTTTTCAGATTATATTTAATAAAACATGACTAGATCTTCCAACATAAAAACAAAGTAACTGTTGAGCGACTATAAAAATAAAGTAACTTGGAAAGAAAAACTAACTTACCATCAAACTCATCCCTCCTAACTTATACAAAAATAGGAGAGTACGATGTAACTACCAACTAACTTGATCATCAATTCATCTCTAGCTATCAAGGTATAGGTTTGAGATCAATTTATTAATCTAACTGAAACAAAGGAAGCAGAGTTCCATTCAAACAGAAATTCCTATTCAACGACTCATGAATGAAAACACATAAGCTTCGATTAGAATCCTAGAACAAGTCTTCTTCTTCTCTTGTATTTATTCTTCCATGATCACATTCAGCGTCAGTTGGCGCTTAATGGTGACTTCCTTCAATGCTCTATCTTGCAATGTGCTACGAATTCTCCTCTCCTTAATGCTACCAACTCACTGCTACATAGGGTTAATCCATAAAACATATGCATACAAAATAGCCTTCATAATTAATCTATAAAATCTCATTTATATACATACATACTTATGTCTAACTCATGCAATTGACAAATATTATTACCATGTTTCATATTGGCAGATTAGGTTCAAGGTTTGCATATATATATATATAAGACAACATATTATGGTGGTAATGTCTTAGAAAAGTATTTTAAATATCATAGGTATAAAGTCTGGAAGCATAAGAAATAGCATAAAATAAGTCAACATTTGAATGCATCACCAAGAACAATTGGATGTCACAAAACCCCTATATAGCTGATACAAACTGTGCGAATGTACATACACAGGAAATAAGGTTTTTCCCCTAAACCACTGGTAAATGTTTTTCGTTTATTTAAAAGATGTGGGTCTGATAGGAATGGTTCCAAACCGGTGCCTACTCTATGGGCAATAGAGTCATAGTTCATCAATAAAATAACAAACTGAAATCAAAAGGAGCAATGGGTTATGTATTTGCATACACCATGTTGGGATTCCTATTTTCAAGCTAAGTATTTACAAAATCTTACCAAATCCATCAAATTTTCCTAAGGGGTCCCTATGATTTTACCCTAGTGCATGTTGCTGAAACTCTAATTTTGGCTAACTCTGAAACCTTGAAAAGCCTAAAAATTTGGCTAAGTTTGAAATCTGATGGATCCTCCAAATTCTAGTATCTGTAGTTTAACTCCTATGGATTCGAAACCTATCTCAAACATTCTGACAGTATATTTTAAAATAATTTAAAATATAAGTCTTATACTTAAATGTTATTTTAAAATATACCTCCTTCCGGGATTTCGGGACCAAAGTGGATTTCGAGACCAAAGTGGATTTCAAGACCAAAGTGCATTTCGGGATTTTGGGACCAAAGTGCATTTTGTGATTTCGAGACCAAAGTGCATTTCGAGATTTAAGGACCAAAGTGAATTTCAGGATTTCAAGACCAAAGTTCATTTCAAGACTAAAGTAGATTTTAGGACCAAAGTGGTTTTTAGACCTTTTCCAAAAATCTTCTCCGACCCCCTGAATTTTCAAGACCAATTTGGAGATGCAAAAAATTGAGTTTTCAAATAATTTTTTGAGGAAAGGGTTAAGTTTTTCATGGAGTTTCGGGACAAACTTATAGTTTTGACTTTTGACACTTTTTGTCCCATCAGGATTTCAGGTCCCGACTGGACTTTTGGACCTTTTCCAAAAGATCCAAAATTCCTAAGTCCTCTTACCGACCCGACACCCACCGAAGGCCCAAGAACGCGCAGAAACACGCCAACAACTTTCAAGATGATCATTAATGCGAAATGGGTAGTTCAATTTTATGTTTTTATTGTAGTTGGTGGGGTTATTGGGGGTTTTCCCATCCATTTCATCCTCAAATCTGACTTGTGAAGGCTATAAAGGCAAGTTTGAAACTCATTTCAAGGGTTGGTTCTTTGGTGGTGGCTGGAGCTTGTGCAGGTTCATAAATACTTCTAGGGATCCAAATCACACCATGTCCAGGTGCAGAGAAGTAATGGGGTGGTGAAACAAATGAAAGATAGTGTGCATTAGGGGTTGTGCAGAGAATGTCTCCATGATTGTTTGTATGTATTTAGGGTTTTCCTCTTATCACATTTGCTAATAAGTTTGTATTGGGCATTTGAAAATGTGACAACATTTTAAATATATTACAAGCTTTGTAATTGTCATATGTTATTTACATTTGAATGCATGTAGTTTGTTCTGGATTACTAAGTAAGTTTGAAGCACAAAACTTGCAATTTGATATAGCATATGCTTAGATCAATTTTTCTTTGTTTCCTTTCAATTGTTTTCTTTTCTATCACCTGTGATTTTGTGGCCCAACTGGATTGGCACTAATCTTGGCTCCATCAAACCAATCTCATATCATTTAAAAGAAACAAACATTCACCAGTGGTTTAGGGGAAGAACCATCTTTCCTCTGCATGCATACTTGCACAGTTTGTATCAGCTATATAGGGGTTTTGTGACAGCTAGTTGTTCTTGGTTCAGTGACAGTTTTGGAATCAAGATAACGAGTTGGGTTTGGTGGTTCATCTAGCTTGAACTCAATACCTATTAAGGTATACCCCTTGGAATGTCCCTCCAGAGCCTAGCTAAGCTCGAAGTGTAGGGGATGAAACCCACTCCCGTAGATTTGACCTTTAACTATCCACATTCTATTGATGGACTGATTATGCTTGCATGACAACAACCCTGGCCTTGTGAGTGTGTTTCTATCCTAGGAAGTGGAGCTATGGTTTTGGGACCCAACAGATTGGTGACGTTGTCATGGATAGATTATTGCTTGGGTTGGAAATAATTTGAAGACTCTACTGGTTGGAGAGATCAAAATTATTTTAAAGCCTTGAAGATCAATCACACTTCAAGGAATTCCTCTTTGGAAGAGGTCGTGATTCTGTTGTCAAAGGACATAAGTTTGTTACTGCTTCCCCTTAGTTGTTGTTGGTGATTTGAAGACCCCATCTCAAGGTGTAGTAGCTTGTGAAATAAAGGTACATGGTTTCTTTTCTTCCTACCTTTGCAAATTGTTGTTCCTATCATGTTGAAAGAACAAATTTGTGTGCCTCTATTTTCTACCCTACATTATAGGATGTTTTAGTTATGGAAGGTTGGTATGGATATGACTATTCTAGGGTTGCTCTTTCATTTGAGTCTTCCAATGTCTTAGACCCTAGAAACTACATTGGTGTGGATTCTCATGACCATCTGTTGATCTCTAAAAGGAACAGCTAGAGACAGCCTTTGGGAAGTTCTGCAGATGGGGGACCAGGATGCGCTCTACAAAACAACATCTGGGGTTTTAGAAGCAGGCTCTTCAGATTTTCACTGGGAGGGGAAAAGGGAGAGAGAGGAGCTGATAAAACAAAATCTATACTAAGGCGATGCATTGAAACTGAGATAGTTCATTCACTAGACATCATAGTATAATTCTAGTTTTATTAACTTCGAGAAAGTTTGAAAGAGTATTAAAGATGATTCAAAGTGCCCTCAGCATCACATAAACTAAAGATATAAAAGCTTAAAACACAATAGTAAATGATTATAACTATTCCTTAATAGACATAGAGTGATATACTTAGCAGATTTAATAGAAAATAACATAGCACAGAGGCAAGAATTGCACAATTGATGTATTATATTTCTATTTAACAACTTAAAATGCTAAGGTCTTAGAGTTATATTACAATCAAATGACTACCAGGATATCCAAAAACTATCCTTCTCCAAAAGTGATGAACCCCTAAAAAGATCATGTTACTCCCTCTTATAGAAAACACCTTCGAAGAGAGAGAGAGCGCAACTGAAAAGATTCCCCATAACGCTAGTGAGGCACCCATCATGGCAGCCGTTGCAACTGCCATTTGAAAGGATAATCCTATTTCCATCCTTTCTAGCACTAGCGCCACCTATTAGAGAATGTTGAACAGCTGCCAAGAAAAAGATATGTGGCACCATGTTGGTGAAACATGTTGCAGCCTTCCATTCATCCACCAACAGCTTGCTAAGAAAAAGGACCAATAGCACCGAGAAAGCCTCTCAAGCTTTAGAGATGTTCTAGCCTGCACTTGGATGACACATGGCCTTTTCCATTGCCTCCACGCACTGCACAAATAGAACCAACAACCCTTTCCAAATGGAAAGCGGGTTGGACACGTGGTGCACTAGCATAACCTGGAGAGAGTCTTGCCTTTGCCTTTGATAGAAAATGCACCGCGCCAACACGTGGCATACTGGCACAACTACAAAAAGTTTTGTTCTTGACTGCTAGAGAAAATGCACCCTATTGACACGTGGCAAGATCCATGGATTGTAAAAAGATAGAAAGTGAAACCCGACATTCAAAAGACCACCTCTTAGTGATGCCGCCACATGGCACCTCTGTGCAATTTTAAAAGGACAAAGGTCTCACAAACACTAGAAAATGTGCCGCTTTGACACATGGCCCACTCCACAAACAACATAACTTAGGAACCTTTCGATGCCACCAAAAAGAAAAAAAAGGCCGAAGGCTGCTGGAAATGAAGTGTATAGCTTATGGAGACTCCTTGGGGACCTCTGCCTATGGAGGTAAGAACCCAGAAATTCCAGTTTCACAAAAAGAAGAATAGGATGCTCAACATTATATCTTTGAGAGTCGATTACAAAGGCTCCCAATCAATTTCTGTAGGTTGTGCCTTTTGTTGCAGCGCCTCAAAAGTTCAGTCGACATCAGTCATCTCTTTGAAAGATAAGATGCTCAACGTGGCCAATGCGACCTCAATGTGGAATTTTAAATGTGCTAGAGGGTATAGAATTGCGTCCACCTCTGAGGCACTTAGAGAAGAACTTAGGGCCTATAAAACAAACTGATCCTATTGTCGGTGCTCCAAAAGTTTCTTGATTTGAGTCTCTACCATGACCGACCCATTTAAGAGGAACGGGGAAGGGAGTCCAAGATGGACCAACTACTCAATATGCCCCTTCATTTGCTTCACCATTTTCTCCAGGGCACAATGGCACTCCTTGGCCTTTATGGATGCCTTATTACATTTAATAAATTTGTTGGCCTTCTTTGCCACTAGCCTTCTATCATTTATTCATGTTGCACTTAAAGAATCTTCAGTAGTAGCATACAACTTTTGGACCAAAAGTTGCGACTCAGCCACCTTCAGGGCGATAGATGTCAAAACTTGCTCAATGGTGGAATGAGCTTTCACACTTAACTCCTAAGCATCCATAATGAATCTCAAAACTAGTAGAAGGGACATGGCAACTCCTTTGATTTTCTCCCAATAGGTAAAATATAATTGCTAAAGCATTGGGAGAAAGTCAGCCTGCACACTGGAACTTACCAGTTCACTCTATAGTTGTTGGATCTACAAATCCTTATCTTTTCCTTCAAGTTGCAGCTTCACAATCTAGTTCTCCTCCTTTTTCTCTGCCGAGGCATGTGAGGTGGCATCGGAAAGGTTCTTTTGAACCTGTGCCAACTCCTGCTCCCTGACCTGTAGCCTCACGTTAAGGCTTTCCTTCTCCTTCTTCGCAACGTCCTCAACCTGGACACAATACAACTCTGTCTATAGCTTACCCTTTCCAGCTTGTTCAGCCTCCAAGGCCCCTTTTGAGATTTTATCTTGTAATTCCTTTTGTATTCAGGAAATCTCCACATCTTTGTCCTTGCTCTCCATATTGAGCCGCTCTACTGTGGCCTTGACATTTTTTAGCTCTTGCCCCCGCTTTCCTGCCTATTAGTTGGCTTTCAAATAATCTATTGTGACAACCCTTTGAGTCTGCTCCATTAGCTCAACTTTATCCTATGGACGAGCCTGGCTAATGTTGATATCGATGGCATGGACTATGTAATCATCTGACTGTATCTACCCTTTTGGCTTGTTGACATTGGGGGTCATTGATGCTATCAACACAATTTGTTGTGCCTCATCATACACAGTACTCATTTTTGGGGCCGCCGACATCTATACATTTTTCATCTTATTTTTTGTACCCTCTTCTCCCGCTCCTTCTTGGTTGCATCAATTTGACTGCTATACTGCTCAAGGGATTGTATATACTACCCAACGAAAGGTGTGCCAGTAGGAAGACCAAAAGGAATGGGCACAACAAAAAATGTTGCTTGAGTCCTCACAAAAGTAGACAATGGGAAGCTCTGAGTGGCAGGGGAGAAAGGCAAAATGTTCTACAGGGGAATCAAAGAGACATGCAAAGGCATGGGAGAAAACAAGGGAACAGAGGAGATCAGGAGCGTCAGAGTGACCTGTAAGGAGGATGAAACTGGAGGGGGGATGAAGGCGCAAGAGACATGGATGCAAAGATAAGAGACAAGGGTTGTGAAACGACAGAAGAAATGACTATAGCAATAGAGGTTGTAGTGGACACGATGGGGGAAACTAGAGATTGGGAAGAGAGAATGGGAGGAGTAGAACATACCTGCATTGTGGGAGCCGCAGAGGTTGGCGTGACATCAACTACATACTCTTCATCCATCGGGTTGCTTAAGTCAGCCTTTCTTCACTTTTCCCTTTGCTTGGGCTGAGAGGATACCTTTGAAGGAGATCCCTCTACCACAGAACCTGAAGAATCTATCTTTCTTCACTTGAGCTTCTGTGTGTCCTTTTGAAAAGCTAGATCATAAATTGTTGGTCCTTGGGTAGGAGGTGACTCTGCAGGTCTCTCTTCAACACTCACTGATTGGGATTCACCTGCTATTGTTAGAGAACCCAGTGGTAAATGCCCCTCCTCCCATTTGGTATCGAATACATCATTGAAATCAAGGGAGTCATAGGGGGTATTCAAGTCGTGTATCTCTTGATGATACACCCAAAAAGTTGCAATCTTCTCATTATCCTAGCCCTCATTTTCTAGGTGACTCTTCAGTGCTTTGTGGATCTTCACTGTGGGTCAAAATCCTTCTTTCGATTATAAAAAGCAAACCACACCATCCTTGGCTGCACTGTGGAGCTATGCGCCAAATTGACAAAAGTAGCAATAGATTCAATGCTTAGGGATCATTGATCATCCCAGTACTTCCATGACTCATGCGCAACCTAAGTGGTTATGTTCATTGCTGCGAAACCTCCATCAAGATCATAACTCCATTGGTCACATATTATATCCAGACCAAGCTCAATGAGCTTGAATATGTGAAATTTTTCTGAATACCTCTTCTTTACCGTTACTCCTACCCTAGTCAGTGGAGTGGAATATATTATTTCTTTCTTCCATCTAGCTCTGCATTATCCATCAACAATACTCAGCTGTCGGGCCAACTCTAGGGCCAGCCTCTTGTTGGTTAAGTATGTAGGAAGCCTGAAGGGCTCTCCCCTGAAACCATGCATCTTGAAAAAAGTAAAGTTGGTTCTGAAGAACCAATTGAAAGGGAGCTTTCTATTCACCATCCATGCTTTCTGATGGTCTGCAATCAGGGCTGTCTTGTCTTGGCGGGTTAGGTCCAAGAGTGCCAGAGTTAAAAATAGGTTAGAAAATAAATAGTAATTAGATGAAGTAGATGGGACATGGGTCCATGCAAATACTAGGATAATCTTTGTGGGGTCAGACTCGTTTGCCACAACCAAATCCATATAAGATGTGAAGAAATATATACCCTGGTGTAGCATCATGTGAGCCAATAAAGAAGAATAAGTGGAAGAATACTAAGTGGAGTATGCCGCTAGTTGTGCATGCATAGCGTCAAATATGACATCTACAAAATCCATTTTGGATTCTTCCTTTTATTTTCTCAAACAAAAACCTAACGCCAACTAGAATTTGAAGACCTGAGAGTCACTATCCATGCTAAAGATGAAAGCAAGAATAGAAAAGATATCATGCATTTCGTGTTGTCTAAAGTTTGTGAGTGCAAGGGGCATCTTCGGCATGGTTGTGTCTTCCTTATCCCTATCGAGCTCATGGTTGAAAAACTTTATCTGGTTCCTTCTTCCAGCAAAATAATATTCCAGCTTTTGTCAATCACACACTTCAACTGATGGGCTGGAAGGAAAAAATAGCATGTCTCGAATGGCTTGGGCACATATAACAATCTTGAGATGATGCCTGACAATAATCTTGTTATCGAGGTCATACGCTCGCTCACAGGCATTGAACGATTCGAGGCAAGGGTGGACCATTGGGACCATGAACTAAGGTAGACCACAGTTCCATAGCTGAAAACCCAAACTCTCATAGTCTCTCTTTGCTTCTTTGGCTAACATCCTCTCATGAGTGCCCAAGCAGAGACCCCCTTGGGCTTTTATGCAGTCTAGCATCATAGAATTCATCTACATAGTCTACTACCAGACTTGCATCCCTAGAATTTCCTTTGGGCGAACTTCACGTATTTGGCAGCTGTGACTTTAGTGGGACAGGAGCGGAAGCATATGACCTACTCTTCGAAACATCTAGGAAGAAACCTGCGGATCCTACCTATGCGCTGGAAGATGTTTCGACCAGGTCCATAGTCTCAAATCTTCTACCTAGAACTCTATTTTGCTTGATAATTGCACGGTGTGAGAAACAATTCACACTCTACTCTTAAGAAACACAATCCCAAGTGCTCAAACACCCCGAAAAGCTTTGCAACTATCTCGCTATCTACTTTGAACTCACAACTGCACTGAAAACTCAACACTTAGATCTCTTCTACACTGGATTGCTTCAATCGCTGGAATACTACAAATGCTTGGAATACTATAAATGAGCTAAGGGAGAAGCATTTAACTGCTAATGCATAATGCATTCATGTGAAATTAATTTGATTTCCCTCGTGATGTGTGGATCCTTAATGGGCAGGTAAGGCATGACTCATAGCACCGCCTTTTCGGGGAATTCAAAGCCAAGAGCATACTAGGAGGGGACACATGGCAAGATGCATTAATAAAGGCCCAAGAGTGCCTGTCAGAGACATCTCTTCAAGAAAACCTAGGTGGCTAAAGCTAAGTTGGCAAGACACCTGGTAGAAGGACAAAAAACACACACACAAGGTGCTTATTGAAGGGAAACACACAAGAGAAAGGAAACAAGCAAACTATTTACAAAGGAATTGAACAAAGGCACAACATTAATTAAAATGCTTAAGATGGACCCCGTTCACCAGAAGCCTAAGAACATTTCCTCCAAATCTTCAAGTTCAAAAGAATTGCTCTCTTTGTAGTTGGTAACATGGAAAGGGCCTTTCTATAGTGAATCAAATTTGGTGTGTTGTCCTGGCTTAGTGGCTCATTCATCATATTTTAGAACCAAGTCTCCCTCCCAAAAACCTAGATCGGATGCCTTTTTGTCAAACCATCTTTTGACTATTTGTTGGTGATTGATCATGGTGTTGTGAGCATTCTCTCTAATTTCTTGTACACCGAGTAGTTCCTCTAGTCTTAATTCCATAGCATCATTTTCTTCAGTCTCCAAAGACTTAAGCAATTGCAATGCCAAGATTTCCATAGAAATTGGCAATACGACCTCTTTCCCATATACTAACTCATACAAAGAAGCTTTCAAACCATGCATAGGAGTAATTCAGTCAGCCAAGAGTGTCATTCATAAGTGCATGTGCCATTCTCTTTGGTGATCCGCACCTATCCGTTTGATCAACTTGATCAAATTCTTGTTTGTAGACTCTGCTAGCCTATTGCCTTGCAGATAATAGTTAGACAAGGTTTTGAGAAAGATCTCATTGTTGAGTGCAAATTCTGATATTTTAGAACCCATAAAAGCTCTTGTATTGTCTAAAATGATGGTTTTGGAGGAACCAAAACATGCCACCAATTCTTCTAGAAAGTTGAGGATCTCATTTTCTATGGCGTTCTTTAGCGAAACTGCTTTCGACCACCTGGTGAAGTAATCTATTGCTATAAGGATCCATTTATTCGTGGAATTGGATGTTGGATTGATAATTCCTATAAAGTCTAAGCCCCACTGAGCAAAAGGTTCATCCACCATGATCAGGCTCAAAGGCATGGTTGAATTCCTACATTTACTGATTAAGAATTGACACTGCTAATATTTCTTGGCTTGATCATGGCAATCTAAGAATAGAGTCGGCCAATAATATCCCATGCGCATGATTTTGGTTGCGGTTGTTTTTGCAAGGAAATGGTCACCTACAGGGCTACCGTGGAACTCGTGTAGGATTTTGGTTGCTTGGAGATTATCCACACATTAGAGGAAGACTCCGTCGAAGTTCCTTTTGAACAGAACTCCTTCAAGTAATGTGTAACTAGTTCCTTGCAATCTAAAGAATCTCCTTTTATGAGAAGGAAGGTTGTCGAGGTACTTACCAGTTTCCATAAATCAGGCTCTATCTGTGACCCATGATTCCTCTGATTCAAATTGATTGATCAAAACCTTCTCTAGAATTTCCTCTTCGGTCAGAGATTCAGCTGCATGTGCTAAGTATCCATAGAGTCCTCTTCCTCAGATCACTTTCATAGGCCTAACTTCTATGTCATATTCTAGTATCTTTGTAATCCAATTTGCTCTCCTATCGGTGATCTCTCCTTCCATGATATACTCTCGAACACTTGAATGCGCGACATAAATCATTACCTTGCTTCCTGCAATAAGGTGCCCAAATTTCTTCAGACCTTTTACTATAGCGAATGCCTATTTTTCCACAAAATTATATTTAGCCTCATTTTCCAGTAAGGTCTTCGAATGGAAGGCGATGGGGTGTTCTCCCTTCATCTTTGTATCTTTTTGTGTTAGCACTGTAGTGATGCTATATTCACTACTGTAAACATACATGATGAATTATTTTGAAATGTTAGGATTAACTAGCACTGGAGCTGAAGAAATTGCCTCTTTGACTTCTTCAAAAGTTGCTCTTCCTTCGGGAGTCCACTTAAAAGCTTGATCCTTTTTTAACATTAGGGTGATCGGTCTAACCAACCTAGAGAAGTCAGATATGAACTACTGACGAAATTAATCTTTTTGAGGAAAGATTGGAGTCCTTTCTTAGTCATAGGCAAGGGTAATCCTTTGATAGCTTGTACTCTTTCAGGGTCTATAGAGATCCCTTCTTTAGATAGCACATATCCAAGCAATTTTCCTTGCAAAACGTTGGACACACGTTTTTTGGGGTTTAAAGACACTCTAAATTCTTGGCATCTCTGGAAATCCTTCTCCAAGTGATCTAAATGATCCTCTTTTGATTTAGAGAAGACTGTGAGGTCATTCAGGTATATAAGTATGATCGCGGTGATCAGGCCTTTGAAAGCGATGTCCAAGGCTCGCTAGAAAGTAGCTCCAACATTGGAGAGGCTGAAGGGCATTTTAGCATATGTGAAGGTTCCCCATTTGGCGATGAATGTGGTCTTCTGCTGATCTTCTTCTTTTACCCAAACCTGGTTGTATCTAGAGAAGCCATCTAACAAAGAAAACATTTTGGAAACTACAATAGTTTTCAAGATCTGCTCCATGGAAGGTACTGGATAATGATCCTTCAAGGATACCCTATTCAAATCACTGAAGTCCACACACAACCTATTATCTCCATTTTCTTTCAGATGGGGACCAAATTGGATACCCAGGTAGAATGCTTGATCAGATATATTATTTTTGAATCAACAATCTTTTTTAGCTCCTAATCCATCAAGGACTCTATCCTTGGATTGGCTGGCCTTTTCTTCTGGTGGACATGTTTGGCTCCTTCAACTAGATCAATGGTATGCTGGATCACATTGCGATCGT
The DNA here is from genome assembly GCA_027924645.1 of Cunninghamia lanceolata. Classification (NCBI taxonomy): domain Eukaryota; kingdom Viridiplantae; phylum Streptophyta; class Pinopsida; order Cupressales; family Cupressaceae; genus Cunninghamia; species Cunninghamia lanceolata. The sequence goes on along the minus strand of BSBN01000112.1, from coordinate 19,343,954 downwards.
AACCTTTGAGATCATCATAAGTCCATGCTACAACTCTATCATATTTGTCATGAAAGGATATCAGCCTTTTTTTGTCTCTTTTTGATACATCCTTCTCGACTTTTAGCTTCCTGCCACCTCCGATATCAAGATCAACATAATTACCTTTATTTGCAACAAACTTTCTCTTGTCGTTTCTAGCATCATCAAAATCAAACAGGTTTTCTAGAGTGATCAAACCTTTTGGGAGCTTATTTGTTCTAAGCTGAATGATCTAATATTCATAGGCTTCTTTGACCTTCGGATATAGTTTCTCTACAAACTCAGAAGATTACTAGATAAAATCTACAATCTAGTTGTCACTCTAAAAAACTTGCTAGTTCTAATCATTGTCGAGGATAGCTGGTCTCACAATTACCCTTACTGAATGTTTATTGTCCCAGAAGTCTGTGACTACATCAAATTGCGATCCAATTGTAGCCAATCTATCAGCGTCTACATTTTGAGACCTCGAGATTATATTGAAGGCCTCAAATCCTTCGATTGGGTCCCATACCCTATGTCAATAGGATTGTATTTGTACATTTTTTTTGCTTAAGTCCCTCTTACTTACTTTATTACTAGTTTAGAATCACCAAAAACACTCGACTGCTTCACTCCCATTCACTCCGCTAGACTGAGGCCTTGGACCAGGCCTTCATACTTGGCCTCATTGTTGGTGCAGGCAAATTGGAAGCAAAAAGCCCAGAGAGTCTCATCCCCAATAGGAAATACTAGTCAAATGCTAGCTCCCAAACCATTCTTGCATCTCGCGTCATCAAAGTGCAGAGTCCATAGACCAAATTGATCACTGCAATCTCCATCATGATTGTCTTGGCTTTTGGTGATCTAAGGGATAATTTGATCTTCATTGTAGATCACATATGTTCCAAGGTGGTGGTATGGTAATTGCCAAAAGGGTCTTCTTGCATGAAAGTATTGATCAGGGTTTCTTCTTCTTGACTTCTTTCTCCTGTCACTTATTCATCTTCCAAGAGTTCTACACGATGCATCTCATCTTGAGAGAAAGACATATGGGTAGCTTCAAAGTCTGTCATGGCTTGATCTACTATATGTTCTGCATGTAGCGGTTCCAACAGTACCTTCATTTTAGAGCCATATTTAGTCCTTAAGATCAGGTGAGACCAATCAAGAGACAAATATCCTCCAATCTTTACAATAAAATCTCAGGATAAGCATATGCCAAAAATACAGGGAATGTCTATTATGACCACTTCTTGAGACACTGTGATGCTAGGGCATGAGAACAGGGTCATCATGAGATTTTTTATTACCCCTAGACTCTAAACCATATTTCCATCAAGATGCATAACCCATTTATTTAAGGGCTCATATTGTAATTTTAATGCCTCAACTATTTGTTTAGACATGACTGTGGTGCTAGCACCTAAGTCGATCATGGAATTATGTAATAACTTATATCCTACAATCAGAGTTAGGTAAAAGGGAGTAGGTTTCAGCTTACCTATTTCTTTCTTTACTTTCTCTTATTTCAAATTTGTGAAAGTTGTGGCTACTTGTTTCAGCACGCCTTGTGCTCTGATGACCAGTTCTTTATCCTTGGTCTGAGTACGTTCCATAGTTGTTGCTGATGAGTGCCAGGTAGCACCCATAATAATACACCCTTTTTACCTCTCTTTTCTATCCTTCTTATTCTATTGTCCTAATAATTGTACAATAGTAGACTGATAAGATTTGTTCTAATTACATTAATGAGAGATGAATTACCAAAAGTCATGATTTTTTATTGAAGGACTAATGTGCAACAATTTAATGGAAATATGTAGAAAATTCTCTCTTTTTGAATCTACAGGTGCAGATGTACGGGCGAAGGCAATTTTGAGCATCTCCAAAGATGGTTGTAATAGTCTCCAGAGCTGACATGAGGGATACTACACTAGTCTCCAATGTTTTCCAATATGATTGGAGAGATTTTGAAATAAGAGGACCAAGGGTGGATATCTCAGGAGCAGGACATAAGTCATAAGCACATCTCTGGAGCTGCAGACAAAAGTACACACCTTCGGAGCCCTCCTTAATGCAATGTAGAGTTTCCAGCATCGCTATCAGTCAACACTTCCGGTGGCAATTGGAGTGCTCTAGGGATTACTCAGCCAACACCTCAGTGATCGAGTGAAGACTCTAGTTAACTGCTAGAGGTTTAATTCCTCTTTTATTGATTTTGCATGATCTCTCGACAAACTTATTAAGTACCTATATTTTAGGGCCTCACTGCCCAATTGTTATTTAAAACTAAGACTCTAGATTTAGTGGGACTATTGTACCACTAAAATCTATTTCAGTTGCATGATTTTACTCTGCAGTTAAATAGTTGATACAATAAGAGATTGATGCTATCTCATAGATAAACTGATAGTTAGAGTAAGTGATATCTCATCGCTTGATTTGATATATAGATATATAAAGTAGAAGTAGATTAAGGGGAGATAGATAGAATTATTGTAATCTCAATTTTTCATATACTTTCTGAATACAAAGCATACTGATGAAATTAGACTAAAGAAGGATTGTGATACTATATTCTTGTAATGATTTATTGCCGTAGTCTTTAGTCCTGAGGGTGAGGAGCAAGGGCCCACTCCCGCCATCAAGACATGAGGCTAGTATTTGTATGTTCATTACTTGTTTCAGATTCTGCTTAGGAAGATAGTTATTTCTTTCACATAGATAAATGCATGTTTCAGTTGTATGGATTAGAATAGGGTGAGGAGCAAGGGCCCACTCCCACCATCAAGACAGGAGGCTAGTATTTGTATGTTCATTATCTTGTTTCAGATTCTGCTTAGGAAGATAGTTATTTCTTTCACATAGATAAATGCATGTTTCAGTTGTATGGATTAGAATAGGTCAATATTAGCAATTTACTGTTTCAGCTTTATTTCTAGTACTCTCAGAATTTACTTTCATAGCAGATAAATCAATAGTATTAATTTCCAGAGCAAATAAGATTAGCAGAATTAGTTAAATAGACTGGAAACTATAGGATTCCTAGTTGCAGATAGCCAAGGACACAGCCCTGGACTTGACACATGAAAACATGATTAAATGCCAAAGACCAATGACCCTTGTCATTTTTAGCACCATTACTGGGGACTCTATGTTAATTAAGAAAACTTAGTTAACAGTTTTTAGGTTGAATTGAATCTGTATGGTTAGATCTAGGGATTCAAAAGGTAGATACATAAAATAGACACCCCAGTAGAAAACTATAGGAGAAAGTAGTAGGGTGGCACAAGATCTTGTTAAAGAGAGGCACCTAGAACCTACTTTGGAAACTGCACCCCAACTCAATAATTCCTCAAATCCTCAAAGTCCTTCACTCTCTGAATATATCCAAGAATTGCAAGAAAGATTCTAGGCAAATCCTTTGACATAAACTAATTCCTCAGAACCCCACACCAAATCTCAAAGAGAAGAACCAGTATCAAACATGGATGGCAATCATTATGAGGAGGACAATCAGGCTCCAAGAACCTTCTCATATCCCATTGTTCTAGCTGCTGGAGATAATGCCCCTATGAAGAATATTTCACCTTCACATTTGCTAAATTTTAGGGATCTTGCTTCTAAGGATCCAGATCAGTTTTTGATTATTTGATTCATAATAGCAAGGGCCCACTCCCGCCATCAAGACATGAGGCTAGTAATTGTATGTTCATTTACTTGTTTCAGATTCTGCTTAGGAAGATAGTTATTTCTTTCACATAGATAAATGCATGTTTCAGTTGTATGGATTAGAATAGGGTGAGGAGCAAGGGCCCACTCCCACCATCAAGACAGGAGGCTAGTATTTGTATGTTCATTATCTTGTTTCAGATTCTGCTTAGGAAGATAGTTATTTCTTTCACATAGATAAATGCATGTTTCAGTTGTATGGATTAGAATAGGTCAATATTAGCAATTTACTGTTTCAGCTTTATTTCTAGTACTCTCAGAATTTACTTTCATAGCAGATAAATCAATAGTATTAATTTCCAGAGCAAATAAGATTAGCAGAATTAGTTAAATAGACTGGAAACTATAGGATTCCTAGTTGCAGATAGCCAAGGACACAGCCCTGGACTTGACACATGAAAACATGATTAAATGCCAAAGACCAATGACCCTTGTCATTTTTAGCACCATTACTGGGGACTCTATGTTAATTAAGAAAACTTAGTTAACAGTTTTTAGGTTGAATTGAATCTGTATGGTTAGATCTAGGGATTCAAAAGGTAGATACATAAAATAGACACCACAGTAGAAAACTATAGGAGAAAGTAGTAGGGTGGCACAAGATCTTGTTAAAGAGAGGCACCTAGAACCTACTTTGGAAACTGCACCCCAACTCAATAATTCCTCAAATCCTCAAAGTCCTTCACTCTCTGAATATATCCAAGAATTGCAAGAAAGATTCCAGGCAAATCCTTTGACATAAACTAATTCCTCAGAACCCCACACCAAATCTCAAAGAGAAGAACCAGTATCAAACATGGATGACAATCATTATGAGGAGGACAATCAGGCTCCAAGAACCTTCTCATATCCCATTGTTCTAGCTGCTGGAGATAATGCCCCTATGAAGAATATTTCACCTTCACATTTGCTAAATTTTAGGGATCTTGCTTCTAAGGATCCAGATCAGTTTTTGATTATTTGATTCATAATAGCAAGGGCCCACTCCCACCATCAAGACATGAGGCTAGTATTTGTATGTTCATTATCTTGTTTTAGATTCTGCTTAGGAAGATAGTTATTTCTTTCACATAGATAAATGCATGTTTCAGTTGTATGGATTAGAATAGGGTGAGGAGCAAGGGCCCACTCCCACCATCAAGACAGGAGGCTAGTATTTGTATGTTCATTATCTTGTTTCAGATTCTGCTTAGGAAGATAGTTATTTCTTTCACATAGATAAATGCATGTTTCAGTTGTATGGATTAGAATAGGTCAATATTAGCAATTTACTGTTTCAGCTTTATTTCTAGTACTCTCAGAATTTACTTTCACAGCAGATAAATCAATAGTATTAATTTCCAGAGCAAATAAGATTAGCAGAATTAGTTAAATAGACTGGAAACTATAGGATTCCTAGTTGCAGATAGCCAAGGACACAGCCCTGGACTTGACACATGAAAACATGATTAAATGCCAAAGACCAATGACCCTTGTCATTTTTAGCACCATTACTGGGGACTCTATGTTAATTAAGAAAACTTAAAAACTTAGTTAACAGTTTTTAGGTTGAATTGAATCTGTATGGTTAGATCTAGGGATTCAAAAGGTAGATACATAAAATAGACACCCCAGTAGAAAACTATAGGAGAAAGTAGTAGGGTGGCACAAGATCTTGTTAAAGAGAGGCACCTAGAACCTACTTTGGAAACTGCACCCCAACTCAATAATTCCTCAAATCCTCAAAGTCCTTCACTCTCTGAATATATCCAAGAATTGCAAGAAAGATTCCAGGTAAATCCTTTGACATAAACTAATTCCTCAGAACCCCACACCAAATCTCAAAGAGAAGAACCAGTATCAAACATGGATGACAATCATTATGAGGAGGACAATCAGGCTCCAAGAACCTTCTCATATCCCATTGTTCTAGCTACTGGAGATAATGCCCCTATGAAGAATATTTCACCTTCACATTTGCTAAATTTTAGGGATCTTGCTTCTAAGGATCCAGATCAGTTTTTGTTTAAATTCAAAGTGGTATGCCAGACTTACGATTATGAATCAAATAATCAAAAACTCAAAGTTTTTCCCTCACCCTTGAAAGATTCTGCTATGAGATGGTTCATGGGCTTACCCCAAAACTCCATCCATTCCTAGGAATAGATGGAGATAGAATTTTTGGGAAAATACCAAGATTACTATAGAGTTAGTGATAAAAATGAGGAACTGTTCAAAATTAAAGAAAGAGAGGATGAAACTTTAGAAGACTATGTGGATAGGTTCAACTTTTCTTTGAGAAGGTATGGTAATCCTGTGGCTCACTCTTTGGCCAAAACCCTGTTTGTAAAAGGATTAGACAAATAATCAAAATAGGGACTGGATCTAATGGGAAAAGGGAATATCAATAAAATCGATATGCCTGCTATAGAAGAACTCTGCAGGAACTATTCCAGAACCCAAGATGAAGTGAGAACACCCAAATATCTCAAAGGAAAGAATGAAATAGGATAGCCAATGGAGGAGATTGCAAATCTTAAAACATACATTCTAGTCCAACCGAATACCACATTAGATGGGATTCAGGCAAAAACTAGAGCAACCGAACACAGGAGAACAACTAAACCACTCTCCATATATTGTCCTAGGTGTAGGAACAAACGCCTATTGAGAGAATGGCCTTTAGATAAATTCAAAATCTGTCAGATCTATGACAGGGAACATCCTACTAGTCAGTGTGATCAGCTCTCAACCTTAAAAAGGCTGACTAAAAAGAACGTCATTATAGAGGAGGAGTTGAACTATGTAGGACAAAAACAAGCTGGGAATTTCCCTTATAATCAATATCCAAACTAGACTTCTTATAGGGGCCCTTCGAACTAGGGAAATAATCAATGGAATCCAGTGTGGCATGGGCCTTAGAATATTCCCGCTTGGGGACCACAAGATTGATCAAACCAACAATGGCAAAACCAACATTGGCAAAATCAGCCCTAGGGAAATCAACAATGGCCACAACAGTTTGGATCACAAAACATGTAGCCTCATTGGGGTCCTCAACAGGGTTATAATCAACAATACCAGGGACAACCTAGATGTTTCCAACCTCAACAACAAGCACTACTAACTAGACCCCCTAACACACAAGGACAGTCACAAAATGAGCCATTTAGCCAGCCACCTTTACTAGCCCAACCTATACCAAACCCACGAAATAAATAGGGAGCAATTGTTTACATGACAGAACAAGAAAACATAGCTGGTATCAATGCCATACATTCCAATAATCTCAAGCTACGTTCTAGGAAAGTACTCCCAAGACCATCTTCTCCAATTATAGTTGAAGTAACCAATGATTGGGAACCTAAAAATCCATCCACTCAACTTGAAGAGGAGATTACTATCTAAACTATGCTAAAAGAACCATCCTTGGGTAACTCTGGAGTTCTTCCTAAAGGAACAACTCTGGAGAACACCCCTGGAAACACTTCTACTAAGAACTCCGTAGTTGCTCCGGAGATAGAAAACTAGCACCATACCTAGAACAGCTCAAACAACATGTCCCTCAGAAAAAGGTCCTACAAAAACAAGTCCAACCTACCTTAGAATCAAAACTTCTACAAGAAATCAAACAATTGAACATTGAAATTCCACTCCTACAAGCAATTAGAGATGTACCTAAACTGAACCAATTCATCAAACAACATTGTGTTAAAACCCAAGGTAGAAAGAAAACCTTTCCTGCCACCATCCAGGTGGAAGTGAAAGTAGTAGACCTCCTAATGGGAGAAATAATCCACCCAAACTATGGAGACCCTGGCAACCCTGTCATAACTGTCTATATCTCAGGGGTAGAAATATCTAATGTTTTGCTTGATTTGGGAGCAGCAATAAATGTAATGACTGTGCACACCCTAGATAAATTAGCCCTAACAGGTGTCCAGGCCACATCCACAATCCTCCAACTGGCTGACCAATCGGTAGCAATTCCAAAAGGAGTGTTAACTGATGTCTTAGTCGTGGTAGAGTCATGGGAATTCCCAATAGACTTTCTGATATTAGAACCTAAAAACTAGCGAAATGCATATCCATTGATATTAGGAAGGCCATGGCTAGCTATAGTAGCAGCATGTATTGATTGTTGAACAGGGAATATGGTCATTTCCAATGGAATAGATTTGAAGAAAATATCTTTATATCCTCCAGCTAAACCATCAATACATTATTCATGAAAAGTGTCGGTAGATGAGCCAAATAACATGGAAAATAGTTCCTCAGTAGCTATGGTTACCATCAAGGAACATTTGGGCGAGTTAAAGGAAGAAATCAACTATGATACAACAGAAGGTATCACCCATATTCATGTTGACAAAGATATAATGAAACTAGCCCAAGATTCAAATAGAGAATTTCTCACTATTACTCATTGTACCTTAGCAAACATCATTCCTTATAGAGAGACCTTTAATAGAGACTTAGCCACATTTCACACGTTTATCCCACATTCTTGTCCCCTCAATACTATGACTCCAGGATATGGATTGAATACATCTATGGATTAGATTACAAAACAGGTCATGATTTTACCTAGGAAAACATTGAATATCAACACCCAATTAGTAGAAAAACATGCAGAAGCACTTCTCAAACTCCTAATCTCCCATTCAACAGCTTTTGCTTGGGAATACCAAGATATGAAGGGCATCCCTCCTGAGATCTGTACTCATCATATATAGACTGAAGATGTCAAACCTATCAGACAACCCCATAGAAGATTAAATCCTGCTTTAAAAGATATTGTTAAGATTGAGATAGAGAAATTACTATAAGCAGGGTTCATATATCCAATCTCGGACAGTCAATGGGTCTCACCCCTAGTCATAGTACCTAAAAAGAAAGGGAAGTGGAGAGTGTGTATTGACTATAGAGAACTAAACAAAGCCACAAAGAAGGACTACTTTCCTTTACCATTCATTGACCAAGTGCTAGACAACCTTGCAGGGAGGAAGTACTTCTCATTCCTGGATGGGTTCAGTGGATATAACCAAATTCAAGTAGCACTTGAAGACCAAGATAAAACCACTTTCACTTGTTCTTGGGGAACTTTTGCCTACAAAGTTCTTCTATTTGGGCTATGTAATGCTCCAACTACATTTTAGAAGCTTGTTTTAGCCATTTTTGCTGAATTAACTAATGAGTGCATGGAAGTCTATATGGATGACTTTACTGTGTATGGAGACAACTTTGAAGAAGCTCTCATAAACCTAGAAAAGGTGCTAAAATGTTGTGAAAAAAACCATCCCTGAGCCATGAAAAATGTTTTATGATGGTAGAGGAAGGAATTGTATTGGGACACCACATCTCAGCAAACGAGATCAAAGTAGACCAAAACAAAATAGAAGTGATCATATAGTTACCCTCACCTAAAAACCAGATAGATGTTAGAAGTTTTCTAGGTCATGCAGGCTACTATAGGAGATTTATAGAAAATTTCAGTAGAATAGTTGCTCCTTTGTTTGCCCTACTTACCAAAGACACTAACTTCTTATGGACAGAAGATTGTCAATCAACATTTGAAACCGTTAAAGAGAAACTTATTGTCACACCTGTTTTAAGAGGGGCCCAATTGGACTCTGCCATTTCACATACAAACTAATGCTTCAAATAAATTTATTGGGCAGTCCTAGGATAGAAAGAGGAGGGAGAAGGTATGCATGCCATCTACTATATCAGTAAAAACCTTACCTCTATAGAAAGAAACTATACCACAACCAAAAAAGAATTATTGGCAGTCATATATGCTATAAACAAATTCAGGCATTATATCATCGGATACAAAATATTTGTACATACTGATCATGCAGCCATCAAGTACTTAATGAATAAGCTAGTAGTAGGTGTAAGGATAATTAGGTGGCTATTGCTATTGTAGGAATTTGACAAACCATAGTTGATAATCCAGGGAAATTCAATTTGGTTTCTGACTTTCTGTCAAGATTGCATACAGGTGGAGAAAACCAACCAGTGGAGGACAAATTTCTAGATGAACATCTTTTTGCTATCTCCTTTACTATACCTTGGTTTGCAGACATAGCTAATCTCTTAGCTACAGGCTTGTTTCCATCTCATTTCACCTCAAAACAAAAGAAGTGTTTACTAAAAGAAAGCTTATCTTACAAATGGTTAAATGGTTTACTGTTTAAGTGTGGTCCTAATTTCATTTTACATAGGTGTTTAAAAGATGATGAAATTTTTGATGTCTTAAGGGCATGTCATGATGAACCATCTAGTGGGCATTATTCCTCACACAGAACCACCCACAAAATTCTAAGAGCTGGTTACTACTAGCCCTCTCTTCATAAGGATACCAAGAAGTATGTGCAACAGTGTGATCAATGCCAAAGGATGGGGTAGCCAACCTTTACCCAGGAAATGTCACTTCATCCTTAGGTAGTGTTGGAACCATTTGAGCAATGGGGTCTAGACTTTGTGGGACCAATTTCTCCACCATCATCAGGCAAAGAATACATTCTGGTATGCACAAACTATGTAACTAAATGGGCTGAGGTTCAGGCATTACAATTTGCAAGAGAAGAAAGAATTGTTGATTTCCTCTATAACAGAATCTTCCTAAGGTTTGGAGCCCCAAGATCAATAGTTTTAGACAGAGGGCCCCAATTCACTTCTCAGGTAATCAAAGCATTCACAAACCTATATCAAGTTAAACACATGAAGTCTTCACCTTACCATCCCCAAGCTAATGGGTTGGTGGAAGTGACTAATAGGGAACTAGAAAATATCTTGACAAGGACAGTGGCCATGAATAGAAAGGATTGGGCTAGCAGGTTACCTGAAATAGTTTGGGCTTATAATACCACCTAGAAGTCCACAACCAAGTTCTCACCATATGAATTGGTTTATGGGAAGAAACCCATTCTGTCTATAGAATTCGAATTGCAGACACTCAAAACTTCATTAGATATTGGCCTCCCATTGTCTATAGCACAGCAAAACAGGATTCTTCAGCTCAATGAGTTGGATGGAATCTGTACAGAAGCCCTACATCAAACATAACTTGTTCAATATCAAAGGAAACAATGGCATGACCAACACATCAAAAGGAGGACATTTTAGCAGGGCAATTGGGTTCTCCTATATGATTCTCAGTTCAAGGAGTTCAAAGGGAAGTTACAAACTCACTGAATGGGCCCTTATCAAATAAGGGAAGTTTATGAAAATGGAACAGTTTTTCTAGCACCCATTGATGGAAGCACAGATTCATTCTTAGTAAATGGCCACATAATTTGACTCTATAAAAGGCCATCAACTAAGGAGGAATTTACCAAGGACTTGTGCTTGGTTATAGGGGTCACAACCTTTGTCACAGATTGAGACTGAAAAAAAAAATTGAAGACAACCTTCTTGAAAAAAAAAGGAAGGTTGAAAACCAGCAAATGGTAGCCTTCTTGAAAAAAAAGAGGGGGGGATGGAAAACCAGTAAATGGCCATCTTTCTTGACCAAGGGGATTGAAAACCAGTAAATGATGGTTTCCTTCTTTTTGCAGGATTTCAATAATTGATCTACGGGGCCAATCAGACACCAGGGGCTACTAAGGCACATCTTCGTAGAAATCTAGGAGCACCTCTGGTGCTTCACCAATAAGGAATCATTTTAAGGAATAAAAAAAGAGAGGACCCACCTCTCTAGGTATTAAAGTGGGGACATCATATGATGAGGTCAGCATGACTCATCCTCCACTTTTTGAAATAGATAACGTTGAGGTTAGCGCGCACGTCATCTGCAATAAAAAAGACAATGGCTACCGCATACGCAAGTCACCACGAATATCTCTCCTGACGTCACTTGACAGCATTTCATTTCTAAATCTACTTAGCGAGAATAATTTTAGGCCATGTGACAATGAAGATGTTGGCACCAGTCCAAAGCCACAAAAAGGCTGCTCACGTGCCAAATCACATCAAAACTCATCAAAGCCGCGACGTAGAAGCCAAGTACATCAAGCCATCATCAAAAAAAGTGATCCAAGTAATTTGCTCGAATTAAGTTAATTATTACTGTCTTATCATTTCTATTTATAGGTGTGGTTATTTTGACACATGTCCCTGCCATTATTTCCCTTTTAACTCGTGCATGTCGCCTTATTTGCCACGCTATCCACATTTCTCTGGAGTGTCATATCACTCCCTGCAGTTATGACTAAACAATCATTTCAAACTAATCTCAAGCCACCTTCCCATAATCTAAGCAGTTGCAATTAACAGATATCAAACCCAGTTCAAAGATTGCAGACTTTCCCAAAATCTCAGAGGTAATCCTCAAGTTTTACTGCCATAGTCTTCATAAGGTAAAAAGAAAAAGAAAAACTATAGAGCAAATCAAGCAGAATTTAACTAGAGAAGGTGAAATAAGACAGGAAGATGGGAGTGAAAAAGAACTCAAAGCTAGAGAATGTAACATGCCTTCTACAAGACCAAGATGCAACAAACATCTTAAGGAATGTTGGGTGGATGGAATTTTTGGAAAAGTTTGAGGGATTTCAGGAGGACGTTGTAGATGATTTCCTGCGCAACCTGAAGAATAATCAAACTATAGTAAGAGGGATTCAAATCAATGTCTCGTCCACCATTATCAGCCATATTTCACCGAAATAAGGTGAGAGGTTCTACCATCTAAAAACCCTGTACATTGATTTGATTAAAAATTTCTCTAAAGAAGGTGAACCTGAAATACAATTGCATTGATGCAAAAATGAAGTCAAAGGAATTGTTAGGACCTCACTCCCACAACCATGGCAATCTCTAGCTATGTGGTTAATGAAATATTTTACATGTGATGGACAATTCTCTATAGTTCTAGGATCAATCATGAAAATTTTAATTTTTATGAGGCATGGGCATGCCCATCCAGAATTTAGCATAAATATCCCAAATTTTATGTATTATGTTATTATAGCCTTGGAAAACAAGTATCAACAGGGGAAAGGTCCCATTAAAAACCACGGCCTCATTTTCTTGATTGTAAAACATCACTTCCGGTCCCAAGCTGATGGAGAGGCTTTATGGCAGATATTTTTAGAAAATAAACCACAGGACAGGACACCAGACAGAGCATAGGGTATGGATGAGACTTCCTCTACTCAGCAAGATGAGGAAGCAATGCCTTCTACCTCCTCCCCAGCTACTAGAAAGGGCAAGAGCAAGAAATAAATAATGGAGGAAACATCAACTTCGGCCCCTGTTACTGGCAACAAAAGGAAAGGGAAAGAAGTTTGGGTGAAGCCTCAGCTACCACAAAACAACTAAAAGAACCTATTACAGAGTAACTCTCCTATATGACCTACTCTGCAAATGAAAGATGACCTTGGCTGAGGAGTCTATTCCAGCTAGGCCAACAGGAGAAGCTGTCATTATGGAAGAGTAAATTACACTTGCCTCTACCTAGACTTTTGGCCATAGAAAGCAAATGAAAGGAACAGGGTAGAGTAAGAAGGCAAAAATAACTTCGAGGACACTTGAGTCCAGAAGACATTACAAGGCCGAGGAAAAATCTGATGATTCAGATAAAGTCCCTCTGGTTAAGAAAAGAAAACCAAGAGAAGTAGTTAAGGGGACTCCCCCAAAGTCACCTATTCATCCAAGGTCTCAGACTCCAGAGCCACAACATTCCCTAGCTCTGGAGACAGTAGACAAAGAAACCTTCACCATCTCTTTAGACTCAAAGGATAATGCACCTGCTTCAGAAACACAAGATCCACCAGTGCTATGGAGAAGCCAGAGAAAGAGACAGCCTACTCAAGCTAAAAAGGATAATGCTCTCTTAGTTGAGGTGTTCTTGGGCTTCTGAACTTCCATGGATGAGGCTGGGCCTTCATCAGCCCTAATATTTGCAGAAGAAATCCAAAAGGAAATTCAGAATAAGGAGACTGCTGGGGAAAAGGAGAGGGAATAAGATGTTGCAGCTGATAATGTGGAGCAAAGTGCTATGGAAACCCCTAATGAGGAAAGAACAGAAGGGGAGAAATAGGGAGTTTCTCTCACCCCTCTAATCAAGAAGATATAGAGGTTCCAAGAGAACACCAGCTGTTAGAAGAAATTGATAATCTAAAGAGACTAATGTGGGGGAAAAACTTAATCATTGCTGACCTCAAAAAGGTCATGAAAGAGAAATAAATGGAACAAAAGTAGATAATTGAAGGGCTACAAGTAGAACTCCAAGAAGAACAAAAGATAATTCAGGAGAAAGAGGTGGAAATCACAGAAAAAAAAGGAAGCAACACAAAATATCAGAGAAAAAGAAGAGGAAGCAGCACAAAATATTTTTGAGTTTATGAAATCTAGAGATAATAGTCTCACATTAATTGCAACACTCATTGAAAACGCACAAAGTCAAGCCAAACAGTTGAAATGGGCCAATAACAGGATAGATGACCACGAAGAATACATTCATGAGATGACTAGCCCAGTTGCAACCATGGAACAGGGGATTCAAACAGACCCATACCTAGGGCTAGTTCCAATAGATGTTCCTAAGGCCCTGTTTCATTGGGCAAAAATATGTTAGGAATATGAGGAATCCAAGCCAATGCTACAATTACAAAGAGTAGTGACTACCATGTCACAGAAAGTACAAAGCTTAGAGGAAAAGGTCATTCAGGTAGCCTCCATTTTAGCTGAGATCATATCTTGTAGACCTCCCAGTGGTAGTTATGCTTTATTTTTACAAGAACGAATCCTCCAGAGGAAGATATCTTTGATTTTGTCTAATTTAACTGAGGATATAGAAACTAAGGCAGGCTTCATGGAGGCATACATGAAAGGTCCTGATGAGGATAAAAATTTCCTGTGTGAGCTGTATTTGCATGGTTTTTGCATCAATGATCATACCTTCCTTATCAATTACTTTGTGGGAATGCCAACTTAGGGCATTGAGAAATCATCAAATTTGGAACGAAAGGATGGAAGCTTACACAAAGAAGGATGCAGAAACAAGCCTCTTCCTCAGGCGGGAATGTCCAAATCCCAATGCTTTTGAGATTCATTTTAGGGTAAACATTTACTCCCCATAAGGTAGGACAAAGATTTTGCCTCTATATCATAAGCATCTATAGGAATGTTCTATTGATTTTGGTCTCCTCATAAATAGTTTATCTAATCAAATGCTTCTAGTGGCAAAGAGAAGGTGGAATACTTTAACTATAGAACAAAAGATGAGGGAGGTAGTGTCCCCTGCCAACCTAAGGTTGTTTATGAGGTAGGCCAGGACAGTGTCCAAATTGATGGACAAATACAAACTACATTAGATAGGTGGTCATTTCAGACCTCCTCTCATTATTGAGCCACTGCCTATATGGGTTGAACAAATGGAAGATCCCAGATTTCAAGAATGGCTGAAGCAGGTTGACCAGTTCAGGGGGAATGGCAATACAAACAACACTACTTGGTCCACATATGCAAATGATTTAAATTTGACTAATATAATATTCCACCTAAATAAGTCCAGGTTATGAAGAGCAGGAGGACCTTCTAACCTTTAAGTTCGGGGGGATGATGAGTGCCAAGTAGCACCCATAATAATACACCCTTTTTACCTCTCTTTTCCATCCTTCTTAATCTATTGTCCTGATAATTGCACCATAGTAGACTGATAAGATTTGTTCTAATTACATTAATGAGAGATGAATTACCAAAAGTCATGATTTTTTATTAAAGGACTAATGTGCAGTAATTTAATGGAAATATGCAGAAAATTCTCTCTTTTTGAATCTACAGGTGCATATGTACGGGTGAAGGCAATTTTGAGCATCTCCGAAGATGGTCCTAATAGTCTCTGGAGCTAAGATGAGGGATACTACACCAATCTCCAATGTTTTCCAATATGATTGGAGAGATTTTGAAATAAGAGGACCAGGGGTGGATCATCTCCGGAGCAGGACAGAAGTCATAAGCACATCTTTGGAGCTGCAGACAAAAGTACACACCTTTGGAGCTCTCCTTAATGAAATGCAGAGTTTCCAGCACCGCTATCAGTCAACACTTCCAGTGGCAATTGGAGTGCTCTATGGATTACTCAACCAACACCTGAGTGATCGAGTGAAGACTCTAGTTAACTGCTAGAGGTTTAATTCCTCTTTTATTGATTTTGCATGAGCTCTCGACAAACTTATTAATTACCTATATTTCAAAGCCTCACTGCCCAGTTGTTATTTAAAACTAAGACTCCATATTTAGTGGGACGGTTGTACCACTAAAATCTATTTCAGTTGCATGATTTTACTCTGTAGTTAAATAATTGATAGAATAAGAGATTGATGTTATCCCATAGATAAACTGATAGTTAGAGTAAGTGATATCTCATCACTTGATTTGATAAATAGATATATAAGGTAGAAGTAGATTAAGGGGAGATAGATAGAATTATTGTAATCTCAATTTTTCATATACTTTCTGAATACAAAGCATACTGATGAAATTAGACTGAAGAAGGATTGTGATACTATATTCTTGTACTAATTTATTGCCGTAGTCTTCAGTCCTGAGGGTGAGGAGCAAGGGCCCACTCCTGCCATCAAGACAGGAGGTTAGTATTTGTTTGTTCATTATCTTGTTTCAAATTCTGCATAGGAAGATAGTTATTACTTTCACATAGATAAATTCATGTTTTAGTTATATGGATTAGAATAGGTCAATATTATCAATTTACTGTTTCAACTTTGTTTCCAGTACTCTCAGAATTACTTTCATAGCAAATAAATCAGTAGTATTAATTTCTAGAGCAAATAGGATTAGAAGAATTAGTTAAATAGACTGGAAACTATAGGATTCCTAATTGCAGATAGCCAAGGACACAACCTTGGACTTGACACATGAAAACATGAATAAATGCCAAGGACCAATGACCCTTGTCAGTTGTAATTTGCATGGGATTTTCATCTCCTTCTAGAGCTTCTCGGAGCAAAGACTTCTACTCTGGAATGGCTAAAATATCCCATATGGACACATTGGCGGGGGACTTTTTCAATTTCTTGACCACATTGAGTGATCCTAACGATTGAACCTTCGTCTCCTTTGGTTTATAAGAGAATGCCTCTTTTGTCTTTTGGAAGGGTTGGGTCACCATCAGTGAGCCGAAACTCCTTTCAAAAAGTGGTCTGGGTTGTTGTTCCTAAGGTATAAGCTCACTAGTAAGTCTCCTCTTAGAGTGGGTGTTATAATCGGAGTGAACTTGTGGGATCTTTGGTGGGACAATCCCATTTGTAAACACTGCATCTTCTTCTTCCATTTAAGAGAAAAGAGTGTGGTCTGGGACAATTTCTCCTTCCTGTTTAAGGGACATTCCTTGGACATGAGCTACTAGCACAACACTTTCTACCCCTGGGGACTGGTAAGAGTAAACCCCAATATCAGGTGTAAACCCTTGGCTCCGTTGTTCTGCCACCTTCTGTTGAAGGTTTCCTCTAAGGCAATTGTGAGGCATGTGTGTGGCATTGCAAGTAAAACACCATGCATTGATATCATCTGCTAAGTTTTTGTAGCCTGTCATCAGCTCTCAGTTCTAGTTTGAAGGTATCGTCTGTAGTGGAATCGGGACTCACACTATTTGGTTTAGAGGTTGAGCTTGATTATACAGCCGCGGACCTCCATGATAATGATTATGCTGGAAAGGGGGTCTTCTGCCTTGGTAGTTCTAATAAGGGTGCTTTGGGACCATGTTCTACTACCTTTTGAGGTTGTTTATCTCATTTGAAAAATTCCACAGCAAAGACTTCACGTTGTTCATCTCTGTGGCTAGTGAAGATGAGGTAGGGGCACTTGTCTGAGTACTGGGGTATACATACATGGAAGGTGGTGTAGCAGATGAACTCAGAGCAATGTCTTCTGGTGACTGAGGTAGTATTTCAGAAAATACTAGTATGGGCAGCTGCGGCGACAGCTTTCTAGCATCTATCAGCTTGTTTTCTACCCTGACGACCAAGTCGTAAGCATCCGGGAGTGTTTGACCTCCCAATGACTGGATCATCATAGCTATGTTGGAGTTGGAAGACTTTAAGTAGAAGACAAATGCCATGTCTACCAGGGGTTGAGCCACTACTGGAATCCTTTGCTAGGTCTTATGAAACCTAGTGTTCAAGTTAGAGACAATCTCATGCAGTGCTCTCTTAATAGTTATTACCTACTGCAGCAAAGAAGATCTGTCTCCTTTCTCTGTAAAATGTGTAAAGAAGGGATCTCCAAGATAATCCCACATACTAATGGAACTAGTAGGCAAGGATCTATACTACCAAGCAGTCTGAGCACCACATTTTGTTGTGTGACATGGTGGACGGTGCAAACATCGACTACATCTTGGAGATGTTTCGTGGGTGTCTTAAAGCCTTCCCCGACAAACTTAGGGAGCACCTTTAAAGAATTGGTGGGGATAGGATCCCATACTACGGGAGGAATTGGAGGGATGAGCAGGCTACCACTATTGCACTCAACAAAATTTCTAGGCGGACGGATAGCCATTGGTGCTTGCACTTGCTGTACATGAGCTTGTGCTTGCACTCATGCCTGTGTTGCTCTGTCTCTTGCAGTCTTCTGTAATCCTACAACTACTAATAATGGTAAGAGTAGTTTAGGAGAGGTTGCTACTAATGACCTTATAATGAGTCTTCAGCTCATAAACTGACTCTTAGACCAAAATAAGAATGGGATCGTCCACCGAACGTGCCAAAAAGAATTGTTGATCTCTAAAAGGGACAGCTAGAGACACTACCTATGGGAAGTTCTGCAAATGGGGGACCAAGATGTGCTCTACAAAACAACCTCCAGGGTTTTAGAAGTCAGCTCTTCAGATTTTCACTAGGAGGGGAAAAGGGAGAGAGAAGAGCTGATAAATCAAAATCTATACTAAGGCAATGCGCCAAAACTGAGATAGTTCATTCACCAGACAACATAGTATAATTCCAGTTTTATTAACTTCGAGGAAGTTTGAAAAAATATTAAACATGATTCAAAGTGCCCTCAACATCACATAAACGGAAGCTATAAAAGCTTAAAACACAATAGTAAGTGATTATAACTATTCCTTAATATACACAGAGTGATTTACTTAGCAGATTTAATAGAAAATAATACAACACAGAGGCAAGAATTGCACAATTGAGTATTAGATTTATGTTTAACAACTTAAAATGCTAAGGTCTCAAAGTTATATTACAATCAAATGATTACCAGGATATCCAAAAACTATCCTTCTCCAAAAGTGATGAACCCTTAAAAAAGATCACGTTACTCCCTCTTATAGAAAACACCTTCGAAGAGAGAGAGATCAACTGAAAAGATTCCCCATAACATTGACGAGGCACCCATCATGGCAGTCATTGCAACTACCATCCTAAAGGATAAGCCTATTTTCATCCTTTTTGGTGCTAGCACCACCTATTAGAGAACACTAAACAGCTACTGAGAAAAAGATACGTGGCACCATGTTGGTGAAACATGTTGCAACCTTCCATTCATCCACCAAAAGTTCACTGAGAAAAAGGATCAATAGAGCACCGAGAAAGCCTCTCAAGCTTTAGATATGTTCTAGCCTATGCTTGGCTGACACGTGGCCTTTTCCACTACCTCCACGCACTACAAAAATAAGACCAACAACCCTTTCTGAACAAAAAGCAGGTTGGACACATGGCATGCTGGCACAACCTGGAGAGAGTCTTGCTTTTGCCCTTGATAGAAAATGCGTCGTGCCAGCACATAGCACACTGACACAATTGCAAAAAGTTTTGTTCTTGAATGCTATAGAAAATGTGCCCTATTGACACGTGGCAAGATCGCGGACTGCAAAAAGATAGGTGAAACCCAACGTCCAAAAGATCGCCACTTAGTGATGCCACCACATGGTGTCTCCATGCAAGTTTAAAAGGAAAAAGGTCTCGTAAACACTAGAAAATGTGCTGCTTCGACACTGGCCCGCTCTGCGAACAACATAACTTAGGAACCTTTCAGGGCTGCGATAAAGAAAAACAAGGTCGAAGGCTACTGGAAATGAAGTGTACACCATCCTAGCAATGCATATTCTTGTCATGGATCTGCATGTTATACAAACCAAAACTTATATGCATCCATGCAAAATCAAAATGACTTAGCAATGCAGTAATGTAAAATTGATAAGACTAAACAGTCCCTAGAGTCCTTATGGCAGCAAGAAGAAGAAACAGAAAATTAGATTAGGCTGCTAGAGTCTACAGTGTAGTCTAATGTATTCCCTGCTACCCCAAGAAATCAAATTGCTCAATCCCCTGCTCCTCCCTTAGATCCAGTATACAATCATCGAGACCTCTCATGGGTTGACTACAATACACGAGGCATGCCAACCAAGGTCTATAGCCAGTTGCCCAAGTTTGATGGGTGCAATATTTGGGAAGGAGACACACATGTTGATGTATTCTCAGAATTCATGGAAGAACATCAGTTTGAGGATGAGGATATGTACATGAGATTTTTTGTTAGGTCATTACATGGAAAGAAAAATAATGGTTCCAAAATTTTCTAGGGCAATCCTTTGCCTCATGGAATGAACTTGTGGCAACATTTGAAAATGAATTTGCCAAAGGTCTTGACCCTACTGATCTTGTCATAGAGTTGGAAAAAGTTAAAAGACAAGACGGAGAGTCAACCAAGGATTTTGGTCACAGGTTTTCTATTGCTCTTTCCCATATTCTTGAAGGTTTGAGACCTAACATTCTTGATTACATTGATATGTTTTTTGAAGCATATGAAATTTGACCGAGTTATGTGTGGGAAGATTTCAAAATAACGAGTATGCAGTAGGCATATTTTTTCCTAGACTCCATGGAGAAAATGAGAGATGACTACATAGAGGGTTTGATATCCACAAGTGCATGTGTTGCTGGTAATAAACATGTTAATCTGAACAACAACAGTGCGGATATAGGCAATCAGGTGAATGCAACATCAGATGATGATGATTGTGTAGTCAGGAGGGTAGAAAGTGAAGGTGGTCCATTATATAATAGTGATGCAGATGATGACAGTTGTGTATGCACCAACCTTCTGTTGGACAGTTCATCAAGTGAAAATAGTAATGATATAAACAATGGTGACTTCCAACTTAATGCTGAGGTATGTGGCTTAATGAACAATGACGATGTTGTGTACAGGGATGAACAATCAGTGAGATTAGTTTGTAAGGTTGATCATGTTAATGTACACATGTATGTGAAATAGGGGATGAACAAGAAACTTGTTTCTTGTTTGATATGCTTCCCTCTTTTGTTCCTATTTGTGATGATGAAGTAGTTAGTGTTTGTTTGCATGAGGATCACATGGAGATGGCTACATTTAATGATAACCGATCTAAGATAAATGTTAGTGCAGCCATGGAATTTCAGTATGAAGAACTCGTTGATGAATGCGAAGACAGTGATTATGTGGACACATGACAACCTATTTCTTTTGTGCAAGGTATGTTGTCTTCCCCATGCTAAGTGTGCTTCAAGTCAGCCACAAGGAAATGATATGAGAATGAATGTGGAAGAAGAAGTGTGTCATCAGTCTTGTTGCAAGAGTGAGTATGACACAACAGATTGCTAGAGTGGACTTGAAATAAAGAGACAATTTGAAGAACATGGTTCTTCACATGAGGTGTCTCATGGTATTGATTTATGTGTTGATGGTTTGGATTGTAGCCTGAGTCATGCTTATGATTCATAAATTAAAAGTTGTAGCAACACATATGAAATTTGTGTTTAAGAGCTTGGTGGAAATGCAAATGAATATGAGTCTTTCCACTTTGATGTGGAATGTTTATCAGTTCTTGGATATATTGGTGCTGCAATAGAGGTTGAGTCCTTTGTATGGGACATTGATGCGAATGAGCAATGAGGCATGTGTATGCCTAAACTTCAACAGATGGCAGCCCAACTTGAAGGTATACCCGAGTTGGAGTCTTTCCAATTTGCTCTATAAGACGAAGTGTCTTCTCTTGTGTATCAGTAGTGTATTCAGACATAGTTCACCTTGTCATGTGAATTGGAGGTGTTCTCCTTTTCCCTCAATTTGCATGAAGAGGTCAACAGGTATGACAATGTGGTAGTTGATGATGAATGCTTCCTTCCATCTATCTCTTTTGGTGCTGACCTAGTTCTATATTTGTCACCCCTTGCTGCTGGGAACAAACATTATGTAGTATGGAATAGATTGAGCACCTATTATTTGTGGTTGCCCTATAGTAGTATTATCAACGGTGAAGTTTGTCTTCACGTCATGTATAGTGATTGCAAATTGGTGCATGTAGATGAAAGACTTCAATTGTTCCAGTCGGATGATGAAAATTGTTTTGGTTTGAGGGAGATCAGCTCCTTCATTCAGTTTGTCTTTGACATAGGTAAGTAGTTTTGGTCATCTTGTGCAGGTTTGACCTACAAGTGCCTACAAATTTTGATTACAGTCAACTTTCCTATTGTGTCCCCATGCTTATGACTATACATATGTCTTGTATATACGCCCTTGATGTAAATACATTGTTCCACTTGTTCGTTCTTATTTATTTTTTATCTACCCAAGAGATTCTAGATTCTCGTTGTGCCACTACTTGGCACATGTCCCCAACCAGAGCCACAGTTGGGATTTCTATTTTCAAGCCATGTATTTACAAAATCTTACCAAATCCATCAAATTTTCCTAAGAGGTCCCTATGCTTTTACCCTGGTGCATGTTGTTGAAACCTTGATTTTGGCTAAGTCTGAAACCTTGAAAACCCTAAAAATTTGGCTAAGTGAAATCTAATGGATCCTCCAAATTCTAGAATTTGCAGTTTAACTCCTATGGATCTGAAACCTATCTCAAACATTCTGAAAATATATTTTAAAATAACTTAAAATATAAGTCTTATACTTAAATGTTATTTTAAAATATACTATCCTATCAAGATTTCGAGACCAAAGTGGATTTCGAGACCAAAGTGGATTTCGAGACCAAAGTGAATTTCAGGACCAAAGTGCATTTTGAGATTTCGGGACCAAAGTGAATTTCGAGATTTCATGACCAAAGTGCACTTCAAGATTTTAGGACCAAAGTGCATTTTAGGATTTCGGGACCAAAGTGCATTTCAGGATTTCAGGACCAAAGTGAATTTCAAGATTTTAGGACCAAAGTGAATTTCAAGATTTCGAGACCAAGGTGCATTTTAGGATTTCAGGACCAAAGGGGTTTTTTTAGACCTTTTCCAAAAATCTTCTCTGACCCCCTAAATTTTCAAGACTAATTTGGAGATGCAAAAAATTGAGTTTTCAAATAATTTTTTGAGGAAAGGGCTAAGTTTTTCATGGAGTTTTGGGACAAACTTTTAGTTTTGACTTTCAACACTTTTGGTCCCATCAGGATTTGGGACTCAACTAGACTTTTGGACCTTTTCCAAAAGGTCCAAAAGTCCTAAGTCCTCCTGCCAACCAGACACCTGCTGAAGGCCCAGGAACACACATAAACATGCCAATAACTTTCAAGATCATCATTAATGCAAAATGGGTAGTTGAATTTTATGTTTTTATTGCAGTTGGTGGGGTTGTTGGGGGTTTTCCCACCCATTTCATCCTCATATTTGAGTTGTGAAGGCTATAAAGGCATGTTTGAAACTCATTTCAAGGGTTGGTTCTTTGGTGGTGGTTGGAGGTTGTGCAGGTTTAGAAATACTTCTAGGGCTCCAAATCACGCCATGTCTAGTTGCAGAAAAGTAATGGGGTGGTGAAACAGATGAAAGATAGTGTGAAGTAGGGGTTGTGTAGAGAATGTCTCCATGATTGTTTGTATGTATTTAAGGTTTTCCTCTTATCACATTTGCTGATAAGTTTGTAATGGGCATTTGAAAATGTGACAAAATTTTAAATATGTTACAAGATTTGTAATTGTCATATGTTATTTACATTTGAATGCATGTAGTTCATTCTGGATTACTAAGTATGTTTGAAGCACAATACCTGCAATCTAATATAGCATATGCTTAGATTATTTTTTCTTTGTTTCCTTTCCATTGTTTTCTTTTCTGTCACCTACGACTCTGTGGTCCAACTGGATTGGCACTAATCTTGGCTCCATTAGACCAATCTCATATCATTTAAAACAAACAAACATTTACTAGTGGTTTAGGGGAAGAACCATCTTTCTTGTGCATGCATACTTGCACAGTCTGTATTAGCTATATAGGGGTTTTGTGATAGCCACTTGTTCTTGGTTCAGTGACAGTTTTGGGATCAAGATAATGAGCTAGGTTTGGTTGTTCATTGGTTTTTAGTTGTTCATCTGGTTTGAACTCAATACCTATTAAGGTATACCCCTTGGAATATCCCTCCAGAGCCTAGCTGAGCTCGAAGTGTAGGGGATGAAACCCACTCCCATAGAGTTAACCTTCAACCCTCCATGTTTTGTTGATGGACCAATTATGCTTGCATGATGATAGCCCTGGAATTGCAAGTGTGATTCTGTCCTAAGAAGTGGATCTATGGTTTTGGGACCCAACACACCACAGATTATGAGATCTTGAAATAGAACATATTTAGTAATCCAAAACATAACTGCATATACCCATATATGACTTGAGAGAGATTATTACAAAGCTTGCAATATTTTTAGAATGCTATCACATTCATCTTACTCAATATTACATTCGTGCCATCAAACATGGCAAAGGAAAATATTCAACTGTGACTAAGAAATCTTCCTGAGTACATACCTAATGACTTGGAGACATTCTACAACAAGAACCATATACAATATTAACTCCTTTGACTTTGCGGGTCTGTACTTCTCAATGAGCTGGAGTGGCATTTCAATGGTTGCCCTGTAACTTTCTGCACCTTTAGCTATCTTCTGGAGACCACCCATAGAAAAACCCAACCCCCAATGCCTCTAAAACTATGCATATATAGAAATTTATCTCATTGCACAATTCAAAGAGCTGCACTATGTCATCGAGTACACCCATGCTACATTAATATCTGGCACATGGCCCTGTTAGAAGATATTTCTGCCAAAAGAATATTTGTATACATCTATTTTGCCAATCATAAATTTAGAAATATCCTGGTTTGATCCACAAAAATTAATACAAAAATCTCTGAAGATGAAGTAGCTGAGAAATATCTGCTGCATTGAAGACTAACAGCTGACTCATTCACCTACACAATTAAATATACAACAAGTACCTATAACATTGATGAGGGAAGGCTTAAGTCCACTCCCTAACAAGTCTAAGGACTAACAAAAGAAGATTTCCCACACGCCTAAAGTATTTGGAATGATAATGAGGGAAGGTTTGAGTCCACTCCCTGACACCTACAACATTAATTTCATCTACTTTGTCCTCCAAGTGTACGTGTGCATTGAAGAATTTTACTGTGCACCTACAACTGACCTTGGCCCGTAGACAT
Organism: Cunninghamia lanceolata; assembly: GCA_027924645.1. NCBI lineage: Eukaryota > Viridiplantae > Streptophyta > Pinopsida > Cupressales > Cupressaceae > Cunninghamia > Cunninghamia lanceolata. Next base: position 19,318,791 of record BSBN01000112.1, on the reverse strand, counting down.
TAACTTCTCATACATATCTGCCAGCACCACCCTAAAGAATTTATTTTTTTCTTGATTGATCTTCATCCTTCTATTGCAAGTATGTGCTAATCAGTGTTGCCATTGATGTCAACAAGCTTGTGTTATCATTGGTGTCAACTGTGTCTTCTAATGAGGTTGTTGTTGTATTAATTTGTCTTGCTAAAAGTAATTTGGTTGCTTTGTAGAGGTGCTAAAGATGTTGAGGATATACTTTTGTTGTTGGGTTTCCAAGTGATTTTGAGAAAATTTGATTAACAAAGGAAACAGTGTGTTGAACATGTGTTCTGGCTTAACAGAGTTATGATCAAGTTTTGCTCCACATTTCTTCCTAATTCAATATCTAAGTGTGTGGTTTGGATATGTTGTTTAGAAGTGTTTAAAGATGCTAAATCTAGAATTTGGTGCTCCAAATTGTTGTGCAATAGAAGTTGTGTTCACCAGTTTGAGAATAGTGGTTGACAGTGTTTGCAGTGTGTCTAGGAGAAAGTATATTTCTCCTCATTTCTTCGTAGAATGGTTTCAGGTGTTGTGGTTTTGGATGTGTGCTTATAAAGTCTATATTTTCATTTAGCTCAAGTGGTTTGTGGTTTGGTGCTTTGCAAGTACATTTCTTAAGTTGCAGATGATGATAGAGCATGATATAGTTGGTTAAGTACTTTGGTGTGAAGTTTCTTTAGGTGAAAGATGTTACAAAGGAACTTGTTGATTCTAAGGTGCTTGTGGATATTTCTAGATCATGTTCAAGCTTGGTGCATGGTCTGCATGTCATCTTTTGGTCTTGAGGAAGTGTGTACTTAAAAGTTCATAGTGTTAACACAATTTTGGCTGACTTGGTTGTTTACACTAATTACGGTTGTGCTTCATTGATTGTGAAAGTGTGTTGAAGCATGTTAGAGTGGATTTAGGTCCATGCTAAGGCAAGATGTGGTCTACATTCATTCCTTTCCTCCGCGGGAATGTTTAGGTCCAAACCTAATTTGAATTTTATGGGTTAAGTTGTGTTACCGACCTTGGAGAATGTTTTCAAGGATGATGATGGTATAAATAAGTATCAAGAATTTGTGAATGTGTGGGTGCATGAGGGATATGATGTTTATGATGTGAATTTGATTAGTGCAATAAGAGCTTTCATGTGTTAGGCTACTAGATGCAGTGAGCAGAAGGTGTCTACTATTTTTAGTGTTGTTGCGAAGGTGTTGTTTGTGTTGTGATGGATATTGAGCTTCATTGGAACTAAACTCCATGCATAGGTTAGATGCAATTATATCAATTCAAAGCCTAGCAGTGACATTCTCCTCTTCTCTCTCTTTCTCAGTGGGTAGTGACTCCACTTGGATAGTGAGTCCTGACTCCACTTGGATAGTGAGTCCACCTGTAGTGAGCATTCTCTCTTTTGGGCAGTGAGCCTTTGTAATTCGGTATTGCTACTATATTGTACTGTGAGCTAATCCTCAGCGTAGTTTTTCCCTTTTAGGGTTTTCCACATAAATCTGGTGTTCTCTTGTGTGTGGTGTTGTTATGATTCAGTTTCAGTTATTTTCTTTTCATGCTTAATCATTATAACATGTTTAAAGGTTAATGTGGATCTGAATGTTTGTAAGGGTTTGAAGTTTTGTTACAACTGATTCACCCACCTCTCAATTGTCTTGTGCATTCAACAATTGGTATTAGAGCAAGGTTCCTTTGAAGAAATCTTAACAACTTGAGGTAGATCTGGGATGGCACACAAGAAGAAGATTCCCTTGTTTGATGGATCATACTATGCACTTTGGAAGGTAAGGATGGAAACCTTTCTAATTGTTCTTGGTTATGAGGTTTGGAAATCTGTCAAGTCTAATTACACTATACCTTTGAATGGTATAAGTATTGAAGATGATATCAAAGTTGCTAAAATAGATGGTAAGGCAAAACATACTTTCTTAAGTGGACTTACTAATTCTTAGTTGGTGAAAGTTGTGAATTTGAAGACTGGTAATGAGATTTGGAAAAAGTTGGAAAGTGTTTATGAAGGAGATGATAAAGTCAAACAAGATAAAATAAAGAATTTGAAGCTCACTTTTGAGACCATGTGAATGTCTGAAGATGAAAACATTACAAGCTACTTACAAAAGGTGGATGAAGTTGTCAATGGCATCAAAGGACTTGGCAGAAGTATAGATGATAAAGAAGTGATATTGAAGGTACTCATAACTCTTCCTAAATCTTACAGTCATAAGGTTTGTTCCATTGAAGAATTACAGAATTTAAATTAGTTTACCAAAGATCAGTTGCTTGGTACCCTAACTACTTTTGAAATAAGAGAGTTTGGCACAACTAGTGGAACTACAAAGGATGAGACTACTTTTAAAGCCAGCAAATCAGAGAAGACTGTGGAATCAAATCTGGAAGACTTTGATGAAGTGGAAGCTAACTTTGTGAGTAGGATGAAAAAGGGTATTGGAAAGTCCAGTGGTAAGTTGCCTTTTAAATGTTTCAGTTGTGGAAAAATAGGTCATTATGCTTCAAGATGTCCAAACAGAGCTCTGAGAATTCAAAATAGGGAAAATAGAGGTAAGATTGTTAAGAAAAGTTACTATGTTAGAGAAGATGCAAGTATATCTGATTATGAGGATGATAATGATAATGAATGCTTATTCATAGCCCTAAGAGATGAAACTGTCTATGCTAACTCTGGAAGCTGTATGAAGGACAAAGGTTTAGAAGAAAGTACTAACCCTGAAGGCACTATAATGTCTACTTTTCATTCTAGAAAAGAAAATTATGACTGGATCATTGATAGTGGATGCTCAAATAATATGACAGGAGATAAGAGTAAGTTTTTTAAACTTGAAAAATATGATGGTGGAGTAGTTAGGTTTGGTGGTGATGAAGCAGCTAGGATTTGTGGGAAAGGTTCAATCAATTTTGATGGAAAGCATAATACTGATGATGTTCTTTATGTCAAAGGTTTAAAGCATAATCTCTTGAGTGTTGGACAAATGTGTAGCAAGGGTTACAATCTTATGTTTCAGGATGATGGCTGTGAAATTAGAAAAGGCTCCATAATACTAATTGCTGCTGGAAAGAGGACAGGTGGAAATGTTGATCATCTCAAAGGTGGTGTTAGTTATTGCCTTATGACCCAAATCAGTGAGAGTTGGCTATGGCATAGGAGATTGTGTCACATCAATTTTTATAGCTTGGTAAGGATAAGTTCAGTTCAAGTTGTGAGATATCTACCAAAAATTACAAAGCCTATTAATGTTGTCTGTAAGGAATGTCAGATTGGAAAGCAAACAAGAAGAAGCTTCAAAGTCAAGGATCAGTCATCTACTGGGCTGTTGGAATTGGCACATACAAATCTTTGTGGACCTACCAGAGTAAAAAGTTTTCAAGGTGACATGTATTTTATGTTATTTATTGATGATTGTTCTAGAATGACATGGGTCACTTTTCTTAAGGAAAAATTAGAAGCCCTAGATAAGTTTAAAGCCTTTAAAGCAATGGTTGAAAATGAAATGGATATGAAGATCAAATTCTTGAGATTTGACAAAGGTGGAGAATTTACTTCTAACAAGTTTAACATGTTTTGTGAGAATCATGGGATAAAGAGGCATTTATCTGCCCCTAGGACTCCTCAATAGAATGGAGTGGTTGAAAGGAAGAACAAAGATGTTCAAGAAGATGCAAGGACAATGATAAAATAAGAAAACCTACCAGAAGTCTACTGGAGAGAAGCAATTCATACTGTTGTCTACATATAGAACAGAGTACAAGTAAAAGAAAATGACACAAAGATTCCCTATGAGTTGTGGTATGGAATGATTCCTACTGTTAAATATTGCAAAGTTTTTGGAAGCAAATGTTATATTAGAAGAGATGAAGAACTAGGAAAGTTTGATGCAAGGTATGATGAAGGTATTTTCCTTGGGTATTCTACTAAGAACAAAACTTACTAGTGCTATAACAAAAGGCTAAGAAAGATTGTTGAGAGTGCGAATGTCAAGGTTGATGAAGACATATAGAAGATTTCAGAAGTTAATGGATATGTATCAGACTTAGATGAGTCCTCTTACAGAGAAGAAGAAAATGTTGGAGAAGAAAAAGAAACTAGAGAAAAAGAAGTGTGGGTTGAAGAACAAGAAGCTTCAAAAAGAATCCTTGAAACTCCCAAGTATGTGCAGAGGCATCACACTGAACACCAGATCATTGGTGATAAGAGAAAAGGTGCATTAACAAGAAGCAGAGCTGCTAAAGAACATGTAAATATTTGTTTACTCTCTAAAGTTGAACCTAAAACAATGATGCAATCAAGGACAAAGCATAGTTCAACCAGGTATCACTTTCTGAGAGAGAAGGTTACAGAGAATGAGGTAAAGCTTGAGCATGGGTCTACAAAGGATCAGGTTGCTGACATTTTCACTAAGGCTCTTCCTAAGGACACATTTGAGTATCTCCTAGAGAAGTTAGGGGTTATTGTCCCTCCTTTGAACTAGATGCATAAGGAGATGCATCAGCCCAGTGGATTTCAAGATTCATTATTTTCTGGACTAATAATTGGAGGCTACATCTCAGGGGGAGAAGGCAGTAGTAATGATGATTGTTGCAGTTAGCAGGAGTATTCAGAGCAGTGAAAGAAAAAGATGTTGTAGAGTAGTAATGAACAGTGCAAGTATGTGCAGTATCATGAAAAGGGAAAGTTGTGACACCCTTTGCCATTGATGTCAAAGGGGGAGAGAGTTTATGTGAAAAATAAAAGGGAAGAAAGAACAATCTGTGATCAGAGAGAGAGAATAAGATGTGCAAAAGAAAGGGGGAGAATAACAAAGTTAGAGAAGATTGGTTCAAAGTTGTCTTGATGGTTTTTCACATCATGTGTTGCCATCAATAACAAAGGGGGAGATTGTTGCAAGTATGTGCTAATCGGTGTTGTCATTGATGTCAACAAGCTTGTGTTGTCATTGGCGTCAACTATGTCTTCTGATGAGATTGTTGTTGTATTAAGTTTTATTGCTAAAAGTGATTTGGTTGCTTTGTAGAGGTGTTGAAGATGTTGAGGGTATGCTTCTATTGTTGGGTTTCCAAGTGCTTTTGAGAAAATTTGATTAACAAAGGAAATAGTGTGTTGAACATGTGTTATGGATTAATAGAGTTATGATCGATCTTTGCTCCACATTTCTTCCTAATTGAATATGTAAATGTGTGGTTTGGATATGTGGTTTAGAAGTGTTTGAAGATGCTAAATCTAGAATTTGGTGCTTTGGATTGTTGTGCAGTAAAAGGTATGTTCACCAGTTTGAGAACAGTGGTTGACAGTGTTTGCAATGTGTCTAGGAGAAAGTATTTTGCTCCGCATTTCTCCGTAGAATGGTTTCAGGTGTTGTGGTTCCGGATGTGTGCTTATAAAGTCTATATTTTCCTTTATCTCAAGTGGTTCATGGTTTGGTGATCCACAAGTACATTTCTTAAGTTGTAGATGATGATAGAGCATGATATAGCTGGTTAAGTACTCCAGTGTGAATTTTCTTTGGTGAAAGATGTTGCAAAGAAACTTGTTGATTCTTAGGTGCTTGTGGATATTTCTAGATCATGTTTGAGCTTGGTACATGGTATGCATGTCATCTTTTCATCTTGAGGAAGTGTGCACTTAAACGTTCATAGTGTTAACACAATTTTGGCTGACTTGGTTGTTTACACTAATTGCGGTTGTGCTTCATTGATTGTGAAAGCATGTTGAAGCGTGTTAGATTGCATTTAGGTCCATGCTAAGGCATGATGTGGTCTACATTCATTCCTTTCCTCTACAAGAATGTTTAGGTCCAGACCTAATTTACATTTTATAGGTTAAGTTGTGTTGTCGACGTTGGAGAATGTTTTCAAGGATGATGATGGTATAAATAAGTGTATGTTAGATTTAGGATAGACAACTAAGAGGGGGGGTGAATCAGTTGTCAAAAATTTCTCCAATTAATCACTTAAATCCTTTCCTTAATTTAGCAGCGTAATAATAAATCAATCATGGAAACATAATGCAATAATTCAAGAGCAGAAACACATTAACACATATGACACCAAGATTTTGACGTGGAAAACTTGGTTAAGGGAAAAACCATGAGGTGACTAACCCAAGATTGTATTCTTTGTTAAAAGAATAGAAAGAACAAAATGGCACATGCCAATTAGGGCTCACTGCCTGAGCACACTGCTCACAAGAGGCTCACTGCATACAGGAGACACACTATCTACAAAATAATAAGTATTACATACTTGAACTGAAGAATAGCATCTTCACCATGCTTGAGTCAGTTCCATTTAAGCCCAATACTTTTTCTCTGCTTCTCTCTACCACACTCTCATCTACACAAGATACCATTAAAATGACCTTACAACTCCTTATTTATACAAGACATCGACTTAGGGATAATCATCCAAGTCGGCATACATTACAGAGCAAATAAAAAAATACAACATGACTAATTACAAAAGACTTCATGCGGCTCAGCACACTGTCGGCCACACAGATCTGAGACTTCAATCCTTCTTTAGGAACACACCATTCTTCACAGAGCATCTTCAAGATCATCCATAGGAGGTGTAACTCATCCGGTCAGCCGAACTTAGGAAGAACATCATCATCTGGAAGTAATTCTTCAATTACAAGCTCAATCTTCAATGCGGACCACCAACACGAACTAGACATAATCCAAAGACCTCCACTAGCTTTCCTTAATCACAAAGAACATCCACACTACTTCTTACTGAAATCATTCTTCTCTTTCATCCGAAACCTCAAGAACACAGTCTGTCATCACTGTCATATTGGAATAGATGCTTACGAACCTCCCTGTTAGCACAGTAAAATTTTCAAAATTTTACTATTCCCTTATTCCATCATATTTGAATAAACCCTAAAGGAATATCCCAAAAGGACCACAATATAAAATTTTTGTATTTCATAAAATGTCTAGGGATGAACAGTGTAAAAAATCATCAAAACCAATCCATCGGCATAAGGTCGTGTGGCTTACACCGATACACAGCGAATTGTTTGAAAACAACCATCGGCGTGAAAATAGAGATCGGAGGAAGAATCATGGAGCTCACCGATGGAGTAAGCAACACCGATGACTTTACATCGGCAAGAAAGGCAAGTGGTCATGCCGATCGGTATGACAAATATATATCGGATGATCTTTTAGAAGTTGCCCCGACGATATATATCATACCGATGAAGCACTTTCGGCAAGAGTTTCACCGAACAGCATGCGAGGGTAACAAAGCAATAGTCATCGGTGAGAAATGAACCATCGGAATAGAAAACAAGTAAGTCTCCGACGATCAAAAGTCCTGGCGATAAGAAAGTTATCGGCGAGACTCACAGCGATGCATCTTCATCGGGATAGCTTGACACATCGGAACAAAAGAAGCAAGTCTTGCCGATTCATAAGTCACGGCGATCAAAAGATATCGGTGACACATTACTAAGCTTTGCCCGATGAAGGATGTGATAAAGGGCATCGGGGAGATGATTTCGATCGGGGTATCTTGAGAAAGCTATCCCGATAGAGAATGTCATTCCGATAAAGATAAAAGTTCATACATAAACAGACTATCGGTAAGACAATAAAGATCGGGGAGACATAATTTTAGTATCCCGATGGTCTCAGTCTTCCCGATAAGCAAAGTATATCGGTGGGACTTGCCATATCGCGGAGAGATCTAAAACCCTTGGCGATGAAGGAAATCATGCCGATGGTCACACCCACTTGAAATATGATACTACATGGCATCGGGGATACAATTGAGGGGTCACGCCGATTGACCGTCCGCGCCATAAAAAAGGGTTGAGGTCGTCCAGACATTTAAAAAAGCACGCCGATAGGAAGAGTTATGGCGATGTGACACTTCACAGCGATGAACATTGAATTGATCAGATAATTAATACAAAACGGCTACAAAGTTCATACGATCATTATAATTGCAAAAAACCGTCCGAGAGCAGAATACAGAAGAATTCTCAGGGCAAAAGCAAAGGCTTCCAATTCCAGTCATCGAGCGACAGGTACACATACACAAACCACTATATTACCTGTATTTGAATTTCCTGCCAAATTTTTCAAAACAAATGGAAACTTCGGGGAAAGGAAAAGGAAGAAAATCACAAGGAGAAACCAGTAAACCGAAGAAGCAAAAAACTGATCAAACCCCTGAAGAAAAAGTGAAAGACAGGAAACTAAATCAGGACTTGATTGATCAGTTGCCTGGGTCAGCTCCCAAGGCCAGGAGGTCTGCCCAACTCAGGGCAGAAGTAGAAAAATTAGAAGACAAACATAAGCGCCTGGGAGATATTTGGACCCCAATTAGGGGATATGAACTCTTCAGGTTTCATTACAACAGAAGATTTAGAAATGCCCCTGTGTCAAACCCATGGCACATGAATTTAGGCAAACTGGTTGTACCTAATGTATTCTTGAATGTAGAACTCCTGCAACTATTAGCCAGGCATTACAATTCAGGCCTGAAAGCTATCTGCAACCCTCAGGGAGAACCAATTATACACCTATCAAAAAATGCTATTTGTGAGGTGTATGATTTGGATGATTTGTGCACTGTCCCTGTTGTTTATGAAGATTTGGATAAAGAATACTGGAGAATGGATACAACCTACAATGGATGGAGGTTACCCATTCATAGACCCAGGATTGAAGGAGAAGTGATACCCTTGACTGAGAATGATGGCCCTCCCTTTCATGTATCCATTTTTGAACCATACATTCAATATACTTACTATTCTGTAGGTCAAGTCCTTGGCTCAGAGGTCCCTGAGTTCATGGCTATTCCTCTAATGGTCATAACCTCTGATATTCAATGTCACAATGCCAGACAGTTTGATTATGCCTCCTATGTTGCTACTAGAATAGACTCTGGTCTATCTGCAATGAAAAACAATGCTCCAGCATGCTCTTTTGAGCATTACTCGATGCTCATGCATATGGTCTTATACTACGGCCAGGAAGTAGGATTGTGGCCAAATGAGCTTCAAGTTGTTGCTGCAGGTAAGAAAGGGGAGAAGATACCTGTACAAATGTGGACCAGAATCTGGGATAGCAGGTATGCTAACTCCAGCTATGCTCAATTTGAGGAGCATTGTGTTAAAGTGCTGTATAGGTATTTCAACCACCCCTGTGAATATTCAATTTCAGATGAAATAAAAAGATTCCTCAGGCCAAAAGATTTTGGTGGCCCCCCTGCTGTCACTCATAATTGGGGAGACTGGTATTGTTTTGAGGACGCTACCATGATCAGAGTGTATGGTTTTGAGGATGCTCCCTTTATATTGCCTAAAACTGTCCCTGACAGGATTGCATATCTGGAAATAATTAGGCAAATGCATTGTTCCAATGTCATGCATCTAAGTTCGCATGATAAACAATCATTCATGCCTAGTACTCTGTGTTTTGGAGATTTTACTGTGGTTTCAAAAGAAGGGTACAATCTCATTTTAGATAAACTAATGCATTATAACATGGTGACTGCTGAGGTGAGGAAAGGGTTTGACCCTGAGGGTTTCATTGACTATGCAAGAAGAAAACAAAATCTCAGTGGATACATGCACATACATTATCCACATGATGATGTCATTAGAAATTTGGAAGAGGCTGAAGTCGATTTGGTGGTGGAGAAATATAACAGAGATTTGAATGAAAAGAAAAAGCAGTTGGCAGAAGTTGAAGTGGTATCCTCTGAAGAGGAAGAATTGACTGAACAGCCACAAGATAAGACAACAGAAATGTCTAAAAGAAAAATGCAACAATATCAGCCTCCGGTTGTGATACATGATGAGGAGGGATCTGCCGATGAAGATCCACGCCAAAAAGCTTATGATTCTTTTGTGTCAGATGATACATTCATTCATTCAAAGGAATTTAAATCATTCCTGTATAAATACAAGGGAAAGGAAATTAGAGAGTCAGTAGATAATGTTTCTGCTGACAATGAAAAACAGTTATTGGAGATGTTAAAGGAGACAGTGGACAAGGAAATGCAGGACATGACACCAAGCAGAGGCAGACAGCTGCTTAAAGATGCGGGGGTTATGATTTTTCCCGGCTTAGATCTAAATTCTGCTCTGGTTTTTGATAGTTTTTTGAATAATGCTGATGATAAGTATAAGCTTACTCCAGAAGGAGTTAATGAAGTCTATATGGGAACAAGATACAACAATGATGAAAATTCTTTAATGATATGGGCATTGTATCCTCCCCATAAGAAGACGGCCATAATAGACACTGAGAAAACTTTTGGCCATGTTATGACTTTTAGAGCAGGTGAGACTGACCCCATAATTACTGCAGACATTGGTATCAATGTTGCAAAATTGAATAAAGCACAAGCTCAGATGTTAATCAAGGAAAGGGATGCCTACAAGCTGAATTGTGAAAGATTAACAAAGGAGAATGACTACTTGAAGGATGCTGTTAAGAGCACCTTTGGGCAATCTACGAAGAGAATAACTCAAGGTGAAAGCTCACAAAGTAGTCAAGAGATATCCCATGATCAAGCCAAACAAATTCAAATAGATGCATTTGTTACAATACTGCAGAGCAGGTATGCAAACATGGTACGGTGGTTAAACCAGTTTTGGGATAACTACTCGGAAAATCATAAAGCAGTCAAAGAACATGAGAGGCTTGATCAGAGGATACAAGAAAAGGTGATCGAGTTGCAAAACAGAGGTACCCCTGATAGCACAGATGTCTCTGATGCAAGAGCATTACTCAAAAGGCACCAGAATTATTATGATAAACTCAAAGCTGATGCTAAGGAAGGGACTGATGCATCAGACGCAGGGGTGCCCAGAATATTCAAAGATAATGGAGAGGTAAAGAGCAAAGAAGAGTGGACTATTGATTGTCAAGTTATATTACACAAAGCCACAGGAGCCCTAAAAGATAAAGCCTCTGTATCTACAGAAGTTTGCAAGCAACTGGAGGAAATGATCACCCTCGATATAATCACCAGGAGTGCAGTCGAGCTTACTGATTCTCACCGTGCGCAGGAGTACTTGGATCATCTAACAAAAGTCTATTTATGGCTAAACAGAGCCTAGTTAAGATTATGTAATTATTGTTTGTTAAAATCTCAAGAGACTTATTGAAGAGTTGTATCTCTTCTTGAAGATATCTATATAAGTTCAAACAATCTATGCTGAAAAATCATCAGCAGTAGAAGATATTTAGATATACATATACATAATATTCCAGAATGATCATGTTGCATATTTTATTTTAAAGAAGAAATTTGAAGTTCTCTGATTCAGTATTTCCATTTGGGTATCAGTTATTTGTTGAAATTATTCAATTGTGTGGCTGTCTCCATTTCTGCATTTCCCTGTTATTCAGATTAAACTATCAAGTATACATTTAATCTGTCAATACACATTCGCTGTATCTGTGTGATCAATTCGGTTGGTATCCATCCTAAGGAATTAAACCCTTCTGATTTATTCACAGTAACCTGGAAGTAGTAAGTTGGGATTACTAAGTAGAGCCATATAATTAGGATTGACACACTGTCTCCAGTAAAATATTATCTGTAGTCTTGTCTTTTCATTTCATTTGGCTCCTTCAAGTAAGGATTAAAGTACCTTCTGGTGAATTATAAGATCTCTGATTTTATTTGGTTGGATTATCAAGAAGAGTCTGTCAATCATTTATTTGCACGTTTATACAAGCTATAAACCAGAACTGTGCCAAATATCTAGAATTATTACCATTTAGAAACTACTGTTCTCAGTCCTTCAAATTGACTCTGTTACCCAACAAGGCACTGGTCTCACTCAACTCATTAATTAAAACCTTTTGATATTGCTTATACAATTTCTGCCAATCACTTATTAAACATTACATATAGAATTAATTAGTCAGCTTTGTCATCTATCATACATCCTATGCCATTGTAGATAGACCTAGTTAGTCCATTCATCCACACTCAGACTGCTTTAATATTTTAAGGTTCACCCGCCTAGGTGTAGCAGGACCTAAAGTGTAGGAAATCATCAAACCTTGAAGGTTGATTTCGTCAAGTTAGTTCAAAAACGTTGCAAATCCAAATATAGAGCCTGGCATCCTCTTAGGATTAGTAACTTGCATTTTTGAGACCTAACAAATTGGCGACTCTACTGGGGAACTTAGTAAAAAGACCTTAGAATTTAGTCCTTTCTTTCATAGAGTCATTTAAAATTTCTTTTTGGTAACTCTGCTGGTGACAAAGAACCTTACAGATAAAAATACAAACTTTTCCTATTCAATAGGTGGCGACTCTAGTTACAATCATAACAAAAAATTTCAAATGGATGGTAGGAGATCCAAGATGGAAGGCAGAAACTTGCAGTCATCTCCACCACTTAGAAACATCTCCAAAAGAAATATGAATCCAAAATATTCCCACCAAGACAATAATCTAGATATCCAGGAGAATGATTCAGAACAAAATATTGCAATTCACAATAAATTCACACCTCTACATGATTCAAATGAGAACCTCAGTGGAGCAACTGATGATATTTTGGCAAGGTACAGACCCACTCCTCAAGAACAGCGGGATCATGATGCAAAGGTCATGAGGGATATTGATAGGAACCAGGCTGAACATGATTTCAAGGTCTCGTTTGACCAGGGAGAAGAGATAGGATATGAATTGTCAAATCAGGGAATAAATGACAATCCAGAATATCAGGAAATAAATAATCAAGACATGAGTGATGAGAAAAAGGAAATACTCATGCTCAGGAAAGAACTCGAAAGGTACAAAATACAAGAGGAGAAGGAGTTATTGCAGCAAGAAATTCAACAGAGGAGAAATAAAGCCAAAATAGCTCCCCCCAAATATGTACCCCCGCATAGAGGGAATATTTCAAGGAATACACAACAAAATACAAATAGTGCTCAAAACTCACATGCTTCTGGAAGTCATCAGAACACTATTTCCCAAATCCCCAGACCACCTCCCATAAGTAATGCATCCCTACATGTGGCAAATAATTACCCACCCCCTGGTCAACAATATTATAGGCCACAAAATCAACACATAAATCCCCATATGAACCAACATCAACAATATGCATATCATCAGCCACCAGGTGGATATAATTACTATCCCAATCCACCACATCTCAATTTTCCTCCCCAAAACCTTGCTAATATATGCAGTCAATTTGATTTAACTGGATATCAGTTATATCCATATCCTATGGATAGTACTTGGAGAAACATGGTTCCCAAGTTTACTGGAAACAATGCAGTATCTGCAGAAGATCATATCAGAAGTTTTAATGCTTTTGTACAGGATATAGGTATTGACTGGGAAGACATTAGGATGAGGTTATTTATGATGTCCCTCACTGAAGATGCCAGAGATTGGTTTAATAGCTTGCCCGATGCATCAATCAATTCAATGACTGATTTCCATAACCAGTTTAAGGATCAGTATGGTAACCAATACGCTCCTGAGTTTGCCTTACATGAACTAATAAGTATACAGAAGTATCAAAATGAATCAGTATTCGATTTCAACATGAAGTTTTCCAAGTTGCATAATAAGGTACCGCATGGAGCCAAGTTATCTGACCAGGCAGCACTGAGTATCTATATGAAGGCATTTGACCCTAAAACAGGATATGAACTCAGAAACCGGTGTCCTGCAACGTTGGCTGAAGCACAGAAAATAGCCATAACTATTGAAAATAATAGAAAAGCTGCAGGAATGGTCAGTAAAAGGGAAAATCATAGAAGTCTTCAGAATCCAAATGCTCAACAGATTAAACCAGAGGGTCAGCATAGGCAGGATAGACCTAGGTTACATGATATGCCTTACAATACAAATTGGAAGGATGGAAGACCTATTGACAACAACAGAAAGCAGCCATATGGAAAGGATACTCCTGATCCATTGAAGAGAAATATGGCACATATGGCAGAAAATAAACCTTGGTGTTCTGTATGTAACTTGCCACATTCACCTGAATACTGTGAGGTAGCTAAATCAATACAGCAAGAGGAAATGCTATATAACTATAATAGAGATAATCACACCATTAATATGATGCAGGATACACCATGTGTGGTAACAGAAGATTATTCTTCTTCAGAGGAAGAAGGGTATGAGTATGATGTAGGGAACCAAAAATATCATGTTAACATGGGAGAACAGCAAGTATTCTCAGACCAGGAAGATATTTATGACAATAAACCATATGGTCAATGGAGAAAACCTACTGAGGATGAAAAAGAAGCTCTCACAGTAGCTGCAGTGGCTCAAGCTCGAAACACTTATAACTTAAGGAATAGAACAATAAATGTTGGGCAGGGAACTCCTGGGAGTATATTCATAAAAGACCAGAATAACAAGGGGAATAATACAAAATCATCACCTAAAGAACCAGAAAAGGGGGATAAAAATAAAATGAAAGAAAATATAGAAAAAGAGAATACAAAAATAGAAAAGAATGACCAAATCATAACCCCTTCTTTTGACATTGCACAGGCAGTGTCTCAGGTGAAGATATCAGTCCCACTCTTAGAGATGATGAAAATAGATAAATATAGGAGTACAGTCGTCAAGATGATTTCTGATACACCTAATCCAAAACATAAAGGGTTTGAAAAAACAACAAATAATGTGCATCAAGAAAATTTTAAGATGCCTGAGGTATACCTTGGTGACACACTTACAAAAAATCCCTCACAGGTAGATCCATTCTATACTACACTAGTAATCAAGAACAGAATAGTCAGGAATTGTATGATTGATTCAGGTGCTGCTATGAATATCATGCCTATAGCAGTGATGAAAGAATTAGGGATGTGGGTTGATACTACGTATGGCCAATGTTATGCAATGGATAACAGATCTATTCCAGTAGTTGGTATTATGAAAGATGTAGAAATAAAACTTGCTTCATATCCTGAGGCAACATATAACATTGACATCACTGTGGTTGATATCCCACCGTATTATATAATGCTGTTATCAAGGCAGTGGGCTGCAATGGCAGGAGGCAATGTTCAATTAGATCTATCATATGCCACCATACCAGTAGGTGACAAAGAAATCAAGTTGTGCAGAGAACCAAGGTATGACAATATTATAGAAAGAATGGACCGGCACCAGGTGAATTTCTTTTGTGACACAGATTTAGGGGTTTTCAAAGTTGGAGAGACTACCCCAGAATTGCATAACACTGACCCAATACACACTGAATCTATGAAAAAAGAAAATGATTTGTGGAAAATGTATTTCGATGGTGCATGCAGCAAGATAGGAAATGGGGCCGGAGTAGTTTTTATCTCACCAGGAGGGAAAACATTCAAATACTCTTTCTTACTGACATTTGAATGCACCAATAACGTAGCTGAGTATGAAGCCCTACTCATTGGCCTAGACATAGCCATCAAATACAAAATAAAAAAGTTGGCTGTCTATGGTGATTCTGAATTGGTCATCTCCCAAGTAAGAGAAAAATATTTATCTAAGAATAAAAGATTAAGACAGTATAGAAATGCAGTTTGGGATAGTGTTGAATTATTTGATGCTTTTTCAATCAGCTGGGTTGATAGGTCTAAAAACATCATGGCAGACTTTTTAGCAAACATTGCATTAAAGAGAGATGATCTAACATTAGGAGGGATCACAGAAGTAGAATTTAAAACTAGACCTACCATCCCTGATAATATACAGAACTGGCAGGTGTTTGACAGCGATGCTGATATAATCAATTTCTTACATTGTGCTGATTATTATGAAAATCAAGAAATTGATTTCAGTGCATTTGTGGAGAAACACGATGGGAAAGAAACCCTATTTGGTCAAGAAGTAGTTCAACTGAAGACAAATAAGATACCCAAAGGGCTTATTGCATTAGAAAAAGCATTTGATGGGCATGATAGATACAAGAAGAAAGAAACACCAGTGATACCTGAGAATCTTGAGGAAGTGAACTTGGGGACTCAGACAACCCCAAAAAATGTATATATTGGGAGGAATCTTGACCAGAAAATCAGAAGTAGAATTATCAATCTACTTAGGAAGTATAGGCATGTGTTTGCTTGGTCATATGATGACTTAAAGGCATATAGAGAGGATCTATTTCAACATGAGATACCACTCAAACCAGATGCAAAACCATTCAGACAGAAACAAAGGCCGATTAATCCTACATTGGCTCCGAAAATGCTGGAGGAACTTACAAAGTTAAGGGATGGAGCTATAATCAAGCCTATTAGACATTCTTCCTGGGTCTCAAACTTAGTACCTGTCAGGAAAAAGAATGGTGACATTAGACTATGTGTGGATTTCAGAAACCTGAATAAATCTTCTCTCAAAGATAATTATCCTCTTCCCAATATGGAGGCGATATTACAGAAAGTTACTGGATGTGAATTACTATCCATGATGGATGGTTTCTCCGGCTACAATCAGGTAAAGGTTAAGGAGTCTGAACAATTCAAGACCGCATTCACCACTCCGTGGGGAACATATGTATATTTGAGAATGCCATTTGGATTAACTAATGCTGGGGCAACATTTCAAAGAGCGATGGATGTAGCTTTTGCTGAATTGATCAATAAGATTATGATAGTCTATCAAGACGATTTAACAGCATATTCAAAAAAGGCTGAAGATCATTGCACACATCTAGAACAGATATTTGTCAAAGCCCTAGAATATGGAATATCATTGAACCCTAAAAAATGCCAATTTGCAGTAACAGAAGGAAAATTGCTTGGCCATATAGTCTCGAAGGAAGGAGTTAAAATAGATCCTGAAAGGGTGGAGGCAATTGATCAGGTCCCTATTCCAAAAAATGTAAAAGCTATACAATCATTTTTTGGTCAGATAAATTTTGTCAGAAGATTTATACCAAATTTCGCAGAGATTGTTTGTCCTATATCAAGAATGCTGAAGAAGAACTCAGATATGAAATGGACAACAGAAGCAATGGAAGCATTTGGTAACATTAAGGAGGCCATCAAACAAGCTCCAGTCTTAATATCCCCTGATTTCGGCAAACCTTTCCAACTTTTTTCATTTGCTTCCTATCATACAGTGGCAGCAGTGTTGTTGCAGAAAAACAATGATGGATATGAACAGCCAATCTCTTTCTTTAGCAAGTCCCTTCAGAATGCAGAGTTGAAGTATGACATTATTGAAAAACAGGCATATGCATTGGTAAAAGTAGTAAAAAACTTTAGACCATATTTGGTAGGGGCTAAAATCATAGCATATGTTCCTAATGCTGCAGTCAAGGATGTACTGATTCAAACTGAGGTCACGGGTAGGAGATGTAGGTGGATCAATAGGATTCAGGAATTCAACATTGAAATCCAAATCACTAAATTAGTAAGAGGACAGGGTCTTGCCAAATTGATGACTGAAAATAATCTAGAAGCTTCCCATATATGTAATATTGATGCAAGTACCAGTATTGAACATACTCCATGGTATACTGATATAGTATATTATCTAACACATATGAAGAGTCCTGAAGGATATGATGATAACAAAAGAAGGACACTCAAACTACAAGCTTCAAAATATGTACTCATTGGTGGAGATCTCTATTGGAAAAATAGAGATGGGGTTCTACTATTATGTTTGGATGAATATCAATCAAAACATATTATGAAGGAATTGCATGAAGGCATGTGCGGAGGACATTTCTCAGCAAAAACTACGGCCCACAAAATTTTGAGGGCAGGGTACTATTGGCCTAAAGTCTTTAACGATTCATACCAGTACACTAGAAAATGTGAAGCATGCCAAAAGTTCTCAGGGAAGTTAAAGTATCATGGAGCACTACCTTTAAAACCTATGCAAGTTGAGGCTCCATTTTATCAGTGGGGTATTGATTTTATAGGTGAAATTTCAGAGAAATCAAGTGGGGGGCACCGATGGATTTTAGTAGCTACTGATTACTTTACAAAATGGGTGGAAGCAATCCCAACCAGACAGGCTACTAGTAAAGTTGTGATAAATTTTCTAATGGATAACATTATATGCAGATTTGGTACTCCTGTAAGACTGATTACTGATAATGGGATGTGCTTTAGATCTGATGAATTCAAAGGTTTTTGCAGCACATATGGTATCACTGTTTCTTATGCTGCTCCTTACCATCCACAGGCCAATGGACAAGCCGAATCAAGTAATAAGAGTCTGTTGAAAATCATAAAAAGAATGTTGGATAGAAATAAGAAGGCTTGGGATTCAAAATTAAGAATGGCAGTATGGGCTGACAGGATTACTATAAAAAGGGCAATTGGGAGATCCCCTTATGAATTGGTATATGGAACCCAAGCAAGATTACCATTAGAAAATCTTATACCAATATACAAATTCATTCTCCAGGAAGACCTGAATATCCCTGAACCAATGGAGGAAAGGTTGGAACAATTGGCAGAGCTTGATGAAGCAAGAAGAATGGCTCAGAAACAGAATATTAAATTACAATCACAGGTAAAATATCTCTTTGACAAAAAGGCCAAAGAAAGAAAGTTTGAAATTAATGATCTGGTACTAATGTGGAATGCAAGATGTCAAGACAAAGGAAAACATGGAAAATTTGAAGCCCTGTGGTTGGGTCCTTTTGTTATCACTGGCAAGGGAGGTGATGATTCTTACTATGTACAGAATATGTCAGGAGAGGAGCAGGAATTGCCAGTACATGGGCAATACTTGAAGCAGTTCTTTTCATAAACATGTACAAAGAGAATTGAATGTTGCCAGTGCATGGACAACATTCAAATAATTCTCAAAAATATTTTCCATGCACAGTAGTCTAGGAATCATTCCCGCTCCCCATCATTTGTTCCTTTCCTTTTTCCAGTTCCATAAAACCTCACCCCAAAAATAATAAAAGATGTGGTCTACTTCCCCAGGAGATTTGGATCCTTGTATACTCACAGGGAGTATTCATCCCAGACAGAGCCACTGTTAGCACAGTAAAATTTTCAAAATTTTACTATTCCCTTATTCCATCATATTTGAATAAACCCTAAAGGAATATCCCAAAAGGACCACAATATAAAATTTTTGTATTTCATAAAATGTCTAGGGATGAACAGTGTAAAAAATCATCAAAACCAATCCATCGGCATAAGGTCGTGTGGCTTACACCGATACACAGCGAATTGTTTGAAAACAACCATCGGCGTGAAAATAGAGATCGGAGGAAGAATCATGGAGCTCACCGATGGAGTAAGCAACACCGATGACTTTACATCGGCAAGAAAGGCAAGTGGTCATGCCGATCGGTATGACAAATATATATCGGATGATCTTTTAGAAGTTGCCCCGACGATATATATCATACCGATGAAGCACTTTCGGCAAGAGTTTCACCGAACAGCATGCGAGGGTAACAAAGCAATAGTCATCGGTGAGAAATGAACCATCGGAATAGAAAACAAGTAAGTCTCCGACGATCAAAAGTCCTGGCGATAAGAAAGTTATCGGCGAGACTCACAGCGATGCATCTTCATCGGGATAGCTTGACACATCGGAACAAAAGAAGCAAGTCTTGCCGATTCATAAGTCACGGCGATCAAAAGATATCGGTGACACATTACTAAGCTTTGCCCGATGAAGGATGTGATAAAGGGCATCGGGGAGATGATTTCGATCGGGGTATCTTGAGAAAGCTATCCCGATAGAGAATGTCATTCCGATAAAGATAAAAGTTCATACATAAACAGACTATCGGTAAGACAATAAAGATCGGGGAGACATAATTTTAGTATCCCGATGGTCTCAGTCTTCCCGATAAGCAAAGTATATCGGTGGGACTTGCCATATCGCGGAGAGATCTAAAACCCTTGGCGATGAAGGAAATCATGCCGATGGTCACACCCACTTGAAATATGATACTACATGGCATCGGGGATACAATTGAGGGGTCACGCCGATTGACCGTCCGCGCCATAAAAAAGGGTTGAGGTCGTCCAGACATTTAAAAAAGCACGCCGATAGGAAGAGTTATGGCGATGTGACACTTCACAGCGATGAACATTGAATTGATCAGATAATTAATACAAAACGGCTACAAAGTTCATACGATCATTATAATTGCAAAAAACCGTCCGAGAGCAGAATACAGAAGAATTCTCAGGGCAAAAGCAAAGGCTTCCAATTCCAGTCATCGAGCGACAGGTACACATACACAAACCACTATATTACCTGTATTTGAATTTCCTGCCAAATTTTTCAAAACAAATGGAAACTTCGGGGAAAGGAAAAGGAAGAAAATCACAAGGAGAAACCAGTAAACCGAAGAAGCAAAAAACTGATCAAACCCCTGAAGAAAAAGTGAAAGACAGGAAACTAAATCAGGACTTGATTGATCAGTTGCCTGGGTCAGCTCCCAAGGCCAGGAGGTCTGCCCAACTCAGGGCAGAAGTAGAAAAATTAGAAGACAAACATAAGCGCCTGGGAGATATTTGGACCCCAATTAGGGGATATGAACTCTTCAGGTTTCATTACAACAGAAGATTTAGAAATGCCCCTGTGTCAAACCCATGGCACATGAATTTAGGCAAACTGGTTGTACCTAATGTATTCTTGAATGTAGAACTCCTGCAACTATTAGCCAGGCATTACAATTCAGGCCTGAAAGCTATCTGCAACCCTCAGGGAGAACCAATTATACACCTATCAAAAAATGCTATTTGTGAGGTGTATGATTTGGATGATTTGTGCACTGTCCCTGTTGTTTATGAAGATTTGGATAAAGAATACTGGAGAATGGATACAACCTACAATGGATGGAGGTTACCCATTCATAGACCCAGGATTGAAGGAGAAGTGATACCCTTGACTGAGAATGATGGCCCTCCCTTTCATGTATCCATTTTTGAACCATACATTCAATATACTTACTATTCTGTAGGTCAAGTCCTTGGCTCAGAGGTCCCTGAGTTCATGGCTATTCCTCTAATGGTCATAACCTCTGATATTCAATGTCACAATGCCAGACAGTTTGATTATGCCTCCTATGTTGCTACTAGAATAGACTCTGGTCTATCTGCAATGAAAAACAATGCTCCAGCATGCTCTTTTGAGCATTACTCGATGCTCATGCATATGGTCTTATACTACGGCCAGGAAGTAGGATTGTGGCCAAATGAGCTTCAAGTTGTTGCTGCAGGTAAGAAAGGGGAGAAGATACCTGTACAAATGTGGACCAGAATCTGGGATAGCAGGTATGCTAACTCCAGCTATGCTCAATTTGAGGAGCATTGTGTTAAAGTGCTGTATAGGTATTTCAACCACCCCTGTGAATATTCAATTTCAGATGAAATAAAAAGATTCCTCAGGCCAAAAGATTTTGGTGGCCCCCCTGCTGTCACTCATAATTGGGGAGACTGGTATTGTTTTGAGGACGCTACCATGATCAGAGTGTATGGTTTTGAGGATGCTCCCTTTATATTGCCTAAAACTGTCCCTGACAGGATTGCATATCTGGAAATAATTAGGCAAATGCATTGTTCCAATGTCATGCATCTAAGTTCGCATGATAAACAATCATTCATGCCTAGTACTCTGTGTTTTGGAGATTTTACTGTGGTTTCAAAAGAAGGGTACAATCTCATTTTAGATAAACTAATGCATTATAACATGGTGACTGCTGAGGTGAGGAAAGGGTTTGACCCTGAGGGTTTCATTGACTATGCAAGAAGAAAACAAAATCTCAGTGGATACATGCACATACATTATCCACATGATGATGTCATTAGAAATTTGGAAGAGGCTGAAGTCGATTTGGTGGTGGAGAAATATAACAGAGATTTGAATGAAAAGAAAAAGCAGTTGGCAGAAGTTGAAGTGGTATCCTCTGAAGAGGAAGAATTGACTGAACAGCCACAAGATAAGACAACAGAAATGTCTAAAAGAAAAATGCAACAATATCAGCCTCCGGTTGTGATACATGATGAGGAGGGATCTGCCGATGAAGATCCACGCCAAAAAGCTTATGATTCTTTTGTGTCAGATGATACATTCATTCATTCAAAGGAATTTAAATCATTCCTGTATAAATACAAGGGAAAGGAAATTAGAGAGTCAGTAGATAATGTTTCTGCTGACAATGAAAAACAGTTATTGGAGATGTTAAAGGAGACAGTGGACAAGGAAATGCAGGACATGACACCAAGCAGAGGCAGACAGCTGCTTAAAGATGCGGGGGTTATGATTTTTCCCGGCTTAGATCTAAATTCTGCTCTGGTTTTTGATAGTTTTTTGAATAATGCTGATGATAAGTATAAGCTTACTCCAGAAGGAGTTAATGAAGTCTATATGGGAACAAGATACAACAATGATGAAAATTCTTTAATGATATGGGCATTGTATCCTCCCCATAAGAAGACGGCCATAATAGACACTGAGAAAACTTTTGGCCATGTTATGACTTTTAGAGCAGGTGAGACTGACCCCATAATTACTGCAGACATTGGTATCAATGTTGCAAAATTGAATAAAGCACAAGCTCAGATGTTAATCAAGGAAAGGGATGCCTACAAGCTGAATTGTGAAAGATTAACAAAGGAGAATGACTACTTGAAGGATGCTGTTAAGAGCACCTTTGGGCAATCTACGAAGAGAATAACTCAAGGTGAAAGCTCACAAAGTAGTCAAGAGATATCCCATGATCAAGCCAAACAAATTCAAATAGATGCATTTGTTACAATACTGCAGAGCAGGTATGCAAACATGGTACGGTGGTTAAACCAGTTTTGGGATAACTACTCGGAAAATCATAAAGCAGTCAAAGAACATGAGAGGCTTGATCAGAGGATACAAGAAAAGGTGATCGAGTTGCAAAACAGAGGTACCCCTGATAGCACAGATGTCTCTGATGCAAGAGCATTACTCAAAAGGCACCAGAATTATTATGATAAACTCAAAGCTGATGCTAAGGAAGGGACTGATGCATCAGACGCAGGGGTGCCCAGAATATTCAAAGATAATGGAGAGGTAAAGAGCAAAGAAGAGTGGACTATTGATTGTCAAGTTATATTACACAAAGCCACAGGAGCCCTAAAAGATAAAGCCTCTGTATCTACAGAAGTTTGCAAGCAACTGGAGGAAATGATCACCCTCGATATAATCACCAGGAGTGCAGTCGAGCTTACTGATTCTCACCGTGCGCAGGAGTACTTGGATCATCTAACAAAAGTCTATTTATGGCTAAACAGAGCCTAGTTAAGATTATGTAATTATTGTTTGTTAAAATCTCAAGAGACTTATTGAAGAGTTGTATCTCTTCTTGAAGATATCTATATAAGTTCAAACAATCTATGCTGAAAAATCATCAGCAGTAGAAGATATTTAGATATACATATACATAATATTCCAGAATGATCATGTTGCATATTTTATTTTAAAGAAGAAATTTGAAGTTCTCTGATTCAGTATTTCCATTTGGGTATCAGTTATTTGTTGAAATTATTCAATTGTGTGGCTGTCTCCATTTCTGCATTTCCCTGTTATTCAGATTAAACTATCAAGTATACATTTAATCTGTCAATACACATTCGCTGTATCTGTGTGATCAATTCGGTTGGTATCCATCCTAAGGAATTAAACCCTTCTGATTTATTCACAGTAACCTGGAAGTAGTAAGTTGGGATTACTAAGTAGAGCCATATAATTAGGATTGACACACTGTCTCCAGTAAAATATTATCTGTAGTCTTGTCTTTTCATTTCATTTGGCTCCTTCAAGTAAGGATTAAAGTACCTTCTGGTGAATTATAAGATCTCTGATTTTATTTGGTTGGATTATCAAGAAGAGTCTGTCAATCATTTATTTGCACGTTTATACAAGCTATAAACCAGAACTGTGCCAAATATCTAGAATTATTACCATTTAGAAACTACTGTTCTCAGTCCTTCAAATTGACTCTGTTACCCAACAAGGCACTGGTCTCACTCAACTCATTAATTAAAACCTTTTGATATTGCTTATACAATTTCTGCCAATCACTTATTAAACATTACATATAGAATTAATTAGTCAGCTTTGTCATCTATCATACATCCTATGCCATTGTAGATAGACCTAGTTAGTCCATTCATCCACACTCAGACTGCTTTAATATTTTAAGGTTCACCCGCCTAGGTGTAGCAGGACCTAAAGTGTAGGAAATCATCAAACCTTGAAGGTTGATTTCGTCAAGTTAGTTCAAAAACGTTGCAAATCCAAATATAGAGCCTGGCATCCTCTTAGGATTAGTAACTTGCATTTTTGAGACCTAACAAATTGGCGACTCTACTGGGGAACTTAGTAAAAAGACCTTAGAATTTAGTCCTTTCTTTCATAGAGTCATTTAAAATTTCTTTTTGGTAACTCTGCTGGTGACAAAGAACCTTACAGATAAAAATACAAACTTTTCCTATTCAATAGGTGGCGACTCTAGTTACAATCATAACAAAAAATTTCAAATGGATGGTAGGAGATCCAAGATGGAAGGCAGAAACTTGCAGTCATCTCCACCACTTAGAAACATCTCCAAAAGAAATATGAATCCAAAATATTCCCACCAAGACAATAATCTAGATATCCAGGAGAATGATTCAGAACAAAATATTGCAATTCACAATAAATTCACACCTCTACATGATTCAAATGAGAACCTCAGTGGAGCAACTGATGATATTTTGGCAAGGTACAGACCCACTCCTCAAGAACAGCGGGATCATGATGCAAAGGTCATGAGGGATATTGATAGGAACCAGGCTGAACATGATTTCAAGGTCTCGTTTGACCAGGGAGAAGAGATAGGATATGAATTGTCAAATCAGGGAATAAATGACAATCCAGAATATCAGGAAATAAATAATCAAGACATGAGTGATGAGAAAAAGGAAATACTCATGCTCAGGAAAGAACTCGAAAGGTACAAAATACAAGAGGAGAAGGAGTTATTGCAGCAAGAAATTCAACAGAGGAGAAATAAAGCCAAAATAGCTCCCCCCAAATATGTACCCCCGCATAGAGGGAATATTTCAAGGAATACACAACAAAATACAAATAGTGCTCAAAACTCACATGCTTCTGGAAGTCATCAGAACACTATTTCCCAAATCCCCAGACCACCTCCCATAAGTAATGCATCCCTACATGTGGCAAATAATTACCCACCCCCTGGTCAACAATATTATAGGCCACAAAATCAACACATAAATCCCCATATGAACCAACATCAACAATATGCATATCATCAGCCACCAGGTGGATATAATTACTATCCCAATCCACCACATCTCAATTTTCCTCCCCAAAACCTTGCTAATATATGCAGTCAATTTGATTTAACTGGATATCAGTTATATCCATATCCTATGGATAGTACTTGGAGAAACATGGTTCCCAAGTTTACTGGAAACAATGCAGTATCTGCAGAAGATCATATCAGAAGTTTTAATGCTTTTGTACAGGATATAGGTATTGACTGGGAAGACATTAGGATGAGGTTATTTATGATGTCCCTCACTGAAGATGCCAGAGATTGGTTTAATAGCTTGCCCGATGCATCAATCAATTCAATGACTGATTTCCATAACCAGTTTAAGGATCAGTATGGTAACCAATACGCTCCTGAGTTTGCCTTACATGAACTAATAAGTATACAGAAGTATCAAAATGAATCAGTATTCGATTTCAACATGAAGTTTTCCAAGTTGCATAATAAGGTACCGCATGGAGCCAAGTTATCTGACCAGGCAGCACTGAGTATCTATATGAAGGCATTTGACCCTAAAACAGGATATGAACTCAGAAACCGGTGTCCTGCAACGTTGGCTGAAGCACAGAAAATAGCCATAACTATTGAAAATAATAGAAAAGCTGCAGGAATGGTCAGTAAAAGGGAAAATCATAGAAGTCTTCAGAATCCAAATGCTCAACAGATTAAACCAGAGGGTCAGCATAGGCAGGATAGACCTAGGTTACATGATATGCCTTACAATACAAATTGGAAGGATGGAAGACCTATTGACAACAACAGAAAGCAGCCATATGGAAAGGATACTCCTGATCCATTGAAGAGAAATATGGCACATATGGCAGAAAATAAACCTTGGTGTTCTGTATGTAACTTGCCACATTCACCTGAATACTGTGAGGTAGCTAAATCAATACAGCAAGAGGAAATGCTATATAACTATAATAGAGATAATCACACCATTAATATGATGCAGGATACACCATGTGTGGTAACAGAAGATTATTCTTCTTCAGAGGAAGAAGGGTATGAGTATGATGTAGGGAACCAAAAATATCATGTTAACATGGGAGAACAGCAAGTATTCTCAGACCAGGAAGATATTTATGACAATAAACCATATGGTCAATGGAGAAAACCTACTGAGGATGAAAAAGAAGCTCTCACAGTAGCTGCAGTGGCTCAAGCTCGAAACACTTATAACTTAAGGAATAGAACAATAAATGTTGGGCAGGGAACTCCTGGGAGTATATTCATAAAAGACCAGAATAACAAGGGGAATAATACAAAATCATCACCTAAAGAACCAGAAAAGGGGGATAAAAATAAAATGAAAGAAAATATAGAAAAAGAGAATACAAAAATAGAAAAGAATGACCAAATCATAACCCCTTCTTTTGACATTGCACAGGCAGTGTCTCAGGTGAAGATATCAGTCCCACTCTTAGAGATGATGAAAATAGATAAATATAGGAGTACAGTCGTCAAGATGATTTCTGATACACCTAATCCAAAACATAAAGGGTTTGAAAAAACAACAAATAATGTGCATCAAGAAAATTTTAAGATGCCTGAGGTATACCTTGGTGACACACTTACAAAAAATCCCTCACAGGTAGATCCATTCTATACTACACTAGTAATCAAGAACAGAATAGTCAGGAATTGTATGATTGATTCAGGTGCTGCTATGAATATCATGCCTATAGCAGTGATGAAAGAATTAGGGATGTGGGTTGATACTACGTATGGCCAATGTTATGCAATGGATAACAGATCTATTCCAGTAGTTGGTATTATGAAAGATGTAGAAATAAAACTTGCTTCATATCCTGAGGCAACATATAACATTGACATCACTGTGGTTGATATCCCACCGTATTATGGAATGCTGTTATCAAGGCAGTGGGCTGCAATGGCAGGAGGCAATGTTCAATTAGATCTATCATATGCCACCATACCAGTAGGTGACAAAGAAATCAAGTTGTGCAGAGAACCAAGGTATGACAATATTATAGAAAGAATGGACCGGCACCAGGTGAATTTCTTTTGTGACACAGATTTAGGGGTTTTCAAAGTTGGAGAGACTACCCCAGAATTGCATAACACTGACCCAATACACACTGAATCTATGAAAAAAGAAAATGATTTGTGGAAAATGTATTTCGATGGTGCATGCAGCAAGATAGGAAATGGGGCCGGAGTAGTTTTTATCTCACCAGGAGGGAAAACATTCAAATACTCTTTCTTACTGACATTTGAATGCACCAATAACGTAGCTGAGTATGAAGCCCTACTCATTGGCCTAGACATAGCCATCAAATACAAAATAAAAAAGTTGGCTGTCTATGGTGATTCTGAATTGGTCATCTCCCAAGTAAGAGAAAAATATTTATCTAAGAATAAAAGATTAAGACAGTATAGAAATGCAGTTTGGGATAGTGTTGAATTATTTGATGCTTTTTCAATCAGCTGGGTTGATAGGTCTAAAAACATCATGGCAGACTTTTTAGCAAACATTGCATTAAAGAGAGATGATCTAACATTAGGAGGGATCACAGAAGTAGAATTTAAAACTAGACCTACCATCCCTGATAATATACAGAACTGGCAGGTGTTTGACAGCGATGCTGATATAATCAATTTCTTACATTGTGCTGATTATTATGAAAATCAAGAAATTGATTTCAGTGCATTTGTGGAGAAACACGATGGGAAAGAAACCCTATTTGGTCAAGAAGTAGTTCAACTGAAGACAAATAAGATACCCAAAGGGCTTATTGCATTAGAAAAAGCATTTGATGGGCATGATAGATACAAGAAGAAAGAAACACCAGTGATACCTGAGAATCTTGAGGAAGTGAACTTGGGGACTCAGACAACCCCAAAAAATGTATATATTGGGAGGAATCTTGACCAGAAAATCAGAAGTAGAATTATCAATCTACTTAGGAAGTATAGGCATGTGTTTGCTTGGTCATATGATGACTTAAAGGCATATAGAGAGGATCTATTTCAACATGAGATACCACTCAAACCAGATGCAAAACCATTCAGACAGAAACAAAGGCCGATTAATCCTACATTGGCTCCGAAAATGCTGGAGGAACTTACAAAGTTAAGGGATGGAGCTATAATCAAGCCTATTAGACATTCTTCCTGGGTCTCAAACTTAGTACCTGTCAGGAAAAAGAATGGTGACATTAGACTATGTGTGGATTTCAGAAACCTGAATAAATCTTCTCTCAAAGATAATTATCCTCTTCCCAATATGGAGGCGATATTACAGAAAGTTACTGGATGTGAATTACTATCCATGATGGATGGTTTCTCCGGCTACAATCAGGTAAAGGTTAAGGAGTCTGAACAATTCAAGACCGCATTCACCACTCCGTGGGGAACATATGTATATTTGAGAATGCCATTTGGATTAACTAATGCTGGGGCAACATTTCAAAGAGCGATGGATGTAGCTTTTGCTGAATTGATCAATAAGATTATGATAGTCTATCAAGACGATTTAACAGCATATTCAAAAAAGGCTGAAGATCATTGCACACATCTAGAACAGATATTTGTCAAAGCCCTAGAATATGGAATATCATTGAACCCTAAAAAATGCCAATTTGCAGTAACAGAAGGAAAATTGCTTGGCCATATAGTCTCGAAGGAAGGAGTTAAAATAGATCCTGAAAGGGTGGAGGCAATTGATCAGGTCCCTATTCCAAAAAATGTAAAAGCTATACAATCATTTTTTGGTCAGATAAATTTTGTCAGAAGATTTATACCAAATTTCGCAGAGATTGTTTGTCCTATATCAAGAATGCTGAAGAAGAACTCAGATATGAAATGGACAACAGAAGCAATGGAAGCATTTGGTAACATTAAGGAGGCCATCAAACAAGCTCCAGTCTTAATATCCCCTGATTTCGGCAAACCTTTCCAACTTTTTTCATTTGCTTCCTATCATACAGTGGCAGCAGTGTTGTTGCAGAAAAACAATGATGGATATGAACAGCCAATCTCTTTCTTTAGCAAGTCCCTTCAGAATGCAGAGTTGAAGTATGACATTATTGAAAAACAGGCATATGCATTGGTAAAAGTAGTAAAAAACTTTAGACCATATTTGGTAGGGGCTAAAATCATAGCATATGTTCCTAATGCTGCAGTCAAGGATGTACTGATTCAAACTGAGGTCACGGGTAGGAGATGTAGGTGGATCAATAGGATTCAGGAATTCAACATTGAAATCCAAATCACTAAATTAGTAAGAGGACAGGGTCTTGCCAAATTGATGACTGAAAATAATCTAGAAGCTTCCCATATATGTAATATTGATGCAAGTACCAGTATTGAACATACTCCATGGTATACTGATATAGTATATTATCTAACACATATGAAGAGTCCTGAAGGATATGATGATAACAAAAGAAGGACACTCAAACTACAAGCTTCAAAATATGTACTCATTGGTGGAGATCTCTATTGGAAAAATAGAGATGGGGTTCTACTATTATGTTTGGATGAATATCAATCAAAACATATTATGAAGGAATTGCATGAAGGCATGTGCGGAGGACATTTCTCAGCAAAAACTACGGCCCACAAAATTTTGAGGGCAGGGTACTATTGGCCTAAAGTCTTTAACGATTCATACCAGTACACTAGAAAATGTGAAGCATGCCAAAAGTTCTCAGGGAAGTTAAAGTATCATGGAGCACTACCTTTAAAACCTATGCAAGTTGAGGCTCCATTTTATCAGTGGGGTATTGATTTTATAGGTGAAATTTCAGAGAAATCAAGTGGGGGGCACCGATGGATTTTAGTAGCTACTGATTACTTTACAAAATGGGTGGAAGCAATCCCAACCAGACAGGCTACTAGTAAAGTTGTGATAAATTTTCTAATGGATAACATTATATGCAGATTTGGTACTCCTGTAAGACTGATTACTGATAATGGGATGTGCTTTAGATCTGATGAATTCAAAGGTTTTTGCAGCACATATGGTATCACTGTTTCTTATGCTGCTCCTTACCATCCACAGGCCAATGGACAAGCCGAATCAAGTAATAAGAGTCTGTTGAAAATCATAAAAAGAATGTTGGATAGAAATAAGAAGGCTTGGGATTCAAAATTAAGAATGGCAGTATGGGCTGACAGGATTACTATAAAAAGGGCAATTGGGAGATCCCCTTATGAATTGGTATATGGAACCCAAGCAAGATTACCATTAGAAAATCTTATACCAATATACAAATTCATTCTCCAGGAAGACCTGAATATCCCTGAACCAATGGAGGAAAGGTTGGAACAATTGGCAGAGCTTGATGAAGCAAGAAGAATGGCTCAGAAACAGAATATTAAATTACAATCACAGGTAAAATATCTCTTTGACAAAAAGGCCAAAGAAAGAAAGTTTGAAATTAATGATCTGGTACTAATGTGGAATGCAAGATGTCAAGACAAAGGAAAACATGGAAAATTTGAAGCCCTGTGGTTGGGTCCTTTTGTTATCACTGGCAAGGGAGGTGATGATTCTTACTATGTACAGAATATGTCAGGAGAGGAGCAGGAATTGCCAGTACATGGGCAATACTTGAAGCAGTTCTTTTCATAAACATGTACAAAGAGAATTGAATGTTGCCAGTGCATGGACAACATTCAAATAATTCTCAAAAATATTTTCCATGCACAGTAGTCTAGGAATCATTCCCGCTCCCCATCATTTGTTCCTTTCCTTTTTCCAGTTCCATAAAACCTCACCCCAAAAATAATAAAAGATGTGGTCTACTTCCCCAGGAGATTTGGATCCTTGTATACTCACAGGGAGTATTCATCCCAGACAGAGCCACTGTTAGCACAGTAAAATTTTCAAAATTTTACTATTCCCTTATTCCATCATATTTGAATAAACCCTAAAGGAATATCCCAAAAGGACCACAATATAAAATTTTTGTATTTCATAAAATGTCTAGGGATGAACAGTGTAAAAAATCATCAAAACCAATCCATCGGCATAAGGTCGTGTGGCTTACACCGATACACAGCGAATTGTTTGAAAACAACCATCGGCGTGAAAATAGAGATCGGAGGAAGAATCATGGAGCTCACCGATGGAGTAAGCAACACCGATGACTTTACATCGGCAAGAAAGGCAAGTGGTCATGCCGATCGGTATGACAAATATATATCGGATGATCTTTTAGAAGTTGCCCCGACGATATATATCATACCGATGAAGCACTTTCGGCAAGAGTTTCACCGAACAGCATGCGAGGGTAACAAAGCAATAGTCATCGGTGAGAAATGAACCATCGGAATAGAAAACAAGTAAGTCTCCGACGATCAAAAGTCCTGGCGATAAGAAAGTTATCGGCGAGACTCACAGCGATGCATCTTCATCGGGATAGCTTGACACATCGGAACAAAAGAAGCAAGTCTTGCCGATTCATAAGTCACGGCGATCAAAAGATATCGGTGACACATTACTAAGCTTTGCCCGATGAAGGATGTGATAAAGGGCATCGGGGAGATGATTTCGATCGGGGTATCTTGAGAAAGCTATCCCGATAGAGAATGTCATTCCGATAAAGATAAAAGTTCATACATAAACAGACTATCGGTAAGACAATAAAGATCGGGGAGACATAATTTTAGTATCCCGATGGTCTCAGTCTTCCCGATAAGCAAAGTATATCGGTGGGACTTGCCATATCGCGGAGAGATCTAAAACCCTTGGCGATGAAGGAAATCATGCCGATGGTCACACCCACTTGAAATATGATACTACATGGCATCGGGGATACAATTGAGGGGTCACGCCGATTGACCGTCCGCGCCATAAAAAAGGGTTGAGGTCGTCCAGACATTTAAAAAAGCACGCCGATAGGAAGAGTTATGGCGATGTGACACTTCACAGCGATGAACATTGAATTGATCAGATAATTAATACAAAACGGCTACAAAGTTCATACGATCATTATAATTGCAAAAAACCGTCCGAGAGCAGAATACAGAAGAATTCTCAGGGCAAAAGCAAAGGCTTCCAATTCCAGTCATCGAGCGACAGGTACACATACACAAACCACTATATTACCTGTATTTGAATTTCCTGCCAAATTTTTCAAAACAAATGGAAACTTCGGGGAAAGGAAAAGGAAGAAAATCACAAGGAGAAACCAGTAAACCGAAGAAGCAAAAAACTGATCAAACCCCTGAAGAAAAAGTGAAAGACAAGAAACTAAATCAGGACTTGATTGATCAGTTGCCTGGGTCAGCTCCCAAGGCCAGGAGGTCTGCCCAACTCAGGGCAGAAGTAGAAAAATTAGAAGACAAACATAAGCGCCTGGGAGATATTTGGACCCCAATTAGGGGATATGAACTCTTCAGGTTTCATTACAACAGAAGATTTAGAAATGCCCCTGTGTCAAACCCATGGCACATGAATTTAGGCAAACTGGTTGTACCTAATGTATTCTTGAATGTAGAACTCCTGCAACTATTAGCCAGGCATTACAATTCAGGCCTGAAAGCTATCTGCAACCCTCAGGGAGAACCAATTATACACCTATCAAAAAATGCTATTTGTGAGGTGTATGATTTGGATGATTTGTGCACTGTCCCTGTTGTTTATGAAGATTTGGATAAAGAATACTGGAGAATGGATACAACCTACAATGGATGGAGGTTACCCATTCATAGACCCAGGATTGAAGGAGAAGTGATACCCTTGACTGAGAATGATGGCCCTCCCTTTCATGTATCCATTTTTGAACCATACATTCAATATACTTACTATTCTGTAGGTCAAGTCCTTGGCTCAGAGGTCCCTGAGTTCATGGCTATTCCTCTAATGGTCATAACCTCTGATATTCAATGTCACAATGCCAGACAGTTTGATTATGCCTCCTATGTTGCTACTAGAATAGACTCTGGTCTATCTGCAATGAAAAACAATGCTCCAGCATGCTCTTTTGAGCATTACTCGATGCTCATGCATATGGTCTTATACTACGGCCAGGAAGTAGGATTGTGGCCAAATGAGCTTCAAGTTGTTGCTGCAGGTAAGAAAGGGGAGAAGATACCTGTACAAATGTGGACCAGAATCTGGGATAGCAGGTATGCTAACTCCAGCTATGCTCAATTTGAGGAGCATTGTGTTAAAGTGCTGTATAGGTATTTCAACCACCCCTGTGAATATTCAATTTCAGATGAAATAAAAAGATTCCTCAGGCCAAAAGATTTTGGTGGCCCCCCTGCTGTCACTCATAATTGGGGAGACTGGTATTGTTTTGAGGACGCTACCATGATCAGAGTGTATGGTTTTGAGGATGCTCCCTTTATATTGCCTAAAACTGTCCCTGACAGGATTGCATATCTGGAAATAATTAGGCAAATGCATTGTTCCAATGTCATGCATCTAAGTTCGCATGATAAACAATCATTCATGCCTAGTACTCTGTGTTTTGGAGATTTTACTGTGGTTTCAAAAGAAGGGTACAATCTCATTTTAAATAAACTAATGCATTATAACATGGTGACTGCTGAGGTGAGGAAAGGGTTTGACCCTGAGGGTTTCATTGACTATGCAAGAAGAAAACAAAATCTCAGTGGATACATGCACATACATTATCCACATGATGATGTCATTAGAAATTTGGAAGAGGCTGAAGTCGATTTGGTGGTGGAGAAATATAACAGAGATTTGAATGAAAAGAAAAAGCAGTTGGCAGAAGTTGAAGTGGTATCCTCTGAAGAGGAAGAATTGACTGAACAGCCACAAGATAAGACAACAGAAATGTCTAAAAGAAAAATGCAACAATATCAGCCTCCGGTTGTGATACATGATGAGGAGGGATCTGCCGATGAAGATCCACGCCAAAAAGCTTATGATTCTTTTGTGTCAGATGATACATTCATTCATTCAAAGGAATTTAAATCATTCCTGTATAAATACAAGGGAAAGGAAATTAGAGAGTCAGTAGATAATGTTTCTGCTGACAATGAAAAATAGTTATTGGAGATGTTAAAGGAGACAGTGGACAAGGAAATGCAGGACATGACACCAAGCAGAGGCAGACAGCTGCTTAAAGATGCGGGGGTTATGATTTTTCCCGGCTTAGATCTAAATTCTGCTCTGGTTTTTGATAGTTTTTTGAATAATGCTGATGATAAGTATAAGCTTACTCCAGAAGGAGTTAATGAAGTCTATATGGGAACAAGATACAACAATGATGAAAATTCTTTAATGATATGGGCATTGTATCCTCCCCATAAGAAGACGGCCATAATAGACACTGAGAAAACTTTTGGCCATGTTATGACTTTTAGAGCAGGTGAGACTGACCCCATAATTACTGCAGACATTGGTATCAATGTTGCAAAATTGAATAAAGCACAAGCTCAGATGTTAATCAAGGAAAGGGATGCCTACAAGCTGAATTGTGAAAGATTAACAAAGGAGAATGACTACTTGAAGGATGCTGTTAAGAGCACCTTTGGGCAATCTACGAAGAGAATAACTCAAGGTGAAAGCTCACAAAGTAGTCAAGAGATATCCCATGATCAAGCCAAACAAATTCAAATAGATGCATTTGTTACAATACTGCAGAGCAGGTATGCAAACATGGTACGGTGGTTAAACCAGTTTTGGGATAACTACTCGGAAAATCATAAAGCAGTCAAAGAACATGAGAGGCTTGATCAGAGGATACAAGAAAAGGTGATCGAGTTGCAAAACAGAGGTACCCCTGATAGCACAGATGTCTCTGATGCAAGAGCATTACTCAAAAGGCACCAGAATTATTATGATAAACTCAAAGCTGATGCTAAGGAAGGGACTGATGCATCAGACGCAGGGGTGCCCAGAATATTCAAAGATAATGGAGAGGTAAAGAGCAAAGAAGAGTGGACTATTGATTGTCAAGTTATATTACACAAAGCCACAGGAGCCCTAAAAGATAAAGCCTCTGTATCTACAGAAGTTTGCAAGCAACTGGAGGAAATGATCACCCTCGATATAATCACCAGGAGTGCAGTCGAGCTTACTGATTCTCACCGTGCGCAGGAGTACTTGGATCATCTAACAAAAGTCTATTTATGGCTAAACAGAGCCTAGTTAAGATTATGTAATTATTGTTTGTTAAAATCTCAAGAGACTTATTGAAGAGTTGTATCTCTTCTTGAAGATATCTATATAAGTTCAAACAATCTATGCTGAAAAATCATCAGCAGTAGAAGATATTTAGATATACATATACATAATATTCCAGAATGATCATGTTGCATATTTTATTTTAAAGAAGAAATTTGAAGTTCTCTGATTCAGTATTTCCATTTGGGTATCAGTTATTTGTTGAAATTATTCAATTGTGTGGCTGTCTCCATTTCTGCATTTCCCTGTTATTCAGATTAAACTATCAAGTATACATTTAATCTGTCAATACACATTCGCTGTATCTGTGTGATCAATTCGGTTGGTATCCATCCTAAGGAATTAAACCCTTCTGATTTATTCACAGTAACCTGGAAGTAGTAAGTTGGGATTACTAAGTAGAGCCATATAATTAGGATTGACACACTGTCTCCAGTAAAATATTATCTGTAGTCTTGTCTTTTCATTTCATTTGGCTCCTTCAAGTAAGGATTAAAGTACCTTCTGGTGAATTATAAGATCTCTGATTTTATTTGGTTGGATTATCAAGAAGAGTCTGTCAATCATTTATTTGCACGTTTATACAAGCTATAAACCAGAACTGTGCCAAATATCTAGAATTATTACCATTTAGAAACTACTGTTCTCAGTCCTTCAAATTGACTCTGTTACCCAACAAGGCACTGGTCTCACTCAACTCATTAATTAAAACCTTTTGATATTGCTTATACAATTTCTGCCAATCACTTATTAAACATTACATATAGAATTAATTAGTCAGCTTTGTCATCTATCATACATCCTATGCCATTGTAGATAGACCTAGTTAGTCCATTCATCCACACTCAGACTGCTTTAATATTTTAAGGTTCACCCGCCTAGGTGTAGCAGGACCTAAAGTGTAGGAAATCATCAAACCTTGAAGGTTGATTTCGTCAAGTTAGTTCAAAAACGTTGCAAATCCAAATATAGAGCCTGGCATCCTCTTAGGATTAGTAACTTGCATTTTTGAGACCTAACACTCCCGACCACGAACCAATTGAGTTGTCAATTCACATTGACTTCCTAAACACTCCACCAAATCCGTAGAACAAGATATTGCATTTCTAGATCTCACCGGACCTATCTGTGTCACTCTGTCACTTCTAAACACCTGCCAGAACTAGTTTTACTTAAGTGGCCATAACTTCTTCAGATCTTCATGCGGACCTCTGAAATCTTTACTGGATCATCATAAGACACATATCTACAAACCCTTTGATGCGCATCCTCTAATATCCATTTTAGCTGGGATCTTTACCTTACTGACTTCACTATTCTTCTCTGTTCCTGATAGGACTAATTTTCTCAATATCCTCAGCATACAACTCATCCAATCCTTATCATCAATGCAATAGGAGTATGTTGACATCAATGACAACACCGATTAGGCCCATACTTGAAACAATCTCTCCCTTTGTCATTGATGGCAACATATGATGTGAAAAACTATTTTGACCATTAAGACAAGAACTTCTCCTCACTGACACAACTCCCCCTATCAACAATAACTATTCACATGTCTTCTCTTCCTTTACTACTCCCCCTTTGATCAGAAACCACTTGTTTTTCACATGTCTTCTCTCCCCCTTTGACATCAATGGCAAAGGGCACATACTTGCATCACTTCAGAATCATACCTGCTGCTTCGCCTGAGTAGCAGCTTCCCAAACATCAATCCAGACCACAAGATATGACTGTGATATCCACCGGACTGATGCACATTAGTGCACCTTAATTCAAAACCGGAGGGGTAATAACCCCTAACTTCTCCCTGAGATACTCAAAAGAGTCCTTAGGTAGAGGTTTAGTAAAAATATCTGCAATCTAATCTTTGGAAGGCACAAACTCCAATCTGACTTCATTCTTGTTCACTTTCTCTCTTAAAAAGTGAAACTTGATGGATATATGTTTAGTCTTTGAATGCAACACCAGATTCTTTGATATATTTATTACACTTGAATTATCACAGAAGATTGTGATAGGTTCCTCATACTCCACTCTGATGTCTCTTAGCATTTGCTTCATCCACAATACTTGAGTACAACTACCTGCTGCTACAATATATTTTGCTTCTGCAGTGGACAGAGATATTGCCTCTTATTTCTTGCTTAGCCAAGAAACCAATCTCTTCCCCAAAAAGAATGCTCCACCACTGGTACTCTTCCGGTCATCCACATCTCCTGCCCAATCTGCATCTGTATATGCATGGAGAGAGAAATCATGATCTCTAGGATACCACAAACCATACTCAACTATCCCTTTTAGATATCTAAAAATCCTCTTGATTGCCATGACATGAGATTCTCTAGGATCAACTTGGAATCTAGCAACAAGACCAACAACATTCATAATGTCAGGTCTAGTTTGAGTGAGATACAATAGTCCTCCAATCATTGACCTGTACTTTTTCTGATCGGCTTTAGGAGAGTCATCATCTTTGCTCAATTTATAGTTTGTTGACATGGGAGTATTCATTGGTTTTGAGTCTTCCATCCTAAATTTTTTCAACAATTCTTTCACATTTTTGGTCTGAGAAATGAAGATTCCTTTCTTTGTTTGAGTGATTTGCAGACCCAAGAAGAAATTCATTTCCCCAAACATGGACATCTCAAATTCACTTTTCATTTGATTTGCAAAGGTTTTGCACATACTATCTCTTCCTCCAAAAATGATATCATCAACAAACACTTCAACAATCAAGATATTTTCATGATCAATTTTGAAATACAAATTACTATCAGCAGTACCTTTGTTGAAACCAATCTTTAAAAGATGCTTATCCAATCTTTCATACCAGGCTCTTAGGGCTTGCTTGAGTCCATATAGTGCTTTCTTCAACTTGCAGACCATATCACCATGATCAGACAATTGAAATCCATTCAGTTGCTCAATGTAAACTTCTTCTTCCAAGTCACCATTCAGGAAGGCAGACTTGACATCCATCTGATATACTTTGAAATCCTTGAAGGCAGCAAAAGAAAGAAATAATCTGACTGCTTCAATTCTTGCCACCAGAGCAAAAGTTTCATCAAAATCAACTCCTTCTACTTGGGAGTAACCCTTGCAGACCAATCTAGCTTGGTTTCTGACTACTTCACCATCTTCATTCAGTTTATTCTGGAAGACCCATTTGGTTCCAATCACATTCTTGTTTTTAGGTCTGGAAACAAGATCCCAAGTGTGATTTTTCTCAATTTGCATCAGCTCTTCCTCCATTGCTTTAGTCCAGTTTTCATCATTGCAATCTTCATTCACTGTCTTAGGTTCAATCTTTGAAATCAAACAATACTCCTCTGAATCTTGAGCAATCCTTCTTCTTGTTTGTACACCTTTGCTTTTATCACCTATGATCTGATCTTCATAGTGATTCAGTCTTACATACCTAGAACTTTGGGAGTTTCTTGCACTTCTGATTCTTGAACAAGTTCATTCGAATTTATCTCTTCTTCCTGATTTACTAGATCAGTCTGAATCTAAATTTCAGAGGGAGCTTGGACTTCTTGAACAAAAACATCATTTTGATCATCTTCATCATATTCATAAAACCTTGAGGGTTTTTCAATACCTTCATCAACCTTCACATTTGTACTTTCTACAATCTTCCTTAATCTCTTGTTATAACATCGGTATGCTTTGCTTTGAGTAGAATAACCCAAGAATATTCCTTCATCACTTCTAGCATCAAATTTTCCTAGATCTTCATCTCTTTTAATGTAACATTTGCTACCAAAGACTCTAAAATACCTCACAATGGGAGTGATGCCAAACCAAAGTTCATAAGGAGTCTTATCGGTATTGCTTCTGATTTGTACTTGATTGAGAGTATAGACTGCAGTGCTTACAGCTTCTCTCCAATAGATCTGAGGAACATTTGCTTCTATCATCATAGTTCTAGATGCTTCTTGGATGGTCCGGTTCTTTCTCTCCACTACTCCATTCTGCTGTGGAGTCCTAGGAGCAGACAACTATCATTTTATTCCATGTTTCTTACAGAATTCTATGAACTCACTGGATGTGAATTCTCCACCTCTATTAGACCTCAAACATTTTAATTTTAATCCAGTTTTATTCTCTACCATAGCCTTGATTATTTTGAATTTCTCAAGAGCTTCTGATTTCTCTTTCAGAAAAGTCACCCACATCATCCAGGAATGGTCATCAATTAATAACATGAAGTATCTATCACCTTGCACACTCTTGATTCTTGCCAGACCACATAGATCAGTATGAACTAAATCCAATAATCTGGTAGAAGATTGTTCCTTGCTTTTGAATGAGATTCTACTTTGTTTACCCAACTAACATTCTTTGCACAAACTATTGGTAGGTTTTACCAATCTTGGAAGATCTCTTATAGTCTGAGTGTTGCTTATCTTGATGATATTATCAAAATTCACATGACACATTCTCCTATGCCATAACTAGCTCTGATCAATTTAAACAAATAAACAACTTTTACCAGTACCAACCAAGTGGAAGATATTACCTTTTGTTTGAGTAGTGGATGCAATCTCTATTCCAGAACTTTCAAAGATCTTGCATTTTCCATTCTTGAATCAGAGATCATAGCCTTTGTCCACTAACTGTCCAACACTAAGGAGATTGTGCTTCAGACCTTCAACATACAGTACATCACTGGTTTTGTTCTTTCCATCAAAAGAAATGGTTCCTCTACCTCTGATTCTGCCAACAGAATTATCACCAAACTTTACCACTCTTTCATACCTTTCCAAATCTATAAACTTATTTTTGTCACCTATCATATGGTGAGAGCATCCACTATCAATGACCCAATCATCCTTTTCTTCAACTTGGGCAGCCAGAGCTATTTCTACAATTTTATGATTGACAAATTTAGAGGGCATTGAATCTTCTTCCTTGATAGCAATAAACACCTAGTCACTTCCAGATTTGTTTCCTATCTCTGATTCATCATCTGTTGCTCATTCATTATCATCATCTTCATGAACATAGTAACAATTCTTCTAGAACCTTGATCTGTTAGGATTTGGCCTTGAAAATTTTTTCAGGACACCTTGAGGAAAAGTGACCAATCTTATTGCAGTTAAAACACTTAAAAGGCAATTTCCCCTCATACTTACCGGATCCTCTTGGCAGTCTTTTTGCAATAAGGGCTTCAAGTTGAGTAGCTTCTGCTTCATCTTCATCCAGGTCTTTTCTTTCTTTTTCATACCATGAAAGTTTCCTTGAAGAGTTCTCTCCTGGATCAAACTTTTGTTTTCCTTTTACAGAGGCACTAGATTTGAATGCAGATTCAGTCTTAGGGGGTGCATCTCCAAACTCGGTCAATTCAAATGCAGCCAATTTACCAACCAATTGATCTCTTGTGATACCTGAGAAGGATCTAAATTCTTCAATAGCAGCAACCTTATATTTGTAAGAATCAAGAAGAGATCTGAGAACTTTGCCAACAATCTCATTTTCGTCCAAGATTCCACTAGCACATCTAATGCCACAAACAAGCTCATTTACTCTTGGCTTAAATGAAGTTATATTTTCATCTTCTCTCATCTTCAAATTTTCCTTTCAGACTCTATAGCTTGGCACATTTAACATACTTGTCTCCTTCATGTAGAAATTCTAGTTTTTGCCAAATCTCATATGTAGTTTTTAAATCAATAACATTTGTCAGCTCTGAATCAGATAAGACACTTAGAAGAGCTTCTTTAGTCCACAGGTTGTTTTCAGCATCTCTGATCTCATCTACGGTACGCGAACCATTCTGTGGAGGATCATATTTCTCTAAAGCCATGATCCAATACTGCATTCCCATACATTGCAAGTGGCATTCCATGCGACTTTTTTGAAGAGTGAAGTTGGTTCCATAAAACCTCAGACTATCCTTCTTGTAGGATGACATCTTGGATCTTCCTCAAGTGGTTAAGCTTCTTTTAGAGGAACTTGGCTCTGATACCAATTGTTGGATTCAGGATAGATAGCTGAGAGGGGGGGTGAATCAATTGTCAAAACTTTCTTCCGATTAATCACTTAAATCCTTTCCTTAATTCAACAGCATAATAATAAATCAATCATGGAAACATAATGCAATAATTCAAGAGCAGAAACACATTAACACATATGACACCAAGATTTTGACGTGGAAAACTCGGTTAAGGGAAAAACCACGAGGTGACTAACCCAAGATTGTATTCTCTATTAAAAGAATAGAAAGAACAAAATGGCTCATGCCAATTAGGGCTCACTGCCTGAGCACACTGCTCACAAGAGGCTCACTGCCTATAGGAGACACACTGTCTACAAAATAATAAGTATTACATACTTGAACTGAAGAATATCATCTTCACCATGCTTGAGTCAGTTCCATTTAAGCCCAATACTTCTGCTCTGCTTCTCTCTACCACACTCTCATCTCCACAAGATACCATTGAAATGACCTCACAACTCCTTATTTATACAAGACATCGACTTAGGGATAATCATTCAAGTCGGCATACATTACAGAGCAAAAACAAAAATACAACATGACTAATTACAAAAGACTTCACACAGATTAGTACATTGTCAGCCACATAGATCTGAGACTTCAATCCTTCTTTAGGAACACGCCATTCTTCACAGAGCATCTTCAAGATCATCTGTAGGAGGTGTAACTCATTCGGTCAGCTGGACTTAGGAAGAACATCATCATCTAGAAGTAATTCTTCAATTACGAGTTCAATCTTCAATGCGGACCACCAACACAAACTGGACATAATCCAAAGACCTCCACAAGCTTTCCTAAATCACAAAGAACATCCACACTACTTCTTCTTACTAAAATCATTCTTCTCTTTCATCTGGAACCTCAAGAACATAGTCTGTCATCACTGTCATATTGGAATAGATGCTTGCGGACCTCCCGACCATGAACCAATTGAGTTGTCAATTCACATTGACTTCCTAAACACTCCACCAAATCTATAGAACAAGATATTGCATTTCTGGATCTCACCGGACCTATCTGTGTCACTCTGTCACCTCTGAACACCTGCCAGAACTAGTTTTACTTAAGTGGCCATAACTTCTTCAGATCTTCGTGCGGACCTCTGAAATCTTTACTGGATCATCTTAAGACACATATCTACAAACCCTTTGATGTGCATCCTCTGATATTCATTTTAGCTCAGATCTTTACCTTACTGACTTCACTGTTCTTCTCTGTTCCTGATAGGACTAATTTTCTCAATATCCTCAGCATACAGCTCATCCAATCCTTATCATCAATGCAACAAGAGTATGTTGACATCAATGACAACACCGGTTAGGCCCATACTTGCAATAGTATCAAGAATTCATGAATGTGTGGGTGCGTGAGGGATATGATGTTTATGATGCGAATTTGATTAGTGTAGTAAGAGCTTTCATGTGTTAGGCTACTGGATGCAATGAGCAGGAGGTGTCTACTATTTTTAGTGTTGCTACGAAGGTGTTGTTTGTGTTGTGATGGATATTGAGCTTCATTGGAAATGAACTCCATGCATAGGTTAGATGCAATTATATCAGTTCAAAGCCTAGCAGTGAGCCCTTCTTCTCTTCTCTCTTTCTTTCTCAGTGGGCAGTGAGTCCACCTGCAATGAGCATTCTCTATTTTGGGCAGTGAGCCTTTGCAATTCGGTATTGCTATTAAATTATATTATGAGCTAATCCTCACCGTGGTTTTTCCCTTTAGGGTTTTCCACGTAAATCTGGTGTTCTCTTATGTGTGGTGTTGTTATGATTCAGTTTCAGTTATTTGCTTTTCATGCTTAATCATCATAAAATGTTTAAAGGTTAATGTGGATCTGAATGTTTGTAAGGGTTTGAAGTTTTGTTACAACTGATTCACCCCCCCTCTCAGTTGTCTTATGCATTCAACACCTTCATCTCTATCAGGCCATCAAAAATTAGATTCCATTTCTTTCTATACATTGGGCACCCTCTTTTCTCTTTGTCGGTAAATCTGGTTGGTGAACTGCTTAGTCGGTGAACTGTCAATTTCGCGAACTCAAGCTATTTTCCCGGCAAAGGCTCCTTATGGATTTTCTCTTTGTTTATTCACTTTATCGGTGAATTTTTACTCTCACAAACTAGAGAAATTGTCTTTCTTTTCTTCCCTCTTCGTCTTGTCTCCATTTTGAGCCTTATTTGCCTTATCAAAAAATCTTTGACGAACTATTCATTTCTCTCCTTCTCTCTTCCTTTTCTACCTTTTCTTTATTATCGGCAAATCTTCATTGTCGTGAACTTCTTATCTTTGTTGCTTCCTTCTTCCTTTTTCTTTGTTTTCGACAAAGTTGCCCCATGGCGAACTATCTCTTCTTTACCTTGACTTGCTCTTTCTCTCACTTTCAAACTCTTTCTCTTCACCCTTTGGTCGCCTTATCGGTGAATCAGCAAAATGGTGAACCCGTGAACTTAGTCGGCAAGTTCGGTAGTTTGCGAACTTGCTGACTTGCTGATAACACCCTTAGAAACTTTTTTCCTTACTTTATCTTTATCTTCCCTTGCCTTGTCTTCATTTTTTGTTTTACCTTTCATTTTCTCGATAATTTTCCTCGCCGACGAACCATGCCTTAGCCTTCTTTCCTTGTTGACTTTCCTTTTACTTTATGCCTCCCTTTGTTAGGGAAAAAGTCTATCGGTGAAACCAAGGGTTCGCAAACCAACACTTTTATCGATTGGAGACATGTTCAGGCCTCATTTTTGTTTTAAGCCTTAGAAAATTTTACCTCTTGCAGCCTTTTTCCTTTCCTTCAAGCCCTGTCTCTTTCGCCGCTTGGTCGCCTTATTGGCGAATTGACAAAAACAGAAACTCATGAACTTGGTTGGTGAAGTCGGCAGTTTGCAAACTAGCCAATTCGCCGACAAATTGCTACAAACTTTGACTTTTCTTTCTCCTTTTTTATTTTCTTTTGCCTCTTTTGCAGCCTTATCGGCAAATAGACAAACTAGCGAAGTCATGGACCTACTGACTTAGTCGGCAAAATCGATAG
Source organism: Cunninghamia lanceolata (assembly GCA_027924645.1). Taxonomy (NCBI): domain Eukaryota; kingdom Viridiplantae; phylum Streptophyta; class Pinopsida; order Cupressales; family Cupressaceae; genus Cunninghamia; species Cunninghamia lanceolata. The sequence goes on along the minus strand of BSBN01000112.1, from coordinate 19,274,318 downwards.
CTCACGATTTTGTCGATTTGCCAACAAAACCCTCAAATGGATAGATTTTTCTAAGGGAAGAAAAACACACTGACTTGGCGGGACTTTTACTTAAGAATTTTTTTGAAAGAAACCTATTTAAATTGTCTCAAATTTGGTATATATCATGGGTTTAAAATGCAAAGGAAAAAAGTGGGATTCTTAATGGATTGGGGGCAAAATATGCATGTTTGGGAGATAGTTTTTACAGGTGCTAATAGGAGGGATGCTTAGAAATGACCACAAAACACAAAAACTATCGTGGGACACTAGCGCGTCGTGTGGACGTTCGCGTGAAGTGCTAGTGTCCAGACAGTTTGGGCTCAAAAAACACAAGACACTATAACATCACCAAGATAACATAAAAGTGACAACAAATTTGACAAAAAGATAACACAGAAGACAAGGACTAAGCACCATGGGAGGGAAAAGGGCTAATGCAAGGCTAAAATGAGCCTACAAACAAAGGGAATTGACACTAAAGGAAGGCCAAAATAAAGCGTGAAATTGCAAGGGTATGCAATTTTCAACGTTACAACCGCAAAGGCATCTTTGACTCATAACTCCTCGACAACTCACGTCCTCAAGTGTAGTGCTCCATTATGGAGAAGACAACTCTTGGGTCCTATCCATTATAGTTAGTCTAAAGTCAAATATAATCCCCATTGTAGTGCTCCACTCCCTCATGAATGCATGTGCCAACTAATTAAAGATTCTAGGAGAATCTTAAATACACATAATTTCTCCAATTACATCCTAGGTATCCATGTATACCTTTTAAGAGTGTTGGAGACACATAAAATATGCATAGGATTTGCAAAATTCATGACACCTTAATCCTAACATAGACACTATTTGAGAACTTGCTAGGACATAAGCAAGGATCGAATCTCCTTTAGTCAAACCCCAAGACATATAAATTCAACAACTTTAGAACAATGATCAAAAGTAACAAGAAAGCATGCATGGATGCTTAAGATGATTTATGCTCTAATAATGCCACTATAAATGTATCATGAATGCTCTATGAAAATGCTCTCCAACGATTCTTTGATGATCCTTAATGATTACAAAATGAATTGATGAATGTTCTTAAAAACAACAACATAGCACACAAATCGATAGAAACACACACTAGGTCAGCTCACAATAGCTAGTAGGAGGGAGTCAATATGGTTTATATTTGAATTTTGAATTTAAAAGTTTAAGGTTCATATTTGCATTTACATAATTGATCTGGGTCAATTCTACACCTACAAATCTGATCTAAGATGGTAAATGGAAAATCTAAGTATCTAAATTGGTTCCTAAAACAAATAATGATGAAGATGGATTAGAATAAAGTTATGAACCAAATTTCATGCAAGAAAATGCCACTTGTAAACTTGTTAATCCATAAAAAACAGTCTAATAAAGTAAGATTGGAATAAAGTTACAAACCAAATTTCACGCAAGAAAATACTACTTGTAAACTAATTATCATTGCAAGTGGGCCCAAAACATAAGCAGAAAAGGCACGGGTAAGATTTCCACCATTACACTATAAATTAATACAAAATATTGTAATTTAATAAAATGATAATGGAATAAACTTTGAATTCTTCTGTAAATTAAATTAATCTATAAGGTCTATTAACAAACGGCATTCAATTGCCGATGATGGCATGGTTCGGTGGTTAAGTCGTTCAGGATGTAGTGGCGGCCACCAGAATTCAAACCCCCGCTGGGCCAACGAGCTCGCAAGGCTTTACGCCTTCGCTGGGCCAATGAGCTCGCGGGTTTGAAGTGTTCTTCCTAGGGGATGAGGTCCCCCAGTTGTGGCCTCACCGGTTCATTGCTCCGGGCAAAAGCATTCGCGTGGAGCCGGAGGGCGTGTCGCACCAGCGTCGCCGGTCACATTAAAAAGTTTACCAGGGGCATTATCTTTAAAAAAAAAAAAAACGGCATTCAATTATACAATTTAATATGTCAAGGTCGGGAACCTAGAAGAACACACAAACGAACAAAGGTATAAATACTAAAGACATTAAAAGTTGGGAAAATTAATTTTCAATTTATAAGAGAATCGCAGGAACAATCTGATTTGAATGTACGTCAACAGCAATTGGAATTCTGTCAGACCGTCTGCAAATATGTCCACTACGCTACTTCACTAGGTACCAGGTTTAGGTTATTCGTCAATTGGTCGGAGAGCTTTACTTTTGATTATACTCTTCAATACTTTTAACCCCCTCTTTCGGTTATTAAAAAAAATTCCCCTATTCTTGTTCATGGGATTCGAATCATGCTCAATCATTTTCTTGGGAATTGTTTTCCAGTTGTAATAATAGTTGATTTGTAATTTCCTATGAAATTCAGTCATTCTCGTACTTAACAGAGCTGGAAGATGCCAATGTGCTTCCTTTCTGTTCAAGTATTGAACAAAGCAGAAGCTACATTTGTTCTTGCCAGATGTCCTACAATTATTCCCTCTTAAAGATTTTCACCGAGATTATGAAATCATCTGTACTGTAATGTGGAATTGAGAGATGCAACATACATTTAGGAAGGATCTATGATTCTTCCTCCTATGGGATGGAATATGCAATCCTTGTACAGTGTACTTAGCATGCACACAAGACATTCTTGTATAAATACACATTTGTGGAAGTTGGTGTTGTGTGTGTATTCATTTGTGCAGGTGAGTTTTGGATTTATATACATTTGTGCAGTTGGGTGTTGTGTATATATACATTTGTGCAGGTGGGTGTTGGATTTATATACATTTGTGCAGTTGGGTATTGTGTATATATCCATTTGTGCAGGTGGGTGTTGGATTTATATACATTTGTGCAGTTGGGTATTGTGTATATATCCATTTGTGCGGGTGGGCATTGTGTATATATATCCATTTGTGCAGGTGGGTTTGGGGTGTATACTCATATTTGCAATTTGGGGGTTGGGTACATATACATTTGTACAAGTGGGTTTACTATTCTGTATCTATCATTTTTTGCAGGTGGGTGTCGTGGAGTTGCAGTGATGGAGCCAACTCAAATAAGCCTGGGAGGATTCGGAGTCGGGGTAAGTGCAGAGCAACTCACAGAATACTTGGAAAAAAATGTGGGATTAGTGTGGAGATGCAGACTGAAGACATCATGGACTCCTCCCTTTGCACTCCCAAAGTTCACAAGCAGCAGCTCCAGGAATAGTGTTGAGAACAGAGAGAAGGTGCCTCCTCATGCCTTTGTTCACTTTGCAGCTCCAGATGCTGTCAAGGAGGCGGTCAATCTCGCCAACCTTAGAAAACTTGTGTTCAACAAACAAGCTCTCAAAGTCAAGGTTGGTAACGAAACCTCATCTAGAGTGCTTAGAAGAAGAACAACTCCGCCCCATAGATTTTCTCCTGTTACGGTTGAAATTGGTTCATTGTACAGCCTTGATGAGTTTTTGGTTGCTTGGAGGGGACCTACTTCTGGGGTAGATTTTCATGTAGACCCATTTGATAAAAGATGTAAGATTATTTTCTCCCGAGATCAGTTGTTTGGTTACCAGAAATTTAATAAAGATACTCTCATAAAATGTGACTTCAAGATTGAGTTTTCGATCAAAGACATTAGAAATGTGAGGTTTCTCAATGACATGGGAGCTTTGATTATGCTAATCCAGCTTTGGGTGCCTCCTTGTATATATTATAGAACTGCAGATGATGATATTCATTTGGCGGTTCCTTTTGCTCTCTTAGATGATGATGATCCATGGATACGAACCTTGGATTTTACTCCTAACAATGCAATAGGTAGGTGCTTGGTCTATAAGATTGCGCATTCTCCTCGTTTGGGTCACACCATGGAGAAAGCCAAAGGATACTTCAAACAAAACGGCTTGCTGGATGAAAATATTTCTAAGGTTTCTAGGCTGAAGAGTCGGAATGAGCGTGCTGTTCCTAGACCAAAGTTCTTTTTTGTCCTGCCACCATGCTCACAAATCCCCTTTGATACCATGTTCCTGCTAACTGCTCTTGTACACAAAGGAATTGTAAATTACCACAGGCTAACCCCTGAGTTTTACAATTTGTTTAATAGCAAAGTGACATCAACCAAATTGTCCACAATGGCTCTAAGGCACATGCTTTCCTACACATGTCCAATTTTTGATGCTGTTGAAAAACTTAAGAGCTTGCTTAGTTGGATCACAAAGAATCCAAAGCATCTGAAAAACCCAAAGATTGTTCAGGAAACAATTGAAGTTAGGAGATTGATCATAACTCCTACAAAAGCCTACTGCCTTCCTCCGGAAGTAGAGCTGTCAAACCGGGTCATAAGGCACTTCAAGAGGTATGCAGATAGATTCCTGCGAGTAACTTTCATGGATGATAGCATGGAAGCCATTTCTTCGATGGCATTAACAGTGCCTATAGCACCTCTTGTTAAAGACACTGTTAAAGATTTATCCTCTAGTTATCTTGCCCATAGAACTGCTATATATGAGCGAGTGAAGCAAATACTGCTCAATGGGTTTGAGCTCTGTGGTCGTCAATATTCATTTCTAGCTTTTTCTGCCAACCAGTTGAGGGACCGTTCTGCATGGTTCTTTGCTAATGATAAACGTATTGATGTCCATCAAATTAAGTGCTGGATGGGGACCTTTCCTGAAAATGATGTTGCCAAGCATGCAGCTAGAATGGGTCAGTGCTTCTCTTCCACATATTGCACAGTTCAGGTTCCAAGACAACAGCTTGAAGAAGACTTTCATGACATTGAAAGGAATGGTTATAAATTCTCTGATGGTATAGGAAAGATCACTCCAGATCTTGCCATGGAAGTTGCTCAGAAATTGCAGTTGACTATCAACCCCCCTTCAGCCTATCAAATCCGATATGGTGGCTTCAAAGGTGTTGTTGCAACTTGGAAAGCAGAACCTGGAAGCAAACAGCTGTCATTAAGGCCCAGCATGAAAAAGTTTGAATCCCAACATGACATGCTAGAAATAATCACTTGGACACGTTTCCAGCCCTGCTTTCTGAACAGGCAGATAATTACATTGTTGTCAGCTCTGAGAGTTCCCGACAGCACTTTCACTGAATTACAAGATTCAATGGTGCAGAAGCTCAGTCAAATGATCGGAAATGTTGAAATGGCATTTAATATATTAACCACATCATGTATAGGAGATTTACAATATACTGCTGCTACGATGCTAAGTGCCGGTTTTAAACCTCAAACAGAACCACATTTAAAAGATATGCTTTCTGCCATAAGATCTGTCCAATTAGAAGAGCTTCTTAGAAAATGTAAGATTTTTGTCCCTGATGGAAGATGGTTGATGGGCTGCCTGGATGAAATAGGGGAGCTTGAATATGGGCAGTGTTTCATACAAGTTTCAAGCCCTCCCTTGGAGGGCTGCATTCTCAATAATGGTTCAACCTTTGTAGAAAGGAAAATGAGTCCAAGAGTAATAAAAGGAAAAGTGATTGTGGCCAAGAATCCTTGCTTACATCCCGGTGATGTACGAATCTTAGAAGCAGTTGATGCTCCTGGATTGCATCACTTGGTTGATTGCTTAATCTTTCCACAGAAGGGCCATAGGCCTCATCCCGATGAAGCTTCCGGCAGTGATCTTGATGGGGATATCTACTTTGTTTCTTGGGACTCTAGGCTTATGCCAGAAAGTGGTGAGAGTCGGGACCCAATGTGCTATGCTCCAGGTCAAGCAAAAGAGTCAAAAACACCTGTGACAAGAGAGGTATGGTTGTTCTTATCATCCATAATCCACCTTCCTGCCCCCCTTTTTTCTAATAGCTATTGCTCTTTAATTATGCGATATAAATTTTCAAGAACCAAAATTGAAAAATTCTTTAGGATGGTCCATGTAGACTTCCTTTTTGAAATCTACATTCACAAGGGTAACCTTCACATCCATCTGATGTACCTTTCAATTGAATTGAGCAGCAATGGACAGTTTCAACTGGAAAGTCACCAACATAGCAGTTAGGGCAAAATTCTCCTAATAGTCCACTCCTGCTTGCTGTGCATACCTCATTGCGACTCCTCATAGTCACCAACTTGGTTCATTTCTGTGTAGGAATTAAAGATTATGCAACAGAACCAAAACCTAGTTTCTTTTATTCTTAGTTCTTACAAGGACAAGTTCCAGTCCTCTCTCTGATCTAAAATTAACCATGCAAAATATGTGCAAAACTTTCCATGTATAATTTCAATCTCTTGACATGTATCACTACTAATGGATTGTGACTTGGACGTGTGTGGTCACTCATTAATGAACCTCTATTATTGATGATTTTGATCTCTCAGTTCCAAGCATTTCATGGACCTGTTTGAGCCTTTGAGGAAACCTTTTCTTGTGCCTTCTCCCTGTTCATTAGTTTATTGTCCTTCTTGTTTGTTGTCATGCCTGATAGTAATATGCTTCTTTAGTTGAAATTGTCACACTGTCTTCTTGTTTGGAAATGGACAAGTTCTTTAGTTCTTTGTATTTTCCCAAATATGTGCCTTAAAAATAGGCAACTATTAAGTGACTGAAAAAAATTCGATTAATATTTCTTTCTGTGTTGTTGCTTCATTTTTTACAATGCATCTTGATATTTCTTGAACACAATTTTATTGTTTCCATCCCATAGTCTTATAATCTTATTCTATTAAATTATTTCCTAATCTTTCTGATGAGAGCATTATCATTCTACCTTAGAAATATATAGCTTTTTCCCTTCTTTTTCTTCCCATGGGCTTTATGCTAAAGATTAGGCTTGAGGTTTTTATGCTTTCTTGGATGTTTCTTGAGGTTTTTGTGCTTTCTTGGCTGTCTCTTGAGGTTTTGTGCTTTCTTTAACGTTCCTTGGATCTCTTTGTGCATTTCCTAACCCTTGTGTTCTGTTTTCTTAGTTCATTCTTACGCTTCTAAAGTCCATTTTGAAAGTAAAGCATGTATAATCTAGAGATGGATAGGCTGAAAGAAATATTTCTTGGCGTCAGGGAAACAAAATACAATAAGAGATTGCAGAATAATCAGAAAGATTGTTTTGTGAAAGTATCCCTACAAAGAAAGGAAAGCTAGAAAAGAATATTTCCTAATGCACCACCAAAATCAGTAATCCAAAATGCAGCTCTACAGAGAATTGCTAGTGCCTAGTACAAAAATATTAAAAGCAATATTACAAAATGGATGGCTATGATATCAGATACCTCATTATTATGCATTCTGACAATGTCCAAGCAATACCTGATGATGTCCTTTTATACGTTCCAGTCCATATTGGTTATCAACTTGTCAGGAATCAGATCATAGCATGTAGCTGCTGTAGAGAGTAGGTGTAAATATCTTAGGTTGTCAATTATTTGGTTCTTGGAAGATGTTTATGAATGAATATTGATTTCTCAAAACATTTTTGATGCTATTCTCCCTGTTGACCCTCATTTACATTTCTAGAATTCTTTGTGGTGGATTTAGAGGTGCAAAAGATACCCGTTATTTGATATTAAGGCCTTTTTTTATGATATAGTCCAATTTAGGACAGGATTGACTTGGTGGCACCATTATTCTTGAATAAAAAATGTTTGTGGCAATGTTAATTGGAGCTACATTATAGACCAATCAGAGAGATTAAGAGCCCCTTAATGCACTAAGAAATGGTCAGCAATTTATTTTTTTGTGTTTGGACACACAGAATGGAAAGAAGCTTATTGCCGGGTCTAGAAGTGGCTCTGTGAGGGCTAGAACTGCCAATGATGCATAACAGTAAACCTTGATGCCTATATGCACCTTACATGCCTTATTCCTGCTGCTATGGTACAAAGCCCTTAAAAAATGAGTTCCTTACCAAGCCCCAGTTTGGTCTTCTGGTGTGGACTCAAATTCACAAGTATTTGGTTCTTTGTTCTTGACATGAAGACTTGTTCTTGACATGAAGACTTTTCTCCCTTTGCACAACCTACTTGATATTTTTGTTGTATCTGTGTAGGTTTCTTGTACTGTTGTGAGACTAGTCTTCCTCCTACAATCTCCAAACGGAATAGGCTTTTTTTCTTTCTCATAGTATATTTCTGCAAATTATGCTCTCTAGTAGATCTGTGATTTCTTCTTTGCTTTACCAGCTGTGTGGTGTCTATGAAGCTTGTTGCACTAGGTTTTTCTTGTTTCTTTTTAATTATTAGGAACAACTGCAATGTGATCAAAGTCAAATGTAAATAGCAGTAAAACTTTCAGTCTCCTTGCCATACTGCAAAGATCTGAAAGCTGTTTTTCACTGTAATGTTGTTTTTTGTTGTTGTGGACCCAACACACGGGTAATATGCATGCCACTGTTATTCGTATTATAAGTAGATAATGCTATGATTCTTATATCTAGGGCATGGCACAATTTATGGCTTCCTTTATAGAATTTTGACACAACTGATGGCTTCCTTAAAATTATAAGTCACTTACGTTGTTTCGATGAGGATAATCTAAACAATGAAATTATTATATGCATAACTGGCTTAAAGAGAAGTCCATCACTTTTCTGCCATTCCCTCTCAAATCTCAGTTTTTAATCCGAATATTGATTCTAGTTAGATAGTTTCTCTAATTCTATAGTACTTTTTGGTGACCAATCTTTTTATCTAGGAACTTGAGCTTTTAGTGTTCCGTTTTCTGCAGTCACCTCTATGCAGTGTGAGCTGACAAATTGTGGTGCACTTCTTAATCTGTTAGTCAGGATCTCTGGCAGAATAGTCTTTATTTACTTTCCTATATGTCCACATTGGATGATGGTGGTTTTCCTAATTTATATAAATGCATTTTTAGATTGATTGAAAGAGAAAATGTGAAGGGCTTAGAATGTTGTGCTGCAATCATTCATTAAAACTTGGGCTTTCCACAGGAAACCATTGACTTTTGTTTGACAGTTTCTGGCAGAATTGTCTTTTCTTGCTTTCATATATTCCTACATTATGTGTTTTTATTTATATAAAATTGTCACGAGATGAAAGTTCAAGAAGAAAATTCCTAGGGTTTAGAGTGTTATGCAATTAAATATTTATCAACATTCTGGACTTTTTGCAGGATGTTATTGAATTTTTTGTGCAGCACATGGTCAATGATAGTTTGGGTGTTATTTGTAATGCACATGTTGTTCGGGCAGATCTAAGTGATTGTGGTGCACTCGATGAGGATTGTCTTAAGCTTGCAAAGCTGGCAGCCGAGGCTGTAGACTTTCCCAAAACTGGAAAGGTAGCAGTGATGCCACACCACCTGAGAGCCAAGCAATATCCAGATTTTATGGACAAAGAGGATTCGGTTTCTTATAGGTCAGAAAAGATTTTAGGTAAACTGTATCGTAAAGTGATGGATATGTTTGGAGAAGAGATTGATGAACAAAAATGTTGCATTGACCTTACAAATGCATCTGAAACATTGCCTTATGACAATGATTTAGAAGTCAGTGGATTTGAAGAATATGTTGAAGAAGCTTGGCAATACAAATGTTCTTATGACAGACAACTTCAGGCTTTGATAGGTCAGTTCAATGTTAGAAAAGAAGGGGAGGTAGTCACTGGACATATTACTTCCCTCTCCAAATACAATAGCAGGCGGCAGGGTGAAATCAAGAAGAGGTTGCAGCATGCATACAGAGCTTTGCGAAAAGAGTTCCGGTTAATTTTTGAAGGAAAAAGAAATTGTCAAAATCTGGAGCCTTGCGAGCAGTCCAAATATGAAGCCAAAGCATCTGCGTGGTACCATGTAACATATCATACAACATGGGTGCAGAAGACCATGGAACACTTAACAGAACCAGATTCTTGTCCCAGTGCTCCACTTCTGAGTTTTGCATGGATCACTGTTGATTACTTAGCCCAAATAAAGTTGCAGAAGCTCTGGCCCAATGTGGATTACAGTTCAGCAATCAGATCAATTTTACCACCTTTCAGGCTGGTAAGCCATAAGTAGAAGTCATATAATGAGGTCAATCACTTTTCGAGCTACCCATGAAGGACACTATATAAGAGCAGACTCATCTCCATATTAGGCAAGAGATGTTTTAATCATTCCTTTTATTTCTATTGTTTTATGATGTATTTTTGAGCTACCTATGTACTTTTCGAGCTACCCATGAAGGACACCAAGCATATTGGTTTTAAGTAGTTTAAGTTAATATGCTGCCAGTGGAAAAACATGGGGGAAGTTTTCATGTGTATAGCCATCGGCCAGCAAGGCTGCTCTGACACTATATAAGAGCAGACTCATCTCCATATCAGGCAAGAGATGTTTTAATCATTCCTTTTATTGCTATTGGTGTATGATGTATTTTTGAGTCCTATTGGTGTTTTTATACCTACCCATTGGCATACTAAGTAGATTTTAAAAATTTTACCCTAACAGCCATTGGGCAGTAAGGTCTCTCTGCCACTATATAAGTCCAGACTCTTTTGTACCTTCTCAGTTAAGAGATGTTTTACTCACTCATTTTTTTTTGTGTGGATACAACTGAGTTGCATAGATATCAGCATCTCCACCTTTAGGCAGTTGGTTACAACATACTGAGTAAGCAAGCACCTATATCAGAAGTCCTCTTCAGCTAAGCTGCCATGATTAGGGGGATCCATTCTATCAAAGTCACCCAGGGACTGAACCTGGCCCTTGCCATATCAGGTGTCTCTGGGGATTTATACCTTGGTGGATGGCATGAGACACTATTATCCTCACCAATCTGGCCACAATCCCTTGTACATTTTCTTTTGATGTTAATGTTCGATGTATTTTTTAGTCTTATTTACTGTATCCATCATTCAAATGGATAGTGTATTTTTGTTGTTTTTTACTTATGTGCTTAATTTTGTCGTAGAATTCTAGCATTAGAAATTTATGCCATTAAAGAGGTTATTGGAAATAATACAAAGAACAATATTTTTATGATTGACATTTCCAACCATACCTTGTGGCTCATCATCAAGATTAATAATAAGATTGCAAAATTGGAGTTGCTTGTACATGTAACTCCACTTATATCATAAAGTTAATCAACCATATAAGCATTGATTTTGTGCATCAAACTATTTGATATTTGTAAACATGAATAAAGTTAAGCAACCATATAAGCATTATTTTTGTGCATCAAACTATTTGACATTTGTGAACATGAATAAATTATCACAATACTGACTTCCAAACATATAGATTATGGGTATCTTAAGTCACTTTGGCTCTAATTCTCCATCTGAATTTACCTTTTTTTTTGACAATTTCCACTCAATGTTCCTCTTACTTTCTTCTCCATAAAGTGGTCTTTTTAAACTAGAATTCCAGTATTGTCAATACATATCTCATGTGAAGAAGACTTAAAGTGATTTGCTTAAGCTAAGATTTCAATGCAACCTTCATGTTTTACATATGTATGGGTGACCACAAGAACAATCAATCTTGTAAATGCCACTCTATAACCATGAACTGAGACGATCCTTTGTGTCTTTGAGCACATTTCTAATTTTTTGTTCTTTTTTATACTTTTTTAATAGGTTATAATAATGTTTATAAAAAGTCACTAATTAGGGACATCATAGATTCACCTTAAAAATTTGAACATAAGAAAGCTACACAACTGAACTTTTTGATGACTCTAATATCTAGTCTGTGATAGGCATCTAAAGTTGGTTTATTTAGAATAGAATTGATTACATGCAAAAGTCTACTCCTCTTGAACATTCTTGTTTCTATCACTTGCGGGAGCTTCATCATCATTGTTGTTGTCATCACTTTTGGATTGTTTTTGTTGCCATGATAAGCTACCAGTCCCTTTTGATGCATCAACATGCTTGACTAGGACTACACACTTGAATGTCTTTCAAGGTGGCAATTGGGGCTCCAACATTGGCTTCTTTGTTGAATTAGACCTTGTTCATGGCACCAATTATATTCTACTACACTTGTAATAGATTAATTCACTCAAGCTAGTTCCACTTTGATTTCAATTGTAAGGTAATGCACACTATAAACAACTTTGTTAGTATTGCCTCCATCATGTCCATTTCTAGAGTAGAGGTTGGTTGAGTTGGTTCTCCTCCCTCTTCTCCTATTGGTCTTCCTCCTTCTAGATCTCTATAACTAAAAAATTTGGGGACATTTTTTATATGAAGAAGAGAGGCATATCAACCAATGTGTATGTTATCTTGCATAAAAGTCAAGTTACAAGTGGAAGAGGTATGTTTTGAATGTAAAGCTTCATTCAAATGAAAGATGGACCATTCAAACCATGATGCATGTAAGCCCATCTATCCTTTAATCTAGGAGATTTGTGATATGTATTGACTCGTGGTGCAATGACATTACATGTGCCATATGTAGTCTTCATCACTAGGTTAAGACCTCTCCTAAAACACAAGGATACCAAAATACTCTAAAGTAACTCTTAACTATTATGCAACTTTTCTAAACATGAGAAAATAGAATATTGATATTTTGTCAAAAGGCTATTGGTTGTGTTTCTTGAACTTGCTAAGATGTTTATTCATATTGCATTTTTGTATGTTAATGTACGATGACTATACATTGAGTGAGTTAGAAGATAGTACAAATAGTCTACATCTTGTTGCATACATTTGACCTCGCAAATATTAAATACAACTCTTTCATAATATAATCCTACAATTTATATTTCTAGCATAAAGAGTTGTATATAAAATTGTAAATCTCTTACCTTCCCCTTCATAAAGTGGTCTTCTTTAATTGGAGTTATAGTGTTCTCAATACATATCTTGTGTGAAGAAGACTTAAAGTGATTTTCTTTAGCTAAAATTTTGATGCAACCTTATTGAATATTAAAACAATGCCACCTAATTCTCTATTAAGAAGTCCTCTGTGTTTTATAAATGTACGGTTGATTGCAAGAACAATCAATCCTATAAATGCCACTATATAACCATGAATTGAGAGGATCCTTTGTGTATTTGAGCATGTTTCTAATTTTGTATTCTTTATTCTTCTTTTTAATAGGTTATAATTATAAGATGTCACTAATTTACATCAATTACATCATAGGTTCACCTTAATATTTGTAACATATGAAAGCTAGATAACTAAACTTTTTTATGACTAATATTTAGTTTTTTATTAGATCAGCTGGAGAAGAGAGTCCAGAACCCTTTACAAAGCATCCCCCAGGGCAAAACAAGGAAAAACAAACCAGAAACAACACATCAACAACACACGGACAAAACAGCTTAGCAAGGTAGCGAGAAAACTAAACAAGAGCAGAATTAGACCTAGCAGGTCAAACGGACTTGGCCTAAGAATGGGTCAAAGAAACATGCTTAGGAAGACCACGCTTCCTTCTTTGAACCATAGTCCAGAAGACATCATCCTCTCCAACAGCAGAAGTAGGAGAAGGCAGAGAAGCTTTCCCTAGGGCATTTGAAGGGGTTGGAACAAGGTGAGAGGACGAACCTGTCCCCACCGCAGCAGCCCCAAAGGAAGAAGGCCCCCCAATAGCAGTAGAGGATGACACAGCAGCAAGAACCGAATCCGAAGAAGGCAAAACCGAAGAGGTAGAAGCCGGAACAGAACGAAAAGCAATCCTACCCGAAGCTGGAGAAGTCGATAAGTGGGCAGAGAAGTGATCAGAAGAGTCCAAAGAATGCAGGGGAACTAAAGAAGCAACCACCCCCTCGCGAACAACCTCAATCGGGAGCTCATCATCCTTAGAGGACACATCCTCTCGAGAGGAACAGTCCTCCGGGGAATCATGAACAGTCAAGTGTTCCAAGAGAGCATCCTTACACCAAGTTGCAACACCTTTGTGTCGCGTGAGAGGGCAACTAGAGGCCAAATGACCTGTAGCAAAACATCTTCTACAACGGAAGGGGATACCCTCATAATCTAAAAGTTGTTTCTAGGGCCTTTCCCCAACCATCAAAACCACATCACCGTGAAGAGGTTTCGAGATGTCAATATCCACCAGGATACGTGCTATCGTGGAATGACCCATGAACGAAGTAGTAGAATCTACTTTGAGGAAACGACCGATAGCATTGCCAATGCCCTCGTAGCAAGAATCCTCCCAAAACTGAAGAGGAAGATTTGGGAGACGGACCCAAATGGGTTTGATGTTAAGTGGCTCTGTAAGGGGGTTAAAAGATAGAGTCCAAGGTTTGATGGACAGGGAGTCTTCTCCCCACAACCAAACCCTGTCGTCGAGCACTACGTCTCGCTGGTCCGAGGAAGCAAAAGTCACTATAAAAAACCCTCTTGCACAAGGAAACAACTCAATCTTACCTTCAACCAGTGGCCTCCAAGATTCCAAGACCCAGTTGTGGAGGTTGGGTAGGGAGGGCCAAAGGCCATTGAATCTACATATCGCACCTTTCCTACGGTAGTAATCCTCATTCTCTGTGACCTTTGGACCGCACACCACCACAAGAGATTCTCAGGCACAAGGGATAGGCCGAGAACCAAGCTGAGGAGAGCGAGACCAAGCCCCAGAGCTAGAGACAATAGCAGAGAAGGACTTCTAGCCCCCAAGAGCCCGGATCCCCGCAGCAGGAACACCAAGACCGTCCACCCTGCCAACAGTGTCATCAGTCACATTTTCTATATTGATCTTCTCCTCAAAAGTAGCGCAACCCAATGCAGACACATGTCCAGAGCTGGACGAGCCCAGGGGACCGAAACCAGCACTCTGATCCCCAAGAGGGCCTCCACAGACAGCACCCAGATCACACCCCGACCCATCCGCAGCATTCTCAGACCTAATCGTTGCAAGCACAATGCTCCCACGCGTAGGCGAATTCAAATTCTTCATCCTCCGTATATAGTTTGAAAACAATTATGACTAATATCTAGTTGGGATAGGCATACGAATCTAATTTATTTAGAATAAAATTGATCACATGTAAAACTTTACTCCTCTTAAACATCTTCCTTCTTGTTTATGTCAGTTTTGGCAACTTCTTCATCATTATTGTTGTTATCATCCTCTTGATTGCTTTTGTTGCCATAATAAGCTCACAATTCCTTTTGATGCATCAACATTTTTTACTCAAACTACACATTTGGATGCTTTTTGGCTCCAACATTGGCTTCTTTGTTGAGTTGGACCTATATAGGGCACTAATTGGATGCTTTGTTGAGTTGGACCTGTATAGGTCACTAATTAGATTTTCTGGTGCAGGGGCACCCACAGTGCTTTCATGCCTCCAAGGGTCAAGAAGTTGATCTTTTATTTTGTTTTGTGTGCCTTTATGTAATAAGGTCTTCAAGGACCATTTCATATGTGTTGAGTCTGGTTTGAGTCACTACGTGTAAGTTAGGGTCTAGACGCAAAAAGTGTCAATATTGCACAATGTTGTCAAAGCATTTTTTTGTCTCAAGTGGGCATTATGATGTTTAGTTAGTTTATAATCTGAAAATTGGTTGAGGACCGTTGGGAAGGCATGGAAAAGGTTTAAAAAGCCTTGTACCATCGAAGGAAGGTTTGGTTGAAGGATTTTTGGAGAGAAAAACAATAAAATAACTTTGTTTTCTGCATTTTTTAGACATTTATGCTATTCCCTGGAACATTATGGATCTGTACGACCTTGTACTGATCTAGAACCAATTGGAAATGAAAATATATTGAATCTAGTTTCTATTCCTTTTTGTTGCATTAAATTTCATTCTGTTTTGAGGGAGTTGTGTTGATTTCTTCCTAGACTGGTCTAAACCCTAGTTAGGGTAACCAGTGAATAAGAAAAATGAATATCTTTGCCTTCCACCAATAGAAACTCATGAAACCTAGTGGAATGAACTGTATTTACATGTATTTTAATATTTCCAAACTTGCAGGGGCAGGTGTGTATGGTCGCACGTGTGATGAGGTCTTGAAGGTATGATATTTCTATGTATCAAACCTAGAAGCCCTAGAGGATTGGGTAAATTGATTAGAGACCATTGGAGGAAGATCCATGTGGAGTGGGTGGTCATTAGATACCATATATGATGTGTTTGAAGAGTTGGCATAGGAGTACAGACCCCTTGAAGTCTAGAACTCTATTATGCCCTGCCTAATAGCCCTTTAGGCCTAAAACAAAAAGAGGACAGTCATTTTTTTAAGCCCTTCCGTACAAAGGAACCCAACCTCATTTTGGGATGTGTATAAATGGCCAAAAGGGTATCTCAAATTGGTTTTACTTCCTGTCCATCAAGTCTGCTCCAAGAGTTATGTCTGAAAAACCAGTTTTGAAAGGCTACTAGGGAAAAAGGGTGGTTTGTGAAGGAAAGGTCATTGGTTGATGTGTGAGGGCTCTTTTGAGTGGTTGACTGAGTAAGTTTGATAGGTTGGAGACCAAAGGCTCTTTGTGGGAGATTGAGGGTTGTGTATATCCTTGAATGGCTTGTTGCTTGAAGACCAAATGTCTACCCTTGTGAAGAAATCTGCTCTACTATGATTGCCTTTGGGTTTTGAGGAAGGAGTGAATCCATTTGTTGTGAAATATGGTATCAATTGTCTAGTTGCTGCCCCTACTCTGCATCAAATTGGTATCAGAGCATAGGTTGGTAAAAAAAAAGGGCAAAGTTGAAGTGAAGAGAAACAAGGATGCCTCCAAAAATAAATATCATTGCTAGAGAAGTGAGTGAGTTGAAGGAGAAACATGCAAGAGAGATGAGGGACTTGAGAGAAACCTTTGAATCCAAACTTGCTGCACTAGAAAGAAATCAAAAAAGGGGAGTGATCATAGGAGATCTAAGTGATCAAGAAGAAGAAGAAGAGTTGGTGGAAGAGAATCCAAAAGAAGGGTCCCAAGAAGAGTTGGATCTTGAAGATTTAAAATTTGCAAAGTTACTGAAGGCAGTCAAAGGAGATGGTTCCAAAATAAATATGGAACTACCAGTGTACAAAGAAGTCTAAATAGTGAAGAGCTTCTTGATTGGATAAGTGAACTAGACAAATATTTTGAATTTGAAAATGTGCCTAAAGACCAACAAGTGAAGTTGGCAAGGACAAAGTTGAAGGGTCATGCATCCCTTTGGTGGGACTATGTGCAAGATGAGAGAAGGAAGCGGGGCAAATCTAAAATCACCTCTTGGAACATAATGGTTGCAAAGTTGAAAGGTAAATTTCTACCTAGTGATTATGCCACTCAATTGCATAGGCAATTACAAAATTTGAGACAAAAAGATATGGATGTAAAGGCATATACAGAGGAGTTTTACAAACTAAGTATTAGATCAGGCCATCTGAAGGATGAAGTTGATAAGGTTGCAAGATACCTTATTGGGCTAAAGTATAGCCTCCAAGATAAACTTAGTCTCACAAGCCCAAGGACACTAGAGGAGTGTTATCAACTAGCTTTGAAGGCTGAAACAAAGTTGCAAAGTAGGAGAAGCAAGGTAGAGGTAGGGGAAGGATGAACTTCAGAGGTAGAGGGACATTTTTTGATTCAAGACAACCACATGGGAGTCAAGGAGAGACAAGTAATACCCACTTGAACAAGTTACAGATTCAAGAGGCGGTTTTAGGGGCAAAAGATCAGATTGTAGGGGCAAATTTGGAGGCCAAAGAAGAGGATCAAGTGGGTTCACTAGAAAATGCTATAAGTGTAATAAGTTTGCAGGCCATCAAGCATGGCAATGCCCTGAAAATCAGTCCACCACTTCATTTGGAGGAGAAAGAAGAATCATATTGCACAAGTAGAAGATAGTGAAAGTGTGAACTCTCCATCACATAATGTTGATCCAGAAGTTGGTGAAACTCTCATGGTGAGAAGGACCTTGATCAAAGTACCAGTGGAGAAGGAACTACGACAAAGAAAGTCACTTTTCAAAACTACATGTAAGTGCCTTGGTAAATGTTGCAAAGTTGTTATTGATTCTGGTAGTACGGATAATTTGGTTTCTCTTGAAATGGTAGAGAAGTTAAAACTGAAAATAATCCCTCATACCACTCCATACACAGTCTCTTGGCTTAATAAAAGGGCAACAAATAGTTGTGAATGAACAAATTTGGGTAGATTTCCACATAGGGGGTTATAAGGATAGGGTCTTGTGTGACATAATACCAATGGATGTTTGCCATTTGCTTTTGGGGAGGCCTTGGCAATATGATAGGAATGCCAAATATGATGGAAGAAAAAACACATGTTATAGAAAAAGATGGAGTTTTATACACCCTCACACCATTGAAAGATGAAAGCCAAAACCCACAAGTGGAGTCTAGAGTGATGTCAATGGGTACAAAAGAGTTTTTAAAACCAATAAAAGAGGAAGAGGTAGATAATACAATGGTGAGCAAACCTAGGACTGTTCTAACATCAACAAGCATTGAAGAGTTGCCTTGGGTAGTTCAAGAGGTATTGAAGGATCATGTGGACATAGTGATGAATGAACTTTCTGACTTTTTGCTTCTGAGGAGAGGTGCTAGTCACTATATGGCTTTTGTTATAGGGGTTGGTCTGTCATATACAATAGCCTATGACAAACAAATTGAAGAATGTAATGTGTCTAAAGAAAGAGATGGTGTCAACATAAATGGTGCACTTGTTTGGAAGGTTACAGATGAAAGGGATTTGGATGCTAAAGGCAAGAGGATTGTTGTGAAGGAGATTGCAGAGTTGAACAAGCCATGCTTAAGGGGAAAAGGGAGTATAGAACAAAATAATGATCAAACTGAGTTGCAGATTGAAGATGGACAGTTAGACAAGAAAGCTGCAGGTGATAGAGAGTGTAATGTTGAAGGTATCAAGGTTAGCATGAAGGAAATTGATGTGAAAAAAGACAAAGAAAAGGTCACTGGTTGTGCAGATCCAAAGGCGAGAGCAGCATCACACATTGCATATTTGGATGATATAGAGGGTGAAGAATACACACATTCCTTGCAGGCATTACACAAGGAATTGTTGGAGGTTAGCTATGATTTACTTCTTTTAGAGGAGGGCAGTAACACTGATCAAGAACCCAAGCTTGATGACATGATGATTAGAGACAAAGAGAGAAGACAAAGTGCTCTTGATGAGATTGCAGACTTGAGAGGTGAGAAACCTAAGGTGAAAATGAAACAAACCATTGAAGGAGAGCAAGGTACTATTGGCATACATGACATCCATCAAGGAAAAAGGGATCAGTTACAAGGTGGAGGTGGTAGGTGCAAACAAAGGGCAGTTGTAAGCAAGTGGGAAATTGATTTGAAGGTTGCAAATTTAATGTTGCAGGTCATGATGCAGGTTCAGATGTTCAATGGGTCAGAGATCTTCTATCAAGCAGACCTCTAGAGTTGGGGTCTTAACTCAAGAGGGACTTGAGTTCTTTTTCCTCTGGGGAGTATGGTGCAGGGACACCCACAGTGCTTTCATGCCTCCAAGGGTCAAGAAGTTGATCTTTTGTTTTGTTTTGTGTGCCTTTATGTAATAAGGTCTTCAAGGACCATTTCATATGTGTTGGAGTCTGGTTTGAGTCATTAGGTGTAAGTTAGGGTCTAGACGCAAAAAGTGTTAATATTGCACAATGTTGTCAAAGCATTTTTTTGTCTCAAGTGGGCATTATGATGTTTAGTTAGTTTATAATCTGAAAATTGGTTGAGGACCGTTGGGAAGGGATGTAAAAGGTTTAAAAAGCTTTGTACCATCGAAGGAAGGTTTGGATGAAGGATTTTTGGAGAGAAAAACAATAAAATAACTCTGTTTTCTACATTTTTCAGACGTTTCTGCTATTTCTTGGAACATTATGGATCTGTACGACCCTGTACTGATCTAAAACCAATTAGAAATGAAAATATATTGAATCTAGTTTCTATTCCTTTTTGTTGCATTAAATTTCATTCTGTTTTGAGGGAGTTGTGTTGATTTCTTCCTAGACTGGTCTAAACCCTAGTTAGGGTAACCAGTGAATAAGAAAAATGAATATCTTTGCCTTCCACTAGTAGAAACTCATGAAACCTGGTGGAATGGACTGTATTTACATGTATTTTAATATTTCCAAACTTGCAGGGGCAGGTGTGTACTGTCGCACGTGTGATGAGGTCTTGAAGGTCTTATATCTCTATGTATCAGACCTAGAAGCCCTAGAGGATTGGGTAAATTGGTTAGAGACCATTGGAGGAAGATCCAGGTGGAGTGGGTGGTCATTAGAGGCCATATGTGATGTGTTTGATGAGTTGGCACAGGAATAGAGACCCCTTGAAGTCTAGAACTCTGTTATGCCCTGCTTAATAGCCCTTTTAGGCCTAAAACAAAAAGAGGACAGTCATTTTTTTAAGCCCTTCCATACAAAGGAACCCAACCTCATTTTTGGATATGTGTATAAATGGCCAAAAGGGTATCTCAAACTAGTTTTACTTCATGTCCATCAAGTCTGCTCCAAGAGTTATGTCTAAAAAACCAGTTTTGAAAGGCTACTAGGGAAAAAGGGCAGTTTGTGAAGGAAAGGTCATTGGTTGATGTGTGAGGGCTCTTTTGAGTGGTTGACTGAGTAAGTTTGATAGGTTGGAGACCAAAGGGTCTTTGTGGGAGATTGAGGGTTGTGTATATCCTTGAATGGTTTGTTGCTTGAAGACCAAATGTCTACCCTTGTGAAGAAATCTGCCCTAATATGATTGCCTTTGGGTTTTAAGGAAGGAGTGAATCCATTTGTTGTGAAATATGGTATCAATTGTCTAGTTGTTACCCCTTCTTTGCATCATTTTCCTATCTGTACAATAGATTAATTCACTCAAGCTACTTTCACTTTGAATTCAATTGTAAGGGAAACCAAACTTTGAACTACTTCATTAGTATTGCTCACACCATCCATTATCTAGAGTTGGTTCTCCTACCTCTTCTTCTATTGGTCTTCTTCCTCCTAGATTTTTGTAATTAAATTTTTTTGGAACTTTGTGGATATGAAGAAGAGAGATGTATTGACCAATGGATATGAAATCTTGCATAAAGTTTTAAGTTACAAGTGGAGGAGGTCTATTTTGAGTGTCAATATTAAATCAAATGAAGATGGGCCAATCAAGCTAGGGTGTATGGAATCCCACCTATTATTTGATCTAAGAGGATATGTGACTTGTATGGATGCATGGTGCAATGATGTTACTTTGAGCCATAGATTATCTTAACCACTAGCATTGGAACCTCTCCTAGAACATGTTGACATGCTACACAACTCTAACCATAATTCTGCCTATTATGCAACTTCTCTTAAAATGACATAATAGATGATTCATATTGTCAAAATGCTATCAATTCCATTTCTTGAAATTGCCAACATATTCATCCATCTTGCTTTTTTGTAGATTGATGTAATATGACTATTCAATGATATAATGATCATGAGTTAGTTACAAGATAGTACAAATAGACATCTTGTGGCATACATCTAATCTCTTAGTTATTAAATAATCTCTTGCGCAACATAATCTTGCATTTACATTTCTAGTATGACATCTCTATAGTTCTTGAATCTATCTTGAAAAATAGCATTACGAGTAACATTTTCATTCTGTTGCTTTTGTATTTTTTTTTATTCATAATACATTTATATTTGTTTAATTGTTTAGTCCCTTAGGTACACCTATGTAAGGAAAAATACAAACTAGTATGCACCTCTAGTACCATAAGATTTATAAACAAAATGCTTGATACAAGTGCACACAACTATGCCCATAAAGTGGAATTAGGATAGAGATTTTATTTCCCACATTAACCCTTAGAGGAAAGCAATGCAAATCTCAAATCGAAGTAAATTTCAATAGCATAATGACATGTAAATTAACACTTCTAAGAACAAGAATGAAGAAGAATATAAGAAATATAGATAGAAGAGAAAGGACACCAATATACATGAGGAAAAACCTTTTAGGTAAAAAACCCAACCCTCCAAAGCATTGAACCAATGTATTATTCAGCAACAATAAACATGTTACAATACACTTACAGACTTAGATCCTTAACATGGAGATAAACATCCTACTCCTTTGGAGGAAATCTAATATCATAACCCTACAAAGAAAACTCCTCACCTCTCCTCTCCTCTAGCTCCAATATATAGGTAAAGGAACCCAAGAAACCATAAATGGTTTCCCAAAACCATTAGCTAAAATCATGAGCTAAGTAGTCAATAAGGAAAGAGACCTCATGACATGTATCTAAGAGTTACAAGCATCTTTCTAGAAGCTTCATGAACTTGGGTGTCTAATTTCATAGAGGACAAAAACAACACACTAAATAACAAAATAACAACTCCCCAAGTCCAAAAAGGACAACCAACTTATTACACATCATCAAAGATTATTTATTACACCTCTTACAATGTTATAGTTGCTTCTTACACATCATAATGAAGGTCAATATTTCTAGTCCACTTTGTAACTCCCTATAATCATGCTCTTACATACATCATAGAATCCATCATAAGTAACTCCCACATCTTATAATGTCATAATGACATTAGATGCTCTTATAACTTATTACACATATTGAATACAAAACCATACACATGGCATAATGGCCAAGTCATAAGTGGGACATCCCATTTCCCAAATGAGACACAAATAATAAATAAATACAATAAAATAATTGACCTAAACATTAGGACTTACAAGGTGTATGAAACACCTAATCCCAACATTCTCCACTTGTCATATACCTTGCAAGAGAAAATTGGAAACCCCAACAAATATGTGAACCACCAAGGTTATCACCATGCTATCCCAATTGAAATTTGTTGTGCTCACAAGGTTCACAGAAGCATCTACAACATCTTCCAAGTGACCACTACCCTGACAACAACTGTCTCATCCTCCATCATGCCCAAGCACAAAAGATAAGAACCCAAAGCTAAGATGACACACTAAATATAACATAGACACACCAATGTATCTAGCCTCAACCCATTACCAAAACACAATCCTAGAAGTCCAATCTCCTCCAAAATAGGATTGAGAATGCACTACATACTCCAAACGAGCCAAAACAATGACCACAACCAATCACTCACATCCAACCAACTCCAACCATCGATAGACCTTATGCTCATGACATATATATCCCACACTAAACTCCTATCCCTATATAAACCACTATCCTACTCAAGGTTATCATCTCTCATGGTAACAAACACACAATTGTGCAAAAAAATTGAAGACCTTGATATTGCAGTCCAATGAAACTTGTCCACTAAGGACACATAACTCCTAGGACTCCCACTACATGGACAATGAACGAACTAATGCCAACCAAAACCAAAATAATTCTCCCAATTAGCACTCACACAAAGGGTGTAGCTCATGTCATCAAAACCTCTATCGAAGAACACACACAATGATTTGTAAAATGTAACCATCCTACTACAAAATAGAGTATACTTCCTCAAACAATTTTATGCTTATGCTCACACCTCTAATCTCCCCCATCTCTCCCAAGTCCTCCACATCATAAAAGATAGAGATTAAAGAGACCACATACTATTGTTAAAAACATTAAAGTACAACAGTAAATGACCACAAGAATAGTGATCACAATAGCTTTACACAAATTATGTCAAATCCATGTCATATGAAAATGAACCTCCACGAAGAAACATAAGATCGTAGAGAGAAATGGAAAACCATATCACATACTATGTTCTTCTACCAACACCATTGAGTGCTAAAGTTATAACAACTTGTAAGATCCGCATTTCCAAAACCCCAAACAAAAAAGCCTTACCAACATCCAATAGTTCAACCCCAAGGTCAAACACATCATCAATAAATCAATAAATTTGCGAGGATGTAAGCTTCTCAAGTGAAGGAAGATCAAACCAATAACCATTCCCATCAAGAGGGAATATTCCCAAAATCATCCCTTGCACTCCTCAAAAAATGTTCTCCTAAACAAACTTATGCATATGAGAAGTTAAAGAAAAAATACACCATGCCATGTACTTGTCAAATAAGTCCTCAAGAAGTGACATCCATAGCTCAAGACTCATTTCATGAAAAAACAAAGCATAGAAAATAGAATACATCTAAGTACTAGGTGGGTAATAGCTCTCAAATAATTCTCCACTAAATGGACTGAGAGTGGGGAATGAGATTGCTCCTCTTGAGATGTACCAAGTCACACAAACTCTCTCCTTGAACAACCTTCTCATCAAGTCCATGTTGAACCCACGTCTAGCTCCAAGTGAAGGCTCCTCGGTATTTTTACTGAAACTTCATCAAAAATTCACCATTCCAACATATGATCCCCATAAACAAGTGATCTCCAACCTCACCCAAATCTAAATAGTAACAATAGGTGCATAATTGATCATCTCATGCTAAACTCCAACTACAAAATTGCAAGCCCTATAAGTATCTAAGAAAAATGATCATGGCACACAACTAGAAAATTACCTCAAACCACTTCCAAAGCTCCCTCTACATGATCAACACAAAATCGAGGAACTCTCCATGATGTCACGATTGACATCTTCACATAAAATCATCTACCTCTAATAGACAAATCTACTCCTGAGAGCACCCCTATTGTACCAAGACTATAATCAAGAAAGATATAGAGTCCTCCATGGCACAATATCACATCACTAGAATCTATACCTTCACCATTAGAACCAACAACATAGAGGAGTGTTGTGCCTCCTTTCGATGGTCATGCTTTGTGGGTATCTAAGAAATCTCTTGATTCAAAGAGTAAGTTACCTATGGATAAAACAATGCTATGCAAATATAGAATAGATCATATAGATAAGAAGGGTCTAAGGACCCTAAAAAAATAAAAATTTTGTTGAGGGGATGAAGGATTGTACTCTTGAATTCAATTTTTATGAATATTATGTATATGGTTCAAAATGGAACCAAGTTCAGTTTTATTCTAGTTCTTAAAAATACTTTGGGGTGTTAGATTTAATCCATTTAGGTTTATTGTTATTGTTAATGTTCCTTTGATTTCTAATTCTTTGTACTATGTATCTTTTATAAATGATTATTCTAGAGGGACATGGGTGTATTTTCTTAGGAGTAAATCTAAAGTCTTTAGTTGGTTTAAGGAGTTTAAATCTCTTTTGGAATATTAGACTAGTAAGAATATTAAGATTTTGAGTATTGATAATGGTTGTGAGTTTTATTTCATAGATTTGGATAGATTATTAAAGAGCATGGGATTGAGAGGTAAGAAAACTCCATATACCCTCAATAGAATGGAGTTGCATAAAAAATTAATAGGATATTGATAGAGAGCTAGGAGTATGCTTAGTGAAGCCCGTTTGGAATAGAAGTTTTGGGAAAAAGTGCTTGCTATGGCATGTTACCTAATTAACAGGTCTCCTACATCAAGTCTTGATAATAAGACTCCTATGGAAGTATGGATGGGTTAAAAACCCCTCATTACAACATCTTAGAGTTTTTGGTTGCAAGGCATATGCACATGTGCTTAGGGAGAAGCGGTCAAAGTTTGAGAACAAGGCAATGAATTGTATCTTCATTAACTATGGTATTGGTGTGAAAGGGTACAATATTTGAGACCCTATGGCCTAGAGAGTTTTGTATAGAATATGTGTTATTTTTAGAGAGATTAAACATTCTTCCACAATGTTGCATCCAAAAGAGAATGGGGAGAAAGATGTAGTTCAACTAACCCCAAAGACTAAGAAGGTTGAACCAAAATATCATGAAGGACTTGGAGAGGAGGTAGAATCTCCACCTCAACGCTTTAGGAGGTCCACTTGATAGAGATAACAACCAAATAGGTATACTCCTAATAGGAGATATATTTTTACTTTGATTACTAATACTGGTGAGTCTAGAACGATATAGGAGGTATTGCTAGAAGGAAGAAAGTGTATTTGATGTAAATGGGTATTCAAACAAATTGGTTTAGATGTGATATTGAAAAGTATAAGGCAACATTTGTCGCAAAAGGATATTCCCATTTGGTAGGGATGGACTTTCGTGATATTTTTCCCTAGTTGCTAAGCTAACATATATTAGGTTCCTACTACACATAGCAATAGCTTTTTATTTAGAGATAGAAAAAATGGATGTGAAGACAACATTCCTGCACGATTACTTCACGGAAGAGTTTTACATGAGCACTATGTGGTGTTTTACATGAGCACTATGTGGAAAGAGGTAAAGAAACTTTGATATGTAGAATGAAAAATATTTGTAAGGTCTCAAATAGTCTCCCAAGATGTGGTACCAGAAGTTTAATTCCTTTTGTTAGGATTATATAGGTGTATACGCCTAAAAATGACACAATTCAACTAAATAAATATTCTAAATATTTATTTCATTCTTCTACCAATTAAATAAATATTCCAAATTTATTTAATCAATTCACTATTTCTTAATTAAATAAATTCAATTTATTTAATTAAAATTCCTAAATTCTTCTAAGGTCCTACATAATTAAATAATCTTACATTATTTAATTAATCAAAATTCCTCTATCCTAAGTTCTAAATTCCAAAAATCCACCTCACACTTACACCTCACCTTGTCCACCTCATCGGGTTGCACATGTAATTAAATATATTAAATATTTAATTACCTTATTTTCCCTCACCCACATGGCCTATTTCTTCTCAAATCAAAAGTTAGTTAACTAATCAATCAAAAGTGTTAACTAACCTGTCAATTGAGTCAATCCCTCAATCAATTTAGTCAGTTCCATAATTCATTCTTCTAACTGATCAATCAAGTCTGTTAACTGTTCAATTAATGGAGTTAACTCTCCAATCAATGTTGTCAAATCCCCTCTTTCATGATGGAGTTGGGACACTTGTCACATTTCTACTGGTTGCACATTCCTCAACCATCCTCAGCCATTGATCTTCATATCTCCTCTCAACCATTGATTTCCATTCTTCCAAGTCTATAAAAGAAGCTTCATCCCTCCATTCTATTCATCTAGGCTATTCGTATTGTTACTCTACAGAAATCCACCAGCGCGCCTTTGGCACCCTCTTACCATTCACTAGCTTGAGATCACATATTTGCTTTGAAGCTCATCTTCATTGCATATCACAACAGCCATTTACTATCGACTTCCTACAAACAGCTAAAAGAGTGCACTCTCTGAGGGCCTACTCCATCTGCAAAAGGACGGTTGTAATAGGCGAACAACAGAAGTTTTGAAACGGGAAAGGTTTGCACTGTATTGTTCATTGCTTTATTTTATTGAATCTTTCTTGTTTTCACTATTCTGTTGATGTTTGGGTTTTACATTGTTCATTTGATTAATCCACATTTTACCCTTACAATAGGTACCATTTGTCTTGCAATCCTAAAGTCTTGTTATAATTATAGACAATAAATAATGTATGTACTCCAAGGAACATGAAGAGGGTGAAATTGGACTCCCCAATGTGTGTGGGGATATATTTATTAATAATTTATTCTCTTATATTTAATTGTAATAGAGTTACAAAAGAGGTCATTCATGACAAAGGTCGAGCACAACTATGGAGTTTACAAATTAGTTAGAACTTATTAATGACACTTTCCCTATCTAGGTGCTAAAATTGGGAATGGGGATCTTATTATGATGGATGGGACCCATAAGAGTTGTAATCTCCATAGTGAAGCACTAGACTTGGAGAGGTGAGCCATCAAGAGTTATTGGTCAGGCATGCCTTATGAGTTAAATTTTCTATTCATGGATGTGTTGTTTGAGCAAATGAGGGTAATGGGTTTTCATCATATCATGGTTTTAGTAACAACCTTAGTGGGAATAACATTAGATGGAACGACGATTTGAGCTAAAGAAAAATGGCATCATAAGGTATAACAATGTCATGTACAAGTAAAGGGGGTGTAACATCACCACATGAATATCATCCATAAGTGATGCAGGAGCATCACTCCCTCTCTTTTAGTTTTAGTTTGTTTTGTTTTCTATGTGTGGCAGTTTATGCTAGTTTGAGATGTTATCGGGTTTCTCTGTTTTGGTAACAATTTCTTGCATCTTCCTGTCACTTTCTATTGTCATTGAGACAGGAACATAACTCTCCAAATTCTTCTTGCTTCCAGGTAGTCAAACGAATTGTTGCCGATGACAGTTGTTGGAAGATAGTTCACAACCGTTTTGGCGAAAGTTGAACTGAATTCGGATAGTTGTGGAAGTTGAACAAAAGTCGTTGGAGGAAAGGATGGTCATTGTCCTTTGAATAAAAAGTGCAGAATGTAGAGGAACAGGACAGTTAGAAGGGAGAAACGAATACAATGTAAATTGTTCGAAGAGAAAAACAATAAAGAGGAATGTTGTTCTAAGATTCATGTTTTTGGTCTCTATGTGATCTCAAACTGTTCGTTGTTTCATATTCCTTATTTCTGTTTCATTACATTGAATATGTTTGGATATTGAGAAATCACATAGATCTAAATTTCCTGTAGATTTGATTTCTGTCATTGCCTACTATTCAAAGTTCCTGTCTATGATTGACCAAAAGGTTGCTATCAATTTGGTATCAAATCTCGCAAGATTTGGGTTGTTGGAAGAGTGGGTAGAATGCCACCAAGAGCATTGAGAGGTAGAGGAGGTTGAGGAAGAAGTAGACGCGAACATCAGGATAGAGTCCTTGAAATGTTGCAGAACTTTACTGCATGAATGGATGCCATGGAGAGGGCACAACGAAGAGGAACATTAGTGGATGATGCCAGTGAAATTGAAGAGGAAGAGAGACCACAAGCAGAAGATGAAGAAGAGCAAGAAGGACCTGAAGGTTTTGAAGAAAGGTTGTTGAGGATAGTTTTGAATGTTGGTGCCAAACCAAAGATTGAGGTTCCTACATATTCTGGAAGCCTCAACGGAGAAGAACTTATAGATTGGATTAATGACCTAGATATGTATTTTGAATATGAGGGAGTTACAGAGGAAAGGAGAGTAAAGTTTGCTTGCATAAGGTTAAAAGGTCATGTTGCGATGTGGTGGGGCTATGTTCAAACTAAGAGGAGAAAGAAGAATAAAGAAAAGATTAATTCTTGGGATCGTATTGTTGCAAAGCTGAAGGCAAAGTTCCTTCTGGGAGATTATTAAACTAATCTCTTCAAAAGATTGCATAACCACAAGCAAAAAGATATGTCAGTCAAAGATTACACTGAAGAATTCTATAAATTGGTGATTCGGTCTGGGCATAGTGAAGAGGACATGGAGAAAGTAGCAAGGTATTTGAATGGATTAAAGTATAGTCTATAGGATGAACTAAGTCTTGTGTCCCCTAGAAGTCTAGAAGAGGCTTATCAATTAGCCCTTAAGGCAGAGGAGAAGTTACAAAGGAAGCAGAGTCAACAAGAAAGAAAGAGAGGAAGATGATTTAGAGGGAGAGGATAGCAGTCTAGAAGGGGACAACAACATCATCAAGAAGGGGCTGGAAGTTCTAGGAGGACAGTCAATAAAGAATGAGGAGGCTATCAAAATAAAGGAGAAAGAACATATGGAAGAGATGGATTCCAAGGAAGAGGCCAAGGGTTTGCTGGTAAATGCTTTAAGTGTAATCAATATGCTGGTCACAAGAGTTGGGAATGTCCGGAAGCTTCACAAGGAGGACATACAAAGTTTGAAAGGAGTAATCAAATTATTCAAGCCGACCAAGAAAGTGTGGGGTCACCTGTTCATCATAAGGAAGAACCTGAATCTGGAGAATCTATGTTGTTCAAAAGAGTGTTATTGAAGCCACACAAGGAGAATCAAGAACCAGTCCAAAGGAGAGCCTTGTTCAAGACGAAATGTAAGGCAAAAGGTAAGTGTTGTAAGTTAATTATAGATAGTGGAAGTACAGATAATATAGTGGCTATTGATATGGTAAAGAAATTGGGTCTTGAAAGGACTAAACATCCCACACCATATAAAGTTTCTTGGTTACAAAAAGGTTATCAATTGCTGGTTAATAAACAGGTTGTGGTTGAATTCCAAATTGGTAGTTATAAGGATAATATTGTATGTGATATCATGCCCATGGATGTGTGTCATGTGTTGCTTGGAAGACCTTGGCAATTTGACAGGAAGGCAGTACATAATGGGAGAGATAATACCTACACGATTGAGAAGAATGGAGTCAAACATACCCTTTTACCTATGCAAGAATGAGAAGGGGACAACAGTAGTGGCTACAGTAATAAGGTAATGTCGGTAAGTGGCAAGGAGTTTTTAAATGAGATGAAGAATGAAGAAGTAGGATTTGATTTGGTTCCTAAACATTCTACTGTGTTTACCTCTACAAGATTAGATGATTTGCCTAATGAAGTGCAAGATATTTTGAATGAACATATGGATATTGTAGCAGTGGATCTGCCTGATGAGTTGCCACCCATAAGGAGCATTAATCATCATATGGATTTGATTCCAAGGGCTAGCCTTCCAAACAAGGCTGCCAATAGGTTGACTCCTGAAGAGAATGAGGAAATTTGAAAACAAGTTGAGGAATTACTCAAGAAAGGTTTGATAAGAGAGAGTCTTAGCCCTTGTGTTGTTCCTACAATTCTAGTGCCAAAAAAAGGAGGTGAATGGAGAATGTGCATGGATTCTAGAGCAATAAATAAGATAACCATAAGATATAGATTTCCTATTCCTAGAATTGAAGATTTAATGGATTGTTTGAGTGGCTCAATGTATTTTTCTACGATAGGTCTGAAAAGCGGTTACCATCATATTAGAATCAGACCTGGGGATGAGTGGAAAACAACATTTAAAACTAATGATGGGCTTTATGAATGGTTGGTTATGCCTTTTGGGATTTCTAATGCCCCTAGTACTTTTATGAGGCTTATGAATGAGATCTTGAAACCGTTTCTTGGGAAGTTTGTGATTGTATATCTTAATGTCATTTTGGTGTTTAGCAGGTCAAAAGAGGAGCACTTGGAGCATTTGAGAATGGTTATGACAACGTTACATGAGGAGAATTTGTAGATTAACCTTAAGAAGTGTGTGTTTATGCAAACTAAACTAGTTTATTTGGGCTTTGTGGTGTCCAAGGATGGATTGAAGATGGATAAGGAGAAGGTTCAAGCCATCATTGATTGGCCAACACCTACGAGTGCAATGGAGGTAAGAAGTTTTCATGGCCTTGCTAGTTTTTATAGAAAATTCATTAAGAATTTCAATCATGTAGTTGCTCCAATACTTGAGACCATTAAGGGAGACAAAAGGCAGTTTGGATGGACACAAGAAGTTGAAAGAAGCTTTGAATTTCTCAAACAAAAGGTGAGTGAACATCCTATTCTTACTTTACCTAATTTCAATAAGGTATTCCAAGTTGAATGTGATGCTAGTGGATTGGCAATAGGGGTTGTTCTTAGTCAAGAGGAAAAACCTGTGGCTTAGTTTAGTGAAAAGTTAAATGATGCTAAGAAGAAATATTCAGCATATGATCTTGAGTTTTATGCATTAGTTCAGTCATTGAAGAAGTGGAGGCATTATTTGCTTCCTAAAGAGTTTGTTGTTTACACGGATAATCATGCATTGCAATTCATTAAAAGCCAACATAAACTCAATCAAAGGCATGCAAAATGGGTAGAGTATCTTCAGAGTTTTAATTTTGTGTTGAAGCATAAGAGTGGGCAAACAAATAGAGTTGTTGATGCATTAAGTAGAAGAGCTTTGTTATTTCATGGAATTTGGGCTTATAGTGTTGGTTTTGATAGTTTGAAGGAGATGTATGTGGATGATGCAGATTTCAAAGATGCATACGAAGCGTGCAACAGTCCTATCAGAAGAGATAGAGGATCGTGGATGGATTTTATGCTACAAGAAGGTTTGTTATTCAAAGGAACTAAGTTGTGCATACCTAGGGGATCTATGAGAGACAATTTATAGAAGGAGAAGCATTGTGGAAGCCTTGTTGGTCACTTTGGATAGGATAAAACTTATTTGTAGCTAAGTACTCATTATTATTGGCCTAAGATGCAAACAGATGTTAAGAAGTATGTGGAAAGATGTAGAGTTTGTCAACATGCAAAAGGAAGAAGTCAAAATGTTGGTTTATATCAACCACTTTCGGCTCCATCTAGGCCATGGGATTCTGTAAGTATGGATTTTGTCTTAGGTTTGCCTCGAACTCCAAGGGGCAATGATTCAATATTTGTTATTGTGGATAGATTTTCAAAAATGGTTCACTTTATTCCATGTAAGAAAACTAGTGATGCTACTAATATTGCTAATTTATTCTGAAAAGTATAATATCTGATAGAGACACTAAATTTGTGGGCCATTTTTGGAGGACTCTTTAGAAGAAGTTGGGAACAAATCTGTGTTTTAGTTCAACTTACCACCCTCAAACAGATGGTCAAACTGAGGTAGCGAACATGAGTCTTCATAATATGTTGAGATGTTTGGTTGGAAATTCACCCAAAAATTGGGATCTTGCATTGGCACAGGCTGAATTTGCATATTATGACTCTCCTAATAAGAGCACTGGTTATAGTCCATTTTATGTAGTGTATGGTGTGCATCCCAGGGGTGTGTTTGAACTTAGAGATCTTGGTGGAATGGAGAAGATAAGTGCAGATGGAGAAGACTTTGCTTTAAAGCCATCCATGATCTTCATGAA
Organism: Cunninghamia lanceolata; assembly: GCA_027924645.1. Classification (NCBI taxonomy): domain Eukaryota; kingdom Viridiplantae; phylum Streptophyta; class Pinopsida; order Cupressales; family Cupressaceae; genus Cunninghamia; species Cunninghamia lanceolata. The sequence continues at coordinate 19,241,852 of BSBN01000112.1, read as the reverse complement.
GAGGTGAAAAGAAGCATAGAAGAAAACAATCAGCACTACAAGCGGTATGCTAATAAAAAGCGAAGAGAATTGCATTTTCAGGTGGGGGATCTTGTGTTGCCTCACCTTAGGAAGGAGAGGTTTCCAAAAGATGAATATAATAAACTAAAAATGAAGAAAGTGGTTCCTTGCAAAATTCTTCGAAGGTTCTCAGTGAATGCCTATGAAATAGACTTACCAGCAGACTTGGGCATTTCCCCTATTTTCAATGTAGCAGACTTATATCCATATAGAGGAGATGGGGCAGAAGACATAACAGAGGTAGAGCTACCATTCATCAAGGAACAACAAGGAACCACAGCAATTCCATTGGAGATAGAATGTATTCTGGACTGACAGGTGTTGAAGCATACTCACAAGAAAGAATACTTCAGATATCTGGTTAAGTGGTGAAATCATCCAATAGAAGATGCGTCTTGGCTTACTGAACCAGAGATCATCAAGCTACGTCATACTGTTGCAGATCTCATGAGTAGGAGCTCATGATTTCTTTTCCTGCCTGGGGAGTTTGATCCAGGAGCATCACTCCCTCTCTTTTAGTTTTAGTTTGTTCTATTTTCTATGTGTGGCAGTTTATGCTAGTTTGAGATGTTGTCAAGTTTCTCTGTTTTGGTAGTAGTTTCCTGCATCTTCCTGCCACTTCCCGTCATCATTGAGACATGAACATAACTCTCCAAATTCTTCTTGCTTCCAGGCAGTCAAATGAACTGTTGTCGATGACAATTGCTAGAAGATAGTTGACAACCATTTTGGGGGAATTTGAAATAAAGTCAGATAGTTGTGGAAGTTGAACAAAAGTCATTGGAGGAAAGGATGTTTGTTGTCCTTTGAATAAAAAGTGTGGAACGTAGAGGAATAGGACAATTAGAAGGGAGAAACGAATACAATGTAAATTGTTCAAAGAGAAAAACAATAAAGAGGAATGTTGTTCTGAGATTCATGTTTTTGGTCTCTCTATGATCTCAGATTGTTCATTGTTTCATATTCCTTATTTATGTTTCATTGCATCGAATATGTTTGCATATTGAAAAATTGCATAGATCTAAATTTCATTTATTTGATTTCTGTCATTGCCTGTTGTTCGAAGTTCCTGTCTGTGATTGACCAGAATGTTTCTATCAATAAGTGCATCACTAGAGGGTAAAGGTACACCATGAGTATCCATCACAATATGTATCATAAATCAAATCATGTGAAGGACAAATATTCAAAGGTAAAGTTATCATTATGTTCAATCATATCCCTAACATTATCCATAGGATAAGTAGAAATAACATGAGGCTTATGCATAAGGAAGACAAGTATGGCATGAATGTGAGATCATGATAGGCCAAACAATGGCCCTAAATGGCAATGAAAATGCTCAAAATTAGACTAAAATAACTGCATGTGAAAAATTGAATCAGTTATCAACACAATTAAAAAATAGTAGTAATAAAAATTGTAAAAACTTGAATGTGGTTTATGAGCTACTATCTCTTTTGGAAGAGTTTCAAATTAATTTGGTCAAAATTTGATATTTCAATAAGGCACTACTAATGTTTTTGGAAAAAATAAAAAGTCGGTGTCAATTCAGACAACCTTAGTATGAGCTAAAAAATATTTTTTCTTCAAACTTTGGATAAAGTAAATGACACATGAATGTGACGCATATTTTTGAGACTTTTTTATAGAAAATAATTATTTATACATATTTTATTGTTATTTTTTTAATATTCAAAATAATTCTCTAGCCAACCTAACTTTGTCAAAACATATGAAATTCAATTTTTTGAACCCATAGCCAATGAAACCTGGAATGTGATGCATCTTTCATACTTGAAAAAGGATGAACAATTTGAAAGTTATGAACATTTTTCTATATGTATATCTATCAAGAATTCACACATAACGTATATGAAAAATTAATGATAACTGCCTATTAAAATTATAATGAGTCATATATTATATTTTATAATCCTCAAAATCTCATCCACAAACCCTTTTAATTTTATTACATGTGGTTTAAAAATGTTTGTAAATTTCAAGGATCAAGTCATGGAAATTTTAGGATAACACTAAACACATGATTTTGGAAGTTTTTGGCAAGTTTTAGGACTCCCACTTGCCTAAATCCAAGGTAATCCCTATTGAAAAGAGCAATACAACTAAGAGGGGGGGTGAATCAGTTGTAGCTAGTATTTCAAAACCATTAAAACATCAACCAATCAACACTGCATTTGTAATTTAATCGTGAAAGCATGAAACAGGAACTTAAACATATTTACACATTCAACACAGGAGACACCATATTTTTTACGTGGAAAACCCTAGAGGGGAAAAACCAAGGTGAGTGTTTAGCTCACAAAATAAATATGATACAGCAATACCGAAAATCAGAGGCTCACTGCATTAAGGCTCACTGCCAAGGGTTTGTGAACTGATTTGATAGCATCTACTCCATGCCTGAGTTCAATTCCATTAAAGCACAATACATTTCCTCTGCTCTGCTCTGCCTTTTACTTCACACTTATCTTCGCATTTTTTGCAAGGACATCTTTTTTTCACAACATCATTACATGTTTTTATACAATTCATCAACCTTGGAATGTACATCAAGGTCGGCATTACATTCATCAACCATTGGAGCAATCTCCAAGTTCGGCATTACAAACATACATAGAAATAGGTCTGGACCTAAACAAAATTAGCCGGAAAAGATGTATGCGGAACATGTTATGCCTTAGCTGGGACTCAAGTGCAGTCTTCCACGCCACAACATGCTTTCACAATATTCAATGCATCTCCGCAAGTAGTGAAAACAACTAGGTTGGCCAAGACTTGGAGTTAACACTAAATCTTTTAGGAACAATCTTCATCCACGATCCAAATTACTGTTTGCGGACCAATCAGAAGGTAGGAACATGATCAAGAGACATCCACAAGCACATTGTAATCACCGAGAACAACCACACAACCTCTAACCACTCTGTCAAGAAGATTCTTCAATCTGGAGCATATAAACAACACTGTCAGCTACTATCATAAAGAAAAGATCGCTTGCGGACCCCCAAAACATGAACCATTTGAGTTGAAGGCACATAACATCATCCCAAACTTAACACTAGAACCACAGACCAACCTATTTTAATGAGGAATGAGGAGCAAAATACTTTCTCCCTATCACCACTGAATGCACAGAAAAAGCAGTTTTTACTCTGGTGAACATAACTTACTCAAATCTTCATGTTGGAGGTTCAAACTTGGAATATAGAATATTTAGACATGCCTCTAAATGACTTCCAATCCGCAAACAAAGATATTCATTCTACAAGAAATGCGGAGCAAACTACTCGACTGTTCATCATCAAACCAAGATACTCTGTAACACACTGTTTCCACTAGGAGGGCAAAATTTCTTAAAAGCACTTGGAAACTCAATATCAGAAACATATTCTCATGATCTTCAGCACTTATGCAAAGAAATATTCATCACAACCAAGTAACAAAATAAGAGCACAGGTGACACCAATGAGAACGCAGATATGTTGACATTAATGACAACACCGGTTAGGCACATACTTGCAACAATCCCAAGGTATTTTTGGAGAGAATCCAAATTTGAGCTAGAAATATTAACACTTTGTTTCATCAAAATGTTAACACTTTTCCATGCCTAGCAAATTGTTTTTGACATTGCCACTATTTGGTCCATCATGATCTTACACTCACCCTATCAACATATATAAAGAAAATGATGAGTTCCAAGCAAACCTATGAAGGATGAGAAAGCACAGACATGATAAAATAATATCTCCATAGGAAACACATTCTTATCTACCACATAAAAAGTCACGAGGGTATCAGGAATAAAAGGATTGAAAGCAAAACACTATAGCAACTTATCAAAATCATAAATGTAATCATGTAAATAAGAAAGAGGACATGACCTCTATGGATCCATTGTGAACATTAATACAAGGGTGGGTGGAACAAATCAAATAGATATGGAAATATGTTGGCTCAAACCCTGATCAAGGTATGATAACTAAAGATAAACAAGGGTGGATCCAAAATCTAATCAAATTTGATATCATTGATATGTAATGAGAAAATCCAAATCTAAAGAACCTAATAGAAGAAGGACAAAACTTAAGGAAAGACCCTAGGTCACATAGAAATGTTAGGTTAATGTTGGGCTCGCCAAAAATATAAGAGGTTTAAATACCTCTACATAAATTTATCTAGGCTAATTAAATAACTTCATACAAATAAATCACAAATTAACCTTTAGTGGACCTTACATATAGATTTGAACATGAAAATTATGGATATGATCTAGCATAATACAAAATTAACAATAATTATCTATATGTATATCTATCAAGAAATCACACATAGTGTATGCCAAACTATTAATAATAATTACCTATTAAAATTATAATGATGCAAATTATATTTTTAGAATCCTAAGAGCCTCCTCTACAAACCCTTTTGATTTTATTACATGTGGTTAAAAATGTCTATCAATTTCAAGGATGAAGTCAAGGAAAATTTGAATATAACACTAAACACATGATTTTGCAAGTTTTTGGTGAGTTTTAGGACTCATATTTTCCTAAATTCAAGGTAATGCCAAGGTATTTTTTGAAATAATCCAAATTTGAGCTACAAATATTAACACTTTTTCTATCCAAATGTTAACACTTTTCCATGTCCAGCAAATTATTTTTGGCATCACCACTATTTGGCCCATCATGATCTTACACTCACCCAATCAACATATATAAAAGAAAATGATGAGTGTCGAGCAAAGCTATGAAGGAGGAGAAATCATAGACATGATAAACTAATACCTCCATAGGAAACATATTTTTATCTAACATATAAAATGTCACGAGGGTATCAGGGATGGAAGGATCAAAAGCCAAAAGATAGGAACATATCAAAATTAGATATGTATGCATGTAAATTAGGAAGAGGACATGACCTAGGTGGATCCATGGTGAATAATCCAAGGGTGGGTGGGTCAAGTCAAATAGATATAGAAAATGTGTAGGTAAAACCCTAATCAAGGTGTGATAAGTAAAGATAAGCAAGGATGGATCCAAACCCTAATCAAATTTTATATGATTGATATGTACTGAGAAAATCAAATACCTCCATAGGAAACACATTCTTATCTAATACATAAAAAGTCATGAGAGTATTAGGAATGGAAGGATCGAAAAACCAAAAAATATAGCAACATATCAAAATTAGAAATGTATACATGTAAATCAGCAAGAGAACATGACCTATGTGGATCCATGGTGAATATTGATCAATGGGTGGGTGAGTCAAATCAAATAGATATAGAAATATGTAGGCTCAAACACTAATCAAGGTATAATAAGTAAAGATAAAACAAGGGTGGATCCAAACCCTAATCAAATTTGAAATGAAATGAGAAGGACAAAACTTAAGGCAAGACCCTAGGTCACGTAGAAATGTTAGGTTCATGTTGGCCTCACCAAAAATATAAGAGGTTTAAATACCTCTATATAAATATATCTAGGTTAATTAAATAAATTCATACAAATAAAGCACAAATTAACCTCTAGATAATAGATGTGGAAATAATCATGGAAAATTACAAAAATTAAATGTAAAAATATGTGGGTACTTAGCTTTGGTTTTGATGTAGAAGTTTTTGTCTAAGTGTGATGAATCCATTCACCAATGCTTTGAATAGTTTTGGTCGACTTAGACAAAGATCCTAGATTCTTAAAATTCATTATTTGTCACTCTAGATCACCTTCACTTGAGTTCAAACCTTATCTCCAAGAGTGTGGACCTGATCTTACACAAATCTCAACAGGAAAGTCATGGATATGATCTAGCATAATACAAACTGTTGAATCTTGCTCACTTTGATTTTATCTGTGTGAATGTGCATAAGGACAAGTGATGTTTACAAACACCTTTGGGGAATATGTTGAATTGTGAAGCTCATGTCCTCCTCAATCAAATCCCTAACAAACCAACTTTACGACTCTGGGAGAAAAATTGAAGACAACAAGAAAGCATGTGATAGGCCTATGATAATGTCCTTTAATAATTATGCTATGATAATGTCCTCTAATAATTATGCTATGATGCTCTCATAAATTATGCTCTATCGATCAAGCCCTAGCATATGCATTTGATGACTCTTAGATGATATCTCTTAATAGTTTCAAATGAGTATATCAATGTCTTTAAATACAACAACCAAGTTCACAAATCAACAAAACATGTGCTAGGTTGGCTCACAATGACTAGTGAAATAGTCAACGCGACTGAATTTTGAATATTTAAAAATTTAAATATTAGATCCTCAATTGCAAACTTGATCTACAGATCTAGTTGAGAGTTACAAATAATAAATTTAGAATTTCCAGAATGAATATTTGAATATCAATGATAACATAGATCAAGATTCAGTGCACCATAAATGAATACAAATTTATTGACATACTCAATTTCATATAAATATATACTTTTACATAAAATGTCTAATATGTGGCCTAGAGAGAGTCTCCATTAAAGAAAATACGTATAAGTGCCCATAAACATGAGTTTGTGTTATTATAAACGATACTACATAAATATACATAAACAAAGTGAGCCACCAACACTTCATTCAGAAACTCTTGTCCATCACATGTGCTATTGTTCCTGTAGAGCAACAAAAATTGAAGAGCAATATTAAAGATTTACATTGCAAATAATTGGGAATTTTATTATAATCATTTGTCGTTGTTGTTTTACATTCCATACAATTGGCTTATAAAGCTTTATTTTCCCGTTTACAAACTGTCTAGGGGAATAACTTCCCACCCAACTATCTACCTAACTAGCACTTGCACCCATAGGAGGTTCAAGGAATATGCCGATAGGAACAACCAACGAATTTAGAAAATTTTCCGGATTTTTTTTACGACGTGAGACAATTCGGAACACTATAATGTTCAAATATAAAATTTAGGATTTAAGGTTTAGGATTTAGGGTGCCTATCAAGTAATAATTAATTTATTAAATGTAAACCTTATTTCCTAACACTTCCTCTCATTTTTCTTCTCTCCTTCCCCCTGCCCATGAGGATGCCTTGGCTGCCCCTCAAAAGTTCCTCCACTCTTGAATGAGATTCTGTGGATTCAGCCTGCACAGGAAAATTATAAGAAAAAGACTCTGTCCGCTCTCCTTTTGTTGGAAAAGGTATATGTTCATTTCCTTTTTCTCCTTTGTCTTCTTCTCTGTGTCCATGTCCATGCCTTCCATCTCCACCTGGAAAACCATGCTCAAAATCTCTCTCCCGTGGTAATGGCAAAAATTCATCTACTCTGGAACGAAATTCTGTGGATTCAATCTCTACAGGAAAGGCATGAGAAAAAGATTCCATATGCTCATTGTCTTTCTCTCTCTCCCCTTCTTCTTTGTGTTGCCTCCCTTCTCCTCCGTTGGGAAAGCTATGAACAAATTCAGTCTCCCGTGGTAGAGGCCAAAATTCCTTTACTCTTGGATGAAATTCTGCGGAATCAGCATGTGCATGGAAGGGATGGAAAAAATATTCTGGAAAAGGCATATGCTCATCTTCTCTCTCTCTTTTTTCTTCTTCTGGATGCCAATGCCTTTGTCGCCTCCCTTCTCTGTTTGAAAAAGCATGATCAAAATCATTCTCCTCTAGTAGAGGACGAAATTCCTCCACTCTCGGTTGGAAATCGGTGGAATGAGGCAGCACACCTGGAAATTCTGTGGGAAATGGCATATGTTCATTCTTTCTCTGTCCCCTGCGCCCAAACCTCAATCTTGTGCTTCTTTCTCCATGGAAAATCCCATCTTTTCCCCTCAGATCGGTTCTTTCCAGAGGCAACCTCAATGCCTCTATTTCGTTCGACTTCTCCTTCTCACTTGGCAAAAGAAGATGGACGCTTTGCTCTTTCTCTCCAACCACTGCATCCTTTTGGAAGGGAATTCTACAATCCCCCAAACCAGAAAGGCACACAACAATGCAAATGCTTACCAGAGCCAATGCACTACGATAGCCCGCCATTGCAAAAGAAAATGTTTGTATAAATGCTTTCTCGCCCCAAATATATAAACACCATTGCAAAAGATTCAACGCCTACATGTCCCTGTTGCTTCATCATTAAGTAAACTAATGTCACATTCCAATGGATTGTTCCTGCCCATTTACAAGCGTTGCAGATTTTGACATTCCACAAAACTAATGTCAAATTTGTAGAAACCGTGTTCCTGTTGAAAACAAGTGCCATAATCTCAAGCGCATTTGAATGCTAAGAATTTATCTTTCCTTACATTGTCATTATAAATATTGAGGATGGATGTCTTCCACTTGTATATTAACTCTTCCTAAACGTAAGCATGATTTTTCCAGATGATTGTAGAGTTTCTGGATTCAACTTAATTTGTTTCAATTTTAAAATATTTGTGGATGGGAGTGTAAGGAAGTTAAAGTAGTGGAAACAACTTCCTACAACAATCTTGAGGAAAGAAATTATGCAAAACTTTAAATCTTATCTAATAGTCACAGAAATTTCAAAAACACATTGAAAAACATGAAATAAACAAAGAGACACAAAACACCAGATATACGTGGAGAAAACCCTTTTGGGTGAAAAACTCCACACTCAAAAGCCTGCTCAATGTATTTCAAATCCAATACCAAGATTACATACACTTGCAGAGCAAGTTTATTACAAGAGTATCACCAATAAACAACTCTAGAAGAATTTCGATAGCATTTCGACAGCATAACAGTACCTGCAAACTCACACATTACAAACTACTCCTCAAGCCTCTAATTTATAGACTTTTGGCTATACAAAAAACTATCTGTGGTTTTACAAAACCATGTGCGAAGCTTCTCAGCAAAGATTCCAGTCTAAAAATAAGCTCTCACGTCCAAAATGAAATCCCCTATTTTAGACCCTTACAGATGTCATAGAATCTGTCATAATATGCCTAAAAATAAGCCTTCCATAATATACTATCATGTGGGTATCTTTTGACACCTAATAAACTAATTTTCAAAGCACCGACAATGTGTAACAGCTGTAGGAAAATATTAAATGAAAACAAACTATATTATGAGAAATATGCAAGGTTGAGACACCTCATTTCCCAACATTCTCCCACTTGTCGAATACCTTGCAAGAGCTAGGGAATAACACCATCATGGATCAACTGTTAGGGGCCAAGAGGCCCATAGACTCATAACACCACCTGAATTTTATTGTGCTCACGGGCTTAGTTAATGCATCCGCAACATTCGCCGCAGTCTCTACCTTTTCCAACTTCACCCTGCCATCTTCGACCATATCTCTTACGAAGTGATACTGAACATCAATGTGTTTGGTCCTGGCATGAAAAGTCGGGTTCTTTGCAAGGCAGATTGTACTCTGACTGTCACAATAAACTGTAACTGCACCCTGTTTCAATCCAATATCTGAACACAAGCGCTTCAGCCAAATGGCTTCTTTACAAGCATGAGTAGCTGCCATGTACTCTACCTCAGTAGTGGACAAAGTGACCACAATGTGTCGCTTGCTCATCCAACTGATTTCACCACCATTAAGAGTAAAAACATATGCACTGGTGGACATTCTGCTATTGACATCACCAGCCCAGTCTGAATCCACAAAACCGCGAATACTCAGGGAACACTAATCACCTGTACCATGAAAATAAATAGAGTACTCTGTTGTACCCTGCAAATATCTGAAGACCCTCTTAACTGCATCCCAAAGCACTCTTCCAGGATTAGACATATAACGAGAAAGAATTCACACTGCTTGGGCAATGTCTGGTCTTGTACAGACCATAGCATACATTAAGCTTCCAATTGCACTCTAGTAAGGCACTTGCTCATGTCTTCCATCTCTAATGGGGATGTAGGATATTGTGAAATAGAGAGCTTCGTTCCCAATGTAACAGGAACACAAAGTGGTTTACAATCCTACATGTTAAACATTTGCAAAACTGAACAAACATACTTACTTTGGCCAATCCATAGCTTTCTGTTCTCACGATCTCTTCTAATCTCCATCCCAAGTATGTGTTTTGCTGCACCAAGATCTTTCATTTCAAATTTCATAGAGAGCTGAGATTTTAATTTTGCAATCAAACCTTTGCCTTTCCCAATAAACAACATGGCATCAACATATAAAGCAATTACCAGGAAACAATCACCATCAGATTTAAAATATACACAGTGATTAGATTTAGACCGCACAAATCCCAAACTTAACACATAAGTATCAAACTTCTGGTACCACATCCTAGGACTTTGTTTTAGGCCATGCATAGATTTCTTTAACTTACAAACCAACTTGCTTTTACCTTTCACCATGCAGTGCTCTGGTTGTGTCATGTAAATTTCTTCCTCCAAATCACCATGAAGGAAAGCAATTTTCACATCCATTTGTTCAACCTCTAGGTCATAAGCTGCTGCAATAAATAATAAAAATTGAATGGATGTCATTTTAGCAACAGGGGAAAAAATCTCACCGTAATCAATACCCTCAACCTGAAAGTATCCCTTCACAACCAACTGTGCCTTATACTTTTCAACATTTCCATCGGAACTAATCTTTTTCTTAAAGACCCATTTACATCCAACAAGTTTACGTCCTTCAGAAAAAGGTACAAGGTCCCATGTATCATTTCTTTCAAGGGCTTCCATTTCTTCATCAATGGCAACTTTCCAGGGCTCTGCATCATTCATACCCAAAGCCTCTTGCACAGATCTCGGTTCATCAATGTTAGTATTCAAAGCAAATATACACTTCCAATCATCAAAGGAATACCCATACCTTTTAGTTGGTTGCCTATGCCTTGTAGACCTTCAAACAAGTTGAGGTGGAGGTTCTTCCACTTCTTTCTCCTCTTCTCCCTCTTCTGAAGATTCAGAGCTTGATGAGCTCTCCTCAACTTTTTGTCTATCTTGGGGCCTCGATTAAACTTCCTCAAGCATAGAAGGAAGTTGAATCACATCTTTTTTCTGTTCAATTTCTTTATGTTGTTCTGGCTGAAAAATAACAGGAGAAGATTTAGTCTCTCTAAAAATAACACTTCTGGAATAAATTACCTTATGTGCAACAGGTTCCCAAAGCTTGTATCCTTTCACACCATAGTTGTAGCCGATGAAGATACATTTGACAGCCTTAGAATCCAACTTTGTTCTCTTCTCCTTAGGCACATTGCGTATGCCTCACAACCAAAAACTCTCAGATGTCTAAGTGAAGACTTTTTCCCCGACCACGCCTCCATAGGTGTTTTATCAACAAGCGTTGATGTAGGAGATCTATTGATCAAATAACAAGCAGTGGCAACAGCTTCATCCCAAAACTTTTGTTCTAGACCAGCTCCACTCAACATGCTCCTAGCCTTCTCCATCAACTTTCTATTCATTCTTTCTGCAACTCCATTCTACTGAGGAGAATACGGAGTTGTCTTTTATCTTTTAATCCCATAATCTGTATAGAATCTGTCAAAATCTGTAGAACAATACTCACCGCCATTGTCAGTCCTCAAACATTTAATTATTTTTCCAGTTTGAATTTCTACCATAGCCTTGAACTCCTTAAAATGACTGAAAACTTCAGATTTACTCTTTAAAAAATATACCCATGTCATCCTACTGAAATCATCAATTAAAGTAACATAATAAATTAATTTGCCAATAGAAGCAACATCAACAAAACTAAATACATCCAAATGGATTAGATCCAAAATACATGAAGACTTATGAGAAGATGAGTAAAATTGAACGCGGTTCTATTTGCCATAAATACAATGTTCACAAAAATCAAACTCTAGATTGCAATCATTCAAACCTTCAACAAGGTTCTTATTTTTCAGGGCTTTCAAACCCTTCTCTCTAATGTGGCCAAGTCTTTGGTGCCATAACATGGTCTTCTCTACATGCAACTTTGATTCAGTAGACAAAACACCCTTGGGTACCCAAAAGCCACGACCATCCGCAGAAGAGGAAACCATCTCTTTTTTAAGTGAAGTAGTTTTTGGCTTGATTTTATCAGAAGTGCTATTGCACTCAACCATGCATGCATCAAGATGGTACAATGTACCCAATCTGCTTCCTCTTGCTATCACCATAGCACCTCTCACCATTTTCACACCTGCTTCAAAAAATTGTACATGCACACCCGCATCTATTAGCTCAATCGTGCATGCATCAAGATGGTACAATGTACCCAATCTACTTCCTCTTGCTATCACCATACCACCTCTCACCATTTTCACACCTGCTTTAAAAAACTGTACATGCACACCCACATCTATTAGCTTGCTAACAGATAATAAATTTCTTGCTAGTCCTAAGATATGCAAGACACTATCAAATCGTCTAACTCTACCATCAGAAAATTTCACATGAACACTACCATGGCCAACAATGTCAAGGAAAGAATTATCACCCAAATACACCTTACCATCATCATAATTTTCATACTTACTAAACCAGTTCCTGTTAGGAGTCATGTGGAAAGATGCACCTGAGTCTATCAACCATGCATTATCACCTGCACGAGTGGCCAAGGCTATAATAAAGGCATCTCCATCTTCTTTCTCAGACTCATAATCAGAATCTTGCTTCTTCTTCTTTTTCTTCTCTTTTTTACATTCCTTTCGGAAGTGTCTAGATTTGCCACAGTTCCAGCATATTGCCTTGGACTTACTAGGAGATTTGGATCTCCCCTTATTCTTGGACTTGGAACGGCCACGCTTCTTCTCATCTTTGTCTTCCTCAAACACTCAAAGCCTCTTTGGCATTCAGAGAGACCTTCCTTCTCATCTCTTTGGCAAGTAGAGAACCAACAACATCCTCCATCGTCAATATGACTGCAGTGCTCCCAATAGCCATGACTAGGCTGTCCCATGAGTCTAGTAGCGAACACAGCAAAATTTGGCACCTTTCTTCTTCATCCATTTTCACCCCAACTGAGGTCAATTGAGTCACCAACATATTGAATGTTTCTAGATGCTCAGAAATTTGTCCACCTTCTTCCATTCTCAAGGAATACAACTTCTTCCTCAAGAAAATCTGATTTATTAGAGATTTAGCTTGATATATCTCACCCAACTTCTTCCAAAGCTTCTTCGAAGTGGGTTCTTCATGGACATTTATCATAATCGAATCTGCAAGGCAAAATCTTATGAGACCTTTAGCTTTTCTATCCATTACATCATATTTTGTAGCCAAATCTGGATCCACAGGCCTATGGACATTTTCATCCATTGCATCCCATAGATCCCGATCAATTAACAGATCTTCCATCTTTAGCTTCCACATTTCAAAGTTCGTGCCAAAAAACTTCTCTACCTCAATCCTCCCAGATATGCTCACCATCTGAAAAAATATCTGCAACAAGATCACAAAGTATCCTCTGCACAAGCTCCCACTCAAACCTTGATTAGCACAAAAAACCCAACAACCCACAACTGAAACCAAAGGTGATCAGGCTCTGATACCACTTGTAAGGAAGTTAAAGTAGCGGAAACAACTTCCTACACCAATCTTGAGGAGAGAAATTATGCAAAACTTTAAATCTGATCTAACAGTCACAGAAATTTCAGAAACACATTGAAAAACATGAAATAAACAAATAGACACAAAACACCAGATGTACGTGGGGAAAATCCTTTTGAGTGAAAAACCCCACACTCCAAAAGCCTGCTCAATGTATTTCAAATCCAATACCAAGATTACATACACTTGCAAAGCAAGTTTATTACATGAGTATCACTAGTAAACAACTCTGGAAGAATTCCGGTAGCATTCCGACAGCATAATAGTACCTGCAAACTCACACATTGCAAACTACTGCTCAAGCCTCTAATTTATAGACTTCTGGCTATACAAGAAACCATCTGTGGTTTCACAAAACCATGTGTGAAGCTTCTCAGCCAAGATTCCAGTCTAAAAATAAGCTCTCACGTCCAAAATGAAATCCCCTATTTTTGACCCTTACAGATGTCATAGAATCTATCATAATATGCCTAAAAATAGGCCTTCCATAATATACTATCATGTGGGCATCTTTTGACACCTAATAAACCAATTTTCAAAGCACCGACAATGTGTAATAGTTGTAGGAAAATATTAAATGAAAATAAACTATATTACGGGAAATATGCAAGGTTGAGATGCCTCATTTCCCAACATGGAGAAGCCTCTTTTGATTTTTTTAATTTCTTTTAATATTGTCATGAATGGGATTCTTACCGTTATTCTCAAATATCATCCACTTCAATAGTCAAAGGTTAATTTTTGGCCAACAAAAATAAGATAAATATTTACCACATTTTATTGTGAATGAGGTGTAAAATTCCTATTGATTGTTTGACGATTGAAGTGAATGATATTTAAGTAGAGTGGTCTTACTACACACACGTTGGTTTGAGCTTTTGTTGTCTAGATCAATTTTAAAATCTTTGTCAATGTTTTTAAAAACAAATTATTGAAAAAACTAAAAGTCAACCCATTGGTTTTCTCCACTGCTTATTAAAAAATAAGAGAGACATCAACCCTGGCAATTACAAGCATTAAAATATTAAACTAACATTTGCACTGGTGATTGCAATTTATATAGAATAATATGTAGAAATCTAAACTTTCCTCAAAATATAAAGTATCTCACATGTCGATATCCCAAATTCAACATACATATCCCAAATTTGATGTTTGGTACATCAATATGCTTCCATCTACATACTTATTGCTAACTCTGAAGTATAAAGCTCTTCAATAATTTGAATGCCTTACAAATTTGAAATACTTTTAGAAACAATTGTGATATACTATGGAAAAAATTTATTTTAAATGTGTATATAAAAACAAAAAGCTATATTGATCTAAAAGATATTTCTTTAAGAAATAATTGCCAGCTAATAGGTTAGTAAGGCTTGATTGTATCACCAAGTAAGTTGTTTATTTGAGAAATTGAACATCAAACTTGTATGCTTACCACCAATTAAATATAAATAGAAGTTACAGTAACCAAAGGAATAATAGTGTATGCAACTTGCTATCACAACTACAAATTCACAAAACAAAAGGAAGGTAATAAGGTAAAAACAAATAAGCACCCGTGCACACACATAGAGGCACATACTTTCCTACCAATTTGGGCTACATGTCATTTAGTCACAACAACCCATAATAGCTCACTGTATTTTCCAATCTGATGCATCACTGTAGGTCCATACAAGGGCAATCCAAGCATGCACATACAATAAAAGAAACCTATACATTATTGAATCTATAAACTCTACTTACCAAGAATCCATGTACTTATGCTAGACCGCCAAATTTTTCATGGAAAATAGCCATGACAAATATCAATTAGAAGAAGTGTGGTTATCTATCCCGTTTGTCAGTGACAACTAATTAGTTGGCTTGGTTGGTTCCCTCACCTCATATCATTATGATTCGCATATGCCCACCAAGCATTGGCATCCAAGTTGGCATTGCTTTGAAATGTGTGTTTACTGTTTTCCCATTAGCTGACAGTGTCCTATGAGATGCTCAAAATGTTTTTGTGCTTCTTCTAGGGTTCCATATTATTGGCCCTAAAAAACCATTTGGGTTTGATGCCTAGAGGGAATGTGTTCACATACAAACCTTTTCTCGACTATTTGTCCCTACTATGTTACAGGTTTGTAAGATGTGTCCTTGGCACTTGCAAATCATTGAACATGCAATCTTCTTTTAGGTCAATTCCTTAGTGACATGCATTGAAAATGGTGTTGCTAAAAGTGCGGTCACATTGAATTCTTATGTGAAATATTTATAAAATCATTTGAATCAGTTTCTAATAATATAAGGGCTATAAGGAAAAGTAGCAATGAAGGTTATTCACACTCATGGTTTTTTCATGCAAAAAAAATTGCCTTGAAAAAATATTAGCATGCTCAAAAGAATGGGGGACAATTAGAAATGATGACAAAAAAATAAAAATATGATGGAAATCTAATTTAAAGAAAATCAATGAAGTGTGATCTACTCTAAAAACGTCCTAACTTATCGAGGCTTTTCAAGATAATGAGAATTCTCTTAAAGGAAAAAATGAAAATTTCTATTTTTTATATTTTATTTCAAATTCTACAAATGACTTAAGTATTGCAAGCTAGGAGATAGAATTGAAAATATAAGAAAACATGACCCAGATTTTTCACTCAAGGAAAAAACCATATGCACTAAATTACCATACATGTACATCAACAATTATTTGGAAGATGTTCAACAAATAATCACAACCCAAAACCTTGGAATTTCATATCAAACATCGAACATGCTTTCATTTTACATTAGTCACAACAAATTTTGATTACAAGATTTTTGGTATCTCAACAACTACAAAACCAATCTCTTTTTCCTCAATAGGAGATGGCTCTTGACATTTATTCATTAGATTTAAAATCCTTTGAACTCCCTACTCATTCAACATCAAGTAAATTTGAATTGTGTTCCACTATATTAATTTAAGTATATTTAAAAATTAATTATTATGAGAAGGTGTCAAACTTTGTTTAAGACCCAACACGTGTACAAAATTAGGGAAAACACCCGAAATTTGAGCAGGGGATGACCCAAAAAGACGCTCTACCAAAAGGGTAGCCAACAACTGTCAAAATACAATCAAAATCTGCCTCAAAATATACTTTTTATCATCCAAAAATGCTCTGACCCACACTTGGGAAACACACCCTTAAACGTTGTTCTCCTTGGTCCAAAATTCCTTTGCCAAAGGTTTTTACTTTTTCCCATGGTACAGAAGTTGTCCATACTTTGAACGAGGCTCAGAGACCCCCTCAAACAAGCATCCAACAAGAATTCAATTGCCTATGGAGGGATTTTCATTTGTTGAAAGTCGGGCCCATTCCAAAATTCACGACAGGTGTAATGAAGTTGCCCTTCCTCCTCCTTGATATGGCCAAGTTACAAGTGTTGTGCTTGTTGAAGGGGCCCTTAATTTTCTTTCCAGATCCAACAAACCAAAAAAGAAGGGGGGAGGAAGCCCCTCTACTGAGATCCCCCCTATACAATACAACCTGGCCATTTCCTTTGTTGCTTATTTATATGATGTAGGTGTGAAGTTCCTTTTCTTCTGTTAAACGAGCCTAGAACGAGCTAACGAGCTTTTTGCTTATTTGTTCTTTTGGATCCTACACATTCCAATAGAAATTTATTGAACTTATATCATAAAGGCATGCTTGCTCTTATTTTAGAGGTATATATTTGTTACCCTTCATACTTGAATATCCATGGTAACTGCCTTGTTATACTTCACAAGCAATCAAAGGGTAATAATAGTTAAAAAAATCAAATAGACAGGGTGAACAATGCAAGTTATCACCTACACGAAGATTAATGACTTTGTCATCTAGTTTATGAGGCAAGTATAAAACGTTATGCAAAATGAAAAATGACATAAATTAAATCAAATCATATTAATTTTTTTTGGAATTGATTGATTTGATTTTAAAATTCATAATGGGGGCAAAATAAATGTTTCAAAAGGGAGAAATAATGTGTTATGAATTGTCTAGCACTAAAATATTTAATTCCTTTTAAAGAATTAAATATTACTATATTGTGCAAAATGACTAAATTTGCACTATAGCTAGGTGTTTGGGTAAAATTTTAATATTGAAGTAAATTAATTCATTCCAAGAATTAATTCCTATTGTAAAGTGCAAAAGATAATTGCACATGATTTTGTGAAAATGCCCGTGAAAACAAGATATTGGAAAAAGGTGGGCCAATAATTTGGAAGTTGGGTAAATAGGAAGTTACGGGTAGTTAACAACTACTTGTGTGCCAATAAATCTTTAAAAAGGGATTTACTCCATTGTAAGGAGCTTCTTCTTCTCTTTCCGGGAATTGGTTTTCGGGAAAAGATGAATAATGTTCTTTTAGGGCTCATTCTTGATGGATGTAATGTTTCAAAATATTAGGTTTTAAAACATTAAGGGAAGGATTTGATATTTGGATAATATGGGTTGTGTAGTTTTTCCGGGGGAATGGAGTATTGTGCTTTCTGTCTGCTCACTAATATAGGGAAAACTTGATATTGTGTCAATTTTTACTTTGTTATGTTGTTAATTCTTCTTAAGTTGAATTCATGACAAATTGGGTATAAGGAATTTTATATGGCTTGTATAGGAGATGTGTTGATAGCCCATTCATTGATGTTGATGTTTTCAAAATACCTTCATTCTTATGTTTGTTGGTATTGTGGTAGTGTCAGATAAGCGGTTGTTAACACCTAATTTCTATTCTCATTCTTATGTCTGGGTGAAACTATGGTTATTATTTTTATTCTGGAATTATTTTGTGTAAGTGTGTGGGGCATTTACTGTTAAAAATTCACCTTTTCCACTTTCAGGTTAAAAGTGTAGCCATAAAATCAAAAATTTATCTTAAAAGGGGAGTTGCCCCTTTTCAAATGCAGAGAATAGTTACAAGCATTTATTTGTAATTTGTTCAACTGTTAGTGTATTTGTCATCATTTAATTGGGTGAATCATACAGAGAGGTTGGTGACAAATATGTTCACTAACAATATTGAAGACAATAGTAAGTTAGTTTGTGTTAAGCAATGGAAATAAATACAAGAAAATATAATATTGGTAACATGGGCAAATCTATTGATGCATTGGTATAGGATTGTCAAGCATCCAAACTTCCATAAATTTGCCTCCTTTGCTAACTTCAACTTGGTGCCCATTGGGCAGGGCATCAACATGCAAGCATGGGTGGCCACCATAGCCAAGGCATACTTGTGGCTATAGGAGCTTTGCCTCAAGTGCATGCTCATCAACAACAATATGCTCATTACATTATCAATTTTTAATCTCTCCTCATTCAAGCTTATGGTGGGCCAAAATCCCTAAATTGACATTTAGTGAGAAATTGAACAACTTCATTTTACACTAATGCATATTGTTCTAATCTTATCAATATCTCTTCTATGTTAGGAAAAAGGTGTGTTGTACACCTTGCATATTAAAATGAAATATTTAATTATGTAAAATAATATTTATTTGCAGTGCATCTTAGAAGATGTGTTTAACCACATTAAATATTTATTTGGGGCCACTTGTAAAGTTGTATGTAGCATTGGGTTAGTTATTTTATGGGTGGGAGACATAGAATAATTAATTAATTAATTGGGGCATAAGGTGAAAACTTAGTTGCAAGAACCAAATGGGGGATCAATGGTTTTGTGTACTCATGGTTTTGAGAAACATGGTTTTCCCAATACCACAAGTTGTATTTATGTGAGCCTGAGTCTATAAAAGAAAGCACATTGTTAGTGGTTTGGGTTCGCTGGTTGAGTGGGCTGTCATTGTATTGAGTTTCTCTTGTGAGTGCATATACATGAAGCATGGCATGGGATGTGTGGATTCATGCTTGGACACATGGAAGATGCATTGGAGGAGCTTGATGTTTCAAAAGTATTCATGAGACTCTGTAAGTGTATTGTAATGTTTCATTGTTGAATAATACATTGAGTGTGGATGCTTTTGGAGGCTGGGTTGTTCCCTCTTGAGGGTTTTCCTAGGATATATCTTATGTTATCTTGTGGCTTGTCTATTTGATCTTTACATTATGGTAAACATGTAAGCTTGTATGCTTCATTATCTCTCATAGGGTTATGTATTGGTTTGATCAACTTGGTAAATTCCTAACAAGTGGTATCAGAGCTATATTCATGGTTGAGGGAGGTGTGAGCTCATTGGTTTTGTATAACCCTTTTTTTGTGTAGATCTAGTGCAAAGTTACTGCCATGGCAATGCAAGAAAAATTTGAGACATTTCAAGATATGAGGGTTTTTTTGCAGATTGTTGTTTTATAGATTTGAGTTTTTGGGGTTTGCATATTTGTTGTGTTTATTGCAAATCTAGAGTTTGAAAAATCTTGACAAAATGGGTTTCTTGGATGTGCTTCATATGAGGGTTTTGAGGAGGAAGTTTCACAAATGACCTCCTAGGACAAAACGAACCTCATCATTGGATCCAGGAGGCCCAATAGGAGAATAAAAATATATAATTCCACCTATTTTGGCCACCAGGGCCTAGAGCAAAAAGTTAGCCCCCTACCTAGTTTTGGCAGTATGGAAGTGCAGTCATACGATCTACAAAAAAAACATGCGTAAATGGAAAATTGTCTATAGTTCAAAATGAAAAATTTTAAATTTTTTTGTTGAAATAAAACTGCAGAAAAATTAAAAGAGATTAAAAAAAACAAAGGAAATGTGGGGGGGACTGGGACAGCGTCTGTAGGCCCCTATACCACCCCCGTACTACGAGATGGTAGGCTACAGGGGTTGTCAGCCCCTTGCCAACCAGTAGGCCCTTTGGCCCCCAATCCGGTAGGGCCTAGCCCAGAGTGAGCCCCGCGGGCTTCCAGAAAGTTACATGCAGACTTCAAACCTTTTTTAAAACCCTGATTTAATTTATTTTGGGTCCACAGTTGAAAGTTGAAGTTTGAAAAGAATTTAAACAAATTTAATGTTTTTTGGGAGTCCATTGCCAATCGCCCAACCTGAGCACCACTACTGCCTAACCGCCACCTCTGTGCCACCTATGATCCAGTGCCGACATCATCATTGTACAATGGTACAGATAGGCCATACGAATGTATGAACATGACCCTCAAGGGGCCTTTTCTAGCCCTTTGAGGGCATTTTCTTCTGGGAGGCATAACTTTCACCCATGGTATCATATTTTTGGCTTCGTATAGGTTTTAGAGAGGTCTCTTTGACCACTACGTAGTGGTATACATTTGGTCATTAGATCAAATAGAATTTGGTGCCTAAAGCCAGGCTTTGCTCCAGGACAGTTATTTGCTCATAACTTTTGTATATGGAATTGGATTTTGGATTTCAGATAGGCGTTGGAGAGCTCTTGTAGTCTACTACAATTTGGATCATGTAGATTTTTAGTTTGGTTTGTAGAGAGGTTTGTACTTGTTTGATCACTTGTGGGAGTCTGAGATTTGAAATGTGATTGTGAGAGCATTTAGACGAATTTTTGGGCAAAAACTTGTGGGAGTGCATGTTGTTATGAGACCATCATCATAGTATAGCATGTTTTTAGATTTGGTACTTTCAGATATAGTTTCATATATGTTTTCAGAGTTTGGACCCTGATGGAGACAGGTACACAGATTGTCTTATGGTTTGAGGACATGGTTGATACACGTGTGAGACTTGGAGTCTTATTTCAGTGGGAGTTGAGTATAGGTACAATGATGACAATGATTATGGTGTCATGGATATCTAGATACATTTAAGTATTGGCACAACATGATCATGTATGTGATTGATAGGTATGGGTTATGATGTTTGATTCATGATTACATGTGGTGGTGTGGTTTACATTTTAGGAGGTTGTTCTTATCTCTTGGATGCTTTATTAGTTCCTTGACTATGGTTACTCATTTGTGGACTTGTTTGGAAAATTGAGTCTAGGTTGATTTGGTGTTTGAGTCTTAAGGTCTACAAGGTTATCTTCTTGTTATCTTAGTTTGCAAGTTATTTATGTGATGATGAGTTTACATGTATCATTGTTTGGGATCTACAAGTTATGAAATTTGTGGGTGTGTACATCCCATTGATTGTAGTGGGATAACTTGGATGTGGATTGTCTGTATCCACGAGATTGATTTGGTGTTGATGCATACTATTTTAGTTGGCCTTGTCTGTGGTCATTTGTGCATTAGTATGTTGCATTGAGATGAGAGGATAGATGATTAGAGTGCTTGGATAGTCAATTATTGGGACTTATAGCATGTTTATCACAATGTCATGGATAGCTTGGATACACGATTTAGTGTGAACTTTTGACAGTGATGGTTTATCTTCTTGGCTTGGAGATCTTGGTTCTACTTTGGAGTTATTGGTATTACAGTTGTGTGTGTGGACCATGATGATCTTCATTTAGGATATGGTTATCACGATGCCGTGTGTTGCTCGTATCATGGTTCAATGGGAGATTTGTAGTGATGTGGATTCATCCCCTAGTGATGGATGATCTTCTACAGTGGTTAGGTGTCATGGACAAACTTTTGGATCATGATTCTTATGCAGTATGAGTGCTTTGACATCTTGAGTTCTATTTTTAGGAGATGGTTATCTTCATGTGGTTGGAGATGTTGATCCTTGGTTTAGAGTATGGTTGGTAGTGTGTCTCCTTTTACTCTGGATACCAATTTGAATTTTGACATGATACAGGTTCTCTTGAGACTAGGATGCGTGCATTGGTGCATGTGATCTCTTAGGAGGAGATGTTAGATCATGATATCATGATTAGGTTCATGCTTCTATATATTTGGAGTTTTGACAAAGATCTGGTTGGTTCTCTTTGTATTGAGTACATTGTTCATGTGCTTGAGAGCTCATGATAGTGCAGTGTTGCATTTGGAGCTTAGCATGGATTGATCGGTTGTAGGTGCTCATGGATACTTGGAGACTTGGGTGAGGCTAGAGTTCTCTTGGGATTAGAGACATTTATTGAGATGGTTACTCTTTGGAGGTTTCAACAAGAAGACCGAGGAGCCTTTCACCTAGATATGGACATGATTTCATGGACCAAGAGGAGATTGTTCTTGGGGAGAGTCATTGTGGCTTGGTCTATCCTAGAGGAGCATTCTCATTCCGCACTCTTGGTCTACTCGGTAGATTATCTTCTAATAGGTATTGCCCATCCTATTTTTAGATGCATTTTGTCTTTATGATTTATCTTCTCATGGATATAAATCTTGAGCTATGGTGGTTAGTTTTAGACGGTTCATTTGAGGGGTATTTAGCATGGTTATCTCCTTGTTCATATGGGTTTGATTTATGATGTCATTTATGAGGATTTGGGAGATGTGATTGGGCTTATTCCTAGTTTTTGGGAATGGTTATGAGTTGATCTTCCTTGGTTAGAGAGGCTTACATCCATGTTGGTTTTACATGATATATATATGTTTCATTTGATCTATGAGATTGAATGGTTGGTGTTGTTGAGGCTTTTCATTTGAGGTTGTGAAGGAAATCATACTTGACACAGTTTAGCACTTTGAGATGTTGGTAGAAGGACATGATATGATTTACAGGTTTTCTTTCTTTATTCTATGGCTACTTCCTAGAGGTTCATGTTCATATGGTTTGACTTGGGAGAGTTATGGTGACAAGTTGTGAGGGAGTATGCAGTGTTTGTGTTGCATGTGTGGATCATTGTGATTCTTCTGGGTACTACATGGTTTTTCTTTAGCCACACCTTCGTTTGAGTGTTGATTGGTAGACTTGGCATGCCTTGATCTATTTTCAGATTTGACATTACCCATGAAGTGTGAGTTCCTAGATATGTATGTTCTTCATTGATAGGTTTTATATAGGGAGCTTGTGATTGTGGTTTACGGGTTGGATATGTTGTTGGCATGAGTTTACTGATGTTGTTGATACCTAGGAGGTATAGATGGTTGGATGTATTAGCATATGATGTGGGTGTTGTTTCCAGTCATGTGAGTTGTTACCTTTGATAGCATCTTGGAGCCTTTGCTATCACTTGTATTTGATGCTTGTGTTCTTTGGATTGGTGCATCTTCACCTTGGAATGTTCCTTTTCTTCCATAGGTGGCATGTTGGAGGATGAGAGGAGTTCTTGCTTGAGATGGTGATCACCTTGGTTTTATTGTAGGTATCTTAATGGAGCACGAGAGCATATTGGAGATTCATGTGGTTTCATGTATGGCTATGATGATGTATTTCATTGAGTGACCTTTATGCAATGTATACAACAAGTGGGAGAATGTTAGGAAAAAGGTTCATTGTACATCTTGCATAAAATGATATTTAATTATGTAAAATAAATATTTATTTGTGGTGCATCTTAGGAGATGTGTTTAGCCACATTAAATATTTATTTGGGGCCACTTGTAAAGTGTATGTAACATTGGGTTAGTTATTTTATGTGTGGGAGACAGAATATTTAATTAATTAATTGAAGCATAAAGTGAAAACTTAGTTGCAAGAATTAAATGAGAGGTCAATGGTTTTGTGTACTCATGGTTTTGAGACACATGGTTTTCCCAATACCACAAGTATTTTTGTGAGCTTGAGACCTATAAAAGCAAGCACATGGTTAGTGGTTTGAGTTGGCCGGTTGAGAAGGGTATCATTGTATTAAGTTTCTCTTTTGAGTGCATATGTGAAGAATGGCATGGGATGTGTGGATTCATGTTTGGACACATGGAAGATACATTGGAGGAGCTTGATGTTTTAGAAGTATTCATGAGACTCTGTAAGTGTATTCTAATGTTTCAGTGTTGAATAATACATTGAGTGTGGATGCTTTTGGAGGCTAGATTTTTTCCTCTTGAGGGTTTTCCCAAGATATATCTTGTGTTATCTTGTAGCTTTGTTATTTGATCTTTGCATTATGGTAAATCCATAAGCTTGTATGCATCATTATCTCTGATAGGGTTATGTAGGAATTGGTTTGATCAACCTAGTAAATTCCTAACATTCCACTCATGTAAACAATTCTAATATCATAGATCTATAACCTAGCAATAAGTCATGTAATTCCCTCCTATTGCAAAATAATTTATATGGCCACTCAATGTTTTGTGACGACTTATCCCATCAAAGAGGGACAAGACTTTAAGTAAAGTGCTAACCAATCGATGGTACCAAAATTCACATGGAAGGCCCATTAGACTTTATTAATGCAGTGGTGTATACCAATTTCCTAGCCAATGGGATCTCTCTTTCAAACTTTAACACCACTACCACTACCAAGTTTATTTCCTTCCAAATTTGCCACATGTTTTTGGGTGATTTTGACCAACTAATCCAAATTAAACTTAATAACTAACCTATCAACTTTGTTTATTGCACCTGACAAGCATATACTAAGGCATGGTCATCTATATGTGTAAGTTGTGGCTTATACGGGCATATGTATCTATGAGACTACGTAGATAGAAGCTCAAGAGAAAATGAAAGCCCCACAAAATTAAGTTGTTAGATGGTAATAAGGAAGGCATTATTGATGGTGAAAGGGAGTGAAATAATGACATGAGGTAGTTATCAGTTGGAAGAGAGATGGACAAGTTGGAGGGTTTTTTCCTCTTGAGGGTTTTCCTAAGATATATCTTGTGTTATCTGGTGGCTTGTCTATTTGATCTTTGCATTATGGTAAATCTGTAAGCTTGTATGCATCATTATCTCTCATAGGGTTATGTAGGAATTGGTTTGATCAACCTAGTAAATTCCTAACATTCCACTCGTGTAAACAATTCTAATATCATAGATTTGTAACCTAGCAATAAGTCATGCAATTCCCTCCTGTTGCAAAATAATTTATATGGCCACTCAGTGCTTTGTGACGACTTATCCCATCAAAGAGGGACAAAACTTTAAGTAAAGTGCTAACCAATCGATGGTACCAAAATTCACATGGAAGGCCCATTAGACTTTATTAATGCGGTGGTGCATACCAATTTCCTAGCCAATGGGAGCTCTCTTTCAAACTTTAACGCCACTACCACTACCAAGCTTATTTCCTTCCAAATTTGCCACGTGTTTTTGGGTGATTTTGACCGACTAATCTAAATTGAACTTAATAACTAACCTATCAACTTTGTTTATTGCACTTGACATGCATATACTAAGGCATGGTCTTATATATGTGTAAGTTGTGGCTTATACGGGCATATGTATCTATGAGATTATATAGATAGAAGCTCTAGCGAAAATGAAAGCCCTGCAAAATTAAGTTGTTAGATGGTAATGAGGAAGGCATTATTGATGGTGAAAGGGAGTGAAATAATGACACGAGGTAGTTATCAGGTGGAAGAGAGATGGACAAGTTGGAGGATGCTGATAATGAATAGCACATTTGTAAATAGGTGGTGGTCATTGGATGGTTGTAACATATTTTTATGAGTGGGTGTTAGTTAAATCTTGTTGATTAGCCACTTCTTTAACAAATATTTTAGATTATTTGCTTTCTTTATCTGCATAGACAAGCTTTTGCATTTGGGTTTTTTTGGAATAAATGGTGTGTGAGGGAGATGAGGATGCCCTACTAGCATTGGCGAGGGAGAATTGTATCCACAGAGGGTTGAACGTGAGAAGAAAAGTTGTTTCTTTGTTGGAAGAAAATGATGATGAATAGGTTTGATTGAGGATGGTGTTGCCTGGCACAATACGGCATGGTAGCGCTTTATTTTGCTTCCAAGACTGATCAAATAATGTCAAGATACAAGACAATCGCAATTGTAAATCTCATTATACATATTGAAAAATTCATCATTTTGATATAATTAATAAAATAATTCAGTCCTGAAAAAAATAAAAATCAAATAGGAGCAACTACCTTTGTAACAAAATCTCTCTTAATCAAGCAGTTGAAGGTTCATGATACCATGGAAGCTTAAAGGTATGCTTATACTTTTTCTTGGATTCAATAATATGCTTGTGATTTATCTACAAATTTCTATAATAGGTCATGTTGAACTTTGAAGCATTGGAAACCCATAGCATCCAATATTTGCTAAGCCAAATACCTGAAAATATGACCTTTTCTATTGTCATTTATTTAAGGAACTCATATCAATCTGACTAACAATTGAAATCAAGTACAAAAGTTTGTAGGTCTTATTACTGGAATACAAAACTTCAAGATGATAAAATGCAAGGGCTTGATCGTCCTGCCATTGACTTTTAACAAAAATTAAATACTACCCAAATTTGGTTTTGAAAACACATGTAGATCATGGAAAACATCCTAAATGACAAGGAAATTTGTGGCATTCAAGGTTTAGAAACAATTAGAACAAATAGGTTGACAACAAAAAAGATAAGAAACTTTATTTGAAATATAGCACTAGTTTTTGGAAGGAAATCTTTCTAGAATTAACTTTGGGATATTAACACAATAACTCATTGGTAAATTATTCATTTCATTTCACCCTTTTCAACAAAAATGATGCAATCCCATGCTGAGGTTGTTTTTCTTTCTAAAAGATTTACTTTTAACTGCTAAATTAATTGAAAAACATAGTAAAATAAGATTCAGCCACAAAAACTATCAAGTGGGTTTGTACTGGGATAAAAAGTTTTATCACACACAAACAGAAGTCAAAGCACCCCTACAATCTTAAAGTGTATTGCACAATCAAAACCTAACAAAACCAAAAAGATCTAAAACAATGGAGTAAAGACAATTCCTAATGAGCTGAAAACTTAAAGCCTGAGGTAAATGAAGTAAGAAGTCGAAACAAAGTCGCTCTTAAGTGTAGAACTCAACTAATCACCTTAGACTAGGCTGTGAAAGGAATGACAAAGCATATAACTTATTTGGTGCAACAAGGACTAACCTCTCCATTCCAAGATGATAACAATATAATGGTAGAAGAAGAATTCAAGGCAATGATTACAAACAAACAAGTAGCGCAGACATCATTTTAGGGCTAGGAACAAACACCAAGCATTGTGGAAGTTGAAGCAATCCTACACCCACTAACTCAATTAGAGTATCATGTGAAGGTTGTAGTCGAAAGGCTCCAAAGTATCCCCCACAAGATCATAGAGCTAGATAGGTCTTTTGAAGACTTGAAGAAAAATTGGTAGCCTTCCAAAGGAGAATGGGTGTCATTGTAGACTACCCTAGAGAATATGTAACTTTAGCATTTGTTTCCAAAATTTTGAAATTTGTGAAATTTTTGTGATAGTTATCCAAATGATGAATTTGAATTCTTCTTTGCAAGTAAAGTTCCCCTGGGAGGTCATCAAGAATTCTAGAGCCTTTCTCTCTATTATCCTTCATATCATGTTCTTCTTTCAGGAAACCAAGTCCTTTGTAACCGACATTGGTTTTGATTTCGTTTCCTCACAAAACCTATAATTTCTAATTCTCTCAACACATTTAAAAAATGGAAGATTCATTTTTCTTATATAGTTTTTCAGTTTCATATGCCCTGTCAATTCTTCAGAACCATTGATCAAAGATAGTTGGAATACATGGACACATCTCACAACATTTGAACTTTATCAATTTGATAGGTGCAAAATGTTGCACCATTGGTCGCTTCATATTAGTCAGCAACTGGTGGGGTAAAAGTAATGGAGTCGTAGATATTTTGGGTGAGGGAGCCCCTTGTAGCAAAATTTTACAACTTATAAATGTTGTCAGTCTAAAAACTTTATAATGTTGCATTATTGGCCAGAGCAAATGAATCAACAAGTGTCATGGGCCCCAGTTCCTTATCAATAGGATGAACAAGTAAAGCAGATGGTGGGTCCTGATGCCATATGGAAGCATTGCACAATGTTTGAAGTGAGTAGGTCTAACAACTCCAAAAAGATGCTCCATTGGTTGGTTTTGATGACTCATCAATTAGCAAGCCCCATTACCCTCGGCAAGATATAAAAGAACTCAAGTCATCGATCATTTTTCAAAATGATTTGACGGCTGGCACAATGCATAAATATTGTCAACCTAACAATTTTATAGCATTGTGATATTGGTGAACGAAGTTGAGTCAAAACAATGGTGGGCTAAGTAATGCAGAGCAATGAATAGCATCCTAGCGACATTTGTCAACTCGACGCTCCTCAAAGTGATTGTCAGATCTAACACACTTTTCTATTGCACCATTGGTCAGAAATAAAAGAAGTATAGCTCACTTGGCATTTTTTTAGAACTGATGGATTTTGAGAGTGATCTATGTCATTTGTCTACCTGATGCCCCAACTCATTGGCTTTTCTACAGTAGTTTACAAAAATGATTGAATGCTCGACAATCCAAGATTTACGCATAGATTTTCCACCAACATTCTGATCCCAAAGCATAAAATGGATTCATTGCAGATATAAAAAAAAGGGAGAATTTGGTAATGGATGAAGACCTTTTTGGACATTTCTGAGAATTGTTCAAATGATATGAATTTGTGCTACTGGCCTCTTTTGTAAACTATTCACAGTTCACCAATGAAGGGAAATTTGGCGTTCTGTGCCTAACTTGTCTTTGCAATACCTTTCTCAATATTGTTTTGTTTTCTACTTTTACCTTTGTTCATATGCTTAATGAATGATGATCATGCGCTTACGTGCCCCTTGTTACAGTGATGAATCCTCATAACTAGTATATATATTGAACATTGTGTGAATGGTTGAAGTTAGTAAGAACTTCAAATTTGGTGCATCGCCTTAGGGTAGTTTTATTTTAGTATTTCTTCTCTTTTCTACTCTATTATTAAAATAATTTATTGAAGATCTTATGAAGACTCAGCTTCAAAATTTCAAAGGAAATTTCACAATTGGTCTCATGCTTGTGAAATCTCCAATGTTGGTATGGATTTTTTCATAAGTAAGATTTGAATATTATCAAGACCTTGAAGGTAATAGGGGTGACCTAGGCTAACTAGTTTGATTAGGTGGTTTAAAGGTGGAAAAGTGGTTTTAGAGGCCTAAAATGAGGAAGAACACATAAGGAAAGTGGGTCACCCCTTTAGCAGGGCAGGTCACCCTTGGAGACCACACTTCAATTACAAGGTCACCCAGGGAGACCATGAAGTCAATGGGGATAACTCAGCTAGAAAGATTAGGATAAACAAATTGAAGGTACGAGAGACTTTGGAAGGTCAATTGAATGATTACAAAGGAATGAATGATGAAAAAGGCCCTTGGGGAAATGAATTTCCCCTCTTGGGAGGTAGATTGCTTATGTCATTAGGGCTGACAAACAACAAGGATAGTTTGTCAAAAATGGGTTAACAAGAAAGCATGCAGGACCTTAGAAGGTTAGCTTGAAGGTTAGGGAGGCACAAACAAAGAGAAGAACATTCAAAAATATGTCACCAAGAGAAAAGCTACTAAGGTATATATAATTCATGTTTACATGTACATGATTAGGACTCTATCTCATCATCAGACTGCCATGTAGGCTTGTGCATTTTTTTCATATTTACAGGCATAGCTAGTGTCAATGGAGTGTGAATAGACTTTAGGTGGTGGTGCCACCTTGGTGGTGGTGGGGTGGAGAATTGGCAATCGGTCACGGCATTAGATGGTGGCCCACCGATAGCGTGACCCCAACACAGTTTTAGTCCATGCGGCTGGTTGTGACCAACTACTAAGCCACCCTACAACCAAGGGTTTATTGTATTTGATAAACCATATGATTTAAGATTTATCTCTTGGTTTTAATTTGCTCCCATCTTTTGGGCATTCGAGAACAAATTTCACTAGACAAACATTTGCAAGTGTTTCTGGTCATGCATATAGTGGTCTACTAGAGACTTAGAAGTGACATTTTTTGACTCATCCAGTTCTCCATTTAATTGTTTGGTGGGCTTTAAAATAAATGCATGATTATTGACAATAGATGTGTCGATAAAATATGTTTCCTTGATTTAGTGTTTAATTGAAGTGAATGACAATAATTATAGCTTGTTGAGTAGACATTTGTTATAGGTTGAGCAATGCATGACACATAGTGCATGTTCATGGAACGGTGTGGATATAAGGTCATTGAGCCATTAGTATAACATACGGAACTGACTAAATAGGTGGCTACAATCCCGCTAACAAGTAGTCAGTAACAGTTGCATTATGGAAAACAACTCGAGCTCTACAAAAATGATCAGCAAACATAGTCAACGCAAAAATGTAATAAAATACACATTCAAGTGAAACATATTAAATACATAATATTAGATGCATCAATTTAAATTTTTGGCATCCACCTTTACCATTAATTGATTAAATCTTAGGAATATCAATCTTGGAATGTGGCATCAGCGATTTGTTGAATGTACAAGACAACTGAGAGGGGGGGTGAATTAGTTGTAGCTTAAAATTTTAAAACCCTCACACATTTAGATCCACATAGATTCAATTAACCCTTAGACTGTTATGATGATTAAGCATGAAAGCAAATAATAGAAACTGAATCAAACCAACATCAAACACAAGAGAACACCAGATTTACGTGGAAAACCCAAGAAGGGAAAAACCACAGTGAGGCTCACAATATAAAGTAGTATAAACACCGAATTACAAAAGGCTCACTACCAGAGGGGCTCACTACCCAGAAGAAAGGCTCACTGTTCAAAAAGAAAGAGATAGAAGAGGAGGCGCACTGCCAGAGTTGAACTGTTATAATTGCATCTAACATATGCAAGGAGTACAGTTCTAATGAAACTCAAAATACAGAGCCAATATTCAC
This sequence comes from Cunninghamia lanceolata, assembly GCA_027924645.1. Classification (NCBI taxonomy): domain Eukaryota; kingdom Viridiplantae; phylum Streptophyta; class Pinopsida; order Cupressales; family Cupressaceae; genus Cunninghamia; species Cunninghamia lanceolata. The sequence continues at coordinate 19,210,540 of BSBN01000112.1, read as the reverse complement.
CACAACACCAACATCACCTCTACAGCATCACTGAAGAATAGTAGACACCTTCTGCTCAATACACTCAGTAATCTAACACATGAAGGCTTGTACTACACCACACATTCAACCACATTGTTACTCACAACACATCCATCGTGCACACTCAAGCATGATCCCTTGACACTCATTTATATTGTCATCAACCTTGAGAACATTCTCCAAGGTTGGCAAATCACCTTAACCCATAAAATTCAAATTAGGTTTGGACCTAAACACTCCCACGGTGGAAAGGAATGAAGGCGGACCACAACACACTTTAACTCAGACCTAAATTCATCCAAGCACGCCACTCCACACTACTACAATCACCGAAGCAACTCTGCAATTAGTGTAAACACCTAAGGTCGGTCAAACCTATATTAACACAATGAACTTTTAAGTACACGCTTCCTCAAACCCAAAGATGACCTGTGGACCACATGCAAGGCTTCAACCAATCTAGAGTAATCCACGAACATCCTGAAACATCCTGAAATCTAACAAATTCCTCTGCAACAACTTTCACCTACCACACAACCTTATCATGTTTATCTAGTATGCTTAACTATCTCTGTCATACACTGTATTTCTAGAAATCAACTTCTGGGGCACAAACCATGAGCAACTTCAACAGAAGGAAGATATAAGCCCTATAAGCACAATTCCAGAACTGTGAGACCTAAAACCACTTTGCAGAGAAATGTGTAGCAAAGACATTTCCTCTAGACACCTCTGCAATACTCAGAAACGCAGTCCACACACTGGTGAACACAACTTCCTCTGCACAATGAATTGGAGCAACAAATTCAAAATATAACATCTCTGAACAACATGTCCAAACCACAAAGATAGATCTTCAACATAGAGGAAATGCGGAGCAAAACCAAAACACTACTCTGTTAACCAAAATGCCACTTCAACACACTGTTTCCTTTATTAATCAAATTTTCTAAAAAGCACTTGGAAACCAACCAACAAAAATATATTCTCAACATCTTCAGCACCTCTACAAAGTAACCAAACAACTCATACCATTGCAACAACCAACCTCATCATTAGGGACAGTATCAACTCAACACTGCACCATTTATTACTTCAAACAGTTGACACCAATGACAACACAAGCTTGTTGACATCAATGACAACACCGATTACACATACTTGTAACACAATTACGTCCAAATAATAGAAACATAAAGATGAATTGTTTAAGGCAAATAAAATACTACAAACTAGATCAAAAGAGCTCTGAAAAGGGCAATGTGACATGTTTGGGTGATGGATTAAGTTGTCTGCCAATTTTAATGTCAATTAATGTGATAGGGCTAACTCTAGCTTCTAACTAAAAATATACAATTAATGTCATAAAATTTTAAAACAAGTAGATTGTATAAAAAACCACAAATTATAATTTCTCACAAATAGACTTGTTGATTTTGCTCTTTTTAGGCCTACAAATGATTTTAAGTGGTAAGAATAGTTAGAATGTCCAAATTATAAAGAAAGAATAATATGAGTGAGGCCATTTATCTTAAATCCATTTAGATCATTATTGATAAAATTATTGCACCGAGTAAATAATATTCTGGAAAATCTTTTTATTACCTTAAGTTTTGTAGAAATACATCCCAGTTATGAATATTTCTACTCAAAAACATGTACGACAGAGGAAAATACTTACTAACACACAAATATGTGTCCCAATGCATGAATTTTTTCAGAACTATGAGGCACTTGAGGTTGACTCTATTTTTTTTCTGTATCACCTTCGAAGTAACTTTGCCCGCATGTAAATTGATAAACATGTAATGAAAAGTTATTTGTTGGTGAAGAAGGTGCATTTTGACACAGCTCGTTGGAATGTGTGAGAGAATGAATTGACTGAACAGGTTATCATCTGATATTTAAAATTTAGTTTTTTGTGCAGAAAATTTTACTACTTCAACCAACAGTGTGATGTATTTTTTCAAAAGCATTACACAGTCACAATGTGCTCTGTCATGTGGCTGCCAGATGTCCACACCTACAAATCCATGTGGCATCTATTTGCATTAGCTAACTTCAATCATATATTTCTATGGTAGGACACAAAAAGATTTCCTCTGTTCCCTAGGCAAGATGGAACAAGAATGAAAATCACAAAAGAAAGAGAACTGTGGAGTTGGAGACATTGTCTACTTACATGTGAGACAATGAATATATCATTGGCCATTACACACACAAAGATTTCATCTATTCCCTGGGCAAGATGGAACAAGGGAGTGAAAATGACAAGAATGAGATATGTGGGGTTGAAGGCAGTGCCTGGTTACATACAAAACAATGAATATATCATTGGCCATTACAGGCTAGAATGGCCTCTAAAGCACACACTCCTCGGCATTTTCACCATCCACACTAAGACACTCAAATGTCTGGACATAAATTTTTAATACCCACAATCCGATTCACTTTATATCTCTTTCATACAAAATTATATCTAGTTCTTTTTTGTAAAGCGTTGATCAAGTAATACGCTGTATTTAATCTATATAGGAGAATGAGTATTTTTGAGAGATTTTGTAGATATGGTTCAATCTCAAATGTAATTTAAGGGTTCATATTTGAGAGGTTTTGTAGATATGGATCAGTCTGAAATGTGATTTATGGGTTCATTTTACACTGCATAATGGCTGCAATATTATGGTGAGGGGATTTAAAACTGGACCAATGCTGGAATTCCTTAAACCCTTAGCTCAGATATCTTATCTGTTGGGAAATGAGGTGTCTCAACCTTGCATATTTCCTATAGTATTATTTTGTATTTAATATTTTTCAACGGTGAGTTATTGTTTTTATTTAGCTCCAAAATAATGAAGGGGCGTTTGAATTTTTAATTGGCACTTTTGCCACATGTCGGTGCCTTGAAAATTGAAATATTAGTTGTCAAAAGATGCCCACATGGTAGTATATTATGGAAAGACTATTTTTAGCGATATTATGACAGATTCTATGACAATTGTAAGGGTCAAAAATAGGGGAGAACATTTTGGACGTGAAAGCTTATTTTTAGACTGGAATCTTGGCTGAGAAGTTAAGCACATGGTTTTGTAAAACCACATAATAGTTTCTTGATTGTGAGAAGTCAATAAATTGGAGGCTTAAGGAGAAGTTTGTGAGAGAAGAGTTTTATGCAGGGTTATGCTGTTGGTTTTTCCTCCAGAAGAGCAAGATGTAAATCTCCATGTTAAGGCTTTGACCCTGCAAGTGTATTGTAACATGTTTGTTGTTGCAGATTAATACATTGGTTCGATGCTTTGGAGTTTGGGGTTTTTTACCTGAAAGGGTTTTCCCCACGTATATTGGTGTCTCTTCTCTTTTGTCTATCTTTCTTCTATTCTTCTTATTTTTGTATTCTTAAAGTGTTAATTTACATGTCGTTATGCTGCTGAAATTTTCTTAGATCTGTAAGCTACATTATCTTTCCTCTAGGAGTTAATGTGATGGGAAATCAACTGTCTGTTTCCGCTTTAAGGGCATAGTAGTATGTGCTTGTATCAAGTTATTGAATATCTGTTTAAGTAAAATATAGGATGTTGTAAGGTGCATGCTGGGTTCTCTTTTCCTTTTCAATTGGTATCAGAGCTATGGTGGTTCCATGGTTGCATGTAATTGCATGTGTTAGTTCCATGGTGTTTAAGGTTCTGGGTATTTCTTCTGTTGTGATTTCTTAGCTTGGAAAGTTTGAGGGAATCTGTAGGAAGGAATTGGCTAATTATTAATCCTTGTTTGAGTGGAAGTCTTGCAATTGATCTTGTTTTCAGGGTACGGCAGGCATTTGAAGGATGGAAAAGATGGAGTATAATGGAGTTGATCATGTGGTTACATTTAATATGATATTGATCTGGAGCTCCTGTTTGATAGTATGTAATAACCCTCATGCATGGTGGTTATGTTCTTTCATTATGTGGTCGTTTGCAACAGAGTATTCATGTTGGGTGTTTGTTCTTGGCTCTCTGATCACATGGAGAAACTTCGGTTGTCATGACTATGGTTTGGTGTGCTTGTGTTGGGTGCTTGGTTTTAGTCCCTAGCATTGGAAAACATTGTTTTGTTAACCTCGAATGCATGTAGGCTATAGAGTTGATCATTGGATGATCTGAAAGCTTTTGGAATAGCCTAACTCCTCTGTATGCTTGTACATGGTGGTTGTGGAGTTGGCCTACAAGTGGGTCTAAAGTTCCTGGACCTCTACTTCATTTTGGTTGGTTGTACTTGCATGTCTCAATTTCATATTGGTTTGATATGAGGGTTTTGTAGATTTTACGTTCAAAATCTATGGTTATGCTTATCTGTGTTATTCCATTATTCTCATTTAACTATTTTGGTGGTTTTCAGACTTGTGGGTCTTGCAAATGATAAGTGGATACGGATTTGCATGTATGCCAGTGACAATGGTTTTGTAGGTTTTACTCGATTAATCAAAACTTGTGGTTTTGTAGATCTGCGGACAAACTATTTTTCAAATTATGATTCCTTGTGGGTGTTTCTGGATGTAAGATAGTTGCAGGTTTGCATGTATGCTTCATGCATGGTGTTAGGATGTTTGTAGCTTTCTCAGTGTGGAGATGTTGGTATGTGATTAGTCACTCATCATTTCTATAGTATATGCTTGATGGGTTCCTTGACTATGGTTATTCATATGTGGATTTGTTTGGCAAATTGAATCTAGTGATGATTTGGTGTTTGAGTTTTGAAGTCTATAGGTTGTCTTCTTTGATATCTCAGTTTGAAGGTTACTAATGTAATGATGAGTTTGTATGTTACATTTGTTTTGGATCTTTAAGTTATGTAGTTTGTGGATTAGCTACCCATTAACTGCAGTGGGATGACTCGAATGTGGACTATCTTTATCCACGAGATTGATTCGGTGTTTATGCAGACTTTATTAGTTGGCCTTGTATGTGGTCATTTGTGCATTGGTATATTGCATTGGGATGAGAGGATGGATGATTAGAGTACCTGTATAGTTCGTTATTGGGACTTGTAGCATGATTATCACGATGTCATGGATAGCTTGGATGCATGGTTTATGTGAGCTTTCGACAGTGATGGTTTTATCTTCTTAACTTGGAGATTTTGGTTCTACTTTATTCTTTTGTGTTGCTGGTATTGCACAAGTTAATTATTAGATTGTGTTAGAGCCATTGATTATCTTCATTGAGAGGATGGTTATCATAATGCCTTGATAAGCTCGGTATCACAGTTTCAGTGGGAGTTTTGGCAATGATGTGGATCTATGACTTGGTGATGGATGATCTTCTACAGTGGTTGTAGGTGTCATGGTAAGGCTTTTGAATTATGATTCTTATATGCTATTAAATTATTTTGACATCTTGAGTTCCATTGTTAGGGGATGGTTATCTTCATGTGATTGGAGATGGTATTGTGCCATGATGGATTCTTATTTCTAATATTGGAGTTTTGGTATGATGATGCCCCTTTGGCAAGATATGTTCATTGGAGCAGATAGTGATCTAAGAGGAGACGTTAGATCATGATGTCATGTGTGTTCCTGGATTTTGCAAACGTGCAGTGGGGAGCTTTGATAGTGGTCTGGTGAAGTTCTCTTTGGTTTTGAGTATAAATCATTTGCTTGAAGCTTCATGATTTTGCAGGGTGCATTTGAAGTTGGCATGTATTGGATGGTGGATGCTCCTGGATACTAGAGAGACTTGAGGTGAGGCTAGAGATCTCTTGTTGTGGGGATCATGTGTTGGAATAGTGAAATTTCAGCAGAAAGACCAAGGAGCCTTCACTTGTTATGGACAAGAGTTCATGTTTGAACTTGAGAGGAGATTGTTCTTGGAGGGAGTCTATGAGACTCGATGTATCTCAGTGGATCATTCTCATTCCCCACTCTCAGTTCACTCAACAGAAAATGATCTGATAGGTATTGCCCATGTTATTTCAGATTCATTTTGTTTTATGCTTTGATTTCTCATGGATATGGATCTTGAGCTATAGTTTCTAGTTCTGGAGGGTTCATTTGAGGATTACTTGGCATGGTTATCTCCTTAGGTATATGGTTTGATTTATGAGAAGTTTTGGAGATGTTATTGGGCTGAATTCCTATTTGTGGAATGAATCTTTTAAGTTTGATCTTCTTTGGTTAGAGAAGCTTACATCCCTTTTGGTTATATGAGATATATATGTTTTATTTGGTCTAATGAGATTGAACAGTTGGGTGTTGTTAAGGCTTTTAAGTTGGGGTTTTGTGAAGATCTTACTTGGCACAGCTTAGCACTTGGTGGTGTTGGCATAGAGACATGATATGGTTTGCAGTGTCTCTTTATGGTCTCATATTTCTTCTTAGAGGTTCTTATTCATCTAGTATGATCACTGGGTTTGTGGTCATCTATTGTTGTTGCACTTCATTGTTTTTTAGCAACAGTATGTGTTCTTTTAATGTATATCATTTGAGATGTGGAGGACTTGGGAGAAGTGGAGGAGATCAAAGGTAAGAGAGTGAGCAGAAAACTGTTTGAGGAAGTATGCTCTATTTTGCAGCAGTTGATTGCAGTTTGCAGACCATTGTGATTGTTCAAGCCACACTTTTATGTAAGTGCTGATTAGTAGACTTTGTGTTGCTTTGGTTGACATTGCTCATGCAGTTTGATTCCTAGGATGTATGTAAGCCAACTCTTTGAAGTTGCACAAATTTCCAAACATGAAAGGTGCAGATTCGATCCAAAGAGCTTGGAGGAGTGCTTTCCATAGAGCTCGGAGTGCATGTACACCATCCCGAACAATATTTCTGAGAAGGAAATTTGGGCAGAGTTTTATTAATACCACTGCCATTGTTCATTGCCATTCAGCACAGCCTGGGAGCGAATTAAATTTGAAATGAATTTGAACCTTACACGTATAGATGCATTGATATTGCTGCAATCCTATTAATTAAATTAATGCCACTTATTTAAACCGTACCAAAAGCTAAGTGTATACAATATTAGATTGCATTCAGATTTGGAAACAATAGTACCTACCGTTCACACAAATTAGCCAATACAATATTTGGTAAATTGATTATTTATATTTGTTGGAGAAAATTGGCAAATGCTAACATTACAATATGGTCTTCAAAGTATTTTAAAGTTGTTTTTTAATTGGTTAATTAAGTATGAACTAAAAAAATTTAACGGTTGCATCAAATAATCCTGCCTGTAGGAACTAACAAAAAATCATACGCATTGTAAGTTGATGAAATGGGTATTAGAATGCAACATGTGGAGGACAGTTTGCTTATTTGTAATCCTAATAAAGGGAATGATCACCACCATAACCACAATCAAGTTAACAATACTACCTTGACAATTTGCATTTTTGAACCCTAGTACGAAGGAAAATGCACTCTTATACTAGAACGCAATGAACAGAAAAAACAATGAAATGAGGCAATGGATTCTATAGCCTACAACACTGACAAGTTCGGTAAATTTGACGAACTATGTGTCGCATCTACCTGAAAAAAAATTGTTTGGCTTAAGAAACAACAGATAAGATTAGGCACGCTGCAAAGGAAGGTACATTTGCAATGGCATACTAGTGCTTGCAGACTGTGCAGCGGCTGATCGAGGATATAAGCAAGCAAAAGATTCAAGCAGCTCCAGTCCTCTGCTCCGTGCATCTCAGTTGGGATGCAAATTATGTCCATTCAATAATCTTGAGTACCCACAATGAAATGCAATGTTATAAAGCAAAACACTCAATTTAAAAGAACTTACAAACTCTATCAAAGCTGTTAGATTTTCAATGTGATTAGCCTGTAGAACCCACAGACAAGCTCATTCCAATGGTCAATCAAAGCCTTTCACAGTTTTCAAGCTATTGATTTCTCCTGTACTTGCAGCGAACTCTTTCTCACAGAGAGAATGCCCATCAGCATAAAGATATCTATGTTAGTAATACCTTGTTTTGACTTTGATTTTTTAAACCTATGTAGCTGTGTTGGGGCTTGTTCATTCTGCGGCTCTAGTGAACTCCACCATTGTTGATATTTAAATCTCTCTGGTTATTGTTTAATGTTCTCCTTATTGGTTTTTCATTCCGCAGTATTGGTGGGTCTCATGTATCATATTTTAGCTCTTCTCTGCAAATTCGGGATTTTTCAGTCTCTTTTCATGGTCCTCTCTTGTATGACAGGTGGTATGGGGCTGTGAAATTTTCATGTTTTTACAGGGAAGCGTAGTTTGTGGTCTCTGTCAAGACCTGCCATTTTCTGCCACTTGGCTATGTTTGGAACAATGTTTGTTAATCAGGCTTTTGCTGGGCTTCTTGGCTTTCTGGGTTTGACTTTCATATCCAGTTCCAGTTCTATCTTTGTGGGTTTCTTCATTGGTCTCTTTATATAAGCTTTGCTGCCAGTGGTGATTCCTGTAGAGACTTAATTGAGAAGTCAGGCCCATTTCATAGGATTGTGAGTGACATTCTATGCAGCTATTTTGTCATGTTATCTTCAGTGCTAGGGCTCTAATGCATCAGTGTTGTGGTGTCTATTTCACTACTCAATTTCTTTATGGTCTGGTGAGGGTTTTCTTGTGACCTTTGCTGTTTGAAGATCACGGTTTTGCACATGCTGTGTATGGCTTTCCTCTTGTGGCCCTTTTGCAGAATGTTCTGTCCTAGTATTCTATTATTTTTTATTAATAAAGTTTTCTTCAATAAATAAACTTGAAAAAAGCTGCTTACTAAATAACCTAATTAATTCAAAAACTAGTGCCATAGGGAACCTCTCAGACAAACATGAACAAATAAAATACAGTATTTTTACCTATGAGATAACATTGTGCCTCCACATGCTTTCATATACACAAAAAACACAATATTTACCTCACAGATGATATTATACCTCCTCAAGCCTTCTCATGTCCATCATATATCGTAGCCAATAATTCTAAAAGAGCTTCTGAAGAGAATTATAAATTAAGATGGGCAAAATCCTTAGCCTTAGACAAACACCCAACAAAGATAATTTTCTCATACCTTGCAGTAAATATATCTGAAAGAGGTTTTGAAAAATAATTATAAACCAAGATAGACACCATTGTAGCTTAAGTTAACAGAGAATGTGGATGATCTGCTTGCAGAGAACAAGCAACCATATGTACAGACAACTGACCATGTCAGAAAACAATCCCTTTCAGTTGCCTGAGCATAATCAACTGGAGGTACATCTAAGTAAAATTTCCGCACACCTGCTTCCATTATACAGCATTGCCACCCATTTCCTAAAATGGAGAATGTAAAATTTTGAATAGGAACAATTACTGAAAGAGCTTTTGAATATAATTATAAACTAAGATGGACATCATTGTAGCCTAAGTTAACAGAGAATGTAGATGATCTGCTTGCAGAGAACAAGTAACCATATGTAGAGACAGCCGACCATGTCAGAAAACAAATCGCTTTCAGTTGCCTGAGTATAATCAACTAAAGATGCATCTAATTACAACTTCCACACACCTGCTTCCATTATACAGCATTGCTACCCATTCCTAAAATGGAAAATGCCAAAATTTGAATAGGAATTATCTTTGTTTACAGGTTGGATTGTTCAGTGTAACCTTGCAAAAAAGCTCTTTGGAAAAATTTGTCATTAAGCACAAAATTTCAGATCCCACTACTGGACCCATCAACAAGGGAGTAACTTCCAAGTAAAGATGATAAACTTAAAAATAACAAGATGTGAAATTCTTACACATCAAAATATCAAAACCCAAGACAATATTGGATGTTTATATTAGCTTATCAGTAAAAAGGAGAAGCATTTGCATCCTTTGCAACTGTCTACAAAAATACGAGGGAAAGAAAAGAGATCAGCCTCTCCCACATACTGCATTCTTTAGCAGTACATACCTACACTCGCAGCCCCTCAATACTTAGCATACAGCTGCATTGGGACCAGACAGTTAACATTAACATTTTAATTACAAAGTTACAAGATCCCTAACTGTACAGTTATTGCTATACCATCAAGCACTCTTTCAAATTCCATGAAAATTCATGGAGACAAAGAAATGTCTGCTGCCCTTGCCCCATCTACTATTTCACAAATGAAATCCTGTGTACAAGAATATTCTCCAGTGATTATTTAACACCAGCGAAAGCCTCATTTGATTTGATGTACAAAACTGAGTTGCATTCAGCACGAAGTCCCTCTGAACCCTACAAGAGTATAAATCTGATGCAGATATGTGGAAAACCATTGCACTTGAACGCCAACATTTCCTGAAATATACAGAACTAAAAAGCTTTCCACAGTCCTCAAAGGGAAGTGGAGGATTATGCAAGAGCAGGGACAATGCAGTGTTTTTTTGAGCTTGAACAAGCAAATCCTTCCACCCGCACAGAGGGATTTGCTCCATATGATGCACCACAGGACGATTTCTGCGTCAAGCTGACAGAGGGTGATGGTAATTCCTTCCGAACAAATTTTACATCATGAACCAGTGGATTGTTTGTACGAACAGGAGGTGAGCCACAAAAATATGGAAGAGATCCATTTGCATCTCCATATCCACTCTGCAACATAAACAGAGAATTTATCTTAAAAACATCCAGAACAATGATCCCTTCGAAAAACCAACAACTGTAAAAACATGAGTACAGAATTATGAAACTCCAGAGATGAAAGAATTTATTTACCTTTCTTAAAAAAATGTCCAAAATCTCACGACCGGCATCTCCTTCATCTTGCACTGTGGAGTTACTGCAAGCAATACATTTATTTAGGTCAGAGGCTATGCAAAAAAAGGAGATATTTCACCACAATCAGCTAACATAAGAAAAACTCAAATTATGATAAATTAAAGAATTTTTCAAAAATTTTGGGGACAGCTACGTGTGCGTATGTTAGAAACTTACATATTGAAGCTTGCTATCACAAAAGTTCATTCCATATTTCCAACCCATTTAATGGGTAACATAATCTATTATACCTATACAATATTAAATTAATATTAATTTTACAAGCTTTAATAAATGCTAATGTGTAAATGGAATCACAATAGTCTTGTGCTAATGGGCACGCAAGATTACGAATTGAATAAACAATCCGTGCCCAACAGCCGCTATAGAAGCACAAAAAAGATGAACATTTTAAATATTTGGGGGGAGGTTTTTGAACCTGTGTTTTACTAGTAACACCCTATCTCTTTGAACCTGCATTTTACTATGAGCGCCCTATCTCTTTTTAGGGACCATGCTACCTACTGTAATGTATTCCATGGCAGTACCCCAGACTCCTGCTTGGCAACCAACCCTTCGTTCTCCTTTAATAGGCAATAAAATCATGTGAGCGAGCAAAACGAGGTTTAATGACCACATCATTCTCCTCAGCAATATGCTCTGCAAATTCTTCCGCCTATCTGCTGTTCTTTGCATTTTGAACATTAACCCTATCTGAGAGCCGTGCAAAACAAGTGAACAAGGCAAAATCTGTTGACATTTATAAAAAAAAGTGTTTTAAACGATGACTGTGCAGGGACATCAGGATGTCCCTGGACGGGTTGGCACTCCCCTGGCGTACCCAAATGGGAACATACTTGTGTTTGTTTTTCTGGAAGGGGGCTGGGGAGACATTCTATCTCCATCCCCACATCCCCAGGGCATCTCCTTTTAGGGAAATGCCTGAAAAACAGTGGGACGTGTCCCCAGGGAACAGTCAATTAAACAAAAAAGATATTTTTTTAAGGACTTGTGATATGGTTTTGGGTATGAATCTAAACTTGAAATCAGGAGGAATCTCTGGAAAGGTCCACATAATCCTTTCATTTATAAACCAGAAAAATGAACTTACATGAAGAAAACCCTAATTACACTATCAAGGGCACATTAATGACATGCACGAAGTAAAAGACAATTCTACATTGAAGCTGAATCTATTTGCTTTTCTGAAATTGGAGCAATCTATATTTCTGCTGGACTCCAAATAGCTTCCAGATTCATTAAAAATATAAATCAGGCATTATGCAGTGTTCCTCAATATTCAATAATTTAAATAACCAGGAGAAAATCCTCAATTTTTTTAGAAGCTCAACCTACCGTTTCAGAAAAGGATACATAAACAAGAAACACTACAAAATAAAATTAATGAGTCAACTAAAATTCCCCAAGAAAGGGATATATAGACCAGAAACACTCAAAAGAATATTAATCAAAAGGCACAAGTGTTAACCCATCATCCATATAAATCAACCAACAAACACAGGGACCTAATAGCATAGGTGTTAACCCGCCATCCATATAAATCGATCGCCAAACACATGAGCCTTATTTAAAACTGAACACTCCTCCAAGGTTCCATAGACCAAGAATATTCTGGAAAAATGCCTAATAACACAGAAAAAAAAGTATTACATAGGCCAATTGTTGCACATTTGTAATACAAGACCTACCACTGTGTAACAACAAAAATGGATTCCAAGCCATTTAAGGCAAGCACACAAAACATTTACACAGCGAAGTTAACATTGTTTACATGTGGGACTACCAACTTAAGGAATGCACATAGATCCAAAATATTGTGCAAGGATGTGTGACTAGATCAGAAGTATCACAAAGTTCCATGAACCAAGAATACTGTGTACGGATATCTAAGTGGCATTGTGCAAATGTTAGCACAACCCAGTTATTGTGCATTCATAATACAAAACCTACCACAGTGTAGCAACAGACATGGATTTGGAAGGCAAACACACTTATGACCAACCCAATGAATTTTCCTTAACCCATCCACCCACCCCACACAAAATAGGCATGGTTAAAAGAAAGCAAAGTTGCTGTATCTAAACTCAATCATACTCACCAGGAATCATTCCAGCGTATGCCCACAAAACAATGAAGGGAATCACACAACATATTTTTACTGCAAAGTAAGCATTCTTTACTTGTATGACTATTTAACTCGAAAGATCATAGATCCAAAATATTGTGAAAGGATGCAACTAGATCTGAAGTATCACAAGTGTTGCAGAAGAGAGTAATTCTTAAGCACTCAAGAAAAAAACTATACTCCACTCCAGGCAGACACAGTTCCTAAATCTAAAGACACTTCAGACAAATCTCTGTAAAATCAGAATGCTCAATTGAGGCAAGCACAGCAAATATTTTTACTACCAAGTTATATCCAACTCAAGGAATGAACATAGATCCAAAATATTGTAGAGGGGTGTGACTAGATCAGAAGCATCATGTATCACAAATGTGAAGTACAGAATAATTCTTAAGCACTCAACATAAATATTATGATCTGCCCCATGGACACAAGGTTCCTAAATGCAAAGACTGTTAAGATGGCTCTCCTGTAAAAGCTTAGTGCTTATTCTGGATAAGCTAGAACCAATCTGGCCTGTAAAAGTGCTTATTCTGGATAAGTTAGAACCAATCTGGCCAAAAACAACCTAAAACAATTCCTACAAATAAGGAGATGACAATGGGCACATTCAAAAAGATCCAACAAGTTTCAAGACCTCGTTCAAAGAAGCTAGGGTTGTGAGTGCCCAGCAACGCTGTTCTTCCAGCCAAATGCACAAAAACAGATTCACAGTAAATACACTATACACTAAAGTTCTCTGGATCATGCAAACAGAAGTCACTCTTCCTAATGATAAATAAATAACCAAATCTAAATCCTTTCCAAAAAAAAAAGAAGCAGACAAAATGAGAATTATTCCTCACCTTTGTGGCCTGCAACAAGTTTTGTACGATTCATCTACAAGAGAATCCACAATTGGGACTCGTCGAGGTTCAGGACAGATCACTTGCTTCTGGCTCATACCCTTGTGGATGCCACTCCTTTGTCTTCGTCTTGCATTTCTGTCTACATGAGATTCTTGACTAATAGTTGTAGGTGTCTGCTGCATGTCCCCAAAATTTATTGCCCAGATATCCATACCGATTGTATTTAAATCTTACGGCCTCACTCTCAAATATGCAAATCACAACTGGCTATCTATCTGCCATGAGATAAATGACAAATCAATACATAGAAAATGAAAAGCATTTTTTGTAATCTAGATGAGTTAATACTTCATTTAAGGGATAAAAAATGAAAAGACCAGAGCAAAGGAATAAGAAATGTATATGCATATTAAAACAAGTATCAATCATCCACTTCAAGAAAACCAACCAGAAACTTGCGGGTAAGAGCACACCAAATTAATAAAGAAAACCAACCAGAAAATTGTGAATGGCCTTCCAGGCAACATTGTCCGATTCAGATGCAAATACAGCAAATTTTCAGGACCCCTAATATAGGTAGGTCTAGATATTACAATTATTAAAATACACTTCCGCATGTTCTGTGAACTCCACTTCTTTTCCATAGTGGCTCCAACCAAACACATCAACCTTATAGTTGTAAAGACCAGGCTTCATCCCGTGTAGAAACTTGTTGATAGCATTAGTTTGTACTCGTGTAGAAATAAATTCTACATGAGCGGCTGGGTTCGGGAATACAAACATTAATGTTCAATTGTTTATAGTTGTACATCTAAAGGTACAGAAAACAACATCAAAAATATTTAATGAACACTAGGTTCTCACAGTCAATGACATTCACTAAAACGCTTTTGGAAAGAACTGTATGGTAGATGCAAAATCTTTTTCCATGAGTACCCATTTTTTATCAAAATCTTTTTACTGAATTACAAATATATATGGTATCATATATGGATTCATCTAGATAAGGTATCCCCGCCAGTGCCACATCCGGGGGTATCATAAAAATATCCAGTATCTGATATACAGATTCACATATCTTGGCAGGGAAGGGAAAGTATATATGTCAACTCTGATATGTATATGGCAAAAATATCACTACCTTAAAAAAATCAAATCAATTATTTTAAAATGGTTCTTTGTAGAATTTCAACCCTGGTGTACCGTAAAACAGCCTTAGCACCTCCACTAGTGGACGACAACCCAACATGACATCAAATCAGTTAAAACTTATAAGTCGTACAATCTAAAAACTAAATCCAATGGACTAACAGATTCACGTATCTGGGCAAGGGAGGGGAACGCATATGTCAACTCTGATATGTACATGGCAAATATCATTACCTAAAAAAGCAAATCATATCAATTATTTTAAAATAGTGCTTTATAGAATTTCAACCCTGGAGTGCTGTAAAACAGCCCTAGCACCTCCACTAGTAGACCACAACCCAACATGGCATCAAATTAATTAAAAATCCTAAAATTTAAAAACTAAATCCAATGGATGATCGGTTGGCAGGGGACGTATATGGCAACACTGTGTGTATATGGCAAAAAATATCATTACCTAAAAGGACAAATCAAATCAAGTATTTTAAAATGATGCTTTGTACAATATCAACACTGGCATGCTGTAAAACAGCCAAATAACCTCCACTAGTGGACCACAACCCCACATGACATCAAATCAATTAAAAATCCTAAAACTTAAAGACTAAATCCAATGGGCAAGGAGAAACACATACTCAAACAGTTCGTGCTCATAGGCACAACAACATTCACGAAAAAAGTGTACATATTTCTATAATACTTGCAGCGAAAAAGAACAAGACTGACTGAAACAATTAATAGATGGAGTCTTCCTTAAATTTTATCAGTAATCCGCCTTAAACAAGATCCATTCCAGAAATAATGGAATGTTATTTTAAAAACTCTCATAATTCATAAATGAACTATGCAAAAGACGTTACCAACTCAAAAACTACCAATCTTATCTAATTCGGTTTATGCTGATTAAAACCCTACCAAAGTTCTCTAAAATAAGTTCCCTTACAGGTCAAAACCATTGGAACCAATTGATTAAATCCACACCTTTATTCTGAAGACGTTTGCACTCTATATTCCATTGCGTAATCCTCTCAACTCACAATAAAAAAGCCTCAAACCAAAAATAAAGAAACACAAAACTACCTAACACCATCTATCGCAAGAAACCGCTAAGGTTGTTATGTCACCAAACCAAAAAAATATTTTTTTGAAAAAAAAACATCTAAATTCCTGTGTTTTCTTTACATTTACCCTAGTTTTAGACCCTTAAGATTCACATGCCATACTTTAAAAGGAAAAATAAACCCTTTTAATCCCACCACTGAACCAACGTCTGTAATTATTTTTCCTGTCAAATGACCTAATTTTCTTAGTTTTCTTCATTAGTACCCCCATCAAAACCATCAGACCACAATATAAGTTGACACGAAACCCCACCGGCCTAAAAGTGAGTCAAATGACAGACTGAAATTCAAAACGCCTCTACTACCTCCCTCTCTAGATAAACTTCGAGATCTCATAGAAAATTGTCCGTGACGACAAAAGGCCTTAAATTTCCCGTTTGTCAACTGATCCGTCGGACACTAACAGCCTGAGACTAACGTATTCAAGGAAAACCTTACCCCGCGCTATAACACAGATAAAAGAATTTAAATTTTTTTCAGTGAAAACAAACCCTTGCAGAAAGAAGAACAGAAATCTTACCAGACCGTCAATTGTTGCAGATTCAGATCCTTTGCCTCAAAGATAAGATGATCCCGACCGAAGAAGAAGAAGAAAATTTGCACAAGAGAGGGAAGAGGAAGGGCAGACTCTAGACAGAAGTGTCAAAGCGAAAAAATCTGTCAAGACATTCTGTCAACGAACGCTCTTGCATTTCCTTCCCTTCTCCTCCCCGACAAAAGCAACGGAATAATAATGCTCTCACATTTACAACTTGTCGCTTTTTATAGGGAAGATTCCCAAATTAAAACAAAAAAAATCTCTCAACTCTTCTGTTTGTTTTAATCCTATGGGCCCACCTTCAACTCTTTTAATCGGTTACAAGGGTTATAATGACCATGGCTACCTGCATTGATATTTTAATATTTCTTGTTATTATTTATTTTTTTCTAGTTATTTGTAGAATGGTTATTTTCAATAAGATTTGAGTTTGACTATGTATTGATATCACTGTTTATGATAATTATGAAGATTTTTAAGATTTAGTAGATAATACTAAACTCTAGACTTATGGAATGCATCATTCATTTATATAATCTAGGTATATATTTTTTATTTCATTTCATATTGTAAAAGAAAATGAGCTTTTCTTATGGTTTAGTTGGAGTTAATTGAATGTAAATAAATGAGCATAAATCAACTTAGATTAAATGATGACTGTTGGGACTAATAAATTAGATATTGCGACAACTATATTTAAAAAAGTAAATGTGACAAATAATGTTACTTAGATTTATGACCGAAGAATGATTGTCTTTGTTGAAGATTATGAAATCAGATTGGTATATGTTTGGGAAATTCGACCTCTTTGCCAAGGATCAAGTTTGTGGGTATGGGTCAAGTCCGCAATCATGGATTTGTCCTCTAAGTCCAAATTTGACCCTACGTAATATAGAATTATGCTCTTATATTTGTGCATGGATGATCTTCTTCTACTATGCTCTTTTCTAAGGACTCGCAATATTTAAAATTACCTAGAAAGGGATATCATTATGTCACAAGGAGACATGTTCTCCTAGGTCAACCCCTAGAAATGTGAACAAAAGTTCAAAAATAGCAAACAAGGTCCCTAGAATGTTGTATGCAAATTTGTTGCTCCTTTAAGTATACTAAGTTGAAATATGTTGCTATTGACTGTTGGTACTCCAAATTGTTTCCTAATGTTTATAAAGGATACACTTTGAATAAGCTTTAGCCCTAGGGAACAAGGTAGGGCTAAGATACCAGGTAAGCCTTATAATCAAAACATAGGCAAATCGAGTCGATTGACAGGAGTAGATACAATCTCTATGGCACTTTTTAAGTTATATAGAACTTGGGAGGGTGATCCCTTTTGATCTCACAAAATAGTTTAAAGAAAAATGTTTAAAACATATTGTAAACAAAGATTAAACCTTGAATGGCATAAGGACAATACAATATTTTGTTTTATTATAGACATGATATTTCCACGGTCCATGATCAAGTGTAGAGCTTCTGGAATCACTATGTGATAGAAAACCAATTAATCATAACATCCAAGTAGCAAATATGCTCTCAAAGATATGGAGTTCTCTTAAAACACTACACTAGTAATGGAAAACTATATGTAAACAAGCTATCAAATATTTGATTTAGAAAGAGTTTACCATCTTTGTTTTTAAAAAAAACTTCATAAAAAAGACACACAATGTTTTACTCCAAAAACCCCAATTATGGACTAAAAATGTAACATCAGTCACATAAACTTAATAAATATATATGTGATTTATAAAAAATGTAACAACCAGTGCTAGTGAAACACTAACTCATATCCTTCAATCACAAGGACATTCAAGAAAATTCCATAATCTGTCATAATCACACAAGTGATTCCAAATGCAAATAAATGATTTCATAATATATCCTTGAAAATAAAGAAGTCATATACCGTATCACAGTGCATTGATTACACATGTAATCCTATAGGTAATGAATAGCTTCAATAATGTTTTCACAAAATTATGGATTTACAATTATTCATGTCATAACAACCATATTATTAGAATAATTATATTACATCGTATTATTTTATCCAACTAATAACTATTTCATAGTTAGTTGGTTGGGTATGCCCGACTAAGTGGTTTGAATAACCACTTTATAATGTATATAATTGTTGCTCTCACATTAATCAATTTGCTCATTGCTCTTCTTATTTCATCATGGTATCAGAGCAATATAAATCCTGAGCCTGTGTATGCAATCTGGAGGTTGAAAAGAAATTGGAGGAGAGCTAATTCTAACTGCATTGAAGGCATCCAAAACCACTGAATGAAGGTGACTTCAATTTGATAAGAGACATTGAATAACTTGCAAAAGGAGTTGGAGGCATTCTGAGTCATTTTATTATTGTATAAAAGTCTACCTTGAGGCTGAAAACTGCCATACAAACAAACCGTACAGCGCTGCAACTTGAATGTTGGAATTGAAATTTCAAATTTGCTATTGAAAGTCTTGAAGGAAGGCGCTGAAAGGAGGCATTCAAAAATTTGAAGGCATTTTTTAAAAAATTTGCTACCTGTGAAGAAGTTTGAAGTCATTTTTGTTGCATCCAAGTCAGTGAAGAATTGACATCTGAAGGAGGAGTCTCATTTTGTAGTGTAAGGAGGAACTAAAACTCCGTGTTGGCGTTGAAATCCATAGGAGAGCCATCGAATTCAGAAAAAATTGCATTTGGGGAGAAAATAAAAGGTGCACACTATTTTTTTTCATATTTTGGAAAACCCCTAATTTTTTTTGCATAGTTAAACTTTAGAAATAAAAATTATTTTATTAATTTTTCTCAAATATTCATTTATTTTTAAAATACTTTTTATTTTCTATAGTTTTAACTTTAGAAAAATCAAAATTGGGCAAATTAATTGATTTTATGCATTAAAAATCTTTTTTTTGGAGCAAAATAGTTTGTAAAGTTGAATTAAGTTTTGAAAATTCAAATTGGAGATATAAGGGAATCCCAACTATAGAAATGGCTCCTAATGCACCCAAAATTATGCTACCAGACTCTCAACTCCTCAGAGGTGACAATTATGCCGCCTGGAAAACCAAGGTTCAAACCCAGTTAGAATTTGAGGACCTTTGGGATATTGTCTCAGGAACAACAACTAGGCCTCAACAAGCAGGTGAAGATCAGAATAAGTTTGATAAGGCCAATCAAAAGGCCAAATTGATCATTTTGTTTGGTGTGACAGATGAGGTTCAACCTCACATTCGTACCGCCACCTCTGCAAAAGATGCTTGGGATCACCTCAAAACAGTGTATGAGACTAAGAACCAACTTGCAGCGTCAACTTCATTGTCTCAAAATGGAAGATGGTGAGAAGGTAGAAGCCTTTTTTAGAAGAGTTGCCGAAATAAGAACTGCTCTACAAGCGTTAGGGGAGAAAGTTGAAGATGCTTCTCTAGTACCCATTGTACTGAGAGCATTACCCCCTCCTTTAGAGTGTTTGTCACATGCTTAAATGTGGCTCATAAAACCCCTTCATTTGAAGAACTAGTCAACTTGCTTCAACAAGAAGAAGCAATATTTGGTGAGACTGAATCTCAAGACAATCAGGCCCTAGCAGCAAAGCAAAAGGGAAAACAACCTGACCGTCAGAGTGGTCCATCAGGACAGTCTAAACAAAATCAAGACAACTCTTCACACAAAAAAAAGAAATGCCAAATTCGTGGTAAAAAGGGTCATGAACTCAAAAAGTGTTGGTATAACTCCTATGCCAATGGTGAGTCCAGTCACAAGAAGCCACATAAACCACCTCAAGGGGACAAGAAAAAACCACCTCATTGGTAGAAAAAGTGAAATAAGCAACAAGGAAATGTTGCCTCAACAGGTAATTCAGATAATGAAGAATACCTGTATGCTGCAGAAACAAAGACCTCCGCATCAAGTAGTTTAGTCTGGTATGTTGATTCTGGTGCATCCAGACACATGACGAGGGAACAAGAATGGTTCAGTTATCTCACACCATCCACATCCTATGGTCATGTTTCAATGGGTGATGATACCTCTTATGAAGTTCAAGGAATTGGTGAAATTTGCCTTACACTTAGAACTCACAAATGTTGGCTTACAAAGGTTCTGTATGTACTTGGGCTCACTAAGAACCTGCTTTTAGTAAGTCAGTTACTTGAGCACAATTTGCAAGTTGAATTTGATCAAAACAATGGTGAGAAACTTTGTCTTATCAAAGACAAAAATCGCAATGGAGCAATTGTAGCTCGTGCATCAGGGGTAGGAAAAATGTTCCAACTAATGGATGTTTCACAAGAAGATCAAGCCCTTACAGTAAAAACCAATCAATCCACAACTCTTTGGCATAGGAGATTTGGCCACCTCAGTTTTGGTTATCTTCTAGCATTGAGTAAAAGAAATATGGTGAAAGGACTTCCCCCCATTCAGAAAATAGAAGTTCTTTGCACACATTGTCTTGCCGAGAAACAACATAGGGCTCCTTTTCATGCTGCAGAAAATAGAGCCACAAGTCCCTTAGAATTGGTGCATATTGATCTATGTGGACCTATGCCATCTAGCCACCAGAATGCCCAGTATTTCCTTCTCTTTGTGGATGATTACACCGGAAGAATGTGGGTCTATTGTTTGGCTCACAAAAGTGAATCCTTTGAGAAATTCAAGGAGTTTAGAGCCCTTGTAGAACGGTCATTAGGTCAAACTCTAAGAGCCCTTCGCTTAGATCGAGGGGGGGAATTCACAAGTAAGGAATTTGTAGCCTACTTGCAAAAACATGGAATTCACCAACAACTGACCACTGCATATACGCCTCAACAAAATGGTGTGACAAAGAGTCGAAATCGTACTATAGTGGAAATGGTGCAATGTATGTTGAAGGATGTAGGTCTTGATTCTGCATTTTGGGCTGAAGCAGTTCATACAACAGTGTATTTGTTGAATAGAGAACCCACCAAAGTGCTAGATAACATCACACCCGAAGAGGCTTGGACTAGGAAGAAGCCCTCTATTTCTCATTTCAAAGTGTTTGGATGTACTGCCTTTATGCATGTCCCCAAGGTTCAAAGAGCAAAATTGGATGATAAGTCTATGAAGTGTATTTTTCTTGGGTACAGTTCAGAGTCTAAGGGATATAGGCTCATGGATGTAGTAACAAAGAAGGTGTACATAAGCAGGGATGTTGTCTTTGATGAGGATTCTGGTTGCAGCACCTCATCCTCTCCATCACCTATTTGTTCCCAAACACCTAGAATTCTTGATCCTGAAGATAAGGAAGTTGATGAAGAGACTCCTGATGAGATTTTGTTTCCATTGGATGAGTTTCCCCCTCTATCATCACCTCAATCTTCATCTCATGTACACAAGAAGCTACCTAAGTGGTACAAGGCCACCATAAAGGATGCTAAAGATGATGCAGTTGTTGACACATCTTTCAAAGGGCCTAAGACTCACAACAAATCTTGTGAGGAAGTGAACATGGCTCTTATGTGTACAGTTATGAAAAGTTCAGAACCTGAAACAATGCAGTAAGCTCTTGAGTCACCACCTTGGAAAGATGCTATGGATGATGAATATGAGGCACTTCTAAGGAATAATACATGGGAACTTGTTGATCTTCCACCAGGGAAGAAGGCTATTGGTTGCAAATGGGTTTTTCAGATCAAATATAAGGCAGACAGTAGCATTGACAAGTATAAGGCCCGACTTGTGGCTAAGGGCTATGCACAAAAGGAAGGCATTGATTATGAAGAGACTTTTGCCCCTACAGCAAAGATCAAGACTATCCGTATGGTATTGGCTATGGCAGCGCAGTTTGGGTGGAAAGTTCACCAGATGGATGTCAAGAGCACCTTCCTTAATGGGGATCTCATGGAAGAAGTCTACATGACTCAACCAGAGGGATACACTGCACCTGGGTAGCACCACAAAGTATGCAGACTCATCAAATCCCTCTACGGTCTTAAATAGGCTCCTCGGGCCTGGTACATCAAGATCGATGAGCATCTCCTTAATCATGGATTCACCAGGAATCCATATGATCCCAATCTATACCTCAAGGAACAAGGGGGGAGATTGTCATTTTGATTGTTTATGTCGATGATCTGGTCATCATGGGGAGTTCTCCACAGATGATTGATGCAACAAAGAATGATCTCAAATGATCGTTTGGCATGCCAGATCTCGGGCTCCTGCATTATTGTCTTAGACTTGAAGTATGGCAATAGAAGAATCAGATCTATGTTTCACAGATGAAGTATGCCAAGACAATGCTCGAGAGGTTCCATATGGAAGATTGCAAACTGATGTCAACTCCCATGGAGACAAGTTTGCAACTTTCCCACCACGATCCATCTGATCTAGTGAATGCTACTCTTTATTGACAGTTGATTGGGAGTCTCATCTACCTGACATATACCAGGCCAAATATCAGCTATGATGTCAGTTATCTTTCTAGGTTCATGCAGGAACCTAAGGTTGTTCATTGGAAGGCAGCAAAGAGGGTTTTGAGATACGTCCATGGTACAGTGGCATATGGCCTGGAATACAAGCAAAATGTAGATTTTTCATTGTATGGATACATGGATGTGGACTATGCAGGTTTAGTGGATGATAGGAAGTCTACTTTTGGCTTCATTTTCTTTTTGGGATATGGTCCGATTTCTTAGGCGAGCAAAAAGCATACCACTGTTGCTCGCTCTTCCACAAAGGCATAATATCGCGCCGCAGGGGGCTATCTGTGAGGTGATATGGTTACGTCGCATTTTGACAGGTATAGGTGTTCCCGATATAGGTCCTACCATTTTGTTTTGCAACAATCAGAGTGTGCTGAAGCTTGTTCGCAATCCAGTCTTTCATGAGCGTACCAAGCATATTGAGTTTTAGTGCCATTATATTCATGATCAACAACACAATATTCAGCTCTAGTTTTGTTCAACTCAAGAGCAGCGTGCTGACATATTTACAAAATCACTTGTAGCAGTGAAGTTTGAAGCTTTTCGAACTTTCATGCTTTCATCTCTTGGGCATATGATGTAATAAGGGGGGTATTAGAATAATTATATTACATCATATTATTTTATCCAACTAATAACTATTTCATAGTTAGTTGGATGGTTGGTTGGTCGGGTATGCCCGACTAAGTGGTTTGAATAACCACTTTATATTGTATATATCTGTTGCTCTCACATTAATCAATTTGCTCATTGCTCTTCTTATTTCATCACATATAACATGGAATATCAACATATGATGTCAAGCTATCATAGTTGGTCACAAACTTGTCAATTATGTGCAAGTGAATAATATTTACAAATATTTCATAATACATCATAAGACGACTAATTCATGTGTATACATAAATCCATGATTTTATCAAGAAACTCATATCAAATGTAACAATGTTATAGTTCACCAATGTGGAATCTCTCATCTGAAACTCTTCTTTGCAACGCAATGAAGATAGAGCATCATAAGGATGACTTCCACCCTACCATGAAGCCATAGGCTTCCCTGTGCTACCCCACTGGAGGAGCCTAACCCGTCATGAAGAATCTAGCATTCATGGTTGACATGCATAAAACCTATGATAACTTGATACTTCCTACATGAATGCAATCTACCTAATGCTTATCAAGCAAACACATAGAAATGCAATGTCCCTAAACATCAAGGTGTATGTAGAAACTCAGACAATCCATATCCCAATCATTTGAGCAATTAACTTTGGCCAAAGCATTTTATAAAAATATCACCCAGTCAAGCATGTCATTTCTATGAACGAATTTTCTTGAAAACATAGAATGCATCTATCATATGGACACACCCATCTTAAAGCAAAACTAGACCTCTTCACAACACTTAGAAAAATAAGCCAAACTTTAAAGGCTCAACAAGTTATTAAGTTCAACACTTCTTTTCTCATATCATGAAGATAATTCATAAACCTTGTGTTCATGGACAAGTAAATGATACAATAATTGGAGAATCAATCCCAAATAAATTAAGAACTTGAAATTTTCTACTTGCAAAACAAGATGTTTACTTTGCATGATTAATTCACGGCATCCTTTATCCTTTGGGAACTTAAAAAAAAATGCAAAAGCAAGTACCAATTTACAACAGCATATACTTGTCTAAATGTAAACAGTACTTTAAGAATCTAAAAATCCAATTTTGTCCTTAAATCTGAGAATGCCTTTGAGGCATATGAAACAACTAACTCAGTAGAACGAATTAAAAATTATAACTGCATACATAGTCTATTCCTTTTAACAATGCTTATTGAATTCTGAAGCATTCATCTCCAATCTAACAGAAAAATACCATAGTGGTCTGTCATTGAAATAAGCACTGAAGAAACAAAGAATATATTAAAGAAATAACATATATATGGTAAGAAGAGAACCACTCCTTGTGAGGAGTCATATGATATGAGAAACTTGAGTCAATCAACCAAGATTCATAAAAAATAGTATTAACAGAAAAAAAAAAAAAAAAAAAAAAGCTTCATCACTGTCATCAAAGGATTTTTTAGTGGAGTCATAAGTCTTCTTATTTTTCAACTTCTTCTTAACATGCCCATGTTTTCCATAGTTACGACACTTCACTTTGTTCTTTCCTAGGGTCTTAGAACAACCTCGAGATGGTAGACTTTTTCCTATCCCCTTTTGATCCTCCTTTATCCTTGGGCCTTCCACAGACAAATAATGCATCCTTTGAGTCCTTGTCCATGGATTTTCTCCTCATTTCCTTTGTAAGAAAAGTAGCAACAAGGGCATCCAACTTTGGATCTATTATTGAACCACTCAAAGCAAGGATTAGATTTTCCCACGATTTAGGCAAAGAGCAAAGTAACAAATACACTTATCTTCTTCTTCAATCTTAACATCAATGGATCCTAACTGATTTAGAATCAAATTAAACTAATTCAAATGCTTTACAACAAAGTCTCCATCCTTTATTTTGAAATAATACAATTTCCTCTTGAAATAAAGTTTATTTACCAAAATCTTAGTTTAGTAAAACTCACCAATCCTTTTCCATAATAACTGTACAAAGGCTTCCTTAGAAACATTCGATAGGATAAAATCTACAAGATGTGCAATTAGATGGTCCCTTGTGCCTTTTTATTCAGTTTCTTCCAATCATCATCTACCATACTTTTCAGTTTCTAGCTACTTGTAATAGCTCTGCATTGATCTCCCTCTTCAGAGAGATCCTCCATTTTGAGTTTCCAAAGCTCATAATTGAATCCATTAAATTTCTTAATCTTTTATCGAGATGTAGTTTCCATGGTTTCTAGTACGCACATGAATATGTAAACACACAAAGCAAGATGCTCCTATTGCAACACAAAAAACTCACAACACTTATAGAAAGGTGTCCCCCTTTGATCAAAGCTAGGGATTTGATACCAAATGTTGAAAATGGAGTGATTATTGTAGCAATAACATCAAACTATGTCTATAGAATTTTTTTTGTTCATGTATTAACCAATATGTAAAGGGAAGTAGAGAAAGCATAAAACCAATGAAGTGTGATATTTGATCACTTAACACTACATGTATGTGGAGAAAACCTTCCAAGAAAAAACTCCACCATCAAAGAGAGGTTAAAGTATGTATTAATCTTCAATGAACAATAGTACATAAACAACACACTTCTTTCTTTGATCTAACAACATTTCGATAGCACCTTTGAACCTATAAAACAAACCATGGAACTACTATCTCATGCCTCTAATTTATAGAACAATGGGAGAGAAAAAACAAGAATGGTTTCCCAAAATAATATACAACCAAAACCATTGTTTCATGTAAAAACCCATGCCCCACATGAAGAGCATCTTCTAAAAATAGTAAATCACAATAATGTATAACATCTTTGACTCATAACTACCCCACATGGGCACACCTTTGAAGAATGACATCTAACTTCCTCAACCAACATGCATAGGACCCAACCAATAAATGCAAGATACTCCATAACTCCCTCTTAGCAGGTCTAGGATTGAAAAAGTGTCATAAATGGCCTCAAATGAGTATGTAAATGCCACCATTATGCTCCACCTCCTTCATGAATGCCACTACACCTAACGTTCCAAGTCAATGAGGAGAATTAATAATAAAATAATATCTCTCAACATCATGGGCATGCAAGTACCCATTCCAAGATTGTTGGAGATGCAACATTAGTACATTAGGATTGTAATTAAATATCCCACTTTCCTAACAATCTAGTACATATGGAGAAGAAGATTAGAGGTTTGGGATTTAGAGACTACAAGAAGATGAATAAAGCCTTGGGTATGAAACTATATGGAGAGTGTACATGAGAAAAGATAGATTGTGGAGCAAGGTCTTGCACTTCCAAATACATTAAAAATGAGAGATGAGAATTTTTTTCTAAAATAGTATTTTGTGGGGATCTAGAATTTGAAATTTTCTTAGATCTTGTAGAATATTGATAGTAAGGGATCTAAGATGGAGAATTTGAAGGGGCGACAAGGTTGATTTTTGAAATGATGCTTGGCTCTTAGAAATACCATTGTCTGAGAGTGATATCTTGAGACCTATAACCTAAATTTTAGAGAGAGGGTTTGGTTCCTAATTTCAAGATTATATTCAAGATGCAGATGGTAAAAAGAGTTGGATTGAGTTGAGGTCACCCTCCCTTGAACTAGGTAGATCTATTGCTCACCTAACATCCCTCCTCTACAAATGGCCCATTTTGATGTAAACAATAAAGTGGATTGGCTTGTGTGGAATGTATGTTAATCAAGGCAAGTCTCAATTAGGCTAGCCTACGTAGCTCTTCCTAAGGTTCCTACACAAGAGGCTCCTTTCCTAGGTAGCAAATTTTGGATTAGCCATGGACTTCTAAAAGCAAATGTTTTTTATGGATTGTGTTTAAGGAGGGAGCACTCATGTGGGATATGCTTGTCAAGATGGACTAGTTAGGGTTGTCTCATTATGTTGTGTACAAATCCAAGGAGGAGATTAATACCCACATCTTCTTCCTTTATTCACCAAAAAGTTGTAGAGATGGCCAATAAAGAAACATGGTTTAAATTGGGACCCTTTGGCCAATATTTTTGAACTCCTTAAAGGGTAGCCTCTCAGAATCAAGAGTTGGGGTCTCAATTTGGTATGGAACCTCTCTCCTTATTTGATTTTGTGGAATCTTTGGCTTCAATGGAATATGAGAATCTTTGAGGAAAAAAGTTTCAGGTGGAAGTTATCTAGGATAGGTTTAAGGCTTTGATTTGTTAACTTAAGGAGTGTTGTGCCTTTGATTAGTGGAGAAATAATTTGAAGGAATTCAAGTGGCTAGAGGCTTGGCATAGGTTGATATGGTTGCATAAGCTAAGCACTAGGATCAAACTGTCTAAGACAAAGAACATAAAATGGCACCCCTAAGAGAGCGATTGGACAAAGATGAACTTTGATGGTTCAACAAAGGGAAACCTAAGGTAAGTAGGACGTGGATGTGTGTTCAGAAATGAGCTTGGTCAACCTTTGATGATTTTGGCTTTCAACTTTGGGAGTGAAATGAATAAAGTCCACCCCATGGTGCGTCCCTTTTCAAGAACTTTTAGAGTTCCCTCCATGTTGGCATCTTCTAGATTGTTTCAGTTGTTGACTCAAAGTGATATCCAACAGTATGAAGCTTCTCCTTCATTTTGTTCTTACATAATGCTTTATTTTCTTGTTCTTTATATCAAAATTATTAAGTGCTAAATCACTAAACTTCTCCTACTATAAATGTTACTTTGACATTCTTCAACATTGTGGTTCCACTAATGGAAGGAGCAATTTTATCAACAATTGGCAAGAGCTTATTTAATAGCTATCATGTTCATGATATAGTAATTCTTGAAGAGTTTGTTATGGTTTTTATTGACATAACTAGGACGAAGATGTATGTTATCAGTGGAGTTTTCAATAGAGATCTTATGAATAACAACAATCTTCTATAAGAATGCTTTTAGTTCTACTTTTGGTTTGCTGAAGTGCAACTTAGAAACTTTTAGAAAACTCATGGTTGAACCTAGATCCTGTGTCCTCACAACAAACAGAGAGGCTTAAGGAGTTGAAGACCTAGGAATGTTGTTCCTTTTACACAAAAACAACTAGATGGGATGTATTGTAAAACCCTTTTCCCCTCAAATGTGAGGCTTGTAATCATTTTTCTGGCATTTAATGAATGGGAGTTTCCCCCATGGTAGTAACTTATGTGTATGTCTATATATATATATATATATATATATATATATATAGCCAAAAAGATTGATCTTTAAGGCTCGAATGCCGGTAGTAAGGAGCTCGCCAGGTCCACCAAAAGAAAAGATTTATCTTTCTAGCAATATCACAAAAAAGACCAAGACTAGAAAAAACCCCAACTCATGAGATGGGAGCCAAAGATATAGTCTTCAGCCAGCCAAGAATGAAAATAGTCAGTATATTAGCTAAAGAGTTCATATACACAACCAAAGAGATAGTCATATGACCACAAGCATTCCATAACAGAGTATAAAACCACTGGGGGTAGAAGCAAATTACAACATCCCCTCACCCATAGAACACCAAAAAATAAACAAGAAACCCTAAAGTTTGAGAAGAAATTTAGCCAACCTTAGACAAACCCAAAAAGTTTGAAATAGTCACAGACTAGCAGGGCAAATTATGCAAGCCCCTAAGTTGACCCCATCAAACCCAAACACTTATTACATTTAGTGGCTTTTGTAGGAGGAGGAACCTCAACTAGGTCCTCCTTCTCATTATCACAACATTTACAATCATTTGAATCCACACCAAAGACCAACTGAGCTTGCATCACCCTTACAAATACCTCAATGTCTTTATGAATTTTATGTTGCTTGATCATCATCTCATGGAAACGATCTAAGTAACAGTCAAAGAAAGATTTTACTTGATTTTTTATATTTGAATTATCATCATGAAGGAGATAAGTACTTGTCGCTAAGGAGAGCATAGTAGCGTAATTGAGAGATTGAGTCACATCAAACACATTTTGACGCCCCAAGGATTGGCCAGGATCCAAAAGAAGATTGGTCATTGCTCCTTGAACACCAACACAAGGGGCATTGTCCATCTACTTAACCAAGTCCTAAATATGGATCACCCACTCTATAAGATCAAGATTAGTGATTTCCCGCTCAATGTATGCAGTGAAATTTTCTAACATCATTGCCTCATCAACCCACAACCTTCTACTATGATGACTCATCGACTTGCTGCCAGCATCACCCACACCACCTTGTTTTCCACTACTAGTGGAAGATGCCATATCAAATCGACCATGTGAGGAGAGATACAAAGCTGAGGTGAGCAACAAATGAATGGCAACCACCTTCACGATGTTAGCACCCATATCACCCATTGAGCGCACAGATGGCATAGGGGAGAGGGCCCAATAGTGGTGTGGGTTTCTAATAGTTGTCATCGTACATGTACATTGAAAGCCCAATATTTTAAAAGTATGGTACTAGTAGTTGTAAGAGGGGACCCAATAGTTGAATAAAATATGTCCCTTAGATTAAAAAGACTACGAATCATATGACGCCAAATTGACACTAAAAAACATGACTTAATGCACAACTATTGGTCTAACTTTTTGGGGGACTTTACTATGACAGCGTAACAAAAAACATGTTGATGACACTTTTTTTCTAGGTCTATACAAGTGAAACAAAATATTTGAATCATCCACATCCCTAATTACTTAGGGAAAAAATTTTCAATGTCAATATTACATATACATTACTATATTATATTGATCCATAAAGTTAAGTGCACCACGATTAAGCCCTCTCCTCTAATTGATACATCCCCAAAACAACTTTTTAACTCTCAAAAATAATGAAAACACAAGGAATACCTAGTCACATCAAAATATATTTGAATCATGTGCCTCCGCCACCATTGATATAGTTTTAGCATTCATTTCCTTAGATTTGATGTGGCATCTTCTACTTGCCATTTTCCCCCTTTGGTAAATTTCAAAACTTTTGACTTGTCAATATTTAAAATTACATTGGCTCTCCGCGTTATAAGATTTTGAGAAGGATTTGATTGAACGTCGTTTGTCTCAACTCATTTTTCTCTACACTTTTATCAAGGAAATAGTGCGTGTGTGATTTTATTTAGATTTGGTGCAATGTATTATTTTTTATACTTGTACATAGAAAATAACGAGGAGTGAGTTTATTTTTCAATTAATTTTTTATTTAATTTTTAAAAGAGTGCATAATTTAAGCTACTTCACTAAGCTTTCATTGCTTATTCTTTTATTTATATAACTCATGAAGACTAAGATGATTATATTTTAAGAGGTAAATTAAAAAATATATTTAATTTAGCTATATATAAAGTTATTGCATTTAAAATTAATGAAATAGTTTGTATTGTAATATTTTTAAAAATTATTTTATAAGAATATTGTTCAATAAAGTGTATTATTTTATTTATTTTCAAATTTGAATTTTTAATTTTTATTATAAAACAGATATTTAAATATTGTTAGAAATAGTATATATTGTAAATCTTTAGTATATATTTTACAAATTGATTATTAAGATTTTATGGAGATAGATTTGTAAATAATACAATGCAAATATCTTAAATAAGGTAAATTTGTAAGTCAATATGATCAAATCCACCACCAATTACATCCAACCAGAAGTTAAAGGTGTTACAACTCTTTGTGACTGAAACTTTATTACCAACTAAACCTTTGTGAAATAAATATATATTTAGATGAGTGCATTCTTTTCATTTGAACTATATAGGCACATTCTTTTCATTTTACATATCCTTTATCTCATAGATGTTTTGTTAAGGTTTTAAACGTGTACAGACTCACCTAAGCAATTCTAACTTGTAATTTTGCATGATACAATTTTATGTCTTTTTGTTAATTGGAGTATAACATGTAGTAGTTAAAGAATTATATAGAAACATGTCATTTGTAAGCTAGTCATTGTACTTGAGAGAAATTGGTCAAACTAAGTCCAAAAGAGAGGGGAAAATGTAAAGTTGCAAGAATAAATACTATAATAATAATAATTTTAATATCTTTTAGAATAATTTGATTTTGACATGTCAATGTCTTTTATTCAAATATTCATTCTATTAAATTGTCTCTAACTTTATTGGACAATACACCATTAAATTTGTAATGTTATTGTTGTTGTTATCCTTCTCTTCTTCCATATCCTTCAATTTTCAATATAATATTCATTTATGAAGCATCTTTCTTGTAAATGTAATTGATGTTGCCATTATTATTTTCTTTTTTTTTCTCAACTCTTCTTATGAAGTACTCTAAATGAGAAAAAGATACAATACTAATCATGTATAAGCTTATAGATTAAATAAAAATATGATCAAATATTCTTTATAATACCAAATTTCTATAATTAAACATTGTAGAAATGAAAGCACACATGTTGCTTTGACTCTTATAAGCTAAGAGGCCTTAAAAAATTGTTGAGAGGTGAAATTGATTGAAGCCACCTCTCACTTTGTTAAGGGTATGGAAAATTAAAATGAAATCATAATCAACTCCATTAATTTACAAATTATACAAATCCACTCGCCCTAGAGTGGTTTTTGGTTAGTCCAATGGCAAATTCTACTTTCAAACATTAGTCCTTAGTCTAGCAATATTCATTTTTTAAGCTTATAACATGAAAAAATATTTTGATTAATCAAATGAGTTGATATAATCTTTATTGTATTTCATTTGTCTCTTATTAAAAAAATTCAATATCAACCTAGAGTTTTTCTTGAACTTTAGTGTCTCTAGCTCCCCCATTCTTTAGTCCTTGGTTGTTTCTTATTTTAGAATCAATAATAAGGAATTCGTTGTTACTTGTAATAACCCAAAAATGTTGCCTAATAATTAATTGTCTATTATTATATAGTGGGATAAGAACTTGTTAATATTGTATATTAATGCAATTAGTTGTGGTAATGATTTTATTGTCACCAATGTATGATAATAAATAGTTCTATGTTATTGTATGGAGGATAATTGCTATAGGACAATTCGATAGTGATCAATTGTCATGTTAGTCAGCAATGGATACTAAAATACTTATTGTTAGTTGTACATCATTAAGTTATAACCATGATCAAGGTATTTTGATCTTTTCTTTTATCACTATATTTTAATTGGTATATCACTTTAAGTGATATCTTAAGAATTAACCCTTATATAATTGGCTTTATTGGCTAATGGAAATAAAATATAAATATTTGAATTGTTATTTATAAATCAACTATTATAATTGTTTATAATAATGAGAATGATCCAGTTGATTAAGAACCTACCAAATAAAAATGGTTATATGTGTTAGTAAAGTGTTAATTTGATATGTTAGGGATGTGTGATCAAAGGATTAATGAAGGGATCGATTGGGCTTAAGAAAAGATTTAACTTCCTCTTTCAAATCTAATCATGACATGCATGATTTAGAAAAAGGTTTTAATGTATTTGGTCTAGAAGAAAGGGGGATGAGTGAGTTAGAGGAGAGAGGATTCACCATGCATTAGAAATAATGAGAGTTGGAAGAAGTATCTCATAGTTTCTTGGGGGGTCTATAATGAACAGTTGAGGGGGAATAATCTAGCAATATGAAAGGTGGAAAGTTTTAGATGACAAAAATATGAAGCCAACATATTCAATCCGCAAAGAATAATTTCTATGTTTAGGATGGATGGGTTTATGTAAATCACCATGTCTTTGATGACCACACTATTGGCCATAACCCTGAGCATTTGAGTTAATGAATAGAGGTGTGTCTTGCAATCTTTTATAATTATGAAGTAGTGTTTTGAGAGGTTATAGGGAGTTGAAAGATGCAAACTTTAGAAGTCAAGGAGCACTTTGGAATGTGTAACATTGAAAATTGTGTGCCCTTGCAATTTCATGTTGTATTTTGAGCTTTCCTTAGTGTCCATTCCCTTAGAATATTTTAGGGATCATTTTAGCCTAGCCTTAGCCTTTTCCTTCGCCAGATTGCCAAATTTCTCTATCAGATTCTAATTCTTCTTGCTATTCTAGGAACACATATTGAATTTTGTGTGATTTCTCTAGGACACTAGTGCTATGTGTAGATGTCCACGCAACACACTGGCGTCCCGTGAGTTTCAAAAATTTAAAACATTGCTTTCCCACTCAGCGACCTACTATTACGTACTATAACACTCAGTTGTCAGAAAAATGCCTTCAGCATCTGAATATGACCCTTCAAATTCCTCACAAACCCTTATGTAAAAGTAAAATTTGAATCTCTCTCATGCTCTCTCGTTCTACTCTTCGCTTGGGTATGCTTGGCTGCACATATCTCCATTGTTGAACTTGTTGAAGCTGCATGTTGTTCAAATCTTCTTGGACAAACACAAGTGTTATTTCACCTTCTACATCATGCTGGTAATCTTGTTTGGATGGTTTTCCTTCTTGTTTAAACAAAGTATTAACAATATTTCTTTTCTTTATTTTATTCAATCTCTCTTGGCAAATCTTTGGTGTAGACCACTACCCATTTTATCTAAATATGCACACTAGGGTATTCTTCCCTATAGATGAGGGTTGATACTTATAGATTTTATTTATTGACACTACTCTTAATTCCTAGATGCACGTAGGATAGGAGCACACCCACTATTTTTCTATTTGTTTATCACTGGCTATCTGTGGATGTCAAAAGAGCAACATAGGGGTTTGACCTGAAGGCAAACCCTCAAACAACCCCAACATTTTCTCTTGTTTCAACTACATTTATTTTGGAAGGCATTCAACCGTACAGAGGTTTGCAAGTGCCTTCTCCTTTTTCTTGTCATTTCAATACTTCATTTGGTTTAGTTAGTTGGCTCTATTTTATCATTTTTGTATTATCTAGTATTTGCTAGTTTGTTGCTCTGGTTGTCCTTGTTTCCTGTTGTGCGGGAGAGTTCAAAATCTAGTGAAAAAATAAAATTTTACAACTTTTTATGGATGACAGTGCGAGATTGGGATGCAACACTTCATGTAGATGTTTGTGCATCGCGCTGGCGTCTGAGATAGTGAGCCTCATATTTTGGTTTCAGGTTCCTCTATTTCTACTATTTACAATTATGAGTCTAGTTTTTTGATTCTATATTTTAGTTTTCTATAAATTAGAAATTTCTATGCCAGTTTATATGAATGTAATGTAGAAAGTTAAATGGAACACTTTTTCTACATTACAAGATGACTTTAGTTAGTAGTGGTACCTTAAAAAGACATCAAATATTTACAATTTTATGCTCTATAATAACTTCATTGATTTTGAAAACCGTCACTAAATGGTCTAGAATTTTTTTTTTGTAAACACCCTAGTTGGGGACTAGGGACCCTTTCAAACGCTGGGCAAACTCCAAATTGTTTGAGATTGTCTTAAAACTGAAACTGAATTAAAGAGATTATACAGGCCGATAAGGGGAGGCAAATTACAAGGCCAACCCCAAAAATAACTAACAAAAAGGGACCACTAACATTCTAATATTAACAAACTTAAACCTCCTAATTCCTGTCTTGACCTGTGAGGTCCACGAAGGCAGCATCCTGGTCGCAACTGCTTCTAAACTCGACCCTTTCGTTGTCTTCCAATTTAACACCAACCTTGTCAGCAAGCCGCTCCATTATCTTCCTCAACTGGATTTGTCCTAGAAAGAGATCATGTAAATGATCCAGTAGGTCCTTGTGATTAATCACAACCTCTCTAGATATCTCTACTATGTCCTCATGAAACAGAATGGAGGAAGCTACTATGGATTTCATCATGGCTAAGGTGAGGGACCTGATTGCCTCGAACACATTCCATCTGGCGCGAGTTGTACCAAGATCCAAAGAAAGCTAGTCACCACTTCTCTGAGTTTTCCCCCTTCTTCACCATCCACCACTTTGGCCATAGAGACAATCCTGGAGACCCACTTCTGAAGCAAGGGATGTTTGATATCAGAATAAAAGGGAGACACAACCTCAGCCAAAGCCTCCTCACCAAAAACCTTAGCCTTCCTCTTAAGTAATTTGGGCTTAATCTTCATCATCCCACCAACATTCCTATTCACCACCCTTCTAAGAATCTGCCTACGTTGCGGAGGAGGATGAGAGGCCCCCACCTTGGCCTTACCTGCTCCCAACACCACCCCACTCCTAGAAGCTCCACCCGTTATTTTGTTCGTAGGAATTATCACTAAAAGAAACCCTTAAGAAGCAGAAAAGTAGGGGCCGAAAGGTCTAGAAATCCTTCACACCACATGCTAGAAAATGAATATAGCTATCATTCAGAGTACACTTCCATATTAACATGATCTTATAAATCTGCCAAGAAATCTTGTCAGGCATGACTCACTCTTAACTTCCCAGGTATCAGCCAACCTTGCTCGAGATTATAAAACTGACACCAGAGATATGACCACTGCCAAGCTCCCCAACCCACCACTTAAATCTCACCATATGTCTATCTAATGTGCTCGGCCCTTATTAGGCAGTCTAGAATAGTTTGTTATGACTAATTATCATCACTTAATTTGGAGTATTAGTAATATTTTTTGACTGATTATTTTCTTAGCTATTTTTTGACTAGTTATTATTAGCTTCCATAAGTTAATTTTAGTGATGTGTACATTTATATTATTTCTAGTAAAAGTTTGATTTCTAATTATTATTTATTATAATTTCTTTAACTAACATATTTTTCACTCTCCTTGTTTTTGTGAAGTCATGTTCTTGATGGGGTAGAGTATGATGAGAGAGGATGATGCCACTATTGTGTGTAGTGACATGAAAGAACATTTGGAAAAATATAGCTTAGGTTTACATCTATATAGTGGAACCATGGTAAAATTAGTGTTTGTATGTCGATATCATTTTGGTGATTCATATTCATCTCTTGTCTTTGACTCCTTACCATTGCTTTAATTCTTTGTATGGATTGGTTGGTCTCATTTAGTTATTTTGATTCTCATAACTAGTTGGATCATGTTGTGCATACATATGTGTTGAGCCATTTTCTATCTTCTATATTGTTTTGTATTCAACCATTGTTGAGTCTCACCTTGAGAGCCTTAGGGAAACATCAATCCTAATGTAGTTTATTTGTGACAACGAACCTTGGTATTCTAGCAATTTGTCCCTAAGTTGATCTAGATAGTAAAAAACAATGTTGACGACTTAAGTTATGGTCTATGGTAATAAACATTATTAAATATTTTAAAATGTTAGAAATATTTTTGGTGCCACTCATGATATCAAGCATAGCATTTAATTGAAATTATCTTGTTTTAAAGTTTTGGTAGGAAAACTATTGTGGGAGTAAGATGTCCCAACTTTGCATTAGAATTTATGACATTGAATGAGCCTTTCTTCCTTTTAGGTATTGTAAGGAAATTGGAGTGATGGGCTTAAGATTGTTTTGAAAGCCTGAATTCAAGCATTTTTGGGTGATTGTTAAGGGCAAAGCCCTACTAGTAGCCCATCCACCATAGAGGGACCCTTACTCTTAGTTCCATTAATTGTTAATGCTTGTGAATATTATATCATGGATAGTGGGAAGTTATGGCTTATTAAAGAGGAGTGCAGTGATCAATTAGTCCATTTTTTCCTATATTATGGCAGTAAGGTGAGAGAAAAGGAGAGTTTTTTAGTTAGTTCGATTTCATTTATCTAAGTGTGGTGCTAGGTTGTTATACAAATGCTAATGGAGGAAGAATGTTGGAATGATGCACAAAGCATCCCCTCAACCCCAAAACATCTAGTCTTACCCTCAATGATTAATAATGTGATGCCCACTCGTTTTGCATGGTAGGAGGGGAATATACATTGCAATGTGTTAAAAGGTAAATTCCATTCAAAATATTTTGATAGTTGTAATTGAGCTCCTTGATTTATTTCTAATTGGTTTAATTGGGTTTGGTTTGGCGGAAGCCCTCGAGATAGAGAATGCATGAAACATGTGTCCCTTATAGGTTTTTTTCCATGGTTTTACATTTTTGGTGGGATAGAAACATGATCAGTTAGCTAATATCAAGACTATTTTATGTTTATAGTTTGAATTTAATTTATGAACATGTCTCCACATTTTTGATCTATTTAGTTATGGCGTAACCTAGTTAGGTACTTTTTAGATTTGCCTTAACAAGTAAAATAGATTACCTAATATGGAGTGATTACCTCTTACAATAAATTGAGGGTTATCTTTCTTTATCTAGGTTATTGTCTTGGTGTAATGCCTTAATAGGTTGAAGCATCATGTTAGTTAATATTTTATCTATGGCTTTCTAGAGGCAACAATGTTTGATGAAGGGTTCAAGTTGTGATCAAAAGTTGTGCTTTCCTTTTTTCTTCTTGCAAATGTTTTAAATTCTATGTTTTGTTGATTTAGTTCAAGAATTCTATTATTGGTTGTGGTATAGACATTGGGCTTCCACCTACCATCTACATGTTATTATCTTTACAATTGTTTCTTTTGTGTCTATTTGAGAGGACCCTTGATTCATGATATAACTTCAAACACTTTGATGGAACCTTAGATCCATTCTTTGTGCATAGTATTCCTTTTTAGATCCATGATGTTTCTTTTATGGACCTTTAAGAACCTTGCAAACCCCTATATGTTTGGTCTTTAGCTCTTTTTAATACCAAGAATCAAGATACCCTATAGGAACTATTAAGTTTGCATTAATTATCTCATGGCATGTTTGGGCTAAAATATAATTAGCATTAAAAGAGGAATGGTCTCCTAGAGCTTATAATACTAGATTTATCCCATTTTCTCTATGGGAAAACTAAATAGAGGTTGTCTTGTTTTCATTGAAGCCTAGATTAGTTTTTGAGATTTGTGAGAGGTTAAGTTGATGTAATGTTTGGGAAGATATAAGAGACATAAAATTTGAAAATGTATGCTTTTCCCTAGGTCAAGCATGATTTAAAAATCTAGAAACAAAAATTAAGAATAAATGATATGTATTTGATGATCATGTTTGCTACTCATAACAATAAGGATTTCATTTGATTCTTGAATCCATCAGTATTTAAGCATGCATCAAATTGAATCTTGCATCTCATAGGTCAATCATCCTTATCTCATTGCAATGTATCAATACTCTGAGATGAATAGTTTTGCATGATATTTTGTTGAAATCTATAAACCTAACATATATTTATGAAATAGTATTTGGATTTATATTTGTTATTTCTTTTGTAAATGGATGCAAATCATTGTCCAAGTTTTGATTTTATTAGCTTATTGTGGTTGATATTACTTACATAAGATGGTATGGTTTTCCTGAATCGTATTTTCTATTGCATCATTCATTTCATGATAATCCTTTAGATAGTCAAAGGGAATGATAAAGCTTATGGGGTTTCATATGATCCTTCCAAATTGATGTAGTAAGAGATGTGATAATTTGATTACTTATTCACCAAACACTAGTCTCCTGCATAACCTCAAGGAATGATGGGGTTTATGGGGACCTCATTCAATCATCTTGAGTGCCATGATAGACTACACATGATAAATAGTGTAATTCAATTGTTTACTACATAGGAATGACTATGAACAATATGTGGAACAAATTAACATCTCTATATAGTAGTGAGCAGGTCATTATCTTGTTGTACTTCTATATTTTTCATGTATGATGAGTCACTATCTATGCACTTGATTAACTATGATGGTTATGTGCTATTATTATGTTTCATTATGATATTGAGATAGTTCATGATTATTATTCCAAACTTTGGCCAAGGGGGATTTTTTGTGTTTATGTTGTCATTCATTGAGAATCATAGTGTATCTCCTATACTATTTCCTATCTTCCTTCCTATGTGGTACACTTTTGTGACTCCATCCATAAAGGGAAGGGTCCCACCTTTCAAGGTGGCATATATGGGAGCCTATGCAAATCTATGATTGGTATGAAGGTATAGACAAGTACAAAATTATCTATTGCTAATTTTATCAAAGGTAAAAGATAATTATTTTATCATACTTAATTGATTGATTGTTGGTTTCAATTGAAGTATCCTTTGATGTACATATGCGCTCTTGAAGTATGTGCTCTTGAAGAATTATTAAGGTTACTGTTAGAAAATGTGTTAATTAGAATTTATTGTTGTTGTATTTATTCTTGTTAAAATTTGAAAAGATTTATTATATCTATTCACTCATGACATATGGTAGTGAAAAATATTCACTATTTTATATGTAAATTGTTGAAGTGAAAATTATGACATAGGCTATAGAAAAGTACAACCAATTATAATCAAGAGAATGTGGCATGGAGTGAACATTGTATTTTAAAATAATAAGCTTAAATATTTATAGTTTATCTCAATTTTATTTTGCTTCCCTAGAGATGTTGAGAGCCCAAACTTCACAACTATATAGAATAATTAGAGTGAATGAAGTGTTGAAAATAAATTTTACTTATTCAAAATCCAGAGTTCCATTTTTTAGATATATATTTTCAATACCATAATAAACTCTTAAAACTGCCAATAATTATCTTCTCTATATCATAATTCTAATTTAAATAAAAAAAAATATTATCAAAATATTATTAAAATAGTCATTTTCATTCTTTTTAGATTATGAATAGTTACCTTAATTTTATTAATATTAATGTTAAATTTATAATCTTACTAAATTATTAAATAATTTAAAATTGTTGCTAAAAATTAAAAAACAATGTTAATATAAATACTTAAAACTAAAAATAATAATAATAAAGATACAAATGTTTTCAAACTTGGGAAATTCCATCAACCTAATTTAATAAAAGATAATTGCATTTTGATTTCCCTTTCAAATACATAATGTAAATTCAAATTTAATCATTCTTTTCCTAATTATCTTTTTCATCCTTGCTAAATTCACTTAGAATAAAACAACAAAGCAATGCCTTCATTATGTCCACCATATTTGATATGGACAACACATTAAAGTGTCCAATAGACTCTTTTCACATTAAAAATATATATAAAAGAAAAAGCCTACTTTTGGAGATGTTTTCATTGGACCCCCTCTTTTTTTCCCCCAAAAAAAAACTTTTTTTTTGTATTGAATATATGCAGATCACAAGATAATGAACAACACTAAGCTGTTATAATAAACAAATAGCAACAATACAAAACAGAACAGACATTGGACTAACATAAATATCAACTGCTGAACCAAGCTAGGAACTGCAATAGTACATACACACTAAACTACAAGAAAATAAAACCAACCATGAACTAGCTTGGCCAAAACAACCTCAAACAGTAAACTGAGAAGGGGAGGTACATGCTGCAGAAATTCTAATTTGCTCTTGACTTTGAT
This sequence comes from Cunninghamia lanceolata, assembly GCA_027924645.1. Classification (NCBI taxonomy): domain Eukaryota; kingdom Viridiplantae; phylum Streptophyta; class Pinopsida; order Cupressales; family Cupressaceae; genus Cunninghamia; species Cunninghamia lanceolata. Next base: position 19,169,627 of record BSBN01000112.1, on the reverse strand, counting down.
TTCAACTTTAAAGATCACATATATAATTTAATTTATATAAGGAATGGAAAATAGAAGTATATATGGTTTGGTGTTCGTTATTTCAATGCTAGTTAACCATTGGTTTAGGATTAGATTTTTAATTTTAACTTAAATAATTAATATTTGTACTTATCTATTTAATGATATAAATTTAATTAAAATAATGGTGTTGAATTTATTTTCAAATTTAATTAGAGAAATGAATGTGGACTCGAGGTTAAATTAATATTATAAATAAAAATCAGAACATGTTAGAAGAAGATTGTGTGAATTGATGGTTGTAGAAGATGTAGAAGGTTGAGAAGATGATAGGAGGAGACTGTAGATGATTGGAATCAAGTTCGAGATAATGCCATAGTAAGAAATGACCTCAAATATGTGCTAGTGTATGGAAAATCTTAACAATATTCATAAAATCATGAAAATATCCTTTCAAATGCATAAGTAGGTGTGGAAATGTCTCATACTTCTACGAAAAATATCCTTTGTGTTTGCTGACATAAAAACCTACAAGTGTCAACACCTATAGCTCCTATTATAATACACGTTGAGTTTGAAGAGTAGGGGAAAAGGGGTGCTTATGGTAGATTTAAGAACTTGCCTTGGTCAAGTCCTTGTGAAGTGTGTTTCAGTATAAAGTATTAGAAGATTTGTAAGTGTGTGACCCTAGGTGATGGTATATGAAGTTACAACAATGGAGATGAATGCATATGCAACATATTTGGAAGATGCCCTAGGTGACCTCTTAGAAAGGAAAGGTGTATGTATGTGCTAGAGAACAATGATGGATAGTTTCCATTTTTGGAAACTCAATTAAATAAGTATGTTTAGGGATAATTTGACTATTAGACAAAAATTAGGGTTAGGGTTTAGGGCAAAAAGAAAGCATTTAGGTAGATTTTTTTTGTTTAAATGTGCAAGACACTTCCATGTGCAATAATGTCCTAGATGACACACTCATGTGAACAGGGGTGGAATGGGGTTTCTATAATGTGAGGGGTCATGTTCAACTAGGGTGAGGTCTTTGAGGAGTAATTCATTCTCTAAGAGGGTCAAAATCAATCCAAGTCATGCTTATTGTAAATGGGTGCTAAATTGAGTACAAAGAGGTGAAAAAGTGCTAAGTATGCACTTTTCATTTCTACATGTTGCCCCTACTTTAATGTACATGTGAACTACAATGAATCAAGTATGAAAAAAATATTTTTATAATACTTGTTAAAGAGAGGACATGAAAAGGATACTAAAGAACTCTTCTTAATGTTGTTTGTTTGTCTTTTACTCAAGCTTTATCTCTAGATCTACCAAAACACACAAGAGAAGAAATAAGAGTGCACCATGAAAATACTTACAAGAACAAATTTAACACATTCTACAACAATTTTTACTTTAAGTTTGCTGAACTAGGTGAGGGGGAATGGGGAATTCATGGAGGGTCATATGAATTTGAAGCAACATGCGATGTGCTTTGAAGGAGTTGATACAAGAAGAGGATAATATAGGAAGAGGATCTGTGTCTATGAAGGAGTCTGCATGACATAGATGGGATATGGTTGTGAAGAATATTGTATAAAAGGATGTAACCTATGACTATGACAAAACCACCATGATCAAATTGTGGTGTAGGGACTGTAAAGAGTTGTTTTCACCAAGTATGCATGGTATAAAAATCCATGAAGGATTGCTTTAAGCATTGCACATGTGTTTGTTGTTTGTAATATAAAGTAGAGTTTATGCTCCCCTTTAAATAGATTGGAGGTGATAAGAGGCAAATGAGTTTAAGGAGAAGGAAGAGGTAGATGACATATGGTATGAATGAGATTGATTGTGGTATGAAGGCAGAATAGTGTATTCATAGGATAGAAAATGGGAGAAGGGGTAGGACAAAAGGCATTTCCCTCAACTAGTGTCCCCATAATTTTCTCCCATAGCAAGGGAAAGTATGAAGGAAGTGTGAGATAGGCCATGAGTAAGAGTATAAGTATGGTGAATAGGAAAAGAGAAAGTGGTTGTGTGAATAGGAAAAGTGCTAATTATATGAAGGTAGGGGATGAGAGAAAGATAGATATATGTGACAAATTTTGTAAGAGGAAACATTGGGTTATAGTGGTAGAGGAGAGAGGATTGACACAAGATCATATGAGAAGAAAGGAAAAGTGTAATGTAGGTGAATGTAGTGCAAGAGATTGTGTAAAAGAAGTGAGATGGGAACAAGAGAGGACATGGGATTTTAGATAGGTATAATGTGTGGTCCATGAGGAGGGAAGAACAAGTATGAGAAAATAAATAAAGTGAGGTATAACGAATAAAAAATACAAGGAAAAAACACAAGGAGGTAATTATTTGGGTCAACATGAAAAGAGTGAGTTTGAAGGATGTGATTATTTAAGTTTAAAATAAGGGGGACTAGAAATTGTTTTCCTTGAATGTTGTCCCTAATGTGAGGACACGTGTTATGCATTAAAGGTTGGCATGATAAATAGAAACACTAGAAACATCGTATACAATGAGGATAAAAGTGTCCATGTGATGGATGAATGAAGATGTTATGTAAGATAGAGGCATAAGAGTACAACATAGTAGACATGGTGTAAAATGTAGTAGGTAAAGCATAATGTCTCAATGTAAGGAATTTTTTTAGAAATAGGTATTAGGAAGTGTGGCTTAAGATGTTATTTATTGTAAGTTGTCACACAAGTATGGAGAGTTTGGAAATAAATAGGATGTGAGATGTGAAAAAAAAAAAGTTAAGCATGGACAAGCAACATTGAACAAGGATATTGGGGATATGTGACCTTAAGATTTTATGCGGGTTGCTTGACCATCAATGGATATAAATGTTAAGAAAGGAATGTAAAGGAAGAAAGGAGTATATGTGCATACATTTTTTATTGAAGTACATGGAAAATATATGTTCCCACAAGTGAGAACCACGTAAAGGAATGATGAGGAAAAGAGGAAACATAATGATTTGGATTAGATATCATAGGAAGAGTAAGGGATGTTGTAAGTGGAAAAGAATAATACTAGTAGCACAATAAAGAAGAAAACAGAAGAGTTGCATTGAGTAAGAGGATGTTTGGAAAGGTAAGCATAAAAAGAAAGTAAACATGTCAAATAAAAATAAGTAGAAAACAATGACATTTAGGAATTGCGATCTTGGGATTTATTCTATTCATTTGCCCATAGAAAGGAAGGGTCTAGGAGATATGTGTAACATTTAGCAATGAGACATAGGAAAAGGAAGGATGCAGTTTAGATTAGTAACACAAATGACTATTAACATAAATTGCCATATAGAGGAGAACAACATGTAAAACCCATGACATGCATTCCAATAAATAATGCATAATGGAGAGCATGTCACAAATAAATTATAAAAGGGTAAAATAGAGAAAATTCCCCCAAACATGTAAGGTCTACACGAATGGGGAGGGAAAGCATGAGTTTGATTAGATTTGGAGATGTCATAAGTGGAAGTAGAATATATATTGATCTCACATAAGAAAGAAGAGGGAGAATAAATGAACTAGTGAAAGTGAAGCTTTAGATGTTTTGGATAGGTGGATCAAAAGAGGACAACCCATAGGTAAAAAGGAACAAAAACCATTGCACCAAAATTAGGAAGAACACCTTCAAGGGAGTAGGAGGTATAAATATGCATGAGAAGATTAGTCATACATATGTGTATCATGAGACTCCTAATCATTAGCTTAGATACCATAGGTGAAAGGTATGCCATATATTTCAATTAATTATCATTATTTAGTGGTCTAAAAGTGTCATTTTCCATGATGTTAAATTGGATGAAGTTTCTTGGATACATGCCCTCAAGTTTTTCAAAGGTGGCATTCAAACCATTCATGATCTTTTGTAGTTCACTTGTTCTTGTCTCTCCTAACCTAAATCCAAGGAAGAAATCAATTTAAGAAATCAAGATAATGAATCCTTTCAAGAGATTCATGATGTTGTGACTTCTCATATGCACCACAAAGTTGTGTAAATTAGTCACCCTTGGTCTAAAAGACTAGAAATCATCGGACACCATATCACAATTACACCACTCATAAAGGATATGATTGGATTTCCCCTCACTTTTGATGATATGAAAGCTAAATGAGAGATGCTTTTTTATTCTTCTACTTAGGCTTGAAACAAGAGATTACAAACTATCTAGAATACCATTTTGGAGCTTAATATTTTACATTTTACCTAGTGTATTTCTATACCATGTCTTGTTGGTGGGTGAATGCTTCATTTACTCAGGAGTTTCAAATCCTAAATGTCCTTATAAAAACAAAGATCATTAAAACACTTGTTTTGGTTTTACGATAGAGCTTAGGATACTTGGGCATGGATTCATGACTTCTTTAAACCCTTTTAGTGAGCCTTTCTCATGTATAATTTTATTTTTTAGGATTTGTCATTGCTTTCTGATAAGGTTCATTTATGTCCCATTTATCCCATACTAGCACTTGCACCCATAGGAGGTTCAACGAATACGCCAATAGGAACAACCGACGACTTTAGAAAATTTTTCGGCGTGAATTTTTTTTTACGGCGTGAGACAATTCCGAGCACTATAATGCTCACATATAAAAGCCTATCGGCTAATTATAGCCATTTTTCTATACCGTAATAACTACCTTTGTGCTCTATTTTCCTATCATATCACAACCTTTTTAATATTTTCCAATGCACATGATTAAATAAATGTAAGTGATATCTAATTTAGTTTTGAGGTAAAATAAGAGAAAAATACTAGATTGTATTTACTAATGAATGTTGCCATTTTAGCTTGAGAAAATAGATCCCGCAGCATGTCAACAAAGATGGAGACAATAGACTTCTTATAGCCTGTGGATGCACTTGTCAACAAATTTAATTTTGATTGTTAATCAGTTTTTAAATAAATATTTGCTTATGTTATACTTTAGCTTTTTGGTTACAACCAATGAAGCTTCCGTTTTATACTTATATGATGTGGAATGACTACAACCAAAAATAATTCTCTATATTAATTTTGTTGTTGTAGTTGACAATGTTTTGGTTCCATAACATGGCGAGGAGTTGTTGCAAGCCAAAACAATTCCCTACATTCATGGATAATTTGTTGTAAATTGTAAGCCATGTAAAATTAGTAAAAATAGTTATACGCCTCATTTCTTACATAATGTGTAGGAAATGGTGTGAATAAAGGAGATGTATTAGCATAGAAAGAAATGTAATAGTGAGTAGAGGAATGCAATATTTTTTGATTTAGATAAATAATATAGTTATCATGTTTTGAACGAAGTACTATAGTAGATCATTCCTAGGTGGATGGAGAGGAGGGACCGCTCTCAAGAAGCACTAGCAATGATCTCTTGTATTTCTATTCATTTTGTTATTTGATTTTAGTTTGTATGTGCTATAATTCTTAAGCTATGTTTATGTAATTTGAAGAAATGTAGAAAGAATAGGTTACTTTCAATATTTATTTTATAAATAAATCCATGATTATTATTTCTCTTTAGATAATTTATATTTCATCTTTTTTCCTGCAATGTGAAAGTGAAAGCTACAACTCTTGTCACCTACATATAGGTTTTGTAGTAGATTACAATTTTGTGACCCACTCACAACTCCTATAGCGGCCTAAATAGTTTTTGTAGCAATCTGTAGTAGTATTGTTTAAAATTCTTGAAGCAATTTTTAAATGATTACTAGAGTTAGTTGCATTTCATTCTACTCAAACTTATTACCTATAGCCCTTGTGCAAATAGCCACTACACCTTTCACAAGTTAATGCCCCTAGTTGACACAAGGATCAAACTAAATTTTATTTCTTGAATATTAAATCTATCTCATAAATCTACCTCAGTTATGACCTATCACTTCCAATAAAAATACATATATTTGTCATCATTTTTTACCACAAATCCTTATTTTCTATTTGGAAAGATAGAAATTTTGCTATATTTTCTATCACAATAGTTGAGAAATAATTATATACTTACAACAAGGCCATGATTATCTCTAATATTTTTTATAGATTTAAGTGCAAGAAAATAAGGTGGATTTAGAGGTTTCCTATCTCCAGACTCTATTGGATAATTGAGGCAATGCATCATGTATTGCTACTCAGGTCTTGCCTTACCACCTCATGTATAGCTTTCTAATCAATCTTTGTGCAGAGGCCAAAGGCAAGGCCACAATAATAACTCTCGTTGACACTCACAAAGTTGTGTAGGATAATATCCCCTACCTAATTAAATCCTTCTTTCACGTCTTCTCAATGAAATGGATGGGATTGGTTGTGTGCACATTACAAGTTTCCTTGCCTTGCCTTGGCCATGTTGTCAAATTGGGAGGACAATCAACAACCTAAGGTGCAACAAGAAAAAAATAAATTAATGATGATAATATAGGAACTTGGGATTTGATTCTTTATGGCGAGGAATTACTAGATCTGTTGGATGGAGTTCCAAACCAAATGGCCAAGACCCACCTCTTACTACTAGTATTTTAGCTCTTGTTGCTTGATTTTTTATATATGATGTAATATGCTGATCAATTATTTTTTTAATTGCTTGTGATAATTTCTCTTGACTTCTAGTTTTTGAAGGTTCAACATAGTTTCTAAGACTTTAGGACTCGATTCTATTCCACTCTTATTTTTGAATAGTCTATACATTGTTTGTTCAAATAATCTATAGGCCTATTTCATCCCCCAAAAAACTCATTTGTAACTTGTTCACTAGTACATTATATTTTATTTGACAATTTGTTTGGTTAGTGAATTACAGTCATGGGGACCACACTTTTTGTATTAAAATGAAAAGTATTAAAAAAATTATCATTTGATTTGGTAATAGTTTCAGTTTTAATACATGCCTATACAAAAAGATATTATTTTCCTAACCTAAAGGGCTAAAAATAGCAAAAAGCCCTAATTATACCTAAATTGCCTAAGCTAATCAAATATTATCTTCTACTAGGCTAACCTTTTCAAAAATCCTAGAACATTTCTAAAAAAAGATAATATTACTTTTTCTTTCATGGTTCATCTCATCCTTTGCACTCCCATTATCTAATGCAAATGTCCAGTTCTTTGCCTTTGTCACCTCAATCCCTGTAACTTGTTTGAGAAACTCCACTACTTTAATTATCTTTTTCCTTTGTGGTACCTCATTCTTTGCATATGCAATAAAATAAATGGTCACCACAGTGTTGCAACCTTTCCATCATGGATTGTCAGGGTGTCATATTTAAGTCTTATGAACATTGCATGCAATTTTTGTTTTAATACACTCAAAATTTTGCAAGCCCATATATACCCTCAATTGATATGTAAATGTAAAGGCAACTTTCTTGTCACAGTCATACTCAAAATTGTATATGAGGTAGTGGACAAGCGTGATGTTAAGAAGGTTTATTTCAATAATTAAAAAATGTCATAGAGAAAATGTATAAGGAAATAAAATCTTCCTACATAAATATCTAGAGTAAATAAATACAATAAATAAGTAATAATCAAATTACCCTAGATAAAGGGTCGAGATAGAAACATAGACCTATTTGGATATCAAATAGGAATAAACTAATAATAAAAGTGTACCTTGAAAGTAGAGTTGAAAAATACTGTGGCAAATGACTAGTACACAAAATAAAAACCTAGACCAAGGATGGATGGACTAAGAAGATTGATCTTTCTAGATTCTATAATTGTGCAAGAAATGGGTTAATTCTATAGGTATGGAATTGATCCTTATGGCTACAGATTCAACCCTGATCTATAGATTCATCCTTGTGTGGATTAAATCTTAATGTCTACAGAACCTCTACAATGTCAATGTTTGTACCTACAATGGAAAATACTGGTGGGTACGATGAATGTTCTATGAAGCTTTTTATGCAAGATCTTCACCTTAAATAAGCCCCGTTGATCAATTTAATGATTTTGGAGATTGTTGAAAGACAAGAAGTAGCAATGTAAATGATTCCAATGTGGCTATGATGATGCTAGGTGATTAACACTTGAGACTTGATGCAAAAAGAATATGATGCAACACATAGTGGAATTACCTATTACTAGAACCGGTGTTTCATCGCATGTTGATGTAATAGTTAATGTGGTTGGTGTATAAATATTAATAACAACTATGGATTGATCCCTTGTGATAGATAGATGTGGTGTGGTTTGTTCTAATGATGGGGATGCTTGATTGATGCAAGTTACCTAGGTAGGTTTTCTTTTATACTTGTCCTAACCATTCAATTTGAATTCTTTAGCATGAGGAATAATGAATAATGACTAGTTGGAAGTGAGTCAACTTGGGCTTGTTATGAAATTTAAATTTTGAAGAAGTGAGCCAATCACGCAATTGTAGAATGAACTCAAGCTAGATATGTATCCATGAATTTGAATCCAAGAGAGGGATGTGTGATATGATGTCAAGAAATTATTTGAATAGGGATTAACTTTAGTTTCTAATGTTCTACATGTGTCCAAAATCAATAGAAGAGACAAATAAGTCAAAATCATGTGCTAAGAGGATGTACTTAGAACACCTAAACAAAATGATGTAAAATAAAAGGTAAAAGTGTAAGGTATTAATTTTTCACCCTTACAATATGATATAAATAATTTTAAAAATAAGTACATGTTTTCCCACTAGAATGTCACAAATGACATGCATATGCTTTAATTGTTAATTTATTTATTATATTTATATTTGTCACACTTGCATGACATGGTGGGCAATGAATTCTTTCAAGTAAAAAGGTAAGGATAGATGTATAGTTTAAATTTGTTTTACCATTGATCTAATTATTTGTTAAAAGTGATTATTAAGTTGTTATTGAAATTAAAATTACACTTAATTAAAAAGTATGACATTTGGTTCGTAGAAATGACAAGTTTACTAAATAATTAATATAATCTTGAGAGTAGTTGATATGTTAGAGATGGATAAGTAAAAAGAATGTGATAACATGTACTCTCCCCCCTCCTCATGGAGGTGTTTCACTAGCAAATGTATATTAAATTGGTTCATTATTAATTATTATACTTTTATGAACCCTAAAATTATGATTGTGATAGATGACCAATACAATTAAAACTAACTCTTAATCTTCATAATAATTTCAACTATATAAAAATGCCACTGTTATAACTATTATAATTCTTTTTAGAAATCCTATATAATTCTTGGTCTAAATAACTCTTGTATCCAAATCTTTTTAAGATTAAGACTTATATTCCTAAAATCTAGTGTTCTCTCAAGATAAGCTTGAGATGTAGAAACACCCCAATAAAATGTATCATCCCATAAGTGTTATTAGGGGTCAATCTCAATATCAAATTTTATTTTTCATGTTAGCGAGAAGATATAGGATTTTGGAAGCTTGTCCTCAGCCCATTGTGATCTCTTTGAACCTTACAACATTTTCCCACTATTTAAATTCTCTCTTTGCCCCTTGTCATCACTTGTGAATTTTGGCATCATAGTGCATTCTAGGAACAACTTAGTAGCAGGGTCTGGCAACCCAACTAACACTCATCTTGTCCTAAATCCTAGACACACTACAATGAAAAAGAAAACTAGAGATAAGAGCCAACATATTAGAAATCTAAAGGATGTCGAATTCTTTAATCTATGGAGGAGCCACCATCTAATTACCTAAATCCTAATCGTATTACCATTATAGAACCCTTAGAAACTACACCCTCCCTTTTAATTTTACAAACCCTAATCCCTTATTATACTATTTTATTCTACTCTCACTTCTCAAAATTCCCCAACCATTCAAAACCCTCTTCCCACACCAAAAAACTCTACTGTACCCAACAATGTTGGTGATGTCCTTAGAGGTAACACCCAACTCACTAAGATTGTAGGGGAGGCCATCAACATATGATCTAAACAAGGAGGTGATCAATGGGTTATGGTTATTAGTTTTGAACTTCCTAACAATATCATAGAAGTGATTTCAAACTAGAAAGCCTTTTCTGTCATTTTTTTTAAGGGTGTATCCTTAGAGCAAGAATAATACAAATGGTCCTATATGAACTGGGAGAGTAAAGGCTGATTAATAGAATTGATAAGGGGCTTGGTAGGGGATACATTTCCTTAACTTTTCTAAACCCTGACCATGCTCAATGTGAATTCTAGTATGAGTCATGGATAATCTATCAGCAAACTTGTTATCTATAGGCATAGGACTTCAAATTTCAGCCATTAGATCTTCCAAGTCTAAGTACTCCATGTGGATTGAGTTCCTTATTTTAACACAGTTTTCCACCCATTACTTTATAATATTGTTGAATAATTAGGGAATGCAATTTTGCATAGAAACAACAATGATAAGTTCTCCATTCTTAGGGTTCATCTTAGGGCCCTTATCAAAATGGATCTCACCCAAGTTTTACTAGTCTATCAAGTTTCTTGGGCTAGGGTTGGAAGTCAACCAAACCATCAATTACTTTAATAAACCTAATGCTTTCTTATAATTTTGTCATGAAGGTAACTTTATTCAATACTACCCTATTCAGAAGTCTTGTCCCTCTTTCCTATCCTTTGATGGTTCCAAACCCACCCCCTCTACCTCAACTGATGCCCTCAAGAAGCCCCACTTAGTGGAATCCCCTCAACCCCTTCCCAACCCTAAAAAATCCTCTCTTCTATCAAACCATCCTTGTCTCTACTCCCCCTTTTCCTCTCACTCTCATTAGTATAAAGTTGTCATCCTAGATAAGAGTTGGAGGATGGTAAAGAGAAGAAAGGAAACCCTACCCCCTCTTGTCATTAGGGAACCATGGTTAGACAATCTCTTATAGTCTAACAACCCTTTGTAAGTTATATCCTAATCACCTTCTCGAGAGAAATATTCCATGGAAACCCAAGCCTGTCTCTCAGAGAATTAATTTAGTGCCCCACACTTAGAGGAGGACATCATTTTCCACCCCTCCTAATGAAGTGCAACATCTAGTCATAGAATGTGAGGGGATTATTTATACCATCCAAAAATACTAGGTCAAACACTTTTATTTTCTTCACAAGATTAATGTCTTGATCTTGCAAGAAATCAAAGTCAATCATAACACTCTTGATGCTATTTAGAAAGAAGCTCAATTCTTCTAAACCAACCACAATGAGGGTTGTAGTGAGGCTATGCTTGGCCTTGCTCTTTGGATTTCCAAATCCATTGTTGTCTTAGGGGTGGACCCAAGTAATAGTTGTGTGTAGGCCATCCTCCTATTTTGAAGCTTTTTGAATCCATTGTTGCCTCGAGGGTGGACCCAAGTGATAATTATGTGTGGGCCATCATCTTGTTCTAATGAGGATTAATTGGATTATGCTTAGTGTATGCTCCCAATTCCCCCTCAAAAAGAACCCAACTTTGGAATTGGATGAGAAACAACCTCCCTACAAATATTTGGATTATAGGGGGATTTTAATATGGTTGAACATTATGTTAATAGAAGTTGGATGACTAACTCTTATTTCTCTCTGGTAAAGTTTGATGCCTAGACATTTGAATGTAACTCCATGGGGTTTTTTAACCCATTTATTGCAAAGCTACAAGTGACAAGCCTCACTAGCTTACTTGAAATAACTACAAAGAATAATTTATTAGAAAAATGTAGACTTGATAGGTTCTACATTTCTCCAAAACTCACTATCTCTCCCAACCCTTCTTTTTGGTCTACTTATTTTTATAGATTTAACTACCACTCTCTCCAACCTTTTGCTCATCTTTACCACTATCTCCTTAGCTAACACATTTTTCCAAACTCATGGCCTACCCTTTAATTTGGATGTGTCCCACCTCAAGAATGAGGACTATGTTGATGGCCTTATTGCCTCCTAGAATGTGAAACCTAGACCTCAACAAGATAGATGGATTAGTTGGTGGAAATGTGCCATCATCTATTGCACATTCCTAAGGGATTATAATAGAAGGGTTGCTAGTAAATGAAAGTGACTATAAAAGTCCCTCAAAAGTTAACTTAAACTTAGCAGGTCCCTTCTTGAGAGAAATCCTCACAACATCAATCTCCAAAAATCTATGGCACACACTGAGGATCTCATCAAACACTTTGATGCATACAAAGGCAAAGATGCTTAAATTAGAGCTCGTCTCCAATGGATAAGAGATGGCAATAGAGGTTCACAAATTTTCTTTAAATATCTTGATATAAACATTAGAACTTATAATATGATTTAAGGTGAGAATAATAAACTCCATAATAGCCAACCAAAGATTATGAGGATTTTCCATGATCACTACCACAAACTCTTCACTAACCCTTCTAGGGATGACCCTCATATTCCTATTTTGGAAGACATTGTGGGAGACTATATTCCTAAGAAATTTGATCATGGTTACAACTAATATCTCAATAAACTTTTATCTATGGAGGATCTAGATGAGGCCCTTAATTGCATGGGTGCTAAGAAAAACTCAGGCATGGATGTTTTACCAATTAATTTCTACAAATCCCTTTGGCCACATATCAGAGAATATTTTTATTATGTGTATATTGAAGGGATAGGAATTGGGACACTAGGTCCTACTATCAATTCCTCCCCAAGGGAAAGAATGGAGAATCTATTGGTGGCTAGATGATCATCACTCTTCTAAACACATCTTACAAGATGATTACTAAAGCTTCAACCCTCAAAATCAAGCCCATTACCCATGAGATTGTTAGACTGGAGAAAACTAGGTTCCTTGGTTAATTTTTCATTCTTAACAATTGGTCCTTGCTTGAGAGAATACCAAGTGGGCCCAACAATCTAGACAAGGTACCTTCATCATCAAGATGTTAACTAGATGGCCATTCATCTTCAAGATGTTAACTTGGTCAAGCTTTGAGACTAAAATAATTAGCCACATCAAGATGATTTTATGGATGCTAATGCCAAAATTATCATCAATGGGTCTATTTACCCTCAGTTCCCTCTTTAGTGGTACATTCAACAAGATTATGCCCTAGCTCCTTTCCTCTATGTCCTAGCCATGGATGCTCTTGGCTACCTGTTCCAACCTGATCTCTGTAACAACCTAGTCAAATTTATTACTCTTCCCAATTATGTAGTCGTTCTAAACTCCCATTTTGCAGATGATAGTATGCTCTTCATCCAAAACTCTACCAAAAGTCTAAGTTGTCAATACCATGGATGTTCTAAATTTGTATCATTTTATCTCCACCTCTTAGTTGGCCTTGCAAAAGACTAGATTCTTTATGACTAGACCCAACACTCACCCCCTACGAATTCCTACTAAATGGTAAGAAATAAAGTATGGAAACATCACCATATAGCTTTCTAAAGGATTGGCATTGACCCCAAGCTCACAATATTAGATTCTTCCCCCTCGGGATATCTATAAAAAAATTCTTCCTAGTCATTCCTTTACTAGATGACTCATTGCCAAGTGGAAATGCAAGCTCTTTAAAGTTAAGGAGAAGAAGTTCAATCTTCATTTATGAAAATCAAAAGTTAATGCTTAGTCTTAGTTGACTACTTGGAAGCTCCATGTCAAGCTCCTAGTGGGGTCTCCCTACTTAACATTTCTATCACAAGCATGAAACTACCAAGCATACCTTTTAGTTTTTCCAGAATGCTAAGGGGATTTGGAACAACCTCAAGATTGTCCTACCAACCCTCTTTGCCTAGAATTGGTCTTGGAAGTTTGCTCTTTTTAGTATCAAAGTTTCTAAGAATGTGGTTATTGAATTTTGTAGGCAAATCATTGTTAAGTTCAAATGGAAGTATAAATTTGGTGGCATTTTCTCATTCTTATTATCCTCATGTAGTTCAAATGTAATTTCTTTACTCTAACTTGGCTTTGTAGACGTCTAATCTGTCCATTGTCATGCATGACCCACTGAATGCTAATAACAAGTTGACACAATAAGTTCAAAGTTTGCAAACCCATCTTCATGCTCTTGAAGACTAGTCGGATAACACGATGAAGAAGATAAATTGAATTGTACACGAGTCTAATAAGCTAAACACTATTAGCTAGGTACTCCATAAAGAAGAAAGAATTAATAGGGCCAACTATCACTATATTCACAATGTTCAAGAAATTGTCAAATGTCTTTCCAACTCTATTAGTCATGACATTGGATGGCCAATAGTGGATGAATTTGAACTCTAATCATTTTTGTTATATTGGTCTAGTTTTTGTTTGGCCTTTACGACACATACTATTATTACACTCTTGTGGACTATGAATATTTTTTTTCATACTGTTATGGTTCTTAGACTATTGTTAGTTTGTAAGCATGACAACTTGTTATCATCCGCTCTTTACTTATTTTTGTTGTCTTAGCAAACTCCATTATATCTATTATTATTATTAGCTTTAATACAATATAAAAAAGAGATAACAATGTATAAACTTAACTCCTAACTATAGTTTATTTTTACCCTAAGACAATGTCTTTAGCTTGTGTTCAATTAATAATGAAAAAGACTTGCTCGAGAGAGGTTGGGATCACCTTAATGATAGGAACCTCCTCCACCTATAAGAATTATAGATCTTCTAACTTAGTTTTTCTCATTATCATATTATTATGACATTATGATATTGTAATATATATATATTTTTTTACGTTGAGATTGTTTTGTACTTTTTTATAAGACCATATAAACTTTTATCTTTTTTTTGGAGAGAACTTATCTCCCATGTCAACCATCTCACTTTCTCCGATGTCAAACCATGTTTTACATCAAAGATAAGATTTATCCTTGTTTTCTCAACCACCGCACAATAAGACGTGCTTCTTTCAAACACACTCTTTATTTCATTCTCAAAAGATTGGATATATCTTTGCACGCGCACTGCACTTGTCTTTATAGGTTTTATAGGATACGTCAAAACTCTAGAAGATTATCATTGTTACCCTGGACTATAGGCCTATATATTCCATAATAATATCACACTATATATTCCATAGTAATATCACACTACAACAAAACATCAATATATATACTTACCACTTCGTACAAACAATTATGATTTATTTTTCAAAGGAAATCTACGCATAAGATATAAATATTTTTGTGGAGTTTGATTACTAAGGTTTGTTTTCTAAGATTTATTATGGAATTAAAAAGTAATTGACTTTGAGGTTGTTTGATATTTTTTTTATAGGTTTTTTTTTGGATTTGTGTGATTTCATTTTGCCTATTTTTTTCTTGACTAGTATGTATATTATTAATATGATAATATATAGTATTATTTTATTAAAGAAATAAGAAAAAAATTATAAGAAGTTTTGGGTGTTTGATTGGTTCCATGTATTAGGAATATGGTAAGAAATCTCTTGATTGTTCATACAAGGACTTTGTTAGGTGTGTGGGATTAAATGTATTAGTTCAAATTGTAGTCATAATCTTTTCTTTAGTTGGTCTCCACTCTTATTTTTGTAGGGGTTAGAGGACAAATTGTTTATTTACTTAACACTTGTCATATCACTTAACCAACATAAGGTGGAGTAATATACAAGGAGAAGTCAATTTTGATATTAGATGAAGTCCTCTTGATACTAATGAATCTATTGTTGATGATTGGGACAAAGACACCCATAACGATGACCAATTAGTGCTTCAATTACCGTTACCTCTTAATGTCATTTTTCTTTTTCTTTTTATTCATGTTTATTACTCTTTTTATAGTGATCAAAACTTTAACATATTTTATGATATGTAGTCTTTCGAACTAAAATTTTAGGCCTCCTTCAATTTTTATTGCATCATTTGTCCTTGGCCAAGATACCTATATGGCCCCTTTTAATTTTTTTTTATTTAGTAAGCTGAGTGTTAAATTGGGGCCTTACCCTAAAAGTTTGAATTGAAACTATACACATTAAGAAAATTTGATAAACTAGTCATATGAATCTAACTCAAAGAGGACAAACTTGTCTAAGCAACCAAACCCTTTCACCACAAAGTTGCAACCACTAGTTTCCCAACCACCCAACCTAACCATCAGAAAAAAAAGGTGCAAAAACCACCAATGAAAATATATACCCTATGTTGTCACCCTAGCAACAACACACAAGATTATCAATAATAAATACATAAATCCTTAATCTATTAATATTAGGATTTTCTTGAGCCTTTAAATAATAGAAGCCTTCTTGATAGGGAGGACTCTAGGCTGCCTGCTTCTGCATCCTGTAGGTGTACAAGACCATTTGACAACTCTAGCCTCCCTACCAATTCAAAGTGCTAACAGACATCTTTCTACACAAAAATGTCAGCTAAATTCCTCAACTCTTTGCAGAGATGGAAAACTCTATTTCACTGCTTGGTGTGGGACACATACCTTGTCCTCACTGCTTCCAAGATACTGCCTCAATGGCATATAACTTTCTGAGCCCGTTGCCCACCCTTCTCACTCTGTTCAAGGGTCTGGACTGCTTGGTACTCACTTTCCTTCTCTCTATTTTTCCACCCCTGCAAATCTATTTTCCTACTTGTTTATCTAGCCGGACTCCTCACTGAGCTCGCCTAGAACAAGCATGCATCGCCTCTAGCCGGAAATCCGACCACCCCACAAAAGAAAAACAAACAAAAATCATGGCTCTGTTTGATGATCTCCATACTGTACATTGGGATTTGAAGAATCATCAAAATAGAGTCATGGTTTGCAAAAGAAAACAAAATTTCAGAAACAGAAAGACTAATCTACTGTAGAATGGTAAACTGAAAACAGAAAAGAAAATACACAGATGATCGAACTGCTGTACTTTATTTCTCTTTAAAATTCTAATTACATCAAAATGCTTTACACATCAAAATTCCCTTCTTCGATTCTTCTCCTGTACTCCCTACAGAAAGAATACTATATCATTTATACTTGCTCATGTCCATTACAGGACGATTCAGTTACCAGACGGTTCGTATTCTAACTGCTGGTTGAATTCTGCATTTTCTTGACAGTCGGCAAGACTTACCATGATGTCTCTCCGACACATTGTATCGGCAAAACGGATGACTATTGGCCTGGCCTAAGTCCCTTCTTCCGATACATCACCTCATCCCGATGACCTTTGTATCCTGTAGACTCCCATCAGCAAGAGCTACCAATGTCGGCGAAATTTCCTTTCTACTCACCGATCTTAATTCTTACACCGATGCACACTTTGATCTGTTTACCATCGGGAAGACTTAGTCTATCGGTCGGCGCTCTTCAAGTCATTCCGACACTTTACCGTATGCCGATGTGCTTCCTCCATTCCTCTTTGTCGGTGTGACAATACATCGTCGGTGCAAGAATTGAAGCTTGTGCCGATGCCTTTTATCACCGCGATACATACTCCTTCGCTGAACCATTGAACCACAACAGCGGTTCAATCGCCAGGTTCAACCGTGAGGTTCAACCTCCAACAAAATGATCGGCGTTTTCAACTCCACCATCCTCTATGCATAAACCCGTTGAACCTTTGAACCTCAACAGCGGGTTCAATCGAAAGGTTCAACGAAGAGGTTCAACGGCGTGATTCAACCGTTGAACAAATGGACCAACACTCTAACTTCACCAAACAGAAATATAAAACTGTTGAACCGTTGAACCCTGGCGCGAGGTTCAACCGCGGGTTCAACGAAATGGTTCAACAGCAAGGTTCAACCGATCAACAAGTGCCGATCAACAAAGTGACCAATGATTCCAATGAACCATTGAACCTTGGCGCGGGTTCAACTGTGGGGTTCAACCGGATGGTTCAGCTGTTGAACAAAATGTCGAACACCTTCAAAATGCTCGAAAAACTCCAAAAACAAAAACACAAGCTGCAAACTCAAAATTGACAAACCAAAAACTATGTACGGCTGCATTGAGCCTTGGTGCTCCTGCACCATACTCCCCCTGTGCGGAAAGAAACTAGGTCACCTCTGGTGACAATGAGGCAAAATCAATGCCCCTCTTTTTGAATTTTGACTCTGCAACCCAGGTTGCTTCTGCTTCAGGCAACTGCTTCCACTTGACCAAATGCTCCATGTAGACACCATGTCTAGTTTGCTTCTGTACTCTGGAATCTAGTATTCGCTCTGCCTGTAGTTTGGGTTTGAGTGGCAAAGTCACATCTATTTCTATCTGTTCCTTCTCTGAAATGGATCCATCTGCTGCTGACTGAGGACCCCTGTATTGCACCAGGTCTTGGACATTAAACACTGGTGAGATTGCCAAATCTTTTGGCAATTCAATTCTGTATGCATTATTTCCATACTTGTTCAGGATTCTGCAAGGACCAATTCTCCTCATCTGCAGTTTGGTTGGCATTCCTTTCTGCATTCTGGCTTTGTTCAAGCGCACCATAACCAGATCACCAACCTCAAATTGAATATCCCTTCTGTGGGCATCTACTCTGTCCTTGATCTTCTGTGTGTTCTCTGTCAAGGTTTTCTTCACCTGCTCATGCACTTCTTTCATGGATTGTGCAAAATCCTCTGCATGTCCACTTCTGTTCTCCATGTTTCCCATAATTCTGAGCTCACATATACCTCTAGGATGCATTCCATAGACTATTTCGAATGGACTCTTACCAGTAGTCCTATTCACACTGTCATTATAGGCAAATTCTGCCTGATGAATGACAAGATCCCAACTCTGTCCATATTCTTTGGTTATACACCTTAACAGGTTGCCCAATGTCTTGTTTACCACCTCTGTCTGACCATCTGTCTGTGGGTGATATGCTGAACTGAAAGACAAATTTGTTCCCAATCTCTGCCACAATGTTTTCCAGAAATGCCCCATGAATTTAGCATCTCTGTCAGACACAATGCTTGCTGGAAGTCCATGAATTCTGATCACTTCTCTGAAAAACAAGTGTGCTATATGACTGGCATCATGAGTCACTTTACAGGGAATGAAATGGCTCATCTTGCTAAACCTGTCCACTACTACATATATGCTATCATAACCTGAGTGTTAAATTGGGGCCTTACCCTTAAATAAGCCCCTTTTAATTTTTTTTTATTTAGTAAGCTGAGTGTTAAATTGGGGCCTTACCCTAAAAGTTTGAATTGAAACTATACACATTAAGAAAATTTGATAAACTAGTCATATGAATCTAACTCAAAGAGGACAAACTTGTCTAAGCAACCAAACCCTTTCACCACAAAGTTGCAACCACTAGTTTCCCAACCACCCAACCTAACCATCAGAAAAAAAAGGCGCAAAAACCACCAATGAAAATATATACCCTATGTTGTCACCCTAGCAACAACACACAAGATTATCAATAATAAATACATAAATCCTTAATCTATTAATATTAGGATTTTCTTGAGCCTTTAAATAATAGAAGCCTTCTCTCCATATTTAGACATCTCAATTATGCCTAAACAATCTTCCTTCATAATGGACACACATTTTGCCTCCAATCCCTCTTCAAAATGAAACTACACTCCTAACTCTAGAAAGGCCCACTTTGCAAACTAAAACATTCTATCTCTTAATAGATTAAAAAATGTAAACAAACTAGACACCATTAGTTAATCCTTATGATGGCTATATTGGAATCCATCTATGTGCATTGTCAATTCTTTACAAAATGCAACCAAAATTTACTTTTAAGAGAAGCAAGTTTGGAAGTCCTAACAAAGCATACATATTTACTCTATAAGACATCTTTCCTCTAGATCCCCCCCTACCTCGTCAAACACCTCTTCCTTTGAGCTATCGTAATCCATAATATCATCAACATCAAAGAGCAACCTATAAAAATCTAATCGCCAACCACAAGGTTAGGGACCATTCCCATCAATTTCTCCCTAAATTCTTTTGCAATTGAAATCCATTTCCTAAAAAACCTTGTTTTGTCGATCCATTCCTAGCATAGGACCATTTAGATGAACTTCAATACATCCCAATTTAGAAGTGAGAATGCATTTTTCAATTATTGATTAGAAATAATGCCTCCACATAGAGAATCTCAAACACCACATCCCCATGTCTACATCTTCACCTCTAACATTATTTATACCTTGAAAAAAACTATGGGAAAATGCAAATACAATGTAGCGAAAATAGTGAAAGATAAGAATGAGGCAAACTTCATTAGAATCACAAACAAGAAGCTCTTCCACACATGCCACTAGATGAGAAAATGCAAGAGTCATATAACACTATTAGTGGCTAAACTTATAATTCTACCATGCTTCTCCATCATAATGAGAAGAAAAAAAGCATTTTTCATCTTGGATGATTAATTATCAAGCAAAATCACCTTTACCCAATAATATCAAACAATAACTTAAAGAGTTGGAGACTTAATCAAGTCTTTGATTTTTTCTATAAGGGGATATAAAATTATAGGGGTGATCCCTTTGATTGATGGACGATCCTTATTAATGATGGAAAGGCTATCTCATTAATTCACTTTCTTTCTATCTAGAGCTGAGAAGGGATGTTGATCTATGAAAACATTTGATAGAAAATTTATCACCTTGTTGTATTCCCTAAAATAGTGAGCAAGAACCAATTTCTCAAGTCTTTCACATAATTTACACACCTCTGATAAGATATTATTAAATTTCTAGTTGTTAGTAGCTCCTTTGACTAGACCAAAAATAATCACCTTAGAATCTCATTCTATTATCAACTTTTTTGTACCCCATTGAAATCAATAACTTCATTCCCTTAAGAAAGGCCTCCATCTCAACTTCACTATTTAATCTAAGCCCTATATAGAAAGAATTGCCTTTAATGCACAACCCCAAAACATCTCAAACTAAGGCATTGACATCCACCTACCCTAGATTTCCTATGTATGCTCCATCAAAATTAACCTTCATAAAGAAATATAGAGGATTTCTCAATGAAGATAGCAATCTAAATTTTTGTTTATCAATTACCACATTAATGGGGGAAGGGGGCTCAATCTTCCAATTACTTGACATTATTTTCTCTAGAGGAAAGAGATTAACATCTTTCAAATTTAGAGAAGCATTTGCATATGAAGAAATAATTGCCTCATTTTTTATCGAACATGTTTCCTAAGAGGAAGGCTTTGTCTTTAAATGTGCAACTAATTGTTTCTTGCTAGATACCCTAAAGAGTGCATTTGAAATCAATTTTTCAAATATGCCCTAAATGATTTTCCCCATTGGCCAACTATAGATGTGTCATATTAAAATTCCTAGATAGGTCCATTAATTTTCATCTTAACTAAAAGTGATTGCCAAAACTTGGAGTCATACTGGTAGACACCTAAAAATGTCTTAACCGTCTAACTATCCTCCAACATCATCCACAACACTAATTCTTCATCCAATTAATTAATTAAATTATTATTTAATTAATTATTTCATCCTGCCCATAAATCATTCACTCATCCCTCATCAATTCATCCCTAAAATGGAATTAATTTAATTAATTCAATAGTCACACATTACTAACATCATCCAATTGATTAAATAAATCTGTCAAATGTTTATTTAATTAATTTTGCCCTCTTCCCTAAACCTAATTAATTAGGTAAATCATGTTATCTGATTAATTAAGCATACTAATTAGCCTACCCCTAACCTAGTTGATTAAATAACCATTATTTAATTAACTACCCTAGCCTACATGACCCCTAGACCTGGATTAATTAAATAAATCATTATTTAATTAATCCTAAACCCTGATTACCTCATCCACTAATTTTTTCCAGCCACATTAACTAAGTTAATCACCTTGATTAACTTGGTCAAAGCATGATTAACATCTTCTCCCACACCCACAAATTTAAAATTACAAAATATTCATAAGCACTCCAACTTATTTTTACCATTTTCATGATAAAACATCTCTCTTTTTTAGCTTACAAATGTAAGAGGCCAAAAATGTGCATGTGTCACATGTCACTCACAACTCCACATAAAATGGAATTTTTAATTCCAACTCATCCCAAGGAAATTAATTTAAAATTTTCTCATCCATCTAAATCACATTTAATGCTAAGTCCTTCTCAAAATGAATAAAAGATTCATTTTAATTCTCCACTCTCCAAATTTGTTGATCAAATCCTAGCCCCCTATCTCACAATCAATCTCATCCATTGACCTCAACAATGAATCTCCACCATTGGATCAAAATCCCCTCCAATTTGCCTATAAATACAAGCCTCCACAAGCCATTTGGACATCCAATTTTAGAATAATGTCATTATGCCCAATTTCCACTATCTCCATTGTAGCTAGGCTATGGTGAATTTGCATACATGTTAAGAGCATTTCACATTTGAAAATCATAGTCATGGGTAAAGCTAGGACTTGTGGGTGCTAAGTCTTCAACCTTATCAAGGAGTAGGAGGATCTTAAGGTATAATTTGTGTATTTTCATGCATTTTACTTGTGTTTTCACCTTTTATATTTCTCTTGTCTTCATTTGGAACGATCGGTGGGACTCCATGGTCCCTATTTAACTTTGTTTGCTTGAGTTTTTGCAAGGAGATGGACTTACAAGAGTTTAATGCTAAAAACCCTCGGTTTGGCGTTATCTGTCTGCGAATTGGCGCCATCTGTCTGAATTTTGGAACCATATTTTTCTGTTTGGTGCCATCTCTCAACAACTCATTGCTAACCTTTAAGCTTAGAAAAGGGTTCTAAAGTGTTTTTTAGAGGTTTTAGCAGGTTTTAACATCTTATGCTCTCTGTTTTTAACAAAAAAACACAGATACAAGGGTTGTAATGTAGAAATTTATATAGGGGTGTTTGAAATGGTTTTTTTGACTAACTTTGAGTCATTCTTGCTTCATAACACCTGCTATTTGGTTTTAATCTAATGTTTGGTGTTTGTTGACAGGGTAGAAGACATCCTAACCCCTTTTGATTTGATCATTTCAAACTAACCATCCTTTTTTAGCAGATTTAGGGGGACTGTCATGTTTTGGTGCTATCTACACATAAAACGATACCATCTGACTATGAAGCCAAGGTAGGACAGGTAAAAAACTAGTGTGGTTCCTAATATTTTAGCATTATTTCCTGACATTTTAACGCCATGCTAAGCTTTGGTGCCATTTTACTGATTTGTAGTGCCATTTTGATTTTACTTTCTATTATCAATTTGATCTTAGACTTAGAAAATCATAGTGCCATCTGTTGCTTCTTTAGCGCCATCTTTCTGATTTGTAGCACCATTTGAATTATTATTAGCGCCATCTATTTTATTTTTGATGCCATCTATCTCTATTTTAGCGCTATTTTTTGACTAATTTTTGGGGTACGTGCAACCTACTAACATGTTTTTTGTAGATGAAAGAACGCTAGTCAAAGACAAAAAAACTTAGACTACTAATGTTTCATTGCAAGAATCCTTTTGTGTGTGTTTTCATGATTAACATAGGAACACTTGGTTTGGTGCTTTAAAATGAACTTGTGTGTTTAAGGTAGGAACATTTCAATTTGGTACTCTAAAAAGAACAAGTGTTTGTTGTGTTTAGTGCATTTGCACATTTTGTTAGTAGATCCCAAGGTAGAACAAAAGTATCCTCTCCCCTTGCCTCTCAAAGGATCTTGGTGTAAGAGAAAATATTTTATCTTCTTTTCCTTTTTTTAGGAGAGCCTGCCTTGGTGGGAAAAGAGGTACTCACCCCAAGGGATGACTTTAAGTGGTACTTTCAATTCGATCTGCTATATAAATGGTTTAGGCAAAATTTGAAGATTTCTTGGTGAAGTATTCTTATTCCGACAGTTCCCCAGTATCCATACACTTGTGTGTGTGATACATCAACCCCATTATTTCCTTGCAAAAAGATTGATGCAAGTGGTTGGGATAGTCTCTAAAGTGAGTCACTGCCGCATGAATTGTTAATATGCACAGGACAACTGAGAGGGAGGGGGTAAATCAGTTGTCACAAAACTTTAATCGCTTATCAACACTTCAAATGATCAATCACTATTTTAAAGATTTAACTATGAAAGCATGAAACATGAAGTTTAACACAATAACATATTCACCACATGAGACACCAGATTTTTACGTGGAAAACCCTACAAGGGAAAAACCACGGTGGGTGTTAGCCCACAGAAATATATATGTTATAACAATATCAAAAAATAGAGGCTCACTGCCTACGGGCTTACTGTCCAAAGATGCTCACTGTAAAGATCGACTCACTACCAAGGGGTGGCTCACTGCCAGGGTTTTGTAAACTGATTTGATAGCTTCTACTCCATGCTTGAGTTTAGTTCCATTGAAGCGCAATACTTTCTCTCTGCTTTGCTCTTCTTACACTTCTCACTTATCTTTGCATTTTTTGCTCACGGATATCTTTTTTGCAATTACATTTCATGTCTTTATACAATTCATCAACCTTGGAATGCACATCAAGGTCAACATTACATTCATTAACTATTGGAACGAACTCCAAGGTTGACATTACAAACATACATAGAAATAGGTCTGGACCTAATACAAAAATTTGCTAAGGGAAAGATGTAAAGATGTATGCGGATCATGCTACGCCTTAGCTAGGACTCAAATACAATCTTCCACGCCACAACAAGCTATTACTATCTTCAATGCATCTTTGCAAATAGTGAAAGCAACCGGGTCAGCCAAGACTGGTGTTCACATTAAGACTTTCAAGAACAGTCTTCATGTACGATCCAAGTTTCTTTTTGTGGATCGATCCAAAGGTAGGAACATGATCAAGAGACATCCACAAGCACAGTGAAATCATCAGGAACAACCGCACAACTTCTAACCACTCTGTCAAGAAGATTCTTCAAACCAAAGCACATAAACAACATTGCCAGCTACTGTCATAAGGAAAAGATTGCTTGTGGACCACCAAATCATGAACCATTCAAGTGGAAGGCATGTAACATCACTTTAGACTTAACTCTAGAACCGCAGATCAAAATACTTTAGTGTAGAGGAATGCGGAGCATAATACATTCTCCTTGTCACCATCAAATATACAAAAAAGTTGTTTCCACTCTGGTGAACATAACTCACTCAAATCTTCATACCGGAGGCTCAACCTTGGAACATAGCATCTTTAGACATGACTCTAAATAACTTCCAATCCACATATAAAGATATTTATTCTATAGGAAATGTGAAGCAATCTGTTTGACTATTCTTCTATAGACAATGGTACTCTACAACATACTATTTCTTTCGGAGGAGAAAATTTTCTCAATCTCCTCAATATCAGGACTTCCAACACTTACATAGGCAATACAAAGCATCTAAATCATTACAAGAAAGCATCAAAACAAGAGCACAGTTGACACCAATGACAACACTGATATGTTGACATCAATGACAACACCGACTAGGCACATACTTGAAACATGAATAAGCTTCAAGTCCCTGAATTCTCACTAGACACCTTAAGATTAGAAGCCTACCTTGTTGGCCAAATTAGTGGTGTCTTTTTCAATGCAAGAGGATACATTCTTTGAAGATACTCACCATATGACTCCCTTGAGATGAGACAGGAATCCTCGGCTTAGCATAAGCTACTTGTTGGTTTTCCAAGGAGAGGGTGATTGGGTCATCCTTCTGGTCCTAGAGGCCCCTACTTGTCCTCTCTTGCAAAGACAAAAGTGTATAAAACCACATTAGGTTTCCCTACATTTGTGTCAAAGGAGATTCCAAGTTGTGGGCTTGAACAAGTTGCCATTGGCCATTGACCTTAGGTAGACTAAGCATTGTTTTCAAGTGTATTCGATTGTGTCTAGACCCATGGAAACTTGGCCTTAAGGGGCCATTGAACATACACATAATGCTCATACTTCCTATCAAACATTTGGCCATTGTGTTCTCTTGTTTGATTGTTTGTCTACTTGCCAAGAAATCTCATCGACATTATCCAAAACCACTTGAACCATTTGAAAAATTAGACCATTGAACATTTGAGCCTTCCAAATCAACCATTTGACCTTCAAAATCCAAAAGTTTGAGTCCAAAAATCCAAGATTTGCCAAAAATTTCCAAAGACCTAGACAAAATCCTAGGCATTAACTCATTTTGGTGCTATAACCTCTCTGTTTGGCACCTTAAAATTCTCCTATGGCACCATTTTTTCTAATGCCATAATCCACTATTTTGGCACGATCTTGATATGTTCTAGTTCCATTTCACTCTGTTTTGACACCTTATCACCAAAAACTAATGCCATTTGGAGACTAGATCCCACACGTGTCTAGTAACTTGTTCTAGAATCCTTGAATCCTATCCAGTCAGAATCTGTGGTCACCTTGCCAAAATCTGTCAAAATCTAAATTCATCTTTGACCATCATCCATAACCATTTTGTCCAAATTCATCCATATACTTTCATTTTGACCTTAGATAAAATCATTTTGATTATTGGACCTTTGATCCCAATCATTACCAAGTCCAACCATAGTCCATCTTTTTCATCTCCACATAATCCCACCTTGTATCCATATCATTTGGCCTTAGATAAATATTATTTTGATATTTGATCTTTGGTCATACCTATCCCCTCATTCATCATTTCATTTCAATCCCACACTTTGATTTTCACCTTTGGACCTTTAAGTCATCCATTCTAAAGTTCATTTTGAATCCAGCATTCACCCAACCTTATCTAAATTCTATCCATCTTATCCAAAAATCAAAATAATCCAAAATCAAAAATCAAAAATCATCCAAAATCCAAACATCAATCAACATCCAAAACCATACTTCAAATCAATTTTGTGCAAGAATTAAACCTAGATCTTACCATCCTCTAGTATCCCATTTTGCTTGTTGGTCATTAGTCTACCTTCAAGTAAAATAATCCTCCTCTTTTTGCCTAAGGTCATAAGTCTACCTTAAGTAAAGGGGATATCCCTTTTATAATCCAAAGATCTATATTTATTCAAGCTCACCTTTGATTTGAAACTCCTTTTCAAACATCATCAAGATTGATCCAACATCTTTAGTCATCCAAGCATCCAAGTCATCTAGGGTTTTCCTTAGTTGATTATCATCCAAAATCCATTTATCCAAATCATCTAAGGTTTTCCTTGGTTGATTATCATCCAAACCATCTTAAGACTACCTTAGTCACATCATCATCCCTTTCAAATTTATCCTAAGGTCATCTTCAAAAATCATTCTTCACCTACATCCCAAAACCATTTAGCTTCATCCATTCCATCAATCCTCTATTCTTAATTTTATCCCACCTCTTTGGTCCAAAATTTTTGAAAATCAATTCATCCCATTTATCTTTGAAGTATTAACCTCTACGGTTGCTCATCCATCCTCATACCTTTATCATTAATCATCCTTAGGTTTACAACTTTTGAGATTTATGCTCTAAAGCTAAAACCTATACCAAACCTTACCATATCCATATCATTATCCATCCTTAGGTTTAGAATTTTGAGATTTTATTCTCTTAAGACTAAATCTTTTATTCCCTTTCACCAAATTTTCACCATCGGTTATCCTTGGGTCCAATACTTCAAAATCTATTCTCTAAAGTCTCAACCTTCATCCATCCAACCAAATCCACGCCCAAATTCATTGTATGCCCTTGACAAGGTCTCAAGCTAAGAAAAACAAGGACATGGAATCCTTTAGAATCAACTTTGGCATGGGGATGCCTCAAATCGACCAAAACAATATCCCTACATTCCAACAACAATCAACACTTGATGCCAATGCTATGGTAAATCCTTTTCCTGCCATCCACACTAACCATGTGGATCAAGATGTCCTAGATTTCACACAAGATGCCGATTCCATGGACATACTTGATACAGTCCTAAAATTGGATCCCAATAGATATCTTGAATTCCTCCTTCAAAATGGTGCCACCATACCTAATGTCACCACATCATCACAACCATCCACATCCCATAATATTCCTAACACATCCCATGCTTCAAATGTCACCACATCAACTACACCAAATGTCTCGACCATGTCTACATCCACCATCACTACATCTACACCACAAATCACCCTTAACATTCCCAACAACACCATGCACGCAAGTACTTCCACAAGTGCACCCCAATTTAACGCCAACACCATAGCTTTCATGACCCAATTATTCTCCCAACCACCTTACAACACATCCAACATTCTGAACAACAACCCATGTAACAACCTTTTATCCAATTTCACATATGTACAAAATCCAACCTCCCAAACACCTATTACATCTTTCATCCAAACCTCACAATAAAATCCCAATCAAAACCAATAAATTCTATCACATGTTCTACAACTCCTTGCCTATCAACAACACATCGCCCATCAAAATCAAAATCAAAACCAAATCTCACAAAATCAAAATCCACCCCAAAACTAAATTCCACCTTTCCTCCAACAATTAATCCAAAACTGACAAAACTATGTTCCACAATTGCCACATACCCAAGATTTACCTAGCATTGTGCAATCATTGATCCAAAAGGTTGATGACATGGAACATGGAAACAAAAGGAAGCAATATTCGTTTGA
This sequence comes from Cunninghamia lanceolata, assembly GCA_027924645.1. Lineage (NCBI taxonomy): Eukaryota > Viridiplantae > Streptophyta > Pinopsida > Cupressales > Cupressaceae > Cunninghamia > Cunninghamia lanceolata. The sequence continues at coordinate 19,141,167 of BSBN01000112.1, read as the reverse complement.
GGATATTTGCCCATATCCATTTGACAGAACATTACACATGCCCCCCTTTCCTAAAAATTTTGAAACACCAAAGTTTGACAAATACAAAGGAAAGGGAGACCCTAGGGAACATCTTAGGGAGTTTTACATAGATTTCCTAGAAGTCTCATATGATGATACCTATTTGATGAGACTATTCCTAGAAGCCTCGGTGGTCAAGCTACCGAATGGTTTGATCATCTTCCCCCCGGTATTAAGACGTTCCATGAGCTTGCAGAGAAAATTGTGAATCATTTCTCCTATAACTTTGAGCACGAAATATCCATGACCAACCTTTACAACACAAAACAAAGGAGTGGGGAATCCTTCACCGCCTTTTTGAAAAGGTGGAGAGGCTTAGCAAGCAAACTCCCTTGGTCAATCCCTGAAGTAACTAGTCACTATGTTTGTGACTAATCTCAAACAAGAAATGGGGTTCCATTTACAAATCCAATGTGCATCAACCTTTGAGGAGGTTATAGACAAAGGAAATGTTGGCAAGAGACACTGCTTTGCATTGATAGGTGTTGTCATTAATGGCAACTAAGATCATCCCAATCATCCACATAGCACAATTTGTTCATACCGGAAGTTAGATTCATAATTTGTCTAAGTCTGGGCAGTTAGGAATAGAGTAGCAACAGGGTATGGTATTTTGGTCCGGATCTCTCTGGTGGGAAGTCATGACTAGCTATGGATCTAGGGGAGTCATATGCACTATCAAGTTAGTATAACTCCAAATTTTTGTCCTCTGGTGATGAAGGATTCAAGAGTTATTATCCTCTGAGTACCGAGTTCCAGTTTGTCAGAGCAGACAGAAGAAGAACAGGTTGACCTTGCAGAAGATCTTGATTTCAGATGTATGGAAGTTGTTTGTTGAACAAATAGTGATGATCAGTGACAATGGCCGACATGACTAATGATTTTCAAGAGCAAGTTTTTATCCGCACCTTAAGTTATGCATAGATCTAGCCAACAGAGCAGAGCATTCATTAAAGTTCTAAGTGTTGTTAAAGCTGACTGATAGAATGATTGTAGATCATGTTACAGATATATATAGCCGATGAAATTGGATGATTCAATGTGTGTGGTGTATACGAATAAGGTGTATGTGAGAAGAGCAGAAATCCAAAGTGCAAATGAAGGAAGAATAGTAAGAAGAGTAGAGCAAAGATGAAATGTGTAAGATCAATTTTTGTACTTAACTGGAACTAAATTTTTTGCATGGGTAGATGCTATTAATCAGTTCAAATCTCTGTTATTCTCTTATAATATTTCCGTAGTCAGTGAGCCTCTATTTGAGCAGTGAGCTCTGGGCAGTGAGCCCGAATGCATGTGCATTCCCATTTGTAAAAATACTTTTAACATGGTATTAATTTTTGTGGGTTAACCCCCACTGTGGTTTTTCCCTTAATTGGGTTTCCATGTCAAAAATCTTGGTGTCAAGTGTACTATTTTCATTTTTGCTCATGTGCTATTGATTAATGCTGAAATGTTTTGATTATAAGTTATAAAAGAAGATTAAGAAAAAAAAATTGTTAAAATTGTGTGACAACTGATTCACCCCCCCTCTCAGTTGTCTAGACCTAATTCAACAATTGGTATCAGAGTGAGGTTCCTTAAAAAGAAGCTTAACAACTTGAGGAAAGATCTTGGAAGAAGTTTTTTAATGGGTTCACTTAAGGATCAACTTCAGTTGGCTCTAAAAGAGCTTGATTAGTCCAAAGCAGAAATATATAATTTGAAAGATGAAATCAAGGATGCTGATGATACTATTGAAATCTTAAAAGATAAATTAAAGAAATCTTTGGGAAGGAATAAGGAGCTGCTCCTGTAATTATCCAATTTATTTGAAGAAAATAGCATGAATGAAGCCTTGGAAGAAAAAATAAAGGAGTGTGATAAGCTGTCAAAAGAAGTTGATGTTCTAAAAGTTGAGATGGAATCTGGGGTAATGAGGTTTACCAAAGAAATTGAGCAAAGGAAAAGACTGAAGAAGATTTAAATCAAACTCTAAGAGAAAGAACCGATGAATGCTACAGATTGGACAGTATTGTTGGTCATCTAAAATCTAATCTACAAGAAAGAAAAGACAATGAAAGAGATCTTGAAAGACAAATTTTTATTCTTAGACATGATCTAGAAGTTGCAAATGAATACAAGGAAAAGTTCAAGATAAGCTCAGCTAAACTTGAAGCAATACTTGAGGGTTAGAAAAGGGCTAAAGACAAGCATGGTCTTGGATATGAAAAAGGTGAAAGCTCCAGATCTGGTCAAAGAAACTTTCAACCAAGGAATGAAAGAAACAGACCTAGAAGGCCTTCAATAAGACAACCTAATGCTCAAAGGTATCCATCTTTCAATGGAAATTGTTTCAAGTGCAATAAATTAGGTCATAAATCCACTCAATGCAGAAGTAGAGTAAACCAAAATAATCCATCCTTCTTTGGACAATGCTCCAATTGTAAGAGGTATGGTCATTAATCTAATGAATGTAGAGGTATGATAATGAATGACTCATCAAATAGAGGAAATAGGAAATCTTTCAATGGCAAATGTTTTGCATGCAATAGATTTGGACATATGGCAAATTAGTACAGATCAAGAGGAAATCAATGAAATGGGTAAAGAAATGTTGTGTGCTTCCATTGTAACCGATCCGATCATTTTGCAAGATTCTACAGAAGTAGGACCAATTAAGGAAGAGGTCCGATAAACAGAAACCAGATGAGAAGAGACAAGACAAAGGCAAAAGAAAAATTGAAGACAATGATATCCAGAATGAAACAAGTGAGACATGGGTGAAGAAAGCAATTGTGAACCATAGTGATGGGTCCGCATCAGAATCCGGTGCAGATAATTCTTCAGGTAATTAAATTAGGAGCTTTGGCTCAGGGGGAGCTGCAATAAAAATAAAAATCCCCCAGCCAATAGTTGAGTGCCTAGTTCTAGCACAATGAGAAAAGGTACCTTGAATTGACTCAAAACATTTGGAAGGATTTCTGGAAGAAAGGAAGTGATTATGACAAATTGCAAGAGTGATACATGAAAGACCATTCAAAAACAGAGCAACTAGATGTGCTAGGGTAGTGCATTTATTACAAAGGCAAATTAGGTGATGTGAAGCTTAAAAGGGTCATTCATTCCTCATTTGAAACACTTTGCATCTAGAGAAAACAAGAAGAAAGAAGTGGACGAGCTTAGAGCTGAGAATTCTCAAGATTTGGAAGCGAGAAAAGGATTTTCAAGCAAAAACCCTAATCTGCGTAACAAGGTATTTTCTATTTTCTACAAAATCTCTTGAGTTCTCAAATTTCTGCAAATGGCTACACCTCTAGTTGTTGATGTAACTGAAAGGCCCCGACCAATATTCAATAAGCATCCACACAAATCAGTTGAAGTTGAACCATTGGGCGCATTCTCTAAGGTTCCTCATGGTGTACTACATGTTGAGGATATTAGGGCATACATCCACTGTAACATGGATGAATTTGGAAACATGAAACTCTTAGATTTGCTTAACAACTACTTAACAGATGATAGCCACAAATTGAAACTAGAATACAAAGCCCTAGAAAGCAAACACTTTCTACAAGTCATTAGGTTTCTGATATTTGATGAAAATGAATGGGTTTGATATATCTTAAGCCAAATACATGATGAGTTCATATGGCTATTTAAACCATTCAAGATTACAAAGGATGTTATCAAGATTGTAACCGGATTAAATTCAATTGGTGGGTTGCCCATGCTGAAAGCCATAAAAAACCAGACAGTGATTGATGCTACCGGTGCCAAGTTTGATAGAAGGGCAATGACTATCAATGATATTATAGAACCGGATGTCAAATTCACCTCCATGGTGATTGGGTACAAAATTTACCACTCCAGCAGAGAAAACTCTGTCTCTAGAACTGCAATATATGCAGCCTATCAAATGTTAAAAAATGTTGATTATGATCTTTGTGAACTACTACAAAATTAGTTGATTGAGAATTTGAGTAAGATAAAGAAAGATAAGAAAAATTCCTTCAAATATGGTTCCTTGATTATATGCTTGTTCTTTTATTTTATGAATGAAGTACCTGGAATTCAAGGTGTGCATTGGACAACTGATAGACCAGTAGCATGGAAAATAAGAGATCACCTTCTCAGTCTTGGTGACTCCCAAGCCCAAAAGACTTGCATTTGGGGCTACTTCAAAAACTTCAAGAGTTTAATTCAAGCAAGGGAAAGCATCCCTAAAACAATTGTGGTGAAGTATGAAAATGACATATGTTTCATGGTTGACACAGATCGGTGCTTAATGGAAGCTATAGAACCAAGGATAGTTTGGATAATGCCTATGGGTTATGAGGTGGATGAAAGAGTGTTGGATATGTATGCTCAGCATCTTTTGAGCACACCTAAAGATACCTTTGTGGAAAGGTTTAGAACCTACAAGGAACTAAGTCTAAAATTGCATGTGGAGCTCAGACAACCTAAGACCAAGAGGAAAGTGCAAAGACAAGTTGAAAGGTACGCTGAGAACATTGGCCTAACCAAGGAGGCATTAAAGAAGAATAGAGAAAGAATTGAAAAGATGAAGACAAGAACTGAGTAGACTACAGAAGAAAAAGTAGAAAGTGAGCCAGTAGTCGCTCTGGAAATCCCACCAAGCTCCTCAAGGAAGACAAGGAGTTTTGCAACTCTTGCTGAGCAACTCAATTCCACTTCCACTAAGAAGCCTGAAGCCACTCCATCTGATGATGGAAAGAAAATAAAGAAAACCAAGGCCACAAGAGCCCACAAGAGCACAAAAGATGATGAAGAGACAGAGACAGATGAAGAGATGAAAGAAATAAGATTCAAGAAAGCCAGAACTTCAAAGACTTGTGAAGACCAGCCTTTTGGAAGCAATAAGGCCAGTAAAAATCTAGTCACTGGTAAGGTTGCTATGACTATTGATGAAATTGTGAAAACAATCACTGTTCATGGAAACTTAAAGCCTGTTAGAGTTTACTATGATAATTTTGATCAAGAAAATAAGAAAATTTTGGAAGATGCCATTATCATATATTTGAATAAATTCAATAGAGCCCTGTTGGAAATTCTACAAGAACTTCCTAAAATTTTAAGGAGAGTACTGGATATGAGAAAAGAAGTAGCTAAGGCTAAAGATCTAGAACTCAGAGAGTATGTCCTCTCCACACTATGTCCTGTAATGACCAATAAAGAAGTAGATAAAATTCTCAAAGAAGTCAAAGAAAAATTCAGAAGCAAAGTTCGGATGAACAAGCTAATGCTTGGTGAGATTGAAGAAATTGCAAAGGAAATAAAGGAAATTCTAAGAAAGGCTTTAGACAAAGATAAATACTATATTGTTTTAGAAAAACAAGTTGAAGAAGACAATCCTCCTGCTTTGAAACAAGAAGCTCCTGAAGAAGAAACTAACAAGAGAATTAATGACCTAAGTACTACTCTAGATCCTTCATAATTAATCTATGAGGAGACCAATGATGGACTTGACTCATCAAATCTAAATATTGGAGAAGTTCAGGAAGAGGAACAAGTCAATCAGGAGGACATAGAAATGGTAGACATAATAGTTGATGCAGGGGTAACTCCTCCATCTAATCACTCCGAAAAAGAAGAGGATATTGCTGCCACACAGAGCCCTCTAGATCAGGCAGCAAGTAGTGAGCAAACAGGAAAGAGTCCCTCTGAAGAAAACACAGAGAAGAGTAAAACAGAGGAAGAGGAAGAAAAAGGAAAGAAGGACAAGGCAAAAGAAGATGGTGCAAATGTTGAAGCACCTAAAGCAGATACTGAGAAATTAGGAGAACAAAAGGATGGTTCTGAAATGGTTGCAAGAGACACTGCAGATGCAATAAAAAGTCTTCTTGAAAAAGAGATGATTGAACTTTATGAGCTTGAGTTACTCCAAGGCCTAGCCAATCCAGATGCTCTGTCTCCAATTCAATTGATGAAAATAGCATCATTCATCCAAGTAAAGGCTAGAGAAAAGTTGTTAAAGTCCCACATGGAGGACAATGAGCTACTGGGGCTTGTAACTAGAATTTTGGAGAAATTAATGCCAACCTATCAGAAGAATAAAAATGATTCCCCCTCCAGACATCTAAATTTTTTTGTAAGTTCAGTAAACTCACACTTTGAGTCTTTTGAAAAGTTTGCAGAGGCAAAAGTTCAGAAAGAGTTCCTAAATAAGAAATTTAGTCAAGTTAAGAATCTGATAAGGAGTGATAGGCTGATACTAGGCATTAGCATAAAAAGCATTCAGAATGCTCTAAGTGATGGAGGAGATATATATAAATTTTCCTATCATGATCTAAAGTCAATGAAGATATTGAGAAGAAGATAAAATAACAAGAATAGAGAATATCGGTTCTATCTCAAAATTTTGATCCTCTAACTGCCTCTCCTATAAGCCAGGAATGTCAGGTTATTAGCTTGACAGATGAAATAAAGGGACTTAAAAAAGTGAAAAGCAATACTATGAAGAGGATGTGTGAACTTTGGGGATTGATTGCCCCCAAGTTGGAATCCATGCATAATGCCTTATTCGAAGCCCAGAATGCACTTCAGACAAGTGATCCTCTGGATCTGGCAAAGGCAGAAGCATATGCATTTTTGTTAAGTGGGCACATCTCCATTTTGGATGGAATGAAGAGTACTTGGGCCTCTAAACTTGTGTAAATAAAAACTAGCTTTGCAGACATTCTCAAGCTCATGTAGATGAGACTCAATGATTATTTGTACATATGCGGCAGTATATACAGAATTTTTTAGAGAGTTTTGGCTTGCAGACCCCACCCTTTGCCATTGATGTCAAAGGGGGAGTGAAGGGAAGTGAAAAATGAGGTATTCAACAAATGGGGAGCATCAAAATAAGTGAAGTACATGAGTGTACAGACCAAGGGGGAGTTGCACTAGACACTTAGTCATTTTTCACTAAGTGTTGCAATCAATGCCAAAGGGGGAGATTGTTGGCAAGAGACACTACTTTGCATTGATAGGTGTTGTCTTTGATGGCAACTAAGATCATCCCAATCATCTGCATAACACAATTTGTTCATACGAGAAGTTAGATTCAGAATTTGTCTAAGTCTGGGCAGTTAGGAACAGAGCAGCAACAGGGTCCAGTATTTTGGTCTGGATCTCTCCGGTGGGAAGTCATGACTAGTTGCGGATCTAGGGGAGTCATATGCACTATCAAATTAGTCTAACTCCAAATTTTTGTCCTCTGGTGATGAAGGATTCAAAAGTTATTAGCCTTTAAGTACCGAGTTCCAGTTTGTCAGAGCAGATAGAAGAACAGGCCGATCTTGCAGAAGATCTTGATTCCAGATGTATGGAAGTTATTTGTCGATCAGATAGTGATGATCAATGATAGTGGCCAACATGAGTAATGATTTTCAAGAGAAAGTTTTGGTCTGCACCTTAAGTTATGCATAGATCTAGCCGACAGAGCAGAGCATTCATAAAAGTTCTAAGTGTTGTTAAAGCTGACTGATAGAATGATTGTAGATCATGTTGCGGATATATATAGCTGATGAAATTGGATGATTTAGTGTGTGTGGTGTATGTGAATAAGGTGTATGTGAGAAGAGAAGAAATCCAAAGTGCAAATGAAGGCAGAATAGTAAGAAGAGCAGAGTAAAGATGAAATGTGTAAGATCAATTTTTGTACTAAACCGGAACTAAAATTTTTGCATGGGTAGATGCTATTAATCAGTTCAAATCTATGTTATTCTCTTATAATATTTCCATAGGCAGTGAGCCTCCATTTAAGCAGTGATCTATGGGCAGTGAGCCCAAATGCATGTGCATTCCCATTTGTAAAAATACTTTTAACAGGGTATTAATTTTTGTGGGTTAACTCCCACCGTGGTTTTTCCCTTAACCAGGTTTCCACATCAAAAATCTTGGTGTCAAGTGTACTATTTTCATTTCTACTCATTTGTTATTGATTAATGCTAAAATGTTTTGATTATAAGTTATAAAAGAAGATTAAGAAAAATAAATTGTTAAAATTGTGTGACAACTGATTCACCCCCCTCTCAGTTTTCCAGACCTAATTCAATAGGAAAAACCATCGAAAGAGCCCTTATTGCTAAAGGCTCTGTAAAACTTTACAATAATGACAACAAGACCAAAAACCACAACAATAAAGTCAACAACAATAACACCAACACGTCCCTTACAAACAACAACGTGCAATCCAACGACAAACCACACTTTGGGGGAAAAAAATGCCATCAATGGTAGTGTCACTAATGTGAAAGCCATCCAAAATGTACAAAATCCAATCCCACCAAGTACATCCACAAACAATAAGTCCATGTTCCTATGGGACCGCTGAGACAAAACAACAACCCTAAGAGGAAGTTCACACCATTAGGGTAACCCATTGAAAATGTCTTGAATAACCTTGTAAAGGCGGATCTAATCACATTACCCCCTATTTGACCTTATGATGAAAATCAATTCAAACCCTCTTGGTTCGATGAAAATGCCTATTGTGAATATCATCATGTGAAAGGGCATAAGACATCTAACTGCACGAGGTTGAAACATTGTATACAAGACCTTATCGATAGAGGTGATATAACCATTGATGAACCTCCAAGACAATCACCTAATTCCAACTTAGGAGCATACAAGGATCCCCTTCCCGATCATAACAAAGGAAAAGCCTCATCTTTCAACCAAACATACAATGTTGTGTCACCTCCCTCTTCTATCAATTCCATTGTAGGATGAATAGAAGATTATTCCAACCATGTCAGCACCATCACCATTAGAGCTAAGACACCAAATTGCACCGTTACTACTCATCACAGCCATGTTTCCATCTGCGGAGCCCCTACCAATGATCAACCCTATACATCCACACCTACTAATCCACCATTCTCTCACAAGTACAATCTCTTAGATCACCTCAAAAAAACCCTAGCACAAATCTCCATCCTTGAACTACTTCACACATCTCCCCTCCATAAGTCCTTGACAAAGCCTTGATGGAAACACAAGTCCCTACCAATTTGAATGTTGACCAATTTCAAGCCATGGTAGGCCACATCGCCTCACCTCACTGTCTCACATTCTTCGAAAAGGATCTACCTACATCTAATGCTGCACACAATGAAGCTCTACACATCAAAGTCCTAATCCACAAACATACCATCAAATGAGTCTTACTAGATGGTGGCTCCAGCCTAAATATTTGCACTCTAAAATTATTAAAACATTTGGGATACTCTGATGTGGTTGTGGATTCTAGTGAGTGTATAACCATCAAAGGATATGATGACATCAAAAGATTGTTCAAAGTCACCATCAAGCTTCCCATTCAAATGGGATAAAAGATCTTGGAAACCAAATGTCAAGTACTTGATCTTGACCTCCCATATAATATTCTTCTCAGTAGACCATGGATTCATGCCATGCAAGCCGTCCCATCTACCTTCCATCAATGCTTAAAATTCCCTCACAATGGGACATAAATTACCATCTATGCTAACCCTCATCCTTTCCAATATTGTAGTTTCTTAGAAGGGCACAACTGCACTTTCTACCCTTACAACAATGCCACCAAAACATCTACCTCACACACCAATCCTACATTATCCACCTCATACATTGATCCTTCTAACATCTCAACCAAATCACAAACATCCACTCCTCTCAAGGTTAAGATCAAGATAAGTGACATGGGATGTGGTGAATATGACCTACATGGCACATTTTGTGTGGGTCTATTACCACCATCCCCCAAGACATTTGGTACTCCTAAAGAAGATGAAGTTTCTATGGTTGTCATCAAATGCAAGTTGTCACCAACCTTAGAGAAAAGGCATCTCCTTGAACAAGATGTTCTCAAAGACATATCCTCTTGGTTATACAAAGAAGAAGAAAATCAAGAAGCTCCTACTCTCCTAACCGAGATCTATGGAAAAGGTCTCAAAATTGTCAAATATATGGGCTAGAAAGGACAAGGTGGTATAGGACTTCATGAACAAGGAATTATCAAGCCTATCCAAGCAACAAGGAATCCATATCTCCGTGGGTTAGGGTACGAAAAACAAGAGTCTACCCCCACCAATATTGAGTGTATCTTGAGTGAGGTTGCTAAGGCCTTCCCCACGGTAGACAACATCAATGAAGAGGACCATCAAGACTCTTTCAATGATTTTGCCAAGTTCTTCGAATCGTCCATATGCACCATCTACACCTTAACCACCATGCCATCTACATCCAATAACCTACCTCTTGTTTACCCCCAACTCATAGATTGGGACCAACAAGGACCTCCTGTCCTTGATGTCACACAAAATGACAAAGCAATAGCTGAAATGATGGGGGTTAGAGATCACTTTCCCCTTGGAGATCATAGGGCCAGCTACATCATAGAACTAAACACATCCACATGCTTTGAGGAGACAACCAAAACTCTAGTCACAAAAATATGAATATAAAAATAACATCCCCCAGTGAAAACCACCTTGTGGCACTTTCAGATGAAGAAAAAATCAAAATAAAGGACGTATCACCTAGTGAAAACCTCCACGATACGCTAGGAGATGAGAGGATGGACCTCCTTGAAGTATCAGAGCTATATCAAGAGAGATCTCCAATCCTAGTTGAAGCATCACATGAGATGAATCTTGGAACATAAGAGACACCCAATATCACATTCCGAGTAGAATCCCTGACAACAAAAGAACAAGAGGCTTTCTTAACTTTCTTTAAACAGAGAATTCATAACTTCGCATGGACATATGCTGACATGCTGGGATTAGATCTCACTCTAGTTGTCCATCACCTTGCATTACATCCTAATGCGAAGCCAGTAAAACAAAAGCTAAGGAAAATGAATCCCCAAGTGGCACTCCTTGTCAAAGAAGAACTCAAGAAACTCTTAGATGTGGGATTCATTCACCCTATAGACTATCTTGAATGGGTATCAAATATTATTATGGTAGCCAAAGACATTGGGGGCATCCATTGCTGCATAGATTTCAAAGATCTTAACAATCCTTGCCCTAAGGATGACTTTCTGCTACCAAACATATACATCATCATGGATCTCACCGCAGGGCACAAGATATTGTCCTTAATGGACGAATTTTCTGGACACAACCAAATTAGGATAGTTGAAGAGAACCAACATAAGACCTCCTTTATATGTCCATGGGGAACTTACTGCTAGGTTGTGATGCCCTTTGGCTTGAAAAATGCAAGAGCTACCTATCAGAGGGCCATGACAATTATTTTCCACAATCTTTTCCACAGCATAATGGAAGATTATGTAGATGATCTACTAGGAAAATCTAGGACTAGAGAAGATCACTTGAATGTGTTAGCTAAAATCTTTGATAGACTAAAGCAATACAAAGTGCGACTAAATCCCAAGAAGTGTGTCTTTGGGGTCACCTCTAGAAAACTCCTAGGATACATTGTGTCAAGAAGAGGAATTGAAGTTGACGCCACTAAGGTTAAGGCTATAGTGGAAATGCCTCCACCTAAAACACTTAAGAAACTTCGTAGCCTACAAGGGAAACTTCAGTCCATTTTCTGCTTCATAAAACAACTTGCAGACAAGTGTCAACCATTTCAGCATCTTCTCTGAAAAAATATATCATTTGTATGGGATAATCAGTGTCAGAATGCCTTTGAACAACTAAAGGAATATCTTTCTAACCCACCCGTTCTTATTCCACCAAAGAAAGGACAACCCCTCCTCTACATCTCAACAATATAAACAATGATAGGGGCCTTACTAGCACAACACGATGAACAATGAAAAGAGAGAAATATACTATATCAACCATAACTTGGTGACCTATGAACTGAATTACACTCCTATTGAATGAGCATGCCTTGCCATAGTCTTCACTTCTCAAAAGCTAAGACACTACATGCTCAACCACAAGATAAAGCTCATTGCCAAGATTGATCCGCTTAAATATCTACTAACTAGAGCAGCTCTTACAAGATGAATGGCTAAGTGGGTTATGATATTGAGTGAGTTCAACATTGAATACGTAGAAAGAAAAGATTTCAAAGGACAAGTGATTTCTGATCAATTGGCTGATGCACCTATCCCCACAAAACAACCACTGCTTGCAGACTTTCCAGATGAGTCCATATTAACAATAGCGCCAACAAAAGATACATGGAAAATGTATTTTGATGGATCCTACACACATCGTGGCTCAGGGGTAGGCATCTTGTATGTCACCCCTCAAGGAGACACTATTCCTAAATTCTACAAAATCACATTTCCATGCACAAATAATGTAGCAGAATATGAGGCCCTCATCACAGGACTTCACATGGCCATTTAGTGGAAAATTGAAAAGCTGACAGTTTATGGAGACTCCTAGTTAGTCATCAGACATGTTAACAATCAGTACAAGACAAAGGATGACAAACTCCTACCCTACAAAAGGATGGTAGATGATTTCAAAGATTATTTCCATGATATCCATTTTGAACAAATTCCAAGGTTGAATAACAAAGCAGCAGATGCTATGGCCACTATAGGATCCTTGGTTGACATAAAAAGGACAACAAAAAGTGTGAGTTCCTGATTGAAGAATTACCAATGCTGGCTTATGATGTACCACAATCAGAGATAGTGTGCGACATTGTTGGTCCCTTATCTCCTTGGTATCAAGAGACCTACATGTACCTTCATTCAATAACATCATCCCCCCAAATCTATCACCCGCACAACACAAAACTTTCATCTGCTGAGATTGCCATTTTACCCACATCGTATCGAAGAAGTCTTAATGGTACTATTTTATGATGTCTTAACTCTAGGGAAGCCAAAGTGGCCTTACAAGAGGTACACAAAGGCCTTTTGTGGGGCACACTCTAGTGGACCTACCTTAGAAAAGAAAATTCTGAGGATAGGGTACTATTGGCCAACTATGGAACAAGATGCTTATCGCTTTGTGAAGAAATGTCTACCATGTCAGCAACAAGGTGATCTCATCCATGTACCTTCACAGGAGCTGCAACTGATAACAACTCCTTGGCCCTTTTCACAATAGGGACTTGACCTCGTAGGAAAAATTCACCCACACTCATCCAATGGCCACAAGTTCATCATTACTGCTACTGAGTACTTCACCAAGTGGGTCGAAGCTATTCCACTCACTTTTACCACTAGCATCCAAATCACTAAATTTATCCTTCATTACATAAAATGTCGTTATGGCATTCCCTATTACATCATCACAAATAACAAGAAACCATTTAAAAACTAGGAAGTCCGCACCTTGTGCGAGAAATTCCACATCCAACATTTTTCCACAGCATATTACGCTCAAGGTAATGATCAAGCCGAGGATTCTAACAAAACCATCTTACGCATCCTGAAAAAGATGGTTAATGAAGCCACTCATGACTGGCACCTCCATCTCAACCCCGCCCTATGGGCCTATCGCACATGCATTCGCACACCCACAGGAACCACACCATACTCATTAGTATTTGGTTTTGAAGCCATTTTACCTATTGAGGTTGAGTTCCCTTCACTCAGGATTTCATTGCAGAATATAATCACTGAGGAGTACCAAGTTGCATGATTGAATGAGCTAGAGCTATTGGATGAGAAACACTTGGATGCTCTTAATCACCTTCAAGCCTATCAAAACCGTCTACGCAAGAGGTACAATAAAAAGATCAAGAACCACAAGTTTGAGATAGGTGACCTTGTCCTTATGGAGAATCAGAGAAACCTACAAGAGGGTCACAAGAAAGGAAAGTTTGAGCCTAATTGGTTGGGACCATATGTCATGACAGCTAGCTATGGGTCAGGAGCATATCATCTTGCAACACTTGAGGGGAAGCCTCTAGATGAGCCCATGAACATCATGCACCTAAAAATGTTCTATGCATAATCCATCAAGTATCCCAAAATTTAAAAAAAAAATAAATAAATAAAAAATAAAAATAAAAAAATCAAGAAAAACCCGAGTGTAATAAAGTCGTCCAATAGTGAAAATCACTTCGGCAATGCCTTGGATGAGTACCATGGTGAAAACCTATCTTAGGCGCCATATGTAGTGGCTAGTTCTACCAACTAATAAGCCCTCCCATGGATTGGAATTCTAAAACACCAAATCACCCACCCTACATTATCCCACCTAAGGCCAATCAATGAAACGAGGATCCTTGTATGCTCTCCTTGTACAGCTCAAAAAACCAAAAAAATCCAAAAACAATACAAAACTTAAAAAAACCCAAGAACATTAGAAAAATCCAAAAACAATACAAAAATCCACAAAACTCCAAAAAAATCACAAAATCACAAAAATATAAAAATAATCTTGCATCAACATCTCACTCAACACATCATCTTCCACCATCATCACATCTATCTGGGACCATTCCCACATCATCAAGTCAAACCAAAACTACATATTCATCTCACTCGCATCTTAAAATACCTTGATCCCGTGGACTCAGGGTATGTAGGTAGTCTAGAATATGAAGGAAGTATCCAGTACTCAAGGATATAAGATGCACCCATCCAACCAGTTGGATGGTCCCTATCTTCTGAGCTTACTAAATTCACCAAACAATACACAAGCTAAGCATAATGCCAAAACATCACATCTTATGCAAAAATTATCAATCAACAAATCAATCATAATCATCACATATGGCCTACTATCCTTTTGTCCACCTTTTGAAATTTATCTAACAACATCCAACCGATTCTCACCTTAATAGACATATTAATCCTACAACAGGCAAAATCCATCATCTTATCAACACTTATCTTGGCAAGAGATACAATGGCTATTTGTGTGGTTCGTTGGTCTTTTTGATTATTGATTTTTATTTTTGTCTTGTTCTAGGGATCATTCCAAAGCTACCTTGATCCCACCATATCATGGTACGTGGTGGAAAACACCTAGAATGGACATGGTCATTATTTTGCATGTCGTGCTTGTGGGTTGATTTCATTACTCCAAGAATGGTATTCATATCTTGAAGATGTAGGGTTGGTTCTAGCATATGGTTTCCCATTTGCATATAAGGTCAATCATACCTTCTATGTACTAAACAACTTATGCTTTGAGTCCCCTTCCCTCATCTAGGTAAGGTCATACTACCTTGGGCATGCATGAGACCAACCTATTGTTTGTGAGTCTAGTCCATGCAAAGATGGATATATATCATCACCTTGTCCTTTCATACCTTGGTGAAAAATATCCTCTTTTGCTATAATAAACCTAGAAATGCTCTCAATAATGTCAATGCAAGTACTTTACCTAGCTTACCCATCCCCCTTCTATCACCAACCATTCAACACACTATCTAGACTTAGCATTTAAAAATGACTCAAATCCCCCCTCCATTCACCCACTCTAACATCCCCCCACTCTAACATAATCCCCCCACAATCA
The DNA here is from genome assembly GCA_027924645.1 of Cunninghamia lanceolata. Classification (NCBI taxonomy): domain Eukaryota; kingdom Viridiplantae; phylum Streptophyta; class Pinopsida; order Cupressales; family Cupressaceae; genus Cunninghamia; species Cunninghamia lanceolata. The sequence goes on along the minus strand of BSBN01000112.1, from coordinate 19,125,718 downwards.
ATCACTCCAACCAATCCACTCTACATACTCCATCCATTCCAACCAAACCCGTCTAATAACGTGGTGTCTAAAGTGACCTAACTATCCCTTAAACTACCCCAAACACCTAACCCCATCACCCAGGGTTCAAAGAACATCACATATATCATGACATCCAACCGTAGCATCAACCCATCCCATCTCATTATCATTTTACCATTGCATTTATTCATTTCATTAATCAATTCATCATTTGTCCATTTGCATTATCATAGTCACCTACCATTTTACCATTTGCCCATTATATTACCTTTCATCATTAATCCATTTTGCCATTAAACATTTTTCATCATTTATCCATTTCATTCATCATAACCATTTTACCATTTGTCCATTACATTACATTTTATCATTTATCCATTCATTAATCAATTTTGCCATCATTACATCCATTATCATTTATCATTAAATAACATATCCATTTTACCATTTATCCATCACATACATAATCATTACATATCCATTTCATATTTTATCATATATAATATATGTTTATTAATCTGAGCATATATTCCATCCATATCATCATCAATAATTCATTATCATTAAAACATTTATTCATCCATTCATCATTACATCCATTATCATTTATTTCATTAAATCATATCTATCCATCTATCCATTTATCCATACATACTCATTACATATCCATTTCATTTTTTATCATATATTATATATGTTTATTAATCTGAGCATATATCCCATCCATATCATCACATACAGAAACAGGAAATGCATCCATAATAAAATACTATCATAAATATCACATAATAAAAGAATAATCCATCACATCCATAAACATCTATCATAATCATAAATATATCATCCACATCATATGATAAACATCCATAATGCATAAACCATCATATCATAAACATCCATAAAGTACATCACCGCAAAAATATGCATCGCTCAAAAATAATATAAATGTCATGATACATAACCATAATACAACAAAAATCAACCCCGGGTTGATGACTCCATGGTAGAGTCGGTAGGCGATCCAGGTTGCTGCTAAGGTGGCTGCTGTGGAGGTGCATGCGGCTGTTGCACAGACTGTTGAGATCTCCTGGACCTGTATGACCTAGACATCCTTGATCCGATCCTCTAACTATAACCAGGTATCTGCTGATCCTCAGGAACTACAACACAGTAGGCACCATAATAATACTCAACTCACAAGCACTAATCTAAGAGTTGGTCCTGTAGCTGCTGGATCCGAACCTGGGAGTCTGAGTAAATCTGGCCAATGCTAGTCCTAGCTACCATCCCTTGTAGTTGGGTAATCTCTGCCTGCTGACTGGTCACCTGTCCCTTTGTCTACTGAGCTCTAGTCTCAGAACTCTACAACCTAGCCTCTGCTGCCTGCCACAATGCCCTCTCTTGATCTCACTCAATTGTAACCGCAACCACCTGGGCCTACAACTGTCCCCTATAGGTGCCCTATCTGGGCATATAGCATGCAGATTTGAGGATCCCCATCTCCATCACTCACTCCATCTAATAGGGCCTGAACTCCTATAACCGTTGTAGCTCCTGTCTCTACAGAGCCACCTCATCCTCTAGACTGGCCACCTGGGCCCGTAGAATAACTGCCTCCTTCTCCCCTTGGCTCGAGTCCATCGACGCCCAATCTAAACATCGGGAAGAGGCCCATGCCCTGTACCTAAAGTCCCGGCACCTGATATGCCTACCCCAGATGTCCCCACCTGCTAAGGCAAAGCCTATGGCTGTGGACCGTACTATCCCTGAGCTTGCTGCTGTTGCCGAGGTGCACAAGGTGGTGGCATATATCCTATCTATACCTACTATTGGGGTGGTGCCTGTCCCTATCCCTGCTGCTGCTGTGGTGCTTGCAGCAACAACATCTGTCCCGTATGTCCCTGCTGCATAGGTACTTGCTGAGGTACCTTTTACTGTGCCTACTATCGCTGCCTCAGACCTTGACCTCTCCCCAAAACCTGCTCTACTACTGTTGCATCCAAAATCCCAATAACATCACCCTCATTAACCTCCACTTCCTCCAGCACTATCTCCTCCTTAACCTCGTCGCCCTCCTCCCCCTCCTCCACTATCATATTTGGATCGGCTGTAGGATCTGTCAAGTGAATCGGCCTCCACACTGCCCACCACTGATCATAATCTAGGGTGGTCCTTGCATCTACCATGATACTCCTCCAATCCCACTGCACAGGTTGCAATCCTACAATATCCTGAATAGCCACTTGGGGATGTATTCTCGGTGGCCATCTGACATCCTATAGTGTCCTCCCAAAAATCACCAATCACCTGTGGCAAGTCCTGTCGCAACCCAAACTGCCTCATCACCTGTGAGGGGAGATACATATCAATGGTATGATCCCCTCGGCCTATCAAGTGCCTAGCCTAGAATGTATACGGCATATGGATGTGATCATCCTCCCAGGCCTCAACTTCGATATAGGGACGTCACATAATACGTACCAAGTCATAAAAAATATGTCGCCAATATCGCAGCTACCCAATATAAGAATATTGGAGTGGTGTCCTATACAAAAATACAAATGCCTCAAACTATCCTTGAAACAGAGCACCCTAGGCCTTGTGATACCTATGTGCTCAAAGGGCCACACATGTAGTAGTGTCACCCTAGTTGATAGAGCCCCATCCAGGTGATACACAATAGTGTGCATCTCAAGGTACAACTTCCCTAACATACATGGTCCCCATGCATACATCGTCTCATGCTGAACCATTTGCTCAATCTCCTCACCCTAGCCAATCGAGAAGCCCTGCACACGTCGATCCGGCATCACCAGTCCTCCAATCACTGCACACAGAACTAGTGTAATGTCATCTACTCCAGCCACCAACATCCAAGCATAGCTCATCCGCCGTCAATCTGTTGTAAGAACTGGGTGACTTTGGGCAAATGCCTTATCTAAGGTTGCTCGTCCTCTACAAATATCATACCTAGGCCTCACTCCAGCACTCGGCAACCTCAGAATCCTCCACACATCCTCCAAGGTGATGGTGATCTCACCTGTAGGTAGTAGGAAGGAGCATGTCTCACTCCTCCACCACTCTATTAGGGCTGTCATCATAGCCCTATGTGCCCGTATAGTGTGCATCTCAGACATTACATGTAGTCCCAATCTCCCTAATCTGGCTAACGCAACTTGTTCAAAGCCATCTAACAACCTCATAATTGCGGGAACTTGTCACTCTTGCGAAGCCACAATATGCCCATCAATCTGCATTTGCAAAATAATCATCAAAAAACTAATCTTTCTTCTAATTCATTTCCATGGTGCTATTCCTAGCCCCTATGGCACCAAAACAGACTTTGGTGCCAGTTTTAACCCATATGGTGCCAATCTAGAGGATGGTACCAATTTTCCCTATTTTGGCCCCAATCCAGAGGATGCGCCACTTCTCTCAGTTTTTGCACCAATCTAGAGGATGGCGCCACTTCTCCCAAGTTTGGCGCTAAACTAGAGTTTCGCACCAAAATGCCTTTAAATCCAAAAAACCCTTAGCACCATTCTAGAGCATGGCGCCAAAAACCCTAGGTTTGGTGCCATTCTAGACGATAGCACCAAGCACCAGCATATGGTGCTAAATTGCTAACTATTCAACCTATGGTGCCAAATTGGAGTTTGGCGCTAAAACTTTCACTGATGGCGCCATTTCTCTGAAAAACCCAATTTCAGGATGGCACTAAACTAGACGATGGTGCCACAAAATGCTAAAAAGTTGCCAAAACTTCTCAAAACCCCCATTGGCCTATGGTACTAATCCAGAGGATGGCGCCAAATGGATGCGTTATGGCGCCAGACCGCCTAAAATACCCATTTCTTGTGCAATAAATGACCCAAAACCTAAAATTGACAAAGTCAAAGATAGTCATCATACCCATGGGTCCGCTAAGGGTGATCTCAGGTAGGTACAGACTCGCTCGGATCGATGCTCGTAGTGTGGGAAAGGTGGTTGCATCTCCATCTCGTCTTCTCTCCTCTCGTCTAATAAGTTCAATGTGTGTAAATGTGGCACTTTGGGCCCACATTTTCTATTTGTAGCATGCCATGTCATCCTCCAACACACGTTTCTCTCCCCAGGGTTCAAAACATAACTTTTTTTGCCCATTTTTCTTTCTGTCAACCTGTTTTTCCATCTTCTATCCATTTTTCACCACAATTTCTCCCTTTCAAGAGATCATAAAAAAAAATTTAAATTTTTTTCACCCAACCTCTCTAGGGGGCATCCCTCATCCATTTTATTCCAACCTAGCAGCTGGGGCAAATTCTTTGACTTGACACCATATCCCTACTAGGTCATGATGCCACGCCAAAGAGGGGCAAATGTAGACACCTAAAAATGTCTTAACTATCTAACTATCCTCTGACATCATCCACAACACTAATTCTTCGTCCAATTAATTCATTAAATTATTATTTAATTAATTATTACATCCTGCCCATAAATCATTCACTCATCCCTCATCAATTCATCCCTAAAATTGAATTAATTTAATTAATTCAATAGTCACACATTGCTAACATCATCCAATTGATTAAATAAATATGTCAAATGTTTATTTAATTAAGTTGCCCTCTTCCCTAAACCTAATTAATTAGGTAAATCATGCTTATCTGATTAATTAAGACTACTAATTAGCCTACCCCTAACCTAGTTGATTAAATAGCCATTATTTAGTTATCTACCCTAGCCTACATGACCCCTAGACCTGGATTAATTAAATAAATCACTATTTAATTAATCCTAAACCATGATTACCTCATCCACTAATTTTTCTAGCCACATTAACTAAGGTAATCACCTTGATTAACTTGGCCAACGCATGATTAACACCTTCTCCCACACCCACAAATTAAAAATTACAAAATATTCATAAGCACTCCAACTCATTTTTACCATTTTCATAATAAAATATCTTCCTCTTTTTTAGCTTACAAATGTAAGAGGCCAAAAATGTGCATGTGTCACATGTCTCTCACAACTCCACATAAAATAGAATTTTTAATTCCAACTCATCCTAAGGAAATTAATTTAAAATTTCCTCATCCATCTAAATCACATTTATTGCTAAGTCCTCAAAATGAATAAAATATTCATTTTTATTCTCCATTCTCCAAAATTGTTGATCAAATCCTAGCCCTTCATCTCACAATCAATCTCATCCATTGATCTCAACAATGAATCTCCACCATTGGATCAAAATCCCCTCCAATTTGCCTATAAATACAAGCCTCCACAAGCCATTTGGACATCCAATTTTAGAGTAATGTTATTATGCCCAATTTTCTCTCCACTCTTGTGGGTGCTAAGTCTTCAACCTTATCAAGGAGTAGGAGGATCTTAAGGTATAATTTGTGTGTTTTCATGCATTTTACTTGTGTTTTCACCTTTTAGATTTCTCTTGTCTTCAATACCCACAATGAAGTAGAGGGTGATCAAGGGATTTTTCTTCCTTATTATACATGAAACACTTGGCTAAACCTAAAAAACCACACTTCTTAAGATTATCAAATGTTATTATTTTGTTCAAGCATGCTAACCAAACAAAGGCATTACACTTAGGAGGCACTCAATTACATCAAATCATGTATATTGATAAATCATTGAGGGGAGGAAGATCATGAATATGAAAGATAAAATATCTAGGTCTTATTACTTTGAAAGCACTTGATGTGTCACTATTCCAAATTAATTCATCTTCCCTAAATAGATTAGGGATACTAGTGTTTTTAAATAGATTGATACAACATTCTTTCTAAAACTCTAAGGGAAGTAAAAGAAAGCAAAAACAAAGTGTTAGTTTATGTACAACATCTCTCACTTTTAGTGTATTTAAGTTATCTTCATTGTGATTATGTGGTGAATGATCATGGTTTATTGCTTTGATATTTGTGTGCAAACTGTTGATTTAATGCATTATCGATAATATGTAATCAAAGATGTTAATAATTAATCAACATAGTTAACTACTTATGTTATGATTATATTATTATTGCAATTGTTATTATTGGCTAACAATGATACTAAGGTTTTGTGCAAGTTTATTGTTATGTTTTAGGTACATGTACTTGGGGAAGGTGAACTAGGTCCTAACATTAAAGGATCCTGAGATAGTCCATTTGTGTGAGTAATAAATAGTAAACTAAAATAATTAATTAATAAAAAATAAATAATTATTTATGTTTAATTATTTATTTGATGTTTGAAAATTATAAGATACCTATAATCTATTATAAATTATCTTTAAGCTTACCTATTGATAGATCGACACCAAGAGTAACTGAGGAACTCTTTCAAACTTCTCTATCAACAGTTAGCGCAAGAGCACAACTTTTAATCCATGTGCCCTAAGCGAGGTTGCACCAGTGTGCAAGAGAATTCCTTATTGGTACTTTAGTGCAAGAGCATGACTTTGAATATGTGTGCCCCAAGTGAGGTTATGCCAGTGCGCAAGAGAATTCCTTATTGGTACTTTAGCGCAAGAGCATGATTTTGAATCTGTGTGCCCTAAGCAAGGCTACACCAGTGCACAAGAGAATTCCTTATTGGCACTTTATGGATCTTTCTAATTGGCATCAGTGTTTCTCCAAGTTCTTGAACTTGTAAGATTACTGAAAATAACATGTTTAGGCCATTTCACAAATCAGTGAACTTGAAAACTCTTGAACCTTTCCTTTATAAAGCCTTTTTGGCAAATTGGCGATTCAGTGAACTTTAGAACTTTCAAACTTGGCCTTTATGATGCTTTTCGGTAATTTGGTACTTTCTTGAACCTTCAACTTCTCTTTCAGTGAATTGACATTTTTGAGAACTTGCGAACTAACTCTTTCTTTGTAAATCTCTTTTCGGTGAGTCAACGAATCGACGAACTCACAAACTTGTGAACTAATGAACTATTTTTCATAATGCCTTTCAGTAAATCAACAAATTGGAAAACCTTGTAACTTTCAAACTCCTTAGGCTTTGACGACTTATTTGGTTCGCAAACTTGAAAGTTTGCCGAAACAATGCCTTTACGACAAATTGACACTTTTACAAACTTCTGAACTTCTTCTTCGATGATTAGTTTGGTTTGCAAACTTGAAATTATGCTGAAAATGAAATACAACCAAGTCTTTCAGCGAAATGATAACTTTGCAAACCTTGAAGTGTGTTGAAAAAAAAAGAAACAAGTTGTCAATGAAATGACGAGTTCACGAACCTAGGTTTTTTCTAAAAATGAAGGAGAACAAGGTCTTTCAGTGAAATGAGAGGTTTGCGAACATTGGGTTTTTTTGAAATTCTCTAAATTCCACTCAATTTCTCCAAACTTCACCAAATTGAAATGGAAAATACCCATTACGCTCTTCTACAAGGTGAAGCCCTTGATTTGATGAAAATGAATCTAAAATTTCTGCTGAAGCAAGCTATTAGAAACCAACAAAGGCAAGCAAAATTGGACAAAACTATAAACAAAAACTTGAAAATGTTTTTGGTTGATGTAAGATTGCTCATGGACCCAGATGCTCTTGCATCAGACACGCTAGGTAAGAAGTTTGTGAGCATAGCTCACAAAATGGAGTTGGATAGTAGAACTACCCTTCCAGGTTGTAAACAACCCTAAAAAAACTCCATTACTATGACATGTACCTTGAAATTCTTCTTCCTTCTTCTCTTCCAGCATCTGCTTGGAACTCTACCTATTTTCTTCCACCAATTTTTCTCACCATCCTCTTTTCCACTTATGAAATTTATTCCTCCATGTACTGACCTCCTCCTCCAATTGCACCTTCCTCTCTTTCTTCCTCTTGTGGGATCCATCCCACCATATTCTAGCCTCCTCCACCAAAATTATTGCTCCCTTGCTAATTCATCTATACATAAGTTGATATAATAAACTTTGTGGAAATTAAAGATTTCCATATCCTCCTCTACATTCACTTTTTCATACTCTTCAACTTCCTCATATTCTTCCACTCTAACCATGTCATCCACATGTGAATCAACATCATCTTTATCATCACAAAATTTGGAAAATCTAAATATTACCTCTTTCCCCTCTACTGTTGCAATAGTTTCTTCACCACCATCAGTTGCAACATCTTTATCTTTTCTCTCGACTGTACTTTCATTTTCCTCATCACCAAGTTGCTTCATGCTTTGTTATACCTTGTTCTCCAACAACTTCATGTCCTCCAAAGGACACACGACAACTATTGCACTATCATTCTCCTCCTCAATCTCAACTACAACTTCTTTCTCCATGTCTTCCATGCCTTCCAAAAGACATGTTTATGCTATTGCAATCTCCTCTTTTTCTTCTTCTTCTTCTTCTTCTTGCATGCAAATTTCTTCTTTAGTGCTATCTACAACACACTTTGCTTCATCTTTTCTTCCACCTGCAAACAAAATAGAATTACAAAAATCATAGGAGTTAGCTTCTTCCATCTTCTCTTCTTTTTCTTCTACTCTCCTCCAAAGCATCGAATCTCCTAGATACTTTTGCACACTTTGTCTGAATCCTAGCCTAACTTTCTTCCTCTAAAATTCTCTCTCCTCTCAATAAATGAAAATTTTAAAGCCTTACCCAAGGCCAAACTCATAATCTTCCTCTTTGCCATCTTCACACACATACAATCTCACAATCTTCAATTTCTACAACCTGCACACACACACATACCTTTAGGCACACATCAACTCACAAAAACTTCAATGCCTACAATCTCTACCATTACAGGTCTCCTCTCATACCTGCAACAAAACTCTCACACACAAAACTTTCCTCTACCGAACAAAAATCTTGGAAAATGCACTTCTCAAAACCCCCTCTACCCATTTTCACACTATGGGGGAAGTTTGCACACCTTCTACCCAACCTTCATCTCTGCTGGAGGATAGCCAATCTTCACAATCTTCAATTTCTACAACCTGCACACACACACATACCTTTAGGCACACATCAACTCACAAAAACTTCAATGCCTACAATCTCTACCATTACGGGTCTCCTCTCATACCTGCAACAAAACTCACACACACAAAACTTTCCTCTACCAAACAAAAATCTTGGAAAATGCACTTCTCAAAACCCCCTCTACCCATTTTCACACTATGGGGGAAGTTTGCACACCTTCTACCCAACCTTCATCTCTGCTGGAGGATAGCCAACATGTCTCACACAAGTTTAATTTCTTGACTCTTTACAGTTATAGAAATTTCTTTCACACCTCAACACATTTCTATCCTCTCAACACATCTCTTACCTCAACACACTTCTCCTAGTGAGTAAACCTTGGTCTAATACCATTTGATGCAGTCATGACCAAGGGGTCTTATCAAACCACTTAGTCATGCAGCCAACACAACACAACGAAAGCATAAATTCATAAAACAATGACAAATAATTTGCAGTTTATTCAAAATCAAAAAACTTACATTCATTACAATAACTTCAGGAGTGCATATTCTACACAATCTCAATCAACCATTCCTTCAATGACAAAGTCTCCTCTACTGGCTCTGTATATTTCTCTCCTCGTGATACCATCTCCTTCTTACTTGCAACTTCTGAAAATCTGGCTAAGACTCCAGCCAAGTGCCCCCCAAACTGAAATCCTCGATTGCCTTTTGTAGGTTGAGGAGTCGACGGTTTCAAAATTGAATCCCAATAGGTGCCATCTACCAAAATGATATATTTCAACCTCCTCACAAAGTACCTCATTGACAATTTAACCATTTAGAGCCCCATTTAAAACTTACATATTTGATTATAATGTCTATCAACATTCGATTATCTTCAAACTTACTTGTTGATAGATCGGGACCATGAAGAACTGAGGAACTCTTTCAAACTTCTCTATCAACAGTTAGCTCAAGAGCACAACTTTGAATTTGTGTGCTCTAAGTGAAGCTGCACTGGTGCACAAGAGAATTCCTTATTGGCACTTTAGTGCAAGAGTGTGACTTTGAATCCATGTGCCCTAAGAGAGGTTTCGCCAATGCATAAGCGAATTCCTTATTGGAACTTTAGTGCAAGAGTGTGACTTCGAATCTATGTGCCCTAAGTGAGGCTATGCCAATGCATAATAGAATTCCTTATTGGCACTTTATGGATCTTTTGAACTAGCATCGGTATTTCTCCAAGTTCTGGAACTTGTAAGATTGCTGAAAATAACATGTTTCAGCCATTTAGCAAATCGGTGAACTTGAAAACTCTTGAACCTTTCCTTTATAAAGCCTTTTTGGCGAATCAACGATTCAGTGAACTTTATAACTTTCAAACTTGGCCTTTATGATTCTTTTCAGCAATTTGGCATTTTCTTGAACCTTCAACTTCTTTTTCAGCGAATCAACATTTTTGAGAACTTGAAAACTAACTCTTCCTTTGCAAAGCTCTTTTTGGTGAGTTGGTGAATCGGTGAACTTGCTAACTCGTGAATTGATGAACTCTGTTTCATAGTGTATTTTAGAAAATCGACAAATATGCAAACCTTGTAACTTTCAAATTCCTAAGGCTTCAGTGACTTGTTTGGTTCACAAACTTGAAAGTTTGCCAAAACAATGCCTTTTCGGCAAATCAACACTTTTGCAAACTTCCAAACTTCTTTTTGGGTGAATAGTTTGGTTTGCAAACTTGAAATTATGTCAAAAATGAAATAAAACCAAGTCTTTTGGAGAAATGATAACTTCACAAACCTTGAAGTGTGCCTAAAACAAAAGAAACAAGTTATCGACGAATTGAAGAGTTTGTGAACTTAGGTTTTTGCCAAAAATGAAGGAGAATAAAGTATTTCGGTAGAATGAGAGGCTTGTGAACCTTGGGTTTTGCTAAAATGCTCTAACTTCCACCCAATTTCTCCAAACTTCACCAAATTGAAATGTAAAATACCCATTATGCTCTTCTACAAGGTGAAGCCCTTAACTTGATCAAAATGAAGCTAAAATTTCCCCTGAAGCAAGCTACCAAAAACCAATAAAGGCAATCAAAATGGAACAAAATTGGAAACAAATACCTAAAAATATTTTCGGTTGATGTAGGATTGTTCATGGACCCGGATGCTCTTGCATCAATTGTGCTTCAAATTTTGTTGAGCTCTAATTTTATTACTCTTCCACCTATATGTCCATTAGATTTAGCTAGTGGGCTACCTAATTAATGAAAATACATTGTGCAAATTCCTTAGAGTTAATAGAGATACATCCTCTACCTCTTCCTATGGATGACTTCTATATTAATTCTCATGTACACACACATACATATAATTTTGTGGGCATATTACATTCTAGAGACACATCCTCTTCCTCTCATGCTACTCCACAATTTACTTCTTAGATGAGGAGATCCTACAAAGTAACTATTATGGTCCATTACATGTCATTGCCAATCTTAGATGATTGTAATGCTTACCTTTATCATGATCCTAATGCTTCTCACATGTTCACATCTTATGATTCTTTATCACTCTTATGATCCTATATTTCTATCCTTATCATGCTCATGGTTCAATTTTTATGATCCTTATCATGCTTTGATCTTATGATTACATGTTATGATACTTGTCATACTCACATGTTTTACATACTATTAGTAACTACATGATCCTCATCTATCCTTTAGAGCTATCCTTATCTTATCATTTTCCTATATTCGAGGCAAGCATTGGGAGGCATCTTGCTTTTCTCTTATTACACATGTATGCTTTCATGATTATCTCCTACTCATGTTCTTCCATGCTTATTATATAATGATATATTTTACTATGTTTACATGCCTTATCATGCTTATATCTTTTCTTGTCTCCTTTATTTCCTTGCAACTTTTGTGTGCAACCAATTGGAGGGGCCATATATGTCACTAGCATTTCTTTGTGATTTATGTTTTTCAATGATAAGATCATATTCATTCCCATGTCTAGGGGAGATTTACCAATTCACATACCTTAGCTTTGTCTTCAGTTTTGACAGGACCATAGATATTGAATAGGTGGAAAGAGAGCTTGGAGGATAAGCATAGAACATCCACAACCATCCAATTCAGGCATTTGAAGGTGACCACCACTTGAACTCTAGATGATCTCTAGAGAATTCCAATACCACTAGACACATCGTTCATCCGGACAAAGTGGCGTTTCTAATCAATGTAATGAGATAAGAATTTTTTTGATTCTTTAAGCTTGAGTTTGGACTCTTAGATGAGAGTGATATCTAAATTCATCATCTCAATTTGATGCTTAACCAAGCACTGCTTGTTAGGGGTGTTCAAGCCCCTAACATTCCATGATGTGAGCTTCATGGTGACGCAAGAGAGGGTCTTCCTCCCTTGGAATTCAGAAAAAAATTATTAATTAAGACTTGGTCGCTGGCTTCTACGTCAATTTCCCTTCTTTGTTTGTTGGTCTTCCTACCTTTTTTCTTCCCTAGATGAACATTTGGTTTGGAGATTCTAGATGCAAGCTGATCTAGAACCCTAGATTCAAAGAACCCAAACTCATCTTCTCCCATAAATTTGTCACCTAACCATTCCAAATCCACCTTATCTGCTTCCATGAAGGGATTTGGGATAGGAGGGATCACTTCCAAAACCAAACCTGATTGTGGCAAGGCTGGGATAGACACCTCATCAGGGTTGGTCAAGTAAGTGGTAGGGGAATTGGGGGTTGGGTCCATTAGGTGCGAGTTTGCGGTGGTTTTCTTCACTGGAGTCCATCTCTTAGAGGGTGGGTAAGGTCTCAAAATGTAGTTGTTCAAATTATGATCTCTATGGTGACATTTTGAGCAGAAGAATTTGGTCTCTTCAATCTCAATTTGTTGAAACCAGCATCTCGTAGCCGAAGCAAGAGACATCTCCTTAGGAATGTCGGCAATGGCGGCCACCTTCACCCTCACATACAAATAAGAGTTCCCTTCCAAAAGATCAGTGTCAATTTCCATAGCCATTCCAAGGGTGTCACCAATCTTTTTCAAACATTCTTTGGACTAGAATTCTACTGGTAGATTATACAACTTTGTAGCCAAATCGATGAAGTCACCGGATTAGTGACAATCGGGTTGAAATTAGGGCACAATTTTTTAATGAACAAAACATCTTCCCCAAACCTCTAGGGCGCCCCAGCAAGGATACTATTGCGATCCTGTTTGTTCAGGCAAATAGCAATGAAGAAGCATTTCGGCAGAAATTTTAGGGCAAAGTTGGTCTTCCAGTTCTCTTTCGCCCAATTTTTTATTTCTTCACGGGATCTCTTTTGTCTGATGAACCTGACATGAATTGCAACTTCTTTTAGCATTTGCGAATCTGGAAGAGCCTCTATTGAGAGATCAACTACAAAACATGGTTTGTCTTGGCTACGCTGGCTGACGGTTGCACTCGCTGGAGAATTTGAATTTTGCAGCTTTTTTGAATTGTGAAAACGACTGCAGAGTGCCATTTTAAAAAAAAATCCAGGAATGAATATTGTTTGAATACATATGTATATCTATAGGTTTGTATTTATTTTCTCATTTGTACATATCATTGTCCTAATATGCTCTTGTTGATGAGTTTTTCTTATGTATTTTATGGGGTGTCTATTACATATTTGGGGATGTTATATATATATATATATATATATAACCACTTTTTCAGAAAAATAAAGATTCTCCTGTTCTTTCTTTATTATTTTTTTTATGAATTTTATGATCTTTGAAAAATTTGAAGTTGTTAAAACTAATTTTTCTTAATTTTTTTAAAATTATATACATTTTTTAATTTTTTCATATCTTAAATTATGGTATCTAGAATTTTTTAACAGTTAAAAATTATAAAAACAAATATAATTGAATAAGTTTAAAATGTTTTTTAAAATTAGAATATATAATTAATTTTCATATTTTAAAAATTAATTTAATATTTTTTTAATTTAATTAATTTTTATATAATTAATATAATGGTATACTTTTTATAATATTAATAGTAAATATTTATTTGGAAAAAATAGAGTTTAGTTATGGAGGAAGTGATGAAAACTCAATCACTCTCAATCTTTAGTTTGAAAATTAGGGAAGAGCTTAAACACGTTGTAATTGTGCCGATTGTTCAAATTTGGTCGAAATTCTATTGACTTGTCTGTTTTATGCATTTAAATCGACAAACATGAGGGTCGAAATCATGGAGGAGGGTCGAATGCACACATCGATTATATCTGCGGGAGATAAAAAATGCAAGAAAATTGTCGGCACACAATGTACCAATTGTTTACGGTACTCGAAAAATTAGAGGGGTTACATTTATGGGCATTGTTCAAGATTAGAGGAAGATTGCACGTGCCCACTCAAGAGGTGGCCAACATATAGGGTTTCTACACCCCATCCATTGGATGTCCTCGAACTCTGTGTTCTAGTCAAAACCTTATTAATATAGGAATGTTTTAACATTGCCAAGGCTGAGAAAGTAATTAAGTTTATGCAACGCTAGGCTAGGCTAATGAAATGCGAGGATAGGACTTACGACACCAGTTGCATCAACACCAAAAGTATCTCTAATCCATGTTTTATGTATAGCTCATATAAATAAACGTAACTAGGAATCTCGACTTGTCCTTACCTTTTTGTAAATGCTCATATTGGCTTGAAAAATTCATGGATATAAAATCTACCACTGCTTAAAACTCTGAATATAATCATCCTTTTTCACAATCTTGATATAGTGAGAGCGATGAGACTATCTGATTGAATGTTGAGGGGATGCTCAGGTAGGAAACCTTATGGTTGGAGTAATTTGAAGAAGATTTTTTCAGCTTTTGTCTGCTTTATGGTAAAAATGATAGACAATCTGCTCTCTGCCCATACCAAAGAATCTGATCACACCTGCAAAAAGAAAACGAAACAATATGGGTCCAACTCCATGGTGTGGGATCTGACAAATAACTACATATATGAATGCCGCTTAAACTTCCAATCCTTCCTACTTGAAAATGACGTCGCAGGTAGAGTAGAGTTAGTTTTGAGAGGGAAAATCAGTCAGAATTCACCACCGTATAAACAAAAAAATAAAACCATTTATATAACTAGCAGTTGCACAATGTTAGCAATTTTGCGGATAGGTAATGTTTATTGAACTTGGGACTTGCATTGGTGGAGTTTTCTTAGTTTTTCTTTTAAAGACGTAGATAGTCACCATAGCAGTCTCAAGTTTTGTCATGTGAAGATGGAATTTAAAAAGATGAAAGGCAATAACATGAAATTTTTATTAAAGTCAATGTTCAAAAATGAAAAAATAGAATAAATTTAAAAGAAATTTAAAGTTATTGAATCAGAACTTTCACAAAAAGTAAATTGTCTAAAAATAATATGTTTTTTTTGTCAAAACAAAGTGGGATACAAAGGAAAAGCAACACCCAATTTAGTATGTGGGCTAAGTGAAAGATGTACACCAAATAAAGCACCCATTTCATTTCAAAACAAATAAAATTATAGATGGGAAGTAGCAGTAGTTGGGAACAGGGCTTAAATTTGATAGCCGTATGCCAATATTTAGGAATTTTTGCAGTAAAATACAACCAATATTTTCAAAAGACTGTATCACATGAAAGGAGAGATTTTTGACAAACTGTCAAAATTTATATAGAATTATGATTATATATATATTTGGTTTATATATCATTTTAAATATACTCTAATATATTATAGTATTTTAAGGGCACCTTTGAATGGATAACTGTCTGTAAAATATTTGCTTGACAGGCAAGGTCAACTGTCAAATTTAAGCCCTAGTTGGGAACCAATTGTTGTTGCTCTTTAAAAACTAAAAACAATAAAAAAATAAATAAGACATTTGACAGAGGTTGCCAGTGGGTTGTTCTAGAAAACTATAACACTTGCGGATCATACAATAAAGGCCACCATCTAAATCTTTAATACCAATCCATTATTTTAGTACTTGAACCTTCTCAACAACAATAGGGAGATCTTGATAACCAATGAAAAATCCCAATTAAAAAATAAAATTTTGGCTAAAAGAATGTTTTTGAGTTTAGTTTTCAACTAGTGTCATTTGAAGAGGTCAATGATGGTCTGCATATGTTGAAGATGATCATTTCAAACATAGATAATTATGCAAATAACAAATGAGAAACATGCTATATGTAATTTTAACCCAATGATAGCTCTACATGATTGTTTGTTCTCCTCTTAAGTATGGACATTAAATTTGCTGCAACATAAATAAATATCTATGTAAAACAATCATTATCACCTCACTGTCTGTATAAATAGATTTTCTTTAATCCAAACATAAATAATGTATCCATATTTCAACTAAAAAGTATCTTATCAATATTAGGAAATAAATAATTTTTGAAATGCTCTCTCACACCAATATGAAATGCTCTCTCACACCAATATAAACCAAGGGCTGAAATTTACTATTAGATATTGTATCTATCTACCCTATACTCCAAGTCCCCTATCTCCTCAAAGACAAGATGTCAAGGAAAATACAATTTTTTTCCCTCTCAAGTAAAAATAACCAAATTAATCAAAAATAAAAATCAAATACTTTTTTTCATACTTTAGCAAGAGGCATATTATGAATAGGTAAGACGAGTCCTTATTGCATTGTCAAATGCAAAAACGAGGAGAAAAAAAACAACACTACATCCAATAAGGAATTGTTTTTTCCAATCACAATTTAACTATATATTTTGTACATAGTTTCTATTGCTATCCATGGTGAAAGAAAAGCCTTATTACTTGAATCTAGATTGTTCTCAAATCCATCCCAAAGGAAAGGGGCATGGTCTTTAATACATTTGAATCGATTCACTTCTCCCTTCACACGTCCCACTCCCAAATCTGGTATGGCTACCCTTTTCCCTAATTTTTGGTAGGCCAACAGATGGTATCAACCAAGGAATACTACGACCTATCTTAGCCAGCAACCATTGTGTCCTTTCCTTTAAATACACTCTATAATTTGATTTCCAAATATCTCCAAGGAAATATTCAATCTTTCAACCCAAAACTAGAAATGATATATCTTTATCAATCACCAAATTCTTACAAAATTGCAAGCATTTAGCTTTTAGGTGAACTTTAGATGAATCCAGTCAAATGGGTAAGAGGGTTTTCATCTTAGAAAACATTCTTTCCAGAAGGGTTTTCATCCTAAGGAAAACTAGATAAACACTGTTCAATCTTCTCAAGTTCTAGAATGAACTTCCTCTTCTCAAGTTCTCCTTTTATACACTTTTTTGAATAATTAAAATATTATTTTTCACCACTTTTCATTTTCTCTCTCAAAAGTGACTTTTTAAATTATTTTAATTTAACGTTACTTTTTTACCCCAAAATAATTCACTTTTATGGTCCTCTTTAAATATCACTTTTGTAATGTTGATCAAGGCTTAAATTGGACAGTTGTATAGCTGTATTTAGACATTTTAGCTGTAAAATACAACTGAAAATTTGAAAAGACTGTATCATATGAAAGGAGATAATTTGGACAGACTGTCAAAACTTATATATATATATATGGTTTCTATATAATTTATATTATACTAATGTATGTCATAGTATTTTAAAGACACTATTAAATAGATAACTGTAATAAAAAAATTGCTTGACAGTCAAGGTTGACTATCAAATTTAAGCCCTGAATTGCTGATCATCCTTCATAAAAATAATTAAATAAACATAAGTTGCCTTTAAAATAACATCTGTAGACAACTTAAGTTAATTAATTGATTATTCCCTTGCAACATCCCAATTAACCTATGAGAATTAAAATAGGCTAAGAGTCTTTGAAATTCTTCATGCTTGCAAAGGGAGCATTACGTTATGAGTGGTAGAAACTTTTTAAGTCTAACTTAAATGATAACTTAAATGATGTTAGAAAAGAAAGGAGAAAAATATAATGTTCTAATAGCTCAATTCAAAGATATCATTACACGCAGGGCTTAAATTTGACAGTCAACATCACTTGTCAAGCAATTTTTTTATGACAGTTTTCTATTCAAAGTTGCCCTTCAAATACTATGACATGCCTTAGTATAAGTAAATCAGATATAAATCAAATATATATATCATCATAATACTATATAAATTTTGACAGTTTGTCCAAAATCTCTCCTTTCATATGATACAGTCTTTTTAAAATTTTGATTGTATTTTACAACAAAAATGCCTAAATACAGCGATACAATTGTCAAATTTAAGCTACACGATATAATTAAATAGAAATTTTGCTTTTCCATGGAAAATTAATAAATTTAGCAACTATGATTATATTTTATTCATTAATGGATGCACCTAATTTTAGAAACTTAGAGGGAGAATTTAACAAATTTCCATAAAAATCATAAAATTAGAGTGTACTTGAAACACTATTTACACCACTAAGACAAGATGTCTTTGGTAAATTGTAGCCTAAAGAGACCATGCTATGCAATTGTTCTAACTACTGAACTCACAGACCTTGGATCAATTATAGTAATATTTCAAATGCAACATTTTTTTCTGTACACTTAGAATAGCGTGTGTATCATGCCATTAGTGTCTCATATAACAATTTTTTGTGGTCACAATTATGAAGATGACAATTTTTTATCTTGAGATGTTTTGACAACATTATGCATTTCATTACATTTTGGTAACACAATAGGCATATTTGAGATTGAGGATACACAACAAGAGATGACTTGAAATATTTTCAAAAGGGAATTAAACATAGTTATAAAATTTGAATTGGGTTCCTTGAGAAATTTTGACTTCCCCCACTCTCATCATATGTTTATTGTACATTAGTAAAATGTTATTGTGGCTTAACAAAGAAACAATATTTTCCAAAATAATTACAAAAATATCAGATAAACTTAAAAATAAACCAAAAAATCGTAGTTCTCATTTGCTCTAAACTGGTTATATAATAACATAGTTCACAATACTCTTCTGTAGAGATAAATTCATAAGCCCAATTTAAACAAATCAAAGGCATTTATAAACTGCGCATTAATCTAGATGCTATCCATGAAAAGGTATACAAAATTAATCTTTATGTTAAAATCTTAACAAAATTCTAAAAGTTAATATAACCTATAAGGAGTTATGAACTTTGTTAGTAGCTAGTGTAAAATATTTCCAAAAAGAGATATTATGTCAGCACTACTGTTATAAACATAGATATGATTTAGAGAGAGAAAATAATTGTCTCTGAGATAGGCCAAGCATTGAGGGATGCAAAGGGGAAACGATCCTAAAATTTAAATAAAAAATAAACTCTATTGACGAAAACAAGGGATAGAACTATAAATACAGAGTAGAACTATTTGAAAATATGCTTAGAAACGAGATTTACTTAAAACACAAAGTTTCTCCATTGCCACTATTAATATCAATGGCGATTAACTCGATGAAGCTACTTCACCTTGTGATTATTTTTGATGGCATATCCTCCTCATAAAGGTATTCCACAAACTCAGAACATGGATTTGCAAGTTCATAACTAATAAAAACAAAATGGGAAGGAAGAGAAGCAATGCATCTCATAGAATAACTCGAAGATGTCAATTCAGAACCCCTTAAAAGGCTCTAACAAAAAATAGAACATACCTAAATGTCTTTGAAGTAGAGCATGAGACGTGAAATATGGTTAAGTGTAGGATAAAGGAAAGAGCACGTAGCATATTTAGTGACAAATGTGCCATGAAGTTGTTTGAAGGAGATAAAGCCCACTACTAGGTATCAGCAAGGAGCAATTAGGTGACAGTTGTGCAAATGGGAGTTAAATTAAATGATTCATTTTGTAGTCGATAAAATTGAGGTGCTTGTTTGCCGAATTATCAAACAATAATGTCTGAATATTATCCAAACATCTAAGATACAGGAAAGAGCACGTAGCATATTTAGTGACAAATGTGCCATGAAGTTGTTTGAAGGAGATAAAGCCCACTACTAGGTATCAGCAAGGAGCAATTAGGTGACAGTTGTGCAAATGGGAGTTAAATTAAATGATTCATTTTGTAGTCGATAAAATTGAGGTGCTTGTTTGCCGAATTATCAAACAATAATGTCTGAATATTATCCAAACATCTAAGATACATAATCAATACAGAGATCTTGGAGTGTGTTCATATTTGAAGATGTGTAAGATGCATATTAATCAGTGAAATTTGAAGTTCTCCCACATTACACCTGTCAACCAACACTCCAAGTCCCAGAAAATGACAAGAAGCAAATTTGAAAATATCTTGAGCAATAAAAAATCAGACACAATTGGAAAAGAGTTCAAAATGTTTCTACAATTGTCAGTAATTCATTATGAAATGTTGGATTTTGGTGTGGAGTGAGGAGGAGCTTGGCATCTTCAATGCCAACAAACTGAGCATTGTAATTTATGTTGGTTAGTTTTTGTCTTTAAGCTTCATAGACTTCACCTCCTTCAAGTTGTAAGGAAGATAGATTGTAAACACATCGAATCCTTAATGCGGGTGAACAATTACAATAAACACTACTTGCTCCACCAACCTTCTCTCCAGCTCACCCATTTCTTTAATTATATGCAAATATTTTTAATTGGTGAAAGGAATGATTGGGCAAACGCAGCCAATGCCCCGAGTGTATATAGACATTTGTGCTTCATGTTCGCTTGCTGATGGGTATTCTACGTTATTCCACTTTGATGTCATGGGTGATTAAAAACTTTCCTCTTATTTGAATGGTGTATACTAATTCAAACTACTTCAATAGAAGTCCACACTAGACAATTAAGTTTGAATGTACCAGAATATCAAACGAAATCGAATGACCGGAATACCAGAAAAAACATGCTCTAGCAACAGTTCTCGTACAAAATAGCCTATCGACTAATTACGCCTATCGGTGTTCCCCTCTCGGAGGCAATGAGATTTCATGCGTGTACAACATGAAATCAATGGTTCAAATTGCATTTCAAGTGCAGAATGACCATTGCATGAATCAACACCAAACACCTATCGAGGCTGGTTTAATTACCTATGTACTTGTATGGTCATGTAGTTTAATGCTTCAAGCAAAGGGAAGCTTGCAATGGAAGATAGATTGGTTGTTATTACGTCGATAGGCGTTCCACTAGCGGAGCGAATTGAGCTCCATACTATGGAAGGTCATGATAAACGGCATTGGTTATCCTGCAGGTACAGGCCGACCATTGAATTGATCATGACCGTTCACATGCACTCTACTTAAATATCATCCACTTTAATGGTCAAACAATCAATAGCGATTTTACACCTCATTCACAACAAAAAGTGGTAAATATTTGTCCTATTTTTATTGGCTAAAATTGACCTTTGACTTTTGAAGTGGATGATATTTAAGAATAGCCGTTCACATGTTGTGCAGTGCAGGTGTTTGATGCAGTGGGATTTACTCAAGCAATCTTCAGGGCAGATCAGTGGAGGTTGGGAGGCGAGGTGTTCAGAGAATGGTGCAGGTCGGTGGAGATTGGACGGCGAGGATTTCAGAGAATGGCACAGCATACATCTTCAGCGACAGGAACTTCCAACCCATTAAATGTCTTATGCGAAAATGGATTGCAGATACATTTTGATTATCTCTTCGAGGCATTATGTTAAACAGTTAACATGATGGTTCCACATTTTAGATCATGTCTACCGGGCAACTGCATCTATAACATGTGACAAAGATTCCCCTTTCGTTATGCTTTCATGGATGTCCATACTCTGCTCTGAGGTTCTGTTTTAGTACGGTGGGGGGGAATGCTGTTAAAGGTTGTCGATTCTGGCTTTACACCTGCCAGTGGCATTTACTTCAAAGTTTCTGAAAAGTTTTCAACACTTCCATTTTGTGCTGATTCTGCAATTGTTTTAGTCCATGAGACCGCATGTCTTAAAGGCATTCTGTTAAATACTTCGCGTGCCTTGTCTATGCTTCCACGTTTTGGATACACATCAGGTTAGAAGGGGAGGTTTCTAATAGATAGTTGTTACCCAGGCAGTTACAAATGATGAAGTTTCAGTCTGAATTATTAGTTATGTGGAATCAATAAACTAGTGAATACCATTCTGTTGTTTGGTAATTTTGAATTGGTAATATGAGAAATAAAGTATAAAAAAATTTCCCTGCAAAATATTATCCAAGTCCAGCTTTACTAGCATGGATAGCAGTGTAGGAAAAATAGAATTAAAGATCACTAGTGTCTCAGACAATAGAGATAAAAGTGCCAATTTGAAAACTTTTCAGATCTTAACTTTTTGGATCATAGCACTAGGCTCCAATACCAAATCTTTTATAGCTTGTGAGTAGGGACACAATTGAACTCCATTGAAAATTGCACCTTGAGAAAAGATTGTCATTTCTTTATTCCTCAGAATATGGTTTAGCACTAAGTTACCTGCTAGAGCACTTACTGTAACAATGACCAGGTTCAAGAACTGACAGGTGTGTCCCTATCATTAAAGTGGTCTAGCTGTTAATGTGTCTTGAAGGATATGACAGAGGCATTGGCTTTGGATGAATCCCTAATCCTAGGACAGTATCACAAATGTGGTTGACTCCTTAGCTAAAGTGGAACACTACTAAAAGAAACATTGTTGTTTCATTTACATAAGGTAAATGGAAAGAAATTCCACTAGGAAGATATCACATGTCATATTGACGTGGGATATGGCTAGAACATAAAAAGAAACCATTGACTTACTTTTTATTTGGGAGTTTTCACCAGTTGACATTTTTGACATTTCACCATAAAATTGGGGTTAGGGTCTGGCCGTCAACTCCACCAGAAATAATGTGTTTTGGAATTGAATTTGCAACTGCTTAAATCTTCTCCTCCCCTCTATTCTTACAGCAATTGCTCTATCAATAAAATTGCTCTATCAATATTTGGCAGGAACTTTGGCTACAATACAACTCTTGTTTATATAGCCTAAAACTTGACGTTCAATAAGTTAAATTTGAAATTATGCTGTGTAACGTTCTCTTGTCGTTTTTGTCATCTCTTCAACAAGTCCTACAATTTGCTAGAACATTTATAATTTATTCAATAAATTCCCCCCAAACAAAAAAACTTCACTTCCTCAACTGCCAGTAACGTTAAGATTTTGGAAACATTTCTACTTACTAAGACATAAAGTTGTCTTGCTGTCACAGTCCAACTGATATTCTTAACTCCAAATAAACTCAAAATTCACATAAAACTGTGTTGATAATCATAGAGATCCTCCTATAGTTCCCTGTTTTTACTTCTAATTCTAGTTTTAGATATATTACAAATTTACCATAACCATGCAAGTTATATGTTCTGAATACAAATAAGCAGAAAGACATGACCCATTGAACAAATTGATTCAAGTGGACACTAGCTATGTAATACATTTTTTCATGGATTCATTGGGTGCGTGTTGAATTGCACCTAGTCCAGTCTCTGCCCCTATCAATAAGGGCCCACATCATAGATACCACCAAATGTGATTGGTCTTTCAGGAGATTGGAGGGTGGTATTATATCTTTCCCTCAGCCAGACCAGCAATATGACAAAGGCCAACACTAGAACCGATCCAGGCACCACTGCTACTATAGTTATCTTTCTTGTAGTCCATTTTTTACCACCATGGTGAGAAATTTTAGGAGGCGGAGCCACTACTAAATCACAGGTGTCACAACAGATGAGGTCAGTCAAGGTTTTATTGCTTGTCATTCCACAAGGTGCTCTTGAACCATCACAGAACTGACAAACACTGTTTGTTGCCTATAGACATTAGAAACCAGCAGAACTTAATATTTGCAGTGTAAAAAATGAAGTGCAACTACACATAGATAGTTTTGGTATAACTCTAAAGGGGTCTCACAGAGTAAAAAATGTAGTGGTAAATTCCAAAAGAAAATGCAAAAAATTTAAAGGTTTTACCTCAACAATACTAGCCGAAGCATTAGGATTGGTGGGACAACTTGCAGAATGATCCCCAAGAGCATTGGGTAGATATGTTAGGACTTACTGCAAGACAATATCAATTGCTGTCACTCCCAACAGATGGCCCTCTGGACTAATGGCTGCATTTAACAAGATAAAGCAGATTCAATAAGTCACCACAAGTCGCTTATAAATAAGAATATAATGTGTTTAATATCAGCTTGGTTTCCATAGTGCTATTACCTTGGTAGGATACAGTGATGATGCTTCCAAGTCCTCCAAAATCCCAGGGATACAAGGGATTGTCAAAATTTATTTATTTGATACAAGGGATTGTCAAAATTTGAATTTAAGTATTCAAAATAACCGCCAGATGCATTAGCAAGAGCTCAGAGATTGTCAGATTGACCATAGCTGTATATCAAAAGCTGTGTAGAGTGGTTCTCTAGCATTTGAGAGACTTGTTGTATGTCTGCTGCTTTTAGATCTGTGGCAAATTCTCCATTTGTAACCAACATAATCACCTGGAAAATGCTATTACGATGTTCAGTTGGCCTTCATTAATTTTTAAGAAATTATTTCTATCCTAAAAGTGCTTTCGTTGACTAAAGTGTAACTTGCAATTCTACTTAAAAGGTTCTAACATTTAAATAGGTAATGCAATTTTATACTTCATTTTTGGTATGTTAAGAATAAATAGGGAGTGTAATAATTCTGTAAATTTTATGTAAAAGATGATTTCTATTCTTGTTTTTGGTATATGAAACAATAGTATACATGCAACACACCTTTCAATGGTAAGGTTGGGAGTATTTGAACCTTACTATCCATCATGATAAGAAGTTCAAATACTCCCACTCAAAAAATAACCAAGTGGACACCCACTTGACCACACCCCACTCAAAAAATAATTTCTATTCTTAAACTAAACTTCCCAATTTTTATAAGAAGTTGGTTATATGTGATTAGTTTTAAAAAAAAAATAAAAACAATCAACCTAACAAATTTTAAAAGCCTAACAATATTAAAAAACTATAAAATATTTTCAAAATTTTAAACAATAAAAAGTAAAAATAAATAAAGATCTTATAACATAAATTTAAATGCATAGATACAATACTTTACCTTTAAGTAATTACCTCAGTTATCATTGAAGAGCACTTAAAATTCCTTTAATAAACCCTTGGGAAGAGACTCCAATGGATTGTAGGGTTGCCCTTATATTGTCAATATTATCAATTATAATTTGCATTTGACGTGTCAACCCTAAACCAACATATATAGGGGAGAGGGGCCAGTAGTCGCCCACCCTAACTTCGCGCATATCAAGCTCATAGCTAGACATCGGATTTTGATGATTTTTTTGGGTTTCCCTGTATGCAACCGAAAAGTTTAAAGCTATTCTTTCAGCTTCTGGGCACTTATACATTTCACTGTACGATGTGTTATGTGTACATGCGTCGAAAAAGTGTCATTTTAACATGTCGCCCCATACATGCGCAACGATGTGCCAGTAACTGCTCCCCATCACATTTGTGCACTTTTCTTAATTTCATTGGTTAATTTATTGGAGTTGTGAACATGTATTGGTGCATTTGTGAACATGCACAAATGTTGTGAACTTGTATTGGTGCATTTGTGTTAATTTATTAGGTTGGTATTTTACATGTATTGGTTCTTTTTAAATATTTAATTGGGGGTTCAAGTGATTAAAAACATAGTGGTAATTGGGGCGTGGGCGGCAACTCGCCCATTTCCCCTATGAAAGTAATTTATATAAATATAAATTAAAAATATTACAAAGTGCACTCTCCTCAAAATATTATTGCATTAACTTGAAAATAGATTAGAAGGAAACTATTAGTTATACACTTTTTCATGTAAACCTATTCACTAGATAAAAATAAAATAATTATCCTCTTATGGTCACAAGAAATATCTCTATTTAAGAAAGAAAAAAAAACATGTAAGAGGCTATTAATAAAATGTAATAATATTAGTTATGGTTAGAAGAAATATCTCTATTTAATAAAGAAAAAACCATGTAAGAAGTTATTATCACATCACATTAAGATAGCTTCCAATCTAGAGTACCACCCAATCATGGACACATTAATATGTTAAACTCAACCATGGTACACTTTGTTAAGGCAAAGTATCAATGTTAAGTTTAACACATTCAATATGGAAAACAACTAAGTGTTAGGAAATGGGCTATTCTTAACGTGCAACCAGTTTGGTCAAACACAATTTTTTATCTTCTTAAAACAAGGGCATATTTACCACTACACAAGTTTTTATCTTTTTAAAACAAGGGACTATTTACCACTTTTAAGTGCAACTAAGATGATAGGAGGATTGGTACTATCTTCTTGGGAATAGGTGGTTCTAGGCATGGCCTAAATTTGATGGCCGTGAGGCCTTAGTAAGCCATTGTTGCATAAAATATAGCCAAAAATTTAGGAAGACTATATCACATGAAAGGGGAGATTTTGGATAGATCATCAATTTTTTATAAGATTGTAGTTTATATATGCGATATATTTTTTAAAATAAAATATATCTTAACACTTGAAGGGCAACTTTGAATGGATAACCATCACAAAGACAGGCAGGGTCAACCATCAAATTTAGGCAGTAGACTTTAAGTTCAAGTCTCATTTTACCTCTCTCCAAAATTTCCATTAATCGCTTGAACATAGAAGTGGGTGCATGTTAAGTAGAGCCTAGTAAATGTCATTAGTGTTAAGCGCCCATTTAGGTAGAGTGAGGGAGGATGCTTTTAGTTTCCAATTCCTGGCCACCTTGACAAATACTTTAACAATGTGATTTAGAGGGCAACCAATTTTGATTTTGTGTTTGTAAAAGGGAATTCCAATCAAGAAGATAATGACCAAGGTGACTAATCCTGATCTGATCACTCCATAGCTCACACCCTAGCTAGCATTGTCTTCTATGTAAATCAGAAATGGAAACACATACATTTGAGAAGGTTTTTTGATCAATAATGAAAAAAGGTAAGGTTGATGTAGTCAAGATGAGGAAGTTTATGATGAGAAAGATTCTTGCAAAGAACCAACTTGGAGGTCTTTTGGGTTTTAATTGTTTTCCTTTCATTTTGGAAACTTGTCATGGGTATTTCTATCATATCCACTTTGTATAACATTGTGTTCCTTATTTTTTTCATTTTCAATGGTAATTATAAATATGTTCTTCACTTTGGCAAGACAAATGTTTCTAAGGTAGTGGACTTTTGCACCCTTGATGATTTATGGTATTATTTGGAACAAAGGTTCTTGTCGATGGAGACTTCCAATTGGCTTAAGGTGAGTTTTAAAAATTGAAGCCTTGTAATATTTTTTAAGTTGTTTTCTGATCAAGTACATTTGCATTTTTGACATGTAATGATTCAAAGGGAGGCATTTTTGCATGAATTAAACTACAATCAAAATTTGGATTTAATGGAAAGAATGCATGTCCTTAATCCTGACAAAGGAAATGATTACAAGGCAATGAATTATAGCTCTTTCAAATGTAGATCCCAAAGTACTTATTGTGCTTGGCAAATTGAAAAGCATACGGACTTTTGTAAGAAATGTGTTCTTGATTCGGTAATAAATCAACTCAGTAAACATCAAAGTGACAATAGAAAATGTATTAAATAGGCTAATGTATCATCAAAATCAACTGTTAATTTAATTATTATTATTTTTTCAATTACTAAGACCATTGTTACTTTTGAGCTTGTTGAATCATTCTTAAATGTGAGTTATATGCTTCATATGTACTAAAAGAAACATAATAACATGTATTAAATAGGCATTCAACACATAATCTAGAGAAAGTACACACATTCTTTTTTACTTGAACAATTTTTGAAATTGCATGCTATCTTCCTAACAATATTTTTTAATAACTTGTTTTTTATTAACCAACAATATTTGAACTAGATTATCTTCAACAAAGACCTTATCTTCAAGGCCTAACACTTGAGAGCATGAATTGATATTGGGGACATTGGTTTTCGAGGGCTTCTAATGACCTCAATCTTACAAGTCTAGCATTTTGCAAATCTAATTGTCTTGCCAAGATTCAACTACCAATGATATGCCCCTATGCAAGATAGTGCACATTTCTTCCTTTGTAGGGAGGAGGAGGATCATCTCCATGCAATATAATCTCAAATTACTAGATAGTTCAATCAAATATGCACTCCACCTAGGTAGCACTACACATTGTGTAAAATGGCTTCCATTACCATAGAAAAATTATGTATTTCTTTATGAGTTTTGAATTAACTAAGAATTGCACTCATTGCATATATGTATTGGTCTAGTGTTTCATCTGTTCCTTATGGACTTGTAAGATCTTGTCAACCTTGATTAAGTCATTTTATCATGTTCAACATTTTCAAGCTTGGAGGTCTAGGGAGACTATTGGATGGACACCAAAGCATCTTAGGTCAAATTTTATATTAAGTCCACATTCAAGATATTAAAGCCATGAATTTGTAGACCATAGTGAACCTAGACTCATTCAATCAATTAGATTGTATCTACTTCCTCTCTTCCAAGGAACTTACAAATTGCCTAGAGGACCAATAAAACTCAAGGACAAATCTTCCCATGTGTCTACTTTGATTCCCTTGGGCCACAATACGTATCAATACCAAGCAACATACCAAACCCAATCCAATTGAAAATGTAGGACCCATGGACTTCAAATTGATATTTTAGACTTCAAACATATGCCTAATATACTAAATATTGACAATTTACTTTAGTATCTACATGACCCACATCTTGTTCTAATTGTTCCAATTGCTCATGGTGCTTGCCATTAGGTCCCACTCAATATGTCATGGGCCTTGAAAATCCATAAATCCTAAGGTCTTGTACACTTGATGAAGAGTCAACAGACATTGAAGAGATTGATTGTCAGGGTTTGGCATGACACATACCCTTCAAAGCCATAAATCTCAAGGCCTAACACTTGAAAGAGCATCAATTGATATTGGAGACATTGATCCTTGGGGACTTCCATTCATTGCAATCTTGAAGGTCTAGTTTTTTCCAAGTCTAAGTATCTTGTCGAGCTCTAGCTAGCAATGATACACCCCTATGCAAGATAGTGTACATGTCTCCCTTTGGAGGTGGGAGGAGGATCATCTGCACATAACATTATCTCAAATTAATATATAATTTAATCAACTGTGTACTCCACCCCTGTCACTATGCACTATGTAAAATGGCTTCCATTATCATAGAAAAATATCACATCTCGACTTTGTTTTGACTTAGTTATACTATGAACTATTGATTATTACCTTAATTGTTTTACTGTTGGGTAAATTTCAAATGCATAACAGGTAATTGGCGTGATTTATAGGGATTAAAATGTATATAATTATGGATTATCTTTTCTTGAGCTTTGGCTATGACTTCTGGGAACTAACCTATTAATGAGAATTGAGTGCGACTGAATGCAGGAAATGTCGAAGACGAGAACATGGTTGAGGTAGAATCGACTAGCCATTGTAAAGAACTGTTAGGATGGAATCCTGATACCTATACACACATAGATCACACCGCATCATATAGTCTTACATTTTGATTGGTTTCATTGAGTTCCTACGGTATAATCTTATTGAGCATTTGTTTAACATGATTGACTTATGTGGATTGGATAAAGAATATGTTTTCATTTTCTTTAATACGATTATGTCTGATTCATAATATCAATAGGTGTCTATGTATCTCTCTTATCTTTTGGAATAAGTTGTTTATAGTGTTTTCAAATGGACTTATATGTACTTAGTCATAAATGTGTAGTTGATTTATATAAACTTAAGTTTAAGTGCAATTATATATGTGGATATAAATACAATGTTTTTTTATATTAAAAATATTTAAGATAAAGACTTCCTTTTTAGTTTATTATTATGGATGTATTGGAACAATAAATAGATGTATATTTTAATTTTGTAAGATATAAATAAATACACACACACACAGATATATATATATAGACGTATAGATATTAAATTTAGAGAAAAAACTTAAATCATGCAATAATTGAAGCGAAGGCACCATGCACCATACCCTCAAGTGGAGTCAACTAAAGAAGATTGCAAGTTCTAAGGCAGGGACACACCATTTTTAGAGGGAGACTTTTATAAAGCACAAAAAATTATTAAAGGAGGACACGTAGAAGAAAGCAAGGCACTCAGAGAAGGAGGATATTCTACCAACAGAGCCAAGAAGAGGGGAGCACGGAATTTGTTTAAAGAAGATTAGAGCAGGGAGATATTCCTCTAAACAGTATCAGGTATTTATCTTGTGAAAATACTCTACTAATATTGTTAGTTAGATTGGCCTTCTGGCAAGTTGTTAGCCTCTTGAACTATTGAAAATTCTACTTGCATTCCTCTTTTATATGGATACCTTTGGTTATTTTAAATTCTTTGGTCTATATGAAAACAATGACCTTTGACTTTCGTTATTTCACTCCAGTTAACTATTACTTGGTCTTTATTCTTGTGATATAACAACCTCTGTTCTAACTTTGACTTGCATATTATATCACTGTTGGCTAGTTACTTCCAGTTTGGGTTTTGTTTTTGGCCTTCTTATGTTTTGTTCGACCTTTACTTTTAAACAACCCTTTTTGTTCTAAATCAACAACTCCTTTACTAAAATTCTTCCAGCTCTTTAACCTTTGGAATCAATCTAGCCTAAAGATTCATCATCCTAGTTGTAGTTTGAGATGGCCTCATATGGTGGATGATGGCATTTTTAAGTGCACTGGTACTTTTGCTAGTATGTCTCTTCCTATTTTTGTCGGTCTTGTAGCTTGTGCGGCCTACGAAAATTATAGTTAGCGGCCTTTGAAACCATCTAATACTTGGATTTTAAATGTTTAATCATCCTTCTACATAATTGTTCCTTAACTATCACTTCGGCGGCCTATAGGTATTAGATTTGTTGTAATATGTAACGACCGGTGAATAATAGAAACGACTTGCGAACACTAAGCAACTGGCCAAATCTTTTGTCCCGTCGGTCGTCTCTTACGCTCTACCAACTCTTTCAACAACCTAACACTCTCTTTAGAATGGCCTTGCACTTTCATTCTTCGGCCTTCAATTTCTGTTAAAACATTCTTTTTATTTCTTGTTGATAGGAGACTTCCTGGTTATTGGCCTGGGTAAATGATGTAAACAACTTGGAATTTGAGTAATCGGTCGGTGGCCATCCTTCTTCTTCTAGATCTATTTTTCTAAAGACCAGCTCATGCACTGAATGTGATGTTTTAACTCTTTACTTCTAATTTTTACTCAACCTCTTTTCAATCATGATCAGCCTCTTGTTTAGATTGGCCCTCTTTGATTAACATAGACATCTTTTTATTTCAACCTTACATATGACCTGTTGATTAGAAAATCGGCCTGTGTATGTTTTATTTGTGTTTCACTTTAAACGACCTACAGTAAGCCTTTGAGTCAGCCTCTATGTAGTTTTGTAAAGCTTGTGTAATAATAGAAAATGGCCAAAACCTTCTTAATTTCAGCCTGAGTAAATTTTAGGGGCATAATGTTTTAAATTTATTTCTTATAACTATCTATTCGAATGTAAGTGTAAGAAAGTGGATAGTAGAAAAATCTAAAGGGAATGTTTAATATTTTAATCTTGTTGGATATAATAATTCTTGAACTAGTAAAATGAGGAAGTTTCTCATGCTTTTTGTTTATAATAAAAGGGCCATGTAATATAAACAAATATATTCATAAATACTTTACATTTATATATATGCGTACATATATGACTAAATCTAAGTATAACTAATCATTTATATGAGCTCTTTTTGATAAAACATATGATTCGTCTCCAGTACTTAGAAAAAAAATGAAGTATTATTGCTTTAATTCTTGTGAGAAAGTAACTTATAAAAAGCATTTGAAATACCGAATGCTGATGCATCAAGACTAGTTATCTTGCTCTTGCTATATGTGAATGTGGGTTACTTTTGGGCTAGGATATTGCAGATCCTGTTGTGAGATATTGCACATCATCATTTAGATTTGTATTTAGAGATCAGGTTGCATTGGGTGTTCCCTCCTGCCAGTTGTTTCCAGGTTGCTAGGCATTTTATGCAAGGATGGGTATCCTTCATGTCACTTGAATGATTTTAGGGAAGTGTAATTGCTTCATGGTTGGATGGAAAAGTGCCTAGGCCATGTTCCCATCTTGTGGCTTGTGGAAGACCATGTGGGTTAGTGGCGGCCGATGACAGTGATTGTTTTATTATTCATTCTTGTATTGTAATTAATTATTGTACCTTATTATTTGAGATGACTTATGGCATGAGAGCCAAGATGGACTTTGTCTATTCTTTTATAGTGCTAACACCTAGTTATGGCACGTGGATTTGTAAGATGTAGTTTTATTATTGATGATATATAGAAGATCTATTTTTTTACTTGAGTTGATGTAATTAAGTGAATTATTTACTTCAATAAATTTTGTTATGGAATGCGTACTTTACATTTGGTATCAGAGATCTAGGTTTGACACTAGGGCCTTTTGGACTATTACGCTAAGATGCGAATTTAATGCAGATCAATCATCATGGATACAAGAAACACCAACCATAGTGGAGGATCAAACATTGAACAAAATGGAAGGAACCGTAGTGAAGCAAACAATGAACAGAATGGAATGTTGGATCAAATCCTTGCTCTCCTAACCTAGTAGGGTACTAGGATGGATAATCTTGAACAAGAGATCAGAGTAAACCGTGGAGGGTAAAATCAAAATGAAAATCAAAACCAAGGAAACACAAATCAGAATCAAGGCAATGAGAACCAAAGGGATGAGGTGCGGAACCCAGAGCATGAAGGGAATGCAGGCGATCATAATAGAATTGTGGAGGAGTTTGGAAAAGATCTCAAGAAGGTCTCTCCACCCAATTTTGATGGTAGGACCATCGGTGATGGAGCCAAAGCATGGATTATCAAAATAGAAAAGTACTTCAAGCTCCATAACATTTCAGATGAGACTAAGGCAATGTGTGGTTCCTAACAACTTACTAGAGAAGTGGCTGCATGGTGGGATAATGAGAAGGCAAATAAAAGGTTGTTGCAAGGAGAATTCACTTGGGAACTTTTCCTGCAACTCTTTAGGAAAAGGTGGTTACCATATCTCCTCTTTGATAAGAAGATGACAGAGTTCCAAAATTTAACACAAGAAGGAATGTTGGTAAACCAGTATTGGGAAAGGTTCTCTCACTTACTCAAGTATGTTCCACAATATCAGATGGATAAGAGATTGAGAATTACGAAGTTTATCATGGGCTTAAGGCCTCAAATTGGAGAGGATGTGTACAACCACAATCCATTGACTATGGATGTAGTCTTTGAAAAGGCTATTAATCAAGAACAAAAACTGCAATAGGTAGCCAATTATCGCAAGTTCAGAGATGCAAAGTCTGGGAACAAGAGATCCTAGAAAAATAACAACAATAATAAGAACAACAACCAAAATAACAACAATCAGGGAAACACCAGACGACATATCTGAAACTTGAAGAGAGGTAACAACTCTCAGGATAGGAATGGTACTAGAAATCAGAATGGAGGTAACAAAAGAGGTAACTACAAAAATAATAACAACGACCGCAACAATAACCAAAGGGATAGGTTAGAAGGACCAAGAGATCCTCATGGTGAATTATATGTATGTGGAGGTGAGCACTATGCCAACACTTGTCCTCAGAGATCAGCAGGATGAATAGACAAGAATCAGTAGGGAGCACTGCAGCACCAAATTCATGTAGCCATGGATAATCGACAAGATGACTTCCAGGAAACACCTATTCAGTTTCCAGGTAAGCTCTATGGACTACCTATTTCTATTTTGATTGATACTGGAGTAACTAAATGCTTTGTAGATCCAAGAGTAGTTTCAAAGTTATCTGTTAGACCTAGACATATGGCAAACTCATGGATGGTTTAGTATGGCAATAGGGAAGAAAAGAGGGTAGATTCATGTCTTGCATGTGCAATGAGTTAGACCTTCCAAGTTTTCAAACTCAAGTCAATCTTTACGTAGCACCTTTAGGGTCTTTATATGATGTGATATTAGGAATCAATTGGTTAGCTAAACATAAGTCAATTGTGAATTGTGAAGAAAAGGTTGTCATATGTTTGGATGACCTAGGGAATCATGTAGAGATTCATGGTTCTAAGAGACCATTAGAACTAAGACAAATCTCTGCTATGTAGTTAAAGAAAGCCAAAAGGAAATGATGTTCTATTTATGATGTCCAAGTAAAAGAACTTGATAATATGGAACCAACATTTAATGACTACCCAATCCTTAGGGAATTCCAAGATGTGTTTCCTGTGGAGTTAACAGAGTTACCATTGAAGAGGGAATTTGACTTCTCAATTAATTTTCTACCAGGGATTGAGCCTCAATCTAAGGCACCCTATAGGATGACCACTATAGAATTGTATGAGCTTAAAGCACAATTGTAGGAGTTGTTGAACTAAGGGTTCATAAGACCAAGCGTGTCGCCATGGGGCACACCAATCATCTTTGTGAAGAAGAAGGATGGGACTTTGCATTTATGCACTGATTATAGAATGCTTAATAAGGCTACTATAAAGAACAAGTACCCACTTTTGAGAATAGATGAGCTCTTTGATCAAATGAAGGGAGCTACTGTGTTCTCAAAGATAGGCCTTAGATCCGGCTATCACCAGTTGCATATTAAGGATGAAGACATCTTAGAGGACATCTCAGAGACAATTAGAAATATGGTCGATAGTGGATGTGGAAGGATAATTAGGATCTTGATTATGTTCATTATGCTTACTAAGATCCAAGGTATTTGTTTGATCTTCTATGTTTACTTGGGAGGCATGTGTCTCATCATGACAAGTGGATGTTTGTGGATCATGGGTACGGCTAGATGAAGGAGAAGTTTCTTTGCTTTGAAGGAAGGCCATGAAATGGGGTGAATGCTCAAGTAGGTCAACAAGACTTTCATGAGATTGAGTATGTTGATCTTGGGTATCTTTCTCATGAATGGTTGTGGGGGTATGAATAGGATCATGTTGCTCATGGATAGGTTCTTCGTCATGAATAATGTCTTGATCATGGAAAAGATACATGTTATGGATGGGTTAAATGGAAGTGATTTGATCTTGATTAGAATGAGGGATTAATGTTTCCACATGCTTAGGATTATACCATCGACATGGTTCTTGAATTTCTTGAATGGAAGTGGAAGTGGAAGGTTCTTAGAGAGGCTTGACATGTTCTTGATGGTCAACCACATAAGGGCATGATGGAGGTTGACTTGGGCTATGGCGGGGGGACTCTTGAATAGGCTCAAGGGGTTGTGGTTTAGATGATGGGGTTGTAAGAATGGACATGGTGTTGGAAGACTCTTTGGTAGGCTCAAGGATAGGAATTTGGTGACATGGTTGACTCCTTGCTAGTAGCTCTTGGATCACATCCTTTGTAGATGTATGGGTGGATGAAGTTGAAGGCTTAGGATTGTGATTAGGTGGAGTGGAAAGATCCATGGTGGAGGGACAAAAGGGGTGTTAGATTAGGGCTTTGGCCTTGGCTAGATGAAAGGTCAAAGGGGTTGAATGGGTTGGTGTATTTAGATGACCCCCTAGGTTTGGTTTTATAATGTTTGAACTTAGGGTGTGAAGTTGATGGAGGATTAGGTGATGGTAGGGGTAATGAAGGGTTTGATGGATTAGAAGGTGGAGGGACCAATGGATTAGGACTAGGACATGGTGGCTTTAGGATAGACATTCGATTGGATGGTGGTATAATATATTTATAGGTCCCAGAAGCTAGAGTGGTGTTCCCCTTGTCAAAGGTGGCATTAGAACTTGAAGGCACTTGGTCTCGTTTCAAGGGGTGACTTATTCTCACATGTTCTTGTTTGGATGTGACTTGATATGAATGTTGGATGACATGGAAAGAAGTGGGATAGGTTGATGTAAGGTTGACTTGATAGGTGGATGAATTAGGTTAGTATGAAGTGGAGGGGGATGACATATAGGATTGAGGTGGAATGTGTGGTTGATGTTGTGGTTGTGTTGGTTGAATTTGACAAGTGGCTATGAATTGTTGGGCTTGGACTAGGATATGTTGTATTTGAGGCGATTGGATTCATTGAAATTGTTGAATGATGGCTTGGAATTGTTGTATGGTTTGTTGGTCTAAGGGTTGTGGTACTTGGTGAAGTGTTTGGATGAGGTCTTGTAGTTGGGGTACTAAGACCTTATTTTCTAGTGTTGGCATCGTGTCACACATGTCTTTAAGTCTTTACATTTGATCTTGTCCCTCAAGGTATGCAACATGATTCTTGTCATCATTAGAAGTAGGAGGAGAGGCCCCTCGAAGTATAAGTTTGGGTCTTGTATTATTCTCATCATTAGAACTAGAAGGGGGGCCTCCTCGAAGTATGATTTTGGGCTTAGGATTTGTCTCATCATTAGGATTAGGGGAAGGGCCTCCTTGAAGTATAAGCTTGGGCTTTGGTTTTGTCTCATCATTAGAACTAGAGGGAGAGCCTCCTCTAAGTATAAGCTTAGGTTTTGGCTTTGTTTCATCATTAGGAGAGGGAGGGCCTCCTCTAAGTATAAGCTTGGGCTTAGGATTGGGCATAGGCTTGCTAAGGATGACCACCATTTTGACAAGTGATTGAATAAGACTAGGATGATGATGTGGAGTGATTAGGGATGAGGTGATTAGGATAAGACAAGTAGGATGATTAAGATGTGGATTAGGTGAATGACAAGGATGATTAGGGTTTTGACTAGGATGAAATGACTTGGAATGAATGTGTTGGCAAGAATGTTTAGAATGAAATGTTTATGTGTTTGTGTTTATAGCTTGATTTGACAATTTGTAAACAAATGATTACACATGTACATGCATGAATCATGCACACAATACACATAAGCAAGTTTGACTTTGAAAATGAAATGTTGTGATGATTAAGCAAGTACTTGAAGACACATCAACAAGCCTATGACTAGTCAAGTGGGTTTGGCCAAATAGGTCTTAATCTAGGTTGCATAAGTTGACTAAGGATGTCCCCAATATACTCAAGGTACGGGGGGCCAATTTCATGAAATGAAAGCAAAATAGTGCCACATATCCAGGAGAAAGGGGTAACCCACCCTTCACCTTCACTTCTCAAAGGTATAAATTTATTTGGGGCTTAGCCAAGAGTGACAAGATTTCAAATTCCAAAGAGGGTGTCTTTTGATTCACACCTCGCTATTTATACTCCATTGGAATGCTAGAGTTGAGGTCATCCCTTGGAGTGGTGTGTCTCCAAGCATGCCTCCTAGGAAGGGTATGACAAAAGAAAACCAAGTGGGTGTTTTTGATCTCCAATATCACCATGCAGTGCAAGGAGAGAGCAT
The DNA here is from genome assembly GCA_027924645.1 of Cunninghamia lanceolata. Classification (NCBI taxonomy): domain Eukaryota; kingdom Viridiplantae; phylum Streptophyta; class Pinopsida; order Cupressales; family Cupressaceae; genus Cunninghamia; species Cunninghamia lanceolata. The sequence goes on along the minus strand of BSBN01000112.1, from coordinate 19,088,339 downwards.
ACACATGCACACTTGACTCACACTCGCAAATGTTAATTTCCCTTAGAAAAGGAAATATGTGGTGTGAAATTGAATGGATGAGAGGTGTTTTTGATTCTCAAGGTCGCATGAAGGACATGAGAAGAGCATACACACCTTCGATCACATTCAAGTTCACCAAGCAATGAAAACACTTGTTCTTTTTAATCTAAAGCCAAATGTGTGATGGAAGACAATGGTTTGTTTTATGCCCAATTTTGAATGTGTGAATGAAGACAAGAGTATGTTTTAAGACCCAAATTAGAGTGTGAATGCAAACAAATGTTTTTTTTTTATGCCCAAATTGAAATATGTTTGCAAACAATGATTATGAAGAAATGAAAAGAGATGAAAGATGAATGGAGTGCACCTAAATATTTTCATCCTTAACCTACTACTGTGACTGATCCAAACATTGCTACAGCTCCTTAGATGCACCTAGAAGCCATAAAACCAAGAAAGAACAAGTAAACTTGCACACAAATGTGTTATGTGAAAAAGAGGAAATTTGATAAAATCTGATCAAGATGAATAGTGAAAAGAAATGAATAGCATGAATAGAAAGTAGATGAAATTCTAAGCACTTTTAAAAAAAATTGTTAAAATTGAATAAATTTTGCAAAAGTTATAAGCGTTTGAAGTTACAAAATAGTGTTGACTTTGACTAAAAAATCTAATAAAATGACACAATCACCTGATAAAACCTATGCCACAGTGAAGTTGGCTGAGTCATCTTTCCAACGAGTCCTTTTTTGCAAATTTGTGACTTCGTATGCCTGAGTTATGGTCAAAAGAAAAAAATTGCCTCCTTTAGGGTTTAAGAAGGTGAAAGGGTAACCTGACTATTTGATAGCTAACCATTAGCAGTTTCACTGTAAGTGATCACATGTTGCAGTTATGTGCTAGAGGTTAAGGTAGGTGGTTGAGTTATAAATGGGCACTGGTCGTCCATATGACTAGAGGCAAGCAAGATGTAAAAAAGAAGGTGGGGTTGATAGCACCAGTCCCTAGGATACAAATGTGACCGTGCCAACCCTTGTGCACAGGGGCTTAAATCCCAACAAACAATGTCAAATTTTATGTGGCAGTTAGGGTCGACAAGAGGGAGCCAACCAATGAACGGTTGCAAACTTGGTTTAAAGTGAGTGCTAGGGAGGTCGCCATAGAATGGCGACCGTTATAAAGGAGGTGGCGACTGTTAGGAGGAAGGCAATGACCCAGTGGACGATGGGCAAAGAAGAGGTTAAAGTTGGCGGGAGAGAATGTGAAGGCCAAGCAGATAGTGTTTAGGATTGTGACCTGGTAAGGATGACGATGGTGCAAAGGAAGTGAGTCCGTAGGGAGGTGAACAAAGGGGAAGCTAGGGTTTAGCTAAGGTGGAAGGGAGTTAACAATCGACAGTGACAGGGACTTTTGAAGGCGGCGCTGAAAGATTTAAAGGGTGGCTATGGAAGCAGTGCTACCATGGATCTGGGGTGTTTAGAGGGTTTTTAGAGGTGACAGAAGGATGTCTAAAGTTAGCGACAAGATTTTTGGAGTTAGAATCGCCTGAAGGTGGCAATAGGAAGCATTAGTGATGGCAACCAGATGAATGCGGGCTAGGGTTTGTGACAAGAACCAGGAAAAACTAGGTTGGTAGAGACCTTAACATATACCCTACAAGCATAAAATAGTACCTGCAACATAAAGACTAAACCTTGTGAAAAAAAAACTTCACACCCAACGATGAAAACACAGAAGGAATGATGAAACTAAAAGCTAAAGCAATAACGAATGCCACAAAGGATCCATATGGATTCGCACAGTACGGATCAACAACCTAATTTTTTTAAAAAAAATTTCAAAAATTTGCTGAGTGGAAAACATATGGTGTTTTATGTCCTTTTTGACCTGTGAGGCCTCCCAGATGCAACAACGAGGTCCATTTCAGGCTCGGAGGTCACCTGCAAAAACTAATTTTTAGAAATTGACAAAAAATGTTAGATTTGCAAGCTTCACGTCAGGTTCACCAAATGTAGCTAGGGTAAAAATTAGGTCTGAATCATAAACAACAAACTATCAAACCCTAACAAGCATAATGAAGTACAAAATGAACATAGAAATCAAATGCAAAAAACAAACTAATCTAGATTCCTATGTCAAATTTGGTTCACCTCCATTGCTCTTCTCAATCTTGCATAAGAATGCATGATTTCAAAGGATGAATGTTGGGTGCTCACTATTTCAGCAGCATAACGATGGCATGAGGATGAATGATGAGAGGCTCTAATGTCATTTCAATAGCATAAGGATACTTGAAAGCTCATTCCATGTAAATGGCTTGTGTGAGGGTTGATTTATAAGAAAGGGCTGATTTGAATGAAGGGCTATGATTGAAAGTTATTTCGAACAATGTGGATGACTAAGATTGAATAGGGTTTTCCACTCCATGAGGAGTTGTAGTCATGTGACAAGCGATGAAATGCACAAGACAATTGAGTGGGGGGGGTGAATTAGTTGTAGAAAAAGCTTAACTTCTTTCAAACATCAACACATTATCCACTTAATTATGATTTAACCATAAAATCATATAATTAGAAACTTAAACACATTCACACATGAGACACCAGATTTTTATGTGGAAAACCCAATGAGGGAAAAACCACGGTGAGTGTTAGCTCACAATATAAATGATATATCAAAATTTACAACAAGGCTCACTGCCCAGAATGCTCACTGCAAAAGAAGCGGCTCACTGCCAAGAGTGATGGTGTCAGATTGTCATTGATGTCAAATTGTCAAAAAGGTCTTGCAGGATCTTGGATTGATCATAAGTTTGGTCAGTATGAATGCTTGGTCATCAAGATTGAAACAAGGATGAGTTGATTACAAAATATCAAGACAGAACAATGAAATGATATTACTGGCATACTCTATATCAAGGTTGTTGGTTTCATGAGTGGTTTGGTATGCAATTGATTTACATTTGATCTCAGTCTTCATTTGATCTCAGTTGCAGTTGTGATGAGTAGTCTTCATGTTGGTATCTTCAGGATCTTACTTGTTGAGTTCATCTTGTATCAGGAGAATGGTATATGGCAGAAATAGGAAGTATGAGATTTGATCATAAGTTTTGCTTCATACTCATTTAAGAGTCAAGCTTATTAGAAGATGGTATATAAATCACATATGTGTGGCGTGGTATATTAAATTACTTTATGTTATATTAAATCATTGACTTGTTGAGCAGGTAAAAGCCACTTAAGTGGCAAGCTTAAGGGTGTTAACTTCATTGGGCAACCGGCCCTTTCTTCTTATAAGACCTTGTGCAATCGGTCAAGTTTGGTGGGACGAGCTCTCAAAATAAAGTATGTTTGTTTTTAAAATCTCATTACCTTTTAAGGAAACAGCTCGAGCGGGAAAAGTGTTTAAATAAGAGCATGTTTCTTTTAATCATTGGAGTCATTGGAGCCCGAGTGGGGAGTTAAAAAATATCAAATGTTTTTTTTTTAAAAGAAAATAACATAGAGTATTCATGGTATACATTGAATGGGGAACTAAAGTTTATAAAAGTTTGTTTAGATTTTAAAAAGCATTGAAAATATATGAAGAGCCCGATTACCTTGGAGGAGATTTTATGTTCTATAAAAGGCACGATTTATGCCTTAAGATAATAAAAAAAAACTATTGAATTTTATAAAGAGCATAGTATATGTTCATAAGGAGGGAGCCCATTTTTTTTATAAAGAAATGAAAAAATATACGTGGGCAGATTTTCTATTTTATAAAAGTTTTTAAAATGGGAAGTATGTGAATAAAAAGTTTCATATTTAAGTTTAGAAACTTTTTAATTTCTATTTTTTTAAAAAAAGGCATGAGATCCAATATGGAAATAATAGGAGTTTTTCAAGGAGTTTTTCAAGGAGTTGGTGGATGTTTTTTTTAAAAGGCAATTTTTTAAGAAAATCCATTTTAGTTTTAGTGAAGAATTTAGTGAATTTTTTTTAGAAGATTATGTTTTTTTTATGAAGATTTTTATCAGAGAAGAGAAGGTGAAAATTTTTCATTGACAAAATTGAATGGAGAAGATTTGTCTTGTGAGAAAATAAAGGATTTTATTTTATGAGAAAAATATGAATCAGGAAGAAGAAGATAATAAATAATATATTGAAAGATTTTTTTGAAGAAGACAAAGGAGATTTTCTTTTGCAGAGAAGATGAAAGTTCTCAGAGATTTTATTGAAGATGTTTGGACTTCTTTTATGATTTTGTTTATGCAGGGCAGATAAAAAAAAAATACAAGGGCAGATTGAAAAATAAATTGTTGAAGGAGAAGAAGTTGAAAGGTTCTTGCAAATTGTAGAAACTGAAAGAGTCATTGAAGTACAGAAAGAAAAAGATGAAAAATGCAGAATATACAAAATGAAGAATATGAATTAGAAGAATGTGAAAAGGCATTTGTATTCTATATAATGGTCTTTCAGGTACATCGACTGTGTGTGGTGTTGTGCAGATCAACATGCAATGGTGAAGACAATGATTCAGAAAAATGTGAACACTAATTTGTAGTGAAAAAAATATATTTCCCTGATCAGGTGGATTAAATGATTTCAAGGATAAAATGTCAGAAAACTTGAATGATGGAATATATGATGCAGATGAGTTGATTTGAATGGTGCAAATCAGATTGAACAACAATCACTTCTTGCACATGAGATTTTGTTTTTGATTGATTGAGAAAAGCCAGTGAGGCACAGTATGCCAGTGAGGCTTATCGGTCAGTGAGACCTTAACAATTGTCAGTGAGACACATATTGTAGCCAGTGAGGCTTCTTTGTAGCCAGTGAGGCATGTTTTATCAGATTAATCCAGTGAGACAGTTTTGGAGTGGTTTTTCTACCCCTGATGGGTTTTCCACTCGTGCATATCTTGTGTCTTGATTCATATTGATCTTCTCTCTTTGTATGTATGTTTTCCTCATGAATTTTGTTTGTGTTTGACAAAGTTATGTGCATATGTGTTTGACAATTCAATGATAACTTTCTCTCCTTGTGCTCTCCAAGTTAAAGTTTGTAAAAAGATTCAAAAATTCACACAACACTGATTCACCCCTCCTCTCAGTGTTGTCCTTAACTCCTACAATTGGTATCAGAGCAAGGTTCCCCTTTTGAAGCTTAATCAGCTTGGGTAGGTTCTGTGTGTGGAGTTCAATGGGTAAGTGCAGAAGAAATAAGAATAAAAATGTCAAGCTTCATTTTAGTCAAAAGGTTCAAAAGACATCATTCATATCAAATCCAGATGTTGATATAAAGTCAATGGATAAAGATGTTCTCCAAGTTGAATCTAATATTGTTTCAGATGTTCCTCAATTTGATGGTTCAAATTTTTCAGTTTGGTATGTTAGAATGCAAGTGTATTTATCCTCCTTAGGATATGATATTTTAATGTCAGTTGAGAATTGTAATTCTACAAATAACAAAGAAGCTCTTGAATGTAATGATATTGCAAAGAAGGCTATATTATCTGCTTTGTCTAATGATGTTATTTGTAAAGTTATGGATTGTGTTACAGCTCAAGATATGTGGAGGAGATTGAAAAGAATTTACCAAGGTAATGATAAAGAAGAGGACACTTCGGTGTGTCAAGAAAGTGGCAATGAAAGGCAATCATATGAAGAAGTTGAGATTCGATCAAATTCAGAAGATGATGATGATCATAATTATAATGAACAAGATTGTGAGATTGATTTGGAAGGAGAGCTCATATATGCTCTTAGTGAGCTCAAGAATTATAAGAAGGAGAACAATAAATTAATGATGCAGTTGCAACAAGAAAGAGATTTAAAAGACAAAGCTCTTACAGATCTTGAAGAGGCTGAATGTCAAATTATTAGTTTAAAGACATATATTGATGATTCAGATAAACTAATTGCTAGATTGAAGACAGAAATTAAAGAAGCTAAGAGAATAGTTGATGGCTCAATTTCTAACCTTGAAGTTTCAAGGATTGAAAATCTAAAACTGGAGAGTGAAGTTATTAATCTGAGAAAAGAGTATGATGGTCTCAAGGTTTTATCTAAGAAATATCAAGTGTTTGATAAGATGCTTGGTAAGCAAAAACTATATGAAGACACTACTGGACTTGGTTTTGAAGAAGGAGAATGTTCAAAAGTGAGAGAGACTCCTAGAAGGAAAATTGATTTAAGTCATGTTGCCACAGAAGGAAAAATGAGAGATGAATTTGTGCACAATCAAAGAAGAAATTTGAGAAAACTTGCATCTATAAGACAAGCTTACATGTACAGGTATAACTATTCATTTAATGGTTACTGTTATACTTGTAATCATTTTGGGCATAAAGTAGTTGATTGCAAAAGGAATACTAACCTTGTATGTTACAAGTGCAATAATGTTGGACATATTCAAAGAAGCTGCAAAATGAACAGAGTGTATGATCCTTCATGGAAGCTTAATATGAGTGATCAAAGGTACTATCAGTCATTTGGTTATGATTATAACATAGTTTGTTATAATTGCAAATCTTTTGGTCATAAAGCACACAGTTGCAGGAGAGCATCACCTAATTTGAAAAGTTGGGAAAAGAAAAAGGTTGAAAAGGTTTGGAGCAAGAAAGCACCTGTGAAAATCTGGAGGCAGAAAGAAAGTAAAGAGAAGTCAGAATCTAAGCTTGTGCATCCTGCACAAGTTAAATCATCAGTTGCATAACAGATAGCATGAAGTAAGGGGGAGTTGTTCATGTCCTATAAATTGACCCCAAGAAGTTTCAGGAAGTAGATCATTTGATATGATGATCTTGTCTTGTTTACATATTTGCCAATCTTGTGAGATAGTTGTTGAAGATGTTGCTAACTAAGTTGATTTTTAGTGTATATCAGTGATGCAGGAAGAGCTTGTTAATGCAGTTGGTATGCAAAATTGATGGACTGGATGCTCTTATGGAAGTGTTCTTGATGTGATAATCTCGCATGTTTCTTTGATATTTTTCATCAGTAATATGTTTCAGGGTAGTATGTACAAATTGTGTGATTCTAGTGATATCAGGTGTCCATGATCAATGACATGTTCAGTGAATACAAGGTGTTGATAAGTAGTTAAAAGATTTATTACTTAAGAGATTGATGATGTTGAATATATTGTTCTATTCATATCATGTTGGTGCTCATAAAGGATCTTGGATAGATGCTTTTCTTATGTTGCCTGAGGAGGTTGAAAAATGGAAGAAGTTAAATTCTTGTCTCTACATTTAGTTTTGCAAAGTGTTGTTGCAGGAAGAATTTGTTATTACAGTTTTGATAAGCTAGTTTGAATGAAAAAGTCAAGAGGCAGTAGTTCTTGTATAATACAGTATTTTTCAGATGTGGTTTTGTATCAGAATTGACATTATGATGTGAAAAGTGTCTTGTGCAGAACAGGAGGATAGTCTTCATTTATTCAGATGTTCTTCATTCTTTGTCATGAAAAGGTGTCAGAATATGGGAAATCAGTTTGATAATTATATCTATTACTTTGCTGAGTCATGTTTTATGTCATGTATCTTGGAGCTTTCAAGTGATTTTGTTACAAGAAGTGCTATTGTGCAAGATATAGTACAGTCATTGGGCAAGTTATAACAGTGGTTTGATGCTTTGGTTGGTGTGCCTTACATGATGTTTTCAGGTCCTATGCTTCATGATTTTTTATTACTCACAGGTTGAAAAGTTGTGCAGTATGCAGATGTGCAAGAACAGAGCTTTCAGAATAACAACAAAATGTAAATATGATTAGTGCATGAAATTTTCAGAGTCTAGTGATATCAAAGGTTTGAGTAAGTGTTTTTTCAATTTCTTTGTTGGTATGAAAGATAACAAGGTCAGTGATAGTGTTTATGATCCAAGAAATGTGTAAACAGTTGATTGATATCTTTCTCATGATTTATATGGAGTTATTTTCTCAGGGTGAGATAATTGTCTTTGTCATCAAGATGTCAAAAAGGGGGAGAAAGAAAAATTGCATCAGGTGGTTTTGCCATCAATGATAAAGGGGGAGATTGATGGTGTCAGATTGTCATTGATGTCAAATTGTCAAAAAGGTCTTGCAGGATCTTGGATTGATCATAAGTTTGGTCAGTATGAATGCTTGGTCATCAAGATTGAAACAAGGATGAGTTGATTACAAAATATCAAGACAGAACAATGAAATGATATTATTGGCATACTCTATATCAAGGTTGTTGGTTTCATGAGTGGTTTGGTATGCAATTGATTTACATTTGATCTCAGTCTTCATTTGATCTCAGTTGCAGTTGTGATGAGTAGTCTTCATGTTGGTATCTTTAGGATCTTACTTGTTGAGTTCATCTTGTATCAGGAGAATGGTATATGGCAGAAATAGGAAGTATGAGATTTGATCATAAGTTTTGCTTCATACTCATTTAAGAGTCAAGCTTATTAGAAGATGGTATATAAATCACATATGTGTGGTGTGGTATATTAAATTACTTTATGTTATATTAAGTCATTGACTTGTTGAGCAGGTAAAAGCCACTTAAGTGGCAAGCTTAAGGGTGTTAACTTCATTGGGCAACCGGCCCTTTCTTCTTATAAGACCTTGTGCAATCGGTCAAGTTTGGTGGGACGAGCTCTCAAAATAAAGTATGTTTATTTTTAAAATCTCATTACCTTTTAAGGAAACAGCTCGAGCGGGAAAAGTGTTTAAATAAGAGCATGTTTCTTTTAATCATTGGAGTCATTGGAGCCCGAGTGGGGAGTTAAAAAATATCAAATGTTTTTTTTTAAAAGAAAATAACATAGAGTATTCATGGTATACATTGAATGGGGAACTAAAGTTTATAAAAGTTTGTTTAGATTTTAAAAAGCATTGAAAATATATGAAGAGCCCGATTACCTTGGAGGAGATTTTATGTTCTATAAAAGGCACGATTTATGCCTTAAGATAATAAAAAAAACTATTGAATGTTATAAAGAGCATAGTATATGTTCATAAGGAGGGAGCCCATTTTTTTTATAAAGAAATGAAAAAATATACGTGAGCAGATTTTCTATTTTATAAAAGTTTTTAAAATGGGAAGTATGTGAATAAAAAGTTTCATATTTAAGTTTAGAAACTTTTTAATTTCTATTTTTTTTAAAAAAGGCATGAGATCCAATATGGAAATAATAGGAGTTTTTCAAGGAGTTTTTCAAGGAGTTGGTGGATGTTTTTTTTAAAAGGCAATTTTTTAAGAAAATCCATTTTAGTTTTAGTGAAGAATTTAGTGAATTTTTTTTAGAAGATTATGTTTTTTTTATGAAGATTTTTATCAGAGAAGAGAAGGTGAAAATTTTTCATTGACAAAATTGAATGGAGAAGATTTGTCTTGTGAGAAAATAAAGGATTTTATTTTATGAGAAAAATATGAATCAGGAAGAAGAAGATAATAAATAATATATTGAAAGATTTTTTTGAAGAAGACAAAGGAGATTTTCTTTTGCAGAGAAGATGAAAGTTCTCAGAGATTTTATTGATCAGATTTTATTGAAGATGTTTGGACTTCTTTCATGAATTTGTTTATGCAGGGCAGATAAAAAAAAAAATACAAGGGCAGATTGAAAAATAAATTGTTGAAGGAGAAGAAGTTGAAAGGTTCTTGCAAATTGTAGAAACTGAAAGAGTCATTGAAGTACAGAAAGAAAAAGATGAAAAATGTAGAATATACAAAATGAAGAATATGAATTAGAAGAATGTGAAAAGGCATTTGTATTCTATATAATGGTCTTTCAGGTACATTGACTGTGTGTGGTGTTGTGCAGATCAACATGCAATGGTGAAGACAATGATTCAGAAAAATGTGAACACTAATTTGTAGTGAAAAAAATATATTTCCCTGATCAGGTGAATTAAATGATTTCAAGGATAAAATGTCAGAAAACTTGAATGATGGAATATATGATGCAGATGAGTTGATTTGAATGGTGCAAATCAGATTGAACAACAATCACTTCTTGCACATGAGATTTTGTTTTTGATTGATTGAGAAAAGCCAGTGAGGCACAGTATGCCAGTGAGGCTTATCGGTCAGTGAGACCTTAACAATTGTTAGTGAGACACATATTGTAGCCAGTGAGGCTTCTTTGTAGCCAGTGAGGCATGTTTTATCAGATTAATCCAGTGAGGCAGTTTTGGAGTGGTTTTTCTACCCCTGATGGGTTTTCCACTCGTGCATATCTTGTGTCTTGATTCATATTGATCTTCTCTCTCTGTATGTATGTTTTACTCATGAATTTTGTTTGTGTTTGACAAAGTTATGTGCATATGTGTTTGACAATTCAATGATAACTTTCTCTCCTTGTGCTCTCCAAGTTAAAGTTTGTAAAAAGATTCAAAAATTCACACAACACTGATTCACCCCCCCTCTCAGTGTTGTCCTTAACTCCTACAAAGAGAAAGGGCTCACTGGTAATGGGGTGGCTCACTGCCGGTGGGTGGCTCACTGCCAGAGTTGGTGAACTGAGATAGTAGCATCTACATTAGCCAAGGTTCAATTCCATTGAAGCGCAATAAATTTCCTCTGCTCTCCTCTGCTTTTTCATTTCGCACTTATCTTTGCATCTTCACATACTCATCAATCAATCATGACTTCATTACATATATTTATACAATTCATCAACCTTGGAATGAACATCAAGGTTGGCATTACAATCATCAACCATTGGAACAATCTCTAATGTCAGTATACACACATACATTAGAATAGGCCTGGACCTAAATAGATTTGTTTAAGAGAAGAATGAATGCAGATTATACCATGCCTTAGTTGGGACTCAAATGCAATCTTCCATGCTACAACATGCTATCACAAACTCCAAAGTATTATCACAAGTAGTGAAAATAACCAAGTCGGCTAAAACTGGTGTTAACACTAAGACCTTTAGGAACACGCTTCATGCACGATCCAAATTATACTTTGCAGACCAATCAAAAGGTAGGAACACGATCTAGAGACATCCACAAGCATGTTACAATCACCAAGAACTTTTGCACAACCCTCAAACATTCTATCCAAAAGATTCTTCAAACTGGAGGACTTGAACATTATTGTCAGCCACTGTCATAAAGGAAAGATCACTTGTGGAGCACCAAATCATGAACCATTTGAACTGAAGGCACATAACATCATTACAAACTTGATTCCAAAACCGTAGACTGTAAAACTTAAATGTGGAGAAATGCGGAGTAGAATATATTCTCCCTGTCACCATCAAATACTTAGAAAAATAGTTTTTACTCTGGTGAATAAAACTAACTCAAATCTTCATATTGGAGGCTCAAACTTGAAAAATAGCAACTACAGACATCCCTTATCATAACTTCCAAACTACAGACAAAGATATTCAATCTATAGGATATGCAGAGCAAAACACTTCACTGTTCTTCTTAGGCACTTGCTCAAACTTATTCAAATAACTTTTTTAGATGCTAACCTTAGGTGTTGACATCAATGACAACACTTACTACTCATACTTGCAACAATCTCCCTCTTTATCATTGATGGAAACACATGATGTGAAAAACCATCAAGACATATAAACTTGCTTTGCTTCTTTGCTCCCCCTTACTTTATGCTTTCCTTGACTACAATTTTCTCCTTAGTTTTTTTTCACATGAACTTCTCTCCCCCTTTGACATCAATGGAAAAGGGTGCCAAACCTTTTATTTTTCTTTACTGCACAACTCCCCCTGTCAGTAACACTACAACACTTACTTCTCTTTATTAGGAATTTATATCAACAACATCTACCTGCTCCCCTTGAGAGGTAGCCTTCAAAACATCAATCCAGATCAAAAATGAAACCTTAGACACCACTAAGCTAATGCACTTCTCATGCATCTTAGTTTAGAGTAGGAGGGGTAATAACTCCTAATTTCTCCCTAAGATATTCAAAAGTATCCTTAGGCAGAGGCTTTGTAAAAATATCTACAATCTGATCCTTGGTAGACACATATTCCATCTTTACTTCATTCTTTGCTACCTTTTCTCTTGAAAGTGATACCTTATTGATATATGCTTTGTTCTTGAGTGCATCACTGGATTCTTTGAAATATTTATTCCACTTGTGTTATCACAAAAGATTGAAATTGGTTCTTCATACACAACTCTTATGTCCTTCAATGTTTGCTTCATCCAAAGTACTTGAGTACAACAACATGTTGCAACAATAAATTCTGCTTCTGCAGTAGACAAATAAACCAATTCTTGCTTTTTGCTTAACTATGAAACCACTCTGTTACCCAAGAGGAAATCACCTCCACTTGTAATTTTTCTATCATCAACATCTCCAGCCCAATCTGTATTTGTATAAGAACTAAGAGTGAAATCAGTATCTTTGGGATACCACAGTCCATAATTTGAAGAGCCTTTTAAATATCACATGATCCTCTTGATTGCCATCACATGTAACTCTTTGGGATCTTATTGAAGTTTTTCCACAAGACAGACTGCATGCATTATGTCTGGTTTGGTATGGGTTCAATAAAGTAGTCCTCCAATCGTAGACCTATACTTTTTTTGATCAGTCTTAGGTGATTCATCATTCTTGCTCAGCTTGCAACCAGTTACCATAGGAGTACATACTGGCTTAGAGTCCTCCATTCCAAACTTCTTCAACAACTCTTTCATATAATTGGTCTAAGAAATGAAAATTCCCTTTTTTGATTGAGTAATCTACAATCTTAGAAAGAAATTCATTTCACCAAACATAGACATCTCAAACTCCTTTTGCATTTCCTCTGCAAATTTCTTACACATACCTTCATTGCTTCCAAAGATAATATCATCAACAAAGACCACAACAATCATAATATGATTATCATTAATTTTGAAGTAGAGATTACTATCTGTAGTACCTTTACTAAACCCTAATTGCCACAAATACTTATCCAACCTTGCATACCAGGCTCTGGGAGCTTGCTTGAGTCCATATAGGACTTTCTTCAATCTGCACACTATGTCACCTTGATCTGATGACATAAATCCTTTTGGTTGTTCAATGTAGACTTCTTCTTCTAGCTCTCCATTCAAGAATGCAGATTTCACATCCATCTGATACACTTTGAAATCTTTGTGTGCTACAAATGCTAAAAACATTCTTATTGCCTCAATCCTTGCCATAGGAGCATAAGTCTCCTCAAAGTCTATACTTTCAACCTAAGAATATTTTTTTCATACTAGTCTTGCTTTGTTTCTATAACGTTGGAAAATGTCCCCTTGAGGGCTTTTCCCTCATAAGGTTTAGCTCCTGGGTCTTTAGTGTGCATTTAGGACATCTTGCATCATATTTTGACATCCCGATGAAATGAACCCTAGGTTTTATGGCAAATAGGACCTAGTGGGATCCCTTGAACCTAACCCTGACCAAAATAGAGGAGAGGACTTGGGTGCCCGTGCCCGAGTCCTACCCTATTTTGGGTCAGTCCCAAATTTTGGGTGCCAGCTTGTGACCATTATTTAGGTCCTATGCCGACACGGTAAGTTTGAATTATGAAATTCTTGGCAATAGTGTTTGTAGTTGCATATAAAAGCATGTTTTGGCATTCATTTGTAAAACTAGACTTCAACTAGATTATTATTGTGAGATTTATGCATTCTAAAGGTGATTCAAGGCTTTCATTGTGTTGCAAGAGCAGATTTGTGTCGTCTATGTGTTTGTATTTGTATATTTGAGTAATCATCTCCTCGTGGCATGAAGAGTTTCTTCCTTCCATGAGATCTTCACTACAAGGTGACATCATTTGTGTTTGAGCATTTATCATTTGGTTTTTGCCTCTGCCTCACAAGGGCACGCACTGTCTATCTAACAATGGTGTTCAGAAGACTTGAATGTCTCTCCGGGGCTTGATTGAGGCAAGCCTCTAAACACCACAACCCCCTCCCAAAGTTTTTACGATTGCAGGTTACAAGTTGAAGATACAGGAAAAGTGAAGTTGCAGGAGGGTATCTCAGAGTGTCAGATTCGTAGATCAAAGCTGAAATTAACAACGTGGACCAGGGCACCCACTCATTAGTCCTCAAAGTTCCATGACAGGAAAACCTTTGGCACAACATGAACATGTTGCAGATCTTGACAAAAATTAGGGCATTGGACTTTGGTGCCCACTCATTAGTCCCTGACTTTTCTGCCTTCGAACTCTGAAAATAGGTGCACTTTCATTTGTCATTTTACATCTCTCTATGGTAGCACTCTAAATAATTTATCTGTTTACTGTTGTATTTGCAAGATTAGGGTTTTGATGTATACTTGAGTATAAGAGAAGATAATTGGGAATCAAAGCATAAAAATCCAAGGTTCCTTACATTTCATAGTGATCAAGGGCCTGATAGTGCTTTGCCACTCAACCCTAGGTCTTTGAATGAAAAGATGAAAGGAGGATACATACACAAAACTACCAAAAACTCAACTATCCAAATTTTACCCTTTACATTTTGGTGAACCCGTGTTATTGGACCTGTTTGCACCTTGCTGAGTGTTTTTCTTCAGATTTGCATTGATTTTCATTCATTCATATAGTCATTCATTTTATTGCATTGGAAAACTTACAAAAAAATAGAAAAATTGGAAAAATTACAATCTGGGGCTTCTATTTTGCATCAATTTCATCAAATTTTTGATTTATCCATTAGTTCTAAGATAAATTGCAGAAAATTACAAAAATTCAATATCTTGCATTGCATTTCATCATAAAATTGCTAGGGTTTTGTTGAAATTTGTGAATTTTGCATATAACCTAGTAATTCTAAAATCTAGGGTTTGTAGGTAAAATCTTGTTTCAAATTTTTATACTAATCTAACACACTCATTAAAATTTTCATTTGGCTGTAGTGTTGCATTTTAGTACAAATTTGCATTTAGATTACAAAAATTTACATTTTTACATAGAAAATTTCAACAAAAACTAGCATTTTCATTGATTTTTCACTAGATTTTCACTTGCATTTTGCATGTTAGGGCTTGGAAATTATTTTAAGATATGAGAGAATTTAATTCTCATCATGCATCAGCTTGATAAACATTCATATAGCATTTTACATCAATATCTCAAACCTAGGGCTTGAAAAACATTGATTTTCACTAGATTTGGCCTTATTGACTCTCTAAATTTGTACTATAGGCGTGTTGTAAAGAATATTTTTGAACTAATTGGCTGATATCAGGGGTATTATCTGCTTCCCCTCCTAAAATTATTTACAACACCTTTTTATTGGGCTCTTGTATTGAAAATTTGGCGAAAAATTGCACATTTTTGTTATATTTGCCCTAGGGTTTGACCTAGATTGCACTCCAAGCATGTTCTGACAAATTTTATGGATTTAGGTGACTGATATAATTGCTATTATTTTCTAATCCTCCTAAAATTCTTTACAACACCCCTTTTTTAGGTCTTGGAGTTGAAAAATAGTGAAAAATTACATATTTTGCTATATTTTCACTAGGGTTTGATCTTGAGAGGCATTATAAGTGTGTTGTGACAGATTTTTTGGCATTAGGTGGCTGTTATTACTGATATAATTTTATTTTCATCATCATTTTCCTCACAACACCCTTTGTCATGCTCTTTTACATTGAGATTTGGTGAAAAAATCGCATATTTTAGTGTATTTTCACTAGATTTGGACTAGTCATCATCTTAGATTTGCATCAAGAGTGTGTTGTGGCAGATATTACTGCTATATTGGACTGATATCAGACATATTAGTTTCTTCCCCTAATCAAAATCTTTACAACACCTTTTCTTTCATATATTTGCATTGAAAAAGTACAAAAATCCAAGCATTTTAGGTCATTTTTTCATATAGTTTTGCACTTGTCTTTTGCATACTTTTGGAAAAGCTTTTAAAATATGATTTAGCACTCATGGACTCATACTCTCAGTACTATTTAGAATATTTACATGCATATATCACAAATTTTAAAATCTCTACAAATCTCTTAGTATGCATCCTCATGTCATTACCTATATACAAGCTATGTATCACAAAGATATATTTGTATCATCTTCCTTCGAAATCCTTGACTATGTATCTGATCTTAAAAACTTCATATCTCTCATCAATGCATACTCTTGGGTAGTAGAAGAACTGATAAAACACACTTTGAATGAAGAGCATGACACTCCTCTTACTAGTTTGGAGTTAATAGCTGAAACATATGGAGATAATATTGACAATGATTATGAGAGTGATAATGAATTCACAAGTTACCGTACTTCTCCTACAACTCAACATTCAAATAATTCAAATGAGAAGACTAGGGATAGCTCTAGTAATTTGAATAATCCTCCTAGATAAAATGAAGCATTAATCATGGATGACATCGTGACAACACAAGACTGTTTTGACTATCTTGACCTATTTGGTGTTATTGGTGTGGATAAGGAACAGTTTCATAACCCACCTAGTCCACTAAGAGATGATATTTATGTTGAGGTCCACCCTTCTTTATCCCTTCAGGGATTGAGAAGTGACCAAAATACATTAGATAGACAAATGGAACAACCTACACCTCTTTCTAACATTCAGATTTGGGAGGATGATGACCTCCTCGATGATGGCCTCTAGCACGATACCCTATAGGTAAGTATCTATAACCCTTTATATCTCTTGTGACGTGCTTCCCCCGTGATATGTTATGTGTTTTTTAGGCCTCCTGGGATGACCCTTGATTCTCTTGTAAGGTCCAGGATACCAAGAGACCACCTCTGTTGTGACCTTCTATTTGTATCATCATTCTTCTACATTACCTCTCTCTCTGATTTCATCGTTGTGTGTTGTGTCTTACAGACATAGCATTGTAGTTGGTGACTTGGGGGCACCTTCCTACGTGACTATCCCGAAGACACTTGTTTATCCTCTATGATTTATTGTTTCCCTTCCTATAGTGTTTCTATCTAGTGGGCGGATGATGAAAAACATTTATACTAATGCGGACCTAGCGTTCGTTTCGCGAGAAATAAAAAATTGGACTTAGTTCCTAATATGACAATGGGGTTATAATAAATTATCCGATGCTTGGCTAGTAGAAGCACTCGTGCTTTCTATGTAGTGATTTTGATGGTGTTCTATCTCATTTACAAATCATAACAATACTGCTGCTCCATGTACTTTGTCTATCTTGAATCTTGCATGCCTTAGATCTCATATGCATTATCATGATTTTGTAGACACTAACATGTTTCTTGCAGGGATGTGTTTGTGGGAACATTTGGCGATCGTAAAGTACATATCACCTCTGGGGGGCATGGGCTTTTCGAAAGTCTGTTTTCCCTTATGTGTTTTCTTCGTACCTTAACGTGCTTGATATCGATACCTAATATCAACCACCTTAAGGTGGGGGCATATATAAGGTAAGTAGTCTATTGTAGATGTTAGCAATGTGCTTGTCCTCAGGTGCAGTTTAAAGACTGGTGGCAATGAGTCCCTCCTGCACTCTGAGTTTATTTGCAATCAATCAATCAATCATCTTAAGCCCTCTATGGATGCTGGGGTGGTGTATCTCTTGCAGAGAGTGCCCATCCTGTCATTTTCAAAAAGTCCTCATCGACAGGCAGGGAGCGGTTATGTGACTAACTCAACCCTTAAGTGTGTCTTTAGTGATTGTTGTGGTAAAGCCCAATCGTCGGTGTGTGCCTGTAATGTGCTTGAGATGGTGATGATCCTAGAAATAGGAACACTCCATCGCTTGTCTGCCATGTTTTCTCCATGTCTTCAAAGTGTGTGTGTTTGGTGTGCTTGCTTTGTTTGACGTGGTTTTTTTCCCCATATGCAGTCTAAAGACCAGTGTGATGAGTGCTTGCTGCATTCTGGCAAGTTTGGTGTGTCTTGTGTGTGTGTTGCCCCATATATGTAGTTTAAAGACTAGCGCAATGAGTGCTTCCTGCATTATGGGAGGTGTGTTAACTTTTCTTGTACTTGCATCTGCATTTCATATATATGAGAAAAATAAAATAAAAGAAAGCATTCCTATCTTCCATGCATTAATTGTCTTCTATGCATCTGCTATTTTCTCCATGTTTTGTGTGACTGTAACTATCTTCTCCATGTTTTACATTCCTGTCATTGTCTTCAATGTGTCTGGCGTGTCTTCTCCGTGCTTGGTGTGTTTACTGTGTTTGTTGACCATACTTTAATACATGTATTGGCTTTGCGTTTATACATACATTAAAGTGGGGGCTAAATGTAACATTGGAAAATGTCCCCTTGGGGGCTTTTCCCTCACAAGGTTTAGCTCCCAGGTCTTTAGTGTGCATTTAGGACATTGTGCATCATATTTTGACATCCTGATGAAATGAACCCTAGGTTTTATGGAAAATAGGACCTAGGGGGATCCCTTGAACCTGACCTTGACCAAAATAGGGCAGAGGACATGGGCACTCGCGCCCTAGTCTTGTCCTATTTTGGGTTAGTCCCAAATTTTGGATGTCGGCTTGTGACTGTTATTTAGGTCCTATGCCGACATGGTAAGTTTGAATTACAAAATTTTTGGCGGGAGTGTTTGTAGTTGCATATAAAAGCATATTTAGGCATTCATTTCTAAAACTAGATTTTTATTGTGAACTTTATGCATTCTAAAGGTGATTCAAGGCTTTCATTGTGTTGCAAGAGTAGATTTGTGTTGTCTATGTGTTTGTATTTCATGAAGAGCTTCTTCCTTCAATGAGATCTTCACTACAAGGTGACATCATTTGTGTTTAAGCATTTATCATTTGGTTTTTTCCTCTACCTCACAAGGGCACACACTCTCTATTTGACAATGGTGTCTGGAAGACTAGACTGTCTCTCCGGGGCTTGACTGAGACAAGCCTCTAAACACCACAACCCCCTCCCAAAGTTTTCATGATTGCATGTTACAGGTTGAAGATACATGAAAAGTGAAGTTGTAGGAGGGTATCTCAGAGTGTTGGATTCGTAGATCAAAGCTAAAATTAACACACTGGACTAGGGCACCCGCTCATTAGTCCTCAAAGTTCTGTGACAGGAAAACCTTTGGTATAGCAGGAACAGGTTGCAGATCTTGTTTGCAAATCCTGACAAAAAGCAGGGCATTGGACTTGGGTGCCCACTCATTAGTCCCTGACTCTTCTACCTTTGAACTTTGAAAATAGGTGAACTTTCATTTGTCATTTTACATCTCTTTGTGGCAACAGTCTGAATAATTTATCTGTTTACTGTCATATTTGCAAGATTAGGGTTTTGATGTATAATTGAGCATAAGAGAAGATAATTGGTAATCAAATCATAAAAATCCAAGCTTCCCCACATCTCATAGTGATCAAGGTCCTGATAGTGCTTTTCCACTTGACCCTAGGTCCTTGAATGAAAGGGTGAAAGGAGGATACATACACAAAACTACCAAAAACTCAACTATCCAAATTTTACCCTTTATAGTTTGTTACAACTTCTCCATTTTCATTCATCTTATTTCTGAAAACTCATTTGGTTCCAATCACATTCTTCTCAGTAGGTCTATGGACCAATTCCCAAGTTTGATTCTTTTCTATCTGCATCAGCTCTTCTTCCATAGCTTTTACCCAACTTTCATCTTTGTAGGCTTCAGTTATAGTTTTAGGTTCAATCTATGAAAGTAAACAATAGTTCACCTATTCCTCTGCAACACTTTTCCTTGTCAATACCCCTTTGCTTTTGTCACCAATAATTTGATCTTCAGAATGATTAATCCTTACATACCTGGGAGTCTTAACAACACTTTCTGGAGCCTTATCTTCTTCAATTTGACTATCCTTTTGTTCCACCTTTTCTTCATTGACTGTAATAGTAGGTTCATCTGATTCATAGCCACTCAGATATGATATTCTTTCTCTGTCTTCATCAACCTTCACATTAGCACTCTCAATGATCTTTCTCAGTCTCTTATTGTAGCACCAATAAGCCTTACTCTTGGTAGAGTATCCAAGGAAAATTCCTTCATCACACCTAGCATCAAACTTGCCTAACTCTTCATCTCTTCTGATATAACATTAGCTTCCAAAAACTTTGAAATATTTCACTGTAGGAACTCTTCCACACCACAATTCATAAGGAGTTTTAGTACCACTACCTTTGACTTGGAGTCTATTTTGAATGTAGACAATAGTATGTATAGTTTCTCTCCAATACACTTCCGGTAGGTTAGCCTCCATCATCATTGACCTAACAACCTCTTGAACTATCCTGTTCTTTCTTCAACAACTCCATTCTACTCAAGAGACCTAGGAGCAGACAACTGTCTCTTTATCCCATGTCCTTCACAGAAAATATTCAATTCATTTGATGTAAACTCACCTCCTCTATCAGACCTTGGGTATTTGATCCTCAATTCTAACTCATTCTCAACCATTGCCTTGAAAGATTTGAACTTATCTAGGGCTTTGAATTTATCTCTCAAAATTATGACCCAAGTCATTCTAGAATAATCATAAATAAGCAACATAAAGTACCTGTCTCCTTGTAGACTTATTATTCTTGTAGGACCACACAAATCTATATGTACCAGCTCAAGCAATCCAACAGAAAATTGTTCTTTTCTTTTGAAACTTGTCCTTATCTGTTTCCCCAATTGACATTCCTTACAAATAGTATTAGCAGGCTTCACAAGCTTAAGCAGATCCCTCATAACATGTACTGAGCATATCTTTACCAAGTTGTCAAATATGATATGACACATCCTTCTATGCCACAACCAACTCTCATTTGTCTGAGCCAACAAACAACAATCATTAGGTCCTCTCAAATGATAGACATTACCATGAGTCTTCTTACCAGTACCAATCACTGTTCCAGAGCTTTCCATGATCTTGCATCCATTGTCCTTGAATCTCATATCATATCCTTTGTCACACATCTAACCAACACTTACAAGATTATGCTTTAAACCCTTCACATATATAACATCATCTGTATTATGCTTACCATCAAAAGAGATAGATCCTCTTCCATAAATCTTACTAGCTGCATTATCGCCAAACCTAACCAGTCCTCCATCATACTTTTCCAGACTTACAAACTTACTTTTATCACCAGTCATGTGATGTGAACATCCACTATCAATAATCCATTCATTCTTATCTTTCTCAACCTGATAGACATATAGGGCACTCTCTTCCACTGGTTTTTCTTCCTTCACACAACTAGCAGGATTAGTAGACACGGGTTCTTCCTTAATAGCAATAAACAAGCATTCATTTGCACTAGTATCATTAGACTCATCATCTATCATAACATCATCATCAAGATCTCTAACATAATAGCATTTTTTTATAGTTCTAGATCTACTTTCAAATTTCTTCTTACCTCTCTCAATTCTCTTTGGACACTTGGAGGCATAGTGACCAATCTTGCCACAAGAAAAGTATTTGAATGGTAATTTTCCTTTGAACTTACCGGTACCTCTTTGCATTCTGTCCACAAAGTTGGCTTCACTCTCATCAGATTCCACAGCATACTTCTGAGCTCTTGAAATCTTTTATGAAGTGTTGGCTTTGAAAGTAGTCTCAGTCTTTGATAGAGCATCACCGAACTCTCTCATCTCAAAAGCAATAAGCTTCCCAAGTAATTGATCCTTTGTAATCTTGTTCACACTCATAAATTATTCAATTGCTGACACCTTGTGACTGTAGGATTTAGGCAAAGATCTAAGAATCTTTAGCACAACCTCATCTTCATCAACAATTCCTCCAAGACCTTTGATTCCATTGACAATTTCATCAACCTTTTGCATGTAGCTTGTTATGTTCTCATCATCACTCATCTTCAGGGCTTCATACTTCACCTTCAGATTTTGTAATTTTGCACTCTTTACAAAATCATCTCCTTCATACAGATTTTTCAACTTATCCCAGATCTCATGAGTAGTTTCCAGATCCATAACTTTCACTAACTTTGTATTGGATAAAGCATTTAACAGAGAATCTCTAGCCTTTCCATTTAACTCATACTATTTGACTTCATCTTCATCTGATGGACCATTTTGAGGAATAGTATACTTTTTCTCTGCCTTCTTCCAAACACTATAACCAAAAGAAATGAGATGACTTTTCATTTGTACCTTCTATAGATCATAGTCCACTCCATTAAACTACGGAGACTCCTTGTGCGCCATCCTGGATCTACCTCAAGTTGTTAGGCTTTCTTCCAAGGAACCCTCTCTCTAATACCAATTGATGAAATGCAGAAGACAACTGAGAGGGGGGGTGAATCTGTTGTAGCAAAAACTTAACTTCTTTCAAACATCAACACATTATCCACTTAATTATGATTTAACCATGAAAGCATATAATTAGAAACTTAAACACATTCACACATGAGACACCAGATTTTTACGTGGAAAACCTAATGAGGGAAAAACCACGGTGAGTGTTAGCTCACAATATAAATGATATATCAAAATTTACAACAAGTCTCACTGCCTTAGGGATCACTGCCTAGAATGCTCACTACAAAAGAAGTGACTCACTGCCAAGAGAAGGGGCTCACTACGAATGGGGTGGCTCACTGTCAGTAGGTGGCTCATTGCCAGAGTTGGTGAACTGAGATAGTAGCATCTACATTATGCCAAGGTTCAGTTCCATTGAAGTGCAATAAATTTCCTCTGCTTTGCTCTACTTTTTCACTTCGCACCATCTTCGCATCATCTTCGCATATTCATCAATCAATCACGACTTCATTATATGTATTTATACAATTCATCAACCTTGGAATGAACATCAAGGTCAGCATTACAATCATCAACCATTGGAACAATCTCCAATGTCGGCATACACACATACATTAGAATAGGTCTGGACCTAAATAGATTTGTGAAGGAGAAGAATGAATGTAGACTATACCACGCCTTAGCTGGGACTCAAATGCAATCTTCCACACTACAAAATGCTATCACAAACTCCAAAGTATAATGGCAAGTAGTGAAAACAACCAAGTTGGCTAAAACTGGTGTTAACACTAAGACCTTTAGGAACACGCTTCATGCACGATCCAAATTATACTTTGTGGACCAATCAAAAGGCAGGAACACGATCTAAAGACATCCACAAGTACATTACAATCACTAAGAACTTCCGCACAACCCTCAAACATTCTATCCAAAAGATTCTTCAAATCAGAGCACTTGAACATTACTATCAGCCACTATCATAAAGGAAAGATCGCTTGCAGAGCACCAAATCATGAACCACTTGAACTAAAGGCACATAACATCATTACAAACTTGATTCTAGAACCACAAACTATAAAACTTAAATGCAGAGAAATGCAGAGCAAAATATATTCTCCCTCTCACCACTGAATACTCAGAAAAATAATTTTTACTCTGGTGAACAGAACTCACTCAAATCTTCATACCATAGGCTCAAACTTGAAACATAGCAACTACAGACATCCCTTATCATAACTTCCAAACCGTAGACAAAGATATTCAATCTACAGGATATGCGGAGCAAAACACTTCATTGTTCTTCTCAGGCACTTGCTCAAACTTATTCAAATAACTTCTTTAGATGCTGACCTTAGGTGTTGACATTAATGGCAACACTTACTGCTCATACTTGCAACAACAAGTGTGCGAAGGAGAATAAAGGAGACCTAATTCAAATATTTTATTTGTATTAGTTTGACATGTGAAGTGTATTAAATGAAAGTTGTAGTACCACACATGATTCAATTGAGAGGTGGACAAGTGTTGCAATGAGATGAAAGGTGAGGACTAATTCAACAAAAAATTATTTGAATTAGTTGGGACACGTGAAAGGGAAATTAATTAAATAAATAGGATTTATTTAATTAATTAGAAAGTGGGATGAGTGGGATTAGGAGTGGGATTTAGGACAAATGTCATATGATGTCTCTAGTAATGTGTCGACTAGGTGTTGCAAGACATGGACAAATTTAAGTGTCTATAGTCACTACGAGTTCATAGTGGTGCCATTCGGGTCAACTAATGCTCCAGCAACCTTCATGAATTTAATGAATAGCATATTTAGTGATTGTGTGGATGATTTTGTGTTGATCTTTCTTGATGATATCCTGATTTATTCTAAATTAGTTGAAGAGCACAAAAAGCATTTGAGGATAGTATTGCAGTACCTAAGAGATTGAAAAATCTTTGGTAATCTATCCAAGTGTACATTCTATCAGGACAAGGTGCACTATCTAGGGCATGTAATATCAACGGAAAGGATTGAAATAGATCCTAAGAAGGTCAAGGCAATAATGGAGTGGCCTGCACCTCAAAATGTGACAGAAGTCTGAAGTTTCATGGGATTCATAGGGTATTACAAAAAAATTGTGGAAGGGTTCTCAACAATAGCAACAACAATCACATCACTTCAAAAGAAAGGTAAAAAGTTTGAATGGATAGAAAGGTGTGAGAAAGCTTTCCAATTTCTAAAGGAAAATCTCACATCAGCTCCTATTTTGACTATACCTGATCCTAATGGTCATTTCATAGTTATAATTGATGCCTCAAGAGAAGGTGTAGGAGTGTTAATGCAGAATGAGTAAGTGGTCGCATATGAGTCGAGGAAGTTGACGCAATATGAGTTAAATTATGTGCCACATGACATGGAGTTAGCAACCATAGTTCATGTACTTCAGATGTGGAGGCATTATCTTCTAGGGAGTCCCTTTGAGTTGAAGACAAATCATTTAGGGCTCAAGTACATTTTTACTCAACCTAATCTTAATGTACGATAGAAAAGGTGGCTAGAATTTCTTAGTGAGTATGAATTTGGGATTGAGTACATAAAAGGAAAAGAATATAGAGTGGCATATGCTCTTAGCATAAGAAGAAATTTGGTAGCTATGGTTACCACAAGATCAAATTTGAGACAAAAAGTAATTTAGAATTTGTAAGGGGATGAACATTATGACAGAGTGAAACAAGCTTTAGAAGAAGATCCCTTAGATCATCAATTTGATGGTTATGTGTTTGAGTCAGATGAAATTTTGCGATATCAAGGAAGGATGTATATTTCAAACTTGGGGGAGTTGAGAAAGTTAGTTCTTGAGGAGATCCACAATACACCATATTTGGGGTACCCTGTAGTGACAAAACTAGTAGAAGGATTGAGACCTTTATACTTTTGGCCTAGACTTAAGAAAGATGTAATAGAATTTGTGGTTCAATGCTTGGAGTGCCAGTGAGTCAAGGTTGAGTATGTGCATCCAACAAGGCTTTTGTACCCGCATAGTGTACTAGAACATAAGTGGCAAGTGATTAGTATGGATTTCATTCAGGGATTACCAATGTCCAAGAATCGACATGATGACATCTTGGTAGTTGTGGACAACTTGACAAAGGTAGCACATTTCATCCTAGGGAATCTTTCAGATGGTTCATTGGTTTTAGCTAAGAAATTTGTCCAGGAAATCTTTTGATTGCATGGAGTGCCAGAGACGATCATTTCAGATCGAGACACTCGCATGACTTCCAGGTTTTGGACAACTCTGAATGCAGCCTTGGAAACTAAATTGAATTTTAGTTTGGCATATCTTTCTTAAACGGATGGTCAGATGGAAAGAGTCAATCAAGTAGTGGACGATCTCCTTAGGATGTATTGTATGGATCAATAGTATAAATGGGAGGAGTATCTTCCATTGGTGGAGTTCTCTTACAATAATTCATACCATGCATCATTGGGGATGAAACCTTTTGAAGCTCTTTATGAGTATAGGTGTCGAACACCTATTAGTTGGGACATGGTGGAAGACAGGATAGTAATTGTACCTGATATGCTTAGGGAAATGGATGATTAGATGAGGTTGATGAAAGAGAAATTGAAGAAAGCTTTAGATCATCAAAAGAGTTATGCAAACATGAATAGGAGGTTTAGACAATTTTTAGTAGGTGACAAAGTCTTTTTGAGGGTCAAGCCTCAAAAGAGTTCAGTATCATTTGGCAAATCATCTAAACTTGCTCCTAGATTTTTAGGACCATTTGATGTGCTGGAAGTAATTAATCTTGTTTCTTATAGACTTGCTCTACCACCTGATCTTGCCATAATCCATAATGTTTTTCATGTGTCTTTACTTAAGCCTTATCATCTTGATGCTTCGTACATTCTTGATTGGCATGCTTTACAGGTATAGGATCCATGAGTGGTGCTGGTGGAGCCCACTCAAATTTTGGAGAGGCATAATGTTAAGTTGCGTAATAGGGATATTGTGCAGTACAAGGTCCAGTAGGACCAATATTCTGTGGAGAGTGCCACATGGGAGGATGCTGAGGAGATAGACAAATATTTTCCTCATTTGAGGATTTAGCATAATTTCTTTTATTTGTGCATAGTTGAGATACTGTTATTTGTTTTGATAATACTTCTGATACATTAGTAGTAGTGAGATACATTATTATTTTAGTTTTGTGTAATAAGACATCGGGACAATGTCTCTTCCTAGTGGGGAAGGATGTCACATCTCGACTTTGTTTTGACTTAGTTATACTACGAAATATTGATTATTACCTTAATTGTTTTACTGTTGGGTAAATTTCAAATGCATAATAGGTAATTAGCATGAATTTTAGGGATTAAAATGTATATAATTATGGATTATCTTTCCTTGATCTTTGGCTATGATTTTTGGCAACTAACATATTAATGAGAATCGAGTGTGACTGAATGCAGGAAATGTCGAAGACGAGAACATGGCTGAGGTAGAATTGACTAACCTCCAGAAAGAACTATTAGGATGGAACCCCGATACCTGCACACATACACATAGATCACACTACATCATATAGTCTTACATTTTGATTGGTTTCATTGAGTTCCTATGGCATAATCTTATTGATTATTTATTTGACGTGATTGACTTATGTGGATTGGATAAAGAATATGTTTTCATTTGCTTTAATATGATTCTATTTGTTTCATAATATTGATAGGTGTTCATGTATCTCTCTTATCTTTTGGAATAAGTTGTTTATAGTGTTCTCAAATGGACTTATATGTACTTATTCATAAATGTGTAGTTGATTTTGTATAAACTTAAGTTTAAATGCAATTATATATGTGGATATAAATACAATACTTTTTCATATTAAAAATATTTGAGATAAAGACTTCCTTTTTAGTGTAGTATTATGGATATATTGGAACAATAAATAGATGTATATTTTAATTTTGTAAGATATAAATAAATACATATATTTAGATGTATAGATATTAAATTTAGAGAAAAAACTTAAATCATGCAAAAACTGAGGCGAAGGCACTATGCGCCATACCTTCAAGTGGAGTCAACTAAAGAAGACTGCAAGTTCTAAGGCGGAGGCATGCCATTTTCAGAGGGATATTTTTATAAAACACAGGAAATTATTAAAGGAGGACATGCAGAAAGAAAACAAGGCACTCAGAGAAGGAGGATATTCTACCAACAGAGCCAAGAAGAGGGGAGTAGGGAATTTTTTTAAAGCAGATTAGAGCAGGGAGATATTCCTCTAAACAGTATCAGGTATTTATCTCGTGAAAATACTCTGCTAATAATATTAGTTAGATCAACCTTTTGGCAAGTTGTTGGCCTCTTGAACTATTGAAAATTCTACTTGCATTCCTCTTTTATATGGATACCTCTGGTTATTTTAAATTCTTTGGTTTGTATGAAAACCATGACCCCTAACTTTTGTTATTTCACCCTAGTTAACTATTGCTCGGTCTTTATTCTTATGATATAACGGCCTTTGTTCTAACTTTGACATGTGTATTATATCACTATCAGCTAGTTACATGGTTTGGGTTTTGTTTTCAGCCTTCTTATGTTTTATTTGACCTTTACTTTAAACAACCCTTTTTGTTCTAAACCAACACCTCCTTTACTAAAATTCTTCTAGCTCTTTAAACTTTGGAATCAATCTGGCCTAAAGATTCATCAGTCTAGTTGTAGTTTGATACAACCTCATATGGTGGATGATGGCATGCTTAAGTGTACTAGTCCCTTTGCTACTCTGTCTCTTCCTATTTTTGTTAGCCTTGTAGCTTGAGTAGCCTAGGAAAATTATAGTTAGTGGTCTCTGAAACCATCCGATAATTGGGTATTAAATGTTTAATTAGCCTTCTACGTAATTGTTCCTTAACTATCACTTCGGTGGCCTATAGGTATTAGATCTATTGTAATATGTAACGACCAGTGAATAAGAGAAATGACCTGCGAATACTAAGAAACAAACCAAATCTTTTGTCCCATCGATCATCTCTTATGCTCTACCGACTCTTTCAATGGCCTTACACTCTCTTTAGAATGGCTTTGCACTTTCATTCTTTGGCCTTCAATCTATTAAAACATTCTTTTTATTTCTTGTTGATAGGAGACTTCCTAGTTATCAACCTGGGTAAATGATGTAAACAACCTAGAATTTGAGTAATCAGTCAGTGGCCATCCTTCTTCGACTGGATCTATTTTTCTAAAGACCAGCTCACGCACTGAATGTGATGTTTTAACTCTTTACTTCTAATTTTTATTCAACCTATTTTCAATCATAATCGACCTCCTGTTTAGATCGACCCTCTTTGCTTAACACATACATCTTTTCATTTTGGCCTTACCTATGACTTGTTAATTAGCAAATCAACCTATGTATGTTTTTATGTGTTTCACTTTAATTGGCCTGTAGAAAGCCTTTGAGTTAGTCTCTATGCAATTTTCACCAGTAGAGAAACAACAATATATGATTAAAAAACTACTAAAAACTGCATATAAATGACTGAACATGGTCACGTGACCATTAGTAGTTTATTGCCAGTCATTTATAACGCGATCGAATTGATGACTAAACCATTTTTAGTCATTTATTGGTTGTTTTGATTGATCGATTTGGTAGTATATTTAGTCGTTAATTTAGTCATTGATTTAGTCATATATTTAGTCACATTTATTCACTGAGCTTGGTCACATGACCATTAGTAGTTTATTGCCGGTCATTTATTTTGTCACATGACCAAATTTATAACGTGACCAAATTTGTGTCAATTGGTAGTATATTTATTCACTGATTTTTGTCAATTGGTAGTATATTTAGTCATATGTTTAGTCATATTTATTCACTAATTTCTGTCAATTGGTAGTATATTTAGTCTGATATTTGAGGATTTAAATTAAAACACATAAATACACATCAATCATCAATTGCACACAATAAGACAACCGTTGAGAAGGAAAAATCACTGAACTTTATTAAAAGAAAGGTGTTCTTACAACTTGCACAAGTCTGAAATATCTATCTTGCTTGAAAAATGCTTAGAAATAGAATATTACAATGTTTATTTTCTGTCACAAGACTGAAAATCTGGGTTACAATGCACAGAAATGACAAGAAAGAAACTTCTCCAAGTTTACGATGCTTTGCCAAAAAGTGAACTGTCAATAACTGATTCTTAACTAGCCTAACTGCTACCACAGGTCATCAAATCTGCCCCATCAATCTAGCACTTGTCCTTCTTGACTGCAACGAAAGGAAATGCACTGTCATATGTAGTCAGGTCTGTGATAGAATCATAATGTGAAACATGGACTAGATCAGGCTTCCTTAATGGAACATCACTGTATTCTTGTGTCTTGTACTGTCACCAACACTGCTTATGGGACATGTTTTTATTGAGTTTGAAGATATCAGGTCCTCTTAGGGCATGGATTCGGATTCTTCCTTTAATGCATCTTCAAAAGCCTCTTTATGAGTCTAAAACGTTCACTTACCCTACCTCTATTACATTGGACACGTGGTAGGCAGTCATATTTACTATCCTTGGTCATCACTCATTGTGGTGACTGAACTGTGCGTACTTGCTTTCTAGATGATTGCCTTGCAACTTTCATAAACTTGCCTTTTAATGCTAACACTGTAGTCCTCTGTTCCTTTGCTCATGCCACTGAAACCATGCTTACTATGTCTGTATCCCTGGGAACCATTGACCAGTGCCACTCACCATGAACATCTTACCTCTATGAACTCATTATCTCTTTGTTATAGAATAGTCACCCATAAGTATACAGAATTTAGACTTTCATTTGTAGACTGTCATAGGTTTATGAAACTATCATTGAACCTTGGTGGAGCTCTTGGAGGACATCTTTCATCAAGCATGCTGCCCTTTGGACACTGTCTAGCAACATGACCTGAAATGTTGCAGATATTACAAATGGGGCTGTTAGGATAGTCACGAGCTAGATGTCCAGTTTTGTGATAGTTATTGCATGCCTTCTCATTCGTACAATCCACAACTATATACCCTTGCTTATAGAAATTGTTACAAAGCCTCATATCACCAGGTGGTACAGGTGGAACTGTACAATCTCAAGAAAGGTGGCCAACTTTGCCACAAGTATGGCATATTGGATCATTAGTGCATTGGCTTGCAACATGCCCAGGCTCTCTACAGTTCCAACATAGAGACTTTGTGGTGTACTCAGATGCAATGTGCCTAAATAACAAAACAAGCATGTCAGTTTATCTTGCAAACATGGAGCTGCTTTAACACAATAATACAAAGTGATTCTCTCAATGAAAACAAGTACACAACCACCGCAACACCACAGGGTTGTTGTTGGGCCTTCACAGTGATGCAAAATGCTTTTCCCGCATTACCGCGAAGGCCCAACAACAACCCTATGGTGTTGTGGAACAACCACCGCAACACCGTAGGGTTGTTGTTGGGCCTTCGCAGTGATGTGGGATGCTTTTCCTGCATCACCGTGAATGTCCAACAACAATCCTGTAGTGTTGCGGTGGTTGTGTAGAAGTTTTTGTGAAGGCTTTGGTGATCCAAAGTGGAACTTGCAACTACAATATCTGATAAAAAAATCCACTTCCAAATATGCTTTTGATGGATGTTCATATCCTCATCCAAAGCGGGTGACTCAACATGCTTATGCCTTAATGAGAAATAATCATTCATATAACCGGTTAGTTGGAAGAAAACTGGGAGATAGCATGAGTGCTCAGTTAGCAATAATAATTTTGAAAGCACCTTCCTTAAATACAAGTGCAATTCAAGAAGCTAGTTTAGACACAAACTTGTCTTAGCAAACGGTACTTAAGCTTCCTCAGAAATGTGGTGAGGGTGCAAGATTTGCCTCCAAGAGAGTATCAAGGATGGCAGGCTATCATGGATCCATGTATCATCCATTTGTTATGAAATGGCCCCAAAGATTTCAGTTGAACATTTAGATCGTATTGCTCAAAAGTTTGAGTTTAGTTTGAACAATGTTGAACCTCTTGTGCAAACATGTATGACCACACTCTCTTCAAATATTCTTAATAGATGCAAACACAAGCTAGCTAAGATTGCTATTAAAGCAGTACTTGCTATTGCAGATTTAGAAAGAAAGGATGTTAACTTGGATTTGATTAAAGTAGAAGGAAAAGTTGGTGGAAGGTTGGAAGATACAGAGCTGGTTGAAGGCACCATTATTGACAAAGATATGAGTCATCCATGCCTAAAAGAATTGAGGATGAAAAGATAGCTATCTTGACATGTCCCTTTGAGCCACCAAAGCCAAAGACAAAGCATAAGGTTGACATTGATACGGTTGAGAAGTTTGAAGCTTTACGTGGGTAGGAACTGTTGTTATATGGAGCCTAATTAGACTCAGAGGTTAAATTTACCCCACTTGTTTATTGGCGTGGTTTCCCCCCAACTTCCTACTTGGTCAAGGGGCAGCGCCCCTTGCGGGGGTTTGGGGGCACCGGGAGTTATTTTTCATTGGCCGACATAAAAAAATTATTTTTGTAACTGACAAAAAGCTTGATAAAAGTGGCTAAGGGTTAGGGTTTCTGTTCATATTGTATTGTAGCATTTACAGTGGTATTGAGTTGCAGGGATTGCTGGTTGTAATCGATTTGATTTACTGGATAATAATATTGGACTCTCTATTGGTGGATGTAGCCCGAGTTTGGGTGAACCACGTTAAAACTTGTCTCTCAATGTTATGATTTCTTTGTATTTTCATTCCTCTATTTAATCTTTATTTACATTTAATTGATATCTTCTATCGGCTAACCCTAACAAGAAAGACAATATTTTGACAAAATGGTTCAGAGGTGTAATTTTGTAGGTGCAACTCTTGTAATTTGTCAATGGGGTTTTGATGACGAGGCCAATCATTTGCTGATGCCATTTCCTATACAAACTTTGAATGACTTCCCAACCTACAGACACTTTTAAACCATCTTGATAATGCTATTTTACTCTTATGTAGGCTTCTTGGACTCTTTAGGGTTCTCATGAAGACTTTCAAGCTATACAAAGCGTATGCAGGAGTTTTAGAACCGTCATACATCTTAGACATATTTTTATTCTTTTTGTAATTATTATAGACTTTCACTTACTACCCATGATGTATCTTTCCTCTGCATCTTGCTACTATTATTAGGTTTCTACAATACCCTCATAAACCCTTAAATATCTTGTAGAGTTTCAAAATGTGTTTGACATTGATGCATGGGTCCTTCATGTCTTTTGGTATGGTTTTTGTAGGGTTTCCTAAACTTGTACAAGTGTTTGACAATGTTGACATACTTCTAGGTTCACTATGCAGACCCTAAACTATTGGTTGAGTTCTTTACTCTTGACAACTTCATTGGTAGAGTTTAATAACCATGTCACCACCTTTGTCCATTTGTAGATCTCTTGATGATAGAGAAACTCTCCTCATATAGCCTTGGAATACAGTGATGACCCTGTCCAAGATTGTAGTGTTTCCTTAATGCTTTTTAAGGTTTCGTAGTCCATTCATAGTTCACAAACCTATGCATCTTTATACTAAGTTTCAGTGATGTTTGAACATTGTGCCCATAGTCTTTCAAGGATCTGCAATGACTTTACACACCTTGTGATAGCTTCTATAGATTTTCTTCTTCATCAGTTCCAAATCTCTTTTTCCTTGTGCATACTACTCATTGTCCCTTATCAACCTACATGGACCCTTGTATGTCATTGATACTTCACTATGCATGTTTCAACAATATTCATAACCTTCTCATTATCATGGAAGACATGACACTATTAGTACAAGCTCAAGGTAACTCAAGGCAATGGAGATCTTTGGAATGACTCTACATCTTTATTATGATGACTCCATATTCTTGTACCTTGAACATGGTGCAAGACTTGAAAGTTCTCTCAAAGGTTATGCATAACATGCACTTCACTGTGTTTTACACTAGCCTTGAAAATTTTAATGGCTTCTATAACTACACAAGATCTTAAGACACTCTCCACAGTCTATGAGATCTGAATTAAATGAGAATAGAATTTTAGAATGTAATAGGAAGCATCCATCATACCAATACCTAAGACTACCCTTTATCCCTTGTAGAAATCTTTTGATCTTTGTAGGCCTAGTTGATAAATCACAGTGACCTCTTCATACGTTCACTTTGGCTAGACTCCACAACCTTTGCCAATATCCTCCCCGCCTGTGCCAAAATAGGAGCTTTGGAACAGGGTATGGACATCCATCAAAGCATGAAGGATAGAGGAATTTTGTCACATGTTGTAGTTGCAACTACCTTGGTAGACATGTATGCAAAATGTGGAACCATGGACAAGGCACATGAAGTGTTTGATAGAATGCATAAAAAAAATGTGGTCTCATGGACTACAATGATTGCAGGATACACAAAAATCAGATTTTTTGAAAAAGCTCTAGAAACTTTCAAGCAAATGCAATTGGCACTTGTAAAGCTAGATTGCACAACCTTTGCCAACATCCTCCTTGCCTGTTCCAAAATGGAAGCTTTGGAATAGGGAATGGGCATCCATCAAAGCATAATGGATGGGGGATTTTTGTTAGATATTACAGTTGGATAGAATGCCTCAAAGAGATGTCATCTCTTGGACTACAATTATTGTTGGATATGCACAAAATGGATTTGTTGGAAAGGCTTTACAAATTTTCAAGCGAATGCAATTAGCAGGTGTAAAGCCAAATTCCACAACCTTTACTAGCATCCTTCTTGCCTGTGCCAAAATGGGCGCATTGGAACAAGGTATGGACATCCATCAAAAAGTAATGGATAGATAAATTTTGTCAGATGTTGTAGTTTCAACTACCCTGGTAGACATGTATGCAAAATGAATAAGCACTGACAAGGCATGTGAATTCTTTTGCAGAATGCCTCAAAGAGATGTCATCTCATGGAATGCAATGGTTGTGGGATATGCACAAAATGGATTTATTGAAAAGGCTTTAGAAACATTCAAGCAAATGCAATTAGCAGGTGTAAAGCCAAATTCGACAACCTTTGCCAGCATATATATATATACTGCACCATCATACACCATTGCAAGTCTCTTAGAGAAACCATTGCGGGACAGTGGGAAAAACACTGCACCACTGCAAGCCATCACATGGGCTATCGCGGGGTGGCGGTATAGCCCACACACCCGCCAGCCAGCTCCATGGATTGCTACGAGGTGACGATATAACCACTGCACAAGCACAAACCGATGAAGATCACTGCGGGGTGGCGGGTAACATTGCCAGCCCACACTCCTTTTAAGTGCACCCAGTGATACTACGGTAAAGCTTATAGATCACATATGAATTTAGGGTTAGGAGTATTTACAACAATGCTACTTTTTTATTTGGATCCTAAAAATTCTGTGACTTATGCTCTTCTCTTAAACATCCATGCAAAAGTGGGTAGGTGGGGTGAGATTCAAATATTAAGAAGATTGATGAAAGATAGAGGAGTTAAAAATATTCCTGGATGTAGTTGGATTGAAGGCCATAAAATGGTAAATTATTTTTTGTGTGGGAGACATATCACATCCACAGACATGGAATCTATGCAAAGTTGGAGAAATTAGCTTGGGAGATGAAGGTAGGAGGGCATTTTCTAGATTCAGGACATTTACTAAATGATGTGGAAGAGGAGGAAAAATAATTATCTCTGCCGCCATAGTGAAAAGTTGGTAGTTCCATTTGGCTTGTTAAACACACCCCCTAGAACAACTTCTAGAGTTGTAAGAACTTTCGAGTATGTGTTGATTACCACACTACAAAATTTATCTCCAAGTTTGTTACAAGAGAAATTGTTGTGATAGATGCAAACTGTTTCCATCATTTTAAACAGGGACAATGTTCTTGAGGAGATGATTGGTGATGCTAAATGAAGCAATCTAAAAAATAGGCTTGCAATATGTTGTAGTGGCAACTGCCCTAGTAGACATGTATGCAAAATATGGAAACATAGACAAAGCACGTGAACTATTTGACAAAATGCTTCAAAGAAATGTGGTCTCATGGACTGCAATGATTGCAGGATATGCATAAATTGAATGTTTTGAGAAGAAATTAAAAACTTTCAAGAAAATGCAATTGGTAGGTGTAAAGCCAGACTCCACAACCTTTGCCAGCATCCTCCCTGCCTGTGCCAAAATGGGAGCTTTGGAACAAGGTATGGACATCCATCAAAGCATGAAGGATAAAGGAATTTTGTCATTTGTTGTAGTTGCAACTACCCTGGTAGACATGTATGCAAAATGTGGAACCATGGACAAGGCACATGAACTATTTGATAGACTGCCTCAAAAAAATGTGGTCTCATGGACTGCAATGATTGCAGGATACACACAAATTGGATTTTTTGAAAATGCTCTAGAAACTCTCAAGCAAATCCAATTTCACTGTGATCTTTCTTTGTCTTAATCCTGAGGTCTAAATATTTACCATTTTTACTTTTAGGTTTGTCACACTTCTCTAGACTCTCATCAAGCCTATCTATATAGATTTTAAACCTCCAAAGATCTTCAAACTCTGTATGGTCTTGTAGACTATCAAATAGGCTTGTAGAATGCAGTGATAGTCTTGATCTCTATCAGGGACCTCTCAAGATCATTCACTCCAATTGTCCAAAGTTTGGGGAGACCAAGGTTTACAAAGCATATTCAAGTCAAAGAGAGGTTTCCATGGTTGCATGACAATGTGTAGGAGACAGCTACAAAGGAATAGAGACTAAGATACATTGCAAAGAGGTAGAGTTTCTAGACAGGCTTGTAGATATGAGGGCATGAAGACATAGAATGAAGAGGGTCAAGAAGACTGAGGATGGATAGAGTGAACAGAGGTGCTTCTTGATCTTGAAAATAGTTTTGAGCATGGTTAACCTTTGTTGAAAACCTCATATATGGAGATATACATGACAAAGAACAAAAATCACATATAAAATCCTAATAGAGGATCTCTTTAGACATAGTTTTTGGTTAGGTTACAAAGAGACA
This sequence comes from Cunninghamia lanceolata, assembly GCA_027924645.1. Taxonomy (NCBI): domain Eukaryota; kingdom Viridiplantae; phylum Streptophyta; class Pinopsida; order Cupressales; family Cupressaceae; genus Cunninghamia; species Cunninghamia lanceolata. The sequence continues at coordinate 19,052,079 of BSBN01000112.1, read as the reverse complement.
ATGATAACAGTAAACAGAGGTCCATCATGAAAAATCATATAGAACCTTGTCACCAACACTCTAGGGTATCGTGTTTGAGCTTTACAAATTCTTGTAGAAAGTCTACACTATCATGCAAAAATTTACACTGTCACACAAAGGTTTGAATTAAAGAATATTTTCATTCATAAGAAATCTCTGAGACTATAAAAACAAGAATATAGAGGGATTTTAAACTACATCAAATGCATATAGGGAAAAATGAAGAAGAGACTAAGATACATTGCACAAGAGATACAGTGACTCAAGACTATCAGTTCAAGAATACAAAGGTCTAAGGAAAGGTGACAGTCCAAACCCACCTTTACATCTCTCTATCCATTTTCAACTATGAGGTTTGCATGATATGATTCTCATTCTTAATAGAGACCTGCACTAGAAAGTTACAAACAACAATATGGACTATCATAAAGTTGGTAGACATGAGAAGACACTGAGATTTGAGTATGGGATAGTCAACATGATCTCATAAAGGTTGTGAAGATAGTGTGCATAAACCCACTTGTTGGGATCTCTTCACCAAGCCTTGCACAAACATTATGAAGTCTGTATGATAAGGGAATCCCATGCACCTTATAGGAATGTGTGAGATCTACATGTTCATTATGAACACCTTGCAAAAGAAGGCCTGCTAAACTAGTATAAGGTCAATACAATCATTGTAAAGGGTCTAGTATAACCTTGCATCTCCAGTGTCAGGTATGCATATGTTAAAGGAGGGCTTGATGATAGTCATTTAAAGGAACTCATGAGATGCCTACACCCAGTATTGAAAGCAAGGGATTGGTAATAGGGCATCAAGGCAATAAATACAATGACCTTGTGAAGATATACAATGCAAAGATAGCATTGATAGGCCTACACTAAAGGTAGCAAAGGGATCTAGAATGATATAGAAGTCAATCACAGAGGTGAAATGTCTAATGAAAACTATGCAAAGAAGATATGTACTAGAAGGAGTGTAATGAGAAGAGACAAGGCATATCAAATAAAGATCCAGATGGACCCTGTATCATTCTCACATAACAGAGGTAGTTTATGAAGACTCTTGAGTAGCTCTATCTTATAGTGCTAAATACTATTACAGTCTTGGGTTGAAATTTTACAAAGGTATGTCAAAATTGTAGAAACATATGAAGTTCCATGGAATAGGAGATATGAGAATATCAAGAGTAGTGTTGTTTTGAACTAGTAATATTGAATCATTAAACCCTACCAAATGATGAACAAGTTTGTATAGAAGATTAGGGTCTCTCAAACCTATACAAAGGAGATTTATGAGTCAAAATAGTATCATGACAGGGACTGTGAAGTTCTTTTAGACTAGAGAATCCTTTGTAATATTTTGTGCAAGAGTCTTGAGAGAGTCCTAGAGGTCTCACAAGGTTTAGAGATTCATCAACAGTTATACAACAGTCTAAGTTTTTAGGATTCACCTGAGCCTAGAAAGGTTACACATTCTGCCTAAAATATAGAACACTGTCAATACAAGAAGAACTGCATAGTGGGTTTTAGAGGACTGTCAATGCAATGTATGAAGGAACCCTAGACATGCTATGTGAAAGAGGATACCTTAAGAAACATTGTAAGAGAGTTTTATAACTCTAAAAGAGGTTGACAGAGGGTAACAAGAGAAAAGATCACTATAAGAGAGAGGGACTAGGGTTTGTGAAGGTACTGCCATTTGAATGGCAGTCACAAATGGTAGATTTTGTGTGATGACAATTATTATTGAAAGACAGTCATAAAAGAAGATTATAGTTAAATGAATATATCAAAGGGCAGTTTTGGACTATTGAAGGTTAGAAAAAGGTTGATGAAATTAGTCATAGAGATGTGCAACTAAACAAGGGTCACCATGAATGTAATGAAGGGGCAGTCAATCAACAAATGATAGTCATAGAATGCAAAGGGGACAGTGGTCTTGAAAAGAAGAGGGTGCATAGGCTGTGAATGAAGGACTATGTAGATGTTTTAACAGAGTAAGATAACATAAGAGCCACAAATCCATGACATTTCCCATCAATGAATGATGATAATCTTTTGGAAATACATGGGACTGTTATAGTCAATGTTCCATATGACATCCTTGTCAAAGGATCTTATTTTTGTTATTTTTTCTTGTATGCAACAATTGTGGGCTAGGATTCAAGAGAAGATTTAGACACCAAAACCATGTGATTGACGATAAGAATGCACCATAAAAAGTTGCATTGCAGGATTTATTGGCAGTAGACTATTCTTAAATATCATCCACTTCAATAGTCAAAGATCAATTTTTACCAGTAAAAATAGGACAAATATTTACATTTTTTTGTTGTGAATGAGGTGTAAAATTGCTATTGATTGTTTGACCATTGAAGTGGATGATACTTAAGTGGAGTGATTGGGAGTCGGCTATTCTTAAATATCATCCACTTCAATAGTCAAAGGTCAATTTTTGCCAATAAAAATAGGACAAATATTTACATTAGACTTGAATTTGCTTTATCATTTTAGTTGTTTAAATAGGCATGAGAGGCTCCTACCTTTGTTGATGGAGGAAGCAAGTTTTTCATGATGAAGATGCAAGGAGCTATAAATGTTGCAAGGCCCATTTCACGTTCACCTTCAAAACCTAATTTTTCCAGATTACTTACATGAAAATCCAATGGCTTGCCTACTCTCCGGGGCATCTAATATGCCATTAAAAGAATACAATAACTTAGTTAAACTACCAAACTTATTTTTATATAATCTCAAGACAATAACACATTCACAATGTTACTAGCTTTTACCATTTTCAATAGCTCTTCCTAAGGTTTCTATTTTGAAAAATTCTAATTTTAAAGAATGTGAAACAAACTTACACAAGATAATCTAAGAACTTACATTGTTGTTGAAACCAATGGGTCTAAATGTCTAAGCAAGAAGCCCATGATGTGCATATGGAATATGGGAAGGGTCCATCAAATTTTCAGTAAGTACTTCATACCTACAAAGTATCAGCCAAGGTATTTGTTTAATTTGCATGTAGAAATAAACATTATAAATAATCTTATCAATTTGAAGGAAGAACACTAAAATAATTTAAGAACAAAAAAATAGGAAAGATGAAAAATAAAAACCATTAATATCTTGTGTCTATGGAGTATAATCCCACTCAATAAATATTTGATTTTGCTTGAAAAAGAGTTACCCATAAGGAAAATCTCTCATTGTTAGAACAAATCAAATTGATGGATCGCTTAGCATTGGAAGTAATAGTGGAGTTTTGTTGAGAGCAATATTTGTGTAAAGAGGATCAATGTTTGGTCAGAACCAAATGATGCCTTTTCATAGTAGACTTGGATAAACACCTGCATGTGCCCTCTTGGAGGTGTGGACCTGCATTTAAGATAGAATCACTTCATTAAAAGTTATATATTTAATGCACATAGCCACTACAAAATCACTAACCCTCACAGTGACTTGATTCCCATTCCTTATCAAAGAGACTAGATCCTCATTTTGCTGCACAGTTAGATTGATCTCCATTTTTTATGACTATTGCCTCCTTAATGAACCTAACACAATGGCTTTAATGGCAATGTAACAAGCCAATATCCCTGAAACAAAACCATTGTCTATTTGTTGCACTCTTGAAACCCTAGATCCCAAAGCATAATGATTTGAAACATTGTCCAAAGGCTAGATTGCAAGGGTTTTGAATATAAAAACTTCTATTGCATAATGCTGCCTCCATAATACATAAAACAAAGCTCTACAAAGCATCATTTCAAACTAAAAATGAATATCAAACACAAAAGAAAACCCTAACCCATGGGAATAAGGGAAAGATCCTTCAAATGGATGAAGAAGACATTGATATGCAAGAACATGAAGAAAGAACACTCCCTTATTTGCCTTCTGCAACTCAGAAATGAAACAAAGCAACCCCAGGAAGATGGAAAAACATAGAAAAGAGGCAAAAGAAACAACCAATCATGCAAATGAAGATTGAAAATGCTTAGAAACATTGCCATGAAGCTACCCCATGATCTTAGCTGAATGAAACTCAGATAACTATCCAGAAACATTGCAACCTTCCTCTTCAAAGCAGAAAACAACAAAGAAGGCGTCCATCTTGGAAGAGCCCGTGTTGTTTCAGTCTTTTTGCCAAAAAAAACAAAGAGAGAACAAAACCCGCACAAGTTTCCCTCCTTGCAAAAATAAAAAAATTAATTTATCACATGCTCAACTTCACTTTTCCTTCTTTTTTAACTACCCACTTTAATATCATATGTGACTAATTATTTAGTTGTGTTTTTTATCCAATGATCAAATTAGTCATTAATTAGTCATTTATTTAGTCATTTATAGCCGTGTTGCAAATAATTTGTAGAATTTAGTCATTTTTAGTTGTCGTGACTAAAAGTTTTAGTCACGTAGTCATTTATTTGCCAAATTCTACTAGTGTTTGTAAAGCTTGTGTAATAATAGAAAATGGCCAAAACCTTCTTAATTTCAACTTGAGTAAATTTTAGGGACAAAATGTTTTAAATTCATTTCTTATAACTATATATTCAAATGTATGTGTAAGAAAATGGATAGTAGAAAAGTCTAAAGGGAATGTTTAATATTTTAATCTTACTGGATATAATAATTCTTGAACTTATAGTAAAATGAGGAAGTTTCTCATGCTTTCAATTTATAATAAAAGGGCCACGTAATATAAACAAATATATTCATATATATACTTTACATTTATATATATGCATATATATGACTAAATATAAGTATACCTAATCATTTATATGAGCTCTTTTTGATAAAACATATGATTCATCTCTAATACTTAGAAAAAAAAAGAAGTATTATTGCTTTAATTCTTGTGATAAAGTAACTTATAAAAGGCATTTGAAATATCGAATGTTGATGCATTAGGACTAGTTATCTTCTTCTTGCTATGTGTATGTGGGTTACTTTCAGGCTAGGATGCCGAATGTGGGCAAACAGAGAAGACTTATCCTCTTTTTCAAGATTTGACCATAAATATTTTAAGTGCTTGGTGTTGGCAATATGTATATAGCATTGTCATTGATGTCAAACCATAGTGATGTCTATCCACAATATGATATAGAGTTAGCATGATGTTTAGAGTTTGGCAAAGTATGTTGCAAAAGTAGACAAGATGGCAGAGTATGCTGCAAATGCAGAGACAACATTACTAAAGTCTGAAAGAATGAAGAATGACTTATAGGGGATCAATAATTTGCTCCACATTTATCTGCATTGCAACATCTTGGCTTGTGGTTCTAGAATAAGTATTTGGAGTCTTCAAGGAGTCTAATTCCAAATTTTTAGTTCTTAAATCATTCCACAATGAAAGTTAGAAACAACAGAGTACCAGATGTTGCAAGTATGTGCTTACCGGTGTTGTCATTGATGTCAACATATCTGTGTTGTCATTGGTGTCAACTGTGCTCTTGTTTTGATGCTTAATTGTGTTGAGTTAGTTTCTTTGTATTGGATTATATAAGTGTTGAAGATAATGAGAAAGTATTTCTGATATTGAGTTTTCAAGTGCTTTTGAGAAAATTTGCTCTCCTAGTAGAAACAGTGTGTTGCAGAGTTTTTTGGCTTGCAGAAGTACAGTGTAGTGTTTTGCTCTGTATATTCTATATATTGAATATCTTTGTCTGAGGATTGGAAGTTATGTTAAGGGATGTCTGTAGATACCATGTTTCAAGTTTGAGCCTCTGGTATGAAGATTTGAGCGAGTTCTATTCACCAGAGTAAAAACTATTTTTCTGTGCATTTAGTGATAGGGAGATTGTATTCTACTCCACATTTCTCCTTATTTAAGTCTTACAGTCTACGGTTCTAGAATTAAGTTTGTAATGATGTTATGTACCTTTAGTTCAAATGGTTCATGATTTGGTGATCTGCAAGTGATCTTTTCTTTATGACAGTGGCCGACAGTAATGTTCAAGTGCTCTGGTTTGAAGAAACTTATGGATAAAGTGTTTAGAGGTTGTGCAAATGTTCTTGGTGATTGTAACATTCTTCTGGATGTCTCTAGATCCTATTCCTACCTTTTGATTAGTTTACAAAGTATAATCCGGATCGTGCATGAAGCGTGTTCTTAAAGGTCTTAGTGTTAACATCAGTTTTGGCCGACTTGGTTGTTTTCACTACTTGCGATTATGCTTTGGAGTTTGTGATAGCGTGTTGTTGCATGGAAGATTGCATTTGAGTCCTAGTTAAGGAGTGGTTTGGTCAGAGCAGTAGTTTGCAAGTATGTGTAGAGGAAGATAACTGATGTCCTTTGAAATTGATGTCAAAAGGAGAGGGAAATCATGTGAAAAACTAAGGGGGAGCAAGAGTTCAGATGTGTAAAAAGAAAGGGGGAAAAAGTAATCAATGCAGAATCTTGTCTTGATGGTTCTTATAGTTTTTCACATCAATGTTGCCATCAATGACAAAGGGGGAGATTGTTGCAAGTATGTGCTTACCGGTGTTGTCATTGATGTCAACATATATGTGTTGTCATTGGTGTCAACTGTGCTCTTGTTTTGATGCTTAATTATGTTGAGTTAGTTGCTTTGTATTGGCTTATATAAGTGTTGAAGATAATGAGAAAGTGTTCCTGATATTGAGTTTCCAAGTTCTTTTGAGTTTTCAATGTTGCCATCAATGTTGCCATCAATTACCCCTCCTGCTCTAAACTAAGATGCATGGGAAGTGCATCAGTCCAATGGTGCCCAAAGTCTTATTCTTTGACCTGGATTGATGTTTTGAAGGCTACCTCTCAGGGGGAGCAGGTAAATGTTATTGATATGAGTTCCTAAAAAGGAGAAGTAAGTACTATAGTATTACTGATAGAGTAATTCTAGTTTGGTCAGAGCAGTAGTTTGCAAGTATGTGCAGAGGAAGATAAGTGATGTCCTTTGCCATTGATGTCAAAAGGGGAGAGAAATCATGTGAAAAACTCAGGGGGAGTAAGAGTTTAGATGTGTAAAAAGAAAGGGGGAAAAAGTAATCAATGCAGAATCTTGTTTTGATGGTTCATATAGTTTTACACATCAATGTTGCCATCAATGACAAAGGGGGAGATTGTTGCAAGTATGTGCTTACTGGTGTTGTCATTGATGTCAACATATCTGTGTTGTCATTGGTGTCAACTGTGCTCTTGTTTTGATGCTTAATTATGTTGAGTTAGTTGCTTTGTATTGGCTTATATAAGTGTTGAAGATAATGAGAAAGTGTTCCTGATATTGAGTTTCCAAGTTCTTTTGAGAAAATTTGCTCTCCTAGTGGAAACAGTGTGTTGTAGAGTTTCCTGGCTTGCAGAAGTACAATGTAGTGTTTTTCTCCGCTTATTATGTATATTGATTATCTTTGTTTGCGGATTGGAAGTTATGTTAAGGGATGTCTATAGATGCTATGTTTCAAGTTTGAGCCTCCGGTATAAAGATTTGAGCTTGTTCTGTTCACTAGAGTAAAAACTATTTTTCTATGCATTTAGTGGTGATAGGGAGAATGTATTCTGCTCCGCATTTCTCCACATTTAAGTCTTATAGTTTGTGGTTCTGGAATTAAGTTTGTAATAATGTTATGTGCCTTGATTTCAAATGGTTCATGATTTTGTGATCCACAAGCGATCTTTTGTTTATGATAGTGATCAACAGTAATGTTTAAGTACTCCGGTTTGAAGAATCTTATGGGTAAAGTGTTTAGAGGTTGTGCAGATGTTCTTGGTGATTGTAATGTGCTTGTGGATGTCTCTAGATTGTGTTCCTACCTTTTGATTGGTCCACAAAGTATAATCCGGATCATGCATGAAGCGTGTTCTTAAAGGTCTTAGTGTTAACATCAGTTTTGGCTGACTTGGTTGTTTTCACTACTTGCGATTATGCTTTGTAGTTTGCAATAGCATGTAGTTGCGTGGAAGATTGTATTTGAGTCCCAGCTAAGGAGTGGTCCACATTCATTCTTTCTCTTTCATTAATCTATTTAGGTCTAGACCTATTCTAATATATGTATGTTTGCCGACCTTGGAGATTATTCCAATGGTTGATGATTGTAATGCCGACCTTGATGATCATTCCAAGGTTGATGAATTGTATAAATATTGGTAATGAAGTCATGAAAAAGGTATCCATGTACGAAGATGCGAAGATAATTGTGAAGTGAAAAAGTAGAGTAGAGCAGAGGATGTTTATTGTGCTTCAATGGAACTGAACTTTGGCATAGTGTAAATGCTACTATCTCAGTTCACCAACTCTGGCAGTGAGCCTCTTCTTTTGTAGTGAGCAATGTGGGCATTGAGCCCTAAGGTAGTGAGCCTCTAATTTTTGGTATTGTTATTACATATTATATTGTGAGATAATACTCACCATGGTTTTTCCCTTATTGGGTTTTCCACGTAAAAAATCTGGTGTCTCGTGTGTTGAATGTGTGAATGTGTTTATGTTTCTGATTTCATGCTTTCATGGTTAAAATACAATAACAATGATTAAGTGGATGATGTAGTAATGGTTACAACTGATTCACCCCCCCTCTCACTTGTCTTGCTCTTTTCAGCAATTGGTATCAGAGCAAGGTTCCTTGGAAGAAGTTTAACAGCTTGAGGAAGATTTGGGAAAGTGAACACATGGCATCCAGAAGATATCCTACTTCTCCAGAAGTAATTCTAGGTAGTGTCACATTTGATGGCTACACATATGTTAGAAATGAAGTACTGAAAATTGCTCTTGAAGATCTTGATAAGTATGAAGTTGATATCAGGGATTTGAAGGAGGATGTCAAGATAGTTGATGAATGCATCCTGAAGCTAAGAAAGCAAGTTAATAGATCAAAGGATAGGAGCAAAGAGCTAAGTGAATAGTTGAAAGCAACAAATTAAACCATAAATGACCTATCAATGCTGATTGAAGAGAAAGAAAAGGTTGAGGAGCATTTAAATCAAGTTTTGAAAGACAAATTTAAAGAGTGAAAAATTGGCAAAAGATGTTGTGCTTCTAAAATTTGACCTAGAAGTTGTTAATAGCTATAAAGAAAAGTTCAAACTAAGTTCTGTAAAGCTTGATGAGTTGATTGAAAATTAGAAAAGTCCAGATGATAAGCAAGGCCTTAGTTTTGAAAGAGGAGAAAGCTCTAAGTCAAGACAAGCTAACACTGAGATGAAGAGAGTCAATGGCAATCAAGTCCAGAATTAGAGAAATAGACCTAGAAGACCTCTAGTTAGACAACCAGATGCTCAAAGGTACCCATCTTTCAATGGCTATTGTTTTAATTGCAATAAGATTGGTCATAAGGCTACTCAATTTAGGACTAGAAGAAGTCAAAATGTTCCATCATTCTCTGGTCAATGTTTCAATTTCAAGTAAATTGGTCATAGATCAAATGAATGTAGAAGTATGGTAAGGAATGGTTTTAACAATATAAGGAACACTCAATCTTTCAATGGAAACTGCATTACATGCAATAGATTTGGGCATATGGCTAACCAATGTAGATCAAGAATGAATCTAATTAATGGAAGGAAGCAAGGACAGAGGAATGTGGTATGCTACAATTGTAATAGACTTAGACATGCTGCAAAATTCTATAGAAATAAGAATGAGAAAACAAACTATCCTATAGAGAAGGGGAAAATAGAGTAGAGGGAAGACAAAGGAAAGATCAAGGTTGATCCTGTTGATGATTGTTTTTACACATTCATAACAAAAGTTAAAATTCACAAAATGAACCTAACTGTCTTGAAAGATATGAAGAAATCAATTAAGATTACTTAATCCCAAGTTTCCGTATGGTTAGGTCTCGACATTGTGGATAATTCAGTAGGTCGATGTGAAGCTGTAATATGCAAGGGGCCTTGATTTAAGGTGTTTTATGACTCACTGGACTTGAATTATGCAAAATATCACAAATATCAACATTTTCTTCATTCCTTTGCATAAATATTTTACTGTATCACAAAGCTTTATATGATTTATATTAACACAAGCTTTTCTTTTCAAATATTATGAAAATTGCCACATATCAACTCAGTTGTTCATGTTTCCTTCAAATATCAGACAATCTCCTTTAAATCTCTGCATTTAAGCTAAGTATTTCAAATGTTTGGGAAAAGTTAGAGAAATCTAAATTAAACTTCATTCTGCTACAGGATCTAAATGCTCTGTTATTCACATTGTAAGCAGTACAACAAACTGGATTAAATCCATAGACTAAACCTTTAAATGTAAGCCCTGAGTATTTTCACGAACATACATTCAAGATTGCAAGCTTTTGAAGAGATAATATTTCAAATACAAATAAGAGCCAGAAAATACTCTTAAAGTAGATGTAAAATTCTAGAGATATTTGTATTCAAAATAAACAGTCATATATGATTTACGATGTATGAATGACTCCTTGCTCCATCAATCAAATTACAGTAAACTTACAAAACGTATTACAGATATAGTAAGGAAGCTAGATGTTCCACGCGTTCCTTATTGCAGACACAGGCAACCTCCTTCTATTCTAAACTAAAATGTTCTTCTACTCAAGATGCTAAGACAAATTACAATTTCTAGCTCTGTTCTATAAATCCCTGTGTAAGTCATTACAAAGTAAAGGGGCTCAATATATAGATTTGATTATCCCCAATACGGTTACAAAACCTAGTCAATCAACGGTCTATATCTCTAGTGCAACATCAACGGTGGAAAACAAATCCTGCCAAAAATCTTTGAGAAGCATATTCCATACTGAGTGTAAGGATGCCCTTTGGAAACCCTAACAACCTCAAAATATCTTCTGTTGCTTTGCCCTTTTAATTATGCTTCTTTCCACCTACATATTTCTTCTTATTGAAATCCTTTACTCCTTTTGCTTCTTTTGTGATCCATTCCGCCCTTTGTGATGTCATCGCCATTTAAGCTCCACCTTCCATATACCTGCATACCTGCCAACAGACATAAAAATAGATTTTAAAATTCATGTCGCTTTCGTCAATTTATACCTCTTTTGAATGTTAGATTAGCATTAATTACAGAAATTAATGTGCCAAAAGTTGGGCCTTCTACTTCAGTATTTGCGTTTTAAACTTTTTACCGTTAGTTTAATTTCGACATACACCTGTTTTCTTTGTATGTTCCTTTTGTATGTTCCCTTTGTATGTTTTAACATATAAACATATATGCAAACAACCACGACTAACACTCTTTCCCTTTTGTCCGTACTTGTACCTTTCATTTTGTATATCGCTCTTGTATATTTTCTTATATGAGCACATATACAAACAACCCTATGCAAACCTCCTTTCATTACCCTTTATCTCTTTCGATGCTTTTAATTTCTTTGTATCTCAGATTATGTATATCACAAACATTCAAAGACTTTTCTATATTGAACTTCCTTTTGACATTCAGCTTGTATCTTTAACTTGTATCTTTCACCTTGCATATCGGCTTGTATATCGAAGATATACATTATTATTATACAAACCCGACATACAAGCTATGGAGCCCACATTACTTTCCCCTTGTATCTCTACGATACAACAATACTTGTATCAAAACCCTTATATACAAGCATAGATACATACAAAATCCTTTGTATATCCTTTCAGACTTCAACTTTTATAAACCATAGTTTACTCACTTTCGGCTCCGCGACATGTATAAAAAGTGCCATGCATCTTCTAATATACTTTAAGTCATGATGCATCGCTTATATCAGATTATAATCTTTCTTGAATTCCGTTTTATATGTATATTGAAATGTATAACCCGAAACATACATACAAAGCGCGAAACATACAAAAATTACACCTCATTTCAAAATCCTTTTGGCTCCGCGACATGCATATATCATTGTATATTGCCTTGTATTTTTCCCTTTCGCCAAACATAATAACTTAAAATACATTCAAATGGACTTAACCAATTATTCATTTAAACTCTTAACTCTGTCGGGTTCGAATTGTATGTAAAAATAAAGTGTTAGCCAAATGCATACAAGTATAATGATTTAATAAACCTGACTGCTCCTATATGAAACTCATACAATGACACAACATACAAACAACTTTGTATATGCAACATACAGACCTTATTGTACATTTTACCAAAAACATACATATCTTGCAAAATATTGGGAAATTCAAAATGGTTCAAAAAGCAACCCTCACTCATTTTTGAAAAGGAATTCACCCATATTCTGCTCTGGTACTTAATGTTAGTTTTCTTTATTTTCAACAAGGTTTGTAACTTTCACTCTCTTTTCCCTTTTACCACCCAACAAACCCACACACAAAAGCAAAAGCCACAGCCACAATAGGGGTCCTCATTTTGCTAAGAAGTAAAATGGGGCGTGTTGTGACAATCACAACAACTAGCAACCAAACAAAACAATCAAATTAAAGCCATTAAAAAAAACTAAATGAAATAAATTCATAACTTCCAACTATCTTTTCTGGAAATCATCATTTAACTTGAGACCTTATGTATTCAATAATGTGCATCAATTTTCCCTTCAGTTTAAGTGGGTGCATGTGATTAATAATCCTCATCTTGAAAATTAGTTGAACAAACCAGTGACTGATATTAGCCTACATAGTTGATGTCATTCCCTCATAGCCAACCGGATAGAGCCTTGCTGCCAACAGGAATCCATAGCCCCGACAAGGTTATCGTTATAATTCTCCTAAGTAGAGCCCCACTGCCAGCAAGCGTCTATAGCCCCGGTAGAGTTACTTAGATGGCTTAATCTAGATTTTCAGTAAAATCTATTTTATTTATTTATTTATTTTATATTTTGGGTGAGATAGAAACTTCATAAGATATTACAGTTGTAACTTGATGATGCAAGGAATGATCACTTGCTGAAATTAAGCTGAGAATTGTAATGGTAGCAAGGGTGACCTCTAATTTTTCACCTAATATCTACACTGGTAGGTTCAACAAACCCAAGGATTTTAGGTGTGTCATTGTGAGAAACCTCCTTTGAATACTCAACCCACAGTTATTGAATACAAAATTTCACAAGTCAAACAACTTTCTACATTCATGACAGTCACAACAAGTTATACATAAATTTCAAATAATTAACCAGAATGTGCTGAATTTTCTGTTATTTTTAGTAGTTGTCAGTCTGCTCCTGCCTACCCTAAATCAAAATAAAGACCCCAGCACATAGGAAAACAACAAAGCAAACAAAACAAACGGACTGTACAAACAACTAACTATGAAAGGAAACAACACAAAGCAATACAAGAAAACAAAGAAAAGAAATAAAACAACCACCCCTTCCAAACTATACAAGACACCACTGGGTAAACAAAGCACACAACTAGAATGAAAAACACTCATATTTAAATGTCTTTTCAGAATATGTAGGAACATCAAGGCATTAGTTATAGTTCTCAACTTAGCAAATATATTTTTGAATTCTGAAAAATACTCATTTATTCTACCCTCACTGTATTTAATAGAATAATCTCTAATTATTAGGAATTGAGGCAGCCCATCACGTTCATGATTAATCCATATGCATGTCTTATCCTTTGAATTTCCATAATCAAAACAAATTTTTAAATTATTTACTGAGGAAAGGAAAGAAACAACCTGATGTATTTCTGGCTCTACTGGACCTGCCTGTTCACTGCCAACCAGTCCTTTATTTAACTTTGGATTTTCATCACTCCACTCAATGTTCTGTCCTACTTCCACCTTTGTGACATGTGACTCCTAATGTATTACTTTTACATCTATATTTAACTTCAACTCTTCATCTTGCAAGTTTATCCGATTCTTAAACTCCAGCAACACCTCAATGTCCTCTTTAATTTTCTGCACATTAGCACATGAATGAGTACCATCATAATCTAACATATCTAAATTTATCATTTCTAGATTATTTGGCTGTGAATGTGAAACAACATTTGATTCATGAAAATACTTCCCTGTTTCACTTTCAAAATAATGCTGGAGTGATGCCTGATTATGCATAGCAATAGCATAATTCTCTGTATCTTCCATTTTCAAGAATTGTTCCTCAAATAATTCAGTCCTATCATTCAGCAAAGTATCTGGTTCCATTATCCTGCAACAATCCTGGATTTGGTCATTCAATTTAAATCCATTAAATAATAAATCAAGATTTACTTCTTTTCCTATGATTCCTTTATTTTAGTGCACTTTAACTCTGTCAATACTTGTTTACATTTCTTTGCCCAATCATTTTCGTTAAAACTTTTCAAATCAGATCTAGATATTTCTTCTTGACAAGTATTCCTTAGTAATTCAATATATTTATCAAATGTATTAAGATTAACTTCACTTTTCTTTTTCTTTTCATTAAATCCTCTTTGTTTATCATCTAGAAAATAAAAATGAGGTGTGATTTCTTCTCTGTATTTTTCAAGATATTTATACCTGTCATTAGATTTATTCACATTTGAACCTTGAAAAAAAAGTAGATTATTTTTCTTACCATCACATGATTCCAAAAAAGAAATTTTACTATCCTTTATTTCTGGCATTGGTTCAATCTTTGCATTATCTGAACAGATAATGATTGCTGATATTGCATACTCATGCTACTCCATAATCCCCTCATTTTTCTGCCAACCTTCAGCCCTATACACATTTGAGAAAGAGATCAGTCCTTTTAAAGCCAAATCTAACCTTGTAAGAAAAGTTAGACAATTAATTTCACCATGCTTTGTGGACTTATGTATCCTGCACCTTCCAAATAAACCAAAGTTAGATAAATTTTCAAGATAAATCCTCTTGTTTAAAGTTTTCTGAAAGACATGAATATTAACCTAGAAATTGTCTTCGTATGAATCCATTGAAAATGACACTTTGTTTTCAAATTTTTAGATTTTGAAATTTTATGAGATCTAACATATCTCAGAATAAAACATTAAACTTAGAAAACCAAAATAGTCCTTGAAGTTTGAGCAGTACCTTTGAAAAAAACATTCAAATTCTTTCAAACAGAAGATATTTGCAAACATAACACTCAAATTTCCAAGAACTAAAATGATCCCTTTGGCCAGCCTACACAAAATCTACCTTAAATTCCATCAAGCCCTCCTTCTAGCGCCAAAAACTGTTGATGATTGTTTTTACACATTCATAACAAAAGTTAAAATTACAAAATGAACCTAACTATCTTGAAAGATATGAAGAAATCAATTAAGATTACTTAATCCCAAGTTTCCATATGGTCAGGTCTTGACCTTGTGGATAATTCAGTAGGTCGATGTGAAGTTGTAATATGCAAGGGGCCTTTCTTGATTTAAGGTGTTTTATGACTCATCGGACTTGAATTATGCAAAATATCACAAATATCAACATTTTCTTCATTCCTTTGCATAAATTTGTTATTGTATCACAAAGCTTTATATGATTTATATTAACACAAGCTTTTCTTTTCAAATATTATGAAAATTGCCAAATATCAACTCAGTTGTTCATGTTTCCTTCAAATATCAGACAATCTCCTTTAAATCTCTGCGTTTAAGCTAAGTATTTCAAATATTTGGGAAAAGTTAGAGAAATCTAAATTAAACTTCATTCTGCTATAGGATCTAAATGCTCTATTATTCACGTTGTAAGCAGTACAACAAACTTGATTAAATCCATAGACTAAACCTTTAAATGTAAGCCCTGAGTATTTTCACAAACATACATTCAAGATTGCAAGATTTTGAAGAGATAATATTTCAAATACAAATAAGAGCCAGAAAAAACTCTTAAAGTAGACACAGAATTCCAGAGATATTTGTATTCAAAATAAACAGTCATATATGATTTACAATGTATGAATGACTCCTTGCTTCATCAATTAGATTATAGAAAACTTACAAAATGTCTTACAGATACAGTAAGGAAGCTAGATGTTCCACGCGTTCCTTATTGCAGACACAGGCGACCTCCTATTCTAAACTAAAATGTTCTTCTACTCAAGATGCTAAGACAAAATACAATTTCTAGATCTATTCTATAAATCCCTATGTAAGTCATTACAAAGTAAAGGGGCTCAATATATAGATTTGATTATCCCCAATATGGTTACAAAACCTAGTCAATCAACGGTCTATATCTGAACTGCAACATGAACGGTGGAAAACAGATCCCGCCAAAAATCTTTGAGAAGCATATTCCATACTGAGCGTAAGGATGCCCTTTGGAAACCCTAACAACCTCAAAATATCTTCTGTTGCTTTGCCCTTTTAATTATGCTTCTTTCCACCTGCATATTTCTTCTTATTGAAATCCTTTACTCCTTTCGTTTCTTTTGTGATCCATTCCGCCCTTTGTGATGTCATCACCATTTAAGCTCCACCTTCCATATACCTACATACCTACCAATAGACATAAAAATGGATTTTAAAATTCATGTCACTTTTGTCAATTTATACCTCTTTTGAATGTTAGATCGGCATTAATTACAACAATTAATGCGCCAAAATTTTGGCCTTCTACTTCAGTATTTGCGTTTTAAACTTTTTACTGTTAGTTTAATTTCAACATACATCCCATTTTCTTTGTATGTTCCCTTTGTATGTTTTAACATACAAACATATATGCAAACAACCACGACTAACACTCTTTCCTTTTTGTCCGTACTTGTACCTTTCATTTTGTATATCGCTCTTGTATATTTTCTTGTATGAGCGCATATACAAACAACCCTATGCAAACCTCCTTTCATTACCCTTTATCTCTTTCGATGCTTTTAATTTCTTTGTATCTCGGATTATGTATATCATAAACATACAAGCATTTAAACATTCAAAGACTTTTCTATATTGAACTTCCTTTTGACATCTGGCTTGTATCTTTAACTTGTATCTTTCGCCTTGCATATCGGCTTGTATATTGAAGATATACATTGTTATTATACAAACCTGACGTACAAGCGATGGAACCCACATTACTTTCCCCTTGTATCTCCGAGATACAACAATACTTGTATCAAAACCCTTATATACAAGCATAGATACATACAAAAGCATTTGTATGTCCTTTTGGACTTCAAATTTTATAAACCATAGTTTACTCACTTTTGGCTCCGCAACATGTGTAAAAAGTGCCATGCATCTTCCGATATACTTTAAGTCATGATGTATCGCTTATATCAGATTTTAATCTTTCCTGAATTCTGCATTGTATGTATATTGAAATGTATAACCCAAAACATACATACAAAGCGTGAAACATACAACAATTACACCTCATTTCAAAATCCTTTTAGCTCCGCGACATGCATATATCATTGTATATTGCCTTGTTTGTTTCCCTTTCACCAAACATACAAACATAAAATACGTTCAAATGGACTTAACCGATTATTCATTTAAACTCTTAACTTTGTCGGGTCCGACTTGTATGTAAAAATAAAGTGTTAGCCAAATGCATACAAGTATAATGATTTAATAAACCCGACTGCTCCTGTATGCAACTCATACAATGACACAACATACAAACAACTTTGTATATGCAACATACAGACCTTCTTATCGTACATTTTACCAAAAACATACATATCTTGCAAAATACTGCGAAATTCAAAATGGTTCAAAAAGCAACCCTCACTCATTTTTGACAAGGAATTCACCCATATTCTGCTCTGGTACTTAATGTTATTTTTCTTTATTTTCAACAAGGTTTTTAACTTTCACTCTCTTTTCCCTTTTACCACCCAACAGAGCCACACAAAAAAGCAAAAGCCACAGCCACAGTAGGGTTCCTCATTTTGCTAAGAAGTAAAATGGGGCGTGTTGTGAGCATCACAATAGATCTGATAGAAAACAAGAAGGAAATGATCAAGGTCTAGATTAAGAAGGATGTAAAAAAGGTCAAAGATGAATCTGCACTAGCCTTTGGTGCAAATACTTCCTCTGGGAAGTAAATTGGGAGCTTTGGCTCAGGGGGAGATTTTAATGAATATTTTGATCCCCTAGCCAAATAGTGGGTGCTGAGATCTAGCACTAAGGTATGAGTTAAAGAAGTATTGGATAAATCATTTGGAGAAGAAACCCGTAGAAAAAGACATAATGCGGCACATTGCAAAGCAATCTTAACCGACTATGTCTAACAGTGAAGTGTTTGACAACTTTTTGAGAATAACATTTATGACGACTAGGTTTTTGCATAATGAGGGTTAAAAAGTGGTTGCATTTGAAAGACAATCACTTTGCATTCAAGCTATCAAGCGTCCAAGGAGAATTGAAGCAGAATTCCAAGTGACTTCAACGATTCAAAGCAACTCAGAGTGATTTCAAGTGAAGAAAACCCTAATTTAGAAAAAAGAGGTATTTACAGTTTGAAACCCTACCATGAACTTGTTTGAATTCTTGTGGAAATGGAGACACCACAAGTTATGATATCACTGAGAGACCATGACCGAAATTTAATAAACATCCACACAAGTCTACAGAAGTTTATCCTTACGGTGCATTTTTTGGAAGTACCCTAATGGTGTGATCCATGAGGAAGACATTGGGGCTTACATCTATGTTGCCCTAGATGAACACAATAATAGAAAACTTGGGGAATTGTATATGAATCATTTGTGTGGTGAGGGATACGAATTGAAGGAGGAATACAAAACCTTAGAGAAGAAGAAATTTATGCAATACATAGACTTTATGTCATTTGTAGAGGACTCATGGGTCCAATATGTATTGAGTAGAATTCACAATGAGTTTATGTGGCTTAACACACCATTCATGATCACAAAAGATGCTATAAGGTTTGTTACAGGGTTGAATTCTACTGGAATAGTGCATGTGTTGGAAACAAGGCAGATAACTGAGAGGGGGGTGAATCAGTTATCTCAAAACTTTCTTACTTTTACGTCCTTTTCTTATCTTATCAATCAGTGATATATCAAAACATGAAAGCATAAGCAACCATAAGAGCTGAAATGAAATCAACACACATAACACAAGGATTTTTACGTGGAAACCCTGTTAAGGGAAAAACCATGGGGTGATTAACCTAAGATTGTATTCTCTGTTAAAAGAATAAAGAAATACAAAATGACACTTGCCAGGTACGGCTCACTGCCTGAGCACACTGCTCACAAAAGGCTCACTACCTACCAGAGACTCACTATCTACAAAAGCTTACAGATGATAACAAGGTGTTTGACTTGATGAACAGCATTTGCATATGCAAGAATTCAGTTCTGGTTAGGCACAATATACCAATCTAGCACATTTCATCCTTCCTCTGCTCGATATTACTCTTCTATCACATTCCAAGCTTGGATTACTGCCTTTGCACTTATCTCTACCTTTCTTCACAATTAATTCATTATTCTATCAATTTCACACCTTCACAAGCTTGAATCCATCGAGTATATATATCCGCATCAAGGATTTCCAACAACTTTCTAGTCGGTAACAAGAACACTTAGGATATTTGCAAGTTACTATTTTGTCGGCTAAATCCATACTTGTTTGATGATGCGCACTAAAAACTTAAGCATAGAAATCATTACCTACGTCGGCCAAAATCATATAACACCTCAAGTTACTTGATCAACACCTTCTGCACATCTGGATTGAGGTCTAATACCCTGTTGGCCAGTTCTTCCTCTGTTTGCACTGTCTAACTAGAGTCTGATACTTAGATGCTCATATCTTTCACATGATTTGTCACCAGAGGCTAAATATCTGGACTATAATAGTTCAGATACTCCTTATTACTCATCCAAATCTGTAACATGCTGGGTTTCACCATCAGAGACTTTCGGACCCAACTATCGAACCCTATCATATGCTCTGTTCTTGACTACCGGACCAACCTATCTTCAATCTAACTTCCGGTATGAGTAATTTATGTACTGTGAATGTGTGGGATATACTTTTTTGCCATCAATGACAACACTTATGAATCCTAGCAATGTCTCTTGCCAACAATCTCCCCCTTTGGCATTGATGGCAACACTTAGTGAAAAATGACTAAGTGTCACTAAAACTCCCCCTTTGCTTGTGCTCCATCTCTCCACACTGCTTACCGGTGCTCCCTTAATGCTGGATTCCTCATTTTTCACTACTCTTCACTCCCCCTTTGACATCAATGGCAAAGGGTGGGATCCACAAACCAAAAATGTGCAAAAATTATTATATAAGGCTGCATATGTACATACAATTCATAAGATAAACTTACATATACTTAAGTATATTTGTAAATGTAGTCTTCAGCTGTACAAGCTCTATGGCCCAACTTCTCTTCATCCTATCCAAAATGGAGATGTGTCCACTCAAAAAAAACACATATGCTTCTACCCTCTTCAAATCTATTGGATCACTAGCCCGAGCTATACTTAGAGCATCTACTAAGGCATCATGCATTAACTCTAACTTAGGGATGATTATCCCTCTGAATTCACCCATTCTATCCATTATATTCTTCTTCTCCTTAACTAGTTTCTGTATTTCATTTGTTATAACAACTACTTGGCATTCTTGTTTTACCAAAGAGATAGTAAGAGGATCAAAATTCTAAGATAGATTTGTCAATTTTCCATCTTGTTCTTTCATTTTCTTCTCAATGTCCTTTGGAACTTTAGGCCAAGATAAACAAAATTTATATATATCTCCACCATTCTTAAGAGCATTTTCAATGCTCTTTATGCCAATGTCTAGGGTTTTTCTATCCTTATCAATTGCCCTTGTACCTTACTGAATCTTTTTCCCAAGAACTCTTTCTGGACCTTAGTTTCTGCTGATTTTTCTAAAGACTCAAAATGTGTATTGACAGAATTAACTAATTTCTTCAAATTACCAGATGGAGAAGCAGATGGATCCTTCTGATATGTGGGCATTATCTTCTCCAGCACTCTGGATGCAATACTTAGCAGCTCACTATCCTCCATATGAGATTTCAAGAGTTTTTCTTTGGCTTTGGCCTGAGCAAAAGATGCTATCTTCATTATCTAAACTAGAGAGAGAGAGTCCAGATTCAATGGCCCTTGAATCAACTCTGGTTCATCTAATTCCACAACTTCCTTGTCCAAGAAACTTTGTACTGCTTCTGCAGTGTCTCTTGAAGTCTCACCTTCCTTTCCTTTGGGGGCATCTAGACCGATTTGCTTATTGCCATCAACAGTATTTGTCTCTTCTTTTTGCACTTCCTCCTCTGAAACAAAGGAGTCTAAGGCCTCAGATTGCTCTTCATCAATTTTCTTTAATCCTTCAACATCTATGTCAGAAGGCTCTTCATTTGCTTCCTCTACAATGAGAAGATTGAACCTTTTCAAAGCACTTCGAAGAATTTCTTTTGTCTCATCAACTAGTTGATTAGTTTCTCCAAGCATGAGTTTATTCATTCTAGACTTGCTCCGGAATTCTTCTTTGACATCCTTGAAAACCATGTCCATTTGTTTTTGAGTGATGGTTGGACATAATTATATCACTATTTGTTCCTAGATCTCCAAGTCTTTTGCTTTTGCACTTACTTCTCTTAACTCCAAAACTTCTTCTAAGCTTTTAAAAATCAAGGAAATTATTTCAATGAAAGCTTTGTTATAGATGTTCAGGTACCTTATTGTTGCATCCTCAAGAATTTTCTTGTTTGCATCATTGTACTCATCATAGAATTCTGTTACCAACTACAGGTTTGCATCCACAGTGACTACTTTAATGATGTCTTCAATGGAGAGACTGGGTCTCTCAACAAACTCTTATGTCTTCTGCTCCTCATCATTCCTTTCATTCTTAGAAGGATTGTTCTTGGCTTTCTTCAAATCTCTGATCTCCACATCTAATTCTATCTCTTCATCATCCTTAAGGCTCACATATGTTCTTGTGGCCTTAGACTTCTTTCTCTTTTCTCCTTTAATAAATGGTTTGTCTTCCGGTTTAGCAGTTTTTGAGCTTTCAAGAGTGATAGGTGCAGAACTCCTGGTAGATCTTGTCCAGGTAGAGGCTTCCACCGGAATGCTTTCTTTCTTTGCTCCTTCCCTTTCCTTTTCAATTTTCTCTATTCTTTCTCTATTTTCATCTACTGCCTCCTTTGTTATGCCAAACTTCATAGCAAGTTCTTCAACCTCCCTCCTCACTTTTCTTTTTGACTCAGGCTTCCTTAATACAACATGTATTTTTATGTTTAGCTCATCAAAGGTGCCAAACCTCTCTGCTTCAGTGTCCTTGGGTTGGCTTAGCAAGTGTTGAACATGTACCTCCAATATGTTTCCATCAACTTCATAACCCGTGGGCATTACCCATTCAGTTCTTGGCTCGACTGCCTCCATTAAGCATTGATCTGTGTCAACCATGAAGCAAACTGTGTCTTTGTATTTCTCCACTATTGATTTTGGTATTCTTTCTCTTGCTTGCATCATGCTCTGGAAATTCTTGAAGTAACCCCAGAGAGCTATCTTTCAGGCTTGTGCATCACCAAGTCCATACAAATAATCTCTTATTTAAATTGCAACAGGTCTATCATTTGCCCAGATCAGACCTTTTGATCCTGGTAACTCATTCATATAATAGAAGAATAGGCACAACACCAGATCGCCATACTTGAAGGAATTTTTCTTATCTTTCTTAATCTTCTGTAGATTCTCCATCAATTGATTCAATAGAAGCTCACACAAATCATAATTTGCATTTTCTTTCAGCATCTGATATGCAATATAGATTGTTGTACCGGATACAAAATTTTCCCTACTTGAGTGGTAAATCTTGTAACCAATTACAATTGATGCAAACTTGACATCCGGATCAGTAATATCATCTATAGTCATTGCCCTCTTGTCATAGTTTGATCCGGTGGCTTCTGTTATGGTTTGATTTTTCACAGATTTGAGTGCAGGCAACCCACCAGTTGAGTGCAATCTGGTTACAGCCTTGATGGCATCTTTGGTTATCTTAAATGGACTCATTAACCACATAAAGTTATCATGCATCCTACTCAAGACATACCAAACCCATTCATCCTCTGTAAAAGACGGGAAATGTATGCAATGTACAAAGTGCTTGTCTTTTAGAGCCTTGAATTCTACTTTGAGATCAAAATTCTCACTTATGAACTATTTATGATATATTTCCATCAATTCTAAGTCTCCAAGGTTTTCAATGTTTGCATGAATGTAAACCCTAATATCTTCTACATGTAGAACACCGTACGAGATACGGGAAAATGCACCCAAGGGATCAACTTCTATAGATTTATGAGGATGTTTCTTGAATTTTAGTCTCAGCCTCTTAGTGACATCCACAACCATGGGAATAGCCATTCTAGCAATGAAATTTGGAGAGATTTTGTAGAAAGGAAATACCTTTTTACACCTTAGGGTTTGATATGACTGCCAGAGAGAATTTCTGCTTGATTTTGATCTTCAACTTTAACTTGAATATTCTGTAGGATCTCTTCTCAGAGTTCTTCTCTCTTCTTCATGAATGCAAAATGTTGTAAATGACGAATGAAGAACCTTTTATCCTTGCACAAAAACCTAATTCCCCATTGCAATAAATGCACACTTTAAGTCAACTGGTTACCCTGTTTTGAGTGAATTTTTATGAATCACTGTGTGGATCTTCAAATCATTATCCAAGTGAGTTGACAACATAACTTTAGCCTTTCAAAACATGCCTCTAAATCTTCAAACTATAAAATTGCATTTTCAGATCATACCGAATCTGATTGTGTAATTTGTTTTTTACCGGATAGCTGTCGGAAACGGATCTACTCATAACTTCTTCAAATCTATTGCAAATTTCTCAAATTTTAACTAAATGATTTTTAGATGAACCTCCAAAAGCTCTTTAATTTGCAACCTTTGATTCTTACTCAATGTGCCGAATTCAGGCACTTACTAACTGGCTGGGGCAATTTGATCTTCCTTGCAGCTCCCCCTGAGCTAGAGCTCACTTTTTAATTTTCGGAAGGATTATCAACACCGGATTTCAGTGCGGACCCATCACTAATATTTATCACACTCTTTGTTACCCAAGTCTTGCTCATTTCCTTCTGAATCTCATCTGCATTCACTTTACCTTTGCCTTTGTCTTGTCTTGTTTCTAATCCAAGATCATACTCGAGATGTCTAATTATTCTATCCATTTTTTAGCAATCTTTTGTTTTCTCCTTGAGGGATTGTTTTAAGTTATCTTCAGTCTTTCTTTTCTCTTCAATTTCTTGGGTAAATTTCATAACCCCGGATTCCATTTCATGTCTTAGCATAACAACTTCTTTTGATAGCTTTTCACATAGCTTTGTTTTCTCATTCAGTTCCTCATCAGTATTATTGGCTTCATTCTGATTTGCTAACTTCTGAAGTAGTTCCTTTCTCTTTTTCATGGAATTACTGAGTTTTTCTTTCAGCTCATTGATGAAATCATCAGTCTCCTTAAGTCGCTCTCTCAAATTATTGACTTTAAACTAGGATTGATCAAGATCTTCTAAGGCAAATAGTAGTTGTTCTTTCATACTGTATGCATCCATTGAGATTCCCATATCCTCCTCAAGCTATTAGGCTTTTTCTAAGGAACTTTGCTCTAATACCAATTGTTGGAAACAAGGCAAATAACTGAGTGGGGGGGGGGTGAATCAGTTATCTCATAACTTTCTTACTTTTACTTCCTTTTCTTATCTTATCAATCAGTGATATATCAAAACATGAAAGCATAAGCAACCATAAGAGCTAAAATGAAATCAACACACATAACACAAGGATTTTTACGTGGAAGCCCTATTAAGGGAAAAACCATGGGGTGATTAACCCAAGATTGTATTCTCTATTAAAAGAATAAAGAAGTACAAAATGGCACTTGCCAGTTAGGGCTCACTACTCGAGCACACTACTCATAAAAGGCTCACTGCCTACAAGAGACTCACTATCTACAAAAGCTTATAGATGATAACAAGGTGTTTGAACTAATGAACATCATCTACATATGCAAGAATTTAGTTCTAGTTAGGCACAGTATACTGATCTAGCACATTTCATCCTTCCTCTGCTCAGTATTACTCTTCTGTCACATTCTAATCTTGGATTACTGCCTTCACACTTATCTCTGCCTTTCTTCGCACTTAATTCATTGTTCTATCACTTTCACACCTTCACAAGCTTAAATCCATTGGGTATATATATCTGCATCAAGGATTTCCAACAACTTTCTATTCGGCAACAAGAACACTTAGGATATTTACAAGTTACTGTTTTGTCAGCTAAATCCATACTTGTTTGATGATGCGCACCAAAAACTTAGGCATAGAAATCATTACCTATGTCAGCCAAAATCATATAACACCTCAAGTTACTTGATCAACACCTTCTGCACATCCAGATTGAGGTCTGATACCCTGTTGGCCAGTTCTTCCTCTGTCTGCACTATCTAACTGGAGTCTGATACTCAGATGCTCATATCTTTCACATGCTTTGTCACTAGAGGCTAAGTATCTAGAATACCATAGTTCAAATACTCCTTATTACTCACCCAAATCTGCAACATGCTGGGTTTCACCATCATAGAGTTCTGGACCCAACTGTCGAGCCCTATCATATGCTCTGTTCTTGACTACCAGACCAACCTATCTTCAATATGACTTCTAGTATGAGTAATTTATGTACTGCAGATGTGTGGGATATACTTTGTTGCCATCAATGATAACACTTATGAATCCTAGCAGTGTCTCTTGCGAACAGAAAGCCGTGAAAAATAGCATAGTGACGGAAGCCACAGGTGCTCAATTCGACAAAGGGGTATTGACAAGGAAAAGAGCTGTAGAGAAACATGTGAACGACTATTTACTTTCACAAATTGAACCTAATACTATAAATAAGGCCTGTAAAGATGAAAGTTGGGTAAAATCCATGGAAGAAGAGATGATGTAGATAGAGAAAAATCAAACTTAGGAATTGGTTCCTAGACCTGCTGATAAGAATGTGATTGGAACTAAATGGGTGTTCAGAAACAAGATGAATGAAAATGGAGTAGTTAGAAAAAAAGCAAGATTGGTATGCAATTGATATTCTCAGGTTGAAGGCATAGATTTTCAAGAGATTTTTTCTCCTGTTGCAAGGATTGAAGCAATAAGAATGTTCCTGGCATTTGCAACACACAAAGACTTCAAAGTGTACTAGATGGATGTGAAGTCTACATTATTAAATGGAGAGTTGGAAGAAGAGGTTTACATTGAACAACCAGAAGGATTTCAGTCATCAGACCAAGGTGATGTTAGATTTAGGACAGACAACTAAGAGGGTGGGGTGAATCAGTTGTCTAAAACTTTCTTCAATTAATCACTTAAATCCTTTTCTTTAATTCATCAACATAATAATAAATCAATCATGGAAACATAATGCAGCAATTCAAGGGCAGAAACACATTAACACATATGAAACCAAGAATTTTTATGTGGAAAACCTAATT
Organism: Cunninghamia lanceolata; assembly: GCA_027924645.1. Classification (NCBI taxonomy): domain Eukaryota; kingdom Viridiplantae; phylum Streptophyta; class Pinopsida; order Cupressales; family Cupressaceae; genus Cunninghamia; species Cunninghamia lanceolata. The sequence goes on along the minus strand of BSBN01000112.1, from coordinate 19,025,681 downwards.
AAGGGAAAAACCATGGGGTGACTAACCCAAGATTGTATTCTCTGTTAAAAGAATAGTAAGAACAAAATGACACATACCAATTAGGGCTCACTACCTGAGCACACTGCTCACAAGAGGCCCACTGCCTACAAGAGACACACTGTCTACAGAATAATAAGTATTACATACTTGAACTGAAGAATAGCATCTTCATCATGCTTGAGTCAGTTCCATTTAAGCCCAATACTTCTGTTCTGCCTTTCGCTCTCCTCCTTTCTACCACACTCTCATCTCTGCAAGATACTTTTGAAATGACTTTACAATTCCTTATTTATATAAGACATCTACTTAGGGATAATCATCCAAGTTGGCATACATTATAGAGCAAATACATAAATACAACATGACTAATTACAAAAAAACTTCACATGGATCAACACACTGTTAGCCACACAGATCTGAGACTTCAATATTTATTTAGGAACACGCCATTCTTCATAGAACATCTTCAAGATCATCTGCAGGATGTGTAACTCATCCGGTCAGCTAGACTTAGGAAGAACACCATCATCTGGAAGTAGTTCTTCAATTATGAGCTCAATCTTCAATGCGGACCACCAACATGAACTGGACATGATCCAAAGACCTCCACAAGCTTTCCTAAATCATCAAGAACATCCACACTACTTCTGCTTACTGAAATCATTCTCTCCTTCATCCGAAACCTCAAGAACACAGTCTATCATCACTGTCATATTGGAATAGATGCTTGCGGGCCTCCAGACCATAAACTAATTGAGTTGTCAATTCACATTGACTTCCTAAACACTCCACCAAATCCGTAGAACAAGATATTGCATTTCTGGATCTCACCAGACCTATCTGTATCACTCTGTCACCTCTGAACATCTGCCAAAACTAGTTTTACGTAATTGGCCATAACTTCTTCAGATCTTCATGCGAACCTCTAAAATCTTTACTGGATCATCTTAAGACACATATCTACAAACCCTTTGATGCGCATCCTCTGATCTTCATCTTAGCTGGGATATTTACCTCACTGACTTCACTGTTCTTCTCTATTCCTGATAGGACTAATTTTCTCAATATCCACATCATTCAACTCATCCAATCCTTATCATCAATGCAACAGGAGTATGTTGACATCAATGATAACAACGGTTAGGCCCATACTTGTAACAATCTTCCCCTTTGTCATTGATGGTAACATATAATGTGAAAAACTATTTTAACCATCAAGATAGGAACTTCTCCTCATTGACACAACTCCCCCTATCAACAACAACCATTCACATGTCTTCTCTTCCTTTACTACTCCCCCTTTGATCAGCAACCACTCATTTTTCACATGTCTTCTCTCCCCCTTTGACATCAATGGCAAAGGGTGCATACTTGTATCACTTCAGAATCATACCAGCTGCTCCCCCTGAGTAGCAGCTTCCCATCATCAATCTGGACCACAAGATATGACTGTGAGATCCACCGGACTGATGCACATTAGTGTACCTTAATTCAGAACCGGAGGGGTAATAACCCCTAACTTCTCCCTAAGATACTCAAAAGAGTCCCTGGGTAGAGGTTTAGTAAAAATATCTATAATCTAATCCTTGGAAGGCACAAACTCCAATCTGATTTCATTCTTGTTCACTTGCTCTCTCAAAAAGTGAAACCTGATGGATATATGTTTAGTCTTTGAATGCAACACTAGATTCTTTGATATATTTATTGCACTTGAATTATCACTGAGGATTGTGATAGGTTCCTCATACTCTACTCTGATGTCTCTTAGCATTTGCTTCATCCACAATACTTGAGTGTAACTTCCTGTTGCTACAATATATTTTTCTTCTGTAGTGGACAGAGATATTGCCTCTTATTTCTTGCTCAGCCAAGAAACCAATCTCTTTCCCAAAAAGAATGCGAAACCACTGGTACTCTTCCGGTCATCCACATCTCCTGCCCAATCTGCATCTGTATATGCATGAAGAGAGAAATCATGATCTCTAGGATACCACAAACCATACTCAACTGTCCCTTTTAGATATCTAAAAATCCTTTTGATTGCCATGACATGAGGTTCTCCTGGATCAACTTGAAATCTAGCAACAAGACTAACAACATTCATAATGTCAGGTCTAGTTTAAGTGAGATACAATAATCCTCCAATCATTGACCTATAATTTTTCTTATCAGCCTTAGGAGAGTCATCATCTTTGCTCAATTTACATCTGGTTGCCATGGGAGTACTCATTGGTTTTGAGTCTTCCATCCCAAATTTCTTCAACAATTCTTTCAAATATTTGGTCTGAGAAATGAAGATTCCTTTCTTTGTTTGAGTGATTTGTAGACCCAAGAAGAAATTCATTTCCCCAAACATGGACATCTCAAATTCACTTTTCATTTGATTTGCAAAAGTTTTGCACATACTATCTCTTCCTCCAAAAATGATATCATCAACAAACACTTCAACAATTAAGATATTTTCATGATCAATTTTGAAGTACAGATTACTGTCAGCAGTACCTTTGTTGAAACCAATTTTCAAAAGATGCTTATCCAATCTTTCATACTAGGCTCTTGGGGCTTGCTTGAGTCCATACAGTGCTTTCTTCAACTTGCAGACCATATCACCATGATCAGACAGTTGAAATCCATCTGGTTGCTCAATGTATACTTCTTCTTCCAAGTCACCATTCAGGAAGGCAGACTTGACATCCATCTGATATACTTTGAAGTTCTTGAAGGTAAAAATGCAAGAAATAACCTGACTGCTTCAATTCTTTCCACCGGAGCAAAAGTTTCTTTAAAATCAACTCCTTCTACTTGAGAGTAACCCTTGCAGACCAATCTATCTTTGTTTCTGACTACTTCACCAACTTCATTCAGTTTGTTTCGGAAGACCCATTTGGTTCCAATCACATTCTTGTTTCTAGGTCTAGGAACAAGATCCCAAGTGTGGTTTTTCTCAATTTGCATCAGTTCTTCCTCCATTGCTTTGGTCCAACTTTCATCATTGCATGCTTCATTCACTGTCTTTGGTTCAATCTTTGAAATCAGACAGTACTCTTTTGAGTCTTGAGCAATCTTTCTTCTTGTTTGAACACCTTTGCTTTTATCACCTATGATCTGATCTTCAGAGTGATTCAATTTTACATACCTGGGAATTTTGGGACTTTCTTGCACTTCTATTTCTTGAACAGGTTCATTCAAACTCATCTCTTCTTCCTGGTTCAACACATCAGTTTGAATCTGAATCTCAGAAGGGCCTTGGACTCCTTGGATCAAAACATCATTCTGATCATCTTCATCATATTCATAATGTTGGTGCCTGCATAAACATTTAGATTTTAAGCAATTAATTTCACAGGGACCTTCCATAAAAATCCAAAAAATTCTGTCTTTCGGCCTTCCCAGTTGAAAATTGCAAAATATTCAGTTGCATGCATGTATCTTTGTATATACAAAGGGGTTTCTACATGCAAATGCAAATATACCTTGGCAGGCTTGAAACAAGAGTTAAATCGACTTCATAAGGTGCAAGAAATAGTTGTATACATTTTGTATGCAAATCGGGTTATACATCGCAGGTATATTCCATCGAAGATTCTTGCTTGTATACAGGGGTTTGTATGTTGTTATATATTTGGATATACAACGGGTTTATACAAGCGGCAGATGTCAAAAAAGATTTAAATCGGGCTAAAGCGGTGGTCGAGTCTGCAGTTGTGTGCAAAGGATTGCATGTATATTTGTCTATATGTTCAAATATACATTCGCAACATGCAAAGGAAAATATACATTTGCCACATACAACAGAAAGATGCATTGGTTGATGCATATGCAAGAAGGAACATGTGCATTTGCAAAGTGTAAGGGGTCCTGTACATTCGGCAACATACAAAGGCAAGATACAAGGTCTGAGGCCCACAAATTGCATGTATATGCAAATGTATGTTTGCATATACAAGGCACACATGCAAGGCAATGTGCAATGAAGAAAGCATGCAAGGTAAGATGCAAAGTCTCGGGCCCACCAGTTGTATGTCGGCATTGCATGTTTGCACATACAAAGGTTATATGCAAAGGCAAAATATACAACCCGGACCCGAAGGAGAAATAAAATGCAGCGAATAAAATTTAAGGTCCGTGGGTTGTATAAAATGCTTGTATATGCCAATATACAAGCCGATGTGCAATAAAAAAGATACAAGTTGGACCTGAATGAAATTTTAATTTGTTCTACACAAATTGGGGTCTGCCTTATATATAAGATGATTGTATATGCTTTTGCATATACAAAAGGCGAAAGGCGAAACATATACATTGGCATATTGTTGAGACCTTAGGCATCGGCGGATACTTCCTGAGTCTTCCCGATGGTGGATGAGATGCATTTTCTCAGTGACGGAGACCCAACCAAATGCTACCATGTGTCCAAGGTAGATTGAATGTATATGCATTTTGCATATACAAGGATTTGGGTGTGCTGCGGGCGGTTGCATGTATATGCATTTTGCATATACAAAGACAAAATTATGCGAAAAAGGTAAAATAAGAAGCAGGAAAAGTTAGCGATAGGGAGATAAAGAACCTACGTGGTGTGATTTCATTGGGCGGTGACTTTTCAAGGTGATTTGAGGCCACAGATCTCAGCAGGAGGAAATGAATCGACGGTCATATTTAAAGTTTCATGCAAAGGCTTTTCTTTGTGTCTACAGCTATTTTCAAGCGGGAAACTTCATAGCACGAACCATTGTTGCATCCCGTGGGTAGGTAAGCCATTGATGACGAATTGCAGAGATATGGTCTGATTGACACGTTACCTACCAAATTTGTGGCGAGAATCTTCAGACGGCTACATAGTTCCCGATCTCACCTGTTCCTTTCCTTCTTTCTGCTTGGAACATTCAATGTTTTGAGTGCCATTCTGTGGTGCACTATGTTTGGTAGGAATTTTGAAATGCCATGTAATTAATGCTGAGTATAAATTCCTACTATATATGAAGGACTGTGTTACTCATTTTTAAGTTGTTGAAGACTTGGGCATTTTTGGGGGAAAAATAATGAAAAACAGAGCTGTTCTTGGTTGTTCTATATCTTTTTGGAGTTTATGAGTTGCAATATGAATGTTTTTTGCACACATGTTCAGTTTCATTGTTGTTTTTATATGAGAAATGCTTTATTGCATGTGTTTAGTTGTCTGTCTCCATTTGTTGTATGCATAGCTTCTTTTGAATCTGGTTGCTAAGGGTTTCTCAGATTCTAGGGTATAGATTTCTGTATCACTTGCTTAATCTTTAACTTCCATTCAAGGAGTGGATTAAATTATTTTAGGTTGAGTATGGAGAAGAGTGTATGTCAGCTGGGATGTATGTAAGTAGAGACAGTTAAATACTTACCCTTGGGTGGTGTTTGTAAGGCAAATACCAGTCCTAACCCCTTGAAACTCGAATGCCAGTTGCAAGCCATTCTCATGTATACGTCTAGTTGACTCTTTACCTTGAGATAGGCACCAGTTTGCTTCTGGATTAGTAGTTATGATCCAAAACCCCCTATTTTGCATCCAAACCATCAAACCAATCATTCCATATTTCCAATCTGTTAGTTGTAGGAGTAGGAATAGGACCCTTGCATACTCTCATACCTCAACCAGTTAGTTATGTCCAAGAATGTTGCTAAACTTGTGATGTATCATGCATATTTTGGTCCAAACATGAGAGTATTCTACCTGTCATTGTAAAGCTAAATCTTTCTATCATTGGGTGAGTCAAGGTGAAATCTTTAGCTATAGGAATACCCCCCTTAGTGCGGCAGAACCAAAAGTGAAGGAGAGGCAGCTCACGCAACCTCCTGTATTAGTTGGCCGAATCTGCCTATGCATTGGAACTGGCAAACCTTCTGCCAATTCTGGCACCAACACAAAAAACCTTGAGGGTTTTTCAATACCTTCAACAACCTTCACATTTGTACTTTCTATAATCTTTCTCAATCTCTTGTTATAACACTGGTATGCTTTGCTTTGAGTGGAATAACCCAAGAATATTCCTTCATCACTTCTAGCATCAAATTTACCTAAATCTTCATCTCTTTTAATGTAACATTTGCTACCAAAAACTCTGAAATACTTTACAGTGGGAGTGATGCCAAACCAGAGTTCATAGGGAGTCTTATCAGTATTACTTCTGATTTGTACTTGATTAAGAGTATAGACTTCAGTGCTTATAGCTTCTCTCCAGTAGATCTGAGGAACATTTGCTTCCATCATCATGGTTCTAGATGCTTCCTAGATGGTCTGGTTCTTTCTTTCCACTACTCCATTATGTTGTGGTGTCCTTGGAGCAGACAACTGTCTTTTTATTCCATGTTTCTCACAGAATTCTATGAACTCACCAGATGTGAATTCTCCACCTCTATCAGACCTTAGACATTTTATTTTCAATCCGCTTTCATTCTCTACCATAGCCTTGAATATTTTGAATTTCTCAAAAGCCTCTAATTTCTCTTTTAGAAAAGTCACCCACATCATCCGGGAGTAGTCATCAATTAATAGCATGAAGTATCTATCACCTTGCACACTCCTGATTCTTGCCGGACCACATAGGTCAGTATGAACTAAGTCCAATAATCCGGTAGAAGACTGTTCCTTACTTTTGAATGTGATTATGCTCTGCTTGCCCAATTAACATTCTTTGCACAAACTATTAGTAGGTTTCACCAGTCTTGGAAGATCTCTCATAGCCTGAGTGTTTCTTATCTTGATGATATTATCAAAATTCACATGACACATTCTTCTATGCCACAACCAACTTTGATCAATTTGAACAAATAAGCAACTTTTACCAGTACCAACCAAGTGGAATATATTACCTTTAGTTTGAGTACTGGATGCAATCTCTATTCTGGAACTTTCAAAGATCTTGCATTTTCTATTTTTGAGTCAGAGATCATAGCCTTTGTCCACTAACTATCCAACACTGAGAAGATTGTGCTTCAGGCCTTCAACATATAGTACATTACCAGTTTTGTTCTTTCCATCAAAAGAAATAGTTCCTCTACCTTTGATTCTGCCAGTAGAATTATCACCAAATTTTACCACTCCTCCTTCATACCTTTCCAAATCTATGAACTTATTTTGTCACCTATCATATGGTGGGAGCATCCACTGTCAATGACCCAATCATCCTTTTCTTCAACTTGGGCAGCCAGAGCTCTTTCTACAATTTTATGATTGACAAATTCAGAAGGCATTGGATCTTCTTCCTTGATGGCAATAAATACCCAGTCACTTCTGGATTTGTTTCCTGTCTCTGATTCATCATCTATTAGTCCTTCATCATCATCATCTTCATGAACATAGTAACATTTCTTTTAGAACCTTGATCTGTTAGGATTTGGCCTTGAAAATCTTTCCAGACACCTTGAGACAAAATGACCAATCTTATTGCAGTTAAAACATTTAAAAGGAAATTTCTCCTCATACTTACTGGATCCTCTTGGCAGTCTTTTTCCAATAAGGGCTTCAAGTTGAGCAGCTTCTGCTTCATCTTCTTCCAAATCTTTTCTCACTTTTTCACACCATGATAGTTTCTTTGAAGAGTTCTCTCTCGGATCAAACTTTTGTTTTCCTTTTATAGAGGCACTAGCTTTGAATGCAGATTCAGTCTTAGGGGGGGCATCTCCAAACTCAGTCAATTCAAATGCAGCCAGTTTACCAACCAATTGATCTCTTGTGATACCTAAAAAGGGTCTGAATTCTTCAATAGCAACAACCTTATATTTGTAAGAATCAGGAAGGGATCTGAGAACTTTGCCAATAATTTCATCTTCATCCAAGATTCCACCAGCACATCTAATGCCGCAAACAAGCTCATTTACTCTTGCCATAAATGTAGTGATATTTTTATCTTCTCTCATCTTCATGTTTTCAAATTTTCCTTTCAGACTCTATAGCTTGGCACATTTAACATACTTATCTCCTTCATGTAGAAGTTCCAATTTTTCCCAAATCTCATGAGCAGTTTTTAGGTCAATAACATTTGTCAGCTCTGAATCAGATAAGGCACTTAGAAGAGCTTCTTTAGCCTGCAGATTATTCTCAACATCTCTGATTTCATCTACAATATGCAGACCATTCTGTGGAGGATCATACTTCTTTGAAGCCATGATCCAATACTGCATTCCCATAAATTGCAAGTGGCATTCCATGCAACTTTTCCAAAGAGTGAAATTGCTTCCATCAAACCTCGGACTATCCTTCTTATAGGACGACATCCTAGATCTCCTTAAGCAGTTAAGCTCTTTTAGAAGAACTTAGCTCTGATACCAATTGTTAGATTTAGGACAGACAACTGAGAGGGGGGTGAATCAGTTGTCCATAACTTTCTTCAATTAATCACTTAAATCCTTTTCTTTAATTCATCAGCATAATAATAAATCAATCATGGAAACATAATGCAACAATTCAAGAGCAAAAACACATTAACACATATGACACCAAGAATTTTAATGTGGAAAACCCAGTTAAGGGAAAAACCACGGGGTGACTAACCCAAGATTGTATTCTCTGTTAAAAGAACAGTAAGAACAAAATGGCACATGCCAATTAGGGCTCACTGCCCGAGCACACTACTCACAAGAGGCCCACTGCCTACAAGAGACACACTGTCTACAGAATAATAAGTATTACATACTTGAACTGAAGAATAGCATCTTCATCATGCTTGAGTCAGTTCCATTTAAGCCCAATACTTTTGTTCTGCCTTTCACTCTCCTCCTTTCTACCACACTCTCATCTCCGTAAGATACTTTTGAAATGACTTTACAATTCCTTATTTATACAAGACATCTACTTAGGGATAATCATCCAAGTCGGCATACATTACAGAGCAAATACATAAATACAACATGACTAATTACAAAAATACTTCACGCGGATCAATACACTGTCCCCACATAGATGTGAGACTTCAATATTTCTTTAGGAACATGCCATTCTTCATAGAACATCTTCAAGATCATCCGTAGGATGTGTAACTCATCCGATCGGCCAGACTTAGGAAGAACACCATCATCTGGAAGTAATTCTTCAATTACGAGCTCAATCTTTGATGCAGACCACGAACCGGAAATGATCCAAAGACCTCCACAAGATTTCCTAAATCATCAAGAACATCCACACTACTTTTACTTACTGAAATCATTCTGTCCTTAATCTAGAACCTCAAGAACATAGTCTGTCATCACTGTCATAGTGGAATAGATGCTTGCGGACCTCCAGACCACAAACCAATTGAGTTGTCAATTCACATTGACTTCCTAAACACTCCACCAAATCCCCAGAACAAGATATTGCATTTTCAGATCTCACCGGACCTATCTGTATCACTCTGTCACCTCTGAACATCTGCCAGAACTGATTTTACTTAAGTGGCCATAACTTCTTCAGATCTTCATGCAGACCTCTGAAATAGTTACTGGATCATCTTAAGACACATATCTACAAATCGTTTGATGCGCATCCTCTAATCTTCATCTTAGCTAGGATCTTTACCTCACTAACTTCACTATTCTTCTTTGTTCTTGATAGGACTAATTTTCTCAATATCCTCATCATTCATCTCATCCAATCCTTATCATCAATGCAACAGGAGTATGTTGACATCAATGACAACACCAATTAGGCCCATACTTGCAATAGGTGACATAGTGTGCAGATTGAAGAAAGCCTTGTATGGACTTCAGCAAGCTCCTAGAGCCTGATATGCATGACTGGACAAGTATTTGTTGCAATTAGGGTTTAGTAAATGTACTGCTGACAACAATCTCTATTTCAAAATCAATGATGATCAAATTCTGATTATTGTAGTCTTTGTTGATGATATTGTATTTGGAGGTAATGAAGGTATGTGTAAGAGATTTGTAGAGGAAATGCAAAAAGAATTTGAGATGTCTATGTTTGGTGAAATAAATTTCTTTTTAGGACTGCAGATTACTCAATCACAAAAAGAAAATTTTATTTATCAGTCCAAGTATGTGAAATAATTGTTGAAGAAGTTTAGAATGGAGGATTCTAAGCTAGTATGTACTCCTATGGTAACTGGTTGCAAGCTGAGCAAGAATGATGAATCGCCTAAGACTGATCAGAAAAAGTATAGGTCTATGATTGGAGGACTGCTCTATCTAACCCATACCAGACCTGACATAATGCATGCAATTTGTCTTGTGACAAGATTTCAAGAAGATGCCAAAGAGTCACATGTGATGGCAGTCAAGAGGATCATGAGGTATTTGAAAGGCACTTTAGACTATGGATTGTGGTATCCCAAAGATACCAAATTCACTCTTAGTGCTTATACAGATGCAGATTGGGTTGGAGATGCTTATGACAAAAAGAGTGCAAGTGGAGGTGCTTTCCTCTTGGGTAACAGATTGGTCTCATGGCTGAGCAAGAAGAAAAATTTAGTCTCTTTGTCTACTTTAGAAGCAGAATATATTGTTTCAGCATGTTGTACTCAAGTGCCTTGGATGAAGCAAACATCGAAGGATATAAGAGTTGTGTATGAAGAACCAATTTCAATCTTTTGTGACAATACAAGTACTATAAACATTTCAAAAAATCTAGTGATGCACTTAAGAACAAAGCATATATCTATAAGGTATCACTTTCTGAGAGAAAATGTAACAGGGAATGAAGTAAAGATGGAATATGTGTCTACAAAGGATCAGATTGCAGATATTTCCACAAAGCCTCTACCTAAGGATACTTTTGAGTATCTTAGAGAAAAGTTAGGGGTTATTACCCCTCCTGCTCTAAACTAAGATGCATGGGAAGTGCATCAGTCCAGTGGTGCCCAAAGTCTTATTCTTTGACCTAATTGATGTTTTGAAGGCTACCTCTCAGGGGGAGCAGGTAAATGTTATTGATATGAGTTCCTAAAAAGGAGAAGTAAGTACTATAGTATTACTGATAGAGTAATTCTAGTTTGGTCAGAGCAGTAGTTTGCAAGTATGTGCAGAGGAAGATAAGTGATGTCCTTTGCCATTGATGTCAAAAGGGGAGAGAAATCATGTGAAAAACTCAGGGGGAGTAAGAGTTTAGATGTGTAAAAAGAAAGGGGGAAAAAGTAATCAATGCAGAATCTTGTTTTGATGGTTCATATAGTTTTACACATCAATGTTGCCATCAATGACAAAGGGGGAGATTGTTGCAAGTATGTGCTTACCGGTATTGTCATTGATGTCAACATATCTGTGTTGTCATTGGTGTCAACTGTGCTCTTGTTTTGATGCTTAATTATGTTGAGTTAGTTGCTTTGTATTGGCTTATATAAGTGTTGAAGATAATGAGAAAGTGTTCTTGATATTGAGTTTCCAAGTTCTTTTGAGAAAATTTGCTCTCCCAGTGGAAACAGTGTGTTGCAGAGTTTCCTGGCTTGCAGAAGTACAATGTAGTGTTTTGCTCCGCATATTCTCTATATTGAATATCTTTGTCTACAGATTGGAAGTTATGTTAAGAGATGTTTGTAGATGCTATGTTTCAAGTTTGAGCCTCCAATATGAAGATTTGAGCTTATTCTATTCACTAGAGTAAAAGCTATTTTTCTATGCATTTAGTGATGATAGGGAGAATGTATTTTGCTCTGCATTCCTCCACATTTAAGTCTTACAGTTTGCGGTTCTAGAATTAATTTTGTAATGATGTTATGTGCCTTCCGTTGAAATGGTTCATGATTTGGTGATCCACAAGCGATCTTTTCTTTATGACAGTGACTGACAGTAATGTTCAAGTACTCTAGTTTGAAGAATCTTATGGATAAAGTGTTTAGAGGTTGTGCGGATGTTCTTGGTGATTGTAATGTGCTTGTGGATGTCTCTAGATTGTGTTCCTACCTTTTGATTGGTCCGCAAAGTACAATATGGATCATGCATGAGGCGTGTTCTTAAAGGTCTTAGTGTTAACATCAATTTTGGCTAACTTGGTCATTTTCACTACTTGCAATTATGATTTGGAGTTTGTGATAGTGTTTTGTTATGTGGAAGATTGCATTTGAGTCCCAGCTAAGGAGTGGTTTGGTCCACATTCATTCTTTCTCTTTCATTAATCTATTTAAATCTAGACCTATTCTAATGTATGTATGTTTGCCAACCTTGGAGATTGTTCCAATGGTTGATGATTGTAATGCTAACCTTGATAATCATTCCAAGGTTGATCAATTGTATAAATACTGGTAATGAAGTCATGAAAAAGGTATCCATGTGCGAAGATGCGAAGATAATATGAAGTGAAAAAGTAGAGTAGAGCAGAGGATGTTTATTGTACTTCAATGGAACTGAACTTTGACATAGTGTAGATGCTACTACCTCAGTTCACCAACTCTGGCAGTGAGCCACCCGCTGACAGTGAGCCACCCCATTGGTAGTGAGCCTCTTCTTTTGCAGTGAGCAATGTGGGTAGTGAGCCTTTGATTTTCAGTATTGTTATTACATAGTATATTGTGAGCTAACACTCACTGTGGTTTTTCCCTTATTGGGTTTTCCACATAAAAATATGGTGTCTCATGTGTCTCATGTGTGAATGTGTTTAAGTTTCTAATTTCATGCTTTCATGGTTAAAATACAATAACAGTGATTAAGTGGATGATGTATTAATGGTTTTGAAGTATTGGTCACAATTGATTCACCCCCTCTCAGTTGTCTTTCTCTTTTCATCACCGACTATGTAGACAGAGCTTGGAGTTGCAGAGATCAAATTGGAATGCTTCACATTCCACCGCATGTGATCCTTTTGGTGTGTGGTTTTCAGGAGATGATCAACAATGGTTGAAGTTCACTCTATCTAAATTTTAGAGTGTTTGGTGTTTCGCAAGTACCAATTCTTATGAAAAATTGGTTGTTTCTTGCTTTATATTCACTAGCATATGTGTGTAGACCTAACATAAGTGACTTGGTGATTCAGTGGTGACTGTTCATATGGATAGCATAATCATAAGGGTGATTGAAGGGTGTACTGACCTATCTTGATGATGTTTTGAAGTGTGCATAGGCTGACTTACCACAAGCCACATGTTTCATACTTTTTGGCCAATCTAATCAATGTTTTGGAGTATTGTGGAGGATATTTATAGAAGATAAAATTCATTTTGAGAGGAGTAGATGTGAATGCAAATATAGAAGAACAGAGTGTAAGATATGAAGTGTGCAGAATCAGTTTGAAGACATGTATTGAGCAGAAAGGAAGACTGCATTATCAACATAAGTTAGATGTTTACTTTACAACAGTCCATGTATTTAATACCTTTGTAAATCCTATTGTAGTGAGCAAAAAACTTAGGGAGTAGTAGCTTCCTCGGGTTGTAGCCCTAAAACAATGTTGTAATACTTTTGTAGTGAGCATAATATATTGTGAGCTAATCCTCACCATGGTTTTCCCCTGTTTTAGTGTTTTCCACGTAAAAATACTGCTCTTATGTGTATTTCATGATTTCATTTATGTTCTTCAAGTTATTCAGTTTTATATGTAAATACCTTTTTAAGTTTTAATGTGTGTTGATTCACCCCCCTCTCAGCACGTCATTGTGTTCAACAATTGGTATCAAAGCTAAGTGCCTTTGAGAAGCGTAATAGTTGAGGTAGATCCTACACTTGAACACATGGAATTTGAAGTAATGAACAATGATGTATTTGTACCGGAACTGGATCTAGAAGCTATGGAACCTGAAGGTTGGGATATCGATGGGTTTGAAGTAGACCTTGAGGGAGAACTCAAGTTAGCCCTCAATGAACCGGATGAAGCAAGAAGACTAAATGTAGAATATGAAGACATGCTTGAGATAGAAAAAGAGACAATTGACAAATTGAAGACAAAGGCCAAAGAGTCAAAAGAAGAAATTGGAAAACTAAAAACTCTAATAGAAGGAGATAAAGTAGGTGACATGAAGCTCAAAGAGGCAGAAGAAATGATCTCAAATTTGAAAGTCATGGTTGAAGAAGAAAAGAGGATTGAAGATTGCTTAAACATCAAGCTCTATGAGAAATTAGCTGAATGTTAAAAACTTGAGGAAGAAGTTGTCACTCTAAGAAAATAATTGAAAAAGGAAAAAGAATAGATTGACAAAGGACTAAAACTAAAAGGAGGATCTCAAATCCTTGATGAGATAATTAACTCTCAAAAGCTAGCAAAATAAAAATCAAGCCTTGGTTTTGAAAAGGGGAAGAGTCCTATGATCAATGTCTCTGCAAATTTATATGATAACTTCCATTCAGGAGGAAAGTCTGGAATAAAGAAGGAAGAGACCTATATTGAAGATCCTAAGAAGAATGCCTTCAGAGTTACAAAAGAAGATGAATTCACTCCTGTCTAGAGATAAAGGAAGAATATGAAGAAGAATTTCAGGAAGCTTGCACCTAATCAAACTACTCCTATCAGGTATCCTCACAGTTTTAATGGTAATTTCTATACTTGTAATAAATTTGGTCACAAAGCTGTTAATTGTAGAAGTAAGATGAATCAAAATGTTGTATGTGTTATACTTGCAATAAGGTTGGTCATAAAACTGTTGAATGTAGGAGTAAGTTAAGTCAGAATCCTATAAGGTGTTATGCTTGCAATAAGATGGGACATAAGGGCAATGAATGCAAAAGTAAAATTTCAAGGAATAATAGGGATAATGCTTTTAGCCCTTTCATGGATACTATTACACTTGTAACAAGTTTGGCCACAAGTTAGCTAATTGAAGATCTAAGGTAAGTGGAAATAGTAATGCTCAGCAATCAAATTTCACCTGTCATAAGTGCAATCAAACAAGGCACTTTGGAAAGAATGTAAGGCTTGCTCCACAAAAGAAAGTTGATATTTCTCAGCAAAAGAAGGAAATGAGCAAAGTATGGAAGAAGTAAGAGGAATGTGATGTTTTTAGATCTTTGCCTAGTGTAGGTGGATCCTCCAGTAACTAAAAAGATGAAGTATTGGTTCAGGGGGAGTTACAATTGTAAGTTTCTTCAAAACCCCTAAATGAATGAGATGTTGAGTTCCTCAACATTCTGGCTAAATTTGGTATGAGCACACTTAGATGATGAAATGAAGAGGTTTGGTCAAATTTACAGAGACATTGAACTATCTGCAGAGGATTGCTAAGTGATCATGAAATTCTACATAAGAAAAATAAAAAAAATAAACCAATATGCAGAAAGGGAAACCAGAGAAGACTCATGAAAAGAAACAAGTCTTACAGAATGTCTGACATAGAACCCTCTAGGGAGGACATAGACAAGGAAATGAGGTTTCATATCCCTAAAACTCCAGAGGAAAATCTCTTGATGTGTCAGATTGCAAAAGGTTTTAGGGTTTCTATGATAAGGGCATCTACCAAAAGGTAGTGCATTTATGACAAATGGTTGTTCTATTTATGTGATTTCCATATGATTCAATCTCATTTTGCATTTGAAGTGTTTAAGGTTCTTTTCTAAGGAGAAAAGGTATAATTGGAGCATTTGAGCAGCAAAGCAAAAAGGTGAAACCCTAGTAGCAAATTTCAGAGGTATTCTTCATACTAGTTAACCCTAATTCCTGTTATCATGATTGTTTATGATGGGTGCCTCTTTTACTCCTCAATTGATTAACATTGCTGATGAACCCTGACCAAAATTCAAGAAACATCTTTATAAGGCAATGAACGTTGACAGCAGTGGAGCATTATCTAATGTTCCTACATTTGTGGTATACATGGAAGATGTTAGGATATATATTCACACAAAATAGGAAGAGATTGACCATGGAAAATTTGAAACCCTAAGGCATAAACTATTATGATGCAGGAGCATCCCTAGTTCAAGAGTAATCTTGCATCAACCAAAAACATTTGCATTTGCATTTCAGTTCTTTCATTTCCCAGTTCAGTCAGGCAGTTCAGTCAGAAGCAGCTCATCTTGAGGTCTAGTTTCAACATTTCACACCTTGCAGATCTGGACTTAGAATCTCAATTCATTCATCTACATCATACCAAGAATTCAGAGCATTTGGATTAGTTACCAGAAAGTTATCGCTATCAGAATATCCTTTTTTTTCTCAGTGTAGAGTTCTCTAACAGTCATGAGTAATCAACTGAAGGAGAAGGATTGGGAGCATTGGGCCTACTTGCATATCCTTGTGATTCATTCTAAAATGTTCCTTGGTTCATGGCCAACCTTCCTCATAGGTCTGCACTTCATTGTACCTGTTGGAGAAGGATTTTCAAGCTGATAGGTCTGACCTATCCAAGAACACATGTTACACCTCTTCATCAGGATTCTGAATCTCTTGTGGCTGACGTGGAGGAATCTATTAGTTTGGAAATGATATATAATGATGTAATAGATCCTTAGGAAAGTAGTTCAAAGATAGCTATTCACATTAGAAAGATCTGTAGTTTAGTTTTGTGCAAAGGAGCTTCAAAGATTTATCTTGCGCATGTATCAGGCCTATGAGCCCTAATTGTAAGCTCGCATGTTGCCAGCGGATCTCTATTTTGAATTCTTTGAGATATTGAATGACTAAATCTGCATTTGTTCTATATTCTTGTGTTGTTTTTGTTGTGTTTACTCTTGATGCATAGTCTGGACAGTTCATTCTGTGAACCCTCCTATTGTGACTGCACCAAGTGGTATCAGAGTGAAAGTTTGATTATCTGGGGTGAATTGACAAAGGGGGTTTTGTAAGATCTTGTTGTAATTAGATCATCAATCCGAGGTAGGTTACTTGTACACAACTGATCACCGATTCAGAGGTAGTTGTTGCTTGTAGCTCGATCGTCGACCTGAGGCAGTTTGCACTTGATCCTAGGAAGATGCCACCGCGAAGAGTTAATCATGTTGGTACAAGGGCTAATAGAATAGATGAGATGATGGAATTGATGAGAATAATGCAAATTTTTTTGGATACTGTTGAAGAAGATAGGAGAAGAGGATTGACACCTAGACCTAATATTGAAAGTGATGATGAAGAAGAATTTCAATCTGTTGAACAAAGTGGCAAAACCCTAGAAGGTCATGAAGAAGAAGAATTAGATCAAGTAAAGATGTTGCAAGCTATTTCAAAGATTGGGAAAAGACCTAGAGTGGATGTGTTGAACTATACTGGTAATTTGAATTTGAAAGAGTTGATTGATTGGATAAATGACAGAAGAATACTTTGAATATGAGGAAATTGAAGATTCGAAGAAGGTGAAATTTGCAAAGACAAATTTGAAAGGACATGCTACTATATGGTGGAAAGAAGTTCAGTTGGAAAGAAATAGGAGAGGAAAGGAAAAGATTAAAAAGTGGGACCGGATGGTGACAAAGTTGAAGAATCAATTCATACCTGCTAACTATGAGTTGGAGCTGTTGAAGAGATTGCAAAACTTGAGACAAAAGGAGAAATCTATGAAACAATACACTAAAGAATTTCATAAAATGATCATCAGAACAGGACATAGTGAAGCAAGCAAGGAGAAAGTGGCTAGATACATCAATGGACTGAGATTGAATATTCAAGAAGAACTAAGCCTGATAAGGATGGCATCTTTGGAAGAAGCATATCAATTTGCACTGAAAGTTGAAGAGAAGTTGAATAAGAAACATGATCAGAGACAGAGAGGTAGAGGAGGTAAAATTTTGAGAGGTAGGACATTTTCTAGAGGGGATAGATCTTATCCGGAATAGAACAAGTTTGACATCCCATTGAGGAAGGATGACAGAGATAATAATGCTTATCGGAGAGATGACAAAACTTTTTACCAGAGAGGAAACCCTAGTGCATACCAGAATGAAGGATACAGAAGAGAAGGAAGAGGATTTGATAAGAGAACATTCAGAGGTACTTGTTTTAAGTGTGGTGGTGAAGGACATAGAGCATTTGAATGCAATTAGAGTAGTACAAGCAAGAAAATAGAAAATAGTGGAAGAGCGGCCTATGTTGAAGAACCTGTTGAATCACCTAGTTCAGTTGGCAATCTGGAGAAAGGAGAATCATTGGTGATGAGGAGAGCACTATTTCAAATAGATACAAATGAGGAACCATCACAGCGGAAAAGTCTGTTCAGAACCAGATGCAAATCTGGAGGTAAGTGTTGTAAAGTTGTAATTGATAGTGGTTGTTCAGATAACCTAGTTTTTTAGGAGATGGTGACTAAGCTGATATTGGAAATATTGAAACACCCTAATCCTTATCAGATAGCATGGATTTAGTATGATCATAATGTACTGGTGAGTGAACAATGTTTGGTGAAATTTCATATTGGATCTTATCATGATGAAGTCTTGTGATATTATGCCTATGGATGTTTGTCATATCTTGTTGGGTAGACCTTAGCAGTATGATAGAAAAGCTATGCATGATGGGAGAAAGAATACATATACTATAAGCAAATGGAAAAAGAATTACCTTGATTCCTTTGGAGGATGATCCTAAGAGTGAAGTATGTGGAAATTCTAGAATCTGTTTAGTAGATGGAAGGAAATTTTTGGATGGTTTGAGACATGAGAATATGTGTTATTCCTTGATTCCTAAGAAACCTGAAGCATTGAAGAAAGAGACTGAAGAAGAACAGTCAGAGGAGATAAGAGAGTTGCTGACAGAATATGAAGACATCATATCAGATAATGTGCCTGAAGGATTACCACCTATAAGGAGTATCAGCTATCACATGGATCTTATACCGGGAGCAAGTT
This sequence comes from Cunninghamia lanceolata, assembly GCA_027924645.1. Lineage (NCBI taxonomy): Eukaryota > Viridiplantae > Streptophyta > Pinopsida > Cupressales > Cupressaceae > Cunninghamia > Cunninghamia lanceolata. The sequence goes on along the minus strand of BSBN01000112.1, from coordinate 19,006,997 downwards.
TGCCTAGCAAAGTAGCACACCGGATGACACTGGCAGAGAATGAAGAATTGAATAGATAGATACAAGAGTTGCTGAGGAAAGGTTTGATCAGAGAAATCTTGAGTCCTTGTGCAGTACCTACAGTTTTGGCACTGAAGAAAGATGGAGAATGGAGAATGTGTACTAATTCTAGAGCAATAAACAAGATCACAATTAAGTATAGATTCCCTTTACCTAGAATAGATGATATCATGGATTGTTTGAGCGGAGCTAGATATTTCACAAAGATAGATTTGAAGAGTGGATACCATGATATTAGAATCAGAGAGGGTGATGAATGGAAGACTGCTTTTAAGACAAATGAAGGATTATATGAGTGGTTAGTGATGCATTTTGGATTGACAAATGCACCAAGTAATTTCATGAGGTTGATGAATGAAGTTCTGAAGAAATTCTTGGGTAAGTTTGTGATTGTGTATTTGGATGATATTCTGATTTTCAGTGAGACAAAAGAAGAACATTTGTGGCATATTAGACAAGTTTTTCAGAGGTTGAGAGAAGAGAAATTGCTGATAAACATCAAGAAATGTAGTTTCATGAAAGAAGAGTTGTTATATTTGGGATTTGTAATTTCTACAGAAGGATTGAAGATGGACCCTAAGAAAGTGAAAGCAATTGTTGAATGGCCTACACCGGAGAGCATTGGAGAGGTTAGATCATTTCATGGTTTGGCTAGCTTCTACTGGAAGTTCTTCAGAAATTTTAGTTTAGTTTGTAACCCTATGATAGAGACAATGAGAGGTGATAGAAAAGATTTCAAGTGGACATCTGGAGCAGATAAAAGTTTTGAGGTGTTGAAGCAGAAGGTGAGAGCAACCCATTTTGGCATTACCAGATTTCAATAAAGCATTTCAAGTTGATTGTGATGCTAGTGGAAATGCAATTGGAGCAGTGTTAAGTCAAGAGGGTAGACCAGTAGCATATTTTAGTGAGAAGTTGAATGATGCAAGGAGAAGATATTCAATTTATGATCAAGAGTTCTATGCCATAATTCAAGCCCTAAAGAAGTGGAGACATTATTTGTTGCATAAAGAGTTTGTGTTATATACAGATCATCAATCTTTGCAATATTTGAATAGTCAAGGTAAGTTGAATCAAAGACATATGAGATGGGTAGAGTTCATGCAGAGTTATACTTTTGTGTTGAAGCATAGGGGTGGTAAATCAAACAAAGTTGTTGATGCCCTGAGTAGAAGAAGAAACTTGTTAACAAAAATGAGAGTTGAAGCGTTGGATTTTGATGAATTGAAGAACATGTATGAGGGAGACACTAATTTTGCAGAACCTTGGAAAGCATGTAAGGAACCTATTATGATTGATAGGAGCAAGTAGTTGGACTATTTCATTCAAGAAGATATCTTGTTCAAAGGAAGTCAGTTGTGCATACCTAGCAGTTCAATGAGAGACAACCTGATCAAGGAGAAGCATAGTGGTGGATTGGCAGGACACTTTGGAATTGATAAGACAGTGGCTTTGGTAAGTGAAGATTACTTTTGGCCTTAGATTCATAAGGATGTTCAGAGATTTGTGCAAATTTGTAGAGTTTGTCAAGTTGCAAAAGGGAATAGTCAGAACACTGGATTGTATAAATCTTTGACAGTACCGAAGAGACCTTGAGAAGACATAAGCATGGATTTTGTAATGGGATTACCTATGACACAGAGAGGACATGATTCAATATTTGTAGTGGTTGACAGATTTTCAAAGATGGCTCATTTCATACCTTGCAATAAGACAACTGATGCAGTGCATGTAGCTGACCTATTTTTCAAGGAGATTGGGAGATTGCGAGATTGCATGGATTACCTAGGAGTATAGTTTCAGACAGAGATAAAAAGTTTGTTGGATACTTTTGGAGGACACTTTGGAAGAAGATGAAGACATATCTGAAGTTCAATTCAGCTTTTCATCCACAGACAGATGGACAAATAGATGTTTGGTTGGAAAGAAAACTGGAAGTTGGGATTTGATTCTTTCACAAGAAGAGTTTGCATACAATAATTCAATCAATAGGAGTACCAGAAAAACACCTTTTGAGATTGTTACCAGAGTGAATCCTAGAGGAGTTGCAGAATTGAGAGACATTAGCATGGAAGAAAAGAGAAGTGCAGAAGCAAAGGAATTTGCAGATCATATGAAAATAATGCATAATTAGGTGAAAAAGCATTTGGAGAACATGTACAGTAAGTACAAAGAGAAGGCAGATGAGAAGAGAAGACACAAAGAATTTGAAGAAGGAGATGAAGTAATGGTGTATTTGAGAACAGAAAGATTTCCAGTTGGTACATATAACAAGTTGAAGATGAAGAAGTTTGGACCTTGTAAGATACTTAGAAAATTTGATTCAGGAAATACATATGAAGTGGAATTCCCAGAGACATTGGGTATTTCACCTATTTTCAACATTGCAGACCTTTACCAATATCATGAAGTAGAGTTCAGTGACAGCATGGAAGAAGACTTGAAGAAATAGTTACCACAGCAAGTACCAGAATAAATTGAAGGCATTTTGGATAGCAGAGTTGGATACAGCACCAGAGGCAAATAATACATAGAATATCTTGTGAAGTGAAAAGGTAGACCAGAAGAAGATTCATCATGGATTTCTCAGGTTGAGGTGGACCATCTTGGTTCTCCCCTAACCCCAGCAAAGTGAGGGACTCACTTTTTCCATAACCCCAGATGTCTGATGCAGGAGCATCCTTGGTTCAAGAGTAATCTTGCATCAACCAAAAACATTTGTATTTGCATTTCAGTTCTTTCATTTCCCAGTTCAGTCAGAAGTAGCTCAACTTCTGGTCTGATTTTAGCATTTCACACCTTGTGGATCTGGACTTAGTATCTCAATTCATTCATCTACATCATACCAAGAATTTAGAGTATTTGGATCAGTTACAGGAAAGTTATCACTATCAGAAGATCCTCTATTTTCTTAGTGTAGAGTTCTCTAACACTCGTGAGTAATCAGCTGAAGGAGAAGGATTGGGAGCATTGGGCCTACTTGTAGATCCTTGTGATTCATTCTACAATGTTCCTTGGTTCATGGCTGACCTTCCTCATAGGTCCGCACTTCATTGTATCTGTTGGAGAAGGATTTTCAAGTTGATAGGTCTGACTTATCCAAGAACACACGTTACACCTCTTCATCAAGATTCTGGATCTCTTGTGGCTGACGCGGAGGAATCTATTGGTCTAGAAATGATATATAATGATGTGATAGATCCTTAGGAAAGTAGTTCAGAGATATCTATTCACATTAGAAAGATCTGTAGCTTAGTTTTGTGCAAAGGAGCTTCAAAGTTTTATCTTGCACATGTATCAGGCCTGTGAGCCCTAAGTGTAAGCCCGCATGTTACTGGTGGATCTCTATTTTGAATTCTTTGATATACTAAATAATTGAATCTACATTTGTTCTATATTCTTGTGTTGTTTCTGTTGTGTTTACTCTTGCTGCATGGTCCGAACAGTTCATTTTGTGAACCCTCCTATCATGACTGCACCATGTTAGATGATGATGATATACATTCCAAACTTGACTATGCTAACATTGAAGCAAAACCGTTGGATGTTTGGAAAGATTTTCTAGATTTCTATAATGAGCATGACTGGGTTAAGTATATCCTCAATAGAATTCATGATGAATTCATATACCTTGACAGACCTCATCAAATAATGAAAGAATCTATTAGGGTTGTAACAGGGCTATGTTCCACTAGACCTGTATCGCAGTTGAAATCAATCAAGAATGAAAAGGTAATTGAATTAGCTGGTGCTAATTTTAACAAGAGGGCTTTAATAATTGATGATATTATTGACCCCAATGTGAGATATGTAGCAATGGGAATTGCATACAAAGTGTACTACTCCAACAGAGAGGGATCTACAACTGCTACAACCATACACACTGCCTATTAGATGGCTAAAGAGGGTAAGGATTTTGATTTGTGTGAAGTTATGAAGGATCAATTGTTAGAGAATTTGAGAAGAACAAAAGAGACATGATACAACTTTAAGTATGGTTCTCTGGTCATTTGCCTAGCATTCTATTTCATGAATGAGTTACCAAGATATAAAGGAAAAATATGGCAACAAGATAGGATAGTAGCAACACAAATCAAAGAATAAATAAGAAGCTTTGAATCACAAAGTTGTAATACTATCTTCTAGGGTTTCTTTAATAATTTCCAAACTAAAATACATAAAAGGGATAGAATCTCTTCTGATTTGGTCAGGAAAAACAAAGATGACAAAATTTCTTGTGGACAAAGATTGTTGTTATATGGTAGCAGTTGAGCCAAGGACTTCATGGATTCCCAATCTTCCATATGAAGTACCTGATGAGGAAGTTAAGGCCTATGCTTGGATTTTGTTAAGTCATCCTAAAGATCCTAAAGGTGAAAGATTTGGAACTTATGAAGAAATTTAGGATAGAATATGCAAGAAAAGAGATGAAGAAGAGGTAGAGAAGAATAAAGAAAAGCTATTCAAAAATGTTGGTATCCCACTTGGAGGTTTCACTGCTCAGAATACTATAGAATATGTTGTGTCACTCACTACTGAGCATTCAACACTGAGAAGATCAGGTAGATCTACTTCTCAATCTACTACTAGTTTTCCACAACCCACTTCCTCTATAAAGATAACCTCTACCAAACAGACACAAGTTTTTGAAGGTCAAACATAGATGAAATCCAAGGGAAAATAGTCAAAGAAGAAGAAAGAAACCATTGTGGAGGAGATTGAGAGTGACAAAGAAGAAGAAGTGATGTCAAAAAAATAAGAGAAAGGAAAATAGAAAAAGCAACCAAGAGTCAAGGTGAAAGCCAAAAGGAAGAAGATACAAGGTATTGAAGCAAGTGAAGAAGAAGAAGAGGAGCAAACTCCCCCACTAAAGAAGAAAAAGAAAAATACCACTTAGGTACCAACACCTCCTCCTAGAGACCCTATGTTTCTAGCTGTTGTTTACAATGCCATTGTTTGTTTCAATTTGTTTAATGAAATTGTGGTGCTTCATCCTGAGCCTTCTCTTGAGGATCAAAGCATCATTGAAAAGGTAGTTTCAATGTACATGATGAGATATAATAAGTCTTCTGATGAAATCTTGCCTAAAGTATCACAAACCTTACAGAAAGCCCTAAGAAGAGATAGAGATGAAGCTATGGCACTAGAAGAGAAAATCAAACAAGATGCTTTGGATAAAGCTAGTGCTTTCTTGTATGAGGAAGAAAATGAAGAATTGATTCAAAGGCAAGCTCAAGAGCTTAGAACAAAGCATAGAGTAGACACTCTTATACAGAACAGAAAGGAGGACATTAAACAAATTACAAAAGAAACTGAAGAAATCACTCAGAAGATACTTGATGAAGTAATAAAAATAGAAGATGTGGAAAAACCACATGATTCTCCACCACACTCACCACATCAAGCTGGTACATCTTCTCTGTAGAAATCAAAACAAGTTGAAAAGGAGAAGGATGATGAAAATATGCAAGGAGATATAAACACTACTGCTGTAAAAAATGTTGAATCTGCCCCGCAGAACAATGATAAAGAAGGTGAAGAGGAAGGAAGATAGATTGAGAAAACTTCTGAGAAAAATAAACAAATTGAAAATAATCCTCCTCTAGAAAACACTGAGTATCATGCTAAGGACAAAGAGATGAAGGGGCACATGGTGATACTAGTGATGATGTGGATAATTCCTCTCTAGAGAACCCAGAATCACATATTGTCATTGATTCAAGAAAAGAGCAAGTAAATATAGTTGCTGAGAGCTCTACACATGACTATGGAGGCTCTTTAATTGACTCCATTAAACATTTCTTAGCACAACAAAGATAAATTCAGTCTGTTGCCTCTCCGCAATTGTTTCAATTACCCATCGTGGATGGACAAATTAATCTGTCCAATATCTCTCCCTTGCGGAAGCTTCAACTAAGAAATATATTTTAGGCTTTTGCTCAAAAAGAAATTCCACAATATCAAGTAGAAGGAAGTGAGCTTCTGGAAGAAGCAATGAGGACCTTTGAAAAGTATTACCAAATGCTAAGAGGGATGCTTCCCTAACTCCTGTTCAACAAATGAAGCAACTTTTGGAGTCCTTCAACAATCACTCTACATTTTTGGAGAAGGAAGCTGAGAAAAGAATATTGGAACAAATGAACAATAAAAGATTGATAGATTTATCAGAAAAATGTTCTAATGCACATAATATGTTGGAATATAGTGTAAAGAGCATTCAAAATGCTCTAGAAGAAGCAAATGTATTATATCAATTCTACCTAACATGGCCTATGACAACAAAGGGTCTAAAAGACCAAATTGATGGCCTTGAGTTGCAAATATCCAATATTTCTGCAACATATGAACCCTTAAAGAATAAGAAGGGAGAACTAAGGACTAAAATTGAAAAATCTCATGCACTTATCAAAAAGATTCAAAATAAAAAAGAACAGATCAAGGATCAAACAAGTCATCTGAGAGAGATTGTTAGCTTGAGAATGGCAACGTTGACAAGGATGTTGACAGAAGCGGATAAGGTATTCCAGATGGCAATTGCAACATCCTCTGTAGAAGAAGTAGAAGTGTTATTTCAAAAGATAATTGGGAAGACACAAATACTTACTTCTGCTAAGAAACATTGGGACTCTACACTACTACAACTAAAGACCATATACAAAAACATTCTTCCTATTGGCAAGTAAGGCTCATTTTTATTATCTTTTGATATAGTGTACATATGCGGAAGAAATAGAAGATAGCAATTTTGTGTACATAAATCCAATTCAGGGGTAATATAGGACATCTCTAAGGGGGAGCATGCAAATATATATGATACAATCAACTTTGAGTAAGGGGGGGGAATTTTGGTCAACATATATAGTGCACCCTTTGCCTTTGATGTCAAAGGGGGAGAAGTTTTGGAAGTTTTGGCATATGTTGCCATCAATGACAAAGGGGGAGATTGTTGGTAGTATGTATATAGTGTTGTCACTGATTTCAAACCATAGTGATGTCTATCCACAGTATGATGTAGACTCAACATGATGTTTAGAGTTTGGCAAGGTATTTTGCAGAAGTAGACAAGATGACAGAGTATGTTGCAGATGCAGAGATAACATTACTGAAGTTTGGAAGAACGAAGAATGACTTACATGGGATCAATGATTTACTCCGCATTTATCTGCATTGTAACATCTTGCCTTATGGTTCTAGAATAAGCATTTGGATTCTTCAAGGAATCTAATTCCAAAGTTTCAGTTCTTAACTCCTTCCGTAGTGAATGTTAGAAACAACAGAGTACCAAACTGTGCAAATAGAGCTTGGAGTTGTAGAGATCAAATTGGAATGCTCCGCATTCCACCACATTTGATCCTTTTGGCATGTGGTTTTTAGGAGATGATTAACAATGGGTGAAGTTCACTTTATCCAAATTTTAGAGTGTTTGGTGTTCCACAAGTACCAATTCTTATGAACAGTTGGTTGTTTCTTGCTTTATCTTCATTGGCATCTATGTGCAGACCTGACATAAGTGACTTGGTGATTGAGCGGTGACTGTTCATATGGATAGAAGAATCATAAGGGTGATTGAAGGGTGTGCCAACCTATTTTGATGAAGTTGACATTATGTTTCATCTCCGTAAGTGCATATGGTGATGTTTTGAAGTGTGCATAGGCTGACTTACCACAAGCCACACTTTTCATCTGTTCTAGCCAACCTAATCAATGTTTTGGAGTATTGTGGAAGATATTTATAGAAGATCAGATTCATTTTGAGAGGAGTAGATGTGAATGCGAATATAACAAAATAGAGTGCAAGATATGAAGTGTGCAGAATTAGTTTAAAGACATGTATTGAGCAGAAAAGAAGACTACATTATTAGCATAAGTCAGATGTTTACTTTACAATAATCCATGTATTTACTACCTTTGTAAATCCTATTGCAGTGAGCAGAACACTTAGGGAGTAGTAGCTTCCTTGATTTGTATCTCTAAATCAAATTTGTAATAATTTTGTAGTGAGAATAATATATTGTGAGCTAATCATTGTGGTTTTTCCCTGTTTTAGGGTTTTCCACATAAAAATAGTAGTGTTATGTGTGTTGCATGATTTCATTTCTATTCTTCAGGTTATTCAGTTTTATATGCAAATATCTGTTTAAGTTTTAGTGTGTGTTGATTCACCCCCCCTCTTAGCACCTCATTGTGTTCAACACTTGGGCCAAGCCATGTTCATTGAAATAGATGAAAGATTCTCTAGCAAAACTTTATTTATATATTTCTCTGCCACATCCTATTGTGAGATATTACACATCATCATTTAGATTTGCATTTGGACATTAGGTTGCATTGAGTGTTCCCTCCTTCCAGTTGTTTCTAGGTTGCTAGGTGTTTCGTGCAGGGCTGGGTATCCTTCGTGTCATGAAGGATTATGGGGAAGTGTAATTGCTTCATGGTTGGGTGAGAAAGTACCTAGGCCATGTTCCTGTCTCGTGCCTTATGGAAGACCAAGTGGGTTAGTGGCGGCTGGCGACAATGATTGATTTATTATTCATTCTTGTATTGTACTTAATTATTGTACCTTATTATTTGAGATGACTTATGGCATGAGAGCCAAGATGGACTTTGTATATTCTTTTATAGTGCTAACACCTGGTTATGACATGTGGATTTGTAAGATGTAGTTTCATTATTGACAATATATAGAAGAACTATCTTTTTACTTGAGTTGATGTAATTAAGTGGATTATTTACTTCAGTACTTTTTTTATGGAATGCGTACTTTACAAAAAAAGTTTGTGTATTTCTTTTTTATTTTTAAATTAACTAACACTTACACTCATTGCAAATACCTATTGGTTTAGTGTAGAGTATTTTACTTATGAACTTATAAGATCTACTCAACCTTGTTTAAGTCACTTTCTTACATGCAACATTTTCAAGCTTGGAGGAGGGGGATTTTTGGATAGACCTCAAAACATCTAATGTCAAAGTTTATATTAATTCTACATCTAAGATCTTAAAGTGATGAATTTGTAGACCATAGTGTGCTCAAACTCATTTGATCAATCGGATTGCATCTACTCTTAATCCAATTGAGCTATAATTCATGTCACTACGAAGCCACATGTCAAACTTAGATCCACTTGAAAATGTGACCCTGATATACCTCTAATTGATATTTTGAACTTCAAACATCTACTTGGTTTTATTGCATATTGATGAAGAACGTTGGGATCTAGATGACCCACATCTTGTGTTGATTATTCCGGTTACTCATGGTGATTGCCACCAAGTTCCACTCAAGATGTCGTGGGCTTTGACAATCTAAAAATCCTAAGGTATTGTACTTGATAGAGCATTTATAGACATTACAGACATTGATAATCAAGGTTTGGTGTTCAACCCAATCTCTTTGGGCTTGCACTTGGTGTATCTATGCACCTCCCTGGGCTTCAACTACCAAAAGTATACATGGATGTAGGATATTGGATGTCTCTTAGAAGAAGGGAGGATCACCTTAGGGCATTAACAATATCATTGTGCAAGGCATTTAAACTAATAATGTACTCCAACAAGTTGTTTTATGTCTTTTGTATAGTGTGTCATGATAAAAAAAAGAAATAAACAATTTGCATTTCTTAGAGGTTTTGTACCACTATGCTAAATGTAAAAAACTATCAGCATACCCATTGCACAACAAGTGCAATTGCTAGTTTTAGTAGTGTTTGGAGATGAGAAGCTCATTTCAGAGGAAGACTTGGAAGCAAAGATTGTATATTGCATGGATTGAGTCACTAGAGATGTATGCAAAGGTCTAAAAAACCCTGTGAATACATGTTCAAAGTTCAAAATCATGTGTGAGAAGATGGATGTGGAAGGATTGGTGAAGTTTTGGTCGACAAGAAGAAATTCCTCATAGGGTGGTGTAGCAAGGCACCTAGGGACCTCAAGGTAGCCTCCATGATGGCAAAGCTTGTGTTGAAGGCACTTGAAGGGTTTCATATGGAAGAGGGTAAGTTAGAGTTGGAACATGTCTTATTTATGTAGTGAAGGGGTTTTTCTTCTTGAGATGTTGTCGAGGGTTGAGAAGGTGAAGTATGTGTGGCTTCAGTTGTTAAACTACAAGTTGAAAGTGCCACCATGTGCTTCATGTTAGGCTGGTAGTTGTCATCATAGTTGGAAAGGCCACTTCTGTCTCTTCCCTTGAAAAGTTGTTGAGCATGAGGATTGTGGGGTTTGCTGAGGAGATGTTGGGGGAGTAGTCAAATATGGGGCAAGTCTTGGAAGGTCTACAACACTCCACCCCAATGTAGATGTTACATGCTTTCTTTGAAGGAAGGTTCTAAGCACACCCTTGATAGAAGTTCGATAGTGCCACCAATGAAGATGCCTCCAATAGGGTCATAGGCATCTCCATGAAGGGAATCTTACTAGAGTAGGCTCACCTATCAATCTCCAAGGCAGAGGATGCAAAATCTACTGCCAAAATACATGGGTGATGTTTGATTTCTCTATCTTTGAAAGACTTTAAGTTTGTGTGGAGCATCATTTTCTATGCGAGGAATCAAGATTCCAACATTAAAACACCTAAACATGCATCAAAATTCTCTAGGTACTTTGTTCCATGACTTTCAATATATAATCCAAAATTGCTACTTACACTATATCCTTGTCTTGAAATATTCTATTCTAAATGGAAAATAGATTGGGTTGTGCTTGTGTTGTAAGGATTATACTTACTTGATAGGGTCCCTATTGTTACAAATTGTCCATTCTTATTCTTTATATTTTTAACCCTTTATGCACTAGGTCAGATACTTGTACTTTTATATCTGATTTCCTTGCAACTTTAGTGTTTTTTGTATTGTTAAAGCTTAAATAGCTGCACTTTGTTTGTTGTTTGGGGTATCTTCAATTCCAACTTTATTTTTGAGTATTTATGTTGAGACATCTAAAATTCTAAATAAATGTATTGGCTATTTACTTTTGAGCATTTGTGTTGGTAGTAATATGTCACAAAGAATCATCATCAAGCCATATGTATGAATAGCCTTACACGTGATAGATTAGAGAGATTCCTAATTTCATCAAATCAACAACAAAATATATTTATTGACTGCAAATCATAGAGATTTTGATATTCGCAGTCTCTTTCACAATATTATTTTAGATTTATTTTCAAGTCTAGGTTGCTTTCAAAAACTAAATTTAATTCCAGTAAAGTGTGTTTGCTTCTAACAATATTAAGGTAGGTTTTAATTCCAGTCTAGTAGCTTTAGGATAGATTAGTGACTTTTAAGATTCAAGAACCCTATTGTAGATCACCTTTGGACACCAATCTAGATTGATAAAATTAAATGACGAGTAATTAAAATCACTATAATGGACTCATCATTTTTGGCACCATTGCCAGGGATAATAACTAAGATTCAAACTTTATTAGGTGATACTAAGGTTATTCAAACCTGAGTACTAAAAGTTGTAGGATTCTTTTATTTTATGAATATGCCTAGGGATTTCTTAGGTTGCTTTATTAAGAGCACCCCAATTGAAGCTACAAGAAAACCAAAAGATGAAGTAGAGTGATCTAAAACAATGTCACATTCATCTTTAGAACTGTCACCTTCCAAAAACTATCCCAAAGAGAAGGTGAGACATCAAACTCCCTACCAGAAAAAGAATCTCATACTACCCCTAGGGAAACCAACATCATGGTAGAAATAGTCAACATCATGGGAGATGAAAAATAAGATCCGAATAACCATACTTTTTCCTATCCAATCTCTTTGAACCCAGAAAGAAATGAACCACAGTCCATAAAAAAAAGTTCCCCTTCCATCTTACCAACCTTTAAGGGAAGGTTTTTGAAGATCCTAATCAATTTCTATTTGAATTTGAGGTCATTTGTTAGACTTATGATTATGGGATTGATAACCAAAACTTGAAACTCTTTCCCTCCACACTGAGGGAATTAGCTCTATGTTGGTTCATGGGGTTGACAACTAATTCCATACAAACTTGGGAAGAAATGGAGACAATTACTTTGGAAAATTATCAAGACTATTATAGGGTTAGAGATTGGAAGTAGGAACTCTTTAGGATGAACCAACTAGAGGATGAGAACCTAGAAGATTACTTAGACTACTTCTCATTTGTCCATAAGAGGTGTGGCAGTAGTCTAGATGAGGAGCTCAACAGGACAATCATTCTAAGAGGAATAGATGAAGATGCATGGAAGGCTTTAAACCTTATGGGATGGTGCGATATCAATAAGTTAAGCTTTGGATAAATCATATAATTTAGCAGAAATTACTCTCATACTAGGGAAGGAAGTAGGACAACTAAAAAAGGGAAGAGTAATGGTTATGTCACCCAAGGTAATGGAGGAATTGGCTAATTTGAAAACTAATATTTTACTCCACTTGAACACCACCCTAGATGAGTTGCAAGCTAGCAAAAAAACCACGGAACCTATAGCTATCTATTGTACTAGATGTAGGGATAAACACCCACTTAGATAATGCCCCTTAAACAAAATAGTGCTATGTGGAATCTGTGATAAGAGACATCCTACAAATAAGTTCAATTTGCTACTTGAAATAAAAAAAAATAAGTTGAAAAAGACACCTTAGATTGAGGATGATTTGAACTTCATAGGTCAAAGGTAGCCCGATCTTAGTTTCTGAAAGGAAGCTAGGTGTGCAGAAACACTTCCTACACTAACCTATTGAGGAGAGGGCTATGCAAATTCAAATTTATCCTAACTATTACATCGATGTTAAACCATTAACATGAGATATAGTAGAAAAACACAAGAACCAGAAAGTAGACAAAAGAAGAGAGACAAAGATTTACGGTGGGGAAAACCCTTATCGGGTGAAAAACCCCACACTCAGAAACCTACACAATGTATTAACAAATCTAAAAGAATGTTTACAATACACTTGCAATGCAAGCTTCAATGGTCTTCGACACTCATGTCTGGAGTCAATCCGGTAGCATAATAGTACCTATAAACCTGTGATACAAACTCCATCTTCAAGCACCTGTTTAAATAGAACATACAAGGCAATTTTGGACCTTTCTTGGAATGGGCATCCAATATGGCATCTTGGACCAAAACCCATGCCTAGGGACACTTGGTCAACATTGTAGAATGTGTCTGACACTTGTCCACAACTCCCATCCCAAAGAGGTCACCTATTTCCAAAATGGGTTATGACAGATGCTCTTACGACATTTACGACCGTCATAGAATCTATCATAGCGGTTACAACTTACAGCTATAAGAGAATCTATCATACACATGCTATAACGAACATATTCTCTTACAACACATCATATTCCACCTTGGGGTGCCCAAATATGCCTCATTCAAAGATGCTACATGACACATGTCATTACCTGTCTTACAACCTTCTATTCTCGACTCTTACATGTCATAGATTCATCATAGGAATCTGTCATAACCGTTTCGGTCAAACATTCCTTACACAACATAGAAGATGCCGACACATGGTAGAATATTCCTACCACTAAGTGGGACGCCTATCTCCTCATGCGAGGACAAAATAACAAGTTGTCATAATCCATGTAGGATTGACACATCACCATGCCACATCCCACAATATGACAAAGTGGAATTTCCAATTATTTACAACATAGGTAATTGAATAATAAATACAAACATTACAAATGCAGAGAATTATCAAGGTTGAGACACCTTAATTCCCAACAGTTTCATCCAATACCCTAGATAATTTGGACCTAGAATTCTACCAAACTAGATTCCAAATCAATGGATAGGGCCATGGAATGCCCCACCTCCACAAGCACCACCAAAATGGGTCACCATGGGTCTAATTTGAATGGGTAAATCCATCATGTCCACCTCTTCATGGCCTAATTAGAATGTGAATCAGTATCAGGAACCTTGGGTACCTCAGTAGAACCAAGCACAAAGATGGTATATGAACCAACAATAAGCTTTGTTTTTCATACCATATCAATAGTCATCCCAAAACCCAAGTGAACAGGTAAATCGACCACAATTACCTACCCAACCTATAGCAAACCCCTAGAACATCCAACCACAATAACTAGTTTATTGCATAGACCATAACACATCAACTTTGAGTATAATTGAAATCAACAAAATACAACTACATTCTAGGAAAAATTTAGTAGAACCTTCCCCTGCCTTCTCAAATTTACCAAGGGGGAAGAAAATTCAGCATGAAGGAAATACGGGTGAACATCCTTTGGAAGAAACATCACAACTGGATCTAGAGAGTTCTAGAGGAATTATTAGCTTGTTAGCAATATTGTTTCCAAAGCAACTGCAACAACTGTAGTCCACTCCAGATGGATTTGGAAAGATCCAAAATGCCTTATAAGAATTTGAATTTGTTAAGGAACTCTAGAAAATCAACATTGAAGTTCCCTTCCTACAAGTTGTCAAGGATATCCCAGAAATAAATTAGACCATCAAGAGTCTATGCTTGAAAACACCAGGAAAGAAGAAATTACCAACCACCATACAAGTGGGGTAGAACTTTCAGATGTTTTGTCAAGAAAATTAATTCCTCAAAAATAAGGAGATCTAGGAAACCCCATCATTTTAGTCACAATAAAAGGAGTGTCAATATCTAATGTGCTAGTTGATATAGGAGTTGTCATCAAGGTGATGAAAACAGACACTACAAACACATTATCCATGACTGGAATACAACCCATGTCCACAATGTTACAATTGGTTGATCAATCCATTACAAAATCAAAGGGGGTGCTAGAAGACATCACTATCATGATAGATACTTGGGAGTCCCAATAGACTTCCTTATACTCTGGACAAGAAAGAGGAAATCTAGTTATCCGATCATATTAGGATGACCCTGGTTAGCTATAGAAGCAACCACCATTGATTGTAGGTCTAGTAACATGACCATCTCCATTGGATCCAAGATGAAAGAACTATCCATCTATTCACTTGCTCAACCTTCCTTACAACATGAAGGTACCACCCAAATCTTGTTTTCAATCAATCAAATGAAGATACAAGGAAGTAAATGAACAGATCAATCAATCAAATGAGACAATCACTAGTCTGAAAATACAAAATGAGGAAGGAAAAAGAATTAAAGAATGCCTAAATGAAAAACTAAAAGGAAAATCTGAAGAATACTCAAGGCTTGAACAAGAAATAGTGGTCTTAAAGATAGAACTTGAAAAGGAAAAAATTCAAGAAGAGCTACATACTACTTGATGAAATGATTGCAAATCAAAAGACTCCTAAGGATAAAGAAGGTCTGGGGTTTGAAAAAGGTGAGAATTCAAAAGCAAAGAAAAACAATGGACAAAAGAAGACTGAAGACAAGAGGAAGAATAACATACAGGTCCGGAATCAAAAGAAAATTTTCAAGAAGACACCTATTAGACAACCTGTTGCACAAAGGTACTCTGGTTGTTGCTATTATTGCAATAATTTTGGACATAAGGCTGTGGAATGTAGAATTAGGATGAATCAGAATTTTCAACCATTCTCCAATTAGTGTTTTAAATGCCAAAGATTTGGTCATAAATATAGTAAATGTAGAAATTAGATGATGAGTTATAATAAAGGTATGATGGTTTCATCTTTCAATGGTTACTATTATACATGCAATGGATTTGGGCATAAGGCTAATCAATGTAGATCTAGGATGAATGGAAGAAAGCTTCTTCAAAATGCCAGATGTTATGAATGCAACAAATTAGGTCATATTGCTAAAGTTTGCAAATGTAAGAATGTGCAGGTTGATCCGGTAAAGAAGAATGATCTAGTAAAGAATTCAAATTTGGTAGAGATAAAGAAAGAAATGGACAAGATCTAGAAGAAGAAAGAAGAAAATAAGGTGAATGATGGGGTTGTGCCAATCTCTACCGCAAATACTTCCTCTGGAAACTAAGTTGAGGGCTTTAGCTCAG
The DNA here is from genome assembly GCA_027924645.1 of Cunninghamia lanceolata. Classification (NCBI taxonomy): domain Eukaryota; kingdom Viridiplantae; phylum Streptophyta; class Pinopsida; order Cupressales; family Cupressaceae; genus Cunninghamia; species Cunninghamia lanceolata. Next base: position 18,990,989 of record BSBN01000112.1, on the reverse strand, counting down.
GGAGAGATTTAATGGAAATATTTCATCCCCTGCCAGAGAAATGGTGTTGATGCTTCAGCATGAGAGTATGTGATGTAGATCAATGCATTTGAACTATTGGAGAAAATTTTGGTAGAAAATGTCATGATGCAAAAATTTGTGAAGCAAGTGAAGGTGACTATGTATCACTGTTGAAGCCTTGATATCTTTTTCAAGCAGAGCATTGAATGCAAATTAGGCTTTGGAAAAAGGGTTTATAAAATGATCTCACCCAATAAAAGGACCATTTTATAATCAATCCAAGAGAGAAAAGCTATGAATATGCAAGAAGAAGCTAATTCATATTTCTTGAGCATGAAAACCTAACCGAAAGTGATTGAAAGGTATTTTATAGCTCTCTATCTTGCCCTAAAAGTTTTTCAATAGTACTTTAAAGATGTTTACTCCACAAGTTGTATAAGTAGTTTATCGTCCTCGTCCCAAATTCAAAAAACATCCCTTCAAGTCCATGGAAACAGATTTGGAAGGTGCATTTTCTAGTGTTTCATACGGTGTGTTGCATATAGAGGATATAAGAATGTATATTCATACAAAGATTGAAGAGTATAATCATATAAAGTTGGGATAGATGTGGGTAAATGAACTAATAGACAACAAATTTGACCTAAAGCATGAATATAGTGCCCTAACTAAGAAAAAGTTGGATGTTTTGAATGATTTTCCCATTTTGTGCTACGAAGTTGCTTGGGTGAAGTATGTACTAAGCCTCATCCATGACAAAATCATGTGGTTGGACCTTTCACACATGATAAACAAGGAAGCCATTAGGGCTGTAACAGGGTTGTGCCCCACCGGAGCTATTTTGGTGCTCAAATTTGTCAAAAATGATGTTGTGATGAAGCTCACTGGAGTAAAATTTGATAAAAGACCTTTGATTATGAATGATATTGAAGACCTAACAGTAAAATATGCATCCATGATGATTGGGTATAAGATCTATTTGACCAACAGAGAAAACTTTATCTCAGCAACTGCCATATATACAGCATATGAGATGGTTAAGAAGGGTATGGATTATGATCTGTGTGAGTTGCTAAGGCAACAATTGCTCAAAAACTTGTAAAGACAAAAGATTCAAAATATCCTTTCAAGTTTGGTACCTTAGTTATTTGTTTACTTTTTTATTTCCTCAAAGAAGTACCAGGTGCAAAAAACATTGTATGGTTGGGACACATACCAGTAGCAGTCCAGATCAGAGACCATCTAAAAAGGATTGGAAACATAGATGCCCAAAATGTTGCACTCTGGGGTTTCTTCAAAATATTCCAGGAGAAGATGCAAGCTAGGGAAAGGATCCCTAAGAAAGTAGTGGAGAAATACAAAGATGATATCATCTTCATGGTCAGTAAAGATGAATGCTACAAGCAGGCAATGGAACCTAGGATAATTTAGATTCTAGAGATGGGATATGAATTGACAGAAGATATAATTGTAGGTCTTGCAAACCTAATGCTGAGTAAGCCAGAAGATATAATTGTAGGTCTTGCAAACCTAATGAAGAAAAATCTATTGAGGTGCATCTAAAGCATAAGGAGAAAGAAATCAAGAAGAATGTTGAGAAGATGAGGTCTATGGTTAAGGAGATGATGGCACCAAAGGGCTCTACGGAGAAATCCAAGGGCACATCTAAAACTCAAAAGGAGTTACCAAGCACTAGAAGGTCAACAAGGACTTCTACCTCCTCTGCTGCTGCTCCTAAATCCTCTAGAGCCATGCCTACATCCAACTAAGAGAAGAATGAAGCATCCAATGTTTCTTTACAACCTATGAAGAAAAATCTATTGAGGTGCATCTAAAGCACAAGGAGAAAGAAATCAAGAAGAATGTTGAGAAGATGAGGTCTATGGTTAAGGAGATGATGGCACCAAAGGGCTCTACGGAGAAATCCAAGGGCACATCTAAAACTCAAAAGGAATTACCAAGCACTAGAAGGTCAACAAGGAATTCTACCTCCTCTACTGCTGCTCCTAAATCCTCTAGAGCCATGCCTACATCCAACCAAGAGAAGAATGAAGCATCCAATGTTTCTTTACAACAGCAGCCTTCTAAGAAGAGAAGGGTAAAGGAAAAGACAACTAGAGAAAAGTATATAATCCATGATGATATTGAGGAAGAAGAGGAAGAAGAGGAAGGACTCAAATTGGTCTGGAAGAAGAGAGAGCCTCTTGTCTCTAGTGAAGAGACACAAGTCAAAAAAACAAAGATTGACATTGTGACAGATGAAGAAGAAGACATTGAGAAAGAAAAGAAAGGTTTCATATTTAAGAGAAGAGAAGAGAAATCTGGTGAAGAAGGCCAATCTTCAAAAGGAAAAGGAAAGGGAAAGAGGAGAAAAGATAATGAAGCTGCAAAGGAAAAGGACAAACAAAAGAAGTTAGAAAAATCCAGTCTTCCTCCTCTGCAAGTTGAAGCTACAATCAATGCAATAACATAATATGATACTTTGAAAGAAGTAGTTGAGCTGTATTATGAAAGATCATCAGGTGATAAATCAATCATTCAGACAACTATAATCAAGTACATGGATGCAATTAATGTCTCTTTGATATAAATAATTGATAAATTATCTGATAGTCTTGTTGATGTACTAAGCAAAAGAAGAGGTGATGCCATGAAAAGAGACACTGAAATGAAGAATAAGGCTCTTAAGAAAGTTTGTCCTACAATTTCTGGACAAGATAAAAATAAAGCTATACAAAGGTTAGACAAGGGGTTTAGGACAAAGAGAAGGCTAAACACTTTGATGACCAATGACAAAAATGAAATAAAAAGGTTGGATAAGGGACACTTTGAGAATAACTGCAGATATCCTTAAGGAGTTGAAGATCAACACAATTGAAGAATGGTCCTCCTATAAAGAAGGAGAAAATGATGGTGACCATATTAAGAAGAATGAGAAAATTGGTGCAACAAGTCCAAATCAGGGTGTGTTGACTGAACCACGTATGCCATCTCCACCAGCAGACATCAATGTAGAAGACCTAAATGTTGTTAGCCCTCCAAAGAATATAGAGAATACTAAAGAGATGAGGGATCCGCCAGAAAAGAAGATAGATGAAGAAAAGGGAGAACAAAGTGAGTTTGTTGTAGCTCAAGTTGATAACACTGTGGATAATTTCTCTACTCCTCCGAGAAATGAAGAAGAAGAAATACATGAGGAGAATTGTCCTCTAGAAACCTTTGGTTCTCATATGGTATCTATCTTAGAAGAGGAGAAAAGGGATACATTTGGTGAGTGCTCTAGAGTCTCCCCAATAGACTCTATCAGAGAGTTTTTGACAAAACAAAGACAAATCCAAACTATGTCCTCACCACAACTACTTCAGGTGCAATCTTTAGATGGATAAATCAATTTGTCCAGTATATCTCCATTGCAAAAACTCCAGCTAGGAACAATTTTTCAGGCAACAGCTCAGGAAGAGATTCTATAGTCAAATGTAGAAGGGAATGAGCTTCTAGAAGAAGCAATGAAAGTTTTTGAAAAGATATAGAAACTAAGAGGAATGCCTCTCTGACTCTATCACGACAAATGAAACAACTCATGGAGTCAGTTAATAGTCATTTTGAGTCATTAGAAAAGGCAGCTGAGAAGAAGGTAAAGGAAGAAATATGAAATAAGAGACTGATGGATCTGTCAGATAAGTGCTCCAAGGCACACATTTGGTTAAGAAATAGTGTAAAGAGTACTCAAAATTCTCTAAATGATGCAAATGTAATGTACCAGTTTTGTTTATCATGGCCTAAAAGAGAAGATTGATGGCTTGGAAATGCAAATAATAAATATCTTGAGAACTTATGGCCCCTTTAAGGATTATAATAGAAATCTAAGGGCCAAAGTGGAAAAGACTCATGCTATCATAAAGAAATTACAAAGTCAAAGAGAATCCATCAAAGATCATATGAGTCAACTTAGAGAGATACTAGCTTCAAGATGGTTGCACTGACAAGATTATTAAGGGAAGCTGATATGGTTGGGAAGATGACAGCTACTCCAACATCAGTGGAAAATGCAAAAGACTTGCTCTTACAGATCAATGGGCAAATCTAAACACTCAACTCTACCAAGATATATTGGGACTGTGCTATAACACAACTAAAGAATATATATAAGGATATTTTTCCCACCAACCAGTAAGTTTCACATTCTGATTTCCTGTACATATGTGGAAGAATAGAAGAAAACAAATTTTGATATTTTGGTGTATAGAAATAAAATAGTAAGGGGGATAATGTACTTAGTGAGAGAAGTTTTTGACTTATATATATATATATATATATATATATATATATCTGTAGTTCCCTTGTCATTGATGAAAAAGGAGGAGAAGTTTTGGCCATGTTGCCATCAATGAAAAAGGGGGAGATTGTTGGCAACATAGGCATGATGATGAAGAGAATGATGTGCATGGAAGTAAGTAGTGTTGTCATTGATGGCAACATAGGGTAAAGACATAGTGGTGTTGGTCCAGAGAGGTTTAGTAAGGTATATAGGTATAGTTGTGTTGGTTTGGTTAAGTATGATATCCTAAGTGTTGATCCAGAGAAGTTACTAAGTGTAGTATGATGAAGAATACATCCAAGCATAATATGCATTCATTGTGGTGCTCTACAGCTAGGTATAACATGTTGAAGATTTCCCTAAGACATTTACTAACCAGAACCTAAGACAGGGTCACAGTATTTCAGACTGCACTTCTCTACTATGAAGAGTTTTGCTCTGCAATTGTAAGGTGATGATAGTGCATACTAAAGGAGTCTAAATCCAAATACTCAAGTTTTGAAGTTCTCCAGAGTGAAAGATAGGGTTGACAAAGTACTAGACTCTGTAATGACAGTGTAATGACAATGCCAGTGATAGATTGGAATGCTCTGCATTCCACCACATATGAATATCTTGCCATGTAGTTTTGAGGAAGAGGTTATGGATGTCGAAGGTGTATATGATTCAATTGGTAATCATTTTGATGGTCTGTAAGTTGAATAATGAACTAACAGTTAGTTCATGCTATTGCTACTTCACCAATTAAGCCGACCTAAAGGTGTTAAGGTTGTGCGGAGCTATGACATGTATGAAATAATGTCATGGGAGGAATTATAGGTTGTGCCAACCTATAAGAATGTGCTACATGCTTTGGTTCTCTTCGCAAAGCATATGGAGTTGAGTTTTGGGGCGATGGGATAAGAAGTCACATGGTACATTCATCATGCCAACCTGTTTGATGGTTTACTTGAAAGTAGTATATATACAAGATTAATTTATTGTGTGAGGATGTGATTTTGATGGTGTGGTGTGTGTGAAATAAGTAAGTGTATGGTCAAGTAGAGTTTGATGATTAAAGGGTTTAGATAAGTTTGAGGTGAAGATGAAGTGTATCAATTCATTATATTGAGCTTCAGTGGAACTGTGTCCTTAGCATAAGTTAGATGCACTCTAACAGATCTCTTTGGCAGTGAACCACCCCTTCTTCTATCTCTTTCTTTTTAAGACAATGAGTCCTTTAGCAGTGAGCCACCTATAGTAATCATTCTTGGATAGTGAGTCCACCAATTATATCAACCTTAATTGGTTGCTTTATTAATATATATTGTGATCTAATCCTCACCATGGTTTTTCCCTTTTTGGTTTTCCACATAAAAATCTAGCGTTCATGTGTGATATGCTTAAAGGTTGATTTCATGCTTTCCTTTCTTAATGCAAGTTAAACATGCTATGTGAAGTGAATGATTAAATGATTAAGTGGTTTAAAACAATATTGATTCACCCCCCCTCTTAGTATTTCGAGTGTTCAACAAGTAGACTCTAAGAAGATTGAATTAATTGTGTGGATACCTACACCTCAAACCCAAACTAAGGTAAGAAATTCTTAGGGCATGTTGGTTATTACAAGAGGTTTATTGAAAAATTTAGTAGAATAGTTGATCCATTGTTCACTTTGTTAAGAAAAGATAGTGAATTCAAGTGGACTAATTAGTGCCAACAATCTTTCAAATTAATCAAGAAGTCCTTAATCACAACACTAGTCATAAAAGGACCCAACTAGGAAGAGGTTTTTCACATCCATATAGATGCATCTTATTAGACAATAGAAGCAGTCCTAAGGCAGAAAAGTAAATTAGGAGGTATGCATGCTATCTATTATATCAACAAAAACCTGAACCTTGTAGAGAAGAACTACACCATCATAGAAAAAGAGTTTCTTGTTGTGGTTTATGCCATTAACAAGTTCTACCACTACATTACAAGATATAAGGTGTTCATCCATACAAATCATTCATCAATTAGATACCTCATGAACAAAGCCATCATATGCGGTAGGATCATTCACTGGTTACTACTACTACAAGAGTTTGACATAACCATTGTTGAAAAACCTGGAAAAGATAATGTGGTTGTTGAATTTTTGTCAAGATTAAATTTGTAGGGAAACAAAGATTCAGTAGATGATGCCTTGTTTGATGAGAACCTATTTTCCATCTCCATTCAGTCACCATGGTTTTCTAGTTTTGACAATTACCTAGCTACAAGGAAGTTCCCTTTGTATTTCAATACAAAAGAAGTAAAGCAGTTGATCAGAAATAGCTCTCATTTTATATGGTTGAACGATATATTGTTTAAATGTTGTGTTGATCATCTTATACGCAGACATCTATAGGAAACTTAGGTATATGACATCATTCATGCATGTCAAGATAAGCCCTTTGGAGGACATTTTTCATCTCTAAGGATTGGTCATAAAGCTCTTGGAGCTAGGTACAATTGGCCCACCATGAACAAGGATATACACTACTATATAAAACATTGTGATCAATGCCAGAGGATGGGGCACTTGACACATTCCAATGAGATGCCTCTTCACCCTTAGGTGTTTCTTGAGTCATTTGAGAAGTGGAGGATAAAATTTGTGGGACCTATTGATACACCATCAATAGGAAATCTTTACATTCTAGTTTGTATAGATTATGCTACCAAGTGGGTGGAAGCTAAGGTCTTACATGTTGCTCAAGAGGAAAAGGTAGCTAATTTTCTATATAAAGACATCTTATTGAGATTTAGAGCCCCAAGAGCTATTGTTTTAATTCAAGACCCTCAATTTATGTCAGTAATGATTGAGGCATTCTTGACAAAGCACCAAATTGGCCACAAGAAGTCATCTCCTTACCATCCTCAAATAAATGGACAGGTAGAGGTGACCAACAGAGAAATAGAAAACATCTTGACCAAAAACATATCAACCAATAGATCAGACTGAGAAGACAAGCTGTCAAAATCTATTTGGGCCTACAAAACCACCAGGAGGACTACTACCAATTTCACCCCCTATGAGCTAGTATATGGAAAGAAACCAACATTTCCTATAAAGTAGGAGTTGAAAACCTTTAAAAAAACATTGGAATTGGGGATTGAATTGATAGAAACCCAACAACAAAGGATGTTGCAACTCAATAGGTTGGATGAGATGTGATTGGAAGCACTTCAACACACATAGCTTATCTAGTAGTAGAAGAAGAATTGGCATGACAAACATATCATCAACAAGTAATTCAAACCAGGGGATTGGGCCTTGTACAATTCTAAGTATCAAGACTTCAAAGGCAATTTGCATACAAAGTGGTTAGAACCATATGAGATATCTCAAGTTTTTCAGTAATGGAGCGGTTCAACTATTGTCGATAGATGGGCACTACAAGATACTTTTGGTCAATGGCCATAGGTTGAAAGTTTACCATAAACCAACCTCAAAGGAGGAATTTATAGTAGAGCTATAGATGCATATTGAGCACTATATTGTGGAAGATCTTTCTTCCATGGGTATGGTGTTTTGATTTCTCTGCAGCCTATAAACCTATAAATAGAGAGAGAGAGAGAGAAGTATTGAAAACTAGAAATGGTGACCCTTCCAAAAAAAGAGAGATGATTGAAAACCAAAAATGGTGGTCCTTTTAGTTAGATAGGTGGAAACATGATCCTTACCTTTACCTCCATCTAGATAGATGCCTTAATGAGTGGGATAACTTTTTAGGGCCCTCGAAAGTGTAGACGAACTTGGATAGCTCTAGATTCATAAAGTCAGATAGGGATGCTAGCACCATCAAAGAACTTATAGGCTCCGGATGGTGTAGCTAAACATTTTCGTAGGAATCCAAATAGTGTAGCTAAACCTAGATGGTTCTAGATTCACATGGTTAGACACAGGCATTTGTGTCATTACCATTGCATTCATTATCTTTCTTTAGAATGGTTAAATTAATTTATAATATAATTAAGGATGCCAAGTCCACAAGCATGTGAGATTGTACCCAACAAAATTTAACAGTGGGTGGGATCCCTCCACTATGCAACATGTGACATTTAGTGTCACTCCACATGCTTCATGGGAGGAAATTTAGGGAAGTGATGACAATAAATCATCACTCCAGAGATCAAACCATATGCTTTGAAATGGATGAGTAATGACAATAATGGTAAAAAGCAATCATTACGGTGATTAATTATGTGCACATGTCAAATATAGAAATGGTGGTTGGAAATATTTTTGAAAGGGGAAACTCATATAAAGGAGAGAAGGTGGTGCATTTCAAGTGCACTACAAATTAAGCATGTGTACTTACTGTTACATAATTTAGCTTCCAGCTCAATCAGGTAGAGTTGAGATAGTTTGTTTGCAAAATAAACATAAAAGGTACACATTCATTCTGCTAAGTTCTGTTCATATGCACAGAAGTATTATCAAATAAATTGCAGTTCATTATGCAAATGTATACAAGAAAATTACATGGATTTTGCATGAATGTTGCCTTTTATTGATAATCATAAATGTATAGTGTCCCACACAAGCCGTGGGATTAACTCTTTCAATGTACTACAAAAAGTAAGCTATACATTTGAAGGAAAAGAAGAGCATATAAAAAGGAAAGGTATCCATCATTGCCTGGATGACAAGGATGAACATTGATCTGCTGCATTTTTAGCTCCTTTCATCGCTGCTCCACAAATGCCTGCAAGAGTTGAGAAAATTCAGTGTTAGAGCTCAGGCTACGTTTTCTCATCATATGCAATTCAATTTCAACAAGCATATATTGTATTCTCATAAGGCATTGAAACCATTCTAATACATTTAAGAGATGTCTAAAAATGCAGAGGATTATCATCAATATCCATCATATTCTAAGCTTCACTATTTTTATCTAACATGTTTGTTCACTATGCAGGTATAGGTGAATTTCTCATTGTAGACTATTCTTTTGATAACAAAGCATGTGTATTAAAATGTGGCTCCCACAAGTGTTGAGCCCAGCATGCTACCCCTTGATCTTAAGGGGAATGTAAGATAAGTAAAGTGACTTTTAAATCAATAAATAAAATCATATTCTAATTGAAAGTCAATGACAAACCAATACGTCATGAGATAGCCTCCAAGGATCAATATCAACTAAAGGACAGTCCCATCAAAAGCATTACAGCCAGAGAAACATCATGGAGCAGCAATTAAATTAGGTATTTACCACCTTTTATTGTGAATGAGATGTAAAAGTGCTATTGAATTCATTAAGTAGCCATAAAAGGACAAAAATCAGTCATTAAGGTGGCAGTCCCATCAATCAAGAAGCATGTAATTAGCTACAGGATAATAATATAATGATAAACAATCCATATCTATGTGTGATGCCATGTCAACTATCTTGTATACAAGAGAAATCATAAATAGAGTGAATAGGACTGCCAGAAAGGGGCTTAATGCCATCATAATAGGACTGTAGACACCCAAAATTGACTCATTATCATTAACATTCAAATATCGCATTATCACACATCTGCATTTGTCTAACACACTTGAGCAATATTTCTAACACATATCTATTTCTTCTATTAATTAAATAAATTTATATTTATTTAATTAATTCATTAGCTATTTCTTCTATTTCTTCTAAACTATAATTAAACCATCTTCAATTATTTAATTATCTTCACTCTATCTATTTTTAATTAAATAAATCTCATTTATTTAATTAAAGATTCCTTCCATAAACCCACTTTCCAATTAATTAAATAAATTGTATTTATTTAATTCATTTATCTTATCATTTATCTTATGAGCCGACATGTGTGCCCCTTTCATTTAAAAAGATAAGTGGTACTACATCCCTTTATTTAATATCTTTCACATGTAGTACTTTTTATGTACACAAGCACACATGAGCCCTATCTTCCCACCACTTGTCATCTTCACATTTACCTATGTCTATCTTTCAATCTTAGCCATTCACATAGCCACCGAATCTCCACCGTTGATTGATTTTGGTTGAGTTCTATATAAACACCCTCTCATTCCATACTACAATTTATCTAGCATTGATATAGCGTCTACATTATCATCCTGAGCATATTGAGCATTTGAGCATCCATAGCATCCATTGAGCTTTTATCATTTATCATCCATCATGGTAGTTTTTATCTTCATAATTGTTGATTGTTGAAGAAGCAATCCACATCATAAACAAGGAATCACACAATCTAGGTGATGTTGTGCTTGAATTGCATTACTTTTGATTTCATTTCGATTAGATTCTTTGATGATGGTAGGGTTAGGTTTTCATGGCTATGCTTGATCTTATCAACCTAATTTTTTACCTATCACATTTTGGCATGCCCGATGGGACTCACGTCCTTGATTAACTTTGCTATTTGAAGTTGTTTTTATGAAGATCATATTTTTCGAGTACTTATGGCAAGTTCCAGCCGCTTTTGAGCAAAAACCTGTCGCTGTCTGCATACTCGCACCGCTTCTGCACTGAAATCTGCTGCCTATAGCCATTTTCAGATCGCTTATAAGCGGACAGTGATCACTTTTTTATTATTCTGCATCATTTTTAGACTAACAATGGTCACCTTTGCATTTAACCTAATCGCTTTTGATCTTACAGTGGCCGCTTTTAGATAATTGAATCGCTTTCTACAGAATTAGGACTTTTTGTTGCGTGTTGTCTCTTTTGCAGATCTAGGTTGCTTATGAGCTGAAACCAACTGCTTTATGCTATTTTGCGTCACTTCTGAGCCTAAACAATCTGCATCTAGAGTTTTTGAGATCGCTTCTAACAGACAGTGAACGACCTCTGGTAAACTGTGTGCTTTTAGTATGTAAAATTTGCAGTTTGTTTTCTTGGCTACTAATTGGGTATTTGTGCAGCATCTTATTGATTTGTCCAAGATTTGTGGTTTTTCACTAAATTAGAAACATTTGGGCTTGGTGCTTAAAATGAATCATTGCTTGCTCCGTGCTTGATTTATCTTTTCTGATTGCTTGCATGTGATTGATTGTAACCCAAATTTAATAACAAAAGTATCCTCTCCCCTTTCCTATCAAATGGATCTTGGGTGCATGAGAACTTGTTATTATCTTTAGAGGGCCTACCTTCCTAGTGTGAGAAGGAATACAACCCAAGTGGTAAGGGGCTAAAGCCAAGTCCTTCCAAACTGCTATATAAAAAAAGTGTTTGTGTCGAAAGCCACAAACAACAGGTGTTGTTGCGTTATACCGACAACCAACCTCCCCTAAAACCCTCCAAGGCATAACCCTTGAAGCCTGGGAGACTCCACAATGGAGAGTAGTGCTGTTGCATGTATAGCCACCCGAATGGATGCCCTTATTAGCAACTTTGTATAGTAGCCAAAAACCCTCTATTTGTTGATGCAAAAGGTGGGACCTTTGAAGCGGCCCCGATTCACGTGGTTCTTAGAAGAGATAGCAGGGACAATCCTAAGGTTTGGTGAGGGACAGGCCTTTAAGGAAACTTGAATCATCTTGGTATGCGTAAGAAGTGAGTTCCGTGGAGGGGAGCCGATGCTACCAAGATCCTGAAGCTATCCGCTTTGAATAAGCACGGCCAAGGGATTCAACGAATACAGTCCTTTCCTAGCCTAGGTTGTACAAGTTTGTGATTATTGTGAGTGTGAGTGACTGCAATTACTATTTTCTTGTCAAAAATCACAAATCAGACATTTTTCCTAACAGACACAGTCACTTTTAAGCTTAAACTGCCCGCATACAGACAACAAAATCACTTTTAAGCCATAGTTATTCACTTTTTGCCTGAACTACATCACCTTTGAATAACAATTAATCACCTTTTGCATAAACAGAGTCGCATATGAATAGTAATCTGTCGCCTCTTGCCTGAATCAGCTCGCATTTAAACACTAGTCAGTCGCCTTTGCTTTGAATCAGGTCGCTTTTAAACAAAAGTCTTTCGCCTTTAGCTTAACCTGAATCGCTTCCAATCAATAGTAAATCACTTTTGAGCTAATAGTTATCACCTCTAAACATTTAGATCACCTTTGGTTAGCACTGTAACCTACTTCAGAACCTAAACCAATCCACATTTGAGCTATTACCAGTCGCTTTTAGCATTCTCTGAGTCGCATATGAGCTATCACTTGTCACCTGTGGTCTAATACCAGCAAATCTTAGTGACTCAGCCAAATTAGCCACAAATCCAGCTTGCTCAGCTTCAGCATTAGCTTTCAGACCTGTCTCTGATCATTAGCAAATACCTGGACTTTGTCTCCTTGTTTTGAGCTTACCAATCAATCACATTTTCATGAGCTTTTCATCTTTTTGAGATCCCAAACCAAAAAACCAAACATCAAATCAATCATTTTGATCCACTAGCAAAACATCAGCTTTAGCTTCAACAAACATCAGCAACATAGCAATCTTTAGCAAACAACTTTTCCCTTGAGTGTGTGAGCTATTCTCTAGGGAAACCAACCAACAACAAATCAGCAAACCAAGCAAAACAACACATCAACCAAAGTGAAACCAGCCAACAACAAATCAGCAACCAAGTAAACCAACCAACAAACCAATCAGCAAACCATCATCTTTTGGGTCTCAAAACTTTGACAAGCTAAGCTTCAGTTTTCAACATCAACATTATGCCTCAAACTAGGAGCCAATATAGAGCTAAAATGGAAGCCAAATTGCAAGTTGAGATGCAACAACTTAGATCGACACCTCTTAAGGACGCAACTCAATTCACGACTGGTATGCCTCCTCATATGTTTACACCTCATGGGTATACCCTTGGAGAATCATCCTCACAACAAGTGCAACCTCCAACAGCTTTGGAAACTTTCGAAGAACAATCCCAAGAAGACTTATCAGAATTTCAGGACACCCATGTGTGGGATCAAGTTGAGAAACTTGTTCTATCTGAGCCTAATCACTACTTCTTGCAACTTGCTCACATGCGCGCTAAACTACCAAGAGATTTTGACATATCCACTATTAGAGAACATGATCCAAACACTCTCGTTGTTGTTGCAAAGGGACCATCTACTGTAGTTACACCATCCCCCACCATATCCCAAGCTCCATCTTCTACCACATCTCTTTCATTGCCTATTGTTACTTCATTTGATCTACCACGCTCGAAGCACACTTTAGAACCTTTGATCATACCAACCAATGTGCTCCCTCTCATGTCACAGAATCTGAACATTCCACCTTTCCATGTTCCTCAACATATTCCTCCTCCTACCATGACCATTTCTATGCCTCAAGTAACACAAGTTGTCCATGTGGCCCAAGCACAAATGCTCCAAACATCACAAGCTATACCCATGTCTCATAGTGTGCAAGCCTCTCAAACTATACCAACTCAACCAATCGTCCAAGCTTCACGACCATCACAATCTACCATATCTCATATACCAACTACTAATACGCTTTCTACCATCTCTACTAATCCTTCCACTACACCATATAATCCCAATGTTAGTCTTATTGATATGAGTGACCCTCCTATCATTTCTTAAGCTAATCCTAACTCTACGGTCACTTATGTTGAACAACTTACATCCATTCCATCATACTCTTCCAATCCTTCACACACCATCAATCCATCTTATGCTACCCAAGGCTTGCCTATTGTTACCCAAAACATGACACATACCAATCCCCATGTTGTCCAAAATACCAAACCAACTGTCCATCCTTCTTTTGCATCTACCAATCCTTCCATCACTTACCATGTCACAAATCCAACTCCAACTTCCCAACCATTCACTAATGTCAATCCATCTTCCACTTCGCATGTGATGCCAAATCTTGGTGCCCATTCATCCCAATATACTCAAACACCACTTGTGCCTCAAGGACAACAATCCTCAACTACATATGTGTCACATCCCAATCCTTTGACATATATTGTGAGTACGCAACCTCAACAAACAGTCATGGCCCCATATATCCCACAACAACAACCTCAATATACACCATACCTTGTTTCACCCCCTTTGCAACAACAACAATTATCTTCAGCGGATGTTCAACAAATGATTAACCAAGCGATAGGACAAGGCAAGAAGACATTTTCTCTAGACAACATATGCACTTATCCATTTGACAAGTCTCTTCATATGATACCTTTTCCACCACACTTTGAAATTCCACAATTTGACAAATATAAAGGAAAAGGAAATCTAGAAGACCATCTTAGAGCATTCTTTGTGGCATATCTCGGTGTTGCTTATGATGATACATATCTTTTGAGACTATTTCCTTGAAGCTTAGCAAGCTCTTGAATGGTTCTCTCATTTACCTTCAGGGATTAAGTCTTTTTCAGAGTTAGCCAATAAGTTTTGATCTCACTTCGCTTTCAACATTGACCATGAGATAAACATGAACGACCTTGTCAACAATAAACAACGTAATGGAGAAGCCTTTTCTTCATTCACTCAATGATGGCACAATATGGCTAGCAAACTATCATGGGAAATCCCTGAGAAACAACAGCTTGATATCTTTGTTCAAAATCTTCATCTCGAGCTATCATTCCAACTACAATTGCAAAGTGCTAGCACCTTTGATGAACTTGTTTCCAAAGGAACCATCATTGAATGAGCTTTAATTGCTAAAGGAACTATCAAGATCTTTCGTGATAACAAATATTATCCTCAAAACTCCAACAATAAGTCTCGCTTTTGGAACAAAAAATAAGAATATTGTCAATGATGGTGTTGTCGATGCCAAACACATCCAAAATATGATAGCTCCTATCAACATCCAAGCTGCTTCTACAACAACACAACCTTTTCAACAAATGTGACAATGCCAAACTTCCAATCTGCGTCAACAATTTACACCATTAGCGAAACCTATGGAAGTTATCTTTTGAAAGCTTCTCCAAGCAGGTGATATTATCTTACCGGATGCACCACCCAATGGTGAACCACTCTTCAAAGCTCCTTGGTACAAAGAAAATGAGTATTGCGATTTCCATAGAGTTTGTTAGTACCTGCACCTAGAGTTAAGGTTTTGAGCTAAAAAATCTGTAGGCATTTTCATTACAGAACCTTCAAAAAATTTCTAAGTCTGTCAGCCTTCACTTTTTTATGCATGTATCTTTGTATATGCATTGTTGT
Source organism: Cunninghamia lanceolata (assembly GCA_027924645.1). Lineage (NCBI taxonomy): Eukaryota > Viridiplantae > Streptophyta > Pinopsida > Cupressales > Cupressaceae > Cunninghamia > Cunninghamia lanceolata. Next base: position 18,975,526 of record BSBN01000112.1, on the reverse strand, counting down.
TTGTATGTACATTTGAAGGTGCAAGCACGAATGTACATTGGCAGGCGTGAAAAAGGAGTTAAATCAGCTTCAAAAAGTGCAAAAATTGGTTGTATGCATCTTTGTATGCATATCGGGTTGTATGTGCATCAAATATTCCATCGCAGATTCCATGCTTGTATGCAAAAAGAAATTGCATGTATGTTGTCGTTGTATATTCGCATATACAACGAGTATATACAAGTGGCGGATCTCGAATATGTTCAAATCAAGTTAAGCAGTGCTGGGGTCCACACATACAATGGCGCACATACAAGGTGATGTGCAAAGAAGAAAACATACAAAGCAGAATGTACATCGCAAAGATGCAAGGGTCTCATACATTTGCCACATGCAAGAAAAGATACAATGGTGAACATACATAGGGAATATACAAGGCAGATTGTATGTTAGCCTATGCATAAGCAAAGAGATACGAAGCCTCGGGCCCACTGGTTGTATGTCCGTGTTGTATGTTTGCACATACAAGGGTCATATGCAAAAGTAACATGCAAAGGTCAGACGCATGTTTGCAATGTACAAGTGTGGTTGTATGTAGTTTTGCTTGTATGTTCGCATTGTACGTGCGATATACAAAGCCGATATGCAAAGAGAAAACATACAACCCGGACACGAAAAGAAAATGTGTTTTAGTGGATAAGTGGCTGGGGTCTGTGGGTTGTATATAGCGCATTGTCTATGTGATATACAATGGGTGATATATTGAGGTAGATACAAGTCAGATTTCAAAGGTAATTTCAATTTGATTGATAAATGAGTTGGAATCCACATTGTATGTACATTGCATTTGTATATGCGATATACAAGGTTTTATACAAGGAAAAGATACAACGCGGAACCCGAATGCAATTTTACTTTAATTCATAATGATTTGGGGTCCGCGCCTTGTATGAAGGTTGATTGTATGCATATACAATCTCGTATATGCAAAGATTTGAATGTGCAGGCAGTTGTATGTATATGCTTTTGCATATACAAAGGCGAAAATGGCAAAATAGAAGGAAAAATCAGCGATGGAAAAAGGGCGCCTACGTGGCGCAATCTCATTGGCTGATGGACTTTTCAAAGCATTTTGGAGCTGCAGATCTCAGCGGGAAGAGGGAAATTGATGGCCATGGTTCAAATTTTCAAAGGAAGAAGGATTTTGTGTTCGCTACATCATTTCCAAGCGGGAAAAATTTCAAAGCACGCAGCTGCTGCATTTCCAGAGGCCGCGGGTAGGTTGGCCATTAATGGTAAAGAGTTGCAAAGGTATGGGTCGAAATGACTAACCAACTACCATATTCAAAGGAAAAAATCTCCATGTGGTGGCACATCTCCCAATCTCACCTACTCCTTTCCTCTTTGTCTCTATGCTGCATTAAATTTTTGGACGCCATTTCTCATGGTGCATTGTATCTAGCAGAGTTTTGAAGTGACCCTGTAATTAATTGCTGAGTATACCTTCTTTCTATATAGCGAACTGTGTTACTCATTTCTAGTGGTTGAAGACTTGGGCATTTTTCTTGGAAAAAATAACGAAGATCAGAGCATTTCTTGGCTGTTCTACCTCTTTTGGAGTTTATGAGTTGCATTTGAATGCACCTTGCACATATATTCAGTTTCATGTCATTTTTATATGAAAAATGCTTTATTGCATGTGTTTAGCTATTTGTCTCTATTTGTTGCACGCATCCCTTCTTTTGAATCTGGTTGCTAAGGGTTACTAAGATTCTAGGATACAGAGTTGCTGTATTGCATGCTTGATTTCTAACTTCCATTCAAGGAGTGGATTAAACTATTTTAGGTTTAGTATGGAGAAGAATGTATGTCAGCTGGGATATGTGTAAGTAGAGGCAGCTAAATACTCAGTCTCAGGTGGTGTTTATAAGGCAAGCACCAGTCCTAACCCCATGAAACTTGAATGCCAGTGCAAATCATTCTCTTGTATACGTCTAGTTGACTCCTTGCCCTGAGATAGGCACCAGTCTGCTCCCTGTGTAGTAGTTATGATCCAAAACCCCCTGTCTTGCATCTAAAACATAAATACAAATCATTTCTTAATTCCAACCTGTTAGTTTGTAGGAGTAGAAATAGGACCTCTACATACTCTCATTCCTAACCAGTTAGATATGTCTAAGAACACTGCCAGCCTTGTGATTTATCATGCAAATCTTGGTCCAAACATGAGAGTATTCTACCTATTGTTGTAAAGCTAAATCATTTATCATTGGGTGAGTCACAGATCAAATCTTTAGCTATAGGGATACCCCCCATGGTGCCGCAGAACCAGAAGTGAAGGGGAGGCAGCTCATGCAACCTCCTATATTTGTTGGCCGAATCTGCCTGTGCATTGGAACTAGCAAACCCTCTGCCGATTCGGAGAGAAAGAACCAATAAAGTGGCAACTCTGTTGGGGAGTCAAGCAATTTGAAGATTTAGAAGACCCAGGTGAAGTTGTTGCAGCAATACCAAAGAATAACCATGTGGTGCTCTGCTAGCGTGGTGAATCCAGAAAACAAAAGTGCCTTGTTGATATTATGTCTTCTCTATGAGAGGTGGCAACTCTGTTGATTGAACCAATCTAAAGTTGCAACATATTCCCAGGTTGTCCATCTTTTCACTTGAAATGATTCAAATAGAGCAATAGTCCTGGTTGTGCTCTCAAAGAAGACCATTTTTTATTAAAAGATATAAAGCTCTGAATTTCAAAGGAATGTGTGGTTACCCAAATGTTATTCCCAATACAATTAGAAAATGTTTGCCGAAGTATAGTGGATCAAATTCTAAGTCTGCAAACAAACATCTGCAAAATTTTTGTAATTTGATAGAAGATTATGAGGTAGAGGCTAAATATGTAGTAATGAGACTTTTTGTTCAGTCATTAGAAGATGATGCTAGGGTCTGGTTTTCAGACCTGCCTATGTGTTCAGTTTCTTCATGGGTAGATTTAGAAGTTGCATTCCTAGAGCAGTTTGGTGAAAGATTTAATTTGGCCTCATTGATCATACATTTCATGAATATCTAAAAAAAGATGAGGAACTGGTTCCAGCCTTTAATCTTAGATTTATTAAGTTGCTCAAGTAGATTCCTGAATATATGAGACCCAATGATGCATTGTGCTTGACAATTTATTTGGCTGCATTTGATGAAGAAATGAGTTATCTATTGAGAGATAAAGAACCAGCTACGCTTCACCAGGCCTACAAATTTGCTATGGATATTGAAAATAATCAGAAATATGGAATGCCAGTAGGTTTCATGACTACAAGTTTTCAAAATAGTTATCAAAGTGAATATATTTCAGCTTTCCCAGTGTGTTCATTGAGAGATGATTCTGTAGAAGGAAATATATCTCACAATAATGGGTGCAGTCATGATGTGATGCATAAACATGAAGAAGATGTTGTAGAAAATGTGGGCACATCCTATAATGGTGAAGACAAAGATTGTTATCAGCCATTGGAAAAGAAGCCTACAGATGCAAAATGTGATGATGAAATGAAAGATATACATGAGGTTGTGTCTTGCAGCAATAGGCATATCCCAGTTATCCCTAATCATTTATACGAGGTGGATATGCAGAGCTTCACTCTAAATATGGAATATGCAGATTCAAGGGATGACAGTGAATATGTTAGTGACTGTCAGCATTCAAACTCATGTGTGAGCCTTTCAGATGATGAAATATATATGGATGTTGAATATGAGTGCTTCCTTGAAGATTATGACCACCTCTACAATGCAGAGGTTGAAAAATTTGATTTTGATTATCAATGCATTGGTAAAGAGAAAAAATAGGGTCATTATTCAGATGTGAATGGACAAGTTGCAGATGTGCGTGCTCATACAGATGGGGATAGTGTTGGTTGTAGGGGTGACTATGAAGCTTTTGATGAAGGGCTGCACTCTGAGTTTTTTATGCTTTCTCTTGAGGCATTCCAGGTGGACCTTGATGATAAAATTGCTGAGCACAATGATGATGGATATCTGAATGTTTATAAAAATGAATATGATTATGAGATGTTGCTTGTGCCTGAATATTATGTGTTCAATACAGAGGAGCTCTTATTGTTTGAAGAAGGGCAAATTTATGATGTGGATTCATTTGTTTCATGTGAGTCTGTTATTTTTCCAAGCAACATCAAATATTCATATGATGATGACATTTTACAGTTGATGATAATGTATGCTGATGAATCTTGTTGTAGATTTGAAGAAATGGGCAATAGCACAACCAATTGCAAAGTAGGGTGCTGTAGACAGCCAAGTGTTTTTTGGCTTCATTTGAAGAAATCAAAAGAAAATCGAGTATTTGATAAAGGAAAATTCTGGTTTTTCTTTTTTGGTGGCCCTAGGCCACCAAGTAAATTTTAAAATAGTGTGTTTTGTGATGCAGGTTGGTGCAGTGTTTGACTCTATGTGCCCAATGGATAGGGATTGGTCTGCATCCCAGAGATCTATGGTTCTCGCCATGCCTACAAGAGGCATGCATCCCCAAACAGAGCCAATTTTGGTGCCTTCACATGGAGTTAAGGTTTTGAGCTAAAAAATTTGCAAGCATTTTCATTACAGAACCTTCAAAAAAATTCTAAGTCTGTCGGCCTTCACTTTTTTATGCATGTATCTTTGTATATGCATTGATGTTTGTATGTACATTTGAAGGTGCAAGCATGGATGTACATTGGTGGGCCCGAAAAAGGAGTTAAATCAGCTTCAAAAAGTGCAAAAATTGGTTATATGAATCTTTGTATGCATATCAGGTTGTATGTACATCGAATATTCCATCGCAGATTCCGTGCTTGTATGCAAAAAGAAATTGCATGTATGTTGTCATTGTATATTCACATATACAACAGGTATATACAAGTTGCAGATCTCGAATATGTTCAAATCGGGTTAAGTAGTGGTGGGGTCCACACATACAATGGCACACATACAAGGCGATGTGCAAAGAAGAAAACATACAAAGAAGAATGTACATCACAAAGATGCAAGGGTCTCATACATTCGCCACATGCAAGAAAAGATACAAGGGTGAACATACATAGGGAATATACAAGGTAGATTGTATGTTAGCCTATGCACAAGCAAAGAGATACGAAGCCTCAGGCCTACCAGTTGTATGTCCGCGTTGTATGTTTGCACATACAAGGGTCACATACAAAAGTAACATGCAAAGGTTAGATGCATGTTTGCAATGTACAAGTGTGGTTGTATGTAGTTTTGCTTGTATGTTCGCATTGTACATGCGACAGACAAAGCCGATATGCAAAGAGAAAACATACAACCCAGACACGAAAAGAAAATGTGTTTTAGCGGATAAGTGGCTAGGGTCTGTGGGTTGTATATAGCGCATTGTATATGCAATATACAATAGGTGATACATTGAGGTAGATACAAGCCAGATTTCAAAGGTAATTTCAATCCGATTGATAAATGAGCGGAATCCGCATTGTATGTACATTGCATTTGTATATGTGATATACAAGGTTTTATACAAGGAAAAGATACAACACGGGACCTGAATGCAATTTCAATTTAATTCATAATGATTTGGGGTCCGCGCCTTGTATGAAGGTTGATTATATGCATATACAATCTCGTATATGCAAAGATTTGAATGTGCAGGCAGTTGTATGTATATGCTTTTGCATATACAAAGGTGAAAATGGCAAAATAGAAGGAAAAGTCAGCGATGGAAAAACGGTGCCTATGTGGCACAATCTCATTGGCCGATGCAATTTTCAAAGTGTTTTGGAGCCACAGATCTCAACGAGAGGAGGGAAATCGACGGCCATGGTTCAAATTTTCAAAGGAAGAAGGATTTTGTGTTTGCTGCATCATTTCCAAGCGGGAAAAATTTCAAAGCACGCAGCTGCTACGTTTCCAGAGGTTGCGGGTAGGTTGGCCATTAATGGCAAAGAGTTAGAGAGGTATGGGTCGAAATGACAGACCAACTACCATATTCAAAGGCAAAAATCTCCATGCGGCGGCACATCTCCCGATCTCACCTGCTCCTTTCCTCTTTGTCTCTCTATTGCATTGAATTTTTGGGCGCCATTTCTCATGGTGCATTGTATCTAGCAGAGTTTTGAAGTGACCCTGTAATTAATTGTTGAGTACACGTTCTTGCTATATAGCGAACTATGTTACTCATTTCTAGTGGTTGAAGACTTGGGCATTTTTCTTGGAAAAAATAACGAAGATCAGAGCATTTCTTGGTTGTTCTACCTCTTTTGGAGTTTATGAGTTGCATTTGAATGCACCTTGCACATATATTTAGTTTCATGTCATTTTTATATGAAAAATGCTTTATTGCATGTGTTTAGCTGTTCGTCTCCATTTGTTGCATGCATCCCTTCTTTTGAATCTGGTTGCTAAGGGTTACTAAGATTCTAGGATACAGAGTTGTTGTATTGCATGCTTGATTTCTAACTTCCATTCAAGGAGTGGATTAAACTATTTTAGGTTAAGTATGGAGAAGAATGTATGTCAGCTGGGATATGTGTAAGTAGAGGCAGCGAAATACTCAGTCTTGGGTGGTGTTTGTAAGGTAAGCACCAGTCCTAACCCCATGAAACTTGAATGCCAGTACAAATCATTCTCTTGTATATGTCTACTTGACTCCTTTCCCTGAGATAGGCACCAGTCTACTCCCTGTGTAGTAGTTATGATCCAAAACCCGCTGTCTTGCATCTTAAACATAAATACAAATCATTTCTTAATTCCAACCTGTTAGTTTGTAGGAGTAGAAATAGGACCTCTGCATACTCTCACTCCTAACCAGTTAGATATGTCTAAGAACACTACCAGCCTTGTGATTTATCATGCAAATATTGGTCCAAACATGAGAGTATTCTACCTGTTGTTGTAAAGCTAAATCAGTTATCATTGGGTGAGTCACAGATCAAATCTTTAGCTATAGGGATACCCCTTGGTGCAACAGAACCAGAAGTGAAGGGGAGGTAGCTCACGCAACCTCCTATATTTATTGACTAAATATGCCTGTGCATTGGAACTGGCAAACCCTCTACCGATTTGGAGAGAAAGAACCAATAGAGTTAAAGGACACAAAACCAATGGTTGTATGCGCTTAAAACATGTCATCCAAGATTGCATTGATCAAGGTTTAATCAAGGTCACACCTTCAACAACTCAACCTGCACAACAATCAACATTGAACTATGATCTAGAGACTTTCAAGAATCCACTTCCATCTCATGACCAAACAAGTAACCCTCATACTGGAAATGCCATTCAGTATACCTATGAATCATCTACCATCGGCTGCATTGACCATGCTCACATTTCTACCATTACTATCCAAGGTAAAGCACCTGATTTCTCTGTAACCACTCGCAGAGGTCAAGTTACTATTTAAGGAGCACCTGTTCATCCTCCTCGACCATTTCCTAACTATAATATCTTGGATCACCTTGGCAAAACATCCACGCACATATCCATTCTTGAGTTGCTTCGCATATCCCCTGCTCATAAATCCATCCTTGACAAAGCTCTACAAGAATCTTCGATGCCTAACGATATTAATATCTCACAATTCCAATCTATGGTCGCTAGCATTGCAGCCCCTTGTTATTTAACCTTTTCTGACAAAGATCTTTAGCCCTCCATCCATCCTTCACATAACGAAGCCCTCCACATTGAAGTATTTGTCAAACAACGTCATATCAAATGAATCTTGGTAGATGGTGGAGCTGGTCTTAATATATGTTCTTTGAAATTGATAAAACAACTGGGATATTCTAAGAAAGATGTTGAAACCTCCAAGATTATTACTATCAGAGCATATGATGATGTCGAGAGAGATACAGAAGGAATTATTTTCTTACCTATCCAAGTTGGGCCAATTACTATAGAAACCCGTTGTCAGGTCCTTGATATTAATCTTCCTTATAACATCATCATTGGTCGTCCATGGATACATGCCCTCAAGGCAGTTCCTTCCACATACCATCAATGCCTTAAATTCCCACACAAGGGTGTTGAAGTTACTATCCAAGCTAATCCCAATCCATTTGAATTTTGTCGTGCCTTCCAAGCTAAATATCAGAGCCCAAACTACATTCCTATCAACACCGAGGCATATCCACCTTCATCTTATGTAGATCCATCTGACCTACTCAAGCCCTCATCTAGCAAAACCTCTTCCAACCTCCGTATCAAGTACACTGAACATGGCCCTGGTGAATACACACTATAAGAATCGTGTTGTGTAGGCACCCTTCCATTATCTCCTAAATCCTATGATAAACCTTCCACATCCAAACCAACTTCAGCCCCCACTGTCATCAAAGCTCCACCTACCATATTCCTTAAAGGTGGATTCCTGGATGATGAAGACATTGATGATATAGACTCTTGGATATTCTTTGATGAAAATGACCAAGTCCAACTAGAAGAAGAGAGATACAACAATGGGTTCTGCATCATTAAGAACATGGGCTATAAAGGACATGGTGGATTGGGATCACAAGAACAAGGACCTTTGGAACCTATAATTGTGTCTAAGAAGTTTAATAAGCAAGGCCTTGGTTATCAACCAGAGGTACCGCGACTCAAGGACATTAAGTGTATTTCTAATACTGACGCTGGACCTTCCTCGATAGGAGAGACTTCTAATTCAGATACTATCAATGACTCCCCCTTTCATATTACCAACCTTTTCCAAGAACACTCCATCTTCATGATCTCCGCAACCTCTTCTAGCCATAACAATTCCTCCATTAACCTCTCACTCGTATATCTTGACCTCTTTGATTGGGACCAACAGGGGGCACCGATATTAGATACATTTGAAAATGATGAAGCTATTGTAGAATTTATGGGCTTGCGACAAGGCATTCCACTGGGTGATCACAAAGCAGGTTTCTTGATGGACTTACCTAAACTAGCATATTTTGGCAGAAGTATCAAATCCTTCAATCGCAAAAGTGAAATAAACAAAATCAAACAAAATAGGTCACTAGGTGAAAACTGAAAGGTGCCTCTTGACTGTGAAAAAGTAAAAATAAAGGACGTATCTGAAGGTGAAAACCTCTCCAAGGCACCTAAGGATGAGGGATTTGATCTTCTTGTTACCACTGATTATCATGAGAAATCAACAGTGCTATTTGAACAATCACAAGACATGAACTTGGGTATAGAGCAGAATCCAAAGATCACTTTTTTGGCAGCATCACTATCAGAGCAAGAAAGAAGAAACTTCACAGCATTTTTTCTTAGAAGAGCTATAAATTTTGCATGGACTTATGCTGACATGTCGGGTTTAGATCCATCACTTGTGGTACATCATCTAGCGGTATCTCCTAATGCAAAACCTGTCAAACAAAAATTGTGCAAAATGCATCCACAAGTAGCTTTATTGGTCAAGACAAAGATTCAGAAACTGTTAGAAGCTAAGTTCATAAAGCCTATTGATTATCCAGAATGGGTTTCAAATTTGGTACCTGTAGCAAAACCTGATGGACGAGTTCGTTGTTGCACAGATTTCAGAGATCTTAATAAAGCATGTCCTAAGGATGACTCTTCACTACCAAGCATAGACAATATTGTAGATCTTACAACCAGACATGAAATACTATCTTTGATGGATGGATTTTTAGGGTATAATCAAATTAGAATAGCAGAGGAAGATCAAGATAAAACATCCTTTATTTGTCCATGGGGCACATATTGCTGGGTTGTCATGCCTTTTGGTCTCAAGAACGCTGGAGCTACTTATCAATGAGCAATGACAGTTATCTTTCATGACCTTTTTCATACTATCATGGAAGACTATGTTGATGACATCCTAGGAAAATCTAAGACAAGAGAAGGACATTTACAGGTATTGGCACAAATCTTTGATCAATTAGAAAAGTATCAAGTCAGACTGAACCCAAAGGAATGTGTATTTGGTTTCACATCTGGAAAATTGTTGGGATATATTGTGTCTCAACGAGGAATAGAAGATCCAGCTAAAGTAAAAGCTATCATGGAAATGCCTTCGTCAACAAATCTCAAGCAGCTTCGTAGTTTACAAGGCAGGTTACAGTCCATCCAGAGATTTATCTCACAACTAGCAGATAAATGTCATCCTTTTCAGCATCTTCTACGTAAGGGTGAACCTTTTAAGTGGGATGAAAAGTGTCAACAAGCTTTTGATAAAATAAAGGAATATCTGGCAACACCTCCTGTGTTAGTACCTCCTGTGTTTGACGGCCCATTATTGCTCTACATATCATCAACAATAGCAGCATTAGGTGCCCTTCTAGCTCAACATGATGATTCAGGAAAAGAACAAGCCATCTATTACATCAGCAGAACTCTTGTGGTATATGAACTCAATTATTCATCCATGGAAAAAGCATGTTTAGCATTAGTGTTTGCTTCCCAAAAGTTGCGACACTATATGTTGAACCAAACAACCAAGCTCATATCAAATGTTGATCCACTCAAATATCTTCTTCCTAAAGCAATTCTCATGGGAAGATTAGCAAAATGGGTCATGATCTTAAGTGAATTTGACATACAATATGTGGATCAAAAATCCATCAAAGGACAAGTCATCACTGATCAATTAGCTGCAGCACCCATCACAAATATCCATCCAATATATCCAGAATTCCCTGATGAAGGATTGTTCAATTTAACTTCTCCAACATGGTGGTAGCTATATTTTGATTGATCATATACACAACATGGATTAGGAGTAGGCATCTTATATGTTACCCCTCAAGGAGATTGTATACCCAAGTCATACAGAATTGCATTTCCATGTACCAATAACATAGCAGAGTATGAAACTTTAATCACAGGATTGCACATGGCAGTACAATGGGCTATCAAACAATTACAAGTCTTTGGTGATTCTCAGTTGGTTATGAAACATGTTTTAGATGAATATCAAACAAAAGATGAGAAGCTTCTTCCATACAAGCTAATGGTTGATAATTTTAAAAGGTACTTTGGCAATATCACCTTTGAACAAATCCCAAGACTACAGAACAGAGCAGCAGATGCTATGGCTATGATTGGATCTCTTCTAGACATGCCATCCAATACACATAAATGTGAGTTTTTGGTTGAACAGCTTTTGATTCCAGCATTTGAAGTTCCACAATCTGAGCTTATATGTGACATTGTCGGTCCCAATTCTCGTGGTACGAGGATTTATACGAATATCTCCATAATCAAACCTTTCCGCATCACCTATCTAACAACCAACGCAAAACCTTTATACGCCGAGCCTCTCGCTACACTATCCTAGGAGACACCCTCTATCGCCAGAGTCTCGATGTTATCCTTCTTAGGTGTCTTGATTCTAAGGAAACAAAAGTGGCTTTACGTGACGTACATGAAGGTGAATGCGGCTCGCATTTCGCTGGCCCTAGCCTTGTTAAGAAACTTCTACAAGCAGGATATTATTGGCCAACTATGGAAAAAGATGCACAGCAATTTGCAAAGAGATGTCTACAATGTCAGAAACATGGAGATTTAATACATGCACCAGCACATGAGCTTCAGCCTACCACTACTCCATGGCCTTTTTCGCAGTGGGGACTTGATCTCATAGGTAAAATCCATCTTACTTCATCAAATGGTCGTAAGTTCATTATCACTGCCACTGAATATTTCACAAAGTGGGTGGAAGCCATACCAATGACTTATATCACAGGCAAGCAAATATCTAAGTTTATTCTACACTATATCATTTGCCGTTATGGAGTTCCTCAAGCTATTGTTATAGATAATGGTTGACCCTTCAAGAATCAAGAAGTCAGATATCTTTGCAACAAGTTCCATATCCAACATAGATTCTCTACTCCGTACTATCCTCAAAGCAATTGCCAAGCTGAAGCTTCTAGTAAAACAATCATCAAGATTCTCAAAAAGATGGTCAATGAAGCTAGTCAGGATTGGCATCTACAACTACATCCTGCATTATGGGCATATAGAACAAGTATCTAAACTCCCACTGGAGCCACACCTTATGCTCTTGTGTATGGCACTAAAGCTATTTTACCTATTGAGGTTGAGATCCCCTCACTGTGAGTATCCTTACAACATACTATCTCAGAGGACAAATATTGAGTATCCAGACTCCATGATCTTGAGCTTCTAGATGAACGACATCTTACAGCACTCAACCATCTCTAAGTCTATCAAAACCGTCTACGCCACAGCTACCAAAAAAAAATCAGAGAACGTCGCTTTAAAGTTGGAGATCTTGTCCTTAAAGCAAATCAAAAGAATCAGCAAAACCATGAGAAATAGGGCAAGTTTGAACCAAATTGGCTTGGTCCTTTCATCATCATAGCAATTTATGGATTAGGTGCATACACTCTCTCAACACCTGAAGGCATTCCCTTGGATGAACCAGTCAACAGCGTTCATCTCAAGAAGTTTTATCCTTAAATCTCAACTATCCCAAAAAAAAAACTCCATCCAATAGTGAAAACCACTTTGTGGCACTTTGGCTAACAAAAAAATCATAGTCTAAGATAAATAATCCATCCTCTAGTGAAAACCTGGTAAACAGGCACCTTGGATAAGTACCATAGTGAAAACCTGGCAAATAGGCCCTATGTGTAGTGACCAGCTTCCATCGTCTAATTGGTTTGTTTGATCATCACTCATTCTACCATACTTCGTCATCCTATTCACCATAGTCCATATCATAATCCATATTTCATCGCAATAAATAACCTTTTCCACCTTCATCTCTGTCAATGCTAGCTATCATACTTGAGACATTATTGCTATAACTATATCTTTAACACCTTTGCGTCTTGACCATACACCTTCTCCATTGTCGCTCCTTCATAATAAACCTCATCCCGCACTGGGAGCATTTTGTTGAGTCTTATTTGGAAGTGGATACCGCTATCTCTAGCTCATAACACATCAAACACTTTAGCTCACAACACAGCAAACTTTCAACTTCAACCATAGCGTTCATCCAACAACAAATGTGGCCCAACATTTTGCAATCAGGCTTCATATCTTTCCAATCAATTTGCACTCATCTGACATCTAAAAATTGCAAGACATCACTTCACCAGCATAATAAGCAAGAACTACAACCCAGCTCTATTGTTAAAGCCTTGATCCCATGGATACAGGGTATGTAGGCAATCTGAGATGTGAAGGAAGCACTCTGATTCAGGCGAGGACGATAGCCCCTTTTCTTTCATCATCCATCTTTCATCTTTCCTCTAATCATCCTTCAATCTTTCATCACACATTCTTCTATCTTTCATCACACACATCATCAATAAAACCTAGAACTACATATTCATCATGTCTCATCTTCATCGTACATGTGCTTTGATCCTATGGATACAGGGTATGTAGGCAGTCTGGAATATGAAGGAAGTTTCCAGTACTCAAGCACAGATGATCCACCCCATCTTCTTCATCTTTTCTCATCTTCCATCTTCTTCTCTTTGATTAGCTCAAGCAGGAAGCAAACTATGTGTATACTGAAAGCTCAAGCACTTTAACCAATCAAGAATAAGCCAGAAACTATTTGTCTACATGCCTTAAGCCAACATTTTCTATAGCAGTTTATCAACATCTTTAGCCTTCAACAGGATGCAGCTTTCCTCTCAACAAGGCGCCAGCTTAAATCGATCCAAGAGCACCTAAATTTGGTAAGAGAACATGATGATAGTATCTTTTGTTTTATCTTTTGTCCCTTTTCTATGCCTAATCAAAACTACCTTGATCTATCTATATCTTGGTATGTGGCAATGAAATAAGGAATGGGGCATGGTCATATTGCTTTTGTATGCCATGTTTGCGGGATGATCTTATCCTCTTCCTATGCGTATTGGTATCTCGTACGTGTTGGGATTAGCATCTTACATATCAATATCTCTAATATCTGAGAAGCTAAATAGCCTCTTATGCACTTGAGAGTATTCTATGTTAGGACTAGCTCCATACATATAACCAGCAAGCTATCACTATGTGTAGTGGAGATAAGCTCAAACCATTGCTTGTAGCATCAAATTCCACTTCACAACAGTAGCTGTTATTTATATCTTGTGCATGTTGGCTCAACATCTTGACTTCATGTGTTCAGACAAGATTGTAGCATGCTAGTTTCACATTGAATATCTCAACACCTTGGTCTTCTATACCTTGGTGCATAACATCCACATGCTATATCAAACATAAGGATTGCATTTCTTTTCATTTTGAGCAATTACTTAAAAAGCTGCCCATCACATCATCTATTCATCCTATTATTCGCCTATATAGCCTTCAACCAAGATCAATCATTTCCATCATCTTTCTCCACATTTTTTATCCTGCACAACACGTGTGTTAGACATACATAAGTTCATCATATCATCTCATTACCATCTATCTATATGCATAAGTTCATTTATATCTTAACCATTTACATATTTGCATTATCATACCATTTCCATCCATATCATTTGCATAAATATCCATACATAATCCATGCCAAATACAAATACAACATGCATAACCATCATAATACCAACAAGTGCATCCATTATAACATCATATAGATCACCAATACTCCATCATATATACACATACATGTGTCAATATACAAATGTCTACATATACAAGCTAAGCCATAAAGAATGCATGTACAATTAGCTCTAGGCCTCATCATGATACAATATAAACAAGGTAGCCCTAGTGACTACTGGCAGCACCCTCGCCCTAACCACCACCACTGGGTCCTACACCTGGCCCTCTATCTCTCGGTGGCCCCATCACTGAGGCTACTGATCGCGATCCACCTGACCTCCGTGAACCTGAAGCCCCTGACCTGCTCCTGAAGCTAGGCTACCTCTACTCTGCTAGCACAGCCCCATAATATAAGCCTTTGTAGTACTCAGCCTCACCCTGTACTCTCCACAGCTCTGCCTGTACCTGTGTCAACTATGTAGCCAAGTACATCGTAGCCCCATCTATCCCTAATGTAGTCACTACTCTGTCCCGCTCACTCGTCATCCCCTGTAGCTGTTGCATAACCATATCTCTCTCAGCTCGTAGACCATCTCTCTCTGCCCTCATAGCCTGCACCTATTGTACAGCAGTATCCCGGTCTATCCTCATCATCTACTCTCTCTATCCGGTTGCATCTCTCTCCCCTGTCACCCTAGCCAGTGCACCATCATCATGTCCATACCTAGCCTGTGCTCTCAACTGTAACTGGGCTTGATAAGTCTGTGCTTGAGCTCTAGCATGTCGCAAGCCAATCACCGCCTGATGTCTATCTATCTCCACCCTCCTCAACCTCATCTGAGCTCGTTGCCTCCATCTCCTCTCCTCTCTAATCCATCTCCACAGCTGCATAATCCCAACATCATCACCCACCAATATCTGCCCCTGAGGCTATGCAAGTATATGAGGCTGTCATAGCATCTGTCCTAGAATCTATATCCCTGGCGCTACTGGCACAATAGCCTACGCTGGTGGAGCCCATCATCGCCTCCTCCTAACTGGTCTCTCCATCCCAATCTCCCTAATCTCTCCAACCCACGTCATACGAGTCAATCTAGTTGTTAAGCATCATAGTCTGGTAATGTCCCTGGATCCATAGGACCCTGTCCCCACTGCCATACTACTGGTTGTAGTCTATCTCTCTCCGCCAAAGCCATCTCAACCACAACCTCTGACCCCTAATCAAAAACCTCCTGTCTCATCCTCCCAAAAATGGCATCACCTACTAGTACTGCCTGTGCCAACCTGAACTATCTCAAAACCCTCTCTGGTAAATAGCACTCTATAATATGTATGTCACGTCCAAAAATGTATCTTACCTGCCTAGCATAGACAAGCTCCGCATCCTCCTCCTCCCATCCCTCGCATCTAAGCCATGGCCTCCATACAAAGTTATCCACCTCATCTAATCTCCTCTGCCAGTATACCACTCCTCGACGCTATCGGTATGTCAGAGCTCCTCTATACATCCTAGCATACGGCTCTCCTGCAGCTCTCACCACCCATCCCTCTGGCCTCGTCACTAGAATATGCTCATATGCCCATACATGCAAAATTGTAACCCTTGCCGACATAATAGCTCCAAACATATATGCACAATCATGTAGGTAATGATAGAGCTATCCCAGCACACACTCCGCCCATGCATATCTTGTGCTATAGGAGAACATCCCCTCCATCACTGTCCCCCATCCTACTAGAAAGCCTCTAGCTCACCTATCTCCCACTAGCCATCTGATGATAGCCACTACCACTCTCTACAACCTATCACATAGCTCCTCCATCCTCACCATCAGGATCTCTGAGCCCTCTACTCCAATGTCTGGTGTCCTGAATAATCTCCTGAATGCAGCTGGACCTAAGTCAGGATCGTAATAAACTTAGTCTCCATCTATCAGAATCTGCAGAATACGAAATACATCCTGCAGCATGATCATCGCCTCTCTTGTCGGTAACAAGAAAGCACTATGCTCGCTCATCCATCGCTCCACCATCACCGTCATCAATCCTCGATGTGCCTGCACCAGCTCCAATCTCGACACATGCTCTAATCCGAGGATCTCTAACACTAGCCACTCCTCTGCATCTAGTAATCGCACCAATCGCAAATCCCTAGGATGTAGCTCCTGTGATAACAAAGGTGGTAGTATATCCTGCATCATTCCACTCATCATGTCAGTCCCTTGCACTACTTAACTGCTATCAAAATTTGACCATTTATTGCTTTCCTAGCCTCTAACTACCATAAGCGGTTCAGTTTTCCACATGCGCCTATCTATTGATTAAAAGCGATCCCTTTTACCATGTGTCTCTATCTTCTTCATAAGTTATCTATTTTGCATATGCACTCACTGTTGGACTACATGTGAGCTTAACTCCCTATGCACATCACCTTAGCCTCTAAGTGAGCTATCTACCATATGCGAACACTTATTCTTTCTATGCGAGCTTAACCTCTATATGCGCCTACTGTTTGCCCATAAGCAACCTGTTTCTATCTATATGCGCATTTAGCCTATCTTTTTCCTAGCTGACTGGAAGCGATCTCATTTTTCCAGAAGCAACCAAGCTGCGCCTATAAGCGATCTACACTACCAATAGCAACCTATGTTCCTACATAAGCAACATGCACTGCCTATCCTAAGAACTAGTCGCTTCTGGTGAAGTGTGTGCATTTATGATGCTTCTAGCCTATCCAAATCATGCTTTTAGCAAAAGTTTCAATACATACCGGTACGCCTGATCCCTCTGGTCACCCATGTGTCCTCACCCGCTTGGCACGATGATCTCTGCATGGAATCACCATCTTGATAGCTCTCCAACTCTCGTCACACACCACCTTTAAGGAGCTCTCAATTTCTATAGTTTTCTGAGCACAAATGAGCCTATTTGCCATTGTTGAACTCACTTATAGTCCTATCCAAACCCTAATTCTTCTATGCCATAGCCTATTTTTAGTTGTTTCATCCCATTTTCTCCCACCCAACCCCTGTTTTCTTCGTGTCAACCTTGCCTCCTAGCTTTTCCTTCTATTGCGAGCCAACCCAACCCTTCCTGGTTAGCCTGGCTTACCTCTCAAGGGGGCATCATCTGCCAGTTACACTGGGGCATAACTTTGTTTATCAAGTGAAATATCATATCTTCTTTGACACAACACTCTATTGAACATTGTATCAAAGAGGGGCAAAATGTAGACACCCAAAATTGTCTCATTATCATTAGCATTCAAATATCACATTATCACACATCTGCATTTGTCTAACACACTTGAGAAATATTTCTAACACATCTATTTCTTCTATTAATTAAATAAATTTATATTTATTTAATTAATTCATTAGCTATTTCTTCTATTTCTTTTAAACTATATTTAAACCATCTTCAATTATTTAATTATCTTCATTCTATCTATTTTTAATTAAATAAATCTTATTTATTTAATTAAAGATTCTTTCCATAAACCTATTTTCTAATTAATTAAATAAATTGTATTTATTTAATTAATTTATCTTATCATTTATCTTATGAGCCGACATGTGTGCCCCTTTCATTTAAAAATATAAGTGGTACTACATCTTTTTATTTAATATCTTTCACATGTAGTACTTTTTATGTACACAAGCACACATGAGCCCTATCTTCCCACCACTTGTCATCTTCACATTTACCTATGTCTATCTTTCAATCTTAGCCATTCACGTAGCCACCGAATCTCCACCGTTGATTGATTTTGGTTGAGTTCTATATAAACACCCTCTCATTCCATACTACAATTTATCTAGCATTGATATAGCGTCTACATTATCATCCTAAGCATATTGAGCATTTGAGCATCCATAGCATCCATTGAGCTTTTATCATTTATCATCCATCATGGTAGTTTTTATCTTCATAATTGTTGATTGTTGAAGAAGCAATCCACATCATAAACAAGGAATCACACAATCTAGGTGATGTTGTGCTTGAATTGCATTACTTTTGATTTCATTTAAATTAGATTCTTTGATGATGGTAGGGTTAGGTTTTCATGGCTATGCTTGGTCTTATCAACCTGATTTTTTACCTATCACAGGAACAGTCACCCTAAAGATAGAATATTCATCATAGAATTACCATATGCCTCTGCAAATGAAGATAAAATCATATGATCACCATATACAGTGCATGAAGAGGAACAGCTAGTATAAGTGCAAGAGGGGTAGTGAAGAAACACATAACAGCCATATAATGCTTGCATCCACATAATGTGAGACAACCAACCATATACAACATAGCCATGGAGTACAAGGTACAGGTGGAAGACAATCATCCTGAAGATATAGTATACCTTTGAATCAAGATAAGATACCATACATTTGAATCAAGGAGACAAGTGTAGAAGTCAAGGTAGGATGCCATTCACAGCTAATAAAGAAGGACAGCCACTTGAGTGGGCAGCATATAAGGAGTTCATGACAATGTTCCAAGCATAATGGAACATGCCTTATGAGGATAAGTAACCATGAAGAGTACATAAGATACATAGAACAAATGAAGAATACAAACTCCAAATAATAAGACATCAAGATCAAAAGAGGTGAACAAAACCTTAAGGACCAAGTGAAATGCATTACAGGATCATACCATGAAGAGTACAGGAAGTGCAACTACAGTCATCAAGAGCAGCCCACAGTCATGTCCTCAATGCAAATGAAGATGAAAGAGGTGTGAATGCAAGTCAAGGACAATAATCATGAAGAGAACTCATTATGCCCTCAGTTAAAGGTACACAAATACACATGATATATTTTTATGCTACATGATATGTGCAATGAAGGATATAGGTGCAGCATTTGAAAAGGTACAATCATAAGCATAGAGTTCCTTGTTGTTTTTGTTTGCATACAGTCAAACTGTCATAGTCATCAATGAAAAATATAAGCTTCCAAATACATATACAGTCATATGGAATAGCAGAGTATAGAAGTCTTAGCCATGGTCATTGGATAAGAATGAATGACATATAAATGAAGAAGACAACCTTTGCTAAGGTAAAAAGATAGTCAATATGCCTTAGAGTAGCAGAGACATTTATTTTCTTTTGTTTACCTACAGGAGATACAAATGAGAATGACATGTATTTTAAACTCATTCTATTGCCTTCATCACAAAGTGCAAATCCATACAGTGTATATGTGAGTCAAAATGGAGCAGAGGAGAAAAATAAAGTTATAGTCATTTCCTTTTGTTGACTGTCATTACAGCCAATGAGCAATAAAGATGGTGTTGAAGATAGCTACTGTAGGTAAACCCTAGTAGGTATAATGGTGTAGTAGGAGGAGCCTTAGAAAGAAGGTACAATGAGTATATAGTGTCTTTGCATAGCAGGGTTCCATGAAACAATACAGTGAAAGATGGTCACCTTGCAATGGACAGTCACATGGAGGCAGGACAACAGTCACATGTTTTCATCATATCTTGAAAATTACGAAGTGGGTTTTCGTGATTTTTTGATAAAAATTAGGAAACAGTTAGATGAAAAAACCTATTAAATTTTACAAAAACCCAATTTGTGGTTTGAAAGAAACTTCACCAATCCAAGACAGTATGAAATCAGTGAAAGAGGACAGTCAAGCTCTAAGAAAAGCAGTCACCAAGGTTAAATGCTATATGCAAGATGATAGTCCCAAAGGTATGCAATGATGCAAGGATGTTAGGGTTCCAATGAAGGTCTAAAAGTGAGAAAGCCAGTCATATAGACTGTGGCTGTGTGTCAAGACCATGTGACTGTCTTAAATAAGGGCAAAGGACAAAAGAATAGTCATTTTGACTATGTAATAGTCACTAGAAATGACTATCATCACTTTTACAAATTAAAATACAGTCATGGAAGTCTCAGAACAATATCAGGAGCAGCATCGGTGAGCAGTTTAAGGTAGCTATTATGACAGTCTAAGCATGACTGTATGACAAGTCAAAGATAAAAGACTGTATAATAGTCTCAAGGATAGCAATGATACCAAGAATGGAAAGCATGTTTCCTTTCATTGCTTAGAAGGTAAAATACAGAGCAAATATAGTTGATATCTCATTTTTGTTCATATTTTATCATAGAAACAAATATATTTGTTGTTTGTCTTAGCAAGAATGAATAGAGGGTTTCAGAAAACCCTAGCCATGACTGAAAAACACAGAAGCCTCTATATAAACCAGGTAATGCTCATAATGCAACAAATATACCCAGTCAACAACTACAAAAGTAGATACACAGCTTGCTAAGAGAAAATCTTTCAAAAAACATGAAGGAAAACTGAGATAAAAACTGCCCGTGCTCTATAAAAACCTATAGAAAGTTAAGGGAAGATTATTACCTACTATTGCCTGAGTATTGAAAGTCACATGAGATGCAGAAAGTGCATGAAAACTCTAGTGCAACCTCTAGAAGCTCGAGCAAACCCTACCTTCGTGGCGCTCAGCAAAACAGTGAAGTGAAAATTGCAAAATGAAATGTAGAACGAGGGTTTGATTGAAGTGTGTGATGGCGTAGAGGCATTTTTTTTTGCCTTTCTTTTATCACTTTGCAAATAAAACTAATACCCACGTATACATGCCTAGCACTTAGGATGTGTCCCTTTTGGGACTTTTATACTTTTGCTTTGTATAAGCTCTTTCAAACTTAGTTAATCAAATTCCCTTTTCATTGCATAATAAGGTATGTTTTTCAGTTTATAATGTAAAACATTAACTAAAGTAATACAATTATAAATCACTCTATTTAATGTTATTTATTTATTGTGCAAAAGGGGAGAGGAAGTTTGGTTTGTAAAACTAAGTCAGAGGGTGCAGTTGGGTATTTAATCATGTGCAGAGTATATGTGGAGTGATTTGACTTGGTTTTAATGGCCTTAAAGAGCATTAAGGGGCAGTTTCTTGTGCCTTTATGATAGGTGAGGTCATGCCTTGACCTTTTCTTCACTTGAGACTCATTTTGGAGGGAGTTTGTGAGATATTTTCTAGGCTTTTTGGATATGCACAACCAAGGCAGTTTCTAGTCCTTATCTTTCTGCAATTGTTTGGAGAAGTATATAGTCTCTTCATTTGTTCATTATTAGGGAGTTCTTTTATTTTTAGGCCAGATTGTAACTCTTTTGGAGCTCTTTCAGCAGGAGATGATATTGTAACTCATTTTACATACTAGTATTACAGTTTACATCTTGGAGATCAATAGAGATAAGCTTTTTGCCTTCTTACTTCTTTTTTTGTTCTATTGTGTGCAGTTAAATGATTGATACAATTACTTGTGAACTCATATCATTCCTTGTTATTATGTCTCATTAGTAGCACCTTTGTGCAGATAGTATATGTTTTAGAGCTAAGTTGTGCAAGTTAAGTTGTGCTATTGATCAAAATGTGTGTTAAAAACTGATTTTACAGGTTAGATAACATCATTTTGGTGCATCACCTTAGGAGATAGTTTCATTTTTATGTTTCTTTCTTACCCTTTCCTCTACAAAGCATTAGAATAGTTTTTAGGTGAACACCATAAGAGCTAGCTTACTCTGGAGGTTCCTTTTCATCATAGGTAACCCACAACCTAAAAAGGATCCCATGTTTCACCAATATGCTAAGTTCTGTAACTTCGCAAGGGTGTAGTATTGAGTGATAACACTTACTAGGTACCAATTCATGATGAAAGGGAAGGATGGTAATAAATGAGTGCATCATCTTAGCATGATGCCATGGTAACTATCGTTCACACTCAAATAACTTACCCCAATCCATGCAGTGAACATTCTAGAATTGATAGCCAACTCATAGAGAGATCATAGTAAACCTCAGAGCCCTTCCTACAACTACCACTCATAGAAACAATTTAAAATAATTCAAGCATATTGAGTGAATCAACATTTATAATCATCAATAGGTCTTTGGAGTGACAAGGGGCCATAAACAGAAGTTTGAACTATAAAATGTAGTAATTGACACTTAAATCTCATAGATTTTTGGTTGGGTTGGTTGGAAAGACTTTTTTTAGAAATTTGAAGGCTATAAGATGTAATTGGTTGAAGAATTTGTTTGAAATTTCTACTTGACTTTCACCACCATCAAAGGAGTTCGAATTGAGGTTAACTCTAGAATCATCAATTAGCTCTTCGGCATGCCTGAGGTAGGGTAAGATATTTCACATTCTAAAGTTTCTTATGAGGAATTAATTCAAAAGTTTCATGTAGCTTTAGATCTCCTTCCGAAGTACATCTTTACTAAGGGGGCAACAAAAGGGATACATAGAAATAGTATTTTAGAGCCATGGTCCATTACACATATGGTTCCTAAGGTTTTCATTGTTGTCAACACTATCACAAGGTTGTCATTGATATCAACACTATCATGGATGTGTGATGGTGTTCATGGTTGGATGTCATGTCCTATCTATTAGAGAAGATATAGTTCATGGTTGGATGTCATGTTGAATATAATGTGGTTACTGAAGTTCATGGTTGGATGTCATGCCTTGATCAATGCAAAGTTGAGTATGAAGTTACATTAATATGGTAATTAGAAGCACTAAGATGATCAAATGTGTTTCTGATGTTGGGGAGATGTTACTAGTGGCCTCAAGCATATTGTATGATCTCTCTTATTGTTCCTAAGAATGCATGTGTTGATACAAGGAAGGTTTGGCCTCCGGATGTTGGTGAAATTTCCTGCTACAGGAAGACTGTTTTGAAGACTGTTTGGGAGATTGCTCTACATTTTCATGCTTTTGATGTTGTATCTCTGTGGATTGGAAGACAACTTCATATAGTGTCAAATCATGTTTGATAGTTGGGAAAAAGTGTTGTTCCTAAAGAAGGTATTCATAGTACTGCAATGTTTGGCTCCACATTTCTCCGTACTTAAAGATATGATCATGCGGTTCAAAACTAGAGCTAAGTATGATGTGAAGGTGCTAAATCTAAAGTTTCAGATCCTTTATCCCTCTGCAGTGAAAGTTATGAGAGACAGAGTTTCGGTCTGTGCTTAGGCAGAATTAAGCAATAAAGAAGATTGTTTGGAATGCTCCGCATTTGTCCGCAGTGATAGATGTGGCTGTACGATTTTGAGGACATGCTCACAGAAGGGTATGAGTGCTTCCATATGGGTTTCAGGTGTTTTGGAGGTCCACAAGCCTTGATTTCAGTTGACAGTTGTGATAGAGATTGCTCCGAATGCCTAGTTGTTCTTAGGACATATGCTGATGATGTGTGATGAGACCATGATTTGTCTTACTTTTATTGCTTTAATTACTTATTTCCTAAAGACATTTCCAGACTCATATATGTATTAATTATGTCTATGTTTATCTTTGAGATACTGAAGCATGAAGATGGTATATAACATGTTGTTAGTTAATGATGTGGATGTTTGATTATTCATGTAATATGCTAGTATTTTATGTTGATTTTAGTGATAGTGATGCATAAATACTAGGTGGTACACTAACTCCTCATGCAGCAAAAGCATGGCTTCATATCATGAAGAACACTGTAAAACCTGCAGCCGAAGGAGATGCTGATATCCACATGAGATGATATAGGTACCTGCATCCAAAGGAAGAAGGTCCCGAATTGACTAGGATGAGTCATCCATGACTCCATAATGGTTATCCTTCAACAAATGATGCAATCCTAAATGATGAAGGAATCTAGAACGTGTTCTCTATTCTACTTCAAGTCATTGTGTCACGTCTAGGACTTTTTAGATTTACCTCATTAGTTAATTACAAGTAAGACTATGAAACAATAGTAGATTTACATTGGATAAGATATGTTATTGATTAAGATTTTGCTGCCTCAGCTATATTTTGGGCTAACTTATTGATAGTGTGATGAGTTTGAGTTTTTGCAGGTCTTGTCGAAGGACAAGAGCATGGCTCAGGTAGAAGAGATCTAGTTTTTTGGCAACATGTATTGGGTTCTATCTGGTTCCTTCACACACATCACGTAGTTGCACATGCATAATTGAATGGATTTTAATTCATTAAATGTGAATAATTGTTTTTGAATGTATGATGTGTTTTCTTAAATTAAACGTCTTTTGAATTATGCTTCAAATGATGTTTAGTATAAAATAAGAAAGTGTATATGATTGTATTTTTAATAAATAATAAAATATTGTCTAAAGATGTTTGGAAGATAATATGCTTCTTAAATTAAATAAATATAGTAAAATATATATGTATATAAATTAAGTAATATTGTATTAATTTTCTATTCTTGATTATTTAAATGTCATTTTATAGTAAAATAATATT
Organism: Cunninghamia lanceolata; assembly: GCA_027924645.1. Taxonomy (NCBI): domain Eukaryota; kingdom Viridiplantae; phylum Streptophyta; class Pinopsida; order Cupressales; family Cupressaceae; genus Cunninghamia; species Cunninghamia lanceolata. Next base: position 18,950,739 of record BSBN01000112.1, on the reverse strand, counting down.
TAAAATAGCTTTATTATATTTAGAGTTTTTGGACAAAGCGATTAAATAAGTTCATGTCACTCATGCGGTAGTAAGCTCAAAAAGATATTATTAGTATTGTTATTTTTAAAATTGTTATTCTCAAATTCAGTGGGAAAGAGAGCATGCAAACTGAAACTTAACTGGAGTTCTCAAATTGATCTGTAACATCCAAACAAGAGAGAGGAAGTTGTTAAGAAAGGGAGAGATCGAACAGATCAGAATACCATAATTTGCAAAAAGGTAACCATGAATTTGGCAGAGAAACACGATCTGGCCAAGGAAGATTCTGAGTTTTGGGCAACAAAAAATTGGAGGAGTGCAGGCTATAGGAGAAAAGAGAGAGCAGCAGCAGATGTCGCCAGCTCAACTCATCACCATCACCATCATTCCCCAGGTTCTCTTCTGGTTTTGTTATTGATAATTAAGTCAGAAGTTTGCCATTTAAAATGTATCACCCTTTGTCTGTATTTAGTCATTTCTTCTATGCAAAGTGGAACCATGTTTAAAGGCTGGCCATTCATACTTTCTTCCTGGCCAATCTATCTTCTGTCCGCTTATGTTTCTAGTCACCTCTTGTTAAAGGAAATAGATTGTTTTGCCTAGCTGTTAACCCAATCCCAGAGTTGTCCTCTTCACTTTCTACCTGGGCGACTTGGAAACCAGACAGATCTTCTCATACATGCCATTTTATTTTATCCTAGCCACTATCCTATCTTCTGGTTGCCTACGTTAGGCTGACCACCCATTATTATGCAGGCCATTGACCTTGTCCATGGCCAACTTGAGTATGCTTGGGCGATCCATACAGATTGATTCCTCATCTTATTGTCACTTAAACTTTCTGATCCTCTGACGTCAGACAAGGCTGAAGATTCTGTATCTCTTAGATCTAGATTTTAAACTAAATTAAACTTCCTTAGATCGCTATTTGAGTGTCTGGTAAAAGATCTCATGATTGTATTTTATTTGCAAGTTGGCTAAACTGAATAGTAGGATGCAAAATGACCTCCTTGGTGATAGTTAACAAACCTTTGATCTTAAACAATTTATCTATTCTTGTAGTAGCTTAGTTAGATATCTTGAAGCTGAGATAAACCCTTATGTTGAAACTGGATCGTTGTTCTATAGTCCTCTGGTAAAATTATTTAATTTATGTGTTGATTTCTTGCTGGCTGAGGCTGACTTTAGATAGAAAATGATCCTTGTTCTAATTTAAACAATAAAGCTCTGACTTTAGATAAATTGTTATTCCTGTAGCAGTGTTATTAAAATCTTTGAACCTGAGTAGAAAATAGTTATGAAGCTATTACTTACGACAGTAAACTATGTATTTTACATAAACTGGAAACTACTATCTTCCTATATCCAAGATAGTAGATCCTTTAGTTGTGTATAAACCAATTTGAAACTTGTTAGAAAGTTATCTAAATTGAATGATAAACAAAAAAAATACTGGTAAAACAGCACACTAGCAAATCAGAGACAATAAATTATCTTACCTCTTGAATGCTGAAAAATGAACGATTTTCTTGCTCTATGTCACTATTTTATTCCTGTAGCAATTCATGTCGCCACAGCGACAGGAAGTCTATATTTTGTTTTTATTGTGATTAAATAAACCTCCTGTCACAGAAATGATAGGAAGGCAGAACTGAGAATTAAAGAGATTATCATTGGATTTTAAATGACTGAATTAATAGATTGCTTCATGGTATGTTATATGCAATTGATGTTTGGAAAAAGGAAAAGAATTGATTTATTAAAACTTGTACTTCTGATTTATGGAAAGCAAATAGATGCTTGCATGTCCTATGTTTGTTCTTCTTTATTATGTATTTAGAAAGATTGCCTTCTGGGACGGGTGTTGAGTATGGAATAACAGGGAAGTAGGTTTTCTTTTTCAAAATGTATATGCCATTATACGGATTAATGCTTTGGCCAAAGCTAATGAGATGTTGAAATAGACATGTATACCATTATAGAATGAATGGTTTTATAGCCTAGTTTTTATATTTCCCTGCCATATCCTATTAATGAGATGTTACATTCATGATAGTAATGCATGTAGATTGATAGACACACACCAGATTCCACCCTACATATGTTTACATATTGCTAGGCTCTTCGAGCAGGGTCAGGTATCCTTCAGTACCAGGGAAGTGCAAGCTTTGTGGTTGGGCAGAAAAAGCACCTGAACCATGTTCTTGTCCTTTGATTTAGTAGATGGTTGGTTGGTCGATGGCGGTCGAGGACTTTTTGTCAAATTTTATGATATTGTTCACCTTATACTTCTATTGTTTCAAAGAATTGTAAGGCTTGATGCCAATATTTGACACTTGTAATATTTATTGATTTTTACATACTCTATAATTGACTTCAGATGTATACATATGTAATGTAATCATGATTGTACTTTAATCTAATGAATTTAAACAATGCTTGGACTCTTGAAATATCTTAATATCTTTTCTTCTGAATGATGAATAGAAGTTAATTTACCTTACTTTCATTTACTTGCAGTAATTCTATGTTTTACTTCAGTTTTGTGTGCTTGTGAAAAATCGGTACTTTACACATTGATTATTCTTCATGGATAATGAAGAGATAGAGTTGCAATAGGACTGTATTATCTCTAATAAACATTAGATTTCCACAATCCATGATCTTGTATCAAAATGTTTTAGGATTTAACTATGTGAAGATTTTTTCCTCAACGTTTCAGATCACACTCCGTGATCCATCATTAGGAGAAGAAAACAAGAGAAGAGAATAGAAAAATGATAAGTTTGTAGACTCCAATTGACTAAATAGAAAGAGGGAGAGAGGTTGACTCAAAGACCAAGACACCACCAGGGGAAAAAATTATATATATATATACACATGTGTATATATATATATACATACGTATACATATCTACATATCTCTATATATCTACACATATATATACACACACACACATATACATATATACTCAACACTGGGGAATAAATAAACCTAACTGAACACCCCACTAAAAGAGAAAAAAGGCAAAAGAACATGCATAATGAAGATAAAGAAAGAGACATAAAAAGAACGAAGCATATCAAAGCAACAAAGTGAAAAAAAGCCTATGTAGAAAGGAGAAACAACAAACCAGAGAATACATTAAAAAAATAATAAAAGGCTATAAAGATTGAATAAAAGAGGAGAAAACAATGGATAATACAATAAGTCTGGCAGTTAAACATATATAGCAAGAACAATGCATAAAAATAAAAATAAAAAATGTGGTCTAGGGTAAACCTAATAGGGTAGAGAGATAAATGGGGAAAAATTTGAGAAGGCGAGAGCACTAGTACCAAAGAGAACTAAACAAAAGAAGAGAAAAAAATTTACATAAGGATATAATGAAACACATAGAAACACATTTTAGTATTATCTCTATTGCCTTCAAGTTAGTTTCCTATTTCTAGTTGCTCTGTAATAAAGCCCTTTTCCTATGATGTGGGATAATGGATAGTAGTGGAATTTATTGTTTAGTAGCTTTATTTATATAAACAATGCTGATCTTAGTTAGCTACATTGGATGAGATTAGATTTTGCTTCATATAGATTGAACAAAGATATAGTATCAGATTTTATTGTATCGTTGTTACCTTTGCATTCAATAAAGGAATATGTGTCTTGAGTTCTGTTAATGACTGCAAAGATTAAAGATTTAGCTAGATCTTGTGGGATCATAGTCACTCAAGCCAGCGACTTGAGGTACTATGTTTCTCCACCTTGTTCATATGTTTAATTTATAAATTCTATGTTTATATAAATGTGTGATTGATGTATGTTGTTAAGAGTAATGTGAAATAGTTTAACTTTGGTAATTCATGTTATTGAGTCCATTGAGTCAAGGTGATCACCAATCGAACCAATTGATAGTTGCTCTCTTACATAGAAGTTACAAAGAATCATTTGATTACTGCTATGTTAGATAAGCTTGGTTATTTTCCATTAGTCCTGTTTACTTAGAGTATTACATTTACTTAATTTAGTTCCCTTACACAATCTCTAGGATAAAACTCATGAATCCTCAATTGTACACACAGTATAGGCATCATCCAAAAAGAATATGATTCCCTAGTTTGACAATGTAAATGTAGCATGTTATATAACCAGTAGGTTGCTTGATATAGGATTCATTCATCCGTTGAGTAGAGTGCATGCCCTTTTTACATCAATGTATTGGTTAATAATGGAGCTCAACATTTTTGGCACCATTGCCAGGGATTGTGCTAAGGTTTAGAGTTTCTAATTTCTTGTTGATTTATGCTTGTATTTGCTTTATTAGGACATAATACTTTATTTTTCAACATTTAGGATTACTTAGATATTCAATCTATCTCCAAAATATTCACTAGCATAGTGTAGGAACAAAGCCATTAGCTCATACATTATTGTATGTAGCAGCCAAGAGACCATAGAGGGAGGTTTCTTCCAACTAGTTCAACAGAAGAAGAAGAACACTTTGAATCATCCCTTGGTCTGGAGAACACTGAGGATTTTGAAGATATTGCAGATTGGAACCAAGACATCATGGTAGACGAAGAAGTAGAAAACCTATCTAAACCAGTCACCTTTGCCTTTCCTATTACAAATCAAGAGAGGGCTAACTCATTGAAAAATATCCCTCCTTCAGCTCTACCAAACTTTCATGGGCTAATCACTGAAGACCCTAATACAATTCTCTTTGAGTTTGATATATTCTGTAGAAGTTATGATTACACTACAGATGCATACAGGCTCAAGCTTTTCCCAGCCACCCTTAAGGATGTTGCATTAAGATGGTTTATGGGTTTGGGAGAGAACTATGTAACTACTTGGGCCACCATGAAGGAGAATTTTTTGTAGAAATATTAGGACTATTGTCATGGTAGAGACATGAAGGGGGGTGACATCTTTAGGATGTCACAAAAGGAAGATGAGCCCCTGAAAGATTATGTAGAGAGATTTCAATTTTGCCTCAAGAAATCAAGGCAGAATAGGCTCTCTCCAGAGTCACTCAAGCTAGTCTTCCTAAGAGGTGTGAGTGAAGAATATATGGATGCACTCAATCTAATTAGAGTAGGAGATATCTCTCAACTGGGATTTGATGAAATTTGTCAAATCTGCAGAAACTATTCACACTCTACTCTAAAGAAAAATAGAGATTTTAGAACCTTGACTTTGAGTAAATCATCCACTGGAGTCTCTAGAGTAGAGCTCAGCAATCTATTGTCCAACATGAAAGAGGATATCATAATCCATTTAGCAACACAACTGGACACTCTTCATATAAAGAAGAAACAAGAGCCATCAGAGGCAACTTTGAGTGAATAGTGTCCTCATTATCGATAAAAGAAGGCCAATTTCTAATGCAAGGGACTTGCTAGAATTTCTGAGTGTAAGAATGAGAAAGCAGATTTCAGAACCATTGAAGATGAAGAAGGTCAAGTGTTATACATTGCACAACAAAGGCCATGGCATCAAAGACAAGGTATGCCTAAGGACCCCTTAACGAACTCCATGTCATTTGCACCACCTATCTCAAATCCTCATAATTGGAACAATGCACCTTGGTACAACTAGCCACATTACTAGTGGGAAACCATGCCACCTAGTTAGACCCAGCAGCAAGGGGTATGGCCACAATAGCCATCCCAATCCTCAAATTATAATCCATAATGGCAGGCCAATCAAAACCCATGGCCACAATAATGGCATGGGAACCAACCTTGGCAAAATCCAAATGTGAACTACTCGTAGCCACAACAAACCCTACCTCAACAACCTGCCCTTATGCCAAATACAACCTCACCTACTCCTACCTAGCCTAGATCTACTCAATTTCCATCACAACCTACACCTAACCCTAACAACAAGCATGTTCAATAGGCTTATATGAGGCCATTCAATACCCAACTTATACGATGGAAGTTAGTGATGTGTACCTGTACTCAGGAAAGATGCTTATTGGACCATCATCACTACTTATTATAGAACTCCCTGATGAGGAACCACCCTCCATCACTAACAACCATTTAAATAACCAGCAAAAGCCTTCTAATCAAATCTCTCTGCAAAAAGAAAGCATTACCAGAAACCCTCCATTTCCAGAGAGATTGAAAATGCACCCTCCACCAACTCCATCTGAACCTGATTTTGATTTCATGGGGTAGCTAAAAGATGTCTGTGTTAAAATTCCCCTCATCTAAGCCGTCAAGGATGTTCCCATTTATACCAAATCCATAAGGGATTTATGCCTTAAGAAACCAAGATGGAAGAGAAAAAATCCTCATACAGTTCATGTTATAGGACAACTTGTTGATATCATATTATGTAACTTGGCTATTCCAAAATATGAAGATCCTGGAAGCCCTGTGGTTGATGTAAACATCAATGGTACCCTTATCAAAAACACCTTGATTTACCTAGGTACAACCATCAGTGTAATGACAAAAGAAACAATGAGTACCCTTCAGCTAAATAACCTCATACCTACTCCCACAATACTCCAGCTGGAAGATAGATCCATAGTCAAGCCAGAGGGGGTTATTGAAGATCTTGTTATCACATTAGATCCATGGGAATACCCTACAAACTTCATGGTCTTGCAGCCCAAGGATAGCCTAGGAGGATATCCACTCATCCTAGGGAGACCCTAGTTAGCAACAACAGATGCCTTCATAGGATGTCAGTCAAGAAATATGATAATTTCCAATGGGAATGTAACAAAGAAGTTGGTCCTTTATCCACCTGCGCAACCTTTTGCTGATATGGAGCAATCCATTTGGCCAGACCTAGGGGATCCTGACCAATATTCTCTTCAGACATTGATGACAATTGAAAGAGATCCACTGTTGGCTATACATGATTAAGATGAAGTGCTTTCCAATGTAATACAAAATAATTATGGAACAAATATACAGCAAGACCCATGTCTAATATGTATGGCCTGCCCCCTTCACAATGTTCTGTCTACAATCAATACTCCAGCCTATGCTTCCTCCAACAAAATGTTTCATCAGTTGCTACCTCATAATTGTCTCAACTTATCAGGGTTGGATATTGCCTTTGTGATGCCTATGGCAGCACCAGTTGACATTACACCAGGCAGAACACTTAACATCAATAGTGAATTGACATTTGTCTAGAAGACAAGACTGATTAAAATGCTACAAACTCATAAGACAACATTTGCATGGGACTATCATGATATGAAGGGAATTGACCCTAATCTTTGCATGCATAGGATATACATTAATGAAGGGTACAGACCAGTTAGGCAGCCTCAAAGGAGGATGAACCCTGCAGTAAGAGACATAGTGAAGAATGAATTGTAGAAATTACTGGATGCAGGATTCATATACCCAATATCAGATAGCCAATGGGTGTCTCCACTGGTAATGGTGTCAAATAAAGGAGGTAAGTGGAGATTTTGTGTTGACTAGAGAGAATTAAACACTACCACTAGGAAAGATCATTTCCCTTTTCCTTTCATTGACCAGGTCCTAGACTCCTTGGCTGGTAAAAAGTATTTCTCTTTTCTTGATGGATTCATTAGGTATAACCATATCAAGATAGCCCCTAAAGACTAGGATAAGACAACATTCACATGCCCATGGGGGACATATGCCTATTATGTCCTTCCATTTGGACTCTGCAATGCACCTGCCACATTTTAGAGAGTTGTTTTAAGCATCTTTGTTGACCTTGCTCATGACTCTATGGAAATTTATATGGATGATTTTATCACTTATGGAGAGTCTTATGAGGAGGCCTTGAAGAACCTTGAAAAAGTATTACAGAGATGTCAGGATCATAATTTGTCCCTTAGTCATGAAAAATGTTTCATGATGATGCAGGAAGGAGTAGTGCTTGGTCACTTTGTGTCCAAAGCAGGAATTCAAGTGGATCCACACAAAATTATAATCATTTCAACCTTACCCGTTCCTCAAAAATGGAAAGATGTCAGAATTTTTCTAGGTCATGGAGGGTATTGTAGAAGATTTATAAAGGATTTCAGTAAGATTGTTGCTCCTTTGTTTGTCTTACTCTCTAAAGATGCATAATTTAATTAGACAGCTGACTGTCAGATATCCTTTGACCATCTCAAAGAGTCATTAACAAAGACACTTGTACTTAGAGGACCTAATTGGGCAATACCTTTCTATATACATATAGATGATTTTGATTTTGTAGTAGGATTTGTGTTAGGACAAAAAGAAGGGAATGTAGAATATGCAATTTATTACATCAACAAGAATCTTCAAGGTGTTGAACTCAACTATACTGTTACTAAGAAAGAAATATTAGTTGTTGTTTATGCAATTAATAAGTTCAGACATTATATCACTAGGTATCTTGTTTTCATTCATACTAACCATGCAGCAATAAGATGTCTTATGAATAAACTAGTGGTAAGTGGCAGATTGGTTAGATGGTTGTTGTTTCTTCAGGAATTTGATATCACCATTGTAGACAAGCTAGGGAAGGCCCATGTTGTTGTTGATTTTCTCTCCAGGCTCCCTACTTGTAATAAGGACCCGGTCATTGATGATTCTTTCCTAGATGAACACTTATTTGCATTGATTGTAAAAACTCCTTAGTATGCAGATATAGCAAATTATCTAGTCACAGGAAAAACACCTCCACACCTCTCACCCAGAGAGAGACGCCACCTTGTGGAGTGCAGCTTTCCCTATTCATGGGTATCTGGTTATCTTTTCTATACAAGACCTGATCATATAATGAGAAGGTGCATTAGGTAAGATGAAGTGTATGTCATTCTCAAAGCTTGCCATGATGAACCCTGTGGTGGACAATTTGCAGCCAAGAGGATAGTAGTCAAAATTCTAAATACTGGATATTATTGGCCAAAATTGCTTAAAGATACAACTCTCTATACAAGAAGATGTGACCACTATCAAAGGATGGGCAGACCTACAAGAAGTGATGAAATGCCTTTACAACCACAACCGGTTGTCACATCATTTGACAAATGGGGCATTGATTTTATTGGACCCATAGATCCACCTTCTAACCATAAGGAATATATACTTGTTTGCACTAATTACCTTACAAAATGGGTGGAAGTGAAAGCCTTGACAATAGCTAGAGATAGTAAAGTTGTTGCATTCCTCTATGAAGAAATATTTACAAGGTATGGGGTCCCAAGGGAAATAGTCACAGATCAAGAGCCATAGTTTACATCTGCACTAATTGTTATCCTTGTTCAGGAGTATAAAATTAGGCATAAAAAGTCCACTCCATATTATCCACAATTAAATGGTCAAGTTGAGGTGACAAACAGGGAGTTTAAAGCAATATTGACAAAGACAGTTGCAGTGCATAAGAAAGATTGGGTAGCAAGACAATCTGAAGTAGTTTGGGCATATAGAACTACATGGAAGACAACAACAAGGTACACATATTATGAGTTAGTTTATGGAAAGGTTGTCCTTCCTATGGAGTTTGAATATAAACACTGAGAACAATTGTCCAACTTGGTATGGACCTATCACTAGCTCAAAAGGAAAGACTACAATGACTTAATGCCTTGGAGGAGTTAAGGATGGAAACAGTTCATCACATTGAATTAGTTCAAAACTAGAGAATCAAACAACATGATCAATATATCAAAACCAAGGACTTTCAGGCAGGTGATTGGGCACTTCTCTATGACTTAAGGTATAAAGATCATAAGGGCAAACTACAGATAAGATGGTTAGGCCCTTATGAGATCAAATAAGTTTTTCCAAATGGTGTAGTCCAATTAACTACAATTGACCAAGTTAGATTCTCACTAATGGTTAATGGGCATAGATTGAAATTGTACAAAAAGCCTTTAAGTAAAGTTGCATTTCTCCAGCAGTTAAAGATAGATATGGATAATGAAGTCCCACAGCCTATTGCCTCAAATGAAGTCTTCAGCTAGGTAGTAGCTGAACACAATGTTCCAACACCAAATCCAGCAACCACATTGAATGAAGTTCCATGGTCTTCTACCTCTAGTGAGAATTCTAGCCAAGTATCAGTTGATCATACTGTTTCAGTAATAGATCCAGCTGCTGTTGGCAAGAGACACTGTGTGGCTTCATGAGTATTGTCATCAATGGCAACAAAGTCCATCCCACACATCCCCAGGACATGGTATGTCTATACCAGAAGTCAGATTGAAGAGTATTTTGGTCCGGTGAGCAAGAACAGAGCATGCAGCAAGGTCTGACAATCAGGTCCGGATCTCTCAGAGGAAGTATCTCAGAAAAGTGCAGACTTGGGGAAGTCAAGAGGAGTACCATGAATAATACATTCTAGAGATTGATCCTCCGGTGATGAAAGAGTGAAAAGATATGAGCACCTAAGTGTTGGGTTCCTGTTTGGCAAAGTAGATTGAGGAAGAACTAACTGGCAAAGCATCAGACCTTAATCTGGATGAGGAATTGATGGTGATCAAGTTTCTTGAGGAATCATTCATGGTTGGCCGACATGATTGATGACTCCTATAACTATCTTTTTGATACGCATCTTAGTAAGCATGGATTCAGCCGACAGACCAGAGTTTGGGAAAATCTTGAGTATTCTGGATGCTGACTAGAAAGATGTTGAAATCCTTTGTGTAGATATATATACCAAATGGATTTCGATGTGAAGTGCAAAGAAAAGCAGAGAGCAGTGTGGAAGTAGCAATATAGGTCCGGTATGTGACAGAACAGCAACACTAAAGCAGAGGAAGAATGAAGTGCAGTAAATCAGTATATTGAGCCTAATCGGAACTGAACCTCAGCATATGTGGATGCTTCTCATTAGTTCAAGTACCTGCTTTCTTTCTATAAACTATTGTAGGTAGTGAGCCTCTTGTGAGCAGTGTGCTCAGGCAGTGAGCCCTAATTGGCAAGTGCCATTTTGTACTTCTATTCTTTTAACAGAGAATACAATCTTGGGCTAGTCACCCCGTGGTTTTTTCCCTTAACAGGGTTTTCCAAGTAAAAATCCTTATGTTATGTGTGTTGATTTCTTTCTGCTCTCATGTTCATGTATGCTTATATGTTTTGATACTGCACTAATTATTAAAGAAGAAAAGAAAGTCAAATAATTAAGATAACTGATTCACCCCCCCCTCTCAGTTATCAACAATTGGTATCAGAGCTAATTTCCTCTAGAGAGAGCCTAACAGCTTGAGGAAGATCTGGGAATCTCAATGGATATGTACAGTATGAGGGATCAACTTCAGTCTACCCTAGATGATCTTGAGCAATCTCACTCTGAAGTCAATAACTTGAGGGAAAGACTCAAACAAGCTGATGATTTCATAAATGAACTCAAAGAAAAACTAAGTATCTTAATGAAGAAAAGAAAGGAACTACTTCAACAATTAGCAAGTCAACGTGAAGCCAATGATACTAATGAAGATCTGAATGAGAAAACCAAGTTATGTGAGAAGTTATCAAAAGAGGTCATTATGGTAAGACATGAAATGGAATCATGAGTTATGAAATTCACCCAAGAAATTGAAGACAAAACAAAAAGTGAAGATAATCTAAAACAATCTCTCAAGGAGAAGTCAGAAGACTACCACAAAATGGATAGAATAATCAGGCATCTGGAATATGATCTTGAAGAAGCTAGAGACAATGAAGAACAACTTGAGAATTAGATAGACACTCTTAAAAGGGATCTTCAAACAGCAAATGAATACAAAGAGAAATTCAAGATAAGATCTGCTCAACTTGAAGTTCTTCTTGAAAGCCAAAAGAGGGTAGATGACAAGCAAGGCTTGGGGTATGAGAAAGGGGAAAGCTCTGGATCCGGTCAGAAGAACTTTGGATCAGGAAATCCAAGGAACATGCCTAGAAGACCTCTGGTAAGGTAACCAAATGCTCAAAGATATCCATCCTTCAATGGATACTGCTACAACTATAATAACTTCGGTCATAAAAAAAATTAGTGCAGAAGAAGAATGAATCAGACTAATTCATCCTTCTCCGGATAGTGTTTTAACTGCAAAAGGTATGGTCACAAATCTCATGAATGTAGAAATATGCAAATGAACAATTCATTCAATGGTAGATGCTTTGCATGCAATAGAATGGGACATATGGATAAGCAATGCAGATCAAGAGGATATCAGTCAAATCTGCAAAGAAATGTTGTTTGCTACAATTGCAATAGATCCGGTCATATTGCAAAATTCTGCAAAAGTAAGAATCAGGATAAAAGGGGTTTGGTGCATCATAATCAAAATTAAGACAAAGGAAAAGGAAAAGTGAATGCGAATGAAGTTCAAAGGGAGATGAACAAGATTTGGGTAAAGAGAAGTAGAGAAAATGTTGGGGATGGATCCACACCAGAATATGGTGTTGATATTCCTTCTGGAAACTAAATAGATGAGATCTGGCTCAGGGGGAGTCAAAAAGGAAAACAAATTTCCCCAGCCAGTCAATTGGTGTATGAAATTGGCACATGGAAAGTTGCAGATTAAAGGGTTCTCAGAGAAATATCTGAATAAGCCTTGGTAAAGATATGGAAGATTTGCAAGGAGTTTTCAAGAGGTTAAGCATCCAAGATTGATCTGGATTAACAGTCATCCAGTAAAAGTAGGATTCCCACAATTAGATCCAAAATTCAATTATCTTGATCTACGGATAAATGGAATGATTAAAAAAAAGGGGGAGATAAATTGTCATTTATCACCAAGAACCACTCTAATTGCATCTCAGTAATCTGAAAAGATCTCTCTTAGAACAAGGAGAACAAGGCAACCGAAATGACTTAAATTGTGCATTTATTGCAATGTGAAATTAGGGTTTGTGTAGAAATATAAGGGTTCTCTTGTTCATCATTTGCACATTTGCATTCGAGAAGAAGAAAGAAGGAGCTCTGCAACAAAATTGCCTCAAAACCTCTCAAAGATCAACCGCAGAAGTTGACTCAACCAGCATTCTTATCTGACTCATATCGTGAACCCTAGAGGCGTAAAAAGGTATTTTTGCTGTTGAATATCTCTCTCTAAATCTTTTGGAAGATGGCTACTCTAAATGTTGTCAAAATCACTGATAGGCCGTGCCCTAAGTTCAAGAAACACCTTTACAAATCTCTAGAAGTTGATCCTTTAGGTGCCTTCTCTAGCATTTCACATGGGGTTTTGCATGTAGAAGATGTTAGGGCATACATTCATGTGAATATTAAGGAATTTGGGGAATCCAAGCTGATGGATATCTATCACAAGTAATTAATAGATGAATCATTTGAACTCAAACCTCAGTACAAGGCCATCCAGGACAAGCATTTTGGACATTGCATCCATTTCCCCTATTTTGCAGAAGATGAATGGGTCCGGTATGTTCTGAGTAGAGTGCATGACAACTTCATGTGGTTGATGAGGCCATTTAAGATCACAAAAGATGCTATTAGGGCAGTAACTAGATTGCACTCATCTAGTGGGTTACCTGCTCTCAAATTGGTCAAAAACCAAACTATAAGTGAGGCTACCAGATCAAAATTTGACAAGAGAGCAATGACAATAGAAGATATCACTGATCCGGATATCAAGTTTGCCTCCATGATAATTGGCTACAAGATATATCACTCCAGTAGGGAGAATTCTGTATCTAGAATTGCAATTTATACTGCTTATCAGATGCTAAGGGAGAATGCAGATTATGATCTTTGTGAGCTTCTTCTGAGCCAACTGTTGGAAAACTTGCAAAAGATCAAAAAGGACAAGAAGAACTCATTCAAATATGGTGGCCTGATATTATGTCTCTTCTTTTACTACATGAATGAGCTCCCTGGATCTAGTGGTTGGGTATGGCAAAATGATAGACTGATTGCCATACAAATCAGAGATTACATGTATGGGCTTGGTGATGCCAAGGCTCAAAGTACAACACTCTGGGGATACTTCAAGAACTTTTAAAGTATGATGTAGGCTAGAGAAAGAATCCCCCAATCATTGGTTGAGAAATACAAGGATACAGTGTGCTTTATGGTAGACACTAACCAATGCCTAATGGAGGTAGTGGAGCCAAGGATAGTCTGGATTATGCCAATGGGGTATGAGGTTGATGACAAAATCCTAGAGCTGCATATCCAACACCTGCTGAGTCAGCCCAAGGACCCTGAGGCGGAAAGGTTTGGAACCTTTCAAGAGTTGAGTGTGAAAATTCATGTTGAGCTAAGACAACTAGAGATGAAAAGAAAAGTGAGAAGAGAAGTAGAGGAAGTTGCCAAAAGATTTGGCATTTCTAAAGAAGCAGTCGATGCAAATAGAGAGAAACTAGAAAGAGCAGAGAAAGAGAAACAAGAAGCAGAAAAAGAAAGTGATCTGGTGCAAACCCCCTCCTGGACCAGATTCTCCAAAAGCTCTACACCTGCCACCTCTAAGAGCCAAAAAGCCTCAAACCAGAAGCCAAGACATCCGGTAAGGGAGAAAAGAGAACAAAAACCAAGGCCACAAGGTCCTATACAAGTCAAAAAGATGATGAAGAGATAGAATCAGATGAGGAGGTTAAGAAAATGAAGAAGAAAAAGAAAACCTTTATGGAATCATCTACCGGCAAAAACAAAGAAGAAAAAGAAGCAGAAGACTTCATTGAAAGGCTTACTCTCCACATTGATGATAACATCAAATCAATCATTGTGGATGGGAATCTGCAACCAATGACTAAATTTTATGATGAATATAATGAAGCTGACCAGAAGATCTTACAAGATGCTACAGTCAGGTATCTAAACATCTATAATAAAGCATTCATTGAAATTATATCTCTGATTCCCAAAAGCCTAGAGAAGGAACTTGAAATGAGAAAGGACAATGCCAAGGCAAAAGACCTAGAAATCTAGGAGCAGATTGCTATCCAACTCTATCCTTCCATTACCCCTCAACAAATGAACATGATCTTCAAGGACTGCAAGGATGAGTTCCAGAGCAAAGCAAGAATGAACCAGCTTATGCTTGGAGAGACTGACCAAGTGGCAAAAGAAACAGAAGATATCCTCCATAATGTATTTAAAAGATTCAATCTTCCTGTTATAGAGGACTTAGGTGATGAGCCTTCTGCCATGAATGACGAAGGACTGAGTACATCAAAAGAAGAATCTACTATGAAAAATACAAAAGAGCCAAAGGACATAAGTGAGGAGAGCACTCAGGACTTGGATTCCTCTACTCCAGAAGAGGAAGTTCCTAAAGAAGTAAACATCTCTCTTTTGGATCCCCCTACTGACTCTGGAACTGAAGGAGAAGAAAGAAAAAATGAGAAAATTAGTCAAGAAGAAGAGGTCAAGGGAAGAGAAAAAGATCAAACAGAGAAAACCCCAGATGACAGTTCTGAGACCACAGAAGGAAAGAAAACTCTGTCTCCAGCAAGAGACACTACAGAAGTAGTTAAAGACTTCCTGATAAAAGAAATGATGGAATTAGATGAACCAGAGTTATTCCAAGGACCACTCAATTTTGACTACCTCTCTCCGGTCCAGATAATGAAGGTAGCATCTTTTGCTCAAGCCAAAGCAAAAGAAAATCTTCTGAAGTCACACATGGAAGACTGTCAGCTGATAGAGATTGCATCTAGTGTGTTGGAGAAGATCATGCCATCCTTCCCGAAGGATCTTTCAGCCTCCTCATCTGGTAATCTAAAATCTCTTGTTAATTATGTTAACACACATTTTGATTCTTTGGAGAAAGCAGCAGAAGAGAAAGTCTGGAAAGAGTTTTTGGGTAAGAGATTCTCTAAGATACAAGGACTAATAGCAAATGATAGGAGAAATCTGAATATTGGAATAAAGAGCCTAGAAAATGCTCTTAAATATGGCTGAGAATTACAAATTTTGTTTATCTTGGTCCACAGTAACAGCAGACATTGCAAAGAAGATGGAAGAACAAGAGGGCAAACTATCAAGTTTATCCCAGAGTTTTGATCCTCTCACCTCATCCATAATGAATCAAGAGTGCCAGACTATTGCCACACTAAATGAGATAAAGAGGCTTGAGAAGGAGAAGAAAAATAGAATAAGTAAGCTAGGTGAACTAAGAGGGATAATTATCCCCAAGTTAGAGGCCATGCATGAGGCCCTAACTAATGCCCAGACCACAGCCTGGACCAGTGATCCGATAGACTTAAAGAGGGCAGAAGCTTTTGCATTTTTGCTAAGTGGTCACATTTCAATCTTGGACAGGATGAAGCAGAGTTGGGCAACAGAATTTGTCCAGTTGAAAACAACTTTTGTGGATATACTTAAGTATATGTAAGTATGACTTGTATATATACTTATGTGACTATGTATAGGTTAAATTTTGCAAATTTTGGTGTACGGATTCCACCCTTTGCCATTGATGTCAAAGGGGGAGTGAGGAGCAGTGAAAAATGTGGAATCCAACTAAGGGGGAGCTTCGGTAAAAGTGTACATAAGATAGAGCATCAGCCAAGGGGGAGTTTGTTATAACACTTAGTCATTTTTCAAAGTGTTGCCATCAATGCCAAAGGGGGAGATTGTTGGCAAGAGACACTGTGTGGCTTCATGAGTATTGTCATTGATGGCAGCAAAGTCCATCCCACATATCCGCAGGACATGGTATGTCTATACCGGAAGTCAGATTGAAGAGTATTTTGGTTCGGTGAGCAAGAACAGAGCATGCAACAAGGTCCGACAATCAGGTTCCTGATCTCTTAGAGGAAGTATCTCAGCAAAGTGTGGACTTGGGGAAGTTAAGAGGAGTACCATGAATAATACATTCTAGAGATTGAGCCTCCGATGATGAAAGAGGGAAAAGATATGAGCACCTAAGTGTTGGGTTCCTGTTTGGCAGAGTAGACTGAGGGAGAACTGACCGGCAGAGCATCAGACCTTAATCCGAATGAGGAATTGATGGTGATCAAGTTTCTTGAGGGATCATTCATGGTTGGCCAACATGATTGATGACTCCCATAACTATCTTTTTGATACGCATCTCTTAGTAAGCATGGATTCAGCCGATAGACCAGAGTTTGGGAAAATCTCGAGTATTCTAGATGCCAACTAAAAAGATGTTGAAATCCTTTGTGCAAATATATATACCAGATGGATTTCGATGTGAAAATTTGATGTTGTGTTGTGAAGTGCGAAGAAAAGTAGAGAGCAGTGTGGAAGTAGCAATACAAGTCCAATATGTGACAAAACAGCAGCACTAAAGCAGAGGAAGAATGAAGTGCAGTAAATTAGTATATTGAGCCTAACCAAAACTGAACCTTAGCATATGTGGATGCTTCTCATCAGTTCAAGTACCTGCTTTCTTTCTATAAACTATTGTAGGCAGTGAGCCTCTTGTGAGCAGTGTGCTCGGGCAGTGAGCCCTAATTGGCAAGTGTCATTTTGTTCTTCTATTCTTTTAACAGAGAATATAATTTTGGGTTAGTCACCCCATGGTTTTTTCCCTTAACAGAGTTTTCCACATAAAAATCCTTGTGTTATGTGTGTTGATTTATTTTTTCTCTCATGTTCATGTATTCTTATATGTTTTGATATTGCACTAATTATTAAAGAAGAAAAGAAAGTCAAATAATTAAGATAACTGATTCACCCCCCTCCTCTCAGTTATCAACAGCTGCCAGCTTGATTGAAGTTCCATAAGTTTGAGTTCTACACACTTTGTACATAAATAAAAACACACAACACATACTAATAGCAATAAAACAAGGTGATCTTCCAATCAGAAGTTTAGGCTCCATCATTTCAGTACCATTCTACACTAGAACTTTCCTTTAGCATTCAACCGCTTCATCGAAGGGACCTATAGCCAAAGGTAATCTATTGTTTCATGGGATCTGTATTTGCTATACCCATAGCCAAGGGTTTTTTATTCACTTGGGACCTGTAAAAGTTGCACCCATAGCCAATGCACATGGGACCTGTTTATTTCATGTTCTGATTGTGTGCATGCAGCCAATGTTGCATACAACGCCTTTCCTTCCGTCATATGTATGTCACCATCTTTTAGACAGATAGTACTTTGCTACTATGTGTCACACATCTATTGCATTCCATCAGCACACTTTGTCACTATCACATCATTGTGATTTGCTCTGGCTCCTTCGTTGAGGATATCAACTCAATCTGCCATGCAATCATGTTTACATGCAACAATTCCAATTTAGGCATCACCTCAATGGTATTCATCTTGCCCATTTCTTTAATTAACATTTATTGCTACTTATTTCATGACTTTCTTTATTTGCACATAATGAATTTTCCATATTATACCAATTCGACATGCTTTGAACTCGTTCCTCCGTACCATGGCCCGTCTTCTCATTTGAGGACAAATGAAATTTTAGTTGGGGTGATTCTGAATTATTTTACATACATTCAAACTTCAAATCAAACTTCCAAGCCCTTATTCCATAATTATTACCATTCACCGCATAACATTCAAGCTAAACAAAGCAAGCAAATGACAACAGCAACTGGTAATAAGGTCCTAGTGAGTATAGGTCCTGGTGAGTAGCATTGGGTATCAAACAAAGGATTGGAAGGATTGAGAATAGCAAATTGAAAATAGTGGATTGAGTGTTTTATTTAGATACCATAATGGGTGGTGACCCCATTAGAAGAGAACCTACTGTTCACTCAGCATTATTGGTTGACATGGAGTCCTTGCCAGTTTTACAACAGGTAGGATGGTTGCAATATTTTCTTAGGATAACAAAGTATAAATAGGACATTACTCAGTAGTTTGTAGAGACATTCAATAATGAGGAAGCTACAATGAAAGGTTTAAGGGTTGACGTGATTGTAGCTACTATAGCTGAAGTTACAGGGCTATGAGCAACTGGAGAGGAATTTCCTGTTAGAGCAAACACCATTTCTGCAAGGGTCAAGTTCATACGACTAGGAGAAAGGTTAGAATCAACATCTCAAGGTACAAAATGACTTTCTTTACCCTAGTTTTGGGCCTCAGAAGCTTCTTGGATTATTAAGTACCTTACATGTGATGGAAGGTAGTCTTTATTTTATACTGTACATTTTAAGCTTATGAGCCATCTACATCATGGAAGGATAATGAATGTCCTAAATTTTTTGTTTAATTTGTTAAAATGGATGTCAGTTGAATATAGGAGGAAAAGTTGTCAGTCCTCATTATCTCATCATGGTTTGATTATCATGTTAGTAAAAAGAAGTCTATCTATCCATTACCCTAAATTTTCTTGGGAAAGATTTCTTAAAGTTGATCATGTTAATGAGGGGCCGGTGAGAGTTGAACTAGAGGTAGAAGAAGAGGCACAGGTAGAAAATTTACAAACATGGGAAGAAGAGGAAGTGACAAAAACCTCTTCTCGCCTAGAAGCTTCTCATGCCCGTAGCCATGCATCTATTGAAGAGCAACCAGCTTTGAGCTCTGCTGAACCCATTGAACAACCCGCTAGTTCCCCTGCACCCATAGTCTCACCTATTTCAACCCCAATGCTAGAACATGTATCCTCTCAGACAAAAGCCACAAAAAGAAAAAGCTAAAACAAAAATTGTGGTCTGAAGCTTCTAGCTCATCGCCTGCAACATCTGAAACTGCATGTGAAACCCCAACATCTAAAACTCCCCATGAAATCTCTTCTATTCCAAAAGCCACCAAGAAAAGGAAATCATATTCTTCTAGAGTTAAGAACAAACAAGGAATCCCTGCTCAATCATGTAGGTGTTTAGGTCACATGAAAGAAAAAGAAATTTTGGGGGAACCTAAGAAGAGGAATGTAGTTGATCTTGATACTGACCCCGAGAGGGAAGACATGTTTGTTGACAGAGGACAAAAAATTTGGCTTTTACACTTGTTCAAGAGTCTGATGCAGAGTCTGAGGAAGAAGATATATGGATAGTCAGAAAAAGTCATAAGCCTCCCTCTGATACTAAAGAATCAGATTTCTCAATCCCTCAAGATGAACCTTAGGAAGAAGAGTTATTGTTAGAATCTAAAGACACAGCAGAGGGTGAGAAAGATGAATTACAGCTAGAAATGTAGAAAATTGCAGAGTTGGAGGAGAGACTGAAGGATTATCAACAAAAGAAAACTAGATTAAATGACAGGGTGAGAAAGTTAGAAGAATAGTTACATATTTTCCAGAAACAAGGATTAGGAGTTGAACAATTGGCCCAATTGGCCATCATTAAGATAAATAGAAGAAACCAAAAGCCTGTGCAGTCAGAAGAGTAGTTTGTAGAACCTGCTCCAGTTACCTTATTCTCAGTCACCTTATAATTGTGGAATGAAATAGATAAATTAGTACAGGAACAAGGTGAATTAGAGGAGAAACACAGTAAGGAAATTGAGATGAAAAATGTAGAAATAAAGAGGTTGAAGTTCAAGGTAGATAGAATGGTAGACATGACTATTCAATTGCTGAGATGTAGGCCACCTGACAGGGTGTATGCCCTCTATTTGCAAGAGCAGTACCTAAGTTTCCAATTTAGCCAGCTATACAATGATGGCCATGTCTCCCTACTCACACCTGCCTTATTTCTAACAACTTACCAAAAAGCTACACCTAAAATGCAAAACCAACTGTGTGAATTCTACCTACATGAACTTGTCATTCCTTTGACACTCACTGGAATCCCCTAGTTTTAATCAGGGATGTGCAATTGAAAGCCTTAGCCTCATTTATTCAAAATGAGCACAAGAGGGGAGACTTAATGTAGTTGCATAATGAGAGAGAAGTCACTTCCTCTCAAATTGAGGGCAAAATCTCCAAATTATCGAAAGATAGTGGAGGAATGGATTAATTTAATTGAACATACAAAGATAGAAACCAAACTATTGGAATGCAGAGCCATGGACTAGCAAACATTCAGGGAATTGTTAGAGAAGATTGGTAAGGAAACTGTGGGTTTCTCACAAGGTAGATGGAAGGAATTGATACCAACACTATAGAGAAAGGAGCCTCACTCTTTTTTTAACTTGTCAGCAGCAATCCACAGAGCACAAAGATATATAAGGTTATCCAAGGAACATGGAATAACATGGTTACCACTGGTCTTTCATCCTCCTCTACTACTTTATTCTATTCCACATTGGATGGGGTAGAGGACTAATCAGGCTGCAGAACAAGCCAGATGGGATTGGTTGGCACATCAGATGGGCTTCTACCTCAAACAAGAAACAGGAGTAGAAGAGGCAACAGACTATAGGGAGATAACCCTCCAGTGCAATCTGAGACCTTGGTTGCTAGAGGACCAGCAACATGATTAGTTGGGGAGTGTGATGAGACCATGATTTGTCTTGTTTTTATTGTTTTAATTACCTATTTCCCAAAGACATTTCCATACTCATATATGTATTAATTATGTCTATGTTTATCCTTGAGACACTAAAGCATGAAGATGGTATATAATATGTTGTTAATTAATGATGTGTGGATGATTGATTGTTCATGTAATATACTAGTATTTTATGTTGATTTTAGTGATAGTGATGCATAAATACTATGTGGTGCACTAACTCCTCATGCAGCAAAAGCGTGGATTCATATCATGAAGAACACTATACAACCCGCAGCTGAAGGAGATGTTGATATCTACAGGAGATGATACAGGTACCTGCAGCCAAAGGAAGAAGGTCCCGAATTGAATGGGATGAGTCATCCGTGACTCTATAATGGTTATCCTTTAATGAATGATGCAATCCTAAATGATGAAGGAATTTGGAACGTGTTCTTAGTTCGGTTTCTAAGTCATTAATTATTCTTCATGGATAATGAAGAGATAGAGTTGTAGTAGGATTGTATTATCTCTGTCGCCTTCATGTTAGTTAGTTTCCTATTTCTAGTTGCTTTGTAATAAAGTCCTTTTCCTACGATGTGGGATAATGGACAGTAGTGGCATTTATTGTTTAGTAGATTTATTTATATAAATGTTGTCGATGAGGATTGCACCCTTATGCAAAGTTGTGAAACTCTGCAATCCTTTGAAACATGGGGACAAACTCAAGCTGTGGGTGACCTATAATGAGTTTGAACCTCCAGATTATGGGTTGGCTCCCTTAAAATGTTCAATTTGAAACTATGATTTTGGTTTGGAAAAGGGAAAAAAAGATTTTCTAAAGGTAATAAAAACTGTAAAAGTTGGTGATGCACCTAATAATGATGGAAAACTTACAAATCTAGCTCACAATAGATCTTAGAAATCTTATCCACACAGACCACTTTTGGCAAAAATGATCACAAAAATGTTTCTAAGGAAGGCTGGAAATTATCTTCTTTATGAAGGAAAAGGTTTTTTCACAACATGAAAGAAAAGATTTTAGTAACACAACCTAAGACCTGTGATATCACTATGCTTAACACTTGCAAGTAAGAATGAGACAATAATTTTAAAGGTTTTGATATTTAAACACATTAAAATTTCATCAAATGATCCATACAAGCAGCATTAATGGAAAGGAAAACACTTGATTCCAATGAAAAATAAAGGAAAATATTGCATAAAAGATAGCCCCATGCTTGTATATGACAGCTTGTGCCTCTACATTCAATCTCTTATTTTTATCTTCTTCCATTGTTCTAACAAGATGCATAGAGAATGAGTCATTTACTCTTCTATAATGTTGGAGATATTCTCTTCTTTACAATTTTGGATAATGATCTCATATGTTTACATCCCCAGGGTTATTTCCAACCTTCCTACTATCTGCAATCCATTGAATGTGCCTCTAAATGCACAGACATATACTACGTAAGAAGTCATATGGAACATGTTCACTTTCCCTCCTAGTCTCCTCATTCCCTCATCTAGGCTATCACTTATGATTTTAGCCCATAGGGGTTTGTCATCTGTACATTACACTATCCAGATGATACCATACATCTAATTCTACCAGGCTCCAGCATTTTTTTTTCATGTCATCCAGCTGAGCATTATCATCATGTACTGGTATTCAGGAGCAAAATCAAACTTGAAAAGATACACGGGCAATTTGGTAGAGGCTCTGTAGGTGTTGCTCTTGGATCCCCACTGATACATGATTCTTCTCACCTCTTTTTGGTTGCTACGATATTCCTTTTCCAACTTTCCCAGGTCTAAACGAACCAAATTAGGTTCACTAGGCAGATTAAAGGCTGAGGTGATGCCTGCAACTGAAAAATCTGCATAAATCCTGCCATGCTTTTCTACTTTTCTAGTCTCTACATTTTAGTTCCAAGCACATTCTATCACTAGCTTGATGGCTTCCATTGCATATGGGAATCCACCAGTGTTCCACATTCCCGAGCTGTATATGCTCATAAGCAGAGGGTTTCCACTTCCTTTATCTAGTCTTCTTGTCCATGCATCAAGACCAGTATTACCTTAATGTGAATCATTGATTTGCCCATATCTGAATGCCACTCCTTCTGGCTGCAAGTACATAGGCTTCAAAAACTATGTCTCAGATTTGTTCCTTCTAACTGCCATGAGATCCTGCAATCAAACATGCATATCTTACCCTAATGTGTCATGTGCAGCAGTGGTTTAGTGGTTGCATACATTCATGGTGATAATTCTATCCTTCTAGTTTGTCTTATACATCATCATATCAATTAACTCAGTAAAAATCATTTTTACCTTTCATTTCACCACAAACGACAAAGAGGGATTTTATGATAAATCCCTGATAATCATTTCCCTTTTTACTATGTGGGTGATATCCAGATGAATGTGTTCACCTTGCAGGTACCATTTACCGTTCCGTTTGCAGATGACAATGATGCGTTAATCCTCGTTGGAGCTCTGTAATTCTCTGTTTAACATATGGCAATTTGAAATGAACCCCAAATCTTCACTTCTAACCATTTAACATAGTGAATTAGGGTGCAATTAGTGTCTTTTTGTTCATGTCCATTGATCGACACTTGATGTTCGTGGATGTTGACAAGTGGCGGGCTTGCATTTGAAATTTGAAGGTGCGACCTACCGTTGGGCTTGCATTTAATGCGAAGGGTGATATTCGCAAAGATCAGGGATATTGGAAAACATGATGAATATCCAGAATATGATGGTGACATCATCATCAAGATGGTCACCGTTGACCGACGACCAAAGTCGGGTCACTATACCTTTGTAAATAATCGTGATAACGCATTGTATTAATATGATCAAGTGGATATGCCATGTGGCATTGTTTAATTGGTCACTAGGAATCTATGCATCTTGGGTCATAAGGGTCGATATGAGGGATATAAGGAAATATCCGGATATGCAAAACTACGAAATATCACCCTATTGAAAAGGTGAGGATGACGTCAACATTTCTATAAGTCTTTCAAATTGTTCGAAGGAATGATGTCATCGTCACATTAGTTAAGATCGGGGATGTTTCAAAATATGACCCTCTTGGGTCTAGGTCATGATGACATCATCATTAGATCATGTTATCTTTGTTATCAGGTTAAGATGACGTCATCGTCATATTGAGGAATATGACGGATGTTTGGAATGTGACCCTGCGAGTGTCAGGCACATTGATGATGTCATCATCAAGATGAGTTCTTTTATATATCAGAACCAGATGACATCATGGTCATATTTGTGAAGGGGTGATATTGAGAAATATGATAGACATTTGGAAATGTGACCATCCGAGAATATGCATGTGCATTTTGACGGATATATATTCTCTCGTAGTTAACTTTGACATTTGCATATTGAAGTATATGCAGATATCAGGTGATCTTCACATGTCAGGGTCATCTAGCGAATATGACTAATGTTTTACAAATGTGACCCTATAGAAATATCTAGTTTGACTAAACTTTGACCAAGTGTAACTCTTTATCCTTAAGGAATATTAGGGTGATGCAAAAGGCAAACCTGCTTAGAATTTTGTACTCTTCAAGATTATGGGGTTTATAAAGGCAACTTTTGAATTTGACACTCAACCTTCTCTTGTGGGTCATATGCATGTGCAGGAGTGATACACTTAACTAACTTTTTCCAAACTGCCCAAAGCAAGAAAACAAGAACAAGCAAAAGCAAAAAGTTGGGTCCCTGTTTTGCTAAGGCAAAATGGGGCGTGTTGTGCAACCACACAACAACTTGCCACCAAAAAAAATAACCTAATTCAAATTAGTCAAGTGATGAGTACACATTTAAACATAGTATTCTAACTCTCCCTAAGCATGAACATCATGACCTTTCTGAATGATGTCAAGTTCATAAGCCTCTCAATACTGATAAGGGATCAAGTGTGTGCATGTGATTAATAATCCTCATCTTGAAAGTAAGTTGAAGACACTAGTAACTGGTGTTAAGCTACATAGTTTGTGTCCACCTCATAGCGAACCAGGATAGAGCCTTGTTGCCAGTAGGTGTCCATAGCCCCGACAAGGTTATCTTTGCAATCCCCCTAAGTATATTTTATTCGCTTTGGATTTTTAGTATATTTCTCTTTTTTTTTGGTATATTCATAAGATATTATCATGTAAGCTCATCATGTAAGGT
Organism: Cunninghamia lanceolata; assembly: GCA_027924645.1. Taxonomy (NCBI): domain Eukaryota; kingdom Viridiplantae; phylum Streptophyta; class Pinopsida; order Cupressales; family Cupressaceae; genus Cunninghamia; species Cunninghamia lanceolata. The sequence continues at coordinate 18,925,268 of BSBN01000112.1, read as the reverse complement.
GTGATCACTTGTTGTTTTAGGTTGGGGATTGCAATGGTAGCAAGGGTGACCCTTAGGATTTTCACTTAACACCTATACTAAAGTATTCAACAAACCTAAGGCTATTAGGTGAGTCATTGTGAAGATCACCTTGATCAATAAAAGGAAAATCACTGATGAAGAGGACATCACAGACCTAATCAGAGGTACTTCTCAGTGTGAGTCACAACCTATGTAAAAAATTGTATTCATCACTTGAATTCTAACAATTTTGCTAATTTCTTGGGGTGATAAGGTGCATCATCTTGCATAACCAAAATAAGGACTCAACAACAACAAGCAAACAAGCAAACACACAAAACAAAGCTATACATGCAACTATACAATATGTACATTATTGTACAACATCCTAGCATGACCCTGTCTAAGCTTGAAAGTAATGCTTGAGGAACTGTCCATTAACTGGCAATGGGACATCCTTACCTATTAGGGTCTTGAGTCTATAAGTACTGCCTCCTAGGATCTCTGAAATCTAAAAAGGATTGATCCAAAGTTTATCAAACTTCCCATGATCACCTTTCTTTTCATGTGCTTTGTCCCATGCTAAGACTAAATCTAAAGTCCTAAAGGTTTTTATTCTGCCTCTTTTATCAAACCACCGTTTGACAATAGCCTGATGTTTAGCAAACTGATCAATTGTTCTATCTTTTTTTTCTTCTAGGTGCATAAGTTGAAGCAACCTAACTTCTTGTTTACTATCTATACCCAGATATTCTTGTGCAAACTGCAATGTGGGGATTTTTAGATTCACAAGGAGGATAGGATCCACCCCATATACTAGTTGGTAAGGAGAGTTTCCTAATGCAACCTTCACTCTAGTCCTATCTACCCATAAGGCATACTTAAGTAGAGTATTCCATTCCCTAGGATTCCTTTCTATCAGTTTCTTTATGATGTTCAATAAGTTTTTGTTTATTGACTCTGCTAAGCCATTTCCATGGGGATAATAATTTGAAGAAAATTTCAAAATGATTCCATGATCAAAATCCCAACTAGATAATCTTAATGATGCAAAAGTTGGCCTATTATCACATACTAAAGCATATGGAACTCCATTCTTGGTTACTATGTTGTTTTCTAGGAATTTGATTACATCCTCTGCGGTGCATGTCTTGTTGTTGACTGCTTCAATCCACCTGGTACACTAATCAATGATTGTCAAAACATGACTATGGCCTGAAGATGATGGAGGGTTGATAGGACCTATGAAATCCATGCCCCATTGAGCAAATGGATGCATCTCCATCACTAGTTGCAATGGTTGAGTAGCATATTTCTCTTTGTTGGCAGTGACCTGACAAGTATGGCAACATTTGATGTGCTCAGCAGTGTCTTTGAAAATAGTAGGCCAATAATACCCTACTCTCAGGATGGCATATGCAGTAGCTAAGTGGGAACCATGTGTTGTTCCAAACTTATCATGTAATTTAGTTAACACTTTGTCAACTTCTGATCTGTCCAGGCACCGGAGGTATATCCCCTCATAGTTCCTTTTGAAGAGGACTCCTCTTTTGATCATGTACTTCTATGATCTTATCTTTAAAACTCTCCTTTGAGAAGCTTGCATCTTTAAAGGGCATCTCCCAGTGTTTAGGATATGCCTAATAGCCAATACCATTCTTTATTCTCTTTGGTGTTCAGTACATATTGCTAACTCACATTGTTAGGGTCAGTCTCAGAGATCATCTGGCTCAAGGCTTGTCCTCTTACCATCTTCATGGGTGTTATGTCCATATCATATTCCTACATAACTATTATCCACTTGGCTCTTTTCTCTCCAGGCTCACTCTACATCAGGAGCATTTTCACTGTTGCATCTGGTACCACAACAATTGTTTTACTTCTTAATATGTAATGTCTAAATTTTTTCACTGCTTTAACTAAAGCAAGAGCTTGTCTATCAACATCCATATATCTAAGTTCAGCATCTTTGAATGGGCATCACATGAAAGCTATGGGTTTTTCTTCTTTTGCTTCATTCCTCTGTGTCAAGACTACTGCACATGTGTGTTTTGAAGAAAATGAGTAAATGTAAAATTCTCTTGTGTAATCTAGGCTAATCAAGATAGGTGCATCTGATATGGATTTCTTAATGTCCTCAAAAGCAGCTTTTGCTTTAGGTTTCCATTCGATCTTGGCATCTTTCTTAAGCATTGCATTCAGTGGCCTGACAATCTCTGCAAACCCGGTGATGAACTTCCTAACAAAGTTTATCTTACCAAAATAAGATTTAAACTCTTTATTACTCCTAGGAAGTTACAGCTTCATGACTAATTCTACTCTAACAGGGTCAATGGTGATCCCATTTTCTAATATCAGGTGACCTAGTAATTTACCTGTGGTTACTCCAAATATGCACTTCTTTGGATTGAGTGAGATACCATAATGCTCACATTTCTTGAGCACCTTTCTTAGGTCTTCTATGTGGTCGCCCCTCTTCTTTGAGAAAATAGTCAAGTCATCCATGTATATGACTATGCATTTGCCAACCAAGCCTCTGAATGCTATGTCCATTGCACGTTGGAATGTAGCTCCAGCATTAATCAAGCCAAAAGGCATGCGTCTATAAGCAAATATTCCCCACTTTGTGGTGAATGTAGTCTTCAATCTATCTATTTTGTCCACCATCACCTGGTTATATCCTGAAAAACCATCCAGGAAGGACATCATCTGAGCTCCATTTACTATTTGTAAGACCTCATTTAGTGAAGGTAGAGGATAATTGTCATTCTCAGAAGCTCTATTTAGATTTTTGAAGTATACACATAGGCGGATATCACCATTTCTCTTTCTTATAGGGACCAGATTGGCTCCCCATGTTGAGTGTCTCACAAGAAATATGATCCTAGCGTTCAGCAATTTCTTAACTTCTTCAAAGATGATGGGTTCTAACAAGGCATTGATAGGCCTCTATTTCTGTCTAAAAGGCTTAGCATCTAGCTTCAATGGAATGGTGTGAGTGATAATCGATGAATCATATGTCTTTAACTCATCATAGGTCCAGGCAATAACATGTATGTAATCCTTCAGTGCTTGAGCTATCCCTGCATTTTCTTCTTCGGTACAAACTTTACCAATTAGGACATTTCTTATATCTTCCTTTTGTCTTATATTGACTGGTAAGTATTCTCCTCCATCAATCTTGGGAAGATCCTTTTATTTCAGCATGTTATGCAGATCAAAAGCCTTTTCTAGTTCTGTCATACCTTTGGGAATCTTATTGCTTGGTAAATCCATGATTTCTTCTTCTTCCCAGATATGATCTTCTAAATTTCTCTCATCTAGGATTTGTGCATCAAATACATCTCTGTTAGCTATGAAATCCAAAATGCATTGATCATCATCAAACACTTGAAGATTAGTGACATTGTCTGGTATGGAGGGGATTGATATCAGTTCAACTAAAAATCTCTTTAATCCATAAATGGACAGGGGCTCCAAAGTGCTGGTAGCTTGTGCCAAAGCACCTGCTTGGTGGTTTTTATCTCTAGGGACATGAGTAATATTGAATGCATCAAACTCTTCGATCAAGTCCCAAACTCTATGTCTGTAATTAGACAACTTCTTGTAATTGCAAGCATAGATATTCCTCACTTGTCTTACTACCAATTATGAGTCTCCATAGACACGCAGAATCTTAACTTTTTTCTTGAGAGAAAACAACAACCCATGGATCAAGGCTTCATATTCGGTCACATTATTGGTGCATGGGAATTGCAATTTGTATGCTGCTAAATATGACTTTCCTACTGGGTTACTAAGATCAATCCCTACCCTAGCTCCTTGTTTTGACTTAGATATATCAAACCTAAGGATCCATGGCTTATCTTTTGTTAATGGCTTATCAGGGCCTTCTCTCTTCTTTTTAGCTCTGGCAGCTGCACCCCCTGATATCCACTTTAGTCTTTGTGACTCATTATTTATCATTTTTAGCGAGTGATGTGAACCTGATACTATTCTTCTTTTAATGTCAATGGTATCATCACTATCAGTATCTGATTGTACTCTAATCTCTTTCTTCATATCTCTTGGTATATCCTGGTCATTGGATAACTAATTCTTTGAATAAAGTTGCTCTTGCTTATTCATTACATGCAAGCATAATGTGCATGTGATTTCTGAATGTGATGCTTCATGTAGTCTACACCATCCCTCAATTAATGCATGATGTGGAGGGATCTCTTGAAATATGAGCCTCTTAACTTGCTTAGATAAAAACTCTTCAAACTTTGTCAAGTTACTTTCCTTGTCTTCATCTAACAACTCATAATCTGACTCAATCAGATAGTCAGTACCAGAGGTGATGTTATTTTCATCCTTGTTAGTATCTTCATCATACATCAGGATCTCTTCTGGATTGTGAGTGCAACTTTCATCCTGATGTGTCCTTTCTTCTAGATCTACAGATGACAGACAAGACTTAGAATCATCATAACTAAATGTACTACTTACCTCAGTTGAAGATGATTCCCTCTCGCTATAAGCTTGTTCCAATTCCACCATATCTAGGCAATCTTGACAAGTTTTCTCTAAATGTGCTTCATTATGTAACCTGCACCAGCCTTCAATCAAGATGTCCTGATTAGATATGTCTAATGTGTGGCAATGTTGTATCTCTCTAGACAAGTACAATTAAAAGTCTTTGAAATGTTCTACTCCATCATCATCTCCTAAACTATAATCAGATTCGATGGTCACTCTGTTATCTTGATGAGCATCATTTTGAATGTGTGTGTTATACATTAGAACTTCTTCTATCCTAACCGTTTGAGGTCTAATAGTATATACCCCTGGTTCAACATCTACGTATAATATCTCATTCATCTTGTTATACTCAGTAATCATGTGTTTCATCCTAGGTTCAACTTCTATCCTAATCTGATTAGAAATCCCCTTCCAAGGTAACCACATGTGGCTGAAATCTATAGACATATAACCATTAAGTGTTTTTGACCAATCCCTATTGAGCAACATCCCATAGGTATCAGGGATATCTACCACCTAGATGTCTATGTAATATTGAATTCTTGGATTTGATGCTAACTGCATGTGAATATGTGTTAATTCTCCAACTATGCTTACTTCAGTTTTATCTAGCTGTGTCACCTTCTTGAGAGACTTGGCTGGATGTAACCCTAAGGCATTGCAAATAGATAAGGGCATCACATTGGTGGATGCACCTGAGTCCACTAGGCAGTTGTGTAAGTTCTTACCAAACATCCTCAATGTGAGTAAGAATGGGGGTGATTTAGTCTTATCTCTATAGAGAGTCATATGTGAAGTTTCAGCAGCTTGAACAGTGGTTGGAGCCTTGTGTTTCACATTGTTTTCTCTGGCTGCATGATCATTGTGCAAACTCTGACTCAGATTATGTACCTGATTATCATCTTTTGGTGTGGTTTCATCTAAGGATCTTATGAAATCTTTCTTGATATTTGGAGTTTTCAGCAGTTCTGACAGTGATAAACTAATTTTAACTCTTTTCATCTCATCAACCAAGTATGTGACTAACTTCTCAGTCTCAGAAGATTGATTACTAGTTCTTGACACTATATTCTGAGGTGAAAAATACTGAGTACTGACTTTGGGGGGACCAGGATTATTGCTTGCTTTTGGATCTAGAGGAGTATTGAAGTTATTGGAAGGCAAGGATGTGGTCAGAGGACCAGGAGGTCTGTTAGGATTGCTCCTAAGATTATAATTGTGCCTACCCTGATATTGTTGTTGATATGCATGAATTTCTTCATGTTCTACCGATGGTTCATTTTCATCTTCAAAGGGAAACACATAATTTGTCTCAAATGCCATGGCAAATTCTTCACATGCTAACATGTAGTTTTCATGAGCTACGGCCATTTGGTGATGAGGCTAATTTATAAAACTCTCAAGTACAAGGGCAGAGTCATATCCACAGGGTACAATCTCATTCCCTTCAATGAAAGCGGGGTCACATGTGATATTAGACACTTCAGCCTGAAAGATAGTGGCTTCTATTTTGAACTAAGGACAATCTAGTTCAGCATGTGCATTGGTATTGTGTATTCTACACCAGTTTGTAAGGGTTGCCTTTACTAGATTAACTCTAGTAGTCTGTTTTGGTTCATTAGGGGGTTGATTGTCTAAAGGTGATGGCAAGGAACCATTGTTTGGCCTAGTATTCCATGCTCTAGGTTGCCTAGGTGCAGCATTGTTATTACCATTGTTGTTGTTAAAATTCCTATCATTGTTGTATCCCCTATCAGGATATCCTGATCTATCATTGTTATATCCTCTATTCCGATTTGACTAGGAATAGAAGTTCTAACTTCTCAGATGTGTGATCTCAGTTGTCAATTTTCTCAACTGTGTGGATATCTCTTTAATGTCTTCTTTCTCTTCTTAAACTTTAGCTACTAGATTTTCTTGTTGAGATTTAAAGAAAGAAGGACCTTTATTATTGTTATGTCCTACATCTTGAGGTGTTTGAGCATGTCCTCGATATTGCATCATCTGACCATTCCCATTTGGAGGGGGCATGATACTAAGAGGAGGTACTTGTAGTGGACTGAGCATTATGATAGGAGGCATCATGACTCCATTGGTCTGTGGCTGAGCATGATATTGCGGATACGTAGGGTATGCTAAGTTAGGTGCTGTAGCAGGAATCAATTGTTGATTTACTTTTATTGCTTCTTCAAAAGCTCCTGTCAAGGTTGTGACACTAGGATGATCTCTCCTTATGAACATAGAGGTCAAGGGAACTAAGGATGAATAATATAGCAATCTAGTTGGTTCATTCCCTACATTGTACGGAGCTACCAACTTATAATACATCTTCTAGAATTTAGCATTAAAGTTGGAGATAGGTTCTCCTTCTACTCTTTTGATTGTAGCAAAAAGGTGATAAGTCATTGTAGGATCTATAGGTATCTTGAACCTATCCTTAAAATCTTTTTCTAATGTGGCCCATGAGTTTATTGAACCCTGAGCAAGGTTGATGTACCAATTGTATGCCTCCTCTCCTAAGGAATATGGAAACAACCTGCATACTACATCCTGATGTTCAATCCTTTCCCTATAGCAAGCTTCCTTAAATGTCTAGATGTGATCATCCACATCCTGATATGGATGATATTTAGGGCAGATTTTATCAGGGTTTTTAGGAAAAGGATGATATGTAGTAAAGGTCAAAGGTGAATCAACAGTAAAGTATGACATTGTGACTAGTGCTTGCTGCACTTGAGGTATAATTGGTGACCCTGGAGGTGTCTGAGGCACAGATGGAGATACCGAAGGTGTTACAATATGTCTGGATGAGGATCCTGAAGCACTTGACTCAGGAGTATGATGAATATCGATAGTAAGAGGTTTGAGTCCATGGAAAGGCAATTCTTCAAATAGTCCACTAGATCTAGACCTAGTATTTGGCTGGTGAGCCAGGATTCTAACAGTTTAAAATAGAATATGGATATTTTGACTAAATCTTTGCAAAGATCAGAGGAAATGATCTTCCAAAGTAGATATTTATGATCAGGACTCACTAGTAGCTGGATATTTATGCAATATTTGCATCAAACATGTAAATATGAGCAAAGATTGAACTCCTAGACATGGATACCAGGATATTTAGCCACACAGTCAAGTTTCTATAGGATATTTGCAAAAAACCTAAACAACAAGTCAATATTTGAATATTTTAAGCAAATGACTATAAAGATCAAAGCATCCACATACTATATTGAGATATTTATGATCAGAATTCCCAAAACAACCTGAAACAAGTGAATATTTGCACAAATGTCCAAAGCATAGCCAAATTTAATGAACTTTGACAAGATCACCTTGTGAATACACAGGAATTAGATATAGCTAACCAATTCAAGAAGTAAAGAGAACAGATGGCCTTCCTTTTAGCACCAATTTATGTTGATGATGATTGTTAGTCATAACAACATGCATAAAAGTTTACACAACAAACCTTTATTATCTTGAAACGTATGATCAATTTAGAATGAATTGATGACTCCAAGTCTCCGTTGATCAAGTCATGATCATCTTATGTTACTCAGAGGTTGATGTGATATGTTGTTTTCCATCCAAGGGGTCTTACATTGTCCTGCTATCAAGAATCGATGTCTGAACATCTGGTCCTACACCTGTTTCCTGTAAACTTCCTCACAAACAAGGTTAATTCTACTGCTTTCAATAGATGATGATGATATTTATAAGTTTGATCAATTCTTCTGAACATTCACTACTATTGATCAATCTTCTCTTCTGCACTATGAATTTACTTAAATGATGTGCTTATAAGCTAATATTTGCATGATTACTGTTGTTATTTTATATATATTTGCATGAGATTTTTTATTATGCATGCAGATTAACTCAAATATGTTGTAAATATTCAATTTCCTCTGGGATATCTACATATTTTATGTATTTTGCTTGAGATTATCTATGTATTTGCAATTGTGAGGGTGATTTGTAATGAAATTAAACAAATTGAGATAAATGCTTTCTAATTTTGACTAAATTTAATGAATGTTTAGCTAGTGGTTCACATACACTCCAGATACTGTCATGAAAGGAAGAGAATCATACCATAGGTTCACCAGGATGTTCCACAGCTAAGTATGGTTGATGCAAACTTCGATGGAATAGAGATGAAGACAACATGTACAACATGAATTGCACTCCCAGGGACGTAGAAAATCAATGCACAAGCCAAGAATTCATCTACAGATTACTCAAAGTATACGATGGCATGTAATCTAGATCTTCACTTTCATTAAGTAAGCATAAGACATGTACATTTACAATCATCTTTGAAATTAGTCCTGAGAAGCTTCAGCAATCTAACTTTAATTAAGTTTTGAATAATGATACAATGTGCACTCCATCTCTTTTTATAGGACAAAGAGAGGAGGCAGTTACAAATGATCAATGATCAGGATTTGTCTATCTAAATCAACAGTCAATATCTCTTCCTTGACTTAGTCAAGAAACATTAAAACATGGCACAGGTTTCCAGCTAGCAACCCTCTGGTGATATTCGGTGATTTCTCTGTCTTACTATGCATATGACTTTGTCATCATGCATTCTTACTTACTCTTCTTCTTCTTCATCATCACCTTCATTCTCTTCATCATCCTCACCTTCCTCTTCTTCTTATTCTTCTTCATCTTCATCATCTGTATGAGGGTCATCTCCTACATGTATGATGATGGTCTCTCTGACAAGTTCATATGCTTGTATTATCCTTTCAATTTCTCCCCCATCCTAGACTCTAGCTTTTATTGCAACATGCTCCTAAGAATGGAATTGTGTTTGCAGTGCAGACCATTTGCTTTTCCTGCTCTTCAAGGTCTCATTATATGCCTCCACCTTGGCCTTCATCCTCATAGCCTTATTGACTACATCCTTTGTCAAGTGGTGGATAGGGTCATCTGTTGCCTGCTTGAAATTATCTTGGAAGGCCTGAATTACAAAATTAGCATCCTGATTTTCTATCTTTCCTTCTACATTACCTTCTAAAGCTTCCAAGGTATTTTCCTCAGCCATAAGATGATGCAATTTAACACTGATATCCCTGACCTTAGTGTTACATCTCTTCAGGATATCACTCTCAAACTTGATGTCTTAATACCATATGCCTAATAATTAGGCAGTGTTATTGTCAAATACCTGATTATATATGAGCACCTTCATGTCTATGCATCTCATCTCAACTAGAGCATCTAGATGTTTACCTACTATGATGGATCTTCGTGTCACCTTCTTTTGAAGTTTATCCACCTTGCTCCTCAAGGAGTTGAGCATGTTCCAATTGGAAAGAGAGGTCTTTATCACCCTCTTTGCTTCAAAGATGAAAAGAATAAACCAATTATCCATTACCTAAGCCTTATGCTTCATGTTGTCCAGCCTTGTTATCTCATCTTGGGATATGATGGTCAATGGGGTGGATGTGTCTACTGACATGTGGTTAGGGTCAATTAACCCTTTTATAAATGCATGCAACTGGGAAATGTGCTCCTGGTGCATCTTATTCTTATCCTTTTCCCTTTGTACACTTTTCAACAGGGAATCAATGCTATCTTTGGCCTCTTAGCCTTCCTGCTCCTCAGTAGAAAAGTTGAGATCAATATCAGTTATTTGAAATTAATCTATGTTTATTTCTCCTTTAGCCTTATCTACCATTAGCAGAGCTACCTGAGCTGTTCTCCTACCTATGGTAGGATCTCTCCCGATGGCAGATGTAGGTCTATCCTTCCTTTTAGACTTGATCATATTTGTTGAAAACAAAGAAGAAACATCAAACTCAGGCACATCAGTGACCTGTGGTGGAACTAATTCCTTCTGTAACCAATATGGTATGTCACCAGTAGGAGGTCCTTGTTTGTCAGTCTGCTCAATATGAGCATCTTGAGATTGTACATTCTGTTCTACCCTTGGTGGGGAGGTTTCTTTTCTCTATTCTTCCTCATGCACTTTCTCATGAGAGATCTCTTGTTGTGCAGGAGGTTCTTGTGATGCATTTACATTTTGCTCCTATGTATTTTGTTGCATTTGATCTTCAGGAGGATTTTGGACATCTTGATCTATTTTATCCGGGTGATCATCACCCTGATCATTCTTGATCACATTCTCTATTTCTTTTTGTTGATCATCACCTTATGGAAGACTTTGTTCTCCACCTTTTGATATGTCTATTCCTCTAGGGTTTTGTACTTTATCAATTTCCTTTTCACTTGTTCCTCTTTCAGGCACTGGTGTTGGGTCATTACTCTGATCTTTATTCTAATTATCACTCTTATCAGGCATCTCCTTATCACTCTCCTTCTATACATTGATTTCTACCTTTTCTTGTTCCAGAGGTGCATTTTTATCTCTATCCTGATCCTCATCCCCTTGATAAGCTAGGTCTATGGCAACAGGGCTGGTGACTTGATCAACCAAGTTTGCCAATCCAATTTGTTGTGCTACCTCTTCAGGATTATCCCCTTCAACTTCCTCTACTTCAACCTCTTCATGATGGATTTCCTTTTGAATTTGGGGCATGTCATGAGGGGTCATATTTGTGTTTGCCACCAAGGTCTTGATCCTTTGAGTAAAAACATCATTGACTATATCATCATCAGATAAATCTACTATATCATCCTGTGGGAAAGGAGGCTCTAACATTGTGCCTCTCTATTCTTTATTCCTCTGTCTTTTCAGTCTTAAACTTCACAATGTCAGGGATATGAACTTCATGTTGCAAGTTCTTCAAGATACCCTCTCCACCTGCACCCCTCAATAGAATGGGGCTTACATCCACAGTTCCTCTCATCACTTTCTTTTGTTTCTTTTGTGGTGGTGTTGGGACGTTCTTCTTTTTTCTCTTGATCAAGAGGTCATCATTTGAGGGTTCATCCTCTTCCTCTATAATAATAGGGGGAGGCTTTGTAGCAGCCTTCTTCTATTTTGTTGGTGTGTGAGGTGATGCCATACCTGATGTAGAAGCTACATCACCCTTTGATTGAGTCTTTGGTTGGGGTTGTCGAATGATTATCACCTCAGATGTTTGGCTTCCTTTCTTATTTTTGATTTGTTGCATCTCACCATTTGATTGTCTCTTCTCTCAGAGAAAATCATCATACTCTTCATCAGACAGTTCTTGCCTCTTTCTCTTATTATCTATAGTGAGGGCTACCCCTTTATTCTTCAGCTGGGTGACATCATGCTCTACCCAATCCTTGGTCAACTGCATGACCTTTTGAGTTATCTGGTCTAGGAAGGTCTCTTCTAGCTAATCCCACTCTGGAGCTAATATGCTATAATTGTATACCCTTTTATCATCATATTCCTGGGACATAATCTTACCATCATCCTCATGCAACTGAATAGGGATGGGCATGCAATCCAGGGTGCATATCTGATTTAATGTGATCCTTTGGTAACTTCTTCTAACCTCTGCCTCATCATCGCAATCAGCCCAATAGTCTTCAAGGTGCTTGTGATGTATAGGCTTCCCAAGTAATGCATGCATATATTCATAAGGATCATATGGCCTAGCCAATGGGAATGGCTGCAAGTGCATCAACTTTAATCCTCCCACTATATCCTTGACACTTTCCCTATCATGGCACATATACTAGCTGATGAAGATTAGAAACAAGACATTCAGTATCTTCCCCTTATCAATGTAAGCCTCCACTAAGGGCAGTATTTGTCTAACAAATTCCATCAGGATAACTTGATCAGTTGGATATCTAGGCAGCATGAGAGGTTGCCCTGTGAATCCTTCCACTCTTATGTATGAAAATGTGGGGAATTGGATGAACCAATCCCAATGCTTGTATATGACAGCTTGTGCCTCTACACTCAATCTCTTATTTCTATCTTCTTCCATTGTTCTAACAAGATGGATAGAGAATGAGTCATTTACTCTTCTATAATGTTGGACATATTCTCTTCTTTTCAATTGGGGACAATGATCCCAGATGTTTACATCCCCAGGGTTATTTCCAACCCTTCCTACTATCTGCAATCCATTGAATGTGCCTCTAAATGCACAGGCATATACTACGTAAGAAGTCATATGGAACATGTTCACTTTCCCTCCTAGTCTCCTCATTCCCTCATCTAGGCTATCACTTATGATTTTAGCCCATAGGGGTTTGTCATCTATACATTCCACTATTCGGATGATACCATACATCCAATTCTCCCAAGATTCAGCATTTTGTTTTCCTATCATCTGATTGAGCATTGTCATCATGTACTAGTATTCAGGAGTAAAATCAAACTTAAAAAGATACACAGGCAATTTGACAGAGGCTCTATAGTTGTTGCTCTTGGATCTCCACTGATACATGATTCTTCTAGCCTCCTTCTAGTTGCTACGATATTCCTTTTCCAACTTTCCCAGGTTTAAATGAACCAAATTAGGTCCGATAGGTAGATTAAAGGCTGAGGTGATGCCTGTAACTAAAAAATCTGCATAAATCATGCCATGTTTTTCTACTTTTCTACTCTTTGCATTGTAGTTCTGGGCACATTCTATCACTAGCTCGGTGGCTTCCATTGCATATGGGAATCCACCAGCATTCCACATTCCCAAGCTGTATATGCTCATAAGTAAAGGGTTTCCACTTCCTTTATCTAGTCTTCTTGTCCATGCATCAAGATCAGTATTACCTTGATGTGTATCATCAATTTGTCCTCATCTGAATGCCACTCCTTCTAGCTACAAGTACATAAGCTTCAAAAACTCTATCCCGGATCTGTTCCTTCTGACTGCCATGAGATCCTACAATAAAACATGCATATCTTACCCTAATGTGTCGTGTGCAACAATGGTTTAGTGGCTGCATACATTCATGGTGATAATTCTATCCTTCTAGTTTGTCTTATGTATCATCATATCAATTAACTCACTAAAAACCATTTTTACCTTTCATTTCACCACAAACAACAAAAGAGGGTTTTTACGATAAATACTTGATAATCGTTTCCCTTTTTACTATGTGGGTGATATCCGGATGAATGTGATCGCCTTGCAGCTATCGTTTACCATTCCATTTGTAGATGGTAGTGATGCATTAATCCTCTTTGGAGCTCTATAATTCTCTGTTTAACATATGGTAATTCGAAATGAACCCCAAATCTTCACTTCTAACCATTTAACATAGCGAATTAGGGTGCAATTAGTGTCTTTTTGTTTGTGTCCATTGATCGACACATGATGTTCGTGGATGTTGACAAGTGGCGGGCTTGTATTTGAAATGTGAAGGTGTGACCTACCGTTGGGCTTGCATTTAATGTGAAAGGTGATATTTGCAGAGATCAGGGATATTGGAAAACATGACGGATATCTAGAATATGATGGTGATGTCATCATTAGGATGTTCACCGTTGACCGACGACTGAAGTCAGGTCACTATACCTTTGTAAATAATCATGATAATGCATTGTATTAATATGATCAGGTGGATATGCCACGTGGCATCATTTAATTGGTCACTGGGAATCTATGCATCTCAGGTCATAAGGGTCGATATGAGGGATATAAGGAAATATCTGGATATGCACCATTATGAAATATCACCCTATTGAAAAGGTGAGGATGACGTCAGCATTTCTATAAGTCTTTCAAATTGTTTAAGGGAATGACATCATTGTCACATTAGTTAAGATCAAGGATGTTTCAAAATATGACCCTCTTGGGTCTGAGTCATGATGACATCATCATCGGATCATGTTATCTTTGTTATCAGGTTAAGATGATGTCATCGTCATATTGAGGAATATGACAGATGTTAGGAATGTGACCCTACGAGTGTCAGGCACATTGATGATGTCATCATCAAGATGAGTTCTTTTATATATCAGGACCAGATGACGTCATGGTCATATTTGTGAAGGGGTGATATTAAGAAATTGGATGGACATTCAGAAATGTGACCCTCTGAGAATATGCATGCGCATCTGATGGGTATAAATTCTCTCGTACTTAACTTTGACGTTTTCATATTGAAGTATATGCAGATATCGAGTGATCTTCACATGTCAAGGTCATCTAGCGAATATGACTAATGTTTTACAATTGTAACCCTGTGGAAATATCTGGTTTGACTAAACTTTGACCAAGTGTAACTCCTTATCCTTAAGGGATATTAGGGTGATGCAAAAGGCAAACCTTCTTAGAATTTTGTACTCTTCAAGATTATGGGGTTTATGAAGGCAACTTTTGAATTTGACACTTGACCTTCTCTTGTGGGTCATATGCATGTGCAAGAGTGATATACTTAACTGACTTTTGCTAAACCACCCAAAGCAAGAAAACAAGAACAAGCAGAAGCAAAAATTTGGGTCCCTATTTTGCTAAGGCAAAATGGGGCGTGTTGTGCAACCACACAATAGGGTCCTTTGGTTTGATCAGCATTAGGTTAGCTAGGTCAGTCAAAACATCCTCTGTAACCTCATATCCCATTGTTGGGATCCATATAGTTCTGGGTTCTATAGCCTCCATGAGGCATTTATCTTTGTCTACCATAAACACAATCTCTTTTTCATATTTCTCCACAACCTTTTTAGGGATCCTAGCCCTAGCCTGCATTTTCTTTTAGAAATTCTTAAAGTAACCCCACAATGCTACATTTTGTTTATCAATATCTCCTAAACTCTACAGATGATTTCTAATTTGAACTGCTATCAGAGAATGATCTAACCAAGCAATGTTACCCATACCTAGTAATTCTTTCAGGAAGTAGAATAGCAGGCATATGATCAAAGTACCATATTTGAATGTGTACTTTGTATCTTTTGTCCTCTTCAGATTCTCTATCAATTGTTGTTGGAGCAACTCGCACAAATCATAATCAACATTATTCTTCACCATTTCATAGGTAGTATAGATGGATGTTGGAGAAGTAGACCTTGTACCCAATCACCATTGAAGCAAATCTCATTGTCAGATCATCAATGTCATTAACAATTAGTGCTCTTTTGTCAAATTTAGCACCAGTTAGCTTCATCATTGTATTGTTCTTCACTGATTTGAGTGTTAGAACTGTTCTGGTGGAACACATACTTGTCATAGCCTTAATGGCATCCTTAGTTATCATATGCGACCCATTCAGCCAAAGGAATTCATCATGGATTCTACTTAGGGCATTCCTAACCCAAGCATCCTCAGAGAAAATGGGAAATTCGATCCATGTGTCCAATTTCTTCTCATGCAGAGCACTATATTCCTCTTTCAATTCAAACTTGTCACCAGACAACTTAGCCAAATAAACTTGCCCTAATTTTATATGATCATACTCTTCCAAATTTGCATGGATGTAAACCCTAATATCTTCATTATGCATTATACCATACAAAACTTCAGAAAATGCACCATCCAGATCAATTTCTATGGATTTGAATGGATGTTTCTTAAATTTGGGTTGAGGCCTTTCAGTGATTTCAATTACTTGAGGAGTAGACATATTTACAATTCAACAAAAGCTTTTCAAAAGAGTAGACTGTAAGTACCTTGTTCTTCACTTTTTGGTTTGGGTTTCTTCACGCCAAACACTTGAATTTGCTTTAGATTCGTTGCTCAGATCTCCTTGTTCACATGAGAGTTCAAATGCAAAGTGAATTTCCTTTGAATGAAATCACTTATAAACTCTTCTCATCAAAACCTAAATCGCCATAAATGCTTGTTTCCAAAAAGATGTCAACACCATCTCTATCACTCAAAGTAGATGTAAATTGCTCCGTAATCTTTCGCATTAAGATCTTTTCTTCCAGAATTTTCTCTAAAAGTTTTAATTTATTATTTTTCAACTTACATCCTTGTAGTAGCTGTCAGTACCACCTTTCTGGCTAGGAGAACAAAATATTTCATTAAAGCTCCCCCTGAGCCAGAGCTCCCAATTCACTTCTCAGAGGAAGTGTCTACACCAAAGTCTGGCGCAGACTCATTCTTGGTTTCAATAACTTCCTTCTTAACCCACACCTTGTTCATCTCCTTCTTGATTTCTACTAGATCCACCTTTTGTATCAGTTTCTTCATCTCTGCCTGATTATCCTTCTTCATATTCTTGCTTCTACAAAACCTTGCAAAATGTCTAGGCATGTTACAATTGAAGCATACAACTTTTCTCTGACCATTGTTCCTTCCATTCATCCTAGATCTGCATTGGTTAGCTTTATGTCCAAATTTATTACATGTCAAATAATTACCATTAAAAGATTGAGCATTCCTTCCATTGTTATAGCCATTTCATATCTGACTTCTGCATTCACCAGCTCTATGACCAAATCTTTTCCATATAAAATAATTACCTCTGAAAGTTTGAGCATTCCTTCCATTGTTGTAACTATTCCTTATCTGACTTCTGCATTCATTAGCTTTATGACCTACTTTATTGCAAGTAAAGCACTGACTGAAAAAATATAGAACATTTTGATTTGCTTTGCTTCTACATTGGGTAGCCTTATGACCAAACTTATTGCATGAATTACAATAACCATTGAAAGATGGGTACCTTTGAGCATTTGGTTGCTTGACCAGAGGTTTTATAGGTCCATTCCTTTGGTTCTGGATCTACTTTCCTTTGTCCTTCTGTATCTCAGCATTCTTTTCTTGACCTGTTTTAGAACTTTCACCTTTCTCAAATCCCAAGCCTTCTTTATCATCAGAGTTCTTCTGGCTAGCAAGTATCTCATCAAGTTTTGCAGAACTTATCTTGAACTTCTCTTCATAACTCTTTGCTTTATCCAAATTTGACTTTAGGTTCCCAACTTCCTTTTCAAGCTTAGCACATTCTTCTTATTTTCCTTTCACCAGTTGATTTAGATCTTCTTCTGCTTTTGCTTTATCTTTAATTTGCACTTTCAAATCATCCAAGATTTCATTTGTTGATCTCAATTGTTCACTAACTTCCTTATGCTTTTCTTTGAACTTCTTGACTTGTTCCCTCAATTTTCTGATGCACTCATCTACTTCCTTGAGATTTTCTTTCAAATCCATGTTTTCTATTTTAGTCCTTTCAAGATCTTCAAGAGTACCTTTGAGTTCTTCTTCACTGACAACCATGCATTCTTCTTCTAAGTTTCATTTGAATCAATTTCTTCAGGAGGAGCAGAATACCTTTTACCTGTCATGTGTTCAATCTCCAAGATCTTCCTTAAGTTGTTAGACTTCTTCCAAGGAACCAATCTCTGATACCAATTGTTGAACACCCAGAATACTAAGAGGGGGGTGAATCAGTATTCTCTTAAACCATTCACTAATTAAACCATTAATCCATTTTCCCATTCAACAACATTAAAGCAAGTGAAACATAGAATGATCAATCACAAAACATAACACATAGACACCAGGATTTTTACGTGGAAAACCCAAAATGGGAAAAACCACGATGAGTGTTAGCTCACAATATATTATGTAGTAACAATACTAAATTACAAGAGGCTCATTGCCTTAGGGCTCACTGCCCTTAACGACTCACTATCCAAAGAAGGATGTTCAGTGCATATAGGCTAACTGTCACAATGAAGGAAAGTGAAGGATGGCTCTGTCATGCCCACATTTGCCATGTGGTCACAACACACAACACACGTGTCATGTCGACATTTGTCATGTGGTCATGACATGAAAAATCAAAAAACTTTTCTACTCGACTCTAGAAACTCCCTCGCATGCATCAAGCATGCTCGGTGACACACGCACGCAACATAGGTTGCGTCTGCAACCTACGAGAGGCACGTCGCTCGAAGGCAGGGAAGTCAATCTCAATTGGGATAAAGTGACTCAACACACAATCCCTACGTGATGATAGCCACTAAGGGGGTATGCATCGTGAGGAGCAACGCTAAGAGGGTTGGTTCCTATATCGGGATCCAACCCTAGGTCTACTAAACGATGTGAAGAGATTTCGACATGAACCGAAATCTACCCTAGGTCATCTATTAGCTTAAATTGAACCATTAAATTAAAACCATAATTTGATTTTCAATTAAGGCAAGTAATCTCAATCATTGTAAAAAGGGTAATTAATCAAATTAAATTAAATAAATTATTCCCCTAAGGCCTAGAAATTTTTCGGCAGCATAACAGGATACAGGAGAATAAAACTCGAGATAAATCCAGCAGCATAACGCCACCTCAATAGATAAGGAAAAAAAATTAAATTAAAATAAAACTATTCACTAAAAGCCTTTTTAAAATATAAATTAAAACTACATACACCCATTAAATTAAATTGCTTCTCCATTTCCTCATTTTGCCCAAGTCAGTAAAAATTAACACACTAACTAAAGAAAACGATTAATTAAAGTCTACACTAAAGTCGTGCACAAATAAAATAATATGAAAGGGGTTTAATTAAATTAATCTAAAAAAGGCAATTAATATTCCTCACCCAAATCCCCATTAAAAAGTTAATCCCTTCCTCCCACAAGTCAGTTCACTAAAATAACTAGGTTTAGAATAAATTGAATTCCACATACCCTAATAAATCAAAAAGGCAATAAAAATGATTTTTTTTTGTGCTCACAAGGATATTTATCTTTTTCATTTGGATAGGTTTCAAGAAGAAAATAGAGGATGAAAAGTCACGTTCAACCTATTTCCTTTCTAATTTCCATTTGTTCTCCTACAATGCAATTTATTTCCTCAACCGTATTTCATTCCTTTCTAACCCTAATACTTGTTTTTGTTTTCTATCTCTCTCTAGTATTTTTCAGCAGGGGTTCCAAGATTTCCTTCAAGATGGCTCTCTGGGTCAGTTGGGCTCTCTGCTAGTTTTTTTTGAAAAAGGTATACACAATGATGCATTTATTTTTCTTTCCACAATATATATATTGTTGTGTGAGTATAACAGCAAAATGTAAATACATTTTCCTTTAAATAAAATATAGTGAGTATATAAGAAAATCCCACAGTATATATATATATATATATATATATATATATATATATATATATATATATATATATATATATATATATATATATATATTTGTATTTTGCAGGCCCAAAAAAAATGGCAGAGCCGAAAGCATAGAGTAGAGGGTTTCAAATCGAAGGCAGGTGAGGGTTTTAAAAGACAAACAGCGCCATGTTTATTGGCAGCGGCAGCGGAGTGAATGGTGGAAGAAGGGGCGGCCTCCTCCCCCCACATAGAGTCTATGGAGAAATTTTTGTTTAAAGTTTTATTTCTTTCAAATAAAAAAAAACTTAGGGTTTCAAAGCAGCAATAGTCATTATTTTATATTTTTCTTTTTATTTAATATTTGCAATACATAAAAGGTGTTTTATGTATATATATGTAGATGTATATGTATATGTATATGTACACATATATCTATCTGCAATGTGGTATATATTTTATTCTAATAAACACAGTGAACTCACAATACAAATATACTAAAGATATATATATATATATATACTGTAAGTATAATATTGTGTGTATATATATATATCTGTGTGTGTGTGTGTGTTTGTGTGTGTGTGTGTGTCCACAGGAAAATATTACCTCTGTATCTTTTTTTTGGTAAAAAAACGATAAGCTATATTTTTCAACAGCAAGTCTAATAGCCCCCCTTTTTTCCTCCTCATATATATATATATAGTATGTTGAAAAGGAAACTTGTATTTTCTTTTTTGTTTCATCAAACAATTATAATCATTCCAATGGTAAAAAGAGAGGGTAGGAGGGGAGATAAGGAGATAGTTCTTTTGTTCATACTCAAAGATATTTTCTAAAACCATAATAAGAAAACACAACAACCAAATTAGCATATGACATAAAACACACAAACACACACACACACACACACACACACACACACACACACACACACACACACACACACACACACACACACACACGTGTGTGTGTGTGTGTGTGTGTATTCTTTTTTTCAAAGACAATATTAAAAAATAATACAGCAACACTTTCATTTGAAATAGCTTGAATATATGTACTTTTTTTTAACAAAGAGATACACATAGTTTTACTCTCAAAACTTCACAAAGCTTTGACAAGGCCACAAAGACCATACCTTAAACAACTCAAAACCCATAACTCCTTCCAAAGCTCCAACACTTCAAGATCACCAACCCTACAAGAAAACTCAAGAAGGCTTCCAATTGCCCATGGGAGCTCACCTCCCATCCATAGACTTGAAACAAGTCACCCCCGAGCTTGGAGGTCACCCACATAACCCAGATTCAAACCACAACAAGGATTTAACACAAAAATCATTCACACCAAACAAATATACACCCTCCCAAGAATTCCACATAACTAATCCATTTACTTGGATTTTGGGGGGTAGGAGAGTGGACTACTCTCAACTCAAGGGGTGAACTCAAAACCTCAATAAAAACTCATAATATTCAAAATAACAAGGCCTCTAGCCTCAAAATCTCAAAATCCCAAGGCACTCTTGCCTTCACCAAAATCTTAAATGTCAAAAATCTCACGGCACTCTTGCCTTCACCAAAATCTCAAATGCTTCACAATATACTTCCATGGCCATCAACACCTCCAAATATAGTGAGGGTGACCCCAAGGAGGTTCACTCCTCTCCCACCCCAAAACAATATGAGCTCTTCTCAATGGAGAGCTTCATCAACACCCAAAAAGAAAACCCACACAACAAATACACCAAAGCTCAAAAATACACCAAGAAATCTTCACATACATTGAAATGTAAAAAACAAAAGGAAGGCATATAGCCTTGGGTGCTTACTTTATAAGCCCAAATTTGACAAGAGTTTGGTGAAGAATTCCCAAGCCTCCTTCCAATCTCCTTGCCTCCCAAAATTCTCCAACTCTAGCTAGCTCCCCCCAAAATCAATATTAAAAAATCAAAGCAAAAATGAAGAACCCTCTCCATCTCTCAAAGATGGAGTTTAATAGGCTAAACCAAAGAGCCTTGAGGAATGAGAAGGTGACACATGTCACCTTCTCCTTCCTCCTCACAACCCACTCACAAAACCTCAAGGGATAAGGAGGTGACACATGTCACACTCCCATCCCACAAAGCCTCACTCACTCCCACAAATGCTCACACGTGTGAGAGCATAGTGGAGAGGGGAATCCCACATGGAGGACTCCATAAGGATAAGGATGAGACACATGTCATCATCCTATCCAACAAGCCAACCCATTCCCCCATTGATGCTCTCACACATGTGTGAGAGCATAGGAATGAGGTCTCTCACACTTGGAGACCTTGGAAGCTTCCCAAGTCTTCAAGATAAGGGAGACCTTATCTTAGGGTAGAGGAGTTGGTCATGGTGGAATCTTGACTTATCCACCACCTTATCCAACTTAAAATTTCGTCACTTAACTTCAGGGTCAAGTTAAGGTGACCAAAAGAAGGTTAAACTAAGGTTTCACATGTCCAAATTGGTCCTAGACCCTAGGGGTATGACCTAGGGTCATTATTTGTCCAAAATAGTGCAACTCAAACATTACAATTTACAACCCCTCAATAATTCAATTAAAAAGGGTGAACCCTAATCAAATTAAACATCAATTACAAACATTACAAATCATCATGCTCATCACAAATGACCTTGGTCCCTCTTGGGACTAGGTTAGCTTAAACATGGATATCACATAGGGTTACTGGAATGTCCTTTGATTTTCCATGGGCATGGAAAGTTATCTGCACACTTCCACAAACGGATCAATAGCACATGTTCATCATAGATAAAGTGAAAGGAAATGCACACACACCCACATAGTCGCATAATCACGTATTTCCTCAATTATACACATGCTTTCATTTACATGATTCATAATTCATTTGCATTTCTAAACATCAAATCAAAGTTCAAACTACATAATATTCCATTCATTTACTCATCAACTAATATTCCAATTTGCATCAAATAATACCATATAACATTATAACATCAATTGAAATCTAACATGCAAGCTATAACATCATCACATCATAAACCACCTAACTAAACCATTTCAATTGCATCAATAACACATTCAACATCATGGAATTCATTATATAATCACGCAGGTAAGATGTAGCTCCATCCTTCAATAACTCATCTATCACAAGATAAAACTGACAAAAGTCCAATTAGGGGGGATCACTAGTCCTCAAACGACTACGTATCCCACAAAATCCAAACAACAAGTCCAAAAGCCAAACAAGAAGTGCAACATAAGCTAGCCCCTCACCACAACACTAAGGAGTCTAGTTCAAGCACAAACAAGTGATATTCCAATTGATCCTAACTAAGATGTGCACCACCTAGGCACCCACAACAATCACCACTACTTCTACCATAGGTCCACATCATCACTACACTGGCCCAAGATAACGCCACAATTCCATAGACCGAACCCTTAGCTAGGGTGAAGCAAAACAACATGGTCAAAAAGGGCCACTAGCCTAGTCACACAAAGGTGGGCCTCACAGGCTCACTGCCAAAATGAACTGCTAAGATTGCATCAGCAAATGCATGGATATAGTTCCAATGAAGCTCAGAAAACTGATTCAAAATTCTTCATCTTGCTCTACTCTATCACACTGCTCTGCTTTTATAAGATCTCTCTTCTTCTGCACTTGTCGCCCTTAACACAATCACAAGACTTTTCATGTCACACACACACATTCATATTCACACTTACTTGTTCATATTTGCCACACACACCCAAACACCAAAATGAATCTCATATATATCCACAACATTTACAATCTTTAAATTAGGTCGGCATACAAAGATGAAACGTGTAGTTATGCCTTGTGTAGTTTGTCGACCTAATTCTTGCACCAAAACACTTTGCAGTTTCCTAATTAATACTTGCAACACAATCTCATATGTCAACTTCAATCAAAGAACTACTTAGAATAAAGTTCCAATTAATAGATCATACCGCACATTGATCAAAGTATCAGGTCGGCCTTAAACTATGTTTATCATCGGTTTAGTCCATCTGTCAGTTTGCAACTTTCAATGTGGACCACAAGACTTACTCAAATTCATATACAAGATTCTTCAGACATCTCAGAACATAACTCCAGAACCACAGAACATAATATCAACTTGTGGCAAAATGCGTACCATTAGAACATATGCCCTATCACAGTCA
This sequence comes from Cunninghamia lanceolata, assembly GCA_027924645.1. NCBI lineage: Eukaryota > Viridiplantae > Streptophyta > Pinopsida > Cupressales > Cupressaceae > Cunninghamia > Cunninghamia lanceolata. The sequence goes on along the minus strand of BSBN01000112.1, from coordinate 18,901,634 downwards.
AACACTATCAAACCTTATAGCGATACTCAGTAGCTCATAACTATCTTTCCAATGGACTCCAAGATCTAAAACTTTGGATTTGAGACCTTCAGACAAGTGTTTACAACACCTCAAAACTACATATGAAAATATCTATTATCAAAGGAATGCGGACCAAAATACTTAGGTGTTCTACTCTGTTCAGTACTGTATTCTATCATGTCGGACTTAGGTTGCTTGAAGATACACTTATGGAGATGATCAAAAGCTGAAAATTTATATTTAAGATCATCTAAGGACTATAGACATCTTACCAAAACCACAAGACTAGATCTTCAACTATAGACCAACTCTGATCAAAATACTATCTCTTTGTCGCTATCTCTGTACTCTGCCAATACTCAGTCAAAATGCTTAAGTTTGTTTTGCCAAACCAAAATCTTTGTTCCAACCTTGTTGAATCTTTGTTCATTTTCTTGTTTCCATCAATGACAACACCATCAAACATCATGTTCAGCCAAACTAACTCATACCAGCAGTGTCTCTATCTATGATGTTTGCCAAGTGGCCAACACCTTAAGGACTCCTTTCAAATGAAAGGGATGATATCTAGGCACTCCTGAAATGGATGCAATAGTAACATGTCCTGTATCACATGTATAATTAGGCTCAAGCTTTAGTTGAGGTGGTTGCTCTGTATGACCTACATCACTATCTGAACTAGTACCCTCAATGGTCTCACTCTCCACATTGGAAGTGACCTCAATATGATGTGCTCTGCCTTTCCCAAGGTATCTATGTCTTGGTTCCCATGGCTCCTTACAAGAAAAGTAAAGTTTCTTCCTCCTTAATTCATTCTTCACTTCATTATCCATCCTAGGAGGTGTGAATCTAGGTTGATTAATTTTTTTTCTGATTTGAATTAGAGCCTTTGAAGCTTTTCTTTTGTGGCTGAAATGATGTAGGAGTAGTATCAAGGTCAAGTGTAAGCTGAATTGCATCATCAAGTGTATTAGGCTTATGAGTCTTCACCCAACCCTTCATCCTATCATTCAAACCCTCTACAAACAACATTGTCACTCTCTTTTTTGACATATCAGGAACCATAACAACAACCTTTTGGAACTCATTGATGTAGGAATCCACACATCCAACTTGTCTCATTTGTGCCAAATCCATGTAGTAGACCTCTACATCCTTCCTTGAATTCCTTAGGTTGCCTTTTTTGCCTTCTAGTCCTTTGCTCTACCCTTGGTTTTCTTCTATCCTTCCTTTGATTCATGTATTGATTGAAGTTTAGATGCTCTTTAACATCATTAGGAAGTGCTACATATTCATCATGTATGGAAACCAATTCATCCGCCAATGGAATAGCTCTCATATTGTCTCTATTCATCATTTGCATCATTTGTGTCAAATCATTGGTCAATTGTCATTTTTCTACTTCCATATCCTTTTGTCATCTTGCTATATCCCTTAGAAGATCACCAACATTCCTATCATCCCGTGGAGGACTCCCAACTCTTCTTTCCCTATCCATATCAACCTATTTTTTACCTGCAATTGGAGTCTCTTCCTCTCAAATATCTTGCTGGCCTACTCTTCTTCTAGTGTAATATCTATGTGGATCAACTTTTTGTGGTTTCATATAAACACTCTAAACCCTCTAGGCTGGAAAGATCCATGCTCTGATACCACTGTAAGAACCCTTACCAATTCTGCCCTATTTTTCTTATTGTTGTTCTAATTTTCTAAATTTATTTTTATTTGATTTTGAATGGGTTTTTGAATGTTTCAATGCATATAGGGTTTTTCCATGATATGATAATAAAATAAAAACATACATGCATATAAATCACATAATATAGATGACTAAAATTGAAATAGATAGCTTCAAATTAAAGATTTGAAAGATGTATCTTCAATAACATACCTAAATGATGATATCATGCCAATTACATACATAATCTAAAGTTGATTACAAAACAGTCATGGCTAATCATAAATCAGATCTGATAATGAATTCAAATATGATCCTCAATGGCCAAAACCCTTCTCCAGGATGAGGTGATGTCTCCCAATGATGGCTGCCTAGGTTATCAAGATAACCAATGATGAAATGAACAATATGTCATTGTTATATCACTGATTTTCTGATCTGTAGTTGTTGATGACAAATCTAATTGCAAACCCTAGCCAAAACAAGCCCTAAACTCCTCCAAAAGGTGGTGGCTAGGTCTAGGAATGAGGCGATGGGTTCCTAAGTGTGAAATATGCCAATGTAACACCAAAATATGACATCAAGCCCTCTGATTTGCAACCTGTAATGAATTTTTAGAGGTCTGAACATAAAATCTGAATAGCAATGGATGATTCCAATCACAAAATTGCCCTCCAAGACAAGGCACTTCACCTCCAATCCCTAGTCAAACATTGTTGATGAAAATATGTCAAATAAACCTTTAGATATGAATCAAAAAGTCTTTAATCTGCAACAAGACTCCAAACCCTAGTTGATATCACAATCTCCTTTCAAACCCTAGTTGGTTGAAGCTCCAAAATGCAAAAGAAACATGTAATTATGCTCAATAATGAATCCCGAATGGATCCATCTCTCAATGTGGGATGGGTTTTCATCCAAACCATGAATTCTAAGGGTTTTCATCCTTAGAAGCTTGTTGAAATGAAGTTGCAGCCAAGAGAACTCTCCAAAATATCAAATGACAATAACATATAATGATAAAAATGACCTCCAAACACCATCTTTTATAATTCCTCACTTGGGCACCCAATTCAAATCCGTTTTATTGCAATTTCAAGTCCACCTCCAAAGAAAAATATTTTATTTTAATTTTTCTTTTATTTTCTCAAGTTGGGCAGCCAAAATTGGGCAAATGAAATAATAATAAAATAATAATTTTTATTATTTTGCCTTTTCATCTTGAGCGGCCACTTTTTGGAAATAAAATATTATATATTGGTCATTTGCATTATTTTCCATTTTTCCATATTTTTCTCCAATTTTCTCTTCTTTAAGTGGGTCACTTTTCCTCTTGGCTCATTATTTTATTAATTTTGACTTTTCTAAAAATACCACAAAAATACATAAAGTCATCTTCCAACTTCATTTCGCCAAGGAAAATTAGTTGAAGCCACATAAAATAACATTCCATCCTCCAAACTTCAACACAATCATTCCCCTACCACATGAATAGCCTACGGGAATGGTGAATAGGCTAACTCTCTCCTCACTAGGTGATCATCCTAGAAATGGGGACATTACAATATCCCATAATGCATAGTTTAAAACCAAATAACAAAGCACAACCCCCATTGAAAACACCTCAATGGTCATGCATAATACACCCTCAGAACCCATCAATGGAACCATAGACCTCATCGGCAAGTTCAGTGCAATGCATCAAAGCATAATAATCACATAATACATTGATAAACACTTAGAACAACATATAACACATGAATCAAAAAGCACACAAGACACAAACTAGGGTGGGCATTACATTGCTTGCATTTGATTTTGTTGTTTATGTTGGGTCATCGCCATGGAAAGCAAGGCCTCTACATCCTTACTTTGTCCCTTAGCTTTTTCTATCTTCCACTCTCTACCATATTTCTAGGAAGTGCTAATATTCATGATTAACAACTTAAGCTGCTACCAAAAGCCATCTATAATGAAGCCTCTGGTTCAAAATCTATTCACTCGATGTCCTCCAATGCTTTTGTTCCTCAACTTGACTTCATGCCCATAGTTGAGGTTCTTTTTGAAAATGTCAGGCATTCTATAGATAAACTAATGAAGTGTGTCCTGGTTAGCTAATTCATTGGACTTTGAGTAAGCCCTACTACCCTTTAAAGATGGATCACCTTTGTTTGGAGCTCAAAAATTTCTTTCTATGAGCTATTGATTTGTGGTTGTGTATATTTTACATTCATATTTGAATCCTTTGAGGAGAATGATGTTATTTTTCAAGGTCCCTAGTTCATGGGTTCTAGTTCTTTGTTCTTGAACTTTGGGTATACTCAATTCAACCCATAGGTGAATGTGCGTAATGAAGTTCTAGTCTAGGTAAGACTTCCTTTCCTCCCATTACATTCATGGAACAAATCCTCATTAGAGCTTACCAGTAATAAATCAAAAAAATGGGTTGGACTTCTCCTAAATCATTTGATGTTGCATGTTTTCATATCTATGTGAAAGTTAATGTTAAAAAAGACCTACTAGAATCCATTAGCATCAAGGTTCTAGGTTGAATCTACATGCCTATGTTTTGTACTATGAGAAGTTTCCTTTCAAATGACTTTCTTGCCATGAATATGGCCATTTTTCTAGTGTCTACCCTCTAAACAAAGAAACATAGGTTTCTAATGAACTACCCAAGGTTGATGGATTTTAGAAGTTCAATGCACTAACCATAAGAAGAGATATAGGAGCTGAAAACCCAAGTCTACCATCTCTTAAAACCTAAAACTTCAAATAAATTTGCTACCCTTATTTCTGGTCAGGAAAAGGCATTAAACTAATTTTGAGCAAGAAGAGGAGTTCCACCACAAAAACATCCAAGAAGCAATTCACAGAGATAGTGGGCTCTCCAAACATGCACGAGAATCTAAATGAATAACCTCTCAAGGAAATGGTCCAAATTGAACAAATAGAAATGGTTGAGGAAGTTAATGTAAATAGAACTAGTCCTAATAATATTCTTACCGGGTCTTCTTCCAAGTTGAGAAAGAAAAGAAACCATGAAGAAAAACTTGAAGAAAAAAGAAATAATATAGTAGCTAAGACCTAGACAACTCTGGAAGGTTTCCTTAAAGTTAAGAAACCCTCTAAAAAATGATAGTGCTCACTTGGAATTGTCAAAACTTAGGTGGTGCCCTTAAAAATAAACTAGCTCAAGGGTTTAATTAAAGAACATAGTGTGATAGGTAAAAATCAGGTTAATAAGATCAAGCATAGCCATGAAAACCTAACCCTACCATCATCAAAGAATCGAATCCAAATGAAATCAAAAGTATGCAATTCAAGAACAATATCACCTAGATTGTATGATTCCTTGTTTATGATGCGGATTGCTTCTCAACAATGAACAATTATGAAGATAAAAGTTGTCATGATGGATGGATAATGATAATAAGCTCAATGGATCTAATAAAATGCTCAATATGCTCAAGATGATAATGTAGACTCTATACGAATGCTGGATAGATGTAGTATGAAATGAGAGGGTGTTTATATAGAACTCAACCAAAATCAATCAAGGGTGGAGATTTGCTGGCTATGTGAATGGCTAAGATTAAATGATAATCATAGATGAATGTGTAAATGACAAGTGGAAGGAAGATAAGGCTTATGTGTGCCCGTGTACATATAAAGTACTACATGTGAAAAATATTAAATGAAAGATGTACCACTTATATTTTTTAAATAAAAGAGGCACACATGTCGGCTCATTGAGATAAATGATAAGAGAACTTAATTAAATAAATAAAATTTATTTAATTAATTGGAAAGTGGGGTTGTGAATGGAATTTTAATTAAATAAATAAGATTTATTTAATTAAAATAGATAGAAAGAAGATACTTAAATAATTAAAGATTGTTTAATTATAGATTAAAAGAAAATAGAAGAAATAGCTAATGAATTAATTAAATAAATATAAATTTATTTAATTAATAGAAGAAATAAGTGATAGGGAAATTGCTCAAGTGTGTTAGACAAATGCAGATGATAGCTAATGCAATATTTGAATGCTAATGATAATTAGGTCAATTTTGGGTGTCTACATTTTGCCCCTCTTTGATACAATGTTCGTTAGAACATTGTGTCAAAGAAGATACGATGATTCGCTTGATAAACAAGGTTATACCCCAGTATAACTGGCAGGTGATGCCCCCTCGAGAGGTAAACCAGGCTTACTAGGAAGGGCTGGGTTGACTCGCAATAAGATAAAAGGCTAGAAACAAGGTTGACACGAAGAAAATGTGATAGAAGACACTTGTATATTGACTCATTCGATGATATATATATATATATATATGATAGTGATTTTGGTTATCTATGTGATATTGTAATGATGATGGATGCACTTATGTTATGATGTTATGCATTTTTGTATTTTCATGGTTTACATGGATGTTTATGTAAATGGAAATAATGGAAATGTATTATGTTAATGACAATGCAAATATGTAGATGGTAATGAAATGATATGGACTTATGCATATAGATAGATGGTAATGATATGATATGTCTAACACACTTGTTTTGCAGGATAAGGAATGCGGACAAGAAAGATGGAGGAAAGATTGATCTTGGTTGAGGACTATATAGTCGTATGATGGAATGGATAGATAGAATGGCAGGACAGCTTTTGAAAGTAATTTCTCAAGAATCAAGAGAAATGCAATCCTTATGTTTGATATAGCATATGGATGTTATGCACCAGGGTATAGAAGACCAAGGTGTCGAGGTATCCAATGCAAAACTAGAACACTACAATCTTGTCTGAATGTATGAGGTCAAGATGTTGACCCAACATACACAAGATATGGATAGTAGCTACTGAGATGGACTTTGACACTACAAGCAATGGTTTGAGCTTATCTCCACTACACATAGTGACACCTTACTGGTTATATGTATGGAACTAGTCTTAACATAGAATAGCATAAGAGACTATTTAGCTTCTCAGATGCTAGAGATATTGATATGTAAGATGCTAATCCCAACACATACAAGATACCAATACGCATATGAAGAGAATAAGATCATCTCGCAAACACGGCATACGAAAGCAATATGACCATGCCCCATTCCGTACTTCATCGCAACGTACCAAGATATGATAGATCAAGGCAGTCTTAATTAGGCTTAAGAAAGGGACAAAAGATAAAACAGAAGATATTGTCATCATGTTCTCTTGCCAAATTTAGGTGCTCTTAGATGGATTTAAGCTGGCGCCTTGTTAAGAGGAAAGCTACATCATGTTGAAGGCTAAAGATGTTGATAAAATGCTATAGCAAATGTTGGCTTGAGGCATGTGGACAAATAACTTTTGGCTGATTTTTTTATTGGTTAAGGTGCTTGAGCTTTCACTGATACACATAGTTGACTTCCTGCTTGAGCTGGTCAAAAAGAAGAAGGTGGAAAATGAAAGAAGATGAGGATGGGGTGGATCATCTATGCTTGCGTACTGGATACTTCCTTCGTATTCCAGACTACCTACATACCCTATGTCCACGGGATCAAAGCACATTACGACAGTGATGAGACATGATGAATATGTAGTTCTGGGTTTATTGATGATGTAATTGATGAGAGATAGAAGAAAGGAGATGGAAGATTGGACGATGATTAGAAGAAAAATGAAAGATGGATGATGATAGGAGGGGCTATCGTCTTTGCCTAAATCAAAGTGCTTCCTTCACTTATCAAATTGCCTACATACCCTGTATCCACGGGATCAAGGCTTTAACGATAGAGCTGGCAATGTAGTTCTTGCTTATTGTGTTGAAGGTTGATGTCAAAGGATCAACTTTATTGCTTGGAGTTTTTGTGATGTTTTGATTTTTTTTTTTGAATTTTGATATGTTTTGATGTTTTTGGTTGATGTTTTTGATGATGTTGAGCTTGGATTGATTGCTAATATGTTGATCCTGGTTCCAAATGTTTGCCATGTTTAAAGTTGGATGTGTGTTGTGTTTGAAGTTGAAAGTTTTTTGTGTTATGAGCTTGGATGTATGTTGTGTTATGAGCTAGAGATATAAGTATCCACTTCCAAATAAGGGTCAAAAAGTGCCCCCAGTGTGGGATGAGGTTTATTATGGAGAAGTGACGATGGATGTGTTCGTGCAACCAAGATGCTAAGGTGCCAAATGATATAATTACCCCAACAAAATCCAAGCTATGAAGGCTAGCATGGAAGAGGCGAGGATGGGAATACTTTTATTACGGATGGATAAATGGATTATGATATGGATTATGAAAGATAGAATAGTGGAGTATGCTATGAAAAGTTGTGATCAAACAAACTAAGTGAACGATGGGAGCTGGTTGCTACACATAGCGCCTGTTTGCCAGGTTTTCACTATGGTACTTATCCAAGGTGCCTGTTTACCAGGTTTTCACCAGAGGACGAATTATTTATCTTCTACTATTTATTTTTTTGTTATCCAAAGCACCACAAAGTGGTTTTCACAATTGGATGGATTTTTTTTTTGGAATAGCTAAGATTCATGGATAGAACTTCTTGAGATGGATGCTACTGACTGGTTCATCCAAGGGAATGCCTTTAGGTGTTGAGAGACTGTATGCACCTGATCCATAGACTGATGTGATGACAAAAGGACGAAGCCAATTAGGTTGAAACTTGCCCTATTTCTCATGATGTTGTTGATTCCTTTGATTTTCTTTAAGGACAAGATCTCCAACTTGAAATATGCGTTCTCTAATTTTCTTGTTGTGGGTGTGGCGTAGACGATTTTGATAGACTTGAAGATGGTTGAGTGTTGTAAGATGTCATTCGTCTAGTAGCTCAAGATCATGAAGTCTGGATACTCGATAGTCTTCATCTGAGATAGTATGCTGTAAAGATACTCGCAGTGAGGGGATCTCAACCTCAATAGGTAGGATAGCTTCAGTGCCATACATGAGAGCATAGGGTGTAGCTCTAGTGGGAGTTCTGATACTTGTTCTATATGTCCACAATGCAGGATTAAGTTGCAGATGCTAATCACGACCAGCTTCATTGACTATCTTTTTGAGGATTTTGATAATTGTTTTGTTAGAAGCCTCATATTGGCCATTACTTTGAGGATAATAAGGTGTCGAGAATCGATGTTGGATATGAAACTTGTTACAAAGATCTCTAACCTCTTGGTTCTTAAAAGGACAACCAGTATCAGTGACAATAGCTTGAGGAACTCCATAACGACAAATGATATAGTGTAGGATGAACTTGGATATTTGCTTTCCAGTGATATAAGTCATTAGTAATTCTTCACCCACTTTGTGAAGTACTCAGTGGCGGTTATGATAAACTTATGACCATTTGATGAAGTAGGATGGATTTTACCTATGAGATCAAGTCCCCACTGCGAGAAGGGCCATGGAGTAGTGATAGGCTGAAGTTCATGTGCTGATGCATGCATTAGATCCCCATGTTTCTGACATTGTAGATATCTCTTTGCAAATTGACGTGCATCTTTCTCCATAGTCAGCCAATAGTATCCAGCTCGTAGAAGTTTCTTAACAAGACTAGGGCCAGCGGAATGCGATCCATAGACACCTTCATGTACTTCACATAGGGCAACTTTTGCTTCCTCAGAATCAAGACATCTAAGAAGGATACCATCAAGACTCTAACGATAAAGGGTGTCTCCTAAGATAGTGTAACAAGAGGCTTGACGGATAAAGGTTTTTCGTTGGGTGTTAGATAGTTGGAGTGGAAAGGTTTGATCATGGAGATACGCCTATATGTCCTCGTACCACGACGAATTGGGACCAACAATCTCACATATAAGCTCAGACTGCGGTACTTCAAATGCTAGAATCAGAAGTTGTTCAACCAGAAACTCACACTTGTGTGTATTGGACAGCATGTCTAGAAGAGATCCAATCATAGCCATGGCATCTGCTGCTTTGTTTTGTAACCTTGGGATTTGTTCAAAGGTGATATTGTCAAAGTACTTTTTAAAATCATCAACCATTACCTTGTATGGAAGAAGCTTCTCATCTTTTGTTTGATATTCGTCTAAGACTTGTTTGATAACCAATTGAGAGTCACCAAAGACCTAGAGTTGTTTGATAGCCCACTGTACTGCCATGCGTAACCCTGTGATTAAAGCTTCATATTCTGCTATGTTATTGGTACATGGAAATGCAATTTTGTATGATTTCAGGATACAATATCCTTGAGGGGTAACAAACAATATCCCTACTCCTGATCCATGTTATGTGTAAGATCCATCAAAATATAGTTGCCATAATGTTAGTGAAGTTAGATTAAACAATTCTTCATCAGGGAACTCTAGACGTATTGGATGAATATTTGTGATGGGTGCTACAACTAACTGATCGATGATAACTTGTCCTTTTATGGCCTTTCAATCCACATATTGTATGTCAAATTCACTTAAGATCATTACCCATTTTTCTAATCTTCCCGTAAGAATTACTTTGGAGAGAAGATATTTGAGTGGATCAATGTTAGATATGAGCTATGTTGTTTGGTTCAACATATAATGTCGCAACTTTTGGGAAGCAAACACCAATGCTAAACATGCTTTTTCCATAGATGAATAATTAAGTTCATATCCCACAAGAGTTCTACTGATATAGTAAATGGCTTGCTCTTTCCCTGAATCATCATGCTGAGCTAGAAGGGCACCCAATGCTACTGTTGTTGAAGAGATGTAAAGAAATAATGGGCGCTCAAGTATAGGAGGTACTAACACAGGAGGTGTTACCAAATATTCCTTTATTTTGTTGAAGGCCTGTTGACATTTTTCATCCCACTTAAAAGGTTCACCCTTGCAAAAAAGATGTTGGAAAGGATGACATTTGTCTGCTAGTTGTGAGATAAATCTATGAATGGATTGTAACCTTCCTTGTAGACTATGAAGCTTCTTGAGATTTGTTGGCAGAGGCATTTCCATGATAGCTTTTACTTTGTCAAGGTCCACTTCTATTCCTCGTCGAGACACAATGTATCCCAATAGTTTTCTAGATGTTACACCAAATACACATTTCTTTGGGTTCAACCTGACCTGATACTTCTCTAGTCAATCAAAGATTTGTACTAATACCTGTAGATGTCCTTCTCTTGTTTTGGATTTCCCTAGAATATCATCAACATAGTCTTCCATGATAGTGTGAAAAGGGTCATGGAAGATAACTGTCATGGCTCATTAATAAGTAGCTCCAACGTTCTTGAGACCAAAAGGCATTACAACCCACCAGTATGTACCCCATGGACAGATAAACGATGTTTTGTCTTAATCTTCCTCTGCTATTCTGATTTTGTAATACCCTGAGAATCCGTCCATCAAAGATAGCATTTCATGTCCAGCTGTGAGATCTACAATGTTGTCTATGCTTGGTAGTGGAAAGTCATCTTTAGGGCATGCTTTATTAAGATCTTTGAAATCTGTGCAACAGCGAGCTCGTCCATCAGGTTTTGCTACAGGTACCAAGTTTGAAACGCATTATGGATAATCAATAGGCTTTATGAACTTTGCTTCTAATAGCTTCTGAATCTCTACCTTAACCAATAGAGCTACTTGCGGATGCATTTTGTGCAATTTTTGTTTGACAGGTTTGGCATTAGGAGATACTGCTAAATGATGTACCACAAGTGATGGATCTAGACCTGGAATGTCAGCATAAGTCCATGCAAAATTGATAGCTCTTTTTATGAAAAATGTTGTGAAATCTCTTCTTTCCTGCTCTGATAGTGATGCTTCCAAAAAAGTGATCTTTGGATTTTGCTCTGTGCCCAAGTTCATGTCTTGTGATTTTTCAACTAGCACTGTTGATTTCTCATGATAGTCAGTGGCGACAGGAAGATCAAATCCCCCATCCTCGGGTGCCTCAGGGAGGTTTTCACCTTCGGATACGTCCTTTATTTTTACTTTTTCATGATCAAGAGGTGCCTTTTAGTTTTCACCTAGTGGCCTATCTTTTTTTTTTTAATTTCACTTTTGTGACTGAAGGATTTGATACTTCCGCCAAAATATGCTAGTTTAGGGACATCCATCATGAAACTTGCTTTATGATCACCCAATGGAATGCCTTGTCATAATCCCATGAATTCAGTAATAGCTTCATCATTTTCAAATGTATCCAATATCGGTGCCCCCTGTTGGTCCCAATCGATGAGGTCAGGATATACGAGTGAAAGAGTAACGGATGAATGGTGACAGCTAGAGGAAGTTGTGGAAATCATGAAGATGGAGGTTTCATGAAAAGGGTTAGTGATATGAAGGGAGGAGTCGTCGATGGTATCCAAACTAGAAGTCTCTCCTACCGAGGAAGATCCAGCTTCCATATCAGAAATACACTTAATGTCCTTGGATTGCGGTACCTCCAGCTAATAGCCAAGGCCTTGCTTATTAAACTTCTTAGACACAATAATGGGTTCAATAGGTCCTTGTTCCTATGATCCCAATCCACCATGTTCTTTGTAGCCCATGTTCTTAATGATGCAGAACCCATTGTTATATCTCTCCACTTCAAGTTGGACTTGGTCATTCTCATCATAGAATATCCAAGAGTTGATGTCATTGATGTCTTCATCATCTAGGAATCCACCTTTAATGAACACTGTGGGTGGGGCTTTTATGACAGCTGTGGATGAAGATGGCTTGGATGTAGAAGGTTTGCCATGAGATTTGGGAGACAAGGGAAGAGTTCCAACACAACAAGATTCTTGCAATGTGTACTCACCTGGACCATGTTCAGTGTACTTGATACAGAGATTGGAAGTGGCTTTGCTATTTGATGGCTTGATTAGAGTGGATGGATCTACATAAGATGAAGATGGATATGCTTCGGTGTTGGTGGGAATGCAGTTAGGGCTTTGATACTTAGCTTGAAAAGCACGAAAAAATTCAAATGGATTAGGATCAGCATGGATAGTAATCTCAACACCGTTATGTGGAAATTTAAGACATTGATGGTATGTAGAAGGAACCGCTTTAAGGGCATGGATCCATGGATGACCAAGCATGATGTTATAAGGAAGCTCAATATCAAGGACTTGATAATGGGTGTCAGTAGTGACAGGACAAACTTGGATAAGCAAGTGAATAATCCCTTCAGTATCTCTCTCAGCATCATCATATGCTTTGATAGTAATGACCTTAGAAGTGCCAACATCTTTCTCAGAATATCCCAATTATTTTATTAATTTTAAGGAATATATATTAAGACCAGCTCCACCATCCACTAAGATTCATTTGATACGGCATTGGTTGACAAACACTTCTATGTGGAGGGCTGAAGATCTTTGTCAGAAAAGGTTAGGTGGCACGGGGCTGCAATGCTAGCTACCATAGATTGGAATTGTGTGGTATTGATATCATTGGGCACCGAAGATTCTTGTAAGGCTTTGTCAAGGACAACTTTGTGGGCAGGGGATATGTGAAGCAACTCAAGAATGGAGATATGTGTAGGTATTTTACCAAGGTGATCAAGGATATTATAGCTAGAAGATGGTCGAGGAGGGTTAACAGGTGCTCCTTGAATGGTAACACGGCCTCTGTGAGTAGTTATAGCGCAATCAGGTGCTTTGCCTTGGACAGTAATGGTAGAAATGTGGGCTTGGTCAATGCGGCCAATAGTGGATGATTCATAGTTGTACTGAATGGCATTCCCAGTATGAGGGTTACTTGGTTTGTCATGATATGGAAGTGGATTTTTAAAAGCATCTAGATCATAATTTGATGTCGGTTGTTGTGTAGGTTGTGATGTTGGGGGTGTGATTTTAATTAAACCTTGATCGATGCAATCTTGAATAACATGCTTTAAGCACATACAACCATTTGTTTTGTGTCCTTTGACTCTATGGTAATCGCAATACTCATTCTCTTTGTACCAAGGAGCTTTGAAGACCGGTTCGCTGTTGGGTGGTGCATCCGGTACATGATATCTCCCGCTTGGAGAAGCTTTCGAAGGATAACTTCCATAGGTTCCGCTAATGGTGTGAATTGTTGTCGAGGATTTGAAGTTTGGTGTTGTCAAGTTCATTGAAAAGGTTGAGTTGTTGTAGAGGCGGCCTGAATGTTGATAGGAGCTTTCATTGTTTGTATGTTTTTTGCGTCTACAACACCATCATTAACAACATTCTTGTTCTTGTTCCAAAAGCAAGATTTATCATTGGAGCTTTGAGGATTGTCCTTGTTATCTCAAAAAATCTTGATAGTGCCCTTAGCAATTAAAGCGCGTTCAATTATGGTTCCTTTGGAAACAAGTTCATCAAAGGTGCTAGCACTTTGTAATTGTAATTGGGATGAAAGCTCGGGATAAAGATTTTGGATAAAGATATTGAGTTGTTGTTTCTCAGGTATTTCCCATGATAGTTTGCTAGCCATATTACTCCATCATTGAGTAAATGAAGAGAAAGCTTCACCATTGCGTTGTTTATTGTTGACAAGGTCATTCATGTTCACTTCATGTTCAATGTTAAAAGCGAAATGTGATTGAAATTTATTTGCTAGTCCTGCAAAAGATTTAATGCCCAGAGGTAAATGAGAGAACCATTCAAGAGCTTGTCTTGCTAAGCTTCGGGGAAATAGTCTTAGAAGATATGTATCGTCTTGAGCAACATCGAGACATGCAATAAAGAATGCTCTAAGATGGTCTTCCAAATTTCCTTTTCCTTTGTACTTGTCAAATTGTGGAATTTCAAAGTGTGGTGGAAAAGGTGTCATATGAAATGACTTGTCAAATGGATAAGCGCATATGTCTTGTAAGGAAAATGTCTTCTTGCTTTGCCCTACCGCTTTGTTAATCATTTGTTGAACATATGTCGGAGATAATTGTTGTTGTTGCAAAGGGGGTTGTTGGTTGGGAGGCGAAGTGTAATATGATGTGTATTGTGGTTGTTGTTGTGGGATATATGAAGCCATGACTGTTTGTTGAGGTTGCATACTCACAGTATATGTCAAAGGATTAGTATGTGACACATATGTGTTTGAGGATTGTTGTCCATGAGACACAAGTGGTGGTTGAGTATATTTCTATGAATTAGTGCTAAGGTTTTGCATCACATAGGAAGTAGCGGATGGATTGACATTGGTCAATGGTTGTGAATTTAGTGTTGGATTTGTAATATGGTAAGTGATGGAAGGATTGGTAGATGCGGAAGAAGGATGAACATTTGGGTTTGTGTTTTGGACAACATGAGGATTGGTATATGTCATATGTTGGGTGATAATAGGTAATCCTTGAGTAGTATAAGACGGATTGATGGTTTGTGAAGGATTATAGGAGGATGGTT
Source organism: Cunninghamia lanceolata (assembly GCA_027924645.1). Classification (NCBI taxonomy): domain Eukaryota; kingdom Viridiplantae; phylum Streptophyta; class Pinopsida; order Cupressales; family Cupressaceae; genus Cunninghamia; species Cunninghamia lanceolata. The sequence continues at coordinate 18,886,634 of BSBN01000112.1, read as the reverse complement.
GAATTGATGTAAGTTGATCAACATAAGAGACCGCAATAGTAGGATTAGCTTGTGAAACAATAGGCGGGTCACTCATGTCAATCAGACTAACATTGGGGTTGTATGGTGTGTTGGATGGGTCCGTAGAAATTGTGGAGATCATATTAGTAGTGATAGGAATATGGGATGTGGTGTCCACATGTGATGCAATGAGAGTAGCGGATTGCAATGGTTGTGAAGCTTGGATAGTTTGTGTTGTTTGGATAGCTTGGGAAACTTAAGGAGTATGGGATATGGGGATAGCTTGTGACAATTGAGGAGTTTGCACTTGGGCAACATGGATAGCTTGTGTTACTTGAGATCGAGATACGGTCATGGTAGGAGGAGTTGTATGTCATGGAACATGGAAAGATGGAATGGTCAGATTTTGTGAAAGCAAAGGAAGTACATTAGTCAGAGTTATCAAAGGTTCTAAAGTATACTCCGAGCTTGGTAGGTTGAATGAAGTAACAATAGGCAATGAAAGAGATGGGTTGGAAGATGGATTTTGTAATATGGTATGAGATGGCGTAGCTATAATGGATGGTCCCTTTGCAACAACAGCGGGAGTGCTTGGATCATGTTCTCGAATAGTGGATATGTCAAAGTATCTTGGTAATTTGGCTCCCATATGTGCTAATTGCAAGAAGTAGCGATTAGGATCAGATAAAACAAGCCTCTCAAATTGGTCCCATACATGTGTGTCTCTAAATTCTGATAAGTCCTCTTGGGATTGCTCTTCATAAGTCTCCAGAAATGTTTTAGGTTGCACTTGTTGTGAGGATGACTCTCCAATGGTATACCCATCGGGCACAAACATGTGAGGAGGCATGCCGATTGTAAATTGAGTTGCACCTCTAAGGGGCGTTGCTCATGATTGTTGCATCTTGGCTTTCATCTCAGCTCACAGTTTTGCTTCCATTTCAGCTCTATATTGGCTCCTAGTTTGAGGCATGATGATTGATGTTGAAAATTGGACTTTAGCTTGTCAAGGTTGAGACCCAAAAGGTGATGATTGGTTGTTTGTTTGGTTGTTGGTTGCTAGGGTAGTTTGTTGTTTGCTTTGTTGTCATTGGGTTGCTTGGTTGATATTATTGGGTTGCTTATTTGTTGGTTGCTAGTTGTTGGTTTGCTTGGTTAAAATTCCCTAGAGGATAGCTCACACACTCAAGGAAAAAGTTGATTGTTGATGTTGATGTTTTGCTGATATTGCTAAGGCTAAAGCCAAAAGATGATGTTTTGTTGTTGTTGGATTGGTTGATTGATGCTTGGTTTTGCTGATTTGAGGTCTCAAGATGATAGAAAGTCCACAAAGTCTAATTTTTTGTTATGCTCAAGATAGGAGACAAAGTTCAGGTGTCTGCAAATGATCAGAGGCAGGTCTAAAAGCTAATGTTGAAGCTAAGCAAACTAGAAATGTAGCTGATTTGGCTGAGTTTATACGGATTGCTAATGTTTAGCCAAAAGCGACAGATAATAGCTCAAATGTGACTCAAATAAGGCCAAAAGCGACTGACAATAGCTTAGAAGCGATCTAGTTTTAGTTCAGGTGATAGGCTATAATATTAACCAGAGGAGAGCCAACTTGCTATAGGCGAATAGTTTTGGTTCAAAAGTAATTTTCTGTTGGTTAAAAGTGACTTAGTTCAGACCAAGTCAAGCAGCAGTTGTTCAAAGGTGATTCAGTTGAAGCAAAAGGTGACTAACTGTTGTTTAAAGGCAATCTGGCTAACTTTATGCGGGCAGTTATAGTTCAAAAGTGAGTTTGTGTCTATCAGGGAATATGTTTGAATTGTGTTTTTGACAAGAAAATAGTAATTTCAGTCAGTCACACTCACAACAATCACAAACTTGTCAAACCTAGGCTAGGAAAGGACTATATTTGTTGAGTCCCTTGGCCATGCCTATTCAAAGCAGATAACTTCAGGATCTTGGTAGCACCGACTCCTCTCCACGGCACTCACTTCTCACACATACCAAGATCTGGGTTTCCCAAGGCTTGTCCCCCCACCAAACTTTAGGATTGTTCCTACTATCTCTACTAAGAAACACATGAATCGGGGCAGCTTCAAAGGTCCCACCTTTTGTGTCAACAAATAGAAGGTTTTTGGCTACTACACAAGGTTGCTAGTAAGGGCATGCGTTCGGGTGGCTATATGTGCGGCAGCACTACTCTCCATTATGGAGTCTCCCAGCCTTCAAGGGTTACGCCTCGGAGGGTTTTGGGGGAGGTTGGCTATCGGTATAACACAACAACACCTGTTGTTTATGGATTTTGATATAAATAATTTTTTTATATAGTGATTCAGAAGGACTTGGCTTTAGCCCATTACCGCTTGGGTCGTACCCCTTCTCACACCGGGAAAGCAGGCCCTCTAAAGATAATAACAAGTTCTCATACACCTAAGATCCATTTGATAGGCAAGGGGAGAGGATACTTTTTCTATTAAATTTGGGTTACAAACATACACATTCAAGCAATCAAGAATGATAAAACAAGCACGAAGCAAGCAATGATTCTTTTTAAGCATCAAGCCCAAATGTTCCTAAATTAGTGAGAAAACACAAGTCTTGGACCGATCGAAGCTGCAACAGATATGTTAGTAGTTTGATAACCTCATTTTCTTAGACAATCGATAAGATGTTGTACAAATACCCAATTAGTAGCCAAGAAAACTAAACTGCAAATGATAAAAACTGAAAGTGACACAGTTACCAGAGGCGATCAACTGTTGATCAAAAGTGATTTGTATTCTACCGCAAGCAAAATGTTACAGATCAGAAGTGATGCTAGTAAACCCAAATGCGAAATGATAAAGCTTAGAAGCGATGCGAAAAAGAAACAGGCAACTGATTGCAGGTCCTAAGCGACTCATATTTGCGAAAAAAATAAGATATAACAAAAAACCCTCGTTTTGCAGAAAGTGATCCAGATAGCTAAAAGCGATCACTGTCATATTAAAAGCGATGCAAATAAGAACATAAGTGACCACTGTTAGCTTGTAAGTGATGTAAAAAAGATAATAAGCGACTACTGTTCACTCAAAAGTGATCCCAGGAATGCTAAAAGCGGCAGGTTTCAGCTTAAAAGTGATGTGTGTTCAGGCAGCGACTAGTTTTCTCTCAGAAGCAACTGGAACTTGCTGTAAGCGCTCGAAAAATCTGATATTCACAAAAAAAACTTTAAATAGCAAAGTAAATCAAGGATGTGCGTCCCACCGGGCGTGTCAAAATGTGATAGATAAAAATTAGGTTAATAAGATCAAGCATAGCCATGAAAACCTAACCCTACCATCATCAAAGAATTGAATCCAAATGAAATCAAAAGCATGCAATTCAAGAATAAAATCACCTAGATTGTATGATTCCTTGTTTATGGTGTGGATTGCTTCTCAACAATGAACAATTATGAAGATAAAAGTTGCCATGATGGATGGATAATGATAATAAGCTCAATAGATGATAAAATGCTCAAGATGATAATGTAGACGCAATACGAATGCTGGATAGATGTAGTATGGAATGAGAGGGTGTTTATATAGAACTCAACCAAAATCAATCAAGGGTGGAGATTTGGTGGCTATGTGAATGGATAAGATTAAATGATAATCATAGATGAATGTGTAAATGACAAGTGGAGGGAAGATCAGGCTTATGTGTGCCCGTATACATAAAAAGTACATGTGAAAGATATTAAATGAAAGATGTAGTACCACTTATCTTTTTTAAATAAAAGAGGCACACATGTCGGCTCATTGAGATAAATGATAAAAGAACTTAATTAAATAAATAAAATTTATTTTATTAATTGGAAAGTGGGTTTGTGAATGAAGTTTTAATTAAACAAATAAGATTTATTTAATTAAAATAGATAGAAAGACGATAATTAAATAATTAAAGATTGTTTAATTATATATTAAAAAAAATAGAAGAAATAACTAATGAAATAATTAAATAAATATAAATTTATTTAATTAATTTAAGAAATAAATGATAGGGAAATTGCTCAAGTGTGTTAGACAAATGAAGATAATAGCTAATGTAATATTTGAATGCTAATGATAATTAGGTCAATTTTGGGTGTCTACACATAGTTCTTTGATTATAATACAAGAAACCAATCTAGATTAGAAAGGTGCATGTGATGCCTAGAGATCTATTTGGGATGGTTTTGATTTGGGAATTATTAGTGCCCAAGGTACCTCTAGTGGGCTCCTTATTGCTTAGGATTCTCATAGCCTCTCCAAGATTGATAGTCACTAAGGTGAACATTGGTTCTCTCTCTAATTTTTTAGTCGAATGGAGTCATTTTCACTTATGTGAATGTTTATGCTCTAAATTCTCCAATAAAAAAAATGTTGTTAGCTCTCCATTTTATTATACATTGAAGAATGTAAACCTAGCAGCCTAATACCTGTTGATGATTTCAATCTTTTTTTTCCTTCTATAAAATGAGGTGGCTCTGAAATTAGAGATCCTGTAGTGTAAATGCCACTCATATTAATACAATAAAATATTGCACAAAAGAGTAAGAATTAAAATTTTTACTCAAAATAATTTATTCCACAATAATATTCCAACATGAATATACAATAAGCTAGTGAACATAGCTTAATAAAACATAAAGATAAACTCCTTACATCACCATAGCCATTGATACAACAAACTTCGATATAACACAAACTGTTATTCTTTGGAGATCATCATATGTGAATGTGAGGATGGAGAGAGCATCATCAGAGTGATTTACCACCCATCCATGAAGCTTACACTTTTCCAGCCTTACTCCAAACAGGAGAAGCCCAACCCTTCACGAGAGGTCTAGTAATTGGAACTGACAAGCGTGATGGAATCTGGTGTAGCATGATATATCTAACATTTAACAAATAGTACAAACTATAGAAAATGAACTTATATCATGATATGGTAGAGAGTAAATAAATAAATCAAACCAGTGCAAATACTTAATTGGATTCCAAAGATTTGACCAAAGCATCTTTGTGACCCCATATTTGGCACTCATCTAAGACTTGAAACTAATTTAATACTAAGTCTAATAACACAAGTAATAAGTAAACATATCTACTTAAATTTATCATTCAAAAATGGTAAGATTAAATTCTCTACCTTGATTAATATGAATAATCAAGTGCATATGTCGACTATATTACTTACATGCAATAATACAACTTCAAATATCGATAATATCATAAATGATTGTACTATACAACTTACCACATCAACAAGGTCTAATAGAAAATAAATATAATTCTCATCCAAAGCTCATTTTACATTTACCCAATGTTAATATTACATAGAGCATAAGGTTGTGCAGAAAAACCACCTTCGAACACTCTTGTGCAATACCATTTCATTTTGTCCTACTATAAATCATGAGAAGCACAACAAATTTGCACCCTGTATAAATATATAGAAAATTATAAAACATGACATTGGTGAGTCCTTATAGCAATTTAGTTACCCAATAGTATCAACATGAAGAGGTAAAAAATAGAGTTATAAGAGAAACAAAACTGCCCTAGTCTTCAGGAATGCGAAAAAAAGAAGAATAGGTCTTATATAAAGAATTAGTGCTAAACTAGATATTCTAATGCATAGGGCATGATTTATGAACAAGACCGACTCTATCACATACGTTTAAAAGCATGATTCTATAGGTGATAGTCGCATAAGAATTTATCCATCAGGAATAAAGATAACGAACTATGACATCAAGAGAACTTCATAAGGTTAAATTTACTCAAGAGATGGGTATAATAACCCATGGTCAAGTTGTGCATAGATTATATTATATATATATATATATATATATATATATATATATATACACACACACATATATATATATATAATTCAATGAACACGTGGTTCAAATAATATGATGCTAGTATATATAAATATAAATATAAGTATGTATGTATATATATATATATATATGCCATCTTGGGGATGGCTCCCATTATATTATATTATAAAGGAAAAAATCTTACATAGTAGCTAATGCTCTACTGAGCATGCCATTGATATATATAGAGTATGGTTGTGAGAAGCCTGAGATTACATTAGTTCATGCATAATAAACAGTATGCCTTAAGCAGATTCAAGCAGTCGGCCTACTTGGCCCTTAGTGAACTCCTCATGTTGTTCCTGGATCTATTTGCAGAAAACCTCCATGTTCCTGCATTCAATACTGGCTTTGAAAGCTACCAACATTCTTTCTACCTTTTTTTATCCCACCTTCCTCACATAAGCATCCTTCGGAGTAATCTTCATGTAGGCAGGGCTAGCAGTAGGGATCGTGCTCATTATTGTCATGTGGTTTCCTTGAGACACAAGATGAGCCCCCACAACACTCCCCAGTGATCGCCCCGCATTATCAGCACTATATTGGCAAAAAAAGATCTGGTAAACTCTACCATCATGAATATGGCCTCCACTTCAAGAGCCACCCCTAATAACCTTCAGAATGGCTTCACGCGCTGGTTCCTCCCAAAGGCGAAATAATCGGCCCACTTGTTGTTCTTTGCACTCCTCCACACATGAACACCTTACACCCATTACCATATTCTCAGTCATCTTTCTCTGCAGACATGCTTTCGGACCACTTCTTAATATAGCATCGACGTTCCCTCCTATGCACCCATGAAAAAGCCATACAAACAGTCAGTTCTACTCAAAACTAGCTAAACTCTTATGGCAACTTTCTTTTCTCAGATCTCCTTATCTTCCCCGGTGATCCTGCCTATCCTTTGGAGATCCAGAGCCGTCAGATTTTATTCCCAACTCCAATTGCTTCTACTATATCTCCTACTATGCCCGTCCTTCCCAATCCTCCTGCAGCAACTTGTCCAAATCTGTCCATCTATCATGATTCAGCCCACAGATCTCATATGTACTCCCGCTCGCTCCTGCATTAGCTAGTGCGTCTGCCACCCTATTTGCTTCTCTATAGATATGATTTATGGAGAAGTCCATATCCTTTAGCATTTCTCAAACTCTTCTTATCCCTTTATCAAGAATCTAATTTAACGCGCCTTTTTTCTTCACTGCATTTACTATTACCATAGAGTACCCTTCGATGTCTACTTATGTACAGCCTCAATCCCAACACTCATGAACCCCACACACTAAAGCCTCCAGTTTTGCCACATTGTTTGTGGAAATACCCAAAGAGCCTGAAGCTACCCACACTAAACACCCTGCTTCATCTCTGAGGACGTATTCAAAGCCTGCTTTCCTGGGGTTGCCTTTGGAGGCCCCATCAAAATTCAACTTGAGTCTTCCACTTGGGGGCACCTTCCATTTAACCATGGTTCTTGTCTTCTTTTTACCCATCAATCCTTTCGGCAATTTTAGATCCAGCCACTCCTTCATAACAAAGTCATCCCACATAGTGAATTTCGACCCCCCATTCAGAGAGGCACATGAGTTAAGAATTTCCACCAGCTCGTGCTCTATCTTCCACTTCACTATCTCTAAACTGTTTTCCTTTCCTTCAAAAATCCTAAGGTTCCTTTCTCTCCACACGTGCCACATGATCATCAAAGGGAGTGAGATCCAAATTCTTCCCCATAAACCTTTTTTGCTAAGCCTCAACCATCCTTTTAGGAAATCTATAATGTAGTTGCTTTTTAGTCCTTTCCACTCTAGGCACTTTAGGAAATGATTCCAACATTCCTCTGCTAACTGGTAACCTAATAATAAATGATCTAAGCTTTCTTCATCTTGTTTGCACATAACACATCTGCTAGGGCCTTGGATACCTAATCTATGCAATCGGTCTCCTATGAGAATACCCCTATGTAGAACCGCCCATGAGAAGGCTCCTACCTTCGGGAGGACCCCCTTTCCCCAACACAGATCCTTTGGCCAAGATTCCACCTCAACGTCACTTATTTCCAGCTTTAGGAGATTATAGCCAATTTTGATAGATTACTAACCTAATTTGGCACCACACCATTGAATCTCATCTTCCCCATCACTAACTACCACCCTTCTATAACGCATCACCTCTCTAAATTTTACCTTGACCTTTTCTGCTACAATGAACTCCACATCCACCCATTCCACTCTTCCCAAATCATTGATTGACTTTATGTAATCCGTCACCTTGTCACCTCTTTCTTAGGTCATCTTGGTTTTCAATTCTTCAAAATATCAATCCAATTCTAATGCCTCCAATCCTTCAGGCCACGAGTCCGTCCAGGATTTCGCTTTCTTGCCATTGTTGATGCTCCATGTGAGGTGATTCTAGATTATTGGCCTGCATTTTCTCATGAAATTCTAGATTGCAAAACCTCCTCCCAAATTTGCTATGGTGAGCACTTTGTTTGATTCAGGTTCATCTAAATATTTATTTTGCATAATCTTGCACCAAATCTTGTTTGGGGACTTAACCATTTTCCAAATCAATTTTGCCCCTAGCACCTCATTTTGGAGTTTTATCTCCCTCATTCCCATTCCTCCACTTTCCTGTGAACAAGTGGTTTTCCTCCAACCAACCAGGGGGGTCCCCTTTTCTTCTTGCACCCCTTCCCATATGAATTTCTTCCACAACCCCTCAAGTAAAGACCTCACTTTTTTTTAAAGCGGTAAGCATAACATCATGTATGTGGGGACTGCTCCTAGAACTGCCTTTAACATCTTGATACGTCCTACCAGAGTTAGTCATCTGCCTTTCCATGCTTCTACTTTATTTCTGGATTGTGAAACTACATCTTCCCATAACATTGTTTTAACCGCTCCAATAAACATAGGTGCTCCTAAATATGTGGTCAGTACTTTGTCTATCTAACACCCAAGGATCGTGGCTATTTGGTTCTGCCACCTTTTGGAAACATTGAAAAAGAACACCCTTGATTTTTCTATATTTATTAACTGCCCTGAGAGCTTACTGTAACTTTCTAGAACCCCTTTAATCACATTTGCTTCTGCCAAGGTGGCCTTCCCGAATATCATCATGTCATCTATGAATTAGGCATGTGTTATCGAGTCCAAATTCCTGGCTACCCTAACTCCTTTCCAGGTGAGATCATGGAAATCTAACATGAAGGAAAATACAAGAAAATACAAACAAATCAATGCAAATATACCTTCAAGCCAACCCACAATCCATGGTTAAGGTTGAGAATGTCGCACCCAAGAACATTCTAGCTTTACCCACAAGATTGAAATGTGAAATGCTCTCATGCAAATGCAAATCACTAAACCCTAACTCAAAGATGCAAATGGAATTTGACAAAATGATGATATGCTCAAGATTAGATCCCAAATGGCTTAGAAGAGGGTTGTATTTATAGAAAAGCTTGATTGAAATGAAGTGATGAGATTTGATTTTGACTTTAGGTAGGTGGATGGCTGGGATTAATCATGCAAAGGACAAGTTTAGCTTTGTGACAAGTGTGCAATGGAGAAGAGAGATGAATTTTAAATTACAATAAAAGACTAAGAGGTGCATGTGACAACGTAGTCATGTGACAAATGGAGGGAGGAGAATAATTAGTTCCCAATTTAAATAAAAATTATTTAAATTGGTAAGTCATGTGAATGGGGATAATTAATTAAATAAAGTGGGTTTATTTAATTAATTAAGGATGTGATTAAGTTGGAAATGGAATATTAACCAAATAAATATTTTATATTTATTTAATTAATATGGGCTAACATTAGAAAGGGGGAAATATTGAATTAATTAAATTAATTCAATATAGGTGACTAAGGGATTTAATTAATTAAATAAAATTTAATTAATTAATTAGGTATAAATTAGTAAAATGGCTAAGGTTGGGTGTCAATTAAATGGTTAGGACATTTTAGGGTGTCTACATTTGCCCCTCTTTGATGTGGCGTCATGACCTAGCAAGGAGTGGTGTCAGGTCAAAGAAAAGTTTACCCCAGCTGCAAGGAGGAATAAAATGGGTAAGGGATGCCCCCTCAAGAGATCAGGCAAAAAATAAAAACGTTAGAAAGGGGGAAATATTGAATTAATTAAATTAATTCAATATAGGTGACTAAGGGATTTAATTAATTAATTGGGGATAAATTAGTAAAATGGCTAAGGTCGGGTGTCAATTAAATGGTTAGGACATTTTAGGGTGTCTACATTTGCCCCTCTTTGACATGGTGTCATGACCTTGCAGGGAGTGGCATCAGGTCAAAGAAAAGTTTACCCCAGTTGCAGGGAGGAATAAAATGGGTAAGGGATGCCCCCCGAGCGATTAGGCAAAAAATAATTTTTTTGGGTGAACTCTCGAAAGATAAGAAGTGGAGGTGAAAAACAAGAAAATGATGGAAAAACAAGTTAGTAGGAAGAAGAACGGGTGAAAAAGGAGTTAATACGCTCCTTAGGGAAGAAAAAAATGAAAAAGGGGCGGTAAAGGTAAACAAGACATGTTAAACAGAGAATAAATTAGATGGATGAAAGCTTGGATGGGGGGATGAGCTAGGATTAGTACTTACATGATAACATTGAGAGCATTTCTAGGTTTATTATAGCAAAATAGGATAAAGTGCACAAAGGTATGAAAGGACCAAAGTGTTGATTATTATCCCAGTTTTGCATGGACCGAACCCACAAGCAAAGGGATAAGCACCTACACCCATAAGATAGCACAACCTTGCCTAGATGATGGAAGGGGACTCATAGCATAACCTCCTATAAACATAAAAGGTGAGATATGTGCTTAGATGCCCCAAGAGAGTAGTATGCTAGAACCGACACATCATCATCAAGATATGAATGCCATTCTTAGAGGTAAGGAGACCATCCCACAAACATAGCATCCAAAACAATGACTATGCTCCATTCTAGGTGTCCTTGTCCATGTACCAAGATACAATAGATCAAGGCAGCTTTAGAATATCCCTAGAACAAGGTAAAAGATAAAAAATCAAGAATCAACAAGATCAATCACAAGCAAGACAACAACCATGTTTTTCTTGCCAAGAGATGTTTAGATAGGATAAGGATGATAATGATAAAAGATAAATAGATTCTGCCTATTGTAGGAATGATATATCCATTAAGGCTAGAACTTGTTGATGATGTTGTTGGATTAGATGCCGAAAAGGATAAGCAAGCAAATAGCTAGCTATTTGTGATGATGTGGTTTGACTTTTTGATTAACAATTTTTGCATTTTTAGGATGATGTTTTGATGATGATGCTTAGTTGTCTTTGTGAATAGGTTTGATCAATAAGGACCATCCAACTAGGTTGAATGGGTGCATCTTGGGGACCTACGTACTGGATACTTCCTTTGTATTCCAGACTGCCTACATACCCGTATCCATAGGATCAAGATCCTTAAAAGATGTAGGCGAGATGAACATGTAGTTCTGGTTGGACTTGATGATGTAGGGATGGCTCATGGATAGAAAGGATGGTTTGAGTGGTTGCGAATGAAAGAAGATGATGCAGATTGATGATCTTGTGGGGTACATTTATTGCTTTAATTTTTTTATGATTATTTGATTTTTTGTGTTTTTAGGGGATATTTTGATTTTTTTGATTTTTTGAATGTTGTGTTTTTTGATATTATGAGATGACATTAGATGACAATTTGAGTAGCCTTTATGCTAGATACCAATGACAAGGGGAAAAAACTAAGTCTAGATGCAAGAATGAAGGTAGGATGGATGGATAAAAGGATGGGCAATAGTAAATGGGATGGAAGGCTCCTGGTATATAGATGGGTAAAAGGATAGGCCATGGAAAGGAAAGCTCACGAGAAATGGTTGGATAAAAGGATAGATTATGGAATGGAAAGCTCATGGTAAATGGATAAATAAAAGGATAGACTATGGAATGGAAAGCTCATGGTAAATGGATGGATAAAAGGATAATAGCAGATGGATGTATACATCATAAGGGAACTAGGATGTGATCTCCAAAGACTATGTTGCATAGGAAGAACATGCCCCATTCTAGGTAGAATACTTAGGAGTTGACAAATCTCATGATGATAGGATGACATGAGGGATTGGATTTGGATGATAAGGCTTATGATAGGTGGATAATGATAGGATTGTTTGGACAGGACGGAGGTATATCAAGAGATACCCAAAGCATATTTCAACATTTTGCCCCCATGTCTTCATCAAGATCAAAAGGAGGAAGGAAGGATGGATGGACTCAATATGATAGTTATGTGGGTGTAATGGATAAGGATGGTAAGATAGGATAGTATGGAAATGGTATGATAGGATAAATAGTTTGGATGAGAAATGATAGGTTGGAAATGATAAGATGGATGAGACAATGTGCCCCCAAGTTTAAGTGACATAGAAGATCAACCTACACATGATGCCTGTTTGCCAGGTTTTCATCATGGTACTTATCCAAGGTGCCACCAAGGGTGGTTTTCACCACTGGACAAAGAGATTTATCTTTACTTTTTTTATTTTTTATTTTTCTTTTTTTGATTTTTTTGATTTTTTTGATTTTTCTTTTTTTGACTTTTTTGATTTTGGAATTAGTGGGTATGGATGGGAGGGACTCAAGTGTCTAGTTCCATGAAGGGGATAGTGTCTCATTAGAAAGGAATGATGTTGTCGCATGGACCATGTCATATGTCAATATGCTCATGGATGTTGGTAAGGGAGTTGCATGAAAGTGAAATGGATAAGATAGATAGTGGATTATGGAGGGAACGATAGTGGATTATGTAGGACTTATGAAAAAGCATGGACCATAGGGATATGATAAGTGAAATGTGTTGGATAATAGTTAAATTATGGGGTGACAGAGGTATGGAAAGGAATCATGACAAACAGCTACACACACCATGTTAAACATGGAAGCTTGTGATTGGATGGAGGTGTAGGAAGCAATGGTGATGTTTTCTTAGGAGATGGATGATTTAAGCATTTGGGTACCCATATGGACTCAGTATATTTATGATTTTTGCTTTTCATGTGGGATGAAAGAATTTTATATTTTTGAACGGAATGGATGGAAGAGGATGGTTGGGATTTTTGAGAGATGGATGCCTCATTTGACTTGTGTGATTTTTGTTTAGGTACCCAGACCATTTTAGTTTTGGACTTTGCTTTTGAAGGTATGGGTTTGGATAGCTTTTTGGATTGCTTTGACTTTTTGCATTGATTTCCTAAGGCATGAGGACCCTTAGGATTTTTGGCTTTAGGTAACAAGGCATCCAAATGTTTGTTTTTGAATCCCATGGGGTGGATGGAATGAGTGGAAGCTTTATGTTTATATAACGTGTGCATTTGTTGGTCATGATTAGGAATGTAAGGGTATTTATGAATGATTGGGATATTAGGAGTTGGAAGCAATGGTGTCAAAGTGTATGGACAGATACTAGGAATTGGTAGGAGTGGATGGTGGAAGGTGTATGGTCACATGCTTTTGACAGTTGTAGGATGATGGAGGTGGAATGTCGGCATATGTTTTAGGTATGTGATAAGGTTTGCGATGGAAAGTGGTGGACTTAGGAGGCATGGAAGAATTACCAACATCTTTAGATTGCTTAACTTGGGGTTGTATCCAAGGCCAAATGAGCATGGAGATATTTTGACATGGATAGGGTCCAAAATACCTTGTCCATGGAGGCCTAAGCCTTTACCTTGGTAATTCATGTTTTGGAGCATGCGATGGATAGTGGGATTAGGTATAGGTGGAATACTAGACATGAGTTCGTTGTTGGATGGAGAAGGTGAGATAGAGGATAATGGGTGTTGGTGTTCTAAGGAGGAACACTCATGGATGAAGGTGGTAAGCCCAATAGGATATGATGGTGGATTTGAAATAGGGTTGATGGTGGATGTGGAAGGATCATTATTGGTTTGATCTTCTATGCTTGCTTTGGAGGCCTTTGTCTCATCAAGGGGAGTGGATGTTTTTAGATCATAGATAGGGCTAGATGGAGGATAGGTTGGATCAATTTGGATATCTTGCTCATGGATGGTTATGGGAGGAAGGATGGGATCAAGGTGTTCGTAGATAGGTTCTTCATCATGGATTTCGTCTTGATCATGGAAGAGATATATGTTATAAATGGGGTGCATGGAAGTAATTTGGTCTTGATTAGGATGGGGGCTTTATGTTTCAACATGCTTTGGACTTGATTCTAGGCATAGCTCATGTGTTTGCATGGAGATGGAAGTGATTTGGGTAGATGTGGTGGGTGCTTGGATGGATGTGTTAGGTGCTTGACTTATGGGTTCTTGAACATGGCTACATGGTGGTTCTTGACTTATGATAGGACATTGTTCAAGAGGTTTGGTGGGTGTTGAATTGCATGAGGGTGTTTGATTCCTTGCTAATAGCCAATGGATGACATCCTTCATGAGTGTATGGGTTGAAGAACAATATAAAGGATGGATAATGATGGTTGATAGTGTAGGATTAGGATTGGGATTGGATAGGTGGGTGATGGGATTAGGTAGTGACGTTCTTGAATGGGTTCAAGGATAGGTGTTGGAATAGATGGTGGTGTTGGAGGGGTGGTGGATATGGAGGACTCCCTAGCTTCTCTTTTTCTTTAGAGACGATCCCTCCAGGATTCGTTGGATGTTGTGGACTTAGGATTTGGAAGGTTTTATGATGGATTAGATGGTGTATTAGATGGTGAATGGGTGATAGGGTTTAATTGATTGGGAGATACATAGGATGATGGATTAAGGTTGATAGGGTTGGAGGGATATTGTGATGGAGTGATTGGAGGATGGGGACTAGGGGGTGGGGGATTTGGATGGGGAAATGGTTGTTGATATAGGTTTTGGATTTCGGTTATGAGGTGTGCTATATTGGTGTTCCCTTGGTCAAAGTTAGCATGACAAAGGTTGGGAGATGGATAAGTTGGAGGTATTGATTGGTTGGATAGGTATGATGGCATGGATGTATAAGGGGATGAAGATTGATATGAAGGTAAAGGTTGATATGAGGTTGAAGGTTGATCTGATGTGGATGGGGATGAAATAATAGGATGATGATGATGTAAGGGTATGATGAGGATGATGTAAGGATAGGATGATGAAAAAAATATAGGATCCCAAATAGCTTAGAAGAGGGTTGTATTTATAGAAAAGCTTGGTTGAAATGAAGGGATGAGATTTGATTTTGACTTTTGGTAGGTGGACGGCTGGGATTAATCATGCAAAGGACAAGTTTAGCTGTGACAATTGTGCGATGGAGAAGAGAGATGAATTTTAAATTAGAATAAAAGGCGAAGAGGTGCATGTGACAACGTAATCATGTGACAAATGGAGGGAGGAGAATAATTAGTTCCCAATTTAATAAAAAATTATTTAAATTGGTATTGAATTAATTAAATTAAATCAATATAGGTGACTAAGGGATTTAATTAATTAAATAAAATTTAATTAATTAATTGGGGATAAATTAGTAAAATGGCTAAGGTTGGGTGTCAGTTAAATGGTTAGGACATTTTAGGGTGTCTACACCAGGCTCCTCTTCTTTGGCTATTCTTGGTGAGCCCTCCCAATGCCTCCACCATGAGTACAAACAAAAAGGGGGGTAAGGGATCCCCTTGTCTCAAACCTTGAGACATCTCAAAAACCACAGAAGGAACCATTAACTACAATCAACATTTTGGCTGTTGATATACATTGAAATATATTCTCTAGCCATTTTTGGCTAAACCCCATCTTTCTCAAGATTCTCATGAGAAAGCTCCATTTTACTCTATCATACACTTTGCTGACATCCAATTTTATAAGCATGCTTCTTTGCTTGGCTTGGTTTATGGAATGGATCACTTCATTGAATAAAATGATACTATCCACTATCTCTCTTCCTGGGGTGAATCCATTTTGGTTTTCAGAGATGATTCTTCCCATAATCTTTTTCAACCTATTTGTCATTGCCTTGGTGAGTATCTTGTAAATCATGTTACAAAGTGAGATTGGCCTGTAGTTTGTAACTGATTTACAATCTATCTTTTTAGGAATAAGGGTAATCACCGTGTTATTTATTTCTCTCACGAACTTGCTCTTCTTCCTTAGCTCTTCTACTATCTACTATACCTCTTTCCCTACAATACTCCAGCACTTTTGGTAAAACAAGGTTGGGAAACCATCTAGACCCGGTGCCTTGTCTGGTTGTAACTGGAAGGCCATGGACATCAATTCTTCCTCTGAAAAAGCTTCATTTGGTAAAGTATTATCTTCCTCGCTTATCACTTTTTCTATCCCATTCGAGGCTTGTCCAATGTCGATCCAATCTTGACCCTCCTCCAGCACCAAAAAATTCTGGAAATAGCTAACTATTTCTTCCTCAATATCCACTGAATTGGTCAGAATTCTCCCTTCCTTATTTGTTAATTCAAAGATTTTATTTATCATTCTTCGAGCCTTTATTGAATTGTGTAA
The DNA here is from genome assembly GCA_027924645.1 of Cunninghamia lanceolata. Taxonomy (NCBI): domain Eukaryota; kingdom Viridiplantae; phylum Streptophyta; class Pinopsida; order Cupressales; family Cupressaceae; genus Cunninghamia; species Cunninghamia lanceolata. Next base: position 18,870,243 of record BSBN01000112.1, on the reverse strand, counting down.
AAACTTTGTATTCTAATCCCCATCTTCTAGCCATGCTTCTCTAGCTTTAGCCTTCCAGAATTCTTCTTCCCTAGTGAGTAACTCTTCATGCTCTTATATCAACTTATTTTCTTTCACAAAGTCCTCTTGAAACATCTTGTTCTTGAAAACCTTTTCATTCAATTCCGCTAGTTCTTCTTCCACTCTCTCTTTTTCTTTAAAAATGTCTTTGAAGGTCTCCACATTCCACTCTTTCAATCTTTTCTTGAGATGGGCTAACCTTCTGTAGAAGACATAGCTAACTGATCCTCCATTCACTGGAACTTCTTTCCACCAATTCCCTATTAACTCAACTAAATCTTCACTTCTCCACCACATCCTTTAAAATTTGAAATAGGACTTCCTAGGTTTATTGAAAGTGTCGATCTCTAATTTTACCAGGTAATGATCTGACATTGATATTGGTAGAATGCTCGATTCTATCCCTAACTCATCATCAACCCAATCTATTGTGCATAGAAACCTATCTAACCTCTCTACTATGTTTATGAAGCCTTGCCTTCTATTTGTCCATGTGAAGCTACCTTTTTTGGTAGAATATCACAAAAATTCCCTTCCCCCACGAATTCTCTGAAGTATCTCATAGTTGCACTTTCTATTCTCAGCCCTCCTCTCTTTTCGTCCAAGCCTAGCACAACGTTAAAGTCACAACCCAAGAGGATTCTTTCATTTCCAATCTACTGACACTTGTCGAGGATATTCCTCCACAATTCTCTTTTGTCCTCTGTCTTAACTGGCCCATAAACACAAAAAAGCCAAAAAGAACTATTCAAAAGGTTATGTAACACCTTACCTGAGATCCAGAATTGATGAATCTTGATGTTCTCAATGCTTGCTCTTGGCAGATTCCACATTAGTCCCGCTCCCCCTATCATTCCTCTAGGCTCACTAAAGACCCCTATTAGCGGTTTACAGTGCCTTAGGAATCTTGTAGCTTCATCTTAAATTAGCCTTGTTTCCTGCAACATCACTATATCGACCAATTCTTTGCTTAGGTGGCGCTTGGTCAAGCGCCTCTTATTAGGGGCATTGAGGCCTCTAACATTCCAAGTTAGGATCTTCATGGCTTCCTAAGGGAGGTGTAGATTTCTTACTTTACATTTTGTAGCATCGATTAGCAGTGGCAGTATAGTTTTACTATCAGCTTGGTAATCTCTTCTTGTGTTGCAATTATAGCCCGTGCGAGAATGTGCCAGGTGTCAGCATGACGGGGTTTTAAAGAAGCGAAAGGAATGATGCTTCCTAAAAGATGCACTAAATTGACACATGGCAAGGCATTCAAGAGGCAGCAAGATCAGTGTCTAGTAGCGGCAGAGTGTGCCAAGTGTCCTCTTCTCAGTCCGCAGTACTCATGAGTCACAGGAATTTGCCACGTATCCTGGGCCTGTATTCTCCCTTTGTGTTTCATAAAGTTTCTAAGATACATGAGAGTGTACCAAGTGTCGCTACAGCAAGGACTCAAGGAGGAACTTTTAGAAAAAGTAGCGAAAAGAAGTGCTAGTCTACCGCGTGTCCTTTTTGCAAATGGAGCAGAGTTTGCCGTGTGTCCCTTTCCTTAATAGTTTTAAGAAGTGTCAGAGTGCAACATAGTGGGCCCGGGATATTAAAAGATAGTTTCTAAGTGAAGTGGACTATGCCAAGTGTCACGACCGTGGGCGTTTGAAGAATAGAAACAAAGGAAGCTCATAAAAGAGTGCCAGCCTGCCGTGTGTCCCAGTTTTGAAACTCACAAGTGTTGCCACGTGTTTTGATCATCAGTTAAGATTAAAGCAGGAAATGGAGGAGGTTGGATGCACCAAGTGTCAGTATGGTGCACATTCTCACCATTTTATAAAAGGAACCAAGCCCAATGAGCGAAGAAGTGCCACGTAGCAACTTTAAAATTTCTAAGAAGTTTGCGGAAGAGGCCATCTGTCCCAACAGAACTGGTAGTCTCAAGGCTGTATGTTCAATGCCAGTCAACCAATCAGAACATGAGGATGATGTAGATGCAAATTTAGAAGGATTTCTTGCCCGTGACTAGTTCCAATCAGTTTTGTAGGCGGTTAAGAATCCTAACAGCCAGAAGTGTCTCAAGCCCCATCTTTCTGCTATAAATAAGAGAATTATGTAACTAATAAGATATATGTAGAGATACTAAAATAGAAGAAGATATATGAGAAGATATTTGTTCTGTGACTAGAATATATCATTTTGCCTCCACAATTGTTTCAAAAGCAAAGCATCGTATATCTGTGCATATTATGTGCCTTATGTATTTTGTTGAATCAATTAATGAAAAACCTCTATTCTGTGTTATTTGGTGATATTTTTTCTGTGTCTTTATTGTAAATTATGTAAGTTTAGCCTCTGAGTTTAAATATGTTCATAACCTGCTTATACTAACCATGCTCATTGCTCTTTAATATAGCAGAAATAATAAAAGATTTAGTCATTGTGCTGATTGTTGAAACACATATAAGTCTGGTGCATCACCTTAGAAGTTTCTTTATATTGTATCTTTAATCTTGTTTCTCTTTCCCTTTTCCCAAAACCCCATTGGAAATAGAAAAGCCAGCTTCTATAAAATCTGGAGGTCATTCTGAGAATTTCCCATGTTGGTGTTGGAACTTGCGCAATTTTATACATCAATAGTTTTTGGCATGCCTAGTGGGATCTTTTCTAGATTCTTGATCAAAATCGTATGAGCCAGAGATCAAGGAGGAGTCAAAGCTGTGGATGTTGTTATATGGAGCCTAATCAGACTCGGAGGTTAAATTTACCCCACTTTTATTGGTGCGGTTTCCCCCCAAATTATTTAATTGGGTCAAGGGGTAGCGCCAATTGTGGGGGTTTGGGGGCAACGCCCCCAACACGAGGTCAAGGGACAGCGCCCCTAGCACGCTCCCTATCGCGATACAGGGCGGGTCGAGGGGCAGTGCCCCCGAAACCTCCAACAATTTTTTATTATTTTATAAAGGCGTCGGGAGTTATTTTTCTATTGGCTGACATTAAAAAAAACCCCTATTTTGTAACTGACATAAGGATTGATAAAAGAGGATAAGGGTTAGGGTTTCTATTGATATATTGTAGCATTTTGTAGCGGTATTGAGTTGCAAGGATTGTTGGTTGTAATTAGTTTGATTTACTGGATAATAATATTGGACTCTCTATTGGTGGATGTAGCCCAAGTTTGGGTGAACCATGTTAAAACTTGTCTCTCGCTATTATTATTTCTATGTATTTTTATTCCTTTGTTTAATCTTTATTTGCATTTAATTGATATCTTCTACTGGCTAACCCTAACAGTGGACCAACCACCAGAGCCCAATCAGCTGCTAATCCAAGAATCTTGTTACCACCTTTGTCAGCCACTCCAAGAAGAAGGGTAAATCAATCGTCCAGAGTACCAGGAATAGATATGGTAGCACCTGCTCCTAATCCAACATGAAACTTTCCAAATTGGAACAATAACAACCCCCTTCTTCTCCCAATGCCGCTGGATACCTGGGATCTAATTCCTGCTAATGCTTTGAAAGCATTACCCAAGTTTACAGGAGAAGAGTCCAAGACTCAAGAGAACACCTCCAATATGTGTCAGATGTGTGCGCTGTGCATGTCATCACAAAACAAAACGTTGCCATCAGATTGTTGGTAGATTCCCTCAAGGAGAAAGCTCTGGGTTGGTACAGGTCCTTGGCCTCAAATTTAATAGCTACTTGGGATCAGCTCGGAGATGCTTTCTTTGCAAGATTCAGTAAAAAGGGTGATAGATCATCTCTATTACAGCAACTGATCACCATAAAGAGTGCACCCCAAGAAGCCATAACAGATTTCAATACTAGGTTTCAAAAGACTTGGGATAGAATCCCTGCCACAACTAGGCCGTTAGCAGGTATGGCAATTGTATTTTATCTTAAGGCTTTTAATTCTGATATCTCAGTGATGATTCAGTCCTTAGGAGGATAGACCCTGCTAGCAGTGTATGAATTAGTTGTGAGAGCTAAAAATAGCCTAATAGATGCTGGGAAATTGCCCCCAAGACCTCCCATGCCTATGTTTCCAGAGATTTCTATTCCACTGCCACAAGAAGCTCCTAATCCTCCATCAGTCCCTATGTCTATGTACACTTTTCCAACACCTCAACAACCCACCACATCAATACCTTCTGCTCCTCCATCTGAAATGGATGATGTCAAGAATATTCTTAGAACCTTTTCAAATGAAATTATTAATCTCAAGAGGCAGTAGACTGCTTATCCAAAACCTCCTTACCAGGGATTCCAAGGTAATAGGAACCTTCAAATCAGATAGTCCCAGTACCCACACCATTACAAGTTGTCCCAGCTAACCCAGGCAGAGAAATAGTTCATAGACAAAATAACATAGCAGAAGAGTCCAATGCTTGGTGTTTTCCTCGCAACAATGCACATATGCCCAAAGATTGTCCTAGAGGCAACTTACAGCAGAGGGTAGCAGAGCAAAGAAGAATGGAGGGTCAAGTTGTTGCATCTACAACTCCTTCGTATCAGTCACCTAGTGTTTAGAATGCAATAATCGTGGCCCAAATGCAAGGAATGTCCATTGAACAAGAAGAAGAAATTGCCCCAAAGCATGCCCTGTTTTCATGGCTTGAGGAAGAAGATTTATTTCTTGTAAATGAGGCATCTACCTCCAAGAAGCCCTTGGTATAGTCTGACTATTTCACTAGGTCAAAGAGAAGAATGGTTGAATAGCCTGAATCCATCAATAACGAAGCAGCTAGAGTTCCTTCATTCCAAGCTCAATATACCCCCACTTCAAGACAAGAGGTACCTATGGCAACTCAAAATCAAGGGGTCTCCAACTAGGTGGTGGAAAGAACAAGATATCCCTATTATCCTAAGACACAGACATTGGGACCTATAAACGTGGTAGAACAGTTGAAGAAAACCCCTGCAAATGTGTCGATATGGGATATGTTGGCTATCCCTGAATAGAAGTCACTATTACAAGAAGCATTGCAGTCTCAAATGGATCCCAAAGTTGTTAACCCAAAAGGAGGCATAGACAAGAGAAGGGCTCAAAATAAAGATGCTCCACCTCAGCAAATAGATGCCCTGGTAAATGTCACGCCAAAGGTAAGTAAGTCTAAGCCAAACCCATTTTATTTAACCCTAATAGTAGGCAAGAAATTGTTCCATAACTCCATGATAGACTCGGAGGCTAGTACCACAGTCATGCCTAAACAAGTAGTTGATGCTTTAAAAATAGAGTACCAACCACTAGCTAAAGGAGTTAAGCAATTAGATGGGAAGTCTGTCCAAACCATAGGAATCATCAAACAACTCCCATTGCAGTTGTATACTTGCCCAAATATTATTGTCTTGCAAGATGTAGTGATCATTGATATTCCCCCGGTCTTTGGACTATGCCTATCTAGAGATTTTACTACTAAAATAGGAGGGTATATGTCACTAGATTGGTCACATTTGATCCTGAGGACTAAGTATGGGACAAAGATGAAAGTACTATCTGAGCCCCTATCTAAGGAACATATCATTGAAGAAACATCACCAAGGTTTGAAGCGTCTCTTCCTATGATGAATAGGGATGAGAGAGCTTTTGTTGAAGATATAGGGGAATGGACTAAATATGATCAAAATGAAGAAAAGAACAATCAGCTGATGTCTATGATGCAGAGTGACCCTTATGGCAACTATGATTCTACTGGTTTAGGAACTTATGTAATCTTTGAGGAATATCAGGAAATTCCAAACATAATGAGTCAAGAGATAGCTGAAATGGGAGATTCTAATAAAGACTCTGAGATCTGGACCTTAAACTTTGATGGAGCCAGGTGAAAGAATGGTGCAGGAGCAAGTATTTGTCTCACCTCTCCAAAGGGAGAAAAAATTCTCAGGGCCATATGCTTCTAGTTTGCTTGCACAAATAATGATGTTGAATATGAATATTTGGTACATGGTCTTATGTTAGCCAAGAAGAAAGGAATAAAAAATATAAGAGTCAGAGGTGATTCAGAGCTAGTTGTGAGACAAATCAGAGAGAAGGTTGTGGCAAAAAATGTAAGAATGAGGTCATATCATCACAGGATTTGGGACCTGATTGATGATTTTGATGCTTTTAATATAGAAGTTGTACCTAGAGCTCAGAATACTGAAGAAGACAGGATGGCACAAATTAGCTCTCAGTTTGACCCAACAAGTGATCTGCTTATCAATAATGAGGCGATGAAGGTCATTATCAAACCATCAATCCCTGACAATGTTCAAAACTAGCAAGTTTTCGACAATGACCTTCAAGTGCTTTTGTTTCTATAGTAGTCTGGAGAGTTTGCTGACCAGTTACAGCCTAAGATTGAGGAAGCATATGGTGACCAGATCATTCAGTTGAAATCTAATAAGCTTTTGAGAGGGTTAATAACTCTAGAAAACCTTTTTGACCTAGATGATGCAAGCACAGATAAGAGAAAGTTCACGACAAGTAGAGAAGATTATTCTAAAATTTAGGTCAGTGAAAGAAGGTAGTTGAAAGTGGGTAATGCCACCACTCAGGAGGAAAAGAATAAGTTGATTTCTTTATGCAACCAATATGATAGGGTGATTGCATGGACCTATGATGACCTCCATAGTTATAATAGGGACATTATCCAACTTACTATAGAGCTTGCTGAAGGATCAAAGCCTGTCCGCCAAAAACAGAGACCAGTAAATCCTAGAATTGAACCTTTAATGGCGGATGAGTTACAAAAGCTTCTTGAGTCTAAGATTATTTTCCCAATCAAGCATTCAACTTGGGTGTCTAATTTAGTGCCAGTAAGAAAGAAAAATGGAGATATTAGGCTCTGTGTGGACTTCAGGGACTTGAATAAAGCTTCATTAAAGGATCATTATCCTCTACCATCCATGGAGCAAATCTTACAAATAGTAGCTAGATCAGAAAGATTTTCCCTGCTTGATGGTTTTTAGGATACAATCAAATTTGGCTAGCAAAGGAAGACCAACACAAAATAGCATTCACAACCAAATGGGGGACTTTTGCATATGCCAAAATACCCTTTGGTCTCTCAAATGTTGGTGCCACTTTTCAGCGCACTATGGATATAGCATTTAAGGGGCTCATAAATAAAATCATTCTGATTTATTTAGATGATCTTACTATATTTACAAAAAATACCAAGGATCACTTTGAGCATTTAGAGGCTATCTTTCAGAGGTGCCAAGAGTTTGGGATTTCTTTAAATCCTAAGAAGTGTGTTTTTGGTGTACCTTAAGGGAAACTTTTAGGGCATATTGTTTCAAAAGATGGAATCTCTATTGACCTAGAGAGATTCAAGACCATACTAGACTTATCCTTACCATTCAATAAAAAGGCAGTTCAGTCTTTCCTGGGGAAGATTAATTTTGTCAGTAGATCCATATCTGATTTTGCAGGGCTAGTCAAGCCTATTACTCTGATGTTGAAGAAGGACTTAGCCTTTAAGTGGACAACTGAAGGGAGGCAGGCTTTTGAAGAAATTAAGAAGTCTATCTCTACTGCCCCAGTACTACAGAATCTTGCTTTCTCTAGACACTTCATAATGTATGTGTATGGAGGTGAGCACAATATTGCAGCTGTTCTAACTCAAAAAGATGACAAAGAAGAAGGAGAACATCTAGTTGCATTCTTCTCTAGGACATTAAGAGAATATGAATCCAAGTACAATTTTGTTGAAAAGAAAGCTTATGCCATAGTTAAAGCACTTAAGAAATTCAAACACTTGGTAACAAGAAATAAAATCATTATATTAGTATCTCATTCGAGTGTTAGAGAGTACATTATGGAGGGAGAGATTATAGAAAAAGGAGCTAATTGGATAACCAAGATCTTGGAATATGATGTAGAAGTGAGGCCTACCAAATTGGTTAGAGGAAGAGGACTCTACCAATATATTATCCAAGACAAAGAGGCATCAATGTTGAAAGAAACAGAGGATGAAACTGTGCTAAAACTCCAAGAACCTGACCAAGACTCTTGGGTCAATGATAGGATAAAGTTCATGAGGACTAGTATCTTCCCTAGTATGCTCTCTCTTGATAAAAGAAGGTACTATAGACAACAAGGAAGTTATTTTGTGTTGATTGATCACATTCTGTTTAAAAGAAATTTTGATGGGATCCTTTTAAGGTGTGTTGAAAAGGATGAAGCTCAAAAGATACTACATGAATTCCATCATGGAACCTCAGGAGGACACTTCTCAGCAAAAACTACCACCATCAGATTACATAAGCTGGTTACTAGTAGCCCACATTGTTTGCAGATTGTCATCAAATGGTTAAGAAGTGTCAAGCTTGTCAATTCTATGTGGGAAAGAGAAGGAATGCAGTTTTGCCTCTGAGTTCCATAATTATAGATGAACCCTCTGCATAGTGGGGTTTAGATTTCATAGGAATGATCAATCCAGTCTCAAGTATGGGGTATAAATGGATACTCACTGCAACTGATTACTTCACAAGATGGAGCGAGGCGATCCCACTTAAAGAGGCCACTAAGAAGGTAATTCTAGATTTTCTGGAAGGAATAACTACAAGATTTGGCCCACCCTACACTATTGTATCTGATAATGCTAAGGAATTTTTGGGTACCAAACTGTCAGAGTTTGCTTTAAAAAATTATATATATTTGAAGACTTCATCCAACTATTATCCACAGGGTAATGGTTTGGCAGAATCTATGAATAACAATATGATTAGACTCGTCAAAAGAATAGGAGCTGATCATCAAAAGGAATGGCATAAACATCTCAATTCGGCACTATGGGCAAACAGGACTACACCGAAGCAAGCAACTAAGATGTCTCCTTATGAACTGGTTTATGGAAAAAATGTAGTTATGCCACTGAATATAGAAATCCCTGCTTTACAGTTGATTAAGCAATTGGAGATAGAAGAAAATGGTACAATGCATGTGAGGCTTGCTGAACTACTAGAGGTACAAGAAAAAAGAGAGTCAGCACATGAATCTTTGATGAACCGTCAGCATACCATAAAGAATTTGTTTGATCGAAAGACTTTTGAACCAAATTTTGAAGTCGGGTCTTTGGTTTTGAAATGGGATGAAAGAGTTGCTAAACCAGGTCGACACAACAAGTTTGACTCGCTATGGACCGGCCCTTTTAAGATTCGTGCCCTCAAGCAACATAATACATTTGAGTTGGAAAATATGGAAGGAGAACCCGAAGAGATTCCTGTTAACGAGATCTTCTTGAAACACTTCACATAATTTCAAAATCTGGCCCTGTATCATAGTTAGTTAGGTGTCTTTATGTTTCTTTCCCTCCCCTGTCTTGCTTTTCCCGCTTTCTTTTTGAATAAGTGTTTTAGGGACACGTGTCCACAATGCATTAGCTCCTATAGTTAGCAGTTACATACTCCTCAAAGTTGTTAGGTGGTTCTCGTACTTCAAGGAGGATAACCAATCATTTCAAAAGATCGCTGCCTTTAATGTTGATTTGGCACATAGTCCTATGCCAATTGGAATGATGCACTAACAATCACTTTGGAGTGTCTATTAATGACATTAATTGGACATGATGGTGTGTGTATTAAAAATTTGGATAAAATGAAAATGATAAAACAATAAAAATGCATTACCTAAATCCAAACCTTTAATACCTTGAATAGATAGATGCAATGATGGATGCATGCATGATTGATTGATCGATTGATTTGATATGTTGGTTGCTCAATTCGATAGCATAACATTTGCATAGGATGAAAATGATTGATAGAAGGATGAGAAGATGGAAGATTGAAGAATTATTTTGACAGCATAAGGATGTATGAAAGGTGGATCCATCTAAATGGCTTGTAGATGGCTTGATTTATAGGCAAGGGTTGGTTCAAATGGATGGTTGAGATCAAAAGGCTAATTGATTGATATGGATGGCTAGCATTGATTAGTTATTCCCACTCTTCAAGGGAGTTGTAGTCATGTGACAAGTGTAAAGAAGAGAATAGGGCTCATGTGTGACCGTGTACACAAAAACTCTTATTTAATAAGTTCATGTGTGATTGTGTACATAAAAATGATATTAAATGAAAGTTGTACTACCACACGTGATTCAAGTGAGAGGTGGACAAGTGTTGGAATGTGGTGAAATGTGAGGACCTAATTCAAATATTTTATTTGAATTAGTTGGGAATTAGTTGGAAAATTAATTAAATAAATAAGATTTATTTAATTAATTAGATAGTGGGATAAGGAATGTGAAATTAATTGATTGGCTAATGAAATAAGTGGGATTAAGAGTGGAATTAGGACAAAATGCTACATGATGTTTTAATGATGTATTTGACTAGGTGTTGCAAGACATGGACAAATTTGGGACAAATTTGAGTGTCTACATTTTACCCCTCTTTGAGATGATGTTCGAGATGATAAGATTTGTTTCGAGTAACATCATTTCAAAGAAGCTAAGGTATGGATAGAGGAAAATGGGTAGGATGATGGAAAGATAGGGTGAGGATGAAATGATAGGATGATGATAGAATGATAGGATGAGGATGCCACCTCAAGAGGATAGGCGGGTTGGACAAACACAGGTAGGCTCTCGAAATGAAATGGATTGGTCAATGAAGAAAGATAAGAAAATGGATAGAAGAAATGAATAATGCCTTATGCTGCAATGAAGGTGAGCAACCATGATTTTTGATATAGCACTAGACATTATGCACCAAGGTATAAGGACCAGGGTGACGATGTGTCTTGTGCACCCAACATAATACAACCTTGTTTATCGTATGAGGAAGAAAACTTAGAGCATTAAAGTCCTAATGCACAAAAGGTATGATATGACCTTAGATGCAAAGGATAGTACAAAAAGTTATTCCAACATACACAAGATATGAGTATTAGCTAGAATGATACCGATGTGATACAAATGCAAGATAAAATAATAACACACACAAGAAAGCAAGCATGCACAAATGATACACAATGATCGATCACTTTTTATGTACATAATGATGATCGATTGAGTGATTCATTGATGATGATGATGATAATGATAAGTGTTGTCATTGCGGGGAAAGATATATCCCTAGATCAACACAAGGATGTGGGAACGATATATCCCATTGATGATGATGATGATTGATCGATTTGGTTTGGTTTACAACAAGATTAAGATCAAGACCATTGATGTGATTGGATTATTTGACAAGATTGATTAACTTGATTGGTTTGGATTAAGGATGAATTGCAAATTGATCATTGTTTGGATTGATTGATTGTGATGATTGATTGGAAGAAGTGATGGATTGATGATTTGAGGAAATGATTTGATTGGATTATGTGGGAGATTGCTTATAGAAGAAATGAGAGATGGATGAAGAGAAAAGATGATTGATGAAGATTAGAAGAAAGATGGAAGATGGAAGAGGTCTATCACTTGTGCCTGAATCTAGGTACTTCCTTAGTATCCCAGATTGCCTACATACCCTGTATCCATGGGATCAAGGCACGTAACGATAGAGATGAGATGTAGTTTTGATTGTGTTTTATTGATGGTGATGATGATGAAGATGGATGGATTGATTGGGTTATGGATTGATTTGGAATTGATGTGATGTTTGATGATATATGATTTTATTGATGGGATGATATGGATTGGATTGGTGTGATTTTGGTTGATTGAGATTAATTGGCTTCATTTGATGATTTGATTGGATTTGATGTGATGGATTGATTTTTTTATTTTTGAAATGTTTTGATTTTTTGGTATTTTTGAATGTTTTTGAATGTCAGTGGATTTACAATTCGGGTAGCCTTTGTGCTAGATACCAATGACAAGGGAAAAAAAACCAAGTCTAGGTGCAAGGGGGTAGAATGGATGGAAAGATGGAGGATAGTAAATGGGATGGAAGACTCATTATATATGGATGGAAGGGAAGACTCATGATAGATGGATGGATAAAAGGACAGGTTATAGTAGATGGATGTATGCCTCATAAGGGAGCTAGGATGTGATCTTCAAAGGCTATGTCGCATAGGAATAATATGCCCCATTCTAGGTGTAATGTTTAGGATTTTACATGACAAATCTTATGACAATAGGGATAACATGATGGATTTTACATGACAAGGCTTATGATAGGTGGATAATGATAGAATTGTTTGGAAAAGGCGAGGTATATCAAGAGATATCCAAAGCATATTTCAACATTTTGCCCCTATGTCTTCTTCAAGATCAAAAGGAGGAAGGGAGGATGAATAGACTCAATATGATAGGTATGTGGGTGTAATGGCTAAGGATGGTAGGATAGGATATGGCAAGATAGGACATGATAAGATGGAAAATGATAGGTTAGATGAGACAATGTGCCCCCAAGTGTAAGTGACATAGAGGATCAACCTACACATGATGCTTGTTTGCTAGTTTTTCATCATGGTACTTATCCAAGGCACCTGTTTACTAGGTTTTCACTGTTGGACGAAGGGATTTCTCTCTACTTTTTTGATTTTTTCTTTTTTTCTTTTTTTCTTCTTTTTTTGACTTTTTTTTTAATTTTTTTTTTAATCTGATGGGATAGCATGACAATTACACATGGCACCTATTTGCCAGGTTTTCACCATGGTAATGGATAGGAGAGACTCAAGTGTCTAGTGTTATAAAAGGTGATATTGTCTCACTAGAGATGAATGTCGTCGCATGGACCATGTCAAGTGTCATTATGCTCATCGATGTTGGTGAAGGGGATTGCATGAAAGGGAGATGAAGTAGGTGGATAGTGGATTAAGATGTGGATTAGGATGTGGATTGTGGAGGGAAGATAGTGGATTATGTAGGATTTATGCAAAAGCATGGACCATATGGAGGTGATTAGGAAGATATGTAGAATAATGGATGAAGGATGGGGAGATGGAGGTGTGTGGAAATGTTGCGGAATGGAATGGAACCATGACCAACGATTGCACACACCATGATAAACATTAAAGATTTTGATTGGATGGTGGTGCAGGAAGCAATGGAGATGTTTGCTTAGGGGATGGGTGGTTTACTGATTTAGGGACCCACATAGACTTAGTAGTTTTATGATTTTTGCTTTGCTTGTGGGATTTTTGGAATTTTTGAATGGAATGGCAATGTTGGATGGAAGGGAATGGTTAGGATTTTTGGGATGTGGATGCCTCATTTGACTTACTTGGTTTTTTCTTAGGAACCCAAACCATTTTGCTTTTGGGATTTTCTTTTGGAGACATGAGCTTAGATAGCTTTTTGGATGTACTTTGCTTCAATTCTTTGAATTTATGTCCTAAGGAATGAGGACCCTTAGGATTTTTGCTAGGACTTTTAGCTTTATAGGTAGAGGCATCCAAATTTTTGCTTTTTAATCCCAAGGACATGATGGAAGCAGGGTTGGTGGAATGAGTCGTAGCTTTATGTTTAGACAATGTGTGCATTTGTTGGTCACGATTAGGATAAGTGAATTTGATGATAGAGATTTTAGGCGTTGGTAGAAGTGGAGGTAAATTGGATGGAGGGATAGTAGGAGTTGGAAGTAATGGAGGTAAAGTGGATAGTGGAAGGTGTATGGTCACATGATTTTGACATTTGTAGGTTGGTGGAGGTGTAATGGCTACATATGTTTTGGGTATATGATGTGGTTTATGATGGAAAGTGGACTTAGGAGGAATGGAGGAATTACCAACATCTTTAGATTGTTTACCTTAGGGTGTGTATCCAATGCCATATGAGCATGGAGGGACTTTGACATGGATTGGCTCCAAAATACCTTGTTCATAAAGGCCTAAGCCTTTACCTTGGTAGTTCATGTTTTGGAGTATGTGATGGACAATGAGACTAGATGTGCTTTGGATACTAGACTTGAGTATGTTATTGGATGGAGAAGGTGAGGTAGAAGACAAAGGTTGTTATTGTCCTAAGGAAGAACACTCATGGATGAAGTTGGTAAGACCACTAGGACATGATAGTGGATTTGAAGTGGAGTTGATGGTGGATGTAGAAGGATCATTAGGATCTTGATTATGTTCATTATGTTCACTAAGATCTGAGTTATTTTTTTGATCTTCTGTGCTTTCTTGGGGGACAAGTGTCTCATCATGACAAGTGGATGTTTGCTCATTATGGATAGGGCTAGATGGAGGATGGATAGGAGAAATTTGGATATCTTGCACATGGATGGTTATGGGAGTAGGGATAGGATCAAGGTGCTCATGGATAGCTTCCTCATCATGGATATCATCTTGATTATGGAAATGATATATGTTATGGATGGGTAGAATGTAAGGGATTTGATCTTGATTAGGACAAGGGCTTGATGTTTCCACATGCTTAAGGTTAAATTATTGACATACCTCTTGGGTTTCATGAATGAAAGGGGATGACTCTTGGATATGCTTGACATGTTCTTTAGGGTTATCGACATGAGGGTATGATATCTCTTGACTTGGATTCATGATAGGAGGTTCTTGAATAGGCTTGATGGTTTTTGGATCACATGATGGGCTTGAAGGGCAAGGGCATGTTAATGGAGGACTCATGAAGAGGCTCAAAGATAGGTGGACTATGTGAAGGAGTTGTAGAATTTGACATGACCTTTGGAAGTTCTTTGGTAGGCTCATGAATGGGTGTTTGACATGGGGATAGTTTATTCCATGCTAGTAGCCAATGGATCACATCCTTTGCAAGTGTATGGGTGGATGGGAAATATAATGGATGGATAATAAGGGTAGATGGCATTGTAGGCTTAGGATCATGATTAGGTTGAGGGATAATTGGATTGGATGGATTGGGACTTGGGATAGATGGAAGAATAATGGAATTAGATAGATTGGTTTTATCTAACACAATCTTACCACAATTTTCTAGGTTCTTGACCAATCTTTTAAATTGTATACAAGTGGATATGGCATGGCCCTTACACCTATGGTATGTACAATATTCATCATCTTTATATCAATGGGGTATAAGGAGAGATGGAGAATATGAGCTTGGCAGTAATAGCTCAATCAAATTTGCTTGGACCAATTTTTCTAAAAGTATCTCCATGGAATCTTTTAATGAAGGGTTAGTGGAGCATGGGGATGAAGGTGATGAAAGTTGATGGACCAATGGACTAGTTGGCTCATATGTTGGCATGTGATTGGATGGTGGAGGTGACTCATAGGATACATTGGCTAGATTGGTATCTCCCTTGTCAAAGGATATTAAGTCTTGCATAGGATAACTTGGGCTTGCTTGATTTATGTACAAGGGGCCACTTGGATTTGGATGTGCTTCTTGTTGCAAAGGTGGAATTAGGTCTATCAACGGTGCTTCTTGTAAGGACACTTGGTTGCCTTGTGGATGGGTTTGGTGAGGTGTTGGAATGAAGGGATATGTTAATGTGGCATTGACATGATAGGTGGATGGGTTAGGTTGGTGTGAAGTTGAGGAGGATGACATGTAAGGTTGATGTTGTGGAATTTGTTGAGGGTGGAATGGTGTTTGGACTTGTTGTTGTTGTTGTTGGTGAATGTGTTGATGTGATAAGGATTGATATGGATAAGGGTTGACATTGGAAGGGTTATGATAGGTTGATGAAGGATTGATGTGACATGTGGATGGATGAGGTTGATATGGAATGGATGGGGATGACATGTAAGGTTGAGATGGCATTGGTTGTTGATAGTGAATAGATAGAGGATGATGTGCTTGTTGGGTTTGTGATTGACAAGTGGCCACGAGGTGTTGGGCTTGTGCTATGAGTTGTTGCATTTGAGGTGATTGTCTTGTTTGAGGTTGTAATCGTTGGATAATGTAATGGGACTTTTGGATAGTTTATTGGTCTAAAGGTTGTGGCCTTTGGTGAAGTGCTTGAATGAAGTCTTGGGCTAGGTCTTCTAATGTTGTCATATTGTCACACAAGTGTTTAAGTCTTAAGACCTTTTTGGCAAGTGCTTGATTATGATTTGGATGATGATGTGGAAGTGATTAGGATAGTGATTACTTGGATGACTAGGATGAAGGTGATGAGGAATGATTAGGATGAAAGTGATTAGGGTATGATTAGGATGGAAATGATTAGGATTGATGTTGTTTGGATGTGATTGGAAGATGATGATGATTAGGTGTGTGATGATGAGTTGGAATGTGTATGGATGTGACTAGGATATGTTTAGGATGAAATTGATTTGGGTATGATTAGGATATGATGTGGAATAACAAGATTGGATGAGGTGGATGAAATTGAGTTGGATATGAGGTGTAGGATGACTTGTTTATGTGTTTGGTGTTTTATAGCTTGATTTGGCAATGTTCAAACAATGATTATGCATGTAGACACATGAATCACTCACGCAAGACACATAAGCAATTTTAAATTTGAAATGAAATGTGATGATTAAGCAAGCACACGTGGAATACACATCAACAAGCCCTACGACTAGTCAAGTGGGGTATGGCCAATTAGGTCTTAGGCTAGATTGCACAAGGTTGACTAAGGAATTGAAAGAAAAATCCTGCCACACAGATGGGAGAAAGGGGTAACCCACCCTTCACCTTCACTTCCTAAAGGTATAAAGTTCTTTGGGGCTTATCCAAGAGTGACAAGATTTCCAATCCCAAAGGAGGGTGTCTTTCGATTCAACCTCGATTGAGGTTGTCCATTGAAGTGGTGTGTCTCCAAGCAGGCCTCATAAGATAGGGTATACAAAAGCAAATCAAGTGAGCTGTCACTTGATTCACACTCATAGTATTTAATTGACCCTTTAGAAAAATAAAATGTGTGGAAGACAGTTCAAGCACTTGTTCATTTTAGATCCAAAGCCAAATGTGTAGGAAGACACTTGTTCATTTTAACCCAATTTCAATGATGTGATAGCAAATAATGTTCGTTTTAAGACCAAAATCCAAATGTGAGACAAACAATGATTAAGAGATGAAAGATGGAATGAATTCACCTAGTTATTTCCACTTTCCACTTGCTGATGTGACTGATCCAAATGTTGCTCCAGCTCCTTTGATGCCCCTACAAGTCACAAAAGTCTAAAAAGACCAAGTAAACTTGCAAATGAAAGAGATATGCGAAAAATGAAGAATTTGATAAAAACTAATTAAAATGATCTGATACACTAGAATGGATTGCATAAACAAAAAATTTAGAAAATTTCATGCACTTTAAAAAAAAAATCATCGAAATCTAATAAGAAATGCTCAAGATATGCTAGATTGAAGTTTAAAAGCAAGTTTGACTTTCACTAATAAAATGATTAAATCACTTGATAAAACCTCCACAACTACAAATTTTGTCAAGTTATCTTTCCAACGAGTGTTTGTTTGCACGATTTCAATACCGTATGCAAAAGTTATGGCAAAAAGAAAAAACAATACCCCCTGATGTACCAAATGCAGCCTGCAACTACCAAATGCGACTTACTGTGCTTCAATTGCGTATGAAATAAAGCCAAATGTGAGGATCTGATGTTCAATTGCAACTCATACAACCCTTCATTGGTTTTAAAATTTGTCTTCCACTCATCCCCCTCTCTTATCCTTATCTGATGGTACCCACTCTTCAAGTCTATTTTGGAGAAATAAGTAGCCCCTCCCAAACAAGCCATTAGATATTCTATTCTAGGAATAGGAAACCTATACTTGATGGTTATCCTATTTATTGCCCTAGAATTAGTACACAGTCTCCATTTCCCATCCTTCTTTGGGGCTAAAACAGTAGGTACTGCACATGGGCTAAGACTCTTCCTTATCAGTCCTTTGTTTAGGAGTTCTTGAACTTGATTTGCTATCTCTTCATTCTGCTATGGGGTCATTTTATATGCTGCCTTATTAGGAAGTACTACTCCTGGTATGAGATCTATTTGATAGCTAATGTCTCTGATTGGTGGTAGGGAATCAGGTATATCCTTTGCAATCACTCCTTTGTAACTCTCAAGCAAATCTCTGACCTCCTTAGGTCCTACTTCTCTCACACTTTTCTTCTTTTCCCCCTTAGGCTTCACAATCAAAGCAAAACCTACTCCATCACCTTCCTTCAGTGTATCCATGAATTCCTTTTCTCCTACCAGCATTACACTAGACCCTACATGTTGTGGATCCTCTTCTACCAATGATTGTATCCCATAAGTCATACCATCCTTTTGGAATGAGTAAGCATTCTTTTCTCTGTCATGATGAGACTTTCTGTCAAACTGCCATGGTCTACCTAACAAAAGATGGCAAGCATCCATTACAAGGATGTCACACAAAATCTTGTCTCTATACCCCCTAATACTAAATTCTACCCATGCTTGTTCATTGATGAGTACGTGTTGCCCCTTGTTCAACCAACTGACTTTATAAGGACTGCTATGGGGTATCTTTTCTAACTTCAACTTATTCATTGCTTCCAAAGATATAATGTTATTAGTAGAACCATAATCAATAATGACCTTACAAACCTTACCTTGAATCTTACAGTTGATTCTAAACAAAGTCCTTCTTTGCAATGGTTCAGCCTACACTGGTTCCTTGAGCAGCGTCCTCTTGAGCATCAAACTTTCTCCTGTTTCTGATGCTAGATTCACTTCAAGTGATTTCACACTCCTTGCATCTTCTTGAATCAAGGTGGTTCTCTTCTCACTACCATGAGAAGTTGAAGCCTTCTCTAGACACTTGTATGTCGGGTGCCCTATCTGATTGTAGTTATAACATCTCATATTGGCGAATTTGGATCCTCTACCTAATTTATTTGTCCCACCTCTTTCGTTAGGCCTTCTTCCTCAGTAGCCTCCTCTGCTACTTGAGTCTCTAACTTGCTCGGCTTGGTTAGACTCACTACTAGGCCTCTGGTCAGGACTTCTTCCTCTAAAACTACCTCTGCCTTTAAAATTCCTTCCACCTCTACCTCTATTATTCTGATCATTCTTCCTCTTTATCTTCTCTTCAGCCCTTAAGGCCATTTGGAAACACTTGTGCATTGTGTCTGGTGCTAAGATGCTGATCTCATCTTGGATGTTCATCCTTAGGCCATTTAAATACCTGGCCACCTTCTTTGACTCTTCTTCTTGTCTCTTTGATCTAAGATTGAGTTTATGAAACTCTTGTGTGTATGCATTCACATCAAGGTCTCTCTGTCTAAGATTCTACAGTTTCTTATACATCTACACGTTATAATCTAGGGGTAAGAATTGTGCCTTGATTTTGGTCTTCATCCTTTCCCAAGAGGTTATCATGTTCTTCCCCTCCTTGACTCTCTCTCCTTTCTCATAATTCCACCATGCAAGAGAAGATCCCTTCAATCTTTCCTTTGCCAACTTAACCCTCTTATCATCAGGGACTTCTTTGTATTCGAAATGATTGTTCAATGCCTCAATCCAATCAATCACCTCTTCAGTTTCCATACTTCCACTATACATAGGTAACCCATCTATGGTGTCCCTATTGACTGACTTTAATGCATTTAAAAATGCCCTCTGGTTTGTTGGTATCTCCTCTGTCTTTTTACTAGTTTCAGCAATTTCCGTATTGCCTTCATCGCTGTCACTTTCATCTTCCCTATCTTTGCCTTTGGACTGCTTGAACTCTCCCAACTTGGATGTAAGCATCTCCTTGATCAGCTTCTTGATGGCATCCTGCGACATAATTTTGGAAGGCATCCTCTCTGCCTATGTCTCACTTTCTTTGTCTTACATAAACATTCACAGACATCACCCAACGCCAATACTCTTGTAAATCCCTAATTCGACTTGCCGCCCAAATCTTTATCCTACTTTGATACCAATATGATGGGGAGCACACAGTGGGAAATGTAGACCAGGCCCTAATTCTTTGCAATCGACAACTCAACCGATTTTAACTTCGTCGGCCAAGTCTCTCATCCTTTTGTCAATGCCCCGATGGCATTTACCCTCGGCGAGACTTGTTCTGTCGATGAACACTCGCAATTTTTGGCCGATGCGCCGATGAACCAACACAATGATACGCCGTTAGGGTTTTCAACTCACACACAATCTAATCTACTCTCTATGCCTAGCACATAGATATTCTAGGGCATGCTACTGTGTACACTCCTCAGTCTGGAACATCTGCCCCATTGAACAGGAAAACAAAACAGAAAATGAAAACAAATATTTATACAACGAAGCCATTCCACTGATTTTGACAGAAATATCACCAATGGAATGCTTCACGACGACATACAGCAACAAAATAGAAAGCATAGAGAATGGAAACCTACAGCTAAGCAATATGTAATTACAGGAAAACAGGAATCAAATTGACAGAATAGAACAATCTTTATTTCTTCTTAGAACAATCACAATCACATTCGATCACACTTCTACTTCGATCTGATTACAATATATTATCATTTGGTTCCTTACTTAGGGTATTTATCAACTCTCCCTGAGTAGTACTGAACTGACTCCAAGCGGCTGGGAGACACT
This sequence comes from Cunninghamia lanceolata, assembly GCA_027924645.1. Classification (NCBI taxonomy): domain Eukaryota; kingdom Viridiplantae; phylum Streptophyta; class Pinopsida; order Cupressales; family Cupressaceae; genus Cunninghamia; species Cunninghamia lanceolata. The sequence goes on along the minus strand of BSBN01000112.1, from coordinate 18,849,801 downwards.
ACTACCTATTTTTGGCATTATTGCTATTTTTGGCATTATGCGATTACAATGTGACAAATGTCCCCTAAGTCACTTGGGACTTACAAAATAAACCTAGATACAAACTGAAATGAAAATGCATTGGTCAATAGACCTTATTACAAAAGAAAACATGATTTTCTAGGTGCTCCTACACCAATGACCAAATGTGAGGATCTGATGTTCAATTGCGACTTAGGATGACCAAATGTGCATACAAGGTGTTTTAGTAGAGGATTTTTTTAGGGCAGACCAGTTACGTATGGTTTTGACCAAATGCGATGAACTGTGGCTCAATTGTGCATGAAATAAAGCCAAATGTGTTAATTTATCGACCAATTGCATATGGATTTGAGCCAAATGCAATGATTTGTGCTTCAATTGCGGTCGAATCTGAACAATTGCGCACGACATGTAAAATAGAAACCCTAACTAACCAAATGCAGCCAGAAAAACTAGATGCAATGCTTTGCTATGCAATTGCACTTGAAATACGACCAAATGTGAAAATTTGTGGATCAATTACACTTTGTTTTCTGCCAATTGTAAGTTTCTGCGGTGCAATTGCAATTTTTTGCCAAACAATTGCGCTCTAAACCTTGCAAAAATCCAACTTCACAAAAACAACTCTCCAAAAAAGATGTTAAATCAAGGATGTGAGTCCCACTGGGCGTGCCAAAATGTGTATACGAAAAAATTTGGATAAAATGAAAATGATAAAACAATACAAATGCATTACCTAAATCCAAACCTTCAATACCTCGAATAGATAGATGCAATCATGGATGCATGCATGATTGATTGATCGATTGATTTGATATATTGATTGCTCAATTTGGCAACATAACATTTGCATAGGACGAAGATGATTGATAGAAGATGATAGATGAGATGGAAGATTGAAGAATGATTTTGACAGCATAAGGATGTATGAAAGGTGGATCCCTCTAAATGGCTTGTAGATGGCCTGATTTATAGGCAAGGGTTGGTTCAAATGGATGGTTGAGATCAAAAGGCTAATTGATTGATATGGACAGCTAGGATTGATTAGTTATTCCCACTCTTTAAGGGAGTTGTAGTCATGTGACAAGTGTAAAGAAGAGAATAGGGCTTATGTGTGATCATGTACACAAAAACTCTTATTTAATAAGTTCATGTGTGATTGTGTACATAAAAATGATATTAAATGAAAGTTGTACTACCACACATGATTCAAGTGAGAGGTGGACAAGTGTTGGAATGTGGTGAAAGGTGAGGACCTAATTCAAATATTTTATTTGAATTAGTTGGGAATTAGTTAGAAAATTAATTAAATAAATAAGATTTATTTAATTAATTGGATAGTGGGATAAGGAATGTGAAATTAATTAAATAAATAAAATTTATTAAGTGGGATTAAGAGTGGGATTAGGAAAAAATGCTACATGATGTCTTAATGATGTATTTGACTAGGTGTTGCAAGACATGGAGAAATTTGGGACAAATTTGGGTGTCTACAAATGGGTCATTTAATACATTATTAATGCCTCCGACAAGCCAAGTTTTTAAGTATCTCAACAGTTAAAGTTGCCATTTCTTGCTCCAAAATCTTTCAAATTCCCATTGCTCGTGTCAAGAAGTTTCAACCTCCATTGACAGTTCTAGTTGTAGATTGAATTCAATTACAGTTTCTAGAGCTTCTTGAGAAGATACAAAAATGGAGGGGCAGTCACCACAAGAAGATCTATTCGATTTGCTAGAGAAGTGGAAGAGCAGTAAGGCCCATGCATCTGCAAAAGCATAGCCAAGAATCAACTACCCAAGGACCAGAGCCTTGGAAAAGGGGGTTAGTGCCGACCCTACATAGATGAAGGATTATGCAGGCAGCATCTTTGACACTTGGATGACCAAAAATTTAAAGAATCTGAGAGAGGGGGCACACATAAGATGTCTCCTGTTGGTGCCTGCATAAAATTCAGATTTCAAGTATTCATTCGCAAGCAATTTTCAAGAAAACCCAAAAAATTCTAAGTCTGTCGCCTTCACTTTTGCATGTATGTATCTTTATATATGCATTGTTGTTTGTATGTACATTTGAATGTGCAAGTGCGGATGTACATTGGCGGGCCCAAAAGAAGTTCAATTAGCTTCAAAAAAGTGCAAAAAAATGGTTGTATGCATCTTTGTATGCATATCGGGCTTGTATGTGCAATTCTGGGCGTGAAAAGTTGATGTACATTGAAGATTCCATCACAGATTCCTAGAATATTCCATGCTTGTATGTAAGGGTTTGTATGTATATTTTGCATGTATGCTTAAGATACAATAGGTAGATATAATGGCTATATGCAAAGGAATGTACATCGCAAAGATGCAAGGGTCTTATACATTCGCCACATGCAAGCATATGATACGTCGGTGGCAACATACAAAGGAAAGATACATGCAAGGAAAGAACCAAAGGGTGGGGCCCATCAATTGCATACATAGGTGATTGTATGTTTGCACATGCAATCAAATATACAAGGAAATATGCAATCCTGAGATGCAAAGCCCAGACCCGAAATGATTATACATTCTGGTTGATAAAGGCAGAAGTCTAATTGTATGTATGTTTTGCTTGTATATTCGCAGTTGTATGTATGCAATATACAAGGCAAAGATACAAGGGAGGATATACAAGGCGGACTTGACTGGCAAATCAAATTTGGCAAATTCAGCGTTGAGTCCGTAGTTTGTATATTAAGCACATTGTATGTCTAGATATACAAAGAAGAAGAGATACAACCCAGATGTGAAAGAAGAATGTATTTCAGCAAATTTCAGGTTGGGGTCCATAGTTGGTTGTATATGGTGCACAGTATATGTGCAATATACAAGGCTGACATACAAGAAGGAAGATGCAACACCCGGACCTGGTGGTGCTTTTAAATTTGTTTCATGGTGATTTGGGGTCCACAGTACATGTATTTTCGCATTTGTATATGCAATATACAAAGGGATATGCAACAGGAAAAGATACAAGCTAGATTTCAGAGGTTTTTCCAATCCAATTGATAAATGAGCTGGAATCCGCATTGTATGTATATTGCATTTGTATATGTGATATACAAGGTATTATGCAAGGGGAAGATACAAGGCCCGAACCCGATAGCGATTGCAGTGTGTTTTATAAAGATTTGAGGTCCGCGCCTTTGTATGCAGGTGATTGTATGCATATACAATCTCATATGTATAACCACAAATGCAAATGTAGATACATTGGCTCGCCGATGAAGATGCAAATATTTAGCGATGGTGAACCAATCAGAGGCTGCCACGTGTCCAGAAGTAGTTGTATGTACATACTTTTGTATATGCAAGGATTTGAAAGAAAAAAAGGTAAATTGGAAAAGGGAAAAGTCAACGATGGAAAAAAGGCAGCTACGTGGCGCGATCTCATTGGTGGAAGACTTTTCAAAGGGTCGACATGGATTTTCAACTTGTTTGGGCAGATTTGGACCGCCGATCTTGCATATTTGGAGCTCGATTCTGTGGCTGAGTTTGAAGGATGAAATGAATGTCTGTTGGTGCTATTTTTGCACGCTCATTCCATAGTCAACCTACCTTGCTGCACGGCGCCGAGAAAAAAAATCACATCTGTTTGTTTGCTCAAGGTCCAGGTTGCTTCTGCCAACGGTTTTCAGTATGGATTTGAATGCTTCAGCTACCGAATTTATTGAAGATCTGATTGTTTTGTTGAAAATCTTAAAAGGATGATCTATGCATTTATGAGGGGGGTCAAAGTGTAGGTGGCTGGAAGCTTGTGTGCTCCTTGAAAAAGGAATCCATGGCCATTCTACAGGGGGTTGAACACTTGGGCATTTTTTGGAGGAAATAACGAAAAACAGAGCATCTCTTGGTTGTTCTGTCTCTTTGGAGTTTATGAGTTGCATTTGAATGCACCTTGCACATATGTTCAGTTTCATGTTGTGTTTATATGAAAATGCATTGTTGCATGTGTTTAGCTATTTGTCTCCATTTGTTGTATGCATCCCTTCTTTTGAATCTGGTTGCTAAGGGTTCCTCAGATTCTAGAATATAGATTTTTGTATTGCATGCTTGATCTCTAACTTCCATTCAAGGAGTGGATTAAACTGTTTGAGGTTAAGTATGAAGAAGAATGTATGTCAGCTGGGATATGTGTAAGTAGAGGCAGCTAAATACTCAGTCTTGGGTGGTGTTTGTAAGGTAAATACCAGTCCTAACCCCTTGAAACTTGAATGCCAGTGCAAATCATTCTCTTGTATACATCTAGTTGACTCCTTGCCCTGAGATAGGTACCGGTCTGCCCTTGTGTAGTAGTTATGATCCAAAAACCCCTGACTTGCATCCAAAATATAAATACAAATCATTTCATATTTCCAACCTGTTAGTTTGTAGGATTAGAAATAGGACCCCTGCATACTCTCATACCTAACCAGTCAGATATGTCCAAGCACATTGCCAGCCTTGTGATCTATCATGCAAATCTTGGTCCTAAAATGAGAGTATTCTACCTGTTGTTGTAAAGCTAAATCTTTTTGTCATTGGGTGAGTCAAGGTTACATCTTTAGCTATAAGGATACCCCCCTTTGTGCAGCAAAACCAAAAGTGAAGGGGAGGCAGATCACACAACCTCCTGTATTTGTTGGCCGAATCTGCCTATGCATTGGAACTGGAAAACCCTTTGTCGATCCAGAGACCAACAAAGTGGCAAATCCACTAGGGATTTGAATTAAAGGTGTTATTTTTGCCCATCCGAGTCACCAACAGAAATGGCGACTCTACTAGGGAGCTGATTTGAAAGTGCTATCTTGCAATCTCTGGTGAAGTTTTGCCCATCCAAGTCACCAACAAAGTGGCGACTCTGCCAGGGATGTAATGTCATATCCATAAAAATTTGAATCTAAAAGATTGAAGAATTAGACCTGGAAGAGTTTTTGTTGCAACAAACTTAAAAGTTGTATATGTGGCTCTGCTGTTGGAGGAGCCAGAAAAGAAAGAAATGAATTTTCAGCTTCAGCATGTTTGAAGCTCATTCCTCAGTCAAGGAGGTGGCGAATCTGCACACAAAGAACCTGATAAAAGACACGAGAGGTGTTAAATTTTCATACAAATCAGTCAGGGAAAGGAATTTGCAGCAGCTGCAACATATCCAGGTATTTTTATAAGTTTTAAAAGATTCCCTATTTGGTGAAGTAGCACTAGTTAAAAGGGAAATGTTGGTGGAGATTGCATGCTTTTGTATTTGCTGAGATTCTAGTTTCTATTTTCAAGTGAAGTGTGCAATATTGTTAAAAAAAAAAAAAAAAAACTCATTTAGAGGACTTTAGGCAAGCTGAAACAACAATTTATATTGTAAAGTCCTAAGGTCATTGATTGAAAATCTGAGTTGAGAAAATGGTTACAAAAACACATAAAGATGTATTATCAGCCCATGCACCCTTGTGAGGTGTCAAATGCACTAATGTATAATAACCAATCCCAACCATTGTTACATCCCCTTTTTGGATTCAATATTACTATTTACTTTTTCTTAAATAGTACAGTTATGTGGATATGTTTTAACATCATAGGAACTGATGATATGAATAGAAAAGGTTAATTTTATGAAATTATGGAATCTACTTGATTATGATCAATTTGATGTTATGAATTAAAATGTCTTTCGATATGAAAATGAAATGATTTGATATAAATGTGTTTTGATCAGAATATTGGTGCTTTGACCACAAAACTGTATGTGAGATTGCCAATGACATGAGTAGATGGAACATGTTCGTAGGAAGCAAGAAGAAGAGAAAGTATCTTTGAGAAAGAGAGAATAGACTCTGGAATAACCCATGGGAGCTTGCCACTGAAAACAAATATTAGGTAGATAAACCTTGATGCCTTGAATTAAGTTTTGATTACGGGCTAAGTCAATTTTAGTCGAGATGTCGAGGTTTGCAAGAATAGGTCTTTCTCCTTTCATAAGTCATTGTATTGAGTATGGGAAATCGACATCAATGTCGTAATACTCTGAATTTTTTTGTCAAATATGAACGACTGATATATTGTTTATATGTATATATATGTATATACTTGTGGTCGAGTTGTAAGTCGTGTCTTGTTATGGTTCGGCACAAAAGTTGAAAGTTGTGCGTCAGTCGATCCCAAACCTTGTTTTGCGTTTGCACTCAATTCGTCATTATCGTCATAAAGCTCTACGAGCGTATGACGTAAACGTCTCCTTGTGAAATTCAATGGATGTTGAATTGTTCTTTATTGGGCTATTATCGAATATTAAAGGGTTTAAATAATGTTTTAAATCCTAAGACCGTGGTGTGTAATATCTTTGGTCGTATTGTAAAGGAATATACTAAATTATATTAGTTATATTTAAATAGTCATTTGAGGTACTTCTTTATTCTTTTATGATGTTAGTAATCAAGCAGTAGTTCAAGGAGTTCACTCAAGTCTTTATTTATGATGTCTTGTATTTCAAAACAACCTATTTTTCTTTTGAGCTTTAACCCTTATGAATGGGTTGTCAGCTTATCCATTATTTTTAATTATGCATTTGTTTTATACTCATAATCGGTTATGAGTAGGGAAACATCTTATTCAAACTAAAAATTGCCACCTCGCAAGTGATTGAACTCCACTTTTCTGAGTAGATGCGAATTTAGTGGGAAATCAAGCCTTTTTCTTAGTAGTGGCCACGGATTAGAGGGGATGGTTACGCCATCCTAGGAGGTCACCCAGTTGATAGGGCATGTTTTGGAGAGTGGGAGAGTCAGTTGTTGTTTTGGGAGTCAATTTTCAAGAGGTGGCTGAGCGAAAATGGAAGTGTGAATGAGTAAGAGAGGAACGAGCTCTTGGACCATCTTGGAAGCTGTCGCTGGAGATTTCCTTCAGGTTTTATTCCATTCCTCCTCTACACTATCATGGATAAAATAGGAATGATTATTTAGGACTGGCACCAGTTGTTATTTGAAAGAATTCAGTATTGTCTCGATGATGTAATGCATGGATTGTTAGTAACTTTAAATCCTGTAGGGTGTCATTTCTTTCTAAACGGTAACGATGCTTTTTGCTTTTGGATCTCACCACAGTTATTAAACTCACAGCTAAAGCACATTTGTATCGTGATAGCATTATTGATGGTTGGTTAAAATTGTGTCGTTGTATTGTTTAGTTTCTGAAAAATATGAATATGTGGTGAGCACTTAAGTAGACTATGTTTTAGCCGAAGAACCAACTTTTTTTTTAGCCGTTCCAAAACTACAGTGGTCTAACCCTAGTCGACATAGGAAATGTCCTCGGTTGGCCTTGTTATATTTATAAACAACTTGTTTCATAAAAGACTTGGAAGTGTGTTAACCGTCGGTAGGTGAGAAGCATTAGTGTGGAATGTATGTCGACGTGTGTAAAACTACTCAGCCTCCCTCAAGTTCTAAATCTTTAGTTGGTTAGTCGACCATTGAGAGCATTCTACACTTGCTGCGAGTGATAGCTAATTAAAGTCCATTAAATCATTATATATAGCTCTTTTCACTTTAAATCATTCAAACTACTTTGTCTTTGAAGGAGGATATAGAGTTAAGGAAGAGATAAAGTTAAGAAGTATATAGAGTTACTTTTGGTCTAATCCATCAAAAATGTTAGATAAGGAAGTTTTAGGGCCGACACAATGAGTTATAGTTATATAAACTTGCATGCATTTTCCTTGCAAATAGAAACAACATGAAAGGATTTCTAAATACCTAGTATGATAAAAGATTAAGCTGTGTCAAAGATTTGATAGTTCATAGAAGACCTTTAAGAATCTTTAAACTTTAACTCAGGGCCTTCGAGTATTTGAATTCTATAATTTGGTTTATTGTGAAACCCTTCTGAAACAATATAGCTAAGTTTAGTGTCCACTCTTGAGTGAATAATTTAAGCATTGGGCTAACTTAGAGATCAAATGATTAACTTATATTATTATCCGATTTATCGATAAGCTAGGAACCCATTCTTTTAACGTATGGGCGGAAATGTCTCCATGAGCTAAGAAGGCAGAAGCAAACCTCACTGCCATGTGCTTATGCATGATGAGTTTGGAACACCTAGAGGTTATCAGGGTCGTTAAATTGAACTTATGCATAGGTAACTGTAGGATTGCGATTAATTCGAGTTGAGTTGGGGTGGGTGAACTTATTACTTGCGTTGATACAATGCTAATTATATACAAATCCTTTGGCCAAGGTAATGCATGTGCCTCAAGTGCATTGATAGTTCATTGTAACTGGATGGCGTAGCTTGTGGAATGGTCATGCTTGACTAGAGGGTATCTAGGGGATTGCATGATAACAAGTTACATAGGTCACAACACCAGTACTCAGATGGCAAACACCATTGGTTATCGTAAGTCTATCCTCTTGAGTAGGGTAGGGCCACTTCTGAATAGGAAGGAGTGTGGGAGACCGACGGTTTGTGGTTGGAGGTTAAGCTCCTTGAAGATACTTTCTCTTCTTTATTCTTGAGGATTGCCGAGACTTGAATTTGGATGGTCGACAATCGAGATGCAGTGACATTGGTAAGTTCCTATTTTGGAATTGTTCTAAGTAACTTTTAACAACATATTGTTTAAATGCTGTCTCCCACGGTCTGTGGTTGGAGGTTAAGCTCCTTGAAGATACTTTCTCTTCTTTATTCTTGAGGATTGCCGAGACTTGAATTTGGATGGTCGACAATCGAGATGCAGTGACATTGGTAAGTTCCTATTTTGGAATTGTTCTAAGTAACTTTTAACAACATATTGTTTAAATGCTGTAGATGGATTTATTCTTTTGCATAAATTATAATTTCATGATTATTGATAGTCGATGGATGAACTACCTGATTTTAAATTTGAAACAAATTGTTTTTCTGTTTTAAACTTTCTTTCAAAAAAAAAATTATTACCTTTGGTTAAAACTTAGTTTTTAGGGTGAAAACAATAACCGGGTGTTACATATGGTATCAGAGCTAACTAGGTTCAGCACTAGGGCTGATGAGTCCACTAACCTGATTAGGAATCAACATTATGCGGGTAGCTAATGATTTGATTTACTGTGCCAGGATGGTACGTATCAAATAAACTGCAAGGAAGTCCTTCGCTGGTAAGGAACGTTATCTGCAAGCTAAGCAGAAATGACTTGCGATGATCAAGACTATTGAGAAAATGAATGATGAAAATGACATTTGGCTAGATGATGTGGAAACTTTTGCCAATGCTCTGTCACGACTCAAACGAATGAAAAAAGAACTCCTAGAGACAACTAGGACGACAGGTCGAATTATGGTCAATTGTTGCCCTATTAGTGTACCAATGATCACTAGGGATCCCCATATACCACTTAGAGCTGAAATCATTGTACTATCATTTGATAGCGAGTCTGAGGGTTATACACCTCGTGAATATGTGTCGAATAATGAATTCGAAGGTTACACCCCTCTTGTAAATACTGAGTGAAACATGAAATATGTCTATCCTTAAAGAATGTATATACAGTTTTGCAAAGTATAATAAAGACAAATTTTGGTTTGAGAATAACTATGGTTATGAGCAATTGTTATGTTTTTGATATTATACAAAATGATAAATCATAGAACTGATTAGTACTTGATTAAGCAGGTGAGAAAACAAACAATCATGGGTCAATCAAAGTTTAATGAGAGAAGATCGGGAAGGTCACAACTCTCAAGAAAACTCCACTGATAAATTGGACAGAATTCTAAATATGCTTACTAAAACTAAAGAAAGGTTGGGAAAATTGGAAAAGAAAGTAAATGAAACCAGGAATACGGAGGGTGAAAATGAGAATTCTAATAGTGCAAGTAAAAGTAAACAACGAGATCATGGCACGTCAAGTGAAAACCAAGGTGATAGTGAAACTCAAAGGGAGACAAAAGACAAGCTTGCATTGGAACTATCAAAGGATATGAAAAAGATTATCCCTCCCAAATTTGACGGAACAAAAACTGGTGATGCAGCAGAAGCATGGCTAACAAAAATGGAGAAATACTTTGAAATTAGAAATTATTCCGAGATCACGAAGGCAGTGTGGGGAGCATATTAGCTATCTGGAGAAGCATCCACTTGGTGGATGAACAAGAAAATGGAACTGGAATTAAGCCCCTTGAAGGTGACATTGAATGAATTTGTGGAACTTTTTTGAAAAAGGTGGTTACCATAGCTATATTTTGATCAAAAGCTAACAAATTTCCAAAACCTCAGGCAAGGTGATATGTCTGTGGTTGAATATGCAGAAAAATTTACTAGATTGTTGAAGTATGTTCCTCAATATCAAAAGGATGAAAGATTTTGGATAAGAAAATTTATTATGAGAATCAATCCTCAAATTGGCGGTGAGGTGGAGGTGCATGGTCCAAACACAATGGACCAGGTATATGAGAAAGCAATTAAGCAGGAATAGAAGATCAAATCCATATCTGCTTACCGTGAAAAGAAATGTAAGAGATTTGATAAGAACTTCAATGATCAGACGTATAAAAGGAAGAATGATAAAGGATATGGAAACAGAAGGTTCGATAAAGGAAATCATAAAAACAAAGGGGGGGTTGGTAATGAACAAAGAAATGAAGACTATAAGAAAAATGACAATTTTAAGAAGAACGATGATGCTATGAGTAGACCAACCGAGAAGAGAGGACCAATTGGAGGATGTTTTTCTTGTGGTGGAGATCATTATGCTAACCGTTGTCCTAATAAAAAGCAGAACGAGCAGCCTAGGAATACGGTACTTCCTTCGCAGCAGGAAGCGTTTCAACAAAGGATTCATGTCGCCCTTGACAATTGACACGCTAAGTATCAGATTACTCCCATTGAGATGACATGTACAATATTTGGAGTTCCTATTTCTATTTTGTTTGATACTGGTGCAACAAAAAATTTTGTGTCATCTAGAGTCTTAAGTAAATTTCCTAGAAAGGCTAGTTTTAAGTCAAAACCGTGGATAATTGAGTATGCAAATCACTCAAAGGCTCAAGTAGAGCAATGTTTGTTCGAAGCTAAGATTAATTTTTCAAACTTCTCCACTGAGGTAAATTTATATGTAGCACCTTTAGGGTCCTACGATGTCATCTTAGGAATGAATTGGTTGTGGAGACATAGGGCCAAGGTAGATTATTTTCATAAAACAATTGAGTGTTTGGATGATAAAGGAAACAAAGTTAATTTTCAGGGTATTCAAAGGGAAATAAGGATCAGATCTATTTCTTCAAAATAATTAAAGCAGGCTAGGCGTAAGGGATGTCAACTTTTTGCAGTCAAAATGGACCTAGTAGAGGAAGCCTTAGAGAAGCAAACATTTGAGGAAAAATATCCATATCTTTGCAATTTCAGTGATGTATTTCCTGAGGAACTGTCAGGCTTGCCTCCAAAAAGAACCTTTGATTTTGCCATAGATATTAAACAAGGATCTGAGCCAGTATCTAAAGCTCCATATCAAATGACCACTACTGAACTTATGGAATTGAAGGCTCAATTGTAGGAGCTATTGTCTAAAGATCTAATTAGGCCAAGTGTATCACCATGGGGAGCTCTGGTTATTTTCATCAAGAAGGACAGAACCTTTAGACTATGTATAGATTATCAGATGCTAAATAAGGCAACAATAAAGAATAAGTATCCACTACCACATATTGATGATCTATTCGACCAAATGTGTGGTGCATCAGTATTTTCTAAGATAGATTTGAGATCTGGATACCATCAATTGAGGTTGAAAGATGAAGATATTTACAAGACTACATTTAGAACAAGATATGGTCATTATGAGTTTACTGTGTTGCCATTTGGATTAACTAATGCACCAGCCGCTTTCATGAATCTCATGAATAGTGTTTTCAGAGATTGCCTTGATAAATTTGTCCGAGTTTTCATTGATGATATTCTGATATATTCCAAAAATGAGGAGGAGCATAGACAACATCTTCAAATTGTTTTACAACGATTAAGAGAACACAAATTGTATGTGAAACTCTTGAAATGCACTTTCTTTTAGAAAGAAGTGCAGTATTTGGGACATACTATATCAGCAGAAGGGATATTAGTTGACCCAGTTAAAATTAAGGCTATTATGGAATGGCCTGTACCTTCCAATGTTTCAGAGGTACGAAGTTTTATGGGATTGGCCAGATATTAAAGAAAATTTGTTTTGAATTTCTCAAGTATTGCTAGTCTAATTACTTCTTTGCAGAGAAAAGGAAAATGGTTTGTTTGGACTGAAGAATGTCAAAAGGCATTTGATTTATTAAAAGAAAAGTTAACAATAGCACCAATCTTGAAAGTCCCTGATCCTGAAGGGCAATTTGAGGTTATTACTGATGCCTCGGGAGAAGGGGTAGGGGGTGTGCTTATGCAAAATGGGCGTGTAATAGCCTATGAATCAAGAAAGTTGAAAAACTATGAGCAGAATTACGCTCCTCATGATTTAGAACTAGCGGCAGTGATTCACACCCTTCAGATGTGGCGACATTATTTGTTGGGAAAGACTTTTATACTAAAATCAGATCATCAAAGTCTTTGTTACATATTTACACAACCTCATCTCAATGCAAGACAAAGGAGATGGTTAGAATTAATATCAGATTATGACTTTGAGATTTCTTACATCAAAGGTAAAGAAAACTGAGTAGCTGATGCTTTAAGCAGAAGAAGGCACATAGCTTCTATAATATCTATTCATGCTAATTTTAAAGATTTAGTATTGCAAAGTTTATCTGGAGATGAAAATTATGAGCAGGTGAAGCAAGCTCTGCAATTAAACCCTAGGGATCCAAGATATGATGGATTATGTTTTGAGTCAGATGGATTAATGAGATTTAAGGGAAGAATCTATGTTCCTAAATCTGTAGAACTAAGAAACCTTGTTTGGAAGGAAGTTCATTGTGCACCTTATTCCGGACACCCAGGAGTAACAAAACTTTTAGCTGATGTCAAACTGCTATATTTCTGGAAAGGAATGAAAAGTAACGCTGCAAGGTTTGTGTTGGAGCAATCAACCACCAGGATCAAATCTGCAAAACCAAATAACCTTCCACACAAGAGAGACAAGCAAAGAAAATGCTATATTGCCATGATACAACAATGTACTGGATTACATAATGTACAATGAGGCCTTGGTTATAAAGACCAAGGTGAGATACAAGATGTTGTAGTCATCTGACAAGTGTCACAATCCTATGATATATGACAACTATAGGATAAGATGACAACTATCAACTACAACTATCAACAACTAGAAACATCTAGAAGACAACTAGAATGCTCCTAAGTCAACTTAAGATGTGAACATGTGTGTGAGTATTATTTAACTAATAAATAGTTAAATAATATGAATTATCTACACAACAAAGGTTAAACCAGATAGGTAATAACCCTGTTCACACCAACACCCCCCCTTAAGTGCAACTTAGGGAGGAACAAACAAATGCAAAGATGGGTCCCGGCAACAAGGCCATGTTAGGTACCCATATACAAACAATCTCTCACAAGCGGAGAAAAGGAGAAAACCTCATGGGAAAAAACTCCTCTCCAAAAGAGAGAAACATGCAAAGAAAAAGCATGAAAAAGTGAAGGAAGGAGGACTCAAGAAGACCCCCCAAGGACAACTTCCGTCACCCCAAGCATCGATCGCAACTGAAGATAACGAGGCGATGCCAAAGGTTTAGTGAAGATGTCTGCAACCTGCTCCGCGGTAGGCAAGTACTCCAAGGTGAGAACACCATCCTGGATGAGCTGCCTGATGAAGTGCATGTGGATCTCGATGTGCTTAGTACGCTGATGCTCCACCGGGTTGCGAGAAATGTGAATGGCACTCTGATTATCACACCAAAGAGTAGTCGGATGATTTGGAGGAAATCCAAACTCATTCATTAACTGGCGAAGCCAAAGAACCTCCTGGCTAGCCAAAACTGCACCTCAATACTCAGCCTCTGTCGATGATAATGCAATAGCTGTCTGCTTTTTGCAAGACCATGCAATCAGACCAGAACCAAGGCAGAAAACAAAGCCAGAAGTGGACTTCCTATCATTAACATCACCAGCCCAGTCGGAGTCAGTGAAGCCCATAATCAAAGAAGCTCCTAATGTGTAATGAATGCCAAAATGTGATGTGCCCTGGATATACCTCAAGATACGTTTGGCTGCCTTCCAATGACTCTCATGTGGCTCCTGAGAGAACTGAGAGACAAGTCCAACCGCAAAGGAAATATCAGGACGACTATGTGTCAAGTACAAAAGACTGCCAACCAACTGCCGATACAATGTAGCATCAACTGTGGGAGTAGTGCAACTAGAAGACAGTGCAACACCTGACTGAAATGGTGTAGGGGCAGGCTTGCAATCAGCCATGCCAAATCTCTGAAGCAAATCAAGAGCATACTTCTGCTGAAAAATGAAGATCCCCTCAGTAGTCTGGTGAACCTGAAGACCAAGGAAGTAGTGCAAAAGACCAAGATCTGTCATATCAAAGCGCTCCATCAATGCTTGTTGAATACTCTGGATCATGGAGGTAGAACTGCCTGTGAGAATCAAATCATCCACATAAAGCACAAGTATCAAAAGATCATCTCCATGTCTCTGAGTGTAAACTGTAGGATCAGAATGGCATCGTGTGAAACCAGAAGCAAGCAAGAAACTATCCATCTTCTCATACCAAGCCCTAGGGGCTTGTTTGAGACCATATAAGGAACGACGAAGCTTGCAAACAAGTGAAGAGTCCTGCACAAAACCTGGAGGCTGCTCCATGTAGATCTCCTCATGAAGATCACCATGCAAGAAGGCACTCTTCACATCCATCTGATACACTGACCATCCTTGAGATGCAGCAATAGAAAGTACAAGACGAATGGAATCCATCTTGGCGACAGGAGCAAAGGTTTCAGAGTAGTCAATCCCCTCAACCTGAGAAAACCCCTTAGCAACAAGACGAGCCTTGTACTTGTCTATAGAACCATCAGCTGCATATTTGGTGCGGTACACCCACTTGCACCGAACCAATTTTCTTCCCTTAGGAAGAGGAACAAGATCCCAAGTATGATTCTTCATTAAAGAAGAATACTCCTCAGCCATTGCACTGTCCCACTCTGGAATACCTGCGGCATCTGAAAACTTCTGAGGATCCGTGGAAATGGCATGACTCAAAAGACTGACACCTGTAGTCTATGAACGAGTGCGGCGAGTATCTGTGGGATCACCAACAAGAGGACCAGCCTCCTCAAGAGTAGTGCGGGCCCATCGGGGCAAAATTGGTGCTTGAGGAGGTGGTGGGGCAGGACCTTCATCAGTATCATCTGGAAGAAGCAAAACATCGTCAAATGATGATGAAGTAGGCGGAGTATGTAGTGAGGAAGAAGAAGTGGAGGAGGAATCCACTGGTGTGAAGGACTCATCAAAATGGACATCTCTACGAAAGTAGACATCCTGAGTAACAGGATCAAACAACCTGTAAGCCTTCACATCCTCACAATAGCCAACAAAAATTAAAGGTTGACTCTTCTTCTCCATAGCCTTACGCCGACCATTCGGAATGAATGCCCAAGCCTCACTACCGAATACTCTGAAGAAGGATACATTAGGCTTGACATGGGACCAAGCCTCCTCGGGAGTCATATGCTGCACTGCCTTGTGAGGCATACGATTCTGAATATAGTTGGCACAATTGACTGCTTCAGCCCAAAAAGTGGGATCCATAGACCTAGACTGTAGCATGCAATTTGCCATCTCCCGTAATGTCCTGTTCTTTCTCTCAGCCACACCATTCTGCTGAGGAGTGTAAGGAACTAAAAACTGATGCTGAATTCCATGCTCACTGCAGAAATCCTGAAAAGCTTGGTTCACATATTCCCCCCCATTATCTGTGCGTATCCGTCGAAGAGAAAGGCCTGACTGCTTCTCCACAAACGCCTTGTATGTCCTGAATGTGTCAAAAACATCACTTTTGTACTTAAGAAAGTACACCCATGTGCGTCGTGAGAAATCATCAATGAAAGTGAGCACATACTTGGCCCCTGAAAAAGGAGTTGGAAAAGACATGAGATCACTATGAACCAACTCCAAGTGTGCCGAAGCTCATGTAGCCTGACCCTTAGGAAAGGGATCCTGATGATGTTTGCCAAGTACACAACCCGGACAAACTCCCTCTCTACAAGAAATCTTAGGTAGACCTACAACCAACTTCTTTGTGCTCATATGCTGAAGATAACTGTAATTCAGATGTCCAAATCTCTCATGCCAAAGCTTGCTCAAGGCATCGGCATGTGCTATAAGAGATGATCCTGATGAAGACTCAAATCCATCAAATCTGTATAGTCGTGATCCATGATCCACTTTCCCTGTAGCAACAACTGTCTCAGGATCCTGTAGCTGTCGAATAACCACATTGTGAGGAGTAAACTCAACTTTCTTTCCATCCCCAGAATGACAAATTTGATATATGGAGAGAAGATTGTCAGAAATCTTGGGAACAAAAAGAACATCCTCAATGCAACCATCTTGCAATTGAACGGTGCCTGTCCCCATGACTAAAATTTGTGAAGAGTTCCCCACTGCAATCTGAGAAGTGCTAGTATCAGAAATAGTCTCAAGTAGATCAAGTGAATTGGTCATATGATGTGAAGCACCTGAATCAAGTATCCAGCTATCTGAAGATGCAACCAAGCCATGTGCGGAAAGAGCATGTCCTTTGCCTGTAGAGGAGGGCTTGGGAAGTGAAATCTTGTGCTTCTTCATAGCTTCCTCCAAAGCTGCTAACCTCTTGAAACAATGAGACTCATCATGACCTGTCATGCCACAAAAAGAACAAGTGCCACCTGTTGACTTTTCTTTTGAATCAGCATTAGGGTCTGCCACTTCTAATGCACAGGCAGATTCAGCCAACTGAATACAGGAGGTTGCGTGAGCTCCTCCCCTTCACTTCTGGTTCTGCCGCACCAAGGGGGGTATCCTTATAACTCAAGATGTAACCTTGACTAGCTCAAAGATAGAAAGATCTAACTTGACAACAACAGGCAGAATACTCTCATGTATGGACCAAGATCTGCATGATAGATCACAAGGCTGGCAACATTCTTGGACATGATGTCTGGTTGGGTATGAGAGCATGCAGGGGGTTCCTAATCCTACTCCTACAACTAACAGGTGGAAGTATGAAATGTTTTAGTTTAAATTTTGGATGCAAAGCTGGACATGGTGTATAACACAAGAACACAGCATGATTGGTGCCTATCCAGGGCTTGGAGTCGGTAGAAATACACCTGTGAATGATCAGCATGAATAGCTAAAACTGGATTTCAGGGGGATACACATGATATCTGCCTTACAGATATCTCCCAATACAGAGTGTTAAGTTATCTCTACTTATGGCATCCCTACTGCAGTATACCCTTCCCAATGTTCAACCTGAAAATAGTTTAATCTACTCCTTGAGCAGAAGTTAAAAGATCAGACATTCAACATAGGAATTCTATGCTCTAGAATCTAAACATTACCCAAATATCCAGATTCAGAAGAAGAATACATGCAATACTGGAGACAGAATTAACACAACACATGCTAAGATAGCATTACTCATATAAGATCAACCATGAAATCAGTGGATTCATGCCAAATCGTACAACAGGAGATACATAAACTCACAAGTTAGACTGTACAAAGCAACCAGATCAGCTGGTTTTGGATTACAGAGCCAAAAATCCTCAACTTTCAACAACCTTAAATGAATAACACCGTCTGCATTATATAGCAGGAGGGTGTATTCAGCATTAACTACCAGGTTGACCAAAAATCCCGCCAGATACACAGTATCATAAAAATGGCGCTCAAACACATTACCAGATTGGCGCCCAAACATGAATGCAGCAGGTAGGAGAGGAGACAGGAAGACATCTCGAGCCCTGCGCCACTGTCCGCTGATGTACACCTTCAATCGGGTACCAGATCCGCCCACGCCATCGCCCATACCTCTGCAACCTTCGCCATTAATGGCGCACCAACCCGCAGCCTCGGGAAGAACATCAATTCTGCATCGCAACCATTTCCCGCCGAGATTCATCATCATGATATTTGAAAATGCAGGATATCAATTATCCCACATGCACCCCGCGGCGACTTCTTTAACACTTTATATACTAGGTCATGAGCATATATGATGTCAGTGCTTTTGCTCCTGACGACACTAGTATAAGACTTCATCATCATCATCCTCCAGCAGCATGATATCCTGTCACTTGAAATATCACCCTGATGTCATCATCATATCGCAATATAGCCTGCATGATAATCGCCTTCATCGGCACAACCTGATCCATCGGAGGAACATCCTCCTGCTGAGCCTATACCAAAAGTCTGGCCGATGAACATCCTGATGACGTCATCATCATATCCTGCTGACGTCATCATCATATCTTGCTGACGTCATCATCATATCCGCCTGCTGCGCACCTCCTCATATCCGAATGACGTCATCATCATGTTTGCAAATATCAGGGAATCTCCATAAGATGATCAGTGTTCGAAATATGACCCCCCCCGGACCTTGATGACGTCATCATCATATCGACATCAGGATGATATTCGGAAGATAACCGGATATTTGGAAATATCATCCTGATGCACTAATATCATGCTGCACTGTAGCTCTGCTATAAGATCAGGGCGAAATATGAATATGATGATGCTTGAAAAGATCACCCCCCACTAGATAATGCACGAAGCCAGCAGGCGGATATCTCCTTGATATCAGCATCATCATGACGCTGGAACAAACATACACCCGGGTGATATGAAAATATCACCCCCTCCTTCGGAAATATCATGATGCAGATGGGCAGAGAAATAGATATCATCCTGACATAAGAATGACGTCAGCATCATCAGGATGAAGAAACAACGAACAAGAAGTGATACAACATCATCAGGATGATATTGACTAAGATCATCCTGACGTTCAAATATGATGACCCCGGTGAATATCGGGTCACACTTAGAACTCTTCAGCAACATCATCAGGATGATCATAACCAAGACCACCCGATGATAAAAATATCACCCCGGCGAAATATCATGAAGGCAGAAAAATATGATGACCCTCGCAAGCAACACGGTGATAACTGGAAATATGATGATGATGATGACGACCCTTAAGAAAAAACAAGTAAGGTCGAACAACTTAGAGAATAACCCCTTCAGAATATCGGGGCAACATCATCATCATGTCTGGGCAAGGTGATAATTGGAAGATCACCGGATACTTGAGAAATCACCCCCGCAAGCAAATCAGGGCGCACTGTAGCTCATCAGCAGGATCAGGATAATAACCAAACATCACCCGATATTGAAATATGATGATGACGAAGAGAAGCCGGTCGACGGAGGACATGATGACGCTAACCACCATCGAAGAAAATATGATGATGATGACCTCCTCCTCAAAGAAAAAATGATGCTGTAGCTGAGAGATACTGAGGAGGTCCAACACTTAGAACATTTTTTGGATTCTTAGGGAAAGTGCCTGCATGAAAATTGCTCAAAAATTGTCAGTCAATTCAGGCACTAACACCACCTTTCTTCTTCTTTGTCTTGGAGGAAGACTCACCAGATTTGGAAGGATTAGGTGGTGGAGTGGGCTTTTGATCATTCTTCGGCTTTGGTTTGAAGGGAGACTCACTCCCTGAAGGAGATTCTGTCTTGGGCTTCTTCTTATTCTTACCTTTACCCTTGGAAGATGAGGCCATCAAGGCTTGACTCTTAGAACTAGGAAGGGCATCCATTTGAAGTAACTTGGTTTGCTCCCTAGTAAGACGCTCACAGAATAGCTCAAAGCTAGGCATCTTAAAGTCTTTCCCAAAGGCATCCATAGTAGAATAGAAGGTAGATGAAAACACCTGAAACGGGCCCTTCAACTTCGACAAAATCAAGAAGATACATTCTTTTTCAGTTTTATCATGCCCACACCCTTTCAATTGTGACAAGATCATCTTGAATTTCTCTAGAAAATCTTGGATAGTAGGAAAACTGTCTGGAGAGAGTGAGGTCAATTCTACCTCTAGTTGTAAGATTCGGAATTCATTGACAGTACCATACAATTCTGCAAGCTTATCCCAAATTTGCTTAGGTGTTTTACACTCTGCAATATGAAACAACAAGTTGTCTGATACATGCAATCCTATGATTCCCATAGCTTCATCTAATTTGTTCTTATAAGCAAATCTTTCAAACTCCTTAGTGAAAGCAGGTGGATTATCCTCTAGCATTTGCCAAAGTCCTTTAGATTGCAGTAGTTGTTTCATTTTTAACTTCCATGTGTGGTAATTATGTGGAGTGAGTGGTTTTATAGACACACTTTCCACCATGTGTAGCAGAAAAACACCAAGAACCAAAGACAAAAGGGCACTTAAATCGTGCCTTTCACCCCCCCAGAATGTATTAACAATGTGATTGTAACCCCCCCAACAAAGTACAATGAAAGATTCTGTACAATTGATAAGCTTAAATCAACCGTTTATAACACACGGTGATTTTTACAATTTTTGAGCAAAAAAGCTTATCAAGGGAAAAACAAAAGTTACAATCAGATTCCTTGCGATTTTCTGAGCAATTTCAAAAAAATTTCACCAGATTTCGTCGTCGTATGCAAAAGATATGCCAGTTGCAAGAAAAAGGCAATCTGAACTTTCAAGCTGCTAAAACTGGCAAAAAATGATGAAATCTGAAAAAATCACCTGCACAACTGTGAAATTCACTGAACTAGCTTTCCGATGACTGTAAGAATGCGAAAATCCGCCTCCCGGTTTGCAAGATTTGACAAAAAGAAAAAATCCCCCTCTTGTCGAAATTTGCAAAAATGGAGAATAATGCTGACTTGAATGCGACAAGATCAACACAGTGTGTGACCAGTCACTGTGATCAGAAAGTAAGGAAGATAAGTTTGTTTGTGAGGGGGTTTGGCCACCTGCCAAACCGGGCCTCAATCTCCATTCTTCGACAAATGACAAACAAAGAAAGAATACCTTCCTTTATTACAAATGTTGTCGTAAAAAATTAAAAGGCTTGCCTTATAGATTCACGGGTAGCCGCAATAGACAAATGTTGCTTGGATGCCAAACTCCAATGATCAAAGACGGCCAACCTCGCTGTCCACAACAAACCGCCGAAAATAGAAGACTTCGTGACAAAGTATACCAGCTGGGAGGGAAAACGGCCAAGGATCGAAGACGGCCTATGCAGCCAGAAGAAGTGGAGATCGCTGGTGGTTGTGCAACTGCCAAGTCGTTGGAGAAACCATCAACTGCTACCGAAGGAAGCAACTGATGCATGTTTGATAGAAACCACCAGATGGGAATAAAGTCTTCACAGAGTAGAAATCTGCCGACTGTTGAAAACAACCGACGGGTTTAGACTATTTGCCAGCGTAGATTTCTTGCTCACCGCCGGTGGAGGCTAAGACTATCGACAGAAACAATAGACTGCCGATTCTAAAGAGGCCCTGGATGGTCTTAAACCAAAGATGCCGATTATTTTGAAGATCGCTCGATGTCTGCAGAGTTTAAAAACAATGCCGATTCGAAAATTATTCAGAGACGGCCACCTAGACGATGGTCAAGACCCTGCTGAGTCTTAAAACCGTCGAAATACTTACTGGTGATCGAATCTGACCGCTGCACATGACTGAGGTTATAACATAACCGTCCACAGTGCAAAGATGGCCAATGTTTAATCGATGATTGTTGTCAAACCTAGACCACTCCGCTATCTCCAAATAGAACGATATGCATCAGAAACTTGAAGGCAGAGCGGTTAGAATGCGACCAAATCTTTTGATTACAAAGGCCGACTCGTGTGGCATATGACTGTCGAAGGACTGAATAACAACTATCAATCCGATTCAAAAAAACTGCCGATGCAAAAAATGATGCCGACTGAGAATCAAACAACCGACAATCCAATGGAACGGTATGCAAAATCTCCCGATGGCTCTTTACGATCTCAAGACGGATCAAGACGAATCACAAACACAATTGAGCACTGCTATCTTGCGATAAAGTCTTGAATTGTAAATGCTTTCAATGAGACCAAGCTCATCCATGCCTTCTTTTGAGATCTCGATACATAGAAAATGGACCTCAGAATCAGATCTGCATCAAAATTAGCTTTTAGAAGTTGCCACGAGTGTGAGCCTCCTAAAAAAGATGGTCTGATAGGTATCAAAGATGTCTGCAAATGTTCGATCAACAGAGAGGAAACCAATATCTTGCAGGCTTGTGTCAAAGTCTGTACACAAGACTTAGAAAACATAAAATAACTTTGATACTTTAAGACAAACCAAAACCCCAAGCTTTGAAAACTGCAACAGAGATACAAGATCTAGAGCAAAAACTGACTGAGATCTCAAGGTATGTTGTCTTACAATGACAAATGTACAGGCCAGATCTGGGCCCAATCACCCAAAACTATCAAAAAAAATTGAATCTGATCTGTGTATCAACAAATGACGCAGAAAATGCAGGGGGCAAAATGGCCTTCTGCTAAAAAAATTTTGCCTTTTAGACAAAAAATTTCTGCAAAAAAGCATATAAAGCCCAAAAAAGTCGAAAATTCAACTATGTCCAAAATCAAAATTTGAAGAGTCAATCCTTACTGATTTGGGCGATCTGAACTCAACGGTGAACTCCGTTTTCAGCTAGGATGCACCAGCAAAACGTTGACGGCAAGATCTCTTAACAAAAGAGAGAAGGGGCTTGCAGGATCAAAGCTCTGATACCATGTTGGTGCAATCAACCACCAGGATCAAATCTGCAAAACCAAATAACCTTCCACACAAGAGAGACAAGCAAAGAAAATGCTATATTGCCATGATACAACAATGTACTGGATTACATAATGTATAATGAGGCCTTGGTTATAAAGACCAAGGTGAGATACAAGATGCTGTAGTCATCTGACAAGTGTCACAATCCTATGATATATGACAACTATAGGATAAGATGACAACTATCAACTACAACTATCAACAACTAGAAACATCTAGAAGACAACTAGAATGCTCCTAAGTCAACTTAAGATGTGAACATGTGTGTGAGTATTATTTAACTAATAAATAGTTAAATAATATGAATTATCTACACAACAAAGGTTAAACCAGATAGGTAATAACCCTGTTCACACCAACAGTTTGTAGCAAGTTGCTTGGAGTTTCAAAGAGTGTAGACAGAACACCAACATCCTGCTGGATTGTTATACCCGCATGATATTCCAAAATGGAAATGGCAGGTTGTTAGTATGGATTTTGTTCAAGGGTCACCAATGTCTAAGAATAGACATGATGCAATATTGGTTGTTGTAGATAAACTAACCAAGGTAGCACATTTTATACTGGGAAATTTGATAGATGGAGCTCATATTTTGGCTCAGAAATTTGTGCAAGAAATATTCAGATTGCATGGGGTACCTGAAAAGATTATATCCGATAGAGATGCTTGAATAACCTCTCGGTTTTGGCAAACTTTATTTTTAGCATTAGGGACTAAACTCAATGTGAGCACCGCTTACCATCCTGAAACCAATGGACAAACAGAAAGGGTTAATCAGATCTTAGAGGATCTTTTAAGAATGTATTGCATGGATCAGCAATACAGATGGGAGGAATATTTACCTCTTGTTGAATTTGCCTATAACAATTCCTATCATTCTACCATTAAGATGGCACCATTTGAAGCATTATATGGAAGGAAATGTAGAACTCCTATAAGCTGGGACAAGCTGGAAGATAGGATAAGCATTGGACCTGAAATGCTAGCAGATATGGAAGAAAAAGTGAAAATGATTAGGAAGAGGTTGGCGGAAGCCAACGACAGGCAAAAAAGTTATGCAGATCGCAAACTGGTGCCTAGACAATTCTCTATTGGTGAGAAAGTTTTTTTGCGAGTGAAACCCCATAAAAGCTCAATCAAATTTGGTAAATCATCAAAGTTGGCTCTTTGATATGTCATACCTTTTGAAGTCCTTGAGATTATCAATCCAGTGGCCTACAAAATTGCTCTACCTCCAGTCTTGTCCAAAATGCATAATGTTTTTCATGTTTCATACTTAAAGAAATATTTTGTAGGTAAAGACCACATTCTTAAATGGAATTCTTTATAGATACAAGAGCCAGGAGTGGTTGTGATCGAGCCACTCAAGGTGCTCAAAATGCGTAAACTTCATTTACGTAATCGAGAGGTTTTGCAATGCAAAATTCAGTGGGACCAATATGGCGAGGATAGCACCACTTGGAAAGACTATAATGACATCCACCAAAGATTTCCTTATCTTTTCTAAAACATTAATGTTAAACTATAAAAGTTTGTTTTATGTTAAAATTTTGCTTGGTAAACTCTGTTGGTGCCTGAATTCACTGTCGGTTATTTTAGCAATTTTCATGCAGGCACCTTCCCAAAAAATCCAAAAAAGTTCTAAGTCTTTGGGCCTCCTCAGCATGTTTTAACATCAGCATCATATTTTCTTTGGAGGAGGTCATCATCATCATGTTTCCAGACATCACCCTGATGTTGCTTACGAGGGTCATCATATTTTCTGTCAGCATGATCTTTCGCTGGGGTGATATTCTAACATCGGGTGATCTTACTTAAGATCATCCTGATGATGTTGCTGCAAAGTCCTAAGTATGATCCGATCTTCATCGGGGTCATCATATTTGAACATCGGGTGATCTTAGTCAAGATCATCCTGATGTTGTTTTATCACTTCATGTTCGTTGTTTTATCACCCTGATGATGCTGACGTCATTCTTATGTCAGGGTGATATCCGTTTTTCTACCTGTCTGCATCATGATATTTCCAAAGGGAGATATTTGCCTGTCGGCTTCATGCATTGTCCAATGGGGGTGATCATTTCAAATATCAGTCACATATTCATATATCACCCCAATCTTATAGTGGAGCTACAGTGCAGCATGATATGTGTGCATTAGGATGATATTTCCAAATATCTGGTTATCTTTCGAATATCATCCTGATGCCGATGTATGGTGACGTCATCAAGGTCCGGGGGGGTCATATTTCTAACACTGATCATCTTGTGGAGATCCCCTGATATTTGCAAACATGACGATGACGTCATCCGGATATGAGGAGGTGCGCGATAGGTAGATATGATGATGACGTCAGTAGGATATGATGGTGACGTCATCAGGATGTTCATCGGCCAGACATTTAGTATCGGCTAAGCAGGAGGATCTTCCTCCGATGCATCAGGTTGTGCTGATGAAGGCGATTATCATGTAGGTGATATTGCGATGATGATGCTGACGTCAGGGTGATATTTCAAGCAACAGGATATCATGCTGCTGGAGGATGAGGATGATGAAGGTCTTATACTAGTGTCGTCGGGAGCAAAAGCACCGACATCATATATGCTCGCGACCTAGTATATAAAGTGTTGAAATGGTTGCTACGGGGTGCATGTGGGATAATTCGATCCTGCATATTTTCAAATATCATGATGATGTATCTTGGCGGGAAACGGTTGTGACGCACAGTTTTCTGCATTTCCCAAGGCCGCGGGTTGGTGCGCCATTAATGGCGATTGTTGCAGAGGTATGGGCGATGGCGTGGACGGATCCAGTACCTGACTGAAGTTGTACATCCACGGTTGGTGGCTCATGGCTCAAGATCCTCTTCTGTCCCCTCTTCTACCTGCCGTATTCAATGCGTTGAGCGCCATTTTTCTGATACTGTGTATCTGGCGGGTTTTTTGGTCAACTATGTAATTAATATTGGGAACCTTCCTTGCTGTATATAGCAGGTTGTGTTGCTCATTTGAAGGTTGTTGAAAGTTGAAGATTTTTGGCTCTGTAATTCAAAACAAGCTGATCTGGTTGCTCTGTACAGTTAAAACTTGTGAGTTTATGTATCTCCTGTTGTACGATTTGGCATGAATCCACTGATTTCATGGTTAATCTTATATGAATAATGCTATGTTTGCATGTGTTATGCTGATTCTGTCTCCAGTTTTGCATGTATCTTTCTTACTGCAATAGGGATGCCATAAGTATAGACAGCTTAACACTCTGTATTGGGAGATATCTGTAAGGCAGATATCATGTGTATCCCCCTGAAATCCAGTTTTAGCTATTCATGCTGATCATTCACAGGTGTATGTCTACCGACTCCAAGCCCTGGATAGGCACCAATCTAGCTCTGTGTTGAGGTTAAACACCATGTCCAGCTTTGCATCCAAAATTCAAATCAAACCATCTCTTCCTTCCATCTATTAGTTGTAGGATTAGGATTAGGAACCTCTGCATGCTCTCATACCTAACCAGACATATATGTCCAAGAACGTTGCCCACCTTGTGATCTATCATACAGATCTTGGTCCATACATGAGAGTATTCTGCCTGTTGTTGTCAAGTTAGATCTTTCTATCTTTGAGCTAGTCAAGGTTACATCTTGAGTTATAGGGATACCCCCCTTGGTGCGGCAGAACCAGAAGTGAAGGGGAGGAGCTCACGCAACCTCCTGTATTAGTTGGCTGAATTTGCCTGTGCATTAGAAGTGGCAAACCCTAATGCTGATTCAGAAGAAAAACCAACAAACTCAATCATCGGGGACGATGATTCTATAGGGGAAAGATATGTTACATCCCCTTTTTGGATTCAATATTACTATTTACTTTTTCTTAAATAGTACAGTTATGTGGATATGTTTTAACATCATAGGAACTGATGATATGAATAGAAAAGGTTAATTTTATGAAATTATGGAATCTACTTGATTATGATCAATTTGATGTTATGAATTAAAATGTCTTTCGATATGAAAATGAAATGATTTGATATAAATGTGTTTTGATCAGAATATTGGTGCTTTGACCACAAAATTGTATGTGAGATTGTCAATGACAGGAATAGATGGAACATGTTCTCCAGGAAGAAAGAAGAAGAGAAAGTATCTTTGAGAAAGAGAGAATAGACTCTGGAATAACCCATGGGAGCTTGCCACTGAAAATGAATATCAGGTAGATAAACCTTGATGCCTTGAATTAAGCTTTGATTACGGGCTAAGTCAATTTTAGTCGAGATGTCGAGGTTTGCAAGAATAGGTCTTTCTCCTTTCGTAAGTCATCATATTAAGTATGGGAAATCAACATCAATGTCGTAATACTCTAAATCGTGTCGTCAAATATGAACGACTGATATATTGTTTATATGTATATATATGTATATACTTGTGGTCGAGTTGTAAGTCATGTCTTGTTATGGTTCGGCACAAAATTTGAAAGTTGTGCATAAGTTGATCCCAAACCTTGTTTTGCGTTTGCACTCAATTCGTCGTTATCGTCATAAAGCTCTATGAGCGTATGACGTAAACGTCTCCTTGCGAAATTCGACGAATGTTGAATTGTTCTTTATTGGGCTATTATCGAATATTAAAGGGTTTAAATAATGTTTTAAATCCTGAGACCATGGTGTGTAATACCTTTGGTCGTATTGTAAAGGAATATACTAAATTATATTAGTTATATTTAAATAGTCATTTGAGATACTTCTTTGTTCTTTTACGATGTTAGTAATCGAGCAGTAATTCAAGGAGTTCACTCAAGTCTTTATTTATGATGTCTTGTATTTCGAAACAACCTATTTTTCTTTTGAGCTTTAACCCTTATGAATGGGTTGTCAGCTTATCCATTATTTTTAATTATGCATTTGTTTTATACTCATAATCGGTTATGAGTAGTGAAACATCTTATTCAAACTAAAAATTGCCACCTCGCAAGTGATTGAACTCCACTTTTCTGAGTAGTTGCGAATTTAGTGGGAAATCAAGCCTTTTTCTTAGTAGTGGCCATGGATTAGAGGGGATGGTTACGCCATGCAAGGAGGTTACCCAGTTGATAGGGCATGTTTTGGAGAGTGGGAGAGTCAGTTGTTGTTTTGGGAATCAGTTTTCGGGAGGTGGCTGAGCGAAAATGGAAGTGTGAACAAGTAAGAGAGGAACAAGCTCTTAGACCATCTTGGAAGCTGTCACTGGAGATTTCCTTCAGGTTTTATTCCATTCCTCCTCTACACTGTCATGGATAAAATAGGAATGATTATTTAGGACTGGCATCAGTTGTTATTTGAAGGAATTTAGTATTGTCTTGATGATGTAATGCATGGATTGTTAGTAACTTTAATTCCTGTAGGGTGTCATTTCTTTCTAAATGGTAACGATCCTTTTTGCTTTTGGATCTCACCGCAGTTATTAAACTCACAACTAAAGCACATTTGTATCGCGATAGCATTATTGATGGTTGGTTAAAATTGTGTCATTGTATTGTTTAGTTTCTAAAAAATATGAATATGTGGTGAGCACTTAAGTAGACTATGTTTTAGCCTAAGAACCAGCTTTTTTTTAGCTGTTCCAAAACCGCAGTGGTCTAACCCTAGTCGACGTACGAAATATCCTTGGTTGGCCTTGTCATATTTATAAACAACTTGTTTCATAAAAGACTTGGAAGTGTGTTAACCGTCGGTAGGTGAGAAGCATTAGTGTGGAATGTATGTCGACGTGTGTAAAACTACTTAGCCTCCCTCAAGTTCTAAATCTTTAGTTGGTTAGTCAACCATTGAGAGCATTCTACACTTGCTGCAAGTGATAACTAATTAAAGTCCATTAAATCATTATATATAGCTCTTTTCACTTTAAATCATTCAAACTATTTTGTATTTGAAGGAGGATATAGAGTTAATGAGGAGATAAAGTTAAGAAGTATATAGAGTTACTTTTGGTCTAATCTGTCAAACATGTTAGATAAGGAAGTTTTAGGGCCGACACAATGAGTTATAGTTATATAAACTTGCATGCATTTTCCTTGCAAATAGAAACAACATGAAAGGATTTCTAAATACCTAGTATGATAAAAGATTAAGCTGTGTCAAAGATTTGATAGTTCATAGAAGACCTTTAAGAATCTTTAAACTTTAACTCAGGGCCTTCGAGTATTTGAATTCTATAATTTGGTTTATTGTGAAACCCTTCCGAAACAATATAGCTAAGTTTAGTGTCCACTCTTGAGTGAATAATTTAAGCATTGGGCTAACTTAGAGATCAAATGATTAACTTATATTATTATCCGATTTATCGATAAGCTAGGAACCCATTCTTTTAACGTATGGGCGGAAATGTCTCCATGAGCTAAGAAGGGAGAAGCAAACCTCACTACCATGCGCTTATGCATGATGAGTTTGGAACACCTAGAGGTTATCAGGGTCATTAAATTGAACTTATGCATAGGTAACTGTAGGATTGCGATTAATTCGAGTCGAGTTGGGGTGGGTGAACTTATTACTTGCGTTGATACAACACTAATTATATACAAATCCTTTGGCCAAGGTAATGCATGTGCCTCAAGTGCATTGATAGTTCACTGTGACTGGATGGCATAGCTTGTGTTATGGTCATGCTTGACTAGAGGGTATCTAGAGGATTGCATGATAACAAGTTACGTAGGTCACAACACCAGTACTCAGATGGCAAACACCATTGGTTATCCTAAGTCTATCCTCTTGAGTAGGGTAGGGCCACTTCCGGATAGGAAGGAGTGCGGGAGACTGACGATCTATGGTTGGAGGTTAAGCTCCTTGAAGATACTTTCTCTTCTTTATTCTTGAGGATTGCCGAGACTTAAATTTGGATGGTCGAAAATTGAGATGCAGTGACATTGGTAAGTTCCTATTTTGGAATTGTTCTAAGTAACTTTTAACAACATATTGTTTAAATGTTGTAGATGGATATATTCTTTTGCATAAATTATAATTTCATGATTATTGATAGTCAATGGATGAACTACCTGATTTTAAATTTGAAACAAATTGCTTTTATGTTTTAAACTTTCTTTCAAAAAAAAATTATTACCTTTGGTTAAAACTTAGTTTTTAGGGTGAAAACAATAACTGGGTGTTACAACCATGTAATATAAGAAGTTTCAGCATTGACAGATATAAGCCCATCAATTTCAATGGCATTTTTGGTTATCCAAATGCTTTTCCATCTAAGATTAGAAAGTATTTGCCCAAATTCAGTGGTGCAAAGGATGAATCAGCTAAGAGACACTTGCATCAGTTTAGAAATGTTATAGGTGACTTTGAGGTTGACCATGAAGATGTAGTTATGAGATTATTTGTTCAATCTCTAGATGAAGATGCAAGGGACTGGTTCTCCTATCTTCCGGCCTACTCTGTCAGCTCTTGGCAAGAATTTAAATCTACATTTCTAGAACAATATGGTGAAAGAATATCTGAATATGCAGTCATCAGTAATTTCATATATATCCATATAGAAAAAGATGAGTTAATTCCAACCTTTAACCTCAGATTTATGAAGGCATTGAAAAGAATTCCAGAATGCATGAGACCTAATGATGCATTGTGCCTAG
Organism: Cunninghamia lanceolata; assembly: GCA_027924645.1. Lineage (NCBI taxonomy): Eukaryota > Viridiplantae > Streptophyta > Pinopsida > Cupressales > Cupressaceae > Cunninghamia > Cunninghamia lanceolata. Next base: position 18,819,334 of record BSBN01000112.1, on the reverse strand, counting down.
TGGTCTATCTGGGAGCATTTGATAAGAAAATGAGTTATAGATTACATTACATCAGGCACATCAATTTACAATGGACATTGAAAACAATTGGAGGTATGGAATTCAAAATGGTTATTTCTCTGAAAATTTCTGCACCCCTGCTATCCCTATTTAAACATCATTCCAAGTTAATGATGACTCTGCCATAAAGGAGGATGCCCTGATTTGCCCAGCAAACGAAGCTGATTGTGATAATTTTTCAAGTAATGTTTACATGCCAGTCCTAAGCAAAGAGCATTCATGTTTAAATGATCCAGTTGTGCATAGTTTTGATCATATGGATCAAGGGTCAACATCAGTTTCATCAAGAAGCATTAGAGGGCTAGAAAGTGATATGGATAGTGCAGCTTCAGAGTGCATTGAAGTAGCAGAAATCTTGTACGTGGGGCAATCAGATGATGAAGAAGAGGTGGATTGTCATGAAGAAGAAACAGAGACCTTTGCAATGAGTATGAATCCCCTTTATGATGAGACTTTAGATGCATTGAACATTGTAAGTCATGACCTTCATTGGTGCAAAACTAACCCTCTTTTTAGTGATGATGAATATCAAGAGACAACTGACATAGGTGCTGCATCAGTTTGTGAAGAAGGGCCATATGAATCAAATTCAGAGATCTTTAGCTCTTGTGAAGATAATATTGATATGCACACTGTGGATAATGAATGTTCAGCATTAGTTGTTCTGGATGTATGCAACTATGGGTGTGTGGATCAAGTTTTATTTTCAATGTCAATAAGTGATATAAATGACATTGAAGGTCTCATATATTCTGAGTGTTTTGAGTTTATGGATCAGCTAGATGAGTGCCTGGTAATGTGCAACAGCCAGGTAGACAATGAGGAATATAACATACATATATTACCTAATGCTGAAAGATATTCCAGTATGTATGGTTATGTGTCTGATTGTGAGATGCAGAGTGACAGAGGCAATGCTAACAGTGGCAAGTTTTCAAAAATGGTAAAGTATATAATGGACATGATTGGCTTGTGGGTAGATTGTGTTGATGTTTTCAATTGTGGTTGGGATCATTCAGATCAAAATCAAGCATTTGACAGGAGGAGGTGATGGTTTTTCATTTTTGGATGCCCAGGGCCGCCAATATAATCTTCAAAAATGTATTTATGATGCAGGTTGATGTAGTGTTTGACTCTGTAGCCCAATGGATAAGGCATTGGTCTGCATCCCAGAGATCTATGGTTCTTGCCATGCCTGCAAGAGGCATGCGTCCCCAGACAGAGCCAATGTTGGTGCCTGCATAAAATTTAGATTTCAAGTATTCATTCGCAGGCACTTTTCAAGAAAACCCAAAAAATTCTTAAGTCTGTCGGCCTTCACTTTTGCATGTATGTATCTTTGTATATGCAATGTTGTTTGTATGTACATTTGAATGTGCAAGTACAGATGTACATTGGCGGGCCCAAAAGAAGTTCAATCGGCTTCAAAAAAGTGCAAAAAAATGGTTGTATGCATATCGGGCTTGTATGTGCAATTCTGGGCGTGAAAAGTGGATGTACATTGAAGATTCTGTCACAGATTCCTGGAATATTCCATGCTTGTATGTAAGGGTTTGCATGTATATTTTGCATGTATGTTTAAGATACAACGGGTAGATACAATGGCTATATGCAAAGGAATGTACATCGCAAAGATGCAAGGGTCTTATACATTCGCCACATGCAAGCATATGATACGTCGGTGGCAACATACAAAGGAAAGATACATGCAAGGCAAGAACCAAAGGGTGGGGCCCACCAATTGCATACATAGGCAATTGTATGTTTGCACATGCAATCAAATATACAAGGAAATATGCAATCCTGAGATGCAAAGCCCGGACCCGAAATGATTATACATTCTGGTTGATAAAGGTAGAAGTTCGATTGTATGTATGTTTTGCTTGTATATTCGCAGTTGTATGTATGCGATATACAAGGCAAAGATACAAGGGAGGATATACAAGGCAGACTTGACTGGCAAATCAAATTTGGCAAATTCAACATTGAGTCCACAGTTTGTATATTAAACGCATTGTATGTTTAGATATACAAAGAAGAAGAGATACAACCCAGACAAGAAAGAAGAATGTATTTTGGCAGATTTCAGGTTGGGGTCCGTAGTTGGTTGTATATGGTGCATTGTATATGTGCAATGTACAAGGCCGACATACAAGAAGAAAGATGCAACGCCCAAACCCAGTGGTGCTTTCAAATTTGTTTCATGGTGATTTGGGGTCCGCGGTATGTATTTTCGCATTTGTATATGCTATATACAAAGGGATATGCAACAGGAAAAGATACAAGCTAGATTTCAGAGATTTTTCCAATTCGATTGATAAATGAATTGGAATCCACATTGTATGTATATTGCATTTGTATATGCGATATACAAGGTATTATGCAAGGGGAAGATACAAGGCCCAGACCCGATAGCGATTGCAGTGTGTTTTATAAAGATTTGAGGTCTGCGCCTTTGTATGCAGGTGATTGTATGCATATACAATCTCATATGTATAACCACAAATGCAAATGTAGATACATTAGCTCATCGATGAAGATGCAAATATTCAGCGATGGCGAACCAATCAGAGGCTGCCACGTGTCCAGAAGCAGTTATATGTACATGCTTTTGTATATGCAAGGATTTGAAAGCAAAAAAGGTAAATTGGAAAAGGAAAAAGTCAGCGATGGAAAAAAGGTGCCTACGTGGCACAATCTCATTAGTGGAAAACTTTTCAAAGGGCCAACGTGGATTTTCAACCTGTTTGGGCATATTTGGATTGCCGATCTTGCATATTTGGAGCCCGATTTTGTGGCTGAGTTTGAAGGATGAAATGAATGTCTGTTGGCACCATTTTTGTGCGCTCATTCCATAGTCAACCTACCTTGCTACACGGCATCGAGAAAAAACATCACATCTGTTTGTTTGCTCGAGGTCCAGGTTGCTTCTGTCGGTAGTTTTCAGTATGGATCTGAATACTTCAGCTACCGAATTTATTGAAGATCTGATTGTTTCGTTGAAAATCTTAAAAGGATGATCTATGCATTTATGAGGGGGGTGAAGGTGTAGGTGACCAGAAGCTTGTGTACTCCTTGAAAAAGGAATCCATGGCCATTCTACAGGGGGTTGAACACTTGGGCATTTTTTGGAGAAAATTACGAAAAATAGAGCATCTCTTAGTTGTTCTGTCTCTTTGGAGTTTATGAGTTGCATTTGAACGCACCTTGCACATATGTTCAGTTTCATGTTGTGTTTATATTAAAAATGCATTGTTGCATGTGTTTAGCTGTTTGTCTCCATTTGTTGTATGCATCCCTTCTTTTGAATTTGGTTGCTAAGGGTTCTACAAATTCTAGAATATAGATTTCTATATTGCATGCTTGATCTCTAACTTCCATTCAAGGAGTGGATTAAACTGTTTTAGGTTAAGTATGAAGAAGAATGTATGTCAACTGGGATATGTGTAAGTAGAGGCAGCTAAATACTCAGTCTTGGGTGGTGTTTGTAAGGCAAATACCAGTCCTAACCCCTTGAAACTTGAATGCCAGTGCAAATCATTCTCTTGTATACGTCTAGTTGACTCCTTGCCCTGAGATAGGCACTGGTCTGCCCTTGTGTAGTAGTTATGATCCAAAACCCCCTGACTTGCATCCAAAATATAAATACAAATCATTTCATATTTCTAACCTGTTAGTTTGTAGGATTAGAAATAGGACCCCTACATACTCTCATACCTAACCAGTCAGATATGTCCAAGAACATTGTCAGCCTTGTGATCTATCATGCAAATCTTGGTCCTAAAATGAGAGTATTCTGCCTGTTGTTGTAAAGATAAATCTTTTTGGCATTGGGTGAGTCAAGGTTACATCTTTAGCTATAGGGATACCCCCCTTTGTGCGGCAAAACTAAAAGTGAAGGGGAGGCAGCTCACGCAACCTCCTGTATTTGTTGGCCGAATCTGCCTGTGCATTGGAACTGGCAAACCCTCTACCGATCCAAAGACCAACATCTTTGATGAGCGGAAGAGGGAGAATCTAAAACATCTGGCATGAGGATTTGGACCTCCTAGTTGGCTCAGTTCTTGGTGGACATCCCAGTTGGCTTAGTTCTTGGTCCCAGTCGTTCACCCCTATCCCAAATTGATTCAGATGTGTGCAAAACTTTTTGACCCACAGACTTCAATGATATAACACAACAGATTCATGCTCCAAATAACCCCCAAGGCAATAGGGACATGTTGGGTTTGTATCATGACCGGGGTGCTACTTTTGCCACTATCCCCAAGTTGCAAAATTTATGGAATGGTGTCCACAGTAAAGTCAAGTTTCTAAATACTGAGATGCACTTAGATGAAGACAACACCCAATTGCCCACATTACCCACCACCCGAGGCCAATTCAATGCTGATGTGCAGGATGCCCTCTCCATGCTAGCTTTAATTTTCAGTTGGGATGGGGATACAAACGTATACGACTGGCAATTAGCGGTCATTTTTGTTGGTAGGTGGCGACTGATCAAGAAAGTACTATACATTAGCCATGTATCCTCGCTGAGGAATTTTTTTTTAGAGCTGACATAAAAAATCGTATTTTTGTGACCAACATAAGAAAACCCTATTTTTTGTAACTGAATAAAAGGCTTGATAAAAAGCGGCTAAGGGTTAGGGTTTTAATATATGGTATTGTAGCATTTGCAACGATATAGAGTTGCAGGGATTGCTGGTTGTAATCGGTTTGATTTACTAGATAATAATATTGGACTCTCTATTTGGTGGATGTAGCTCGAGTTTGAGTGAACCACGTTAAAACTTGTCTCTTGCTGTTACTAATTCTGTGTATTTCCATTTCTCTGTTTAATCTTTATTTGCATTTAATTGATATCTTCTGCAGCTAACCCTAACAATTTTTAGACTAAAAATAATAGATATGTCTGCCGAATATAGGTTAGACTTCTCAGAGCATATCTCCCAAGCCATCATTGAGCAACTATCCAAATTTTCTCAGGAACAAACTTTCAGGTATTCAGCCTATCTTTTCCACTTAATCTTGTATCAAAATTATCAGCTCTTCCAACAACATATGCATCTAGACATGTATGTCCCTGAGATAGGCACTAAAAGGACTATCCCAGTGTCCGCATGGACTCATGTCCTCTAAGAAACTACAGACCCCTATGAATTTGCCAAGTGTTTTGTGGCACCTATCTTTAAACAATTAGAGTCTGAGGTTGTCATGAACAGGATAACAAATAGCATGAGAGGCCTCTTAACCAATTCCAAAATCCCTTGCGATTATTTCTTTGGTGCCCATCCTACAATTATTAAGCTTCATGGTTTTGCTGGTGAGCCTATTTTGCTCCTAAAAGTTTTAACTCCTAGGGTCACAACCTTGGAAGTGGGTCGCCAACTGTCTATTATTGACAATAATTTTGGTAACAAGAAAAGGAAGAAGTTTTATGATATCCCTTGGAGTAAGGGAAAGATTACAATAGAAAAAAGAGAAAGTGAGCATCTCCTGCTAAGAAAGTTGGTAGTTTATGGTTTTGTAATAGTCCAAGATAAATGGAACTATGATCCTGACAATTTCTTGGCATCTTGGATAGTAAATAACAAAGTTTTTGTTGTTTTCCTCCATGAGAGCCAGCTTTTCTGGGAACAAAGAAGGTCACCATAGTAGGATAATCCAGTGTTCTATGTAGAGCTCAAGGATCTACCATATGAGGGCCCCAAGCCATGGGAAACTTTCTATAATAAGCAACAAGAGTATGATCCTAAGAGACTTATGACGCATGGTTTGAGGCAAACTCTCAAGAATAAAGACTGGAGCAGTGAAAAGATAGTGGCCTATTGGAAGTATAGGCAAGAGATTGCTGAATTCACCCACACTTTCAGGGGAGTCCAATAGATGAGCAATGGGACAGAATCTGGGATGAGTATCATATGACCCCCACATTGAGCCTAGACACAAGCAATCTTCCTGGCTACTCATAGGAAGTAGAAGAAACAGAAGAGCCAGAGGAAGCTCAGGAAGTAGAGGAAATAGAGAAAGCAATTACACAAGCCCCTAGGGCTCTGTGGCCTCAACCTCTCAGTGCCATTATGAAACAAAAATTGCACTATCGTTGTCTCATGAGACCCATATAGCTTCGGCATCAAGGGGTCTTGGAGTGACAATCTCTCAACAAGCATTCATATCAATACAAGAAGCATCAGAGGAAGATGACGCTAAACATACAATAGAAAGGCCCTTGAAAAGAAGGCGTAGGCTAGCGTTGCAAGAAGAGGAGACTGAAGGTGATATCTTGGAGCCCCCACAACAACAAGTTCTCACGATTACAGTAGCGGCCCAGGTAAGTATCCTGTTGGCAAGAGACACTATATGGATTCATGATTGTTGTCATTGATGGCAACAAAGTTCATCCCACACATCCGCAGGACATGGTGTGTCTATACCAGAAGTCAGAGTGAAAAATGTTGTGGTTCGGTAAGCAAGAACAGAGCATGTGGCGAGGTCCGACAGTCAGGTCCAGATCTCTCAAAAGAAGTATCTTGGTGAAGTGCGGATTTGGGGAAGTCAAGAGGACTACCTTGACTGATAGATTCCAAGGTTTTAGCCTCTGGTGATAGATGAAGAAAAAGATATGAATACTTGAGTGTCGGGTGCCTGATTGGCAGTGTGGATAGAGGAAGAACTAACTAGCATAACATCAGACATTATTCTGGATGCGTTACTGATGATGGTAAAGATTCTTAAGGCATAAGTTATGATTAGCTGACATGATTGATGACTTCTACAAGTTTATCCTTGATCCACATTACTTGGTAAGCAAGGATTCAGCCGACAGATTAGAGTTTGTGGAAAATATTGACTATTCCGGGTGCCAACTAGAAAGGTGATGAAATCACTTGTGTGGATATATATACAAGATGGATTTAGTTGTGAGATGTGTTGTGGTTTCGTGTGATGTGCGAAGAAAAGCAATAGAGTAGAGTGGAAGTAGTAAGGAAGGTCCGGCATGTGAAAGGAAAGCAGCACAAAAGAAGAGGAAAGATGAAGTGTAGCAAATTAGTGTATTGAGCCTAACTGAAACTGAACTCTAGCATATGTAGATGCTCCCTATCAGTTCAAGTATTGTATTACGCTCTTTATGAATTGTAGACAGTGAGTCTTTTGTACGCAGTGTGCCTCTTGTGAGCAGTGTGCTTGGGCAGTGAGCCCTAATTGGCATGTGCCATCTATTTTTCTTATTCTTCTAACAGAGAATAATCCTTGGGTTAATCACCTCATGGTTTTCTCCCTTAACAGGGTTTCCACGTCAAAAATATTGTGTCATGTGTATTTCCATTTCATGGTTATGTTTGCTTATTTGAATTAATGCCGCATTGATTAATAAGAAAGTTTAGAAAGCAAAAATAATTAGGATAACTGATTCACCCCCACCCCTCTCAGTTATCAACATATCCCTCCTCCTATTTCTCCTTCTTTAGCTTCTTCTTCAATAGGGGTGGCAACTCAAATGACCTATTCTTCCACACCTCCTGCAACCTCCATTGTGCCTTTACAATCTTTTGCCCCTACTGCTCGTTCACCGGCCTTAACCCCATCGCAGGCCATTACATTGCCCTTGTTTTCCCCATCAATGCCCAGGAGGGCTTTTCCTCAGATTAACCCCAGTCAACAAATTACAACCATCCCATATGGCTTTCCATAGGGTTATCCTTTTGCTAGAGGACTCATTGCCTCTCCACCCACTTTTCAAACACAAGCAGATACTGCTAGGAAGGCAAGGGAAGCTAGAATGGAAAAGAAAAGGAAGAAAGAAAGCAAAAGCCCTAGTACCCCCCACATGAAGTCATTATTTGATCCCATCTAATAGTCCATGACCATCACCCACTTGACCCCCAATCTATTCAAGCATGTTGAGCAAATGAAGCCAGAGGACTATACCATGAATGCAGTGGCTATGGACTTAGCCCACTCTAGGCCCCAAGATAAGGTGGAGTTGATGAATGTAACTTATGCATTTGTCACATCTAATCATCTCAAAGTAACAAGAAAGCTGCAAAAGTTGGAAGCAGACTTAGCAAAAACATGAGCTACAATCAAAAGCCTTATAGTAGAAATAAAGGCCAAGGACAAAGAAATTGACACTCTCAATAAAGATATGCAGTCTGCTGTGTCTTTGGAGGTATACCAAGCATCACAAACTCAAGTTGCAAACCTACAAACTGAAATAGCATAGGTGAGGGCCACCGCAATAGCATTGAAGCAAGAAAATGTCAATGCTGAGAAGAAATGCCAAGATAAGATGCAAGAAGTGTCTCAGTTACAACAGAGCCTGCTGAGGGAGCAGAATCAAAACAGTGCCTATCAAGCTCAGTTCATGGTTGAACAAGAGAAGACTAAGCAATTGACTATTGAGCTAAGTCAAAGGCCTCAGAATGTAGGAGTTCTAGAAATGGTCAAAGAGCTCTATGTATCTACATGGCAAAGGATCTTCATCGAGGTCTCACAGCTTAAGCCTGCCCTCAGTTTTCTTCTCAAGGCTCAGCAGTTGTGTGAAAGGGTAGGGTCCTCAGTAAAGGTAACTTTATCCATTGTTTCTTTGAGAGTCTCAGACTCTCAACTTTTATTGCAAAAACTCTATGATACAACAGACGAAGCCTTGTTAGCGGCAGGGGTGAGTGACAGAATGACTGCAGCAGAAAAGGTGAATGAAGTCTTAAGCTGCAATGAAGCTGCTACAAGTTGCAAGACACTTCTGAATGTTGTGAAGGAAGGTGTCAAGGGAATGAAAGGGCACATTGATAAGTTGGTATAGTTGGGACTCCCATCTCCTTTCCCAGATGGTAGCATAGTCTTGATGACTGATCAGATTAAGGCCCTCCTGTTGTTGAAACAAAATGATCAAATTATTTTTTAAAGTCTGAGTGACTCTTTGAGTGTGAGGGAGGTGGAATCAGTTCTCATCCCTATGGCCCAGATTGAATTTCAATTGCATTCAGTGGTGCAAATTCTCCAGTCCTTCTCTCATAAGGACATTATCAATTTGGATCTTACTTTCCAAGATTTACAGAAAAGACAAGGCTCGTCAGACTCAGAGTGGTCTGGGTATCACACCGCCTTGTAGAAGTTATAATTTCTTAGCAGTACTAGTGCAATTTTGACATTTTGGTTTTTGTATATTTCTGGGGTTCTCTCTATGCAGGCACAGAGTCCCATATGAGTCACCAAGAACTATAGAGTTCTTACTCTACATTTTGTAGCATCAATTAGTAGTGGTAGTATAGTTTTACTATTGGCTTGGTAATCTCCGTTTATGTTGCAAGTATAGCCCGTGTGGGAATGTGCCCAGTGTCAGGGTTTTGAAGAAGCAGAAGGAATGATGCTTCCTAAAAGATGCGCGGGAGTCGACACGTGGCAAGGCATTCAAGAGGCAGCAAGATCAATGTCTAGTAGCGGTAGAGTGTGCCAAGTGTCCTCTTCTCAGTTCGCAGTACTCAGGAGTCACAAGAATGTGCCACGTATCTTGGGCTCATATTCTCCCTCTGTGTTTCATAAAGTTTCTAAGTTGCACAAGAGTGTGCCAAGTGTCTCTACAACGAGGACTCAAGGATGAACTTTTAGAAAAAGTAGCGAAAAGAAGTCTCAGTCTGTCGCGTGTCCTTTTTGCAAATGGAGTTGAGTCTGTCGCGTGTCCCTTTCCTTAATAGTTTTAAGAAGTGTCGGAGTGCAACATAGTGGGCCCAGGATATTAAAAGATAGTTTCTAAGTGAAGCAGACTTTGCCAAGTGTCACAACCGTGGGTGTTTGAAGAATAGAAACAAAGGAAACTCATAAAGGAGCGCCAGCCTACCATGTGTCCCAATTTTGAAACTCATGGGTGTTTCCACGTGTTTTGATCATCAGTTAAGATTAAAGTAGGAAATAGAGGAGGTTGGATGCACCAAGTGTCAGTATGGTGCACACTCTCACCATGTTATAAAAGGAACCAAGCCCAATGAGTGCAGAAGTGCCACAGAAACTTTGAAATTTCTAAGAAGCTTGCGGAAGAGGCCATCGGCCCCAATAGAATTGGTAATGTTAAGACCGTATGTTCAGCACTAATAAACCAATCAGAATGCGAGGATGGTACAGATGCAGATTCAAAAGGATTTCCTACACATGACCAGTTCAAGTTTAGTTTTGCAGGCAGTTAAGAATCCTAACGGCCAGAAGTGTCTCAAGCCCCATCTTTCTGCTATAAATAGGAGAATTCTGTAACTAATAAGATATATGTAGAGATACTAAAATAGAAGAAGATACATGAGAAGAGATTTGTTCTGTGACTAGAATATATCATTTTGCCTCCGCTATTGTTTCAAAAGCAAAGCATAGTATATCTGTGCATATTCTATGCCTTATATATTCTGCTGAATCAATTAATAAAAAACCTCTGTTATGTGCTATTTGGTGATATTTTTTGTCTTTATTGCAAATTCTCTAAGTTTAACCTCTGAGTTTAAATCTATTCATAACCTATTTATATTAACCATGCTCATTGCTCTTTAATATAGCAGAAATTATAAAAGATTTAGTCATTGTGTTGATTGTTGAAACAAATATAAGTCTGCTGCATTGCCTTAGAAGTTGCTTTATATTGTATCTATAATCTTGTTTCTCTTTCCCTTTTCCCAAAACCCTATTGGAAATAGAAGAGCCAGCTTCTATAAAATCTGGAGGTCATTCTGAGAGTCATTCTGAGGAATACAGTCACGGGGTAGCGGTGTGAACCGCACCACCACACACTACTTCATGCACTTCCACGGGGTGGCAGTATGAACCACTATACTGCCAATCACTCCATGAGACACTATGGGTAGTAGTAGTACCGCAAGCCCGCACAAGCCAACATGGAGACTCTGCGAGACAGCGGCAACAACATGAATTCATCACTTGGTGTAATCTAACTTGATGACGATTAGGTTAGGGTTCCACCAGTGAATTTGAGGCATATAATTCCAACACTTACCTCCCACCCACCCCTACTCAGCCTTCTTGGCAGCCTAACCATGCTTATAATCAGCCCCGAAAAAGCTATTTTTCTTCTCACCAGCATGTTTACCCTCCTAGCCAACCTCAGGATGTTGAGAGCATGAGCATTCAGGATATTGTATTAGATTTTCAAAAATAGTTGGATGCTATTGAAAGAGGATGTGAGTATAACATACAACATGAAGAGATTGCTTATCAAGCCTATCTCCAACAACAGGAAATAGAGGCACAAGTAAGGTATGAAGAAGAATGTTTTGCTAAGCAGGTTGCAGAAAAAGAGGAACAAGTGAGGCAACTGCTTGCCCAAATCCAAAGGATGGAATCTCAGTCATCTATTCCTAGCTTCATACAAACTCCTCTTACAACCATGGATCAGCTCTTAAAAGAGGAGATTTCAAGGTTCAAAATCCCAAGTTTTAATCAGGGAAAGCTTTCTGAATCAGCAAGTAAGTCTTCTCATTTTAAGATTCCAATATTTAAAGGTTCTCAAAATTTTCAAGAGCCCTTACAGGTGCAAAATCAATCTATGATCTGTCAAGAGCAGTCCATTCAAAAGCCCATTTTTCCTCATGCATGTGTAGAGGATATTAATTCATGCTTGACGTTGAATCCTTTACATTTTGATTCATTTGATGGCTTTTCTAATGATGTTCATGAGATTAATGAAAGCATAAAGCAAAGGCTACAAGGTGAAAATCTTCAGTTGTAAAGACAACTTGTACAAGGTTCATTGAACAAGAAACCAAATGGAGAGGAAGATTTGATCTCTTTGTTTGATCAGCTACCTGGTTTTGTTGACAAGGATGAGGAGAACATGCCAATGTTCATCTTACCAGCTGATTTGGAGTAGTAAGAAAGCATTAGAGAACATGATAGGTTGTTGCTTCATGAAGACAAGAATGAAGATGAAGCCTCAATCCCTATAGATGAACAAAAGGACAACCCTAGTTTGGAGGCTAATGAGATTGTTTTGCATGTAGATGTTCCTCAAGTTGAACAAATTTCAAAATTAGAGCTTATGCTTCAAAAATATGATCTTAATGCTTCATCAAGCCTTCAAGAAGGCTGCTATGAATCTAAGGTGAGTCCTCTTGTGCAAAAAAGTAAGGAATATCTTGAAGATGTTTATTTTTGGGATGAATTAGAGATTTTTTGTACAAATTTAGATGGCAAACCAGCATCTCAAGAAGAAGAGATTCATAAACAACAAGAGCATCAAGTGGAAATAACTATTTTTCCAAAGGTTTCTAATCAATAGAATGGTAGAACAACAAAATGTAAACATCAAACCAGCACTGATTATTTGAGCATGGGTTTGTCAAGAGGATGTCCTATTCGACATCTAATCCATTTAGAAAGCAACAACGAGAAGCCATTACCTATCATGCTTGTTTCAAAGCATGAAGTTGAGCAATAGGAAGAGAAGAATCAACTCACTTGTCCACCTCAAAGTAGTTGTATTTTCAATCAAAACAAGTGGGTATGTGTTTTTGTTCTCTTTCTTGAAGAGGTATTACATAAATTTATTGGATACCCACCCTTTCCTCACCCCTTGTTGGCTACTTACAAGCATGGAAAGCATTCTCAGCTGATCAAGAGAGGAAGCTATTTTGTGGAACCAATTAGTGGCTTTGTTTAGACAGCCTATTTCACTTGTTTAGTTTGGTTAAGTAGGTCAGTTGTTATGTTCTTATTTTCCTCTAAGTGTTGATGCACAGTTTGTTTGTCATGTTAGAGGACTGTTGTAGTTGTTTAGTCAGTTGTTGTGTCCTATTTTGTTTGTGTTCTATGTTTCTAACAGCTGAGTTACAAGGTTTTCTGAGTTGTTTTCAAAGTTTACTCTTGACTCTATTGCCCAATGGATATGCAAGGTAGCTGGTCCTATGTGTTTTAGTAGGCAAAACATCAGTAAAGTTGCCAAAAATGTTGATATTTTTGCCTTCTCGGCTCAAATAGTCGTTGAGAAGTTTCTTGAGAGTCTTCATAGGTCTTATGTCTTGGAATGGGTTTTTGAAGGCACTTTTGGTTCTAAAAGAGTATTAAATGCATTATCTTAGGCTCTTAGAAGTCAAAATGTTTCAAAAAAGTAATTTTGAAATACCAAAAATCACAAAGGGATGTTTTGTTTAGTCTTTTAAATATTAGACTTGTTAAATTCTTTTTTACCTTTCTCAAGTGACCACTTTCTTATGTAACATGCATGTGTAATGAGTCAAAAGGAAAAAATGGAAGTTTCTTTATGTTCAAACAACCTTATTTCCTCGAAATATCCCGTACTTTTGATAAGGAGGGAATGTTATTTCAAATGAAAGTCAAAATGAGAAGAGCTCTCATGTAGGCAGGTTAGGGTTTCTTGTGGAGGTTAGGTTTGTTTTAGGGTTTTCCAAATGTTTCATGGAGGATTGGAGCAGCAAAGCTTATTTTGTTTTCTTTGCATGGACATAAAGGAAGCCATGCATGGCTCTTCATACTCTATAACTAATTTAAAGGATGAAGATCCACGTGGTTTAAAGAAATCAAAGGAGTTTAAAGGCCTTTGAGAGAAGTTTGAAGAGATTTCTAAATGGTTAAAAGTAGTTTTGAGGGGTCTTATGAAGGTTTTCAATGCTAGAGGTCTTGTGACAGGGCATCAAACAGATAAAGAAGGCATCCAGTTTTTTAGAGGAGAAGTTTCAATCTAGGAGACTCAGAGATGAGCTGTCTTTTAAGGAATGCCACTATTTTGTTAACAGAAAAACCAGTCTAAGGGTTGCCAAAACCTAACCATAGAGAGGCTAGACTGTCACAGTGTTGACAAAGATTGCAGAGAACAAAATAAAGAGATTTAGGACAGTATGAAGGTATAGACCCCAATAATGAACTCAAAAAATAGTCATTAGCAAAAACAGGAAAATGAGACTATTAGGGATAGTCAAAGACTGTTACAACATAATGAAGAAAGAGTCTTGTATCTATTGAGAGGGCAGAGGATAGTGATAAGATATCTCCATGATCATGATGTTCAGAGGTCAAATGCAAAATTTGCCAAGAGGATACAGAGCTCTATAATGAAAGAGATTAGGGACTATTGTAGATGTTTTAGGTCTATCAATCAAAGAGATAGAAAGATGAAGGATTGATGAGGACAAATGCATGTGGAATAGGGACTGGGAAAAGCGGTCATAAAAGCATGCAAAATAGTCATAATGAACATCATCAAGGCAAAGACTCCACTAGAACTAATCAGTCAACCCTAGCAAAGGCTTAGGAAGAACAAAATAGGTATGAAGTTCACTAATACCCTACCTACCTAACCAAACTATATACTGATGAAGGATAGTGGTCTTTTAGGCCTTCATAGTGGTCATACATAAGATTGTGTGCACATTTAGAACAATATCATCAAGTACTACTACTTTGTAATAGGGTTTCATAACCCCAAAAAGGGTCTGCAAAGTCCATAAAAGGAATAGTATCAGTGGGACCATGGTGTAAAAGGTTCCATCACGTTAAAACCTTGTAAAAGCTCGGGATCTTACCCTCAATGTTCCCTCATTTTAGTCTTCAAGACAGTTGGAAGGTTTGTAGCATGTATGAAGGAAGTCTGTAATGACAAAGATAGGGATTTGAAGTCATCCAAGGCTAGAAAGAGGAAAGATTGATGAGGATAGAGGTATGCAGATTCAAAGTTATTCTCAGTCATAGGTCTGAGACATAGTAAGTAAATGTTGTTTCACAGTGATTGTAAGGTATTGTAATACACCCAAATTTATAAGACTGTGGCCTAAGAGGGACAACAGTTAAAGCAATGCATGGGGTATGGAAAAAGCATGAGATTCATATGCATCATCACAGAGCAACCAGCTATGACAAAGGCACGTATGATAGAGGTATATGCAAGGAAGCAAATAAGTTTCAGATTTGCATTTTAAAACCTTTAAAAGGTATGGAATAGTCTTGATGAGGCCATTCAGAGATACTGACCTAGATAGCCATACAAAGGAGGACTGAGAAGCATTCAGAGTAGCAACATACATATTTGAAGAGCAGTAAAAAATAGTGTAAATCAATCATGAAAATGACTGTTAAAAGAGGTATAAAACAATCATTTTGAATGATTGTATCAAGGTAGAAATATAATCATTTTAATGACTATCCTAGTCAAAAAGACAGTCATTTTAAAATGACTGTATTAGCTGTGTTATTTCGTAAAATGTTCCCCCTTGACCTTTTACCTCCTAAGTTTAGCTATCGAGTCCCTTGTTTTTCAAATTGCATGTTAGATTTAACTCCTGAGACAAAATGGCCTGAAACCCATGTCAAATGGGGCTTGAGGGACATTATTGAGCCTCAACCCTAACCCAAAATAGGTCTTGGGGCACGGGCACTCACGCCCTTGTCCTGCCCTATTTTGTTGGGGTCCCAAATTTGAATGTCAGTAAAGTGACCATTAAAAGTGTCCCTTGCCAACATCTTAAGTTTGAATTATGAAATTAAAGTAGGAATGCACATATAAGCATGTTTAGGATTTTGTTGGTAAACTAGAAGATGACTAGAAGATGATGATGATACTTTGGCGAAATTATGATTTTAGAGCATTCAAAGCATTCATTATGGCAAAGTAGACTTGTGTTGTTATTGTGTCTGTTATGCATATTTGGCTTCATCTTCTCATGTTGTGAAGGATATTCATCTACATGTGAGCTACACTTCTGAGGTGATATCTATTTGTGTTTGAATCAATCATTTATCAATTTATTTTTTCCTTTGTCTTGTAAGGAAACACACTCTTTATCAAACAACGGTGTTGCAAGGCTTGAATGGCATTCTGGGGCTTGACTGAGGCAAGCTCCTAAACACCACAACCCCCAACCCCTCTTCTTGTGATTGTAGGTGACAGGTATTGGATCGTGAAGAGTGGAGTTGCAGAGAAGTGTTTCAGAGGATAAGGATTCTGGATCCGAAAGAAAGAAGCAGAAAAGAGCACTATTAGGGCTTGGGTGTTAGTCCCTTTGCCCTTTGAATTTATAGAGGCAGAAACCTCCAGAACAGGGATCATCAATGTCAAAAGGAGTCCGGAAGTCCCCAAAGAAAACACTGCATTCAGTTTGGGAGCTAGTCCCTTTTCCCCTGACTGTTCACTATCCCGAACTTCAAAAAATGGTCAGTATCTAATCTCCATTTACCTTCTTTGTGTGCAAGCATTTATCGGGATTCATCTGTTTGTTTATGAGTTTGCATAATTAGGGTTTGAAGCATAATTGGGCATTAAATTAATACATTAATTATCAATTTCCAAACCCTATCATTCAAGTGACAACTAACCTATAGATGAATCGTCTTGCAAAATTTATGATTCAACTCAATTAACTATCCTTGAATTGTATATGTGAAAGGAGGATCTAGGCATATTATTCATAAAATCCTTTCCCCCTTTTTAATACATAACAAGCTAAAATATTAAGATTATCCTAGCACCGTCCAAAACAGTCCTAAAAATAGTCATTATGACTGTCCAAGAGAAAGAAATGACTGTTAAAAACAATCAAAAAATAGTCAGCAAAAATGACATAGAAATGACTATCACGGCAGCCAAAAAGCAGTTATATTAAAGACTATTAGAACAACAAAAAAATAGTCATATTAAAGACTGTTAGAACAATAAAAAAAGTCATATTAAGGACTATTAGAACAGCAAAAGGGTCATATATATGACTATTAAGTCATGCACAGAATGAGGTCAAAGACCTGCTACAAAAGGAGTAGTGATAAGAGGGTTTCAAGGATCAGTGATAGGTGAAGCTTGAATGCATGAGTTCTCTAATGCATGAAAGGTGTCTCAAAGGGTAACAAAAGTGTTAAGGTCAATAGGTTCTTTGTAATAGTCATACAATAATGAGATAGAGTACAACGGTTTTGAAAAGAAGACATGACTATAATAAGTAGCCCTCAATAGAGACATAGGCATAGATGAATCATAAAGATAGTTATACAGTGCCTCAGGACAGTGTTTACTAAGACTGAGTTTATGACTATGGTTTGTGCTCAATAAGTCCATGTGACTGTGAAACCTTATGACAGTGGTCATTAGCATGAGGGCAGTCATAAATGAGCTAGAGGATAGTCCTTATGACTGTCATGAAGATGACAATCCATAGGACACATGGACAGTGATATTTCATAGAAAGAATGTGCAAAATGAATCATAAGGACAATGCCCTTGACCTTGCCAAAGTACTTTAGGACTGTGCAATGTCTTTATGACAATCGATGACTAGGATGGATAGTGGCTTATGATTATATATGTAGCTTTGTAAATAGTCCTAATGATTGTCCCGTGCTCTTA
Organism: Cunninghamia lanceolata; assembly: GCA_027924645.1. Lineage (NCBI taxonomy): Eukaryota > Viridiplantae > Streptophyta > Pinopsida > Cupressales > Cupressaceae > Cunninghamia > Cunninghamia lanceolata. The sequence continues at coordinate 18,801,933 of BSBN01000112.1, read as the reverse complement.
CCAAACCTTATGACTATGATATGAATGTACTATGTCCTAATCACTGTGATCTAGCATGAGTGAATAATTGTTATATGATGGTCAAACCTCAATGAGCACCATGTAAAGAGATGGACTTATCATCAAAGTAAACACAGTCATGTGTAAATCAAGGTCATCGTAAGACTTAACTCTGCAAACAACTCCTAGTGACACATCATCATGCATGAGTTTCTCAAGCTAAGGGGAGTTAAATGTTCAATTTAATGATGCTTTCAATCAGTTTAGGCTTGTTTAAGAAGCCCACTTGGTTCTTGAGTTGGAGTTAGGAGGAGTTTGAGGCCAAAATCATGCAATTTGAGGTAGTTTGAACTCCTAAAATAGAGGCTTTTTTGCCTTGTATGCCCATCAAGTTGAAGACTTCATGCAAAGTGTTTAAGGACAACTTTTCAATTAATCTTCATGCTTTTTTGAGAGGATCAGTTCAGGTTTAGTTAAGGGCACACTTCAAGGAGCATGCAATGGCGAAGAGGTCAAAGTCAAAGTAAACTCACGCATCACCAAAGCTTTGCATGATTTGCTACTAGTTCAGAAGGAGTTCCACATTAATGCAAGCTCAACATCTTCTAGGAGATAAAAGCAAGTTTTCAACTCTTTTCAGAGTTAGTTCTTTCTTTTCTTCTTTTTTGCCTTATGCAAGAGAAGAGATTGTAACTCATTATTGAGATATTTTTCATGTAGAGCAGCAAATTTTTTGTAGTTTCAAAGCATTTCATTTCAAACTTGTACAAGGAAAACTCCTTTTTATCAATAAAAAGCAACATTTTGCCTTCTCTAATTTTTTTTTATGTTGGATGGTATTATGAATGATTTGATTTAGTTTCTATGATTTAAATGTTGAATCCTTGAATTGGGTCTCATTTAAAACCATCTTTATGCAAGAATATGAAAAATTCATACAGGTCAGGGGTTATGTTAACTGTTTTTCAGAGATTGTAGCTGTGAAAACACATAGTTTTCCTTCAATAAAACCTATAACACAACCTTATTTTGAAACACTTTTGTATGGACTTGTCAAATTTTGAGTTGTGCATAGGATAGAGCAGTTTTTGAGAGGAATTGTGAGATAATACAAGTACGAGGTCATTTTATCATTGGTGCATCACCTGCTAGGTTCTTTTTTCATCTTAGTTTCAGTTATTCTATCCTTTTCCTACCAAATCAGCAAGCTTTTAGGAGGTATTTCAAGGGAACCGACCCTCCCTAGAGGTTCACCTTCGTTATAGGCAACCCACAACCGAAGGTGATCCCATGTTTCACAAGATGGCTAAGTTTTGCACTTAGCCAGGGTGCAATCCTTTGTGACAATAATTTTTAAATTATATTTGAAAAGAAATTTATTTTCTCTAAAAATGAAGGAAGGTGATTTGATTGTCAAGCATTTAAATACCTTTAATTTGATTTTGAGTCAATTAGCCCCCATTGATGTTAAGATTGAGGAAGAAGATAAATGCATTATGCTTCTTTATTCTTTGCCTAAGTCATGGGATAATTTTATTCTTACTGTTAGTGCTTATCTCAAAGATCCCAAGTTGGATGCTTTTGTTGCAACATCATTGTCATAAGAAATGAGAAAGAAAGTTATGGATAGCTCATCGAATGCTCTTCGTGTTAGGGGAAAGTCCAAGGAAAGACGTGGATCTAAAAGAGAATAAAAGGGTCCTAAAGACAAGTCTAAGGGTAGATCTAAAGCTCCAAGTAAAAAGAACATAGTGAAGTGTTGGAATTGTGAAAAAAGGGGACATGATAAGAAGGAATGTAGAAATAAAACAAAATAGTAGGATTCCTCTATTGAAAAGGTTTTTAGAAACAGGTGATGAAGTACTAATTTTTGCATGTAATATTGTTCCTAATGAACACTAGTTGGTTGCCTCAATAAGTAATAAAGTAGAGAGTAAATTAGAAATTATTCGTGCAGATGTGTTTGGTCCTATGGATATTGATTCTATTGGAAAATATCAGTATTTTATGTCTTTCATTGACAATGTTTCAAAGTTTATCTAGATTTATTTTATGAAACATAAATCTAAAGTTTTCACTAAGTTTAAAGAATTTAAAAGTCTTACTAGAGAATCAATCAAAACATAAGCTAAATGTATTAAGATTTGACAATCGAGGGGAATAATGTTATAAGGAATTTGACAAGTTTTACAAACATGCAAATATCATAAGGCAAAAAACTACTTCTTACACACCTCAACAGAATGGAGCTACAGAAAGGATGGACCAAACTTTAATCGAAAGAGCCAAAAGCATGTTAAGTGATGCACAGTTAGATATATGCTTTTGGATAGAAGTTGTGAGTATCACTTGCTACTTGATTAATAGATCTCCTTGCAAGGCTCTTGATTCAATACCTTATGAAGTGTGGATAGGTAAGAAACCTCATGTTTCACATTTAAGAGTTTTTGGTTACGAAGCTTTTGTTCATGTGCCCAAATAAAAACATTCTAAGTTGGATCTAAAAGCTCATAAATGCATTTTCATTGGATATGGTGAGAATGTTAAAGGTTATAAGATTTGCAATCATTTAACCAATAAAGTTTTCTATTCTATAGATGTGCTTTTTAGGGAACTTAGAGCTATTTATGATCCTGAATGGTGAAAAGATAAATAAGTGAAATAGATAGTGCATTTTAAAATCAATCAAGAAGATGCACACAAGGAAGAACAAAATGATGGATTTGATGATGGAGAGGAAGAAAAGGGTTCAAGTGGGAGTTTTGAGTAGGATGAATTTGAGATTACTAAAGAAGTTGAGCATGCAAAAGAACAAGAGGAAGAATCCCTTACTCCAACCTTGAGAAGATCCACGAGATAATAGAATCTAGTTGACATTTATAGCCCACCCGATTTCTATTGTGCATTTGCTTTGTTAAGTATTGATGATAAACCAAGATCCTACAGGGAAGCTATTCTTGCATATTGTAGTGAGTCCTGGCAATAATCCATGTAGGAGGAGACAATGGCTTTAAACTTTTGTGACACATGAGATCTTGTTTGTTTGTTCAAAGGAAGGAAGGCCATTGGATGTAAGTGAGTCTACAAGAAGAAATTTGGAGCAGATAGTTCATTAGAAAAATACAAGGCTAGACTGGTAGCGAAGGTATACTCCCAGAGAGGGAGTTGATTTTGTTGAAATATTCTAAATATTAGTGTAGGTTTTTATTTCCTAGTTGGGTTATTTATTTTCCGTATATTCCTAGGTTTTTCCTATACCTTTTATTAATCTTGCTTAGGTTAATAAAGCATGTCTAATTAAGCGTGTAGTGCCCCTCATTTTGGCTTTCTAATAGTTGTTTTGTTTAGACATTATGACATCTTGGATTTATTGTTTTGATGTTGATACTTATTTATTGCTTTGATGGTACTGTTAGAACTAATGTTTGTGCTTATATTATGATTGGGTATGGATGCAATTGATTATGTGGTTACACCTTGTTTTATTTCTTATGTTGATAAAAAAAATTGCTCCTTATTGTTGCTTTGTCAGACTTTTCTCTAGGGTTTCGTGGCGGGGCATTACAAGGCGAGTGGATTATGAGGTGTCACCTTCCTACATGTAAGCATCCATTATCTATCTTGGGAAGATACTTTGCTATCTTTAGTATGATAGATGGTTGCTTCCTATTGGTCAGTGTTGTCACCTCCTCCCTCTCCATGGTCTATATAAAGCTTGTATTAGGCATCTTTTGCTTTTGTATCCTCTTAATTCCATTTTGCTTCTAGAATTTGTATTACTTTCGTGGAGACTAACTCTATGTTGTTATTTTCATCCTGTATCATTTGCTTTCACAGTTTTATATCTATTCGTTTGCACTAGTTTTTTGGGTTATTAATCTTTTCAGATTATAACATGGTATCAAAGCTTTTCTAGTGTAGAATAGATTTTAGTTTCTATATTTGAGAGATTTAAGGAGGGCTAATAAGCTTTGTTGCAGGTTTTCCCAAAAACCCAGTGTGCTCTTCTCTTGCATCTTCAGATGATCTAGAGAATTAGAAAAGTTTGACACAAACATTTTAACCTCTAGGGTTTGCATATGTGTTTTGTGAGATCTGGGTGATTGTAGTGTTTCTGGTTATACTGGTAGTATTTTTAGTTGTTTCAATGCATCCAGGAGGCTCGAGAAAGTTAGATTTGGCTTTCATTTCATTGAATTTAGAGATTGTTTGACATGGTTGTGGAACTAGGGTTTCAGGCTCATATTTGAAAGTTAGTTTTCAATCAGAGCATTTTCAGGGCAAAAGGACCCTACCATTACGTTCAAGAGGCCTTGCAGGTGAATTTTCATATATAATTCATCCAGTTTTAGTGTCAGAGCTTCCAAGACCAAAAAATTTTTGCCGAAGGCCATTTTTGGCCTCACAACACATTTTTTGAGGTGCATATATATAAAGCACTCAGCACTCAACGCTTCATAGAGGTGAAAAAGGGACTTCTGCTCCTTTGAGGGACTTAGCCCTTGCTTAAGGGAGTGGCTCCCTTAAGGGTCCTCTAACCCTTAAGAAAGGGTGTGGCCCACTTAAGATCCGCAGGCCCCTTATAAAGTGGGCATGGGGAGTGGCTTTGGCTCCCCGTAAACCCCTGTTATTTCAACCTTATGGCCTTAAAAAAAATCATTCAAAATTTTCATCCAGCCTACAAACAATTGCTCCACCTCAGCTCTATACATTCACCTCGGCCTCTATGCCTAATAGTTGGCCTTTGTGCCATTTTTAGCTACTTTTCTTCAATCACTATATTTAGTGGATTTTGCTAATTTTAGCAGAGACTATTTTTGGTGGCATAATTGGCAAAGCTTACAAACTTGGTAGAGTGCTATATTTAGAGGAGATTTTTTTTTTTTGGCATTGTTTCCAACATCTAGTAGAGTTCTAGATTTATCAGAAGTCCAAATTTGGAAGAGGTTTCTTTTGCAAACTCATACCCCCTCACGAATGGAGTTTTATTTTTTGAAGGCCAACTTCTGAAGGCTCTAACTTAGGCTCATGACCTCTAATTTATGAGCTTCTTTTTTCATTTTGGCTATTTTTTTGAACTCTTTGTGGTGGTGCAGACGATTCTTGATTCTGGTGTACGGATTTCCTAGAAATTATAGTTTCTCACATGTGACATTGCACAATTCCTATTTTGGAACTTCAAAGACGCATAACTTTCACATACGACCTCGGATCGAGGTGATTCTTTTTTTGAAAGTGCATGTTTTTTCAAGTAGATTGTAGTGGTATTGTTAGTTTCACTTGGCTCGATTCCAGTATTCTACTTTTAGCATACACCAATTTATGAGGATTTGTAATGTATTGAGATCAAGACTGCTAAGTATTTCTTGCTAGTGACCGTTGTAAACACTAATTATAAAGTGCCAAATCATCTTTGCTTGGCGGGTTCTTTGATTGAGTGAAAGGGGGGGGAGGGTCACGTGTGTGTTCTCTTCTTTTCAGCACTTCTTTTCTATATTTCTTCATCATGGATCAAACAACTATACCCATCTTAACTCCCTACAACTACTTTGAGTGGAAATCACACATGACAATCTACTTAAGGAAAACTGGATTGCATAGGATAACAATGGGACTTGAAACTAAACCTGTTAAAGATGAATATAAGCCTAAGTGGTTTAACAAATGTGATAAGGCCTATGGAACATTGTGTTTGTCCGTTTATCCTAATTTTCTCTTTCACATCGAGTCTTTGAATTCACCAAATGACATATGGACAAAGCTAGAAACACAAGATTCAATGAGGGGTCACATGTTGGAAAATGAACTAATTAGTTTAAGTCCAGACAATTTCAACACAATTCATGATTTTTTCACAAAATCAAAATCAATAAGGCTACAGTTAAAACAATGTGGAATTGAAAAGAAAGATGAACAATTGATTCTCAGTATTCTCTCTAATCTAAGTTCAAAATATTCTATGTCTGTTTCTACCTTCTATGCTACTAAGGGTGCACTTGGTACTCAATTCACCATGCCATCTTAAATGATTTTGCTATCTCTCTCACATGGGAACAAGATAAGCTAATCTAGATGGGCACTCTTAAGTCCTATAAGTCACATGCCCTAGTTGTCAACCAAGGTATAAAATAATAGAAAGGATAAAGTAGTAACAACAAGAATAAGGATAAGAAACAAAAGAATAGCACGGAGAAGAAGGATCAGATACCAATTGCTTTAAAAGCAACTAATGAGGCCCAGTCTTCTAAGGGCGACAAGCCTAAGAAAGAGAAGGTCCAATGTGCCTATTGTAAAAGACCTAGTCATGATGAACATAAGTGTTTGAAGAAACAAATTGATCACTTGACACACATTCTTGAGAAGAATAATATCAGTGTTCCTGAGTCTATCAAACATAGTTCTAATGAGGGGTCTAACAAGGCAAAAGAAAACAACAAGAGGAAAGGAAAGGGCAAGGCCCTTGTAGTAGTTGCTTCACCACAATCCACTTAGGTTCTTGATTTGGGTGCTTCGTACCACATGGCTTCATCTAAGGAAGAACTTGCATCTTTGGAGTTGTGTACTATGCCTTCTATTTTGATGGGTGATGACACTCTTATTGAGGTGTGTGGGAGAGGGTCTATTGATGTAGGGGATGGCACATTCCATGATGTTATTTGTGTGCCCTCATTATAAACTAATCTCCTATCATTATATCAAATCACTCACACAGGTTCAGGCAAGCGAGTTGAGTTCACTCTTGATTCAGTGGAAATTTGTGAGTTGCATAGTGGTACTACAGTTGCAGTCAGGAGAGCAAATCATCAGTCGTGACTCTATCTATTTTCTCACTTTGTTCATGATCCTCCTTTGACTGTTTTGCTCACTCATTTTGATGATGTAAGTTATGGCATGCGTGGTTTGGCCATCTTAACTTCTGCTGCTTGCAGCAGATCAACTAGCAGAGCATTGTCATAGGGTTGCCTTTAGTTAAGTTTTGTGTTTTCCAAGGTTGCATTCTTGGTAAGCATCCTAAGGAAAATTTTGACAAAGGTAAGGCATAGAGAGCTTCACAGATATAGAAGTTAGTTCACAGTGATTTGTCTGGACCATTTCCTATAGACACCTAAATTTGACTATATCTTACGACATTACATTTTGACATATTTTCTAAGTCCCCTTCATGACCCCTTCCATCACTCTCATTAGTTAAATAAACTATGTTTATTTAACTAATTCCTCTCATCCATTTATCCTTCTCTTTCATCAAATTAAATAAATTTTATTTATTTAATTCCATTTGTCCTCCATTTGCACCAAATTAAATAAATCTTATTTATTTAATCTCATTTTCCTCCATCATCCAGTTTAAATAAATTAAATATTTATTTAAATGCCACTTGTCTCTCATAATTTAAATAATTTAAATTACTTATTCCCACTCACATCCCTGATTTTATCCTCATTCATTGTGTGTCATAAGCACTTCCTCTCCAAAATAAATAAAAAAACCCATTTATTCCCACTATTCTCCTAATTTTGGTTTGCTGTCATACCCATTTAATGTGCGTCATAAGCACTAAAATTGCCTTTTAATTGTATCCATCCACATCACACAATTGGCTTTCAATCCTAGCCATTCATTTGATTCCCTTTCCCTCTATAAATCAAACTTCATTTTCCATTCCAAACCCTCATCAATTCTCTCACTCACCGACTCACTCACTCACTCACACAAGTCATTTTCAAGCAATACTTGAGCTCTGTTATGCTGCAATAGTGAGCAATCAACAAATCAATTCTTATCCATAATTATCCAATGTCATCTTAAAACATTTCAAAATCCATCAATTCTCCAAATCAATTCTTCTAATCAATTCAATCAATCAAAATAATCTTTATCAAATCACTTATTCTAATCAATTCAATTCATCATCATTATTCAATTCAATCAAAATCAATCAAGTCAATTCCAAGCAATGATCTAAATACAAGATAATCCCTAATCCATACTAATTTAGTCAAACCAATCGACACACATCATCCAATCACATCCTTGGTTTTGTTCCAATCTTGTTGTCAATCAAATCAATCAATCAATCATCATCATAATCAATGGGATATATCGTTCCCGCATCCTCGCATTGTTCTTGGGATAAATCGTTCCCACATCAACAACGTTATCAATCATCAATCTATCATCAATCAATCAAACAATCAATCATTGGCTTACACCTTGACAAGGGCAATACCTTGTTTGTTTTTGTATCATTTGTGCATGCTTGCTTGTGTGTGTTATCATTTTATCTTGCATTTGTATCAAATCTGAATCATTCCTAGCTAATATTTATATCTTGTATCCAGACAAGGTTGTATTACGCTGGGGCACGAGACACATCGTCACCTTGGTCCTTATACCTTGGTACATAATGTCTAGTGCTATATCAAACATCATGGTTGCTCACCTTCATTGCAACATAACTCATCCTTCCCTTTCTTCTATCCATTCCCTTATCTTTCTCATTGACCAATCCCTTTCATTTCGAGAGCCTACCCGTGTTCGTCCAACCCGCCTATCCTCTTGAGGGGGCATCATCATCTTATCCTTTCATCTTCTATCCATACCTTAACTTCTTTGAAATGATGTTACTCAACATAAATCTCATCATCTCGAACATCTTCTCAAAGAGGGGCAAATGTAGACACCTAAATTTGACTATATCTTATGACATTACATTTCGACATATTTTGTGAGTCGCCTTCATGACCCCTTCCATCACTCTCATTAGTTAAATAAATTATGTTTATTTAACTAATTCCTCTCATCCATTTATCCTTCTCTTTCATCAAATTAAATAAATTTTATTTATTTAATTCCATTTGTCCTCCATTTGCACCAAATTAAATAAATCTTATTTATTTAATCTCATTTTCCTCCATCATCCAATTTAAATAAATTAAATATTTATTTAAATGCCGCTTGTCTCTCATGATTTAAATAATTTTATTATTTAAAATACTTATTCCCACTCACATCCCTATTTTTATACTCATTCATTGTGCATCATAAGTACTTCCTCTCCAAAATAAATAAAAAATCTCATTTATTCCCACTATTCTCCTAATTTTGGTCTGCTGTCATACCCATTTAATGTGCGTCATAAGCACTAAAATTGCCTTTTAATCCTAGTCATCCACATCACACAATTGGCTTTCAATCCTAGCCATTCATTTGATTCCCTTTCCCTCTATAAATCAAACTTCATTTTCCATTCCAAACCCTCACTGCTCTCATCAAATATCTATACACATGCATATCTATCAATCTTCATTTATCTCATATCATTTTCTATCATATTTCTATCATGGTTATGCTGGTTGTGTGAGCAGCCCACAAATCATCCAAAGGATAAATCAATGGAGCTTAGGTGCACTTCATTCCATCCTATTAGAAGTCCAATTTTGTGTAAGGTTTGAAGATATTTACATTGTTTATCTTTATGTTGTTGCTTTACATGATTTTCTGGGTTTCAAAATATATCAAAAGATAATCCAAAGATATCCAAATATGTTGAAATATAATTCAAATCTGATTTTGTTGCTAGGGAAAATCAGATTTAGTGTCCAAAAAACAAAAAAATAACTAAACCCTAACAATGCATTATAAAGCACAGACTAGCATGAAAATGAAAACAGAAATGCAAAGCAAACCGATCTTCAAGCTAGGCTTGATTTATCTCCATGGCTCTTCTCAATCTTGCATAAGAATGCAGGATGTCGAAGGATTGTTGATTGCTCATTGTTGCAGCATAACAGAGCTCGAGTATTGCATGAAAATGACTGGTGTGAGTGAGTGAGTGAGTCAATGAGTGAGAGAATCAGTGAGGGTTTGGAATGGAAAATGAAGTTTGATTTATAGAGGGAAAGGGAATCAAATGAATGGCTAGGATTGAACGCCAATTGTGTGATGTGGATGGCTAGGATTAAAAGGCAATTTTAGTGCTTATGACTCACATTAAATAGGTATGATAGCAGACCAAAATTAGGAGAATAGTGGGAATAAATGGGATCTTTTATTTATTTTGGAGGGGAAGTGCTTATAACACACAATGAATGAGGATAAAAATAGGGATGTGAGTGGGACCATTTCCTTGTCCATCTTTTTGCAAAGCTAGACATGTTCTCACCTTCATTGATGACTTTTCTTGCTATAATTGGGTGTACTTTCTCAAACATAAGTCAGGTATTTGATCACTTTCAAGACTTTAAGACTTTTGTAGAGAAACAATCTGGGAAAGCCATCAAAGTTTTGCGCACTGACAATGGTGGTGAATATGTCAACCATCATTTTGAGCAATTTTGCACTTCAAAGGGGATTTATTTGTAGCATTAAGTTCCATACAATCCTCAGTAGAATGGTGTTGCAGAACAGAAGAATAGGTCCTTGAAGGAAATGGCAAATTACATGATTCACTCCAGATCTCTTGCACCACAGTATAGGGCAAAGGCCATTAACTATGCTTGTTATATCCAGAATCACGTTCTTCATTAAGCCTTGAAGGGAGTCACTCTTTTTAAAGCTTGGAGCAGTCATAAATCATCAGTTAAGCACTTTCAAGATTTTGGTTCTCCTGCATGGGCCCACATTCCTGTAGAGAAACATAAGGCCATGGATCCATAGAGCAAGCATTGCATATTTGTAGGCTATCCTGATGGTGTGAAGGGTTATTGGTTGCTCCACCCTACTACACATGAGTTGTTCATTGAGAGGAGTGTTCAGTTTGAGGAGGGCTCTTCGAGCTCACTTCCCATCACTTCTCCACCTCCTTCTACTTTAACATTGGAGTCACTTGGGCTACATGACAAATCCTCTGATGAGTCAGATTCATTTGAGCAGTCTTGATGATGAGGAGTCTTCTTCTAATGCTGAGAGTGATTTAGAGGATTCACCTCCTTCCTCTCCTAGTCATCATTTAGAGGGTGATGATTCTCCTCCACATTCTTTGACTTTTGGTCCACTTTGGGCTAGACAAACCTTGCAATCTATAGATGATTGGGTTGGGGATCCGTCAGACACCAGGCAGACTTGTTCACAATTCCAAAATGCTCCACATGTCTTCATTGCTACTGCCTCTGATCTAAAGTCCTTTCAAGAGGCTTCGATATTACTGAGTGGGATACAGCTATGCAAGAGGAGTATAGTTCCTTAATGAGGAACCACACTTGAGATCTTGTGCCTCTTCCTAAGGGAAGAAAACTTGTTCAATGTAAGTGGATCTATCAGATAAAATTTGTAGCAGATTGGTCAGTTGATAAGCATAAGGCTCACTTAGTCGCCAAAGGATTCTCCCAAGTTCTTGGGATTGACTACTCTGAGAATTTTGCGCTAGTTTCCAGAATGAACTCCATCCAACTTGTTCTCACCATTGCTGTAGCCAATCATTGGGAAGTACACTAGATGGATGTGAAGAGTGCTTTTCTTCATGGTGACCTTCAGGAGGAGATCAACAGGGAGCAGCCATAGGGGTTCCTTCAGGATTCTTCAATTGTGTGTCATCTTAGGAAGTCTCTCTATGGCCTCAAATAGGCTCCTCGAGCTTGGTATGCCAAGATGGAATTTTTCCTTCTCACAGTTGGGTTCACTCGGTGCTCTTCCGATCCCAATGTCTACATTTTGTAGCAAGATGATTCACTCCTATTTCTGGTTCTGTTGATGACTTGTTGATCACAGGGAGTTCTTCATCTGCCTTTGGGATTGTCAAAACTGCCTTCCATGACAGGCTTTTGATGACTGACTTGGGCTTGTTGCATTACTTTCTCAAGATCGAGATCTACCAATCTACTTTCGGGATCACCATCAAATAGTCCAAGTATGTTCTAGATTTTCTCTCACAGTTTCTTATGGTTGACTTTAAGCCTGCTTTTACTCCCTTTTTTTTGGAGTCAAACTTGAGGCTTAATGTTATTCACCATTTGTTGATGACACTTTGTACCGACAGCTTGTTGGGAGTCTCATTTATCTAACTCATAGGAGACCTAATGTTTCATATGTTGTAGGCATGGTCTCTCAGTCCATTCATGAGCCCCATGAGCTAAATTGGAAAGCAACCAAGAGGATACTTCACTACATTCTGGGTACTCATAGTTTTGGGATTCACTACGTAGTGGTCATTGATCTTGACTTGGTGGGCTACATAGGTTCAGATTGGGTAGGTGATTCTCAGGATCACAAGTCTACTTTAGGTTACATCTTCTCACTTGGTTTAGGTCCTGTTTGTTGGTCGAGTATGAAGTAGTCTGTTATTGCTTTATCTTCTACTGAGGTCGAGTATTGGGAGGCTCTGAATGCCACCACTGAGGCCATCGGTTACACCCCAATTTTGATGGACCAATTTACTTTTAACTTCTATGTTAATTACCATTTTGATGCAAGATGATGTCATTATGATATTTAAATGTTTTGATGAAATAATATACAATGAGATGTTTTTGCATTTGAATGAATACATGATATTTAATCTACATTATGTTATGTTTTGATTTTTAATGACTAACTATGTGAATGTTTCTCTAAGTGAAATGCAGGATAATTCTTGCCCTCTAGAGAATGAGGGAGAGTATCACCCAGGACAGGGGAGAAGACTTTAGAAAAATAGGTATTGCCATCTGAGTTTTCACACTCTTGTAGGTCTATTATCAATCACATAGAGTCAATTGAGTTATTTTCAAAATTGATAGGCGAGGTCGAACCTAGTCGAGTCAAGTTATGTATTGGTCTCTTTTTCTATAACAAAAATTAAAACTATAGAATGATATGTTGACTATGTTAATCAATTACACACACACACACACACACACACACACACACACACACACACACACACACACACACACACACACACACACACACACACACACACACACATATATGTTTCTTGTTAGTTAAAACTTGTTTTAGATCGTGCACCTCATGGGCATGATAAGCCAACACTAAAGGCTACACACACACACACACACACACACACACACACACACACATATATATATATGTTTCTTGTTAGTTAAAACTTGTTTTAGATCGTGCACCTCATGGGCATGATAAGCCAACACTACAGTCTACATATGAGACTTGAGGTGGGAGTGGCAATGCTACCTCCCCCATTTTGAGGTGGCAGTTTTAACAACACTTTGGTGATTTTAAAGCTTACCATGCTTAAGCCTGTAAAAAGAGGCATTGTGGACGGAATCCAAGCCTTATTTGGTGCCGCTATGCATGTAATATGGATCATGGCTCCTATCTAGTATAAAATCCACGAAGTTGCTATGCATAAGGGTTCTCTATTTTGATAATTTTCCCTAATAACTGTATGTGGGATGTCGAAAGACAAAGGGTTGTTATTACTCTGCAAACTGGGAGATATATACTCTCGTGCCTTTGAAAACATAGGCATTGTTCCTGTGTGAAGAAATTGCATGTTCTTGATAGCGACTAATAAAGGAGACAACAACCATTGGTTAAGTCTCGAATAGACTGTGACAAGATTCCAAGTCTACCAACCCAGAGGCAAAGTACAGTAACAACATAATTTACAGGCAAGTTTTCTTATTGTATATATATTGAACTCATGTTCAAACAACCAACTTGGCTTGTATTCTTATTTCTCAGTATAGATGTTTTGTTTCTTGATTCTTTTCACGCCTGTACAAAGGCAGTGTTGTATACATGTGTCACCTGTAGCAAATGATGCTTGTGGGCCAATAGGCTATAATAACTGTTGATGTTAAAATTTGTGGGTTAATCCATCACATGGGAAATTTCAAGAATGTGGGATTGGCACCTGAAATAACCTCTAGATTTTAAAGAAGTTGGTTCTTCTCTCGGGTTTGTGGGGAAAAGGGAAGAAAGAAACAAGATTAAATGAAATGCCTAATTTGCTAAGGCGATGTGCCAGATTCATTTCCTACCCAATGGCACAATGATCAAACCCTATAAGATTTACTAGAAAACTAAAGAGATTGATGCATGATTAATTACCCAGCATAAAAATTAGATTTAACAAAGGCTAAGAAACATAGACTAGAAGCAAGAAACAAAGATAAATTCAGATCTACACAAAAACACCACCACTCTTCATTGCTTGATAGGAGAACAAATTTACAGAGGCAGAACTACTTGCACAAAATAAAAATATTACATCCCTCATTAAGAGGCAATTGCTGAGGCAAAAGAAAAATATCTCTAACTGCTGCTAAAAATCTTTGTGGTCCCCATGTAGTTCTCTCCCAATCTATCCTGGATCCATATATTTATAACCCAGAACCTTTGTGAAAATCCTTTACAACTGCCCCCAAAATATCTGTAACTGAAAACCCCCAAAATCCAGATCTGGTAACTGTGACTTTCAGTTAAACTGGGTCTTCTGTTTTCCTTCCATAGCTGGAACCCCTCTTTGCACCATCTTCTTTTGCTTCTGCCTTGGCCAAAAAAACAAACTCTCGCTCTTTCTACTTCCGGTGGTTGTAGCTTCCCATGAAAAATAAAAGCATGACTTTATTACTTTTAGAGTTGCATATATCCAGTAAGGCATATGAGAGTTAAAAGAGTCAAATAAGAGTAAAAAATGATATATGACTCCTTTTTCAAAGCATTTAGCTTTATTCACCTTGGGACCCACCATGTATCCATATTCAAAAGACTCTTTATTTATTTATAACTGATTTACTCTCACTCCCCGTGGCTTTATTATTTAATAAGACTTTTATTAATATGAAGCCCAACTTATTAAAGGGAGGGCCCACCACTATGTAAGAGACTCACATTATTTATTGACTCTAGCTTCTTTGAAGACTTCACATGACTCTTTACATTGTTTAAATGAGTTTTATAAAAAATAAAACAAAACATTATCTTCCCTCTGCTCGCTCCATGTGTCACAATGGCACTCATTTTGGATGAAACTATTTTTGCTTGCTCAAAAACCTCGTCGTTGAGAAAAGTGTCAAGCTCTGCTACCTCCTTTGCTTCGTTTTCCAAATGCCTGTGGTTAAACCACGTGGCAAGCTTCATTGCCTTTTTCTCCTGCTACACGAACCATTGGATTGGATCTCCATCAATGGTAGTTGTAGCTTCATTTGAGTGTCTCTGCTTTATACCTTCAACTGGACTGCGATAAATCTCTTTGTAGAGGTCGTTCACTTACTATTAATGGTTGAGGCTTGACTTCTTCCTAATGTTTAAATCTACTACGTGGTTGCCCTTTGAAATGGGCTTGATTTATTGAAAAGAGCTAAAAACTAGAGTTGAAGATTGTGGGCAGTGCCTCCCTTCATTTTGAATTGGTGTGCCACGTTAGAAATCTGAGTGCCTTGGATCTCAAAAGGCTTTGCACCTTGAGTTTGAAATGGTGGCGTTTTCTCTTTCATGGGCTGCACCTTAATATGCTACGCCATTTCTTTGCCTGGAACCTCTTTAAACTGCACCTTTGAAAGCTTTCATTTGGCGACATTTCTTGCCTGGTTGAAGCACCTTGCATTTAATTTTTTACAAGGCACCATGCTCATAATGGACAAGCCCTCATTTTATAATGCCTTCAGTTTATGAGTAGCACCATGCTCATTTATAGCTTTCACTCCTCATGTTCGATGTCAAGCCTCTTCTTTTATATGGATGCACCAATCTCTTGAATGGTTGCAGACTTTATTTGGCATAATAGCTTACTCTATTAATCCTCAAGTTGCTCCATCATTAAAAGTGGCATCCTTCTTTCTATCATTTGCCACGACCCTCCATAACAAAAAAACACAGCCTATGAGACCGATTATCTGTATGATTATGCCTTATAACTTCAAAGTGTTACACTTCATTAAATGGTTATGCCATGAACTTTGATGATCCACCATTTGTAATGTTGCATCTTTGTTTATGGCTTAGCACCATTAATGGTTGTGTCATACTTCAACTCACATCATTCAAAAACATGCCATCTACATATGGTCGAATCATTGTGATGGTAGTGCCTTGGGCTTCCATGATGTGCACCATATCATATATTTGAGGAGCCGAGTCTTTGATTCTAATGACCTGCTGAATCTTTGAGGGCAGCATTATATAATAGCCACATCATGATTCAATTCGTTCACTGTGCCTTTTCTTTGCATTTCTACAACAATTGCTCTTCTTTGCAGGTCGTTTTATCACTTTTGTGATATATTGAGACTATGCCTTGATTTGCTTAGGCTGTGAATTGTTTGAAATGGTTTGTGCTTTCTATTGCTTGCACATTCCTTTCTAATGGTACCATGCTTCGAGTAGCCCAAGTGACCATCCTCTATGGTGTCAACTTTGCTTCTTCAATGTATGCCATGATTTTCTTGGAGTCCATCCTTTACACATAGTTGACGCTTATGAATATAGTTGTGCCAAGTTGTGCCTTTAAAAATGATATGTGCCATATCCTATAGAAGTCCTGTTGTGATTTAATGGCATCGACAGTGCCATGATACATTTGAGTAGCTGCTGATAGGGAGGACTCTAGGCTGCCTGCTCTGCATCCTGTAGGTGTACAAGACTGTTTGACAACACTAGCCTTCCTACCAATTCAAAGTGCTAAAAGACACACTCTTTGCAGAGATGGAAAACTCTACTTTTCTGCTTGGTGTGGGACACATACCTTGTCCTCACTGCTTCCAAGATACTGCCTAAATGGCACATAACTTTCTGAGCCCGTTGCCCACCCTTCTCACTCTTATCAAGGGTCTGGACTGCTTGGTGCTCACTTTCCTTCCCTCTATTTTTCCACCCCTGCAAATCTATTTTTTCTACTTGTTTATCTAGCCGGACTCCTCACTGAGCTCGCCTAGAACAAGCATGCATTGCCTCTAACCGGCGATCCAACCACCCCACAAAAGGAAAACAAACAAAAATCATGGCTCTGCTTGATGACCTCCATACTGTACAGTGGAACTTGAGGAGTCATCAAAACAGAGTCATGATTTGCAAAAGAAAACAAAATTGCAGAAACAGAAAGACTAATCTACTTCAGAATGGTGAATTGAAAACAGAAAAGAAAATACACAGATGATCGAACTGCTATACTTTATTTTTATTCAAAAATTCTAATTACATCAAAATGCTTCACACACCAAAATTCACTTATTCGATTCTTCTTCTGCTGAACTCCTTTACAGAAAGAATGCTACATTTTATATCTCTGCTCATGTCCGTTATAGGACGGTTCAACTACCAGACGGTTCATATTCTAACTGCCCAGTGTCGCTGACACCCAACTGTCCAAATTGTTTCGCATTCGTGAGAACCTTTAGTCCCACATACATCTATCGACTGACACATCAACTGCATATATGCATGAACACACAGTAAGTTTACCGTCAGCACTTTTGCTGCCGATGACCCTAGCCTGTCAACCACTAACGAACCGTCGGAGTGACTTCTTCCTTCTTCACCGATAAGGTTCCTCCTGCCGATGCCAACCCCTCGCCAACTTCCATCGGGGTGACAGTTGACATTGGAGCGACATCCCTAGGCTTGCCCGATAGAGATCCTCATGCCGACCCCTGACTCCAAGGTAAGTCCCATCGAAGTAACCAACACCATCGGCAAAACTTCTCTTCGCTGGACCGACAGTTGTTCTCACGCCGACGCCCAAGCCAAAGACATCCATCGGAGTGACCACAAGCAGTCGGAGTAACATTTCAAAGCTGGGCCGACAGTGATCCTTACGCCGATCAACCGGGACTCCACCATCGGTGAGACCATTCCCATCGGGAAGACTTCACAAGGCTCGACCGATAGATGCCCTCTCACCGACGTCCAACTCCATCAGAGTAACACATAGCTGTCGGAGTGACACCCACATCCTTCACCGATAGTGATTCTCATGCCGATGGACATCACACATTGGTAAGACCTTCAACAGTCGGCCTACAATCAAATCCTCGGCCCGATACTTATACTCACGCCGATGTCTTCGGCCAACTCCACATCAGTGAGACTCGATGTTTATCACCTCGATCGGTGAGATGATACACTATCGGCTCACGATTATTTCCTCAGCCCTATGCCAAGGCTCACACCGATGACCCACTTTGGATAAGTAAAAACTTCTTCCCGCCAAGGCTTATTAGAAAATTCACCATATCACGCCAAAATGCAACGATAAGAAAATTTCACAACATCACACGAAAAATGTGCAGTTTATACATGGGCTCTGAGCCCTTGGTGCTCCTGCACCAGCTGCCTTTACTTATAACGTGTCTTCTTAATTCTATTTGATATTAGCATCTAAATGATGATGGCGCACCTTGGAGTTCTCATACTGTGTTTTCACCTTTTAAGTGGATGTCCCTGTGAAACGACGTTGCTCCTAGGAGGTGGTTTGATTCATATGCAACGTGCTTTTTATGGTTTGTGCCTTTATCATCAATGATAGTGCCATGAAATGAGAACTGCAACATTCTATTAGGCTACATCATTACTTTGAAATGGCTGAGTCATGATTCTCACAATGGTGACACTTCTCTTAAATATTGGTAGCGTCTCCTTGATTGATATGGTAGTGCTATCAGTTTTGGTTTCAATATTTAAGAATTCCATTTGTATCACTGTTTGGAAATGGCTTCTACACTTGTCTTTGTTAATACTTGCTTATCTTCATAAAATGGGCCTCTTTTCATAATGTTGCACCCTTATCTCTCTTCATAATGTTGCACCCTTATCTCTCTAAATGACAGTCATATAACTAGCGCTTTTGTATAACAACTTGTGGCTTTGCTCTTTAAAGGTAGCACTTTAAGAGGTCAAGTCAGCAAGGAGGGCGAGTCACTAATTTTGCATAGTCCATACAGAATCTTTCACTTGGAATCACAGTGGCCTTTATGCCTTGAATCTTCATTGAATCTAGAAAGAATCAATTTTCCATTGAATTCACAACTACAATGATAGAATTTTAAAATGGTGTGCAAAATTGCACAACAGTTCTTGGCGACTGGTTGGGAAAGTAAGCCTGCTTACACGAACTCTAGAATCTCTGGTTTCAAAAACTGATCCTTATCCAGTGGGCATATAGTGAAATATTGAAACTGAAACATCCATAAATTGAAAATAGATTGGCACCTAGAACTTGTGCCACCAAATTGATGCAGACTGTCCCTCAAATACATTGATTCTAAAAACTAAACACTATTGAACCATAACATCTTCCACAAATGAAACCAACTAATGACCACTGAAACTAATCACAGCTGAACCACTAATGCTGAAGCGTGATGGAATCACAAAAACTGGCCCTTCATCCTGATGCAGGAGCATCCCTAGTTCAAGAGCAATTTTGCATCAAGCAAAAACATTTTGCATTTCAGTTTGTTTGCATTTTAATTCTTTCATTTTTCCTGTTCAGTTTAGGCAATTCAGTCAGTAGCAATTCTCAGCTTGTGGTCTAGTTTTGGCATTTCACACCTTACAGATCTGGAATTAGCATCTACATTGATTCATTTACATCATATCAAGAATTTAGAGCATTTGGATTAGTTACCGGAAAGATATCGCTATTAGAAGATCATCTGTTTTCTCAGAGTAGAGCCTTCTAATAGTTCTTGATAATCAGCTGAAGGAGAAGGCTTGTGGATCATTCCTTGACTTGCAGATCTCAATGACACATCATCCAATGTCTTGTGGTTCATGGCCGACCTTCCCCAAGGGTCTGCGCGTTGTTTCATTCATTTGAGGAAGTGTTCTATGCATTTAGGTCTGACCTATCTGTGAACACGTTACAACTCTTCATAGGAGTTTGTGACCTTCCTTGGTTGACGTGGAGGAATCTATTGGTCCAGAGATTATATATAAAGATGTAATAGATCCTTAGAAAAGGAGATAGGATTGTTAGAGGGATCATAGTTTAGATCTTGTGCGAAGGAGCTTTAAAGCCTTATCTTGCGCATGTATGTAATTAGGCCTATGAGCCCTAGTTGTAAGCCCGCATGTTGCTGGCAAAATTGTATTTGAATTCTATGATATACTGAATGACTGAATCTGCATTTGTTGCATTTTCTTGAGTTGTTTCCATTGTGTTTACTCTTGTTGCACGGTTCGGATAGTTCATTCTGTGAACCCTCCTACCGTGACTACACCAAGTGGTATTAGAGCGAAAGTTTGAATCCTTGGAGAGCAAAAGTTTGATTCTTTGGAGTGAATGGGCGAAGGGGATTCTGTAAGATCTTGATGTAAGTAGATTGCCGATCCAAGGTAGGTTGCTTGTGCGCAACCGATCGCCGATTGAGAGATAGTTGTCGCTTGTAGCCCGATCATCGAACCTGAGGCAGTTTGCACTTGATCTTAGGAAGATGCTGTTGCAAAGAGTTCCTCCTGTTAGTACAATGGCTAATAGAATGGATGAGATGATGGAATTGATGAGAACAATGTGAATACATTTCAATGCTGTTGAGGAAGACAGGCAAAGAGGATTGACACCAAGACCTAATGTTGAAAGCGATGATGAAGAAGAATTTCAATCTGCTGAACAAACTAGCGAAACCCTAGAAGGTAATGAAGAAGAAGAATCAGACTAGATAAAAATGTTGTGAGCTATTTCAAAGATTGGAAAGAGACCTAGAGTTGATGTGCCGAATTATGCTTGTAATTTGAACACTGAAGAGTTGATTGATTGGATAAATGATATGGAAGAATACTTTGAATATGAAGAAATGGAAGATTCAGAGAGAGTGAAATTTGCAAAGACAAAGTTGAAAGGACATGCTGCTATATGGTGGAAAGAAGTTCAGTTGGAAAGAAATAGAAGAGGAAAAGAAAAGATTACAAAATGGGATCGAATGGTGACAAAGTTGAAGAATCAATTTATACCTGCTGACTATGAGTTGGAATTGCTGAAAAGATTGCAAAACCTGAGACAAAAGGAGAAATCTATGAAGGAGTACACTGAATAATTTCATAAGATGATCATAAGGACAGGACATAGTGAAGCAAACAAGGAGAAAGTGGCAAGATACATCAATGGACTGAGATTGAACATTCAAGAAGAACTAAGCTTGGTAAGGATAACATCTTTGGAAGAAGCATATCAATTTGGCCTGAAAGTTGAAGAGAAGCTGAGTAAAAGACATGATCAGAGACGGAGAGGCAGAGGAGGTAAATCTCAGAGAGGAAGATCATTTTCTAGATATGATAGATAATTTGTGGAGTAGAAGAAGTTTGACAACCCAGTTAGGAAGGATGACAGAGATAACAATGCTTACCGGAGAGATGACAAAAATTTCTACCGGAGAGGAAACCCTAATGCATATCAGAATGAAGGATACAGAAGAGAGGGAAGAGGATTTGACAAGAGGACATTCAAAGGTACTTGTTTTAAGTGTAGAGGTGAAGGACACAAAGCATTTGAATGTAATCAGGGTAGTACAAGCAAGAAGATAGAAAATAGTGGAAGAGTAGCCTATGTTGAGGAAGAACCTGTTGAATCACCTAGTTTTGTTGGCAATCCGGAGAAGGGAGAATCATTGGTGATGATAAGAGCACTATTTCAAGCAGAGACACATGAGGAACTATCATAAAGGAAAAGTCTGTTTAGAACCAGATGCAAATCTAGAGGTAAGTGTTGTAAAGTTGTAATTGATAGTGGTAGTTCAGATAACCTAGTTTTAGAGGAGATGGTGACTAAGCTGAAGTTGGAAAGATTGAAACACCCTAAGCCCTATCAGATAGCATGGATTCAGGATGATCATAAGGTACTGGTAAGTGAACAATGTTTGGTAAAATTTCATATTGGATCTTATCATGAAGTCTTGTGTGATATTATACCTATGGATGTTTGTCATATCTTGTTGGGTAGACCTTGGCAATATGATAGAAAAGCTATGCATGATGGAAGAAAGAATACATATACTATAACAGCAAATGGGAAAAGAATTACTTTGATTCCTTTAGAAGATGATCCTAAAGATGTGGTATGTGGGAATGCTAGAATCTATTTGGTAGATGGAAGGAAAATTTTGGATGGTTTGAAATAGGAAAGTATGTATTATGCTTTGATTCCTAAGAAGCCTGAAGTAGTAAAGAAAGAAATTGAACCAGAGGAGATAAGAGAGTTGCTGACAGAGTATGAAGACATCATATCAGATAATGTACCTGATGGATTACCACCTATAAGGAGTATCAGTCATCACATGGATCTTACCAGGAGAAAGTTTGCCTAACAAAGCGGCACATAGAATGACACCGGCAGAGAATGAAGAATTGAATAGACAGATACAAGAATTGTTGAGGAAAGGTTTGATCAGAGAAAGTTTGAGTCCTTGTGCAGTACCTGCAGTGCTAGCACCGAAGAAGGATGGAGAATGGAGAATGTGTACTGAATCTAGAGCAATAAACAAGATCACAGTTAAGTATAAATTTCCTTTACCTAGGATGGATGATATTATGGATTGTTTGAGTGGAGCAAGATATTTCACAAAGATAGACTTGAAGAGTGGATACCATCATATCAGAATCAGAGAAGGAGATGAATGGAAGACTACTTTAAAGACAAATGAAGGATTATATGAGTGGTTAGTGATGCCTTTTGGATTGACAAATGCACCGAGTACTTTCATGAGATTGATGAATGAAGTCTTGAAGAAATTCTTGGGTAAGTCTATAATTATATACTTGGATGATATTCTAATTTTCAGTAAGACAAAAGAAGAACATTTGTGGCATATTAGACAAGTTTTGTAAAGGTTGATAGAAGAGAAATTGCTGATAAACATCAAGAAGTGTAGTTTCATGAAGGAAGAGTTGGTATATTTGGGATTTGTGATTTCTGCAAAAGGATTGAAGATGGACCCTGAGAAAGTGAGAGCAATTGTTGAATGGCCTACACCAGAAAGCATTGGAGAGGTTAGATCATTTCATTGATTGGCTAGTTTCTATCAGAAATTTTAGTTCAGTTTGTAACCCTATGACAGAGACAATGAGAGGTGACAGAAAAGATTTTAAGTGGACATCAGGAGCAGATGAAAGTTTTGAGTTGTTAAAGCAAAAAGTGACAGAACAACCTATTTTGGCATTGCCGGATTTCAATAAGGTATTTCAAGTTGATTGTGATGCAAGTGGAAATGCAATTGGAGCAGTGTAAGTCAAGAAGGTAGACCTGTAGCTTATTTTAGTGAGAAGTTGAATGATGCAAGGAGAAGATATTTAGTTTATGATTAGGAGTTCTATGCCATTATTCAAGCCTTGAAGAAGTGGAGACATTACTTGTTGCCTAAGGAATTTGTGTTGTATATAGATCATCAAGCTTTGCAATATTTGAACAGTCAAGGTAAGTTGAATCAGAGACATATGAGATGGGTAGAGTTATACTTTTGTGTTGAAGCATAAGAGTGGTAAATCAAACAAAGTTGTTGATGCCTTGAGTAGAAGAAGAAACTTGTTGACAGAGATGAAGGTGGAAGTGTTGGGTTTTAATGAATTGAAAAATATGTATGAGGGAGACATTGATTTTGCTGAACCTTGGAAAGCATGTAAGGAACCTGTTGTGACAGATAGAAGTAAGTGGTTGGACTATTTCATTAATGAAGATATGTTGTTCAAAGGAAGTCAGTTGTGCATACCTAGAAGTTCAATGAGGGATAATTTGATCAAGGAGAAGCATAGTGGTGGATTGGCAGGACATTTTGTCATTGACAAGATAGTGGCTTTGGTAAGTGAAAATTTCTTTTGGCCTCAGATACATAAGGATGTTCAGAGATTTGTGCAAAGTTGTAGAATTTGTCAAGTAGCAAAAGGGAGTAGTCAGAACACTGGATTGTATAAACCTTTGACAGTACCGGAGAGACCTTGGGGAGACATAAGCATGGATTTTGTAATGGGATTACCTAAGACACAGAGGGGAGATGATTCAATATTTGTAGTGGTTGACAAATTTTCAAAGATGGCTCATTTCATACCTTGCAAGAAGACAACTGATGTAGTGCATGTATCTAACTTATTTTTCAAGGAGATTGTGAGATTGCATGGATTACCTAAGAGTATAGTTTCAGATAGAGATACAAAGTTTGTTGGATACTTTTGGAAGACACTTTGGAAGAAGATGAAGACAGATTTAAAGTTTAGTTTTATTTTTCATCCACAGATAGATGGACAGATAGAGGTAGTGAATAGGAGTTTGGGAACCTTGTTGAGATGTTTGGTTGGAGAGAAGATAGGAAGTTGGGATTTGATTCTTTCACAAGCAGACTTTGCATACAATAATTTAGTAAATAGGAGTACTGGAAGAACACCTTTTGAGATTGTTACCGGAGTGAATCCTAGAGGAGTTGCAGAATTGAGAGATATCGGTACAAAAGAAAACAGAAGTGCAAAAGTAGAACAATTTGCAGATCACATGAAGATAGTGCATAATCAAGTGAAGAAACATTTGGAGAATATGAACAATAAGTACAAAGAGAAGGCTGATGAGAAGAGAAGACATAAGGAATTTGAAGTTGGAGATGAAGTGATGGTGTACTTGAGAAAAGAAAGATTTCCAATTGGGACATATAACAAATTGAAGATGAAGAAGTTTGGACCTTGTAGGATACTCAGAAAATTTGATTCAGGAAATGCATATGAAGTGGAATTACCGGAGACATTGGGTATTTCACCTATTTTCAATATTGTAGATCTTTATCTGTATCATGAAGCAGAGTTCAGTGACAACATGGGAGAAGACTTGAAGAAGTAGTTGCCACAACAAGCATCGGAATAGATTGAAGGCATTTTGGATAGCAGAGTTGGATGCAGCACTAGAGGAAGATAATACAAAGAATATCTTGTGAAGTGGAAAGGCAGACTGGAAGAAGACTCTTCTTGGATTTCTCAGGCTGAGGTGGACCGTCTTGGTTCTTGCTTAGCCCTAGCAAAGTGAGGGACTCACTTTTTTCAATAACCTCGGATGTCTGATGTAGGAGAATCCTTGGTTCAAGAGCAATCTTGCATCAACCAAAAACATTTTGCATTTTAGTTCTTTCATTTTTCTTGTTCAGTTCAGGCAATTCAGTTAGTAGCAGTTCTTAGCTTGTGGTCCAATTTTGGCATTTCACACCTTGCAGATCTAGACTTAGCATCTACATTCATTCATTTACATCATATCAAGAATTCAGAGCATTTGGATCAGTTACCGGAAAGATATCACTATCAAAAGACCATCTGTTTTCTCATAGCAGAGCCTTCTAACAGTTCCTAATAATTAGCTGAAGGAGAAGGCTTGTGGATCATTCCTTGACTTGCGGATCTCAATGACACATCATCCAATGTCTTGTGGTTCATGGTTGACCTTCCCCAAGGGTTCATGCATTGTTTCATTCATTTGAGGAAGTGTTTTATGCATTTAGGTCTGACCTATCTGTGAACACGTTACAACTCTTCATAGGAGTTTGTGACCTTCCTTGGCTGATGCAGAGGAATCTATTGGTTCGGAGATGATATATAAAGATGTAATAGATCCTTAGAAAATGAGATAGGATTGTTAGAGGGACCATAGTTTAGATCTTGTGCGAAGGAGCTTCAAAGCCTTATCTTGCACATGTATGTAATCAGGCCTGTGAGCCCTAGTTGTAAGCCTGCATGTTGCCAGCCAGATTGTATTTGAATTCTATGATATACTGAATGACTGAATCTGCATTTGTTCCATTTTATTGAGTTGTTTCCATTGTGTTTACTCTTGCTATACGGTTTGGATAGTTCATTTTGTGAACCCTCCTACCATGACTGCATCACATCCTTTATTGCAGCAACCGTGATTTATTGAAAGAAAACTAACTAAAAATGGAATCTAATGCTGCTGCAGCTTATTCTGAAAAACTTGAAACTAAGCTAACCTCAAAACAAACTGATAGGGATATGTCCATTTATCAAGACAACAAAATAATTGTCGTGTCTGATGGTTCTCCTCCAATTGATCCATAATGAATTGATAATCAACTAGATGTTAAAAAATAAAAAAGTATAATAGAAACATGTACCTTTTCGCCTTTCTTCTTGTCGGAGAGTCCTGTTTGAGTTGAAAATACCATTTAGGTTGATTTGCATACTGTGCTTGTTTGAGTGGAGGGTGGGAAGGGAAAATCAAGCGTTGAAGCTCATTTCTCTGCTTGTATTTGAAATCTTTTGTCAACAAAACTTCATCAGTGGTCTCTTTTTTATGCTCTTCCACAGGTTCATGACTCAAGATAACATTGAAATTACAGAGCTACCAATAATAGTCTTGAATCTGATTGGGATGTCTTCTTGCAAGATGAACATAATGTTATGCAACTCTTTATGTAATTCTTCATTGTTGGCAGTATCCTTTAAGGCCTCATTATCATGAATATTTATATGCACTTGTTAATCTTCATCAAGAAAAAGAAAGTACCCATTTTAAAAAACAGAAAACAAATCAGCTCTTGCACATACTTTCTTCTCAACATGGTCTTCATGATCTGCTACCAAAGGCTTTACAAAACAACCATTCATTTGCTCAATGGTGGGATCTTCCCCATCCAAAATATGATATCCTTGTTGAAAAATTGAGAATAAATCCTCATCATGTTGTTCCTCGTGCTCAAGCTTCTCTGTACCATCTCCTTCAAGATGTGAAAAATCATGACATAAATAAAGGTAGTTATTCTCAATAGACTCTGTAGAAATATCCCTTGCAAGCTCTTCCTCTCCATGAGGTTTAGATATCGCATCATTGGTCACCCAATACTTTTCAGCTTCTAAAAGAGTTAAGTACTTTTCAGCTTCAAAATCTTTTCTTAAGTACTATTTAGCTTCTAGAAGAATCAATTCATAGTCATCCTCTAAATCTCTTTCATCAGTTAACTGAGTTTTTGAGTCGCACTTCATCATAGGTGCATGATGCTCAGGATCATAAGAACACACTGAATAAACAAGAGTTTTTTTTTAGCTTGCATTTTGATCTTTGAGACTCAAATTTTCTTTGTCATCAAAGTGACAAAGAACTTGATCTATGGACTGGTTAGTGACTACAGAGGGTTGTAAAGAACATTTCTCAAGATAATTAGACATCTTCGATGTATGAGGAAGAATATCTTTGACGAATTGATTGCACTCATATTGCTGTTCATAAGGACTTCGAGGCATGAAGTATGGATCAACATTATACATGGCTTGATCTTTTAGCTCATTGAGCTCATGGTTGAGGGTTTTTATAAGTTCTTTTACCTCCAACATCTCTTTATGATTTGGCAAATCAACAGGGAGGGTGAGTGGACTAGAACTTATATGCATCTGGCTACAAGAAAGAGCTTGAGACAGGCTATTTGCACGAGGCATCAGTGGTTATAAGGGCATAGGAGGCAATTTACCAGCCTCTATGAGGTTATTTTCAACTCTAATAGCAAGATTATATGATTGGGGTAGGGTTTCACCTCCTAAGGCTTGAATCATAATAGAAATTTTAGGATCTAAAGCCTTCAAATAATACAGAAATGCAAAAACTAGAGGAGGTTTGATATCAACTAAGAATTTTTTCCATAGGGTGCCTCTTGATTGTGATGAGATTTTGAGTGAGGGTGCTGACATCCGTCCTTTCTTGGAATTGCTTGTAAATGAGCCTCCTATCTGATCCCATCCTGTGATTGAACTGGGCTACAAACTTCTATACCATTCTCTTGCTTTACCTTTAAGAGAAGATGTAAGCAACAAGAGGGCTTCATTCTCAGTTGTGACATTGTGAATGGTGCATAAATTTGACACATCTTGAATGTGGTCTATTGGAGAAACTGAGTCGTCCCTAAAAAAATGAGGTAATGCTTTCCATGCTGCATCAGGAACTTGACCTTACTGCTATAGAAGAAGGGGACTTGAATCCCAAGTTGCAAAAAGATAGGTTACTTGTTGGAATGTTCAAATGCACATATATATTTGAGGTTGCCATGATTTGCAGAAGAAAAGACCTGAGAAAGAGTCACCAGATGGAAGATTCATGCTCCTATGAGCAGATATTTTTGTGATTTTCCACCAAAACCATAAAATATAGGGCAAAGACTCAAGAAAAACAAAGACCCAAGTCTTTGATTCTAGTCCTACCGGGCGTGCCAAAAACTGTTGATGTTAAAATTTGTGGGTTAATCCATCACCAACATGGGAAATTTTAGGAACGTGGGATTGGCTCTTGAAATAACCTCTAGATTTTAAAGAAGTTGGTTCTTCTCTCGGGTTTGTGGGGAAAAGGGAAGAAAGAAACAAGATTAAATGAAATGTCTAATCTGCTAAGGCGATGCGCCAAATTCATTTCCTACCCAATGGCATAGTGATCAAACCCTATAAGATTTACTAGAAAACTAAAGAGCTCGATGCATGATTAATTACCCAGCATAAAAAATCATATTTGACAAAGGCTACGAAACAGAGACTAGAAGCAAGAAACAAAGATAAATTTAGATCTGCACAAAAACACCACCACTCTTCATTGCTTGACAGGAGAACAAATTTACAGAGGCAAAACTGCTTGCACAAAATAAAAATATTACATCCCTTATTGATAGGCAACTGCTGAGACAAAATAAAAATATCTCTAACTGCTGCTAAAAATCTTTGTGGTCTCCATGTAGTTCTCTCCCAATCTGTCTCGGATCCATATATTTATAACCCAGAACCTTTGTGAAAATCCTTTGCAACTGCCCCCAAAATATCTGTAACTAAAAATCCCCAAAATCCAGATCTGGTAACTGTGACTCCCAGTTAAACTGGGTCTTCTATTTTCCTTCCATAACTGGAACCCCTCTTTGTTGCATCTTCTTTTTCTTCTGCCTTGGCTAAAAAAACAAACTCTCGCTCTTTCTACTTCCAGTGGCTGTAGCTTCTCGTGAAAAATAAAAGCATGGATTTATTACTTTTAGGGTTGCATATATCCTGTGAGGCATATGAGAGTTAAAAGAGTCAAATAAGAATAAAAAATGATATGAGTCTTTTTTCAAAGCATTTAGCTTTATTTACCTCGGGACCCACCATGTATCCATATTCAAAAGACTCTTTATTTATTTATAACTGATTTACTCTCACTCCCCGTGGCTTTATTATTTAATAAGACTTTTATTAATATGAAGCTTAGCTTATTAAAGGGAGGGCCCACCACTATGTAAGAGACTCACACTATTTATTGACTCTAGCTTCTTTGAAGACTTCACGTGACTCTCTACATTGTTTAAGTGAGTTTTATGAAAAATAAAACAAAACATTATCTTCCGTCTGCTTGCTCCACACGTCACAACGAGGCTCATTTTGAATGAAACTATTTCTGCTTGCCTTCAAAACCCCGCCATTGAGACAAGTGTCGAGCTTCGCTGACTCCTTTGCTTCTTTTTCCAGATTCCTGTGGTTAAATCACGTGGCAAGCTTTGCTACCTTTTTCTCCTGCTGCACGAACCATTGGATTGGGTCTCTATCAACGATAGTTGTAGCTTCATTTGAGTGTCTCTGCTTTATACCTTCAACTAGACTGTGATAAATCTCTTTGTAGAGGTCGTTCACTTACTATTAATGGTTGAGGCTTGAATCCTTCCTAATGCTTAAATCTACTACGTGGTTGCCCTTTAAAATGGGCTCGATTTATTGAAAAGAGCTAAAAACTAGAGTTGAAGATCGTGGGTAGCGCCTCCCTTCATTTTGAATTGGTGTGCCACGTTACAAATCTGAGTGCCTTGGATCTCAAAAGGCTTTGCACCTTGAGTTTGAAATGGTGGCGTTTTCTCTTTCATGGGCTGCACCTTAATATGCTACGCCATTTCTTTGCCTGGAACCTCTTTAAACTGCACCTTTGAAAGCTTTCATTTGGCGACATTTCTTGCCTGGTTGAAGCACCTTGCATTTAATTTTTTACAAGGCACCATGCTCATAATAGACAAGCCCTCATTTTATAATGCCTTCAGTTTATGAGCAGCACCATGCTCATTTATAGCTTTCACTCCTCATGCTCGATGTCGAGCCTCTTCTTTTATATGGATGCGCCAATCCCTTGAATGGTTGAAGACTTTATTTGGCATAATAGCTTACTCTATTAATCCTCAGGTTGCTCCATTGTTAAAAGTGGCATCCTTCTTTCTATCATTTGCCACGACCCTCCATAACAAAAAAACACAGCCTATGAGACCGATTATCTGTATGATTATGCCTTATAACTTCAAAGTGTTACACTTCATTAAATGGTTATGCCATGAACTTTGATGATCTGCCATTTGTAATGTTGCATCTTTGTTTATGGCTGAGCACCATTAATGGTTGTGCCATACTTCAACTCACATCATTCAAAAACATGCCATCTACATATGGTCGAATCATTGTGATGGTAGCGCCTTGGGCTTCCATGATGTGTGCCATATCATATATTTGAGGAGTCGATTCTTTGATTCTAATGACCTGTTGAATCTTTGAGGGTAGCATTATATAATAGCCACATCATGATTCAATTCATTCACTGTGCCTTTTCTTTGCATTTCTGCAACAACTGTTCTTCTTTGCAGGTCATTCCATCACTTTTGTGATCTATTGAGGCTACCCCTTGATTTGCTTAGACTGTGAATTGTTTGAAATGGTCTGCGCTTTCTATTTCTTGCACATTCCCTTCTAATGGCACCATGCTTCGAGTAGGTCGAGTGACTGTCCTCTATGGTGTCAACTTTGCTTCTTGAATGTATGCCATAATTTTCTCGGAGTCCATCCTTTACACATAGTTGACACCTATGAATATAGTTGTGCCAAGTTGTGCCTTTGAAAATGATATGTGCCATCTCCTATAGAAGTCGTGTCGTGATTTAATGGCATTGACAGCACCATAATACATTTGAATAGTTGTCTTTACTTATAATGTGTCTTCTTAATTCTATTTGATATTAGCATCATAATGATGATGGCGCACCTTGGAGTTTTCATACTATTGTTTCACCTTTTAAGTGGCTGTCCCTTTGAAACGAC
The DNA here is from genome assembly GCA_027924645.1 of Cunninghamia lanceolata. Classification (NCBI taxonomy): domain Eukaryota; kingdom Viridiplantae; phylum Streptophyta; class Pinopsida; order Cupressales; family Cupressaceae; genus Cunninghamia; species Cunninghamia lanceolata. The sequence goes on along the minus strand of BSBN01000112.1, from coordinate 18,770,984 downwards.
ATTGCTCCCAGGAGGTGGTTTGATTCATATGCAGTGTGCTTTTTATGGTTTGTGCCTCTATCATCAATGACAGTGCCATGAAATGAGAACCACAACATTCTATTAGGTTACATCATTACTTTGAAATGGCTAAGTCGTGATTCTCACAATGGTGACACTTGTCTTAAATATTGGTAGAGTCTCCTTTATTGATATGGCAACGCTATCAGTTTTGGTTTCAATATTTAAGAATTCTATTTATACCACTATTTGGAAATGGCTTCTACACTTGTCTTTGTTGATACTTGCTTATCTTCATAAGATAGGCCTCTTTTCAGAATGTTGCACCCTTATCTCTCTAAATGATAGTCATATAACTGGCGCTTTTGTATAACAACTTGTGGCTTTGCTCTTTAAAGGTAGCACTTTAAGAGGTCAAGTCACGAAGGAGGCCGAGTCACTAATTTTGCATAGTCCATACAAAATCTTTCACTTGGAATCATAGTTGCTTTTGTGCCTTGAATCTTCATCGAATCTACAAAGAATCAATTTGCCATTGAATTCACAACTGCAACGATAGAATTTTAAAATGGTGTGCGAAATTGCACAATAATAACTATGCATGGAGTAAGCAAAAGTTTATATGTATGTTGAATGCAATAACAAAATGTCGTGTATCATATTTAGTTAAGATATTCTTATCTTCTCTATTGAGAAATGGTGGCAAGACCGAACCATGATGACAATACAAGAGTCGAATGAAAACTGAAAGTGTAGACAAATGTGACTCTCATTACTCAACATACTATATGTGTTATTTTGATAATTGTATTCATACATTTTTGGAGAAGAAGATTCTCATGGTTATATGTATAAGATACGTGTATTATCAACTTAGTGATAGACAAAATTTATTTTGAATGGTCCAAGATTGGACAATAATGTAAACCCAATTGATGACGGATAATTAGTGCAAGAAATAGATATTCTTTATGACAATTTAAATGAGATTATGCTTGAAGTTTAACCAAAACTAATATGGTGTTCTTCGTGAACAAAACCATATGTTTATATGAAAACCCTAAAAACTTATTATGATGAAGTAAACTTTCATTTAAAAAGATACTATAGTATCATGGAACTTATTGGGCATATTGCCAATATATTATTATTTGAGACCAAGATTGTCGAGTCAATGAGATTTTGTCGCCATGTTTAACTAGAGTGCTTATAACAGAGGAAAAGTTACTCTTGCAATTAATAGAAAGGACTTGAACAAGTGGCAGTAGCCAAGACCCTAGAGGTTACTAGAGTGTGACATGGGTGTTCAAGGTCAGAGATGCTAACCAAATTAGTCATGTATGGACTTAATGAGACAACACTATGTGAATAAGATATTTTTGAAAAGTCAAACTTTTTGGTCAAATAAAAGTTTAAGTTAACCATAGGTCATTGAAGGTTTCCAAGTCAAGTTAGAAGTGGGTGAACATACGACTCCACTTTTAAGTGGTTGATATTATTCAAAAACTTTGGCCAAAGTAAGTGCAAAAGTCTCTACTTGCACTTATCGGTTCATTGTGCTCCAGATTGCATAATCATCTAGTAGTGTCATACTCAGTTAAAAGGAGTCTATAGTTGTATGGTTATGTTGGTTATGTAGGACACAACACTAGAGACTCATATGGCATTATTAGGGGGTCCTTAGTCTATACTCTTCATTGAAGGGTAGGGCCACTTCCAAATGGAAGGTGAGCGGGCGACCACTAGTCTGTGGATGGAGGTAAAGTGCTTGGGTGATGCTCTCCCTCTTGCAGATGACACACCGAGGCTTGTGAAATAGAAGACTAATCCAGATATGGAAGTCCTGACCCAGTACTTATTTGTAAATTGTAAATCTGTTACTTGATTATGAATCATATATGAAAATTGTAATTGAAAAGATGTATCTCTTTTACAAATTGAAATGAAATGTTATTTCATTGTGAAATGATTTATGTTGTCAATTATGTAAATGATGATGACGATGTCAGAAAAGAAAAAAAAATATTTTCCCTACTTTCAAAGAATTGTATTATTTACCTTAGTTGAAAACTAAAGGATTTACTATGTTATATGGGTAGATTTGTTACACCATCTGGCTTCAAAATCTTCTCACTGAGTCTAGTATCTAGATCAAACGACCATCAGTCATATTTTGTAACAACTAGAGTGGCATTCATATATCACGGAATTTGACGGACCAAACACATTGAGGTCCACATGCACTACATCCGGGAGCTCATCCATGGCCACGTCATCAACCTTTGTTAATGTCTGACTTCCGAGCAGGTTGTTGATATCTTCACCAAACCCTTCACTGAGAGCAAGTTCCTTCATTTGTGAGCTTTGCTGGGGGTGTGAGAAGCTTCATCTTTTGGGGGGATTCATCCTCTCACTCGAAATCCTAACTCTCTCTACTCTAGGGGGTTATTTCTCTCTCTATTTAAGGGGGCTATTCTCTCTTTTCTGGGGGGGCTTCTTCTCTTTGGGGGGGAATTTTATGTACATGGGTACCTCATCAGGCTTAATTTGTCGGGACCCATCTTTTCATCCACCTAATCTATGCTTAAGGGGGGGTGTTAGTGTAGGTTTTTATTTCCTAGTTGGGTTATTTATATTCCTTATATTCCTAGGTTTTTCTTACACCTTTTATTAATCTTGCCTAGGTTAATAAATCATGTTTAATTAGGTGAGTGGATTATGAGGTGTCACCTTCCTACATGTGAGCATCCATTAGCTATCTTGGGAAGATACTTTCTATCTTTAGTCCGATAGATTGTTACTTCCTATTGGTAAGTGTTGCCACCTCCTCCCTCTCCCTGGTTAATATAAACATTCTATCTAGCTTGTATTAGGCATCTTTTGCTTTTGCATCCTCTTAATGCTATTTTGCTTCTAGCATTTGCATTACTCTCATGGAGACTAACTTTGTGTTGTTATTTTGATTATGTATCATTGCTTTCACAGTTTTATATCTATTCGTTTGCACTAGTTTTCTGGGTTATTAATCTTTTTAGATTCTAATAGAGAGATGGATCCATTCTGGATTCATTATTAAGCATAATTGCAGGTTTCTTTTGCATTTTGGAGCTTCAACTAGCTAAGGTTTGAAAGGAGATTGTGATATCAACTAAGGTTTGGAGTTTTGATGTAGATTGAAGACTTTTATATTCAGATCTAAAGGTTTACTTGACCTATTTTCATCAAGAATGTTTGACTAGGGTTTGGAGGTGAAGCGTCTTGTCTTGGAGGGCAATTTATTGATTGAAATCATCCATTGGTATTCATATTTTGTGTTTAGACCTCTAAAAATTCATTATAGGTTATAGATCGGAGGGCTTGATGTCATATTTTAGTGTTGCATTGGCATATTTCACATTTAGGAACCCATTGCCTCATTCCTAGACCTAGCTGCCACCTTTTGGAGGAGTTTAGGACTTGTTTTGGGTAGGGTTTGCAATTAAATTTGTCATTAGCAACTGTAGATCAAAAAATTAATGATATAATAACGACATATTGTTCATTTCATCATTGGTTATCTTCATAACCTAGGCAGCCAATGTTGGGAGACATCGCCTCATCTTGGAGAAGGGTTTTTGGCCATTGAGGATCATATTTGTATTCATTATCAGATCTGATTTATGATCAACCATGAATGTTTGGTAATCAACTTCAAATTATGTATGTAATTGGCATGATATCATCATTCAAGTATGTTATTGAAGATACATCTTTCAAATCTTTAATTTGAAGCTATCTATTTCAATTTCAACCATTTATATTATGTGATTTATATGCATGTATGTTTCTATTTTATTATCATATCATGGCAAAACCCTGTATGCATTGAAACATTCAAAAACCCATTCAAAATCAAACAAAAACAAATTTAGAAAATCAAAAAGCAATTAGAAAAAAAGGGCAGAATTGGTAAGGGTTCTCACAGATGCATACGTTGTGATTGTGCATGTTAGCTTATTCTAGTACTTCAGCTTCACTGTTTTCACTATACTTGTTATAGTTGTGATTGTCGTATTATTCCCGCATTATGCAATGTTTTCATTTATGCATCATGTTCCTGGATCATGCTAGTTGTAGATGATTATAGTGGATGTGATTATTTTATATCATGTGTGATTATACCATGTTGGAGTGGATTATGTTGCTTCTGCTATTATATGTGGAACATGTACGCCTAATGGTTGACTTGAGTGTAGGTAATTACAAGTGTTAACTAATGTGGGAAAGGTGGAGAAGGTTGTCATGGGACGCTAAGCCATCTCACCCTTATCCTTGTGTTGTGGAAACCCATAATGTGTGCTTGAAGTCAATTGTGTGTGTTTCCTTAGCATTTTGCACTTTATTTTAAATGATCTCAAAAAATGTGTTTTTTATGTTTTTAGATTATTTTAATGATTAATTATCGTAGCAAAATTATCTATTGCATTATATTATGCTAGAGGAATAAATATAAATGATTTCAAATAATTCCCAAAATTTAATATTTTTCCATCAAAAAGGTAGAATTGCATTAAATTAGAAAATGGAATTCCTGATATGGCGTGTTTGGACTTTTCAGAATGAGATTGAGATAAAAGGCAATTACATGTTTGGAATAGTTGCAATAAGTTCATTAGCTAATTTTCTATTACTAAATGTGTTGTCTGAAAGGTATTTGGAAGTTGAAATATTGTTAAATCAATTTTAATGTTCCTAGGTATTTTATTAAATTATTTAGTTTAGTAAAATGAAATGAATTAGACATATTTTTAAATGGTGTGTTAAATGAATATATTTTTATTTCATTATTGATTAAAAAAAATGATTGTAAGTGAATTTTATATTCTATTTAAATTAGGGCTTTTGGGTGTTAAAAGGGAAAAAAGAGTTATTTTATTTCATTCTTTTTCCTCTCCATTTGCTCTCTCCTCTCAAACCCTTTCCTGTTGGAAAGAAGGATTTTCTCCATGAATGAAAGAAAGGTTGAATTGCTTGGTTGAAGTGGAGTGGATTTGAATTGTGGATGCTTGTGTGTGATCAAAGATTGCTTTCAAAACCCTCTCCTCCTCCTTGGATTGCTTGTAGGAAAGGTATGTGATGCAGAGCCAAACACCTAGTCTACATTCCCCTTTGTATATCGACGTTTTACTTGCCTATCGGCAAGATTATCCACTATCGGCCGATCAGAATGCCTTTACTTCGATCACATTTCTTCATACTAATGTATATCCTTGTTTTGTTGCATATCGGCAACACTTTCCCTATCGGTGTAGCTCCAAACCCTACTACCGATCTAGTTTTCTCCCCGATGTATCTCTTGTATGTGCATTCGAAACATACAACCTAAAGATACATTCTCCAGCATGCTTTGCCGAATGTATGTTTGACCTGATCGTTGACTACCTTGTATGTACCCGAAACTTTCTCTCTCCCTTGTATATGCGACAGACTTGCATGTTTACGATGTATGTTTCCCACATACAATTATGATGGATAAATGTGATATACACAGGAACATGCGATAGCGATATACTCACATAATGTATATCCCACATACAAAAGTGATATATACACAATTTGTATGTCTATTGAAACCACGTGGATTTTCATTGTCTTGGCCCGCTTTATACTTGGCGATTGCACAGATCTGTTCCTTCAACAACCCTACAGACCTTTGCACCCTGTCAAACCTAGCACATGCAAATGCTAGGATCCCTCAACGCATTCCGTACCCGATCCTGCAAGCATGAACATAAACAAAATAGAAAAACAAAACCAAAAACACAAATTGATATGTACATAGCCATTCCACCGATTTCGAAGAAATCTAACCGGTGGAATGGATTAAGAGATCCATCCGGCCACAAAATAACAAGTCGATTGTACAATGAATTCGAATGCCAGAAAGATGAATAACATAGAACTTTATTATGCTTTTCAGGAATACACATAGATGCTCTGTTTCTCAATTGCACAACTCTACTACAATCTATCCCTGTCTACAATCTATCCCTCTCAATCGATCTGAACCAAGGGTATTTATCTTCTTTCCCTTGGTAGTACTGACTTGTCTCCAAGCGGCTAGGAAGACAACCTCCAAGCGGCTGGGAGATCACAACCGACTAACAACCTCTAACAACTTCCTAACTGTCTAACAACCTTCGAGATTAAGCTCGAAAAAATGTCCTTGGGACTTACAACATAAACCTAAATACAACCTAAATTATCATGCATTGGTCAAACAGACCTTATTACAAATGAAAACATGACTTTGTAGGTGCTCCGCACCATACTCCCCAGGTGAAAGTTGTCTCAAGTCCTCTTAGAGACTAACTGTTGCAAATCACCACCCTGCTTTTTGATGTCTTCTTCCAGCATCCATGTGGCTTCTGAGTTTGGAAGTCCTTGCCATTTGACCAAGTGCTCAAAATATGTCTGATTTCTGGTCTTCTTGGCTATCCTGCTATCCAAAATACACTCCATCTTCGGTGGTTCCGTAGGTGGTAAAGACTGCACCCACTTTGCATTGTCTTGGACAGAATTGGTTGTCCCTACGCCTGTATCAGGACTCCTATATAAGGTCAGATCAACAACATTGAAGATAGGTGAAATAGCAATATCATCAGGGAGTTCAATTTTGTAAGAATTAGAACCATATTTTTCCAGAATCTGACAAGGTCTAATTTTCCTCATCATCAACTTGTTGTGGCTTGCCTTGGGTAGTCGGTTCTTATTGAGATGAACCATGACCATATCTCCTATTTGGTACTGCACATCCCTTCGTCTTTGATCCACTCTAGCCTTGATCTTCTGACTGTTCTGGTGTAGAGTATCTCTAACTTGTTGATGGATCTCTTACATAGCCTCTGCAAATGTATCAGCATGTCCACTCCTTTTGTCCATCCCCTGAACATCTCGCAATTCAAAAATACCTCTAGGATGACTACCATAGATAACTTCAAAAGGACTTAAACCTGTACTTCTATTTGTAGAATCATTATAGGCATATTCTACTTGTGGGAGTACCACATCCCAACTACTGCCATGTTCTCTTGTCAAACATCTCAGCAGATTGCCTAATGAACTATTAACAACCTCAGTTTGGCCATCGGTCTGAGGATGATAGGATGAACTAAAAGACAAATTTGTACCAAATCTTTTCCACAAAGTTCTCCAGAAATGTCCCACAAATTTGTTGTCTCTGTCAGATACAATACTCAAAGGTAATCCATGAATCCTGACAATTTCTTTAAAGAAAAAACCTGTAATGTAACTAGCATCATCGGTGGTCTTACAAGGAATAAAGTGTGCCATTTTGCTAAACCTGTCTACCACAACAAACACACTGTCATAACCTGTCCTTATTTTGGGCAATCCCATCACAAAATCCATACTCAAACTTTCCCAAGGTCTGTTTGATATGGGCAAAGGTTGGTATAGTCCTACATTGGTTGAAGCTCCCTTTGCTCTCTGGCAAATCATACAACTCTCAACAAACCTTCTGACATCAGATTGCATCCTTGGCCAAAAGTAAAACCTTCTTACAAGATCTAAGGTCTTGTTGAGCCCAAAATGTCCTCCTAAACCACCACTATGTTTTTCCTTCACTATATTATCCCTCATTGAACACTTAGGGATACATAGTTGACTATCTTTAAACAAAAGTCCATCCTGCAATGTATAATCTGAAAATTCACTGTGGAAAGCATTGGAAAACCCACTGCATACCCTGTAAATTTCCTTAAAATCTTGGTCCTCTTCATACAATCCTTTCAGTGACTCAACACCCATACTGTGTAGTTGCACTTCTTGCACTGTCAACACTCTTCTGCTTAAAGCATCAACAACCTTATTGGTTATTCCTTTCTTATGTTTGATGATGAAGGTGTAGGCTTGAAGACTTTCCACCCATTTCATGTGTCTATGACTGAGATTTTTCTGTCCATTCAAAAAATTGAGAGCATGATTGTCAGTGTACACAATAAATTCCTTAGGAAGCAAGTAGTGCCTCCATTTCTTTAGAGCTTGTACCATAGCATACAACTCTAGATCATAAGAGGAGTATTTCCTCTTGGCTTCATTTAACTTTTTACTGAAGAAGGCTACTGGTCTGCCTTCTTGGCTCAACACTGCTCCTATGGCCAATCCACTTGCATCACATTCAATTGTGAAAACCTTATTAAAATCAGGTAACACCAAAACAGGGAATTCAACAACTTTCTGTTTCAGACTTTCAAAACTCTGATCTACCTCTCTCATCCACGCAAACTTCATCTTACCTCCACCCTTGATGGTCTCCAACATAGGTGCACAGATGTTACTGTAGTTTTTACTGAGTTTTTTGTAAAATGTGGCCAAACCATGGAAACTTCTGACCGCTCCTGCTGTCCTGGGTGTAGGCTAATTCAAAATAGCTTCTACCTTGGAAGGATCCATTTTCAAATCACCCTTAGAGATGACAAAACCTAGGTACACCAATTCTTGCTTCATGAAGTCACATTTTTCCAAATTTATCAGTAACTTCTGATCTTGCAGCCTTTTCAAGACTATCTCCAAATGTTTCAAGTGCTCTTCCTTGCTCTTACTAAACACCAAAATATCATCAAGGTAGACTACCACAAATTTTCCTATGAAATCCTACAACACCTCATTCATTAGCCTCATAAAGGTGCTAGGGGCGTTTGAAAGACCAAACGACATCACAAGCACTCATACAACCCTTCATTGGTCTTGAAAGTTGTCTTCCACTCATCCCCTTCTCTTATCCTTATCTGATGGTACCCACTCTTCAAATCTATCTTAGAGAAATAGGTAGCACCTCCCAAACAATCCATTAGGTCTTCTATTCTAGGAATAGGAAACCTATACTTGATGGTTATCCTATTTATGGCCCTAGAATTAGTACATAATCTCCATTTCCCATCTTTCTTTGGTGCTAAAACGGTGGGGACTGCACATGGACTCAAACTCTTTCTTATTAACCCCTTGTCTAAAAGTTCTTGAACTTGCCTGGCTATCTCCTCATTCTGCTGAGGGGTCATTTTGTATGCTGCCTTATTAGGAAGTACTGCTCCTGGTATGAGATCTATCTGATGGCTAATGTCTCTGATTGGTGGTAGGGAATCAGGTATATTCTTTGCAATCACTCCTTTGTAACTCTCAAGCAAATCTCTGACCTCTTTAGGCCCTACTTCTCTCACACTTTGCTTCTTTTCCCCCTTAGGCTTCACTATCAAAGCAAAACCTACTCCATCACCTTCCTGCAATGTGTCCATGAATTCTTTTTCTCCTACCAGCATTACACTAGACCCTACATGTTGTGGATCCTCTTCTACCAATGAATGTATCCTATAAGTCATACCATCCTTTTGAAATGAGTAAGCATTCTTTTCTCCATCATGTTGAGCCTTTCTATCAAATTGCCATGGTCTGCCTAGTAAAAGATGGCAAGCATCCATAGGAAGGATGTCACACAAAATTTTGTCTATATACCCCTTAATACTGAATTCTACCTATTCCTATTCATTGATGAGTATGTGCTGCCCCTTGTTCAACCAACTGACTTTATATGGACTGCTATGGGGTATCCTTTCTAACTTCAACTTATTCATTGCTTCCAAAGATATAATGTTATCAGTAGAACCAGAGTCAATAATGACTTTACAAACCTTACCTTGGATCTTGCAATTGATCCTAAACAAAGCCCTTCTTTGTGATGGTTCTGCCTGCACTGGTTCCTTGAGCAGCGTCCTCTTGATCATCAGATTCTCTCCTGTTTCTGATTCTAGATTCACTTCAGGATATGTCACACTCCTTGCATCTTCTTGAATCAAAGTGGTTCTCTTCTCACCACCATGAGAAGTTGAGGCCTTCTCTGGACACTTGTATGCTGGGTGCCCTATCTGATTGCAGTTATAACATCTCATATTGGAGAATTTGGATCCTCTACCTGGTCCATTTGTCCCACCTCTTGCATTATGCCTTCTTCCTTAGTAGCCTCCTCTGCTACTTGAGTCCCCAACTTGTTCTTCTTGGCTAGACTCACCACTAAGCCTCTGGTTAGGACTTCTGCCTCCAAAACTGCCTCTAAATTTTTTGTCACCTCTTCCTCTACTTTGTTGCTCACCCTTCCTCTTTAGCTTCTCTTCAGCTCTTAATGCTACTTGAAAGCATTTTTCCACATTTTCAGGGGTAAATAAACTTATCTCATCTTGAATATTGATCCTCAGACCATTTAAATACCTTGCTGCCTTGGCTTTTTCATCCTCCATGTACCCACAGCGAAGAGTGTATATGTGAAACTCCTCGGTGTAAGTAGCCACATCCATATCCTTTTGCTTGAGATTCTGCATTGTCCTATAAATCTGCACCTCATAGTCAGTTGGAAGGAACTGGGACTTGATCTTCTCCAGCATTCTGCTCCACGAAGATATCATACTCTTCCCATTCTTTACCCTTTCTCCTTGGGTGTAATTCCACCACGTGAGTGCAACGCCCTTCAATTTTATCTTTGCAAACTTGACTCTTCTATTCTCTGGTACCTCCTTGTACTCGAAGTAATTGTTCAAAGCCTTGACCCATTCGATGACTTCGTCTGCGTCCATCTTTCCATTGAACATCAGAATCTCCATTCTTGCCTCGGACGACTCCTTACCAAGTGATTTTATGGCTTCCAAAAATTATTTCTGATCTGCAGATATATCTGCCTATGCTGGGGTTATTTCCTCTTCCCCATCTTCATCTTCTCCATCAGACTCCTCATTTGATTTCTTGCCTTTTCCCAAGGTCTTCAGCTCAACCTGGAGTGCTTCCTTAACACCAATCTTGATCATCTCCTCCATCTCCTTGAATTTCTTGACCACTTCGGTGGTCATTCCCTTTGGAGGCATATCACTAGCCCCTTCTTCGCTTTCTCTGTCTGACATAAACATTCACAGACAACACCCAAACGCCAACACTCTTGCAAATCCTTAATTCGATTTGCCGCTCAAATCTTTTCGGGCTCTGATACCAATTTGATGCAGAGCCAAACACCTAGTCTACATTCCCCTTTGTATATCCATGTTTTACGTGCCTATCGGCAAGATTATGCACTATCAGCTGACCAGAATGCCTTTATTCTGATCACATTTCTTCATACTGATGTATATCCTTGTTTTGTTGCATATCGGCAACACTTCCCCTATTGGCGTAGCTCTAAACCCTACTACCGATCTAGTTTTCTCCTCGATGTATCTCTTGTATGTGCATTCGAAACATACAACCTAAAGATACATTATCTAGCATGCTTTGCCGAATGTATGTTTGACTTGATCGTTGACTGCCTTGTATGTACCCGAAACTTTCTCTCTCCCTTGTATATGCGACAGACTTGTATGTTTACGATGTATGTTTCCCACATATAATTACGATGGATAAATGCGATATACACAAGAACATGCGATAGCGATATACTCATAGAATGTATATCTCGCATACAAAAGCGATATATACACTATTTGTATGTCTATTGAAACCATGTGGATTTTCACTGTTTTGGCCCGCTTTATACTTAGTGATTGCACAGATCTGTTCCTTCAACAACCCTACAGACCTTTGCACCCTGTCAAACCTAGCACATGCAAATGCTGGGATCCCTCAATGCATTTCGTACCCGATCCTGCAAGCATGAACATAAACAAACAGAAAAACAAAACCAAAAACACAAATCGATATGTACATAGCCATTCCATCGATTTCAAAGAAATCTAACCGGTGGAATGGATTAAGAGATCCATCTGGCCACAAAATAGCAAGTCGATTGTACAATGAATTCAAATGCCAGAAAGATGAATAACACAGAACTTTATTATGCTTTTTAGGAATACACACAGATGCTCTGTTTCTCAATTGCACCACTCTACTACAATCTATCTCTGTCTACAATCTATCCCTCTCAATCGATCTGAACCTAGGGTATTTATCTTCTTTCCCTTGGTAGTATTGACCTGTCTCCAAGCGGCTGGAAGACAACCTCCAAGCGGCTAGGAGATCACAACCGACTAACAACCTCTAACAACTTCCTAACTGTCTAACAACCTTCGAGATTGTAGCTCGAAAAAATGTCCTTGGGACTTACAACATAAACCTAAATACAACCTAAATTATCATGCATTGGTCAAACAGACCTTATTACAAACGAAAACATGACTTTGTAGGTGCTCTGCACCAGTATGCTTCTTGAATCTTTCCTTTATTTTAAATGTGTATGTTTTCTTCATTGTCATGCCACATTTAATGGATTGCTATGGCATCCTGATCAGGGAAGGAAAACTTAGATATGAATTTATGGTTGTTTTACGTATTTTTGCTTTGTGTTCTTGGTTGGAAACATGCAAAAACAAACAAGGTTGTGGCAAACTTTACCTATGATTGTACCCACCTTGATTTTATTTCATAATTGGGATGTTGTGCATATATTCTACAATGGGTAGTTGTCAAATTTCCATTTGATTTTGAAACATGAGAGTTAGAAAATTACTCAAGGTAGCCAAGATTTCAACAATGGAGAATTTGGGTTTTTATTGTTCTTCCATACAAATAGAAAAAAAATGAAATTTCAATTTTAAACCTTTCCTTTGTTAATTTTAATGTGGGATGAGTTGCCTCCAATGGAAAATGATGTTTTGCATCTTTTTAGAAAATATTATGTTTTTGTCAAATTGAGATTTTGTTACCTTGTAAATCATGCCAAGCCCAATTAGCTAAACTGGAGCTTTGGGTGTTTAGGAAGAGGTCTAGGGGTAGGGAAAGGAGTGGCTTCTATCGTGCACCACGACCCAAAGAGGTCATTGGAATTAGCGAATGGAAGTTTTTAATCAAGAATAACATTTAAGCACATGGGTAATAAAATGTAATAAATAGATCATCTACACCAAATTGCATGTCCTGGTGAAGTGTCTGACTTGCTTGGGTTTGGGTGTAAAGAGCAATCTTTGGTGTAGTGTCCAGTTGCTATGAGGAGGTTATGCCCTCATGTTTTTCCATGAGGTGAGTATTACCCTCGTATGACACTCCTTGTCCTGACTACCTAGGTCTCTCTTCCATCTTCTTCCACCCTCAGAGTTTGACTCGACATGTGATGTTTATCGTGTGATTGCATGTGCATTGTGATGATTGATTCATGCTTGTATGTGTCTATGATGGACTACGATTTATGCCTTGTTTGGCATGCATTGAAGGTGTGATTATTTCCCTTGTGCTTGAATGTTGTGATGTCATTCTATTATGCTTTGGCAAGTGTGCCATGTGTTATTTGAATGCAATTGGATGGTAGTTGTACTGTGTATTATTTATATGCATTGCATTGGCAGTTGTGCCATGTGTGTTGTGTACATTGATTGGTGTGTATTCCATATGTTTCTATGTATACCCTGGATTGAGTGGATGATGCTAGCAGGTTTGCCATGATCATCTTCTCCGTAGCTTGGGGGTTGCCTAGAGCTGCGTAGACAGCTATTGCGCTCGACTATGACAATATGGGTGGGAGGCAAGCAACATTTCCCCATTGGTCCTTCATGATGATCTTCAGGTGTTGGACGGTTCCCTTATCTTCTTGTAGGTTGATATGTCGTGCTTCTTGTCTTGTTGCACTTTGGAGAGCATGTTGGTTTTTGGGTGGTTTATGCTCTTGTATATTATCATTATTGATTATTGTAACCTTTATAATGTAGGTCTTTTAAGACCCTTGTAATAAGATGTAATTAATGCTATGAGTTGATTTATGATGTTGTCTATGTTTCACCTATGTTTAGGATGAAGCCCTTCGAATATTGTAATTATTGGATTTTGTCTTATATTTTTCCACGCCTCAGTTTGTGAGGACGTTGGCATGTTTTGATAGATTTTACATGTTAGAATCTAGCTATGTTAGCATGTTTAGACAAAGTTATTTGATGTTGTATTTGATGTTTATGGATATGTTTGTGTTGGATCATATTCATACCACATAGGTGGTGAGGATCTTATCTTTGCTTTTGGCATTTGTCGACGTTGGTGTCGAACATGCGTAGCCTTTTTATTGCTTTTGTCCTATTTTGCCTGTTCAACCCTTTTGTGAAGTTTGTTGTCGTAAGGTGCTTATTTGACCACCTGAGTGTATCCATGGTGTCATTTCCATGATGTGATATGCACTCTTTGATTATTCCCTCTTTTGCTTTGGGAAGTATGCTTTTGCACGAGTTCGACTAGTGACCATTCTAGTTGGTTGAGGAATCATACCTCCTAATTGGACCATCTCGTGGGCAAGCATTACCTTTGTGTTTGGGATGTCTTGTGTAGTCATGGAATAGATTGAGGTGACTGTTACCCTCATCCTACTATGTGTTTGTGAGGGAGCAAGGTCGTGAATGTATATCCGACCTTCGTCTTGGAGTGAGTTCCACCCCTCTCTTGGTCATCGTGGTGAGTTGTCTCATGATGGGTGAAGTCTTCTGCTTGTGCCACCTTGCATTGTGAAATGGTAATGTTTTAAGTGTTGTTGTGCTTGTTGCGACACCTTATGTGTGTGAGTGCAATGCGACGTGTAAATGTCACACTTGTAGACGTGAAAAATTTGTTGGTTCGTTGTTTGTTTGGCTAATGCTTTGGGTGAAAACATAGGGCATTACAAGCAACATGGGTAGCTGCCATCAACTTTTTTTAATCTTACTATTAATCTCTTCTTAATCTTAAGTTTTGAACACTTGATTTGTCTTAGCACAAGTTTATAAAAAGGATGTTCATTTAGAGTTAGTTAAACAATAATTTGTGAATTATATTATAATTTTGACAGATTTTTATTATTAGTATTTTTAATAATAAAAAATATCATATCAAATACGACTAATTAATCATCTAGTGATAATGTTTTAGTTATATATTTTTAAAAATTGTTATAAAATTCTTAAATGTGTAAAAGAAACATTTTACTAAATATAATTGTTTAATGTTGATTTTTGTGAAAACTAAATGTTATAATACTTACACATAGGGAATTAAAATATAATATAAGTGTGAAGTGGGGTATTCTTTCTTTCTCTACATTACTTTAAGTATTGCAATAAAATTTAAAAATACAATACAATATAATTTAACAGTATAACATAGAATTATATAAATATTTTTGATTTAACATAAGAATAAGGTAGGGTGAACCCACAAAAAAACTTAACTAATGATAATAATCTATAAAAAAATTATTGACAATGTATTAAGTTAAGGATAAATACAATCCATACAATCATTATATGTATTATTAAGATTAAGTGATTTTCAAAGCTTACCCATCTTTTGGTAAATGATGTTAATGAGTCCATGTATACATATTAAGTAACAGATACAAATAATATTATTCACTATTTTATCATATTTTCTAAGTTCCACCATAAAGAGTTTAAAGTCTTATATTCCCCATATAATTTTTTTTTTAATAAAATCATATATTCTACAAGTTTTTTCAATTGAGGAATATAATTAAACATAAGAAATGACATGTTATGAAAGTTTTTTTGATTGAAGAATATAATTAAACATAAGACATGACATGTTATGAGAATGATATGACATGGGACCTATATAAATTATTTTAGTTCTACAACAATACAACTAAATATAGCATTGGACTTGGCTATAAATTGCTTTTGACTCCATAATATAACCTAATCATTTACGGTGCTTTATAACTTACATGGATTGTAATGTAATAGGGTTACAAAATCAAAACTTAAGAATGTTATACACTTTGAACATTACATGGAAAAAAATGAAAAAGTTCATTCATTCCCACAAGTTAAATTAGTGAGCTTGTTACATAAAATATGGATAAATTCACTAAGCCATGTATCTACCATATCTACGATATCACAAGTGTAGGTACACTAGCACTTGCACCCATAGGAGGTTCAAGGAATACACCGATAGGAACAATCGACGAGTTTAGAAAATTTTTCAGCATGAATTTTTTTACAACGTGAGATAATTCCGAGCACTATAATGCTCACATATAAAAGCCTATCGGCTAATTATAAACATAATTACATAATTTAAGAAAAAATAGCCAAGCATAGATATACACATAGTATAATGTTTCATCTTAGGTTGTACCTAATTTAAATTAGGATGGGACCCAAATCTTTGTCACATGGCCTTAAAGTACGGTGATTAGTTTATTTATATAAGATATATTAAGAGAGATGCAAATATCCATACTAAAAAGATGTTCCCATGTAATTCCAATCTTATAAGATGTAGATCTTTACTGTGTGAGCAAATCACCAATGTTAAAAGGAGATTACAGTACAATTCAAACCTCAACAAACATTGACTCCTAGTGCATGTAAACAAATCACAGTTATGAAAGGACATTAGATCATATGACTCATCAAACCTTAGTAGGCATAAATCCTTACTATATGCAAATAAATTACCTTATCAATGTCGACTAATACTTATACTAATATTACAAATTCAAAATTACAAAATCTAGAAACATTTAATTAGATACATAGCGTAAACATCCATTTTCTCTCACTACTAAACTAACAATCTTGTAATTCATATTAGATGGACTATACTACCGAGGGTCTAAATTTGATGGTCGACCCTCCCTGTCAAGCAATTTTTTTATGACGGTTATCCATTTAAAGGTGCCCTTAAAATACTATGACAACTTAATATAAGTAAAATTATATATAAGTTAAATATATATATCATCAAATTCTATATAAATTTTAACATTCTATCCAAAATCTCTCCTTTCATATGATACAATCTTTTTAAAAATTTGATTGTATTTTACAACAAAAATGCCTAAATACAACCATACGACCATCAAATTTAGGCCCAGATACTACCATATAAATTTAAAAAGTGCAATTTATGAGGATTTAACCATAAAATCAATTAGAACACATACTTTTTAAACATATATGACTTAAAAGGAAAAACGTAGATGGACTTCTTGATAGAAATCTCATTTGTCCAATGAACAACTTCTACATTTCAGTACCCCAACTCAAAAAACAAAATTATTTAAAAGAAAAAAAACCAGCCAACCAAGATTTATGTTGTTTCCTTCTTGGGAAACCTGGCATTAAGAAAACAAAGTATTTCCCCATACATTCCATTTCCACCCCACCATCTTCCTTCGTGTGATACGCCCATCACGTAAATATGACGCAATTAATTCCCCAAAAATGATGTAATCCCGTCATTAACGCAATGCAAACGTTGACTTTACCGTCAGGTGGACGCTGTCCCTCCCGTGTGCCGGCCGTCACAAATAACCCGAACTTTAGCTCGCCAACACTTCCTACCCGCCGATCTCCGAATTGCATAGGAGCGCCCGTCAAATGAAAGGTGCTTAACTTTCGGACACCACCCTAACGGAAAATGACATAACAGCGTCTAAGAACGAAGCAATTAATAAACGGTGGCCTATAAATACCCCCGTTATTATCTGATTGCACTTTTAGCTGCCGAGGGTTTCATTCATCTAACAGAGGGTTTGCTTACTTTTAACCCTAATCAGTTCGTTTTCTTTTCCGGCGCTGGAATTTGCGCGATATTTTTTATAGATTTGGACGGATGTCGGTGAATTCTAGCGGAGATTCATGCTGAGATTCCATGGGATCTTTTTTTTCCGCTTCGTTTGAGCTCCTGAGTAAGGAATTTGAACCGTTTTACTAAGCGTTCGATTTTTTATTTTTTGGAATAAGATAAGCAATGTTCTGGCGCAAATTACACTGTGTGTTTTAGGGGTTTGGAGATTTTGTATGGCAGGCGTTGGCGTAAACTATATGTTGTGAAATTTGTTGTCTTTATTTATGTCTTATTCCTTGGAGCTGAGCTGTATTGTTTAACGCAAAGTAATCTGAGGTCAGCTTTTTTCCGGCATAAATTTGTGCAGATTGATTGCCTTTGCCGTCCAATTTTCTCCTTCTCATATGCCTATGCGCTGAGTTGCGTCTGTTGCGGCGCTCTTTTCGTTTTTGATTAATAGGTTTCGATACCGTGACCTGCAGCTGTGCTGTTTTTTAATATTTTATCCTTGAGGCGTTTTTTGCGGGTTTTGACCCGGTGACCTGTTATTTATTTTAAAGAAAGGGATTTTCTCCTGGGGACTCTGAATTTGTAAACTGCATTTCTGGCACAAAATTCACTGCTAAATAGGAGCAGCTTGAGTCCGTACATCTGTTTCCCGTGGGAAAAGAGATCTTCACAAAGTTTTAGCCCATGGGCGAGTGCTAGAGGGGTCCTCTGCACGCCACGGTGGAGGATCCCGTACTTTCCATCTGTATATTCCTCCATGCTTGTGGTGCTTTGGAGTGCTTGCCTGATTATCCACATATCGCTGAGAGTTTTGTTTCCAACGGGGTTGGTTCGGTGTATTGGTTCAGTTTATTCTGCTGATTCGTTTATTGTAAGGGTACAATAAAATGTTATAGGAACCTGATAGTGTTGGAAGATCTGGCAGCCGGGCTTTGATTTGTTTGCTCGCACAAATCTATCTGGAAGGGAGAACAATGTTCCCGACAGGAAATGAACTGGCTCAGTCATCAGGAGGTATGCCCTCAGTCGTGGTACCAACACGGTTTGTCTGGCCCCATGGAGGGCGTCGTGTGTATCTTGTTGGTTCCTTCACAAGGTTGGTTATTTTTATTTGTTATGTGTTTTGTTTAATCACTGAATGAATTGCACATTATTTCTCTCTATTCTTGCTATATTGCAACTTTCTGCTTTACAATTATTATCCACGCTTTGATATACACATTGAATTGGCTTTTAGAACCAGCCACTGTTTTTGTATAGTTTCAATATATGCAATGTTCAAATGGAGATGATTTCTATAATGCAGACAATTTTCACATTTTTCAAACAAACTTGTCTTCAATGTCAAAAGTCATAACAGAAAAAACTACATGGTACTTTAAGAGTAGCTAAGCAGGTGCGATAGCACTAGTTAATCCAGAATCACTCAGGGGTTTTTATCAATGACTAAGTAGTTATTGCATGAAGTAAAAGATTTTCACACAGTGACTACAAAATTACTAACAAATTAGCTATTGAAATCTCTTTAAGGGCAATATTTTTACCTCTGTTCATTAACTTCAAAACTTTTGGAATTGATGCAGAGTACTACTGTCTCCTCTCTACAGAGGGCCAACCACAGTGGCTTTCTTTGTAAACATTTTAAAATCAGAGCAAGCTCTATATTGTTACAGTTGACTGTATTAGGGATACAGAGGGCCTTCCACTCTCTTTTATATTGCACCAACTTACCAAGAAACCTGCAAACTTACCAGTCAAACAGTTTCCAAAATACAGAGAACATGATAATCTAATGTTAGCACATACATGCAGTTTGATGTTTTGGTTGTTCCCAAAATTTTAAATTCATAAAATGAAAGGAGTACACACCACTAACCTACTGTCAGCTCTTCTTCATTCACTTATCTCTTCCATAAAAGTTTACACCGTCTCCTGCAATATCCTCAGAGAATAAATTTTGAAAGTTTTCCTAGATTTAAAATCAAATTGTGGGGATTTACAACAAACTCCGTATGATTTTCTGGAAAATTAGATTTAAGGAAAATCAATTATCTATGGAATATACGCTACAAATTGTGATGAAGCCCTTGGATTTCCATTAAACAATCAATATTAAGATCTGAAGGAATACACCATAAGTTTTGGTTTGGTAAACTCGGGTTTTTTAAGCCTGGGCCAAGCCCAGGGAGACCACAACCGGGGTACCTCCTCCCCATTGGCTTTGTCGCTGAGATCACTACTGGGGGTATTATCACATCTGTTCAAACCTGCGAGCTCAATGGCCCAGCAAAGGCCCACAACTTGCGAGCACAACAGCCCAGCAAAGGCACACATCCTTCGAGCATGCTAGCCCAGTGGAGGCACAAGGCCTGCGAGCACAGTGGCCCGGTGGGGGTTCGAACCTTGGTGGCTGCCACAACAATGTTGTGACTTGACCACCACACTATGCCCTTATCGGCAGGAATACACTATAAGTTATCTTATAATATTCCTTTTCCATTACAGATTTGTAAAAAATCTATTAGTAATCCTCTGCCTGCTATTAGCCTCTATATTTTTCTCTTAATGTTGCTCTCACACCTCTGCTTGCTTTATACACTCCTTTTCTCAATAGCATCAGGACTTTAATGTCGGATTATGTGGTCGTGAATGTAGAAAAATCATATCGTGAACGAGAATTTCCATTCCCATGTGTCTGGCAGAGGTGCCATCCTTTTGCATTGCTCATCAACTCCAAGATTGTCTATCAAGATCAACACCTCAAAATATGGAACTTTGAAACAATATGGAAAACACAAAGATATCCGATATCTAATAAAATGTTCCTTTGAATGTGTCATATGTCTTTCTATTTTGGTCAATTTTGATTGGTACCAATTTGAAATCTTTATGGTATGTGTTCAATTCTGGAACCACATTGTAAGAGCCTTCTTTTAATTCTTTATTTGATAATTCAATATTTTACTTTGTGGTCAAACTCTTCTGTCTATTTTATGATGTTCATTGGGCATTTTTTTCTCTCATTTTTCTTGTAATTTAAAAACAGTCTTAATATCAACAAAACATGAGTTCTGTTGCAAACTCTAGAATCCAGCTTTCAATTTTTTGGTTCTGTGTTGTGTCTCCCTACTTCTCCTTGCTTGCCATACTCAACTTATACACAGTTCTTGTACTCTAAAGAAGTACAATGTTTTTGGGAGTAGGATTATTGATGTACTCATAAAATCAATTTCAAACACTAAATTTCTTATGCATTGCGTTCTGCTATTTTGCTTCACCAATGAAAACGTAGATAGGGGCCATGTGCTTTATCATTGAAGAAGAATAGACATACTTCCAATTTCTCTTTATACATATTATAAGGAATGATAATGAAATGATGCGGAGTGTGTATCATTGTTGTTTATTTGACTATACTACAATTTGTGTCTTAAACTTGAAGTGATCTGTGTCTAGAAATACCAAAGGCTACAAGAACCATTAGTTGAAATGGTTTTAGACAACTATTCATAAAAACCATTTATCTAGGATTGATATGGTTCAACCCATGTGTTGCCTCTCCTCTACTTTCAAGTTCCTATTCTTTCCATGATTGACATTGGGAAGCAATAAAAATCACAGTGATCTAAGATAAAGAAAGGACTGCTGTAAAAAGTTGCTTGGCATAAACACTTGAAAGGCACAACACCATATGCATATGAATAATAATTTTACTGTGTCTTCTGAAAGACACTGCATATTACACGATATAAATAGACAATTAATCAAGTTCAGATTGCATGACCATTTCTGGGTGCACAGAGATTAACTCATTAACTTACATTAATGACATTACAACCATAAAACAAAAACCAGTGGCTTTTTCTTGTGGGTAAATTGGAGAACACCTCCAATTGGAGGAGGTCTACTTGCATTTGTGGTCAGCCATCAACCCGTGTTACCAATGCAGGGTGGAACAGCACCAGTAAGTAATCACGACCTCTTAAGGAAGGAGCATTGTCGAGCTTAGAGAACCCTTTGTCTTAGAGACTGCAACCAGGGGATTATATTTTGCCAAAATTTGCCTGTAACTTGCACCTGACCTTATCTTGCTAGCTTGTCTAAAGGCGACCGCATCTACAGGACACAAGGAGCTAGCCCAAAATGGATTTGATGCAGAGTGGAACGCAACAGAGGCAACCTAACAGGAAAGAGCTGCCAACAAAACAAACAGCATGACAAACTTCTCTAACAGCTGAACCTCATCATCATATTTACCAACTGCATCATCATATTTCAACATCATCATCATATTCCTGATGACCGCAAATATCCTCCTGACGACTACTATTCACCTCCTTCGACTGTCGCCTATCATCATCATCATGATAATCCGCGGGCGCAAATATCCTCCGGTTGTACTGTTCATCGGGTGCTGGACACAAGCGACATCATCATGATATTCACTATCACCTTCGTCAGCAGGATAACCAAATATCCGGTTGTCCAAATATCCTGATGACGTTCTACTTCAACAACTTGCCTTCGATGCTTCACTGCCCGACGATACAAACAACAGCATCATGATATTAAACATCCGGTTCCTCGAAACCTCCTGATGATGCTAACACAACTTCCTGCCTACGCCGATACCTTTCCACTTAGCGACAACAGGGTAAACCCGCATAGAGGGATTTCTGAATATCCTGATGACGATGACGTCATATCATGATGACGATGACGTCACACTTCATCCTGATGAACTCTTCAACACTTAGCCAAAAACTCAACTTCCACACCCGCATCCGTTAGCGATATGCGGATGATGATCTTCCCCGAGAGATGATCCTGACTGCGATATATACACTGAGTATATATCCAACTCAAAACATCATGATGCACCTGCAACATGCAAATTTCACCAACTTTATGACCCGATCCTGATGGCGATGGATTCGCAGAGGATGTTGCGGCTCGTTCCGACTAGAAACGCACATGCAGACTCCGGTGTATCCTTCCACTGCATGAAAACACTCACGACCGCATAATTTCACAAAGATCATGTGACGACCGGGCCGGATCACCTCCAAACCAAAATCTAACAGTCTATCTTCTAGACCTAGCACATGAGGATGCTAGGCTGACTTACAGCATGCTCCTAACTGATCTCCTGAACAATACAATGCATAAACAGAAAACACAAATGCAATCTAGGCTATGATACAGGACCATTCCACCGATTTGCAGGATCAACCGGTGGAAGGGTTGAAATTAGTCATTAGCTTGCAAAACGGAAATGAAATCAACACAGATGCAAACAGATGATGCAAAAGACGAGATCTTATTCAATTGCAATTCAATGTCCTGAATACAGCTTCACAATGTCTGACCTGCTCTTCCTGAATCTCAACTCAACACCAGTACATCAAATCAAAAGCTATATCACAACTATATCTCGAAACCCTACAGATCGAAGGTTTATATAACAAATCCTTCGAGTACTACTAACATCACTTCCCAGCGGCTGGGAGCTTCCAAGCGGCTGGGAGAGAGGACAGCTCAGACTCTCTTATCCCGATCCCTAACTGCCTCTAACTGCCTACACATACTCCTATGCTGAACTATTACAAAGCATCGATCACAGTGGACCTTATTACATGATAAGTCAAACATACTAAAAATAGCCTATCCCGTCAGCATGATGATAACTATCCGATATCCTGATCATGTATGTCATCATGCGGACCTATATCCTGATCATGTCCGGGTGCTCCTGCACCATACTCCCCAAAAGAAGAAATCTCAAGCCCACTTGAGATGAGAGTATCAAGGTCGGCACCATGTTGCTGTATCTGTTCGGCAGTCATCCAGACTGCTTCAGAAGTCGGCTGTCCCTTCCAAGAGACGAGGTACTCCAAGTACTTCTTGTTTCTGGTCTGTTTGACCACCCTAGTGTCCAAAATCTGCTGTATCTGTGGAGGATCATGTGGAGGAATGTCTTCAGCAACTGTATCCTGTAGGATATCCTGATCATCATCTGGATTAGCCTTGTATGGAGTCAAGTCACATACATTGAAGATAGGAGATAAACCAAGATCAGGTGGTAGTTGGAGCTTATAAGCATTTTGTCCATGTTTTTGCAAAATCTGACATGGTCCAACTTTCTTTTGCATGAGCTTAGTATACTTCCCCTTAGGGAGCCTGTCTTTCTTCAAGTGAACCCAAACCAAATCTCCAACAGCAAATTGAACATCCTTCTTCTTCTTGTCAGCATACTCCTTATACTTTAAGGTTGTTTGCTGGAGTTGGGTCTTAACCTGATCATGAACTTCTTTGATTGCTTCAGCAAAAGCTTCTCCATCTGCACTAACAGGATCTGCAGTAGGGAGCTCTCGCAATTCTAAAATACCTCTGGGATGCATTCCATATACTACCTGAAAAGGCGATTTTCCTGTGCTCCTGTTGACAGTATCATTATATGAAAACTCAGCTTGAGACAGAATGTTGTCCCACTTCTCTCCATGCTGTTTTGTCAAGCATCTAAGTAGATTCCCTAAGGAACGGTTCACAACCTCAGTTTGTCCATCCGTTTGAGGATGATATGCAGAGGAAAATGATAAATTGGTTCCCAGCTTCCTCTTCAATGCCTCAAAGGAATCATCTGCTCCTTGAGTCCAAACAAACCTGCACTTTTGTCCTCCTTTGATGGTATCCAACATGGGTGCACATATATGACTGAACCCTCTAATGAACTTTCTGTAGAAGGTTGCTAACCCATGGAAACTTCTGACTTCATTCATGGTCTGTGGAGTTGGCCAATTCAAAATGGCACTCACCTTCTCCTTATCCATCTGCAGCTTGCCTTGTGAGATGACAAAACCTAAATAGGTGATCTCCTGTGTCATGAACAAACACTTGTCCAAGTTTATCATCAGCTTCTCTTCATGTAACCTCTTGAGAACCAGCTCTATATGCCTGAGATGTTCTTCTCTGGTGTTACTGAAAATCAGAATGTCATCCAAATAGACTATGACAAACTTACCAATGAATTCCTTCAGAACTTCATTCATCAGCCTCATGAAAGTACTAGGGGCATTAGACAACCCAAAAGGCATAACCTTCCATTCATACAAACCTTCATTTGTTTTGAATGCTGTCTTCCACTCATCACCTGGTCTAATCCTTATCTGATGGTATCCACTCTTCAAGTCTATTTTAGTAAAGTACTTAGCATTTCCCAAACAATCAAGTAAATCCTCAATTCTGGGGATTGGAAACCTATACCTGATTGTGATCTTGTTGATGGCTCTGGAATCAGTGCAAAGTCTCCAAGTGCCTTCCTTCTTAGGTGCTAGTACAGCTGGTACTGCACATGGGCTCAAACTCTTTCCAATCAGACCTGAATTCATCAATTCTTCAATCTGCCTGGCTACTTCTGCATTCTGCTCTGGGGTAAGCTTATAAGCTGCTTTATTTGGAAGTATAGACCCTGGAATCAAGTCTATGCAATGACTGATATCTCTGATAGGTGGTAGGGATCTTGGCATTCCCTCTGAGATAACACCTTTATACTTATCCAATAACTCTTGGACAGCTGGGTCTATCAACCTTGGCTTCTTCTCTGTCTTGCCTGCCTGCTGTTGTTCCTTATTCACACTCATACAGGGGATCAGGGCATATGCAACTGCATCTTCTGCTGCTACTTCTTTCATAAACTGTTTGCCTTCCATCAGCATGACCTTCACTTCTTTGCCTTTGGACTTCTCTTCTTTCTCTTTCAATGGGAGTAGTATTACATCTTTACCATCTTTAGTGATCTTATAGGTGTTTTTGACACCATCATGCTGTGCCTTCAGATCATATTGCCATGGTCTTCCAAACAAAAGGTTGCAGGCATCCATCTTGGTAATATCAAACAACAACTTATCTTTATATCCACCAATCTGAAACTCTACCCAAGCCTGCTCTTCTACAGTTGTCTGCTGACCTTGAGTAAGCCATGAGACCTTATATGGAGATGGATGAGGCAATCTCCTAAGCTTCAGCTTCACCACCATTTCTTCAGACACAAAGTTCTCAGTAGAACCAGAATCAATCAAAACCTTACAAGCCTTACCTCCTGCTTTGCAAGTGGTTCTGAAAAGGGACTTCCTCTGAGGGGCTTCTTTATCAGGTACCTTCATGGTAGTTACTGTTCTCCTCATCATCAGGGACTCTCCACTTTCTGGATATCCATAATTCTCAGGACCATTTACACTCTGAAAATCATTAGAACTTGTCCTACTCTGATTATCAGGTTCATTGACCAGATTTGTCCTCCTTTCTCCTGCTGAGCTTGTGGCTTTGTCTGGACATCTGCTGGCTATATGGCCTTCTTTGTTACAGTTGTAACACCTGATGGATCCTCTGCCCTGGGATCTTCCTCTGTAAGGTCTTCTACCTCTGAAGTTTCCTTGCTGACTGAAATTCTCTCTCTGACTCTGACTATTGTTGCCCTTGCTATTGTCTTGACTAGACTCTCCTTGATATCCCTGTCCTTGTCCTCTGCCTTTGAAAGGACTTCTTCCACCTTTTTGTTGTCTTCCTCTTCCTCTGTTGTTCTGATCTTGCTTTCTCTTCAGCTTTTCTTCCACCTTCAGTGCCAACTGAAAACTTTTCTGCACTGTATCTGGGTTATGCAGACTCAGATCTTCCTGAATATTAAACCTCAGTCCATTAAGGTATCTGGCTACCTTTTCTTCTTCACTTTCTTTCACCTTGGTCTTCATACAGAGTTTCATGAACTCTTCTGTATATGAGCTGACATCTAGCTCCTTCTGCTTCAGGTTCTGTTTCCTCTTGTGTAACTGGATACTGTAATCCAAAGGAATATAAGCCTCCTTTACCAATTCCATCATCTTCTTCCATGTGGCAATTCTACGTTTGCCCTCCTGCACTCTATCATCCTGAACAAAGTTCCACCATGTCAAGGCAGCTTCTTTCATCTTTGACTGTGCTATCTTCACTCTCTGCTGTTCTGGTATCTCCTCTGTCACAAAGAAATTGTTCAGACAGTCTATCCATTCCATTACCGAATCAGGATCCATCTTACCTGTAAACACTGGCAAGTCCAGCTTCACATCCATGGTTCTCCTCTCCATGGCCTTGAGGGCGTTCAACAGCGGTCTCTGGTCTGCAGGAACGACCTCCTCGCTCCAATTAGGGATATCCTCTTCTTCCCTATCATCTTCTCTACCAGAACCTACTTTGCTCCTCAGCTTTGCTAATTCATCTTTCAACTCCTGATTCTGAGCCTTCACGGCCCTGCTTTCCGCAATCTGCTTCTTCACCAGAACTGCCAACTCAGCGTTGGTCATCTTTGTTGGGAACTCAGATGTTCCTTCTTCGTCTGACATCCTGCTTATCTTTTCCAAAAGATCCTAACCTTTGCTCTGATACCACTATGATGCAGAGTGGAACGCAACAGAGGCAACCTAACAGGAAAGAGCTGCCAACAAAACAAACAGCATGACAAACTTCTCTAACAGCTGAACCTCATCATCATATTTACCAACTGCATCATCATATTTCAACATCATCATCATATTCCTGATGACCGCAAATATCCTCCTGACGACTACTATTCACCTCCTTCGACTGTCGCCTATCATCATCATCATGATAATCCGCGGGCGCAAATATCCTCCGGTTGTACTGTTCATCGGGTGCTGGACACAAGCGACATCATCATGATATTCACTATCACCTTCGTCAGCAGGATAACCAAATATCCGGTTGTCCAAATATCCTGATGACGTTCTACTTCAACAACTTGCCTTCGATGCTTCACTGCCCGACGATACAAACAACAGCATCATGATATTAAACATCCGGTTCCTCGAAACCTCCTGATGATGCTAACACAACTTCCTGCCTACGCCGATACCTTTCCACTTAGCGACAACAGGATAAACCCGCATAGAGGGATTTCTGAATATCCTGATGACGATGACGTCATATCATGATGACGATGACGTCACACTTCATCCTGATGAACTCTTCAACACTTAGCCAAAAACTCAACTTCCACACCCGCATCCGTTAGCGATATGCGGATGATGATCTTCCCCGAGAGATGATCCTGACTGCGATATATACACTGAGTATATATCCAACTCAAAACATCATGATGCACCTGCAACATGCAAATTTCACCAACTTTATGACCCGATCCTGATGGCGATGGATTCGCAGAGGATGTTGCGGCTCGTTCCGACTAGAAACGCACATGCAGACTCCGGTGTATCCTTCCACTGCATGAAAACACTCACGACCGCATAATTTCACAAAGATCATGTGACGACCGGGCCGGATCACCTCCAAACCAAAATCTAACAGTCTATCTTCTAGACCTAGCACATGAGGATGCTAGGCTGACTTACAGCATGCTCCTAACTGATCTCCTGAACAATACAATGCATAAACAGAAAACACAAATGCAATCTAGGCTATGATACAGGACCATTCCACCGATTTGCAGGATC
Source organism: Cunninghamia lanceolata (assembly GCA_027924645.1). Classification (NCBI taxonomy): domain Eukaryota; kingdom Viridiplantae; phylum Streptophyta; class Pinopsida; order Cupressales; family Cupressaceae; genus Cunninghamia; species Cunninghamia lanceolata. The sequence goes on along the minus strand of BSBN01000112.1, from coordinate 18,742,896 downwards.
AACCGGTGGAAGGGTTGAAATTAGTCATTAGCTTGCAAAACGGAAATGAAATCAACACAGATGCAAACAGATGATGCAAAAGACGAGATCTTATTCAATTGCAATTCAATGTCCTGAATACAGCTTCACAATGTCTGACCTGCTCTTCCTGAATCTCAACTCAACACCAGTACATCAAATCAAAAGCTATATCACAACTATATCTCGAAACCCTACAGATCGAAGGTTTATATAACAAATCCTTCGAGTACTACTAACATCACTTCCCAGCGGCTGGGAGCTTCCAAGCGGCTGGGAGAGAGGACAGCTCAGACTCTCTTATCCCGATCCCTAACTGCCTCTAACTGCCTACACATACTCCTATGCTGAACTATTACAAAGCATCGATCACAGTGGACCTTATTACATGATAAGTCAAACATACTAAAAATAGCCTATCCCGTCAACATGATGATAACTATCCGATATCCTGATCATGTATGTCATCATGCGGACCTATATCCTGATCATGTCCGGGTGCTCCTGCACCAGGATTGAACCCAAATCATCATGGGAGTTGCTATGCTTTAAGAACACACTTTTGGATACACATAAGTAACAAATATTTAGTGCTAATGTATGCAAACAACCAATATTAAGAATTCTCTCACAAATAAGATTACCCAAAACTATTTAAGACTTAATTGAAGGTTACTTGATCACCCCAGAGCCTGAATTATTCTTGACTGTACTAAAGGGTTTGCGATTACCCTGAATGATACAAGAACAAATTGAAGGTTTGTGCATAACAAATGCAAGTCAATATTTCCATTTCATGAGTAGTGAGTTAGTGTGAATCGCCACTAATGAAATTTGGCTCAAAGTCAATTGATTCAAAACTTTGTAGCCAAATCAATGCTTTTATCATTTATGATTTTATCTTTATTTTAATATGATAAACATGCATTTTATATCCTTAACACAAAAATCAATGCTTTTTAGACATGTTTGATCAAATAATAGCCAAAGTAACAACTTTTTTAGTTTTCTATATGACATTCAATTTTTGAAATAATTGTGACTTTTAACTTCAACCAGGTGGTTCCTTTTTTCCACTGGATCTCATTCGCTTAACCTTTTATTAACTCAAACTATTGCCAGAACTAAAAGCTCCATTAAAACTATTAACACGATATAAACTTTGATTCCTTTGAACATCTTAGAACAACTTTTATCAAAAATATTATATCTGACTGTAAAAGAACTCAACATGATACTTGAAAAAAATGTTTGAAGTTTTTCCAGAAAATGTTGTCTTCAACAATTATGGACTTTGGAAGTTTGAGGACCATCAAGAATAACAAAACACTTGCTTATCAATTGTCTCATTAGTGCTGCCTGTGATCAAAGGTCACCTTTATCACTGCAAAATAACTAAGAGCAACAAGCAACTTTAAAAAATTGTTTAGCACTCCAATAAACAAGTCAAGTCCTCGTATAGATCTTTATTTATTATAACCAACAATCACTTTCTTAGGGTTATTGCGCTTCTTTTTGAATTGACTATAATCAACAGATTCTTCAAAAACTAAAAAAGCAACAGTCCATAATTGGCGATTACTGGTTGCTACCCATTGTCATACATTTCCCTTGGCATTCCACTTCTAATTCATTGCCATTCTTCATCACTTGTTTAGAATTATCAAGAAATATACAAATTTCACTGCATTCATATTGTTATGCACTGTTTGCTTGTGGGATGCCAAATCAATGCTTCTATCATTTATGATTTTACCTGTATTTTAATATGATAAACATGCATTTTATACCCTGAACACAAAAAATAATGCTTTTTAGACATGTTTGATCAAATAATAGCCAAAGTAAAACCTTTTTTAGTTTTCTATATGACATTCAGTTTTTGAATAACTGTGACTTTTAACTTCAACCAGGTGGCTCAAACTATTGCCAGAACTAAAAGCTCCATTAGAACTATTAACACGATATAAACTTTAACTCCTTTGAACATCTTAGAACAACTTTTGTCAAAAATATTATATCTGACCATAAAAGCACTCAACATGATACTTGAAAAAGTTGTTTGAAGTTTTTCCAGAAAATATTGTCTTCAACAATTATGGACTTTGGAAGTTTAAGGACTATCAAGAATAACAAAACACTTGTCCATCAGTTGCCTCATTAGTGCTGCCTGTGATCAAAGGTCAACTTTATCACTGCAAAATAACTAAGAGCAACAAGCAACTTTAAAAAATTGTTTAGCACCCCAATAAACAAGTCAAGTCCTCGTATAGATCTTTATTGTATTATAACCAAGAATCACTTTCTTAGGGTTATTGCACCTCTTTTTGAATTGACTATAATCAACAGTTTTTCTGAAAAACAAAAAATGCAACAGTCCATAATTGGCGATTACTGGTTGCTACCCATTGTCATACATTTCCCTTGGCATTCCACTTCTAATTCATTGCCATTCTTCATCACTTGTTTAGAATTACCAAGAAATATGCAAATTTCACTGCATTCATATTGTCATGCACTGTTTGCTTGTGGGATGCCACCCGCCATACATGCTCTAGTGCACTGATCAAAGTCCTTATGTGGTGTTTACATGAAAGGAAGAGTTTGCAGATATAACACAGGCTTACTTGTATGATCTCTTTGCTTGATATCCAAAAATCTAGTTTCAAAGAGAAAAATAAACTAAATTTGTTACTAGTACGTATTTATAAATTATGATAGTTAGACTATGAAATTTATCCTTACTTGTGCTGCTATACGTTCCCTGTCATTGTTAATCTTTGCCATTATAACCATAGTTTGAAAAGTCACTACTCGGCAAACCCTATATTGACTCGGACTTGGTGACTGAGCAATTTAAAAAATGTAAAGATTAAATCAGAATGATATATTAATTACAAGAGAGCAACGCTCTTAAATAGAGTTACACAGGATGTTTCTAAATATACAAAGTATAGATGTTTCTAAAATAGATTATAGCTAATCTCTACAACAAAATAGAAACAATCTAATATGTTATGATAGACGACCATTAAACTATCTAATTTAATTTTAATACACCCCCTTAATGGTCAATCTATCAACTACACCAAGTGCCCCCTAAATCGGACTGCCTTCCAACATAATGTTGGACAAAGACACCATCTTGCACGCTTTTCGAGGCAGATAGATGGCACAAACTCCAACAAAAACCAAACCGTAGCACAGGTTCCAAAACACAAATACCGAGGAATCTGAAGGTAATCAAAATGGCCACTTGCCAAAAAAACAGATGTTGAGCGCTGGTCCTTGGTTTTCACGCGACCGAAGGCCGCAACTAGAATAGGTTGAGCGCTGGGCCTTAGTCTTCACATGGCCGAAGGCCGAAACTTTGAGTGCTGGTTAGAAGATGACCACCAAACTGCAGGGCCAAAGATTGCCTGACGTCACAGCAAAAAGCACAGAGAATAGATCCCTAGCACGGGCTGCACAAATCCTAAGGTACATAAACTGGCCGCATGTAGAAGCAAAAAGAATCTGAGCGCCTTAAAACGGATCTCCAAACTGCGACTAAAGGGTGGAAAACCCTAAGGGACCGAATTCGAGTAAAGATTACTGTCAAACCTTGAACACAGAAATCACCAGAAATAGCGGCGAAAGAAGGTTGCAGCAACCTTAGAAAAGACAACTGAAACAAAATGCAACCTCAAGGAACCCGCCAAAACCAATGATGTCAAACATGGGCAAAGGATTCAGTGAATAGAAAATGGAATTAGACACGAAGAAAGGGAAAACACGATCAAATAGGAATCATGAGCATGAAGGAACCCGCGACCACAAAGGAAATCGCGACCCGCAGAAACACGAACCAAGGGCACAAAAAACTTCCACAAATCCTTTCAACGAAATCGCGTCTAGAAATCTTGAAGCTACGACCAAAAAATGATGAGCAGACAACCAGAAAGGCCACGAAATCCTGCACAGAGAAAAACAAGCGTCCTCTAGGAAACAAGTCACGATCTCCAAAAACAAACGACCTCAGAATGAGAATTGAAAAAATCACGATCAAGAGGTTGGAATTCGTGATAAAAAAAGATGCCAAAACAGAGGAAATCGTGATCAAACAGAAAGGGCGCTCACCATAACAGATTTGATAGCTTCAAGAATAACGAAATCGTGACTGCAGAAAAGCTCGACTGGGAGAAAAAATGCGACTGCAGATAGAAAAACGGCGACAAAAGAACAGAGGTCGCAGGTGAACTTGCTGGAAGCCTGCTATCAGAGAACTTGAAACGCGACCAAGGTTTGATGAAAACCGCCGCCAGAAATTGCGCCCAAACACGCAGACTGCTGCTTGAAACTCGTTTTACACAGGCAAATCGCGACCAGAGTTTGAAACTCCCGACCACGGAAGAAAAACGCGATCAAAAACCCTGCCGCGGAATGTAGAAAAACGTCGATGGGAATCACGGGAAAAACTAGAAGAAGAGTGAAACAAGATCCACACAGCAACACTCGACCTCTAGGAACTTGACGCCGATGTCAAACGCAACCAAAGTCTGCAAAAAATAGCGACGGAAGCTAGATTCTTGAGAAACCCGCTAAACAAAACTGCCGACTGCAGACAACAAAACTGCTACTAGCTGTTGGAAACCGCGAACAAGGAAAAACTGATGAAAATACAAGATCCGTGGGTCGTATGACCTGTACGGAGTACGGAAAGAGCCCAGAAAAGGGAAAAACATTCAAACAAATAGTTTTCCTTCCCGAACCTGGGCGCTTTGATACCATGTAAAGATTAAATCAGAATGATATATTAATTACAAGAGAGCAACGCTCTTAAATAGAGTTACACAGGATGTTTCTAAATATACAAAGTATAGATGTTTCTAAAATAGATTATAGCTAATCTATACAACAGAATAGAAACAATCTAATATGTTACAATAGATGACCATTAAACTACCTAATTTTATTTTAATAAAAAAATACTTAAAATTCCTTTAAAAAACATAAATTTTCTATCCTCAGACATATACATGTGTGCATGTAAACTTGATGTTCATTACATGAAATCTTCTGGAGAGCCTAATACAAGAAAACCATTGGGGGTTCAATTCTTGGAGGCCTTCTCAGTCAATTGCACCATCTCGGCATCGGCATTCATGCCAGTCCTGTGACTGACAATACTGAGCCTCAAGGCCACCTTACAGAACTCTTCACGATACAAAGTCACAAAGGCATGCTGCTTCTGCTGGTTTCAAACCCTCATTATGGCACTCTCATCACCCAAACCCTAGTTGCGTTGAAAGCAGAGACATTAAATTGCAACTTACTGTACTGAAGATCCACCACTTGGATAGACATTTTCTTTTGACTTGATACCTTCTGGTACCCTAGGGTTTGGAGGTGAAGAAACAGAGCAGGATCTTTTAGAGCCAAATCCAAGCAGCCTGTAGAGAATCACTGCTTCAAAAGCAGTCACCTGCACAAATCCCGCAAGTGCCTCCTTGGCTTGAAATCTCCCTGCTGGAGCTTGCTCCAGCTGGTGCTATGTTAGAGCAGTTTCCTGAACCAAATGGCTAATTCTACAGAGCTCATCATTTTGTTGCAGATGTGGTGGAGTCTGAGCCATTGACTTGCTCGCTACATGCAAGTACTTGGGCTGAGCCTGCAGCAAGTCAGTGGGTGAATCCCTCGACTTCTGCAAAAACTTGCAAGTATTTGAGAGTTGCATGAGTACTAGGCAAGTTCTGAAACTATGATTATAACCATTTATTGCATTTTAAGCTTCACCTCTGTATCCTACGGCTTTTGCTTGGCTTCTTTCCCAAAATTGTGAAGTGTCGCTTTTGCTCAGTTATTTGCTGAAACAGCTGAATGAAGCCAACAGATTCGGAGCAGCCAACATAATCATCATCAACTAGCATAATCCTAACCATTAATGCGCACCTAGATTCAGCTTCCTGGGCACCCTGCTGTTCAAGGTTGTGTGCAGAGACCATTTGAAGCAAACAAATAGGTTTTTATTATAATTTATATAAATATGCCGAGAGGTGTAACTTACAGTGGCAGAAGGGAGGAGAAGCATCTCATGTTGTGACTGTGAAAGATAAAGTGAGAAAAAACTATTTAGAGACAACATTTATTTTTTTAAATATTAAGACATCAAAATCTTAAAATATATATTAATATAAAACTATTAAAAAGTAACATATAGGTATATAATATTTACTACACTTTTAAAAATAAAAACAAAACAAAAGAATTACCAAAATAATGAATGGTGGCTTTTCTAAAGTAAAATTAAAAGTTACATACGAAAGTAAAATAAGTGTATTACCAAAATAAAATTAAACAATGTAGATAAAATAAAATAATTCTCAAATAAAAAATAAAATTTGTGTCCATATATGTATGTAGTAAATAAATTGAAATAGTTCTAAAGTAAAATAAAACAACTCTCAAGTAAATAAAATAGCTCGAGACTGATGTCTCTTGGTGTTTTTTAGATAGATGTATTTAAGATATCTATACTAGTTAAATAGCTCTTAAAGGTTTTTACAATAACTTATATAATTTTGTTATAATCATTTCAAATGTGTCACTTGATTAGTATCTTAATTTATGAAGAGCAATATTACAATTGCTGGTTTTATTATTTTTAATTTTAATTTTGAACAATGAATATCTATCATGGCATTTGATTTTGACAAATTAACATACAAGTATTATTTTTATGGTTGTTTTTTTAATATATGCATGTTATGTGGTCATCTGAACTTTATTCCTGTTTTTAAGCTAAAATATTTATATATTTATGTTTTTATATGTTTTTTGTACGGATGTACCCAATCCCCCAATTTTTTTGCCATACTGGCATACTTGAATCCTCGAAGCCAAACCCGAGCCGGTAACTTAGTCAAAAACATGTGACTGTACACCCCAAGGGGAGTGTTTCATGTGTTAGTTGGGCCCTTGTTATACTTAAAGATTTAAAATAATGTTTGTCATGCATTTGTTGAAATGTTTCATCTATGTTATCATCCTAAGAGCTTTTTATTATATGTAGCAGGTGGGCGGAAACCTTGCCAATGTCTCCAGTAGAAGGATGTCCATCTGTTTTTCAAATTATTTGCAACTTGGCGCCAGGATTACATCAGGTAAGGATGCGTCAGCAAGAATTTTAGGAAATGTGAATTAGCGTTTCTCCCATTCCCACAATTTTCTTATGGCAAGTTTATTCTTTACTTTTGCTTCAAAAGCAATTCTTTCATCAAATTCTACTTAGGAACGGGGACTCCATTTTTTAGGTTTAAACTTTATACATTTTAGGTTTAGGCTTAGTAGATTTTTTTTGCTTTTAAGTTTTTTTTCTTTTGATAAACTCCTCTTCTCTCTTGAATTATCTTTTTTAATTAAGACTTGAGAATACTCAATTGAAGAGTCTGAAAATTAGATATTCAGAATGCTGTAGCGGTTTGTTCTGAAGATTGGTTATCTTCACCTGTTGGGAGTGGTTCCAGTAAGTCTAGAATAAATTTATTCCTTTCAAAGTTCTCTTTTTCTACTTTTGCATAGTGATAATAATCTTCGTGAAATGTATGTATTGTAAAGATTTTTTGTCTATTTAGTTTAGATTGTGGAAAGGATCATAACAGTGGGAGCAGAGTGCATCCTGGCCACTAGAGGATGCAAATTAAGGAACAGGGTTCTAAGTCTAACAGAATATCTGGTGTAGTGGAAGGATCTACCTACAGAGAATGCTTCATGGGAGGAACCTCGTATATTTCAACATATTCCCTATTTTCTTGGTTGGGGACCAATCAATTGAGAAGGGTAGACTTGTAATAAGCCCATGTGCATTAGGGGAATAAAATAGAAAAATAAATAAATAAAATAATTAGGATTCTATCTTAGGATAGAAATAGATAGTTTTAGAAAGAAATTAGTCACCAGGAGAATAAGTCTACTTCAGACAATAGACATGTGTGGAAGCTATATTTTAGGAGTCTAGTTGGAAATTTAGAAAAAAGTAGCAAATAGTTAAACATGTGGTTAGAATTTAAGTTATGCATATTAACTGAAAGCAACTGAATAATTAGGGAAGATAACTGCAAGCAGACTTCTCTTCTCTCTTCAGCCCTCTTTTTTATGAAGGGTTGAGAATAATCAACTCAAGAATTGGAAAATTAGATATTTAGAATTCTGCAGCAGTTTGTTTTGAAGATTGATTGTTTTCACCAGTTGGGAGTGGCTTACCTCAGAGCTTGGGTTGTTCCAGTAAGCTTAGAACAGATTTATTCCTTTCATAGTTTTCCTTTTCTACATTTGCAAAGTGATAATGTTCCAGATGAATGATAATGTTCTTTAAATGCATGTATTGTAAAGGCTTTTGTCTATTTTAATTTAGATTGTAGAAATGATCATTACACTATGGGTGTAGAGTATGTATGTGCTGAAAATGTAAGACAGCTAATTACTTTTTGCTGATTTCTTAATACTGTGCTTTTATACATGCCTGGAGAAATTAAGTGATTGAATAAGACAGCTAATTATTTTTTGCTGATTTCTTAATACTGTGCTTTTATGCATGCCTGGAGAAATTAAGTGATTGAATGTGTAAGTACTATTCAGTATCTAAAGGGCAATGGCAAGGTTTGCTTCAGTTTTCAGGCAAAGTCCTATCGATGAGTTTTAACAAATTCTTACATGCACCTTTGCTGATTCTCATGAGAAGTAATTGTTCCCTATTGCTAGAATGCACCTTTTACGGAGCGTCATGACCAAGAGTCATAATAGTTTCATTGAAATACAACTATTTACTTACAATGAAGGATATTGAAAATTTGAAAGATACTATGTCAACAAACTTGCAAGCAAACTTTTAAATTGTTAAGGCAATCATGTATGCTTCTTTTTGCAGATTTCCACCACAATGGTTGCTTTAATGAACTTTGTGTGCCCACAAATCTGTGATAGGCAATTGTACATATCAAATGTGAAGATCGTTTAAGACCTTTGTTGAACCAATTATGCATATTCAAATGAAAAATGCTTTTATGATATTTTTGGAATTAAATGCAAAAATAAGTAAAATAGCAAACCAATTTGAGGGGGTGACTTCCAGTAATCAGAAAATAATTTATGAATTTAATATTTAGAAGTTATGATGCTTTGGGAGAGTCTTTCTATTCCCTATTTATATGCGTAATTATATGAGGACTCACCCCTTCATCCTAATTAAGTCAGCTAAACGAATAACTAAAACTAATAAATGAAACTATTAAGGTTATGCATGCTACAAGTGCTTATTCTTATTATACTTAGGAATTTAGAATATTAGGATCATAACATTCCCATCCCCTTCAGAAAAGCGTTGCCTTCAATGCTTAACAACTCTAGAATCTTTTGTATGAATTGTTCATCATTCCATGTTTTACTATAGATGAGGATGTCATCAAAGAATACTGACAACAATTTTTGAAGAAATGGGTGGAACATTGAATTTGAGGCCTTGAAACTTTGATTGGCCATTAGTGATACCAAATGGCATAACTAAGAATTCATAATGACCTTCATGTGTTTTAAAGGTAGTCTTATGTATATCCTCTTCTTTTAGTTGAATTTGTTGATAATCTAAACGTAAATCTAACTTAATAAAGAAAACTACATTATTTTGTTCATCTACTAGTTCATCAATAATAAGAATATGAAGCTTATCTTTAAGAGTGAGGTTGTTGAGCTCCTAAAAATACAAAATATCTCAAAAATCATAATACAATATACAAAATATCTTAAAAATCGTAATTTTTTCGGAAGCTGAAATAATTTTGTTTTAATGAGTTCCACTTCAGGAGAGGCCCTCTTCAATTCTTGGGGAGTTCATCTGTCACATCGCATTATGGACTCTTGAGACGAGTAAATTCTTTTTTCTAAAATTATTATTTGGAGTCTGCATAATCACTTCATGTAGTCTTTTGCCTCACGACTACACATTCAGTTGCACATAGGAGAGAGCAGAGCAAAGCACATGGGGAGGTCTATTTAATTTCCTCCAGTAAAAATTAGAGAAAGCCAAAGCACAGTGGTTAGATTCTCATCTCATCTCAGAAATTGCTGCCTTTTTGTAATAATAATCAGAGACTAATCACTTACATCTCTTCGTAAAGATATTGGACTCGACAATAACTTGGCCACCGAATTCTTTTCAAAAACTAGGACTTGGCAAAAACACGGGAAAAACTCATGATTAAGCAAATTTTCCGAACATTAAAAAACACAAATTTGTAAAAAAATTCTTCAAAACATGCATACTACTGAATTTTAGGAACATATTACTGATTTCCTTAATTTATAGATAAAAATTAGATTTCAATACGCATCATAGACCAAAAAATGAGTTAAATGCAATCAACTACAGCTTTCAATATAAATAAAAATTACAAATTATAGTTTCAATGTTCATGATCTATAAATTTGTTTTACAACTAAAGCTCAAAAAGGCTGCCGCTATGTAAGTGTCCTTGAATTGGATGGTCCTGCTGCAGCTTCTTCTTGAGGAACAATATCATCCTCAACAGGAGCATGCTGTGAATGCAATGAACCCCCCTCTGATGGCTTGCCTTATCCCTTCTCATATGCTGCCACTTCTGCTTGCCATTCCTTAGCCTTCCTTTCCAAATCAGCCATATCATCCTCAGCTATGAATGGTTCTCCATTGTCAGCAACTCAATCAGAATATGGATTGATGTCATGGATGTCAAGCACCTTGTGTCTCCTGTTCCTCTACCTTCTGTGCATGCAAACTCAAACAGAGTCCAAAATGATGAAAAATGATCACTTTTTTGGGCTGAACAGTCTTATCCAAGCATGGCTGTGTTTTCAAATAGAAATTGTGAGTTTATGCAGAGTTTTTGGTGAGTTTTTCTCAAGTTGCATGCAAGTTTTTCTGAATAACTTAGTGCCAATTTATAGTGCGAGTAATTTGCAAGTCTTGCATCTGTGGTTGTACATACCTTTCAAATGAATCAAGTGGTTATATTTTTTATTTAGATATTGTACTGTGTATATTTTTATTTTAATTTATCCTTGGTTCATTTAGTTATAATTCTAGAATTATCCCTATGCTACAATAGTTGTACTTGTAATTGGTCATTTCTGCCTATAACATAATTGAGTTCCAGCAATGGTGTGAGTTCTTCATGTGATTGTCAATCAATTTTAATTTTTAGATTACTGGCATCAGAGCAGGTTTTCTACCACCTAGCAGTGTTGTCAGATCAATACTTATAACTGACATGCCCCAGGACCTGTCTGCTGGTCACAAACACATCGACGAAGTCTATTCTGACAACGTAAGTTTTGCATATGATGTGAACGGAGATTCAAGAGTTGCAAAATGAGCTCAGCCTTTCTGTGAGGAAATTCATAGACTTGCAAGATTGGTGCACCCAACTTGCAGAATTTGTTGGCAATGGAATAAATTGAGCTTAGGAGAGATGTCAATCCATGAAGAAGCTTTACAAATAATTGGATGACAAGGATATAATGCTACAAGCTGCATATGAAGCAGGCTCTGACAAAAAGATGCTTGAACAAAGACAAATTAGAGCATTGTAAGCCCCTCTGTTTTTGACACTTTAAATATTTAACAAATTCATTTGGCAATTTTGAGAGGATCTGGTTTAAAGGTATTGAAGAAAATGGGATATACCAGTCAAATAATTAGACAACATAGTTAAGGAATTTGAAAACCTCTTGATTCAAAGAAAAAACCTGATAAATTTGGTGTCCAGTGTACTTGAGAGTTTTCTCAAATGACAGAAGGCTCCACTATAATTGAAGTGAATGCAAATGCGTATATATGATATAGCAAATGCTTCCCAATTCCTCAGTTAAAACAAAACTTGTTCAACATGCAAATGCAGATCCCAATTCCTCAGTTAAAACAAAACTTCCTCAGTTAAAACAAAACTTGTTCAAGATGCAAATGCAGATCCCATTTCCTCAGTAAAAACAAAACTTGTTCAACATCATTGTAGGTATCTTGTGTGCACACATAAAGTTTCTCCCTACCACTTACACTTACTATAGTAGAAAAAATCATGACTCAAAACGGTGTTGAAATCTTCATCCTTGTGATTGTGTGGGAAGTGTAATTACAACAATTCTACTTGTTGATGTTCTGGAATTCCTGCCTGGAAATTTTCACAAGCAGCAGAAATGAGTTTTGGACGGATTACCTCACTCAAGTGGCAGAAAATTGCTTGATGCTAGGATGTTCTTATGCATTGGAACTTGAAATTTTCACCATCCTAACTATTTCTTGCCAAGGGGTGTGACCAATCCAGGTTGCAGGTTGGGAAAACTCCCCTTGGTTGATCTATCGAGGTTTTGTTTCTATACTGGTGTTTGAAGTTTGAAAAAATGTGTTGGAAAGCTTAAGATTTTTTTTTAAGTTCTGCCCCTTTATGGATGATGTCCAATTTCCTAAAAAACATTTTAAAGGACCCTAAAATTGCTAATACAAGAAAACAACTATAAAACTTCTGAAAAATTTGGAAACTGAACATTGTATCTTAAAACTTTAGTGATTTTCACTAAATGACAGATCCTCTTTGCTTCTTGGGTGGGGGGTACTTGTCACATCTCTTTTCTGGTTCTTGAGACAAGTCAGTTCTTCTACAATCACTCTTTGGACTCTACTTATGAATTACCTCATCAACTCTCCCTGATGCAACTACAGATATATTTGCACAAAAAAATTAAAGAGAGCAGAAAGCAGAGTGTTGTAGCTTACATCTCTCAGAGATTGCTTCTTATTGTAATAATTATAGATCATTAGTTTGCTTTTCTTGTCAGAGATAGCTGTACGTACTCCACAAATAAAAAGGTAGCAATTTTCTCTATTCAGATATCTATTTCCTGTATGTTGTTTTTTTCAATTCGTTTCTGGTTCAGTTAATTGCAAGCTAAGTTCCAATAATTTAGTGTGTTGTCTGCTAGATTGCCAATCAAATTCAGATCCTTGGTTGATCTAAAGAATCTTGACATATTGAATTTGTGAGGATTTTAGCTCTGTAATGGTTAATATCTTTATGGTAACACATAATCTATACATTTAGGCTTGGTTGTTTCATAGATACAATGCAATACCATTGCTGAAGTATAGGAATTTTGATTTCGCCTCTAATTCTGACAATTGGGGTCATGGATAAAAATAAGAAACATGAAAATAAGTTTGGTCCTATAACATGCATGCTTAGGATTTGATGTTGGATATTGACCATAATATGAACTTGTCTAAATTCCTAGTCTTCCTTGGAGATTCCTAGTCACTTTTCAATTGAAGGTTTTGCTGTTCTTCTTTTTCATTTTATGAATTCATTCTTCTTGGTCTAGTTTATTAAGGAATCATTCATACTTTTACTAACATGTTAAAGGTTACAAACCAAGCCTTGCAAATATTTATGTGTATGTGTTAATGTCTTAATCATAGATCTAAAACTCAATCGGTACTAGCTTGATTCACAAGATTTTCTAGACTGGCGTGTAACTCATCCATTGCTTGTGAGCCGAGTCAGATGTACAAACTAGTGAGAAACTTGTTAGTTACTCGACAAGTTGATAGGGAAAAATATGTTCCTTTGGGGGGGGGGGGGGGAGGGGAATTCCCCCTAATTGTGCTGATGGAGTGTTTGCAAAATTCTGCAAGAAGAGTTCATGGGGCAGACTCGGGGAGAGAAATAATTTCGAGTAGATGCTTGTAACTATGGTTTGTGATACTTGTTAATTTTGTGTAGGCTATACAAACGTGATCTGAAGCACACCAGCCTTTTCCTCTTATGTGTTTATTTTTTGAATTTTTTTGTCATGTGGCATGTTTAAGATAATTCTCCACAGGTATCTTATGGTGACCATCCTGCTTATAGTATTATGTGTACTCCTATTTTGCAGTACAAGTTTATTGTTGACGGGGACTGCAGGCATGATGAGCAACAGCCTGTAATGACTCCCACCTTTGGGACTGTCAACAATTTCTTAATTGTTACAACACCAGAACTTCCAACAGCAGTATTACCTCCAGAGTCACCAGGAATGGGGTCCCACATGGAAGTAGATCGTGTCTTTCAACGGGTAAGTTGGAGAAGATATTTAATGCATTTCCTATATTGAGGGCTTGCTGATGAATTTTGAAATGAATTCTAAATTTGATTGTTTTGAAGAATATGCCTAGATAAAGAACTTGACTAATGGCTGTAACATGTTGTGGGTAAAATACTTCTGTAAGCTTCAAGTGCCTGCTATTTTATTCTTAGACCAGTGAATGTACCGTTGGAAGTAAATCTATGTACATTTACAATTGTCCTGCTTATTCCACGTGGCATTGTGTCAAGATTCAGCTTATCCACCCTGAGTTAATGAGGTGTGTGTTGCTAGAGCCTAGGAGATCTTTTCATTATGATTGGTAAAAGTTAAATGGAGGTAGAAAGTCTATAAATTTTACCTTTCATTTTTATCTGCCTGCGTCGTGAATCCTAAGTTGCTATCCTTCAACATTAACCAAGATAATTGTCGAAATCTAATCAATTGCTGAGACTGGTAAACTCTGCTTATGATTTCAGTATCCTTTTTGTAGTGTATGATTCATCATTGCGATCCCAAACAGGTCACATTGTCAGATGATACCCTGCAGGAGCAAGTCCAGAGGATTTCACAAGCTGAGGTAGAAGTTTCAAGGCGCCGAATCGTAGATTTCTTATCATCACACACTGCTTATGAGTTGCTTCCTGATTCAGGCAAGGTATGTGCATATTTTTTCCATCAGAATAGTGTTTGATTTATACATTGTTATTATTTGAGGAGTATATTGTCATTTCCTCTGCCTTTGTCATGTCTGCTGTGACTTTACAGTGGTTTTAGGACTTCTAAATTTGCAGGTAGTGGCTTTGGAGGTTACTTTGCCTGTGAAACAAGCGTTTCATATACTTTATGAACAGGTATGCAATTTTCTTTTCATACCTTATCTATGCCTTTCCTGTTATGTTCGGTGGTACTTTCCTTTGTTTTTGGCCCACAATTAGCTTGCTTATACCAATGCTTAATTCAAAAAAGCAGATTCTAACTCTAAATGGCTGAAATCAATGGATTACTATACTGTTTCTAAGTGTTTTGCTTATGAAATTAGTATTTTGATAGAGTTGTGTGATTTGCCACTATGCTGGAAAAGGAATAAACATGAAGGAATTGCACAATGAACATGAAAAGGAAACAAGCAGCAACATATACATTGCGATGAACACAAGGTTACCCTGGATAAATCCATTGTGGATGTAAATTCCAGCAAGCATCTTTGACCCCTTTCAAATCACCAATTTACAAATTTCAAGTGATGGCTCAAATACAGAGCATCACAAGACCATTGTGAGATGACAACATGCTTCTACGTCAATGCACTCTCCTCTGCAATGAATTCACAACTCAGACTGCTAAACACGCTTCTTGCACTTTGCTTCAAGTTACAACCAAGCTAAGACATTTTTGCCAATGGCTAGCAGACTTGTTTATGCATACACAGAAAGAATGAAATTATAATAATGTCTATGAATGACCAAGAATAAGTGAAGGGACGGAAATGTAAATCAGGTACAATACCAAAGAAATAGGGCAAACGAGGCCCTAGATTCAAAGCAAATAAAATAAAGCAAGAAAAGAAGGAAAAACAAAGAAATAACAAATGAGGGTTAACCCCAAAAGGGTAACCGATAAATTAGTACAAGTATAAATATAACCCCACAAAGCAATAGAAGCATATGAAAACAGCCCAGGTAGCGAACCAAAAACCTTAGGTACCAGTATTCTAGGATCCATTGAAGGAGCCAATGATATTATCATTGATCACTATAGCCTATAGGAAATCGAATGCAGAATCTGCGAGTTTATACACTCAAATGAAGGGAAAATCCTCTGAGATGCTGTTACAGAGTGTCAGAGACATCTGCCGGGGAAGATATAACTCAACATATGAAAAATATGCTGACTTATCTTTCATTCTAGGTGGTTCTGTATTTGTTCTGTTGGTTTGGAGAAGTTTGGGCCACACTAACATTTCTGTAGGGGTCAAACTCGTCATGATGTCCCTGTTTCAAATATCTAAAGCTGCCATTGGGTTCTTGCAGAACCAAACATTCTCCATTTCAAATGCCTTAACATGCCTTGAGGTTCTTAGGGATCCGATCATTCTCCGTTTTAGGTATCTAAACCTGCCAAGAGGTTCTGTACTGATTCATTTTATGTCACACCTGTCCAGTCTGAGAGACTTTTGGTCCCCAAATCTTAATTTCTTTGGACATGATGGTATAATTTTCTCATCTTCTCCTTTGCGAACCACCTTGCCTTGCTTGGCTACTGTCCCCTTAAATCAATCTGCCAATGCTCCTACACCCCTCATCTAGTTCTCCTTACCATTTTTTGAAGTACCATGTCTGATTCCAGTTCCTGCATGTTTAGCATAGAAAATTGAAAAAGATGTTATATCTCAATATTTAAAACTGAATACATCTTTAGATAAAGACGCTTGTTGAGCTTGAAAGCATATCACCTGTTCGATCTACAATCTCAAAAGGACCATACCTAGTGGCTAAAGCTTCTTTTGCTTAGTCTTGGAGAGTATCTTTGCTTAATGTGTGATAGAACTGTTCTTCAAATCAGGAGGAGAAGCTCTCTATAAATTAAAACTAACCTAAAATTTTACAACATATACTTGCAATTTATAGACTTTACAATGTTTTCAAAGGTGTTTTCATGCTCATGCTGAATAAAATATAAATATGTAATCTTTTTGGGTTTGCATCGTGTAAAAGGCTGAAATGCACTTTTAACATGAAGCAATGGGTTTTGTGCTATTCTGACTTGAATTGAAAACTCTACTCCTCGACGCTTACACTGTTCAGTCTAACAGGGCAAGTACACATGGATTGAATAGATTAATGTCCAAACAAATGGATTGGATAGTTAACACCTAAACATGAATGTTATGGTAAAGTCGAATGTATGACGGTATAAAGCCACTATCTTCAATTTCGCTTGCAAACTCATTGAAGCGACTTAACTTTCAACACATATAATGATACGTTTCAATCAACATTCATAAGCAAAACAAGCATAATAAATGTCATTGAATCAATCATAATACACTTGAATAATAGACAATTAGCAATTTCAGCATAGTGCAAGCATGAGAGTTGCCATTCATCTCTATTCATCGATTGATAATAATTGATACAACTGATAATAACTAATCCTAATATTACTGATTCTGAATCCCCAACTACGTGCAAAAAACACTCATTTATACTGTTTACAAAGATTGCATGAAAAATAAATAAATAAAACAATTGCACTCTTATTTGCATTCTAACTGCTTGCATGGCATGCAAGTTTTAATACAATTTATTTGATCCACTAATACTAATGGAATTGTCAATTTGACTGACGATTAAAATGTTACAATCATGCAATCTCTAGTTTTAAAATCATTAACAACCCTTTTCTGAACTTTGAAAAGTCACAGGATTTACATGAAGGATTGCTTTCCTTTAATTTCAGCATAGTCAGCTAAAAATAATAATGAATAAATTTCAGTTTCAAATAAGGAAATATGACGCCAATGCCTTGGTGTGTCCAGCATCTTACAAGCGTGCCATAATACTTAACTTTTATACCCTCCTTTTATGTTGAGGCACATGGAATGTTTGATGTGGGCGCCAATATGGTGTGACTAACTTTGGACTCTTCGCTTTTGTTTTTTCCTCTAGCTTTGCTGCTGACCGGGATTTTCTCTATGTTGGGCGCAACTTTACTTTTACAATCTCTGAATTTGTTTTGACTTTTTTGTATTTGCTGTGGTAGGGACGTTCAAATGTCTTGTGAGGTGCTTCCTTGAGACATGGCCTGAGGCAGTCTCTTTGACTTCTTGTTGTTATCTTGACGCCAGCCTTGTGATTTCCTTTGTCTTACTGATTTTAAATCTCCATAGGCATGTTTGATTTTTATATAGGCATGTTGCCTATGTATGGACGTGTGGTGATCTTTTCGAAAGCGACTTGGAGATGGCACGTGGGTTTTTATTGCTTTGGTCTCCTTTTGCTGGAGTATACCTGTTGAGAGGCTTGTTTGATATGCTTTGACTATGTTTTTTTGGTGCTTCCTCCTTGATATGGCACTTGAAATGTTGGGATTGAGCGTTGAAATGGCACGCAGGTTTGTATTGGTAGGCGATTTTGTCTGCTATAGATGCGTGGAGCTCCTTGATTAGATGCTGACTTTAGATTTAGTTTTGCCTTTGTCACGTGCGTTGGATGGGTGCTCCAAGTGCTTTTATTTGTTTTAAATTTTCACTCCTCTTTCATATAGCGTGTTTGAAAGTCTTTGATACTATTATTATTTCATTGCTTTTTGATTTTTATGATTTTTTTTTAATAAAAATATTTATTAATAATAAATTACTAATAATAATGTTTTAGGAAAAATAATAATATTTTGAATTTTGTAATTTTTAAATTTTAGGATTTTGAACAATAAGTTTTATTTTAAAAATAATTAATAATAATCATTTTAATAAAAAATGATTATTTATTAAGAATTAATATTTAAAATTAAAATTGACATACAAATATGAAATTAGGACACAATATTTATACGACTCAATTGACAATGATTATTTATTAAGAATTAATATTTAAAATTAAAATTGACATACAAATATGAAATTAGGACACAATATTTATACGACTCAATTGACAATGATTGTGATATGACATTTCAACCTTTCGGGATTTACAACAAGACGGACTCTAAACATGATGACATCAATATGACTCCACAATTCAACATTTCATGACACTTCGAATTTTGACAAGACGAACATTAAACTGGACAAAAATCACAATTCACTCGAAGAATAGACTTCTGAATTTCGACGACAATTTCGACACATACAAACAAATGATTCGAACATTACTTTCGACATATACAGATAACAACTCGATGACGACAAAGGAAATTCATGTAAGACAATCCAGTTTCGGATTGGGTACAAAACAACATTAATATGGTTTGGTGGAAAGTGCCACTTTTTTTTTCAAATGGAGACTTGTTAGTTAATGTGTATGTTGCTTGAGCTATTATGTGGCTGCTCTCTTTCTTTGCCTTTGTGCTGCTCATCTCCTGCCTCGTCATATTGCTTTGCTGTGTCATAGGGGAATCCCAAACTGGCCAATGAGAGCCCCTATCCATTTCTCCATCTTTTCACGTTTTACCCATGGATAGGGTGATGCTTGCAACATTGATTGCCAAGTTTAGAAATCGATCATCACAAGGGTCCCCCTTCCTTATGGATTCAATTTCTTAAGGAATTGTCTTGTTGTAATGAAAGTAAGCCACCTTTGCCTTTTGCTTCTACCGATCTTGCCAATGGCATAAATCTGAAACACAACAATGCACAAACGATCCTATGAACAATTGCATGTCCTAATAGCAACCAAATCCTTTATTCACTTGGCTATACCAACGATTAATCCTTGAAAGCAGGTTCTAACTATGAATGAAATTTGAAATCGATTGATTACTATGCTGTTCCTAAGTGATTTGCTTTATGGATTCAACATTAACATAGAGTTGCATTTTTTCCATAGTGCTGGAAATGAACTAAACAATGAGCATGAAAAGAGGACAACATGCTTACCACCGATAACAAATTTCCCTGGAGAAATTTATTGTGGATGCAAACTCCAGCAAAGATTGGGCTGTGCCTCCTTTTGAGTTGCCAGTTTGCAAGGATACAAGCTATGACATGGTAAGATGATACTTCCGTAATTACATTAACACTTGGTCTGTATTGAATTTACTACTAGACTGCTAAACACACTTCCTACAGTCTGCTGTAGCTTGCAACCAACTCTATTTTTGCGAATGCCAAGCAACTTATTTATGAATATAGAGAGGCTATGGATACTTGCAGACATGTGTTGGGGAAGATGGATCTCAACACATAACATATGAGTTGATTTATCTTCCATTCTGAGCAGTCTATTCTTTGTTCTGTCATATTTGATGAGTTTGGCTGGGGCAAAATATTTTGGTATGCATGATGATGATTTGGTCAGCAAAGTCATCATGTTCTCTTTCTAAATAATTTACCAACATCAATAACATGGTCAATATGTTTGAACAAGATTAAGAATTCAACATGGAATTGCTAAATTCTTTTTTGCTTGGAAAGGAAAACATTTTATACTAATATAGAGCAACTGCCTACAAGAGATGAGATGTACTCCAGATAAATTTGTAGATAGCAAAATAGCTATGGACCAAATCAAAACTAGCTCAGAATAACATAATTTGAGGGAAAAATAACCCAGATATAGTCATTTTCTGTTGAGAGATACAAAACAATAGTCAGTAATAATAGAATAAAAGCTTGGCCATAAGTGAACATAAAACCATAATAACACACTTAACAAGTAGAAATAACCCAAACAATAACTGGCACTCCATGAGATTAGTAATGAGGAAATAGTACACATAACATGACTTGCGATGAGGAGCATTGGTGGGCATTGGATTATAGTCAAGAAATTGGGCCATATACTCCTGGCAGTATTATGGATGCAAATCACCTGAAGCATTGATGTTGGAAACATATTTATTATATAATCCTTTAGAGATGTTAAATCTTAGGACAGTTGTTTGGAAGCTGTGAAGAGCCTTCCTACCACATGATTCAATGCTGGTCACTGCTTGTTTTGCTTGTGGAATAGGTGGTGTATGTGCTATCTCATGCCTTTTGTGATAAGGCTTTGGTTAGCATGTGGCTGGCATTCAGTGGTTCGAAGGTGATCCTCTTAACTATCAAGGTAAAAGTAATAAGCTAATGGATTGTTAACTCCGTCCAGCTACGACATTTGGCATAAGAGAGCACCCATTGCTAGTGATTGAAAGGCTGGTAGTCCATGGGAACTAGTTTGTGATCAGAAACACATGCATTTCCATGCATACAGAAGTATGCCTTCAAGGAATAACATATCATTCATATATCTATGCCTTTTAAGTATAATAGTCGTATGGCAAAAAACTAAGAAGCAGTGGAAGCAAATAAGGTCAACTTTTTACATGTCACTAAAAGCTAAAGAAACAACATCATGAATCTTGGTGTGAAACTTAATGTTATATGCCTAATAAAGATAACTAATGTTGAAGATAACTTCTTCCAAGATTACTTGGAAGCTATCAAGTGTCAGAAGATTTTGAGAGGCTGAAATAACAAGAGCTCTTGTTTACGGTTTATGGGAAAAGATAAGAATACTGTGACGCACAGGCACCTTTTGGGGTCCTAAGTCAATGTTGATCAAATCTACCTTAAGTAAGGTCCATTCCAAATATTCAGGGCCATGAACACATTTGTCTGCTATTTTTGGACCCACAACTGCCTCTTACTATTACACAAAGATGGTAGCATTGCTATGCAATTAAGTGTGTGGCCTCAATTAGAAGAACTTAAGGCAATATTATAAATTTGTTATAAAAGTTTCTGGCTTTTGCCTGGTTTGAGCATTAATTGGTCAAGGATTTCAGAATTGTGGAGTTCTGTTAGATGTTGATATTGTATCACTGAATTATGCTTGCATTAAAATTGTTTTCAAGTGTGTTATTAAATTTTAATATGGAAATGTTCTATAATTTTTTGTGGAGCAATGTTATGTTTGAAATTGGAATATGACTTCGAAATTGGAATCGTTTATGGTGCTTTATGCAGCCTTAGATTTTTATATTTTATTATGTTCTACAAAAGTCCTGCATCTGGCTTATCATAATTTGTTCTAAGTATATCTTTAGATTTTACTGTTAGCAGGGAATTCCAGTGGCTCCTTTATGGGATGTCAGGAAAGGGGAGTTTGTAGGCATGCTAAGTGCCTCGGATTTCATAACAATCCTGAGAGAGGTAATTCAAATTATTACTATCTTAAGAAAGTTATTTTATTCTTGTACAATTTTGTATGGGTTGTTCTTACATTTTATTATATAATCTAATACTATGGTTATATTTGCTTGAATTCAATATCAAAGTTTTGTACCATGTTTGAACTGTGGAACGGCACATGCTTCTATTTGTTTCTATTAATTGATTTCTTTTAACTGTTAAACTAAGTTACCTGTATGACTTTGGCTACGGGTACAGACACAAGGTTTGGCTATGGGGGTTAGCTGTTTTTGTTGGGACCTTGGGTTTGGCATGACTCTGATATGTATAAAAAAATATAAAATCAATTAGACAGAACAAATAAAATTAACTATAATGTCTGTGGTCACCTGTTGATGGGATATGAATTTGTTACAGTAGAACTGAATGAGGATGGGTACAGCAATTTTCAGAAAATAGGATCAAGGGTTACTTCGAAGTACCATTGAACCACATTAAAAAAACTGCTAAATGTGTATAAACTAAATAAAATACATTTTTACAAGTTCTGTAAACAAAAATAGAAAAGTTTGAGATAACTTATAAATCAGGAAACCCTTGGAATCTATAAGGTTCATGGAGACAACTGTAATAATATAATATATAGTTATAGGGATCATATACCTAGGATTGATCAAAATGATTATTCAATATTTGTTCCCACAATTCGTTGTATGGACAATTGTACTTAATCTATATTGTCAACAACGGGTGTATAATCTTGAATGCCCTTTTGCAGAAGTTAACTAATGACAATTCTCTTATCTGTATTTTGTTTATTAAAACAATGCAAATGCAAATCAGGCAACTTTATATTTATTATCACAAGCTACTAATATGGAGTACTGTTCTTTCACACTTCGATCAATTGGTAAAATTTTTGTATAGGAACATATTTTTAGTGTAAAAAGGGACATTATCAAACTAGTTATCTTTTAGCCTACCTAGGAGAGTCCTGTTCACACTAGATTAAGTCTCCACTTAGGGACTTTTAGAGTTTTGTCTCACCTCATGTGGTTGAGACATGTGTCCTCACTTTGTGAGACACCTAATGCATGCATACTTGCCGCTTGTTCAAACTCATGTCATTTGAGCTAGACAAGTGTTGCACCTTTGGAGAGGTAGTCAGTTGTTGTGTCCTACCTTCCTACATCCTCTACCTTGCCTATATATGCAAGGTTTCTTTGTACATTTTTAATTAACTTTTGATAATATTATTTGGCTTATTTTGTGTGCTCGTAGCTTGTGGAAGTATATCACGGTTCTTTTTTTTTGATCTTGGCAATCTCAACACATTCAACCCCTTTTTGTTTTCTATTATTGGTTGTACCTTTTGGACTTGGATGATAAAATTCTCTACTGCAAAATAGGCCCATACATTTTCGAGCAAAACACATGCCTATTTTTTTCACTTTTATCTCTCTTCAAACAATGATCACCATAAAGGAAGACAGAATATTATATGACATTTAATACTCTTCTATAGGAAGTTTCCTGATTTTTAATAGTCTTTTGAGAGATTTCTATAGGACTTAGCTCAAGTTCCCCATTGTCTTGAGATACCCTTATAAGTGTCTCCAAGATTGGAATCCGTTTATTTGAATAATATATATAAAAATCATTATTCAGCACCAGCATATTAATTGCTGCCTCTACCGAGCATTGTTGTTTTATTTGAATAATATATATAAAAATCATTATTCATCCATTGTATTCTCTCACCTTGCCCTCATGGGATCTTGGTGATCAAAAAGTGCTAAATGATAATATTTAATCACCATTTGCTCTCACCTCACTCTCATGGGGCCTTGGTGATAAAAAAGTGGTAAATATTTTATATTGAAATTTGTTGAGGTCATTATATGTACCTAGGATAACAAAAGTGCCCAAAAGGCACCTAGACCATTATTGGTACACGAACTGTATTGGTATGGGTATAGGTTCCTTTGGGCATGTACCCGGTAATGTAGCTAGATAAGATATGGCAGAGGTAATAAATTGTCATTTTGTAATTAAAGACAAAAATGACTGTTGTTGATATTTTTGTGATATCTGAAATGTTCTTGAAATGGTGAAAAACTGAATTGAATTTATTTACAAAAGAGCAAAGCTCTTATAGAGTTACAAAGTTGATGTTTCTCAATAATGCAATACAGAAGTTTTAAAATACAGAAGTAGCTAAAAAGACTAAAGCTAACAAACTTAGAAACAATTTAATATAATTCATTATTGACCATTTATTTTAATACCCTCCCTTAATGGTCAATCTATCAACTACACCAAGGTGCCCCCTAAATTTGACAAACTTATCCGGGCTCAGAGACTTGGTGAGGATATCTGCAGTCTGGTCTTCAGTTGGAACATACTGCAACACCACTGATCCATCTTGGACAAGCTGGTAGATGAAATGACAATGAAGTTCAACATGCTTGGTCCTTTCATGGAAGACTAGATTTTTGGCAAGTTTCAGCACCCCTTGATTATAACCGTAAAAGGGTGAAGGGCCTGCTTGAGACATTTTCATGTCAAAAAGCATCCTTCGAAGCCAAATTGCCTCACAAGTTGCTTTAACAGTTCCTCGATATTCAAATTTAGTAGAGGAAAGAACCACTGCCTGCTGCTTCTTGCTGGTCCATGTAACTGCACCTGTTCCAAACTGAAAACATACCCAGAAGTAGACTTCTTGTCATCAACAGAACTTGCCCAATCTGAGTCTGTAAAACCAATCAGCTTAGGATCTTTGCACTTGCCATACAGAATGCCAAAGTCGGAAGTGCCTTTCACATATCTTAGCACACGCTTCGCTGCAACCCAATGTTCAACTTTAGGGATTGTCATGAAGCGAGAGATGCAGCTCACTGCAAAACTGAGATTAGGTCTAGTGGTAGTGAGATAAATGAGGCTGCCCATTAGTTGCCTGAATGTTGATTCATTCTCCACAGTTGAATCTGATTTGGTTGATAACTTCTGCCCTTTCTCTACAGGTGTAGATGCAGGTTTGCAATCTGTCATTCGGAACTTGTCAAGCAGATTTTGAGCATACTTGGACTGAGAGATAAAGATGCTATTAGCTGTCTACCAAACCTCAACACCTAGGCAATAATGCAGAAGTCCCAAATCTGTCATGTCAAAGGATTGACTGAGATTATGTTTGATCTCATCAATCAGATGTTCTGAGCTGCCAGTAATGATCAAATCATCAACATAGACAACAATCAAAAGAATATCATCACCATACTTTTTGACATACATATTAGAATCAGAAGGACTCCTTTGAAAACCATGATCAACTAGGTACTTATCAATTTTCATGTACCATGCTCGTGGAGCCTGTTTAAGGCCATAGAGTGCTTTGACCAGTCTGCATACCTGGTGTTCTTTACCAGCAACCTTGAAATCGAGAGGTTGCGTCATATAAACTTCTTCCTATATTTCCCCATTGAGGAATGCACTCTTGACATCCATTTGATGGACTTTCCATCCAAACTGGGCTGCAATAGCGAGGACAAGCCAAATGGTACTCATTTTGGCTGTGGGAGCAAAAGTCTCCTCATAGTCGATGCCCTCTTTCTGTGAGAACCCTTTGGCTAGCAACCGAGCCTTATACTTATCAAGAGTGCCGTCAGCCTTATACTTAACTTTATACACCATTTGCAGCCAATGGGCTTCTTCCCAGGTGGAAGATCAGAGAGGACCCAAGTGTTATTCTTCAGAAGACTATGATGTTCAACTTCCATAGCTTGTTTCCACTCAGGTATGCCTTTAGCCTCTGAATATATCTGAGGCTCAGAGATGCTGTGAAGGTTGGCCATAAGAGCAAAATTAATTGTATTCTGCTGCTTGCTCTTTTTTCGAGCAGATCTACCCTCAATCAATTTATCATCATGAAGATCACCTATGGTCTTAGTCCACCATTTAGGCCGGAGAGTAGAAGTACCAACAGCTGAATTAGGAGGAACAACATCAATTGGGGCAGTTGGAACCAAATCATTTGGATGGGGATCTAGATCATCCTGAGGAGGGTCATGTTGATGGTTGTTTTTCAACAAGTCAACAATAGAGTGAAATACTGAGTATCTGGCTCTCTCTTGAGCAAAGCCTCTCGGATGCTGAACTAAGTGATCAAACGAGATAACTCCAAGGTTCCTTCTTATAATGTTTTCGGTAAGAGACAGCTCAGTGATTTAAGTATGATTTTGCTGTTTACACACAAAGGGACTTACGCAGACTCTTCTCCTTTCATTCAGCTTGTTCCTCCTTTCAGTGCGGATGACATATATACAGAGCTTCTATGATAAAGAAAATGAAAAAGGGGGTAAGGGTTTAGAAGGCTAATCTAAGGACAATGAGATAATGAAACATGTAAAGATAGACAAACCCCTCATGAAACCAGACTTCACTTCGCCATGAGAACCAACAACTACACGAAGCCGGTGCAATCTTCTAAGGAAACTCAAGGATTTTCATGTTGTAAATCTCCATCCAAACACCCACAGCTGGCGCAATTTGAACAAGCATTCACAACCGAACTAAAGAAAATGAAGGTTTAGTCTAACTTTGCAAAGTGGGTTGCCTTCGACAACACACGAAAAGTATGAACCAGAAGAATTCATCAAATATCTTTACGCATATTCATTACATCAATGCACTTCTAATCTATTTCTAAGCTATTTGAAACATCTCTTAATTCCATCAAGATTCAGGAAACCATGTTACTCCACAAGATAATACTTAACACCAAACAAGTAGCTCCAATGTCTTTGCATTAACTTTGGGGAATATTTACAACAATCTCCAGCCCTCTCAGAGAATTTTGAGAGTCTCTTTTATTCTACTCCTAGGATCTAATCTCTATCTCTAACAAATGATCTCTTCTCTAATAAATTACAAATGAGGCAACAAGGCCTTTATATAGTGTCCAGAATACAATGAAGGGCTAAGATTAATTCAATAGCCAAGGGTCTAGATCGTGCCACCTCAGAGGTAGTTACAACAACTTGCTATTTTTAGCAAAAAAGAGAGAGGCAATGAAGGCACGTTTTCCAATGTGATAAGGTAAGGCGAAAGCATTTAAAATATTCCTCCACATAGGAATCCCTTTGGCTTCTTTCATTAAATGATACATTGCATGCATTAAATAATGTGGCTAATCAAAATTAAATGATGTGTACTCGCCACATAAGTGCCAACTCAGCATACTTTGAAAATTGTATCAACTTGTAATGTGTATTCAATGTGATTGTTTGAACTTGTATATTTAGGAATACATCCTGTGGATCTTGCCTTGTTCATTCTTCTTGTTGACTGGATGTATGATAGTTGTCGCTCACTTGACTAACTTTATGATTCTTCTTCTTGTAGATAGATTGATGTGAATCTTCTTCGATGTATCTTCATGTAGACTAGAGAGTAGATGATGACACTTGATTTCTTCATGAAGAGTAGGAGACTCTCTTGGACTTGGAAATTTGAAGAGTCTTGAAGTTTGATGGATGAATGCTCTTGCTTGATGATAACACCTTCTTTAATTGGTTGACTTTACTCCTAGCATGAAGGTGGTTCTAGCTTCTTCTTCTTTGATGACTCTTTAGCATCATTGACATTCCTGCAAACTTGACGCGAATAAGTAATTGCAAACACAATCTTCACTTCAGCCACCTTAGTGGATTAAATTATGAAATTTTCCTTTATAATTATGAAATATTGCTATCTAGATTCAAGGAATCTATGAAAATCCATGAAAATCCACTTGTCCTTCTTGAATTTTACCAATATTTGAACAATTTTAATGCATGTAATGAAGGAAAAATAAGAAAATCAGATCAGAAATATTCAGATCAGACTTACTTGATGAGCTGTTTTGAATTGGATACCTTGCAATTTGATCCACCACTTGCTTAAATTTGATAAAATCAAATTTGTACTTGTAAAAAAAAACCCTTGTTGCTGCTCCTTGAGGAAAAATCTGCTCTTGAAGAACAAATCTGCTCTTGAAAATGATAAAAATGAAAAGGAAATGAGGTATATATACATAATTTGCTTTTAAAACTTTTCCTTTTCTCTAGGCCGACCTCCTTTATTATTGTGCACAAACATTTAATTTAGATTTGGTTTTTATTTAATAAATGCATTTTGCACGTTTTCCAAGGCAACAATTATTAAATGTTTCTAACTCCTTTGATGGCGCACTAGATAAGGTCTTGGCGATCTCCTTGTAGGTTGGCGTTTTCTCTCCTTCAAGCGCATGAGATCAAGGCTTGAAATCTTCTTGTCTTATATTTCGCATTGGTTGAGCTTTTTGGAGTCTTCTCATATCCTTTGGATTCGCATTTTGACTTCTTATTGAATTTCGCATTGGATGGAGCCTTGATGATCTTCTCCCCTTTAAAATATCATGATCTTTCTTCATAATCCTTCTAGTCGCATTAGATCAAGAATTGAAATTCCTCTTGGCAATTCGCATTGGATGATGTTTTAGATTCCTTAAAGGAATAGCGCATTAGATAGAGGATTGAAATCCTCTGACATTTTCACACTGGATCAAGGCATTGAAATCCTCATCTTTTCCTTCAAAATAACCTTTTGGTTTGGGCGCAATAGATGAGTGATCGAAATCCTCTGACATTTTCGCACTGGACCAAGGTGTAGATGGGCGCATTAGATCGAGTTTTCAAATCCTCTGACTCAAGTGCCTTCTCCTTCGTGATTTTGCGCCAAGATTTTGCGCCACTTAAGTGTCCAGTCGCACTAGATCAGTGTTTTGAATCCTCTGAAATCGTCAGGCATTTTTCAGGATCGCGCGAGTAAAGGTATATTGAAAAATATATTGAATTTCTTATACTTTAAATATTTTTCAATATACCTTTCAGGATGTTTGAGATAGGTCCCGAATCCACCGGATTTAAGATGCAAAATATAGAATTTGGAGGATTCACCAGATTTCAGACTTAGCCATTTTTCAGGATTTTCAGGATTTCAGGCTCCAGGCTTAGTCTTTTCAGGGTCTCAAACATTCTTCAGGATTAACTTCAAAACTCAATATCTAGATAGGATTTGATCACAATTCTTCATTATTGCAAGTTCATCTACCCTTAATCGTGAACCAAAGATCATCATTAAAATCTCGTTGAAAACTCATTGAAAACTCACTGAAAGCTCAGAGCTCAAAAAAAAAGGGGGGGTCCCTATTCCTAATGGGGCGATGTGTGATTTGGTCACAACAGGTTAGGTGGTGGAACATTCCGCTGAGGTGTCTGCACAACTGCAGAATCCCTCCCATTAGGGGGAGTTAGGGGAATGCGAACACCCAAATCAGAAGCCTTCAGAGGCTGATCCTCAGGGCTCACAGAAGGTGAAGACAGATAAAAGGGCCTAGTAGCTTCATCAACCACAACATCACGACTGAAGATGAGACGATCTGTATCTACATCAATCAGCCTATATGCCTTATGATTCTCACTGTAACCAATGAACATGAGTTTCTAGCTCTTGGAATCCAACTTGGTGCGCTTGGCATTTGGAATCCACAAATGAGCAGTAAAGCCAAAGACTTTAAGGTGGCTGACCTTGGGCTTGCATCCATACCAGGGTTCTTCAAGAGTCATCTTCTTAACGAGATAACTAGGAGACTGGTTTAGAAAAACTGCAGAGTAGACTGCCTCTGCCCATAACTTCTTAGGGACATTTCTATGCTCCAGTGTAGAACGAGCCATTTCAGCAATGTGCGATTCCGATGCTCAACGACACCATTCTGCTGAGGGGTGTAAGGTGTGGTAAGTTGGCGCTTAATGCCATGTGCATCACAAAAATTGGAGAAGTTAGAAGAACAAAACTCCCCCCCTATTATCAGACCTAAGAGTGACTATCTGAGAGCCTGACTCCTTCTCAACTAAGGCCTTAAATTGCTGAAATATACTGAACATCTCTGATTTATTTTTAAGAAAATACACCCACATTTTTCTACTAAAATCATCAACAAATAACAAAAAACACTTATACCCAATAACTGAAGGAGTGTTCATTGGTCCACATACATCAATGTGAACCAATTGCAATACCTTGGATGCTCTCCATGAATCACCATCTGAGAATGGAGTCCGATGCTGCTTTCTAGCCTGACAAGCTTCACATACTCTATGATTCTGAGTCTGACAGGTGCCCATAACGCTGATGCCAAAGTTTGTTGATGGAAGTACTCCTAGCTGCCATGGCGTGCTCTTGAGAATCACTAGAATCAACAAGTCTATGCAGACCATGATCCTCAAGTCCTTGAACAATTGTGGTGCGAGTCTCTCTATCAACAATGCTGCGTGTGTTCATTGTGAAAACAACATCTAGCTGAGGAGAGTGCCGCATAATCTGACTAACTGAGAGTAGATTCAGCTCCATGCCAGGTACAAAGTATACATTGAGAAATATTAAATTTCTCCCACCATATTGAATTTGCACGTTGTCCTTTTTGACAACAGTATACTCTTCGCCTCCTCCGATAACAAAATCTCTGAATGGCGTGTACTCTGTGAACCAATCTCGACAATGAGTGAAATGCTGAGATGCACTTGAATCAATGTACCAGGTAGAGGATTGAACATGATCTGCTGGTCTCTTGGCCATAAAGGCATAGAAAGCAGACTCCTTCTGCTCAGTGTGCTCTGCAACATGGGCTTTGGGTTTAGGCTCTCCTTGCTTGGATTGTTCAGAAGCCAAGAGCTTCCGGCAATCTTTCTTCATGTGGCCATACTTGTGGCAATAGTTGCACTAAATGTTCTTCTTGGAAGAATCCTGGGATTGACCTTGGCTGGTTTGCTGAGAGGGCTGATTCTTGCCCTTATGCTTCTAAAAGGCCTTGGCAGTAAATGCCTGTTCTGTGGAGGATGAGCTAGCAGTGCTTCCAAACTGCTGTTTCCATTGATTATGTTGCAAAAGTTTGTTGCACAGTTCAGGAAACTTCATGTCAACATTAGTTGAGGTAGTGTTGAGCGGCTCGATAAAGTGTTCATATGATTTGGGCAGACTCTTCAGAGTTATGACCACCATATCTTCTTCCATTTTTCGACCAATCGCCTCCAACCAATCGCATATGTCCTTGATTTTTGTCAAGTGCTCCTACAGAGTTGTCTTCTCATCCATCATGATGGAGAACATGTTCTTCAAAAAGAATGCTCGGCTGTTGTCGGATGTCTCATGGAGGTCCTTCAGATGATCCCAGATTTCTTTAGCTGATTTACTAGACGGAACCTAAGGTAGCTGGTCATCGGTGACCGACAACTTAATAAGCATCACGACTTCCAGATTTTGCTCATCAAATTTGTCCTGATCTTTACCTGCCATTGGAGGACGTGTAGTTTTGCCCAGAACAATCTGGTCAAGGCATCGATACTCGAATATGGTCATCATACGCTGCTTCCAGGTGTTGTAATTGCGGCCATTGAACTTCTGACGACCTTCCAACATGATGTTGGACAAAGACGCCATCCTTCACGCTTTCTGAGGCACGAAAAATGAGATACCGGAGGTTGGATGGACAAATCTGACGGCACAAATCTTGAGGACTGAAGTGTGGAGGGCTAGGCGCTTTGGGCGCTAATCAAGAAAACCCTCAAACTGCAACTAAAGAACTTGAAACCCTTCGGCAAGCTTCAAACGACAGCCATAAATGTTCCGCCAAACACATCAGCAGACAGGGAACCATGGGCAGAAGAGATGTAGAGATGGCCGACCAAAAAGGTAGAACAAACCCTCGAACAACAAGCACAAATCGCCGACCATGCACTTGAAAAAAATGTGACCAGAAAAAAAAAATCGCTAAAAACACGATTTTCACCATGAGCTTAAGTGTTTTGTCCAATCGACGACCAGAAACAAACCCTGCAACCAAAACAAAACCAGAAAAATTGCAGGAATGGAAGGAAAATCACGATCAATATAGAAATCGCAAGCAGACAGGGCGACCATAGAAAAAAGACCCAAACGCCAGAACTCCAAACATCGACCAGAACAAAAAAGGCGCCAAAAGAAAACCCGACAAAAAGGAATCACGACCAGAAAAGAAGCCGTGACCAAAGAATAAATCGTGATTGGAAAGGATAAAAAATGAATACCAAAAGGGTTTGCAGATGTGAAAAAAAATGAAGTCTTCAAAACAAATGACGATCAAACAGAATCCTTGTGACCAAGAAGAATCGCCAAAGAAAAATTGCCACACTAGATTGAGGTTCATACGATAGTACGGACGCATACGAAAACCAGAGAGCATAGGAAAAATTTAAAAAAAAAATCGATTTCCCGCTATGATATCATGAAATGGTGAAAAACTGAATTGAATTTATTCACAAGAGCAAAGCTCTTATAGAGTTACAAAGTTGATGTTTCTAAATAATACAATACAGAAGTTTCTAAAATACAGAAGTAGCAAAAAAGACTAAAGCTAACAAACTTAGAAACAATTTAATATGATACATTATTGACCATTAACTAAAATATCTATATATTATTTTAATAGTTCTATTAGTGAAAAGGAAAAATGCCTCAGAAGATATCATCTATTCAAAGACAATCCAGCACTTATACAGTAGATCAGTGTATATTTGAACAGTGCAGATCCCTAGCTAATTTCATCAGAGTAATTTTTATACCAAAAAATCAATAGCTTTTGGTCGTCCAAATATTAGCCGATTCCTCCTGTATTTTATCTGCTTAAAATAGTAAATCCATCCAAAATTAGGGGTTTAAAAAATAAAAGAAAAAGAGATAAATTCAGTGTTTGCTACCCAGAGGATTGTCTTCAGCCATTGAATCCTTTCTCTAGCTATGCTGTCCAGGCCATGAGCATTTCTGTTGTAATGCCCCCTCTTTGAAATTAAACCCAAAATGCCCATAGTAAAATATTATAAAAAATAATTATTAAAGAGAGGGCCTCAAGTAAAATTAAAATATAAAATATAAGTAAAATTAAAATATAAAATATAAGTAAAATCAAAATATAAATTATTAAAATATAAAATATAATTTTAAAATATTAAAGTCTATTTTAAATAATAAAATAAGGGTCATGAAGGAAATTCGAAGAGTTGTCTTTTGGAGGAAAAGTCTATTTAAGAGAGACCAAGCAAGGAGGAGGAGACATACATTGATGAATACTTTTATTATTTGATTTCTACTCCTTGTTGGAGTATTGGACTTAAGTTCAAATGACCCGAGGCCGGAACCCCTCATGGCAGGAGATTGGAGGACGGAAACCCCCTGATTTCCATCACTGGATTAGTGGATGAAAAATCGTGATTCAGACTTGGGGTGATCTCATCTGGAGATTGCATATGAGCTTCAAGTTGACAGGCAACTCGAATTCAGTTTGGTGTGTTAGTTTAATGATTTCAGCATTGTATTCTCTGAAGACTCTCTCTCTCTCTCTCTCTCTCTCTATATATATATATATATATATATATATATATATAACCGTGCTGTTATTATATTCAGATAAGTTTGGAGCAAATATTCTATAGTTTTGGTATTTCTTATATTACTTAATTTACCTGCCGTACCATTCATTGGATATTATACTGTGATTTACTGCCCTCAAGGGTTGCAGCTGTTATTTTATCGGCTGCGCCTTTTTAATAATTATTTGCTACTAAACATTTAGCGGGGTTTGTAGCTTTATTACTGTTAGAGTTGAATAATCATACTGTATTTCCTTAGCAGCAAAGTTGAATATTGAATTTTAATATTATTATTGATTGAAAGAAAGGGTTCAAAGGGGATGCTGGTGCTTATGCTATTGCCTGTTGCCACAGTCTTGGGGACAAAATCTGATGCCAACGTTGGTCTTCTCCCTTGATAATATTAATTCTTTTTTTTTCCTTGTATGAATGGCTGGTTACTTTTAGAAGGAATTGATTATCTTGTGGGCACTGCCCTACACTATAACATTGTTAATTTGGTGAGGTGCTGATTTGTTGCTCACTGTTCCTGCTGCTTCCTAATCGCAGCATTTTGGGAAGGAAGTGTAGCCTTAAGAGGGCCCCAGCTGCAGTCCATCAAAGGGAACATTATTTGCCTAAAATAATATTCAGTATTTTCAAAATTTCAGTCATACAGAGTTGCCCATCGAGTTATAGCTAATCGCGTTTCTCTTAAAATATCAGTTCCGGGACATTACAATGGTATTAGAGATGGATCTTGCCAGCCTTGTGAAGGAGAAGCCAACAATTGAATTTTATAGTATAATACAAATGCTGCCAGAAATCAAAATAGCGGGGCAAACACTTCAAGAGCCAACAACAAAAATTAGAACAATTGTGCACAGAGAACAGTTATTGAGTCTGTTGATAGACATCTACAACCCATTATCATTTGTAGAAAAGAAGTTTCTGTGGCGGAATTTCAAAATACGATACATGAAGATATTAATGCCAGTTATGCAGATTATAGTAATCTTTCTACAAAGATCCAAAAGGCAATGTCTTTCACAAATTTCATGAATATGAAGAGTGGCAGAAATTTAGGGGGGCAACGATAAACACTAGAGTCTAGATGACTTTGGTAAGAGTTTTTGCAGCATGACAAATAATATTGGGATCTCAATGGTTAGAGCTTTAGGCCATAGCAAGGCAGTCATGGCTAAGAGTGGTAGTAACACAAACCTTGGCAATAGGAAGTGGGCAGCAAAAGAAATTAAACTTTGGTGTGAAAACTTTGAAACTGACAATAGTTCATTTGAGAGACAAGACAACAAGGAAGCTTAGATTTCAGAGTTTGAGGAGACACTGAATGTTAGTCAAGATAGATGTAGAGAAGGAGATCACATTAGGGAGAATCTAGTACTGATGTGTGATGTTGTTGCACATAGCGAAGAGAGTTTTGCATTTGCAACTACTGTTGGTGTAAAAGAGAGGGAAGAGAAATCAGATTCGCAAGCACATGCAAATAATAAAATTTCTGCTGAAAAAGATTCTTCAGATCTGGCTATTGAAAAGAAGTCCAAATTAAAAGATAAGCAACCTAAACATGAGACTAAAAAGAAATCCAAACTGAAAAATAAATAGAAGAAACATGCTAAGACACATAAAATCTTTGAAGAAACCTATAACAAAATTTGAAGAATATCTAAATAGAATAGAATAGAATATAATAACTTTTAACGTCCACGAGGCTAAAAATAGCCTATGAGACATCCAACCCCATCATATTTGCTTTTGCCTTTCAATTCTTCTTTTATTCAAAGAGATAATGAGCTCTCCAACTTTCTCAAATGACTGCTTTGTAAATAAACCATTTCACGAAGCCATTGTCAGTATCCTTGCATATTTTGCCTTGATGTTCGTGTAAGCATCACACTCCAAAATAAAGTGTTTTTCTGATTCCACTGCCCCAACAGTGCAAAATTCGCATGCTCTCTCTTCCTAATTCTCTTTAGGCCTTTTCCACCTTGTTTTACACCGGAGCTAATGAGAGTTAGTTCTAAGCTGAGCAATCATAATCTTAGCTCTCCAAGGCATATTCACCCCAATGTACACTTTTTGTAGATGATCACAAGTGGGGTTAAACTCCTCAAGGTAGCATTTCTTCTTTCTCCTTTGCGGAATTTATCGATGACAAACATTTATTCCCTTGCTATCTGTAGGACAAGCGTTAAAATAAATATTCCACTTGCTCATCCACTTGCTATTTTGTTTCATCCAAGACTTCTTTCTTTCGTTTAGAACCTCATTGAAGACTACCTTAGGCCATCTCCCTGCTTCCATTTGCTCATCTCTTTTGAGATATCTTAAGAAACACACCATAGCAGTGGCTTCCATAGGAACAATCCTTGTCTTAGCTAGCAAAATCTCATACAAAGTTGAAACTTGCTAGTGATCATGTGCTTTTGGATTCTATTTATTTGTTTCCACTTGGACTCTAACCTGCTACTAGCCCAAAGCTCACACCCATAAAGTACCACCGAACTTACCAATATCCCAAACAGAATATGAATAGTTTTTCAATCCCATAACTATGCCTCTCTACATCTATTTTTGAGCGCATACCATGCTTTCCAACCTCCCAAAGTTTTTTTTTTCTGCAAGTCTCCCAACTAGGCCTATTGTTAAAGTCAATCCCGAGATATTTGTACTCATTTACCTCTTCAAGAATACTTCCCTCAAAGTAAAACGTGTGCTAGATCTTTTTCTTTTTGTTGGAGAAAATCATGATTTTGGTCTTGTTGGTATTGACTTGCATACCAACAACTGTACAAAAGTGCTTAAGGGCACAAAGGTGCTCTTGTAACCCAAGGGGGGACTTAGCAATCAGAAGAAGCTCATCAACATATAAAAGGAGCCTTATCACATATTCCCCTAGTTGAACACCATCCCCACCCTGTAAATTCAGCCATTCTTCAAGCTTGTCAATTTATAGGCCAAAAAGAGTGGGAGATAAAGGGCACCCTTGCTTAACTCCGATGTCACTCCTGAAACTTTTTGAGATGCATGCCGAAGTTTTGATTTTGACTCGAAGCTCTTCATAGAGCCTATGGGCATCCACTCTAAGATGCACTGGAATGCCAAGTTCCTTCATCTTGCCCCATAACTTATCCCTAGGGACTGTGTCAAAAGCCTTTTTAAAGTCAACAAAACAACAATAAGCTTCTTCCTTTTCATACCAAGTTTTTTAAATGATATGTCTCAATGTAACTCCATGATCTAAAGTAGAATGCTTAGGCCTAAAATCTACCTACCCATTTGCTCTCTTTTCCTTCTCTTCTGCGCACTTGTTGATTCCGTTTTCAACCATGCTACCAAATAGTTTTGTAAACAAAGGATTGATCATGACGGTCCTATAATTGGAAGGATTGTTAGCATTCCCACTGGGCTGGTGATCCAATATCTGGGCAAGCCATGCTGAATAATGTTGTTGAATATTCTTGTAATGTGAGGCGCGAGAATCTTCACCCCTTTAATGTATTCTGCTTGAAGTTCAAACAAGCCCCTTGCTTTTCCAACACCCAACTTCCCAATACCAACCTTGACCTCTTGCACAATGAAAAACTTAGTTGTCGTGTTGATCAAGGGAGGGGACTCAATCTCTATTTCTTACTCATATAGCTGCTTAGCATAATCAAACCATTGATTAGCTGTGATGTTATTTTCCGTCTGTTTATTCTTTGGTTGAAGCTCCTTCCAAAATAACTTAGAGTTATTCTTACGTAGGTAGATTAACTCTTCATGCCTTGTGTTTATGAACTCTTTTTTTTTTCGCTTTTATGATTTGCTTGCAACACTTTATGTTCATCTTCTCTTTGCCTGGCTTTTTCAAAGCTTTCCTTGCAATTTTACAATCTTCATCAAACCAAACATTTACCGCAAAACAATTTGTTATTGACTTCTTATTTTTTGCCCTTTTGCACTTCTCAAGCGCTCCTTGGATTAAAGTGGTTAACTCATCACTGTTGAAACCTTGTGAACTAGCTTTCCCCTTCTTACATAATTGCTCTAGTGTTGCCTTGAAAATATTATGGTTTTCTTGAGTCAAAAGAATTCTTCCCTTTGAAAGTGGTTGTCGAGGGGACTGCATTTTTCTTGATTGTTGCCTTTTTTCCAACCATGAAAGCCTTAAGAATTTTGGTCTATGGTCTGATTTTAACTCCCAAATATGATTGCCGATTGTGACTTCCTCTATTTTTTCAATCAAGCTTTTTGAACAAATTGCATGGTCAACGACACTCACCCTGTTGTAGGTGTTGCATGTAAAATTTCCGGAATTCTTTCATCTATCCATACCATTACAAATGATTAGATCAAAGGTGCCACAAAGAGTAAGCAATTCTTCTCCATAATGATTAATGTCCCTATTATCTTCTGAACATCTTGCACACTGATGATTCGCTTCTTACATAAGCCAAATAGGATTATGTTCCTCCTTACCACATAAAACATTAGCTTGACCACTTGCTGCCTAGCATTGAAATCTCCCAAAAGGACTTCACCTTGTTGGGAATACATTGAAATATTTTTTTTGATGGCTGCATATGGATCCTTGCTGTCCAAACCATTTTTTTGTATGTTTTTGAGATCTGAGGAGCAAAATAACACGCTGCAATGCTTATGTGATTCCCATTTTCGGATATTTTGATCCAAATGTATTGTTTATTTGTGTCTTCTCTTTCCAACTGAGTTATGCGCTCTACTACTTTTTTCACTAAAACCATTATGCCGCTGTACCCTTTGCCATTGCTGACTGCTTTGTTCCAAACTGCAAACTTCATGTAACCTTTGAAGATGGGAGTCTTGCAGTGTTGTTTTTCATGTGTTTTAGTGAGACAAATTATGTTTCTTCCTTCAGCAATAGGCCCTAACCCAGGTCCCCTCCTCCAAGGGTAGCCTCTACAATTCTAGCACACTAAATTTAGGTGTGCCTAAGGGGGCTCTGATTGCTATTTATTTTGGGCTTCAAACTACCCATGTTTGTTGAACTTCATTCCTTGCTGCTTTGACTTACCACGAGACCCTAAATTAGCGATAGTTGCTTTTCCATTGTATAGCCACGCCCTTTTGCCTTCATCCCTTGCTTTCCTTATCTCTCCTCTTGTTGTTCTACAGTTAAATAGGAAGAAGTGAGAGCCCCCCTCAAAAGTCCCTTTTTGCTTAAGATTTGGAGCTTGTCTTCCCTGTTTATCATTTTCTTTACGTATCTTTCCAAGCCTCCTTGCTTGGCAGATTTGTCCTTGCCATTGCAACTCGTCTCTCAAGAAATCAATTGCAAGACTGAAAGTGCTTTCATTTTTACTGTAATCCCTTACTCCTCTAATAAAGACATTTCTCACTGTGTCTTGCCTTTCTTTGCGCTCTCTTTCTTGCATTCTAGTAGCATTCGTGTCTGCCTTAACTTCTGAAACCATTGAACACCTAATGATGTGTGACCATGATTTGTCCTCTTTTGATATGAGTTTGCTGTTATTTACTTCCATCCCTGGGCTTTGAATGTTTGCTCGCTGAAATGCTCGAGCCTCTGTTCCTGTAGGTTTAGTTGAGTCTTTCATGCTTTTGCCAATCTAACTTCATATTTTGCCACTCATGTTTCTCTGCTTTTATCGCATCTTGTAGATTTGCCCCCTGTTCACTTAATATCTTGGTGTCTTCTCGCAAATTCGGATTTGCTTCATTAAACTCGTGGAGCTTGTCATTCCTTTCCTACTCCTTAGCTTCCAAACACTCTAGCCTGGTTTTGACATTTATCAATTCTTGCACATAAAGATGTGATGACCAGGTGAGAGAAGGGGAAGTGGGGCTATAACTTTCTGTTTCTTCTGCCCCTTTGGGCTTTTTTAGCCCCTTGCTTGTTTGCATTTTTTTGTGCACAACATTTGTTACTCTTTGGGTTTGTTTTCTCCTTGTTCCCATTTTGAACGGGAAAGCCTACGTTTCAGGATCCCCCGAAATTGCTTTGCATTTACCCAGACCCATTTTCCATATTTACTTGCTGACGCAAATTTTTACTTGGCCTAAGTGGTTTGTTTCCTTAGAGATGGTAGTTTCAACACTCTTTTTCGTGTTTGCTTCTAAGTGATTTGAAACTTGTGTCTTGTCGGTGGTAGGCCTGCGGGTCATTTGTTCCAAAATGTTTGACCCTAATTTGCACTGTCCAGATTCGATGGAGGAGCGAAGACATTTTCTGCTGATGAAGATTTAGCGATGGAGCAATGACTTCCGAAAAGGCTGAAGGCCAAGGAGGGTCGCATCAGAGGGAATTTAATGGGTAAATGCGTGGAATTGAACATGACATTTCCAGAAATTATGACTCCATATAGCATAGATAGATTAAAACAGCTTGTTCAATATGGGTCTTACCCTCCTCTCAGGAAAGCAAGGGCCAAATCTTTTATCAGAGATGATGGGAAGAGAATTGAACTTCGTTATATGAAAAAAATTCTTGACTGTCATTTAGAATATGGTTTCAAGATGGAAAGAAACTTGATCAATGGAGATAATGTTGTTTTTAATCGACAACCTAGTCTTCATAAGATGTCTATCATGGGGCATAGAATAAAAGTAATGCCATATTCAACATTTCAATTGAATTTGTCAGTTACATCACCTTACAATGCTGATATTGACGGAGATGAGATGAACATGCATGTACCACAGTCCTATGAAACAAGAGCAGAAGTAACAGAACTAATGTTGGTACCAAAGCATGTTCTTTCCTCAAGCCAACAAGCTAGTTATGGGAATTGTCCAAGACACTTTTGGGTTGTCGAAAGATAATACAAAGGGATACGTTTATAGAGAAGGATGTTTTTATGAATATCTTATTGTGGTGGGAGGGTTTTGATGGAAAAGTACCTTCTCCAATAATTCTTAAGCCAAGGCCACTTTGGACTAGCAAGCAAGTATACAATATGATCATCCCTAAGCAGACTAATGTTATAAGATAATCTTCATGACATTCAGAGATTGAATCTGGATTTATTACACTAGGGGATACATGTGCAGACATTGAGCAAGGAGAAGTTCTTTCAAGAATTCTTTGCAGGAAAACCATGGGAGCATCTTCTAGAAGTCTTATTTATGTGATCTGGGAGTAGGTCGGGTTTGATGTTGCTCAAACAATATCAAAAGCAAAGTATGATGTCCAAAGACTTATTGAGAAAGCTTTAGCCAAAACATTGGAAGCTGAACCTGAACATACTATGATGGAATGGATTGAAAACAAAGTGAATCAGGTATTGAACAAGGCTCGTGGTGATGTGGGAGCTTTTGCTCAGAAAATCTTAGACGAGAGGAGTAATTTGAAAGCAATGGTTATAGCTAGGTCAAAACGAAGTTATATTAACATATCGCAGATGGTTGCTAGTGTGGGGCAGCAAAATGTAAAAGCAAAGCATATTCCATTTGGATTTGATGGTCAGACTCTACCACATTTCACAAAGGATGATAGTGATCCTCAAAGGTGTGGTTTTGTGGAGAATTCTTATTGGCAAGGTATAACTACATGGGAGTTCTTCCATGCAAGGGGAGGCCAAGAAAGTTTGATTGATGCTGATGTGAAAATTGCAGAAACATGGTACATATAGAGGTGCCTTGTCAAGGCTATGGAGGATATCATGGTTGAGTATGATGGAACTGTCCGTAATTCTCTTGACGATGATATTTAGTTTCTTTATGGTGAAGGTGGTTGGATTGAACACCAGAAGCTTGATTCTTTGAAGATGAAAAAGAGGGAATTTGAAAGTATGTACAAATATAATCTTGACC
Organism: Cunninghamia lanceolata; assembly: GCA_027924645.1. Lineage (NCBI taxonomy): Eukaryota > Viridiplantae > Streptophyta > Pinopsida > Cupressales > Cupressaceae > Cunninghamia > Cunninghamia lanceolata. The sequence goes on along the minus strand of BSBN01000112.1, from coordinate 18,701,649 downwards.
CAGAAAAATGGAATCCTAGTTACATGTTAGTAGAACATGTACAAGAATTGAAAACAATTAAGGAGTTTGGCAATGTATTTAATGCAGGATTGGAGAAACTTTTCAGATAGACAACAACTAGCCACAAAGATTGGTACTAATGGTGATAGCTCATTGGCATTTGCCTGTTAAAATAAAGAGGCTCATCTAGAATGCATAGAAGTTGTTCAAAATTGACCTAAGAAAACCATGAGATATGCATCCCGTTGAGATTGTAGAAGCACTAGATAAGCTTCGGGAACTTATAGAAGCTTTGCAAAAGATTTCTAGACAACTAGAGAGGCAACTTGAGGAGGTTATATTTGAAGATGTCATTCAGCCAAATACAGTGATTGGATGGACACACAAACTTCAAAGGTTGATTTGGGATCCTGGTAACTCCATAAATCTTCAGTTGAGTGGAGAAGAATTTTTTTAGCACCCTAATTTGCATTTGCTTGAGGACAAGCAATTTTGTGAAGGGCAGACTGTAATGTCCCCTCTTTGAAATTAAACCCAAAACGCCCATAATAAAAAATAATTATAACAAAGAGGGTCTCAAGTAAAATTAAAATATAAAATAAGTAAAATTAAATATAATTATAAAATATTAAAGTTTATTTTAAATAATAATTCCTCTCAAATAAGGGTCATGAAGGAAATTCGAAGAGTTATGTCTTTTGGAGAAAAAGTCTTTTATTATCTGATTTCTACTCCTTGTTGGAGTATTGGACTTCGGTTCAAATAACTTGAGGATGAAACCCCTCATGGCTGGAGATTGGAGGACGGTGATTCAGACTTGGGGCGATCTCATCTGGAGATTGGAGATTTCATATGAGCTTCAAGTTGATAGGCATCTCGAATTCTAGATGAGATTGCCCCAAGTCTGAATCATGGGTATATATCAGAGTTGCATGGACACGGATACGGTATCGGATACGGATAAGGTATCAGATACGGATATGGTTATTTTTCAAGACCCCTAATATGGATACGGCTAGATACGACATATATATATATGTGTGTGTATATATATAGATAGATAGATAGATTAGCAATAAATAATATTAAATAATTTAAATTTAATATAACTAATATATATTTAACAAATATATTATATATTAATAAATTAAACTTAAAAAAAAGTTAAATGTATTAAACTTAATAAATAAATAAAAGTTTACAACGTGAAGTAAAACAAAAAAGCCAAAAACTGAAAAAAGTATCACCAATTAATAAAATTTGCCTCTTCCTCCATTGCTTGTTGACACTATATCTCCAACTTTAGAATGAATGCGATTATTTGAGTATATACATTTGCGTAGAAAGACATATTTCCATTGTGTGCGTGTTGGTCCAGAGTAGTTCCCTGTGACAAGAAATAAGCGTGCTAGGTCATAGAACAGTTGCTTGCGGCAATTTTTAACATTCCAGGGTTTATATTTTTGGGATACGGCACAAAGATCATGAGAATGCTGCATTTGCACGTATCTGGCACAGGAAAAAAAAGGGTCTCTTTTGGGTACGGCTGGATACGGTATCCAAGGAGTATCCGAGCCGTATCCTATGAGTATCCGTATCCGATACGGCGATACGTGTACCAAGGGAGAGGGGGTGGAGTATCCAGTAACTATGGTATATATATATGGAGAAGGGTGCTGTTATTATATTCAGATAACTTTGGACCAAATATTATATGGTTTTGGTATTTCTTATATTACTTAATTTACCCGCCGTACCATTGGATATTATACCGTGATTTAATAAAGGACAGCAGCCTTACTGTTTTATGACTGCTGTACTCAAGAGTCACAGCTATTATTTTATTGACTGCACCTTTTTAATAATTATTTGCTGCTAAACATTTAGCAGGGGTTGTAGCTTTATTACTGTTTGAGTTGAATAATCATACTGTATTTCCTTAGCACCTAAGTTGAATAAATATTGTATTTTAATATTACTATTGATTGAAAGAAGGGGTCCAAAGGGGATGCTGGTGCTCATATTATTGCCTGCTGTTGCAGCCTTGGGGACAAAATCTGACGCCAACGTTGGTCGGCCCCTTGATAATATTAATTCTTTTTTCTACTTGTATGAACGGCTGGTTACCTCTAGAAGTAGTCGATTATCTTGTGGGCCCTGCCCTACACTATAACATTGTTAATATGATGAGGTGCTGATTTGTTGCTGACTATTGCTGCTTCTTCCCAATAGCAGCATTTTGGGAAGAAAGTGTAGCCGTAAGAGGGCCCCAGCTGCAGCCCATCAAAGGGAACATTATTTGCCTAAAACAATATTCAGTATTTTGAAATTGCACAGTCATACATAGTTGCCCATCGAGCTGTAGCTAACTGCATTTCTGTTAAAATATCAGTTCCGGGACATTAGATCTGTTATAATCACATTGGACATGTGAAGCTTTGGGTTAGCTTAATATCTGCAATATTCTACTGTCTTCTGAAACACATATTCATTGCTAATCTGAAGTTCACACATTCATTTCTTCTCTGTAGTTCTTGAAGACTTGTTCGATTATGACAAACATACTCCATGATAAACATACTTTATCTTATACACCATGCAAATGCAAAATACCTGTTAGCCATATGATGGAAGCTCTGTTAGTGGATAGAGTACCACAAGTCCACTTTTTTTATGTCTTTGTTTGCTGCCAAACGAATCTGTCAACTTTTCTAAAAACTTTGAAGGACCCATCGTCTTCTGGTTCCTCTGATACAGATTCGACTAGACATTTGGAATTGAGTCTCTCTAGTTTTGGTTAAATTCTTAAGTGAAAAAGGTTTAGTGCTTTTTCGTGTACTGAGATCTTAGTTATCCTGAGTGCAGTATGGGATTTAATCCATATGGGCTCTGCTGACTGACTATGGCAAATGTTAGCAATTTGCATAACTTTGGTATAATATAATGATGCATACACCTATTATATTCCAGTTAAAAAAGGAATAGTTGAAACACAGTTGCAAGAGATAATATTGAAGCATGATCTTCCACATCTTACCTTCCATATAGAAAGAAGATGATATGATTACATATTTCAGAATCCAATGTGTAAAGCTAAAGTTTTTTGCCAGCTACATATCCAGTTTCTTAACTTGTGCACACACATTCAGACTTTTTTGAAGATATTTTGCATTTGCTAGTAATAGAGAAAATAAAATTGACTTGGATAAAACATTATCTGAGGTCTTACCATTCATGCACATTGTTGTTGCATGTAATATACTTTATGAACTTGTCACATTTCTCTAGTTGGTTTAACTGCATACCCATGCTTTCATAAAGATGAATATAGATTGAACTAGATTTGCTGAACGTTTTTAGCTGGTTTGATATATTGTAGATTGGAAACTATGGTGCGATGCTATCAGAGGAAGAACTTGAAACACATACAATTGCTGCTTGGAAGGATCGAAAGGTGTTCATTAACAGACAAATGGATCCATCAACTTTACCATACTGGAGACCTCTTGTGTATGTGAGTAGATGATATACATTTACTTACCCAAAAGTGCTTCTAGTCTTCTTTGATCTTTCTGTTTATGACAATCTGATGATTGACATTGTGGGTTACCAACAATTATTCATTAAGTAACGTGTCATTCACTTCATAGGTTCACACCTTTCTATATCTTTTAATGCAAAGAGGTTCACCTTTGTTGTGATTCTGTGTAGTTTTACTTTTTTGTTATAACAGATTTGTATTCAATGAAGTTAAGTGAATGCAGTACAACTTCTTTTAGTTCGTTTGTGTTGGTTTGAAGAATGATAACTTTTGATTATGTTACCCACTTCTGCCTTTTTGTTGGACTGAATACATATTATGGGACTTTTGCTCTGTGAAAGGTAAAAGGCATGAAACCGTTTAACTTTGAATGCTTGTGAATCCAGAACTCTCCTTGTATTAGTGCTTTATCTAGTCATTAATGATTAAAGTTTTAAACACAATATTCTTATTTGATTTTTGGTTGAGGATGGTGGGATAGATTATTAGATACATACACGTCTTTACTTTTGTGGGGTATATTTCTCGTTTCATGTTACTAGATTACACTTTGTACAGGATTAATTGTTTAGCATTTTCATGTTTATTGCTAGTAAACATTTAGTGTGCTCTAGAAAATGATGTTAAACGAAACCACGTCATAGGATTTTACTTCCCATATTTATCTTAATGGTATAAGAGTATTAATATGGAAATAAATTGCCTTATAATCTTTTCCCTGGACTCATGCAGGTAAGTCCTCTTGATTCTTTGAAAGATGTTGCTCAAAAGGTCTTGCAGAATGAGGTTGCTACAGTGCCTGTCATATACTCTTCATCACAGGATGGATCATCTCCTCAATTACTGCACCTTGCTTCGCTTTCTGGAATTTTGAAGTGTAAGATCAGTTTCATTTTGGGATCATAGTCTGTCAAATTATCAGCCATGATTAAATTATTTTCTAGATGTGTCTGGTATAACCAAATTGAAAGAAAGATTCAAAATGCTGTGTCACAATTGAAAATGTGGCTTTTTTTAATCTAATTTCATTAATGCCCTATAATGTTCTCATGTTTTAACTTTTCCACCATTATACTTGTAGTTAATGTCATCGCCATTAATGTAGGCATGCAAATGCTGGTTTAATATTGCATTTTAGATTGTTTTGTAGTTTACTCACTCTTTTGTATTTAGTACATTGTAAATGGATATGTATGACAGAAAACTGTTTTGTTGCTTATAAAATATGCAGGTATATGCAGGCATTTCAGACATGCTTCTAGTTCACTTCCACTTATGCAGCAGCCTATTTCTCAAGTGCCTGCTGGTACCTGGATTCCAGAAATTGGGGAAGTTGGGGGTCGCCCATTGCAAATGCTTCGGCCTAATGCATCTCTAAATTCTGCTCTTTCTCTGTTACTTGAAGGTCAGCTTTTTTGATTCTGAATAAGCTATTTAATCTGTCATGTCTATAATTTGAAACCGTCAGTGAAATGAAATATAGAGGAAGCTTTTTGAACTGACAGTTGCATGAAAACGTTTTTTTTTATAGAAGAGGCAAAAGTTTATCTTGCTTTGTAAGTTTCATCTGAATGAGTTTTCCGAAGAGCTTCATGCATTGGAAATTTTGTGTGATCATTAGATTTCAAACATGAGAAATACGATCTAGATAAACTATGAAGATAACTGCATTAGCAAATCTAGATTCTGAAGTTGGTGACGATTGATTGTTTAGCTAAGTAATTATTTGTTTTACTAGATTGCAAAATTTTCCCAAGAGCTCCGTCCTATGAGATTTTTATAGGAGCTTGAGCTTGACAATACTGGGATTTTTGTGTTGCTGACCCTTGATGGCTAGTTATGCAATGATTTATTTCATTGTGTCAAATATCTTTACTGTGGATTCTGGGTTTACTGTACCCGATTCTCTTTTTTTTCTCTCAATTCCCATTGTCATCTGCTGCTTCTTGATTATAATACATTTCTTATGAATTTTCAAATTTGAATTTTCTCTATTATCATGGGGCTGGTTAACTATTAGTGAAAATATTGTTCAATTAAGTTGTACCTAAGTGATGACATCATGTATTATTTGTAGTATGTGCTTTATAGATGGAACTGTTTCTAAATTGCCATTATACGATTATTATGCTAATGCACTATAGATGTCTTAATTTTGTAAATAAATATGTGAAGAGTGTGGGACTTGATTAGCTGTGGATCTAGACTGTTTGGATCCCTTTAAAATCCAATGATGAGACTCGAGCATGATATGGAATTTGTGAAAATAAAGTGAAGAGAATGACGTCCTTATTGAAGGATGATTACAAGGGATACAATTTTTTGTTTTGTATCTTTGGAATGTGCAAACTTTGTTTGGCCTCATGCAAAAGTCTTGCTATGGTTTCCACCATCCTAGATAAAACCTTTAAATGCAAGTGCAAAGCTGTTAAGTAATAGCAATTTTTCTAAAATCTAACGACTTCTATACTTTTGCAGCTCAAGTTAGTGCAATCCCAATTGTTGATGAGAATTTTTCACTGGTGGATATATATTCCAGAAGGTAATCTATATTGACAAATATTATTGTGCTACTTAAATTGTTCCAAATTGTTCCCACTTGTAAGAATCATTTTCATAAATCAGATTTCATTAGTGTGTTATACGTATTGTACAGTACGCCTTTTCTTTGTAAATATCTTAGTAATTAGTGAATAGATGTGGAAAATGTATGACAAAATGGAGGATTAGCTGTGTCAGTGTGTTAAGGAGCAGGCTACTTAAATGACTTATTTTTATCATTTATATGTTGCCAATTTTGAATAATTGACTCATATTCTTGCATATACATGTTAAAGTGACATTATTGCTTTGGCGAAAGATAGAGCATATGCACAGGTGCAGATCGACAAGATAAGTATTCAACAGGTAAATTGGGCTTATTTTTTCTGTTATTAGTAATTTGCTTCTTGTTATTTTTCAAATTACATGGGCACCCTGCACGTTATTTACTACTTAAACGGCTGCACACTGCATACTGTACCGAAAACATGCACTGATATTAAAGAAGAAGTTGTCTAAAGAAGGATAATAAACAATGACCCTGTTTACATCAACTCTTGTATTTTCTTTTATTACATTTGAGGTTGTAGGGGACAGCTTAATGCCCATCATTATCTTTAACAACCAAGCTATCATTACCATTGAGATGGACATGACAGAACGTAATTTTTTTTGACTTAATCCGTGTAAAGATCCTTGACAGCATGAGTGCAGGATTTTTGTACAGCTCTATAATCCATCCTGATACTAGCATAGATATGTTAAATACATCTATCTAAAAGATGCTGTGAGATATCAGTCTTGAGGTGCCGCTATTGAATTTATGACATAGGTTAGATAGGCACATCGGGACTGATCTTTCTCAGCATCTATTAGATAGATATATTTATGATATCTATGCTAGTATCAGGCAGGATGGATTATAGAGCTGTACAAAAATCCTAAGGTGAAGTCCAAAATTGAATCTAAATGCACGAGAACCCCCACCTTCTCAGTCAACAATTTAACCATTTTGCCTGATCAGCATATGAGAAGAAGTTTGCAAAACCAAATCCAAAAGGGGACCAGTTGGAAACAGAATAAAATAAAATCAATACTGATGTCCACATATGATAAAATTGGAAAATGGGAGTATGACCAATCTAATATTTAGGCAAAGGGAGTCCTTATGCATCTTCAGTTCAAAAGGACACTAAAAGGGCTTTTAAAAAATGTAAAAACAGATTCTAGATCAGCTGGGAAAGAGAACCGAAGATTATTGTACTTCTAAGAATTATAAGCATCATGTTCTCTCCTATGAAATAAGAATGAGAAAAAATGGTAATCAGCATTGTGCGTTTAAGTGGTTGTTAACTGTGTGATCTTCATTACAGAGTTAACATGATATAACCAACCTGCCTGTAGGGCTTTATGTAATTGGCACCACATTTGAGGTGAAAATAGGATGTAGCGAGCTTGAATTGTAAACCCCTTTGGATTTATTGCATATGTGTATGAGGTAGTACTTCATAGGTGTTTGAGACGAGCATCTTCGATCTCCATGCTCTACGGTTTTTCCTAATGAGCCATGGGAGTCTGTGAAAAGAAATGCTAGAGTCTATGCCAAACATTATAGTGTAGAGAACAAGTGAAACTGAAGAACAAGTGAAAATGAAACACTCATAGTTGGCACGAGTTCTCCACAGTCCATGAAGTTAAAATGTATGAGTGCTTTTGGATTTAACTGTATCTTTTTCCATCAAACACTCTTCAAGTTCTTAATTCTGGTTACAATAGAGCTTTTTACAAAATTGATGTTAAGGAACTTGAAGCTGACATTGATTTGAGCAAAATAGGGGATACCAAAAAAATTCCTATGGTGTGTAAATAAATGCAAAAGGCTTGTTTGGAATATAATATCATAAATGCTCATTTTGTCCTTTTTTAGAAGGAATGCGCTGCAAATTTTTTATTATTGCAATGTGGATGGACAGTTCCAGTTAGATGGTGTTGCATGAATTGTTGGTAGACAAACTATGTTTAATCTTTGAATCAAGCTCTCCCATATCAGTTTGAGGTTGCTAATGTGTAGAGATGATTTAGTCTTTGATTCTGCCTTGCTCGTTTCAAGAGGAAGGAAGATTTTGTTTGGTGATATAGTTTCGCACTCCATTGGGTTCTTGTAATATATCATATTTTATGTGTGGTATTTTGTAAAACGTGCTTGATAAATTACTAGATGCAAAATGTTTCCGAATCAAGAATGACTGAGGGTACCCACTGCTACTCTTGCATCACAGAGTGAAGTTGTTGAGACTGTTTACAGGCCTCTAAAGTTAAGCAATATTGTCTTCCTAATTGCTAAGCTATGAATGAAAAAGGTATTTAATTATTTTTGGAAACAAATTTTTGTCCCAAATTGTTAAAGACATTCACAGACTCAAATTGGAAGCAATTTGTCTGAAAATTGTTTCTGAATTTGAGACATCTTAAGATCAATTTTGTATGCATTGTACTTTATTCTGCATTTCATTATTATTGACATATATAATAAATATAAGCACATCCACATTTGTAGGCAAGTTACTACCTTCGGGGTAGCTCCCTTTCTATTAAAAAGCAGAAACAAAACATCACCTCAAAGAGGCACAGTTCAGTACAATCCAGAGAAGAAAGGCAGCTATGGCTTGAAGTGCAGGAGAAACCTAAGCCCAGAGGCCATCTCCTGCAACCTCTCAATTATTTCTCTCAATACCATCCCTGTAGAGAGTGATTGCTTGCTTTAGGTCTTTGTTGCCACGAGCTACTTTGATGCTGATAGTGTCTCCTACAAGTCCATTGAGTGGCCATTTATCGAATTCTGATATGGCATTGAGTGCTACCACTCTGTACTACTGTTTGAGGAATTCTTTTGCCACCTTCTTCCCCCAGCGCTTTCTTCCCAAGGTCAGCACTATCTTGGTCAGTAGCATCTCAATTAACAATCCATCGTGGACATGCTTCGATTTCAACGTACTCTCTCCTACCACCTCTTGAATCGCTTTCTCAACTTCATCAAAGTGAATGTGAAACACTCTACGCAGTTGTACAGAGAGTTCCTCTTGTTTGCACTCATTCTAACAGCTAGGGATTGGGATTCTCTCCGCCATGGTTGTCTAGAATGGAGCTCGCATCCTGATTAACAGTTCACTGCTCGCCTTCAAGTGGAGATGTGTTCAGAGAAAATTCTACGAACTCCATGTGATTTCCAGACCTAGAGATGAGCTAGCTCTCAAACTGCCTCAGCACTGCCCTTCTGGCTGAGAATGCGATTAATCTGTACCAATGATATCCACCAACCCTTGCCAAGATTACACATCCTTAGAGAAAATCATTTTATTGTTCTGATCAATTCCATTTTTGGACAGGAGGTCTGTAGCCATATCCGCTTCCCTATAAGTGTGGCTTATAGTGTAATCATTAATCATGTTTAGGTATGGGAGAATCTATTCCAATCATTGTGTTAGTTTCTAGTTGATCGCTTTCCTAGAGGATATGGCTTTGATTACCACTTGGAAATCACCTTCAAAGTCAATTGCCTCTAGTTTTTTCGTGGTACATATCACGAGGCGTTCAAGCAATGCTGCGAGTTAAGCTTCGTTATTGGTTCCATCCGCTACTTTGATCGAGCAAACCCAAAAGAGGGTACCTTTTTCATCCCTCATGATGCATCCCGCACCAGAAGCTCTGGGGTTGCCTCTAAAGGCCTTGTCAAAATTGAGCTTTAATCTCCCTCTTGGTGAGGCCAAGCACTTGGCATTCCTTCTTTTTGATTTTGTATCCAACGAATTGTCGGGATTACACACAACGATGGGATTCTTGAACTGTGTCCATTCCTTAGCCATCATGTTGTCCTAGGCTATGAACGACCATTTCCCCAACTTTCTCACCCTTCTATTTTGATGTTAACTGATACCAATTTCAATCTTCTTTATGATAGTACTCTCTCTCTCTCTCTCTCTCTCTCTCTCTCTCTCTCTCTCTCTCTCTCTCTCAGCCATATGACAATTACCGGTTTGGCTTCCCACAATCCGACCTAGATCGAGCCTCTATTTAGGCGCAACCAGCCTCATGTTTTGGGGTGCCAGGTGGTGTGCGCATATGGAAGCATAACATGTGGTTGGTGATGTTCTATGTAGCACACATATATGGTTTGACTGGGCACTTGCATGTGTAGCCTTGTGTAGGGTCAGAATATGTGCGTTAGTAGTGTTGCCTGGTTGCACGCGAGATCTTCACATGGTTGTAAGGACAATGTTGCATGTGGGTGCGCGGGCATTGTGTTGCACACATTGAGTGAAGTTGAGTGCGTGGATGAAGGAGCTGAAGAGGTTGTGTGAGGCTGCACTCCGATCATTGGCCCCCCCATTGGGGAGAAATGATCCTCATTTTGTTGGTAGTAAGCTAAGGGAATTGCGCATGCGGTTGTCAAAGTATACCACTTAGCCTGATCTGCACACTGCTTGGTCTTAACTACCTGAAAGAGTTGATGGGTGTCGTGGCGAGTACGAATGTTAGTGGTGCCAATGATGTTCTTCGTGGCTAGTTTTTGAATGCATCAGGTGCAATTTTGTATGATATTGGATAGTCGTAGACTCCACAAGAGGGGAGTATGTCTTAAGTAGTTCCATGTTGAACATAGGTTGTAGGCCCAAGTATTGTGGAAGGTTGAGAACTAAGGTGTTCTCACTAGCTCTATGAAGAATGGTGTAATGACCATAACGTACAGGTTTTATCTTTTGATGTGGCACCTTGAAGCATTCATATGAAGATGCAACCAAACTTTGTCACCAACTTGAAACATGTGAGGTGTGTGGTGCTTTTTCTGTCTGCGTGTAAGTATTTGCTAAACCTTTACATGGGTGAAGAAAAGATGTACAACGTCGATTGTAGTGAGGCTTTTCTTGCATGTGATCATGATGGTCATCTTGGAGAATTTGTCTACCACAACGACATCGAGTCATTTTGGTGTATTGTCATAGGAAGTCCACTCAAGAAATCCATTCTGATGGATTCCCAAAGTCATATTAGAACCAAGAGAGGGGTGTAAAGTCCCAGCTCCTTGTTTGCAATCTTTGCAACGGTACATGGAATGCAAGACTTGATGTGACACTCAATGCTTACGCACATGTGAGGCCGATGGAAGTGTCGATAAGTGTTGCTAGTGTTGTGATAATATCAAAGTGTTAGTTGTCTTGGCATAGTGCACTTCCCAGATGAGTCTTTTGCATGGCGCACCATCTAGAACATTGAGATATCCAAGCTTGTAGAGATGCTTCTTAGGTAGTTAGAACTCACCAACTTGTTTGCCTTGTGAGAGCTCAACGTAGGTGTATGTGAAGTGGCGTTTGTTGGGTAGAGTGATTCCTTGTAAGTGAAGTTGTGGTCATGCGAGTCCAACATTGTGATGGTGGTTGGATGAGGGATTTGATTGCTTTGTTGTCTCTTTGCCTCTTATGCTTGATAACTAAATGGAATTGTTGTAGGTATGTCATCCACTTGATGTGGTGCATGTTTTCTAGTTAGTATGCAAGGATTGAAGTAGCATACGATCTGAATGGATGCTGCTTGTGCCCTTCCAAAGTGCATTATGTAGATGTCCCTAAGAATGTTGTCTTGGTGCATGATCTAGTTGGGTGACTTGGTGATATGTGAGAAGCCAAGTACAAACCTACATTAGAAGTTAGCAAGTCTGAGGAAGTTGCGCAAGTCAAAGAGACTTTGTAGCGTTGGCCAATCTCAGATTGCTTTTATCTTGTTGTGGTTACATGTATATTAGATTGGTCGATTATGCAGCCTAGGTACCAGATCTATGTGGTGCCAAAAGTGCATTTGCCAAGGTTGGCTTGCAGTTTGTTTTGGCCTAGTGTATCCAAGTAGACAATGATGAAGTAGTTAGTCAAGGGTCATAGGATGTTGTTCATTAATTGCATGAATGTGGCTCGAGCATTGGTTAAGTTGAAGGGCATAACCATCCATTCATATAGTCCTTGAGTTTTGAAAGTGGTTTTCCAAATATCTTTAGTTTGAGTTGGTACTTGATGATATCATGATTTGAGATCGATCTTGGTGAAGTATTGTGCACCTTGAAGTTGGTTGAGCAAGTCATCGATGCATGGCAGAGGATATTTGTTTTTCACTGTGATCTTGAGTGTGTGATAGTCAACTCATAGGCATCAGTTGCCAATCCTTTTTAGACGCAAAAACTATAGTGTTGCTCCATGGTGAAGAGCTAGGTTGGATCTTGCCATGATCAAGTAGCTCTTGGATTGGTGCTGAACTTCATCATTCTCCCAAGTAGACCTATGATATAGTGAGCTTCTAGGAAACAAATTGATTTTATGTGGTACCATAGTGTGTTGGAAGACCTTTGTGCTTGGCAAAGATGTCTCCATACTATTGCAGTACCTTGTCAAGCATTTGTTATTGTGATAAAGTGACGTGAGTATGCACTCCTAGTGCTCGCGAGCTTATCTGCATGGGTGTCTTTGGGAAGATCAGGGGAGGCACAATTTTTTGCATGTGGGCAATGATCTTGCAACATTGTTTAGTAGAGACCAAAGCTAGTATAGCTTGTGATTGAGACTTGTGGAGGGTGAAATACTGTGGTTTGGAATGGTAGATACCATCTTGATCATACATGTATGGCCTTCCAAGTAGTATATTGTAGACTTCTAGAGATGCGTTGTCACAAGGGAAAATGTCATGCATAGGTTTAATTGCATATTTGAAAATGCATGTCTACTATGCTGCAACCTTCCTAGAGAGTAGGGTTTTTGATGCATGGTGGTAGAGAGACATAGGCGTCTGACTAGCTCATGCGTGATGATGTTCGTTTGACTTTCACTTGTGTTCCTATGAAGCATTAGTGGCTAATGTTGATGCATTGTGCCTCTTGATCAGTATCCTTGATGGAGTTCGAAGCTAATGTGGTTTGTGCAAATAGGGATTGTTGTGCACAACTTTTAGTGTCACTGTGAGAATTGGTGTGATGATGATGACAACATAGGTCACCTTGATGAGGCTTCTCATCTTTGTCTTGACCTGGAGGAGCCGGTAGAGATATCTTAGGGCTTTGCACAACTGATTTGGAGTATCACGATTGCTTTTGTGCGAGTGTTGCTTCCGAGCAAAAGGCTTAAGCTTCACCTTGGCCTCAATCTTGGACGCATTGCAAAATACTTGTCCCAAGGTGTCCAAGGTCAAGAACTTCATTTTTAGCACGGATGGAAGGTGATAATTTGCTATTTGAATGCTTGGGGTTACTCAAAAACATTCTCATGCAAGCGCGTAGAGAAATTGTGGTACTCAATGTATTCTTCCATAGATTTGATCCATTTGTTGGACTTGGTGCAACTATTGGACCTTCATTTGCCAAATTTTGCTAGTTATCTATGTTGCGTTGTGTGTCGAGCATTTGCTAAATTTGACTTTGAGATGAGCATTTTCAGCACTATGAAAAAAATCTTCTTGGCATCAGTAAGTTGTTGATAGAGAAGCTTCGAGTTGCTGGATTCCAGATATCTAGCATTGAGGTGTTGATTTTGCCTTTGAAAGTAAAACTATCTAGATTGACTTGAACTAGAAAGGGATTGTAAAGCTGCAAGAGATGTGTAGGGTTTTGTAGTGCTGGTCCAAGGCGGTTTATGAAGTCACAGAACTGGCAGAAGAGTTCTTGGCATTGCGTCTCCAAAGTAGCGTCGAGCATTTGTTGAACTTCAGGGCAACACGGTCCTTACAACCCATGGGTGAAGCTGTGGAAGAGGACATGTGAGGTTGCACTTGGATCACAAGAGCTCCCTAGACTAGATGTGTGCACATTGTCCTAGATTGCTAGTTCATCTACAACTCAAATGAATTTGTCCACGTAGAGCTTCATCCCCTCTTTCAAGAGGGGTCATAATTAGTTTTTCAGAAAATATTGAAATATTGCAATAAGAAGTGACATTAGGACATGGTTCTAGTGCAAACGACATGGGTAAATGTCCTGGAGGGTGGTTAAATATAGCAGAGATTGGTGGGGGGGCCTTCTGATTCTGACAGTGAATTAGTGATCTTGATGGCCCAATCTGTGTGGTTGATGAAGCATGGATTATGAAACTTCATTTTATGCTTGATAGGTTTTGGGATAAATTACATATAATGTTCAATGGACCTGCCATTTCATGTCAAGCTTCTCGATCCACCATTAGGGAGCGTTGTGATTGACTTAGATGAGTCAAAAGTATATAGATGGATATACATGGACACTTCCTTGCTTGCAGAAGATACCAATGTTGCCTGCTTTATAGGACTCTTAGGTTTTTTTGGTTATATTGTTTTATGTGTCAACTTCATTGGTAATCTATCGGATGATGGGTCTCCGGGTTTGGTTTAGAGTCCATCCATCATCTATTACGGTTGTTATGAGGTTTTTCTATTAGTATTTTTCCTTAAAGATGTTGCCTGTTGTAATGATCAACCAAAGCAATAACTTAACATCTGTAATACATGTGTCCACAAGAGCAATGAAATGGACTGACACTCCTATTTTTCTTCAAGGATCATTTGAGTCTGTTGTGGTTTTAAGCTTATTTTAAATGGTATTAGGCTTTAGGAGGAAAAAAAGTTGCTTTGTTCTTTCTTGCTTATAAGATTTTGCCAAGTTTTAGTCAGTCTTACCTTTAATGTAAGGTAGGTAAACCTTATCCTCCCTATATTGCCAAGATGAGGATTATTGTAGTTTTTAAAGAGACATTCAATTTGCTAATTGTCATAACCAATTCTTTTAAGAGCCTTGGTAAGATGTATTTTTTTCTTCTATAATCTATTAATATGTAACACATCCAAAACTCTCAAGGTTCTGGCAGCTAGAGTGTTGAGGAAAACAACTTTCTGCAATCTATGATGATGGGAACTAGGGTGTAAGTATGATTCAGTATGTGTCTTCTTTCTATATACTTGTCAAGCCAATGACACATGATTTCTGTTTTTGATAAGAGCATCAAGGAATGATAGGGGATCATCATTCTCCATGGCCAGGTAAGACAATTTCCCTGTAATGTTTTTTCATCTGTAACATTGCTTATCTCACTTTCAAGGTAGTATGTATCTGAAGCCTGATCGGAAACAATAATGCACGGCAGAAATCTAAAGTCACTGACCATTATGTACTTTTTATTCTTAGCTACTAGATTCAGACTTCAGTTTGGAAAGAGAGGATCTTTTTGGGGGCATCTGGAAGAATCCCCTAAATTTTAGGGGATGGTGGCATGAACCCAGTCCTCAAAGTGGATAAAAAAATATTTGTTTTATAAAAAGATATTCTTTAAAAAAAACTTATGATATATGTCATGAGTGCATAAGATAAATTAAACAATTATAGTCCAACATGTAAGACATTCAATTCAGACACAGTTATACCTAATGCAATTTAAATGTAAAAATGATCATTGTTTTATTTCTGTGCTGAATGTCTATAAATAAAGAATGCATTTTCACTGATTCCTTTGAACTCCAAAACAACTTTTAGACCTAATAAAACCACCAATTAGACTGTTTGAAAGAAGTATTAAAGATAATAAAATATTAAATTAGCTCTGTCATGGTAATTCAAACCTGCTTATTCTAGAACTTGTTTTTACTAGATAACTTGCCAGACAAAGATAGGTGGATGAGGTAGTATTTCTAGTTGGGTTTTTATTATGCCACTAGACTTAAATTTTTTTATTTCAGATTACCCTTTACGAGCTCTTCTTCAAACTGCAGGCATTACAGTTAGGGCAAGATAGAAATACTTCTGTTGGTTCTTTTGGTGGACGGAGATGCCACATGTGCTTACGCTCTGACACGCTTCAGAAAGTAATGGAGTGCTTAGCTAAACCTGGTAATGCATTTTAATTAATATTTTGGTTGAAATTTGTAATTTTAGAAGGTGCATAGTGATGAGATATTTTCAGGTTCTGACAATATGGATATTGGTTTCATGGTATATCCTTTGTGGGGTCTGGATGCTTAGGTGTTCGAAGGGTCATATGTGTGGAGGCTGGCAGCAACCGTGTGCAGGGCATTATCTCTTTGAGTGACATTTTCAAATTTCTTCTTGGCTAGTTTCAGGCCTTATTCTTTGGATCCTTTTAGTTAAAATGTAATGTCATTTTTGACTTTACAAATTTGAGAGGCTGGTGTTTGTTGTCCCATTGGGATATCCTGGTTTGTAATTCAGGTCACGATCTGCCTTTCTTGGTCTGCTCTGCTTGAGAAGGCCACGGTGATATTTTTGCTAATCTCAGTTTTATTTGTTAACTGCATCTTGCCCTTAGCTCAAATGTGAATCTTTCTGGAAAATTTACCGCAGAAAGGCTTTGTAAACCATGGAGCAAGTTCTTTCCACCGCACCATTCTGATAAAAAAGGAATTGTTTAGAACATCCAGTTATCTTTTAATTTGAAAAATATGAAGTCTTTCCATTGTTTACCAATGGCAAGCAATACACATTCATTAAAGAATTGATTGCTTGAGCAGAAATGGCCCCTGCCTATTTTGAGTTCTATAATCTAAATGTCTGACAGACCATCAGTTGCTGTAATTAGCATGGATCAGCTTGCTCTCAAATGAGGGGTAAGGTTTTCCTATTTGCAGATGCTTTTCGTCACCTGCTTTGGTGGGAAACAACAAAAATTATAATGAAGTGGCTTTTCTAGTTGATGGATTGTGAACCTAATTTTTATCAGCTACCTTTCTCTATAAGCAAACAATTATATTTCTGCAAAAAATTATTTATGTTGAATTTTCAAAGGCATTAAGAGTTTTCTATTTGTGACCTTGTTTAATATTCACAAACGTCAAGCATGACACAAAGATAGCAGTATCCATATTCTTTCAACGAACAATCTCTTAATTACAATTGACACATTAATGTGTATTTTCTATGAAGGGAAAGAATGGACAGAATTAGCTTTGGCTTTATACAAAGGCAATTCTTAAAGCTTTTGTATTTATAATTTCAATATTAAAGGCATGTATGCCAACTGTGTAAGTTCCGTGAGCTGATGATTTTGAACTTATTTGCCAACTTCCATCTCATTTGGGGGTAAATATTCAGTTCTATGTTGTTTTGTCATATTAATGGGCAATTTTTGGCAGTTTTCTTGGTGGACAAAGTGTGTAGTATTTTGCACCACCTATGTCCATTTGGCTTTGGAGTTCGCTGAGAGTAAACTGTTGCAAATCATTTTTTTTTCAAGCATCTACAAGGCTAAAGCTTGTCAAATAGATTTTTTGTCCCAACTTGTATTATGAAAATTTTAGAATTTTAGCATAACTCCGAACTTTTTGGCTTTGCCAAAATTCAAATTCAAATTAGAACCTGGTTACAAAGAGGCTTTGCTTTAAAAATTCTCTGTAGTAATGACATGTAAAAATAACTTTTTATATTTTTTGAAATACTTTTTTATTTTTTGTTGAAATGCTTATTTAGATCTATAAGAGGAACTTGTGATTTGCCATTCAGTTTTTCGTCTGTTACTGTATCTGTAATGAGAGATATTAACTATCCCCTTGGAGCATGGGGGTGGCGGGGTCAGGAGGCGCGGGGGTTGGGGGGGGATTAAAGAATGCCTTTAGGTTGTCATGCATCGGAACTTAAAGCAAAATCTGATTCTTTTCCATTCATCTAATGAATAGATGTTAAATTTATTAATGGATCTACAAAATTTGATTTTAATAGGACAAAGTTTTGATCATGTGTCAAAGTGAATTTTTATCGAGTAGACTTGAGCCAATATGGCCAAATGATTAAGGTCTCGATGTGTAATTAAAGGGGATTCATAAATTTCATTGAATTGTGGTGCATCTTTTGATAGTCCCAATTTTCTCTTTTGATTTTGCAGGGATTGGGAATTGCACATTCCTATAATGTGAAATGGTAATTTCGAATTGCATTGTGATTATAATTAAGTTGTGAAAAATATCAAGGAAGCATTTGTATAAAAATGCTGTCACTATTACGGGCTTTGTAGATTCATTGTTATGAACTTACATTACTGACATTATTACGACTTAGCTTATGAATTGTTGGATTGATTTTTTAGTTATGATTTGTAAATGTGAGTAGTGTTTAGTGAGCAATTATGTAAAGTAATGGGTATAAGTCGAGGCCCAGAAACACGCATGGTCATGAGAAAATGATTGTAAGACAACACAAAACAAGTATACCAAAACTATGTAATATTTTCTGTAAGCCAAATGTTCCAGGATGAGAACATAGAAGAAATCAAAATAATCTCATTTTTTCATCTATTATTATCAAACTGTTTGAATGCATTATCACGGCCATTTCTTCTACCTACCCTATTATATGTCTGACCAACTTCTCATTTGCTCTGGCAGCCATTGGCATTTCAAAAATATGCCACTCCCCACACTTAAGTACACTTGGTCATGCATTGTAACTTGTTAACTTGCTTGCCCTGCCTGTATGAAAAACTACCATTCATACATAGTGGGAGAAGATAAACGAGGAATCAGTCCACTGGTTCAAGAAGAGGTCAAGAAAATGAAAACTGGTTACCATATGCAACATTTCGTTAACACAAAAAGGGTGTGCTTCACAAGGAATATGATGCCTCATATTTAGACCCTGGGACCTTGGTATATCATGCATAATCCATCTTCTTTGCATCTATACTCAAGCATCTTACACCATGTCTGTACATCTAACTCACAATATCCCTCCCTTACCCCTTGATAGATGAGAGGAGACTCGTGCACTGTGTTTTGCTGCCAAGTTTTTTTTGAATTCTAACAATGTGAAGAGAAAACTATTGACATGCCTATGTAAGACGAGCAATGCTAACATAATCTTAAATGTAGTACAAATAAATAATGATATAATACAATAAGAGAATTTACTCCAGAAAATCCATTTGAGAGAAAATGAACAAAATTATTACACTCACTATATTAACTCAATTGTTCATGTGTAATATAAAAATATAATTTGTAATTATGCTTAACCTTATTTCATGTATTTGTATTTATAGGCACACCCATATGCCTCCAGATTCCTATAATTGTTGGAAGATAAGGGTTCCAAGGCATGTGAAGTAATACAATACGTCTAATAAGATCTCCCATTTGTTGAGTATTTTGCATAGGGGCCCACAATGCATAAAATCAATTACCAAGGGCAACTATGCCAGTTAATACTAACATGCTTTGTCAATAAGTCAACGACATTTTTTCGAGATATCAAGTTTCTGCAACATCTTTTTATCTCCAACCATGTCTGTTAACAATGGTATTTCATATCAATATGCTTTGTTTGAGTATGCTAAGTAGATTTATTTTCCAAGCAAATTGCACTTTGATTATCACAATCTTTCTATAAGAAAGTAACATCCAAACACAACCTCTATAGCCATATGACTTGCTTGCATTTAGGAGTCATCATGTACTTAGCCTCTATGTTGATAGGAGTAATTCCCTGTCTCTTGCTCATCGAATTATCCACTCTACTAAACAAATAAAAAACATAACCACTTGTAGGTGTTTGGTAATCAGCATCTTTGGCCTGATAGACATAAACACAATCTTGTACATCTGCTAATCTATTCCTCTTAGGTCTTCCTTGGTAGCATATTGCATCAAGTATTTGGAGAGCCTCTTTATAGTAGTCCAATGTTCCTTCCTTAGGCTTGACATATATATGTTGAAAATTCCCCTTGCAAGGGTAATGTTTAGTCTGACATACATTAGACTTTTGATAGCACTTGTATAAGGAACATGAGACATGTCTCAAATATACCCTAGTGTGTTGGGATATTGTTCTATAAACTTTAAACAAAGAAGAAAAATAATAATGTGTGCGCATTCCAAATATCTAGTTTTGACATGTTTTCTTTGATTCAATCAAAGTTTCTTATTTAAGCAATTCCTTTTAATTTCAATACACTAGAAAGATTTGCAACACTAGATCCTTCATACTGAGTTGAGATGACAATTGACAATTGACATCCTTGATCATTTTGTTATTGTTTCCAATTAACAACACATAAACAATATATACTATCGCGATAACAAAATGGTTATCAACTTGTTTGAAATAGACACTCATTAATTTGGCTTCCAACAATTCAAAGTCCTACTGCATAAGCATCAAACTTCTAATACTACATCTTTAGAGGTTCTTTTAAGCCATAAAAAAACTTCTACAACTTGTAAACTAGGTCCTTATTTCCTTTAATTGTAATATTTTAAATTGTGACATAGTTTTCCTTCAAGATTCCCATGTAGGAATGTTTTTGGGTTGTTCCCCACCATCACTCTTGAACTTACAAAAAATGCCAACCTTGATGGTTTACAATTAGAAAGAGTTTACAAAATAACAAAGCACACTATATAATGACAATACATAGGGATGGTGGTGGTTTTTTCTAATTTTGAGGATGATGGTTATGAGGATGTGTCTCTTGCTTATGAGGTTGATCCCCCTGGGGTTATTGAGGCTCTAGAGATTTCTCTCGATGGGATTTTGTCTCGAGACCCAATTTTGGTGGCTCCACCATTAGATCCCCTAACCCTCATGGTGATGAGTGATAAGACCATTGCTCTTGCTCTATCTATGGATTTGACACAATATCTAACTTCTTCAGCTAGACATTTTGTGCATGAGGTGACTTAGATCAAGACGACGATAGAGGATATCCCTTTCCTCTCTCCTCGATCTAAGAATTTGGAAAATGATGTATCATAGACAATTTTTCAAAGAAGGAAGAGAGGTCTTCTTAAACATGTCTATGAATCCCACACCCGAGTCAAGGGTGTTAGTGTGGTATGTCATGGTAGCCTAGTTGCATCTTCACTGGTGTTTAGCTATTGTTGGCTGAAGCCCTATTTTGTAAAAGGTTCCATACCCTTTCAAAATATGGCTCTCTTAATAAAAAACAATATGTAGGGATGTTTATTTCCTTTAATTGTAATGTTTAAATTGTGACAATTTTTTCTTCACGATCCACATGAAGGAATATTGTTGGGTTGCTATCTCAACATCACCTCTTGAACTTACACAAAATGCCAACTTGGATGGATTACAATTAGAAATAGCTTACAAAACAACTAAGTGCATTATATAATAGTAATATGTAGGGATGTTTATTGGATCCATAGGGTTACAATCTCATGTAAATAGTCAACATGTTCACATCTATTTGCACTTCTTTAAGATAGAAAATAAGGCAACAACCAAAATAAATATAATATAATTCTTATTAACAAGAGATAAAATTTTACCAATGTCAACTCCATCCACATTGAAATATTCCTTTGGTATTAAATAGGTTTTTTACTTCTCGACTTTACCTTACACATTGAATTTTTTATTGAACAACAAATTTGCAACTAGGGTAACTTGAGCAAATCCCATGTTATATTTATTTTCAAAGTCTTCATTTCTTTATCTTGGACCTTCTGCTAGAATTTACCTGCGTATGGATCAAGTGCTGCCTTGACAATTATAGGTTCTTATTGGTGCAGTCATGGCTTGAGGGTCTAATGAAGTATTATCCAACTATGTAGTTAAATGAACAAACATACAACAACCTCATTGAAACAACAAAATAATCGTATGATCTTTTATTCATTCACAATCACAACAATATTACAATATGCAACATTGGGCCTCAATCGTTTGATTATAAATGAACAAATCACAACCTTTGAAAAATTTATAAAATAACACCATGCCAAGCTAGCTTATTCCTTCTTCGCTAACTTCTAATGATCTTCAAGGATGTTTTGATGATGCTTTGAAGATGGATTGATAAATCTTGATGTGGTTCACACCAAAAGCACTCATGCATCCATTGTACCTTGATACATGCTCCTTTGTTACTGCAAACTTAATGAAGCTACCATAGCCCACAAATAGTGAAACTAAGTGTACGTTTGATAAGCTCGATAATAGTTTGGAGATCAATTTATGCCTTTGTGGTGATCAAAATCTTTTGAAAAGTGAATGTGACATTGAAGGATCAATGTAGATCATATATCCCAAATCAAGGTGAGATCATCAAGTGTGGTGAAATGCGGTGGAATCTTCAGTGACTGGCTGTTGATAGAAAAATAAAAGAAATTTGCAAACAAAACAAACAAGAAAAAGAAAGTATTTTTGGGTGATACAAGATTTTGTCTACACCCTGGGATGCTCCTGCATCAGACACTTGAGGTTGATTGAAAAGTGAATCTTATGTGTGAAGGAAAATGACAAGCACTTCAAGAATAGAGATAAAGAGACTTAATGACCAAAACTTTAAGTTGTGGAATATTGAAATAGATCTTCTTATTAAGCTAGTTGTTGTATCAAGAAAAAAAACCCTTGAGTATGAATGAAAAATACTAGGTGAAGAAGAATAATAAGGAAAAGAGTTCAATCAAGTTGTGGCTTTCAAATTTAGTATTGTTGAATGTTTCAGGTTAGCCTAGTGCTAACGAACTATGTGATAAATTTGGGCCTTTATATAAGACAAAGTCCGTAGTAAAAAAATTTTCTTTAAAAGATGTATTATTTTAGGATGAATGATGGCGACTATGTGACAAATCATCTAAATGATTTTAACATTCTGGTAAGTTAGTTAGCCTCAATTGATGTTAAAATAGATGAAGAAAATATAAATTTAGTACTTTGTTATGTCATTTGCTAGATTTATCAAATAATCTTGTTCTAACCAGTAGTAGTACAATATCTAAATTAAAGCTTGAGAAAATATGAAGTTTTTAGTAAATTCAAGGAATTCAAGGCTCTTGTGAAAAATAGACAAAGAATGAGATAAATATTTTGAGGAAGATAACATGGGGAAGTTTTGCTCAAAAATATTTGAGCAATTTTGTAAGTAGTATGTGTTAGTGTAGGTTTTTATTTCCTAGTTGGGTTATTTATTTTCCCTCTTTTCCTAGGTTTTTTCTACACCTTTTATCAATCTTGCTTAGGTTAATAAAGCATGTTTAATTAGGTGAGTGTGTTATGAAGTGTCACCTTCCTACAAGTGAGCATTCATTAGCTATCTTGGGAAGATACTTTGCTATCTTTAGTCCAATAGATGGTTGCTACCTATTGGTCGTTGTCGCCACCTTCGCCCTTTCCCTGATCTATATAAACATGCTACCTAGCTTGTATTTTGTATCTTTTACTTTTGCATCGCCTTAATGCTATTTTACTTCTAGCATTTGCATTACTCTCGTGGAAACTAACTCTGTGTTATTATTTTGATCCTGTATCATTTGCCTTCACAGTTTTATATCTATTCATTTGCACTAGTTTTCCGAGTTATTAATCTTTTCAGATTCTAACATGGTATCAGAGCTTTTCTATGTGCAAGAGTAGATTTTTGTTTCCATATCTGAGAGATTAAGGGGGGGGGGGCACTAATAAGCTTATTGCAGGTTTTCCCAAAAACCTAGTATGCTCTTCTCATGCATCTTCAGATGATCTGGAGAATTAAAAAAGTTTGACGGAAACTTTTTAACCTCTAGGTTTTGCATATGTGTTTTGTGAGATATGGGTGATTGCAACATTTTTGGTTATACTGACAGCATTTCTGTCTATTCCAACGTGTCCAGGAGGTTGGAGAAAGTCAAGATTAGCTTTCATTTCACCAAAATCAGAGATTGTTTGACACAATTGTGGAATGGGGTTTTAAGCTTGGATCTGGAGGACATCTTTCAATCAGAGCATTTTCAAGCCAAAAGGACCTTTCCATTGCGTCTGGGAGGCCTTGTAGGTGAATTTTCATATATAATATGCCCAGGTTCGACGCTGCGAGTCAGAAAGGCAAAATTTCTTTTGCCAGAAGGCCATTTTTATCCCCAGCGTGTAGATTTGTGTAAAAATTCCTACATTTTTCATTATAAAATTTCAAAAAAAAAATAGTGCACTTTAAGTGTTGTACTAAGCAATGTATAAGTGTCATTCCAAGTGCTTAAGAGCACTTTACATACTAAGGGGACCATGCCTTCCTTTGGGGCCTCGACCCCTAAGCGGGCTTCGACCCTCATATAACATGCCGCACCTTCTTTTGGGGCTGGGTGCGGGTGTGGCTATGGCTTCCGTGCACCTCCATTAAGGCCTTGAGTCCATTCAAAGGGCTCCACCCAGTGTCACCAGTGACGCCTCTTTGGGGCAGCGCAGGTGAGGCTTATGGCCCCCGCCCCCTTTCTATAGGCCTTCGGCCTTTTCTAAGAGTTTTCTCCACCTTTTAAATTGTATGCGACCATTCTTCACTGCATGTCAAACTTTGGGCCATTTTCAATTTTTTAATATCTATAAAATTTGTTTCTGGCCTACGAGCTATCTTTGGCCTCTACAGCCTGCATCCCATATTTGGCTTTTGTGACCTAAACTTGGCAGTCTACCATATTTGGAGGAGATTCTCTAGCAGAGTTCTAGATTTGTCATAAGTTCTATTAATGGTGGCATCGCTATTCTTGGCGGCAGTTGTTCCAAATTTGATGGCAAGGCTATTTTTGCCCACAGACCCCTCTTCGTTGGAGTTTTCAGTTCGGATGCCAAGCTTTGCAGGCTACTAACTTGAGCTCATGACCTCCATTTCTTGAGCTTCTTTTTTTATTTTGGCTATTTTTTTGCACTTTTCACGGTGGTGCAAACGATTCTTGATTCTGGTGCATGGATTTTCCAGAAATTATAGATTCTCATAGGTGACGCTGCACAATTCCCATTTTTGAAACTTCGGAGGGTCCTAACTTTCACATACCACCTCGGATCGAGGTGATTCTTTTTTTGAAAGTGCATTATTTTTTGAGTAGATCACACTGGTGTTGTGAGTTTCACTTAAATCAATTCCAATATTGTACTTCAACATACACCCAATTTGTGATGATCTTATAATGCATTGAGATCAAGACCACTAAGTATTTCTTGCTAGTGGCAATTGTAAACGCACTAATTAAAGTGCCAAATAATTTTTCTTGGGGGGCTTCTTTGATTGAGTGAAAGGGGGGTTGTCTGGTGTGTGTTATCTTCTTTTCAACATTTCTTTTTTGCATTTATTCATCATGGATCAAACAACAGTACCCATTTTAACTCCCTACAACTACTTTAAGTGGAAATCATGCATGACAATCTACTTAAGGAAAGCTGGATTACATAGGATAACAATGGGAGTTGAAACTAAACCTGCTAAAGATGAAGATAAGCTTAAGTGGTTTAATAAATGTGATGAGGCCTATGGAACATTGTGTTTGTCTGTTTCTCCCGATTTTCTCTTTCACATTGTGTCTTTAAATTCCAAATGACATCTAGACAAAGCTAAAAACATTATTTGGCACACAAGATTCAATGAGGGGTCACATGTTAAAAAATGAACTAATTAGTTTAAGTCCAAGCAATTTCAACACAATTCAAGATTTTTTCACAAAATTGAAATCACTAAGGCTGTAGTTAAAACAATATGGAATTGTAAAGAAAGATGAACAATTGATTCTTAGTATTCTCTCTAAGCTAAGTTTAGAATATTCTATATTTGTTTCTACCTTCTATGCTACTAAGGGTGCACTTGGGACACAGTTCACCATGCCATCTTTAGATGATTTTGCTATCTCTCTCACATGGGAGAAGATAAACTAATCTAGCTGGGCACTCTTAAGTCCTCTAAGTCACATGCCCTAGCTTCCAACCAAATTACTTTTAGGGATTGCATGCAGAAGATATCAATTAAATGCAAATAAAGATTAAACAAAGGAATAAAAATACACAAATAATAACGATGAGAGACAAGTTTTAATGTGGTTCACCTAAACTCAGGCTACATCCACCAACATAGAGTCCAATATTATTATCTAGTAAATCCAACCGATTACAACCAGCAATCATTGCAACTCAATACCACTGCAAATGCTACAATACAATATCAACGGAAACCCTAACCCTTAGTCATTTTTATCAAGACTTATGTCGGTTACAAAATAGGGTTTTTTATGTTGGCCAATAGAAAAAATAACTCCCGACACTTTTATAAAATAATAAAAACCGTTTGAGGTTTCAGAGGCGTTGCCCCCAAACCCTCGTTAAATAATTTGGGGAGGGGGGAACCGCATCGATAAAAGTGGGAAAAATTTAACCTCCGAGTTTGATTAGGCTCCATATAACAACAATCTCTCACTTGAAGACTGATCAAACTCCACACCATATCATCTCCCACTTGGAGACTGATCATAACACCGCTGACCCTGTAGCTCCTATTGGAAATAAGCACCCTGGACCCTATTGTTCTAATTTTTTGTTTTCACTCTTGAAGACCAACCGAAGCTGAAGAGGAGCTTAGCTTCTCCCTTGTCACTACCTTTGTAAACATATCTGCTGGATTTTCATCTGTATGTATCTTTTCCAGCTTTAATTGTCCATCATCCAACACCGATTGAATGAAGTGATACTTCAATTGTATGTGTTTGGTATTTGAATGCAAGACAAATTTTTTTGCAAGATGTATGGCACTCTGGCTGTCCATAAACAAATAACTGTTAGCCTGTTGTTTGCCTAATTCTTCTACGAAAGATTGCAGCCATATCATCTCTTTGCTTACCTCTATTGTAGCTACATACTCTACCTACGTGGTGGATAAAACAACCACTTTTTGCAACCGTGAGATCAAACTCATTGATGTCCCACCTATAGTAAAGACATAACCTGTAGTACTCCGCCTAGTATATATATCCCCTGTCAAATATGAGTCTACATAACCTACTAAATCAGTATTAGAGCCCCCAAAACATAAGTATTTATTAGATGTACCTCTCAAATATCTGAGAATCTATTTTACAGCATTCTAATACTCCAATTCGGGATGACTCATAGACCTGCTTATGACTCCTACAACATGTGCAATATCTGGTCTCGTGCATACCATGGCTTACATTAAACTTCCTACTGTTGAAGCATATGGTACTTTGGACATTTTGTCTTCCTCTTCTTGTGTCTTTGGACACATCTCCTTAGTCAATTTGAAATGACTAAGTAAAGGTGTGCTGACAACTTTTGCATTCTCCATATGGAATCTCTGCAACACCTTTTCAACATAATCAGCCTGAGATAGAGTCAATTTTTTGTTCTTCCTATCTCTGCAAATTTTCATACTAGTGATTTATTTTTCTGCCCCCAAATCCTTCATAGAAAATGATTTTGCTAACTGTTGTTTTAACTCACTTATGCAATCCATTTATTCTTTCATTGCAAGCTCCCACTGAACCTTTGTATCCACCTGCATAGCTTCATCATACCCTTCTGGTTCACCAACATCTATTAACAAAATAAAATACAAAGAGGGAGAAAACTTTTCAGGAGGTCTACTTAGCCGTGTTGACCGTCTAACATTCACTGGAGTTTGTGGTATTTCTTGTTGCTATTGCGGAGCATGAGGAACCACTGGAACATCATTATTTGGAGTAACATCCAACATCACATAATCCTTTTCTTTCTTCTCATGCTACTGCAACTGATCTTTGTACAACACCTTCTCATTGAATACAACATCCCTGCTTCTCACAATTTTGAGATTTTTAACATCCCAAAGCCTATAACCAAATTCATCAATGCCATATACAACGAAGATACACTTTTTTGATTTTGTGTCTAACTTTGGTCTATTTTCAGAATCTACATGTGCAAATGCTTCACATTCGAAACTTTTGAGAAAAGAATAACTCACCTTCTTACCCGTCCATGCTTCCTCTAGAATACCACAGCCTAAAGGAACTGAAGGACCTCTGTTAATTAAATATACAATAGTATTGACAGCCTCTGCCCACATGTTTAAAGGCAGCCCATCATGCAATCTCATGGTCCTTGCACGCTCCATTATTGTCCTATTCATGCACTTAGCCACTCCATTTTCTTGTGGAGTCCTTGGAACCATTTTCTACCTACAAATTCCATTAAAGGAACAATAATCCTCAAATTCTTTGCTGCAATACTCACCATCATTATTAGATCTGAGACATTTTAATCTTTTACCCGTCTCATTCTCAACCAAGCTTGTCTATTTCTTAAATGTTTCAAATACATCATATTTATGCCTAAAGAAATAAATCTAAACCTTCCTAGTTGCATCATCTATGAATGTAACATAATATCGAAAACCACCGAGAGAAGATACCTGAGCCAGTCCCCATACACCTGTATGCACAAGCTCCAACTTTTTATCTTTCTTTTGCTTCCCATCCTTGAGAAAACTAACTCTCTTTTGTTTGCCATACACAAAACTTTCACAGAAATCTATATTAATACATTTCAAACCTGGTAAAACTTTCTTAGAATGAAGTACCTTTATACCTTTTTCACTCATATGCCTAAGTCTATTATGTTACAGTGTTGTCTCAGAACCTGCAGCAACTGCTTCAGTCTCTTCTTGTGAACTCGCAGCAACTGTTCCTGAACATGTTTGGTTTGTCTCTTTAACAACTAAATTAGAAGGAACAATATGACCTATACAAAGATATAAGGTGCCTACTTTCACACCTTTTGCTACTATTAAGGCACCTCTTGAAACCTTCTAATTTTTATCATTGAAAATAACTATGCAACCTTCATTAGATAGCTGCCCTACTGAAATTAAATTCCTACTCAGTCTTGGAACATGCCTTACCTCTTGTAGTAGCCAATTATTCCCATTCTGTAACTTAATCTTGATTCTTCCATTTCCAACAATCTGACAAGGTTCGTTATCTTCCAAATAAACCAACCCAAAATCCCCCTGGACATAATCAAAAAAATAACTTCTATGGGGCGTAACATGAAATGAGGCCCCTGAATCTAAAACCCATGAATCATCAGCTTTATCTAGGGAAAGAATCAAAGCATCATCTTCAGATTTATTACTTACCACATTTGCCTCCTATTGCCTTTTTGTTTGTCTCCTTTATTCTTCCGAGACCATCAATCTTTCTTTAGATGACCCAGTTTCCCATAGTACCAGCAATCCTTATGTCCTCTAGATTGGGACCTCTTGTCCTTTGATTTTCCTCGTGACTTCCCATGACCTCCATAACCTTTTCCTCTCTTCTTTGATCTGTGTCTTCTTTCTGCATTCAAAACACTACCTGATGTGGACCCTCCTGAACTTTTTCATTGCATTTCCTCGCTAAGGATAGCACCAACATCATCAAATTTCAAAGTATTTGAATCAAAGACAGAGTTACTTACAACCATTACCAAACTATTCCATCTTTCTGGCAAAGAACATAATATCAAGAGAGCCCTCACCTCTTCATCAAAACTTACTTTTACAGAAGTTAACTGACTGATAATTGTATTAAACTCATTTAGATGATCTGTCACAGATTCACTTTCAATCATTTTCAGATTAAACAAATGCTTCATGAGAAATACCTTATTTGAGGCTGAGGGTTTTTCATACAATTTAGCTAAATCTTTTATCAGACCATCTATTGTCTTCGCTTCCGTTATATTGAATGCCACCGATGGTGCTAGACACAACCGAATGGTTCCCAGTGCCTTTCTGTCTAGAAGATTCCAATCCTCATTAGTCATTGCTGTCAATTTTTTGGCTATTCCTTCCAACGACCTCCATAAATCCTTCTAATAGAGAGAATCCTCCATCTGCATCTTCCATAACTGATAGTTCTGCCCATTGAATTTATCTACCTTCAATTTACCCTCGTCCGCCATTGCTCCCACTCAACCGTGAGACCTTCCCGCAGACGATAATCGAACACAACCCGCTCTGATACCACTTGTTAGAGATTGCATGCAAAAGATATCAATTAAATGCAAATAAAGATTAAATAGAGGAATGAAATTACACAAATAATAACAACGAGAGACAATATTAAATAGAGGAATGAAAATACTAAGGCATGAAATCATAACAGTATGACTATAGAACAATATAACAAGCTCACGCCACACACGTCAAACATACCAAAACATAGAAGGCTCAAGTATGCCAGAGCTCCCAGTGTGTGAACATGTGCTCTGATACCAGATGTAACATCCCGCTACGTAACCCCGAAGGGTAAGAGCCAAAAAGAGCAAGATAATTTTTTTTTTACATAAGTAAACAACATACACAGATTTAGCTGTCAATTCGATAGATTGATACCATTTATTTTAAACACCAAAGCAAATGTTCCTAATCCCATCTGATAAAAACATGAATCCATGAGCATAAAATATAGGTGGATCTGATACCCACACCAGAATCCGTAACGAAATAAAGGAACATCGCATTTCTTCTCATTAAATATAATGATTTCAACTTCTCTTCTAAGAGAGTTCAATTACATAACTGCATATACAATTACAATGATATATTCTAAAATATGATACAAGTACATAACATAGTCCTGAGTATGATACAAAGACTGAGTAGGTACAATAACTGAATGAAGTAATGGAGAGAGAGATCATCTCCAACTGGTGCTCCAAACCTGTTCGTCGGTCCGCAATGGTGGTGGCAACGCCTCCCAACCATGTGGACTCCTAAGAGACCACCCCACCGTGCTCGGAGATAGTCACAACACCCAAACGGATAACAACAACAAGGGGATACAAGGTGGCCAACACTCACATCAGACATAGAGCAGACACGGAGAACAGTGCTTACAGTCAAAGTCATAACACAAGTGTACTCATCCAAGTCATAGGTCAGGTACTACTCACGACTCCTAAGGTGCTAGCTACTAGAGTGTAATCATATGGAGTGTCATCATATGTGCTCGAAGGGATGGCACACACGGGACCAAGTACCTCTCATACAGACGAGGAGACTCAATCGTACCTGAATCCACGTCCCGCAGACGAATGACTCAACGCGCCACAGACGGATAGGCCTTCTCGTTGCATCGTTAGCCTTTACAAGCGCTCAAGGCCATGCACAAGGTTTAATTATCTTATTAGTGTTTTTACCCCAATGTTTTAGTTTTAGTTATCACTTATTAATGTAACTCTGCTACTAGTTCCCCTGGCAGCCACTTGCGGGCCCCAGGCCCATAGAGAGCCACTCCAGACGACCACTCTAATGCCTAGACCTTGTTCATCTCGTTTGACTAAACGAGGCATTCAAAGGACTAAAAACATTGAGTTATAAATTTAAAATAGTAAAGATTAAAAATATAGTCTACAATACAAACGATTGCAGTAACGGTGTAGTTTATTGAAAGCAACCCTTTGCCAGTAAGATCAATTTCGTAATAACTCTAGTGACCCAAATTTGGTCACTCTTCACAAGGTATGCACGGATAAATAAAAATACGGCAAATGGCATTGCAAGTCAACTCTTAGCCTGAATTTTGGCATACTGTTTACCATATTTATCATAGCAAAATAAAATACAAAGTACAAACTTACAAAATAGAAATCTAATTTTTTTTCCCTACAGTAGTTCTCCTAGGTTTTTTTGTATTGCGTGGCAGAAGTTCTTAATAGAAATTATGTGACTAAACTTCAATGCATAAACCCAGATTGCTACAGCTAAAGTATTTTAGTGCCATAACAATATTAAACTCAAAACAAAGGTTTCCACAAGGCTAGTGTTTCAGCCAAAATAAAATGACTGTGATGATCAACATACAAAGGCGTTCAATTTCTTAAGAAGAGCTGCAATAGATATCTATCAGAAGAGTAATCGTATAACAACAGGGTTCCATGGGACTTAGATCTCTTCAACCTCTATCATTGCATCCCTGTTTTCAGTATGGTAGCCTTCCTTATATTCTCTATAAAGAAATCAAACCCCCTATTTATTTTCCCTAAAATAAATTGAATCCCCTGATTTACCTAACAACTACAAATTAGAATTCCCCTAATCATTTGAAGACCCTTTTTGTCTAAAGACATAATAAAATAGTTCTGCAGTTTTTTTTAAAAAAAAATTTTCACGAAAGAGGCAATGTAAATATCTTGCATTGAAATAAATTTTGGCATATTATTTAAAACGACAGTAAGGGGTTTCAATTTTTTTTGTGTGGTAAATAAATTTCACTTTATAAAGAGGCAATAATGGGGTTTTAGTGTTTTCTGTGCTTATGAAACAACAACAACCATATTTGAGATTTATACAAAGGCAGTGATAGGGTTTCGATCTTCCTATGCTTAATAGAAATAAGCAAACATATGACAGTTTTGTTTGAAAGGCAGTGATGGAGATTCAGTTTTCAATGCTAAAGAAATTGCAACTAATTGATCTTAGTTTGTGTACTGGAAACAAAACAAGAAAACTGAGGTAAATACCTCACAACTGTACGCACTCCCCTTCAGCTTGCCTCAGGTCTAGCAATTTGATATGCTTCCTCAGATCATTCGCTGTCCCCTATCTTTTCTATTTTTTTTTGTTTTAAGACTGAGAGCCTCTAGACATCGTGTCTCCAGCCAAAGGGCAACCTCCTCCTAGATCCATCGTATGAGGTATGGTCTAGTCTAAAATCAAATATTTTCATTTGCAACATTAAAACTCACTCCACCTCCTCCGTAACCACTTTCTGCCTCCGTGTTTTTCAATATCAAGATCACATATATATATATATATTTTTAACTCCTAGATATTTTCTCTCATTCTTATCCTATCTCCGTCACTCACCCACCCGCAAATATTTCTTCCTCTCACATTAAATCTCTCTCTATGGTCGTTCCCTGCAAGGCCTTCAATTCCCACCTAAACGGATATTTCTCTCCCCATGCGTTGACTAACTTTCTATGCCTACATACGCTGCTCAGATATTTTCTCCATTAAATATTTACCAACACTCATCGCCAGCACAACAAGGGGTTGTTACAAAATCAAACCGATTACAACCAGCAATTCTTGCAACTCAATACCGCTGCAATTGCTACAATACAATATCAATGAAAACCCTAACCCTTAGCCTTTTTTATCAAGACTTATGTTAGTTACAAAATAAAGTTTTTTATGTCATCCAATAGAAAAAATAACTCTCAACGCCTTTATAAAATAATAAAAACTGTTTGAGGTTTTGGGGGCGCTGCCCCCAAACCCCCGTTAAATAATTTGGGGGTGAAACCGTGTCAATAAAAGTGGGGAAAATTTAACCTCCGAGTCTGATTAGGCTCCATTTAACAACAATCTCCCACTTGGAGACTGATCAGACTCCACACCATATTAGGCACAAAAGAATAGAAAGGACAAAGTAGTAACAACAAGAATAAGGATAAGAAACAAAAGAATAGCAAGGAGAAGAAGGATCAGATACCAGTTGCTTCAAAAACAACAAATGAGACCCAATCTTCTAAGGGCGACAAGCCTAAGAAAGAGAAGGTCCAATGTGTCTATTGTAAAAGACCTGGTCATGATGAACATAAGTGTTTGAAGAAACAAATTGATCACTTGACACATTCTTGAGAAGAATAATATCAGTGTTCCTGAGACTATCAAACATAATTCAAATGAGGGGTCTAACAAGGCAAAACAAAACAAGGGGAAAGGAAAGGGCAAGGCCCTTGTAGCAGTTGCTTCTTCACCATCCACTTCAGTTCTTGATTCAGGTGCTTCGCACCACATGGCTTCATCTAAGGAAGAACTTGCATCTTTGGAGCCATGTACTATGCCTTCTATTTTGATGGGTGATGACACTCCAGTTGAGGTGTGTGGGAGAGGGTCTGTTGATGTGGGGGATGGCACATTCCATGATGTTCTTTGTGTGCCCTCATTATCAACTAATCTCCTGTCAGTGTATCAGATCACTCACACAGGTTCAGGCAAGCGAGTTGAGTTCACTTCTGATTCAGTGGATATTCATGAGTTGCATAGTGGTTCTACAGTTGTAGTTGGGAGAGTAGATCATCAATCATAGCTCTATCTATTTTCTCACTTTGTTCCTGATCCTCCTTCGATTATTTTTCTCTTATTCTAATGATGTGAGTAGATTATGACATGAGCGGTTTGGCCATCTTAACTATCGCTACTTGCAGCAGCTCAACCAATAGAGCATGGTCACAGGGTTGCCTTCAGTTCGGTTCAGGTGGTGTTTGCCAAGGTTGCATTCTTGGTAAACATCCTAAGGAAAAATTTGACAAAGGTAAGACATGGAGAGCTTCACAGATACTAGAGTTAGTTCACAGTGATTTGGCTGATCCATTTCCTCGTCTATCCTTCAACAAGGCGAGATTTGTTCTTACTTTCATTGATGACTTTTCTCGATATAATTGGGTGTACTTTCTCAAATAGAAGTCTGAGCTATTTGATCACTTTCAATACTTCAAAACTTTTGTAGAGAAGCATTTTGGGAAATCCATCAAAGTTTTGCGCACTGACAATGGTGGTGAATATATCAACCATCATTTTGAGAGGTTTTGCACTTCAGAGGGGATTGATTTGTAGCACTCAGTTCCATACAATCCTTAACAAAACGGTGTTGTAGAACGAAAGAATAGATCCTTGAAGTAAATGGCGAACTACATGATACACTCTAGATCTCTTGCACCATAGTATTGGGTAGAGGCTATTAACTGTGATTGATATATCCATAATCGTGTTCCTCACCAAGCCTTGAAGGGAGTCACTCCTTTTAAAGCTTGGAGTGGTTGGAAACCTTCAGTTAAGCACTTTCAAGTTTTTGGTTCTCCTGCATGGGCCCACAGTCCTACAGTGAAACGTAAGGCCTTGGATCCTAGAGCAGGTCTTGCATATTTGTAGGCTATCCTAATGGTGTGAAGGGTTATTGGTTGCTCCACCCTACTACACATGAGCTCTTCATTAAGAAGAGTGTTCAGTTTGAGGAGGGCTCTTCGATCTCACTTCCTATCACTTGTCCACCTCCTTCTACTTTGACATTGGAGTCACTTGGGATACATGACAAATCATCTAATGAGGAGTCTTCTTTCGATACTGAGAGAGATTCAGAGGATTCACCTCCTTCCTCTCCTAGTCATCATTCACAAGTTGATGATTCTCCTCCACATTCTTTAACTTCTGGTCAACTTTGGGCTAGACAGACCTTGCAGTCTATAGGTGATTGGGTTGGGGATCCATCAGACATAAGGACTTGTTTACAATTCCAGGATGCTCCACATGTCTTCATTTCTACTTCCTCAGATCCACAGTCTTTTCAAGAAGCTTTTGGTATTCTTGAGTGGGATACAACTATGCAAGAGGAGTATAGTTTCTTGATGAGGAACCATACATGGGATCTTGTCCCTCTTCCTAAGGGAAGAAAACTTGTTTGATGTAAGTGGATATATCACACAAAATTTGTAGCAGATGGGTCGGTTGATAAGCATAAGGCTCACTTGGTCACCAAAGGATTCTCCCAGGTTCCTGAGATTGACTACTCTGAGACTTTTGCACTAGTTGCTAGAATGAACTCCATCTGACTTGTTCTTGCCATTACTACAACCAATCGTTGGGAAATACACCAGATGGATGTGAAGAGTGCTTTTCTTCACAGTGACCTTCAGGAAGAGATCTACATGGAGAAGCCACAGCGGTTCATTTAGGATTCTTCGTGCTTGTGTGCCATCTTTGGAAGTCTGTCTATATCTTGAAACAGGCTCCTCGGGCATGGTATGCCAAGATAGACTCCTTCCTTTTGATAGTTGGGTTCGCTCGGTGCCATTTTGATCCCAATGTCTACATTTTGTAGCAAGATGATTCACTCCTATTTCTAGTTCTGTATGTTGATGACTTGCTGATCACAGGGAGTTCTTTGTCTGCCATTGGGGTAGTCAAATCTACCCTTCATGATAGGTTTTTGGTGACTGACTTGGGCTTGTTGCATTACTTTATCGGGATTGAGATCTACAGTCTACTTTTGAGATCACCATCACACAGTCCAAGTATGCTCTAGATTTGCTCTTGTAGTTTCATATATGGCTAACTGTAAGCCTGTTCTGACTCCCTTTCTTTCTAGAGTCAAACTTGAGGCTCAGTGTTCTTCACCATTTGTTGATAACACATTGTATCGACAACTTGTTGGGAGTTTGATTTATCTGACTCATAGGAGAGCTGACATTTCATATGCTGTAGGCATAGTTTCTCGATTCATGCAGGAGCCCCATGATCTGCATTGGAAAGCAACCAAGTGGATACTTCACTACAATAAGGTTACTCACAGTTTTGGGATTCACTACACAACAGGCACTGATCTTGACTTGGTGGGCTACACAGGCTCAGACTGGGCAGGCAATTCTCAGGATCACAAGTCTACTTCAGGTTACAGCTTTTCACTTGGTTTAGGTCCTATTTGTTGGTCGAGCAAGAAGTAGTCTACTATTGCTCTATATTCTACTGAGGCTGAGTATCAGGGGGCTGCGATGTCACCACCGAGGCCATTTGGCTTTAGAATCTTCTCACTAAGTTTGGTATCCAGATCAGATGACCATCAGTCATATTCTGTGACAACCAAAGTGCCATTCAGATCTCACGAAATCCGGTCCATCATTAGCAGACCAAACACATTGAAGTCCACATGTACTACATCTGAGAGCTCATCCATGGCCACGTCATTGATCTTCACTACTGTCTGACTTTCGAGTAGGCCGCCGATATCTTCACCAAACCCTTTACTGAGAGCAAATTCCTTCATTTGTGAGCTTTGTTGGGGTTGTGGAGGCTTCATCTTCTAGGGGGCTTCACCCTCACTTTGAGTCTTGACTCTCTCTACTCTTGGGGGTCTCCTCTCTCTCTCTATTGGGCGGCTATTCTCTCTCTTCTGGGGGGGTTCTTCTCTTTGGGGGGGAATTTTATGTACATGGGTGTAGATACCTAAAATTGTCCCATTCCCAGATCAGGGTTTCATTTGCCATACTTCACATTTA
Source organism: Cunninghamia lanceolata (assembly GCA_027924645.1). Lineage (NCBI taxonomy): Eukaryota > Viridiplantae > Streptophyta > Pinopsida > Cupressales > Cupressaceae > Cunninghamia > Cunninghamia lanceolata. Next base: position 18,664,774 of record BSBN01000112.1, on the reverse strand, counting down.
TTAAATAATTCTTAATTGTTTGATTAAGTTCATCTATTGATCACCATCAAATTTATCATCCATATTAATTAAATAATTCTAATTATTTAATTAAATTAATTTTCCTCCACAAATTAATTAAATAAATTTTAATTATTTATTTAATTAAGGCTAATATTCCATTTCTTTAAAATAAATAAAATTCAATATTTTATTTAATTATCCATGTGCATGAAATTAAATAATTATTTTATTTTATTTCCTATTATTCCCTCATCCATAATTCACTCTCAATCAGTTTAGATAAATAATCAATCAAATTAGTTAACTAAATCAATCAAATCAGTTAACAAATCAGTCAATCTAGTTAACTAATCAATCAATTTAGTTGACTAGTCAATCACTTTTGTTAATGAACCAATCAATTCAGTTATTTGATCAATCAACTCAATCAACTCTCTAATCAAATCTGTTAACTCCCCTGATGCATGAGAGGACAATGACACTTGTCACTCTCTCATTCGTGCACATCCTCTCAACCAATTCTAGCCATTGATCTCTCTGATCATTCACAACCATTGATATTCACTTTTGGAAATCTATAAATGAAACATCCTTCTCAACATATGGCATCTTAGATCTTCATACAACATCACACTATTGAAATCATTCTAGATCTTATCATCCTCACATCACAAGGTTATGTTGACAAATTGAGTAATCCACATATCGAAGTAGCAAAGAGTAATCAATTGGAGTTGGGTGCACTTTAGTACGCTCAATTAGTGAAGTTAGATTTTTGTATGCAAGGGAGGTAAATTGTATTTGATTTTGATTTATTTCATTTATATTTGTGTCTCATATTTTACCTATCACAATGGGTACCTCATCAGGTTTGATTTGCCGAGACCCATCTCTTCACCCACCTAAGCTACACTTAGGGGGGTGTTAGTGTATGTTTTTATTTCCTAGTTGGGTTAGTTATTTTCCCTCTTTTCCTAGGTTTTTCCTACACATTTTATTAATCTTGCTTAGGTTAATAAAGCATGTTTAATTAGGTGAGTGGGTTATGAGGTGTCACCTTCGTACAAGTGAGCATCCATTAGCTATCTTGGGAAGATACTTTGCTATTTTTAGTCTGATAGATGGTTGCTTCCTATCGGTCGATGTCACCACCTCCTCCCCCTCTCTGGTCTATATAAACATGCTACCTAGCTTGTATTTTGTATCTTTTACTTTTGCATCCTCTTAATGCTATTTTGCTTCTAGCATTTGCAATACTCTCATGGAGACTAACTCTGTGTTGTTATTTTGATCCTGTATCATTTGCTTTCACAGTTTTATATCTATTCATTTGCACTAGTTTTCTGGGTTATTTTTTTTTCAAATTCTAACAGTATGGAATAGCAAGATAAAAAATTATACTTACACCAAAATAGAATGGAATTGCAAATAGAATGAACATGATTCTTATAGAAAAATAAGGGAGTATCCTGAGTGGTGTAAACTTTAAATAGAGATTTTGGAGAGAAGTGATAAAGACTACTAGATTTTAACAAAGTGTTTCAGGTGGATTATGATGCAAGTTGAAATGTAGTTGGCACAATGTTGAGCCAAGAAGGTAGACCGATAACTTATTTTAGTGAGAAATTGAATGACACAAGAAAAAAGATATTTAGTCTACGATCAAGAACTTTATGCCATGATTCAAGCATTGAAGAAGTGGATGCATTACTTGTTTCCAAAGGAGTATATATGTTGTACATTGATTAGTAGGCATTGCAATATTTGAATTTAATGAAGGGAAGTTGAATCAAAGACATATGAGGTGGGTTGAGTTCATGCAAAGTTATACCTTCATATTGAATTATAAGAGTGAAAATTCAAACAAGGTCACAGATGCGTTGAGTAGGAAACAAATTTTCTAATAGAGATGAGAGTAGAAGTGGTTTGGTTTGAAGAACTAAAGCATTTGTATGAGACTAATTCTGATTTTGCAAATACATATAAAGCATGCAATGAATTGGTAAGCATGGATAGAAGTAAGTGGTTGGATTAATTAATTCAAAATGAGATGTTATTTTAGACCAATCAATTGTTCATTCCAAGAAGTTCCATGAGGGAAAATTTGATTAAGGAGAAGCATAGTGATAGTTTAGTAGGACATTCTGGTGTGGATAAGATAGTAGCATTGGTGAATAAGATTTTTTTTGGCTACAAATACAAGGATGTAATTTGTTCAAAGTTGCATAACTTGTCAAGTTGCAAAGGGGAGTAGTCAAAATATTGGTTTTTATCAACCACTACCAGTTTTGAAGAAACCTTGGGAGGATATGAGTATGGATTTTGTGCTAGAATTACCTAAGTCTTAAAGAGGACATGATTCAATATTTGTAGTTGTCGATCATAGATTTTCTAAAATGATACATTTCGTTCCTTGCAAGAAAAATAGTGATGCGATACATGTAGCTAGTTTATTTTTCAATGAAGTTGTGAGGTTGCATGGATTACCAAGGAGCATAGTCTCATATAGGGATACAAAATTTGTTGGGTACTTTTGATAGACATTGTGGAAGATGATGAAGACATACTTGAAATTTAGCTCAACATATCACCCACAAACTAGTGGGAAAATGGAGGTTGTGAACAAGAGTTTGGGAAATTTATTAAGATGTTTGGTTGAAGATAAAACAATGTTTGTAAATAGATTTGTCACTTTGAAAAGGATAGGAAAAATTGTGACTTGCCCAAGGAATAATGACAAAACTACCTACAATAGTTGGAGAGATCACCAATGTTGATCTTCCTCTGTATTTGAGAGGGGCAACTCCCTCGTATGATGGGTTTTAATAAATTTTTAGTACTTTTAACCAAAAAGTACAAAAAGGCATGAAAGGGAAAAATGAGATAAATTGAAGAGAAATTTTCTTGTGAACATAAAAAGAACAACACAAATTTCCAAGAGAGGAAATGAATGAATTAACAATGGAAGCACAAAGTCTTCCAAATTAGATTTACAGAAGAGCAGATAAGGGAAAACATATAGATAATCAATTGAACATAAGAATAATTAATTTAAAAAAGAAATACTAACATAAGAACAACAATTCTTTTTTAATATTAAAACTAAACAATAGGAGCACAAAGTCTCCAACAATTCCCCTTACAGAGCTCTCCCTTTAATAGTGGTGAAAAAGATTCATTTACATTGGAAAGTATTGAATTTATAACCCTTCCCCTGATTCTTAAATACTTCCCTCTATTATAAAACATTTAATATATAATAAGATCTTTTTAATGAGCGTAAGTCAACTCATTAAAATAAATGTCTTATAAACTTTAATAAAACGACTTTATAATAAAATGTTTTGTCGAAAATTGATGGTCACTTGACTGCGAAGGTATTTGCTACTCCCATAACCATTCGTCACTACTGAAGAACTGGTTTCATCATCATCTATCGTCACACTTACATTCTTCTTGAATATCTCCTGTTGCCTTGAAAGTTCATTTGTTTCCTTTAACTCACTTGGTGATGATATCTTTTAACAACTCTAATGGTTATTTTAGAGGGCAATCCAAATGCAAATACTAACTTTCCACAATGGTGACAGAGAAATAATTATTTTTTCTCCTCTTGGACATTATGAGGTGGATATCTTGAATCTGGAAAATACTCTACTTTCATCTGCCAAATCAATTTCTCCAATTCTGCATAGATTTTCTGTCTATGAATGTAATCTGTCTCTTATCTCTCTTGACCATATATATTATATTTGGAAAATAGCTAAAATATTGGACTTCATGCAGAATTAAAATAGAAAATGGAGATAAATAACTACCCATTGCATCCTTTGAAACATTTTCATGGTTTCAGATACAGTACATAACCCATTTCCCTGCATTTGCTATGTAGTTATGCTATTTTGAGAATGGCACACATTGAACATTTAATTTGCTTTCATACTAGTGTGTCGTTGTCTGAGTTTCTTTACAAAGGTAGAGTATTCATCTAATGATTTCGGATGCAAGTTTTCATATACTTGTATGATACTCTTCTCAATACTATCCATAATAACGTCAAATGACTGGAACAAGACCAAGAGATGTAATTATGTACACAACATATTGCAAGGAGCTCCTAGGGTCAGAGTGTGTGTGAATGTCACTTATGGCCATATTTCGCTTAGTGTACGAATATCCATACTCTATTCTTCGACTGTCAAGACAATTTCCCCAATTTAATGAGTTTTCCACAGCCCATGAAATAAGTCACAGTGCTTTTGGATTTAACTGTGTATGTTTTTGCTTCAACGTTTCGGATCATACTCAACGATCTTATATGTCTATGGATATGAACTATCTCCTGCACAAAAAAAATGTAACATTTTGTAGCTTTCAATCCAATTATATCCAGGGATCTTTTTAATTCCTCTATCTTTCATCAATCTCTTTGCCACTGAGACTTCATCACACCTGCTCACTTCAAGAAAATACATCCACACAGCCACCAAATGTTTAACTAGCATGTTAATGATAATTTTATGATATCTTCGAGGTAGCCAACATGGGCAAGAACGATGCTGGTAAAGGTTTTAGAGTGCGACTTTCCACCTGCCAAATGCAACCATTTGAAAGTTTCTAAAGCCTTTTCAACAAATCCATTATGTGCAAATTCTGCGACCATTGCATTCCCTGAGATCACATTTCTTTGAGGCAATTTGCCAAATGCAGTTCACATGCCTTATCTAAGCTTCCATATTTGCAGGCAGGTCTACCAGAGTATTTGTAACAATAATATCTGACAGAAATCCTCTTTCCATTTGTTTTGATGGATGTTTATATGCTGATCTGATTCTCCATTTTGGCACAGGTTGTGAAGTGAATCTGTTTGAAAGTTCCTAAACCTTCTTCAACAAATCCATTTTGTATATATATCGTGCGATCATTGTATTCCATTTAAAGACATCCTTTCAAACAGCTTGTGCTTTGTTTATCCTTTCTCCTTATAATGTGTTCATGACATTCTGCAACCAGAGAGGGCATGGAAATGAAGTTGAGCAGGGGCGTCAGAGTTTTGGAACAAACATCAAGTCTATCAAAGTTTTTGGGGGAAATCCTCGGTAGTTCCCACTCGCCCTTAAAACTCCGATGCACATGATTGAAATACCTTTTGAAATAGTGTTGGGGATTTTAGTACTGTTAGGAACTGGTCAGGAATTTTAGTACCGTTAGGAACTGGTCAGGGATTTCTTGTTCACTTGGAACTCCTCGACCAACACTTGAACAAAATCAAGATTTTGAGGGCTGATCTTAAATGTCATCCACTTCAATATTTAATGGTAAATTCTGGCCAATGAAAAGTTTTCCTATATTTAACACTTTTTGTTGTGAATGAAATAGAAAAATGCTATTGGCTGTTTGACCGGTTCAACTCTGAAAGTGGATGACATTTACATAGAGCGGATTTTGAGGACCATTGGGAACAATCAGGAACTTTCAGGTCAGCCGGAACTATCTAACCACGGCTCTACTTAAATATTATCCACTTCAATGGTCAAACAGTCAATAGCAATTTTACACCTCATCCACAACAAAAAGTGGTAAATATTTGTCCTATTTTTATCGGCCAAAATTGACTTTTGACTGTTGAAGTGGATGATGTTTAAAAACAGCCCAGACCACTAGGAACTGTCGAGAGTTCGAATGGTATTAGGAACTTTAATAATTTTTGACAAAGAAATATTATCATTTAAAGAGCTTCTTTTTGGAACTTTAGAGATTTTTAATACCCAACCAACGTCCGAACTTCCGATGAAGAGAAAGTTTGAATTTATCATCCAAGTTTTTGACTTGGAGAAATGCTGCCAAGTGCAATGATAAATTTACTGGAAAATTTGAAAGTATTCAAATTTGCTTCATGATAACCTTATTAAATTTTCTGGTGAACTCGCAAATGATGGCAAAATGGAGATTCAAGCATAACGTTCAATTGGATTTTTTTTTTTTTGAAAACTCGCTAGTTTGTCAATAATGATGTCATGAGATTCTCCACTAGACCATTTCACTCTAGCTTTTACGAAACTTCATATTTAATTATTTCCGTAAACTATCGATGAAAAATTGAAAGTTTAATATCTCACAAATCAGAAGGAGTTATGAAATAAATACTTGCCACATTGTGTTAAATGGTCTCAGATATAATGTTGTGAAAGGATTTTATTTCATCTCTTATGGATTGTGATATTTAATTGTTTTCATAAATTGCCACTTTGCACAACTAGTTTGAAGGCTTTCGACTGAAATAATGGACGATCCTCCTTCAGACTGATGTGGAAAACATGCAATACTAATGTTTTGTGACTGAGAGTGACTTAGTACTTGACAATGATTAGAATCTTTGCAACAAAGGCCAATTCGACAAGGGGGGTTTAACATATGGCGACACTAGTTGACTTGACACAAAAAGTTTAAAAAGTGGTGTCAAAATGAGGCTAATAGACAGGAAATTAGGACATGATTGTACCACATTGAGAGTTTACATTTAATAATTCAGCAAACCAGAGTACATGGAAAAAACCATTCACAATTGCATATGGCAGTAGTCCAAGAAATGTTTTAGGGTTGACATATATCGACAATAAAGAGAAGAGGAGTGCAAAAGCAAGATAATTTGTAGAACACATGAAGGAGGTGCACGCATAGGTAAAAATTCATTTGGAGAATATGAATGTCAGATATAATGAGAATGATGATGAGAAAATAAAACACAAGGAATTTACGGTTGGAGAAGATGCAATGGTATATCTTGGAAGGAGCGATTTCTATTTGGAACATACAACAAACTAAAAATGAAGAAATTTGGCTTGTCCAGAATTGTGAGAAGATTTGATTTAGGAAATGCATATGAAGTAGAGTTACTAGAAGGTTTAGGCATAACACTAGTGTTCAACATTAAAAATCTTTACTAGTACTATGAAGGTGAGTCAAGAGACAATGGTGCATAAGTACAATTGTAGAATCATATCCTAAATTCATGATGAGTCTCATTTCGAGCTTTCTTGTGCATTTTGCTTGTTACTTCTAGAAGAAGTAAGTTCTTAAGCTTCAAGTTAAAATAAAAAACCCATGACAATAAATCTAGAAGAAGAAAATGACTTGAATAGACAACACCTCTAGAGTGATGAGAGGGATGATCTATATGCAAACATAGAACAATGTGCCTCGACATCACTAGAAGAGTCCACGCAAATAAATATGCTGGAAGTAGAAGAAGTTAAAGTTGAAGAAAAATTATCAGATAGTCCTAAGATAAAGAGTGATGTACTGATGTCATCCACATCAGACAAGTCAAAAGTAGCTAAAGATTAGATGTGAGTGATGAAGCTTGATGGCTCAAAATCTAAACAAGGTTGTGGTGTAGGTGTCTAGAGCTCATCAATCTAAAAGGAAAGTCTTTCTTGGCATCTTACAAACTTTAGTTTATATGCATAAAGAATGTTGTTGAATATGAAGCACTCATTTTCAGAGGACTATTATTTTCTCATAAGAAGAGTATTAGACAACTGCAGGTGTTCAAAGATTCTGAATTGGTTTCCAAATAGGCGAGAAAGCAATATGCATGTAATGATAAGAAATTGATTAAATATCAAAATAAAGTGAGATTTGATTGAATGTTTTGATGCATTCAACATACATCAATTTCACAAAGGAAAAACTATTGAAAGTGTTGTCATTGATGTCAAAGGTGCATACACATGTTGTCATTGATATTAAGAAGATAGTCATGTGAACATGGGAGGGTATAAGAATATGTTGTCATTGATGTCAAGAACGTGCATGAACAAGAATGTTATCCTTAATGTCGAAGACCGAGATTGTTGGCAGGATTGATGTCTAAGAGATCGTTATGGAGATTGTTGGAATATGTTGTCATTGATGTCAAAGGCACGGAGTCATAATTTGAGTCATTGATGTCAAGTAAGAATGTAACCGTTACACTTTCTCATTGAAGAGCAAAGAAAATAAGAGGTTACCCGTTACACGTTACCATTGGAAGCTTTTGGATTTGAAGGCCGACTAATAGATATGTGATTGTTTAAATTAAAGATTTAAACAATGTTGAATTGGTGCCAAGGATAAGTTTTAGATTTGAAATTACACTTCCAAGAGGCTGACTTCATTCTAGACAAGACAAGACGGGTATAAAAGAAATACTTGTTTCATTCCAAACATATCATTACCAAGATACTAAATATAACGATCAGATGTGTACATGGTGCGATTCTATGTGAAGGAACAATAAGTATACATGTAACAATTTCGTGTTTATGAACAACGACTAACATTCCTAATGTTGTAATAGATCAACGATCCCAAGTGTTATGATGTGTAGTGCAACAATTTAAAAGAACATAATGTTAGAGTTATATGATGTGATTTGTTAGCAACAAGAAGAGGATGATTTGTTTAGAAGATAAGACAAAATCAGAAAGGACATGAGCAATGATCTAGTTTACATATGTATGATTCCCATGTGAAGAACAATGATTTTTCTAAGTGTTCTGATGTGCAAGTTAGAACAACAATCAAGTGTTTTATGATGTGATTTGAAGAAGTCTATAAAGAAGAAGACAAACTATTTTAGTGAAAAAGACAAATTCATAAAGGACAAAACCAAAAAAGATAAATGACACTAAAGGACAAAAGTCCTTGTTAAGGCAACAATTAAATTTGGGAAGGCTCCAATTCTATTTAGAAGGGAGAGTTGTTAGTAAAAGGTAGCGATCAACATTTCTCATAATATGATTAATGAATAAGACAAAGGTTACAAAAGGACAAAATTGTTTAAGGTTGCAATTCTACGAAGTGTGACGTGTTTGTTAAGGACAACATGTTATAGAAGGACATATCCATTCACCAAAGACATAACCATTGGAAAGGTATAAGAGGTAAATGAAAGGTGACTTTGAAAGAAATTAAATGAAACATATCTAATGTGAAGAGTAGATTGAAAAGAGAAAAGACAAAAAAATGAAGTGCAAATTTGACTTATATTAAATAGATAAAGGGGATGTTGATATGGTGAAAGAAGAACAAATGATAAATCATTAGAGAGCAAAAAATTTGAATGAAGACATAGCCATATCTGTGATCATATGTTGAAGGAAGATTGTACATGATTGTAATCAGATTTGAAGGGAAGGAGTACGTGCGACTATGAGAGAAGAATATGTTGCCATGTTATGATCAATTTTATGTAAATAAGTTGTGCATGAGTTAGATCAGTTTTGTGAAGAAAGAGAGTGTGATCAGGTTTGTGAGAGAAGAAAGTACTCGTGTGTGTGAACATGATTTGAAAAGAAAAGACTTACATCATACACAATTAGAAATAGTGATCAGATTTGTGAGAGAAGGTTATTATGCACGTATAGTGATCAGATTTGGAAGAAGGATATTGTGTGAGTTGTAATTAGATTTGTGAGAGGAAGATCCCGTGAAGAAGCATACTATATTAGCCATTGAAGGATTAATAGGTTGGAGCCTATCAAATAGAGGTTGGAGCCTCTTGTTGGGTTCGAGCTCAATTTCTGTGGGGGTTGGAGCCTCTAATAGGTTGGGGCCTATAATTCTATCAAGTGGAGAATGTAGTCACTAGTAGGTTGGAGCCTACAAGAAGAAGAAGAAGAAGAATCTATAATATATAAGCAATATTTTGTCATGGTTTTCTCCTGAAAGGGTTTCCACATAAATCGTGTGATCTCATTGTGTTCTTAATTTCTAGATATTGCATATGTGTAGTTGATGTGACTGATTGAGTTTGGAAGAGTAAAAGTTTGTATTATACCAATTCACCCCCCTCTCAGTATAACCGTGTGCTCTGTTGGAATTGGAAATTTCCAACCATTTTTTGCAAAATTTTTAGGTTCCCATGTGAAAAAATCAGTTACAACACTCAGGAATGTACCTATATAATCTGCCACAGTGACTTGCTTTGAGAAATTTTTGAAAAATACAGTCAGTTTTAGGTAAAGATCAACAATTGATTTAACAATACCCCACATATTGAGGTGTTCGGATTGATCTACATAGAAAATTACCTGGGCTTATATATCATGGCTGAAGTAATCTCGAGGACAAACCCTAGACACATAACTTGGCTTCATAACATGTGCACTGCCAAGAAGGGCTTGAGTGATCCAATTTTACAAAGGCTCGATGATTTAGTACAAAAGGGGACCTTTCTGCATCCTATTGACAGGCATTTAGAGCAACTCCAATATGTACATAATGATAATACATTGCACCAAGTAGCACTCAATAATTATGAATATATGAACATAGATAATTATGAACTTGCTGTAGAGGAAATACATTTTCACATTCCAAACAACTTTCACAAATTGATACTGAAATCGAGAGGTCTTGGAATGCCTCATATTATACATCAGGCTCACAACTTTTTTAGTATGGGCAATAGAAATCGTGGTGCACTCAATTCAGTATGATGCGTAATATGAAAGACATGTCACAAATACCACTATCATCCAATACGCATATCAATCTCACAACATTGTGTGGAGAGAGAAGGAGGCATTGCAGTATTTTCTCAAGAAAACACAAAAAAACCACTCTTTCATCACTCACATTTGCATCCGCTGCACACATTACATGTATTGCAAAAGTGGTAGTGTGATGTATGCCCATAAAATGCTTGACCACGTGAAATAATAAGACAGTATATCACAGAAAATGATTATTGAAACATTAAAAAATACATGCGCATCCTCAAGGCAACATCACACTATTCCATCAAATTCAGCACACAAGTCTCCAACCCGGTCAGTTCACATCGGAGCTTTGGAATAGGATATGGACATTCCTCAAAACTACTACAATTTATTGGTTTATCACAATACAAAACCCACAGTTCCAACAAGCATTGTTCGCAATTATGAACAAATGGAGGAAGAACACACAAAAGTTTTAATAACAGTTGAGAGGGAAAAGGTGGTGAAAGGGGCATGGATGTAAGAAGAAATGAACAATCGTAGTATTACAATGGCAGATTTTGAGGAAGTTGCAATAAAGGCACAACCGTCATCATGGTGCAATTTCAAACCATAGCACAAAGCATCATAAAAATTGAGGCATTGCTTTAGGTCCTCAAAACGCTATTTGAGTTCCAAAGCATAATGCACGACTTCCATATTAAGGCACAATATATTAAAGAAACCCATAATGGCACTGCACGGGCCTGTTAATGAGGTAGCATTCAAATTTGAAGAACAACGCAGCTTCGCAAATGAAAGAATTACCATTATCCTCCCAGCGCACACCGTGCATAACATTTGACAAGAAAACAATGTATTAATGGAGCTATTAAAAAGGTTTTAGAAAACTCTCAAGCAAATGCATATGGCAAGTGTAAAACTAGAATCCATAACCTTCGCCAGGATACTCGCAGTTATCAGAGCCGAGCTTTGGGATGTATGAAATCCTAAAAATAGCATTGCAAAGCAAAAGCCCAACAAAGAGATAATACATCAGAGAGTGATAAAGGCATCGGAGGACATTTTTAAAAGTCCCCTCGATACCCCATGTCTCTCCGATAGGGATGGATGAAATGCAAACATGAAGATAGCCATATTTTGTCAACAATTTCAAGAGTTCGAAATATAGTAGGAAACCCCAAGTCAAGGCAGAAATACAAATCGGCAAGACAACATTGTATTGGAGAGAGTCATTTTTAAGTTCCCTTGTTATACCGATGTCCACCATTTGGTCTTTCCAAAAAGTACAAAAGATATTGCAACGAAGAAACCTATGGGAGGAGATCAAAATATGGAACCATTTTTGCAGAAGCATGACATGCCAGTTTGACTAAAAAAGGTGTGATAGAACTAGTAGCAGACTATACAATTTGTCATGAAGGAGAGCCAATATCACTAGAAACATCCCATATGCTACGGCTAATAGGAGTTCAAAAAGCTACATTCCGCCTTTACCTTACATGCCGATGGGTAATTGGTGAATTTTAAATCTTCAAAAAACTCCAGCATCGAAAATCCCTTGGATGGTGCATAATAGATACATGTCAAACATTTGCAATTTTCAAGAGGCTCGACAAACAACTTCCAATCCAGGGGCATTTAAATAAACCATCCATCCAGACATTGATCCATGGTTTGAATCAACATTATTATTCTATTTCCATCAATTATCAGAAGAATGAACTTGAAGAAAAGATGCTTCTCAATTTGCACAAGAAGAAAGATTCAACGTGAAGAAGATATCGGTGGAGAGGATGGCTATCGGTGGAAGAAGAACCGCAGTCTCGCCAATATGCCGATGGGCAAAATATCATTCCATTCAAGCTGATAAATATTATTGGGAAAAAGTCATTAAGTTTGCTAATGATGAAAATTACATTCGGCTGGGTAGAATATTAAAATGAATAGTGCAAAATAAGAATTATTTCACAGAAGAATGAAGTATTTTTTACCCAAGGAAAGATTTTAAGAATGTTTTCATTCCGAGGTAAGATATTTCAAGGGGTTAATCAAGTGAGGTAATTATTTTACCTAGAGAACATTCCTATGTGAAAATGCGTTATAATGACCAGTGAAATATCTTTCACCTAGGAGATAAAGAGGGGTAATAATCTTCACCCAAATAATTATTTTGCTCCAAATAGAGGTGAAAAGAAAAATTGGATAAATATTAAAGTATGGAGAAATATTGTATTCTCGTGGGAACCCAAAGAAGATTAATTAATAATTAATTAAATAAACAAAGAGATGCACCCAAGAAGAATGTCGAGTGAAGCGTCACAACCCTCAAAAATATGCAGTATATATGTCGGGACCGTCATCAGAGAAAAAAATCAGTAGTAGTAGGATAGAAGACATGATCACCAATAGAGGATAGATTGCATCCATTCACCCATCCATTCCATCTCAGAAAATATTGTAATGCATATTATTTGAAATATAATGGAGCAAAATATTTTCATGTGGTAATTTTACTTCCAGTGTTCAACTGTCGTGTTTAAATCAAATCTTAAAGGTTATTGTACTGTCTCCAGAGTGATTTTCCTTTATTATTCGAATATATAATTCGTCAGAACACATTTGCTATTGCTGTGGGATTTTGTGATTGGTTTCATACTTTGAGTGAATTAAATTACTTTCAAGTAATTTGACTTAATTAGTTCCATGAGATTAAAATCCTTTTGAGATGATTATTTTGATTGGTTTCTCTCAAAGTTAAGAATTAAATATCCTTTCATGACATCATAGTAATATTGGAGAATAGCACTGGGATTAGTAAGAAGAGTACTGTAATTGACAAAATTGCACGTTTGCACAAGGTGCAGACACCTCAAGTGCCCAACTGTTAGAGTTAAGCTGAGAAGTGAGTTAACCAGGTTGGAGCAATCGGCCACCAGGATCAAATCTGCAAAACCAAATAACCTTCCACACAAGAGAGACAAGCAAAAAGAATGCTATATTGCCATGATACAACAATGTACTGAATTACATAATGTACAATGAGGCCTTGGTTATAAAGACCAAGGTGAGGCACAAGATGTTGTAGTCATGTGACAAGTGTCTTAATCCTATGACATATGACAACTATAGGATAAGATGACAACTATCAACAACAACTATCAACAACTAGACAAACTAGAAACATCTAGAAGACAACTAGAATGCTTCCTAAGTTAACTTAAGATGTGAACATGTGTGTGAGTATTATTTAACTAAAAATTAGTTAAATAATATGAATTATCTACACAACAAAGGTTAAACTAGATAGGTAATAACCCTGTTCACACCAACAACCCCCCCTTAAGTGCAACTTAGGGAGGAATAAACAAATGCAAATATGGGTCCCGACAACAAGGCCATATTAGGTACCCATGTACAGACAATCTCTCACAAGAATAGAAAAGGAGAAAACCTCATGGGAAAAAACTCCTGTCCAAAAGAGAGAAAAAACATGCAAAGAAAAAGCATGAAAAAGTGAAGGAAGGAGGACTCAAGAAGACCCCCCAAGGACAACTTCCTTCACCCCAAGCATCAATCACAACTGAAGATAACGAGGCGATGCCAAAGGTTTAGTGAAGATGTCCGTAACCTGCTCCTCAGTAGGCAAGTACTCCAAGCTGAGAACACCATCCTGGATGAGCTGCCTGATGAAGTGCATGTGGATCTCGATGTGCTTAGTACGCTGATGCTCCACAGGGTTGCAAGAAATATGAATGACACTCTGATTATCATACCAAAGAGTAGTGGGATGATTTGGAGGAAATCCAAACTCAGTCATCAATTGTCAAAGCTAAAGAACCTCCTGGCTAGCCAAAACTGCCCCTCGATACTCAGCCTATGTCGATGATAATGCAATAGCTGTCTGCTTCTTGCAAGACCATGCAATTGGACCAGAACCACGGCAGAAAACAAAGCCAGAAGTGGACTTCCGATCATTAACATCACCAGCCCAATCTGAGTCAGTGAAGCCCATAATCAAAGAAGCTCCTGATGTGTAATGAATGCCAAAGTGTGATGTGCCCTGAATATACCTCAATATACGTTTGGTTGCCTTCCAATGACTCTCATGTGGCTCCTGAGAGAACCGGGAGACAAGTCCAACCGCAAAGGAAATATCAGGACGACTGTGTGTCAAGTACAAAAGACTACCAACCAACTGCTGATACAATGTAGCATCAACTGTGGGAGTAGTGCAACTGGAAGACAGTACAACACCTGACTGAAATGGTGTAGGGGCAGGCTTGCAATCAGCCATGCCAAATCTCTGAAGCAAATCAAGAGCATACTTTTGCTGAAAAATGAAGATCCCCTCAGTAGTCTGGCGAACCCGAAGACTAAGGAAGCAGTGCAGAAGACCAAGATCTGTCATATCAAAGCGCTCCATCAATGCTTGTTGAATACTCTGGATCATGGAGATAGAACTGCATGTGAGAATCAAATCATCCACATAAAGCACAAGGATCAAAAGATCATCTCCACGTCTCTGAGTGTAAACTCTAGGGTCAGAATGACATTGTGTGAAACTAGAAGCAAGCAGGAAACTATCCATCTTCTCATACCAAGCCCTAGGGGCTTGTTTGAGACCATATAATGAATGATGAAGCCTGCAAACAAGTGAAGAGTCCTGCACAAAACCTGGAGGCTGCTCCATGTAGATCTCCTCATGAAGATCACCATGCAAGAAGGCACTCTTCACATCCATCTGATACACTGACCATCCTTGAGATGTAGCAAGAGAAAGTACAAGATGAATGGAATTCATCTTGGCAATAGGAGCAAAGGTCTCAGAGTAGTCAATACCCTCAACCTGAGAAAACCACTTAGTAACAAGACGAACCTTGTACTTGTCTATAGAACCATCAGCTGCATATTTGGTGCGGTACACCCACTTGCACTGAACCAATTTTCTTCCCTTAGGAAGAGGAACAAGATCCCAAGTATACTTCTTCATTAAAGAAGAATACTTCTCAACCATTGCACTGTCCCACTCTGGAATACCTGCGGCATATGAAAACTTCTGAGGATTCGTGGAAATAGCATGACTCAAAAGACTGATACCTGCTGTCTATGAATGAGTGCGGAAAGTATCTGTGGGATCACCAACAAGAGGACCAACCTCCTCAAGAGTAGTGCAGGCCCATCGAGGCAAAAAAGGTGCTAGAGGAGGTGGTGGAGCAGGACCTTCATCTGTATCATCCTGAAGAAGAAAAACATCTTCAAGTGATGATGAAGTAGGCGAAGTATGTATTGAGGAAGAAGAAGTGGTGGAAGAATCCACTTGTGTGAAGGACTCATCAAAATGTACATCTCTACGAAAGTAGACATCCTGAGTAACAGGATCAAACAACTTGTAAGCCTTCACATCCTCACAATATCCAACAAAAATCAAAGGTTGACTCTTCTTCTCCATAGCCTTATGCCGACCATTTGGAATTGTCGGCAAGAGACACTATATGGATTCATGATTGTTGTCATTGATGGCAACAAAGTTCATTCCACACATCTGCAAGACATGGTGTGTCTCTACCGGAAGTTAGAGTGAAGAATGTTGTGGTCCGGTAAACAAGAACAGAGCATATGGCAAGGTCTGACAGACAGGTCCGGATCTCTCAGAGGAAGTATCTTGGTAAAGTGCAGATTTGGGGAAGTAAAGAGTACTACCTTGAGTGATAGATTCCAAGGTTTTAGCCTCCGGTGATAGATGAGGCAAAAGATATGAATACTTGAGTACCGGGTTCCTGAGTGACAGTGTGAACAGAGGAAGAACTGACTGATAGAACATCAGACTACTTTTCAGATGTGTTACTGATAGTGTTAAAGGTTATGAAGGCATGAATCATGTTTGGCTGACATGATTAATGATTTCTACAAGTATATGCTTGATCCGCATTGCTTGATGTGTAAGGATTCAGCCGACAGAACAGAGTTTGTGAGAAGATTGACTGTTCCGAGTGCCGACTAGAAAGATAATGAAATCACTTGTGCGGATATATATAAAGGATGGATTTAGTTGTGAGAAGTGTTGTGGTGATATGAGGTATGCGAATAAAAGTAGAGCAGAGCAGAAGCAGTAAGGAAGGTCCGGTATGTGAAAGGAAAGCAACATAAGAGAAGAGGAAAGATGAAGTGCAGCAGATCAGTGTACTGAGCCTAACCAGAACTGAACTCTAGCATATGTGGATGCTTCCAATTAGTTCAAGTATTGTATAACATTCTTTTGTAGATAGTGTGTCTCCTTGTAGGCAGTGTGCCTCCTTTGTGAGCAGTGTGCTCGGGTAGTGAGCCCTAATGGGCAAGTGTCATTTTGTATTTTCTTATTCTTCTAACAGAGAATAATCTTTGGGTTAATCACCTTGTGGTTTTCTCCCTTAACAGGGTTTCCACATCAAAAATACTGTGTCATGTGTTTTTCCTTTTCATGGTAATGTTTGCTTATTTGAATTAATGTTGCATTGATTAATAAGAAAGTTCAGAAAGAAGAAATAATTAGGATAACTGATTCACCCCCCTCTCAGTTATCAACAATTGGTATCAGAGCTAAGTTCCTCCTAACAGAGTCTAACAACTCGAGGAAGATCTGGGAGTCCAAATGGATGCATATGGTTTAAGGGAGCAACTCAAGACTACCCTTGAGGATCTTGAACAGTCAAACTCTGAAGTCAATGAATTAAAGGAAAGACTCAAACAGGCTGATGATTTCATGAGAGAACTAAAAGACAAATTAAGTCTCTCTATGAAAAAGAGAAAGGAGCTGCTTCAGCAATTGGCAAGACAAGGTGAAGAAAATAATGCAAATGAAGAACTGACTGAGAAAACCAAGTTATGTGAAAAGTTATCAAAAGAAATCATTATGGTAAGACATGAAATGGAATCAGGAGTTATAAAGTTTACCCAAGAAATTGAAGAGAAAAGAAAAACTGAAGATAATCTAAGACAATCTCTCAAGGAGAAATCAGAAGATTGCCACCAGATGGATAGAATTATCAGACATCTTGAATCTGATCTTGAAGATGCTAAAGATAATGAAGAAAAACTTGAGCATCAAATTGTCTCTCTAAAAAGGGATCTTCAAACAACAAATGAGTATAAAGAGAAATTCAAGATAAGTTCTGCTCAACTTGAAGTTCTTCTTGGAAGTCAAACAAAGGTAGATGACAAATGTGGTTTGGGATATGAGAAAGGAGAAAGCTCTGGATCCGGTCAGAAGAATTTTGGATCAGAAAATCTAAGGAACAGGCCTAGAAGACCTCCGGTAAGACAACCCAATGCTCAAAGATATCCATCCTTCAATGGATACTGCCACAGCTGCAATCACTTTGGTCACAAAGCTAATCAGTGCAGAAAGAGAATGAATCAGACTAATTCATCCTTCTCCGGACAATGTTTTAACTGCAAAAGGTATGGTCACAAGTCTCATGAATGCAGAAATATGCAAATGAACAAATCATTCAATGGTAGATGCTTTGCATGCAATAGAGTAGGTCATATGGCTAATCAATGCAGATCAAGAGGATATCAATCAAATATGCAAAGAAATGTTGTTTGCCAAATCTGTAATAGGTCTGGTCATAATGCAAAATTCTATAGAAGCAAGAATCAAGAGAAAAGAGGTCCGGTATATCATAGTCAGAATCAAGATAAGGGTAAACAAAAGGTGAATGCAGATGAAGTTAGGAATGAGATGAACAAGATTTGGGTGAAGAAAAGTTTAGAGAATGTAGAGGTTGGATCCGCACCAGACTCTGGTGCTGATATTCCTTCTAAAAACTAAAAGGTGAGCTCTGGCTCAGGGGGAGACACAAAGAAAACCTTGTTCCCCCAGCCAGTTAAGTGGTGCCTGAAATTGGCACATGAGAAGCTGCGGATCAAAGGGTTTCTAGAGAAACATGTAAAGAAGGTCAGGTAAAGATCTGAGAGATCTGCAAGAAAATTTAAAAGGTTTAATTCCTTCAAAATTGGTCTAGTTAAGCAAGTCTTCCAGTAAAATAGGTTTCTCACAAGATTGGCCCGGTATGAATCCAAATTGATACAGCTTGATCTGCAGATACATAAGATGATCAGAAGGACAAGTGGATATGATGATTCATCACTAACATTGATCACAAGGGAATCATAATGATCCAGATGAATTTCTTCCTTCTTGAACAAGGAAAACTAGGCAAACCAGAATGAATTAGGTTGCGCATTTATTGCAAGGTGAAAACTAGGGCTTCTTGGAATAAAAGAGTTCATTTGTCTGTCATTTACACACTTGTACACTCACATGCGAAGAAGAAAGAAAAAGAGCTCTGCAAACAACTTCTCCCAAAAGATCAAGGTAACTCTTCATACAGCTCTATACGGATTTCTTTGTGTGCCCTAACCTGTGTAAAAGGTATTTATCGTTCTTGATATCCTTCAGTAAGATTGTTTGATGATGGCTACTCTGAATATAGTAAAGATCTCTGATAGACCTCGCCCTACATTTAAGAAACATCCATACAAATCCTTGGTGGTAGACCCCCTAGGTGCATTTTCTAGTGTTCCGCATGGCGTCTTGCACACCGAAGATATTAGGGTTTATATACATGCAAACATTGAAGAGTTTGGGGAATTCAAACTAAGACACATATACCACAAGTAGTTAATAGATGATTCCTTTGAGATCAAACCTCAGTATAAGGGCATCCGGGAAAAGCATTTTGATCAGTTCATTCATTTCCCCTGCTTTGAAGAAGATGAATGGGTCCGATATGTTTTAAGTAGGGTGCATGATAACTTCCTATGGCTGAATAGATCTTGCAAGATCACCAAGGAAGCAATTAGGGCAGTAACTAGTTTACATTCCTCCGGAGGAATTCCAGTCCTCAAATCTGTCAAAAACAGCATTGTCACAGAGGCCACCAGATCAAAATTTGATAAGAGGGCAATGACCATTGAAGATATTACTGACCCGGATATCAAGTATGCATCTATGATAATAGGATACAAGATATATCATTCTAGTAGGGAGAATTTAGTATCCGAAACTACAGTATACACGGCCTATGAGATGCTGAGAAAAAATGCAGAATATGATCTCTGTGAACTTCTTTTGAGCCAGTTAATGGAAAACATACAAAAGATCAAAAAGGACAAGAAAAACTCTTTCAAATATGGTGCACTAATAGTATGTTTATTTTTCTACTTCATGAATGTGTTGCTCGGATCAAATTGATGGGTATGGCAGAATGACAAACTGGTAGTAGTTCAGATCAGAGACTATTTGCATGGGCTTGGGGATGCTAAAGCAAGAAATACAGCCATGTGGGGATACTTCAAAAACTTTCAGAACATGATGCAATCAAGAGAAAGGATTCCCCAGTCTCTTGTTGAGAAATACAAGGACACAGTCTGCTTTATGGTAGAGATTGATCAGTGCCTAATGGAGGCAGTAGAACCAAGGACAGTCTGGATCATGCCCATGGGGTATGAAGTTGATGAATAGATTGTAGAGCTGCATGTTCAACACATGCTGAGTCAGCCTAAAGATCCAAAGGCAGAAAGGTTTGGAACCTTTGAGGAGCTGAGTGTAAAGATCCATGTGGAACTCAGAGAACCAGAGACGAAAAGGAAGGTGAGAAAAGAAGTAGAACATATTGCACAAGGCCTTGGGATCTCAAAGGAGGCACTTGATGCCAACCGGGAAAAGAGACAAAAAGCTGATGAAGAGAAGAAAGAGGCAGAAAAAGGAAGCAAGAAAAGTGCTCTGGTAGAAACTTCCACCCGGACCAGATCTTCAAAGAGACCAGCACCTGTCCCAGCTAAAAGCTCAAAACTGGAAGTCCAAGCATCCGGTAAAGGAGAGAAAAGGTCAAAGACAAAAGCCACAAGGGCTTATGCAAGTCAAAGAGATGAAGAAGAAACTGAATCAGATGAGGGGATAAAGGAAAGAAAGAAGCAGAAGAAGAAAGGATTCGGTCAGCCCTCCACAGGCCAAGACAAGGAAGAAATAGCAGAGGAATTTGTTGAAAAGCCCACCCTGTCCCTAGAAAGTGTAATCAAATCAGTCACTGTGGATGGAAACCTTCAACCAATGGCCGAATTCTATGATGATTACAATGAGGCCGACCAAAAGATCCTGCAGGAAGCTACAATCAGGTATCTGAACATTTACAATAAAGCTTTTATTAAAATTATCTCTCTAATTCCTAAGAGTCTAGAGAAGGAGTTGGAAATGAGAAAGACTAATGCCATGGCAAAAGACCTTGAGATCTGGGAACAGATTGCTATTCAGCTATATCCTTCAATTGATCCCAAGACAATGAACATGGTATTCAAAGACTACAAGGATGAATTCAAGAGCAAAGCAAGGATGAATCAGCGTATGCTTCCGACAAGGTAGCCAAGGACACTGAAGAGATTCTCTGGAAAACCTTCAAAAGATTTAATCTTCCTATCATAGAGGACTTGGGTACTGATCCTACAAATGTTGCAGAAGAAACTCTTGAGAAAATGTCAGAAGAGGTGGGCCCCGAATAGACTAACATTTCCCCTCCGGTTTCCCCTACAGTCTCCAGATCTAAAGGAGAAGAAAAATCACAGGAGAAAGAAGCAGAGGTGAAGAAAAAAGAAGATGATAGTGCTAAGGTTGTAGAAGGAGAGAAGACTTCAGCAGAGAAAACCACAACTGCTAGTGGTGAAGGAGAGAAAACTCCTAAGGACAGCTCCAAGACTGCAGAAGAGAAGAAACATCTGTCTCTGGCAAGAGACACTGCACAAACTGTCCAAGAATTCCTGAACAAAGAAATAATGGAGATTGATGAACCGGAGCTTCTACAAGGTCCATTCAATTTTGATTCTCTTTCTTCGGTACAGACAATAAAGATAGCTTAATTTGCAAATGCTAAGGCCAATGAGAAACTCCTAAAGTCTCATATGGAAGACTGTGAGTTGATAGAAGTTGCATCCGGAGTGCTGGAAAAGATCATGCCATCTTTTCAGAAGGATCCCACAGCCTCCTCTTTCGGTAATCTCAAAACCTTAATGAGCGGTGTTAGTACACATTTTGATTCTCTAGAAAAATCAGCTGAAGAAAAGGTCCGGAAGGAGTTTTTGGATAAGAGATTCTCAGAGGTACAAGGATTAATCACTAATGATAGGAGAAATATGAGTATTGGGATAAAGAGCTTAGAAAATGCTTTTAAGGATGGCGGTGAAATATACAAATTTTGTATCTCCTGGTCCAAAGTAATAGTAGAGATTGAGAAGAAAATAAAAGAGCAAGAGGATAAACTACTAAGTTTATCTCAAAGTTTTGATCCTCTCTCTTTCTCCATAGTAAATCAAGAGTGTCAAACTATTGCAATCACAAATGCAATAAAGAATTTTGAGAAGGAAAGGAAGAACTTGATCAGCCGGATGGGTGAACTTAGGAGGATCATTGTCCCTAAGTTAGAGGCTATGCATGAGGCCATAAGTGAAGCTCAAATCATAGCCTAGACAAATGATCCGACAGATCTAAAAAGGGCAGATGCGTTTGCATTCCTGTTGAGTGGGCATATCTCAATTTTGGACAGGATGAAGCAGAGTTGGGCGATAGAAGTTGTACAGTTGAAGAACACTTTTGCAGACATACTTAAGTATATGTAAGTACAACTTGTATATATATACTTATGTGGCTAAGTATAGTAAAATTTTTGAAAATTTTGGTGTGCGGACCCTACCCTTTGCCATTGATGTCAAAGGGGGAGTGAAGAGTAGTGAAAAATGAGGAATCCAACTAAGGGGGAGCTCCGAAAAATATATATAAAGACAGAGCATCAGCCAAGGGGGAGCCTAGTGTAAACACTTAGTCATTTTTCACTGAGTGTTGCCATTAATGCCAAAGGGGGAGATTGTTGGCAAGAGACACTATATGGATTCATGATTGTTGTCATTGATGGCAACAAAGTTCATTCCACACATCCGCAGGACATGGCGTGTCTCTACCGGAAGTCAGAGTGAAGAATGTTGTGGTCCGGTAAACAAGAACAGAGCATATGGCAAGGTCTGACAGACAGGTTTGGATCTCTCAGAGGAAGTATCTTGGTAAAGTGCGGATTTGGGGAAGTAAAGAGTACTACCTTGAGTGATAGATTCCAAGGTTTTAGCCTCCGGTGATAGATGAGGCAAAATATATGAATACTTGAGTACCGGGTTCCTGAGTGATAGTGTGAACAGAGGAAGAACTAACTGACAGAACATCAGACTACTTTCCGGATGTGTTACTGATAGTGTTAAAGGTTATGAAGGCATGAATCATGTTTGGCTGACATGATTAATGATTTCTACAAGTATATGCTTGATCCGCATTGCTTGATGTGTAAGGATTCAGCCGACAGAACAGAGTTTGTGAGAAGATTGACTGTTCCAGGTGCCGACTAGAAAGATAATGAAATCACTTGTGCGGATATATATAAAGGATGGATTTAGTTGTGAGAAGTGTTGTGGTGATATGAGGTATGCGAATAAAAGCAGAGTAGAGCAGAAGCAGTAAGGAAGGTCCGGTATGTGAAAGGAAAGCAACATAAGAGAAGAGGAAAGATGAAGTGCAGAAGATCAGTGTACTGAGCCTAACCGGAACTGAACTCCAGCATATGTGGATGCTTCCAATCAGTTCAAGTATTGTATAACATTCTTTTGTAGACAGTGTGTCTCCTTGTAGGCAGTGTGCCTCCTTTGTGAGCAATGTGCTCGGGCAGTGAGCCCTAATTGGCAAGTGCCATTTTGTATTTCCTTATTCTTCTAACAAAGAATAATCTTTGGGTTAATCACCCCGTGGTTTTCTCCCTTAACAGGGTTTCCACGTCAAAAATACTGTGTCATGTGTTTTTCCTTTTCATGGTAATGTTTGCTTATTTGAATTAATGTTGCATTGATTAATAAGAAAGTTCAGAAAGAAGAAATAATTAGGATAACTGATTCACCCCCCCTCTTAGTTATCAACAGGAATGAATGCCCAAGCCTCACTACCAAATACTCTAAAGAAGGATACATTCGGCTTGACATGGGACCAAGCCTCCTCGGGAGTCATATGCTGCATTGCCTTGTGAGGCATACAATTCTAAATATAGTTGGCACAATTGACTGCTTCAGCCCAAAAAGCAGGATCCATAGACCTAGATTGTAGCATGCAATTTGCCATTTCCCGTAATGTCCTCTTCTTTCTCTCAGCCACACCATTCTGCTGAGGAGTGTAAGGAACTGAAAATTGATGCTTAATTCCATGCTCACTGCAGAAATCCTAAAAAGCTTGGTTCACATATTCCCCCCCATTATCTGTGTGTATCTGTCAAAGAGAAAGACCTGACTGCTTCTCCACAAATGCCTTGTATGTCCTGAATGTGTCAAAAACATCACTTTTGTACTTAAGAAAGTACATCCATGTACATCTTGAGAAATCATCAATGAAAGTGAGCACATACTTGGCCCCTGAAAATGAAGGAGTTGGGAAAGACATGAGATCACTATGAACCAACTCCAATGGTGTCGAAGTTCGTGTAGCCTGAGCCTTAGGAAAGGGATCCTGATGATGTTTGCCAAGTACACAACCCAGACAAACTCCCTCTCTACAAGAAATCTTAGGTAGACCAACAACCAACTTCTTTGTGTTCATCTGTTGAAGATAACTGTAATTCAGATGTGCAAACCTTTCATGCCAAAGCTTTCTCAAAGCATTGGCATGTGCTATAAGAGATGATCCTGATCAAGACTCAAATCCATCAAATCTGTATAGTCGTGATCCATGATCCACTCTCCCTGTAGCAATAACTATCTCAGGATCTTGTAGCTGTCTAATAACCACATTGTGAGGAGTAAACTCAACTTTCTTCCCATCCCCAGGATGACAAATCTGATAGATTGAGAGAAGATTGTCAGAAATCTTGGGAACAAAAAGAACATCTTCAATGCAACCATCTTGCAATTGAACAGTGCCTGTCCCCATGACTGAAATCTGTGAAGAGTTCCCCACTGCAATTTGAGAAGTGCTAGTATCAGAAAGAGTCTCAAGTAGATCAAGTGAATTGGTCATATGGTGTGAAGCACTTGAATCAAGTATCTAGCTATCTGAAGATGCAAGCAAGCCATGTGCAGAAAGAGCATGTCCTTTGCCTGAAGAGGAGGGCTTGGGAAGAGAAATCTTGTGCTTCTTCATAGCTTCCTCCAAAGCCTCTAACCTCTTGAAATAATGAATCATGACCTGTCATGCCACAAAAAGAACAAGTGCCGCCTTTCTTTTTCTTTATCTTGGAGGAAGACTCACCAGATTTGGAAGGATTAGGTGGAGGAGTGGGCTTCTAATCATTCTTCGGCTTTGGTTTGAAGTGAGACTCACTACCTGAAGGAGATTCTATCTTGGGCTTCTTCTTATTCTTACCTTTACCCTTGGAGGATGAGGCCATCAAGGCTCGACTCTTAGAACTAGGAAGTGCATCCATTTGAAGTAACTTGGTTTGCTCCCTAGTAAGACGCTCACAAAATAGCTCAAAGCTAGGCATCTTAAAGTCTTTCCCAAAGGCATCCATAGTAGAATAGAAGGTAGATGAAAACACCTGAAATGGGCCCTTTAATTTCGACAAAATCAAGAAGATACATTCCTTTTCAGTTTTATCATGCCCACACCCTTTCAATTGTGACAAGATCATCTTGAATTTCTCTAGAAAATCTTGGATAGTAGGAAAATTGTCTAGAGAGAGTGATGTCAATTCTGCCTCTAGTTGCAAGATTTGGAATTCATTGACAGTACCATACAATTCTGCAAGCTTATCCCAAATTTACGTAGGTGTTTTACACTCCACAATATGAAACAACAAGTTATCTGATACATGCAATCCTATGATTCCTGTAGCTTCATCTAATTTGTTCTTATAAGCAAATATTTCAAACTCCTTAGTGAAACTAGGTGGATTATCCTCTAGCATTTGCCAAAGGCCCTTAGATTGCAGTAGTTGTTTCATTTTTAACTTCCATGTGTGGTAATTATGTGGAGTGAGTGGTTTTATCGTCACACTTTTTGCCATGTGTAACAGAAAAAACACCAAGAACCAAAGACACAAGGGCACTTAAATCGTGCCTTTCACCCCCCCCCAAAATGTATTAACAATGTAATTGTAACCGCCAACAAAGTACAATGAATGAATTTGTACAATCGACAAGCTTAAATCAACCGTTTATAACACATGGTGATTTTTACAATTTTTGAGCAAAAAAAACTTGTCAAGGGAAAAAACATAAGCTAGAATTAGATTCCTTGCAATTTTTTGAGCAATTTCAAAAAAAATTTCACCAGATTTCGACATCGTATGCAAAAGATATGTCAGTTGCAAGAAAAGCACGAATTGTACCTTCAAGCTGAAAAAACTAGCAAAAAATGACGAAATCTGAACAAATCACCTATACAACAGTGAAATTCACTGAACCACCTTTCCGATGACTATAAGAACATGAAAATCTACCTCTTGGTTTGCAAGATATGACAAAAAGAAAAAACTCCCTCTTTGTCGAAATTTGCAAAAAAAACGTCCTTGGCTTGCATGCAACAAGATCAACGAAATGATCAGGCAATTGAACCAACAAGAAAGGTGGAGGAGTTTGTTTGTGAGTGGGTAGGCCACCTTCCTAACTAGGCCTCAATCACCATCTTTGACAAACGACAAACAAACTAATAATTGTTCTCCTCCTTTGTTTGAAACTGTGTTCTCTATGTGTTTTTCCTTACAATCAATTGGTTTTGTAGACATAAATGAAAAAAGGAAAAAACAACCTATGAAATCAAACAATGGTTGTTGCTGAGGCCGATGCTTACTTGGTGGATGATGGTGATTACAGATCCAAGTCAGATCCAGTCTATAATGCTGAGTTGAACAATGACTTAGATCAGCAAATTAATATGAATGTGGTTTGATTGGATCCACAAATATGCCGAAGTCACTGGTGACCTCCCACTGGCGGTTTAAACAAATCTACAATAGAAAAAAGTTCTCATATTGGGACCGTAGCACCCAATTAGGCTCAAGATGAATTCATGGTGCAAGAACTCGCCAAGGAATCCAAGAAGTTGCTGTGGAGGCCACAAAGGCCAATCGGATCTAAAGATGCCAAGAGACTGATGCAAATTTACCTTTGAGCATGTGGCATAGTCAGCTTTCAACATCTCCCAGCACCTTTCATAGATCCAGTGACGGAGGTCTTTTCTGGTGACTGTTTATAACAAACGACAGTCCAATTTCCTCCGCCGGTCTACAAAGTCTTTGGTGGTTGTTAGATCTTTGTTGACCAATCTTCCATCCAGCAGTCGAATTATTTTCGGTAGTGTGTTTTGGAGTCTCCGCAAACAAATCTGCGACCAAATCACAGTCGGCGAGGAAGATCAATGAGTAGGCAATCTTTTTCTTAAACCTACCATCTGCTAATCTCAGTTTCAATTACCTTAGAACAAGGCAGAACGATGCTCCAAAGCCATGTCGACCCCGTGAATACAGATCGCGGGCTACCAATCTAAACCAGAAATTTAGGCACCAAGATTGAACATGGAAGCCAAAGAATGAAGGTGGCGCAAAGATCTAAATCTCAGTGCAGCGAAGGCATCCATGGAGGCTTGAAATCTCCTGATTCGGGCCAAGTACAATAGAGATCACGATGGAATTCAAACAAAAATGCAATGATTTGAGATCAGACTATCAATGCATGAGGCAAATATAACCATCACCAATTATATAGACATAACCAAGATCTGATTCGACGACGAAATCCAAACATACAAAAAACAAAAAATGCGTGGAGATTTGTATGTAGAGATCTAAATCTCAGTGCTGATCTGGTGTAGATAATGAATGTAGATCAAACCAAGAGCCAAAAGACAACCTACAATCAGGTCGTGTTGACCAACAATTACCTTGCACACTATGTCCAAAATCAAGTTTTGAATAGTCGATCTTTACTAACTTGGGCAATCTGAACTCAACGGTGAACTCCTTTTTGAGCCAGGATGTACTAGCAAAAAGTTGACAAAAATGAGAAGGGGCTTGCAGGATCAAAGCTCTGATACCATGTTGGAGCAATCAGCCACCAAGATCAAATCTGCAAAACCAAATAACCTTCCACACAAGAGAGACAAGCAAAAAGAATGCTATATTGCCATGATACAACAATGTACTGAATTACATAATGTACAATGAGGCCTTGGTTATAAAGACCAAGGTGAGGCACAAGATGTTGTAGTCATGTGACAAGTGTCTTAATCCTATGACATATGACAACTATAGGATAAGATGACAACTATCAACAACTAGACAAACTAGAAACATCTAGAAGACAACTAGAATGCTTCCTAAGTCAACTTAAGATGTGAACATGTGTGTGAGTATTATTTAACTAATAAATAGTTAAATAATATGAATTATCTACACAACAAAGGTTAAACCGGAAAGGTAATAACCCTATTCACACCAACAAACCAATCATACATATCTTTATCCATTATCCATCTATTATCCATCGACTCCATTAGCCCAATAGATTTGGGCACTGGTCTTATTCATTTCACTAAGTTGAACATATTCACTCAATTTACCTTGATATTGCTTATACAATTTATATCAAATTAGAAGTATACCAATTCCTTTTTAGAATTCCATAGAAGTAATTAGCAAGCTCTCATCTATTCCACACCCTTTGCCACTATGGATATATCCATCAACTCAAACATATCCATTCAATCTGCTTTATCTCTCAAGGTACACTCGCCTAGGTTTAGCAGACCCTAAAGTGCAGGGAGTCATCAATCATTTAGGTTAACTCTATTAGTTGGTTAAAAAATGTTGCAAGTCTGATCATAGAGGTAGCATCCTGTTAGGATTTGTAACCTGCATTTTTGAGACCCAACATGCTCATCAAAAACTATATAGTTAATGCATTAGTAGTGGTAGTAAGCTCCCTTGAACTAGGTACTGATTCAAAATTCAAGTGGTTCTTAGTACAACTATTCCCCATCCTTGTTGTTCTAGATAACATTCATAATTTATAGGTCTTTGAAGACAACAAACATATTCTAGATTTCATTACAAATTCAAGAGTTTTTGAAATGGAAATTATTCATGAACCTGAAAACCAATTGAATACCTAAAGGGATGGTATCATTAAAAATATTATTTTACTCATATTAGATTAGTAAAAAAAGAGAATTGTAGACTTTGGAGGTGAAGAGTATGAACCCTATAACTTGAGCATTGAAAGTGAAGTAAAGATTGTTCTTCTTGGGAAGGCTTGCATGACAAAAGAAAAAGAAGGTATGATACAAACACTTAAATATTATTTGGAAGTTATTAATTAGAGTTATAAAGAGATAAAGGTCTTTGATACATTAATTATGACTCACACAATTCCATTTGTTAATTCTTGAAAAAGTTAGTTCCTAAACTTGCATAATTTTCATCCAAATCCCTCAAAATTCATTCTAAATGCACCCTTGAGGTATGCCCTGTGTCATGCCTTGGAAAAATATTGAAAATCATAAAAATGGCTATGTAATGAAGGTCGTCGGGTAGTTCCCAGTTAGGTGGAAATCCTCAACCGAATGGAACAAGCCAGAAAAGAGGAAGAGAGAGGACGCCAGCCAGTTCTTGGTCAGGTGGAAATCATCGACAGATAGGAACACTAGGAAATGAGGGGTTGAAATTGAAATTTTAAAATCTTTTAAAGTGTTGTTAAAGTTGTTTTAAATGCATTTTCCCACCTATGACAATAAAATGCATCCTTACCTACTGAAGAATTTTATTAATGCATAGGTCGACCCAATCGAAGGAAAATGATAAGTTAATTGCAAAATGAGGGTAGGTGGATGTTTTCATTAGTAGCTGTTTGACACCCTAATTTGTTTCCCGCCTGGATTGTTGAGAGTGATAATGCAATGCTATGTGTGCATCAAACAAAGAAGAGGTATTGTGTGGCACCATAGGTGGTTGGTGAGAGTTAATATTGATGCAGATGGGTAGGAATTTCATGCCCAAATGCTATGGTGCAATTTGTAGCTATATATGCAAGTTATAAGGATAGATTGAGGGTTGGTCTTTTGGGCATTTCTAGGTGACAAGTGTGCAGGGCGGCCAAGGTTATAACCAACGACATCTCCAATTCTTCAGGAAATAGCATTTGAAGTAATATGAATATTGCAATGCAAAATCTAATATCATTTATAAATGTCTCCATTGTTGCATGTATTTTTTCAAGGAATCTCTAAATCATAGCTAGGGTTCCTCAAACATGTTTTATGGTGTGAATGTAATCAGAGATTTGGAGAATTTGATACGTTCTTAATACATTGCATGAGTTGTAATGATCATTTCAATTTTGCATATGGATGAATCTAGTGTAAGAATGGATTACAAAGCATGTTTATTATCTGATATTAAGTTATATGCATTTGGGTATTCCAAATAGGTGACCGTATGTTCTTTTATTATTGCTCTCCTTTGATAAATTGGATATTATGTAGCCCATTAAATATGCACCAGTTTGGGAGGTGTTTGATCACCCACACCCATTTAAAAACCAAATCTAATCCATTGAGTGTGAAGTAGAAGTAGTTAGATATGTATGCCTTGTGTGATTCTGCATTATAACTGTTGATCTCTAAAAGGGACACTTAGAAACACAGTTTATGGAAGGTTTTGCAAATGGGAGATCAAAATGCACTCTGCAAAACAACCTCTGAGATTTTAGAAGCTGGCTCTTTAGTTTGTTCATTGGGGGGAAAAGGGGAAGAGAAAAGCTATTAAACAAATCTAAACCAAGGTGATACACTGAAACTTGAGATAATTCATTTACCAGTTAGCATAGTATAGTCCCAATTTTGTTAGCTTCAAAGGGATTTGAAAGAGTACTAGACATGATTTGAAACGCCATAATCATCATATAAATTGAACTTATAAAAGCATGAAGCATGACATTAAATGATTATAACTATTCCTGAATAGACATAGAGCAATATGCTAAGTAGATTTAACAGAAAATAACACAACATAGAGGCAAGAATTGCACAATTGATGTCTTAGATTTCTATTCAACAACTTAAAATGTTAAGGTCTCAAGATATATTACAATAAAAAATGATTGCCAGGCTATGAAAACTCTTCTTCTCCAAAGTGATGAACCCCTCCTATAATGACAATTCTCCATTTTAAAGAAAACTCTCTATCAGAGAGAGCACAACTGAAAAGATTCCTTGAAACCACCCACGAGGCCCCATCATGGCAGCCATTGCAACTGCCACCTGGATAAATATGCCCATCTCCACCCTTTGCGGTTGCAGTGCCATCTACCCTGCTCCACTACCCTGCTACAAAACCATCTGTCCCGCCCCACCACTTTGCTTTAAAACTGCCAAGCACCCGCTGAGGAATATGGCGTGTGGTACTCTTGTTGCTGAAACACATGGCAACTACCTATTTCCTCCGCAAGCATCCCTCTCCAAAAAGAACCAATAGCGCACTGAGAAAGCTCCCCGATCTTTGGAGAGGCTCTGACTTGCGTCCTGCTGACACGTAGCTTTCTTCACTCACTCCACACATTGTTAAATAAAACCTTAGTGCCTTTTTCCAAATGGAAAGTGAACTGGACACGTGGTGAGATGGCACAACTTGTAGAAAGTTTTGCCTTTGCCGTTGATAGAAATTACGCCCTGCTGACACGTGGCTTACACAGAGATATATCATAAGAGGAAAAGCGAGGCCCAACGCTTTATAAACTTCCAATAGGTTAGGCTGCCATGCGATGCCCTCATGCAAATTTATAAAGGAAAACACCCTGTGAATTTTAGAACTTGCACCGCTTTGACACGTGGCACACTCCGTTCACTCTACACATTTAGAAGAAAACTGAAGGCTATGGGAGATGCAGTCTACAACTCTTGGTGACTATTTGGGGACCTTCACCTACAGAGGCAAGAACCCAAAAACTCTGGTTCACAAAAAGAAGAAGAAGAAAATGCACAAAACCTACAACTTTGAAAGGGATGATTGCAAAGGTGGCCCAATCTGCTTCTGCAGGTTGTGCCTTTTGCTACAATGCTTCAAAAGCCCAATTGAGATCAATCATCTCCTTGAAAGAAATAATGTTTAAAGTAGCCAATGCAGCGTCAATATGGAATTTTAACTGTGCCAAAGGATATAAAATTGAATCAACCTTGGCGGCGCTCGACGAGGAGCTCAGGTTCTAAAAATGGACTGATCCTATTGCCAGGTTTCCAAAAGATGCTTAATTGGGGCCTCTGCCAAAACTAACTCATCTGGAAGGAAAGGAGAAGGGAGTCCCAATTGGACCAACCACTCAATATGCCCTTTCATATGCTTCACAGTCTGCTTGAGGGTGCGGTGACACTCCTTGCCCTTAATGGTTGCTTTAGTACACTTTATGAATTCATTGGCCTTTGTGCAACCAACCTTCTATCGATGATGCCGACAACCACCAAAGAATCAACCTTCTGTCACTAGTTCCCAAAATTGCTATAACTTGAAACTCTAAAACATTCCTAAATCACCTAGGCCTGGGATGTCATCAGGGTGATTTGAAAGAGGTTTATCAACAAGTTAAGGGTGATTTTGGCCAACTGACAAGAGTGGGTAGAATCCTCTACTCTTTGAGATCAACTTAGACTCTGGAGGGATATTCCTAGGGGTATATCTTAGTAGGTATTGACTTTTAAACCATATGAACAACTAAAAATATTTGAACAACCAAACCCAAACCACTTTCTTAGCCCCAAATCTGTCACTAAACTAAGAATGTTGGTTGTTATAAAACCCCTATATAGCTGATAAAGGTAATCCTACAGAATGAGGATGCTGGCGAAACTACTACTATGTCTAAAGATAGATATATTGTTTTGTTTTTAAATTCTTGGGTGATCACAGGCTTCTCAGACCAGTGCCTATTCGTTGGGCTGTAGAGTCTCAAGTTCACCAAAAGAACACAACTGTAAAAAAATATATGACTACCTATTTGAATATTCAAATGCATAAAAATCAATACCAAATCACTGAGAATACTTAATAATCCAACACCATACAACGTTCTTCCTTATGTAATACTAAAATGACCATTTATAGATCTTGGAAATGAATTAAGATCTGTCACATTCATTCAAATTAGAGCTTACATTCATACCACTAAACGTGGCAAGAGAAAACTATAACTGTGATTAAGTTTCTTGAGAAGAACACCTACAATGGTGGAGAAAAACAATGATTCAATACAAAGATTGCAAAATATTTAACATACATTTCAAAGCTATTTCCTGAAGAACAAAAGCTACTAAATGATCTTTTCTTTTCTGCCTCTGGATCTCGTAACCTGCTAAGAGAAAATGCACAATTGACCAACCCGTAATGCATAAAAAAACATATGCATATATAGCAATTCTGCTTACCACGCAATCCCAAGCACTACACTCAATCAACGAGTACACCCATGGTTCATTGAATTCAACCCATTGTTATGTCAGAAAATATGCACATTTGGAAGCCTGCCCATTCCCTAACAAGTCTGAAAATTTACAGAAGGAGATTGCCCACACTCTTTGGGTACCTGGAGAATTAAAGAGGGAATGCTAAATTTATGTTTCGGTACCTGCAAATCCATTTCATCTATTTTATCCTCCATTTGTGTACATGCGCATTGAATATTTTCACTATGTCAACTACCTAAAAAACCTTGGCCTGCAAGACATTAATGCTAAGTATAAACCTACAAGTCTCATCCTGCAACCATGGCACAAATTTAGTCCAAATTACCTCCCAAAGATTTTACAACACTTTAAAAGTGTTGTCCAATTTTCATTTTCTGGTCCCTTTTGAATTTGTTGTACCTGAAGAATTCAAAAAATCTCCCTGATTGATCTCTATTTTCATCTTTGTCCAGCCACCTGAATTCAGGCTCTACCTTTCTGCACACTAGGCATCTTCTTTTCCTTATCGGCTTTTCTTCCAGTCAGCAAACTGTTATGTCGGCAAAATTTTAAGTCCATGAACCCACTATTTCCCCAGCTAAGGATCCTTGTGGCTTTTTCTCCTTTTTATTCGCTTTATCAGAAAATTTTTACTTTCACGAAACGTGGGGAAAATGCCTTTTTCTTTTTGTTT
Organism: Cunninghamia lanceolata; assembly: GCA_027924645.1. Classification (NCBI taxonomy): domain Eukaryota; kingdom Viridiplantae; phylum Streptophyta; class Pinopsida; order Cupressales; family Cupressaceae; genus Cunninghamia; species Cunninghamia lanceolata. The sequence goes on along the minus strand of BSBN01000112.1, from coordinate 18,631,107 downwards.
ATTCATCCTTAGCGCCTTTTTTCCTTATAGGCAAAATTCCTTGCCGGCGAACTGAACTGTCGACGAACCAAACGGTTCACGAACTATCCCTTTTTCTGATAGACTTTTTGCCTTCTCCTTTTCTTTCTTCACTCCTTTAATGACGATTTACCTTGATGAAAAACCGCTTTGTTGGCGAAGTGTCTTTATCATGAACCTCTTCCTTTACCAATTCTCACTTGCCTTTTCTCTTATCTATCAACAATTTTCCTTGCTGACAAACTACATCTCTACCTTAACCTCTCTCTTTCATTGCTTGGTCACCCTATCGACGAATGGGCGAAACCGCAAACTGATAAACTTAGTCGGCGAAGTTGGCAGTTCTCAAACTTGTTGATTCACTGACATACACTAAGCTTTTTTCTCTTGTTTGCCTTAGAAACTTTTTCTTCATTTTTTCCCTTTTCCATTCTGTTTTCCTTCTTTCTTCTTTATTTCTTTTTATTATTGGGGATATCCTCCATCGGTGAACTATCTCTTCTCTACCTTTTCTTCTCTCTCTAACTTGCTGTTTACCTTTGCACCTTTCTTCGCTGTCAGTGAAATCCTATTGGTGAATCCTTTGTCGGAGAACCCTTGAGTTTGCGAACCAAAGGTTTTTTTGACGGAGTCTTCAACTCTCTTTCCTTATCACTTAGAAACTTTTCCCCACTTGATCTTCGTCTTCTTTCTTCTTCGTCAGAGCCTCCTTTAGTCGACGAATTCCTCGTTGGCAAAACTTTCCACCGACGAACCAAATGGTTCACAAAACCTTCCTTTTGCCGACAAATATACCACCCTTTCCTTTTCCTTCTGCCTTAGACAAATTTCATTCCCTACCTTCTGTTGGCGAATCTTCACAGTGGTGGATTCTTTAGTCGGCGAACTGCAAGTTCATGAACTAAAACTTTCACCGATAAAAGACTCGAGCCTTTTTTCTTGTTTTCGTGCCTTAAAAATTTTTACTTTCCGCAACCCTTTTCTTTTCCTTCAAGCCTTGTCTTTTTCACCGCTAGGTCACCTTATCGACGAATCAGCAAAATTAGAAACCTACAAACCTGGTCGACAAATTCGATAGTTCATGAACTTGCCAATTTGCTGACAAAGCCGTCAAACTTCAACATTTTTCAATCTTTCGCCTATTTCCTTCACCTCTTTTGCCACCTTATCGGCAAACTGATGAAGTTATGAACCTGTGAACTCAGTCGGTAAAATTGACAACTCACGATTTTGCCAATTTGCTAACAAAGCCCTTCAAATGGACATATTTTTCTAAGGGAAGAAAACCTTCAAGACTTGGGAAGTTTTACTTAGAAAGTTTTTGAAAGAAACCCATTTAAATTGTCTCATATTGGGGATATATGATGAATTTAAAATGCAAAGGAAAAAAGTGGGAATCATAATGGATTTTGGGGCAAAATAATGCATGTTTAGGAGTTGGTTTTCTACAGGTGCCAACACCCACAACCATGTAGCATGATCAATCACCACATACTAATGACTTGTTACACCTGTCATTTCAAATCTTACATGTCATAACTCATGACCACAAGGTGCCGACACATGGAAAAACTATGCCAAGTCAACATGGGACATCTACCTCCTCATATGAGTACAAAATTCACATAAAAAATTACAATAGTAGAAAAAATAAATTAATACAACATTAGGAACTTGCAAAGGTTGAGACACCTTAATTCCCAACAACACCTATTGCATGTCTACTTGCCACTTGCATGAGCACTTGTCACTTGAGCTCGCAAGTGTCACATCTTTGGAGGGGTAGCCAATCATCAACTCCTACCTTCCTACCTCCTCTCTCATGCCTATTTATACAAGGCATCTATATACATTTTACTTATCTTTTGGAAAATATCAATTAGGCTTATTTTGTGCAATTATCTTTTGTGGAAGTTGTTTGGTCTTTGCTTGTTGATCTTGGCTACTCCAACAATTCTATCATTGGCACAATCACTTTGTGCTATGATTTATTTTGCATTTTATATTTTAAATGAATATAATATTCCTATTCTTAAAACACAATGCATTTGTTTGTTTGGTGTTTCATATGTCTTACATTCATGTATGTACACTTGTTGTTTCCATTCTTGACACAATTTCTACTATCTTGAATTCTTTGTTATAGTTTTCATTTAAATATGAAAATTACTACATTTTTTTTACCATGTTAATTAATTAATTAATTAATTGTGCAAATGATTAATTAATTATTTTTATTTCAATTATTTAATTAGATCATTTAATTCAATAATTTTATTTCAATTGTTTGATTAAATCTTAATTGCATTTAATTAAAGAATTTCAAACATGTATATCGTCATCACCTAAAAAATCATAAGCATGTATTTAAATAAAAGCATCTCATAACACATATGTATCACTCAAAATGTCAAAATCGCATATATACATTTCATTTATCTAGTACATAGTATACAAAATTCACCATTGTATCAAAATGTGGTGTTGAAAAATTATATAATGTACAAAATTTGCATCACATTGGTGTGTGGCTGCTAGAGCCCTCAAGTGCTAGTGGCTACTCTAGCTATACAAATGGCTCACATCATGAGACTATAAACCAAGAATGGGTCTGAGATCAACTTTGTGTCTCTAGGATCCTGACTAAGCCTCTCAACTTTGTTTCCTTGCTTGTTAGACACAATTCACCCTATTATAATCTTGCCACCTTTGACCACAACATATATCCCTCTACCATCAATGCTTGTACCCTAGGATGGTCCAAGTTTATGGATAGTTCTATTTGGACCCTCTGTAGGTCATACCTATTGCAATCTAACTGGGTCTGAAGAGTATAACATATAGCCTCTACACTCTTTTCTCTTGTCATAGTCTGATCACACTCTATCGTGAGGGCTACCACCTGTGCTATTTCTTGGTCTTGCTCGATAGTGAGTGATGTCACCTGGGTAGTAGCCTAGTCCTGCTCTGTAGTTAGGGACACAACCTCTACAGTGACCAAATCTCCACACACTCAACTCTCCTCATAAGTAGCTCTAAGATGCGCCACAAGATCAAAAGTATCTAGTTGTCTACTAGCAGTTTGTTGTGGGTTGTAACTAGCCTGCATGCTCTACTCCAGCTGCATTGTCGACACCATCTCAGTAGCAAATTGACCTATAAAGTTGATCCACTCTTGTGTACGGACTGTAAAAAATAAACCAAGTCTCAGTAGTCACATCTCATCAAATCATAATCAAATCAAAACAACTCAACATCTAGTATTCCACTCAAATCACAATGTAAAAATCATAAATTTCTCACGTAGATCACTGATATGCCAATCAAGATTTGTAGGAGATGTCAGTCTAGCAAGCACTATGGATGGTGTTGTCACTAGCATGGTGGATATTTTTATAGATGGTATTACGAAGAGCCTTGTAGTATCTACGCTGCTCCACTCCGCCTACATTGTCTCACTTGGTACCCTACTCACAAATGGTAGTGGCTGAGCCACTTGAGGTGAGGCTCTAGACCTCTCCTCCATAATGGCTACGCCCTCATCTCTCTACCACCATTGTATCATTTTTTCTACCTGTGTAGCCTCCTCCTGCTCCTCTCCTCCTCTATCCACCTCCTTTCGACCTCCTAGGGGTCCCATATCTCTAGCTAGGGAATCCATTGGATAAATAACTACTAATCATAATGCAACCCACCATGCTCCAAACCCTAGGATCACCCCCACATTATTTGTGTCTATGGATAGAGCCACATCCTTCACCTCATCATATGAGTCTCTCGTAGGAACATTGGTGACCTTTGATCGAGACTAGTCCCCAAGCCTAATAGTATTGTAGTGTGAGCACACGTATGTTGGTATAGTTGCAGGAACACCCCATACCTATCCAAATTGCCTCATCGCCCACCCATAGTAAAAGAGCATCATGATGTGATCAAGGCAACTGATGAACAATTGGTTCCTCTACATCCTTGCCATTTGATGCCCCATCCCAACCCATGACCTCATCTACTAATAAGGCCTTCAAATAACATTTGTGCTCTATAACCTATGAAAGGTCTACTACCAAAAGAGTAAGCTGCCAAACTGCTATGGCCTCCTTAGGGTGTATCCATGCACTCATGGCACATCACATATTGTCATTGTGGGGTAACCCACTTTTCGTGTGCACATGATGTGCTTCAATGTCCACACCTATAGAAGAGTGTAGGTCATTAGAGTGTGGCCCTTGTAATACATGTAGTGACCAAGTTCATGGTATAAATGGGTGAGCATGCTTCGTCCCCATGCAAAAATTGTCTTTGTCTCCTCCATCACCTTGATGGTATAAATGAGGACACCATTCAAGTGTGTGTCTCACCCATCCTACTTGATGCACATGGCGACAATAGCTATCATAATATGTCTAATCAAGGGGATAAGCACTATCCTTTGCTCTAGCCACCTCATATAAGTGTGCCATGTGGTGTCACAAGGCATGATCTGGTCGATCACATATAACTACCCTGCTTGTATATAGGGCACTGATCGTTGTTCGATGATAAAAATTGTTGACCCTAGACCAATAGTCTGAGGATGTGGTAGACATCCTCCAACATCATGGTCATCTCTCTCATCGATAGTCGGAAGATTGAAGCGTCTGCATCCCACCTTTCCATCAATGCCATGAACATGTGATCATGAAATTGCATCTTTGGCATCATGTATACCTGGTATACACTCACTCAGCATAGCAACTAATCTCATCTTGAGATAGTACACTGAGTCAGTCTCACAACAATGTGAAAATGCTCCCTCTTGTGTGCTCACACATCATTGGTAGGTATTGCAAAATATGAAAAATGATACTTTGCTAGTTCTATATCATCAAAAATCAAATTCTAAAAACTAAAAAAATTGCTAAGTCCTTTTGGGATGTTATGCCCTTGGATGCCAATGTGCCCTTTGAACCATAGCACCCTTCTTGGATGCTAGCACGCTTGAAGGACACTAGTGTGCTTGAAGGACACTGGCGTGTTTGATGGATGATAGTACACCCCTGAGATGCTAGTGCTTTAGTTGGATGCTAGCACCAACGTGAGTCCCGTCGAGCATGAAAAACAAGAAAAAACATAACTAAAATAAAAAATTTCTACATACCTCTCTCATGTTGAGACCCTACTTGACACACTCTCTCAGTTGGTCCAACCTTAGGTGTTGGGAGTTTCGTCTATGTGGCATTTTCACTCTTGAAGTGCTCTTGGTGCTTGAAATTTTCTAATTTTGGCAAAGTTCAAATAAATAGTAATTTATTTATTTTTATAGTAAATTTTTTAAAATTTTAAAATTTCTATAGCACCTCTTGCATGGAAATCTCCATAACTTTTGATTGCGAACTTAGATTTTTGTGCCATTTCTTCCATGCGAATCCTAGCTCTGGCTTTTTTCTTGTAATATACTTTTTGTTGAGTTGTTACTTTATAAAATAGCCCTTTAGAGAGCATTTTCAACAAATTTTTCCTGAAACTCAAAGTGGTGAATTCTCTTTCCTATTTTTGTTTCCTAGATGCAAGGAAAAAACATGAAGGGGCATACATTCACCCTTGTTTTTTTTAATCTATTTTCTCTTCATATCATTCTTCTCATCATTTTAAAATTCCTCTATTTACCGCTTTGATTTTGGACTTACACATCTTGGTCTTGCAAGATTATATGTTTTATGACATTGTGATTTTATAGGATTATGGTACCTAACACTATGGTTTTGTTTGTTCTCAGCCTGAGGGGCATCATCCTTTTATTCAGAGAATTTGTGTTCTCTATAGTATCCATTTGGGTACCCTTTACATGATGATATTTGATTTTATATATCATTTCTATACTTTAGCATAGCTTATCATTTAGTGTCATCAACCTGCTAAAGTGGGGGCAAAATGTAACGTAGAAAATTGCCTACCCTCACAATTTCACATTGTGTTTTGAATCCGCTTTGGTGTTCACTCCTAAAGCATGTTTCTAGGGCTACTAGAGCCTAACTTTGGCCTATTTTTGCTCACCAAGGTTTGCCAAGATTTCGTATTGCATTCTTTTTTTTTGTTGTTCTGGAGACACCTATAAAATTCTAGAGAATTTCCTCTAGATGCAAGCACAATGTGTAGATGTTTGCACAATGTGCTAGCATCTTGAAAGTTTTTAAAATTTAAATAATTGCTCTCCCGCCTAGTCGCCTATTTTTGTCGACGGTAACTCTCATATGGTAAAGAAACATCTTTTGCAAGTGAATCGAACCCTTCAACTTCCCTCTCTACCTGTATTATAAACTAATTTTAAAATCTTTGGCTTCCTTCTTCATTTCACTCTCCATTCTAGTTTTTGGGTGCTCTCTCTTGGCTGGAATATCTCTCTTTCTTAGCTTTTGTTGAACACGCACTATAGCTTTACTATTGTTGAGGCTCTCACAAAGGAATCACATTGGCTACACATTGATTGAATCCTCCAAAGAGCTTGTTGTTGCTTTTCTACATTGTGTGCTTGGTAATATTGTTCTTGTTGCATTTGAATGATATTGTTGTAATATTTTTATTGCATCTTCCAAATACCTATTGGCAAATCTTTTAGTGTAGACCGCCACCTTGTTTATCTTTTTATACACATTGGAGTATTCTTCCCCATAGACTAGGGTTGATACTCAGATTTATTTATTTTTACTGCTATTATTTTCCTAGACACACTTAAAAAGGAAGAGTACACACTTTTATTTATTATTTTCCAATATTGGCTATCTATGTAGGTAAAAAGACCAACATAGGGGTTTGATTTGAAGGCAAGCTCCCAAATAGCCTCAACTATTTTTCTTTGTCTTTCAACTGTAGGTATTTTGGGGACATTTAGTCGCACAGAGGTTTACAAGTGTTTCTCCTTTTGTTCATTACCTTTATTTCTTGTTTTGATCGTTTACATCTTGCCATTTCAATGTATTTATATATCATTTTTGTCACCTATAATGTTGCAGGTATTTTCCTATTGCTTGTTGTGCAGACTGGGTGAATGATCAAGGTGAAAAGTTGTATTTTCTAAAAATTCAATCACTGTACTAGTCGTACAGACATCTACACGATGCATTGGTGTCTTGGACAACACTCTCCATCTTCTAGTGCCAAGTTCAATTTTCTATGTTGTTTTCTATTCTAGATCTCTTTCTATTAAATTTGCATTTCAGTTTTTAGAAAACAACAATTTTATCATTTTCCTTTATGCTTTAGCTTAGCGAAAATCAATCTTTTCCAGGTTTAAAGCATCTCTAGGATATTCTAGAGCTAATTTGTTCTTTTTGTTTAGATAGGAACAAAATACATTTCTTTTGAAACTGGTTTGATCCTAGTGTAGTGCTGTCAAAATTATTTAATTAAAAAACAAGGACATTCTTAACTAAATCAAATTTGGGCACTTGCAACAATTAACATTTAATATTCTTGTTTCTTAATATTTATAACCCCAACTCATCATTAAATTAATCTAAGTCACTTGTTATTACTTATGTGTATGCATTTGATTGGATGAGCATGGATTAAGTTTAGGATAAGTTTACTTCCCTTTACAAAAGTATTGTTGAGGACATGATATTTCCGGAGTCCATGACATGAATTGAAAAACTTCTAATTAAAACTGTGTATAACTTATTTTCATGAACGGTTTGGATCACACTCAATGATCCATAGAAGAGAAAGAGAAAGAGAAAGAGAATGATATATATTTTTTTCATTCTCTTTCTAGCATGAAGTAAAAAGCTATAGGCAGTTTTAACCAAATTCAAAAGTATTGTTTTCAATTTAAAAAAACAACCAAAGTTGTGAAGGTGTAGATTATTTTTGTGGCTGATATTTGTGATTACCGTGTAGTCAATTAAAATCATAGGCTGGTTATTTCATCCATATTTTTCTATGGCTTTAAACAGTCTGTGTGCATGGCTGTACCAGGGCCATCATTGGGTTTGTTCCCTTATCCCCACTGGCAACAAAATATTATTCTTCCTCACACCGTCTACGACTGTAAACCATGGAATAACATCAACAAACCCTTTCATTATTTGGTGAGTTGTTCAACTGCTAATGCTGCCGCTTTTACTGAAAGAATTCGACCTAAGCTTAAACCAATCCTCCCAGACTACATACAGGAAAACCCAGAAAATTCTATCTCTGAAATAATTAAGAATCTCTGTAAAGAAGGGAAATTTCAGGATGCCTTGGATATTTTTCATATTTTGAAGAAACGCCAAGATATCAGGCTAGACAGTGAAGTATATGCTGTTCTTCTGGAAGGGTGCTGCGCCATGAAAGCAGTGGAAGAGAGCATGAGAGTTCACGGCTGCATGGTGCAATCAGGGATTGAAGTGAATTCTTCTCTGGGTTCAAAACTTGTGGCTCTGTATGCAAAAAATGGGAAGCTGTTGGATGCACGGCGAGTGTTTGAAAAAATGCCTGAACGAAGTTTGGTGTCATGGAATGTGATAATTGGAGGTTATGTGAAGCACGGGCGTAGTGATGAGGCTCTGAGAATGTTTTCTGAGATGATAGAGGAATGGGTGGGGGTGGATGGATTTACGGTTGGGAGCATTCTCAGAGCGTGTGCTGCAAATATTGAAGTTGGCGTGGGACGACAGGTTCATGGTTATGCTGTTAGAATGGAGTTTCAGAATAATGTATATGTGGGAAGTGCTCTTCTTGATATGTATGCCAAATGTGGGAGAATTGAAGATGCACGCAAAGTGTTCGACAAAATGCCCCAGAAAAATGTGGTGTCTTGGAATGCCATGATTGCAGGATATGCCCACCATGGGTATGAAGAGGAGGCCGTGAGATTGTTTGGTGAAATGCAGTTTGCAGGGGTGAAGGCAGATCATTTTACCCTTCCGACCATTCTTCGGGGTTGCAGTCGGTTAGCATTGCTGGAACAGGCGAAGCAGGTTCACGGTGTTGTGGTTAGATATGAACTTGAGCTGGATATTGTTCTGGGGAGCGCGCTTGTGGATTTGTATTCCAAATGGGGAAGGGTAGAAGATGCTCGCCAAGTGTTTGACAAAATGCCTGAGAAGAATATTATCTCATGGAACGCAATGATTGCAGGATATGGTAGTCATGGACGAGGGAAAGAAGCTATACTGCTTTTTGAGCAAATGCAAAAGGAGGGGCAAAATCCAAACTATGTTAGCTTATCAACTATCCTCTCTGCATGCAGCTATTCTGGTTTGGTCAATGAAGGATGGCAATACTTCCGTTGCATGAGGCAGGATTATGGCATTTCTCCAAGAGCAATGCATTATGCCTGCATGGTTGAAATTATTGGTCGTAGTGGGCGCTTGGATGATGCTTATGACTTCATCAGAAAAATCGCTATCGGACATAACGCATATGTGTGGGGTGCTCTGCTTGGTGCTTGTAGAATCCATGTAAACATAGAGCTAGGAGAAGTGGCTGCAGAGCATCTATTTAAGCTAGAGCCTGACAAGATTGGAAATTATCTAGCGTTGCTAGACATCTATGTTGCAGCAGGAAGGGAAGACCATGCAGCAAGGTTGGGGAAAATGATGCAAGATAGGGGATTGATTCAGGGGCCAGAATGCAGCTGGATTGAGGTCAAGGGGTGGATTCACATGTTCGTTACAGGAGATAGGTTACACCCACTAAGAGAAGAGATCTATGCGTTGCTGAAGAATTTGACTATCCAGTTGAAAGAAGCAGGGTATGTGCCTAGACCAAGTTTCATGCTGCCTCATGTAGAGCAGCAGCAGGAAGAGTTTTTAGGTTATCACAGTGAGAATCTTGCAATTGCATTCGGTCTTCTTAGCATCCATTCCCCCATATCTTTCCAAGTTGTTCAAAACCATCGCATTTGTGCTGACTGCCATACCACAACTAAGCTTATCTCCAAGGTTGTTGATCGAGAAATTGTTGTTCGAGATCCTAGATGCTTTCATCATTTCAAAGGTGGATTGTGTTCTTGTGGGGATTATTGGTGAACCTTGTTCAAAAAATTAGCCATCCTCTGCCTTGGCAAGCTGTAAGCATTATTGTTTTAGATTGTACTTCAATTTTGAATATAAATCTCGGCTACTTTAACATCTGTCGACAAACCTGACTGGGTTCCTGATTGGATTGGATTCAGACTGCAAAAAATCTTCTGGCATACGGTCTTGTTTGTCAAACTCTAAAGCAAAGATAGAGCTATGCATTCATATGGGACATTTAACAGGATAACATCTATAACCGAGAACTATTAGTATGGAAGCAGAATCTCTAGGATATGAGGCAATGACCTGCTTGTTTTTTAGTATTGTCCTTTGCCAGATAATGTAACCTAGATTTCTTCCCAGGTCATTATTGTTGGGCACGTGGCTGTTGAAGCCCAATGTAACTGCCCTGCAGGATTCTCCTGCAGTCCCTGTCTTTCTCCTCTGGCAACCGTTCTTGTAACTGCCATCTTCTTGGCGTGCGGTTGCACCTTTCTTTATTTGTTTGAGGATGGAAACGCATGAGGTAGTTTTTGGATAGCTGCTGTTCGTTAGTGATACAGTGATGTATGAAACACAGAGAGATGTATTGATATAATAAAATTGCCCTTTGTTGTGGATGTAGCCAACAATTGGTGAACCACGTTAAATAGTTTTGTCATTCTTTGTGTGCTGTGTGCTGTTTTATATTTTTCATTCTGAGCATTTGTTTTGGATTTGCTGTTCTTCTTTTTGGTTCTGTTATTCTGTTTATTGAATTTACAATTGGTATCAGAGCTCTGCGTGTAGCTCGGTCCAGGAGATAGCCTGTGAAGTTTGTTTTTGGGAACCTGTACAGCAATCAAAATGGATGATTCAGAAAAATGGAAAATAGAGAAATTTATAGGCCAAAACTTTGGTCTTTGGAAAGTGCATATGGAGTCCCTTCTTATCAAACAGGACTTGTCACTCGCCTTAATAGGGAAAGCGAAAGGACAAGGTACTATGAAGGATGAAGACTGGAAAAAACTCGATATGAAAGCGAAGGCAACTATTTTTCTTTCATTGTCCAGCAATGTATTATTCAATGTCTCAAATGAGAGTACTATGAAAGAGCTCTGGGAAAAGCTCTCCAGCATGTATGCGATTGCTTCGGCTTCGAACAAGGTATTTATTATGAAGAAATTATATAACCCGAAAATGAAAGAAGGTGGGGTTATGTCCAATCATCTGAATGAATTTAACACCTTAGTTACTTAATTAGCTTCGGTGGGTATCAAGTTAGATCCCGAGATTAAAGCAATTTTGCTATTGTGTTCCTTACCAAATAGTTGGGAAGGTGTTGTCATGGCTGTGAGCACTTTTGTAGCAGCCAAGAGTACATTGGTTTTTGATGACATTGCAACTACTCTTCTCAGCGAAGACATGAGAAGGAAACATCAGGAACCCTCATCCGGTGATCCTCTAACAGCTGTAAGTATAAACAATAGGGGAAGAAGCCATGATAGAGGTAGATACAACAACCGGAGAAGGTCACAATCTGGTCCACGATCGAAGTCTAGGGGCAGAACCGGTGCGTGTTGGTTTTGTGGAAAACCCAGACACAATAAGAAGAACTGCTGGAACTATAAGAAAGCTCAAGGCAACGTGAGCACAAATAATCAAGCAAACACTGCAAGTGATGGTGTTTTGGTTCTATCAGCTAGTGAAACAAATGCAGATTTGTGGGTTTTTGATTCCGGCGCCTCTTTTCATGCCACTTCATGCTGTCAAGCTTTCACAAATTTTCATGAAGGCACATTTGGTAAGGTGTTTCTTGGTGACAATAAAGAATGTGACATTTTAGGAAAAGGTGATATAATATTGAATCTGAAAAATGGAGACAAATTAATTTTGACGGATGTTAGATATGTACCCATGTTAAAAAGAAATTTAATTTCTGTTAGTCAGCTTATAGGCAATGGATGCAATGTTAAATTTTTTCTTGATTCATGGAAAATTACAAAGGGGCTTTTAGTAATGGCAAGAGGAAAGAAGCAAGGTAATCTCTATATTCTGGACTGTTTTGGTGAAGTGGGAGCTGCTTTGCCGGCTATGGACATTGGGTCTGAAATATGGCACAAAAGGCTCGGTCATATGAGCCAAAAAGGTCTTCAAGTTATGCTTCAGCGCAATCAGCTTGCAGGCCTCACCTCCGTCGATTTAGAATTATGCGAACATTGCCTTTATGGCAAACAGTGCCGGACCAGTTTCTTGAGAACGGGGCATGACAAGAAAACTACTCCGTTGGAACTTGTTCATTCCGACGTTTTTGGTCCGACTCAGGTAACTTCTTTCGGTGGAGCAAATTATTTTGTAATCTTTCTAGATGATTGTACTCGAAAAATCTGGATTTATATGTTGAACAGAAAATCTGAGGTATTTTCAAAATTTAAAATTTTGAAGGCTGCTGTTGAAAACCAGATTGGGAATAAAATTAAATGCCTACTAACAGACAATGGTGGAGAATATTGCTCTTCGGAGTTTGATTCTTTTTGTGCAGACCATGGTATTCGACGGATCAAGACCGTCCCTTATACACCTCAGGAGAACGGTGCAGCTGAGAGGATAAATCGCACGATACTTGAGAGAGCTAGATGCATGCTCTCCAATGCCGGATTGGGCAAAGAGTTTTGGGCAGAGGCATGTAATACTGCTGTGTATTTAATCAATCGAGCTCCATCGTCCAGGCTGGATTTTGACATCCCTGAGGAGACATGGCTCGGCAAACGAATTTCCTATTAGCATTTGCGGGTGTTTGGCTGTGCTGCTTTTGTTCACATTCCAAAAGAGCAGAGAACTAAGTTAGATTTTAAATCAAAAAGTTGTGTTTTTCTCGGCTATGGTGAAGATCAATTTGGCTTTCGTCTTTGGGATCCAGTTGCAAAGACCATAATCCGTAGCCGCGATGTTGTGTTTAATGAGAAGGATTTTCCAGGTTTACAACCTTGCAATTCACCTTTGCCGGAATATGTTGATGTGGATTTGTTCAATTATGGCACGGTAAAACAATCCACCATCTCTTTCTCTCAGCCACTTGTTACATCTATACATTCTTATATCACAGGAGCTCCTATTTCTACTAACACTAGGTCCTCGGTTGGATGCACAATTCCTACTCAGTCATCAAGTGGTATGTCTTGTATTGTTGCTACGCAACCCTCAATAACTCAAACTCAGCCTCCAAGTGGTCATTCGCTGCCTTCATATACCCTAATGCAGCCTGCCAGCCTCCCATAAGTGTTATGCTGCCTTCATTAGGTGTTTCGCTGCCTTCACACCTTCCAACGCAGTCCTTAACTGACCAATCACTGCCTTTGTTACATACCATGCAGCCTCCTAATCTCCAGTCACTACCTCTTCACCAGTCAACGCTGCCCCCAACGCAGCCTTTGTCACATGAACCGCAGCCTCTTTTTGGTCATTTGCTGCCATCCTCAAGTTCAACGCAGCCATCCCTTGGTCCAACGCTGCCAACATCTAAAACTCCCTCGCAGTCCTCCAAATGTTCAAAGCTGCCTCCCACGCAGTCTTCCACACCCTCTACGCTGCCCTTTGCCTGCTCTACGCAGCCACTCCCCTTCAATATCCTGCCTTTGCCACTTTCAACGCAGCATAGAGGAGGGTCAGTCACCACGTCCTTACCAGGTGAGCATTCAGACCTGTACAAAGGTCACTCTACTACATAGATAGGAGATATGTGGCAGGACAGTGTAACTGGGCAAAGCACTCTAGGTGCACAAATACAGAGGCAGGGGAGTTTTCCTTAGGGGCCTCTACAATCAGAGGTTGATGATGTTCAGAATTTATTACAGAGACTCAATCTGGACTCCAATAGCCAGCCAGAGCAAGCTCCACAATTGAGGTCTACCCGTGAGAAGAGGCGGCCTGCAAAATTCGATGACTACGAGTTATTGCTCTTTGATTAAGCAGAGCCGACAACTTATAAACAAGCCTGCAAGCATGAAAATGCACACAATTGGATGTCAGCCATGAACGAAGAAATGGAGTCGTTGAGAGTCAATCATACCTAGGATTTGGTTCATCTTCCGCCAAATCGAAAGCCTCTCAAGAACAAATGGATTTATCATTTGAAAGACGAAGACGAAGGAAGTAAAAGATATAGGGCCGGATTAGTCATCAAGGGATTTGATCAACAAGAAGGTATTGATTTTTCTGAAATCTTTTCTCCAGTTGTCAGAATGGACACAATCCGTGCTGTGTTGGGTTTGGTTGGTGTTTGGGATTTAGAACTTGAGCAACTCGATGTGAAAACAACGTTTCTACATGGAGACATTGATGAGGATTTATACATGGAGCAGCCTGAAGGCTTTGCTCAACCAGGAAAGGAGCATTTATTTTGCAAGTTGAAGCGGAGTTTGTATGGGCTGAAGCAAGCTCCAAGACAATGGTATTTAAAATTTGACCGCTTCATGACTAATAACAACTTTATTTGGTGCGAATCAGATCTTTGTGTTTATCACAAGAAGCTCAATATTGGTGAGTTTGTCATACTTTTGCTCTATGTTGACGATATGTTAGTTGCTGGTACTAGTGTTAAGATTATTGCTTAGCTGAAGCAACAGTTGGCTCTTCGTTTTGCCATGAAAGTCCTCGGACCAACCAAAAGAATACTTGGGATGTACATATTTAGAAACAGAAATAAAAGAGAACTCAGGTTGTCCCAAGCAAACTACATTGCCAAAGTGTTGGACAGATTTAATATGTTTCATGCTAAATCGGTGTCTACTCCTTTGGCTGATCATTTCTGCTTATCTTCAGCTATGTGTCTGAAAAATCAGGAAGAAGAAGAACAGATGAGGTCTGTTCCATATACATCTGCAGTTGGCAGTATAATGTATGCAATGGTATGTACTCGTCCAGACATTGCACAAGCAGTTGCTGTTGTGAGCAGATTCACGAGTAATCCGGGCAAACTACACTGGCAGGCAGTTCAGTGGATTCTACGGTACTTGAAAGGTACTTCACATTTTAGTTTATGTTTTGGAGGTATTGACATTCAGCTTCGTGGTTATGTTGATTCAGATATGGCCGGAGATTTAGACAAACGCAGGTCTACCACTGGTTATGTCTTTACATATGTCGGGGGCAGCCATTAGTTGGG
Source organism: Cunninghamia lanceolata (assembly GCA_027924645.1). Classification (NCBI taxonomy): domain Eukaryota; kingdom Viridiplantae; phylum Streptophyta; class Pinopsida; order Cupressales; family Cupressaceae; genus Cunninghamia; species Cunninghamia lanceolata. Next base: position 18,615,963 of record BSBN01000112.1, on the reverse strand, counting down.
TTTCTCGGTTGCAACAAGTTGTAGCTCTGTCATCAACAGAGGCTGAATACATTGCGCTCTCGGAAGGAGCCAAAGAAATGATATGGCTTGCGCGTTTGTTGACCGAACTGGGCTGTCCAAAATTAGTATTTCCATTATATTGTGATAGCCAAAGTGCTATTCACTTGGCTAGAAATTCAGCTTTCCACAATCGAACCGAGCATATTGACCTTCGATACCGCTTTATCCGCCATGTTATTGACGAAGGCAAGTTGCAGGTCACAAAGATTGACACAAAGGTTAATCCGACGGATGCATTAACCAAGGTTGTTCCTCGAGAGAAGTTCGAATTCTGTAGATCTTCTCTCGGTCTTGTTCCTCTGTGACACTGAATTTCTCGAAGGGAATATCTCTCAGAGCAGCTTCATTGCCGATCCCATTGGTCTTCAAGTGGGACATTGTTGGGCACGTGGCTGTTGAAGCCCAATGTAACTGCCCTGTAGGATTCTCCTGCAGTCCCTGTCTTCCTCCTTTGGCAACCGTTCTTGTAACTGCCATCTTCTTGGCATGCGGTTGCACCTTTCTTTATTTGTCTGAGGATGGAAATGCATGAGGTAGTTTTTGGATAGCATATAGAGTTAGATGAATTGCTGCTGTTCGTTAGTGATACAGTGATGTATGAAACACAGAGAGATGTATTGACATAATAAAATTGCCCTTCGTTGTGGATGTAGCCAACAATTGGTGAACCACGTTAAATAGTTTTGTCATTCTGTGTGTGCTGTTTTATATTTTTCATTCTGAGCATTTGTTTTGGATTTGTTGTTCTTCTTTTTGGTTCTGTTATTCTGTTTATTGAATTTACAATTATATTATTTTTAGTTGGCACAGTCTGGTGATATGTATGGATAGTATACATCACTTCTAACAAGAAAGAAACCCTTCAATTCATTCGAGGATATTGCCGGATCAGTAACACTCTTTGGGGATATTGTGCTCTGAACCACTTTGGCATAAATGATAATTATCATGTTGTCTTTGTAAAGTGAAGTGTGCAACTGTATCAAATGTAACCAAGCCATGTAAACATGGACGTTACTATTTCCTGCCTAGTGTTGAGTTATCCCATAGGATCAAATAAATATGCTTAGAAAATCTTTCTCCTAATTATAAATATTGGGCATGACATTTCAACTCCAATTCTTTTGATATTAATTCAAATATGTTGTGCAAGGCAGCTAGAGTACTGAGAGAAGTGAAACCTTATATCAAGAAAGTCTCCAGGTATGGCACAACTGCATTGATTTGCAAGGCCCAGTCATGCAGCTTTAGATATCTATATGTACTAGCCAACGTAATTATGAATCCAAAATAGTCATGTAGTACAACCTGAGTTGGCTTAATGGTGAAAACCCGTGCATCCTGAAGTGGAGGCAACAGGTTCAAATTTGAAGGGAGGTGTGACTGTACATATCATTTCAACAATATATAGGGTAAATAGAAAAAAATCCCCCTCGTGGGATGCTTGCACAAGGGAGTCTCATACACCAAATTGATGTCTTGCTTGCCGGTGACCTAAAAACTGCCTTTTACCTTTCTCCTAAATTCAATAACTATGCCTGGACTAGTTGGATGTGATAGCCTGCAGATGTCGCTTTGTCCTTTGTGGACTGTAAATCTATGATCAGCTGGCACAAAAATGCTTAAAGGAGTTTTCTGCTTGGAGGTTTAACACTAGATTCCAGTTTTTTGTACTCGGAACACAAAATTTGTCTTCAAATAGCTCTGTGAGTGAATTTAGAAAGTAAGTAAATGTCATGGGGCAATGTCAATCTGAAATTCTGAATCGTCCAATAGAGTTGTGGGGACATTAGTTTTTCCAAAAACTAGTAAGGTGTATTATTGACTATGTACTCTGGATCTGTTGAAGAATAAATTTCTGTAGGCCGGCCAATGGTTAATTTTGGGTCAATTTGTCCATGTCATCACTCGTGTGGTTATAACTATCATGTATATATGCATATGGTTTTGTTGTTCCATTTTGCTGTATCACCGTCATATTAATTCAATTAATTCTTTCTTATTTTTGACTAGCCTTGTGCTCTTTAAAGATTTTAGAGTTTTAGTGCATAGTCTTTTTTAGAAGAGATCTATTTGTAAATGTATTGGAGTGTAGGCATCTTGCCCTATAAATCAAGATGGAATGAAAATTTTGTGTCTCACAAATTTTGTGTGGCTCACACTGGTGGTTTGGACTTTGAAGTAAAAAGGTAGCAAGTGTAAAGCTAAGGATCCCAACCTTACTAAGTCATAACAGAGCATTTACTAAATAAAATAAGGTATTATGTTGTCCTTGCAATCTGAAAAAGACTTTCGCCTAAAAGATCGATTTTGGCACAACCTAAGTTGTAAATGACCTAGGAGATAACTATTCTTTCTGTTTGATTATCTATTAACTAAATCAGATTTAAAACATTACAGAACAAAAACCTATGCTAATCTGATCTATAATAGACATTATAGGAGTTGGGATATGGACATTGATGTTGTGTTGGTGGGTGTAGATATCTTTGCCTTTGATAGTTCTATAACTTTTAGGGGTTGTTTGTCTTTGACTCTTGGCTCTGCTCTAGATTGCAAAATATGAATGCTAGCTCCCAATAATGAGATAATCTAAGCTCAGTGTAGGGACAAAAGAAAAAAGGTGTTCTATATAGAGACTTCCTTAGTTCATCCTCTATCGGGTGTATTCCAACCTCCATAAAGCACTATTGGAAAGATTTGAAGTGTGTGCAAGCTTCCAATTTGAAGTGTGTGCAAGCTTAGTGGTGAAGTGATGATTGTGTGTGTAAGATATTGTGATAATAAGATAAACCCTAAGCAAAAACTACAAGAAGTGGTGTGTGATGATGTGATGGAGACAAAGGGAGATGGAAATTATTACAAAAGAGAATGCAAGGGAGGGAAATGATTCAAATTTGGTTAGGAAGGCAACATAGATAGTTTGCAGATTTGGGGTTTGGCTAGGATGAGGGGAATTTGTCTCTAATGGCTCTTTTAATGGAAGGATGGAGAAATAGATGGGACAAGTGGAAAGGGGAAAGGGAAATTACAAGGGATTCATGACTTGATGGCTTAAGGGTACTCCACAATTCTTAGATCTTCAGTCTTCAAGTTGCTACCTACTTCTCTAATGGAGATCCTATAGTTCACTTGTATGTTAGAGGGGAAAGAAATATTAAGTTTTCTAATTTGCAAGTGTCTTCTTTGAGTTGGAGGGATAAAGGGTTAAAAAATGAGTCTATACTGTCAAAATCAAGGGCAAATGGTCCTAAAAACACAGTAGGGAAGTGGACATCAAAATGGGTGTAGAAATATAATGTGGATATTACAAAATAGGCAATTTATGACCTTACAAGCACAATGGGAAGCTTGGGCCAGCTTCACCACTCGAGTAACTTTAGGAGAAGGTTGGCTTGTATTTAATCTATTTTAATGCTAGCCTATGCTAACATTCATAGGGAAAAACATATAGAATGAGGAATGGTTTAAAGAAATATATAAAAAGTAAAGGAGGGGATGCACTGGCCAATGGTTAATTTTGGGTCAATTTGTCCATGTCATCACTTGTATGGTTATAATTATCATGTATGCATGTAGTTTTGTTGTTTTGTTTTTATGTATCACTATCATATTAATTCAAATACTTCTTTCTTAATTTTGATTGACCAATCGGTGAAGGAGAGTTGGTGTGGTGAGCTTTGGTGGAAGGTGAAGTGTCATTCACCATTATCTTCTTCATCTAGCTCGTTTTCTATTTGTTTCATTTGTGTTTTGGGTCCCCTTGTAGTTGTGTTTCTAGTGTTTTTGGCCTTGTGGTCTTTGTGTTTTGTGGTTTTGGTTATTTGTTTTTGTTTTCTTGGTTTGAATGCGGGTAGGTTTTCTTTATAATAGATATGTTTATACACTAGAGTGATTCTCAACTCTTGGTTGTACCTGCCATTAATCATGGCATGTGAAGGCATCTCTCAAACTTTTTGTAGGCTAGTTGGCAGCATTCGAATGTTGTGGGTTTGTTATGGAGATTGATAATGAAGGAAATAATGGGAATGGTGGTATTAATTCTTTCAAGGAAGCTTTGGTTGCTAGTGAATGGTCAGTGGTGGGCAAAGCAATTTCATTCTTTGTTTAGGTTGGAGGGTCCATTCAAACTTAGGTTCAAGACGAAGGCATGCAAGGTGAGCATATTGTTACCTTGTCCCTAATGCCAAATTAAGAGATGACTGGTGTTTTGGAGACACAGGAAATTAGGCCCAAATATGTTGGTATCTTATTTGTTTTCCTTACTCCTAATGATTTTCCTACGAGGAAGTTCTTTGTCAAGAAGTTTTTCAATTAAAGAATTGGAGACCAATTACTTTGGTTAAATTAGTTTTGATGATTCTTCTTTTGGCCAATATGTTGATCTTGTGATGGTATCCGTTGTTGTTATAGTCTGATGATTTAGATGAGCATTTGTAATTTGCCCCCTTTTTTGGTCTATTTTTGAAAGGTGGTATGGGTGGTTGTTTGGATTGATAGGGTGGCTCTATTTTGTTTATATATTGAAACTTAATCTTTATATCTTTGTGATCTTCCCTGTATGAGCTATATTTGTAAACTATATCCAATATAAAAAAAATTGATCAACCTTGTGCTCTTTAAATATTTTAGAATTTTAGTGTGTAGTATGTTTTGGAAGAGATCTTTTTGTAAATATATAATTATTACTTTTGCACCAACATTTGGTATTAGAGTGTAGAGATCTTGCCCTATAAACCAAGATTTTGTGTTGGTCATATTGGTGGTTTGGACTTTGAAGTGAAAAGGTGGCAAGTCTAAAGTTGAGGAAAGTGGGGGGAGTTGTTTTCACTTGTGATTATTTAGAATCAATTTGCATAGATGTATATCTCTTGGAAAGAAAACATTGCATGGAGAGCATCTTTAGGAGACCACAACCTTATTAAGTCATAAAAGACATCTACTAAAATAAATAAGGTATTATGTTATAATTGAGGTCCAAAAAAGACTTGGGCCACACAATGGGAAGCTTGGGCCAACATCAACACTTGAGCAACTGCCAAAGAAGGTTGTCTCGTATCTAATCTATTCTAATGCTAGTCTAAATTTAAAATAAAATAAAATTTAGTTGTGGTTCCTTTTAAGATAATATATTGGGGTTCTATACAAGGGGCCCCAACCTTGCTACTACTAGGAACATTACTAAACAATTTACTAAAATCATGCATTAACAACCTTAAACAAGGGTGGAGTAGGTATACACCTTGTAAAAACTAGGACAATCATATACCATACATTAAACCGAACATAAAACAACCCCCAACATGCTGAAATGATATACCAAAAAAGATAGATACGAGTGGCACTCGAACACTAAAATTGTTGAGCAACCCCCAACGAGCCATCCCCACACCTGGTGGAGCATTGATCCACCTCTCATATGATCTACGATTCACCCTATTCCTTGAAATTGACACCAATTCCACCATAGGCACTACTAGACTGGCAGAACTTACCAACCCAACAAATTTTATGCCTTTTATAATCTCTACTCTCCTAACCACGTGAGCAAATCTGTCATTCTCCAGCTACAACACTATGTATCCACTTGTCACCTCCAACACACCTTTATAACGAGTGACCACCATATGTTTCATTCTCATATATAAATCTTGGCAAAATTCTTCTAGGTTATACACAACAAACCTCAAATTCTTCATCTCCTCTTGGATTGCCGCTATATCCATCTCAGGGCCTTCTTCTAGTGCTTTCCTTTTATTTTGCATTAATGGCCCTTTTTATGTTATACTACTTCCATTTTCTCCAATATCTGATCCTCCTCTAAGCTAGAATGAACCAACAACTCAAATAGGCTCTATTGCACCTCCAACTCCTACACTACTATCTTCAACTTCATCCTAAAATCTTCAAGAATGGAGGCATGTGTCTGTAGATTTTTGTTATCCACAAACGCATCACACTCTAAAATTGCCTTAATCACTTTCAAAAGCACAACATTTGAGCAATTGAAAACCTTTCATAACCTATAGTCTATCACCTACCCCTACCTTAGTGGGTCTCTTGCACCACTCCCACCTACCATTAAAATAATTTCACCTACAAACTAGAATAACCACACAAAAGAACCCGTTACAAAGACACCCAAGCAGATGATAGATCACATGCATACCAACACAAACCCAGAACATTCCATATAACAATCCATCAACATGATTTCTTCATACCTTCTCATAATGACAATAAATGTTGCCATACTCCACAACTCTCACTGTGTGTGAAGGCTTACAACACAAAACTTCTGCCATACACCAAAACACCATCATTTATAAATATAAAGTCATGTCTATAGCTGTATGCATGACCAATATCTCATGGAGAGTAGTGTTAGGGTTAGACGACAGAGGATATCAATTAAATGCAAATAATTATTAAATAGAGGAATGAAAATACACAAAAATAATAACAACGAGAGACAAGTTTTAACGTGGTTCACCCAAACTCGGGCTACATCCACCAACAGAGACTCCAATATTATTATCCAGTAAATCAAACCGATTACAACCAACAATCCCTGTAACTCAATACCATTGCAAATGCTACAATACAATATCTCAACCAAAACCCTAACCCTTAGCCGCTTTTATCAAGACTTATGTCGGTTACAAAAATAGGGTTTTTTTTATGTCGGCCAATCTCCCACTTGGAGACTAATCAGGCTCCACACCAAACAATCTCCCACTTGGAGACTGATCCTGGACGACATCGCTCCGTGTGCAGCTCCCACCAGAAATAAGCACCCTGGACTCTATTGTTATGATTTTATTGTTTCAGTTTTGAAAACCAACCGATGCTGAAGAGGAGCTCAGCTTCTCCCTTGTCACTATCTTTGTAAACATATCCGCTAGATTTTCATCTGTATGTATCTTTTCTAGCCTTAACTGTCCATCATCCAACACCGACCGAATAAAGTGATACCTCAACTGTATGTGTTTGGTCTTTGAATGCAAGGCACAATTATTTGCAAGATCTATGGCGCTCTGACTGTCTGTATACAAAGAACTATTATCCTGTTGTTTGCCCAATTCTTCTATGAAAGATTGCAGCCATATCATCTCCTTGCTTGCCTCTGTTGCAGCTACATACTCTGCCTCTGTGGTGGATAAAGCAACCACTTTTTGCAACCATGAGATCCAACTCACTGCTGTCCCACCTACAGTAAATACATAACCTGTAGTACTCCACCTAGTATCAATATCCTCTGCCAAATCTGAGTTTACATAGCCTGCTAAATCAATATTAGAGCCCCCAAAATATAAATGTGTATTGGATGTACCTCTCAAATATCTGAGAATCCATTTTACTGCATTCTAATGCTTCAATCCAGGATGATTCATATACCTGCTTATGACTCCTACAACATGTGCAATATTCAGTCTCGTGCATACCATGGCGTACATTAAACTTCCTACAGTTGAAGCATATGGTACCTTGGACATTTTGTCTTCCTTCTCTTGTGGCTTTGGACACATTTCCTTAGTCAATTTCAAATGACTAGGCAAAGGTGTGCTGATAGCTTTTGCATTCTCCATATAGAATCTCTGCAACGCCTTTTCAACATAATCAGCCTGAGATAGAGTCAATTTTCTGTTCTGCCTATCTCTACAAATTTTCATACCAAGGATTTGTTTTGCTACCTCAAAATCCTTCATAGCAAATGACTGTATTAACTGCTGTTTTAACTCTCTTATGTGATCCATGTTAGACCCAGCTACGAACATGTCATCAACATATAAACATAAAATAATGTAGCTGTCATTATCCAATCTCTTAAAATAAACACAATGATCAGAATTACACCGACTGTAGCCTTGCTCAGCCATAAAACTATCAAATTTCAAATACCATTACCGAGGTGCTTATTTCAGGCCATATAAACTCTTCTTCAATCTGCACACCAGTTTCTCCTTACCTTTGACCTCAAATCCTTGGGGCTGTTCCATGTATATCTCCTCTTCCAAATCACCATGGAGAAAGGCAGTTGTCACATCTAGCTATTCCAAATGTAAATCTTCAGCAGCCACAATACTTAAAACAGTACGAATAGAAGTCATCTTAACAACCAGAGAAAAAATCTCATCAAAATCAATGCCCTTTTTTTCTGTGCAAATCCTTTTACTACTAACCTAGCTTTAAATTTTTTCTTGCCTCCATCTTTCTCTTTCAGCCTATAAACCTATTTGTTTGGTAAAGCCTTTTTACCTGCAGATAACTTACATAATTCCCAGGTCTAATTTTTCAGTAAGGAGTCCATTTCTTTTTTCATTGCAAGCTCCCACTGAACTTGTGTTTTTACCTGCATAGCTTTATCATACGTTTCTGGTTCACCAGCATATGTTAACAAAATAGAATACAAAGAGGGAGAAAATCTTTCAGAAGGTCTACTTAGCCTTGTTGACCGTCTAACATTCACTGGAGTTTGTGGTATTTTTGATTGTTGTTGCGGAGCATGAGGGACTACTAGAACATCACTATTTGGACTATTATCTAGTACCACATAATCCTTTTCTTTCTTCTCATGTTGCTGGAACTGATCTTTGTACAACACCTTCTCATTGAATACAACATCCCTGCTTCTCACAATTTTTTGATTTTCAAAATCCCAAAGCCTATAACCAAATTCATCAATGCCATATCCAACGAAGGTACACTTTTTTGATTTTGCATCCAGCTTGGTTCTATTTTCAGAATCTACATGTGCAAATGCTTCACGTCCGAAGGTTTTGAGAAAAGAATAATTCACCTTCTTACCTGTCCATGCTTCCTCTAGAATACCATAGCCTAAAGAAATTGAAGGACCTCTGTTAATTTAATATGCAGCAGTGTTGACAACCTCTGCCCACATGTTTAAAGACAACCCAACATGCAATTTGATAGTCCTTGCACGCTCCATTATTGTCCTATTCATGCGTTCAGCCACTCCATTTTCCTGTGGAGTCCCTGGAACCGTTTTCTGCCTACGAATTCCATTAAAGGAACAATAATCCTCAAATTCTTTGCTACAATACTCCCCACCATTATCAGATCTGAGACATTTTAATCTTTTACCTGTCTCATTCTCAACCAAGCTTCTCCATTTTTTAAATGTTTCAAATACATCAGATTTCTGCCCGAGGAAATAAATCCAAACCTTCCTAGTTGCATAATCTATGAATGTAACATAATACCGAGAGCCACCAAGAGAAGATACCTGAGCTGGTCCCCATACATTTGTATGCATAAGCTTCAACTTTTCATCTTTCTTTTGCTTCCCATCCTTGAGAAAACTAACTCTCTTTTGTTTTCCATACACAACTTTCACAGAAATCCATATTAATACATTTCAAACCTGGTAAAACTTTTGTAGAATGAAATACCTTCATACCTTTTTCACTTCTATGCCCAAGTCTGTTATGCTACAGTGTTGTCTCAGAACCTGCAGCAACTTTTTCAGTCTCTTCTTGTGAACCTGCAGCAACTGTTCTTGAACCTGTTTATTTTTTCTCTGCAATAGCTAAAGTAGAAGGAACAATATGACCTGTACAAAGATATAAGGTGCCTACTTTCACACCTTTTGCTACTATTAAGGCACTTTTTGAAACCTTCTAATTTTTATCAGTAAATTTAACAAGGCAACCTTCTTCAACTAGCTGCCCTGCTGAAATTAATTTCTTACTGAGCCTTGGAACATGCCTTACCTCTTGTAATAGCCAATGATTCCTATTCTGCAATTTAATCTTGATTCTTCCCTTTCCAACAATCTGACAGGGTTTGTTATCTCCCAAATAAACCAACCCAAAATTCCCTTGGACATAATAAAAAAATAACTTTTATGGGGCGTAGCATGAAATGAGGCCCCTGAATCTAAAACCCATGAATCATCAACATTATCTAGGGAAAGAATCAAAGCATCATCTTCAAATTTATTACTTACCACATTTGCCTCCTTATTGCCTTCTTGTTTGTCTCCTTTATTTTTCTGAGACCAGCAATCTTTCTTCAGATGACCTGGTTTCCCACAGTACCGGCAATCCTTTTGTCCTCTGGTTTGGGATCTCTTATCCTTTGATTTTCCTCGTGACTTCCCATGACCTCCAAAACCTTTTCCTTTCACCTTTGAACTGCCCCTACTTTTTGCATTCAAAACACTGCCTGATGTGGATCCACCTGAGCTTTTCCTATGAATTTCCTCATTCAGAATAACACCAACAATATTATCAAATTTTAGGGTATTTGAACTAGAAACAGAGTTACTAACCGCCATTACCAAACTATTCCAGCTTTCAGGCAAAGAACATAATATCAAGAGAGCTCTAACTTCTTCATCAAATTTTACATTTATAGAAGTCAATTGATTGGTAATCGTATTAAATTCATTTAAATGATCTGTCATAGATCCACCTTCAATCATTTTCAGATTAAACAAATGCTTTATGAGAAATACCTTATTTGAGGCTGAGGGTTTTGCATACAATTTAGCCAAAACTTTCATTAGACCATCTATTGTCTTCACTTCCGTTATATTGAATGCCACCGATGGTGCTAGGCACAACCGAATGGTTCCCAGTGCCTTTTTGTCAAGAAGATTTCAATCCTCATCAGTCATTATTGCCGGTTTTTTAGCTACTCCTTCCAATGGCATCCATAAATCCTTCTGATAGAGATAATCCTCCATTTGCATCTTCCATAACTGATAGTTCTACCCATTGAATTTGTCTACCTTCAATTTACCCTCGTCCGCCATTGCTCCCACTCAACCATGAGACCTTCCTACAGACGATAATCAAATGTAACCCGCTCTGATACCACTTGTTAGGGTTAGATGGCAGAAGATATCAATTAAATGCAAATAAAGATTAAACAAATGAATGAAAATATACAGAAATAATAACAGCGAGAGACAAGTTTTAACATGGTTCATCCAAACTCGGGCTACATCCACCAACAGAGAGTCCAATATTATTATCCAGTAAATCAAACTAATTACAATCAGCAATCCCTGCAACTCAATACTATTGCAAATGCTACAATACAATATCTCAACCAAAACCCTAACCCTTAGCCACTTTTATCAAGCCTTATGTTGGTTACAAAAATAGGTTTTTTTTTTTTTATGTCGGCCAATCTTCCACTTGGAGACTGATTAGGCTCCACACCAAACAAGTAGGGGCAACTCCAATAAAGTGGGTAAAAAAGCATCCATATGCCCTACTATCTATGGGCACTGACATATGGGATGAGGTTGTGTCTACCAAAGAGAAAATACATCATCCATCTATTCTATATGTGACCCCACCACCCCTACATCTATATTGGCTAGAGGTAGGGTTATACTTGATAGTATCTCCCCTCACTCGTCGCCCCACCCTCTCTTTCAAGACACATTAAAGTCTTCCTTACAAAATACATGCTTTCAACTAGACCTACCCCTACCCCTTCCCATCACAATTTAGAGGCTGAGGGATCACCACACAATTTGCCAACCACCTTGAAACACAAACCCTACCTACCTTTGGGGGCCCCTACTAATATAATTCTTAGTTGCTTCCCACATATCCTACCTCTTGAATGGCTTCATCCTCCAACCTTGTACCACTACTTCTATAGCCATGATTGTGGGCCCACCCCAACAAGCATCATTGATTAACTTAGCAAGATCTTGAGTTATTGTGCTTCTGGATAAAACTGTGTTGCTTTTTTTGAGTAAAAAAAGCAACACAGTTTTATCCAGAAGCACAATAACTCATCATCATGGATTGTGGAAATATCATGTCCACTATAATTAGCAAGATCTTGCTAATCATTTATATCGCAACTTTCAATCAATGAGAAATCCAACTGCCATATACAAGCAACTTATTTGGCTAAGGTTTTATTTACCATATTCACCACTATTTGCAAATCTCCTTCTATCACTAAATTCTGATAACCTCAAAATTAAGTTTCTTGTATATATTGAATCATAATTGGAAAGGTTTGTACTTGTGGGATATTATTTTTGGTAATTTTAAAATTAAGCCTTTTTTGATCTGTTGTTTTTAAGTCTATTTAGAAGGCTTGGCTTTATGTTAAAGGATTAACTAAAGATCATGGTGTTTTTAATATGCCCATAGGGCTTTACACAAAATGCAAGGATTTAACCATATATAATGCCTAGAGGTCTTACTTTTTGCCTCTTAGGTCTTACATAGAGATGCTATTGTTAGACATACTCTTTCCCCCTCAATGGCAACTCCTTAAATCTCGAGGCGTTAAAATGCTTAAGGTCTTATTTTTTGCCTTAGGTATTACATCTAGAGCTACCATTGTTAGACATACTCTTTCCCCCTCAATGGCAACTCCTTACATCTCGAGGCATTAAAATGCTTAAGGTTTTATTTTTTGCCTTAGGTCTTACATCTAGAGGTGCTATTGGCATGCACACCCCCCCCTCGATGGCGAAGCATCGATTTGAACTTGGAGAATTTAGTACTGCACATAGGTTTGATACTATAATGAATATATATTTTTTATGATTACTAGGAGCCCATCCCAGATCTTCTTGACATAGTATATCTGCCATCTAATAATCAGTCTTATAGAACTGAAGAATAATATTAGGATGGAAGGACTTTCCTTTGAAGGCAATGCCCATGAACTTCAAATGTATTTTATTTTTGGAAATAGGAGTCTTGAGTAAGAGTAAATAGATTTATCATATAATAAAGTGGCACCTATAATAGCACCTAGATAAAAAATATTTCCAATAATCTCCTAAGCACATTGATTCTTTTGTAGTCAACTTTTGTTTAAGGAGCTATAAAAGATAGCTATTTAAATATTACTCCATCCATGTGATAGCTGTTGCACAATATTTTGAAGACATAGATAAGGTATATGTCCTATCAATAAAGTTACCAACATAGTTAGTAATATAATAATCAATAAAAATTATTTTTGGTGCAAAAATAATAAAAGCCCATAATTAAATAAGTCAACATATAATATGCTATGACAATACTTAAAAATGATTTAACGCTCTTATTAAGGAGATCATATGGAATTTTCATAAGTATAAGTATGTATAATTTGTCATGTTTCTACAAGAGGCTTACTCCCTAGATAGTGTATAAAGGCGACAACCACCCATTACAAGTAGGTGCTTTTATAACCAATAAACTTAAAGGATATGAAGTTAATAAAAATGTTAGATGCATGCAAAAATAACCCTTTTTGGTGGATATGAAGAATATGTAAATAATTTTACACTAGACAAATGTTGCAACTAATAATTTTGGCATTACCAAATGATATTACAATGTCCATTTGTCTAGGCCTTAATAATATCAAATTCATTATTCCAAATAAATGCAATAGAAAAAGAGGTGATAATAATATAATGTACAAAGTAAAATACCATTTATGAACTCTTATCCATACATCCATACCTTTTCAAGAAGGAATTAAATGTGGACTATTTGTCAATTTTAATATAATGAGAATGAAAAGTCTTGGAGAGTAATACTAACCTCCTTAGATGGTTGTGAAAATCACCTATGTGCTTTATCAATATGTCATCCCCTCGGATCTCTATCCATTTGGAAATACCTTTTTAACTTGCAATATTTGTGCTTCTTGATTATGTTAGTTGTAATATAAGTTATCAATAGCCATGCAAGACTCATTCAAGGTTCTCATCGATTTATTTCAAATATAAGGTAGTTATCTAGACATGTGATAAGGTTTTTGAATGCAAATTATATGTTATCTCTTAATTTAGAGGTGATGATTTTATTAATATCCAAGACAAAATCATTCTCTAAGGTTACAAAAGAAATATTATAGAAGTTGTGATTTAGGGTCCAAGTTGTTCCAAGGTAGTATATCAAAATTTTTATATATCAATTAATAACTACTAGATTATTGAAGTTTTCCTATTCTTATTGAGAATGGTTGCCAACCCACAATAATTATCTACCAATGGACAAGGTTGTCATGTAGTGCTCCACAATTGAAAATAATATCAAAAGATTTCCTACCATTTAAGATGATAGATTATCACAATGATGGATATGACAAAGTAAAAAGTGATAAATTAGTGAGCCTATATTCCAAATAGGTGGAATGCTAGTATGTGGCACATCCCAAATATTTCTATAATATATTTAGTGATGGATGTAACTTAATATTTAGCCCGAGGATTGAAGGGATCATTTATGTATTTATTTCCTCTTTAAAATAAGTAGGTTAAATTACTATACATTTTTCCTTTTCTAACCAAATAGGTTACATTACACACTAACTATCGAGATTGATTAGGTCTGAATGTGTTCTTTACCAAAAAAAATTATAATGAATGTTGTGATGTTGACTTGAGGCAATTATGGTTGGCATTCCTATATTAAGGATGATAAAATACTTAAAACTAATGACAGTTTTATTAAATAGGTCCACAATTCGGTTAGTAAGAATTGTCAATATAATCCATCAACTATGATTATAATACCTTACTTATATTGAAATTTCAAGTAGAGCATGAAATAAAGACAAGAGAGAAGGTTTAAATGAGGATATTGTCTGAAGCCAAAAGACACAATTGATAACAACATCCTATAATGTTAACAATATTTATACCGAATGGTGTATTGCACTCCAAGCTCTAGGAATGTTGCTTTGATGTTGAGAAATTCAAACAACTCCTACCAAATGTTCTTTAATTAGCAAGGCATGAAATCTATATATAGGCACGCACTAGATAAAGAGGCCGACCAAGATTTGTCAAAGTGTTAGTCGAAAGGTTTTTAAGAGTGTTAGAAGATTAATTCAAACCATGAAAAATAAAGGAATCAACGAAGAAGTTGTTGGAAAAAGAGAGAGAACAAGGTAAAGTTGCGTCTATGTAGCTTTAAAATGTTTTCAAATATGAAATTAATGGCATGTGTAAATCTGAAAATTACTTTCAATTTAGATGTTAGAGTATTTCTCCAATTTAATCAATGTAGTAGAAGAAAATAGCTTGCAAGAAGAAGACAAATATTTACTTAGAGAAACCCCTAAGGGGAAAAACTTGATGCAGAGAAGGGGTGGATAACACCAAACCTATCTCAATCAACCAATCTTTCAATCATTTAAACATCCTATGATGGGTTTTCCTTCATTATTCTCCTTGTAGCCTTTCCAAACTGCGTTTTCCTTCATAACTTTCCGTACATATATGATATCAAAAAAGTGAACACAGTTTCAGATACCCATTTGGCCATATTTCAACATACCTCAAAATCAGATCGAGTTATTTTGTACGGAAAAACTCAAAAATTGACTATCCCATTCTTGACTAGGCCTAACTCCAAAATGATATTTTCTTTCATAATTTCCAACTTAGACCTGATACCCAGAAAGTAAACCCAGATTTGGACACCCTTTTGGACTTTATCAAACATATCCAACATGTAGGTGGAGTTACTTTGGAACACAAGACTCAAATTTTGACTGTCCCTCTGGTAATTAGGCTTGCAAATAAGGTTCAAACACCAAATCAGACTAGTTTCAAAAAATGATAATATCTCCCTTGATACTCAATGAAAATGGACCAAATAAAAAACCCATTAAAGGTAAGAGCGCCCTCTACAATGGGTAATTAGCCATTTAGTCGAACTAGATTGGACAAAATCGTACTGAGCAAATTTTTCTGTTGTTTCACCATAAAAATTTAGAAGTGATAATCACTAAATTGATCATAACTTTCACAAAACATGACAAAAATCAACCAAACCAAAAGAATTAGAAAGGTAACTCCATTATCTTTCCAACCATACCACATTTAGGTCATACAAAGGCTATACAAATCTGTACCATGTGAAAGAATAGGACTGTTACAGAAAAATACACAAAAAACAAGGGTTTTATTTATCAAAACTTCCAAATACCAAATGTTTTCTCATCTTTTTTCATCCCCCACCTTTGCGTCGACCTTACAAGGCCTTTTTAAACATTTACAACTATTTTCCAATGGTTCTCAACCAACTTTTCAAATTACAACTGTTCATATTCCATCAATGTGCAATTTGACAACATTGTGCAACATTGACACCTTTTTGCAACTAGACATTTCCATTCACTTAATGACCTAGCTTAAACTCCAACACACATGAAATGGTCTTACAAGACCTTATTATATGTAAACAACTTAAACAAAACAAAATATCAACTTTTGACCCCTTGGAGGCATAAAAGCATTGTGGGTGCCCCTGCACCAAAACTCCACACCAAATGTGTTTATGCTTGTATTAAATCTCTTGTGAAAGATTACATTCAATACTGAAATCCTTTGATTCTTTGATGCACTTCAAAAAAATTTTCAATCTTCAACCCTGTACAAACTTCCAAAAGTTTCTTATTTTTTCTTCTAAGTCTTTTTACAATCAACTCTCTAGAATATGTATGGGATTTTTTTAATTAATACAAAAGCTTCTTAATTGGAAAGCTTGAAACTTAAATTACAATCAATTGTAATTGATAACATGAGAACAAATCTTCATGCAAAACCCAAGTGCTCCAAATAGAGAAAACATAAGTCAAACTAAGTCAAGCTTCCTGTTAACTGCTTGTCCTGGATGTGGGTGCCCAAGTTTGCCCAAGTAAACTTAGCCAACATCAAATACATTTCTAAATAAAAGAAACAACTAAAAGTCCCAAGATTGGGCGTCCAAGTTTGCCCAATCTCTTTCAGTTAACTGAATTGATCAACACACACCAATCTCATGTAAACATGTAAGATTGATGTCCCCAATGTTATTTTGAATTACCTTGTTCTGTACATGCAAGTGACATGCAAACACCTGATTCAACATGCAACTAATACCCATTATCTGAAACACTGAGATGTACCATCCTACAAGTTTCTAGAGTTGGAGTGTTCTACAAGTAACCTCTCAAAACTGACATGTAACAACATGCAAGATCATATATTGACATGCAACAAAATGCAAACACATGCAAGTCTATAGGAGCAACATGCAACAACATGAAAGCACATGCAAGTGGCATGCAACAACATGCAAGCACATGTAAGTCCATAGAAGCAACATGCAACAACATGCAAGCTCATGCAAGTAACATGCAACAACAAGCAAACACATGCAATTTCATATAAGCGACATGCAACAACGTGCAAGTTTATATAAACAACATGCAACAACATGCAAGTCCATGCAAGTAACATGCAACAATATGCAATCACATGCAAGTTCATATGAACATGCAACACCATGCAAGTCCATATAAACAACATGCAAGTAACATGCAACAACATGCAAGCACATGCAATTTCATATAAGTGACATGCAATAACATGCAAGTCCATCTAAGCAACATTAAACAACATGCAACTCTAACTTCACTGTTAACTGCCACATCATATTCATGTAAATATCATGCATCTTTGAACCCACTGTTAATTGCTATATCATGTTCATGCAAATATCATGCATCTCTAACTCCTCTGTTAACTCCTCTATTAACTCCATGCAAGGTGTATCAACAATATCCACTCATGGTGTAGTCACGTCCACAAAGTGAACAGTCCAAACCGTACAACAAGAGTAAACACAAGGAAAACAACTCAAAGATAGAATGCAAATGTAGATTCAGTCATTCAGTATATCAAAGATTTAAAATACAAACATGCCAGCAACATGCAGGCTTACAATTAGGGCTCATAGGCCTGATTCATCAGTTACAGTATATGCGCAAGATATATCTTTGAAGCACCTTTGCAATAATTCAAACTAACTTGTATATTATGCTAACTGACTTCCTAGGCATCTATTACATGATTTTATATCATCTCTAGATCACAAGATTCCTTCGCATCGGCCAAGGATGATTACAAACTCTGATGAAGAGATGTAACGTGTGTACACATATAGGTTGGACCTAAACAGATGGGAATCCTCCGCAAGTGAATGGAATAGCGTGCAGATCTTAGGGAAGGTCAGCTATGATCCAAAGTTCCTTGAATGATGTGTCATTTAGCTCCACAAGTCGTGAAAGTGATCCACAATTCTTCTCCTTTAGTTGATTGTCTGAGATTGTTAGGATGCTCTGCTCTGAGAAAATAATCAATCTTTTGATAGCGATATCTTTCTGGTACCTGATCCAAATGATCTAAAATTGAATATGATGTGCATAAATGTGTCTAGATGCTAAGCCTAGCTTTGCAAGGTCTGGAATGAAACTACAGAAAAATGCAGACCAAAATACATAAACTCCTACTGACTGAATTGATTATACTGAACTAGAAAATGAAAGAAAACAAATTGAAATGCAAATATTTTTGGTTGATGCAAGATTGCTCTTGAACCAAGGATGCTCCTGCATCAGACATCCAGGGTTGTTGAAAAAGTGAGTCCCTCACTTTGTTGGGTCTAGAGGAAAACCAAGACAGTCCACCTTAGCTTGAGAAATCCAAGATGAGTCTTCTTTCGGTCTACCTTTCCACTTCACAAGATATTCTTTGTATTGTTTGCTTCTGGTGCTGCATCCAATTCTGTCATCCAAGATGTCTTCAATCTGCGCTGGTGCTGGTTGTGGAAACTGCTTCTTCAAATCTTCTTCCATGTTGTCACTGAACTCTGCTTCATGATACTGATATAGGTCTGTAATGTTGAAAATAGGTGATATTCTCAATGTCTCCGGTAACTCCACTTCATATGCATTTCCTGAATCAAACTTTCTGAGTATCCTACATGGTCCAAACTTCTTCATCTTCAACTTGTTATATGTCCCCACTGGAAATCTTTCTTTTGTCAAGTACACCATCACTTCATCTCCAACTACAAATTCTTTGTGTCTCCTCTTCTCATCTGCTTGATCCTTATACTTATTGTTCATCTCCTCCAAATGCTTCTTCACTTGATTATACATTGTCTCCATGTGTCCTACAAATCCTTCTACTTCTGCACTCCTCTTATCTTCCATGCTGATGTCTCTCAACTTTGCTACTCCTCTAGGGTTAGTTCCTATCACAATCTCAAATGGTGTTCTTTTGGTACTCCTATTCAATGAATTATTATATGCAAAATCTACTTGTGATAGAATCAAATCCTAAATTCCTGCCTTTTCTCCAACCAAACATCTCAATAAGTTTCCCAAACTCCTATTCACCACCTTTGTCTATCTATTAGTTTGTGGATGAAATGCTGAACTGAACTTCAAGTTTGTCTTCATCTTCTTCCAAAGTGTCTTTCAAAAGTATCCAAGAAGTCTTGTATCTCTGTCTGAAATTATGCTCTTAGGTAATCCATGCAATCTCATAATCTCTTTGAAAAATAGGTTAGCCACATCCACTGCATCAGTTGTCTTCTTACAAGATATGAAATGTGCCATCTTTAAAAATCTGTCCACCACTACAAATATAGAATCATGTCCTCTCTGTGTCTTCGGCAATCCCATTATGAAATCCATGCTTATGTCTTCCTAAGGTCTATTTGGTATTGTCAAAGATTTGTACAATCCAGTATTCTAACTACTTCCTTTTGCAACTTGACATATCCTACAACTTTGCACAAACTTCCTAACATCCTTATATATCTAAGGCCAAAAGTAATTTTCACTTACCAAAGTTATTGTCTTATCAATGCCACAATGTCCTGCCAATCCACCACTGTGCTTCTCTTTGATCAAATTGTCTCTCATTGAACTCCTAGGTATGCATAACTGATTTCTTTTGAACAACATATCTTCCTAAATGAAATAATCTAACCACTTACTCCTATCTGTCACAACAAGTTCCTTACATGCTTTCCAAGGTTCTGCAAAATCAAGAACGTCCTCATACATGTTCTTCAATTCTTCAAATCCTAACACTTTAACTCTCATCTCTGTCAGCAAGTTCCTTCTCCTACTCAGGGCATTTGCAACTTTGTTTAATTTTCCACTCCTATGCTTTAATAATACAAAAGTGTAACTTTGCATGAACTCTACCCATCTCATATGTCTTTGATTCAACTTTACTTGATTATTCAAATACTGCAAAGCTTGATGATATGTATACAACACAAACTCCTTAGGCAACAAGTAATGCCTCCACTTCTTTAAGGCTTGAATTATGGCATAGAACTCTTGATCATAAACTGAATATCTTCTCCTTGCATCATTCAACTTCTCACTGAAATATGCTACAGGTCTACCTTCTTGACTTAACTC
Organism: Cunninghamia lanceolata; assembly: GCA_027924645.1. Classification (NCBI taxonomy): domain Eukaryota; kingdom Viridiplantae; phylum Streptophyta; class Pinopsida; order Cupressales; family Cupressaceae; genus Cunninghamia; species Cunninghamia lanceolata. Next base: position 18,595,683 of record BSBN01000112.1, on the reverse strand, counting down.
TGCTCCTATTACATTTCCACTTGCATCACAATCTACTTGAAATACCTTATTGAAATCTAGTACTGCCAACACAGGTTGCTCTGTCACTTTCTACTTCAACAATTCAAAAATTTTATTTGCTCCTGATGTCCACTTAAAGTCTCTTATGTCACCTCTCATTGTCTCTATCATAGGGTTACATACTGATCTAAAATTTCTGATGAACTTCTGGTAGAAACTAGCTAATCCATGAAATGATCTGACGTCTCCAATGCTCTCATGTGTAGGCCATTCAATAATTGCTCTCACTTTCTCAGGGTCCATCTTCAATCCTTCAGCAAAAATTACAAATCCTAAGTATACCAATTCTTCCTTCATGAAACTACACTTCTTGATGTTTATCAACAATTTCTCTTCTCTCAACCTCTGCAATATTTGTCTTAGGTGCCACAAATGTTCTTCTTTTGTCTTACTGAAAATCAGAATATCATCCAAGTATACAATAACAAACTTACCCAAGAATTTATTCAAGACTTCATTCATCAATCTCATGAAAGTACTTGGTGCATTTTTCAATCCAAAAGGTATCACTAACCACTCATACAATCCTTCATTTGTCTTAAAAGCAATCTTCCATTCATCTCCTTCTCTGATTCTTATCTGATGGTATCCACTCTTCAAGTCTATTTTTGTAAAATGTTTTGCTCCACTCAAACAATCCATAATGTCATCCATCCTAGGTAAAGGGAATCTATACTTAACTGTGATCTTGTTGATTGCCCTAGAGTTTGTACACATTCTCCATTCTCCATCCTTCTTCGATACTAACACTATAGGTACTACACAAGGACTCAAACTTTCTCTGATCAAACCTTTCCTCAACAATGCATGTATTTGCCTATTCAATTCTTCATTCTCTGTTGGTGTCATTCTGTGTGCTGCTTTGTTAGGCAAACTAGCTCCAGGTATAAGATCCATGTGATTGCTGATACTCCTAATTGGTGGCAATCCTTCAAGTACATTATTTGATATGATGTCTTCACACTTTGTTAGCAACTCAGTTATCTCCTCCAGTTGTGATACTTTAGTCTTTATCTTTAGGTTTTTCAGGCTTCTTAGGAATCAAAGCATAACACATATTCTCATGTTTCAAACCATCTACCAAACAGATTCTAGCATTCCCACATACTTCACTCTTAGGATCATCTTTTAAAGGAATCAAAGTAATTCTCTTTCCATTTGATGTTATAGTGTATTAATTCTTTCTCCCATCATGTATAGCTTTTCTATCATACTTCCATGGTCTACCCAACAATATGTGACAAACATCCATAGGCATAATATCACACAATACTTCATCATGAGAAGATCCAATATGAAATTTCACCAAACATTGTTCACTTAGCAGTACCTTATGATCATCCTGAATCCATGCTATCTGATATGGCTTAGGGTGTTTCAATCTTTCCAACTTTAGCTTAGTCACCATCTCCTCTAAAACTAAATTATCTGAACTACCACTATCAATTATAACTTTACAACATGTACCTCCTGATTTACATCTTGTCCTGAACAAACTCTTCCTCTGCGGTGGTTCCTCATTTGTCTCCACTTGGAATAGTGCTCTCCTCATGCCAAGTGATTCTACTTTCTCAGGTTTACTAACTGAACTAGGTGATCCAATAGGTTCTTCTTCTATGTAGGCTACTCTTCCACTATTCTCTATCTTCTTGCTTGTAATCCCCTAATTACATTCAAATGTTCTGTGTCCTTCACCTCAACACTTAAAATAGGTTCCCCTAAATGTTATCCTATCAAATCTTCTTCCTTATCTTTTGTATCCTTCACTCCAGTATGGACTAGGGTTTCCTCTGCGGCAGAAAGTTTTGTCATCTCTCCAGTATGCATTATTATCTCTGTCCTCCTTGAATGTGCTATTTGGTCTATTCTGCTCTGCATATGATCTCTCTCCTCCGAAAATTGCTCTACCTCTCTAAAATTTACCTCCTCTACCTCTTTGTCTTTGCTCATGCTTCTTGTTCAAATTTTCTTTAACTTTCAGGGCAAACTGATATGCTCTTCCAATGTTGTCATCCTTACCAAACTTAGTTCTTCTTGAATGTTCAATCTCAATCCATTGATGTATCTGGCCACTTTCTCCTTGCTTGCTTCACTATGTCCCATCCTTATGATCATCTTATGAAATTCTTCAGTGTACTCCTTTACAGATTTCTCCTTTTGTCTCAAGTTATGTAATCTTTTCAACAATTCTAACTCATAGTCAGCAAGTATAAACTGATTCTTCAACTTTGTCACCATTCTGTCCCATTTTGTAATCTTCTCTATTCCCCTTCTATTTCTATCCAATCGAACTTCTTTCCACCATATAGCAGCATGTCCTTTCAACTTTGTCTTTGCAAACTTCACCTTCTCTGGATCTTCAATTTCTTTATACTCAAAGTATTCTTCTAGGTCATTTATCCAATCAATCATCTCTTCAGGATTCAAATTGCCAGTGTAGTTCGGTACATCAACTCTAGGTCTTTTCCCAATTTTTGAAATAGCTCGCAACATCTTGACTTGATCTAATTCTTCTTCTTCATCTCTTAGGGTTACTTTGTTTTAATCAGCGGATTGAAATTCTTCATCATCATCACTTTCAACATTAGGTTGAGGTGTTAGTCCTCTTCGCCTATCTTTTTCAACAACATCCAATCGAACTCACATTGTTTTCATCATTTCCATCATCTCATCCATTCATCCAGCCATAATACCAACAATAGGTATTCTCCTCGGTGGCATCTCTTCCTAGGATCAAGTGTAACTGCCTCAAATTCGGTGATTGGGCTACAAGGTGACAACTACCTCACAATCGGCGATCAGTTGACAACACAGGTAGTCTGCCTTAGATTCAGTGATCTGTCCACAATAAGATCTTACGAAATTCATTCACCAATTTCACTCACTTTGCTCCCAAAAGATTCAAACTTCACTCTAATGCCACTTGGTGCAGTCACGCCTAGGAGGGTCTACAAAGTGAACAGTCCAAACCGTGTAGCAAGAGTAAACACAATGGAAACAACTCAAAGATAGAATGCAAATGCAGATTCAATCATTCAGTATATCAAAGATTCAAAATAAAAATGTAATGAAATAACTTGCACAATGGAAGAAGATGATATGAAATATTTTGCAAATACTTGATAATAACTGAGAATAACAGGCCACCTCGATGGGGCAACCTCCAAATATCTCCAATGAGAACACACTTCACAATATGATGAAGAAATAAGACTCACATCCTCTTATATATACCTAATTATGCTTAGAATGAATAGACACACCCCTATATAAGACCTAGTCTAACCTATCTAACTAAGTAATAATATAATAATGATAACATGACTTATATAGGAGTTAAGATAGCCACAAGCTGACTATTCATAACCCAATGTACACCAATATTAAGGGCTTAGCATGCCCCCCTCTTCAAAGAAGCATTGTCCTCAATGCTAACCAAGTGTGGATTCTTTTGAATGAACTGCTTGTCCTCCCATGTGGCCTCTTCAACTGGTAAATTCTTCCATTGGATGAGATACTCAGTGAGGGTTCTATTCCTCAACTTCTTCATGCGTATTTGAAGAATGCACTTTGGTTCCAAAATGATTCTTCCTTCTTCATCGAGCTCTAGTAGTACTATTTGAGTAGGAATATTATGCCCAATTACCTTCTTCAAACAAGAAACATGAAAAGCTGGATGTATCTTTGTTGTTGGTGGCAACTCTAGCTTGTAGGCAACACTACCAATCTTTTACATGATTTGGTGTGGCCCATAATATCTTGGAGACAACTTATTGTTCTTTTTTTGTTGCTTCAGTGAGATTTGCTTATAAGGCTGCAATCTTAAGAAGACCCAATCCCCAACTTCAAAATTTATTTCACTACGATGTTGGTCCACCTGTTGTTTCATTCAATTTTGTGCCATGGATAAATTCTCCTTGAGTCCTGAAAGTACTTGTTGTTGATGAAGCAAGTGGTCCTTTACTGCTTGAACTCTTGGTGACACCTTGCATGATGATCTGATGGAAGGAGGATGATATCCATAAAGTGCCAAAAATGGAGACATTTTTGATGAGCTATGAAAAGAAGTGTTATACCACCATTCTGCAAGCAGTAGCCAATCTACCCATTTAGATTGTTTCTCTGAAGTGAAACAACATAGATATCCTTCCAAACACTTATTAACAACCTCAGTTTGCCCATCTGATTGAGGGTGGTATGAAGAACTATGAGCCAATTGAGTACCCAAACATGAGAATAAATCTTTCCAAAAGTGACTAGTAAAGATAGGATCACGATCACTAACAATAACCTTAGGTGTACCATGTAGCTTTTGGATATTCTCCAAAAAAACTATTGCCACTGCACTTGTTGTAAAAGGATGTGATAAAGCAATAAAATGTGCATATTTAGTGAGGTGGTCAACTATTACCATGATGACATTATGACCTTTAGATTTGGGAAGCCCTCTGATGAAGTCCATGGATACATCTTCCCAACGCTGGCTAGGAATAGATAAGGGCTGCAAGAGACTTGGTGTCTTAATTGTCTCCCCCTTATTTCTTTGACAAACCAAACATTCAACCACAAATTTTTGAACATCACCTTTTAGCCCTTCCCAAAAAATTCTTGCTTGACTTGATGATATGTCTTCAAAAATCTTGAATGACCACCAACTGGGGACTCATGTAGCTCTGTGAGAATCTTGTGTTTAAGAGTGGAATTCTTGCAGAGATACAAGCTCTCTTTATACCAAAGAGTATCCCCCTTCAAACAAAACTTATCTGAACTACTAGGATCACTTTTTAATTGTTGGATGAGATTACTTGTTGCAACATCATTTTGCCACTCTGCTTTGGCTTCTTCCACCCAATTGCTTGTAATATTGAAAGGGAACACAATAAGGCTTCATCTTTCTCATCCTTCGTAGAAAGTGCATCTGCCACAATATTTTCCTTCCCTTTCTTATATACAATCTCAAAGTCATATCCCAACATCTTAGTGACCCATTTTTGTTGCTCTTCAGAGGATAATCTTTGTTCCAAAAAATATTTTAGGCTATCATGATCTATCTTAACCTTGAAGTGTCGACCCATTAGATAAGGCCTCCATTGTTTAACTACATGAAGGATTGCTAGCATTTCCTTCTCATAAATAGGTTTGAGCTGATTTGATGGCACACCCCTTTAAGGCATACACAATAGTCAACTCAACCATCAAGTGAGAATCAAGTCTTAGTCTACTAAAAGACTTACAGATCTTTTGTCATTAAAATGACAGGAATTACAAATACTTCATTCACGATATCTAATAAAATGACAGGAGATAATATGAAATCAACAGGAAATATAATGCAAATGAAATAGGCTTTATTATTAAATGATGCAGTTCATTACAAAAATTAGATAACGACCAACCAAGGCCTCTCTTATATAGAGAATCAAACCCTCACTAACCAAAATCTAATTCCTCTCCAAACTATCAGCCCTCTCCAAATATCATTCTATCTTTCCTTCAAACCAGCCTACATCTATTCTATCATTGATCGGCCACCATAACAGACATCGACCCTCTTCCAATCGACCTTCCTTTGCTATCGATCTCTTCCACCATTCTCCTTCTTTTATCTTCTGATCAGCCCTTCTCAGGCTGCACCTATTGGCCAACAGCTCCCATGACCTCTCTCCGTTTTCCTCCTCCCTTTCTCCAATCGGACTTGCCCCCTTTTATCTATCAATAATCTGCTTCACCAAGAATGAAAGTACCAAATAATTTCTGACAAAAAAAAATCCCCTCAGCAGAACTGTTGTGTCCCTCTTTAATTTCCTCTTTCTTCTCTCACTTTTCTCAGCCGTCGACCTCTTTGTTCCCACTACGAATGGAGCCTTTCATTAGAATTTTGCAGCAGAAAATAAATGCTTCCAAAATGTTGCTGGCCCAAAGATAGGCCGATTCCACCACCTCCATAATGCACAGTTTGCCCACAAACTACCAAGATGAAAAATGCCAAATAAATGAATGACAGACAATGACCAACATAGATAATGAAAACCACCTATGACAAGGAGCACGATTGCTATGAAGATTTATTGCTATTTCCAATTTGGTCAATCCACCAAGCAAAGAAAGAAAATCATAACTAAACCTCTTAATTGCTTTTGCTAGCGGGGTCCATCTTTGATTTGCACGCTATGAGGCTTCTAAATTATTTCTAACCGAAGTTAACTGCCAGCCATGACTTACCCCAAAATTAGCAGGAATTAAAATGCCAAGAAACGGTCGACAACAAAAAAATGGAATAGCCAAGGTAGATTCTGTCACTCAGGCGACAGGAGGCTGCAAAGCACACCGAAAATTGTAGAATGCAAGATTCCAGCTTTATTCTACAAACAAAAACCAAAACATTAGAAATCTAAAATAACCAAAAATTAAACGAGGCAAGATGCCCCTGCATCATAATTCTTACCCTTTAATTGATGACTCTCAAAAGCAATTGGTTGACCTTCTTGCATGAGAACTACTCCTATTCCATTTCCAGAAGCATCACATTCCACAATGAATTCCTTAGTGAAGTCCGGAGTGGTAAGCATTGGAGTTGTACACATAGCCTCATTCAATTTCTCAAATGCTGCATTAGCGGACTCAGTCCAATGAAAAGAATCCTTATTCAATAGAGTGTTGAGGGTTGCTGCTATATGACCATAATTCTTCACAAATCTTCTATAGTACCCTGTCAATCGCAAGAAACCCCTCAATTTCTTAATGGTTTTTGGAATAGGCCATTCCATGATAGCCTTAATTTTGTTAGGGTCCACCTTTACTCCATGTGAAACTATGTGTCGCAAATACTCCACCTCCTTAAGACCAAAAGCACACTTGGATGTCTTAGCATAGAGTTGATGATCTTTGAGTAATTGTAATGCTTGATCTACATGCTGCAAATGTTCTTCCCAAGTCTTGCTATAAATCAATATATCATCAAAGAACACTAACACAAACTTTCTCACGAACTTCTTAAAAATGGAATTCATCAAACTTTGGAATGTAGATGGTGCATTGGTAAGACCGAATGGCATCACCAAAAATTCATAATGACCCATGATCATGATCCCTCTTAGGAGGAAGTCCTTTAGGCATATCTCCAAGAACCACTGAGTGACGATCAATTATTGCTTGTAAATTTGGATGAGTAGGAGCATTAGAGTGAGAGACTTCTAATGAACATAGCTGGGCCACAAATCTATCCGCTCCTTTCTTAAGCAACTTTTTCATTTGATGAGAGCTTACCATCTGTGGGGATTTTTCCTTCAACCCCCTTAGCTCTACTACCTTTCCTTTTGATTGAAATCTCATGAATAGTTCTTAGAAGTTCATCTCAATTGTTCCTAATGTAGTAAGCCATTGTACTTCCAAAACAATATTTGCTGCACCCATGGATATCGCATGCATTGGGGTATTAAGTTGATAATCTCCAATGTATAATTTAATGCTATGACACTTCCACAAACAACTAAGTGTACCACCATCTGCAATCAAAACCTGAAACTCTGGGGCTAGATATATAAAATAATTTAGACAAGTTTCCAACTTTTTGTTGATGAAATTATGAGTACTACCTGAGTCGATCAACACTGTTACTTTCTGCTTCTTTAAGAAACCCACTACCTTGAGAGTTTGTGGCGCATTGAAACCTGAGAGTGCATGACAAGAAATGATTGGTTGAGAATCATGTGATTCCTCACTTGACTCCCTATCCTCCTCTAATATGGGTTCCTCCTCTTCTTCCTCACTTGGACCTTCAATATAGAATAATTTCTTTTCACTACATATATGTCCTGACTGTATTTGCTCTGACAATTGAAACACAACCCTTTTGCTCTTTTCTCCTCAATTTGTTGTGGAGTCAACGTAGTAGGTTGAGGAAGAGAATGTGTTGAATATCCTTTCTCTCTTGTCACATTAACCCCTTGCCTCTTAGGAATCAAATACTTCTCCTCTACCCTGCATGCCAAGATAAAAGACTCATTTACCGAGCTAGGACTAAACATGCGTACCTCATGTTGAATGTGATCCTTGAGACTGCCCAAGAATAAATCATTCAAGTTCTCCTTTGTAATTGTATCCACTCTTAAGGATAGATTTTGGAATTTTTGAATATAATCCTTAACTGATCCTATTTGTTGAAGTTTAGCAAGCTGGCTGAAGAAGTTGTCTATCACACTATTGCTATATTGTGCTTGGAGTTCCTCTGTAAAAATTGACCATGAGATGGTGAGACCCTTTTTCCTCTGATGAGTACAAAGCCAACGATACCAAGTGAATTGATCTAGTTCTAGATATAGGGAAGCCATCGTGACCTTTTGTCCATATAAGATTTGATGTACTTCAAAAAAATTCTCCATTTGGTTTATCCATGTTAGAGGATCCTTGCCATCGAACTTGCGCATATCCACCTTTGGAAACAAATTCCTAGATTGCATAGGAGTATTAAAATTTGTGTCAGTATTAGCTGACTTGGAGGTTTCACCTTGGTTGCTTGAGAACTCCTTTCTTGGTTCATTCATATAGGTGCTGAACATGCTTCGTATATCTGATATATCTCCTCTTAGGTCACACATATCCACCTTAATTGAGGAAATGTCTTCCCTGACCTTAATGATTTCCTCATTAGGATTAGTATCCTCTATTGTTACCCCATCCTTATCAGGAGTCTTCCCCGGTGTGACAACATTCTTTTTGCCCCTTGTTGTAGGTCCCGTCATGATTGGAACCAATAATTTTGAAATAATCACACAAATGAAACCTAAATTATTTGAAATTTTTACTGTAACTTACTAAGGTCAAAATACCTCACCCAGAAAAATCTCCAAGAAATAAGCAGATTTGCAGCCTTGAGAGCGAATTTTGTGGAAACACTAATTTTGTAATAACTTGCTTATTTCTGCTCTAATTTATCCAAATTTTGGACTATAGTTTCCTCTGGTATGTCTTCAAAAACCCAATAAAATCTAGGCTCTAATTTAGCCGGATATGAGAGATATGTAGATCCCAAATAAATTGTATAGAAATCGTAATTTTGCAATAATTTGCTCAATTCTTCTCCAATTCCTTTGAAATCTAGACTGTAGCTTCTTTAATATGGTCTTCAAAAACCCTTTAAAAATAAAAAAAATTTCACTAAAATTTGAAAGATATGCTCTTCCCAAAATCACCTCCAATATTGAGAAAAAACCTTGCCTCTACGGTGCCAAGATCATGTTCTGATACCACTTGTAATGAAATAACTTGCACAATGGAAGAAGATGATATAAAATATTCTGCAAATACTTGATAATAACTAAGAATAACAGGCCACTTTGAGGGGGCAACCTCCAAACATCTCCAATGAGAACACACTTCACAATATGATGAAGAAATAAGACTCACATCCTCCTATATATATCTAATTATGCTTAGGATGAATACACACACCCCTATATAAGACCTAGTCTGACCTATCTAACTAAATAATAATATAATAATGATAACATGACTTAATTAGGAGTTAAGATAGCCACACGCCAACTATTCATAACCCAATGTACACCAATATTAAGGGTGTAGTAAAAAACATGCTGGTAACATGTGGGCTTACAATTAGGGCTCACAGGCTTGATTCCTCAGTTACAATATATGCGCAAGATATAGCTTTGAAGTGCCTTCACAAGAATTCAAACTATCTAACTTGTATATTATGCTAACTGACTTCTTAGGCAGCTATTACGTGATTATATATCATCTCTGGATCACAAGATTCCTCTGTGTCGGCCAAGGATGATTACAAACTCTGATGAAGAGATGTAACTTGTGTACACGGATAGGTCAGATCTAAACAAATGGGAATCCTTCGCAAGTGAATGGAATAACGTGCGGATCTCAGGGGAGGTTGGCCATGATCCCAAGTTCCTTGAATGATGTGTCGTTTAGCTCCGCAAGTCGTGAAAGTGCTCCACAAGTCTTCTCCTTTAGCTGATTGTCTGAGATTGTTAGGATGCTCTGCTATGGGAAAACAATCTATCTAATAGTGATATATTTCTGGTACTTGATCCAAATGATTTGAATTTTGGATATGATGTGCATGAATGTGTCTAGATGCTAAGCCCAGCTCCGCAAGGTCTGAAATGAAACTACGGTAGAATGCAGACCAAAATATAGAAACTGCTACTGACTATACTGAACTAGAAAATGAAAGAAAACAAACTGAAATGCAAATGTTTTTGGTTGATGCAAGATTGCTCTTGAACCAGGGATGCTACTGCATCAACTCATGTACATAAAAAAAAAACTCCAAGTCTAAATATAAGACACCTCCAAAAGTGGGTGCCCAAGTTAAATCCCACTCACCAAGAGTTGTCAAACTCTCAAAATAGACTTCAAGGAGTTGTCAACAAGTCTTCATGGACCCCACTCCAAAAGTGGATGCCCAAGTTTGACCCTATCAATTAGGAGTTGATTACAATAAGCCAAGTGATATAACTAAATAATAATTAATCTCTCAAAGTCCTTGTGTTGGGGAACACATTCTAAGAACTTTGGAGACACATGAATTGGTTAGGATTGCAAGTTAATGGCAACTTATCCCAACAAAAGTGATCGAAGGCTTTTATGAATATTATAACAATGTAAGGATTACGACTGTTATACAAAGGATTGCAACCATACTAATTTCCACTTTAGACTTAGGGGATCACAAGCCATTAAAACATGATGACATTTTCTCATGGTATCGCCTGATCATTACTCTAAGGCTTGTTGACTAGTGTATGTCATCCCTTAAAAAAAGGCATTTGGAACATACAAAATATTTGAATTAAGAGCTTAGACTAAAATCCTTATGTCAAATATATGAGTTTTTTTGAAAATAATATTTTCAACATTTATGAAATTTGTCTAATTTAAAATGCTTGTGATGAGGGGATGCATCCAAATTTTGGAAACAAAGTATCTAAGTATGGTGCAATTTCATTGCATAGTATAACAACTAGCTCTCACCAAATTTTAAAATTTCTTGTCGAGAAGGCTTGCCCATAGGTCTTAATCTTTGAAGACATGGGTTAGACCAATTAACTCTATACATGTGGATCTAATAATAGGTGGTCCTTATGAATTGATTACATGTCTTAAATTCTCTCCATTATCCTCATCTATTGAACATTTGCCTACATATCACTAATTCTAATATAATAATTAATTCTATCAACAATAATTCTATTCACTAATTCTTAGAAATAAACAATAGAGAAAAAATAAAAATAAAAATAAAAAGACTCACATTTTTTATAGTCTTATTTTTTGTTAGTTTTATTATGTTTTTATTAATCTTAATTTTTATATTAGAAAATAGCTTATTATTTTTATTACTCTTACCTTGATTTCTAATATCCTTTTAATAAAGGATGACTTGCATTTTATAAATTATAGGATGACTTACAATTTATAAATTATAGGAATCTCCCTTTATAAATGATATGCCTTTCAATTTTTTTATAAACCCTATCCTTTTAAAAAAGCTATGAATCTCTTTTTAAAGAAGATTGATTCTCTTTAAAGAGATGTTGACTTCCTCCATATGACTTAAGGGAGCGATTTTCTTTAGGAACAAACTTTAGGAAAGGAGGTGACATTTAGAAATTAAGCAACTAATGCCTTTTCATATGGATGCAACTTGGGAAGTGATCACATATAGAGTCTTAATAAATGAGGGATGCTCAAGTGATTGTAATTAAAGAAGTTTCATTGAGGAAGCTAAGGGAGAGGGGCCAGTAGCCGCCCATGCCCCAATAACTGCTATGTTTTTGTGCATCCTACCCCCCAATACATTTTTTAAGAAGAACCATTACATGTAAAAAGAATACCTAGTAAATTACCACATATGCACTAATACATGTTCACAACTCCATGTGTAGTTTACCATTGCAAAAAACTAACACACATGCTCTTCCACTTGCATTTACAAGCCAACTTGATGCAAATTGGAGAACTTCCAATTTAAATATACACTTTATTGTTTTTATTACAATAGGTCATATTTATAAAAAACCACCCATTTGGACATTAAATAAAGTCAAACTGGTTATTCACATACTTTTGTGCACAACTATTGGTACCTAAGCTACCATAAACACACAACACTCCAATCCCAAAGGGCTGTCAATCACACATTCTCCCATACTTGCTATCACATTCCCCCCCATTTGCTGTCACATTCTCCCATACTTGCTATCACATCCACTTGCACCTGCACAAACACATAATGGTGTCAGGCTACCCATCCAGGCATAAATTAAATAAAAAAACAAAATTAAACCAGTTTAAATAAAAAAAGTGAGATTTATAAATCACATCATCGAATACAATAGCTTCTATGCATTTAATCAAATTTAAATCTCAACAACCAAATTCAATTCTGCATATCATAACATCGAATACAATAGCTTCTACGCACTTATTCAAATTTAAACTCACCAACCAAATTCAATACATTCCTTTTTCAATTATCAATCCATTATAAGACAAATATTATGTAGCGTAGAGATTGTTTTAAGCATAAATTTCCTGAAGGAGCACTCCAAACCCTGTCTGCTGCCAAGAGGAATTTTGCAGACTTCCACATTTAGGTTCAGGTTGGTACATCACTTTCTTATATTCCTTCCTTTTTATGCTATGTCTCCTTCTGTTTTTTTGTCTTTCACTTCCTCTTTATGCTATGTTTCCTTTGTTTTTTGTGTATTTTTACTTCCTCTTTATGCATATGTTAAATCTATATTAATGTGAATGGGTATGATTTATTTTTTGTGTCTTTTACTTCCTCTTTAAGCATATGTCTCTGTTCATGTTAAATCTATATTAATGTTCATGCAAATGATTGTGTTCATGTATATTTTCTTTGTCTTTTACTTCCTCTTTACGCATGTATCATCCATATTAATGTTATATTAATGTTACATTTGTTCATATGAAGCAAATGTAATATCTGTTCATATGCCATCATTAAATATGTTAATATGAAGTAAATGTATCTATTACTATTAATGTTAAATATATAACTTGTAACTTTCAATATGAAATAAATGTATCAGTTAATATTAATGTTAAATCTATTGAAATGCCATATAAATATAAACCAAGGGTTTCCATATATATACTTACTGCACTATACACATCTACGGTAAAATTAAACCTATATATTACAATTGTCAGCATACTATACTAACCAAGAGTAATATTAATATTGATATTACAGAAATATATTAATATTACTATTGGTTAATTTATTGAAACCAAAATTATATAGGTTTATTCTTTAGAGTAGGTGTATATGCTGCATTAAATATATTCTAAGACATTTTCAGTAGCATTAGAAACAATTTCAGCAGCATTAGGAATTAGTTTCACTTTATTTTATGAAACAGTTTGAGTATATACCCCTTTATATATTTATAACCCCATAAATGAAACAGGTTTAAACTTTAGTGTAGATGTATACACAGGTTTAAACTTTATTGTAGATGTCTAATTAGGTTCAGTGTACTAAGCAAATGAAATAGGTTTCAACTTTAGTGTAGATGCATACATAGGTTTAAAATTTACTGTAGATATCTAATTACATTCAGTGTACTAAGCATCTGAAAGACCACATTGTCCAAGATAAGGATTTGCTTTACAGAAAATATATTCTCACAGCCTCCAAAATACGGACTTGACATTTCTGTTAGCCTTCAAAATATGGACTTGACATTTCAGTCTTCTTTGATATTGGAGAATTGGAGCCCGTGAACCAATTGCCTTTCCATCCTATAAAATCACTTGGACAGGATGAACTCTCCAAACACACAACGCAATGGAGGTGGCCAGTGAATGTGCTTGCCTGCAAGAACAGCACAAGACCCAAATCAAGCAGTTGTTCAATGTTGGTTTAGACCAATTGGTCACTACAATCCAGCAAGTTGTAGGAATGCAACACTTCCAGGGAGGGCATATATATATATATACATACATATTACATATATATATATGCAGATTATTGTAAACAGATAAGATTGAAAATATCAATTGCATTCAGGCATTTTAATTTTAATATCACACCAAAAGGAAAATGCATTGTTCCTTTACACATTCATATTATCGTCTTGCATTGAAATCCATTAATAATAAATGTTTATTAATCTGAGCATAATATTCATTTGTCCATCATTATCCTTTTGCTTTTAAATCATAATGAACTAAAATGCATAATTCAATTTATATTAGACATTGAAATACATATACATATATTACATACACACACACATATATATCTATATACATATATCTGTATATACATGTACATAACATATGTGTATATGTATATATACATATACATGTACACATATAGATATACACATATATACATATAGATATATTACTTTAGATTGACTAGAAAAAGTAAATTCAAAGTGCAATTTATATTACTTGTTCACATATGTATACATTCACTTTCACTTAATCGGGGAGATTAAATAATCACATGCAATAATTGCAAAAGAAGACTGTATATAATAAGGCATGAGAGCAAAATATTCCATTGGAGCCATCAGAACAAAATATTCCATGAGTAGTGGTGTGTTAACAAACACAATTGCATAGTATAATTCGTCAACTAGTGTTTTAAGTGAAGTCTTATAAGACTTTACCTTCATCGAGTGCTCGCATTGCAAGATGCTCTACAAACCTCTCACATGCCTGCAATCATAGAAATCAAAAGCCGGGTAGTCATCCGAGTAGTAACGAATAAACATCAAATCATCCAAATAATCTCATGCATTTGCAAAAGAAAATATAAACTACATTCAGGCATTTTAATTTAAATAATCACATGCAATTGCAAACTAAGACTATATAATATTGTATTAGAGGAAAATATTCCATCAGAGCCATCAGGGCAAAATATTCCATGAGTAGTGGTGTGTTAACAAACACAAATGTATAGTACAATTCGTCAACTAGTGATGTAAGTAAAGTCTTATAAGACTTTACCTTCATCGAGTGTTTGCAATGCAAGGTGCCTTGCAAACCTCTCACATGCCTGCAATCATAGAAATTATATGCCGGGTAGTCATCTGGGTAGTAACGAACAAACATCAAATCATCCAAATAAATTCAAGCAGTGCAATGATACAACTATATATTGCAGACATATATAGTGATACATATACATATATGTATACATAATAAAAATATACATGTATCCATATATATGTATATATCATTTATATCCACTCCTCCACTAAAAAGTAACACAGTTGATCCCTTTTGTAGTTAGGATACGTTTAAAATACGTTTATTAACACTCCACCATAAATCAAGTTGGTGGAGCCTTGAAACTTACCCACCCATTTCCTAAACCTATTGACACCCCTTTGATGTGTTTAATAACATATTTGCAAATTAAACCAACACCTTTGCTTTTATTCATCCATGATAAGGTGAATGTGGTGGCACAGATGCCAAACATAATGTGTTTGAATTTATATAATTTATGCACACATATAGAAATACATGTATAATATATACATGTATTCATATATTTGTATATATATATATATATATATATATATATATATATATATGACATATGTATTTATTTTTGAGGGTGCATTATAAATGTTTGAGGGTTTCAACAATTTCTAGTAAACAACTCAAAAAGATGTAGCGAAGTTTAGCAAACAAATTGGACTAAAATTCCCTACAGACTTCAATGGATTGTAGATGTATTTCTATAATTGTAAAATGCTGAAATGTGAAGTACCAAATTGAAAATTTAACATTTTCTATGCTCCATGTCTATAGATATACATATGTATATAGGTATACATGTGTAAATATATATACATATATATACAGATATGTACATATGGATATACATATGTATATATAGATATACATATGTATATTTATATGTACAGGTATACATTATCTGACATGATTTAATCAATTGAATGAAGGTGTAAAGTTTAGTGCAAACAAATTGGACTAAAATTGAATATAGATGTGTTGCAATTGTAAAATTCTTAAATGTTAAGTACCAGACAGGTTTTGTAGCGATCCTTTAGGAAATTTATGCTAAAAAAATGCCTACGTTGCATAATGTTCCTCTTATAATGGATCCAAATTTGAAAAAGGAATGCATTGAAATTGGTTGTTGAGTTTGAATTTGATTAAATACGTAGAAGCTATTATATTCGATGATATGATAAGCAGAATTGAATTTGATTGTTGAGTTTGAATGTTGAAATATTAAGTACCAGCTTGGAATGTTAACATTGTCTAGGCTGCATATGTCTATAGATATATGTATGTCTATAGATATACATGTATATACACACAGATGCACACACACACACACATATGTCTATCAATATACATGTCTATCTATAGACATACATATATACATATGTCTATAGATCTACATATGTACATAGATGTGTATACATATATGTATACAAATATGTAGATATGTATAGATGTGTATACATATGTAAAGAGGTATGTATACATATGTCTATCTGTATAGATATGTATATAGATAGACATGTATATATATACAGTACATTAACAGTCTAATCCGAATATATGTAGAAGCTTTTTATATAAACCCTGGATATATTATATAAAATGAAACCCTCAATATATTATATTACAACATAGGAAAACAATAGTAAATATTTAATGTAACAATAATTAATAAATAGTATTCAGACAAAACTAGGAAGAATTTGACTGTAAAATTATTATTGAGACAAAGCTGTAGGATTCAAAACATTCGAAACCCTGATATATAATGAAACCCTTAACTATTGTCAATGAACCTTCGAATTTAATCTATTGAATGAACCTGCCCATTATATGCTATGTGCCAACCCGAAATGCTTGTCTTACACAGAATAGGCAAGAATACAACTGTAAAATATATACCTTTAAAAGTAAATGAAACCATTCTAAAACAGAAAAGTTTAATTAAGGTATAATTATGTAAACATATTGCTAAAACATTATTCAGTCAAAATTGGGAAGAATAATGTGAACAGAATGCTAAAACAACATGCTAAATGTTAACCATTATAAGCTTTTTATGTAAACCAGGAATAGACTATATAAAATGAAACCCTCAATATATTATTCGGTCAAAACTGGGAAGAATCCAATTGTAAAATTATTACGTAGACAAAGCCGTAGGATTCAAAACATTCGAAGACCTGATATAATGAAACCCTTAACTGTTGACAATGACATGTTGAATCCCTGCAATGATGAAACACTTAACTGTTATGAATGATATGATGAAACCATGCTATGATGAAAAATGAACCATCGAAAATAAATACCCTTAAAAATCTAATAACCCATTTGTATGTATATACTTTTTATATAAACCCTTGATAGATTATATAAAATGAAACCCTCATTGTATTAAATTAAAACATAGGAAAACAATTATTAATATTTAATGTATCAATAATTAAAAAATAGTATTCGGTCAAAACTGGGAAGAATCCAACTGTAAAATTATTGCGGAGACAAAGCCATAGGAATCAAAACTTTTGAAACCCTGATATAATGAAACCCTTAACGGTTGACAATGATATGATGAAACCCTTAACTGTTGATAATGAACCCTAATAAATAAGGTATACCCATAAAAATATATGAACCCATTTGTATGTATATAAAAAAAATCCTCATTATATAACAGTATATTCTTTTGTACAGTGAAATTATCACAAGACAAGGGTTGCCTCAGACAAAATAATGAAACCCTTAACTGTTGACAATGAACCCTAAAAAATATATACCCATAAAAATATACGAACCCATTTGTATGTATAACAAAAAACCCTCATTATATAACAATATATTCTTCTGTGCAGTGAAATTATCACAAGACAAGGGTTGCCTTAGACAAAATAATGAAAAATCCGAAAATAAATTACATGTCAGTACTCAAATCATGGGTTGTTTGAGATAAAAATGCAGGTAAACGATTGTATAATGATTAGAACCTTTTGTAAAATGATTAGGCATTCGGTGTGCAGTTGAAAATGTATTCGTATGTGAAAAACCAAATTACATTGTAGTACCCAAATCACGGGTAGCAATGCTGAAATCACATGGAGAAATGATGTTAAATTGTTACCTGCACGGAGAGGGAACTGCATGGAGGGCGACAACCAGTGGAAACAGACAAACCCTCATCTTTCCATCGCACCATAGAAAGTAGTTGATAAAATGAGTAGGTTTTGGTGCTTAATGGAATATGTATTCGGACCCAAACGGGCATTAAAACAATTTCAATCCGTTTCCCGTCCGCGCCAACGCAAACACCAATACATGGACACGTGGATATATGCTGGCGTAGGTGTAAGTTTTAAAGAAGCCTAGGAATGCATGAAGGGGTGTCGGGTCGTTTAGGAAAGGGGCGGGTAAGTTAGAAGGCCCCACCAACTTGATTTATGGTGGGGTGTTAATAAACGTAATTTTAACCTACCCTAACTACAAAAGGGATCAAGTGGGTTACCTTTTCAGTGGAAGGGTGCATTTTTTTGGGGGCCATGGCGATCGGTTACTGGCACGTCGGTGCACATGTATGGGGCAACATGTTTAAATGACCATTTTTCGACCCATGTGCACATAACGCGTCCTACAGGGAAATGTATAAGTGCCCATAAGCTGAAAGAATAGCTTTAAGCTCTTCGGTCGGATACGGAAAAACCCAAAATAATCGTCAAAATTTGACATGTCTAGCTATGTACTTGACGTGTGTGAAGTTAGGGTGTGTAGCTACTGGCCCCTCTCCCTTACTTCCATTGTGGAAGTGAATTTTATTAAATGGCAATGACTTTTATCAATCAAATGGCAATGATTTTTATCGAATGGTAGCAACTTTTATTAGAGATATTTTGAGGACCCTGCCAAAAAAACTTTATGCGTGTTGAAATTTAACCATGTGATGTTTACATACTAAGGTCTTCATGTGTTGTGACCTATCCTAAAGAGACAACTTTTAGCCTTTTCATAAATATTTTAGTCCATTAAATAGATCAATTTGATGGTAAAAACTTATCTTTTTTAAAGTATATGATTAATAAGATTTATTGTAATTTAAATCATTTGATTATAATGAACCAAAAAATCTATAGGACTATTAAAAAATATATCAAAAGACGTAGTTAAGGATAAGGGGAAAAATGAATGACAACCTCACCTTTCAACTCAAGACCACACAAAGAGAAGAAGCCCTTAGGGGAAATTTAATGAGTATGTTGGAAAAAAATTAGTATGAAAATTCTCTTAGATATCATCTATAAAAATGATTAGCATTTCCTAGCCTGCTTTTAATGAATGATTTTAAAATAATATAAAAGACAAATCAGATGTCTTGCACAAATAGCCTTGCATAGGTGTTGATTGAATATAAAGAGGTTTCCCATCAAGTTCTACATGTCTTCTAGTATAACTTATAAAAATAATTAGTATAGCCTAACCTACTCTGATACCATGTTAGAAATTAGGATCTTAGTATACGAATTATTATAAACAAAATATAAAATAAATAGAATGAGCATTATAGAAGCATAGATTTAACACATTGCACAAGATATACTTGGGGAAAACCCTTTGAGGTGAAAAACCCCACAAAACATCATTTTATTAAAACACTTACAAAATATAGTCTATTAAAGAATAGACTAAACCTGGGGATATACTCCTCTACATACTTCCACATGGCCAATAATATCTCATGTGCATAGTGATATAATTTACTATAAAACTCCAAATTCACTCACCTCTCAAATAAGAAAGAACCTCCTTAAATAAAGGAGAAGGGGTGGCATAATACCTAAATGGATATTAGTCACACCCATTCAAAGCAACCATTTGAGTTATTAGATTATTAATTATTAAATGGAATATGCTTTATAACATAAGGTTTTATATAAACATTTGTTTTCTGTCAAATTGTGGAGATTTTTATTTGAAATGCATCCTCCCGCTTCTCTTCTCGTCTGCTCTTTGGCCATTGTAGAAACCAATTCGCCACATCCAGATGGTCCACCTGTCCAACTCCATTCTACTAGAACTATTTGGCCACCTCCAAATGGTCTCCATTCTGCTGGGTTGGTGGGTGGTTTTATTGCGGGTGGGAACGCTGTGGGATTTTTGGCCCCCTGGTGCATCTTATGGTGGCTGCGACGTCTCCCCTGCCACGCTCTTCCCAGAGGCAGGGAAAACTCTCTCTGATGCTCGAGTGGATGTTGAGGCCCCTACTTCCCCTGCCGATCAGAACTACAAAGGTTCTATTGGTGCTCGGGGTCTCTCTTTTGCTACTTGTAACTGGGTTGAATGGTCATTCAACTGTGCGAGCTAAGATCTATTCCCGCCCCCTTCCTTGCTCCCATACCTCCCCTATGGTGGTATGTGGACAAGAAGTTTTTGAGAATGAAGAAAATTACGACAAGTTTGCATTGATTGGCAGATTGTATGGTCTATGGCCATCCCTCCCTTATCTGAACAAGTGGAATTCCGAATCATGGAGTCCTATTGTTCAAGGTAATATTAACATTTTCCCTTGTGTAAGGGGTTTTTTCATTGCTGCTTTTGATTCTGTTGAGGCCATGGATATTGTGCTAGAAGGTAGGGTGTGGTTATGGGGTGAGTATTCCCTTCTGCTCAAACCCTGGACTCCTGGGTTCAATCCCATTTCTGAACTGCTTAATATTAGGCTTGTTTGGGTCAAGTTACCCAATATGCCCCTATAGTTTTGGGAAGTGTTAAATTATGAGGTGATTGGCAACTCTATTGGTCGCTTCCTTATGGTGGATAGATCTATGATTCTTATAGGCCTTTGTATGTATGCTCGCATTCTTGTGGATATCGATATCTCCAAGCCTCTTCATGGAGAGGTTGTCTTGGTGGTGGGGGACTGTCCTAGATCCCAGCTACTAGATTATGAGGGTTTGCCCTTCCATTGTCATTGCTGCTTTACGGTTGGACATCTGGCTTTAGATTGCCATGATTCCTGTCGTAAGGTGTTGTCTTGGTGGCAGAATGCTCATTTGGAACATGTGACTATTACTGATCTGGAGGTTGGTTCAGTTGAGGAGTCCCTGGTTGATTCCTCTCCTTCACATATTCCTATGGCTTTTGGACCCCTTACAGGGACTTCTGCTCCTATTTAGGCTAGGTTTGAAGGTTTGCTAGCAGTCGTTTGTGTGCATGTCGAGTTCCCTTCTTTGACCCCTGTTGTGGCTCCTTCTGATCACGAGCCGATTACTTCTTCGTCAGCTCCTATTGTTTCTCTGGCTTTGCCTTCTTATTTGCTTGATGGTTTTGTGGTTGCGACGTCTGTTGAGGATCCCCTCCTCTCGTCTTGCTTTGAGGATTTGGACTCGGAGTCTTCTTGGATTGTGGTTCAGCGTAGGAAGGAAGGGCTTCCCAAATCTGTGGCTACTCTGCGCCCTAGGGCCAAGGCAATTAGATTTGTTGGCCCTTGTTCAGGGGTTGTTTAGTTGGTTGTCTTTCAACTTGTTGTTGCTGTGTTGTTAGAGTGTTGTTTTTGGCCTATCCGGGGCCTGTTTTTTGGCTTTTGCTCGCCCTTTGGCATGGTTTGTATAGGGATCTGGACCCCTATTTCCAGCTGACTTTCATGATGAATCCAGAAAACAAAAATGCCTTGTTGATATTATGTCCTCTCTGTGAGAGGTGGCGACACTGTTGATTGAACCTATCCAATGCTGCAACATTTTTCCAGGTATTCATCTTTTGATTCAAAAATAATGAGTTTAGAGCAACATACCTGGTTGTGCTCTCAAAGAAGACCATTTTTTATTGAAAGATATAAAGCCCTGAATTTCAAAGGAATATGTGGTTACCCAAATGTTATTCCCAATAAGATTATAAAATGTTTGCAAAAATATAGTGGATCAAATTCTAAGTCTGCAAACAAACATTTGCAAAATTTTTGTAATTTGATAGAAGATTATGAGGTAGAGGCTGAAGATGTAGTAATGAGACTCTTTGTTCAGTCATTAGAAGACGATGCTAGGGTTTGGTTTTTAGACTTGCCTATGTGTTCAGTTTCTGCATGGGTAGATTTAGAAGTTGCATTCCTAGAGCAGTTTGGTGAAAGATTTGATTTGGCCTCATTGATCATACATTTCATGAACATCCAAAAGGAAGATGAGGAACTGGTTCCAGCCTTTAATCTTAGATTTATTAAGTTGCTCAAGCAGATTCCTGAATATATGAGACCCAATGATGCATTGTGCTTGGCAATTTATTTGGTTGCATTTGGTAAAGAAATGAGTTATTTATTGAGAGATAAGAAACCGGTCACACTTCACCAGGCCTACAAATTTGCTATGGATATTGAAAACAATCAGAAATATGGAATGCTAGTAGGTTTCATGGATGCAAGTTTTCAAAATAGTTTTCAAGGTGAATATATTTCAGCTTTTCCAGTGTGTTCATTAAGAGATGATTTTGCAGAGGGAAATATATCTCATAACAATGGGTGTAGTCATGATGTGATGCATAAACATGAAGATGTTGTCAAAAATGTGGGCACATCCTATAATGGTGAAGACAAAGATTGTTGTCAGCCTCTAGAAGAGAAGCCTGCAGATGCAAAATGTGTTTCAAATGATGAAATGAAAGATATACATGAAGTTGTGTCTTGCAATAATAGGCATATCCCAGTTAGTCTTGAATATTTATATGAGGTGGATATGCAGAGCTTCACTCTAAATATAGAAGATGCAGATTCAAGGGATGACAGTAAATATGTTAGTGACTGTCAGCATTCAGATGCATATGTGAGCCTTTCAGATGATAAAATTTATCTGGATGCTGAATATGAGTGTTTCCTTGAAAATTCTGACTACCTTTATAGTGCAGAGGTTGAAACTTTTGATGTTGATTATCAGTGCATTGGTGAAGAGGAAAACATGGTCACTATTCAGATGTGAATGGACAAGTTGTAGATGTGTGTGCTCATACAGTTGGGGATAATGTCGGTTGCAGGGGTGACTATGAAGCTTTTGATGAAGGGCTGCACTTTGAGTTTTTTTTGCCTTCTCTTGAGACATTCCAGGTGGACCTTGATGATAAAATTGCTGAGCACAATGATGATGGATATCCGAATGTTTATAAAAATGAATATGATTATGAGATGTTGCTTGTGCCTGAGTATTGTTTGTTCAGTACATAGGAGCTTTTATTTTTTGAAGGGCAAAATTCTGATGTGGATTCATTTGTTTCATGTGAGTCTGTTATTTTTCCAAGCAACATCAATGACTCATATGATGATGACATTCTACAACTGATGATGATGCATGCTGATGAAGCTTGTTGTAGATTTGTTAAAGAAAGAGAAATGGCCAGTAGCACGACCAATTGCAAAGTAGGGTGCTGCAAATAGCCAAGTGTTTTTCGGCTTCATTCAAAGAAATCAAAAGAAAATCAGATATTTGACAAAGGAAAATACTGGTTTTTCCTGTTTGGTGGCCCTGGGCCACCAAGTAATTTTAAAAAAAACAATGTGATTTATGATGCAGGTTGGTGTAGTGTTTGACTCTATGTGCCCAATGGATAAGGGACTGGTCTGCATCCCAAAGATCAATGGTTCTTGCCATGCCTGCAAGAGGCATGCATCCCCAGATAGAGCCAATGTTGGTGCCTGCTGCTGGTTCAAGTTTCAAACATTCATCTGCAGGCCCCTTCATAAAAACCCTCGATTTTCTAAGTCCCTCGGTCTCCTGATTTACATGCATGTATCTTTGTATATGCATTGTTGTTTGTATGTATTTGTATGTGCAAGTGCAGTTGTACATTGGCAGGCCTGAAAATAATGTGCAATCGGCTTCAGAAAAGTGGAAAATTGGTTGTATGCATCTTTGTATGCATATCGGGCTTGTATGTGCGATTCAAGGCGAAAATTTGTATGTACATTGCAGGCATATTCCATCGCAGATTCTGTGCTTGTATGTTCGAATATACATTTGTAATATGCAATGTCAATATACAATGGAAAACATGCAAAGAGCACATACATTCGCAACATGCAAGGAAAGATCAATTGGCAACATACAAGGAAAAGATGCAAGGTGAAATGTATATCAGATATACAAAGCAAATGTACATTAATGGCAACATACAAAGGAAATATGCAAAGTCAATGTACAAAGAAAGGATACAAAGCCTCGGGCCCACCAGTTGCATGAATAGGCGATTGTATGTTTGCACATGCAATCGAACATACAAGGGCGATATACATTTCTTATATACGTGGCCCGGACCCAAAATGGATATACATTATGGTTGATAAAGGTGCAAATGTTTGTTGCATATTTGTTTGTATGTCCGCGTTGTATGTTTGCACATACAAGCGTCATATACAAAGGGAAAACATACAATCCAGACCCGACTGAAGAATCAAATGCAGCGAATGATCATTTTGGGGTTCGCGGCTTGTATATTGCACATTGTATGTGCGATATACGATGCAAGATACATTGAGGCTGATACAAGTGCCAGATTTCAAAGTTGTTCCAATCTGCCTCATGAGTGTGATGAGGTCCGCGGTTGTATGTATATTGCATTGTATGTGCAATATACATAGGCGATGTACAAGGAAGGAGATACAAGCTGGACCCGAATGCGATTTTAGTTTGTTTTATAAAGATTTGGGGTCCACGCCTTGTATGTGGTGATTGTATGTATATATAATTGCACATACAACTTCAGATGCAAATAAAGATACAATGGATTGCCGATAACTCAGAAATGCAATTTTTCAGGGATGGCGAACCAGTTAGGTGGTGACACGTGTCCAAATGTAGTTGTATGTACATGCTTTTGCATATACAAGAGATTTGAATGTGCATTAGGTGGAAAAGGTAAAAAGGGGGAAAAGGCAAAATATATGTTCGCTGTGAAAAGTCAAAGGAGAGAAAGCTACCTGCGTGGCGTGATTCTATTGGTCAACGACTTTTGAAAGCGATTTGGGGCCGCAGATCTTGGCAAAGAGGAAGGAATCGACGGCCCTGATTCAAAAAACTTCATAGGAGGGATTTCCTTGTATCTGCCATCATGTTTCAGGCGGGAAGAACTTCAGAGCACGCAGTTGCTACATCCTGCGGGTAGGTTGGCCATTTATGGCAAGATCGCTGAGGTATGGGTCTTGATTGACATGCCAGCTACCATGTTAGATGAAAAAATCTCCAGGCGGCGGTGTATATCCCGATTTCAACCACTCTTTCCTTTGTTTCTCTTGGCCGCATTGAATGTTTTGGGTGCCATTCTCATGGTGCGTTGTATTTGGCAAAATTTTGAGTTGACCATGTAATTATTGCTGAGTACACGTTCTTGCTTTATAGCAAACTGTGTCACTCATTTTAGAGGTTGTTGAAGACTTGGGCAATTTTTGGACGAAATAACGAAGAACAGAGCATTTTCTTGGTTGTTCTATCTCTTTTGGAGTTTATGAGTTGCATTTGAGTGCACCTTGCACATATGTTCAGTTTCATTGTTGTTTTATATGAATAATACATTATTGCATGTGTTTAATTGTTTGTTTCCATTGTTGTATGCATCCCTTCTTTTGAATCTGGTTGCTAAGGGTTACTAATATTCTAGGATACAGATTTCCTGTATTGCATACTTGATCTCTAACTTCCATTCAAAGAGTGGATTAAACTGTTTTAGGTTAAGTATGAAGAAGAATGTATGTCAGCTGGGATATGTGTAAGTAGAGGCAGCTAAATATTCAGTCTTGGGTGGTGTTTGTAAGGCAAATACCAGTCCTAACCCTTTGAAACTTGATTGCCAGTGCAAATCATTCTCTTGTATACGTCTAGTTGACTCCTTGCCCTGAGATAGGCACTGGTCTGCCCTTCTATAGTAGTTATGGTCCAAAACCCCCTGTCTTGCATCCAAAACTCAAATACAAATCCTTTCATAATTCCAACCTGTTAGTTTGTAGGAGTAGAAGTAGGACCCTTGCATACTCTCATCCTCAACCAGTTAGATATGTCCAAGAACATTGCCAAACTTGTGATTTATCATGCAAATCTTGGTCCAAACATGAGAGTATTCTGCCTATTATTGTAAAGCTAAATATTTTTGTCATTGGGCGAGTCAAGGTTACATCTTTAGTTATAGGGATACCCCCCTTGGTGCGGCATAACTAGAAGTGAAGGGGAGGCAGCTCACACAACCTCCTGTATTTGTTGGCCGAATCTGCCTATGCATTGGAACTGGCAAACCCTCTGCCGATCCAGAACTCCAACAAAACCAACATTGCTTGAGGACAAGCAATCTTTGGAAAAGGTGGACTGTAATGTCCCCTCCTTGAAATTTGAACAAACACCCTCATACATCTTCCGTGGAGACTTGGATAAGTGTATGAAGATATTCAGGGTCGCAATAAAGGAATTCACTGATATTCAGGCTATTCTCAAAAGGGCACCAATGTTTTCACACCAAGAAAGATATTGCTATAAGTGTACGAAGATATTCAGGGTCGCAACAAAGGAATTCACCGATATTTAGGTTATTGTCAAAAAGGCACCAGTGTTTTCACACCAAGAAAGATATTGCTATAAGTGTACGAAGATATTCAGGGTCGCAACAAAGGAATTCACCGATATTTAGGCTATTGTCAAAAGGGCACTAGTGTTTTCACACCAAGAAAGATATTGCTATTGCGTAGGTTTGAAATTGGTGTCTCACGAGTCATTTAGTTTGCCAGGCCACAGTGAAGGCTATTTGGAGTTGATCAATGATCTATGCATTTTCAAATTTACTAAGTTATGTTTCCAAGTGACTGAATTGGGGCGGTCCAAATCTCAATTGGTGCGAGTCTAGGAAGGGCGATTTACTTTTGGGAGACCAATTTGTGAAGTAGCCAAGCGGCGGTATTCATCTTCAGGCAATATTTCAGGAGGTTGTCCTAAGCATATCACCGATCCCTGCTCATTCACGGGAAATAAAACATTATCCCGTTTTCAGAGCCATGCCCCCATTATTGTCAAAATGCAAGGTGATCGGACGCACTGCTCATCAGGGAGACCATTTCGTAGCAACAGATTCCAATTCCCATCACATATGACCATAGAAATGAGACTAGATATGTTGGAAGCAATGGAACATGCTATTGAAAGCAATGTAACTCATCGGTTCCTTGCCAGAGTTCAACTTGACTTCAATGGGAATGATTATGAGATGATGTTGGTGCTTGATGATGACAATATTAATCAGAAGGGTGCGATTTCCTTAAGGAAATAAAAAACTAAATTATAATTAAGTTTAGTTAGCACAAGTCAAAGGGTTGTATGAGAAAGGTTGTGACTCCTTCAACAATAAGATAGAAAAGGGAGGCCATTCAATGAGATGAAGGCAATCAATTGGGAATAAATATTATGACATATTACAAGTGAATATTACAGCCAAAGAGGACGAAGCCCCTACAAGGTTAATTAAGAGATTTAAGGACGAAACCCCTTAACTTCTCTTAGCAAGTTAGTGGACGAAAACCCCTAACTTGGGTAGACATTAGGAACAATCATTCAAGGAGAATAGCTGCAAATTTGAAGGAAAATCATAGCAGAAAATAAAGATATGTTCTATTTTCAGAATTATAAATCTGAATATTATAATAAAATCCATAATTTTGGATGAAGTAATATTTATAAATATAACGCAATTATCATTTTGAGTTAGGATTATTGTTTTAAGGAAAAAATAAGAAATGTTCTATAAAGTGACATTACACGAGAAAACTGTTAAAAGGCTGCTTTGAAGGAACAAATGAGAACATAAAATGAAGGTATAAGAACAAAGATGCAGCTATAAAATCTCAGACAGTTGCTCAATGTCTAGTTAACATGGTAGATAGAAACTCCGTTTCCAAGGGAGAAAAAGTTTCCTATAGTTTAACTAGATGTTTATCTGCCTACAAATCATTTCTAATAAAGTTTTGCTGCTTTTCACCTTTTCAATAAAATACTTTTAATAATCAGTGTGGATTGCTTGGATCTGAATTGGAAAACACTTGACTCTTTCAAGCATCAGCGTGATCCCTTCACTTCAGAGGTATGGATGCCAATAACTTGAAGAAAAAATTCATTTCATCACAAGAAAAAAGAACAAGAAGGAAGGTATAATATAGTATTCATCGAGAACATATAAATTTTCTGGTCATTTGTTTTTCCTGCATGAACATTTTATGTTTAGTCAAGACTGGTTTTGGGCACTGAAATTATTAAGTACCAAATATTCTTTGTTTGAATGAGGAAGGAAAAAAATGTTATATTAAAAGAGGAAAATAATCATGAAAGAAAATACAAGATTGCATCGCAAATCGTACCTGGTTGTTTGAGTACATAAGTTGTCTACATTCTTGCAGAGTTGGGAGTCAGTCAATGCGAAATTTATTTATGAGATCATCTGCCAGGCCTCTTGAAGTTACATAATTACTGGTATCCCCTTAATGAAATGTAACTCATTAATTTTATTTTCTTGGATTACATCTGTCAAAGCATTTGAATACTGGATTTCTGCTGGCAGAAACTTGCAAGGAACCAAAAATATGACTGCTAATTGGAATTCCTCTTATATATGGCATATCAATCATATGGCATCATCTCTTTGGAGATTTATAATTGTGTTATAAATGTCTTAAGATTCTCCCGCGGTATACAGATGATTGTGGATCTTGTTCAGGAAGATGCCGGTATCTGATGTTCGTTCTATATCTAAATCAAAACCTTTTTAAATCTATACAAGCTCCTGTAAATGGAAGCATTTCTAGAACAATATTATTGATATTTCAATATAATTCTATAAATTTGTAAAGTACAAAATATTGATACAAGACTTATATACATTTGCATTCAAAATTATTCATATTTTGACCTTTCAATTTCCAACTGTCCAGACTTGAGTGATTGCATTTTCTGCATTGGAGGGGGCACTTATAGAACATGTTCCTGCACTTGCATGTTGGGACGTTACTTTACAGGGTTGTAGCTCATCTGAATTACAACATTGTCACATTGCTACAATATTGACTCCTTTATGTCCTTGTAGGTTCCAAGTACCAACAATACATGATACAACACTACTCAACTTTGCCAGATTGGACTGCACCATACATAAGATGGGTGCATTACTGCAATGCTTCTAAACATGGGACCAGAAACAAATAATTTTATAAGAAAACTGTGCATCGCAGGGTCTACAAAATGGTTATTGGTTTGAACAAGGCCAAAGGACGGACTAATGCCAAATCTCTATCCTTGTACCATTAAAGAAGTCAGACCAATTTGTCTTTTGCATTTATACCAAAATTTTCCAATAGTCTTAAAACATCTCTGGCCACTACTTTGTGATTGTTCTCCATTCATTATCTTCAAAAATAAGAGGACTGTGTGGGCAGGACATCCATCTTGTTCAAAATCGTTGCTGCTTTCTTTTTCATCGAAGGTGTTCCTTGCTGAAGCAGCTCAATCAGAACTTTGCGAGCCATTTCACTATGCTGAGAACTACTTTCTGAAGGTTTGAATATCTTCTCGAGCACTTCAATTCCCTTTTGCTTTGCTGAAAGAGTTCCCCTCTCCAACACTTCCAGAATGGATGGTATGCCATCGGATCCCACAATAGCTTGGGCTCCAAAATCAACAATTTCTTCTTGCAAAAGTGTATCAAGAGCTTCCAATGCAGCCTCGGCTGCTCCTGATCTGGTTTCTCGAACAGTTTTCACCAGTGGCTCCACAGCCTCTGCCTTCAAAAGGCAAAAGGAACTTTTGTTTGAACAATCCCTTCTATGGACAGAGCAGAGAACGTCATAGTCTAATGGTTGTTTGCAACACCACAATGGTAGAATTTGGGAAATTTTAAAGGGTAAATAACTCTCTGGTTGGTTTTGCAATAAAGTTGGTTCTGTTCTCTGTAAAGTAGTTTTGGAAAGTTGACCTAGTGCTGTTGCTGCTCTTTCTTTCGCCAGAGAACTTCCTGTTGACAGAATTTGAACTAGCAAGGGAAGAATCTCAAGTCCAGAAACACAAGTTTGCAACTCAAAATTTGAAGGTGAAGTGAAATGAAGCAAAGCTCCCAATGCATTTTCTAGAAGAGCATCACCATCATTATTCATGTTTGCTTGTATGCGTAGATCCTTTGCAGAAATAATCTGGACAATTACATTCAGAGCCTCAGATTTCTGAAGCATTTCAGCCAACATTGGATCACTGGTTGGACATCTACCAATAATACCTGCAGCTGCTGCTTTTTCTGCTTCATTCGGTGAGCTTGCAATTATCATTACCAGGTTCTTCATGCCTACATCTTTAAGATGTTTTGTTAGTTCGATTTCTGAGGCATTTTCTTCCATAAGACAAAACATGAGTTTCACAGCATGAAGTCTCACTTGTGGCCGCTGTCCCTCAAAGAATGACACCAAAGTTGAGATAGCATTACTCAGAGATCGTATTATTTCTCTGATTTTTACTGATTTCGTTGCCAATCCAAAAAGTAATCGGAGAAGATGGACTCTAGTGGCAGATTCTACTGTAGCAACAATGTCAAAAAAAGTACTTATGGATTGCTGAGATTGCAAAACAAGCAACTTGGAACTGTTTTCAAAATTGGATGGTTTGCAAGCCTCAATTAGATTGGCAAGAATTTCTGCAGCAAGTTGCTTCATATGATTATCTAGAGACATTGTAATGAGTTGAAGCAATGATGGAATAACTGTGTCAGCTGATAGAAGGCGTTTCGTAATTTTGGGAAATTTGGATAGTTTTAAAATTGCATGCAGGGAAGCTAATCTGCATTCCGGAGAACTTTGGGACATCATCTGGACAAGAGAATTTACAAGGCTTTGGTGAGCAAAAGCTTTTCTGCAGTGACTGTTTGGGTCCATTTTTGAGAGTACTGTTGCCAAAGCAACTCTTGTGTCAATTGGCCCTGCCAAGATTACCAAATTGAGTGAAATACTTGAATTATCAAATGAAATTCTCAAATCAAAGCATGAATGTATTTGTGCAATCAGGATATTTTAGCGATCAATCCATACCTTCTGCTATTAGTCTAATGAAAGGTTTGAAGAAGTTTGCTTCTGTCATTCTGATGACAAACTTGGTGTTGCTAGAGAGATTCTCCAAGACTCTCTCAGCATTTTGTGATGTTTTTTGTGGCTTGCTTCTGTTAAGCAAGGCAACTAAGAAAGGAATGCAATTGTTGGCACTTCCTATCTTTCTAGAGCACGCTGAATTCTGAGAAAGCTCCATCAAAAGTGACACTGCATAATCTGCTTCTTCATCTTGAGCAAGCATCGTTACTGCACAATTGATTGCACCAGCATTCACGATGGCTTCCTGCTTTTGGAAAAAGAATTGTTACAATCCTTGAGAGACCAACTGATTGAGGAACATGTTTTGAAATTGTTACGAGGAATTCAGCAATCATAAACATTGACTGACTGTTCTTTTGCTGGTTAAACAGATATTTATATTAAAACTGAAAAAAGTACACATATAAAAGTAGCAGAAAAAGCTTCTGCGATATATTTGAGTAAGTTTCAAATTTGAGGACGTCAGCTTTTTGTAATACTATTCAAATAAAATCAAAATGCATTTTCCTCCCAGTGCTAGCATGGTGGTAGCATGCATTCCCTTCAAGCAGATGCCCTCTTTCTGGATATGCAGAAGTGAGCTTTTTATCCTTTTACTGTTTGTACGGCTAGGATTATTCTTCCTATGATTTAGTATAGTCCCCTGGTCATTAGTATGACCTGCATATCCCTGATGGAGAATTTCTTGGTATTCTGAGCTCATCTCAAGAACTGTGGGCTAGTTTTTGAGCCTTACGCCTTTTCAATTCAGAATCAAGAAAAAAAAATTAGATGTGCTATTCACCAGTGTCTTTTTCTGGACTATGTTGTACTTTTTTTGAAGTATCTGTTATCTTGTTAATGCTTTGCGTTGGGGCCATGTGCCTTGTGAAATTGCTTGTGGGGCATGCTACTGTACCTCCCGCATATCATTATAATTTCAGTTTTTTTTTTCAATTCTTATAAAAAATGAAGTGTCATTTGGAAGAATCCATGGATGAAAGATGGAAGAAGAATAGAGGGCATACCTTGTTATGGTCTGAATCCTTTGCAAGATAACACAAGCATTTCAATGCAATACATGTGTTGATGCTACCACCAGAAGTTTTTAGTGCATGAACTATGGTTGGAATGAGTCCCTTTTCTGCAATGAGGGCCCTGTTGCGAGGCTTCTCCATTAAGGAATCAAGATCTTGCAAAGCACGGTTAACCTCATGAGAATTATTCGAAGTAATGTTTGAAGTAGCATGCTGAAGCTTCTTTTCCATGTTCCTCTCCTTCCATTCTTTGATAGAATTTTTGAGGGCGAGGTTTGGCTTCAACTCCAATGATTCAAGTTCCTGACCTGAAACAGGACAATTCCTTTTGCCTTTGTCAAGATACTCTAAAATTGCCTGTCTATCAAACGTGTGCCCAGAGACCAAGTCCACTGGATCCTCCATGATTTCTTTTGATAAGGGACAAGTAAATGCTTTCAGGGAATACTCCTCAACTTGGTATCCAGTGTCCTGGCTGCTGTTTCTGCTCAATGACTCATCCAGATCTGATATCCTTGGAGAACTTCGAGAGCTCGTAGAGAAGGACCCTGAAACCATTTCTGAATTGTACAAGAAGTCAATGATCTGTGCAAGCTGCAATGCTTCGGCCTCTTTCTTGCGGGATTCCATTTCCTCCTTTTCCTTCTTAAGGTCATGCAATTCCTTCTCCAAGAATGTCGGATTCAGGCATGCACCTGTAACATTTGCAATCTGTAACAACAGTTCACTTATGTAGTGACTATTGTTCTGTTTCTCTTTGATGGCTTCTTCAATCTTTAGAATGATAGCCTCAGTTTTCTTAGCAGCTTTGAATTCCAGATTCTGCATATTCTCACCCAGCTCATTTGTTTTCTTTCTGACATCCAGGGAAATCTCCAGTGAAGCCAAGCTCAACTGAGCCAAGCAATCGCCAATCTCCTTTGTGATTTCCTGCATTTGCTGAAGCAATTTTCTGCATGACAGTAAAAGTTGCAGGCGACTGCCTGTTTTGTAACGCTGGATTACCTTACAGGCTTTCTGCAGCTGAGTATGCAAGGATTCCAAAGCCATTCTCAAGGCCTCAGAATTTACACTTACTCTTTTGGCACGGAGATCTTCCAATATGGGCTTCAAATTGGCAATATAGCGTGCAAACTCTTTGAAGCTTTCTTGCTCCAGTGTCACATCCTTGGCAGCCACTGTAGTTTCTGAGATGGTTAACAGCACTCTGGCAAGAAGTTCATTCACTGGCGCAAGGTAGAAGTTGCTCGCCATTTAAAATCTGCAAGTTGATTTCAAGGATGCACAGAGCTTTGCAGTAAATCCTTAAATATGTCAAACTAGTGTTCAGAAGAATGCAAATTTTGCATTTCTGCCAAGAAGTACATTTGCCGGTCTCAGGTAGAAGTTGCTAGCAATGGTAAAACTGCAAATTAACTTCAAGGATACACAAAGCTTTGCTGCAGGTCCTTAAATATGCCAAATTATTCAGAAGATTGCATCATCCTATGGTGCTCCGGGTGAAGTTGGATTGACAAGCTTAAGTTTACTACCAAGCTTAGACATGAGGTCAAAAGGCAGGAGTTTCAAATTTTATATGGAAAACAATCCCCTTGTGGGGGGTCTTATAGATCAAATTGGTGATTGCTCCTAAGAAGCCAAAGTGTTCAAAACTTTTCTGTAAATCCCTAAACTTGTCAATTTTTTAAAAAGTTTTACAATAAATCCTCCAAATTGACAACTTTTAGGTACAGCAGATCAAAACTCAGCATTCCTATGCCTCTAAACTAGCCTATATTCTCTTTCCCACAAGCAGAAGACACTACTGTCAAATGTAATAAATTTTATGCTTCAGCAAAACAATTCTCCATACCTAGTCATTGAAATAAAGCCAAATTTGCCTGCCTTTGCCTTAGATGGAGAACCGTTCACACTGAAGGCTGAAATTTGGAAAATTCTCCTCGTCCTTCAAGCTGATTCCGAACTACTGCCAAAGAATTTACTTGGTTTGTCACAGGAAGAGTGCAACAGTGCAGCAAAGTCTTCAATATGCTTTGTTTAACCATATGGCTACGACATCGTCCTAATTGCTAAACGCCTTGCAGGCTTCAAAGAGCTGAATTTTATAATCTTCAAAGGAATGCTTTCTCTGACCATATGCCAGAGTCCTACCTGCCAACCAACTTAGAAGACTCGACTTTCACAAGCATCAAAGGCATGCTTTATCTGACCATATGCCAGATAATATCACCCTGCCGCTGCGTGCTAAACACCTTGTAGGTTTGTAAGGAAAAATGAATTAAAAAACCTTAATTTTGAAGTGGTGTAAGATCTTCAAAGATATGCTCATCTAACTATATGTAGATGATATTGTCCCTTGTTGCTAAACACCTTGCAAGACTTCAAGAAAACTGAATTTGGAAACTTTGTGGCAAGAAAACGACAAAGAAAGCCTGTGGTCAATCCTCCCATATATCACAAACTCCAATTCAACGCCTCCGAAGATCCAGTGCCAAAGACAATGATGAATTTTTGCTAATTTTAAAGTTCTTCACAGTCAACCTTACAAAAACGTGTAATCTTGAACCTGAAGTTGCTCGCCAGAATCTCCTCTGTTTGGGGGAAAATTGTTGATTTACCCTAATCTATAGGAAGCAGCCCTAATCTACAGCAAGCAGAGACGTCCAATCCACGGTCATAAAAAACATGTTTTGCTAGTTAGAAGAGGAGCATTTGAACTAAGTTGCCAGGAAAGAGAGGTGTTGAGCACAAGTCAAAACAAGAGAAGCTTCCATGAAAGTTTCAGTGCACTAATTCAACGTCGTGGTTAATAAATTATTAAGACTTTTGTGCGTGAATTTCACTTTGAGACTTTCACTACGCCTGAGCGTCAATTTGTTGTTAGCAGGACTCGAACCCGGGTCGACTTTGTTCCAGTAGCAGATCAACGGCCCAGACTTATGATTAATAATTACTATTTTTTTTTAAAAAGATATGTTTAACTAGGAGAGCCTCAATTATAATTGACATGATTTAAAAGTGATTAGCTTATAATTCAATTATAATTGATAATGATTTAAAAGTGATTAGTTGGTACTACTTATTTTGAAAATTAAAGGAGGTTTGACTTTCAAAATATCAAACAATACCTAGGTTATTAACAATTAACTATTGGTATAAGGATAGTTTTCACCATGGACTTTTTTCCATAATATTTTTGAAAGTTTTAGGAGATTTCTAGGGTTTTTTAAGAAATTCTTTGGTAAAAAGATTATGGTCTAGATTTTATTTTTTGATTTATTTTTTAAGTTTGTGTTAGGAATGTGGTGGTCCAAAACTTAGTTTGGATTGCTATTGGGTTGGTATAGATAGTGGGGAAGGAGGTTCTATGTTTTAGCCTCTTTTGTATGGACAAAGCTTTTGGTGCATGAAGTGTTTCGTAAATCACCCTTGTCTTACAATTCTTACTAATTTTGAATTAACTCAATTATAATTCATTCATGTCTTATGTGAAGTAGGTGAGGGCCTTTACGATCAATTTTAATTAGTTCTTTATTTTTGTGAGATTTAATTGTATAATTTATGGTCATAAAAAAGTGGCCTCAATGAGTGGTCATTACACCAATGACATTTTTTTTGTTGATAAGATAATAGGTCGCAAGTAGTATGAAGCATGAGAGGAAATTTGGGCTACATCATTTTGTTAGACAAAGTGAATACTAATTAAATGAGTGTTAATGGATAGTTGTAGACTACTCATCCAATTCTTCACTAATGGTGTCCCAATATTAATAGTTTTCCATTTTTGGGGGGTGTCCCTCCAACCAATATATATCATCATGAAGCTCTTACATAAGGTTTCTTAGGGCATCCAAATGTAGAGAAGTTTGCATATGATGTGCCCCACCCACCTTATTTAGGTGTCCAAATTGTTGTGAATCATGGTAGAAATGGTGCAAAGTGACCTACAAGATTTGTCAATGACATGCTTGATTGCCCAAAATTAGTTGAAGTTGCTATAGAAGTGTTGTTAATGGCATGGACCCAACTGAGAATGTTGCTACCTGAGCAATTAAAGATTTCAAGCTTCTATAATCTATAATGTTTAAGAATAAGCTTCCAGATAGATTGCGATTACAATGTTTTAAAAGATTTACATTTCGAACCTCACAATGTGGTTCATTACTAGGATAGCATAATTGTAATGAGGGTTATCTACATAAGGATACCTCTTCTATTATCTTATTTTTCATCCTAATGATGAATCATGTTGTGCGGCTGAAAACATCAATCTTTTAAATCATTGTATTTGTAATTTATTAATAACATTACTCTGGATGTGGATTTTGTTCATTGTTAATTTGTAGTCCAAGGTGTGGGTGAGCAACATTGTTTACCTATAGGTTTAGCCATGTCCATTCAACGTTAATGTATGTCACTGGTGGCAACTTAATGAAGAACAAGTATGTGAGGAACATTAGTAATTAGTTGAATGAAGTAAATTCTACCTAATATATATGTTCTTTTCATTTCACCTCAAATTCAATAGTGGTTGATCAATATCTATACTTTTATTTAGTGATCAACCTATTTTGGGTAGATATGCAAGTATAAGGAATAATTATTTTGGCAAAAAAATGACTTGTTGGATAGAGATGATGTGTTGGTAGGAAGAAAACTTAAGTTTAAACCTCAATAGGTTGAGAGCTCCAAGTAATTTTATAGAAGAATTTTGACCCCCCCCCCTCTCTCTCTCTCTCTCTCTCTCTCACACACACACACACACACACACACACACACACATCGAGAGTTATGAGGAGTAACAATCTCTTTTTTCAAAAATAGATGTGCTACTAGGGAGATCACCCTTTTAATAAATGTTCATGTCAAACACAAATATAAAGAATGAAACTTGGATGGATTCTAATTGAGTTGATTGGAAATCAATGCATTTTACACATGTAAAGCATCTTTACAAGCACTTTTTATTTGAGTTTATATATGAAATTTTAAAAAGGTTGTTGCTTGCTTGGCTAGTGATGAATTGATGAACTAATTTTAATTATGTAGTCACAAGCCATCAATTTATGGAACTATAAATTTTACTAATGGTTGAACCATCAAGGAGGTCTTAGATTTAAGATAATATTAGTATATAAAGGTTGTTTTATTAATTGATTTGGATTAGATTTTTTTCTAAAATTTTTAAACTTATCTTTTCAAAGATTTCGTGATTTCTCATAAAGAAGGGGGGAGGAGGGTGGGAATATCACTAATAAATTATTTCAATATTTTTGAAGTAAAGCATAACATCATAACACATATAGAATGATATCACAATCCTTATATCTCCATTATATTCCTTTATAATCAATAGGTATATACATATTTATACTGACGAGTCTGAGTCTTTGCCTTATAAACTATTACTCTCTTACACACACTTTCTCTCTTATTTTACATTGCTTCAAAGCATATATCTACTATATATCTATCTAGAGGCACGCCCTTTCACAAAATAACTCTTTAGGAGTCGGCTCTATCCTCCGCATGGCTTTTGTGGTACTCTACAGTAGGTTCTATCTGTTGCCCTATTCTCTGCCAACATCACTCCCCTTTTAAAGTATGTCTTGTCCCCAAGACATGTTCTTCAGTAACTTGTTGGTAGGATGTCTTGGTAGATCACCCTGAGTTGAGCCAGAGTAGTATCCCATTGTTTCTTAGTAGATGTCAAAATTTGGATCTAGCTCTGCAGTTGGATGTGTCTTTTGCTTCTCCTAAGGTAGCCAATACCTTCACCTTCTATGTGATTTGTTTAGCCTCAGTAAATACTCTGGTTAGAGAGGGGCCAATCTTAATCTTATCACTTCTCTCAGCTGTGTTAGGATTAGTCGGTAGAAGATATCAATTAAATGCAAATAAAGATTAAACAAAGGAATGAAAAATACACAGAAATAATAACAACGAGAGACAATTTTAACGTGGTTCACCTAAACTCGGGCTACATCCACCAACATAGAGTCCAATATTATTATCCAATAAATCAAACTGATTACAACCAGCAATCCCTGCAACTCAATACCACTGCAAATGCTACAATACAATATCAACGGAAACCCTAACCCTTAGCCGCCTTTACCAAGCCCTATGTTGGTTACAAAAATAGGGTTTTTTTAATGTCGGCTAATAGAAAAATAACTCCCGACGCACTCCCCCATTAAATAATTTGGGGGGAAACTGTGCCGATAAAATTAGGAAAATTTAACCTCCAAGTCTGATTAGGCTCCATATAACAACAATCTCCCACTTGGAGACTGATCAGAGTCCACAACATATCACTCCCCACTTGGAGACTGATCATAAGACCGCTGACCCTGTAGCTCCCACTGGAAATAAGCACTCTGGACTCTGCTGTTCTGATTTTTTTTATTTTCAGTCTTGAAGACCAACCAAAGCTGAAGAGGAGCTTAGCTTCTCCCTTGTTACTGTCTTTGTAAACATATCTGCTAGATTTTCATCTGTATGTATCTTTTCCAGCCTTAACTGTCCATCATCCAACACCGACTGAATGAAGTGATACCTCAACTGTATGTGTTTGGTCTTTGAATGCAAGGCATAATTCTTTACAAGATGTATGGATCTCTGACTGTCCGTAAACAAATAATTGTTAGCCTATTGTTTGCCCAATTCTTCCATAAAATATTGCAGCCATATCATCTCCTTGCTTGCCTCTATTGTAGCTACATACTCTGCCTCCGTGGTGGATAAAGCAACCACCTTTTGCAACCGTGAGATCCAACTCACCATTGTCCCACCTACAGTAAAGACATAACCTGTAGTACTCCACCTGGTATCAATATCCCCTACCAAATCTAAGTCTACATAACCTACTAAATTAGTATTAGAGCTCCCAAAACATAAGTGTTTATTGGATGTACCTCTCAAATATCTGAGAATCCATTTTATTGCATTCCAATGCTCCAATCTAGGATGACTCATATACCTGCTTACGACTCCTACAACATGTGCAATATCCGGTCTCGTGCATACCATGGCGTATATTAAACTTCCTACAGCTGAAGAATATGGTACCTTAGACATTTTTTCTTCCTCCTCTAGTGTCTTAGGACACATCTCCTTAGTCAATTTCAAATGACTAGGCAAAGGTGTGCTGACAGCTTTTGGATTCTCCATATGGAATCTCTGCAACACCTTTTCAACATAATCAGCCTGAGATAGAGTCAATTTTTTGTTCTTCGTATCTCTACAAATTTTCATACTAAGAATTTGTTTTGCTGCCCCCAAATCCTTCATAGCAAATGACTGTGCTAACTGTTGTTTTAACTCTCTTATGTGATCCATGTTAGACCCAACTACAAGCATGTCATCAACATATAAACATAAAATAATGTAGCTACCATTATCCAACCTCTTAAAATAAACACAATGGTCAGAATTACACTGGCTATAGCCTTGCTCAGCCATAAAACTATCAAATTTTAAATACCATTGCCGAGGTGCTTGTTTCAGGACATACAAACTCTTCTTCAATCTGTACACCAGTTTCTCCTTACCTTTGACCTCAAATCCTTGGGGTTGTTCCATGTATATCTCCTCCTCCAAATCACCATGGAGAAAGGTAGTTTTCACATCTAGCTATTCCAAATACAAATCTTCAGTAGCTACAATACTTAAAACAGTACGAATAGAAGTCATCTTAACAACCAGAGAAAATATCTCATCAAAATTAATGCCCTTTTTCTATGCAAATCCTTTTACAACTAACTTGGCTTTAAATATTTTCTTACCTCCATCTTCCTCTTTCAGCCTATAAACCCATTTGTTTGGTAAAACTTTTTTACCTACAGGTAACTTACATAATTCCCAAGTCTGATTTTTCAACAAGGAGTCCATTTCTTCTTTCATTGCAAGCTCCCACTGAACCTGTGTATCCACCTGCATAGCTTCATCATACCCTTCCAGTTCACCAGCATTTGTTAACAAAATAGAATACAAAGAGGGAGAAAACCTTTCAGGAGGTTTACTTAGCCTTGTTGACCATCTGACATTGACTGGAGTTTGTGGTATTTCTTATTGCTATTGCAGAGCATGAGGAACCACTAGAACATCACTATTTGGAGTATCATCCAGCACCACATAATCCTTTTCTTTCTTCTCATGCTGCTGCAACTGATCTTTGTACAACACCTTCTCATTGAATATAATATCCCTACTTCTCACAATTTTTTGATTTTCAAAATCCCAAATTTGTCAATGCCATATCCAATGAAAGTACATTTTTTTTATTTTGCATCCAGCTTGGTTCTATTTTTAGAATCTACATGTGCAAATGCTTCACATCTGAAGGTTTTGAGAAAATAATAACTCACCTTCTTACCTGTCCATGCTTCCTCTAGAATACCACAGTGCAAAGAAATTGAAGGACCTCTATTCATTAAATATACAGCAGCGTTGACAACTTCTACCTACATGTTTAAAGGCAACCCAACATGCAATCTCATGGTCCTTGCATGCTCTATTATTGTCCTATTCATGGGTTCAGTGACTCCATTTTCCTGTGGAGTCCCTAGAACCATTTTCTGCCTACGAATTCCATTAAAGGAACAATAATCCTCAAATTCTTTGCTGCAATACTCACCACCATTATCAGATTTGAGACATTTTAATCTTTTACCCATCTCATTATCAACCAAGCTTCTCCATTTCTTAAATGTTTCAAATATATTAGATTTCTGCCTAAGGAAATAAATCCATACCTTCCTAGTTACATCATCTATGAATGTAACATAATATCGAGAACCATTGAGAGAAGATACTTGAGCTAGTCCCCATACATCTGTATGCACAAGCTCCAACTTTTCATATTTTTTTTGCTTCCCATCCTTGAGAAAACTGACTCTCTTTTATTTTCCATACACACAACTTTCACAAAAATCCATATTAATACATTTC
Organism: Cunninghamia lanceolata; assembly: GCA_027924645.1. Classification (NCBI taxonomy): domain Eukaryota; kingdom Viridiplantae; phylum Streptophyta; class Pinopsida; order Cupressales; family Cupressaceae; genus Cunninghamia; species Cunninghamia lanceolata. The sequence continues at coordinate 18,554,472 of BSBN01000112.1, read as the reverse complement.
AAACCTGGTAAAACTTTCTTAGAATGAAGTACCTTCATACCTTTTTCACTCATATGCCTAAGTCTGTTATGCTACAGTGTTGTCTCAGAAACCTACAACAACTGTTTTAGTCTCTTCCTGCAAACTTGCAGCAACTGTTCCTGAACCTGTTTATTTTTTCTTTGCAATAGCTAAAGTAGAAGGAACAATATGACCTGTACAAAGATATAAGGGGCCTATTTTCACACCTTTTGCTACTATTAAGGCACCTTTTGAAACCTTCCAATTTTTATCAGTAAATGTAACAATGCAACCTTCTTCAGCTAGCTGCCCTGCTGTAATTAAATTCCTACTGAGCCTTGGAATGTGCCTTACCTCTTGTAGTAGCCAATGATTCCCATTCTGCAACTTAATCTTAATTCTTTCCTTTCCAACAATCTGACAGGGTTCATTATCTCCCAAACAAACCAGCCCAAAATCCCCTTGGACATAATCAAGAAAATAACTTCTATGGGGTGTAGCGTGAAATGAGGCCCCTGAATCTAAAACTCATGAATCATCAGCATTATCTAGGGAAATAATCAAAGCATCATCTTTAGATTTATTACTTACCACATTTGCCTCCTTATTGCCTTCTTGTTTGTCTCCTTCTTTATTCTTTCGAGACCAGCCTCTAGATTGGGATTTCTTGTCCTTTGATTTTCCTCATGACTTCCCATGACCTCCAGAACCTTTTCCTCTCTCCTTTGATCTACCCCTATTTTCTACATTCAAAACACTACCTGATGTGGACCCTCCTGAGCTTTTCCATCGCATTTCCTCGCTAAGGATAACACCAACAACATTATCAAATTTTAAAGTGTTTGAACCAGAGACAGAGTTACTCACAGCCATTACCAAGCTATTCCAACTTTCTGGCAAAGAACATAAAACTAAGAGAGCCCTCACTTTTCATCAAATTTCACTTTTACAGAAGTTAACTGACTGACAATCGTATTAAACTCATTTAAATAATCTGTCACAGATCCACCTTCAATCATTTTCAGATTAAACAAATGCTTCAAGAGAAATACCTTATTTGAGGCTGAGGTTTTTTCATACAATTTAGCCAAAGCTTTCATCAATTCATTTGTTGTCTTCGCTTTTGTTATATTGAATGCCACAGATGGTGCCAGGCATAACCGAATGGTTCTCAGTGCCTTTCTGTCGAGAAGTTCCCAATCCTCATATGTCATTCCTGCTAGTTTCTTGGATACTCCTTCCAATGGCCTCCATAAATCCTTCTGATAGAGGTAATTCTCCATCTGTATCTTCCATAACTGATAGTTCTGTTGGAAACAAGGTAGATAACTGAGAGGGGGGGTGAATCAGTTATCTTAAATATTCAACTTTCTTTTCTTCTTTAACAATTAGTGTAGCATCAAAACATATAACCATACATTATGAGAGCAGAAAAGAAATCAACACACATAACACAAGGATTTTTACGTGGAAAACTCGGTTAAGGGAAAAACCACGGGGTGACTAACCCAAGATTGTATTCTCTGTTAAAAGAATAGAAAGAACAAAATGGCACTTGCTAATTAGGGCTCATTGCCCGAGCACACTGCTCACAAGAGGCTCACTGCCTACAATAGTTTATAGAAAGAAACCAGGTGTTTGAACTGATGAGAAGCATCCACATATGCTGAGGTTCAGTTCTGGTTAGGCTCAATATATTGATCTACTGCACTTCATTCTTCCTCTACTTTAGTGCTGCTGTTTTGTCACATACCGGACCTATATTGTTGCTTCCACACTGCTCTCTTCTTTTCTTCGCACTTCACAACACACACACCCTCACATCGAAATCCATCTAGTATATATATCCGCACAAAGGATTTCAACATCTTTCTAGTCGACATCTGGAATACTCAAGATTTTCCCAAACTCTAGTCTGTCGGCTGAATCCATGCTTACTAAGTGATGCGTATCAAAAAGATAGTTATAGGAGTCATCAATCATGTTGGCCAACCATGAATGATCCCTCAAAAAACTTGATCACCATCAATTTCTCATCCGGATTAAGGTCTGATGCTCTGTCGGTCAGTTCTTCCTCAGTCTACTCTACCAAATAGGAACCCAACACTTAGGTGCTCATATCCTTTCACTCTTTCATCACTTGAGGCTCAATCTCTGGAATGTATCAGTCATGGTACTCCTCTTGACTTCCCCAAGTTCGTACTTTGCTGAGATACTTCCTCTGAGAGATCTGGACCTAATTGTTAGACCTTGTTGCATGCTCTGTTCTTGTTCACCGGACCAAAACATTCTTCAATCTGACTTCTGGTAAAGACCTATTATGTTTTGCAGATGTGTGGGATAAACTTTGTTTGTTTCCATCAATGACAACACTCATGAAGCCACACAGTGTCTCTTTCCAACAATCTCCCCCTTTGGCATTGATGGCAACACTTAGTGAAAAATGACTAAGTGTTATAATAAACTCCCCCTTGGCTGATGCTCTAACTTATGTACACTTTTACCGGAGCTCCCCTTTAGCTGGATTCCACATTTTTCACTACTCCTCACTCCCCCTTTGACATCAATGGCAAAGGGTGAAATCTGCACACCAAAATTTGCAAAAAATAGCCTATACATAGCCGCATATATACAAGTTATACTTACATGAACTTAAGTATGTCCACAAAATTATTCTTCAATTGTACAACTTCTGTCACCCAACTCTGATTCATCCTGTCCAAAATTGATATGTGGCCACTTAACAAAAATGCAAAAGCTTCTGCCCTTTTTAAGTCTGACGAATCACTGGTTTGGGCTGTGGTTTGAGATCAGTTAGGGCCTCATGCATTGCCTCTAACTTAGGGATAATTATCCCTCTTAGTTCACTTAGCCTGCTTACTCTATTCTTCTTCTCCTTTTCAAGCCTCTTTATTTCATTAATAGTGGCAATAGTTTGACACTCTTGATTTATTATGGAAGAGGTGAGAGAATCAAAATTTTGAGATAAACTTGACAGTTTACTCTCTTGTTCTTCCACCTTCTTGGTAATGTTTGCTGTCATTGTGGACCAAGCTAGACAAAATTTATATAAATCTCTACCATCTTTAAGAGCATTTTCTAGGCTTTTTATCCCAATATCCAGATTTCTCCTATCATTTGCTATAAGTCCCTATACTTCAGAGAATCTCTTTCCCAAAAACTCTTTCCAGACTTTCTCTTCTGCTGAGTTCTCCAAAGAATCAAAACGTGTGCTAATAGAATTAACAAGAGATTTCAAGTTACTGGATGAAGAGGCTGAAAGATCCTTCTGGATGGATGGCATGATCTTCTCCAACACACCGGATGCAATCTCTATTAGCTCACAGTCTTCCATGTGTGACTTCAAAAGCTTTTCTTTTGCTTTGGCTTGAGCAAAAGATGCTACCTTCATTGTCTGGACTGGAGAGAGAGAGTCAAAATTGAGTGGTCCTTGAAATAGCTCCGGTTCATCTAATTCCATCATTTCTTTGGTCATAAAGTCTTTAACTACTTCTGCAATGTCTCTTGTTGGAGACAGAGTCTTCTTTCCTTTTGTAGCCTCAGAACTGTCACTTGAGGTCTTCTCTGTTTGATCTTCTTTTCTTCCCTTTGCCTCTTCTTCTTGACTGATTTTCTCTTCTTTTCTTTATTCTCCTCTAGTTCTGGAGTCAACAGGGGGATCCAGAAGAGAGATATTTACTTCTTCAAGGACTTCCTCTTCCGAAACAGAGGAATCCAAGTCCTTAGTTTTCTCCTCACCTATCTCCTTTGGCTCTTCTGCATCTTTCTCTGTGGATTCTTCTTTTTATGTACTTAGTCCTTCGACATCCATGGTAGAAGGTTCATCACTTATGTTGTCTATAGTAGGAATATTGAATCTTTTATATGCATTCTAGAGGATGTCTTCAATCTCTTTTGCTACCTGATCAGTTTCACCGAGCATAAGCATGTTCATTCTGGGTTTGCTCCGGAATTCATCCTTACAATCCTTGAAGATCATGTTCATTTGTTTAGGAGTGATGGAAGGATAGATCTAAATAGCTATCTATTCTCGGATCTCCATATCCTTTTCCTTAGCATTGTCTTTTCTGAGTTCAAGTACTTTCTCTAAACTCTTGGGGATTAGAGAGATGATTTCAATGAATGCTTTATTATAGATATTCAAGTACTTGATTGTGGCTTCCTCCAATAACCTTTTGTCAGTGTCATTATACTCATCATAAAATTCAGTTATGGGTTGCAGATTCCTATCTATAGTGACTGCTTTGATGACATCATCAACAGAAAGAGTAGGCCTTTCAACAACTTTTTCTGCTTCTGCTTCTTCTTCTTTGTTCTTGTCGGTAGAGAATTCCACAAATGTTTTCTTTTTCTTCTTCATTTTCTTAACTTCTTCATCAGTCTCTGTCTCTTCATCATCCTTTTGACTTAGGTATGATCTTGTGGCCTTTGTCTTTGTTCTCTTTTCTCCTTTTCTGGATGTCTTTGCTTTCAGTTTTGAAGCTTTTGGGCTCTTAGTAGTGGTAGGTGCAGAGCTCTTTGAGGATCTAGTCCAGGAGGGGGCTTGCACTGGAGCACTTTCTTTTTCTACTTCTTGCCTTTCTTTCTCTGCCCTTTCTACCTTCTCTCTGTTGGCATCAACTACCTCCTTTGATATCCCATATCTCTTGGCAACTTCTTCTACTTCCCTTCTCACTTTTCTCTTTATCTCAGGCTGTCTCAGTTCAACATGAACTTTTACACTCAACTCTTGGAAGGTTCCAAACCTTTCTGCCTCAGGGTCCTTTGGTTGACTTAGCAGGTGTTGAACATGTAGCTCCAAAATTTTCTCATCTACCTCATTGCCCATTGGTATAATCCAGACTGTTCTGGGTTCCACTGCCTCCATTAGGCATTGATCAGTGTCTACCATGAAGCACACTATATCCTTGTATTTTTCAACTAGAGATTGGGGGATTTTCTCTCTGGCCTGCATCATGCCTTGGAAGTTTTTGAAGTAACCCCAGAGTGCTGTGCTTTGTGCCTTGGCATCACCAAGCCCATACATATAATCTCTGATTTGTATGACAACTGGTCTATCATTCTACCATACCCAACCACTTGATCCAGGTAGCTCATTCATAAAGTAAAAGAATAAACACAGTATTAGCCCACCATACTTGAATGGGTTCTTCTTGTCCTTCTTGATCTTTTGTAGGTTTTCTAGTAGTTGGCTCAGGTGAAGCTCACATAGATTATAGTTTGCATTTTCCCTTAGCATCTGATATGTAGTGTATATAGCAGTTCCAGATACTGAATTCTCCCTACTGGAGTGGTATATTTTGTAGCCAATGATCATAGAGGCAAATTTGATATCCAGATCTGTGATATCTTCTATTGTCATTGCTCTCTTGTTAAACTTTGATCCGGTAGCCTCACTTACTGTCTGATTCTTGACAAATTTGAGAGCAGGCAACCCACCGGATGAGTGCAATCTAGTTACCACCCTAATGACATCTTTTGTGATCTTAAATGGCCTCATCAACCACATGAAGTTGTCGTGCATTCTTCTCAGAACATACTGGACCCATTCATCTTCTACAAAATAGGGGAAATGGATGCAATGTCAAAAATGCTTATCCCAGATGGCCTTATATTGGGGTTTAAGTTCAAATGATTCATCTATTAGTTCCTTGTGATAGATATCCATCAGCTTGGATTCCCCAAATTCCTCAATGTTGGCGTGAATGTATACCCTAACATTTTCTACGTGCAGAACCCCATGCAGAATGCTAGAGAATGCGCCTAGGGGATCAACTTCTAGGGATTTGTAAGGATGTTTCTTGAACTTAGGGCATGGCCTATCAGTGATCTTAACAACATTTGGAGTAGCCATCTTTCAAAAGATTCAGAGAGAGATATTCAAGAGCGGAAATACCTTTTTATGCTTCTAGGGTTCATGAAAGGAGCCGAAAAGATCGCTCGTTGAATCAAATTATGCGGTTGATCCTTGAGAGGGTTGACGCAATCTTGTTGCAGAGCTCCTTCTTTCTTCTTCTCAAATGCAAATGTGCAAATGATGAACAAAAGAACCCTTTTATTTCTGCACAAACCCTAATTCCATATTGCAATAAATGCACAACTTAAGTCATTCCGGTTGCCTTGTTCTTCTTATTTTGAGAGAGATCTTTCTGAATCACTGAGATGTACTTAGAATGATAATTCACAATGTATCTCCCTTCCTTGAATCATCCTATTTATCTGCAGATCAAAGATATTTCAATTTAAAATCATACCAGATCTAACTGTGAGAGTCCTACTTTTATCGGATGACTGTCAAACCGGATCAATCTTGGATGATTAACCTCTCCAAAACTCCTTGCAGATCTTTCATATTTTTACCAAGGGTTAATTAGATATTTCTCTGAGAACCCTTTTATTTGCAACTTTCCATGTGCCAATTTTAGGCACCAATTGACTGGCTGGGGAAATTTGTTTTCCTTTGTGACTCCCCCTGAGCCAGAGCTCATCTATTCAATTTCTGGAAGGAATATCAGCACTAGATTCTAGTGCGGATCCATCCCCAACATTTTCTGTACTTCTTTTCACTCAAATCTTGTTCATCTCTCTTTGAACTTCATTCGCATTTACTTTTCCTTTTCCTTTGTTTTGATTTTGATTATGATGCACCGGACCCCTTTTATCCTGATTCTTACTTCTGCAGAATTTGGCAATATGACCAGATCTATTGCAGTTGTAGCAAATAACATTTCTTTGCATATTTGGCTGATATCCTTTTGATCTGCATTGATTAGCCATATGTCCCATTATATTGCATGCAAAGCATCTACCATTGAATGAATTGTTTATTTGCCTATTTTTGCATTCAAGAGATTTGTGACCATACCTTTTGCAGTTGAAACATTGTCTGGAGAAGGATGAATTAGTCTGATTCATTCTTCTTCTGCACTAATTTTCTTTAGGACCAAAGTTATTGCAAGTGTAGCAGTATCCATTGAAGGATGGATATCTTTGAGCATTTGGTTGCCTTAGCGGAGGTCTTCTAGGTCTGTTCCTTAGATTTCCTGATCTAGAGTTCGTCTGACTAGATCTGGAGCTTTCACCTTTCTCATACCCCAAGCCATGCTTGTCATCTACCCTCTTTTAGTTTTCAAGAAGAACGTCAAGTTGAGCAGAGCTTATCTTAAATTTTTCTTTGTATTCATTTGCAGTTTGAAGATCCCTTTTAAGAGTGTCTATCTGATTCTCAAGTTGTTCTTCATTATCTCTAGCTTCTTCAAGATCAGACTCTAGATGCCTAATTATTCTATCCATTTTGTGGCAGTCTTCTGACTTCTCCTTGAGAGATTGTTTTAGATTATCTTCCATTTTTCTTTTCTCTTCAATTTCTTGGGTGAATTTCATAACCCCTAATTCCATTTCATGTCTTACCATAATGTCCTCTTTTGATAGCTTCTCACATAACTTGTTTTTCTCATTCAAATCTTCATTAGTATCATTGGCTTCACTTTGACTTGCTAAATGTTGAAGGAGTTCCTTTCTTTTCTTCACTGAGATACTTAGTTTTTCTTTGAGTTCATTTATGAAATCATCAGCTTGTTTGAGTCTTTCCCTCAGGTTATTGACTTCAGAGTGAGATTGCTCAAGATCATCTAGTGTAGACTAAAGTTGTTCCCTCATACCATACATATCCATTGAGATTCCCAGATCTTCCTCAAGCTGTTAGGCTCTGTTTGGAGGAACTTAGCTCTGATACCAATTGTTGGAAATAAGGCAGATAACTGAGAGGGGGGGTGAATCAGTTATCTTAAATATTCAACTTTCTTTTCTTATTTAACAATTAGTGTAGCACCAAAACATATAACCATACATTATGAGAGTAGAAAATAAATCAACACACATAACACAAGGATTTTTACGTGGAAAACCCAATTAAGGGAAAAACCACGGGGTGACTAACCCAAGATTGTATTCTCTATTAAAAGAATAGAAAGAACAAAATGGCACTTGCCAATTAGGGCTCACTGTCCGAGCACACTGCTCACAAGAGGCTCACTGCCTACAATAGTTTATAGAAAGAAACCAAGTGCTTGAACTGATGAGAAGCATCCACATATGCTGAGGTTCAGTTCCGATTAGGCTCAATATACTAATGTACTGCACTTCATTCTTCCTCTGCTTTAGTGCTACTGTTATGTCACATACCAAACCTATATTGTTGCTTCCACACTGCTCTCTGCTTTTCTTCGCACTTCACAACACACACACACACACCCTCACATCGAAATCCATCTAGTATATATATCCATACAAAGGATTTCAACATCTTTCTAGTCAACATCCAGAATACTCAAGATTTTCCCAAACTCTGGTCTGTTGGCTGAATCCATGCTTACTAAGTGATGCGTATCAAAAAGATAGTTATAGGAGTCATCATTCATGTCGACCAACCATGAATGATCCCTCAAGAAACTTGATCACCATCAATTTCTCATCTGGATTAAGGTCTGATTCTCTGCCGGTCAGTTCTCCCTTAGTCTACTCTGCCAAACAGGAACCCAACACTTAGGTGCTCATATCTTTTCACTCTTTCATCACCGGAGGCTCAATCTCTGGAATGTATCAGTCATGGTACTCCTCTTGACTTCCCCAAGTCTGCACTTTGCTGAGATACTTCCTCTAAGAGATCCAGACCTGATTGTCAGACCTTGTTGCATGCTCTGTTCTTGTTCACCGGACCAAAACACTCTTCAATCTGACTTCCAGTAAAGACCTATTATGTGCTGTGGATGTGTGGGATAAACTTTGTTTGTTGCCATCAATGACAACACTTATGAAGTCACACAGTGTCTCTTGCCCACAAGTTCTTCCCTTTAAATTTATCGACCTTCAATTTACCCTCATCCGCCATTGCTCCCACTCAACTGTGAGACTTTCCTGCAGATGATAATTGAACACAACCAGCTCTGATACCACTTGTTAGGGTTAGCCAGCAGAAGATATCAATTAAATGCAAATAAAGATTAAACAAAGGAATAAAAAATACATAGAAATAATAACAACGAGAGACAATTTTAACGTGGTTCACCCAAACTCGGACTACATCCACTAATAGAGAGTCCAATATTATTATCCAATAAATCAAACTGATTACAACTAGCAATCCCTACAACTCAATACCGCTGCAAATGCTACAATACAATATCAACAGAAACCCTAACCCTTAGCCGCTTTTATCAAGCCTTATGTTGGTTACAAAAATAGGGTTTTTTATGTCAGCTAATAGAAAAACAACTCCCGATGCACTCTCCCATTAAATAATTTGGGGGGAAACCGCACCAATAAAAGTGGGAAAATTTAACCTCCAAGTCTTATTAGGCTCCATATAGCAAGTTGTTTGATCTGTGCTTTTATTTTTTCTCTTTGATCCTAAAATTGTTGTAGCTAAGAATGTATGGTCTCTACCTGTGCCCTTATAGCTCCATTGGTGTCTTGTACTGGATCATAGGTACTGGCCACTTGTGTTATTTGCAATTCTAAGGCTTCTATTTGGTCCTTTAGAGTCTTAGTAGTAGTAGGCCATTGCATACAAAACTGGTAGAGTACCTTGGCCTCCTCCATCCCCTGCTAGATATTCTTTATCTGTGCTTCTAGTTTATTATGTGCCTTAGGACATTGGTTGGAAGCATCCGCAAGTTTTTTCTGATTCATCTTCTCTCTGATCTTCTCTTCTGCCTTATTCTCCAAGAATGTTGAATAGGCCTTAAAGCTCTACATTAACTATTTAAGTTGTTATTTAGGCAGTAGGATTGTGTCCCTCTGTGCCTCTGGCATCTCCTTCTGTATTATATCTACCGCTTCCATCAATATCTCACTTCCCTTTGTGTGTTGTTGCAAAATTTCTTCCCTTGCAGTGGAGTGGAAGATATCCTCTAATTGTAACTTCTATAGGGGTGAGATATTAGATAAATTTACCTATCCTCCTATCACTAGTAGTTGTAGTAATTGAGGAGTCACCACAAGTTGTATTTTCTTTTGTTGTACTAGGAAATCCTTGATATATTAAATGGGGGAGGAAGAAGAGGATGCATCCTGGGAATCCAATCCTGTATTTGGAGCCTTCGCTTGATCTTGTTCATCCTCCTGCTTAGTGTTTGTGTTATGCAGAGGGGAGTTGGTTTGTTCTGTGTTCTGGGGAGGAGGTGTATCCTTTTGTGCAGTAGTTTTATTTGCCTCCCTAATTGCATCATAAATCTTCTTGGTTATTTGCATAGTCTCTGCCCGTATTTTATCTCTATCTTCTTGTTTTAAGTTCATAAGGGTGTCTACCCTTTGCTTTGATTTGAGCTTAGTGGCTTGTAATTATGATTTCTTTTCCTTCTCCTCCACAGAGATAGAAGTAATGACTCCCTCTATAGCCTATTGCCTGAGATCCTCATCTAGCTTCAAGGATTTCTCCCTTCTCTACCTTAGTGCCTCTGCGAGGCCATCCGGTAGTAACCCTAGTATCTCATCCATTGTCTTATTTCTTTTAATCATATACTTGATTATAACCCTTTCAATTATTTTCTTATTGTCTTCTGACACTTCAGGGTAAAGTTCTGCTATCTCATTTAATAACCCATGGCATTAGATTCCATTCAAAATTGCATCTAAGTTTAATGGAGTTTCTTGTGTGATTGGTTTTTGTTTCTTCTTCCTAGACAATTTTGATACTTCTTCTCCTTCTTCCTCTTCTATCTCCTCCACAGGGGTTTCATTCTTCTTTCTTTTAGCATGTACTTTTTTCCTAGGCCCCTTCTTTTAAGTACTCATTTGGACTAATGTATTTGATGCAGTTTTCCTACCGGTAGATACTGTCTGTGAGGATGTGGTAGGTTGCGGTACTGTTTGTGCACTAGCTACTGCAGATGCACTTCTTCCTAATCTTCTGGGTGTCTGTGAAGCACTGGGCTCTTGTGGAGTAGAAGGTCTCTCTTGCGAAGCTTCCATAGTGTGTTGGGAGGCTGATGCAATGGATGTTCCCTTTGGGGATGGGATTTATCATTGTTTATGCAATTTTCCCTTATGTTTCTCCAAATGTTCCTCCGCATGTTTCTTATGAATTTTGTCCATTATTTCCTTGTATGTTCCAGACCTTTCTGCCTCGGTATCTTTAGGCTTACTTAGTAGATTCTCTACATATGCATTCATTTCTTTCTTAGAAACTTCATATGGTAGCCTCGCTATCCAAAAGGTTCTAGGTTCTACTGCCTCCATTATGTGTAATCTTTATCTACTAAGTAAGTAGTGTGATTTATATATTGTTTGATAGACTCATAAGGTAAATTTTCTCTGTTCTGTATGTCTGACTATAGGGTTTTGAAGAAACCCCAGTACATAGTGTTGAATGCCCTTGTGTCATTGAAACTTCTGATGTGTTGTTTAATTTGTGCAGCAATAGATATGTGTTGTTGCCAAATTTTGCCTTTGAACCCTGGTAATTCATTAAGAAAATAGAATACAAGGCATATAATGAGAGTACCATACCAGTAATTATAGTTTAAATCCTATGTTCTCTTCAAGTTATCTATCAGCTACTCCCTCATCACTTCATAGAGGTCAAAATCCTTCCCCTCTTTCACCATCTGATATGCAATATGTATGGCGGTAGTGGTAGCTGAACCCTCTCTGTTAGCATAGTATATTTTATAGGCAATTCCTATTGTAGCATACCGGACCCTTGGATCTATGATATCCTTTACACTAAGGCTCTGCTTGTCATGTTTTACTCCAATTAACTCCATAACCTTGTCATTCTTTATCGCCTTCATTTCTGGTACTAGCCCTATTGAGCTAAGTCTAGTCACCACTCTGATTGCTTCCTTAGTTATGTGGTAGGGTTTATCCAAATAGATGAACTTGTCATGGATCCTGCTAAGAATTATCCTTACCCACTCATGGGCATCACTGAAATCAGGATAGTCTTTCTATATGTCTATCTTCTTGGCAGCAATATTCTTGTATTCATCAAAGTACCCTGCATCTCTGAGTAATGTGTCTCTTAGCTCCTCAAACTTGATATGATTGATCCCCACGATGGTGGCATGGATATACTTCCTTACATCTTCAATGTAGACCATATCTACCAGAATATTGGAAAAGGCTCCATCTTTGTCCACTCCCATTGCTTTGAATATGCATTTCTTGTATTTAGGGGGTGGTTTCTCTATCACATTGATAAGCACTGGTGTAGCCATTTCATTTTCTCACAGTATGTTGGTTAGGGTTTGATTGCTAAGTATCTTAGAGCTCAATTTCTCAATCTTGTTAGGATGCAAATGAGGGGTTTAGGTCAGAATGGGGTATAAGTAGCCCTAAAAGTTACTTTTTTCATTTAATGTTTTTACTCGTTATGTTTTTCATGGGTTTTTCTAGCCATTTGTTATGGGAAGCTGCTAATGGTTACTTTATTCTATCATATGATATAGTTAGTATGTTACATGTCTAGATTTCACTGCATTTGATCTTTTCATCCTGGAGATTTGTGATAGAGTTTTAACTGAGCTCTGTTAACATATCCAGCAATAATTCTTCCTTCCATGTCTTTCAATCTTACCACTCTAGATTTTGTAATTTCATGTATGTAATAGGGTCCAAATCATATGATTTTGAGTTTACCTTATCTCTTAAACTTATTGTCATATAGGAGTACCAAGTCTCTTTCTTTGAAATTTTTCCTTTGTGGGTTTCAGTCATGCCAGGCTTTCTGCCGCTTGCTCTTAAGATTCATATTATAGGCTGTTGTCAACCTATTTTCATCCATTTTATGTTGTTCCTCAATTCTCTAATTCAATGATTCTTCCACGTCTAGTTTTAGATTCTTTGCAATATGAAAGTTAGGGAGTATAAAGTGTATGGGTATAGCAGTGTCTAGGACATAGACTAGTTCATAGGGTGTGAAATTTGTAGATCTTTTGTAAGTGGTGCAGTAGGCCCAAAGTACCATAGGTACTTTCAAGTCCCAATCCATTATGTTGCCATCACATATTTTTGTTAGTGTCTACCAATGATCTTGTTTAAGGCATTGCTCACCCCGTTTTCTTGGGGATGATATGGTGTGCTCTTGTTGTGTACTATCATAAAGGATTGCATTAACTCCACAATCATGTTATTGACAAAGTGATTTCCTTGATCACTTTTGATACTAAGTAGACATCCAAATCTAGTGATTATTGTTAGAATCCGTAAAACAGATTATAACCCATAATCAATTGAAAGAGTTAGAAACATAAATTGTAAATGCAAAAGCAATTGAAACAGTATAACAAAGATACCAAGAGATTGATGTGAAATACTCAAATGGCAAAATAGCATTAGTTAACTATCTCTAATATCGAATAAAAATACAAGCTAGGTAGCATGCTTATATAGACCAGGGAGAGGGAGGAGGTGGCAACACTGACCAATGAGGAGCAACCATCTATTAGACTAAAGATAGAAAAGTATCTTCCCAAGATAGCTAATGGATGCTCACATGTAGGAAGGTGACACCTCATAATCCTCTCACCTAATAAAATATGCTTTATTAACCTAAGCAAGATTAAATAAATGTGTAGGAAAAACCTTATAATAAGGAATAAAAAACCTACACTAACACCCCCCTTAAGCGTAGCTTAAGTGGGTAAGGAGATGGGTCCTGACAAATGAAGCCCGATGAGGTACCCATGTACAATGCATTCCCCCCCAAATGAGAAGTAGCCCCCACCCACAAAAGAGAGTATGCCCCGCATAATAGAGAGAGAAGGAAAAGAAAGAACTAAGAAGCCCCCTCAATGGAGGACACCTGTCACACCCCAAGAAAAGCTCACAAATGAATGAACTTGCTCTCAGTGAAGGGTTTGGTGAAGATGTTTGTAGTCTGATCTGATGTCGAACAATACTAAAGCTCAAGAACCTACTCATGAATCAACTCCCAAATGTAGTGCATGTGAATCTCAATGTGTTTGGTCCACTGATGATGGACTAGATTGTGAGAGATCTGAATAGCACTTTGGTTGTCACAAAATATGATTTTAGGCTTCTTGAAAGAAATGCCAAACTCAATGAGAATGTGTTGAAGCCAAATGGCCTTAGTAGTATCATTAACCGCTCCTCGATACTCAGCCTCTATAGATGAAAGAGCAATAGTAGACTGCTTCTTGCTCGACCAAGAAATCAGACCAGAACTAAGAGAAAAGCAATACCCTGAAGTAGACTTGCGATCCTGAGAATCACCCGCCCAATCTAAATCTGTGTATCCCACCAAGTTAATATCCACTCCCGCTGCATAATAAATCCCATAACTATGAGTGCCCTATACATAGTGAAGAATATGCTTAATTGCTTTCCAATGCAGCTCATGTGGCTCTTGCATGAACTTGGAGACTAGGCCCACGACATATGAAATATCAGGCCTCATGTGAGTCAAGTATATGAGACTCCCAACCAATTGGCAATACAAGGTAGCATCTACCAAAGGTGAAGAACAAGAAGCCTCAAGTTTGACCCTTGACAGAAATGGAGTCGGTGTAGGCTTACAATCAGCCATGTGAAATCTGGAGAGCATATCAAGAGCATACTTGGGTTGAGAAAGAAAGATACCAGCCGAAGACTATATGATCTCAATGCCCAAGAAGTAGTGAAGAAGATCCAAGTCAGACATTAGAAATTGATCATGAAGGGCAGTTTTCACTACCTTGATGGTGGATGAGGAACTCCCTGTAATCAACAAGTCATCAACATAGAGAACAAGGAAAGTTAGAGTATCATCCTGCTGCAAAATGTAGATGTTCAGATTAGGATGACATTGAGTGAACCCAACTAATAGAAGGAAGGAGTCCACCTTGGCATACCAGGATCGAGGGGCCTGTTTAAGGCCATAGAGAGACTTTTGAAGTCGGCAGACAAGTGAAGGATTTTGGATGAACCCCTGTGGCTGCTCCATATATATCTCCTCCTGAAGGTCACTGTGAAGAAATGCACTCTTCACATCCATCTAATGAACTTCCCAGTGATGGGTTGTAGCAATGGCAAGGACAAGTCAGATTGAATTCATCTTGGAAACCAGTGTAAAAGTATCAGAGTAGTCAATCCTAGGAACCTGGGAGAATCCTTTTGTGACTAGGTGAGCCTTATATTTATCGATTGACCCATCTACATCAAATTTTGTTTGATAGACCCACTTGCATCGAACAAGTTTTCTTCCCTTAGGAAGTGGGACTAAATCCCAAGTATGGTTCCTTTCTAAGGAAATGAACTCTTCCTGCATAGTGGCATCCCACTTGGGGACACCCGAAGCTTCCTTGAAGGATTATGGATCAGAAGATGAAGCAAAGAAGAGATGAGGAGCCTGCTCGAATTGTGACCTTGTTCTTCTTGCATTTGAAGGATCACCAACCCAATCATCTGTTGACTCCAAAGTTTGATGAGCCCAAAGAGGCCTAGTGGCAGGAGAATTAGGAGAATCTGGAGGAGAATTAGCATCCTCTGAATGATGACTAAGAGAGGAGGATGATGAACCCTCATCATCGCCATCTGAAGTGGAGGAAGAAGAATCCTCGGGAGGATTAAGATCCTTAGAAGAACTATCATCATGAATTCATAGTGTCTCCATGGGAATGAATGATGGAGAAGTGGTAGAAGAAGTATCCTCCTCAAAATAAACACTCCTCTCAATGAAGAGCTCATGTGTGGTAGGCTGGAGTAGCCTGTAGTGTTTGACGCCATCTGGATAGCCAACAAATATGCAAGGCATACTCTGCGGATCCATAGACTTGCATTTCTCTACTGGAATGTGGGCCCATGCAGGAGACCCAAACACTCAAAAGTACTTGACTGTGGGTTTCCGACCGGTTCAATCTTGAAAAGGAGTTACCCCCTTCACAATTCAGTGAGGAACCCAGTTCTAGATATAACACACACAATTGATGGCCTCTGCCCAATATTAAGGTGCTAATGATTTGGAGTGAATCATGCAATTAGCCATTTCCTTTAATGACTAATTCTTACATTCTGCAACTTTGTTTTGTTGTGGACTATAGGGAACTGTGTGCTGAAGATCAATGCCCTCTGAGGCACAAAACTTCTCAAACCTCTGGTTGACATATTCCCTACCATTATTGGTGAGCAGAATCTTGACAACCTTCCCAGATTGTTTCTATGCAAAAGCTTTAAAGTCCTGAAAAGACTCAAAGACATCAAACTTTTGTTTGAGAAAGTATACAAAGGTGTATCGGGAGAGATCATCAATGAAGGTCAATACATATCTAGCTCTGCTAAATGAAGGATGCTAAAATGGACCAGCTAAATCACTGTGTACTAACTCCAAGAACTTTTTTGCTCTCCATGCTTTGCCTTTATCAAAATTTTCTTCAGGATGCTTTCTAAGAATGCAACCATGACAAACTCCATCAGAGAATTGAATAGAAGGCAACCCTGTAACCATGTCATGTTGACTGAGTTACTGCAAGTAGCGATAGTTCAAGTGACCAAATCATTGATGCCACAAATGACTCACCTCATCTGAGTGAGTGAGCAATGCCAGTGAAGGAGAATCAGGAACAAAGTAAGAAAAGTGACAGAGTCGTGAATGGTTATTAAATTTTCCTACAGTAACTGTAGACCCACTGTGTAGATCATTGATAACCACTAAGTCAGGTGTGAATTCAAGTCTCTTGCCAGAACCTGTATGGGTGATCTAGTAGATAGATAGGAGATTAGTTGATTAAGAAGGCACACAAAGAACATCATAGAATCTCCCGTCACCAACATCAATAGACCCTCTCCCAAGAACTTCTTCTGGTGTATCATTTCCCATAAGAATATCAGGCACAAAACATGACTCCAAGGATGAGAAAATTTCCTTTGTATTGGCCATGTGGTGAGAAGCACCTGAGTCAATTACCCAACTATCTGGTGGTGTAGCAACTACAGCAAGGGCCTTTCCCTTCCCCTTACTATTTTTCATGTCCTTTAAAGATTCAGAAGGATCTTCCTTAGCTGAATCTGGCACTTTGATATTATTCTTCTCAAGAAGATAAGTAAGATGAACTATTTGCTTTTTCAAACACTTATGCTCATCATGACTAGATTTCTTACAAAAGGCACACTTTGTCTTCTCCTTTTTAGACTTGTTGTCTTTAGAGGAAGATGCGGGAGCTACATTGGTTGCAGCTTGTTTTGGACCTTGTTTCTTCTCTCCTTGATCCTTTTGTTTCTTATTTTGCTTGCCATTACCTTTTTGATCTTTTGTGCCCTAATTTGCAGCCAAGGCATGAGACTTAGAAGGCTTAATAGTGCCCATGTGAACCAATTTATCCTTTTCTTTAGCGAGTTCAACAACAAATTCATCTAAAGAAAGCATTTTGTAGGTAGCCCCTAAGAGCACTTTTAGTGGCATAAAATGTAGAAACAAAAACTGAGTAGTTAGGACCAAGCTTAGAAAGAATACTTAAGATCGTGTGTCTTTCTTCTCAATCCCACATTGTTTCAACTATAATCTAATGGCCTTTAGCTTTGTGAAGAAGTCTTGTATTGTATCAAAATTACATGGATTTAACCCTATTAGCTCATTCTCCAATTGATGTCCCCTTAATTCATCTTGTTTTCCAAAGAGATTTTCCAAAATAGTCCACACATCATTTGGTATTGTAGCAGATTCAACATGAAAAATAAGATTAGGAGGTACAGATATGCATAGAGTTCCAAAAGCTTCATCTAGCCTATTATGAAATTTAGGCCTTCTGCAATTAAGGTTGGTTCAGTTTCTAAACCCATAGTTACTCTATATAGTCCTAACTTCTTAATTTGGATAGTCATATTGGACTTCCACTCATATTAGTTGTAGGGTGTTAGAACAAACACTGTTAATTGATCCATTTTAAATGTAGAAATAGACTGTTGTTGTTTTTGTTGTTATGAGGAAAGAAAAGATGCAAGAAAGAACACACAAGACACCCCCCTTTTCTACTCAATCAAAGAACCCCCCTAAAAAAAATTGATTTGGCACTTTATATTTAGTGAGTTTACAATTGCCACCAACAAGAAATACTGAGTGGACTTGATCTCAATTCTATTACAAATCCTCAAAAAGAGCATATGCTGAAAATACAACTTTGGCACAATACCCAGTGAAATAAATAGCACCATTGCAAGGTACACAAAAAAAATTCACTTTCAAAAAAAGAATGACCTCGATTCGAGGTTTTATACAAAATTTGTGCTTCTTCGAAGTTTCCAAAGCAAGAACTATGCAGTGCCATGACTGAGAATCTGCAATTTCTCTACATCAAAATAAAAAAAATGTCAGCACTAGTGCATAGAGCATGAAAAAATAGCCAAAAAAAAAAACATTCGTGAGAAACAGAGTCCATATGAGCAAGAATAAAGCATTTGAAAACTGCCTTCAAATCTGTAACTGCTAATGGAGAGGGGTCCTATTGTAGCTTTCTAAGTTTATTTCTGTAAAATATACATGATGCATACAAAAAATAAAAGATACCCAGATGGTTTTTCGATGCTGCAAATAAAACCCAGAAGGCATTTTTCTTGATGATGTATAGAAGATGTAGATCTAATGTAAAACATATGCCTTTAGCAACAAAAAAATGACCCCAACAACAAAAAAATGACATGCAAAGGATGAATCAGCTACCTAAGATAGGCAAAGGCATTCTGGAATCTGCAATATTGATGAAAACATAAAATATGCAAGCTTCAAAACCCTTGTTTGCAGGTATGGCCAATGATCTCCAAAATGAGTGAAATGAAAGCCAAAAAAGACTTTCAAGAGCCTCCCAGATGCAAGGGAACAATCAAAAATGTTGCTAGACTACCTGAAGATGTTGCAATCACTTAGATCTCATACATGCAAAAACAAGATTATTGGATCTTCATAAATCCTTTCTGATTCTCCAGATCGTTCAAAAATGCAAGAGAAGAGCATACAAGATTTTGCAAGATCTCTAAAAAGAATCTAACCTTACAAAACTCGCTCTGATACCATGTTAGAATACATAAAATAGATTATAATCCAAAATCAATTGAAAGAGTTAGAAACATAAAATGTAAATGCAAAAGCAATTGAAACATATAACAAAGATACCAAGAGATTGATGTGAGATACTCAAATGGAAAAATAGCATCAGTTAACTATCTCCAATATCGAATAAAAATACAAGCTAGGTAGCATGCTTATATAGACCAGGGAGAGGGAGGAGGTGGCAACATCGACCAATGAGGAGCAACCATCTATCAGACTAAAGATAGCAAAGTATCTTCCCAAGATAGCTAATGGATGCTCACATGTAGGAAGGTGACACCTCATAATCCTCTCACCTAATAAAACATGCTTTATTAACCTAAGCAAGCTTAAATAAATGTGTAGGAAAAACCTTATAATAAGGAGTAAAAAACCTACATTAACAATTATATTCTCATAGAGGAACTTTGTATTTGTTTTTGCAGTATAGTCTTTTGTAAGTATAGTTTCTACCCATTTTGTAACGTATTCTACTTTGATGATGATGTATCTTGATTTTGATTATTTGGTCGGAGGATCTATGGGTCGAATAAAGTCAATTTCCCATTTCTCAAAGGGAAGTTGTGTTGATACAGGTCTTAATGGCATTTCATCTCGAGTGGTGGGTTTACCCATTCTCTAACAAATGTCATAATATTTCACATATATTTTAGTATCTTAAAACAGGGTAGGCCACCACAAGCTTGCTAGTTTTATTTTTCTTGTTGTTAAATCTATGGAGTTATGTCCTGCTATCCCTTCATGTGCTTCCTTTATAATATCCTCCCTTTCATGTTTGTACACTACTCTTCTAATTATGTCATCTTTCCCTCTTATGTGTAATTCTCCTTTGATCAGTGTATAGGGAAAAGCCTTCTGCATGAGCATTTGTTTTCCTTGCGGAGATGTCCCAAATGGGCATTCTCTTGTGGCTAGTAGATATGCAATGTCTTTGAGTTCTTCTAGTACCGTAGTGACCCTAAACAAGTTTGCTCTAGGGAGTCCTTCTTCATGAATATTAGGCTCCTCCCCTGTTTCAATTCTTGATAGATAATCATGACATTGGTTCTATTTTCCTGGTTTCACTTTGATGTTAAACTTGAATTATTGGAATAGTAGAAGCCATCTACATATTCTTCCTTGTATAACTAGTTTGTTTAATAGGTATTTAAGCAGTTCATGATTGGTAAAGAAAGTAAAAGGTGTTGACAATAGGTAGTGTCTGAATTTTTGAAGTGCATAGACCATTCCTAGCGCCTCCCTTTCTATTGTAGTGTAATTCTTCTCATCTTTTGATAAGTTCCTACTAGCAAAGGCTATAGGATGATCTTTAGTTCCTTTGGGTTGAGCTAATACTACTCCTACTGCTATGCCTGAGGCATCTACATGAACATGGAAAGGAATGTTCCAATATGGAAATATCAAGATAGGGGCTTCATCAATTTTCTACTTCAGAATGTCAACAGAGGATTGACACTGCTCATTCCATTCAAAGTTTCTTTCATTTTTTTTTCTTGTAATTCTTCTAAAGGTATTACAATTGGTGTATAATCCTTTATAAACTTTTGGTGATATCAGTGTAGCCTAAGAAAGTTTTGAATTATGATGTTTTAGGTGGTGGCAATTTAAGGATTAAAGTTACTTTAAAGGGATCTACCATTAGGCCTTCTTTGCAAATAATGTGACCTAGGAGAATTCCAAAGGGTACTGCAAATTTGCATTTCTTGAGATTTAGTGAGATTTGCAGACTTCTACATTTGTTGAACATCATTCTAAATGTATGTGTGTGATCTTTCACTAAGCCATGGACACTCTAGTCATCTAGGTAAACTTCTAAGAAATCATGAATGAATTCTTTGAAAGCATTGACCATTATTCTACTAAAGATTGTTGGTGCATTCTTGAGTCCAAAAGGCATGACTGTGTACATATAGGATCCCAATTTTGATGCAAATGTTGTCTTAGGTTGATCCTCTTCTCTTATTTTGACTTGAAGATACCTAGAAAATCCATCAGTGAATGAGTATATTTCCCTTCTAGCAATTGATTCCAATATCTCTTCTGTAAAGGGAGTGGGGAATGGGTCATAGTTGTAGGCTTTATTTAACTCTATGTAGTCTCCACATATCCTTATTTCACCTGATTTCTTGTTTTGTACCACCATGGGGTTGATCCAATCAGCTTCTTGAGTAGGTTTTATGGTTCCTGTTGGTGTTTTCTTTCGAATCAGCAGAGGGTTTGCCAGTTCCAATACATAGTCAGATTCGGCCAACGAATACAGGAGGTTACGTGAGTTGCCTCCCCTTCACTTCTAGTTTTGCCGCACCAAGGGGGGATCCCTATAGCTAAAGATGTAACACTTGACTCACCCAATGACACAAAGATATAGCTTTACAATAACAGGCAGAATACTCTCATGTGTGGACCAAGATTTGTGTGACAAATCACAAGGTTGGCAACATTCTTGGACATATTTGTTTGGTTATGGATGAGAGTATGTAGGGGGTTCCTAATCCTACTCCTACAACTAATAGGTTAGAAATATGGAATGATTGTTTTGATGGTTTGGATCCAAGACAGGGGGTTTTGGATCATAACTACTGCACAAGGGTAGACCGGTACCTATCTCAGGGCAAGAGTCAACTAGACGTATAGACAAGAATGGATTGTACTTTGGATTCAAGTTTCAAGGGGTTAGATTGATGTTTGCCTTACAAACATCACCCATTCTCTACTTACAGATATCCCAGTTGACATACAATCTCCTCCATACTCAACCTAAAATAATTTAATCCACTCCTTGAATGGAAGTCTAAAGATCAAGCATGCAATACATAAATCTATATTCTAGAATTTGAGGAACCCTTAGCAACCAAATTCAGAAGAAGAAATGCATGCAACAAATGGAGAGTGACAGCTAGACACATGCAATAAGCATTTTTCATATAAAACAACACTAAAACTGAAAATGTTTGTAATGTACATTCAGGTGCAACTCATAAACTTCATAGAGATACAACAGACAGGAAATGCTTTATTTTTCATTATTTTCACAAAAATGCCCAGGTCTTCAACCCCTAAAAGGAGTGACACAGTTTGCCTTTTATAGCAAGACTGTGCACTCAACAAATAATTACAAGGCATTTCAAAATCTCGCCAGATGCATCGCACCATAGAATGACGCTAAAAAATATTAAATGCAGCAGGTGGGAGAAGGAAGGGAGCAAGTGAGATCAGGAATTGTGCAGCTGCCCAAGATTTTCATCCTTGAATGTGGTAGCTGGCCAATCATCTCGACCAATAGCTGTCTGCAAATCTGCCAATGCCTTACCTACCCGCAAGATGCAGCAGACTGCGTGTCTTGTGGTTTTCCTGCCAAGAAATGAACTATAGATACATAGGAAAACCCACCTGCTTTGGAAATTTGAAATGGGCCATCGATTTTCCTCCTATCACTAAGATCTGTGGCCTAAAAACACTTGAAAAGTCACTCACTAGTTAGAACGCGTCACGTAGGCACCCTGTGCTTCTATCGCTGACTTTTCTGCCACTTTTTTCACCTTTTTCGTCCTTGTATATGCATGCTCAAATGCATATACAATGGCCTGCTTTTTTCCTTTAACCTTTGTATATGTGAGAGCATATACATACAATTATTTAATATACAAGGCGGACCCCAAAATATTATAGAAAAAGATGAAAAATAACTCGGGTCTGGCTTGCATCTCTTTTTTGCATCTATCGCCTTGTATATGTGCATATACAAGCATCCTAACATACAAGCCGTGGACGCCAGTGCCTAGCCACTACATTTGATTTCTCCTTTGGGTCTGAACTGTATATTTTTTTCTTGTATATCAGCTTGTATGTGTAAACATACAACGCGGATATACATATAAGGCGCGGACTCCATGTTCTTATGAGTTGGACTGGATGAACCCTTTGAAATCTGACTTGTATGTTTGCCTTTGCATTTGTGCGTGTGCATGTTGACTTGTATATTTGCCACCAATGTACATTCTGCTTTGCATGTTTTCCTTTGTATCTAGCCGTTGTATGTCTGAACATACAACACAAAATGTACATGTAGCCCGATCTACCAGCAGGGAATATTCTCAGAATCTGTGAAAGATTCCTCAATGTATATGCACCATTTCAAAGCCCGATATCCATATAACTAATTTTTTACATTTTTTCAACTATAGAGGCCAAAAGAGTTAGAATTTTTATGAATTTTATGGAAGGTGCCTACATATTTAAAATGCTTGAAACCTAAATGTTCATGTAGGCACCACCAGTGGCTCTGTCTGGGGACGCATGCCTATTGCAGGCATGGCGAGAACCATAGACCTCTGGGATGCAGACCAGTCCCTTATCCATTGGGCACAGAGTCAAACACATACCAACCTGCATCACAAATCACAATTTTGAAACATACTTGGTGGCCTAGGGCCACCAAAAAGGAAAAACCATAATTTTCCTCTATCAAACACTTGATTTTCTTATGATCTCACTGGGTCAAGCCTGAAGATGCTGCCATGATTTACCCACAAACAACCCTTGCCATTTGCATATTCAACCATCTTATTTAGCTTGTCTCTATCAACCTTATGCAAACAACCTTCAGCATCAAGTAACATGTGAATGTTATGTTTATCAAACAATGCATTCTCATATAACATATAATGCTTATCATCATTTATATCAGCAATATGTATTGCAAAATAATCTCCTAGTTGGACTGAAAACTGAAAGCACTTAAAGTCCACCACAAAGCTGGGAACGTCAGGCCTCACTTTATCATAAGCTGGCATATCAAAAATAAAGCTCTCGAATCCACAATTGTGCACTTCATGCACACAATCATCAGTTGCACCAAGCTGGAAAGGATTAGATTCTGGCACCTCTCTACAATAACCTTCATGATGTATGTTGGTTTCCCTTTTATCAAGATAAAATTTAGAATCCTTATCAATAACAATGCTTGGATTATCACCATACTCAAACAAATCCTCATCATTATATGTATCAAAAAGGTTGATCCTAATGTTTCAACCTCATTATAGTATGCCACTGGTTCATGGGCAGCCAAACATGCATCTTCATAACCAATGAATCCCTTGTGTGGAGGAGTATCAGCCTGTGTATCACAAACAAAATTATAATCAAATAAGGAACAATCAAGCTCAGCACTAGCACTTGTTTCAATCTCTGATTGCTCTTCATCATCTTCATGTGTCTGAATATAAGGCAGTGATTCAAACATGGAAATGCTCCTTTGTTTGCAGATTTCTTCTCTATCTTGTGCACAATAGTCACAATCATCTCCACAAACCCACTCAAACAAGTATTCATTGCTGCCCATAACCTCATCATTGTTTTCAGAACCAGATAGCTCAACCTTGAAATGGGAGTCACCATTGATCCTCTCATTGGCATCGTTGACTGGGGAACAATCCAGTTGAGCATTATTATCAACATTATGTTAAAAAATAGTAGCATTGTCAACTACGATCTTTTCATTTTCACATTTATCTTCAAATGATGCCATGATCACTTGGTCATTTGTAGCCACACAACTGCTACTCACACCAAAGCCTGTGGACAAGGAATTTAGTATGTGCTCATTCCTTACTTTTCTTGTATTTTCTAAAAACTTGTATGCCATCTGCACACTTGTTATATTGAATTCCCTCAACAATGCACTAGAGCCCTCTTCAAAAGCTTCAAAATATATGCCAATGCAGGCTGAAGTATTAGGTCTGAAGTCTTCAGGGATTTGTGAAAGGGCAACGACAAATCTATGACTAAAATCAATAGTGGGCTCTTCATCTTGTCTTCTAATTTCCATTAATCTTGCAACAAGATCAGCAGGTTCTCTTGCAAATTCTTTTCTAAAACAGTCAGCAAGTTCGTCCCAACAAGTGAAGGATCTCCTTGGAAAGCTCAAATACCAATCTCTAGCTCTAGCACCAAAGGATCTAACAAAAAACCTCATCCACATATCCTCATCTCTAAATGAATGTTTCTCCATGAAGCAGTGAAAGTTTTGGATATGTGCACCCCCATCACACTCACTGTGTCCACTAAATCTAGGCATCTGATTATAAATTTTAGCAGGCATACATTCAACTTGATAATCAACCCATGACAAATCTAGTTGGTCATACAAAGGATCAAAAGGGCCGGCAAGAGGTTTAGCATTCTGACTGATAGACACAACATTATTACTATTTAACTGAGCTTGCCTAGCCTCTAAGGATATCAACCTATTCTTTATCTCTTTAATTTTTTTACATAACACTTCATCCCCCTCTTGACTGAGTATGGGTGAATACATATTGGGATTCATATAAATTTTACTTTCAGACATTTTATGTCTGCTTAAGACCTAAGGCTTCCCCTTGGGATTCAGCTTATGCAATTAAACAACAAATACAAGTGGGAAGAAACCATGTACCTTTTCTCATCCAGATGCTGAAGGCTTGAACAGAAAATATTTTATCACAACAACATACATCAACCTTTCATGTGCACTTAAATCTTATTTGCAGAGTTGCCACCTCTCTAAAAAGGATAAAATTTTCAAACAACTGAAAGCTCATCATAGAATAAATATTCTTCTGAGTTCATTCCACCAGCAGAGCACCATATTCACATGAAATAACTAGATATGCAGCAATGATTTCACACTATTTGACTCTTCCCCAGTGGAGTCGCCATCTGTTGGTGTTTTCTTTTGAATCAACAGAGGGTTTGCAGTTCCAATGCATAGTCAGATTCAGCCAACGAATACAGGAGGTTGCGTGAGCTGCCTCCCCTTCACTTCTGGTTCTGCCACACCAAGGGGGGGATCCCTATAGCTAAAGATGTAACACTTGACTCACCCAATGACACAAAGATATAACTTTACAATAACAGGCAGAATACTCTCATGTGTGGACCAAGATTTGTGTGACAAATCACAAGGTTGGCAACATTCTTGGACATATTTGTCTGGTTATGGATGAGAGTATGCAGGGGGTTCCTAATCCTACTCCTACAACTAACAGGTTGGAAATATGGAATGATTGTTTTGATGGTTTGGATGCAAGACAGGGGGTTTTGGATCATAACTACTACACAAGGGCAGACCGGTGCCTATCTTAGCGCAAGGAGTCAACTAGACGTATACACAAGAATAGATTGCACATTGGATTCAAGTTTCAAGTGGTTAGATTGATGTTTGCCTTACAAACATCACCCAAGAATGAGTATTTAACTGTCTCTACTTACAAATATCCCAGTTGACATACAATCTCCTCCATACTCAACCTAAAACAATTTAATCCACTCCTTGAATGGAAGTCTAAAGATCAAGCATGCAATACATAAATCTGTATTCTAGAATTTGAGGAACCCTTAGCAACCAAATTCAGAAGAAGAAATGCATGCAACAAATGGAGAGTGACAGCTAGACACATGCAATAAGCATTTTTCATATAAAACAACACTAAAACTGAAAATGTCTGCAATGTACATTCAGGTGCAACTCATAAAGTCCATAGAGATACAACAAACAGGAAATGCTCTATTTTTCATTATTTTCACAAAAATGCCCAGGTCTTCAACCCCTAAAAGGAGTGACACAGTTTGCCTTTTATAGCAAGACTGTGCACTCAGCAAATAATTACAAGGCATTTCAAAATCTTATCAGATGCATCGCACCACAGAATGGCACTCAAAAATATTGAATGCAGCAGGTGGGAGAAGGAAGGGAGCAAGTGAGATCGGGAACTATGCAGTCGCCCAAGCTTTTCATCCTTGAATGTGGTAGCTAGCCAATCATCTCGACCAATACCTCTCTGCAAATCTTCCATCAATGCCTTACCTACCTGCGGGATGCAACAGACTGCGTGTCTTGTGGTTTTCCCGCTAAGAAATGAACTGTAGATACATAGGAAAACCCATCTGCTTTGGAAATTTGAAACTGGCTGTCGATTTTCCTCCTATCACTAAGATCTGTGGCCTGAAAACACTTGAAAAGTCACTCACCAATTAGAATGCGCCACGTAGGCACCCTATGCTTTTGTCGCTAACTTTTCCGCCACTTATTTCACCTTTTTTGCCCTTGTATATGCATGCTCAAATGCATATACAACCGCCTGCTTTTTACCTTTAACCTTTGTATATGCAAGAGCATATACATACAATTGTTTAATATACAAGGCGGACCCCAAAATATTATAGAACAAAATGAAAAACAACTCGGGTTCGGCTTGCATCTCTTTTTTGCATCTATCGCCTTGTATATGTGCATATACAAGCATCCTGACATACAAGCCGGGGACGCTAGTGCCTAGCCACTGTATTTGATTTCTCCTTCAGGTCTGAACTGTATATTTTTTCCTTGTATATCCGCTTGTATGTGTAAACATACAACGCGGATATACATACAAGGCACCGACTCCATGTTCTTATGAGTTAGACTGGAAGAACCCTTTGAAATCCAGCTTGTATGTTTGCCTTTGCATTTGTGCGCGTGCATGTTGACTTGTATATTTACTACCAATGTACATTCTGCTTTACATGTTTTCCTTTGTATCTAGCCGTTGTATGTCTGAACATACAACAAAAAATGTACATGCAACCCGATATACAAGCAGGGATTATTCCCAGAATCTGCGAAATATTCCTCAATGTATATGCACCATTTCAAAGCCCGATATGCATATAACTAATTTTTTGCATTTTTTCAACTACAGAGGCCGAAAGAGTTAGAATTTTTATGAATTTTATGGAAGGTGCCTGCATATTTAAAATGCTTGAAACCTAAATGTTCATGCAGGCACCACCAGTTCCCCCTACCAACATCTTGTCAATCTCTACCTTAACTCATTTCTTCATGTTGGGATTGAGTCTATAATGTCTTTTCTTCACTAGTTTCACTCCTTTCAGTTGTATCTTCATGATGCCTTCTTATTCTTTAATACATTTCATCTCAACGAAAGTCCTTCGGAATAGATCTTTCTAATTTAGAGAGGATCTCAATCACCTGTGCCACTTCTTTTTCATTCCAATAGTCTCCAATCATCACCTGTTTAGGATCACCTTCCTTTGTAATATTTTCCTCTCTAATTTTCAATGGTTCCTTGTAATCTTGGTGTTTTTGTTCAGTTAATGTTTCTAGCTCTCTCTCTCCTTCTTGCACTTCAATATTTATCTCTTCATTCCCCTCATCATCTATCTTTGTTGTTTTGTAACATTTTTGACCCATATTCATTGTCTATTGATCTATCCATTCCACCAATTTCCATATCCCTTCTGACCTTGGTGGTGGTATACTGTACTCTGGTTCATTTTTCTCTTCCTCTATTTCTTGTTGAAAGATTATTTCTTTTATTTTCTCAAGTGCAATATGTATTGATTTTTTTGGATTCCTTCCTTCTCTCTTGGTTGATATACCAAGTTTGGGCTATAGGTGTTAGTGTCCAATATAACAAATGGGTGTATAACTCCTTGATGTGTTCTTTCCTGTTTTCCCATGCTTCTATGCAAGTGGTTAAGTGATCTTGCGGTAGAGTTTGGCCTTCATACTTAGCTATTTCTTTATATTCCCCATGTTTTGGTAAGTATCTCACCTTGATAAGAAGTGTAAAAGTATGCCAATTTTGGACTGAATCTCTATGTGTTGCCCACTAGTTAGCTACATTACATACTAATGTATGTTCTTTTGCTTGTATTCTGTATTGTTCTTCTACAAAGATTGTCTCCATCTCATCCAAGTATTGTTGTAGGTCTTTAACCCTTGAGAACTTTGGCAACTTGGTATGGGAGATTCCTTTTATAATATGATGAGTTTTTTGAGATTCTTCTTCATTTTTGTCCTTTTTGATGGTGCATACCATTTGCGGTGGATTTTCCTCTGATGAGGAGGATTGCGATATGTTTCCTTTACTGGATTGAACCATGCATATCCTCCTAATCCCTATCATTCTCTGGGTTTTAAGCTCCAGTTTATTTTTAATCCATCCTACTAGGACTTCTTCACTGTCAATGCTGGTATTTTCATTATTTGCCTCTATTTCTCCTACTAAGTTTGTTTCTCCCTCTATTTCATTTGTTTCCAACCTTGAGATTGTGTAGATGTTCTTATGGTAGTCGTCATTTTCTTCTGCATTGGTGGATTCCTCAATATAATCCTCATCCATTGGTAGCCCTAGTGATATGAATATACTTCTATTACTATCTGCAAAAGATATTTCTTCCTTGCGAGAGTCCACTATGCCATTGGCATCCACAAACCATCTTAGTCTGACTAATGCATTAAAGGAATCTCTTTGCTCTTTCATAGCAACAACCACAAATTCTACTATCTGTTTAATTCCCATCAGGTTCACTTCTACTTGTCTCCATGTTCCAATGGTTGACATTATATAACCATCTGCCAATATAATATTGTGAGGTGTTTGATATAATCTAGGTCTCCCTAGTTTTTCCCAAAGATTTTTATTAACCATGTTTAAGTTTGCTCCCAGTTCTATCATGATATTATTAACCTTTTTATGATTAATATGGGCATCTACTAGCAGTGGTTTTTTTCCAATGTCTTTCATTTCTGCCCAATTGTCTCACTTGGTTTTGTGGTATCTTCTCCCTATTCCAATATTTAGCAAATAGTTTAAATTTCTCCATCAAATTATGTTGTTTCATTAGAGAGGTAAACTATTTTAGTGCCGCAACTTCTTCTTCTGTGAAGAATTGATTGACTTGTTTTTTATTTTCTTGTTCTTCTGTTATTATTTTTTTAGTATTTTGTACTATCTCATCATGTTGCTTTTTATCCACGAAGAATATATCTTCCTCCTCCCTTTCTTCTGTTTCTAATTCAGTAGTTTCATATCTTCTTCTTCCAGTGTTTGTGCCTTGTCTTGTCACTACTGCTGCTTTCTCTTTTCCTTTGTAATTTTTAGTTTTTCTCTCCTTTATTTGGTTTTCTTCATCGGATGATGATAGATCTATATTTCCATCCTTATCTCTTTGACAAGTCCTAAGGACTTTACCTTCTTCCTTAGGGACTCTTCTGATCACTCTTTCTCCTTTTTGTTTCTTCACATCCTCTCATTTTCCTTTTTGAGGTGCATTTTGAAAGTACTACTATGCCTTGTCACATGTAAAAAGATAATGTTCTGTACTATTGCAAAATGAGCATCACCTTCTTCTTTCACCCCAACACTCATTAGCAAATTGCCCTAGTTTACGACATTTGTAACAAGTGGATTCAGCTCTTCTTCTTTTGCCTCTACCTCGGCCTTTGCCTCCTCTATAACCTCTAAATTGTCCTCTATCCTCATTACTATAGTTATATTCATATGGAGCATTCTAATTTGCATCCTGGATAGTATTCATGTTCTTTTGGTTTTTCCATTAAGGTTGTTTGTAACCTTAGTCCTGAAGATATAGTGGTCTTTCTAGTAGGCCTTTGACATATGCCATGTGGTATTATTGTGTGTTTTGTTTCCAAGATTTGAATTGTACCATGAGTCACTTTCATCTTCATCTTCTCTCACCTTGAACATTTGTGATGGACAATCCGGTGTTTCATGATCGTCCCATTCTTCGCATAAGCCACAATAGATTATGTTGTTCTTTGTAGGGGATGCCTTTATCTCCACCTTCATTACAGTGGCCTTCCTTTCTCCTTTTAGATTTGGACATTCATTTTGGATGTGTCCTTCCTTTTTATAGTAGGAGCACCATATATTTGGCCTTTTATCTTCTTATTTCACCAAAATTTCCTATTTGAGTTTTAGTTGCTCCAGTTCTAATCTTAGTCTTTCTAACTCCAAATTTTCATTGTTTGTCTTGTTTGTTCTAGGTCTATGCCTCAATCCAACATGCTAGTATGATTGCTTCCGCATATGTTTAAAAAATTCTCCCATCTAAAGATTCTCTTACATCAGGGCTTATTCTGGATGTAAACCACTCAATCTTCTATTTTTCAGTCAAGGGTTCTTCTAGTTTGCAGACTATGTCCTTCAACCTTTTATCAAATTCCTTAATGGTTTCTCCCTCCTTTTGTATTAGTTCTCTCATCTTACTCACCCCTTATGTTGGTATTTCTGGAGTTTCAAAGTTCTCCAAGAACTCCTTCTTCACTTCATCCCAAGATTTATCATGGTTAGGGAATGCCTTTCTACACCATTTTAATGCATCATTCCACAAAGTTCCAATGAAGTTAAACAACTTAGTGTCATCTTTAGTTATCTCATTCCGGTTCTAGATTGATTCCAATACAAAAATATGCTCCGCAACTTTAGTTGTGTCCTTTTAAAATACCAGTAACTTGGTAATAGCATCAATTTTTCCTTTCTTTTTCTTTTCCAAACCTTCTGGTGTTTTGTGGTAGTTTTCTTATTTTTTCTTTTCCTTAGGCTCTGACATTTGTGTTAGGTTTTTATGTTCTCACCCTTAATCTCTCCGCAAATGAATGCCAAAGTATTCTTCTCCCAAAATCTCTTCAAAATCTTTCTTAATTTCTTCTTCTCTTTCTCTTTCAATTTCACTTTGATCTTTTCTAAAAATTCCCCTTGATTTATAAGGCACTTGGGGTAACTCATGGTCGAGGGGGTGTGTCTCTTCAAACTACCTTTTCATTCTCGAGGATCTTTTGTTTGTAAATGACATTATGTTTTGATTACGTGACTTTTCATTATTTTGTTTTATATTACCATAACTCATCTCTCTAAATACCACATCTTTTCTAATTTTCATTACACTCTAGTTAACCATGTTGTCTAGGTAATCCACATCCAAATTTAGGGGCTGAAGGTTTCGTATAGGATTTAGTAATTCTTGCCATTGTTTGTCAACTCTAATTTGAACAGTAGCCCAATTAGGTTGATATTCTGGAGTTTTGTACATTTGTGGTAGGGTTAGACTTTGGTTATGTTCTTCCTTCCATGCACTTCTCAACTGCTCATAAGCATCTATTCTTCCTCCTATACTCTTTAAAAGTTTTGTTGACCTATACATATGTATTGTAATAGGCTCATGATTTTCTATATCTCTTTGTATTAACTTTGTGGTAGCCTCTATAAATTCTTCATTCATTCTTTCCTTTCCTTTCACGTTTTCCTCTCTAGTAGCACCCACAGCGGTGCGTTCAACAATACCCTCATCGGCCTGCTCATCCAACTTACTATTTTTTTCTGCAATTTCTCTTTCCTTGCTTCTACTTTTTTCTCATGCCTTCTCCATTCTTCTATGGCACCTTTTCTATCTTTCCTGGGTTTGTTTCTATCTTTCTTCTCTACTTATCGCCATTCAGGTAAATATAATTTCTCTGTTTTTCCTTAATCTTTTGTTATCCCCTTTTTCCATGGGTGTTTTTGATTTGGAATAATATTAATCCTTATGTATCCCATGGTTGGCTTATTTTGAAGAGTTACATCTTTTCAAGGATCTTTTTAGATGCTCCCCCTATTCCATTTGCCATCCCCTTAAGTGCCTACCCCCCTCTCACAAGGGTAGGAACTTAAGAGAATTCAAGATCTCTCACAAGACATAAATTTTTTTTTATCACTCAAGTTTTCTTACTTGCGCCACTCCGTACTTCTCCTTTCACTATTTATTCTCTCTTTCTTCACTACCCTTTTCTAGGGTATCGACAATGGAACAAAATGTTGGCAAGAAATAGGGAGGAACCAGTCTGGAGATCTGGTCCTTAGTCAAGTCTATAAGTTTAGTTTATACCCAGTCAGACAATGAGAGAACATGAATAAACATTAAGGAAATCTAATATGCGATACACAATAAGTAAAACATAACATCATAACACATATACAATGATATCATGATCCTTATATCTCCATTATATTCCTTTATAATCAATAGGTATATACATATTCATACCGACAAGTCTAAGTCTCTGCCTTATACACTATTGCTCTCTTACACATACTTTCTTATTTTACATTGCTTTGCATATATCTCCTACTAGCATATTTATATTAAATATAATATATCTTAAGTACATTGAGAGATATCCTTCTCGAGGCACCTTTTTTTAATCACTAATCCTAACATTAGGCACCTCGAGAAGGATATCTGTCGACGTACTTTAGATATATTATATTTAATATAAATATGCTAGTGGAATTCAGAGCGCAAGCGTAATCATAACCATAACACTAACCCTAACACTAAATTTGACACTGATTGTAATCTTGACCCTAATTCTAAATATATTATATAATTATATAATATAATATTATAATATAGATAAAATTAATTATTATAATATATATAATAATTAAAATTATATATTATATTATGTAATAATTCTAATTCTAATTATATTATTTATTATATTTAGGATTACAGTTAGGGGTTAAAATTAATGGTTATTGTTTAGGTTAGAATTATGGTTAGAATTGGATTTAGGATTAGCATTAGTGTCAGGATTAGGGTTAGAAATATAATTAGGGTTCAAATTAGGGTTGGGGTTATGGTTAGCATTAGGGTTAGTGTTATTATTAGAGATACAACAAAAATTATGGTTAGAATTATGTTAAATATATTTAATTCATAACCCTAATTCTACCCTAACTATAACCCTAATTCTAACCCTTACCTTAATCCTAATTCTAACTATAATTTTAACCCTAACCCTAACATGAATTCTAAGCCTAACTCTATCCCTAACCCTAACCCTAACTGTACCTCTAATTCTTACCCTAATTTAGTAACCCTAATTCTAAATCTAACACTAACCTCAATTCCAACCCTAACCCCAATTATAACCCTAACCTCATTCTAACATTAACCCTAATCCTAACCCTAATTGTAACCCTAACCTTAACCACATTACTAATTGTAATCCTAACTCTAATTCTAATTCTAAGCCTAACCCTAATCTTAATTTTAAACCTAACACTAACCCTAACCCTTATTCTAACCCTAAACATAGCTCTAATTTTAACCTTAGCCCTAACCCTAACTCTAGCCCTAAGCTGACTATAATTCAAAACCTAACCCTAACCATAATACTAACCTTAAACCTAATTGAACTCTAACTCTAATTCTAATTTGAACCCTAACCCTAACTGTAACTCTTCTTACCCCAATTCTAAGAGTAGCTGACCTTAATTCTAACCCTAAATCTAATAGCAACCCTAATCCTAACTCTAACCCTAACCCTAACCCTAATTCTAATCATAACATTGATTCTACACTAATTATAACCCTAATTTTAAATCTAACAATAACCCTTATTCTAACCCTTACCTTAATTCTAATTCTAACTATGATTTTTACACTAACCCTAACCTGAATTCTAACCCAAATTCTAACCCTAACTCTAGCCCTAACCCTAACTATAACTCTAATGCTTACCCTAATTTAGTAACCCTAATTCTAATTCTAAACCTAACCTCAATTCTAACCCTAAGACTAATCCTAATTGAGACCCTAACCCCAACCTTAATACTATACTTAGCCCTAATTGTAACCCTAACCCTAACTCTAATTCTAACATTAACCCTAATTATAGTCGTATCCCTAATTCTAACCCTAACTCTAGCCCTAACCCTAACCCTAATTCTAACTCTAATGCTTACCCTAACTCTAATTCTTACCCTAATTCTAATAGTACCCCACCTTAATTCTAACCCTAATACTAATAGGAACCATAATCCCAACTCTAACCCTAACCCTAACCCTAATTCTAATCATAACCCTAACTCTACCCTAACTATAACCCAAATTTTAAATCTAACAATAACCCTAATTCTAACCCTTACCTTAATCCTAATTCTAACTATGATTTTACCCTTAACCCTAACCCAAATTGTAACCTTGACTCTAGCCCTAACCCTAACTCTAACTCTAACTCTAATGCTTACCCTAATTTAGTAACCCTAATTCTAACTCTAACCCTAACATCAATTCCAAACATAACCCTAATTACAACCCTAACCTGATTCTTAAATTAAGCCTAATTCTAATCCTAACCCTAACCCTAATTTTAACCCTAACCTTAACCACATTGCTAATTGTAATCCTAACTCTAACTCTAAACCTAACTCTAATCATAATTTAAACCTAACACTAGCCCTAACACTTATTCTAACCCTAAACATAGCTCTAAATTTAACCCTAACTCTAACCATAAGCCTGACTATAATTCAAACCATAACCTAATTAAACTCTAACCCTAACTCTAATTTGAACCCTAACCCTAATTGTAACTCTAATTCTTACCCTAATTCTAAGAGTATCCCACCTTAATTCTAACCCTATTTCTAATAGGAACCCTAATCCTAACTCTAACCCTAACCCTGATTCTAATCATAACACTGATTCTACCCTAACTATAACCCTAATTTTAAATATAACAATAACACTAATTCTAACCCTTACCTTAATTATAATTCTAACTATGATTTTAACTCTAACCTTAACCTGAATTATAACCCTAACTCTAGCCCTAACCCTAACCCTAACCCTAACCCTAACCCTAATCCTAACTATAACTCTAATGCTTACCCTAATTTAGTAACCCTAATTCTAATTCTAAACCTAACCTCAATTCTAACCCTAAGACAGACTCTAATTAAAACCCTAACCCTAACCTTAATACTATAATTAACCCTAAATGTAACCCTAACCCTAAATCTAATTCTAACATTAACCCTAATTATAGTTGTATCCCTAATTCTAACCCTAACTCTATGTTATATCTGAAAGTTGCACCCTAACAATTTTGCAGAAAATTGGGAATCTAGAGGAACATGGAAACACTCCTGGGCTGTGGGTCACCTGGAAATTGGAGTGAATCTCTGGAGAAGGTCAGATTCCTAACTTTGCATCACCTAATACTCACTATGCTATTTGACAAGGAAAAAGGATAAGAAAAACATATGTATTAAACTGAAAATGAACTCTAATGGGTGATACACCTAATTGAATGAGGGATATGAAAAATAGATTTAAACACTTTTCATAATAACTGAAGAAATGCTTACACAACTTATCTCTTATACTTCTGTATAAATATTTCACAAAAAGGTTTAAATGTGTAGGTTTTAAAGAGGAAAAATAGTTTCACACTTAACAACACACATTTGTAACACAAATTGCAACCTGCATTAGTATTTTCTACATAAAGATTTCTAATTCTGAGACAAAAACTAAGAGGAAGTAAAACTTACTTCACAGGAAACTTTATCAAATCAGTGGTTAAACACAAAGATGCACATAGCAAGTAGGCCCAATCCTCAATCAGTAACATATAAGATCTCCACTATATTTCATATCAAGTAAACTGAAAATGAGTTACAAAAAATGCTAAAATATGAGCAAGGATGTCAAAATCACAAGTCTCTTCAAATTGCATAATCAGAATTGAGTACAAATGAGTCACATAAGTGACTATATCCACCACTATCCAAGTGGTTCCACCATACAAGGAGCTAGAAACAACTCTGGGTCGGATGCCCACAAAAAGCCTAGAATATAGGGCCTATATCCTTTCCACAAGAACTCATAATGAAGGAAAAAGTCCATCATGACTTAGTCCAACATGATGCCTCATAAAAAATGCTCCAAAAGGACTCTAAAAGCATAAAAACTCTCCTAGATACTCTCAAAACAACCTACTCAATCCATAATTGTCTCTAAGACTCAGTCAATTTCTCTCCACTCCAAGGTAAAACAAAAGGCTATATGTTTGGCATGTGTTTGCTAACTCCTCCATTCTCCAAGCATATTTGTTCTCAAAGTCAATAAATGACATAAATACGTTTTATCACTCTCCTTTGCATTTAAAGAATAACAACAACCCTTAAATGATTTATAAGGTTATCATTTACGTTTTATTGTTTTACATTTTGGTATTCCATCCAAAGAAAAATAAATACAAACATAAAATATAGCACCAAAGTGCTCACCCTAGCATGAAAGAAATAAAGGCTTAACACAAAAGTCTTAAGAAGTCTTGCCACCTCGTGGCATTCTACTAGGCATCACATGCCATAAAGTTTTAGACCACGAGCTCATTTGAAAAGGTATGCAAAATACAAAATGTAAAAAGAAGAAAAGAAAAGGCCCATCGGGCTCTTTGGGTTGCGAAACCCTAAAGACAAAAAGACACATTCGAACTTTACTCTTCATTCTTGCATTTTTGCATTTCTACTCGGTCTGCGCCACCATGGAACTTCTGTATCCTGCACTATGGGTTTTGAAGAGTTTTGAAGGTATTGTATGATTGTATCTTCACACTGAAAGGCTCCAAAAGCCATAGGTAAGTTCAAGGCTTTACTTCTCTGACGCCAAAACTGCAAGTTTATGTTATTTTTGCTGTTGTTTTTTCAAAATATATGATAGATACATCTTTTCCTATCATTATGTGACCATGTAAACTATATTCCATGCAATGACTATATTTTCTGACAAAAGCAGCTACAAAAAATAGCAAGAATTATCATTTCTATATAAAAACATCTCTCTGTGCATGACATTTTCCTGTCTCTAGCTTTTGCTATTGAAAACATTGAAAAACAAGGGTATATCTTGCTAGGGTTTGGTTTATAAAACCCTACAACCCTCTTTTTTGTGAACAACCATGACATATTATAGCTCGCATTGCTCCAAAAAAGATTAAAGACACTCAGAAAGCTCACTCTTTCTCTGGCAGTGAAGAAATAATGTTATTTCTCTGGATCTGTCTTAGGGTTTAAATGAAACATACCCTCATTCTATTTTATTTCCTCTATAGCTTTGTTCCTATAGCTTCATCTTTGTATATTTGTATCATTTTGAGCATGTGCTCCTGTAGCTGATTCAAAATGGCATATTTGAAACATTCTGGGTATCTCTTGTAATGACTTCTCCCTTCATATCTCTTGCAAAAAAGGAATGAACAAGGGTTTTTAACTATAGATCTCCTTTTGGCTCTGGTAAATTAGGCCACTGGTATCTACACTATTCTTTGTTTTGACTATTTGAGCCTTCATTATGCTCCTTGACCATTGTGTTTTGTGACAACTCCTTGCTATTTTGTTAGTCATATCATTTACTTTTGGACTGTTATGCTACCTTGACTATGATCTCTCCTTTGTTGTCACAGTGTTTGATGGTCTTGAAGAGGTATACTTTAAGTATGATAACCTTATCCAATGAAAATGGAGTCTTCTTCATTCTTAATATAATCTATATCTTGTCAAACACTGAAGTCATAGAAGGAAAGAGGTATGGTGATACTGTTAGTTTCAAGATAGACAACTGAGAGGGGGGGGGGTGAATCAGTTGTCCCAAAACTTTCCTTTGATTAACCACTTAAATTATTCTTGTAATTCAGCAGCATAATAATAAATCAATCATGAAAACACAATGCAATAATTCAAGAGCAGAAACACATTAACACATATGACACCAAGATTTTAACGTAGAAAACCTAGTTAAGGGAAAAACCACGAGGTGACTAACCCAAGATTGTATTCTCTGTTAAAAGAATAAGAAGAACAAAATGGCACATGCCAATTAGGGCTCACTACCCGAGCACACTGCTCACAAGAGGTCCACTGCCTACAGGAGACACACTATCTACAGAATGATAAATATTACATACTTTAACTAAAGAATAGCATTTTCACCATGCTTGAGTCAGTTCTATTTAAGCTCAACATTTCTGCTCTGTGTTTTGCTCTTCTCCTCTTTACCACACTCTCATCTTCGCCAAGATGCTTTTGAATTGACTTCACAACTCTTATTTATACAAGACATTGACTTTGGGATAATCATCAAAGTTGGCATACTTTACAGAGCAAATACACAAATACAACTTGACTATTACAAAAGACTTCATGTGAATCACCATACTGTCAGCTACATGGATCTAGGACTTCAATCTTCTTTGAGGAACATGCCATGCTTCATAGAACATCTTTAAGATCATCCGCAAGATGTGTAAATCATCTAGTCGGCCAAGTTTAGGAAGCACATCATCATCCAGAAGAAATTCTTCAATTACGAGCTCAATCTTCAATGTGGACCACCAACACGAACTGGACACAATCCAGAGACCTCCACAAACTTTCCTAAATCACCAAGAACATCCACACTACTTACTGAAATCATTCTCTCCTTCATCCAGAACCTCAAGAACACAGTCTATCATCACTGTCATATTGGAATAGATGCTTGCGGACCTCTAGACCATGAACCAATTGAGTTGACAATTCACATGGACTTCCTAAACACTCCACCAAATCCATAGAACAAGATATTGCATTTCCTGATCTCATCGGACCTATTTGTGTCACTCTGTCACCTCTGAACATCTACCGGAACTGGTTTTACTCATATGGCCATAACTTCTTGTAATCTTCATGCAGACCTCTCAAATCTTTACTGGATCACCTTTAGACACATATCTACAAACCCTTTGATGCGCAACCTTTGATCTTCATCTTAGCTGGGATATTTACTTCACTATCTTCACTATTCTTCTTTGTTCCAGATAGGACTAATTTTCTCAATATCCTCAGCATACAACTCATCCAATCCTTAACATCAATGCAACAGGAGTATGTTGACATCAATGACAACA
This sequence comes from Cunninghamia lanceolata, assembly GCA_027924645.1. Taxonomy (NCBI): domain Eukaryota; kingdom Viridiplantae; phylum Streptophyta; class Pinopsida; order Cupressales; family Cupressaceae; genus Cunninghamia; species Cunninghamia lanceolata. Next base: position 18,514,843 of record BSBN01000112.1, on the reverse strand, counting down.
CTGGTTAGGCCCATACTTGCAATAATGTCCCCCTTTGTCATTGATGGCAACATATGATGTGAAAAACTATTTTAACCATCAAGACAAGAACTTCTCCTCACTGACTAACATAACTCCCCCTATCAACAACAACCATTCACATGTCTTCTCTTCCTTTACTGCTCCCCCTTTGATTAGCAACCACTTTTTGTTTTTCACATGTCTTCTCTCCCCCTTTGACATCAATGGCAAAGGGCACATACTTGCATCACTCAGAATCATACAGATTGTTCCCCCTGAGTAGCAGCTTCCTATCATCAATTTGGACCTCAAGATATGACTGTGAGATCCACCAGACTGATGTACATCAGTGCACCTTAATTCAAAACCAGAGGGGTAATAACCCCTAACTTCTCCTTGAGATACTCAAAGAGTCCTTAGGTAGAGGTTTAGTAAAAATATCTGTAATCTGATATTTGGAGGGCACAAACTCCAATTTGACTTCATTTTTGTTCACTTGCTCTCTCAAAAAGTGAAACTTGATGAATATATGTTTTGTCTTTGAGTGCAACATTGAATTTTTTGATATATTTATTTCACTTGAATTATCACAGAAGATTGTGATAGGTTCCTCATACTCCACTCTAATGTCTCTTAGCATTTGCTTCATCCACAGTACTTGAGTGCAACTACCCGTTGCTGCAATATATTCTGCTTCTATAGTAGACAAAGATATTGCCTCTTGTTTCTTGCTCAGCTAAGAAACCAATCTTTTCCCTAAAAAGAATGCTCCACCACTGGTACTCTTCCAGTCATCCACATCTCCTGCCCAATCCACATCTGTATATGCATGAAAAGAGAAATCATGATCTCTAGGATACCATAAACCATAATCAACTGTTCCTTTTAGATATCTGAGAATCCTCTTGATTGCCATGACATGAGATTCTCTAGGACTAGCTTGGAATCTAGCAACAAGACCAACAACATTCATAATGTCAGGTCTAGTTTGAGTCAGATACAATAGTCCTCCAATCATTGACCTATACTTTTTTTTATTAGCCTTAGGAGAGTCATCACCTTTACTCAATTTACATCCAGTTGCCATGGGAGTATTAATTGGTTTTGAGTCTTCCATCCCAAATTTCTTCAACAATTCTTTCACATATTTGGTCTGTGAAATGAAGATTCCTTTCTTTGTTTGAGTGATTTGCAAACCCAAGAAGAAATTCATTTCCCCAAACATGGACGTCTAAAATTCATACTATCTCTTCCTCCAAAAATGATATCATCAACAAATACTTCAACAATCAAGATATTTTCATGATCAATTTTGAAGTACAAGTTACTGTCAACAGTACCTTTGTTGAAACCAATCTTCAAAAGATGCTTATCCAATCTTTCATACCAGGCTCTTGGGGCTTGTTTGAGTCCATACAATGCTTTCTTTAACTTGCAGACCATATCACCATGATCAGACAATTGAAATCCATCCGGTTGCTCAATATATACTTCTTCTTCCAAGTCACCATTCAGGAAGGTAGACTTGACATCCATCTAATATACTTTGAAATCCTTGAAGGCAGCAAAGGCAAGAAATAATTTGACTACTTCAATTCTTGCCACCGGAGCAAAAGTTTCTTCAAAAATCAACTCCTTCTACTTGGGAATAACCCTTGCAGACCAATCTGGCTTTGTTTCTGACTACTTCACCATTTTCATTCAGTTTATTCTGGAAGACCCATATGGTTCCAATCACATTTTTGTTTCTAGGTCTGGGAACAAGATCCCAAGTGTGATTTTTCTCAATTTGCATCAGCTCTTCCTATTGCTTTAGTCCAGCTTTCATCGTTGCATGCTTCACTCACTATTTTTGGTTCAATCTTTGAAATTAGACAATACTTTTTTGAGTCTTGAGTAATCTTTCTTCTTGTTTGAATGCCTTTGCTTTTATCACCTATGATATGATCTTCAGAGTGATTCAGTCTTACATACCTAGGAGTTTTGGGAAGTTCTTGCACTTCTGTTTCTTCAACGAGTTCATTCAAACTTCTCTCTTCTTCCTAATTCTCTAGATCTGTCTGGATCTAAATTTCAGAAGGAGTTTGGACTTCTTGGACCAAAACATCATTCTGATCATCTTCTTCATATTCATAAAACCTTGAGGGTTTTTCAATACCTTCATCAACCTTCACACTTGTACTTTCTATAATCTTTCTCAATCTCTTGTTATAACACTAGTATGCTTTGCTTTGAGTAGAATAACCCAAGAATATTCCTTTATCACTTCTAGCATCAAATTTTCCACGGTCTTCATCTCTTTTAATATAACATTTGCTACCAAAGACTCTGAAATACTTTACAGTGGGAGTGATGCCAAACCAGAGTTCATAAGGGGTCTTACCAGTATTGCTTTTGATTTGTACTCGATTAAGAGTATAGACAACAGTGCTTATAGCTTCTTTCCAGTAGATTTGAGGAACATTTGCTTCCATCATCATAGTTCTAGATGCTTCCTGGATGGTCCAGTTCTTTCTCTCCACTACTCCATTCTACTATGGAGTCCTTGGAGCAGATAACTATCTTTTTATCCCATGTTTCTCATAGAATTCTATGAACTCTTCGGATGTGAATTCTCCACCTCTATTAGACCTAAGACATTTTATGTTTAATCCAGTTTCATTCTCTACCATAGCTTTGAATATTTTTAATTTCTCAAGAGCCTCAAATTTCTCTTTTAGAAAAGTCACCCACATCATCCGAGAGTGATCATCAATTAATAACATGAAGTATCTATCACCTTGCAAACTCTTGATTCTTGCCGGTCCACATAGATCAGTATGAACTAAGTCCAATAATCTGGTAGAAGATTGTTCCTTACTTTTAAATGTGACTTTGCTCTGCTTACCCAACTGACATTCTTTGCACAAAGTATTAGTAGGTTTCACCAGTCTTGGAAGATCTCTTACAACCTGAGTGTTGCTTATCTTGATGATATTAGCAAAATTCACATGACACATTCTCCTATGCCACAACCAACTCTGATCATTTTGAACAAATAAACAACTTTTGCCAGTACCAACCAAGTGGAAGATGTTACCTTTTGTTTGAGTACCAGATACAATCTCTATTTCGAAACTTTCAAAGATCTTACATTTTTCATTTTTTAATCAAAGATCATAGCCTTTGTCCACCAACTGTCCAACACTGAGAAGATTTTGCTTCAAACCTTCAACATATAGTACATTACTGGTTTTGTTCTTTCCATCAAAAGAAATAGTTCCTCTACCTCTAATTCTGCCAGTAGAATTATCACCAAATTTTACCACTCCTCCTTCATATCTTTCCAAATCTATGAACTTATTTTTGTCATCTGTCATATGGTGGGAGCATCCAGTATCAATGAACCAGTCATCCTTTTCTTCAACTTGGGCAGCCAGAGCTCTTTCTATCATTTTATGATTGACAGATTCAGAGGCCATTAGATCTTCTTCCTTGATGGCAATAAACACCCAGTCACTTCCGGATTTGTTTCCTGTCTCTGATTCATCATTTGTTACTCCATCATCATCATCTTCATGAATATAGTAACATTTCTTTTGGAATCTTGATCTGTTTGTATTTTCTCTTGAAAATCTTTCTGGACACCTTGAGGCAAAATGACCAATCTTATTGTAGTTGAAACATTTAAAGGGCAAATTTCCTTCATACTTATCGGATCCTCTTGGCAGTCTTTTTGCAATAAGGGCTTCAAGTTGAGCAGCTTCTGCTTCATCTTCTTCTAGATCTTTTCTTGCTTTTTTATACCATGATAGTTTCTTTGAGGAGTTCTCTCCTGGATCAAACTTTTGTTTGCCTTTTACAGAGGCACTAGATTTGAATGTCGATTCAGTCTTCGGGGGTACATCTCCAAACTTGGCCAATTGAAATGTAGCTAATTTTCCAACCAATTGATCCCTTGTGATATTTAAAAAAGATTTGAATTCTCCAATAGAAACAACCTTGTATTTGTAAGAAGGAGGTAGGGGTCTAAGAACTTTAGCAACAATCTCATCTTCATCCAAGATTCCACCAGCACACCTAATGCCACAAACAAGCTCATTTACTTTTGGCATAAATGTAGTGATATTTTCATCTTCATTCATCTTCAAGTTTTTGAATTTTCCTTTCAGACTTTGTAGCTTGGCACATTTAACATATTTGTCTCCTTCATGCAGAAGTTCCCATTTTTCCCAAATCTCATATGCAGTTTTTAAATCTATGACATTTGTTAGTTCTGAATCAGATAAGGAACTTAGTAAAGCTTCTTTAGCCCAAAGATTGTCTTTAGCATCTTTTATTTCATCTATACTTGTTAGACCATCCTTTGGAGGAACATACTTCTTTGAAGCTATGATCCAATATTGCATTCCCATACATTGCAAGTGACATTCCATGTGGCTTTTCCAAAGAGTGTAATTGGTTCCATCAAACCTTAGACTATTCTTCTTGTAGAAAGACATCCTAGATCTCCTCAAGTGGCTAAGCTCTTTTAGAGGAACTTGGCTCTGATACCAATTGTTAGTTTCAAGACAAACAACTGAGAGGGGGGGTGAATTAGTTGTCCCAAAATGTTCCTTTGATTAACCACTTAAATTATTCTTGTAATTCAGTAGCATAATAATAAATCAATCATGAAAACACAATGCAATAATTCAAGAGCAAAAACACATTAACACATATGACACCAAGATTTTAACGTGAAAAACCTGGTTAAGGGAAAAACCACGGGGTGACTAACCCAATATTGTATTCTCTATTAAAAGAATAAGAAGAATAAAATGGCACTCGCCAATTAGGGCTCACTGCCTGAGCACACTGCTCATAAGAGGCCCACTGCCTACAGGAGACACTATCTACAGAATGATAAATATTACATACTTGAACTGAAGAATAGCATCTTCACTATGCTTGAGTCAGTTCCATTTAAGCTCAAGACTTTTGCTCTACTTTTTTCTCTTCTCCTCTTTACCACACTCTCATCTCCGCCAAGATGCTTTTGAAATGACTTCACAACTCTTATTTATACAAGACATCGACTTTGGGATAATCATCAAAGTTAGAATACTTTATAGAGAAAATACACAAATACAACTTGACTTATTACAAAAGACTTCATGCGAATCACCATACTGTCGGCTACACAGATCTGGGACTTCAATCTTCTTTGAGGAACACGCCATGCTTCGCAGAACATCTTCAAGATCATCCGCGAGATGTGTAAATCATCCGATCGGCCAAGTTTAGGAAGAACATCATCATCTGGAAGAAATTCTTCAATTATGAGCTCAATCTTCAATGCGGACCACTAACACAAATTGGACACAATCTAGAGACCTCCACAAGCTTGCCTGAATCACCAAGAACATCCACACTACTTCTGCTTACTGAAATCATTCTCTCCTTCATCCGGAACCTCAAGAACACAGTCTGTCATCACTGTCATATTGGAATAGATTCTTGTGGACCTCCAGACCATGAACCAATTGAGTTGTCAATTCACATTGACTTCCTAAACACTCCACCAAATCTGCAGAACAAGATATTGCATTTCCTGATCTCACTAAACCTATTTGTGTCACTCTGTCACCTCTGAACATCTGCCAGAACCAGTTTCACTCATATGGCCATAACTTCTTGTAATCTTCATGCGGACCTATCAAATATTACCTAGATCACCTTTAGACACATATCTACAAACCCTTTGATTTGCAACCTATGATATTCATCTTAGCTGGGATCTTTACTTCACTATCTTCACTGTTCTTCTTTGTTCCTGATAGGACTAATTCTCTCAATATCCTCAGCATACAACTCATCCAATCCTTGACATCAATGCAACAAGAGTATGTTGACATCAATGACAACATCGGTTAGGCCCATACTTGCAACAGATACATCTATATTGTCTCCATTAGACTATAGTAGGCACACTTTGATATGCTTTAGCACTCTTGAGACTGTCTCTTTATGGCATCTATGACCATGACTGTTATAATATATATGGACTGCCCCCTAGCAGTGATGCTTTAATCCTGACTATGATGTTACATATCTGCATTATGATGAGCAACAAGATGCTCCATTTGTCTTATATCATGAAAATTTACTGTTCTCATACATTCTGTGGGCACTTATTTGCCTTTGTTTGATCACTATTTGATTGTTCATGACTGATAGCTCATCTCCATTACACTATAGCAGGCACACTTTGATATGCTTTATGTCCATAATCATGACTGTCCTGGAATGTATGGGTTGTCTCTCATTGATTGTAATGTTGTCCTTGTGTTAAAGACCTTAGAGACATAGTTGCTCACAACCTAATAGGACATTGGTAGTCTTTCAACTCTTTAGTCTCCTATATGTATATATGGTTACTGGACATAGTCAAAATGACTATTGATAGCCATCAGATCATCAAGTACCATCTGAATAACTGTGTATTTTTGCTCCTTTCTCCTTTGAAGACTCCAAGACATGGTGGTATTCTATGATTCAATGTAACTTGACAATGTCTTCTGTTATTAGATGTGTTTCTTGACATGGGATCATAATGCATAGTCTTGATGGACTTTTACTGTATTACTAAAACCTCTCATATCATTAGCTTGAGCATGTTATGTATCTCATTGTCATCTTGTATAGATCTTTGTCATGGATTACAATACTCTTGCAAACCTTGATTATCTTCAAACTGTTCATGTGTCTGTCTCTGGCAATAAATCATGTTTTTCCTATTAGATATTGCAACTATAGATTATGTTTGTCATGAGTAGCTATAGGATGGGTCTTGCACTTGATTTTCTATAATTGTGTCTCTTCTTTTATATTGCTTGAAAGCATTAATGTTTCTCAATTAGGCATGCTGGTCTCAACCCTCATGGGAGCCCATTTAACCCCACATGATGAAATCAAATGAGTGTTAAATGACTCCTGTATCTGCACATGAAACAAACATGTTAGGAAAAACAAGGCATGTGATTGATATTCTTGATTATCTTGTTGCTTCCTTGAAGGGTCATGTGATATTAATTGGTTTTTTTGCATCTGAAAGTCAAATTGTATATTTGTAGATGTATATCATATGATATATGATGCCCCATCATTGCTCTAACAACAATTTTTTAAAATTTTATGCAGGTAACGAGGGGCAGCAAGGAGACAACAACTGAGTGCATGACAAGTGGACAACACGGGATGACATCAAACATGACAAACAGGACCAAGACTCATCATTCAGGCAATGACGAGTCACCCTATCTCATATGCATCTTTATCTCATTAGTTTTCTATAAATGTATAGTTTCTCTTTCCATTTGTAGTCAAACAGTTAGTCTCACGACTTGTGTGAGACCTTATACATTTATTTTATTAATAAGATTACTTGTTTCTGAAAAGATTTGTACAATCCTTTCTATGTTATCTACATTTGCATAAATGCAATCTAGTATAATGTAATCTTCTGATTTTATTTATGCACATGCATGTAATGTAACAAAAGAATAAAAATGTACCTTTCTTCTCCATTTAATCACAAAAGCTCTACCTGATTGAGATGTTAGTGAAAATAGGTAATATTTTTAGTGACATTTGCTATATATTTGCCTACTAAATATCAGACTAGTTGCCTAGACCTTATCCATTGGGCATGGAGTCACTCAGAGACTTCTAAAATACTTGGACAAAAAGATTTTTGACTTCTACAATTTAGCAGGACAAAGTGAAAGACACCTGAAAACCTAAACAAAAGAAAAAAGAAGAAAATCAACCATCTAACCATGCTAGACAACACTTAAGGAAAACACAAAGCATCTAGACTATGGTGCAACAAAACTTATTGAAAGCAAGAAACCTAACCAACTATTCACAAAGGTAGATCATACCTCAAAACACCTTTTCAAGTGTATCCCATTAACTGGGATACACAAGTTTTCTCCATCCATGTTTGATAACTAAAATACATTATGCTCCTTACATTTAGTGATGATAAATGGGCCACTCCACATGTTGTCGAACTTAGAGCGTTTTCCTGGCCTATTTTTTAGTTCATCCCATTTAAGCACAATGTCACCTTCTCTAAAAATTCTGGGAGTGGCTTTCTTATCAAATACTATTTTTCTTTGAAGCTGATGATTCTCCATATCTTTCATTGCCTTATCTCTTACTTCTTCTAACTCCATGAGCTAAGCATATCTAACAGCCATTAGATCTTCCTCTTCAAACATTTCCAGTTGATTCATGATGTCAAGAGTTGGCAGCTCAATAGATAGAGGTAGTCTTGCCTCTTTGCCATAAACTAGCATATATGGAGAGTTCCCAATAGACCTTTTGGGAGTTATTCTATTTTCCCATAGAGAAGATTTCATCTTGGTGTGCCAGATCCTCTGGTTATCTTCCATAGTTCTTTTGATAATCCTTATCAGATTCTTGTTTGTGGATTCTGCCAAACCATTACCCTGGGGGTAATAATTTGATGATGTATTTAAGTAAATACTATTCTTCACAACCTAATCAGTTACTCTCATCCCAACAAAGGCTAAAGCATTGTCTGAAATGATTAATTCAAGAACTCCAAATCTGGATACTAAATCATAATAAAAGTTGAAGACAACATTCTCATTGGCTTCTTTCAAAGCCACTGCTTTAGTCCATCTTGTGAAATAATCTATTGCTGTGAGTACCCACCTATGACCTACATTGGATGGTGGGTTAATGGCACCTACAAAGTCAATGCACCATCTCATAAAGGATTGTTCCACTTGTATTGGCTGTAGAGGTAAAGCTACCAGCCTCTCTTTGCCTGCAAAAATGGCACATTTTACACATTTTCTGGCCCATGCATGGACATCTCTGAATAAGCTGGGCCAATAATAGCCAGCTCTCATTATCTTCTAGGAAGTTGTTCTCGGGGCAAAATGACCCCCATCTATTCCATCATGGAACTCATAAAGCACTTTGTCAACTAGGTCATTATCAATGCATCTTAAAGTACACCATTCAGATCCTTTCTAAAAAGAACATTATTGACCAAAACATAAGGAATAGACCACAATCTAAAATACCTCCTTTTGGCTCTGTCTAAACCCATTGGGCATTTACCAGTTTGCAGAAAGTGAGTCATATCCTTAACCCAACTTGTTCCAACTGCTGTTGTATCATTTTGAGGCTCATCCACATTGACCAATACTACTTCTTCTTCCTTTTCTGTTTCATCTTCAGGCCTAGTAGCAAGCTGTTCACTGAGTCCTCTTCCCCTGACAAGCTTAGTTATTTTGATATCCACGTCATACTCCATGACTTTAGTAATCCACACAGCCCTCTTTTCATTTAGATCCTTGCTCAACAGAAAATCTTTCACACCAAGGTGAGCAACCATTAAATGCACTTTGTTGTTAGAAACAAGATGTCTAAACTTATTTAAACTCTTAACAACTACAAGGACATGCTTTTCAATAAAAATGTACCTCTATTCATAATCTTGTAAGACTTGACTAAAGAAGGCAATGGGCTATTCAAAACCTTCATTCTATTGCTGTACCAGAATTGCAGAAATGGTGTCTATACTACCATAAGCATACAAAATGAAATCTTTTGAAAAATTAGGGTTTACCAAAGTTGGTGTTGTTGATAAAGCTTCTTTTATGGATTCAAAACTAAGCTTGGCCTCTTTTGTCTAGCTAAAAACTACATTTTTCTTTAACATGGAAGTCAGTGGCTTCAATAAATTTGCAATATCAAGTATAAATCTTCACAGAAAATTAATTCTGCCTATAAAACTTTGTAGTTCTTTCTTGTGGCTGGGTAAAGGCAGCTCCAAAATAGCCTTTACTCTTTCTGTATCAATGGTAACTCCCTGCTTAGACACAACATGTCCTAAAAGTTTACCTTCATGGACAACAAAAATGCATTTTTTGGGATTGAGAGATATACCAAATTCTCTACATCTCTCAAACACTTGTTTCAAATGTGATAAAAGCTCAACTATATTCTTAAAGAACACCGTGATATCATCAAGGTACACAAGCACTAATTTGTAAAGTAAACCTTTAAAAGCCATATCCATGGCTCTCTGAAAAGTAGAACCAGCATTGGACATACCAAAAGGCATTCTTTTATAAGCCATAATGCCCCATTTTGTGGTAAAAGTAGTCTTAAATTAATCTTCCTCCTTGACTAAGACTTGATTATAACCTGAATAGCCATCAAGTAAAGAAAATCTTTCTGAACCAGCCACTACTTGCAGAATCTGCTCCATTAAGGGCAGCGGGTAGTGATCCTTCAAAGAAGCTCTATTAAGGTCTCTAAAGTCAACACAGAACCTAATTTCTCCATTTTTCTTCCTTACGGGAACAAGATTAGAGACCCAGGATGTATGCTTGATCAGGAAAATGATATTTCCCTCAATCAGCTTGGTTAATTCCTTAATCATAAAAGGCTCAAGCTTCAGGTTTAAAGGCCTCTGTTTCTGCCTTACAGGTTTTGCATTTGGCTCTAATTCTATGGTATGTTGGGTAATTTGGGGATCAAATCCATTTAAATCTGAATAATCCCAAGAAAGTATATCTTCAAATTCTTGACAAAGAGTAATAAATGCTTTCCTATCTTCAGGTGAATAGATCTTACCAATTTTAAGGAGCTTACCTTTGAAAATTTCCAGCTCCTCATAATGTTCTTCTTTGACCTGCATGTTGGTCTTGTTCTTTTTCAGCTAATCATCAGTACCAAAGATAGATTCCAAGGTGACTAATCCCTTGGGCTGCTTGTTAGTTCTCAATTGAATGACTTGATCATCACCATACTGCTACTTAAGCTTGCCTTGATTCACTATTGAAAATTCATCTTCCTCCAACAGAAAACGTAACACTTGCTCATCGCTTTCAAACACTTGCCAATGAATGTTATTGTCAGGGATAGAAGGCCTAGCAACAATCTTCACATGTGGCTATACTTTTTCCCTTTGAATATCACTGGGAATATCAAATTGAGCACCTACTGCAACTAACCTATCTGCATGCTTATTTTGACTCCTAGGAATAGAAACCAGATTAAAGGCATCAAACTCTTCAATCATGTCCCACACTCTAAGCTTGTAGGATTTCAAAACATCATTCTTTGTAACATGCAGTCCCCTCACTTAATTTATAATAAGCTCACTGTCACCATATACCTGCAAGTAACCGATCTTCCTCTTTCTTGCCCACTGCAAACCTTGAATCAAACCTTCATATTCAACAATATTGTTAGTGCATGAGAAAGCAAAATGGAAAGTAGAATAATATCTATCACCCTATGGGGACACAAGCATTGCACCCCCACCAGTGCCATTTCTACTCCTAGAGCCATCAAAGTACATTTTCCTTAACTCATCTTGCTGTCCAATCTATTGTTCTGTACTTTTTACAAGGTTTGGTATTGCTGTTTTAGGTTCATGCAGCATATAAACACACATACCTATTTCATGAATGTGTTCATTTGGATTGTCTACCACATTTTCTGCTGCCCACTCATTTAAAAGTACCTCTGCTACACTTTCAACCTACAATTCTTGAACAACAGCAAACTCACTATCATAAAAAATAGTGCAATTGGCATTAACTACACTTGGCACATATGGATCAATGTGATCTTTGGCAAGCAACTTAGGTTTTATAGTCACTTTTGTTCCATATCAGGTCCTAAAAAACATGTGGGACCAATATGAGGACAAATATCCTCCTATTTTGGCAGTGAACTCTCTTGACAAACACATGGAAAAGTAGGGGGTAAATCATTGATAAACACCTCCTAAGAGATTGAAACATTTGGACAAGCATGCAATATGAGACCTAAATCTTTAATCACACCTACAGTGTTGACAGATCTCCCATCTAACTGGAGTACTCCCTTTTCAAGAGGCTGGTATTTCAGTCCTAATTGATCTGTAATTTGTTTTGGCATGACTGAACTACTTGCCCCACTATCCACCATACAGTGATGTATTAATTTGTCTCCTACTATCAATGAGACATAAAATGGAAGAGGTTTAACACCTTTACCTGGCTGTTTATTACTATCCTAAGGTGAATTTGTAAGGACAACTCTAGCTAGGTCAACTGATGCATCACTAGACACTTTGAAATTAGACAAAGCAGATTGTAACATGTCTTTTTGGCCTAGGATGGCTAAGGAATCCCACATGGACATTGTCACATTCATTTTCTTCATATTTTCAATGATGTTGAAAGGTGAAGTAACACTTACCTTTTGATGAGACTTTGCCGTAGCAGGATTTGCTTGAATATGAGGTTGTTCCTTGGTAGCACCTTGGACATTTCTCTATAAGATGTGAGGAATTTGAGATGTGTATGGTCCAGTATCTTCTTTTCCTTTGTTTTCTGATTGTTCCATCTCAAAGCCCATCTTTTTAGCTCTTGTATTTGCTGCAATCAAAGAATCATCTCTGTTTACTCCACAAAACTCTTCACCCTGCCAGTTTAGGAAGGCAATATCATTTTGAGGTTGTTCTTGCTGTTGTACAGGCCCATCATTAGGTATGTTAGACTGAGAAAATGCAACATTATGTACCATCAATGCCTGATTAATAACTCCATTTGAGCATGTAGCTTGACTGTGTGGCTGATTGCAAGGGAAACACCATTCATACTCTGCTACAAGGTTATTCTGAATAGGAACAAGGTCTCTAACTGCATTAATTGGTGCAGGATTATAAGGCTAAAAAGGTCTTGGGTTTAAATTCTGCCTTGTACCCTGATAATTTCCCTGGTAAGGTGGCCTATTTGCTTGGTATGGCTGGTTTTGCCCTTGATTTACCGGTTGATATGGCTGTCTATTCTAGGACTGTTGTTTCTTTATATTTACTAATTCATTTCCAAAAGTCTGAAGTATACTTTCAATCTTTTGTTGGCTTGTTTTAATCTCTCTTAGGTCTTGTGATGAGCTGGAAGTAGCAACCTCAAGGTTGACAACAGTTGGTACTGCTGCAACAATAGGTAAAGGGGAAAAAGATGATTTTTGTAATGGCATTATAGGCTATATTTTAGGAAAAATAGGCATTGGTGGCCTCGATGCTATCTTGCCAGCCTGAATCAGACTATTTTTTGCTCTAATTGCTATTTCATATGCATCTGGTAAACTAGTATCTCCCATTGATTGTATCATGACTGAAATATCATTGTTAAGAGATTTCAAATAGTACAAAAGGCATATTTTGATGAGGGTCTTACTGTGACCAGAATTCTGTCCCATGTTTTCTAAAAACAGGAGTTGAAGTCCATCATTTGCTCCTGAGGAGCTCTTTTTATTGTGGTAAGTTGTTCAACCAGCGATAAGTTATTAGACTTATCTTGAAATTGTTTGTTCAGTTTGTCACCTAAGTCATCCCAAGTTCCAATGGTTTGCACTGGTAAACTCCTGAACCATTGTAGGGCTTTTCCTTTTAGTGAGGTAGCTAGCAGCCTAATGGCTACATTTTCTTGGGTTACATGATGAACTCTACATAGAGAAGCCACATCTCTAATATGTTCAATCGGGGTAGTTTGATCCTCCCCTGTGAAAAAAGGTAAACTTTTCAAGGATGTCATGGGTATATCATCATGCTATGTTAAGATTAATGGGTTGTCCCCATCAAATGCCACAAACGACTGATTCCTTGCCATTGGAACAGCTGGAGGTGGATTTACTACTGCTAGTCTCAAACTTGGTGGAGTTGACTGAACTCTCTTTGAAACTAGAGTTCTTTTCACAGTTCTACTTTTTCTTCTAGGTGGAGACAACTATAAATAATCAAAAGAAATCAAACTTAGAGTTTGTATCCTTTTCATAAAAGTAAAACAACACTGGTTTACTTTTTCTATTCTCAGTGAGAGTCGCTAGATATGTAAGAAAAACACCTCATCAAGGCTGAAACCTGCTAGCTGCGTATCAAAACCAACAAAGTTTGAAAAATTGAAACTGTCATGATTCGACAGTCCCACCGGGTGTGCCAAAAACTGTTATCTCTGAAAGTTGCACCATACCAATTTTGTAGAAAATTGGTACTCTAGAGGAACATGGAAACACTCCTAGGCTGTGGGTCATGTGGAAATTGGAGTGAATCTCTGGAGAAGGTTGGATTCCTAACTTTGCATCACCTAATACTCACTATGCTATGGTTTTGACAAGGAAAAAGGATAAGAAAAACATATGTATTAAACTAAAAATGAACTCTAATGGGTGATACACCTAATTGAATGAGGGATATGAAAAATAAATTTAAACACTTGTCATAATAATTGAAGAAATGCTTCCACAACTTGTCTCTTAAACTTCTGCATAAATATTTCACAAAAATGTTTAAATGTGCAGGTTTTAAAGAGGAAAAATAGTTTAACACTTAACAACAACACACATATGTAACACAAATTGCAACCTGCATTAGTATTTTCTGCATAAAGGTTTCTAATTTTGAGACAAAAACTAAGAGGAAGCAAAACTTACTTCACAGGCAGCTTTATCAAATTAGTGGTTAAACACAAAGATGCAGATAACAAGTAGGCCCATGTCATGCCCACTTATTTTGAGTGGCCACGACACGAGAAGACCCATGTCATGCCACATTACCCATGTGGTCATGACATGAATCACCAAAAATTTTCCCCTTATCCCTAAATCCCCGTCACCCAAGGTGGGGAAGGACGACAAGGCGTGGATGAAACATCCAGGACGCCTTATTGGATAAGTCAAGCCAAGAGGATAACAATATTAAGTGTTCAAAATAATAACCATGCAAGAAGAAATTATCCAAATATCCATCTAACTAAAAGTAAGATATTACATTCCTAAGCAAATGAGATACAACTTTGTTCATTATTACATACAAGAGCATTATGAGAAGTTCATGAAAAAATGATTAGCATCTAACTCTGAGATGAAGCATAGCAACATCAATGATAGTGCGAGGGCTTTTACATATAGGATAAACAAGTCGTAAGAAGCTGAGGTAAAACATTGTTCCTTCCAAGCATACTAGAACATCATGAGAAACTCTAGGCAAAAATAAATAGAAAACTAACTCTAAAACATAGCATGGATTTATTAAAGGAGGATGCGAGAGTATCAACTAAAAAAAATAAAACATTAACGCAAGTTAAGGTCATACACATGAAGAGCTTTTCCATAACAAGAAGAAATCAAAATGTAGTTCTAATGATACCGATGTTGTACAATTACATAGTAGCTCTCATGGAAGTATAATAAGATGATTATAAAATACAATGGATGAAAGCACAAGGATCCCATCATTCAGTATAGACAATCTAAAAATAATAAAAAACAGACAATCATCGATTCCCTTCAAAACAAGAGCAAGTTTTACTATCAATCAATAATATATTATGACTACAAGTGGAGGCTATCTCCCAACATGGAAACATCAATGCCGAGGAATCAATTACATTGAATAAAATACAACCATGAAATAAGTACAATTGAGGTGCTCCATGGCACAGTAAATCAACCAGAGTACATCCCAAGGAATAAGAACGAGGGTCTCATCAAGTCTCCAAAAGATTAGTTGAAATAGGACCAATGGAGGTGTTGCTCTCCTCCCAACCATATTACCATCGTCGAACACAATGGATGTCCATTGTGCCCTAGGCAACCCCCGAGCTACAGAGAGAGGAGATCAAGGAACCACTTCGATCAGGGCAAATCTCACACATGACAAGGATGGCAAGCGAAACAATAAGGTCAAGCACAAGGTAAGATACGAGTCTCACTCACATCCAACACATCAACAAGGAAGACGTAACTGACAGTACTCAAAGAACACTCACTCTCCAACACATGTATAACAAAATCCAAGCATAAATCACTATAAGGTTGTTCATGCTACAAGTGAGTTGGAGAAGGCAGTAACTAATATAGGGACAACGATAAAAGAAGGAAAGAGAAGGAATTACAAAAGAATCTATACGATAATAATAATAATTTATTTCAACTACAAGTTGAAAACATAAAGTGCGTAAAGAAAATCAGTAGTCCCCTCGAATGCAAGTACAAGTTATTTTAACCATGAGAAAAGGAATTTCACTACTCAAGTTTGATTTTATAGCATTCATTCTAAGACACAATGGCTGGAGCTTAGAATTTATAGGCCCTTTTTTTTTTCTCTTTTTGTTTTGCATTATTCTAACATAGGGAAACATTAGACATATTTCAAGAGTACTAGTATTTCACCAAAAACCAAGTAAAACCCATTAAATACACTTAGTACGATCTCAACTACCGAAATCAATTAGATCGCCTATAATTGAAATTTACTAAATATAACACAAAAATACTGAGGGGAATAGTACATATATTTAGCTGCCTCAGAAACAACTAGAGATTATGCTGGTCTAGGCTTAACAAGCCTACTTTCAATGAAAGGGAGGCTTCCTTTCTTTTGCACAGATAGAACCACTAGCAGCTGAAAGCATTGATTACCTAAAAACCATAGTAAGGGAACCACGTCTAGAACTGTAAGCCAACTAACACCTCTTGACAACTAATACCAGAGAACCCATACATGAGGAGGAAGATTTAAACTATTCACAAGGAGGCTAGTGGAAAGAATAGCAGTTATCCCCTCTCTTTTGTTTCACATCTAACCCATTACTTCAATCTTCCAAGAGTTGATGCTTATAGAACAGAGACCCTACCCGTGATTAATGAGAAAAGACAACTCACATTCACACTTGGTTTGTCATGTGTATAGTGATGACAAAAATCTCATGTTGCTTAGCCAATGACAATAGTGATGGGAGGTAGTCTCTGAATAAAAGGAATACTTCCCTTGTTGATGCCCATAGGGCTATGGCCCCAAGGTTGAGAATAACTATTTCCACTGGTTCTAGACACCACTTGCACTTTGGACATGTAGTGTCCTCCACGCTACACAGGGGTTACAACTAGAGGTCTCCTAAACACCAACACTTGTGATAGGGAAACTTCAGCTGAGAAATAGATGCATCTTTTTCCTCACCATTTCATACTAGTCTATTCTATTTGCAGGGTATAGTATCATTTTTTAGTTACGGCAGTTATAGAGTGCAACAGTCCTCACACAGCAAAAATTCATCACTACTCAAATCACCATGAAAATGGATATATGTGCATGTATAAAGGTTTGGTTTATTAACATTGACAGTGCAGATACCACATCCTTCTATTCGTCGTCCCTTCTACCTATGCCAAAAGCAACTTAGGAATAGGGTTCCAACGTCCATCAAGGCATAATGGATGGCGGTTCTTGGCAGCTATTACTATTTTTTTTTTAAAGAACAACACAAAGCTTTGACAGACACCTGTGTGAAATGTGGAGCATAGATAAGGCGCTCCTCTTCTATTCTACTTTCCAACTATGCACATTGTAGGTAAATCTATAGAAAAAGCTTTAAGTGAAAGAACAGAGGAAGCATTCATTATGGTGGACATAAACTAGAAGAAACTTACCTTAGGCGCTAAAATCAATAGTTTCCCACACTGAACAGAGAGGCATCCTGGATAAGAGAGCTTGTTAGAACTCCTTCACCGTCCCTCCTCCCCTCCCTTCCGTTCTCCCTGAACCTATCATCGTACTCAAAAGCCACTCTCCCCACGGCACAGAGACCCAACTCATTATGTCCCCCTTTTGGTTTTCGTACCACCACTCCTATGAACCACGATCAGACCCCTAAAGAAGTGAGTTTACCAATTTTGGAAAAACATGTTTTTTTGTTACCTCGCTAACGTAGCTATCCCCTTCTATTCTATAGTCGATGTCCTACCCTCCCCTCCTTAATAATTGTGTGGATAACTCTTTCATCCGTTGTCCTACTGCATTCTTTAGATAAAACAAATGATAGCTTACAACCTCCCGCACTTCAATGCTTGTCTGATGCTTAAATCCTGAGCTTCCATGTCACCATAGTCACTCTGCCACAAGGCATTTTGAAAACATGTAATCCAAATCTTGAAAAGACCGTATTGCAAGGAAGGAGAGATTTTCCCCCAGCTGTCGAACTCTAAACAGGGTTATAACTAGCATTCACACCCCTAGGAGATTCAAGGAGGTTCAGGGTAAATACCGATAGGAACAACCCACCAGTTTTGAAATTATCCAGCATATATTTAATATATATATATATATATATATATATATATATATATATATATATATATATATATATATATATATATATATATATATATATATATATATAACAATGTGAGGCAAATTTTGGAAGACTATAATATTCACAATTAAAAGCCTATCGGCTAATATATATAAATTTGGTATATATATAAATATATATATATATTTGCTAATACTATGATATGTCCATATTTTTTAAAAGAAACCATTGAAAAGATTATTCTCAAGAATGAATAACTTGAAAATGTTATCTCCGTGATAAGTATCCTAAAACAAAAGATAGACATTCCAAAAATATATACCCTCAACCCAAAACAAATTTCCCCAAAAAATTTCAAAGGCTAAAGTACAAGATGAAACCCATACACCTGACATTTCAAATATGTCATAACGTATGAGAGGAGAGATTATAGAAAGTTGACCAAATCTATAGGATTATGATTAATACATATATGTATATAAATAATTTACTTATACTAAGACATGTCAAGGTGTTTTAAAGGGCACCACTGAATAGATACTTATCATAAGTCAATAGATTGAAAATGTTATTCCCTTCAAAAACAAATTAAACTAATATCTTATTCTATTTCTTGCAAGCAAGAAGACTAGCTTTCTGAAATTTTTTCAAAAAAGCATTAACACCAGTAAAACCATTTCCAAATAAATGCACCTAGGAAATATTTTACTAACCTAAATCAATACTCAAATTAAAACTAATTTAACTCTTACTCAAAACTCAACCCATCTTTTAACTCACAAGCAATTTTAAACAAGTAAAAACATAACAATCAAATGCAAGGGATCATACCTCAATGGTCGAGAACTATTTTGACCTCACATTACAATGAAAGCAAGACTACGAAGTCATAACAAAACACATAAGAAGAAAGGTACCGACTCACGATGATCGTTAAACAATACGACCTCACAAGGAGCAGAAGAAGGATAATGTCAACCCCTTTAAAGCTAGTAAGGAGAACTAAAGAAAAGGAAAAGACTTTACGACAACCAACATAATAACAAGACACAAGCACTTTACAGGTTCACACACAACCTATGGATCCTAACACAAAATAATTTTGATCGGAGGTAAAAGTCAAACACTGAGAGTAGTCCCCTATTTGCCACCGAATAGGACAGCTAGAGTGACAACATACCGCATGACACAGGGCCAATACTTTCCTTTAGATCTAGGTAAGGTGAGGGGGGTCCAGTGGTTCCCTGTCTCCTTCTCCACATCCAACCATTGGTCATAGCCCATTCAAAACATATATCCTGTATACATATGTCCTGCACACTCAAGACAACACATCAAATCCAACGATGGAGATCATAGCCGAAGCAACATAAAATAACCAATGAGAATGCATAACCAATCACCACATATATTCATCTTGCAACTATATTATGGACTAATCAATCATCTTATCATTTAAACTAGAACTAAAGAATACTAAGGTACGCACCAGTTAGCCAAGCGTAGGCCTTACATTCTACCCCCTAGGATATGACTCACTCCGAGAAGTCATCAAGAGGAGGATAGAAGCACTTTCCTGAACTTCTTTGCACTAGACAATGTAAGTATAGAAGGTAAGATATGCAATAAATATCTCATAAGATTATAAAACATGGTACTAAATGCCATAAAAAGCATGATTCTTTCCACAGAACACCTTCTATGGATTTATCCTCAACACAAGGAATTTCATGATCATTAGACAATTTCACACATGCATAAAGGAATACACACATCTAACAACTAGGTTATAAAGAGAACATCAACTCATATGCATTTACATCAATGTAGAGCTTACACTAAACACACATTTCCGTTCATCCACAATACAAGAATTAACTTCACAAGGTTCACATAAAGGTCTAGAGGGATGCCATAGTCTTGACATAGAACCAAGTAACCAATTATCAGTGCCACGTATCCAAAGATCCAAGAACCAAGTGGAATGATGGCCTTGAGGCCACATGCCTGGGGGCTCGCCATACATTCCCACAATGGCCTACCTCTTTTTTGTATAAGGGGATTAGCCTCCAAGAGGTAGTCATCATAAGAACAAGATCACTAGGAAGGTAAGTGGATAATGACCAGCCCATACTATCACACCTACCCCCATCCTCATAAGTTTCCCACATCTACTTCCTTATATACACTCTACCAGAGGTCGCTCCATCGACATGGAGAGAAGAACATCACAACACAAGACCAACACTAGAAAATAGAGGTACCTAGCTTAGCCAACACAGATCTCTAGAAAAGTCAAGAGAAGTTTCCAAAACCAAAATAAAACAATAAATAAACAAACAAATAAATGCGCACAATTTCAACATTAAAACAACGTAACCATAAGAGTCACGCACAAATGGAAGAATCAAATATTGTGGCTAAGGTACTTTCAGACAAGATAAAATAACATGGCTGGTCCACACAACCAAGATACAAAAAGGTCACCAAACAACTGAAGGAAATAGTCGCAATCCAAGAAAGTACACATTACATCACTATGTGACTAACATCAAGTAACCAATAAGGAAGGAGGGAAACACGGTCACTACATGTGTTATGCAAACACAACCAATGCAATAACATCACGTAGGTAGTAGTATCAAATGCACCTTCACGTACTCTTACGTGGAATCGTGCCCTTCTCAAAGGTGACACGTCATCAGTATAGTACATCATGCCCTTCTCAAAGGTACACATTATCATTATAATGTAAATGTCTCTAGGATGCTACACATCCACTCAAATAAGATACCAAGGTAAGAATACACCTGCACAAAGTAGCATGGCCTCGAGCAAATCTCATGCCCATACCAAAACATAACCGAGATCCCATGTCAAATGTCATTAGTATCGTCAAGGAAATAGAGCATGATAGGATAGCACTATGGGCCTCTCAAAGGTCCATTCACTAAGGAGAAGTAGGGGGTACTCTGGCATAGGAAGGTATGGTTGGTTGGGTAATCCCAAACCGATGCCACAACATATTGCCATAGCTTCCTACGTTCTTCCTCTCCACTACTTAACTCCACATATGGAAGGTCTCCAACTCCAAGATTGGACCTTACAGGGTATACAAACAAGGAGCCACACAAGCATGATTCCACCATACTTAAAATTATACACTCAACCCATGGATGGATACCTAGTATCGCAAGCTCATGAGTACACAATGCATATATGGGGTGATCACAACACATAGCAAGCACGTTCATAACAGGTATTCACATCCACAAGGTAACACATAACACAATTCTCCTTTATTATTCATTACTTAGTGATGAAGGACAACTTTCATACCCCAAAGTCAAATAATAATTGCCATAAAGGTTCTCTAAGAAATTTACTCAAACATCAACTCAAATTAATCCATCTATAGCATATTGGAATCCAACCATGACTTCACATTGAGTGACAATGCAATACACCTCAAGTGAGTATACCAACGTACTAGCATTTGTATATACAAGGTCGTAATTAACTCAAAATAACATCATTGCAACTCGCAAGATGGTCAACACATCACACATCATGGAGTTCTCTATAGCCCTTAACATACTACATGTCTACCATGAACCTTACACATACCTATCTAACAACAACGCTCAACATAAAAAGAATTCAATTAAAAGCTTAAGTCCCTAATTTAGTATTTTACCAAATGATGCCAAGCATCTCTTTCGCACAAGGTATACATAACATGGTTTCACATTCACACAAGGACAAAGTTATAAAATGAAAGATTTCCATTATGAAGTACTTTACAAAAAAGGTCGCCAAGCACACAAATGCATCATTGAAACAATTTAAGAACATACATTAATTCTTAACAATTTTTCCTGCATAAAACTAATTTTCACCTCTTTCTTCCTTAGTATTTTTGCAAGGCACTCTAATGAAATCACACTTAACAACTTGCGCTTATACAATTCAAGAAAGATACACTTCATGCAATCCTTTCTAGTTATCAATCCAAGGGAGACAATGCCAATTTCCAATGATAACAAGGGTTAGGGATTCAAGAAATTATGTCATTCAACATCATGATAAACACACGTCAAGTTCACAAGGCAAGAATAACTCAACCAAGCATTAAGATGTCACTACCCTCCACAAAATACATAAGGGCGAGGAAGGGTCCAACACAACCCTCACAACCTAGACCAACTGACTCGAGAGGACAATCGACCAGGAGGAATGCAACCACCACAAAACACAAGTGGAAGACTTCGACAATCATGTGACAAGGCCATCACGATGACAAAACAAGAGGATGGGTATTCCTCCAAGGTGAAGGTTAGTTGACAAACCACAACCTCACTCCCTTGTAGCTACACGGAGTAGGACGAGGGTCAAACCACAATCTATCCACTCCATGTCGGCCTAAACAACACGTAAACCCTAGAGCTCCCAAAGTTGAATCATGGGCTCTGATACCAAATATCATGCCCACTTATTTCAAGTGGCCACGACACACGAAGACCCATGTCATGCCACATTACCCATGTGGTCATGACATGAATCACCAAAAATTTTCCCCTTATCCCTAAATCCCCATTGCCCAAGGCGGGGAAGGAAGACAAGGCGTGGATGAAACATCCAGGACGCCTTGTCGGATAAGTCAAGCCAAGAGGATAACAATATTAAGTGTTCAAAACAATAACCATGCAAGAAGAAATTATCCAAATATCCATCTAACTAAAAGTAAGATATTACATTCCTAAGCAAATGAGATACAACTTCGTTCATTATTACATACAAGAGCATTATGAGAAGTTCATGACAAAATGATTAGCATCTAACTCTGAGATGAAGCATAGCAACATCAATGACAGTGCAAGGGCTTTTACATATAGAATAAACAAGTCGTAAGAAGCTGAGGTAAAACATTGTTCCTTCCAAGCATACTAGAACATCATGAGAAACTCTAGGCGAAAATAAATAGAAAACTAACTCTAAAACATAGCATGGATTTATTAAAAGAGGATGCGAGAGTATCAACTAAAAAAAATAAAACATTAATGCAAGTTAAGGTCATACACATGAAGAGCTTTTCCATAACAAGAAGAAATCAAAATGTAGTTCTAATGATACCAATGTTGTACAATTACATAGTAGCTCTCATGGAAGTATAATAAGATGATTATAAAATACAATGGATGAAAGCACAAGGATCCCATCATTCAGTATAGACAATCTAAAAATAATAAAAGACAGACAATCATTGATTCCCTTCAAAACAAGAGCAAGTTTTACTATCAATCAATAATATATTACGACTACAAGCGGAGGCTATCTCCCAACATGGAAACATCAATGCCGAGGAATCAATTACATTGAATAAAATACAACAATGAAATAAGTACAATTGAGGTGCTCCACGGCATAGTAAATCAACCAGAGTACATCCCAAGGAATAAGAACGAGGGTCTCATCAAGTCTCCAAAAGATCAGCTGAAATAGGACCAATGGAGGTGTTGCTCTCCTCCCAACCATATTACCATTGTCGAATGCAATGGATGTCCATTGCGCCCTAGGCAACCCCTGAGCTACGGAGAGAGGAGATTAAGGAACCACTTCGATCAAGGCAAATCTCACACATGAGAAGGATGACAAGAAGAACAATAAGGTCAACCACAAAGTAAGATACGAGTCTCACTCACATCCAACACCTCAACGAGGAAGACGTAACTGACAGTACTCAAAGAACACTCACTCTCTAACACATTTATAAAAAGATCCAAGCATAAATCACTATAAGGTTGTTCATGCTACAAGTGAGTTGGAGAAGGCAGTAACTAATACAGGGACAACGATAAAAGAAGGAAAGAGAAGGAATTACAAAAGAATCTATACGATAATAATACTAATTTATTTCAACTACAAGCTAAAAACATAAAGTGCGTAAAGAAAATTAGTAGTCCCCTCGAATGCAAGTACAAGTTGTTTTAACCATGAGAAAAGGATTTTCACTATTCAAGTTTGATTTTATAGCATTCATTCTAAGACGCAATGGCATGGGCTTAGAATTTATAGGCCCTTTTTTTTTCTCTTTTTGTTTTGCATTATTCTAACACAGGGAAACATTAGACATATTTCAAGAGTATTAGTATTTCACCAAAAACCAAGTAAAACCCATTAAATACGCTTAGTACGATCTCAACTACAGAAAGCAATTAGATCACCTATAATTGAAATTTACTAAATATAACACAAAAATGCTGAGGGGAATAGTACATATATTTAGTTGCCTCAGAAACAACTAGAGATTATGCTGGTCTAGGCTTAACAAGCCTACTTTCAATGAAAGGGAGGCTTCCTTTCTTTTGCAAAGACAAAACCACTAGCAGCTGAAAGCATTGATTACCTAAAAACCATAGTAAGGGAACTGTGTCCATAACTATAAGCCAACTAACACCTCTCCACAACTAATACCACAGAACCCATACATGAGGAGGAAGATTTAAACTATTCACAAGGAGGCTAGTGGAAAGAATAGCAGTTATCCCCTCTTTTGTTTCACATATAACCAATTACTTCAATCTTCCAAGAGTTGACACTTATAGAACAGAGACACTACTTGTGATTAATGAGAAAAGACAACTCGCATTCACACTTGGTTTGTCATGTGTATAATGATGAGAAGAATCTCATGTTGCGCAGCCAATGACAATAGTGATGGGAGGTAGTCTCTGAATAAAAGGAATACTTCCCTTGTTGATGCCCGTAGGGATGTGGGCCAAAGGCTGAGAATAACTATTTCCACTGGTTCTAGACGCCACCTACACTTCGGTCATGTAGTGTCCTCCACGCTACACATGGGTTACAACTAGAGGTCTCCTGAACACCAACACTTGCGATAGGGAAACTTCGGCTGAGAAATAGATGCATCTTTTTCCTCACCGTTTCATACGAGTCTATTCTATTTGTAGGGTATTGTACATTTTTTAGTTACGGTAGTTACAGAGTGCAACAGTCCTCACATAGCGAAAATTCATCACTACTCAAATCACCATGAAAATGGGTATATGTGCATGTATAAAGGTTTGGTTTATTAACATTGACAGTGCAGATACCACGCCCTTCTTTTCTTTGTCCCTTCTACCTATGCCAAAATCGGCTTAGGAATAGGGTTCCAACATCCATCAAGGCATAATGGATGGCGGTTCCTGGCAGCTATTACCATTTTTTTTTAAAGAACAATACAAAGCTTTGATAGACACCTATGTGAAATGTGGAGCATAGATAAGGTGCTCCCCTTCTATTCTACTTTCCAGCTATGCACATTGTAGGTAAATCTATAGCAAAAGATTTAAGTGAAAGAATAGAGTAAGCATACATTATGGTGGACATAAACTAGAAGAAACTTACCTTAGGCACTAAAATCAATAGTTCCCCACACTGAACGGAGAGGCATCCCAGATAAGAGAGCTCATCAGTACTCCTTCATCGTCCCTCCTCCTCTCCCTTTTGTTCTCCTTGAACCTACCATCGTACTCAAAAGCCACTCTCCCCACGGCACAGAGACCCAACTCGTTATGTCCCCCTTTTGGTTTTCGTACCACCACTCCTATCAACCACGACCAGACCCCTAAAGAAGTGAGTTTACCAATTTTTACCAATTTTGGCAAAACATGTTTTTTTGTTGCCTCGCTAACGTAGCTATCCCCTTCTATTCTATAGTCGATGTCCTACCCTCCCCTCCTCAATAATTGTGTGGATAACTCTTTCATCTGTTGTCCCGCTACATTCTTTAGATAAAACAAATGATAGCTTACAACCTCCCGCACTTCAATGCTTGTCCAATGCTTAAATCTTGAGCTTCCATGTCACCATAGTCACTCTGCCACAAGGCATTTTGAAAACATGTAATCCAAATCTTGAAAAGACCGTATCGCAAGGAAGGAGAGATTTTCCCCCAGTTGTTGAACTCTAAACAAGGTTATAACTAGCATTCGCACCCCTAGGAGATTCAAGGAGGTTCAGGGTAAATACTGATAGGAACAACCCACCAGTTTTAAAATTATCTGGCATATATTTAAATATATATATATATATATATATATATATATATATATATATATATATATATATATATATATATATATATATATATATATATATATATATATATATATATATATATATTTAACAATGCGAGGCAAATTTCGGAACACTATAATATTCACAATTAAAAGCCTATTGGCTAATATATATAAATTTGGTATATATATAAATATATATATATATATTTTTGCTAATACTATGATATGTCTACATATTTTTAAAAAGAAACCATTGAAAAGATTATTCTCAAGAATGAATAACTTGAAAACGTTATCTCCGTGATAAGTATCCTCAAAAAAAAGATAGGCATTCCCAAAATATATACCCTCAACCCAAAATAAATTTCCCCAAAATCTTTCAAAGGCCAAAGTACAAGATGAAACCCATACACCTGACATTTCAAATATGTCGTAACCTATGAGAGGAGAGATTATAGAAAGTTGACCAAATCTATAGGATTATGATTAATACATATATGTATATAAATAATTTACTTATACTAAGACATGTCAAGGTGTTTTAAGGGCACCATTGAATAGATACTTATCATAAGTCAATAGATTGAAAATGTTATTCCCTTCAAAAACAAATTAAACAAATATCTTATTCTATTTCTTGCAAGCAGGAAGACTAGCCTCTTTCTAAAAAATTTCTGGAAAAGCATTAACACCAGTAAAACCATTTCCAAATAAATGCACCTAGGAAATCTTTTACTAACCTAAATCAATACTCAAATTAAAACTAATTTAACTATTACTCAAAACTCAACCCATCTTTTGACTCACAAGCAATTTTAAACAAGTAAAAACATAACAATCAAATGCAAGGGATCAAACCTCAATGGTTGAGAACTATTTCGACCTCACATTACAACG
This sequence comes from Cunninghamia lanceolata, assembly GCA_027924645.1. Lineage (NCBI taxonomy): Eukaryota > Viridiplantae > Streptophyta > Pinopsida > Cupressales > Cupressaceae > Cunninghamia > Cunninghamia lanceolata. Next base: position 18,487,707 of record BSBN01000112.1, on the reverse strand, counting down.
AAAGCAAGACTATGAAGTTATAACAAAACACATAAGAAGAAAGGTACCGACTCACGATGATCGTTAAACAATACGACCTCACAAGGAGCACAAGAAGGATAATGTCAACCCCTCTAAAGCTAGTAAGGAGAACTGAAGAAAAGGAAAAGACTTCACGACAACCAACATAATAACAAGACACAAGCACTTTACAGGTTCACACACAACCTATGGATCCTAACACAAAATAATTTCGATCGAAGGTAAAAGTCAAACACTAAGAGTAGTCCCCTATTTGCCATTGAATAGGATAGCTAGAGTGACAACATACCGCATGCCACAGGGTTGATACTTTCCTTTAGAGCTAGGTAAGGTGAGGGGTGTCCAGTGGTTCCCTGTTTCCTTCTCCACATGCAACCATTGGATATTGCCCATTCGAAACATATATCCTGTATACATATGTCTTGCACACTCAAGACAACACATCAAATCCAACGATGGAGATCATAGCCGAATCAACATAAAATAACCAATGAGAATGCATAACCAATCACCACATATATTCATCTTGCAACTATATTATGGACTAATCAATCATCTTATCATTTAAACTAGAACTAAAGAATACTAAGGTATGCATCAGTTAGCCAAGGGCAGGCCTTACAACACAATCCTCAATCAATAACATACAAGGTCTCCACTATATTTCTTATCAAGTAAACTGAAAATGAGTTACAAAAAATTCTAAAATCTGAGCAAGGATGTCAAAATCACAAGTCTCTCCAAATTGTATAATTAGAATTGAGTACAAATGAGTCACATAAGTGACTATATCCACCACTAGCCAAGTGGTTCCACCATACAAGGAGCTAGAAACAACTCTGGGTCGGATGCCCACAAAAAGCCTAGAATATAGGGCCTATATCGTCTCCACAAGAACTCATAATGAAGGAAAAAGTCCATCATGACCTAGTCCAACATGATGACTCATGAAAATTGCTCCAAAAGGACTCTAAAAGCAATAAAAACTCTCCTAGATACTCTCAAAATAGCCCACTCAATCCATAACTGTCTCTAAGACTCAGTCAATCTCTCTCCACTCCAAGGAAAAACAAAAGGCTATATGTTTGGTATGTGTTTGCCAACTCCTCCATTCTCCAAGCATATTTGTTCTCAAAGTCAATAAATGACATAAATATGTTTTATCACTCTCGTTTGCATTTAAAGAATAACAACCCTTAAATGATTTATAAGGTTATCATTTATGTTTTATTGTTTTACATTTTGGTATTCCATGCAAAGAAAAATAAATACAAACATAAAATCTAGCACCGAAGTGCTCACCCTAGCATGAAAGAAATAAAGACTTAACACAAAAGTCTTAAGAAGTCTTGCCACCTCGTGGCATGCTACTAGGCATCACATGTCATAAAGTTTTGGACCACAGGCTCATTTGAAAAGGTATGGAAAATACAAAATGCAAAAAGAAGAAAAGAAAAGGCCCATCGGGCTCTTAGGGCTGCGAAACCCTAAAGACAAAAAGACACATTTCAACTTTACTCTTCATTCTTGCATTTTTACATTTCTGCTCGGTCTTGCCGCCATGGAACTTATGTAGCTCGCAATGTGGGTTTTGAAGAGTTTTGAAGGCATTGTATGATTGTATCTTTATACTGAAAGGCTCCAAAACCCATAGGTAAGTTCAAGGCTTTACTTCTTTGACGCCAAAACTACAAGTTTATGTTGTTTTTGCTATTGTTTTTTCAAAATATATGATAGATACATCTTTTCTTGTCATTATGTGACCATGTAAACTATATTCCATGCAATGACTGTATTTTCTGACAAAAGTAGCTATAGAAAATAGCAAGAATTATCATTTATGTATAAAAACATCTCTCTGTGCATGACATTTTCCTGTCTCTAGATTTTGCTATTGAAAACATTAAGAAACAAGGGTATATCTCACTAGGGTTTGGTTTATAAAACCTTACATTCCTCTTTTTTGTGAACAACCATGACATATTATAGCTCTCATTGCTCTAAAAAAGATTAAAGACACTTAGAAAGCTCACTCTTTCTTTGGCAGTAAAGAAATAATGTTATTTCTCTAGATCTATCTTAGGGTTTAAATGAAACAAACCCTCATTCTATTTTATTTCCTCTGTATCTTTGTTCCTATAGCTTCATCTCTATATATTGGTATCATTTTGAGCATGTGCTCTTGTAGCTGATTCAAAATGGCATATTTGAAAGATTCTGGGTATCTCCTATAATGACTTCTCCCTTCATATCTCTTGCAAAAAATGAATGAACAAGGGTTTTTAACTACATATCTCCTTTTGGCTCTGGTAAATTAGGCCACTACTATCTACACTATTCTTTGTTTTGACTTTTTGAGCCTTCATTATGCTCCTTAACCACTATGTTTTGTGACAGCTCCTTGCTATTTTGTCAGTCATATCATTTACTTTTAGACTATTATGCTACCTTGACTGTGATCTCTCCTTTGTTGTCACAGTTTCTTATGGTCTTGAAGAGGTATACTTTAAATATGATAACCTTATCCAATGAAAATGGAGTCTTCTTCATGCTTTAGCATTCTTGAGACTATCTCTTTATGGCATCTAAGACCATGACTGTTATAAGATATATGGATTGCCTCCTAGCAGTGATGCTTTAATCCTGAATATGCTGTTACATATCTGCATTATGATGAGCAAAAAGATGCTCTATTTGTCTTATATCATGAAAATTTACTATTCTCATACAATCTGTGGGCACTTATTTGCGTCTATTTGATTACTATTTGACTATTCATGACTGATAGCTCATCTCCATTACACTGTAGTAGGCACACTTTGATATGCTTTCTGTCCATAATCATGACTGTCTTGGAATGTATGGGCTCTCTCATTGATTGTAATGTTGTCCTTGTGCTAATGACCTTAGAGACATAGTTTCTCACAACCTAACAAGACAGTGGTAGTCTTTTAGCTCTTTAGTCTTCTGTATGTATATATGGTTATTGGACATGGTCAAAATGACTGTTGACAACCATCAGATTATCAAGCACCATCTAAATAACTGTGTATTTCTGCTTCTTTCTCCTTTGAAGACTCCAAGACATGGTGATATTCTTTGATTCAATGTAACTTGACAATGTCTTCTGTTATTAGATGTGTTGCTTGACATGGGATCACATTGCATAGTCTTGATGGACTTTTACTGTATTATTGAAACCTCTCATATCATTAGCTTGAGCATGTTATGTATCTCATTTTCATCTTGTACAAATCTCTGTCAGGGATTATAATACTCTTGCAAACCTTGATTATCTTCAAACTCTTCTTGTTTCTGTCTCTAGAAATAAATCATGTTGTTCCTATTAGATATTGTAACTATAGATTATGTTTGTCATGAGCAGCTACAGGATGGCTCTTGCACTTCATTTTCTGTAATTGTGTCTCTTCTTTTATACTACTTGAAAGCATTAATGTTTCTCAATTAGGCATGTTGGGCTCAACCCTTGTAGGAGCCCATTTAACCCCACATGCTGAAATCAAATGAGTGTTAAATGACACCTGTATCTGCACATGAAACAAACATGTTAGGACAAACAAGGCATGCGATTGATATTCTTGATTATCTTGTTGTTTCCTCGAAGGTTATGATATTAACTAGTTTTTCTGCATCTGAAAGTCAAACTGTATATTTGTAGATGTATATCATATGATATATGATGCCCCATCATTGCTCTAACATCAGTTTTTCAAAATTTAATGCAGGTAACTAGGGGCAGCAAGGAGACAACAGCTGAGTGCATGACAAGTGGACAACACGAGATCACACCAGACATAGCAAATAGGACCAAGACTCGTCATTCAAGCAATGATGAGTCACCCTATCTCATATGCATCTTTATCTCATTAGTTTTCTATAAATGTATAGTTTCTCTTTCCATTTGCTGTCAAACAGTTAGTCTCATGGCTTGTGTGAGACCTTATACATTTATTTTATTAATAAGATTACTTGTTTCTAAAAAGATTTGTACAATCCTTTCTATGTTATCTACATTTGCATAAATGCAATCCAGTATAATGTAATCTTCTGATTTTATTTATGCACATGCATGTAATGTAACAAAAGAATAAAAAATGTACCTTTCTCCTCCATTTAATCACAAAAGCTCTACTTGATTGCACTGTTAGCAAAAATAGGTAACACTCTAGCCCTAATCCTAACCCTAACTGTAACCCTAATTCTAATAGTAGCACACCTTAACTATAACCGTAATACTAATAGGAACACTAATCCTAAATCTAACCCTAACCCTAACCCTGATTTTATTCATAACCCTGACTATAACCCTAATTTTAAATCTAACAATAACCCTATTTCTAACCCTTACCTTAATCATAATTCTAACTATGATTTTAACCTTAACCCTAACCTGAAGTGTAACCCTGACTCTAGCCGTAACCCTAACTCTAACTATAACTCTAATGCTTACCCTAATTCTAACTCTAACCCTAACATCAATTCTGACCCTAACCCTAATTATAACCCTAACCTAATTCTAACATTAACCCTAATTCTATCCCTAACCCTAACCCTAATTATAACCCTAACCTTAACCATATTGCTAATTGTAATCCTAACTCTAATTCTAAACCTAACTCTAATACTAATTTTAAACCTAATACTAACCCTAAACATAGCTCTAAATTTAACCCTAACTCTAACCCTAAGCCTAACTATAATTCAAACCCTAACCCTAACCTTAATACAAACCTTAACCCTAATTAAACTCTAACCCTAACTTGAATTTGAACCCTAATCCTAATTCTAAACCTAACCTCAATTCTAACCCTAAGATGGATCCTAATTAAAACCCTAACCCCAACCTTAATATTATACTTAACCCTAATTGTAAATCTAATGCTTACCCTAATTATAATATTAACCCACCTTAATTTTAACCATAATACTAATAGGAACCCTAATCTTAACTCTTACCCTAACCCTAACCCTAATTCTAATCATGACCCTAACTCTACCCTAACTATAACCCTAATTTTAAATGTAACAATAACCCTAATTCTAACCCTTACCTTAGTCCTAATTCTAACTATGATTTTAACCTTAACCCTAACTTGAATTGTAACCCTGACTCTAGCCCTAACCCTAACCCTAATTGTAACTCTAATGCTTACCCTAATTTAGTAACCCTAATTCTAACTCTAACCCTAATCTCAATTCCAACCCTAGCCCTAATTATAACCCTAACCTAAGATCCTAACATTAACCTTAATTCCCACCATAATACTAACCCTAATTGTAACCCTAATCTTAACCAGATTGCTAATTGTAACCCTAACTCTAGTTCTAAACCTAAACCTAATCTTAATCTTAAACCTAACCCTAACCCTAACCCTTATTCTAACCCTAAACATAGCTCTAATTTTAACCCTAACTCTAACCCTAAGCCTGACTATAATTCAAACCCTAACCCTAACCTTAATACTAACCTTAACCCTAATTGAATTCTAACTCTAACTCTAATTTGAACTCTACTACTAAAGTTAATTATATCCTTAATTGTAACCCTATTTCTAATCATATTATTTTTTAGTTATATATTTCCCTAATTAAATTATGTTTGTAATCGTAATTATGTTGACACCTTGGAGTAGATAATAATTAAACCTACATTTATTTATTGCCTAATTAGAATACCAAACATAGAGAAGATGAATATTAATAAAAAAACATAATTAAAATTTATTATTATTTTTAACCACAATAAATTTAATTAAAAATAAACACTTATATAAAGTTCATATGGGAAATATTTTTTAAAAAGTAAATAAGTAATTAAAGGTAATCAATTAATAAATATATTTTTACAGTATATACTAGTGGCCAATTAATTAAATAATACTTTCTAACTAAATTTTCAATTAATTACCAATTGAATAATACTTGCTAAATTTTATATTCTTATATTAAAATTTGCAAATAAAATATTAATATCCACTCCTATCAATTATATCACATGGAAATTCAAATCTCTTTAAATAATCCATAAAATAGGAATTCAATTAACTATTTCATAGGGATTTGATTTCATAATGATTAAACTTTAAATATATATTAAATGATTGACTACATGCCTTTAAATTAAAATCCTTACATTAATAGTTTAAATAAAATATAATTGCCACTCTAAATAAATCAAATTAAAAGTCTCCAATGTCCATTAAATTCCCTTTGCTATAATTAACAAAGAGAAACAATTTTGATAAAATATATAACAAGTTAACAACTAATTAACTCAACCTTATATCACATAAAATAAGGAATAGAGAGCTAATTTATAGGGATTTGTTTTGATAAGTTTTTTTAATTTATTATTTAAAATATTGGCCATAGACTTACCTAAACATAAAATCAAGTTAAGGTCTAAATGAGAACAAAATCCATCTAGAAAGTAATTCTATGAAATTTACATGATAAAAATCTTTATTACTTAAATTTGAAATATTAAACATTACAATACAATCTTAGCTAAATAATAAGCATTAAAATATTTAACTAAATATCCTTAAATAAGAAACAAATCTACAACTCTCAAACACCTTTTTCCCATTTAACCTATTGCATGATGTGCCATTCTAAAATATTTCAATTTGACACTAACATTATTTTTATTTTTATTTTATCTTATCAAAGAAAATGCATCATTTCTTTCCCCTCAATGGATTACTCTATTTTTTTTTCTCTGTTTTGTTGTGAGGTGGGGAATATCAAAGAAAGCTACAAGATTTAGATGGGAGAGGATATATTCTACCAAGTGTGTGTGTGTGTAAATTTATTTATTTTAACTACAAAAGTAAATATGAGAGTACTGCTGCCTCAAAGAATGGAAAACATTCATATTTTGTGAGCAGAAGTGATGCACAGGCAACAATATTTTTAGGCATATGTGATCATTTATGTTTTATTTATATTATTAATATATATATATATTTTTATTTTTATTTAATAAAGTGTTTGGCTCTTTCATGTTTAAACTCCCACACCCTCCTCTTGGGGTTGAGCGGCTAAATCAATTCATAATTATTTATTTATTTTATATTTCCTAAAAATCTTTATTTCCTTGGTCAATCTCTATGGTTTAAAAACTATAATATATTATTATATATATATGAATATTTGATAATATGTACATTTATAGTTATAGCAAATACTCACAATTTATATATATAAGAACAATACTTGTGTTAAATTTACCTATTAAATGTAATATATATATATATATATATATATATATATATATATATATATATATATATATATATATATATATACCCAAAACATCTTACTATAAAATTTATATATTTATTTTAATTCTTTAAAATAAAATATGATGTCTACAATCTAAATAGACATTTAATACATAAAGATGATCTTTATTTGATAATGCTTAGAAAGCATATAAACTTTGAGTATAAATTTTTTTTAATTGCACATAAGGAGAGTATATTTTATATTTTTTTGTTTTTGTTTTTTTTTTCTTTTAAAAAATAAAACACTTATTTGAATACAAAAGAATGTGTACTATGCATTATACATTATTTTTCAAACCATTATTATAACCATTCACATCATTTAAATAATATAATAGATATCTTCTAGACTATTATATCAATATGAACAATAAGAAAACATACATGACACCCAATAAAAAGTAAACAAATATGAAAGAAAATTGTACTTTATATTGTATATAATTGGTTTATAAAATAAATTTTAATTCTTAATAAAATATGAGTTGAAGCATACTATATCCCCATTATATTCCTTTATAATCAATAGGTATATACATATTCATAGCGACAGGTCTATGCCTTATACACTATTGCTCTCTTACACATACTTTCTCTCTTATTTTACATTGCTTTGCATATATCTCCTATATATCTATCTAGTGATGTGTCCTTTCGTAAAATACCTCTTTAGGAGTTGGCTCTATCCTCCACATGGCTTTTGTGGTACTCTGCGGTAGGTTCTATCTTCTTCCCTATTCTCTGCCAACAATAAGCCATCAATTTATGGAACTATAAATTTTACTAATGGTCGAACCATCAAGGAGGTCTTAGATTTAAGATAATATTAGTATATAAAGGTTGTTTTATTAAGTGATTTGGATTAGATTTTTTTCTAAAATTGTTAAACTTATCTTTTCAAAGATTCAGTGATTGCTCATAAAGAAGGGGGGAGGAGGGTGGGAATATCACTAATAAATTATTTCAATATAATTGAAGTAAATTAGCAATCTAACCATGGTATTAGGAGAAAATTAACCATATAAAATTTTATTAAAAGATGCAATCTCAATTGTGAGGATGCATACTCACTTTTAAAAATCATTCTAATTTAAAATAAAATAAGAGATATAACTAATTATAATATAAAAAATTGCATACTTTGCAATTATCATGTTATGTTTTGGGCCCACTTTAGTGCCCATCTCCATTAGCATATTTTTAGGTTCATTTTAGCCTAGCCTTGATGTTTTCCTTCACTAGATTGCCACACTTCTACATCGCATTTCAATTCTTCTTGCTGACTTGGAACCACTTGTCATATTTTGAATGTTTTCTCCAAGACGCGGTCATGCCACGTGAAAGTCTACACAATTCACTAGTGTCTTGCAAGTTGTCTACAGAATTCACTAGTGTCTTGCAAGTTTTCAAATTTTGAACATTGGTTTTCTGCCCAACTACCTATTGTTGCCTACTGTAGCACTCATTTGTCCAAAAAATGCCTTCTAGATCTAAATTCAACCCTTTAGCTTCCAAGGAACCCTTTTAAAAATCAATCCTTTGATTTTTTTCTTCTCCAACAACAAAAAATCTATCCTCGCTCTCTCTAAGCTATAGATCAAACCTTCATTGCCGAAGCTTGCTAAGGCTACATGCTACTAGATTTCCATTAACATCTCCATGTGCTCACTTCTCCCTTCTACATCATGTTGGTAATATTGTTTTAATAAGATATCATTCTTATTTTGGATAATATTACAGCTATCTTCTTTATCATATTTGCTTCTACATTTTTCTCTTGGCAAATCTCTTGGTGACCATCACCTCCTTTTGTTCAATAAAATGCACACACTAGGGTATTTCTCCATGTAGGCTAGGGAATGATGCTTACAGATTCATTTATTTTCTTATTGTTGTTCTTAGTCCTAGATGTACATAGGTTAAGTGCACACACTATTCAATCTATTTTCATATTTAGACTTCTCATGGAGATTGAAAGATCAAACTAGGGGCTTGACCATTATTGGTAAGCTCCCAAGTAGTCCCAACTATAGGTACTTCATGGCTCTACATTCGCATAAAGATTTTCTTATATCTTTCCCAACTCTTGTTTATTTTAATATATCCTTTATGTTAGACGGTTTAGATCACTTTTCAACATTTGTATATAATCTAGTATATCTTGGGTTTGTTTTTGTTGTCTTTGTTTCCTATTGTGCAAAGAAATCAAAATTTGGAGAAATACTTTAATTTTGCAACTTTCTAGGATGATAGTGCATGATTGGGACTACACCATGTAAGCAATATGATAGTGCATCACACAAACATCCATGCATTGTGATAGTGTCCAAGACAATAAGATTCTAAGGTTGATTACTAGGTACATCTTGGATTCTTCTTCTTCACTATGAATTTGGTTTTTCAGTTCTTTTTAGTAGATTCTAGTAATCTGTATTTTACAACCCAACTCATAATAATCTAATATAAAAATTTAACCATAACTTAATTTCTTCTTTACATTTTGGTGAACTTGCCATGTTAACACAAGAATTTCTTCTTTTTCATTCAATTTTGTTCCAAAAAGAAAAATAATTTTTTTCTTTCCTCAAAAAATTTTGAGGTGCTACCTCAAACCTTATTCCATAGTCCTAAAGGAGAAAAATGGCAACTTCTAGTTAGCTTTGTCTACATGTTTCTCAACCTTCTTCTCTTGTTCTTCATCATGAACATGTTTCCTCTTTTCTTGCATCACTTTCTAGCTTTACTTAGAATGTTCAAGATGAGCATACTTCGTTCCATGCATGCGATATTGACTTAGCTCTTCTTATGTCGCTTTATTCTCTTGATCTCTCTCCTAAAACCCCTACTACTACTAAGTATATTTTAGGGGATGGATCACTAATAATTTTCCTAACATTACCTTCTATACTCTCCATGCTAATGCTCCCCCATTGATGAAGCATTGTCTGATATAGACTCTCATCCCACATTGAATGATGTGCGAAGAGATCTTGAGCATACTCTTTTAACTTCTTCTACTATACCATATGTTCCTAATACATAATCTCTCCTAGCTAATGAGTGCTTCATGAATAGATTTATTCCATCCATTGTAGTGATGCTTAATAAATCCATAAACATTTAAGATTAACTTCTTTGGTTCTTCCTATAATAATTGTGCATGGGGTACCTAATTTGCCCCTACCTTCTCTTCCTATAATCATAGTTTGGGGTATCCTTGATAGTCCTCAAACTTCTAATTCCTATACTTGTGTTGCTTAGTCTAAAATCCTACTTGAGAAATCTTCCTCCTCCAACATGCAATAAAATTCCTAAACACATCCAATCAACACTTTCTATGCATATCATCAAGTGCTTGACCATTCCACCAATGAATGTTGAGCCTTGCAAGATAAAATCCAAAACATTAGATTGATACAAGTGTTATTACTATTCCTTCTAATGAGGCACCCTTTTCTTCTTCACATGATATGGGACATTGAGGTTTACCTGTATCTATCTCATTCTACACTATATGTATTCTTCTTCTTTCTTTCTTTCTATACTATCTCTATTATGGCATTGAGATTACCTATGTCCTACTATGAGAACCACATCTACCATTTCGATCACTAGTGCATAATATTGAGACTACCTCTATCTTTTTCTCTATTTTCTTGTGAGGTTTACAGCCCTCTATTCGTCTATTGTGTTGTTACCCACTATGTGACACTTGTGTGTGTTGTCATATTGTGGGGGTACAATTTCATGTGCAACCATACTCTATCTTCTTTAGTAAAAACACAATCATCTCCATCTTCTTTTTCCTCACCTACATTCTGGGGGGCAAGGACAACCTATTCTTACTTATTTTTGAGGCATGCACCCTTCATAAGGATCCCCTCTCTTCTTTCTTCCCCTTTGCACTATCTTAAAATATTCACATATTATACATGAAAATATTTTAATGTGGGACATATATTCTAATCACATGTGCAAACACACATATCTACATTCATATGTACAAATGCACACTTTCAATGTGCTCATCCAATTAAAGTGTAGGCATGGTGACTAATTAGTGAGATGTGCTTGATTAACCACTGTTGTTTGAATCACCTAGCAACAGAGCATGCTAGTCCAAGTGATCTTGATTTTTCTGAATCACCTAGCAACAAAGTATGCTAGTCTAAGTGATTCATTCCACTAGATATTCTCATGACTCCTAGTGATAGAGTAAGCTAGACCTTGATCCATGTCATTCTTCTTAACAAATTTTCTTTCTCTTCATTCTATCCTCATGATTCCTAATGATAGAGTCATGTATTCCGTTTTGTGTTAACTACTTTCATTTCTCTTTTTATGCATCAATTGATTCTCTCTTTGAATTAATCAATCAATTCATTACATTCTTCTTGTTGTATAAGAATTCCTATATTTGTCATCTCTTTTATTTTCATTGCATTTGGGGAGGATGCAAAGTATTGAGACAAATTTCACACTTAAGTCTCTTTCATGCTGACTCAAAATTTTTCTTTGTTTGTTTACTATGCACCTTATTTAGATTTGTGCATGTGTTGTTCATGTATTATGTTTTTCTTTTTGACTTACGTGATGCAGGTTTATGTGTTTTTGATGCATCTTTTTTGTAGGTTTTATGTTTTTCTAACAATTTTTATTGCAAGTTTGTTTGTTTAACACGCTTCTTTTGCAAATCTTAGCTGAGGGCATGGATTTCTTAGTTAAAGATTGCCATGTATCCTTTTTAGTATACTTTTATGATATTATTTACTTTCCTCATTTTATTTTTGTACTTTAGCATAGTTTATCACCTAGTATCATCAGCCTACTAAAGTGGGGGCAAAATGTAAAATAAAAAAATGCATACTTTGCAATTATCATGTTATGTTTTGGGCCTACTTTACTGTCCATCTCCTCTAAAATGTTTTTAGGTTCATTTTAGCCCAACCTCAACCTTTTCCTTCACTAGAATGCCAAACTTCTACATCATATTTAAATTCTTCTTGGTAACCTAGAACCACTTGTCAAATTTTGAACATTTTCTCCATGACATGAGCATGACTTGTGGACATTTGTGTGATACGCTAGCATCTTGTGGGTTTTTAAAATTTAAACATTAGTATTCTACCTAACTACCTATTGTTGCTTGATGTAATATTTATATGTCCAAAACATGTCTTTTGTAGCTGAATTTGACCCTTTAGTGTCCAAGGAACATTTTTGAAAATTAATCCATTGATTTTCTTTTTCTCTAACAAAAAAAAATCTATCCTTGCACTCTCTCTCTCTCTCTCTCTCTCTAGGCTGTAGATCAGACCTTCATTGCCAAATCTTGTTGAGGCTAAATGCTATTGGATTTCCAATGGCATCTCCATGTTCTCACTTCTTTCTTCTACATTGTGTTGGTAATATTATTTTAATAAGCTATTATTCTTGTTTTGGATAATATTGCAACTATCTTATTTATCATATTTACTTCTACATTTCTCTTAGAAAATCTCTTGGTGATCATCACATCCTTTTGTTCAATAAAATACACACACTAGGGTATTTCTCCCCATAGACTAGTGATTAATGCTTATAGATTCATTTAATTTCTTATTATTGTTCTAGCCCTAGATGCACATAGGGTAAGTGCACACACTATTCAATCTATTTTCCTATTTTGACTTCCTGTAGAGATTAAAAGACCAAACTAGGGGCATGACTATTCTTAGCAAGATCCCAAGTAGTCCCAACCATTTTTCTTGTCCCAACTATAGGTACTTCGCAGATCTATATTTACATGGAGGTTTGCTTGTATCTTTCCCTTCTCTTGTTTATTTTAATATTTCATTTGAGTTAGATAGTTTAGATTTCTTTCCAATATTTATGTATATTTTGGTACGTCTTGGGTTTGTTGTTTTTGCAAGTCCTTGTTTCTTGTTGTGCATAGAAATCAAAATCTAGAGAAATACTTTAATTTTGCAACTTTCTAGGATAATAATGTGTGACTAGAACTACAACACATAAGTAAGATGACAACACATTGGGTGGAAGCCCATGCATCATGATAGTATCCAAAACAACAAGATTCTAAGGTTGATTATTAGGTATGTCTTGGATTTTTCTTCTTCACTGTGAATTTGGGTTTTTAGTTTTGTTTACTAGATTCCAATAATATACATTTTATAATATAGCTCACATTAATGTAATATAGAAATTTAATCATAACTTAATTTCTTCTTTACACTAGTAAATGAGTTCAACTTACACTAATAAATGAGTTCAATGCAATTGAAACAAATTAATAAGATAATATTTTAGAAAATAATAATGTTATTGTTCGAAATATCAGTGTTAGAGACACTGCTAGTATGACAATCAAGAAGTATTGTCATTAATGGAAACAAAGGTAAAGAGACCTAAAGTGGGTTGTGAGGTTATAGTAATATCCCTCAAAGGATGTTTCTATACTCATAATGTTACTCATGCAAAAATTTCTGATCCGGAAGACAACTTGGTGTAAAATTGGCTAAGTGTCAGACTATTGTCCAAGTGCACAAGAGATACAATTTTCTAGTCCGCATTTCTCACAGTTTGAAGTTTTTGGTCTGCGGTTTTGGAATGTTATTGAGAACTTTTAGAAGTATCTAATTCTAGTATTTCATCTTCCCATATGTTCCAGAAGGTTGGCTACTTGTTGAAAAAGTTCGGTTTAAGAGAGTGTAGTCTCAAGTAGTGCAGAGTGCCTAATTGTTTTGGTCCGCATATCTCCACTGTGACATACTTTCTTCTACGGTTCTAAGGGGTTGTTGACATATGTTTGGACTTTCCAAATCTAAATTTTTAGAGTTTGAAGACCTCTAGAGAATGAGATAAATTTGTCTGAGTATCGCTACATGAACAGATAGTGTTTGACTGTGATAGAGACTGAGCTCCAGTACTCCACATCTCATCACATGGAAACATTTTGCTTTGTGGTTTTGAGGATATGATTGTAGGTTTATGAAGGTGTTTTGTTCCAAGTTTGAATTGATTTGAACCTCAAGTTGTTGATTTGTGCTTCGACAATTAGTGTGCATCTGTGTTACGTAGCTCATGCAGGCTTACTTGAAGAAGATTACGTGTGCGGTGCATTCCAAAGATTGTGATGTTATCTAAGGTGGTTCTATAGGTCAATCTAACCTAAGAGAGTGTGTTTATACTTTGGTTCAGTCCACATTAGATTTTGAGAATGACTCATGTTATTCTACACGCTACACTCAAGCAAACCAACCTATTTGGTCTTGTGAGTAAAACGGATCTAAAGAGAAGGTAAAAATGATGTATTGAGTTAAATGAGATCTATTTTAGGTCCACCCCAACCTATTTTATAGTTTGAATTTTGGCGCATAGTTTGTGGCAAAGTTTGAGGCATATTTTAAGATGACCTAGTTGATGATTGTAAATGAAGCAGATATATAAGTAGAGATTTGGTTTTGATGTAAAATGAAGATGGGTGTGGTTGTGTGAACTATACGAATGAATAGGATGTGAAGGAATGATGCTTTTGGTATTTTTGAATATGAGACAAGCATTGTAGATGCAAATTGAGAAAGAATAGGGCAGACTGTGTGATTGTAAAGTAGAGTAGAACTGAGTTTTAGAATAGTGAAAGATGTTGTTTGTGCTTTAGTGAAATTGTATTCCATGCATATGTAGATGCAATTGTAACAATTTATTTCTTTCTTCTCTCTCTTTCTTTCTCTATGGGAAGTGAGTCCACATGCAGTGAGCACTTTCTTCTCTCTTTCTATCTCAACAGGTAGTGAGTCCACTTGGACAGTGAGTCCACCTATAGTGAGCATTTCTATATTACCTTAACCAGTTATAATATATTGTGAGCTAACACTCATCGTGGTTTTTCCCTTTTTGGGTTTTCCACGTAAAAATCCTGGTGTTCATGTGTTATGGTTTATTGCTTCATGTTTTCATGCATTATTTACTTCACTACAATTGAATATGCTAATTGGTTTGAGATGTTTTATATTTGAATGGTTTTACAGAATACTGATTCACCCCCCCTCTTAGTATTCTGGGTGTTCAATAGTTATAAACACTGGTCCTCCATGGCTAAAATAAATCAGCAATAAAAAATTAGTAAATGGGTGAAGGATTATTACACAAGTAAGAGAACACATATAGAACTCAAAATACACATACAAAATTTATAGTGTAGTGAATTGTGTTTTATGTTTATAAAAACTTTGTGATAATAAGTGTGTAAATGCTAGCATATAAATATAAATTTGTACAAAGCACAACTTTGAAATAGCTTTGTGTAAAAAATATAAGGATATAACAATAATATTATTAGAGGTAGTCATAAAAAGTGTATATAGAGACACAAATCAAATGAAAAGAGAAGATATTATAAAGGAAAATATTTTTTTCTAATGTTAATTTAGGATAATTAAATAAATGGAAGCAATTCATTATTTTGTTGTGTGCTAATTTAAATAATTGAAGCTTGTTAAATTAGGAAATTAAATGTGATGGATAAGGTCATTAGATTTGGGAATGACGAAGAAGAATAAATTTGATGTCACACTAAAATTATTTGTCTTGGGTCTAGTAATAAATGCTCTCTATTAGTACTTCATCTTGGAATGAAAATAATCTATAAACTTTATGCAAGTCAAATTTGTGCCCTATGGGATTGATCTTGCTTACTGCAGAACTGTCATGATGCATGGAGATGATTTGTAACCAATTGAAGTGATCTTGTACACTTTGGACTTCTACAACCTATCACCTGAAACTTTGCTTTGCACTAATTGTCAAGGACTAGTGGTATTCAAAAATACCTTGGGGAAATTTCTAGATTGGAAGGGTTATGTTCTCGTAAGTTGACCCCCTTAATTAGACCAAATTTATAGTCATGGAAATAATCTAAAACAACACTTTTTAGTCATGCAAATGCCCTAGAATGATGGTGCAAAATTGGGTTCCTTTTAAGTGTTCAAAGTTGACCGATTCCTAGAATGATTCTTCTTGAGGTGTTTAGGATATGTGAATGATCATCAATGATAAATGAATGCATGTTGAATGCCTTTAAATACTAGTACATAGTAATAAATCACATGAAACATGTACCAAGTCAACTTGTGGAAAAATTAAAATAGGCAGACGTTTACAAAATAAAAAATTTAGGGGTCAATTCCATGTGATGTGGGATATATTCCACATGGTGCAATATTGATCCCACACTAATAGATTGACCCAACACAAGGAAATGCTAAGGGAATGAATGTTTGGACATTGGGTTGAATAATAGGTGTAAAACATGTCAAATATATGGGAATATGTGTGGATGTGGATAGGATATGGTTGAATGCATGAGAATGAGTGTAAATGGAGAGGAGTGATAAAATTAGGGGATGAGCCCAACTTTACACAAGATTATGCCATTTGTTGATATGCAATTGCATCAAGTCATTCCATCAAAATTGGCTTGAAACTAAATAGGAATTGACATGGATATGCAAATTTCACCATTACATTTTACCTCTACTTTGAGGTGCATGTGAATCCTAACATGCATGCAAAGTAATTGTTCATACATATAAGGATATTGAAATCTAAAAAAGTTAATGGTCCCCACTAGTTCTCATCATGTGTTTTCATCTTTTGGCATGTGTATTCTATGGAAACCTACAAAACAAAGAAAATATGTGTAATGAGTAGCTTTTGTCATGCAAGTAAAGATAAGAACAATTTTAAATTGAATTTACTATCAATTATCATGAGAAAGAGGAGAGAGTAGGCTTAGAGAGACTTTGCCTATACGGAAAGAGATACACCATATTAGGCATTATTTGGCTATGTGATAATGATTCGTCTAGGCACAATGATGAGTCTTTATATCAATACCTATAATTATCTACAAGCTCAACAAAGTAATGTTAGTGACATGATATGTCCCATTAAATTGATTGCATCAATTAGATGAAAGAAATTGGAGGAGATGGAAAAAGAACACATGAAATGTAAATGTAAGCTATGTATATAAGCATGCAAATCATTCAAAGTAAATTAGTGTCATGAATGCATCATGTAGTTCAATAAGGTATAACATGTCAAATGATAAGAGTAGTAAGCACAATGGGCTAGAGATAAGCATGAAGGAACATAACTTTGCCCCAAGTATAGGCAAATGGAAATGGTGATACAACCCTTAATGGCCAAAGACACCCATGTAAGTACATAAGACATTGGAGAAGGTATATGCCTCTAATATGGCTCTAAGAGCATGAACACACAATGGTTGAGGAAAGGTGATAGGTCCCTAGTGGAGAAGCAAATCTAGGTACATGGTATAATAGAGGTTGTCATGTGATTGATAGTGTGAGGGAGGTTATGGTGTCTCTAGTGTGACTCCAATATCATGAGAACACAATAAAAATGGGGATTGCATGACGCCCCCAATAATATGATAGTGAGATAAGGCTCAATTATTGGTATGTGTGCATGCAAGATCATAGCGATGTGTAGCTACCATGGTAATAAGGTAAAATATGACATTTATTGGCTAGATAGTGTCATGTTATAATTATAAATACGTAATTGTATTAATAGAGTACAAGTAAGTATATTGGTTTGTCTTTTCAAATTATATTCTAGGGTTAGAATTAATTTTGTAATAAATGCTTAGGGCAAATGGAATAATGATAGCATCAATGAATTATTGGCACATGTGTGGTCTATAAGTATCTTGTGATGAATGAATAGGCATAATGAATCAATTTGGTCATTAATGTTTGTCATAGGTCATAAATATCATCACCACAAAATAAGGGTTGTAATAAATGCACAATGATAAAAATAGGTCAAAATTTGAGTAGGTCATTTGCCACCATTAATAATGTGTCATTCACAATATGATTGGTAGGTTACAAAAATGGGTTTCATAGAACTCATAGTTTGTATGTTGAACTTGTATCATTTTATGGGACACTTGATCTCAAATGTGACAGTGATATGTTTTTTGATACTATGATGATATTATGGTTTAGACATATGTTTGGTATAGTTGGACATTATGATTATGGCCGGTGTTTGTATTTATAATTCATGGTTTGTACTTGTTTTAGACTCGTGCTTATGTGTTTTTCTATATGGTTCTTATCTATGTATATATAGTTCATATGTATGTATGCATATGTGTATGAAAAATATAAAATGACTAATCAATACACACACTTGACTCTAATAATCGATTCACACTAACTATTCGTATGGAATCACCAAATGATGAATCAATCAATATATTAAAAGGACTTCCATAAATTAAAAGGACTTCCATAAATAATTAATGAACAAGATGCCTCATTAGGTTTTCCACTAGGTTGAACTTTAGGTTCTTTACCTTTTTCATTTCCATTCCTCTAACTAATTGATTTCTTTTTCAGATTGTTGTCCTACTCCACGCTGTTGTCTAGCTTCTTGTGTTTCAACAAATCTATGCCAGCCTTGTTCATTCTTTCCAAGTCCTTTTCCTTTATATCCAAGTTTCCTCATAATTTTATACCCATGACCATAGATTTGTTTAAATGATGGGGGAGGAGAAGGTGATTTGTTTGTAGATGCATCACTTTTAGGATTAGTTTCACACATGCACATCTCCTTTTCATCATTTTATCCCTTAGATGTGTTTCCATAAATGGATGGATCCATATAAAGAGGTGGAATATTATAATCTTTAGGAACAACATGATAATCACAAACATCATTGTTGGCAAGTGCTAGCAATATTGCAAATAACATTATACAACTTTACATGATATTATCCTATGTTGTAAAGGGTTTTCGGTACCATGCAAGGAAGTTCAACATCTATAAAAGACACAAAATAAGATTATACAATAGTGAACACTACACTAAGGGCCTTGCGGTACAATATAAGAGCATTAGACATTCAATAGAGGTATATAGGAGGTTGTGCAATATCACACAACCTTTGCATATGTCATTTTAGTCATTTCTAGACTAGTATATGGGTTATATAGTCCTTTTAAATAGCCTTAAACACATCTTAACATGCCTAAATAAGGATAAATATCATAAAGAAATAGTTAAATTAATGGGAAGAAGGTATTATGAAAGGATATAAGGAAAAGACATTAAGAGGTTATACAAGGGAAAGTGGGAGAGAAGGACATGGATCATATATGAGCAAGTGTGAGTGATATATGAGAGGTATATGAAGGATATTTCTGAGCATGAGAGGATAATATATCTATATCTATATATATATATATATATATATATATATATATATATATATGAGAGAGAGAGAGAGATATGTATAATGGTGAATGAATATATGTATATTTTACTTTTTTTATTCTATAATCTTACCACATATGTTTTGATTCTCTTCCTTATGCATCACATTGGGGTAACACAAATCTAACATAGAAATAACTTAGATCTCCAATCTATATTTTGTTGTCAAAATTTAATTATATTGTTGGAACCTTAGTTGTTGGTGAGTAAGAGGATTGAGCCCAAGGGGATTGTTGTGGTGAGAGAGGATTCAAGCAGAGTGATTATAGGTGATAATGAAATTGATTGTGATGTTGTGTGGTAGTACACACTAGGTCCTAGCCCTTAGGGGGTTAGGCACCTAAGTGTTAACTATGGAATGGGGGGATCTTGAAAAGATGTGACTATTAAGTCAGATCTAGGATAAACTTTTGGGGATAGATAAGAAGAGATTATGGATGGATAAACTTCACTATCTATGGAAAAGTGAAATAGAAAGAAGCTAAGTGAGATAGTTGAGGATATTAAGATGGCATATGAAATAGGAGTAATTGACAATTTGATTTGCTAACTTAGGAACCAAATTCTAATATGGATTTGTCACACCTAAAGGGCACAAATAATGAAATGTTTGATGAATTACTAACCCTAATTTCTTGATTAAAACCTTTGAGTTTTAGGGTAGAATATTTGGATAGTGTGGTAAGTAGGATGTGGCCCTATAGAAGGATTGAATGTTGAGAACCCTAGAATTCCAAGATATAAAGGAAAGTAAAGGGAGTAAGATTTAAATGAAATTTTCTATAATCTTGAATTTGAAAGGAAGCAAGGTACATGTTTACACTTCATGTGTACAAAATGTAGACTAAAACAAAGGATTCTAATGCAAACATCAACAACCCTTAATCTACATTTAATGCAATCTCAGAGCAAAGAAATCAAACAAAATTGAATAAAACATAAATGTTAACCAGATTAATTCATGTTGTACCAAAAGGTAGTTATGCTTGAATGTTGATAGGATGTGGTTGCTCATAGTAGCAGCATGACTTTTCTTTGATAGTTTATTATGAAAATTGCTCACATAAGGGTCCATTTATAGATTTTTGGATTGGATAATCAACGGTCAATATTGGTTGAGAGATTAATGGTGAGGATTTAGTTTGTTGGATAGTTGAAAGATGGATGGTGGAGGATAAAAGAGATTTTCTATTTTTATGTTGAATTTGTGGGAAATGGTTAGAAAATGAGTGGTGGAGAATAAAAGAAATTTCTAACTCTTTTATTCATTTTTTAGGTAGTTGAGTGGAAAAAGAAAGATTTAATAAATTAATATTTATTAAATCATGTGAAGTGGGAAGGGGATTAAATAAATAAATAAGAATTTATTTATTTAGGACTTAGGAAAAGTAGGATAATTAATTAAATAAATTACTTTAATTTATTTAATTAATAGGATAAAAATGTGGTAAGCATGGCTAGGATGGTGGGTTATTTTTAGGTGTCTACATTTTGCCCCTCTTTGAGATGATGTTGTAATTGAAAGAAGAAATGCCATTTAAAAGAAAAATAAAATATAGATTTTAGGATGACGAGGGATGAAAAGGATGGGGTTTATAAAAAAGGCGGATGGGATGATGCCCCCTCGAGAGGATAGGTGGGTACTAAGGACATGGGTAGGCTCTTGAAATGGATGTAAAGGAAGAATAAGAATAGGGAATTGGATGCAAATGAGGGAGGAAAGGAGAGTCATGCTGAGTGATGTGAGCAACCTAATGTTTGATATAGCACTTGACATTATGTACCATGATATAAAGACCATGGTGATGTTGTGTCTCATGTAGAAAGGATTAAAGGTCACAAGCATGCATATGTTGATGAAATCATGATATGAAAGACCATGATATTTTTGTGGTAGGTATGTTGCAAGGACTGATGTAGATGCAAGACATAATGATAAAAGACATAAGCAAAGCAAGCAAGCATGCACAAACAATGCAAAGACAAACAAATTGTTGCCCCTAGTCAAGCTAAAAATTGATGATTAATTGATGATGATGATGATACCATTGCTGATGCTATCCTGAGAACAACATGAGAATAGTGTTGTTGAAATGGGAATGATATATCCCAAGAACAACATGAGGATTGGGAATGATATATCCCAATTATAATGATTGATTGGATTAAGTTGATTAAGATTTTATAGCAAGGTTGGGTACAAAACTGATGAATGCTTTAGGATGATAGGATAGATTGCTTGGTAAGATTTGTATGGATTAGGATTTATTATGGTGGATTTATTGCTTTAGAATTAGGATTGGGATTACTGTATTGGATTTTTTGGAATGATTGTACTGAATTACATTGGATGGAATTGCACTGGATTGCTTGGATGAGACTATTGTCTCCATATGATAACTAGTGACAAGGCAACACCAAGTCTATAAACAAGGATGAGAGATAGGTTAATTTAGGATGATGGGCTTGATGGATTAGATGAATGGATTAAGGGATTGTCGATAGTGGAAGGGGAGGATGGATGCAAGATAGATGGAAGGGTGAAGGATGTGATCTCCAAGGACTATGTCACATAGGAAAATCATGCTCTACTCTATAAGTTTTTTTCAAGATGTTGGACTAAGGAGAAATAGTAGATTGCATTAGCTATAACAAGATGGTTAGAGGATTTTCTATAGAAGGATTTGCTATGTCAAGAAATTATTAAAGCATGTTTCAATATCATGCCTCAA
Source organism: Cunninghamia lanceolata (assembly GCA_027924645.1). Classification (NCBI taxonomy): domain Eukaryota; kingdom Viridiplantae; phylum Streptophyta; class Pinopsida; order Cupressales; family Cupressaceae; genus Cunninghamia; species Cunninghamia lanceolata. The sequence goes on along the minus strand of BSBN01000112.1, from coordinate 18,465,335 downwards.
TTTATATCAAGATCAGAGTCAAGAAGATATGATGAATGGGAATGATGGCAAGGATATGATAGATTAGGATGATATGAGGGGGATACGATGGGATAGATGAGACAACTTACCCCCAAGTGCAAGGTACATAGATAATTGAGTTACAGATGACATGTGCAAACAGGTTTTCATCATGGTACTTATCCAAGGTGCCATGAAAATGGTTTTCACCATTAGACTAATGATTTCTATTTACTATTTTTTTTATTTGTTTTGATTGGATGTCACTAATAGCTTGATATTCAAAGGGTCTTCACATGTCCATGTATATTTATGATAGTCAATGTAGATGCTATTGTCATAACATGCCAATAGTGATCTACTTGAAGTAACTTCTTTGTTAGTATTAAATTGCTCTTGTATAATCCATCAATGTTGGTGTGATCCTCATTGATAATTGAGTTGGCCTTATCAAAATTCTTACATTTAGATATGGAACCATCATAGCCCTTATGATGAAGTGTTGTTGCCACAATGCGAAGGATTTGGGATGTAGAGTTTTTGGATGTAAGGTGTGATTTTAGATTTTGATGGGGGATGTTGGATGTGGAATTAGGTGATTGTGGTTTGGAGGATTTAGGTGGAGAGGTTGGAAATTTAGATTGGGTTTGAGGATTCTTGATTTTCCATACATGAGATGGTGGATTATGTAATGTGGATTTTGGATTATGAAGTTTGGATGTGAGATTAGAATGATGATTAGGACCAAGATTCTTATATAATTTAGGAGGTGGTGGACACCTATTATATGCATGGTGTGTCCTTTTATTTTGAGTATTTACTTGATTTGGATACTTCACTTTGCTTGTTTTGATTGGTACATTTTACTTAGGGACCCATATTGCCTTTATGTGTTTTCCTTGATTTTTGGATTCATTCACTTTTGATGTTTAACTTTGATCTTTCACTTTGTATGCTTTACACTTTTGTTGGTCCCAATCGATGGGTTGGGTATGTGGAGGATATAGTTTGACAATAGGGATAGTGGAAGTGGAAGGATTGTTGGTAGTATACTTGTTTTAGGGGCTATGAATGGTCCCTATCTCAATGCTCTCATTGGATAAAGTTGCCTTGGTGATTGTTGAAGTATCACTAACACCATTAGAATATTTAGATAAATGATCTCTAATGCCTCAATCATGATTGATGTAGATTGGGATAGGATCTAGGATGCCTTGGTCATGAAGGCCCAATAATTTTCCATGGTAATCAATCCTTTTACATATCTTGTTTGAAATAGGATACTTATTATTTTCAAAACATGATGCTATCTCATCGGTATGTTGTCAAGAATAATTACAATTCTTGTGATTGTCTCCTTCGTGAGTAAGTTTGACCTCAAGAAGGTGACAGATCCTATTTTATAAGATTCTTGTGCTAGCTCATTGTGTACGCTTGTACCTTTATCATTGTTTATGTTTTTCATTCCTTTATCATTTGACTACTCAATGTGATCTATTGTGATTTGCTTGTCTTCATGCTTGATGTGATTAAGATCTTGATGGTTTCTATCCTCATTATGATTATATGTGATATGATAAATATAATTTATTTGATTGTCTATGTGCTTCCAGAGACCAAGTGTCATATCATGGGAAGGGATTTTTGTTGGATAATGGATAGGACTAGTTGGGTATTGGATAGAATTAGTTTGGATGTCTTGATCATGGATATGATCTTGATCATGGATATGATCTTGATCATAGATAATATCTTGACCATAGATAGGATTAATGTGGATAATGTGATATTGATTATGGATAAGATGAGTTGGGATGCTTTGATCTTGATTTGGTTGAGGACATGGTTGGGCATGTATTTAATTTTGTTCTTGACATAGCTCTTGAGTTTGGATGAAAGTAGATATTTCTTGGATGGGATCTATGGGCTTTGAATCATTAACAACATGGTTGTGTGATGGATTTTGACTTGTGCTTATGGTAAGATACTCTTTGATAGGAATTGGATTACATGATGGTGTTTGATGGATAAACATGGTAAGTTAGGGGACTCCTGTTCATACTTAATAGGCTTAGGATTGATAAGATCTTTACATGATGGAACTTGATTATAGATGGGCATGTTGTTAGGCTTTTGACTACATGATAGTATTTAAGGGATAGGCATGGTACTATGTGACTTTGGATAGAATTGGGGGAGGTACACTCATTGGCTATGTGATTTATAACTTGATATTTTCCTTTGCTAGTCCTCGAAGGAAATATGAAAAGGATGATTTAGATGTGGTGGGTTTGGATTGTGGATTCAAGTTTTGGATAGGTGGAGGGTTGGGTTGATCAGATGAGTTGGAGTGTAAGGATGAAGATGAAGGATTTTCATTGGATGTAGAAGATACAAAGTGCTCAAATGAGTTCGAGGTTGGAAACATGGTTTGAGTATAAGGACCTTGATCTAAAGTAGTCCTTTCCTTGTCAAAGGTGTCATAAGGATGACTAATGGATATGTCTGTAGTATTGACATAATGGATAGTGCTAATTGGTTCTTGATTGGAAGGCTCTTACATATTTGTGGGCGAGGGATGAAAGTTTATTGCAAGTTTGTGTGCAATAAGATCATCATAAAAGCTATTCTCATCAAGATATTCATATTGATCTATAGGACTATCATCATCATCATTGACAAAGGTATTTTTGATTGGATTTGGATAAAATATTTCATCTAATGGATGCATAGTTTGAGGACTTGCTTTGATTGTAACTTTGGGCTTCACATTGGCTTCATAGATGGTAGTAGGACTAGGGTTTCTAGATTGCATAATAAAGTTCTCAAACCAGGGGTCCATGATGGATATGACCAAGGATAATGGGATGCTTGAACTAAATGTGAACTAAGATGTAGATTTGGACTTGTTAGACTTTGTATGAGACTAAAATGAATTTCACACAAGATAGGTGTGAAACTATGACTTGGACAAATAGACTTGGAATGGTTTCAATCTTTTTGCAAGAGGATTTAGATGTGGTTTGTTCCAAAAGTGGAATGTCTTGGTTTGATTGCAAGTTTAATGTGTACAAAAAATGTAGACCAAAACAAATGATTCAAATGCAAATATCAAAAACCCTTAATCTACACTTAATGCAACCTCAGTTAGAGCAAAGAAACAAACAAAGTTGAATAAAACATAAATGTTACCCAAACTGATTCCTATTCTACCAAAAGGTAGTTATGCTCGAATATTGATAGGATGTGGTTGCTCACAGTAGCAGTGTGACTTTGCTTTGATAGTTGATTATGAAAATGGCTCACATAAGGGCCCATTTATAGATTTTTGGATTGGATGATCAATGATCAAGATTGGTTGAGAATTGGTTGAGAGATTAATAGTGAGAATTGAGTTAGCTGGGTAGTTGAAAGATGGATGATGGAGGATAAAATATATTTACTATTTTTATTTTGAATTTGTGGGAGATGGTTAGAAAATGAGTGGTGGAGAATAAAATAAATTTCTAATCATGTTATTCACTTTTTAGGTAGTTGAGTGGAAACATAAAGATTTAATAAATTAATATTCATTAAATCATGTGAAATGGGAAGGGGATTAAATAAATAAATAAGAATTTATTTATTTAGGACTTGGGAAAAGAGATAATTAATTAAATAAATTGTTTTGATTTATTTAATTAACATGATAAAAATGTGGTAAGCAGGGCTAGGACAGTGGGTGATTTTTAGGTGTCTACACTTCCTACACTGATCTTAGAGGAGAGATATGTGCAAATTTAATGATCTTTATAATTACAAGAAATAGAAACACATAAAACATATAAAGGTTAAACCATAACATGAGAGTTTATGTGGGAAAAATCTTTTTGGGAGAAAAACCCCACACTCCAAAAGTAGAACCACCTATATTAATCAACAACCATGGTTACAATACAATCAATAGGCTATGCCTCTTATAAGAGTATCACCAACATGTAAAACTAAAACTGAGGTAATTTTGGTAGAATAATAGTACTTGCAAATAAACTCAATGAAACCATACATACTCCAACTCTAAGAACCAATATATAGGAGAATCTCAAATTAGAAACTGTAGATGGTTTTGGAAAACCATTGGCAAGTCCTCAATAGGTATGGCACCCAAACTCATGGGCCCAAATTCTAACACCCCTTTTGGTCTTTGGTCTTTGGTCTTTGGTCTTTGTGGCTATATTTAGCATATTCCTTACATGTCATATGTCATAAACAAGAATTTTTGACCACTCTAACTTGGGCACCCTAATTTGTCTTCATTCTCCCACTCTTTACCTTAATAAAAAATAATGTAGATAAAATAAAATAATTTTTAATTAAAAATTAAAATTTGTGTGTATCTCTCTTTATATATTAATATATTTTAATTTTATATTTAATTATATCCACTATATTTTTAATTTTATAATTTTAATTTTTAATATATATTAATTGTATTTTAATTTTTATGTAGACAAATTCCATTACCTAATTCCATTACCTACTATCATTATAGAATGCTCTTTTAACATAATTGTACACATAAACACTAACAACATAGTAACCATCTACTTTAGATTGGTCAACTAATCATAATGTCCATATGTGGTGATGAATATCTTTAAAATGAACTCCTCACTAACACACTTTCTAAAGATCAAGAATAAAACATCTTGCCGTAAAGTTAAACCCTTTGAAAAATTTATAACATTTATAAATCCTCACAATGGATTTTGTGAATATAAAATCAAAATACTTTTAAGTGCATTAAAAGGAAATCCAATTACTTTTAAGAATCCTTCAACCTAAATATATTTTATAATTCTTTTCACACAAGCTGAATATCAAAGGTTGTGCTTGTCTTTGTTTATGAGATGTTTCATTTTAACCCTAATATTCTAAAATTCTAAAGCCCAAGTCTTCCTTTATCACTTTTTTACTTTAGCAAGGAGAAGGTTGACAGCATGAAGAAACTCGCTACCATTCAAACAAGCTACTTTTTCACTTTATATATATATATATATATATATATATATATATATATATATATATATATATATATATATATTTGTCTTTTTCTTTTAGCACTTTAGTGTTTTGCACGTTGTTACTTTTGTAAGTGCTCCACAACAAGATACATTGAAAAAATTAGACCAAATATGAATGGATCTTTACTAGTAATGGACTATACTATTCAATTTCAACAACTCTAATTATTAACCATGGTTATTATCTATTAATTAGATATACATTTTAAAATGAAAAAATAGACTATAAAGATATTTATATTTCTTGTTCTTTTATTTGGATTATAATATGATTTTGAATGTTGGAGATGGTTGACTAGGATTAAATAGTTTTTTAATTTTATTAATTAAACATCTAGAACTAAAACAAGGTTTAGTAGTTTGTTCTTGTTTTTATATTTTCATGTTTTCAGTTAAGACTTTGTCTTACCTAAATTTTGGAGTGTGATATCATTCCACCCATATTTTTTGATGAATATATTGTAATATACTCCTTTGTACAAGTAATATATAAGACACTTATTCATTTAAAAATAAATAAAAATTTAAAACCCTTGATAAATTTTTAACAAATAATATGAAAATCATGATTTGTTTGAATAATTGTTTATTGTGACAAAGAACATACTATTATAATAGTAAGTGCTCTACAACAAGATATAATGAAATTAGACTAACAAGTATGAATCTTAATTAGTAGTGGGCTAGATTATTCAATTTCAACAACTCAATTATTAACCATTACAACAAGATATAATGAAATTAGACTAACAAGTATGAATCTTAATTAGTAGTGGGCTATATTATTCAATTTCAACAACTCAATTATTAACCATGGCTATCATTATTAACTGGACTATTTTTTAAAAATAGAAATAATTAGATTATCTAGATATGGTTTTATACATTGGAGACTTTTATTTATTAATGAAACATCTAAGTAAAAGATAAGTTTAGTGGTTTGTTCTTGTTTTTTATATTTTGATATCTTCTTTTAAAAATAAATAGGTTTTTTATTTATTAATGAAACATCTAACTAAAAATGAAGTTTAGTAGTTTGTTCTTGTTTTTCATATTTTGATATTTTCTTTTAAAAACTTATTCATTAAAAAATAAAAAATATTTAAAACCCATTAATAATTTTTTAACAAATACTATGAAAATCATGATTTTTTTGAATAATTGTTTGACAAATAACATATTTTATAGAAATAAGTTTTAAAAAAAAATAAAGTCTATTATATAGCATAGTCATTATTTTTTATCTTCACAACTATACCCTTACTTGTAAAGGATAGAGTAGTTGATTCTTTTGATTTTAATTCTTAATTTTGTTCAATTTTATTTTCTCTTGTATTTTATTTTTTATTTAATTTTATCATTAATTAATTTATAAAATATTTTAATTCATAATAATTATAATTGATATTAATAATGTAATTATTGTGTAATACATAAATAACTAAATAAATAAATATATATATTTGTTAAAAATCCTTAGGTTGGGCACTTAGGAGTTACAGAAAAAGAGCGTTATAATTATATTCTAGTAATACAAAGTTCATTAGATCTATTTAAAAAGTGTAGATTATCTTGCTATCCCTCTACTGTGCCTTACACACACGCCCCATTTTATCAAATGGATACCCCTTTTTTCTCTACTTTGCTTGAAGTTTGACTTAGTCTTTGTCAATTCCTTTGCGGTAATGATGAGTTTGCAAGATCAAGTATGTCCATATGATGATCAAATTGGCACAAATCAGATAAAAACATGTTCAAGTCCTTAGGAAGTTGAGTCAAGTCATGGCGGAACCCTTTGTTGTCAAATTCTAAGGCCCTTAAGGCCTTTTTGTGCTAAAATTGACTGCTATTGCATTCAGCGCTAAAATCCAGTGACAGCGGAAATCAACGCTGGCATCCAATAAATGAAGATTACGCTAGAATCTACTTATATTGAATATTAGCGCTAAAGTCTTTTTGTGCTAAAAGTGACTTGTACTAGATTTGTGGGGAAAACACACTACACTGCACATATCCAGTAGGTAGAAAAAACCCTGCTAGGCGATAGGGGCACAAACACCCGCTAAGTCGGTAAACACCCAAAACCTCACCAAGCTTTACTGCGCGCCACTCTGTCTTCATACTTCATATTAATGGCGGGTTAATCGGGGTATAAAGTGTTTCAGACTCATTATTTGAGCTCATTTTGCATTCATACATCTACCAGGAGCTCTACAAAATAACTATAGGCAATTCAACGACATTGCACAATCCATCGAGAGCACGTTTGACAAAAACAACCACTTATTTTCATGGAATCTGCAAACATAGGTCAGTACCATCAAACCCTAGGTTTTTATAGTAGAAAGTTCTTAGTCCAGGGTTAAACTGATGTATGTTTGTAGTTTTAAATCCTTTAATTCTAAGATAGTTGTTTGAGAGTTGTTGAAACTGGAGTCTGAGTTGAAACGGTCTTTAAACGTGTATTCCCTGCTTTATGGGGGCTTTTCTTTCATGATATGAGTGTTTATTTTCTTTGTAAATCTGTAGTGAGAAATTCTATCAAAATATCATTTCGTGATTTAGGGCAAAGAGCGTTCAAAATTGAGAAGTTCATTTTAGGAGAAAAACCTTGGTTAGAAAAAGCTTCATAGAACACACCTGACAAACATTGAAATCCCCACAGAATATTTCCTAAACCAAAATCTTTTGTAGAACCAAGGCCTTTGTGCCATAACATGACGTCATCACCTTTGTGCTAAAATTAAGTTCAACCAGACATTTCTAGTGTACCAAAATTTCCCCACCAGACTTTCTAAAGTGCTTAGTGCTAAAACACATTACAACCGGATCGACGCTAAGCCTTGATCCAACTAGATAATATCTAGTACCACTTGAAAACTCCCACCTATCCTGTTGCACTTAATATCCCCACTGAGAGTATCTTAATTGGTCTGCATTGAAATCCACCTCTACTACATATGTCCGGTACCCCCTGATTTGCACATATTGGGTAGGCCTTAAAATACCTGCTTTATCCTATAGAGCCTTAAAACCCCACAAACCTTCTGCACAGTGTAATTTCAAGATTTTGTCTAAGGAAGGAAAGCTTGTTTGGTTAAGTATTTTGGTTCTAGAGATAAAAGTCAGGGTAATTTGCATGTTTGATTAAATTTGGAAATTTTATACATTTAGGGGTAGCATTTATTGCACAAGTTCAGTAGGGCCATAAAAGCCTGCTAGTTTGCTTTTATTGTTTTGAATGTTAGAGGATAAGGTAATAGGTAAATCTCTAGCTTATCAAGTAGATTTCAAAGGGTTTTTAGGAGGTTTCTATGATAATTCTTGACTTAGGAGACAAATTATAATTAACTGATTGTCTAGAATTCCTAGGACAACTGAATTACAAGGTTTACTCATTAGGTCCAGTACTGTAGGATAAATGACTATTTCAGCTACCAACATGAAGTATGAATTCAAAGGGTTCCCTTCAGCAACTAAAATCACCTCAGTATGGAAAAACATCAGAGATACGGATCTAGGGCACATAGATATAGAGGAGTTTAGAATCAGAGTCTTAGGACCCAATCCTACTCCCTTGGCTAAGAAAATCAAAGACAATGGGATAGGTGAAGTAGCTGCCTTCCCTACATCAGTGCAGTGCCTTGAGTTGATTGTAGCATGTGCCAATAGATATGACCAATCAACCAAAACTATTCAAACCCAAGATGGGCAGGTTTTGGCAAACTTAAATACACAGTCTATTGCAGAAATCTTTGACATACCTATATTTCTAAAACTCTCCTTGATGGAAAAAGAAGATGATAAGATGTATAAGAAGGACCCAGAGGGTTGTAGGAAACAGATAAATGAAGCTTGGATGAAGCATAAAAGGTCCACTCTGTCAAAACTCCCTTACACTTTGTATAGGAGTGATTTCAAGGAAGAAATTGGAGATTTAGTAACCCTTCTGAGAAGGATTATAGGATTGCCCACTGCTTCAACATTTGAAGGGTGGATGTTTGCATTCATTGAGAAGATCTTGCATGGAGAAAAGAAGATACATTGGGCATAAATTCTCAGCAATAATATTCATGAAGCCTTTGTTACCTTTAGCACAAAAGAAACTTTCAAGTGGACCACTTACATAGTATATGCTATAGCAAGACAAGTGGTATATCCTGGGCTCTCTAGGTTAGGAACTGTTGGAAATGCTGATGGACAGTTTAAAGTATATGAATGCTATACACAACTTGAGAATTACCAATCCCTAGTGCATCATAAGTGAGTTAATGATGCCTTTACTATGCACATTACTCGAATCCTCCAAAATAATACTGCAATGAGATTAACTCCGGAGGCTATGGATTTTGTTCAACTCTATGGGAGATGGTACATTTAATTTCAAAAGTTTACTTATTTAAGAGTTCAAGGTTTCATAGGAGCACCATACAAGCTACCACGCTACCCAACTGACAAGGTAGTGCTTCTTGAGCTAACAAGACAACTCTTTCCATGTGCAGAAAAATTGAAACACTTGCACATAGCTAACATCAGGTTCCCAATTATGTTAGGGAAGGGAAATTACTCTTGCACCACCCTTGGAGTAGTAGAATACTTAGATACAGAACTATAGCTGCTGAATCTCCATTTCCACGTCAGGAGGAGGCATTTTGATCCATATGGACTAATGGAAAAACATGTGAGCAAGAAATTGTTCCAAAAGAACATCTTGAGGATTTCTAGGTAAACCTATGAAGTGTTAAGAAGAAATTATTCTAGCTTGTCACTTGATTTAATCAAGAGATTTCACATAATACAAGTATAACTTGGTACAAAGAGGAACATGGGAAGCATTGTTCAATCAACCCATTCCTTTTCCCAATTGGGTTGACTTAGAGGAAAGCTCACTAGATGAAGCTATGAAGAACCCAATAAGGCTGAGCAAAATCTGGGTTAGAAATTAAATTGTAGATTTGGAGCAAGAAGGTACAACCGTAACCTATACAGAGGATGCCCCATAAAAGGTTAGCAATGATGAAGAAGATCAACCTTTGGAGGCAGAAGATGTTGTAGAACAAGGGGCAGCTAGGGAGACTGATGTAGACAGTGAAGAACATATTCCCTTGGCAGAAAAAGGAAAGGCTTAAAATGATGCCCCCAAAACATAGAAGAAAGATCTTCCTCCTTCCATAAGAACAAGAGCAGCGAAAAGGAAAGATATGCCTAGTGGAAAAGGAGAGACCTCCAAGGCAAAGAAGCCAAAGGTAACAACTACTGCTACAGCAACCACTGCTTCTACTAAGAACACAACTACACTTGTTATCTCCCTACTCCCATCAAGCACATTAGTCCCTTCCTCCTTTGCTCTGGACACCTCATCACCTATTCCTTCACCTACCATTGCCACTACATCCTCTCCCTTGGTAGTAGATTTAAGCATACCTGGTTCCCTCTCCTCACCTGCCACCTCCACTGTCATTTCTTCCATTTCTTCATTACCTCCCATTTCCACCATATCTTTACCATCCATCTCTTCCATCTCTTTCTCTACACAATTCTCTCTACCACCTATTTCTACCATCCTCACACCATCCTCATCTTTGCCATCACTCAGCCTTTCCTCACCCATCTCCATTTCCTCCATGCTTTCTACTCCTATGCCACCATCTCTAGGATTCACTTTATTTGCTTATCTATCCCATGTTTATTTACCACCAATTGCTTCCCATTCTTTTGCTATGGTAACTAGTTCCTTGTCCTATCCTATTGCTATTAATAAAGACTGTTCCAGTATCTCTAACTGTTCCTCAACTATTAGGCATAGAGAAAGTGTGTACAAAATTGGAGTCACAGGAAAAGGAAGCAGTTCAAGATGTAACAGATGAACCTCTTCCTGACTCAAACACTATTGAGGTAGTTGAAATATGAGATAGTCCAACATATGGGGCAGTGATAGATTCAATTTTGGAAATGGCTCAGAAGGCAGTATCAGAGAACTTGTAGAACATTGAGCATCTAGAATAGATTAAGATCAAGAGGAGAAAGGGACAGAAGAGGAACTAGTGATAAGAAAATATTCATGAAGATTCTTTCAATAAAGGAGATAGTCACATTGACTCTCCCAAGGACACTTCCCTTACACCAGATTGGCTGCAACAGAGGTTGGGCAATAAACCTCCAGAAGTAGAGGTGATTTCATTAGATTTGGATGCATTCCTGGCCCGGGAAGAAAAGCCCAAGAAATAGAAGAAGGCCAAGATACAACCAAGAATCTACAAGGACTCAACTGGATCTTGTATTACAGAAGTGGCTATCCCTCCAGAACAAGTCAATAAGGAGGATGTACGATTTGAAGACTAAAAGGAAGCTAGGTTTGCGGAAATCGCTTCCTACACTAATCTAATGATGGGAGGGCTATGCAAATTCAATTTAATCCTTATCACTACAGCAACATGTCACATCTAATAGAGATATTACAAAAATACACAAGAACTAGAAAGAAGACAGAAGAAGAGAGACCAAGATATACAGTGGGGAAAACCCTTATCGGGTGAAAAACCCCACACTCAGAAACTTGCACAATGTATTAACAAATCTGAAAGAATGTTTACAATACACTTGTAATGCAAGCTTCAATGGTCTTCGACACTCATGTCTAGAGTCAATCTAGTAGCATAACAGTACCTATAAACCTGTAATACAAACTCCATTTCCAAGCACCTATTTATATAGAAAATATAAGAGAAAATAGGTCCTATCTTGGGATGGGCATCCAACTTGGCCTTATGGCCCAAAACCCACACCTAGGGTCACTTGGTCAACATTGTAGAATGTACCTGATAATTGTCCACAGTTCCCATCCCAAAGAGGTCACCTATTTCCAAAATGGGCTATGACAGATGCTCTTATGACACTTAAGACCGTTATAGAATCTGTCATAGCAGTTACAACTTACAGCTGTAAGAGAATATGTCATAAACATGATATAAATAGCATATTCTCTTACAACATGTCATAGTCCACCTTGGGGGCCCCAAATATACCTTATTCAAAGATGCTTCATGACACATGTCCTCACCTGTCTTACAAACTACTATTTCTAACTCTTACATGTCATAGATTTTGTCATAGGAATCCGTCATAACTGTTTTGGTCAATATTCCCTTACACAACATGGAAGATGCCGACACATGAAAAAATGCTCCTACTACAAAGTGTGTTAGATCTAGGGCACACAACTGAGAGGGGGGGTGAATCAGTTGTACAAAAACTTGCTCTAATTCAAATACTTAAATCCTCTTTGTTATTTAATAGCATATCAATTAATCACTCATGAAAGCATAAAGCATAAACACCAGAGCAGATACATATCAACACATGAGACACCAAGATTTTGACGTGGAAAACCCGGTCAAGGGAAAAACCACGGGGTGATTAACCTAAGGATTATTCTCTGTTAGAAGAATAAGAAAAATAGATGGCACATGCCAATTAGGGCTCACTACCCGAGCACATTGCTCACAAGAGGCACACTGCCTACAAGAGACACACTATCTACAAAGTAACAAGTATTACAAACTTGAACTGGAGATTGACATCTTTACCATGCCTGGATCAGTTCCATTTAAGCCCAAAAACTCCCGCTCTGCCTTTCATACTTCTCTTTTCTATGCCACGCTCATCCGCTCCAAGACACACTTCAGAATGAATTCACAATCCCTTATTTATACAAAGCATCGACTTAGGAACAATCATCTAAGTCGGCAAACACCTACAAGATCATTCGCAGGACGTGGAATACATCTGGTTAGCTAGTCTCAAGAAGAACACCGATATCCGTGGTTATTCTTCGAATGCAAACTCTAACTTCAATGCGGACCGCCAATAAGAATTGTACACGATCCAAAGATCACCAGAACCTTTCTTGAGTCATCAAGAACATCCGCACTTTATCAGCTTACTGGAATTCTTTGTTCTTCATCTGGAACTTCAAGAACACAATCTGTCATCACTATCATAATGAAAATGTGCTTCTGGACCTCCAAATGATGAACAAATCTAGTTGTCACTTCACACGAACTTCTTCAACACTCCCTCCAATCTGCAGAATGGGATAATGTATTTCTGGATCTCACCGGACCAATCTGTGACACTCTGTCACCACTGAACACCTGCCAGAACCGGTTCTACTTGAGCGATCATAACTTCTTCAGATCTTCATGCGGACCTCAGAAATCTTGACTGGAACATCTCAAGACTCATATCTACAAACTCTTTAAACCGCATCCTCTGATCCTCAACCTATTGAGGACTTTTGCCTTCTTGTCATCACTATTCTTCATTGTTCCTGATTGAGACTAATTTCCTCAATATCCTCGGCACACAACTCATCCAATCCTTCTCATTAATGCAATATGAGTATGTTGACATCAATGACAACACTGGTTACACTCATACTTGCAACAATATCCCCCTTTGTCATTGATGGCAACATATGATGTGAAAAACCATCAAGACAAGAACTTCTCCTCTCTATCACAACTCCTTCCCCTCTCTGTCACAGCTCTCCCTATCAGCAACAACTCTTCACATGTCTTCTCTTCCTTTACTGCTCCCCCTTTGATCATCAACCACTTGTTTTTCACATGTCTTCTCTCCCCCTTTGACATCAATGGCAAAGGGCTCATACTTGCAATTCTAACACATCAGAATCATACCAGTTGTTCCCCCTTAGTAGCAGCTCCCCATCATCAATCCGGATAATAAGATATGACTGTGATATCCACTGGACTGATGCACATCAGTGCATCCTAGTTCATCACCGGAGGGGCCATGACCCCTAACTTCTCCTTGAGATACTCAAAAGAGTCCTTGGGAAGAGGTTTAGTAAGAATATCTGCAAGCTGATCCTTGGAGGGCACATACTCCAATCTAACTTCACCCTTGTTCACTTGCTCTCTCAGAAAGTGAAATTTGATAGATATATGCTTGGTCTTAGAATGCAACACCAGATTCTTAGAAATATTTATTGCACTTGAATTATCACAGAAAATTGTGATAGGCTCCTTATATTCTACTTGAATATCTCTTAGCATTTGCTTCATCCACAAAAGTTGAGTGCAACTACCTGCTGCTACAATGTATTCTGCTTCAGTTGTAGACAGGGATATTGCCTCTTCTTTCTTGCTTAGCCAAGAAACCAACCTTTTTCCCAAAAAAAATGCTCCTCCACTTGTACTCTTCCTATCATCCACATCTCATGCCCAATCTGCATTTGTATATGCATGAAGAGAAAAATCATGATCTCTAGGATACCATAGGCCATACTCAATTGTTCCTTTAAAGTACCTAAAAATTCTTTTGATTGCCATGACATGAGATTCTCTGGGATCAGCCCAGAATCTCGCTACAAGACCAATAACCTGCATTATATCTGGTCTAGTCTGAGTGAGATACAATAATCCTCTAATCATTGATCTACATTATATCTTAGGAGAGTCATCATCTTTGCTCAACTTACATCCGGTAGCCATGGGAGTGTTCATTGGCTTTGAATCTTCCATTCCAAATTTCTTCAATAGTTCTTTCACATATTTGGTCTGAGAGATAAAGATTCCTTTCTTTGTCTAAGTAATTTACAGACCCAAGAAGAAATTCATTTCACCGAGTATTGACATTTCAAACTCACTTTTCATTTGATTTGCAAAGGTTTTACACATACTGTCTCTTCCTCCAAAGATGATATCATCAACAAATACTTCAACAATCAAGATGTTTTCATGATCAATTTTGAAATATAGGTTACTATCAGCAGTACCTTTGTTGAAACCAATCTTCAAAAGATGTTTGTCTAGCCTTTCATACCATGCTCTTGGAGCTTGCTTTAGACCATATAGTGCCTTCTTTAATTTGCAGACCATATCACCATGCTCAGATAATTGAAATCCATCCGGTTGTTTAATGTACACCTCTTCTTCTAAGTCACCATTCAGGAAAGAAGATTTGACATCCATCTGATACACTTTGAAATCTTTGAAGGTAGAAAATGCAAGAAATAGTCTGACTGCTTCAATTCTTGCCACCGGAGCAAAGGTTTCCTCAAAATCAATCTGTTCTATTTGAGAGTAGCCTTTGCAAACTAATCTGGCTTTATTTCTGATTACTTCACCAACTTCATTTAGTTTGTTCCGGAAGACCCATTTGGTTCCAATCACATTCTTGTTTCTAGGTCTAGAAACAAGATCCCAAGTGTGATTTTTCTCAATTTGCATCAACTCTTCCTCCATTGCTTTGGTCTAATTTTCATCATTGCAAGCTTCATTTATTGTCTTAGGTTCAATCTTTGAAATCAGACAACATTCATCTGAATTTTGAGCAATTTTCCTTCTAGTTTGCACACCTTTGCTTTTGTCACCTATGATCTGATCTTTAGAGTGGTCCAGTCTTACATACCTTGGAACATTGGGAGTTTCTTGCACTTGTGTTTCTTGATCATCCTCATTCAGACCTATCTCTTCTTCCTGATTTACTGGATTAGTCTGAATCTGAATTTCAGGAGAGGATTGAGCTCCTTGAACCAAAACACCATCTTGATCATCTTCATCATACTCATAAAACCTTGAGGGTTTTTCTATTCCCTCATCAACCTTCACATTTGTACTTTCTATCATCTTTCTTAGTCTCTTGTTATAACACCAATATGCTTTGCTTTGAGTGGAGTAACCCAAGAAAATTCCTTCATCACTTCTAGCATCAAACTTTCCTAGATCTTCATCTCTTTTAATGTAACATTTGCTACCAAATACTCTGAAATATCTTACAGTAGGAGTGATGCCAAACCAAAGTTCATCAGGAGTCTTATCGGTATTGCTCCTAATTTGAACTCGATTGAGAGTATAGACTGCAGTGCTGACAGCTTCTCTCCAAAACATCTAGGGAACATTTGCTTCCATCATCATTGTCTTGGATGCTTCCTGGGTGGTCCGGTTCTTTCTCTCTACTACTCCATTCTACTGTGGAGTCCTAGGAGCAGATAACCGTCTCTTTATACCATGCTTCTCACAAAAATTTATGAATTCACCGGATGTGAATTCACCACCTCTATCAAACCTCAGACATTTTAGTTTTAATCTGGTTTGATTCTCTACCATAGCCTTGAAGATTTTAAACTTCTCAAAAGCTTTTGATTTCTCTTTTAGAAAGGTAACCCACATCATCTGGGAATGGTCATCAATCAGTAACATGAAATATCTATCACCTTGCATACTCTTGATTCTTGTCGGACCACATAGATCAGTATGAACTAATTCCAATAATCTGGTAGAGGACTGATCCTTGCTTTTGAATGAGACTCTGCTCTATTTACCCAACTGACATTCTTTGCACAAACTATTTGTAGGTTTTACCAATTTTGGAAGATCTCTTACAGCCTGAGTATTGCTTATCTTGATGATGTTATCAAAATTTATATGACACATCCTTCTATGCCATAACCAACTCTGATCAACTTGAACAAACAGACAACTTTTATTAGTACCAACTAGATGGAAGATATTACCTTTTGTTTGAGTACCAGATGCAATCTCAGTTTCGAAGCTTTCAAAGATCCTGTATCTTCCATTCTTGAACCGAAGATCATAGCCTTTGTCCACCAACTGACCAACACTGAGAAGATTGTGCTTCAATCCTTCAACATATAGTACATTACCAGTTTTGTTCTTTCCATCAAAAGAGATAGTTCCCCTACCTCTGATTCTACCAGCAGAATTATCACCAAACTTTACCATTCCTCCTTCATACCTTTCCAAATCTAAGAACTTATTCTTGTCACCTATCATATGGTGAGAGCATCCACTGTCAATAACCCAATCATCCTTTTCTTCAACTTGGGCAGCCAAAGCTCTTTCTACAACCTTATGATTGATAGATTTAGAGGATATTGTATCTTCTTCCTTGATGGCAATAAACACCCATTCATTCCCAGATTTGTCTCGTATATCTGATTCATCATCTTTTACTTCTTCATTATTAGCTTCTTCATGAACATAATAACAACTCTTTTGGAACCTTTGTCTGTTAGAATTTGACCTTGTAGATCTTTTCAGACATCTTGAGGCAAAATGACCAATCTTATTGCAGTTGAAGCACTTAAACGGTAATTTTCCTTCATACTTATTGGATCCTCTTGGCAGTCTTTTTGCAATGAGGGCTTCAAGTTGAGCTATTTCTGCTTCTTCCTCTTCCATGTCTCTTCTTGCTTGATCATACCATGATAGCTTCCTTGAAGAGTTTTCTCCTGGATCAAATCTTTGTTTGCCTTTCACAGAGGTACTGGCTTTGAATGCAGATTCAGTCTTGGGGGGATCATCTCCAAACTCGGTCATTTCAAATGCAGCCAGTTTGCCAGCCAATTGGTCTCTTGTGACAGTTGTATGGGCTCTGAATTCATCAATGGCAACAACCTTGATTTTGTAGACAGCAGGAAGGGATCTGAGAATTTTGCCAACAATCTCATTTTCATCAAAAACTCCACCAGCATTCCTAATTCCACACACCAGCTCATTTACTCTTGGCATAAAGGTAGTAATATTTTCATCATCTCTCATTTTTAGTCTTTCAAATTTCCCTTTGAGACTCTTCAACCTTGCACTCTTAACACACTCATCTCCTTCATGCAGAATTTCCTATTTAATCTAGATCTCATAGGCAGTTGTTAGATCAATAACATTTGAGAGCTCTGAGTTAGTTAATGTGCTTAGAAGAGCCTCTTTAGTCTGCAAATTATTTTCAGCATCTGTGATTTCATTTAGAGTTGTCGGACCACCCTGTGGAGGTACATATGCTTTTGTGACCATGGACAAGTACGCCTTTCCCATACACTCCAAGTGACATTTCATGCGACCTTTCCAAAGAGAGAAGTTGGTTCCATCAAACTTCGGACTATCCTTCTTGTATGATGACATCCTGGGTCTCCTCAAGCGGTTAAGCTCTTTTTAGAGGAACTTGGCTTTAATACCAATTGTTAGATCTAGGGCACACAACTGAGAGGGGGGGTGAATTAGTTGTACAAAAACTTGCTCTAATTCAAATACTTAAATCCTCTTTGTTATTTAATAGCATATCAATTAATCACTCATGAAAGCATAAAGCATAAACACCAGAGCAGATACATATCAACACATGAGAAACCAAGATTTTGACGTGGAAAACTTGGTCAAGGGAAAAACCACGGGGTGATTAACCCAAGGATTATTCTCTGTTAGAAGAATAAGAAAAATAGATGGCACATGCCAATTAGGGCTCACTACCCGAGCACACTGCTCACAAGAAGCACACTGCCTACAAGAGACACACTGTCTACAAAGTAACAAGTATTACAAACTTGAACTGGAGATTGACATCTTTACCATGTTTGGATCAGTTCCATTTAAGCCCAAAAACTCTTGCTCTGCCTTTCATACTTCTCTTCACTATGCCACGCTCATCCGCTCCAAGACACATTTCAGAATGAATTCACAATCCTTTATTTATACAAAGCATCAACTTAGGAACAATCATCTAAGTCGGCAAACACCTACAAGATCATTCGCAGGACGTGTAATACATCCGGTCGGCCAGTCTCAAGAACACCAATATCCGTGGTTATTCTTTGAATGAAAACTCTAACTTCAATGCAGACCGCCAATAAGAATTGTACATGATCCAAAGATCACCAAAACCTTTCCTGAGTCATCAAGAACATCTGCACTTTATCAGCATACTGGAATTCTTCTATTCTTCATCCAGAACTTCAAGAACACAGTCTGTCATCACTGTCATAATGAAAAATGTGCTTCCAGCCTCAAAACCATGAACAAATCTAGTTGTCACTTCACACGAACTTCTTCAACACTCCCTCCAATCTGCAGAATGGGATAATGCAATTCTGGATCTCACTGGACCAATCTGTAACACTTTGTCACCACTGAACACCTGCCGGAACCAGTTCTACTTGAGCGATCATAACTTCTTCAGATCTTCATGTAGACCTCTGCAATCTTGATTGGAACATCTCAAGACTCATATCTACAAACCCTTTAAACCGCATCCTTTGATACTCAACCTATTGAGGACTTTTGCCTTCTTGTCATCATTGTTCTTCACTGTTCCTGATTGAGACTAATTTCCTCAATATCCTCGGCACACAGCTCATCCAATCCTTCTCATTAATGCAATATGAGTATGTTCACATCAATGACAACACTGGTTAACCTCATACTTGCAACAAAGTGGGACACCTATCTCCTCATGTGAGGACAAAATTACAAGTTGTCATATTCCATGTAGGATTGACATATCACCGTGCCACATCCCACAATATGATAATATGGAATTTACAAATATTTACAACATAGGCAATTAAATAATAAATACAAACATTAATAATGTAAGGAATTACCAAGGTTGAAACACCTTAATTCCCAACATTCTCCCACTTGTCAAACACCTTGTAAGAGCCAATAGAAAAACATGATTTAACTGCTATAGGCCTAGAGGCCCATAGACTCCGAACACCATCTGAACTTCTTTGTGCCCACTAGTTTTGTCAATGCATCTAGAACATTCTTCAAAGTATCTACCTTCTCCAAATTTACCTTTCCATCCTCAAGCATGTCTCGCATGAAGTGAAACTGAACATCAATGTGATTTTATTCTAGCATGGAAAGTTGGATTCTTTGCAAAGCAAATTGCACTCTGACTATCACAACTGATCGTGATCTAACCTGCATCAACACCAATATCAAAACACAATCTCTTAAGACAAATGGCTTCCTTACAAGTATGAGTTTCTGCCATATACTCAGATTCTGTTGTGGACAAAGAAACAATAGGTTGTTGCTTACTCATCCAACTAATAGCACCACCAAATAGTGTAAACACATAAGCATCGGTGGATCTCCTGCTGTTAATGTCACCTTCCCAATCTGAATCCACAAATCCATGAATATCAACAAAATGTGGAGGTCTAGAAACATTACCATGATAGCAAATGGAATACTCAGAAGTACCCCTCAAATATCTCAACATTCACTTAACTGCATCCCAATGAACTCATCCAGGATTAGCCTTAAATTGACTAAGGACTCCCACTGCTTGGGCAATGTTTGGTCTTGTGTAGACCATAACATACATCAAACTGTCAACAACACTAGCATAAGGTACTCTGCTCATGTCCTCCACCTCACTAGGAGATTTTGGAGAATCCTCAACAGACAACTTTGTCCCCAAATAAACAGGAACACACAATGGTCTACAATCTGCCATGTTGAACCTGTCCAACACAGTCTTCACATACTTACTCTGGCTTAACCAATGTTTTCTGTTGGTTCTGTCTCTTCTAATTTCCATTCCTAGAATGTACCTGGCTACCCCTAAATCTTTTATTCCAAACTATGCTGACAACTAAGATTTAAAATCATAAATCATATTCTTACCCTTCCCAATGAGTAACATATCATCAACATACAGTGCAACAATGAGAATATGACCACCATCAAACTTATAATACACATAGTGATCTAATTTCAATCTCACGAATCTAATTGACAATAGAAAGGCATTAAACTTCAAGTACCATCTCCTAGGGGATTGCTTCAAACCATACAAAGACTTCTTAAGTTTGCAAACCAAATTTTCTTTACCTTTCGCCATGTAATGCTTTGGCTGTGACATGTAGATTTATTCCTCCAAATCACTATGAAGGAAAGTTGTCTTCACATCCATCTGTTCTACCTCCAAGTCATAGGATGTTGCGAGAGACAATAGGAATCGAATGGATGTCAGGTTTGCAACAGGAGAGAAGATATCACCATAATCTATACCCTCCACTTGTGAATACTCCTTCGCAACCAATCTAGCCTTATACTTCTCAACACTGCCATCTAGACACCAAATTTCTTCTTGAACACCCATTTTTATCCAACGGGTTTCCGTCCAGGAGGCAAAGGCACTAAGTCCCAAGTTTGATTCTTTTCCAAAGAATCCATTTCATCCTCCATGGCCTCCTTCCAGGAACTTGCATCTTTCATGTCCATAGCCTCTAATATAGTTCTAGGCTCATCACTGTTAGTAAGCAAAGCAAAAGCACAACTAGAATCAAGCAATGTAAAACCAAACCTTTCAAGTTGCTTTCTTATCTGTGTAGACCTCCTTAAGAGCTAAGGTTGAGGTTCAGCTTCTTCATCTAAACTTTTAGAGCTACTAGAGATCTCCTCATCATTAGGTCCAACATTGTTTTTCTGTTCAGTCTTCTCAGGGGTGAGAGGAAACTAAACAACATCCTCTTTCTTTTCTTTTTCTTCTGGCTGTAAAACAATGGAAGAAGGTGTAAGCTCTCTGAAGATGACACTTCTTCTATACAACACTTTTTCAGCCACAGGGTCCCAAAGCTTATATCCTTTCACACTGACACCATAGCCAATGAAGATACACTTAACAGCCTTGTTCCCTAATGAAGATATGCCTGACAACCAAAAACATGAAGATGCCTTATTGAAGGCTTTCTACCAAACCAAACCTCCATGGGTGTCTTTTCAACAAGAGCAAATGTAGGAGATCTGTTAACAAGATAGCAAGTAGTGGCAATAGCTTCAGCCCAAAACTTTTGTTCTAGGCCAGCTCCACTAAGCATACTCCTAGCCTACTCCATCAGTGTCCTGTTCATCCCTTCTGCAACTCCATTTTTCTATGGAGTGTATGGAGTTGTCTTATGTCTTTCAATCCCAAGTTCCTTGCAATATTTATCAAATTCTGTAGAACAAAACTCACCACCATTGTTAGTTCTCAAACACTTAATCTTTTTACCAGTCTGATTTAAAAAAAAGGCCTTAAACTTCTTAAACTTACTATAGACTTCAGATTTGCTTCTGAGAAAATAAATCCATGTCCTTCTACTGTAGTCATCTTTAAAAGATACAAAATATACAGATTTTAATAATGAAGGAACATTAACAAGACTAAATACATCAGAATGAACAAGGTCCAACACACTAGAAGACTTGTGAGAACTTAAGTAAAACTGAACACGGTTTTGCTTTCCATAAATGCAATGTTCACAAAATTCGAACTCAAGATTACAATCATCTAACCCCTCAACGAAGTTTTTATTTTTCAGGGTACGCAGACCCTTCTCACCAATGTGGCCAAATCTCTTATGCCATAACATTGTCTTTTTAGCAGTGAGTTTAACTTCCAAGGCATGATTACAAACATCAAAACTAGAAACAACAGATCTCTTGACTGCTCATTCAGATGGTGGGGATGAAGTGACTGCTGCCCTCTTCTTTGAATTAGAAGAACTATTGCATTGTGAAATGCATGCCTCCGGCTAAAACAGAGTACCTCTCCTAGTACCCTTAGCAAGCACCATAGTTCCTCTAGTCATCTTGCATCCTTCTTTCGAAAAGACAACCTGCACACCTGCATCATTCAAACTACTTATAGAAAGCAGGTTCCATGCTAAGCCTGGGATATGTATAACCCCATAGATCCCCTTCACTCAACCATCAGGGAATCGGATAGAGACTCTTCCATGACCAACAATCTTCAAATGAGATTCATCACCCAAGTACACCTTTCCACTGTCGAACTCCTCATACTTAGTGAACTAGTCTCGATGCGAGGTCATGTGGAATGATGCACCAGAGTCAATCAGCCACACATCATCAAATGCATGGGTTGCCAGGGCTGCGATGAAAGCATCACCATCATCTTGTGATTTGTCAGAATTTGAGTTAGGAGCTTTCTTCTTCTTCTTCTTCTCCTCCTCTTTGCATTCCTTTCAGAAATACCCAGATTTACCAAAGTTCCAATAGATAGCCTTGGACTTTCCAGGAGATTTGGATCTACCCTTCTCAGCTTTCTTGTCCTTCTTTTTCCCTTTCTCCTTGGGTCTTCCACGAATTGCAAGAGCCTCTTTGGATGCATCAGAAGACTTTCTCTGCATCTCTTCAGATAACAACGAAGAAACTACTTCATCCATTTTGAATGTAGATGTGGTGCTTCCAATAGCCATGACAAGGTGATCCCATGAGTTTGGAAAAGAACAAAGCAAGGTCATACATTGATCCTCCTCCTCCATCTTTACACCAATAGATGTCAATTGTGCAACCAACATGTCAAAAGCATTCATATGTTTAGAGACGGATCCTCCATCCTCCATTCGAAAAGAATACAACTTTCTTAGAAAAAGTTTATTAACCAGGGATTTGGATTGATACACATCTCCCAACTTCTTCCAAAGCAAGGTTGCAGTTTTCTCCTCGTGGACATTTAACAACACAGAATCAGCAAGACTAAGTCTTATGAGACCCTTAGCCTTCCGATCCTTGAGATCCCACTCATCTTGTGACATTGCAGCTGGTTTAGTTCCATTAACACTTTCCCAAAGGTCTCGGTCTACAAGCATGTCTTCCATCTTGAGCTTCCACAGCTTGAAATTAGTGCCATTGAATTTCTCCACTTCAAATTTTCCAGATGTGCTTTCCATCTCCTTGCTGCAATAGAAATCAGAATACTCTACACAGACTCCCACTTAACTTAAGATCAACTCAAAAAACCCCTACCCAACAACTAGGATCAAAGGTGATCAAGCTCTAATACCAACTGAAAGGAAGCTAGGTGTGCGGATATCGATTCCTACACTAATCTAATGAGGGGAGGGCTATGCAAATTCAATTTAATCCTTATCACTACAGCAACATATCACATCTAATAGAGATATTATAGTAGTACACAAGAACCATAAAGAAGACAAAAGAAGAGAGACCAAGATATACGGTGGGGAAAACCCTTATCGGGTGAAAAATCCCACACTCAAAAACCTGCACAATGTATTAACAAATCTAAAAGAATGTTTACAATACACTTGCAATGCAAGCTTCAATGGTTTTTGACACTCATGTCTGGAGTCAATCTAGTAGCATAACAGTACCTGTAGACCTGTAATACAAACTCCATCTCCAAGCACCTGTTTATATAGAAAATATAAGGAAAAATAGGTCCTATCTTGGGATGGGCGTCCAACTTGGCCTCATGGCCCAAAATCCACACCTAGGGACACTTGGTCAACATTGTAGAATGTGCCTAACACTTGTCCACAACTCCCATCCCAAAGAGGTCGCCTATTTCCAAAATGGGCTATGACAGATGCTCTTATGACACTTACGATTGTCGTAGAATCTATCATAGCAGTTACAACTTATAGTTGTAAGAGAATATGTCATACACATGCTATAAATAGTATATTCTCTTACAACATGTCATAGTCCACCTTGGGGCACCCAAATACGCCTTATTCAAAGATGCTTCATGACACATGTCCTCACCTATCTTATAAACTTCTATTTCTGACTCTTACATGTCATAGATTATGTCATAGTAATCCATCATAACCATTTCGGTCAATATTCCCTTACACAACATGGAAGATGCCGACACATGGAAAATTCTCCTACCACAAAGTGGGACACCTATCTCCTCATGTGAGGACAAAATTACAAGTTATCATAATCCATGTAGGATTGACACATCACCGTGCCACATCCCACAATATGACAATATAGAATTTACAAATATTTACAACATAGACAATTAAATAATAAATACAAACATTAATAATGTAAGGAATTACCAAGGTTGAGACACCTTAATTCCCAACAAAGACTATACAATCACTACAATAAATTTAGGGCCTGCATCATGGGAACAAGAAATTGATGAGTTCAGAGGATCTGTGTCCACCATTCTGGTCCAACTAAATAAGGATGAGCTGACAAAGCAGCAGATGAAACAACAAAACAAGGAGCTCAAGGCATGTATCAAGTTTTTGATGAAACCAATGAATGTTGATGGAGAACCCGAGGCAACACCCTCTCTTCTCACTAAAGAAGAATTAACAAATTTTGATAAGATCAAGACCACCGTGACAACTACAGATGAATGGTTCCATAAGGTTTATGCAGAAGGTTGCAAGGTGATTCTTTTTGCAACCGAGTTACATAAATATTTTGTATATTGAAGTTTGAATGGGAAGATATAGATAATGATTGTACGACATATGAAGATTATTATTCCCACATGCATCCTAGATTGCTAACCATGGCTAAGCTTCCTGATGAAGTTTTGTTAGCAGAAGGTATTCTAACCCAAGAAAGATTGAATAAGCCTGAGCAATTGTTAGAGTTAATTGGATTAAGAAAGGAAGTTTTTGATAAGGTCAAAGATTCTTTGGACGTAGCAAGAGCCAAAATCAAGGAAGTAATTTATGAAATAAATGATGTATTAAGAGCCTACACAAATTCTAACCTTGAAGACCTGGCTCTAGTCAATATGCAAGAGTGTAAAGATAAATTGCATCATGTTATTCATGGAGAGTCACCTTTGAATATGATTGGGAAATTGGAAAAGGTTTGTGACCTTCGGGCTCTATATTTGGAATTCAAGAGAAATAGAAGATCAAAGGATGTAGTTTACTTCAAGTTTTCATGGTTGGTTGATCAGCTGAAGTTTAGAGTAGATTATATCAAGGATGCTGATCCTATAGATATAAATTCAACATTGTCAGCCCTTACAGCTTACACCAATAGAAAAGCAGAAACGAATAAAGTCAATTTGAATGACGAGGACCAATAGAATATTCCATCTAAATTTTGAAATCCCGTCACTTCACTTTAGTTCCCATTTTTTGGGGTCATGTCACTTTATTTTGGCTTTATTTTGTCTTGAAAATTGGACTTTTGTATGTATATCCAAATTGGTAGTCATTTTGCCCAAGTTCAATGTATTTGAAAGCGATATTTTTTCTTTTTCCTAGGGGACAAATGTAAACATGAAAATGTAACAAATTGATGTATCTCATTTAATGCCATAAAATTTGGACCATTGGTGTTGAGTAAATCTCCACCATCCATTGGAAAACTTGGTATGGTACCGTGTCTATAAAAGGGCCTACCCATTCTCTCATTGTAAAAGACTCTTGATGTTGAATTGCTGAGACTATGCCAAAATTTTGATTAATACAAAACAAACTTTGTAGGTTACTAAAATTTGCATGTTGTGTTAATCATTTTGGTTTTCATGGTTCACTTCAGATATGCAATTAATTAGATGTGCTATTGCAATGTTGAATGAATATTGAAGGTATTTGATGAACACTTTGGTCCATATTATTAGTGCTTGCTAATTGTAAGTTACTGTGCATAGTTAGCATGGGCCTTTCTATTGAATTCAGTTTGATTGCATTTCATAAGTTAAATTGCACCATAATCTGGGTATTTAATGAATGAATGTAGTTTGAAAAACTTAAGCCTCCATTGAAGATCGCATCATTTTCTACAGCATTGTGGTTTCTGTAGCCTGGTAAAAGAGAAAGTGGTTAATGAAAGTGTTTCTTTACCAACAACATTCTCTTCATTGTGATTGTGACTTAGGATTTGAACATTTCTTTCTAAACCTTTATCCTTTGCATTTTCTTTATAAATATCTGTTAGATTTAGGTTTTTGAGCAGTTATCATATTCCAAATATGCTGAAGATATCATAGGGCAGCTTGCACACTTTGCTATAATAGTTTCTAAATCCTATTGAGTTGCATGTAAGTCCTCTTATTGGTACATTTGATACATTCCACTGAAGTTATTCCTGCAAGCTAAGACCTAGCTGTATAAACCTTGGAGTAGTCTTATCTAAGATTGGATACTTTTCAAGAGAGGTGAGATACCCTGGTATTTCATCTACGTTGGTGTGTGCTAAAAACACCATCAACAGAATTGGCACTAGAAGGAGGGCTAAATCCACTTAAACCTCATATAAACCCTTCTATTTTGAAAAATAACATTGGGGACTAGACAGAAGCTTACTAGGTCTAGTTCATCTAGAGAAGAACTGCTATCCTTGACCCATTTTAGGAAAACCAGAAGTGATCAAGGAGTGCCTAGGACTCCTAGGGCCCAATCTATCCCTAGAAACCTAGCTATAGTTCAATTCAACCCCCTAGACATGGCCTTTTTCGTTGCTAATAACCAGTCTCCCCTTAATTTCAACACTTACGATGACATGCCTAAAAACCCTAATAAGTTCTGCTCAAAGTTTCACACCAATGACCCAGACAGAATCACTGATGAACACATTAAGATCTTTGAGAGTAGTATGTTCATGCTTCAGGTACAACATGAGGATGTGGTATGTAGGTTGTTCCCCTACTCACTGTAGGATGAAGCTTAATACTGGTTTGCTAGCCTCCCTTTAGCTTCCATCAATTCATGGCTAGCACTTAAGAATGCATTTCTGAGCCGCTTCAAGATGCCCACCACCCTTGTAGACCTTTACCGGTCCTTTGTGGAGATTTGTAGAGCTAAAGGAGAGTTGATAAGTTCTTTCAACAATCAATTTCATAAGGCATACAACCGTCTCCAGGTTCCCTTTGACATTGCTCAAGCAGTGGCTCTACCCATTTATTATGCAGCCCTGGATAAGTTGACTTCTATGTTTGTGAGAAGAGCTAACCCACCTCCTGCCACTCTAACTCAGGAATATGCTAAAGCCATTATGGTGAAAACATAGTTAAGGCAAATTGCAACAGGGCCACTGAATCATATAGGCCCTGTGGCCATGCCAAACCAAATATAGATGGTTGCACTAGTTATTAAGCTCTGCTTCTTTGATAGGATATCATGTTTTCCTGTTTAGCATGTGGGAAACACATAAGTTCTGGGTTCAAACTAAAAGTTTATCTTTGAAATGCTCCAGAGCATTTCCCCAACAGAGTCGCCATTTGTTGTGCCTCGCACACACGCCCCATTTCGTGAAACAGGGACCCCCCTCTTTGAAATTTTGGTTTAGGGTATCATTTCAGTTCGGTTTTCACTTCCTAAGATGTCAAAAGGTGGTCAGTTGCATTTTTGCCATGCTAGAAAGATTGGTGTCATTAAGTCTTCCAAAAATCAACTAAGTCCAAGTGTTTTCCTTCATTGAAATCAAGTCTGAGTGCCTTTTGCACTAAAAACCCTTGCAACAAACCTTTGTGCTAAATCCACAATCATCTGACTCTTGCACTAAATGCCTATCCATCTAACTTTGCACCATTTCCAATGCCAACTACCTAAGCACTAAAATCCTCCTCATCTGACTTGCACTAAATCGTTACCCAGCCGACTTAGGTCAGTAGAAGACCAAATCCGCGCTTAGTTCAACAACTTCAAAATTAGCGCAAAGCGCTAAAAGAACCAAGGCTTGACCTCACACTAAAATCCAATGCAACTGACTAAGTCGGTGAACCACTAAAGTAGAGCAGAGTCCATCACTTCAAATTTCCATGCAAAATTTGAAACAACTCTGCACTATCACCGAGACGTCATGTTGTACTCCTTGCATTTATGGCAATTAGTAGGGAAGAATAAAATGTGTTTTACTTGTTTTGAGCTCATTCTGCATTTTTGAGACCAACTAGAGAGCTCCCTGAACAAGTGTGGAATCGATCTTCTAAGTGACCCATGGATTCAACCCAAAAGAATTCTCACTTGTGTATTCTCATTGCAACTCATCTTTACAAATTGGGTAAGTGCTCCATTCCTGGGCCTAGGGTTTCTCTTACAAGCTAGGGTTTGCAATTGGTAAAACAAGGGTTTTCTGTGCCGAATCAAATTTCAAATTTCTTCAAATGGATTTGTAGACACATTTAATAATGAATGATTAGTGTTGTAAAGACAAAAATAGGGTTTCTCTATGATTCGTGTAATTATCTTTATAAAACCCTAGTTGAAGACCGAGCTAGGAGGTTAACTGTCAAATGCGACTTTATTCAAAAACTTCCATTTGACATTGAAACTAAAATGAAGTCCATAAAATCAAGTTGAAAATCTCATCAGATTCATCATACTAAATCTTCGATCAAACGCGGAATCTATTGAAGGTGATTTACACAGTTGAAAATCGACCCTTTGAGATGGTGCTAAAAATATGTCTGACTGACCTCCAAACTTTTGCCACTAATTCAAGTCAGTCAGTAACCTTAAAATTCCCTACCAAAATCTTAAGCTCATCTCGCACCAAAAATGCCATTGTCCAACTTGGCATTAGATTCTGCCTACTCTAAAGTTTAGGTCAAACACTTCTGAAAAACTTGCCAAGTCGATGAGCCTTTGAAGTCGCGCTAAAACATTTTTTATGACCTATGCTAAAATTCACTTTGTCTAACATGCACTAAAATGTGCCTCTACCGACTCTAGTCAGTCATCCCTTAAACTCGCATTGAAATCAAAAGACTTTATAATCCATGCAGACCGTAATAAACAGTTTAGCGCTGAAAATTACCTCTTTCGATTTGTGCTACAAATCCAACTGACCGATTTTTGGGACTCATATGAGTCAGTCACATCCAAATTCCATGCAAGGTCAGACATTTCTAAAACCCATGCCAAATACCATAATGACTAAGTGACCAAGTAGTATTATGCCTTTAGGTTGGATGACCTCAAATCTCGCGCAAGGTCAGATGACCTTCAAATCTGCACTTTGTTGTTCACAGGTTGGATGACCCTCAAATTAGCACAAAACATGGAAATTGAATGTTTTTTATGTAAATTTCAAGGATAAGAGGTCTGTCTGATTGAAATGAATGATGCATTGATGGAATTATGTTGTTTCACATCGTTTGATTCAAATTGTGAAGTAGTTAGTAAATTATCAGACTTGTGCATTTTATAAATAAGAAGTTATGATTTAGTTGATAGATATTGATTTCATAGAATTCAATCTCACAACATGACTTAGTGGTATAGCAGTAACCTTGATAATCATGCATTTAAAACTTAGGAATTAGGAAAACCATTCAAAAGCATCAAGACTTATGAGGTCTAGTCATGCAGGTTAAATGACTGCAAGAGCCCAAGCCATGAAGTACAAATTCAAGGGCATTCCTCCCTAAACCAAGATCACCACTGGATGGAAAAACATAGGAGACACTAATCTAGGTCACAGCAACTTAGATGACTTCAGGACTCAGATATTTGGACCTAATCCAACTCCAAGGGCTAAGAAAGTAAAAGACAGTGGGATTGCAAAGGTTGCTGTCTTCCCTACGTCAGCTTAATGTGCAGAGTTAATAGTTGCTTGTGCTGATAGATATGACCCAATGACTAGGACTATACAAACTCCTAGTGGAGATGTACTATTAGACGTAAGTCCACCATCATTAGCAGAAATCTTTGGAATTCCATGGTACCCAGTAATGACTATGCCAGATAAAATAGGTGCAAAGGCAACATATAAGAAGGATACAGATACATGCAAGAAGCATATCAATGAACAATGGATGAAAAGCAAAAGGTCTGCTATCATCAAACTCCCTCAAACTTTATACAAAAGTGACTTCCATGATAAAATAGGAGATCTAGTGACCTTGCTCAGTAGGATATATGGACTGCCTACTGCCTCCACCTTTGAAGGATGGATGTTCCTAGTAATTGAAGAGATCATTACTAAAGGAAGGAAATTCCACTGGACTCAAGTATTAAGTGATAACATGCATGAGGCATTCAATAATTTCAGAGATAAACAATTGTTCAGATGGACTTCTTATGTTGTATACTCATTGGCAAGAAGAAATGAATATGCTGGGTTGTCAAAAGTAGGGGTAGTTGGAAATGATGAACAACATCAAATTAAAGTTTATGAATGCTACACCCAATTGGTGTTGTCCCAATCTCTCATCCATTACAAAAGGGTGAATGATGCCTTCACGATGTATATTACTAGATTATTACAAGGAATAATAGCCCTTAGGATATCCATTGAGGCCATGAATGAAGTCATGAAGTATGGGAGGTGGTACATACAGTTCCAAAAGTTCACCTATTTGAGAATTCAAGGCTTCACCAGAATGCCATATAGACTACTCTGCTATCCCACAAACAAAGTAGTTCTCTTGGAATTATCAAGGCAGTTGATTACATGTGTAGAAAAATTGAAACACCTCCATAGAACAAATGTTTAGTTTCCCATCTTGTTAGGCAAATGTAACTATGCATGTGTTTCCTTGGGGGAAGCAGAACACTCAGATACAGAGCTCCAATTGCTTAATCTTCATTTTTACACAAATAGAAGTCACTTTGATCCGCACAGGGTGATGGAGAAGTTTGTGAGAAAAAAAATGTTTCATAAGATGTACCTAGAGGACTTTTGGGCCAACTGTGTAGACGATTATGAAGTGCTGAAGAGGACCCACTCAAGGTTGTCCTTGGGTTTTATAAGGAAGTTTCATATCATAGATGTCCCAAATCAACTTGATGATGATGACAATGTAATACAAAGAGGATCTTGGGAGGCCCAGTATAACCAACCAATCCCATTGCCAAATTGGGCCAATGCAGAAGAAAGTTCTTTAGAGGAAGTGATGAAAGAACCAATAAAATTGAGTAAGTCTTGGGTGAGAAGTCAAGTTGTTGTACTGGAGAGACAAGGAGTGCAACTTACATACACAACACTTGAAGATGAAAAGGAATCTGGGGATGAAGAGGATGTACAAATAGAAGTGCCAGATGAAGCAAAGCTAGCTCAAGAGCTTGCCAGGAAATCAAATAGTGAAGAACATATCCCTTTGGCAAAGAGAGGTAAAGGGAAAAAGGTGAATAAGGCTGCTCCAAAAGCACAAAAGAAGAATATGCCTCCTGCAATGAGAACAAGGGCGTCTAAGAAGAGGGACATGCCTAGTGGACCAAGGGAAGGTTCCAAAACAAAGAAGACTAAGGTGAAAACTATTGGCATAACTATAGAGGCCTCTGTTGCTGCAACACCTGATAGCACAAACTTGCTAGTTACTTCTTCACCCCCCACTACTCTAATTGCAAATGCTGCCACACCTCCTCCTGCTATCTCAATTGTTGCATCTACTACCACTGCTGCAATTATCCAAGAAAATACTTCCGCCTCCCCTTCACTAGTGGTTACCATCTCTACTGCCTCATGTTCATTAATGGCAAACTTAAGTACCCCAAGTAGCCCCACTTCCTCCATTATTGTTTCTTCATTTCCTTCCATTTCTACCATGTCTTCACCTTCCATATCTTCTGTTTCACTTTCTACGTCCTTTTCATTGCCACCTATATCCTCTATTCTTTCATCCTCCTTATCTTCTCCCTCCACCACTGCACCTATTGTTATTTCCTCCATCTTACCAACTTCTCCCATCCCGCCTTCCTTGGGGTTTACTTCATTTGCAAACTTGGCACAGGTCAGCCTGTCTTCATTTGCAGCAATCCCAATATCTTCTGTTCCTAGTTCCCAAGCTATATCAACACAAGGATCAACTCCTCTAGCCATACTACCATTTCCAGGGATAGATAAAGTATGTGTCAAACTAGGTCTCGAAGAATCAAAAGTTTTAAAAGATGTATTCGAAGAGCTCTTTCCGAGGTAGTAAATGTTGAAGTAATAAAAGTATCTGACAATCGTGTAGAGGAGAACGTAACATAAACAGTCTTGGGGACATCTTAGTGAGAGATCTTAGAGAACTTGAAAGATATCAGAGATGCAGAGGAAGATGAAAATAAAGAGCTCGAGCAAGAACTAAAGTTGCTTGAGGCACCATCAAATGAAGATAATGAAAATATAGATATTCCTCAAGATTCTACATCTAAAGCACTTGATTGGCTGCAAAGCAGGCTAACTTATCAAGAGCCTTAGGTTGAGATTATGAAGCTAGATCTGTACAAGCTACACCAGATAATCTTTGAGCAAACTGCACAAACTATCATGAGAAGATTGGATAAAGACAGTGATCTTCGGACTGCCTTCATCACATTTCATAAGAGCAGGAAAGTACTGGAGAAAATGTATATTCAATACAATAAAGAATTGGAGATGTTCAGATATAGAGTGGATCACATCGAGAACCTAGACCCCGTTGAAATCAATCCAACATTATCAGCTTGGGTCATCTACAACAACAAGAAGACAGAAGAAGACAAAACCGATTTAGATGAGGAGCAATAGAATATTTTTTAATATTTTAAGATGTAATCCCATCACAAATATGTATTTCTATATTTGGAAGGTCATGTGACACTATTTTGTCCTTATTGTGCCTTGAAAATTGTCTTTTCAATATATGTATTCAAATGGGTATTCAATTTATCTAGGTTCAATATATTTGGAGGTCATTTTTCGTACTTTTCCTAAGAGACAAATTGTAATCCGGGAATGCAATGAGCTATTTCAAATGTATTTAATGTTGTTAAATCTGGGCCATCGGTGTTGAGTTAATCTCCGCTGTTCATTCAAAAACTTAGTATGGTGCTTCTCCTATATAAAGGGCTACCATTTCTCTCATTTGTAAGACTCTTGATGTTGAATTGTTGATGCTCTGCCATTTGAGATTAATACAAAGAAAATTTCTACAGTGATTCTGAGAATTTGTTCACTTGTGTTATCTATTTGGTTTCATGGTTCACTTCATGATTTGCATTAGTTAATCATGCTTTGCAATGTTGATGATTTGTTGAAGGTATTTGATGAATGTTCTAAGTCCATCCTTTTAGTTTCTTGCTGACTGTAAGTAGTTGTGTAAAGTAGTCTGGACTAATCATTTTATGTTAAGTTCAATTACATTACAATAGTTAAATCAAGCCAAAATTGGGTATTTAATGAATGCATGCAATCTGAAAATCTTAAAAATTCATAGAAGATAGCATCATTTTATGTAGTGCTCTAGCAATCAGTTAGCTTGGTTACTCAAGAAATTGGTTTAGAATTTAGAGCATTTGTCTACCATAAACAAATTGTGCATTGCGAATGTCACTTAGGAACTATCTAAACCCTACTCCCTTTTTATATTTTCTTTTAAAATCAATTGTTAGTTTAGGTTTTCTAGCAGCATTCTACATTGTCATATCAACTAAAAGTATAAGGGTTTGCATGAAGTGCTGTCCAACCTATTCAATTTGTCAAACTACATGTAAGACCCCTTGTAGGAACAACTAGTACATTCCAACTAAAAAATTCCAAGCAAGCTAAGACCTAGTTGTATTATCCTTGGAGTAGTCTTACCTAAGGTAGGATACTTTTCAAGAGAGGTGTGATCTCAACAGTCATACCTGCATTGTTGTGTGCTAAAAACACCATCAACACTAACATTTGTTTTAAAAAGGATAGATAGCATACAAAATAAAATTTAGAACTTAAGCATAATATCTTCATAAATTATTAGCATTAATAGGCTCTTTAAGAGGCATACCGTGCATGTCAACTAGTCTATATGAACCCGATCCAAAGGCTTCGATTATGATGTAAGGTCCTAACTAATTTAGGCTAAACTTCCCTTTTTCATCAGGAGTGGCATTGGCATTGTGTTGATTCTCGTAGAGTACGAGGTCTCCAACTTCGAATGAATGGTGGATGACACGCTCATTGTACGAGCGTTGCATAGACTTTTAATGAGCTTGAAGATGTTCTATAGCGTTTATGCATTGTTCATCAATCATTTCAAGTTGTTGATACCACAATTCCCTTTAAGTGTTGTCATCAAGGATGCCCTTAAGAGAAATTTGCAATGAAGAAATTTCTAACTCCAAAGGCATAATTGCATTGGCGCCATACACAACATTATATGGGGTAGTACCTATAGATGTACGAACACTAGTTAGATAGGCCCACAACGCATAATATAATTGAGTATGCCAATATTTTTAATGTTTGTTAATGGTTTTTCAAAAGATTTGTCCAATTATTTTTTAGAAGCTTTTACTTGTCCGTTTGATTGAGGATAATACATCATAGAGAAGTGCTGTTGAATGTGATATCTTTCAAGGAATTTCTTCACGTCTTTGTTCTTAAATGAGGCACCATTGTCAGGAAAAAAAAAGTGGAAGGAACACCAAATCGAGAGATTATGTTGTCTTGAATGAAGCAACATATTACTTCAGTAGTCGTGGATCGGAGAGGGACTGCCTCAACCCACTTTGTAAAGTAATTAATAGCTGTAATGATGAACATATGTCCTTGAAAAGGAGGAGAAATTTTTCCAATAAGGTCTAAGCCCCACACGAAAAATGGCCAAGGTGAAACCTGGGCACGAAGTTCCTGGGTAGGAGCTCGATTGAGATTAGTATGTTGTTGACATTATGGGCACTTTTTGACAAAGGAAAAGGAATCTCATTCCATGTCTTGCCAATAGTTACCCATATGAAGTAGCTTTTGAACTAGAGATCTTCCACCGAAATGTCCTCCGTAGGCACTTGAATGTGCCTCTTCCAGAGCAATCAGGATCTCAG
This sequence comes from Cunninghamia lanceolata, assembly GCA_027924645.1. NCBI lineage: Eukaryota > Viridiplantae > Streptophyta > Pinopsida > Cupressales > Cupressaceae > Cunninghamia > Cunninghamia lanceolata. Next base: position 18,429,989 of record BSBN01000112.1, on the reverse strand, counting down.
AGTTATTAAGGTAGCGAAGGAGAGGACCTTCGTAGCTTTGATGATATAAAAATTTTGATAAGATGATGTAACATGCTACAAGTTTGCATATGCAAACTCGAGTGCTTCTGGATGACGGATCAAGGAAGGTACGATCATGCAAATATTGAAATATATGAGAGTACCATTCTCTTGATTCTACATTATCAAAAAAGGCAACTTCAAGCATTATCGAAGGTAATGTTATATTATGGATAAGGAACTTATAATCTCCCTCAGAACTATTGAAGGAGAGGAGGGAAGCAACACTTGCCATTGCATCTGCATGTTAGTTGTCCTTTTGTGGGATTGTGTCAATTGTAAAAGAGGAGAATTTCTTCAATAATGATAAGGTCAAGTCCTGATATTGAGATAACTTATCTTGCTTTTCTTTGATAAGATCCAATGACTTGTCTTATGATCAATTGAGAATCACCAAATATTAATATGTGTTTAATGTTTAGAGACAAAGCGGCACCCAAGCCAGCAATAAGGGCTTCGTACTCTGCAATGTTGTTAGTACAGAGGAAGTTGAGATGGTAAGATAGGGGAATTGGATTACCCAAAGGGGGTACTAGTATAACAATAGCACCAGAGCCAGTTTGACATCTAGAACCATCAAAGAATAATTTCCACTTATGCTCAGTTTCCACGAAAAGGATTTGATCATCAGGAAAAGATTTGTGATTTGCAATAGTGAATGGTGAAGGACCTTCCACTAAGTGGTCGGTCAATGTTTTTCCTTTAATTGCCTTTTGGGAGGCAAATTTAAGATCAAACTCCATTAACAACATAACCCACTTTGCTAAGCATCCTAAAAGATCTATTTTGGCAAACATATGCTTTAAAGGATCAAATTTTACAATTACGTTAATTTCAGCATTTAGGAGATAATGCCTTAGATTTTGTGTCACAAAAATAAGAGCAAGGCATTTCCTTTCTATCATAGTGTATCATGTTTCATAATCGATCAAAGTTCAGCTAATGTAATACACAACACATTATTTTCCATCATCATCATGGTGTGCTAACAAGGCTGCAAGGGCGTTAGGAGATGTCGATGTTTAAATAATGAATGGTCTTCCAGAGACAGCCAATTGTAAGATGGGTAGATTGGCAAGATATCTTTTGAGATCGTCAAAAGATTTTTGACAATCACTATCCCATTTAAAGGTAGATTCTTTCTTTAGTAGTTCTTTGAAAGGAAGAGCCTGATCTGTGAGTTGTGAAACAAATCAACGGATAGCCTGAATCTTTCCTTGTAAGCTATGAAGTTGTGAAACATTCTTAGGAGATGGCATGTTAACAATAGTGTCAATCTTTTTCATGTCTATCTCAATACCATGATACGAAACAATGAGTCCTAATAGCTTACCACTATTAACACCAAAGATGCATTTATGAGGATTCAAGCTCATGTATTTTCATATGCGATCAAAGATTTGACGGAGAATTTTGACGTGATCCTGATGTAAAACTGATTTGGCCAAAATATCATCGACATAATCCTCTAAGATGTTATGCATGAAATCATGAAAGATAAGCACCATAGCATGTTGATAAGTTGCACTGATATTCTTTAATCCAAATGGCATGACAACCCAACAAAATGTTCCCTAAGGAGTTATAAAATTTGTTTTATATTGATCCTGAGGATTGATGAATATTTGATTATAACCAACGAAACCATCCACAAAGGAAAGTTACACATGGCTAGTAGTAGAATAAAAAATAATATCAATATTAGGAAGAGGAAAATAATCCTTCAAAGATGCTTTATTTAAGTCTTGAAAATCATTACACATTCAAATACAGTTATTGGATTTAGCAACAACCACAATATTCGAGATCCAAGGTGAGTAGTCAATGGGGTGGATAAAGCCTACTTGTAAATGTTTCTCTATCTTAGCTTTGACCAACAATGCAACCTTAGGATTCATCGTACAAATCTTTATTTTAGCTAGTTTAGCATCAAGATGAATGACAATATTATGTGTTACCACATGAGGATCAATGTCGGGCATATTAGAGTATGTCCAAGCAAAGAGGTCAAGATATTCATGTAAAAGAGATGTAGTTTCTTGTTTTTCTTCTAAGTTTAAACAATTCCCAATAGGGATGACTTTTTCAGGGTCATCCTTATCCATCAAAACATCAACAATTTTCCCATTAATGAGAGTACTGTGGTCTTGATTGTTAGAAGGATGAAGGGATTCTATAGGTGACTCATGAGATGTTGAGGTATCATCAGATAAACAAGTGTCCTTCCTAAAGTATGCTTCTACATTTAAACAATAAGGAAGGCCATGATCGTGGTGATAACGAGGCAAGTGATCATAAGCTCCTAAGAATTTGACCAAAGCTTCATCTATTGAAAAAGTATCTAAAGGAATATCTTGAGAATTTGTATCAATCAATTCCAGATACACACATTTAAGTGAAGATGATGAGATTGTATTAACATTTAGATTAGGATGATGAGCGGCTTTGGTGGGCCCTAAAGGACAATATCCAATTCCAAATGAAGAGTAATGTACATTAGCCTCCAAAGGAACTTTAATACCCTGCTCCCTTATACCACAACCATTACCATTGTATCCATATTGAGAGAGGATTTAAAACCCTCAACCATATAGAGATGCCATTTTCGATGAGGAAGGAGGCGATCCATAGGTCTCATATTCCATGGTATAAGCATAAGTATTATCATTATTATGTTTCAAGAGAATTTTAGGTGATATAGGAGTAGAGATTGAAGCTACCTTAGGACTTTTTGACTTTAATGGCGAGACTTTATATTCTCCTACAAAGGTAGGTGTAGAGTCTAACGAAACCCAATCATCACCAAAGAGTGTATTTGAAGGTGAACTAGATTCATCTACCACAATCTCCTCAGGAGAATAATTAATTTTAGGAAGAGGAGAAATGGACTTGAAAAGTTTTTTAGTTTTAACTTTAGTTTATAAACAACTATCTGTAATCGGATTAGCTTTAATTATATAAAGTTGATCATTGTGAACAAACCTGACCGATCGATGAAGGGTAGATGGGACTACCTCCATGGCATGAATCCAAGGTCTACCAAGAAGAATATTGTATGAAAGAGGATTATGCATGACATGGATACGGGTAGGCAAAATCACAGGACCAACCCTGAGAGGCGAGGTGATGGTACTGAATGCTTGTCTACCAACATTATCAAAGCCACAAATGTTGATTTTATCTAGTTTAATTAGAGAGGTATCAACATTGATTTTATGTAACAAGTCTATGCCATAGACATTAAGACCTGATCCATGATCAATCATGGTACGTCTAACTATTTTTCTATGAATGAAGACAAATATCATAAGAGGGTCATTTTAGTTTTGAACTTCTATGGGAGGCAACTCATGTGGTTGAAATATAATATCCAATTTAGTCACATGCATACAATCAAATAGAGCTGCTACTTCATTCGACTGAACAACAGGTGGAACAATCACCTTTTGTAAAGCTTCTTGGAGCATTCTGTGGTATGTAGGTGATGTTTTTATCAACTCCCATAGAGAGATCTTTGTTGGAGTAGCCCAAAGCTGCTCAACAAGATCATATTCTCTACCATTATGAGTAGGAAGATGAGGTTCTTGAGGAAGAATAGGTTGAGAAGTGGGTAGAGAAGTAGGAACAAATTGAATTTGTTTCTTTTGTTTGTTATGCCTAGTGTTGTATGTGTGAGTAAATTCTTGATGAATAGGTTGATGTGACATATTTTGATTAGAAGGACTATTTCTAGTGATTTGTTTTGCATAACTAAGTATGTAAGCAGGAGGTCTAGGTGTCTTTGGTGAACCTCCTATTATAATAGGTGTTTTAGGAGCATCATTTTGAAGATACACAATAATTTTGGGTTTCTCAAGATCTTTTGGGGAACTAAAAACATAAATTGTATTAATGATTCTTTGAAAACAAGATGGTTTAGCAGTCGTAGAGGAAGATTCTGAAGAGATAAAGTCCTCCAAGGCTTCATCTAACATACCAAAATTTTCACTACTAAATGGTTCATCAAAGGCATTGAAATCTTGAATAAAATAATCCGATAGAGTTGTATCTTATTCTTTTCAAACTTTATGGTAATAAGGAATGAAATTAAGTGTCTTTATGTTTAATGAGAAAAAGTATCACACTATGTGCAACAAAGTTATCCTATAGATAGCAAGAGTATACTCAAATTTTTTCAATTTCCAAGCTAAACTTCTCATAAAATAAAACCCTTAACCAATGTAAATGAATTAAAGCAAGATGTATGATTAAAGAATGTATCTCAATTTCAAATACAATAAGATCTAAATAGCAGATCAACAATTTAAATTGCACTACCAAGATCTAATTTCATCCAATAATATAAAAAATATAGGCTATTTTTGAATCAAAAGCACATTCTTATTCTTCCAATTCACATGACAATATGCAAAGAATGTACTAAGGGTAAAGTATAATTAATTACAACAAACAAGCTTACTTTAACCAACCTAATAATACCAACAAGATCTAAAATTACGAGCTAACCCTTAAACTCTAGATCTAAGACTAGCTAGGTTTTTGAGAAACACAAAGATTTTACAACCCTTTTGATGAATTTAAGTGCAAAGTTTACTATATGAAATCTACAGAACTATGCTTTAAATCAGATTTGTAATAGTAAACAAACTTTTTCAGCAAGGAAGGAAGATGCAAAAGGTGTAGGAGACGTCAGGTTCACCAAAATATGATGTAGAAAAGAGAGGTCTAGCTTTAGGAGCCAAACTAGGTCAAAATCCTCTTCTACAAGACATTGAGACATGAACCGAGCTTAGCTTCTACCCTTGAGGGAGAGCTTAAGCTATAGAGGTCTTGCCTCTTTTCTATATAGATGAGTGCTCAACCAAATCCAACCAATTAAGCTAGGGCACAAGATTCGAAACCCTAGTTTATGTTATAAACAAACTAACAGGCGACTGTCAAAACCAAATTAGATGAGTAAAAGGAACAACAAAGAATATAAAATAGGTCAAAGCTGGCACTTGTCAGTAGGCAGACATAGGACTAGGGTGCTTGGGCACCTAGGACCTCCTTTAGGGCTTTCAGGAACTGTATGATTTTTTGGGTCTGTACTTGCAAGTGTTTCAGTCTTTCATCTTGCCACCTTTCGAAACCTATTCATCAGCTCTGTACACAAGAAAGAGGAGGAAAAATGTTGTGGAAATATAGGAGCTTGCCTCAGTCAAATCCTTGTTTTAGTATTCCTACCTCACAGATAGACAAGATTAAATCCAGATGTCATGTGTGCTCAGAAATCTTAACTATGAGTAGTAACCCTAGCCCTATACAACTCAAGTAAATAGAGAGAGATGATGTAAATGATGATTCACTCAATAGAGTGAATAACTTCATATCGAGGACCAAGATTCATGGAAGGTCTGCAGAACAAGAAGGCGTTGTCATTGTACCCTTGGCAAGTACTCAAGACAAACTCTAGTTGGTGGCTCCAACCCTTCTCCCAATCATATTCCAACCTAGGATCTCATAAGATAGACTCAATATCTCATGTCCTAGCCTTCATTCAAATCTTTCCAAGAGAAAATTAGACTTCGATTGGTCCAAAAACCTGCAATAAACAATGGCATATAGAGTGCAATAACAATAGAGCTTGTTCACATAAAAATTTCTTCCAAAAGATCTTCCCCTTTCCAAAAATGATTCAATTCACTTACCTTTATACAAGGCTTATAAAAAGAGAGTAATTCAAATCAAAATGTTGACATAACATGCTAAAAACCGAATTCAAATTTAGGGTCCGCCTAAGCCACATTAAGGAAAAGTTGTTCGTTAAAATTGTCCCCCTGAATCTCAGAAGGGAGTAGGGCGCTTGGGTGCCCTAGGCCCAGGGCCAGTTCATGACTTAATTTTTCTTTTAGTGTGGGGCTAACTTTGAATCATCCTTCATTTTTTGGATTTGTGACAGAACCTTAATCAAGATTACGACTTATTCTATAAACGAGGCCAAAAGAGAGCTCTAAGGGTAGACCTAAAAACAAACTAGGCTTGGGACCACTAGAGGGAGGAGAAAAACATAGTGAAATTGTGCCTACACACAAGTGTACATAATTTATGATGTTATAATAAAAAGGGGGGAATGTTAATTTTCTTACATGTAAACCTTAAGGGGGGTGTTAGAATAAGTAAGGTTTTACATTTAGTAGATAGTTTTAAATAAATAAATTAACATGCATATGTTAATTTATAGGTTAGTTAAAATAATAAATAGTGGGAGTTAGTTTCCCATATGGAAGTTGCTTAGGGTAGTTTGGTTAGTTGATACAAAGAGGCTATTATAAAAGCCAATGTAATGTGATGAACAAAATCAATCTATAAATCATCAATATTATTTTCTGTTTGTTGTGCAAGTGCAAATGTAGTTTCTCCATCATTGTGTATGTGCTCACAAATTTAATAAATATAACATAGTGTTTGTTGTACTCCCCCTAAAATGTTGATTTTTTTTAGTATTTCACAAATCACTTTAGTGGAAAATTAGCTAACATCATGTAATTTTTGCCTGATTATTTTGTTAATATTTTAATGAATATATGATTTTTTATGAATTTTCAAAGTGGACACATCCTAAAAAAGAAAATTTGAGTGTGCTCCCCAATAATTTTTTTGAAAACTAATAAAAAATCAAAAAGAAAAATTTCAATGTGTATAGAATAGAGTCTAGAATCTTAAAATGTAATTATTTTCAAATTTTAACAAATGTGTAAAAAATGACACAAAAAATACTACACGTAGATTTTTTGCAAAAAAGAACACATTAGAAAAAGAAATTGAAGATGGAAACCTTAATGTTATCATATTTTAGAAAAAATACATGGTTAGAAAGCTAATAAAAAACTTGAAGTCATCCTCAAATTTTGTCCTATTAACATTGAAAAACATGTAAACTTGATGGAGAGCATGCTTAGGATTTTGTTGATTTTCTATGTTTTCTTAAAACACATATTTGGTGTCTAAAAGGTAGGTCCAACCCTTTAGGTTGGATTCCCAAGGAAAATCTAGCTCTTAGGGTTGGAATTTCCCAAAGCAGGCAAAAATGTGCTCACGTTATAATGCGAGCACATTTTATATCTATTGAAATCCTTTGGATGTTTAGTTAATACGCTTTACAAAATTAATGTCACCCCTCCATTGTCTTTCCCTCTATAGTAGCCTCATTTCTAAGAAGAGACAACTGTTATATTATTAGGTGATGATGAGGAGGAATCTCTCTCTCTCTCTCTATATATATATATATCCCTCTGTCCCCCTCTCTTTATCTATCCCTCTCTATCACTATCTCTCTATCTACCCTCTCCCCCTCTCTAACTCTTCCTCTCTATCCCTATCTCTCTATCTCCCCCATCTCTCCCTCTCTCTCTCTCTCCCCCCCTCTATCCATCTCTCCCTTCTCTCCCTATCTCTCTCCCCCTATCTCTCTCTCCTCTATCCCTATCTCTCTATCTCACCTCTCCCCCATCTCTCCCTCTCTCTTTATATCTCTCAATATCCCCCTCTCTCTCTCCTTGTCTCTCTCCCCCTATCTCTTTCCCTCTCTCTATAGATACTCATGCTCATTTTATCATGGTGTTACTATTTGTTCTTGATTCCTAAGTATACCTACATACTAAGCATTCTAAGCATAGATATAAATGGATTCAACATACTAAGCATACCTCCATGGTATGTAGTCTCATAGAATGCAATGATTGTAGGATATGCACAAAATGGATTTGTTGAAAAGGCTTTAGAAACTTTCAAGTAAATGCAATTGGTGGGTGTAAAACCGAATTCCTCAACCTTTTCCATCACCCTCCCTACCTATGCCAAAATGGGATCTTTGGAATAGGGTATGGACATCCATCAAAACATCTGGTGAAATTCCCTAGGAGACATGAATGCAAAATATGGAAGCATAGAAAAGGCACATGAATTGTTCAACAAAACACCTCAAAGAGATGTGGTCTCATGGAATACAATGATTGCAGGATATGCACAAAATGGATTTGTTGAAAAGGATTTAGAAGGTTTCAAGTAAATGCAATTGGAAGGTGTAAATCCAAATTCATCAAGCTTTGCCAGCACCCTCTCTACCTATCCCAAAATGAGATCTTTGGAACAGGGTGTGGACATCCATCAAAGCATGAAGGATATGTGAATTTCACCAGATGTTGTTGTTGCAGCTGCTCTAGGAGACATGAATGCAAAATGTGGAAGCATAGACAAGGCACATGAACTATTTGGAAAAAACACCTCAAAGAGATGTCATCTCATGGAATGCTATGATTGCAGGATATGCACAAAATGGATTTGTTGAAAAGTATTTAGAAAATTTCAAGAAAATGCAATTGGTGGGTGTAAAGCCAAATTCTAGAACCTTTTCCAGCATCCTCCTTGCTTGTGCCAAAATGGGATCTTTTGAATATGGTATGGCCATCCATCAAAGCATGAGGGATATGTGAATTTTGTCAAATGTTGTAGTTGCAACTACCCTAGGAGACATGAATGAAAAGTGTGGAAGCATAGACAAGGCACATGACATAATGCCTCAAAGAAATGTGGTCTCATGGAAATGCCATGATTACAGGGTATGCACAAAATGGATTTGTTGAAAAGGCTTCAAAAAATTTCAAGCAAATGCAATTGGCTATTGTAAAGCCAAATTCCTCAACCTTTGCCAACATCCTCCCTGTCTATGCAAAACTAAGATCTTTGGAATAGGGTATGGACATCCATCAAAACATCAAAGATATGGGAATTTTGTCAGATGTTGTAGTTGCAACTGCCCTATGAGACATGTATTAAAAATGTGGAAGCATACACAATAAACATGAACTGTTTGATATAACACCTCAAAGAAATGTGCTCTCATGGAATACCATGATTGCAGGATATGCACAAAATGGATTTGTTGAAAAGTCTTTAGAGAGGGAGAGAAGGAGATAGAGAGATAAACATATAGAGGGAGAAATAGATAGATATATAGATAGAGGGAGAAATAGAGAGATAGAGATGGGGTGAGAGAGAGAGAGAAGGGGATAAAGATATACATACATAGAAAGAGGGAAAGATAGAGATAGAGATATAGAGTTAGAGAGGGAGACATAGAAATAGGTAGGGGAGAGGGAGAAATAGAGAGAGACAGAGAGAGGAAGACATAGAGAGATATAGAGAGTGAAACATAAAGAGATACAGAGGGAGAGGGAGAGGGAGAGGGAGAGGGAGATAGAAAGAGATATAGGGAGATATGGAGATAGAGAGAGGGAGACATAGAGAGATAGAGAAGGAGAGGGAGAGGGAAAGGAAGAGGGAGAGGGAGAGGGAGAGGGAGAGGGAGAGGGAGAGGGAGAGGAAAAGGGAGAGAGGTCAAGGGCCTAAGAGAAAAAGAGGCTGACCTAAAGAATATAATAGCAGAATCAAAGGAGGATGTCAAGAGGTTAAAGGACCAAATTAAAGAGATCAAATAGTTAGTGGCTCCCCTTGACCACATCAAGGTATTGTGAATATCATAGTGCAAGGCTAAATTGGAGGCCACATCATCTAAGCCTTGTGAATGAGAAGAGCCAAGAAGAAACCATATTCAACATGTGGTCCTTAGCTCCTTTTATCAAAGAGGTTCAATAAGGTTTCAAGACATTGATAGAGCTAGAGGCCTTTGTACAAAGATCTATGGCTCAAGTATAGGAGGTATCCTATGAATGCACCATTGAACTAGAGTGCCACTTTAGACTCTTATAGAATATCAATTTGCCCTTGGAAAAAGAGTGGGAGAAGCTTCTAGATTTTCCTTAGGTTGACCTAATTCCATTTATGAGCATGGACTATCATTGTTGCAACCTACAAGCATCGGCTAAAAGTAAATTTAATACACATGATTTGTACCCTTGGTCTTAATTTGATTGACTTGTATACCCACCATGAAATCTTCTACCCTATTCATATACTTATTCATTGATCCTAGGTGGAATTCATATTCTTGCAAGTGCAATCTTTCTCTATAATTGTGTGTCAATCAAGATATATGTTTAATGCTAATATTGTGCTTGGTCAAGATGTACGTGGCATGATTTGACTGAAGATATATGCCCTTAGTACTATATTAATTAAATTGAGACACAAAAGTCTATATATGCATATATGTAATTTATGTAATTGGGGTTTGTCTTTCAACCAGTTTTAGACACCTATAGCCAAATGATCTAGAGAGAGAGATGGATAGATAGAGGGAGAGAGATAGATATAGATGGAGATAGTGATAGAGATAGAGAGAGTGGAGAGATAGGGGGATAGAGAGTGAGGGAGAGATAGAGAGGGAAAATATAGAGATAGAGAGAGGTAGAGAGGGAGAGATAGGGATATAGGGAGAGATAGAAAGAGGGAAAGAGATGAAGAGATGGAGAGATGGGGAGAGATATTGAGAGGTAGACATAGAGAGAGAGAGAGATAGAGAGAGAGAGATAGAGATAGAGAGAAAGAGGGAGAGAGATAAAATAGATGGCTAGATAGAGGAAGGATAGATAGATAGAGGGAGGATAGAGATAGAGAGATAGAGGATAGGTAGAAAGAGACTCTCCCTATATCTCACTATCCTTCCTTTCTCTATCTCTCTATCTCTCCCTAGCCCTCTTTATATCTCCCTCTCTCTCTCTCTCTCTCCATATGTCCATTTCTATATATTTCTATCTTTATCTCTCCCTCTCTATCTCCATCTCCTTCTCTATCTCTCCCTCTCTCTATCTTTATCTCTCCCTCCCTCTATCTCTCCTTCTCTCTCTCCCTCTATCTATACCTCTCTCTATCTCTCTCTATCTCTCTATCTCCATCTCTCTGTCTCTCTCCATCTCTCCCTCACTCTCCCCCCTCTATCTCTCTATTTCTCACTCTATCTATCTATATCTTTCCTTTTTCCTCTCCCCTTGTCCCTCTCTCTATCTATTTATCTCTCCATCTCTCTATTTGTTGCTTTTTTATTTCAGTATTGACTATAGTACTGGTGTATGTCTAACATGGACTTAAATTCTGCACTACCTTGTTGCTTGACCATATTAATACCTTAATACTATTTCTTATTTTTTTCTCAATTGTCTTTTATCAAAAAAATATATGTAGATTTGAAATAAAGGAGAAGGAGAATTTGACAAGCTTGTTTTTTATTTCTATAAGGAAATAATGTGCTAGCATTATAACGCACTCACATTATGGCTTGGTAGTGATTGAGCCTAGGCTCGGTAACTATTGAGCCTTAACGTGAGCACGTTGAGCCTACCGAGCCTTAACATGAGCACGTTATAACATGCTCATGTTATATCTTGTTGGGACCAAAACGTGGTTTTGGCCACTTTTTGGTCCCTCATCTTTTTGCACATGCCCCAAATATGTTTTTTCTCTACCCTAATTAACAACCCAACTACTGTTATAGTCTCCTAGGAACTCCAACAACCACCAGAAGAAAAACACCCTAGTGAAACACTTTTCCACATGAATATGAATTGTTAAGGGATAATTGGATACAAGAGAATAATCAATAATATCAATATCAAGTTACCCAAAACTTCAATGAAATGGTGAACTAAGAAGATTCAAATAAATGATGAACAACAAAGCAAACCTTCCTTAATTCAAAGCTTCCATTGATTGCCTATCACAATCGATCTTGCATGTATGAATGATGCCCTCAGAGAGTGCACTTCCTCGCTATCCTTCAAGAATGCCAATTGGAAATGGTAATGATAGTTTATTGCAATGAAGAGGAGCTTCACAACAATGGTCGTAGTGCATAGTACGTAGTAGCGAATGTGATCACAAGCAATGAAGGAATTGGTACCAAAGGCGTGCTGTAATTCTTACAGAGTAACAATACTTAAAGCTTGGATGAATAGAATGGAAGAATTAGGTTTCTTTTATAGACTTGGGAAATAAGAGATCAACGGTATAGAAGACTTGCGAAGATCAACGATTGAGAATGGATGAGGAACTTGCAACGAATAAGAAGACATGTGTCTTGCTTTCTTTTGTATGAGAGGAATTATCAAGAATAGAAGAATGAGTTAAAGCGTTTAAAAGAATATAACAATCAGTTAAGTGATTTAAAACAAGAAGAATAGATTTGCATGAGAATAAGAAGATATTTTGCTTTATTAAATATTAGGAATATTTAATTGCATGTGCACAAGGATTGAATTATATTTAGGGATAACTCAATTTAGAAGAAATAGACAACTTAAATAAATATTTGATTTATTCAAATTTAGAGAAGATATTATTGGAAGAAACAATTAAATAATTGGTATTATTTAATTTTAGAATGAATTTGGAAGAACTAGAAGATAAAGAAAGCAAATTAAATAAATAAATTTATTTAATTGTTTGTGCATGATATGGAAAAATAAATAAAATATTTGATTGTATTTTATTTTTAGAGATTGAGAGAATTTAGATAAATTTGATTGATTTATTTAAATTTGGGAGAAGAATTGACTTAAATTAAATAATTAAGAATTATTTAATTGTTTGGAAGAATTAAATTAAATAAAAGATTTTACTTAATTTTGACTTTAGAAGAGGTAATTAAATATTTTGATATTTAATTAATTTAGAGGAATGTGAATCAAATAAATAAATTTGTTTATTTATTTATTGATAGAGGAATTATAAGGGAATAAACATTAAGAATATTTATTTAGACTGAATCATGTCATTTTTAGGCGTATACATTTTGCCCCTCTTTGATGCAATGTAGTTTATGGTGTTGCTTCAAAGATTAAGTTTCTGACAATGATACATGCCCTAGTTTGCCTTTGGTACAGGTTATAATGCTAGGATGCTGCCCCCTCGGGAGATTGGACGAGAAGAAGGCAAAAGGCGTGAGACAGACAATCTCACGAATAAGAAGGGAAAAATAGGTTAGGTTTGAAGAAAGAGCCGAATGATACATGATGCAAGATAGAATGATAACACACACAAGCAAGCAAGCAAGTATGTACAAATGATACAAGAACAAACAAGGATTGCCCCTGTCCAGTTGTAAACCAACGATATACTGATAACAATATACAACAGTGTTGTCATGGCGGGGAACGATAGATCCCTAGAGCAACACAAAGGACAATGTCTAGTTTCAGGAAATGAAGCATGTCGTGTAAGACACGTGTATTGGTCTGATTTTGACAAAGCTACATCCTGTATAAGACAAATGTTTGATTATAACTGATCGAGTTGGTTTACGACCAAACAAGGATCAAGACCACTGATTGTGATTGGATCATTTGACAATATTGACTTGAATTAATTGGTATGTATTTAAGGATAGAATTGCATGGGGTTCATTGCTCAGATTGATTGGATTGAGAAGAATGGATCACAATGATTGATAGAATTTTGATCGATAGAAGAATGACTCGACAGAAGAACTCACAAGCTTCATTTTGTATTGATACTCTGCATTGTTTGGATCTTTTATTACATGGGATATGGATGTATGGATGTATAATGGATGTATGATGGATGCTTTGCTTTTGACATCTTGATGGTGCAAGTATTTTGAAGTGCTTATTTCATCATTGGGTGATTTTTTTGGTACTTTTTTCGAATGTTGTAAGTTAATACAAGCATCTAAGTATAATTGAACCAAGATGACCTAAGTGGATACAAGAGAATAATCAATAATATCAATATCAAGTTACCCAAAAATTCAATGAAATGGTGAACTAAGAAGATTCAAATAAATAATGAACAACAAAGCAAACCTTCCTTAATTCGAAGCTTCCATTGATTGCCTATCACAATCATTCTTACATGTATGAATGATGCCCTCAGAGAGTGCACTTCCTCGCTATGCTTCAAGAATGTCAATTGGGAATGGTAGTGATAGTTTATTGCAATGAAGAGGAGCTTCACAACAATAGTCGTAGTGCATAGTGCGTAGTGCGTAGTAGCGAATGTGATCACAAGCAATGAAGAAATTGGTGCCAAAGGTGCACTGTAATTCCTACAGAGTAACAATACTTAAAGCTTGGATGAATAGAATGGAAGAATTAGGTTGCTTTTATAGGCTTGGGAAAGAAGATATCAACGGTATAGAAGACTTGAGAAGATCAACGATTGAGAATGGACGAGGAACGTGCAATGAATAAGAAGAAGACATGTGTCTTGCTTTCTTTTGCATGAGAGGAATTATCAAGAATAGAAGAATGAGTTAAAGCATTTAAAAGAATATAACAATCAGTTAAGTGATTTAAAACAAGAAGAATAGATTTGCATGAGAATAAGAAGATATTTTGCTTTATTAAATATTAAGAATATTTAATTGCATGTGCACAAGGATTGAATTATATTTAGAGATAACTCAATTTAGAAGAAATAGACAACTTAAATAAATATTTGATTTATTTAAATTTAGAGAAGATATTATTGGAAGAAACAATTAAATAATTGGTATTATTTAATTTTAGAATGAATTTGGAAGAATTAGAAGAGAAAGAAAGCAAATTAAATAAATAAATTTATTTAATTGTTTGTGCATGATTTGGAAGAATAAATAAAATATTTGATTGTATTTTATTTTTAGAGATTGAGAGAATTTAGATAAATTTGATTGATTTATTTAAATTTGGAAGAAGAATTGACTTAAATTAAATAATTAAGAATTATTTAATTGTTTGGAAGAATTAAATTAAATAAAGGATTTTATTTAATTTTGACTTTAGAAGAGGTAATTAAATATTTTGATATTTAATTAATTTAGAGGAATGTGAATCAAATAAATAAATTTGTTTATTTATTTATTAATAGAGGAATTAGAAGGGAATAAACATTAAGAATATTTATTTAGACTGAATCGTGTCATTTTTAGGCGTATACATGAATAATTACCACTTGATAGGAAGAAAGAACAAACACAATAGAAGAAGAAGAGCCACCAAAAGATAATGGCTATACCTTGGCACTATTCAAAATGGGAAGCAAAAATGCATGACCTCTTCATGAAAATAGATGGCTACTAAAGGAAAAATGATTGCCAATATTTTTGCCTTAATTGATTTACTTTTATGCATGCCAAGTGTCAAGCACATGCAAGCAATAAAACATGCAACCAAAAAATATTGTGATTCCCGTAATGTAAGGTTGGAGAAGTTATAAAGTGAGTCAATCTAGACAAAACCAATGATAGGTATCCCTTGGAGTCAACACCCTCATCACTTCCAATTGTTATTTTCGCCTTGTTGTTGAAGTCATCCCAATTGTTACCAAAGTTATAGTTTTTTTGAGTGAATTCATGTTGATGTCAAAGTCACACAAGATACTGTCAAAGATAGAAGTACTACAAAAGTGACTTTCTATCAAAGTTACACATAGGCTACCACTCAAGTTACACACAAGCGTGTTGCCAAAGATTACAGTGGTGTTGAAGATGCTCCAAGCTACCACTGAAGTTAAACATTTAACTAATCTAATTGAAGATTCCCTATCTACGGTCTTGTGTGTAAGGATTTTGGGTAAATGTCATGCTTGGTTTCAAGTCATAAAGGTCTAAAGAACATAAATCTTCTCAACCACCTTTATTCTTTTTTTTGGATGATGCAAGATTGCTCATGGACCTAGATGGCCTTACATCATACATGTCCATATTGAAATTTTGTGAGCAAGGTTCTCACAAAGGAGAACTAAGTGGTAGAACCACCTTTTTCAAAATGCACACAATCCTTAGCATGTTTCATCATTAAATTTAGGTATGAAATAAATATCTTGATTCAACTCTTATAGCTTGTGGTTGGGCCATATCTCATCTACCTTCATCAAGTTTGGCCTTTCACTTGCACTCCCATTGCCGATCTCTATCCACCAAATTCCATCCTCCTCCAAATTCTTCTCCTCTTTCCTTTTTCTCTTGTGGGATTCGATTCGCCATTATTTATCCACCTCCACACAAGTCTCTCCTTCATTTTCCACTTACTACCTCTCTTGCACATAAATTAAAAAAATAATATTATGGAAAGCAAGAGCTTCCATAGGAACCTCCTCATTCTCTTCTTCTTGTGCGCTTAATTGCACCACATCCACTAACATATTCATTCCACTAAGGGACATACTATAATTGAATTCTACACTCAAGATTCTAAATAACAACTCCACTTTCTTAGAGTTTAACACAATATGCATGATAGAATCAAATAATTCATCCATCAATAATTTATTTTTATTTTCATCTCCCTTAACCAAGATTTCCTCTTTCACAAAGGGTTCTTCTAATAGCTTCCCTATTTTTCTCATCCCCTCTTCTAATATGTGATATTATCTACACCTTCATCTAGATATCTATCATGTATAGGGTCGTCATAGACCACCATTCAACTTTTAATTTGTTTCATCCTCCAAAGGTAATTCCATATAGTCAACCCTATCAAGGTGGTTGACCCCAGTGATATCCCCTAAGTCCTTAACAACCAATGCAAAGCAAAGAAATAGACTTACTAGAAAGTAAAAGTGCACAATTAGTAGGATTAGATATGTGCATTACAAAGTGGATGCATGCCTACGAAAACTATCTAGAACCTTGGATTTTACCTAGAAGAGGACACAATTGTACATAGAAACTAAGGTAGGATGTGAATCCAAACTACCTATTTTCTATGCAAGAACAATAGACTTCAATGTCACATTGAATTGTTTACCAAGATCAATTCTAGAGCTAAGTACCTCCTATCATTTACACTTAATTTTCTTACTTAATATTTAACTTTGATACAATCATTCCCACAAATGCTATTAAATTAATTTAAGTTGATTTATACTTATGTATATGCATCTTATTGGATTAGCCCAAATTAAATATAGAAAAAGTTATTTTTCCTTATGCTTATATAACTAAAACTTAAATTTTATTGATTTATCACTAATTAAACTGAGATATTTTCCCTTTACACGTGTATCAACAACTTCCTATGACTTTAATGTTAAAAGAGCTATAGTTTTCACAAGCCAATCAAAATTTTAAAAAATAATAATAATCAAATTGTATGAATATGATTATAAGAAACCAATAAGAAAAATACAACACTTATGTTGACTTACATTGCCTCCTTATAGGTAAGAAACATCTTTAAGTTATGTAATAAAAATCAATGACCCAAATTAAAGTATTTAATTCATATTGATAGACCCCATGGTTTTAGTCAAATAGATGAACTTTCTATATAGAAATTTGGAGTTGACTAATAGAAGGGATATAATAATTGTTTAAGCTACAATTCAATACAAAGTTTGAGTTTATCAAGAATAAGAGTTGGGTAGTATTAAAGGAGAAAGCATGTTGGGAACATTTCAATTGGTGCACTTAAAGAAACACCATTTACTTTAGAACCATTATCTAGGACACTTGCATCCTTGGTTGTTGTCCACTGATCTTAGAATGACTATAAAATTGGCCCTATCAACAAGGTTGACCTACAAGAACACACCTCGTGATCCAACAATCTCCCCAAGGTGTTTCTAAAGATTATCAATCCTTAATAGTCAATGCAAAGTAGAGAAGTAGGCATATCTAAAAGTAGAAGTGCACAATTGGTAGAATTAGATCTACACATTAAAAAGTGGATGCATGCTTCTGAAAACTATTTAGAACCATGGATTTGAGCTAGAAGAGGATACAATTTTGCATAGAATCTAAGGTAGAAGACACATCCAAATTACCTATTTTTTGTGCAAGAATAAGTAGACTTCAACATCATATCAAATTCGTTCACCATCAGTTCTAGATTTAAGTACCCCTATCCTTTACAATTTATTTATGTACATAATATTTAACTTTGGTATAATCACCCACAAATATCATTAAACTAATCTAAATTAATTTATACTTATATATGTACATCTTATTCTAAAAAAAAGTTGTTTTTCCTTACACTTTTTTATATATGATTTTTTAGTAATTTGTTTATTTGCTCTCCACATATCAACTTCTTCCTATGACTTTCCATGTTAAATGAGCTATAGTTTCTGACAAATCAATAAGAAAACACAAATCAAATTGTATGAATATGATTACATCAAACCAATAAGAAAAATATAATAATAATAACAATTACCTAACTTAAGAGGAAAGAAACGTACTCTTCAAGTTATATAATAAAGTTGATGGCCGAAACCAAAGGATTGAATTCACATTGATAGACCTCATAGTTTTGGTCAAGCATCCAAAATTTATAATTAGAATTTCAAGGAGCCGACCAATAGAAGGGATATAATGATTGATCAATACAAAATAACGAGTTTATCAAGTATAAGTGGGAATAACTTTTGCTGTTGTTGGTTTTTGTTCAGTACTGTTGTCCTTTGCATCCGTGTCTGTGGGGGCTGCTTTGTCAGCATGATTTTGTAATTTTAGAATACAAGTTGGGTAGAAAATTGACACACAGAGGAAAAAGAAATTCTACGAAGATACAATGAATTTACTGGTACGAAGCAAATATAGAAAAAAATGGTTCAAATAGCTAAAATTTTCATGTGTTTCACTGGGGTGTGCTGGAACGCAGGGGCTTCCACCTTAATGATTGAGGATAATTCCTTTTGTCGCCTTCAACAATGTCCACTTCAACAATGTCTTCCCATGAATGTTGGGTTCTGCAATTCTCCATGATCGTTGTTGTAGTTTTGAAGTTGTGAAATTCAAAATAGACTTAGTAATGTGTCTAAATTCTAGTAAAAGTACCAAAGGTGCTACCAAATGGTTTATAGGCACAAATATTTATAGGTCTATCACTAAATGGCATATATTTATATATTTGATATGCATATTTAATTGTTCTTTGTATGTTTTGGTCATTTTGATATGCATAGTGTAACTATTCTTTGTAACGTATCATCATGATTTGATTAGTTGATCATTTTAATTTTAAAGCATAATTTTAAAAGGATAGAAGAAAATACTTGCAATTCAACTCTCTTACTAAAATAACACCTTTTGAAGTATGCCTTAGAAACATGTGTCTGATGAATGTTGTAAATGTTATTACATGAACTCTACAATGTAGATTTATGATACCATTCTTGCATCCTATAGAATTTGAGATATCCTAATTCTAACCTTAACCATAATTCTAACCTTAATTCTTACCCTAACCTTAACCCTAAGCCTAATTATAACCCTAAGCCTAACTTTAACCCTAACCCTAACTTTAACCCTAACCTAGCCCTAATTCTAACCATAACCCTAGCACTAACCATAATTCTAATCGTAATCCTAACTATAAATCTAACCCTAACTCTATTTCTAATTTTAACCTTAAATCTAACCCTAATTCTAATCCTAACCCTAACCCTAACAGTAATCTTAATGAATGTGTGAATGAATGTTGGCATTCACTCTATGTACATGCATATCTATGTGTGTGTGTGAAAAGTTAATTTTGGCATTCACTTTGTTTGAAGTGCATGTGTGTGTGTGTGTTATTGAACTAACTTTGACATTCATTGTGTGTGTGTGTGACTTTGAAAGTTAACTTCGACATTCATTGTGTATGTGTGACTTTGAAAGTTAACTTTGACATTCATTGTGTGTATGAATGAACGTTGGCATTCACTCTATGTGCATGCATGTGTGTGTGTGTGTGTGTGTGTGTGTGTGTGTGTGTGTGTGTGAAAAGTTAATTTTGACACACTTTGTCTAAAGTGGATGTGTGTGTGTGTATGTGAAAAATTAATTTTGGTATTCACTTTGTTTGAAGTGCATGTGTGTGTGTGTGTTTGAACCCTAACCCTAACAAAAATACTTTGATGTTCACTTTATGTGAAGGATATGTACAAAAATACTTTCAAACTTCAATGATGTTCACTTTGTGTGTTTGAACTAACTTTGGAAGACTGTTGAAAACTATGTATTTGACCATTATACTGATTCCAACACTATTTATAAAAGACCCTAAACTACACAAAACAAATATGCTCAAGTATTATTCATGCTAACACTGAACCAATGCATATCTTGTAATATTAACCATGAAACCCTGGATATACTAGGTCTCAAACTTTTCATGTGAAGATTGAACCAATGGATATCTTGTAACAGGTCGTTCCATTATGAGAAACAACGTGGTGGATATAGAGGAAACACTAAAGAATGCAAGCATCTCAATCTATAATGTTGTCTTCTCTTACTTCTAAGACAAAAAAGGGTAATAATGGTAGTTGGACACCATACAGATTAAAACCTTGTGCTTTAGCAACATGAGTTACAACTGGATAAAATACCACATCTAAGTCTCGATTGACTTTAACCAAAGAGATACCTCTTTGTCATAGCATCTAGGCCATGGAAGAGATGCCTCATGGTAGTGGCATCTAAACTGCAGATTAAAACTCATGATCATAGCATCAGTGACACCAAAGGGACACTTAATGGTCATAAAATATAAGACATACAAGACCTACCTCTTAGTGAGGCATCAACACCACAAAATAGATATCCCTCACTCATTAACATTTAAGTGTAGAAGTGCTCCCTCCTAGTATAATATTTAAGCTACAGGGGTGTGTACAAGAAAATGGGGGACTAAACAGTGGCCAAACCACTTTTTGGTCCTAGGAAGATAAAACGTGACCGTGTTTAGGATCGGTAATACCAAGCCTAAAACATGATTGTGTTATAACACATTCACTCTTTTGACTGTTAAAGATATAAAAAAATATACCTGCAAGTGGGTCATTTTCACTGTGCATTTTGGAGCTACCATGCATGCGCTCAACATGATCCACAAACTACACAAGGTAGGGTTTGCATTTTTTTCTAAATTTGAAAGCAAACTGAATTTGTTTTTCATTGATTTGATTGAATTTCTATTTTGAATTTTCAGCCAATACAACTAAAAACCCTAATCCAACAGATGGGATTCCAGTTGAAGAGGAGGCTCAAAACCCTCAAACTCCACCTTCACTTCCTCACCATCCTCGTGACACACAATAAAACTATTTCAAACAAATTGAAGATAATAAAAAAAACTTAAAAATTCCAATTGGAAGTAATGATAATCAAAGATCCCTTGCCACTTCCTTGGAGTCCATTATTTCTCATGATGATTCAGTCAGAAACCAAATCAACCAATGGGCAAAGTATAGGGAGATTTTCCATGAATTTTATGTAGATAAATTATCATACAAACAGGTTAGAGATGAGAAAATAGTGAAATCTAATCTATGTAAGCTTTTTGTCAATCCTAGAACAATATTAGCCATTACATGAGAGTTGTAAAAGATTCCCAATTCATTGGTGTGTGCACGATGGAATATCCCAAAACTTTTGGGATAGGTGGTGGATGGTCTTCGATGATCTACCATGTAATAATGGAGAGGTCTGACAATATTTTTTGAGGAAACTCTTGTTGATAACTGAGAGGGGGGGTGAATCAGTTATCCTAATTATTTCTTCTTTTGAACTTTCTTATTAATCAATGCAGCATTGAATCAAATAGACAAACATTACCATGAAATGAGAAACACATGACACAGTATTTTTGACGTGGAAACCCTGTTAAGGGAGAAAACCATGGGGTGATTAACCCAAAGATTATTCTCTGTTAGAAGAATAAGGAATTACAAAATGGCACTTGCCAATTAGGGCTCATTGCCCGAGCACACTGCTCACAAAGAGGCACACTGCCTACAAGGAGACACACTGTCTACAAAAGAAAGTTATACAATACTTGAACTGATTGGAAGCATCCACATATGCTGGAGTTCAGTTCCGGTTAGGCTCAGTACACTGATCTGCTGCATTTCATCTTTCCTCTTCTCTTTATTCTATTTTTCTTTCACATACCGGATCTTTCTTACTGCTTCTGCTTTGCTCTACTCTTATTCACATATATCACTACACACAACTTCCCTCTCACAACTAAATCCATCGTGCATATATATCCACACAAGTAATTTCATCACCTTTCTAGTCGGCATCCGAAATAGTCAATCTTTTCACTAATTCTGATCTGTCGGCTGAATCCTACCACATCAAGTAATGTGGATCAAGCATATACTTGTAGATATCACTAATCATGTCGGCCAAACATGATTCATGCCTTCACAACCTTTACCATCAACAGTAACACATCCAGAAAATAGTCTGATGTTCTATCAGTCAGTTCTTCCTCTGTTCACACTGTCACTTAGGAATCCGGTACTCAACTATTCATATCTTTTTCTTTGTCCATCACCAGAGGCTAAATCCTTGGAATATACTACTCAAGGTAGTCCTCTTGACTTCCCTAGATCCGCACTGCACCAAGATACTTCCTCTGAGAGATCCAGACCTGTCTGTTGGACCTTGCCACATGCTCTGTTCTTGTTCACCGGACCACAATAATCTTCATTCTGACTTCTGGTAGAGACACACTATGACTTGCGGATATGTGGGATGACCTATGTTGCCATCAATGACAACAACCATGAATCCATATAGTGTCTCTTGCCAACAACTGTATTGTGAGTTCATCCTCAAAAATATTCCAAACTACTTTGATATGCAGGATTTCTAGGGCAGAGGAGGTGGCTCTGCACAGGATAGACAGGAGGCACACCATGACTAGAGTTATTCAGCTAGAACCCTAGGGAGGCCACAATGTATCTCACTCCCTTCAACTTTGAAGGAGAGTGTTGAGGTGGAGACCCTACATTCTCATTTCCCTTACCCATTCTTTAGTGCAATGTGGTAGTGATCTTTCCCAAGCCGGTGAGGGTTAGACTAGTAGGTGTTGGTCCATGCATATTTACTGATCATGTGGAGCCTTATGTGATTATAGGTCAGAGGATACTTGTAATATAGACATTAGAGAGGATTCTCCATAGTTTTATGAGTATACCACATAGGGGCAGGGGTAGGGGCAAGCACAGGACACATCCATATTGGATGATATTGTACTGACAGATGACTTGTTGGATATATGACCTTTGATATTGATTCATGGGTAATTTTTAAGAAGGTTCTACAATTATAAGTCAAAATTAATGTAGGTAATTGTATGCATTATGAAATTCTAGGGTCAAAGTACCCATCTTGTGTCTATTAGGTGTCCACTGCAAGGCTATGATAAGAGGTCGAGTTGACAGGTATGTAATTTGTCACAAGATAGTAAATATAGTACGTGAAAATTTTTTGTCATATATCAATGGTAATGACAATTTGATGATGAACAAGTAGATGTTAGAGCTTCAACATTAGGAGGAGTTGGTTGGGATGGTCATAGAGGCAGTTTCACTGACGTAAATTTTACCATTTCTAATCATTATGCATTTAAATAATGTCATGTATCCATTTTGGTGAAATAACCTTGAACTCTATTTTAAGTTGATGACAAATTTATAGACTCCTCATGTTTGTCAGTTAGTGGACGTGGGCATTGCTGCAACTATTTTGTTTGCAAATCTTTTGATTGAGGCATGAGCCAGTAACATGTAAATGTCACTATGTATTTCTTGTTTTATCTCATGTCATTTAATTCCCATAAATGATATTCATGTTTACTCAATTTTTCTTCTTCATGCTTCTCATAAGAGGTCACAACACTGACCCATCCAACTACAAATGAAGAGAGACAACAAATGGTCGAGAGGGATCACTAGATTGCGGTAAGTGAAATTGATTACTTATGTTATGTTGTATATTTCATGTTTTCTATATTAATGTGGATATTTTTTCATTGCATTAATAGGTGGAGCTTCAAAAATCTCTATCGAGGAGGTCTATTCAGCGAACGAGAGAGCATGAGTTGTTGATTGATTCTCCATCTTCATAGCTAAGCAAGGGTCATCAATTATTTGATAACACTCCATAGGAAATTTGATTTTGAGACATTTTGTTGTATGCCTATATGGCTTTGTAAACATACTTTTCTATTTTACCTATGTATATCATTGTATATGCCTATATGGATTTATATATACATTATATGTTATTTTCATGACATTATATATATGATGATCAATTATGGTTATAGGATAGATAATGTATCATGCTTAAAAATTTTGATCTATTGGGTACGTGGTCTTCAATGTTCCCATGAAATGATATTATGTTTAATTATGGTTCAATATATGTTCCAAAGTGTTTGATTAATTTAAATACTTTGAGAGCATCCTTGCAAAATACATTTTATGCATATCCTGCAATCATGGCATTATATGAGACTACATTTCTTTGAGGCATCACATGTCAAACAGTTCACACACCTTGTTTATGCTTCCACATTTCTCATACATGTCTCCTAGGTTAGTTGCAACTATAACATTTGACAAAATTCACATATCCTTTATACTTTGATGGATGTCCATACCCTATTCCAAAGATCCCATTTTGGCATAGACAAGGAGGATACTGGCTAAGGTTGTGGAATTTGGCTTTACACACACCAATTGGATTTTATTGAAAGTTTATAAAGCCTTGTCAAAAAATCCATTTTGTGCATATCTTGCCATCATTGCATTCCATAAGATGACATTTCTTTGAGGCATCATGTCAAATAGTTCACGTGCCTTGTCTATGCTTCCACACTTTGCATACATGTCTCTCAGGGTAGTTGAAACTATAACATCTGACAAAATTCCCATATCCTTTATACTTTGATGGATGTCCATACCATGTTCCAAAGATCCCATTTTGGCATAGGCAAGGAGGATGTTGGCCAAGGTTGTGGAATTTGGACTACTTGCCAATTTCATTTTCTTGAAAGTTTCTAAATCCTTATCAAAAAATCCATTTTGTGCATATCTTAAAATCATTGCATTCCATGAGATGACATTTATTTGAGGCATCATGTCAAATAGTTCACGTGCCTTGTCTATGCTTCCACACTTTGCATACATGCCTCCTAGGGTAGTTGCAACTACAACATTTGATAACATTCCCATATCCTTTATGCTTTGATGGATGTCCATACCATGTTCCAAAGATCCCAATTTGGCGTAGGCAAGGAGAATGATGGCTAAGGTTGTGAAATTTGGCTTTACACCCACCAATTGTATTTCAATGAATGTTTCTAAAGCCTTATCAAAAACTCCATTTTATGCATATCTTGCAACCATCGCATTCCATGTGATCGCATTTCTTTGGGGCATCATGTCAAACAATTCACATACCTTATCTATGCTTCCACACTTTGCAACATGTCTATTAGGGCAGTTGCAACTACAACATCTGACAAAATTCCCATATCCTTTATGCTTTGATGGATGTCCATACCATGTCCCAAAGATCCCATTTTGGCATATGTAGGAAGGATGTTGGCTAAGGTTGTGGAATTTGGTTTTACACCTACCAATTGAATTTGCTTGAAAGTTTATAAAGCCTTATCATCAAATCCATTTTGTGCATATCTTGCAATTATTCTATTCCATGAGATGACATCTCTTTGAGGGGTTATGTCAAATAGTTCACGTGCCTTATCTATGCTTCCACACTTTGCTTACATGTCTACTAGGACAATTGAACTACAAAAAATATGACAAAATTCCCATATCTTTTATGCTTTGATGGATGTCCATACCTTGTTTCAAAAATCCCATTTTGGCATAGACAGAGAGGGTGCTAGCTAAGGTTGTGGAATTTGTTTTTACACCTGCCAATTGCATTTTCTTGAAACTTTCTAAAGCCTTATCAACAAATCCATTTTGTACATATCTTGCAATTATTACATTCCATGAGATGACATCTCTTTGAGGTGTTTTGCCAAATGGTTCACATGTCTTGCCTATGCTTCCACACTTTGCATATATGTCTACTAGGGAAGTTGCAACTACAACAAATCTGACAAAATTCCCATATCATTTATTCTTTGATGGATGTCCATACCATGTTACAAAGATCCCATTTTGGCATAGGCATGGAGGATGTTGGCTAAGGTTGTGGAATTTGGCTTTACACCTGCCAATTGCATTTTCTTGAAAGTTTCTAAGGCCTTATCAACAAATCCATTTTGTGCATATCTTGCAATTATTGCATTCCATGAGATGGCATCTCTTTGAGGTGTTTTGTCAAATAGTTCACATACCTTGCCTATGCTTCCACACTTTGAATACATGTCTACTAGGGTAGTTGCAACTACAAGATCTGACAAAATTCCCATATCATTTATGCTTTGAATTATAAGATTAGTCAAAATTACAATCTTGGTGAAGAATATAATATTCATGAGTAAATTATAAATTTTAAGAATTTTGTGGATTTCTTTTTAGGAAGTATACATGTAACTCGAGTTGAATTTGCAACACATTAAGCAAGGTATGTTAAGTAAGGTATGCAATGTGTTTGAAGTTTGATCCCTTAGTATTATAATTTTTTAATCAACCAATATTTGTCCATATTGGGGTGCAAAGACAAATTTTATTCTCAAAAGAATTTTCTAGAAAGTCAATATGAATTGTTTCCTAGACAACTGAATCCAAGAAACAAAAGTTGAATTATGAATATTGAAGCTAACTTTTATTTGGCTAACAAATAAATATATTGTGAACCTATTTGTAACAAATTATGATATGGTTTTCATATAATTAGTTTTTGTATATATTATTAGTTAAATTTTACAATTTGTGTTACGAAAAACATGGAATATGAAACATAAAATATAGTATTGTTGTTAAGAGAATGGTGGGTTCAAGGGAGGGTGCATCCAATCATTGGATTTATCATTTAGGCCTTTATAAGTTTTTTTAGATGGATCTAACAATTCATAGTTTGAATCATATAAGGAAATATAATTTGTTTATGCTAAATTATTACATGGATGCTAATTGTTAGTTAACATATTTGTTGTACTCTTCTTTTTGTATATGTCTCATAACAATCATGATATTGAAACTACTAGGTTTGATATGATAATCATAGATAATTTCTCATCTTACATGTTAAACATGTCCTCATTTCACCTTCTATATGTTTGACACCATTTCCTACCTTCATCTCACCTTAGATATATTTTTTGATGCAGGGGCATCCAGAAGCATTCAAATCAATTGAGATAGTTAATATTAAGTTGTAGAAAAGGGTAGAAAGATGGAAATGAGGAAGACAGGAAAGAATATGGGTAAGGTAAAGTCCCATTATTCTCTTGATAATAATTTGTGTGTAGATAAATTGTGTGTGCAGAGAAGGATGAGGAAGAAGATGAAGAGACAATTCGTGAAGAATTGAGAAGAGTGGAGGTGAGATTAGAAGCACTGAAGATTACAGTAGTATGTCGTGATGAAGGCATGGAAATAGAGAGTGAGAAAGAGGAAAGAGTAGAGGTTGGGGAAGAAGAGGAAAGTGCAACAATGAGCAAAAAAGTTGTAGTAGAGGATGAGGAGAAAGAAGATGAAAATATTGAGCAAGAGGATGCAAGTGCATCAGTGGTTGAAGATGAGAAAAGATGATGGGAGAAGAGGTTGAAGGTACAACTGTAGAGATTGAGATGGCAGTAGATAAAGAGGATAAAGATGATTTATTGTTGTAGATTTTGGCATTAGAGAAGGAGTGGATTGAGAAGTTTTCTAGTGAGATGAGAAGAATGAGTATGCAGCTGTGAGTCCTTTGGAGGACATGAAGATATTGATAATAGTGGATGGTGCAAATGGAAACGTTGTAGCAAATGGTGAAGAAGGAAAAGTTGCAGTAGTAAAGAAGAATGAGGTAATTTTTGATTTTGAATTCAGTTATGATGACTTACATTCAATGATGAGAGTAGAAGAGGATATTATTGTAGAGGATGAAGTTGCAATAGAAGATTTGTATATAGATGTTGGATGTTTGTGTATAGAGGTTGTGGAGGATGATGCAGGTGGAACTTGGTGGAGGTAGTCAGTTTGTGGTGGGTTGGATCCCATGAAGGAGGAGAGAAGAGGAGAGAGTATTTAGAGGAGAAGAAGGGAGATCCTTTGGCAGAGGAGGACAGTCTATAGTGGATATGAGTCCATAAGAGGAAGGAGGAAGAAGGTGCACACTTGGTGGAGGAGGACGACAAGTGTCCCAACCAGATGCTGGAAGAGGCGAAAGAAGTCTTTTAAGCCTAGAATACAACAATGGAGTTTGTTCCAGGTTGTTTTCAACCTAGAAGGGTAGTCCCACTACTCAACTCCATTTTATGAGTCCTACTCACAAAATTTTCTTACCTAGCATGTCTGATGCAAGAGCATCTGGGTCCACGAGCAATCAACATCAACAAAAAAATTGGGTTTGTTTCAGTTTTATTTTTGTTTATTTTTGTGTTGGTTTTGAGAAGTTTTCTTTAGGAAGATTTTCAATCTCAAATTGGCCAAGTGAGGAGCATCATCTTGTAGAAGGGCTAATTGGGTATCTCCAGTTCAAATTTGGTGAAGATTGGGCAAAAATTGGCTAAGTGTTCAGTTCGTTGATCCATCAGTTCATCAATTCATCAGTTTACCAATAGGAAATGTAGTTGATAAGCTTGGTGTGTGATCATGTTTTTATCAAAAATGAACTTTAAGCAAGTCTTCTTCGATATCAACAGTGTTTGAAGTTTGAAAACTTTGATTTTATCTTACAACCTTTAATGTCAGAAAAATGTCCAATTTGTGAATCCTTAGGTTCGCTAATGTCCTGCTTTTCTAATAAAATATTTCAAGTTGAAGTCAAAGGTTCTTTAGTTTTTGGAGAGAAGAAATCATCGATTGAAGAAAAAATTTTAAGTCTTCGGCTAGTTCGCAAGTTCTAAAAGTTGTCGATTTGCTAACAAGCATATGAACGAAGCTTTTGAGAAGAAGAAAATTTTTGTAAAAGACAAGTTACACTGATAAAAGAGGTTTGACTTTGTATTGAAAAACTTTCTTGTTTGCGAATTAGTTCATGGTTTTTAAAATTTACCTATAAGCCAATAAAGGGTTCGAGAAAGGTAACTTTCATCGATAAAGGGGTTTGATGGGTTAAAGTGTTGTACCGGAAAACATTTTAATTTGTGAAGTGTCTAATTTGCCAATAGACTGGGAAGGGGAACTTTTAAGTTTGAAAAGTACATCTTTTTGCTGATAACTACTTCATAGTGGGTGTCGGGGAATGTTGGATTTCCAAAACTTAAAGGAACGCCAATAATGAACGCAATGGTTGTGGAAAGGGCATTTTATGATGGACTGTCAAGAAGCCGCATATGTGTTGATTATTCAATATACATATTGGTGACTGTCATAAACTAATGACGATGTTTTACAGTGACGATTTAGTTTTGTAACTATCAAACTGCCTGGTAACCGTTCAACTATTTGGCAACCATTGAACCACTTGGTGATTGTTGAGTTTCAGTTATGAAACTAACTACTTTCTAGTTTCTTCCCAATTGGTTTATAAATTGGAAACTTTTGGATACTGGAGGGGTTGGCCATCAAGAGAAGGAAGAGAGGCTCAGCCAGAGAGCAGGAGAAAACTTGCAGAGAATGCAAGATAAGGTGCCTGAGGGTGCAGAATGAAGAGAGAGGTTGGAAGCCTTGTGAGGCTGCGAGATTGTGGAAGATTTCTTGGAGGGAACTTAGGGAGATCTCAACCCATGTGAGGGGCTTAGTAAGTAGAGAAGACTATTGTGTGAGGGAAAGAGAGGATTTTTTGTAGAATTTGAGAGGCCATGTGAAGCCAATAAATGTATATATGGAGTTTGTATGTTGCCAATTTGTTGATTGTAATTGAGTTGTTTTCATTGAAATAAAATAGAGATTCTTGAT
Organism: Cunninghamia lanceolata; assembly: GCA_027924645.1. Classification (NCBI taxonomy): domain Eukaryota; kingdom Viridiplantae; phylum Streptophyta; class Pinopsida; order Cupressales; family Cupressaceae; genus Cunninghamia; species Cunninghamia lanceolata. The sequence goes on along the minus strand of BSBN01000112.1, from coordinate 18,400,238 downwards.
TTACAATCTGTATTGTGTTGTGATTTTGTAATTTTGTAGTAGGAGGGAGTCCCTCTGTGTCAGATAGGGGAGAGAGATAGGGAGAGCTAGAGAGAGGGGGAGATTGAGAGATAGCTAAATAGAGAGAGACAAGGATAGAGGGGGAGAGATAGAGAGAGGGGAAGGGAGAGAAAGGGAGAGATGGGGTAGAGGGGAGATAGAGAGATAAGGATAGAGAGGAAGAGATAGAGGGGGAAAGAGAGGGAGAGATGGGGGAGAGGGGATATAGAGAGATAGGGATCTAGAGACTGAGATAGAGAGGGGGAGAGAGAGGGAGATATGGGGGAGAGCAGAGATAGAGAGATGGGGATAGAGAGTGAGAGATAGAGAGAGGGGGAGAGAGAGGGAGAGATGGGGGAGAGAGGAGATAAAAAGATAGGGATAAAGAGGGAGAGATAGAGAGGGGGAAGAGACAAGGGGAGAGAGATAGGGAGAGAGAGACAAAGAGTCATGCAAAAAAGTTTCAATAGATACAAAATATGAGCATGTTATAGTGCACTCATGTTATAGCTCTCTTATGTTATAACATGAGCATGCTTTTGATTGCTTTGGGAAATTCTAACCGTAAGGGTTGGACATACCTTTTGGATGCCAAGGACATGTTTTCAGCAAAATTTAAAAAATCAACCAAATCCTGAGTGTGCTCTCTGTTAGGGTTAGCTGGCAGATGATATCAATTAAATACAAATAAAGATTAAACAGAGGAATGAAAAATACACAAAAATAATAACAACGAGAGACAAGTTTTAACGTGGTTCACCCAAACTCGGGCTACATCCACCAATAGAGAGTCCAATATTATTATCTAGTAAATCAAACCGACCACAACCAGCAATCCTTGCAACTCAATACCTCTGCAAAATGCTACAATACATCAACAGAAACCCTAACCCTTAGCTGCTTTTATCAAGCCTTATGTCAGTTACAAAAATAGGGTTTTTTTATGTCAGCCAATAGAAAAAATAACTCCCGGCACCTTTATAAAATAATAAAAAATTGTGTGAGGTTTCGGCTACCCCTTGACCCCGTTAAATAATTTGGGGGGAAACCGAGCCAATAAAATTAGGGAAAATTTAACCTCTGAGTCTGATTAAGCTCCATATAACAACACTCTCCATCAAGTTTACACATTTTTCAATGTCAATACAAAAAATGCTAGGATGACTTCAAGTTTTTTAAATTAGCTTTCTAACTATGTATTTGTTTCAAAAATCTGATGACATTAAGGTTTCCATCTTGAATTTCTTTTTCTAATGTGTTCTTTTTTTGCAAAAAACTTGTCTAGTATTTTAGAGTCATTTTTTATGCGTTTATCAAAATTTGAAACAAATTACATTTTTAGATTCTAGACTCAATTCTATACACATTGAAAAAAATATATTTTTGATTAGTTTTCAAAAAAATTAAGGGGGAGCATGCTCAAATTTTCATTTTTCAGGATGTGTCCACTTTGAAAATTCATAAAAAAACATATATTCATTAACAAATTAACAAAAAAATCAAGCATAAACTACATGATGTTGGCTAACTTTCCACCAAAGTGATTCGTGAAATACTTAAAAAAAGTTAACATTTTAGGGGGAGCACACAAGACACTATGTTATAATTTTCTGACAAAAACAGGAGCACTTTGTGTGCTCCCCCTATTTGAACCTCTTAATCTCCACCATTTTAAGAAAAATATAGTAGTTTAGAAACTAGATTTTGAGCACTACAAATCTTGTACTTATCACATCTTTTAATTTTGAGCATGGCTATCTTCAATTTCTCATCCATGATCATTTTTTATTGATTTTAGAAAAATGTGGCCACTTATGACCCCCTTTTGGTGGTGCAGGGGCACCAAGAAGAGTCTACTTGTCTTTGCTTTGTTCATGCTTTGTTTGTGATGTATAATGTTTTGAAAGACCATTTCCCATGTTTTGTAGTAAGGACCATGTCCAAAAGATATCATGTTGATGTCATGTTTGTAAGGGGGTAGTCATAAGATGTAATGGAACAGTCATAGCATTCATGTTTTGTAAAGCCTTTTATGGCATGTAGGGGAGGTGCCAAGAGGTCTAATTCCTTGTCAAAGGCTCATTTATCTTGTAATGATGCTTGAAAGGCTTGTTTGTCATAAAAACCCACAATACATATGACAAATCATTGTAATTAGTTGCAGACAATAACAAAACAGAAGCAGTTCGGTGGTTGTAGACAGTTTACCAGTGTCCCACCCATTCAAATTGCCCCTCCACTAGTTTACCATGTGAGTCCTTCTTGCTCAAATATGTTTTTCCTCTACCCTAATTAACAACCCAACTACTATTATAGTCTTCTAAGAACTCCAACAACCACTAGAAGACAAACACCCCAATGAAACACTTTTCCACATGAATGTGAATAATTGCCACTTGATAGGAAGAAAGAACAAATACAGTAGAAGAAGGACAGCCACCAAAAGATAATGGATATACCTCGGCACTATCCAAAATGGGAATAAAAAATGCATGACCTCTTCATGAAAATAGATGGCTACTAAAGAAAAAATGATTGCCAATATTTTTGCCTTAATTGATCTACTTTTGTGCATGCCAAGTGTCAAGTGTTGGCGTGAACAAGGTTACTACCTATCTGGTTTAACCTTTGTTGTGTGGATAATTCATATTATTTAACTATTTATTAGTTAAATAATACTTACACACATGTTCACATCTTAAGTTGACTTAGGAAACATTCTAGTTGTCTTCTAGATGTTTCTAGTTTGTCTAGTTGTTGATAGTTGTCATCTTATCCTATAGTTGTCATATGTCATAGGATTAAGACACTTGTCACATGACTACAACATCTTGTGTTTCACCTTGGTCTTTATAACCAAGGCCTCATTGTACATTTTGTAACCCAGTACATTGTTGTATCATGGCAATATAGCATTCTTTTTGCTTGTCTCTCTTGTGTGGAAGATTATTTGGTTTTGTAGATTTGATCATGGTGGTTGATTGCTCCAACATCAAGAACATGCCAACAAGAAAATATGCAGCCAAGAAAAAATATGATTCTTGTAATGTAAGGTTGGAGAAGTTATAAAATGAGTCAATCTAGATAGAAGCAATGATAGGCATCCCTTGGAGTCATCACCCTCATCACTGCCAATTGTTATATTCACATTCTTGTTGAAGTCATTCCAGTTGTTACCAAAGTTATAGTGTTGTTGAGTGAATTCATGTTGAACATTGTCAAAGTCACACAGGCTACTATCAAATATAATAGTACTATAAAAGTGACTTGTTATCGAAGATACACATAGGCTACCACTCAAGCTACACACAAGCTTGTTGCCAAAGATTACGATAGTGTTGAAGATGCTCCAAGGTACCACTGAAGTTAAACAAACTAATATTGAAGATGCCCTATCTACTACTATTGAATTCAGCGATGTTCTTTAGAACTTTATGACTTGAAACCAAGCATGACATTTATCCTAAAGCCCTACACACAAGACTAAAATCTTCTCAACCACCTTTATTTTATTTTTTGGATGATACAAAATTGCTCATGGACCTAGATGGTCTTACATCATACATGTCAAGTAATAATTTTTGTGAGCATGGTTCTCACAAAGTAGAACTAAGTGGTAGAACCAACTTTTCAAAATGCACACAATCCTTAACATGATCCACCACTAAATTTAGTTATGAAATAAATATCTTGCTTAAACTCTTCTAGCTTGTGGTTGGGCCATATCTCATCTGCCTTTGTCAAGTTTGGCCTTTCACTTCCACTCCCATTATGGATAGATCTATCCACCAAAGTCCATCCTCTTCCTCCAAATTCTTCTCCTCTTTCATTTTTCTCTTGTGGGATTTGATTTTCCATTATTGATCCATCTCCACCAAAAGTCTCTCCTTCCTTTTGCACTTACTACCTCTCCTGCATATAAATTAGCACAAATAATATTATGGAAAGAAAGAGCTTCCATAGGAACCTCCTCATTCTCTTCTTCTTGTGCACTTAATTACACCACATCAACCAACACCTTTATGTCCTCCAAGGGACATACTATATAATTGCACTCTACACTCAAGATTCTAGATAACAACTCCTTTTCCTTAGAGTTTAACACAATATGCATGATGGAATCCAATAATTCATCCATCAATAATTCATTTTTATTTTCATCTCCCTCAACCAAGATTTCCTCTTTCACAAAGGGTTCTTCTAATAGCTTCCCTATTTCTCACATCCCCTCTTCTAATACATGAGATTCTCTACACTTTCATCTAGATCGCTATCATGTATAGGGCCCTCATAGACCACCATTTAGCTTCTAATTTGTTTCATCCTCCATTTAGGTAATTCCATAAAGTTAGACCTATCAAGGGGGTTGACCTCGGTGATCTCCCCTAGTTGTTTCCAAACACTATAAGTCCTTAACAGTCAATGCAAAGCAAAAAAATAATATACTAGAAAGTAAAAGTGCACAATTAGTAGGATCAGATATGTGCACTACAAAGTGGATGCATGCCTATGAAAACTATCGAGAACCTTGGATTCGACCTAGAAGAGGGCACAATTGTATATAGAAACTAAGGTAGAAGGTGAATCCAAACTACCTATTTTCTATGCAAGAACAATAAACTTCAATGTCATATTAAATTGTTCACCAAGATCAATTCTAGAGCTCAGTACCTCCTATCCTTTACATTTATTTTTCTTACTTAATATTTAACTTTGATATAATCATTCCCACAAATGTTATTAAATTAATTTAAGTTGATTTATACTTATGTATATACATCTTATTGGATTAGCCCAAATTAAATATAGGAAAATGTTATTTTTCCTTATGCTTATATAACTAAACTTTAAATTTTATTGATTTATCACTAATTAAACTTAGATATTTTCCCTTGAAACAATTTCCTATGACTTTAATATTAAAAGAGCTATAGTTTTCACAAGCCAATCAAAATTAAACAAAAAATAATAATCAAATTGTATGAATATGATTATAAGAAACCAATTAGAAAAATACAATGTAGTTATGTTGACTTGCATTGCCTCCTAAATAGGTAAGAAATATCCTTCAATTTATATAATAAAAATCAAGGACCCAAATTAAAGTATTAAATTCATATTGATAGACCCCATGGTTTTGGTCAAACATATGGACTTTCTAATTAGAATTTTGAAGGAGTTGACTAATAGAAGGGATATAATAATTGTTTAAGCTACAATTCAATACAAAGTTTGAGTTTACCAAGAATAAGAGTTGGGCAATATTAAAGGAGAAAGCATACTGGGAATATTTCAATTGGTGCACTTGAAGGAACACCATTTACTTTAGAACCATCGTCTAGGACACTTGCATCCTTGGTTGTTGTCCAATGATCTTAGCATGACTATAAAATTGGTCCTATCAACAAGGTTGACCTATGAGAACACACCTTGTGATCTAACAAAATCCCCAAGGTGTTTCCAAAGGCTATCAACTCTTAATAGTCAATGCAGAGCAGAGAATTAGGCATATTTGAACGCAAAAGTGCACAATTACTAGGATTAGATCTGCACATTAAAAAGTGGAAGCACACCTATGAAAACTATCAAGAACGATTTATTCAAGCTAGAAGAGGACACAATTTTACATAGCATCTGAGGTATAAGACATATCCAAATTACCTATTTTTTTTGTGCAAGAACAAGTAGACTTCAACATCATATCAAATTCCTTCACCAACATCAATTCTAGGTTTAAGTACCCCTATCCTTTACGTTTAATTTATTTACTTAATATTTAAATCTGATATAATCACCCACAAATACCATTACACTAATCTAAATTAATTTGTACTTTTATATATACATCTTATTCAATTAACCTAAATTGAATATAATTAAAAGCTATTTTTCCATGCACTTATATATATAATTTTTAACTAATTTGTTTAATTCCTCTCCATATATAGCCTAAGTTGGCCTGTTGGTGAAAAAACTTGCCCTTTTGAAAGAGAGGTCACAAGTTCAAATCTTGCAGGGGGTAGGGTATGTATGCCTCATATTTGAAGCACAGTTAGGTACCTCCTACATTCTGGAGTATGAGGTAGTCCCATTCCATTCTTATGACTTTCCATGTTAAATAAGCTGTAATTTCTAACAAATCAATAAGAAAACACACAAAAAAAAAAAAAAAACAAATGCAATCAAATTGTATGAAAATGATTACATCAAACCAATAAGAAAAATATAATAACAATTACGCTGACTGACATTGCCCCTTAAGAGGTCAGAAACTTACTCTTCAAGTTATATCATAAAGTTGATGGCCGAAATCAAAGGATTGAATTCACATTGACAGACACCATAGTTTTGGTCAAGCATCCAAACTTTCTAGTTAAAATTTCAAGGAGCCGACCAGTAGAAGGGATATAATGATTGATCAAGCTACAGTTGAATACAAAGCAATGAGTTTATCAAGAAAAAGTGGGAATAACTTTTGCTGTTGTTGGTTGTTGTTCAGTACTGTTGTCCTTTGCATCCGTGTCTGTGTGGGCTACTTGTCAGCATGATTTTGTCATTTTAGAATACGAATTGGGAAGTTGAAAAAATTGACACGCAGAGGAAAAAGAAATTCTACAAAGATACAATAAATTTACTGGTACGAAGCAAATATAGAAAAAAAGGGTTCAAATAGCTAGAATTTTCATGTGGTTCAAATACTGAGAGGTCCATTTTCCAACCGTCCTTTCTCCACTGAATGGATGGTGAATCCAATTCTTTTTGAAAAAAATCTGTTTCTCTATCAATCTCTTTCCTATCTTTCCGCATCGTCTTTAACAATAACAATTAGTTAAAATGAAACTTCAAAACGTACTTTGTAGTCATCTCTCTAAAGTTGAAAGAAAGCTATAGATTAGACAAAAGACTGTACATGAGATGTATGATTATAATAATGTTGAGGGTTTTTCTGGACAGGAAAGAAATATCAGTTGCGAGTTTCATACGTTGGTAATAGTTATCGCACTACTACAAAAATGGCCCCATCAAAATTGGAAGAATGCGGCTATTCTTAAATATAATCTAATTTAACAGTCAAAGGTTAATTTTTGTCAATAAAAATAGGACAAATAGAATAGGATTGATAGTCACCACTTTTTGGTGTGGATGAAGTGTAAAATTGTTATTGACTGTTTGACCATTTAACAATGGTGTTTAAGTAGGGTACGGATGGGATGGTCTAGAAAGGAAGAAGAGTAAAAGTAGTAAAGTATTTTTGTCTCTTTATGGAAGAGGTGTGGGAGTATCCCTCGCTATTAGGAGATATTTGTTTCCTTAAACCTTTGCAAAGTATATGTAGAAGTTGTGATAATGTAACTTAATGGTCATTTGTCAAATATTAAATAGTTTAATAGTTGTTGGGTGTAAAACTATTTTTTATTTAGTTTATTACATTATACTAATGTGTATTTAGGGTAATAATTTCGATGGACAACTTTGTAGTTGAGAATTGAAATGAAGTTGTAGGCATATGTGAAAGGTTTTATAGAACTAAAAAGTGAACATATTTTTACTCAATTGTTTGTTTTGTACATGGCATACCCTTGAGAAAGGTGTATGATTGCTATCTTCTATCTATCTATTTGCCTATCTACTAAGTTGTGTGTGTGTGTGTGTGGTTGCTATCTTGTATCTATCTATTTGCCTATCTACTAAGTTGTGTCCATGTGTGTGTGGTTGCTATCGTATATCTATCTATTTGCTTATCTACTAAGCTTTGAAGGTTGAGAGACGTGTATGGAAGTTGAACTAGTTAAACCGTTCCACATGTGACTCTCTATCTCTTGATGATTGAGTGAAGTGGTGTTGATCATTTGTTCGTTACACGATGTGTTGATAGGTGACTTGGCATAGTGTGAACCTCAGGGGTGCCACTTGGATTACTACAAGTCTCAAGGGTACCACCTAGATCACCACAATGGCTATACAATTTGATGGACGAAGTGTAATACTCAGAATGATGCAATGATGTGTGTGAACTAGCCTTTGTGGTTTGGCCTAGAGGTGTGTTTGGCCCAACTAAAGCCATAGTAGAAACCACAATATTTGGTTTAGGTATGGTTGTCATAGGTGAACTCCTAATCTCTAGCAAAGTACTTTGTGCCACTATTAGAGTATGTGTGGCACTTATTGGAGATGGATGGAAATTCCTTGTATTATAGCAAGCATCTAGAAGGTCCTTTAGTGTATCGTAGACTATTATGATGTTACTATAATTATTGCAATCCATAGGAATGGTCTTGGCATTACTACAGGAACCTTGTTTGGTAGATCCTCCTAGATCTGTCACCTATCCTTGCAAAGAAATAGTCTCACTTGCATGAAGAATAGGAAGTAGATCTAAATCCTTGAGTTCTAGATATTGCTCGATGAGCCATTTGGTTTGTTGTGAGATTTGGCCCACTGTAGCTACTATATACATGGGCATAAAATAGTTTTGTGTAAACATGATTTCTAGAATCTAATCTTTCTTTTCCACAACAAGTCAAGCATTAGTTGGAGGTGTGGGGGTTTCTTGTATGGTGATTAGACACTAGGATTTATGCTAATGATTCATCTACCATCCTCTATTTTTTCTTGCATTTAGCATTGGAGTGAGTGATAATACATGTACCCAGCTTAGATGGTTTGGACTTGTTTGAAGTAGGTGTATGCATTCATATAGATTGTTTCCTAATTGTCATAAAAAATAGGAACATCTAGGTTTACTTGAATCTTGAGGGGACTCAACCACCAAAGGTTTTACCTAATGATGAAGTAGATGGAACCACTCATTTAAGGAGTTATGCAAATTGGCTAACCTTGTATCACTATTGATCTATGAGTGCTTCTACAATTGCATTCTTGATTCTTACTTGAATATCCTCTTTGGTTGGTTTGACCATTGTCAGGAAAAGTGTCTAAACCTTGTGATTACAAAAAGTGTGATTTTTTGGGTTATAAAATGAGTAAACTTAATTTCTAGGCTATAGAGTTGGTTTTTGGCCAAAATAATTATTCCAAGTTACTTGACACTACTTTTAGGGATGCTCAGTGTGTAGATCGCTTTGAACTCTATAATTTTAAAAAAAGGGGCTCAATTGACCTTTCAGATCAAAATTTATGGCCTTCAAAAGTTGGACCTCTTGCATTGAAAAATGTAAAAAATGTGTTGGACATAGAAAAGAGTTGTAAGGGGAAGTTACATATGTTGACCAACTTATGATGCATGTTATGACACATCATAAGGCATCTTTGATAGGAGATAATGGAACATTAAGGATTTGGGTGCCACTTTTGGGTGGTTTTGGCTCATGGTTTTCTAATTACCATTTAATGGTTTCATGTATTGTATCTCATATATATTAGGTGCTTGAGATGGAGGTTGTGTATGAGAGTCTTAAAGATATTGTTAAGATGCCTCCAAATCTCTGGTTGGTGATTTTCCTGTGAAGGCTTGCTCTACAAGTATATTGTAATCTTGTTAAGATTTCTGAATAATATATTGGGCTACTTTTGGAGTGTATGATTTTTATATCGAAAGGGTTTTCTCCACTTAAATCACTGTGTTGTGGTATGACTGTTATTTATGCTTATTTTGTATAATTTTTGTAATTGTTGTAAGGATTTGAAAAGTTTTGTATAATCCTCCTCCCAAGATTAGTTTAGGAAGTTGTTGCACTACCTAAGCTTCCTTACAAGTGGTATTAGAGCTTGATCACCTTTGGTTTTAGTTGTGGGTTGTTGGGTTTTTTGAACTAATCCAGTTTGAGTGGGAGCTTGTGCAAAATATACTTTGTGATCTTGTTGAATAAATTTTTAGATGATAAGCACATGAGGGAGAATAGAGGTAGAGAAATTTTCTAGTAATAATTTTGAGATGTGGAAGCTGAAGATGGAAGATTTATTTTAATTGACAAGATATGTGAGATGCTGTCGATGAGAATGTTTTAAGGCCTACAGATGCTACTTTAGCTACTCAATATGATGTTATGGACTATAAAGCCAAGTGTCTAATTAGATTGTGCATAACAAACTCTATTTTAATCAATGTCCATGAAGAACCCTCTATGAAGAAACTATGGAAGAAATTTGGTGAGATAGATCAAGCCAAATTTTTAGTGAACAAGATTTTCTTGAGGAAGAAGTTATATTCCTTAAGAATGGAAGAGGGTGGAAAAATTGTAGACCACCTAGAAGCATTTAATATGTTGGTGGCTCAATTAGCATCAGTTGGTGTAAAAATAGATGAGGAGGAGAGATGTCAAATCCTGCTTTGTTCTTTGCCTGGTTCATGGGATTATCTTGTTATGGCTATTGGGAGTACTTCATTTGTCAAGTGAAAGTTGAAGATGTTACATGGGTTCTTTGCTTTCTAAAGAGATGAGGAAGAAGGTATCCATCAGTGCCAAAGAGGCCCTAAATGTTCATGGAAGACCTAAAAAAGGAGGCAAGAAGAATGAGAAGCATGACGAATCAAAATCCAAGTCCAAGGGGAGATCCAAATCTCCTAGAAAGTCCAAAGTTATTTGTTGGAATTGCAATAAGCCTGGACACTTCTGTAAGGAGTGAAAAGAAGAAAATAAGAAATTTGATTATGATTTTGAATCCAAGAAGGAATATGGTGATGTGTTCATTGTAGCTTTGGCCACTCGAGTAAGTATTAATGCATGGCTAATTAACTCAGGTGCAGCTTTTAATATTGCCTCTAATAAAGATTGGTTTTCTAAATATGAAGAATTTGATGGAAGTAAGGTGTACTTGGGTGATGATTCTTGTTTAAATATTGCTAGTTGTGGCAAAGTTAAAATTAGATTTCCTGATGGTCAAGTAAAAAGGATTAATGGTGTGTTACATATTCCTGAGTTAGCGTGAAATTTATTATCTGTAAGCAAACTAATAGATGTAGGTGAGGTAGTCTTTTTTTTATGCATGATGCAAGATGGTTAGATGGGCTATGGTGATTGCTAGAGGTGTCAGATTTGGCACATTGTATAAGCATGATGCATACACTATTGAGTTCAATAGTACTGTTGTCATATTTTGCCTAGCCCCAAAATATTCCCATTTTCCCCTCTTTCTATCAAAGAAATCCGATCAGAGAAAGCCTAAATAGAAAGAGGAAGGTCTTAAATCCTTCAATTACCCATGCTCTGCCTTGCCAAAAATCCTAAAATCTTGCCTAGAGAATCCTTGCGGAAAACCCAGAAAAACCCAGAACTATTTTGTCTTCAAGTGCCTTCCATTGCAGAGATTTCTTAGTTTTATACTTAGCCATTTTTCATGTATATGATGATGACATCATCCTTGTGTTGGGTTTTTCTGTCATTTGGTCAACTTGTATCTCAGATACATTTTTTCCTTGTATCTTGGTCATGTACAATGTTTTACTGTACATTAGGTTCTTTGTATGTATATTCGCGTTGTATGTTTGCGCATACAAAGGGCAGATACAAGGTAATATACAAGGAAACATGCAAGAGCTTATGCAAAACATGAGGTCTACTTTTGTATATCGGATGATTGTATCTCATATACAATCGCATATACAAGGCAATATACAAGGGGAAGATGCAAAGGCAATATGCAAGGCGGGATACAAATGAGAATGTACATCGGGTTATCCTTGTATATGCAATTCAATATACGAAAGGAAGATGCAAAGTCAATGTACAAGGGGGAGAGACAAGGGTTGGGGTCCACCAATTGTATGTATATACGATTGTATCTTTGCACATACAATCCTATATACAATGGCATGTACATTTCTGAGATATAATCCGAGACCCGAAAGGATATGCAATTTGGTTTAGAAAGGCAGATGTGATTGTACGCATCTTTGTATGTATGTTCGCATTGTATGTTTGCATATACAAAGGTCACATGCAAAGGTCAAATGCAATGTTTGTATGTACAGATGATTGTATGCAATTTTTGTTTGTATATTCGCATTGTATATGCGATATACAAAGGGCGATGCAAAGGGAATACATACAATGCGGACCCGACTGGAAATTAAATTTGGCAAACTCAACTTTGGGGTCCGTAGTTGTATGTTGAAGTGAATGTATATGCCGATATGCAAAAAAGAGAAGATACAAGGCTGGACCTGTTTCAAAGTTTCATTCTAGTTGATAATCCTTTGAGTTTCGCATTGTATGTACATGCGATTGTATCTCATATACAATCAGATGTACAAAGCACACATACAAAGGTTTTCGGTGAGACAATATGTATCGGTGGCTCAGTTTGTGGTCTTTCTGACGGCCGATAAAGAAGGTACAATTGTTCAACGATGGGTCTCAGGTTCCGCTCAATGACCAATGGAGTGATGACACGTGGCAGGGGTGGAAGATGCAAAAGGTGGTACAAAAGGTAAAGGCCCGCTTTTGTATGTTGGCCGTTGTATTGTATATGCAAATGCATATACAAATTCAATATACAAAGGTGATTCAAAGGCCGATTAAAATGCCAAAGAAAAAGCACATACAATGGACATTTCGGCAAGACCTTTGTATATCGGTATGTCTCAGTGGAGGTCGTCCCGATAGCTCGATATATACAAAATTCGCATATGGAAAGGTGAATGAAGAAATCACATAACTGCAAAGTTGAATAGTTTGAAAGACCCGATATGCAGGTGACGTCATCTAGATCTCCTCTTCGACCAAGTTCTGTAGGATGATGACGTCATCATGATTTTTCAAAGTGTATCTAGATTTTTGTATGTCTGTATGCATACAAGCGACACTTCTCCTTGCAGTGACGACAAAATTGACGGCCAATTTGCATTCAGTCAGGAATGGTCACCGACTTAGAAGATGCATATACAGTTTTGGCGACATGACACCTCAGTGGCTGAATTAAGTTTTGTAGAGGTCCTTCAATGCAGATATTTGTTGCATTTATTGGTGTAAGTTGATGATTTAGTAGCTCACATTGAAGATTTGAAATATCTTCCATCTGCCCCTGTTCCAGATATTTTTATGCCATGAATTCTTGCAGGTGGGCGTCCCTTATGGCGATGATATTTTTTGATGGGCCTATGTGATGACAGTTTCTAAAATTCATTGTGGCTGACTTAGGTCATTTGCAAATGTTATATATGCATAGGAATGAGATGTAAAAAAGGTTGGAAGATTTAGTAATCTATGCTTCTTATTTCTAAATAGAGCATTCCTCTACTGTAACCTTGCCTTCTGATTAAATACATGCTGGTTATTTTACCTCTTCATGCTATTTTGACTCTGTGTGATCTAAGGATGATGTGTTTGTGAATGTTTAATTCCTTCTAGTCATCTCTTGCTCATTGCCTCTGTTAAAATCAGTTTGATCTGTGTATGTTTATTGGTTGTATCTAGTCATTTTGTACATTTTCTCAGTTCTGTGAGGGTTCTTTTATTTAGCCTGGTGAATCACCCTTATTTTCAAGTTTTCCTACTTTATCTTTCATTTTTAAAAGCATTCCTTCTCCCTTTTCCTCTGCAAACCTAGTAGATTTTATGTGATAACTAGCTAGGAAGCCGGCCTTCTCTGGAGGTTCTTTCCAAACACAGGTGACCCACAGACCTGGAAAGATCCCATGTGTCACCAGATTGCCAAGTTTTTACAAGCTCAGCAAGGGTGCAAATCTGGGTGATAACAAGTACTTCGATGAAAAGAAAGTTTGTGACTACTTCATTGGAAAAAAAGATAGTTGCCTCTTCAATGGATGGTCGTGGCTTTTGGGTGTACCTAAAGACGCTCTTTCTTCTGAATCAAAACTACCTACAAGTAAGACTATATATTATGGCACCAGATACTTGGGGACATTAGAGAGAAAGCTCTAAGGACCTTGAAAAATAAAAACCTTGTTGAAGGGTTGACTAATTGTAATCTTGATTTTGATTTGTGTGAGCATTGTATTTATGGTAAACAAAACATGTTTAGTTTCACTCTAGTTCTCATAAATCTTGTGGTGTATTGGATCTTATTTATTCCAATGTGTTTGGTCTTGTAGATGTTCCTTCCATTGGAAAATCCACATATTATGTTTCATTTATTAATGATTATAGTAGAAGGACATGGGTATATTTTATAAAGAGTAAATTTGAAGTTTTTAGTTGATTTTAAGAATTTAAAGCAATGGTTGAGTTGTAGGAAAGAGAATAAAAATGTTTGAGGATTGACAATGGCAGTGAATTTTTATCTAATGATTTTGATATATTCTATGAAGATTATGGTATTCTCCACAATAGAATGGAGTTGTAGAAAGAATGAACATGACACTGATGGAAAAGGCTAGGAGTATGCTTAGTGGTGTTGGTCTAGAACAAGAGTTTTGGGTTGAAGCTATTTACACTACTTGCTACCTGATTAACATGTCTCTTACATCACTCTTGTTGATAAAACACCTATGGAGGCGTGGTTGGGTCACAAGCCTTTATTGAGAAATCTTAGAATTTTTGGTTGCAAGGCATATGGACATGTGCCAAAGGAGAAGTGAACCAAGGTTGTAAAATGTATCTTCTATTGGAAACAATGCAGATAACTGAGAGGGGGGCTGAATCAGTTATCTTATAACTTTTCTATTTTCTTTCTTTTTCTTAACTTATCATTTAATGTTATGCCAAAACAAGATAATCATAAGAGCTATAAAAGAAATTAACACGACACAAGGATTTTTATGTGGAAACCCTATTAAGGGAAAAAACCACGAGGTGACTAACCCAATATTGTATTCTCTGTTAAAAGAATAAAGAGTACAAATTTGGCACTTGCCAATTAGGGCTCACTGCTTGAGCACACTGCTTATAAGAGGCCCACTGCCTATAGGAGACTTATAGCCTACAAATGATTACAGATGATACCAAGGTGTCTGAACTGATGAACAACATCTATGCATGTAGGATTTCAGTTCCAGTTAGGTATAGTATACTGATCTTGCACATTTCATTTTCCTCTGCTCAATATAACTTTTCTGTCACATTTTGAGCTTGAATTATTGCCTTTGCACTTGTCTCTGCTTTTCTTCATACTTAACCATACATCTCATCACTATCACACACTTACAGGCTTGAATCCATCAGGTATATATATCTGCATCAAGGATTTCCAACAACTTCTTAGTCGACAACAAGAACACCTAAGATATTTGCAAGTTATTAATCTATCAGCTGAATCCATGCTTGATTAGTGATGCGCATCAAAAACATAGGTGTAGAAGTCATAAATCATGTTGGCTAACAATGTATAATATCACAGATTTCTTGATCAGGAACTTTTACACATCTGGATTGAAGTCTGATACTCTGCTGGTCAATTCTTCCTCTATCTGCTCTGCCTGATTGGAACCCAACACTCAGATGCTCATATCTTTTTCTTGCTTTATCACTGGAGAATAAATCTTTGGAATACAGTAGTCATGATATGCCTCTTGACTTGTCCAAGTCCGCAACTAACTGAGTTACACCATCTGAGAGATCCGAACCTGATTGTCAGACCTTGTTACATACTCTGTTCTTGTTCACCGGACCAAAATAATCTTCAATCTGACTTCTAGTATAGGCATACTATGTACTGTAGATGTGTGGGATAGACTTTGTTTCCATCAATGACAACCTTATGAATCCACACAGTGTCTCTTGCCAACAATCTCCCCCTTTGGCATTGATGGCAACACTTAGTGAAAAATGGCTAAGTGTCGCAGTAACTCCCCCTTGGTTGATACTCTATCTTTTGCACTATTTTACCAGAGCTCCCCCTTAGTTGGACTCCACATTTTTCACTACTCTTCACTCCCCCTTTGACATCAATGGCAAAGGGTGGAATCCACATGCCAAAATTTTGCAAAAATTATTCTATACATGGCCGCATAACTATATATAAATCATATGTTATACTTACATATACTTAAGTATATCTGCAAAGGTTGTCTTCAATTGGATGATTTATGTGGCCCAACTCCTCTTCATTCTGTCCAAAATGGAGATGTGTCCACTTAATAAAAATGCATATGCTTCTGCCCTCTCTAAGTCTATTGGATCACTAGTTCGGATTGTATTTTGTGCCTCTGTCAAGGCATCATGCATTGTCTCTAACTTAGGGATGATTATCTCTTTGAGCTCACCCATTCTATCCATTACGTTCTTTTTCTCCTTAACTAGTTCTTTAATTTCACTTATTATAGCAATAGCTTGACATTCATGATTCACTAGAGAGGTAGTAAGGGGATCAAAATTCTGAGATAATCTTGACAGTTTTCCTTCTTGTTCTTTCACTTTCTTCTCAATGTCCTCTGTCACTTTGGGCCAAGATAAATAGAATTTGTATATGTCCCCACCATCTTTAAGAGCATTTTCAAGGCTCTTTATGCCATGCCTAAGGTTCTTCTATCATTAGTAATTAGCCCTTGTACTTAACTGAACCTTTTTCCCAAGAACTTCTTTCGGACCTTAGTTTTTGCTGATTTCTCTAAGGATTCAAAATGAGTGTTAACAGAATTGACTAAATTTTTTAGATTACCGGATGGAGAGGCAGAAGGATCGGTTGGCATAATCTTCTCTAGCATCCCAGATGCAATCTCCAATAGCTCACAATCTTCCATGTGAGATTTTAGAAGTTTCTCTTTTGCTTTGGCCTGAGCAAAAGATGCCACCTTCATTATCTAAACCAAAGATAGAGAGTCAAAGTTTAGTAGCCCTTGAATTAACTCAGGTTCATCCAGCTCCATTATTTATTTGTCCAGGAAATTTTGTACTGTCTCTACAGTGTCTCTTGTAGACTCTACTTCCTTCCTTTTGGGGACATCTGGACTGACTTGCTTAGTGATCTTTGTCTCTTCTTCTTGTCCTTCCTTTTCTGGATTAAAGGAGTCTAGTGCCTCAAGATGGCTCTTCATTATTTTTCTTTAATCCTTCGATATCCTTGATAGAAAATGTTTCTTCTTTCTATCCTTCCTCTTCCGGAACAGAGGAATCTAATGCCTGAGATGACTCTTCATCATTTTTCTTTAATCCTTCAACATCCATGTTAGAGGGCTCTTCATCTGTTTCCTCTATAATGGGAAGATTGAATCTCTTCAAGGCATTCCAGAGGATTTCTTTTGTTTCATTGGCTATTTGTTCAGTCTCACTGAGCATGAGTTTGTTTATTCTCAATTTGCTTTGAAAATCATCTTTACACTCCTTGAAAATCATGTCCATTTGTTTTGGAGTGATAGAAGGATAAAGTTGAATTGCTATCTACTCCTGAATCTCTAAATCTTTTACCATTGCATTCTCTTTTCTCATCTCAAGTACCTTTTCTAGGCTCTTAGGAATCAATGATATAATTTCAATGAAAGCTTTATTGTAAATGTTCAAGTACCTGACAGTAGCCTCTTCCAGAATTCTCTTGTCAACATCACTGTATGCATCATAGAACTCACTCACCGACTGCAGGTTCCCATCCACAGTAACTACCTTGATGATGTTATCAATGGAAAGAGTGGGCTTTTCAACAAATTCCTCTGCCTTCTCTTATTCATTTCTGCTAGTAGAGAACTTCTCGGATGTTTTCTTCTTCTTCATTTTCTTGATTTCCTCATCAGATTCTATTTCTTCATCATCTTTATGGCTTGTATATGTCCTTGTGACTTCAGTCTTCATCTTCCTTTCTCCTTTTCTAGATGTCTTGACTTCCAATTTGGTAGACTTTGAGATTTTGGAAGCGATAGGAGCAGAGCTTTTGGAGGATCTAGTCTGAGAGGAGGTTTGTATAGGACCACTTTCTTTCTTTGCTTCTTGTCTTTCTTTCTCTGCCCTCTCTATTTTCTCCCTGTTATCATCTATAGCCTCCTTTGATATGCCAAATATTTTGGCAATTTCTTCAACTTCCTTTCTTACTTTCCTCTTCATCTCTAGTTGTCTTAACTCAACATGTATTTTTATACTTAGCTCTTCAAAGGTGCCAAACCTTTCTGCTTTAGTGTCCTTAGGCTGGCTCAATAGGTGTTGAATATGTAGCTCCAAGATTTTTTCATCGACCTCATATACCATATGCATTATCCATATAGTTCTTGGCTCAACTGCCTCCATTAGGCATTGATAAGTGTCAACCATGAAGCAGATTGTATCTTTGTATTTGTCAACTATTGTTTGTGGTATTCTTTCTTTGGTTTGCATTATGCTTTGGAAATTCTTAAAGTAACCCCAAAGGGCTGTGTTTTGGGCTTGAGCATCACCAAGTCCATACATGTAATCTCTGATATGAATTGCAATGGGTTTATCGTTTTACCAAATCCAACCATTTGATCCAGGTAGTTCATTCATATAATAGAAGAACAGACACAGTATTAGACTACCATATTTAAAGGAATTTTTCTTATCCTTTTTGATCTTCTGCAAGTTCTCCAACAACTGATTTAGAAGAAGCTCACATAGATCATAATATGCATCTTTCCTCAACATCTGATATGCAGCATAGATTGTTGTACCAGACATAGAATTCTCCCTGCTCGAATGATAGATTTTGTATCCGATTATCATTAAAGCAAACTTGACATCTGGATTTGTGATGTCATCTATAGTCATTGCTCTTTTGTCAAATTTTGATCCGGTGGCTTCAGTTACCGTTTGGTTCTTCACAAATTTGAGTGCGGGTAACCCACCTGATGAATGCAGTCCGATCACTACCCTGATGGCATCTTTTGTTATCTTGAATGGCCTCATTAGCCACATAAAATTATCATGCATCCTACTTAGAACATACTGGACCCAATCGTCTTCTGCAAAACACAAAAAATGTATGCAATGTCTGAAGTGTTTGTCACGGAGGGCCTTGAATTCAAGTTTGAGTTCAAAATTCTCATCTATTTGCTGTTTGTGATAAATATCCATCAATTTTGAGTCTCCAAATTCTTCAATGTTTGCATGGATATAAACCCTAACATCTTCTACATGCAAGACTCCATGCGAAATGCTAGAAAACGCACCCAAGGGATCAACTTCTAGAGATTTATAAGGGTGTTTCTTGAATTTAGGTCTCGGCCTATCAGAAATATTGACAACCATTGGAGTAGCCATTTTGAAAGAGATCCGGAGAGAGTTTTCAGAAGGGAAGTACATTTTCATGCTTTAGGGTTTGAAGCAGAAACCAGAACGATTCTCTAGTTGAATTCAATCTTCAGTTGAACTTGAGTGAATTGTAGGATCTTCTTTGCAGAGCCCTTATTTTCTTCTTGATGAGTGCAAGTGTGTAAATAAAGAGTGAAAGAGCCCTTTTATCCTTGCATAAACCCTATTCCTTTTGTAATAAATGCACAAGTTTTTAAGTCATCCGGTTACCCTACTTCTCAAATGAGGTTTCCTTGGATTGTCTTGCAGATCTTCAAATCATTTGTTTATGACAATTGACAACATGTTTTTACCTTTTCCAAACATGCCATGAGTCCGCAGATTGAAATATTTCAATTTTGGATCATACCGATGCAGAGCCACACAACAAAAGCTTACAAACAGGGTGAAAAACCCATTAAACCCACCAAATAGCTAATCCTACTTCCCATCGACAAGATCATCATATTCACCTACCAGCATCATCATCATATTCGGTGAACACAATTATCCTCCTGACGATCACTATTCACCTTACTGCTAAACTCTATCGGCAGCACCATGATGTTTGGCATCATCTACACCTTTTATCAGCAGGATATAAAATATCAGGTTCCTCCCATATATCCTGATGACGACAACCTCATGCACCTCTCTTCCGATGCTTACGTCACCCCGATATTCAACCCACTTACACAACCAACATCAGGATATAATTTATTGGGTCATAGTGACACATCCTGATGACGATGCCCAACTTTATGCACCCGACGAATATTTCACCGAATATTCCTCCCGCGATCACACTGATCACCTCGATATCCTACGCCATGCCACAACACTTGTCGTCGGCAGGATAAAACTTTTATCGGGTGATATTTGGGAATGTCCTGATGACGATGACGTCACATGTACTTGCACTGTTACTCTCTCCACTTCCTACGACATCTGAATATACGAATCATTCATATGCTCTGCAGCATGATATCAATTATCGGGATATAATGAAATATCCTGATGATGATAAACTTCGACTACCTGATGTTCAAACAAAAGATGATCCTCCTCCCTTCTTTGGCAATGTGACTTTGACTCGCCATTGACCCACTTGATTGTACCTTCGCCTGCATGTATGTTCCAGCATACAACCTCGACATGCGGATGATGGATACACACGAAATGATGATCCTGCAGATGATATATACAAGGAATATATATCCAACCTATATCATCCCGATGCCTTCAAAACATGCACTTTCATAAGTTTCAAGTCCCGATCCGGATAGTGATATGCGCATGGATGCCAATGTGATATACACAGTCTGAACAATTCAAGCTTAGAATTTATCCTTCGAAACCCTAGCACATGAGGATGCTAGGATAACTCACAGCATGCTAACAATCAATCCCACAAACATGAAATGCATAAACAGAAAAACAAAGATGCAAACTAAATTATTGTACATGTCCATTCCACCGATTCAGAGAATCAACCGGTGGAAGGGTTGAATGAATCCATTTCGCCTGCAATAAGAGAATCAATACACAAATAGCTTGTAAACCAGATAAATGAAACTGATGGGATCTCTTACTTTCAATAACAGAAATGCATACAAGATTCACAGTCTCACTGTGTCACAAATGTTTCTACTTCCGCTATGCTAAGAACTCACCAAATTATCAACTATATCTACTCTGTCTACACTCCTAAAACAAACTGATCTAAGGCATAAATAGTAATCCTCTGCGAGTACTACCAACTCGATTCCCAGCAGCTGGGAGCTTCCACGCGGCTGGGAGGAGACAGCTACGACAGTTGTCCTAACAAACTTCTAACTACCTGCACATCCTCCTAGATGGGTCTAAAACATAAGAATTGGTCCAACAGACCTTATTACATCAAAAAAGTCAAACAAGCTAAAAATAGACTCATGTCCTGACATGCTAAAAATAGACTTATGTCCTGTTTGGTAGGGGTGCTCCTGCACCATACTCCCCAAAAGAAGAAATCTCAAGTCCATGTGAGATGAGAGTATGTAGATCTGTACCATGTGTCTGGATCTGCTCTTCAGTCATCCAGACTGCTTCTGAATTAGGTTTGCCCTGCCAAGCCACTAGATACTCCAAATAGCTTTTGTTTCGGGTCTACTTGATCACTCTTGTGTCCAACACCTTCTACAACTGTGGTGAATCATGCTTTGGAATGTCATCAGCTGTTGTATCCTATAGGAGGTCCTATGCTTCATCTGGATTATGCTTATATGGAGTTAAATCACATACATTGAATATAGGTGATAAACCAAGATCTGGAGGGAGTTGTATCTCATAAGCATTCTGTCCATGCTTTCTCAAAATCTGACATGGCCCAATCTTCCTCTGCATGAGTTTAGTATATTTGCCCTTAGGAAGTCTTTCCTTCTTCAAATGAACCCATACTAAATCTCCAACATCAAACTGTACATCCTTCTTCTTTTTATCAGCATACTCCTTATACTTCAAGGTAGTTTGCTGTAGCTGGGTCTTTACTTGATCATGAACCTCTTTGATAGCTTCTGCAAAAGCTTCTCCCTCTGCACTAACAGGGTCTACTGCAGGTAGATCTCTCAATTCCAAAATTCCTCTTGGATGCATACCATACACTATCTGAAAAGGTGATTTCCCTGTACTCCTATTGACAGTATCATTATAGGAAAATTCTGCCTGAGATAGGATAGTATCCCACTTTTCTCCATGTTGTCTTGTCAAACATCTAAGCAAATTCCCTAAGGAATGATTTACTACTTCAGTCTATCCATCCGTTTGAGGATGATATGCAGATGAAAAAGACAAATTTGTTCCAAGCTTCTTCCACATAGTTCTCCAGAAATGACCAATAAACTTCACATCCCTATCTGACACTATGATCAATGGCAATCCATGTATTCTGACTATTTCCTTGAAAAACAAATCTAAAATATATGAAGCATCAACAGTGGTTTTGCATGGCAAGAAATGTGCCATTTTACTGAATCTGTCCACTACAACAAAAACACTGTCAAATCCTTTCCTTGTCCTAGGTAAGCCCAAGACAAAATCCATACTTATGCTTTCCCATGGTCTGGAAGGAATGGGTAAAGGCTGATATAAACCTACATTAGTTGATCTTCCTTTTGCTTTTTGACATATCACACATGTCTCTACAAACTTTCTGACATCTGATTGTAACTTAGGCCAATAGTAATGTCTTCTAACAAGATCAAGAGTCTTATCCAAACCAAAATAACCTGCCATAGCTCCACAATGTTTCTCTTTAATGATGTTCAACTGCATAGAACACCTTGGAATACACAACTGTCCACTGTTGAACAGCAATCCATCCTGGATCAGAAATTTAGAGAACTCAGCATGATATTTATCTCCAGAAGAAGTACATACCCGATATATCTCTCCAAAATCTTCATCAGCATCATACATAGTCTTCAATGAATCAATTCCAACACTTTCTAACTGAATCTGGTTGACTGTTAGAGCTCTCCTGCTCAAGGCATCTGCTACCTTATTCTTGACTCCTTTCTTATGCTTCAATGTAAAAGTAAAAGCTTGTAAAGTTTCTACCCATTTCATGTGTCTGTGGTTCAGCTTTTCCTGGCTATTGATAAAACTTAAAGCCTGATTATCTGTGAATACTATGAATTCCTTTGGCATCAAGTAATGCCTCCACTTCTTGAGTGACTAGACCAAAGCATACATTTCCAAATCATATGATGAATACCTCTTTTTAGCATCATTGAGCTTCTCACTGAAAAATGCAATTGGCCTTCCTTCTTGGCTGAGTACGGCTCCAATGGCCATGTGACTGGCATCACATTCTACCTGAAAGATCTTGTTAAAGTCTGGAAGTGCAAGGACTAGCTGCTGTGCCACCTTCTTCTTCAATGTTTCAAAAGAATCATCTGCTTCCTTAGTCCAAGCAAATCTGCACTTCTGTCCTCCTTTTATAGTATCAAGCATGGGTGCACAAACATGACTAAACCCTCTTATAAACTTTCTGTAGAAGGTTGCTAACCCATGGAAACTTCTGACATCATTCATAGTCCTTGGAGTTGGCCAAGACAATATGGTACTTACCTTCTCCTTATCCATTTGTAGCTTTCCTTGTGAAATGACAAAACCCAAATATGTGATCTCTTGCATGAACAAACACTTGTCCAAATTTATCATCAGCTGCTCTTCATGTAACCTCTTGAGAACCAAATCTATATGTCTGAGATGTTCTTCCTTTGTGTTACTGAAAATCAGAATGTCATCTAGATATACTATGACAAACTTTCCCATGAATTCTCTCAAAACCTTATTCATCAACCTCATAAAAGTACTAGGTGCATTAGACAAACCAAAAGGCATAACTTTCCACTCATACAACCCTTCATTGGTTTTGAATGCTGTTTTCCATTCATCTCCTGGCCTAATCCTGATCTGATGATAACCACTCTTCAAATCTATTTTTGTAAAATACTTAGCACCTCCTAAACAGTCAAGTAAATCCTCTATCCTAGGGATTGGAAACCTATACCTGATTGTGATCTTATTAATAGCCGTGGAATCTGTGCAAAGCCTCCAAGTGCCTTCTTTCTTTAGTGCTAGTATAGTTGGTACTGCACATGGACTTAAACTCTTACCAATCAAACCTGTGTCTAACAATTCCTCAATTTGTTTTGCTACTTCTGCATTTTGTTATGGAGTTAGCTTATATGCTGCTTTGTTTGGAAGTGTAGATCCTGGGATTAGATCTATGCAATGGCTGATATCCCTTACAGGTGGTAGGGATCTTGGCATTCCATCAGAAATGATGCCTTTATATTTTTCCAATAGCTCTTGGACAGCTGGGTCTATGAACCTCTGCCTCTTCTCTTTCTTGACTTCTTTCTGCTGTTCTTTATTCACTGTGAGACATGGAATTAGGGCATATGCAACTACACCTTCTACTGCTACTTCTTTCATGAACTGTTTTCCTTCCATCAGCATTACCTTCACCTCTTTTCCTTTTGATTTCTCCTCTTTCTCTATCAATGGTAGTAACTCTGTCACCTTACCATCCTTGGTGATTGTATAGGTGTTTCTTACACCATCATGGCGTGCCTTCAAGTCATACTGCCATTGTCTACCAAATAAAAGATTACAAGCATCCATCTTGGTAATATCAAACAACAACCTGTCTTTATATGCTCCAATCTAAAATTCTACCCAAGCCTGTTCTTCTACAACTGTCTGCTGACCTTGGGTAAGCCATGAGACCTTATATGGGGATGGGTGAGGCAATCTCCTAAGCTTAAGCTTTGTTACCATTTCATCAGATACAAAATTTTCAGTAGAACCAGAATCAATTAAAACTTTACATGCCTTACCTCCTGCTTTGCAAATGGTTCTAAAAAGAGACTTTCTTTGTGGGGGTTCTTTGTCAGGTACCTTCATGGTAGTCATTGTTCTTCTCATCATTAGAGATCCTCCACTCTTTGGATATCCATAATTGTCAAGAGCATTCACACTCTGAAAAGCATTAGAGCCGGTTACACTTTGACTATCAGGCTCTTGGATCAGATTTGTTCTCCTTTCTCCTGTTGAACTTGTTGCCTTTTCTGGACATCTGCTGACTATATGGCCTTCTTTGTTACAGTTATAACATCTGATAGATCCTCTGCCTTGGGATCTTCCTCTGAAAGGTCTTCTGCCTCTAAAGTTTCCTTGCTGATTGGAACTTTCTCTCTGGTTTTGGTTGTTATTTCCCTTGCTGTTGTCATGACTGGATTCTCCCTGATATCCATGTCCATGTCCTCTACCTCTAAAAGGACTTCTTCCACCTCTTTGCTGTTTACCTCTTCCTCTATTGTTCTATTCTTGTCTTCTCTTTAACTTCTCTTCCACTTTCAATGCCAACTGAAAACATTTCTGAATTGTATCTGGATTATGCATATTCAAATCTTCCTGAATGTTGAACCTCAATCCATTAAGGTATCTGGCTACCTTTTCTTCCTGACTTTCTTTTACCTTTGTCTTCACACAAAGTTTCATGAATTCCTCTGTATATGAGCTGACATCTAGCTCCTTCTGCTTCAGGTTTTGCTTCCTCTTATGCAATTGGATACTGTAATCCAATGGAACATAGGCTTCCTTCACTAAAGCCATCATCTTCTTCCATGTAGCGACTCTATGCTTTCCTTCTTGTACTCTGTCATCTTGAACAAAATTCCACCATGTCAATGCAGCTTCTTTCATCTTTGACTGGGCTATCTTCACTCTCTATTGTTCTGGTATCTCCTCTGTCTCAAAGAAATTGTTTAGGGAGTCTATCCACTCCATCATTGAATCAGGTTCCATCTTTCCTGTAAACACTAGTAAATCTAGTTTCACATCCATGGTTCTCCTGTACATGGCTTTGAGGGCATTTAACAATGGTCTCTGGTC
Organism: Cunninghamia lanceolata; assembly: GCA_027924645.1. Classification (NCBI taxonomy): domain Eukaryota; kingdom Viridiplantae; phylum Streptophyta; class Pinopsida; order Cupressales; family Cupressaceae; genus Cunninghamia; species Cunninghamia lanceolata. The sequence continues at coordinate 18,374,670 of BSBN01000112.1, read as the reverse complement.
TGTAGGAATGACCTCCTCATTCCACCTAGGGATCTCTTCTTCTTCCCTATCTTCTTCTTTACTAGAACCTACTCTGTCCCTCAACTTCTCCAATTCATCCTTCAATGCCTGATTCTAAGCCTTCACAGCCTTGCTCTCAGCAATCTGCTTCTTCACCAACACAGCCAACTCAGCATTGGTCATCCTTGCTGGAAACTCTGATGTTCCTTCTTCATCTGACATCTTACTGTCTTCAAATCTTTTCCCAAAAGATTCAACCTGTGCTCTGATACCACTATGATGCAGAGCCACACAGCAAAAGCTTACAAACAGGGTGAAAAACCCATTAAACCCACCAAATAGCTAATCCTACTTCCCATCGACAAGATCATCATATTCACCTACCAGCATCATCATCATATTCGGTGAACACAATTATCCTCTTGATGATCACTATTCACCTTATCGCTAAACTCTATCGGCAGCACCATGATGTTCAGCATCATCTGCACCTTTTATTAGCAAGATATAAAATATCAGGTTCCTCCCATATATCCTGATGACAACAACGTCATGCACCTCTCTTCCGATGCTTACGTCACCCCAATATTCGACCCACTTACACAACCAGCATCAGGATATAATTATCGGGTCATAGTGACACATCCTGATGACGATGCCCAACTTTATGCACCCGATGAATATTTCACCAAATATTACTCCCGTGATCGCACTGATCACCCCGATATCCTACGCCATGCCACAACACTTGTCGTCGGCAGGATAATACTTTTATCGGGTGATATTTGGAAATGTCCTGATGACGATGACGTCACATGCACTTGCACTGTTACTCTCTCAACTTCCTACAACATCCGGATATACAAATCATTCATATGCTCTGCAGCATGATATGAATTATTGGGATATAATGAAATATCCTGATGACGATAAACTTCGACTACCCGATGTTCAAACAAAAGATGATCCTCCTCCCTTCTTTGGCAATGTGACTTTGACTCACCGTTGACCCACTTGATTGTACCTTCACCCGCATGTATGTTCCAGCATACAACCTCGACATGCGGATGATGGATACACACGAAATGATGATCCTACAGATGATATATACAGGGAATATATATCCAACCTATATCATCCTGATGCCTTCAAAACATGCACTTTCATAAGTTTCAAGTCCCGATTCAGATAGTGATATGTGCATGGATGCCAATGCGATATACACAGTCTGAACAATTCAAGCTTAGAATTTATCCTTCGAAACCCTAGCACATGAGGATGCTAGGATAACTCACAGCATGCTAACAATTGATCCCACGAACATGAAATGCATAAACAGAAAAATAAAGATGCAAACTAAATTACTGTACATGTCCATTCCACCGATTTAGAGAATCAACCGGTGGAAGGGTTGAATGAATCCATTTCGCCTGCAATAAGAGAATCAATACACAGATAGCTTATAAACCAGATAAATGAAACTGATGGGATCTCTTACTTTCAATAACAGAAATGCATACAAGATTCACAGTCTCACTGTCACAAATGTTTCTACTTCCGCTATGCTAAGAACTCACCAAATTATCAACTGTATCTACTCTGTCTACACTCCTAAAACAAACTAATCTAGGGCATAAATAGTAATCCTCCGTGAGTACTACCAACTTGATTCCCAGTGGCTGGGAACTTCCACGTGGCTGGGAGGAGACAGCTAAGACAGTTGTCCTAACAAACTTCTAACTACCTGCACATCCTCCTAGATGGGTCTAAAACATAAGAATTGGTCCAACGGACCTTATTAAATCAAAAAAGTCAAACAAGCTAAAAACAGACTCATGTCCTGACATGCTAAAAATAGACTTATGTCCTATTTGGTAGGGGTGCTCCTGCACCACATACCAAATCTATCTGTGAAATTTTGCTTTACCAGATAGCTACCGATACAGGATCTCCTCATAACTAGCTCAAATCTGCATGTGGATTTGTCAATTTTAGACTAGATAATCTTCAAGTGAGTCTCCTCAAACCTTTTAAACCACAACCTCTTATTTTGACTCAAAGTGTCGAATTCAGGCACCCACTGACTGGCTGGGGGAAAGGGATCTTCTCTGTAGCTCCCCCTGAACCAGAGCTTAGTCTTTTAGTTTCCGGAAGGAATATCAACACCAGATTTTGGTGTGGATCCATCTCCAATATTCATTGTACTCCTTTTTACCCAAATATTGCTCATTTATTTTTGAACTTCATCCGCATTTACTTTACCTTTGCCTTTATCTTGTTTCTGATCATGTTCCACTAGACCTTTTCTATCCTGATTTCTGCTTCTGTAGAATTTGGCAATATGCCCGGATCTATTGCAATTGTAATAGACAACATTTCTTTGCTTATTTGAATGATATCCTCTTGATCTGCACTCATTAGCCATATGTCCAATTCTATTGCATACAAAGCATTTACCATTGAAAGAATTGTTCATTTGCATATTTCTGCATTCATGAGATTTGTGACCACACCTTTTACAACTGAAACATTGACCGAAGAAGGATGGATTGAATTGATTCATTCTGTTTCTGCACTGGATTGCTTTGTGACCGAACTAGTTGCAATTGAAGCAGTATCCATTGAAGGATGGATATCTTTCAGCACTTGGTTGCCTTACCGGAGGACTTCTAGGCCTGTTTCTTTGATTTCCTGATCCAAAGTTCTTCTGATGGGATCCAAAGCTTTCACCTTTCTCATATCCTAAGCCACGCTTATCATCTACCCTCTTTTGTCTTTTAAGAAGAACTTCAAGTTGGGCTGAGCTTATCTTGAATTTTTCTTTGTATTCATTTGGAGCTTGAAGATCTTGTTTAAGAGTGTCTATCTGATTCTCAAGGTGTTCTTCATTGTCTCTAGCTTCTTCAAGATCAGATTCAAGATGCCTGATTATTTTGTCCATTTTGTGGTAGTCCTCTATTTTCTCCTTGAGGGATTGTTTTAGATTATCTTCAATCTTTCTTTTTTCTTCAATTTCTTGGGTGAATCTCATAACCCCTGATTCCATTTCATGCCTTACCATAATGACTTCTTTTGACATCTTCTCACATAGCTTATTTTTCTCATTCAGATCTTCATTAGTATCATTGACTTCACTCTGATTGGCTACTTTTTGAAGTAGTTCCTTTCTCTTTTTCATAGAGATACTAAGTTTTTCTTTTAGCTCATTTATGAAATCATCAGCTTGTTTGAATCTTTCTCTCAAATTATTGACTTCAGAGTGGGATTGTTCAAGATCATCTAGGGTAGACTGAAGTTGTTCCTTCATACCATATGCATCCATTGAGATTCCCAGATCTTCCTCAAGCTGCTAGGCTTTGTTTAGAGGAACCTTGCTCTGATACCAATTGTTGGAAACAATGGAGATAACTGAGAGGGGGGGTGAATCAGTTATCTTATAACTTTTCTATTTTCTTTCTTTTTCTTAACTTATCATTTAATGTTATGCCAAAACAAGACAATCATAAGAGCTGTAAAAGAAAATAACACATGACACAAGGATTTTTACGTGGAAACCCTGTTAAGGGAAAAAACCACGGGGTGACTAACCCAATATTGTATTCTCTATTAAAAGAATAAAGAGTACAAATTTGGCACTTGCCAATTAGGGCTCACTACCCGAGCACACTGCTCATAAGAGGCCCACTGCCTACAGGAGACTTATAGTCTACAAATGCTTATAGATGATACCAAGGTGTTGTTGGCAAGAGACACTATGTGGCTTCTTGATTGTTTTCATTGATGGCAACAAAGTCTATTCCACACATCCGCATCACATTGTATGTCTATACCGGAAGTCTGATTGAAGAGTGTTTTGGTCCGGTGAGCAAGAACAAAGCATGCAGCAAGGTCTGACAATCAGGTCTGGATCTCTTAGAAGATGTATCTTAGCAAAGTACGGACTTGAGGAAGTCAAGAGGAGTACCATGACTGCCACATTCCATAGATTGAGCCTCCAGTGATGAAAGAGTGAAAAGATATGAGCCACCTAAGTGTTGGGTTCCTGACAGGCAAACCAAACTAAGAAAGAACTAATTAGTAGAGCAACAAACCTTAATCCGGATGAGAAATTGATGGTGATCAAGCTTCTTGAGGTATCATTCATGGTTGGCTGACATGATTGATGACTTCTATAAGTATCTCTTTGATATGCATCACTTAGTAAGCAAGGATTCAGCTGATAGACCAGAGTTTGGGAAAATCTTGAGTATTTCGGATGCCGACTAGAAAGATGTTGAAATCCTTGGTGCAGATATATATACCAGATGGATTTTGATGTGAAGGTGTGTGTGGTGTGAAAAAGAGTGTGAAGAAAAGCAGAGAGCAGTGTGGAAGCAGCTATACAAATCCGGTATGTGACAGAACAGCAACACTAAGCATAGGAAGAATGAAGTGCAACAGATTAGTATATTAAGCCTAACCGGAACTAAACCTCAGCATATGTAGATGCCCTTGATCAGTTCAAATACCTGGTTACTTTATATATACCTTGTAGACAGTGAGTCTCTTGTAGGTAGTGAGCCTCTTGTGAGCAGTGTGCTCGGGCAGTGAGCCCTAATTGGCAAGTGCCATTCTGTACTTCTTATTCTTTTAACAGAGAATACAATCTTGGGTTAGTTACCCCGTGGTTTTTCCCTTGACAGGGTTTTGCATGTCAAAATCATTGTGTTATGTGTATTGATTTTATTTCTACTTTCATGGTTATGCATGCTTATATGTTTTGATGCTGCACTAATTGTTAAAGAAGAACATAAAGTTAAATTATTTAAGATAACTGATTCACCCCCCCTCTCAGTTATCTACCTTGTTTCCAACAATTGGTATTAGAGCTAAGTTCCTCCAAACAGAGCCTAACAGCTTGAGGAATATCTGGGAATCTCAATGGATATGTATGATATGAGGGAACAACTTCAGTCTGCCCTAGATGATCTTGAGCAATCTCACTTTGAAGTCAATAACCTGAGGGAAAGACTCAAACAAGCTGATGACTTCATAAATGAACTAAAAGAAAAACTGAGTATCTCTGTGAAAAAGAGAAAGGGACTTCTTCAAGTCAAAATGAAGCCAATGATACTAATGAAGATCTGAATGACAAAAACAAGTTATGTGAGAAGCTATCAAAAGAGGTCATTATGGTAAGACATGAAATAGAATCAGGGGTTATGAAATTCACCCAAGAAATTGAAGAGAAAAGAAAAATGGAAGATAATCTAAGACAATTTCTCAAGGAGAAGTTAGAAGACTGCCACAAAATGGATAGAATAATCAGACATCTGGAATCTAATCTTGAAGAAGCTATAGATAATGAAGAACAACTTGAAATTAGATAGACACTCTTAAAAGGGATCTTTAAACAGCAAATGAATACAAATAAAAATTCAAGATAAGATCTGCTCAACTTGAAGTTCTTCTTGAAATCCAAAAGAGGGTAGATGACAAGCATGGCTTGGGATATGAGAAAGGTGAAAGCTCTGGATCAGGAAATCCAAGGTACACACCTAGAAGACCTCCGGTAAGACAACCAAATGCTCAAAGATATCCATCCTTCAATGGATACTACCACAATTGCAATAACTTTGGTCATAAAGAAAATCAGTGCAGAAGAAGAATGAATCAAACTAATTCATCCTTCTCCGGACAGTGTTTCAACTGCAAAAGATATGGTCACAAATCTCATGAATGTAGAAATATGCAAATAAACAATTCATTCAATGGTAGATGCTTTGCATGCAATAGAATGGGACATATGGCTAATCAATGCAGATCAAGAAGATATTAGTCAAATATGCAAAGAAATATAGCTTGCTACAATTGCAATAGATCCAGTCATATTGCCAAATTATGTAGAAGTAAGGATCGGGATAAAAGGGGTCCAATGCATCATAATCAAAATCAAGACAAAGGAAAAGGAAAGTGAATGCGGATGAAATTCAAAGGGAGATGAACAAGATTTGGGTGAAGAGAAGTACATAAAATGTTGGGGATGGATCCCCACCAGAATTTGGTGCTGATATTCCTTCTGGAAACTAAATAGATGAGATTTGGCTCAGGGGGAGTCATAAAAGAAAACAATTTCCCCCAGCCAGTCAATTGGTGCCTAAATTGGTACATGGAGTGTAGCGGATTGAAAAGTTCTCAAAGAGATACCTAAATAACCCTTGGTAAAGATATAAAAGATCCACAAGAAGGTTGAAGAGGCTAATCATCCAAAATTGATCCGGTTTGACAGTCATCCGGTAAAAGCAAGATTTTCATAGATTGAAATACCTTGATCTGCAGATAAATAGGATGATTGGAGGAAGGGAGATACATTGTAAGTTATCATTCTAAGTGCATCTTAGTGATCTGGAAGGATCTCTCTCAGAACAAGGAGAACAAGGCAACCAGAATGACTTAAGTTGTGCATTTATTGCAATATGGAATTAGGGTTTGCACAGAAATAAAAGGGTTATTTTGTTCATCATTTGCACATTTGCATTCAAGAAGAAGAAAGAAAGAGCTCTGCAACAAGATTGCTTCAACCCTCTCAAGGATCAACCGCAGAATTCGATTCATCCAGCGATCTTTTCAGCTCTCATCGTGAACCCCAGAAGCATAAAAAGGTATTTCTGCTCTTGAATATCTCTCTCTGAATCTTTTGAAAGATGGCTACTCCAAATGTTGTTAAGATCACTGATAGGCCGCGCCCTAAGTTCAAGAAACATCCTTACAAATCCCTAGAAGTTGATCCCCTAGGTGCATTCTCTAGCATTCCGCATGGGGTTCTGCATGTAGAAGATGTTAGGGTATACATTCACGCCAACATTGAGGAATTCAGGGAATCCGAGTTGATGGATATCTATCACAAGGAATTAATAGATGAAACATTTGAAATTAAACCCCAATACAAGGCCATCCGAGATAAGCATTTTGGACATTGCATCCATTTCCCCTATTTTGCAGAAGATGAATGGGTCTAGTATGTTTTGAGCAAAATGCATGACAACTTCATGTGGTTGATGAGGCCATTTAAGATCACAAAAGATGCCATTAGGGTGGTAACTAGATTGCACTCATCCAGTGGGTTGCCTACTCTCAAATCAGTCAAAAACCAAACTATAAGTGAGGCTACCGGATCAAAATTTGACAAGAGGGCAATGACAGTAGAAGACATCATAGATCTGAATATCAAATTTGCCTCTATGATAATTGGTTACAAAATCTATCACTCCAGCAAGGAGAATTCAGTATCCGGAACTGCTATACATACTGCATATGAAATTCTAAGGAAAAATGCTGACTATGATCTTTGTGAGCTTCTCTTAAACCAACTGTTAGAGAATTTATAGAAAATAAAGAAGGATAAGAAGAATTCATTTAAGTACGGTGGCTTGATACTATGTCTATTCTTTTACTATATGAATGAGCTACCCGGATCCAGTGGTTGGGTATGGAAAAATGACAAACCTGTGGCCATATAAATCAGAGGCTATATGTATGGGCTTGGTGATGCCAAGGCTCAAAGTACAACTCTCTAGGGATATTTCAAGAATTTCTAAGGTATGATGCAGGCCAGAGAAAGAATTCCTTAGACATTAGTTGAAAAATATAAAGATATAGTGTGTTTTATGGTAGACACTGATCAATGCCTAATGGAGGCAGTAGAGCCCAGAATAGTCTGGATTATGCCAATGGGCTATGAGGTGGATGAGAAAATTCTAGAACTACATGTCTAACACCTACTAAGTCAGCCTAAGGACCCTGAGGCTGAAATGTTTGGCACCTTTCAATAATTAAGTGTGAAAATTCATGTTGAACTAAGGCAACCTGAAATAAAGAGAAAAGTCAGGAAGGAAGTAGAGGAAATTGCCAAGAAATATGGCATATCAAAGGAGGCAGTTGATGCCAACAGAGAGAAGGTAGAAAGAGCAGAAAAAGAGAGACAAGAAGTAGAAAAAGAAAGTGTTCCGGTGCAAGCCCCCTCCCAAACTAGATCTTCAAAGAGCTCTGTACCTGCCACCTCAAAGAGCCAAAAAGCCTCAAAGCCGAAAGCAAAGACATCCAAAAAAGGAGAAAAGAGAACAAAAACCAAGGCTACAAGATCCTATATAAGTCAAAAGGATGATGAAGAGATAGAGACAGATGAGGAGGTTAAGAAAATGAAGAAGAAAAAGAAAACATCTGTGGAATTCTCTGCCAGCAAGAACAAAGAAGAAGAAACAGAAGAATTTGTTGAAAGGCCTACTCTTTCTGTTGATGATGTTATCAAAGAAGTCACTGTAGATGGGAATCTACAGCCCATATCTGAATTTTATGATGAGTATAATGACACTGACAAAAGAATATTGGAGGAAGCCACAATCAAGTACTTGGATATCTATAATAAAGCATTCATTGAAATCATCTCTCTAATCCCCAAGAGTTTAGAGAAAGTACTTGAACTCAGAAAAAACAATGCTAAGGAAAAGGATATGGAGATCCAGGAACAAATAGCTATTCAGCTTTATCCTTCCATCATTCCAAAACAAATGAACATGATCTTCAAGGATTGCAAGGATGAGTTCCGGAGTAAAGCCAGAATGAACAAGCTTATGCTCGGAGAGACTGATCAGGTGGCAAAAGAGACTAAAGACATCCTCCAGAATGCATATAAAAGATTCAATATTCCTATTATAGAGGACATAAGTGATAAACCTTCTGATGTTGAAGGATTAAGTGCATCAAAGGAAGACTCTACTAAGAAAATTGCAGAAGAGTCAAAGGAGATAGGTGAGGAGAAGACTAAGGACCTGGATTCCTCTATTCTAGAAGAGGAAGTCCATGAAGAAGTAAATATCTCTCTTTTGGATCCCCCAACAGACTTCGGAACTGAAGGAGAAGAAAGACAAGAGGAGAAAGCAAGTCAAGAAGAAGGGAAAAAGGGAAGAGAAGAAGATCAAACAGAGAAGACCTCAGGTGACAGTTCTGAGGCTACAGAAGGAAAGAAGACTTTGTCTCTAGCAAGAGACACTACAGAAGCAGTTAAAGACTTCTTGACCAAAGAAATGATGGAATTAGATGAACTGGACCTATTCCAAGGACCACTCAATTTTGACTCCCTCTCTTCGGTCTAGACAATTAAGGTAGCATCTTTTGCTCAAGCCAAAGCAAAAGAAAATCTTCTGAAGTCTCACAAGGAAGACTATGAGCTGATAGAGATTGCATCCTGTGTGTTGGAGAAGATCATGCCATCCTTCTAGAAGGATCTTTTAGCCTCTTCATCTAGTAACTTGAAATCTCTTGTTAATTCTATTAGCACACATTTTGATTCTTTGGAGAAATCAGCAGAAGAGAAAGTTCGGAAAGAGATTTTAGGAAAAAGATTCTCTAAAGTATAGTGACTTATAGAAAATGATAGGAGAAATCTGGATACTGGGATAAAGAGCCTAGAAAATGCTCTTAAAGATGGCAGAGATTTATATAAATTTTGTCTATCTTGGTCCACAGTGACAGCAGATATTGCCAAGAAGGTGGAAGAACACGAGAGTAAACTGTCAAGTTTATCTCAAAATTTTGATCCTCTCACCTCATCCACAATAAATCAAGAGTGTCAGACTATTGCCACTATTAATGAAATAAAGAGGCTTGAAAAGGAGAAGAAGGATAGAATAAGCAGGCTAAGTGAACTAAGAGGGATAATTATCCCCAAGTTAGAGCCAATGCATGAGGCCCTAACTGATGCTCAGACCACAGCCTGGACCAGTGATCCGACAGACTTAAAAAGGGCAGAAGCTTTTGCATTTTTGATAAGTGGTCACATCTCAATTTTGGATAGGATGAAGTAGAGTTGGGCAATAGAATTTGTCCAGTTGAAGACCACCTTTGTGGATATACTTAGGTATATGTAAGTATAACTTGTATATATACTTATGCGGCTATGTATAGGTCACTTTTTGAAAATTTTGGTATGCAGATTCCACCCTTTTCCATTGATGTCAAAGGGGGAGTGAGGAGTAGTGAAAAATGTGGGATCTAGCTAAGGGGGAGCTCCGGTAAAAGTGTACACAAGACAGAGCATCAGCGAAGGGGGAGTGTGCTATGACACTTAGTCATTTTTAACTAAGTGTTGCCATCAATGCCAAAGGGGGATTTTGTTGGAAAGAGACACTGTGTGGCTTCTTGATTGTTGTCATTGATGGAAACAAAGTCTATTCCACACATCCGCAGCACATAGTATGTCTATACCGGAAGTCTGATTGAAGAGTGTTTTGGTCCAGTGAGCAAGAACAGGGCATGCAGCAAGGTCTGACAATCAGGTCCGGATCTCTCAGAGGATGTATCTCAAAAAAATGCAGACTTGAGGAAGTCAAGAGGAGTACCATGACTACCACATTCCAGAGATTGAGCCCCCGGTGATGAAAGAGTGAAAAGATATGAGCACCTAAGTGTTGGGTTCCTGACACGCAGAGCAAACTGAGCAAGAACTAACCGGCAGAGCAACAGACCTTAATCCGGATGAGAAATTGATGGTGATCAAGCTTCTTGAGGGATTATTCATGGTTGGCTGATATGATTGATGGCTTCTATAAGTATCTCTTTGATATGCATCACTTAGTAAGCAAGGATTCAGCTGACAGACTAGAGTTTGGGAAATTCTTGAGCATTCCGAATGCTGACTAGAAAGATGTTGAAATCCTTGGTGCGGATATATATACCAGATGGATTTCGATGTGAAAGTGTGTGTGGTGTGAAAAATAGTGTGAAAAAAATCAGAGAGCAGTGTGGAAGCAGCTATACAAATCTGGTATGTGACAGAACAGCAGCACTAAGCAGAGGAAGAATGAAGTGCAGGAGATCAGTATATTGAGCCTAACCAGAACTGAACCTTAGCATATGTGGATGCCCCTGATCAGTTCAAATACCTGATTACTTTCTATATACCTTGTAGACAGTGAGTCTCTTATAGGCAGTGAGCCTCTTGTGAGCAGTGTGCTCGGGCAGTGAGCACTAATTGGCAAGTGCCATTCTATACTTCTTATTCTTTTAACAGAGAATACAATCTTGGGTTAGTCACCCCATGGTTTTTACCTTAACAGGGTTTTCCATGTCAAAATCATTGTGCTATGTGTATTGATTTTATTTCTGCTTTCATGGTTATGCATGCTTATATGTTTTGATGTTGCACTAATTATTAAAGAAGAATAGAAAGTTAAATTATTTAAGATAACTGATTCACCCCCCTCTTAGTTATCTACCTTGTTTCCAACAAGTGTTTGAATTGATGAACAATATCTATGCATGCAGGATTTCAGTTCCGGTTAGTTACAGTATACTGATCTGGCACATTTCATTCTTCCTCTACTCAATATAACTTTTTTGTCACATTTTGGGCTTGAATTACTATCTTTGCACTTGTCTCTGCTTTTCTTTGTACTTAACCATACATCTCATAACTATCACACACTTATAGGCTTGAATCCATCAGGTATATATATCCGCATCAAGGATTTCCAACAACTTCTTAGTTGGCAACAAGAACACCTAAGATATTTGCAAGTTATTAATTTGTCGACTGAATCCATGTTTGATTGGTGATGCGCATCAAAAACATAGGCATAGAAGTCATAAATCATGTTGGCTAACAATGTATAATATCATAGACTGCTTGATCAAGACCTTTTACACATCTGGATTGAAGTCTGATACTCTGTCGGTTAGTTCTTCCTCTGTCTGCTTTGCCTGATTGGAACCCAACACTCAGATGCTCATTGGTGCAGGAGCACCAAGACATCAGGGTTTTATTTGATCTTCAAGTAGTTGTTTTATTTATTAAGGTCCTTGAGACCATATTAAATGTTGTAAGAAGGCTTGATAGCCATGCATGTAAATGGACTATGTCCAAATGTCTAAAAGAATCTATTGTTATGTTGTAAGTCCTAGGTAGGACAGTCATGTAGTAATAGGCAGTTCCAAGAGTCAATTTTGTAAGCCTTTGTTGAGGCATATAGGATAGTCATTTAAGTTTTAATGTTTGTAGGCCTTTAAAGGCATGTCATGGATTTGGAAGTTTGTTAGAACCTTGCCAAAGGTTAATCCAAGTGTTAAAAAAACACTCTAAACCAAAACAGTCGGTGGAAGAAGTCAGTTTCTAAAAACAGTCAACTAGTGCAGTTAAAAAGCAAGAAAAAACTCGATGGTTTGGGCAGTTATTTGGGATCCCAAATGATTTCATGCATTGTTGAGGCTTATTTGAAGCCAAGAAGGTTTCCATTGTAAGGGGACATTGAATAGATTTGAAAGAAATAACAAAAACCATTGTTTCCTGCCTATTTTCTGTATTTTCTGTATTCCAATGCATTTTGAGCCTATACTACTGTACTGTACGGCATTGTTGGGAAGTGTTAAATGCTTGGAAGTGAAGGTGGATGTATTGGCTATCTTTTGAAGTGATCTTGAGCCTTGGGAACAAAGCAAGATAGTTTATGATTGATGATTGCCAAACTGCCTTTTTAACCCACTGTTACAGTCAAGAAATTCACTATTTTTTCTAAGAAATCCGTACCTGTACGAAATAGTCAAAGCCTTAGTTTATAATGGATAGCTAGAGGGTTGAGTTAACTTTGTTTTGAAACTTATTTGGGCTCTTGACATCCATTTTTACTTCTGTATTCCCTTTTTGTTTGGAAGTGGTTTAATAACCCTGAGTTAGGGTTCTGTCAGCAAATTCCTGATGCTTTGCTCATTCCACTGAACCACCATGTCTTATAATTAGTGGAATGAGTCATGTAGAGTCTACTTTAATGGCTTGTGAAGACCTTGGAGGTAGGAGAATGGGTTTGGTCTGAGTTTACCTTGTAGATGACCCTGCAGTGTTTTGTCTTGGGATGGAGTAGAGGACAACAACAAAGAGAAGAACACAGGTATGTCGGCATGCCATTTGTTTTGTCAAAGAAGATAGTAGATGTTTGGCAAGTTATAGACTTGATTAGTTGCATGAGATGGGGTTTGTCCCAATAGAGATCATCACAAAGAGGATATGGTGACTGTCCTCCTCATGGAGCAGTGAGGTTGTGTCTGTCCTTGAAAGGTATGGTAGGAATTGCTGTCCTGTAGGGTCTACACAGTGGAGATGGTGGAATGCTAGAGGAAGTTAGGCATTTTGGAAGGTGTGCCTTGAAGTCCTCTCTCTCTTAGATGTTAAGAACAAGTTGTTATGGTGTTGAAACCCTTCTTTGTAAGAAGGCTGATCTCAATTAGAGGCAATGAACTTGGTGAGTTATGGTAATGGAGGTTTGAACTATCCTTCATCAGAGATAGGTTGTTGGTATCTTATTAAGTTGTCTACAGTCCTAGATGCTCTACATCATAGTGGTATTAGAGCCACTAGTAGGTCCTTAAGGGAGTAAAGGATCTTGTGAAACAGTAAGAGTTTGTGAGAGGTGTAAGGATGCCTCCAAAGAATCAGATGGCTAGAGAGAACAATGAGTTGAGAGAAGCCTTAGAGGATAGAGAAAAAGAGTTGAGGGATAGAAGAGATCAGGATGCTACAAGGAAAAGAGAGTTGAGGCAAGTGAGAAGAGAGAATGCATCAATCTTGGCTAGATTGGAAGCATTGGAGAAGAATCCTAGAAAGGATGAACAAAATGAGTCAGAAGGAGATGAGGATGCAGATGAGAATCCTCCTGAGGATGAGTTGGATGCTGAAGAAAAGAAATTTGTGAGATTGTTGAAGGCAGTCCAAGGAAGTGGGACAAAGGCAAACAAAGAGTTACCTATCTATCAGGGGAAGATGGATAGTGAAGAGGTGTTAGGGTGGATAGATGCCCTATAAAATTTTTTTGAGTATGAGGAGATGAATGATGAGAAGAAGATCAAGTTTGCAAAAACAAAACTGAGAGGAACAACACTTACATGGTGGAGTAGTGTGCAGATAGAAATAATGGCTAGAGGTGCATCAAGAATCATTTCTTGGGGTAGGATGAAGGATATGATGAAGGATCAGTTCCTTCCATCTGATTACTCCATTCAGACAAAGAGGATGGGGTAGAATCTGAAGCAGAAGGACATGGATGTTATGTCCTATACTGAGCAATTTCATAGGCTTAGTATCAGAGGAGGATTGGAAGATGAAGAAGAGAAAGTGGCAAGATACCTTAATGGGCTTAGGTATAACTTACAAGATGAGATTGGTTTGGTAGTACCAAAATCACTTGGAGAGTGTTTTCAATTAGCCATCAGGGCTAAAGAAAGGGTGAAGAGTGTAGGGAAATGAGGGCATCTCAGAACGTATTTCTAAGAAAAGTGGTGTCTTTGACAAATTTAAATTCTTTCCAAATGCTTCAAAAACACGCACAACTATGCCTTTAAAGCAGAAACAGACATAGAACATTTCCTACATTGACCCTTAGAGGAAAGCACAAGCGGACAATATCTAGTTTCAACAGCAGAGACATTAAACATGAAAGACAGAACAAGAACACAGATTTACGTGGGGAAAACCCTTACAGGTAAAAAACCCCACACTCCAAAAGCCCAGATCACCATTGTATTATTCAGCAACAGAAAAATAGTTACAATACAAAACTAGCAATAAGCCTTTACAGGAGATTTACATCTTGCTCCTTCTGAAGAATAGCTGACAGTATAACCTTCTCAGCCAGAACTTCCTTCATCTGAATTATGTTTTCATCTTCTTCTCAGTCCCTTCACATGCTGTTCACATGCTGCATACAACATACAGCATAAGACTTCACAGAAGAAGAAAACCAGAGGTCTCTCTCGAGAAGAACTCTCTCACACTTCTGACTCGATTACACAATTACTTTTAGCAATCTAATCGATTCTCATGCAAACGACCGTTCATTCCAACTGCCCAGTATCGCTGACATCCAACTGTCCAAACCGTTCGCATAACTATCTAACTGTTCACATTCTCATAGGAAACTTTAGTCCCACATGCACAAGTTCTAGTTGGACATCCGGGTTTAAATGCCCGAACACACGTAAGATAATTGTCGGCGCTTTTGCCACCGACGACTCCAGACTAAGTCTCATCGGAGTAACCAACATCATCGGTGAACACTTCAACACTCACTCCGACAGTTCCTTGTCTTACCGACGCCAACACAATGCCAACTCTTCATCGAAGTGACTTCTGCCATCGGAGTGACAATTCAAGGCTGAGCCGATAGAAGTTCTCACGCCGATGCCAAACACCAACTTCCATCGGGGTGACCAATGCCCATCAGAGAAACTTCCAAACGTCAACCCGACAAGGATTGTCATGCCGATGACCGTTCCATCGGAGAGACACCAACAATCGTCAAGACAAAACCAAACTTTGCCGAAGACCAATGTCTCACCGATGCCAAAGCCAATGTCATCCATCGGAGAGAGAACTCAAGGCTTGGCCGACAATGATTCTCATGCCGACGCCAACCCTTCATCGGTATAACATGAAGTAACGGGGAGACTTCTTCCAGCTACGCCGATAACACTACTCACTCCGATGATCTTTCATCGGAGTGACTCACGCCAACAAGATCACTAACCCTTCATCCATCGTCGATGTGACCCAACACTATCGGAGCTCCTACCACCAGCTTTACCGACGGTCAACCTCATGCCGATGTCCCACTACCATCGGTAAGACCTTGGAGATCGGCATAAGACACTGAACTCCTGCCGATAGTAAACCTCATGCCGATAGCTAGCCCTCCATCGGTGTAACCTAGCAGATCGGCCAAAGACCTCTTACTCCCACCGATACAAGGAGTCAAGCCGATAACAAAGGAAAACCAAGGAACCAATGAACCTGTAATTTGAGTCACTAGTACTCAACATTCTCCCACTTGACGAAGGAATTACAGGAAACCATCAATGCTCCATATCACAAAACCAAAGCTGATACTGCCACCACTCCACTATGCTCACATGCTCCATAGAAGTTTTAACAAAAACAACTTCAAAGCTTCCAGAACACAGCTATGAGAAACATCCTCCAGAAACAAGATAAACCATCAGCTAGAACAACAATCAGTAAGCTGACTGTACCCATCCAACTGAACATAAAACCCACATGACTGAAAATAGCACACATAGCCAGTGCTAAAACATCCAATCACTCATACCTTAAAGGTATGAACATCAGTAGACTCATGCCACCTGCATATACACCCATCAACTGCAAATACAAGCTCCATATGTCAACTAGTCAAAGAAGACCAGACACATCAAGAACTCCCACTGCATGGATAATGCAGATCTGAAAAAGATCATGGCATACAAAATCCACCAATAGCATTACATAGAAAGTGTAAATATCATGTAGTACCAAGGAAACATCCACCATGATATGCAAATCAATAACCTGCAAGAACAACACCTCACAACCAGTCCAAAGTTCTCTAATTTCTCCACATCCAACAAAAGAAAGAGATAACAGAACAGAACCTTCATGCTGTCACCCAACAACATAAGTGAAAGCACATGACCACAAACTAGTGATCATTAGCTCCAACCAAATCTCAAAACAATGTAGTGTGAAACACACCATCAGAGAAACTAACTGAGACCAAGAGGAACACTGCACATCATATACCTGTAGACAATCCTTTTACATACACCTTTGAATGCCAACTGTGTCAAGTATGATCTCCTTCAAAACACCCCAAAGAAGAACAACATAACAACATCCAAACAAACATTCAATCTCCAAGATCAACTAACATGGATGTAAGCTTCACAAACCAAAGAAGATCAAACTAATTCATTTCCCATTTCAGGAAATCAGCCCATTAACCATCTCCTAACAGTCCTCATCAATGAATGAAATCTCTAAACTCAAATGCACAAGGAGATAATCATGCTATTCATCTCTCACAATGAATCCAACAAAACCATCAATGAGCAGTTCAAGATCCATATCTATGAAAGAAAACATAAAACACCTGAGAGAAACAATGGGCTATACCTCTCAAGTGAAACTTGTCGAGTAGACCAAGAGTGGGGAAAGAGAATGTTCTTCCAAGATACCCAAGTCCCAATGACTTTCTCCAAGAACAATCTCCTCTAGATCTTTTCTTGAATTCACATTCAACCAAGGTAAAGACTCCTCGAACTTCCAGCTGTAAACTCTGATTTAGCACAACATATACAGTCTCACCTTATTCTCCATGTATCCATGAGTACCTTTGAACAATCACCTCATGCTGAACTCCAACTGCATCACTACAACACTATGAAGTAATCAAGCAAAAGATAAATGTACCCAAACATAGAGAAGTAACCAGACCACTGTCAAAACTCTAATCATCTGAATCAAGAACTTATCATGACATCATGATCTTACCATCTCCATTAGGAGATTCCATGCTCTAGGTGAACATAACCATGGTCTCTAGATCAATGTATCATACCAAAATTCAAAAGCAGAAATCATGATATGAAACAAACCAAAATTCTAAACCAACATCACCTGTCAAGCACCACCAACACCTTAGCCAAGAATTTCATGAATCCTCCATGACTCCAAGATGTTACTCATCCTCAAATAGTGCCCCTGCAAATGCGAAAGAACCCTTCTGCAGCAACAGGATCAAAGAGCTCCTCCTAGTAACATCTGCAACACTAAAGAAGATCATTCACCACTAAGTGATGAAACACATAGTCAATGCTAAAGCTCCCACTGAACTGTAACAACAGAGCTTTCCAAGCATCCTGACCAAACATCTCCTAATCTGAAAATCTTCCAGGTCCACACATTAACATGTCCATGTGACTATAAAACCAAGTGACACCAAGATCTCCAAAACAAGGAATTAAACTATCACTGTCAATAGCTTACACAAACCTGTGTATTCAAGCTATACATGACATCATGATACACTTACTACAAGTCTCCATAACCAACTATTCAGATACTCTACAACATCCATCCTCTCATCCCAAAACAGTCACACCAATGCACAAGTGACCACAGACAAGGCCAGCTAACAAATCTGCATAAGCACTGAAACAACCTTGTGGATAAAGACAGTCCACATCTGAGTCATCTCACTGTAGCTTAATAGGTGATCAGCCCACAAAACTACATAACTCGTAGATCCAACCAATGTATCATGCAAACTCACTATCACACTGGAAACTGCAAAACTGAGATTTCAAGGAATAAACAACAATGTAGACAACAAGACTCAAGCATCAGAAAACTTACTTTTCACTGCTTCGCCCAACATGTCCACAACTAGAGCACCATAGTCAAGAAACTAGAAGCATTACCATAGAAATGCTGAGTGTCATATCACATACCAGCACTCCCATGCAGAGAAAGCATTTCACCTCCTCACACCATGCATAGAGCATGCATGCAAAACTGCAACTATATCATCCAATAACATCCCAAAAGCCAGGGTCTAGAAATAGCTTAACTGCAGCTTCACAAAACCACAAGTTTTTCTTTTGACCGTGTAAAACCTGCAAAACCACTGTGTTTGAAACACACCCATGCACATCCATATCCACTTCACATCTAGAAAACCCAAAAGTTTGTAGCACAAACTCCATAACAGTTAAACCAAAATAATGTATCATCATGAATATGCATAACCATAGATTTTAAGGAAAAACTATAAAACCCCTCAAATCCAATAATCATGAATCTGAGTCATGCAAGTACAAAATATCCATTTAAGGAAACAATAGTTCAAGAGCTTCAGGCCCACTTGTAGACCAATCTCTCAAACCACCAACATGCACATGCATCCGAGAGAATCAGGCTATTACAGAAGCTCTCAGATCATCCAATGATCAACTCCAAAGCCTGCATGCAATCAGGGTAACAGAAAAATTATGCCTTCCAATACCAGGAATAGAACACCCAGCATAAGCACAATACTCCATGGCTGAGCAGTAACACAAAATTCTCCATATCATTAGAGAGCCTCTCACACAGACACCCAATATGAAAGTTACTGCAGCAACACAGCCTCAAAGCAAACCCCATGCAACAAGATTAAATAATGTCAATTAAGAGCCTCAGGCCACATCATGACCAGCTCCAGTCTCTTCACCATCCTTCAAGCACTACTGAAACAGAAACACAAGATCAACTGCCAGACTTTCACTCAAACAAGGATCAAACAAACAGACATTTCCTTCAGATTTCCTCAAGCCTGTCACACTAAGAAATCATCACAGAAGGAATACCCAGACCTTATACACCAGGAACTCTTACATGCAAACACATGCAACACACAAATGTACATATGTGAGCAACAAAGCATATCCCAGAAGAAGGCTCTGATACCACTTGTAGGGAAATGAGGGCATCTCAGAACGTATTTCTAAGAAAAGTGGTGTCTTCGACAAATTTAAATTCTTTCCAAATGCTTCAAAAACACGCACAACTATGCCTTTAAAGCGGAAATAGACATAGAACATTTCCTACATTGACCCTTAGAGGAAAGCACAAGCAAACAATATCTAGTTTCAACAGCAGAGACATTAAACATGAAAGACAGAACAAGAACACAGATTTACGTGGGGAAAACCCTTACGGGTAAAAAACCCCACACTCCAAAAGCCCAGATCACCATTGTATTATTCAGCAACAGAAAAACAGTTACAATACAAAACTGGCAATAAGCCTTTATAGGAGATTTACATCTTGCTCCTTCTGAAGAATAGCTGACAGTATAACCTTCTCAGCCAGAACTTCCTTCATCTGAATTCTATTTTCATCTTCTTCTCAGTCCCTTCACATGCTGTTCACATGTTGCATACAACATACAGCATAAGACTTCACAGAAGAAGAAAACCATAGGTCTCTCTCGAGAAGAACTCTCTCACACTTCTGACTCGATTACACAATTGCTTTTAGCAATCTAATCGATTCTCATGCAAACGACCGTTCATTCCAATTGCCCAATATCGTTGACATCCAACTGTCCAAACCGTTCGCATAACTATCTAACCATTCACATTCTCATAGGAAACTTTAGTCCCACATGCACAAGTTCTAGTTGGACATCCGGGTTTAAATGCCCGAACACACGTAAGATAATTGTCGGCGCTTTTGCCGCCGACGACTCCAGACTAAGTCTCATCGGAGTAACCAACATCATCGGTGAACACTTCAACACTCACTCTGACAGTTCCTTGTCTTACCAACGCCAACACAACGCCAACTCTTCATCGGAGTGACTTCTGCCATCGGAGTGACAATTCAAGGCTGAGCTGATAGAAGTTCTCACGCTGATGCCAAACACCAACTTCCATCGGGGTGACCAATGCCCATCGGAGAAACTTCCAAATGTCAACCCGACAAGGATTGTCATGCCGATGACCGTTCCATCGGAGAGACACCAACAATCGTCAAGACAAAACCAAACTTTGCCGAAGACCAATGTCTCACCGATGCCAAAGCCAATGTCGTCCATCGGAGAGAGAACTCAAGGCTTGGCTGACAGTGATTCTCACGCCGACGCCAACCCTTCATCGATATAACATGAAGTAATGGGGAGACTTCTTCCATCTACGCCAATAACACTACTCACTCCGATGATCTTTCATCGGAGTGACTCACGCCGACAAGATCGCTAACCCTTCATCCATCGTCGGTGTGACCCAACACTATCAGAGCTCCTACCACCAGCTTTACCGACGGTCAACCTCATGCCGATGTCCCACTACCATCGGTAAGACCTTGGAGATCGGCATAAGACATTGAACTCCTGCTGATAGTAAACCTCATGCCGATAGCTAGCCCTCCATCGGTGTAACCTAGCAGATCGGCCAAAGACCTCTTACTCCCACCGATACAAGGAGTCAAGCCGATAACAAAGGAAAACCAAGGAACCAATGAACCTGTAATTTGAGTCACTAGTACTCAACAAAGAGGAAGCAAGAAAGACAAGGTAGTGGAAGAGGAAATAGAGGTAGGGGCAGACCTACTAATCAAGTTCAGAACAACAATGAGAAAGGTAAGGAGTCTTCTGCAGATCAGAGAGGTGGATATAGAGGTGGAGGTAGATTTGTATCAGGTAGAGGAGTGTTCATAGGTAGATGTTATCACTGCAATGAGGTGGGACACACATCTTTCAAATGTCTTAAGAAGGATGATGCTGATAAAAGCAAAGATAGAAGAGTTCACTTGGCACAAGAGGAGGAGAAGCCAGAAGAACCAAAAATGTCGTCAGCCTCTCCAGTAATGGTTGGAGAAATGCTCATGGTGGAAAAAGGCAAGATGCAGCAACCACCACAGGTATCTATTTTCAGAACTAATTGTTTAAGCCATGGAAAGATATGCAAGTTGATTGTAGATTCAGGTTCTCATGATAATCTAGTTTCTTGGGAAATGGTGCACAAGTTGGGATTGAAAACTTTTGATCATCCTAGTCCTTACAATGTCACTTGGGTGAGTCAAGAGCAGCAGGTAATGGTTACTAAGAAGGAATATGTTGATTTTACAATTGGTCCATATCAGGACTATGTTTTGTGTGATGTTATTCCAATGACATGTGGGCATATAATCTTGGGTAGGCCATGGCAGCATTTGAGGAGAACAATTCATGATGGTTATACTAATAACTATGTGGTGCACAAAGATGGTAAGAAGTTCAAACTGATACCTTTACCTTGTGAAGAGAAGAAGGAACATGTTACTATTTGTTTTGGAGAGAAACTACAGTTGAATGTACAGGTTTAGGATGATTGCAAGCAGCAGGAACAGTTGCAGCAGCAGAAGGTGGATGATAGTCCTAAAGAGCAGCAGGATTGGGACTTGAGTTATGTCAAGCTTGGAGACATTGATTTCCCTATAAAGAGGCAGAAGAAGGAAGGCAAACAATAGATAGTACAGGGAGGAATGCATCAGAACCTCCAGTTGAGAAGACCAGAAGTATTGCAGTAGCAAGGTCCTAAACAAGGACACCAAAACAGGTTTTATGGTTCTAACACAGTTTACAGGAGCCATGCAAGTTGGAGAAGGAGGAAGATTACTCTTGGAGAGTTCATGTTTCCTAGTCAGAGGAACATTCCAACAAGATGGAAGAATGGTTGGAGTAGATCCCCTAACTCTTGGGACAAGAGTTTTCATCATGCCAGGGAGTATGGTGCAAGAGCACCAAGACATCAGGGTTTTATTTGATCTTCAAGTAGTTGTTTTGTTTATTAAGGTCCTTGAGACCATATTAAATGTTGTAAGAAGGCTTGATAGCCATGCATGTAAATGGACTATGTCCAAATGTCTAAAAGAATCTATTGTTATGTTGTAAGTCCTAGGTAGAACAGTCATGTAGTAATAGGCAATTCTAAGAGTCAATTTTGCAAGCCTTTGTTGAGGCATATAGGATAGTCATTTAAGTTTTAATGTTTGTAGGCCTTTAAAGGCATGTCATGGATTTGGAAGTTTGTTAGAACCTTGCCAAAGGTTAATCCAAGTGTTAAAAAAGCACTCTAAACCAAAACAGTTGGTGGAAGAAGTCAGTTTCTAAAAACAGTCAGCTAGTGCAGTTAAAAAGCAAGAAAAAACTCGATGGTTTGGGCAGTTATCTGCGATCCGAAATGATTTCATGCATTGTTGAGGCTTATTTGAAGCCAAGAAGGTTTCCATTGTAAGGGGACATTGAATAGATTTGAAAAAAATAACAAAAACCATTGTTTCCTGCCTATTTTCTATATTCCAATGCATTT
Organism: Cunninghamia lanceolata; assembly: GCA_027924645.1. Taxonomy (NCBI): domain Eukaryota; kingdom Viridiplantae; phylum Streptophyta; class Pinopsida; order Cupressales; family Cupressaceae; genus Cunninghamia; species Cunninghamia lanceolata. Next base: position 18,351,981 of record BSBN01000112.1, on the reverse strand, counting down.
TGAGCCCGTACAACTGTATTGTACGACATTGTTGGGAAGTGTTAAATGCTTGGAAGTGAAGGTGGATGTATTGACTATCTTTTGAAGTGAGCTTGAGCCTTGGGAACGAAGGAAGATAGGTTATGATTGCTGATTGCCAAACTGCCTTTTTAACCAACTGTTACAGTCAAGAAATTCACTATTTTTTTTGAGAAATTCGTACCTGTACGGAATAGTCAAAGCCTTAGTTTATAATGGATAGCTAGAGGGTTGAGTTAACTTTGTTTGGAAACTTATTTGGGCTCTTGACATCCATTTTTACTTCTGTATTCCCTTTTTGTTTGGAAGTGGTTTAATAACCCTGAGTTACGGTTCTGTCAGCGAATTCCTGATGCTTTGCTCATTCCACTGAACCACCATGTCTTACAATCAATGGAATGAGTCATGTAGAATCTACTTTAATGGCTTGTGAAGACCTTGGAGGCAGGAGAATGGGTTTGGTCTGAGTTTACCTTGTAGATGACCCTGCAGTGTTATGTCTTGGGATGGAGTAGAGGGCAGCAACAAAGAGAAGAACACATGTACGTTGGCATGTCATTTGTTTTGTCAAAGAAGACAGTACATGTTTGGCAAGTTATAGACTTGATTAGTTGCATGAGATGGGGTTTGTCCCAATAGAGATCATCACAAATAGGATATGGTGACTATCCTCCTCATGGAGCAGTGAGGTTGTGACTGTTCTTGAAAGGTATGGTAGGAATTGCTGTCCTACAAGGTCTACATAGTGGAGATGGTGGAATGCTAGAGGAAGTTGGGCATCTTGGAAGGTGTGCCTTGAAGTCCTCTCTCTCTTGGATGTTAAGAACAAGTTGTTATGGTGTTGAAACCCTTCTTTGTAAGAAGGCTGATCTCAGTTAGAGGCAGTGAACTTGGTGAGTTATGGTAATGGAGGTTTGAACTATCCTTCATCAGAGATAGGTTGTTGGTATCTTATTAAGTTGTCTACAGTCCTAGATGCTCTGCATCACTCATATCTTTTTCTTGCTTTATCACCGAAGGCTAAATCTTTGGAATATAGTAGTCATGATACCCCTCTTGATTTGTCCAAGTTTGCAACTTACTGAGTTACACCATCTGAGAGATCCGAACCTGATTATCAGACCTTGTTACATACTCTGTTCTTGTTCACCAGACCAAAATAATCTTCAATCTGACTTTCGGTATAGGCATACTATGTACTGCAGATGTGTGGGATAGACTTTGTTGCTATTAATGACAACACTTATGAAACCACACAGTGTCTCTTGCCAACATCTTCATCAATTATGGTTATGGTATGAAAGGATACAAGATTTGGGATCATATTGCACATGAGGTAAGATATAGTAGAAGTGTGATTTTAAGAGAAACTAATCATTCATCTATTATATTGCAGCTAGAACAAAGTGAATAGAAAGATGTGATTCAGCTTCTTTCTATGCCTAAGAAAGTTAAATTGATGCCCCTATATAGACAAGAAGTTGAGGAGAGCTCATCTAGCTCTAAATCTTCAAAAGGGGAGGAAAAACCTCCACCCCAACATGTTTGAAGGTCTATAAGGCATAGACAACCACCTGAAATGTATTCATCTGATGATTGGAGATGTATTTTTACTTTCAATAATAACATGGATGAATCAAAATCTATAGAGGAGGCATTAGGTACAAATGATGCAAAGTCTTGGAAGAGTGCCATGGATGAAGAAATGATAGCTTTAGAAAAGAATGATACATGGGATCTAGTACCATTTCCCAAAGGATGAAACCATGCTGATTGCAAATGGGTGTTAAAAAAAGACTGGTTTAGATGGAGGTATTGAGAAGTAAAAAAGCATGATTGGTTGTGAAAGGTTACTCTCAGGTTGAAGGTGTTGATTACTGTTGAACTCCATTATTAACCAATACATTGATGCAAAAAGGGCATGCACACAACTCAATGGACCAATAGATCCTATATCAAGCAACTTAATGGCTATAATGTGCTAATTAAATTGTCAACCCAGGGAATTGTATTCTTCTTGGACGGTGCCCGTACTATGTGTACAGTCAAGGATTCCTAAATTGTAATCTAGAAGTTGTGCATAGAAACAAACTATGGGAAGGGAAACAAACTCTACTTTTCAAGGAATATCAAGTACTACTAGTAAGTAATGCTAATAAGAAATAACCATGCTTATTCAGTTGACTGTAAATCAAAGCAATTTATGTAAATCAAAATAGAGGAACAATTAATGAACTAAGTCAATGATCACTTTAACCCAACAATACAAATTATCAATATTAACTAATCCACATAACATAAACTAATCACACAAACATAAACTAGTAGTTCATGAACTAATCACATGAACATATAAGAGAGATACATATACCTCAAGTGGCCCTTTCTTGAGTGACTGTAATTTCCACAGAATCTAAACTAGATCACTACTGTATCAGCAAAATCATTGACTGAATCCAAAACTTGTGTTCTTTATTGAATACTGAAAATACAATAATAACTTGACAACACAATCTCTTTCTAACATCCTTTGTCTTATACAAAATCTAACATATATATCTAGACAAGATCAGAGTTTCCTAATTGAATAGAACTTCTAAGCAACTAATCCCATACTCGTCCATTCTCCCACAAACATACGGAGAAGACATTATTATAAATCAGACTCGAAATAGAAAACTAACTACCACAAAGATAACTAGACATCACAGTCCCACTATGACTCTTCTTAGTCATCATGAAGACAGTCATAAATGAAAATAGAACATAAACCACGATCTAAGCTTTCTTCATTATTCATGACCGTGTCAACTATTGAAGGAAAATCATCGAAGAGTGGGGAGTTATGGTTAACTCATGCTCACTCAATTTAGAGTCCTTTTCCTTTGGTTGTGGGTAACTGCATTATCTATTATAGATGAAAACACCTCCTTTGTTGCGGGCTAACAGGTGGTCTCCATAAAATGTTACCACGTGCTTGCTACATAGTGGTTAGGTCATCACATAAAATTTATATTGAACACAATGAGATGCTGAGAGGGGGGCTGAATCAACACACACTAAAACTTAAACAGATATTTGCACATAAAACTGAATAACTTGGAGAACAGAAAGGAAATCATGCAACACAAGAATCAACACATAGCACCAGTATTTTTACGTGGAAAACCCTAATATAAGGAAACACCGTGGTGAGGATTAGCTCACAATATATTATGCTCACTAAAAAACTATTACAACATTGTTTTAGGGCTACAACCCAAGGAAGTTACTACTCCCTGATTTAGTGCTTACAACCATTACAACTTTGATTTAGGGCTACAACTCAAGGAAGCTACTACTCCCTAAGTGTTCTACTCACTGTAATACGATTTACAAAGGTAGTAAATACATGGACTGCTATAAAGTAAACATGTGACTTATGTTGGTAATGCAGTCTTCTTTTTCTGCTTAATACATGTCTTCAAATTGATTCTACTGGTGCAAAGGCACCATGTCAACTTTTGTAAATATGGTCTTATGTTAGGTGTTCTAAGGTGTTTTGAGTCTTGTGAGTCTAATAAGGTCATAATAGACCATTCCTAGTGTAACTTGAGTCATGTAGGTTCATTATTGTAAAAAGTGTCATATTTTGTAATGTTGTCATATAATGTCAAAATTGGAATATGAAGAGTCATTAGGCAGAGAAAGGTTTTTGGTCATGGAATCTCAAAGGACAGTTAGGAAAATGGTTATAAAAAGGCATAATGAGACCTTGTATGGTCAAAAAGGACTGTATATATAAATAAGATCAATAAAAAGCCCTATTTTCATAGTAAAGTCTGTGGTTTCTGTGTTTTTCCTAATAATTCCTTGTTTGTGGGCTTTTATACAACCCCATATAGTCAAATTCTTGAGGGGCAATCATTGGAAGTGGTAAATCTATGAGTCTACATCACTTTGCTTTTGTTTCAAAGTAACCTATACTGGCTTTTTGATATGTTTTAAAACTCAATAAAGGGTATCCAAAAAGCCCTTCTCAGTCTTAAATTGAGGTATGTAGAAAAAGATATGCTCTAACAGCCCTTTTTAGAGGGCTATTAGCATTAGGACAGTCAAAGAAAGAAGTACCTATTGTAGAAACATTTTACGTTGCATGAGGGGTGTTGATACATTGTATTAGTCTATATTAACTTGGAAAAGGTCTGCCAAGTGATAAACAAAGCAATAAGTTGTTGGTTCTTCATTTGATGGGTGTTTGTCATGTTGCCATTGAGTTATGGAGCCAGTCATGAGCGCATTGTTGTGAAATATGTCTCCATGTGAGTGAAGTGAACCCCTTGCACTGCATCAATTGGTATCAAAGCTCAGAAGGTCTGGGCAAGAGAGTTTGGTGTTTGTGTGTTTGTGCAGATTGAAGAGAGAACCTAGTTGCCAAAAGACTAGGTAGAGGAAAAGAGAAGAGACCTAGGTGAGGCAAAGACAAGAGGAAGCAAGGAGAGACTTGCTTGAGGAAAGATGGATTTGTTGAAGAGGTACTTGTTGGGTGAGGGTTTACTAAAGAAGAAGAAAGAAGAAAAAGAGAGGAAGGGGAAAGAGGAAAAGTTGAGGCAAATAGAGGTTGAGAAAGAAATAAGAGAATTGAAACAAGTCTTGAAACAAATGGAAGAAGATATGGAAAGAACAAATTGAGAGTTCTAAATGAAGATGCAACAGTTGCAAAATTGGCACTTGACAATAAAGAAGAAGGTTGTATGGATTATTCAAAGCCTAATGCAAAAGAGGACGCAAATGAAGACAAAAGAACCTTTGATGGAAAAAGATAGTGAACAAGCAAAGGAAGATGAAGGAGATATGGATATTATAGCCATTCCTAAACAAGAGAGTGCTGTCACAACAGAGTGGAAGGATGAATTCGTTATGAAGAATCAAGACATGTTGAAGATGCATGCTAGTATTGTGGTTGAGACAATGCTTTGTCCATTATTTTCAAGAGAAGATAGAGGGCAATTACACTCTACCATTTTGGAGGTTTACATATCTAATCAGATAGAGGTAATTGGAGCAGGGAACCTGAGAAGAGACAGGAAGAACAAAGATGAAGAAATCATTGTTACATTTCAAGGGCAAAAGGCTAGGGAAAACAACTATCACTCACTTGTTATGATAGAAATCTTGAGGGGGAACAAACCAAAGTTCAAAATGAAAGAAAGAGGACAAGGTGCTGAGGCAGACCATCCAATCCATCAAGACAAAGGACATCAGCTACAAGGTGACAGGGCAAAAGAAAAGCAAGTTTGTATGGACAAGATGAAACCCAAAGTGAAGATGAATACTAAATGGAGCTACTTCAAGGAAGACATAGGGCAGAGCATAGAGGACCTCAAGGAAGAGCAGACAAAGGATGAAGACATGTTACTTCCCTCAATCCAAGAGGGCTTCAAATTTCTTTTGTCTGGGTGTATGGTGCAGGGGCACCATGTCAACTTTTGTAAATATGGTCTTATGTTAGGTGTTCTGAGGTGTTTTGAGTCTTGTGAGTCTAATAAGGTCATAATAGACCATTCCTAATGTAACTTGAGTCATGTAGGTTCATTATTGTAAAAAGTGTCATATTTTTTAATGTTGTCATATAATGTCAAAATTGGAATATGAAGAGTCATTAGGCAGAGAAAGGTTTTTGGTCATGGAATCTCAAACGACAGTTAGGAAAATGGTTATAAAAAGGCATAATGAAACCTTGTATGGTCAAAGGAGGACTGTATATATAAATAAGATCAATAAAAAGCCCTATTTTCATAGTAAAGTTTGTGGTTTCTATGTTTTTCCTGATAATTCCTTGTTTGCAGGCTTTTGTATGGCCCCGTACAGTCAAATTCTTGAGGGGCAGTCATTGGAAGTGGTAAATCTATGAGTCTACATCACTTTGCTTTTGTTTCAAAGTAACCTATACTGGCTTTTTGATATGTTTTAAAACTCAATAAAGGGTATCCAAAAAGCCCTTCTTATTCTTAAATTGATGTCTATAGAAAAAGATATGCTCTAACAGTCCTTTTTAGAGGGCTATTAGCATTAGGACAGTCAAAGAAAGAAGTACCTATTGTAGAAGCATTTAAGTTGCATGAGGGGTGTTGATACATTATATTAGTGTATATTAACTTGGAAAAGGTCTGCCAAGTGATAAACAAAGAAATAAGTTGTTGGTTCTTCATTTGATGGGTGTTTGTCATGTTGCCATTGAGTTATGGAACCAGTCATGAGCCCATTGTTGTGAAATATGTCTCCATGTGAGTGAAGTGAACCCCTTGCACTGCATCAATTGGTATTAGAGCTCAGAAGGTCTAGGCAAGAGAGTTTGGTGTTTGTGTGTTTGTGTGTTTGTGCAGGTTGAAGAGAGAACCTGGTTGCCAAAAGACTAGGTAGAGGAAAAGAGAAGAGACCTAGGTGAGGCAAAGATAAGAAGAAGCAAGGAGAGACTTGCTTGAGGAAAGATGGATTTGTTGAAGAGGTACTTACTGGGTGAGGGTTTACTAAAGAAGAAGAAAGAAGAAAAAGAGAGGAAGGGGAAAGAGGAAAAGTTGAGGCAAATAGACGTTGAGAAAGAAATAAGAGAACTGAAACAAGTCTTGAAATAGATGGAAGAAGATATGGAAAGAACAAATTGGGAGTTCTAAATGAAGATGTAGCAGTTGAAAAATTGGCACTTGACAATAAAGAAGAAGGTTGTATGGATTATTCAAAGGCTAATGCAAAAGAGAAGGCAAATGAAGACAAAAGAACCTTTGATGGAAAAAGATAGTGAACAAGCAAAGGAAGATGAAGGAGATATGGATATTATAACCATTCCTAAACAAGAGAGTGTTGTCACAGCAGAGTGGAAGGATGAATTCTTTATGAAGACTCAAGACGTGTTGAAGATGCATGCTAGTATTGTGGTTGATACAATGCTTTGTCCATTATTTTCAAGAGAAGATAGAGGGTAGTTACACTCTACCATTTTGGAGGTTTACAGATTTGATCAGACAGAGGTAATTGGAGCAGGGAACCTGAGAAGAGATAGGAAGAACAAAGATGAAGAAATCATTGTTACATTTCAAGGGCAAAAGGCTAGGGAAAACAACTATCACTCACTTGTTATGATAGAAATCTTGAGGGGGAACAAACCAAAGTTCAAAATGAAAGAAAGAGGACAAGGTGCTGAGGCAGACCATCCAATCCATCAGGACAAAGGACATCAGCTGCAAGGTGACAGGGCAAAAGAAAAGCAAGTTTATATGGATAAGATGAAACCCAAAGTGAAGATGAATACTACATGGAGCTACTTCAAGGAAGACACAGGGTAGAGCATAGAGGACCTCAAGGAAGACTAGACAGAGGATGAAGACATGTTACTTCCCTCAATCCAAGAGGGCTTCGAATTTCTTTTGTCCGGGTGTATGGTGCAAGGGCACCATGTCAACTTTTGTAAATATGGTATTATGTTAGGTTTTCTGAGGTGTTTTGAGTCTTGTGAGTCTAATAAGGTCCTAATAGACCATTCCTAATGTAACTTGAGTCATGTAGGTTCATTATTGTAAAAAGTGTCATATTTTGTAATGTTGTCATATAATGTCAAAATTGGAATATGAAGAGTCATTAGGCAGAGAAAGGTTTTTGGTCATGGAATCTCAAAGGACAGTTAGGAAAATGATTATAAAAAGGCATAATGAGACCTTTTATGGTCAAGGGAGGACTTTATATATAAATAAAATCAATAAAAAGCCTTGTTTTCATAGTAAAGTCTGTGGTTTTTGTGTTTTTCCTGATAATTCCTTGTTTGCAGGCTTCTATACGGCCCCGTATAGTTAGATTCTTGAGGGGAAGTCATTGGAAGTGGTAAATATATGAGTCTACATCACTTTTCTTTTGGTCTTGTTGAATTTCATTGAGTATAATGAAAGATATTACAATTTGTGTGCAAACTGTCTAGAAACTCTATGTAAGGAGCCCGAGAGCAACAAAAATGGTATCACTCTCATTTCACCCAATGAAATCTCTTTAAACTTGGTATAATTAAGGTATTTGGAATAGGTTTTGGCATGATATGAGTTTCAGGAGCCAAGAGTAAGGGGTTGTGCATGTATGGAGAAGACCTAAAGGGAAAATTCATGTAATTTCATTACAAATGATAGTGTAAGTGTTAGGGTTTGCAAGAAGGCCCTTGGAAATGATCATATGAGCATGGAGTGAGCATGAGTAGGGTATTTTAGAAGTGTTTGAGTGATTGGTTGACTGGATAGAGGTCAGGAGTATTGATTTCCAATAAAACCCCATGAAACCTAGTCTAGAACATCTTAACCAAGGGTTTGATGTTTTGGGCAACTTTGTGACTGTTTCTCCTTGTGAAAATTATTGATTCTGAGGTTTTGAAACCTATGGAGAGTATTGGAACAGAATTTGGAAGTTTGGAAGAAGATTGATATAGGGTTGCTTTGCAAAAGTGGCCTAATTAGGCCTAGGAAAAATAGAGGACAGTCAGTTTTTGAGCCTTTTGTTTCAAAGTAACCTATACTAGATTTTTGATATGTTTTAAAAATCAATAAGGGGTATCCAAAAAGCCCTTCTCAGTCTTAAATTGAGGCATGTAGCAAAAGATATGCTCTGACAGTCATTTTTAGAGGGCTACTATCATTAGGACAGTCAAAGAAAGAAGTACCTATTGTAGAAGCATTTAAGTTGCATGAGGGGTGTTGATACATTGTATTAGTCTATATTAACTTGGAAAAGGTCTTCCAAGTGATAAACAAAGCAATAAGTTGTTGGTTCTTCATTTGATGGGTGTCTGTCATGTTGCCATTGAGTTATGGAGCCAGTCATGAGCCCATTGTTGTGAAATATGCCTCCATTGGATTGAGTTGAACCCTAGCTTTACATCATCTGCACACTTCATATCTTGCACTCTACTCTGCTATGTTTGTATTCACCTCTACACTTCAAAAAATGAATTTGATCTTCTATAAATATCCTTCACAATACTTCAAAACATTGATTAGGTCAGCCAAAAAAGGATGAAACATGTAGCTTGTGGTAAGTCAGCCTATGCACACTTCAAAACATCACCATATGCACTTGCGGAGATGAAACATAACATGAGCTTCACCAAAATAGGTTGGCACACCCTTTAATCACCCTTATAATTTTGCTATCCATATGAATAGTCACCACTCAATCACCAAGTCACTTAGGTTAGGTTTGCACATAGATGCCAGTGAAGATAAAGTAAGAAACAACCAACTGTCCATAAGAAATAGTACTTGTGAAACACCAAACACTCTAAAATTTAGACAGAGTTAACTTCAACTACTACTGATCATCTCTTGAAAACTGCATGCCAAAAGGATCAAATGTGGTGGAATGCAGAGCATTCCAATTTGATCTCCGCAACTCTAAGCTCTGTCTACACAGTCTGGTACTCTGTTGCTTCTAAATTTCACTACGGAAGGAGTTAAGAGCTGAAACTTTGGAATTAGATTCCTTGAAGACTCACAATAATTATTCTAGAACCGCAAGCCAAGATGTTGAATGTGAAGAAATGTGGAGCAAATTATCAATCCCCTATCTTGGAAAAATACTTTGTTTATGCCTTAGGCAATTTTCTCAAAAACACTTGGATGAAAAGATAAGAATACCAATGCTCCACAACCTCTTAAAAGACACTTATGGGTGCATACCAAGTATGAGGAAGTTCAATATGAGCTTTAGAAGATAGGGTGCTTACAAGTCATTCTTCATTCTTTCAGACTTTAGTAATGCTGACTCTGCATTTGCAACATACTCTGCCATCTTGTCTGCTTCTGCAACATACCTTGCCATACTCTATACATCATGTTGAAATTACATCATATTGTGGATAGACATCACTATGGGTTGACATCAATGACAACACTATATACATATTGCCAACAATCTCCCCCTTTGTCATTGATGGCAACACATCTCTACTTCTCTCCCCCTTTGACATCAAGGGCAAAGGGCTCTCAATGTTAATATTTTCAAAATTACTTCAACTGTTCTAACTACTCCCCCATTTTCAGATATATATGTATATGCATGAGAGTAGCTCCCCCTTAGTACTTCACTTCTATACTCAACACTTTTCAAGTAATGTATATTAGGGATGTTGCCCTCTCAGTTGTTGTCCTTGATGTCAAATACACAAACTCTTAGGTTTGTGGTACACTGACAATTGCATTGGTTTGATGTTGCATCATGATAGTTATATTTGGTTTATGTGATAATGAGCTTAGACATTTGGTTGACATCTTGGTCATACTGAACTTAGACATTTGGTTGTCATTATGGTTGCCATTATGGATAATGAGCTTGGACATTTGGTTGCTATCTTGGTCATACTGAACTTAGACATTTGGTTGTCATTATGGTTGTCATTCTTTGCATGGCAGAGTTGATTTTTGAGATCCTATTCTATCTTCCTATAGAATGAGTTGTATTGGTAAAATTGATACTCTCTTTGATGACATTATAACAGTTGGCACATGGTTCATACCATACTCTCATGATGATATTATGCTAGTTGACACATGCTATCATATTCTCAACATGACTAGTGGCCCTCATGATCTCTTGATGGGTTCTTGGCATATAACAATTGGCTCTCCTAATCTCTTGATGTTGGATACTCTCATGGTGGTATACAGTTAGCATATGATATTCATTTGGTATCATGTTACATTTTCATACTATGATGACTGGACAATTGATATACTATGATGATGTCAGGACAGTTGATATGGTATGATACTATGTTGGTATTGGTATGGTATGCACTTCAGTTGTATGATATCATGTCACATTTCCATGCTATACTTTTTATGCTAATGATCCTTGAAATAGTTGGCATATGATATCATGTTATGGTACTTGTAACAGTTGGCATATGATATGGTGTTATGATACTATGTTAGTATGGCTGACCTCAGTGGGTTGTATTTCATTGTGGCACTTGACTATGCCATGATGATTGAGGCACTTTCTGCATTCTACAGGTACATTATTGTTTTCATACTCTAGCAGGGGTATTTGGTTTGAAGTGGATTTCATATCATAAGCAATATGGACAGAGGCAAGTCAAATTTTTGTGTTATGGTCACTTGTTCTGTTCATGAGTTTATGTTCATTGTTTCATGATTTAACTGTTGCATATTATTGTTAATATGATGTTCATTTTGGATCAGTACAAATGCATAATATTTTTGATACTTATCTCAGTCCAATGGAGTTATAAAACTGCCTTATCTTGTTCTTCCATGTTCACAAGATAATTGTTCATTACAGTTCATCATAAAGGATTGAAGTCCATAGTTGGTAAAAGTTTATTAATGGTTCTATGCATGTTTTGTTATTTTGCCAAAAACAAGTCTGTTTTATAAGACACTGATTCACCCCCCCTTCTCAGTGTCTTTCATACTCCAACAAGTGGTATCAGAGCATAGGTTCCCTATTGAAGTCTAACCAGCTTGGGTAGGTTTTGATAGTGGAGTACTATGGGAAAGTGTAGAAATAAAGGAAGGAAAGTTGTTAAGCAAAAGGTTGTACAACAAACTCTTGTCAAGCCCAGTGATGAACTGATGCCTAAGTCACCTTTGAAGGTTGACACAATGTATGATAAAGAAAATGACTTTGTTGTTGAGATTGATGATGTAGAAGGAGATTTCATTGTAGATGAAGACAGACAGGAGTTCAATGAAAATGATTGTGAAGTTGATATTGAAGGAGAACTTTTATGTGCTCTAGAAATGAACAAGTATCTTGAAAAAGAGAACCAGGAATTAAAGGTTCAACTTCAACAAGAGAAGGATTCAAAGAAGAAGGTACTCTCTTATTTTGCTAAAGTTTCTTTAGAACTTAAAGAGGCAAAGGTACAAATTGAAGAGACAAACAAATTTGTCATTAGTCCAAAAACAAAATTTCAAGAAGTTAAAAGAATAGTTGACCTTACAAAATCTAATCTTGAAGTAAAAAGAATAGAATGTCTAAAGTTAGAGAAAGAAATAGTTTCTTTGAGAAAGGATTTGGAAGAAGCATCTTCAAAATTGCAAAAGAATATTCAATTTGAAAAGAGTACTAACCGCCTGAATGGCATGTTGAGCAAGCAAAGGTATTACAGGGATACTACTAGATTGGGTTATGAGAAAGGAGAATGTTCCAAGACAAGAGATGCTCCTAGGAAGAAGATAGACCTGACATTTCACTCTGTTGCACCTGAGGTTGAATCCAAGAAGAAAGCTAAGGTTAACATTGCTGATAACAAATCTTTAAGATTTCCACCTATTAGGTATAATTATTCACAATTCCATGGTTATTTCTATGCATGCCATGTTTATGGTCATTGGGCCAAAGATTGTAAAAGAAATGATTTTAGGTGGAATAAAGAGAAAAGTTTTTATGGATGGTCAAATCAAAACTACAATAATGTTTGTTATAATTGTAATAAAGTTGGCCACCTTGCAAGAAACTGTTGGATGCATGTAAGGTATGTTAAAAGAGATTCTCTCAAATCATCTAGAAGAAAATATTTTTCTCTTGGTCAATACTACAATATTTCGTGCTATAGATGTAATATGTTTGGGCACAAAGCACAATGGTGTAGAGGAAGGATAAAACCAATTGGTGGCTACATGTTCAAGCAAAAGCAAGAGGATACCTTAAATAAGAAAACAAGGATCATAGTAGTTTGGAGAAAGAAACAAGAAAAGGAAAAGAAAGAATATGAACTTGGGCTTGCTTCACAAGTTCCATCCATAAATGCATAAAGAGAAGCATGTAGTTGAGGGGGAGTTAACTAATATGTTATCTTTCAGCCCCTTATGTAGCACTTGAGAAGTGTTGAGTGTAAATTTAATTAGACATGCATATCTGATATGAACGGGAGTAATCTCTCAATGATTAGTATGGTAGTGCCATATGTGTCCTTACCTATCTTCTTATCTCAGTGTCATATTTGTTAGGACAGTGTTGCCTTTACTATTGTATGTAGTCCCTAAATAGTGCCTAATTGGACATCATAGATAGATGTAAAAGATAAGTTATTCAATATCACAGTGGCATTTACATCTTATTGTTTTCTTCCAATGATATAAATGAACAATTGAAGAAGGCTTTTATGTTTGTGAAAAGTTTGAAGGTAGAAATTCTGATTGCTTTGAACAAAGCAAGATAAGGTCAATTATGAAATGATCTACACATAGTTTCACATGAACTTCATTCAGCCATTGATGTGATCAACCTTGGCTCTATTTAACTATTTCCACTTTCATGCTAAAGATGTAAGTGATCTTCATGCTCTTACATGTCAATTTGAGGATAACAACTCTTAGTTGGTAAGTGTAAGATTAATCTCTACAGGCTTTGTCAGGATTCCTTCAGCTATTAGAGTTGTGGAAGATGGTATGGCTTCAATGAAAGTATAAAAGAAAGAGGAAAAGGATAGTAATCTTATGATCTTGAGTTATATTTGATAGTGGTAAGATGAAGGGAACAGGGCAGTTTGAAGTGCAATATTGAAGATAGTGATAAATTATTGTTATGACAAGTGATAACTTTTCAATGAAGGACAACTTGTGAGGCTTTAGCAAGTTGATGTCTCTGAAGTTAAGTTGCTTCAGTCAAAGAGAATGAAGATATCACAGTTTGACAAAGCAATGCTTACAGGTTCTTGATTGATTACTTTAGGTTGATGGTTTGTTTCACATGAGGAGTTGTAGATGGTTTATTTTATGGCTATGGTCAATAACACAATACCTTCATGACAGTGAGTACAAGTTTACAGTGCTTTTCATCTATATAGATGTCTTGGTGATTGCAGTTGCAATATGAAGAAACACATTCATTGTTCATCATCAGTATTTATGGCTACATCTGATAGTGACAAGTACTTTGTCCTAATTCATGGCTAGTAGTTGGTATTTGATTATTTGGTATGGTGATATGTTCAGAGGTTTACTTGTTGCTTTGATGCTATTGATACATGCTTTCATTTCTTGATATTTGATCATTGATATATGTTGTGCCAGTGGTGTTCTACTCTATTCAATTGACAGTCCTCATATCTCTCATGTTTGGTATCTTTAGTTGTTGTCCTTTATATGCTCATTTATGGTACTAATAGTGCAATTGTATTTCAGGCTATTCTGGATGTTTATGCTCCATGGGATAGTCATGGTATGCTTTACATTTTCTATTTTTGCTCATCATTTCTGTAGCATATTGGCTTCTAGTTCATGATATCTCATTGAGGCATTGACACACTTTCTTCCTCCCTTTGTCTTTGATGCAAAAAGGGGGAGAGAGAGTTGTGTTTTCCCATCAAGGACAAAGGGGGAGTTTGTTGCCCTCTTAGTTGTTGTCCTTGATGTCAAATACACAAACTCTTAGGTTTGTGGTACATTAACAGTTGCATTGGTTTGATGTTGCATCATGATAGTTATATTTAGTTTATGTGATAATGAGCTTGGACATTTGGTTGCCATCTTGGTCATACTGAACTTAGACATTTGTTTGTCATTATGGTTGCCAAAATGGTTGTCATTCTTTGCGTGGCAGAGTTGATTTTTGAGATCCTATTCTATCTTCCTATAGACTAAGTTATATTGGTAAAATTGATACTCTCTTTGATGACATTATAACAGTTGGCACATGGTTCATATCATACTCTCATGATGATATTATGCTAGTTGACACATGCTATCATATTTTCAATATGACTATTGGCTCTCATGATCTCTTGATGGGTTCTTAGCATATAACAGTTGGCTCTTATCTTAGCATATAACAATTGGCTCTCCCGATCTCTTGATGTTGGATACTCTCATGGTGGTATACATTTAGCATATGATATTCATATGGTATCATGTTACATATCCTATTACATTTTCATACTATGATGATAGGACAATTGATATACTATGATGATGACAGGATAGTTGATATGGTATGATACTGTGTTGGTATTGGTATGGTATGCACTTCAGTTGTATGATATCATGTCACATTTTCATGCTATACTTTTTATGCTAATGATCCTTGAAACAATTGGCATATGATATCGTGTTATGGTACTTGTAACAGTTGGCATATGATATGGTGTTATGATACTATGTTAGTATGGTTGATCTCAGTGGGTTGTATTTCATTGTGGCACTTGACTATGCCATGATGGTTGAGGCACTTTCTACATTCTACAGGTGCATTATTGTTTTCATACTCTAGCAAGGGTATTTGGTTTGAAGTGGATTTCATATCATAAGAAATATGGATAGAGGAAAGTCAAATTTTTGTGTTATGGTCACTTGTTCTGTTCATGAGTTTATGTTCATTGTTTCATGATTTAACTATTGCATATTATTGTTGATATGATGCTCATTTTGGATTAGTACAAATGCATAATCTTTTTGATACTTATCTCAGTCCAATGAAGTTATTAAACTACCTTATCTTGTTCTTCCATGTTCACAAGCTGATAGTTCATTACAGTTCATCATAAAGGATTGAAGTCCATGCTAAAAGTTTATTAATGGTTCTATGCATGTTTTGTTATTTTTCCAAAAACAAGTTTGTTTTATAAGACACTGATTCACCCCCCCTCTCAGTGTCTTTTGTACTCCAACAAGGGATACTCTCCCTAACTATGTTATCTAATTACAAAATTGTACCTTTGAAAACCAAAGTGGTACTTCCATTCTACCGAATACCTTCGCATATACACATTGTTACAAAATTTGTCTATACATCATACAACTTACTTGAAAGAGGGTAAGATATCCTTATAGGTTATCTTCAATTGAGTACAAGTTGTGTCCCAATGGCTTTTTTCTGAAGAAAGAGAATTGTTTTGACACTCAAATTGAATATACAGGTCTTCAGCTTCCTCCACAGTGTTGGGCACTGCCCTCTTCTATGCTAACTTTTCTGCTTCAATCACAATCTCTGTCACTGAAGTGAGTCTTAGGCTTACTGTTTCTCTAAGCTGACTGTAGTGCCTTAGAATTTGATCTCTTTGTTGTTGCAGTTGACAAAATTGAGAGTGCAAGTTTTGAATAATTGTTTTAGTTGCCCCATCACTATCCTTAAGGGGGTCATACAAGCCTGATACTTGTGAAATATGCGACTCAATGGAGTCCATCTGATCCTTTCAAAAAAAAATTGATACAACAAAGTAGCCTTTTCTATACACTTCTAAAAATCTTCCATCTTATTTTGCAACATATTGTGTGCATTTGCACATATATCAGAAACATATCTCAATCTCTTATCATTTATTTTCTTTAAGGCATCCTTTTCTTCCTTCTCTTCTAGTTGAGATGAATGATCTTTAAATGAATGATTGTTGTACAGTGGTTAAAGATGTATCAATATTTACCTCTAGCATAAAGTCTTTGATAACCTTCACTGTTTCATCCAACAATTATGTATTCTGTTGGTGTTGATGTAGAATTTACTTTCTGGTAGATGAATGTAAAATGTCACCAAGATGTAGCTTATGCAAGGGGGTAATATTTTCCAAACCTACCTTCCCTTATTGCATAGGAATTTGTAGCAATTGTGGAGATACCACAGGCTAGAATTGCATTTCCAAACTTAGTAGGTCTTTGAATGAATCAGTTGACCCTTGACCAATCTCTTCTATTCCACCTTGACTCTTCTCCGGAATCTTTTCTTTATCAGCAGTAACCACATCTTTGTCAGGTTCTTCATGTTGCTTGGTGTTCAATGGAACACTCTGTTCATCTTGCCTTGTTTGTTGATCATCCATTTGAATGGTGTCTTCCGGAACATTCTACTCATCTTGCATACTTAGTAGATTATCTATTTTTTTAGTGTTCTCCTAAACACTCTGTTCATCTTTCTCTTTATCTTCCTTAACATTGTTTTGAAGAATAGAATCAACATTCACATTTTCTTGCATATTTTCATCATTCTTCCCTTTTTCAACTTGTTCTTCCTTTTTCAGAGAGGATACAAAAACATGATGATGTGATTGTGGTGGTGAAACATGTGATTGTTCCACATTCTCTATTTCTCTTACCTCACCAAGTACTTTCAGAGTGATTTCTTCAGTTTCTTTTGTGATCTTTTTAATGTCTTCCTTTGTGTTCTACATAAGAGTGTCCACTCTATGTTTTGTTCTGAGCTCTTGGACTTGCCTTTGAACTAATTTCTCTTTTTCTTCTTTAGAAAGGGAAGTGCCAGCTTTATCCAAGGTATCTTGTCTAAGTTTTTCATCTAGGGCTACAACTTCTTCTCTATCCCTTCTTAGGGCTTTCTGTAGGCTTTCTAGTACTCTAGACAAGATCTCATCAAGAGTCTTGTTATACCTCATCATGTACATAAAAAAAACCTTTTCAATGATGGCTTGATCCTCAGAAGTAGATTCCAGATAAAGTACCATAGTTTCATCAAACAAATTGAAACAAATAATAGCATTGTAGACAACATTTGGAGACATAGGTCCTCTAAGAGAAGATATTGATACCTAGGAGTCATTTTTCTTTTTCTTCTTGGGAGGAGGAGATGGGTCCTTTTCTTCTTCTTCTTCTTCTTCTTCACTTGCTTCTATACCTTGTTTCTTATTTCTTTTGGCCTTCACCTTAACCCTTGGTTGCTTTTTCTATGTTTTCCTTTTCTTGTTTCTTTGAAATTACCTCTTCTTCTTTATCACTATCAATCTCCTCTACAAAGGTTTCCTTCTTCTTTGGTCGTTTGCCCTTGGATTTCATCGATGTTTTTCCTTCAAAGACTTGAGTCTGTCTAGCAGGGGAGGTAGGTTATGGAATACTGGAAGTAGATTGAGAAGTAGATCCTGATCTTCTTGGAGTTGAATGCACAGTGGTAGATGGTGCATCATGTTCCATAACATTTTGAGCAGTGAACCCACCTAATGGGATACCAACCTTTTTAAACAACTTCTCTTTTTTTTCTCTACCTCTTCTTTAGCCCTTTTCTTGAGTTGCTTGTTGGTGATTTCATCATAAGTTCCAAACCTATCTAGATTAGAATCCTTGGGTTTGCTCAGTAAAATGTCTGCATACCCTATCAAATCAGTTTTTGAAACCTCATAAGGCAACTTGGGTATCCATGCAATCCTGGGTTCTACTGCTTCCATATAGTGGTTGTCCTTGTCTATGGTGAAGGTGATCATTTTTGTATAGTCCAACTACCTTGGTAGGTATCCTTTCTCTCTTTTGCATCTTTTCTTGAAAGGTTTTAAAGAAACCCCAGTATGCAACATTGCGAGCATCTAAATTTTCAAAGCTCATCATGTGTTCCTTGAATTGACTAGCTACTGAGAAATTTCTTTTCCACACAACACCCTTTGATCCAAGCAATTCATTTAGAAAATAAAACATAAGACAAATTATAAGAGATCCATACCAGAAGTTGTACCAATTCTCCTTTGTCATGTGCAAGTTCTCCATTAGTTGTTGTCACAACAACTCACAAACATCAAATTCCTTGTTTTCTCTCACCATCTGATGTGCAACATGAATAGCAATTGCTATGGCAGATCCCACTCTATTAGTGTAGAATATTTTGTATGCAATGACCATAGTTGCATATCTTATAGTAGGGTCTATTATATCATCCATAGTTAGGGCACATTTATCAAACTTTGCACCATTCAGCTTCATCACTTCTTCATTTTTGATTGACTTCAATGTAGGCACAGGTCCAATAGCACACATGCCAGTCACAACCCTAATTGCCTCCTTAGTAATCATATAGGGTTTATTCATAATTATGAAGTCTTCATGACTTTGACTCAAGACAAGTTTGACCCAATCATTCTCACAGCTAAAATTGGGAAAATCATTCCATACATTCAATTTCTTTACAACCAAACTAGCATATTTTGGCTTCAGATTGAAATCATCACCTGTGAGATTGTTCGTCTAGAATTCTTGAAGCTTATTGTGGTTGAGTTCATCCAAAGTGGAGTGAATGTAGATTCACACATCCTCATAATGAAGCACATTGATCAAAACCCTAGAAAATCTCCATTTTTGTTAGTCTCCATTGATTTGAAAGAATGCTTCTTGAATTTTGTCCTTGGCTCCTCCATGACATCAATGACCTTAGGAGTGTCTATTGCAGCACTGAAATGAAGCTAGGGTTTTCACAACTCTGAAAATACTCATCAGTAGGGTTTCAGAAGCAAGAAATCTCCAACACACTTTGATTTGCCTTTTCTCTGTTCTTCTCTCAAATACTTGATCACAAATGCATTTTGAGTGTGCAAAATGACTTATAAGGCTCTCCACAAATGTTCAATTATTCCACATTTAATGCACTAGTAGGGTTAGGTGAATACTTAGTTAAGCCTACTCTGTGATATAATAGTGACTCTTTGATTACTGCCCAATCTACTGCATTGAGAGATTTTTCTCTGAAGTTTTAAGGAAATGAAACTTCATTGCCTTGCCTATGTCTTTCCTAGAGGATTCCATGTCAGTCATTTTGTATAACCTACTTCTGTTGAGAGAATCCACATAAGATTAGGGGATTAAGTTGATAAACTAGGTTTCTCCCCCCGACCCTTGCAATTTCCTTCTAATCAACAATGAAATCTTCTGCCTGTTGAAATTAGGGCAGACAACTGAGAGGGGGAGTGAATCAGTTGTCACAAAGCTTTTATTTTTTGCTGCATTTAATCTCCTTTACCACTTATTAATAGATTAATGATATAACCATGAAAGCATGAATCAACAACACATGAGCAGAAACATAATCAACACACATAACACCAGGATTTTTACGTGGAAACCCAGTTAAGAGAAAAACCAAGGTGGGGGTTAACCCACAAGATTTATTCTCTATTAAAAGAATAGAAAAATGGGAAGGAACTTGCCTTCAGGCGCACTACCCAAAGCTCACTGCTTAAAGGAGGCTCGCTGCCTACAAGAACATTCACAATGTTAATACTAAAGGGTTAAACTGAGAAACAACTTCTTCATGCAAGGTTCAGTTCCATTGAAGCGCACAACACCTATGCCCTACCCCCACTCACTTCCTTGCTACATCCACATCTTTTCTCAACAACAACACATTTCCATGACTTGACAACACTTATTTATACATGTCATTGACTTTAGAATGTACATCAAAGTCGACCAAACAATCATCTATCTGGAACATTCTCCAAGATAGGCATTACAAGCAATTACAATCACAAGACTTAAATTACTTCATGTGAACCATCACACTATTAGCCAAACATAGTTGGGACTTGAATCTTCCTCGAACAACACACCACACTTCATAGAACTCTTCTTAGATCATCCGTAACACGCATCAAGCATCTGGTCGGCCAAAACTGGAAAGAACAACAACACTCAAGGAGAAATCTTCAACCATGAGCTCAATCCTCAATATAGACCACCAGTACAATAGGCACACGATCCAAAGACCACCACAAGCACAATGAAATCAACAAGAACAACTGCATCACCTCAAATCACCAGAAACACTTGCATCTTCATTCAAAAACTTAAGAACACTAACTGTCATGACTGTCACACTAGAAAGATTGATTGCAGACCTCCAAACCATGAATCACTTGCGTTGAGGACACACACCAATATCCTAAACATACCTCTAGATCTGCAGACCATAATATTCCAATGCGGAGCAATCCGGACCAAATTCCTGTCACTCTATCACCTCTGAACAACTGCAAAAACTGGTTCTACTCATATGGCCATAACTTCATTAATCCTTCATGCGGACCTCTCGAATCTTGATTGGAGCAACTTCAGACTATCCTCTACACAACCCTTTGGTCCACAGACTCTGATCTTCATCTTACTGGAAATGTTGAGAAATCTACTTTGTTGAACTGTATTGTCTTCATTGTTTCTGACAAAGAGATATGTAACTCACTTGTTTCTTTCGGAGAGGCTAATTTTCTCAATATCCTCAACATACAAGTCTTCTAAACAAGTAATAGAATAAGATACATTTGACACCAATGACAACAAGGATATGTTGACATCAATGACAACACCGATTAGGCACATATTTGCAACAATCTCCCCCTTTGTCATTGATGGCAACATATGATGTGAAAAATTGATTCAACCATCAAGACAAGAACTTCTCCCCCTTTTTCTTATCACATCTGCAACCACTTTCTTCACTGTTCCCCCTTTCACTAGCAACTACTCAATTCCATCCAAGTTTTTCACATGACTTCTCTCCCCCTTTGACATCAATGGCAAAGGGCACATATTTGCAATCATCTCTCACCCTTTTCATTTCTTAGACAAGACCAAATTGAACTCAAAACATACTGACTACTCCCCCTGAGTAGCATCCCCTTAACACCAATCTGGATCACAAGATATGACTGTGAGTTCCACTGGACTGATGCACACTAGTGCACCTTAGTTCTGAATAGGAGGGGTAATCACCCCTAACTTCCCTCTGAGACACTCAAAAGTGTCCTTAGGTAGAGGTTTAGTGAAGATATCCACAATCTGATCCTTTGAAGGAACAAACTCCAATCTGACTTTATTCTCATTTACCTTCTCTCTCAAAAAGTGAAACTTGATGGATATGTGCTTTGTCATTAAATGCAACACCAGATTCTTTGAAATGTTTATTGCACTTGAATTATCACAGAAGATTGTAACAAGATTTTCAAACACAATTCTGATATCCTTCAACATTTGCTTCATCCACAAAACTTGAGTACAATTACTTGGTGGTGCTATATACTCTCCCTCTGCAGTAGACAGAGATATTGCCTCCTTTTTGCTCATCCAAGAAACCAATCTCTTTCCCAAGAAAAATGCACCACCACTAGTGCTCTTCCTATCATCCACATCTCCTTCCCAATCAACATATATATATACATGAAGATTGAAATCAGTATCCTTAGGATACCATAAGCCATAATCAAATGTTCCCTTCAGATATCTAAAAATTCTTTTGACTGCTACAACATGAGTTTCTCTAAGATCATCTTGAAACCTAGAAACAAGGCCAACTGCATTCATAATATCAGGTCTGGTACGAGTCAGATAAAGCAGTCCTCCAATCATTGATCTATACCTTTTCTGGTTTGTCTTAGGGGAATCATCATTTTTACTCAACTTGTATCTGGTTATCATGGGAGTACTTACTAGTTTTGAATCCTCCATTCCAAACTTTTTCAACAACTCTTTTACATACTTAGACTGAGATATGAAGATGCCCTTATCTGACTGGATGATTTGCAAACCCAAGAAAAAATTCATTTCACCAAGTATGGACATCTCAAATTCACTTTGCATATGATCAAAAATTTTTTTACACATGCTCTCATTTCCACCAAAGATGATATCATCAACAAATACCTCAACAATCAAGATGTGTTCATGATCAATTTTGAAATAAAGATTACTGTCAGTTGTGCCTTTGCTAAAATCTAACTTTAGCAGATAATTGTCTAATCTTGCATACCAGGCTCTTGGGGCTTGTTTAAGTCCATACAATGCTTTCCTCAACCTACATATCATGTCTCCTTGATCAAACAACTGGAATCCTTCTGGTTGCTCAATGTAGACTTCTTCTTCCAAATCTCCATTTAGGAATGCTGACTTGACATCCATCTAGTAAACTTTGAAATATCAATACGCAGCAAAGGAAAGAAATAATCTGACTGCTTCGATTCTTGCCACTGGAGAAAAAGTTTCTTCAAAATCAATTCCCTCTACCTGAGAATATCCTTTGCACACCAATCTTGCTTTGTTTCTCATAACTTCACCTTTTTCATTCAATTTATTCTGAAAGACCCATTTAATTCCAATTACATTTTTGTTTTTAGGTCTAGGAACAAGATCCCAAGTATGATTCTTTTCAATTTGCATTAGTTCTTCTTCCATTGCTTTTACCCAACTTTCATCATTACAAGCTTCATTCACTGATTTTGGTTCAATCTTTGAAATCAAACAATACTCTTCTTATTCTTCAACAATTTTTCCTCTAGTCTGAACACCTTTATTTCTATCTCCTATAATCTTATCTTTAGAATGATTCAACCTCACATACCTGGGAGTTTTGGGATTTTCTTGAACTTTTGATTCTTGAACTTGTTCCTCAACATTTGTACTAGCTTCTTGAGTCACTGGATTCTCTGGAGTAGTCTGAATATGAGTTTGAGGACTTTCATTTTGATCATCTGATTCATATCCACAAGACTTGGAAGGTCTCTCCTTGCTTTCATCAACCTTGACATTAGCACTTTCAACAATCCCTTTCAATCTCTTGTTAAAGCACCGGTATGCCTTGCTTTGGTTTGAATAACCCAGAAATATTCCTTCATCACATCTTGCATCAAACTTGACTAGATCTTCATCTCTTTTGATATAGAATTTACTACCAAAAACTCTGAAGTATTTCACAGTAGGAGCATTACCAAACCATAGTTCATAAGTAGTTTTACCAGTATTACCTTTGATCTGCACCCGGTTAAGAGTGTAGACAGCAGTACTCATAGCCTCTCTCCAATAGACATGTGGAACATTTTCTTCCATCATCATGGTTCTAGAAGCCTCTTAGATAGTCTGATTCTTTCTTTCCACAACTCCATTCTACTGAGGAGTCCTACGAGTAGATAACCGTCTTCTTATTCCATTATCTTCACAGAATGCATTAAACTCACTGGAGCTAAACTCTCCACCTCTGTCAAATCTCAAACACTTTATCTTCACACCAATCTCATTCTCCACCCTAGCCTTGAACACTTTGAATCTATCAAGAGCCTCCAATTTTTCTCTCAAGAAAGTGACCCACATCATCCGGGAGTAATCATCAATCAGCAACATAAAGTATTTGTCTCCTTGCAAACTCCTAACTCTGGCAGGACTACACAAATTAGTGTGCACAAGTTCCAACAATCCACTTGAAAATTGTTCTTTACTTTTGAATGTAGTTCTGCTTAGTTTGCCCAACTGACATTCCTTACACATGTTGTTAGTAGGTTTCACAAGCTTTGGAAGATCTCTCACAGCCTGAATAGCACTTATCTTGACAATATTATCAAAGTTTACATGACACATTCTCCTATGTCATAATCAACTCTAATCAATCTAAGCAATCAAACAACTTTTACTAGTACCACTTAAATGAAAGATATTACCTCTAGTCTATGTACTAGATGCAATCTCAGTTCCAGAGCTTTCCAAGATTCTGCATTTTCCATCCTTGAATCGGAGATCATACCCTTTGTCAACCAACTGTCCAACACTGAGAAGATTATGCTTCAACCCTTCTACATAAAAAACATCATTAGTGTTATTCTTACCATCAAGAGAGATGGATCCTTGGCCACGAATTCTACTAGTTGAATTGTCTCCAAACTTCATAATTCCACCTTCATACCTTTCCATACTTACAAACTTACTCTTATCACCTATCATATGATGAGAACATCCACTGTCAATCATTTATTCATCCTTTTCTTCAACCTGAGCAGCCAAGGCACTTTCCACATTCACACAACTAGCAAATTCAGTAGGCACCAGATCTTCTTCTTTGATAACAATGAACACCCATTCATTTCCAGAGGTACTTCCCTTATCAGA
Source organism: Cunninghamia lanceolata (assembly GCA_027924645.1). Classification (NCBI taxonomy): domain Eukaryota; kingdom Viridiplantae; phylum Streptophyta; class Pinopsida; order Cupressales; family Cupressaceae; genus Cunninghamia; species Cunninghamia lanceolata. The sequence goes on along the minus strand of BSBN01000112.1, from coordinate 18,327,364 downwards.
TTCATCATATGTAACTCCTTCATCAACAACTTCTTGGACATAGTAGCATTTCTTCTGAAACCTAGGTCTATTAGGGTTTGGCTTTGAAACCCTCTCCGGACATCTTGAAGCAAAATGACCAATCTTATTGCAAGTAAAACATTTGAAAGGCAACTTTCCTTCATACTTACCGGATCCTCTTGGTAATCTTTTGGCAAAAAGGGCTTCAAGTTCTTCAAGATCCATTTCATTTTCTTCAAGTCCCTTCCTTGCCTTCTCATATCTGGTTAATCTTTTTGAAGAGCTTTCACCTGGATCAACTCTTTGCTTCCCAAAAACACTGGCCTTAAAAGTGGATTCTGATTTAGAAAGAGAATCACCACTCACTCATTTCAAATGCTGAAAGCTTGCCAACCAACTGATCCCTTCTAACAGTTGCCACAGTCCTGATCTCCTCAATAGCAGCAACTTTATGTTTGTATGAAGCAGGTAAGGATCTAAGTACTTTGGCAACAATCTCTGATTCTTCCAGTATTCCACCAACACTCCTGATACTACTCACAAGTTCATTCACCTTCTGCATATAGGAAGTGATGTTTTCATCTTCACTCATCCTCAAACATTCGTATCTACCCTTCAGGCTCTGTAACTTGGCACATTTGACATATTCATCACCTTCATACAGAGTTTCCAACTTCTTGTAGATTTCATGAGCAGTTTTCAATTCTAGAACATTTGTCATTTATGTATCAGTCAGGGCACTCAACAATGCTTCTTTAGCTTGAATAATGTATTCAGCTTCCTTGAGTTCATTTGGAGTTGAAGGGCCTTTTTTCGGAGGCTTATACACATCCTTAGTTATCAACCAATAAGGATCATCCATGCATTGCAAATGACACTCCATCCGATTCTTCCAAAGAGAGTAATTTGTTCCATCAAATCTCAGACTGTCCTTGTATGTCGACATCCTGGATCTCCTCAAGCGGTCAAGCTTCTTTTAGAGGAACCGGCTCTGATACCAATTGTTGAAATTAGGGCAGACCACTGAGAGGGGGGGTGAATTAGTTGTCACAAAACTTTTATCTTTTGCTGCATTTAATCTTCTTTACCACTTATTAATAGATTAATGATATAACCATGAAAGCATGAATCAACAACACATGAGAAGAAACATAATCAACACACATAACACCAGGATTTTTACGTGGAAACCCGGTTAAGGGAAAAACCATAGTGGGGGTTAACCCACAAGATTTATTCTATGGTAAAAGAATATAAAAATGAGAAGGCACTTGCCTTCAGGTGCACTGCCCAGAGCTCACTACTCAAAGGAGGCTCACTGCCTACAAGAACATTCACAATGTAAACATTGAAAGGTTAAATTGAGAAACAACATCTTCTTCATGTAAGGTTCAGTTCCATTGAAGCACACAACACCTCTGCTCTATCCCCACTCACTTCCTCGCTACATCCACATCTTTGCTCAACAACATATTTCCATGACTTCATAACACTTATTTATACATGTCATTGACTTTGGAATGAACATCAAAGTCGGCCAAACAATCATCTATCTGGAATATTCTCCAAGACAAGCATTACAAGAAATTACAATCACAAGACTTAAAATGCTTCATGCGAACCATCACACTGTTAGCCAAACATAGCTAGGACTTGAATCTTCCTTGAACAACATGCCATGCTTCATAGAACTCTTCTTAGATCATCCACAACATGCATCAAGCATCCGGTCAACCAAGATTGGAAAGAATAGCAACACTTAAGGAGAAATCTTCAACCACGATCTCAATCCTCAATGCAAACTGCTAGAAAAATAGACACACGATCTAGAGACCACCACAGGCACAATGAAATCAACAAGAACAACCACATAACCTCAAATCACCAGAAACACTCGCATCTTCATCCAGAAACTTAAGAACACTAACTGTCATTACTGTCACACTAGAAAGATTGCTTGTGGACCTCCAAACCACGAACCACTTGTGTTGAGGACACACACCAATATCCCAAACATACCTCTAGATCCACACACCATAATATTTCAATGCGGAGCAATCCAGACCAAATTCCTGTCACTATGTCACCTCTGAACAACTGCAAAACTTGATTCTACTCAGATGGCCATAACTTCATTAATCCTTCATGCGGACCTCTCAAATCTTGATTTGGAGCAACTTCAGACTATCCTCTACACAACCCTTTGGTCCGCAGACTCTGATCTTTATCTTACTGGAAATGTTGAGCAATCTACTTTGTTGAACTGCACTGTCTTCACTGTTTCTGACAAAGAGATATCTAACTCACTTGTTTCTTCCAGAGAGGCTAATTTTCTCAATATACTCAACATACAAGTCTTCTAAACAAGTAATAGAATAAGATACAGTTGACACCAATGACAACAAGGATATGTTGACATTAATGACAACACTGATTAGGCACATATTTGCAACACTGCCCTAGTCAGAAGCAATGTGTCTTTCAAACTTTTACATGAGTCTTCTCTGGTTTCTATTTCTACATATTAGTTTATCTTTTTCTTTTCCTTATGTAGAATTCCATGATCACTTAGCAATCCTCTGTAGGTATATCAATTACTCTAAAAATTTGATGAAACTTCTTCATATCATTATCTTAACATGCTCATACCATTTTAGCCAGAATGCTGAGGAATTCAACATCTTATTTATTCAAGGGTTTGAAGAACTTTGTAGTTGTGACTCCCCTTGAATCACTACCTTCTTCTTTTAGTTACTAGAGGATCCATCTGCACTAGGTAGAGGTCCGAAAACATCACATTCCTCCTTCTTCCATACTTTGCTCATTTCCTTCTTTTGCTGAGAATTATCAACTTTATTTTGTGGAGCAGGCCTTATATTCCTTCCAGAGTGCCTTGTTTAATTGCACTTATGACAGGTGAAATATGATTGCTAAGCATTACTATTTCTCCTCACCTTAGATATGCAATTAGTTGCCTTGTGGCCAAACTTGTTACAAGTGTAACAATATCCATGAAAGGGTTGAGCATTATCCCTATTATTCCTTGGCATTTTACTTATGTATTCGTTGGCCTTATGTCCCATCTTATTGTAAGGATAACACATTATAGGATTCTAACTTAGCTTACTCCTACATTCAGTAGCTTTATGACCAACCTTATTGCAAGTATAACACCTTACAACATTTTGATTCATCTTACTTCTACAATTAGTAGATTTGTGACCAAATTTATTACAAGCATAGCAATTACCATTGAAACTTTGAGGATACCTGATAGGAGCAGTTTGTTTAGGTGCAAGCTTCCTAAAATTCTTCTTCATATTCTTCCTTTGTCTCTAGATAGGAGTGATTCATCTTCTTTTGTAACTCTGGAGGCATTCTTCTTAGGATCTTTAGTGTAGGCCTTTTCCTTCTTTATTTTAGACTTTCCTCCTGATTGAAAGTTATCATATAAATTTGCAGAAGTACTAATCATAGGACTCTTCCCCTTTTCAAAACCAAGGCCTAATTTTTCTTTTGCTGGATTTTGGGAATTAATTATCTCATCAACGATTTCAGATCCTCCTTTCAGTTTTAGTCCTTTGTCAATCTATTCTTTTCCCTTTTCTAGTTCTTTCCTTAGAGTGACAACTTCTTCCTCAAGTTTTGAACATTTAGCTAATTTCTAATAGAGCTTGCTATATAAGCAATATTCAATCCTCTTTTCTTCTTCAACCATGACTTTCAAATTTGAGATCATTTCTTCTACCTCCTTGAGCTTTATGTCACCTCCCTTATCTCCTATTAGATTTTTTAGTTTGCCAATTTCTTCCTTTGATTCTTTGGCCTTTGACTTCAATTTGTTAATTGTTTCCTTTGCTTTCTCACGCATGTCTTCATATTCTATATTCAGTTATCTTGCTTCATCTAGTTCATCAAGGGATGACTTGAGTTCTCCTTCAAGGTCTACAACACACTCATAAAGATCCCAACCTTCAGGTTCCATTGCTTCTAGATCTAGTTCGGTACAAATACATCATTGTCCATAATTTCACATTACATGTGTTCAAGTGCAGGATAGACCTCCGTTGTTAGGCTTCTCAAAGGCACTTAGCTCTGATACCAGTTGTTGAACACAACGAGGTGCTAAGAGGGGGTGGGGGGGAATAAGCACACACTAAAACTTAAACAGATATTTACACATGAAACTGAATAACTTGGAGAACAAAAAGGAAATCATGCAACACAAGAATCAACACATAACACCAATATATTTACGTGGAAAAACCTAAAACAAAGAAAACCATGGTGAGGATTAGCTCACAATAGATTATGCTCGCTACAAAAGTATTACAACATTGTTTTAGGGCTACAACTTGTTGATGATGATGTTAGTCATAATAACAATGATAAAAATTCACAAAGCAAACCTTTATCTTCTTGAAGAATACAATCACTTCAGGATGAATTGATGATTCCAAGTCTCCATTGATAGAACATGATCTCATGATAATCTCTCAGTCGGTTTGATGCTAATTGTTATTAAATCCTTTAGGGGCCTTACATATGAATTTGAAGTAATTGATATCTAGATATGTTGATATTTACTCTGTTTCACCTGCTCTATGTAAATTCTCAACAAATGATGTTAAATCTTACAATATCTAACTGGATCATGCATATATTTATGTTAAATTTGATCAAGTCTTCTGATCTTCACTCTGGTTAAGACTATCCATGATGATTTTTGATAACTTTGATTAGTTCTTTTGAAACTACCTCTAATTTACTAAAATTTGAACTAATTTGTACTTGATTTTGCTTTTGCACTTCAAATTATTCTAAATAATGTGCCTACAAGCAGATATTTCTATGATCTTTACCATTATTTATGATTATTTACATGATATTTGTAATTATACATGCGATTTGTTCAAATATGCATATGATATTCATATATTTGCGGGTGTCAGCATAGTTTATGATGTTATACTTTTTATTTTCAGTATTTTGCAGTTCAATGATGGTGATTTTATGAAATTTAAAGAAATTGAAATGAAATTCTAAAATTCAACGCAATTAAGTGAATTTCGGTCACTAATCCACATTTATTCTTGATACTTTCATGAAAAAGAAGAGAATCAAACCATATTTCACCAGGACATTCCATAGCTACGCATGATTGATGCGTATGTTCAAAGGTAAAGAATGAAAACAACATGCACCAATTGAAATGCACTCCAAGGGATGTAGGAAATCACAGTGACATGTCAAGAACTTATTCATAGATTAGGCAAGATGTACAATAAATTGTGACCAAAAGTCTTCATCTTCATTAAGTATGCAAACGAAATATAAGTATACAATTGACCTTGAGATAGAATCATGAAACTCGACAATTTAGTCTCAATTAAGCTTCTAATGTTTTAGAAAATGGCAATCCACCTCTGTAAAGGGTGGAATTTGGATGATTGGTTTTTGGTAGTTTTGTGTGTGTATCCTCCTTTCACCCTTTCATTCAAGGACTTTGGGTTGAGTGGCAATGCACTATCATACCCTTGGTCACTACGAATGTAGGGAAACTTGGATTTGTATGATTTGATTACCAATTATGCTCAATTATACCTAAAAATCCTAATTATGCAAATACGGAAGCAAATAGACAAATATCAAAAAAGGCTGCTACAAAAAGATGTAAAATGACAGATAACTATGTACCTATTTTTGAGGTTCAGAAGCGGAATAGTCTGGGACTAATGAGCGGGCACTCTAGTCCAGTGCCATGCTTTTTGTCGAGATCTGGAAACTTGATTTGCAACTTGTTCCTACTGTATCAGAGATTTTCCTATCACGGAATCTGGAGGACTAAAGAGCAGGCGCCCAAGTCTGGGGTGCTATTTTCAACTCTGATCTGCAAATCTGACACTCTGTAGTACCCTCCTACAATTCCACTTTTCCTGTATCTTCAACTTGTAACCTACAATCACAGAAACTTTGGGAGGGGGTTGTGGTGTTTAGAGGCTTGCCTCAGTCAAGCCCCAAAGAGACATTCAAGTCTTCCAAACACTGTTGTCAGATAGAGAGTGCGTACACTTGTGAGGTAGAGGCAAAAACCAAATGATAAATGATCAAAAATACAAATGATGTCACCTTGTAGTGAAGATCTCATGGGAGGAAGAATCTCTTCATGCCATGAGGAGATGATTTCTCAAATCTACAAATACAAACATGTAGACAACACAAATCTGCTCTTGCTACACAATGAATACCTTGAATCACCCTTAGAATGCCAAAAGATCACAATAATCATCTAGTTTACAAATGAATGTCTAAACATGCTTATATATGCAACTACAAACACTCCCACCAAGAATTTTGTAATTCAAACTTACTGTGTTGGCATAGGACCCAAATAACAGTCACAAGCTGACACTCAAAATTTGGGATTGACCCAAAATAGGGTAGGACTAGGGTGAAGGTACCCAAGTCCTCCCTCCCTATTTTGGTCAGGGTTAGGTTCAAGGGATCCCCCTAGGTCCCATTTGTCATGAAACTTAGGGCTCATTTCATCAAGATGTCAAAATATGATGCAAGATGTCCTAAATGCAGTTAAAAATCCTAGGAGCTAAACCTTATGAGGGAAAAGCCCCCAAGGGAACATTTTCTGATGTTGCATTTAGCCCCCACTTTAATGTATGTATAAACGTGAGGCTAATACATGCATTAAAGTACGGTCAACAAACACAGTAAACACGCCAAGCACGGAGAAGACACATCAAACACATTGAAGACAATGACAGGCACACAAAACACAGAGAAGACAATTATAGTCACACAGTTAATGCATGGAAGACAAGAATGATTTCTTTTCTTTTCTTTTTCTCATATATATGGAATGCAGATGTAAGTACAAGAAAGTAAACACACCTCCCATAATGCAAGAAGCACTCATCACGTTGGTCTTTAAACTGCATATATGGGGCAACACACACACAAGACACACCAAACCTCCCAAAATGCAGGAAGCACTCATCGCGCTGGTCTTTACACTACATATGGGGCAACAGACACGCCAAACAAAGTAAGCATGCCAAACACACACACTTTGAAGACATGGAGAAAACACAACAGACAAGTGGATTGTTCCTATTTCTAGGCTCATGACCATCTCAAGCACATTTTATGGGAACCCCGTTGAATTGAATTATATGGAAACCCCACCGGACTTGATTTTGACGACACCCTGCCAGACCAGATTTTACAGAAACCACACTAGACCAAATTTTGTGGAAACCCCATCGAACCAGATTTTATGGAAACCCCACCGGACCAGATTTTACGGAAACCCCACCGGACCAATTCTTGTGGAAACCACACCAGACCAGATTTTTTAGAAACCCCACCGTACCAGATTTTATGAAAACCCCACCAGACCGGGCTTTGTCGAAACCCCATCGCACCAGATTTTACAGAAACCCCACCAGACTAGTTCTTGTGGAAACCCCACCAGACCAGATTTTATGAAAACACCAAGTCCCCTAATAGTAGGCCTCGACCCCACTCTGCGATCGCTTTCCCCATCACTTGCCCCGAAACACGTTCCCCAACGATGCTCCCCAACACTAGGCCCCGACCTCGCTCTCCGACGACATTCCCCAATGCTAAGCACAAACCCCGACACTGGGTCCAAACACCCTTCCCCGTTGACTTCCCTAACAGTGGGCCCCAACCCCATTCCCCAAAACTGGGCTCGAACAACATCCTCCAAAGCTTGTCCCAATTGCGTTCCTTACAATGGGCTTCACCCCCTTTCCTAAACAACGGCTCCCACTGACGTTGGCAAAGTGGCACGAGTCAACCTCTGGACAGGCCTCAGCCGCACTAGCTAACGACGTCCAACAATGCATGTCACCGACCATGTTTTGAAATGTTGGCTTACCCCTAGGCCGTCCAAGCCCCCTTAGGTCGAACAAGTCCCTCGGGCCAGGGCACCCATTTACCCAAGTCCCCCCGGTCTCCAGAGTTGTCGAGATGGCCCAACTTGCCAAGCTCCCCCGTCCTAAATTTTATGGGAACCCCATCAAATTGAATTATCTGGGAACCCCACCGGACTTGATTTTGAGGATACCTCGCCGGACCAGATTTTACAGAAACCGCACTATACCAGATTTTACGGAAACCCCACCGGACCAGATTTTACGGAAACCCCACCGGACCAGTTCTTGTGGAAACCACACCGGACCAGATCTTTCGAAAACCCCACAGGAACAGATTTTATGAAAACCCCACCGGACCAGGCTTTGTGGAAACCCCACTATACCAGATTTTATGGAAACCCCATCAGACCAGATTTTACGGAAACCCCACCGGACCAGATCTTTCGGAAACCCCACCAGACCAGTTCTTGTGGAAACCACACCGGACCAGATTTTCTGAAAACCCCACCAGACCAAATTTTATGAAAACCCCACCGGACCAGATTTTATGAGAACCCTAGGTCCCCTAACAGCAGGCCTCGACCCCACTCCGCAATGGCTTTCCCCAACACTCACCTAGAAACACGTTCACCGACGATGCTCCCCAACATTAGGCCCCGACCTCGCACTCCGACGACATTCCCCAATGCTAAGCACGAGCCCCAAACACCTTTCCTCCTTGACACACCCCGACTCTGGGCCCAAACACCCTTCCCCATTGACTTCCCCAACGCTGAGCCCCAACCCCGTTTCCCAAAATTGGGCTCAAACCACATCCCCTAGAGCTTGTCCCAACTACGTTCCCTACAATGGGCCTTGACCCCTTTCCTAAACAACGACGCCCACTGATGTTGCTGAAGTGGCAAGAGTCAACCTCTGGACAAGCGCCAGCCCCACTAACTAATGGTGTCCGACAGCAAAGGGCGCTGACCATGTTTTGAAATGATGGCTTTCCTCGAGTTGGTCCAACTTGCCAAGCTCGCACATCCTAAATATTATGGGAACCCCATCGATATGGATTATGTGGAAACCCCACCGGACTGAATTTTACGGAAACCCCACCGTACTAGATTTTACGAAAACCCACCGGACCAGTTTTTGTTGAAACCCCATCGCACCAAATTTTATGGAAACCCCACCAGACCAGTTCTTGTGGAAACCCCACTAGACCAGATTTTATGAAAACTGCAAGTCTCCTAACAGCAGACCTCAACCCCACTCCGTGATCGCTTTCCCCATCACTCACCCCGAAACACATTCCCCGACGATGCTCCCCAACACTAGGCCTCGACCTCGCTCTCTGACGACATTCCCCAATGCTAAGCACAAACCCCGACACTGGGCCCAAACACCCTTCCCCGTTGACCTCCCCAACAGTGGGCCCCAACCCCGTTCCCAAAAACTGGACTCGAACAACATCCCCTCGAGCTTGTCCAACTGTTCCTTACAATAGGCCTCGCCCCGTTTCCTAAACAACGATGCCCACTGACATTGGCGAAGTGGCACGAGTCAACCTCTGGACAGGCCTCAGCCACACTAGCTAATGACGTCCAATAGCGCATGTCGCTGACCATGTTTTGAAATGTTGGCATACCCCTAGAGCGTCCAAGCCCCCTTAGGTTGAACAAGTCCCTCGGGCCAGGTCACCCATTTACCCAAGTCCCCCAGGTCTACAAAGTTGTCAAGTTGGCCCAACTTGCCAAGCTCCCCCATCCTAAATTTTATGGGAACCCCATCGAATTGAATTATCTGGAAACCCCACTAGACTAGATTTTGAGGATACCCCGTCGGACCAGATTTTACAGAAACTGCACTAGACCAGATTTTACGGAAATCGCATTGGACCAGATTTTACGGAAACTGCACTAGACCAGATTTTACAGAAATCGCACTGGACCAGATTTTACGGAAACCCCACCGAACCAGATTTTCTGGAAACCCCACCGCTCCTAATTTTCTAGAATCCCCACCGGGACGGCCGGTGCCATTATATAACAAGAACATGAAGACAAGTTCATGTTGGGTGCGATCATACCAGCGTTAGTGCACTGGATCCCATCAAAACTCCGCAGTTAAGCGCACTTGGGCCAGAGTAGTACTGGGATGGGTGACCTCCCGGGAAGTCCCGGTGTTGCACCCTTTTTAGTTTTTGGTTGGGCATTGCACTTTTCTACTCACCTCTTTACTCGATGCCATCCTATGTCGTCAACTCGCCCAAGTTAGGATGAGACGGGTGGAGATGGCTTCATTCGGGGGCCAAGTCGCCCAGGTCACCAAGTCACCGCGACCGAAGTCGAGACAGGACGGGATGGGTTCTTTGGGGGGCCAAGTCACCGCAACAGAAATCGCCAACTCACCCAAGGCGGCGGGGCGGGGCGGGGCGGGGCGGGGCGGGGTGGGGCGGGGCGGGGTGAGACAAGACGAGATGAGACGGGATGGGACGGGATGGATTCTTTGAGGGGCCAAGTCATTGCGCCGAAGTCACCAACTCGCCCAAGTCGGGATAGGATGGGGCTGCCAGGACAACACGGGATGGATTCTTTGGGGGGCCAAGTCGCCCAGGTCACCAAGTCACCGCGACCAAAGTCGCCAACTCACCCAAGTCGGGACGGGACTGCCAAGATGGGGCTGATGGGACGGGACAGGGCAAGCGGAAACCCCACCGCTCTTACTTTTCGAGAAACCTCACCGGATATACCACTCCTAATTTTCTAGAAAGCCCACCGGACAAGCGGAAACCCCACCGCTACTAATTTTCTAGAAACCCCACCGAATAGGCGGAAACCCCACCACTCCTAATTTTCTAGAAACCCCACCGGACAGGCAGAAACACCACCGCTCTTAATTTTCTGGAAAAACCCCACTGCACGGGATGGGACGAGGATGGGGACGAGGCGGGGCGGGGTGGGGCATGATGGGACGGGGCAGGGTAGGATGGATTCTTTGGGGGGCCAAGTCGCTAACTCGCCCAAGTCAGGACGGGGCGGGACGGGACAGGGCTGCCGAGGCGGGGCGGGGCGCGATGGGATGAGGCAGGCAGAAACCCCACTGCTACTAATATTTTAGAAACCCCACCGAATAGGCGGAAACCCCACCACTCCTAATTTTCTAGAAACCCCACCGGACAGGTGGAAACCCCACCACTCTTAATTTTCTAGAAACCCCACCGAATAGGTGAAAACCCCACCACTCCTAATTTTCTAGAAACCCCACCGAATAGGCGAAAACCCCACCACTCCTAATTTTCTAGAAACCCCACCGCTCTTAATTTTCTAGAAACCCCACCGGACGGGACAGGGACGGGGTGGGGTGGGGCGGGGCGAGACGGGACAGGAAGGGGTAGGACGGGGCGGGGCCAAGTTGCCAACTCGCCCAAGTCGAGAGGGGCGAGGCGGGGCAGGGCGGGGCAAGCCGGGGCGGGGCAGGTTGTGACGGATTCTTTGGGGGGCCAAGTCGCCAAGTCACCCAAGTCGGGACGGGGCGGGATGGGACGGGGCAGGCAGAAACCCCACCGCTCCTAATTTCTCAGAAACGCCACTGGACAGGCAGAAACTCCACCGCTCCTAATTTTCTAGAAACCCCACCGGACAGGCGTAAACCCCACCGCTTTTAATTTTCTAGAAACCCCACCGGACGGGACGAGACTGGACGAGGCTAGACGTGCCGGGATGGGACGGGTACAGGGACGGGTGGGGGCGGGGCAGGACAGATTCTTTGGGGGGCCAAGTCGCCAACTCACCCAAGCTGGGACAGGGCGGGACAGGACGGGGACGGGGACTAGTGGTGGCGCGGCGCAGCGGGACGGGGCGGGGCGGGACAAATTCTTTGGGGGGCCAAGTCGCCGCGACCCAGGGCGGGGCGGGGCGGGGCGGGTACAGAGATAGGGATGGGGACAAGGACGTGGATGGGGATGGGAATGGATGCAAATGGAAACCCCTCTCCACGGGCATAGGTGCAAGACTCAAAATGGATGCAGTCGGGGCAAAGGGAAACCCCACTTAAGACTGGGAAGGAACGTGACGGGATGGAGACGTGACGGGGACGAGGACGGGGACGGGACGGGGCGGACAGGATGGTCGGGACGGGGCGGGGCGGGGCGAGGCGGGGCGAGGCAGGGTGTGACGGATTCTTTGGGGGGCCAAGTCGCCAAGTCGCCCAAGTCGGGACGGGGAGGGACGGGATGGGGCAGGCAGAAACCCCACCGCTCCTACTTTTTGAGAAACCCCACCGGATAGGCGGAAACCCCACCGCTCCTAATTTTCCAGAAACCCCACTGGACAGGCGGAAACCCCATCGCTCCTAATTTTCTAGAAACCCCACCGAATAGGAGGAAACCCCACCACTCCTAATTTTCTAGAAACCCCACCGGACAGGCGTAAACCCCACCACAATTTATTTTCTAGAAACCTGACCGGACGGGACGGGACTGGACGAGGCTGGACGTGCCGGGACGGGATGGGTACGGGGACGGGTGGGGGCGGGGCGGGACAAATTCTTTGGGGGGCCAAGTCACCAACTTGCCCAAGCCAGGACAGGGCAAGACGGGATGGGGCGGGACGGGGCAAGACGGGGACGGGTGGGGGCACGGTGTGGCGGGACGAGGCAGGGCGGGACAGATTCTTTGGGGGGCCAAGTCGCCAACTAGCCCAAGTCGGGATGGGACGGGGTTGTAGGGGTGTGGCAGGATGGGGCGGGACAGATTCTTTTGGGGGCCAAGTCGCCAACTTGCCTAAGTCAAGACGGGGCGGGACAAGACGGGGCTGCCGGGGCGGGGTGTGGCGGGGCACGGGGGGCGAGGCGGGGCGGGACAGATTCATTGGGGTGCCAAGTCGCCCAAGTCGGGACGGGACGGGGTTGTTGGGACGGGGTTGTGGGGCGGGGCGGGACGGGACGGGGCAGGGCGGGGCAGGGCGGGACTGGGCGGGGCACACACAGACGATTGTGTTCACCACAATAATCACCAAAGACACACTTAAGGGTTGAATTAGTCACAAAACCACTCCCTGCCTCCACAGAGGACTTTTGAAAATGACAGGATGGGCAATCTCCGCAAGAGATACACCACCCCTATCTCCGCAGAGGGATTAAGATGATTGATTGATTGATTAATTGATTGAAAACAAATTCAGAGTGTAGGAGGGACTCATCGCCACCAGTCCTTAAACTACACCTAAGGACAAGAATATTGCTAACATCTACAACAGATAGCTTACCTTATATATGCCCCCATCTTAAGGTGGTTGATATCATGCATCGATATCAAGCACGTTAAGGTAGGAAGAAAACACACAAGGGAACACAGACTTCTATAAAGCCCATGCCCCCCAGAGGTGACATGTGCTTTACGATCTCCAAATGTTCCCACAAACACATTCCTGCAAGAAACATGTTAATGTCCACAAAATCATGATAAACAACAACACCAATTCACATGATCAATCACACAAAGAGCCAAGGTTATACCACGAATTCAGAGATCGAGGATAATCGTAGGGCTATATCATGAAAATCTTTGAACTGAGTACCACCAAGGCAAGATTCAAAGACAAACAAAGTGCACAAAGCAGTAGTATTGTTAAGGTTTGTAAGTGAGATAAAAACATCATCAAAATCACTATGCAGAAAACATGAGTGCTTCTACTAGCCAAGCGCTGGATAAGATATACAACCCCATTGTCATATTAGGAACTAAGTCCAATTTTCAATTTCTTGCTAAAGGGACGCTAGGTCCGCATTGTAATAAATGTTTTTTTCATCATCTGCCCACTAGATAGAAACACTAGAGGAAGGCAAACAATAAATCAAGAGAGTAGAAACAAGTGTCTTAGGGACAGTCACGTAGGAGGGTGCCCCCAAGTCACCAACCACAATGCTATGTCCGTAAGACACAACACACAACAATGAAATCAGAGAGAGATGATATAGAAGAATAATGATACAAATAGAAGGTCACAATAGAGGCAGTCTCCTGGTATCCTGGACCTTACAAGAGAATCAAGGGTCATCCCAAGAGGCCTAAACAACATAGAACACATCACAGGGGAAACACATCATGAGAGAGATAAAGGGTTAGAGATACTTACCTGTAGGGAGGCTCATGCTAGGAATCCAATTAACCTCCTCGCAATCCCAAATGCTAGAGTAGAGAGGTATGTAAGGTATCATAGCCCAACTTTTGTTCTTGTTTTCATGTTGTTCAATTGTAAACTCTTCTAGGTTTGATTCAATGTTAGGTTGAATATTTTCTTGTTGAGTTGTATGCATTATGCTCTTGAGAGATGGAAGAAGGAATTTGGTTTGAGTGATTTTAATATCTATCCAAGAGAGTGTTAATGTAGGAGACCTTTCCTCATCCACTAGTGCTACATCTTTTTGGGAAAAGAGCATCGGAATGAGGGGAAGGTAAAGTGTTGTGAGTACAATTATCAATGTTTGTATCTTTAGTGATGTTCAAATAGGTAATTGATGTTTTTAAATCCTTAGTGGTGTCAAAATGACTTGAATATTCAATCAAAGGAGGGACACTAAGGGTCTTCTCTTCCGTAGTGATATCCAAGGTGTGTGAACAATCAACTAAAGGAACAAGGTTGGTAGGATGAGCCATAGAGGCTTCATGCATTATGATAGAGTTTTTATTGTTGTTAGATGAAATCTCATCATCTACCCATGGAATGTACTTTGTTGAAGGGAGTTATTTATTCACTAATGCTTCTTCTTGGCCAGGGAGAGCATTGGAATGGCAAAGTGGTGATGGCTCTTCATTTGCTAATGCTTCATCTTGGCCACAGTGGGCATTAAAATGAAGATTTGGTGGTATGATGTTAAGAGATGTGTCAATGAAATCATCCTTTTGCATCAAAGTTTCCTCATGAGGAGAAACAACCTTGGGAGAGGGATCATAAGGTCAACCGAAGTTATCATCACATGTTTTAGCAATAGGTGTCGTACTGGAATTTTCCATAAAATCATCTAAGGCTTCATCTAACATTTTGAGGTCATCACTAGTATATATACTATTGATCATGAATTTAGTGAGATCATCTAATATCAAAGGATATATTCCCATGAGATTTGTGAAGATATCAATATCATATATATAACAAAGGATTTCATATGTGGAGCACACAGAGAGGTCAACATCATGTATGTATGCTATTTGTTCTAGAACTTGAGGATGTTTATCAGTGAATTTAGAGAAATGTTCAATGTCTACAATGTATGAAAATAAAGCTTCCAAATAAGTATCCATGATATATGTTTTCAAATCAATGCAAAATCAGATTTTAAAAGCTTTCCAAAAGTATGCAAAAGACAAGTGCAAAACTATATGCAAAAATGACCTAAAATGCTTGATTTTTTATAATTTTTTAATGCAAATATATGAAAGAAAAGATGTTGTAAAGATTTTGATTAGGGAAAGCAAATAATATGTCTAATATCAGTCCAATATAGAAATAATATCTGTCACAACACAATCTTGATGCAACTCTAGAATGATGACTAGCCAAAACCTAGTGAAAATATACGAAAATATACAATTGTTTTTCACCAAATCTCAATGCAAACGAGAATGACAAAGGGTATTGTGAGGAAAATGATGATGAACAGAAAATTACATCAGTAATAACAGCACCTAATGCCAAAAAATCCATCACAACACGCTTATAGTGCCACTCAAAATCAAACCCTAGTGAAAATATAGCAAAAATATGCAATTTTTCACAATTTTTTAACTCCAAGACCTAGCAAAAGGGGTGTTGTAAATAATTTTAGGAGGTACAAAAAATAATAGCAATGATATCAGTCACCTACAATCATAATATCTTTTACAACACACTTGGAGTGCAATCTAGGTCAAACCCTAGGGCAGATATAGCAAAAATGTGTAAATTTTTGCCAAATTTTCAATACAAGAGGCCAATAACAAGGTGTTGTAAATAATTTTAGGAGGGGAAGCAGACAATAACCCTTATAAAATAAAATTAATGTAAAAATATTCCTTACAACACGCTTATAGTGCAAATCTAGAGAGTCGATAAGGTCAAATCTAGTGAAAATCAAGGTCTTTCAAGCCCTAGGTTTGAGATCTTGATGTAAAATGATATATGAATATATTGTAATATTTTTTATGATTAAAATTAAGTCTACTCAGATCTGAAAATTATTTTCACACCCTACCATGCAAAATGCAAGTGCAAATCTAGTGAAAAATCAAAGAAAATGCTAGTTTTTTTGTTGAAATTTTCTATGTAAAAATGCAAATTTTTGAGATCTAAATGCAAGTTTACACTAAAATGCAACACTACAGACAAATAAAAATTTTAATGAGTTTCTAATATCAATATAAAAATCTGAAATAAGATTTTTCCTACAAACCCTAGATTTTGAAATTACTAGGTTATATGAAAAATTCACAATTTTCAACAAAACACTAGCAATTTTATGATGAAAATGCAATGAAAGCTATTGAATTTTTTGTAATTTTCTACAATTTAACTTAGATCTAATGTAAAAATCAGAAATTTGATGAAATTCACATTAATTGTTGCAAAATAGAAACCCTAGAATGCAAATTTTTCAAATTTTTCAATTTTTTTGTAAGTTTTCCAATGCCATAAGATGAATGATACTATGAATAAATGAAATAAAAGAAAATATAAAGAAAAACACTCAGCAAGGTGCAAACAAGTCCAACAACACAGGTTCACCAAAATGTAAAGGGTAGAATTTGGATGATTGGTTTTTGGTAGTTTTTTGTGTATCCTCCTTTCACCCTTTCATTCAAGGACTTTGGGTTGAGTGACAATGCACTATCATACCCTTGGTCACTAGGAATGTAGGGAAAATTTGATTTGTATGATTTGATTACCAATTATGCTCAATTATACCTCAAAACCATAATTATGCAAATACAGAAGCAAACGGACGAATATCAGAAAATGTTGCTATAGAAAGATGTAAAATGATAGATAACTATGCACCTGTTTTCGGGGTTCAGAAGTGGAACAGTCAGGGACTAATGAGTAGGCGCCCTAGTCTAGTGCCATGCTTTTTGTCAGGGTCTAGAAACTTGATCTGCAACCTGTTCCTACTGTATCAGAGATTTTTCCATCACAGAATCTGGAGGACTAAAGAGTGGGCACCCAAGTCCAGGGTGCTATTTTCAACTCTGATCTACAAATCTGACACTCTATAGTACCCTCCTACAACTCCACGTTTCCTGTATCTTCAACTTGTAACCTACAATCACAAAAACTTTGGGAGGGGGTTGTGGTGTTTAGAGGCTTGCCTCAATCAAGCCTCAAAGAGACATTCAAGTCCTCCGAACACCGTTGTCAGATAGAGAGTGTGTGCCCTTGTGAGGTAGAGGTAAAAACCAAATGATAAATGCTCAAAAATACAAATGATGTCACCTTGTAGTGAATATCTCATGGGAGGAAGAAGCTCTTCATGCCATGAGGAGATGATTACTCAAATCTGCAAATACAAACACATAGACAACATAAATCTGCTCTTGCTACACAATGAATGCCTTGAATCACCCTTAGAATGCCAAAAGATCACAATAATCATCTAGTTTACAAATGAATGCCTAAACATGCTTATATATGCAACTACAAACACTCCCTCCAAGAATTTTGTAATTCAAACTTACCGTGTCAGCATAGGACCCAAATAACGGTCACAAGCCGACACTCAAAATTTGGGATTGACCCAAAATAGGGTAGGACTAGGGTGCGGGCGTCCAAGTCCTCCCTCCCTATTTTGGTCAGGGTTAGGTTCAAGGGATCCCCCTAGGTCCCATTTGTCATTAAACTTAGGCCTCATTTCATCGGGATGTCAAAATATGATGCAAGATGTCCTAAATGCAGCTAAAAGACTTGGGAGCTAAACCTTATGAGGGAAAAGCCCCCAAGGGGATATTTTCTTATGTTACAACCTCCTTTTATACAAGGAGAGGATACGGTTACAATTGATCCAATAGTTAGGATTACTTCAAAATGTTCAGGATTACTTCAAAATGTTCAACGGTCAGGATGGAAAGATGGCACATGATTGCCAGTCAGCAATCAATCTGTGGTTTATAGCTTTCATGTTCTACAATATTCTGAATCTTTGATTTGGTCAATGCGATCACTTTGCCCCTCATTCTCATTAGATTCTTCCTTGGTGGATGACTTTCCTGATATTCTACATTTTCATCCTATTCTTCATCTATAGAAGGTTCATCCTCCGTTACTCTGCATCTAGTTCCTTGGACAAACTCATATGCCTAGATAACCTTCTCTATCTCCACACTATTTGTCACTCTAGCCTTCTTTGCTACATATTCTTACACCTTCAACTGCTCCTGCAGAGATATCCACCTATTTGTCCTACTATCCATCTCTTCCTTATACTTTTCTATTTCGGCTTTCATCCTCATGGATTTATCAATTGTATCCTCAGAAAAATGCCTGATGGGGTCCTCTACTGCAAGCTTAAAATTCTCTTGAAATGTCGATGTAGCAAAATCTTCATCTTGATTTTCCACTTTTCCTTCCACGTCACCCTCAAGGGCTTCCAAAATTTCAATCTCCTCTGCTAATAGATCATGAACCTTGATGCTAACATCTACAACCTTATTATTACATCTCCTTGGGACATCTACCTCAAATCTCACATCCTCATACCAATCATCTAACAATGGTAATGTCTGAGGTGTTAGGACATTCTTTGTCATTAGGATACTAGTATCCATTCCCCTCATCTCCTTGAGTATTGCCAACTACTTGTCACCTTTTATTAATCTTTGGCTAACTTCCTTTTTCACTTTGTCAGCCTTCCCTTTCAAATTACTCAACATGTCCCAATTGGACAATGAGGTTCTTATTATTTGTTCACCGTCAGTCAAAAATTTAGTAAACTAGAAATCCATGATGTTTGCCTGATGTTTATGTACATCCAAGGTTGCTATCTCTTCTTGAGATACTATTGTTAATGAAGTGGAGGAATATGTGGGCACATTGGTCATTGCCACCAATCCTTTAATGAATGTCTACATCTAAGAAATTTGCTCTTTGTGCTCTTTATTATTAGCCTTCTCTTTGGCTATTCTTGAAAGTAGGGCATCTATGCTATCCTTAGCTTCCTAACCCTCTTGCTCTACTGTAGCAAATCCCAGGTCCAATGTGGTTATCTAAAATTCACTAGCCTTTATCTCCCCCTTAGTTTTATCTGCTACAAGTACAACTACTTGATCTATTCTCTTTCCTGTAGTAGGATCCCTCTTTATAGCAGAAGTAGCCCTGGCTCTTCTCTTGGGCTTTGCTACTTCTACTAAAAATAATGAAGAAATGTTAAAATTAGAAGAATCAAGAATAGGAGGTTAGTTTACCTCATGCTTGAGCCAATGTGGTACATCAAGTTCAGACCCTAATTGGTTTGTCTGCTCAATGTGAGCATCATGCACTTCTACATTCTATCCCTTTAGGTTGTCTTCTTTCACATTTTGTTGTTGTTGTTGTTGTTGTTGTTCCTCATTGATGGGAACCTCTTCATCTATTTTATGCTGCTCATCATGTTTTGCAGCATCCTCTGAAATCATCTCCTGGTCTTCAGGATTATCCTCATCATGATGTTCCCCCACTGGCACCTCAGTCTGAATATCCTCATCTTTCTTTTTTGTAGAAACAAGTACATCTTGAGATATCATTTCACTTTGATCTTGTACCTTTTGATCACCTTGAGGTGGAGGAGTATCTTCCTTAGGTCCTTGATGGCTAGGATCTTGAGTATCCTGATTATCCTTTTGGTTATCACCACCTACCTTATCTTCCTCTTTATTATCATTATCTTTATTCAATGGACCTTCTTGTCCAGATATTACCACTTCTGCATCTTTGGGATCTTGAGATCCAGATGTAGCCATAGGACCTATCTTTCCAAATGTATATATTTTTTGCTCTTTTTCCATCACTTTATCTTGTTCTTTATCAACATCATATATATCCTGCTGTCCAGGTTCTTCAGTATGACCATCTATACCCATGGCTAAGCTATCTTCTATCTTTGCATGCTCCATGGTTTTATCTTTCTCAGTATCTTCAGCCTCATTATATGTTAAGTCAATAGCAGCTGGGTTGGTCACCTTTCTGATCAATCCATCCAGGCCTATTTTTTGAGTTACTGCCTCGGATTGTCTACTTCTTCTTCTTCCTCCCTAATCTATTGCACTTTGGGAGTATTATGGAGTAATATTGCAGTGTTTCTGACCAAAGTTTCCATAGGAAAGATGCCACATCCTTTACTACCTCATCATTAGTGAGGTCTATTGTATCATCCAGGGGGAGAGATGGATCAATTTATTTCTTCCTCTGGTTTTCTCTAGCTTCCTCGACTAGTTTTTTCTTAAATTTCACAATGGTGGGAATGGGGACATCATGCTGTAAACTTTGATGTACAATCCATGTTCTAGATAACCCCTCCCCACCTTGCCCTTTGAGCAAGATATCCAGCTACTTACTTACGGACCCCCTCATTACTGGTCTGTGGCCTCTCTTTTTCCTTGGTACATTAGTCCTTGCTAATATATCATCATGACCTTTCTTTCTCTTCACCAGAGGTACATCATCTTCTTCATCTTCTAGGTCCTGATAACTAATACCCTGTTCTTCTGCATGCATAGGTTGTTCTACAAGTGCTTTGGACGTTGTAGCAGCAAAAGTTGAAGCATGTTTCTTCTGAGGTGAGGGTCATGGAATTATCTTGATACCAATATCTTTTATTTTCTTAACCCATTTTGAAGAGGCCGCCTTGGCTTGATTTGCTTCTAAATT
The DNA here is from genome assembly GCA_027924645.1 of Cunninghamia lanceolata. NCBI lineage: Eukaryota > Viridiplantae > Streptophyta > Pinopsida > Cupressales > Cupressaceae > Cunninghamia > Cunninghamia lanceolata. The sequence continues at coordinate 18,306,591 of BSBN01000112.1, read as the reverse complement.
TGTCTTTTATTCCTCAAGAAGTCATCATATTCTTCTTCTGACATTTCTTGTCTCTTCATTTTCTTATCTATGGTTATGGCCACTCCCTTGGCCTTTAAATTTGCAACCTCCTGATCTACCCATGCTTGGGTCAATTGCATTACCCTCTGTGTTATCATATCCAAAGATGTCACCTCTGGCTAGCTTTAGTCAGGTGGGTAGATGGTCTCAATATATACTTTCTTATCTTCATATTCTTGAGACATTATATCTTCATCATCTTAATGCAGCTATGGAGGCACCGGTATGCAATCCATTGTACGGATTTGCTTCAAGGTTACTCTTTGGTAGCCTCTCCTCCTCACCTCTACATCATAGGGGCAATCTTCCCAATAATCTTCTAAATGTACCTATGTGCAGGTTTCTTGTATATCTATTTCTCCATTCTTCTGTATGGATCATACTATCTAGCCAGTGGAAAAGGTTGTAAGTGTAGCATCTACAATCCTCCTTCTATTTCATTTGTTGAGTCAACATCTAGACACAAATACCATCCCATATATATGGGAAAGATGATATTTGGATTCTTGTTTTTCTTGGCAAATGCCTCATATGATGGTACTATTTGTCTAGTCATTTCCACAAAAGAACTTTATCTATGAGATATCTTGGCAACATCAGGGGTTGCCCACTAAATCCTTCCATCCTGATATATGTGAATGCCAAGAACTAGATGAACCAATTTCCATTCTTAGTTATAACTTCTTGAGCCTCAATACTTATTCTCTTGGCTCCATCATCCTTCATAAAGTGAACCAGATGCATGATGAAACAATCATTAACTCTTTTGTAATTGGTGCAGTCACGATAGGAGGGTTCACAGAATGAACTATCCAAACCATACAACAAGAGTAAACACAACAAAAACAACTCAAAGATATGAAACAAATGCAAATTCAGTCATTTAGTATATCAAAGAATTCAAATACAGATCAACTGGCAACAGGCGGGCTTACAATTAGGGCTCACAGGCCTGATTACAGAATATCAGAATATGCACAAGATATAGCTTTGAAGATCCTTCACACAAAATGTAAATTATAAAATTACGAATCAACTTCTAACTGCCTTCCTAGGGATCTATTACATCAAATATATCATCTTTGGATCATAAGATTCCTCCACATCAGCCAAGGAAGATCACAAACTCCAATGAAGAGCTATAACATGTGTACATGGGTAGGTCAGACCCAAATGCATAGAACACCTCCACAAATGAATGGAATAAAGTGCAAATCTCAGAGAAGGTTGGCCACGAACCAAACAATATCAAATGATGTGCAATTAATCTCCACAAGTTTAGGAATGCTCCGCAAGTCTTCTCCTTTAGCTAATTATCTAAGACTGTCAGGATGCTCTGTTATGAGAAAATAGTCGATCTTCTGATAGCAATATCTTTCTGGTATCTTAACCAAATGCTCTACAAATTGGATATGATGTAGATGAATGAATCTAGTTGCTAAGTCCAGCTCCACAAGATCTGAAGTGCAACTATGGTAGAATGGGGACCAAAATATAGAAACTACTACTGACAGAATCACCTGAACTGAATTGGAAAAAGAAACAAACTGAAATGCAAATGTTTTTGGTTGATGCAAGATTGTTCTTGAACTAGGGATGCTCCTGCATCAGACATCTGGGGTTATTAAAAAAAGAGAGTCACTCACTTTTCTAGGGCTAGAGGAAAACCAAGACGATCTACCTTAGCCTAAGAAATCCATGATGAATCTTCTTCCGGTCTGCCTTTCCACTTCACAAGGTATTCTTTGTATTGTCTTCCTCTGGTGTTGTGTCCAACTCTGCTGTCCAAAATGTCTTCAATATGCTCCGGTGCTTGTTGTGGTAACTGCTTCATCAAGTCTTCTTCAAGGCTATAACTAAACTATGTTTCATGATACTGGTATAGGTATGCGATGTTGAAAATAGATGAAATACCCAATGTCTCTGGTAGTTCCACTTCATATGCATTTCTTGAATCAATTTTTCTGAGTATCTTCAACTTGTTATATGTTCCAACTAGAAATCTATCTTTTCTCAAGTATACCACACTTCATCACCAACTTCAAATTATTTATGTCTTCTTCTCTCATTTGCATGCTCCTTATACTTGATGTTCATCTCCTCCAAATGCTTCTTCACCTGATAATGCACTGTTCTCATATGTTCTGCAAATTCTTCTGCTTCTGCACTTCTCTTTTCCTCTGCACTAATATCTCTCAATTCTGTAATTCCTCTAGGATTCACTCTGGTAACAATCTCAAAAGGTATTCTTTAGGTATTCCTCTTCACTAAATTATTGTATGCAAACTCTGCTTGTGAAAGAATTAAATCCCAACTCCATGTCTTCTCTCCAAAAAACCATTTCAACAAGTTTCCTAAACTCCTATTCACTACCTCTGTCTGTCCATCAATTTGTGGATGAAAAGCTAAACTAAACTTCAAATCTGTCTTCAATTTCTTCCAAAGTGTCTTCCAAAAGTATCCAACAAACTTTGTGTCTCTGTCTGAAATTATGCTCTTAAGTAATCCATGCAATCTCACAAATTCCTTGAAAAATAGGTCAGCTACATGCACTGCATCAGTTGTCTTCTTACAAGGTATGAAATGAGCTATTTTTGAAAATCTTTCCACCACTACAAATATAGAATCATGTCCTCTCTGTGTCTTAGGTAATCCCATCACAAAATCCATACTTATGTCTTCCCAAGGTCTCTCTGATATTGTCAAAGGTTTATACAATCCAATATTCTGACTACTCCCTTTTGCAACTTGACAAACTCTACAACTCTGCACAAATTTCCTAACATCCTTATGCATCTAAGACCAAAAGTAATTTTCACTTACCAAAGTCATTTTCTTGTCAAGGCCAAAATGTCCTACCAATCCACCACTGTGTTTCTCCCTAATCAAATTGTCTCTCATTGAACTTCTAGGTATACATAGTTGATTTCCTCTGAACAACATATCTTCTTGAATGAAATAATCCAACCACTTACTTCTATCTATCACAATGGGTTCCTTGCATGTTTTCCAAGGTTCTACAAAATTAGTGTCTCCCTCATACATGTTCTTTAGTTCATCAAATCCTATCACTTCAATTTTCATCTCTATCAACAAGTTTCTTCTCCTACTCAAGGCATCTACAACTTTGTTTGATTTTCCACTCTTATGCTTCAACACAAAAGTATAACTTTGCATGAACTCTACCCATCTCATGTGTCTCTAATTCAACTTACCTTAACTATTCAAATACTGCAAATATTGATGATCTGTATACAACACAAACTCCTTAGGCAACAAATAATGTCTCTACTTCTTCAAGGCTTGAATTATGGCATAGAACTCTTGATCATAAACTGAATATCTTCTCCTTGCATCATTCAACTTTTCACTGAAATACGCTACAGGTCTACCTTCTTAACTCAACACTGCTCCTACTGCATTTCCACTTGCATCACAATCTACTTGAAATACCTTATTGAAATCGGGTTGTAGACGAGAAATTTGCATAAATCAGAAGATAAAATAATTACATGCAATTACTTTTTTACCCAAACCTTGTGAATACTTGATACCTTGAATGATCGATGCATGCATGTTTGTTTTGTTCAAATTATTGGATGTTGATTGCTCTGATTTGCAGCATAACGATGATAGGATGAAGATTTGATGGATGAAAGATAGGTAGATGATGGATGAAAGATTGATGGATGAGAGGGCTAGAGGAATTTTGGCAGAGTAACACTGTTTGAAAGTTAATCCATGCAAATGGTGTGGAAATGGGTTAATTTATAGACAGGTGAGAGAATGGAGGGATAAAACTTCCGTTTTGAAACGAAAGATCCTCTTGAGTTGAGTGATGTGAGTTGAGGAAAGTTTTCATTTTGTGAGAGGAGATGGAATTAGAAAGTTGGTTGTGCAACTTGGGAGGAAATTAGAAGGTGAATAGAGTGATTTGAGAGATGAGTTGAGTTGGAAATGGAAGGTGGGCCAAGTCATAATTAAATAATTTAAAAAATTATTTAAATTATGACGCATGTGGGGATGAAAGTATTTATTTATTTAGTGATAAATTAAATAAAATACAAGATTTATTTTATTTAATTCAAGAGGAAAGAGGGGTATATAAATAAATAAAATTTATTTATTTAGTAATTTGAAGGGATGGGATAAATTAAATAAATGTTAGATTTATTTAATTTATTAGAGGAAGTGTTAAGATGAAGAAGGGGTTATGATGGCGACATGGGTACCTAGGGAAAAACATAAGGTGTTGCAAGAGATGGACATTTTTGGGTGTCTACATTTTACCCCTCTTTGAGATGATGTTCGAGATGATGAAATTTGTGTCAAGTAACATCATTTCAAAGAAGCTAAGGTATGGATAGAGGAAAAAGATAATGATGGTTCAAATATAGGATGATGATGGAATGATAGGATGATGATTGCCCCTCGAGAGGATAGGCAGGTTGGACAAACATGGGTAGGCTCTTGAAATGAAATGGAATGATAAGGAGGGATAAGATGAATGATGCAAGATAAGAAGTGGATGAAAGAGAAGAAGGATCCATTATGCTGCAATGAAAGTGAGCAATCATATGTTTGGTTTAGCACTAGACATTATGCACCAAGGTATAAGGACCAAGGTGATGATGTTTCTCATGCCCCAGCATAATACAACCTTGTCTAGATACAAGATATGAATATTAGCTGGGTTGGATTTGATGCAAATGCAAAAATGATAACACACACAAGCAAGCATGCACAAATGATACAAAAATAAACAAGGTATTGCCCCTGTCAAGCTACAAACCAATGATTGATTGTTGAGTGATCATGATGATAGTGTTGTCATGGCAGGGAATGATATACCCCTAGATCAACACAAGGATGATTGATGATTGATTGATTGATTGGGTTTACAACAAGTTTAGGATCAAGACCATTGATGTGATTGGATGATTTGACTTGTGTGATTATATTGGTTGGTATGGATAAGGGATGACTTGCATTTGAGTTTATTGGATGGAATGACTGATGATGAGATTGGTTTGAATGAAATTGATTGAGATGAATGAATGAAGAATTGATTGGAATGATTGATTGTAAGAATTAATTTTGAAAGATTGATGAATTGATGGAGATAGACGATAGAAGAAATGAGAGATGGAAGAAAGAGGGATATCGCCTGTGCCTAAATCTGGATATTTCCTTCATACTCTAGACTACCTACATACTCGTGTCCATGGGATCAAGGTAATTAACAATAGAGATGAGATGTAGTTCTAATTTATTATGAAATGGTGATGATGGGGGATGAGTGATGAATAGGATTGATGTGGTTTTCATTGATTGATTGGATTGATTTTCTTTGATTTGATAGGTTTGATTGGATTTGTTTTGATGGATTTGATGTGATGGATTGTTTGATGATGATTGGTCTTATTGCTTGGATTTTTTTGTTGGATATTTGATTTTTTTGTATTTTGGGGAATATTTTGTGATTTTTTGTATTTTTTCAGGACTTTTTATGATTTTTTTGTATTTTTGGAAAATATTTGATTTTATTTTTTGGATTTTAGATATGTTTTGATTTTTTTTTAGATTTTGAAAATGTTTTGATTTTTTTGTATTTTGACATATTTTAATTTTTTTGTGTTTGTGAAATGTTTTGGGATGGCACTGGATTGCAATTTGTATAGCCTTTGCGCTAAATACCAATGACAAGGGAGAAACAAAGTCTAGGTGCAAGTATGAATGTAGGATGGATAGATGAAAGAATGGGCAATAGTGGAGTGGTAAGGATGTACGTGTATGAGAGCAAGGATGTGATCTCCAAAGGCCATGTCACATAGGAATAACATGCCCCATTCTAGGTGCAATACTTAAGATTTTTCATGATAAGGCTCATGACAATAGGATAGTGATAGGATTGGATGGAAAAATGGGTAATGATAAGAGGGTAATGATAGGATTTGGTTTGGAAAGGATGTGTTATATCAAGAGATACCCAAAACAAGTTTCAACATTTTTGCCCCCAATCTTTATCAAGATCAAGATGAGGAAGGGGGGATGAATGGACTCAATAGGATAGGTGTATGTATGCGAAAATGGATGGTAGGTAGGAAATGGTATGGTAAGATAGGTTGAAAATGATATGGTGGATGAGACAAGGTGCCCCCAAGTGTATGTGACATAGAAGATCATCTTACACATGACGCCTATTTGCCAGGTTTTCATCATGGTACTTATCCAAGGTGCCTGTTTAACAGGTCTTCACCGTTGGACGAAGGGATTTCTCTTTTCTTTTTTGATTTTTTTTTTTTTTTTTTGAATAGGATAGGACAAGTGGAAATGGATGAAGAGACTCAAGTCTCTAGTGCAATGAAAGGTGATAGTCCCATTAGAGATGGGTGCCATCACATGGACCATGTTAAGTGTGCTCATAGATGTTGGTAGGGGATTGCGTGAAAGATGGATTAGGTAGATGGTGGATTATGATATGGATTATGGATGGAATGATAATGGAATATGATGGACTTATGCAAAAGGATAGATGAAAGGCTTATGCAAAAGCATGGACCATAGGGATAGGATAAGGAAGATATGTAGGATAGTGGAAAAAGGATGGGGAGATGGAGGTATGTGGAAATGTTGCGGAATGGAAGGGAATCATGACCAACGATTGCACACACCATGATAAACATTGCAGATTATGATTGGATGGTGGTGTAGGAAGCAATGGGGATGTTTTCTTAGGATATGGGTGACGAAGTGTTTTAGGAACACACATAGATGTAGTAGTTTCATGTCTTTTATTTTGCTTGTGGGATTTTTGTGATTTTTGAATGGAATGGATGGAAGAGGAGAAAGTGGATGGTTGGGATTTTTGAGAGGTGGATGCCTCATTTGACTTGTTTTTTTTGTACTTAGGGACCCAAACCATTTTTCTTTTTGATTGATAAGGGGATGGTTGGGATTCTTGAGGCGTGATTGCTTTTTGCTTAGGTATCCAAACCTTTTTAGTTTTGACCTTTTCTTTTGGAAGTATAGGCTTGGGGAGCTTTTTGGATAGATTTTGCTTTGACTTTTTACATTGGTAACCTAAGGCATTAGGACCCTTAGGATTTTTGGCCTTATGAGTGTCAGCATCCAAGTGTTTATTTTTGAATCCCATGGGGTGAGTGGAAGGAGAGGAAGCTTCATGTTTACATGATGTGTGCATTTGTTGATCACGATTAGGAATATGAGGGTATTTATGGATGATAGGAAAGTGAGGTGTTGGGAGCAATGGTGGCAAATTTGATGGTGGGATATTAGGAGTTGGAAGTAACGTAGACAAAGTTGATGGCGGAAGGTGAACGGTCACATGCGTTTGATATTTATAAGATGATGGAGGTGGAATATCAACATATGTTTACAGAGTATGATGGGATTGGTGATAGGAAGTGGACTTAGGATAAATGGAGATGGTACCAACATCATTAGATTGTTGACCTTGGGGTGTGTATCCAAGGCCATATGAGCGCAGAGGGACCTTGACATGGATTGGCTCCAAAATTCCTTGTTTAAGAAGGCCTAAGCCTTTACCTTGGTAGTTCATGTTTTGGAGAATGCGATGGACTATGGGACTATGTGTAGGTGGAACATTAGACACAAGTTCCTTATGTGATGGGGAAGGTGGAGTCGACAAAGGTTGTTGGGTTCCTAGGGAGGAACATTCATGAATTAGGGTGGATAGATTAATAGGACATGATGGTGGATGAGGATGGATCATTAGGATCTTGATTATGTGCACATAGATCCAAGATATTAGTTTGACCTTCTATGCTTATGTGTTCTTGGGAGGCACATGTCTCATCATGAGAAGTGGAAGTTATCTCATTAGGGCTAGATGGAGGATGGATAGGAGCAATTTGAACATCTTGCTCATGGATGGGTATGGGATTATGGATAAGATCAAGGTTCTCATGGATAGCTTCTTCATAGATGTCATCTTGATCATAGAAAAGATAGATGTTATGAATGGGGTGGATGGAAAGGATTTGATCTTGATTAGGACTAGGACTCAATGTTTCCACATGCTTAGGATCATACTCTTGATATAACTTTTGTGGTTTCATGGAAGTGGAAGGCTCTTGGATGAGTTTGATGGGTTCTTGGTATTCATCCATAAGAGAGTATGATGAACTTTGAGTTGGGCTCATGATAGGAGGCTCTTGAATAGGATCGGTGGCTTGTGGATCACATGATGGGGTTGGAGGGCTAAGCATCTCATTTGAAGGCTCGTTGCTAGGTGCTAAGATAGATGTTTGACATGAGGATAAGTTGTTCCTAGCTAGTAGTCAATGGATCACATCCTTCATTAGGGTATGTGTGAATGGACAATATAGGGGATGGACAATAATGGTGGATAGTGTTGTAGGCTTAGAAATAGGATTTGGATTGGATGGAGGGATAGTGTGATTAGATGGAGGGATAGTAGGATTAGATGGATCAGGATTAGGATCACATGGTGGTGCCAAGATAGCACTAGTAGGCTCATTCATTGGCATATGATTGGATGGTGGAGGTGGCTCATAGGGTATACAACCTAGATTGGTATCTCCCTCGTCAAAGGATATTAGATCTTGCTCCAATGATTGACTTAAGGACACTTGATTTATATACAAGGGGGCACTTGGAGTAAGATTAGGTGACACATAGGTATCTCCCTCATCAAAGGATATGAGGTCTTTCTCCAAAAGTGGAATTAAGGATGTTTGACTTATGTACAAGGGGTTATTTGGGCTTGAATGTAGTTCTTGTGAGGACACTTGGTTGCCTTGGCCATGGGTTTGATGGTGAGGTGGCATGTTGGAAGAAGTAATTGGATAGGTTGATATGGTAGTGACATTATAGGTAGATGGGTTAGGTTGGCATGGTGGTGAAGGTGAAACATAGGATTGAGATAGAATGGGTTGGAGGTTTAGATGGTGTTGCGATGGGATTGGTTGTTGTATGATGACTTGTTTTTGTAAATGTTGCATAGGTTGATGTTGTCGAAGGTGTTGGTGTTGTATTGGTGGAGGGATCACATAGGCTAATGATTGTTGAGATGTAGGTTGATATGGATAAGGGTTGAAATTAGAAGGACTGTCATAGGTTGATGAAGAATTGATGTGACATGTGGATAGGTTTGGTTGATGTGATGAGATAGGTGACACATAGGATTGATGTGGCATTGGTTGATGATGTGGCTATTGGATTTGACAAGTGGCCAAGAGGTGTTGGATTTGTGCTAAGAGGTGTTGCATTTGAGGTGATTGGCTTGCTTGAAGTTGAAGTGGTTGAATCATGCTATGGACCATCTGAATCATTTGTTGGCTTACAGGTTTTGGTACCTGGTGAAGTAGGTGAATGAGCTCTTGTTCTAGGTCTTCTAATGTTGACATGGTGTCAAGTGTTTGATTAGGATGTGATTGCTTAGATGATAAGGAAATATTGGTAGTTTGACTTGAGGAATATCAAACAAATTGTAAATGCATAAACACACACACCAAGCACAATGTTCAAATTTCCTTTCAAGATTAAATGTTATGATTAAGAAAACACTTGCAAACACAACAACAATCCCTAATGATTAGTCAGGTAGGATATTGTCGATAAGTCTTAAGCTAGGCTGCACAAGGGTTAACTAGGGGTGTCCCTGATATATACAAGGTATGAGGGGCCCAAATCTATGTACACTAGCCCGTTGAAGGGATGTGGCATAAGCGTAAGCAAATACCACTTCACCTTGTATCTGGAATCACTTGAAGCCACAAGGTTGTCCCAATGACTACATAGCTAGATTGAGGTACAGCTTTCACTCTCCCCCCTCTGATATACCCCTCCAGAACACGTGGTTGAGGTCATCCCTAGGGGTGATGAAATCCCTTAGTAGGCCTCCTAGATAGGGTTTGACAAATCACAGTTATTAATTAACCCTTAGAAATGAAATGTGTAATAAGAAGACAATGCAGGCACTTGTTCATTTTAAGACCCAAAGCCAAATGTGTAGAAAGACACTTGTTTATTTTAGCCTGATTTCAATGATGTCATAGCAAACAAGATTGATTTTTAAGCCCAAATCGAAGTGTGAAGGCAAGCAATGTTTAGAGATATGAGATGGATTGATTTCACCTGATCATTTTTTTCAATTTTAAATCTGTTATGTATGTTGATGTCCTTGTTGTTCCAACTCCTTAGATGCCCCTGAAAATCACCAAGACAAGAAGAAAACTAAACTTGCAAGCAAAAGGGGGTTAGGTCAAAAAGATGCAATCTGTTAAAAATATAATATAAATAGTCTAATATAATAAAACAGACTGTATAAATAGAAAGTACATGAAATTCTATGCACTTTTTTAAAAAATCATTGAAAAAGGATCAATTTTGCTCAAGATATGTGCATTTGAAGTTTTAAAAGAAGCTAAACTTTGACTAATAAAAAATCCTATAAAATGACCCATTCACCTGATAATTTTTTCACCATTGTGAAGTTTGTCCTATTAGATTTCTAATGCCTGTAAAAACGCAAAAATCTGAAATGATATGTAAAAGTCATGGTAGTTTTTCAAAAGAAAACTATTTTTTTAAAAACACTATTCACAGCATGAAAACACTGTGTTGATGGTGGTTTTAGCACACAGCAATGCAGGTGTGATTGCTAGTTTCACACCTCTCTTGAAAAGTATCTTACTCCAAGTAAGACTACTCCAAGGATAATACAGCTAGGTCTTAGCTTGCTTGGAATCTCTCAATGGTTATGTTCTAGCTGTACCTAAAAGGGGTCTTACATGCAATCTGCAAATCTTCAGGTTTGGGGCAGCAAATACTCATGAACCCTATTATGATTTTTAGCTGATGGACCAAAATAAAGTGCTGCTGAAATTTCTATTCTAACAACTAATCAGTGGGTTTAAAGAAAATGCAAAAGGTTTAGGGTTTTAGAAGGATCCTAAGTGGCATTCACGATGCAAGGGTTATCCTCAGTAGACAAATATTTCAAACTTTAAACTAGTTCTCTGAGTTACCAAACTGAAATGGGTGTTACAGTGCTGCAGAAAATGGTGCTATCTTCAATGGAAGTCGAAAGATTTTCAGACCACATTCATTCGTTAAATACCCAATAAAGGACGCAACTTAACTCATGAAATGCAGTTGAACTTCAGTACAAATAATAAGCCCAGACTAACTTTACACAGCTATTTAGCATCAGCAAACAACTAAAAGTATGGACTTGGAATATTCATCAAATACTTCAACAAACCATTAACATCATAAAAGCACAACTAATCTAACTATGGGAGAGCAAGAAGCAAACCATGAAAACCACAATGAATCAACACAAGGAACAAATTCTCAGAATTACTGCAGAAACTTGCTTTGTATTACTTCAAATGGCATAGAGTCAACAATTTGGCATCAAAAATCTCTCTTACAAAAAGTGGGAATGGCAGCCCTTTATATAGAAAGCAGCATACCCTAGCTCTCAAATGAACCGTGGAGATTAACTCAACACCGACGGTCTAGATTACATCAAGAACAACTGATATTAATTCCCGGATTACATTTTGTCTTTTATGAAAAAGATGAAAAAACAACCCCAGATACATTGAATCTAGCCATTTTGACTAGCCAACTCAGTACACTAGTGAAAAGGCTCATTTTGGAAGTAAGGAGGAGACAAAAAAGAGTCACATGTTGTCCAGATATGTCAAGTTTACAATAGTGACGGGATTGAATCACTAAAATATTCAAATAGTATTAAGATTCTTTATCCAAATTGATGCTATCCTCGCTGGCCAACTTATTTCGATAGGTCAGCCATGCTTCAAGCGCTGGATTGATGTCAGAATGGTCCGGATTCTTCAAATGATGTACCCTATAATCGAATACCTCTAGTTCCTGACTAAATCTGGTGTATATCCTTTCAAAATCTGCCTCTACCCTGTGGAATGCCTTGAACTCAGCTCTGAGGTCACTCGCTTTATCCAGCCATTCTTCCGTGCTTAGTAAAGCGTCTTCAAATTATATTGCATGCAGCTTACTTTTGCATTTCTCGGCTTCAAAAGGAGCATAATCATCGAAAGATTCCTCCCTACAGCTTCTCAAGGCATCACTGATATCATATATAACAGATCTTAGTTCCTCGTCGGCTGGTTTGTATGCCTCTTTTACTTGTTCAAAGGTTTCCTTCCTCAGAAGTAACTGTTGATACCATTCAACAGCCTTTGGGAGCCTATCCCTAGTCAAAATATTTTTTGTAACCAAGGTTTGAGCTGGTAATTCTCTGATACCCTTAATTCACGGATACATGTGAGAGTAATATCTGTCAAAAGAATCACATTCATCTCACAAATCCTTCCATTTTTTATGCAAATCCACCGCTCGTTGGTGGGCTTGAGCAGAGGCACTTATGGCGTCGCATCCTACTTCAAAAATACCTATCAACCAGTTCTCGACGCCTTGAGACTTTGACCTTACCTCGCTCAATTTCGCCATCTCATTGGTAGATAAGAAAGTAGGCACTGTCCTTATATCACCTCTTGCATCCACTGGTTTTACCAGAAATTGAAGGCATGCTCTGAGCTCCTCATTCTGCCATTTTAACTCCTTTTTGGACATTTCATCCTTATCCAACTGCTCCAAAATTGACATGACTGATCCCTTGAAATCATCTACCCTTTGAACGCGGGTGGTTGGGCCTAAATCAATTGTATATATTACATAATCTTCCGCCCTGACTTGATCTCTTGCTACGTCAGCCGGCGGGACTGCTACCTCCGCGATCCTTGAGCCTGATTCGCTCTTGTAGATCCTTGATTGAACCTTAGCCTTTTTCTGTTTTTGAGGCTTTTGAGCCTGCGATAGGATGGTGCTTAAATCAATCTGCATTACTTCAATCTGAGGTTCTAGATACACCATCCTACCTTGCATCCATTCGGGAGCGGAAGATTTGTTCAACTCAGTAGCTCCATCCTTATCTGACACAACCAATTCTTTAGAAGGTTCTTGTTCCAGCTCAGGACTCTTCTCCTTTTCTCCTTGGGCCAATTCATTCAGGCTTTCAATCACATTCTCCTGCGCAATCTTCAAAACTTCTTTCGTCGAATCCTTGCTTGGGGGACTATCAAATATATCAATTATTTCTACACCGTCTGATGTGTCGAGGAGGCTTTTATCATTTACACTAGTCAATACTTCCTCATTCTTGTTAGTCATTACTTCATGCTCCTGCAACTCCAGTTCCGCACAAACCTTCTCGATACCAATCAACAAAGGTACTTCCAGTGAATCTGTAGGCATTTGTGAAATGGGAACAACAGAAGAAATTGTGAAGGAAGGCGTACTAATTTGGGTCAAATTAGCTAAGGCTGGTGATAAGGAAGAGGAAATGGTAAAGGATGAAGAAAGAGCCAACGAAGGCAAAGAAAGTGGGGGTGATAAGATGGTTGATATGGGAGGTAATGGTAAGGGAGAAGAAGGGGTAGATGTAGTAGAGGGATATGAAATGGCAAGAGTGGAAGAAATGGGGCTACTAGAATCACTGGAGGAGATCGTCAGTGAGCAAGAGGTGGTAGTAATACCAGAGGTAAGAGAAGCGGAAGGAGATGATTCCTGCACTATGACAGCTGAAGTGGTGGGACGAGTAGATGAAATGGAGGAAGGAGGAGGGATGGAAGAAGAAAGAGTGGAAGTCGAGACCACAGTTCCGGTATCCGGTATGAAGGATTGGGTAGTTGGAGGAATTGGATCATCCTTGGTTGTAGCATCCTCCTTGCTTGCTGCTTTCGCTTTCACCTTCTTGGCCTTGGAAGCCTCCCCAACACTACTTGGCATGTCTTTCCTTTTAGAAACTCTGGCCCTAGTAGAAGTAGGTGGATCTTTCTTCCAAGGAGACCTTACGGGAGGCTTCTTCACTTTTCTTGCCCTCCTTGCCAAGGGGGCATGTTCCTCAATGTCTGAATTTTTCTCCCCGGCTGGCTTTGTATCATCGGTTACTAGTATGGGCTCATCTTCCTCCCCACCGGAGTCTTTGTCTGATTCTACTACTGCGTAGGTCAATTGGACTCTTTGCCCCCTCAGAACACCCACCTACGCTTTGACCCACACCTTACTTAATCTAATTGGCTCCTTCATAATCACATCCAAGGAGCTTTCTTCAGTGTTTGCCCAATTGGGTAATGGGATAGGTAGGTGGTATTGTGCCTCCCCTGGACCTCTGACCATGACATTCTCATCGTCTTGTAATTGGTCCGGTACTGCCATTATATGGAATTTCTTAATAAAATCTAAGGACAGCCTTCCATGCACCTTTTTCATGACCTCGTAGTCATCAAGGCAGTTGGCCCAGAAATCTTCAATATGGTCCTTATGAAACAGCTTTTTGCTTACGAACTTCTCCATTACTTGATTTGGGTCAAAGTGACTCCTGGCATTGTAATAGTGTAAGTTCAGGAGTTGGAGCTCTTTATCCGAATATTCAGCTGAGGCGAGAGAGGGGCATGCGTAGTGTCCTTTGCCAAACTTGATGGGGAACTGGACATTTGTTCTGTGCAGGTGCTTGAGCTTTTCCACGCATGGTATTAGTTGCCTAGACAGTTCTAGGAGCACTGTCTTATTATCGGGGTATCTTGGCAATCTGTATGCCATTCCAATGAAGCCTTGTACTCTGTTATATGTAAATTTCTCAAACTGGATATACCACCGACCATATTGGATTACTTCATTCATGGCCTCGGCAGAAATCCTCAAGGCTGTATTACCTTGCAACTTCCTTGCTATATACATAGTGAATGCATTGTTGACCCGTTTGAAGTGTATCAAGGACTAAGACGAAGTCAACTGAGGATAGCATTCATACACCTTGACCTGTGTCTTTTCATCATTTCCAATTTCGCCAACCTTGGACAATCTGTCGTAATGATTCATTCTTGCCAATGCATAAACGACGTAGGATGTCCACCTGAAATACTTTTTCTCATTAAAGTTGCTGAAAGCTTCATGAATATTGTCACTAAGGATCTGTGACCAATGGAACTTGGTTCCCTTCAGTACTTCTAAAATTATGATAAACATCCAATCTTCGAAGGTGGAAGTAGTTGGCAACCCATATACTCTGCTCAAGAAAGTTATGATATCCCCAATCTCATCGTGGAAATCACTTCTATATAATACTATGGGGAGCTTGACGAGAGCAGATTTCTTACTCTTGACCCAATGGTCGTTTATATGTTTCTTGCATCCTTCCACATCCTTATTATATGCTTCCTTGGATGCTTGTCTGTTGGGCATAGTCATGGTTTTATGCCATGGGATATCCAGCATCTCTGCCAAAGCAGGCAGGGTCAAATTAGCTAGGACTTCTCCATTAGCTGTCTGTATTTGTCTGGATACAACATCATATCTATCTGCACAACTAGCCATTAATTCTGCACATTGAACCGACGTTGGGAAGGCAGCTACTTATCCAAGCCCACTATCTCTTAGTCTCTTGGCCTGGGGAGTTGGAGTGGGTCCAAAGATTCTGAGTCTGAAATCATCTAGGTCGATATGACCTAGATCGGTGTCTCCTACATTGCTCCACCCAAAGGGGATTCTAGTCTCTGGAGGTATCCCTTTGAACTCGTACTTCATAGCTTGAGCCTGTGCAGTCATCTAGTCTGCAAAACCGGACCTTATAAGCTTGGTACCAAGTCAGCTTCCTAATATACTCCTAGGATTAGATAAACGAACATAAATCTACCATTCATTATAAGCATGCATTTGAAGGAAAACTAAGTTAACATGAAAAGGCACTGCATGCGAGTAGATATCAAATGTTGCAAAGAATTTCACCGAAAACATCATTATTACCACATCACAACATTAATTGCATTACTTAGAACAACCTCCTCTAAAGAAACTTTAACAAATTCGGCCATTTAAAGGGTTTTGCGCTAATTTGAAGGTTGTCCGACCTTGAGCAAGAAAAGCGCTATAATGGAAGCTGTCTGACCTTTGCGAGGAAATAGGACAGGTCCGACCTTGAGTTTGGGTCTGTCCTTTGTGTTCTGGATTTTGCGCTGTTTTCAGGGGCATCCGACTTGCGCAGGATTTGGAGGTCTCCAACCTCCGATGGTTTGCAAGTCGGTCGGTGGGCAATTTGGCGCAAAACAATTGTTGATGCAACATGGCTTCTTCCTGCGCGGAAATTAGGTCGGTCTGACCTGCGCGGGTTTCGACGGGGTCCGACTAGGTCGGATGAGGGAAAATACTGCGCAGGTCAGACAAGGCAATTTTAAGCGCTGAGTTCAAGGAACCCTTCCAGCGGGGTTTTCGGGCAGCACCGACTTCGCGGGGGGATGTTCATCATCCGACTAGGTCGAATACAAGGTATTTTAGCGCAGGGTCGGACGAAGGTATTTCTAGCACAAAAAGTTTTTTGAGTTTGCAGAAATTTTGAAATCATCTGACTCGGTTGAAAATGGCATATTGGTTGCGAGGGTCAGACGAAGTCAGTTTTAGCGCAACTGGGCGCTAGGCTTTTGGCGCTAAATTCCAGGGTGTCGGACCAACTCAAATAGGCTTTGGTTTGAAGGTCGGTTGGAGGTCGATTTAGCACTGACCTAGTGTGCAGAGGTTATGGGGCTAAGTCCCTAAAATTCTAAATTTACTTAAGGCACCCTAGATCTTAGCCTTCTTACCAGGGTTTTAGACTAGGGTTTTAAAATCGAAGGACTAAAATCTATCAAACCCTAACTTTAGAAACGTTGTAATTTGTCAATCAGAAAACCCTAACGGTCCACTGGAAGTCAATTGTTTGAAAACCCCTCCCCAAATAACTTGAAACAGAGAGGTTAAAAAACCCTACCTTCAACAATGGCGGCGCAGATTCGAACTATAGGAGGAGGTCGCGGGTTCGAGCTCGGGTGATGTCGGTAGGGGAGAACGGAGCTTGAAACGTGCAGTCGAAAAATGTAATTAAAATGAGTTAAGACTCGCTAATTCCCTATTTAAACCACACCAATCCACCATTAACACCCTGGAGTACGGACTGTCAGCGCGGATTTTTGGTTGGTCTGACTTGGTGGAGAAATTGGAGGTCTCCGACCTGGTTGGTCGAGGCAACATTCAACGCAAACCTGAGAAGTTCAATTTGCACTGTTTGGCAGGACTTTTTGACTCATCTGACCTGCGGGGCTTTTTTTTTGGGGATCTGACTAAGTCAGAGGTTGACGCTTTTAGTGCAAGGTCAGTCGGAATGAACTTTAGCGCAGAAGGTCCAACGGAGGGAGAACTAGCGCAAAGGTCAGAGCGACAAGGTTTTAGCACATAGGTTGGACAAGGCAATTTTAGCGCTAGGTCTGACAGACTCGAAATCAACGCAAAGGTCAGTTGAGGCCAGTTTTAGCGCAAAATACCAATCCAAGGACCTCAAAGGGAAAGTAACGACCTACCCTAGCAAGTTTTGAAGTGATTTTTTCAATGCCATCTTTCTATCTAGGGCAAAAATACTTAGATCATACAACCACTTTGAGAGATCAGAAGACCAAATGACTCACTAGCCAAAACAAAAGAGGGGGTCCCCATGTTTAGAATGGGGCGCGTGTGCAAGGCACAACAAATGGTGACTCTGCTGGGAAATGCTCCAGAGCATTTCTAAGATAAACATTAGTTCGAACCCAGAATCTTAGTGTTTCCCACACATTAGGCGAGAAAGCATGATGCCTTATCAAAGAATCAAAGACTGCTAACCAGTGCATCCCTCCATACCTTGAAAACCTGAGTGTGTGCAATTGCATTCATTCCCATCCCTTGGCAACTAAGTTCACCCAAGATCCCTTTTGCTAAGTTATGGAGTTGGGATTATTTTACCACTAGGAGAACACTCCGATTTTGAGATGTGATGAGTCTAGATAGAAGCAAATGATGATTCTTCTGGTAATAACTCTTCTGCAATGATATTCTTTCTTGATAATGCCTTAGATGATCTATGATGCTAATAATCTTCAAATAATAGTTTTCATGTGAGAGTATTCAAATGATAACCTTTACATTGATACCTTGTAGTGGGTCTGGTGTTGAAAAACACCTTTTATTTTTACCCGATAGGCCAGCAGTACTTAGTACTACTTGCCACTCTCATTTAGATCTGTAGAACTGGTGTTGGTGGAAGAATGGAACCCAAGATTTTTTTACTTAACACAAGATCACTCAGACTTGCTTAGCTACTTCAAGATTATTTTAAGTGCGCGAGATATATGGTTAGAAAATACTTCAGGTGCACCAACTTACCACTCCTTTCCAATGAACAAACATCATATTTCCTAGTATAACAGCGGAACCCACAGCAAGACCTAAGCGGAAACCTTGGCTTCTCAAAGAAATATTCCAGATTACTTACCCATCAAAGAAACCCTTGCAGGTCCGCACAATTGCCACCATATCAGAAACAAGGACCCCGCGACAAAGCAGACACAGCAAACGAAAGCAAAAGGACAACCGAACTAAACAAAACACCCAACCCGAAGGAGAGCAAAGTGGGAAAACAAAAGTAGGAAAGTGAACTAAACTAACAACAACCTAAACTAACCAAAGCAAATAAACCTTTAACTATATACACTAGAATGAGACATAAATGTCTCTCAGGCCTGGAAGTAGTGCTTTAGGAACTGACCATTGACAGGCAATGGCAGCTCCTCACCAATAAGGCTCTTGAGTCGATATGTATTGTCTCCCAGGATCTCATAGATCTGGTAGGGACCCAACCAAAGTTTGTCAAACTTACCATGTTTTCCCTTTCTCTCACGAGCCTTATCCCAGTATAGGACCAGATCAGAAATACAGAAAGCTTTGATTTTGGCTCTCTTGTCGAACCATCATTTTACTACTTCCTGATGTTTGGCAAAGTTTTCTATGGCTGCATTGCGTTTTTCTTCAAGGTGTAACAACTGGGCCAATCGTGAGGACAATTGGTCGTCAGCTTTGAGGTATTCTTGTATAAATTGAAGTACCGGGATTCTCAAATGAATGGGAAAGATGGGCTCAATCCCGTAAACCAGGTGATACGAGGAGGTGTTCAGAGCGGCTTTATGTCGGATTCTATCAGCCCATAAAGCGAACCTGAGCTGAGTGTGCCAATCTCTGGGGTTTTTGTTCAAAAGTTTCTTAATGACTTCAAGCAGGTTCTTGTTTGTTGATTCAGCTACCCCATTCCCTTGTGGATAGTAGTTGGATGAGAACTTGAGAGTGATCCCATAGTCGAATGCCCAGTTAGAGAAACGTAATGATGAAAAGGCAGGGCCATTGTCACAAACTAAAGCAAATGGACAACCAAATCTAGTGATAATATGCTTTTTAATAAATTCGACAACTACCTCTGTGGTGCATTGCTTACAAGCTATTGCCTCAGACCAGTGAGTACAGTAGTCAGTAGCGGTCAGAATATACCTGTGGTTCGTAGAAGAAGGCAGATTGATCATACCGATAAAGTCAAGGCCCCCACTGAGCAAATGGTCGTACCTCCACTACTGGTCGCAGTGGCATGGCTGCATGGCATTCTCTATGTGCGGCAGTTTGACATATATGACAGGTTCTCACATGTGAATGCGCATCTTTAAACAATGTTGGCCAGTAATACCCAGCCCGAAGAACCTGATTAGCTATCAAATGTGCCGACCCATGTCCTGACCCGAACCTCTCGTGAAAACTGGTTAGTACCTGATCAACTTCTGATTTGTCCAAACACCTTAGATAAATACCCTCATGGTTCTTCTTGTAGAGGACAGATCCTTTTATCACGTAACTGCTACTTTTGAGCTTGAGAGCTCTTCTTTGTACCGAATTTAGTTGTTGTGGACAGCGTTGATTAAGCAAATAAAATATTATATCTCCGTACCATTCATCCTTTGAAACATCCTCCAATAGGTACTGTTGAGAAACTAGGTCAGGTCCTACCTCAGCCATTGTTTTAGTCAAAGCTTGGCCTCTTACCAACTTCATGGGTTGAATTTCTATGTCAAATTCTTGTAATATGGTGACCCACTTCCCTCTTCTTTCTCCTAATTCACTCTGCATCAGTAGCGCTTTGACTGCTGCATCTGGGACTATGGCGATGACTTGACTTCTCAGGATATAGTGACGGAATATCTTGACTGCTTTGACCAGAGCATATGCCTGTTTTTCTACATTTGGATACCTTAGTTCTACATCTTTTAATGGAGTACTCATGAAAGCAATGGGCCTTTCATCGTCAACTGACCTCTTTTGTGTCAACATCACTGCGCAAGTATGTTCTGAAGCGAATGAGTATATGTGAAATGGAAAAGTATAATCAGGGCTAACCAAAATAGGTGTGTTGGATATAGCTTGCTTAATTTCTGCGAAGGCAGCCTTGGCTTCTGGGGTCTAGTCTATTTTAGCATCCTTTTTTAACATGGTGTTAAGAGGTCAAACTATCTCAGCAAATCCTGTGATGAACTTGCACACAAAGTTGATCTTACCAAAATATGATTTAAGTTCCTTTTTACTGGCCGGAGGGGGTATCTTGAGTATTGCTTGGATCCTATCCGGGTCAATGGATATTCCTCGGTCAGATATTACATGCCCCAATTGCTTTCCTTCAATTACCCCAAAAATACACTTCTTGGGATTAAGTGATATGCCATAATCCTTACATCGTTGCAACACCTTCCTCAGATCTGCTACATGGTCTTCGTGCCTCTTTGAGAACACCGTCAGGTCATCCATGTAAATGATTATGCATTTTCCCACTAATCCTTTGAAGGCGACATCCATTGCGCGCTGAAAAGTTGCACCAGCATTTATCAAACCAAATGGCATCCGCCGGTATGCATAGATGTCCCATTTGCAGGTGAAAGATGTTTTTAATCTATCTTCATATTCCACCATTACCTGATTATAACCAGAGTATCTGTCTAGAAATGACATCATCTGAGACCCATTAACGATCTGCAATACTTCATCCAATGAAGGCAGCGGGTAATTGTCTTTTTCGGAGGCTCTGTTTAAATTACAGAAATCAACGCAGAGCCTGATTTCCCCATTTTTCTTTTGGACAGGAACTAAGTTCGCCACCCACACAGAATGTTTGACTGGAAATATTATCCTAGCTGACAGCAGCTTTTGAACCTCTTTGAAAATTAGTGGCTCCAGCAGAGCATTAACTGGCCTCTGCCTTTGCCTAAAAGGCTTTGCCCCTAGCTTCAGTGGGATTGTGTGCGTTATAATCGAGGTGTCATAAGTTTTTAGATCTTCGTAACTCCAGGCTATTACCTCATGATAATCTCTCAATGCATGTATGATTCCAGTCCTTTCGTCTTCTATACTGGCTTTTCCAATAAACACGTTCTTCACATCTGCCTCTGTCCCCAAGTTAAATGGGTCACACTTTCCTCCTGGAGACCCTCCTTCTTTCTTCTGAGTTCCTAGATTATCTGCGTCAAACAGTCTTTCCAATTCTACCATTCCTCTTGGGATCGTATTTGTTTTTAGGTTCAGTACTCCTTCCAAATCAATTTCAGCAGGTTCCATCTCTTCTTCATCTATTATTTGAGCAGTGAACACGTCTGACGAGGAAGGAAATTGATTATGTGTCGGTCGTCCTCAAAAACTTAGAAATTGGTAACGTTATCGGGCACAGATGGAGTAGCCACAAACTCAACAGAAAACTTTTTCAATCCCGCCATGGAAGTGGGTTCCAATGTACTCGCTGTCTGGGCCAAAGCATTTGCAACATGATTTTGCCTCCTGGGAATGACTTGGATGTTAAAACTGTCAAAGCATTCAATCAAATCCCAAACCCTGTTCCTGTACCTATTCAACCTCTTGTCATTACACGAGTACTGTTTTCTCACTTGTTTCACCACTAACTCAGAATCACCAAACACCTGGACAATTCTGACCTTTTTCTGTAGTGCTAGCAGCAATCCTTGCACCAATGCTTCATATTCAGTGACGTTGTTTGTACATGGAAACTGCAGCCTTTGTGATGTTAGAAATGAACTCCCAGTGGGGCTAATCAGCTCGACTCCTGCACCAAACCCTTGTCTACATCTTGAACCATCAAATCTCAAGGTCCATAAGTGAAAATCCCTGTTGTCCTCTCTTTGTCTCCCTGACTTCTCCTATTCAAGCAAAGGTTCAGACTCCTTCTTTTCAACAATCGGTTCCGCTTTTGGGATTATGGGAACCTTTAATTGTCGTTGCACTTGTTTAATCACCTCTTGACATAGTTGGTAGGTAAATTTAGAATGAGATGTATCCTGTATGTGACACCAGTTGGGCAATAATAATTCCTCCATTTGAACCTGCCTCCCAACAGTGATTTGATCTTGCGCAAATCTGGCTACAAAACCATGAAATCCTTCGAAAACTCTGGGCTCGTCCTCCTCTGAAGATTCTCCATCATCTGACTGAACGTATGCCGCTGTACCTTCTGGTCTTTCTATCAGAGGTTTGGGAGGTCTTAAGCAGCTCAGCATAAGAATTTCTTCTGGCGGATTGATGCGGGGAAGGTAGACGCCCAAATCAACCTCTGAAAATAGAATTTCGTTGGGCTGATTAAACTCTGTGATCATATGCTTCATCTTAGGTTCTCTTTCAATACGTATCTGATTAGCTAATCCCTTCCATGGCAACCACATATGAGAGAAATCTATTTGCATATACCCATTCAAGGTCCTAGACCAATCTCTACTTAAAAGCATACCGTATTGATCTGGAATATCCACCACTTGAATATCGATGTACTACTGCACCCTAGGATCAGAAGCCAATTGCATGTGTATCCGATTCAGTTCACCAACCACATTCACCTCGGTTTTATCTAACTGTGTCACTTTTCTGGAGGACTTGGCTGGAGTGAGTCCAAGCGCCTTGCAAACAGACAATGGCATTACGTTTGTGGAAGCACCAGAATCTACCAAACAATTATGAAGGTTTTTGTTGAAAATCCTGAGTGTTAAGAGGAAAGGCGGACTTTCTCTCCTGTCTTTATACAACGTCATTTTTTGTTCCACGTCGGTTACATGTATCCTTTCTTTCCCCTTATCAATATTATCCTTGGCGACGTTTTCTCTTGGCATATGATCAATCTTAGCTCCAACACCTATGTCTTGAAAGAAAGATGTTCTAACCTCAGGTATCTTAAACAGCTCATACACAGAAAGACTGACCTTCATCCTTTTAAGCTCATCAGCCACATATTGTCCCATTTTCACCATATCAGCGTGCTGGAATTTTTCTGTATCAACAATGGTACCATGATGTATGGTTTGAAGAGGGACTTTCAGGGGTTTAGGATTATTGGTAGCCTGAGGATCAGGCAGGATTTGATAACTATTCAAGGGAATGGAAGTAGTGAAAGGGCCTTTTGGCTTGCTACTCCTCAGGTTGTAAGGAGTCTTGTTATACTGCTAATATGCATTAACTTCCTCAGACTCTTTTCCTTCAGGTTGGTTGTCATCTTGAAATGGAAACGTATAACTATCAAGAACGAGAGCAGTGTCATACCTTTGAGAGGGGACAATCTCATACCCGGTTGGTGGAGTCTCTTGATTTTTGGCATTCTAAATCTCCATTTGGAAGATACTGGAAGCAATCTAGAATTCTGGGCAATCCAACTCAGAATGGGCATTGGTGTTGTGCAATCTGCACCAAGTAGATAAGGCAGCTTCAGCTAACATTACGTGACCTGGGGGTCTGGTGTCACTGTTCTGATTCTCCAAGGGTGAAGGCACTCCCCCATTGTTTGGTCTAGTGTTCCAGGATTGATTTGACCGCTGCTGAAAGCCCTGATTTTGATTTGGGAACTAGTTCTGGCCTTGATTCTAGGAGTGCTACTGGTTCTGGAAATGTTGCTGATTCTGTCCCCTCTGCTGCAAATAAGCATTCTGGTTTTTGAGGTGAGTAACTTCAGCAGTGAGCTTTTTCATCTGTTCAACTAGTTCCTTGATGTCATCTCTGTCTTCCTTGGTCCTTGCCACTTCTGAAGGCTGTAGGAAAGGCATTTGTGCCAGGGGCATTTCAGCCACTGGGTTGCCTGCATGGATTACTAAGGCTTGTGTGGCAGCTGGGTTCATTACAAGGGTACGATTGGCCAATGCATGATTTATCATGGGAATTTGATTTGGCATGGCAATGGGGCCTATGTGATTCAGTGGGCCAGAGGCTGTTTGTCCAAGTTGGGTACTTACTTCGATAATAGCAGAATATGTTGTGGCTAGACTAGCTGGTACCAGGTTAGCCCTTCTTGCAAACAAGGAGGTAAGTTTATCTAGGGTAGCATAGTAGATAGGTAGGGCAGCAGCCTAATCTATAGCGTAAGGGGCTTGCAGACAACTGTAAGCTTTCTGGAATCTGTTGTTGAAGGTACTGATCATCTCACCTTCCTCTCACCGAATCTCCACAAAAGAACGGTAAAGATCAGACGGGGTGGTAGGCATATGGAACCTATTCAGAAAAGTAGTCTTCAGATTTGGCCAAGAATTTATGGATGCCACCGGGAGATTAGTGAACCAGTAGTAAGCTTCCTCATGCAAAGAATAGGGGAACAGCTGGCATATCACATCCTCATGTTGCACCTGCAACATGAACATATTAGCTTCAAAGATCTTAATGTGTTCGTCCGCGGTCCTGTTTGGGTCATGTACCCTGAACTTTGAGCAGAACTTGTCTGGGTTTTTGGGCATGTCATGGTAGTCATTGAATAGAAGAGGGGACTGGTTATTCCCTGCAAAGTAAGCCATGATAGGGGGATTAATGGGAGCTGCAGTAGTATTTCTGGGGGCTGACTGAGCTCGAGGAGCCCTGGGTATTCCTTGATCCCTTCTTGTTCTTCTAAATTCTGTTAGAGACAGCAGCTCTTCCCCAACTGAGCTGGATCTAGTGTGTCTCGGTCTAGTCCCCAGACTTGCTGATTTTTGGCAAATGCCCTCCTTCTAGCACCAATTCTGTTGATGGTGGTTTTAGCACACAGCAACGCAGGTGTGATTGCTGCTTTCACACCTCTCTTGAAAGGTATCTTACTCCAAGTAAGACTACTCCAAGGATAATACAGCTAGGTGTTAGCTTGCTTGGAATCTCTCAATGGTTATGTTCTAGCTGTACCTACAAGGGGTCTTACATGCAATCTGCAAATCTTTAGGTTTGGGACAACAAATACTCATGAACCCTATTATTATTTTCAGCTAATGGACCAAAATAAAGTGATGCTGAAATTTCTATTCTAACAACTAATCAGTGGGTTTAAAGAAAATGCAAAAGGTTTAGGGTTTTAGAAGGATCCTAAGTGGCATTCACGATGCAAGGGTTATCCTCAGTAGACAAATATTCTGAACTTTAAACTAGTTCTCTGAGTTACCAAACTGAAATGGGTGTTACAGTGCTGCAGAAGTGCTATCTTCAATGGAAGTTGAAAGATTTTCAGACCACATTCATTCATTAAATACCTAATAAACGGCGCAACTTAACTCATGAAATGTAGTTGAACTTCAGCACAAATAATAAGCCCAGACTAACTTTACACAACTATTTCCCATCAGCAAACAACTAAAAGTATGGACTTGGAATATTCATCAAATACTTCAACAAACCATTAACATCATAAAAGCACAACTAATCTAACTATGGGAGAGCAAGAAGCAAACCATGAAAACCACAATGAATCAACACAAGGAACAAATTCTCAGAATTACTGTAGAAACTTGCTTTGTATTACTTTAAATGGCATAGAGTCAACAATTTGGCATCAAAAATCTCTCTTACAAAAAGTGGGAATGGCAGCCCTTTATATAGAAAGCAGCATACCCTAGCTCTCAAATGAACGGTGGAGATTAACTCAACACCGATGGTTCAGATTACATCAAGAACAACCCATATTAATTCTTGGATTACATTTTGTCTTTTATGAAAAAAGATGAAAAAATAGCCCCAGATACATTAAATCTAGTCATTTTGACTAGCCAACTCAGTACACTAGTGAAAAGGCTCATTTTGGAAGTAAGGAGGAGACAAAAAAGAGTCACATGCTGTCCAGATATGTCAAGTTTACAAGAGTGACGGGATTGAATAACTAAAATATTTAAATAGTATTAAGATTCTTTATCCAAATTGATGCTATCCTCGCTGGCCAACTTATTTCAATAGGTCAGCCATGCTTCAAGCGCTGGATTGATGTCAGAAGGGTCTGAATTCTTCAAATGATGTACCCTGTAATCGAATACCTCCAGTTTCTGACTGAATCTAGTGTATATCCTTTCAAAATCTCCCTCTGCCCTGTGGAATGCCTTGAACTCAGCTCTGAGGTCACTCGCTTTATCCAGCCGTTCTTCCGTGCTTAGTAAAGTGTCTTCAAATAATATTGCATGTAGCTTACTTTTGCATTTCTCGGCTTCAAAAGGAGCATAATCATCGAAAGATTCCTCCCTACAGCTTCTCAAGGCATCACTGATATCATATATAATAGATCTTAGTTCCTCGTCGGCTAGTTTGTATGCCTCTTTTACTTGTTCAAAGGTTTCCTTCCTCAGAAGTAACTGTTGATACCATTCAACAGCCTTTGGGAGCCTATCCCCAGTCAAAATATTTTCTATAACCAAGGTTTGAGCTGGTAATTCTCTGATACCCTTAATTCGCAGATACATGTGAGAGTAATATTTGTCAAAAGAATCACATTCATCTCGCAAATCCTTCCATTTTCTATACAAATCCACCGCTCGTTGGTGGGCTTGAGCAGAGGCACTTATGGCGTCGCATCCTACTTCAAAAACACATATCAACTAGTTCATGATGCCTTGAGACTTTGACCTTACCTCACTCAATTTCGCCATCTCATCGGTAGATAAGAAAGTAGGCACTGTCCTTATATCACCTCTTGCATCCACTGGTTTTACCAAAAATTGAAGGCATGCTCTGAGCTCCTCATTCTACCGTTTTAACTCCTTTTTGGACATTTCGTCCTTATCCAACTGCTCCAAAATTGATGTGACTGATCCCTTGAAATCATCTACCCTTTGAGCATGGGTGGTTGGGCCTAAATCAATTGTAGATATTACATAATCTTCCGCCCTGACCTGATCTCTTGCTACGTCAGCCGGCGGGACTGCTACCTCCGTGATCCTTGAGCCTGATTCGCTCTTGTAGATCCTTGATTGAACCTTAGCCTTTCCCTATTTTTGAGGCTTTTGAGCCTGCGATAGGATGGTCCTTAAATCAATCTGTATTACTTCAATCTGGGGTTCTAGATACACCATCCTACCTTGCAGCCATTCGGGAGTGGAAGATTTGTTCAACTCAGTAGCTCCATCCTTATCTGACACAACCAATTCTTTAGAAGGTTCTTGTTCCGGCTCAGGGCTCTTCTCCTTTTCTCCTTGGGCCAATTCATTCAGGCTTTCATTCACATTCTCCCGCGCAATCTTCAAAACTTCTTCCGTCAGATCCTTGCTTGGGGGACTATCAGATATATCAATTATTTCTACACCGTCTGATGTGTCAAGGAGGCTTTTATCATTTACACTAGTCAATACTTCCTCATTCTTGTCAGTCATTACTTCATGCTCCAGCAACTCCAGTTCCGCACAAACCTTCTCGATACCAGTCAACAAAGGTACTTCCAATGAATCTGCAGGCATTTGTGAAATGGGGACGGCAAAAGAAATTGTGAAGGAAAGTGTACTAATTTGGGTCAAATTAGCTAAGGCTGGTGATAAGGAAGAGGAAATGGTAAAGGATGAAGAAAGAGCCAACGAAGGCAAAGAAAGTGGGGGTGATAAGATGGTTGATATGGGAGGTAATGGTAAGGGAGAAGAAGGGGTAGATGTAGTAGAGGGATATGAAATGGCAAGAGTGGAAGAAATGGGGCTACTAGAATCACTGGAGGAGATCGTCAGTGAGAAAGAGGTGGTAGTAATACCAGAGGTAAGAGAAGCGGAAGGAGATGATTCCTGCACTATGACAGCTGAAGTGGTGGGAGGAGTGGATGAAACAGAGGAAGGAGGAGGGATGGAAGAAGAAAGAGTGGAAGTCAAGATCACAGTTCTGGTATCCGGTATGAAGGATTGGATAGTTGGAGGAATTGGATCATCCTTGGTTGCAGCATCCTCCTTGCTTGCTGCTTTCGCTTTCACCTTCTTGGCCTTGGAAGCCTCCCCAGCACTACTTGGCATGTCTTTCCTTTTAGAAGCTCTGGCCCTAGTAGAAGGAGGTGGATCTTTCTTCTGAGGAGACCTTACGGGAGGCTTCTTCACTTTTCCCGCCCTCCTTGCCAAGGGGGCATGTTCCTCAATGTCTAAATTTTTCTCCCAAGCTGGCTCTATATCATCGGTTACTAGTATGGGCTCATCTTCCTCCCCACCGGAGTCTTTGTCTGATTCTACTGCTGCGTAGGTCAATTGGACTCCTTGCCCCCTCAGAACACCCACCTGCGCTCTGACCCACACCTTACTTAATCTAATTGGCTCCCTCATAATCACATCCAAGGAGCTTTCTTCAGTGTTTGCCCAATTGGGTAATGGGATAGGTAGGTGGTATTGTGCCTCCCATGGACCTCTGACCATGACATTCTCATCGTCCTGTAACTGGTCTGGTACTGCCATTATATGGAATTTCTTAATAAAATCTAAGGACAGCCTTGCATGCACCTTTTTCATGACCTTGTAGTCATCAGGGCAGTTGGCCCAGAAATCTTCAATATGGTCCTTATGAAACAGCTTTTTGCTTACGAACTTCTCCATTACTTGATTTGGGTCAAAGTGACTCCTGGCATTGTAATAGTGTAAGTTCAGGAGTTGGAGCTCTTTATCTGAATATTCAGCTGAGGCGAGAGAGGGGCATGCGTAGAGTCCTTTGCCAAACTTGATGGGGAACTGGACATTTGTTTTGTGCAGGTGCTTGAGCTTTTCCGCGCATGGTATCAGTTGCCTAGATAGTTCTAGGAGCACTGTCTTATCATCGGGGTATCTTGGCAATCTGTATGCCATTCCAATGAAGCCTTGTACTCTGATATATGTAAATTTCTCAAACTAGATATACCACCGACCATATTGGATTACTTCGTTCATGGCCTCGGCAGAAATCCTCAAGGCTGTATTACCTTGCAACTTCCTTGCTATATACATAGTGAATGCATCATTGACCCGTTTGAAGTGTATCAAGGACTGAGATGAAGTCAACTGAGGATAGCATTCATACACCTTGACCTGTGTCTTTTCATCATTTCCAATTTCTCCAACCTTGGACAATTCGTCGTAATGATTCATTCTTGCCAATGCATAAACGACGTAGGATGTCCACCTGAAATACTTTTTCTCATTGAAGTTGCTTAAAGCTTCATGAATATTATCACTAAGGATCTGTGACCAATGGAACTTGGTTCCCTTCAGTACTTCTAAAATTATGATAAACATCCAATCTTCGAAGGTGGAAGCAGTTGGCAACCCATATACTCTGCTCAAGAAAGTTATGATATCCCCAATCTCATCGTGGAAATCACTTCTATATAATACTATGGGGAGCTTGACGAGAGCAGATTTCTTGCTCTTGACCCAATGGTCATTTATATGTTTCCTGTGTCCTTCCACATCCTTATTATATGCTTCCTTGGATGCTTGTCTGTCAGGCATAGTCATGGTTTTATGCCATGGGATATCCAGCATCTCTGCCAAAGCAGGCGGGGTCAAATCAGCTAGGACTTCTCCGTTAGCTGTCTGTATTTGTCTGGATACAACATCATATCTATCTGCACAACTAGCCATTAATTCTGCACATTGAACCGACGTTGGGAAGGCAGCTGCTTGTCCAAACCCACTATCTTGTAGTCTCTTGGCCCGGGGAGTTGGAGTGGATCCAAAGATTCTGAGTCTGAAATCATCTAGGTCGATATGACCTAGATCGGTGTCTCCTACATTGCTCCACCCAGAGTGGGTTCTAGTCTCTAGAGGTATCCCTTTGAACTCATACTTCATAGCTTGAGCCTGTGCAGTCATCTAGTTTGCAAAACCGGACCTTATAAGCTTGGTACCAAGTCAGCTTCCTTATATACTCCTAGGATTAGATAAACGAACATAAATCTGCCATTCATTATAAGCATGCATTTGAAGGAAAACTAAGTTAACATGAAAAGGCACTGCATGTGAGTAGATATCAAATGTTGCAAAGAATTTCACCCAAAACATCATTATTACCGCATCACAACATTAATTGCATTACTTAGAACAACCTCTAAAGAAACTTCAACAAATTCGGCCATTTAAAGGGTTTTGTGCTAATTTGAAGGTTGTCCGACCTTGAGCAAGAAAAGCGCTATAATGGAAGCTGTCCGACCTTGGCGGGGAAATAGGACAAGTCCAACCTTGAGTTTGGGTCTATCCTTTGTGTTCTAGATTTTGCGCTGTTTTCAGGGGTATCCAACTTGCGTGGGATTTAGAGGTATCCGACCTCCGATGGTTTGCAAGTCGGTCGGTGTGCAATCTGGCGCAAAATAATTGTTGATGCAACATGGCTTCTTCCTGCGCAGAAATTAGGTCAGTATGAGCTACGCATGTTTCGATGGGGTCCGACCAGGTCGGATGAGGGAAAATACTGCGCAGGTCAAACAAGGCAATTTTAAGCGCTGAGTTCAAGGAACCCTTCCAGCGGGGTTTTCGGGCAGCACCGACTTCGTGGGGGGATGTTCATCATCCGACTAGGTCGGATACAAGGTATTTTAGCACAGGGTCAGACGAAGGTATTTATAGCGCAAAAAGTTTTCTAAGTTTGTGAAAATTTTGAAATCGTCCGACCTAGTTGAAAATGGCATATTGGCTATGAGGGTCAGACGAAGTCAGTTTTAGCGCAACTAGGCGCTAGGCTTTTGGTGTTAAATTCCAGGATGTCAGACCAACTCAAATAGGCTTTGGTTTGAAGGTTGGTTAGAGGTTGATTTAGCGCTAACCTAGTGCGCAGAGGTTATGGGGCTAAGTCCCTAAAATTCTAAATTTACTTAAGGCACCCCGGATCTCGGCCTTCTTACCAGGGTTTTAGACTAGGGTTTTAAAATTGAAGGACTAAAATCTATCAAACCCTAACTTTAGAAACATTGCAATTCGTCAATCAAAAAACCCTAACGGTCCACTGGAAGTCAATTGTTTGAAAACCCCTCCCCAAATAAATTGAAACAAAGAGGTTAAAAAACCCTACCTTCAACAATGGCGGCGCGGATTCGAACTATAGGAGGAGGTCGCGGGTTCGAGCTCGGGTGATGTCGGCAGGGGAGAACGGAGCTTGAAACGTGCAGTAGAAAAATGTGATTAAAATGAGTTAAGACTCGCTAATTCCCTATTTAAACCACGCCAATCCGCCATTAACACCCGAGAGTACGGACTGTCAGCGCAGAATTTTGGTTGGTCCGACTTGGCAGAGAAATTGGAGGTCTTCGACCTGGTCAGTCGAGGCAACATTCAACGCGAACCCGAGAAGTTCAATTTGCACTGTTTGGCGGGACTTTCTGACTCATCTGCCTGCGGGGCTTTTTTTTTGGGGATCCGACTAAGTCGGAGGTTGACGCTTTTAGCGCAAGGTCAGTCAGAATGAACTTTAGTGCAGAAGGTCTGACGGAGGGAGAATTAGCGCAAAGGTCAGAGCGACAAGGTTTTAGCACATAGGTCAGACAAGGCAATTTTAGCGCTAGGTCTGACAGACTCAAAATCAGCGCAAAGGTTGGTTGAGGCCAGTTTAAAATACCAATCCAAGGACCTCAAAGGGAAAGTAACGACCTACCCTAGCAGGTTTTGAAGTGATTTTTTCAATGCCATCTTTCTATCCAGGGCAAAAATACTTAGATCATACAACCACTTTGAGAGATTAGAAGACCAAATGACTCACTAGCCAAAACAAAAGAGGGGGTCCCCATGTTTAGAATGGGGCGCGTGTGCAAGGCACAACACACTGTTCACGGCCCAAGACACTATTCATGACCAAAAGTATTGTTCATCACCGAAAAGCAATGTTCATCGCCAAAAAGCAATGTTCACTGCCGAAAACACTGTTCATCATCAGAAGTATTGTTCACTGCCAGAAGTACTGTTCACCACCCTACAAACATTTGTTTAAATTTGACCTATAGAAAAAATGGTCAAATTATATGTTTTTTTCACCTCTTGGCCCTTCTGAATGCAACCGTGATGTTTGTTTTAGCCCAGGAGGTCACTTGTAACAATCACTTGCAAAACTTGTCAAACGAGGGTTAAAAAGATGCAAATTTTTATAACAAAAACTTTAAAAAAAAAGGAAGATTTGATCAGGAGAAGTGGGTCCCACTAGGCATGCCATTTTGTAGACGAGAAATTTAGATAAATCAAAAGATAAAACAATTACATTTTTACCCAAACCTTCTGAATACTTGATACCTTGAATGATCAATGCATGCATGTTTGTTTTGTTCAAATTATTGGATGTTGATTGCTCTGATCTGCAGCATAACGATGATAGGAATTAGATTTGATGGATGAAAGGGTTAGAGGAATTTCAGCAGAGTAACGGTGCTTGAAAGTTCATCCATGCAAATGGCATGGGAATGGGTTAATTTATAGACAAAGGTGAGAGAATGGAGGGATAAAACTTCCATTTCGAAATGGAAGTTCCTTTCAAGTTGAGTAATGTGGGTTGAGGAAAGTTTCTGTTTTGTGGGAGGAGATGGAATTAGAAATTTGGTTGTACAGCTTGGGAGGAAATTAGAAGGTGAATAGAGTGATTTGAGAGATGAGTTGAGTTGGAAATGGA
The DNA here is from genome assembly GCA_027924645.1 of Cunninghamia lanceolata. Taxonomy (NCBI): domain Eukaryota; kingdom Viridiplantae; phylum Streptophyta; class Pinopsida; order Cupressales; family Cupressaceae; genus Cunninghamia; species Cunninghamia lanceolata. The sequence goes on along the minus strand of BSBN01000112.1, from coordinate 18,273,765 downwards.
AGGTGGGACAAGTCATAATTAAATAATTTTTAAAAAATATTTAAATTATGAGGCATGTGGGGATGAAAATATTTATTTATTTAGTGAAAAATTAAATAAAATACAAGACTTATTTTAGTTAATTCAAGAGGAAAGAGGGGTAAAAAAATAAATAAAATTTATTTATTTAGTAATGTGGAGGGATGGGATAAATTAAATAAATGTTAGATTTATTTAATTTATTAGAGGAAGTGTTAGGATGAAGAAGGGGTTATGATGGCGACATGGGTACCTAGGGCAAAACATAAGGTGTTGCAAGAGATGGACATTTTTGGGTGTCTACACCGGTAATGCCAAAATAGGTTGCTCTATCACTTTCTGCTTCAACAATTTAAAACTTTTATCTGCTCCTGATGTCCACTTGAAATCTTTTATGTCACCTCTCATTGTCTCTGTAATAGGGTTACATACTGAACTGAAATTTCTGATAAACTTCCGGTAGAAACTAGCCAATCCATGAAATGATTTGACTTCTCCAATGCTTTTCGATGTAGGCCATTCAACAATTGCTCTTACTTTCTCAGGGTCCATCTTCAATCCTTTCGCAGAAATCACAAATCCCAAATATACCAATTCTTCCTTCATGAAACTACACTTCTTGATGTTGATCAACAATTTCTCTTCTCTCAACCTCTTTAATACTTATCTAATATGCCACAAATGTTCCTCTTTTGTCTTAATGAAAATCAAAATATCATCCAAGTATACAATCACAAACTTACCCAAGAATTTCTTCAAGATTTCATTCATCAACCTCATGAAAGTACTAGGTGCATTTGTCAATCCAAAAGGCATCACTGACCACTCATACAATCCTTCATTTGTCTCAAAAGTAGTCTTCCATTCATCTCCTTCTCTGATTCTGATCTGATGGTATCCACTCTTCAAATCTATCTTTGTAAAATATTTTGCTCCACTCAAACAATCAATGATATAATCCATTCTAGGTAAAGGAAATCTATACTTAACTGTGATCTTGTTTATTGCTCTAGATTCAGTACACATTCTCCATTCTCCATCCTTCTTAGGTGCTAACACTGTAGGTACTGCACAAGGACTCAAACTTTCTTTAATCAAACCTTTCCTCAACAATTCTTGTATCTGCCTATTCAATTCCTCATTCTTTGCCAGTGTCATTCTATGTGCTGCTTTATTAGGCAAACTAGCTCTCGGTATAAGATCCATGTGATGACTGATACTCTGAATTGGTGGCAATCTTTCAGATGCATTATCTAATATGATGTCTACATACTCTGTCAACAACTCTGTTATCTCCTCTAGTTGTGATTCTTCAATCTCCTTCTTCCATGTTTCAAGCTTCTTAGGAATCAAAGCATAACAGATATTCTCATGTCTCAAACCATCCAAGAACTTCCTCCCATCTACCAAATAGATTCTAGCATTACTACATACTTCACTCTTAGGATCATCCTCCATTAAAGGGATCAGGGTAATTCTCTTCCCATTTGATGTTATAGTGTATGTATTCTTTCTCCCATCATGTATAGCTTTTCTATCATACTACCAAGGTCTACCCAACAAGATATGACATACATCCATAGGCATAATATCACACAGGACTTCATCATGATAAGATCCAATATGAAATTTCACCAAACATTGTTCACTCACCAACTGTACCTTATGATCATCCTAAATCTATGCTATCTGATAGGGCTTAGGGTGTTTTAGTCTTTCAAACTTCATCTTAGTCACCATCTCCTCTGAAACTAGGTTATCTAAACTACCACTATCAATTACAACTTTACAACATTTACCTCCTGATTTGCATCTAGTTCTGAACAAACTTTTCCTTTGTGGTCATTCCTCATTTGTTTCTGCTTGAAATAGTGCTCTCTCATCACAAGTGATTCTCCTTTCTACGATTTACCAATAGAATGAGGTGATCCAACAGGTTCTTCTTCAACATAGGTTTCTCTTCCACTGTTCTCTGTTCTTTTACTTGTACTCCCTTGATTACATTCAAATTCTCTATGTCCTTCACCTCCACACTTGAAACGAGTGCCTCTAAATGTTCTCCTATCAAGTCCTCTTCCCTCTCTTCTATGTCCTTCATTCTGGTATGAATTATAATTACCTCTATGATGAAAATTTTTGTCATTGCTCCAGTAGGCATTGCTATCTCTATCATCCTTCTTAAATGTGTTGTCAAACTTGTTCTGCTCCGGTGTGATCTATCTCCTTCGGAAAATGTTTTGTTTCTCTGAAATTTACCTCCTCTGCCTCTCTATCTCTGATCATGCCTCTTGTTTACCTTCTCTTCAACTTTCATGGAAAACTGATATGCTTCCTCCAAAGATGTCATCCTTACCAAGCTTAGTTCTTATTGAATGTTCAATCTCAGTCCATTGATGTATCTAGACACTTTCCCTTTGCTTGCTTCACTGTGTCCTGTCCTTATGATCATCTTATGAAATTCTTTAGTATACTCCTTCACAGATTTCTCCTTTTGTCTCAGGTTCTGTAGTCTTTTCAATAGTTCCAACTCATAGTCGGCAGGTATAAACTAATTCTTCAATTTTGTCACCATTCTATCCCATTTTGTAATCTTTTCTTTTCCTCTTCTATTTCTATCTGACTAAACTTCTTTCCACCATATAGCAACATGTCCTTTCAACTTTGTCTTTGTAAATTTCACCTTCTCCAGATCTTCAACTTCTTCATACTCAAAGTATTCTTCCATGTCATTTATCCAGTCAAGCAATTCTTCAGGGTTCAAATTACTAGTAAAGTTTGGCACATCAACTCTAGGTCTCTTTCCAATATTTGAAATAGCTCGTAACATCTTGACTTGATCTGATTCTTCTTCTTCATCACCTCCTAGGGTTTCGCCAATTTGTTCAACAGATTGAAATTCTTCTTCATCATCACTTTTAACATTAGGTCTAGGTGTCAATCCTCTTCACCTATCTTCTTCAACAACATCCAATTGAATTCTCATTATTTTCATCATTTCCATTATCTCATCCATCCTACCATCCATCATTCCAACAGCAGGGATTCTCCTCAATGGCATTCTTCCTAGGATCAAGTGCAAACTGCCTCAAGTTTGGCGATCGGGCCACAAGGTGACAACTGCCTCACAATTGGCGATCGGTTGCGACACAAGTAACTTGCCTCAATTTGGCGATCTGTCCATAGCAAGATCTTACAGAATTCCCTCACCAACATCGCTCAATTTGCTCCCAAAGATTTGAACTTTTACTTTGATACCACTTGGTGCAATCACGGTAGGAGGGTTCATGGAATGAAATGTCCAGACCATGTAGCAAGAGAAAACACAACGGAAACAACTCAAAGTTATGAAACAAATGTAGATTTAGTCATTTAGTATATCAAAGAATTCAAATACAGATCAGCCAGCAATAGGCGGGCTTACAATTAGGGTTCACAGGCCTGATTACATAATATTAGAATATGCCCAAGAAATAGCTTTGAAGCTCCTTCGCACAAAACCCAAATTATGAACTTATGGATCAACTTCTAACTACCTTCCTAGGGATCTATTACATCAATATATATCATCTCCAGATTATAAGATTCCTCCCCTTCGGCCAAGGAATATCACAAACTCCAGTGAAGAGTTGTAACGTGTGTACACGAGTAGGTCGGACCCAAATGCATAGAACACCTCCGCAAATGAATGGAATGAAGTGCGTATCTCAGAGAAGGTTGGCCACGAACCAAAAAATATTGAATGATGTTTAATTAAGCTCCACAAGTTGAGGAATGCTCCACAAGTCTTCTCCTTGAGCTGATTATCTAAGACTGTCAGGATGCTCTATTATGAGAAAACAGTCGATCTTCTGATCGCGATATCTTTCCGGTACCTTAACCAAATGCTTTGCAAATTGGATATGATGTAGATGAATGAATCCAGATGCTAAGTCTATCTTTGCAAGATTTGAAGTGCAATGGTGGTAGAATGCAGACCAAAATATAGAAACTACTACTCATAGAATCACCTAAACTGAACTGGAAAAAGAAACAAACTGAACTGCAAACAAACTAAAATGTAAATGTTTTTGGTTGATTCAAGATTGATCTTGAACTAGGGATGCTCCTGCATCAGCAAATGCTAGAGGGATGACTTCCTCTCCAGTTGTGGATAATGTCTCCATATGTTCAGTTCACTAGGTTTTCTTCCCACTTTTCCCACTATTTGCAAACCATCAAAAGTTCCTCTGGATGCATAGGCATATACCACATATGAAGACATGTGGAATAGGTTAACTTTACCACCTAACCTCTACATTCTAGAATCCAAGCTATCACTGATGATTGATGCCCATTATATCTGTGTGTCTATAGTCTCCACCATCCTTTTGAGCTTATACATCCATGGCTCAAAGTTGACTGCATGTATTCTTCCCCTCATCTGACTCAACATGACCATCATTTATTACACTTCCAGAGAGAAGTCAAATTTGTATAGATTAATAGGAAGCTTCATTGTTGCCTTGTATGTGTTGTCCTGGGGCTCCAATCTGAAAACATTATTTTCTTGCAGTCTCCATAGCTGCCCTTATATTGGTTTTCTAAATCACTGTATAGCTTGGGACTAGTGGGCAAATTGAAGGCAACTGTAATTCTAGCCACTAAGAAGTCTGCATAAATTCGACCATGCTTCTCTACCTTTCTGGTGTTTACATTATAATTGTCTGCACATGCTGCCACCAGCTCAATCACCTCTGTAGCATATGGAAATCCCCCTACATGCCACATCCCTAAATTGTAGATGTTGATAAGAATAGGGTTTCCACTACCCCTCTCTAATTTGGTTGTCCACGCCTCTAAACTGGTGTTACTGGCATGTGTGTCTCCTATCTCACCAAATCTGAAACTAGAACCACTAGGTTGCAGGTACATTGGGGCCATGAACTCTGCCTCACTTCTGTTCTTTTAGACTTCCATGATGTCCTGCAATGGCGAATGTACATATTTTAACCTAACATGTATTTTCTAAGTTTAAAATTTAATTCCTAAGTATCACGATATTCCACACATACATAACATGAACATGCGCATCTTCATGCAGATTTACCCTAAGTGAATGTCATTTATCTTCTACTTTGTAGAAATGATAAAATGAGGGTTTTTGTTACATACCTGACTTTCTACATAATAAACCTTGATTAACTGATATCTTGATATGTGGATCTACCGTATTCACCCTTCACTGTTTGTCGTACAAGGTGCACCCCATTCTATTACGAATGCAGATCTCTGTGATGGCTGCCATAATAGCTCTAGTTCTCTATCATTTCTCTCTTCCAAATGCTTTGTGAATGTTAAATGACCACAAAATCTTGCTTTATGTGTTAGGAATTGTGATTTTAGGGCATAATTAATGTAGACTTTACACATGTCCACAAATATCAACATCAGGTTCTTAAGATTGCAACAGGTGGCACTGTATGATTTGAATTTTTAAATATCTACCTACTATTTTTGTGGCATTTAATGCAACATCTACATGTTAATGCATATCTAGATGTTTAAACAATGTGTGCATCATCAGAATATGCATATACCCATGATGTCATCATGACGTTGGTTAACGTTGACCAAGGGTGAATATCAGGTCGCTATAATCCATAGGTATTTTATCTTTGACCATCAAATGTGAAGACATTACAAAATGTCCATATGGGAAAAGTCAACGTGCCACATGGCACCATCTAATTGATTCATGGAAACTTATGTATTTTGGTCGCGGGAGCGGGGATGTGGATATTAAGAAATATCTAGATATTTAGTTTTGTGAAATATCCCCAAGCCCAAATGTGAGGATGACGTCACCATCATGAAGATTATTCTTGGTCAGGTATATCATGATGTCATCCGCATGTTAGTGAGGACCTCCACATTGAGTTAATATGTGGATATTAAGATTTGTTAAATATGCAAAACTCTGAATGTCTGGATGACATCATCATCCTTTGTTATTTCTCTAAGGCTGGAATCAGATGACATCATCAAGATACTAATGAATGTCAAGATACTGAGCTAATAGCCCGACATTAAGTCTTATCATTATATTATGGCAAGTCATGATATTAACTAATGTCTGCATATTGAAATTAAATGTACATACTCGCAAATGTTCATACACTTTGACGGTTTCTTACCTCGCGGGTTAAAATTTGACATGTGCACATTTACGAATGTGCAAACATTGGATTTTCTTTAGTAAATACTATGATCGGGACATTAAGTTAATGTCTAGATGTTAGGAAATATGATGATATCCCTAAGAATGTTTGACTGAACTTTGACCGGGCATAACTTCCTGGTCTTCGGGAAATCTGGGGTGCTTCAAAAAGCAAACCTACTTAGAATTTTGTGTTCTTTCAATTGGTAAGGTTTGTGATGACAAATTCCAACTTTGAAAATTGGACCTAAATAGTGAGGTCCTGATATGTATAGGATATGATCTTGACGTACATCTGCTACTGATTTTACCATACTGTCCAAAATAAAAGGGAACAAGCAAGCCAAGCAAAAAGTAAAAAGTTGGGTCCCTGTGTTGTTGGGGCAAAATGGGGCGTGTTGTGTAACCACACAACAACTTGCCACCAAAGAAAACAACTAAAATTCAAATAATTCAAAAGGTGAAGACAAATTAGGACATAATGTTCTAACTCTTTTCAATATAAGCATCCTGACCTTTCTGAATGATATCATGTTCATCAGTATAACAATACAATGTGAAGGAATCAGGTGTGTGCATGTGATTCATATCCTTCATCTTGAAGATAAGTTGAAAACACTAGTGACAGGTGTTAAGCTACATAGTTTGATTTAACCCTTATAGTCAACCTAGATAGAGCCTTGTTGTTAGCAAACATCCATAGCCCTGAAAAGGCTATCATTGCAATTCTCCCAAGTAAAGCCCCACTACTAGACATGCATCCATAACCCTGGTAAAGTTACTCAGATGGCCTAAGTTCTTTCTTTTGATATTCGATATAGTCTTTTCTTGTTTTCAATTTTCATAGGAAATGATCATGTAAGTACATTTGCAAGGAGTGGACACTTTCTTGCGTAGGCTGAGAATTGAAATGGTAGCAAGGGCAAACCTTTAGATTTTTCACTTAACACTACACTAGTGGCTTCAACAAATCTAAGGTTGTTAAGTATATTTTGTGAGGATCTCCTTGAACAAAAGAGTTACCACTGATGAATAGGATATCACAAACCTGGTCAGAAGTACTTAGACTGACATGAGTTACAACCTATGTAAGAATTTGTGTTCTTTTCTTAAATTCTAAAAATTTCACTAGTTTTCCCAAGTAGAAAGGTGCACTATCTTGCCTGACCAAAATAGGGACTCAACAACAAACAAGCAAAGAAAACACACAAAGCAAACTGTGTAAAATATACAACATGTACATATAATACATTATCTTTATATGACCTACCTAGGCCTGAAAGTAATGTTTAAGGAATTGTCCATTGAATGGCAATAGAACATCCTCACCTGTTAAAGTCTTGAGCCTGTAGGTATTGTCACCTAAAATTACTGATATTTGGAAGGGGCCAATCCAGAGTTTATCAAAATTTCCATGATCACCCTTCCTCTCGTGGGCTTTATCCCATGATAAGACAAAATCTAAGGTCCTAAAATCTTTTACTTTGGCTCTTTTGTCAAACCAATGCTTGACTATAGCCTGATGCTTGGCAAATTGATCAATTGCCCTATCTCATTTTTCTTCTAAGTGCATCAGTTGTAACAACCTGAATTCTTATTTATTGTCAATGCCTAAGTATTCCTAGGAAAATTGTAGGGTAGGGATCTTTAGGTTAATAGGTGTTGTTATATGGAGCCTAATCAGACTCAAAGGTTAAATTTACCCCACTTTTATCAGTGCGATTTCCCCTCAAATTATTTAATGGGGTCGAGGGGCAGCGCCCCCGCGGGTGCTCGGGGGCAATGCCCCCGAAACCTCCAATTATTTTTTATTATTTTATTAAGGCATCGGGAGTTATTTTTCTATTGGCCGACATAAAAAACCCTATTTTTGTAACCGACATAAGACTTGATAAAAGCGGCTAAGGGTTAGGGTTTCCATTGATGTATTGTAGCATTTTGCAACAATATTGAGTTGCAAGGATTGATGGTTGTAATCAGTTTGATTTACTAGATAATAATATTGGACTCTCTATTGGTGGATGTAGCCTGAGTTTGGGTGAACCACGTTAAAACTTGTCTCTCGCTATTATTATTTCTATGTATTTTCATTCCTCTATTTAATCTTTATTTGCATTTAATTAATATCTTCTACATGCAATTCCTAACAAGTGGTATCAGAGCACGTTGTGTTCAATTATTGTCTGCAGGAAGATCGCACGGTTGAGTGGGATTAATGGCGGATGAGGGTAAATTGAAGGTAGATAAATTCAATGGGTAGAACTATCCATTATGGAAGATGCAGATGGAGGATTATCTCTATCAGAAGGATTTATGGAGGCTGTTGGAAGGAATAGCCAAGAAACCAGCAACAATGACTGATGAGGATTGGAATCTTCTAGACAGTAAGGCACTAGGAACCATACGGCTGTGCCTGGCACCATCTGTGGTGTTAAATATAACAGAAGTGATAACAACAAGTGAACTGATGAAAGCTTTGGCTAAATTGTATGAAAAACCCTCAGCCTCAAATAAGGTATTTCTCATGAAGCATTTGTTTAATCTGAAAATGATTGAAGGTGGATATGTGACAGATCATTTAAATGAGTTTAATATGATTACCAGTCAGTTAACTTCTATAAAAGTGAAATTTGATGAAGAGGTGAGGGCTCTCTTGATATTATGTTCTTTGCCAGAAAGCTGGAATAGCTTGGTAATGGTTGTAAGTAACTCTATCTCTGGTTCAAACACTTTGAAATTCGATGATGTTGTTGGTGTTATCCTTAGGGAGGAAATGCGATGGAAAGGCTCAGGAGGGTCCACATCAGGTAGTGTTTTGAATGCAGAAAGTAGGGGCAGATCAAAGGAGAGAGGAAAAGGTTCTAGAGGTCATGGGAAGTCACGAGGAAAATCAAAGGACAAGAGGTCCCAATCCAGAGGATAGAAGGTTTGTTGGTACTGTGGGAAACCAGGTCATCTGAAGAAAGATTGCCGGTCTCGGAAGAATAAAGAAGAAGATAAACAAGAAGGCAATAAGGAGGCAAATGTGGTAAGTAATAAATCTGAAAATGATGCTTTGATTCTTTCCCTAGATAATGCTGATGATTCATGGGTTTTAGATTCAGAGGCCTCATTTCATGCTATGCCCCATAGAAGTTATTTTCTTGATTATGTCCAAGGGGATTTTGGGCTAGTTTATTTGGGAGATAACGAACCTTGTTAGATTGTTGGAAAGGTAAGAATCAAGATTAAGTTGCAGAATGGGAATCATTGGATACTACAAGAGGTAAGGCATGTTCCAACGCTGAGTAGGAATTTAATTTCAATAGGACAGCTAGTTGATGAAAGTTGCATAGTTACTTTCAGTGATAAAAATTAGAAGGTTTCAAGAGGTGCCTTAATAGTAGAAAAAGGTGCGAAAGTAGGCACCTTATATCTTTGTACAGGTCATATTGTTCCTTCTACTTTAGTTGTTGCAGAGAAAAACCAAACAGGTTCATGAACAGTTGCTATGGGTTCCTAGGAAGAGACTGAAACAATTGTTGCAGGTTCTAAGACAATGATGTGGCATAACAGACTTGGGCATATGAGTGAAAAAGGTATGAAGATACTTCATTCTAAGAAAGTTTTACCAGGTTTGAAATGTATTAATATGGATTTATGTGAAAGTTGTGTGTATGGCAAACAAAAGAGAGTTAGTTTTCTCAAGGATGGGAAGCAAAAGAAAGATGAAAAGTTGGAGCTTGTGCATATAGATGTATGGGGACCGGCTCAGGTATCTTCTCTTGGTGGCTCTTGATATTATGTTACATTCATAGATGATGCAACTAGGAAGGTTTGGATTTATTTCCTTAGACAGAAATCTATTGTATTTGAAACATTTAAGAAATGGAGAAGCTTGGTTGAGAATGAGACAGGTAAAAGATTAAAATGTCTCAGATCTGATAATGGTGGTGAGTATTGCAGCAAATAATTTGAGTATTATTGTTCCTTTAATAGAATTCATAGGCAAATAATGGTTCCAGGGACTCCACAAGAAAATGGAGTGGCTGAGCGCATGAATATGACAATAATGGAGTGTGCAAGGAGCATGAGATTGCATGTTGGGATGCCTTTAAACATGTGGACAAAGGCTATCAATATCATTGTATATTTAATTAATAGAGGTCCTTCAATTCATTTGGGTTGTGGTATTCCAGAGGAAGCATGGACATGTAAGAAGGTGAGTTATTCTTTTCTCAAAACCTTCAGATGTGAAGCATTTGCACATGTAAATTCTAAAAATAGAACCAAGCTGGATGCAAAATCAAAAAAATGTATCTTTATTGGATATGGCATTGATGAATTTGGTTATAGGCTTTAGGATGTTGAAAATCTAAAAATTGTGAGAAGCATGGATGTTGTATTCAATGAGAAGGTGTTGTACAAAGATCAGTTGCAACAGCATGAGAAGAAAGAAAAGGATTATGTAGTGCTGGATGATACTCCAAATAGTGATGTTCCAGTGGTTCCTCATGCTCTGCACCAGCAACAAGAAATACCACAAACTCCAATGAATGTTAGACGGCCAACAAGGCTAAGTAGACCTCCTGAAAGGTTTTCTCCCTCTTTGTATTCTATTTTGTTAATAGATGCTGGTGAACCGAAAGGGTATGATGAAGCTATGCAGGTGGATAGAAAAGTTTAGTGGGAGCTTGCAATGAAAGAAGAAATGGACTCGTTGCTGAAAAATCAGACTTGGGAATTATGTCTTAGTTGCTTGCAGGAAAAAAGGCTTTACCAAACAAATGGGTTTATAGGCTAAAAGAGGAAGATGGAGGTAAGAAAATATTTAAAGCCAGGTTAGTTGTAAAAGGATTTGCACAAAAAAAGGACATTGATTTTGATGAGATTTTTTCTCTGGTTGTTAAGATGACTTCTATTCGTACTATTTTGAGTATTGTGGTTGTTGAAGATTTGCATTTGGAATAGCTAGAAGTGAAAACTGCCTTTCTCCATGGTGATTTGGAGGAGGAGATATATATGGAATAGCCCCAAGGATTTGAGGTCAAAGGTAAGGAGAAACTGATGTGCAGATTGAAGAAGAGTTTATATGGCTTGAAACAAGCACCTCGGCAATGGTATTTGAAATTTGACAGTTTTATGGATGAGCAAGGCTACAATCGGTGTAATTCTAGCCATTGTGTTTATTTTAAGAGGTTAGATAATGACAACTACATTATTTTATGTTTATATGTTTATTACATGCTTGTAGCAGGGTCTAACATGGATCACATAAGAGAATTAAGACAGCAGTTAGCACAATCATTTGCTATGAAGGATTTGGGGGTAGCAAAACATATCCTTAGTATGAAAATTTGTAGAGATAGGAAGAACAGAAAATTGACTCTATCTTAGGCTGATTATGTTGAAAAAGTGTTGTAGAGATTCCATATGGAGAATGCAAAAGCTATCAGCACACCTTTGCCTAGTCATTTAAAATTGACTAAGGAGATGTGTCCTAAGACACAAGAGGAGGAAGAAAAAAATGTTCAAGGTACCATATGCTTCAGTTGTAGGAAGTTTAATGCATGCTATGGTATGCATGAGACCGGATATTGCACATGCTATAGGAGTCGTAAGAAGGTATATGAGTAATCCCAGATTGGAGCATTGGAATGAGGGTAAAATGGATTCTCAGATATTTGAGAGGTACATCCAATAAAAACTTATGTTTTGGGGGCTCTAATACTGATTTAGCAAGTTATGTAGACTCAGATTTGGCAAGGGATATTGATACCAGGTGGAGTACTACAGGTTATGTCTTTACTGTAGGTGGGACAACGGTGAGTTGGATCTCCAAGTTGCAAAAGGTGGTTACTTTATCCACCATGGAGGCAGAGTATGTAGCTGCAACAGAGGCAAGCAAGGAGATTATATGGCTGCAATGTTTCATGGAAGAATTGGGCAAACAACAGGCTAACAGTTATTTTTTATAGATAGCCAGAGTGCCATACATCTTGCAAATAATTATGTCTTGCATTCAAAGACCAAACACATACAGTTGAGGTATCACTTCATTCGATCGGTGTTGGATGATGAACAGTTACAACTGGAAAAGATACATATAGATGAAAATCCAACGGATCTGTTTACAAAGGAAGTGACAAGGGAGAAGCTAAGCTCCTCTTTAGCTTTGGTTGGTCTTCAAGACTGAAAACAATAAAATCCGAACAGAAGAGTCCAGGGTTTTTTTTTTCTAGTGGGAGCTACAGGGTCAGCGGTGTTATGATCAGTCTCTAAGTGGGAGATGATATGGTGTGGAGTCTAATTAGTCTCCAAGTGGGAGATTGTTGTTACATGGAGCCTAATCAGACTCGGAGGTTAAATTTACCCCACTTTTATTGGCGCAGTTTCCCCCAAATTATTTAATGGGGACTCAGGGGCAGCGCTCCCGAAACCTCCAATGATTTTTTATTATTTTATTAAGGCGTCGGGAATTATTTTTCTATTGGCCGACATAAAAGACCCTATTTTTGTAACTGACATAAGGCTTGATAAAAGAGGCTGAGGGTTAGGGTTTCCGCTGATGTATTGTAGCATTTTGCAATGGTATTGAGTTGCAAGGATTGCTGGTTGTAATCAGTTTGATTTACTGGATAATAATATTGGACTCTCTATTGGTGGATGTAGCCTGAGTTTGGGTGAACCACATTAAAACTTGTCTCTCGCTGTTATTATTTCTATAAATTTCCATTCCTCTATTCAATCTTTATTTGCATTTAATTGATATCTTCTGCATGCAACTCCTAACAATAGGGAGGATGGGATCCACCCCATAAACTAACTAGTAGGGAGAATTTTCCAATGCAGTCTTCATTCTGGTTCTATCCACCCAGAGGGCATACTTAAGCAAAGTATTCCACTCCCTGGGGTTCTTCTCAATTAGCTTTTTGATGATGTTCAATAGATTCTTATTGGTTGATTCAGCTAAGCCATTACCCTGGGGATAGTAATTAGATGAGAACTTTAAAATTATCCTATGATCAAATGCCCAACTTGAAAGCTTGAGAGATGTAAAAGCGGGTCCATTGTCACAAACTAGAGCATAATGGATTCCATACCTGGTGGTGATGTTGCTCTCTAGAAACTTGATCACATCATCTAAAGTACAAGTATTACTACTGATAGCTTTAGTCTATCTATTGCAATAATCTGTGTCCTATGGAGGATGGAGGATTGATAGGACTAATGAAATCCATGCCCCATTGTGTGAATGGGTGCATCTCTATCACAGGTTGCAACGACTGAACTGCATATTTTTCTTTGCTTGAAGCAGTTTGACATGTATGGCAGAATTTGATGTGCTTAGCTGTGTCTTTCAAGATAGTTGGACAATAATATCCATCCCTCAAGATGGCATGTGTGGTAGCCAAGGGTGATCCATGGGTTGTACCAAATTTATCATGTAATTCAAGGAGAACTTTTGCAGCCTCTTGCTTGTCTAAACACCTGAGGTATATCCCCTCATAGTTTCTCTTGAACAAGACTCTTCCTTTGATCATATTGTTGATATGTCCCAGACAACTGAGAGGGGGGGTGAATCAGTTGTCTCAAAAACTTAAACACTTCTGCAATTAAACATCAATCACTTATCCAAAATTATTATGATTTAACAATGAATGAATGAAATCAGAAACTTAACCACAGATACAACATCAAATAAAAGAGACACCAGATTTTACATGGAAAACCCCAAGGTGGGGAAAAACCACAGAGAGGATTAGCTCTCAATATATATTGCAATCTTGAAATAATGATGTTCAGGGTTGGTCACTCCATGGGCCTAAACATACTAGCTCACTACCATGAAGAACAACTAGGTCTAGCAGGCTCACTGCCTCAACCCTAAACCTAGCAAGATTACAATAAGGGCTGTTAAACCTTGAGGGCTGTTAAACCCTACTAGCAGTTCACTGCCACAATAAACACCGTTTTATGTCTATGATTGAAGTACAATAATTCCTTTGCTCTGCTCTACCTCTTCTCAGCTCTGCCTCTTCTCTGCTCTGCCTTTTGGACATTTCTTATTATCTTTCCATTTTCACTCCAGGACATCTTTTCCATGACTCAACTACGAGTATTTATACACTTCATCAACCTTGGAATGATCATCAAGGTTGGCATTACAATCATCAACCATTGGAAATATCTCCAAGGTCAGCATTACAAACATTCACAAAATAGGTCCTGACCTATTATAATATTATGCAAAGGAAATGAAGTAAAGATATATGCGGATCATGCCATACCTTAGTTGGGACTCAAACACGATCTTCCATGCCACAACACACTTGCACAATCTTCAAGGAATCTCTGCAAAACCTAGAATTAACCAAGTCGGCTAAGACTAGTTACACGTTACACTATCTGGGAACAATCTTCAAACACGGTCTCAATTCCTTAATATGGACCAATGTCAAGATAGGAACATGATTAGGAGACATCCACAAGCATGTTATAATCATCAGGAGCAACCCCATGAACCTTAACCACTTTATCCATAGGAATCTTCTCACTGAAACACATGAACTTCACTGTCTTCAACTAACATGAAAGAAAGATAGACTGCAGACCACCAAAACATGAACCACTGCAATTGTAGGCACTTATCATCATCCTATACTTCCCTCTAGAATCACAGAGTAAAATATTTTATTGTGGAGGAATGCAGAGCATAATACTTTCTCCCTGTCACCAGAGAATAATCAGAACGAGCAGGCTTTACTCTGGTGAATGTAACTTTCTCACAACTTCAGGATTTTGTATCTTCAGATATCCCTTTAAATAACTTCCAATCCGTAAACCAAGATCTTCATCTAGCAGGAGATGCAGAGTAGTCTACCAAACTGTTCTTCAGCATACAACTCTTTGTCTATACTACACTTCACTGTAACTCACTTGATTCTTCCGGAGAGGCCAATTTTCTCAGTATCCTCAACACACAAGGCTTCTAACAAGTAATATAATAAGATACAGTTGACACCAATGACAACAAAGATATGTTGACATCAATGTCAACACTGATTAAGCACATACTTGCAACAATTTCCCCCTTTGTCATTGATGGCAACATATGATGTGAAAAATGGCAATAGCCATCAAGACAAGATTCTCCCCCTTTCTCTTTACACACCTGCACTCTACACACCTGCACTCTTTCTTTCTACAAGATTCTCCTCCTTTCTCTTTACACACCTGCACTCTTTGTCTATCTAATTTTTTCACATGACTTCTCTCCCCCTTTGAAATCAATGGCAAAGGGCACATACTTGCACTCTTCTGCTCTAATTCAATCTCTCTTTTGAACTCTCTGACTACTCCTCCTAAGAAGTAGCCCTAAAAGGCATCAATCCAGATCTCTAAGCACCTCTGGATTGATGCACTATTGTGCATCTTAGTTTAGAGCAGGAGGGGTGATAACCCCTAACTTTTCTCTGAGATACTCAAAGGTATCCTTAGGTAGAGGCTTGGTGAAAATGTCTGCAATCTGATCTTTGGTAGAAACATACTCCAACTTGACTTCATTCTCTATCACCTTTTCTCTCAGAAAATGATACCTAATGGATATGTGCTTTGTCCTTGAATGCATCACTGGATTCTTTGATATGTTTATGGCACTTGTGTTACAAAAGATTGCAATTGGATCCTCATACACAACTCTAATGTCCTTCAAATTCTTCTTCATCCATAACACTTGAGTGCAACTGCATGTTGCTGCAATGTATTCTGCTTCTGCAATAGACAGGGATATTGAATCATGTTTCTTGCTCAACCAAGATACTAACCTTTTTCCCAAGAAGAATGCACCTCCACTTGTACTTTTTCTATCATCCACATCTCTGGCCCAATCTGCATCAGTATATGCACTAAGAGTAAAGTCACTATCCTTAGGGTACCACAAACCATAATCCATTGTACCTTTTAAATACCTCAGAATTCTCTTTAGTGCCTTCACATGTGATTCCTTGGGTTCTGCTTAAAATCTTGCCACAAGACATACTACATGCATTATGTCAAGTCTGGTTTGAGTCAAATAAAGTAATCCTTCAATCATAGATCTGTACCTTTTCTAGTCTGCCATGGGTGAGTTATCATCTTTGCTTAACTTACAACCAATTATCATAGGTGTCCAAATTGGTTTAGAGTCTTCCATTCCAAATTTCTTTAACAACTCTTTCACATACTTAGACTGAGAAATGAAGATACCTTTATCTGATTGACTTATTTGTAGACCTAAGAAGAAGTTCATCTCTCCAAACATGGACATTTCAAATTCACTTTGCATTTCTCCAGCAAAAACTAAGCACATACCTTCAGTGCCTCCAAAACTAATATCACCAACAAAGATTGCAACAATTAGGATTTGTTCATCATTGATTTTGAAGTAGAGATTGTTGTCTGTAGTACCTTTGATGAACCCTATCTGTATCAAATACCTACCCAATTGTGCATACCATGCTCTGGGGGCTTGTTTTAATCCATACAAAGCTTTCTTCAATCTGCATACCATGTCACCCTGATCTGATGACTGAAACCCTTCCAGTTGTTCAATATAGACTCCTTCCAACTCTCCATTTAAGAAAGTAGACTTCACATCCATTTGGTAAACCTTGAAATCTTTGTAGGTTGCAAAGGACAAAAACATCCTTATTGCTTCAATCCTTGCCACTGGAGAAAAGTTTCTTCAAAGTCTATTCCTTCAACTTGAGCATATCTTTTGCATACCGACCTTGCTTTGTTTCTTACCACTTCACCATTCTCATTCATCTTGTTTCTGAAGACCCACTTTGTGCCAATAACATTTTTATCTGTTGGTCTGGGAACAAGATCCCAAGTCTAATTCTTCTCTATCTGCATCAATTCCTCTTCCATAGCCTTTGCCCAATTCTCATCTTTGCAAGCCTCATCCACAATTTTAGGTTCAATCTTAGAAATCAGACAGAAATTTACATGTTCCTATGTAGCTTTTCTTCTAGTTAAGATCCCTTTGCTCTTATCTCCTATGATTTGATCTTCAAAATGACTAAGTCTTACATACCTTGGAGTTTTGGTAGCACTTATCAAAGCTTGCTCTTCTTCATCTGAGTTGTCTTCATGTTGCACCACTTCTGAAATATCTGGTTCATCTAATTCATATCCACCTGATTCTGAAGACCTTTCCTTACATTTATCAACTTTAACATTTTCACTTTCAATGATCTTATTCAGCCTCTTATTATAGCACCAATAGGCCTTGCTCTTAGTGGAGTAACCAAGGAAGATTCCTTCATCACATCTAGCATCAACCTTGCCTAAATCTTCTTCTCTTTAGATATAACATTTGCTACCAAAAACTTTGAAACATTTCACAGTAGGAACTTTACCATGCCACAATTCATAAGGAGTCTTAGAACTATTACCTTTTACATGGACTATGTTTAGGATATATACAATGATGTGAATTGCCTCTCTCTAATATGCTTCCAGAAGATCATCTTCCTTCATGATGGTTCTAGTAGCTTCTTGAACTGTTTTGTTTTTCCTTTCAACAACTCCATTTTGTTGTGGAGTTCTAGGTGCAGATAGTTGTCTCTTTATTTTATATTCTTCACAAAAGAAATTGAATTCATTTGATGTGAACTCTCCTCCTCTATCTAACCTCAGGCATTTGATTTTCAAATCCATCTCATTTTCAACCATTGCCTTAAATGCCTTGAACTTATCTAGAGCTTCAACTTTTTCTTTCAAAAAGGTGACCCGAGTCATTCTAGAGTAATCATCGATAAGCAACATGAAATACCTGTCTCCTTGCAAACTTCTTACTTTGGTAGGTCCATAAAAATCTGTATGCACTAGCTCAAGTAGTCCTCCAACTGATTGGTCCTTGCTTTTGAAACTTGTTCTTGTTTGTTTCCCAAATTGACACTCCTTGTAAATAGGATTAGCAGGCTTCACAAGCTTAGGTAGATCTCTAATAGCCTGTGCAGTACTTATCTTCATAATTTTATCAAAATTTATGTGACACAAGCTTCTATGCCATAACCAACTCTCATCAATCTGAGCCAACAAGTAATAGTTATTAGTTCCTTTCAAGTGATAGATATTACCTTTGGTCTTCTTACCAGTTGCAATGACTATTTCAGAGCTTACCCTAATCTTGCATCCATTGTCCTTGAAGCTTAAATCATAGCCCTTGTCACACATCTGACCCATGCTCAAAAGATTGTTCTTTAATCCTTTCACATACAAGACATCTTCAGTATTATGCTTGCCATCAAAAGAGATAGATCATTTTCCACATATCTTACCAGCTGTATCATCTCCAAGCCTAACCAGTCCACCATCATATCTTTCCAAACTCACAAACTTACTTTTGTCACCAGTCATGTGGTGAGAGCAGCCACTATCAATAACCCATTCATCCTTGTCCTTAATGACCTGAGCAGCCAAAGCACTTTCCACTAGTTTTTCTTCCTTCACACAGCTAGTAGAATTAGTAGACATGGGATCTTCCTTAATAGCAATAAACAAGCATTCATTTCCAAAAGTACTAGCATTATCTGGTTCACCATTATCTGATACTCCATCATCATCAAAATATTCAACATAATAACACTTCTTTTGGATCCTAGGCCTATTCTCATATCTTTTTCTATTTCTTTCAATTCTTTTAGGACATCTGGAAGTAAAATGACCTACTTTACCACAAAAAAACATTTGAAAGGTAATTTGACTTTATACTTACCGGATCCTCTTTGCAGTCTGTCCACAAAGTTGCTTCAATTTCATCAAACTCATCATCAGATTCTACCTTGTACTTTTCTGATCTGGAAGTTCTTCCAGGAGTACTGGCTTTGAAAGTCGTCTCAACTTTTGGCAAAGCATCACCAAACTTTCTCATTTCAAAGGAAGTAAGCTTACCAAGTAGTTGATCCCTATCAACTTCTTTTACTTGCATGAATTCTTCAATTGCAGCTACCTTGTGATAGTAGGACTTGGGTAGAGATCTGAGAATTTTCATCACAATTTCCTTGTTGTCAAGAGTTCCCCCCATGGCTTTTATCCATGTCACAAGTTCATCAACTCTTTGCATAAAGGATGATACATTTTCATCTTCATTCATCTTCAAACTTTCATATTTCACTTTCAGACTTTGTAGCTTGGCTTCCTTCACAGAATTATCTCCTTCATACAGATTTTTCAACTTTTCCCATACCTCATTTGTAGTTTCAAGATCCACAACTTTCATCAATATTGAGTTGGTTAATGAGCTTAGCAAAACATCTTTTTCCTTGACATCCATCTCATAATCTTTGATTTCATCTTCAGTCATCAGACCATTTGGAGGCATGGTATATTTTGTTACTGCATATCTCCATACTTTGTAGCCAAGACAAAGAAGATGGCTTTTCATTCGAGCCTTCCAAAGAGCATAATTTGTTCCATCAAAATGTGGTGCTTCCTTCTTGTAAGACATTTTGGATCTTCCTTAAGATGTTAAACTTTCTTCTGAGGAACTTGGCTCTGATACCAATTGTTGATATGCCTCAGACAACTGAGAGGGGAGGGTGAATCAGTTGTCTCAAAAACTTAAACACTTCTGTAATTAAACATCAATCACTTATCCACAATTATTAGGATTTAACAATGAATACATGTAATCAAAAACTTAACCACAAATACAACATCAAACACAAGAGACACCATATTTTACGTGGAAAACCTCAAGATGGGGAAAAACCATAGAGAGGATTAGCTCTCAATATGTATTGCAATCTTGAAATAATGATGTTCAGCCTTGGTCACTCCACGGGCCTAAACATACTGGCTCACTGCCATGAAGAACAAGTAGGTCTAGCAGGCTCACTGCCTCAACCCTAAACCTTGCAAGATTACAATAAGGGTTGTTAAACCCTACTGGTGGCTCACTACCATGATCAACACCTTTTTATGTCTGTGATTGAAGTACAATAATTCCTCTACTCTGCCTCTTCTCAGCTCTGCCTCTTCTCTGCTCTGCCTTTTGGACCTTTCTTATTATCTTTCCATTTTCGCTCTAGGAAATTTTTTCCACGACTCAACTACAAGTATTTATACACTTCATCAACCTTGGAATGATCATCAAGTTCAGCATTACAATCATCAACCATTGGAACAATCTCCAAGGTTGGCATTACAAACATTCACAAAATATGTCTTGATCTATTACAATATTATGCAAAGGAAATGAAGTAAAGATGTATATGGATCATGCCACGCCTTAGCTGGGACTCAAACATGATCTTCCATGCTACAACATGCTTCCACAATCTTCAAGCAATCTCTGCAATAACTAGAATTAACCAAGTCAGCTAAGACTGGTTACATGTTACACTATCTGGGAACAATCTTCAAACACGATCTCAATTCCTTAACGTGGACCAATGTCAAGATAGGAACATGATTATGAGACATCCACAAGTACATTATAATCATCAGGAGCAACCCCACGAACCTTGACCACTTTATCCATAGGAATCTTCTCACTGGAACACATGAACTTCACTGTCTTAAACTAACATGAAAGAAAGAAAGCTTGCAGACCACCAAAACATGAACCACTACAATTATAGGCACTTAGCATCATCCCAGACTTCCCTCTAGAACCACAGAGAAAAATACTTTATTGCAAAGGAATGAGGAGCATAATAGTTTCTCCCTGTCACCAGAGAATAATCAAAAGGAGCAGGCTTTACTCTGGTGAATATAACTTTCTCACAACTTCACACCGGAAGCTCAAACTCAGGATTTAGCATCTTCAAATATCCCTTTAAATAACTTACAATTGGTAAACCAAGATCTTCATCTAGTAGGAGATGTGGAGCAATCTACTAGATTGTTCTTTAGCATACAACTCTTTGTCTATACTGCACTTCATTGTAACTCACTTGATTCTTCCGGAGAGGCCAATTTTCTCAATATCCTCAACACACAAGGCTTCTAACTGCAAAGGAAGGCCAAGGTGGCTGACCATCAAAATCAAAAGCTTTTTATGGGCGAGGGAGAGGAACTTGTCCCTTACTAGGGAGGGTTTGAACGTGCTAAGCTGTCGGAGCCGTGGGACGATTTGTACTTTCTTCTGATGAAGTATGTCACCCTAGAAGGCCGTTTCACTAGGTTTTATAATTATCACCCTCCCCTGCTTAAACATTTTAGGTAAAATGCTTTGATTAGCTTTCCTTTTTATCTGTTATCTTCCCTTGAACACTCTATTTTTAGGGTGAAAGCCAAATTTGACAAGAAACCCTCTAAACACCCTGTTCCTCTACATCAAGGTCTTATCCTTTGTCTGTATAATTTCCACCTTACTTTGGACCCTCCTCAGCCAATCTAGCCCTCCGTTGTTGAGGTCCCTGCTAGGACTTCCCCCACTCATGCTTCTATTTCTATGGAACTCGGCCCTACTCCTAATTCCCAAAAGCTGAAAGGGGTTTCCTTCTTTGAAACCCTTGAGGATACCAAGATGCATACTCTGACTTCTAGAGGGAGTGTGAAAAGTAAGAGGAGAAAAATTAGGGAGATGGCTGCTACTGGGGATGTTACTAGGGAAATAGTTGGAATGAATCTGCATAGTGACGATGTGGGCCCTGTGAAAAAACAAAAAACCAAAATTGAGTATAAAAATGAGGGTTTTTCTTCTGATGGGAGAATATCAGGGAGAATTACGGGTAAATCGGCCCCACAAGACAAGTTAATTGATTATTCTAAAAGTGATTCAGAAGATTCCACTTAGGAGGATGATTAGTTGAAAGCTGGAGACATTGAGGTTCAAGAGATTTCTGAAGAGGAGGTAGATGAGGGAGAAGAAAAGCAGGCTAAGGATTCTAGTGGTGGTCCTATGGACAATGCTAGTGAAGGGGAGAAGATGATTGTGGAGGAGGTTGAAGAAGAAACCAAGGAGGAGAGAATTGATTAGGGGAATGATATTGCTATCCTCAGGGGGCAGGTTGATGATTTGGAGCAGAAAGTTTGATCGATGGGAGATTTTATCAGCAATATGCTCTGTTGTTTGGCTATCCTCAACCTTACTATGTTGCAGGTACATGGGACTCAGACTGATGAAGAGGATGAAGAGAAATTCAAGAAACTTGATGAAATTATGGAATTTTTGGTTAAAGGCTGGGAGAATGTCTCTCCTTTGTCTTGGTTTTCTTTATGTTTTATGTTGTCTTTCTACTACTTTACTATTTGTTGTTAGTCGGTTGTACTTGTTGTTAATGTTGTAGTTGGTTTTAGTGGCTCTTTTTGTCTGTGAGCCTCTGCTATCTCTTTTTATTATGATGTTGTAAGAGTTTGGCCCCTAGATTTTTCTACCTTATATAATTAAAAACAAGTAATAGAATAAGATATAGTTGACACTAATGACAACAAAGATATGTTGACATTAATGACAACACCGATTAGGCACATACTTGCAACACATATATCTTTGTGATTTGATCCTCAGATCTCTTCTTTGGGATGCATGCATATTGGATGGACATCTCCCAGTGATTAGGACATGCCTAATATCAAAGTACTGGTCATCATGTACTTCTACATCTAGTGTATATTGTTGACTTGTCAGATTGGGATCAATTTTAGAAATTATTT
Organism: Cunninghamia lanceolata; assembly: GCA_027924645.1. NCBI lineage: Eukaryota > Viridiplantae > Streptophyta > Pinopsida > Cupressales > Cupressaceae > Cunninghamia > Cunninghamia lanceolata. The sequence continues at coordinate 18,250,919 of BSBN01000112.1, read as the reverse complement.
GACTATGGGCTTGTCCCCTAACTAATTTCATAGGAGTTATATCCATGTCATACTCTTGTAGTACAGTGATCTACTTTGCTCTCTTCTCTCCTGGTTCACTCTGCATGAGGAGCATCTTTACAGCTAAATCTAGTACTACAATAATTACTTTACTTCTCAGGATATAATGCCTGAACCTTTTCACGGCTCTAACTAAGGCAAGGGTCTGTCTCTCTACATCCATGTACCTTAGCTCATCATCCCTTAATGGAGAGCTCATGAACATGATGGGTTTCTCCTCTTTTGCCTCACTCCTTTGAGTTAAGACTGTTGCACATGTATTTTCTTATGCAAAAGAATAAATGTAGAAATCTTTGGTATAATCTCGACTAATCAGGACTGGAGAATCTGCAATGGATTTCTTGATATCCTTGAATGTTTCCTTTGCATCAAGGGTCCACTTGATCTTAGCATTCTTTTTTAGCATGGCATTGAGAGGTCTCATGATTTCTGCAAACCCAGTAATGAACTTCCTAACGAAGTTGATTTTACCAAAGTAAGATTTTAGTTCCTTCTTGCTTCCTGGAAGTTGCAATTTCATAATTGAATCTACCCTTGCAGGGTCAATGGTTATCCCATTTTCAGATATGACATGACCAAGCAATTTGCCTGTGGTCACCCCAAAAATGCATTTCTTTGGGTTCAGGGAAATACCATACTGTTCACATTTCTTAAGTACTTTCCTGAGGTCTTCTATATGATCACCTCTTTGCTTTGATAATACTGTCAGGTCATCCAAATAAATTATGATGCATTGACTTACCAACCCTCTGAATGGTATATCCATAGCTCGTTGAAAGGTTTCTCTAGCATTGATCAAGCTGAATGGCATGCGCCTATATGCAAAGATTCCCCACTTGGTGGTGAAAGCTATTTTTAATCTATCTATCTTATCCACCATTACTTGATTATATCCTGAAAAACTGTCTAGAAAGGACATCATCTTTACACCATTTACCATCTGGAGCACCTCATCTAGAGAAGGCAAAGGATAATTGTCCTTCTCTGACGCTCTATTTAAGTTCCTGAAGTCCACACATAATGTATGTCTCCATTCTTCTTTTTGACAAGAACCAGATTAGCCACCCAAGTTGAATGCCTGACTGGAAATATGATCTATGCAACAAGTAGTTTCTTGACTTCTTAAAAAATGAGGGGTTCTAGTAAAGCATTCATTGGTCTCTATTTCTTCTTAAAAGGCTTTGCATCAGGCTTCAAGGGTATAGTGTGAGTTATAATAGATGTGTCATAAGTTTTCAACTCATTGTATGTCTATGCAATGACATGAATATAGTCTTTTAGAGCCTGGGATATCCCTTCTCTTTCTTCTTCAGAGCAAACTTTACCTATTAGGACATTTCTTGTGTCATCACCTTGTCCAATGTTGACAAGTGCATACTCCCCTCCATCTGTTTTGGGAAGATCTTTATGTTTAATCATGTTATCTAGATCAAACGTTCTTTCTAGTTCAATCATCCCCTTGGGGATCTTCTTGCTGGGTAGATCAAATATATCTTCTTCATCCTAGACATGGTCTTCTAGATTTTTCTCGTCTACTAACTGGGCTTCGAATATGTCTCTATTGGCAATGAAATCCAAAATGTATTGATCGTCATCAAACACCTAAAAGTTAGTGATATTATCAGGAATAGATGGTGTTGACACCAGCTCTACAGAGAACCTCTTCATCCCTAATATGGACAAAGGTTCTAGGGTACTAGCAAGTTGTGCTAGTGCATCTGCTCGATGATTAAGTTCTCTGGGAACATGCATGATATTAAAAGCATCAAAGCTTTCTATCAAATACCAGACTCTATGTCTATAACTTGATAGCCTCTTGTAGTTGCATGCATATATGTTTCTAACCTTTTTCACTACTAGTTCTGAGTCTCCATAGACATGCAAAACTTTTACTTTCTTTCTTAAAGCAAACAACAAACCATGTATCAGGACTTCATACTCAGCCACATTGTTGGTGCAAGGGAATTGTAGCATGTATGCTGCAAGGAATGACTTCTCTGATTGATTAATGAGGTATATCCCTACTCCAGCTCCTTGTTTTGATTTGGAGCCATCAAATCTCAAGATCCATGGTTTGTCCTTTGTTAAGGGTTTATCAGGGCCTTCTCTCTTCTTCTTGGCCCTTGCAGCTACACCTGCAGATATCCATTTAATCTTCTATGGTTCATCTCTCACCACATCCAGATGCTTTGGTTGAATTATAATGTTTGCCCTCTATTTCTTCGAAACATCATCATGCTAAATATCTTCTCTTTTCATTACTTTGATGTTATCGCCTCTATCATCAAGAGATGTTGCAACTCTATTTTCTATATCTTTAGGAATATCCTTGACTTTATGTAGTTTGTTTCCTGAGCACAACTACTCTTCCTTATTTAGTATATGCAAGCATAGAGCACAATTTGTCTCTGAATGTGGCACATCATGAAGCCTACACCATCCTTCAATCAATGCATGATGTAATGGAATTCCTTGCAAATGTGTCTCTGAATTTGCTTAGACAAAAATTCCTCAAATTGAGTCAGATGACTCCCTCTATCTTCGTCTGATAACTCGTAGTCAGACTCAATGAGACAATTAGTCCCTGGGGTGATAGCATTTTTCTTATCATTAGAATGTGCATCATCACATAACAACACCTCTTATGAGTTAGGCATTAGGATATCACCCTGATGCATATCATGTTCATGTTCTTCTATATCTGAAGAAAACAGCAAATGATCATGATCATCAGCATCAGATATTTCACCTACCTTGGGTGATGATGATCCCTCCTCTATGCATATTCTCTCTAATTCAATCATGTCCACACATGCTTCACATGTACTTTCTGAATGTGCATCCTCGTATATCCTACACCATCCGGTCATCAGGATTCCTTTTATGGATGTCCCTGTCAATTGATATCTCTAAACTTCTTTGGACAGACACTTCTCGAATTCATGGAAGTGATCTACCTCATCTTCATCAGTCAAGCTATATTTTGATCTTGTCATCAATCTTTCTTCTGACATCACTTCTTTGTCATTACCTTCAATTGTATGGCATGACATCATCAAGACTTCCTCTATCCTGACTCCCTAAGATCTTAGTGCATACACCCCTGGCTCTATGTCTACATACAATATTTCATTGTTTTGATTATAATCAGTGATCATGTGCTTCATCCATGGTTCAGCTTCAATTCTCAGTTGATTAGGGACTCCCTTCCATGGCAACCACATATGGGAGAAGTCGGTAGCCATGTAATCATTTAAGGCCTTGGACCAATCTCTATTGAGAAGCATGCCATATGTGTCAGGTATGTCCACTACCAGAATATATATGTAATATTGCACTCTTGGATTTGATGCCAGTTGCACATGTATGTGTGTCAATTCTCCTACCATGCTAACTTCTGACTTGTCTAGCTAAGTCACTTTCTTAAGTGATTTTGCTAGATACAAACCTAAAGTTTGACAAATAGACAGGGGCATCACATTGGTTAAGGCACCTAAATCTACAAGGCATATATGTAGGTTCTTACCAAATATTCTAAGTGTGAGTAAGAAAGGGGGTGACTTATATTTATCCTTGTATAGGGTCATCTGTGACGCATCAGCAACATGAACTGTAGCTTGCATTTTTGGTTTGGTAGTATTATCTCTAGGTGTGGGGTCTCTAGTCAGGACATGACTAGGATTATGACTAGGACCTTCTTCCTTAGGTGCAGGCTCATCTAGTGACTTCAAGAAAGCTTTCTTGATGATAGGGGTTTTCAATAATTCTGATAAAGATAGACTGATCTTTATCTTCTTCATTTCCTCAACCAGGTAAGAAACAAGTTTGTCTAACTTAGGCAATTAACTCGTAGCTTTTGGTATTATTATCTATGGTGTAAAGTACTGTATATTCACCTTAGGAGGTCCAGGATTATTGCTAGCCTTGGGATCTGGAGGTGTACTGAAATTGTTAGGGGGAATGGATGTGGTCAAAGGACTAGCAAGGTGGTTTGTATTGCTCCTAAGGTTATAATTATGTCTTCCCTAATATTTCTGCTGATATGCATGAACCTCTTCAGCTTCTTGTTTAGGTTCATTCTCATCCAAAAAAGGGAAAAATGCAATTTGTTTCAAAGGCTAGGGTAGACTCCTTGCACGCTAGGGTGTAGTTTTCATGTGTTGTAGTCATCTGATGATGTTGATAATCATTAGAACTCTCAAGTACTAAGGTTGACTCATATCCTAGGGGAACAATCTCATTACCATCAGGAAAAGGCGGATCTCCTGTAGTGTTTGACACCTTAGCTTGGAATATACTAGCTACTATTTTGAACTGTGGATAGTCCAACTCAACATGTGCATTTGTGTTATGCATCCTGCACCAGTTGGTGAGTGCAGCCTCTGCCAAATTAACTCTAGTTGTCATCTTACGTTCAACAGGGGGTTGATTATCAAGGGGTGATGGTAATGAACTGTTATTAGGCTGAGTATTCCAAACTCTAAACGGCCTAGGAGAGTTATTATTACCATTGTTGAAATTTCTCTCATTATTGTATCCCCTATCAGGATATCCAGATCTTTCATTATTGTTATTGTATCCTCTATGGGATATCCTATGTTTTGTCTTTGAGAATTGGACTGGGAGTAAAAGTTCTAACTTCTCAGATGAGTGACCTTAGTAGTTAGCTTTCTTTAAAACTAAGCTGATATCTCTTTAATATCATCTTTTTCTTCTTGTACTTTGGCTACTACATTGTCTTGATGTGGTTGGAAGAATGAACTGCCATTATTGTTTTGTGCAATATCCTGAGGTGCATGTCTAGGGTGAGGTATGATCTAACCATTACCCTAAGGAGGCATGATTCTAAATGGAGGCACTTGCAATGGATTAGTCATTACAGCCAGAGGCATCAAAGTGCCACTGGTTTGTGTTTCACTAGGATATGTAGGATATCCTAAGTTAGGTGTAAAAACTTGGGGTTAACTGTTGGTTAACTTTAATAGCTTCTTCAAAAGCACTTGCTAGGGATGTGATAGTAGGGTGTGTCCTCCTAATAAACATAGATGTCAAAGGATCTAGGGTTGAGTAGTAAACTAACCCAGCTACAACATCATCAACATTATAAGGAGCTATCAGTTTGGAATACATCTTTTGGAACCTAGCATTAAAGTTTGAATTCAACTCTCCTTCAGCTCTTTTAATTGTAGCAAAGAGGTGATACATCATGGCTGCATCTACAAGTATTTTGAATCTTCCCTTGAAAGATTTCTCTAGGTCATCCCAAGAATCTATGGAAGACTGAGGAAGGTTGATATACCAGTTGTATGCCTCTTCTCTTAGTGAATATGGAAACAACCCACACACAACATCCTCATGTTGTATCCTAGCCCTGAAACAAGCCTCCTTATAAGTTCAGATGTGATCATCCACATTCTGATAGGGGTGATATTTTGGACAAATATTGTCTAAATTTTTTGGCAAGGGATTATAAGTAGCAAAGAGAAGTGGTGACTCAATAGTGAAGAACGACATTGTAGACAATGCTAGAGGTATTACAGTAGCTACTACTAAAGATACTGGGAGACTGACAACAGCAGGTCTAGGATGACATGCAAAGAGAGGTCTATGATGACATGCAGAGTGAGGTCTAGGATGACTTGCAAAGTCTGGTCTAGGTCTAATTGCAGGTAACTTTTCCAAAGGACTAGAAGATCTCAACCTGGTATGAGGTTGGCGAGCCAATGCTTCACTATTCAGGATAGATTTTAGATATTTTGACATAATCTTTGTAAATGTGTGGGTGATTACCTCTCTGGAGTGGACATTTATGAACAGATGTCCAAAATGACAAGGTGTTTGTAGGATATTTGTAGAGAATGCAAATTTTAACTCAAACTTGGAATCCCAGACAACTATCTATAAATATCGGGATGATTAACCACAGGGATGAGATATTTGCAGTCAAACTCTTCAAATTGTCAAAGGTAGATGGAATATTTGCGCAAATGCATAGGATTGGGAGTATTGCTGAGAAATTTAAAAATACCTTCTCACTTGAGTGCGGGAAATGATATTGAGACAACAAATCCTCAAATCAAATTTGTTTGGCCCTCCTTCTAGCGCTAAAATATGTTGATGATGATGTTAGTCATAACAATAATGATAAAAATTCACAAAGCAAACCTTTATCTTCTTGAAGAATACGATCACTTTAGGATTGATGATTCCAAGTCTCTATTGATCAAAACATGAGCTCCTGATAATATCTCATTTGGTTTGATGTGAATTGTTTTTAAATCATTTAGGGGCCTTACGTATGAATTTGAAGTAATCTGTATCCAAATATACTAATATTTACTCTGTTTCACCTGCTTTGTGTAAATTATCAACAAATGATGTTAAATCTTATAATATCTAACCAGATCATGCATATATTTATGTTAAATTTGATCAATTCTTTTGATCTTCACTCTGGTTAAGACTATCCATGATGATTTTTGATAACTTTGATTAGTTCTTCTGAAACTATCTCTAAGTTACTAAAATTTGAACTAATCTGTACTTGATTTTGCTTTTGCACTTCAAATTATTCTAAACAACGTGCCTACAAGCAGATATTTCTATGATCTTTACCATTATTTATGATTATCTGCATGATATTTACAATTATACATGTGATTTGTTCAAATATGCACATGATATTCATGTATTTATGAGTGTCAGCATATTTTATGATGTTCTACTTTTTATTTTTAGTATTTTACAGTTCGATGATGGTGATTTTATGAAATTTAAAGAAATTGAAATGAAATTCTAAAATTCAATGCAATTAAGTGAAGTTCGGTCATTGATCTACATGTATTCTTGATACTTTCATGAAAAAGAAGAGAATCAAAACATATTTCACCAGGACATTCCACAGCTACGTATGATTGATGCGTATCTTGAAAGGTAAAGAATGAAAACAACATGCACCAGTTGAAATGCACTCCAAGGGATAGAGAAAATCACAGTGACATATCAAGAACTTGTTCATAGATTATGCAAGATGTACGATAAGTTGTAACCAAAAGTCTTCATCTTCATTAAGTATGCAAAAGAAATACAAGTATACAATTGACCTTGAGATAGAATCATGAAACTCAACAATTCAGTCTCAATTAAACTTCTAATGTTTTACAAAATGGCAATCCATCTCCTTTTATATATAGAATAAGGAGAGGATGTGGTTACAACTGATCCAATGGTTAGGATCACTTCAAAATATTCAACGGTTAGGATGGAAAGATGGCACATGATTGCTAGTTGGCAATCAATCTGTGGTTTACAGCTGTCATGTTCTAGAATATTTTAAATCTTTGATTTGGTCAATGCGACCACTTTGCCCCTCATTCTCATTAGATTCTTCCTTGGTGGATGACTTTTCTGATATTCTGCATTTTCATCCTATTCTTCATCTGTAGAAGGTTCATCCTCTGTTACTCTGCATCTGGTTTCATGGACAAACTCATACGGCTGGATAACCTTCTCTATCTCCACACTATTTGTCTCTTTATCCTTCTTTACTGCATATTCTTGCACCTTCAACTACTCTTGCAGAGATATCCACCTGTTTGTCCTACTATCTAGCTCTTCCTTGTACTTTTCTATTTTGGATTTCATCTTCTTTGCTTTATCAATTGTATCCTCGAAAAAATGCTTGATGGGGTCGTTTTCTACAAGATTAAAATTCTCTTTAAATGTCGATGCAGCAAAATATTCATCTTGATTTTCCACTTTTCCTTCCACCTCACCCTCAAGGGCTTCCAAAATTTCAATCTCCTCTGCTAATAGATCATGAACCTTGATGCTAACATCTGCAATGTTATTATTACATCTCCTCAAGACATCTACCTCAAATCTCACATCCTCATACCAATCTTCTAACAATGGTAATGTCTGAGGTGTTAGGACATTCTTTGTCATTATGATGCTAGTATCCATTCCCCTCATCTCCTTGAGTATGTCCAACTGCTTGTCACCTTTTATTAATCTTTGGCTGACTTCCTTTTTCACTTTGTCATCCTTCCCTAACAAATTACTCAACATGCCCCAATTGGACAATGAGGTTCTTATTATTTGTTCACCATTAGTCAAAAATTTAGTAAACTAGCAATCCATGATTTTGCCTGATGTTTCTGTACATCTAGGGTTGCTATCTCTTCTTGAGATACTATTGTTAATGAAGTGGAGGAAGATATGGGCACATTGGTCGGTAACACCAATCCTTTAATGAATGTCTACATCTGAGCAATTTGCTCTTTGTGCTCTTTATTCTTAGCCTTCTCTTGGGCTATTCTTGTAAGCAGGGCATCTATGCTATCCTTAGCTTCCTAATGCTCTTGCTCTACTATAGTAAATCCTAGGTCCAATGTGGTTATCTAGAATTCACTAGCCTCTATCTCCTCCTTAGTTTTATTTGCTATAGGTACAGCTACCTGAGCTATTCTCTTTCCTATAGTAGGTCCCCTCTTTATCGCAGAAGTATCCCTAGCTCTTCTCTTGGGTTTTGCTACTTCTATTGAAAATAATGAAGAAATGTCAAAATTGGAAGAATCAAGAATAGGAGGTTGGTTTACCTCATGCTTGAGCCAATTTGACACGTCAGGTTTGGACCCTAATTGGTTTGTCTTCTCATTGTGAGCATCATGTACTTCTACATGTTGTTCCTTTAGGCTGTCTTCTTTCACGTTTGTTGTTGTTGTTGTTCCTCATTAATGGGAACCTATTCATATGTTTTATGTTGCTCATCATGTTTTGTAGCATCCTCTGAAATCATCTCCTAATCTTTAGGCTTATCCTCATCATGATGTTCCCCCACTGGCACCTCAGTCTAAATATCCTCATCTTTCTTGTTTGTATCAACAAGTACATCTTGAGATATCATTTCACTTTGATCTTGTACCTATTGATCACCATGAGGTGGAGTATCTTCCTTAGGTCCTTGATGGCTAGGATCTTGAGTATCCTGATTATCCTTTTGGTTATCACCACCTACCTTCTCTTCCTCTTTATTATCATTATCTTCAGTCAATGGACCTTCTTGTCCAGATATTAACACTTCTACATCTTTGGGATCCTGAGATCCAGATGTAGCCATAGGACCTATCTGTCTAGATGTATCTATTTGTTGCTCTTTTTCCATCACTTTATCTTGTTCTTTATCAACATCATCTATATCCTACTATGCAAGTTCTTCAGTGTGACCATCTATATCCACGGTTGATCTATCTTCTATCTCTATATGCTCCATGGTTTTATATTTCTTGATATCTTTAGCCTCATTATATGTTAAGTCAATAGCAGCTGGGATGGTCACCTTTCCGATCAATCCATCCAAGCCTATTTTATGAGTTGCTACCTCTAGATTGTCTACTTGTTCTCTTCCTCCTCCCTGGTCTATTGCACTTTGGGAGTATTCTGGGGTGTTATTGAAGTGTTTCTAACCAAAGTTTCCATAGGACTAGCTGCCACATCCTTTACTACCTCATCATCAGTGAGGTCTATTATATCATCCAGGGGGAGAGATGCATCATTTTCTTTCTTCCTCTAGTCTTCCTTAGCTTCCTCAGCTAGTTCTATCTTAAATTTCACAATGGTGGTAATGGGGACATCATGTTGCAAACCTTGATGTACAGTCCCTATTCTGGATAACCCATCCCCGCCTTGCCCTTCGAGCAGGATATCTGGCTGCTTACTTGTAGACCCCCTCATTACTAGTTCGTGGCTTCTCTTTTGCCTTGGGACATTAGTCCCTGCTAATATATCATCAGGACCTTTCTTTTTCTTCACCAGAGGTACATCATCTTCTTCATCTTCCAGGTCCTAATAACTAATACTTGGTTCTTATGCATGCACAAGTTGTTCTATAGGCGCTTTAGATGTTATAGCAGTAGAAGTTGAAGCCCATTTCTTTTGAGGTGAGGGACGTGGAGTTATCTTGATTCCAGTATCTATGCTTTTCTTAACCCCTTTTGAAGAGGCCGCCTTAGCTTGATTTTCCTCTAGATTTTGTCTTTTATTCCTTAAGAAGTCATCATATTCTTCTTCTGACATTTCTTGTTTCTTCCTTTTCTTATCTATGGTTATGGCCACCCCTTGACCTTCAAATTTGTAACCTCCTAATCTACCCATGCTTGGGTCAATTGTATTACCCTCTGTGTTATCATATCCAGGGATGTCACCTCTGGCTAGATCTAGTAAGATGGGGAGATGGTCTCAGTATATACTTTCTTATCTTCATATTCTTGAGACATTATATCTTCATCATCTTGATATAGCTACGGAGGCACCGGTATGCAATCCAATGTATGGATTTGCTTTGAGGTTAGTCTTTGGTAGCTTCTCCTCCTCACCTCTACATGATCGAGGCAATCTACCCAATAATCCTCTAAATGTACCTAATGTGCAGGTTTTTTGTATATATGTTTCTCCATTCTTTTGTATGGATCATACTATCTAGCCAGTGGAAATGACTGTAAGTACAACATCTGCAATCCTCCTTTTTCTTCCTTTACTGACTCAACATCTGGACACAAATACCATCCCATATATGTGGGAAAGATGACATTTGGCTTCTTGTTTTTCTTGGCAACTACCTCATATGATGTTACTATTTGTCTAGTCATTTCCATCAGGAGGACTTTATATTTGGGATATCTTGGCAACATCAGGGGTTACCCACTGAATCCTTCCATCCTGATATATGTGAATGCCAGGAACTGGATGAACCAAGTTCCATTCTTAGTTATAACTTCTTGAGCCTCAATACTTATTCTCTTGGCTCTGTCATCCTCCATAAGGTGAACCAGATGCATGATGAAACAATCATTAACTCTTTTGTAATGTCAGAGGGATGAATTCCTCTCCAGTTGTCGATAATATCCACATATGTTTAGTTCACCAGGGTTTCTTCCCACTTTGCCCTCTGTTTGCAAGCCATCAAAAGTTCTTCTGGATGCATAGGCATATACCACATATGAAGACATGTGGAATAGGTTCACTTAAACACCTAACCTCTTCATTCCAGAATCGAGGCTATCACTGATGATTGATGCCTATTGTATCTACGTGTCTGTGGTCTCCACCATCCTTATGAGCCCGTACATCCACGGCTCAAAGTTGCCTACATGTATTCTTCCCCTCATCTGGCTCAACATGACCATCATGTATTGCACTTCTAGAGAGAAGTCAAATTTGTTAGATTAATAGGAAGCTTTGTTGTCGCCTTGTATGTGCTATCTTGAGCCCTCCAGGCTGAAAACATTATTTTCCTGCAGTCTCCATAGCTGCCCTTATATTGCTTCTCTAAATCATTAAGATTTATCCTGTATAGATTGGGGCCGGTGGGCAGATTGAAGGCAGCCATAATTCCTGCCACTGAGAAGTCCACATAAATTTGACCATGCTTCTCTACCCTTCTGGTGTTTACATTATAATTATCTACACATGCTGCCACCAGCTCAATCACCTCTATAGAATATGGAAACCCCCCTGCATGCCACAGCCCTAAATTGTAGATGTTGATAAGAATAGGGTTTCCACCACCCCTCTCTAATTTGGTTGTCCACGCCCCTAAACTAGTGTTACCAACATGTGTGTCTCCTATCTAGCCAAATTTGAAACTAGACCCACTGGGTTATGGGTACATTGGGGCTATGAACTCTATCTTACTTCTGTTCTTTTGGTCTTCCATGATGTTCTACAATGGTGAATGTACATATTTTAACCTAACATGTAGTTTCTAAGTTTATACAATTAATTCCTAAGTATCAAAACATTCTACACATACGTAGCATGAACATGTGCATCTTCATGCAGATTTACCCTAAGTGAATGCCATTTACCTTTTACTATGCAAAAATGACAAAATGAGGGGCTTTTGTTACATACCTAACTTTCTGCATAGTAAACTTTGATTAACTGATATCTAGATATGTGGATCTACCATATTCACCCTTCATTGTTTGTTGTCCAAGGTTCACCCCATTCCATTACGAATGCAAATCTCTATGATGGCCACCATAATAGCTCTAGTTCTCTATAACTTCTCTCTCCTGGATGCTTTGTGAATGTTAAATGACCACAAAATCCCACTTTATGTGTTAGGAATTATGATTTTAGGGCATAATTAATGCAGAATTACCCATGTCTGCAGATATCGGCATTGGGTTCTTAAGATTGCAACAGGTGGCACCGTATGATTTGAATTTTTAAATATCTACCTACTATTTTCACAGTAATTAATGCAACGTCTGCATGTTAATGCATATCTGGATGTTTAAACAATGTGCGCATTGTTGGAATATCTATATACCCATGATGTCATCATGACATTGGTCAACGTTGACCAAGGATGAATATCGGGTCGCTATAATCCATAGGTATTTTATCTTTGACCATCAAATGCGAAGGCATTACAAAATATCCATATGGGAAAAGTCAACGTTCCACGTGGCACCATCTAATTGATTCGTGGAAACTTATGTATTTTGGTTGTAGGAGCAGGGATGTGGATATTAAAAAATATATGGATATTTAGTTTTGTGAAATATCCCCAAGCCCAAATGTGAGGATGACATCACCCTCATGAAGATTATTCTTGGTCAGGTATATCATGATGTCATTCGCATGTTAGCGAGGACCTGTACATTAAGTTAATGTGTGGATATTAAGATTTGCAAAATATGCAGAACTCTGAATGTCTAGATGACATCATCATCCTTTGTTATTTCTCTAAGGATGGAATCAGATGATGTCATCAGGATACTAACAAATGTCAGGATACTAAGATAATATTCGGATGTTAAGTTTTATCGTTATATTATGGCAAGTCAGAATATTAACTAATGTCCACATATTGAAATTAAATGTACATACTCGTGAATGTCCATACACTTCGATGGTTTCTTAGCTCATGGGTTAAACTTTGACATGTGCACATTTGTGAATGTGCAAACATTGGCTTTTGTTTGGTAAATATTGCGATCGGGACATTAAGTTAATGTCCGGATGTTAGGAAATATGATGGTATCCCTAAGACTATTTGACTGAACTTTAACTAGGCATAACTTCCTAGTCTTAGGGAAATCTGGGGTCTTTCAAAAAGCAAACCTGCTTAGAATTTTGTGTTCTTTCAATTGGCAAGATTTGTGATGACAAATTCCAACTTTGAAAATTGGACCTAAACTGTGAGGTCCTAATATACGCAATATATGATCCTGACGTACATCTGCTACTGATTTTACCATACCACCCAAAACCAAAGGGAACAAGCAAGCCAAGCAAAAAGTTGGGTCCCTATTTTTCTAGGGCAAAATGGGGTGTGTTGTGTAACCACACAACACAACCTAAGGACGCTACTACTCCCTAATTTAGTGCTTACAACAATTACAACTTTGATTTAGGGCTACAACCCAAGGAAGCTACTACTCCTTAAGTGTTCTTCTCAATACAATAGGATTTACAAAGGTAGTAAATACATGGACTTCTATAAAGTAAACATCTGACTTATGCTAATAATGCAGTCTTCTTTTTCTGCTCCATACATGTCTTCAAATTGATTCTGCACACTTCATATCTTACACTCTGCTCTGCTATGTTCACATTCACCTCTACACTTCACATAATGAATTTTATCTTTTATAAATATCCTCTGCAATACTTCAAAACATTGATTAGGTTGGCCAAAAAATGATGAAAGTGATAGTGTCAGATTGTCATTGATGTCAAAAGGGTCTTGCAGGATCTTGGGTTGGTATTAGTAAACATTTGAGTAGGAGACATCATCTCATGTGTTCTTTCTATTGTCATTGTTGTTATATGGAGCCTAATCAGACTCGGAGTTTATATTTACCCCACTTTTATCGGTGCAGTTTCCCCCCAAATTCCTATGGGGTCAAGGGGCAGCGCCCCTTGCGGGGGTTTGGGGGCAGCGCCCCCAAGACGGGGTCAAGGGGCAGCGCCCCTTGCGGGGTCCAGGGGCAGCGCCCCTGGCGCATTCCCTATCGTGATATAGGGCGGGGTCGAGAGGCAGCGCCCCCGTGGGGGCTCGGGGGCAACGCCCCCGAAACCTCACACGGTTTTTTATTATTTTATAATGCACCGGGAGTTAATTTTTTCGATTGGCCGACATAAGAAAACCCTATTTTGTAACTGACAAAAAGCTTGATAAAAAGCGGCTAAGGGTTAGGGTTTTGACATTGTATTGTAGCATTTTGCAGCGGTATTGAGTTGCAGGGATTGCTGATTGTAATCGGTTTGATTTACTGAATAATAATATTGGACTCTCTATTTGGTGGATGTAGCCCGAGTTTGGGTGAACCACGTTAAAATTGTCTCTCGCTATTATTATTTCTGTGTATTTCCATTTCTCTGTTTAATCTTTATTTGCATTTAATTGATATCTTCTACCGGCTAACCCTAACAATCATATCACAGCTTGTTTACATCAAGATGTCAGTGATAATAGATTCTCAAGTTTGAGTTACATCAGGATGTCAGTGATGTGTTTCAGGATGTTAATCATATAGGAGCTCAAATGGGTTACATTCATGTTCATATTCTAGACTGATTAGGATATCTTCAAAGTTGTTTCAGGATGGTTTCTCATGTTTAGTATTTTTTTATATTTGATCTTTTTTTGGCTTGATATTAAACATCTGAAGGTCACTAACAAGGAGATGCAGATATGAGTTGAATATAATGATAAGGTTCAAAACTCAGATTGATATAGAGTATGTGTATACACATGTTTATGGTGTTGTTGATGATCTTGGTTTTTGACATGGTTGACATGGTTTTATAGAATGGTAGTTGACAGTAACATTGGTAAGTTCATTAGTTGATCATTGTTGCAACAAGGAGTTCATGATAAGTTCATGCTAAGTTTCATTATCAGGATCATGTCATTATTTCAAGTTTTGTTAATGCCATATTCTTGTCAAAAATGAAATGTTGAATGACACCAAGGTATGGAGCATTGATGTGAGCCTTTGTATATATCATCATATCAAGGATATTAGTGATCTTGTTTGATATTGATAGAGGTACTCAAGTGGCCTGTGATTATCTCTAAAAGGCAAAGTTATTCATTACTAGATAACATTAAGTTATGATGAGCATCTCTTTGTTTTCAATGTGTTTGATGATCATGTTTCAAATCAGAAGTGGCAGATTGAGGTTCAAAGTTAGCTCTATTTGAATGTTGAAAGTTAGGTTCAAATTGAACAAACGTCATACTTTTTGTTCTATTTAATGTTGACTGGTTCTAAAGGTAAAACATAACTTAAGTGATGGTTTAAAGGGTCTTTGCATCGTATGGGCACCGGCCCCTTTGGTTCTCTCCACCGCTAGCAGCGGTCACAGCTATTGGTGCGATGGCGCCTTTGTGAAATCAACGGTCACATTTGAAATATCTTTGGGCGCGCGATTAAAAATTGATGGCTATGGTTTAAATTGAGCCCTTTACTCATTGAATACAGTTTGACGTGTTGATAACCGTCATCATGCCTTTTTGACAGCAGATAAGTTTTCTTTAAAGCTAATTTTTAGCTATTGAAGTGGGAGTTTTTGGTGGAGATTCTAAAAGCAAAATTTTGAAGTTTCTTTTTGCTTATGTTTTTAATACTTCGTGGCAAGTGAATATTGAAGAGGAAGTCATAGTGAATGTGCCTTTTAAGGCCATATTTAACATTTTTTTTAATGGCAATTTTTGTGAGATTGAAAGGGGATTTTTTATAAGCATTTTTTAAAAAGATTTCCTTTCTTATTTGGAAGTGTTAAAGGCAGCAAATGCAGAATACTTGTTATGAGAAGAAGATTAAAAGTCTTTTTGCAGGTGTATGATTCCATTGGAAGCTTAAGAGTTTTTTTTTTTATTTAGATGGACCTTTGCAGAGGTTTTTGCATGGAAAAAGAATATGAATAGAACCAAGGAGTTGAAGATTTTTTTTTAGAGAGAAAACAAAATGAAAAGTCATATACAATGTTTTTGCAGGAATATTGTATGTATGGTTTTTGTGTGTTTCAATATGCAGGGTTGAAGAATATCTTGATGGGAATGAAATGTATTTTCTTCAAATGAATATGAAGAGACTTTTTGAAGATGATCAAAGAGATTTTATTTCCTTCTACAAGGGAAGATTAAAAATATTGTTGTTGAAGACAATACAGATGAAGATTTGCAGAAGATGAATTTGAACAGGCAGATTGAAAAAGCAGAGAAGAATTGAATGTGAAAGGATATATAATGACTCTACAAGTGTTTTGATTTGAGGTTGTTGAGGGTGCAAATCAATGATGAAATTTTTAATACAGATGAATATATAAAATATGAAAAACCAATTTGTAATGAAAGAGAGATGTTTCCCTAATCAGGTGAATTAGATGATTCAAGAATAAAATATCAAAGGATTGGAATGATGGAATGAATGTTGCAGATGAGTTGATTTGAATGGTGCAAATCAGATTGAGCAGCAATCACTTCTTGCACATGAGATTTTTAGTTCTGATTGATTGAGAAATGCCAGTGAGGCTTGTAGGTCGGTAAGACCATTTGTCAGTGAGACACTTACATCAACCAGTGAGGCTTGTAAAGATATTTTCAAGGTTAAGCCAGTGAGGCAGTTTTGGAGTGGTTTTTATACCCCAAGAGGGTTTTCCACTCGTGCAAATTTGTGTTATGTGTCATATTGTTTTCATCTGTATGTGTGTATGTTAATACGTTGCTTATAAGGTTTTGTTCTCCTTCTTCATTCTTAGTTTTGTGTATATGTGGTTGACAAATCAATAATAGCTTTCTCTCCTTTGTGCTCTGCAAGTTAAATTTTGAAAAAGATTTAAAAATTCACACAACACTGATTCACCCCCCCTCTCAGTGTTGTCCTTGACTCCTACAGAAAGGTGTAGCTTGTGGTAAGTCGGCCTATGCACACTTCAAAACATCACCATATGCACTTGCAGAGATGAAACATAACATGAGCTTCACCAAAATAGGTCGACACACCCTTCAATCACTGTTATAATTCTACTATCCATATGAACAGTCACCTCTCAATCACCAAGTCACTTAGGTCAGGTTTGCACACAAATGGCAGTGAAGATAAAGCAAGAAACAACCAACTATCCGTAAGAAATGGTACTTGCAGAACACCAAACACTCTAGAATTAGACTCCTTGAAGACTCACAATACTTATTCTAGAACTGCAAGCCAAGATGTTGTAATGTAGAGAAATGTGGAGCAAATTACCGATCTCTTGTCTTGGAAAAATACCTTGTTCATGCCTTAGACAATTTTCTCAAAAACACTTGGATGAAAAGATAAGAATACCACTACTCCACAACCTCCTAAAAGACACTTATGGGTGTGTACCAAGTATGAGGAAGTTCAATATGAGATTCAGAAGATAGTGTGCTTACAAGTCATTCTTCATTCTTCTGGACTTCAGTAATGCTAACTCTGCATCTGCAACATACTCTGCCATGTTGTCTGCTTCTGCAACATACCTTACCAAACTCTAAGCATCATGTTGACTCTACATCATATTGTGGATAGACATCACTATGAGTTAACATCAATGACACCACTATATACATATTGCCAACAATTTATACATCACAAACTACTAAAATTAACAAAAATTACTATCATATTTTATGAACAATCATTAATTCACACATAGTCATTCACCAACATATCATGTACTATTCTCAATGCTTTCAATGTCTTAAAGATTATTATAGGCATAGACAATGTATGGAAATGTTTGTGAATGCCTTTAAAATGTATGACTTAAAGCAAGAGAAATAGAACAAAGCACAACCTCATCACACCCCTAACTAAACATGTTGTTGGTCCTCCAACAAACAAGGCCTTTGATTATGTTGGAGAGAAATTTCTCTATAATCTGTAGGTTCCATGACTCCTCTATCCTATTTGAGATAGTAACCCTTCTGCTCTGCCAATCTATTCCACATGGCCCGTTCTACTGTCTGGGATGTCTGTTGGCAAGAGAAATGGGACCTATACAGTCCAGAGATCTATACCCCAATACTTCTTGAGTAGTCTATTTATATCCCGGAGGACACAATAATAGAACTAAGCCTATGTGGTAAGAATAAATAAATCATACATCACATATCATAACATATTAAAAAGAAAAAATTCATTCATCCATAGCACACATATTTCCTTTATAACTCCCTATATATATATATATATATATATATATATATATATATATATATATATATATATATATATATATCTTGTCATAGCATATACAAATGGGTAGGTCTAGTCTCTATTCCGGTATTAACTCATATTACAGTATATTATATTCTCTCTTATCCATTCCATAATGCATGTATACATGTGTTTCTTTGAAGTGACATGACCCTTACTTAGCACCTCATGTGTCTTCCCGGTACCTTGGTCCTCTTCCAGTATTCTTCAGTATGCTTGTTCTAGTCCTTGACCTGCTAACATCATCCCCCTTTAAAATGACATCTTGTCCTCAAGACATGTGGCTCAATTTGGAAGTATATTCTAATATTCTATCTTGATTTTGGCCAATGTGGTGGCCCAATGTGCCTGTGCTTAGAGGAGTGTGCCTATCTAGGCTTGGATTTGTGCTAATGTAAGCTCTGCCTCCCAGAGAGTGGTGGCGATGGTGATGTTTGTTATCTACTTTCTTCTTTCAAAATGAGCTAGAGGAATCTCAATTCATTGTCTACTACCTCCCTTAGCTATTGGACTTTCTCTTTGACCAGCTCTCTCTGAGTGTGGAGCTATTATAGCTGGCTGTGGAGGTGTTCAATGTTGTCCCTTGTTGCTTTGGTTGGGTCCTATAGAGGGTCATAGATTATTTGTTCTATTTGATCCTCTATTTGTGTGATCTAGTTCTAGAGGCTTTTTATTGTATTAATTGGCCACTATAAGCAAAAATGGTAGATTGTTTCGGCAGCCTCAATGTTATCTTCCATTTTCTTGATTTGTAGCTCCAGTTAAGTTTGTGCGATAGCACATTTCTTAATGAACTGCTGAGTATTTTGTTTTATTAGCTCATCCTAGGCTTCTTTCCTTATTTTCTTATTTTGGGACGTAATTTCCATTTGCAAGCTTGTCACTAATTATGGTAGTTGTTGCAGTATAGGGAGGGACTAGTCCCTTGCAAAATGGGGAATTGCCTTCTAGAGTTTTATCCTTGAATTATAGCTCACTCATTTCATGGGATAACCCCTACAAAACTTGTCTGTTTCGTAGCCCACGTCCTCTAAGCACGTGAATCGAGATATTTCTAGGTCATCTCTAGTGTGGCTTGATCCCTCAAAAAATCTCTTTGATTTGAATCATAGTTCGTTTAAGTATTTTGTCAATTTTGGTTTTTCCAAGTGTTAGTCATTTTTGGACCTTGAGTGTAAATGTAGAAAAAAAATTTGCATTTTCATGTCATATGTAAATGCATAAAAAAGATTTACATTTGCACATAGGATGTAATTGCGGGAAAAATTTCTGTAATTACACTCCTATGCTGGCACGTTCAGCATTAATGGCAGTTTTAGTAAAATATTTTCTAAATCTCTTTTGACTTTATAATTGTTTTTCTTTCCTCTTTCTTCACTTTCTCCCTGCTGCGCCATTGCTCCTACCCTTTGTTGTGTCCTAGCTAATCGTGATCTTCGCGTGCCTATTTCAAATCGAATTTGTGTTCATCTTTTCTGGAATGGGTAAGTTTTACTTTCTTGCATGTGTTTCCTTTTGTTTCTATTTTACTTTCGTGCTTGTTCCTTTTAGACTTTATTTCTGTGTATATTCTAGAAATTAGGATTTTCTTTTTACCTTCCTGCTTGTATATTCCTTTCATTTTCGCCATGTTTCATATTGGATGATTTATGTCTTGTCATGTTTTCCTTTCTGAGTTTCCTTGAAACCCTAGTTTTTGTTTCTAGGAAATACTTTATTTTCTTAGTGTCGTTGACCAATTTTGAGTTCTGTGTTTTACCTTCATAACTTTCTTTAACATGATGGTGTGCAGAAATCAAAACCCACGCATCTTAAAAGTTGCTGTTATGTCAAAAAATATCCCCTTGGGGGCTTTTCCCTCTTAAGGTTTAGCTCTCGGGTCTTTATAATGCATTTAGAGCATTTTTCATGTTAATCTAACATCCTGATTAGAAAACTCTGAAGTTTCATGGAAAATGGGACTTAGGGGGTGTACTTGACATGATTCATGCCTGAAATAGGGGGAGGACTTGGGTGCTCGCACCCTAGTCCTACCCTATTTTAGGTCAGGCCTAATTTTTAAGTGTCAGTATATGACCGTTATTTAGGTGGACTATGTCGACACGGTAAGTTTTAATTACAAAATTCTTAGCGGGAATGTTTGTAGTTGCATATATAAGCATGTTTAGGCATTCATTTGTAAACTAGATGGATATTGAGAACTTGTGGCTTATGTGAAAGTTATTCAATGCATTCATTGTGTGTTGCAGAGCAGAATTTGTCTTGTTATTGTGTTTGTATTTGCAGATTTGGCATCCATCTCCTCATGGCATGAAGAGCATCTTCCTTCCATGAGATCTTCACTACAAGGTGATATCAATTATGTTTTCAATCATTTATCATTTGGATTTTACCTCTATCCCGTAGGGATACACACTCTTTATCTGACAACAGTGTTCAGAAGACTTGAATGTCTCTCTGGGGCTTGACTGAGGCAAGCCTCTAAATACCACAACCCCCAACCCACTCCTTGTGATTGCAGGTTACATGTGTCACATCTGGAAGAAGTGGAGTTGCAAGGAAGGTCAACAGGCATCAAGGATTCAGGATTTGAAAAGAAGCTAGACACTGGAGCTTTTCCTGGACTCAGGCGCTAGTCCCAGTATCCTCTGCAGTTAAATTCCTGGTGTATACACCTAAAAATGACATGACTCTACCTAAATAAAATATTTTATATATTTATTTCATCTTAATAATCCTCTATCAATAAATAA
Organism: Cunninghamia lanceolata; assembly: GCA_027924645.1. NCBI lineage: Eukaryota > Viridiplantae > Streptophyta > Pinopsida > Cupressales > Cupressaceae > Cunninghamia > Cunninghamia lanceolata. The sequence goes on along the minus strand of BSBN01000112.1, from coordinate 18,229,840 downwards.
ATAAATCAATTTATTTATTTGAATCATTTTCTCACATTAATTGAATAAATTACTTTTATTTAATTAATTCTATCAATATCAACTTTATTCTTCTAAACAATTAAATAATTTTAATTATTTAATTAAATCATTCATTCTTCCAAATTTAAATAAAATGCAAATTTATTTAAATTAAATATTAATCTCTAAAAATAAAATATAATTAAATATTTTATTTATTCTTCCAAATCATGTGCAAGTAATTAAATAAATTTATTTATTTAATTACGCTTTCTTATCTTCTAAAAAATCTTCAAAATCTTCTAAAAAATAAATTCTTGTCATACAAAAGCAAAAGCTGAGTTAATTGATTTAAAGCAACTTTGTTTTTATCAACAAACTCTTAAATTAGAAAAATATATTCTAATTTATGAAATCAAAGCTCATCCTCATCAAGAAAGCAGTTAACTCAACAAAGCATCTTTTTGAATGACACATGTCCTTCTATTTGCGCACGTTCTCTCGAACATCCTCTACCATTGATCTTCTTATTTCTTCTACACCATTGATCTTTTCTCACACAATCCTATAAATACCCCTATATCCTTCCATTTCATATAACAAGATTTCAAGTAAACTTATGCTACAGAATCCATAGCGCTCCATTGGCACCCCCACTATCACATCATTTATTATCCATTTCACATTGTGTTGAAGCTCACCTTCTACACAATAAGTATCCAAGCCATTTCTCTTTTGCTATCTTGAGGAATTAAAGCAAGGAAGCAAGCTTCCTAAGGGCTACATTCATCACCAAAGATCAAACGGGAATAGGCAAACAATGGAAATCGTGAGGTAAGAAAGGTTATAAGTATCACTTCCTTATTTTAATCTTCTTTACTTGCACATTTCATTGATGTTATTGGGTTTTTGTAATTCATTTTATTATCCCATTTTACCCATTACATTTTTAGCGCCCACCGTGGGACCCTTTTCCCCAAATCTAACCAAAAAATTGAGTTTCTAAGTGACAAGTTCCGTACAGACTCCGTACAGGCTTCAAGCAGGTTTAGTCGGCACATCTGATCGATCCTGAGGTGCATCTGAGCACTGTTCCAACACATGCAAACTTTTGGTGCATACATCCTCTAAGTCGGTGCATCTACAACTTATTCCAGCGCATGCAAAGTTCTGGCGCATATATCCTCTAATCCAGAGCATCTACAACTTGTTCCAGCGCATGCAAACTTTCGGCACATACACCCTCAGACACGGCGCTTACATCCTTTTTAATGACACATCCGTATAAACAACGCATTTGTCCTTTATTCCTGTGCTTTTGACATCTGTCTTAGCGCATTTGTAATTCTGCGCTCATAGTCTCTGTTTCTACGCATACAGACTATTAAGTTGCGCATATGTTCTTCATTGTGATTCTAGGATGTCTCATGGTTTTCGGGTTAACGCTAACATTTGTCTTGCAAGATTAGGAGCTGGATAGTCATTTAGGTTCACTAATTAACTCATCATAGATTAATTAGGGGAAAAAGTAAAAAAAATTGCATGCATGCAAAGCTCACATAGTTCTTAAATAGGAGGGTAGTAAATGAACATCATTTTTATCTTTACATTATTGCTATCTCTCTTAGTTTAGAACATTTCTATCTTACAAAAGGGAAATGAACCATTGCTATCTTTAACCACTTCAAAGTTAACAAATGTGTGAGTGCCCAAGTAGATAACGCATATAATTTTTTTCATTTTAAATAGGGGTGAAAGAACCATTGTTTTCTGTGTCTATTGAATGACAATAGGCTTATGCTCTCCCCTTTACTGGGTGACCAGAACGCCAGACTTGCTATTCTTTGTGTATAACCTTTAGAGGGGCCTACCCTTGGATGCCTGCCTGTCCAAGTGGGAATGACCCTAAGTGGTAACAGGCTAAAGCCAAGCCCTACCAATCCACTTTAAATAAATTGTGCTCGAGGCGAAAGCTTCCTGCAATGAGTGCCGTTGTGTTACACCGACAGCCAACCTCCCCCAAAACCCTCCAAGGCGAACCCTTGGAGGCTGGGAGACTCCATAATGGAGAGTAGCACTACCGTACGTGTAACCACTCAAATGGTTGCCCTGACTACTTAGCCATTGTTTAGTATACCAAAATCTTCTATTTGTTGGCGCAAAAGGTGGGACCTTTGAAGCGGCCCTAATTCATGTGATTCTTAGCAGAGGTAGCAGAGACAATCCTAAGGTTTGGTGGGGGTACAAGCCTAAGGAAACCTGGATCTGGTATGCATGAGAAGTGAGTGTCGTGGAGGGGAGCTGGTGCTACCAAATCCTGGAGCTACACACTTTGAATATGCACAACTAGGGGACTCAACAAATACTGTCCTTTCTAGCCTAGGTTGTAATTATTTTTGTCAAAGAGTCCACAAAATACAAAAAAATAATAAAAGATAAAAATCATGAAAACTTCTATGCACTTGCTGTGTCTTTATTTGCCATAATTGAAAATCAAAATTCAAAGAGACCAAGTTTTCAACCAAAAAATAGAAATTTTTGAGAAACGTGCCAAAAACTCTACAAAAACAACACTAAAAACTAGAACGACACATCTGTTGCGACCTGCGGTGTATACATTTAGACTTACTGCACATTTAATCACTGTTGTGGCACATATAAAATCTACCAGATTTGTGCATGTGCTTCAACCTGCGGTGCTTTTACCTTCTGTTCCGGCGCATTTACTGCTGCGCATACAATCCAGATAGCTGTTCTGTACTTCCTAGGAGAAAAAATTTCAACTTTTCAAGAACGCATCTCAAACTTGTTTCAGTTTTCCCAAGATCTGATTAAAATTGTACAAGTCGACCATTTTGCTCTTCTTCCACACCATAGCTGCTTTTCCCACACTGCATCATCCAAAGCTTCGCAAAAATTCTTCCAAAATCCAACAAGGTTAGAACCAAGCTATTCTTGATCACATCAAACCTCAAACAAACCTAGTGAGTCTCCACTATCAAGGATCAATCATCCTTTTCTCTTGGAACTCCACTAGTGGCTTGTGCAAAACTAGTCTACATCAAGTAAATGGATTTCTATCATCCTTACTTCGACTATCGTTTGTACACCCAACTTGTTTGACACCAATTAGATCTAAGGAGAACCTTGCTCAAATCTTGACACATTCTATCACTTCTTGCTCAAGTCTTTCAAACTCTCTCCTTCCCATCTCACATCACCTTGCATGGGTCTTAACGAGGTCCCAAAAACAAAAATAGATTGAAATGGATGAGAAAACTATTCTGACCTCTCACGACAGTGATGAGGAAATTGCTATGGATGAGGTACTCCAAACACAGCAAGACCGAAGGTTTCAATGCATAATGGATAAGGTACTTGCCCAAGACCCTACTAAATTCTTTCTCTACTTAGCACAACAAGGAGTCAAGCTCCCTAAAGATTTTGATGTAGAAGCTCTAAAAGAACCTGAGGAAGAAAGAAACCCTGAGGGAAGCACACATGAGGAAATACCCATAGACAAAAGCAAAGCAACCATTGATTCTACAGATGCCTTAAGCTTAATGACCCCACAGATCCAAGCTTTACAACAACAATTCACAGACATGCAAACAAGAGCATCAACTAAGCATTATTCTTTAGAGGATATTTCACCATATCCTTTCGATAGAACCTTGATCATGATACCTTTCCCCTCTAAATTTGAGGTGCCAAAATTTGATAAATATCAAGGAAAGGGTGATCCAAGGGACCACATAGGGAATTTAATGCTCCATGTCTTGAAGTCACCCACAATGATACTTATCTTATGCGACTATTTCCAAGAAGCTTAGGAGGACAAGCCATGGAGTGGTTGTCTAGACTACCGCCCAACATTAGAACCTTTAACGAACTTGTAGACAAATTTGTCACACACTTCTCCTACAATATTGAGCATGACACCTCAATCTTAGACCTTTGTAACACCAAGCAAAAAGGTGGAGAATCTTTCACCACCTTCCTACAAAGATGGAGATAGTTGGCAAGTAAGTGCCCACATCAAATGCCTAAAAAATAAATGTTGGAAATGTTTGTCCATAACCTACAAACCGACCTAAGCTATCAGATACAAATCCAATGTCCTACTTCCTTTAGTAAGGTCATTGAGATGGGTATAATCATTGAAAAGGCTTTAATTGCTAAAGGTCAAATAAAGCTTTATAAGGACACTCCTAGTACCAATACCAACGTAGATAAACCAAGATTTTGGACAAAGAACAAAAACATTATGAATGATGGGGTGGTAGATGCCAAGAATACAGCACCAAAACAACCAATCTTCAACTTATCAAATCCTCAAAATAACCCCCCGCAAAACAAACCAAGAAACACTGAATCACGGTTTACAAGTTTTCAACCTAGGAGAAAATTTACACCTTTGGGAGAGTCATTGGAAACTGCCCTATGGAAGTTAATCACAAGTAAGATCATAACACTTCCAACAGTGTAGGAATATGAACCAAAAGTCAAACCTCCTTGGTGGAACAACAATGATTTCTGTGAGTACCACCGAAACAGGGGGCAAAAAACCAATGACTGCATTGTGCTCAAGCACACCATCCAAGATTTGATCAAGCAAAACAAAGTGTCACTTGATGGACATACCTCTAATAATGATCACTGGGCATTCAAGGATCCTCTTCCCAACTATGAGCAGGGAGGGTCTTCCAACCAAAACAATAGTGGAACTAACAACGCGAATTACACAAACGTATCCTTTGACTATGTTGTTAACCACATCTCGAAAAGTGATTCACGCATCAATGTGATCACTATAAACAAAGATTCGGATTGTAATGTTACCACCAGTAGTAATAGAGTCACTCTTAGAGGAGTCCCCGCCTCTCTTGCTAATCAGTATAGTATCCTAGATCAACTCCATAAGACACCAGCACATATCTCCATTGTGGAACTTCTACGTCTGTCCCCGTCCCATAGGTCCATACTTGACAAAGCTCTTTCTGAAGCCTTTGTTCCAATGAACCTCACCGAAAAATAGTTTCAAACCATGGTAGGTCACATTACCTCACCTCACTCCTTATCATTCACTGAAAAGGATGATATGTCAATTACCCAACCTCATAATGTCTCTCTTCATATCAAAGCCTTCATCCACAAACACAAGATAAAAAGGGTTCTAATCAATGGAGGAGTTGGTTTGAATATTTGCACCTTAAAGCTAATCCTTGCATTGGGGTTTGCAGAGAAAGCTATAGAACCAAAAAAGAAAATCACTATCAAAGCCTATGATGAGGAGGAGAGAACTTCCAAGGGAATTGTTACGTTACCAATCAGAGTGGGACCTATAGTAAAAGATGTGGCATGCCAAGTCCTCGATATGGAGTTAGCATATAACATTCGTCTTGGGAGACCATGGATACATGCTCTAAAAGCAGTGTCGTCAACATACCACCAGTGTATCAAATTCCCCTATGAAGGTCAAGAGATCACCATCCAAGGTGACCCCAATCCATTTTAGTATTGTAACTCCATTCATCGTAAACCTAAAGTTGTGATTCCTCATAACCGCACTTCTACTTCATCTTCATCTCGTGCTGACCCAGCTTCACTTGCTTCCACTTCAAAGGCATCCCAACTTGACCTCAGACTCAAAGATAAGGGCTTGGGTGAGTACACAATCTCCCAATCCCTCTGTTTAGCACAACTTCCCCTATCTCCCAGATCATATGGAAGACCTACCCTGAGAAAATCCAAAGCGGTCAAAACTACCCAAGGTCCATTTATCAAATGGGGAAGCCTCGAAGATGAGAGCAATGAAAAGGATATCCTTCAATGGTTATATAAGGATGAAGGTAATTCATCAACACAACAAGACCATCACACTACTATACAAACTGAACAATATGGTCAAGGATTCCAAATGCTACAAAGAATGGGGTATGAAGGACACGGTCCACTCAGTTTAAGAAAAGATGGTATCACTGAACCCATCCAACCTCACACTTTGACAGCCCAAGACACTACAGGGCTAGGTTACACTGGCACAACAAGAACCAACAGAGAAAATCAGAATAAAGGCAAACAACCAGAAACATCTACTAGTAATCTGGTTGATCAAATTCAACATCTGCAAATGGGGAGTGAGACTGATTCCAATGAATATAAGTGGGATAGTCTCTCGGAGCTATCTTGTGATGAAAAGGTATCGATGTTGTCCATGAGTATGACCCTACCCATGCAAATGAGAGACAAAGTCCAAGGGCCAGACCACTAGAGTCTGACCCATGTAATAATGATAATGAAAGTCGTGAGGAAAGAATGATACCCCCCTTGATAGATCAGCTAATGGAGAGTACCATCGCAGACTTTGTCCATGCTTATACTGACCTCCACAACACCTCTATATTAACCATCAAACCAGACCAACCCAATGACCCCTTACCATTGTTGCACCCCGAACTCATAGATTGGGACTTACAAGACACTACCCCTGAGCTCGATACATTTCAGAATGATGAAGCCATCATAGACTATCTTGAGCTTAGAGATCATATACCTGCAGGGGACCACAGAACTGGCTATGCCATAGAACTCAATGACAAGGCCTATTTTCGAGAGAGTGCCAAGCCTTTTAGTCTCAAAAATGTCAAAATGAAAGAAAGATCTAATGTTGAAAACCACTCTGTGGTAGTGTTAGATCATGAAAAAAGTAAAAATATAGACGTATCCAATGGTGAAAACCTCTCTGAGGCGTCGAAGGATGGAAGACTTGACCCTCTACCCAATCTAACACATCAGGAGAGATCTTCAATATTGATAGAACCAGCAAAACCGATCAATGTCAACACAGGTGATAGTCCCAGAATGATCCACATGGCACAGTCTTTAACAACACAAGAAAAGCCAACATTCACTGAATTCTTCAAAAGAAAACAAATCAATTTTGCATGGACATATGCAGATATGCCAGGGCTAGATCCGAATCTCATAATGCATCACTTATCCTTAGCTCCAGGAGCTAAGCTAGTAAAGAAAAACTCAGAAAGATGCACCCACATGTGGCCCTCATGGTGAAAGAAGAGCTGAAGAAACTGTTAGATGTCAGATTCATCAGACCAATAGACTATCCTAAGTGGATTTCAAACATAGTACCAGTGGCCAAACTAGATGGTAGAGTCCAAATATGTAATTACTTCAGAGACCTGAACAAAGCTTGTCCAAAAGATGATTTCCCCCTACCAAACATTGACATTATTGTAGATCTCACGGCAGGGCACACCATGCTATCACTAATGGATGGTTTTTTTGGATACAACCAGATAAAAATTACACCTGAAGACCAACACAAGACTGCATTCACATGTCCTTGGGGCATCTATTGTTGGTGTGTCATGCCATTTGGTTTGAAAAATGCCGGCGCAACATATCAGAGAGCTATGACCACAATCTTCCACGACATGATGCACACTATAATGGAAGATTATGTTGATGACATCCTAGCAAAATCACTCACAAGAGAAGGACACCTGGCAGTATTGGACAAAATCTTCAAAAGACTTGAACAATTTAATGTGCGCCTCAATCCGAAGAAGTGTGTTTTTGGAGTTACATCAAGTAAGCTACTTGGATACATAGTGTCCACCAATGGAATCAAAGTTGACCCATCTAAAGTGAAAGCCATCATGGAAATGTCACCTCCTATGAATCTCACTCAACTAAGGTCCCTACAGGGAAAACTACAATCTATCAGAAGGTTCATTTCTCAATTAGCAAACAAGTACCACCCATTTTCCCACCTCCTACATAAGAATGTCCCTTTCAAATGGAATGATTCATGTGAGAAAGCATTTTAGCAATTAAAAGAATACCTAATGAAACCACCTGTATTGATGCCACCAATTCAGGGTAAACCTCTGCTACTATACATCTCAACCACACCAATAGCTCTGGGAGCTCACCTCGCACATTAAAATTATGAAGGGGAAGAACAAGCAATCTACTATATCAGTTGAACACTTGTTGGATATGAACTACAATACATGCCAATTGAAAGAGCATGTCTCGTTGTGGTCTTCGCCTCACAAAAATGGAGACATTAAATGTTGTCACATTCTGTCAAACTAGTAGCAAAGATTGATCCACTCAAGTATTTACTCAGCAAAGCAGCCCTAACAGGTAGATTATCCAAATGGGTCATGCTTCTCAGTGAATTCGACATTGAATATGTAGACAGGAAAGCAATAAAAGGCCAAGTACTTGCAGATCAACTGGCAGATGCACCTCTAACAGATGATAGCCCTTTGAGCTTTGAATTTCCAGATGAATCTATCTTTCACATAACCATAGAAACTTAGAAAATGTATTTCGATGGCTCATATACTCAGCATGGATCGAAGGCAGGTATCTTGTTGATCACCCCTAGTGGCGACACCATTCCTAAATCATACAGATTACTCTTTCCTTGCACTAACAACATGGCAGAGTATGAAGCCCTACTCATTGGCATCAAGCTAGCAGTTGAATGGAATATCCAGGAACTTCAGGAGTATGGTGACTCACAGCTGGTCATAAATCAAGTAAATGACGACTACCAGACAAAAGATGAGAAATTATTCCCTTACAAATGAATGGTAGATGACTTCAAAGAATCCTTTGTCAAGATCTCTTTTGAACAGATACCAAGGATTGAGAACAAAGCTGCAGACGCCATGGCAACGATTGCATCTCTCCTCGATATTCCAAATAATCAATCACATTATGAGTTCTTGGTAGAGCCAGCATCCCATCCTGCATATGACACACCCGAATCCCATATCATTTGCCACATTGTTGGAGCTGATTCTTCCCTCTATGGAAAAATATTTTCCTATCTTAAAGAGAATACCCTCCCACCTAATCTCTCCAGTAACCAAAAATGAACCTTCATCCGTCAGGCATCCCGGTATGCCATTATCGCCAATACCCTATATCGCAGAGGTCTCGATGGTACTCTCCTTAGATGTCTCGATAGTGAGGAATATCAAACCGCCCTAAACAAAGTGCATGACGGTATATGTGGGACCCACTCTAGTGGCCCTACCCTAGCTAAGAAACTCATACGCATGGGATACTACTGGCCAACCATGGAACAAGATTCCTATCATTTTGTAAAGAAGTGCAAGAAATGCCAAATCCATGGGAACCTGATACACGCACCAACACAAGAGTTGTAGCCATTAACGACTCCTTGGCCTTTCTATTAGTAGGGACTTGACTTAGTGGGCAAGATTCACCCTCCTTAATCCAACGGCCATAAATTCATAATCATCGCCACTGAGTACTTTACAAAGTGGATTGAAGTCGTACCATTAGCCAATATCACAGGCAAGCAGATTGCCTCGTTTATCTTGAACTACATCATTTGTCGCTATGGTATCCCTTCGTCCATTATCATGGATAATGGACGACCCTTCAAAAATCAATATGTTAAGGAGCTATGCGACAAATTCCATATCCAACACCACTTTTCTACCCCCTATTACCCCCAAGGCAATGGCCAGGTAGAGGCATCAAATAAAACCATTTTAAAAATATTAAAAAAGACTGTTAATGATGCCAGTCGTGATTGGCATATCCAATTAAATCCCGCATTGTGGGCCTATCGTACAGGTATCTGTACACCCATAGGTGCAACACCATATTCCCTAGTCTATGGATCTGAAGTCATCTTGCCCATTGAAGTCGAGATTCCATCCTTGCGAGTTTCATTAAAAGGCCTCATATCTGATGAAGAGTACAAAGTGTCCAGACTTCAAGAGTTAGAGTTGCTCGAAGAGAGAAGGCAATAGGCCTTTAACCACCTAAAATCTTATCAACAATGGATGTCCAAAAGTTACAACCATAGGGTAAAGCCCTGAATATTCCAAGTTGGTGATCTAGTCCTCAGAGAAAATCCCAGAAATTAGCAAGATTGAGAAAAGAAAGGCAAGTTCAAACCCAACTAGCTGGGTCCATATGTCATCATTGCAGCCTATGGGTCAAAAGCATATCAATTGGCTACATCTGAAGGTGAATTGTTTGATGATCCTATCAACAGCATGCATCTTCACAAGTTCTATACCTAAAACCCCAATGCAAGGGAGTCCTTAAAAATTCAAAAAAATTGAAAAAGTGATCAAAAAATAAACAAAAAAATCAAAAAAATGAAAAAATAACAAAAAAATCATCCTCTGGTGAAAACCTGGCAAACAGGCGCCTTGGATAGGTACCATGATGAAAACCTGGCAAACAGGCGTCATGGGTACTTTTAGCTTTCGTGCAAATAAAAGCAAGTGGTGAAAACCTGGTAAACGGACACTATCTACGAAAAACTACTTCCTCCATCTGTTGTGACCTCATGTTTCTTGTGTCCATCATATCATTCATCCTGAACCAGTCCTTTGAACCATTGTTGAACTATGTCACCTCTGAGTTATCACGTAGGCAAGGCCATTCTCAATGCACCCCCGAGGCTCCATTCTGCTCCACTTCTTTCCTGTCCATTACATCGAGTGTTGTCTGTCCTATTGTCCGTTCTATTTCTGCATCTATGCCATCCCCTAGGTATTAGGTCCATCAGGTTCACCCTGAACTATGTTGTCTCTGATTCATCACGTAGGCAAGGCCATTTAGCAATAAGCCCCCGAGGCACTAGGTCAGTCCCTTAGGGTCCATCTCTCTGTGTCTGTTTATCATATCACCCATAATAAGTTGATCCTTTATCTACACTGGGGGTAACTCCTCAACCTGGTTGCAGATCTTGATTCTTGAATGTCACATTTTCTAAAAAGAGGATACCAATAAGGATTGTGATACCTTTCACTAGACAAGTGTATGCAGCAAAGCAAGCTTCCCAAAACAAAAATTTTGAAGTAAAAGCATCAACCTATCCAAAGCAAAGTGAGAGTGTATACCGAAACACTCAGTTTAACTCTATATCAATTATGGCAAAAAGACACATCTAATGCAAGAATGTTTTGTGAATAGGTTAACTTACAAGGTCTTGGATTTTTGTCAGTATGTCTTCCTATGCTACTCAAGGATGCCAAAAGCTAGAGATACTATGATGGGGGCATAATCTTTTTCTTTGTCTGCTGTTTGTGGATCAAACTTTAGTAATGTGATGACTTTTGTCTAACAACATGATCAACAAAAGATCATCGAGGACTTCGGAGGTCTGAACATGAAAAAGGGCAATCCTTGTCTGTTGAAATGCAAGAAGTACTCAGGTCATCTAGATTCAAGTTTGACTAGATGCTTGTATCAACTTGCTATATAAAAATCCATGTAAGGAATACTCAGGTCATCTCAATTTAATTATACCTAGATGCTTGTATTTTCTTACAACATTTCAAAAAGAGAAAAGAAATAAAAAGTGCCTAATGATGAAAGCAAAGTACTTGCGCTCTAATGATGACAAAGTATCCACATCCATCCCATATCCAGACATCCATATCAACCATGCAATAAGAAAATCTTGCAGAGTATCAAATGAAAGCCTGTATTTCTTTCATTCCTTTTCTTCTGCCTATCTATATCATCTCTATGTCAATTGAGTACATTTGGACATATCAAAAACATAGCATAGATAACATATCATATCACATGAGATAGTCATTCACACGATTAAATCATTTGCATACATAATAAGTGCATTAGGTCATCCACATACATTTGCATCCATATATCATATCAAAAATCAAAAACATAGACAAATACATATAGAGCTGCATAATCATATCAATAACATTTCACATTTACATTAGCATATCAAGATCATCCTAACCCATCTAGTATGCATCACATATACAAAGCATCATTAGATAAATTGCATCCATAACATATAAACATAAAAACATGTCCAAATGTGCAATATATCAAAATATCTATCCATCTCTCATCATCATGTCATGAAAAGTATACAAAGTACAAAAAGATAATGATACATGTCTTGGGGAAAAATAATACATAACAAGCTATCTCAGCCATCAAAAATGTGTACATCAAGCCAAAACATCGGTACAAGTGTCAAAATTTGGCTAACCCTGCTGACGTGGAACACTGCTCCCTACACTGCCCTCTCCTCTGTCACCCCCTGACTACTAGGGGCCTCTCATTGATGCTACAGATCCAGATCCACCTACCCTCTATGATGCCATGGACTGACTCCTGTAACTAGGTGCACGCTGGTCCACCGACACTGCCCCGTGATATAATCCTCTGTAGTATTGAGTCTGAGCCTGCAATCTGGCAAGCTCACCATGTACCTGGGCTAGCTGTGTCTATGCCTGCTACACCTTTGCAACCAAAAATATCAAAGTACTATCTGTACCCAGGGCTGCCACTACATCTCTCTCCACTCTGATCGCCTGCACACTCACCAGGGCTGAGTCCCACTCTCTGGAGATCTCTGATATCCATCTTGTGTTTGCCTCTCTCTAAGACTCTGCTGCTCTTAGGTGGGCCCTCAACTGCCTAACCTGACCCTGTAATGCAATAATGGCCTGCTACTATAAGTCAAGTTATGGAGCCTACCCTCCCTATCCCTATCCCTGCACCTACTGTTGTGCCACCTATTGTGGTGGCGACATCTATCTCTGTTGTGCCACCTGTTGTACTAGCACCTGCACCTGCCCTGCAGCCTACGGCTGCACAACATCCTACTGACCCGAAGGTCCCTCCCCAGACCTCCTCCTCTATCTCGATCTACCTCCTCCTCCTCCATCTCCACCATCATCTCCCTGACCTCCTCTCCCACCCTCCATCTCCTCCTCCTCCTGTCAGCTCCACCCTCATCATCTGAATCCTCCTTGTCTATAGGAGGAGCCAACTATCTAGATCTTGAATATCTGGGAAATGGATTAACAACGTACCACTCCTCATAGTCTAGTGTCATACCTGCATCTACTATCTCCCTCCTCATAGACCAAACTGCATAGGGGATCTGACAAAAGTTTGCCAAGGCCTCCTCATACGATGCCACAGGACCCCACCTCAGTCTCTCTTCATGGGTCCTTGCAAATCGTGCCTACCCCTGTGGCCTGCCCTGCACTCTGCTAAACTACCTATGTACTCTACTAACAATCTGATGCTCTAAAATGTACCGCATCCTACCAATAAGCCACCGAGTCTGGAAATAATACGGCAACTCATCAGCCTCATCCTCCCATACCTCACAGTCTAGGTATGGGTGCCAGATAACTAGATCCACATTATCTAGCGTGTGTCTCCAATACTCGAGCTTCCCCAGCTTGTGCTGGAAAATCACGCCTGCATATCCGTAGTTGTGGGGCACACCTCTCTGCCTATGGAACAGACATATCGTCCGTGTGATCGCTATGTACTCCCATAACCAAAACTACAAAAGAGACACACCTACTGACAAGATGCCCCCTCTGTGATACACAACCTAGTGCATATCCCTATACAAGTGTGCTGGCACACACACACCCCATGAGTATCAAGTCCCATCAGTAATCATGCTCTCCAGCACCCTCCCCCAGCCAATCAGGAACCCATGTGACCTCCTATCAGGGCATACTATGCCATCGATCAATTCCGCCACTATCCGCGGGAAGTAGTCATAGCAGTCATGAATGTCTTGCCACAAAATCACTTGTTCAACCAGCTCTGGGTCATCAAAAATGCCTCTACACTCAGCCAATCCCACATCATGCTATGGATCCTACTCCACCAACTCTCCCTGAATAGGGAGGTGCAGAATCCTATACACGTCCTCTAGAGTAATCGTCATCTCCCCAGTCGGTAGATGGAATGTCCCATCCTCGCTGTGGAATCGCTCCACCGTTGTAGTCAACAAACCATGGTTCGTGCGAACCTCAGGCATGAAACAAATGTAATGTAGACCCATACAACCAAGAGCCTTGTCGTCCATCTCTGTCAACATATACCATTGCAACAATGGCAAAGGAAACTGCTCTCGTGACATCAGGGTATCACGGATATCCTCCTGCAACCAAGCAAAGCATAGCGTCACATAAATCCATATCCAAGCAAACCTACTCAAAGCAATCAAACTATCCTATCATTGACTTAAATATCAAATTAATCAAAACAACATATCATCTCTTGACTAGATTCTCAGCAATCTCAGAGATCACTTATCAATTGATGCATCGATCAAGGTGCCAATTGGGCTATTTTTGCTAAGTCAACTGACTATCCTAGTGCAAATGTGCTGATTCATATCAGATACACCGCTTCACTGTTAATGTACCAGTACTTGACGTATATGCACCGTTCTGGCACATGCGTTGCTTTTTGTGTCACATGTGTAGTTCCACAGTGGATGCGCCATTTCCTAGCCTATATGCGCACATTTATCATATGCGCCATAAGATCACTCAAATGGGTGATTTCCTGGCATATGCGCCATTTCGGGATGCATATGCGCCGGACTCCAATTCGGCGCATCTATCCTAGTTTTTTTTCCTAAGCATTTATGGGCCTAATAAATGACTTTTAGAGAGTTTTGACAAACTACATACCGGTGGTCCTGCCTCGGGTGGCCGATCGAACCATCGAACTCGCTCAAAATGGTGCTACTCGCGCGGAATATCCACATCTCTGACGACTGCTCTAGTTCCTCTACTCTCCTAAGCTCTCAAAGACCAATCAACTAAGGACAAGTGTGAAAATGAATAGGACTTGTGGACCCAGCTCCTATATATAGCAAGAGAACCATAGTTGACTATGTAACAACTGTGGCTACTTCCCATATCTGTTCCTCCAAACCATGTCCTATTTTTCTCCATCCTAACCCACTTTCCACCTGTTTCTTCATGAGATTGTCTGTCTCACGCTTTCTGCAATCTTCTCGTCCAACCTCCTGAGGGGGCATCCTGTCGTTAAACTTGTACCAGGGGCAAAGTGGGGCATGTATCATTGTCGAAAATTCTTATTCTTTGAAACAATGTGATAAAACACATTGCATCAAAGAGGGGCAAAATGTATACACCTAAAAATGACATGACTCTACCTAAATAAAATATCTTAAATATTTATTTCATCTTAATATTCCTCTATCAATAAATAAATAAATCAATTTATTTATTTGATTCATTTTCTCCCATTAATTGAATATCAATATCAACTTTATTCTTCTAAACAATTAAATAATTTTAATTATTTAATTAAATCATTCATTCTTCCAAATTTAAATAAAATGCAAATTTATTTAAATTAAATCTTAATCTCCAAAAATAAAATATAATTAAATATTTTATTTATTCTTCCAAATCATGTGCAAGTAATTAAATAAATTTATTTATTTAATTACGCTTTCTTATCTTCTAAAAAATCTTCAAAATCTAAATAAATTATTCTTGTCATACAAAAGAAAAAGCTAAGTTAACTGATTTAAAGCAACTTTGTTTTTATCAACAAACTCTTAAATTAGAAAAATATATTCTAATTTATGAAATCAAAGTTCATCCTCATCAAGAAAGCAGTTAACTCAACAAAGCATCTTTTTGAATGACACATGTCCTTCTATTCGCGCACGTTCTCTCGAACATCCTCTAGCATTGATCTTCTTATTTCTTCTACGCCATTGATCTTCTCTCACACAATCCTATAAATACCCCTATATCCTTCCATTTCATATAATAAGCTTTCAAGTAAACTTATGCTGCAGAATCCATAGCGCTCCATTGGCACCCCCACTATCACATCATTTAATATCCATTTCACATTGTGTTGAAGCTCACCTTCTACACAATAAGTATCCAAGCCATTTCTCTTTTGTCATCTTGAGGAATTAAAGCAAGGAAGCAAGCTTCTTGAGGGCTGCATTCATCACCAAAGATTAAACGAGAATAGGCGAACAATGGAAATCGCAAGGTAAGAAAGGTTGTAAGTATCACTTCCTTATTTTAATCTTCTTTACTTGCACATTTCATTGATGTTATTGGGTTTTTGTAATTCATTTTATTATCCCATTTTACCCATTACACCTAGAAATAAAAGATACAATGTAGATCAGTGTTAGAAGGAGATCAGGATTCCACAAAGCAACTGTGGCACTGGACTAGGGCAGCCGCTCATTAGTCCCTCACTGTTCCTCTTTCCAAACTTCAAAATCTGGTATGCATTTGATTGTCATTTGATATCTCTGTGTGCGAGCATTTTCCGTGATTTGTCTGTTTGCTTCCAAATTTGTATAAGTAGGGTTTTGAGCATAAGTGAACTTAATGGAATAGATAAATCACACAATTCCAATTTTCCCCTATGTTCCAAGTGACTGAAGGCCTGATAGTAGACTTCCTACTCGGTTGAAGTCGTTGAATGTTTGAGGTGAAAGGAGGATTCATACAAATTAACCCTCAACACAAACAAATTCTCTTGCATCAAATTTCACCTTAAACATTTTGGTGAACCCATGTTTTTAATAAATTTTGCACCTTACCAAATATTGTGCTTCAGATTTACATTCATTTCATCCATTCATATCATTGTTCATCTTATTGCATTTGAAAAATTACAAAAAAAAATGAAAAAATTGGTATTTTTAGCTTGCATTTTCATATAATTTGAATTAGATGCATTTAATTTCATTAAATTTATGTCATCATCATCATATCTGATTTAATTTACATAATTTTTTCATTCTTCATTCATTTAGATTGCATTTTCATGATTAAATTAATAAAAATTGCTTGAAATTGTACATTTTTTCATATAACCTAGTTTTGCATTAGCAAGGGTTTGTAGTCAAAATCTTGTTTTAGATTTTATTACCCTTTTAAAACACTCATTAGGCTTGATTTCATACTATAGTGTTGCATCATAGTGGCTTGCTTGCAAAATTCCATGCCTAGGGTTTGAAAACCTTGTTTTTTCACTAGATTTTGGCCTTATCATCTCTCTAGATTTGCACCATAGGCGTGTTGTAAAGGATTTTTCTGCACGAATTGGCTTTTATTAGGGTTATTATTTGTTTCCCCTTCTAAAATTCTTTACAGCACCTTTTTATTGGCCTCTTACAGTGGAAATTTGGTGAAAAAGTGCATATTTTAGCTATATTTTCCCTAGGGTTTGACCTAGAGTTGCACTATAAGCATATTGTGACATATTTTTTGGCATTAGGTGTCTACTATTACTGTTATAATTTGATTTCCATCATCATTTTCCTCACAACACCCTTTGTCATACTCTTTTACATTGAAATTGGGTGAAAATTTGTATATTTTGGCTATATTTGCTGATGCAGAGCGCACAATGGAAGTGGACACTTTATAAAAAAAATTTGAACCAGTTGAACCCGTTGAACCTTCGAACCACACTCGTTGGCAAGACTTAGATCATCAGCGAACACTTATGAACATTGGCCAATGTGTTGATACACTTGACTTCGTTTGACTACCCCTGACACTTCAGTGTGACTACTCCCCGTCGATGAACTCCTTGTTTATTCTCCCGATATGCTGATATATGTTGTCTTCGGTGAGACCAAATCCATTCTACACTGATGCACCTCCTATCGGTCCAACACCATTGATCGATATAACTTCCAAAAGCTTCCTCGAGGGGCTGTACTACACCGACGACAACTTCTGTAACTTTGCAACTACGCAGACACTAAACAAGTATACAGAAACAAAAAACTCAACAGAATGGAAAACAATCTAACTCTAAGGAAGTCATTCCACTGATTTTGAAGAAATCTCAACCAGTGGAATGCTTCCAATTTACATCTCTAAAATTAAACCAAACAGAACTTTTTATTGTTTCTTCTCAGAAAAAATATACATACATCAATCTTCTTTGCCTCTGTGTCTGTATCTGCAAAACCAGACAATGATGAGGTCTGTCATGACCATTCACCAATATTTGCCCTAGGATTTGACCTAGATTTGAACTCCAAGTGTGTTGTGAAATATTTTATGGCTTTAGGTGACTAATTTTACTATTATAATCTATTGTACCTCCTAAAATTCTTTACAACACACCTTTTATTGGGTCTTTGCATTAAATGAAAAATTGCATATTTTAGTGTATTTTCACTAGGTTTTTACTTGTCATCATCTTAGATTTGCATCAAAAGTGTGTTGTGAAAGATATTATTGCTTTATTGGACTGATATAAGACATATTATTTTTTGCCCCTGATCAATTTCCTTACAACACCCTTTCTTTCACTTATTTGCATTGAAAAAGTTGAAAAAATAAAGTATTTTAGGTCATTTTCATACATAGTGTTGCACTTGTCCTTTGCATAAATTTTGAAAAGATTTTAAAATATGATATTGAATTGACTTGAAAACTTAAATACATGGCTTCTAATCACAACAATAACAATAGGTTCCCTCCTAGGCCTTACATGAAAAGAAAGGTCCTCGAACCTGAACTTGTGTTTACACCTCATGATAGAACAATTGGAGACACTGAAGGACCTCTTTATATCACTGTGAAGATAATGGGAAATCGTATGGATGGAACCCTTATTGATTCTAATTTCATGACTAATGTCACCATGGAAGAGTTCCTCTATTCACATCAATTAATGCAAGGCTCTTATGACCCTTTGGATATGATGATTAAGACACATAAGGGAACCTTTGTAAACACTTCTGGGAAGATATCTCTATTGGTCACTGTATTTGACAAACATATAGAACAATGGTTTGATGTTGTCCCCATTTCTAACCTCTTTCACATAAAATTGGGACATCCATGGTTAAAGGCTATGAAAGTTATCCCTTCAACAATACATAATTGTGTAAAATTTCTTTTGAATAGACAAGTGATTAATATCCCTCGCAATAAGTATAAACCTTTGGTTACAAGAAAACATTGTACATTGGATTACCTTTGGGAAAGATCTTAGGTGGAACCAGAGCCACGAACATACTTTAACTTCTTGAGCTATAGAAACTACAAAACAAAACTATTACATCAAGTGGTCGGTCCCTCTATGCAACAACAAGAGACGAACAACCCGCATTTGAAGAGAATCCTAGACCGAAAGGAAATGGACCCTATGCTGAGGTTCCTCTTCTGCCATCCTAACAAGGATCAGGAGGTAGTCGTCGACAACAAAATATTCCACCTAGACAAATGAGATTTGATCCTGGTGCTTCCTCCTCTAAAACACAAAAACCTATGCAAGAGAAAAACACTATCTTACAAGAGATAAGTGGTAGGACATGTTGACTTTTTCCCAGACTGGATGCTTATTCCCAGATTTCCCTACAAGGTAGCCATTAGTGATCAACAGGATCTCTGGGCCAGGGGGCCAACAGTGTAGGAGATAGACTCTATATTTTATCTCCTCTTCTTCTTCAGGCTCTGCAAGACCTAGGGGGGTATTCCCTACTCAACATCCATGAGGATATGCATACAAGGCTGGGATGCTGACAGAAAGCAGATAGTCCTCTTGTAAGTAGACCAAAACTGAAAGATAAGAGCAAAGGGGCTAGCTTTGGGCCTATTAGCAGTTGTAGACAGAGGACTGAGGATCCTAAACTAATTCTAATGTCCTAATGCTTGTTTTAGATTTTGATTTGGATTTTAAGTTTGGATGCAAAGCTGGACATGGTTATAACACAAAAACAAAGCATGATTGGTGCCTATCCAGGGCCTGGAGTCAGTAGACATACACCTGTGAATGATCAGCATGAACAGCTAAAACTGGATTTCAAGGCGATATATGTGATACCTACCTTACAGATATCTCCCAATACAGAGTGTTAAGTTATCTCTACTTATGGCATCCCTACTGCAGTATACCCTTCCCAATGTTCAACCTGAAAACAGTTTAATCTACCCCTTGAGCAGAAGTTAAAAGATCAAACATTCAACATAGGAATTCTATGCTCTAGAATCTAAACATTACCCAAATATCCAGATTCAGAAGAAGAATACATGCAATACTGGAGACAGAATTAACACAACACATGCTAAGATAGCATTTCTCATATAAGATCAATCATGAAATCAGTGGGTTCATGCCAAAAACATACAACAAGAGATACATAAACTCACAGGTTAAGCTGTACAGAGCAACCAGATCAGCTTGTTATGAATTACAGAGCCAAAAATCTTCAACTTTCAACAACCTTCAAATGAGCAACACAACCTGCTTATAACAGCCAGGTAGGTGCTCAGCAATTAATTACATGGTTGACCAAAAATCCCGCCAGATACACAGTATCAGAAAAATGGCGCTCAAACATTAATGCAGCAGGTAGGGGAGGAGACAGGAAGATTTTTCAAGCCCTGCGCCGCCACCTAGGGATCCAGATCTTCAATTGGGTACCAGATCCGTCCACGCCATTGCCCATACCTCTGCAACAATCGCCATTGATGGCGCACCAACCCGCGGCCTCGGGAAGAACATCAATTCTGCATCACAACCACTTCCCGCCGAGATTCATCATCATGATATTTCAAAAATATGCAGGATACCAATTATCCCACATGCACCCCACAGCAACCTCTTTAACACTTTATATACTAGGTCATGAGCATATGTGATGTCGGTGCTTTTGCTCCTAACGACACTAGTATAAGACTTCATCATCATCATCCTCCAGCAGCATGATATCCTGTTGCTTGAAATATCACCCTGACGTCAGCATCATCCTCGCAATATAACCTGCATGATAATTGCCTTCATCCGCACAACCTGATCCATCGGAGGAACATCCTCCTGCTGAGCCTATACCAAAAGTCTGGCCGATGAACATCCTGATGACATCATCATCATATCCTACTGACGTCATCATCATATCTTCCTACTGCGCACCTCCTCATATCCGGATGACGTCATCATCATGTTTGCAAATATCGGGGGATCTCCATAAGATGATCAGTGTTAGAAATATGACCCCCCCGGACCTTGATGACGTTATCATCATATCGACATCAGGATGATATTCGGAAGATAACCAGATATTTGGAAATATCATCCTGATGCACAAATATCATGTTGCACTGTAGCTCCACTATAAGATCGGGGCGATAAATGAATATGATGATGCTTGAAAAGATCACCCCCCACAAGATAATGCACGAAGCCGACAGGCGGATATCTCCCTTCGGAAATATCATGATGCAGACAAGCAGAAAATCGGATATCACCCTGACGGAAGAATGACGTCAGCATCATCAGGGTGATAAAACAACGAACATGAAGTGATACAACATCATCAGGATGATATTGACTAAGATCATCCTGACGTTCAAATATGATGACCCTGGTGAATATCGAGTCACACTTAGAACTCTTCAACAACATCATCAGGATGATCATAACCAAGATCACCCGATGATAAAAATATCACCTCAGCGAAATATCATGAAGGCAGAAAATATGATGACCCCCGCAAGCAACACGGTGATAACTGGAAATATGATGATGATGATGACGACCCTTAAGAAAGAACAAGTCAGGTCGAACAACTCAAAGAATAACCCCTTCAGAATATCAGGGCAACATCATCATCATGTTTGGGCAAGGTGATAATTGGAAGATCACCGGATACTTGAAAGATCACCCTCCGCAAGAAAACTAAGGCACATTGTAGCTCATCAGCAGGATCGGGATGATATCAAAACATCACCCGATATCGAAACATGATGATCCTGATGAGAAACAAGCCGACAGAAAACATGATGATGCTGACCATCATCGAACACAATATGATGATGATGACCTCCTCTTCGAAGAAAATATGATGATGCAGCTGAAAAATGCTGAGGAGGTCCAACACTTGGAGTATTTTTTGGATACTTGGGGAAAGTGCCTGCATGAAAATTGCTCAAAAACTGTCAGTCAATTCAGGCACTAACAGGACAAAAAGAAATAGACAAGCAAAAGAAAGGAGGAGGAGATGACAAGCTAATGCCCAATGACTTGCATCTCAACAAGAAAACATCTCACCAAACATTTAATCAAACCATGAAGATCTTAAGAATGGAAAACTTGAAAACAAGAACAAGAGTTGGGATATGGTACCTTATGTCCCACTTTCCTCTAACATTCGGGAGTGGGAAGATGACAATGATTTGCTTGATGAAAACACTTAGTTCAATGGTACTACCAGATAAGTGTTACCTAACTTTTTCTTACAGCTCAATCAGGTAGAGCTGGAGTAAGTATTTACAACTAGAAGGAAAAAGGTACGTACAAATTTCTACTAATGTTTTGTCATTTCACAAAAGATGTTTTCAAATGAAGTATTATGCAAATGTTTTACAACAGAAAAGATTACACAGTTTGCTTAAAAAGTTGTTTTGTTCATTGTACAAAATATGATGTTCCACACAATCCATGGGAGTAACTAATCATGCTTGATGAAATGTAACACAAAGAGTAAACTATACAACTAAAGAGGTAAAGAACATGAAAGGAAATTTGATTCATCATTGCCTGAATGACAAATCACAAGGTTGTCAGTTGTGTCTTTAGCTCTAGCTCCTTCGTTGCTTGCTCTAGAGATACCTGTAGTAATAGATTGTGTTAGAGCTTGGAATCAAATTTCTCTTCATATGCATACATCAACAGATATATAATCTACTCCTATGAAACATTTGATCAAATATGTAGTTTTCACAAAACATTCAGGAGCAGAAGATTTAAATCATTATTGGAAGCTTTTGGCTTCATTATTTTATCAAACTCATTTGTTCACTATGCAGGTACAGGTTCATTTATCATTACATGATTCATCTTGTTTGACATCACAGCATGTGGAGGAAAATGGGCTCCCACAAGGGTTGAACCCAGCATGCTACCCTTTTAGTTTTTAAGAGGGATAAGAGTGTAAACAAGTCTCTGAAGGTTAGAGCTAAATGTCTTTTCAATCATCTGGCAGAGATCATAAAATGCATGAAAATGGAGCTTGGCATAGACAACATAAGTCATGTGAAGCATTAGCCTTAGAAAACAAATAATGACAAAGTCATGATAAATCAGTTACCGTTGCAAAAGGACAGTTTTTCAATTCCTAGTCTAAAACATTGATGGACAGTGGTGGGTGAAGAATTGTGACAGTGAATAGAGAATGCAATCTCAAGAGTAGGAAGCAGTCCATGCATTGTCACAGTCAACATGAAGAACAACCATCATGTGTTGGCAAGAGACACTGCTAGGCATGCCAGGTGTTGTCATTGATGGCAACTAAATCTATCTTACACATCTGCATTGTATCAGTGGATCATATCAGAAGTTAGATTGCAGATTTGTCTAAGTCTGGATAGACAAGAACAGAGCATATGACAGGGTTCAGCATCTTAGTCTGTATTTCTCCACAGGTAATCATATTGTGCTGTGGATCTGAGGGAGTGTTAAGGGATGTCAGGGCTACCTAAATCCAATATTTTAGCCTCTGGTGATGAAGGGATTGTAAGTTACAAGCATTTGAGTATCGGGTTTTAGTTAGACAGTTCAGTCCGGTGAAGAACAGGTCGACTAAGTGTTTGACCCTTCTGCAGATGAAGAGAAGTGGTTGGTCAAGTAATTTAGGAGATCTAGTAGTATTGGCCAACATGTGAGGTGACTTGGATACACAATTTTTGGTCCACATTGATGTTTGTGCATGGATTTAGCTGACAAAACAGTGATTTTAAAAAGTCTTTAAGTTTTTCTTAAGGCCGACTGCAGTTGATGTAATTTCATGTAGCGGATATATATGATCGATAGATTTGAGCATTTTGTGAGTAGGATGTACGAAAATGATGTGTGAAGAGTACAGTGTGGCAGTAACAAGTGCGAAGGTAGAGATCTAAGTTGTAGATCATGACAGAATAGTAAAACAGGGCAGAGAGAGATGAAGCATGTAAAGTCAGTGTACTGAGCTTAACCAGAACTGTTATTTTGTATAGTTAGATGCTATTCTTCAGTTCAAACATTTTAGTGAACTCTTGTAATCAATTTTGTAGGCAGTGAGCTCTGGGCAGTGTGCCCGAAGGCATGTGCCTTCCCCATTCGTAATACTTTTAACAGAGTATAAATTCTTGTGGGTTAACACCCACCGTGGTTTTTCCCTTAACCAGGTTTCCACGTAAAAATCTTGGTGTTCATGTGTTATGATCTTATTGTTTCTATTCTTATGTTCATGCTTCTTTCTTTTGGATGTATGTGGTAAATGAATAAAGGGACATAATATTAAGTTTTGTAGAACACCGATTCACCCCCCCCTCTCAGTGTTCCTCAATTTCAACAATTGGTATTAGAGCTAAGTTCCTTAGAAGAATTTTAATAGCTTGAGGAAGATCTGGGAAGGTGTTTTCAATGGGTTCATTCAAGCATTCTGATGGTATCAATCAATAATTTCAAGTAGCCTTAGAAGATCTTGATCTGTCCAGAGCAGAAATCAGAGATCTACAAAAGAACCTTAAAGATGCTAAAGATTTCATGAGACCTTAAAAGGACAATTGAGAAAATCTAATGAAAAGAGGAGGGAGCTACTTCATCAACTAGCAAATCAGAATGAAGACAATGACATGGATGAGGCCCTAAAGGACAAGACAAAGGAATGTGAGAAGCTAGCAAAAGAAGTTGTTCTAAAACATGAAATGGAATCAGGGGTGATGAAGCTAACCAAGGAAATTGAGGAAAGGAAGAAGATTGAGGAAAACCTAAATCAATCTCTGAAAGAATGAATAGAAGAGTGTTGCAAATTGGATAGAATAATTGGCCATCTAGAGTCTGATCTACAAGAAACTAGGGACAATGAGGAAGAACTTGAAAGACAAATTGTCACTCTCAAACATGACCTAGAAGTTGCAAATGAATATAAAGAGAAATTCAAGATAAGCTCAGCTAAACTTGAGGTGTTGCTTGATAGTCAGAAGAAGGCAGATGATAAGCATGGTCTGGGATTTGAGAAAGGTGAAAGCTCTGGATCCAGTCAAAGAAATCCTAAAGCAAGAAATCAAAGAAGGAATCCTAGAAGACCTCCCGTAAGACATCCTAATGCTCAAAGGTATCCATCTTTCAATGGCAATTGTTTCAAATGCAATAAGTATGGTCATAGAGATAATCAATGCAGAAGTCAAGTGAATAAAAATGCATCATCTTTCTCCGGTCAATGCTTTAATTGTAAAAGGATAGGTCATAAGGCTGAGGAATGCAGAAGTGGATCAAGGAATCCTCCTAAGAACAAACAAGTGTTCAATGGAAGATGTTTTACTTGCAATAATTTTGGGCATATTGCAATGCAATGCAGATCTAAACCTGCTCCAACATGTAATTGTTAGAAAAATAAGATTGTGTGTTTCAAATGTAGCAAATCAGGACACATTGCTAAATTTTGCAGAAGCAAAAAGGAGAACTCACAGGCACGTAAAGGAAAAATAGAGTAGAAGTTGGACAAAGGCAAGGGCAAAGTTGATATGAATGAGATCCAGAATGAAATGAACAAAACATGGGTGAAGAAAGGTGAAATGAATGTTGACAATGGGTCCGCACCAGAATTCGGTGTTGATAATTCCTCCAGGAATTGAAATAGGAGCTCTGGCTCAGGGGGGGCTGCATTGAAAATCTAATTCGCCCTGCCAATAAGTGGGTGCCTGAATCTGGCATGATGAAAGAAGATAAAGAAACTTATTGTAGATCTATTGAAGCAAATTCCAGAAGAAAAGAAGCTAATGCGATTGATTACAGAGCAATTGAAGATTGGCTGTATGCAGAAACAGTGTAACCAGATGTATTAGGGTAGAGCATTTATTACAATGACAAATTAGGTTTTGTGGATCATAAAAAGGTCATTCATTCAACACTTCAATCACTTTGCATTTGAAGAGAACAAGGAGAAGAGCGCCTGAGCTAAAATTTCAGAGATTTGAAGTGCGAAGAATGAATTCAACAGCTAACCCTAATTCTGTGAAGAAAAAGGTATTCTTCTGCGAAGCTTTGAACTTGTGATCTTTTTGAAATGGCTACACCTCTAGTTGTGGATATCACTAAGCAACCTAGGCCAAAGTTTAAAAAGCATCCACACAAATTAGTAGAGGTCAATCTGTTAGGTGTCTTTTCAAATGTTCTGTATGGTATGCTACACGTTGAAGATATTAGGGCTTATATTCATGCTAGCATAGATGAATTTGGGGATTCAAAGTTAGTAGATTTGTTCAAGAATCATCTGAGGGATGAAATTCATGGTCTTAAACCTGAGTATAAGGCACTGCAAGATAAACATTTCATTCAGATCATAGGGTTTCCATCCTTCGATGAAGATGAGTGGGTCTAGTATGTGCTGAGTCAGATGCATGATGAGTTTATGTGGTTAATGAAACCTTTCAAGATCACCAAGGACGCCATCAAGGGCGTGACAGGGCTGAACTCATCTGGTGGACTGCCAATGTTGAAGTCAATAAAGAATCAAATTGTAACTGATGCTACCGGTTCAAGGTTTGACAATTTAAGGGCAATGACAATAAATCACATCACTGATCTAGATGTCAAATTTGCATCAATGGTGATTGGATACAAGATATATCATTCCAGCAGGGAGAATTCTGTATCCGGTACAGCTATCTATGCATCTTATTAGATGTTGAGAGAGAATGCTAACTATGACTTGTGTGAGTTACTGCAGAACCAGCTAATGGAAAACCTAAACAAGATCAAAAAGGACAAGAAGAATACATTCAAGTATGGTACATTGGTATTATGTTTGTTCTTCTATTTCATGAATGAGTCACCCAGAAAGAAAAGCATGTGTTGGACTAGTGATAAGACGGTTGCCATACAAATAAGAGAGCACTTGAACAATATTGGTGACTCCAATGCCCAAAGGACTGCTCTTCGGGGATATTTCAAGAAGTTTTAGAACATGATGCAATCAAGGGAAAGAATCCCTACATCTATGGTTGAAAAGTACAAGGATACAGTCTGTTTTATGGTGGATACAGATCAGTGTTTAATGGAATCAGTTGAACCAAGAACTATGTGAATCATGCCCATGGGGTATGAAGTTGATGAGCAAGTATTGGATATGTATGCTCAACACCTTCTGAGTAAACACAAGGACACCATAGTTGAAAGATTTAGGACATATGGTGAACTCAGTGTGAAACTGCATGTTGATCTCCAGAAACCTGAATCGAAGAGAAAGATTCAAAGGCAAGTTGAAATGTATGCAGAAAGCATTGGCATAGCAAGAGAAGCTATGAGACAAAATAGAGAAAGGATAGAGAAAGCTGAGAAGGAGAAGCAGGAAAGAGAATAGGGAAGTGTTCTGATGGAATCCTCTTCTAAGCCAAGAACTACTAGGAGTACAAGTATAACCTCCGATGCATCACCTTCTCTGATTACAAAGAAATTCAAAGAAAAACCTACTAGTAAGGAAGGAAAAAGAACAAAAGTAATGGCCAAAAGGTCATATGTCAATGTGGAGAAGGAGGACAAAGAAAAGATTGATTCAGATGATGAGGTTAAAGAGTTGAAGGCCTCAGGCACTAAGGCTACTAAAGTGTCTAAGGAGAAGCCCTCCAAAAGCAAAAAGGTAAGTAAAAGGCAAAATACTAAAACCCATGCTAGAAAACCCACTTTGTCTATAGAAGAAATTGTGAATGTTGTAACGATTCATGGGAATCTGAAACCTATAATAGAATACTATGATACTTTTGATGATGCAAAATAGAAAATTTTGGAGGATGCCACTGTAAAATACTTGAATACATACAATAGAGCTCTTGTGGAAATTTTGTCTGAAAACCCTAAGAGTCTGAGTAACATTTTGGAAATGAGAAAAGAAGTTGTTAAAGATAAAGATTTAGAGCTAAGAGAATATGTGTTGTCCACACTATGTCCGGTAATATCTAGAAAAGAAGCAGACAAAATTTTCAAAGAAGTCAAAGAGGAATTCAGAAGTAAAATCTGGATGAATAAGTTGATGATTGGAAAACTAGATGAGGTAGTCAAAGAAACAGAGCAAATTTTGAAGAAAGCTCTGGACAAAAATAAACTCAATATTGCCACAGAAGAACCGATTGACACTGATTATGCATCCATTCCAAATGTTGAGGAGTTGAAAGAAAGTGAACAACAAGCTGACATCTCTGCTCTAGAAGATGAAATACTAAATAAAGGAGATGAAGAGATGGTGGAGGAAGTTAATTTTGATGGTGCAGAGGACACTCAAATTCCTCTGGACCAATCTGCTGGAGAATATACAGAGATGAATACAGAAGTAGATGCTCCTAGTGAAGATGACTCTGTGAAGAATAAAGAACAAGAAGCAAAAGAGGTTAAGGACAAGGATAAACAAAAAGGAGAAACAACAGAGAATGTTGAAGAGCAAAAGCAAGATGACAGTACCGGCAAGGATTTGAAAGATGGAGTTGCATTTTTAGCAAGAAACATTGTAGATGCAGTGAAGAAATTACTTGAGAAAGACAATCTTGAGTTTGCTGAAATGGAGCTGATTCAAGGACCTATCAATTTTGACACTCTTTCCCCTCTACAAAAGATGAATTTAGCATCTATGGCACAAGCAAAAGCAAGAGAGGAGATTCTGAAAACTCACATTGAGGACAGTGAGTTGCTTGGTCTTGCCTTCGAAGTTCTGGAAAAGATTATGCCAACCTCTCAAAAGGATTCATCTAACTCTCCTTTCAGTTAGTTGAAGAGTTTGATAAACCCTGTAAGTACTCATTTTGAAACCTTAGAGAAGTCAGAAGAAGTTAAAGTCAGAAATGAATTTAATGAGAAGAGGTTTGCTGAAATAAAGAAAATAATTAGTTATGATAGATCAGGGCTTGATACTAGTGTAAAGAGTATCCAAAATGCCCTCTCTAAAGGTGCAGAGATTTACAAGTTTTATCTAAATTTGTCTAAAGTTGTTGAAGATATTGAAAAGAAGATTAAGGACTTAGAGCTCAAATTGTCTAACATTTCTCAGTAATATAGTCCTTTAACTAAGTCTATAACTACCAAAGAATACCAAGTAGTGAGTTTGCGGAATGAATTGAGTAATTTGGAGAAGGAAAAGGTTAAAGTTTTGGGAAGATTGGATGAGCTCTGGGGACTGATTTCCCCTAATTGGAGACTATGTATGATATATTGGCAGAATCCCAAGCCGTTGCTGCTACTAGTGATCCTACTGACCTTCAAAAGAAAGAATCACAGGCATTTTTGTTCAGTGGGCATATATCTATTTTGGGCAGCATTAAGAAGAACTAGGACAATGAATTGACATAGTTGAAAAACATTTTTGGTGATACCATTTTTGCTGATGAACAAGGCTTAAGGACTGTATGTTCATATGCAGAAGTATGTAGAGTTTTGACCCATGTACATAAAATTTTTGCATGAATTTTGATGTGTGGATTCCAGCCTTTGCCATTGATGTCAAAGGGGGAGAGGAAAAGCAGTGAAAAATGAAGAATTCATCTAAGGGGGAGCATTGGAAATCACAAGTGTACATAGTAAGGGGGAGCTGTTCTAACACTTAGTCATTTTTCACTAAGCATTGTCATCAATGCCAAAGGGGGAGATTGTTGGCAAGAGACACTTCTAGGCATGTCAGGTGTTGTCATTGATGGCAACTAAATCTATCTTACACATCTGCATTGTATCAATGGATCATATCATAAGTTAGATTGCAGACTTGTCTAAGTCCGGATAGACAGGAACAGAGCATATGACAAGGTTCAACATCTTAGTCTGCATTTCTCCATAGGTAATTATATTGTGCTGCGGATCTGAGGGAGTGCTAAGGGATGTCAGGGCTACCTAAATCTAAGATTTTAGCCTCTAGTGATGAAGGGATTGTAGGTTACAAGCATCTGAGTATCAAGTTTTGGTTAGACAGTTCAGTCCGGTGAAGAACAGGCTGACTAAGTGTTTGACCCTTGTGCGGATGAAGAGAAGTGGTTGGTCGAGTAATTTAGGAGATCCAGTAGTATTAGCCAACATGTGAGATGACTTGGATACATAATTTTTGGTCTGCATTGATGTTTATGCATGGATTCAGCTAACAAAACAGTGATTTTAAAAAGTCTCTAAGTTTTTCTTAAGGCCGACTGCAGTTGATGTAATTTCATGTAGTGGATATATATGATTGATGGATTCAAGAATTTTGTGAATATTGTGTGAAAATGGTGTGTGAAGAGCAAAGTGTGATAGTAACAAGTGTGAAGGTAGAGATCTAAGCTGTAGATCATGATAGAACAATAAAATAGGGCAGAGAGAGATGAAGTGTTTAAAGTCAGTGTACTGAGCTTAACCAGAACTATTATTTTGCATAGTTAGATGCTATTCTTTAGTTCAAACATTTCAGTGAACTCTTGTAATCAATTTTGTAGGCAGTGAGCCTCCTTTGAGAAATTAGCTTTGGGCAATGTGCCCAAAGGCATGTGCCTTCCCCATTCATAATACTTTTAACAAAGTATAAATTATTGTGGGTTAACACCCACGGTGGTTTTTCCCTTAACTGGGTTTCCATGTAAAAATCTTGGTGTTCATGTGTTATGATCTTATTGTTTCTAGTCTTATGTTCATGCTTCTTTCTTTTGGATGTATGTGGTAAATTAATAAAGGGACATAATATTAAGTTTTGTAGAACACTGATTCACCCCCCCTCTCAGTGTTCCTTAATTTCAACATCATGACTGTCATAAAATGGAGAAGTCACAAAAGGAGGTTTAAATTCAAGTATGAAAAGTGCCAAATCAAAAAGGGCAAGCAGAGCAATCAAAGAAGTCATCTCATGTTGCTAGAACAGCAGATCACATATTGGAGCAGTGTTAGAGATCATGTCAAGACAACCATATCATGTACATGAAAAGAAACACAAAGCACACAGTATAACAGAGATGCAGTCATCTTGTTTGACTGCCACAAATGATGAAAAGCATAAAGATAGTCAGAAGAAAAGGTTGTAGCTAGTTGATCTGGTGGGAAGTGAAGGGATAATGAAAGTTGATGTACAAGGTAAACATCTTAAAGAGGCACAACTTTCCATCATTTTCATATTTTCTTAAAAGCAGTCATAGAGAGACTTGTCATAAGCAAAATAGTCAGCTTGAATGCCTTATAGTAGAGCAAACTTTGTGAGCCATCATGAAGGCCAATTTCACCAGTAGAAAATACAGGAAAGGACAGCAGTAAAATAGTGCTGAAGGTTCCAAATAATCATGCTTGAATATCATCCACAGTAGCCATGGAAAAGATTATATATATTTACCACTTTTATTGTGGATGATCATAGAAGAGACTATAGCAGCTAGGGATGATCACACGATATACATATCTTTGCCCAAGGTTGTAAGTAAAAGAAACATTAAAGGAGCAGTCTTAACCAGAGCATGCAATCAAGAGGACAACCACTAATGCGATAAAGAGCAATGATAAAAGCATGGGTTTTTAGATATGATACAAGTAACGATCTGAGAAACATGAAAATGAATTGTAACAAGTTCAGCCACAAGTTTGCAAAGTCTATAGAAAACATGAATAACACTATCATAACATCTATTTTTGTATGTACTAATATTTTTTCTGATTATTTTAGGGATTTGATTATAACTTCTAATGCATCTTTCATGGAGCAAATCACTTTTCAAAGACCAATTCTAAAATTACTAATGTGTTTGTACAACTACATTTATCCAAGATCACATGTTTTTATTAGTGCTTTAATTGCACCATGAACATGTTAAAGGAATGAATCATTTTATGTTGTGTTTATGAGGATAAATTTATGTATATGCTCTCTCCTCACACCCTTGGGTGATCTTGGAGATAAAAAACACATCTTATTTTCTTTATATTTCTTTTTATCCCAAGAGACTGAGTACGTATGCTCTCTCCTCACACCGCAAGGTGATCTTGGAGATCAAGAGTACTTATATGTCTTTCCTTCTAGGAGGCCTACCTAGGGATTTAATCACCCTAGGGGATGACCTCAACCACATGCTCTAGTAGGGTATATAAAGGGGGGCGAGCAAAATTTGTACCTCAAAAGTGGAGTTGTCATTTTTGGCTCACATCGAGATTGTGACACTCAGTAAACTTAGAAATCACATGCCTTAGATAACACACTAGTTCACAGATTTTACCCTCATGTACCTAGCATATAACAGGGACATCCCGTAGTTTCTTGTATAGCCTAGATAAGACCTTTTGACCATCTTTTTTCATAGTGCACTGTTAAGCAGTTAGCCCCGAGAAGTTACTCATGTTGTACTTCTAAGTTTGTAGAGATATATCTCACTGTGTGGAGGGCCTTGACCTCCATAATAAGGTGTGTATAGGTGGTACATGACCTTGCATTCCCTATCTATCCGCAACTTGGTAGATAGTATATTTATGGGCCCACGAAGATTGATACTCCCACTTGAATAATCTAGGGCTTTCATGTGCTTGGTGTGTCTTCATTTGTTTGCAACCTATGCATTATCCCTTCAAATCCAAAAATTTCAAAAATCTTGTCAATGTTAAAATCCAAGATCTTGTGCCTTAATATGATTTCCCAATCAAAATCCAACAAGGTCTTGTGCCTTCATCCCAACTCTATTAATTATTCTTCTAATTATCCAATAAGTTCTATCACCCTTAATCCATTCATCCCTATCACCTCATCCAAATCCATCCTAATCCAATCAATCCTAATCCACTCCACTTCCCACATCAAATCATCCCTAATCACATCAACTCAACCAAAATCATATCCATCAAGCCTTCATAAACTTCATTTTCATACTTTCTAATTCACTCCAAACTTCATTTCCACCTATGTCAAACCTCATTAAAATGACTCCAATCTAACCCACATTACCACCATATATTCCATACCAACCAATCTCATATCAACCCCTATCAAGTCATACAACCACTTCACATCTAACACATCAATCATACCAACTTAACCCATCAACATATCACCCTAACCTTGTACACTCAAAAATATGACTCGATAGCCTGGGGTAGTTGAGTCAGCTTTGGCAAGCACATGGACCCCTCTCCTTGCCACAAAGCAAACCTCCACGTCACTCTCGCTCTCATGGAAGTAGCTACTCTAGAGGAGATGAGACATAGGGGCGGTTTGGCTCGCTTGAGAGATGGACTTCACATAGAGTGGTTGGCCAATCCTAGGGCATTTCTTGTGTGTTTATTCTGATCTGATGTTCTATGAGTGTTGTGGTTGAAATAACTATATGACCCAAAGGGTCACTATTCATTATTCTCCTGTTTGGATACTGAAGATTCCAATGTTGCGTAGGTTGACGATTTTTCTTGTTGATGATTTTGTTGAGTTGGATTTGTTCTTCAAATTGTTGGATCATGACTTGTGTTTAGAATAACCTCAACCTGTGTTGTAGTTCCTGAATCGTTTGTTGATCGTGTTATGGTCTAGGGTGAATTTCCTCAATCTCTTCAAGGATTACCCTCACCGACTCACCTCTAAGCCTAGGGTACATTCATGAGCCCAAACCAATAGAGAGTTGGTCAGAGTTAACTTTAATTTGACTTAGGGTTTGTTGACCTAAGGTTTGACTTTGCATTGACCTTGTGTTGGAATCAAGGGTTTGACTAATGTTGACCTTGTGTTCGAATCAAGGGTTTGCGATCTTTCTGTGATGTTAATGTTTTGTGCTTTTTGTGGTTTTTAAATGCATGCAAGCCTCTATGAGTGCAAAACAATATTTTTGTGCTTTTTTAGATCTTTTTATGAAAATAAAGTCTTTTTTCTAATCTAGGAATTGAAATATGTGTGTAATCTAGAATGTAGTTAACTAATGCAATCTGATCTATGTTTTTGTTTCATTTTCTGGATTTTTGGATCAACTACTCTAAGAAATGAAATTGCTTAGAAATAAACTAAGCTAAAGAACTTTGAAAGAAAACTAATCTAACAATGCAAATCCTATTTAACCTATTAAGGAAATTGCAATATTAAATTGCTATTCCCAAGAGCAATTTTAGATTTTCTAATTACTATAAAAAAGCACTAAAGAACCTAGAATATGAGACGCGCGAGCCTCCACTACCCTCAGGAATCCTTGTGTCAGCAACCTCTTTGTCCTCTTGCAGCAGCGGGGATATCCTCTTGGCAACAACTGGAAAGGGAATGAAAAAGAGCTTTTGAAAGCTTGAAACATGAGCTCAATGTGAGCTAATGAGCACTATGTTGCTCATATGTTATCTAAGGTTGTCACTGATGTGGTTGTCATTGATGTCAACACTCACTTTGGGTTGTCATTGATGCTTATGTTGGTGTGATAATAGTGATCTTGTTGATGTTCATGGTTGGATGCCATGCCTTGTTTAATGTCAATTAAAGTTGTATTGAGTATGTTTGTTCTCAGCAGAGATGATATCATGATAATATATAAAGATGGGAATTAGAAGCATTAAGATGAGGATTAGAAGTAATGTTGATGTTGGGGAGATGTTGATGATGGTCTATAGCATGTTGTATGTTCTCTCCTATTGTTCCTAAGAAAGTATGTGTTGCTACAATGAGGCACTAGTCTCCAGATGTTAGTGAAGGTTTCTGCTGCAAGAAGTTGCCTTGAAGACTGATTGGGATAATGCTTTGCATTCCTCCACCCTTGAAGATATGGTCATGCAGTTTAGAAGTTAAGTTTAGTGGGCTATGAAGGTGCTACATTCAAAGTTTCATATCATTTGTCCCTCCGTAAAGAAAGTTGTAAGTGACAGAGTGTAGGATTATATTGTCTGGTGGCTAGTTTCAATGTCTGTTTGCTTGCTTTAACTTGTTGCTATATGAAGTAGTGAATTGGCTGGTGGAGAATGATCCTAAGGATCTTGTGATGTTTCCTATTGCTCTGCAAGGTATTTTTTGGTTTCTCCGGAACAGGATGTGGTCCGGAATGAAGGTGTTGTTGGGTTATTATTTTACCACGCCGACTGAGGTATCTTGAAGGTGTGTGCCACAAATTATTTTTTGTGTGGAGTTCAAGGAGTGTTTGGAGATGTTGTATGGGTCATGTTGACTCATCTAGGAGAAGCACAACTAATGTTTAATCTTCCATGAGTACTACCAAGTTGTAATGGCCAACATGCTACAAGCTTCATATTTTCTTGCTTAAGGGCGACCTATTTCAAATGTGTGAAGCATGCAGATGTTATTCTTTGAAGGATGATGTTGTGAAGGGTGTTTAGGACTAGGTTAAGCATGTGTTGGAATCCACAAGGCATGTTCCTCTTCCTGGTGTTGCATGTAGTTCATTTTGGGGCTTTCCCTCTACATGTTTCATATTGTTTGATCTTCAGCCGACTTGTAATTGTGATATTCTTATTGTCTCTAGCTGACATGTAATGTAATCAATATAATACCATGTATATATTGTAAACCTAGTTGATCTAGGTGAGGTGTGATTGAGAATGTGAGTGAAAGAAGTCAAATGTGGATGTGTAATGCATTATGATGTGTGACTGAAAGAGAAAGAGCAGAAGTAATAGATCCTGTCTAGATTCATCTTGAAGATATTTTTGTGATAGAAGGGAAGTGGAGAGTGTGTCTAACTAATTGCTGGAGGCAGTAAGCCAAAGGCAAAAGTTCTTGAAGATTTAAAGTAGTGAGTCAGTAAGCTACAAAGAAGACATTTGAAGAAGTTGCAGAAGTTGTCAAAGCAAAATCGCAATCATCAAAAGGATTGAGCTTCATTGACAGATTCAGATAGTAGAAGGACCATTATGCTATAATCTTTTCTAAGTTTGTTCTCAATTCAGGGAGTAGTTGCATTCTTTGGTTGAAGCCCTAAAATAGTCTGTAGGGAGTTGTAGCTTCCGTGGGAGTGACCCTAAAACCTTTCTACAGGGAGTAGTAGATTCCTTGGTTGTAGCCCTAAAATAAAGTTGTAACTGTGATTCTTTTGTGAGGTTGGATTAGGACAGTAGCTCCTAGCAACTTTTCTCACCATATTTTTTTCCTTCTTGGGTTTTCCACATATATCTAGTGTTATCTTGTGCATGTGTTTTCATTGATTTATCTTCCATTGTTGTTGATATGTTTAAGGATTATTGATCTTGTTAGAAGACTGAATTTGCATTGTGCTAAAAGTTTAAGTTTTTGAAGATACTGGTTCACCCCCCTCTCAGTATCCAGGTTTGTACAACACACTATGGTTTGTCATTTGGGCAACGTATCGACACGATATGAAGCTTTTAGCAAAGCTTAGATGAAACAACAATATAGAAAAAGACTTGAATGTCATGTATGAGCATATGGATGCTAGTTGGAAAGCAAAAACTTGTAAAGACTGGATGTACAAATGAAATTGCCTCCCTTTGTG
Organism: Cunninghamia lanceolata; assembly: GCA_027924645.1. Classification (NCBI taxonomy): domain Eukaryota; kingdom Viridiplantae; phylum Streptophyta; class Pinopsida; order Cupressales; family Cupressaceae; genus Cunninghamia; species Cunninghamia lanceolata. Next base: position 18,193,589 of record BSBN01000112.1, on the reverse strand, counting down.
CTTCAAGGAGAGGGTATTTTTAGGTTGAAAGAGGCTAAGAAAGGTGGGAGAGGATGGAGAATTAACTCCCTTGATTGGAGAGTTAACTGACAAGACCAAGGAGTGATCTAGGCTAATTAGATTATGAACTTGAGCCAATATAGCTTATCACTGAAGAAAAAATGGAGTTAGCATGAATGCATGAGTTGACAAGTTAAGATAAAAGGAGCTAATTATGCATGCTTGGAGGCTTGGAATAGTTAAATCTATGTTTAGACCAAAAATTCATGCAAACAAGAAGAAAAATGGGTCAAAACGGAGCTTTTTCACATCCAAAACTCAAGTTTTTTCTTGGCTAGAAAAGACGATAGGGTCACCCATGGTTCGCCCCTTTTGCTAGTCCAAGTCACCCGGGGAGGACCCATGGGCAACCCATAGAGGGGAGGTCCTGGGTTGGAAAGCAGGCTAGGAGATGGTCAGTCAGGTGAAAAGGAGGTGAACTACCTCCGAAAACTGGTTGAAAGGGGGTCAAAATCCAAATCTCCACTTGCAAAAGTCAAATCTCCTAGGGAGATCCTAAAATAATAGCGGGAGATTTGGATTGGTTGACCAAAACTAAAAACTGAAAGTTGGAGATGGCTTGGGAGGTCCTCTAGAAGGCTCCTAGGGGTGGGAATGGATGAAAAACACTAGGGAAAGGTCAAATCACAACAAAAAGATGAATACAAGGACTAGGGATGAAGCCGCAAGCACAAGACACAAGAATTGACAAGTGTCGAAAAGCATTGAAAGTGGGGAAAGGGTGAAATTTCAAAGTTGTGTCACACTTTTATAAAGGAAACAACCAACACTGATCTAACTTTTTAACTTGAATCACTACAAAGTGACGTATATGTTTTAAATTTTAAAATGATGTAAACTAATAAAATGTATATTTTTTAGTGTATTTTATGTTTGTTTTTTTTTAATTTAAAAAATTATTTAAATGTAGTATTTTATTAAATTGACTCTATAATTTAGTTGCTGATAAAATGCTGAAAAATAAGGTTGGATGGGACATCACACTTTATATAATAAATTTCATTTATTTTCCTTCTATATTTTTGTGTGTATTCATAACTCAAAACTTTAGTGCATGGATTAATTTTTTCCCCAATTTGATAAATATATTTTTAAATAAATCTTAGAAGTTGTGTGTAATGAAAACACAACTATTTCGATGGGATGTCAACTTTTATCTTCATTATTTATCCAAAATAGGAAAAAAAAATTATATCATCTTGACAAGAAATCTCTCCTCTAGTGCATCATATTTTTTCAATTTTTTTGATAAAATTTACTATTTTCTCTTGAGAGAACAATCAACACCATATTTTGGAGATGGTGACCTTTTAGTAGAAATAAAAAATAAAATATAAAAGCTAATTGAAATGTTTAAAAAATTATACTTTTACAAAGTAGACTTATTGATCTATAAAAGGGTATTTTTAGATTCTTTTAAAATGATTATTCGCACCAGTAGTTGTTAAAACATCAAGTTTTTTAAATTTGGTAAATGAGCCCCAAAGTGATGCTATATATGTTTTTAGTGGATGGTTCCAATTGGAAAAGTTGTGGCCTATATATAATTTATCTAGAATGAATCCAAATAGAACATAAATTTCACCAAAATTGACTTTGAGTTGGAAATACTTAAAAATTTTATGCTAATAAGTTGGCCCAAAGTGTGACACAACTTTAAACTTTTACCCAAAAAGGTTAGCATGACAAAGGGGAAACAACAAGAGGAAAAATACAAATGCTACCAAGAGAATCGCTACTGAGAGGGCATTATTTCACACTTACATGTGCGTGACAAGGATTGTGAGTCATCATGGAGTCCTCATGGAGGTTGTGCGTGATTTTGGTGCTTACAAACCCAGCATCCAATTATCCCATTATCTCATCTAAACTTGTGATGCCGCCATCTACCTTGTCACAAACAACATATTAATCATACTAACCTAATCCATCCACACATCAAGCCAATTCTATATCAACCTATCCCATGATCTCATATCAATCTGCCATACCTCCATTTAATTCCCAACAAAACACATATCAACAACCTCCCACTTCTTCAAATATCATCCAACATCATATCAACAAACAACACAAAATAATGATCTTCCCCATCCCAACCCCAAAATGACAATCAAGGGCGAAGCCATACATCTTGTAGATGAGATCCTTTATCCAAATGATGATGATGATGATAGCCTTGTTGATCATGATGAATATGTTGAATGCAATCAATCCAAACATAATGCCCTTACAAAGCCCAAAATCACAATCAAAGGCAAGGCCATGCATCCATTAGATGAGCTTCTTTATCCAAATGACAATGACAATGATGATAGTGTTGCAAGTATGAGGTGAGCCAGTGTTGTCATTGATGGCAACATACTCATATTGCATTGACAAGAAGGATTTGATGAGCTGTGTGCTGAGGATATTGAGAAAATTAGACTCAGTCAGGAACAGTGAAGAACAGTGATAAGAAGAAGGTAAATGTACTGTATAGGATGAGAACCGAAGGATGCGGATCAAAGGGTTAGTAGATATGAGTCTTGAGATGCTACAGTTAAGATTTCAGAGGTCCGCATGAAGATCTGAAGAAGTTGTGGCTGCCGGTATAGAACCGGGTCCGGCAAGTATCCGGAGGTGACAGAGGATCACAAAAAGGTCCGGTGAGGTCCGGAATTGTATTATCATAATCTGCGGATTGGAAGGAGTGTTTGAGATGTCCTCTTGATGTGTCATCCTGATTTGTGTGTGATTTGGAGGTCCGGAAGTACCTCTTGCATTATGACAGTGGCGACAGACTGTGTTCTTGAAGTTCCGGATGAGGAAGACAAGAGATCCCAGTAAGCAGAGGAAGTGCGGATGTATCCGGACATTCAGACAGGCTTGTGAAGGTTCTTGGATCATGTTTAGGTTGTGTTGTTGGTCCGCATTGATGGTAGAGCCCGGAATTGAAGTTATTCTTCCGGATGAAGTTATTGCTCTGTTTAGACGACCGGATGAGTTGTTCATCCTGCGAATGTTCTTGTGATGGCCGACCGGATGTGTTATTCATCTTGCGGATACTCCTATGGTTGTTTGCCGACTTAGATGTTTGTTCCTAAGTTGATGTCTTGTATAAATAACAGTTTGTGAGTTCATTTCAAGGTGTGGTATGTGGATGAGTATGATATAGCGAAGAAAGGTGCGAAAGGCAGAGCAGAGATTGTTGGGCTTAATTGGAACTGATCCAGACATGGTAGAGATGTCATTCTCCAGTTCAAGACTGTGATTTTTATCACTTTGTAGACAGTGTGTCTCCTTGTAGGCAGTGGGCCTCTTTGTGAGCAGTGTGCTCGGGCAGTGAGCCCTTATTGGCATGTGCCATTCATTTTTCTTTATTCTTCTAACAGAGAATAATTCTTGGGTTAATCACCCCGTGGTTTTTCCCTTAACCGGGTTTTCCACGTCAAAATCTTGGTGTTCAATGTGTTGATGCTTATCTGCTCTTATGTTTATATATTATGCTTCCATGAATGATTATTTGATATGCTGCTAACTAACAACAGAGAATAAAGTGTTTGAAATAGAACAAGTTCTATACAACTGATTCACCCCCCCCTCTCAGTTGTATGCCCTAGATCCAACAATTGGTATCAGAGCCAAGTTCCTCTGATAGGAGCTTAACCGCTTGAGGTGATCCAGGATGTCGTCATACAAAAAGGATAGTCCGAAGTTCGATGGAACCAACTTCACTCTCTGGAAAGGTCGCATGAAGTGTCATTTGGAATGTATGGGAAAAGCATACTTGGCTATGATTTCAAAACCATATATACCCCCACAAGGTGGTCCGACAACTCCAGATGAAACCACAGAAGCTGAAAACAATCTGCGGACCAAGGAAGCTCTTCTAAGCGCATTGAATGACTCAGATCTCTCGAATGTCATTGACCTACCAACTGCATATGAGATCCTAACTAAACTGGAACTTCTGTATGAAGGAGATGAGTTTGTCAAAAGTGCAAGGTTGCAAAGTCTGAAAGGGAAATTTGAAAGATTGAAAATGAGAGATGATGAAAACATTACTACCTTTATGCCAAGAGTAAATGAGCTGGTATGTGGAATCAGAAATGCTGGTGGAACTCTAGATGAAAATGAGATTGTCTGCAAAATCCTAAGATCCCTTCCTGCTGCCTACAAAATCAAAGTTGCTGCCATTGATGAATTCAGAGCCCACACAACTGTCACAAGAGAACAACTGGCTGGCAAACTAGCTGCATTTGAAATGACCGAGTTTGGAGATGATCCACCCAAGACTGAATCTGCCTTTAAAGCCAGTGCCTATGTGAAAGGCAAACAGAGATTTGATCCGGGTGAAAACTCATCAAGGAAAATGTCATGGTATGATCAAGCAAGAAGAGACATGGAAGAAGAAGAAGCAGAAACAGCTCAACTTGAAGCCCTCATTGCAAAGAGACTGCCCAGAGGATCCGGTAAGTATGAAGGAAAACTACCTTTTAAGTGTTTCAACTGCAATAAGATTGGTCATTTTGCCTCAAGATGTCCGGAAAGATCTGCAAGATCTAATACTCACAGACAAAGGTTTCAAAAGAATTGCTATTATGTTCATGAAGAAGATGACAATGAAGGAGTAACAGATGATGAATCAGATCCAGGAAGCAAATCCGGAAATGAGTGGGTGTTTATAGCCATCAAGGAAGAAGATTCCTTGCTCTCTGAATCTGTCAATCACAAAGTTGTTGAAAAAGCCTTGGCTGCTCAAGTGGAAGAAAAGGATGATTGGGTTATTGACAGTGGATGTTCTCACCATATGACTGGTGACAAGAATAAGTTCTTAGACTTGGAAAGATATGAAGGAGGAATGGTAAAGTTTGGTGACAATTCTGCTGGCAGAATCAGAGGTAGGGGAACTATTTCCTTTGATGGTAAGAGCAAAACAGGTAATGTACTGTATGTTGAAGGATTGAAGCACAATCTTCTCAGTGTTGGTCAGTTAGTGGACAAAGGCTATGATCTCCGGTTCAAGAATGGAAAATGCAGAATCTTTACAAGCTCCGGAACTGAAATTGCATCCGGTACTCAAACAAGAGGTAACATCTTTCATCTGGTTGGTTCAAATAAAAGTTGTTTGTTTGTTCAAATTGATCAGAGTTGGTTATGGCATAGAAGAATGTGTCATGTAAATTTTGATAACATCATCAAGATAAGCAATACTCAGGCTGTGAGAGATCTTCCAAAATTGATAAAACCTACAAATAGTGTGTGTAAAGAATGTCAGTTAGGCAAACAAAGCAGAGTCTCTTTTAAAAGCAAAGATCAGTCTTCTACCGGATTGTTGGAATTAATACATACTGATCTATGTGGACCAACAAGAATCAAGAGTCTGCAAGGTGATAGATATTTCATGTTGTTAATTGATGATCATTCCCGGATGATGTGGGTTACCTTTCTAAAAGAAAAATCAGAAGCCTTTGAGAAGTTCAAAATCTTCAAAGCTATGGTGGAGAATCAAACCGGATTGAAACTAAAGTGTCTAAGATCTGATAGAGGTGGTGAATTTACATCTGGTGAATTCATTGATTTTTGTGAGAAACAGGGTATAAGGAGACAATTGTCTGCTCCTAAGACTCCACAGCAGAATGGAGTAGTTGAGAGAAAGAACCGGACCATCCAGGAAGCTGCTAGGACAATGATGTTGGAAGCAAATGTTCCTCAAATGTTTTGGAAAGAAGCTATCAGCACTGCAGTCTACACTCTCAATCGAGTTCAAATCAGAAACAACACCGGTAAGACCCCCTATGAACTTTGGTTTGGCATCACTCCTACTGTGAAATATTTCAGAGTATTTGGTAGCAAGTGTTATATTAAAAGAGATGAAGATCTAGGAAAGTTTGATGCTAGAAGTGATGAAGGAATTTTCTTGGGCTACTCCACTCAAAGCAAAGCATACCGGTGTTACAATAAGAGATTGAGGAAGATGATAGAAAGCACCAATGTAAAGGTTGATGAAGGAATTGAGAAGCCTTCAAGATTTTATGAGTTTGATGAAGATGACCAAGATAGTGTTCAAGGACCTCAATCCTCTCAGGTGAGACAGAGTCAGCCTGATCCGGTAAATCAGGAAGAAGAGTTAGGTTTGAATGAGCCTGATCAAGAAACAGCAGTACTGGATACTCCCAAAATTCCAAGGTATGTAAGACTGAATCACTCTGAAGATCAGATCATAGGTGACAGAAGCAAAGGTGTACAAACTAGAAGGAATATTGCTCAAGATCAGAATGAATGTTGTCTGATTTCAAAGATTAAACCTAAAACAATAAATGAAGCCTGCAATGATGAAAACTGGACCAAAGCAATGGAAGATGAACTGATGCAAATTGAGAAAAATCATACTTGGGATCTTGTTCCCAGACCTAGAGACAGGAATGTAATTGGAACCAAGTGGGTCTTCCGGAACAAACTAAATGAAGCTGGTGAAGTAATCAGAAACAAAGCTAGATTGGTCTGCAAAGGCTACTCTCAAATAGAAGGAATTGACTTTGAAGAGACTTTTGCTCCGGTGGCAAGAATTGAAGCAGTCAGATTACTTCTTGCATTTGCTGCCTTCAAAGACTTCAAGGTATATCAGATGGATGTCAAGTCTGCCTTCCTAAATGGTGATCTGGAAGAAGAAGTCTACATTGAACAACCGGATGGATTTCAATTGTCTGATAATAATGATATGGTCTGCAAGTTGAAGAAAGCTTTGTATGGATTGAAGCAAGCCCCAAGAGCATGGTATGAAAGGTTGGATAAGCATCTTGTGCAGATTGGATTCAACAAAGGTACTGCTGACAGTAACTTATATTTCAAAATTGATCATGAAAACATTCTGATTGTTGAAGTGTTTGTGGATGATATCATTTTTGGAGGAAGAGATAGTATGTGCAAAACCTTTGCAAATCAGATGAAAAGTGAGTTTGAAATGTCTATGCTTGGTGAAATGAATTTCTTCTTGGGTCTGCAAATTACTCAAACAAAAGAAGGGATCTTCATTTCTCAGACCAAATATGTGAAAGAATTGTTAAAGAAATTTGGTATGGAAGACTCAAAGCCTATGAACACTCCTATGGCAACCGGATGTAAGTTAAGCAAAGATGATGATTCTCCAAAGGCAGATCAAACAAAGTATAGATCAATGATTGGTGGATTGTTGTATCTCACTCAAACTAGACCAGATATAATGCAGGCTGTTGGTCTTGTGGCAAGATTCCAGGCTGATCCTAGAGAATCTCATGTTATGGCAATCAAAAGAATTTTTAGATACTTGAAAGGAACAGTTGAGTATGGTCTTTGGTATCCTAGAGATCCGGATTTCTCTCTTCATGCTTACACAGATGCAGATTGGGCAGGAGATGTGGATGACCGGAAGAGCACTAGTGGTGGAGCATTCTTTTTGGGGAAGAGATTGGTTTCTTGGCTAAGCAAGAAACAAGATGCAATATCTCTGTCTACAACTGAAGCAGAATACATTGCAGCAGCAGGTAGTTGCACTCAAATCTTGTGGATGAAGCAGATGCTAAGAGATATCAAAGTTGAATATGAGGAGCCTATTACAATTTTCTGTGATAATTCAAGTGCAATTAATATTTCCAAGAATCCGGTATTGCATTCTAAGACTAAGCACATATCTATCAAATTTCACTTTTTGAGAGAACAAGTAAACAAGGAAGAAGTCAGATTGGAGTATGTTCCCTCCAAGGATCAGATTGCAGATATCTTTACAAAACCTCTTCCCAAGGACTCTTTTGAATATCTCCGGGAGAAGTTAGGGGTCATGGCCCCTCCGGTGATGAACTAAGATGCACTGATGTGCATCAGTCCGGTGGCTATCACAGTCATATCTTGTGATCCGGACTAATGGGGAGCTGCAACTAAGGGGGAGCAGCTGGTATTATTCTGATGCATGAGAGTTGCAAGTATGAGCCCTTTGCCATTGATGTCAAAGGGGGAGAGAAGACATGTGAAAAACAAGTGGTTGATGATCAAAGGGGGAGCAGCAAAGGAAGACATGTGAAGAGTTGTTGTTGATAGGTGGAGCTGTGACAGAAAAGAGAAGTTCTTGTCTTGATGGTTTTTCACATCATATGTTGCCATCAATGACAAAGGGGGAGATTGTTGCAAGTATGAGGTGAGCCAGTGTTGTCATTGATGGCAACATACTCATATTGCATTGACAAGAAGGATTTGATGAGCTGTGTGCTGAGGATATTGAGAAAATTAGACTCAGTCAGGAACAGTGAAGAACAGTGATAAGAAGAAGGTAAATGTACTGTATAGGATGAGAACCGGAGGATGCGGATCAAAGGGTTAGTAGATATGAGTCTTGAGATGCTACAGTTAAGATTTCAGAGGTCCGCATGAAGATCTGAAGAAGTTGTGGCTGCCGGTATAGAACCGGGTCCGGCAAGTATCCGGAGGTGACAGAGGATCACAAAAAGGTCCGGTGAGGTCTGAAATTGTATTATCATAATCTGTGGATTGGAAGGAGTGTTTGAGATGTCCTCTTGATGTGTCATCCTGATTTGTGTGTGATTTGGAGGTCCGGAAGTACCTCTTGCATTATGACAGTGGCGACAGACTGTGTTCTTGAAGTTCCGGATGAGGAAGACAAGAGATCCCAGTAAGCAGAGGAAGTGCGGATGTATCCGGACATTCAGACAGGCTTGTGAAGGTTCTTGGATCATGTTTAGGTTGTGTTGTTGGTCCGCATTGATGGTAGAGCCCGGAATTGAAGTTATTCTTCCGGATGAAGTTATTGCTCTGTTTAGACGACCGGATGAGTTGTTCATCCTGCGAATGTTCTTGTGATGGCCGACCGGATGTGTTATTCATCTTGCGGATACTCCTATGGTTGTTTGCCGACTTAGATGTTTGTTCCTAAGTTGATGTCTTGTATAAATAACGGTTTGTGAGTTCATTTCAAGGTGTGGTATGTGGATGAGTATGATATAGCGAAGAAAGGTGCGAAAGGCAGAGCAGAGATTGTTGGGCTTAATTGGAACTGATCCGGACATGGTAGAGATGTCATTCTCCAGTTCAAGACTGTGATTTTTATCACTTTGTAGACAGTGTGTCTCCTTGTAGGCAGTGGGCCTCTTTGTGAGCAGTGTGCTCGGGCAGTGAGCCCTTATTGGCATGTGCCATTCATTTTTCTTTATTCTTCTAACAGAGAATAATTCTTGGGTTAATCACCCCGTGGTTTTTCCCTTAACCGGGTTTTCCACGTCAAAATCTTGGTGTTCAATGTGTTGATGCTTATCTGCTCTTATGTTTATATATTATGCTTCCATGAATGATTATTTGATATGCTGCTAACTAACAACAGAGAATAAAGTGTTTGAAATAGAACAAGTTCTATACAACTGATTCACCCCCCCTCTCAGTTGTATGCCCTAGATCCAACAGATAGTCTTGTAGATCAAGAGAAATATACTTATGATGATCATAGCCTTGTAGATCAATATGAATATACAAATTATCCTAGCACAAGTTATCTCTCACATCAAAATCAACTATCTATTGGTTATTCTTATGTTACATTTGACAAGGTAAACACCACTCTAGCCTCTACATCCTATGCACATTCTCCATCCTCAGAACCTTTGCAATCCAACTCCTCCCATCAATCCAAATGTTTGAATCCTCCATCCTCACATCCTTTGCAATCCAACTCCTCCCATCAAGCCAAATGGTCCTATTTGAATTTTCTCCTTCTCCAAGGACTACTAGAAAAGGATTCTAAGCATATAAGAAAAAGAAAATTTGTGGATTTATGCAACTCCATTCATCCAATTTGATTCCCCTCTAGCACATGCACTCATGTTGTCACTAATAAATTCATCAATCCACAATATCTCAAAAGCATCCAAGAGCTCACATCTATCAATCCTATCCAAAGGTCACCTATTAACATCCAAAAACAAACACCATCATGCAAGTCAATGCCTATGCTTGAACCTATCAATGAGTTTCCTAGTACCATCCTTGTCCAAAATCAAGCACTGTTATGCAAATCAATGCCCATCAAGCTTATCAAAGAGCCCCTTATCCCAAGCTCAACTCAAAACCAATCATACGATCATTTTTCTAACCATCCAAAGCATATCACGGTTATCCAAGAACTATCTATCCTATCATCCAATTTATTAGAGCTATGTCAAGAACAAAATCCAAAGCATGCCCAACTATGTCCCCATCCAAATCAAGATCAAAGCATCCTAACTCATTGTATCCATGATCAAGATCCTATCCATGATAAATAAATCCAACTAATCATATCCAATATCCAACAAGTCCTATCCATCATCCCACAACATCCACTTCAAATGACAAGGCACTTAGTCCCCATGAACACATAGGCAATCAAGTAAGTGGCATTGTTCAAATCAAATATATCAATGAGAAAGCTACCACTAAGCATTCAATTGATTAAGGAAATACAAGCACAAAAATGTATTAAGGTACAACAAGAATAAATAATGATCCAAGCATGCCAAGTACAAACAATGATCAAGATATGACAAGTGTACACAATGAGAAAGCACAAGCATCCTATCAACTAGGATCTGCTGATGCGTTAGTTATGCACAACAAAAAGAAATAAAAGTCATATCCAACTTTCATTTATCTTGAAGGATATGATGAACTTAGAGAATTCATGATTCCAAGTCTCTGTGTGTCAGTTCATGACAGTCCTGTTGTTACTCAGGGTTTGATGTGATATATTGTTTTCCAATTAGGGCCTTTTGTACTGTCAGGAAATCTCGTCCAAATATTTATCCTATTTCACCTGATCTGCATACTCTTAACAAATTGCATCAAATCTTATAATATTTAGCTAGGATGTGCATATATTTATGTAAATTTTTCTTATGTTTGATCAATTCTTCTAAAACTATCTCCAACTAAGACTATTCTGATGGTCTTTCTAACTTTGATTAGTTATTCTAAAATTCTCTCAATTTTGAACTAATCCTAACTTCTTTACCTCAAATTCCTTCAAATATTGTGCAAATACGCAAGTATTTCACTATCATTTTCCATTATTTGCATGATATTCACTATGATATGTTATTCTTGTTCAAATATGCTAAAGATATGCAATTATCTGTGTTAATTCAACATATTTTCTTTGTATCTGCTTGTTATTTATCATTATTTGTAGCTCTGTATGATTATTTATGAAATTGAAATGAAATAAAATAATTGCAAACTAAAATTCTAAATTTATTGAAATTATTGAGTTTCGACCAATGATCCACATTCAACTTTGATACTTTCATGAAAAGGAGATAAACCAAACCATGTTTCACCAAGACAGTCCACAATTAGCATGGCAGGTACTGATCTTCAAAGGAATAAGATGATGACATGCACTAGTTGAATGCACCTCTGAGGAGAGTAGCAATTCACAGTAACACATCAAGAAATCATCCACAAGACTATGAAAAAGTTTACAATTAGGTAGTAATATGAGTCTCCATTATCATTCAGTATGCTAAAAGTATGCACATATACATTTGATCTTGAGAAAGAACCATGGGGAATCACAAAGTCACAAAAAATGTATACTTAGTGTTCACAAGTTCATCAATTCAATCTCAATTAAGCTCCTAATACTTTACAAATGACAATCAATATCCTTTTATAGGACAAGGATAAGAGCCAGTTACAACAATCCAATAGTTAGGATCTCTTCAAAGTGATCAATGGTTCAAATTGCCTTGACCAAGTCAACAGACAATAATAGTGCCACGTGTTGCCAGCTGGCAACCATTAGCAAGAAACAGCTAGCAAGGAGTATCCTTTCAATATCTTCATAGCAATATCCTACTCTGACATATCAAACCCCTCAGTGATAACCACACCTGTATCTAACTTCTTATAGAAGTCATATGCATGTACTATTGTGTCTATTTGTGATTTGTCACTCACTTGGAGTTTTAATCTTGCATAGTCTAATGCCTTTACCTATTCATCCAAGGATACTATCTTTGTTGCCCTGCTATTCACTTCTTGGTCATATGTCCTTACCTTAACACTTAAATCTGCCATCCCATCCATGATATTCTCTGTAAAATGCTTCATAGGATCTTTTGATACAATCCTGAATCTGTCCTTGAATGTCTAGATGAACTCTTGTTCATCTGGTGCTCCTGATTCAACCATGGAGTCACCATGTAATTCTTCTAAAACCTTCATTTCATCTAACATCATGTCATGGATCTTCGTACTTAAGTCTCCTATCTTGGACATGCATGTCTGTAAAACATCCACTTCAAATTGTAGTTCTGGGATCCATGTGCCTACCCTAGGTAATGATTGGATAGTCACAATTTTGTTCCTTAGAAGATCTTGATCTCCCATTTTCCTGACCGCCTTTAGTCTATCCAAGGCATAGTCACATTACTTGAGCCTTTTCCCAGATGTCCTTTTCAAAGATTCGGTCTCCTCTTTCAATGCAGCCAATGCATTCCAATTGGACATGGATGTCCTCATTGTCTTCTCCCCAGCAGTCATAAATCACATGAACCAATTGCTCATGACTTGGGCTTGATGTTTTTGAGCATCCAAGCCTATTATTTCCTCCTCTCTTACTAATGCTAAGGCAATGGTCCTTTCCGCTTGTTGCATTGTGGAGGCTAACCCTATGGGTTTCACTAAACCTTTAATGAATGTTTACAATTAAGCATTATGCTCCTTTAGTTCTTTATTCTTGGCCTTCATCTTCTTCATTCTAACGGCCATAGCCTCAGTGCTCTCCTTGAGATCCTAGATATCCTGGTCTACTATTGAATGTCCCAAGTCAATGGAAGTAACTTGAAATTCATTTGCCCTTATTTCTCCTTTGGACTTATCCAACATGGGAACTGCCAATTGTGTTGTCCTCTTTCCAGTTACAGCATCCCTCCTTATTGTTGATACAGCGTCTAGCCTTACACTTGGGCTTAGCACTATCTAATGTGAATAAGGATTTGAAATCAAACAATGTTGGATCATGTTCTAGATGTGCTATTTTAGATGACATCCATGACAATGTAGTAGATCCTGAACCCATTTGGTCATGTTGCTCCATCTGAGGATCTTATATTTCCATTTCTTTGTCTTGATCCTTTTGTGGTGGGATTTCCTCTAGATTTTCCTATTATTTGACCTTATTTACATCGCCATCCTTATCCATGTGGACCTCCTCATGCTCAAGTATCTGTTGGTCCATGTGTGGCACTTCATCTTGCTTATCATGACTAATGCCATCCTTAGGATCATCTTCACTTTGTTCTCTTTGTGGACCTTGCTCCTGGATGTTCTGATATTCTAGTGGTTGTTGGTCTACATGTGGCATGCTAACCTATTTATCCTAACCTATTTCACTCATAGGACCATCTTCTACTTGCTCTTCTGATTGATCCTGAGGTTGATCATCTGGATGAGGATTTTCTTCATTTTTCTTTTGAGCACCCTCATCAATTCTTTTCTCTATTTCAGCTTATTGTTCAGATGCAAACTCATGCTGTTCAGGCCTTTCCATATCCATCTAGACATCATGTTGTATTTCCTCAATTTGGACATCTTCAATCTGATCATCAACATCCATCTGGATGTTCTCTTGTACTTGGTTGTCTTTAACAACTTCCTCCTCATCACCATCTGCAAGCTGGTATGTCAAATCTATTACCTTAGGACTGGTGATGGTGTCCCCTAGGACATCCAAATGTCTTGTTTGCACTTCAACCTTAGGAGATTTTGGCCTATCAACTTCTTTATCATGCCCTTTCTGAACAACATCTTGAGTTGTAGGCTCTATATGCGTCAACAAGCTTTCTAAAGGATGGGAATTCACATCCCTGATTACTTCATCATCAATCAAATCAATGGTCTAACTCAATGGTAAGGGCTGATTGACCTCTTTCTCCAATGCCTCTATCTTGGCTCCCTGTGTCAATTCACTTTTTACCTTCATAATGTCCACTACTGGTACATTATGTTGTAATTCTCTTGCCACATGCAGTGTTAGATCCTGATATTCTGAAGCTTGGGTATCGGCTAGCCTAGAGGTAGGCCCTCTCATTATCAGGCCTTGGTATCTTTTCTGCTTGGGGATATTCACTCCTTTTAATACATCATCATGCCCCCTCACCATCTCTTCATCTAAAGGCTCCTCCTCCTATGTTATTGTAACCTTGGGTACAGATATAGGAATAGCCTTTATAGGTGTATCCCTAGGAGGTGATGACCTATATACAAGTGAAACAGCCTCTGAAGTAAACTCATCTGCAACTCTTGATGAGCTTGTTTTGGCCAAATTGGCCTCTACAACCTTCCTTTTACATACAAGTAAGTCATCAAAATCTAGTTCTTCCCTCTCCTTCATCTTCCTTTTCTTGTCAAAAGTGATAACAACTCCCTTGGCTTCCAACTCATCGATCTTTCCATTTAGCCAATTCTTATTTATCTCTATTACTTTGGCTAAGATAACCTCAATAGAGGTTTCATCTTCTTTGGTCCAATCAAGAGCATCTAATGCTTAATTGTATACTTTCTTCTCTTCATACTCTGGATCTAGAATATCATTATCATCAGATGAGGAGGTGCTTCAAGATATCCCAGAGTTTTCATTTGATTGAGGGTTAGTCTTTGAAATCCCTTCTTCCTTACATCATACTCATCATCGAAGTCAGCCTAGTAATCCTCTAAATGAGTAACATGTTTATATTTCTTATTGATGAATCTCTCTATCCTATGATAAGGATCATAATCTCTTACTAATGGAAATAGCTATAAATGTAGCATTTTCAAGTCTGCCTCAGCCAATTTGGCATTGTCTATCGATCCACATATGAACCAGTTGGTGTCTATAGGGAACTTCACATATCCCCCGCCATCCTTCCTCTTGGACATTTCAAATGCAGGGACCATCTGTCTGACCATCTCCATTAAAACAACCTTATCTGATGGGTACCTGGGTAACATGAATGGATTTCCACTGAACCCTTCCATCATGATGTATGAGTATGAGGAGAATTGGATAAACCAAGCCCCATGAGGATGGATTTTCTTTGTAGCTCCCAGTGAGAAATGTTTAGCTCTGTCTCCCTCCATAAGTCAAACTAGATGCATTATAAAACAATCATTTACCATTTTGTAGTGCTACACAGATTGTTTCCTCTCCAATTGGGGATAGTGCTCCCATGATGTCTTCTCATGTGGTAATCTACCAAGATTCCCAATAGTATACAATCCATCAAAGGTACCCTTACAAGCACATGCTTATACTAAATAAGAGGTCATGTAAAATACTCTGCTTTTATTCTTCCTCCACTTAACTATCTATTCATGCATGGCATCACTAATTATCTTAGCACATTGTATAATTTGTTTCTTCTCAATCAGCATACAGATTAGGCCAAACATCCATGACTCAAAATTACTTGAGTTAGGCTTTCTACTCATCCTACATATACGGGACTTCTGGAGAGAAGTCATATTTGTAAAGATGTTGGGGCATCTTCGCTATAGCCTTTGCTTTGTTGTTCAGGTCCCTCCATCCAAGGAAAATGACCTTCTTACAATTCTTCTGGTTCCCATCATATTCTTTAGCAAGTGCATCCAGATCTGGCACATAGATTCCACTAGGTGTGGGCAAGTTGAAGGCTTCGAAGATGCCATCGACCGAGAGGTTGGGATACACCCTTCCCTGATGTTCAATCCTCCTAGCTACCAAATTATAATGCTCCATGCACTCAACCAGTAGCTCTAGGGCCTCTATAGTATAGGGAAATCTAGCAGCGTCGTACATTTCAGTAGCCACTATGTTCTTCAAAACAGGATTATCTTCTTTGTTTTGTATTCTTGTTTTGAAGGCATCCATATTTGTGCTACCACAGTGGGTATCCTCTGCAAATCCATATTTTCTACATATACTCTTAACTTTTGGGAACATGTCGGGTTGAATTCTACATATCGTTTGTCTATACAAGGCTACATCTTGTCCTGCAAATTTTAACATGTTCATGTATTAACTAGCGCTTAAGTTATGTTAGGGTTAACATTCTAGTTTCTATAATTGAAAGAACAAGGCATTCCTTGTGGATGATATGCAGGTAAAAATGAATTAACCCTTAACTATCTATTTTCAACATTTTCACTTTTACCTATGTAAAAATTTATATTACCATGAAAACAACAGAAGAAATGGTTTATCGTATACGTACCTAGATGTGAGGATCTTAACCTATACATGAATATGTGCTTGGGAAGCTTTACCAGCGGGTGATCCTCTGTATGATTCAATTCCTCGTCACGGCTCATTGTCGATATTTATCACCTCTTAAATTCTCTGTGCAAATTATCAGTTCTTCGAATGCAATTATGTGAAAATTACTAAGGCAATTACCTTTTAACTTAGCAAAAATGTCTGAATTAGGGCTCATTAATGCCATCCAAGAGGTTAGGTGGATTCCAAAAGGGGAAACATGGGAGATTAATATAGGTGTCATCGGGCATGCTTTTAAATTTAAAAGCCAATGGCCTTTTCTACAACATTAAATTCAAAAATGTGTATCCGGATATGTATATGAATCTTTGAATTGTAATGTCCATAGGGATATATCCATGTTGATATGTCCACATGACTTCAGCATGAGGGTCGGGTCAACCATCGTTGACCAAAAAAATGTCATCGAGTTCTAATTCTATTTAAACTAGGTCAGGATATCCAGGTGGACACGTGGCTCAAAATCATTGGTGAGATAAAGGCATGGATATTCAAAAGGTAGGGATATTAAGTAATGTGAAATATCCATGCGATGACTTTCAGATGATGTCATTAGGTTTAAGCTTTTGTGCTGAGACAAGATGATGTGATGTCATCGGGACATGGACATTAAGGCTAAGGCATGGACAATAGGCAAGCATAGAATATCCATATGGACAAATATCTGTGTGATGTCAGCAGGTTTAGAATTCTGTTTCGGGGCAGCTTGATGTGATATCATGAGGATATGGATGTTAAAATAAGGTATTGATCCTTTGAAAGATAATATCCATGTATACAAATATCCACATGACGTCAACTATTTGCCTTAGCTACATTAGAGTGAAGGTTGAATGACATCATCGAGATCTGGATACTCCACAAGCGTAAGGATATGGATGTTAAGCAAATGTGAAATATCCATATGGATGATTTCAGCATGTTCAATATGTTACCTTAAAATGAAATAGGATGACTTAACCGAGTAGGGATATTTCAACATGGATATTTCGAAACAAAATATCCATGTCAAAATATCCAACATAAATGTCTAGATCTACGGGGTTCATACTAGGTAAAATTAGACGGGTCGTCACTTGGATATGGATATTCATAGGGATATGGATATTTGGAAAGAATGGAATGCCCATATCCAAAACATCCATGCGGATGACAGGATTTACTTATCCTGTGTGAATTTGATGGGCCCAAATAGGATATTTAAAAACCTTTTCCTCTACTTGTATTCACCCTCCTCAATATTGTATGATGAGACACGATGTCATCAGGATATGGATGTTGCGATAATGACCAAGATATTACACTAGTATTATCCATGTCCACGTTGACCAAACTTTGACCAGCCATAACTTTCTTATTTCTCCAAATTTTGACATGATTCAAAAGGCAAATTTGCTATATTTTCAATTGTCTATCTAATGGACACCTTTCTTGGGGATGTTATGTCATAAAATGTCCCCCTTGGACTTTTACCTCCTAAGTTTAGCTCTCGGGTCCCTTAATTTTCATTATGCATGTTAGAAATGAATCCCGAGACAAAATGCCCTAAAGCCCATGTCAAATGGGACTTAGGGGACATCTATGAGCTTAAATCCTAACCCAAAATAGGTCCCAGGGCTTGGGCACCCACACCCTTGCCCTGTCCTATTTTGTCAGGGTCCCAAATTTGAATGTCGGTTGGAGACCGTTAAAAGGTTTCCGTTGCCGACATCTTGAGTTTGAATTACAAAATTTGTAGCAGGAATGCATATATAATTTAGGACTTCATTTGAAAACTAGAAGATGATTTTGAGATTTTGGCAAACTTGTGATTTTAGGCATTCATTGTGTTGCACAGTAGACTTCTGTTGTTATTGTGTTTGTTATTGCAGATTTGGCTTCATCTTCTCATGGCATGAAAGAGCTTCATCTCCGTGAGAGATATACCTTTGAGGTGATATCTATTTGTGATTCAATCTATCATTTTTATCATTGTTTGTGCCTCTGTCTTGCAAGGACACACACTCTCTATCTAACAACGATGTTGGAAGGCTTGAATGCTATTCCAGGGCTTGACCAAGGCAAGCTGCTAAACACCATAACCCCAACCCCTCTCTTGTGATTGCACCTGTGACATGTATTAGATCTTGCGGAGTGGGGTTGCAGAGGACTGTTGCTGAGTGTAAGGAATCAGGATCTAAAGAAAAAGCATAAAATAGCTCAAAAAGGGCAAGGACGCCTGCACCTTTGACCCTTAGTTTCACAACACAGAGAATCTCTGAAGTGGTTGCAGTCAGTAGTGGAAAAGATCCCGAAGCCCTTAGAAAAGGTAGGACCTTGGGCTTCCAGGCGTCCACTCTTTCACCCTCGAATTTTTTGTATTCTAGAACTTGAAATCTGGTATGTATTTGATCCATATTTAGTGTCTTTTTGTAGAAGGATTTGTTGTGTTTCGTTTATTTGCTTACAATTTTGCATAATTAGGGTTTTAGGCTTAATCGAGCTAAGAATCAACAATTCACTTAACAAATTCCAAATTTCTTTATCATTCCAAGTGACAGCTAACCTGATAGTTGAGTCCTCTTGCAAAAGTTGTGATTCAACTCAGTTAAATGTTCTTGAATATATTGAGTGAAAGGAGGACCTAACTAAACTATCCATCAATCCCATCAACCCTCTTTTCATACATTATATTTTGTTGAACCCGTGTTTCTACTGAATTTGCACCTTGCTGAGTGTTATACATCAGATTTGCATTCATACATTTCATTGTTGTTATCAGACATTTGAAAATCTACAAAAATATTAAAAAATTTGAAAAAATCAAGCATCCTAGGCTTGCATTTAGACATAGTTTACACTATTTGCATTGCATTTCATCTAAATTATTTAAATCTCTAAGATTTACATCAGATCTGATATAAATTGCAGCATTACATCATTAAATAAGCATTTACCTTGCATTTTCATACTCTATTTGTTAGGGTTTGCTTGAAATTGTGCATTTTACATATAACCTAGTCTTTGCAAAAGCAGGGGTTTGTGGTTAAAATATTGTTTCAGATTTTACTACTCCTTTGGGCACTCTTTCAAATATGATTTTGATATTAGTGTTCATGATAGTGTGTTTTTGTATTTACACATTATGTATTTCAACAAGCATATCTTGCTCCTTTTGTTTTCTCTATTAGTTTGTGCTTTGAGTGTTGTATACCTTTACATGAGTCTTATAACCCACTGTCCTAATAGAAATATCCCTTTAAGAAGAAGTATTAGATTAATGGGTTCTAGTGCTCCAGATAGCAACAGTGTTCCTACATCAGAAAATTCATTGAACACCTTTTTTACAAAAGGAGAAACACAAACTTTGCATGATATTATACCTCCTACAACTACAATGGAAGAACAAACATTTCATGATTTTGAAGATCCTATTGATCTGATAACACGTACCTGATGAGCAAATAAACAAACTTGATAAGGAACTAGCAAATTTTCAAGCATTTGTGGAAAAAGAAAGGATAGCTACAGAGGTTGTACCTGTTATTCATAATTTAAGAGAATTGTTAAAAGGACAAGATGGTGTTAATACAATACATGGATTAGCTCATATAGTGAATAATAACATTATGACATGACTGAAGGTGCAAATACTATTAATATGTCATCACTGACTCATACACAAGTATCGGCACCTATACTGACTACTGGAAAGTCTACTTTTACATCATCAATCCTAACCACTAATGCACCTGCTTATAGTAATGCTACCACTAGTGTTGGAGTATATAATGGCATTAATTCTCAGAATTACAAGGCTAAGGGATTCAATTATCAAAACCTAGCACCTAGGGTGACTTCTTACATGAATAATCACTCTCAACCACCTCTCCATTCCACTTATTCTCAACCACCCTTCACTTATAACTATTCTCAACCACCTTCCACTATTCCCAGCCACCTTTTGTTACCAATAATAATCAATCACATCAAAATTTCATGACCACGACCTCTAATTCTCAAACTGCATCTCCTAATGATGCCCTCCTATACCAACTCTTGCAAAGCATGACTTCTTTACAATAGAAGGTGACAAGCTTGACAAATTCTTCTCAACCTAATTTACCAACATATCATGCTCGTAGTCCTTTATCCTTCACAATCCTTAGAACTCCTATGCCTAATAAGTTTGAAACCCCTCGCTTTGAAAAATATGGTGGAAAAGGTGATCCTAATACTCATGTGGCAGCATTCATGGCTATGTAGTGATTTCTTCTTTGAAGAGGACTTTCTAGCGAAACTCTTCCCGTGATCTCTCAAAGATACTGCTTTCGAATGGTTTTGCTCTTTACCTCTGAATTCAATACACTCGTTCTCTCAGCTAGTTGATCAATTCTTACAACATTTTCAAGCAAACATTAGAGCTCAAGTCTCATTGATTGATTTAGTTCATTGCAAATAAGGTCTGAAAGAGAAGTTAATTGAGTTTATTAGTCGATACCAAGCTCTTTATGCACAAATTCAATACTAGATGAACGATGAGGATGTTTAGAAGGTGTTTATTACAAATCTACAACCTAACATCTGTGATAAGATCCTCTTGATGAAATACACCTCTTTTCAACATTTATGCATGGCTCTTTGTGATTATCAACTTTCATCTAGTCAATATGGGAACCAGAACTCATCGGCTCAAGGTGATCAAGCTCATGTCAAAACATCTCACAATAATTTCAAGAGGAACAACAAGAATTTCATTGAAGTAAATGGACAAAATTCAAACAACTCTTCAAAAGTGTTTGCTATCAGTAATCCAAAGAGGGCACCATTTCAGTATCAACAGCAATAAAGACAATTCACTCTAATATCTAACTCTCTACATTCTATTATGAATCAAGCCATAAGCAATAATCTCTTGAAGCTTCCTCCGATTAAATGATTGGAAAGTACTAAAATGCAAGGACCTCACTTTGATGCTAATGCTTTTTGTCATTATCATCAGCAACAAGGGCATGATACTGAATGATGTATGTGTTTTAAACATGAAATTCAAGACCTCATTGACTTGAATGTGATACAAGTAACTGGTGTGAATGACAACAAAAATAAGTCGGTTGCCCCTCCAAATCAAAATTTACAAATTTTTACTAATCCATTTCCTAAGCATAACGACAACAATATGGTAGAACAAAACACAATAGAAGAAGAAGATGACTATCTTGATTATGATGAAATAGTTGGTATGATAGAAGTGGATAAGGAGAAGATTGAAGAATCACCTCATCCACAAGGAAAAGGTATCTATGTTGAGGTTCCTCTGCCGTTATCCCTTCAAGGATTGGGAGTCAACCACGATGCACCAGAGTTACAAATTGAACAACCATGACAAGATATTATAATACAAGGAAAGGATGCCATGGTGGAAAATACCCCATTCTACTGCCAGAATATTAACAAGAGATTGAAGGATCAGAAAAGAACAAGATGATTAGCATCAATGGGAAACAGTAACGATTCCCCTCCTCACAAGCAACAGAAGATTTTAAATATATAAATATTCAAGAAAAAAACACTACCGAATCATCCTGAAAGTACAAATCAAAAAAATACGAACTACTCACACTTTTTATAGAACTTGATGGAGCACTTCTCTAAGATGCTCACAAATTCGAGCCCTTCTTAGCAACAGGTAATTATTTCTAACCTTAGTGGTCACCTTTGTCGTAGCATACTTTTCTCATTTATGTGACCTCCCCTCTTATGTTGTGTTCCCTCGTGATGTGTATTTGTTGTTTAGGCCTCCTAGGATGACCCTTGATACTCTTTTAAGGTCAAGGATACTAGGAGACTACCTCTATTATGACTATTCTTCTATTTTTAACATCATTCTTCTATCCTGTCTTTCCTCTATTTTATTGTCGTGTGTCGTGCCTTAGGGGCATAGCATTGCATTTAATGACCTAGGGGCATCCTCCTACGTGACTGTTCCTAAGGCACTTATTCTCCTCTCTCATTTTATTGTTCACCTTCTTCTAATGATTCTATCTAGTCAGCGGATGATGAAAAACAAACAACTAACTGATATGGACCATGTGTCCCTTCAGCAAGCAAGCAAAAATGGACCTAGTCCATACATGAAGATGGGGTTGATTTATATATCTGACGCTTGGCTAGTAGAATCACTCTGTGTGATATTTGATATTGTCTTATCTTTCTAACAAATCATAATAATACATCTACTCCATGCACTTTGATTGTTTTGTATCTCGCCTTGTTGTTACACTCGATTCTGAGATGCATGCAGTATAAGCCTAGCGGCTATACTCAGAGTCAAACCCATATGTGTAGCCTTGGCTTCTTTGTTTTCATGCATAGATTTCATGTTTTGCTTAGATTAAGATGTGTTTGTGTGAACATTCGATGATTGTGAAGCACATGTCACCTTTGGGGGCATGGGCTTTGTGAAATCTCTTGTTCCCTTGTGTGTTTTCTCTATACCTTAACATGCTTGATATCGGTACACAATATCAACCACCTTAATGTGGGGGCATATATAAGGTAAGTTGTCTAATGATTTTGGTACTAATGAAGCATGTTTGTAAGACCTCTATGGAGGCGGGATGTTGTATCTCCGGAGTGAATGCACATCTTTATCTATATTGCAATCAAGGAAGCCCTCTGCAGAGGTGGGCTAACGTATCTCTTGAGCTAGTGCGTATCCTTTTATTCAAAAGCCCTCTGCGCAGGAGGGATGGTGTATCTCTTGAGGTAGTGCACATCATTTTATTTCAAAAGTCCTCTGTGAAGGTGGGGTTGGATCTTGAGACTATCCTCCCTTAAGCATGTCTTTGGTAGTTTTTGTGGCATAAGCCCAACTGTCAGGTGTGCTTGTAGTGTGTTTGAGATGGTGGGACTTAGAAATAAGCTCCTTCCATCACCTTGTTTGTTGTGTTTAAGATGTATAGTATGTCTATGGCATGCTATACTGTGCTCAGGTCTTCCATGTGTTTTCCCCCTCATGTAGTGTAAAGGGTGCGGCGATGAGTCTCCCCTACACTTGGGTTTTGTATGGCGTGTTTTCCCCCTCGCATAGTGTAAAGGGTGTGGCGATGAGTCTCCCCTACATTCTTGGGGTTTTGTGTTGCAATTTTTATTTCCATGCATTTATATATATGAAAATGAAAAAATTATATCATTGTATTCATCATGTTTTGTGTGACTTCTCTCTTATCTTCATCATGTTTTGCATGTCTTCAATATTATCTTCTCTATGTCTTGTGTGCCTATTACTACCTTCTCTGTGTTCTACATGTCTGCGATGTGTTTTTCTAATGCTTACATGGGACTGGGGGCTAGAAATAGTTCCTCAATCTTTCTGTATGCATTAGCTTCAAGTGCCTGGCGTGTTTTCTATGTTTTTTACTATACTTTAATGCATTTATGGGTCGTAAGGTCATACATACATTAAAGTGGGGGCTAAATGTTATGTAGTAAAATGTCCCCCTTGGACTTTTACCTCCTAAGTTTAGCTCCCGGGTCCCTTAATTTTCATTATGCATGTTAGAAATGAATCCCGAGACAAAATACCCCAAAGCCTATGTCAAATGGGACTTAGGGGACATCTCTGAGCTTAAATCCTAACCCAAAATAGGTCCTAGGGCTTGGGCACCCACGCCCTTGCCCTGCCCTATTTTGTTGGGGTCCTAAATTTGAATTTTGGTTGGAGACCGTTAAAGGTTTCCGTTGCCGACATCTTGAGTTTGAATTACAAAATTTTTAGTGGGAATGCATATATAATCATGTTTAGGACTTCATTTGAAAACTAGAAGATGATTTTGAGATTTTGGCAAACTTGTGATTTTAGGCATTCATTGTGTTGCAGAGAAGACTTGTGTTATTGTGTTTGTTATTGCAGATATGGCTTCATCTTCTCATGGCATGAAAGAGTTTCATCTTTGTGAGAGCTACACCTCTGAGGTGATATCTATTTGTGATTCAATCTATCATTATTTTTTCCTTTGTCCTGCAAGGATACACACTCTCTATCTAACAATGGTGTTGGAAGGCTTGAATGTCATTATGGGGCTTGACCGAGGCAAACTCCTAAACACCACAACCCCCAACCCCTCTCTTGTGATTGCACGTGATAGGTATCAGATCTTGCATAGTGGAGTTGTAGAGGACTGTTACAGAGTGTAAGGAATCAAGATCTGAAGAAAAAGGTAGAAAATAGCTTAAAAAGGGCAAGGGCGCCCTCACCTTTGACCCTTAGTTTCACAACACGGAGAATCTCTGAAGTGGTTGTAGTTAGTAGTGGAAAAGATCTCGAAGCCCTCAGAAAAAGCAACACCTTGGGCTTGGGCCCCCACTCTTTCACCCCTAGCTTTTTCATATTCCAGAACTCTAAATTTGGTATGTATCTGATCCGTATTTAGTGATTTTTTGTAGAAGGATTGTTGTGTTTCATCTGTTTGCTTACGATTTTGCATAATTAGGGTTTTAGGCTTAATCAAGCTAAGAATCAACAAATCACTTAACAAATTCTAAATTTCCTTATCATTCCAAGTGACAGCTAACTTGATAGTTGAGTCCTCTTGTAGAAGTTGTGATTCAACTTGATTAAATGTCCTTGAATGTATTGAGTGAAAGGAGGACCTAACTAAACTATCCATCAATCCCATCAACCCTCTTTTCATATATTACAAGGGATTTTATTGAACTTGACCTTCTGGACCTAGACTAGGACATGACCCTTTTACCATACTGCCCAAAGTAGGGAAACACACCAGTAGAAGCAAAAAAAATTGGGTCCCTGTTTTGCTGAGGCAAAATGGGGCATGTTGTGTAACCACACAACAACTTGCCACCAAAGAAAACCATCAAATTCCAATCAATTCAATAGAGGAGGACAAATTAGAACATAAAGTTCCAACTCCTATTAGACATAAGCATCCTAACCTTTTCGATGGAATCATATTCATTAACAAAACTATATGATGATAAGGAAATCAGGTGTGTGTATTTGATTCATTTCCTTCTTCTTGAGAAAGGTTGAAAATGATAGTAGTTAGTGTTAAGCTACATGATTGGATTTAACCCTCTAAACCAACCTTGGATAGAGCCTTGCTACCAATCGGGCATCCATAGTCCCGGCAAGGTTATCGTTGCAATTCTCCCAAGTAGAGCCCCACTGCCAGTTAGGTGTCCATAGCCCCAATAGAGTTACTTGGATGACCTAAAGAATTTATTTTCTTTGGATTTTCAATATTTTCTTTCTCTTTTCAGTTTTCATATGATATGATCGTGTAAGCACATTTTCAAGGTTTAGGCACTTGCATGTTAGGTTGAGAAGTACAATT
Source organism: Cunninghamia lanceolata (assembly GCA_027924645.1). Lineage (NCBI taxonomy): Eukaryota > Viridiplantae > Streptophyta > Pinopsida > Cupressales > Cupressaceae > Cunninghamia > Cunninghamia lanceolata. Next base: position 18,167,894 of record BSBN01000112.1, on the reverse strand, counting down.
GTAGCAAGGGCAAATCTTTAGATTTTTCACTTAACACAGACACTAGTACTTTCAACTAATCTAAGGTTGTTAAATGTATTCATGTGATGATTCCTTGAACAAAAAAGGTTAATATTGATGAATATGATTTCATAGAATGGATTAAAGTACCTAAGCTTATAGGAATTACAACCTATGTGGGAATTTGTAATTCTTTCTTGAATTACAACAATTTCATTATTTTCTAAAGTGAAAAGGTGTTCCATATTACGTAACCAAAACAAAACTCAACAAGCAAACAAAAACAAAACAAACAAGCAACTATACAAGCAAGTATTTACATATATACATGACTCTAACTTTCCCTATTCAAGCCTGAAAGTAATATTTGAGGAACTGTCCATTGATAGGAAATGGGACATCCTCTCCAGTCAAGGTTTTTAGCCTATAGGTATTGTCACCTAGTATTTCAGCAATCTGAAGGGACCAATCCATAATTTGTCAAATTTACCATGATCTCCTTTCTTTTCGTGGGCTTTATCCCATGATAAAACAAGGTCTGATATTTTAAATGTTTTAACTTTGGCTCTTTTGTCAAACCATCTTTTGACAATAGCTTGATGTTTTGCAAAGTGATTTATAGCTCTATCTCGCTTCTCTTCTAGATGCATGAGTTGCAACAATCTGACCTCTGACTTGTCATCTAGACCTAAGTATTCTTGTGTAAATTGAAGAGTGGGAATCTTTAAATTCACTGGTAGGATAGGGTCCACTCCATACACTAATTGGTAAGGAGAGATGTCTAGGGCTGCTTTTACTCTCGTCCTATCTACCCATAGTGCATATTTTAGTAGGGCATTCCATTCCCTAGGGTTTTATCTACTAATTTCTTCATAATGTTTAATAAGTTCTTATTTGTGGATTCTGCTAATCCATTTCCCTGAGGATAATAATTTGATGAAAATTTTAAGGTTATGCCATATTCAAAAGCCCAATTGGAGAATTTCAATGAAGCAAAAGCAGGTCCATTATCACATACCAGGGCAAAGGGAACTCCAAACCTTGTAATAATATTGTTCTCCAGAAATTTGATCACATCCTCAGTGGTGTATGTTTTGTTGTTGATTGTCTCAGTCCATCTCTAATTTAGTAATCAGTTACTATTAGGACATGCATGTGCCCAGCTGAAGATGGTGGATTGATTGGTCCTATGAAGTCCATCCCCCATTATGCAAAAAGGTGCATCTCCATCACTGGCTGCAAAGGTTGTGCAACATATCTTTCTTTATTGGTAGTCATTTGACAAGTATGATAGTGTTTACTGTGTTCAGCAACATCTTTGAAAATTGTGGGCCAATAATATCCTGCCATGAGGATTTTGTGTGTTGTAGCTAGGTAGGACCCATGTGCTATTCCAAACCTATAATGTAATTCTTGTAAAACCTTATCAGCTTCTTGTCTATCAAGGCATCTGAGCTATATCCCCTCATGATTTCTTTTGAATAAGATGCCTCCCTTCATCATATAATTCTAGTATTTTACTCTTAATGCTCTTCTCTGAGAAGATTTCATGTTGCTCAGAGGTTTTCTCGAGACCAAGATATGTTTAATACTAGAATACCAATCATCTTGACTTTTGGAATCTAATGTATACTGCTAACTGATCAAATTTGGGTCAATTTCTATAATCATTTGGGTCAAAGCTTGCCCTCTGACTAACTTCATTATAGTGATCTCCATGTCATATTCCTGCAAAACAGTGATCCACTTGGCTCTTTTCTCACTAGGCTCACTTTGCATCAGTAGCATCTTCACCGCTGCATCAGGTACCACAGTAATCACCTTGCTTCTTAGGATATGATGGCTAAATTTGTTTATGGCTCTTACCAGAGAAAGAGCTTGTCTCTTCACATCTAGATATCTTAGTTCTGCATCCCTGAATGGAATGCTCATGAAGGCTATTCGTTTCTCTTCTTTGTTCTCATTCTTTCAAGTCAGTATAGCTGCACAAGTATGACTAGAAGCAAAAGAGTATATGTAAAAAAAATTGTGTAATCAGGGCTACTTAGCACTGGGGCATTAGCTATTGCTTTCTTGATGTCTTCAAAGGTTGCCTTTGCTTTTGGAGTCCATTCCATCTTGGCATCCTTCTTCAGCATGGTGTTCAATGGCCTTACTATCTCTGCAAATATAGTTATGAACTTTCTGACAAAGTTTATCTTCCCAAAATAAGATTTCAATTCTTTCTTGGTTGATGGCAACTACAGCTTCATGATTGAGCTTTCTTGATCAAGATCTATGGTGATCCCATTTTTTGACACTAAATGTCCCAATAGCTTACCAATAGTGACATGAAAGATGGACTTCTTAGGATTTAAGGAGATGCCATACTTTTCGCATCTTTGGAGCACTTTCCTCAAATCTGCAATGTGATCTCCTCTCTATTTCGAGAAAACTGTTAAGTCATCCATGTAAATAATGATGCACTAACTAACTAACCCTCTAAAGGCAATGTCCATAGCATGTTGAAATGTTGCTCCAGCATTGATCAGGCCAAAAGGCATGCGCATCTATGTGAATATTCCCCACTTGGTGGTGAATGATATCTTCAACCTGTCTACCTTATCTACCATGACTTGGTTATATTCAGAGAATCTGTCTAAGAAAGACATCATTTGTGCTCCATTGACCATCTGGAGAACTTCATCTAATGAGGGGAGAGGGTAGTTATCATTCTCTGAAGCTTTGTTTAGATTCCTTAAATATACACATAAATGGATGTCCCTATTCTTCTTTCTCACAGGTACTAGGTTAGCTACCCATGTGGAGTGTCTTACTGGAAAAATAATTCTAGCTGCTAGGAGCTTCTATAGTTATTTAAAGATTATTGGTTCTAGCAAGGCATTCACTGGCCTTTTCTTCTATCTGAATGGTTTGACATCGGGCTTTAGTGGTATAGTGTGAGTAATGATGGAAATATCATTTGTTTGCAACTCATCATACGTCCATGCTATCACATGTATATAATCTCTCAGGGCATGAATTATCCCTTCACGCTCTGCTAAAGTGCATACTTTTCCTATGAGGATATTTCTGATGTCTGAACCTTGACCTATATTGATAGGCTCATACTTGTCGCCATCTATTTTGGGCAAATCCTTTTGCTTAGTGATATTATCCAAATCAAACATTCTCTCAAGCTCAATCATTCCTTTGGGGATTTTGTTATTAGGTAACTCAATGATCTCTTCATCATCGCATGTCTGATCACCAAGACTATGCTCATCTATTACTTGAGCTTCAAATATGTCTCTGTTGGCAATGAAATCAAGAATGTGTTGGTCATCCTCAAAGACTTAGAAATTTATCACATTGTCAGGTATCTATGGCACTAACACTAACTCAATTCAGAATTTCTTAAGTCCTAACACTGTCAATGGCTTTAGGGTACTAGCAACTACAACTAAAGCATCTACATGTTGATTCTCTTTCCTTGGAACATGAGTGAGGTTAAAGGCATCAAATCCTTCAATTAAGTCACACACATTGTGTTTGTAATTGCATAGCTTCTTGTAATTGTGTGCATAATGTTTCTTCACTTGTTTAACAACTAGCTCTAAATTTCAAAACACATGCAGTATCTTCACCTGTTTCTTCAAAGAAAAAAGTAGGCCATGGATCAATGCTTCATACTCTGCCACATTATTCGTGCAGTGAAACTGGAGCCTATATGCAGCAAGATAAGATTTTCCTTGTGGATTAATAAAATCAATTCCTACTCCAACACCATTCTTGGACTTGGACCCATCAAACCTTAGTATCCATGGTTTCTTTGTTGGTGGATCCTTACCCGGACCTTCTTTCTTTCTTTTGGCATAGGCAACACTTCCTACAGATATCCATTTAATTCTCTGTGGTTCCTGCTTGATCACCTCTGGATGCTTTTGAGGAACTAAGACATCTGAATATTCTTCGACCTTTTGTTTTTGTGGACTGATTGTTTTCATATGCTTTATCCTAAGATATTACAATCTTTTCTTCTATTTCTTCTTAATATTTTTCCACATTCTAACAAAGTAACAGATGATTATTCTCATCCATATTAGTCTTCTCAGTCATCTCTAGCAATAATTGCTTGTTTCTCAGACATATTCTTTCTGCCTTTTCAACTATGTCAAGACATACAACACAAGTATCTTCTAAATGTGACTTTCTATGCAGTCTAAACCATCCTTTCATAAGCACATCCCTGGTAGATGTCCTCTACAACTGGCATCTCTGAACTTCCCTGGATAGGTACCTTTCAAACTCATGAAAATGATTAGCTTCATCTTCATCTGATGAATCATGACCAGGTTCTACTAATATGCTTGTTCCAAGCATGACTTCATCCTTCTTATCATCCTCATATACATGCATGCACATGAGTATTTCCTCTATCTTGACTCCTTGAGGCTTTAACGCATATACTCCTAGTTCTACCTCAAGATATAGTACCTCATTGTTCTAATAATATTCTGTGATCATGTGTTTCATCTGAGGTTCTGCTTCAATACGGACCTGGTTTGGGATGCCTCTCCAGGGTAACCACATGTGTGAAAAGTTAGTGGATATGTATCCATTGAGGGTTTTGGACTAGTCTCTACTCAAAAGCATACCATAGGTATCAGGAATATCAACCATCTGTATGTCTATGAAATGTTACACCTTAGGGTCAGATGCTAACTACATATGGATATGAGTCAGTTCCCCTATGACATTGACTTCTGACTTATCTAGTTGAGTGACTTTCTTTAGAGACTTAGCAAGAGAAAGACCTAATGCCTGACATATAGAGAGGGGCATGACATTTGTAGATGCACCAGAATCTACTAGGAATATGTAGATTCTTTCCAAATATCCTTAGAGTAAGGAGAAATGGAGGTGATTCAAACTTTTCTTTATATAACGCTACCTGGGATGCATCTGCAGTATGAACTTGAGCTTTGTATTTAGGTTTAAAAGGAGTGTCCTTAGGTATAGGATCTTTGATAGGGAATTTACTAGGAATGTCATCCTTCACTATAGGTTCTTCTAAAGACTTAAGGAAAGCCTTCTTTATGACCAGGGTCTTGAGTAATTCAGACAAGGATAAGCTAATCTTGATCTTATTCATTTCATCAGCTAAATATACAATTAACTTATCATATTTAGTTAACTAAGTCATACCTTTCATTACAGTTGCAGATGATGCAAAATGATGTTGATTTACCTTTGGAGGTCCTGGATTGTTGCTAGCATTTGGATCTGGAGGAGTATTGAAATTGTTTGGTGGAATTGAATTGGTCAGTGGACCAAGAGAATGATTATTGTTACTCCTCAAATTGTAATTATGATGTCTTTGGTACTATTGGAAGGCATGGACCTCATCAGCCTCTTGTTCTAGTGCATTGTCATCCTCAAAAGGGAAAACAGGTATATCAAATGCTAATGCCGACTCTTCACAGACTAATGTATAGTTCTCATGCACCGTGTTCATTTGATGTTGGTGATGCATAGAGATTTCTAGGACCATTGTAGATTCATACCTCAGGGGTACTATTTCATTGTCTTCAAGGAAAGTAACCTCCCTTGTAGTGTTTTGTTCTTCTTCTTGAAAGATACTAGCAACAATTTTGAACTGAGGAGAATCCAGTTCAGCATGGGCACTGGTGTTGTGAATTCTACACCAATTGTTTAGTGTAGCTTCAGCTAAGTTGACTCTTGTAGTTTGCTTCAGTTCAATAGGTGCCTGATAGTCTAAAGGTGAAGACAAAGAGTCATTGGTAGGTCTGGTATTCTAGACTCTATGTGGTCTAGGAGCATTATTGTTATTGAAACCCCTATCATTGTTGTATCCTTTGTCAGGATATCCTCCATCATTATTATATCCCCTGTCAGGATATCCTCTATGCTTTTGGTTCTGTGCATTAGCCTAAGAATAGAAATTTTGGATCCTCAAATGTGTCACCTCAGTGGTTAGCTTCTTTAGCTGAGCAGCTATTTCTTTGATGTATTCCTTTTATTCTTGCACCTTAGCCACTACATTATCCTGACTAGGGGAAAAGAATGAAGTACCATTTCCATTTGGTATGTTTTCAATAGGAGCATACCCTAGATATGGAACTATATGGTCATTTCCCTAAGGAGGAATTGCATTGATTGGAGGAATTTGCAAAGGATTGACTATTGGAGCAGGATTTGACAGAGCTGCATTGATGTGTTGCATCTGGTTAGGTAATGCAAGTGTCCTATACTAGGTAAAGATCCATGTCCTACTTGTTTCATCTCTGTGTTAACTTTTACAACCTCTGTATAAGCACCAAATAAATTTGTCACAGCAGGGTTTGCTCTTCTTACAAACATGGATGTCAAGGGATCTAAGGCTGAATAATAGACCAATAACATAGCACCTACATCAATGACATATGGATCTACAAGTCTGGTGTAGGCCTTTTGGAAATGGTCATTAAAGTTGGCAATGAGTTCACCTTCTCCTCGCCTAATCTCAGCGAAGCGATGATAAACTGTAGCAGCATCTGTAGAGATCCTGTATCTATCTTTAAACACATCTTCCAGCAATTGCTAGGAATTAATGGAGTTCTTAGGAAAATTCACATACCACTAGTATGCCTCTTCTCCTAGAGAGTAGGGAAACAGTCTACAAATTACATCTTTATGTTGTATTCTCACTCTAAAGAAAGCCTCTTTGAAGGTTCTCAGATGATCTTCTGCATCCTGATATGGATGATATCTAGGGCACAACTTATCTAGATTCTTTGGTAAGTCATTATAATTTGTAAAGGTCAAAGGTGAATCATCATTAAAGAAATCCATAGGGATTTGCACAGGAACTACTGGTGGTGTAGGGATTGTTGGTCTAAAGACAACAAGCCTAGGTTGGACACTAGCTGAACGCGGTCGCGGTCTAACAGCAGGTAATTCTTGCAAAGGTCTAATGGATCTTGACCTAGTAGTAGGCCGGTGAGCCAGTTCTTTAAATCAAAGTGAACTTTAAAGATTTAGACAGAATCTTCACAAAGATATGAGCAAATCCTTTATAGAAATGGATATTTACGGTCACTTATCCCAAATGATAAGATATTTAAGAAATCTTTGTAGTAATATAAATCTTTCAGTTCAAGTTTAGAATTATGACAACTCTCTGTAAATATCTGACCAATTATCCTTAAGGAAGAGATATTTGCACACAAACTCTTCAAATTATTGAATATCAATAGGATCTTATTGATGGTGTTTTTGGCACACAACAACGTAGGTGAAATACAGGTATATCACCTCTCTTGAAAAAGGTATCCTATCCAAGATAGGACTACCCCAAGGATAATATAGCTAGGTCTTAGCTTGCATGGAATAACTGAGTTAGAATGTGATTAGTTGTAACAAGGGGACTTACATGTGACATAGGCTTTGTGAAAAGATGGCAACAAAATGTGCAGACCCTATGGTACTTTCAGCAGATTTGAAATGAAGGTGCTGCTTAGAAACCTAAATCTAACAAACTCTATGTAAATAAAATGCAAAAGGAGGAAAGGGGAGAGAAAGGGTTAGAGATCCTATAGAAAATTATAGAAATGATCAATAAATAAATAGACAGATTCCCAATAATAAACAAATCTCTGCTTAACCAGGTAGCCCACAATGCCACAAAGATTGTGCAATCTTCTAAGGAAACATAATGATTTTCAAACTATGGAGGATTCATGATCAAACACCCAACTATTAGCACAGCTTAATGAATTCACACAATCGAACTCAACTCATACAAAATATGCCCAGACTAACCATGTAAAGTGACCTACAATCAGCAAGCCATCAATGGTATGGACAAGAAATCCATCAAATATATGAATGATTAATCACAAATGCAACTGAATAACTAATTTTGGATTGATATGAACCATGAAATCAAAAATGAGACAACACATAAACACAAATTCCCAGCAACCTGTAAAACTTGCTTTGTATTGACTAAATTTTGGTCGAGTCTCAACAATTCATTATCAAATCTTACCTGTTACAATGAGAGAATGATGGCCCTTTTATAGACAATGCACCATACCAAGTTTTTGAATGGATGGTGGAGATTAACTCAACACCCATGGTCTAGATTACATAGCATTTAATGAGATACATCAGTTTGTTGCATTTTCAAATTTCTCTTTGTCTTGTAGGAAAAAGACAAAATACAGCTTTCAAATACATTGAATCTGGATAAAATGGATACCCATTTGGATATACATGCCAAAGAGCCACTTTCCAAGGTGAAAGAAAGTCAAAATAAAGTCAAATGACATGTGAAAAGTTGAGCTGATGTGGCTTGATGGGATTCCAATTACTAACTGGATCACTCCATTGCTCATCACTTTTGAATTGTCTAATAGGACAAATCAGTTCTCCAATGTGTAGAATAGTTAAGAAAAGTTTGTGAAATGTTTTTAATGTAGATATGTCCAACTGGATGCTTGTTGGACTAGTTCTTCATGACTGGATGACTGGGATAGCTGTGAACATCTCATGAATATTGAACTGGATCTGTAGGAACAATAGCGGAGTAGACCTGATCTCCTATGTCTTCAATCTCCTGGGACTCATCTCCACCATCTTTGACATCATATAGACTTTCTTTTGTATGTGCAGCATTAATTTGGTTAATAAAATGTCAATTCTTCATGTTCACATCAACACTACATCTTTGTGTGTTCACCTTCCAAGACAGTTCCAACAAGCTCCTGTGTCCTCCAAGACCTACAATCCACAAAGCCAAGCATCAATTTCATCTTAAACAATCAATTTCCATCAATTTGGATCAAGATATATCCACTTGCATGCATAGATCAGTCAGGAACAGCGCAAACTTAATGTTGCTTCCTTATAGACCTCTTCACAAATCCAGTAATTTTCATATGGTTTTCTGAGTTTTTTACCATTTTTAAGTACCCATTTGGCCAATATGATGATCTATGAGGTTTTTGTGGCCATTAGGATCCATCTGGAGACATTTATTTCATGTTTTTATAGCCCTTTTTGCAAAAAGTAGGATTTTTGGGGGTACTGACTTTTCAGGTGCGGTGGCATTAATTAACGTAAAACATGCCCAAAATCCACACAAACATGGTAAAAATGTTCATCAAGATGTGATAAATAGTTGTACGATTCAATTTTACAAAGAAAATCCAATTTACACCTTCAAAAAATGTGTTTTTTGGCCCAAATTAGCAAAAAGCGTTGATTTTGCGTCTCATGGACTAAAAGTCGGTGGAGGTCAAATTTAGCACTAAGTTCACTTCATGCATTTGGTGGGGATTTAGGCTTGGACTAACTAATTAGAATGATGCTTGATGAGGTCAGTCAGTTCACTTTTTAGTGCAGGTCTGTCAGCAATTTTTTTAGCGCTAAACATCTTAGGTGCTTCCAGCGGGGAATTTGGGTCCAACCGACTAGCGCCACTTTCACCTCCCACCGACAAAAGGCAATGCGATGCGATTTTAGCACAAGTCAGTAAGGTCTGATTTTAGGGCTAGGGATGCTTTTAAGGAGTTAGCGAGAATTTGGGCTAGCGCAGACTTTGGGGGGTTGTGGATAAAGTTAGTTGGACTACCTTTTAGTGCAAGTCGGTAGGGGCTATTTTTGGCACAAGGTAGTGAGGTGACTTTTTAGCGCTAAGTGCAGTAGGAGGCATTTTTAGCACCAAATTTGGAAATGTCCAGGGTGACAGTATATTTCAAAATATATTGTCAGGATGTTTGAGATAGGTTCCAAATCCATAGGATTTGATATGCAGATTCTAGATTTTTGAGGTTCCACCAGATTTCAGACTTAGCCATTTTTTAGGGTTTTCAGGGTTTCAGACTTAGCCAAATCAAGGCTTCAGGACCATGTGACAGAATGAAATTATATGAACCCCTTAGTGAAATCTTGTAAAATTTGACATGATTTTGCAACTCTAAGACCTGGAAACTAGGAATTTCAACATGACATATCCTGTAGTAGCAATTTCAAGGACAATATCCAGTGACCCAAGATTTTAAATCAAAATGCAGTAACACCCAACTTCAGTGCAGAAGGCAACAAATGACTATTTTTTAAGCACAAGACCACTCAAGACACCTCCAAATCAATCACAAAAGACATCAAATCACTCCAATCATGCAAAATACTCAAATCTGAAGAAAATCCTACATTCTAAGAACATATCCACCTTCTCATCATCATAAGTAACAAAGGTTGAGACCTCATGCCAAAGCAAAGAAAGGGGGTCTCCATTTGGCAAAATGGGGCATGTGTGCAAGGCACAACAGATCTTTACGGAAACACTTAAAGCCTTGAACTGAATTGAGAAATTTCAAAACAATTCTTTGAAGGAATGCAATCAAACTCTTCTTTAGGATGAATTCCTTTAAATTCTAGTGATCTCGGCCCTCCTTCTAGCGCCAAAAACCTGTTGATGTGTTTGTTATGCACAACAACAAGAAATAAAAGTCACATTACACTTTCATTTATCTTGAAGAATATGACGAACTCAGAGAATTCATGATTCCAAGTCACTGTGTGTCAGGTCATGACAATCCTGTTGTTACTTAGGGTTTGATGTGATATGTTGTTTTCCAATAGGGGCCTTACGTACTGTCAAGAAATCTCGTCCAAATATTTATCCTATTTCAGCTAATCTGTATATACTCTTAACAAATTGCATCAAATCTTATAATCTTTAGCTAGGATGTGCATGTATTTATGTAAATTTGTCTTAAGTTTGATCAATTCTTTTGAAACTATCTCTAGCTAAGACTATTCTAATGATCTTTCTAACTTTGATTAGTTCTTCTGAAATTCTTTCAAGTTTGAACTAATCCTCACTTCTTTACCTCAAATTCCTTCAAATATTGTGCAAATAAGCAAGTATTTCACTATCATTTTCCATTATTTGCATGATATTCAATATGATATGTTATTCTTATTCAAATATGCTAAACATATGCAATTATATGTGTTAATTCAACATATTTTCTTTATATCTACTTGTTATTTACCATTATTTGCAGCTCTGTATGATTATTTATGAAATTGAAATGAAATAAAAGGAATGCAAACTGAAATTCTAAATTTACTAAAAATACTAAGTTTCAACCAATGATCCACATGCAACTTTGATAAACCAGACAGTCCACAATTATGCATGGCAAGTGCTAATCTTCAAAGGAATAAGATGATGACAACATGCACTAGTTGAATGCACCTTTGAGGAGCGCAACAATTCATGGTGACACATCAAGAAATCATCCACAAGATTACACAAAGTTTATAATTAGGTAGTAATCTGAGTCTCCATTATCATTCAGTATGCTAAAAGCATGCACATATACATTTGATCTTGAGAAAGAACCATGGGGAATCACAAAGTCACAAAAATTGTATACTTAGTGTTCACAAGTTCATCAATTCAATCTCAATTAAGCTCCTAATACTTTACAAATGACAATCAATATCCTTTTATAGGACCAGGATAAGATTCGGTTAAAATGATCCAATGGTTTGGATCTCTTCAAAATGATCAATGGTTCAAATTACCTTGACCAAGTCAATAGACAATAATAGTGCCACGTGTTGCCAGCAGGCAACCATTAGCAAGAAATAGCTGGCAAGGAGTATCCTTTCAATATCTTCGCAGCAGTATCCTACTCTGACATATCGGACCCCTCAGTGATAACCACACCTATATCTAACTTCTTATAGAAGTCATATGCATGTACTACTATGTCTATTTGTGATTTGTCACTCACTTGGACGTGTAATCTTGCATAGTCTAATGCCTTTACCTATTCATCCAAGGATACTATCTTTGTTGCCCTGCTATTGACTTCCTTGTCATATGTCTTTACCTTAACACTTAACTCCGCCATCCCATCCATGACATTCTCTATAAAATGCTTCATAGGATCTTCTGATACATCCCTAAATCTATCCTTGAATGTCTGGAAGAACTCTTGTTCATCTGGTGCCCCTATTTCAACCATGAAGTCACCACTTAATTATTTTATTACCTTCATTGCATCTGAAAACATGTCATGGATATTTGTACTTAAGTCTCCTATCTTGGACATGCATGTCTTTAAAACATCCATTTCAAATTGTAGTTCTGGGATCCATGTGCCTACCTTAGGAAATGATTGGATAGTCACAATTTTGTTCCTTAGAAGATCTTGATCTTCTATTTTCCTGACTGCCTTCAGTCTATCCAAGGTATAGTCAAATTGCTTGAGCCATTTCCCAGATGTCCTTTTCAAAGATTCAGTCTCCTCTTTCAATGCAGATGATGCATTCCAATTCGACATGGATGTCCTCATCGTCTTCTCCCCAGCAATCATAAATCGCATGAACAAATTGCTCATGACTTGGGCTTGATGTTTTTGAGTATCCAAGCCTATTATTTCCTCCTTGAACTTACTAATGCTAAGGCAATGGGCCTTTCTAATTTTTGCACTATGGAGGCTAACCCTGTGGGTTTCACTAAACCTCTAATGAATGTTTGCAATTAAGCATTCTGCTCCTTTAGTTCTTTATTTTTGGCCTTCATCTTCTTCATTCTAACAACCACAGCCTCAGTGCTCTCCTTGAGCTCCTAGATATCCTGGTCTGCTATCAAATGTCCAAAGTCAATGGAAGTAACTTGGAATTCATCTGCCCTTATTTCTCATTTGCACTTATCCACCATGGGAACTGCCAATTGTGTTGTCCTCTTTCTGGTTACAGCATCCCTCCTTATCGTTGATACAGACCTAGCCTTATGCTTGGGCTTAGCACTATCTAATGTGAATAAGGATTTGAAATCAAATGGTGTTGGCTCATGTTCTAGATGTGCTATTTCAGACGACATCCATGAAAATGTAGAAGATCCTCACCCCATTTGGTCATGTTGCTCCATCTGAGCATCTTGTATTTCCATTTCCTTGTCTTGATCCTTTCATGGTGGGATTTCTTCTAGATTTTCCTGTTGTTTTCCCTTATTTAGATCACCACCCTTATCCACGTGGACCTCCTCATGCTTAGGTATATGTTGGTCCATGTGTGGCTCTTCATCTTGCTTATCATGACTAATGTCATCCTTACGATCATCTTCACTTTGTTCTCTTTCTGGACCTTGCTCCTGGATGTTCTGATAGTCTAGTGGCTTTTGGTCTTCATGTGATATGTTAACCTGTTTATCCTAACCTATTTCATTCACAGTACCACCTTCTACTTGCTCTTCTGATTAATCCTGAAGTTGATCATCTAGATGAGGCCCTTCTTCATTTTGCTTTTGAGCACCCTCATCAGTTCTTTTCTCTATTTCAAATTAGGTTGTATCTTCCCCTTTTTCACTTGGTTTTGATAGTTATCAATTTGATTATGGTGATTAGGTAAGGCAACTTGCATTTGGATTGATCATGGCCCTAATGAATTGCCCCAATTGTTGATCCTGCGTGATTGGAATCCTAAACATGAGTCCAACCTGCCTATACCCTACCTTTCAGAGTACAAAGATGAATTCTCTAGACTTAGGACATTGACCTACACCTTGTTACTTCTGCATGTCCTGAGAAATAAGTCATGGGGTAGTGTAAATACTTGTTGTCCAAAGCTTTTGTATATAGTCTTTCTTGTTTCTAGTTAGGTTTTCATTAAGTAGTTTGTTGTTTTAGATTAGTTTCTACTTCCTATTTTCTATTTTCCTTAGTTGTTAGTTATTAGTTGTTACTTTCATTTTGCTTTGGTTAGAGTAGTCTACTTTGTTTAGGTTAGTTACTTTTCTTGCTTTGCTTTCTCTTCCTGCACTTGATTTTCTGGGGTTCTCCATTTCTTGAACGTGGTGGCAGCTATGCAGACCTACAAAAGGTCCTCTTTGGGTAAGTAATCTGGAGGTTTTCTTTGAGAAACCTTGGTTTTCTATTCAGGTCTTCCTGCGGGTTCCATTGTTATTCTTCGAACAATATGATGCTTGTTCATTGGAAAGGAGTCATTAGTTTGGGTCACTTGAAGTATTTCTAGTCATATATCTTTCACATCTTTAAATAATCCTGAAACTTCCAAAGGAGTCTTGGTGATCTTGGTGTATCTATTTCAGATATATTGTTCATAGCTAGTTGATGAAGATATGTTCCAATGCTCAAGACCTGACTTCCTCCAGAAGTTATACTATGAAATGTCTAAGTCAAGGTGAACAGAACTAAGACAGGAACAATACACAGTGCCAGAGTAAAAGGGTCTGCATTCCTCTACAGTTGCATATTTTCTCCTGCGGTTGTGAAGGTATAATAAGAAGTCCAGAATGAATGTTGGTTATGAATCTTTGAGTCTCATATGGTCTACAATGAGAGTTTTGATATGATAGGTGAATTGGTCAAGCATGTTCTTAAGAGACAAGCCGACAGGCATGTTAGATCTTTATGCAGAGAAAATATATTATTTAAACTATCAATCTAAGTGGTTGAATGATTGGTGCTGACTTATATGAAGATTTTTAAATGATTGTTTGGGTCCGCATTACTATTTGTACACATGATTAAGTCGACAAGGTAGAATACATTGTATTCACGCTTCATGTCTGGCTTGCCGACCTGATTATGAGATAAATCTTGTTGCGGATATAAATACTCAATGGAATACGATATTGAAGTATGGAGATATGTGATATGTGTGCGAATTCGAAGTGTGAAGGATTATAAGTAGAGTACAAAGCCAAAAAAGTAAACAAGGGCAGAAAATAGAGTATATGTAGTAAAGTTGGGAAGCAAGGCAGAATAAATGAAGACCTTTGAATCTATGTATTGAACCTACAATGGAACTGTGATCCAGCATATATGATAGATACATTTACAGTAGTTCATCTCCTGGCAATGAGCCAATCTTTCTTCTATCTTCAATCTATCTTTCTATGTGGACAATGAGTATACTTGGATAGTGAGTCCACTTGGACAGTGAGTCCACTTGGACAGTGAGTCCACCTATAGTGAGCATTTCTTTGGGCAGTGAGCCTTTTGTAATCCAGTATTGTTATCCTAATATATTGTGAGCTAACACTCACCGTGGTTTTTCCCTTCTTGGGTTTTCCACATAAAAATCTTGGTGTCCATGTGTTATGTCTTTATGGTTGCTATTCTTATACTTATTCTGCTTTCACATTATTGATTTTGGAAATTAGATTAATGAACATATTAAGAAGTGGTTTTGTAGAATATTGATTCACCCCCCTCTCAGTATTCCTTACATTTAAAAATTGGTATCAGAGAAAGGTTCCTTGGAAAAAGCCTAACAACTTGAAGAAGATCTGGGAGAATTCACTCATGGCAGCTAGAAGATTTGGAAATCTCTCAAACAATGTTGAACTGGAAGCAGCTCTTATGGATCTTGAAAAATCTGAAGCAGAAATCAAGGATCTGAAGGATAACATACAAGAAGCTGATGAATGCATTTTAAAGCTAAAAGAACAAGTCAAGAAATTCAAACAAAAATACAAAGAGGTTAGTGAACAATTGATATTAGCAAATGAAACCTTGGATGATTTGAAAGTGGAAGTTATAGAAAGAGATAAAGTAGAAGAAGATCTAAACCTAATGATAAAAAGCAAGTCAGAAGAATGTGCCAAACTTGAAAAAGAAGTTGTGAGCCTGAAATCAGACTTGGAAAAAGCTAAGAGCTATGAAGAAAAGTTCAAGATAAGTTCTATAAAACTTGATGAGATGATTGTTAGTCAAAAGAGTTCTGATGACAAGCAAGGTTTGGGATTTGAGAAAGGAGAAAGTTCAAAATCAGATCAAGCAAACACTGTGTTGAAGAAAAACAAAGGCAACCAATTCAGGAATCAAAGAAGAAGACCTAGAAGACCTCCGATTAGATAGCTAAATGCTTAAAGGTACCCATCTTTCACTGGCCACTATTTTAATTGCAATAAGTTTGGTCATAAAGCTACTTAGTGTAAGAGTAGAATAAATCAGAATGTTCCATCATTCTCTGTTCAATGTTTCAATTGCAAGTAAATTGGTCATAGATCAAATGAATGCAGAAGTCTGGTAAGGGATGGTTTTTACAATGCAAGGAATACTCAATCATTCAATGGAAAGTGTTTTGCATGCAATAGATTTGGACATATGGCTAATCAATGCAGATCAAATCCAATCAATAGAAGGAATCAAGGACAAAGGAATGTGGTATGCTACAATTGCAATAAGTTTGGACATGTTGCAAGATTCTGCAGAAATAGAATTGTAAAAAGAGATTATCCTACTGAGAAGAGGAAAATAGAACAGAGAGAAGATAAAGGCAAGAACAAGATTGATCCAGTGGAAACCAAGAAGGATATGAGCAAGGTCTAGATTAAGAAAGATGTTGACAATATAAGGGATGGATCCGCACCAGTTTTAGGTGCAGATATTTCCTCAAGGAAGTAGATTGTGAGCTCTAGCTCAAGGGGTGATGCAATGAAAATCTTAATTCCCCAACCAGATAGTTAGTGCTAGAATCCAGCACAAAGATATGTTGAAAAGATGCATATGACAAATTCTTTGAAAGAAATTCTGGTGAAAAAGGTTTAAGTGTGGAGCATTACAGAGCAATCCTAATAAATTGTATTATGTATAGATGTGTTTGACAGCTTTTTAATAGGAGCATTTATGGTGATTAGGTCAAGATAGATAAAGGATTAAAAAGGGGCTCATTCAACAGAAAATTCATTCTAAATTCAAATTTTCAATTGTCTAAGGCAAACTAAAGGGAAATTCCAAGTGACTCAGTGATTTCCAAAGCAAATCAAGACAAGACCAAAGAAAACCCTAATTCGGTGAAAAGAGGTATTTTTCATATTCAAAACCCTACTGTGAATTTATTTGAATCTTTGCAAAAGATGGCAACTCCACATGTGATTTATATAACTGAAAGAGCATGGCCAAAATTCAAGAAGCATCCATTCAAATCAACAGAAGTTGATCCAAATGGTGCATTTTCATAAATTCCATTTGGTGTTATGCATGCGGAAGACGTTAGGGCTTATATACATGTTCCCCTAGAAGAACATGGAGGTAGTCAATTCAAAGATCTGTATCTAAATTATCTGAGTGACAATAAGCTTGATCTGAAGGAAGAATTCAAGGTATTGGAAGAAAAGAAACTTCTTCAGTATATAGATTTCCCTGTTTTCACAGAAGATGAATGGGTCTAGTATGTCTTAATCTGAATTCATGATGAGTTTATGTGGCTCAACTCTACATTCAAGATCACCAAAGATGCCATAAGGGTCATCACAGGACTAAACTCTACCAGTACAGTGCTTGTATTGAAGGCTGTGAAGAATGATACAGTGATGAAATCCACCAGAGCCAAGTTTGATAAAAGGGCATTGACGATCAGTGATATTGAAGATCATGTAGTTAGATTTGCATCCATGGTAATCGGCTATAAGGTCTACTTCACAAATTGGGAAAACTCTGTCATCGGTACAACCATTTATACTACCTATCAAATGGTTAAGGAAAATGCAAAATATGACCTATGTGAACTACTCCGACAGTAGTTAATGGAAAACTTGAAGAAAACAAAAGAAAGCAAATACCCTTTCAAATTTAGTACGTTGATCCTGTGTTTATTTTTCTATTTTATGCAAGAGTTACCAGGCATGAAAAATCATTTTTGGACTGGAGACAAACCAGTTGTAGTACAGATTAGGAACCTGTTGAGTAACATAGGAAATATTAATGCACAAAACTCAGCCCTATGGGGCTATTTTAAAAACTTCCAAAAGTTAATGCAATCCAGGGAAAGGATCCCTAGATCAGTTGTTGAAAAATATAAGGACACTATTTGCTTTATTGTGACAAAAGACCAATGTTTGATGGAGGTCGTTGAGCCTAGAACAGTATGGGTTATGCCAGTGGGTTATGAAGTAGATGGAGGAATATTGGAAAATTATGCCCAACATATGCTAAGCAAACCTAGAGATCCCAATGAAGAAAAATTTGGGACTTATGAGGAAGTGTCTGCAAAAATACATGTTGAGGTGAGAAAACCTAAAATTTCAAGAAAGGCCCAAAAGATGGCAAAAGATTATGCCCTAAAAAGGGGTTTCACCAAAACATAAATCAAAGAGACGAGAAAAGGCACAAGTAGAGAGAGAAGCAAAAGAGAGGAAGGAAAGTGAACCGGTTAAGGCTCCGAAAGAGCCAAAGAGGCAACCAGAGAACCCAACAGTAACAAAAAGAAGAACTAGAGGCTCTACTTCTATGTTCTCTAGTTCTACACCCTCTTCAAGTGTGGAAACCCGCGCAACGAGCCACAAGAGATAGAAAACCAAAGGTCGTAGAATGTATGTCAATATAGGAGCAGATGAGGAAGAGACTGAATCTAATGAGGAAGTGAAGAAAATGAAAACTAAGGCCACCAAAGCCTCCGAGAGTAGCAAGAAGAAACCTTCTGGTAAAGGAAAAGTTGAGAAAAGGTCAAGGCAAGATGAGTCTCAAACAGGAGAAGCCACTATAAGTCTTGAGGATGTCCAAAAGCTATAACTATTGATGGCAATTTAAAACCCATGGCCCAACTGTATGATGAATATAATGATCTGGACAAAAGAATTATTAAGACTACTGTTGTCAGATATTTGGACATCTACAACAAAGCCCTTATTGAGATTATTACTGATCTCCCAAATAGCTTGGGCAATATAATGACTGCAAGAAAGCAAGCTGCTATGGCTAAGGATGTGGAGCTCATAGAATATACACCGATAAAGTTATGTCCGGAGATCACACCGGAGGATAGAGCAAAAGTCTCCAAAGGAATTCAGAACAAAGAAAAGGATGAACACTCTCATGTCAGATGACATTGAGAAAGTAGTAAAGGATACAGAGGAAATCATCTTGAGAGTGTTAAGGGATCATCATCTCTCAACTATATATGATAAAGCAAAAACAAATGTTGGGGTGGGTACATGTATTCTTGAGGAAAACATGGATCAAGGATTGCACAGAAGTGGTGAGGAGCTGAAAGAGAAAGATGATCCAAACCTTGCTACTGATACTACAGTTAAGGATCAATCCAAAACAAGAAAAATGTGAGGAACAAAATAAAGATGATGATCTAAAAGAAGAACAAGTTGAAGAAAACTCTTCTCTGGAACAAAAGAATAATGCTAATGAGGTCATGGATTTAGATCCTCTAGAACAAAACCAAGAAGAAGAAGTCTCTGGTATAGCAAGAGACACTACGGAGTCGATCAAAGAATTTTTGGAGAAAGAGAAACAGGTCCTAGATGAGCCTAAATTTTTACAGGGACCAATAAACCTAGACTCAATGTCCCCTATACAAAAATTTAAATTGGTTTCAATTGTGCAAGCAAAGGCACAGGAAGAAATTTTGAAGTCACACATACATGACAGTGAACTAATTAGTGAGGCATCCAGCATTTTGGAGAAGCTGATGCCATCATATCAAAAGGACACTTCTATGTCTTCAAAAAATCAATTAAAAGGACTCATAAACTCTGTGAGTGAGCATTTTGAATCTTTTGAGAAATCTACTGAAACAAAAGTGAGACAAGAGTTTGATGAGAAAAGATTAAGTGAGTTGAAGACTATGATAGTAAATGACAAAGCTCTACTAGACAATAGAATGAAAGGCATACAAAGTGCTATCAAAGAAGCGGGTTACCTGTACAAATTTTGTTTATCTTGGACGGAAGCCACAGAGGAGCTAGAAGAAAAGATAAAGGATCTAAAACTGGAGCTGATAAATATTTCTAAATCATTTGACCCAGCAGTTGAGTTGGTGAACAGCAAAGAAATACAAGTAATTAATATTCATGATGGGTTAAGTAATCTTGTGATTAAGAAGGATCAAATGAAAAATAAAATGTGTCATTTGAGAGGACTAATTAGTCCCAAGTTAGATTCAATGATTAGTGTTGCAGCAGAAGCATGGGTAGCTTCACAAATTGACACACCTTCTGATATGCAAAAGGCAAAAGAATCAGTCTTTTTGATAAATGGTCACATTCAAATTTTGGAAAGAGCTAAGAAACGATGGGATGAAGAGATTACACAATTATATATTGTATACAAGGATATCATTTCACCTACAACTAATTAAGTTGAAGATTGTATGTGTACATATGTGGTAGAGTATGACAAATTTGCAATTTTGACACAATTTTGACTTTTTGTACATACACCTTTGCCATTGATGTCAAAGGGGGAGAAGAAGACTAGTGAAAAATGGGAGAGAAGAAATATAAAGTAAGGGGGAGAAGAAGAGATGAATTTGAATGAACCTGTTCAAGAGATAGAAGTGCAAGAAAGTCCTAAAATTCCTAGGTATGTAAGACTGAATTACTCTGAAGATCAGATCATAGGTGATAAAAGCAAAGGTGTTCAAACAAGAAGCAAGGTTGCTCAAGAATCAGAAGAGTATTATCTAATTTCAAATATTGAACCAAAGACAGTGAATGAAGCATGCAATGATGAAAGTTGGACTAAAGCAATGGAGGAAGAGCTGATACAAATTGAGAAAAACCACACTTGGGATCTTGTTCCTAGACCTAGAAACAAGAATGTGATTGGAACCAAATGGATCTTCCGGAACAAACTGAATGAAGTTGGTGAAGTAGTCAGAAACAAAGCTAGATTGGTCTGCAAGGGTTACTCTCAAGTAGAAGGAGTTGATTTTGAAGAAACTTTTGCTCCGGTGGCAAGAATTGAAGCAGTCAGGTTATTTCTTACTTTTGCTGCCTTCAAGGACTTCAAAGTATATTAGATGGATGTCAAGTCTGCCTTCCTAAATGGTGACTTGGAAGAAGAAGTTTGCATTGAGCAACTGGATGGATTTCAATTATCTGATCATGGTGATATGGTCTGCAAGTTGAAGAAAGCACTATATGGACTTAAACAAGCACCAAGAGCCTGGTATGAAAGACTAGATAAGCATCTTTTGAAGATTGGTTTCAACAAAGGTACCGTTGATAGTAACTTGTACTTCAAAATTGATCATGAAAATATCTTGATTGTTGAAGTGTTTGTTGATGATATCATTTTTGGAGGAAGAGATAGTATGTGCAAAACTTTTGCAAATCAAATGAAAAGTGAATTTGAGATGTCCATGTTTGGGGAAATGAATTTCTTCTTGGGTCTGCAAATCATGTAGACAAAGAAAGGAATCTTAATTTCTCAGACCAAATATGTGAAAGAATTATTGAAGAAATTTGGGATGGAAGACTCAAAACCAATGAGTACTCCTATGACAACCGGATGTAAATTGAGCAAAGATGATGACTCTCCTAAAGCTGGTCAGAAAAAGTACAGGTCAATGATTGGAGGATTATTGTATCTCACTCAAACTAGACCTAACATTATGAATGTTGTTGGTCTTGTTGCTAGATTCCAAGCTGATCCTAGAGAATCTCATGTCATGGCAATCAAGAGGATTTTTAGATATCTGAAAGGGATAGTTGAGTATGGTTTGTGGTATCCTAGAGATCATGATTTCTCTCTTCATGCATATACAGATGCAGATTGGGTAGGAGATGTGGATGACCAGAAGAGTACCAGTGGTGGAGCATTCTTTTTAGGGAAGAGATTGGTTTCTTGGCTGAGCAAGAAACAAGAGGCAATATCTATGTCCGCTGCAAAAGCAGAATATATTACAGCAGCAAGCAATTGCACTCAAGTATTGTGGATGAAGCAAATGCTAAGAGATATCAAAGTGGAGTCTGAAGAACCTATCACAATCTTCTGTGATAATTCAAGTGCAATTAACATATCAAAAACTCTGGTGTTGCATTCAAACAGTAAACATATATCCATAAAGTTTCACTTTTAGAGAGATCAAGTGAACAAGAATGAAGTTAGATTGGAGTTTGTGCCTTCCAAGGATCAGATTGTAGATATTTTTACTAAACCTCTACATAAGGACTCTTTTGAGTATCTTAGGGAGAAGTTAGGGGTTATTACCCCTCCGGTTCTGAATTAAGGTGAACTGATGTGCATCAGTCCGGTGGATCTCACAGTCATATCTTGTGGTCCGGATTGATGATGGGAAGCTGCTACTTAGGGGGAGCAATTGGAATGATTCTGAAGTGATGCAAGTATGTGCCCTTTGCCATTGATGTCAAAGGGGGAGAGAAAACATGTGAAAAACAAGTAGTTTCTGATCAAAGGGGGAGCAGTAAAGGAAGAGAAGACATGTGAATGGTTGTTGTTGATAGGGGGAGTTATGTCAGTAAGGAGAAGCTCTTGTCTTGATGGTTAAAATAGTTTTTCACATCATATGTTGCCATCAATGACAAAGGGGGAGATTGTTGTAAGTATGGGCCTAACTGGTTTTGTCATTGATGTCAACACACTCCTGTTGCATTGATGATAAGGATTGGATGAGCTGAATGCTGAGGATATTGAGAAAATTAGTCCTATTAGGAACAGAGAAGAACAGTGAAGACAGTGAGGTAAAGATCCCAGCTAAGATGAAGATCAGAGGATGCGCATCAAAGGATTTGTAGATAAGTGTCTTAAGATGATCCAGTAAAGATTTCAGAGGTCTACATGAAGATCTGAAGAAGTTATGGCCACTTAAGTAAAACCGGTTCTAGCAGATGTTCAGAGGTGACAGAGTGACACAGATAGGTCCGGTGAGATCCAGAAATGCAATATCTTGTTGTTCTACGGATTTGGTGGAGTGTTTAGGAAGTCAATGTGAATTGACAACTCAATTGGTTCATGGTCTGGAGGTCTGCAAGCATCTATTCCAATATGACAGTGATGACAGACTATGTTCTTGAGGTTCCGGATGGAGGAGAGAATGATTTTAGTAAGCAGTAGTGTGGATGTTCTTGGTGATTCAGGCAAGCTTGTGGAAGTCTTTGGATTGTGTCCAGTTTGTGTTGGTGGTCCACATTGAAGATTGAGCTTGTAATTGAAGAATTACTTCTAGATGATGATGTTCTTCCTAAGTCTGGCCGACCGGATGAGTTACACATCCTGCGGATGATCTTGAAGATGTTCTGTGAAGATTGGCGTGTTCCTAAAAGAAGATTGAAGTTTCAGATCTGTGTGGCCGACAGTGTGTTGATCCGCGTGAAGTCTTTTTGTAATTAGTCATGTTGTATTTATGTATTTGCTCAGTAATGTATGCCAACTTGGATGATTATCCCTAAGTCGATGTCTTGTATAAATAAGGAGTTGTAAAGTCATTTCAAAAGGATCTTGTGGAAGATGAGAGTGTGGTAGAGAGGAGCAGAGCAGAGCAGAAGTATTGGGCTTAAATAGAACTGACTCAAGCATGGTGAAGATGCTATTCTTCAGTTTAAGTATGTAATACTTATTATTCTGTAGACAATGCGTCTCCTGTAGGTAGTGGGCCTCTTGTGAGCAGTGTGCTCAGGCAGTGAGCCCTAATTGGCATGTGCCATTTTGTTCTTTCTATTCTTTTAACAGAGAATACAATCTTGGGTTAGTCACCCCATGGTTTTTCCCCTAACCAGGTTTTCCACGTTAAAAATCTTGGTGTCATATGTGTTAATGTGTTTCTGCTCTTGAATTGTTGCATTATGTTTCCATGATTGATTTATTATTATGTTGATGAATTAAGAAAAGGATTTAAGTGATTAATTGCAAGAAAGTTTTGGACAACTGATTCACCCGCCCCTCTTAGTTGTCTGTCCTAAATCTAACAATGTCTGCACTTCAACCTCAAGAGATTTTGGCCTATCAACATTTTAGTGTTAGAATAGGCAATTTTTTTCTCTAATGCACTGAGAAATATAAAGTTCCAAATCTGAAGGGGCCATATAAAATTTGGGTCAAATTTCCTTATGGGGTTAATGTTTTTTTTCTAAAAACCCTTTTATTTTCGTTTGTCAAAGACGAAGGGTGAGGCCCGGTTTGGCAGAAGGCCAATACCCCCTCACAATGAAAATGTTTGTAATCTTCACTCCATGTCGATTCCAACAAGTGGTTGGAAGGCTAGGTCCACTCTCACCATAGAGCATCTTTTTAACATTTTAGTGTAGTTTTATTAAATAGGCCTCATTTACGGGAAATTAATTATGTAATAACTTTTGATCGGTAGATCATAATTGAGCACCATTTTTTGCAAAAGTTAATGTTTTATAATTTCCCATGCATTGGTCTTATTTTCACTATAAAACACACTAAGTTATAAAGTGTCAAAACTGGGGGAGTCACCAAATACTGAATCATGGGGGTTGCATAATGTGTTGATTTTTATTGTCTAAAGGATTTAACCCATTCTTAATCATGGGATACAATACTCACTCTTCTGTGATCAACCTAAAAAAGGGTAATTATAATTCATGGTGTGATGGCATCCTGAAATGTCTTAGGTACCATAATCTCATGTTGTATCTATATGGACTTATCCCAGAACTAGGTAAATAATCTCAGAAAAATAAGTGGTTTAATACTCGTGATCATATTGTTGGATTAATCAAGTTTCATATACCAGATGTTGCTTTGTATTCTATAATGTATATTGAATGTCCACATGCATTATGGATCAAAATTTGGGAGATATATGGAGACTCAAATATTTCTTCATTCTTGCATGATCCTGCTATGATCACAAATAACATCCCACATCATGATACAAGTACAGAATGTCTAGTTGACATAGAGGAAATCATCATTCCTACACCAGCACCTGTTGCTACTTCTGAGTTAAATGTTGCTTCACAGAAAGCTTCCAAAAATTCCTTGCAACAAAATATTGATATCAATCTTCCTGCATTGTTGATTGGGACAGATTTCTACCTGACATTGCTTGTCTATTTGTAGAGTCCTACATTGCTGATTTGGAAGACACGATTGAGGAAATTTGTCTTCTTTTCAATGACAGCTTCGATGAAGTTGCATCACCATATTCATCTTCAAATATTATTGCTCTTACCTTGCCTACATTAGCTTCTATAGTGACAGATTATGCGGATATTTATGAGTCCATATATTTATCAGATTCTCATTGGTCCAATTAACACCATAAATCTATGGTTCATATGGTCCTTGTTCCTGAATCTTATTTGATACTTGATTAATCTTATCAGCATTTGTCACACGTCAGCATTGGCTTGGAGATCCTTGAGCAGCATTCGAAGACATCATGGGAATCATCTATGTCTTTGGATCATGTACAAAATTTAGAGACCTTCATAGTTCTTCCTACATGTTCCTATTTGGAATGGAAGATCATTGCACACTTCTGTGGTTTTATTTCTTCCCAAGGGGAGACATGTGGTTCAACATTCGTGGATCATCTTCAGCATCCAGTGTCAAGCATCTACCAGCATTACAGGAGGTATTTTGAGGGGAGGCTCCATGGTTTCTCTTCTCATCTCAGTTTTGGGAGGATCCATTTCTCCACATGGAGTTCATTCCTTCACATTTTTTGGGGGGTCACATCGACCTTCTTATCTTTCTCTCTTATGGGGAGAACATCATATTATACATTGGTGTTAGAAGTAGCCCTTGTGGGGTCATGTTAAGTCCTCCTATCTTCTTCTTCTTCACTTGTACACTTTTATCATGTATCATTTCTCTCTTTTGGAGGGTAGTTTTTTTCCCACAAGGTTTTCTACCTTTCTCCACTTCATGAGAGATTACTTTGTACATGGGTACCTCATCAAGCCTAGTAGCTGGGACCCATCTTTATTGTGCCCACCCAAGTTGTGCTTAAGGGGGGGTGTTAGTGTAAAACATTATAATTAGTTACTTAGGCTAAGTAATTATATATTATATTTTACACATTGCTTTAAGCCACCTTCGATAGGTTATATGGAAACTTGGAGAGTTGTTCAAACTCATCCAAGATACATATTGCTCCTCCTTTGTCACTTGGTAGAAACATTCTTGCCACCACTCATTGAGTATTGGGATTGACTTCTGATTTGAGCCAATGACCCCACCTATATGTACAACACACTTGTTCATAATTCATTATTCCATTTTGATGCCAGCATTCTCTTAGTAGATCCTAAAATTCTAACCACAACAACATGCACAAACATGCAAGGCTTGGTGGTCCCCACCTCCATAGTGGATGCCTAGAAAGAATCTTCTTACAATATGCTTTGTAACTACCACCAATGAGTAGATCCACCTCTATGGATTCAATTAAATATGTTTATCTATCATGATCCTAGGCATCCAAGTACACATTCCAAGGATCATGGAGACACATGAAAATGACTTAGGATTGCGAGGTTAATGTCACCTTATCCTAACAGTCTTAATGAAGGCTTGTGACCCGACCATAACTCCATAGGCATTTTATCAACAAGAGCTAATGTAGTAGAACTGATAATCAAGTAGCAAGTAGTGGAAACAACTTGAGCTCAAAACCTTTGTTCTAGACCAGGACCACTAAGCATACTCCTAGCCTTCTCCATTAGTGTCCTATTCATTCTTTCTACAACTTCATTCTATTGTGGAGAATACAGAATTGTCTTTTGTTTCTGAATTCCACATTCTTTACAAAATTTGTCAAAAACATTAGATCAAAATTCATCACCATTGTTAGTATTCAAACATTTTATTTTCTTTCAAGTTTGCAACTCAACTATTACTTTAAACTCTTTAAATCAATTGAAAACTTTAGATTTACTCTATAGAAAATATACCCATGTCCTTTTAATATAATCATCAACAAATGAAACATAATATATGGATTTTCCAATGGAAGGAACATCTATACAACCAAACACATCAGAATGAATAAGATCTAATACACCAAAAGATTTATGATAACTCGAGTAAGACGAAATGCGGTTTTGTTTACCATAAATATAATGGTCACAGAAATCAAAATCAACATTACAACCAGTCGACCCTTCAACAATGTTTTTATTTTTCAAGGTCCTTAGACCCTTTTCTCCAATGTGGCCTTATCTCTAGTGCCATAACATAATCTTATTTGTAGGTAATTTTGATTCAAAAGAAAGAGCACCCTTAGGTACCCAGAAGCCATGACCATTTGCTGAAGAGGAAACCCTCACTTTTTCTAATGGAGTAGTCACAAACTTGTTGTAAGCCAAACTTGAAACCCATTTATTTTTTAGTACATTACATTGAAATAGTTATTTAAATGATTTAATATTGTTTAGAAAATAATTTATGTAGGTGTTTTCTTAATTTCTTAAATTCTAATTTGGGGGCCAAGAAGTGGTTGTTACTTGGTTTATGAAAAGTCATGTTCAGTTTTAAAAGAATTATAAGAAGTGGAAGAGTTATTTTCTTTAATCACTCTTTTATGGAAGGCAAAGAGTCATGTTGAATAGTTTAAAAGATGCTCTGTAGGAATTTGGGGGTATTCTTTCTTTGGTGAAAAGTTAGTAGGTTCTTGGGAGATCTAGAGGAGGGGAGTGGAAGAGAATTTAAGGAAGGCATTCTCTATGAGGAATTTTGTGTCTAGAGATTTGAAAGTTCTTGGCCACAAACTTGGAAGGGTTTTAGGACAACAATGGCAATTTATCTCATTCATGGCATTTAAATATCTGGACAAACATGCAAGGTAAGTATTTTATGGTTGGGTTTTCTTACTGTCTGTATTCCAAAATTTAGAAGCTCCTATAGCGCTATAAAAATCATTGTTTTAGTATTCATGTCAACTTTTAAACATATTCAGGATGTTTGGATTTTACACCCGCCAGTCTCATTACTTATACACCTTGAAATACTTGTCCATTTTGTGTCATCATGTGATTTCTTTTAAACTACCCTTTTTGGCATTTTGTCGTACAGTATGTGTGTCTTGTCTATGCTTCCACATTTTTCTTGCATGTCCACCAAGGTAGTTGAACTTCATTATCTGGCAAGATTACTCTAGGTATCCTTTGTGTGCAATCATTCCATTTCTTAACGTAACATCTCTTGAGTTTTTATTTCAAACATTTCCTTGTCCTTGAGCATCCGAACTATGCTTATTTCAGAGTCAATTGATGCTTCCAAAGGTGGTTGAATGGGCATAATGCCTACCTATCTCTTTTCGATCGAATGGTATCACCTCCTGTAAATATTGGTTCTATTTTTGATCTATTTGCACTTACTTATTGAGCTTTTTCCATAGAGATGTTTTTATTTCTCTGATGTTCTATTATACAACTAGGTGTCTTGCTTATGGCATCACTTTTTGTATGCTTATTACACAAGCACTTGCACCTTAGGTAGCCTCTCCTAATACCTTTGTGTTCACCTCTATTTGTTTGAAGGAAATTCTCAAAACTTATCACAAAACCAATCTGCGCAGGATCGATTCTTAAGCCAAATCATCTATCAGTTTTGTGCTCAACTTGCAATCTTTGTTATCCTTTCATTATACTATTTTAGCATAAGCTTGTTTTCTAAATTCTTAAAATTTAGCATCACCTCTAGAACCTTGTCAGAATAACGATGAACTGGTTTGCATCTCTCTCTCTCATTATTTATTTTTACTTGTTGTTTAACTCATTTTTTTAGTAGTATCTAGAAAGCTATGATCCATCCATTATAAGAAAACTATCTAGGATGATAAAGACCACATATATCAGTGTAATAAGCCTTTGTATTCATTCATGGGTGTAAATAGGTTCCAAAACACGTAATGTACAGGGATGACAGTAGTATTGGCTAAGACTTCCTTTGGCCACACTTAGCACCTCTATGTTTTCATGCTTATATTCTTGCATTGCCTAAGTTTAAGTGCATATCTTAGGTAATTAATACTATGCTCCTCTTGAGTCTTTTTACTTCATGCCAAACCTTATCCTCTAATAGGGCATGAGCATTTTTATCTAAGCATTGCTTTATTTTATAATAGAATATTAACCTTTCTAATCTATAATGTCTTATAATAGACCGTATGTTTTTGGAAATTACTATTTAGGAATGAGAAATAGATGTTAGTTACATAGAATGATATTCATTAATTTCATAAAGTTATATTATTACAGTTTTGCATTATGAGATAAGTTTATTATTAGAGAATAGATTTACTTGCTTTTTTTTTTAGATAGAAAATTGGAAACATGAATTTGTAGTTTGTAAGAAATAAAGAATAATTTAGTAGGAATAACATAAATGGTAAGATAGGAATATTTCATGATCTCAAATAGATATACTTAGAAATTAATGAGTTGATAAGAATCTTTCTTATCTTAGATAAGTATAATTTATTTTTATCATATTATGTATGATGAGCTTTTAGTTAAAATTTCTTATTTGTATGTATTTATGGTAATTAGTAAAGGATGGTTTGATTTATGGTAGTAAGAAGATGAAATTATCTTGCATTATAGATAAATATATTAATTTATTTAGATAAATGTATTAATTTATTTAGATAAATGTATTAATTTATTGGATGAATGTATAAAGTAATTAAGTAAGATAATTGCTTTCTCCCACAATTGTTTAGGTAGGAAGTGTTTCATTGAGGATGTGGTCTTAAAGGTAAATCATTTAATATGACCTCTTACATTCTAAATATACAAGGTTCCTAGTAATTGAAATAACAATATGGTTTAGTCTTCTAGTCTTAAAGGTTGATACTTTATAATAAGATTTTTTTAGGATAAACAAACTTGGTTACAAATGTTTGCAATGCATTAGATTACTTCTTAAATAATGGCATAATATTTGGAGGAGATAATTAGTATGCCTTGGTTAGAGTACTTTCTTAGGTTCTTTAATGTAAACTATATAGTTCTTTTGCACGTTATACTTTCGACTGGTCTAATAATTGCAAGTCTTTTATAAGGATCATGCCAATCTAATAGACATGAGGTACATAACTTTAGAAGATATTGAGGTGGTGACTAGTTATGAAGTATATGCTTGATAATATAGAAAGGTGTGTTCATTAAATGAAATGTATTGATCTTATGTATAGTTGTGTAATATTAATTAGATGGCTATATTTAAGGGTGTTCTTTCATCTATGAGTGGATAATACATGCATATCAATAGGATTAAAATGTGTATTGGGCAAAATTACTATATATCTTTATAAGTTTGTTATTTCATAATTGTAAACTAAATATTTGTCTGTAACAATTGTATGCAATGAATCCCAGAGAATGGTTAAGAAGTTTTATTCCTGTAGGGGTTGTTTATAAACTTTATTGGTTGCTTGTATCCACTAGAAAATATTATGTGATTACCTTGATCTCTTATGTGAAATGGTCTCTAAGTCGAATAGTTGTTTCAAACTACGAAGTCTCTGTGTTACGCATACGTAGGCAAGGCCAAATTGAGCCTCTGAGACATTAGGTCGGCCCTTAGGGCCTTAGGCTAGTATATTGCTATCTGATATGTTTATTTATGAACTTTGTGAACTAATGTTGCATTTTGTTGTGCAGTTTCAGTGTTGTTAACCGTACAAGATAATGGAGTTATGGAAGCATCTTTTTCATTTTGTGAATAGATGAATTTAATGGCAAATGTGTATAACTGTGAATTTACGATGTATACAACTATACTTTTGTATTATGAATCTTATTAAGTTATGAAAGAATAAATATTCTCCTAATCTAATATTATTAATTCTCATTATTTCTCAAGTAATTAAATTATTTATTGATATTTACTGACATTTTTTTGAGTGGGCATTACATAGGTATCAGAGCACCAGGTTGCAACACTAGGGATCTTTGGGTTAAAAGTATTGGTAATGTAAACCTATTTTACTGGTGTGAAACATGGATGATAGATTAATGAAATGATTAAGATGGATTCAAGAAGAGTGGCTCAATTATTTGTTTTATGAGAGGAAATGCGAAGAATAAAAGGGAAAAGTGAGTCATATTTCGTAAAAGAAAATGTTGTAAGCTTTAGTAACATATTCTAGAAGGGATATGGGAAGGAAGAAAGAAGAGGAATGGTTGTAAGCTGCAGGAGGCAGATGAAAGCTTGAACAACTGAGGTATGAAATTTGGTTGATAATACTATTGTCTTGTCAGATTATTGATTGTTTTGAAAATGATAAACTATATGTGCTCTATGTGAGCCATACTTTATGCTCTGTGTATATGCTCTATGTGAGCCATACTCTATGCTCTGTGTGAACCATTCTATGTGCTCTATGTGATCCATTATAATAGCTCTGTGTGAGCCATAGTCAGTACTCCGTGTGAGCTAATGGGAATTGTTGTTGCTCTATGTGAGCTATTGAGAGTTGATGTTGCTCTGTGTGAGCAATTGGGAGCTACAGTGAAATAAAGGGAGCTACATGTGATGGGGAGCTATTGTTGTGGAAAAAGTGAGTTTTCTCAACTTGATTTTTTAAAACTATTGAATGCTCATAATTGTATAAGTTTCATGATTAGCTACTTTTGTGGTATATGTTGGAGCTTCATGTGGATTGAAACCACCATACTTCCCAACCCCCAGCTCCATGATGTCATCTTTATAATGAGGAAAGAATATTGTTTATGATTATTATTAGTTAACTTAAATCTTTTATAGCAGTTTTAGACCTTCTACTGGTCTGTTAATTTGATATTAATCATCACAATTGTAACGAAAGCATATATGATGTATAGAAATGATAATTATAATGCTTAAATATTAAGAGTTGTTTGCAATGAATTTGATTATCAGAAATATTTAAAAGATATAAGTATGTAATATTTCGATGGAAAGAATGATATAACTGGAAATTTCTGAAAAAGAGATTTGCATAATGTTGTTCAACAAGAAAGAAGGGAGATCTGTGTTGGTTCTAAATATTGAACCGAGTTCGTGCAGCCAAGGTAAGAAAAACAATTATATTTCTGTTTTATATGACTTCATGTTTGAGATGAATGTATACAAGTAAATTTTGGAAAGAAATCTATTCTGATATTGTTGCATATTTGTTTTGGCAAAATTGATGAATTCTTATATGAATATTATTATGATAGTTGGTATTGGTGTTGTGATGAAAAGAATTGTTGGAAGTTGATGATATGTGAAATGATAATGTTTTTGGGAGTTGACTGCTCTTGGGAGTTTTCTAGAAATTGTTGTTTAAAAGTGTTTTGGGAGAAAATAGTTTTATAGAAATTGGGAGATTATTATTTCAAGAATTTGATTAAGAAGGTTAATGTTTAATGGGAAAGAAAGTGAGATAAAATTTATGAACTGGAATTGTGTTTCTATTTAATATGATGAACATCAAGAGAAGGTTTCTCTTTAAAATGATTGGGGGTGGATTCGACCAAGTCGATCCTATGGTCGAGTGGTGAGCAAATCTGGATTATTACTAATTTTGTGGTCGCAGATCATGTGAGCTAACTCTAGTTGGATGTGTTGAAGTTAAGAAATATTCATTTCTCCTGATGACTTCTAGGATGAAGTCCATTCTTAGGGGGGGAGAATGTAAGGCAAACTTGAAACCCATTTATTTTTAAGTACATTAAATTTTGAAATAATTATTTAAATGATTTAATATTGTTTAGAAAATAACTTATGTAGGTGTTTTCTCAATTTCTTAAATTTAATTTGGGGGCCAAGAAGTGGTCGTTACTTGGTTTATGAAAAGTCATGTTCAGTTTTAAAAGAATTATAAGAAATGGAAGAGTTATTTTCTTTAATCACCCTTTTATGGAAGGCAAAGAGTCATGTTGAATAGTTTAAAAGATACTCTGTAGGAATTTGGGGGTATTCTTTCTTTGGCAAAAAGTTAGTAGGTTCTTGGGAGCTCCAAAGGAGGGGAGTGGAAGAGAAATTAAGGAAGGCATTCTCTATGAGGAATTTTGAGTCTGGAGATTTGAAAGTTCTTGGCCACAAACTTGGAAGGGTTTTAGAACAACAATGGCAATTTATCTCAGTCATGGCATTTAAATATCTGGACAAACATGCAAGGTAAGTATTTTATGGTTAGGTTTTCTTATTGTCTGTATTCCAAAATTTGGAAGCTCCTATAGAGCTATAGAAATCATTGTTTTAGTATTCATGTTGACTTTTAAACATATTCAAGGTGTTTGGATTTTACACCCGCCAGTCTCATTACTTATACACCTTGAAATACTTGTCCATTTTGTGTCATCGTGTGATTTTTTTAAACTACTCTTTTTGGCATTATGTCGTACAATATGTGTGCCTTGTCTGTGCTTCCACATTTTGCTTACATGCCCACCAAGGTAGTTGAACTTCATTATCTGGCAAGATTACTCTAGGTATCCTTTATGCGCAATCATTCCATTTCTTAAGGTAACATCTCTTGAGTTTTTATTTCAAACATTTCCTTGTCCTTGAGCATCTGAACTGTGCTTATTTTAGAATCAATCGATGCTTCCAAAGGTGGTTGAATGGGCATAATGCCTACCTATCTCTTTTCGATTGAATGGTATCACCTCCTGTAAATATTGGTTCTATTTTTGATCTGTTTGCACTTACTTATTGGGCTTTTTCCATAGAGATGTTTTTATTTCTCTGATGTTTTGTTATACAACTAGGTGTCTTGTCTATGGCATCACTTTTTGTATGCTTATTAAACAAGCACTTGCACCTTAGGTAGCCACTCCTAATACCTTTGTGTTCACCTCTATTTGTTTGAAAGAAATTCTCAAAACTTATCACAAAACCAATCTGTGCAGGATCGATTAT
The DNA here is from genome assembly GCA_027924645.1 of Cunninghamia lanceolata. Classification (NCBI taxonomy): domain Eukaryota; kingdom Viridiplantae; phylum Streptophyta; class Pinopsida; order Cupressales; family Cupressaceae; genus Cunninghamia; species Cunninghamia lanceolata. Next base: position 18,134,292 of record BSBN01000112.1, on the reverse strand, counting down.
TAAGCCAAATCATCTATCAGTTTTGTGCTCAACTTGCAATCTTTGTTATCCTTTCATTATAATATTTTAGAACCTTGTTAGGTTTGCATCTCTCTCTCATTATTTATTTTCACTTGATGTTTAACTTATATTTTTTAGTTGTATCTAGAAAGCTATGATCCGTCCATTATAAGAAAACTATCTAGGATGATAAAGACCACATATATCAGTGTAATAAGCCTCTGTAGTCATTCGTGGGTGTAAATAGGTTCCAAAACATGTAATGTGCAGCGATGACAGTAGTATTGGCTAAGACTACCTTTGGTCAGGCTTAGCACCTCTATATTTTCATGCTTATATCCATGCATTGCCTTTTAAGTGCCTATCTTAGGTAGTTAATACTATGCTCCTATTGAGTCTTTTTACTTCACGCCAAACCTTATCTTGTAATAGGGCATGAGCATTTTTATCTAAGCATTGTTTTATTTTATAATAGAATTTTAACCTTTCTAATCTATAATGTCTTATAATAGACTGTATGTTTTTGGAAATTACTATTTAGGAATGAGAAATAGATGTTAGTTACATAGAATGCAATTCATTAATTTCATAAAGTTATATTATTACAGTTTTGCATTATGAGATAAGTTTATTAGTAGAGAATAGATTTACTTGCTTTTTTTTGAGCTAGAAAATTGGAAACATGAATTTGTTAACTGGTTGATAATGATATCATGCCTTGCTTACTAGTAATCAGTTTGTAAGAAATAGAGAATAATTTAGTAGGAATAACATAAATGGTAAGATAGGAATATTTCATGATCTCAAATAGATATACTTAGAAATTAATGAGTTGATAAGAATCTTTCTTATCTTAGATAAGTATAGTTTATTTTTATTATATTATGTATGATGAGTTTTTAGTTAAAATTTCTTATTTGTATGTATTTGTGGTAATTAGTAAAGGATGGTTTGATTTATGGTAGTAAGAAGATGAAATTATCTTGCATTATAGATAAATATATTAATTTATTTAGATAAATGTATTAATTTATTGGATGAATGTATTAAGTAATTAATTAAGATAATTGCATTTTGCTGCAATTGTTTAGGTAGGAAGTGGTTCATTGAGGATGTGGTCTTAAAGGTAAATCATTTGATATGACCTCTTACATTCTAAATATACAAGGTTCCTAGTAATCGAAATAACAATATGGTTTAGTCTTCTAGTCTTAAAGGTTGATACTTTATAATAAGATTTGTTTAGGATAAACAAACTTGGTTACAAATGTTTGCAATGCATTAGATTACTTCTTAAATAATGGCATAATATTTGGAGGAGATAATTAGTATGCCTTGGTTAGAGTACTTTCTTAGGGTTCTTTAATGTAAACTATATAGTTCTTTTGCATGTTATACTCTCGACTGGTCTAATAATTGCAAGTCTTTTATAAGGATCATGCCAATCTAGTAGACATGAGGTACATAACTTTAGAAGATATTGAGGTGGTGACTAGTTATGAAGTATATGCTTGATAATATAGAAAGGTGTGTTCATTAAATGAAATGTATTGATCTTATGTATAATTGTGTAATATTAATTAGACGGCTATATTTAAGGGTGTTCTTTCATCTATGAGTGGATAATACATGCATATCAATAGGATTAAAATGTGTATTGGGAAAAATTACTATATATCTTTATAAGTTTGTTATTTCATAATTGTAAACTAAATATTTGTCTGTAACAATTGTATGCAATGAATCCCAGAGAATGGTTAAGAAGTTTTATTCATGTAGGGGTTGTTTATAAACTTTATTGGTTGCTTGTATCCACTAATAAATATTATGTGATTACCTTGATCTCTTATGTGAAATGGTCTCTAAGTTGAATAGTTGTTTTGAACTATGAAGTCTCTATGCTACACGTACTTAGGCAAGGCCAAATTGAGCCTCTGAGACATTAGGTCGGCCCTTAGGGCCTTAGGCTAGTATATTGCTATTTGATATGTTTATTTATGAACTTTGTGAACTAATGTTGCATTTTGTTGTGTAGTTTCAGTGTTGTTAACCATACAAGATAATGGAGCTATGGAAGCATCTTTTTCATTTTGTGAATAGATGAATTATATGGTAAATGTGTATAACTATGAATTTATGATGTATACAACTATACTTTTGTATTATGAAGCTTATTAAGTTATGAAAGAATGAATATTCTCCTAATCTAATATTATTAATTCTCATTATTTCTCAAGTAATTAAATTATTTATTGATATTTACTGACATTTTTTTGAGTGGGCATTACACTTACTTTTCATAGAAGAACTATTTCACTCAAAAGTGTATGCATCAAACTTATATAATGTGCCCAATTTGACACCTCTAGTGATCACATCCGTATCTATTAGTTTTCTCTAAATAATAAATTTTGTGCTAACCCAAGGATATGCAACACACCATTAATACTTTTTACTCTACTATCAGAAAATATGATTTTAACTTTACCATATCCAATAATATTTAAATGAGAATCATCACCGAAGTACACCTTGCCTCCATCAAATTCTCCATATTTAGAAAACCAATCTCTATTAGGGGTCATATGGAAAGATGCACTTGAGTCAATTAACCATGCATCATTACTTGCACAAGTGGCCAAATCTTCAATGAATGCACCACCATCTTCCTTCTTAGACTCGGAATTAGAATCAAATTGCTTCTTTTTCTTTTCTTCTTTGCACTCTTTACGGAAGTGTCCAAGTTTACTGCAATTCCAAAAAATAACTTTGGACTTTCCAAGAGATCTGGATCTTCTCTTGGACTTGGATTTGTCACGCTTCTCACTCTTCTTACCTTTTTCTTTAGGACTTCCATGAACATTCAGGGCCTCTTTGGCATTGATTCATATCTTTCTCCTCATTTGTTCAAAAGGTAACTCACAACATCTGAACAAATCTCAAGACAATAGAAGTACTATCAATATCCATAACAAGAGAATCTCATGAATTAGCAAAAGAACAAAGTAGGATCTGACATCTCTCCTCCTCATCAATTTTTATGCCAACTGATACTAATTGAGCCACCAACATATTAAATGCTTCTAGGTGGTCTGCAATTTGTCCACCCTCTTCCATTCTCAAGGAATACAACTTTTTCCTCAAGAAAACATTGTTCGCTAAAGATTTGGCTTGATATATCTCACCAAGTTTCTTCCATAGTTTCTTTGAAGAGGGCTCTTCATGGACATTGATTAAAATAGAGTCTTTCATGAACCATCTAATTAGAACCTTGGCTTTACGGTCCATAACATCATATTAAGAAAACAAAGCAGCATATGTAGGCTTTGAAACATACTTATCAACACCATCCCATAGATCTCAATCAATTAACAAATCTTCCATCTTCAACTTCCACATCTCAAAATTGTTACTAGAAAATTTCTCTACCTCTATTCTCCTTGATGTGCTCACCATCTAAAAATTACTGCAACAAGATCACAAAGTATCTTTTGTACAAGCTCCCACTTAAAATTAGTTCAAAAAACCCAACAACCTGCAATTGAAACAAAGCTAATCAAGCTTTGATACCACTTGTAAGGAAGCTAAGGTAACGGAACAACTTCCTATACTAATCTTGAGAGGAGGTTTATGCAAAAAAAATTATATCTTTACAACAATTACATAAATAGCAATCATATCACAACAAAGTGATTTGTGTGGGGAAAACCCTTTCGAAAAAAACCCCACTCCAAAAGCAACCTGTATACGCCTAAAAATGACGCAAATCATCCTAAATAAATATTTAAATATTTATTCCATTCTTCTACCAATTAAATAAATATTCTAAATTTATTTAATCGATTCACTATTCCATAATTAAATAAATTCAATTTATTTAATTAAAATTCTTCTAAATGTCCTACACAATTAAATAATCATAAATTATTTAATTAATCCAAATTCCTCTATCCTAAGTTCTAAATTCAAAAATCCACCTCACCTTTACACCTCATCTTTTCCACCTCACCTTGTCCACCTCATCAGGTTGCACATGTAATTAAATATATTTAATATTTAATTACCTTATTTTCCCTCACCCACATGGCCTATTTCTTCTCAAATCAGAGGTTAGTTAACTAATCAATCAAAAGTGTTAACTAACCTGTCAATTGAGTCAATTCCTCAATCAAGTCAGTCAGTTCCACGATCAACTCTTCTAACTGATCAATCAAGTCTGTTAACAGACTAGTCAATGGAGTTAACTCTCCAATCAATTCTGTCAAATCCCCTCTTTCATGATGGAGCTGGGACACTTGTCACATTTCTACTGGTTGCACATTCCTCAACCATTCTCAGCCATTGATCTTCATATCTCCTCTCAACCGTTGATTCCCATTCTTCCAAGTCTATAAATGAAGCTTCATCCCTCCATTCTATTCATCTAGGCTTTTGACATCGTTACTCTGCAGAAATATCACCAGCGCGCCTTTGGCACCCTTTTACCATTCACAAGCTTGAGATCACCTACCTGCTTTGAAGCTCCTCTTCATTGCATATCACTATAGCCATTTACCTCTGACTTCCTACAAACAGCAAAAAAAAGAGTGCACTCTCTGAGGGCTCACTTCATCTGCAACAGGATGGCTGTAATAGGCAAACAACAGAAGTTTCAAAACGGGAGAGGTTTGCACTGTATTGTTCATTGCTTCGTTTATTGAATCTTTCTTATTTTCACTATTCTGTTGATGTTTGGGTCTTACATTGTTCATTTGATTGATCACCATTTTACCCTTACATTTTTGGCGCCCACCGTGGGGCCCTTGCCCCTTTATCTCACCAAAATCTGAGCTCTTTTGAAGACAGGTTCCGTACAGGTCACGCAGAATCACACACAGGTTACTTCGGCACATTTAAACATTTCCGCGGTGCATATAAAGACTGTTACGGTGCTTTTATTGTTTCTGCGCATCTGTGTATTTTTGCTGCGCTTTTGCGCACTGTTACGGCGCTTTTGATTATATTGCGCATATGTTCCTTTTCACTGCACATATATATACTGTTACTGCGCATTTAAAATAACTGTGCATCTATTCATTTAGACGGCGCATCTGATCAAAGTTGCTGCGCATTTGTTCCTTCTGCGCTTATGTGTATTCCTACTGCACTTATACACACTCTTGCGGCGCATCCATTATTGTTGCACTTCTGTTGATCATTTCTGCGCATCTAATCACTGAAGCTGCGCATTTGTAACAGGCTATGGTTTTAGTACTTTCCTAGGAGAATTTACTAATGCTAACCCTTTTGCAGGTATTTGCTGGAGCGGTTTTGCAGGAATAAGCTTGGGTTTAGTCTCATGTAGTTGCATCTAATTAGTTCACATTTCATTTTCTGAGGGAAAGTAAAAATTGATGTTCATTCAAATCTTCATCTAGTTCTAATTAGGGAGACAGTAACTGGATTATTTCTTGCTTGCATGGCAAACACCTTCCAAGTTATTGCTATCTAAGTTTAAAATTGAACTCATCAATGATCTTGAAGTTAAAATGAACCATTGCTATATCGTGAGACCAGAATTTCAAAGTTAACAATCTCGTGCTACGCGGTTTAAAATTGAACTCATCAATGATCTTGAAGTTAAAATGAACCATTGCTATATCGTGAGACCTGAATTTCAAAGTTAACAATCTCGTGCTACATGGATTTAAAACTGAACTCACCACTGCTTTCTGGGATTTAAAACTGAACCACTGCTATATTGTTGAAATCACTTCAAAGTTCTGTGTTTGAGTAGATTAGCCCATTTAGTTTTTCACTTTTAACTAGGGTGGATTAATCAGTGTATTCTGTGCTTGCGAATGACAATAGGTTTATGCTCTCCCCTCTTCTAGGTGATCAGAGTACCAGACTTGTCATTCTATTTGTTTAACCTTTAGGAGGGGCCTGCCCTTGGATGCACGCTTGTCCAAGTGGGAACGACCCTGAGTGGTAACAGGCTAACGCCAAGCCCTACCAAGCCACTTAAAATAAATTGTGCTTGAGGTGAAAACTTCCTGCAACAAGTGCTGTTATGTTACACCGACGGCCAACCTCCCCCAAAACCCTCTAAGGCGCAACCCTTTGAGGCTGGGAGACTCCATAACAAAGAGTAGTGTCGCCGCACGTGTAACCACTTGAACGGTTGCCCGCATTAAATACCTCTTGTTCTAGTGGCCCAAATCCCTTATAATCCATTTCTCGCCTAGGATTTTGTGCTTGCTTTTGTCCAAAATAGAGTCGAAAAAAACTACAAAAACAATGAAAAACTACAAAATATTCTTTGTGCTTGCTGTGTTTTCTTACTGTTAATTCATAATATCAGATCAGGAAGACCTTTTCCAGCCAAAAAATACCAAAAACAGAGAAAAATCCAAAAAAATTTGTAAAAATATCAGAGCTGGGCATATATTCCTTTCTGCTGCGCATATACTGTGACTTGCTGCACTTTTGTGACGACTCGCTGTGCATATGTACTATTGCTGCGCATATACCCACTGTTACTTCGCATTTGTATTTCACCAAAGCTGCACATATACAGCGACTTACGGCGCATTTGTTCATTCCTGCTGCGCATCTGTTTCTGCGCATATGCGACAGTGAGCACTTGCCCTATTTTTGAGAAGATATTTTCACTTGATTAGAGCACCCATTTCAGCCTAGTTTCACTTTCTGAGGTCAGATTCAACCTTGCAGTCAGTCTTCATCTGTTTCACCCAAGTCTCTCTCTTTCGGCAATCGTCCCATTCACTTTCTGTCCAAACACTTCTTGTCCCAAAGTCAGATTATCCCATACCGATTCGACATAGGTCCTTCTTCGTTTCCTTTAGTGAATTCACGTAAGCCTAGTAGGTCACCGTACCTTTGCTAGTAGTCTTGTTGAATGACTAAGCCCTACACAGTAAGACTGGTATCGACTACCCTTACTAGCAGCCCACGTCTTGTGTCAACCGTCTTACTTGAAGTCATTGAGCGAGAGAATCCTTTGTCCAAATCTTGTCCTCAGTATCCCATTCACCACAGTCTCAGTCGGCACCTCGCCAAAGTTTCTAATTCTAGTCCACTTCATCCCACCCCACCTTGCATGGTTCTTACTCGATCCCAGTATAACAAGCAAATTGAAATGGCCGAATCATCTGATCACCTCGCCCCACCACGTGGTGGTGACGAAGAAATTTCTCATGAAGAATTAATAGCGCACATCCAAGATAGCAAATTCCAACGCCTGGTAGAGAGGGTGCTCCTTGAAGACCCCGATAAATACTTCCACCATCTTGCTAATCTCGGAGTCAAACTCCCCGCAGACTTTGACATAAGCTCCATCATGGAAAATGTGGACAATGATCATGAGCGGAGATGTGATGGTCATGAGAGGGGTACGAATGACACGGTCCCACATGCAAATGAGAGAGATACGAATGACAGGGTCCCACACACAAATGATAGAAGAAAGAAACCTATGGACCAAAATGCTCCTATGGATGACGTGAGACAATAGATCAAAAGTCTAAAACAAGAAATATCCAACCTTAAGACCGATACAAGTTCCAAGCAATACTCTTTGGAAGATATAGCTCTGTATCCTTTTGACAAAAGTTTGATCATGAAACCCTTCCCCTTTCAGTTCGGCGTCCCAAAGTTCGACAAATACAAAGGGAAGGGGGACCCTAGAGATCATATCCGGGAATTAATGCCGCATGTTTAGAAGTAGCTCACAACGAGACCTACTTGATGAGACTATTCCCAAGATCTTTAGGTGGTCAAGCTATAGAGTGGTTCTCGCGCCTCCCACCAGGGATCAAAACTTTTGATGAACTTGTCAATAAATTCATAACACACTTCTCTTACAACATAGAACACGAGGTATCTATGCTAGATCTATGCAATACCAAATAAAAGAGTGGTGAGTCATTCACCACCTTCTTACAACGATGGAGACAACTAGCTAGTAAGTGTTCTTATGATATACCTGAGAAGCAACTATTGGAAATGTTTGTCCACAACCTAAACACGGATCTTAGCTATCAGATTCAGATACAATGCCCTACATCATTCTCCAAAGTCATTGAAATGGGCTTATTCATTGAAAAAGCTATGATCACTAAGGGAACTCTCAAGCTCTACAAAGACACGCCTAATTCCAATTATACAACGGATAAGTCAAAGTTTTGGACCAAGAACAAGAATGTGGTTAATGATGGGGTAGTTGACGCCAAGGCGGCAGCTCCTAAACAACAACCCATATTCACTCCCAAGGGGGACGCAAACAATGGTGCAATCAACAAACCACCCTCTCGGGAGCCTAGATCTTGGTACAATTCAAACCCAAGGAGAAAATTCACACCATTAGGCGAGTCTCAAGAATCTGCGCTACGGAAGTTGTTGGCTAATAACAAAATTTCTCTACCGCCAACAAGTGATTATGAGCCCATAGTCAAACCTCCCTACTGGAAGGACACAGACTATTGTGAATATCACCGAGGAAGGGGGCATACAACTAACAACTGTATCCGCCTCAAAAATGTCATTCAAGATATACTGGATCAGAATCAGGGAGGGACACAACAGCATACCTCCAATGAAACTCATGTGGTTACAGGGATCCACTTCTGAACCATAACAGGCTGTATAACAACAATCACAACAATGGTCACAACAACCACAACAATGGCCACAACAGCAACGACAACAACATTAATCGCAATCGGCCAAATCAAAACAGCGGGACGAGTAATGCTAACTATGCAAGTGTTCCATTTGACTACACCATAAACTGCATTTCTGAACATATTCCGCAGGTCAATGTCATCTCACCCAACCAACAACCAGGACCCAACCGAACTGGTTGTAGTATAATTACCCGCAGTGGTAGAGTCACGCTCAATACCGTTCCTCCAAGGTCTTCACCATCTCCATCCAACTCCCGTCAATACAATGTCCTCGACCAGTTACAAAAAACTCTGGCTCACATTTCCATACTGGAGCTATTGCGTCTATCTCCTTCTCATAAGGAGATTCTTGAGAAAGCCTTAGTGGAAACCACTGTCCCCACTAACCTGGCCCAAGAGAAGTTCCAGACCATGGTAGGCAATTTGACATCCTCCAATTCCATATCGTTTACTGAGCAAGATGATCTTTCTGTATCTCAACCCCACAACACCCCTCTGCACATTGTCGCATTCATACACAAGCACCGCATCAAGAGGGTTCTCATTGATGGGGGTGCCGGTTTAAATATCTGCACATTGAAGCTAGTCCTTGCACTGGGGTTCTCCGAACAAGCAGTTGATCCAAGAAGGAAAATTACCATCAAGGCATATGACGAGGAAGAAAGAACCACAAAAGGAACGATTATCCTACCCATTCAAGTGGGACCGGTCATTAAAGATGTGGTGTGCCAAGTCCTTGATCGGGAGCTTGCTTATAATATTCTACTAGGGAGACCATGGATCCACGCCATGGAGGTTGTCCCCTCAACCTATCATCAATGCATTAAGTTCCCGCACAATGGCAAGCAGGTCACCATCCAAGGCGACCCCAACCCCTACCAGCACTACAATTCTTTCCGTACAAAACCTGAATGTGTCATACCCAACAACCGAGCTTACATTTCCCCTAACCCACAACAGGACCATACCGCTGAAGCTTCCTCCTCAAGACCCAAACCGCTGAAACTTACCATAAAAGAAAATGGCATGGGGGAATACTCCATTGAGCACAGCCTCAACCTTGCCAAGATGCCTTTGTCTCCCCACTCTTTTGGCCAACCCAAGAAGCCACCCAAACATTTTCCAAAGCCATCTGCTCCTCCTGTAGCTCCCACAAATCCCTTTGTAAAATGGGGGACCTTATCTGATGAGACAGAGGAGCGAGATCTCCTGCAGTGGCTTTATGCTGAAAAAGAAAACACACCCCAAGAACCGCCTAAACTCCCTACAGAACTCTATGGGCGAGGTGATGGGGTACGAAGGACAAGGCCCCATAGGCCTCAGAAAAGAAGGAATCATTGAACCTATACAACCTTCTTCATCCTCTTCGGCTAGAAACACAACTGGTCTAGGGTACAAAGGTAAGGGCAAAGCTAAGGAAAATGCCTGCCTTGTGGAGACAATCCAAACACTCCAAGTGGACAGTGACACAGATTCAGATGATTCAAATGAGTATGAGTGGGACGAGCTAACAGAGCACTCCTACGATGACAAAGAGGTTGACACCATCCAAACTCTTAGCCCCTACCATGAGGGACAAACGCAATGGGACAGACCACTGGAGTCTGATTTGCCCACCCCTGAGATTATGGCTTTCAAGGAAAGTTTAGATTCCATTGCGATAAACAACTTGGAAGAAAGTACCACCCAGAACACTACCCCCGCCAATGCCCATAACATTTCCATTCACACCATCAATGAATCAGGTCTCTCATCCGACTCCCTTCCCCTCTTACACCCTAAGCTTATTGACTAGGATCTGCAAGGAACCCCCCAATTAGATATGTTCCAGAATGATGATGCTTACATTGATTATATGGAACTTAGGGACCACTTGCCAAAAGGAGATCATAAAGCTGGTTTTGCTATCGAACTGAATATCGTGGCTTACTTCAGGGAGGGTGCCAAGCCTTCCAGTCGCAAAAACATAAAGATCAAAAATGGATCTGACAGTGAAAACCACCTTACGACAGTGTCAAATCATAAAACAGTAAAAAGAAAGGACGCATCTGACGGTGAAAACCCAACTGTGGCACCTGACGATGGAATGCTTGACACCCTCCCTAGTGATATGTACCAGGAAAGGTCACAGATTATGGTGGAGCCGACCGAGCCCGTGAACATTAGAACCGAAGCGCAGCCCAAGATTATCCACTTTGCCAAATCTCTCACACCACCAGAGAAAACTAGGTTTGTACCATTCTTTAAGAAGAAGAGAGGCAGCTTTGCTTGGTCATATGCAGACATGCTAGGTTTAGACCCAAACTTGATTCTACATCATTTGCCATTGGATCCAGGGGTGAAGCCCGTAAAGCAAAAACTGAGAAAGATGCATCCTCATATAGCCCTTTTGGTCAAGGAAGAACTCAAGAAATTGCTAGATGTGGGATTCATTCAAGCCATAGATTACCCAGAATGGATATCTAATATTGTGCCAGTGTCTAAACCAGATGGCCGGGTTCACCTATGTAATGATTTTTGAGATTTAAACAAAGCATGCTGCAAGGATGACTTTCCATTGCCAAACATCGACATCATAGTCGACCTGACTGCAGGACATACAATGCTATCACTCATGGACGGATTCTCAGGGTACAATCAAATCAAAATAGCACCAGAGGATCAACACAAAACAGCTTTCACTTGCCCATGGGGTACCTTTTGCTGGAATGTCATGCCTTTTGGGCTGAAAAATGCAGGTGCTACATATCAGCGGGCCATGACAACTATATTCCATGACATGATGCATGTAACTATGGAAGACTATGATGACGATATCTTGGCAAACTCTCTCACCAGGGACTCACACCTGGACATATTAGAAAAAGTCTTTCAGAGACTGGACCAATTCCAAGTCAAACTGAACCTGAAGAAATGTGTGTTTCGGGTAACTTCAGGCAAGCTGCTAGGCTTCATCGTGTCGGCAAACAGAATAGAGGTAGACCCGGCCAAGGTCAAAGCTATAATGGACATGCCACCTCCCAAGACTCTAACATAGTTGAGATCCCTACAGGGCAAGCTGCAGGCCATCCGCAGGTTCATCTCACAGCTGGCAGATAAGTGCCAACCTTTCAGCCATCTCCTACATAAGAACATTCCATTTAAATGGGACGAGCGGTGCGAAGAAGCATTCAACAAGCTAAAGGAGTATCTCATGAATCCTCCCATACTCATGCCTCCGATCCAAGGAAAACCTTTAATTCTCTACATCTCTGCTACACCCACTACTCTTGGAGCTCTTCTAGCGCAGCAAGATTACGAGAACAAGGAGAGAGCTGTATACTACATCAGTCGAACCCTAGTGGGCTACGAGTTGCAATACTGATAGGTCGAACGATCATGCCTTGTGGTAGTTTTTGCTTCACAAAAGCTCTGACATTACATGTTGGCACATCCTGTCAAACTCATTGCCAAGATCGACCCACTAAAATATCTTCTCAGCAAAGCAGCTCTCACAAGTCGACTAGCAAAGTGGGTTATGCTTCTTAGTGAATATGATATAGAATATGTGGACAGAAAAACCATTAAAGGACAAATCATCGCTAACCAACTGGCCGAGGCACCATTACAAGACACTTCACCGATGCAGTTTGAGTTTCCTGATGAGTCTCTATTCACTCTGTCAACATCTCCTTGGAAACTCTACTTTGACGGATCTTACACCAACCATGGATCGGGGGCAGGTATCCTGTTTATCACTCCCCGAGGCGACACAATTCTGAAGTCCTACAGGTTGTTATTTGCATGCACTAGTAACATAGCAGAATATGAAGCCTTGGTAATTGGTCTCAAAATGGCAACTGAGTGGAAAATCCAAGCACTATGTGTCTACGGTGATTCTCAACTTATCATAAATCAGGTCAACGATGAGTATCAGACCAAAGATGAGAAGCTCATCCCCTACAAATGGATGGTCGACGACCTCAAAGAACACTTTGGGACCATCTCCTTTGAGAAAATACCCAGGATAGAGAACAAAGCAGCAGATGCAATGGCTACCATAGCCTCTCTTCTAGAAATTCCTGAATATGAGTCATGGTATGAGTTCTTAGTAGAAACCATCCGGCAACTGGCTTATGATCTCCTTGAAACCCATTCCATTTGTCTCCTAGTCAGATTTGATTCACCTTGGTACGGTAAGACTTACACTTACCTCAAGGACAATATTCTCCCACCAGACCTCTCCTCCAACCAAAAATGAACTTTCATCCGACAAGCCTCCCGTTACACCATCATAGCTAATACCCTTTACCGACGTGGTCTGGATGGTACTTTACTCCGCTGTTTGGAACAAGAAGAATCCATAACTGCCTTGCGAGACGTACACGAAGGGATCTGCGGAACACACTCCAGCAGCCCTTCCTTAGCCAAGAAACTCATGCGTTTGGGTTATTACTGGCCAAATATGGAAATGGATTCATATCAGTTCGTCAAAAAGTGCAAACAGTGCCAAATACACGGGAACCTGATCCATGCACCTGCTCAAGAATTGAGACCTTTAACGACACCCTGGCCCTTTTGTCAGTGGGGACTTGACCTTGTGGGAAAAATTCATCCACCCTCTTCCAACGGCCACAAATTCATCATTACCACCACTGAATATTTCACAAAGTGGATTGAAGCCGTTCCCCTAACCACCGTCACAGGAAAGCAAATTTCTTCTTTCATTCTGAATTACATTATTTGTAGATATGGCATCCCTTCATCCATCATAACAGATAATGGATGACCATTCAAAAATCAGGATGTTCAGGAACTCTGTGAGCATTTCAAAATCCAACATCGTTTCTCCACTCCATACTACCCCCAAGGTAACGGCCAAGCTGAGGCATCGAATAAAACCATTCTAAAAATCCTAAAGAAAACTGTCAATGAGGCTGGTTGCGACTGGCATGTCCAACTCAATCCCGCTCTGTGGGCCTACAGAACCAATATACGCACTCCCACAGGTGCTACACCCTACGCCCTTGTCTATGGTTCAGAAGCCATCCTCCCCATTGAGGTCGAACTACCATCCCTCAGGGTGTCATTGAAAGGTCTCATATCAGACGAAGAATACAGAGTCTCCAGGTTACAAGAGCTAGAGCTGTTAGAAGAAAGGCGCCAGAAAGCCTTCGATCATCTTAAAGCATATCAACAGATGATGTCAAGGAGCTACAACCACAAGGTTCGCCCATGATGTTTCAAGGTTGGGGACCTCGTCCTCAGAGAAAACCCTCGCAATCAACAAGACAGAGAAAAGAAAGGTAAGTTCGAGCCTAACTGGCTTGGACCCTATGTGATTGTAGCTGCTTACGGATCGGGGGCATATCAGTTGGCCACTTCAGAGGGTGAGTTGTTAGATGATCCAATCAACAGCATGCACCTTCGCCGGTTCTATACCTAGGAGAACCCCAATGCAAGGGAGCACAATAAAGTCAAAAAAATCAAAAAAGTTGAAAAGAGAAAATACCAAAAAAATAAAAAAAAAATAGAAAGCGTACAAAAAAAATTGTCCTTTGGTGAAAACCTGGCAAACAGGCGCCTTGGATAGGTATCATGATGAAAACCTGGCAATCAGGCGTTGTGGTACTTTCTAGCTTCTCGTGCAAATAAAAGTAAGTGATAAAAACCTGGTGAACAAGCGTTACTTGTGATAAACCGCCTTCTCCATCTTTGAAAATCCTATCCCCTTGAGTCCATTCCTTCTCCATTTGCCCCATTCAACCCATATCTATCCCACAAATAAACACTTGACAGTTACCTATCATGGCTTGATACTCTCCTGGGGGCCTTGTCAACCAAGGTTTTGTCCCATACCGTCTCCTCAATGTGAGCCTAGCATAGGGTCTCTTGTCAGTGTCCATGGTCCAAGTCCGTGAACTACGTTGCCTCTGCGCCGTCATGTAGGCAAGGCCATTATTCTAATGCGCCCCCGAGGCTTCCATTTCGTCCATGGTCCCATTCATCCCCTTTCTTGTCTTCATCCTTGTCGTCTTTCTTCTAGTCCATCCATGGTCCATTAGGGTTTACCCCGAACTACGTTGCCTCTGTGTCGTCACGTAGGCAAGGCCATTTAGCAATGAGCCCCCGAGGCACTAGGTCAGTCCCTTAGGGTCCGTCTCCCCAATAAGGATTGTGCAATCTTCTCACCAAGCAAGCAAATGCAAGCCGAACCCGTGCCTCAAGCAGAAATCTCGACTGTGAGCATCTTAACCTATCCAATGCAAAGCAAATACCCAAGGTCTTCTAAATGATCTTATTCAATCTACAACAAGAAATAAACACATCTAATGGCAAGCATGTTTTGTGGACTTGGAACTAGGGTTAAGTTACAGAGTCTTGATTTTTTGCTATCATACCTTCCTATGCTACTCGAGATGCCAAAAGCTAGAGATGCTATGATGGGGGCATGATTATTTTCTTTGTTTTTCTATTTGTGGATTAAACTTTAGTAA
This sequence comes from Cunninghamia lanceolata, assembly GCA_027924645.1. Lineage (NCBI taxonomy): Eukaryota > Viridiplantae > Streptophyta > Pinopsida > Cupressales > Cupressaceae > Cunninghamia > Cunninghamia lanceolata. The sequence goes on along the minus strand of BSBN01000112.1, from coordinate 18,119,129 downwards.
TGTGAAGCCTTGTCTAAGGACATGATCGGCAAAAAATCGTCGAGGACGTCAAAGGTCTAACATGAACGGGGGCAATCCTTGTTTGTTGAAACGCAAGAAGTACTCAGGTCATCTAGATTCAATTTTGACTAGATGCTTGTATTCACTGACTAAATCACAATCCATGTAAGCGGTACTCAGGTCATCTCGGTTTAATTATACCTAGATGCTTGTATTCACTTACAACATCTCAGAAAATGTACCAAAAACAAAATGCCCAATGATGAAATAAAGCACTCTAAAAGCAAAACATCCATCCTGTATCCATATACACATCCATGCATCCATATCCCATACAATCCTCATTATCCAAACTATGCAGAGTAACAATATCAAATGAAGTTTCTAGGTCATTCTATCATAACCATTCTTCTATCTATCATGTCATTCTTGTGTCGATAGAGTACATTTGGACTTCACAAAAACAAAGCATATAGGAGCATATCATATCATATAGCTGGTCATGAACATGATTAAGTCAGTAGCATACCCAACACAATGCATTAGGTCATACGTACATCAGCATCATATCGCCTCTTAAAAACATAGAAAATCACAAAAACATAGCTACGTGCATCGCATACAAAGCTGCATCATCACATAGAAATCATATTACATTTGCATTCATTTGAAACATTAGATCATATAGACATCCAATAACATCATACACACAGCTGCATCATCACATAGAAATCATATTACATTTGCATTCATTTGAAACATTAGATCATATAGACATCCAATAACATCACACACACAGCTGCATCATCACATACAAATCATGTTACATATACATACATTCGAAGCATTAAATCATATAGACATCATATAGCATCATATCAAAAAGCATCTCCTATAGCATCAGATAGACCATCTAACTCTACACATACATCACATCATACAATAGAAGTAAACCATCCTCTCATAACGCATGCAATAGATACACAAAGCTGCATCATCATATATACTATCATGTAAACGAGGTCCAAATGTACAATATCACCATCTCTCTCAAAAAAATCAAAGTGTCATATACAATATACATCCAAATGGACGGTGATACATGTCCCAAAATATACAAAATCTGGTATGAGTCTATCCCTGCTGCTGTGGGCCACCACTGCTAGCTCCTGACTGCTGGGGACCCATCACGGACGCCCCTGACTGGGATGGACCTGCTCTATGAGTCGCCCCAGACTGACTCCTGAAGCTCCCCGCCCTCTGACTCGATGCCACGGCACCATGGTATAAACCTCGGTAATACTGAGCCTATGACTGTGCTCTGGCAAGCTCTGTCTGTGCCTGTGCCAACTGCGTCTGCAACTGGCCCACCTACGCCTGTGCCTGCTGCACCTGCCCAACCAAAAATGAGCTCGCTGCATCTGTCCCAATGGCGGCTACAGCGGTGTCCCACTCTACACGGACAATGCGTAACTGTGCATCATCCATATCCCTCTCGCGAGTCAACCCACTGATCACTGTAGCATCTATATCTCGCCTCCTCTCGACCCTCCTCAGCTGTGCCTGCAGCTCTCGCACCTGTCCCCTCAGGCTGGCTATGGTCCTCTCATGCACATCTCCCTGTACTGGTCCCTGTGCTGCCTCTGCCTGTCCTGGCCCCTGTGGCTGGGGCACCTGCTGCTGTGGTACCTGCTGTGGTGGCGGCATCTGCGCCTGCTGCAGTATCTGCTACTGTGCCTCTATCTGTCCTGGCACTGCCTACTCAGCCTGACCTATCCTCCTCCGCTGTCTAGGCCTCTCTCCAGCTCTACCACCCTGTCGTCCTCGTCCTCCTCTAGCTCCCCTCCGCCCTGGGCCAACCTGTCCCTCCTCCTCTGAGTCTGCCTCATCAATGCGAGGCACCAGCATACCAAGTCCTAAATATCTCGGGAAAGGATGTGTAGTGATCCAATCCTCATACTCCTGCATCACCCCTACGTCTGTTATCTCTCTCCTCATATCCCATGCCACATAAGGAGTCTGTTGGAACTCTGCTAAGGCCTCCTCGTACGAAGCCATTGGCCCCCATCGGACCCTCTCTGCATGTGTCCGTGCAAAGTGCGCCTGTCCCTGCGGCATACCCTGTCTCCTGCCAAACTGTCTCAACACTCGGCCCACCATCTGTCTCTCTAGGATATGCCGTGTCTGGCCTATCAGCCACCTGGTCTGAAAGTAGTACGGCAGCTCGTCTCCCTCGTCGTCCCAGGGCTCGCAGTCTAGATATGGTCGCCAGACGACCACATCTACTCCATCCAATGTATGCCTCCAATACTCTAGCTTCCCCAGCCTGTGCTGGGAAATCACTCCTGCATAGCCATAACTGTATGGCTCTCCTCGCTGCCTCGCGAAGACACATATCAGCCTAGTCACCGCTATGTGCTCCCACAGCCAAAACTGTAACAATAGTACACCAGCCGATAGACTTGTGCTGCGGTGGTACACCACCTGGTGCATATCATGGTACAAGTGGGCCAGTACACAGACTCCCCATGCATATCGGGTGCCCTCAGTCAGCATCCGCTCCATAATCCTGCCCCATCCGATAGGGAACCCATGCGATCTCCTGTCCGGGCATACAACGCCCCCGATCAGTCCAGCCACAATCCCCGGGAAGTAGTCATAGCACTCGTATATATCCTGCCACGGAATGACCTGTCCAACTAGCTCAGGATCATCGAACACTCGCTGGCACTCGGCGGGTCCCGCATCCCGCTGTGCATCATACTCTACTAACTCACCTACCACAGGTAAGTGCAGTATCCGGTAGACGTCCTCCAACGTCACAGTCATCTCTCCTGTAGGAAAATGGAAGGTCCCATCCTCACTATGAAATCTCTCCACAGTAGCTGTCAGTAATCCTCGGTTCGCCCGCACCTCGGGCATGAAGCAAACATAGTCTAAACCCATGGCACCAAGCGCCACTCTGTCAGTCTCCGTCAACATATATCTCTGTAATAGGGGCATGGGAAACGTCTCCCTCGACTGCAGTGTGTCTCGAATATCCTCCTGCAAGCAAGCAAGGCAATGCGTCAGTCTCAAACGGCATATACCATACTCAACATATCTACTGAACTATATCAACTCAACTTAGCACCTCAAATTGATCAAAACAGCACACTACATCTCTTGACTAGATTCCTGCAATCTCGGAGATAGCTCATCGATTACTGCATCAAATAGGACACTAATCGAATCAATTTGGCTAAGTAATTTGCTATCCAAAGCAAATGTGCCACTACAGGTGGTAAATGCGCCGTTACTTTATAATAGCGCCGTTTCTTGATGCATGCACCGCCAAAATCAGCATATGCACCGCCTAAATGCAGATGCGCTGCTACAATGCACATATGCACGGTTCCCGTACATGCGCCGCCAAATTATGAATGCGCTGCTAGATTCCGCATATGCGCCGACTTTACGCATGCGCCGCTACATTACACGTATGCGCTGCCTAATCACACATGCGCAGCCTAATTATAGAAGCGCAGCTACAACACACAGATGCGCCGTTTTCATGCATGCGCCGCCGAAACCGATACATGCGCCGCGAAACGACAAAAGCGCCGCTTCGCGAGGCATATGCGCCATTCTACACTTCGGCGCATCCGTTTGACCTATTTTCTACATGCATTTATGACACCTAAAATCGACCCTAGGAGAAATTTTTTGAATCACATACCGGGGGTCCTGCGTCTGCTGGCCACCCAAATCGACAGACTTGCTCGAATCGATGCTCCTAGCGGGGAATGTCTGCTGCTCTGGCTGCCATGCTGCTCCAAGTTTGCTCCAAGCTCTCTCAATCCAATCCAGAGCAAACAAGTGTACAAATGACTATTCTTGTGGACCCAGCTCCTATTTATAGCCTCCAAACCCTAATTCTGGCTAAGTGATGACTGTGACTACTTCCCGTGCCTGTTTTTCCTCCAGTTTTCTTCCCGTTTCCCTGAAACGCGTCCTTTTTCCTCTTGCCTATCCTAACCCCTTGTCTTCGTGAGATTGTCCGTCTCTGATTCTTTCGCCCTTTTCCCGTCTAATCTCCCAAGGGGGCATCCTATCGTCAGTAAGCCTGTACCAGGGGCAAACTGGGGCATGTATCGTCATTCAAACTATCGACTTCTTTGAAGCAACGCTGTAAACTGCATTGCATCAAAGAGGGGCAAAATGTATACGCCTAAAAATGACGCAAATCATCCTAAATAAATATTTAAATATTTATTCCATTCTTCTACCAATTAAATAAATATTCTAAATTTATTTAATCGATTCACTATTCCATAATTAAATAAATTCAATTTATTTAATTAAAATTCTTCTAAATGTCCTACACAATTAAATAATCATAAATTATTTAATTAATCCAAATTCCTCTATCCTAAGTTCTAAATTCAAAAATCCACCTCACCTTTACACCTCATCTTTTCCACCTCACCTTGTCCACCTCATCGGGTTGCACATGTAATTAAATATATTTAATATTTAATTACCTTATTTTCCCTCACCCACATGGCCTATTTCTTCTCAAATCAGAGGTTAGTTAACTAATCAATCAAAAGTGTTAACTAACCTGTCAATTGAGTCAATTCCTCAATCAAGTCAGTCAGTTCCACGATCAACTCTTCTAACTGATCAATCAAGTCTGTTAACAGACTAGTCAATGGAGTTAACTCTCCAATCAATTCTGTCAAATCCCCTCTTTCATGATGGAGCCGGGACACTTGTCACATTTCTACTGGTTGCACATTCCTCAACCATTCTCAGCCATTGATCTTCATATCTCCTCTCAACCGTTGATTCCCATTCTTCCAAGTCTATAAATGAAACTTCATCCCTCCATTCTATTCATCCAGGCTTTTGACATCGTTACTCTGCAAAAATATCACCAGCACGCCTTTGGCACCCTTTTACCATTCACAAGCTTGAGATCACCTACCTGCTTTGAAGCTCCTCTTCATTGCATATCACTATAGCCATTTACCTCTGACTTCCTACAAACAGCAAAAAAAAAGAGTGCACTCTCTGAGGGCTCACTTCATTTGCAACAGGACAGCTGTAATAGGCAAACAACAGAAGTTTCGAAATGGGAGAAGTTTGCACTGTATTGTTCATTGCTTCGTTTATTGAATCTTTCTTATTTTCACTATTCTGTTGATGTTTGGGTCTTACATTGTTCATTTGATTGATCATCATTTTACCCTTACACAACCCAATATATTATTCAAAAATCAAGATTACAATATACTTACAGAACAAGCTTTCACAATAGTATCACAAACCATAGATCTAGAGGCTACTTAACAACATCTATAAGACTCTCACACACAACCTCCATCTAAAGTACCTAATATATAGGAGATACAGTACATGAAATTGTCAAACAGTAATTACAAAACCATGAGCTAAAACCACCCAAAAGTGGCACCCAAATCCTTAGGGTTCCATTATCTCCAATTAATTATGCCTTATGATGTGTCATAACACACATCAACATGTGTAACTCCCACTTAAAACTCTTTTATCTGTCTAACACATTTTTACATTTTCCAATATGGGAGGCCCAACTTTCGAAGGCTGTAACTTTTGATCTAGGAGGCCGATTAGGCCCCTTTTTAAAAAAATTTAGAGCTCGAAGAGATCTATACACCAGACACCCCTATAGGCGATGTTGAACAACCTAGATTTTTTATTTTGGCCAAAAACCAACTCTATAGCCCAAAAATTGAGTTTATTCAATTTTATAACCGAAAAATCACTTTTTGTAATTGCAAGGTTGAGACACCTTTCCTAACACTTCTTGTCATAGGTACCATAAGGAGTTCCAATAGATATGTGTTGAGGATTGGCATGATAGCTAGTGCTAGCTAGTTCTTGGTTGAAAGGCTTTTGCATGTTCATAAGTGAGCGATGAAAGTTTATGGCAAGTTTGCATGCAATAATCTCATCAAGGGTTTTATCATTAGAACTATCATCATTGTGATATTCATCTTGATATATAAGACTACTATCATCATCCAAGGGGTTTTGATTTTGATTATGACAAGGGGACTCATCAAAACATAATGGATGCATGATGTTTGATTTAGATTTGAAAAGATTTGATGACATTGGATAATGGATTAGATTATGATTTAATTTCTTTTTGGATGATTTGGAGGATTTGATTTTGAGATGATAGGATTTAGGATGATTTAATGGCTTTGGAGTTTAATGATTTGGACCTTAAGACTTGATTTGATCTCAAAAGATTTTTGAAATGTTGGATTTGAAAGATTGGGTCTAAGACCTTAGGTAGATTGATGATGGAGTGGATGAAGATCGAGGGTTCATGACACTTGATACTTGATTAGATGTTGGTTAATTTAGATTGAATTAGGTGCAAATATCTTCGAATGATGATTGATTTGTGATTTAGGATTTAAGGTATAAGATCTTGGACAAGGATTGATTTAACCAAGGTAAAAGATTGTTCTTTATTTGGGTGATGGATTTCTTGATGGGATGGTTTGATTGGATAAGGATAGGAGACTTTGGTTGATGATTGCCTTTGATTGGAAATAGATAGGATGCAATGGTTGATTGGTTTATTGGCTTGATGTTGATGATTGGATCGATCACATTTTAGGATGATACTTGATGGATGGATGAAGATTTGGGATGAGGATTTGAATTGATTAGGATTTAGAATGATGATTGAGTGAGGTTTTGTTAGAACATAATGTTATTAGGGGTCATACCCTTATTACATTAATATAATGTTCTAATATAAGGTTATGAAACCTTATGTTATAAAGCATATAGCATTTAATAATTCATAATCTAATAAATATTAGATTATTAATTATTTACAAATGGTTGCTTTGAATAGGTGTGACTAATACCCCTTTTATGTATTATTCCACCCCTTCTCCTTTATTTAAGGAGGTTCTCTCTCATTTGAGAGGGTGTGAATTTAGAGTTTTATAGTGAATTATATCACTATGCACATGAGGTACTATTGGCCATGTGGAAGTATGTAGAGTATATCCCCAGGTTCAGTCTATTCTTTAATAGACTAAATTTTGTAAGTGTTTTAATAAAATGATGCTTTATGGGTTTTTTTACCTGAAAGGGTTTTCCCCATATATATCTTGTGTACTGTATATGCTTGTATAATGCTCATTCTATTTAAATTTTATATTTTGTTTATAATGATTAATATCCTATGATCCTAATTTCTAACATGGTATCAGAGCAGGTTAGGCTATACTAATCATTTTTATAGATTATACTAAAAGATGTGTAGAACTTGATGGAAAATCTCTTTATGCTCAATCAACACATATGCAAATCCATTTATGCAATACATTTGGTGTGTCTTTTCTATTATTTTAAAAGCAACTTATCAAATCCAATTAGGAGCTACTAAACATATTTTTTTACAGGTAATTATGTCTATTGGATACCATTAGCCTATTTGTGTTTGTGAAAAATAAGTGGAGAGGAAAAGGTGAACCATAACAAAAATTTAGGGTATCTATTGGAATTTAGTCAAATCATAATGTTAGAGCCTTGCTATAATTATAACTCAATTTGATTTATTATTCTTTTTCCTCTCTTACAAAAATTATTTTCCATCAACCTTATTTGATTACTAGGGCATATTTTTTTGTATATATAGAAAGATAATTATTCTTAATAGAAAATACGGAAATGCAAAGTTCTCTCAATATGGATGCCAATATAATAAAATTCTAGGTCTCTCTTAGAAATATTAAATAATACAACCCAAGTTATGAAAGGACTTGTCTCAAATGTTTTATTTCAAGTGTACGTAATTAATACATGTGTTGTTTAGGAGCATCTCAACCTGGCCTATCTTATCTCCTTTTCAACTAGACCAAGGGCCCCCTTTCTCCAAGGGCATCCTATGGATATTTATTATCCTTGATGGAAATCAAGGGGCACATTTATACATTATGAATCTTTAAAAGAAGGATCTTCTAATTTCAAACATGTCATTAGTCAATCAAATCAATCAAACTTTACTAATATATTTCAATGACTAATTTACATATTCAATAGACATAAATCAAGCCAAACAAACTTGGATGTCGTTAACCAATTTTTAAATTTTGATACATATATCTTTTATTAAAATTCAACTATTTTTTTTTTATAATTTATATCTATTTGTTATTCTAAATGCCTAACTAATCTTCAAATAATATTTGTCTAAATATCTTTCTTCTATATTCCCTAAACTATTTCTTATTCACCCTACGTTTCACTACTACTATTCATGCTGACCTTCACCATATATGGCTATTCACCTTTTCGACCAAGTGTTATATTAAAAATGTCATTTTTTTCACCTTTCGACCAAGTTAAATATTTTAAAAGACGTGTCCTATCTTCAAAGGACGTGATCGTTTAATTTTAACTTCTCTCCTTTTATGTTAATAGTATCAATCACCATGACTACAATGGACAGGAATATGGCGGTCACAATTCTCATAAACAATATGATAATCAGATAAGTTTTGGAGGATTTCTCCATTCTAACCATTCGTTTTGTTTAAACTACTTGTTGAGCATATAGACAATCAATGAATTTGTGCTCTAGCTTTGTAGACCATAATATGTTTTTTTTTTTCAATTCAATCAAAGGCATCGATGAACTTCCTAGTTTTGGCGTTCCTTGTGTTTTCATAGTTTTGTTTTAATCCTTACATAATTATCAGAGGTTTATTTTTGGTGAAGGTGATGTCGATCATTATAGAAGTGAATGTTGTGTCATATGTAGTTATTCGATACTCAAATTTAAGTTATACATGACAATGTTGCTTTCACCTCAATTTCAATTACAAAATCTTCACATGAAAACCTTAAATAGTTGGCATTCTGCCATTTTAATTTTGGTTGAAATTGTTATATACTTACATCTATAGTTGAATTGGCAGAGTGTTAGATTTACTAATAAGTTAGGGTATTAAAACAAAATTGTTATTTTTTAGTAACAAGATGTGCTTTGTCATGTTAGTTGTTAATGAGAGGCCATCTCTTTATTAAATAGTAAAAAAAAAATAACTTGTCAGTTCTTTACATTGCATTGAGGTTAACTATCAATCAAGTTTATATTGATCCTTCTTATTTAAGAATAAATATAAATTTCTCTTTCAACCACCCTCATATATTATTTTTTTTTTCACCCTCATATATTATTATTTTTTAGTTGTAAATGAGGCATCAATTTGGACCCCTCATCCATTAAGCTAAATGAAAAAGCATCACCAAGATAAATAGATGAAGTGTTAAACAAATGGTTCATTGATCATAACACATTGGTTGTTCAAGTTCTTTCCGAATAATATGTGCCATGTGGTAGCATTATTTAGTCATGAACAAAATGAAGTACTATGGTAGAGATCAACGAGGGTAGAATACTTATATGTTCGTATGAAAAGGCGGACAAATCTAAATGTGGGTGCACCATAGTTACTTATAGCATGCATTTTTGGTCTAATAGTGGGCAACTCACATAGATGTTGTAGTACATTATATTATTTTCTATCGTCATACTAATGATGAGGTATCAACACTTTAGATATACCAAATTTGGTATGTTACCATGGAACAACTTGGACCCTAAAATCATAAGTTCATTTCTATTTTCTTTGTAGCCATAGAGGATGTTTTTTTTCTGGGATGTTAAGAGAATTGTCACCTCTAAAATAAGAAATGACATATAATTTGCATTTTCATGTATATAAGACCTCATCATATGACTAGACTCTAAGTTTAGATGATTACCTTGTATTTGAACAAATTTGATACAACCTTGGATGAGTTTTACATGTCCAGGGGATTAATAAAATTTGATATTAGTTATTTGAACATTGTTATAATCAAGAAGCAATTTTATCCTATATATATCATGGAGAAGAGAGGTCCATTAAAGGGAAATACTACAAGATAAAAAGTGTATCTCCAAATGGTAAAGACATCCAAGAATATGACAGTTTAATATTGTACATAAAGTTTTTTTCACAACTATCTAAGGAGGTTAGTATTTGCTCTAAATTTCTTCTATATAAAAGAACCTACTTGTAATGGGTGGTTGTTGCCCTAATACATTGTTCGGGGAGCAAGCCTGGAAAGGATAGCTCACCCACTATTTTAATTTTAATTGGATCATTACTATATGTTTAGTAGGATGACTATTTCTTTTCTTTGCAGAAACATGGCAAATTATTCTTATAAAAATCTCATATGATCTCCTTAATAAGATTGTTAGATCATTTTTAACTATTGTCATAACATATTATATGTTGACTTATGGGATTTTATTATTTTTGCACCAAAAAGAAATTTTATTGATTATTATATTACTAACTATGTTGGTAACCTTATTGATAGGACATATACCTCAATCTATGTCTTCAAAATATGGTGCAGTTGCTATCACATGGATGGAGTAATATTTAAATAGCTATCTTCTATAGCTCTTTAATCAAAAGTTGACTACAAAGTCGCTATAAAAGAATCAATGTGCTTAGGAGAATATTGGAAATGATTTCCATCTGGGTGCTATTACAGGCCCCACCTTATTATATGATAAAGCTATTTACTCTTACTCAAGACTCTTATTTCGAGAAATAAAGCACATTTGAAGTTCATGGGCACTGCCTTCAAAAGAAAATCCTTCCATCCCAATATTATTCTTCAATTCTATAAGCCTAATTATCAGATGGCAAATATACTATGTCAAGAAGATTTGGGTTGGGCTCCCAGTAATCATAAAAATTATATATGCAATATAGCATTAAACCTCTGTGCAGTACCAAATTCTCCAAATTCAAATCAATGCTTGGCCATCAAGGGGGAGTGTGCATTCCAATAGCGCCTATAGATGTAAGACCTAAGCATTAAATAAGACCTTAGGCATTTTAACGCCTCAGGATGTAAAGAGTTGCCATTGAGGGGGAAAGAGTATGTCTAACAATGGAAGCTCTATGTAAGACCTAAAAGGCAATAAGTAAGACATCAAGGCATTATATATAGTTAACTCCTTGCATTATATGTAAGCCCTATGGGCATATTAAAAAGTGTTCTCTCTATAAATCTTCCACTTGTAAAAGCATCGTATTATGTAAGACCTACGGGAAATATGTAATGAACCTGGAGGGTGCTGGTTTGAGGAGTTTCGGGCTCCAAAAAAAACATGTAAGACCTCGCATCATTTTCTAAAACATGGAATTATAAATTGTGACAAGATGACTTTCATGTAGTCCGGAATACATGCTCTTCGGTTTGGCATATATTTGTGTCCCTATTTATCATTGTCAAATAAGACCCTATTTATCATTGTCAAATAAGACCTACGTTACTGGGGTGCTTCATTTTTTCTTTTATAGAAATTGACATGTGATGCCCCCTATTAACATTAAGGGGGGTGTTAGAACATAACATTATTAGGAGTCATACCCTTATAACATTTATATAATATTCTAATATAAAGTTATAAATGTAACGCCTCTACCTGATAAAACAAAATAATAACCCTAATTTTTTTTTTAAAGAACTATTCAACGTGGCACTATGAGAAAGTATAAATATATTTATAATTATAACTCAAGGTATTGTTGTTTCCAACAAGGGCTGATTTACTTTTTTTTGAAAAGTGGTCGGTAATTAGGTTAAGGAAAGATAAAAATTATCACCAACTCAAGATAGATCCATTTTCAAAAAAAGTGGTCGGTAATTAGGTTAAGGAAAGATAAAAAAATTATCACCAACTCAAGATAGATCCATTTTCACCAAGTAAAGGAAAAAAGATAAAGAAATATAAATAAATACAATTGCAATGTTCTCCACGTAGGTCTAAACATATGTTTTTTCTTGAAATAAAATATAGATTTCATACTCAACTCTCTATCATAGAGTAAAAAGGTTTCTCCAAAACTAAGGTGTATTTTTGTATTATATTAAAAGAGAATGTATAAAATGGAATCCTTACTAAATTCATTTTATTCATTTTATCAATTCAATTAAAGAAGGAATAAAAGCCTATTTCCTTAAGCAAAGCCCAAAGTTACGGCAAAACAAATATTTGTTTCCCTTTAACTAAATTTATTTTATTTACTCTAATAAGAAAAAAATAAGAGTTTAACTATGACTAACTTCTTATGAAGGGAAATTTAAATTGATTGAAAACTTAATATCATTTCTTACATGGCTGAAAGGCAACGTTATTAGCATAGATGAAAGTAACTTTGTAAGGCAACGTTATTAGCATAGATGAAAGTAACTTTGTATTATAAGCAAGGTTAATAAGATCAAAGTAACTTTGTTTTACAAGTAAGGTTAATAACAAGGGAAGTTATTAACATTTACAATTGAAAAAGAAAATTAATCTTTTATAAATCATTCCCTTTCGTTCTCATAACTTAAATTAAAAAAAAATAGAAATAATTAACAAATCAAAAATTTTAATTAAGATATTATTTTTTAAAAAATAATAACTTTCAATTAAGATATTGTTTTATTTCATTGCACATTACTAACCCCATGAAAAGAACTAAAATTCTAATTTAGTATTCAACTCCAATTTCAATAATCAATTCTTATAAATTTAAATATGAAAATATGCTTTTTTTTATCCTCCTCACCAATTTAATACATCAGGTAAATAAATTTTCTTACTGATTAAAGAAAAAAGTAAAGGAACTATGAGAAAATAAAACTCCCTTCATAACAAAATAATTATGATGGGATTAAGGTAATATATATATATATATTACTTCCCGTATAAACGAAGGGCATTCGAGTGAGGGTTAAGATAATTTTCTTGTTTCACCTAGGGGTGATTTAAACCTCTAAAACACTACGCTTCCTTGAAAAAAAAAGATGGGAAGTGAAATCAATCGCTCCTAAAATAAATATATTTTTTCCTCTGGATAGGCTTTATATAGGAGCATTATGGTGCTTGGAAAATGTCCCGTGCTGTAAAAAAGAAAGCTTACGCCATAAATTCTAATGTTCAGCTACAAGCGGCACAGGCAGATATGATTAACTTAAAGGAAGGTTTATTTTTATTTCCCATGATGATGTATTTGTTCCCTCCTATAGTTAAAACCTAACCCTAAAGAGAAAAGCAACTCAACCCTAATTTTGCCCAACCCAAGAAGCTACACATTGTTTCTACTCTCTTTTACCTTTGCCTTTGGGCAGACATGTCACGATTCTTCTAGGGGGTTCTACGGCAGTGAAGGAGAATCATACCAACATGACTCCAATGGGAAGGAGCAAAAAGAAAGGGTATGAATGACGTTAGAATAACTATATGTATTTTAATATTGTCTAAGATGTATGGAGTCAAGGACACGTTTTGAACATTTCTCATTTTTATGTGCAAAATCATATTTGTGTGTAAGTCTGTAATAGATTGCATATGGAGTAAATGTGCGGCTTAAGCAATAGCTGACTGTTACCAAATAATGTCTAACTGAAAGCATTAGTTAGAATAAAGCACTACTTAAAAGACCAGGCTTTTTAGAATATATGTATATTAGAATATATGCATATTCAATAATTTTCATGTGTAATGAATTTTGATTGCCTTGCATTGGGAGAATATTAGTGGCCAATCTGGTGAGCTGACATTTTTCTTTAATTATAAGTTGATGCCTACAACAGACCTGAATATTTCCCCACCTGAGATTACTCTGGTAAAGATTATCATTTGAATGTAAGTGAGGATAAACTTTTTCAATATAATAATCCTACTTTTCAATATCTCATGGCATGGATTACAGATTGGTGCCTACCTTAATTGTAAAAATTTTAGAGAGTTGGTTTTAACTCTACATACCTCTCTTCCTCCTCCAGTTAATTCCTTTCCAACAGCTAAGCCTCTTGGTTGAATATTTGTCCTCCCAGTCCCCCCAAGAGAATTACCGCAAGTGATTCACATGGTAATTGTAGATGAAGAAGGAAAAAATACCGCAGGTGGTGATCCCCTCCTCCCCCTTTTGAAAAGCCACCACTTGTCCTTAAAAGGGAAGTAACACTTATCCACCTCTATATCCCTACAACACACATTTTTTTTTAACTCCCCACTTGCTCCATTTTCGTCACTTCATTTAGGGTGAAATTTATGAACATTCAAAACTTTTTCTTTTTTTTTTCACTTTTGCCCTCCAAATTTCACCTAGACCATAGCCCTAGGTTAGGAGTTTAATTTTTTGTTATGATTTAAGTGCCCTTTTGATTTAACTTACACCTTTTTTTATAGGAAGTTGAATAAGATTTAATTAACTTCAAGTTACTCAATAGATAGCAATATATGATACAACACATGGACAACCTTTGACATATGACGACACACATGACAAAGCATGACATATGGCAACTCATTTTACAACACAAGGGACTTAAGTCTCTCCAAATAGACTAGGTCAGTTCAACTAGTTATTCACAATAGGGTCCTCATGTGTTTTCCCCGTGTCCACTGGCTAGCAAATACTTGCACACTCATTTCGATGTCAGCAGTTATCACAAATATATCATAGCCGAAGCATTAATAAACAACATCAATATATGTATTGTATCTGCAAAACAAGTCTATATTACAAAAAGTAGCAATATTATATTTAATGGTTGAGAAACATTTCATAAGGTATAACTAAAATTCTCACATAAAACCAAAATCATAGCATCTCATCATGAACTAAATCTCTACACAGGATATCAGCATTAAACATCAGATCATATTAAACATCAAATCATATCAATGGTTAATCCTGCCACATCTCTATTTAGAACATATGTCTATACTACTCAACAATATTGCATAAGGGAAGGTGAAATCACCATTAGTTATAGATGTGTATATCATAAACCATATCAACCATAACCAATTTAACCATGTCACCAATTTAGTCATTTATAGGAATTGTAAGATCCACATCTTGTAATAAGTCCTACGAGGAAACCACACAAAAGTCGGCTCATACGATCCTTGATCAACACAAAATAATATGGTTAGTAATACTGAGGATGGGTCTCATATCATAGAAATATAGTTTGATAAAAGCACTCCGGAATAACTCAAGTGTAAACATATAATTGTCATGCACTATAGTTAGCTAACCTCCAATAGATGTCATCACATAGGGAACAAGAAGTTTGCAAATATTTTACAATCAAGTCCTATCATAACCATCATTACTAGGGAAAATTCCCGTGGGTCTACACCTGACCTTACAATAAAACCTTATGTTATAAAGCATATAGCGTTTAATAATTAATAATCTAATAAATATTAGATTATTAATTATTTACAAATGGTTGCTTTGAATGGGTGTGACTAATACCCCTTTAGGTATTATTCCACCCCTTCTCCTTTATTTAAAGAGGTTCTCTCTCATTTGAGAGGGTGTGAATTTGGAGTTCTATAGTAAATTATATCACTATGCACATGAGGTACTATTGGCCATGTGGAAGTATGTAGAGGATTTTATCCCCAAGTTCAGTCTATTCTTTAATAGACTATATTTTGTAAGTGTTTTAATAAAATGATGCTTAATGGGGTTTTTTACCCAAAAGAGTTCTCCCCGTGTATATCTTGTGTAATGTATGTGCTTGTATATAATGCTCATTCTATTTATTTTATATTGTGTTTATAATGATTAGTATCCTAAGATCCTAATTTCTAACAGGTTTGATAAGGTATATGACCTTAGAGAGATTGGATGACGAATTGGGGGTAAAGGATGAAGTTTGATTTATGAAACCAATCGGACTGGTGACAATTAGGTGTTGGTTGGATTTTGATTGAATTGGGATGGATAAACTAGGATTAGTTAGGATTTAGATTGAATGATTTTAATTTGCGATGATGAATTGGATTAGATTTGATGAATTAGATGTTGATTGGGGATTTGGATTAGGATTTGGAGTTGTGATTTGAGGAATTAGATTGAACAAGGATGAACTTGGTTTTGAATTGGATGACCTGGGAGATGGTTTGATTAAGATTTGGATGCAAATTTGAATTTGGAAAGGATTAGGATGTTGGACTCTACACAAGGTAGGGGCATGTGATTATGGTTCACAAATATGGATTTGGAATGTCGTCAACTATTTACAGGAGGATTTGGATTATGGTTCTTTCAAAGTTGGATTTTGGACTTGAGATGTTTGAGATTGCAAAAGTTTAAAGTTTGGACACGAGATTGTTTAATGATTATTTGCAAGAAGACACATCAAACACAATAAGCACATTGGTTTAAGTGTGGATGAGAATGATGTTTACTAGTTTATCACATGAAGACACATCAAGCACATTAACAACCTGTTCTATTTGTATACACCTAAAAATGGCTAAGTCGAATCAAATAAATATTTAATATTTATTTTAATTCCTATTCCTCTATCAATGAATAAATTCATCAATTTATTTATGCGATTCACATCATCATAATTCTACAACAAATTAATCAATTAAACCCATTCTTCTAATGTCATCCCTTAATTAAATAATAATCAAATTATTTAATCACAAATCATCCGATTCCAAAGTCTTCATTCATAATTCCACATCATCTAATCCACCTCGCCTTGTTGCACATGTAATTAAATATTTTAATATTTAATAATCTATTTTCCCTCACCCACATGTCCTATTATCTCTCTAACTATCCCTATTCTCATGAGCATGGTCTCTCCATGTCACCATGGTCAAAGGGTGCTTTGAGACACTTGTCCCATGTGTTGGTGCCTGCATAAGCATTTAGATTTCAAGCAACTAATCTTGCAGGCACCTTCCCAAAAAATCTAAAAAGTTCTAAGTCAGGGTTTCTATCACCCTGATATTCTTGTGTGGGGTCATATTTCATATATGACCTGATTTTCCACCTGGGGGGTGATGTTTCAAATATCAGTCATATTCAAAGATCACCCCGATGCTGCTGCAGGGTTTCCATATGACCCAATATTCCGAGGGGGGGTCATGTTTCAAATGTCGGGTGATCTTAGTTATGATCACCCCTATGTTCGACCACCCCTATGTTGTTTTATCACCTCATGTTCGTTTGATCACCCCGAGGTGCGGACGTCAATTTTACATGATTGGTATATGCCTGTCTAGTGACCTGATTTTCTTGCGGGGGGTGATATTTCAAATATCAGGTAATCTTACGAATATCACCCTACTTCGATGATATGACGATGACATCATCAGGATCCGGTGAGATGCATCATGTGGTCTCCGACATGATATTATCAGCAGATATGATGGGGGTCCTGCCAATCACTGATGAGGACATGAGCAAGTACAGGTGGATCATCGGTGAGGTATTTGGTATGAATATGATGAGGAGGATTTTTCTCTGATGCATCAGGTTGCACCGATGAGGTTGGATGTTCTTTTGGGTTTTATGCTCTGACTCTGAACACAAGGTGTTCACATTTTGACAGGCATTTTCTTGTTGTAGATTTGGTCCTTAGTCTGGTGTGTCAGTCTTTCTTGTTTGTAAATGATAATTTCCTATATGATGATCTTCTATGCAGATTGAATTTAAATAAAAAACACCTAGTGTGTGTGTTATTTATGACTGTCTCCTGTATGTTACTTGTTTTCCTTTCAACTAGGGTTGTCAAGGGCTTCCAAGCTTGTCAGTATATACTTGTTGTATTGTGTGTCTAGTTCTGGCATCTCCTCAAGGAGTGGATTAAATAGGCTTTGATCAGATACAAAGGGAAATGGATTGCATCATAGGATTGTTAAGCATGATTATAGATAATACCTTTTCTTGGATATATTGTTGTTAGGCAGTAATACTTTTCTAGGACCTCTGGATATGAATTCATGTTGTCATAGGGAAACATTTACATTCATGGATTTGACTGTGCTACCCAGATAAGGCACTAGTCTGGGAATCTGTCTGTTCAAAGGGTCCAAGAAAATCCCATAACTCCAAACATAAAATCCATCTTTTCATAACCTCCATCCTGTTAGTTTGTAGGAGTAGGATTAGGACCCCTGCATACTCTCATCCACAACTAGATAAATATGTCTAAGAATGTTGCCAACCTTGTGATGTATCATGCACATCTTGGTCCACACATGAGAGTATTCTGTCTGTTGCTGTCAAGATAAATCTTTCTGTCATTAGGCTAGTCAATGTTACATCTTTAGCTATAGGGACACCCCCCTTGGTGTGGCAGAACCAGAAGTGAAGGGGACGCAGCTCACGCAACCTCCTGTATTAGTTGGTTGAATCTGCATGTGCATTGGAATTGGCAAACCCTCTGCTGATTCAGAAGGAAAAACCAACAAAATGGCGACTCTGCTAGGGAAGTGATTTGAAAGTATTATCCTGCAGTCTTTGGTGAAGTTTTGCCCATCCGAGTCACCAACACCATGAATACCTATATTCTTTCTAACCTTTCTATAATCATGATCTCCTTGTTTGACCTCCACTCTATGGTCTTTGTGAGCCTTGTGACATGTGGCCCCATGTCACCCCTTCTCTCCTCCATGTCAAGGTGAGAGGAACATCTTCCCTCTTTCTCTCCCTCATCTCAACCAACTCAATCCTCACCATACACCTCTCAAGACTTTTTCTCCACCATTAAGATCTTGACACATGGATTTGGCCCCTCCTTGGCCTATAAAAGGAAGCTCATACCCTCATTCTATCATCCACAAGCTATAGCAAACTTACTATGCTAGAATTATACCAGCGTGTCTTTGGAAAAGCATCCATATTGTTCATTGCATTATCTCCATTATCCTCATATCCACATAATCATGTCTTCAATCATCCATCTCTCATCTTCATAAGAGTTGCATTGTAGGTAATCTCTATTGCATTATCCACTACAGCCATTCAAGTATTGTCCTCTTCAACAGCGAGGAAGTGCACACTTCTAAGAGCTCTATTCATCAACAAGATCAATACAAGATAGGCGACAATGGAAGCTTCGAGGTAAATAAGTCTTCAAGGTAATATATCTTTGTTTATTTGATTTGCATCATATTTCATTGAGTTATTAGATTACTAGTAGTTTAATACAGTTCACAATATTTCCTCTATCATTTTTTGAAGTTGGTCGATGATGTTGTATTGATTTGAGGTAGAGGGTGACTTGGATGTGGAAGATGGCCTCAATTGAGCCCCTTGCAGAGTTGTGTTTCCACAACGCGTGGTCACATTACAGTCAGGCTGATTATTGATGGTGATCACATTGATGTGTGAATCACGTTGGGAGATATGATTGACAATGTAATCAAAAGAAGCATTGTTATAGCTTACTTTGTCAGCACCTTTGTTGTTTTGGTTTGAAGAACCTCCTTTCTCGTAATGAGGAAGAGGATTCTTGAATGCTATATGTTCATCATTGGTAGTATGTCCTACATTAATGGATATATGTTTTTGGTCAATGAGGTCTTGAATGACATGCTTGAGTTTCATAGAATCATTGGTTTTATGACCTTTGCTCCTATGGTATTTGTAAAAGTCATTTTCATTCCACCAAGGAGATTTGAACTTGGGTTTGTATTCACACACCGGTGGGAGTGTGATGAGGTTGCCCCCAATTAACTTTCTAAGTGCGGATTCAAGTGATTCACCAAGTTGTGTGAACTTTCTTCTTGGAGGGAATTTGTTTTGTTTTTGTTCAGTGCCTTGAGTGTTGGTAGATGGTGCGTTACTCTGCGGATTGGATAGGTTGAAAATAGGTTGCTTTGGTGCCGCATGTTTTACATCTATCACACCATCATTCACTATGGGTTTGTTTTTAGTCAAAAAATGCAACTTATCTACATTGTTGTTAGAGCTTGGGGTGTCTTTGTATATCATTACGTGCTCCTTTGCTATCAAGGCTTTCTCAATGAGAAGCCCCATCTCAATGACCTTACTAAAAGTTGATGGACATTGAATTTGTATTTGATAGCTTAGCTCAGTGGACAAATTATGCACGAACATTTCTATCATTTGCTTTTTAGGTATGTGATAGGGACACTTGCTCACAAGCTACCTCCACCTTTGTAGGAAAGATGTAAATGATTCTCCTCCTTTTTGTTTATTATTGCAAAGGTCTAGCATGGAGATTTCATGTTCTATGTTATAAGAGAAATGCGTGATGAATTTGTCCACTAATTCATCAAAGGTGCGGATGTTGGGAGGTAGACGTGAAAACCACTCCATAGCTTGTCCTCCTAGGCTTCTAGGGAATAGTCACATTAGATAAGTTTCATTGTGGGCAACTTCAAGACAAGCGGCACTAAATTCCCTAATATGATCTCTAGGATCTCCTTTTCCTCTATACTTGTCAAATTTTGGCACTTCAAATCTCATAGGAAAAGGTATCATGTTTAAGGATTTGTCGAAGGGGTAAGGTGAGATATCTTCAAGGGAATAATGTTCCGTTGTTGTTCCACTTTGGATATCTACCAATTTCTGTTGTAAGGCTTGGATTTGGGTTGTCAATGCATCCAAGGGATTGAGTGTATCCTTAGCCTTTTCTATTTTTGGAGTCTCTTTGTCAGTTTTGGAGCCATCTTTCAATGACTCGGCATCATTTGAGACATTATTCTCCCTTAGATTAGAGATATCAAGGTCTGTAGGCAGTTTTGCTCCTTGTTGAGCAAGCATGAGGAAATACTTTTGAGGATTTGTAGCGACAACCCTATCCATTATCCTTTGGAACTTGGGATCTTGGAGGTGTTGGAGGATTTCCTCTTGAGTGACTTCCTCATCTTAAGGTATGTTATTGTTGAGGTTGTCCATGTTTTACTTTTGTTTTGATTGAGATCTAGTTTGCACCATGCAAGATTTTGGGATGGGATGAAATTGGATCATGAGATTTGTTGGATTTTGATTTGATTGGAGGTGTGATATGGTAGAAGGTGAGTTTGATTGGTAGATTTTGCTAAGGTTTTTGTTGATTCTATGTTTGTCTCAAACAAGGTAAATCTTGAGCTATAATATCTAATAGCAATCGAAGTGTTGATACAAGTGGTAGTCCAAATAGGGAGGATTGACACCGCTATTTGATGAGGACTATTTTCTTGTCAAGGTTACACTATTATAGTTTTGTTGAGAAGGATGATTTGAAATCCTATTATAAAAACTAACTAGCTCTTGTTTGGGTTCGTAGAGTATCAACTAGGTCCTAGAAGCAAGTTGTGGTTTGATTTTGAGGTGTTTTGATAGTAAGGCAATGATGCAAAAAGAAGATGTTTGTGAGAATGATATGAAAAGTTGCTTGCAAGATATAATTGATTTTTCAATTTTAAACTATAGCAAAAAGGGTACCTAACACTGATAATGTTTTTGCCCCACAATGTATGGAATATGTCTCTGTTTTGGATATGCAATTTCAAAAGCGCAGGATAAAGGGTCAAATGCACAACTCTGTGGGTCAAATGTGCAGATCTGGTTGAAATGCTTTGATTTTTTAATGCACAGTACTATGGTTTATATGTGCCGCTCTGTGTGTCAAATGTGCAAAAAGTGATTATGCGCAGCAAAATGGTTCAAATGCGTAGCAAAATGGGTTAAATGTGCAACAGGATCAAATGCGCAACAAAAATTGTTATATGTGTAGCAAAATGGTTTAAATGCGCAGAACTATAGGTACTTGGTCTTCTGCTTCAGTTTTGACAGTTTGATTTTCTTGGAATGTTTTCCTAAGTTAATCTAAGGTTTTCAATGCTAATCTTGGTTCAAGTTATTGCTAGAAAACATAGAGAACAAAAGGTTTCTATGATTACTTGAGAACATAAAAAACAAACAATTACAATCCTAGGGATGGCAAAGACAATATTTGATGAGTTCCAACTTGGATTTTACTCCAGCCACTTACATAAAGGTGTGACAGATAAGTAACTTGATAGCACCGGCTCCCCTCCACGGCACTCACTTCTCACGCATATCAAATACAGTTCCTCCAAAGAGTTGAACTTTCTATCTCCACACTAGATGAGTGTATGACGTTGGATGGCTTCAGAGGTCCCACTTCCTGCATCAACAAATAGGGGTTTTTGGCTTACTCGAACAAATGGATTTTATTCAAGGCATCCATTCGAGGGTTACACATGCGGCAATTCACTCCGATAAGGAGGCTTCCCAGCCTGCAAAGGTTACGCTCCATAGGGTTTTGGGGGAAACATTTGTCGGTGTAACACAACAACACCCGTTGTTTGCAACTTTTGTCACAAACACAATTTATTTTAAGTGACTTGGAGGTGGCTTGGATTTAGCCCATTATCACTCGAGGTCGTCCCACTTGGAAGAAACGCGTTCCCAAAGGTAGGCCTCTCTTAAAGGTGACAAAGATAAAATGATAAGTTTGGCATTTTGGTCACCTAGTTAAGGGGAAAGCATAGGCCTATTATCATTTTCAAGCACAAAAAACAGTGGTTCTTTATCCTCCTAATTAAAAAAAATAACTAAATGTGTTAACTTTATCAAGCACAGAAGTTCTTAACAAGATAGCAATAACTTGGAAAAGATTTTGTTAATTTTAACCCTCTAACAAGTCTAGGTGTAGATTGTTGTTTGAATAAATAAACAAGTGTTACTTTCCCCTATTAAGCTATGTGATAGATTGCAGTGCAAGATAGTAAAAACATAAAGAAATTGTTCACTTTTAACCCCTAGGTTGGGACTAGATGCAAGTTGTGATGCAACAAAAAGATTTACTTTCCTCCTAGTTATGTCTATGTGATGATTTGCATGAACATATTAAGTTACTCTCTCCTAATTAGTTATAGGTGGCTTAATAATGCAGCTAAAATGATTAAGTCTAGCTCCTAACACCTGCAAAAACCCATTGTCAGTAGTTCAAATATGTTCCTTTTGATGATTGACGGTACCTGCAACATGAGTTAGCATCAAAATTATCAAAAAATATACTAAAACTTGACAGAATTTAGATGTGCAGAAAGATTTATCATATGCATGGAAAGACTTATCATATGCACGGAAAGACTTATCATACGCGCAGAAAGACTTATCATATGCACGGGAAGACTTATCATATGTGCGAAAAGACTTATCATATGCACAGGACTGGTTATTTTGCTCCTATAGGCTCTGTTTTTGGCATGGATGCACAGAACTGGAACTCGTATGCGCCAAAACGACCCGTTACCACTTCAAGTGCACCAAAAACTCAAATTTGATGTTAAAAATGGGGCAAGGCCCCACGGTGGGGGCCAAAAATGTTAGAGGAAATATTGTCAACAATATTAAACTACTAATAATCTAATAATCTCAATAAAATATGATGCAAATCAAATAAACAAAGACATTTTACCTTGAAGACTGATTTACCTCGAAGCTTCCATTGTTCACCTATCTTTGTATTGATCTTGTTGATGAATAGAGCTCTCAGAAGTGTACACTTCCTCATTGTTTGAAGATGACAATACTTGAATCGTTGTAGTTGGATAAAATGCAATGAAGATTACCTACAATGCAACTATTGTGAGGATGAGGGATGGATGATTGAAGCCATGGTTGTATGGATATGAAGATAATGGATATAAAATGCAATGAGCAATATGGATGCTTTGCCAAAGGCATGCTAGAATTTCTGCAGAGCAATTTTGCTATAGCTTGTGTGTTGTTGAAATGAGGGAATGAACTTCCTTTTATAGGCCAAGGAGGGGGCAAATCCATGTGTCAAGATCTCAATGGAGGAGACTTGGTCTTGTGAGGTGTATGGTGAGGATTGAATTGGTGGAGATGAGGGATAGAAAGGTGTGACATGAGTCCACATGTCACAAGGCTCACAATGACCCAAGAGAGAAGGTCAAACAAGGAGATCATGTTTATAGGGAGGTTGGAAAGATTCTAGGGACTATGGAACAAGTGTCACAAAGTGTCCCTTTGACCATGATGACATGGAGAGACCACATCCATGTGAATAGGGATGGTTGGAGGAATAATAGGCCATGTGGGTGAGGGAAAATAGATTAATTAAATATTAAAATATTTAATTACATGTGCAAGATGATGAGGTGGACATGTGAGGTGGATTAGATGATGTGGAATAGAGGACTTTTGACTTTGGAATAGGAGGAATAGGAAGATTTGTGATTAAATAATTTGATTATTATTTAATTAAGGGATGACATTAGAAGAATGGGTTTAATTGATTTAATTAAATAAATTAATATTTATTTAATATTTGGACTATTAATGATGAACGTGAATCAAATAAATAAATTGATGAATTTATTAAATGATAGAAGAATGGGAATTAAATAAATAGTAAATATTTATTTAATTTGTCTTTGCCATTTTTAGGTGTATACACTATTCAAGTGGGTGTATCAATCTTTGCGGGCTCACCAATATACTATCTACCAATTTATGGCTAAATAGGGAATGCAAGGTCATGTACCACCTATACAACCCTTACCATGGAGGCCAAGACCCTCCCCACAATGATCTATATCTCTACAAACTTAGAAGTATGGTGTGAGTAACTTCCCAAGGGTAACTATTTACTGGTGCACCACAAAAAAAGATAGTCGAAAGGTCTTATCTAGATTGAACGAACTTCTAAGGGATGTCTTTATACACAAGGTATGTGAGACCAAAGTCTGTGAAATGAGGGATGTGTCTAATGGTGTGGTTTGAGAGGGTAACCCACTCTCCTTCACTTTTCAAGGTATAAAGTTCTTGCAAGCTTAGCCAAAAGTAACAAGTGTCCCCCAATGGGAGAGTCTTTCAATTCGCTCCCAAATTTGTATACCACGTCAGAACACAAGGGGTTCAAGTCATTGCCCAAGCTAATGAAATCTAAGGGTAGGCCTACTAAAGGGAAAGAAGGTCAAGTGCTCTAGATTCCTAAGATCACCTTGTAGCATGAAGGAAGAGAATACACAAATTGACTTCTTGGGATTAACACAAAAAAGAAAAGAACTAGAAAGTGTTTCTAATTCCCAAAATCACCTTTCAGTGTGAGGGAAGAGCATACTCACTTACAAGTTCAAGACAAATAAAGCAAACAATGTTTGTTCCCATCAAAGCATAAAACAATTGTGTGACTAAACTAGTGATTCAAAGATGGTCTTTGACAAAAGTTTTACAAAAAATATGTTAGTAGTTTCAGAAATAAGATTCTTTGACAAGTGATTTGTTGCAAGAAAGATGTGTTAGAAATAAAAATTGAATGTATAAACAAATTAAAAAAAATGTTAGAACACAAAAAATAATTGTCATCGCAGTGTTCATGATTTTCTATGTGATTGCAAAAAAATCTGTTGATTTGGCTTTCTATACAAAAGTTATGTGCATTTGAAGTTTTAAAAGAAAAAGCAAGTTTGAACAATTATACCTAAAAATTTGGACTAAATGATTAAAACCAGCTTCACCACAAAGAAGTGCTTCAAATCTACTCTTTGATGCCTACAAAGACATAAAAATATGATACTTTGGCAAAAAGTTATGCTAGTTTGAACAAAAAGTTTTATGTAAGGTCTCAAATGGGGAGGGATCTAAACTGGGGGTTAGGATAATCATGGTGGTTAGTTAATAAACATGGTCACATGCATGGTTATAGTTGGCGGTTAGGGTGCTAGCGGTTACGTTTTATGTTAACAATTTAAGTTTGGTAGCTTAGGTGACAATCCTGGTCGCATGTGTCATTAGGTAACGGGCAATTAGCTCCAATGGTTAGGGGTTTGCACGCCCCTAGTCATTGATGTGATCGCAGAGTTCAAACCAAATTATGTGAGCATGATAGGAAGGCCCTCGGTCATTGATGTGACTATGTGCGATAAACTAGGAGTTGTAGGATAAAGTGGTTAGGGTCAATAGTTGCCTAAAATGTTAGGAAGTGGCTACATTAGTAGTTAAGAGGTAGTTAGGGTTTAGCCTCTGCAAACAAAAGATGTCGATCATCAAATAAAGGATTAAACACCAAGGGTCAAAGAAAATGATTAAACCAGTGAATAAAATAGTTGTTTAATGGATAACACTCTGGCTATCGATGAATAAAAGATGAAAAGACATGTGGACAACAATAATACCCAGCAAACAAAATCAAGAACCAAAAGACTGACCTATTACCAAATGGGTAGAACCTTTATGCAATGGACAAAACCAATGATAGGGACTATGCAAAGGGGTATGTTCAAGTTGTATGGTATGGATTATGTATGATCGTGCAGTTTGAGAAAAAAGGAAACCCTAGAAACCAAAAAAAAATTGTAATCTTTTTCCCACTGAAATACCAAGTATTTTATGTCAATATTTGTTTCTCGAACCTTTTAGACACAACTGTGAGGTCTGTTGTCCACTACGAGGATTCCTATGAAAGTGAACCCTTAAATTTCTATTAAAAAAATGGAAACCTATAAAATCAAGTTAGAAACACTTGCAAAATGAGGGCTAAAGAGGGACAAGGCCCCACCAGGCATGCCAAAAATATATAGAAAATGTAAATCAAAATAAAATGATTCAAATGCAAAGATTAAAACCCTTAAACTACATTAACTCCAACCTCTATTTAAGTGAAGGAATTGGTAAAACTTAAGTGAAATAAAAAAAGAAATCTCACCACACATGATCCCTGTTGTGCCAAAGTCAGTTGTGCTTGAACGATTTGTTGTTAAAAGAGTAAGGAATGTGGTTTCTCACAGCAACATAACGATGTTGCATTTCTGATTGATTATCCAAATGGCTTATGGAAGGCCACATTTATAGATTTTTGAAATGGTAGATTGATAATGGAGATTAGATGAGAGATCAAGGGTGAGGATTGAATTGGTTAATTGGTTGTGAGATGGATGGTTGAGGATAAAAGGGGATATTAATAATTGTCTTTAATTTTTGGGAGAGAGTTATGAAATGGAAGGTGGAGAACAAAAGGAATTTTATAATTCTTTTTATTCATTTTGGGTGGAAAAAGAAAGATTTAATAAATTAATGTTGGTTAAATAATGTGAAGTGGAAAGGAGACTAGGTTATTAGGACTTAGGAAAATAGGACTAGGACTTAGGAAAAGTAGGCTAGGACTTGTGTATTTTTAGGTGTCTATAGTATTATTTCTGAATCATTTGTAAATATTTCAAAAAAAAAACTCAACTTTTGACCCTCTCAGTAATGAATAAAATTGAGTTTAATGATGGTTTCATTTTGTTATTATCTTTATTATTATTGAAGTGTATAACTATTTGTACTATAAGAGTAATTATCTCTTATTTATTATTTTAAATGTGTTGGGAAATAAGGTGTCTCAACCTTTGCAATTTCCTAGCATTGTTTATTTATTTGTATATTAATTTATTGCCTAATGTTGTAATTACTTGCACATTCAGTTTGGTCACTTAGTTGAGGTGGCACGGTGACATGTCATCTTACTTGGAATGTGACTTGAATGGTCAAGTCAAACCTACATGGATTTGGGCGTCCTATTTGAGGCAGCACTAATATGCCATGTGTAGGTATCTTGTGGTGTGTGGAAGACAATATTCCATATGACAAAATCTATGACGTGTAAGAACCAAGTTTGGAGATTCCTATGACAAGTGATGACAAGTGTCGGTGAGGATCTTTACATGAGGGAAAGGCATCTTTGGGTACCCAAGTTGGGCTATAACATGTTGTAAGAGGAATATTCTATATTTAGCATTGTATGACAAATTCTCTTACAACATTTAAGGTTGTTATGTTGGGAAAATCTATGACAACTGTAAGATGCGTAAGACATTTGTCATAGTCTATTTTTAGCATGGAGCGCTCCTATGCTGGGAAAGTCAAATCTGCCATGTATGACAGATGTAAGCAATGTAATTTCAGCAAGGACAAGTGTCCTTTGATGTGGGATAATGGCCATGTGGCCAAGGTGGACGCCTATCCCAAGATGCTCTCAACATTTGCCTTGTAATCTCTATAAATTGCATAGTTTGGAGTTGGAGTTGTATAGTGTTTTACAGGTACTATTATGTTGCCGGAATAACTCCAGAATTAACACTTGAAGACTCTTGTAAGAACTTTCATTGTAAGTGTATTGTAAACACCCATTGTTTCAAATAATACATTGCGCAGGTTTTAGAGTGTGGGGTTTTTCACCTGAAAAGGTTTTCCCCATGATACATCTTGTGTCTACTTCTTTCTATCTACATTCTTGGTTTGTGTTTGCTGTTGTAATATCTCTGATATATGTTTCATATTGATGCAATTGTAAAGGTTGTAAATAATTTTCATACCTCTCCCCTCATTAGATTAGTTTAGGAAGCGATTTCCATACACCTAGCTTCCTTTCAAAATGGACTAATTAGATTAGGTGTTACATATACATTTTCTTACAATAGTGCAATAAGGGTGTTTTATAACAACACATGTAACAAAAGAACCATGCACACTCTCAAAGCATCTCCAAGGATCCAACTAGCCCCAAAGATGATCAACACTACCCAACCATATGGGACCTTGAGGCCCACCCCTCTAAACTAGGAGGTGACAACTAGGCAATCATACAACATGCACATAAAATAGGGTGGGTATGATACAAGAATAATTCATTTCAATATGTCCACTAATCATGCATGATGAAATCATAATACCAACCAATGACATGCACTAAAAATGATGATAACCACAAATACATATAATAAGAGTACACAAACATGTCTCATATATAGAATTTATAAAAAATCATACATGAGGGTGTATGCTCTGAAATGTGACTCAGGCACAACATGAATATGTTAGCTCTGACATCACACATGAATTGCCTCCTTGCAATGGGTGACCTCCAAGTCACTCTTGCTCTCATGGAAAAAGTTAGTCGAGTGGAGGCATAACCTAGGGGTGGTTCTGTTTGCATGGAAGCAGAACATCATGGAGGGCGGTTGGCCTATCTACAGGATGAGAATGTATTGATGCTCAATGAGAATGGTCTATGGTCATTGTAGTGGAGATAACTAAATGACTTGAAGGGTCACTAGTTCTAAGTTTCCTGTTGGGGTTTCGTAAGTTCCAACGCCTAGTCCTAAGACTATTTTGGTTCATTGATTATCCTAAGGTGTTGTAATCTATTCTAATGTGATTGGATGATCTGTTGAATGTTGTTTCTTTCTTGAATGATTATAAGAGTGTGTTCTTGCTCTTCAACAATTTGTGTTGTATGTTGTGGCCTAGGATGAATTGCCTCTATTTCTTCGAGAATAGCTTTAACCCAATCTCCTCTAATCCATGAGCACATCAAATTTTTGGGTGAGAGGGAGAGAGAGTTCACTATGTTGACTTAGGTTTGACTAAGTGTTGACTTTGACTTCGTGTGTACCTTGTGATGTTATCGAGGGTTTGATGCTTTGTATTTCCTAATGTTTTTATATTTTTCTTATGCAATGCAACCTAATATGAATGCAAAGCAACTTTTGATTCCTTTTTCCAAAATAAAAGAAGTTGTTTAATTAACTAGAAATGGAAATATGAATGAAACTATATGAGTTTTCTTGAATGTAATCTAATCTTGTGTTTTTGTGTTTTTTTGTGAATCGATTTGAATATAATCTATGGATTTGAAAATTACAAGAATTGAAACGTAATCTATGAATTGTAACAAATCTAATCTAAGCAATACTAATCTAATTAAATCAAAGAAAATCCTATCAATGAAAGAGCAACACAAAGATTACTTTCCCAAGAGCAAGAGTGTGATCTAATTAACTTCTAAGCATAAAAAGAACTTAGCATGATTTCGATGCATTAGCCTGGCGTATCCTTAGAAGTCCTTTTTGTGGAAACCTCCACTCCTCTATAGTAGTAGGGTTCTCTTGGCGACAGGGATGAAGATAAAAGTGATTTATTTGAGTGTGAATCGATCTATGATAGATATGGTGACATGAATCAAGAAATGGAAGTTATGAGAGCACTATGGCTTGGGATTTTGAAAGCAATTGATGAGCATAACAATTCTATGAAGCTATTAAAGCTTGGGCAACTAAGATAAGAAGAATAAAAGGCTCACAATATCCTACAATGAGCATAAGAATGCTACAAAGATCAAAAAGCAAAGCTAGAATGAATGTGCAACAATGAATTTTGCCTCCCAAGGAAATATTTGAAGCTTTGGGAAAACTAAAGAAAGAAACTAAGAGGCTCAAAGGCTTGTGAAGAAGCTTGAAAAGTCTTGTGAAGATGAGAAGAGAATTCCCAGACTTGAGAAATAATGAAGAGGTGAGGGGTATTTATAGGTTTGAGAAGCTCATGAATGGTGGAAATGATTGGAGAGTTAACTCCCTTGATTGGAGAGTTAAAAAAATTAATAGGATAGTAAAGTAGGTTGATTAGAGAGTGAACAAGCTTTGAAAGCTTATCACTGGAGGAAGAATGGAGTTAGCATGAGAGGGATAGGGAGATAAGAATAGCTCAGTGTGAGATAAGAATAGAGTGATTGGGAGTGTAGAATGATTTAGAAATAGATTAGACTTCATGCAAACTAGAGAAAAAACAAAGCTAATTTGGGCCTAAACTGAAGAGAAACACACATGTTAAAAATGACTGGGTCACCAAGTTTTCTAGGGCAAGTTGCCCCTAGGAGATCACTTAAAATTTTAGATCTCCCCTTGGAGATTCAAAAGTCAAAGGGGGCGACCCATAAGGAATAGGTTAGATGCAAGTGGTTTCAGGGGTTAAGATTGGTCCTAGGGGGCTAAAGATGACTTCAAGACCTAGAGACAAGTTATAGGACTTCAAGAGAGTGGGTCACCTAGTTTTCCAAGGTAGGTCACCCCTGGGGGATCCTATAGTGAGAAGGGGCAACCCAGAGACTATTTTTAATATGTCATATGGAACTTTCAAGAGCTCATTCGGGCACATACAGACTCCTTTTTGGGTGTCATTTTTTGAATTGCATATTTTTTTTAGCACTACACAATGGTGCCATTAGTTTTTCTTGAAAGTGTCTCAAAATTATACTTTCATATCATTTTTTCTCAAGGTATTCCATCAGTCTCTTAGGCCCTAAAAGGTTTGGTAGGCAATTAGAAAGTGAGTTGGATGGATGGGGAGGAAAGAATGGATAGCAAATCTCATAGGGAAGATGGATTTCCCCTTTTGTGAAGTAGATTAGTCATGTCATCAAGGATAGAATGTGATAGGAGTGGTTTGTCAACATAGGGTAATTAGTGAAGATACAGGACCTTAGAAGGTTAGCTAGGAGATAGGGGGTATATAAACAAAGTGAAGAACATCAATCCATATGTCACCAAGAGGAATATTATTGAGAGGTCATATTTACATTCTTACATATATGTGTTTAGGACTACAACTCATCATCAGATTAGCATGTAGGCTCAGGCACTTTTTAAGTGCTTACAAAGGGTTTAACAACAACAATCAATGTGTGTACATACACGTTGCATAATCCACTAGGATACAACTCAAACTAACCTAAATAAGAAGACAGTGTAGGTCATAATACCAAGGAGTGACATCAATATGATTCTCCAAACTGAGTGGAAAATGAGGGTACACATCTACCCATAATAGATGGTTCTTAAGTAACTAGCAATTAGGACAATGCCCTAGATATAGACTTATTCCTGAGGGCACCAACCAAATGGCCCTGCCTATGTATCTTGATACAATCAGAGGCTTTATGTATCCTTCCATACACATGAATAGGATACAATTATCCAACACACAAAAGAAGGCCAAAAGCTCAAAAATAACCTTGGCACAGAAAAAATGAGGCATAATCATGACACACACATTACCATCATAATATCAAAATGTGACACCAATCCAATCACATTTAATTATATAACCACATCTTACTAAAGATCATTTATAGTAAACATGACCTGAGTATAAAAGGGTGTGTATTTAATCAATTCACATATAGTCATCAATAAGCATATAGACACGAGCACAACAATGCTCAAACATCAGACATAGATTTTCCTTTAAGCACTTGTCAACTAGCACTAAAACATGCTCTAATCAAAACAATACTACATGGCCAAGACAAGACAAGAGTTGATGTAGGTGCATCTAGTGGTGTAAGGGTAATCTTGCATCACCCAAAAAAATGATGATTTTATTTTCTATTCTTTTCAAATTTTGTATTTTTGGATACACAATTGCTTGAATAATGATGTAGAACGTTCAGTTTTTCTAACCTGCTAAAAATAGCCAACTGCTATTTTTAGAAAGTTTGCATTTGAGCACGTATGGAAGCAGAAATTTACTCAAAGCTTTGAAATTGAAAAATATGACCTTTGGTAAAAGAATTGGCCAAAGATCACTTGTGGGCTGAAAGATATTAAAGTTTTAGTTTCTTTAAAAACCCCTGAAAAAGTTTCAAAGTCAAATATGAGGCACTTAGATGCCCTATATGGCCCCAAAAATGGGTGGAAGCAATAGAGAGAATTCTGAGGGAGCAAAGAACTTTACGAACTTTCCAATGCATCAAACAATTTGTCAATCGAACACTTAGATCAAAAGTTATGACTCTCGGAAGTTGACCTATTTTTGGAGGGAGTTACAAATTTCAAAATTTTAGTTGGAAGGTGCCAAAAAGGGCTATTTATGACCATTTTTGGGATTTCTTTGGGTAGTAGAGAAAAGGGGGAAAGTAGGGAATCAAGAAAAGGAAGGAAAACATAAACCCTAGTAGATTTGAAGCTACAAAAGGTAGAAAGTTCTATAATCTAGAGAAAGGAGGTTGTAATGTGTTGCAGCTTGTTAAGGATTCATCTTATGATTTGATTCCAGTTTCTATAATGTAATGTGTTGTCCAAATCAATAAAAGTACATTCCTATTTTATGTGTGTAGTCTCTGTTATTGTGTGTTCTAGGATTGACCCCCCTCATCAAGTGGTATCAGAGAAGTAGTTCCTAAGTGTGTAGACAGATCGCCGACTATGAGGCAGTTTGCACCAGGACTTGAGGTTGTGGGTTTCCTATAGAAATTAACTAAGCTTGTGGGTTTGATGAAGAACTCAAAAAATACCTCCACGAAGGAACCATGGTGGTGCCGGGAGAAATGCTTTGATAGAAGAGGGTTTTAGAGTCCTATAAGATCAAATCAATGCATTGCAAGAGGAGCTGCGAAGAGGGTTTGAGCCAAGAATAAGAGAATAAAGTGAAGATGAAGTTGAAGAAGAAGAGATATCCAAGGAAGAACAAGATGATGCAGGAGATCCTGTGTAATTTAGGTTGTTGAGGGCCATTTCCAAGATTGGAAAGAGGCCAAAGATTGAAGAGTCTACCTATTCTGGGGATCTGAATTTGGAAGAGCTTATTGATTGGATAAATGATGTGGAGGAATATTTCAAGTATGAAGATCTAGAGGATCTAGAACAGGTCAAGTTTGCAAAAACAAAGTTGAAGATCCATGCCATTATTTCATGGAAGGAGGTCCATTTAGAGAGAAATAGAAGAGGGAAAGGAAATATTACCAGATGGGATCAGATGGTGGACAAACTAAAGAAGCAATTCATTCCTGTGGACTATGAGTTAGATTTGTTGAAGAAGCTGCAAGGATTGAAGCAAGGTAACAAGTCTTTTAAGGAGTATATAAAAGAGTTTTATAAGATTATTATCAAAACAGGCCATGCAGAGCCTAACAAGGAGAAAGTAGCCCATTACATTAATGGGTTGAGGCCAAGTATTCAAGATGAGATGAGCCTAGTTAGAATGACCACCATAGAAGATGCATACCAATTTTCTTTGAAGGTGGAAGAGAAGCTTAATAAAAGATTTGAAAGAAAGAAAAGAGGAAGAGGTCATGGTGGAAAGACTGGTAGGAGATCCTATGGAGGATGAAATGAAGATCAAAAGAAAAGTGAAGAAGTAGGCACTAGTCGAGATCAGAAAGTAGATAATGCCTACCACCCTCGTGACCAAAATAATGGTGAGCAAAGAGGAAGACGAAGAGGAAGACCTAGGCAAGGACCTGGAAGATGAGGTTTCAGAGGAACCTGTTTCCAATGTGGAGAAGAAGGACATCGAGCCTATGAGTGTCCCCAACATCAAGGAAGGACAAATAGAAGACCTAAAGGTAATGCATGAGTTGCACATGTAGATGAAGATGCACAGTCTGAGAATTCTAAAGATGTTGAAAGGGGAGAAATCCTAGTTGTCAGAAGAACTTTGCTAAATGAGGAGAAAGAACCAGATCAAAGGAAGATTTTATTCCACACAAGGTGCAAGTGTGAAGGTAAGTTTTGTGATATTATTATTGACAGTGGAAGCACTGACAGTATTATCTCAGAGAAGATGGTTAACAGGTTGAAGTTGACAAGGAGAAGTCATCTACATCCATATCGGATTACATGGTTGCAGAAGGACCATAGATCTTTGGTCAATGAGAAGTGTTTAGTCAGGTTCAAGATTGGAGACTACCATGATGATGTGTTGTGTGACATCATACCGATGGATGCATGTCATATGCTATCGGGAAGGTTATGGTGGTACGATAGGTTCATTGTCCATGATGGCCATGTAAACACTTATTCCTTAACAAAGGATGGAGTTCATCATAAGTTGAAGCCCTTGAAGGAGGTGGAAGAAAATGTATGTAGTACTGCTAGAATTTGCTTGGTAGATGGTAGGAAATTTTTGGATGGTATGAAGCATGAGCATCATTGCTTTGCGTTGATTCCTAAGATCATCTAGGAGAGATGTGAAGATGTACCAGTAGAAGTCTCAGATATGTTGGAATAATTTCAGGACATTGCCTCTGATAATGTAGTTGAAGGTTTACCACCGGTGAGGAAGATAAGTCACCAAATGGATTTGATACCAGGAGATGGTCTGCCAAATAAGGCAGCCCATAGAATGACTCTTGCAGAGAATGAAAAGCTGAACATAGGAGTTCACGAGATGTTAAGGAAAGGACTAATAAGGGAGAGCCTAAGTCCATGTGTGATACATGTCATACTAGTACCAAAGAAATATGAAGAGTGGAGAATGTGTACAGATTCTCGAGCCATTAACAAGATCATGATCAAGTATAGATTACCGATGCCCATAATGAATGACATAATGGATTGCCTGAGTGGAGCCAGGTACTTTACAAAGATTGATCTAAAGAGTGGATATCACTAGATCCAAATCGAAGAAGGAGATGAATGGAAGACAACCTTCAAGACTAAGGAGGGCTTGTACAAATGGTTAGTCATGTCATTTGGGCTAACCAATGCACCAAGCACATTCATGCATCTCATGAACGAGGTACTAAAAGAGTTTCTGAGAAAATTTGTCATTGTTTATTTAGATAATATTTTTATTTTTAGTAAGACTTTGGAGGAGCACCTGATGCATGTCTGAAAACTTTTTGAAAAGCCGAGGGAAGAAAAGTTGTTGATTGATATAAAGAAATGTAGTTTCATGAAGGAGTTGGTGTACCTAGGATTTGTTATCTCAACTAAGGGTCTTTAAATGGATCCAAAGAAGGTGAGGGCTATCATTGAATGGCCTACCCAAGGAGTGTTACAGAGGTACGATATTTTCATGGTTTGGAAAGTTTTAATAGAAAATTTATCAGGTATTTTAGTAGCATTTGTGCACCCCTAACTGAGACAATGAGAGGGAATAGAAAGGAGTTTAAATGGACTATAGGAGCAGCCAAGAGTTTTGATACATTAAAGCAAAAAGTCACAAAGCAACCTGTTTTGGCACTTCCATATTCAATAAGGTATTTCAAGTAGATTGCAATGCTAGTGGTAGTGTTATAGGAGTTGCTTAAGTCAAGAAGATAAGCCCATTGCCTATTTCAGTGACCAACTTAATGATGCAAAAAAAAAAGTTTTTTGTTTATGATCAAGAGTTTTATGCTATAGTTTAGGCTTTGAAGAAATGGAGACTTGCCAAAAGAGTTTGTTTTATATACTGATCATTAGGCTTTGCATTATCTTAATAGTCAAGGAAAGTTAAATCAGATGTACTTAAAATGGGTTTAGTTTTTGCAGAGTTATACTTTTGTTTTGAAGTATAGGAGTGGGAAGTTCAACAGAGTTGCAGATGCCTTAAGTAGAAGGCAAATTTTGTTGACAGAGATGAAGATAGAGGTTATTGGGTTCGATGAACTCAAGAATTTGTACCCTGAAGATCCAAACTTTGCAGAGGCCTAGAAAGCTTGTTTAGATCCTATTACCCTGGATAGTATGAGATGGTTGGATTATATAATCCAAGGTAGTATGTTGTTCAGAGGAAGCCATTTGAGCATTTCGAGGAGCTCCATGAGAGAGAACCTGATTAAGGAGAAGCATAGTGGAGGGTTGGTAGGACACTTTGGTCAAGATAAGACCATTGCTCTTGTTAGTGAGAATTGTTACTGGCCACAGTTACACCAGGATGTGAAGAAATTTGTGCAAACTTGTAGAGTATGCCAGATGGCCAAAGGAGTGAGCCAGAATACTGGGCTATATCAGCCATTACCTATACTAGAGGGGCCATGGGAGGATATCAGCATGGACTTTGTTCTTGGTTTACCGAGGACACAGAGAGGGCATGATTTAATATTTTTAGTGGTTGATAGGTTTTCAAAGATGGTGTATTTTATTCCATGTTATAAAACTAGTGATGTCATTCACATTGTAGAGTTGTTTTTCAGAGAGGTGGTTAGACTACATGGTCTACCAAGGAGTATAGTCTTGGATAGAGATACCAAGGTTGTTGGGTATTTCTGGAGGACCTTATGGAAGGAGTTGAAGCCTAAGTTGAAGTTCAGTTCTGCACGTCATCCGCAAACTGATGGATAGATAGAGGTAGTGAATCAAAGTTTGGGCAACCTGCTGAGACTCTTAGTAGGAGATAAGACCAAGAGATGGGATTTGATATTACCATACGCGGAGTTTGCATATAACAATTATATCAACAGGAGTATTGGTAAATCCCCATTCTAGATTGTATATGGGAATAGTCTAAGAAATTCTTATGAGCTGAGAAAGATAGATAGAGGAGAGAAGAGTAGTGCCAAGGCTAAAGACTTTGCAGAGCACCTGAAGAGCTTGCATAAATAGGTGTGATATCATATTAATAAAATGAATTCTCAGTACAAGGCTAAGGCGTAAGGACACCTAAACCTTGTTGGCTTGACTGGCATATTGTGTGTTGGCATTGATGTCAACTTGTTTATGGATCAGGTGTTTAAGTTGTTTGATCAAGTGTTTACACAGGAGCTTGTGTTTACACAGGAGTTTGTGATGTGACATTATGTTATGAGATTGTTGGAAAATGGAAAAGTGGCACATTGTGTTGGTGTTTGTTGGAAAGCACACATGTTGTACTTAGATGGTCTTAATGATAGGCTGCCTTCATGTGATGTTCATGTCTTGATCCTGATTAAGGAGTTCATATGGTTACCTTTATGATATCAGGATGTTTTCTTGATAAGGAGTTTGTGTGTTGTTCAAGGGAGTTAACTTTTGTCATATGTGCTTCAAGATTGTTGATGCTCAAGATGTATGTCAGGAGTTGTGTTTGATGCAGTTTGTCATTGTTATCATTGCACACATGATATGCAGTGATGATCCACATTGATGTTGATGCAATAGTGATTTATTGAGTTGATGTTTGTCTTGATGATCATGATGCAGGTGATGATCAGTGCTCAGTGACTTGATGATCTTGCTTCAGGATGATTGAGTTGCTTCACTCTCTAAGTCAAAAGGAGCTTCATATTTTTAGTTCTTCAAAGAATGATGTCAAAAGGTGACTTTGCAAAGGTTTTGTTAACTTGCTTTGAGAAGCCTTTTTACAAAGGTATTGTGTTACAGATATATCAGAGGCTTTGTAAGGCACTGCTGCTATAGGACTTTGTTCAAGAAAATAGGGTTTATGAATTCCTAAAGCTAATTTCCTAATAGCCTAAATCTTTTCTTAAAACCCTAATGTGCTTTCATTATACATCCTAAACCTAATGCAAAGACCTATTTCCTACCCATCCCCATGACTTGCACTTTTTGTTATATTCAATCATTAACCTCCAATTGCAGGTTGTGGGCCACTTAAGTGGCAACTTGAGGGTATCAGCATCATGGCCTAACTGGCCCCTCTACCTAGCTCCACCGCTTGCTCCGGTCATCCTCTAAGCGCTCGGGCGGTGAATCAAAATCAATGGCTTCAATTTAAATGTTTGATGGGCACGCCAAAGGAAATCAGTGGCTGAGGTTTAAACTTAAGACCCCGACCTCTATGCTTTACCTTTGATGGTTATTTGACCGTCATCTATTCTTTGAAAGCATAGAATGTTTTTTTAAGGCTATTTTTAGCCATTCAAAAGATAGTTTTTTGGGAGTTTTAAATGCATAAAGCCTAAGGTGATTTATTTCTTATTTTAGGCCCTCTCGTGAAGTTGAAGACTTTAAATGAGGAGTGTTTTGTTTTTTTCTAAAAGGGGTGGAAGTTTAGTGGTGTTTTAAATGCCTTTTGTTAATGGAAGTATAGGGATGATGGTGAACCTTTTCTATGACTTCATGCAGATAATCCTTTGTGAGTGGATTTGAATATGGAAAAAATGGTTCTTCTTTTCTAACAGGGTTTTATGAATAAAATTTATTGAATATTCTTCATGCAATGGGATTGGAGCTTATTATGGATTTGTTTTATGAAAGGGTGTATGGATATGCAGAGGTGTTTTAATAAAAGATGGTTTATTATTTAATAATGGTGATTACAGGTGCATTGACAAGATGTTATATGGACTGTAATATGCAGCAGTTAAGATATTTTTGAGAGGGAATTATTTTTTGAGGTGTGTGAGTATTTGAAGGGACTATGCAAGAGAATTAGTGGATTGAGAAGATGAAAGTTTTTTATCTGAGAATTTAGATGATATTGCAGGTTATCTAAGCACAATGGAGATCATTTTTTATGAGCAGATATGCAGTGCAAAATGGTGAAAAATTGTGTTACAGATTGAAGTATGAAAA
This sequence comes from Cunninghamia lanceolata, assembly GCA_027924645.1. Classification (NCBI taxonomy): domain Eukaryota; kingdom Viridiplantae; phylum Streptophyta; class Pinopsida; order Cupressales; family Cupressaceae; genus Cunninghamia; species Cunninghamia lanceolata. Next base: position 18,080,200 of record BSBN01000112.1, on the reverse strand, counting down.
GTTGTTATGTGCATCATAGTGAAACAGAGAAACCCTCTATACTCTTTATGTTTTTCTAAGATTGTATGTATTGCTAGTGAGGCACATTGTAACCAATGAGGTTTATGGCTAGTGAGGCCTGTTTATGATCAATGAGATCTTAGCCATTGAGGCTTACATTGTAACCAGTGAGGTTTTCTAATGAGGCTTAATGGAGATTAAAGTTCATAGTGGTTTTTACCATTTTGGGGTTTTCCACTCAATCACCTATGTCATATGATTGATCCCCCTGTCTCTTGTGCTTTGTAAATGTTTTATGTCTTGATGCCTTTGTTATATGTTTCATGATGGGTTATAATATGATGTATTGTTTTGATATTATTGTGAGAAGATCTTGTTTGAAAAATTAGTTTTGTTGACCACTGATTCCCCCACCCCCTCTTAGTGTAGTATTCTAACAAACCCTACTTATTAACTATAATAATGGAATTATTGATATTGTTAAGATGTTATGCATTAAGAATGTATTGTAAATAGATCAAACAATTAATTAGTTAATCTAGGACTAGAGATTGTATCACTCATTATCATCATATCTCCACTTAGTTAATTTCATATTGGAATAATTTAATTTCAAGAATGATCAAGAAAATAATTAGTGGCAAATAAAATTATGAGTGTAAATTAGAAACTTGAAGTAAATGCATTTTAATTATTTATATTCAAGGAAAATTCTCTTGAGGCTATTTTGGTTGAGTGGGTGAAGTGGCAGTCTAATGAAAGAATCTTGGAAGTTATTTTATTTTGAGTTTCTAATTCTTGGAAAAACTTAAATTAGAATATTTGAAGTGAATGGATGTACTTTATACTCTTTAAATAGGGTTATGGGGTCAAGAGATAGAGGGGGGTGGCTGGAAACTCTTGAGGATATATTGGATGGATTTTGAGAACATGCTCATTTTCACATCTGCATACAAATTCTCGAGTAAGTTCAAGACAAAAAAAAAGTAAGTGTTCTTAGCTTTACTTTATGTGTATAATGGGTTGGTAGATCCCTCTATATGCTATTGACCCTCTATTCTAAAAGTTATAACACATAGGTGGAAGTGCGTTAGTGAGGAGACTTATGATAGATGCAAGAATTATAAGATCCCTTATCAAGAACTGTATGTTTGTTTGTGATCTGGTGCAACACCCATACTACGTGGTTCTCATACCGGTGGTGAATTAAGAAGTGGCCTAGATTTTGCATTCCAAACCATACATTTCTCTCTTAGATCTGAGTATATTCGATTGCTTATCAATATGCAAGCTTATAGTTGTTTTTAGCCAATCTAATATTATCTATGTCATTCTATGGCATGCATATGAGATATGATAATAAGTTTTATCTACCCTTCCTGTCATGTGTTGTTAATACCTTTTCATACTATTATAATTCATGATGTAGAAATGGCTTCCGCAGTTTTTTCTTTTATTTGTGTTCTTCTGTGTAGTTATAACGCCTCTGTAGTATTCCATAATGTAATTGAAGGTAGTTTTGGGAAGTTTACTGGTAGGTAGCAATAAGTTTTAATTTTTGGGATGTTTCTATGTTTGGCACTACACATTACCTTATGCTATCATAATTAATAAATTTTGGGACAACTCAGTGGTAGTGGTAAGCGTTGAAAGAAAAAAAGGAATTAAAATCTATTCAAATCTATTTTGTGGCTGAATCATGTGCCTTTGGATGTGGGCGGCTATCTAGGTCTTTTTATAGAAAGTTATGGATGTAAACTTAAAATGAACCCATCTTATCTTTTCTTTTAAAACTTCTTATCATATCTTTTTAAAAAGAATCTATCTTAATTGATTCTTTTAGAATTTGTTCTTTCCTCTAAAATAATAGGAAGAATGTAAACATAAAGTTACTTTTTAGATATATAAAAATAATTTATTTTTCTTTAAATAGAAAATCATGATTTTTTTTAAAGATATAGAAAGAATATGATTTTTTTACAAAATTATCTTGTCAATATATTATAAGAATTAATTTTTATTTAAATAGAAAGACTATAAATTTATATGATTTCATCTTGTTCATATATATATATATATATATATATATATATATATATATATAATTGTCTTTATTCTTTAAATGTATTAGTATTAGTTTTATATTTTATTATTATTATTATTAGACATAGATAAATGTTAGTGTTATCCAAGATTGACTTTTCTTCTAGTCTTTATGGGAAAATAGAACTTTAGTTAGACTATATGCTAGATATACTAGTAGTTACGTTTGTTCTTTTGTATGGATTCATTTTATTATAATTCTTTAAAGAGTCATTCGTTATACAGATTTCTTTTATTTAGTTAAAATATCATTTTAATAGATTAGTAAATTAGATGGTCTTTAATAAGAGAACAATCATATTTACTATGTTAGTCGATGTCGTATTTACATTTGTGAATAGGATATATGAAGTTAATTATGTCGAGAGGCATTCCTACATTCATAGCATGGATGGAGAACAAGAGCTGAAAGATTCATAAACATATTCAGATCCTATGAAATTTTATAAGGTTCTAATAAAAATAAAAATATAAAAAAAGAGAAGGTGAAAGGAATAAAAAAAATAAAAAAATAAAATGCAAGTGGCATGGAAAAGAATGTGGATGGCAGTTTCAAAGAAGCAATCACTATCCACTAATATCAAAGAAAAAAAAGTTACAAGGAATGGTCTATAAAAAGACACATATTTATCTCTATTTACATTAGATATATTTTTTTAAATATAAATATACTAGTTTTATAGGATATATGAAGTTAATTTTATAGGATATATGTAGTTGATTTTGTTATAAGATTTTGTTATTATAGTAACATGCCTAGCTTGGCTTGATGGTATTGAATGGGTATGTGTTTGGTTTATAGGACTATAAATATTTATGCTTATGAACTATTTAATAACATTTTTAGGAGTGGTTTTCCATTTGCTATTTTTTAACTTGAAGCAACACTTGTTATAATTTTAATCCTTAGATTTATTTAATGGAATGTGATTTGACTTAATGTCAATTAGTTGGAAATGTTTGACTAAATGAATTATGAAATATTGTAAGATCTTGAGTGATAGGTTAAATTAAATATGTACTTTGAGTGAATATTATAGTCATGAATTTGAATCTATGAATGATAATTCCATAGTAGAATGGTGTTAAATGCTTTTGATAAGGGAAACAAATCTTTAAGTTCTTGTGGGTTTATTTATTTAGATTAATAGATAGAAAATCAAATCTATTAGATATGATTAGGAATTGATAAATTTACTAATGTGTTTCTTTTGTATTATTGATAAATTCAATATGGTAATAATGTTAGGCAAGAAATAGTTTCTTTTTTAGTATCAAACTATCAATGAGATTATTTAGTCATGCTTGTATTATTAGAAATAGCAAGGTATTAAATAGGGCAACTAGATTGAATAACCCACAATTGTAGAGATAATTGTAAAGAATGAAATATCTTTCTAATCTTCTCTTACTTGTATGTTAAAGCTTATACTATCTTTGATTACTAAATTAGCATTGATCTCATCTCAAGAATGGAGAAATAGTAATTTGTATACTAGCTTGAAAAAGATCATTTATGTTTTGTGAAATTTTATGAGAATGTTGTGATATCATGTGAATAACATATTATAAGTTTTGAAGTTTAAGATACAATCCCGTGGTTGCAAGTTCAAGTCATCGAACTACGAAGTCTCTGCGCTATGCCTATGTAGGCAAGGCTATCACAGATGAGCCCCTAAGGCATTAGGTCAGCCCCCTTAGGGCCTTTAGACTCGTCACCTTTGTCAGAAACAAGGTAGATAACTAAGAGGGGGGGTGAATCAGTTATCTTAAATATCTTAACTTTCTTTTCTTATTTAATATTAGTGCAGCATCAAAACATAAGAGCATACATAATCATGAGAGCAGAAATAAAATCAACACACACAACACAAGGATTTTTACGTGGAAAACCTTGTTAAGGGAAAAACCACGGGGTGACTAACCCAAGATTGTATTCTCTGTTAAAAGAATAATAAGTACAAAATGGCACTTGCCAATTAGGGCTCACTGCCCAAGCACACTGCTCACAAGAGGCACACTGCCTACAGGAGACTCACTGTATATAAAGTTTATAGAAGGTAACCAGGTATTTGAACTGATGAGAGGCATCCACATATGCTGAGGTTCAGTTTCGGTTAGGGTCAATATATTGATCTACTGCACTCCATTCTTCCTCTGCTTTAGTGCACTTGTTCTGTCACATACCGGACTTGTATTGCTGCTTCCACACTTATCTCTACCTTTGCTCGCACATTCTCACACCACACACACCTTCATACCGAAATCCATCTGGTATATATATCCGCACCAAGGATTTCAACATCTTTCAAGTCGGCAACCAAAATACTCAAGATATTTACAAAACACTGTTCTGTTGGCTGAATCCATGCTTAATATGTGATGCGTATCAAAAACATAGACATAGAATTCATCAATCATGTCGGCCAACCATGTATGATCCCTCAAATAGCTTGATCACCATCAATTTCTCATCCGGATTAAAGTTTGATGCTCTGTCGATCAGTTCTTCCTCAGTCTACTCTACCTGTCAGGAACCCAACACTTAGATGCTCATATCTTTTCACTCATTCATCACCAGAAGCTCAATCTCTGGAATGTAGTAGTCATGGTACTCCTCTTCACTTGTCCAAGTTCGCAACTTGCTGAGTTACACCATCTGAGAGATCCGGACCTGATTGTCGGACCTTGTTGCATGCTATGTTCTTGTTCACTAGACCAAAACATTCTTCAATCTGACTTCCGGTATAGACATACTATGTGTTGTGGATGTGTGGGATGGACTTTGTTGCCATCAATGACAACACTCATGAAGCCACACAGTGTCTCTTGCCAACAATCTCCCCCTTTGGCATTGATGGCAATACTTAGTGAAAAATGACTAAGTGTCGTAGCAAACTCCCCCTTGGCTGATGCTCTATCTTATGCACTATTTTACCGGAGCTCCCCCTTAGCTAGATTCCACATTTTTCACTACTCCTCACTCCCCCTTTGACATCAATGGCAAAGGGTGGAATCCACACATCAAAATTTCAAAAATTAACCTATACATAGCCACATAAGTATATATACATGTTATACTTACATATACTTAAGTATATCCACAAAGGTGGTCTTCAATTGTACAAATTTTGTCACCCAACTCTGCTTCATCCTGTCCAAAATTGAAATGTGGCCACTCAACAAAAATGCAAAAGCTTCTCCCCTTCTTAAGTCTATCAGATCACTGGTCCGAGTTGTGGTCTGAGCATCAGTTAAGGCCTCATGCATGGCCTCTAACTTGGGGATAATTATCCCTCTTAGTTCACTCATCCTGCTTATTATATTCTTCCTCTCCTTTTCAAGCCTCTTTATTTTATGTATAATGGTGATATCCTGGCACTCTTTATTCATTATAGATGTGGTCAGGGGATCATTATTATGAGATAAACTTGACAGTTTATCTTCTTGTTCTTTTACCTTCTTTTTAATATCCTCTGTCACTTTAGACCAGGATAGACAAAATTTATACATTTCTCCACCATCTTTAAGAGCATTTTCTAGGCTCTTTATGCCAATATCCAGGGTCCTCCTATCATTAGTTATGAGTCCCTGCACTTTAGTGAGTCTCTTTCCCAAAAATTCTTTCCAAACTTTCTCTTCTGCCAATTTCTCCAAAGAATCAAAATGGGTGCTAACCGAATTAACCAGAGATTTCAAGTTACCAGAAGGAGAGGCCAAAGGATCCTTTTGGAACGATGGCATGATCTTCTCCAGCATCCTGGATGCAATCTCTATCAGCTCACAGTCTTCCATGTGAGACTTCAGAAGCTTCTCTTTTGCTTTAGCTTGGGCAAAAGATGCTATCTTCATTGTCTGGACCAGAGAGAGGGAATCAAAATTGAGTGGTCCTTGAAAGAGTTCCTTCATCTAACTCCATCATCTCTTTGTTCAAGAATTTTTTCACTGCCTCTACAGTGTCTCTTGCTAGAGACTGGATCTTTTCTTTTGGAATCTCTGAGCTGTCATCAAAGATCTTCTTTGTTTGCTCTTCTTCTCTTCCCTTTACCTCTTCTTCTTGACTCACTTTTTCTTCTGTTCTTCCTTCTCCTTCAGCTCCTGAGTCTGGAATGTCTACAGTAGGATCTGGAGGAGAGATGTTGACTTCTTCATGGACTTCCTCTTCTGGAATAGAGGAATCCAAGTCCTTAGACTTCTCCTCATCTATCTCTTTTGACTCTTCTACATTTTTCACAGTAGATTCTTCTTTTGATGCACTTAATCCTTCGACATCCATGGTAGAAGGTTCTTCATCTATGTCCTCTATAATAGGAAGATTGAATTTCTTGAAGGCATTCCGAAGGATGTCTTCTATTTCTTTTGCCACCTGATTAGTCTCTCCAAGCAGAAGTTTGTTCATTCTTGCTTTGCTCTGGAACTCATGCTTACAGTCCTTAAAGATCATGGTCATTTGTTTTGGAGTAATGGAAGGATAGAGTTGAATTGCAATCTATTCCTAGATCTCTAAATCCTTTTCCTTGGCATTCTCTTTTCTGAGTTCAAGTACCTTCTCTAGACTTTTGGGAATTAGAGAAATGATTTCAATGAATGCTTTATTATAAATGTTTAGACACCTGACTATAGCATCTTCCAAGATCCATTTGTCAGTGTCACTATACTCATCATAAAATTCTGTCATTAGCTGCAGATTCCCATCCACAGTGACTGGCTTGATGACATCATCAATAGAGAGAGTAGGCCTTTCAACAAATTCTTCTGCCTCTTCTTCTTTGTTTTTACCGGCAGAGGATTCCCCAGAAGTTTTCTTTTTCTTCATTTTCTTCACTTCCTCATCAGACTCTATTTCTTCATCATCCTTTTGGCTTATGTATGACCTTGTGGCCTTTATTTTTGTTCTCTTTTCTCCCTTCCCAGATGTCTTGGCTTCCTGTTTTGAGGCTCTTGAGCTCTTAGAGGTAGCAGGTGCAGAGCTCTTGGAGGATCTAGTCCAGGAGGAGGCTTGTACTGGAACACTTTCTTTTTCTGCTTCTTGTTTCTCTTTCTTTGCATCAACTGCCTCCTTTGATATGCCATATTTCTTGGCAATTTCCTCTACTTCCCTTCTCACTTTTCTTTTCATCTCTGGTTGTCTCAGTTCAACATGTATCTTTACACTTAATTCTTGATAGGTTCCAAACCTTTCTACCTCAGGGTCCTTAGGCTGACTCAGTAAGTGTTGGACATGCAGCTCCAGGATTTTCTCATCTACCTCATAGTCCGTTGGCATAATCTAGACTGTTCTGGGCTCAACTGCCTCCATTAGGCCTTGATCAGTGTCTACCATGAAGCATATTGTATCCTTATATTTTTCAACTATTATTTGAGGAATTCTTTCACTGGCCTGCATCATACCTTGAAAGTTCTTAAAATATCCCTAGAGTGTTGTGCTTTGAGCCTTGGCATCACCAAGCCCATACATGTAGTCTCTTATTTGTATGGCAACCAGTCTGTCATTTTGCCATACCCAGCCACTTGATCTGGGTAGCTCATTCATATAGTAAACGAATAGACATAGTATTAAGCCACCATACTTGAATGAATTCTTCTTGTCCTTCTTGATCTTCTGCAAGTTTTCTAACAGTTGGTTTAGGAGAAGGTTGCATAGATCATAGTCTGTATTTTCCCTTATCATCTGATATGCAGTATATATTGCAGTTCCAAACACAAAATTCTCCTTGCTAGAGTGATATATTTTATAGCCAATTATCATAGAGGCAAATTTGATATCCGAATCTATTATATCTTCTATTGTCAGTGCTCTTTTGTCAAACTTTGATCCAGTAGCCTCACTTACTGTCTAGTTCTTGACAAATTTGAGAGCAGGCAACCCACCAGATGAATGCAATTCGGTTACTGCCCTAATGGCATCTTTTGTTATCTTGAAGGGATTCATCAACCACATGAAGTTGTCATGTATTCTACTAAGAACATACCGGACCCATTCATCTTCTGCAAAACAGGGAAAGTGGATGCAATGTCCAAAATGCTTATCCCGGAGGGCCTTGTATTAAGGTTTAAGTTCAAACGTTTCATCTATTAATTGTTTATGATAGATATCCATTAGCTTGGATTCCCCAAATTCCCCAATATTGGCATGTATGTACACCCTAACATCTTCTACGTGCAGAACCCCATGCGGAATGCTAGAGAAGGCGCCTAAGGGATCAACTTCTAGGGATTTGTAGGGGTGTTTCTTGAACTTTGGGCACGGCCTATCAGTGATCTTAACAACATTTGGAGTAGCCATCTTTGCAAAAGATTCAGAGAGAGATATTCAAAAATGGAAATACCTTTTTACGCTTCTAGGGTTCACAATATGAGCTGAAAAAGATCGCTGGTTGAATCAGATTCTGCAGTTGATCTCTAAGAGGATTGAAACAATCTTGATGTAGAGCTCTTCATTTCTTCTTCTCGAATGCAAATGTGTAAATGATGAATAAAAGAACCCTTTTATCTCTGCGCAAACCCTAATTTCCTATTGCAATAAATGCACAACTTAAGTTATTTTGGTTGCCTTGTTCTGAAAAAGATCTTTTTGAATCACTGAGATGCACTTAGAATTATTTTTGGTGAAAATTGACAATGTATCTCCTTTCCTCCAATCATGCCATTTATCCGTAGATCAAGATATTTCAATTTTGAATCATACCGGATCTAACTGTGAAAATCCTACTTTTACCGGATGGTTGTCAAACCGGATCAATCTTGGATGATTAAACTCTTCAAAACTCCTTGCGGATCTTTCATCTTTTTACCGAGGGTTATTTAGATATTTCTCTAAGAACCCTTTAATCCGCAACATTCCATGTGCCAAATTTAGGCACCAATTGACTAGCTGGGGGAATTTATTTTCCTTTGTGACTCCCCCTGAGCCAGAGCTCATCTATTTAGTTTCTAGAAGGAATATCAGACCAAATTCTGGTGCGGATCCATCCCCAACATTTTCTGTACTTCTTTTCACCCAAGTCTTGTTCATCTCCCTTTAAACTTCATCTGCATTCACTTTTCCTTTTCCTTTGTCTTGATTTTGATTATGATGCACCGAACCCTTTTTATCCTAATTCTTACTTCTACAGAATTTGGCAATATGACCGGATCTATTGCAATTGTAGCAAACAACATTTCTTTGCATATTTGACTAATATCCTCTTGATCTGCATTGATTAACCATATGTCCCATTCTATTGCATGCAAAGCATCTGCCATTGAATGAATTATTTATTTGCATATTTCTGCATTCATGAGATTTGTGACCATACCTTTTGCAATTGAAACATTGTCCAAAGAAGGATGAATTAGTCTAATTCATTCTTCTTCTGCACTTAGTTGCTTTATGACCGAAGTTGTTGCAATTGTAGCAGTATCCATTGAAGGATGGATATCTTTTAGCATTTGGTTGCCTTACCGAAGGTCTTCTAGGCATGTTTCTTTGATTTCCTGATTCAGAGCTCTTCTGACTGGATCCAGACCTTTCACCTTTCTCATAACCCAAACCACGCTTGTCATCTACCCTCTTTTTGGCTTTCAAGAAGAACTTCAAGTTGAGCTGAGCTTATCTTGAAATTTTCTTTGTATTCATTTGTTGTTTGAAGATCTTGTTTAAGAGTGTCTATCTGATTCTCAAGTTGTTCTTCATTATCTCTAGCTTCTTCAATATCAGATTCTAGATGCCTGATTATTCTATCCATTTTGTGGCAATTGTCTGACTTCTCCTTGAGAGATTTTTTAAATTATCTTCAATTTTTCTTTTCTCTTTAATTTCTTGGGTGAATCTCATAACTCCTAATTCCATTTCATGCCTTACCATAATGACCTCTTTTGATAGCTTCTCACATAGCTTGTTTTTCTCATTCAAATCTTCATTGGAATCATTGGCTTCACTTTGACTTGCTAATTTTTGAAGAATTTCCTTTCTCTTTTTCACAGAGATACTCAATTTCTCTTTTAGCTAATTTATGAAATCATCAGCTTGTTTGAGTCTTTCTCTCAAGTTATTGACTTCAAAGTGAGATTTCTCAAGATCATCTAGGGCAGACTGAAGTTGTTCTTTCATACCATACATATCCATTGAGATTCCTAGATCTTCCTCAAGCTGTTAGGCTCTGTTTAGAGGAATTTGGCTCTGATACCAATTGTTGGAAACAAGGTAGATAACTGAGAGGGGGGTGAATCAGTTATCTTAAATATCTTAACTTTCTTTTCTTCTTTAATATTAGTGCAACATCAAAACATAAGAGCATACATAATCATGAGAGCAGAAATAAAATCAACACACATAACACAAGGATTTTTATGTGGAAAACCTTGTTAAGGGAAAAACCACGGGGTGACTAACCCAAGATTGTATTCTCTATTAAAAGAATAAGAAGTACAAAAATGGCACTTGCCAATTAGGGCTCACTGCCCGAGCACACTGTTCACAAGAGGCACACTACCTATAGGAGACTCACTGTATACAAAGTTTATAGAAGGTAACCAAGTATTTGAACTGATGAGAGGCATCTACATATGCTGAGGTTCAGTTCTGGTTAGGCTCAATATACTGATCTACTGCACTTCATTCTTCCTATACTTTAGTGCAGCTACTCTGTCACATACCAGACTTGTATTGCTACTTCCACACTTATCTCTACCTTTGCTCACACATTCTCACACCACACACACCTTCATACCAAAATCTATCTAGTATATATATCCGCACCAAGGATTTCAACATCTTTCAAGTTGGCAATCGGAATACTCAAGATATTTACAAAACACTGATCTGTCAACTGAATCCATGCTTAATATGTGATGCGTATCAAAAACATAGACATAGAAGTCATCAATCATGTTGGAAAACCATTTATGATCCCTCAAATAGCTTGATCACCATTAATTTCTCATCTGGATTAAAGTCTGATGCTCTGTCGGTCAGTTCTTCCTCAATCTACTCTGCCTGTCAGGAACCCAACACTTAGATGCTCATATCTTTTCACTTATTCATCACCAAAGGCTCAATCTCTGGAATGTAGTAGTCATGGTACTCCTCTTCACTTGTCCAAGTTCGTAACTTGCTGAGTTACACCATCTGAGAGATCCGGACCTGATTGTCAAACCTTGTTGCATGCTCTATTCTTGTTCACTGGACCAAAACATTCTTCAATCTAACTTCCAGTATAGACATACTATGTGTTGTGGATGTGTGGGATGGACTTTGTTGCCATCAATGATAACACTCATAAAGCCACACAGTGTCTCTTGCCAACAACCTTGTGCATTGATATCTAATTTGTTTATTTATCAATTTTGTGGGACTAATGTTTATATTTAGTTGTACAGATTTAGGACTGTTACCTATGTAGGGTACTGGAGCTAAGAAAGTATTTTTTCACCTTGCAATTGGATGATCAAATGGCGCTTAAATCTTGATTTTCATTCAGGATGAATGATACTAACTTATGTTTAATGTATAATTTTATTAAATGATGATGGTACATATTGTATATTTATTTAGAAATTTTGAACCCTTGTTTTTACTAATTCCAAAATAGAGTTATAATATTATCAATGACTTATGTAATAATCAAATTTTTATGTTTAATCAATGTGTTTTGCTAGGATGTGAATTGTGGGCTTGACATAAGGTAGATCAGAAGTGAAAGTTTAAGGAATTCAAGGTTGGTGATGAAGCCATGGTTCACCTAAAGAAACAAAGGTTTCTAATGGGGCATATAATAAGTTGAAGATGAAGAAATTTGGTCCATGCATAATCCTAAAGAAGCATGATTCAGGAAATGCATATGAGGTAGAGATGTCGAGTGGATTCAACATTTCCACTATGTTCAACATTATTGATTTAACAGAGTATCATGAAGGTGGCACAAAGGATGGACCAATAGAAGAGCAGTGGAGGATCCCAACATCTATTTCAAAGGAGGAGATAGAAGAGATCTTGGATAGTTGTGTGGGAAGAAGTGCTCTAAACATGCAATATGAAGAATATATGGTGAAGTGGAAAGGAATGTCTGTTAAAGATTCTTCTTGGTTGTCTAAGGTAGAGGTTGACCGTTTGGGTTTTCCTCAAACACCTAAGATGTGACAAGGTCACTTCTCAAATTACCTCAGATGTCTAATGCAGGACCATCCAGTGGTGTAAGGGTAATGTTGCATCACCCAAAAAATGATGATTTTGTTTTATTTTATTTTCAAAATTTGTATTTTTGGATACACAATTGCTTGAATAATCATGTAGAGCCTTCAGTTTTTCCAACCTGCTAAAATAAGTCAACTATTATTTTTAAAATGTTTTCATTTGAGCATGTATGGAAGCACAAATTTACTTAAAGCTTTGAAATTAAAAAATATGACCTTTGGTGAAAGAATTGGCCAAAGATCACTTGTTGGCTGAAAGATATTATAGTTTTTGTTTCTTTAAAAACCCTTGAAAAAGTTTCAAAGTCAAATATGAGGCACTTAGAGGCCCTGTACGGCTCTAAAAATGGTCAAAATCGACAAAGTAGATTCTAAAGGCGTAGAGCACTTCATGATCTTTCCAACACATCAAATGGTTCATCAATCAAACACCCAAATCAAAAGTTATGGCTCCCAAAAGTTGACCTATTCTTGGAGGGAGTTACAAATTTCAAAATTTTGGTTGGAAGGCACCAAAAAGGGCTATTTATGACCATTTTTGGGATTCCTTTGGGCAGTAGAGAAAAGGGGTAAAGTGGAGAGTCAAGAAAAGGAGGGAAAATAGAAACCCTAGTAGATTTGAAGCTACAGAAGGTAGAAGGTTCTAGAATCTAGAGAAAGGAAGTTGTAATGTGTTGCAGCCTGTTGAGGATTCATCCTCTAATTTGATTATAGTTTCTATAATGTAATGTGTTGTCCAAATCAATAAAAGTACATTCCTATTTTATGTGTGTAATCTATGTTATTATGTGTTATGGGATTGACCCCCTCATCAAGAGTTAACACAAGTGGGGTATTACAAATGTTCATATCTATCTAACGAATGTCACAAGGTCTTGTAAGACACACATGGATTCATACAAGGGTCTCTTAAGAGATGCAATCGTTCTCACAAGTTTGCTCAGAACTAAGCCACTCATGAATAAATTGAGAAAGAAAGGAAGACAAATTTAAGAATCCTTAGAGGCACAACAAATTCCATTAATGGAGTCTTCTTCCTCCAACCAAGAACACTTATTTTCACAAAAAGACACAAGGCTACACATGGTTTTATACGAAATCAACAAACTGTATTCACAAGGTAACAATTTTGAAATCTAAATAAATCTAAACAAAGCCATTTTAAGGAATTAAAAGTTTGAAACCAAACCAAAGAGCTTAAAAATCCAAAATAAATTTTCCTTTAAACAAAAAGGGTGTAATGATCTCTATAAGATCTCAATGCATAAAATTGTAAGAAATTCAACACAAGTACCAATCCTTGACATGTTAACATTGATACTAATTATAAAAATTATAATCTAACAAAAGAATACTTGGAATAAAAATAGAATCAAAGCATCCCAATATAGAAATAAACACATAACAAAAGATGCACCGTAGGAAAACCCTTTCAAAAAAACTAAGCCTCCAAAGCACACTCAATATATTGTTAGTAATAAATTTGTTAAAATACAATATTAGATTATCAATTTTGTATCAAAAGAAAGAGAAGATTAGATCTATCACCTCCAACACATGTTTTCTATCCCATGAACAACCAATAACATCACAACCATACATCCATAGCCATACTGTAATGTCACAACCAAAAGCAACAAGAGATCAACATTCTTCAACCACAAAAGAAATCCATAATTATAACCCCACTTTCCAGCCACTTTATATAAATATTGTAAGATTTGGCTATGTAGATAGTCACCTAAGATCAAGGAGCTTCAATGAAAGCACAAGAGACCCAAAATGAGAGAATAATCATATTCTATCAAGGGATCCAAATATAAAATGATGATAGATAACTTAAATGAGAGATACAAATGGGTATATATAGAATACACCACCAAGAGATGTGAATGTACAATGAATGTGGGATAAAGGGGATGTAGTCACATGTGTGCATAACACCACCAAAATAGAAAAGTATAAGTCACATGTGAAAGTGTAACCCACCTAAGTATATACCTACCAAGCAAGCTTATTGTATCCTAGGTGTATATTATGTAATAAAGTAATTAGCTAAATGTAAAAATAAAATAATGTACCAACAACCTAATGCAAGCGCATCCCAAGTTGAAAGGCAATCTTGCATCAACCAAAAACATTTTGTTTCTTTTCTTTTCTTGCATTTCAGTTAGTTCAGTCTAAGAGGAGTGCACCACATTTTACCGCATGATTACTTCAAAGTTCACGGCACAAGATAGAGACTCAATACTATGTCATTTACATCATATCCATATTTTAGGAGGTTTGTAATTGTTTGTGGAGAGTTGTCGTCATCAAAAGCATCATCAAGAGTCTCAGTTTCATAGTAGTTAGCATTCAGCTTGGTGCATGAGGTTTGCAACACAAAATGAAACATCTCAAAAGACAGTATGGGACCAAAGGCACCTTCATTCAGAACCACATGTTTTCTCAACACATGGAGCATCACCATATGATTTATGGCTGACCTTCACATTTCATCAATCCTTGAAATTTGAAATCTCTTAAGGCTGACGTGGATCATTCCTTGAAACTGGAATTGCTATATAATCATTCACTAGATGCATTAGAAAGTAGTAGAGAAGTAGTATGAGTTAGGAATTTAAGATATTTGATTGCAGAGTAGTACTTCAAAGCTATATCTTTCATGTAAATTGTAACAAGCCCGAGGACAGACCTATGAGCCCATTGTAGTCTGCATATTGCCAGCATATGAATATTGTAACTTTTTATGATATTGAATCAATATATTTCCATTTGTTGCTCCATTCCTTGTGTTTTATGTTGTGTTTATTCTAAGGCTACATGATGGGACATTCCTAATTCCTAGACCCTCCATCCGTGACTGCACCAAGTGGTATCAAAGTGAGGTTTGTGAATCCTTTAGAAGAGAAGGCATTCCAATAGATCTTGAAGTGAACAGATCACCGACCTGAGGAAACCTGCAAGTGTTTGTCAACTGAACATTGATTTTGAGGTAGTTGCAACCTTGTAGTCAGATTACCAAATTGAGGCAGTTGCACCAGATCCAAGGAAAAGATGCCACCAAGGAGGATGCCTGCTATGGCCAATGTTGTCAAAAGAATGGAAGAAAAGATAAAGATGATGAAAATAATGAAAGTTAGATTGGATGTTGTAGAAGAGGATAGAAAGAGAGGTCTAAACCCTAGACATGAAGATGAAAGTGATGATGATGAATTAGGAGTTCAAGTTGCTAACCAAAATGAGGAAACCGTAGAAGAAGAAGAATCAGATCAGGTAAAGATGTGGAAAGCTATTTATAAGATTGGTAAGAGACCTAGAATGGAAATTTCAAACTATGTGGGAAATTTGAACCTTGAGGAATTGATTGACTGGATAAATGATATGGAGGAATACTTTGAGTATGAGGAAATTGAAGATCTGGAAAGAGTGAGAATTGAAAAAACTAAGTTGATAGGACATGTTAATTGGTGGAAAGAAGTTTAGTTGGATAGAAATAGAAGAGTAATTTAAGAAAGAATCACAAAGTGGGATAGAATGGTGATAAAATTGAAGAATCAATTCCTACCTACAGATTATGAATTAGAACTATTGAAGAGATTGCAAAACCTAAGACAAAATGAGAAAATAGTAAAGGATTATACTGAAGAATTTCACAAGATGATTATTAGGACTAGACATAGTGAAGGAAGCAAGGAGAAAGTGGTGCGGTACATAAATGGACTAAAACAGAGTTGGTTGTGAATCTGTTGGAAGAAAATGTGGAACCCTAAAGTATAACAAAGAAGAATCACCATAGAAGAAAGATCAAGGCAAGAAAGATCTGGGTAAGCTTTTCACATTAAGTTGTTTGTATAATTTTTTTCAATGGGGAAGATTGGAAAAAGGGTGAAGAAAGAAAATGAAAACCTAATGTGCAAGAAGGATATTCTGGAAGAAGAATTGTGTGGAATCAAAAGATATAACAATGGAAGAGGCGTATCAATTTGCATTGAAAGTTGAAAAGTTGAACAAGAGATATGAGCAAAGACAAAGAGGTAGAGGAGGAAAATTCCAAAGAGGTAGAACACAATGCAGCGAAGGAAGATCATATGCAGAGAAAAACAAGGAAAGTAGCCCATACTGCAAAGAGGAAAGAAACAACAATTCATATCACTGAGGGAGAGATGACAGAAATTTCTACCGCAACAACAAAGGAAGTCATAGTTCTTACTGCAATGAAGGATACTAGAGGGATGAAGGAGGATTTGACAAGAGATCATTCAAAGGAACTTGTTTCAAGTGTGGAGGCGAAGGACACCGAGCATTTGAATGTCATCAAGGGAGTACTAACAAAATGATAGAGAATAGTGCAAGAGCAACATATGCAGAGGAAGAACCAATTAGATCACCAAGTTTAGTAGGGAAACTGGAAAAGGGTGAATCATTGGTCATGAGGAGAGATTTGTTGCAGGAAAAAACAACTGAGGAGCCATCACAAAGGAAAAGTGTGTTTTGAACAAGATGCAAATCAGGAGGTATGTGTTGCAAGGTTATCATTGACAATGGTAGTACTGACAATTTGGTTTCAAAAGAAATGGTAAGGAAGCTGAATCTAGAAAGGTTGAAACATCCAAAACCCTAGAAGATAACATGGATTCAAGATGAACACAAGATATTGGTGAGTGAATAATGTTTGGTAAAGTTTCATATAGGATCTTATAATGATGAGGTATTGTGTGATATTATGTTGATGGATGTATTTCATATATTATTGGGAAGACCATGGCAGTATGATAGGAAAGCAATACATGATGGGAGGAAGAATACCTATATTGTAACATTAAGTGGAAAAAGACATATCTTGATACCTTTGGAAGAAGAGAGCAAGAGTGAAGTATGCGACAATGCTCGAGTTTGTTTAGTGGATGGAAAGAAATTTTTGGATGGATTGAGACATGAGAACATGTGTTTTGCATTGATTCCAAAGAAGTGTGGTACCGAAAGTGCAAAAAACACTACCACAAAAGGAGGAGAACCACAGCAAAAGGAAGTAGAAGAATTATTGGCAGAATGCCAAGATATTGTATCAGAGAATGTGCTAGAATGATTGCCACCAATTTGGAGTATCAGCCATCATATGGATCTCATACCTGGAGCTAGTTTTCCAAACAAAGCAGTACATAGGATGACACCAATAGAAAATGCAAATCTAAACAAACAGGTACAAGAGTTGTTGATGAAAGGATTGATTAGAGAAAGTTTAAGCCCATGTGTAGTACCAACAGTATTAGCACCAAAGAAGGATGGAGGATGGAGAATGTGTACAAATTCAAGAGCAATCAATAAGGTCACAATCAAATATAGATTTCCATTGCCAAGGATGGATGACATCATGGATTGTTTGAGCAGAGAAAAATATTTCACAAAGATAGACCTAAAGAGTGGATACCATCAAATTAGAATCAGAGAAGGAGATGAGTGGAAGACTACATTCAAGACAAATGAAGGATTGTATGAGTGGTTAGTCATGCCTTTTGGATTAACTAATGCACCAAGTACATTCATGAGATTGATGAATGAGGTTTTGAAGAAATTCTTGGGTAAGTTTGTTATTGTCTACCTGGATGATATCCTAATTTTTAGTGGAACCAAGGAAGAACATTTGCGGCATATTAGATAAATATTTTAGAGGCTAAGAGAAGAGAAATTGTTGATAAACATCAATAAATGTAGTTTCATGAAGATAGAACTCGTATATTTGGGATTTGTGATTTTTGCAGAAGGATTCAAGATGGACCCAGAGAAAGTTAGAGCAAATCTTGAATGGCCAACACCTATGAATATTGAGGAGGTAAGATCTTTTCTTGGATTGGCAAGTTTCTACCAAAAGTTCATCAAAAATTTTAGTACCATATGATGGGACTTTTATTTGTTCTTGTTCTCTTGTTTAAGTTCATACTTTCCAGAGACATTTCCAGACTTTCTTAAGCATTATCTATGTTTATGATTACCTTTAAGATCTGAAAGCATGAAGAATAGTATATGATATAATGATGAATGATTATATGTGGATTAATGATTGTTTATAAGGTGATAGTAATTTCTATTAATTATGGTAGTTTGTGGTGTATAAATATTATGTGGTGAAACTAACCCCTATGCAACAAGTACATGGTTACCTATGGTAGAGACCATCTACCAAACCATAGAAAAGGAACATGTGTTTATCCATAATTGAGAATGCAGTAGCCCACAACCAAAGAATAAGGATCTCGAACTGAGTGGGCATGGTTTAACCATAACTCCTCCCACTCCTCAACAATTTTATCTTCAACAGTTAACATATTCATAAGAATAAAGAGGAGCTCAAATCATGGTTCGTGTTCTATTTTCATTTATGTTTGTCTTTAGAGTGAATAAAAAGGATCATAGTAGGATTGTGATATCTAGATCATCTTTGTAATAGATAGTTTCCTACTTCTTGTTTGATTAGAATAATAATAAAGTCTTCTTCCTATGTTTGTGGGGAGAATGGACGAGTGTAGGATAGTTGTTTAGAAGTTCAATTCAAATAGGAGACTCGGATCCTATCTATATATGTTAGATTATGTATATGATAGAGGAAAGTTAGAAGGGGTTTATATTTTCAAGTTTTTGTTATTGTATTACATCTTTCAAAATTCAATAGAGAATATAGACTCAAATTTAGTCAATGAATAGTTGATACAAGAAGTGATCTCGTTTAGATTTTATGAGAATCCAGTCACTCAAGCAAGGGCCACTTGAGGTAACTGTAGTTCTCTTGTTAGTTATATTGTTAGTTTACATTGTTAGTTCATTAAGTTATTAAGTTTTATTGAGTTAGGGAATATTTAAGGTGATCGCTGACTTAGCATATAGACTATTTTTCTACTGTGATTTACATAGACTATTTTTCTACTGAATGTGGTATTTATTACTCCTTAACAGCATTATCTACTTGTAACAATTGTTGTTCTTTGCAAATTATAGTTTGTTTCTATGCACAACTTCTAGATTAAACTCAAGAATCCTTGATTGTACATACAGTACGAGTACCATCTAAAAATAATACGATTCCCTAGTTTGACATATTGAAATGTAACACATTATAGCCTGTTGGAAGAGAACAAGGCATCAAGCAGAACCTACTATAAGTTACCGCAAAGGGCATGCAGAGGGTATAGCCAACTCATAAAGAGGTATTTTTGGAAAGGACACACCTCTATGTAGATATATAGGAGATACATGTAAGCATTGTAAAGTATGAGTGAATAAGATAGTAAGAGTGTATGAGAGAGTGATTAGTATGTATAAGACAGAGACTCAGATCTACCAGAATGGATATGTATATACCTGGTAATGAGAAATGAATATAAAAGGAGATGTAAGGATTATGATATCTTTGTATGTGTGTTATGATGTGTTTCTTTACTTAGACTATACCACATATTAGATTTCCTTACTGTTTATTCATGTTTCTCTCATTATCTGATTGGGGTATAAACTAGACTTAGACACTTGACTGAGGACTAGATCTCTGAACGAGTTTCCCTTCCATTTCTTGCCAACATTTGGTTCTGTTGTCAAGACCTTAGAAAAGGACAGTGAAGAAAAGAGAGAATAAATATAGAAAGGAGAAGTGCGGAGTAACACAAGTAAGGAAACTTGAGTGACAGAAAAAATTTTATGATCTATGAAAGATCCTGAATTCTCTTAAGTTCCTACCCTTTTGAGAGAGGGGTAGGAACTTAAGGGGATAGAAAATGGAACAAGGGAGGATCTAAAAATATCCTTGAAAAGATGTAATTCTTCAAGATAAGCCAACTATGGGATACATAAGGATTAATAGGATTCCAAATCAAAAACACCCATGATAAAAGGGGATAATAAAAGATTACAAAAAATTAGTGAAAATATACATACCAATATGAAGAAAAGTAGAGAGGAGAGACAGAAACAAAACTTGAAACATTAGGAAAGGTACCGCAGAAGAATGGAGAAAGTAGGAGAAACAAGTAGAAATTAGGAAAGTTCAATTGCAAAAGAAAATAAGTTGGATGAGCGCGCCAATAAGGGTGTTGCTAAGCATGCCAAGGTGGGTGCTGTAGAAGAAGAAAACATGAAGGAAAAAGAAAGGATGGATGAAACAGCCATAGAGGCTACCGCAAAGTTAATACAAAGAGATATAGAGAATCTTGAACCTATTACAATACATATTGATAGGGCAACAAAATTTTTAAAGAGTATAGGAGGAAGAATTGATGCATATGAGCAGTTGAGAAGTGCATGGAGGGAAGAACATAACCAAACCCTAGCCCTACCGCACATATACAAAACTCTAGAGCACCAACCTAATTTTTCTAACATTCAAATTAGAGTTGACAAACAATGGGAAGATTTACTAAATCCTTGGTTTTTTTGTGACAAGATATGGTTAGTATTCATATCTTGTGGATTGATGGGTTAGTTCTAGCATATTGATATCCTTTTGCATCTAAGGTTCTTCATACCTTTTGTGTATTAAGGGCTTATGCTATGAGTCCCCTTCCCTCATCTAGGCAAGGTTGTACTATCTTGGGCATGCATGGGATCATCCTCTTGTTTGCGTGTCTAGTCCATACAAATGTTAGATAAACATCATCACCCTAGTCTTCTATACCTTGGTGAAAATATCCACTTTGCTATAACAACCCTAGGATTGCTCTAAATTATTTTCAGCACAATAATCATCCATCAACCAATCTAGCCAAAATCATCAATCTCTTATCTCACCCCTTATCCTCCAACCACTTCGACCAATCTTTTTCATCCATTTCAAGAGCACACCCGTGTTCTTGCAACCCGCCTGTCCTCTCAAGGGGGCATCACCCTTACCAAGCATCCCTAAACATAATCCTATTCTTCTAAACCAAAATCTTTTTCTATCCAATCCAACTCTATATTTTAAACTTCTTTGAAATAATGTTACTTAGCCGCAACACCATTTCAAAGAGGGGCAAAATGTAGACACCTAAAATTGACTTACTCTGCAAGCCAATTTCCTGTATCTCTACACTACCAATTATCCCTCCTATTAATTAAATAAATCCAAATTATTTAATTAATTTATCCCTAATCATTCACCCTTAGCCATTTATCTATAATTTATCCCTTGTGATAAATTAATTCATCTAATTTATCACTAAACCTTACAACACTATCCCTCATTAATTAAATAAATATTCTCAATATTTATTTAGTTAATTTCTCCATCTTCCTACACCCAATTAATTAAATAAATCATACTTGTTTAATTAATCTACCCTACTAATTAGCCTAAACCTAGCCTAGTTGATTAAATAGCAATTATTTAATTAACTACCCTAGCCTACATGACCCCTAGACCTAAATTAATTAAATAAACCCTTATTTAATTAATTTTAACCCTCCATTAATCCATCTACTAATTTTCTCTAGACATATTAATTAAGCTAATCCTCTTGATTAACTTGGTCAAACCTCATTTAACACTCATTCCCACACCCCACAAATAAAAAATTAACTTTTATTCCACATAAGGTAATTTTTTATTCTAACTTGTCTAAATCTCCATTAATGGAACTCTTCCCCATGTGAATTAAAAATTCACTTTTATCCCCTCCATCTAACTTGTCCTAGTCTCCATTAATGGAACTCTTCCCCATGTGAATTAAAAATTCACATTTTATCCCCCCATCTAACTTGTCTTAGTCTCCATTAATGGAACTCTTCCCCATGTGGATTAAAAATTCACTTTTATTCCCATCCTCACACTCTCCCATGGAAATAAATTTTTTATTCATGCCTCATCCTTCCCAATGTGAATTTAAAATTCACAAATAATGGGGGCCATATAATCTTATTGACCAAATCTTAGCCTTTGATCTCTCTTATCCAACCCTCTTGTGACACTTGTCACAAGACTACAACTCCAATCCAAACCCTAATCCTCAAGCATTCCTATCCATTGATCTAAACTTTCAATCCTTACCCTCCATCCTTTTACCAAAAATCTATAGATAGAGCCCTCATCTAAGCCATTTGCATCACTTCTTCTTGCATCAAAACTATGCCCAAAGTTCTATCAAATCTTCTCATCATGCCATCATAATGCCAAAATCCTTCTAGATTCACATCACATCCATATCCAAATCTCTATCCTTAGCCAAATCTATCATCCTATCCTCATCATATTGTGTTGAAGAACAAGGAGCAATCTACATTATACATTCAACATTGGGTAAAGCTAGGAGAGCTCTTGGGTGCACTCTCCTCAACCTTATCAAGGAGTGGGAGATTCTTCAAGGTATAAACATTGTGTTTTATTGCATTTTGTTGTTTTATCTACCTTTAAAATATCCTCCATCTTCAGTTCCCTTAGCGAGGAGCACTAGATTAATTAGACAAATTGATGGTGTAGATTTAAAGGATTGCCATCAAACAAATATTGACTATTAATTTTTGAAACAATATTATAAATAATAAGAAATAAAAAAATATTGACTTTACATTTATTACATTTTAAAAATACTATTACAAAATTATCTATCATTAGAAATAAGCATCACCTAAATTAACCTCCTTAAAGTTGCTAAAATTTCCAAACGTGGAAGGTGTAAATCCAATCCAAAACGTTTGGAGTGCATTACATAGAGCATGGAGTGCATGTACACTATCTTGTACAATATTTCTTGCAAGGAAATTTACATAGCTTTATCCTTTCTAAGATAATAATTAAGAATGACAACTTTAATTTAAACAAAAAAATGATTTACAACTTTATGCAGGATAATATCCCATTTAAAGGACTTTGTCTTTTTGCCAACTACAATCTCTATAATTTATGTCATAATAAATATTATTGTGCAACACATACATGGTTTTTCCAATAATATGCCTCTATTGAATATTTTTTGCCACCTCCCACAATTTAATAGTAAACAAAATATTGCTATAAAATCTTATTTTTGACTCCCATGTCTATTATAGTTTTCTATATAATGGAGGCCAATTCATCGATTGTGCTTGTTTAACCCATTATGGTTGTCGATGTCATGGAGCTTTCCAATAAGTTAGGTACTGATGTAAATATGACTTAGATTATGTAAACCTTTCACTAAGATTATGTAGGACATTGACATGGTTTTGAACCCTTCACCTTTGAAATCCATCGAGGGTAATGATGATGCATTTGATTCCACTTGCTGAATGCTACAAATCTCACTAATTTTCTTGAGACTACTGATAAGAATATGTTGGATGCCAAGTCTTATGAAATTAGTATGTACAAAATTACTTTGGAGGGTAGAAATGGGATATTATTGATAGGGAGTTGGATTGGGATGGGGATTTGGATGTGAAGATAAGCATAGAAGGGATGCATTTTTTATTTTTAGAGAATTTTATATACTACCTCTATTTTCATTGGTAATATTAACTTTCATTTTTATATCAATAATTCTCTCACATTCTTGCATGTTGTGATTTTGATATAGAATTTAATAGATTTGTTAATATGATATGTTATTTTTATCATTGGCAATATGTAGTAGCCTTGGCATTCTAATTACTTGCTATAGATTGTAATAGAGCAACTTATTGATTACAAAGAATGCAAGTTGCTAACATATTATTGGGTAAATAAATATATTTATTTTAAATTCTTGAAAAAAAAATTAGAAAGACATTATTTCACTTTCTTAAGCATATGGCACCCCACTACATAAAGTGGATTTCGTGATTTTTTTGTTGGATACAAAAAGTACTTGATTACAATGTAAACTTGCATAAGGCTTGTGTTTTTAGTTTATATGATATTTTTTTTGGATAGAAAAGTGTTTGATTGTGTTATAACATATTTGTCTATTCAAAGAAAACATAACCATACATTTATCTATATTGATATCCTTCTTAGTTTATTTTCTATTTGTGCTTGTAATATATGAACAGTGTTGGTTCCCCAATTTGATTGTCACAATTATTCGAAGATATACAATCTATTTAGAGAATTAGTGACTTATTGGCCAACGAGTAGGTGTTATGGAGTAAAAAGTGGACACATGCCTTTTTACCTCCTAGTTTAGCTCCTAGGTCCCCGTGTTAACACTCTACATACAAAATAATCATCCTGATGAGAAATCCCCCGAAACCCATGGGAACTAGGGGCCCATTTAATGCCTTAGCCCCGACAAAAAAGGCCCCTTGGGACTTGGGAGCCTGTGCCCACGTCCTCCCTAATTGATCGTAGAAGAATTTAATTCATGTCAGCATAGGACTTTTAAATGGGTATCTCCTTGTTGGCTCTTTCAATTAAATTTACGAATGTTAACGGGAAAGCATATATAAGTGAGTGTTTGAATTCATTTTTAGATAGGTTAATGATAGTGAACTTATGATATTGGAGCAAAGAACATTCAAGGCATTCATTGTGTTGTTGTTATAGATTTGTGTTTGTATTTGTGTGTTTATTGCAAATTTAGAATCATCATCAACATCCTTATGAGTTGAAGGATATTCATTCTCCTAAGGACTTCACGTCTGAGGTGACATCATCATTGTTTGAATCATTTCATCATTTGGATTATCTTTAGCCTCTGTCCTACAAGAGCACGCTCTCGCTAACAACAGTGTTGGGAAGCTTGAATGCTATCCTAGGATTTGACTGAGACAAATCCCTAAACACAACAACACCCAAACCCCTTTTCTTCTTGTGTGTAGGTTACAAGTGTGAGGATTGAAGAAGCGAAGGTACAAGGAGGTTGTTCAAGAGATAAGGTTTCAAGATCTGAAAATAGATTGCAGAAATTCCTCTGCGGAAGACTTGGGTGTCCACTGCAACATCCTCTTGCTGAAATAGACACTGGAACTGGCATTTGGGCACCTTTTGTGACATCTTTCTAGTTCTGAGTTTCCAGGGATCTTGACTTTTAGGACTTGGGCGCCCACCCTGGAGTCCTCTGACATTTCAGCTTCCATGGAATAGGTTGACATTTCACTGATCATCCTGGTACTTTCATATCCTGAGTTTATGTTGTTTGTCTGTTATAAGCTTATTATCTCCTAATTAGGGTTTTACTCATATTTAACCTATGGTTTGATAAAATGCTTGGCCGAATCACATCTTTCCATAACACTCTTGAGAACAAAATCAATAGCTGAGTCCTCTTGCATCTTGTAGTGACTTGGCTTGCTTTTGTCCTTGAATGTTATTGTGGAAGAGGGTTTGATCTAGTGTACTTACATGCTTGCATTCATCCCCTTTTCCCTACTTAACATTTTGGTGAACGCTCAATGATCATGGCACATGTCACCTTTGGGGCATGGGCTTTGTGAAAGATCTTGTTCCCTTGCGTGTTTTCACTTTACCTTAAATGTGCTTGATATTGGCAAGCGGGACCAACCACTTCAAGGTGGGGGCATATATCATGGTAATTGCTTAATTATTTTGGACATTGATAAAGCATGTTTGTGTACACTTCCTTTTCATCGTAAGGCATCTCCATGATGCGGGTGGGATTGTGTACTTTGACCTATTGTGTATACCTCCTTTTCACTATAAGGCATCTCTGTGATGTAGGTGGGGTTGTATACTTTGAGCACATGCTTCCTTTTCACTGTAAGGCATCTGCAGATGTGGGTGGGGTTGCATTTTAAAAGCTCTTATGCAGAAGGCAGGATGGTGTAACTCTTGAGCTAGTTGCACATCCTTTTAACAAAATCCTCATCATGAGGTTGGGTTGGATCTTGAGTTATTCACCCTTAAGCATGTCTTTGGCAGTTGTGGTAGTGTAGCTCAACCATCAGGTGTGTTTGGTGTGTCTTAGATAGTGGAGTAGTGATGAGCTCCTCCTTGTCACCCATGTTTGTCGTGTATAAGACGTGTAGTGTGTCGACAACATACTATATGGCGCTCATGTATTCCATGTGTCTTCCATGTAATTTATGTGTCTTCCTTGCATGTTGTGCATTCTTATGGCATGGTCTAAAGACGTGTAGCGATGAGCTCCCCCCACGCTGTGTGTGTTTTATGTGTTTTTTTGTGGTCTAAAGATGTGTAGCGATGAGATCCACCCATGCTGTGTGTTTTGCTTAGATAGAATTATATATATGCATAATTTTTTAAATCATGTCTTCTCTGTCTTGTGTGACTATATTCATGTCTTCTTTGTGTATTACATGCTTTCACTATCTTCTTTGAGTATTGTGTGTTTTCTTAATGTATTCATTATGTCTTATGTGACTGTTAAGTGCTTTCTTATGTTTTCCTAACCTTGGGGGTTAGAAATAGTCCTTCAAACTTAGGGTGTGTCTTCATTTTAGTGTTTGATGTGTTTTGATATGCTTCAACTATATAATGCATATGTTGAATCGTAAGATCGCACACACATTAAAGTGGGGGCTAAATGTTATGGAGTAAAAGGTGCACACGTGCCTTTTTACCTCATAGTTTAGCTCCTAGGTCCCCATGTTAACACTCTACATGAAAAATAGTCACCTGATGATAAATCCCCCAAAACCCATGGGAACTAGAGGCCCATTTAATGCCTTACCCCAGACTAAAAAGGCCCCTTGGTACTTGGGCACCCGTGCCCATGTCCTCCCTAATTGGTCGAGGAAGAATTTAATTCATGTCGGCATAGTACCTGTAACGTTGGAAAATGTCCCCTTGTGGGCTTTTCCCTCATAAGGTTTAGCTCTTGGGTCTTTAGCATGCATTTAGGACATCTTAGTTCATATTTTGGCATCCTAATGGAATGAGGCCTAGGTTTCATGGCAAAGTGGACCTAGGAGGACCCCTTGAGTTGTACCCTGCCCAAAATAGGGGGGAGGACTTGGGCACCCGTGCCCTAGTCCTACCTTATTTTGGGGTAACCCTAATTTCTAGGTTTCGGTTTATGACCGTTATTTGGGTCCTTTGCCGACACAGTAAGTTTGAATTACGAAAATCTTGGCGGGAGTGTTTGTAGTTGCATATAAAAGCATGTTTAGGCATTCATTTGTAAACTAGATGATTACTAGCAAGCTATTATGTTTTCAAGGTGATTCAAGGCTTTCATTGTGTTGCAAGAGAAGACTTGTGTGGTTTATGTGTTTGTATTTGCAAATATGAGCATCAATTTCCTCATGGAATGAAGAGCATCTTCCTCCCATGAGATCTTCACTACAAGGTGACATAATATTATGTTTTCATCATTGATTCCTTTGGTTTTTGCCTCTGCCTCACAAGGGCACACACTTTTTATCTGACAACAATGTTTAGAGACTTAAGTGTCCTCCGGGGCTTGACTGAGGCAAGCCTCTAAACACCACAACCCCCAAACCAAGTCTTGTGATTGTAGGTTACATGTGTCACATTCAAGAAAAGTGAAGTTACAGGAAGGATTGGCAGGCATCAAGGATTCAGGATCTAAAGAAAAGTAGGACACTGGATCATTTCCAAGACTTGGGCACTCGCTCTAGTGTCCTCTGTAGCTGAGTTTCAGTAAATAGAAGTTACAGGGTTGATCAGTGTTGGAAGGAGGTCTGGATCCCGTTCCCGTGAAGAAACTGGTATATTGGACTAGGACGCCCACTCCAGTGTCCCTGACTATTCCACTTTGGAACCCCAAAAATAGGTACTCTGTGATTTGGTATTTTACTCCTGTCTGCAAGAGTTTTTTCTATTATTCATCAATTTGTTGTCGTATTTGCATAATTAGGGTTTTAATGGTCAATTAAGCATAGGAGAAGGAAAATTGATAATTAAATTCCCTAATCCAAGTTTCCCTACATCTCACAGTGACCTAGGGTATGATATTGCTTGTCACTTGACCCTAGATCCTTGAATGTTAAGTGGAAAGGCGGATTCAAACATCAAAACACTAAAAATTTAACAAATCCAATTTTCCCCTAAACATTTTGGTGAACCCATGTTTTTGGATTTAAATTGCAACTTGATGAGTGTGTTTCTTTATATTTGGATTTATTTCATTCATTCATATAGTCATTCATTTTATTGCATTGAGAAAATTCAAAAAAATTGAAAAATTGGAAAATTTCCAAAAAATTCATTGTTTGGCTTACTAAATTGCATCAATTCTTCCTAAATTTTCCTAATTCATGATTTTTGAATCATATTTGATATAAACTATAGAAAAATCTAAAATTCAAAATTTTGCTTTGCATTTTCATCATTAATTTGCTAGGTTTTTGTGGAAATTTTGACAATTTTATATAACCTAGTAATTCCAAAATCTAGGGTTAGTAAACAAAATCTTTTCTCAGATTTTTTTACTAATTTTAGAGGCTCATTAAAATTATAATTTGGTTGTATTCTTGAATTTTAGTGTAAATTTCCATTTAGATTTAAAATATTTGCAATTTTGCATAGAAAATTCCAACAAAAACTAGCAATTTTGATGCATTTTCATTAAATTTGCATGGGCATTTTGTATGTTCAAGCTTGAAAATAATTTTTAGATTTGAGAGTATTTAATTTTCATCATAAATCAGACTTCAAAACATTTGCATAGCATTTTGTCCCAAGATCTCAAACCCAAGGCTTCAAAAACAATGATTTCCACTAAATTTAGCCTTATCGACTCTATAAACTTGCGCCATAGGCGTGTTGTGAAGAGTATTTTTGCATTAATTTTCTGTTATCAGGGTAATCATTTTCTTCCCCTCTGAAAAATCTTCACAACACCCTTTTAACAAGCTCTTGTAGTGAAAATTCAGTGAAAAACTACACATTTTGGCTATTTTTGCCCTAGGGTTTGACCTAGTTTGCACTCCAAGAGTGTTGTAATCAATTTTATGGATTGAGTTGATTGATATTATTGATATTATTTGTTGTGCCTCCTAAAATTCATTACAACACCCCTTTTATTAGGTCTTGGAGTTGAAAATTGGTGAAAAATAGCCTATTTTTGCTATATTTTCACAAGGGTTTGACCTTAAGTGGCACTAAAAGCATATTGTGTTGGGTATTTTAGCACCAAATGGCTGTTATTACTAATTTTTTTTTTCCATCATCACTTTCCTCACAACACCCTTTGTTATGCTCTCTTGCATTGAATTTTGGTGAAAAAAGTGCCTATTTTGACATATTTTCACTATATTTCGACTAGGCATTAACTTAAAATCACATCAAGAGTGTGTTGAGAAGGATACTTTTGTTGTTTTGGACTTATATTAGACATATAACTTGCTTCCCTTGACTGAAATTCTTACACTACCCTTTGGTTTATTCATTTGCATTAAAAGAGTACAAAAAACCAAGCATTTAAGGCCATTTTGCACATAGTTTTATACTTGTCTTTTGCATCAATTTGAAAATTTTCTCAAAATCTGATATTACATTGAAATGGCACCTTCATGTCATTTTTCAATGGTATCTTTGCATGTATTTATCAAAAACCTTGATTTTGACCAATTTTTAACCCTCATGAGTGAACATCCTACGATTTTAGAAAGCTTAACTGAGTTCTTCTCCATAAATAGCAAGGAAAAAATTGATGATGATCCCATAAGTTATCCTACTTCCCTTATAACTGAATACTCAAATGAGAAGACTCGGGATAGCTTTAGTAATTTCACTGCTCTCCCTGGCCAAGATGAAGCATTAATGAATGAAGAGCTCCCTTTAACAAAGAACATTCCATGGGTAGAAAATTTAGAATTCATTTAATAATAATCAAATTCCTACCTATGTGGATCCTCCCACCAATCCTCTTCCTTTAGTAGATTGTTCGCACACCTTGGATTTCACTAAGAAAGAGAAGACCTCTAATGTCCCTCCTTTGTTTGAATATTCAAGTCATTTGGACATCACTAAGAGGATAGATAATAAGTACAATAGTAAGCTTCAACAAGAAAATATTCCACCTAGACAAAGGACCTTTGATCTTGGTGATTCCTCCTCTACAACACAAAAGTCCATAACAAAGCAAAGCCCTATGTTACCAAAACTAAGTTGTAAAATACAACAACGTCAACTTGCAAAAAGGAGGAAGACAAGGTGACGAGCTTACCTTGTATCTCAACAAGAAAACATTGATCCTAACATTAAACCAAACAAACATGATCCTAACAATGAACAACATGATGAGCAAGACATGAATTGGGCTATGGTACCTTATATCCCACTTTCTTCTAACATTAGGGAGTGGGAGGACGATGATGATTTACTTGATGATAAGACAGCCCGGAAGACCCTACAAGTAAGTATTTCTAACCCTTTATCTCTCTCGTGATGTGCTTCCCCCGTGATGTGTTATGTGGTGTTTAGGCCTTCGGGATGACCTTGGCTTCTCCCGTAAGGTCCAAGATACTAGGAGACCACCTTTGTTGTGACCTCCTTTTATCTGTATCATCATTCTTCTATATTGCCTCTCTCTAACTTCATTGTTGTGTGTTGTGTCTTACAGACATAGTGTCGCAGTTGGTGACTTGGGGGCACCCTCCTACGTGACTGTCCCTAAGAAACTTGTTTCTCCTCTCTTATTTATTGTTTCCCTTCCTCTAGTGTTTCCATCTAACAAGCGGATGACAACAAGCATTTATACTGATGCAGACCTAGTGTCCCTTTCGAGAGCAATCAAAAAATGGACTTAGTTCCTAATATGATGATGGGATTGTCTATCTTATCTAACGCTTGGCTAGTGGAAGCACTCATGCTTTCTGTGTAGTGAATTTGATGATGTTTCTGTCACATTTACAAACCTTAAGAATATTGCTGCTCTATGCACCTTTGTTCATCTTTGAATCTAGCCTTGGTGGTACTCGATTCAGAGAGCTTCGTGATATAGCCCCACGGTTATCCTCAAACTTCGAATTCATTGTATAACCTTGGCTCTTTGTGTGGTTAATCATATGCATTGATGTTGTTATTTATCATGATGTTGTAGACACTAACATGTTTCTTGCAGGGATGTGTTTATGGGAACATTTGGCAATCATAAAATACATGTCACCTCCGGGGGGCATGGGCTTTGCGAAAGTTGGTGTTCCCTTGTGTGTTTTCTTCTTACCTTAACGTGCTTGATACCGATAACTGATATCAACCACCTTAAGGTGGGGGCATATATAAGGTAAGTTGTCTGTTGTAGATGTTAGTAATGTGCTTGTCCTTAGGTGTAGGCTAGTACAATGAGTACTTCCTGCATCCTGAGTTTGTTTGCAATCAATCAATCTATCTATTGCGTATACCTCCTTTTCACCATAAGGTGTCTCTGTGATGTGGGTGGGGTTGTATACTTTTGAGCTCATACCTCCTTTTCACTGTAAGGCATCTCTGTGACATGGGTGGGGTGGTATGCCATGCTTCCTTTTCACTGTAAGGCGTCTCTGTGACGCGAATGGGGTTGCATTTTCAAAAGTCCTCTGTGGAGGTGGGGAGCGGTTCTGTGACTAACTCAACCCTTAAGCGTGTCTTCGGTGATTGTTGTGGTGAAGCCTAATCGTCAGTGCGTGCCTGTAATGTACCTGAGATGGTGTTGGACCTAGAAATAGGTACACTCCATTGCTTGTCTGCCATGTTTTCTCTATGTCTTCAAGTGTGTGTGTGTTTTGGTGTGCTTGTTTTGTGTGGCATGTTTGTTGCCCCATATGCAGAGACTAGTGCCCTCAGGTAGTGCTTCCTGCATTTTGGGAGGTTTTGGTTGTCTTGCGTGTGTGTTGCCCCATATATACAGAGACCTGCACCCTAAGGTAGTGCATCTTGTATTATGGGAGGTTTGTTTACTTTCCAATACTTGCATTTGCATTTCATATATATGAGAAAAAGAAAAAGAAAATATATCATTTGTCTTCCATGCATTAATGTGTCTTCTATGCATTGATTGTCTTCTCTATGTTCTGCATGATTGTAACTATCTTCTCTATGTTTTACATGCCTGTTACTGTCTTCTATGTGATTGGTGTGTCTTCTTCATGCTTGATGTGTTTGTTGTGTTTGTGACCTTACTTTAATGCATGTATTGGCCTTGTGTTTATACATACATTAAAGTGGGGGCTAAACGTAACGTTAGAAAATGTACCCTTGGGGACTTTTCCCTCATAAGGTTTAGTTCTCGGGTCTTCAGCATGCATTTAGGACATCTTAGTTCATATTTTGGCATCTCGATGGAATGAGGCCTAAGTTTCAAGGCAAAGTGGACCTAGGAGGACCCCTTGAGCTTTACCCTACCCAAAATAGGGGGGAGGACTTGGGTGCCCATGCCCTAGTCCTGCCCTATTTTAGGGCAGCCCTAATTTTCAGGTGTTGGTTTATGACCATTATTTGGGTCCTTTACCAACACGATAAGTTTGAATTACAAAAATCTTGGTGGGAGTGTTTGTACTTGCATATAAAAGCATGATTAGGCATTCATTTGTAAACTAGATGATTACTAGCAAGTTATTATGTTCTCAAGGTGATTCAAGGCTTTCATTGTGTTGCAAGAGTAGACTTGTGTGGTTTATGTGTTTGTATTTGTAGATTTGAGTATCAATTTCCTCATGGAATGAAGAGCATCTTCCTCCCATGAGAGCTTCACTACAAGGTGACATAATATTGTGTTTTCATCATTGATTCCTTTGGTTTTTGCCTTTGCCTCACAAGAGTACACACTCTTTATCTGACAACAGTGTTCGGAGACTTAAGTGTCCTCTGAGGCTTGACTGAGGCAAGCCTCTAAACACCACAACCCCAAACCAAGTCTTGTGATTGCAAGTTACAGGTGTCACATTTAAGAAAAGTGAAGTTGTAGGAAGGATTGGCAGGCATCAAGGACTCAGGATCTGAAGAAAAGTAGGACACTGAAGCATTTCCAGGACTTGGGCGCTCGCTCTAGTGTCCTCCGTAGCTGAGTTTCAGGAAACAGAAGTTACAGGGTTGATCAGTGTCAGAAGGAGGTCCGGATCCCACGAAGAAACTGGTACCTTGGACTTGGGCGCCCGCTCTAGTGTCCCTGTCTGTTCCGCTTCGGAACCCCAAAAATAGGTACTCTATGATTTGGTATTTTACTCCTGTCTGCAAGAGCTTTTTCTGTTATTCATCAATTTGTTGTCGTATTTGCATAATTAGGGTTTTAATGGTCAATTGAGCATAGGAGAAGGAAAATTGATAATTAAATTCCCTAATCCAAGTTTCCCTACATCTCACAGTGACCTAGGGTATGATAGTGCTCACCACTCGACCCTAGATCTTTGAATGTTAAGTGGAAAGACGGATTCAAACATCAAAACATTAAAACATTAACAAATCCAATTTTCCACTAAACAATACCTTTAAATGGGTCTCTCCTTGTCGGCTCTTTCAATTAAATTTATGAATGTTAACGAGGAAGCATATATAAGTAAGTGTTTGAATTCATTTTTAGATAGCTTGATGATAGCGAACTTATGATATTGGAGCAAAGAGCATTCAAGGTAGTCATTGTGTTGTTATTGTGGATTTCTATTTGTATTTATATGTTTATTACAAATTTGGAATCATCATCAACATCCTTATGAGTTGAATGATATTCATTCTCCTAAAGACATCACCTCTGAGGTGACACCATCATTGTTTGAATCATTTCATCATTTGGATTATCTTTAGCCTCTGTCCTACAAGGGCACACTCTCTCTCTAACAACGGTGTTGGGAAGCTTGAATGCTATCCTAGGATTTGACTGAGTCAAATCCCTAAACACCACAACCCCCAAACCCCTTTTCTTCTTGTGTGCAAGTTATAGGTGCGAGGACTGCAGAAGTGAAGGTGCAGGGAGATTGTTCAAGAGATAGGGTTTTGAGATCTGAAAATAGATTGCAGAAATTCCTCTGCAGAAGGCTTGGGTGCCCGCTCCAGCATCCTCCTACTGAAATAGACACTAGAACTGGCATCTGGGCATCTTCTATGACATCTTTCTAGTTCTAAGTTTCTAGAGATACTGAATTTGAATACTTGGGCGCCTGCCCCAGAGTCCCCTGACATTTTAGCTTCTGTGGAATAGGTTATGACATCTCACTGATCATCCATGTACTTTTAGATCCTAATTTTTTGTTGTTGTTTGTCTGTTATAAGTTGATTATCTCATAATTAGGGTTTTACTCATATTTAACCTAGGGTTTGATAAAAATCTTGGTTGAATCACATCTTTCCATAGCACTCTTGAGAACAAAATCAATAGTTGAGTCCTCTTGCATCTTGTAGTGACTTGGCTTGGTTTTGTCCTTGAATATTATTGTGGAAGAGGGTTTGATCTAGTGTACTTACATGCTTGCATTCATCTCCTTTTCCCTACTTAACAACGTGAGATGTTGAAAACAATCTCCTCTACTCTTCAGGGTCTACAAAACCTAGGCAAGTTTCTCGTAGACATTAATGTGAGTTCAAGACCTATTTTAACCACAATGTCAAGCAATAGATACTTCCATAGAAAATTCATAAGAGATTACAAGATTCAAACAATTTATAGGGATGACCTCTCATAACCTTTAAAAGCGAGTGTGAAAGTCATGAATAATTAGAAATAAGTTACACATTGAGTATGATTTATCATTTTGAATATATATTGGCGGTTGGGAGACTAACTAGATCTAGGAATGGTACATGTTCTAGGAAAATAGAGTCGATACAATGCATAGGGTTTTATAATAAAGCTTTCCTAAAACTGAAAATCATTTTATCTCTTAAAGATATTAGTGCCTCAATGCTGACATTGATTTTAATGATGGCTAACATCATGCATCTCCTACTTAAATGACCACATTACTTTACATAAAAGATTTATTCCATTTCCTTAAAATAGAAGCTAACAACATACAACAATAAGTGTGCCATGAAAGAAATAATAGACTCTTGATTTGTTAAATCTCAAAGTTATTTTTAAATAATAGAATTGGAGATAAAATGCACATGAAGTTTGCATTCTTTCATTTAATCCAGTGACAGGAAATACAACATCTCAAAGACCTATAGACTGAAAATCCCTTACTATCCTAGACTCAAACTACAGACAAAAATCTAATGTTCCAAATATTTTCCAACAACTTCATACAATGAGAACATCCCTTTTATAAAACAAGGGTGTCTCTTACAAAGCAACCGATGACTAACATGTACTCATATCCCATTTGTCTATGTGAAAATAGACTACGTGAGTAGTTAGAATAGTCTCAAGGTAGTTTTCAAAACTACAACCCACTTCTTAATATTATGATGATAGAGCTTTGGACAGTTGAGAATTTGGGGACCACCCAAGTCTCAAATTCTTCACCCACCAAAGTTGAGCTAGCAGTTACTACTCGTTGAGAAGGTAGAGGTGAAGAAGTAGAAAGGTGCTTCCCACCTATCTTCTTTGACTTTGTGAATAAGAGTTGGCCATTTGAAATTAACAACTTCCCTCATCTCAAATTGAGCAAATGCGAGTAGTTGTAGAGGCCTAGCAACAAAGTCGAAGCTACTCCAGGGCCTAGTTAGGAGAGGGTGAGGGGGAAGAAGTGAACATGTCGTTGCCTCAAACCGTAAATCCTATATGCAGCTCCTGTACCTATTCCATCATAATCAGCATGGATAGAAAATCAGTGAAATCACATTGTCGATGTCATCCATTCCTAGGGAAAGATGCTCTGCTTCTCTATTTCTAAAATCACACAGTTGGAGCCAAGAGAAACTTGACAATCCTCTTCTATACAAAGACATTATTCTAAGAATGAAAGTGCAACTATTTCAATAGATTGAAAATGACAAGTGTTGCGTTACGAAATTAACAACTTCCCTCATCTCAAATTGAGCAGATGCGAGTAGTTGTAGAGGTCTAGCAACAAAGTCGAAGCTACTCCAGGGCCTAGTCAGGAGAGGGTGAGGGGGGAGAAGTGAACATGTTGCTGCCTCAAACTGCAAATCCTATATGCAGCCCCTGTACCTATTCCATCATAATCAACATGGCTAGAAAATCAGTGAAATCACATTGTCGATGTCATCCATTCCCGGGGAAAGATGCTCTGCTTCTCTATTTCTAAAATCACATAGTTGGAGCCAAGAGAAACTTGACAATCCTCTTATATACAAAGACATTATTCTAAGAATGAAAGTGCAACTATTTCAATAGATTGAAAATGACAAGTGTTGTGTTACAAAATACCTTGTCCTTATATAGCCAAAAAGGGACAATAATTACATCAGGCACAAAAATCTAGCAATACTATGTTTCCATAAATGAACCTTATCACAAAACGTGTCATCAGAGCACTGACACATGTCAACTGATCTATAGATCACTTTCAAAAGATTTCATTTATTTTGTTGATGCCACAAATGATGACTACATCATATATCACTACACCCATGCAATATATTCCTCCCTTGTTGGCCAGTTGTGTTTCAAAACTTTAGCAACCTTCTGCATATAAGCCACATATCTGGCATCTAGTAATATTTTAGTTTCCTTTATGAAACTATTTAAGCTAGACTCTAAATTTAGTAACTTGTCCATCTCTATGTTACATTGTACATGATCAATCTTACTTTCAGAAATGATTGGTTTGATGGAGACAGGGACTATGCTATCAAATTCCACTTTCCAGTTTGACAATGACTTTTAATGCCATCATTAGCACAAACTGGCGGCAAGGAGTATTTTTCAAGAGACTTGAAGTTGTTAATTTTGTCCTTCAACATCACATCAAGTCTGTCATGGAAAGTAGAGATCTCATTGAGAAGTCCTATGACTTCATGTGTACTAACCACTCCACTTGGCATGTCAGGATTCATGCTGGCACTTTCAAGTAGATGTGATTCATTACCTGTTTATGGGGAATCCAAGTACCTAGAATATCCCTCAACACTTATTCATTTGTGGTGTACCTTTTAAATGCTTTCTTTAAGTTATCTTGACAAACCCATGCATCATCTACTCTGTGCAATACCTTACTCATCTGATTATCTAAGAAAATTTGATCAGAGCAACTTCTTCATTTATGTGTACATCTTTGAGTTTGTCAATCAAATTGTTGCTTCTCCTCAATTTTTCCTACAATCCAACAATAGCAATAGAGTCTACTTTGTGTCTTGATGAACTTCTAGGAGTGGATAGAGAATATGGTGATACTACTTCAATTCTTGTAGAAGGAATAAGTGCTTTAAGCCTATTGTACTCATGTAACAACTTCACATAATCTTCCCTCTGCTTATCTAACTCTTCTTGCATCTTCCTTGATGCAACCTCATTGAATTTAGTTGTGGCTACTACCAAGGATGCATCTTGAGGGGAAAATGTATCAATTAATCTTTTCACAATTAACTGCCCTGTGAGATCATTCAAATCTCTTGCTACATGTGGCTTGTTATCACTTGGATCCATTGCCCAAATGGCCAATGTTTCATGATTGGCATTGCATCCTGACACAAACAATTCTTTAGCTTGTCCCTTTGTTATCACTTCATCATCAATGTGATCTTGCCTCCTTATTATGTCCATGGCAATGACAGATGAAATATCCCAACCTGGCAATCTTAGCAAGAATCCACTTTCTTTCACTAACCTTCTTCCCTCCTCAGGGATGATGTTGCTAACATCCATATCAATTTATTTTAGGGCACTCTGAGCTATTTCCATCTTGTCCTCCTCAACCTTACCCTATTCTTCATTCAACTTTTGCAGATACACTTCAAACTTTTTCTGCACCAACAAAGCCCTGAATTCTTTTGATTTGACAAATTCATCATCAAATAAAAACTCCCTACAGTCCAATGCTTTGACATCTTGCACAACTACACTACTCTCTTGTAAGCTCAAAAAATTCTTTGCTGGGGGAGCCATCAGAATATTATTTCTTGGAGGAAACCTTAATACCTGTTGAACTTCACCTAGGTCAATTTGGTTCTCCCCCACTTCCTTTTTCAAAGAGTAATCAACTAAAGGTTGATTCACAATGGTTGGCTCAGGGACAAGAAGTGATTTCCATGCTTCCCTTATAGCTTCTTCAATCTGTGGTTGAGCAGACTCTTTAACATTTTCTTCTGGTGGTTTTTGTCTCTCAGGAGACTATGGCTTAATAGGCTTTTTATTATCCACACACTTAAGTTCCTCAGCATGCTCTAACATCCTCTTCATCCTAAGAATAGGATCAACTATTTCTCTGAAAGCTCTAGGGTATGCAGAGTTTTGCAACTCCCTTTGTCTTTCTCCAAGGAGATTGAGACCCCAAGTGTCTCTTCTTAACTTCATTTTTTCCTCGGAAATACAATTTATGAGTAAGTCCTCTTGTTCATCAAAATAGTGTTCAAACCCATACCTTTGTTTTTCTCTTCTTGTCTTGTCAATAAAATGCTCAGGATCATAGTTTTTTATTCTCAATTACCTTCAATCTGTATTCCTGTAATTTTTCCCCACAAGCATCTAAACCTTCTTTAGCATTAATAAAGAAACCAGTGATTTTGATTGTTTGAGGAAGGAAATACCCCTTCTTTCTATTTCTCAAATGAAACTTATTTGATTCATTGAGTTGCCACATTAATTTCCAGAAATGCAACCCTTTTAGGTACCTTCTTGGGCAATAAGTGGGGCTTGACATTTGCCCATAAATTCTTATTAGGGTTACATTTCTGTATAAGAACCAATCACCCCAATTATGATCTTTAATACCATCAGGTTTCCTCTCCAAAGGCCTTAAGAAATCCATTATTTCCTTGGAAAGTCTAGGCCTTTCTTGCCCTAGTAACCCCAATGTCCTTTGTGCAAAATGTTCCTCAAACACCAAGTAGTTTGTATTCTCACAGTATGAGTCCTAAAAGTGAACTCTTCATTGAACTGGCATGGGTTCCTCATCCTTGGTCTGGTGTTGTATCTACAACTCGTTACCCCAATACCTTCTTCCATGGCACAACAAAATAGGACACAATAATGAATATCTAGAGAATGTGGGAGCATGACCTGCCTGTTAGAAATGAAAGCACAACTACTCAACAAGAATCTGATTCAAATGTATATTTAACAATCTTTAATAGAGTATTAGAGATGGAGATTGCAACACAGGAAATAAACCTACAATACAGAAATATACCAGAAGCAGAATGAAGCACATAACCCAAGTGTTTAACGTACAGAAAACCCTTGCGAGTTAAAAACTCCACCAAGAAAAGAGGCCAAGTTGTATTATCTTCACAAAAGGAGATTACAAATATGTTCACTTCCTATGTCCTTCAACCTTCACTCCAGTAGAACCTGGGTACATGTAAACCTGTTATGTAACTCATCTACTATGCCATGATTTATATAGAATTTGCAATCCTCAAGATAGGCGTTCACCTTGGAATCTCCACCCATGCAACAATAAATGTCATCATACATGCATCCTACACTTGGTAAAAGATGCCAATGCAAACTTGGGCACCTAGGGCAAAAATTAGCCACTTACAATTGTTTTGAAGTGAAAAAGGGGGAAATGAATACATGAGTTAAATCCTCCTTTCTCAACAAACATTCAAGGACATATCAACTGAGTTGAATCACACTTTTGCAAGAGGATTCACCTACAAGTTAGGCTGTCACTTGGAACAATGTGGAAATTCAGAGATTGTCATTTGATGTCTTAATTTAATGCTTAAATACCCTTAAAACCCTAATTATGCAAAATAGTAAGTAAAACGATGAATTACGACAAATGCTTGCAAACTAAGGTAGTAGGCAGAGATTAATAATTGACTATTTTTTGAAGTTCAGGATGAAGAATACTCAGGGACACTGGCATTAGCACCCAAGTCCAATGTGGTGTTTTCTTTGTGGAATCTTGATCTCCTTCTGACACTAATAATCACTGTACTTTTTATTTCTGTTCCGTAAGATGCGAAGGACACTGGCACTAGTGCCCGAGTCCAAGGCAGGGTGATTTTTATGATGCCAAAAGCTCTTCAGATGCTGATTGTCACTATCCAAATGATTTCTGTGTTTTCAACCTTGGAGGACACTAGCATTGGCGCCCGAGTCCAATCAATCATTTTCTTTAGGGATCTAGAATTTGCACACTGTCTTACTGTTCCCTATAACTTCACTACGTCAAGATGTGACACCTGTAACCTGCAATCACAAGGAGAGTGGTTGGGGGTTGTGGTGTTTAGAGGCTTGCCTCAGTCAAGCCTCAGAGAGACATTCAAGTCTTCTGAACACTATTGTCAAATAAAGAGTGTGTATCCCTGTGGGATAGAGGCAAAACAAATTGATAAATGATTCAAACACAAATAGATATCACCTCGGATGTGTAGATCTCAGATAGATGAAGGCTCTTCAACATATGAAAAGATGAAGCTAAATCTGCAATCACAAACACAATAACAATGCTCTGCTCTGCCATAATGAATATCTTGAATGCTCTAAAATCATAAGTTAGCCAAAAGTTCATAATCATCTTCTAGTTTGCAAATGAAACACTAAACATGCTTATATATACAACTACACACATTCTCACTAAGAATTTTGTAATTCAAACTTAAGATATCAGCATGGGACCTAATTAACGGTCGCCAAACTGACATTCAAATTTGAGGTTGACCTAAAATGGGGCAAGACTAGGGCACTAGCGCCCAAGTCCACCCTCCCAATTTAGGTCAGGATCTATTTAAATAGCATCCCCTAGGTCCTATTTTCCATAACACTTAGGGGTTTTCTCATCGGGATTCAAGATTATCATGCAAGATGCTTATAATGCATTCTAAAGGACCCAGGAGCTAAACCTTAAGAGGGAAAAGTCCCAGGGAGACATTTTCTGACATAACATTTAGCCCCCACTTTAATGTATGTATGAACACAAGGCCCATATATGCATTAAAGTACGGTCAAAACACAGCAAACACACCAAGCACTTGAAACTAATGCATACACAAAGATTGAGAGACTATTTATAGCCCCCAGTCTTAGGTAGACATTAGAGAAAACATGTCACAGACACGCCAATCGCAGTGAAGACAGTAACAGGAACACAAAACACGGAGAAGACAACATTGAAGACACGCAAAACACAATGAATATGGTGAATGCGGTGATTATTTCTTTTTAATTTTCATATATATGAATGTAAATGCAAGTGCATGGAAAGTAAAAATGCAACACACCACCCAAAATGTAGGAGGGGCTTTCGCCACACTCTTTGGACTACATATGGGGCAATAGACACACAATACAAATCTCAAAATGTAGGAGAGGCATTTCTCCATGCTCTTTAGACTACACTTGAGAACAAACACACCATACAACACCCAAAGCATAGGAGGGGCATTTTTTTGTGCTCTTTGGACTATGCTTGGGAATAAACATGCCATACAAGAGTCACACACATGGAAGGCACAGAGAAAACACAACAAACAAGCGATGGAAGGAGCCTATTGCTAGGTTCACCACCATCTCAAGCACATTACAGGCACACCTGATGGTTGGGCCTCGCCACAACAACTGCCAAAGACGCGCTTAAGGGAGGATACACCAACCCCGCCTACTTAGAGGACTTTTAGAATAAAAAGGACGTGCACTAGCTCAAGAGATACATCGTCCCCGCCTCCATAGAGGGCTTAAATTAAAAGGATATACACTAGCTCAAGAGATACAATATCCTGCCTCCATAGAGGGCTTTCTCATTACAATATAAAATAAAGATGTGCACTCGTGCGGAGATACAACATCCCGCCTTTGCAGAGGGGTTACAAGCACACTTTGTTAGTACCCAAATCATCAAGCAGCTTACCTTATATATGCCCCCACCTTAAGGTGGTTGATATCATGTACCGATATCAAACACATTAAGGTAGAGAGAAAACACACAAGGGAACAAGAGCTTTTGCAAAGCCCATGCCCCCAGAAGTGACATGCACTTTACGATCACCGAATGTTCTCGCAAACACACAATTTCCTGCAAGAAACGAGGTTAGAAATCTTTCCATAAGATAATAACCACATCATATGATCAAAAAAATGCATAAAGATAATCACATCAAGATCCAAGGTTATACTATGGATTCGAAGCTTGAGTATAACTATGGGACTATACCACAGAGATCTCAGAACCAAGTATAAGCAAGGCGAGATCCAAGATAAACAAAGTGCACGGAGCAGTAATATTGTTATGGTTTGTTAGTGTGACAAGACATCATCAAAATATCACATGGAGTGATTCTACTAGCCAAGCATCGGATAATATATCAACCCCATCGTCACGTATGGACTATGTTCATTTTTGCTTACTCATTGAAGGGAAACGTGGTCC
Organism: Cunninghamia lanceolata; assembly: GCA_027924645.1. Lineage (NCBI taxonomy): Eukaryota > Viridiplantae > Streptophyta > Pinopsida > Cupressales > Cupressaceae > Cunninghamia > Cunninghamia lanceolata. The sequence continues at coordinate 18,037,702 of BSBN01000112.1, read as the reverse complement.
GTATCAGTCTTATTTATTTTTCGTCATCCCCCAGCTAGGTAGAAACACTAGAGGAAGGTAAACAATAAATAAAGAGGAGAGAAACAAGTGCCTTAGGGTCGTCATGTAGGAAGGTGTCCCCAGGTCACCAACTGCAACACTATGCCCCTAGGACACAACACACAACAATGAAAATAGAGGAGAGACAATATAGAAGAAGGGTCACAACAAAGGTGGTTGCCTGGTATCTTTGATCTTACAAGAGTATCAAGGGTCATCCAAGGGGACCTAAACAACACATAACACATCACGGGGGAAACACAACACAAAGGTAAAGGGTTAGAAATACTTACCTGCAGAGACAACCGAACTAGCGGTCATCGTTGATTAAGTCATCGTTTTCCCAATCTTTAATGCTAGAGGAAAGAGGTTCATAAGGTATCATAGCCCAACTTTTGTTCTTGTCTTGGTTTGGTTTAGTGTTAGGTGGAATGTTTTCTTGTTGAGGTGCACTTCGTTGGGCAAAAGCTTGTCTTCTTCTCCTTGTTTCTCTTGCTTGTCTATTTCTTTTTGTCCTGTTGCTTAAATTTTCAAAAGTGTTGCCATGTTTTTCCATAGGTTTTTACATGTTAGAGGAGGAAGCACCATGTTCAAATCTCATTTTTCTTGATGAATTGTTTTGTTCTCGATGACTCACTCTCGATCCTTGTAAGGATGACGGGGGAGGAACCTCATCATAGATACCATTTCTCCATGGACAAGGTGAGTTATGAAACTTTTTGTTATCCACTTCTATCATACCAATTATTTCATCGTAGTCGTAATAATCTTGGTTTATTCTTATTTCATTTTGTCCTCTAGGAAGTTCTTCTAATGTGGGTTGTCTGTCTCTTGTTGTTTGCATAGGAGGCCCAGCCACTCTAGATATAAGTTTTGCTTTGTATCGTCCATATTGTAGGAAAGAGTGATCTCTTCATGGCTCAGGGTCTCTATTAGGTTGCAGCCAAAAGTAATCTAGAGTAAATTTGTTGTCCATTGCCAAAGGTTGATATGTATTATGTTGAATAGTACGCACTTGTCCATGTAAAGAAAATTTTATGCAATTGTGAATAGTTGAGGGGACAACGTTCATAGATTTCAACCATGGGTGTCCTAGTTTTACACGGGAGAGGTCAAATAAAGGGATAACCTCAAATACTTGATCCACAGCTTTATCAGAAGTTGTAACTAATAAAGTTATCTTCCCAAAGGTAGGCATTAAAGCTCCATTATGTGTCTTAATCCTTATATATCCAAAGGTTCATAGGAATCTTGTGCCAAATTATGTGCAAGGAGAAACTCTTCCGTTATCACATTAGTCATGCAATTAGGATCTATAAGTGTACCATTAACCAGAATCTCCATTATTTTCACAATAATGTAAAGGGGTTCTTCATTGTCTAAAAATGTTTTGTCATGAGGTGTAAATGTAATTTCAGGTTCAAGGCTCCTTCTTTTCAAGTAAGACCTAGGGGGAAGCCTAGCATTATTGTTGTGATTATAATACATGTGTATATATATTCAAATGTATGCAAAATCAGATTTTAAAAGATTTTCAATGCTTATGCAAGGAACAAGTGCAAAACTATGTATGCTTATGATCTAAAAATGCTTGATTTTTCACCTTTTTCACAAATTTTCAATGCAAATGACAAAAAGAAGAGGTGTTGTGAATAATTTTATGAGGGGTAGCGAATAATAAGCTCAATATCAGTCCAATAATGCAATAATATCCTTCACAACATGCTTATAATGCAATTCTAGAGAGACGATAAGGCCAAATCTAGTGAAAATGCAAAGTTTTCAAACCCTAGACATGATTTTTTGCAAAAAAGGACACTATGATGCAACACTACAATTAGAAATCAGTCCTAGATGAGTGTTTGAAAAGGGTGGTAAAATATAAAACAAGATTTTAACTAAAAACCCTAGCTAATGCAAAACTAAGTTTTTATGAAAATTATACAATTTCAAGCAATTTTTGACAATTTAAGCATGGAAATACAATGCAAATGAATAAAATAAGATGAATTTATGCAATTTAAATCAGATATAATGAAAATAACAAAAATTATGCCAAAATGCAAGCCTAAGATGTCAAATTTTTCATTTTTTTTTTGTAAATTATCAAATGCAATAAGATGAATGAATGCAAATCTAGAGTATAACACTTAGCAAGGTGCAAAATTCAAATAAACACGGGTTCACCAAAATGTTTTGAAGTGAAAAAGGGGGAAATGAATACACGAGTTAAATCCTCCTATCTCAACAAACATTCAAGGACATATCAACTAAGTTGAATTACACTTTTGCAAGAGGATTCACCTACAGGTTAGGCTATCGCTTGGAAGGATGTGGAAATTTAGAGATTGCCAATTGACGTCTTAATTTAATGTTCAAATACCCTTAAAACCCTAATTATGCAAAACAATAAGTAAAATGATGAATTACGATAAATGCTTGCAGGCTAAGGTAGTAGGCAGAGATTAATAACTGACCGTTTTTTGAAGTTTGAGATGTGGAATACTCGGGGACACTGGCATTAGCACCCAAGTCCAATGTGGTGTTTTCTATATGGAATCCTGATCTCCCTCTGACACTAATGATCATTGTACTTTTTGTTTCTATCCCGTGAGATGCGGAGGACACTGGCACTAGTGCCCGAGTCCAAGGCAGGGTGATTTTCAAGATGCAAGAAACTCTTAGGATGTTGATTGTCACTGTCCAAATGATTTCTATGTTTTTGACCTCAGAGGACACTGGCATTGGCACCTGAGTCCAAGCAGTCCTTTTCTTCAAGGATATGGAATCTGCACATTGTCTTACTGTTCCCTGCAACTTCACTCCATCAAGATGTGACACTTGTAACCTGCAATCACAAGGAGAGTGGCTGGGGGTTGTGGTGTTTAGAGGCTTGCCTCAGTCAAGCTCTAGAGAGACATTCAAGTCTTCCAAACACTATTGTCAGATAAAGAGTGTGTATCCCTGTGGCATAGAGGCAAAATAAATTGATAAATGATTCAAACACAAATAGATATCACCTCGGAGCTGTAGATCTCACATAGATGAAGGCTCTTCAACACATGAGAAGATGAAGCTAAATCTGCAATCACAAACACAATAACAATGCTCTGCTCTGCAATAATGAATATCTTAAATTCTCTAAAATCATAAGTTAGCCAAAAGTTCATAATCATCTTCTAGTTTGCAAATGAAACACTAAACATGCTTATATATGCAACTACACATTCCCGTTAGGAATTTCGTAATTCAAACTTAATATGTCAGCATGGGCCTAATTAACGGTCACCAAACTGACATTCAAATTTGGGGCTGACCTAAAATGGGGCAGGACTAGGACACTAGTGCCCAAGTCCACCCTCCCAATTTAGGTCATGATATATTTAAACAGCACCCCCTAGGTCCTATTTGCCATAACACTTAGGGGTTTTCTCATCAAGATTCAAGATTATCATGCAAGATGCATATAATGCATTCTAAAGGACCATGAGCTAAACCTTAAGAGGGAAAAGTCCCAAGGAGACATTTTCTGACATAACAATAGCATCTTCTGACACATCATAACCGTCATAGATACCACTAAAAGATAATCTTCCCAAGATGGGTGCCTGGGGATAAACATAGCAAGTTACAACTCATTAATAACCGTCATATGTGTCATAGTGTCATGGAATATTATCAGAACTTACAGTTGTCATAGATTCTTTACATGTACCCACCAAATATTATGACGTGCGTCATAAAAAGCTAAAAATAGTAGATTCTCCACATGGGTGTCCCACCTTGACCAATTACCTAAATTACCATTGTAAATGGCATCTTGTAACTACCATTGGTAACTCCAGAACTTACCGGTATAGTAACTATGTAATTATCATGGACAATAAATAATTTTTACCACTATCGATGAAACTAGTACATCTAATTACAAATAATAAATGGAATAATACAATAATGGGATTTACAAGGCTAATGGAACTTTATCCCAACATTCTCCCACTTAACATTATACATTGTTAATCAACCCATAGGAAATAAGCATGAAAAAAAAATCAAGCACTAGAAACAAGGCCCATGGCCTCTCTGCACCACACGAACTTCTTTGTACTCATAGGCTTGGTCAATGAAACTGCAACATTCTCCTAAGCATCTATCTTCTTCAGCTCAATCTGTCTATTTGCAACCAACTCTCGAACAAAGTGATACTGAACATCAACATGCTTAGTCTGAGCATGATACATAGGATTCTTGGCCAAATAGATAGCACTCTGGCTATCACAACCAATCTGAATGATCTTGCAATCAAAATCAATACCTGTACACAATCTCCTCAACCAAACTGCCTCCTTAGAGACATGAGTAGCAGCCATATACTCTGCTTTTATGGTGGACAAAGCAACTAAGCAACTATGGTCTGCCTCGTACTCATCCAACTCACTACTCGTCCAAACAGAGTAAACACATAGCCACTAGTGGACCTTCGACTATCTAAGTTACCTGCCCAATCTGCATCAACAAAACCCTGTATGTCCAAAGATTTATTATTACTATCAGTACCAAAGTAAACAAAACAATAATCAGGAGTACCTGCAAGATATTTAAGTACCCTCTTCATATAATTCCAATGATGTCTACAGGGTTAGACATAAATCTACTCAAAACTGCTACTGCTTGAGCAATATTTGGCCTAGTGCAAACCATTGCATACATCAAACTCCCTACAACACTCACATATGGAACATTAGACATAGCCTTAAGATCATCCTCAATCTTTGGACGCATATCTAATGAAAGCTTAGTACCAATGGGTAAAGGAACTCTAACTGGGTTACAGTCCTGCATACTAAATCTCTACAAAATGGTATTCACATACTTACTTTGTGACAACCAAAGATTTCTATTACCTCTATCCCTTTTGATCTCCATTCCCAAAATATACCTAGAAGCTCCAAGATCCTTCATGTCAAATGCACCTGAAAGTTGGGCTTTAAGCTCACTAATCATTCTCTTAGTATTGCTTAAAAATAACATGTCATCAACATATAATGCAATAGCAAGTATAGAATCATCAATAAATGAATGTAAACACAATGATCATCCTCGCTTCTAACAAAACCCAATTTAAACACAAATGAATCAAAATTTTGATACCATATTCTGGGGGACTATTTCAAAGCATAAAGTGACCTCTTCAACCTGCAAACCTATTAGAAATTAATCTTTACTTAGTGAAGATTATCTTATAACTTTGTATTTTATTATTTTTGGTGTTTTATCCCCACATGTCAGATAACACCTCTTTTATTCCTTCTACAGGAATAATCTATTTTGGTAGATTCCTCCTTAAGAGGAAACATGTGGCACACACCTTATGCAAGGTGGCATATAGGAGTTACACATAACTCCATTCTTGACCTCTATTTAAGAGTTGTCCTTCTCTCTTTCTGGACACATTTTTTCTCTTCACAGATATCTTCTTCTTCTTCTTCTTCTTCTCATTTATCTCATTGAGAAGATTCTCGATATCTCTATAATCTCTCTTTTGGCTTCTTGCCTCTTGCATATTCACATGGGGTTTTTCTTTGTTTTTCCCCCTTCACAATCTTGGTGTTGGTCTCTCTGGTGCAATTTACAATCTAATATTTCTCTTGTGTTTGTTTATTTGCTTTGCATGTTTGATTAGTACTTTTCATCCTACAATTTACAATTTCCCTTTTCAAAACCCAATGTTATTTTCCTTTTACCTCAAAACCTGTAGGTTGTTGCATATAAATTTGTTCCTCAGGATCTCCATGCAAGAATGTAGTCTTAACATCCATTTGCTCAATCTCCCAATCACAAGATGCAACAATGGATAAAAGAAATCTAATAGAAGTTAATTTAGCAACAGGAGAGAAAATCTCACCAAAATCAACTCCCTCTCTCTGGGAGTAGTCCTTGGCTACCAGTCTAGCCTTATACTTCTCTAATGACCCGTTTTCTCCAAACTTCTTGTTGAAGGCCCACTTACAACCTATGGCCTTTCTTCCTTTGGGAAAATGAACAAGATCCCAGGTATTACAAGAGTCCAGAGCCATCATCTCCTCCTGCATGGATAACTGCCAAGACTCACTATCATTTGAAAGAATACCTTCCATGTAGGATCTAGGCTCATCATTAGTACTCAATAAAGAAAATACACAATAGAAATCTGGTGGGCTATACCTATCAACAGGATTTCATTGTCTTGTGGATCTCCTCAAGGGTGGAGTAAGAGTCTCAACTTGTTCTTCTACATGATCATCTGTACCAACTTCTGTAACAGCAGATTCATCTTCATCAAAACTACTCAAATCTCCTTCTTCTTCACCCCCAAATCCATCATTCTATTCTTCTTGAGGTACATCTTGCTACTCTAAATCAAAGTGCACTCTCTTTACCTTTTCATCTTTTTTATTTTGGTTGCTTAGGTTCAGAAATAACTCTAAGTTCCCTGAAAATAACATCTCTAGAATAGATAATCTTACGGGTTAGTGGATTCCAAAGCTTATAACCTTTGACATTATCACCATATCCAATGAATATACATTGTTTAGCTTTTGGATCAAACTTAGATCACTTTTCCTTAGGCACATGAATAAAAGCCTCACAGCCAAAAACCCTTAAATGTGAAACAGAAGGTTTCTTACCTATCCACACTTCATAAGGTGTCGAATCGAGAGCCTTACAAGGAGATCTATTAATCAAGTAGCAAGTAATATACACAGCCTCTGCCCAAAAGCATTTTTCTAATTGTGCATCACTCAGCATACTTCTGGCCCTTTCCATGATTGTTCGGTTCATCCTTTATGCAACACCATTATGTTGTGGTGTATACAAAGTTGTCTTTTGTCTGATAATACCTGCATGCTTGCAAAAATTATCAAATTTCATAAAGCAACATTCCCCTCCATTGTCAGATCTTAATATTTTTATCTTCAATCCTGATTGGTTCTCTACTAAGACTTTGAATTCCTTAAACTTAGTGAAAACTTCAGATTTATGTTTCATAAAATAAATCCATGTAAATCTAGATACATCATTAATGAAGGTCACTAAATAACAAGATTTTCTGATAGAATCATTATCCACAGGTCCAAACACATCCGTATGAATAATTTCTAACTTCTCTTTTGCTCTATTGGTTCCTAAAGGAAATGATTTTCTATTTTGTTTACCAAACACACAATGCTCACAGAAATCAAAGTGCTCATCAGAATAAGAGAAACCATCCAACAAATCTTTATTCTTAATAGTTTTCAAAATATTATTGCTTGTGTGACCCAATCTACGGTGTCACAACATACATTTATTTTTAGTACTAGCCTTAGAACATAGGAGGCATTGCAAACTGTAGTGGCTTCAAGCTTGAACAAGTTTCCCAATCTCTTCCCCTTCGCTACCACCAAGTTCCCTCTCACTAATCTGTAGCCATGTTTGTCAAAAGTCACATGCATTCCCAAATCATTCAGCTTTGAAATAGAAATTAAATTTCTAGCTAACCTAGGAATATGATAAACATCAGGGAGGGTTTTGATCCTCCCGTCACTGAAACACAATAATACCTTGCCTTTCCCAACTATCAGATATGCAGAGTTGTCTCCAAGGTACACATTACCTCCATCATATTCTTCATATGTGGAGAACCATTCCTTATGCGGGTGTAATGTCAGAAATTGTCCTCCTGTATGGAATGGTACAATTTCCCTTAGTTTATCTCCTCACTCTTGGTGACCTTTCAACCTTTTCTTTTCGGCCTTCTCGAAACCCTGATTGACTAAGTATAGGAGCAATCTATTCACTTTTTGAGGTAACTTATTGATAGAACCCGAAAAGAGATTTGAAACTTGGGTCCCTAGGACCTATTATGCCTTGCACACATGCCCCATTTTGTCAAATGGAGACCCCCTCTTTTGGTTTGGCTTGAAGTCTTAACCTTTCTGCCTTATGATGATAAGAAGGTGAAATTATGCTTAGAATGCAGGATTTGCTTCAAATTTGAGTTCTTGGCATGTTTGAAGTGATTTGATGTCATGCATGATTGATTTGGAAGTGTCTTGAGTGGTCTTGTGCTTGAAAGATAGCCATTTGTTGCCTTTTACACTTAAATTGGGTGTTACTGCATTTTGCTCCAAAATCCTATGTCACTAGATATTGCACTTTAAATTGCTTCTGTAGGATGTTTCATGTTGAAATTCCTAGTTTCCAGGTCTTAGAGTTGCAAAATCATGTCAAATTCCACAAGATTTCACTAAAGGGTTCATATGCTTTCATCCTGTCACATGGTCCTGAAGCCCTGATTTGGCTAAGTCTGAAACCCTGAAAATCCTGAAAAATGGCTAAGTCTAAAATCTGGTGGAACCTCAAAATTCTAGAATCTGCATGTGAAATCCTATGGATCTGGAACCTATCTCAAACATCCTGAAAGTATATTTAAAAATATTTAAAGTATAAGAAATTCAATTTATACTTAAATATATTTTTAAATATACTTTCACCTTGGCCAATTCAAAATCTGGCACCAAAAATGACCCCAACTACAAAAGTGCTAAAAATAGCTCCTACCAACCTTAGCTCTAAATTCATGACCGACCGACCTCCCTCCAAGCTACCACCAAGTCAGTCGGACCAAAAATCCCCGTTGAGACAATTTTGAAGAAAAGCGCTAAAATGGGCTTCAACCGAATTGCGCTAATATTTGCCTTCACTGCACTTGGTCGATAGACAAAGAAATCCATTCTAGTCGGTTGCATTAAAAACCCCCGCCGACTAAGCCTTTTATGTTTTGCGCCAAAAATTGACCTTACCAACTTGCGCTACAATCCACCCCGACTGACCTTATGAGATGTTATTTGTCGAACCGAGCCCAAACTCGCGCAAGTCGGTGGCACCCAAAAGTAGCGCAAAAGCATTTTGCGCTAAAAATGAACCTCTCTAACCTACACTAGAATTGCATTGCACTGACTTTCAGTCAGTAGGCCTTAAAATCCCCATTTTTTGCCCATTTTATCCTCAAAACACATTTTTTCAAGGTGAAACTTAGATTTTCTTGAAGAATTTGACTTGCATATCTAGTTGTCACATCATGATGAACATTTCACCAAGTTTGTGTGGATTTTTTTTTGCACGTTTTATGACAATTAATGCCACTGCACATAAAAGGTCGGTGACCCCCAAAAATCTCGCTTTTTACATAAAAGTCTAGAAAAACATGAAATTAAAGTCTACAAATGGATTATAATGACTGTAAAAACTTCCTAGATCAATATATTGGCCAAATGGGTACTTGAAAATGGTAAAAAAATGCAAAAAATCATGTAAAAATCACTAGATTTAAGAGGTTGTCCATAGAGAAAGTGACATTGACAATGGGATGTTTTTTACTGATCCATGACTGCAAATGGACATGTTTTGATCTAAATTGATGAAAAATAACTTGTTAAGATGAAATTGATGCTTTGCATGGTGAATTGTAGGTCTTGGAGGACACAGGAGCCAATTGGAGCCATCTTGAAAGGTGAACACACAAGAGGTGCAGTGTTGATCCAAAACTACAGAATTCACATTCTATCAACCAAATTGTTGTTGCACCTATAAGAGAAGATTAGTATAATGTCCAAGATGATAAAGATGAGTCTTAGGAGTTGGAAGACATTAAAGATCATGCTTGTTTTATGGTAGTTCCTGTAGATCTAGTCCAATGACCAAGACATGCATTTAACTATCCCAACAGTCCAGTCATGTAATGACGATCCAGCAAGCATCTAATTGGATACACTTCCACTAATAACATGCCACATACTCCTCTTGGTCCATTCAACACTTGGAATCTCATGAATACACATCATCTCAAGTCTTCAAGTGTCATATGACTTTATTTTAGCTTTATTAGGCCTTGAAAATTGACTTTTCATCATGTACAACCAAATGGGTATCCATTTTGTCCAGATTCAATGTGTTTCCAAGCTGTATTTTGTCTTTTTCCTAAAGGACAAATGCAAATCCAAAAATGTAACAAACTGCTATAATTCATTAAATTCCATGTAATCTGGACCATTGGTGTTGAATTAATCTCCACCGTCTATTCAAAAACTCGGTATGGTGCCTTGTCTATAAAAGGGCCATCATTCTCTCATTGTAATAAGTTGATGAAGGGGGTAAATCACAAAACACACAACAACAGAAATTGAACACAGAAAATAAAACTTTCTTTTATTGATGTGGGCAACTCATTACATTACAAAAGCTCAATTACAATCAAAGGAATCAATCCTCCATAGGCTGCAACACACTACAGCTACACATCACCAAGCTCTGGAATCTTCTGCCTTCTGTAACCCCCAAATCAGCTAGGGTTTCTGTTTTCCCACCTATTCTTGACTCTACGCTTCCCCCCCTTAACTCTACTACTCCCAGGGTTCCCAAAAATGGTTATTAATAGCCTTTTTGGTGGCCAACAACCTAATTTCAAAATTTGCATCTCCCTCAAAAAATAGGTCAACTTTCGGGAGCCATAACTTTTGATCTAGGTGTCTGATTGACGAACTGTTTTATGCATCAAAAAGTTCGCGGAGTGTTCTACGCGCTAAGAACCCACTCTGCCGGTTCTGGCCATTTTCAAGCTTGTATAGGGCCGTTTAGTGCCTCAAACATGAGTTTGAATAATTTTCAGGTGTTTTTCAAGAAACAGAAACTTTAATATCTTTCAGCTCGCAAATCATCTTTGTGTGATTCCTTCACCAAAGGTCTTATATTTCTGTTATGTAACTTCCTGTAAATTTTCACTTCAATCCGTGCCCAAATGCAAACTTTCTAAAAATAGCAGATTACTATTTTTAGTAGTTTGGAAAAACTAAAAGTTCTACATCATTATTCAAGCGATTATGGAACCAGAACCACAAATTTTAAAAAGAAATGGAAAGAACATCAAAAATTTTGAAACACATCTTTTTTTAGGTGATGCAAGATTGCCCTTACACCACTGGATGCTCTGCATCACAAGTAAGATTTGATAATGAATTGCTGAGACTCTGCCAAAACACAGTCAATACAAAGCAAGTTTTGTAGGTTGCTAGGAATTTGTGATTATGTGCTGTCTTATTTTGGTCTTCGTGGTTCATGTCAATCTAAAATTAATTGATATTCAGTTGCACTTGTGATTAATTATTCAGATATTTGATGGATTTCTTGTTCATACCATTAATGGCTTGCTAATTGTATGTCATTGTGCATGGTTAGTCTGGGCATAGTTTATGAGATAAGTTTGATTGTATGATTTCATTGAGCTACGCCAAGGATTGGGTGTTTGATGAACCCTCTACAATTTGAAAATCATTGCATCTCCTTAGAAGATTGCACATTCTCTGTGGCATTATGGGTTGCCTGGTTAAGCAGAGATTTGTTTATTGTTGGGAATTTGTCTATCAAGTTATTGATCATTTTTGCAATTGTCTATATAAGATCTCTTATCCATTTCTCTCTCCCTTTCCTTTTGCATTTTCTTTACATAAAGTTTGGTAGGTTTAGGATTTGAGTAGCATTACATTGATCATCTATTGAAATTTCAAACTTCACAGTCTGAACCAGCTAGGGTTTCTGCACTTACATTGCTGTCATCTTTTCATAAACCCTGCATTTTATGTAAGACCCCTTGTTGGCACAGCTAGACATACCACTAAGTCATTCCAAGCACGCTAAGACCTAGTTGTATTATCCTTGGGGTAGTCCTATCTTGGGTAGGATACCTTTTTCAAGAGAGGTGTGATACTAGCAATCATACCTGCGTTGTTGTGTGCCAAAACACCCATCAACATGACCCCCAAAAATGTAGATCTAAGTTGAAATTAGGGGCTAGGACTTGGGTACTCGCGCCCTAGTCCTCCACCATTTCACGAGATTTTGAATTTTGGCAGGGTGTCGGTTCCCATCGAGTGCCTCGAGATTCTGTTTTCAAATTCTCAGTTTTCGCGCGATATCAAGATGTTATTTTGAAATTTGAATTCCCTAAAGCTAGATATAAAAAGACATTTGCAAATCATTTTATCACACACAATTCTTATGCAAGCTTGATGCCAAAACTCTACTGCAATTGCTATTGAAGATCAGAGACTTGTTGAAGCTATTCAAAGTATTCTTTATTTGCTATCTTGGAGACAATGGATGAAGATTAGGAATCAAGATCTAGAGTCTATCTTGTTATTCATAGGGTTTGTACACCCTTTGCATGATTGGGAGAAGGGTTGAAGTATCCAACAACAAGCTCGAAGATCCTCCGCGGACATTGCTGATTTGCCATCTTGTTCATGCAAGTCTTCATTTATCTCATCGCCTTGAGGTGAAGTTGTATGTGTTTATTGATGCAAAGAAAGTTGTTGATCTTCCCTTGATCGAGACATCTAGGGTTTGATTTTATGCATAACACATTGTTAGGTTTGCATACACTTCTGTAAATCTTTATCTTTGGCTATTGTTGAGGTAGAAATACCGAAGACGGGGCTTGACTGAGGCAAGCTCCTATATAGCCTCAACAATTTCCTTCCTTTGTATGTGCAAATCATTTTTCGCATGTTCTGGCAAAAAGAAGCTATAGGAAGAAGGATATTGTGGGTACAGTCATGACAAACTTTAAGATTTTTAGATTCTGAGAATTGTGAGACATTGGAGCGGGCACCCTAGTCCAACCAGGGGTTATTTCCAGGATCCGGAAGCCTTTCGGCAGTCTCAGACACCTTGTGCAGAAGATTTTCCTGTTCAGGAACTTTTAGGACACTGGAGTGGGCATTCTAGTCCATGCAGCCCTCAGAATCTGGGTACACTATCTCTGGAACTCTATCTCTGCACTTTTGTGATCAATTTTACCAGTTGCTTCATCAGTTACTGTATATTTCTGATTTAAGGCATAATTAGGGTTTTACTTGGTTGAAAGGAAAACACTTGATAAAATCTTGATTAGGGTCTTAGGTTTCATAACCACACGAGAATAAGGGACAGACAAAGTGATTATAAGCTTGTTCACAAGCTTGGTCTTTGTCCTCCCAATGCTTAGTGGTGAAATGGTAGTATTTAACCTGGCTTAAACAAACTATCATTTTTCACCCTAAACATTTTGGTGAACCCAAGCTTTAAAGAATTTGCATCCTTTTAAACTTTAGATTTGAAATAATTTGCTATTCTAGAGCATAATTGGATCGAAAAAAAAAAACCTCTTTAGTGAAATTGCATATGTTAAATTGTGGATTAAATTCTTTATTGTTTCACTAAAAGAGTTGGAAATTAGCATTTATTGTTGGAAATTAGCATTTATTGTTGGAAATTGTACTTCATTTGCAAAGGCCATCATTGTGCATTTAAATCTTGGTTTAAATAGAGCATGTTAGAATGTCAGATTATTTTTTGCAAGATTTTCATGCTTATGATGAGTTGTTTAGTCATCATGACTTCGATATGTTAGATGAAGCCCTTGAGGAGTTTATCTCGATTGGACATTCCACTATGGCCTCCAAGCCGTCATTGTTTCAAAGATTTGTAAATGCAATTTATATGCCTAAATCTAAAGAAGAGATTGAAAAACCAAAAATTGTGGTCACTCTATGTTCAAATGTGGTTCAACCACCCTCTAAACCTGTGGTTGTGGTTAAAGGTCTGCCATCCTCTTCTCAATCTCCTGATCACATTTATGATTGTGCAAAATAAATTGCGAAACAAAACTTACAACAAACCAATCATAATATGGTTTCTCATGCATATAACACTTGAAATAACAAACAAAGTACACAACAAATGAATGTTCTGATATCTTTACCAGCTTCTCATCCTATGCTTCCTCAAGCACCTCGTTTAACATATAAAGGTGGTAAAGACTGTGATCTTGTAGAGCAGCTTCACGCTACTCTTGCCAAGATATATCTTTGGGAACTTATACAAACTTCACCTACTTACCATGGAATGCTACAAAAAGCTTTACAAAAGGTGATTGTTCCTCCTGCTGTTAAACCAAATGATGTTGCCGCTTTACTAGATTGTATGCATGCAACGAAAACAAATATTTTATTTCAACAACATGAGTTACCATCTCTCGAGGTTCAGAAGTAGTATGATCCTTTGGTTATCTTTATTACAATCAATAAAACATTGGTTAAGAGACTTATGATTGATAATGGGTCATCCCTTAATGTTTATAGTATTGATTTATTGCATAAGGTTAAAGTTGATGTATCTTCTATCAAACCAGAGTTTTGAAGTATCCATGGCTTTGATAATGTTGGATGACAATCTGTGGGCACTATAACTCTACCTATACAAGTTGGACCTGTGATGGTCTCTACCTTGATTCATGAAATGCCTTGTTCTCTATCTTATAACATGATTCTGGGTAGACCTTGGATACATGCATTAGGAGTGGTTCCTTCTACTTTGCACCATTCAATTAAGTTTATATTTAAAGGTAAACTACATACTATCCATTTGGATCCTGAACCTGATAATTGTTTGCAACTGGAAGTGCATAAGCATGTTGTTGGTCCTAAGAGTTTAAACAATTTGAAAGCTGAATTGTCAACTCATCTTGCCTCTAGAAATGTTATACAAGAGTCCAAACAATCAAATGCATTTGTTGGTGATGACTGGGGTTCGTTAGATTTTGCATCTTCCTCCACAGGAGAATATAAACTTAAAAACCCCATCCCTGAAACATCAAATATTGCATCGATCACATCGCATGTTTTGAATGATAAACATAAGACTTCTTTAGTGACAAATAAGGATAATCCTATGAGTTATACTACTGATTATGAGACTTATGAAGCTCTGCTTTCATCTAAATAAATGGTCTCCCTCTATGGCAGATGATTCCAGATCCTTTACAAAAATTGTGACTATGTAGGTAATGGTTGTGGCATAAATCAACAAGGAATCAAAGTCCCTATAGAATCCGCTTTGCAACATTACTCAAGTGGCATTGGATATAATCCTTTTAAGGAATCCAAGGCCCGCAAACGCCCTACTCTAAATGTGAATGCAATATCAACACTTAGTTTGATATTCCCTGAGATGATTGACACCAATTGTCCTCCAGGATCACTTCCATTAGATATGTTTATAATGGATGAAGCGATAATGGACTTCTTAGGTTCTTATGATGGTAGTCCTCGTTATCACCATAAACGTGGCCCACCTTATTGTTTAAACAATGATGCATATTTTGGAAAGACTACTAGCACAATAACTGCTACAGTAGAGCAAAATGAAGAACTTGAAGAACAATTACAATTCTACAATCTCCCTGACCATAGTACTCTCCTTAACAGAAAGATTATCAATGTTGTTATGGATAAGGATAATCCTGAAAAAGTTATCCCTATTGGTGATTGTCTAGATGCGGAAGAAAAAGAAGAAATGACTAAACTGTTGAATGAATTATCAAGATTGTTTGCTTGGAATTATTCAGACATGCCTGGTATAGATCCTCAGATTGTAACGCACAATATCGTCTTGAAACTAGATGCTAAGCCATTCAAATAAAAGATTCATAAGATGAATCCTAAGATTGCTTTGCTTGTCAAAATTGAAATAGAAAAACTCTTACAAGATGGTTTTATTCGACCTATTGATTACTCTCCGTGGATCTCAAATATTGTTGATGTCATTAAACCCGGTGGCTGTATAAGAATGTGCACAGATTTTTAGGATTTAAATTTAGGATCTTTGAAAGATGATTTTCCACTCCCTAATATCAATATGATTGTTGATTACATAGCTGGACATGAGTTTCTATCGTTTATGAATGAATTTTTAGGATATAATCAAATCCTCATAAATCCTCTTGATCGGTATAAAACAACCTTTATAACACCTTGGGGTGCATTTTGTTGGGTAGTCATGCCGTTTGGACTTAAGAATGTAGCAACTACTTACCAACGTGCGATGACTCTTATATTTCATGATTATATGTACAATATTCTAGAAGATTATGTTGACAACATCCTAGCAAAATCTATCCATCATAAGGATCATGTGACAAATCTTCGACATATATTTGAGCACATACGAAAATATAATATGCGATTGAATCCCAGAAAGTGTGTTTTTGGCATGGACAATGGAAAGTTACTTGGATTTATTATTTCAAATCGAGGTATTGAAGTTGACACGAAAAAGATAGATGCAATTGTTAATATGCCAATACCTAAGAACATATCTCAACTTTGTAGTTTGCAGGGAAAGATACAAGCCATTCACCGATTTGTTTCACAACTCACTGATAGGACTCGCCCCTTTACACAACTACTAAAGAAAGATTATCATCTTCAATAGAATGTTGAATGTCAAAAAGCTTTCGATGATTTAAAGGATTACTTAGCTAGTCTGCCTGTTCTGCAACCTACTGTTTCTGATAAACCATTTCTGTTATACATCTCAGCATCTAACAATGCCCTAGCAGCTTTGTTAGCACAGCATAATGTTGAAGGCAAAGATTGTGTTGTCTATTACATTAGTCGTACTTTGCTCAATTATGAGGTGTGATACACAGTCATAGAGAAGCATTGCTTAGCTTTAGTGTTTGCCACTCAAAAGCTTAGACATTATCTCTTAAATGTTGAAGTGCATGTAATGGTAAATTTGACTCTTTGAAACATCTCTTTGCAAGAACATATTTATCAGGTTGTCTCACTAAATGGGTCATGTTGTTAACAAAATTCAATCTCAAATTTATCTCACAAAAAGCAATTAAAGGGCAAGTGATAGCTGATCAGTTACCTGATGCTCCCTCGCCTTTTTCTATTCAAAATGTTGATGCATTTCCTGATGAACAGATTTTAACAATCTCTACGGATGAAAAATGGGAATTATATTTCGACGGATCAAAATGTTGAACTAGCTCTAGAGCTGGTGTTATACTAATACCTCCCGTTGGTAAGCCGATCCCCTTATCTTACTGCTTAGATTTCTTATGCACAAACAATATAGTTGAATATGAAGCTCTTATCGATGGACTTCATGCAGCCTTGGCTCTGAATGTCAAGAATATTACAATATACGGTGATTCTCACTTGATTGTTAAACAAATCACGGGATCGTATCAGACTAAACACGATAAGATTTCTCAATATCGTGAGTTTGCATTATCTCTCTTAAAACAATTCAAATCATATTCAATCGATACCATTCCTAGGAAAGATAACTGGCATGCGAATGCAATGGCAAGCGTAGCTTCCCTTATATCCCCTAATGGTTCTCCTGAGGAATTTACCTTCGTGGTTCATAATCTTAAGACACCAATAATTGAAAGCCATATAGTTGCGCAATCAGAACTCTATGGTAATACATACACTGACGAATGGTTCTCCTACATATTCAATTATTTACACGATGGAACCATTCCGAACTCGACATCTAAGAATGCCCGACTCCGCTTACACAAACTAGTAGCCCGATACATTATATTATTGAATGTCTTGTACTGATGAAGTTATAATGATGTTTTACTCTGATGTTTAAGTAATGCAGAGATTTCGATAGCTTTAGAAGAAGCTCACTTTGGTGCCTGTGGAGGGCATTTCGGTGGAAAATTGTTGGTGCAAAAATTGTTACGTATGGGGTACTATTGGTAGCATATGGAGCAAGATTCCTTTGCTTACATTAAGAGATGCCCACAATGTCAACAACA
Organism: Cunninghamia lanceolata; assembly: GCA_027924645.1. NCBI lineage: Eukaryota > Viridiplantae > Streptophyta > Pinopsida > Cupressales > Cupressaceae > Cunninghamia > Cunninghamia lanceolata. The sequence continues at coordinate 18,019,980 of BSBN01000112.1, read as the reverse complement.
TAAACACCTCATCCATGCTTCTACTCAAGAGCTTCGTGCCTAGGTGTCACCATGGCCATTTTCTATTTGGGGCTTGGATCTCGTAGGCAAAATTTCCCCGCTCTCCTCTCAAGGACACACGTTTATCATTACTGCTACTAATTATTTTACAAAATGGGTCGAAGCAGTCCCTTTGTGATCCACGACCACCGATGTAATCTATAGATTCATACAAGATAACATAATTTCTCGATTTGGAATACCTTCTTCCTTGGTTTCAAACAATGGTACACCATTTAAGAACAAGGATGTGAAAAAGTTCCTCAAAAAATATCATATAAAACATCGCTTCTCTACGCCTTATTACCCTCAATCCAACGGCCAAGCAGAAGCTTCAAACAAGGTTATTGGATAGATTCTAAGGAAAACTATTAATAAACATCAAAAAGATTGGCATACACAATTATCCTATGCACTATGGGCTTACAGAATAAATATTCAAACAGCTACGGGTAACACACTGTATAATCTTGTCTATGGCCCAGATGCAATAATGCCCTTGGAGTTAGAAATTCCTTCCTTGCAAATTTCCCTAAGAGATATCATGGATGATAACATAGAATGAGAGAAAAGATTACAGGAACTTGAGATGCTTGATGAAAGGCGTATTAACGCTCTTGAACATCTCAAGGCTTATCAAAAAGGTGTGCAACGAGCCTATAATGTGTAAGTCATACAATGTTCATTTAATGTTGGGGACTTGGTTCTATATGAAAATCAACGCAATGTAAACACACCACCTAGTGAAAAAGGTAAGTTCAACCCTAATTGGCTTAGACCATACATAATCACTGAAACCTTTGGATCTAGAGCATATAAATTAGCTGATGAGCAAGGTACGCTGCTTAAAAAACCTATTAATGCGGCACACCTCAAAAGATTTCATGCTTAAAGATCTAATGCTAAATGTTCATAAGCTAATTTAGCACATAGATTAGCTTTAATTTTGACAAGATAGTATTGTTTTGTCTTAATTCATTTGGCATTATATCTCTGTTCAATTGATCATTGTTGCATCGTGTTTAAGTAATAATTGCTTAGATCACTTTTGTATTAACTGAATATAGCATGGAAGTTAAAAAGTTGTGTGTAAGATAATTAATCATTGTGTTTGTTACTACATGTTCTTTTTAGAATTGTTAGTATACCACGATAGTATTAATTATAACATTTTAGACATCATCACTAGTTGCATTTTTACAAAAATCACATGTGATAGATCAAAAGCCATTACACATAGATAAAAAAAAGTAAACATCATATATATATATATATATATATATATATATATATATATATATTAGTTTCATGTATACATTCGAGTCGACTATCCCTCAAAATAAAACAGGATGTCATAGTGCCTAAAATCTATGAATCACATAGTTGAGCCTCGATCTCCAGTACCCTCAGGCCCTCATGGTGTGCGAGTGACAGAAGCCTAACCATGCGTGGCTATGGATCGCGAATGACTCCTAGAGACACTTCGCGATCGTAACCCCCTGATCTTGCTTCTCATCTCTATCATCCACTCATGTGCTTCTTGGTACATCCTTTGGTATCGGTCTCTCTCAGCCTGAGCCCTGTCTCTGTCAGCTCTAGTCTTCTAGACCTCCCGCAGTAAGAAATCACTGACAGCTGGCCCTCCCTCCGATGTAGGAACTGCTACTATCTACTCTTGCTGTGCCTTGAGCTCAACCTCAGTGCGCTCATCTTTTTGTCAAAACTCCTCTCTCTCATGCAGACTGCTCTAGCATGGACTCTATAGCAGTCCTGTATTTGACTACAGGCATAAATATCTCAGCATGCCGCCCAGCGGATGATCGTGGCGATAGCCTACCCACACTCACTGCTCTAAGGCATCTATCGGTACGGTGTCTCCTATGACGTGACTCACAAAGTCTCACCATGCATCAGTCCCAATTGCAAAATAGAGGATGAGATAGATGTTAGACTCCCATATAAAAATCACAAATAATAAACTATACAAAACATAAAATAATAAATCCAACCTTACCTGGATCTCCATCTCGCCATGATGGATCTCGGATCGTTGACGGTGTGATGAGCTTTGATGTATGATTTGCAGTTGGGGGCATAGACGTACTACTCTCCCCTTGCTCTATCTGACTAGGCTTCACATCGTCTACAGGAGTAGGACCACGAGCCTTAGACCATGGCCTTGACTTGGTCTCCTCGTCAGTGTCTGTCTCCTATTGGCTCTGTCGCGATCTCACTCTGAAGACGTACTATGATGTAGGCTGTGGTGTGTGCCACTAGGTCTGATATGCTCAGGTACACCTAACATCACCTGCCCCTGATACCGGCTTTGCATCCTCATGACCCTCGTCATTGCTAAGTGGTACATCTACTATAGTCAGTCGTCAGATAGTATTGGCTCTAACTGCACTCCGAGATGCACATGCGTAGTTCAGATGAACTATAGGAACATCTTGTACATGTCTGAACTGTCATGCCACCCTGTCAAAGTAGAACCATGATACAGCATGATCGAGGTGACCGACCATCAGTTGATCCATCTACATCCGAGCTAGCTACCTCTGCTCGCCAAGCCATCTGATGTAGCCTCGATACGGTCTCCAAATGATCTCACCAGGTTGTAATCTATCAAATACTACTCTCTAGTATAACAGGTTGCTATGCCTCCAACACCTAACAAGTGGTTAGGCATAGACACACAAATGGGTGAATGTTGCCTCTATAGGAAAACCCATCGGTCATGTGCACCTGATGTGCTCAAAGGCCCAAACCTGTAGTAGTGTGCAGACCATCAAACTCTGCATATCGTAGTGGACATATCGCCCTAAGTCACGATATAGGTGCGCAAGCATACTACGCCCCCATGCGTAGACAATCTGATGCTCCTCCATCACTCTGATAGTGTGAACGAGACCCCCGTGAAGGTGAGTGCCTCATCCATCTGGTGCGATGGCTAGTGCGATCGTGACAATCATGATCCTCTGTAGTAAGGGAATGTCTCTGCATCCCTGCTCTAGTAAATGGAACTGAATGTGTCCTCGCTCTGCCTGTGAAACAGTGTGACCCAAGCAATACAGCTGACTCTCACAAGTATACTCCGCTGAGCAATGTCCAACAACCCTCACTGTCTCTGCTTGGATCGACAGTCGAAGGATTCTAAATACATCCTCCAACATGATGGTGATCTCGCCAGTCAGTAAGTGGAATGTAGATGTATCTGCATCCCATCTCTCCATCAGTGCCATAAGCATCGCGCAGTGGAATCTGATTGTGGGCATCTCAAACGCCCACCATAGGCCCACCATTTGTAAATGCTCTCTCTCTGCAGTAGTCAAAGCGCTAGCACACTCTCACAGAAGTGTCATTAGACGACCACCTGTATGCCCACGCATCTCAGGGACATCCTGCAAATCAGAAAGAAAGCAATAGTATCAGAATCCCCGCTATAAACCAAAATAAGCTAACATGAACTAGGTAGAATGTCTGTGCCTAGGGCCTGTGTCCTCTATGGACCAGGGCACCCTAGGAAGACTAGGGTACCCCAGAGGGACACTGGCACCCCTATGGGACTAGGGCACCCCTGTTTGGGAACCCTATCCACCTTCCCCTCCTAGCACAAACATCGATAAATGTGAAAGAAAATGTACAATGAAAGATGACAAAAGGATGGAATCAAGACCCTACCTCGGCCTCAAAGCATCTCTCCACCACTCGGGCTCGAAGCATCTCCAGTCATGGTGGATGGTATGGACGTTGACTCGACATGATTGCTCTCCTATTCTCCTTCTCTCTCTCTGTAATGGTAAGAAACAAGAATGAGTTAGTGATAAGTGGCAACTCCCTTTTACATAAAGTAAGTGAGTGAGAAATCCTATCCCTAACTAGGTGTAAAAGTGTGCTCTTTCACTCTCGAGCCCTTTCCTTGAGCTGTTGAACTCTAATTTCAGTACCATTTGTTACATTGGAATCGTGGTTCTGCTCTCTTTCTTCCCCAATGTGATGTTTGAGCATTGTTTCTTCAAACGACCCTCACAACACATTTCCCTTGAAATCAACGCGTGTGGATATCTCCTTGTTTCTACTCTCAGACTAAGCAAGAAGAAAAAAGGGGGGGCATATATCTCCCTCGATTTCCTCCCTGCCTCATCACTCAACCCCCTTAGCGTTTTTTGGTACTGACTCATTGGTGGTGGTTGCAAATTGATTTGATTTTGATTTCTCTAACAAGTGTTCCTTTGTAGGTTGTGGTTCCGAATTTTGTGGTCTTGCAGGATTGCAAACTTGGGGGCTTCTTCCTTCTCAGCGACAACGCTTCAGCTTCCTCTACAGTATCCTTTTGGGTATCCTTTTCATGATTGATGCATTTACTTTCCTTTAGTTGCATATGCACATAGTGTCATATGGCCACTAAATTGGGGGCTAAATGTAACGTCAAAAATTGTCCTCCTATATGGAATGGTACAATTTCCCTCTGTTTAGCTTCTCACTCTTGGTGACCTTTCAACCTTTTCTTTTCAGCCTTCCCGAAACCCTGATTGACTAAGTCTAGGAGCAGTCTATTCACTTTTTGAGGTAACTTATTGATAGAACCTGGAAAGAGATTTGAAACTTAGGTCCCTAGGACCCCCAAAAATGTAGATCTGAGCTGAAATTAGGGGCTATGACTTGGGCGTCCGCGCCCTAGTCCTTCCCCATTTCATGAGATTTTGAATTTTGACGGGGTGTCAGTTCTAGCTGAGTGCCTCGAGATTCCATTTTCAAATTCTTGGTTTTCACACAATATCGAGACGTTATTTCAAAATTTGAATTCCCTAAAGCTAGATATAAAAAGATATTTGCAAATCATTTTATCACACACAATTCTTATGCAAGCTCGATGCCAAAACTAAGCTGCAATTACCATTGAAGATCAGTGACTTGTTGAAGCTATTCTAAGTATTCTTTATTTACTATCTTGGAGACAATGGATGAAGATTAGGAATCAAGATCTAGAGTCTATCTTGTTCTTCCCAGGGTTCGTACACCCTTTGCATGATCGGGAGAAGGGTTAAAGCCTCCAACAACAAGCTTGGAGATCCTCTGTGGACATTGCTGATTCGCCATCTTGTTCATGCAAGTCTTGATTTATCTCATCTCCTTGAGGTGAAGTTGTATGTGTTTATTGTTGCAAAGCAAGTTGTTGATCTTCCCTTGATTGAAACATCTAGGGTTTGATTTTATGCATAACACATTGTTAGGTTTGCACACACTTCTACAAATCTTTATCTTTGGCTATTGTTGAGGTAGAAATACTGAAGATGGGGCTTGACTTAGGCAATCTCCTATATAGCCACAACAATTTCCTTCCTTTGTATGTGAAGATCATGTTTCGCAGGTTCTGGCAAAAAGAAGCTATAGGAAGAAGGATATTGTAGGTACAATTGTGACAGACTTTCAAATTTTTAGATTCTGAGACTTGTGAGACATTGGAACGGGCGCCCTAGTCCAACCAGGGGTTATTTCTAGGATCTGAAAGCCTTTCGGTAGTCTCAGACACCCTATGCAAAAGATTTTCTTGTTCAAGAACTTTCAAGACACTGGAGTGGGCACCCTAGTCCATGCAGCCCTTAGAATCTGGGTACACTGTCTCTGGAACTCTATCTCTGCACTTCTATAATCAGTTTTACCAGTTGCTTTATCAGTTTCTATATATTTCTGATTTAAGGCATGATTAGGGTTTTACCTCGTTGAAAGGAAAACACTTGATAAAATCTTGATTAGGGCCTTAGGTTTCATAACCACGTGAGGATAAGGGACAGATAAAGTGATTATAAGCTTGTTCACAAGCTTGGTCTTTGTCCTCCCAATGCTTAGTGGTGAAATGGTAGTATTTAACCTAACTTAACCAAACTATCATTTTTCACCCTAAACAGTGGGGTCATATGAAAAGAGCATCCTAAGTCAACCAACCAGTGATCATTAGAAACAACATTACATGCAGAAAGTAAAACATCTTCACCTGCATTCAAGGACTTATCTGAAGCACTCTCTCACTATTTCTTTGGGTTTCTGCACTCCTTCACATGTCCCCTTTTACCATAGTTCCAACACTTAACTTTGTTCTTCTTCCCAAGAGTCTTAGAACGGCCCTTGGACTTGTCCTTAGCCCCTTTCTGATCTCCTTTTGGTCCTCTTTCCTTAGACCTTCCCCTGACACTAAGAGCATCCCCTGAACTATCCAAACTCTTCTTCCTCAGTTCCCATGACAGTAAAACTGCAACAAGGGCATCCAACTTGGGATTTGCGAGGTTAGCAGTGATAGCCAGTATAACATTCTATTAAGACTCAGGTAAAGAACAAAGAAGCAAGATACATTTATCTTCCTCATTAACATCAACATCCACTGTTCAACAAGCTGACTCAACAACAAATTAAAAGTATTTAAATGCTCTACGACAGATTCACCCTCTTTCATTTTCAAGGAAAACATTTTTCTTTTTAAATAGAGCTTATTTACCATACTCTTAGCTTGATAGATCTTACCCAACCGATTACATAATTTATGTGTGGTCTCTTCCTTTGTGACATTCAACAGGACAAAATATGAAAGACACAAACAAATGGTTCCTCGTGCCTTATTATCCAGTCTATCCCACTCATTCAGAGAGACATCATCGGGCTTCTTCTCTTTTAGAACAGCCAACCACTAGTTTCTTTCTTCCAACAAATCCTCCCTTTTCAACTTCCACAACTCATACCTCATTCTATTGAACTTCTCAATGTCCAATCAAGAGGTTGATGCAACGGTGGATGCAACCATAATAACAACTCAAGATCTATAAAACAAACACAACCAAATCTCCCACTACAGCTACAGCTTCCACACTACCACCCAAGTGTCAAAGCTAGCCAAGCTCTGATACCAAATGTTAAAAATGAAAGCACAACTACTCAATGGAAATCTGAATCAAATATATATTTAACGATCTTTAACAGAGTATTAGAGATGGAGATTACAACACATAAAATAAACTCACAATACAGAAATATACTAGAAGCATAATGAAGCACATAACACAAGTGTTTAACATGGAGAAAACCCTTGCGGGTAAAAAACTCCACCAAGAAAAGAGGCCAAGTTGTATTATCTTCACAAAAGGATATTACAAATATATTCACTTCCTCTATCCTTCAACCTTCACTCTGACAGAACCTCGGTACCTGTAAACTTGTTATGCAACTCATCTACTATGTTATGGTTTATATAGAATTTGCAATCCTCAAGATAGGTGTCCATCTTGGAATCTCCACCCATACAACAATAAATGTCATCATACATGCATCCTACACTTGGTAAAAGATGCCCATGCGAACTTGGGCACCTAGGGCCAAAAATAGCCACTTAAAACATCTTATGACGCTGTTGCAAGTATGGGCCTAACTGGTGTTGTCATTGATGTCAACATACTCCTGTTGCATTGATGAAAAGGATTGGATGAGCTAAGTGCTGAGGATATTGAGAAAATTAGTCCTAATCAGGAACAGAGAAGAACAGTGAAGACAGTAAGGTAAAGATCCAAGATAAGATGACTATCAGAGGATGCGGTTCAAAGAGTTTGTAGATATGAGTCTTAAGATGATCCAATAAAGATTTTAGAGGTCTGCATGAAGATCTGAAGGAGTTGTGGCCTCCCAAGTAAAATCGATTTCAGCAGGTGTTCAGAGGTGACAGAGTGATACAGATAGGTCCGATGAGATCCAGAAATGCATTATCCTATTCTGCGGATTTGAGGGAGTGTTGAGGAAGTCTTTGTGAAGTGTCAACTCGATTCATTCATGGTTTGAAGGTCCGCAAGCATCTATTCCTTTGTGACAGTGATGACAGACTATGTTCTTAAGGTTCCGGATGAAGGAGAGAAGGATTTCGGTAAGCAGATGAAGTGTGGATGTTCTTGGTGATTCAGGAAATCTTGTGAAGGTCTTTGGATCGTGTCCAGTTCGTGTTGGTGGTCCGCATTGGAGTTAGAGCTTGCAATTGAAGAATAACTTCCGGATGATGGTATTCTTCTTGAAGACTGGCCGACCGGATGAGTTACACATCCTGCGGATGTTCTTGTAGTTGTTTGCCGACTTAGATGATTATTCCTAAGTTGATGTCTTGTATAAATAAGGGATTGTAAAGTCATTTCATAGGGTGTCTTGTGTGGAGATGTGAGTGTGGTAGCGAGGAGGAGAGCGAAAGGTAGAGCAGAAGTATTAGACTTAAATGGAACTGATTCAAGCATGATGAAGATGCTATTCTCCAATTCATGTATGTGATACTTATTATTTGTAGACAGTGTGTCTCTTGTAGGCAGTGAGCCTCTTGTGAGCAATGTGCTCGGGCAGTGAGCCCTAATTGGCATGTGCCATTTTTTCTTTCTATTCGTCTAACAAAGAATACAATCTTGGGTTAATCACCCCATGGTTTTTCCCTTAACCGGGTTTTCCACGTCAAAATCTTGGTGTCGTGTGTGTTAATGTGTTTCTGCTCTTGATTTAATGCATTATGTTTCCATGAATGATTTATCTTTATGCTGCTGAATTACAAAGTGGATTTAAGTGTTTAATTGGAAGAAAGTTTTGTACAATTGATTCACCCCCCCTCTCAGTTGTTTGCTCTAAATCTAACAATTGGTATAAGAGCTAAGTTCCTCTAAAAGGAGCTTAACCGCTTGAGGAGATCCAGGATGTCGTCCTACAAAAAGGATAGTCCAAAGTTTGATGGAACCAATTTTAATCTTTAGAACAGTCACATGAAATGTCACTTGCAATGTATGGGAATGCAGTACTGGACCATGGCTTCAACGAAGTATACTCCTCCACAGGGTGGCCTGAAAGCCCCAAATGAAATCACGGATGCTGAAAATAATCTGCGGACTATAGAAGCTCTTCTAAGCGCATTATCTAATTCAGAGCTCTCAAATGTTGTTGACCTACCAACTGCTTTTGAGATTTGGGAAAAACTAGAACTTCTGCATGAAGGAGACAAGTATGTTAAATGTGCAAGGCTATAGAGTCTGAAAGGGAGATTTGAAAATCTAAAGATGAGAAAAGATGAAAATATCACTACTTTTATGCCAAGAGTAAATGAGCTTGTTTGTGGAATTAGATGTGCTGGTGGAGTCTTGGATGAAGATGAGATTGTTGGCAAAATTCTCAGATCCCTTCCTGCTTCTTATAAAATCAAGGTTGTTGCCATTGAAGAATTCAGAGCCCATACAGCTATCACAAGAGATCAATAGGTTGGTAAATTGGCTACATTTGAAATGACCGAGTTTGGAGATGACCCTCCCAAGACTAAATCTGCATTCAAAACCAGTGCCTCTGTAAAAGGTAAACAAAGGTTTGATTCGAGACAGAACTCTTCAAGGAAACTATCATGGTATGAAAAAGCAAGAAAAGACCTAGAAGAATAAGAAGCAAAAACTGCTCATCTTGAAGCCCTTATTGCAAAAAGGCTACCAAAAGGATCCGGTAAGTATGAAGGAAAATTGCCTTTTAAGTGTTTTAACTGCAATAAGATTGGTCACTTTGCCTCAAGATGTCTGGAAAGATTTTCAAGGCCAAATCCTAACAAATCAAGGTTCCAAAAGAATTGTTACTATGTTCATGAGGAAGATGATAATGAAGAAGTACCAGATGATGAATCAGAGATAGGAAACAAATCCGGAAGTGATTGGGTGTTTATTGCCATCAAGGAAGAAGATCCAATACTCTCTTAATCTATCAATCATAAAGTTGTAGAAAGAGCTCTGGCTGCCCAAGTTGAAGAAAAGGATGATTGGGTCATTGACAGTGGATGCTCTCACCATATGACAGGTGACAAAAATAAGTTCATAGATTTGGAAAGGTATGAAGGAGGAGTGGTAAAATTTGGTGATAATTCTGCTTGTAGAATCAGAGGTAGAGGAACTATTTCTTTTGATGGAAGGATCAAAACCTGTAATGTATTGTATGTTGAAGGATTAAAGCACAATCTTCTCAGTGTTGGATAGTTGGTGGACAAAGGCTATGATCTCTTATTCAAGAATGGTAAATGCAAGATCTTTGAAAGTTCCAGAACATAGATTGCATCCGGTACTCAGACAAAAGGTAATATCTTCCATTTAGTTGGTACTGGTAAAAGTTGTCTGTTTGTGCAAATTGATCAAAGTTGGTTATGGCATAGGAGAATGTGTCATGTGAATTTTGGTAATATCATCAAGATAAGCAATACTCAGGCAGTAAGAGATCTTCCAAAACTGGTAAAACCTACAAATAGTTTGTGCAAAGAATGTCAATTGGAAAAATAAAGCAAAGTCTCATTTAAAAGCAAGGAACAATCTTCTACCAGATTATTAGACTTAGTTCATACTGATCTATGTGGTTCGGCAAGAATCAGGAGTGTGCAAGGTGATAGATACTTCATGTTACTAATTGATGACTACTCCCGGATGATGTGGGTAACTTTTCTGAAAGAGAAATCAGAAGCTCTTGAGAAATTCAAAATATTCAAGGCTATGGTAGAGAATGAAACCAGATTAAATTTAAGGTGTCTGAAGTCTGATAGAGGTGGAGAATTCACATCCGGTGAGTTCATAGAATTCTGTGAGAAACATGGAATAAAGAGACAGTTGTCTGCTCCTAGGACTCCACAGTAGAATGGAGTAGTGGAAAGAAAGAACCGAACCATCCAAGAAGCATCTAGGACAATGATGATGGAAGCAAATGTTCCTCAAATCTATTAGAGAGAAGATATCAGCATTGCAGTCTATACTCTCAATCGAGTTCAAATCAGAAGCAATACTGGTAAGACTCCTTATGAACTTTGGTTTGGCATCACTCCTACTGTGAGGTATTTCAGAGTCTTTGGTAGCAAATGTTACATTAAGAGAGATGAAGATTTAGGCAAATTTGATGCTAGAAGTGATGAAGGAATTTTCTTGGGTTACTCTACTCAAAGTAAAGCATACCGGTGTTATAACAAGAGATTGAGGAAGATTATAGAAAGTACTAATGTGAAGGTTGATGAAAGAATTGAGAAACCCTCAAGGTTTTATGAATATGATGAAGATGATTAGAATGATGTTTTGATCCAAGGAGTCCAAGTCCCTTTTGAGATTCAGATCTAGACTGATCCAATAAATTAGGAAGAAGAGATAAGTTTGAATGAGCCTGATCAAGAATCAAGAATGCAAGAAACTCCCAAAGTTCCCAGGTATGTAAGACTGAACCACTCTGAAGATTAGATCATAGGTGATAAAAGAAAAGGTGTACAAACAAGAAGGAGAATTACTCAAGATTTAGATGAGTATTGTCTGATTTCAAAGATTGAACCTAAGATAGTGAATGAAGCTTGCAATGATGAAAACTAGACTAAAGCAATGGAGGAAGAGCTGATGCAAATTGAGAAAAATCACACTTGGGATTCTGTTCCCAGACCTAGAAATAAGAATGTGATTGGAACAAAATGGGTCTTCTGGAACAAACTGAATGAAGCTGGTGAAGTAATTAGAAATAAAGCCAGATTGGTCTGCAAGGGTTACTCTCAAATAGAAGGAGTTGATTTTGAAGAAACTTTTGCTCCGGTGGCAAGAATTGAAGCAGTCAGATTATTTCTTGCTTTTGCTGCCTTCAAGGACTTCAAAGTATATCAGATGGATGTCAAGTCTGCCTTCCTGAATGGTGACTTGGAAGAAGAAGTATACATTGAGCAACCGGATGGATTTCAATTATCTAATCATGGTGATATGGTCTGCAAGTTGAAGAAAGCACTGTATGGACTAAAGCAAGCCCCAAGAGCCTGGTATAAAAGATTGGACAAACATCTTTTGAAGATTGGTTTCAACAAAGGTACTGCTGACAGTAATTTGTATTTCAAAATTGATCAAGAAAACATCTTGATTGTTGAAGTGTTTGTTGATGATATCATTTTTGGAGGAAGAGATAGTATGTGTAAAACTTTTGCAAATCAAATGAAAAGTGAATTTGAGATGTCCATGCTTGGGGAAATGAATTTCTTCTTGGGTCTACAAATCACTCAAACAAAGAAAGAAATCTTCATTTCTCAGACCAAATATGTGAAAGAATTGTTGAAGAAATTTGGGATGGAAGACTCAAAACCAATGAATACTCCCATGGCAACCGGATGTAAATTGGGAAAAGATGATGACTCTCCTAAGGCTGATTAGAAAAAGTACAGGTCAATGATTGGAGGATTGTTGTATCTCACTCAAACTAGACCTGACATTATGAATGTTGTGGGTCTTGTTGCTAGATTTCAAGCTGATCCTAGAGAATCTCATGTCATGGAAATCAAGAGGATTTTTAGATATCTAAAAGGGACAGTTGAGTATGGATTGTGGTATCCCAGAGATCATGATTTCTCTCTTCATGTATATACAGATGCGGATTGGGTAGGAGATGTGGATGACCGGAAGAGTACTAGTGGTGGAGCATTCTTTTTGGGGAAGAGATTGGTTTCTTGGCTGAGCAAGAAATAAGAGGAAATATCTCTGTCCATTGCAAAAGCAGAATATATTGCAGTAGTAGGTAGTTGCACTCAAGTTTTGTGGATGAAGCAAATGCTAAGAGACATAAGAGTAGAGTATGAGGAGCCTATCACAATCTTCTGTGATAATTCAAGTGCAATAAATATATCTAAGAATCCGGTGTTGCATTCAAAGACTAAACATATATCCATCAAGTTTCACTTTTTGAGAGAACAAGTGAACAAGAATGAAGTCAGATTGGAGTTTGTGCCATCCAAGGATCAAATTGCCGACATCTTTACTAAACCTCTACCTAAGGACTCTTTTGAGTATCTCAGGGAGACGTTAGGCATTATTATTGCCCCTCCGGTGATGAACTAAGGTGCACTGGAGTGCATCAGTTCGGTAGATATCACAGTCATATCTTGTGGTCCGGATTGATGATAGGGAGCTGCCACTCAAGGGGAGCAGCTGGTATGATTCTGAAGTGTTGGAGTTGTAAATATGAACCCTTTGTCATTGATGTCAAAGGGGGAGAGAAGACATGAAAAACAAGTGGTTGATGATCAAAGGGGGAGCAGTAAAGGAAGACAAGACATGTGAATGGTTGTTGCTGATAGGGGGAGTTGTGACAGTAAGGAGAAGTTTTTGTCTTGATGGTTAAAATAGTTTTTCACATCATATGTTGCCATCAATGACAAAGGGCGAGATTGTTGCAAGTATGGGCCTAACCGGTGTTGTCATTGATGTCAACATACTCCTGTTGCATTGATAAAAAGGATTGGATGAACTGAGTGCTGAGGATATTGAGAAAATTAGTCCTAATCAGGAACAGAGAAGAATAGTGAAGACAGTAAGGTAAAGATCCAAGATAAGATGACTATCAAAGGATGCGGTTCAAAGGGTTTGTAGATATGAGTCTTAAGATGATCCAGTAAAGATTTTAGAGGTCCGCATGAAGATCTGAAGGAGTTGTGGCCGCCCAAGTAAAACTAGTTCTGGCAGGTGCTCAGAGGTGACAAAGTGACACAGATAGGTCCGGTGAGATCCAGAAATACATTATCCTATTCTGCGGATTTGAGGGAGTGTTGAGGAAGTCTTTGTGAAGTGTCAACTCGATTAGTTTGTGGTTTGAAGGTTCGCAAGCATCTATTCCTTTGTGACAGTGATGACAGACTGTGTTCTTGAGGTTCTAGATGAAGGAGAGAAGGATTTCAATAAGCAGATGAAATGTGGATGTTCTTGGTGATTCAGGCAAACTTGTGAAGGTCTTTGGATCGTGTCCAGCTCGTGTTGGTGGTCTGCATTAGAGTTGGAGCTCGCAATTGAAGAACAACTTCCGGATGATGGTATTCTTCTTGAAGACTGGCCTACCGGATGAGTTACACATCCTACGGATGTTCTTGTAGTTGTTTGCCGACTTAGATGATTATTCCTAAGTTGATGTCTTGTATAAATAAGGGATTGTAAAGTCATTTCATAGGGTGCCTTGTGTGGAGATGTGAGTGTGGTAGCGAGGAGGAGAGCGAAAGGCAGAGCATAAGTATTAGACTTAAATGGAACTGATTCAAGCATGATGAAGATGTTATTCTCCAGTTCATGTATGTGATACTTATTATTTGTAGATAGTGTGTCTCTTGTAGGTAGTGAGCCTCTTGTGAGCAGTGTGCTCGAGCAGTGAGCCCTAATTGGCATGTGCCATTTTGTTCTTTCTATTCTTCTAATAGAGAATACAATCTTGGGTTAATCACCCCGTGGTTTTTCCCTTAACTGGGTTTTCCACGTCAAAATCTTGGTGTCATGTGTGTTAATGTGTTTCTACTCTTGATTTAATGCATTATGTTTCCATGAATGATTTATCTTTATGTTGTTGAATTACAAAGTGGATTTAAGTGTTTAATTGGAAGAAAGTTTTGTACAATTGATTCACCCCCCCTCTCAGTTGTCTGCTCTAAATCTAACAGATGCGTCATAATCATCATAGATACCACTAAAAGAGAATCTTCCCAAAATGGGTGCCTAGGGCTAAACATAGCAACTTACATCTCATTAATAACTGTCATATATGTCATAGTGTCATAGAATCTTATGACAACTTGTAGTTGTCATATATTCTTTACATGCACCCACCAAACATTATGGCGTATGTCATAAAAGCTAAAAATTGTAGATTCTCCATATGGATGCCCCACCTTGACCAATTACCTTTTACCATAGTAAATGACATCCCATAATTACCACTGGTAACTCCAGAACTTACCGGTACAATAACTCTATAATTACCGTAGATAGTAAATATTTTTTACCATTGCTAGTGAAACTAGTACATCCCTTATGGGTAATTACAAATAATAAATGGAATAATACAATAATAGGATTTACAAGGTTAATGGCACCTTATCCCAACACTGCCTATCTGCATGCCACTAACTCCTTATGAATTTCCTCAACCAAATATGTAGCATAATCAAATCTTCTATATTGATATTTATCTTGAATATCAACAATCATTACCAATAAATGATTTGGTATCAAATGGCTGAATTTAAGTTCAAAAACCTGACAGAGAGCAAAATAGGTTTTCACAAAATAATCTTTAAACAGGTCAATTCTAAAAGGCTCCATCTCATGTTCACTAAACTTCATATGCTTTACCATACTCCTTGTCTTGTGAAGAGATAATTTATGCCCTATATGCATGTCTATTTTTGTTATATTCCCTCTTTAATTCCTTGAAATCAATCCTAACATTTGCTAAGGAGTTCAAACCAAATACTTCAATTATGAATTCTCTATCTAAATGGAAAAGTGGCTCACCCATTGTAAAATAGAAAATGAAATCTCTAACTAATTATGAACTAATTAGATCAATCTTTTCTAACAAACATTATAACACAAGCCAACCAAGACTTGTGTACTTGGCTACAATTCTCAAGGGAGAGCCAAGTTGTCTGGTGCTTGCTTCTTTCTATTGTAATAGTGGAGATTGATTTGAGAATAGCAAGATCTAGGGTTTTTAGTGAAATAATTGACAAAATGAACAACTTACAAGTGTTATAGATCGATTGTACAAAAATTGGAAGCAGATTAGGAATGTGCAGAGCAGTCAGAGCCTATAGCTAGAAATTAGGGCAAAAAAGGTAGGACTCGGATGATGGGCACCCTAGTCCTAGGGTTTTGGTCTGAATTTCAACTCGATGATCCATATCCCAAATCCTTCTATCTTTCTGTTGTTATTTCACACTGAAAACCCCCGATGCAATCTGCACACACACGAAAGAGGGAAAATGGTTGTGTTGTATAGGGGCTTGCCTCAGTCAAACCCATGTGTAAGTGTTTCCATTTCCACAACAACAATGATAAGCATGATAGAGAGTGTGTGCTCTTTGTGAGCAAAGGCAAGACATGCAGTAAATATTGTAATAATGAAATAGAATGAAATAGAGTTACCATGAGCATGAAACCCTACTTGAATGGATGTAGCAATCCAAAATGAGTTGAAGGAGAAGGAAGAATCTTCCTCGTAGACCTGCAAGAGTTAGTACACACAATAATAATCTACATAAATAGAAATCTTGTAGAAAGATACAAAGCTTGTTAGAGAGAGAGCTTGTTCATAGAAAGATCTTCTGTAAATGAGTGAGAGAGACTTGTTTATATATGAATCTCAATTACTTTCTGAGGGCCCGATTGAGTTGAGGCTGACAAGGTGCATCACTTAAGTCATAGGGCTGACATTCAAATATAACTTGTTGGGGCCAAATTGCCAGGACCTAGGCTCTAGGTGCCCTAGTCCTAGTAATTTGGGCTATCCAAATGTCAAATGATAGAGGATTAAGCCTTGTTTCTCATACAAGTAGTGGAAATTGCATATTGTAAATAGAGATGAACATACAAGATGAAACAAGTGCCAAACCTAGTGTAAAATTGTTAGAGGTATCAATTTTCTACACTACATTTAGCCCCCAGTTTAGTGAGGATATGAACGTACACTCATACGCTCACTAAAGTATGGAGAAGATGAATCTCTTTGCCAAGACATTGAAGCCATAGAATGTCGCTAAGTTGAGAGTTGCGCTAGCCCCCAAGCTTAGGATCCTAAAATTTTGCAATTGCTTAGATAAAGAGGTTACACATACATCAAGGTACATAGCATGAATCATGCACATAAAGTACACATGGATCATACACAAAGCATTCATGGAAAGCATGAGGCATACACATGGAAAACATGAAGCAGACATGGAAGACACGAAGCATACATGGAAGACACGACGCATACATGGAAGACATAAAGCATACAAGGCATACATGAAAACATGAAGCATAAATAGAGCATATATTCAAAGCATACATAGAGCATAGATGAAGCATACATAAAGCATGGAGTAATCATGGAAAATAAAAGCTTGTAACCATGAAGTGAGCAAACACATAAGCAAATGAAAAAGAAACTTTGAGTCAGCAAAGTAAAAAGACCTAGTTTGAAAGGATGTCTCAATACATTGTGTCATCCCCAAAAGAAAATTAAAAAATAAAGGAATTCTAAAAAAGAGAGAAGAATGTAATGAGTCAATTGATTGCTTCAAGGAGAGAATTCATACAAATAGATAGGGAAGTAATACGAACGAAGGAGAGTACATGACTTAGGCACTAGCTTGCTTTGTCGCTAGGGGTCATGTAAATCAAGATACCTTCATGGATCAAAGGCTAGAAAGCTATGTTATTCTAGGTGACCATGAGTTTAGGTCATATGAAGCACACAGGCTAGTGATTTGCATTATGCTAGGTGACCGTATACTACCAATGCCTCAAGAAGCATACAAATAAAGAACGCCTCAGGAAGCACAAAATAAAGAACACCACAGGGAGAGTAAAAATAAATGACACCTCGGGAGCATAAAAATAAACAATGCTTTAGGGAGAGTAAAAATAAACAACGCCTCAGGGAGCGTATTGATAACCACGCCTCAAGAGGTGCTATGAAAAACACTGTCGTAGGGGGCACATCAATAAGCGAAAGCTTAGGAGGAATTAATGAATAAGGGTGGATGTATGGATGCACATGTGAATAGGGAATATATGCCCCCCCTTAAAATAGTTGCATGTATAATATGCAAATGTTTTAAGGTAAATGAGAGGGTAAAGTATAAAAAGAGGGGAGATCCTTAGAAAGAATGTCTATCCCTTCAACAAGTTGTTCTTCTGCCCCCATAGTATAGGTGAGAACAACCATGAAAAAGAGAATCTTGTTGCTATTTTCTTATGCATAAAAAAAAAGTGGTGGAGTTTGTTGCAATGTGAGGGCAGAGGTGCATGATGCCATAACAAAAGAGACTCAATCATGATGATGTAGAGAGAAGAATGGTACTTGAAGAAATAAGAGGTGCTACAACAGAAAGGGAGGTGCAATCACGTGTCACAAAGGTGTTGAATTTTGTCACACAAGGCTCGACATTCACTAGTGGAATGGCCAAGCACTCGATGAGATGCACAGAAAGGAAGTGTTGATTGACTATTTTGTGAAAAATGTTTGTGTGTTAGAGGAAGAGTGATCAAGTGGACCTTGAGTAGACTCGACAAGATGCACTCTTGTTGAGATAGAAGAGAAGCAGGTGGAGTAGGAAGCAATCCTTTCCATTATGGAGGGAGGTTTGATTTCTGAAAAGAAGAACCCATAGAGACCTTAGACAATGGTGGAGGGGATGTAGACATAGGAGAAGGCTGAAAACCTAAACCTACTTTAGAAAAGTGCGATGTCAGTGTCACAAGAACCTAACTCCTTGTTCCATACACCCTAAACCATTTCCATTGCATCCATGTTTAGAAATAATTTTGAATCTAGGTCATAACGTGTCTCCAAATCAGGTAGAGGAGGAGAGGTCACATTATGAGCTCTATCAAAATGAGAAGCGTGATCACATGTTGAAGAAGTAGTAGAAAAATTGAAATTAGGAAGGGGATCGATCCTTTTGTCAGAATTCATATCCTTGTTAAATGTGGGAATGTTAGGGTGATAAAGGTTAACTTTATATTCACCAGGCCCATGAGGGGTGAAATCTAAAGAGTCCCAATTATCACCAAGACATGTGTTGGAAGAAGAAGGGACATAGTTATGAATAGAATGTGAGTAAAGTGTTTGAGAATTTGTTGAAGTAGAAGAAGTTTGAGTGTTGGTTTTAGGAGAAGGAATAGATTATGTGGAGTAAATCAAAGCCACCTTTGGGATCTCATGTTTAGATTATGGGATTTTGTACTTTCCAATGAAGGAGGGTGTAAAATCTAGTGAACCCCAGTTGTCACCAAAAAATGCACTCAAAGGTAAAACACTATTTTGATCATCACTGTTGTTAGCAGTAGAGAATAGTGGGTCAACTTTTGTTGAAAAGGCCCGAATCAAAGTGTTGAGAGATTTAGAAAGAAAAGGTTGAGATCCAACTCTTGCTTGTAGGCAAATTCTTAGATTCGGATCACCCTCAACCTATAGATTTTGTTGTTATAAACAAATTTCAATGTACGATGAAGAGTAGACAGGATTGTCCTCATGGCATGAATCCATGGTCTACCAAGAAGAAGATTAAATAAAAGAGTACCGGGATTAAATAAAAGAGTACCGGGCATGACATGAATAAATGTAGGTAACATCACAAGTCCAACCTCAAAATGTAGTGTGATTGTATCTAGTTATTGTTTACCAACATTATTGAAGCCACGAATATTAAGAGTATCGAGATTGATAAGAGAGGTATCTATGTCGATCTTATGCAATAAATCTATGCCAAAAATATTAAGACCTGATCCGTTATCAATTAGAGTACGCTTTATTCCATTTTTATTAATGATGACCAAAATCATAAGAGGATCATATTGTTGTTGAACTTCAAGAGGAGGTAACTCATGTTGTTGAAAGATGATATCCAAACTTGTCGCATGCATACAATCTAATAGGGCTGCTGCACCATTCAGTCTGATAGAAGGTGCGATGACTACCTTCTATAGAGCCTCCTAGAGCCTCCTGTGGTATGTAGACAAGGTTTGTATTAATTCCTAGAGTGAGATCTTAGTGCGAGTAGCGTGAAGCATCTCGACAAGATCATATTATGTGTTAACATATTAAGAAAGATGAGGTAGTGGAGAAAGAAAAGGTTGAGAAGGTAGAAGAGAAGTAGGAAAAACTGGCGCTTGTTTATTTTTCTTGTTGTTGCAAGTGTTGTATGTGTGAGAAACCACATGGTACTTAGATTTCTATGACACATTTTGAACAAGTTGGTTGTTTTAAATAAGTTATTTTACAAAGTTGAGAATGTAACCAGGAGGTCAAGGTGGGTTTGGGACACCTTGAGCATAGATCATAGGGTTAGAATGAAGATGTATAACAATTTTGGTTTCACAAGTTCTTTTTGGGAATCGAAAACATAAATTGTATTGACTTGGTTTTTATCATTTATCCATGTGGGATCCAATGTGAGCTTTGAGTCTTTCTCCACAGAAGTTTAATTGCTACAATGGAGAACATCAGAATAAAGAGTGGGTGAAGTAATATTGAGAAAAGTATCTATGATTGTATCTTTAGTGATGTCCAATGGGCTTGAACATGCAACCAAAGGAGGAAGAAAAGAGGTCTTCTCATCCTTAGTGATATCCAAGGGATTTGAACATGCAACCAAAGGAGCAAGAAAAGAGGTCTTTGCATCCTTAGTGATATCCAAGGTACTTGAACATGTGACCAAAGGAGAAAGACAAGAGATCTTCACATCCTTAGTGATTTTCAAGGTACTTGAACATGCAACCAAAGGAGGAAGAAAAGAGGTCTTCACATCCTTAGTGATATCCAAGGGACTTGAACATGCAACTAAGGGAGGAAGAAAAGAGGTCTTCTCATCCTTAGTGATATCCAAGAAGCTTGAATATGCAACTAAGAGAGGAAGACAAATAGGATGAGTCATGGAATTATCATGGACTATGGAAGATGTGGTAGAAGTAGAAGTATATGTGGATGGAACAACTCTTTTAGCAAAAGTAGATAGTGATGTAAGATTTAAGAAGATAACATGTTTTGGTTTTTTGTTTGACATGTCTAAATGTTTTATTTTGTAAGCACATAAAAGAATAACATAAGTGTCTAATCAGTTTATCAGCTGATCAAACATAGCAAAGAGAGTTGTATGAATGCAGGATACGACGGGTTAAACAAAATGTGAGATTTTGGCAACCACAACAATAAATATGTATAATTGTTTTGCTTTCTAAACTAAATACGTGAGATAAAGGAAGATATGCAACATGAATGTTTAATCAGATTCATCAACTAATTAAACATAGCTACAAATCTGAGCAAAGAAGGTTATATGTAATATGTTGGGTTCACCAAAATGTAAGATAGAAAATGAGATCTCTAACCAATTATGAACTAATTAGATCAATCTTTTCTATCAAACATTAGAACACAAGTCAACCAAGACTTGTGTACTTGGTTACAGTCCTCAAGGGAGAGCCAAGTTGTTTGGGGCTTGCTTCTTTTTGTTCTAATAGTGGAGATTGATTTTAGAATAGTAAGATCTAGGGGTTTTAGTGATCAAATTGACAAAATGAACAACTTACAAGTGTTACAGATTGATTGTACAGAAATTGGAAGCATGTCAGGAATGTGCAGAGTAGTTGGATCATGTAACCTGAAATTAGGGCAAAAAAGGAAAGAATCAGATGCTGGGCATCCTAGTCCTAGGGTTTTGGTTTGAATTTCAGCCTGACGATCCATATCCTAGATCCTTCCATCTTTCTGTTGCTATTTCATGTCGAAAACCCCTAATGCAATCTTCACACATGAAAGAGGGAAAATGGTTGTGTTGTATAGGGGCTTGCATCAGTCAAACCCCTTGTGTAAGTGTTTCCACTTCCACAAGTATGATAGAGTGTGTGCTCTTGGTGAGCAGAGGAAAAACATGCAATAGAGATTGTAATAATGAAATAAAGTTACCATGAGCATGAAACCCTAGTTGAATGGATGTACCAATCCACAAGGAGTTGAAGGAGAAGGAAGAAGCTTCCTCGTAGACTTGTGAGGGTTAGTACACACAACAATAATCTACAAAAATAGAGATCTTGTAGAAAGATACAAAGCTTGTTAGAGAGAGAGAGAGCTTGTTCATAGAAAGAACATCTAATGCAAGTGAGTGAGGGAGACTTGTTTATAGATGAATCTCAATTACTTTTTGAGGGCCCGATTGAGTTGAGGCTGACAAGGTGCATCACTTAAGTCATAAAGATGACATTCAAATAACATTCAAATATAACTTGTTGGGGCCAAATTGCTAGGACCCAAACACTAGGCATCCTAGCCCTGGTAATTTGGGCTATACAAATGTCAAATGACAAAGGATTAAGGCTTGTTTCTCATACAAGTGTAAATTGCATATTGTAAATAGAGATGAACATACAAGCTGAAACGAGTGCCAAACCTAGTGTATAATTGTTAGAGGTATCAATTCTCTACACTACACTCATATGATTAGATAACACCATAGTGTTTGGATTATAGCTTCTGCAGATGGCTTGAATTAGGTCCACATTCACAAATACATTAGGGATGACTAACTTCCCTAAGTCTAATTCCCAGAGATGTGAAATAGGTTTTTCCAGACAGTGACAGTAGTAACCAAATTCAAATAATTCCCACCCACCTACTGGTAAGAATGCATCCCTAATACAACCTTAGAAATCATAAATTATGTCTATCAAATCCCCTGTGTCTTGGGCATGCTTGTATTTATTAGATGAGCCTAGGAGTTGGTCTATAATACCCTGGGACAAATCCCTTTCGATCTTACCACCGCAGCTTGACCTTCGACTCATGATTATAGACAAAAGGGGTGAAATATTTAGAAATAGGGTTTACCAGGTTGATATGCCAAATTAGCTCAGATAGGGGTTTTACAATATTACCTTGAATGCCCTATAAATATTATGCAAATGATAGAGAGAGCGATACTCAACATATTAGTTTTGCAGCAATTAGGGCATCAAATTTGAAGTCACAATTTTACCAGTCAGTTGCTCGTAGCTTGCTTCAACTTGCAAAGGTTTCTTGTTGGCTCAAAATAATTTTAAAATGCAACGGAAAACCCCTTTATTTTCTTTTGGCTTCACATTAATTGTTCAAATGATCCCATATTGTACTCGCATGCTGCAAACAATCACTTCATTTGAATGCTAATCGTTGATCAAACTCAGACTTCAAATCGATGGCTATCGCATGACAGGACTTCATCATAGGCTTGCCCAAAGACAAAGCCTTTCAAAACTGTGCAGTTTGTTGGACTGTTAGATCTTCATTGGTCGAGCACATTAAAACATCACTGTCGATTTCAATCCTTTGAAATAGATAGGTGTCATTGTATTGCATTGTCACAAATTTAACACTGATAGAAAATAAGAAGCTTGCATGATGCACTAATTGTTGGATCATCCTTGGTTTACCATATTAAAATGTTGTCATAGATTTCAACTCCACCCAATTGACAGGTGTCACCACTGCGCATTGTCACAACCTTGCAACAAGCTAATAGATGAGAAGCTGCATGGTGGGTGTTTCCATGTGTGATAATAAGATTTTACCACGTGGCAGCATCAGATAAACCAACCCATGATGACATCATCAAAATATTCTTGGCCAATAAGAACAAGCCACTTGTCAAGATAAACAACACTTTGGTGGGACCACTATAAACATCACTCAAGAAGGATAGACATGTGGTGCCACATTGCACCGTCGTAACCCTTAATATTGAATTAAAGCAAAGTTGTGTGGAAGGAAATCAATGAGATGAGGTAGTGACAGACTGCCACGCACCAAGGAAGGATATTCCCAACATAAGGATAATATATTTTAAAAGAATGGGGCAATTTAAAATACTGACTCGTCGATGCCATGTGGCAACCTCACGCACCATCGCAACCTTGAAACAAAAGGCTCAAATAGAGGTGGTGATGGGTGTGACCAGATCAGAACAATACACTTGGCCTATGGTAATTGGTTTAAGACTTTTAAAGATAAACACCAATCAGAGGAAAATAAAGGATAAAGGTTGACCCTGTAAGTCTAAAAAGCAAGGTCAGTTACACAACGATTTACAAGGGGATAAAACATCACTTAAGTTCTTGGGAACCAACTGTAGAGGTCAATGAACAATTAGAAGGTAAGCCCTAAACCCTTAAGAAACACACACCATAGGGATTTAGGGTTTTTGCAAGGTGATAACGTTTAAACCCTGAAATTAACAAGCCCTAACAAACGGTAAAAGGATTAACATTCTTCTATTGCTTCTCACACGAGGATTCAATGTTCTATCACCTTTAGATAGAGATTCAATATTACCTTATCTAAACAATCAAGAGAAAGTCAATTCTTTTTTGGCAACTTATTTTAGAGAATTAATTCAAATGCTCACATGTTACAGAGTAGTTGTAACTATTTGCCTCTATTTATTTAGTCACTCGAGATTATCATTGTTAACCTTTATCACCATTTTCAAAAATTTCCATTTTTTTATTTTGCATTAATGGTAACTCTAACAAAGAATTGCATTTTTGTAGAATCAAAAGATAAACGTGGGTGATAGGAGATATGAAAGAGAGCAAGATACCATCTCAAATGAAGTTGTAATAGCTATAAATGACGGTCTTTATTTTTGTGAACAAGTAGGAATTGATCTTGTATCTTTACGGACCCATCTAAGGGATAAAATGTGCAACTGCACATGTATGTTTATAGATGTTTTTTCTTCGAGATAGCTATCTTGGTTATCCATTCTTAGTATCATGGAATTACTATGACCATCTTATCAATTTGCAAGAACTACACAAAGGGCAGTCAAAGAATGGTTACTAGAGTTAGGTAGGCTAGGAAATTAGACACAATATCTAAATGATGTTGGATCGAGTGAAAGTGGTGGTGGTGTGAGTTGTAAGTCAAGCCTTAATGGTGTGGAATTAACAACTCACATTCTAATTCTAGAAGGAGAGCAAACAAAAGTAGTGGAAGTAGAATACAACCTTCATAGATAGATTGACAACACTTCATGTCATGCACTAATATCAACGTTTCCAAAAATGAACAAGATACATTCTATTTGTCAATACATTTGTTTGCAACAAATGATTTGGTTGTAATATATAACAAAAAATGTTAAAATCAATGGTCACACTAGTAGCACACTCCATTGTCAAGCTAAAAGGGACACAAAAAATTCAATTTCAGATGTTGATCAAATAGAGACAAAGGTGTTTTTATCCTTCGAACAACATGTTTTGCTAAATACAACTTTGTGGGTTTTAGCTAGACTAGTCAATAGTGCACTCATCAAAGTGATTGCTATTTTTTACAAAAATGAAAGTAAGCAACTTGATCCACCTCTCTTTGTTGTGAAATTCCAATGCTACATTGGACTTGCATGGAACAAACACAAACCATAATTGGTTTCAATTGCTTTAGTGACACATGGTGGTTGATGATAAATCCTTGTAAAAATGGTTTGGGCAATGAGAAAGGAAGGGTCTAAGTATGAATAGAGCAACAATAGACAATGGAAACACAAATATTAAGGGTTTTATCTTCACAATGGTTTCAAGAGTTTGAAGATTGCCAAATCTACAATATCCCTTTCATTCTCATTCCAAAGGTATGCATGCATGGAAAACAATATTTATGTAATCCTACTAAACAAGAGAAGGAGAGTCTTAAAAAAAAGCAAAGAATACATAGAAAGAAGTTTTCTTGGTTTCAAGTGAAGACAAATTTTGTAAATTTTGTGGATTATTTTGCAAATTCTTGTATAAGGTAAGTAAAAAGATACTTCTACATAACTTTATTTCAAAAAATATTGAATTATTATAGTGATTTCCAACCTACAAGCATTCCATTTACAACATTGCATACATTTTGTATCATCTTCTTTATAATTGAAAATTTGACTATAGGTAAATTATCTATCTCTAACAAAGATTTACTATAATTACGTTGAAGGCGTTCCCTCTATGAGTAGAGTGGGCTGACTTCGCAGAACAATGGCCTTCATTGGTGCAGAGGCGTGCAAGATGATTGAAGTGCCTTCAGTCGTTGGATTTTGTTGTCACCATTTTCTGTCATTAGTCCGCAGTTTGGTTGCTGCTAAACTTAAACTGGGCATGACATTCAAATGGACGTGGGTTGAATCAATTAATAGCCATTTCAAGATTTGACTATTATATTATATTTAATGAAAAGAGTCTTTTGTACACCGTAATTTCTTAGGGTTAATGTTACGTGCTTTTCATGGTAGGCACATACCCATCGTATAGATGAGACGCACAATTAAAACATGTAGAGCAATTTCTGCTGGCACTCGGTAGCATACAATGTTTTTTCTTTGTGTTTTTTTTGTCTGGTTTTTGGTGTATGGAATGCACTAACCTCTAAGTTATTAGGTAGTGAACCACAATATAAATTCCAATTTTGATTGAGTTTTAGTTCAAAAAGAACCATTTGTATTGTAGAGCCATTTTTTAATTAATATTTTGCATTTATTTTAGTTATGTTTAAAGTGTGTTGATTTAGTATTTAATTTGAGTTAATTAGGTGTCAAAAGCTAATAGAAATTGGAAACTATTATTTTGTTTGATTATTTTAGTTTTCATTACGTTGTCTACTTTATAGTCTGTCTATTTCTTTATTTTAGATATAATCATAGTCACTATTCTCTCTCTTCAACTAATAGTTGGCACAATCACGTCCTCCAAATTCAAAATCATCTTTCTATTAATTTTGAGCTAACTCAATTTAAGATTATGATTGATGTTTGTTGGCTTGCACATTAAGACTACCTTAATTAGAGTGTAGAGAGTCGTATTTAAATACATGATCTAAGAGCCTAGTTTCATCATCCTTGAGCATTTGAACAACACACCATCCAATTAAAAAGAAAAAGAATCAAAGTATTGAAGATTCTAGGTATGTATTTGTATTAGAGAATAGATATTCCATTGGTCTTCATGCTAGAGATCTTGCGTCCACCATGTATTTGATCTTGTAAACATCAATAAACGAGGGTTTGACTAAGGCATAAGGAAGTATCAAACTTCAATCCTTGCACAACATATTCTCAAAGGTGTTCACCAACCATGCATTTTCCTACACAAATATTTAGTGTTGGAAAACATGGTTTTATAGTTTTCAAGTGCAAAGGATGTGATTGTGGGCTTCAAATAGGATCGTAGAATTGGAGGTCACAGCCACTAACATTATTCTGCCCTAGAGTTCATAATAGTAGAGTTAGTTAATCATAGTCATTTGTACAATACTAAATTAGAATTTAATCACAATACAAGGAGCACTAAACCAAAGCATTTGTTACTATATTACTTGCATCAACATCTAGAGTATCTCCTATATGTTTTACTATTATATTTAATTATTTCTAGAAGTGATAGAGAGAGATAGAGAGGGAGGGAGGAAGAATTAGAGAGAGAAATAGAGAATGATATATATATAGAGAGAGAGAGAGCACCAAGGAGACCAAAACACTTATGTCTTGTTTTTTATGTTCATTTTGTTTATTGATTCAATAAGGTCCTGAAGTCCATTTTTCTCATGTTGTAATAAGAATCATGATGCCATGTTGTAATAGGCACTCATGCAATCACCTTGTAATAGGAGGAAGTCTTAAAAGTCCTAAAGGACAGTCATACAAATTCATGTTGTAAGCCTTGCTAAGGCATGTCAAAGTCTTGTCAAAGGTTGAATTCCATTACCAAATGTTTGAAGGCACTTGTTAAGCCTAAACAATCCTAAACAAGGTAAGGACAAAACTGGTAATAAGTTGTAAGTAGTTGAAGTTTCAAACTGCACAAGGAAGTTTGATGATGGAAGAAGTAGTTATGGCTTCCATCATCGACCAAACTGTCTTCAATGAGGTTGTCAAGGTGTATACAAGTCTAAATACCCTTGAGCAAGAGCAATGTGTGTGGTGCAAGGAGTTCTATGCAATAAAAACACTGATTCTCTGTTGTTTTGTTATTTTTTCTGTATTTTCTTAAGAAACAGTCCATACTATTCATCTGTACGGAACAGTCATGAGCCCCAAATGTGTGGAATGAGTAGAGTGAAGGATTAACTTGCAATCAAGTCCAATTTGGTGTCTTGACATTCAATAAGGAGTTTTTTATAACCATATCTCTGGGACTGCTCATTAAGAGAACCTTGTTTTCCTGAAGAAATCACTGCTACAGGCCGTACAATCCTTAGGTATCGTACTGTCTGCTTTTGTTCATGATTTGACTTGTTGAATAATGGAGTTGGTTATCATTTGAAGTGGGTTAGGAGTGTTGATAGTTGCATTGTAGGGATATATAAGGTTTTCATTCAAAATAGTCTTACTAAAACCTAAACAAGGGTTTGCTCCAAACGATGGGAGATTGACCATCCCACTTGTTGGGACAGTAAAAATTTAAAATTTTTACTGTATTCTCACTTCACCATATTTGAGCAAAACCATAGCAAAAATTTGATACATCCCACAAGATGTCCATGGCTAAGCAATGCAAAATTAATTAAAAATTTAGTATATCAGCAAGATTTTGTGTTGCTTGAATTTAAAATGTATTAAAATATTGACGACCAGATGGAGATGGTGACTCACGGAGCGCAGGGGCGAGCTAGGGCCCGCATGCCCTAGCTTCCTTCGTCCGGTCTTCTGCTCGGGGTGGCGTTCAGCTGGAGCTCGCGGGGGGGTTTAGTTGTGTGCGCAGGGGCCTGGGGGGTTTGGACAGGGGTTTTGATCCCCCTTTTCTGCGGCTGGGCAGCTCTTCTGGCCGTTTTTTGGTGCGAGGGTTTCTTGGCAGGGGGTGCGCAGCGGCTGGGGCTTTTGGGCCATCTGCCTTGCTTCTTCCCTTCTTTGGTTGGTGTTTGGGCTCGTCTTGCCATGGAAAATCAGGGTCTTGTTTCTTCCCTAGATTTGGAGATGGTAGATCCATCCTCTTCGTTGCATGCCAGTATCAAGGATCAGACCGAGCTTCCTCTTTCTGGAGAGGGTACCTCCTCGGCAAAAGGGTCTTTTTAAATTAAAAAAGTAAATGGATGTCTGGAGAGATCGGAAGATAGGCCAGTTTTGGTTATTCAACCTGAGCAGGTTTCTGAAGATGTAGATTACTGGTGTAAGTATGCTCTTATTTGCAAATTTTTGGGCCTTCGTCTCTCTCTTCCTGTGTTGGAATCCTGGGCACATAGGGTTTGGAACCCTGAAGGAGATATGGAGATTCTTCTAGCGGCTAATAACTATTTCCTAGTTATTTTTTCAAGCATGTCGGACAACAATAGGGCTTTTGAAGGAGGCCCTTACTTCTTCAACCAGGTCGGGCTTTTCATCAAGCCTTGGCATATGGGCTTCAACTCTACGGAAGAGATCCCTTCGCGGGTGCCTGTGTGGGTTCGTTTGCCAAGGCTTCCTTTGGAATTTTGGAGGGAAGATATCCTCCACTCAATCTCTTTGCTTCTTGGGAAGCCTGTGGGATCGGCCTCACAGACTCAAGATCGGAAGGTAATTTCTTTTGCTCGCATTTGTGTCGAAGTTGATTTGAATAATCCATTACCAGACTCTATGGAAATTTGCATGGGCTCTTCCTCCTGGATCCAGCAGCTAGATTACGAAACCCTGCCATTCAGATGCAGAATTTGTCATGAATATGGTCACCTACACCGCAGATGTCCCAGAATGAATTCTTCCCCCTTGTCTGCTTCTAGACCTCCTAGGATGGACAAGGGGAAAGCTCCAGTGACTGATGGGCCTGTTGATAAAGAGGGATTTATCCCGGTTAACTCCCGTAATAAAGGCAAAGGCAAGAAGAGATCCTGGATGGATAGACAAATTGATGGCACATTTAATCGGTTTGAGGTTCTTGATAGCGTAGTACAAGAAGATGGTATTCCCGTTGATCTTTCTTCTGAGGCCAAGGGTCAGGTAGAGATTCAGGAGGTGGATGCAAAGAAGGAGGAGCTGATTTTATCGTCAGGGGTTCACCAGGTTTGTCAGCCGGCTACGGACTTGCCTCCTCAAGTTTCGATTCTTGGTGGTCTCTAAGAGTCACAAACTCCGGTGGGTACTGCTGGTTCAGCTCCTTGTCCCTAGGCTTCAAAGGGATCTGCGGATCCTGTGAAGGGTGCAAAGGCTCCTCCTGCCTTAGGCTTGCATCAAAAATCTTTTAAAAAGGGGCCTCTAGATAAACAGTCAAGGAGTGGAAGGAAGACTGATCAAGAGAAGGTTAGGATTATGGGTGATACTTTAGTTGAGTCTGGGTCTATGAAACCCATCGATTCCCACTTTTCCCACCCCCCTAAATGAAGTGTTATCATGGAATGTAAGGGGGTTGAACAGCATCCCCAGATAAAAGGTTGTTTGCAGATTAATCGAGTCTCAGGCTCCGGATGTGGTTTTTATTCAGGAAACCAAGATTACAGTTGATGGTTTGAATAATTGTGCTCCGCGTATCTGGCCCCAAGGCTACTGGCAAGGGGTGGGGGCGTTGGGCAGTTCTGGGGGGGTGGCTTGCTTCTGGAACCCGAAGAAAGTCTCCCCCTTATGGTGGTTTTCTAGTCGGGCTTCCATCTCTATGGTTGCCTCCAATTTTGAAACTGGCGAAAGATGTCTTTTCTCCAATATTTATGCTCCTACTGATCTTCCAGGTAAGACACATCTCTGGGATCATATCAATTTTGTCCACTCTCTGGATCCTTTTCTTCCTTGGATTTTGGCGGGTGACTTTAATGATGTTATTAGTATGGATGAGAAACGAGGAGGGTTAGCCAGGCTGGATCCTTCTTCTCTCTTGCCCAGAAATAATATTGGTTTCTTTAACCTTGTGGATGTGAAGCCAGGCAATGGAGTTTTTACTTGGAATAATAGGAGGTGTGGTGATGAGGCTATCTCAGAGCGGCTTGATAGATTTCTGGTTTCATGTTATGGGATGAGCAGCAGGTGGATTACCAGTTCTGAAATCCTGGATTGGCAGGGATCTGATCACTGGCCTATCAAACTCTATGTCTCCTCTTATGGGGTCACCAAAAACCCTTCTTTCAAATTTCAATTGATGTGGTTACGGGATCAATCTCTGCGGGATCTTGTGCTGGATTGGTGGTATGAAGGGCTTCCTGCCCATGGGAGGGCCATGTACACTTTTAGTAAACGGCTTCAACATGTGAAGTATAGGCTTAAGAGGTGGAATAAACAATGTTTTGGGAACCTGCATGCTCAAAAGCTCGCAGCTCAGTCCAAGCTAGATAGTGTCACTCGTCAAATTCGTGACCATGGGTTGTCCTCTGACCTTTCGAATGCTGAGTCCTTGGCCCTCAAGGGCTTAGAAGAGTGGGAGCTTCGGGAGGAGATTTTCTGGAAGCAAAAATCTCGTATTGATTGGCTTCAGGAGGGTGACAAGAACATGGCTTTTTTTCATAACTCAGTTAAGGCCCGTCGGCAGGGGAACTCTATTTCCACTCTTGTCACGAGTGATGGGAATCAACTCTCATCTCAGGGTGAAATCTCCAGGGAAGCTGTCAACTATTTTTCCAATCTTTTTACTAGGACGGATATTGCTGCTAGATCTGAGGAGAGGGCTATCTTGGATTGTATTCCTTGTTTGGTCTCGGTTGAGATGAATGAGGCTCTCTTGGGTCCAATATTGTTACTAGAATTGGAGAAAGTTGTGTTTAGTATGAAAAAAGGCAAAGCTCCTGGCCCAGATGGGTTTTCGATTGAGTTCTTCCAGGAATTATGGGAAATAATAAAGTTTGATCTTCTCGAGGTGGCTCAGGAATCTCTTAGGAACAAACAAATGCTTAAGTCTTTGAATTCTACTTTTCTGGCTCTCATACCTAAGAAGGAGGGGGCTAATCGGATGGATCTTTTCAGGCCTATTGCTCTATGCAATGTTGTCTACAAGATCATCACCAAGCTGATTGCTGAGAGACTCAAACCCCTCCTTGGTTCTTTGATTTCTGCTGAGCAGGGAGGTTTTGTGGAAGGGAGACAAATCTTGGATGGTGTTGTGATTGCTACGGAGGTTATTCACTCTATGGTTTCCTCCAAGGAGAAGGCGATGTTCATTAAGCTTGATATGGCTAAAGCTAATGATCGGGTGAGCTGGGAGTTCCTCTAGAATATCCTCTTGGCTTTTGGCTTTAACGAGGAATGGGTGAGCTGGGTTCTTAGCTGTGTGACCTCGTCCTCCTTCTCTGTTCTCATTAATGGGGATTCTTCAGATTGGTTTAGTGCTTCTCGGGGACTTCGGCAAGGGGACCCTCTGTCCCCGTATCTTTTCATTATCATGGCGGAGGGTCTTGGTAGATTTATTAAATCTCAGGTGCGGCTGGGTCTTATTCATGGCTGGAACTGGTACAATGATCTCCCTCCCTGTTCTCACCTTCAATTTGTGGATGATACTGGTCTGATGGGCGTGGCTAGAATTAGTGAGGCTGTGAATTTTAGGAGAACTTTAGACATCTATTTGAAAGCTTCTGGTCAGAGTATTAATGATGATAAATCCTCCATTTATTTCTTCAATACTCCTCGTCTCATTCAGAACAGGATTGCCAGGATTCTTAGATTCCAAATTGGTTCTCTTCCCCTGATGTACCTGGGGATTCCTTTGGCCCTGGGACCTCAGCGTCGAGATTTTTGGCAGGGGATTTGGATAAGTTCGGAGTAAGGTTAGTCATTGGACTTATAGATGGCTCTCTTCTGCTGGTAGAGTGATTCTCCTAAAAACTGTGGTACAGTCTCTCCCTATTTATTGGTGTTGCGTGCAGATTCCTCCTGCCTCCTTTGTGAGGGAGTTTGATGCTCTTTCCCGGCAATTCCTTTGGTCAGGTAACCTTCTTTCCTCAAAGTGGAGTTTAGTCAAGTGGGAGTCTGTCTGTAGGCTGAAGCATGCTGGGGGCCTTGGCCTTAGGTCTGTGGCTCTTATGGTTACGGCTTTGGCAGCCAAGCTATACTGGAGATGGTGCAACAACCAGGATCAGGTTTGGGCCAAGATTCTTGCTAGGAAGTATGTTCCTGGTGTTGAGAGCCAGGATGTGTCGCGGATTGCTTTGTTGGGCAAAGGTTCTTGCATTTGGGATTCGCTTAAGAAGGGAGCTCAGCTTGTTCAGAATGGTCTCTTCTAGATCTGTAATAATGGCTCTGATGCGCTCTTTTGGCTGGACTCTTGGGATGGTCACCCTCCCATTCTTTCTAGTTTCCCTCAGTTTCTACCTCTGTGCCAGATGTTCTCTGATGCTGGTTGGATTAAGGTGAAGCATTTTAAAATGGTTAAGCGTGTTGGTCAACTGGAGGTGTCTTGCTGGAAGGATCCGCAGGAGTGGCCTGTGGGTGGTTCAGAAGAGGATCGTGCTGCTTTGGGTAAGGTCTTGGAGGGCAGGCTTTGCAGCTCCCTAAATGAGCGGGACAAGTTGGCTTGGAATCCTAGCCCAAAAGGTAATTACACTGTTGCTCAAGGTTATGCTGTGTTCGATAGAAATTTACACGGTCCCGCTGAGGTGCCCTAGTGGAGGAAGGTTTGGAACAACTTTTCTTGGCCCAAGTGTAACTTCTTTTTATGGTTGGTTGCCCAGAGGAAATGTCTCACTTGGGAGAATCTTTGTAAACGGGGGTTTCAGGGACCCTCCATTTGTTTTCTTTGTTTCTGCAGTGAAGAATGTTCTTCCCACTTGTTCTTTCACTGCCCCTTTGCTCGTGAGATTTGGCACCGTTGGTGGGAGGCTTGGCATCATGGGTGCATTTATGCTTCCTCTCTTATTGAGTTTTGGGAGAGCCTGGGTAGGCCCCCTGCGAAGACGCCTTTTCTCCAGGTGGCCTGGATCCTTGGGCCTATCTTCATTCTCTGGAACCTCTGGCTGGAAAAGAACCGTAGAGTTTTTTGTGATCACAGATTAGATAGTAGCCAACTATGGACGAAGATTATCAGTAGGCTTCAGGAGACTATTACTGTTAAATGTGATATGTCTGAAAGTATCAATCCCAGGGATGTTGCGGTTGTGCGGAATCTGAGCCTGGGTGTTAAGAGTAGGGGTTGCACTGCTGGTATTAAGCCCCGTCATGTCAAGAAACGGGTCTGTCGTGATGGAAAGTGGGTGCCTCCTCCAGATGGGGTCCTAAAGATTAATACTGATGGATCTTCTCGGGGGAATCCTGGGCATGCTGGTATTGGGGGTATTGGTAGAAGTAAAGCTGGCGATGTAGTTTTTTGCTTCTCTGTCTACAAAGGGCACTACTCTAATAACCTGATGGAGGCCCTTGCTATTAAGATTGCTGTTGAGCGGGGTTGCTCACTTGGCTGGAGGAGGATTATCTGTGAGTCTGACTCTCAGATTATTGTCGATTTGTTGAACAACCAGAGATTGGATGGTGTTAGTTGGCATTTAGCTTCGATGGTCAGACAGATTTTAAGTGTTTGTAGTTCCTTGGCCTCTGTCTCCTTCCACCACATCCCTAGAGAATGGAATAGGGTGGCTGACTGCCTAGCGAAGTGGGCCTCAGAGAAAGGGGATGGTTGGGATATCAGCGGTAGGGATGAGTTACCTTCTGATTATCTGGGGATTTTGGAGAGAGTGTTATTGGAAGACAGGACTCAGTAGTGTTGTTGTTTGGTTTGTTGGCTGTTCTTATTTCTGTTGAGCCCGTGGCTCTTGCCTTGTATCACGTTTTGGTTTGAATAAAATTTTTTCCCCTTCTTAAAAAAAAAAAAAAAAGATTTTGTGTTGCTTATACCGATACATAAGAAATCAATGAAAGTGACTATCGGCGTGAGAGTAAAGATCGGAAAGAGATTTGTAAGAGTTGCCGATAGGAGAAGTAATACCGATGGCCTTTTATCGGTAAGAGAACCAAGAAGTCACATCGATCGGTATGACAGTAATCATTGGGTGGTCCTTTAAAAGCTACCCCGACGGTATATATCATACCGATGAAATACATCAGCAAGAGTCTCACCGAATATCTTACGAGGACAAAGGCAACAATAACCATCAGCAAGAAATAAACATCGGGATGACAAGTAAATAAGTCTCCGATACTCCAATCTCTTGGTGAAGCAATAAAAAGGCACTTTCAGTGTGAGTCACACCAATACACTTATCCGTCGGCGTAACTTAACATATCGGAATGAAGCAATAATGTCTTGCCGACTCACAAGTCACAGCGACGAAAAGGTGTCGGTGACACTTTGATAGATTCTCTCTGATAAGGAATGTAAAGTAGCCATTGGGGAGATAATTGTGATCGGGTGATCTGAAAAGAATTACCCCGATGGTATATCTCACTCTGATGGAAATAAAGTCACACCCATTGATAAGAAGTTTTAACCATATCTGTGAGATATTAAGATAGTCATTCTGATCCAGAGTATAGAAGATTATCGGGAAGACGACGAAGCTCGGGGAAACATAAATATATTATCCCGATGGTATTGATCTTCCCGATAACAAATTGCTATCACGCATGTCGGTGAGACCCTCACCGATAGTCATATCGGTAGGACTCACTATATCGGAGGGAAATCTAAAACACACGGCGATGAAGGAAGTCATGCCGATGGTCGCGCCCACTTAAGATATGACTCAACATAGCATCGGGAATACAATTGAGGGGTCACGCCGATTAATTGTTCACGCCATGAGGAGATAATAAGGTCGCCCAGACATTTTGAAAATCATGCCGATGACAGGAGTTATGGCGATGTGACATTTCACAGCGATGAACGACATTGAATTGATCAGACAAATAAATGCATGATGGCGATGAAATCTTTTAAGATCATTGTAATTACAATTGACAGAGTTATTTAGAAGAGAATACAGAGGAATTCTTGAAGCGCAAGCAGAGGATTTCGATCACAGCCACAGAACGACAGGTACATACATATGAACCATTGTGTATAGCCTGTGTTTGAATTTTCTGCCAAAATTTGAATATGGATACTCCAGGAAAGGGAAAAGGTAGAAAATCACAAGGGGAAACTAGTAAATCTAAGAAACAAAAAATTGATCAAACCCCTGAAGAAAAAATAAAAGACAGAAAACTCAATCAGGACTTAATTGATCAATTGTCTGGGTCAACTCCCAAGGCCAGAAGATCTGCTCAACTTAGGGCAGAAGTTGAAAAATTAGAAGATAAATGTAAGCGCTTGGGAGATATCTGGACCCCAATTAGAGGATATGAGCTTTTTAGATTCCATTATAATAGAAGGTTCAAGAATGCTCCTGTGTCAAACCCATGGCACTTGAATTTGGGAAAATTGATCGTGCCTAATGTGTTCCTGAATGTGGAACTCCTCCAACTACTTGCCAAACAATATAGCCCAAGCCTGAAAGCCATATGCAACCCATAGGGGGAGCCAATTGTACATTTGTTAAAAAATGCCATTTGTGAAGTATTTAATCTAGATGATTTGTGCACTGTCCCCATTATTTATGAAGACCTGGAGAGGGAATATTGGAGAATGGACACAACCTACAATGGATGGAGGCTACCCATTCATAGGCCCAGAGTTGAAGGAGAAGTGATGCCTTTAACTGAAAATGATGGTCCTCCTTTTCATGTAGCTATATTTGAACCATATATACAG
Source organism: Cunninghamia lanceolata (assembly GCA_027924645.1). Taxonomy (NCBI): domain Eukaryota; kingdom Viridiplantae; phylum Streptophyta; class Pinopsida; order Cupressales; family Cupressaceae; genus Cunninghamia; species Cunninghamia lanceolata. The sequence continues at coordinate 17,983,810 of BSBN01000112.1, read as the reverse complement.
CATACTTATTATTCTGTGGGCCAAGTCCTTGGTTCAGAGGTTCCTGAGTTCATGACCATCCCTTTAATGGTTATAGCTACTGACATTCAGTGTCATAATGCAAGGCAGTTTGACTATGCTGCCTATATTGCTAATAGAATAGATTCTAGCTTGTCTGCAATAAAAAACAATTCCCCAGCATGCTCTTTTGAGCATTACTCATTGCTTATGCACATGGTGTTGTATTTCGGCTAGGAAATAGGGTTATGGCCAAGTGAACTTAAAGTTGTTGCTGCAGATAAGAGGGGGGGAAAATTGCCAATACAAATGTGGACTAGAATATGGGATAGTAGATATGCCCATTCCAGTTATGCCCAATTTGAAGAACACTGTGTAAAAGTATTGTACAGATATTTCAATCACCCTTGTGAATACTCAATCTCAACTGAAATAAAAAGGTTTCTCAAGCCAAAAGATTTTGGTGGCCCCCCTACTGTCACTCATAATTGGGGAGACTGGTATTTTTTTGAAGATGCTACCATGATCAGAATATATGGTTTTGAAGACACTCCATTCATATTGCCCAAAACTGTCCCTGACAGAATTGCTTATTTAGAGATAATTAGGCAGATGCACTACTCAAATATAATGCATTTGAGCTCACATGATAAAAAATCCTTTATGCCCAGCACTTTATGTTTTGGAGATTTTACTGTGGTGTCAAAAGAGGGTTATAATCTCATTATGGATAAGTTGATGCATTATAATATGAGGAGTGCAGAGGCAAGGAAAGGGTTTGACCCTAAAGGTTTTATTGACTCTGCACGAAGAAAACAAAATCTCAGTGGATACATGCACATACCTTATCCACATGATGATGTGATTAGAAATTTAGAAGAGGATGAGGTGGAGTTGGTGATAGAAAAGTATAAAAGGGATCTAGGTGAGAAGAAAAAGCAGCTAGCAGAGATTGAGGTTTTATCCTCTGAAATTGAAGGACAAGTAGAGCAAGAAGAGCCACAGGATAAAACAGTAGAAATATCCAAAAGGAAAATGCTACAATATCAGCCTCCTATTGTAATACATGATAAGGAGGGGTCTGCTGATGAGGATCCATGTCAGATAGCCTATGATTCTTTCATTTCTGATGATAAATTTATTTACTCAAAAGAATTTAAGTCATTTTTGTACAAATACAAAGGAAAAGAAATTAGAGAATCGGTGGATGATGTCTCTGTTGATAATGAAAAACAATTGTTAGATATGTTGAAAGTAACAGTAGAGAAAGAGATACAGGATATGACTCCTAGCAGGGGTAGACAATTGCTTAAAGATGTAGGAGTTATGATTTTTCCTGGTCTTGACTTGAATTCTGCTTTGGTTTTTGACAGTTTTCTAAATAGTGCAGATGATAAGTATAAACTCACTCCAGAGGGAGTTAATGAAGTATATATGGGTGCCAGATACAATAATGATGAAAATTCATTGATGATATGGGTGCTATATCCTCCCCATAAGAAGATAGCCATCATAGATACTGAAAAGACTTTTGGCCATATCATGACTTTAAAAGCAGGGGAAACTGACCCTCTGATTATAGCAGACATTGGCATCAATGTTGTGAAATTAAACAAAGCACAAGCTCAAGTGTTGATCAAGGAAAGGGATGCATATAAATTGAGCTGTGAAAGACTAACAAAAGAAAATGACTACTTGAAAGATGCAGTTAAGAGTACTTTTGGGCAATCAACAAAGAGATTGACTCAAGGAGAAAGCTCACAAGGCATTCAAGCATTATCCCCAAATTAGGCATTGCAAATTCAGATAGATACACTTGTCATGGTGCTACAGAGCAGACATGCAAACATGATACACAGGTTCAATCTATTTTGGGATAATTACTCTCAGAATTACAAAGCAATTAAAGAACATAAAAGGCTCGAACAGAGAATGCAAGAGAAGTTGAATGAGATACAAAGCAAAGATGCTTCTGATGGTGCAGGTATCTCCAATACTAAAGCATTGATTGAGCAACATCAGAAATACTACGATCAACTCAAAAATGATGCTAAGGAAGGTGTTGAGGGTTCTAATGCAGAAGTGCCCGCCTTGTTTAAGAGTGATGGAGAACTAAAAAGCAAAGAAGAGTGGAATGTTGATTGTCAAACTATATTACACGAGGCTATGGGAGCTCTTAAAGACAGGAATTCTACATCTAGAGAAGCTTGCAAACACCTGGAAAAGATGGTCACAATTGAAATGATTACAAGAAGTGCCATTGAGCTTACTAACTCCCATCGAGATCAAGAGTACTTGGACCATCTGGCTAAAATTTACTTATGGCTGAATAGAGCCTAATCATAGTTATGTAATAGTTGTTAATCTTGTCAAAATCCCAAAAGGACTTATTGAAGAGTTATGTCTCTTCATAGAAATACCTATTAAGTTCAAACAATTGGTGCTGAAATATCATCAGCAGTAGGATATATATATACATATATATAATTTACAATGTTTCAGAAAGACTATGTTGCATATTTTATTTGAAGAAGTAGATTGAAGTTCTTTGATTCAGTGGTTCTATCTTGGTATCAATTGTTTGTTATAGTTACTCAATTATGTGGTTGTCTCCAGTTCTATATTTCCTTGTTATTCAAATAAATATATCAAGCATATATTTAATTTGTCAATACACATTCGCTGTATCTGTGTGATTGAGTAAATTGGTTTCCATTTGAGGAATTAAAATCCTTTTGATCAGTCGCGGTAGCCTGGAAGTATTAAGTTTGGATTACTAAGTAGAGCCATATAATTAGGATTGCCACTCTGTCTCCAAGACAATATTATCTGTTATTCTTGCTCATTCATTTCAATTGGTTCCTTCAAGTAAGGATTAAAATACCTTCTGGTGAATTATAAGATATCTGATTATATTGGTTGGATTATCAAGAAGAGTTTGTCAGTCATTCCCTTGCACGTTTATACAAGTTATAAACTAAAGTTGTGCCAAACAATTAGAATTAGTACCCATTGTAAGCCACTAGTCTTGGTCCTTCATTTGACTCTGTTACCCTATAAAGCACTGGTCTTATTTACATTCATCATTTAAAATCCTTTTACCTTATACAATTTCTATTAAACCATTCACTAGACATTAGATATAATCAGATAGTAAGCTTTTCATCTATCTTACACCCTTTGCCATTGTACATAGATTTAATTAGTCAATACATTTACATTTAGTCTGCTTTAAATCCCAAGGTTCACCCACCTAGGTGTAGCAGGACCTGAAGTGTAGGAAATCATTAAACCTTGAAGGTTGATTTTGTCAAGTTAGTTCAAAAACATTACAAATCTAAGCATAGAGCCTGGCATCCTCTTAGGATCAGCAACCTGCATTTTTGAGACCTAACACCACTGTCTTTCAAGGCCATAAGACCAGTGGGATGGGTGTGTTCATTTGAATTTTAAGTGTTTGGGATGTTTGCAAGAGAGGGAGAGTTGGTGTTTGCAAGATTTGTTAGAAGAGGCTTAATATGACCATGTATTAAGCCAATTGGAGGAACCACAGAGGTATTTTTGGGAACAACAGATTGTAGGAGGACAAAACCCACAAAATCCATAGTTTTGGCATGTGTTCTAAATGCTCAAGTCATTGGTTGAGTTCTGTGCATGAATTTTAGGGGGGTCTCTTTGTATTTTAGGCCTAATTGGGGCTCTAGGTCATTGAGAGGAGTTATAGGTTGGGGTATACCGTCCAAAACAACCTATACCCAGTTTTGGATATGTGATAGGGAGTCCAAATGGGTACCTCTTGATTGTCTAAGTTCTATGTTTGAAGATCTATATCAAAATTTATTAGGACTGTTTTCTTTTTTTAGGGCTACAAGCCATTTCTTGGGTTTGTGAAGGAAGTGCTAATCCTGAGTTTGGTCTGCCTTTGAAAATGATTAGAATGGGTCCCACAACATCTGAAATCAAGCTTTCCATGAAGAATTTAGAACCTCTAACTGTTGTTCCCACTTTTGCAAACTGATCTTGAAATTTGGACTTTTTGGTGTAGTGTAAACCTTGTCAATTTGTTCTATCTTCCTCCTATCCAAGTGCCTCTACATCATAGTGGTATCAGAGCCATAAAAGGTTATGTTGTTGGTTGGATAAGACTTGGTATATGTCAGCAGAGGAGAGTGAAGGAGAGGCTAGCAATATGCCTCCGAAGGGAATGACCACTGAAGTGGTTAAGAAGTTCAAGGAGATGGAAGAAAAGATCAAAAGTAGAGTCAAGGAAGCACTCCAAGCAGAGTTGAAGGCATTGAGGATAGGGAAGAGGATAGATGAAGGGTCTGATGAAGAAGAAGGAAAAGAGGAGGAAGAAGAAGAGCAAGAAGAGGTAGAGGTACCTGTAGATCAAAAGCATTTCCTTGAAGCCATCAAGGCAATTGACAAGGATTCTTCAGAGGCTCGGATGGAGATTCCCATGTTTAGTGGCAAGATGAATGCTAATGAAGTCATGGAGTGGATTGAGGCCCTAAACAACTACTTTGAATACAAAGAAGTTCCTGAAAATAAGAGGGTGAAGTTTGCCAAAACTAAACTCAAAGGTGCTGCCCTTACATGGTGGAATTACACCCAAGGTGAGAGGGTAAAGAATGGGAAGAGTATGATCTCTTCATGGAGCAAAATGTTGGAGAGGATTAAGTCCCAATTCATTCCATCAGACTATGAAGTGCAAATTTACAAGAAGATGCAAAATCTCAAGCAAAGAGATTTGGATGTGGCCACCTACACCGAGGAGTTTCACAAGTTCTCTCTTCGTTGTGGGTACATGGAGGATGAAAAAGGTAAAGTGGCAAGGTATCTAAATGGTTTGAGGTTTAATATTCAAGATGAAATCAGTTTATTAACCCCTGAAACCATGGAAAAATGCTTTCAAGTAGCATTAAGGGTTGAGGAGAAGTTGAAGAGGAAAGGTGAGCAGCAAAATAGAGGAAGAGGTGACAGAAATTTTAGAGGTAGGGGCAATTTTGGAGGCAGAAATTAGTCCCAAAGAATTCAAGGGGAATCTAGTTCCCAAGAGCAAAGTGGAGAATCAAGTTCTAGAGGAGGCTTTAGAGGAAGGAGGCCCAATAGAAGAGGTAGATTTGGTGGACCAGGGAGAGGTCCTAATGTCTTCACAGGAAGGTGCTACAATTGCAACCAAGTGGGACATCCAGCCTTCAAATGTCCTAAAAAGCAAGCCTCAAGCTCTCATGGAGGAGAGAGAAGGAACCAATTGATCCAAGAGGAAGATTGCCAAAGTGTTAACTCACCAATTGGAAGTGCAGCCCTAGTCCATGAAGGAGAAAGTTTGATGATGAGAAGAACCATGTTGAAGGTGCCTCAAACACAAGAACCCCCTCAAAGGAAGACATTGTTCAGGACAACATGCAAGGCCTATGGTAAGATTTGTAAGGTAATTGTTGATTCAGGCTCAACTAAAAATTTGGTTTCCATTGAAATGGTAGACAAATTGAAATTGAAAAGACTTCCTCATGTTAGTCCTTATAAAGTATCATGGTTGAATAAGGGGCAACAAGTTTTGGTAGATGAACAATCATGGGTAGAATTTGAGATAGGAGAATATAAGGACAAGATTTTGTGTGATATAATTCCCATGGATGCTTGTCATTTGATGTTAGGACATCCATGGCAATATGATGTTCAATCACAACATGATGGTAAAACTAATTCTTTCATCATAACCAAGAATGGTAGAAAGTATAGAATGGATCCATTGCCTGATGAGAATGTAGAGAAGAATGTTGGGTCAAGTGTCATGATTGTGAGTGGTAACGAGTTTTTAGACACCCTTAAGGAGGAAGGAACCCAAGGGTATGCTTTGATTTTGAAGCCTAAAAATAGTCCTAGTTTGCATGATCCTAGTAAGGAAGAAGTCCCTAAGGAGGTGCAGCAATTGCCAGAGAAGTATAAGGGGATTATGGTAGAAGAAATACCTAATGAGTTGCCACCTATTAGGGACATAATCCATCAAATTGACTTCATACTGGGATCTACTTTGCCAAACAAAGCAGCCTACAAGATGACACCTTCCCAAAATGAAGAGATTGCCAAGCAAGTGCAAGAATTGTTGGATAAGGGATTGGTAAGAAAGAGCCTTAGCCCATGTGCTGTCCCAACAGTCCTAGCCCCTAAAAAGGATGGTAAATGGAGGTTGTGTATGGATTCTAGAGCCATTAACAAGATTACCATAAGATATGGGTTCCCTATGCCAAGGATTGAGGACCTAATGGACTGTTTGGGAGGGGCTAAATACTTTTCTAAGATTGATCTCAAGAGTGGGTATCATCAAATAAGGATAAAGCAAGGGGATGAATGGAAGACAACATTCAAAACAAATTAGGGTCTTTATGAGTGGTTGGTGATGCCATTTGGTCTATCTAATGTGCCAAGTACTTTTATGCGTCTCATGAATGAAGTGTTGAAGGATTTCATTGGCAAATTTGTTGTGGTATACTTGGATGACATTCTTGTTTTTAACAGGACTAAGGAAGAGCATTTGCAACATTTGGATCAGGTTTTGAAGAAGTTGCATGATGAACAACCAATGATCAACATGGAAAAGAGTGTCTTCATGAAGGAATAACTCACCTATCTTGGTTTTGTCATTTCCCAAGGTAGTTTGAAGATGGATCCAACAAAGGTAGAAGCCATTTTGTCATGGCCAACTCCAAAAATAGCAGGTGATGTGAAAACTTTTCATGGTTTGGCAACATTTTATAGGAAATTCATAAGGGGTTTTAGTCATATTTGTGCACCAATTTTGGATACCATCAAAGGGGGGCAGAAATGTAAGTTTTTTTGGACAAAGGCAGCCAATGATTCTTTTGAAATTCTGAAACAAAAGGTAGCACAATAGCCCATTCTTGTTTTGCCCAACTTTAACAAGTTGTTTGTGGTGGAAAGTGATGCTAGTAACCTTGCTATAGGGGCTATCCTAAGTCAAGAAGGCAGGCTTGTTGCTTTCTTTAGTGAAAAATTGAATGATGCTAAGAGAAAGTACTCTACTTGTGACTTGGAATTGTATGCAATCGTGCAAGCTTCAAAAAAATGGAGGCACTATCTTTTGCCTAAAGAGTTCATTGTTTATACTAACAACCATGCACTTAGTTTTCTGAATTCACAGGAAAAACTCAATCATAGGCATATGAAATGGGTTGAACAACTCCAAGCATATACTTTTTCAATCAAACACAAGAAGGGGTAGGCCAACAAATTGGCAAATGCATTAAGTAGAAGGGTGTGTATGGTTCAAGAAATTTAGTTGCAAAGTGTAGGGGTTGATGCTCTCAAGCATATGTATCAGGATGATGAAGATTTCAAGGAGGTATATGAAGTTTGTTCACAATTTTTAGACTCTTATCATTTTGATTTTTTTGAGTTTTTGTTGCAGCAGGGGTTGTTGTTCAAAGGCAGCCAACTATGTGTTCTTAGGTGTTCCATGAGGGAGAACATCATAAAGGAAAAACATTGTGGTGGACTAGGAGGTCACTTTGGGCTAGATAAAACATTGGATTAGGTGAAGAGATTTTATTTTTGGCCTAAAATGCAATCAGATATCAAAAAATTTGTTGAATGTTGTAGTATTTGTCAAAGAGCAAAGGGTACTTCATCTAATGTTGGTCTATATCAGCCACTTCCTATTCCTAATAGGCCATGGGAAAGTATTAGCATGGATTTTGTTTTGGGTCTTCCTAAGACTCAAAGAGGCTTTGATAGTATATTTGTTGTGGTGGATAGATTCAGTAAGATGGCTCATTTCTTGCCATGTAAATGCACTAATGATGCTTCTCACATTGCTAGTTTGTTCTTCAAAGAAATTGTTAGAATCCATGGTTTGCCTCTTAACATTGTGACTGACAGGGATCCAAAGTTTGTAGGCCACTTTTGGCGCACTTTGTGGAAGAAGTTGGGTACTCAATTGTCATTTACTTCAGCCTATCACCCTCAAACTGATGGCCAAACTGAGGTGGTGAATAGGTCCTTGGGAAATCTTCTTAGGTGTCTTACCAAACAACATGGAGAGGCATGGGATATGATCATCCCTCAAGCTGAGTTTGCCTACAATGATTCCACCAATAGGAGCACAAGAAGGAGTCCATTTGAGATTGTTTATGGTGTTCATCCAAGAGGTATTCTTGAATTGAGAGATCTCCATGGAGTGGAGAGGAAAAGTGCTCAAGATGAACACTTTGCATTGGCCATGAAGGACATCCATGATAATGTAAGAGAAACTCTTCAAAGGAACAATGACAAGTACAAGGAGAAAGCCAATGAGAGAAGGAGAGATGTACAATACAAGGTTGGGGATTTGGTCATGGCACATTTGAAGAAGGAAAGTCTTCCAAAGGGGAAGCCAACCAAACTCCTCATGAAGAAGATAGGACCATGCTGGATTGTGCACAAGTTTGGGACCAATGCCTATGAGATTGAACTTCCTCAAGGCTTGGCCATATCTCCTATCTTTAATGTTTCAGACTTGTTTCCTTTCAAACATGATCCCAATGTAGATTCAGAGGTAGATATGACAGCAGCAGGAGATGAAGAATGGGTTAAGGGTCTTCCACCCAATCAACCATTGAAGTTGGAATGCTTTCTTGACACCAAGGTCTTGAAGAAGACTAGAAAGAAGACATACAAATAGTTCCTTGTCAAATGGAGTGGCTTACCCATTGAAGATGCCACTTGGATGAGTGAAGAAGACATCTTGAAGCATGGTGTCATAGTTGCTGATCTACTTCCTCAAGAGACTTGAGTTCTCTTTCTACCCGGGGAGTATGGTGCAGGAGCACCAAGGAGACCAAAAGACTTATGTCTTGTTTTTTATGTTCATTTTGTTTGTTGATTCAATAAGGTCTTGAAGACCATTTTTCTCATGTTGTAATAAGAATCATGATGCCATGTTGTAATAGGCACTCATGCAATCACCTTGTAATAGGAGGCAATCTTAAAAGTCCTAAAGGACAGTCATACAAATTCATGTTGTAAGCCTTGCTAAGGCATGCCAAAGTCTTGTCAAAGGTTGAATTCCATTACCAAATGTTTGAAGGCACTTGTTAAGCCTAACAGTCCTAAACAAGGTAAGGACAAAACTGGTAATCAATTGTAAGTAGTAACAAACTACACAAGGAAGTTCGATGATGGAAGAAGTAGTTATGGCTTCCATCATTGACCAAACTGTATTCAATGAGGTTTTCAAGGTGTATACAAGTCTAAATACCCTTGAGCAAGAGCAATGTGTGTGGTGCAAGGAGTTCTATGCAATAAAAACACCGATTCTCTGCTGTTTTGTTATTTTTTTGTAGTTTCTAAAGAAGCAGTTCGTACTATTCATTTGTACAGAATAGTCATGAGCCCCAAATGTGTGGGATGAGTAGAGTGAAGGATTAACTTGCAATCAAGTCCAATTTGGTGTCTTGACATTCACTAAGGAGTTTTTTATAACCATATCTCTGGGACTACTCATTAAGAGAACCCTGTTTTCCCGAAGAAATCGCTGCTATAGGCCGTACAATCCTCAGGTACCATATTGTCTACTTTTGTTCATGATTTGAATTATTGAATAATGGAGTTGGTTATCATTTGAAGTGGGTTAGGAGTGTTAACTGTTGCATTGTAGGGAGATATAAGGTTTTCTTTCAAAACAGTCTTACTAAAACCTAAACAAGGGTGTGCTCCAAACGATGGGAGATTGACCATCCCACTGTCTTTCAAGGCCATAAGACCAGTAGGATGGGTGTGTTAATTTGCATTTTAAGTGTTTGGGATGTTTGTAGGAGAGGGAGAGTTGGTGTTTGCAAGATTTGTTAGAAGAGGCTTAATATGACCATGTATTAAGCCAATTGGAGGAACCATAGAGGTATTTTTGGGAACAACAGATTGTTGGAGGACAAAACCCACAAAATCCATAGTTTTGGAATGTATTCTAAATGCTCAAGTCATTGGTTGAGTTCTGTGCATGAATTTTAGGGGGGTCTCTTTGTATTTTAGGCCTAATTGGGGCTCTAGGTCATTGAGAGGAGTTATAGGTTGGGGTATACCGTCCAAAACAACCTATACCCAATTTTGGATATGTGATAGGGAGTCCAAATGGGTATCTCCTGATTGTCCAAGTTCTATGTTTGAAGATTTGTATCAAAAGTTATTAGGACTGTTCTCTTTTTTTAGGGCTACAAGCCATTTCTTGGGTTTGTGAAGGAAGTGCTAATCCTGAGTTTAGTCTGCCTTTGAAAATGATTGGAATGGGTCCCACAACATCTGAAATCAACCTTTCCATGAAGAATTCAGAGCCTCTAACTATTTTTCCCACTTTTGTAAACTGATCTTCAAATTTGGGCTTTTTGGTGTAGTGTAAACCTTGTCAATTTGTTCTATCTTCCTCCTATCCAAGTGCCTCTACATCAGAGAGAGAGAGAGAGAGATAACAATTACGTAGCAATATATGTTATATATATATATATATATATATATATATATATATATTAATTATTATATATATATTAGTTTTAGTTGTGCATAATACAACATATATTAATTATGTCAAGCCTGAGTACAATGCAAGATTCGTCCACTGTTGTTCCTTTGCATCCATTATGAGTTGCATACAAAACTAGGGGAGCAAAGGTGATATAAATAGAATTGAGGTGGCCATATGTGAATTTCTTAATTCACTAATTATTTCCTCAACTCCAAAGGTGTTCAAGCACAAACTGCAGTGAATTAGAAACTACACAAAAACCTAGCTTACATGATAACACATTCCAAGTTCTTAGGAATGGGCTCTTCACTTTAAATAGCTAAAGTGGGTTCTCTTGAGAAAAGGAACTTGTATAGATATTAATATTATATGCTATAGCCCATCACTAGGAAATATTTTAAGCAAAATAGTGCTTGCTTGTATTAGAAGATTAAATTTTATCATGCATCATTTGGAGTTCAGGCATTTAATTATCAATTTAGATGAGCTTGCATAAACTTTCATGTCAAGCAACCATTAAAACTTCTATTGGGGACCCATGGCTTGTGTGAGGTGTGTATTATTATTATATTATATAAATGCTTTACCTCCCTTCTAGGTCAATTGTTTCTTATGTTTTGAGGTGGATATATATCTTGGGAATTGTGGAAAACATTAGGTTCTAAGGATCAAGTGGATATGTTGAATATTTTATTGGCCCATGTAAAATATACTTTGAAAGTGTTGAGGTAAAGGCTTAGGTGGATATGTTAAACATTATAATTATTGGGGCCATCTTTTCCCGTCTAGAAAATTAATTGATGTACCTACCAAACGTCATGCCACTTCCACCATCTGTGTTTTAAATCTTGTCCCTACACATTTTTTGAAAACATTAATTCACAGTCATAAAAAATTTAGTTAATAATTGTATTTTTACATCGCTAATGGTAGATAGTAATTATATTATTTATTTCCTTAATAATCTATATTATACACAATATAATCTAGATATAATTAAAATATAGATGTCTTGTATAAAATAACTATATATTTAAATAACAACCATAAATAAATATTAGACATAATATATATGTAATATTTTAAATAGTATTATACATCAAAAAATTGGATTGAGAATCTAGCACTAATATTAAATTCAAAATATATAGGGAGTTACATATAAGTGGTCAAGAAGACCACTTCAAAATACAAAAAGTTGTCTCTTCAATCCAAAAAATGAATATTGTATCTTACTATATATAGTTCAGATTTAGGCTTCAAAAACTCAATATATAGTACTACTCTGATGATATAATGTGCACCTATTGTTATCATTTGATTTCATTTCCTATATTTTTATTTAACCCCTTTATGAAATTCTAGATTCTTGTCCATCACTGACATACTCCTCCATTTCAATTGGATCCTGGTATTCATCATCCCATCGGTCCTCATTGGCAACAAGTTCTTGCATCATTGGATCAACCTCAAGATTCTGCTCTGCTTCCATGAAGACATCATTTTGGCCTACATCCTGCTGTGCTTCCCAGTATTGATAGAAGTACCCTTGACTGTCATCCAACTCGGTACCACACTTGGAAATCTCTGAACTAGCTTTCCTCAGTTCTACACCAGGGTCAATTTGCCATGGTGGCTCTCTATCCCAAATATGGCACCAGTTATCACTGCCTTCATATTCATCCATACCTTGAATAGCTCCCAGTTTCAGAGAAGCCCTTAGGTGTTTAGCTAACACATTGAAGTTCTAACTGGATATTTCCCAAAGCATTCCTATTTCATTTTCTTTTATCTCCTTTTTTTTCAGTTTGTTATAAACCTCTTGAAAATCTATATATGAATTATAGAACCTGTGGTCTAACTTTCTTGAGTTGAATGCACAAAAATTAGTTTCTTTTATATCTTCTTTGTAGAACATAGTTCCTGTCTCCATCAATTGTTTGAACTTGTCTAAGGAAATTTCCATAGTTACTAATACCTATTCAAAAAAAAGAGAAGCAATGAGATTCACAAGAATCTCAGTGGGATCCCTATTCTTGCCCATAAATCTTTCTTCATTCCTTCTTTTCCATAAAAACCAAAGAATTTCAGTAAACAAAATTAGCCAAAAGGAGTTAGCTTTTACATTTAGACCATTAATGAATCCACAAACAATTTCTATTCTAATAATAGGAATAGATGTAGACCAATGACTAATATTCCCCATGAATAAATCCTAGACAATTTTTGCATACTGGCAGTCCAAAAATATACGAGACACAGACTCAGGTTCATTACAGACTGAACATATTACAGAATCAAGACCTAGGTTCAACTTATTTAACAACATCAACCATCTAAAATAATTTTTTTTAGGTTCTAGATTTTTGGACCAAATGCATTTAAAGGTTTTATTTAAGAGTTTACTATCTAGGGTGTTTCCCCATGTGGAACTGATATGGAGAGAGATGTTAGTGTTTTTAGTCATCATTTAATACATCAACTAAGGTTTCATATTGCACAACAAAGTTCCATCCTCCCACAACAATTTTCCAATATCATGTTTATCAATTATAGATACTTTTGGGCTGAGTCCGTTAAACAGATCATTGTTAAGCATTGAGAAAATTCTGGAGTGGATTCCATCCAATTGAAATTGATGTTTTATTGTTTCCCATGTTTTAGGCACTCCCTCTTCAAATAACTCACTCAAATTATTCAGTCCTTTCTCACTGCACTTTTTAGCTGGGCATCCTTGTGTTAAGGCAAGAAATTTGTTATTATGTTTAACATTCCACCAGATTGACCTTTGGTCCCATATAGCACATTTTTCCCAACCAATAGCCTCTTTACTTTGGATGAAGGGTTTAATGTGTTCCCATGCTTGCCAAATGCTGTAAAAGATAGCAGACCCCTTCGGTTTAGACTCGAAGTCACCAAACAGAGCATCATAGAAAAAGATCTTATCCCAACCTTTTTTATTAATTGGTACAGCCCTTTCAATATTATTTCTTACCAAGATTTTCCATGGTTCATTTCCATAAATGGAGTTGATAATCCATTTTGCAGCTAGAGCTATACCTTGAAGCCTCAAGTCTTTAAGTCCCAGACCCCCCAATTCCTTACTCACATAGCACCATTCCCACTTAACCAAGTGTTTTTTAGCCTTTCCTTTTCCATCTGACCACAAAAAATCCCAGATTAATTTATGAATGACATTAAACTAATATTTTAGAAAAAGCCACATGGAAGAATAGAAGATAGAGTATGCAGAAAGAATTTTTTGACAAACTTGGGTCTTGCCTGCAAGGGAAAGGTGCATTCTACTCCAATTTCTGAACTTCTTTTCTATTTTTGCAAAAAGCCAAACCCACATCTGCTTTAGAGAAGGGCAAATGGCAAAGGGGATCCCCAAAAAATGAACTTGTTTCGAGGGCCCTCCCATTGCCATTTTCCATCATCCAACCAATCTGGCTTGGTGTTAAGCCAAGTTAGAAGGATTGACTTGGAGTAAGAAATCTTTGAACCAGATGCTAAACATAAAGTATTCAATTTTCTCCAAGTTATCAAATTCAATTTTGGATATTTTGGGGAAGAGAGTCGTGTCATCTACAAATTGGACCTTCAACAGTCTATCTCCATTGGGTAATGAAATGCCCTCCATGTTTCCTTCTATTAAATCAGTTCTTAGTACATAGTGAATTGCCTCAGATGCAATAATGAACAAGGCCGGGGCAAGAGGACATCCTTGCCTAATGGACCTACCCATCAAAAAAGGAGCAGATGGAACACCATTAACCTCCACTTGAGCTGAAGTATCTACAAACAACATCTCCACCATTTTACAGAAGAACTCTGGGAAACCAATAGCCCTTAGCATTTTGAAAATAAAAGACCATTCAATCTTGTCATATGCCTTTTCAAAATCTAGAAGTAGAATTCTTGCATTTTGATTGGTTTCATTAGCCTAATGAAGGGCTTCCTAGCTTGTGATAAGGTTTTCTAAAATATATCTTCCTTTAATGAATCTAGTCTGTGTTGGACTAGTTATAATTGGTAGAATATACCTCAACCGAGAGGCTAATACCTTTGCAATAATCTTGTAAGACACATTTAAAAGTGTAATGGGTCTCCAATTTTTTAGGTCTGTTTTGTCCCCATCCATTGGCAATAATTTAATGATTCCTCTATTTATTTCTTTTTCCAAAGTCCCTTTTTCAATTGCTTCATTATATACTTCAAACAAGTCATCTACAATCCAGTCCAAGTTTGATTTGTAGAATTCAATAGGCAGACCATCAGCTCCTGGTGACTTGCCATTACTCATTGAACTAATGGCAATTTTAATTTCATACTTAGTTATCCTGCTATCAAGTCTCTCACACATTTCTGAAGTTATTTTCTTCTTGCAAATCCTTGCACATAGATCCTGAGCTTCTGCACAGCCTTGCTTATTATCTTCTGCTTTGAACAAGTTTTCATAGAACTTTTTAAAAGCCTATAGAATCTCCTCTTGATTGGTTAAAGAGACCCCATTCTCAACTATAGTTTGAAAATTTTGTTTGATGTTTTTGTATTTTAGAAGATTGAAAAAGTATTTGGATCCCTTGTCACCATCTTTCAGCCAATTAAGTTTGGCTCTAACTTTGGCTCCCTGAGCTTTTTTTATCTAAAGTTTCCTCAGACTGTGTTTAACCTTTCCCATCTCCAATATCAAATTTTCCTCATTCAGATTGTCTTGGAGCTCTTGTTCTAACCTGAGGAATTCATTTTGACAAAGAAGTTCCTCTCTTTTTCTGTCTAAAGCATACTTTTTCCCTACTATTTGGTACACTGATTTACATGCCTCAATCAAATTATTCCAAAATTCTATTCTTCCCTGATTCTTGAATTTCTCTTTGCAAATATTTTTTAGAGTTCTAATACCTCCAGTACAGTCTTGATCTTTCAAAAGCTCACAGTTTAGTTTAAAAGAGGCTCCACACTGCTTCCTTACCATTGGCTTTTGTGATTTCAAAGTGACTACTACTTTGATTGGATGATGGTCAGATAGAGGATTTGGGATAACTTGAATTTTATTTGCTTCTTTCTGTCTCATTACTAAGAGAGTTTTTTTCCATGTAAAAGTTGTCTAATCTACAATAAATTCTATTGCCTTTCTTCTGACAATTAGACCAGGAGAACCAGATTCCCCTACTACTATCTTTTTGCCCTTTCTAATGGATCCACCAGTTTAAGTGATTTCTTGAGTCTTAACTGGAAGAATTTTTCATTGCCTTTCCACTGCATCGATTTACCACCTTTTTTGTCTTGTAAGTGTTCAATCATATTGAAATCAATCCATGGGACTTTAGGCAACTTTGTGGCCATCCAATTCCATAATTCTGCTCTTCTAGTATATTCATTAGGTGCTTAGATAGAGCAAAGCCCCATCTCAACTCCATCTAGTTCCATTGTAACCCAAATACATCTGTTGCAAGGGGAAAGACCGAAATCTTTAACAAGTTTCCCCCATCTCCTACTAAGCAGTATGGCATTCCCACCTCTTCCCTTAACATGCTTTGAGGAAAAGGCCAAAGAATCTTTCCATACAAATCTTAATGTGTTCTAGCATAAAGCTTACATCCTTTGTTTCCTGAAGAAACAGAGCATCCATTTCTTTATTCTTGTTGTAAAAATTTCTAACCTCATATTTTCTATCTGGAGACTCCAATCCTTTGACATTCCAGGAGTAACAATGTATGTATCTCATTATATGGATGAAGAGGGAGATGAGGTGAGGCTTATGATGGACCAATCTATGCAAAGAATTTAGGAATTAGGTCATCCTTCCCTTTCTTACCTGGCTTAACTGAGCTGTTAGATCTACTCATATCTTTCCTTTTTCTACCTTCATCATCAGTTTTGTCACTGTCATGATCCTTGCCTATTCTTTCTTTCCCCTCCAGAGAAGATTTAGCTCTCCTGATGCTCTAATGGAGTTGGGATAAGTCTACCCCTAAGAGATCTGCTTCTTTTTCCTTTATGAACTCTTCTTTAAGTTTTTCTAGTTTAAGCTTTTGATCAGCCACTCCCCTTATCTTATCCAGGGCCAGTTGCTATGCATTTTTTTTTCTTTTTTACAATTATAAATCCATCATCTGTAATGCCCTCAATGTTTGAAGTTCCTTCTTTTTTATTAGGTTCCACTGATTGGGGAGCCTCATTTCCACCCAAGTTTAAATGGGCATTGTCTTGCATTGGGGTTTCTTCAATCTGGGAGACTAGAAGGGGGTCAACCTCAACTTCCATTCTTTCTTCTCTTGTGCCTAGGGAATAAAGGCTCAGACTATCATCATTAGTGCTATCTGAGTCACTAACATCTTGACGTTCACTAAAGGGTTCAACAGAGTCTGGCTTGTCCTTCGAAAGGGAGGCATCATCAGCAAGATTATCCTCTTGTCTAGGGTTTAATATAGGATTAACCCCTATAGAACCCCCAACCCCAGCTTCAAAGGAATCGAAGGCATTTTTCTCAGTGGAATCTCCTGGAGGGCCTTTGTTATCTTTTTTGGCTTGGTCTCCTTATCATTCATTTCAAATTCCATGTTATCTTTATTCATTCTTTTGTTTAAAACTAGGCAATTCTTCCTTACATGTCCATCTCTCTTGCACATAAAACATGAGTTTAGGCTTCCCAAGTTTATTAAGTCACAAAGAAAATTTTTATTCTCCCATTTAATTTCTAGTACATTAGGGATTTGAACCCCAGTGTCAAATGACACTAGGAGCTGAGCATCTAGATGGGGTAGAGTGGCCCTAGTTTCGTCCACCTTAAGAATTTTGCCAAAAGGTTTAATTATTTGAGGCAGGAAGTTCCAAAATTGTATCAAGACATCTTTAATTAATATCTATCTTGGCACCAAACATAATTTGATTTCATTTTGAGAGGTATTAGGAGACCATGGAAAGGCTTTGAACAATGCTGGGCCTATGTTCCAATAACTTTTTATCTACAACTCTTTTCTACATACTATGAGTTTTGAAAAAAATTACAAATAACCCTGGCTGGACCATTCTACAAAATGAAAAATGAATCCCTAATTTTTTGCTCCAAACTGAAACCATCCAATTATCAAAAAAAATTCTCAATGGAAGCTTCTCAATATTGATGCAAGTAAAGAACACATCCACAATTTTCAGCCGAGATTCCTCCTTTACTACATTCACTAATTCTAAATTGGGAATTAAAGAAACTTTTCTAGGCACTAAGGGGGACTCACCTTGCTCTCCCCCATCGAAGCACCTCCTTCGACTTCTTTCTTGTCGACTGCACTGTCTCCTCTGACCATCACCGCGACCGAGAAACGAGCATCTTCGGGCGCAACTTTGGCATCCTTAGCCCTTAAGATTTCCTTATATGATTTCTCTTGCCCTTGGTGATCATTTTTTGGAATTTCCCCATTTGTATTCACTTCCATCCTTCTTCTGCATTAATTACTCTGCTTCGTACTAGTACCTTCCACCTCTCACCACCCAGCCCACAAGCGAAAGACTCTGGCAACCCAGGGGAAGGGAATGGGAGGGAACATGATTTTTAAAAAATATAAAGAGGGCAATAAATCCAATGGTACAAGAATACAACATGCACACTATTAACAGGAAATAACATCACATTCAAATAAATGACTGCATATTACAGGAAACAAAAAAAACAAGCATACACTAATATGTACTCAGAATAGAATGAAGAAGAATTTGATCAAGGAGAGGGCCCCCCAATGGTAAGCACAGTAGGGTTTGCAGAAACCTTCGTGCAGGCCCTCTCAAAAAAATTCTCCCTTTATACATAAATTTAAATAACAATTATAAAGTAATATATATTAATTATTATATATATTTAATAATTTGTTTTATATAGAATATAATATATAATAATAAGTATAATTATAAATTGTATTATATTATATCTATTTTATAATAACAAATATAATTATAATATAGATGCAATATATAAATTAAAGATATAATTAAATATATAAAATTTTATATAGATATACAATTTTATAATTAACAATAATTTTAGAGCTATATTCAATAATTTATATTAAATATACTATATAATAATTCTACATTTTCAATATGTGTGTCTGGACCTTCTTGGCACTTTTTAAAATAGCATTGTTTACAAAAGACTAATGATTTCACTAAACAATTAAAGTTTCAACAATGGTTTCCACTCTTTGACAAACATGGGTCTAAGAATCTACTCCAAAACATATGAATCCAAAGGTAATATACAAATGCCCCCCTCACAAACTTATAATCTCAACGAGAATGAAAAATGACTACAAGTAAACACAAGGATAGGTACATAAGAATAATATCATCAAAAATTTGAATAAAAGAAACACACAAATACTAAGAAGCCACAATGAAAAACCAACAATTGTGCTCAAATTTGGTTAATTTGTGTTGTAATTGATACTACTTATATGTGTAAATAATAAAAATCATTTCAAAATGATTGCCTGTGAAGCCTATCAGTCTACTTTACACTAAAAAGTGCACTCAACAAAGAAATAATTAAGAAATTGAGATTGTTAGATAATAGTACCATTCTCGGCCCCATGCTTCCAAGCAGTAATGCAAAGCGTAACTCCACATTAATTATCCCTTTGTTTTATGTTTTGATCTCTCAAAAGTTTTTTTTATCTTGAGAAGGATAAGGACACTAAAGGATAGTGCATATGTGCCTCCAAAAATCAAGAAAAGGACATGCATGTTGATTACAAATAATTTAGTATTTCATTAAATTTTTTGCAATTGGTTTAGGATTTATCAAAGGTATAGCCACCATACCTAGGTATTGACCTACATTGACATCCTTGTTGATGCATCAACTACTAATTGGTCCATGTATCTCCACATGGATAGACTCATATGCTTGCAAGCTTTAACAGATCATAACTTGTGCTTCTTCTAATAGCCAGTAAGCCAAGTGTTGGCCTTGTGCAATCATATGCACATGTTGTTTTAACATGTCGAGAACATGAATGGATGTTTAACCCAATTATTATAATTGTTCATATATAAGTGCATTGCTCATTGATTAATATCAAATATAATGGAACTTATACTTCATGCCACAATAGTTATTTTAAGAAAACATTATAAATATGAGACACGTGCTACTAAATAAAATACCAAATATATTGAAACTTATATTTTATGTCACAATAATTCTTTTCATAAAACATTAAAAAATACAAATGTTCTTCTTTATCAACATGGGTGAACTTTCTTTCTCTCCTATCTCTACTTTGTAGCACTGTCATTGCCTAGATATTTTGTATGACATTCATTGTCCTTATAACATGTTTACATACTGAGTTTATTAGAGCATGAGACAATGCCAAAGTCGATAATATTATGTTGTTTTGGACAGGGATCCCATGTTAATTCCCACCAAGGTACATATATTATGTATTGAAATTTTAAAAATTTGCACTTAATGTTTTTCAATATTAAGTTTCTTAAAACTCTTTCATAGCTTGTATACCATCTTGAATGCTAAATTTTCTCCTTTTATTATTGTATTTTAATCTTCAACTCTTATGCAAGTGTCAAGATCATGCACCACTCCTATTACACTCATTTTTAACACCAACACACCTAGTGGAACCATACTTTTACTTCGAATATGTGTATAGTATTCCATAATTAGTGTTTTTGTCATTAGTATGCCATAATTAGAACTCCTAATTACTCCTTCCTCTTATTCTTCTATCTTTCATCTTCCTAGTGATATATGTCATCTTATCTTCTCTTTAAGCACACCCATTTGAATTTATCAGAGAAGGTGATATCATCTATTATATTGCATGTTTTAAGGGAGGCTTTATTTTTAAGACCTATAAATTGAATCCAAAAGATAATAAGTTCTATTTATTATATGGGCCTCAATTAGGGTTTGTTTGGAGCCCTTGGAGATAATATCTTATTTTTTTATTATATGGGACTCCTTCCTAGTGTTCTTGTTGTGAATGCTTTCCCTCTAGCCCATCCCAAGTGTCTTTCTATCTCTCTTCCTCTCTTCCTCGAGCTCTATATCAATCTCCCTCTATTATTCTCTCTTCCTCTATCACTCTATCTCTCTTCTCTATATTTTTCCCCTTCCTCTCTTTGTCCCTCTCTTTCTCTCTCTCCTTTTTTCCTTAGGAGACCCATACATTAGGTCTCGTGTTGAGAACTATTGGATTTTCCATGTGACTGGCAAGCATTGATTCCTTTTGTGTCATGATGTCCATACTTTTGCATGGCCTCTTTCAACACATTGTCTAAAACAATGTCTTCCAAATCGCTCTCATCTCTTTTTCTCTCTATCTCTATATATCTATTTTTCTCCCTCTCCCATGCAAATGACATGGTGCCTTGAGCATAGCTCTCCATGGAATGTGCCATATTTGGATTGTTAGCATAAAATCAGACCAAAAGTTAGTCTCTCTTTTCTCCATCCATCTAATTTCCCTCTCTCTCTCTCTCTCTCTCAAAGCTCTCTCCCTCTTTATCTTTGTATCACTCTACCTCGAGCTCTATATTTAATAATTTATTTTGTATAGAATATAATATATAATAATAAGTATAATTATAAATTGTATTATATTAAAACTATTTTATAATAAAAAATATAATTATAATATAGATGTGATATATAAATTAAAGATATAATTAAATATATAAAATTTAATATAGATATACAATTTTATAATTAACTATACTTTTAGAACTATATTTAATAATTTATATAAAATACTATATAATAATTGTACATTTTCAATATGTGACACCTCCACCTTCTTAACACTTTTCTAAATAGCAGGGGGAAGAGAGATATATTAAGAGAGGGATATTGATAGAGAGATAGAGATAAAGAGGGAGACAAACAAATAGAGAGATAAAGATGGAGATAGATAGATAGATGGGGAGATACAAAAGATCTATCCCTAATCATATGAAAGGATGCTCCCAAATCTAAAATCCATTATTTATTAGAGTCTAAAGAAAAGTATCCCCCTTTAACACTAGATTTACTTTTGGATCCAACAATTACTTATGCACTTGATTTTTCTTTATTTTTGAGGGAGATGGCTACAAAGCTATGTTTATCCATCTTGCCATCCTTAAACCTTTCTTGTTTGGGCTCGTATTACTGACTTTCATTGTCCCTCTTCTTAAAAAAATTTCCATGTGGTTCTCACCTCCACAATACCTACAAATAATGGGTTTTCTTCCCACCTATTGTACACAATATTTGGACTGAAGGTAATGCAAGCTAGATGAATTTAAGTTATTTTCTTGGTCATTTATATCTATTTTTCCCTTTTTTTCCTATTTGTTACTACTATTCTATTTTATTATTATTTTGGGCCTATTTTTACATGGTATCAAAGCTAGGATAGAGCTACAAATCTTCCAACAAGGTTGAGATATTGCTGGATTATATTTGTTTAGCTAGACAGGCTTAAAACACTAACAAATTTGTTACTATTTTTTTTTTTAAAAAATTTGAGAGTGATTTACATCGTTTCATCTTTCTCCCTTTCTTAGCCATATTTTTTTATTATACCACGAGTTAGTTGAGATCCTAATTTTCCTTTGCAAATGAGTGTTCGTTTAAACTTGGCATGGCTACTCAATCCACTAATAATGAGGATAGAACTAGATAGAGAGATGACTAGATAGAAGATATATAGAGATAAAGATAGATGGAGAGAGAAATAGAGAGGGACACATATAGATATAGAGAGAGGGAGATTGATAGAGAGAGAGGAATAGAGAGATAGACTACCTATTGATCAGTCATTTCATGCCAACAATAAAAAGATGACACATGTAATAAGCATTCCAAATTGGAGGTTAGTACTACATTAAAGATCATAGAGCTTGGTATGGGTTGGTCTAGATCATCTAGCTCTATTGGAGACTCATGAAATGGTACTTTTCATGTGAACGATCCAGCAATAAAGAAAAGAGAGAGTGACTTTCAATCGATTGTTTCATTGCAACAATCTGAATATGCAATGAGCTATTTTGAGATATCAATGACCGATAGTTTACTATAGTGATGCCTTGTGTTGTATGCAGGTGGCAGTAGTTGTGACTCTTATGAACAGAGATTCTCTTTTCAATCCCATGTGCATTCCTTATTGCTTCTCTTATATGACATTTAATAGAGCACTTCATTTTGTTATCCATCAAATGCTTTGGTAGACATCCATCCTACATAAATAATTTTGGGAGATGGTTAACTGGACTAGATAGATATTGAGCTTGTACTCGTGTAAAATGGAGCATGCTTGTTCTTTTCATTCCTAAGCTAAGTATAATGTTTTTTTAAGCTTATCTTGTTTGTCATGTACAACTTTATCAAATTCTTTTGGAATCAAATACACGGGATAATTAGCAACCTACATTTGGATCTCTCCACTTGAACCTAGCTTATATATAGTATACCTAGGTCATGACTAATGGAATGCAAGTGAACCCAGGTGTAGTGCATGAACAAGAATCTAGAAAGGGGATGCATGTAAATAGAGACTAGACACCAAACATGAAAGCTCACAAATTTGAAGTAGCTAATAAGCAAAACATGGGAATCTTGAAATCCATTACGATTATGTGAGGCCTACCTTTTCACTCCCTTATTTTGACCATTTTATATTACTGTTGGTGACACATTTTATACTTTTAGGGACTGTTGATCCCGATATGAAGGATTATTAGACTATATGCTTTTACCTTTGATTTATTATGTTAGCATGATTGTGATGAGATTAGATCTTGATTTGATTTACTGATGAGGGTATTGACATGTGATTTGCATTGTGACACTAGTTATGTGATTATTGTGATAGATTTATTATGCGATGTTATCTTGAGATGGATTATTGAAATGCAAATTATGAATCTATTGTGATGTGATTTTATGATGTTTTATATGATCATGCGATGATGTGAGTGTATGTTTTCCATTGCTTCGACTATGATATACATGTTGGAATAATCTTTTATTTAAGTGTGTAGATGTTCTAACCAAGTCATAGATAATTGGAGATGATCCCACACACTTTGTGATTTCCCGTGTTAAGCCGATCTAGCTCCAAGAGGAACCAAGATCAACTATGTTATACATGATGAAATTTTGTAATGTTATTGTGTGATGTTGTTTGGGCTAGGTCTACCCCTTTTATATTTGTTTGTAATTTGTATTGTAAAAGTGTAATGTTCATTTGATTTTATTTGTGAGTTTTTATTTTTGTGACCCCTTTTTATGTGATTTTACTCACCCTATGGTGCTCAAAATGGGTTAAAAGTGACCCTAGGTTGTACCCCTAGGGTCTAGGGACCATTTGAGCTTGTATAACCTTAGGTAAACTCCCATTTGGTTACTTAAACTTCACTCTGAAGTAAAGTGATGAAAATAGAAGTTTGGGAAGGAGTGAAAGGTTGGCTTAAACACTCAACCTCATCCACTTCTCTTTCCAAAGTTTGGGGGAGTCTTCAAGACCCCTAAATTGTGGAGGACTCAACTCCAAGGCTCTCCCACAATTGGTGAGGGTACCTTGGGGTTTTGTGGGCTTTCATAGGAGGAGATGATTGAGGCACTTGTAGTACCCACTCCTTCTTTGGCTCCATTTTTCTCTCCCACATGTGTGAGAGAGCACAGTGGAGGGGGCAAGACTTGGTGGAATGGGTGAGTGACATGTGTCACCACTACATTCTATGAAGCTTGCAAGTGGTTGTGTGGAGGAAGGAGGAGGTGACATGTCATGTCACCATTCCTTAAGGCTCATGAGAAAAGCCTATTTTAATCCCTTTTGAAGAGAGGGAGAGGGTTGTTGATTTGTTTTATTTTTTAAAAAATTTTATTGAATTTGGGGAGAGAGTTAGAGGATTTTTGGAGGCTCATTTTGGGAGAAGGACTTGGAGGTGGAGTTGGAAGGGCTCTTCTCAACTATCTTCATTGTGGGCTATAAAAGGTAGGATTCAAGACTAATGCCTTTCCTTATGTAATTTATATTTCTTGTGTGATGGTTTGTATGTGTGTGTTTTTACATTTTGGTGTTGTAGGGATTTTTATAGGTGTTGTAAGAGCCTCTCCATTTGGAGAAAATGCTCAACATGTATGGGGGTGGGGGAGGAGTGAATCTCCTCGGGGTCACATCTTTTTTCTTGTAGTATTTTGGCCTCGAGGGCACGTTGTGAAAATGAGCATTTTTGAATGGCTTGAGAGCCATGGAAAAATTATGTGAAAGTTGGTATTTTATGTGATGGCTTGAGGCCTTGTGAAAATTAGTTTTGGGAGTTATTTGGAATGACACTCTTGAGTTGAGTGATGTCCACTCCCCTACCCCTTTAAACTCATTTTTTACGAGTTTTATTTTGTGCAAGCCATGGGTGTTATTCTTGCTTGTTGTTTGAGTGTTTTGTTGTGAAGTGGAGTGTGTGTTCCTTGTGTGAGGATGATTTCCAAGCTTGGGGGTGACTCATGAGTGAGTCTATAGTAGGGAGGAGAGTGGTTTTTAATAGCTTTTTCCCCCTTTCCATGTGTGTTTTATTGCAGGTTATTTGTTGCTATGGAGCTTGGAAGATAAAAGGACTCTTTATTCTTAAGTTTGTCATTTGACTCTTGAGAGAGTCATGGCCAAGTTTGGCCTTGTGTAAATGTTATCAAGCAAAGAGAGAAGTTTACACCTCTCTTGATATGTAAAGATAAATGTTTTCATTTGTGTTGTATGAATTCTTTTTTTTTAAAGTTGAAAAATTTATATAGTTGCTGATTTTATTTTCATGAGAATGAGAAAATGTGCTTAAAAGATAAATGTATGCTCAAAATTGTTAGTAAATTTCTTATGTTCCCTTATGTGAATAAAAGAGAAATGTTGCTATTTAGAATAAAGTATTTAACAAAAAAAGTAGAGATAGAGTAAGTTGTTATTTTCATCTTAGAAGATTGTGAAAATGTGTTTTTTAAAAAAAAAAGAGATTTTGTTGCTTGTTTTAATTAAAAAAATAAAACAGATATGTGTTTTATTACTTGCTGTTTCAAAAATAAAATATAGATGCTCTACTTTGTTATCACTGTCAAGATTGTTCGTTAAATGTTCATTTAATCATGTGTTTATGCAAAACAAATTTATATATACATATGTATATGTTATATATACAAATTGGGTATATATATAATATATACATATGATTTTCTTTGTATCTGGTGTGACTGTATTTTATATGAGAGTTTGCTCTTTCAACATAATATATATATATATTATAGTAATCAAATATTAAAAAGTATATTTAAAAAAAAACGAACTGCACCTATTTTTTTACCAGACTGTAGATTTTGGGCGAATCTCATTATAGGATTTCCTATTTAGTTTTACAAAGATAAAAGAAAAAAATGTGGGGACCGTCACCCCCTCGCTACCCACAAAATACACACGTTGAAATCCTGCCATTTCACTTAGGAAAACTTAGGGTTTTGATCAATCGATCCTAATCCTAATGGTGATGCTTCTCACGTCGCATTGACCCCCTTAGTCGGCTTCCACCTCGTAGGGGAATGCGCATGTGATCGCATTACTCCGAATTTGACTGACATGTTTACGCCTTATGCGTATTACCACCGAACACGTTGACGTGTGCGAGGGGGTTTTTAGGGATGCGTGGAATTTTTTTGATATTTCGTGTCATGACCACATGACAAATGTGGACATGACACGTGTGTTGCGTGTCATGACCGCATGGAAATGTGGGCATGACCGATTATACAAATTAATTCATGACACTCGAAAGAAAAAAAAATGACATGGGCCATAAGGATACAACACAATCATCATTCACTTAAAGACATGGCAATTGAACTTCCACAACTCTTCGGAGTACTCATTGTACACCAAAGTGCGATTACTAGTTATAAAACTATTGGTGCACCCATTAAACCTAGAAGTCCAATTACTAGTTATTTAATTAACTCGAAAAATTTAAATAATCTAATTTTTGTTAAGAAGATTAAAATTTCCTTTATGAAGTCTTAAATTAAGATGCATTCATGCCCTCAACTTTCCATGAGAACTTCACCTAGTCAACATTTTCTTTTTAATATAGAGAAATAATATTCTCAACGAACCTCATTCAAACTCTAGAAAACTATGGTCAAATACATTGTTTCCATAACAATAACAATAACAAAAAGGATTTATTGTGTTTTCGAACATACCAAGAAAAGTCTTCCTTTTACAACTAATAAAAGTACTTTCGAGAAAGTGAAAAAAAAAAAAAAATTCATAAAAGGCGGCCTACAAATACGACACGAGGACTTTTCGCGGCTTTGTTTTGAATTCAGATATTACATTAATAACCATTTCAGGAAGCCTTTGGACCTGCTGCTGGGGTTTTCAGCAGTTGTAAGAGATGGTTTGGGTATTCTACTTAAGCTAATTACTTCGTATTTTTTGGCCGGCGCTTGAATTTCCGCCATAAATTCAACGATTCGGCTTCTTGATCTTTTTTCTCCGCGTCATTTGAGCCCCAGAGTAAGAATTTTGACACACATTAGCATGGAACTGGTTTATTTATTTGTCTGCGATAAGTTTAGCCATGTTTAGTGCAAATTACTGGTTTAGAGATATAGAGATTTTATCCAAATCTGTTGGGTCTCGACTTAAAACTTGTTGCTATGAAATTTTCTATGTCGATTTGTGTCCGATTCTGTGGAGCCGAGCTGTTTGTTCATCGCAAAGTGATCTGAGCTGTTTTCTGCTTTAATTTCTGTGCAGATTTATTGTCTCTGATTTGTACTAGTTGCTATTTTGCGGTGCTGTATCTGCTTTTCATTCCCGAGGTTTCGACCCCGTGACCTGCCACTACTGTTTATTTATATTTTGACCGTGAGGCTTTCTTTGCGGGTTTCAACCATCGGCAGCTGTCGCTGTCAGGCATCTTATCCCGGAGGATCTGATTTTCTCTAAGTTGCCTTTCGAGTACAAAATTGAGCGCAAAATAGGAGATTCAGTCCGATCATCTGAATCCTGTGTAGAAAGAGATATTCACTGCAACGCGGCCGTTGCAGCAAGTCTTACACAGACAGCGAGCTACAATCCATTGGCAATGGCCGTTGTTGTGGACCTTTTAAATACTCAACGGCCCCGAGCCATTGTGTTTATTGCAAGTATGCTATGAAGTAATATGGCAGCATTAGCACCAGGACTAGCATTAGCACTGACTTGCAAACGAATTTGGCAATGCCGCCCTATATTGCTCGTGCGGCTTCAAAGGTATGCCATCATTCCTATCCACTTTTATAAATTTTTTTATGGGGTTTTAGTTTCTATTTTGGATTAACGGTTACTCGTCTGCTGTGCTGTTGGAGTATAGGTATGGAGGAGAATAAGTATGGAAACAATGGTAGAATTGCCCCTTCTCCTTGAAAGATGGAAATTTCTACTGTTCGGTCTTCTATGCCAGGTCACCAACTCTTTTTTTTGGGGGTTCGATTAGCAACCTCTTTTCTTTCTGTATATATATATATCATCGCAGGGCATACGTGATTGGTATTTGTGGTAGAAATGACAGAAGTTAGTACCTAATTTTAATGCGTACATATCATATGTCTAAATCAATCCTAGATTGTGAGATAGGTCGTGTCTGTACCTAACGCTAATGTGTATATATTATGTCTTATATAATATATATCATGTCTTATATATATGTATATCATGGCAGGGCATAGGTGATTGGTATTTGTGGTACAAATGACAGAAGTTAGTACCTAATTTTAATGCCTACATATCATATGTCTAAATCAATCCTAGATTGTGAGAATAGATTAACTTTTAAAGTTCAGAAGGCTAAAAATAGCCTATGAGATATCCAGCCCAATTATATTTGCTTCTGTCTTTCAGTTCTTCTTTTATTCAAAGATATAACCAGTTTTGGGACTTTCTCATATGACCCCTCTATAAATAAAACATGCCAAAAAGCTGCTGTCAGGAAGCCCCCATATTTTGCCCTGATGTCTGTATAAGTGTTGTAATCTAAAATAAAGTGTTTTTCTGAGATAGGTCATGTCTAAACACACCAATTAGTACCTAAAGCTAATGTGTATATATCATGTCTAAATTAATCCTAGATTAGCAGACAGGTCTTGTCTAAACTATCACATCTTATATATACTGTGTTTCTATAGAAATGTTTGTACAACAGAGGGAATTAATTTAGCTCTGTGTATTTTGCAAAAGAATTCGTGGATTGCCAGTAGGTTGTCTTTTTTTAATGATTATAATCCTTTAAAAATTAGTAACAACCTAAAGGTGCTAGTGGGTGGCGATTAGCCAAGCATTGCACATTTATATCAGTTTGTCAGTCATTTCGTGCAGTGCTACATTTGCTTGAACAACAATTATTCTGCATACTACATTTATAGAACTTTCCCAACCTTCCTTCAGACTTTCTGGGATATTGCATTAAGATTGATTTGGAACACCCAAGATTCATACCTAAACGGAGAAGATGTTATTATATAGCATAGGATCTAGTGTCTCAGACGGGCCCTGTTCTGACATCCTGAACTTTATATTATTTTCGATGAATCTTTGGCCTGTAAATTAGTTTGTTCTCTAGCATTTATCTTTAGACTTATTGTTTTCCTGGCTTATGAATTGCACGTCTGACTGAGATTGGCAGACCATATAAGGTGACCTAGGTTTTGAATGAACATTTTATTTTGTTTATCCGCGTTCTGGAATAGTTTGAATGACATGAATTTATTTCTACACTCAGTCCATTTTAATATAGATATTGTAATGTCACCTTTTAATCCACAGCACTGTGTGAGTGTTCTGGAGTGTTCTGTCAGCAGTTAGGTAGGAAGTGAATGTTCTGTCAGCATAGGAGTAGCATAGTTGAAACTGTAGTTGATTTCAGTTAGTTAGGACTGGAATAAGGAGAGTATGTGGTCAATTTGTTAGGACTGTAGTGGACTGGAATTAAGGTGAATGTGTGGCCAGTTCACCGTTTGGAACTGCCTTAATTTGAGGGATTGTTTTGACCGTTAACTGTCCAGTTTGAGGAGCTAGATTTGTTAGTTAACTTGCCCACTTACTGCCAGCATCTGAGAGATGTCATGCCTTTGATTGAGGTGTGCTGGGAAAGGAAAGCTTGAGTTATATAATATTATGATGCACTGGGCAGAGGAGAAAGGATACACTTCAGAAATTTGAAAACAAAAATCATTTTTTTTCTTGGGCTGGTTGTTGTGTTTCAGCAGCTGTGGCTTGGAGACGAAACCCTCCAGGCACAAAGATCAGGCTTTTTGAGGACGGAAACCCTTAAGCAGCAGACCTGCATTCAGACTGACATTGGGAATACCAGTAGTGTCTAGCTCTGCAAGTGGGCGTGTTTAGTAAGCTGTATTAGTTTGACAAACTTCAATCTGCTTGTGTACTGTTTTGAAGAAATATTAATAAAATACAAAAATATCTGTTGATTAGAAAAGTTTAGGTTTTGTCTTCTGGTTGCAATTGTTATTTCTGGGTTATTTTCTGTATGTTATTAGTAGAGTCGTCACAGATCTATATTCTACACAGCTTCTACAGATGCCTACTAAGTGGGAATAAGAAGCTACAAACATGAAAAAATGCCATGGACGATCTGCTAGAATGGAAACTTAAGGCACAGAATGGCAGGGCTATGTTACACTTTTTTAATTATTTTCCCATCAATTCCCCAGCACCAAGATGAGTCTGTCTTACATCCAAGATGGATTACACAGGTCAAAAATCAACAAGAAAATACAAATATGACTGATCTTATGGCAAAACTTGCAATGGCATCTTCAGGTATTTCATTGCATACTACTACAATTGTCTCCGTTGAAGCACTTGTAATATGGTCTTTTGTAAAATTAATGGAAAGCCAATATTCAAGTTTCAGACCATTGGTAGATGCTCATATAGTCCTTGTTCTACATCACAAAATTTTTGTGCCATCATTGTGGGTCTGTCTTCCATTCAAGATGGACTCCACAGGTTGAATTTCTGTAGCATGAAATTTAAGATACAAATGAGATTATTTAAAACTGTCCTTAGAATCTCCTGCTATTTTATTGGAATTTAATAAGCTGTTTCCATTAAAATATGATAATATAGTCCTCTGTAAACTTATGGAAGACCTTGCATTCAAGAGACACTCCATGGATTGGTCAAGATATAGTCCCTGTATCATGGCCCCAAAATTTCTTGGCACTAGTATGCATGTGCCTACAATCCAGATGGACTCCCCTGGTTCAAATTGAGAGAACATTTAAAATTCATACATAAATTCTCTTACAATGTAACTGGCATCTGCATCATCTGGTATTACATTGATACGATCCCAGTCTTGCATGTGTATTTCTGCCCAGTGCAGGTTGATCACATAATAAATAACGAAGCTGAAAGCTGATGTATAATTTACAATGCCTTGAAAGTATGAAATTTATAGAAGAATTTCAAACTAGCGAGATCCAAAATATTGGAAGACTTACTCTCTGCACAGTTGAACCCAGAAGACACGTGCAAGTTTTAAAGTAGGTGATGCCTCCAACACGGACAAGTTTGGTCAATCAGCCTTTGGTCCTCATAATAGTAATTGTTCCTTTCCCCTCTGTGTGAATTTTAGTCAGAGCAACTACAGCCTTGCCATGGAGGTTTAGCGTAGTCACCAACAGGATGTTGAATTGGCGTTTTTGGGGGCATTAGCGTCTGCTGGTTAATATCATTAAGAGTCACATCCCCTTCTACTCCTCTGGGTTTCACTACTACAAATGGGTATGCCATAGCTGTTGCCAACTTAGGCTTACCCTGTGAAACAACTATCCTCCAAATGCAAGTATATTAGATTGGCAATTCTTATCACCAAAGGAAAGGAAATTGAGCAAGAACATTATAACATTGTAGATGTCTTTGGGAAAAAGGTTTACTTACTGGACAAGGGTGGTGTGGCAGAAGATGTTGATTGTAAATTAGGCAATGAAACTTCCTTTTCTGCATAAAATTACAAATTATATCAATCAAATATGTCAGGCATGTGCATACAGTTATGCAATGGGCCTATAGAACCATCATGCCTAGATTTGAACACTCAGGTCCAAGGACACTCCAACAATGTTCAAATAGGGTTTAAACAAGTTATGCAAGTATCAATCATTGAGTCTGACGACGAAGAGAGCAAAGGCAAAAATATAATATTCAATTGTGTTCCTTTCAGATCAAGTTTAAGATGGATTGGTTTTGAAACATCCAAGAAGGAAACTCAATTTATTTACTTACAACTGTTCATGGGAGCCTATATTCAGGCCTTCTCGTTCATGGATATATCCAAGCATTCAGTTTTCTGAGGCTTCATTTGCATAATAAAGGTTTTCTTGTGCTTACAAAACTCGATCCATTATTGTCCTGAATAAGTATAAAGCAGCCTGAGCACATAGCTTGTTTTGAATACATACCAGAGAACCATAGAGCACCACTTCCTGAATCTGGGGCCTGCATTTCCTCATATCCAATTGACAGAGTACTGCCACAACTATCTGTTAACACAAATGATTCCCATAGTTAAGATAATATTTGATAATGAGATTTATAGATACCCCAAGTGTCTGTGGCTCACCAGTTTTGTGGCTTCTTCAAGTTGCTGAATTGGGTAGGAAGCAGAAATGGCAGACCCAGATTGATCTCCACAGAAGAGAAACATCTACCTTCTTTTACACCTGTGACTGTCCTTTTCACTGGGATCTTGAATGTCTGTGACCTCAATATTAACTACAGTAAACCCAAACTACAGAGTATAATGGCCTATTGGCCAACTTGTTATTATTTTCTATGAATCTTTGGCCTATAAATTAGTTTGTTCTCTAGCATTTATATTTAGACTTATTGTTTTTCTGGCTTATGAATTGCGCCTCCGACAATCATGGCAACCAGTGGAATGACATTGGCACACCATATAAGGTGACCTAGATTTTGAATGAACATTTCATTTTGTTTATCTATGTTCTGGAATAGTTGGAATGACATGGATTTATTTCTGCACTTTAGTCCATTTTAATATAGATATATATTCTTTTCCTTAGCAAGAAACGAGTTCAAAGCACTAAGAAGTTGGAAGAACTACATAACCAAAATGAAAACAGCTGTATAACACAGTAGATATTATACAGCAAGGAGATGTGAAAAAAGTAAAAAACAAATAAGTGATTTGATTTTGTTGGTTGCATGTGCATATACCTTAAAGAAAACACACACTCAACTCTTGCACTGGGGTAAACCTTCAATATTCTGACAAATTCTAAGATTCTAAATGGAAAATTTTCAATAATAAGTAGATTTCAATGCAAGAAGACATCATTCTATCATAATTTTCTGAGTTACAAACAGACAGTTGCCAGCATCACTACAAACATCAATCACTCATGAACTTGGCGACAACCTTAGTTCCCTCAGAAACAGTGTGCTCTGCAAGCTCCCCAGGAAGAACACAGCTCACAGCAGTCTAAGTCTCCTGTGATGTGATGGTGTGATTCTTGTTAGAGCAGGCCAATCTGGATGACTTGCTAGTTAGCTTCTCAAATATATCATTGATAAGGCTGTTAATAATGCCCATGGCCTTTCTGGAGACTCCAATGTCAGGGTACACCTGCTTTAGAACCTTAAAAATGTATATCTTGTAGGACTTGATGCTCTTCTTATGCTTCTTCTTGCCTTTCTTCTCTCCTCCTTTGGGCAGCTTCTTTTTGACCTTGGGAGCCTTTTTAGTAGGCGCAGGGGATTTACAATTGAATATTGTTCCTAATCCTAGATAAATACACAGCAAATCAGAAACATTATTAGTAACTGCTCCACAATTCATTCCATAAGTACGGAAATGCAGGATTACATAAAGACTTTAGAGGCTTGCAGAATCAATGCACCATCTCACCATTCTTTGCCCTCTACACTGAATAGCTGATTGATTGAATTGAATGATCTTCTCCTGGTAGCATCTGATTTGATCCAACACTGCACTGTGCCATCTTCTTATCGCCTGATTTCTCATTACACAATAAGCAAAAAGATCACTCTACTTGTAAAAATTTAAAAAACATGTAGCTTCAGCAAGATGTGGGTTTATAAAACGTAAGATAGCAGAACTCATATTTTTCTAACATGTGAATATTGGAATTTCGGACTCAATTTTTTGGTGAGACATGCAAGATTGGCCAAAGCTCATATATAGAAAAAAACAATGTAGGAATATTTGTTAATTACTTAAGCTTGCATTAGGGGATTCTAAAATACAAGAGATTTGAACAACTAAAGATATTTTTAACGAAATGAATGAAACATGTGAAGGATGCTAATCTACACCCAATTTCTCCAAAATAATATCTTTCATGCTCGATTTTAGCTCAATTAATTTCAGCTTCTGTTCGGCCTTGGGAGCCTTTTTAGTAGGTGCAGGGAACTTCTCAGAGATGGGCTTTTTCTCAGCCACAGGCTTCTTCTCTACCTTGGGTGCCATTGATATAATTACACAAACTAAAAATCAAATTTAAATTATTCTCGATCAATCAACTTCTAAAATAAAATCCCTAATAGACAATTGAATGGCTGTTTTTTTTCTAATATATATATTTTTATGGTTTATGGTTCTTTTTTTGAAAATATTTTTGAAATGTCTTCTTTGGATTATAAACCTATATGGATTCAACTCCTACAGAATCTAGATTATTAGCTGATGTCAAATGGGCCTGCAGATTTTATGGTGGGAATGTATTGTATTCTATACCACATGTTATTTTTCTCTCCTTTGTTGTGGATTGTGTATCCAGACTCGAAATGTTTTCCAGACATTACGCTGGAATTTGGTTTCTTTGTAACCCAAGAACTCTGTTACATCTGGAATCATCAAAATCTCCTGAACTAGGGATGCCATGTTTTTAAAGGTGGGCTGCTTCTAGGGCTAAAGTTGGAAATGGACCCAGTCACCAGCAGAGGAGAAAGGATACACTTCATGGAAATTGACCATGATCCTAAATATTGACCATAATCCTAAATATGGGCATATTATCATACATACACAAACCAAATGGGCTAATCTACATTTTGTTCAATTGAAGTTAATTACTTTTCTGTTTTGAGGGTGGATTGCTTGCAGGGCTGAAGTTGGCTATATACCCAGTCAGCAGTTGATAAATATTACAGAAACTGTCTGTGGTATCTAAACATGGGCATGCACATGCACATCTGTACACAAGGAATGGGAAAATCTACATTGTCCAATTGGGCATGTGGTATATTCACATGCACATATACTGTAACCTCAGGCCATACACAAATAAAAACACAAACATCTCTTAAAGATATGCACATGGATACGTGCAAATACAAGCACAGAGGCAGGTTTAAACAGCGCTTAATTAATTAATGGTTTTCAGAAAACGCGGCCACTGGCAGATTTGGAGCCAATGCTGCATATTTGCGTGTTTTTCCTACATTATGTAAACACATAAATGAGTGAGTATATCTGTATTTTGTCAAATTCCATAAAACAGAGCATGATCAAATGTAAAGAGCTTAAATGGTAAAAAGTAGAAATCTACAATTTAACCATTTACATGCAAACCATTATAGGTTCTCAAACTAACTTCTATCTGATGCTAATTTCACTTCTTAGTTCTCTGCACAGTCTCAACAGCTTGTAGTCTTTTCCTCCTCATATGTCCTACTTCATAAGCACAAGCCACAATCAACCCAAATGATCTGTCTACTCACTGTCATAACAGATTGCATATCAAATGTAATTAACTAACAACCACAAAAGACAATATCGAACAAATCAAAACCACACGAAATATTTATCAATGCAACTTTGCATACCTCGGTCACTATTACTTATTCGAGTTCTGCATACAGAAGGGAAAATAACCCATGTTAAAACACCGGTCTTAAACTACCTCATAGGTATGGTTAAAAAACATATGCGCACCTTATTATTTGGTATGATTTTAGTATAAAATCGGACAGCAGAATCACAAACGGGAGCAGAAAGACAACCACCCATACATTGAACACTGGTTATGCGACATGGTAAGTAAGCAAGTCTTTAATTAAGTAGGAGCCACAAAAGACAACAATCATAATACCAAACAAATCAAAACCACACGAAATATTTGTCAATACATCCACATAGCCTCACATTATCTATTGTTGGAATGTATTCAGTTTTCTAAGTTACAGCTGGCACATATGAAATGATGCAGCATCCGACAATAGCTCAAAATAATATACCTAAATTATTTAGTTTGATCTGTTTGTAGATTCTTCAGACGATAGTTTTTTGGGTTATCAGGAAAGTTGAGAGAATAATTGCCCTACTGGAGCCTTGTAAAAGAATATGGACCTGCATTCACTTTTTGGCTAGAGGGGTCTATTGACTGGTTAATGCTACTCCAAATCGCTAGAGAATGGGTTCTGCATAAGTTGAAATGCAATTTTAGATGTTTTGATGGTCTGCGCGGAAGGATCTGATCCCCAGTATTTACTTGATGAAGCTAGACCCCTACACAAATGTCTGTTTGAAGATTGTCTTTTTGTGCAGATAGAAATGTCTAGTGCACTTCTGTGCGCTGCTTGTGAGTTTTCTAATAGCATTTTGTTTATGAGTGAATCTCATTTTCTCAGGTTTTATATTCCTGTTATTTTTTGTTTAAAAAGCAGTGATTCGTATATCAAAAGTATCTGTGACACAGTTTTCTTCATAAATCAAAATATAAAGCAAGCATGACAATATCCTAACTCATTCGTCAGTAATATGGAATGAAATTATATACCAATCAACTGGATTAGTACTCATTCCCTGTGATGAGCAAGTTAAAGAGACATATATTTCCCATTCTCATTTGCTTGTTCTCATAGATTTAAAGGTTCACTCCGTTGCACGAAAAGGCCAACTAGATCACAGAGCACTTTGAGAACTATTACTTCATTGCAACCTTTGAAAAGCTCCATGAAAGATATACTAACTATCTGTATGGTTTACATTGTGCAGTATCTTCATGGTTTAGCTGCTCGAGGAGTTCATTATTTACATCGTCCTGGGCCAACCCTTCAAGATGTTGGGTTTATGGTTCTTCCCGTAAGTATCGTACTATTGTTTCATAGATTTGGAATGTTTATACCAGTCAAGGTTCCCATAGTGCCTATGTTACTGTCCTGTTGATGGTTAATTCTTGATATGAAAAGGACAAATACTTTTCTAGATTTGTTGATTGATTCATAGCCTTGGATTTCAATGAATTTTAATAGCTTGCAAATAGCAAACTTAACCTTTAGGCTTTATTCCTGTATGGCAATTGTTCCGATATTAAAATGTTCTTCTTTCACCTGTTTCCTTTCTTTAGTTTTATGAATTGTTATGCTTGTGTGCAAAATAATTGTGCATTTACATTCAACATGAATTAACTAAGGAAGTCACAGCTTTATCCAAATTGTTGCCTATAATGGCAATTAATTTATTATTTTTATTGCTTCAGGAACTCGGACAAGAGAAGGCCTACATCAGCGAGACAGTTTTCAGCATTGTCTTTTTTACCTTTGTCTTAGTAAGTCTGCTTCTGTTTTTAGATTTATCTTTCATATTCATTAATGCATCTTATTTTCAGTTGCTGTCTGACATTAAGCAGCTGTTAACATTTCAAATATCATGATATTCTTAAATATACTTTTATTAAAGAATATTGTTATATATTTTTTCATCTGTAAGTACAGCATCAATGAATGACAGACAACATGTGTATGTTGGTATGTTAAATGGTTCTATCTATTTAATTCTGGATAGATTATTTGTTTTTCATGGGCTTGTATGGGGTTTAGATCAAAACCTGGCTGGTGAACAACAAAATAAAGAACATGTTCTGAAAAATTGTGTTCAAAAGTGAAAGGAAGCAAGATACGCGGAAATGCCTCCTACACTAATCTTTAGAGGAGAGTATTGTGCAAATTTTCAATATTTACAATTACAAAAATTAGAAACACATATAAACATAAAATAGACAATATACCATAACACAAGGTGTACGTGGAGAAAATCGGGAAGAAAAACCCCACACTCCAAAACAGCCCAATGTTTTATTTAGTAAACAACATAGTTACAATACAATTGTAGAGCAAGCCTTTATAGGAGTATCATGAACATTTAACTTTGGAGTGATTTTGGTAGCATTTTGGTACTTGCAAATTAATTCATATAAATTATAACTCCAAGCACCATTAAATAGGCGAAACACAAACTGGAAACCATAAATGGTTTGGGAAAACCATTAGCCAATACAAGAGAGGTATGGCACTCAAATTCAAAGCCCATATTCCAATGCCTCCCTTTGGTCTTGGTCATCCCAACTATTTTTAGCATATTCTCTTACAACTTGTGATATGTCATAAATGTCATATTTGACCACCCAAACTTGAGCGCCCCAATTTGTCTTCATTCCTAATGCATAAAGATGCCCGGATGACAAGTGTCCACACCTGTCATAATGCTAGGCAAGACTTGACATGCCCTTACGCGTCATAAGAATCTGTCATAAGTAACTCCCGTTATAACGATCTTACAACTCCACAAGATGTTGACACATGGCTAAACAATGCCACCTCAAAGTGGGGCGCCTACCTCCTCATGTGAGGACAAAATCCACTAAGGACGAATTCCATGTCATCTCCAAATGGGATGCCAATTCTCCCACGAGAAGACAAAATACACAAAAGATGAAATAGTGAATACATACAAAAGTAATAAAACGAACATTAGGGATGCAAGGTTGAGACACATTTTTCCAACATTCTCCCACTTGTTGAACACCTTGCAAGAGCAAAAGGGAACTATACCATCATTGAAATCTAATTTCTAGGGGTTGTGAGGCCCATAGACTCATTGTACCATCTAAACTACTATGTGGTCATGGGCTTTGCCAATGAATTTGCAACATTCATCAAAGTATCAGCTTTCTCCAGCATCACCCTCCCATCCTTTACTAGGTCATGGACAAAATGGTACTGGACATCCATGTGCTTCATCCTCACATGGAAAGTCGGGTTCATAGCCAGACATATGGCACTTTGATTGTCACATAGAACTGTAATAGCTCTTGCATCTAGCCCAACACTAGAACACAATCTTTTAAGCCAGATGGCTTCCTTACAAGTATGAGTAGTTGCCATGTACTTTGCTTTTGTAGTGGACAAAGCAACCACAACCTGCTGCTTACTCATCCAACTAATAGTACCACCAAACATAGTGAAAACATATCCACTGGTGGATCTCTTGCTATCAACATCTCCAACCCAATTTGAATCCACAAATCCACGAAGACACATTAAATGTTGGGTCCCTGTAGGATGACCATGATAACAAATGGAATACTCAAAAATACCCTGCAAATACCTAAAGACCCTTTTCATTTCATCCTAATGTACTCGTCCTGGATTAGCCATGAATCGGCTAAGGATTCCCATTGCTAGCACAATGTTTGGTCTTGTGCAAACCATAGCATACATCAAACTCCCAACGACATTAGTCTAAGGTACTCTACTCATATCCTCCATCTCACTAGGATAGTTAGGACACTGCTCAATTGATAACTTCGTCCCCATTGTAATAGGAACACACAATGGCCTGTAAGCTAACATGATGAATCTCTCCAACATTGAGTTCACATACTTACTATGGGTTAACCAAAGTTTTCTATTAGTTCTATTTCTTCTAATCTCCATCCCCAAGATGTACTTGGTTGCCCTTAAGTCTTTCGTCTCATATTGTGTTGAAAGCTAAGACTTCAATTCACAAATCAAACCTTTCTCATTATCGAAAAATAACATATCATCAACATATAATGCAATAATGAGAAAACGATCACTGTCCATCTTGTAATAGATGCAGTGATCCAATTTGGATCTCAGAAATTCCAAACCCAACACAAATGAATCAAACCTTTGGTACCACATCCTAGGAGATTGCTTAAGACCATACAAAGATTTCTTCAACTTACAAACCAAATGTTATTTACCTTTTTCTATGTAGTGTTTTGGCTGTGACATAAATTTCTTCCTCCAAATCACCATGAAAAAAAGTTGTCTTCACATCCATTTGCTCAACCTCAAAATCGTACGTTGCAATAATAGATAATGGAAATCTAATGGATGTCAGGTTAGCAATTGGGGAGAAAATCTCACCATAATCAATTCCTTCAACCTAGAAATATCCCTTCGTAACCAATCTCGCCTTATACTTCTCAACATTGCCGTTTGAACCAATTTTCTTCCTTAAACATCCATTTGTATCCAATGGGTTTACATCCATTAGGCAAAGGTACCAAATCCCATGTATCATTTTTCTGTAATGGTTCATACATGCCATAGCCTCCTTTACAGTCCTAGGCTCATCAATGTTAATAATCAAAGCAAAAATACATCTCCAATCAGGAGTATACCCATCCGGTTGCCGTCTTTATTGAGTGGACCTTAAGGGCTGAGGTGGAGTTTCTATCTCTTCTTCTAAACTCTTTGAACTATCTGAGCTCTGCTCTTCTTCAGGTCCTTCTTGGGCTTCAAGTTCAACTTTCTCAGTCTTTAGGGGTAGTTGAATCGTATCTTTCTTTTATGGCTGCAATACATTTGAAGAAGATTTAACTTCTCTAAAGATAACACTTTTGCTATATAAAAATCTCTCGACCATATGATCCCAAAGCTTGTACCCTTTCACACCATTACCAGAACCAATGAAAATACATTTAATAGCCTTGTTCTCCAACTTGGACCTCTTCTCCCTAGGCACATGTGCATATGCCTCGCAACCAAAGACTCTAAGATGTCTCAATGAGGGCTTTTTTCCTGACTACACTTCCATAGGTGTATTTTTAACAAGAGCTAATGTAGGAGACCTGTTAACCAGGTAACAAGCTGTAGCAATTGCTTCCGCCCAAAACTTTTGTTTCAAGCTAGCCCCACTAAGTATACTCTTAGCCCTCTACATTAATGTCTCGTTCGTTTTTATGCAACTCCATTCTGTTTAGGGGTATATGGAGTTGTCTTATGTCTTTCTATTCCATGATTTTTATAGAACCTGTCAAAGGATGTAGAACAAAACTCACCGCCATTATTAGTCCTCAAAATCTTAATTTTTTTACTAGTCAGATTTTCAACAAGAGCTTTAAATTCTTTAAATTGACTAAGGACTTTAGATTTACTCCTAAGGAAATATACCGATGTCCTACTGTAGTCATCAATGAAAGATACATAATAAACAAACTTTGAAATTGGAGGAACATTAATAGGACCAAAAACATTAGAATGTATTGAGTCTAATAGCCCAGAAGATTTATGAGAATTAGAATAAAATTGAACATAGTTTTGTTCTCCATAAATGTAATGTTCAAAA
This sequence comes from Cunninghamia lanceolata, assembly GCA_027924645.1. Classification (NCBI taxonomy): domain Eukaryota; kingdom Viridiplantae; phylum Streptophyta; class Pinopsida; order Cupressales; family Cupressaceae; genus Cunninghamia; species Cunninghamia lanceolata. The sequence continues at coordinate 17,942,829 of BSBN01000112.1, read as the reverse complement.
AAATCAAACTCAAGGTTATAATCATTCAACCCCTCAACAGGTTTTTTATTTTTCATGGTCTGTAGTCCCTTCTCACCTATGTGACCAAGCCTCTGGTGCGACAACATTGTTTTCTCTGTTGGTAGTTTTGTCTCCAAAGCATGAGCACCCTTAGGTACCCAGAAAGCATGACCATCAAAAGTGGATGCAACACCTCTTTGTTGTTGGCTCCAATGGTAATGGTGAAGGTGAAGATTCTACAGATCTCTTCACTGTAGTAACGAAAGAACATTGCACTGAACTATGTGTGCAAAAATAGAGTGCCAATACGAACACCCTTAGCAAGCACCATAGCTCCTCTGACCATATTGCACTCTCCACTTGAGAAAACAACTTGCACACTAGCATCATTCAATTTACTTACTAAAAGTAGATTCCGTGCCAAACTAGGGATATGCAGAACACCATTGATTTCCTTTCACTTGTACATCAAGGAATCGTATTAAGACTCTTCCATAGCCAACAATTTTCAGATGAGAATCATCTCCAAGGTACACCTTCCCAGCATCAAATTCTCCGTATTATATAAAGCAACCTTGATGTAAGGTCATTTCAAAAGATACACCGGAGTCAATTAATCACGCACCTTCCGGTGCATGTGTAGCCAAGGTTATGACAAAGGCATCACCATCATCTCGGGAGGGTTTATTGGACTCATCATTAGAATCATTCTTTTTCTTCTTCTTATTCTCCTCCTCACAATTTTTACGAAAATGGCTCAGCTTGCCACATTTCCAACATTTAGCCTTGGACTTACTAGGAGATTTGGATCTCTCACAAGATTTAGATCTTCATTTACCTTACTTTTGGTCCTCCTTGCCTTTTTTTTCTGATCTTCCTTGAAAACTAGGGGCCTTCTTGGCTGATTCAAAAGTCTTTCTTCAAATCTCTTCGAAAAACATTGATGCAACCACCTTATCCATTTTCAACTTGGTGGTATTACTTCCAATGGCCATAACAAGGTGGTCCCATGAATTTGGCAAAGAACATAGCAAAGTCATACAACGATCCTCCATTTTTATTCCAATGGAGTTCAGTTGGGCAACTATCATATTGAAGGATTCATATGATCGGCTACAAATCCACCATCCTCCATTCTGAGTGTGTACAACTTCTTTCTCAGAAAGAGTTTGTTAACTAGAGATTTAGCTTGATACAAATCTCCCAATTTCTTCCAAAGATTCATTGTATTGGTTTCCTCGTGAACATTCAATAGCATTGAATTTGCCAAATAGAGTCTAATAAGGCCCTTCGCCTTTCTATCCATCAAGTTCCAGTCTTCTTGTTTTTTTTCATTTGGCTTCGTACTGGATGTTGCAACTCATAGATCTCTATCGACGAGCATAGCTTCCATTTTGAGTTTCCACAACTCAAGATTAGTGCCAATAAACTTCTCTATCTCTATTTTGGATGTGCTTGCCATCTCTTCTTGCAATAAGATCAAAACCCACTTTATACAAGTTCCCACTCAAACAAAGATTAGTATTAAAAACCCTTTGCCTAAAACCTAGAATTCGAGGTGATCAAGCTCTAATACCAACTGAAAGAAAACAAGGTATGCAAAATTGCTTCCTCCACTAATCTTTAGAGGAGAGTATTGTGTAAATTTTCAATCTTTACAATTACAGAAAGTAGAAATAGATATAAACATAAAATAAACAATATATCATAACACAAGGTGTACGTGGGGAAAATCTTTTTGGGAGAAAAACCCCCCACTCCAAAGCAGCCCAATATTTTATTTAGTAAACAAGATGGTTACAATACACTTGCAGAGCAAGCCTTTATAGGAGTATTGCCAACATTTAAATCTGGATTGATTTCGACAACATTTCGGTACCTACAAATTAACTCATACAAACTACAACTTCAAGCACCATTAAATAGGTGAAGTACAATCTGGAAACTATAAATGGTTTGGGAAAACCATTAGCCAATACAAGAGAGGTATGGCTCCCAAATTCAAAGTCCACACTCCAACGCCTCCTTTTGGTCTTGGTCATCCCGGCTATTTTTAGCATATTCTTTTACAACATGTCATATGTCATAAATGTCATATTTTACCACCCAAACTTGGGTGCCCCAATTTGTCTTCATTCCCAATGCATAAAGATGCTCTATGACAAGTGTCCACACAACCTCCCTCTTACATGCTCTTAGACGTCATAAGAATTTGTCACAAGCAACTCCCATTATAATGATCTTACAACTCCAGAAGATGTTGACACATGGCCAAACAATGCCACCTCAAAGTGGGACGCCTACCTCCTCATGTGAGGGCAAAATCCACTAAGGACGAATTCCATGTCATCTCCAAATGGGACACCAATTCTCCCACAAGAAGACAAAATAAACAAAAGAGAAAACAGTGAATACAGACAAAAGTATTAAAATGAACATTAGGAATGCAAGGTTGAGACACCTTTTCCCAACAAAAGGACAGCTCACATTAGCAGGTGGCCTAAATTATGATAAGATAAGATTAAAGAACACTTTTCATTGCATGAATTCGTTCCACAGGGCACCTATTTAATTTACTTGAATGAGTTTATTTAAACCAGATGATTATGTTGAAATGTATGATGGATTTATAAATGAGTTTTTATATATTGTAAGTCTGGGTTTGTTTGGACATATTATATGACCAGTAGGCAAGATGTTCATATCCACATTAAAATGGGCATACTATTCTATTCATATGCTTCTGCATATTTGCTATCTATTGATGTCAGTATGCAAGGGGTGTGCGTCTGTATTGCGATACATTCATAAAATTGAAATAAAATTGCTCCTAATTTCTAAGATTACATTGGGCATGTATGACAAAGTATCCTACTGATGCGATCAAAGTGCTTTGAAAGAAGACCCTAGAAAAAAGTAGAATGTGGATAAATACCCGAGATTCTAGCCTTCTAATCAGGCATTAAGTTCTTTTGCTATTTTGTTATTTTGAAAGTGTGCTGCTTTAGGTTCTATATGTGTAGCTTAAGATGTCTTGTCCCAAGCTTCAATAAGGTCAAAAAGTAATCACTATGCTCAACAAGCTGCCTGCTTTTTTGTTTAATGAATGAATTGTTTCATTCGATTGTCAACTACCTTAAACATATTCTTTTGACTATCATCTCAAATTATCATTGTATTTTTAGCACTGTAAAAATTGCAAATTGTGCAGGAGATGTAACATTTAGCTAATAAATAGAGTTAATTGTGTATGGTAATTTCATATCATAACTTCTTGCATGTCAGATAATGTGGATTTGACGTACAGAAACTAATTATACTTCTGGGTTTAAGAAATTGAAATTGATTTCTGATTTATTTTTTTGTTTACTTTGTATAGTTACATGTTGAAGAATTCTCGTTTTTGTATCTGATTGTTGTTCTAAATCTGACTGTGCAGTGGACTTTTCATCCCTTCATTTGCCATAGCAAGAAGTTCTACACGGTGCTATTATGGTGCAGGGTATTGGTGTTTTTGGTGGTAGGTTTGTTTGTTTGTCTGTCTGGTTAATTTCCATTTTCCTGAGTCAGAGATGATTTCTTTGGTTGCAACCAAGTCTTAACCTATTGAATTCTAGAAATGTTAATTGTAGAAAATTTAAGAAAATTTGTGGGAGTTGTCAAGTTTGTGAATCTTTTCACCTAGAAAAAGTTGACTACTGGCCTTTTTGCTGTTATTTTTGTTTTTGAAAATTAAGAAATTTGGCAAAGTGAAAAAATTCCTCAGCATTATAACTTACATGTGAAAGATTATTGTTTGCCAAGTAGGCAAATATTACCATGACTCTTGGCAGTCACATTTGCTGACATGCATATTTTTCTTGTATTTCATATTTTCCTTACACCAGGTTTTCTTTACTCTGCTGGTTTTATCGTTCCTTGATATGAATCTAGTTATATTTTTAGGAAATCTGCACATAAAGTTTCCTTCACCTCTGATAGATACTGACATGTTGAAGAGATCAAAGTTAAGAACATATGTTTCTTACCAAAGATAAAAGAAGAGGAAAAGAGAAGTACATTTCTGGTCTGTGATGGATTGTGTTGCATTCACCTAATTGTGCTTAGAATATGGATAACATTAGGCATATGTGATCCACTATGCACTTGACTCTGCTTAAAATACAGGGTGTACATACCCTAACCTGGCTGGATTTGAAGATGTACCTTGAGGATGGTAACACAGGATTTTCACCATTAAGCCCATTCCAGTGTACTGCATATGGACCCAATTTTATTGTGTGGTCGAGGGTTATTGTTGGTAGAATATTGTTTTTTTCTTGTTCTTTTTTGGGGTCTCTTGATCTCTAATTTATCTACAAAACATGATTGTGGAAATCAAAGGTGTTTTTTTCCCTCACCCATGCTGCAACTACTTGAACTTAGTCAATGGCAGTAGTCTTAGAGCGTGTGAAGAGTAGTTGATATGTGCATGGAATGTGTAGAATACATGCATAACCATAAACAACATAAAGAAAAACAAACAAACTGGATAACACAAGGGATCTATCCACTAAAACCTCAAGTTGGAGAAAACTAGCTGGAAGTGGTAATTGCAGATCTTCCTCTTCTTTTTTTGATCAGCGAAATTCAAAGAGCTCTAAGAGCATAAACTCACATTTTCTTGTCTCCTATCTTTGTAATTCTATTATGGAAAGATTTATAAGATGCATAGAGTAGTTCCAACTAAAAACGGTTGTTCACTTTAATAAACATAACCAATTCACTTCTCCACACGTGCTCTTACTCTCTCTCTCCGTTTATTTCCTCAACTGAGATTTATATCAAGTTTATAATGTTGGAAGTATCTTATCACATGCCAAAGGACTCTTGAGAGTGTCAAAACTGAAATGACATTGTCTGTGCTGTTCCTTTACCTGTACGACTTGTCGTGATGAAATTGCTGCATTAAGCAGTTGATAGTGACAAAACCGCCACTTTATGCAGGTGTCAGAAAAGAAACTGCCATTTGACAGAAATGAAACTGCCACTTTTACAAAATCAAGCCTTTAAGTTTAAACAGACTGGCAGTTTCGAAATTGCCACTGGACAGGTACAAATCCCCTTAACTTTTCATCCACTTTTGTAATTTGCTTTGATCTCAAGACAACTCTCTCACAGCTCCCTTGTACATTTCAAGGTGATACCTTACACACTGTTTATTCATTTTAAGTCAAAGTATACATGGAAGGATCCTAAGGATATGCACATCCCCAAGGAAACATTCTTGAACCTACAATGATACCTCCTTCCTTCTCCATCTAGAAGAGTGGTGGGTGATTCTTCGTGGTCATGCAACATAGAAGAGTGAATTGATTTGTCTCAAATGGAGTTGGCTGTTCCAGCCTCTTGCCTTCCTGCAATCTGATTGATTTTGTTGTCTTACCATAATTCTTCCTCAAATTTGTCGTCTTATGGCTGATCCATAAATAGGGAGGATACTCCCATGTTCATTAACAGCTGATATCACCTGGGAAAACCCTAGATAACCTTCAAACACTGTCTTTTACCACTAGCAATGGTTTAACCTACAGTATTTCATGTTCAATCAGACTTGCAACATTCATAAAAGAGCATAACACAACATAAGAAAGATGCAATGAGACATAACACAACTGAAACACACAAATTATATGTTTAGCGTCTTAATGTTTTTGCTGGTCCTGGTGCCTACTGTTCTGTTTCTCCTGCCCAGTGTCTGGGCTGCTGTTTTTTGGCTGATACTTGGCTGTCGTATGTATTTTATTTAACTGTTTTTAAGATCTCGACTGTTAAAGGGAAGAGACCCTTTCAAATCCTCTATTTTATCTTTAATAAAAAACGGAAACACACAAGTTATAGCTGGAGAAACTCTCAAACAGGGAGAAAACTCTGGTAAGAGTGAGCAAAGCTTCTCATGCCACTATATTTCAGTCTGTTACAAGTGACACAATGCCCATATGGCATATACAGAGCTTAAGGATGAACTACACCAGCTCTTAACACCTGCATTCAGACAACTCTAAAACCCTGCTCTTTCACAATGCAGTCATGGAAAATGAACTCATGGAGGCTTACATTGGGGATTTCAAACTCTCCAATGCTCCCACAAGCATTAGCTTCCCTTGACAAGAGTCCTATGGCTCTCCAATAATGCTCCATGCATCAAGAATGGAAAATCAAATGCAAAAAAGAGGATATGAAATGCTTAAACCCTTCATATTCCACATTCTGTTTTCATAGTTATGTTTTTGTCACTTCTACCAGACTGGTGATTGCATTTTCTAGGTCATTTTGAAGTCTACAAATTCATTTCAGAGATTCTCGGAGATTTCCCATATCATCCTAGACACTCCAGACATCATCACAGTGCCCCTTGCAACCTAACCCACCAAAAGTGATGATTTCCACGAAGTTAATGGACAAGACTGCTCCAAAGACTGATAATGGTAAACATGACCCTAATGGTCGTCAACATGACCCAAACTTTCTGGATCAATGAGTGTCTCATGATGATATTCTACTGGATTTTATGTCCAATGATACCTTTGTATCTTCCTCCTCAATGAAACAGTGATGAACTTCCCCTTGTGCTTTTCCTCTTACCATGGAGACTAAGCTAAGAATGATGCTGCTACAACTCATTTGCTAGCTTAAGCATTCGTATTACAAGCTTTTGTGATGCACAAAACATTATACAATGGAGATTGGAGACATTATATAGAAACCTTACCACAACACTTGTATATGGTGGCCTATACATGCTACAACTTCTTGGCTCTTGCACATATCATCAATCAGTTGTTATGTTTTCAATTCCTTCCTAGTACAACACTTGCTACAATAAGTAATCATACATTGTACAATACATTGCCATTGTCAATGTTGTCAATATGTATGCCATATCAAAATCGGGTTTGGAACCTATTGCAACCATGTCCATTGTGCACAAAATAGCTGAAATATGCATGCTCTATCTAGCATATTGTAGACACCTAAATTTAACTACGTACTAACGCCAACTAATTCCACCCATATTACCATGTCTTATTATCACCTAATCATTTTCCTAGCCTTAATTGAATAATTTATGATTAATTAATTAATCAATTCATTATTCATCTTTATTCAAACATTAATTAAATAAATTAAATATTTATTTAATTAGCTAATTATCCATTCATATATCCTTTTCGATTTCTTTCCATTTCTAACTCGTGCATCTAATTAATTAAAATAATTAGATAATTCTATTAATTATCTTCTAATCATCTTGTCTTATCTCTTTTGATTTATTTCTATTTCTAACTAGTGTGCAACTAGTTAAAATAAATAAATAAATATCTTATTATATCTTTGTCATGATTTATCTTCATCCTTATCCTATTTTTTCCAAAAATCTTATCCTTATCCATCTTCAAATGTTATCCTTATTCATCCATCAAAAATCTATAAATTGAGCCTCTTGCAGGTCATAATCATCGAACGTTTGAATGCAAACTTATGCTGCTGAGCTGAGCACCTCACATCTTCATATTCTCAACCAAATCGATCTTGGAACACAACTGCCATAGCTGGTGCAACAAGGGAGAGTTGGGTGAGATCTTGGGTATTATTATTTCACTCAATATTGTTTAATTTTCCTTATTCTCTATCTGAGGGTACATTTAGATGTGATTAGGATTTAGATCTTAGATTTAAGTTTTACATTTGTGTTTCACATTTGCATGTATCCATTTAGATGTAAACATTCGAATAAGGCCAACTCCATTATCAACGAGGATCACAACAACATCAATGGATTGTACATGAGTGCTATGATCCTAACAAAGCAATTACTCCAGGCAAGTCACTACTGGCATGTTATGACAAGAGCATCTACATCGACTATATTAGATGGACAGGGACATGTGAAGACTCTTTCAATATCCAGCTATCAATGCCATCCAATTAGCAAAGCAGAAAATCAAAAAAGACAAAATAAAGTCCCCTAGTGAAAACCTCTTTGAGGTGCTATTGGACATAAAAGAAAGAGAATCAGTGTTCCACGGGGGCACGTCCCCTCCAAAAACACGGAGTTTTCGGGACGGGGACGTCCTCGGAACGTGGGGATGCCAGGGAGATGTTCCCCCGTTGCACTGCCACCCAAGAACCTGAGATGTCCCCGTGATATCTCCCTCTGAGAGGGGACGTTTTTGGGGCGTCCCTCCTAAAAGGGGACTTTGAGGGGACCCTGGGACGTCCTCGGGATGGCCAGGTGCCCCTCAACTCCTGCAAGAAACGCCCAGACGCTCCCCGCACTAAAAACAACAAAAAGTAAGTTTAAAAAAAAAGATTTTGGTTTAAGCGCTCATAGACCTAACCCTAATTGCTAATGGGCCCCCGTCCCCTCAAAAAACACGGAGATTTCGGGACGGGGATGTCCTCGGAACATGGGGACGCCAGGGAGACGTTCCCCCGTTGCACCGCCACCCAAGAACTTGAGATGTCCCCGTGACATCTCCCTCTGAGAGGGGACGTTTTTGGGGCGTCCCTCCTAAAAGGGACTTCGAGGGGACACTGGGACGTCCTCAGGATGACCAGGCGCCCCTCAACTCCTGCAAGAAACGCCCAGACGCTCCCCGTACTAAAAACAACAAAAAGTAAGTTTAAAAAAAAAAGATTTTGGTTTAAGCGCTCATAGACCTAACCCTAATTGCTAATGGGCCCGACCCCGACCCCCACCCCTACCCCCCCCCGCAAAGGCTTCTCAAAAGCTTATAAAAAGACATATCCCTCTCATTCCAAATCACACAAAAACTTCATTGAGTGACATAGAGAGATGGAAGTAAAGGCAACAAGCTAAGAGGGAGAAGATTGCAAGAGAGAGAGCATTAGGAGAGGGAAAGTGATAACAAGAAGAGGATATAGAAGCCAGGAAGACTCAAGAGTGATTCAAGTTCATCATTTGAGCGACAAGGTAGGCATAATGCATTTGATTCTTTGAATTTCTGATTTTTATTTGTTCATTGAATCATTTCTTATGATTATTTGTGATTCATTTTTTAATCTTTAGATTAATAGATTTAAGGTTTTCAATGTTAATTTCATAAATTCATTGACATTCTTAATTTTTAAATCTTCATTCAAATGCTTAAATTCCAAATTTATTTTGCTTTGTAGGTTGTAGCTTTGTAAGTTTGTTTTCAATTTCAAAATTAGAATTTATAAGTCAAATTAGGATTTCATCTTGTGTATCCTCTGCTTCTACGCTTTGTGTGACTTGAAGTAAGAAAAGCAAAGTGAAATCCTTGTTTGACCAAGTATTTACAATTGTCAATTTATGACAACAGATTTTAGGTTTTTTAAAATTTTAATTAATTCTTGTGCCTTAATCCTTTCCATTATGCATGGTTTGAATTTTAATTTTTAATTATAATTTTTTTTTATCATTTCTTGCAGTGTCATTATGAGTTCTCATAGCATGAGTGAGGATGAGGGTCAACCTCAAGGGGTTGAGGTTGAAGTTGAAAGTGAAAATGAATATGATTATGCACTTGATGATCCTAGTTCAGAAGTAGGGAGGGGTGAAAACCAAACTAGTTCTATTGGGAATCCAAATTATAGTTGCCCTTCCGAAATCTTACAAAAATATGCTAAGGGTCCCTTTGATCCGAAGGCCCCTTTAAAACAATTTGCAACTAAGATACCAACAAAGCCTGGGACATCTGGGGGCACTAGGTTGTGGAAGTGCAACCTATATGACCTTGAATGGTTTGGCAACATGACTTGGATGAATGCTCACCTCCTTATCCGAGGCAAAGGTGTAGATGTATGTGGAAAGTTGGAAAAAAACCTGAAATATAGGGCTGAAATATGTAGGTTATGGGGTGCTACTGAAGAAGATGCATCTACATCTACTACTTTGCCACCAAGGGGGGGGGGGTCATCAGGGTTCTACTTCTACTACTTTGTAGAGGCCAATGAATCCATCTAGTTCAGGGGCAGTAGGGCCTAAGGGGAAACGTAAGGTGACTAGTGATGCTTCAAGCTCATTGGAAAAATTATTCAATGTGCAAGCAAAGGATAAGGCAAATGATGCCATTGGCAAATTCTTCTTTGCCAATGGCATTCCATTCTATGTGGCTCGCTCTCCATATTATAAGGAAGTTGTGGTGAAGATAATAAGGGTGGGACCATCATATGTGCCACTAGGGGAGACTAAATTGAGGACAACAATCTTGGATAAGAACTATTCCAAGATTAATATTTTAATGGAGAAAATGAAGAATAACTGGGACACAAGTGGATGCAGGATAGTCATGGATGGGTGGACAGACATTAGGCATCGTCCACTCATCAATATCATGGTTACATATACAATGGGCCCTTATTTCTTTAGGGCTATTGATTGCTTAGGGCATCACAAGGATGCTGATTTTTAGATCTAGATCCTCAAAGATGCTATAGAGGAGGTTGGGCACAAAATGTGGTGCAAGTAGTGACAGATGCAACCCATGTGTGCAAAGATGCAAGGAAGTTAATTGAGGCAGCCTATAGACATATTTGGACTCCTTGTTGTGTGCATGCCATGAATAATGCACTCAAGGACATGGGAAAAATCTGTTGGATCAAAACAATTGTTAGTGATGCTAGAGATGTGCAGATGTTTATCTGCAACCACCACACTTCACATACACTCTTTAGGACCTTCTCCAAGAAGGAATTCTTGAAACCTGTAGAGACTAGGCATGCATCATATTTTATTCTCTTGGAGAGGATGCTTGAGTTGCAAGAGGCATTGCAAATAAGGGTTATGATAGCAGAATGGAATCGGTGGCCTGATTTGAAGACAAAGCAAGGGAAGAGGGTGAAGGAGGTGGTGAAGAGTGATGTTTTTTGGGTTGATGCCAAATATATTGTCTCCATCATTACTCCAGTCTTCAAAGTGATTATATATGGGGATGCTAATGCACCTACTCTTGGAGAGGTGTATGACTGGATTGATACTATGCTTGATCAAATGAAGGCTGTTGTACGACAAAAAGGCTCCACATTGCAATTCTACACCGAACATATTCAGCCGATCATTCATCACAGGTGGGAGAAGCTCAACACTCCCTTACACATGGCTGCCTATGCATTGAACCCATACAAGATGTTGAGGTGAAGGCAGGGTTCATGAAGGCCATTCAGAAAGTGTATGATTCTACAGAGGCCAGCATCATTCGTACTGAGTGGACAAAATTTTCCACTCTTAGGGGATATTCATAGCAAGTCAAAGTAGATAGTGAGACTATGGCACATGAGGACCCTATTTTGTGGTGGACTATGCATGGGCCTACTTCTATGACTACTGATCTAGCCATTCGTTTGCTGTCCTAGGTTTCTAGTTCTGTTGCTGAGAGGAACTGGTCTACTTATAGCTTCATACAATTTGGTAAGAGGAATAGGCTTACCTCTAGGAAGGCAGAGAAGCTTGTGGCTGTACATAGTGCCTTGCGTCTCATTGACTGCAACACATGTACGTACAAGGAGAGTCCGGCAACCAGATGGGATGTAGAGCCAGAGGAGTCAGCACAAATTGATGATGATGCTACATGGATAGGGCTGGTTGGTATTGGTTTGGCGGAGCTTGAGTATGTGGAGTCCAACAGTTCTAGTGATGAGGAGTTTAGCGAGAACTTTGGGGATGATTAGAGGCATCAGGCCATTAGCCATTGACTCATTAGTATTTGCTATTTTGTTTTTGAACATTGTTGATTGTAATCATGAATCATCATTATGAAATTTTGAAAATTTCGAATTCGATATTTTGATTTTGGTTTTCAATGTTCATTGGTTCAAACTTCATTGTTAAAAACTTAAATGTTAAATTGTTAATGTTCAATGCAATATACTTATTTCATAGACATCTTTTTATAACTAATTTTTCAAGTACTATATGTATTTGCACCGCTCCCTCGTCGTCGTCCCACCATCGTCCCCAAACTTAGGCCCCTCGTCCCCTCGTCCTTGAAACCCGCCCCTTCGCCAAGAAACTCTGTGGAACTATGGAGAAAATCAAAATAATAAAGAGAAAATCATTTGTTCAATGGCGAAAATCATTTCATGGTGCCTTGGATAAGTACCATGATGAAAACCCATTCATGGGTGTCGTGTAAATTGGTTGTCTATGTACCTTAGACTTGGGGGCAAGTTGTCTCATCTATCCCATCCTATCATATCATCCTAATCCATCATATCCATATATCCTTGCCATCATTCCCATTTGTCCCCTTGCTTTCCTTTGATCTTGATAAGAACCGGGGCATGATCTTGAAACATGTTTCAACAAACTCTTGACATAGCAAATCCTTTTGTAACAAATCCCCCAAGCATCTTGTTATGACTTATGCAGTACACTATATCCCTTTAGTCCAACATCCTAAAAGGCATTTACAGAGTAGGGCATGTTATTCCTTTGTGACATCGTCCTTGGAGATCCCCTCTTGAATCCCTCAACCCATCACATCCATTATTGATAATCCCTTAATCCTTCCATCCAATCCACTTTTCATCCTTGTCCCCAATCCTTGGTTTTCCCTCGTCATTGGTATCAAGCAAAAGGTTACCCAAATGTGATCCAATGCAACCATCCCAAAGAAAATAAAAAACAATAAGTCCAAGTGCAAGCAATCCTTAATCCACGCCAATCTAGTCAAGCAATCTAAGCAAATTGTCCAAAAGCATCTGTCAGTTTTGTTCCCAGCCTTGCTGTAAACCTGATCAACTCAAATCATCGTCATCTGGATATATCGTTCCACATCCTCATGTTGTTCTTATCATTAACAACACTATCCTTGCATTGTTCTTATCGTCAACAATGCTATCCTCATCATCAATCAATCATTGGTTTTCAGCTTGACTAAGGTCAAAGTCGTGTTTATCTTTGTATTGTTTATGCATGCATGCTTGCTTGTGTGTTTTATCATTTTGTTTGCCTTTGTAACGGTCCTTGCAACAGATTGCCACAACAACATCATGGTCTTTCATATCATGGTGCCATACGACACATGCTTGCTTACAACCTTTTCTTTTGGTTTGTCCTCTATGCATATGGCACATCGTCATCATGGTCCATTATATCATGATGCTTAATGCCTATGCTACAACAAACATTATGTTGCTCAAAATAGTTGACATCTTGTGCAAGATTCATAGCGTGTACTTTCACAATCTCAACCCTTTACAACTCGTCTTATCCATTCCACTTAACTCTTTCATCATCCATCCTGTAATGATACCCATTCATCTATCTAGTTGTACGTTACCAATGTTCATCTTTCATCTTTAATTTTCATATCTCTCTTTTCCATTCCTCCTTCACTCCTATCTATTACTTTTCAGTCCCTTTTATCCTTCCAATCTTCTATCTTCATTTTTTTTGTTCCATTCATCACTAAGCATTTCTACCAATATATTTTCATCCATTTCGAGAGCATACACGTGTTCTTCACACCTATCTCCTCTCTCGAGGGGGATCCCTACCATATCCCTCCTTGTCACTCCTACTTCAAGTGGCTAGGGCATCATCATCTCCAATCCAACCATTTTCTTTCAAATCAAAATATTTTGCTAATCCAATCAAGCACTATGTTCTATTTTTTTTGAAATGATGTTGCTTCGCAACACCATCTCAAAGAGGGTCAAAATGTAGACATATAAATTTAATTACGTCCTAACATCACCTAATTGCACCTACATTACCATGTCTTACTATCATCTAATCATTTTCTTAGCCTTAATTGAATAATTTATGATTAATTAATTAACCAATTCATTATTCATCTTTATTCAAACACTAATTAAATAAATTAAATATTTATTTAATTAGCTAATTATCTATTCATATATCCCCTTCGATTTCTAATTTATGTGCATCTAATTAATAAAAATAATTAGATAATTCTATTAATTATCTTCTAATCATCCTATCTTATCTCTTTTGATTTATTTCTATTTCTAACTAATGTGCAACTAGTTAAAATAAATAAATAAATATCTTATCATATCTTCTTCATGATTTATCTTCATCCTTATCCTACTTTTTTCAAAAATCTTATTCTTATCCATCCATAAAAAATCTATAAATTGAGCCTCTCGCAGGCATAATCATCGAACGTTTGAATGCAAACTTATGTTGCTGAGTTGAGCACCTCACATCTTCATATTCTCAACCAAATCGATCTTGGAGCACAACCGCCATCGCTGGTGCAACAAGGGAGAGTTCAGTGAGATTTTGGGTATTATTATTTGACTCAATATTGTTTAATTTTCCTTATGCTCTATCTGAGGTTACATTTAGATGTGAAAATAGGATTTAGATCTTAGATTTAAGTTCTACATTTGTGTTTCACATTTGCATGTATACACATATCTACTAGAGCTCCTTGTGGGCATACCATACATGCTACATGCATGATGAAAGCAGTCACTAACAATCTTTGTGATGCCCATAATACATTTATAACGATTGTGTGATGTGAAAAACATATTTGTACATCATTATTGCAACTATTGAAGTGCTTATATGCATGCTACAACAATTGGATGATATGCTGAAATAACTTTTCTTCATACTACAATCATTTGCCTGTTCACATATTCAACAATTGTAATGAGAGATTATGTAAACTACAACAATGGAAAAGCTACAATACAAATTATTTTCCATTATTGTGATGCTTTTATTTCTAAAAGTTGCTGCCCAACCTCATGCTTTGGTTTGGATGTTTACTCTCGTGGAGTGTCATTCTTTTCCTCCCTCCTTGCCATACACAAGTGGCGCTAGAACCTGAAATGATGTTATTGTTGTTTCTACAAGTCAATTCCTAAGTGTATTTGATGTTTGATGCTTACCTTTGATGAGTAAAATTTTCATGCTTGCTAATTGGAGTAGAGTTAGTTCCCCATTGCTTTGCCATCAAGGTGAACTTCCAACAAATTGAAAGATGCTCAAATAACAATTTAAAATTGATGCCATTCCAATTTGAGTTGGTTTTTCTTACTACAACAGATTCCCATGAAAGAAACATACATGTACTACAAGTAATATTAACTGCAACAACTTGCTTCACCTGGTGACGATCCCAACTACTTCCCAAGAAGTTATGGGATGTGCAAGCTACAATAGTTGAAATATGCAATTGACCTTGCTGTCCATCGATTGTGATGCCCCTTTACTCCCTTGGAGTTGCTTCTTGTTTGGAGTTCTATTCTTCATGAATGACCCTTCTTCACCATCCTTGATTAGACACACTTCACAAGTAGTGAGATAAAACATGAATACAAAACATTTAGAATGACTGAAATTTTCACCTTTCCTGGTCTATAACCTTCCCATGCTTAATCTCAAGTGGTCTTGCCTATTATTCCTCCCCGTGCTTGCTCAAGTGACCTTGCTGCCTTTGCTCATTCTTGATGAGTGCATTTCACCCCTACTTGATTCACCCATGTGGGACTTTTCATTGTCCCTTCTTGCTCACAAGTAGACTTGCTATCCCATTCTCGTTCTTGACAAGTAGATTTCTTGCCTCCCTACTTGTTCAACAAGTGGAGTTAGTTTCCTTGTTCCAACAACAAATGGAAGATACATCACTTTGAAGACACCTTTTGAGTGCTACCATAAGCCCATAAATGTGAATGCAACAGTATTTTCCAACACATGTAAATGCTTAATTCAATA
Source organism: Cunninghamia lanceolata (assembly GCA_027924645.1). Lineage (NCBI taxonomy): Eukaryota > Viridiplantae > Streptophyta > Pinopsida > Cupressales > Cupressaceae > Cunninghamia > Cunninghamia lanceolata. The sequence goes on along the minus strand of BSBN01000112.1, from coordinate 17,927,105 downwards.
ATCAAATGAAATTCCCCTATCACTTCTTGCTTGCAATGGTCATGAAGACACATACGAGATTTGTTCACTCCTTGATTCTTGTGCTTTTGTAGGCTTTTCTTCCCCTTTTGATTGTGGATACCATTCTTTGGGTGAAGATGTGGATGGAGTTTCAGACACTTCCTATCTCAAGGCCCATTAACCTTGCAATGAGTACAAAATTGTTATAATTGCAGGTGTTCATGTCAAGTTATTTCTTATCTTCTTGGAGTATGTCTTGGCCTCTTTCTTGTTTACTTGAAGAAGGTATTTTTCCTTTTCCTTACTTTCCAAATAGTTTGGCCTCCTTAATGGCGATTCTTCTGCACATAGCCAAACAATGGTTACTCTTACGAGAAAATTTCTGCTTTACGCAAGTATTGGAAACAAAATTGCTGCTTTATGCAGGTAGTGGAAACAAAACTACCACTTACAAAAACACACTTTGAGCTGACTGGTGGTTTTGAAATCACCACTGGACAATTACGAAACCATCCCTTTATTGTTACAAAGTGCTGTAACTTGCGGATGCCATAACTTTTCCATAGGGACTCAAAATTGGGTGCCATTTTTTTTCAAAGTGCAGAATTTATCTAGAGCAATCCAAGATATGTAATAATAATGGACTCATGATGAAGTATACCTCACATTTCACCCTCCCAAAGTTGAAAATGTTATTATTAGGAGTTGCTCAACATATTTGTCAACTTTCCTGTCTTCTGTTGATCTTGACATGTCTTAGGAGTATATGGAGAATTTTGATGACTTTCTTGGATCCTTACAGATCATTTCCTATGGATTATTTTGTAGGTTTGATTAGGGTTCATTCTTGTGGCTTTTGGATCCAAATTCTGAAAGTGGATTAGATACCCTGAGAAAAAAATGGTTGGAAAACATATAAATGCTGTTGTCTTTTAATGTTCTGTTGGTTTGTGTCTCAAAAATATGTAGATTTGATTTGACCATGCAATTGAGTTTCTAACATTTCATTTGACTTCCAGGTTTCTCAATTCTTAAGAGTTGTCACGTTCATGTCAACTCAGTTGCCTGGTCCTAATTATCATTGTCGTGAGGTAATTCCCCCTGTTCCTTCTGATGATTGGATCCTAGGCATATCTCTGCATTTGTGATTGTTTTAGATATGGCAGGTTTAATGATGCCATTGACATAATCTTTCAGCCATTTATGCAAATTTTTATATGCTTTACATGGCCATTGGTCATTTATATCTGTTTTATTTATGTGACTTGTATTGTTACTGGGTTTTTGTTTAAAGTGACTGTGTAAACCTTCAATTATTAATGCTCTTATGTTTTTTGTGATACAGGGGTCTAAACTTGCTCGCCTTCCTCGCCCTGACAGCATACTCGAAGTACTTTTGCTAAATTGTAAGTTCATATACCGTGAGCTTGTGAGTGAAAATATCAAAGAATGCTTACTTATTTAATCTCAGGAGATTTAAGATCTCAAATTCATGACCTTGTTTACACAGTTCCACGTGGATTTATCTATGGTTGTGGAGACTTAATTTTTTCATCGCACATGATCTTCACTCTGGTTTTTGTACTCACCTATCAAAAGTATGGAACAAAAAGGTAAAATAACTTGCTTCTTGTGCTTACTGTACATTAACCCTTCAGCTTTATTTAGTGTTATTTCACATCATTATTTTATAGTTGTTCCTATGAGTATTAAGGGATTAGTTATGATCATTTTTACCATATTTCAGCTATCCGCTTTATGTGTCCAAATTCATTTGTTGTATGATGTATCTACAAGCCAGTGGTAGGCACCAATTAGGCGTGCTCACATTAGGTATAGAAATATCTACATACTGAATAACAATAGAATAATAAAATATGAGGAAAGTGAATAGATATGATAGGGCTGATAGGAGTTTTTTGAGTCAAGGGACATGTAAAATCAGTGTTCCACTGAGTTTTGGAACGGGGCATTGTGGGGATAGGTTTTGGGAACTAGATTTTTTTTCTCAAAATTTGGGATGGCAGAGAGAAGGTGGTGCAAATATAATAATTATATATTTGAAAAATTTAATTACAAGAAATAGTAAAAGAAATTGCAGTTTATCATTAACAATAAATAAATAATTTATAAATTATAAATATATATAATAAATATATTAATAACTTATATTATTAATTATTATTATACTACTCCTGTTCAAGGGTTAAGTGGCACTCATATTAGAGATAGTAAGTCTGGTTTGAAATCCAAAGGCAATAGAAAAGATCATTGGTCTACCCCTGGACGGACACTACAAACTGAATTTTGATGGAGTTTCAAGGGGAAACCCAGGTTCAGTTGGTTGAGGATTTGCTATTAGGAACACGCAAGGCGAATTGGTTTATGGAGGCTCTTTATATTTGGGTATTTGCACAAACAATGATGCGGAATGAGAAGATTTAATTGCAGGTTTAGGAGCTGCTATATTGCAAAATCAATCAAATTTGGTAGTGGAAGGAGATTTGCTGATAGTGGTCATTGAAATGATCAAGGCTGGTAAATGAATTGATATGTGGAGGAGGCTCAAGTACTAAAGCAAAAATTCAAATCTATCTGGTTTGTTCACTGCAAAAGACATTTAAACATTGTTGCAAACCATTTGGCCGATAAAGGTGTTAATCAAAATCCCTTTACAGCTATATATAGCCAAAGAGAAAATTCATGCCCCAATTTAGAACCATTGCTAGCCTTTTAGCCCCCCTAATTCTCAACCTTAAGTATGTGTAGTAGGGTTTCATATAAATTGTGAAGGCACTATAAGCAAGGTGCATGGGGGTATTTGGGAAGGAATTTAATAAACAGATAGTATGGTAGCATACAAACATGATGTCAGGCTGATTGGGGCACAATATGGTGCAATTAAGTTCATAAGGAAAGTGGTGATGTAGGGTTGAGTCATTTTATATGCTAAGGATTGTGCTAATTTAGCCATGGTAAGGTGGTGGAGAGAGGTATATGGTTGTGTCGGTTTGATTTCAGGGCTTCTCTCTAGATTATCAGTTGATATGGAGGAGTAGCCACAAGATGTGTGCGACAAAGTGCAGTTGGAGCAAGAAAAATCTCGAATAGGCACCTGCAATGCATCTTCTCCTTCCAAGACTTGATAGCGCTGGGTTTTGTCAAGGGAATCCTAGGAGATCATGTGTTGTTGAGTGGGCATCGTTCCAAGGCTACTATACATGGTGATTTAATAATGAATCTTTCCTTTTTCCTTCTAGATGCGTCTATATGCTTATGGCTTCTGCAACTATTCCTTCCAAATCATTTCTTTGGTATGTCTGCTCCTAATGCAAGTATGGAGGAAGGTCTGGATATAAAACCCATGGGAGTGGAAGGGGAGGGCTTTGCTTCTGCCCCTCTTCATGTTTGGATTCCGAATCTACATTGGTGGGGTTACGTAATGAGGTTAGGATCTTGCGTGCCTTTTGTGGAGATGTTGGAAGAGTCTTGGCTGGCCTTCATGTTCACCGAAAGTGATTATACTATACCATACTTCTCAGTTCTCTGGCCACTTGTTACATAGGTCCAGACGGTGAAGAGATACTTGTTATGAAGTGAGATTTCCTTTTTTGGTAGGTAATGGAAGAGGCTGGACTGCAAATGAAATTGAACCCTAGGTTGAGGTAGTGGATACTGGGTATGATTCAGTGGTGGCCTTTTTGTGCTTATCACCATTCTTTTTATTTATTTTTTTCTGTGTTTTTGCTTTGTGTGCTTCCCAACAAATAACGAGGAGTCAGAAACTCTCAAACATTTATGTAAGAAAATTAATAGAGCTTAACTACAATTAAAAATAATTTATTCTGTTTTGGTCCATTGCAGGGGACTCCTGGCCGTCTTGGGGACAATAGGTTGACCTTGGCCGTCCCGTGCAGAGCGAGCTGTCCCTGCAATGCAATGCTGTCCTGGGGACAGCCAACTCTGCATGTGGTGCTCGCAGGGATGGCAGGGAGACGTTTCCTCCTGGTTCCGCTGTCCCTGAGACATCCCCATCCCTGATTCAATTGTAAAAGTCTTGGGGACATGTCCCTGGGGAACATTGTGTAAATTTTTAGAATATGTCGTGCCCATTACCAAGTGATAAGGTTGGATCTGCTTATAGCAATTTTTGATATTTAATGATGTTTAACTAGGTATATAAAACACTGTCCCATATTTGTAAGAATTTGATCCTGAAGTACATGTAGGATATGATAATAAATTTTTATAGGTTCTCACCATGGTGTTGAGACTTGGCGAGAACTTGCGTATCTGAGTCCAAGTTGGGCTCAGCAAGTCTGCAACCTTGACTAACCATTAAAAAATCAGAAAATCAACTTGAAGTTTTAAAAAAACCCATTAAAAGCATTTGGAATGGATCCACCCCAGATCAAGTTTAACAGGTATGGAGTTGTTGTAAACTAATGATCTGAATCTCAACAACTTGATAGCCTTGACTAGGAGTCCAGATTTTTCTTTGCAGTAAGTGTGATCATAACTTTTCAAACTTTGACATTGTAGATGAATATATTCTGGATAGTGAAGGTGACAGTGAAATTCAAATTTAGGTCTAGGTTGTACATATCAATCTACACACAAAACATGTTTGCTAATGTCAATCTTACTCACACTTGATAGAGTATTGGAATTTGGAAGGTGAATATCTTACTCAGCCAACTTTGCATGTGGTGCTCGTTTGGATGGCAGGGGGGATGTTTCCCCCTGGTTCTGCTGTCCCTGAGACATACCCATCCCTGATTCGACTGTAAAAGTCTTGGGGACATGTCCCTAGGGACACTGTAAATTTGTAGAATACATTGTGCCCATTATCAAGCGATAAGGTTGGATCTGCTTATAACAATCTTTGATATTTAATGATGTTTAACTAGGTATATAAAATGCTGTCCCATGTTTGCAAGGATTTGGTCTTGAAGTACATGTAGAATATGATCAATTTTGATAGGTTCTCACCATAACATTGAGACGTGGCGAGAACTTGTGGATTTGAGTCCAAGTCAGGCTCGGCAAGTCTGCAACCTTGACTCACAGACTCAGCCGAATCTGACTGTAGGGACTCGCGAGTTTGGGCTGTCAAATTCGGCCGAGTCTGAAAAAATCAGAAAATCAACTTGAAGTTTTAAAAAAAAACCATTAAAAACATTTGGGATGCATCGAATTGGGATGGATCCACCCCAGATCAAGTTTAGCAGGTATGGAATTGTTATAAAATTATTAATGATCTGAATCTGAACAACTTGATATCCTTCACTAGGAGTCCAGATTTTTTTTTTGCAGTAAGTGTGATCATAACTTCACAAACTTTGCCATTGTAGATGAGTATTTTCTGGATAGTGAAGGTGACAATGAAATTCAAATTTTGGTCTAGGTTGTATATATCAATCTACACACGAAACATGTTTGCTAATGACAATCTTACTCACATTTGATAGAGTATTGGAATTTGTTATTTAAGAAAATATACTTTCGTTTGAATTGCTTTTGTGCAGTAGGCTTGAACCTTAGTTTGAACTTCATCATTTCATACAAAATTGCTTTTTTGAATTTTCTTGTTAACATGGCAATCGGTCAGCATGATTGAAGTTTGTTTATCGACATATTGAATATCTTGTATCATAATATATTTTTTCTTTTTACAGACTACCTTTATCGGATAAAATTTTATCACTAATAGTAATTTTCAAACTGCTAACTTCTGATTAATCTTTGATTTTGGTCTGTCTTTGGATCCCGCCATTTATATTTAAAATTTTCTTTTAACAATTCAATCTCATTTTTACTATTTATTGTATTCTAATATCTATTTTTAACAGGGTGTTTCTATTACACTTTCCTAGGTTGTAGTAGTCATTTGTTTTTCCACGCTACTGAGTATACCATTTATGTCATTTCCTCTCATATATATTGTGTTATGTTTTTAAAGTCTTATGGTAAATCTTATGAAAGTAAAGATCTTCCATAGTACTGGTGGTATCTTATTTGAATTTCAACTATATATAGTTTTTTAAATAGATTTTTATGAGGGAGCTTCTATTTTTTAATCAATTGTAAAATCTTAAAGAAGGTGGTTTTGGCTCTTCATTACTGAGGAATTACTCTTCATGCTTTTAAGTGGATAGTTGTGATTACAATGTATGTGTGGTAGGTGCCCAAGGTTGTAAGTGCTTCTTGAAGAATGCCAGCCCAGTGTGAGGTACACATCAAATGAACAGAGCGATATGGAGTGGAACGAGATGGCAGTTAGAAGACTAGTAGAAAAGCGTGTAGTGATGCGAGTGGAAAAGAAGGCACACATGCGAGGAATACTATAGGGGCACAAATGGTAAAATGAGTGCACAGAGATGCAAGGGGATAAAAATAAAGACGTGGGAAAGATGCATCTGAGAAGGGAAGTGCATGAAAAAAATGGAGAAGTGAATGTGTAAGATTAGTGTGGATATGGTCTGGCAGAGGAGAAGAGTAGGGAAAATAAAAATGGAGTGGCACTAGGAGTTGAATAGATGATAGGGAGTGATTCATGGAGTTGAAATTGGGTCATGCAAGAATGGAAGCCGAGGGAAGAAAGGACTGTAGATATGGAAGAGAGAATAGGTTGTTGTACAAGAAGGAAAAAACAATATGAAGGATGTGTGGGGCAAATGGAAGTTCGTTTGGGGAAAATGGATGCTTTTTTAAAATTATATTTTTTTATTATTATTCTTTTAAAGATTCTTATTTCAAAGTTATTGTTTTATCTTAACTCTCTGTATGATTTGCTATTGCCTAGAATATTTTCTTCTATTTGTTTTTTTGAGATTCTTGTGCTAGTGGTGAGCATTGCAAATGATTAGTGAAGGGTTATCTAAGGTTTTGATTTTTGGTTTCTTTTCTTTTTAATCACAATGTTATATAAATCTTTCTTTTATTTAAAAAAATGGTTTGTGTAGTCACATGTAATGGGAATTGTTTTCTCCATGAATTTGTAGTGAAAGGGCTCCTTGTTGGCTCCTATAACAATTATGATATTATACACAATAGATATGATCTATATACACATTGCATAAGAAATAGATTATAAATATCATACAAGAGGGATAAATGTGATAAATGTTATATGATTAATAAATTTGTAAGATAGGTTGGGGCCCTTAGTTGATAACTTTATAGTGACCCTTGGTAACTTATAATGTGCCAAATTACCAAAGTTAAAATTGAACAATATATCCAAACACAATGTAGCATTATTTTAGGTATTCAATTTATTTAGGAACAATATTTAATTAAGCTCATTGTTAAACATCTAGGATGTGAAATTCAACATTAAATAGGTGGAAGTTTATATTCATTATCATCAACTTTTAAATATTATATTTCAGATCAAATGTCAAGTAATACTTATCTAAGTTCAACCATTGGACCAACTAATTCCACCCTAGGAAGATCTTAGTGGTCTAGGCCATCTTAGCTATAGCACACTCTGAGAGGAATCTATGTAATCAAACATAGCATGTGCTCATGCACCACACTAATGCCCATGCATCATAGCCCTTGCCAGGACAATCTTGGGTGTACATTGTACCTGGTATTGGATGCACATTGCATTTCCCTTCTCCTATTCCCATAGCCCACCAAACCACCTTCTTCCTTGAGTGATCTCCATGCCATTTCTAGGTCTCACATAAATGGTTTATTTTAAGGGGTGGTTTCCAAACCATCACACTCATGCATATCACAATTATCATTTAGTTAATTATTTTGCCTTCTTTTTTATTGGGATTATTCACTTGATAATCATGTATTTTGGACACCTTTTATAAAGGTAATTAAACATTTTCCTTTTACCTCACTTTTAACTTAAGGGTCATTACATATAACTTTTGTTTTTATCTCCTTTTTAATTCCAAAGGGTCATTTACATGGGAAAATAACATTATTTTTCACTCGGGGAAAAAGTCTCATAACATAATTGATGATGCTTAATTAAGTACATAATGTAAAATTTTCAGACCACGGTAAGTAGACTTTGTAGTTAGCAAATTGACCCAACTATAAACTAAAACTTCGAACAAGACAAACTTGAGTACGATAACCTGCAAACACACACTGCTAGCAATATGAACAACAAACACTAAAAAATCTATCTTCTATTAAACATAAATGAATTTACTACACCATAGTTACTAGAAGATGCAGGGGTATTGGTACATGGATGCCAATCAATTAAGGTATGTGAGTAAATGAATAAGGAGACAACTATATTATATATAAATCTAGTCATCAAAAATTTTGGGTATGGGGATGGGGATGAGCTTCCACATTCTTATAATGTAGTTTCCTAGTAACTATGTGTGACTACTCTCAAAATTGCTCACTTTTGTTTTGGCTCCATTCTCGATTATGTACCTTAGGTCTCTCATAGAATAAGAGAAGTTTCTAGGCTTTATAAACACCCATCTTAGTGGAGTGCCAAGTTTCGGAAAAGAAGCTCTGTCCTAAAAAAGCTAAAGTAGAAAGTGAATAAAGCAGAAGACAAAAAGCGCCTTGTTCTAGAAATAAGAACAACTAGTCTTTAGAATCCCTCTAAATATAAGAAAAGTGAATTCATGCTAAATAGAAGACCTGTGCTTAGCTAAGAATAGAAAAAAAACAAAACAAAAAAACAAAGCCATTGATTGTGTTGAAGGAGAACAACCAAGCAATATGTTTACAAAACAAACACTCACTCTTTGTGAGGAAGATGTTCTCAAGCAAACCCAATCTCCTTCATAGTATTACAAACTTCCCTTTTGCCAAGGGCTTTGTCAAAATATTTGCAAATCTGAGGATGCATACTTACGAACTATCGTGCTCTTCTGAATGTTGTTTCTGAGAAAATGATATTGAAGTCTATATGCTTAGAGTGATCATGAAACACTGGATTCTTGGAGTGCTTGATGCAACTCTAATTGTCATAGTACACCATTGTCAGCTCCAACATCTGATCAGTAATTTTTGCTATCAACTCGCGAAGCCAGATGGCCTTATAACTAGCAAAAGAGGTTGCTATCTACTTTGCCTCTACTAAACTGAATGCCACTGTTGCTTGCTTCTTGCTGAATGTGGATTTCATACTTGATCCCAAGTTGAAACAAAATCTTGAAGTGCTTTTATTAGCACTAGCATCACTTGCCCAATCTAAATCCACAAAGCCATGCAACATCAACTCTCCATCTCCAACACACCTTAATCCATAATGAATTGTGCCCTTCAAATATCGAAGCACATGCTTTGTAGCAGTCTAGTGAATCTACCTTGGCTCAACCAGGATTTGGCTCAATGCATTCATTCCAAAGCAAATATCAGGTTGAATATTCATCAAATACATGAAGGAACCTATCAACTACCTTTACCCTGAAGGATCCACCAAATTTGATTTTGAATTTGTAGTCAAACTTCATATTCAGAACCATGGGAGGAGCTAGGGGCTTACAATCCATCATTTGAAATCTCTTTAGAATCTCTACTGTGTACTTTCCTTGACCAAGGAGGACTTCTCTGGTACCTTGCCACACCTCAAGACCCAGAGAATAGTGCATAAGATCAATTTCCTTAATATCAAACTCAGTGCTCAACTCCCCCTTGCACCATGCTATGAACTTCTCATTGCTACCTGTAAGGAACAAGTCATCCACACACAAGACTAAACTAAAAGATTAGATTTATCAAACAGATAGTAAAGATTAGGATCTACAATAGTTTTAGTGAAGCCCAACTTCAACAAGTATTCATCAATCCGTGAGTGTCAAGCATGCGGTGCTTGCTTAAGCCCATATAGGTCTTTCTTCACCCTACATACATAGGTCTCTCACCCATACACTTCAAACCTCCTAGGCTGATTGATATACGCTTCTTCCTTTATTTTACCATTCAGAAAAATTGTATTTACATCCATCTAATATAAAGACCAACCAAAATAAGATGCAAGAGACATAATTACCCTGATAGAAGTGTATCTTGCAATTGAGGCAAAGGTCTCATCATAGTCAATAGAACCCTTGTGCAATGAATCCATCCTCGTTCTTCTCTATGCTCCCTTTTGCTACATGCTTCACCTTGTACAAGCACTGGAATCAATCATTGATTTCCCGTTTGGCCTTGGCACAATCTCCCAAACATTGTTCTATAGAATAGAGTTATACTCCTCTACCATGGCATCTTGCCATTCTTACTCTAAATTTGCCTCCTTAAAACTGGAAGGCTCTTTATCAATGATGGAAGATTTCAAAGCAACATAACTCAAAAACTTTTTAGGAGGATGACTCACCCAAAAAAGGTCTTTGGTGCTCCTACTTGTTCTTGTGCTTCCTGCAATGCTTGAGTAATCCATCTAGGCTTCTTGGCTATATTGGAAGTGAATGAGGTATCTGGTGCTGCACTACAACTTGGCTGAGCTGTAGTTGAACTGCTGCATTTTGCTAATCAGCACTTGGGACAACAATCTCTTCGCTGTCATCAACCTCCATTGGAGGCTCCTGAGACTTAGAGGACCAAGCATCATCATCAAACTTAATGTCTCAACTCGCTACTATCTTCTGTTATGATGAAACATAGACCTTGTAAGCCTTGGAGAACTCACTGTATCCCACAAACACACCTTTCAAGTTAGAGGGTTTAAGCTTCATCCTCTTCTCCTTTGGCACGTGAATGTAGACAAGACTCCCAAACACCTGAAAATGAGAAACATCAGATTTCTCTCTTTTGAAATCTTCCTCTGGAGTCCTTCAACACCCTGTGAGGTCACTTGTTTAGAATGTAAACAACACAACTGCATGCCTCTGCCTAAAGAAACATGGGTAAGTCAAAGTCATGAATCATGGCCTTTGTTGTCCCTATAATGGACATATTTTTCCTCTTTGCAACATCATTCTACTGAGGGTTGTAAGGCATAGTCAGCTCCCTCTTGATCCTTGCATCTCTGCAAAAGGCAAGTCCTTGGAGGTATACAAGAGCTTTGAACGCTTGGGACTTCTCTAAGACCTCATCTTTGGTCTTCATGAAATAAATCTAGGGTTTCCTTGAGGAATCATCAATAATGACACATAGTAAATGTTTTCTAGCAATGAAGTTGCTAACATAGGAATCAAACAATTCTTCATCAAATTTAGGATGATTTGCTTAGCCTTGGCCAACTTTTTGTTATGTTCGCCCAACTGAATTGGATTTGTAGGAGGTGCAACCTTAGTTTCCACAAAAAGCCAAAGATCAACTTCTTCCAATAGCATTTGCAATCGACACTTCCAAGGTGTAATGTTGGAAATGCCCTCTAGGCAGTCACACTCTCTGAGATCAAGACTAATCATGACTGCAGCTTCTGAAACATGTTCAGATCAGTCAGATCAGCGAGGAATAATTCAGATCAGCAGCCTATGTCAGGTGCAGATCAGCACTCCAATCACTAGAGCACTTAGGGCATCATACCTACAACCTCTCACAGGTCCAAATCACTTCAATCATTGAAGCAAGGGCTCACACCCGCTGAATTCCTTCGACAACTCTTCTCACAGGTAGCAGCACACTCCATACATAGATCTGGAATATTTCAAATAACTTGCTCTAATACCATGTTAAAATTTCAGACCATGATAAGCAGATTCTGCACTTAGAATATAAACTCTAACTATAAATTAAAACTTCAATAAAAAAAACAGACTTGAGTACGATAACTTGCAAACACACCACTAAAAATATGAACAACAAACACTCAAAAAACCTATCTTCTATTAAACTGAAATCGATTACACTGCATTCAAAACTGCTCTCACTCTGTTTTTTGCTCTGCTCTCAGTTATGCAACTTAAGTCTCTTTTATAGAATATGAGAAGCTTCTAGGCTTTACAGACACCCATCTCAGTGGAACACCAGGTTTTAGGAAAATAAACTTTGTCCTAAAAAAACTAAAGCAGAACGAATAAAGCAGAAGACAGAAAGCGTGTTGTTCTAGAAATAAGAACAGCAGCTAATCTTTAGAATCCTTATAAATATAAGAAAAGCAATTTCATGCTAAGTAAAAGACCTGTGCTCAGCTAAGTATAGAAAAAAAAAACATAAAAAGTCAAAGCTGCTGATATCTGCGCCCTGCTGAAGGAGAACAGAAGTCAAGCAACACGTTCAGAAAACTAACAAAACATAATAAGCATCAACTAATAGTTTGCACCCAAAAGTTCTATGTCATATGCTGGTGGCTTTGCTGTGCTCATGGAGCAATGTCAAGAAACCGATTTTTTATCATAAGACTAATAGCATGTGCCAAAGCTAAGTTCTTATTTCAGGCATTTATATTGTGTATAAAACTGTTTTTTTAAAGCAATTGCTAGAGGAGATTTTAAATATAAAGGAAAAGAGTTGGTCCATAACTCGTATGTTAAGTCATGTCTTTTTCGTGTGCCTATATGTTATTACATGATTCGTTATTTTTTGATGTGATTTATTCTGAATAGTACTTTTTATTCAAGTACTAGTTTTGAAAGTCATCTAATGGTGTTTTTTTCCTAAAAAGAAACGTTGCTTTAATTTCTGAATAATCTCACAGGTATTGGATCGCACTCAATTGTTGGGTCTTCTTCCCTAGTTAAGTATATAACATGGTAACCATCAAACATTAGTTTGATCCTAAAAGTCTCTTTTTTAAGTTTTGCAGGTGGATCAAACAGATAGCTTGGTTGGTGGCTGTTATACTCAGCCTTCTGATTATAGCTTCTCGCAAGCACTACACTGTTGATGTTGCTGTTGCGTGGTAAGAGAAATGGTCCCTGCTATATTTCATTATTGTACATGTCTTGTTGTGATGTTTCTTTCCTAAATGTCTATATTTGTAACTGCATGACTATAGTTAAATAATAAATTTAAGTTTAATTTATTTTTGATATTGTTTGATATTTTTCTTGTGGGGAATATGTAGGTACACTGTTAATCTGGTGGTCTACTTTGTTGATCGGCAGTTTCCAGAAGGTTTATATTCCCTATTGCTTTCTTAAATTCTTTGATTCTTGGGTTTTGTTGAGATAGCTTACTTTCTAAACTTGGCTTAAATAAATTTAATCATACAGAGCTTTTGGCCTGAGCATATATTTTATATTTGCAGAAGGGATGGAACGTTCTGGTCCTGGTGGTGCACTACCCTTAATATCTATAAATGGCAGAGACAAAGACAGCAGAACCAAAGAAGAACACCATAAACTCATGAATGGAAATTCTGGGGATTCACCTGATAGGGTATGCGAGTGGTGTATTTGGTTGGTTCAAAATTAATTTCTTGTTGTGATCCATTTTGTGATTCCATGATCATCTTTCAGTCCGTAATTTGATTAAATACAGTCATTTTTATGATTTCCCAAGTTACTGAGTATCGTACCCTTATTAAAAAGTTAGAATCATAATTTTATTAGTCAAAAGGTTTTTTTAAAACTTTTATGAATTATTTTTGCCAACATGCCAATTACAGAGGCAGAGGTCCCAGGTGAATGGGAAGTTCCTTGAAGATGGAAGTCCTATTGTTTCTGAAATCGTCGTGAATGGGACTTGAAGAGTGTATCTGACATGTATTTAAGTTTGGGAAAGTGCTAAAGGAGCTGTGGATGCAAATTTCCATGTGACAGGCTGATAACTTTCACTCTTCAATCACCAGAGTAGCAGGTGACAAGAGATACTGCATATTCTGATATGTTCATTTCTAGGAGACAGAAAGTTTCCTTGCTGATGCTGCACATCTTTGGCTTCAGAAGCTCCAATGAGTTCAGGCCTTATTTGCAAGTTGTATTTTATTCTGCAACTGGGTTTTGGTGTTAAGTATTTCTTTTTTCCCCTGTTTTATACATAATTTTATGTAAAATGCATTTTTGAGCAAAAGCTAGCATTGCTTAAATGCTCATTCTTCTTCACAGATACACATGATTATTTATAGTGTTGTTCAAGTTGTATCTTATATCTGTTAGATCTTTGTATTAACGGAGAGTATTTTTTTTTTTGCTCTGATATATTGTCATTTTCAACTAGGGAGCAATTACTTTGAGTTTCACAGGAAGTATTTTTGTTTTTGCTCTTCAGATTTTTGATGAATAAGTGTCTTATATTACTTTGTAGTTCTTCAGTTTTCATTTCCAATTAGGGAGTAATTACACTGAGTGTTGATAATTATCTATTCCAGCATTAATTTTACTAAAATGGCAATATAAAAGAAAATAAATTGAGATAATGTAGAGCAGCATGAATGTTTCAGATTGCATGGTACAATACATTTGCCAGATTCCACTGTAACCATCAATACTTAAAAGTGCATTGAACATAATTTATCTAAAATATTATTTAAGAATGTAATAATTTATGAAGTAACGGGGGCTTAGTTGAATTTGCATGGTTGATACCTTGGTAGATTCACACTAAGTCTCAAATTTGAGAAAATAACTGAGTGAATGAAGACACCTTTATCATGAAGGTGCAAATAAGAATAAGCACTAATTTAATGCTATTGGTTTTTTTCTCAAGCACTAATTGACAGCTGTATTCTGTCATTCGAGCAGCCCTATATACCAGTAAAGCTAAAGTGAACAAACTTCAGTCTATTTTGAAATAATTAGATTCTTTACAGATATAAGCACTAATTTAATGCTATTGGTTTTTTTCTCAAGCACTAATTGACTGCTGTATTCTGTCATTCGAGCAGCCCTATATATCAGTAAAGCTAAAGTGAACAAACTTCAGTCTATTTTGAAATAATTAGATTCTTTACAGATTTTTTTTTGTTTAAGGTAAGTAGGGTTAGAAACCTTAGATTTGTGGAAATTTGAGTGAAAATGTTGGCCTCAATTGATATTATACAAATAAAATTGGAGCTACAAATAGATTGAAGGAATTTAAGCACCTTCATCACCGAGGCACAAAAGCCAATTTTTTATTTTATCACTTGTCTCGAGAACTAATTTGCTGTAGTCTTCTACAAACTTCTTTAAGCAGCCACATGTATCTTCATAGCAACAATGACCTTAGCTTCTACCAGCAATTGCCATATAAAATGACCTGAGCTTTTACCAGCACTAGTTGCCAAGTAAAATGCCTGAGTTTCTGTAATGTCCCCATTTGTATATGCCCTAGTTTTTGCCCTAAAATCACAATTCCAAGCAAAGCAAGAAATGAAATAGAGTTAGCGATATCATTTACCAATTTAAGTTGTTGAACAAGATAGATCCTGGTTGCAAACTTGCAATCATGTTAGATAATCATTGAAAGCATAATCCATAAAATAGATATTTCATATTAGGGTTAGGAACATTATCCTAATCATATGGGATTCCCTTTTAAGGTTCTATCCAATTAGCCCATCGTCATTATGGAGCACCATATACAAGACACCGTGAGCTGTTACATCCGGTCCAGGATGTACGGAATGACACCCGCCATTTGGCCTCCCAGCGCCACTCGGGGTGTCCTTACCGGAATGGAGTCCTAGCTACTTGCATTCCTTATATGCAATATCCTTCAGAATGGACTGACAGTTGGATGAGAGCTTCAAGGGAATCATTACATTGGTTCTATTGTGCATAGGCAAAATTATAGCAAGAATAACAGTATTAGGAGAATAACGATATATTTTGTTATTAATTACTGCATATATATCTCCGCTGATGTACATATATATCACTGTTGAAGTCTGCAGATCTATTTCTGCTCTAAATCAGTTCGTATTCTCTATATTTCTCTCTTATGTAGTTATGTCTCAGATATCTGTTCTAAATCATTTTATAATGCATATTTATTTATTTCTCAGTATATCCCCTCTTCCTTTCTTATTCCATGTATTTCTTACTATTTGTACTTCCCCAAGGGAGGCGTCCCTTTTGAATAGTTGTATCCTTTATAAAAGGAAATGACACTATAATGAGTCGCACCTCCTCACAGATCGCAGCCTTTATCTTATTAACAAATTAAAACACTTTGTTGCTTTAACAACTTACTTCACGATACATCACTTGCTGCCATCTTAATAGGAAGCACTATTCGATAATCCTTGCTAATTGCACTATATACATGTTACAATGATACTTTAAATAAGTTGTTTGCCTTCTTGCAAATTGTAATACTTAGTAAATCGTTGTTCTTCTTTCTTATACAAGTCGATGCATATCACAAATATTACCAGTCTTGATCGCTGCCTTTGAATACAATATGAATCGCTTCCCTTATGATTTTGTCTTATTCATCAATCGTCTCATTTTCTCTTTTAAATAAGACTGTCTTATAAGTCTTTTGTCTTGTTCTCTTTGTAAAGAGATCGGCCCTAGGGGAAGGGACATGACAACTTCTACTAGCAATTGCCAAGCACAAACAAACGCAATGCAATACAATGCCGCCTTTCGCTGTCTTGCACACAAAAAGACAGCCAAAGCCTTCATCTTTGTCAATAGAAGTATAAAAGAGACTCTTCTCTGATGAAGTAAATGGTATCCTCCCACTCTCAGCGTTACAGTAAAGACATCACTTCAAAAAAGATGTAGATTGATCAAACCCTATTGAAGTCATCTTTCATCTTTCTCTAGAGGCCAAGTATTTTTCACTCAACTTGAAGTCATATGCATTGAACCTTGTGCATCAATCCCTCTTCCCAGCCTTAGAAGAAGTGAAGAAGCCAAAGCTGTAAAGAAAACAATTATCAATACAAATTCGGTTAACTTGTTTATTAGAAGTAGCATCTAGCTACAAAGATCTCAGTTATTATTATTATTATTTTGATACAAGGGGAACCAGTGGCCCAGTGACCTGGTTTCACTCAGAAGGTGCTGAAAGGCAGGTTGGGCACTTATAAACCCGACTGTGCTTACATAAGACCCATTCTACGGCAGGGCATGTTAATCAGGTTTCAAACCTACAACTATTGTCTGTCTATCAATGGCTTGATCATCCAGCCTACACTTGGGGCCACAAAGTGTAATGTTCCCTTCTCATCAGTGATACCCAGAATTGATCGTTAGCCTATTCTGGAGGCCCATAGGCTAGTCGGAGGCAATAATTAGGGTTTCCAGCTGTGTGGTGATCTCTTCTGAGCTTTTGAGGATTTGTTTGTCAGTGTATGGTAGTTTGATTACTGGATTCTTTCTGGGGTTTTAGAGAGCTTCGGGGTGCTATGACATGCATTGGCATCCGAGGACTTTCTTGAGCTTACTATTTTTAGTAAGCACTATTTTTGGCAGCATGATTTATAGCAGAATATGGCGTGAAGTCTTCCTTGGCAGTTTCTTGATTGGGAATTGACAAGGATAATATAATATGGGCACTTTATTATTTTATTTTAAAAAATACAACTTTGGCATAATTAAATATTATAAAGTTAAGTTGTACCCCTATTCCTAGGAGACACAACTTAAAGTTGTTTTAAAAGGGGGACTATGTGAGCATTTAAAAATAAATTAATTATTTATGCCAAAGGGGCCTAAGGAAAGTGAGAAAAACATAGGAAATAAAGTGTTTTTTTCTAATCTTAGGAAAAAGTGAAAAAATTAAGATTAGAAAAGGATGGAAAGAAATATTTTTTTCTAATTTTTTAAAAGAATGTTTCCCTCTCACATGTGACACTCATATTGGGGAAGTTTCTCAAAGCTTTCAAGGAGGCAAATATAAAATGATATGAAAGCTCTTCATTTGAACATGTTGAATATTGTTGATAATAAAACGCTGTTGGATTTTTCCATTGATCTCAGGGTTTTGAGGATGAAAACCCTCATAGTTGATATTAGTTTTGGATTTGAAAGATAATCCCTAGCTAATTTTTCAAGAGCAACTTCATACAGAGGTTGCACTCAGTGTGTTTTTAGTGAGTTCACATCTTTCTGTGTTGCTGGTTTTTACATTGCTGAATCGAAGATTGACTCGTGGAGAAGAATCAGAGAATGATATCATTCTGGGTATTTGACCCATCTATTTCTCATCCCAGGGCGCCCCTTTGTCTGTATTTTCAGAGGTTTTGACGGAGTATTTAATTTTCTGGAACAATTCGCCCTCTTGGAAAAGTATGGCCAGATTTTTGCATTGGGATTCGTGCATAATTAAATCTGTAACTTTCATCAGGGTTTCATCATTGGAGTTTGGGCGTCCAAGCTATAGGAGTCATTTGCAACTGTTTTGATATCATTCGGAGTCCGGGAGTGGATTTGGTGAGCATTCCAGTGGTTCCTAGCACTCATCCTGACAGGGTGAAAACATATCAGTTTGCTGTTTTTTTGAAATATTTCAATATTTGCATTTCTATTTTGTAAACACTCATTGGGAAAAATGAATTAATAAAGCTCTTGTTCTAGTATATGCTTGTCTTTGGTTTATGCTTGAAAAATCAATGTTCCTATGTTGTTTTCATTGCTGTTATAATCTGAAATAAATAGAAAAAAATAAGAGGGGCATTGCACAAAGACTCAATTATCCTTACAATATTCTCCTCTATATTGGCTCACAAGCTCCATTCAAGCTTTACGTGTTTCTCACAATGCAATGATGTATCACCCCTTTCTTTCATGCCCACATCGCAGATAGAAATACAAATGTAAGATCTATAGATTGTTTAAAAGGAAATGCAATGAACTAAAGTACTGACTTGCAATCTACCTAGCTCAAATATTTAGAGGGACTGCTATTATGATTCTTCAGCTCATTATATCATCTCATGCTCTCCCATCTAAAAGATTCCTCACTAATTCAGAAAAGCTGTTTTCCTTTTGTTTCTTCCATATAGCTTTATTATCTTCTTACCATTCGTACAGACTGATTTGTAAGTAAACTTAGTCAAATGAAAACCTGTTAAAACAACAAGGGAGGGTAGAGATATCAATATGCTGCCATTTTCAATGGACTATTAAGTGATTGCAGGGCATCCATGTAACATTAATGAAGTGGTCCCTTTTATCAAAATAGAACTGTTGTATCTTGGGGGTTTAGCAAATTATCACAGCTATTCCAAATCAAAATCATCCATGTATTGGCTTACTATACCAAGCTTATTCTAATATAGATTTCTTGTTTTCGAGTTTTTTGTGGGGGCTAGCAAGACATGCAAGTCTTGCGCACCAGCCAACATTTTTAAAAATAATTTCCAATAAATTAGTATCATTCTTTCTTCTTACAAGGCTATCCTAGTTCGAATTTTAAGGGATTGGCTTTGAAGCCTTAGAATATAGCTCCATTCGCAACTTGTTTGCTATCTCCTTTTGCCCTTGCATTACAGCCCTTAAGCTGTCAATGATCAGATGTTGATGGTAGCTTGCTCCATGGTGGAGGGCAACACTCTCTGAATAGAGGTATGGACTTCGTCAGAAGGCAATGGAAGCATTTGAGAGTATATTTTCTGTATTCAAAGATTTAAGCCATGTGAAAGACATCAATAGACTGTTCAAGATATAACATCTACTCTTTCGTTAGTTTTCCATTGTTGTTCATCTCCACGCCATTTGATTCCTTAAATACTTAACACAATTTTGTTAACTAGATTCTCATATAAGGGTTTAGTATCTCTCGGTTCATGTTGTTGGCAAAGGAATCATGAACACAGACAACATTCACACAACTATTTCCACCTTAATCGCTACTTGCTTGGGCTGTATTCATTAGAGACAATTCTCCATCATATTTGCTTTCCCTACAAAATTAATTGATGATTGACTGCAGGTTAATGCTAAGTCAGAAAATTTTAATTTTATTTTATCACATAGTGACTAGACCTATATCATATGCACTTTTAAATTCTTCAATATAGAATCAGATTTAATGAATTAATTTAGAGTTAGGAGGAAGGGCTTTTGGATGCTGAAGTAGGCCCCGATCATGTGCAAGTGGATGAAGTGGCGCCTTTCGAATGAGATTTTTATGCCATTTGAAAGGAGAAAGCAAAGCTCACTATGTTCTATCTGGATTTGGTGTAATACATTGTATGTTATCTTGCGGGAAGGATGCTTGAAAGTGTCTAGTCTCTTCACCCAGCGTGGTCTCTCCCAGGGTGGTGTAATTTGATCCAAGAATAGATCCTTTTAGAGCTAGGGGTCTAGGTAGCTTCGAGAAATGACTTGGCAGAGTATATGGGCCCCTCGAATTGTTGCTAATGATTTAACATTGTGTTTGTCTAGTAATTGTTTAGATGTAAAAAAATTGTTGGGGATGGTTTTTACAGTTCCCCTGGGGTTATCTTTTATACTTAGTGGGGATAGTTCCTTGTTAGCCATGACTATTCCTATTATAACAAGATTTTTGTTTAAGTGGGTTTTAGTCAAGTTTTTCTGGCTTATGTTGTCTCCGATGTTTCTAGCTTCTTGTATGTATCTGCTTACACTTTTCAAGGGAGAGGCTCCAATAGAACCCTCAATTTGCTTTTTGAAAAGTAATTTTTAAAATATTTGTATGAATCCAAACCATTGAGATTTAAGGTATAATTGTAGAGGAGAAAAGTGCATACTTCACTCTCTACCTCTAAGTTTTACAGCACTTGATATGGATGTATTTAATGGATGATTCTAACACTAATTTTAGCACTTTTGGTGCACTCATTGACCCCAAACATGAACCCCTCATTCTATTATATGAAATCAGCATTGATCTAGTTTTTAGAACATTTCGTATCTTGCATTGATTTACATTTGTGATCTTTTCCCTTGGATAGGATCATGGGCACTATCATCCCCATATTCAAAACTTAGATTTTCCTAATTCCAAGATTGACAATCTTGAGGTATGATCATTACCCCTTGGTGTGGGTGTCAAAAAGTTCAAATCGTGTGTCTAGGGTTGAGTATTTAAAGACATCATCCTAGGAACACTTCCAATCATCAAATGATTACAAAATAACACCTCACTTCACAAGACATCATCTCAGTTAGCATTAGACTTAGCTTTCATTATTCTTAGTTGGCTTTGAACACAACTCAACAATCAACATCTATCGCTTCTTAGTTTGTTGCTATTTCAATAATTATTCATAGGTTACATCATATTCATCTTGCATCATCACTCACATTTCATCAGACTTAGTTTGCATCACACTCAACTTTTATTAAATTCAGTTTGCATCAGATATCACTTATTTGACATCCATGTCATCCTTTTATATTTTTTTTAATATTGTCAAATCAACTTAGGGGTTTGTCATCAAGGAATAAATATTCTTTCCTTTGTACATAGAAGGCTTCCAATGATGCTTTTAGCACCACACTATTTTCCAAGCATAGATATAAATCTAGACAAATCTTTTTTCAAGGTACTAGAGAACAAATTTTGCATCGAATGAAATTGTGCCACTTAGAACAAAATCGTGTCAACTAGACCAAATTGGGAGCTATGATCTAGTCCCACACACTTAAAAGGCTCATATACCAATCATCTAAGGTCTAATTCCATATCCAATATTAGATTAGTTTATAGATTTCTATTGTAGTGTCACTATAGTCGAAGTCAACTTTGCACCAACTTCCAAGTAAGCCCTAATCCCTCACTTTATTTTGTCATTTCTATTTATTTGTCTGAGTGTTTAAGATCCCAACTCATTAATTTAGGGTCTAATTACATTGATTGATTTATCGTGATCTATTTAGACTATCTACTAGCACTTGCACCTTAAGGAGATGCAATGGTTACACTGCTAGCAAATTACATGTTAAGTAATATGTTAAGAGTACAATCGAGGAATGCATTAGAAGATATATTATTTTATTTTTCGATTTTATTTACAAAGAATAACATCTAAAAGTAGGCCCATTAGAATTACGACATTGTTCTTCCACATATACTTGTATGTGCTTTTTGATGAATCTTTGGCAAAAGATTGAGATTGGTCTATATTTCTCCCACCACCAATCATTTGTTTGTTTTTGATGCATATTATGAATGTCAATGGAAAGTGTTTTTCTGTTTTGACAAGAATGGTATTTCCTACAATTCAAGCAATTGATTTTTTGAGAAGATCAATGTTTCACTTTTTATATAGAATAAATTTCAAATGAACCATTCATATTCATGAGAGATAGATTATTGGGAACCACTACTTATGAGAGATAGATTATTGGGAACCACTACCTATAAAATATAATTAAGTGTTAATTAACTCAACTATGTACAAGAATAAAAAAATTGTAGTTTCTAAGTTGATTTATTAATTTTTGAGCCACCTTATTTGAGACACAACCATACTGATATCAGTCTCCCCTTTTGTTTTGCTTTGTTCGTGACAGAATGACTATATAAAGCATTCCAATCTAAGGCAAATGTTTTATAATATTATAACTCTTTTGTTTTTATTTCTTGTAATTGAGAATGAAAGCTAGTTGGGCCATTAAGGTCTCAATCCCCACAACTTCAAAAATAAAATAAATAAACATTTTCCCTCATTCTTTCGGCTTTGAAATTATTAAGTGAACTGTAAATTATAATTCTGCGGACATGAAAGTAAGAAAAAGTTAGAAATGATTTGACAATGATGGCAATTGTGATTATCATTTCTTGAGCTAGATTAAAATCGGTTCATTTATTTCTTACAACTTGATTTGATCCGCCATTTTCCCAGCGATGGATGAAAGATTGTAAAAATCTTTGATCTAAATGTCTACTGCCAGCAACATTCTTGCTTTAAATGTCTATTGCCAGATCCCAAAAATCCACAGAAAAATTTCCACCATAAAACCATTGTTGTTTTATTCAAAACACTTTAAAAATGCATGGACATTAGCAGCAGCAACGACATAAGATTTTACCATACTTTGTTGACAGTGATATCTTGCAGACCACCAACTCTACATTTTGCATCATCACTTTCCCTTGTGGGTGTCTCCTGCTGTAATGTCTCTCTCTACAAGGACTGCAATTGTCGTTCATGCATTGATTTTTGCTCCTGCAATGCCGAACGAAAATAAAATAAAAATGAAATTCTCTATCAAAATTTGTCTTTGCATTTTTTTGGGGTTGCAATGGTGATTTTTTCCCTTGTTTTTTTGTTAATCTTTTTAATACCAGAAATCGCCCTCTCTTCTCCACCCAATGTTATTTTTTTAATAAATGTCAATTTAAAACGTTTTAATCTAAATATGAATTTAGGGATATTTTAATTAATTAATATAGATAACATGCCAAGCAGAGCTGGCTTTTAGCGTCTTATTCTATCAAAGTGTATCCAGTTGTTTAAAGATTGTTTTGTGGGGAGCATATTTAAAAAATTTATTCAAAGTTGATGACAACCAGATCATGCACGCCGTTAAGGGATCCGCTAGACAACAGGGAGAGGAGCCGGGCTGTCAAAAGAAATCAAAGAGTCTAACATAGCCAGTCGTGGAAGAGAGTTGTTGTCAAAGGAAGTTTCCAGATCTTACTGATCTATGGCTAAATTTGCTAACCAATCTGCCACTTTGTTCCCTTCCCTGTAACAATGGGAGATTTCGAAAGATTCCAAACACTGTAAACACATCCAGGCTTGTTCGAGGACTTATCTAATGGAATGGACCAATTTGCTGCTTTCCGATTTTGCAAAGCTGAAACAATGATAAGAGAATCTCCTTCTATGGCTATAGACTTATAGCCTTTCTCTATTGCTAATTGGAGCGCTTGAAGTAGGGCATAAGCCTCTGCCATGTTGTTTGTTCCTTCAGGAAGTTTTTTGGCTTTTGCTGCTAGGAGTTCCCCTTGGGCATTTCTGATAATACAGCCTAAACCCCATGGCCCTGGATTCCCTCTACATGCTCCATCAAAGTTAATTTTCACCAGGGGGTCAGAGGGGGGAAGCCATTTAATAGTGGTTCTATCAACTTTTGGCAGGTGTGGCAACGCTCCATTGCTGATGCTAGATTTTTGAAGCTCTTTCCAATGGCTTGAAATTAGGAAATCCCAACTAGTCCACTTAGATTCTCTGGCTGAAGTTCTTTGGAGATTAGCATTGACTGTCTCTGAAATTAGTGTTTCCATATCTACCCACAGATCTTCCAAACTCTTTGAGGAGTTTTGGAAAATTCTTGCATTCCTTTCTTTCCACAATAACCACATGACAATAGAAGGGCTGACAACCCAAATAGTATGAAAAAATGCCTGTTTAAAGAGGAGAGGCCAACTTTCCAACCATTGTAAAAGAGTAGAGGGAACTGGAGCGCACCAATTGAGCTTTGCCATGAGATGCTCCCAGCAGGCATGACTGAACTTACATTGTAGGAGGAGGTGATCTACTGATTCCTTCTCTTCCTGACAAAAGACAATCAAAATTTGATCCTAGAGACAGTTTTGCTAGTCTGTCTCCTGTGAGAATCTTTTTGTTAGTCGCCAACCATGTGAAAATACCCGCCTTAGGAAGAACTGGGTCCCCACAGCAAAGGGAAATTGGCCACACCACCCTGGGTTTCATGAATAGGAAGTTGTAGCCAAATTTTGCTTTGTAGTTGCTTGAATCGTCCCCTGTCCAAATCAATTCATCATCCTTAGGAGAGAAGAACAGAATTCTCTCGTGTAAAATCTTTTTGAGAGCAATTTTTTGATCTTGAGGGAAATTGTAGTTGTCAAAGCATTTCCAGGAGACTCTTGCTGGAATAGAACTCGAGTCAACAGTGAAATAGTGACAGACCTTTTCTCCCCAAAAGGTTTTGAGAAAAGCAGTCGCCTCCCTGAAGTTTCCTAGAGAAGAGACTTTCGGCCAGCCGTTTCATGAATTGTCCCAAAAGGAAGCTTTTTTCCCATTGAAGATTGTCCATGATAATCTTGGGAGGATGACTTCCCTGCATTTTACAATGAAGTTCCAGATCGATCAGCCTCTTGGGGGATCAGCAACTGTAAAGATTCGCTCCGGTTTTTGGGAATCTAAGTATTTTTTTTCATTAGTTGAACCCATTTGGCCTATGGATTTTTATACATTTTCCATGCTAACTTTGCCCCTAAAGCCATATTATGGAGCTCTGTGTTGATAACTCCGGCTCCACCTTATTGTTTAGGTGTGCAGATCTTATCCCATGCAACTAAATGAATTTTCTTAGTGTTCGTAGACCCTTGCCAAAGGAATTTTCTGCAAATCTTACCCACTTCTTTGATGACACCTCTCGACATCTGTAAAGAGGAAAGCATGTAGATCGAAACAACTGTGAGCACTGATTTAACTAAGGTGATCCTTCCTGCTAAGGACAACCAATTCCCCCTCCATGCACATGTCTTGTGAGAAAGGTTATTTAATACTCCATTCCAGAGGTCATTCTTGTGCCTTCCATTAAGGGGGACACTTAGATATTCACCTAGGAGTGATTCCATTTTAAAATTGAAGATAGAAATCAGCTCCAATTGTTTTTGCAGCGGTGTGTTGAAGAGGTACATTTTAGACTTGTTCGTGTTCACCAATTGACCCGATGCCTCACAGTAGAGTGAGAGAATTTCTTTGACAATAGTTGCTTCTTTCTTGTTTGCCCTATAAAAGAAGATCATATCATCCACGAGTAGAGCGTGAGTCAATGGGTCTTTCAATGCCTTTAAGCTGATCCCCTTCCATTGCCTAATACGGGTGGCTTCTTTGATCGACCATGTGAGAGCTTCAGTCATCAGAATGAAGAGATATGGGGACAAGGGATCACCTTGTCTTAATCCTCTCGAGATCTTAAAGGATGGAGACTCCATTCCATTAATGAGAACTAAACAAGTTACACCTGTTATGCCAGAGAAGATCCATTTGATCCATCTTGGGGAGAAGCCCAAGGAGAGTAGGACATGATACAAAAAATCCCAATTTACTCTGTCATACGCTTTACTCATGTCCAGTTTTAGAACCATACTTGAATTTTTTTCCTTTTTAAGAGAATGGAGGATTTCACGAGTTAAAATAGCTCCCTCTGCTGTCTCTTTACCAGGCACAAAACTTCCTTGTTCTTCCGAAATGATCAAAGGGAGAATAGGGGATAGTCTTAATGCGGCTACCTTTGAGATAATTTTATAGACAAAGTTGCAAAGAGAAATAGGTCTGAACTCTTCAAAAGAAGAGGGAGAGCTTACCTTAGGAATCATAACTAAGTTGGTCTTGTTAAATTCTTTAAGAACATTGCAGAATTTCCTTGACTCCTCGACTGCTAGGAGAATGTCTCTCCCCACAAAGTTCCAGCATTTTTGAAAAAAAGAGCCAATCCATTCATCTGGTCCCGGAGCTTTACTTCCATCCAAAGCGAACACAGTTACTTTCACCTCTTCTAGTGTGAATTCTTTGAGTAGATCTCTGTTATGAGCCTCTGAAACTTTTTTTGGGAGGTTGAAATTGTTAAGAAGTCGCAAGCTGATTCCATTGTTGTTAGACAACAATTTTTGAAAAAAGAATTGGGCTTCCGATTTGATGGACTTAGAGTCGAGAAGGAACGATCCATCCTCTCTTTTAATGCAATGAATTTTGGAACTATGTCTACAGATCTTTGTAGAGAGATGCAAGAAGGAAGTGTTGTGTTCCCCCTCTTTTAACCAAGTCTCCCTCGACTTCTGTCATCAAAAGATTTCTTCATGAAGGAAGATTTCTTCCAGTTGATTTTTTAGAGATTTCTCTTTGAAGAAAGCTGAGCTATTCATGCCATGTTTGATAATCTCATCTTCCAGCACTTTTATCTCCTTAAGGATTCTATTTTTTTCGAAGAAAATATTTTTGAAATGAGTTGTATTCCAATCAAAAATTTGCCTTTTAACAAAATCCAATTTCCTAGCCAGCTGAAACATTCTGGAGCCTTGAACAAAGGGCGCTGAAGACCACCAAGACCTAACTTTTGAAAGGAAGTCTGAATCTCTGAACCACATCTCTTGAAATTTAAAATAGCTTTTAACCACCTTACTATCTTTGCCAATAATCAGATTGACTGGGAAGTGGTCGGATCCAAGTAACGGAAGAATACGAGAAGAAAGACTTAAATTACCAAGCAAGCACTGAGAAGAGCATACAAATCTATCCAGTCTTTCTGCTATTTTGGAGGAATCATGTCGTTTGTTGGTCCAGGTAAAGCACCCGTTAGCAGGTCTGCAGTCGGAGAAGCTGTTGGAGTCAACAAACCCTTTGAAGTCTGTCATGGCTTGAGATTGGAGAGGATTGCCGCCCATCTTCTCTGAGTCGTCCAGGATGGCATTAAAATCACCTCCTAGAATCACAAACTCTTGCCTCAGCATGTTAAGTATGTTTGAAAGATGCCTCCACAATAGGAGCTTTGAAGAAGTGCCAGAAGGGCTGTAAACATTCATAATCCAGAGATCTTTCCCAAGGAGAATGCCTGGGAATTTCCCTAGAATCCAGTTTTCCCTAATTCCTACTACCTCAAATCTAGGAAGATGTCTCTTCCATAGGACTGCAATCCCCCATGAGGCCCCACAAGATGGATGAAATTCAAACTCCCAATTCTTCCATTTTTTAAACAAAAAAGTTCCATGATCCGAAGACAACTTTGTTTCTTGAAGCAAAAGAACATCAATTCTTGCCCCCTCAAGTTGAAACTTGATGAGGCGTGATTTGTTAGGGGCGTTGAGGCCCCTAACATTCCACGTAAGGAACTTCATTGTTCTTGAGGGGAGCTCTCAACTCCCCTCTTCTTAGAAGTTTTGTGTCCATCAGTCTCTTCGCCATCCTGTGGACCGGGAATCCCTTTTGTTTTCTTTTGCCTTAGGCTACGCCTGGAAGGGCTTTTTTTCTGGGTTCTCAGAACCAAAGGGGTTTGTGAGATACCCAGATCCCCAGAACCATTTTGACCTTCTTCCTCATGTAGGACTTCCTCTGCTAATTCATTGAACATGGTGGAAGCCACCTTTGCTAGAACTTCCTCGTAGAGGTCCTGAAGTTTAACATCTGACTTGTTTGAGCATTCACGGATGTCTTCTGGCTCAGAGGCTGAGACGTCTGGAATAGCCATCTCTTGAGGGGTTTTCTCCCTCTCTGAAAGGGGGAGAAGCACATCATGCACGACTCCAGTCTGATGACATTTCATGGGTATCAGATTTAAGTCGTCTACCTCTGTGTGTTGATCAAGCCTTAAAGGATCTTGCTCCTGTCGAGCCTGGGCTTCCAAAGCTCTCTGTGGTACTTGTAGGGAGAAATCTTCATCTAGTGGCTCTTGGGGGTTCTGGAGAGCATTCATAATAGTCTGTTCATGAGTCAGGCCCTCATTCTGGATAATCTCTTAGCTGTTGCCCAGAGGGAGCTTGTCTTCCTAAAGATTTGACCCTTCTCCATTTCGAAAAAAGTGATTTAATCTCTCTAGATCTTCTGATTGTAGTCCATCTTCTAGAAGGATTTCTTGAAGCCAAAAGCCTTGGGAGGTTCTTAAGTTGACTCTTTTGGGGAGAACCTCCTTACCTTCTGAAACAATGCGTATTCTCAGAGTTATGTCCATAAGATTGGTCTTTGGAATATCTACGTCTTGGCAGATTTCCAAAGAATTGCCAATGCTTCTCAGAATCTCTGCATCTCTGTATTCTAAAGGGAAATAAGGGAGTTGTATCCAGAATGGGACTAAAGGAAGGACTTCTTTGCCCACATGAATGTTTGGTTTCTATTCTTGGCAAAGGATAGCTATTTGGCCAAACTTCCAGAGTTTCTTATTGAGAACTTTGTCCCTTTCTGCTTTTGTTAAGAAAAAAAAGCAGAAAAAACCATTTCCCAACTCACATGAATTATTTACTTCTGGCTAGGTTTTCTGATACCACTCCCTTAGGTCATCATCACAAAAGTGAGGAGTAAGTACCTTACCTATGAGAGCTATGTCGCTAAGATTTGAAGCCTTTTCAAAAACTTTCCCTTCAGCCTGGTCCAAAAACACATCAAGGTATTCAGGCCTTCTAATTACTTCTTTGAAAACTGGGGTCCAAACCTTTTTTTGATTCTGCTCGTGCCCCACCTTGTTGTGCTTATCTGGATGAGGTCGCAGCTTTTTCTTTCCACGGGAGGCATTCTTCTTGTTGAAAATAGAACGCTCTTTGTGAGGAAGAGGGTTTCTTCGAAAGGACTCTGTATGTAGTCCCTTTTGGTATTCTAGAAAAGTTGCATGTTGGGTTTTCAGTGGTACCCTAGAGAGAGGAGCCTTTTCTATTGAGAGTGGCTTCTTCCTTCTCGAACATCTGGTGTTCTTTGAAGGAAAAAAGATCCTTTCATTTGGGTTGTCTTCGAATCTTACCCTTCTCCTATCTTGAGCAGCCCGTGCACCAGGCCAAAGGCGAGGAGAAACCTTGTTAGCAATGTGCTTCAAAATAGCCGTTCTGTAAGCCATCGTTGTTCATCCCAATGTAGGAAAACTAATTTTTTTTTCAAAGAAACCACTTTCTGTAGCATATTATGACCACAAACATCTACTACCAATTTCATTCTTTTGTAGTTATTAATGAGTTTTAAGAGAATTGAACTCACAACTATGGCTTAAATTTGATGGTCATGTAATTGTATTTAGGTATTTTTGTGGTAAAATACAACCAAAATTTTAGGAAGACTGTATCACATGGAAGAAGAGATTTTTCATAGACTGTCAAAATTTCTATATGATTATTCATATATATACAAAGGTATATCCTAATATTTAAAAGGCAACTTTGAATGAATAAGTGTCACAAGAAAATTGCTTGACATATAGGGTCCACTACCACATTTAGGTCCCTTCACAACCAACTTGCTTGGCCAATGAAGTGTATTTATATATTTGCAAAAAAAAATATTACATGTTTTTTTGGAAGATTATGTTTAGGACTTAAAATAGACTCTATTAACTCATTTTTTTAAGAAATAATTGTAAATTAATATACGAATTAAATTGAGAGTTTTCTCTAATGATGATTCTCAGCACTTCTATTTGTGAATAGTACAAATTGTCTAAGATAGAAAATTACATGTTAAACAATATGTTAGAGAGTACAAATTGAGGAATGGATTAGAAGATATATTATTTTATTTACATAGAATAACATCTAAAAATAAGTGTGTTAGAATTACAAAATTTTTGTTGATTTTTTTGAAATTTAATTGTTTTTATAAATTATATATAAAAGACCCACAAATAAAGGTGGAAATCTATTATTTAATTTACAATTTTTTTTTTGATGGAGATCATCCACAAGTTCGTTTTTGTTACCTAATACAGGGGGATGAGCCTTAGGTTGAACCTCTTTGGTTGAGAGACAAGGATCGAGGGGTATCCATTTCACCTAGGGCATGATCTCAACCTCATTCCTTATGGTGTCGGGGGCCTTGCACTAAGCAAGACTTGATCCCTGGTGGGCTCATTCAAAACCTTTCAACTTCACCAACAGGCCAAGGGCCCTTTGACTACAACTTTGATATACATAGAATATACTCTACAAATAGGTACATTAAATTTCCAAAATGTTCCTATTATATATTTGTTTATAATCCTATGAAGGATTCTTTTATAACACTAGAGTTTTATTTTGACTCTGTTTATCACTTTTAGCTAATCTTGACCTTTTGTTAGTTAAGCTTGGCATGAGCTTCTTCTTTGTAATTCTTGTTGTTCCTAGGTTTTGGAATAAAATGTTATTCAACTCAAGTCATAAATGTGTAATTACTTTTATTCTAAAGCTATATAGTGTAAACAATGAGAAGTTATTTAAGTAAGGTAAATAAATAAAATAATATATGATTTCAACAAGGAGGACAAATCTCTTACTTTGTTGGTTTA
Organism: Cunninghamia lanceolata; assembly: GCA_027924645.1. Lineage (NCBI taxonomy): Eukaryota > Viridiplantae > Streptophyta > Pinopsida > Cupressales > Cupressaceae > Cunninghamia > Cunninghamia lanceolata. Next base: position 17,896,437 of record BSBN01000112.1, on the reverse strand, counting down.
TGATTGTTGAGTATCCACTAGTACATCACAAAGGTTTGAATGAATTAGTTAAGAATAGGTGTTTTCTAAATCATATATTATGAAGAGGAGTATGAAAATAATAAATTAAAATGTTATGTGGAATAGGTTGGATTGAAATTTGCATAACTACTTTTATTACAATGAGAATAATTGTAGGTGAGCTTTTTTTTCTTTTGATAACTACAAATGGATTGTTTAGAGCCAAATGTAAACACTATCTATGATCTTTTCAAGATATCCATTTACAAGACTTTCTCAAATATAAGTTCATTGTTAACATGATTCATTGGCCTATGCATAGTAAGCGTTCTTGGGAAGTTGTTTGTCATTACTATCAATATTTTATTTTCTTGTTGTGCTTACTACAACACTTAGTGCAACTTGACGATTTAGTAGTTTTAGCAATTTTTTATCGTGTAGTCTCACTAGATCATTTATAGCAAATTATAGGTGCATTAAGTGGTCAAAATCTACTTGTTTAGTTGTTGTTAGCAATTTGTTTGTGAGGTGATCCCACAATAGTGGGTTACACTTTTTTGCTAAACTTGACATTGAAATCAACATTTTGAACTAAATCTTCACTTTCTGACACCTATAGCTGCTAAACCGTTAGGAATTTGAAGATGATACGAACTAGCGATTTGTGAGATTTTTTCTGTATATTCTAAAAAAAATTTGGAGTTAAATTGTAAATTTTTTTGCGTCTCCTTTGATAACTAGTTTTTAATAGTAAACAACATTTTTTTAAAGTGATGTGTATTCCATAACACAACTTTTTTTCTACAAAGGATAAAATTCTGATTCTTTTGAATTTAGATTGGTAACACCGATATCTAGGGCATTTATTTGGTTTCATAATATTTTGTTGAATATTTTTTTTAATTAAGTTTTGAAGTCAAACCAATTATAATTTAGACATAGGCGCATTCCATAAAACATAACTTTTTCTGTATGTATCGAAATTCAATTTTTTTTTGGTTGAAATAAGGACATCAATACCTAGGGCATACATATTTTTCAGAATTTTTTTCACTAATTTACTATTTTTCCATGTGTGTAGAATAGATAACTTGATGCTCGGTGAAAAACCTATGTTTAGTAAAACTAAAAAAAACAATCATAATAAAATCAAAATATATCAAAACTATACTCGTTGGAAAGCTTGTTTCGAGGACTGCGATCCTCCAATTTGGTTTGGCAAAGGTGAATCCATTTGGACCTTCAACTAGGCTTCGGAAGCCAAAATTTTGTAGAAGAAAGGGGAAGGGAAGGAGGGAAGGTGTCTAGTGGGGGTCTTTGTGCGAAGACCCCTGCGAATGAAGGTTGGTGACGTCCTTTGTTCGAAGTAAAGACTCCTTCGAACGAAGGTCCAAACATGGCGTGTAAATCCTTGTAATGACCACCTTCGTTCGAAGGTTCTTTACATTAAAAAATATTCTTTTTTTAACGGCTGACCTTCGTTCGAAGGCATGCCGACATGTTTTTTTTTAATGTTTTAATTTTTCATATTGCATATAAATAGGATGTTTTTTTTTTTCATTTTTACAAATCAATGTAACAAGATAAATTCACATTTTTGTTCTGCAAGGGAGGAGGAAATCTTTGAGAGAAGAATTTTCAAGTCATATTTTACAAAGAAGGAGATGGGAAACAAAAAGACAAGACAAAATAAGACTACATGAAAGTATTTCACAGAAACTATAGAAAGATTGAGTGAAGAAAGCTTGCAAAAATATCATAAACAAAAACAAGGTATGCATATATTTTCTTTTCTATTTTTAATCTAGGTCATTTTATTTATGCTTAAATATATACATGTATTGATGAATCATGTAATAGGATGTCATTTAATCTAGGTTATTAAGTGATTTATGCTTAAATATATATGCATTGATTTCATGTAGCTGGGATGTCATTTAGTTTAAGTCATTCCTCATTCTTGGCTATAATCCCCACCCCTCTACCTAGAGATAACTACCTCTCTCTCTGTCCACCACTCGCTCTCTCTCAAGTTGCCCACTCTCTTTACATCTACCTCTCCCTCACTGGGGCCTCCCTAGCTATCTCTCTCAATCTCTAACTCTCCATATCCCTCTCCCTCTCTCCAACCTTCTCTCTCTTCTTCCTTTTATACTATTTTCTCAACTCTATCTTTAACAAGTGGGTTATGTGTTAGTAAACCTAGAGGAGGTGTGTCATGCTTCTAATTTCCAAACATTACCAAAAGGAACCTTTGCTTGTGGTAGCTTAGATTTTGTCACCATTTAAATTATAGTTGAACCTCTTTAACAAGTAGCTACTAGTTTAATTATCTTGTAAGATAGAACTCCATTTAGAGCCAAAGGTTAGTCCTTAAAATTCTAGTCTCATCCTTCTTTTCATTAGTTAGTTCTCTAGAAAAAATTGTATAAGAAAATTTTCTTCTCATGCTCATCTTTAATGGAGATGATAGTATTTGTGCACGCTTACACACTTATCCTAAATGGTATAACTACCTAGATGTATCTTACATAGTTGGGGTAAATGCACAAAGATGAGTCCACTTAAGGTGGAAGTTTCAGACTTAGAAAAAAACCCGAAATTGGGTAAACTAAAACGAGATCCTGAGCCAAAAGCGGGATCACATTTTTTAGAAACGGGATCCCGTTTCATAAAGGTTAAAATATTAACCTTTTATGAAACGGGATCCCGTTTATAGAATGAGATCTCATTTCATAAAATTTGAATTTCTGACCCCATTTTTGCTATGGGTTTTGGGTCAGAAAAAAGGCTTGGGAACCCAACCCTTGGCTTTGGACCTGGTTTGACCTGCAAGTTGAAGGTCCTGTCAATGTCACAACAAAATAATGACTTTGGGCATATGTCTGAAGGTCTTTTTTGTAGAATTTTTTGATGAAATTGAAACCCATTATAGATGAGAGAGTGTAGATTCCAAATATGTAATTTTTTTTTACAATTGGATTATTTTTCTATTTTTCAATTAATTTTTGATGAAACAAGTCTATAAACTTGAATTATCAGGGTTTTTTAATATTTTAATAACTTTTTAGCAAAATAATTTTTTGGAAAAAAAATTGCACGAAAACGTACTTCAGACAATTCTTTTCAATTTGTAAATTTTTTTTTTCAAAAAATGATAAGTTTAGGTCATCTTATGTGTGACGTACATGGCGATTTTTTAAAACACCAAAAATGGCCAATAAAAAATTAACAAAAAAAAAATTCAATAAAAAATTGCAAAAAAAGATGGAAAACGTGCTTCATTGAGTTACGAATCTTTTCGCAAAAGGATTTAGAAAAATATGGTAATTTAGGTCAAAATATGGATGACGTACATGTGCATGGTATAGTAAAAAAAAAGTGACTTTTAAACAGTAGTTTTTAGAAACACCTATTAAAAATTAATTTGTATCATCTGGGTATTAAAAAAAATTACATATTTGGAAACTAGACTCCGAGTACTACATTTCATATTTACTGACTTTTTTCAAGATTCCACCTTTAAGTGCTTCAAATTTTTAGGTCAAATGTGACAAATTCTGAAAATCAGGGAAAACACTTCCACTTTTTGGCCAAAAAGTGGACTCAACTTCTTGCACACACCCCTTGAATATTTGTCACTTGTGTGAATATAGTCCATATATAAATATTAGTTATTACATGTACATGTATATTAATTTTTATGGTAATTTGATCATATGGAGGCTCTTTAATTTTTATTGCTTCCTTTGACTGGTATGGATGAGCATATTAATCTAGCTAAAGAGGTGAAGGGAAAAATTTCTTATAGAAATTTAGATCATTTACTTAAAATAGATATTGATAAATTGAAACATTATGTTGGACAACCTAGACGTACAGATAGAAGGTCAATGAATAAAACTGCAAAGGAAATAATTGCTCATTTCAATAATATTGATACACTTGGCCAAACCCAATTGTTATCAATTGTACTTCTTAGTAAGGAGCTAAATGAGCCATTACAATTGTTGGGTGTAGATTTGTCATTGAAAAAGGGGAAAGGTTCACACTTAGAAAAAGATATTGTTGAAAATGTTAAAAAAGGTTTGGCTTCCATTGGGAAACAATCTCGATTTGTGGATAAGTCCATTTCAAGAAGACTAATGTTGACAGGTATTTTAAGTGAAAAAAATTCCAAAAAAAGACAATTATATTCAATTTCAACTGAGATTGGTTTCAATAGAAAGATAGTAACAAAATATGTGAAAAGGAGAAAATTATTGGATGATAGTACCTCGGAAGGCAATTGGGCAATTATGTGTAGAGCTCCTCGATCTGACAGGATTCAAGATGTTAGGAACTTGATCTAAACCTTTTGGAATGAAAATCCTCATGCTTCATCAAATAGTAGAGATGTTATCAAACACAGAATTGGGCCCAATAGTTATAAAATACATGCAAAACATTGGCTAGACATAACACAACATGAGATGTATGTGGACTTTTGTAATGCAAATCCAAATATAAAGATTGGGCAAACAATGTTTGAAAGGTTAAGGCCATATTATGTGAAGACAAACAAGGTTTTTGAAACTTGTTGTTGTTGTTATCATATTGAATTTGATCTCTACTATCAGGTGTTTCGAAAGATTTGTGAAGGGAGTGATGGTTTTGTAAATGCACCTCCTAAATGGGTAAGTCAGTTCATAGCATCCGTCTTATGTGATAAATTAGATGATGATAATGGAACTGATCAAATAAATTGCATAAAAGGTCTTTGTGAAACATGTGGAAATTTGGCTAAAATGTGATGTAGAGCTCTAAGAGATTTATACAAATTCCCAGAACTCCACAGTCGTAATGCTTCCTTCTATCAACAAGAGAAAACTATTTTCCTTTCGGCGTACTCCATCACCTAGACATGACTTATCGGCATCTTCAAAATATGTCACTCCGAGTTGTTGATTACTTCAATGCCACCATTGGCAAGAAACTTTCCATGTCTTTCCGATGTACACTATTGGCAACACATTATACTATTGGCCTCCCTTTGAAATGTTACTCCGAAGCTTCTCATCTCCCCAAACTCCTCATCGGTAACACACGACCCTATCGACAGCCACTTGTAGACTCTGACCGATACACTGCCGTTACACCGATCAACTATCCATCGGTGACACTTTTCGTTGTCACCCCGATCGGCATGAACACATACTGTCGGCTCCACATAGTTTTGTCCACCTGATGACTCTTCTCACACTGAAATGCATACCAAAGACTCCACCGTCAACCAGACTTCAATCTACTTATGCCGATACTCACACCTTCTATCGCTGTGACTTCGACAGTCGATATAACATTCAAAGACTCTCTTGATGGGCTCTTCTCACACCGTTGAACCAATGAACCTGTTGAACCGTTGAACCTTCACTCATTCGGTTCAACATCCACTACCGGTTCAATATACCCCCATCGCCTAGACTTTACCGATTAAACCTCCGAGTTCATTGAACCATTGAACCAAATGATCCTATTGTATCTTGATGAACCCGCTGTATCCGTTGGACCGTTGAATCGATTCAACCGTCGGTTCAACTGTTGGCAACACTTACCACTGTCGGCCAACCCAGAATTCCTTCGGCCGATACACCACTTACTTCGATGAACCAATTGAACCCTTTGAATTGGTTCAACCACCCGCAACCATCTACTATCGGTTCCCCCGAAATGCTTCACCCTGATACACAGATGCAGGATACACACGAAATGTATATTCGCATACAAATGCGATATACACATGAAATATACTTAGGTACATTAGCGATATACACACTACTTGTATATTCAGTGAACAACATGAACTTAACCCAAAAAGACTTTTATACATACCTTTCTTCACAGGATATACACAGGATAATACTCGCATACACATGCAATATACTCACAAACTGTTCCTGGCATGCCATTAACGTATATACATAAAATGTATATTTGAATCTCACGCCAATAACCTCCTCTGTAACAAATCTCGCAGTTTCTATTCTGCCATGACCATGAACAAAAAGAAAACAAAATAGAAACTATTGTACAAGGTCCATTCCGCTGATTTCACATAAATCCACCAGTGGAATGGTTTTAATCGTGCATCTCGATAACAGACAACTAAATTAACTACAAAACAATTCTATACAGATAATATATAGAACAATTTGATATACAGAGTATTTACACAGAACCTCAGAATTTGTAAAACACAACTGACATAATTTCTATTTCTTCATTTCAATTTTGTCTCTCTATGTCTCAAGGAACACAGGTCGATTACAGAGATTCATACATTTGATAATTCCAGAAGGTGAAAAACTGAACCGTTCTTCAACCACCTCTACCCTGTTTTTGTTACCAACTACTCTGTTCGGATTTTGCTTAACCCAAATTATAATAAAAAACCCTAACTAATCACACGACACCTGTTTAGCATAAAACATCAAAACACCTAATAATACGACACATTGATTTAATCATCCACATACCCCAAATGTCTAATGATGTCCAAATTGGCTTATTGGGATGCCAAATTTGTGACCTCGATTCACATGGTGGGGTCTTAATTACAAACATGAAATGTCAACACAAATACCATTACAAACATGAAATGTCAACACAAATACTACATGACAACATGAAATGTATAAAACATATTAAAACCTTATTCTTCTCCCTCAGATGTATATTTATCTTGTTGAAGGGGTGCTCCTGCACCAAAATGCCTTTGAGAAACGAAGATATCGACCCAATGAAGTTGGTAAATTGCAAGAGTTACAAGTACATAAAGTTTCAAACAAAAAATGGGAAAGAATCCACAAGGTTAGATTATGTAGAAGAGGAGATACCTATTGGAACATTTATGAAAAATTTTCATAAATTGATACAACCATACATACATCATGATTTTTTGCTAAGTGGCAAGCACAACAGTTTAAAACATTAAGAGATACTTTCCCACCTAGAATAGTTTTATCAGTAGTCGACTTTGTAGCAAATTACTCTTTTGTACATCAAAAAGAGATTCAATCACAATATTACTTTTCAGAGAAGATCACTATTATAGTGCATGTGTGTTATCGACATGCACAATTGGATTTGGATGGTGTTGGAAGTACATTTGAAGCACAAGTCATTAAGAAAGAATATCACTTTTATATTAGTGATGATAAAGAGCATGACACACATTTTGTACAACATTACTTTAAGAATTTTTTTAGATATTTGGCAAGCAAGGGTGTAAATTTTGAAAAGACTTTTGTATGGTCAGATGGATGTGCGTCACAATTCAAATCATCAAGGCCATTTTATGCACTATGTAGATATCATCAAAATGACAATATACCACATGTTTGGAGTTTCTTTGAGAGTGGGCATGGAAAGGGTGAACATGATGGCACAAGAGCTTACATCAAACGTGCTCTAAGAAAACATCAAATGAATTATGAGGGAGATCGTATAAATGATGCACATGATGTTGTTGAATGGTGTAAGTCACACTTTGCACCAAATGAGGTCGGCACATCTTGGTGCAGTCATGGTAGGAGGGTTCACAGAATGAACTGTCCAGACCGTGCAGCAAGAGTAAACACAACGGAAACAACTTAAAGATATGAAACAAATGCAGATTCAGTCATTCAGTATATCATAGAATTCAAATATAGATCGGCCGGCAACATGCGGGCTTATAATTAGGTCTCAAAGGCCTGATTACAAAATATCAGAATATGCACAAGATATAGCTTTGAAGTCCCTTCATTTCAATTCTAAACTAAGGATTATGAATCAATTGCTAACTATCAAAATTTGCTTTCCTAGGGATCTATTATATCTATATATATCATCTTCGGTACAAAAGATTCCTCTGTGTTGGCCAAGGAAGATCACAAACTCTGATGAAAAGCTGTAATGTGTGTACATGGATTGGTCAGTCCTAATCATGTAGAACACCTCCACAAATGTGTGAAATGATGTGCGGATCTCGGGACAGGTCAGCCATGAGCCAAAGATCATTGAATGATGTGCAATTAAACTCCACAAGTCAAGGTGGTGCAGGAGCACCCCATAGACAATATAAATATGCATAAGACATTAATATGTTTTTTAGACATTTCATGCTACCTCATAGCATTTTCAAATGTAACATTTTGTATGGGCATTTTATGTTTGTAAACTCCAAACTTAACTTTCTAGACAAGTTGGATTAAGGGAAGGGTAAACAAATGTGTCTTAACCTAAAGAGTTTTGCTGTCCCATACAAAATAGTTGTCATATAATTAATTAGGAGTTTCCACCTATAATCTTGGTAAGCTCAAATCCCAGAAACAGAGGAAAATGTCAGTCCCTCACATTGGGAAAGATAAATATGGAATGGAGCAGAGCAGTGACGGTGGTGTGTGGTGTGTGTGTTTTTTTTTTGTCTTTTGGAGAAAAATAGTCGAAATGTAATTCTGAAACATTAAGGAGGAGGAAAAGAAGTTCTGTAAATTGTTTTTCTTTTAGATTCTGAATGCTGTGTAGATACCCTATATAGTTCATTCTGTGTAGAAATTGTATATAATTTAATTTTGTGCTTCTGTGGTCGAATTAACTAGATAATTCCATTCCACTGGCAGATTTTGGGGAAATCAATGGAATGGGCTTGTAGATTAATTCCCCATCTTTTTGCTTATTTGTTTAGGTATGGAAGGATAAGAATTATAGTCCCCTTTCCAGAGGAAAACATAATGTAGTGTGCATCTACAGGGTGAATAGTTTGTGTGTATCCATCCATAGCATCTGTAGATGTATCGCTGGTCAGGTCGGGGACCAATTCAAGCCTGAATTGTGTGCTTTGGAGACATCGGCGTGAGTTTCCATCTGTGTCACCGATGGAGAGGCCATCGGCATAAGGATTGATATCGGCGTGCCGAAATTAAGTTCATCCGACGGTTGAAGGTCATACCGATCGGGGAGACCGCAGTGAGGTGTCGCTGATGAAGGACATCGGTGAGAGAGACATCATCGGCAGAAGGGAGAAAGGTGCTTGGCGTCGGTGAGAGGAAGAAGGGAGTTTGGCCGATCGAAGTTAGGTGGATGGTTGAACCATCCGATTGAACCGGTTCATCGGTTCAATGAAATGGTTCAACCGAATGGTTCAACCGAAGGGTTCAATGCAATGGTTCAATAAAGAGGTTCAATACAATGGTTCAATGAAGAGGTTCAGCCCGACAGATAGGATGCTCATCGGAGTGAGAGTTACGGGGTCTGGCCGATGGTAGGTTCGTCGGGGAGAAATATGGATCGGCCAAGGAGAATTTAGCTTGCCCGATAGAATGGTGTCTTGCCGATAGGCAAGAGGGGGATTGTTTCGGTGAGACATTGAGAGAAGTCTTGCCGATATCTACTATAAAGGTCTTATAGGTGCCGAAAGGGTGATTGAACCGGATTTATATGCTTTATTCTAGGAAGGCTCTGCATCACGAGGAATGCTCCGTAGGTCTTCTCCTTTAGCTGATTATCAGAGATTGTCAGGATGCTCTGTTATGAGAAAATAATTGATCTTCTGATAGCGATAACTTTTTGGTAACTGATCCAAATGCTCTAAATTCTGGATATGATGTAGATGAATGAATCTAGATGCTAAGTTAAGGTACGTAAGATATGAAATGCAATTGCAGTAGAATGCAGACCAAAATATAGAAACTGCTACTGACTGAACTGCCTAAACTAAACTGGAAAAATGAAAGGAAACAAACTGAAATGCAAATGTTTTTGGTTGATGCAATATTCTCTTGAACCAGGGATTCTCCTGCATCAGACATTTGGGGTTATTGAAAAAGTGAGTCCCTCACTTTGCCGGGGCTAGAGGAAAACCAAGATGGTCCACCTCAGCCTAAGAAATCCACGATGAATCTTCTTCCGGTCTGCCTTTCCACTTCACAAGATATTCTTTGTATTGTCTTCCTCTGGTGCTGCGTCCAACTCTGTTATCCAAGATGTATTCGATCTGCTTCGGTGCTTGTTGTGGTAACTATTTCTTCAAGTCTTCTTCCATGCTGTCACTGAGCTCTGCTACATGATACTGATATAAGTTTGCAATGTTGAAAATAGGTGATATACCCAATGTCTCTGGTAACTCCACTTCACATGCGTTTCTTGAGTCAAATTTCCTGAGTATCCTACAAGGTCCAAACTTCTTCATCTTCAGCTTGTTATATGTCCCAACTGGAAATATCTCTTTTCTCAAGTACACCATCACTTCATCTCCAACTGCAAATTCTTTGTGTCTTCTCTTCTCATCTGCTTGCTCCTTATATTTGCTGTTCATATCTTCCAAATGCCTCTTCACCTGATTATGCACTGTCTTCATGTGATCTACAAATTCTTCTGCTTCTACACTTCTCTTTTCTTCTGTACCCATTTCTCTCAGTTCTGTCACTCCTCTAGGATTCACTCCCATAACAATCTCAAAAGGTGTTTTTCTAGTACTCCTATTTACTGAATTATTGTATGCAAACTCCGCTTGTGAAAGAATCAAATCCCAACTTCCTCCTTTCTCTCCAACCAAACATCTCAACAAGTTTCCCAAACTCCTATTCACTACCTCTGTCTGTCCATCAGTCTATGGGTGAAATGCTAAACTAAATTTCAAATCTGTCTTCATCTTCTTCCAAAGTGTCTTCCAAAAGTATCCCAAGAAATTTGGTGTCTCTGTCTGAAATTATGCTCTTAGGTAATCCATGCAATCTCACAATCTCTTTAAAAAATAGGTCTGCTACATGCACTGCATCAGTTGTCTTCTTACAAGGTATGAAATGAGCCATATTTGAAAATCTGTCCACTACTACAAATATTGAATCATGTCCTCTCTGTGTCTTAGGCAATCCCATCACAAAATCCATGCTTATGTCTTCCCAAGGTCTCTCCGGTACTGTCAAAGGTTTATACAATCCAGTATTCTGACTACTCCCTTTTGCAACTTGACAAACTCTACAACTTTGAACAAACTTCCTAACATCCTTATGTATCTTAGGCCAAAAGTAATTTTCACTTACTAAAGCCACTGTCTTGTCAATGCCAAAATGTCTTGCCAATCCTCCACTATGTTTCTCCTTGATCAAATTATCTCGCATTGAACTTCTAGGTATGCATAACTGATTTCCTCTGAACAACATATCTTCTTGAATGAAATAATCCAACCACTTACTCCTATCTATCACAACAGGTTCCTTACATGCTTTCCATGGTTTTGCAAAATCAATGTCTCCCTCATACATGTTCTTTAATTCATCTCCTTCTCTGATTCTGATATGATGGTATCCACTCTTCAAGTCTATATTTGTGAAATATTTTTCTCCACTCAAACAATCCATAATATCATCCATCCTAGTAAAGGAAATCTATCCTTAACTGTGATCTTTTTTATTGCTTTGGAATCAGTACACATTTGATATTCTCCATCTTTCTTCAGTGCTAACACCACAGGTACTGCACAAGGACTCAAACTTTCTCTGATCAAACCTTTCCTCAACAACTCTTGTATCTGTCTATTCAGTTCTTCATTCTCTACCGGTGTCATTCTATGTGCTGCTTTATTAGGCAAACTAGCTCCCGATATAAGATCCATGTGATGATTGATACTCCTTATAGGTGGCAATCCTTCAGGCACATTATCTTATATGATGTATTCATATTTTTTTAGCAACTCTTTTATCTCCTCCGGTTATGATTCTTTAGTCTCTTTCTTCAATGTTTCAGGCTTCTTAGGAATCAAAGCATAACACATATTCTCATATCTCAAACCATCCAAAAATTTTCTTCCATCTACCAAACAGATTCTAGCATTCCCACACACTTCACTCTTAGGATCATCTTCCAAAGGAATCAAAGTAATTCTCTTTCCATTTGCTATTATAGTATATGTATTCTTTCTCCCATCATGTATAGCTTTTCTATCATACTGCCAAGGTCTACCCAACAAAATATGACATACATCCATAGGCATAATATCACACAAGACTTCATCATGATAAGATCCAATATAAAATTTCACCAAACATTGTTCACTCACCAGTACCTTATGATCATCCTGAATCCATTCTATTTGATAGGACTTAGAGTGTTTCAATCTTCCTAACTTCAGCTTAGTCACCATCTCCTCTGAAATTAGGTTATCTGAACTACCACTATCACTAACAACTTTACAACATTTACCTCCTGATTTGCATCTTGTTCTGAACAAACTCTTCCTTTGCGGTGGCTCTTCATTTGTCTTTGTTTGAAATAGTTCTCTCCTCATCACAAGTGATTCTCCTTTCTCCTATTTACCAACTGAACTAGGGGATCCAACAGGTTCTTCTTCCACGTAGGCTGCTCTTCCACTATTCTCTATCTTCTTACTTGTACTACCCTGATTAAATTCAAATGCTCTATGTCCTTCACCTCCACACTTGAAATAGGTGCCTCTGAATGTTCTCTTATCAAATCCTCTTCCTTCTCTTCTATATCCTTCATTCCGGTATGCATTAGGGTTTCCTCTCTGATAAGAATTTCTGTCATCTCTCTGGCAAGCATGATTATCTCTATCCTCCTTCTTGAATGGGCTATTAAGTTTTTTCTGCTCCGCAAATGATCTGTCACATTCAGAAAATGTTCTACCTCTTTGAAATTTACCTCCTCCGCTACCTCTCTGTCTCTAATCATGCCTCTTGTTCAACTTCTCTTCAACTTTTAGGGAAAACTGATATGCTTCCTCCAAAGATGTCATCCTCACTAAACTTAGTTCTTCTTGAATGTTCAACCTCAGTCCATTGATGTATCTAGCCAATTTCTCCTTGCTTGCTTCACTATGTCCTGTCCTTATAATTATCTTATGAAATTCTTCAGTGTACTCCTTCACAGATTTCTCCTTCTGTCTCAGGTTATATAATGTTTTCAACAGTTCTAACTCATAGCCAGTAGGTATAAATTGATTCTTCAGTTTTGTCACCATTCTATCCCACTTTGTAATCTTTTCTTTTCCTCTTCTGTTTCTATCCAACTAAACTTCCTTCCACCATATAGCAGCATGTCCTTTCAACTTTGTCTTTGCAAATTTCACCTTCTCTGGATCTTCAACTTCTTCAGATTCAAAGTATTCTTCCATGTCATTTATCCAGTCAATCAATTCTTCAGGGTTCAAATTACCAGTATAATTTGGTACATCAACTCTAGGTCTTTTCCTGATCTTTGAAATAGCTCACAACATCTTGACTTGATTTGATTCTTCTTCTTCATCACCTCCTAGGGTTTTACCAATTTGTTCAACAGATTGAAATTCCTTTTCATCATCACTTTCAACATTAGGTCTCAGTGTCAATCCTCTTCGCCTATCTTCCTCAACAGCATCCAAACAAATTCGCATTGTTTTCATCATTTCCATAATCTCATCCATTCTACCGGCCATTGTTCCAACGGCGGCAAATCTCCTCGGTGGCATTCTTCCTAGGATCAAGTGCAAACTACCTCAGGTTTGACGATCGGGCTACAAGGTGACAACTGCCTCACAATCGGCGATTGGTTGTGACACAAGTAACTTGCCTCAATTCAATGATTTGTCCACAACAAGATCTTACAAAATTCCTTCACCAACTTCACTCAATTCACTCCCGAAGATTCAAACTTTCGCTCTGATACCACTTGGTGTAGTCACGGTAGGAGGGTTCACAGAATGAACTGTCCAGACCGTGCAACAAGAGTAAACACAATGGAAACAACTCAAAGATATGAAACAAATGCAAACTCAGTCATTCAGTATATAGTAGAATTCAAATACAGATCGACCGACAACATGCGGGCTTATAATTAGGGCTCAAAGGCCTAATAACAGAATATCAGAATATGGAAAAGATATAGCTTTGAAGTCCCTTCACTCCAATTCTAAACTAAGGATTATGAATCAACTGCTAACTATCAAAATCTTCTTTCCTAGGGATCTATTATATCCATATATATCATCTCCGGTACAAAAGATTCCTCCGTGTCAGTCAAGGAAGATCACAAACTCTGATGAAGAGATGTAACGTGTGTACACGGATAGGTCAGACCTAATCATGTAGAACACCTCCGCAAATGTGTGGAATGATGTGTGGATCTCGGGACAGGTCGGCCACGAGCCAGAGACCATTGAATGATATGCAATTAAACTCCACTAGTCAAGGAATGCTCCGCAGGTCTTCTCCTTTAGTTGATTTTCAGAGATTGTCAGGATGCTCTGTTCTAAAAAAATAGTTGATCTTTTGATAGCAATAACTTTCCGGTAACTGATCCAAATGCTCTAAATTTTGGATATGATATAGATGAATGAATTTAGATGCTAAGTCCAGCTCCTCAAGATATGAAATGCAACTATGGTAGAATGTAGACCAAAATACAGAAACTGCTACTGACTGAACTGAATTGGAAAAATGAAAGGAAACAAACTAAACTTTAAACAAACTGAAATGCAAATATTTTTGGTTGATGCAAGATTTCTCTTGACTAGGGATGCTCCTGCATCACATCTTCAAGAACAAACTAATACATTCCACATAGAGTGTTTTGGGAGATATCAAGTATGTATTATTTAAATTTATTTAATGTACTTTAAATATATATTCATATATGATATGTGTACATGTGAGTTTGTTTATTTTAGTTTGAATTTAATTATTTCTATTATATTCATAATGTACAATATAATAAATTTGTAGGTGTGGATAGAAGATCAATGCATGGATGTAAGAGAGTAGAGAAAACAAGATCTTTGCATTGTGTCATGAGTACAGATAGCCAGACATGGACGTTGTGCACTAGGATTACTCTTATTTTTGTTATGAGTGCATGTTGGGAGATTTTGAGAATTGTAAGAACCAACAACGTGGATATATGTTAGTGAATGGGAAAATGTGCCACTAGTTGTTACCAACACATACAACGAAGATGAGGATCAAAGCTTTGAAGACATTCCTTTGATTTCAACTGATTATAACCATATTTCAGGATTGATTAAAAAAGGTATGTGTGTACACACACACATAAATATTATATAAGGTATCTCTAAATTTTAGAATACTATTAAATACATATATGTGTACATGCACACGTACAAATTATATGCATTTACACATGTAAGTTGTAATGATTTAAATATTTAAAACTCACCTGTCCACTAACATTACTGCCATCAGCTGAATCACGCCTGCATACACGGTCCGTCCCCAAACTAGGTGTAACATGAGCTAACCCCTACAATATATATATGTACAACATTAGGACTCTATCTAGCAAAGTAGTTTAACTTAATTTAATTTAAGTTCAGGTTTAAATCATGCATGCGTGCACATACACATGTACATACCTGTGTATCAGGTGCTGTAGGATGATCCACTGCAATGATTGTATCCAATGCCTCCTTGGCTAGCTCAAGTAATGAAGAGTGAAGTGGACTATGCAGGTGAGTTGGCATCGAAGAGCCTGAATGTAGAAGCATATCCACAAAACCTGACAATCCCCTTTGCAACTGCAACTCCTCAAGTGAATCTAGGGAGGGTTGGGATGTCTGATGCTCAACATGAGGGGTAGGTGTATCTATCTCTATAGCAGCCAAATGATCTGTGGGTGGATTAGGATGTGGAGTACTCCTAGGCACCTGATGAGAAGGTCTTGCAGCTTGACTAGATCGTGACCCACTCTATGAATGGAAAACTCTACCCACATGTCCTCTAACCTCATGTAAAGAGATACAAAGCTCTGATGCAATAAAATCATATGGATCCAATAGGTCCTTAGAAAGATAACTCGTTGTAGTCCGAAGCATATGGTCTCCTGTCAGACCATCTATGTCTACAGGTGACGGGACATCCGCGATAACATAAGGATTAGTAGCATGATTCGATGGTCTGGATCGTCCAGGATGACTCATCAAATATCTTCCCACACAATCAGAAGATATAATAGATTTGGCAGTTGCAATATCATCAACACTATTGATTGCTTCCCTTTGGGAAACAATGACAACCTGATCAACAATAGGGGCCAGGGCTAGGGAGATAGCAGGCATCCTTTCCCAACCAAGGCTCTATAAACTTGAGCCTATTGATCTGGTCGATGATAGGCATCTCTATCAGCAACCATGCCCCTCCCTTGACCAAACTATTCTGGCAAATCCAAGTAGTTGACCTTGAGGCCCGTATGAACCTCTCCATATAACTGCTGTGCAAAATATAAAGGAATTTGGTCATTATTGGGATAACGACTATGAGAAGCAAAAAAATGTGGGTATATCAATGGGGCCATAAGAGGGTCTACACATCTAGTCACTTGGTAGCCCCTCACATTAGGCCTACCAACATAATATGGGAAACATTGGGATTTGATAGTCTCTTTCGAGATAGTAAGCTGAACAGAAGCAAGAGAAACATCACCAGTAACCTCTTGCCGAATCTGGGAAAGAATAGCAGCAAGAGTATCACCGAATAAGAATGGGTATCTCCTAGACTCTGTCTAATGCACTGCAAGATAGATAAAATTGATTGACATGTGTCGCTATAAACCCCTATTGTGTTGGGGTCAGAAAGAACACCTGTCAATTTCTAAATCTCAGTATCTGTACGCGTAAATATAGAAGGTCCAGGAGGTGGTGGCGCATGTGCCATGATATATATATATATATATATATATATATATATATATATATATATATCGACCTAAATTTTGTGCACAAAAATAAATTTCTTATTCCAATGTACATGTGTGCACATCTATCTTACTATGTATCTAAATTAATTTTTAAATTTAACATGCAAGCCAGGAACATACATTCTAGTTTACTAAGTGAAAAAAATTAAAATTTACATGTTTGAAATGTAAGTGATAACATGAAAAGCAAGTGCAATAACTTAAAGGACCGCTTCAAGAAGGAAAGAATGATGGAGCCTTGCTGATCACAAGATGAAATTCAAGCTGAACAGAGACTCAAGATCACTGCTAATCAAAAGAGAAGATAAAGTGAATGATTTGGAGTCCTGAACTTCCTATCATTATTGTGGGAATCGGTACTTACAATTTAACCTTATTTATAGGTCTCTATAGTTGCATTAGGATGGCCATGTTGAACCAATTCTCTACACTTGATGGTCCTGATATGTCTTGTTGTGATGTTCACAACACACCTCATTTTACTCCTTGGAAAAATAAGGACCCTTGCTGTGGCTTTTTACTTTTTGCTTGTGTGTGTTGATTTGCTTGGTGGTAAAGGGAAAAGTGAGTGAAAATTGCAAACTTTGTTGAAAATGGAGAAAAAAATACATTTCAGTACCATGGCATATTATGGTTGGATTCCTTGTGAAAAATGAGCTAGGGTTGCTTTTTGAACCATGTTAAAATTTGCCATATTTTGCAAGTTATGAGCATTTTGGTGAAATGTACAAGGGAAGGGTTTGCTGTTTGCACATACAAGTCTCTTTATATATCGGGTTGCATATACAAGGCCATTTGTATGCGAGTTCGCTTGTATACAAAGACCTTTGTATATCGCTGTCCATATACAAAGTTGTTTGTATGTGCAAAGGGTCATTTTATACTTAGTCGCATTTGCATTCGGGTTCATATGCAAAGTCAGTTGTATGTCTTTTTACCTTGTATGCATTTGGTAGAGTTTATGCACTTATACAAGGGTCGGAACTGAAAAGTTATTAGGCAGTGTTAAATCATTGTATATTTCTCGGGCTTGTATATTTCAGGACATACAAAGCAAAAGATACAAGTGTTTTATACATGCGCGGACCCGAAGGGATGATGAAATAGAGTTAAATCAATGTACATTCGGCACTTGTATGTTTGGACATACAAGAGAAATATACAATGACGATATACATTGGGCGGACTCGAAAGGAGTATTAAAAATGGTTAAATCGTTGTATGTTTCCGCAATGTATATTTCATAACATACAAGGCAGATATACAACACTTTATATGCAAGCCACAGATTTGAAATCGTTATTGAGAAGAGTTAAATGCTTTTATATTTCGCACCTCGTATGTATGTTTCGAAACATACATTGCTTAATGCATACAAGCCGGAACCAAAAGGTAAGTAAAATGCGGTTTACAAAATAGTGAAGTCCGAATGCACATACAAAAGGGTCTGCATGTATAGTGCTATCGATGTAACTTTTGCTATCGGCAGAGCTTTAAGGTGTTACTCCGACAGTTGTGTGTTTCTTCAATGAAAAGGTGATTGGTGTGGTTTGAACTATCGGCTTTTGATGGAATTGCCTTGCCGAAGGTTTTGGTTTCGCCAATGGTTCAGATATACAAAGACAGATGTGAAGGGGATTTAAATACAATACATTCTTTGTATATTTATGCATTTGTATGTTTCTGATATACAAGTGAAAGATGCATTACTTTGCATACAAGCCAGAATCCAAAGGAATTTGAAATACAATTAATCAAATGCGTTACGTCCGAGTTGTATATCGAAAGATGCAGTGCGACATATACAAGCAGGATTTGAAATGGAAATTAAAAATAGAAAGTTCCTTGCTTGGTGCTTGTATGTTAACATATACAAGCTCGATATACAAGGAAAAAATGCATTCGAAAGATACAAGGATTTAAGTAGACAAAAGGGGTGGGAAAACAGGTGATAGAGATTTTTTTGAAGCTATTCTTGGCGCTCGATGGCATATTTTTGGTCAACGATGGTTGACTCGACCAATTTTGATGCTATGTATGCGTTTGGGTGCGCGGTTTTTCATGGTTTCTAAGCCCGATGGCTGTATTTGTGCATTTGGAACTTGTTTTAATGTAAATGCTCATTTTTTCCTGCTGATTTACTAAATGATGATGCTTATTCCTGCTTATTTATTGCAGATTGTTGGAGTAGCTGAAGATGCAGAGTTGCCGACATAGTGGCGGCGTGCAGGTGAACATAAAGACGAAGCTTTGAGTGGCGATGACATCACACAGGATAGCACCAGATCCCAAGAAGCCAAACACACCAGAAGGAGACGGAGCTTTCAATGTGGAGGAGTTGGCGGGTGGAAACATTATTGAGGGAGCGGCGCCCTGTCTGGGTATGCTGCTCAAATTATTGGGGGGATTCATTTCTCACCGTTTGATGCTGCATTTCAAGATGCAGACCATTGATCTCCTAGGGTTTTTTGGGCACCAGATTGGGGGAAATTAGAGCCATATATATTGAGCCCATTTTTATTTTGAAAAAGAGGAGGTCAATCATACAAAAATCAGACTTGTGGTAATTTTATGCAAGAGATCGGATTACTGAGACTACTGAGGATTGAACTGTTGAAATATTCAAGGTTCTCTCCTTAGATCATTGTAAATGTACCTATTTTATGAACATACTGTATGGAGATGAAGCTTCAGACTATATCCTGATTGTAAACCTTAAGTAGTCTTCAAGTTGATTTCTAGATATGTACTGGTGAACGCTGTGTTCTATAGAAACGCTTTCATTTCATTGCATATTGTTGTCAACTTTTACCCTTGAAGATTTGCACTGAATCATGCAGATTTGTGGACTGTCCTGGTGAAGTATAATTCTAGTTTTCTTCTCTTCATTGCTGTATGGGAACATGTATGTGGATCAGTGATCTCAGTCAAGTAATTTTAGGAATCTCATTCTTTAAACCCTATCTCTGTTATTTCCTTTTTTTAATTTCATTGAAATCACTTTCATAACTGCACATCATGATAAATATTAAGCAGAACAGAGGAATATGCTGACATCCCGTAGACAACTAAACATCATTAGCATATCTCTTGAACTAGATGCATGTACTATTGAAAATATCATGCAGAAGATTACAAATAAGGGTAGAACTCATGCAAATATCAACTTAGACACATCATTTGGAGATATGTGCTGTGTAGAGTAACTTCCCCTGTCAGGCATTGTTGTAGAAACAAAATCTACAGATCTATGTAAGACGCCAAAATGGAAAACAACGATACACATCAACCACTGAGTAACATCAGTAGATTATGAACTAATCAACGGGGACTTGGGATCATGAATTCTTTGAATTCATCGTATCTTTTAGGATAAACAGGGGTTGTTGTGTAACTTTTGTTTAGTGTGCTTGGTTGTGACTAACATCACCATCAACACATAAAACTGGTGCTAGAAGGAGGGCCTGAACAAAGAATCTGTGGATTTTTGCAAATATTCGATACAACATTTTCTGAGCTTTCAAGTTTTATTCTGAGATATGATAGATCTCATTAAAATTTCAAAAAATCCTAAAAATAGAAAGCAGAGTCTCATTTCAATGGATGCATATGAGGATAATTATCAAGTTAACATTCCTTTACTCCAGGAAACTTTGAATAGGCAACTTTATCCTCAAAGTTTGTATAACTTTGGTTTATCCACTTGTTGTAGAATACACCAGACTGTAGAGCACAGTGAAATTAATTGTCTAACTTTTCTTTCAAGGTTGGATATATATTTGAAAGGACTAATATATTTTATAGATGTGCTCAGGGTTGAAGTCTGGCAGGAAAATGAAAGAGTTCTGGAGCAACAAGACAATACATCTTCAGAGGCTAGGAGACATACAAAAAAGGTACTGGTTGAATCAGTTCCAGAGGATAAGGATAATGAAACATCTTTCCTTAAGTCATTTTATGGTGAGAATTGGAGGTCTCTACTTAATAATAATGAGCCAGAGTGCAGGTATGAGTCTTTTGAAAATCCTAGAGAAGAAAGTGCTTCCTGTTTCATGTCATTAGACAATCAGCAAGGAAGATTTGATGAAGGGGAAGATAAAAATGAAATTGATCTTGACACACTAAACAAATATATTGAATTGTTAAGTGCTTGTCAGGATGATGTTTCTGGGTCTGAATTTAGCAGTTTTGATAGGAATGAGTGGATAAAGAAGTGTAGACAGGTGTTGGAACAATTTAAAAGCACTGTTGTTGATGAAGTTCCTATTATAGCAACTAATGGAGTCATACAAAAGGAAATAAATGCTGATTTAGTAGATGACTCCTTTAAATTGAATGATCAAATGCAAGAATGTTGCGGGACAATGGAACCAGATACCCTACTGGATGGTAGAAGTGAAATACTCGATGAACAACTCATGAAAGTTGAGGATGTAGAAAACTTTGGAGTTGTTGTGCACGATCAGATGCCAATCCAATGTCATTTTGAGAATGAAACAGGGGAGTATTCCTATCAATCAGAAGTTGTTTTACCTTTACAGTCAAATGATTTAGAAATGATAAATTTATGTATATCAGGTTATGATGATAAAGATACTCATTCAGATGCTGCTGTGCAGGAAATTAATGAAAACATTGGGGTGCTTCCTGAAATTGAGGATAAACCATACATACAGAATGAAGGAACAAAGCTAGACGAAGATGAAGAAATAATCCATCAAGAGCCATACATCCTTCAATTTGAAGTAAGACCAGACATTGAGTTGAGAAATGAAAATATAAAGCCAAATCGAAGACCAGCTGTCAATGAACCAGCATGTCCAACTGCAGAACCAGAGATGCACCAGGTTGTATCTTTCCTTTCCACAGTAAATACTGTTGATTATTATTTTGATTATGGAAATTCAGGGAATAGGACATGCATATGGATTAATCATGAGCATGATGAGCTTCCTCAGTTGCTGATTATCAGAGATTATTCTGTTAAGCACAGTGAGGATAGAATACAAGAGCATTTTTTAGAATTCAAAGATAAATTTGCTAACTTGAGAACCATAACTAATGCCCTGATGCTCCTACACAATCTAAGGAAATATGCAAATACGGGTGGCTTTGGGTCTTTTCCTGTGTTTTGTTTGCCTTGTAGGGTTTGTATATAGTTGGGTAGAATAGTTGTTTTGTTTCTTTTCTTTGCTTTCTTGTCTTGCTTTCTGTTGTTTCCTTTCGTAGGTTAGTTGTTTGTACAGTCGGTTTGTTTTGGTTGCTTTGTTTCCTCAGCAGGGATCTTTCTTTTGGTTTAGAGTAAGAAGGAGCAGACTAACAACCACTGAAAATAATGGAAAATTTAGGTCATTCAGGTTAATTGTTTGAAATTCATGCATAATTTGTTGTGGCTGTCATGAATGTAGAGGGTTGTTTGACTTGTGAAATAATGTATTCAATAAGAATAGGTTGAGTATTCAAGGAATGTTTCTCACAATGACACACCTCAAATCCTTGGGTTTGTTGAACTTACCAGTGTAGATATTAGGTGAAAAATCAGAGGTCACCCTTGCTACCATTACAATTCTCAGCTTAATTTCAGCAAGTGACCACTCCTTGCATCATGAAGTTACAAATGCAATATCTTATGAAATCTCTATCACTATATATATATATATAAATGAAATGGATTATACTGAAAATCTAGATTAAGCCAT
The DNA here is from genome assembly GCA_027924645.1 of Cunninghamia lanceolata. NCBI lineage: Eukaryota > Viridiplantae > Streptophyta > Pinopsida > Cupressales > Cupressaceae > Cunninghamia > Cunninghamia lanceolata. The sequence continues at coordinate 17,874,013 of BSBN01000112.1, read as the reverse complement.
CTAAGTAACTCTACCAGGGCTATAGACGCTCGCTGGCAGTGGGGCTCTACTTAGGAGAATTGTAACGATAACCTTGTCGGGGCTATGGACACTTGTTGGCAGCAAGGCTCTATCTGGTCGGCTATGAGGGAACATCCTCACCTACGTAGTCTAATGTCAGTCACTATTTTGTTCAACTGATCTTTAAGATGAGGCTTATTAATCACGTGCACCCACTTAAATTGAAATGAAAATTCATGCACCTTATTGAATACATTAAGTCCCAAGTTGAATGATGATTTGCAAGAAAGATAGTTGGAAGTTATGAATTTATTTCATTTAGTTTTCTTTAATGGGTTGAATTTGATTGTTTTGTTTGGTTGCTAGTTGTTGTGATGTTCACAACATGCCCCATTTTACTTCTTGGCAAAATAAGGACCCCTGCTGTGGCTTTTTGCTTTTTGCTTGTGTGTGTTGTTTTGCTTGATGGTAAAGGGAAAAGTGAGTGAAAATTGCAAACTTTGTTGAAAATAGAGAAAAAAATATATTTCAGTACCATGGCATAGTATGGTTGGATTCCTTTTGAAAAATGAGCTAGGGTTGCTTTTTGAACCATGTTAAAATTTGTCATATTTTGCAAGTTATGAGCATTTTGGTGAAATGTACAAGGGAAGGGTTTGCTGTTTGCACATACAAGTCTCTTTGTATATCGGGTTGCATAGACAAGTCCCTTTGTATGCGAGTTCGCTTGTATACAAAGACCTTTGTATATCGCTGTCCATATACAAAGTCGTTTGTATGTGCAAAGGGTCATTTTATACTTAGTCGCATTTGCATTCAGGTTCATATGCAAATTCGGTTGTATGTCTTTTTACCTTGTATGCATTTGGTAGAGTTTATGCAATTATACAAGGGCCGGAACCGAAAAGTTATTAGGCAGTGTTAAATCGTTGTATATTTCTCGGGCTTGTATATTTCGGGACATACAAAGCAAAAGATACAAGTGTTTTATACATGCACGGACCCGAAGGGATGATGAAATGGAGTTAAATCAATGTACATTTGGTGCTTGTATGTTTGGACATACAAGCGAAATATACAATGATGATATACATTGGGTGGACCCGAAAGGAGTATTAAAAATGGTTAAATTGTTGTATGTTTCCGCAATGTATATTTCGTAACATACAAGGTAGATATACAACACTTTATATGCAAGCCGTGGATTTGAAATCGTTATTGAGAAGAGTTAAATGCTTGTATATTCTGCGCCTTGTATGTATGTTTCGAAACATACATTGCTTAATGCATACAAGCCAGAACCAAAAGGTAAGTAAAATGCGGTTTTCAAAACAGTGAAGTCTGAATGCACATACAAAAGGGTCTGCATGTATATTGCTATCGATGTAACTTTTGCTATCGGTAGAGCTTTAAGGTGTTACTCCGACAGTTGTGTGTATCGCCGATGAAAAGGTGATCAGTGTGGTTTGAACTATTAGCTTTTGATGGAATTGTCTCGCCGATGGTTTTGGTTTCGCCGATGGTTCAGATATACAAAGACGGATGTGAAGGGGATTTAAATACAATACATTCTTTGTATATTTATGCGTTTGTATGTTTCCGATATACAAACAAAAGATGCATTACTTTGCATACAAGCCGAAATCCAAAGGAATTTGAAATATGATTAATCAAATGCGTTACGTCCGAGTTGTATATCGAAAGATGCAGTGTGGCATATACAAGTAGGATTTGAAATGGAAATTAAAAATAGAAAGTTCCTTGCATATTTTGGTGCTTGTATGTTAACATATACAAGCCCGATATACAAGGAAAACATGCATTCGAAAGATACAAGGATTTAAGCAGACAAAAGGGGTGGGAAAACAGGTGCTAGAGATTTTCTTGAAGCTATTCTTGGAGCCTGATGGCATATTTTTGGTCAACGATGGTTGACTCGACCAATTTTGATGCTGTGTATGCATTTGGGTGCACGGTTTTTCATGGTTTCTGAGCCTAATGGCTGTATTTGTGCATTTGGAACCTGTTTTAATGTAAATGTTCATTTTTTCCTGCTGATTTACTAAAGGATGATGCCTATTCTTGCTTATTTATTGCAGATTGTTGGAGTAGCTGAAGATGCAGAGTTGCCGACATAGTGGTGGCGTGCGGGTGAACATAAAGACAGAGCTTTGAGTGGCGATGACATCACACAGGATAGCACCAGATCCCAAGAAGCCAAACACACTAGAAGGAGATGGAGCTTTCAATGCGGAGGAGTTGGCAGGTGGAAACATTATTGAGGGAGCGGCGCCCTGTTTGGGTATGCTGCTCAAATTCTTGGCAGGATTCATTTCTCACCGTTTGATGCTGCATTTCAAGATGCAGACCAATGATCTCCTAGGGTTTTTTGGGCGCCAAATTGGGGGAAATTAGAGCCATATATATTGAGCCCATTTTTATTTTGAAAAAGAGGAGGTCAATCATACAAAAATTAGACTTGTGGTAATTTTATGCAAGAGATCAGATTATTGAGACTACTGAGGATTGAATTGTTGAAATATTCAAGGTTCTCTCCTCAGATCATTGTAAATGTACCTATTTTATGAACATACTGTATGGAGATGAAGCTTCAAACTATATCCTGATTGTAAACCTTAAGTAGTCTTCAAGTTGATTTCTGGATATGTACTGGTGAATGCTGTGTTCTATAGAAGCGCTTTCATTTCATTGCATATTGTTGTCAACTTTTACCCTTGATGATTCACACTAAATCATGCGGATTTGTGGACTGTCCTGGTGAAGTATGATTCTAGTTTTCTTCTCTTCATCGCTGTATGGGAACATGCATGTGGATTAGTGATCTCAGTCAAGTAATTTTAGGAATCTCATTCTTTAAACCCTATCTCTGTTATTTCCTTTTTTTAATTTCATTGAAATCACTTTCATAACTACACATCATGATAAATATTAAGCAGAACAGAGGAATATGTTGACATCCCGTAGACAACTCAACATCATTAGCATATCTCTTGAACTAGATGCATGTACTATTGAAAATATCATGCAAAAAATCACAAATAAGGGTAGAACTCATGCAAATATCAACTTAGACACATCATTTGGAGATATGTGCTGTGTAGAGTAACTTCCCTTGTCAGGCATTGTTGTAGAAACAAAATCTACAGATCTACGTAAGACCCCAAAATGGAAAATAGCAATACACATCAACCACTGAGTAACATCAACAGATTACGAACTAATCAACGGGGACTTGGGATCATGAATTCTTTGAATTCATCGTATCTTTCAGGATAAATAGGGGTTGTTGTGTAACTTTTGTTTAGTGTGCTTGGTTGTGACTAACATCACCATCAACACATAAAACTCACACTAAACAAAAGTTACACAACAACCCCTGTTTATCTTGAAAGATACGATGAATTCTTTGAATTCATCGTATCTTTCAGGATAAACAGGGGTTGTTGTGTAACTTTTGTTTAGTGTGCTTGGTTGTGACTAACATCACCATCAACATGTCTCACCAACATCATTGATCTAGTGTCTACTTTGGAAGTTGGAACAAATGTATCAACATACACACCTACGTTAGAGTAGATAGGGATGTTGTGTTACATGCTCGAGCCTATCAATGTATACAATTTCTTACTTCTGACTTGTTGAGCTCGCTTATCCCTGGTGATTTAAGCTCCCTATATATAAACATTCAATTTCTTTTCTGATGTAGGTGTGTATGTTGATGTTGTTCCACAACTTCCAAAGTAGAAACTAGTTACCACTAATATTGGTGAGACATATCAGTCATCTTGTAGAGAATTGGTTCAACATGGCCATCCTAATGTAACTATAGCTCCGTATAAATAAGGTTAAATTGTAAGTACTACTTCCCACAATAATGATAGGAAGTTTAGGACAAGCCAAATCATTTACTTTATCTTCTCTTTTGATTAGCATGCCCCTTATATCTCTTTTGATTAGTAGATGATGTACCTAGTCTACACATAAAATTAAATTATTTTCAAAATAGGTGTATGTAAAAAATTATTATACTTACATTTAACAGGTTATTTATAGGTCTCTATAGTTGCATTAGGATGGCCATGTTGAACCAATTCTCTACACTTGATGGTCCTGATATGTCTCACCAACATCATTGATCTAGTGTCTACTTTGGAAGTTGTGGAACAAATGTATCAACATACACACCTACATTAGAGTAGATACGGATGTGTTACATGCTCAAGCCTATCAATGTATACAATTTCTTGCTTCTGACTTGTTGAGCTCGCTTATCCCTGGTGATTTAAGCTCACCTATATATCAACATACAATTTCTTCTCTAATGTAGGTGTGTATGTTGATGTTGTTCCACAACTTCCAAAGTAGACACTAGTTATCACTGATGTTGGTGAGACATATCAGTCATCTTGTAGAGAATTGGTTCAACATGGCCATCCTAATGCAACTATAGCTCCGTATAAATAAGGTTAAATTGTAAGTACTGCTTCCCACAATAATGATAGGAAGTTCAGGATGAGCCAAATCATTCACTTTATCTTCTCTTTTGATTAGCATGCCCCTTATATCTCTTTTGATTAGTAGATGATGTACCTGGTCTACACATAAAATTAAATTATTTTCAAAATAGATGTATGTCAAGAATTATTATACTTACATTTAACAAGTTATTTATAGGTCTCTATAGTTGCATTTAGGATGGCGATGCTGAACCAATTCTCTATACTTGATGGTCCTGATATGTCTCACCAACATCATTGATCTAGTGTCTACTTTGGAAGTTGTGGAACAAATGTATCAACATACACACCTACATCAGGGTAGATAGGGATGTTGTGTTACATGCTCGAGCCTATCAATGTATACAATTTCTTGCTTCTGACTTGTTGAGCTTGCTTATCCATGGTGATTTAAGCTTGCCTATATATCAACATACAATTTCTTCTCTGATGTAGGTGTGTATGTTGATGTTGTTCCACAACTTCCAAAGTAGACACTAGTTATCACTGATGTTGGTGACACATATCAGTCATCTTATAGAGAATTGGTTCAACATGGCCATCCTAATGGAACTATAGCTCCGTATAAATAAGGTTAAATTGTAAGTATTGCTTCGCACAATAATGATAGGAAGTTCAGGACAAGCCAAATCATTCACTTTATCTTCTCTTTTGATTAGCATGCCCCTTATATCTCTTTTGATTAGTAGATGATGTACCTAGTCTACACATAAAATTAAATTGTTTTCAAAATAGATGTATGTCAAGAATTATTACACTTACATTTAACAGGTTATTTATAGGTCTCTATAGTTGCATTAGGATGGCCATGTTGAACCAATTCTCTACACTTGATGGTCCTGATATGTCTCACCAACATCATTGATCTAGTGTCTACTTTGGAAGTTGTGGAACAAATGTATCAACATGCACACCTACGTCAGAGTAGATAGGGATGTTGTGTTACATGCTCGAGCCTATCAATGTATGCAATTTCTTGCTTTTGACTTGTTGGGCTTGCTTATCCCTAGTGATTTAAGCTCACCTATATAAACATACAATTTCTTCTCTGATGTAGGTGTGTATGCTGATGTTGTTCCACAACTTCCAAAGTAGACACTAGTTATCACTAATGTTGGTGAGACATATCAATCATCTTGTAGAGAATTGGTTCAACATGGCCATCCTAATGCAACTATAGCTCCGTATAAATAAGGTTAAATTGTAAGTATAATTCAACACATAATTATATATTTCAAACAATTTAATTTTACGTGTAGACTATGTCATCTAATAATTTTTTTTGAAAATATGTACTTGTACAAAACCTTATTTATACCTCTAGATAGTTGCATTAGGATGGCCATGTTGAACCAATTCTCTACACTTAATGACTGATATGTCTCACCAACATCATAACATGTGATATAGTGTCTACTTTGGACTATGGAACAAATGTATCAACATACATGTCCTACATCAAAGTAGATAGGGATGTTGTGTTGCGCTCGCCCATATCAACGTGTATGTTGACATGTTGTTCCATAACTTCCAAAGTAGACACTAGTTATCACTGGTGTTGGTGAGACATATCAGTCATCTTGTAGAGAATTGGTTAAACATGGCCATCCTAATGCAACTATAGCTCGGTATAAATAAGGTTTTGTAAGTATAATTTGAAACACATAATTGTCTATTTCAAACAATTTAATTTTACGTACATAGATTGTGTTGAATCTAATAATTTTTTTATTATAAATATTTACATTTTTATGCGAGTAGATATATATTTTAACACATATATGTTTTAATCTAGAAATTTATATTTACCTATGTTAACCTTTCAATAACACATATATATGTGTAATAGAAGTTATAATTAAATAAATGAAGTAGAAATTTCCAATAGCATTATCATATTTGAACACGTTTTAAATAGTTGAACAAGAGGGAAGATTTCATTTCTAAAATGCATGGATGATTCTTTTCCTTTTCAAAGGAGAGAGAGAGAGAGAGAGAGAGAGAGAGAGAGAGAGAGAGAGAGAGAGAGAGAGAGAGAGAGAGAGAGAGAGAGAGAGAGAGAGAGAGAGAGAGAGAGAGAGAGAGAGAGAGAGAGAGAGAGAGAGAGAGAGAGAGAGAGATTTTAACTTTTCCAAATCTACACATGTATCAGTGTCATAAAAATGAATACCATTGTGTGCAATAAAACATTGAAGTCATTCCTACTCCATACACTTAAATCTTTCTTTGTGAACATACTTAGGTCAAGGGAGAGAGAGATAGAGATTTCTTTTGAAATAATTATAGCACATAGGTTCAGCAATTAAAGATATAAAATAATGAACATTACACACTAAGAACATGGATACAACCAATGACAATACAATATACATTCATATATTTCCATGGTAACTCAATATGATTTATAGCATATCCAACTTACAAGAAACATCACAAAAATACATAAATACATGTAAACTACAAAATTTGTGTCACTATCCAAATAATGCTTCTTGGTATACTAGGCAATACCTAACAATCTCATTGAAATTTATAAGATAGAAGTATGTGAAGCATCACTTGTCTATTCACATGGTATAAAATATGGCATCTTGGATATCATGTTTACTACTATAATCAATAAATATCTATAGTGTCGACTCCTCATGATTCCCAAAATAATTGATGTTAATTTATCATTCCATGAATTATCTAGTATGTGTAAGATATTATACAATCCATAATCTTGAATTCCCCTTTACCAAACCAATAAACTTGACATTTCTCTATGTGGTCCTTTGTATTTTAGCTCTCATTTATGACCAATAATTTCTTCCTCAAAAGTGTCAATGTCTTGTCCACTCTAATGTCCCTATCCATCCCTCTAATAGGATTTTCTCTAATCAAACTCTCTTGCTTTGACCCTTACGATAAACATAAATATTATATCTTTAACAACAACCCATGTCAAGAATGAAGTACTCCACTCACTATGTATCTTATCTTGACTGGAACTAAGTTTTAACATGCCTCCCCAAAATTGATATTATGTTAAATAAAATTTCATCTTTTTAAATCTTATAATTTTAACTCTCATCTATGGGATCTCTCATTGCACTTCTCTTTCTCAACATATCTACTATGTAGTTGTATTTACTACTCCTATGATTCAACACAAATTTTGGTAAGTCTACAAAAATTTAAACCATTTTATGTGCTTCTAGTTCAAAATTTACATTGATTCTCAATAAATTACGGTGCCTAATGACCAATATACAAAAAAACTTATTTGGAAACAATTTTAATACATCCACTTATTCAATTTGCATATATATTTAATAGCATAAATTTATAATCATAAATTGAATATTTGTTCTTTATGTCATTTAGCTTTCCAATAAAGTGCATGACCACTAGTCTCCCCTCTTGGCTTAACATTGCTCTAGTTGTTTTATTGCTATATTAATCTAATGAATTATTTGAGAATGAAAATGTGATTTAGTGTGGTCACCCTCAATATAAGTTGAAAGATGTGTCACTATACACTCATAATCAATGTCTAATAATGGTCATAGATAAGCATGAAGGCACAAAAAAGTGGTGTGTAATGGTGTGATTATCAAATCACATGTATAGCTAAAAAGCCCTTGATGGGAAAAATAGCACAATAGAGCTTGTGAATGGGGAGATAAGATGTCCATGATATAAATATATAGCTCAATAAAGACATAAGATGTGAAAGGAGGGAAAACATGATGTCCCTATTGTAAATGATGTGGCAATAAGAGTACAATATGTTGGGGGGAAGGCATTATATGCCTCCGATCTAATGTGGTAATTCTAAAAATGTGATATGTCAATGTAGGCTCAATAGGTAAGATTTAAAATCATGGTATGGAAATATAGGATCAAAGTATAAGTTTTAGATAAAACAAGGTAATCTCAATAAGTGACTCTAGGAGTGTGATATAACAATCTAAGACTAGTGTAAAGGCTCTAATAAACAAGATATAACAATCTAAGATCAGTGTAAAGGCTCTAATAAACAAGATATAACAATATAAGATCAACAAGACATAAGTAATAGTAAAAGACTAAGGAACACACATGGCCATGGGCATAAAATACAAGGCAAGAAGTAACATGATAAAAAGATGAAAGGAGATGGAAGCAAAAGATAAGCAAAGGCAAGTGAGCAACACAAGTGGGAAATAAAAGAAAAAAGGCAAAGGTGAGTAAAGTGTATGTAAACACTAATAGGAGGAAATATGTCAAGCAAGGAAAATGGAAACCAAGATTCCCCCCAAGTGGGGAAGATAAGAATGAAACCAAATATGGAAGGTGAGATGGGTGTAAAAATTAGAACAAACTTGAGTTGTAATAAAAAGGCCAAAATATATGGACACACAAGGTAAATGGATCAATAGGTGAGGGGATCACAAAATATGTTACATAATTAAAAAAGAATCAAATAAAAATGATATAAAGCACAAGGAAGAAGTTACATGAACAACACAACACATGTTCAAATCCACTAGTGTCAACATGCACCAATAAAGGTGTCTTTGTGTCATCCACATGCTAACTAGGAACATGGACATAAACATAAATCCAAGAAAAGGAAAGCAAAAAGTACAAAATATGGTGAGTAATAAGAAGTATGTGTAAGTAATGAATTCATCTCTCATATTGGGTGGTTTCTATTTTATGTCATGTAACCTCAATATAGTGTGGGTTATGGTGAACAAGACTAGGATCTTGACATTCATGTGACTTGTTTTTCCATGATTCATCTTATCAAGTGAGGGATTTTTGTGCTCATGAGTATGTGTAATGTTTATCTTCCATTTGTCTATAATTTCTTGAACTTTACGTATCGATGCAATGGCTCTATGCTTAGAATATCCATGTGTGTGATGAAAAGTAGGTTTAGTATATGTATAAGACATATGGGAAGTAGGAGAATAAGGATCAAAAGATAAATCATGAGAGAAATATTTTGTCCATATATATTATCCTTATGTGAACTAGGGATAGAGAAATAGTCAAAGAAAGCATGAGCCAACTTTGTGAAGGAAGTGTAAAGCAAACAAGATGCATCAAAACATTACAAAGCTTTACCACTTAAGTATAATCTAAACTCACTAATAAGTAAGATGGTGTCATCTAAATGTTCATATGTTATTAATTACAATTGCATGTCTACATGATGTTAGAATTTTTTGGAAATGGATTTATATATATCTTTAAATTATTTTTAGCAAGTGCCACCAATGGATTTCTATTGTCATATAACATGAAATAATTAAAATAAGATAAGGGATTTTGATACCTAGCACATATTAACCTGAACATGATACATCTAAACTGCATATAGTAGTTACAAATTTTGAACTGGTTCTTTGCCTTCAGGTGCAAAAAGAGAGATTGGTTGTGTGGCTATAGACGTCTCATTGTAGTGAATATAAGTAATTCTCTTGTAATTTGTTAAGTAATTTAAGAGGCATGATTTCATAAATAATAAATGAGCTTTTTTTAACAAAGTTGTGAGCTATTGAATGGAATCAGAGTCTTTTAGCTATAGTCATTCATAGTTGCATAGAGCTCAAGAGTAGTTTTCATGGAAAATAGATTCTTTTTTCATAACCCTAGTTTGCCAAATTAGGTCCACCTGACAAACTAAATTCATCTTTTCAAACTTAGATATTCTTTTCAAACTAGGGTTTGTCAAATGGTCCTAGTTTACCAAACTAGGGTTTGACAAACCTTAGTTTAGGATTTGTCAAATTAGGGTGAAACTAAATTCAGCTTTTCAAATTTGACAAGATGAATTTAGTTTCACCCTAATTTCTTTTGAAACTAGGGTTTGTCAAACCCTAGTTTGACAAACTGGGGTTGGATAGTTCTTTCATTGTCTCAAGCAAATTTTATGTATTTTATGGAATTTTTCTGTATTTTATTAACTGTAATGACAAACCCTAGTTTGCCAAACTAAGGTTTTAGTTTGGACAATTAGGGTTTGATAGTTCTTTTATTGTATCAAACAAATTTCTTGTATTTTATGGAATTTTTCTGTATTTTATTAACTGTAATGACAAACCCTAGTTTGACAAACTAGGGTTTGATAGTAGCAAATTTTCTGTATTTTATTGATTGTAATGGAACAACATTTTTTTCCTAATGGAAGCCCTTGTCGGCAAGCATATGAGGCCTTGAAATGTTGGCAAGCATATACATGAGTTCACGACAAGCATCTATTTCAAACTGCACTTGCATATACATAGAAACGGTGGCAAATTTATGCACTTGTGTGCTTGACATGTATGCTGATGTGGGATCTTCACCTGTCGTAGAGCTCCCACCTGTCCCCTTCATCCCTATCACCTTCATCTGGGTTTCCTGTCACCTTCATCTGCAGGTGCCTGTCATCTTCGTCTGCGGCTTCCTTTCACCGCTGCGCTCTCAAATGACAAAAAACTGTCATTTGAGAGTTTTAACCTATTTTTTTTAAAATGAAGGAATTATTTTATTATTTTAATTTGGCTCTCAATTACCTTCACTTGAAGACCTCCTTTGAATGAAGGTTCTATTGTTTTAAGTTTTGATTTGGCTGACAAGACCTTCGAACGAAGGTACCTGCTAGAGATTTTTTGGCATCTTCAATTTTTCTTCATCCACAAAAGTATAACCCACTATTGTGGGTTGACCCTGTACAATTCATTAACACTTCCCAATCATGTCGTGTTGCTTCTACATTACATATACTTTATAATGTTTGACGAGAGTTTGTTTGAGTTGGAGTGTCACCTTCTTGACGAGACATTATTTTTAATGTAATAATTGTAGTAAACTTTTTTCATAACATTTTTTCATTTGAGTGTGATGCGTGGATAGGTTTGTCCATAATAGGTGGTAGTTTTCCTTTGTCATGTAACTATGATAAGTGTTAGTTGTTAATTTGATGACAATATATAGTTTGGGTCATTCAATTATAGGGAGAAGTGGTCATCTTATTAGGACATCTTGTTTGTGTTTATGAATTGAAGTGGATTGTCATGCAAATGTGAAGGTGGTATAGTCATGGATGGAGAGTCCAATTAAGGATTGTCCAACCATGCAACTCAAGACAAACACACACAATTCATAAACAATGATAATCAAAATCAATACAATCTCATGACCATCAATTAGATTCTATATATATAATATCAATATTTAGAAGTACATCAACAAATTCTATCAGAATACCAGCATAGGCGTGTAAGAATGGATTCTGTGCATGATTATATGATGAAGGAGTCTGATTGCAGGTTGAGTGTGGGGTCTGTGTGCGGTCCAATGGTGTCTGCTCACGGGCTATCCGAGCTTCTGTTGGATTCTCGTGGTCTTCTACTTCTTGTGCTTCTTGGGAGCACTGAAGTTTCATTTGGTCGAGGGGTGTCTTCTCCTTCTGGGAGGGACAAACCCCTGTTAACATATTTAAATGGGACCACGAGTTAGGCTTCTGAGCCAGTTGTTGGTCATTCTAATAGAAATTTAGGGAACGACACTACTAAGATAGCTCCAGGTCATCCTTTGAAGTCTTTCTCTGAAGCTCTCCTCAATTCTAGAGCTCAATTCACTCATCATAGGCTAGGGTTAGGCCTATACCTTGCAACCATTCCTCTCCTGTGGTGGTATGTGGCCCTGAGGTCTCTGAAAATGAGGGTTTTTATATGAGGTGTGGAGTAATCTACAGATTTAATGGATTGTGGCCCTCTCTCCCCAACCTACACAACTGGGTTATGGAATCCTGGAAACCTCTTGTTGCTGGAAAGATCGAGCTTTACCCCAGTGCAAGGGGGTTCTTCATAGCAACTTTTGATTCCTCTGAGGAGAGAGATTTAGTGCTGGACATAGGTTGGATGTGGGGGGATCATTCATTGTCCATCAAACCTTTGGCTCACTCCTTTAATCCTCTCACTGAGCTGCTTAATACCAGACCAATATGGGTATGACTACTGAATCTTCCTCTCTAATTTGGGGAGTATTCTTGCTATGAAGCCATCGGCAACACGTTAGGGTATTTTTTGAAGGTTGACGCTACAACATAAAAAATAGGGCATTTTATAGTTTCTCACATATTAGTGGATAGTGACATCTCCAAACCCCTCCATGGAGATGTTGTTTTGATGGTGGAGGACAGGCCATAGACGCAACTGTTAGACTATGAGGGTCTCCCTTTTCGGTGAAAGAGTTGTTTCTCTATTGGTCACTTAGCCTCTGGATGCCCTCATTCTCATCGCAAGGGTATGACAACTTGGTGGAAGGATACTCTCTTGGATTATTTGACTATTTATGCTTCCTTGATAGATGATTCTTCTTAGGAGGGCAAGCCTTCCCAAGAGAGAGACTCTTCTTAGAAGCATTTTCTCCCTCATCCCGCTGAGGATCCCATGGTGACCACTATTGTTGTTGCTGTTGTTCCTGCCAGACCTGTTTTGGCTACCTCTGTTGGGTCGTCGGCTCCTTTATTTGACCCTTATTTCGCAAGTCAGACTACTTTGTCAGTACCTGATTCTTCATCTGCACTGTTAGACTTTCTTTTAGCCCGTGTCTACCCTTTGGCTATAGTGTCAGTTGAGGGGCCCCTCCTCTCACCTCGCTCTAAGGATTTTGAATTAGAGTTTTCTTGGACTGTTGTTCAAAGAAAGCATAAAGGACTCCCCAAGTCTGTTGTTGCTTCATAATAGAGGTTCAAGGGAGTTAGATTTTTGCCTTTGGGATCTGGTGTTGTTTAGATCCCTTGGTTCAATTTGCCGTTTGACTGCTATTTGTTGCTATCTATCAGCTATTTATGAACTGTTAATGTGTTGTTCCTAGCTTTTGTGAGGTCTTTCTTTTCCCTTGGGTGTTGTTTTGTTTAGGGATTTGAACCCTCTTTTCCAGCTGACTTAATTAAAAACTTCTATCGAAATGGGCTTACAACATTTTAGACTCAAGTCTTTGTTTACAATACAATATCATCACTTTGACATGAGTACAACCAGAACTATTGGCTTCCTTGGACTACTCTATATCATCTTTCTTAGCTTTGATCTATTAGACAATACCTGGTCCTCTTCTAGTGCATCTTTGGTGTAGAAAGGTCTTGGTCATCTAGGATACAAATTATGATTCCAAATCCAATGTGGTCCTCAACACAACTATTGCGACCAATGAAGCCTCTCAAGAGATTATCCCTTCTCACAAGGCTCTAAGTCTTAACCATAATGTGTAGACCTCCGTAAGTTGATTTGGCATGCCACCTAGTCAAATGATCAAAGAATATGAAATAGACACATGGACATACATGTGGATGTGTGTGGTCTTTTGTTGGTGCTTTGGATGAAATTGCAAGTCGTTATAAGTAAAGTGTAGTACCACACAAAAGATTCTATTTTGGTGGCGTAAGTGTTCAACTAGTGACTATATTAGAAAATCCAATTTTAGCAATACCAAAATGACTGGAAATGAAAACTATTGATCTGAAAAACAAAATAAATTGAAGGAAATATTTTTGGCTAATGCAAGATTTCTCATAGTCTTGAGATATTCTTTCATCAAACATTTTGGGGAACTGGTTTATGAGCATACTTCTCACAAATAAGGATTGAGTGATAGAGTCACCATTCAGGATGGTAAACCAACCACGATGTACCCTCAACACACAAATAAGATTTTAGAATCAAATTGTGCTAGTTATTTCACCTTTACCAATCTTAGAAAAAGGAACTATGACTCACTCCAACTTCCACATCTTCTTCTTTGTTTCCTGTATTTGCAACTCTCTTTTTTATCATCTAATCTGATGTTAAATGATTTCACCTTACCCTATTCTCAAATGCCCCTTCATTTCATTTTCCATTCCACTCTTTTGGAACTTATCTTCTTCCACCAATCTAGCCTCCTATTGTAACTTTCAACCCCTACTCTCATCTTTTTTAAAAATTTCTCTATTGTTTTTTCCTCTCTTCTCCATTTCCTATCATCTTCTCGATTTGTAACATCCAACTCTCTACACTTTGTCATATCATATCCACTATACTTCCCAATAAATCATTCTTTGTTCTAAAAATATTGTCTTCACATCTTTCTAACATATTTTGCATACTTGTTTCCCATCTCAACTCCTCAGTCAAATCATTCTTCTCAAGCTTCCAATTCTTTATTATAAATTGCTAGGACCATTTTGGTTCCTTGCAATTTGTTGGGACTGAAATTCCTAGACTATTTTTTGGCAAATATTAAGTTTCAATCATCCAAAGATTACAGTATGTGAGCATATATGGAAAGATCCATAGTTGTTTTCAAGCAGAAATTAACAATTGAGTTGATAGAAATATTTGGATTTGATCTATTCTGATTCCTAAAGATTTAATACAACATGGTTGAAGTGCTCATTAAAGATGAACTGTAAACATATGACACCGTTAACCCTTCATCGGATAGACAAATTCCCAGTCATTATGATCGGTGTAAAATGACTTGATCGGGGTATGTTTCTCAGGTCTCTCCGACATGTAGGTCACACCGATAATAGAAGTTATGAAGGATTTCAGACAAGGTCAAAGATAGCATATCGGTGGGATTATTGTATCGACAAAGATTATTTAAACTACATTGATGTTACATCTCTCACCGACGGAGCTCCGAGAGATATGCAAAGGGAAATGAGTATTAGCGTGAGACTGATCCTTGGGGAGAAGATATTAAGAATCACCGATTGATAAATTCACACTGATGACCTTCATTGATATGCTAAACTATTGTATATACAAGATATGACTTGTTATCACCAATTCTTTCTACCGGTCACCCTTTGCATCTGACAAAAGATACATCCCCAACATACATTCTAAAAGATACATTTTTGACATGCTTTTGGGATATACAAAGCTATATATATCGCGGAATCAAAAGGATTATAAAATGAGATATAATTGTATATTTCATGCTTGGTTTATATATTTGGGGTTTGCATGTATGAATATACAAGCGAAACATACATTTCGATATACAAAGACCATATGCAAGCCGGACCTGAAAAGTCTGTGAAATAAGGAAAATTCGTTGTATGTTTATGTTTGTATGTGTTTGACATACATTGCTGATATACAATGCATTACATACAAGCCGCAGGCCCGAAACAATTCAGAGTTTAAATGTATAATTAGCTGGGTCCGTCGGATGTATGTTTTGCTTGTATGTTTGGTAAATTGAAAACATACAAAGTGGATATGCAAAGCCCATGTGCAAAGCGCAGAACTGAAAGTTTATGAAATAGGGAAAAGTCAATGTATGTTTTGGGCTTTGTATATACAAAACCGATATACATTGCACCATGTGCAAGCCGCGGACCCAACAGAAGTCAGTTTAAATGAATGAGTTGATTAAGTCTGATGTATGCATTTTATCTTTGTATGTTAGGCAAAAGTGGGACATACAAAGCAAAATATACAAGGCTACATACAACGCAGAATCCAAAAAAGATTAGAGTTTGGTTAAACCAATGTATCCAGACTCAATGTATATCGGAATATACATTGCATTTTATGCAAGCCGGACCTGAAAAGTTTGTGAAATAGGGAAAATCCGTTGTATGTTTGCGCTTTGTATCTATCCGACATACATTGCCGATATACAATGCATTACATACAAGTGGTGGAACTGAAAGGTTATTTAAAAGAGTTAAGTGCTTGTATATTCAGTGCCTTGTATGTTTCGAACATACATTCTTAAAGATACAAGCGATAGATACAAAAGGATATACAAGAACCGGATGTGAAGGAAAAGTTAAATATTAAAAACTCCTTGTATGTTTTAGCGATTGTATGTTTGCAATGAGCATATCCAATGTACAAAGAAATTGAAAGTATCGAAAGGGAAGGTTTGTATGGGTCGTTTGTATATGCGCTCATACAAGAAAATATACAAGCGAAAGATACAAGGATGTGCGGAAAGTGAAAAGGCGGGAATTTTTTGGATCAACCCGACTGCGAGGTTACACTGACGAAGGAAACCCTAAAATGACATTAAAATCCAAATGGTTAAGATATCTTTCTGATAGTTAAAATATTTGTTTTTTGCAGGATATACACAGCAGTGATCAAGTTGTATAAACACCCACGAAAGGATCTTAAGCAACTGATAAATTGTCGATAAGGGAAGTAATTAATTAAGTAAATATATATTAATAAATTTGTTTTGATCAATTGATCTGAGACTAATTGATGTTTTATCTGGTCTTTTTAGGAATAATGAAGAAACCCTTGAAGGATATTGAGCAGAACTACAGTTAAAGATTTTTCGACCCTGAAATGGTTATCCATTTGATGATTAGTGGCCAATATTAAATTTCCTAAAATTATTTTATTAGAACAAATACTGATTTCGGTTATCAACCGTCACAACTGTTATAACTGGTTTGAAGCTTGTATGCTGCTCTTTATAAGAGATGACCAAGACCAGAAAAGAGGGGAGATTAGATTATAGAGAGAGACTACAGAATGAGGTAGGTACTATAGATTAGATTTGAACAACAATGCTAGTTCACTTTTAATATATTTTATTTCTGGTAGACCATGTGCAAGCATTCTCTGATGAAGTCAAGTCTTTGAACATGAAGCAGTAACTACAAATTTCGGTATCAATTATCTGTTTAATTTATTCAATTATATGACTATCTCCTTTCAAAGTTTTCTCTGTTATTCAATTTGAGTTATCAAGTATATCTTCAAGTTGTCTTTACATATTTGCTATTATAGTGTGATAAGATTAATTGGTTTCTGCTTTCAAAATTAAATCCTTTAAATCTGTCACAGTAACTGTGAAGGCATTGTTATTGATATGTAAGAAGAGTCATATAGTTAGGGTTTGTATTCTATCTCCAGTTTTTTGATAAATCTGTTACAATTGCAGTATTATTCTAATAGGTTCCTTCAAGCAAGGATTAAATCCTTTTAGATGAATGCAGGTAATGTTTTGTCAATTGGATATATGTAAGTATTGAATACTAACTATTTCCTTGCAGGGTTGTATAAGTTACATACCTATTCTTTCATGCCAGATAGTTTGAGTTTTTACCAAACAAACAATCATTTATTTCATGATCATACTGACTCTATATTAAATAAGGCACTGGTCTAGTATTTTCATTATCACTTCTACAAATTCATTTTAGATTTACTTAGTTAGATTGCATTATTGTTTTAGCTTTTCAATTTAGATTATATTTAGAATTAACTTGTCTTTTTATCTATTTTATAATTTGTGCCATTATCAATAGTTAGATTATTTCTGATTAAAGTAGTGATCATCTCTTTATCTACTTTATTAATTAGAGGTTTACCCGCCTAGGTCTGGCAGAGCCTAAAGTGAAGGGGGTTTAGCCATATCTACCCCGTGTCAGTTAGCCAAAAATGTCAAGAGAGCCTGGCACCCTCTTAGGGTTAACAACCTGCATTTTTGAGAACTAACAGAATTGGGGACTCTACTGGGGACAACTTATAGAAGAACCTGGTGCTAGACCATGTTATTAGAGTCAGAGAATTAAAAGGCATAACTCTGCTGGTGGAAGGAAAAACCTAGAAGATTGGTTAGTCCTCTAAATAGAGGTGGCGACTCTACATTAAACTTAAATTGATTTTCTGATAAAAGTGTCATAATGGATGGTAGGAGATCTAAAACTGATGGTAAAAAACTACAATCATCCCCACCTTTAAGGGCTCCTACTAAGAAGACTGGGATATCAAGTCAATCTCATAGTAATAATAACCAAATCCCTCCAGAGAATACAAGTCCTCTTGGCCAAAATTATACAATATATAATTCCCCATTCCATGCTGAAGGTGATAATCCCAAGATGCCAACAGATAATCATAATGATATTTTCAATCGGGAAGCACAGCCACAAAGGACCGATGAGATAGAAAATCAGGGTGAAGAAAATCATGAACATACAAGTGATCAAGTTGTCATAGATTATGACTGTATGACTGACCATGAACTTGTCATACATTTAGAATATCAAGAGCAAAGACTTAAAAATAGACAACAAATGACACAAAGAGCCGAAGAAATCAATAGACAAATGACCCTTTTAGATCTTCAGGCGAGAAATTCAACTAAGTATGTGCCCCCACACAAAAACAATAACAATATCAATCCACATGGAATGCATTAGAATACTACCACTGTTGGAAACATTAGGGCACCCCATAATACATACAATAATCCTCATCTACAAAATAGGCAAATGCAAAGACCTCCACCTGTAAATACTAGGAATGTTCACCAACAAGATCCACTGCCAGGGCATAGACTTAATCAACAACCGCGACCTCCCCCACAATAGAATATGTATCATCAACAATATGCCCAACCCAATATGTATCCTCAACCTCCGTTTGGATACCAATATTATCCACCATACCCAAATATACCACATCCTAATGCTACAAGCATGGCCAGACAATTTGATTTGACTGGATGTCAGCTATATCCTTATCCCATGGATAATAGTTGGAGGAAAAATGTCCCTAAGTTTACAGGAAGTAGTGAATTGACTGCTAAAGAACATATCAAAAGATTCAATGCTTTTATGCAGGACATTGGTAACGAATATGAAGATATAAAAATGAAGCTGTTTATGATATCTCTTACCAATGAAGCAAAAGACTGGGTAAATAGCTTATCGGACGCTTCAATATATTCCTTGAGAGACTTCCACGATAAATTTTTAGAACAATTTGGAAATCAGTGTGCTCTAGAATTTGCTCTTCATGAACTAATAACTATTCAAAAGTATCAAAATGAATAGGTGTATGATTTTAATTTGAGATTCACCAAACTGTATAACAAGGTCCCAGAAGAATCCAAATTCAACAAGCAAGCATCCCTTAGCATATACTTGAAAGCATTTGACCTGAAGACAGGTTATGAACTCAGGGGCAAAAGTCCTAGAACCTTGGCAGAAGCACAAAAAATGGCTCTCACTATTGAAAACAATAAAAAGGCTGCTGGGATGATCGGAAAAAGAGACATTATAAGAGTTCCTCAAAATCCTAATCCTCCTACAAACAAACAAGAATACTCACATAAGAATGAAAGACCAAGACTCCATGATATGCCATATCATACAAACTGGAAAGATGGAAAGCCTGTGGATACTAACAGGAGACATAACTATAGAAAAGACACCCTTGACCCTTTGAAGAAAGGTGGAGTCCATGTGATAGAAAATAATCCATGGTGTACGCCCTGTAATTTACCACTCTCCTGATTATTGTGTGGTAGCACAATCAATACAAAAAGATAAGATATCTTATAACCCTGAGATGGATCATCACACTATAAATATGTTGGGTGTTACACCTTTCACTATTGAAGAAGATTATTCGTCCGACGAGGAAGCAGGGTATGAATATGATGTAGGAGCACAAAAATACAATGTGAACATAGGAGGACAAGAAGTATTTTCTGACCATGGAGAAGACTTAGGAAATTGTGGATATGACCTCAACGCAACACAAAGTTACAATTGGCAAAAACCTTCTGAGGAAGACAGAAGAGCCTTAACACTAGCTACGGTAGCACAAGCCAAAAATAGCTATAATTTGAGAAACAGAATAGTAAGTGCTAAACAAGGAACTCCCATAAGTACATTTATAAAAAAATAGACTTCCGGTAAGAATGATAAAAGTAAAGCTGAGAAAACACCTCATGATATACCTCCTATTGACACATAGAACAAAAAGGACATCACAAAAACTGAGGAAAAGGGGCAGACAAAAGTTGATAGGTCAGAACTAAACATAAATCCTTCATTTGATATTGCTCAAGCTGTTTCTCAAATAAAAATATCTGTGCCACTTCTAGAAATGATGAAGGTGGAAAAATATAAAAATATAGTGGTGAAGATGATATCAAATGTATCGGACAAAAGATCCGAACAACATAGTTCTAAAATAAATACGCAACAAGAATCTATCAAAGTACCTGAGGTATACCTGGGTGAAACATTAATGAAAAATCCATCTCAAATAGATCCATTTTATATTACCTTGCTGATAAACAACAAATTAGTCAGAAATTGTATGCTTGATTCAGGAGCAGCGGTAAACATAATGCCCATGGCTGTTATGAAAAATTTAGGAATGTGGGTGGATACTACGTTCGGTAAATGTTATGCGATGGATAATAGATCTGTCCCTATTGTTGGAATCATTGAAGACATTGAGATAAAATTAGCATCTCATCCTGAAGTCTCTTATAAAATTGACATCACTGTGGTAGATATCCCACCTAACTATGGAATGTTGTTATCTAGACAATGGACTGCCATGGTAGGGGGAAGTGTGCAATTAGATTTATCTTATGCTACTATCCCATTGGGAACAAAAATAGTTAAACTCTATAGGGAGCCAAGGTATGAAGACATTATAGAGAAAATTAATCCAAATCAAATGATTTATTTCTGTGACACAGACTTCAGTACATTCAGGGTGGAAGAACAGTCTAAATTGCATAATACAGACCCAATTTACTACGAAGCCAAAATTGATGAAAATGAAGTATGGACCATGTATTTTGATGGCGCATGTAGTAAGGCAGGAAATGGAGCTGGGGTGTTGTTTATATCACCGTCAGGAAAAACATTCAAATATTCCTTTTCTCTAAATTTTGAATGCACAAATAACATAGCTGAATATGAAGCACTTTTAATTGGGCTGAACATTGCTAGAAAACACAAAATCAAATTGTTATTAGTGTATGGAGATTATGAATTGATTATTTCATAAGTCAAAGGTAAATATTCCTCAAAAAGCAAAAGACTGAAACAATACAGAAATGCAGTCCTGGCTGATATCGAATTGTTTGATGCTTTTTCAATAAGTTGGATAGATAGGTCAAAAAATATAATGGATGAATTGCTTGCAAACATAGCTTTGAAGAGGGATGACATTACCTTGACAGGTATTTCAGAAGTTGAGCTCAAAACTAGACCAACTATCCCAGACAACATATATAATTGGCAGGTTTTTGACAGTGATGCTGATTTACTCAAATTCTTGCACTGTATAGATCAGTATGAGAATCAAGAGATTGATTTTAATGCTTTTGTTGAGAAGAATGATGGTAAAGAGACTTTATTTGGGAAAGAGATTGTCTAGCTTAAAACAAATAAAATTCTAAAGGGCTTAGTAGCATTAGAAAGAGTTTTTGATGCAAATGATCGATCCATTACCAAAGAAGTAACAATAAAGGAGGATGATGTGGAAGAAATAAATTTAGGAACTGAATTATCACCTAAAAAGGTCTACATTGGAAAGAAAATAACCCCTGCAATCAGAAGCATGTTAATTACATTATTGAGAAAATATAAACATGTGTTTGCCTGGTCTTATGATGATCTTAAAGCATATAGGGAAGATTTGTTCCAACACAAAATTCCACTTAAATCTGATGCTAAATCCTATAGACAAAAACAAAGACCAATCAACCCTATGTTAGAAACTAAAATGCATGAGGAACTTATAAAACTTAGGGAAGTTGGCATAATTAAACCTATTAGGCATTCATCCTGGGTCTCAAATTTAGTTCCTGTTAGGAAGAAGAATGGAGATATTAGACTTTGTGTCGACTTTAGAAATTTAAATATTTCTTCCTTAAAAGATAACTATCCGTTACCCAATATGGAAACTTTACTGCAGAGAGTTACTGGTTGTGAGTTATTATCCATGATGGATGGGTTCTCCTGATACAACCAAGTAAAGGTTAAAGAATCTGAACAATACAAAACAACCTTTACAACCCCATGGGGAACTTATGTATACGTGACAATGCCATTTGGCCTTACAAATGCTGGAGCCACATTCCAGAGGGCAATGGACATTGCTTTTGCAGGTCTAATAAATGATATCATGGCTATATATCAGGATGACCTTATTGGATACTCGAAAAAGGCTGAGGATCATGTGTCACCTTGAGAATATATTTATTAGAGCATTAGAATATGGTGTTTCCTTGAACCCCCAAAAATGCAAATTTGCAGTTATAGAAGGGAAATTGCTTGGGCATATAGTATCCAAAGATGGAGTTAGAATTGATCCCGAAAGAATAGAGGCAATAGACAAAGTTCCTATCCCAAAGACAGTCAAGGATATACAATCATTCTTTGGACAAATAAACTTTGTGAGAAGGTTTATACCAAACTTTGCAGAAATAATTAACCCTATATCTAGAATGTTGAAGAAAAATGCAAAGGTTAATTGGACAGATGAATGCATAGAAGCTTTTGCATCCATAAAAAGAGCAATTAAAGAAGCTCCAGTGCTAAAGTCTCCCAATTTTAGTAAACCTTTCCAGATATTTTCCTTTGCATATTTTCATACAGTAGCAGCAGTTATGTTACAAAAGAATAATGAGGGTTATGAACAGCATGTTTCTTTTTTCAGTAAATCACTCCAACATGCAGAACTTAACTATGATATCATAGAAAAACAAGCTTATGCACTGGTGAAAGCTTTCAAAGCATTTAGACCTTACTTGGTTGGGGCTAAGGTGATAGCTTATGTACCAAATACAATAGTCAAATATGTGTTCATGCAGAATGAAGTAACTGGGAAGAGATGTAGGTGGATAAATCGACTTCAGGAATTTGATATAGAAATTCAAATCACAAAACTAGTAAGGGGACAAGGGTTAGAAAAACTGATGACTGAAACAAATCTTGAGGCTGCCCAAGTATGTAATATTGAAAATGAAGAAGACATGGTAACAAGTATTGAGAAAACTCCTTGGTATACTGACATAGTGTACTACCTCAAACACATGAAATGTCCTGAAGGATTTGATGATAATAAGAAAAGGACTCTAAAATTACATGCTTCAAAATATGTGCTTATAGAAGGAGATCTTTTTTGGAAAAACAATGATGGTATCTTATTGTTTTGTCTAGATGAAGAGCAAGCTAAATCTGCTTTGAAAGAGATGCATCAGGGAGTGTGTGGTGGCCATTTCTCAGCTAAAACCACAGCACACAAGATATTAAGGGCTAGTTATTATTGGCCCAAGGTTTTCAATGATGCTTATAATTTTACTAGGAAATGTGAAGCTTGTCAAAAATTCTCCAAAAAATTAAAGTATCAAGGTGCATTACCCTTGAGACCTATGCAAGTTGATGCCCCATTTCACCAATGGGGAATTGACTTTATAGGAGAAATTATGGAAAAATCAAGTGGTGGCCATAGATGGATATTGGTGGCCATCGACTATTTCACGAAATGGGTAGAAGTAGTGCCCACTAAACAAGCAACCAGGGAGGTTGTGATCAACTTCATATTGGAAAACATTTTAACCAGATTTGGGGTACCTTTGAGGCTTATAACTGACAATGGAATGTGTTTTAGATCCGATGAGTTTAAAATTTTTTGTAAATCTTATGGCATTACACTCTCATATTCTTCTCCCTACCACCCACAAGGTAATGGGCAGGCTGAGTCTAGCAATAAGAGTATTTTGAAGATTGTAAAAAGAATGTTGGACAATAACAAGAAAGCTTGGGATTCTAAGTTGAGATTGGCATTATGGGCTGATAGGATTACAGTGAAGAAAGCCATTGGCAAATCACCATTTGAGTTAGTATATGGAACTCATGCTAGACTCCCAATACAGAACCTACTGCTAGTATGTAAGTTTATTCTCCAAGAGGGTTGGGATGTCCTAGAACCGATGGAGGAAAGACTAGAACAACTAATGGAATTGAATGAAATGAGGGAACATGCAATACAAGAGAATAAAAAAATGCAAATGCAGATGAAGTACCTACATGATAAAAAGGCAACATTTAGAAAAGTTGAGATAGGTGACATAGTGCTTATTTGGAATGCCAGAAATCAAGAAAAGGGGAAGCATGGAAAATTTGATGCCCTGTGGATTGGACCTTTTGTCATCAATGGTAAGGCAGGGGAAGATTCATATTATGTACAGAACATGTTTGGTGAGGAGCAAGAATTGCCAGTACATGGGTAGTTTTTGAAACATTTCTTCTCTTAAAAGGAACTCGAGAGAAAAAGAATTGCCAGTGCATGGACAATTCTGATTAAACTCTCTAAATGGTCTTTTCCATGCACAGTAGTTTAGGAGAGTCAAATAACTTTCTTAAAGATATCTCTTATCAAGAAATAAACACTTTCATAAAGCAATAACCTAGGATCTTCACCATCCTTCATAGTTCACCCGTCGTCAAATGAAAAAGATATTGGTCTGCTGCTCCAGAAATCTGAGATCTTGCTATGCCCACAAGGGGCATACATCCCCAGAAAGAGCCGCTGTTGGGACTGAAATTCCCAAGCTATTTTTTGGCAAATATTAAGTTTCAATCATCCAAAGATTACAGTATGTGAGCATATATGGAAAGATCCACAGTTGTTTTCAAGCAGAAATTAACAATTGAGTTGATAGAAATATTTGGATTTGATCTATTCTAATTCCTAAAGACTTAATACAACATGGTTGAAGTGCTCATTAAAGATGAACTGTAAACACATGACACCATTAACCCTTCGTCGGACAGACAAATTCCTAGTCATAACGATCAGTGTAAGATGACTTGATCGGGGTATGTTTCTCAGGTCTCTCCGACTATGTAGGTCACACCGATAATAGAAGTCATGAAGGATTTTAGACAAGGTCAAAGATAGAATATCGGTGGGATTATTGTATCGGCAAAGATTATTTAAACTACATTGATCTTACATCTCTCACCGATGGAGCTCTGAGAGATATGTAAAGGGAAATGAGTATTGATGTGAGACTAATCATCGGGGAGAAGATATTAAGAATCACCGATTGATAAATTGACACTGATGACCTTCACTGATATGCTAAACTATTGTATATACAAGATATGACTTGTTATCACCAATTCTTTCTACCATTTCTACCGGTCACCCTTTGCATCTGACAAAAGATACATCCCCAACATACATTCTAAAAGATACATTTTTGACATGCTTTTGGGATATACAAAGCTATATATATCGTAGAATCAAAAGGATTATAAAATGAGATATAATTGTTGTATATTTCATGCTTGGTTTATATATTTAGGGTTTGCATGTATGAATATACAAGCAAAACATACATTTCGATATACAAAGACCATATGGAAGATGGACCTGAAAAGTCTGTGAAATAAGGAAAATTCGTTGTATGTTTATGTTTGTATGTGTTTGACATACATTGCTGATATATAATGCATTACATACAAGCCACAAGCCCGAAAGAATTCAGCATTTAAATGTATAATCGGCTGGGTCCGTCGGATGTATGTTTTGCTTGTATGTTTGGTAAATTGAAAACATACAAAGTGGATATGCAAAGCCCATGTGCAAAGCGCGGAACTGAAAGTTTATGAAATAGGGAAAAGTCAATGTATGTTTTGGGCTTTGTATATACAAAACCGATATACATTGCACCATGTGCAAGCCGCAGACCCAACAGAAGTCAAAGTTTAAATGAATGAGTCTATTAAGTCCGATGTATACATTTTATCTTTGTATGTTAGGTAAAAGCGGGACATACAAAGCAAAATATACAAGGCTACATACAACGCGGAATCCAAAAAAGATTAGAGTTTGGTTAAACCAATGTATCCGGACTCAATGTATATCAGAATATACATTGCATTTTATGCAAGCCAGACCTGAAAAGTTTGTGAAATAGGGAAAATCCGTTGTATGTTTGCACTTTGTATCTATTCAACATACATTGCCGATATACAATACATTACATACAAGTGGCTGAACTGAAAGGTTATTTAAAAGAGTTAAGTGCTTATATATTCAGTGCCTTGTATGTTTCAAACATACATTCTTAAAGATACAAGTGATAGATACAAAAGGATATACAAGAACTGGATGCGAAGGAAAAGTTAAATATTAAAAACTCCTTGTATGTTTTAGCGATTGTATGTTTGCAATGAGCATATCCAATGTACAAAGAAATTGAAAGTATCAAAAGGGAAGGTTTGTATGGGTCATTTGTATATGCACTCATACAAGAAAATATACAAGAGCGATATACAAGTGAAAGATACAAGGATGTGCGGAAAGCGAAAAGGCGGGAATTTTTTGGATCAACCCGATTGCGAGGTTATGCCGATGAAGGAAACCCTAAAATGACATTAAAATCTGAATGGTTAAGATATCTTTCTGATAGTTAAAATATTTGTTTTTTGCAGGATATACACAACGACGATCAAGTTGAATAAACACCCGCGAAAGGATCTTAAGCAACTGATAAATTGTCGATAAGGGAAGTAATTAATTGAGTAAATATATATTAATAAATTTGTTTTAATCAATTGATCTGAGACTAATTGATGTTTTATTTGGTCTTTTTAGGAATAATGAAGAAACCCTCGAAGGATATTGAGCAGAACTACAGTTAAAGATTTTTCGACCCTGAAATGGTTATCCATTTGATGATTAGTGGCCAGTATTAAATATCCTGAAACTATTTTATTAGAACAAATACTGATTTCGGTTATCAACTGTCACAACTATTGTAACTGGTCTGAAGCTTGTATGCTGCTCTTTATAAGAGATGACCAAGACTAGAAAAGAGGGGAGATTAGATTATAGAGAGAGACTACAAAATAGAGGAGATACTATAGATTAGATTTGAACAACAATGCTAGTTCACTTTTAATATATTTTATTTCTGGTAGACCATGTGCAAGCATTCTCTGATGAAGTCAAGTCTGTGAACATGAAGCAGTAACTGCAGATTTCGGTATCAATTATCTATTTAATTTATTCAATTATATGACTGTCTCCTTTCAAAGTTTTCTCTGTTATTCAATTTGAGTTATCAAGTATATCTTCAAGTTGTCTATACACATTTGTTGTTATAGTGTGATAAGATTAATTGGTTTATGCTTTCAGAATTAAATCCTTGAAATCTGTCACAGTAACTGTGAAGGCATTGTTATGGATCTGTAAGAAGAGTCATATAGTTAGGGTTTGTATTATGTCTCCAGTTTTTTGATAAATCTGTTACAATTGTAGTATTATTCTAATAGGTTCCTTCAAGCAAGGATTAAATCCTTTTAGATGAATGCAGGTAATGTTTTGTCAATTGGATATATGCAAGTATGGAATACTAACTATTTCCTTGCAGGGTTGTACAAGTTACATACCTATTCTTTGATGCCAGATAGTTTGAGTTTGTACCAAACAAACAGTCATTTATTTCATGATCATACTGACTCTATATTAAATAAGGCACTAGTCTAGTATTTTCATTATCACTTCTACAAATTCATTTTAGATTTACTTAGTTAGATTGCATTATTGTTTTAGCTTTTCAATTTAGATTATATTTAGAATTAACTTGCTGTCTTTTTATCTGTTTTATAATTTGTGCCATTATCAATAGTTAGATTAATTCTGATTAAAGTAGTGATCATCTCTTTATCTGCTTTATTAATTAGAGGTTTACCTACCTAGGTCTGGCAGAGCCTGAAGTGAAGGGGGTTTAGCCATATCTACCCCATGTTAGTTAGCCAAAAACGTCAAGAGAGCCTGGCACCCTCTTAGGGTTAACGACTTGCATTTTTGAGAACAAACACAATTCTCCCAAGTCTTTTATCTTCATTATTTCTATATTGTCTACCATCCTCACCTTTTGTAGTACCCAAATCTCTTCTTCTTCCCAGTTTTCATCTACTACACTCTTCAACAAATCAATTCCATCTTTTGTTGGTATCTTGTACTAAAATATTTTAGTGCATTCCTCCAACTTTCTATATTTTCCAGATCTGCACTATTTACTATTCTCCCATCTATAACTTTTACATCCTCTTCTATTTGTCTTCTATTATCATCTTGAGACCTCACAAACATCATCTACTACTACTCCATTCCTATAACCATAATCCATGTCATCCTTACCTTCATATTCAGCCTCCCTACTATTGTAGTATGAACAAATACCTATTTTCACCTTCCAACCACTTATAGCTTGTCTTCTATTGCTTCTCCCAATTATTCTCAAAATTCTTCCTTCTACAATTTCTTCTTTACTTCCACATAACTTCCATCCATCTCTTGTGCTACAACATCTCTTGTACTGTTCTTCATTTTGAAACTTCCATTTTGTCTTAGTATTCCTTCTTCATGTGCATTCATTTGCTAATAGTCCAACTCTAGTTTATCTTCTAGATTCTATCATCTATCCTTGGTTCAATTTCACGCCTTCATTAATTATGCTATTCAAATTTTGTCTTCAAAGTTCTTCACTTATCATCTTTTGCATGTTGTCTCTGTTCAACTCACAATCTGTATCTACTTCAAACAACTATACCAACCATACCCATCATCAACTCTAAATTATTGTTGTCATCTATACATATCAAACCATCATATATCTAATCATTCCTTCCTTATTGCATAATTTCTTTTCTACATCTAAGTTCCATATCTGCTTCTAGAAATAACTATATTAATTGTACCAGTCTCATACCTAACATCAACTTTACTCTATCTTTGCTACCCTTATATGCCTTACCTTTGCCTCTACAATATGTGATATTGTCCACTTCTTTGTCTATGGCTTGTTTACTATCATTTCTCATCTGGAATCTCACATCTCTAGTCTTCCAATCATCCAACTTCTAGTGGGTCTTGTATGTCGACTCAGGAATTCCCATTGTAACTAATTCTCCTAAATTTCTTTCCTATACACTTTGTTGAACACAAGGAATACTGAGAGGGGTGAGGGGTGAATCAATTTTCTATAAAACCATTCCTTCACATGTTATTTAATCCATTTACCAAATTCAATAACATGAAAGAAAAATAAACATAGGAAGAGCAGCAACAAAGTCATAACACATAGACACCAGGATTTTTACGTGGAAAACCCAAAAATGGAAAAACCATGGTGAGTGTTAGCTCACAATATATTATAACTGGTTACAAGATATTACAAAGAAATGCTCACTGCAGGTGGACTCACTGTCCAAGTAGACTCACTGCCCACTGAGAAAGAAAGATAGAAAAGAAAAGAGAATGGCTCACTATCAAGAAAGAATTGTTACAAATGCATCTACTGAATGCTAGAATACAGTTCCATTGATAGCTCAAAATACAGATTCAAAGGTCTTCATCATGCTTTCTCTACTTCTCTTCTCTGCTCACATATACTCTGTTCTACTATCCTCTGCACTCTTACTGCATTTTTTGCATCTCAAAAATTGTCTTGGATCACACACACAACAACTTTGCAACACATTCACATCATCATGTATCTCCAACATTGAAATCTATCAAGTATATATATATATATCCACAACAAGATTTAACTCAAAACTAGGTCGGCATGCTAGATATGAAATGTGTACACAATAGTTATACTTTGTCAGCTTGATCTTTTATGCAAACAACAATGTGAACCTATACAATCCTTCAAGAACCTTCATATAGGTGTGGACCTATTATACAACCACTTAGGATGATGATCTAAACAAAATACCTTTACTGTACATCGATCCAACTACGTGTCAGCCTCATCCTTAAGTATACACTCAACCATCATATCTATCATATCACAACTCCCAATGTGGAATACACATGACTCTGAAATTCATACCAAACATTCAATATGCATCACCAATCACACCTTCATAACTGCAGGTCATAATATTCTTGTGTGGCAAGATGCAAATCTCAGAACTATTGACTCTGTATTTGTGAAACACTATCAAATTGAATGTTGATACTTGGAAGCTTGTAGATGATCTTTCGGTAGACTTTAGACTCTGCAAATATGGAATTAGATACTTGTCATATGTGTTTACAACACCTCCAAACTATAACTTGAAACAACCAATACCGGAGGAATGCAGACTGAAATCCTCAGGTGATCTGCACTGTTTATAACTGAACTCTGCTTACCCATACTTAGGCAATTCACAGTAAGTTGCCAATACTTGGTTAATTTAATTAAGTCAATCTTCCCAGACCCAAAATGTTGTGCACAACTTGTCTCAAGAACTGTTCCAAGTCATATCTGATTGTTGCCATCAATGACAACATCAAATCTTCAACATATCAGCAGTGTCTCTTAACCATGTTGCCAACACACTCTTCATGTATTCATTTGTCATCATCCACCACTTGTAATAATTAGTGATCCTTTCAAAACATCCCTCAATCACCTTGTGTTCACTACATACTATTTGTTTAACCTAACTCCAACAAATATTGTCTGATTCAACTTAATTCCTCTCCTTGATATCTAATCTTCTACAACTCCATAGAGTTCCTTTTCCTCTCCATCTGAATCATTAACTTCTAAGTGCACTACTTCTAGCTTCATCATCAGTGCTTTGTCTACATTCCACAACCCACTTCCACTTTTCTTTCCTGTAAATGACATCCTTACTAGTTTTCTATCATTTAACTTTCGTACCTTCTATAGTGCATAGTTTTGTTCACTTTCCCACTCTTCCTTCTAAATATAACTCCTAATATCTAATTCCTTTATTGCTATCATATGCAATCTCACTAGTATCATTTCTTCTTGTATGATTCTGTACACTTCGTTCATGTAATCACTTGCTATCACAAATCTCAACTCATAGCTACTCATCTCTTTCTCATAACATTCCCTGACTTCTTTATATCCACTCTATGTTATTTGATTCAACTTTGAACCTCTTTCTTTCTCCTCATTACCTTCCATAAATTTGTCCATTACTTTATCCTTATCTTAAACTTATCATCCATTACTCACTTTCTTCTACCACCTTGACTCTTTATCAACAATCATTTCTATCATTCTTTTAGAAACTCCATTTTCCCTACCTTCTATCAAACATATACTCTTCACAGGATTTTCCAAACTTCCACAGTTTTGTTTCATCTTCAATCTTCTATATGTCAATAAATCAAAGTTCACTTTTGTTAGGATTTAGGGGATATTAATTTTGCAAATCTTATGTACTTCATGTGACTCCAACACCTTGGGAATGGGTACATGGACACTTAGGGGGTGATTTGGTGAATTATTTATTAATTATTTTCTCTTCTTTGACTTGTATATTACTTTTAATGGCATTAAGAGATGAGGTTACATATGAAAATGGTGGTTACAAATTGATTTGACCTTATTTACACCTCATTCTTAATCTTAGGCACTAGGTGAGAAAGTGAAGCATCTTTGCATGTTAGGTGGGGTCCACATTAGTTGGCTAGTCCATTTTGGAGTGCCATACTTGAGAATATGCACCTCTTCACATGGGTCAAAAATGCTAACAATTATGGTTGCTATTCATGGAAGCATTGAGTATTTGTCACATAGGGCATTGGGTTTTGGTTTTGAAATCTAGTTATGGTTTCCCCCCTTTTGTTATCTATAAATTGGGTGTCGTGGATAGTTGTTTCATGGGTCTTTTATAGGTTGAGCATTGTTATGTTACTGGAATGCTATCAAATTGAAGGGAGATAGTTAGATGTATTGATGTTAAATTAATTTTATATTAATACAAAATTGTCCTCCATTTGATGGTGGAGTTTTTTCGTAAAAGGGTTTCTCCATGTACATTTGGTGTTATGAGTTTATTTTATGTATTTTCTGATTTAAAATTTCTCACATTAATTTCATGATTAATCATATGATATTTCAATTAGTATTTTAGATTTGCATACTAATTGAACAAGTTTTTACTATTGTAGTTTACCCAGTTTGTCAACAACTTTACACACTACATCTCTATACTTACCTTTCCAATCCTTCTTTACATCTTTCTCTATATTCTTTAGATCTTCTTTCACATTTGGTGGTTTTTAAAACCTTTCCTACTGTTATCCATGACTACTTTTTTTCTTAATCTCCTTTATTTATTCATCAATAATCATTTTTACGTTTGTAGCTCTTCTTTCTACATTTTTCCTCTCAAAATGTCTTCTTTGGTTCAAACTCTTCACGTCTTACCATAAATTTATATTCTTCCTTTACACCATTGGAATCACTTCTTTATTTACTTCAACTTGAACAATCTTAATACTACTTTTTGGATTACCACAATCAATTTTGTCTTCACATGTTTCTACTTGAACAACCTTATTATTACCTCCTAAGTTATCACATTCTCTTTCTATGTCATTTGTCATTGCTTCTATACCTTTCACATGTATCACTTTTTTTGCTTTATCTTTGTTTTTTCTCTCATCAATCCTCAAGTCTTTATATCTATCTTCTAATTGATTGCTATTATCACTTATTTGCCTATAATTAATAACTTCCAAAAAAAATTCCATCTCCATCTACCTCATTATTTCCATTCCTATCCATTCTTGAGCCTTCAAATCCAAACCCTATTATCCTCAAAAGAATTACTAATATACTCATAATTCATACCTCTCAAATCCTTTTTGCTTGTTATTGTTTCTTCCACATAAATATATTGATCTTTCTAATAATCTAATCCTTCAGATTCCTCTAGCATGTTCAAAATGACCTCTATGTTGGATTTGTGACAACAAGATAAAGCAAAGAAAGCAAGAAAGAAATAAATCTTATCTTTGAAAGAAAATAAAAATCTTTTGTTTTAAATCTAGTTTTTTCCTAAAGAAAGAAAAAAACTACTTTCTTCTAAATTTATTGAAGGCAGTTATGTTGAAGATATTTTATATATCTTTGTAGCCTTTTGAAAGGTAAGGGAATTGTAAGTGTACCTACGTGAAGATTGTAAATTTTTCTTCTGAACAATAAGAATATCGATACTTTGCCCCATGGATGTTTCTCTGGCATATTACTGGAGTTTTACCATGTAAATCCTTGTGTTATTGATGCATGATCTTTTATTTTGTTTATTCATTGTTCTGTTATAGTCTCTATTTTCTTTGCAACTAACTTGTGCTGCAATATTATGTGATTCTAGGTTTTAATTTTATTCTTTAAATCTCAAGAAATCTCAACAAGTGGTATCAAAGATTTTATTTTGCAGCGGTTGTGTTAGGATTTGGTGTTTCTTATGCAGTATCAAATGGTAAAGGTTTCGAATGCAAGGTTTGAGGTGGAGAAATTTAATGGGAAGAATAACTTTGAGTTTTGGAAGCTCAAGATGCGTGATATATTGGTGCAACAAGGATTGCACAAGGCAGTAGTAGGAAAGACAAAGAAACCTATGAATATGATTGACGAGGACTGGGAATATCTAGATGTACAATAGCTCTCAACACAATTTGGTTGTGTTTGGCAGATGATGTTCTTTTTAATATTGTTGGAGAGGAAATGACAGTAGGCTTATGGAGCAGAATGGAGAGCCTTTACATGAAAAAATCCTTGACAAATTGAATCTACTTGAAGAGGTAGCTATATAGTTTACAAATGAAGGAAGGTATCAAAATTGTTGATCATTTAAATGTTTTCAATACTCTTATATGCCAACTAACTAGTATGGGTGTAAAAATTGAAGATGAAGACAAGGCAGTTACATTATTGTGTTCATTACGTCAATCTTGGAAACACTTAGTCACTTCCATTAGCTTTAATACAACTGACACCCTTGAATTTGATTCTGTTGTGGGAGCTTTGTTGTATGAGGAGGTGTGAAGGAAATCTAATATAGAAACCTCCACTCCAGAAGCAATGGTGGATAGAGGTCAATCCACATAAAAGGTGGAAAATTTGAGAGGTACATCAAGATCTAAGTCAAAAGGCAAAAAGGGTAAAGGAAAATGTTGGTATTGCAACAAAAATGGGCATCTCAAGAAAGATTGTTGGAAGAGGAAAGAAGACAATGATGACTCCAAAAAGGAAGCAAATCAAGTTGAAACAAGTTTAGGTATAGTTGATGAAGTACTATATGTTTGTAATATTTCACAATATCTTGAGGAATGGTTATTAGATTCTGGTGCTTCACATCACATGTGTCCACATAGAAGTTGGTTTTCTTCTTACCAAACTATTGATGGTTGTATTGTTCTTATGGGAAATAATGTTTCTTGTAAGACTGTTGGGATTGGGAGCATTAAAATTAAAATGTTTGATGGTAGTGTGAGGACTTTGAGAGAAGTAAGACATGTACCCAAACTTAAAAAGAATTTAATTTCCTTGGGAGTTTTGGATTTTGGAGGTTATAAATTTACATGTCAAGGTGGATCACTGAAAGTGTCCAAGGGTATTATAGTGGTAATGAAGGCTACAAATATTGGGAACCTTTACAAGTTACAAGGGAGTACTGAAATAAGTGAAGCAGTGATGGTATCTAAAAAAGTAAATGAATCCACTCATTTATGGCATCAACGATTGGGCCGTATGAGTGAGAAAGGGTTAAAGGTACTGATAAACCATAAGTTACTCCCAAATTTAAAATCTCTAAATTTGAATTTCTGTAAGTATTGTGTCTTTGCAAAGCAATGTAGACAAAAGTTTAAAACAAGAAGTCATACAACTAAGGGTATCCTAGATTATATTCATTCAGATGTTTGGGGATGATCCACTATAGTTTCACTTGGAGGATTGTCATATTTTGTGACATTTATAGATGATTACTCTAGAAAAGTGTGGGTCTATATTCTTAAAAGGAAAGTTGATGTGTTTAGTGTATTTAAGTAGTTTAAAGATTTGGTTGAAAAGAGTACTGGTGGGTCAATCAAGTGTTTAAGAATAGATAATGGAGGCGAGTTCACATCTTTGGAATTTGAAAATTATTGCAAGGTAGTTGGGATCGAAAGGCATAAAACCACAATTTACATTCCTCAGCAAAATGGTGTTGCTAAACACATGAACATGACTATTCTAGAGAGAGCAAGGAGCATGCTCAGTAATGCCAAGTTGGAGCAAGAGTTGTGGGTAGAAGTAGTTAATATAGCATGCTATTTGGTAAATCGGTCACCATCAGTTTCAATAGACTATAAGATTTCTGAAGAGGTATGGAAAGGTAATTCTTGTGATTACTCAAATCTAATTTTTTTGGTTGTGATGCTTATGCTCTTATTTCAAAAGATCAACGTTCTAAATTGGACCCCAAGTCAAAGAAGTATGTCTTTGTTGGTTATGGTGTTGGAGTTAAGGGATATAGATTGTGGGATCCTACTACCCACAAAATCATCATTAGCAGAGATGTAGTTTTTGATGAATCTCCTCTCATAAAATTAGACATAGTAGAAGTTGAATTGGAACATGAACAAGTACTAGAACCTCAACAAATTTAGTTAGAAACTCAAGCATATTCAGAAAAGGGGGAGCAAGAAGAATCTTCTAAAGAAGAAGATGAGGATGTAGAAAATATATAGGAAAATGTGGAAATGCCACAACCAACTCTAAGAAGATCTACACGGGCCAAAAATTTTCCTAAGAGGTATGATGATTATAATTTACCTATTGCTTTGATTTCTAATGATGGGGAACCTAGTTGTTATCAAGAAGCAATGAATGATTGAAAGTGCTAAATGGAAAATAGCAATGAAAGAAGAAATGTATGTCTTGGAGAAGAATAAAACATGGGACATGGTAGAACTTCCAAAGGGGAGAAAAATTGTTGGTTGCAAGTGGATTTACAAACTGAAGAAGGGTGTTGATGATAAAGTTGAAAGGTACAAAGCAAGACTGGTAGCAAAAGGGTATGCTTAAAAGGAAGGTATTGATTTCCATGAAATTTTTTCACCAGTTGTTAATCTTGTTTCTATTTGGGTAGTATTGGCATTAGTTTCTTTATTTGATCAAAAGTTAGAGCAACTAGATGTCAAAACAACATTTTTACATGGAGATTTGGAAGAAAATATATATATGGAACAACTAGAAGGGTTTGTTTAGGATCATAAAAGAAAATTTGTTTACAAACTAAGGAAGTCATTGTATCCAGCCTGAAGCAATCAACTAGGCAATGGTACAAGAAGTTTGATTCCTTCATGGTGAGCCAAAATTTTACAAGAAGTGAGTATGACCATTGGGTTTACTTTAAAGTTTGGAAAATGGTTTATTTATTATCTTGGTGTTATATGTTGACGATATGCTTGTAGCAAGAAAAAGCAAGACAAAGATTAGCAAGTTAAAGGCTCAGTTAGCTAGGACATTTGATATGAAGGATCTAGGAGCAACAAAACAAATTTTGGGCATGGAGATACACAGAGACAGGAAAAATGGTAAGCTTTGGTTATCACAACAAAAAGTATGTGGAGAATATTCTTATGAGATTTAGTATGAATAATATAAAACCAGTAAATATCCCTTTGGCTTCCCATTTTAAGCTTTCTTCAAGTTTATGTCCTAGTAATAAAGAAGAAAAGAATTATATGTCTCATGTACCATATGCTAATGCAGTAGGAAGTTTAATGTATGTGATTGTATGTACAAGACCAAAAATTTTACATGCAGTTGGTGTTGTCAGTAGATATATGGCAAATCTAGGTAAAGAGCATTGGGCAATAGTGAAATGGGTACTTCGTTATCTCAGAGGCACAAGTGATTATTGTATTACCTTTAATGGTTGCAGTGGTTTTGTTTGTGGATATGTTGATTCAGATTTTGCAAGTGATTTGGACAAAAGGAGATCTACCTTGGGTTATGTCTTTACTCTTGTAGGAGGACCTGTTTGTTTGATGTTAAAGATTCAAGAAGCAATTGCTTTGTCCACTACTGAGGCAGAATATATGGCTGTCTCACATGCATGCAAAGAGGCAATTTGGTTAAAGGGTCTTTTGGGTGAGTTTGGAAAAATGCAAGATAAGGTGAATGTATTATGTGATAGTCAAAGTGCTCTTCATTTGGCTAAAAATCCAACTTATCATAGTAGGACCAAGCATATTGAAATTAAATACTATTTTTTAAGACAAGTTATTGATGGAGGTGGAGTAGCTCTTGAGAAAATCCATATGAAAGGAAATTGTGGAGACATGTTTACAAAACCAACGCTGCTAGAGAAGTTGAGGTGGAGTTTGGCTTCTCTTGGATTGCAGAAAAGGTGATGAATGGGCATGAACAAGTATCAGGTAAATTGTTGTCAAGGTGGAGATTGTTGGATTTGTGATAACAAGATAAAACAAAGAAAGCAAGCAAGAAAGAAAGCTTATCTTTGAAAGAAAACAAAAATCTTTGTTTTAAATGTAGTTTTTTCCTAAAGAAAGAAAAAAACTACTTTCTTCTAAATTTAGTGAAGGCAGTTATGTTGAAGATATTTTATATCTTTGTAGCCTTTCAAAAGGCAAGGGAATTGTAATTGCAGTTGCGTGAAGATTGTAAATTTTTCTTCTGAATAATAAGAATACTGATACTTTGCCTCGTGGATGTTTCTTTGGCATATTGCTGAAGTTTTACCACGTAAAACCTTGTGTTATTGATGTGTGATCATTTATTCTATTTATTCATTATTTTGTTATTGTCTCTATTTTCTTTGCAACTAACTTGTGCTGTAATATTATGTGATTCCGGGTTTTAAGTTTATTCGTTAAATCTCAAGAAATCTCAAAACTCCATATCTTCCTTTTCTTCATCTAAACTAATCTCTAGACTTCTTCTTCCAT
Organism: Cunninghamia lanceolata; assembly: GCA_027924645.1. Classification (NCBI taxonomy): domain Eukaryota; kingdom Viridiplantae; phylum Streptophyta; class Pinopsida; order Cupressales; family Cupressaceae; genus Cunninghamia; species Cunninghamia lanceolata. The sequence continues at coordinate 17,835,939 of BSBN01000112.1, read as the reverse complement.
TCTCGTCAATGCTTTTCAATCTATTTAGAAAATTATTTGCAATACCAAACATTTCTTCTACCTTGTCTGCAATATCATTATCTTCAATTTCATCTAGATATTCTTTTGGTTCTATATTTTTTTCTAAATGACCATGGATCACTTATAGGACAACATGTCTTCAATTTTTTAATGTCAGATCACTTGCTACGCATCCTTTGTATGTTTTACCTTACCACACTTTGCATTACTTTGTTGTGAAACATTAACTTTCCTTTCTCTAAACTCTATTCTTCCCCTTTAGCATTAATTTCATTCAAAACTAACCTTCTTTGGTCACCTTTCTTAGATTTCTATAAATTATCTAATCTATTTGCTACATTGTCCCATTTCATCTATAGGATTCTTTCTATACTAACAACTCTGTCTTTACGTATCACATTTATTCCTTTCATCTTTACAACTATTTAAATGGCAAAATACTTATGTGTAGCTTGCCTCAAATTTGACGTTCTATCCACTCACCTTGCACATCTTCTATTCTTCATCAAATTCTTCACTTCAATACATTGTCTCATTAATTGGCAATCTTTCACCTTGATCTTTCATAATTTCATTGTAATCTCACCTCACACTTGCTTCCATTCACCTCTATCAAATTGCCTCATTGCTGGTTCTCTATCTAAACAACAATGTTCTTTCCTGACTTCCACTTATTTGTAGTTAAAAATTACCTCACAATCGATGGTTTATTTTCTTAAGCTTATCAATTCTTTTTTTCATAAATTTAATGTTGATTGCCTTAGGTTAGCTCCCTTGAAAACTACCTTAATTTGATGATTGATCAATAACTCTTCAAAGCTTCAGCTATCTTCTACCCAACTCAGTGCTAGAAGATAACTGTTGATGTTTAATTTTGCAAGTAATCACCAACAATGGGAAATTCCAAGAATGTGGGATTGACTCTTGAAATAACCTCTAGATTTTAAAGAAGCTGGTTCTTCTCTACGGGTTTTGAGGAAAGGGGAAGAAAAAACAAGATTATAAATGAAATACCTAATTTGCTAGGGCAATGCACAAAAATCATTACCTAAATCCAACCAGCACAATGATTCAATCCAATAGAGTCTATTGGTACAACTAAAGAGCATAAAGCATGATTAATAATCCCAACATATTATATCAGATTAACCAAAATGCTTATAATAGAAAGCAAGAAACAAGAATAAGAAACATATCTAGATTACACAGAACACCACTCTCTCTTCATTATTTGACATGAGAACAAATTACATAAGGCAAGATGCACAGAATACAATATTTGATCCCTCATGAGAGGCACTTGCTAAGGAAAGAAAAATGCTCCTAATCTAGTTGCTAAAACTCTCTGATAATTCCAATCTATCTTTCCCTAGTATGTGTTAGAATCTGAAAAGATTATTAACCCAGAAAACTAGTGCAAACGAATAGATATCTAAACTATGAATGCAAATGATACGAAATCAAAATAGCAACACAGAGTTAGTCTCCAAGAGAGTAATGCAAATGCTAGAAGCAAAATAGCATTAAGCGGATGCAAAAGCAAAAGATACCAAATACAATCCAGGTAGCATACTTATATAGACTAGGGAGAGGGAGGAGGTGGCAACACAGACCAATGAGGAGCAACCATCTATCAGACTAAAGATAGAAAAGTATCTTCCCAAGATAGATAATGGATGCTCACATGTAGGAGGGTGACACCTAGCAACCACTCACCTAATAAGACATACTTTATTAACCTAAGCGAGATTAATAGAAGTGTAGGAAAAACCTAGGAATATAGGGAAAAATAAATAACCCAACTAAGAAATAAAAACCTACACTAACACCCCCCATAAGCAAAGCTTAGGTGGATGTAGAAATGGGTCCTGAAAAATCAAGCCTGATGAGGTACCCATGTACATAAAATCCCCCCCAAAGAGAGAAAAGGCCCCCCCCAAAATAGAGAGAGAAGAGACCCCCCCAAAAGTAGAGAGAGTCAGAACTCCGAGTGAGAGGAAGAAGCCCATAAAGAAGATGAAGCATCCCGCACCCCCAGCAAAGCTTGCAAATGAGGGAACTTTCTCTCAGTGAAGGGTTTGGTGAAGATATCAGCAACCTGCTTGGAAGTCAGACAGTAGCGAAGGTCGATGATATGGCCATGGATGAGCTCCTGGATATAGTGCATGTGGACCTCTATGTGTTTGGTCTGCTAATGATGGACCAGATTCTGTGAGATCTGAATGACACTCTGGTTGTCACAAAATATGACTGATGGCCATTTGATCTGGATACCAAACTTAGTGAGAAGATTTTGAAGCCAAATGGCCTCAGTGGAGGCATTCACAGCCCCCTGATACTTAGCCTCAGTAGAAGATAGAGCAATAGCAGACTGCTTCTTGCTTGACCAACAAACACGACTTGAACCAAGTGAGAAGTTATAACCTAAAGTAGACTTGCGATCCTGAGAATCACCTGCCCAATCTGAATCTGTGTAGCCCACCAAGTCAAGCTCAATGCCCGCTGCATAGTGAATCCCAAAACTGTGAGTACCCTGAATGTAGTGAAGGATCTGCATGGCTGCTTTCCAGTGCAGCTCATGAGGCTCCTGCATGAATCGAGAGACCATGCCTACAACATATGAAATGTCAGGTCTTGTATGAGTCAGATAAATGAGACTTCCAACAAGCTATCAGTACAAAGTGCCATCAACAAGTGGAGAAGAACACTAAGCCTCAAGTTTGACTCTAGAAAGAGAGAGAGTCAGAGCAGGCTTACAGTCAGCAATATGAAACCTCAAGAGCAAATCTAGAGCATACTTGGACTGTGTGATGGTGATCCTGGAAGAAGACTGAAAGATCTCAATCCCGAGAAAGTAATGCAACAAGCCCAAGTTAGTTATCAAAAGCCTGTCATGAAGGGTAGTTTTGATAGCCCCAATGGTGGATGAAGAACTCCCTGTGATCAGCAAGCCATCAACATACATAACTAGAAATAGAAGTGAATCATCCTACTGTAGAATGTAGACATTGGGTTCAGAATGGCACCGAGTGAACCCAACTGATAGAAGGAAGGAGTCCATCTTGCATACCAAGCCTGAGGAGCCTGTTTGAGGCCATAGAGAGACTTTCGAAGTCGGCCCACAAGTGAAGAATCCTGAATGAACCCCTGTGGCTGCTCCTCATTGGTCGGTGTTGCCACCTCCTCCCTCTCCCTAGTCTATATAAGCATGCTACCTAGCTTGTATTTGGTATCTTTTGCTTTTGCATCCTCTTAATGCTATTTTGCTTCTAGCATTTGCATTACTCTCTTGGAGACTAACTCTGTGTTGCTATTTTGATTTTGTATCATTTACATTCATAGTTTAGATATCTATTCATTTGCACTAGTTTTCTGGGTTAATAATCTTTTCAGATTAGTCAATCCCAGGAACCTGGGAGAATCCTTTGGCGACCAAGCGAGCCTTATGCTTGTCAACCGACCCATCTGCTATAAATTTTGTCTGATAGATCTACTTACATCGAACAAGTTTTCTTCCCTTAGGAAGAGGGAAAAGATCCCAAGTGTAGTTCCTCATCAAGGAACTATACTCCTCCTGCATAGCTGTATCCCACTCAGGAATACTAGAAGCCTCATGAAAAGACTGTGGATCTGAGGTAGTAGCAATGAAGACATGTGGAGCATCCTGGAACTGTGAACGAGTCCGCCTAGTGTTTGATGGATCCCCAACCCAATCACCTGCAGACTGTAAGGTCTGTCTAGCCCAAAGTAGACCGGAAGAGGGAGAATCTGGAGGAGAATCATCAACCTCTGAATGATGAATAGGAGAGGAAGGAGGTGAGTCCTCTGACTCGCTCTCTGCATCAGAAGTGGATGTAGAAGACTACTCAGGTGAATCCGACTCATCAGAAGATCTGTCATGTATCCCAAGTGACTCCAATGTCAAAGTAGAAGGAGTTGGAGAAGTGATAGAAAGTAAGCTTGAAGAGCCCTCCTCAAACTGAACACTCCTCTCAATGAACAACTCATGTGTAGTAGGGTGGAGTAACCGATAACCTTTCACACCATCAGGATAACCTACAAAATATACAAGGTCTGCTCTGCGGATCCAAGGCCTTGCATTTCTCTACAGGAATGTGGGCCCATGCAGGAGAACCAAAAACTTGAAAGTGGTTAACTGATGGTTTTCAACCGCTCCAAGCTTCAAAAGGAGTGAATCCCTTCAAGGCTCGATGAGGAACACGGTTCTGGATATAACAAGCATAGTTAATGGCCTCTACCCAATATTGTGGTGCAAGAGATCTGGAGTGAATCATGCAGTTCACCATTTCCTTCAAGGACCTATTCTTCCATTCTGCAACACCATTCTGCTGAGGATTGTATGGAATTGAATGCTGCAAATCAATCCCCTCTGAAGTACAAAACCTCTCAAACAAATGGTTGACATACTCACCACCATTATCAGTGCGTAAAACTTTGATGGCTTTCCCGGATTGCTTCTCTACAAAAGTTTTGAAGTCCTGAAAATGATCAAATACCTCTGACTTCTGTTTGAGAAAGTACACCCAAGTATATCAAGAAAAGTCATCAATGAATGTGAGGACATATCTAGCCCTGTTGAAAGAAGGATGTTGAAATGGACCAGCCAAATCACTATGAACTAACTCCAGTATCTGTGAAGCTCTCCATGCCTTACCTTTGTCAAACTTTTCCTTAGGATGCTTACCAAGAATGCAACCTTGGCAAACACCACTTGAAAACTGAACTGAAGGCAACCCTGTGACCATGCTCTATTGGTTGAGCTGGTGCAAGTAGCAGAAGTTAAGATGGTCAAACCGCTCATGCCATAATCTACTCACATCATTAGAATGAGTGAGAAAAATAGTCAAAGGAGGATCAGGAACAAAGTGAGAAAATATATAGAGCCGTGACTGATGATCTGCTCTCCCAACTTGTCATGCCCACATTTCCCATGCGGTCACAACACACATCACACGTGTCATGTCCACATTTGTCATGTGTTCATGACACGAAACACTAAATTTTTTTCCACGCTTCCCTAGAAACCCCCTCGCACACGTAAGTGTGCTTGGTGGCGTATGCTTAAGGCGTAAACAATACAGTTGTCAGTGGGGTATTACGCACACGTGCGCACACCCAAACGTAAGAAGGACAACAAGGGGGTCATCGCAACGTGGTTAACGTTGCTACAAGGGTTAAACTTACTAAGCTCCTAAACCCTAAATTCTAGAAAAATTTGGCAGCATAACGCCTCATGGGCGTGAGTGGGATTTATTATCTAACACTAATCTTAAACACGTGGTTTCCTGACTTAGGTTAATCTCACTAATTACATTGGTACAACAGTTGATTAAGTTGATTGATCATTTTTCAACAAAGCACGATCATCTGTTCTCCTTCATGTTTTCTAAAATTTAATATTAATTTCTCCTCCTAATTTTAGCATTTTCAACAAAGCCTGTTCATTTGTTCTCCTTCCCGTTTCTCTGAAATTTAATTTTGATTGTATTTCTTTATGTTTATCTTGCTTTTCTTCACGTTTTCTATCAATCTGAGTTATCACTGCATCCTTTACACTATTCCTAATTTCTTAGTAAACCAGATCAATTCTCTATCAATCAGAGTTATCACTGCATCCTTTACATTATTCCTAATTTCTTGGTAAACCAAATCACTTAAACAGGACTTACTAACTTTGCTTGATGAAGTCCCCTAGGTTTCCGCTCTTGTTTAATTTCAACGTTTGAATTAATTTTGATAATTAATTTGTCCCTAATTAGGATTAACGGAAGGTCAATCTTACTTAGTTCTCTTAGCCTATTTCGGAAATGCCACACATTTTCTCCTCTTTGTTTTCGCTTTTATCTTTCTTTCTCTTTTTCTCTCATTTTTCTCAATTAGACGTTTTCTAAATCTACAGGTTGAGTTTACAATGACCACATATGAAATGCATATGATGGCTTAATTGCATTTATAAAGATATGCATATCTATATAAATGCAAATAAGCATATATATATATATATGCTTATTTGCATTTATATTTCTAAGTTTCTTTTGTTAAAATAAAAGAACATATTTTTCTTTTTGTTTTCTTGGTATTTTAATTGTGAAAATTGTTAAATCCCAAACTCATTTATCCTATATTTTAGAATTAATATATATTCTTATTAAATGTTTGCTATGTATATATATTTTTTGTCAAAAATTGAAAACCCCATATATATATATTTTAAATGGTCCCTTTTTTTCAAAATTATAATAAATAATATATATATTTATATTAGTTTTCTAGTGAATTTCAAATTAGGTTTTCTTTTTAAAACCTATACATTTTATTTTATTTTAAATAGGGCTGAAGCCCTAAAATCTTTATGTTCTAACTCATTAGCTGAGCCCTAACACATATTTTTTTGTTTGCTTTGTATTGGCTGTGCAAGACAGCGGCGGCGGCAATGGAGATGGCCGTAGGTGGAGGTCCCATGGAAGGGGAGTAGCCGCAGAGGGCATGGGCGAAGGGAGGTTTGGCGGCGGTAGTCAGGAGATGGACATAGAGATGGGCGGAGGGGAGATCGGGCAGCGATGCATGGGTGGAGGGGAGATCGAGCGGAGATACGACTGCAATGTGGTCGTGGGGATCGCAGGGTGCGTGGAGTCGTAGAGGGTCGCGGGCTTTGGAGGACTGTGGGGGTTTAGAGATGGCAGGGGTGTGGGGAGGGGGCGGAACCCCCACCCACACCCCACTTAGTGGGGTGTGGGTGGGGGCTTTGCCCCCTCCCCACACCCTTTTTATTATCAATGGTGGGGGGTTCGATCCCCCCACCAATGTTTGTAAATTTTTTTTTATATAAAGTCTATCCCTCTATTTCTCCAGCGAATGTAAAAAAAATATAGTCCCCGCAAAATTTGGCATATATTATTTTTTTTATAAGTTTTTTTTTTCAATTTAAATAATATATAAATAAATATATATATTTGTATATATATATATATTGATATGTGTGTGTGTGTGTGTGTGTGTGTGTGTGTGTGTGTGTGTGTGTGTGTGTGTGTGTGTGTGTGTGTGTGTGTGTGAGTGATATATATACAAAATATTTTCACAGTTAACCCAAATCACAGTTTCATGAATTAAGCACTTAACAAAAAAATACAGAATATATGTATATATATATATATATATATATATTATTAAATAATCACTGTCAATTAATTTGTAGGACAGAATAATGAATTAGTCTATATTGATTTTTCATACAAATGTATTTTCAAATGCATCTCAAAAATAAAAATTATAAATAAAGAGTATTATGCAAGGATAATTAAATCTAATTTTCTCTTAATTAAATTTCAATTTCAAGTCAATAAATTCAATTTAAATATAGTAAGCATATAATTAATTACAATTAAACTCAAATGCATAACTATAACTCAAATTTAATTTATTTTCATAGTAACAAAATTACAACTTCATATTTATCAAATTGATATTTCCATAAGTCTTAGAATGAAATAAATTTTAACAAACTTGTTTGCCACAACAACTAACTCTCAACTTTACTAATAGAATTATTAGGAAATAACAAAATTAATATCCTTTTAAAAACAAATTTCCTTCTTCCTTTCTCATTTCAAAATGGTAATATTTAATAAACACTATAATTAAAACTATTATTACAATGAAAGAGGGTTTTCTCACAACTCAAGAAGAACAATTATTACAACAAGAGAGAGAGAAGTTCTCTTAAAATCAACAAGGATGAAGCTATTGAAAGACCAAGCTCTCTTTAAGAGCCTTAAGAGTAAAGGAAAATAAAATATTTTCCCAAAACAAGAAAACTTCTCCAACTTCACATTAAGCTCCATGAAAACCTGCATATCACACAAGGGGAGAAAATACCACACATCCTGTTCTCCTCCCTACCATAGACCCGCAAGAGGGTCACCCCCGAGCTAGGGAGATCATATTTTGGCTCTCAAGCCATGTGACAAATTTACTCAAAATTACACAAATGCCCTCAAGGCTTTCAACATCCCAAAACAAGGAAATGAACTCGAGGAGGATCACTCCTCCTCTACCCCACACTTGATGAGCATTTCTCCCAAGTGGGAGAAGCTCTTTCAACACCCTAATAAAAATTTCCCACAATAACAAAATACACACAAGCAAAAATACTTCTCACACATCCATCATGCAAGCAAAAATTTGAATTACAAGGGGAAGGCCTAAACCAACTTTTAAAGCCCTAATAATGGAAGAAGTTGATGTAGAGCTCCTCTAAAGTCTCCTCTAAATTCTCCTCCAACCTAAGCCACCAAACTCCCTCTATCCTTTTTCTCAAAACAATTTCCAATAAACCAAAATTTTCAAAAATTTAACAACCTTTCTCCCTATCCCAAGTGGGATTAAAATAACCCAATCCACAAGCTTAGAGGAATGGGGAGGTGACACTTGTCACCTCCTCACTCTTCCTCCCAACTACTATTGTGTCCCAAGGGATGGGTGTTGACACATGTCACTCACCCATCCCCAAAGTCTTCCTCACCCCTTACCACATGTCCTATCTCCAACACATGGGAGAGAAAAGGGGAGTTAAAGAGGGGAAGGGTGACACATATCTCCCCTTCCTTCCCTCTCATGAAGTACCACACAACTCCATGGGGACTCTCACCAATTGTGAGGGAGACTTGAAGTCAAGTCCTCCACAATTGGTGGATCTTGGAGTCATCTCTAGCCTTGGGAATTGAAAAGGGATGGGCTTGAGTGTTGGTACCACTCATCCTATCCCTCCCATGCCTCTAAATTCGTCACTTAACTTCAGTGTGAAATTAAGGTGACCATACGAAGGTTTATCAAGGGTTACCCAAGTCAAAAGGGATCCTAGACCCATGGGGTATAACCTAGGGTCAATTTTAACTTAGTTAGGACACCCAGGGTCAAGTTAAAACACAAGAAAAAGGTCTCAAAAATTTAAAATTTAAAAATAAAATTTAAAAACAATTCTTACAACACATCATAATTGAATTAAAAGAGGGTAGACCTAACCCACTCAACCTCATGCAAATAACATTACAACATTACATCATACACAGAGTTGATCTTAGTTCCTCGTGGAACCAGATCGGCTTCACAAGGGATTACAACATATGGTGTGGTGATCTACAGTATCTATGGTTTGTTAAAATACATGCACACTCAATTACAAAGTTAATTCCACATATAAATATCATAGCCGAAGTAATTTAAAACATACATTAACATAACATACCACAGTTCTCATAAGCATACATGAAATCACATTACAATTTTCTCTCTAACATCACTCAATTAGTTTTCCTGTAATGTAAACATTAATCCAGCATCACCCAATTAGTTTTCCTATAATATAAACGTCTATTTAACATCACCCAATTAGTTTTCCTATAAAATAAACATCTATCTAACATCACCCAATTAGTTTTCCTTTAACATAATAAGGTCTAAAATTTTGGGAATCCAGGATCAACAGTCCCACAAATATAAAAGTATCAGCAATAGTAAGGTAAATAGTCACATGAACAGAATGAAAAATGTAGGCCTCACACAACTGCAACTGTAGAACCACTATGCAACTCACGAATCTCCACTGAATCAGGAGTGAACTCAACTCGCTTGCCTGAACCTGTGTGAGTGATCTGGTATACTGATAGGAGATTAGTTGATAATGAGGGCACACAAAGAATATCATGGACTGTGCCATCCCCCACATCAATAGACCCTCTCCCACACACCTCAACAAGAGTGTCATCACCCATCAAAATAGAAGGCATAGTACACGGCTCCAAAGATGCAAGTTCTTCCTTAGATGAAGCCATGTGGTGCGAAGCACCTGGATCAAGAACCCAAGTGGATGGTGAAGAAGCAACTGCAACAAAGGCCTTGCCCTTTCCTTTCCCCTTGTTTTCTTTTGCCTTGTTAGACCCCTCATTAGAACTCTGTTTGATAGACTCAGGAACACTGATATTATTCTTCTCAAGAATGTGTGTCAAGTGATCAATTTGTTTCTTCAGACATTTATGTTCATCATGACTGGGTCTTTTACAATAGGCACATTAGACCATCTCTTTCTTAGGTTTGTCGCCCTTGGAAGATTGGGTCTCATTAGTTTCTTTTGAAGCAATCGTTATCTGATCCTTCTTCTGCTTGCTATTCTTATGTTTCTTATCCTTACTATTGTTGTTACTACTTTGTCCTTTCTATTCTTTTGTGCCTTGGTTGGCAGCCAAGGCATGTGACTTAGAGGACTTAAGAGTGCCCATCTGGATTAGCTTGTCCTGTTCCTGAGTGAGATTGACAACAAAATCATCTAAAGATGGCATGGTGAATTGAGTACCAATTGCACCTTTAGTAGCATAGAAGGTAGAAACAAACACATAATATTCTAAACTTAGCTTAGAGAGAATACTAAGAATTAGTTGTTCATCTTTCTTTTCAATTCCACACTATTTTAACTACAGCCTTAGTAATTTTAATTTAGTGAAGAAATCCTGGATTGTGTTGAAATTGCTTGGACTTAAACTAATTAGTTCATTTTCCAACATATGACCCCTCATTGAATCTTGTGTGCCAAACAATGTTTCTAGCTTTATCCAGATTTCATTTGGTGTATTCAAAGACTCAATGTGAAAGAGCAAATTAGGAGAAACATACAAACACAATGTTCCATATGCCTCATCACATTTGTTAAACCATTTAGGCTTATCTTCATATTTAGCAGGTTCAGTTTCAAGTCCCATAGTTATCCTATTTAATCCAGCTTTCCTTAAGTGAATTGTCATGTGTGATTTCCACTCAAAGTAATTATATGGAGTTAGGATGGGCACATTTGTTTGATCCATGATGAACAAATGTAGAGAAGAAATGCCGAAAAGAAGAGAACACAACCAAGACAACCCCCCCCTTTTCACTCAATCAAAGAACCCCTCCAAGAAAATATGATATGGAACTTTATATTAGTGCATTTACAACTGCCACTAGCAAGAAATACTAAGTGGTCTTGATTTCAATGCATTACAAAACCCTCACGAAGAGCATATGCTGAAAATACAACTTTAGTACAATAGCTAGAGAAATAAATAGCACCACTATGATCTACTCGAAAAATCATGCACTTTCAAAAAAAGAATTGCCTTGATATGAGGTCGTATGTGAAAGTTATGATCCTCCGAAGTTTCTAAAATGAGAACTGTGTAGTGTCATGACTAAGAATTTGCAATTTCTGAAAAATCTCTGCATCAAAATAAAAAAATGTCTACATTGGTGCATAGAGCACGAAAAAATAGCCAAAAAAAATAAAATTGTGGGAAACGGAGTCCGTATGAGAAAGAATGGAGCATTTGAAAACTGCCTTCAAAACTGCAACTGCCAACGGAGAGGGGTCTTGATGTAGCTTTCTGAGTGCGTTTATGCAAAATATATAGATGGCATGCAAAAACTAAAACATACCCAGATAGTTTTTCTATGTTGCGAGCAAAACCCATAAGGGGTTTTTCTTGCTGTTGTACAAAAAATATAGTTCTAATGTAAACAAAATGCCTTTAGCAACAAAAAATGACCCCAGCAACCAAAAAATGGCATGCAAAGGTTGAATCAGTTACCTAAGACAAGAAAAGGCATGCTGGAACCTGAAATATTGATTAAAAACACCAAATATGCAAGTTGGTTGTTAGATTTGAGCTTGAAACCCCGGTTTCGCAACTGTGTATGACGATCTCCGATTTTGGTGAAACGAAAGCCAAATATGATTTTCTCAAGCCTCCTGGACACGTTGGAATAGCTGGAAATGCTACTAGTATAACTAGAAATGCTGCAATCACCTAGATTTGATAAAACACATGTGCAAACTCCAGAGATTAAAAAAGTTTCCGTCAAACTTTTCTGATTTTCAAGATCATCCGAAGATGCAAGAGAAGAGCATATTGGGTTTTTTGAAAAACTGCAATAAACTTAATTAGCCCCCCCAAATCTCTCAAATAAGGAAACTAAAATCTACTCTTGCACATAGCAAGGCTCTGATACCATGTTAGAATATGAAAAGATTATTAACCTAGAAAACTAGTGCAAACGAATAGATATCTAAACTATGAATGCAAATGATACGAAATCAAAATAGCAACATAGAGTTAGTCTCCAAGAGAGTAATGCAAATGCTAGAAGCAAAATAGCATTAAGATGATGCAAAAGAAAAAGATACAAAATACAAGCCAGGTAGCATGCTTATATAGACCAGGGAGAAGGAGAAGGTGGCAACACCGACCAATGAGGAGCAACCATCTATTAGACTAAAAATAGCAAAGTATCTTCTCAAGATAGCTAATGGATGCTCACATGTAGGAAGGTGACACCTCGCAACCACTCACCTAATAAGACATGCTTGATTAACCTAAGCGAGATTAATAGAAGTGTAGGAAAAACCTAGGAATATAGGAAAAAATAAATAACCCAACTAGGAAATAAAAACCTACACTAACAGTATGGACTCTGTTATTTAAAGCAAAAGACTCCTTTGAAGATCCTCCAAAACTACCCAAATAATTTCTAACTGCAAATCTTGTAAATATTAGCTCTGATAACTGAGACTCCAGTTAATTAAATCTTTCTGTTTAGCCCCCATGAGTTGTAGCTTCCTTTCTTTGACAGGCGTGAAAAAATAAAACTCCCACTCCTTTTACTTGTATCAAATAAAGCAATGCTTTATTTCCTTTAAGAGGCTGCATATTTATTACAAATAAAGTTTCTTTTACAAACTTTAACCTCCCGTGAATCTTAAATCTTATGTGACTCTTTAATAAAGCATTTATCTTTATTAGCTTGAGGGTCCCACCCTTTGACTCAGCTTTAAAAGATTCTCTCTTCATTATTTAAATCTTATTTTAAACCTTCTATGATCCTTTAAAGCTTAGATGATATTCTTTATATTTGATAAAGTTTTCAGCTTTATTTGGATGGATCCACTGTATTATAAGACTCACTTGCATTTATCCATACCTCACGTGACTCTAATCTTGACTTAACTTTTAATATTAAAACCTTAACAAATTTTAATAAAACATAAGCTGAGAAAGAAACATTTTGGGGCTTCTTTGCTGCTGGCCTTCTACTTCCCCCACGTGTCACGATGGCACTCATTCTTGAGCAAGCTTTCTTTATTTCATTCTCCTGATGCGCCATTGAGCCACATGTTTGATTAGTGCTTCTCTTCTCCGGGAGTGTGAATACCATCAAATTGGATCTTCATTAGAGGATTGCTGAGTCTTCCCTCTATCCTGAGTGCATTGAATCTTATGCATGGGCCGCACCATTTTTTAATAGAGTTACGCCTTAGGTTTTGCAAAGGCTGGCCTTCATTCTTCATTGAGTGTCTTCGCCATCTTTACTGTGAGCTACACTTTTGAGAATGTTGGCACCTTCATCCTGTAACTGAATACTTTATTGCAATGTTGAGATTTCATTTCATAGGCCAATCTCATCTTATTTGGGTTGTGCCTCGATACATTTGAATGGATACTTTGTATTAATGGATAGTTTATATTATGTAGTCATCGCCATCTTCAACAACTTGCGCTTATAATGAAGTGCCTTGAGTTCTATAGTGGTCATGCCCTGATTACAAAGGCAATGCCTCATATGATTAAGCTGGCGCCGTATTCTTATGAATTGGTTGGGAACGCCTTGCTATGGATTGGTGCGCCATTTTTGTTAAGACCAAAATTTGAATGCTTAGTGCCATTGTATGGAGACACTATCTTCAAGATAGAAGCCACACTAGTGGTTAAGTCTTTCCTTTTGGTTGAGTTGGAGTCTTTTATGGCACCTTATTTTGTTATACAGGTCGTGCATATTTGTAGAGGTCGCACCTCTTTTAATGGTGTCTATGTCTTTATTATATCTTGCACCATTTAGGTTTAGGCTTCTCTTTTAATACGTTCCTCCTTGTCTTCAAACCACGCTTGCATCATGACGGTTGCACTATATCTAGATACATGATTCTACGCCATGGTTCTTGGTTGGTTGCATAATACATGATGTCTTTCTTTTGCTTCTTAGAACACCATTGCATGAGCCTTGGAGCTCAGGCTCTTTGAAATGGATCGTTGTTATTATTGGTTTCCTTGCTTTCTGTCTAACACCACATATAGACTATGCACCATTTATCCTTATTGGTTGTGCCATTATACATAGTTCGCACCTATACTTCTTGGTTGTGTCTTACTACTTGAAATGGTTGTGTTTCATCAAAACAATAGACTTCACTATGTTTTAAGAACCCGCGCCACTTCACATTTGGTCAGACTAAATCATCATTGAATGGTCTGCGCCATTTCTATTTTTGCTTGTGATCTTATTACATGGCACCATGCCTCTATTATATGCGCCTTAATTGAATTTAGGCTGATAATTTAGATTTTTATGCTATGAAGATTCTATCATTCAATACTAATTCCCCTTTCGTGCCTTGATCTTTGAAGAATGTTGTGCCTTGACTCTGTATCATTCATTACTGATTTTGATGTCTTTGTCACTAGACAGATCTCCAACATACTCAGGCATCAATTTTTAGTGTTAATGACACTTCAAGGACTCATTTTTATACTTAGGCACCTCCTTCTGCCATATGAAGATTGTTTTTGCTCCTGAATGTAACAGGTTACAACTGTGACTCCTCAAGCCTCCATCTTGACACTACAGAGAAAGTGGTCTGAAACTCATTGTTCTTGATTTTCTACTTTACTTAGAAAGTTTCGAAATGGTGTGCAGAAAATGCACAACAATAACTTAGCTCTCCTCTAGATACCTTCTACCCAACAACCCTGTGCTCAAGATATCTTCATACTTTCTCTATTCTTCAATCACTCTACATGAACCTTAACCTTCTTTGATATCATTTGACACAATTATGGATGGAGGGTCCAATTAAGGACTTTCCAGCCATGTAGTCTCAACACAAACACACATAATCCATGCACACTAATAATAAAATCAACACAATCTTATGACCATCAATTGGATTCAATATATATGACCAGTATTTAGAATTGCATCAACAACTTGTGTTGCAATGGAGTGACAACATTCTAGACCTCAATCTTTTTTACATTACAATAGCATCACTTTCACATGATTGCAACCACAACTATTAGCTTCCTTGGGCTAATTTCTATCCTCGTGCTCTGTTCTAAGTTATTCAAGGACAATACTTGGTCCTCAAATCTTTCCTTTCCCTTTAGTGTCTTTTTGCAAATGAATTAGACCTCTTTTATAGTACATATTTGGTGTATAAGGTTCTTGGTTAGCTAGGATAAGAATTATGATTCCAAATCCAATGCAATCCTAGACAACCCCTCTTGGGAACAATAAAGCCTCTCAAGTGATTATCTATTAGTGCAAGGCTCTAAGACTCAATGCATAATATGTACATCTCTTTAAGTTGATATGGAATCCCACTTGGTCAAATGATCAAAGAATATGAAATATACACATGGACATATGTGCAGTGCTGTAGGTGACATCGTAAGTCATTATGAGTAAAATGTGGTAATGAACAAAATATTTTATTTCACTAGCCTGAGATCTGAACTGGTGACTATATCAGAAAATCAAACTATGGCTGTCACGCCCACATTTCCCATGTGGTCACAACACACAACACATGTGTCATGTCCACATTTGCCATGTGGTCATGACACGAAATACCAAAAAAAATTTCACGCATCCCTAGAAATCTCCTCGCACGCATTAGCGTGCTCGGTGGCAATACACATAAGGTGTAACCATGTCAATCAACTTCGAGGTAATGCTAATACCTTTCACAACCCTTGTGAAATGATACCCTACTAAAGGGGGTTTAAGTGACACAAGGAGCGTCGCCAATAGGGTTATACCCGATTAGAGTCTAACCCTAAGTTCCTAAATGAAGTGCGGTGATCTCGACAAGTGTCGAGATCAAACCCTAGGAACTAAAAATGAATAATTACATTAAACACATCTAGATCATGATTAAAACCATAATGCATGTCTAAGTAATTAAGAACAATCATTGATGCATAAATAAGGCATTGATTTAACCATACAAGAATTTTAGAAAAATCTGGCAGCATAACACCTCTTTGGCATACATGGGAAATAATTCTAAAATAAACTACTACCATGCCTTCCCAAAATTAAAATAATTAAATATAAAAAATACGCTCAATTAATTAATTATTTCCCCATTAACATCTATGAATAAAGACCTAGGTTAAAATAAAATAATTAAATTAAGCTACCCCAATAAAATTAATAAAATCATTAAATTAAACTACACTAATAAGGTATTAAATTAAAATATAATAATAATCTAACACCTAAAATACACCCAATTGTAATAACTTAAAACCCCATTAAAAGTCCCCTCATTAATAAAATAAAAGGACAAGGAGACAATTAACCCATTCCACTAAAATAAATTAAATATTAAATATGGACAATTACAATACTTATTTCCACGATAATAATTTCAACTATTCCCCTAGAATAATTAAAATATTTTACACTATGAGTGTAAAAAAAAATATTCTCTTATAACAATGTAATAGATAGGGCATTAATAGAATTAAAATATAATAATCTAATACCTAAATATATTCCCAATGCAAAAATTAAATCCCCATTATAATCCCCTCATTACAATATTAAGTCTCTAGCAAGAAAATAAAAGCAAAATTCAAACAACCCTACTTAAATAAATTAAGGTAAGAAATTAAAAAAGCAAAAATCAAACAACCCTACTTAAATAAATTAAAGCAAGGAATTAAAAAGCAAAAATCAAACAACCCTACTTAAATAAATTAAAGCAAGAAATAAAAAGGCATTAACAAAAAGACAAAAATAAAAAATAGAAAGATTTAAATTAAATAAATTTTTCAACATGATTTCTCACTTAACTCAATAAATAAATAAAAACAATTAAATAAGGAATTAGAAGATTTAAATTAAATATATTTAAACCCACCCACATTAATTAAAAAAGGTCTAGGTAAAATAAACCTACTCAACATAATTAAATCCAAAAAAATGAAAAAGGCATTTAAAATATAAGTCAAATTTCAAAAGGAGGAAGAGAGGGAAAGAAAAGCCACCTGCACCAAAAATATGTTAATTTCTCTTATTTCCCTATTTTCTCCTCCAATGGGTTTATTATTTCTCAACCCTAAAATTTTCTATTTTCCTCATATTGTTTTCTATTCTCTCAAAAAAACTCTAACCCTATTCTTTTTTTTTTCTCTTCTCTTCTCCTTATCTATTCTTTCTTCTCTCCTCTCATATTTTTCTTTTGTTTACCGCAGGTTCCAAAATGGTGGCTCAAGCTTGGCCATGGAGGCCTTTGCATCTTGAAGGGTATACACAGGGTTCTTATTCTATTTTATTTTATTTGTGCAGCATATATATAATACAGAGAAAACCTAGAATAAATATATGTTTATTTTTGTTTAGCATCCTGTGTCTATGCTAGAGAGGTGCATATTTATATACAAAGAGTATTTGTAGGTCTGAACAATGGTAGCGGCGGCCGGAACAGAGGACAGGCGGTGGCGTTTATTTTTTTGTTTGATGCCTAGTTTTTTTTGTTAGAAACAGGAATGGTGGGAGGCGGACTTGTTACCGCAGTCCGCTTAACCTTTTTAACGGCGGCCAATAGTGGGGTGGGGCGGGGCTCCATCGACCCCACACCCTCTGCACTATTCACCGCGGCAGCCATGGCGGCCGCCCCAAACTCAAGATTTTTTTTTAATTTAAAACTTTTTTTTGTTTTTTTTAAAAACAAACCCGTTAGGGTTTAAAACTGCCTATGCCATTAATATCTTTTTTTAGCTAATTTCTTGTATTTGAAAACTGCAGCAAATATATATATAGCTGAAGGTGAACTCTATTTTTTTTAAAACATAAAACATGAATTTGATTTAAAAGGAAATTTATACATATATATATATATATATATATATATATATATATATATATATATATATATATATATATATATATATATATTACTCAGCTTTTTTTTTTCTTTCTTTTCCTATTTATACGGTGAACTACAAGATTTAGAGCAGTAACATTAACTATCTTTTTTTTGCAAAGTGTTTATAAATATATATAAAATCATTAAACTGCATCTAACTGATTTAATAAACACTTTCTTTTCCCTCTGCAACATTATTTTTACTTTGACATCAGAATAATACTTTCATTTTTTCCTATTTTTAAAAATAAAACAGTGAACTATTTTCTTCCACACAGCAAGTCTATTTTTTATTTATTTTTTCAATAATACAGAAATGAAATTTTATATTTTCTGTTGTTTTACATGAATAATTGTATCCATTCAAAGAAAACATAGAGAGGGTAAGAATGTATTTTCGGATTCCACATGACATATTTTTTTTGTAAACTATTACAAAAATAAAACAACTTCACATTTGAGGAAAATTTGAACACAAATATTTTTGTAAACCATTACAAGAAGTAATACAACAATTTTCCATAAAAAAAAACTTGAATACATAGATACATTTTCTCTTTCCAACCCATGTTCAAGAGACTTTTAAATATTGCACAACAATGATTTATCAAGCCCACAAGGGCAAGGCAACAAGATGCCAAACTTTACAAAACCACAAAATAAACAATTCCTTCCAAAGCTCCAAAAACTCCATGTTCTCAACCTGCAATGAAAGTTGAAGGACTTCTCATGCCCACCAAAATGCTCTCCACCCTTCCATAGACCCGCAAGTGGGTCACCCCCAAGCTTGGAGGTTGATCTTCACACGGGTACACTCTACAATACACAACAAGAAGCAAGTACACAACAAGAAGAACACCCATCAAGGCTAAACAACACAAAATCCATAAAAATGGATTTGAGGGGGTAGGAGAGTGGACATCACTCTACTCAAGAGGTTCACTCCTACAACCAAAATATCATGATTCCAAAACAAGGCCTCAAGCCTAAAATCTCCTCCATGAAATATATCACACTAAGGCACTCATGCCATAAAAATAACCACCAAAACTTCACCAAAACGCCCTCAAGGCCATAATATGCCAATACAAAGAGGGTGACCTTGAGGAGATTCACTCCTCTCCCACCCCTCACATGAATGGACACACCAAGAATGGTAGTCTCATTCAAAACACCCATAAAACCTAAACACAACAACAAATGCAAAACACAAAGCAATTTCATTCACATAATAAAAATAAAAGCATGAGAAAAGCTCTTTGCCTTGAAGCTTACCTTTGAAAGCTCAATAATGGAAGAGGGTTGTAGAAGACCTTTTCAACCTTCTCCTTTAAGCCTCCTTCCAAGATCTCCAATTCTCTAACTCTCTCCAAAAACTTCCAAAGATAGCTAAGTGATGCAGAGGTAGGAGGACCAAAACTATCCTCAATAACATTAACAAATCAAAGAACTAATCCAATTGCTTTGGTCAGGTTGAAGATAACATTAATACATATTTTCCCTCCAATTTTCATGAAGATCCAATGGTAGGAGAGAAAGTTCTGACTCTTTTCCCAAAACTACAAACCCTAGGTAGCGTTTAGACTTGCCCTCACCAAAATTGCAATATCTCTCACAAAACTTAATAAAATTATACCAAACCAAAATAATTGTAAACTAAAAACACATATCTTTCCATCCATCTATTATATACATCAATGTGAGGCCGTACCAAGCCGTACCATACATATTTTCAGACTACATTTTCAGAAAATTAAACTCTGCAGACCTACCCTCAATAAAAATGCCATAACTTATTCAAATCTTAATGAAATTTGATGCAACAAAAATAAATGGAAATTATAATCAAGAATCTTTCCAACCATATATGGCTTGACCCTGTATCTATCTGTACAAAACTGTACCAAACGCTGCAACAGGACTGTTGCAGGAAAAATATAAAAATTACAATCCATAAAACACTCATATCTCCCTCAATATTGCACCAAATTCGATGAGACTTGAACAAAAATAAAGCTTATTCATCATACTTCAATATTACATTAATATTTTATAGGTTCCAGGCTATACATGGCCATACAAGGCCTGGAACCGGAGAAAACAATAGTTAGAACTACAGAATAAGGGCTTAAAATCACAAGTTTCCAATCCAATTCACATCTATTCAATCACTCCCCAATTTATGAAGGTTACAAGGCCTTTTAAAGCCATTAGACATGTCTTTTCAGTTTCTCATTGTCTTGGAGTGAACCAAGAGCCAAATGACTCTTCACCTTCCAAGTTTGCATCTTTTTCCCAATTTTACATTGACAACCTTTACATGGTTTGCAATATTTTGCATATTTGAACTTCCTAGTGACCTCTAATACATAACAATGACTTGATTAACCTTATACAATGATGAATCATTACAATATTGGATCATTTTAATCAAACTCCTATGGAAGTCAAGGTGCTCCTGCACCATAGAACCAACCAACAAAGATTTCCAAGTCCCTTGGAAATGTATTTGCAACAAAAGTCTCTTTCCTTTGTCTTCAATCTTCAATCTTCTCATCTACAATCTTCCAAATCTTCACATCAAGAAAGGTGACCAACCAACCAACAAAACAAACTACCATCTTCATAGAGCATCCTCAGGCTCCTTCTACTCCCATCAGTGGAGTATTCTTCAGGCTGTAATATCAAGTGCTTCTACAGGTATCCATCTCTCTCACTGCTTCACAACAAACCAACTCACCAAACCATTCATCTCACCCAACAATAGATCCTGGTGATGCACCTACCACTCTCTCCTCAGTGGTTTCTCTCTGCATCCTTCTCCAGCCAAATCTCTATTGGAGAATGGTCATGACAGACCTCATCTTGTCTGCCAACACACACAACCTCAGAAAACATCCTTCTTGCAGCTAGATGGAACAAGCACCTGCAACCAAACAACTGAGCAACACAAAATCCAAAAGGTGTAGATTGCCTCCCTCGGTGATCTATCTACACAATCAAGATCTTCTCGCTCTTCACCTACCTTCTCAGTGACAGGAAAAAAAAAATACACACCACCCAAATCTTTCGCCAGCTCTGATACCACTAAGAAAGCAAAAATATGAAAGAACCGCTTTCCTCTCACAAAGAGGAAATAATATAGGCTTCATTCCAAAGCCTTAAGGAATGAGAATGTGACACATGTCACCTTCTCCTTCCTCATCCCAGTCCACTTGTAAGGATCATGGAATGTGGAGGTGACACGTGTCACTCTCCCATCCATCCTAGCCTCACTCTCTCCACATGTGCTCTCACACATGATCCCAGTCCACTTGTAAGGATCATGGAATGTGGAGGTGACACGTGTCACTCTCCCATCCATCCTAGCCTCACTCTCTCCACATGTGCTCTCACACATGTGTGAGAACAAAGGTGGAGAGGTGGCATCTCTCAAGAAGGCTCTAAGCGGATAATGAATGACACATGTCATTACACTATTCTCTAAGGGAGGCCCATTCACTCCAAGATGCTCTCACACATGTGTGAGAGCATTGGAGGAGAGTTCCACACACTTGGGGCTCTTGAAGACTCCCCAAGTCTTCAAGGTGATGGGAATTGAAGAGATCTAATGTCTCAAATTACTGCTTGGAACCTCATTCATTCGTTTCATTGGTTTTGTTCATAGCCATTAGGTTGACATGCTCTATCGGACTGATGTGCTCTAGCTTCTCTAATCGATATATGTCATACCGATAAGATGTGTTTATTGGCATAAGGTTGGTTGTCCGCAAAGATTGTGGTAGTCACTCCGATAGTTTGGGTTACTCCGATGGGAGTTGGCATCAGAGATCAATGTATTAGCATGAGAACCCTATCGGCCCAGCCTTGAGAAGTCACTCTGATAGTCTTGTGTCTTTCCGATGAAGGCTTGGATTGGCAAGACCATAACTATCGGTGCAGTTTCGAAATGTCACTTCAACGGTCTTTGTTACTCCGATGGAGATTGAAGGGTTGTTGGTGTCAGCATCAGAAGCATTGTCGGTCTGAGTTTTAGAGGTCCTTCTGATGTTAACTGTCACTCTGATGAAGGGTTGGTGAAGCATTGGTGTCGGTGGGACAAGGAACCATCGGTGTAAATGGTTGAGTGATCTTCGATGGTTTGGGCTATCTTGATGAAGCTTAGACTGGCATTGTCGGCAACAAAATTGTCGATGATAGTCTTACAGTGTGTTCAGGTATATAAACTTGGATGTTAAACTCGACCTGGTGAATGTGGGACTAATGAGTCCTCTTGAATGTGAACAGTCAGACGGTAGTTATGTGACTGTTGAAGACAACGATGCTAAGTCAGTTGGAACAAACAGTTAGGGCAGAAGTTAAAACGGTTGTGCTCTTGAAGACTGTTGTATATACAGGTTTGGTGAAGTCGTCAGATGATGATGAAGAGATTCGATCATATTGTTCATTTTGTAGATGTATAGTTAAAATGAACTGTTTAGTGTGAATTTGAGAATCGATACAAGAGCAAGTAGGATGTTATCTTTATTGTAATCTTTCTAAGCTTACTGTAAATAAAGATTGTCTCTCTTGTGGTGGTGGGTTTTTTACCTGAAAGGGTTTTCCCACGTACATCTGGTATTGATCTCTGTTATCTTGCATGTTTATTCTATTTTTCTAGTGTGTTTATCTGTGTATTTGAATTAAATGTTACCTATCTACATTATCCCCTTTAAATTAACATTAGGGAAGTTGTAATCCGCACCTATGCTTTCCTTATAAGTGGTATCAGAGCTTGGCCAGTTGTGTTATCCTTGTTGGTAGGTTGAGTTTTTTGTGTTAGTTCTGTGAGTGGGAGTTCTGTAGAGGTCTATTTTGTTAAATAAGATGGCAAGTACATCAGGAAAAATAGACATTGAAAAGTTCAATGGCACAAACTTTGAGTTGTGGAAGCTTAAGGCTGAAGATTTGCTGGTCGATAGAGATCTTTGGGTTGCTGTGTCTGGGACTAAACCTCCAGCCATGAAGCAAGAAGATTGGGACTTGGCAGATAGGAAAGCCAGAGGACTGATAAGATTAAGTTTAGCAGATTCTGTTCTATTAAACGTCCATGAAGAGAAGACTGCAAACCTTTTGTGGAAGAAGTTGGGAAATATTTATCAGGGCAAGTCCTTGGTGAATAAGCTTTTCCTCAGAAAGAAGTTGTACTCTTTGAAGATGGATGAAGGAGCATCTGTAGCAGACCATATGAACTCATTTAATATGATTGTTGCACAGTTGACGTCTGTAGGTGTAAAAATGGAAGAGGAGGACCGCTATATGCTTTTGTTGTGTTCCTTACTTGACTCATGGGATCATCTTGTGATGGCTATTGGAAGTACAACAACCATGTTTACAACTGAAGCAGTTGTTGCCTGGCTGTTATCTGAAGAGATGCAGAGGAAATCTTCTAAGATGGCCAAAGAGGCCTTGTCCGTTCGAGGTAGATCAAAGGAAAGAGGCAAGAAGAAAGACAAGAAGTCTAAGTCCAAATCAGAGGGGAGATCAAAATCTCCTGGCACAAAGTCCAAGGTGAAGTGCTAGAATTGTGGGCAGAAAGGACACATCAGAAGAGACTGCAAAGAGGAGAAAAAGAAGAAGAAGAAGAACTTCTCTAACAATGATTCTTCTTAGAGTGATGCTGATGCCTTCATTGCTGCCTTGGCAACGCTTGCATCTAAAGATGTATGGCTGGTGGATTAGGAGCATCTTTTCATATGACATCTCACAAAGAATGGTTCACAAAGTATGAACCATATGCTGGTGGGAAGGTGTTCCTGGCAAGTGATTCGACATTGGAAATTGTTGGCCGAGGAAGAGTCAGTATCCAGTTCCCAGATGGCAGAATAAAAGGAATGAATGGAGTATTACACATACCAAGTCTGGCTCAAAATTTACTTTCTGCTAGTAAGCTTAATGATGTTGGAGTGCAAGTTACTTTTGTGAATGGTGGCTATAAGATGACTAGAGGTTCTATTGTACTAGAAAAGGGTGAACACATTGGAACTTTGTATAGGTTGGATGCTAAACCAGTGTGCTGTAATAATATCTTTGTAAAATCTAAAAAAACTACTATTGTAACACATGATGCAAACTCTATGGAAGTTAAACTTCCTGCAGAGAAAATAATGCTCTGGCATCATAGACTTGGTCACATAGGTACAAAAGGTTTAAAAACCCTGAAAAACAAAAACCTGGTAGATGGGCTGATTGATTGTAATCTGGAGTTCAATTTCTGTGAACATTGTATATATGTAAAATAGAATCATGTTTCTTTTTACTCTAGTTCTCATAAATCTTCCGGTGTTTTGGACTATGTACATTCTGATGTTTTTGGTCTAGTTGATGTTCCTTCTTTGTCTAAATCAAGATACTACGTGTCGTTTATTGATGTATTCAAGGAGGGCATTTGTATATTTTTTGAAAAATAAATCAGAAGTGTTTAGTCAGTTTAAAGAATTTAAAACTCTTGTGGAAAATCAGATTGGTACAAAAATAGAATGTTTGAGAACGGATAGCGGTGGTGAATATTGCAATGCTGATTTTGATAAATATTGTATTGATCATGGAATAAAAAGGCATAAGACCACACCTTATACTCCACAACAAAATGGAGTTGCTGAAAGGTTGAATCGATCATTGATGGAGAAAGCAAGAAGTATGTTGAGTTATGTTGGTCTTGAACAAAGGTTCTGGGCTGAGGCAGTTGGTACAACTTGTTACTTGCTGAATCATTCTCCTACTTCCGCATTGGTTGATAAGATGCCTATGGAAGCATGGTCTAGAAAGAAGCCCTCTCTAAGACATCTTCATGTCTTTGGCTGTGAGGCATATGCTTATATTCCTAAGGTAAAAAGATCTAAGATGGATTACAAGGCAGTCATATGTATCTTTATTGGCTATGGAGTCGGTGTTAAAGGGTACAAGCTTTGGAATCCTAAAACTGAAAAAGTAATTTACAGCAAGAATGTAATTTTTAGAGAGCTGAAACCTTTGGTTATTGATTCTCAGCTAGAGAAGATAGAAAAAAAGAAAGAAAAGAGTGTTGTTAATATTCCTCTGACCCTTGTAAAAGAGGAACAACAAGCACCAAGTGTAGATGATCCAGAAGTGAGTTCGAGTAGCTCCAAAGATTCAGATCCAGAGCAAGAACTTGAACCTGCACCTCAGCCATTGAGGCGGTCTACATGTGAAAGAAGACAACCAGATAGGTATGGATTTTCAGTACTTGATTCAAGTTGTGCCTATGCTTTGCTTATTGATACTGATGAACTTAGGACTGTGAAAGAAGCTATTAGTTTACCTGATTCAGATTCTTGGTTGGAAGCCATGGATAACGAATGTTATCGTTGAAGAAAAATGGAACCTGGGATCTGGTGTCCTTGCCTGAAGGTAGAAAACTTGTGGGTTGTAAGTGGGTATTTAAAAAGAAATATGGTCCAGATGGTAGTATTGATAAGTACAAGGTAAGACTAGTTGCTAAAGGGTATTCTCAAAAAGAAGGTATAGATTATGGAGAAATCTTTTCTCTTGTAGCTAAGCTGACATCCATTAGATTTCTGTTGTCACTTACAGCAGCATATGACTTTGAAATTGAGCAGATGGATGTGACGACAACATTTCTTCATGGGGACCTTAAAGAAGAAATTTATATGTCCCAGCCAGAGCATTTAGTGGAAAAAGGTAAAGAACATCTGTTATGTAAACTTAAAAAGTCTCTTTATGGTTTGAAGCAATCTCCCAGAATGCGGTATCAGAAATTTGATACGTATGTTTTATCTTTGGGATATATGAGATCTAAATCTGATCATTGTGTCTATTATAAAACTGATGGTGATCAGAATCTTGTAATTGCACTGTATGTGGATGACATGTTATTCATTGGCAATGGTAAGGGGTGATCTCAGATTTAAAATCTCAGATGTCCTTGAAATTTGAAATGAAGAATCTGGGGGCAGTACATTCTGGGAATGGAAATCAAAAGGGACAGATCTAAGAGAAAGCTTTGGCTCAGCCAGAGCAAGTATATTACCAATGTTCTTAATAAATTTAATATGTTTGATTGCAAACAATTTGTTGTTCTAGTTTTACAGGGAATGAAACTATCTGTTGAAGATTGTCTAGAATCTTCGAATGAAATTGACAACATGAAAAAAGTGCCTTATGCAAGTGCTGTTGGCAGTTTAATTAATGCAATGGTCTGTACCAGACCAGACATTGCCCAAGCAGTGGGAGTTTTGAGCCGATTTATAGCAAATCCAGGCAAATCACATTGGGATGCTATAAAGAGAGTTATGAAGTATTTGAAGGGAACTTCTGACTATGCTATTTGCTATCATGGAAACTTAGTTGGGTCTCAGAGATCTATCAACATTCAGGAATATGTTGATTCTGATTGGGCAGGGGACATTGACAGTAGAAGATCCACCAGTGGATATGTATTCGCGTTAAATGGTGGTGCTATCAGTTGGATGAGCAAGCGGCAGGCTGTAGTCGCTTTGTCCACAATAGAGGTAGAGTACATGATAGCTACTCGTGCATGTGAAGAAGCCGTTTGGTTGAAGAGGTTGTGTTTTGATGTCAGTTTTGATGCAGGGCAAATACAAATTCGTTGTGACAGTCAAAGTGCTATCTGTTTGGTGAAAAATCCTACTTTTCACGCTAGGACAAAATATATTGATGTCCAATATCACTTTGTTCGTGATATGGTGGAAGACAAAAAGGTAAAGCTAGAAAAGGTTGATACTTTAGAAAATGTTGCAGATGCCTTGACTAAACCAGTGAGCATGGCCAAGTTCAAATGGTGTTCAGATGAAATGGGTCTACGGGCCCATAATTCTCAGTAATTGAATGAGGATTAAGAGGTAGCAGTAATCTCTTCGACAAGTGGGAGATTGAAGAGATCTAATGTCTCAAATTACTGCTTGGAACCTCATTCATTCGTTTCATTGGTTTTGTTCATAGCCATCAGGTTGACATGCTCTATCGGACTGACATGCTCTAGCTTCTCTGATTGATATATGTCATACCGATAAGATGTGTTTATCAGCATAAGGTTGGCCGTCGGTAAAGCTTGTGGTAGTCACTCCGACAGTTTGGGTTACTCCGATGGGAGTTGGCATCGGAGATCAATGTATCAGCATGAGAACCCTATCAGCCCAGCCTTGAAAGTCACTCTGATAGTCTTGTGTCTTTCCGATGAAGGCTTGGATCGGCAAGACCATAACTATCGATGCAGTTTTGAAATGTCACTTCGACAGTCTTTGTTACTCCGATGGAGATTGAAGGGTTGTTGGCGTCAGTGTCAGAAGCATTGTCGATCTAAGTTTTGGAGGTCCTTCTGATGTTAACTATCACTCCGATGAAGGGTTGGAGAAGCGTTGGCGTTGGTGGGACAAGAAACCATCGGTGTAAATGGTTGAGTGATCTCTGATGGTTTGGGCTATCCCGATGAAGCCTAGATTGGCATCGTCGACAACAAAATTATTGACGATAGTCTTACAGTGTGTTTGGGTATATAAACCTGGATGTTAAACTCGACCTGGTGAATGTGGGACTAATGAGTCCTCTTGAATGTGAATAGTCAGACGGCAGTTATGCGACAGTTGAAGACAATGATGCTGAGTAAGTTGGAACGAATAGTTAGGGAAGAAGTTAAAATGGTTGTGCTCTTGAAGACTATTGTATATACAGATTTAGTGAAGTCGTCAGATGATGATGAAGAGATTCGATCATATTGTTCATTTTGTAGATGTACAGTTAAAATGAACTGTTTAGTATGAATTTGAGAATTGATACCAGAGCAAGTAGGATGGTATCTTTATTGTAATCTTTCTAAGCTTACTGTAAATAAAGATTTTCTCTTGTGGTGGTGGGTTTTTTTACCTGAAAGGGTTTTCCCATGTACATCTGGTATTTCTCTCCGTTATCTTGCATGTTTATTCTATTTTTTTGGTGTGTTTATCTGTGTATTTGAATTAAACATTACCTGTCTACATTATCCCCTTTAAATTAACATTAGGGAAGTTGTATTCCGCACCTGTGCTTTTCTTACAGGAATCCATGCCTTGGGAATAGGAGTGGATCATGTTTGAATGCATGACTCATCCTCCACTCCAATTCAAATTTGAATTTCGTCACTTTACTTCAGGCTGAAGTTAAAGTAACTAGACAGATGTTACCCTAGGGTTTAGCATGCTCAAATGGGCCCTAGACCCTAGGGGTACCACCTAGGATTAATTTTAGCCCATAATAAACACTTTAGGAAGTAGAAAATCACATAAAATAACCATCAAAATAAATAACACCAAGTGGTGTATATTAAATCACATATTTTTACAACACTTCAAGTAAATAATATAAAAGAGGTGGAACCTAAACTAGATAAATAAAATGCAGACATTTACGAAAGCATCATACAATTCACACATGATCTTGGTCCCTCCTGGGACTAGATCGGTCTAACACGGGATTCACATTAGGTGTGGGATCAATCTTTGATTTTTTGTGGTATGGAAAATCACATGCGCACCTGAACAAATAGATTAATCCAACATATACATCATAGCTGAAGCAAGGAAAATGCATACACTCATGATATCGCATAATCATTTAAAACATTATTAAAATATGTCATGCTCGCATTTCCCATGCGGTCACGACACACAACACAATGTCATGTCCACATTTGCCATGTGGTCATGACACGAATTACGAAAAACTTTTCTACCTATCCCTAGGAACCCTCTCGTACGCGTCTGCATGCTCGGTGGCAATACGCATAAGGCGTAAACATGTCAACATAATTCAGGGAGGTGCGTTGTCCCACACAGTCCCCTGCGTGATGATAGCCCTCTAGGGGGTATGCAACACAAAGTGTGTCGCTTTTAGGGTTAGACTGATTTTAATCTGAACCCTAAGTTTCCTAGGTGCGAAGATGATTCTGCCAACTTCGAGACCTAACCTTAACTCAGGTCAAAAAGAAATTAAAATAATGATTAAGAAAAATAGTGTCATGATGGACGCATGATTAAAGTGGAATGATGGAATAAAAGTAAATAAAATATCATAAAAATTAAACCCTAGAAATCTAGGGAAAATTTGATAGCATAACGCGTTTTCAATAATCGAAATATAAATTTTAAAATAAAACTCCAATGAGAAATAAAATAAAATTTAAGAATTAAAAAAAATTAAACTTAAGAACAATTTAAAACAATATAAAATACCCAAATGATATCTTGCCAAGGTCAAATAAATCGACCTTGCAAAAAAGAACAAAAATTTGAAATAATATAATAAAATAATAACAAACGCCAAATTGGATTTCAAAAATGGGGTCTGTTAATAAATATAATTTCAGCATTACATTTATTAACGAACTCGGAATAATGAGGAGGAAGGAGATTAAAATACTCCTTCCCATAAAATAATAGTAAAATAGATAAATAATTAAAATGATTAAATCACGCTAGGGAAACAAATAAAACAATTATCCCAACCGAAATGAATTTAATACAAAGAGAAATATTCTTCCCAAATTAAAACAAAACTTCAATACCTCAATAAAATCTAAATAACAAGGCAATTAAACAAAATACAAAAATTCCCAATTAAAACTTAACTAAAATTAAATGGGGACAAGAAATAAATTAAGGTCAAGGCAAATTAGAGGATTTAAAAATAACAATAAAACTATTATCCTCACAAAATAACAATAAAACTATTATCCTCACATACTCCTCACAAATAAATATTGTTTTCTAATTTGCAAAAGCCCTAATCTCTATTTCATTGTTATCCTTTAGGTTGCCCTAACTCTCTAACATATTCTTCTCTCTTTGTTTTCTTCCTTGCTTGTTTTCTCCTTTGTTGCAGGTTAGGGTTTGAAAAGGTTCCATGGCCGCCATGATAATAACCAAAGGTAAAAATGGTTGTTCAACTCAAGATGCATAGACAACCATACTCTGTTTATTGTTTATATTTGTATAAGCTGAAATTCCCTTCTTTTTTTGTGTTATAATAGAGTGAAAGGTGTAAAAGTATTTATATAATTAAAAACTGTATGTGAAAGATCTAAATTTTTCTACAGGGATAAATGGAGTAGGGCAGAGGGAGCCAAGGGTTTGCGGCAGCGCCGCCGCCGTCCAAACGCTATAGGTTAAGGGGGTGAAGGGGCAGAGAAACCGGTGGAGGACAGGCGAAAAACTGCGGAGGGGGGTAGAAGTTGTATGGGGGCGGTGTAGTGCAGAGGGCCGCGGGAGAGGTTTGACGGAGTGGTCACCATGGGGAGGAGCGGAGTAAGGAGTTTGAGCACTGTTTAAAGAAGCAACGGTGGGGAGGGGGTTGGAACCCCCACCCACACCCAAGGGTGTGGGTGGGGGTTCCAACCCCCTCCCCACACCCTAAACTAAAACGCAGGTAGCGGCAGGAAAGGGGTCTATGGTGGGCACCGCCCACCACAGCCCCACTACATTTTTTTTGTCTTAAAAAACAACATTCCTGCTAATACCCATCCGCCATAGGTTCATTTTCTCAGCAATTTTTTTTTTCTTATTTTTTTTAATAAAATTTTGTCAAATATATATATATTATATATATATATACTCAGAATGTTATATACAATTTATAAAAAAATACCACAGTATTTATATTTCCTCTTCATATTGTTGTATATAAATATATATGTATACACTTATATATAAGTGTATATACATATTATAATATATATACAGCAAAAATGTAATATATAAATTTTCTTCTATGTTTTACTGTGTTTACCCAGGGATAAGAAAAGAAAATAAAATAAAAATAACTGAACAACAACATGATTTCATTATAACAAATAATGTAAATATATATACTTTTATATATATATACCCATTAAAATAATTCTCCCCAACAATACAAATCTGGGCCTATCATTGAATGTAAATTTTCAGTTTGGAACATAAATAATATAGAAACATATTTCTACTTCTCTTTTTTTTTCTTTGCAATCATACTATTCAGAATTTTTTTTTTAATTTTTAAATACAGTTTAATGCACAGCAACATATCCTTTCTTTTGATGCAACTATGAAGATAAGTAAATCCCAACTTTATTTAAACTTCTAACAACCCATTTTCTTCTCATAGGAGCAACTCATAATATAGAATTCACAATACAAAATAACAGAAAGGAATACACTATATCTTTCTTCATATTATCTAATTTGCACCAAAACATAGACAACAACATTTATAGATATATATTTTTTTTGTGCAAAGAACATTTGACAGAAATAAATCAACTCATGCATTTCACAACACAATACCAACTCCACAATAAAGAGGATAAACAACTTCAAATAAAATAGCCAGAATGTTTACATTTCAACATTTACCACAGCCAACTTCAAGGGCAAAAACTTGACCAAATAAATACAATAGGGCCCCAATGTCCATGGCTCAAAAAACCAACAACAAAGGACCAAGCTACACAAAAGTGGCTTCTCATCAACTCCATTTCTCCATATATATACACCTGCAAACAAAACACAACAAGGAGGAAAAACCCAGCCACTACGAAATGCCCTCCTCCCTACTGTAGACCCGCAAGTGGGTCACCCTTGAGCTAGGGAGGTAGGGATTCACACGGTTACAACATTCCACAACAAGCAAAGCAACAAGCAACACAAAAACCAACCCCAAGGATAACATAAAACACAACTCATGAAAATAAGTTTGATGGGGGTAGGGAATGGACCCCTCTACTTCAAAGGCCACACCATAATACCAAAAATTCCAATCTCATGGCCTCAAGCCAAAAACCTCCAAATATCCAACTCCTCAAAAATCTCAAAATATACTCCCATGGCACTCTTGCCATTCAAATATTCTCCACATCAAGTAAGAAGCCCTCAAGGCATAAATATCACAATATGGGAGTGACCTCAAGGAGGTTACTTTCCCCTACCCCAAACAAGTTGAGCCTTACCTCCAAATGGAGGTGCTCTCACCATACTCCCATCCCACACAAAATAATGAAACAACAACCAACAAAAAAAAAACACAAACACATTGAAGAGAACTTGTGTCTCAAATTACTACTTGAACCTCGTAGTTGAACCTATGCATTGAACCTCTTCGTTGAACTTATTCTTTGAACCATCGCTGTGACGAAGTACTATCAGCAGGACCATGTTGAAGACCATTGGCATCGGTGAGACAAGGGTCGTCGGAATAAGCATCGAAGGTTTGTCCGATGCTGAGTGTCACCCCGATGGAAGCATTCAACCGTCGGCGAGACAAGGCCTATCGGCCAAGCTATGTGGAGTTACTCCGACAGGAGTAGTCACTCCGATGGCGTATGTCTGTTGGGCCGATGTACTGCGGACATCCTGATGGAAGTTTTATTGGTATCGGTGAGACAAACCACTGTCGGAGCGAGGGCTAGATCTTTTGCCGATGGAGAGTGTCATACCGATGGTAACCTTGGTGATCGGGGAGACAATGCTCATCGGTGGGAGGTGAAGTCTGAGGGCCGATGGGAGTTGTTATGCCGATGGACTTGGAGGCTTGGTATTGTCGGCAACAAAATTGCCGACAATACTCTTTCGTCTGTTGGCGGTTATAAACTGCAAAGTCCTTTGCAACTTGGTACATGTGGGACTAAACGCCTCACTGAAATGTGAACTGTTGCGATGGTTAGATAGCAGCGACGTCTGAGAAATTTGTTCTATCAGTTAGGGCAGAAGTGTGTAACGACTTTTGTTCTTGCAGACTGGAAATAGAATGATAAGTCTACAGGTGTCGTTGGTATTATGATGATGAGACTTGAATAAAGGTTCGTTCTGTAAATGTACAGTGGAGTGAACTGTGTATGAAGTCGAGAATCAAACACCAGAGCAAGAAGCTGAGTTCTTTATTGTAACTGTATATCTTACTGTAATAAAGATTGTTTTCTTGTGGTGGTGGGTTTTTTACCCGTAAGGGTTTTCCCACGTAATTCTGTGTGTCTGTGTTCTAAATATTGTCTATTTTGGTTTCTCTCATGTACTTATCTGTGTTATTTAGCTTTAAAAGTGACTTGTCTGCATCGTCCCCTTGGAATTAACATTAGGGAAGCTGTCTTCCGCACCTGTGCTTTCCTTACACACATCACAATAAATAAGCAAGGGTGAAGAACATAGTTCACGAGGCTTACCTTCAAAGCCCTATAATGGAAGCACATTTGATGATGAGCTCCAAGCTTCTCCAAACCTTCCAACCTCCAATAATTCCTCTAACTTTCTCAAAATTTCTCAAAAATAGAAAGAAACTCCAAAATGCAAGAACCCCACACTCCTCAACAAGAGGAGGCAATATAGGCCTTCAATTTTGGCCTTGAGGAATGAGAAGGTGACACTTGTCACCTTCTCCTTCATCCTCCAATGCCACTTGCAAGGGAGAGGAAGTGTGAGGGTGAAAAGTGTCACCCTCCAATTCCATCTCAATCCTCACCTTATCCACTTGTGCTCTCACATATGTGTGAGAGGACAAGTGGTGAGGTGGCATTCCCATCCAAACCTCCAAGAGGATAAGGGATGCCATATGGCATCCTCTTATTCTCTAAAAGAGCCATCTCCCTCCAAGATGCTTTCACACGTGTGTGAGAGTCTTAGAGGAAGATCCCACACACTTGGGACTCTTGGAGACCTCCCAAGTCCTCCTAGGGAAGGGAGATGAGTCTTTCCCAAAGCATGACTCATCTCCCACCTTAGCTAATTTCAAATTTCATCACTTTGACTAAACCATAGTTTAGAATAACCAAAAGTGAGTTAATCCAAGGGTTAGTTAGTCAAAATTGACCCTAGACCCATGGGTAACCACCGTAGGGTAGATTTTGGGACACTAAGGTTCACCTAGGGCGTCATAAATCCACTTTAAATGGCCTCAAAATAAAAACAATTACCAAGTGGTATAAGTCAATAAAAATTATACAACACATAATATTAATTAATTACACAAAGGGGTACTAGGCCAAAATGATAAAATTAAATCAAGCACTTAAATCAACATTCAATTTCAAACGTGATCCTTATCCCTCTTGGGAATGGATCAGTTCACAGGGAATAACATTGGTGTGAATTCTACCTCCAATTTCTCGTGGCCTGAGAATGTAAAACCTACACATCTCGATCAAGTGTCAAACATATCATGAATAATCATAGCCGAAACAATTGGAATTAAATTCACACCATCGAATACAACAATAATCATCTATAACATAATTCTGAATTAAACTGCATTTTCTATCACATGTCAAATAATCATCATCACATAAATAATTAGAAATCTCATCACAAAACATCATCTAATATATCTCATATGTCAGATCACAAAATAGCATCAAATATGATCAAATCGAATCACCATGTGTCTAAACAATGTCATATCAAAATTAGGAGATATAATCAAATCTGCATAATGAAACCATAGTCTATAAAAGTCTGATAATGTCATCAACTAAAATACACAACGATCAAAATAAGGAAGGAAAAATAATTAGCCTCACAAAATCACATTGCATCATTAATAAGATTTATAATTTAACTCTATTTCTAAACACTAACTCAAGATCAAAATCGCATAACAATTCCATTTAATAATTTCACAACTAATAACTCTAATAGCATCAAAATGAATGTCACATGTCAAATAGTCATTAGTGAAATCTAAAATCAGGATATAGTCACACCACAACATACTAATCTAACCAAATCAAAATATAGGGATAGAGTCAAGAAAGTCCGCATCTATGGGGTCTACAAACACAACTAATCCAGACGCACAAGAGTGAGCCTCACAATGGCAATACCAAAATTTATGGAAAAGAAACCACTTATCTATAAAACAAAACAAACTAAAATAAATAGTTTTGGTCGATGCAAGGTTTCTCATAGGCCTAAGATGCTCTTGTATCTGGAGATACACTATGCTCCTCCCATTTGTTGTCAATTTTTAAATCATGTTTGCCAAGCATTTCAAGTTTATTTAGATTGACATTGTTAGTAAGTCCCATCTATGATTATAATTCCCATTCATTTATTTTTATTGTATTTCTTGTGTTTAACTCATTATCAATATCTTAATCCTTTTCATGACTAATCATTGTTTCAATAATATGGTTGCTATGTCATACATGATATTTGTTTGTACTTATGTGCTTCTAATTTGAGATTATTTCTATAGACACCTAAAATTGTCAGGCCATTTTCATTATATCCTATCTCATCACCTAACTATTCTTCCAAAATTAATAAAATAAATTCTAATTTGTCTACCAACATTAATTAAGTTGAGAATGATGATTAAATAAATTTCATCTTCTGCCTTCTGTACATCCTCCTCCAGTTATGGAGTGTAGTTAAAATGTGGTTGAGAATAAGGAATTTTACTAGCGCCATAGGGTGGTTTGTAAATTCAAAAAATTTTGGTCGTCCATTCCAGACCTTCACAAATGGGTCTTGGTTTCTTGGTAATGTTTGGTGGAGGGAAAGATCAAGACCTTCCCTTGTGCCATGGGCTTCTTTATTGTGATCTTTGCTACCCTAGAGGAGCAAGATATTGTACTTAACAATTGGGTTTGGTTGTGGGGAGTGCATCCCCTCTCCATCAAACCATGGTATTTCTCCTTCAACCCACT
This sequence comes from Cunninghamia lanceolata, assembly GCA_027924645.1. Lineage (NCBI taxonomy): Eukaryota > Viridiplantae > Streptophyta > Pinopsida > Cupressales > Cupressaceae > Cunninghamia > Cunninghamia lanceolata. Next base: position 17,800,198 of record BSBN01000112.1, on the reverse strand, counting down.
TACTGAACCACTCAACATCAGACTAATTTGGGTTAGGCTCCTGAATCTCTCGTTTTAGTTCTAGGAAGATTCATGCTTTGAGGGCATCAATAATGCAATCAACTGCTTCCTAATGGTGGAATCCACAACCTTATTCATGAGTCACTCTACGCTAGTCCGTATCTTGGTTGACATTGACATCTCCAAACCCTTGCATGGAGAAGTTGTTCTAACGGTGGGGGAAAGGTCATGGACGCAACAACTAGATTATGAGGGCCTCCCATTCATATGTAGACAGTGTTTTGCTATTGGCCACCTGGCCTCTATTTGTCCCCACTCTCATCGCAAGGTTGTGGCTACAAGGTGGAAGAATGCTCTTGGCGGACACTTGACCATTAGTGCTTCTGACTCTCTAGAGGATGTTCCCTCACAGGATGATGTGCCCTCTCAGGATGGTTTTTTTTCTTTGCCCATTTCCCCTTCGTTGTGTGGTCTTATGGGGGTATCGATGACTGAGGGTGCTATTGGCCCCTCATTCCCTCCAAAGAGTTCTTACCCATACATGGCTCAGACAAATGTTTCCCCTTCCATCTCATGTGATGTAGAGTCCCCAGCTCCAACTCTATCATTGGTTACCCAAGCTCCTAGCTCAGACCCATCCCACTCCTTACGTGATCTATCTATTGTTGAGGAGTCAATTGAGGACTCCTACCTCTCTCCCAGATCTGAGGATTTGGACTTAAGGTTTTCATGGATGGTTGTTTAGAGAAGAAATAAAGGACTCCCTAAGTCTATTTTTTCTATGCACCCTCGGGTCAAGGGAGTTAGATTTGCTAAGTTAGGATCTGGAGTTGTGTATCTCTTGACATTCTATTTTTTTGTATCACAGTAGGGCTGCCTTCTTTATGTTGTTTGTCCCATATCTCATTGTACTTGTTCCATTTACCTTTTGGTTGTTTTGTAAAATGGTTTAGGCCCTTTTAAAATCCCATCTTTATCAATATCAAAAACATTAATTAAGTAATTTTTAATTATTTAATTAATAAATTAACTATTCTTCCAACACTAATTAAATAAATCAAGGCAATTTATTTGTCAATGGATGAGGAACTCAACCTTCCCCCAACACTTCAACATTGGCAAGCACTCTGCGATCTTGGTTGAGGACACACAAGAAATAAAGTTGGAAATAGAAGAAAATCTAAAGATCATATATATGGTTGCATCCCTAGCTCTCATCTGTATAAAAATAAAACACATCAGCTATCTTTCGCAAGACATCAAATATTTTTTCTTGGTCCTACTCCAACATGCTAGGGTTGGATCCTTCCCTCATGGTTCACCACCTTGTGGTCCATCTTGACGCAAAATTGGTAAAGCAAAAACTCCATAAAATGCATCCTCAAATCAATCTTCTATTCAAAGAGGAAATACAAAAATTTCTAGAGGTTGGATTCATACACCCAATAGACTATGTTGAGTGGATATCCAACATTATACCTATTAGTAATAAATTGAATGGCATCCGAGTTGCAATCTCAAAAAAGCTTGTCTAAAAGATGACTCTCCATTGCCCAACATTGACATCATTATCGATCTCACCACAGGGCATGAAATGGTCTCCCTCATGGATGGATTTTTAGATACAATTAGATTTAGATCACCTCAAAGACCAACATAAAATAGCTTTTATCACTCCTTGGGGCACCTTTTGCTATTAAGTTATACCATTCGGGTTGAAGAACGTAGGGGATACTTATCAGAGGGCTATGATAGTCATCTTTCATGACATTCTTCATGATATCATGGAAGACTACATGGATGATTTCTTAGGCAAATGAAAAACAAGAGAAGGGTACCCTCATGTCCTTCAGTGCATCTTTGACTACTTGAAGGAATACAAAGTCTTCCTTAATCCAAAAAAGTGCCTTTGGAATCACATCTGGAAAACTCTTGGGCTTCATTCTCTCTCATTGAGGTATAGAAGTGAATCTAGATAAGATTAGAGCTATAACAAAAATGCCACCTCCCAAAAATCTTAAATAACTTTGTAGCCTTTAGGTCAAGTTATAAGCAATTAGGATGTTCATTGCACAAGTAGTAGATAACTGTCAACCATTCTCCTATATTCTCAAAAAGAACAACCACTTTCAATGGGATGAATCCTCCCAACAAGCCTTTGATAAAATCGACAAATATCTTGCTCAACCGCTAGTTCTCACAGCTCCCATACCAGACAAGCTCGTATTGCTCTGAATATCAACTACATCAGTCACATTGGGGACACTTTTAGAACATAATGACAAAGAGGGTCATGAATGGGAGATCTACTACATTGGTTGGATACAAGATTAATTACACCAATGGAAAGAGCATGCCTAGTTTTCATCTTTATCTCCCAAAATCTTTGACATTACATGCTTAGTCACCAAACAAAGCTCATCTCCAAGATTAACCCACTCAAATATCTCCTATCTAAAACATCCCTCACATGTTGTATGGATAAGGGAGTTATGTTACTAAGTGAATTTGACATTGAGTATGTGGACAAAAAAAACAATCAAAGGACCGGTTGTTTCAGATTAGTTAGCTAAGGCACCTCTTATAGATAATCATCCACTAGTTGTCGACTTTCCTGATGAGTCTATCTTCACTATCAAAGAACCTTCCCCTTGGAAACTATATTTTGATGGCTCTTACACCAGTCATGGATCATGTGTAGGTATCTTGTTTGTCACTTCACAAGGATATTTCATACCAAAGGCATTAAGGTTGGGTTTGCCCTATACAAACAACATTGTAGAATATGAGGCCTTGCTTATAGGTCTTAAAACAATAGTCCAGTTGGATATCCAACATCTCCTTATCTACAAGGAATCTAATCTTGTGATAAAACATGCTAGTGATGAATGTCAAATAAAATATGACAAAGTAATCCCTTACAAATAGATGGTTGACAACTTAACGTAGTATTTTACACACATATAGTTTGAGTAGGTACACCACCTCAACAACAAAGCAATTGATGTCATGGCCATCATTGGTTCATTATTGGATATTGTTGATGGTGGTTTTAGCACACAACAATGTAGGTGTGATTGTTGGTTTCACACCTCTCTTGAAAAGTATCTTACCCTAGGTAAGACTACTCCAAGGATAATACAGCTAGGTCTTAGCTTGCTTGGAATCTCTAAATGGTTATGTTCTAGCTATACCTACAAGGGGTCTTACATGCAATCTACAAATCTTCAGGTTTGGGGCAGCAAATACACATAACCCATATGATGATCTTCAGCTGATAGACAAGATAAGATGCTGCTAAAACTCTTAATCTGATAACTGACAATGATTTTAAAAGAAAATGCAAAAGGTGTAGGGTTTAGAAGGATCCTAAGTGACATTCACAATGTTAAGGCTATTTTTAGTAGACAAACATTCCAAACTTTGAACCAGCTTTCTGAGTTACCAAACTTAAGTGAATGTTACAGTGCTGCAGAAAACGGTGCTATCTTCAATGGAGGTCAACGGATTTTCAGATTGCATACATTTGTTAAATACCCAATGATCGGTGCAACTTAACTTGTGAAATGCAATTGAACTTTAGCACAAATATTCAACCCAGACTAACTTTACACATCCATCTACCATCAGCAAACAACTAAAAGTATGGACTTAGGGTGTTCATCAAATACTTCAGCAAACCATTAATATTATGAAAGCACGATTATTCTAACCATGGGAGAGCAAGATGCGAACCATGAAAACCAAAAGATGAATCAACACAAGACACAAATTCTTAGATTTATTGCAGAAACTTGTTTTGTATTAGCTCAAATGGCATAGAGTCAACAATTTGGTATCAAAATCTCTCTTACAAAAGTGGAAATGGCAGCCCTTTATATAGAAAGCAGCATACCCTAACTTTCAAATGAACGGTGGAGATTAACTCAACACCGACAGTCCAGATTACATCAATAGAAGCCCACATTAATTCTTGGATTACATTTTGTCTTTTATGAAAAAGATGAAAAAATAGCCCCAGATACATTGAATCTAGTCATTTTGACTAGCTAACTCCGTATATTAGTGGAAAAGCTCATTTTAGAAGCAAGAAGAAGACAAAATTAAGTCACACACTGCCCAAATATAGCAAATTTACAATTTTGATGGGATTGTATTATTAGAATACTCAAAAATCATCAAGACTCTTTATCCAAGTCAATTTTGTCCTCACTGGCCAGCTTGTTGCGGTAAGTCAACCAGGCATCAAGTGCAGGATTAATGTCGGATGGGTCAAGGTCCTTCAAATGATGTATCCTGTAATCAAACACTTCCAGCTCTTGGTTGAATTTGCTGTATATTCTTTCAATCTCTGCCCCTGCCTTGTGGAATGCCTTGAACTCGGCCCTGAGGTCACTTGCTTTATCCAACCGTTCCTCAATGTTGAGTGTGTCATTAAACATTACCTTATGTAATTTATCCTTGCTTTTCTCGACATCAAATGGGGCATAATCATCATAAGATGATTCCCTATAGCCCCTCAAGGAATCACTGATGTCATATATAACTGACCTTAGCTCTTCATCATCAGGTTTGTATGCTTCCTTTATGTTCTCGAAGGTTTCTTTCCTCAAAAGTAGCTATTGATACCATTCAATAGCCTTTGGCAGACTATCCCCAGACAAAATATTCTCTGTGACCAAGGTTTGAGCAGGTAATTCTTGGATACCTTTGATTCTGGGATACATATGTGAATAATATTCATCAAAAACATCTCACTCTTCACTCAGGTCTTTCCATTTTTTATGCAAATCAACCAATTTCTGGTGAACCTGAGCAGAGCCGCTTATGGCTTCACATCTTGTTTCAAAAACTTTTATCAGCCAATTCTCTGCACCCTGGGACTTTGATCTTACCTCACCCAATTTTGCCATCTCATCGGTGGACAAGAAAGTGGGAATTGTCCTTATATCTCCTTTGGCATCAACGGGCTTTATAAAAAATTGGAGGCACACCCACAGTCTTCATTCTGTTGTTTTAAGTCCCTCTTGGACATTTCATCTTTATCCAATTGCTCCAAAATTGATGTGACTGACCCCTTGAAATCATCCACTCTTTGAGCATGAGTGGTTGGGCCTAAATCCACTGTAGATATGACATAATCATCAGCCCAGACTTGGTCTCTTGCCACATCAGCTGGCAGGATTGCTATCTCTGCTATCCTGGACCCTAATTTAGTTTAATAGATCCTTGATTGGATCTTAGCCTTTTTCTGCTTTTGAGGCTTCTGGGCTTGCGACAGGATAGCACTTAAATCAAGCTGCATTACTTCTACCTGAGGCTCTAGGTATGCCATTCTGCTTTGCAGCCATTCAGGAGCAGAAGATTTGTTTAACTCAGAAGTGCCATCCCTATCGAACACGGTCAGTTCTTTAGATGGTTCTTTATCAGGCTCTCCATCCTTCTCTAGACTTTTCTCCCTTTCTTTCTCTTCTTCATAGGCCAAGTCCTTCAGATTTTCAGCCACATTCTCTTGTGCAATTCTCAAAACTTCCTTTGTTGGATCTTTGCCCAGGGGGCTATCAGATATGTCAATAATCTCTACGTTAGCTGAAGCTTCGGGGAAGTTTTCATTGTTTTATTCACTCAATACCTCCTTTTCCTCCGTAACTGTTGCTTCAAATTCTTGCAACCCTAGCTCCGCACACACCTTCTCGATCCCGGGTAATAGAGGTATTGCCAATGAATTAGTTGGCATTTGTGAAATGGGGACAGCAGAAGAGATGGTGAAGGAAGGTGTACTGACCTGGGTTAGGTTGGTCAAGACAGGTAATAAGGAGGAAGAAATGGTAAGGGATGAAGAAAAGGTTAGTGAAGGTAAGGGAAGAGGGGGTGAAAGGATGGTAGAAATAGGAGGCAATGGTAGAGGAGTAGAAGGTCTAGATGTAGTGGAGGGGCATGAAATGGCAAGAGTGGAGGAGATAGGACTACTAGAGTCATTAGAAGAAACTGCCAGAGAATATGAGGTGGTGGTGATGGTAGAGGCAGGAGAGGTGGCTGAAGATGCCCCTTGGGTGATGGAAGCAAAGGTCATGGGGGAAGTGGATGTAGCAAAGGAAGGAGGAATGGAAGAAAGGGTGACAATAGAGGTTGAGTCCGTACTTTGTGCAGGAGTTTGGGTAGTGGTAGGGGAATTAGAATCATCTTTAGCTACGGCAGCCTCTTTGCGGATTTCCCTCACTTTTACCCTCTTAGCCTTGGAGCTTTCTTCTACTCCACTTGGCATATCCTTTCTCTTTGAGGTTCTAGTCTTGGTTGAAAGAGCTTGATCCTTCTTCTGAGGAGACTTTGCAAATGGCTTCTTCATCTTCTTTTCTTTCTCTGCCAGAGGTGCATGCTCCTCACTATCTGATTTTTGCCTATCAGTTGGCTTTGCTTCATCAGTGATTAGAATGGGCTCATCCTCTTCTCCACCAGAGTCTTTGTTTGATTCCATCACAGTGTAAGTCAGCTGGATTCCCTGTCCATTTAGCGCTGCCACTTGTGCCCTGACCTAGGCTTTGCTCAGTCTGATTGGTTCCCTCATAACCACATCCAGGGAACTTTCCTCTGCATTGGCCCAATTTGGTAAAGGGATAGGCTGGTGGTATTGTGCTTCCCATGGTCCCCTCATCATAACATTCTCATCATCCTGCAATTGATCCGGGACTGCCATTATGTGGAATCTTTTAATGAAGTCTAGAGGCAGCCTTGCATGTGCCTTCTTCATGATTTCATAGTCATCAGGGCAGTTGGCCCAAAAGTCCTCAATGTGAACCTTGTGGAAGAGCTTCTTGCTCACAAATCTTTCCATTACTTTGTTTGGATCAAAATGATCCCTTGCATTATAGTAGTGTAAGTTCAACAGTTGAAGCTCTTTATCTGAATACTCTACTGATGCCAGAGAAGGACATGCATAGAGTCCCTTGCCAAATTTAATAGGGAACTGCACACTTGGCCTGTGCAAGTGCTTAAGCTTTTCTGCACACGGGATCAGCTGCCTTGATAGTTCCAGAAGCACTGTCTTATCGTCCGGATAGCGGGGAAGCCTATAGGCCATTCCTGTGAAGCCTTGTATTCTTATGTATGAAAATTTTTCAAATTAAATGTACCATCTACCATATCTAGCTATTTCGTTCATGGCTTCGGTGGAAATTCTTAAGGTTGTATTACCTTCTAGCTTTCTGGCTATGTACATTGTGAATGCATCATTGACCCTCTTGAAATGTATCAAGGATTGTGATGAGGTCAGCTGTGGATAACATTTGTACACTTTGATTTGTGTCTTCTCATCGTTTCCAATCTCACCAATCTTAGACAGTCTGTCGTAGTGGTTCATTCTTGCCAATGCATAGACGACATAGGACGTCCATCTGAAGTACTTGTTCTCATTGAAGTTACTGAAGGCCTCGTGGATGTTGTCATTGATGATTTGGGCCCAATGGAACTTAGTTCCTTTCAATACCTCAGAAATTATAACAAACATCCAGTCCTCGAAGGTGGAGGCAGTTGGTAACCCATAAATTCTGCTCAGGAAGGTTACCATATCCCCAATCTCATCATGGAAATCACTTCTGTACAACACCCTGGGGAGTTAGATAAGAGCAGACTTCTTACTCTTGACCCAATGGTCATTTATGTACTTCCTACATCCCTCTACATCCTTATTATAAGTGGCTTTTGATCCCTATTTGTCTGGCATTGTTACAACCTTGTGCCATGGGATGTCCAACATTTCTGCTAGAGTAGGTGGGGTTAAGTCAGCTAGGACCTCTCCATTTGCTGTCTAGATTTGCCTAGAGATTATGTCATATCTGTCTGAGGATGTGGCAATCAGTTCTGCACATTGAACTAAGGTAGGAAAGGCAGCAGCCTGTCCAAGTCCACTATCCCTTAGTGTTCTGGCCCTAGGAGTTGGAACCGGACCAAAGACTCGGAGTCTAAATTCATCCAGGTCTATGTGACCTAGGTCTGTGTCCCCGACATTACTCCATCCGGAGTGGGTCTTGGTTTCAGAAGGTACTCCTTTGAATTCGTACTTCATAGCTTGAGCCCGAGCAGTAATTTAGTTTGCACAACCAGACCTTTTAAGTTTGAGACCAAGAAAGTCTCCTAACATACTCCTAAGTTTAGATAAGTCAAAACAAATTTGCCATCCATTACTAACATGCATCTGAAAGAAAACTAAGTCAAACTGAAAAGACCCTACATGCAAGTAGACATCAAATGTTGCAAGAAAATTCATCAAAATATTATTATTAATGCATTACAACATCAATTTCATTATTCTGAACAACCTTCCCTTTGGAAATTTTAAGAAATTTGGTCATTTGGAGGGTTTTGCGCTAATTTGAGGGTTGTCTGACCCTCAGCAAGAAAAGTGCTAATATGGAGGTCATCCAACCTCAGCGGGGAAATTGGACAGGTCTGACTTCGAGTTTGGGGCTTCCTTTTCATGCTCTTGAATTTTGCATGGCTTTCGGGGAAGTCCAACTTGCGCGGAATTTGGAGGTCTCCGACCTCAGATGGTTTGCAAGTCAGTCGGTTGGCATTTTAGCGCAAAAATAATGTATATGTGAATTAGACTACTTCTTGCACGGAAATTAGGTCGGTTAGACTTGCGCAGGTTTTGATAGGGTCCGTGTAATATCCCTTGCTATTTCAGACCTTATTTTACTGATTTGAACCTCAAGGAATATTGTCAAACACTTCTGATGTAAACCCAATGCTTGCTGGTCTGTGTTTTTAGTCTGATATTTTTGCTTGATAATGATAGCTGAATATTCTAAATGCTTATAAAACCAAACTATAATGTCTAAGCATTAATCTAAATACATATATGACTTCTCTTTTGATATTTTTGATGCATATACATGAAAATTAGACATGAAATGCACACCTACAGCCAATTGACATTTTGTCAAACACTTGGCATGCATACTATTATGCTAATCATGATGGATATTAATATGCACATTACATCAAATAGATGGCCTGTCTAATACAATGCTGATATGAATGGCCAAGATTCTTGGCTCTACAATTTTATGCAACTCCTAAAATGACAACTATGAAACAATGCTGATATAAAGATGCTAACTCATGAAAGAACCTAGAAATGTAAGTTGCTGTGAATCGATGATGAAGATGAAGGAATGGCAGCCTCAAAACAGCTCATAAACATCCCTCTCAAGCCCCAATCGTGCCTCTCAAGTGTAGCACCCAGCCTTCTCATCAACCAAGGAAAGGAGTCCCTTCCAAAGCCGAATTGAAACCCTCTCCTAGCTGCCCCGTACTATAGCGTTACTGTTCACGGCACTGTAGCAACACTGTAGCGTACTGTAGCAAAACACTGTAGCGCGCACTGTAGCAAATCACTATAGCGCGCACTGTAGCGTCACTGTAGCGCTACTGTAGCAAATCACTGTAGCAAAAACACTGTAGCGTACTATAGCAAAACACTGTAGCAAACACTGTAGCAGCCAATAGGAAAACTTCTGATATGCAAAATTGATTCCTCCAAACCCCTGTTAACACTGCAGATTTAAGCACAAATGAAAGGACTGAAGTATCCCTTCCAATTTGCAACCCTTCGGAGGATATTTCACCACCTCAGTTATGCTAATCTATGGGAGTTTCCGTTCCCAAAGGCCAAATATGCAGAAACCCTTGGCTCCACAAAACTCATCAAATGCAAATGTCAATAATCGGATGCCTGGAAGCTTGCCTTACCCCTTCCTTTATACTTTTTCAATTCCACTTCAAGAAGCTTCTAGAAAAATAATATTATTTTATTTTAGTGACTTTATATAATAATATTTATTTAAGTCACTTTATTAAATTAATTAAATATAAGGTCACTTTATAATATTTATTTATTTAATAACCTTACAAATAATTAATTTAATTATTATCTCCCTTATTTTTCCCATCCAACTGAATCCAGGAAACCAACCATCGACCAGGTGACTGCCTCAAGAAGACCCCCTAACCATGTACATTAGCCTACGAGGGTCAGGAATAGGCTAAACCATCCGTAAACAACATTAGCTAAAAAGGGGACATTACAGTCCGACTAGGTCGGTTGAGAGGTAATGCGGAGCAAGTCAGACAAGGCACTTTTTAGCGCTAAAATCAAGGGTAAACTCCCAGCGGGGATTTCAGGCAGCACCGACCCTGCGGAGGTATATGCATCATCCAACCAAGTCGAAGACCAAGTTTTTCTAGCGCAAGGTCGGACAAAGCACCTTTTAGCGCAAAATAAGTTTTGGAGTTTGCAGGACTTTCATAATCATCCGACCGAGTTGGAAAAAGGATATTGGGTTCGTTGGTCGGATGAGGTTGATTTTAGTGCAAAGGAGGCTAGGCACTTTGGTGCGGGATTCTAAGGTGTTCGACCTCGATGGGGATTTTGACTTACAGGTCAGTCGGAGCCCGATTTAGCACCGACTTAGTGCGCAGGATTTTTAGGGCCAAAATCCCTAAATTTCTTAATTTGTTTAAGTCATGACATCCTCCTAGGGTTTAGACTAGGGTTTCAAAATGAAAGACTCCAAAACTAACTAAACCCTAACCTAAAAATAACTGCAATCTATCATTCATCCTTTGAAATCCTAACTGCTGACTTGGAACCTCCAACTGTTCGTAAGTGAAACTGGAAGTAGCAAGGTTTAAACCCTACCTGGCAAGAATGGCGGCGTGTTGTCATCCAGGTAGGTTGCAGGTTCGATTCGTAGGTCAAGTTCGCGGGGTGTGACTGGAGCTCTGCAATTTTAATCCACAAATTTAATTAAAATGCTTTTAAACTTGCTCAATTTCCTTATGAACCCCAGCTAATCTGCCATTAATGCGCAGGTGTATGGACTGTCAGCAGGGGTTTTGCGCAATTCTTCGATGTGTCCAACCTGTAGAGGATTTTGATGCGTCAGACTTGGTCGGACAGGGTAACTTTCAGCGCGAGGCTCGACATTTAGTTTGCACTAGTTAGCGGGGAAATTGGGCTTGTCTGACTTGTGAGCCTTTCGCGATTATCCGACTAGGTCGGGAGTCATTGTCTTTAGCGTAGGGTCAGACAGAGCCGATTTCAGCACAGAAGGTAATTTCAAAGGTTTAATGCCCAGTCAGTCGAACGAAATTTTAGTGCTTAGGTCAGAGTGATAAGATTTTAGCGCTAGGTCAGACAAAGCACCTTTCAGTGCTAGGTCGGACAGACAGGAAATTAGCAAAAAGGTCAGATGGAGCCGATTTTAGCACAAAAGGTCAATTCAAGATCCTCAAAGGGAAAGTAACAATTCATCCTAGCAGATTTTGAAGTGATTTTTGAATATCATCTTTTCGCCAAGGTCAAAAATGCACTTTGACCATACAATCACTTAGGAGATCAGGAGATCAAATGACTCTCTAGCCAAACAAAAGAGGGGGTCTCCATTCTTGAATGGGGCATGTGTGCAAGGCACAATAGATATGCCAGAAGATAGTCAACGTTGTTAAATCTTGGTTGAACAACTGCTGATACTCGCATATGAAACCCCTAATTCTGAGCTTATCTATGAAATTGTTGGTCCTAATTCACCCTAGTATCATGAAATCTATGCCTATCTCCATGATCAAACCTTATCACCTAACCTTTCATGCAATCAACATAAAATCTTCCTCCAATGCACATCCCATTTTAATATCCTTGGAGATACCCTATATCGAAGAGGCTTTGATGGTTCCTTACTATGGTTCATAAATATGAAAGAGGCTAATCTTGCACTTAAATAAATTTGTGATGGTATATGTGGTGCCCACACTAGTGGTATGGTCCTCACAAAGAAGCTCATAATAATGGGTTATTATTGGTCCACCATGGAGCATGATGCATGCCAATATGTCAAATGGTGTTTATCTTGTCAATAGCATAGAGAATTGATTCATGCACCATCACAAGATTTTCAACCTATCACTACTCCTTGGCCCTTCTCTCAATGGGGCCTTGATCATTTTGGCAAGATTCACTCTTCATCTTGCAGCCATAAGTTCATTATTACTACCAACAAATATTTTACTAAATGGGTCAAAGTTATCCCCCTCACCTATACCACTAGTAAATAAATATCCAAATTCATCCTCCATCATATCATTTGTTGCTACGACATCCCTGCCACTATTGTCTCAGATAATGGTAAATATTTCAAGAACCATGAAGTTCATACCCTATGCAAGCACTTCCACATCCAACATTGCTATTCCACTCTATACTATACCCAAAGTAATGGTCAAGCAAAGGTAACTAATAAAACTTGCTTAAAATCCTCAAAAAGAGTGTCAATTATGTTGGTCATGATTGGCACCTTCAAATCAATCCCGCCCTATGGCCTAGATCACACTAGTATTTGTGCACCCACTAGTGCTACTCCATATTCCCTAGTATTTAGCTCCGAAGCTATCTTGCTAGTCGATATTGAACTACCATCATTACGCGTCTCTTTTCATAACCTCATTGATGATGAGGAGTATAGGTTTGCATGGCTACACGAGCTAGAACTACTTGATGAGTGGAACCTCAAAACCCTAAATCATTTACAAGCTTATCAAAATCATATTTGCAAAAGCTATAATAAGAAGATTAGAGCTCAAGAGTTTGAGTTTGGTGATCTTGTGCTAAAATAGAATAAGAGAAACACTAATTAAGACTAGGAAAATAAAGGTAAATTTGAGCCTAATTGGTTGGGTCCCTACATCATTATCACCAAATATAGATCATGTGCTTGTCGACTAGCTACTCCAGATGGTCAAGAACTAGATGAACCTATGAACATCACTCATCTCAAGTGTTTCCATGTTTAGTTTGCAAAGTATCTCAATTCAAAAAAATCCAAAAAAATTAAACAATTGTCAAAAAATAAAAAAAGTAAAGAGAAAAATCATTCTTTGGGGAAAACCACTTTCTGTGGTGCCTTGGTCAAGTACCATGATGAAAAAATACTTGTAGGTGCTATGTGTATAGTTGGACTCTGATATCCTTTAGGTCCTCTTTATACCATCCCATGGCTTAGTCTTCCATACCATCCACATCCCTTCCATTCCACATAGTCAACTTGGTCATACATTGGGGGTAGTGGATTGTGCCCTACTTTGAAAAAGGATTTTTGATATTCTCCCTATTGATTATTTAGCATCTTGGATGGGTCTATTTCCCAGTCTTGAGCTTCATGCACTTGCACATATGTCAACATCATGCACCTTACACGTGCATATTCAACACCTAAAACACTGAGCTTAAAATGTGAAACCAAAGACCTTTATTTAATCTCGATAACAAACACTTGTTAACCCATCTCCACATGAAATTACTAGTTACATCCTTTTCCTCGAGGGATACATCATTACCCACATTAAGCGTCGTCATCATCATCATCATCATCATCATCTTATTCCTTTTCAACACTTTGGTAAGAGGCAAACTCCTATATGTTGATTGATTGTTGATTTTGATATTTGTTTATATTTGACCTACACTATACCTCCTTAAGGTTGCCATGATGCTTAGATCAAGGTGTATCTTGACTAGTATATACTAGGACATGAGTCTATTGTTTTGTGTGTTGTGTTTGCTGGTAGTCCCATCAGAATTCCCACCAAGGTCATCAAATGCCTTGTGATGTGCTGGGGATTCCTTTTGTTTGTTGGTTGTCCTATCATAGTTTCCACCAAGGTCATCAAATGCCTTGTGATTTCTTGGAGCATCCTTTTATCTGCTTGTAAGTCAATCCTCTATGCATGGGATACATCGTCACCTTGGTCTTTATATCTGTCACGTCTCATTTTTATGGACTATATTAATAATCTAGATTAGAGAACAATTAATGTGATTGACTTTTACTTTAAGTAATTTTATATGTGTGAAGATAATTAGCAAGGAATTAGATATGGAAAATTGGAAAAATTGAACTATCGATGTAAATACAATGATTTGCTTCAGCTATGTTTTTGGAGACACTAACCTATTAACGTCGAGTTGAGTGCGAATGAATACAAGTACTCGTCAAAGATGAGAACATGGTTGATGTAGAGATGTTCTAGCCACTTGGCAAGAACTGATGGGATGGTTTACCCTGATGCAATCACACACTCACGTAGTTGCATATGCATTTTTGAATGGCTTATTTTATGCATGGATGTGTGGTTATTAATCATGATTGATAATTAGAATTAGTGTGTTAAAAATTGTTTGCGAATGCATGATGTGATTACTTAAATTTAATGTCTTTTCGAATTGTATTTAAATGGTGTATTGTATGTTAAATAAGGAAATATATATGTTTGTATTTTATTTAAATAAATAATAAATATTGTTTTCCTATTTATGTAAATGAGGATGTTTGGAAGATAATATCTATATTAAACTTAACCAATTATATTAAATTGCAAGTAGTTGTATATAAATTATTTTAATATTAATATTAATATTAGATAGTTCTTTTTTTAAAAATTTAAATATGATTATTTGAAAATAAATAAATTATATTGTTGACACTATTGTAATTAGATTTCTAAATTAAACTTTAAGAATATCATATTCTATCATGCAGCTACAGGAATAAAAATTAGTTTAGTATATATTTTTTATTTGGGGGCTTTTAGAATGCAATTCACATGCAAACTAGAATTAGACTTCGATTCTTAAACCTAAAGGAAATGCCAAAAATAAGAGATCATTTTTTTTGATAAAGGGAGGCGTTCAATAGAAGAAAAGAAGCCCCACATTTTTGTAGCAGAAGCAAGTTATTTTTTGAGCAAGGAAAGACAGGATACTTGTTTTTGGGTGATGGTAGCAAAGGAGAGAGTTGCAGGCCGCGATAGGAGGAAGAGCAAGGCAACGACAACAGCTACAATTTCACCCCTTGACCCACGTGATCTCCAGGTTCTTCTTCTTTAAAGTTGTTTGCATTGAAATCATGTTTTTGTGACTGTCAAATGATAGTTTAGCTTGTTGGTAGGCATTTGTTCTGTTTATGCTCGACCTTTGTTTCCCTGGCCTACGTATGGGTAAGCGGCTTGTTTTGTTAACCATTGTTGTGTTTTTATCCCTGTCGTCTATGACTTTATCTCTGTTGTATGCTAAAATCAACCCTCTATGTGTCGTCGACCTTCTCTGCATTACCATGACCTGTCAAAATGAGGCTCACTTTTTGGATTGACCTACCTTTTATTTCACCCTGTCACCAATTCTTAGCATCTCTATTTCATGAATTTGGTTCGACCTTTGTCTTAGTTGACCGGTAGATCCACGTTTGGCCTGTTGTTTGCAATGTCGACCTGCTTGAGAGTGGTCTGGCTATGAGTACGACTTACCTTTTTAATTGAACTATTGTCTGAAAACAATTCTTTATTGCAGATCCATATTTGTTCTCTTCAGTACTAAATTAGTATTATCTTACCTCTGTAAAAACAACAACCTTTGCCTATAGAATTGTTAGAAAAACCCAGTCACCAATTTGTATGGCTATAGAAGATCTATTTTTATCTCTGAGGACTGAGAAATCAGTTTCTGTAGCTTTCTTTTATGAATGTTATCTATTATAAGTTCCTGTAGCAGAATATACAATCTTCCTGTAGCAAGAATTTAACATTCCTGTAGCAGTCTTTGTCATTTTTATTGTTGTTCAGAACCATTTTTTGTTCATGTTGCCAGTATTTAAAGCTCTTGTAGCTTGAATAATTTATATCAACAGCTTGTTCAAAATTCTTAGAACAGATAATATACTAGAAAACAGAAATAGTTAATTTTAGATTGTCATATATGGTTATTGAATGCTGAACCTATTTGATCTTTTATTTCAATAAAACTCTAATGACTAATAATCATAAGCCAAGATTGTATTGGAACGAGTTAAACAAGATCTTTGAACCTTTTTACAACAAACTGTAGTAAGGGTTATAATTGGATTATGGACACTATATTTATTGGCAATAATGAATGAATGAATGATGTTTTTCCCTCTTTCTTGTGGAAAGTGTGTTTGTACAAATGATTGTTTTGGGAAGGGAATTTTGGAATGAATTATATGAGAATATTGATTGTTTTGTTTTATTTATTTATTTTTCTTGCTTCTTGGGGAAAGAAGTAGATTTTTATTCAGGAATGTTATTGGGTTACTTTCTAGGCTAGGATGCTGAATGTGGATTATCATAGTTGACTTTTCCTCTTTTTGGGAATTAAACTAGGTTACTATTTAAGGATTAGATCTAATTGAGATGACATTGAAATAGATGTTTATTTTGTCTAGCAAAACTTATTTATATATATGTCTGCCACATCCTGTTGTGAGACAATCTACTTTTCATTATTTAGAATTGCACATTCAGACATCAGGGTTGCATCAGGTGTTCCCTCTTGCCAGTTGTTTCTAGGTAGCTAGACATTTCGTACAGGGTTGGGTTTCCTTCGTTTCATGAAGGGATTCGGGGAAGTGTAAATACTTCATGGTTGGGTGGAAAAGCACCTGGGTCATGTTCTTGTCTCTCGGATCGCAGGTGGTGGACCACTTGGTTCGTGCGACTGATGAGATTCAATAAGTCATATTTTTTTAATTTTTTAGACTAGGAGTAATTAACTTAATTAAATTAATGTTTGGATTTATTTAATTAAGGTTGGAATATAGAGGATTTGATTGATTAGTTAAATAAATTATCTTGATTTATTTAATTAATGTTGGAAGAGTAGTTAGTTTTTTTAATTATATAATTAAAAAGTACTTAATTAATTGGTAGACAAATTGGCATAATTAAATAAATAGGATTTATTTAATGAATTTTGGAGGAATAGTTAGATGATGAGACATGTAACAATGAAATGACATGAGACGATTTTAGGCATCTACATTTTGCTCCTCTTTGAAATGGCATTATATAATGTTGTTTCAAAGAAAAATGAAATATAATGCTTTTTGAGGAGGAAGGAATGACAGATACCCAGTCAGTTTGTGAAAAATGGAATTAATAGGATGGAAGGACGATGCCCCCCCTCGAGGGGTTAGTTGGGTGAGAGCATGGGTGAGATTCTCAAAAAGTGAAATAGGTAGAAAAATGTGAGAGAGGAGGAAAAATAAACAACAATGGATGGATGAGCAAAAAATGACAAAAAATGACAAAAAATGAAGAGATGATTTTGTGATGATATGATATGAGATGAGACAAGTATGCCATGTGTTATTTTAGTGGCTATGCTTTTATGATGATGCATGTGATATGGATAGTGTGGTTTATTTTGGTGTATGTATAATGTATGGATGGATGTGATTGTTTCATGTGATAATAATGATTACGATATTTTGAGACATATGAGGTTGATATGATGGATGTATATATGATATGTATAGATTAGATCGATAGATGATATAATTATGTATGTATGGTCATATGCTTTTAGATGATGAAATGAAAATGATGAATATATTCTTCATGGCATAAATACTAGAAGAAAAGGATGAATGATAATGAGGATGTTAGTCAAAAGAGAATGATGAAAATGGATGGTAATAAAAAACTAGCTAACTAATTAATCATTTGTACAATATAAATCATGATTAATGAACAAGCTGTTGGAGTACATGACTACTGAGGGGGGTGAATTAGTGGTCTAGAAAACTTAATCCTTTTTGCACCTTTTAATCAACTGAATAGAACATGATAAGGACATCAAGAATTCAAGCAAGTACAATGATAAATAGAATGAACAAGACCTTTAATCAGTTATAAGAGCATTAGGGCA
The DNA here is from genome assembly GCA_027924645.1 of Cunninghamia lanceolata. Lineage (NCBI taxonomy): Eukaryota > Viridiplantae > Streptophyta > Pinopsida > Cupressales > Cupressaceae > Cunninghamia > Cunninghamia lanceolata. The sequence goes on along the minus strand of BSBN01000112.1, from coordinate 17,782,422 downwards.
CATAAACACTTGGAGACAAATAAGAGATATAACACCTGATTTGATGAGTGAAAAACCCTCATAGGGATTAAAAAACCACTCTAAAAATGCCTCACTGGCTACACAAAATGTCTAGAAGCACCAACTCGAATAACACACAAGAGCACCAACTCAAACACCAACTAGAGCACCAAATCCAATATCAATAGGAGCACCCACTCCCTGACATAGCCTCACTAGCAAAAGGTTTGTAGGAGCACCCACTCTCTGTATACAAAAAGATAATTACAAATACAAAGGGTTACTATGTTTCTTTGAAGCACAATACATCTCCTTTTATCTACAACCAATCCTTATCAGTTTCTCAGACATCTGCAAAAATGACCAATCTAAATCTGCATTCTTCATCATCTCCTAGATCCCTCCTTTTGATATGCCCTTACTCATGACAAATCTACCTTATTAAAACATTATATCTCTTGTATACACATCATATCACAATCCAAGATAACATCATTTTGACATCATGCAGCAATGATCTTTGGTTATAATTATATCATCAATTCCAATGGTTTGACAAATTCAACTTATCAGCATAGACCCTACATTTGGATGAACAGAGAACCAATCACATGAAAATCTTCTTCACATGTACCTATACCATAGTCATATGTCTCAACCTGCAAAAGAACATATCCTATTCAATACAATCACCCAAACATATTCAGTCCCTGTATCCAATAAGCTTCCTTCCCTTACTAGATCTGTCAAAATGTTTCAATCTGCATATATGTAGATTGATCTCACACCTCATGATACATTTATTCAAGCATCTACATTATACAAACCCTGCAATATACAACATCTCATACCACTGATAAAATGAACTTGAAAACCCTACATGTTGAAACCCTAATTACCAGCACTGTACTCTATATTAATGCTTACTTGTAATGAGTTAGATGCTTTGTATTTGCCTATGTAAGTATTGGAAATCCTAATATTGAGGATATTGAGAAAATTTGCTTCTCTGGTGGAAACAAAAGAATAGTCCAATAGATTGCTGTGCATTTCCTGTAGAATGAATAATTTTGCTTGCGGATTGGAAGTTATTTAGAGACATGTCTAAAGATACTATATCTCAAGTTTGAGCCTTCGGTATGAATATTTGAATTAGTTATGTTCACTAGAGTGAAAACTACTTTTTCTGTATATTTGGTGGTGACAGGGAGAATGTGTTATGCTTCGCATTCCTCCGCAGTTAAGTATTTCAGTTTGCGGTTTTGGAATCAAGATGGTAATGATAACAAGTGCCTTCAACTATAATGGTTCGTGATTTGGTGGTCCGCAAGCAATCTTTTCTTTATGACAGTGGCTAATAGTGTTGTTCAAGTGCTCCGGTTTGAAGAATCCTCCTAAAAAATTGGTTTAAGGTTGTGTGGATGTGCTTGGTGATTACAATGTGCTTGTGGATGTCTCCTGATCATGTTCCTACTTTTGGATTGGTCTGCAAAGAGAAATTTAGATCATAGATGAAGACTGTTCTTAGAAGATTTAGTGTTAACACCAGTCTTGGCTGACTTGGTTATTTTCACTACTTGCAGAGATGCATCAAAGATTGTGAAAGCGTGTCGTGGCATGGAAGATTGTATTTAAGTCCCAACTAAGGCATAACATGATCCGCATACACTTTTCCCTTAGCTAGTTTTGTTTAGGTCCAGACCTATTTCTATGCCTGTTTGTAATGCCGACCTTAGAGATTGTTCCAATGGTTGATGAATGTAATGCTGACCTTGATGTACATTCCAAGGTTAATGAATTGTATAAAGCATGTAATGTGGTTGCAAAAATGGTATCCAAGTGTGAAAATGAAAAGATAAGTGTGAAGGTGTAAAAGAGCAGAGCATAGGAGATATATTGTGCTTCAATGGAACTGAACCCAGGCATGGAGTAGATGCTATCAAATTAGTTCACCAATCTTGGCAATGAGCCACCCCTTGGCAGTGAGACAATCTTGGCAGTGAGCCTAAACATTTGCAGTGAGCATATTGGGTAGTGAGCCTCTATTTTTCGGTATTCTTATAACTTATATATTTTTGTGGGCTAACACCCACCGTGTTTTTTCCCTTTTAGGGTTTTCCACATAAAAACTTGGTGCCTCATGTATTAATGATGTTCTTATGTTAAGTTTCTTATTTCATGCTTTCATGATCAAATCTAAATAATAGTGAACAAGTGTTTAATGTGGTAATGTTCATTAGTGATCAAAGTTTTGAAGACAACTGATTCACCCCCCCTCAGTTGTTGGGTGCATTTCAACAATTGGTATCAGATCAAGGTTCCTCGGAGGTAAGCTTAACAACTTGCGGTAGATCCAAAGTGTCTTATAAGAAGGAAGCTCCATAGTTTGATGGAGTGAATTATGCGACCTGGAAGATATGCATGAAAAGCCATCTGCTTTGTATTGGTTATAGAGTATGGAAAGCGACAGAGACTAAATATACCATGCCTCATAATGGTCTGACAATTGAAGATGAAATCAAAGAATATGAGTTAAATATAAAATCTAGAGATGCTCTGTTAAGTGCATTGATTGAATCTGACTTGATAAAGGTCATGGATTATGAAATTTCTCAAGAAGTCTAGGAAAAGTTGGAAAACTTGTATGAAGGAGATAAATTTGTAAAGAGTGCCAAGATACAGGGACTGAAAGCTAAATATGAAGGTTTAAAGATGGGCGAAGATGAAAACATAACATCCTACATGCAAAAGATTAATGAACTTGTCACTGGAATCAACGCTATGGGAGGAACTATTGAGGAGAAGGAATTTGTGATTAAAATTCTTAGGTCATTACCTAGATCCTACAGTCACAAGGTACCTACAATTGAAGAAGTAATGACTATGAAAGAGGTCACCAAGGATCAGTTGCTAGGAAAGCTTACAGCCTTTAAGATGAGAGAACTTGGTGATGCTCTACCGAAGATTGAGACTGCTTTCAAAGCTAGTACTTTAGAGAAGATCTCCAAAGATGAAAAGTACAAGGTGGAACCTGATAATGAGTTCAATGAAATTGAAGCAAACTTTGTTGACAAACTACAAAGAGGTTCTAGTAAGTTCAAAGGCAAATTACCTTTCAAATGTTTTACATGTGGTAAGGTTGGTCACTATGCTTCTAGATGTCCTGAAAGAGGTGAAAGGAATAGAAAAAGATTTGAGAATAGACCTAGAATTCCAAAGAAATGCTATTATGTTAGAGATCTTGATGATGCAGGTGTGACAGATGATGAATCTGATGATGCTAGTACTAGTGCAAATGAATGCATGTTTATTTCTATTAAAGAAGAACATGTGTCTGCTAATCCTACTAGTTGTGTAAAAGATGAAAAACCAATGGAGGAAAGTGCTTTGGTTGTTCAGGTGGAGAAATATAAGGATGAATTGATTATTGATAGTGGATGTTCACATCACATGACTGGTGACAAAAGTAAGTTTGTGAATTTAGAAAAGTATGATGGAGGATTGGTTAGGTTTGGAGATAATGCAGCTGGTAATATTTGTGGGAAAGGATCTATTTCTTTTGATGGAAAGCACAACACTGATAATGTCCTATATGTGAAAGGTTTGAAGCATAATCTTTTGAGCGTTGGTTAGATGTGTGACAAAGGTTATGATCTAAGTTTCAAAGACAATGGGTGCAAGATTATCGAAAGCTCTTGAACAGTGATTGCTACTGGTAAGAAGACCAAAGGTAACATTTACCAATTAAAAGGAATTAATAATTACTGTCTATTGGCTCAAACAGATGAGAGATGGTTGTGGTATAGAAGGATGTGTCATATAAACTTTGATAATTTGGTGAAGATAAGTTTAGGTCAAGTTGTAAGAGATTTACCAAAGCTTGTGAAACCCACAAATACCATTTGTAAGGAATGTTAGTTGGGGAAGAAGACAAGAACAAGTTTCAAGAGCAAAGAGAAATTTTATGCCAGTTTGTTGGATCTAGTGCATACAGATCTCTATCGTCCTACAAGGGTGAGAAGTCTACAAGGTGACATGAACTTCATGTTGCTTAGTGATGATTATTCTAGAATGACTTGGGCTACTTTTCTAAGAGATAAATCAGAAGCCCTAGAGAAGTTTAAATCTTTCAAGGCAATGGTTGAGAATGAAATAGAATTAAAAATCAAATGCTTAAGGTCTAATAGAGGAGGTGAGTTCACATCAAATGAATTCAACATTTTCTATGAAGAACAAGGGATAAAGAGACAATTGTTTGCACCTAGGACTCCTCAGTAGAATGGAGTTGTGGAAAGAAAGAACATGATAGTTCAAGAGGTTGCTAGAACAATGATGAAGGTGTTGGTAAGAGACACTACTATGCATGACAAGTGTTTTCATTGATGGTAACTAAGTCTATCTTACACATCCGCATTACATAATTTGTTCATACCGGAAGTCAGAGTGAAGATTTGTCCAAGTCTGGGTAGTCAGAAATAGAGCATATGATAGGGTCTAGTATCTTGGTCCATATCTCTTCGGTGGTAAATCACAGTGTGCTACGGATCTGAGGGAGTGATAAGGATTGTCAGGACTATCTAAATCTAGAAATTTAGCTTCCGATGATAAAGGATTCAAAATTTATAAGCATCTGAGTATCAAGTTCCAATTAGTCAGTACAGTCAGAAGAAGAACAAGTCGACCTAGTATTTGATATTGGTCCGGATGAAGAAAATTTGTTGATTAAGTAATTTGTCATAACCAGTGGTATTGGCTGACATGATTGATGATTTGAGAACACAAGTTTTTGGTCCACATTGTTGTTTGTGCATGGATTTAGCCGACAGAGCAGAGTTCTTAATAAATGTTCTAAGTTTTCTTGAAGCCGACTACAGTTGATTGAATCTCTTGATGTGGATATATATAGCTGATGGATTTGAGTGTTTTGGTGTGTTTGTGTGGTGTGGTGATGGAGTAAATGCGAAACGGTTAGAAAGAAGTGTGAAGGTGAAGATCTAATCTCAGATTATGGCCAAAGTGTGAAATAGAGCAGAGTAAGGATGAAGTGTGTAAGATCAGTATTCTGTGCTTAACCGAAACTAAATTTTTGCATTGGTAGATGCTATTCATTAGTTCAAACATTCTTTAATCTTCTTGTAATCATTTATGTAGGCAGTGAGCCTCTTGGAGCAGTGAACTCTGGGCAATGTGCCCTGAAGGCATGTGCCTTCCCCATTTGTAATAATTTTAACAGAGTATAATTTCTTGTGGGTTAACCCCCACCATGGTTTTTCCCTTAACCGGATTTCCACGTAAAAATCCTAGTGTTATGTGTGTTGATTATGTTTCTGCTCATGTGTTGTTGATTTATGCTTTCATGGTTATATCATTAATTTGTTAATAAGTGAAAAGGAAGGTAAATTGTTGCAAGTGTTAAAGTTTGTGACAACTGATTCACCCCCCTCTCAGTTGTCTGCCCTTATTTCAACAGAAGGAAGGAGATCTATCGAAAGTTTTCTGGAAAGAAGCTATACATACTGTTGTCTACATTCAAAATAGGGTTCAAGTGAAAGGTAATGGTACTAAAACTCCTTATGAATTGTGGTACGGAAGAATTCCTATAGTAAAATATTTCAAAGTTTTTGGAAGCAAATGCTATATCAGAAGAGATGAAGATCTAGGGAAGTTTGATGCAAGGTGTGATGAATGAATCTTCCTTGGATACTCTACAAAGAGTAAGGCCTACCGGTGCTACAACAAAAGGCTAAAAAATATTGTTGAAAGTGCAAACATGAAGGTGGATGAAGACAAAGGAAGAATTTCATATCTGAGTAGCTATAAATTAGATGAGCTTGTTGCTATAACAAATGAAGAAAAAGTTGATCAAGAAGACAGTCAAGATGAAGAAGAAAAGGCTTCGGAAAGCACTGCCAAGACTCCCAGGTCTGTAAGAATTAATCATTCTGAAGATCAGATTTTAGGAGACAAAAGCAAAGGGGTATTGACAAGGAAAAGAGTTGCAAAAGAATAGGTGAATTATTGTTTGCTTTCAAAATTTTGAACCTAAAATTATGAATGAAGCCTGCAATGATGAAAATTGGGTAAAAGCTATGGAAGAGGAGCTGATGTAGATAGAAAATAATCAAACTTGGGAACTAGTTCCTAGACCTGTTGATAAGAATGTGATTGGCACCAAATGGGTCTTTAGAAACAAGATGAATGAGAATGGTGAAGTAGTAAGGAACAAAACAAGATTGGTATGCAAAGGATACTCTCAGGTTGAAGGGATAGACTTTGAAGAGACCTATGCTCATGTGGCAAGAATTGAAGCAATTATAATGTTTTTGGCATTTTAAGCATTCAAAGACTTCAAAGTGTATGAGATGGATGTTAAATCTGCATTCTTAAATGGTGAGTTGGAAAAAGAGGTCTACATTGAGCAACCAGAAGGATGTCAATTATCAAAACAAGGTGATATGGTGTGTAGATTAAAGAAATCCATGTATGGACTGAAGCAAGCCCCCAAAGCCTGGTATGCAAGGCTAGACAAGTATTTGTTACAATTAGGATTCAGTAAAGGTACTGCTAACAACAACTTGTATTTCAAAATCAATGATAACTAGATCCTGATTGTTGTGGTCTTTGTTGATGACATTATCTTTGGAGGAAATGAAGACATGTGCATGAAGTTTACAGGTGAAATGCAAAATGAGTTTGAGATGTCTATGTTTGGTGAAATGAATTTCTTTTTGGGTCTGCAAATTAATCAATCAGATAAAGGAATTTTCATATCTCAGTCCAAGTATGTGAAAGAGTTGTTGAAGAAGTTTGGGATGGAAGACTCTAAACCGACATGTACTCCCATGGTAACTGGCTGTAAGTTAAGAAAAATTGATGAATCATGCAAGACTGACCAGAAAAGGTACAGATCCATGATTGGAGGACTGCTTTATCTAACTCAAACCAGACCTGATATAATGCATGTAGTTTGTCTTGTTGCAAGATTTCAAGCTGATCTAAGAGAGTCACATGTGATGGCAGTTAAGAGAATCTTGAGGTATTTAAAAGGCACACTAGATCATGGCTTATGGTATCCAAAGGATAATGATTTCACTCTCAGTGCTTATACAGATTCAGATTGAGCCAGAGATGTTGATGACAAAAAAAGTACAAGTGGAGGCACTTTCTTCTTGGGTAATAAATTGGTCTCATGGCTGAGCAAGAAACAAGATTCAATTTCTTTGTCAACTATAGAAGTAGAGTATATTGTAGTAGTATGTTGTTGTACCCAAGTGTTATGGATGAAGTAGACTTTGAATGACATAAGAGTTGTGTATGAAGATCTAGTTGCAATCTTCTGTGACAATACAAGTGCTATAAATATTTCATAGAACCCAGTGATGCACTCAAGAACAAAGCATATCTCTATAAGGTATCACTTTTTGGGAGAAAAGGTGATAGAGAATGAAGTAAAGTTAGAATATGTGTCCACAAAGGATCAGATTGTAGATATTTTCACTAAGCCTCTGCCTAAGGATACTTTTGAGTATCTCAAAGAAAAGTTAGGGGTCATTACCCCTCTTACTCTAAACTAAGATGCATAGGAATGCATAAGTCCAGTGGTGCTCAAAGTTTCATTCTTTGATTGGGATTAATGTTTTGAGGGCTATCTCTCAAGGGGAGTAGCTAGATGTTCCTAATAAGGAAAGTGTTGATAACAGAGAAAGTTTTGTGGATCAGAGTTGCAACATGCAAGTATGTGCCCTTTACCGTTGATGTCAAAGGGGGAGAGAAATCATGTGAAAAACTCAGAGAAGAAAGAGTGCAAATGTGTAAAGAGAAAGGGGGAAAATCATATCCTGATGGTCTTTACAATTTTTCACATCATATGTTGCCATCAATGACAAAGGGGGAGATTGTTGCAAGTATGTGCCTAATCGGTGTTGTCATTGATGTCAACATATTATTGTTGTCATTGGTATCAAATGTGCTCTTGTTTTTATGATTTCTTGTAATGAGTTAGATGCTTTGTATTTGCCTATGTAAGTATTGGAAATCCTGATATTGAGGATATTGAGAAAATTTGGTTCTCCGGTGGAAACAATGTGTTGCAGAATATCTTTGTCCATAGAAGAACAATCCAATAGATTTCTCTACATTTCTTGTAGAATGAATAATTTTGTTTGTGGATTGGAAGTTATTTAGATACATGTCTAAAGATACTATATCTCAATTTTGAGCCTCCGGTATGAATATTTGAATTAGTTATGTTCACTAGAGTGAAAACTAATTTTTTGTATATTTGGTGGTGACAGGAGAATGTGTTATGCTCCGCATTCCTCCGCGGTTAAGTATTTCAGCCTGTGGTTTTGGAATCAAGTTGGTAATGATAACAAGTTCCTTCAACTCCAATGGTTCATGATTTGGTGGTCCGCAAGCAATCTTTTCTATATGACAATGGCTGACAATGTTGTTCAAGTGCTTTGGTTTGAAGAATCCTCCTGACAAATTGGTTTAAGGTTGTGTGGATGTTCTTGGTGATTACAATGTGCTTGTGGATGTCTCCTAATCATGTTCCTACTTTTGGATTGGTCCGCAAAGAGAAATTCGGATCGTAGATGAAGATTATTCTTAGAAGATTTAGTGTTAACACCAGTCTTGGCCAACTTGGTTGTTTTCACTACTTGCAGAGATGCATCGAAGATTGTGAAAGTGTGTCGTAGCGTGGAAGATTGCATTTGAGTCCCAGCTAAGGCATAACATGCTCCACATACACTTTTCCCTTAGCTAGTTTTGTTTAGGTCCAGACCTATTTCTATGTATGTTTGTAATGCCGCCCTTGGAGATTGTTCCAATGGTTGATGAATGTAATGCCGACCTTGATGTACATTCCAAGGTTGATGAATTGTATTAAAGCATGTAATGTGGTTGCAAAAAAGGTATCCAAGTGTGAAAATGAAAAGATAAGTATGAAGGTGTAAAACATCAAAGCAAAGGAGATATATTGTGCTTAAATGGAACTGAACCTAGGCATGGAGTAGATGCTATCAAATCAATTCATCAATCTTGGCAGTAAGCCTAAACATTTGTAGTGAGCATATTGGGCAGTGAGCCCTAAGGTAGTGAGCCTCTATTTTTTGGTATTGTTATAACTTATATATTTTTGTGGGCTAACACCCACCGTGGTTTTTCCCTTTTAGGGTTTTCCACATAAAAACTTGGTGTCTCATGTGTTAATGATGTTGTTATGTTAAGTTTCTTATTTCATGCTTTCATGATCAAATCTAAATAATAGTGAACAAGTGTTTGATGTGGTAATGTTCATTAGTGATCAAAGTTTTGAAGACAACTGATTCACCCCCCCTCTTAGTTGTCTGGTGCATTTCAAAAGTAAATGCACTACATATTCTTGCTTTGTATGTGAACGCTTCAGAGTTTTTGGCCGTTTGGTTTCTTAATTTGGTGAAATTGAAATTCAAATTTCAAGGGACCCCTATGGTCCCTATTGTGGAGAATGGTTTATCTGGTGTGAGGGATACTGAATTGGGCCATATTTGATTTTGAGGATTTTTGGAGAAAAATGCAATCTGAAGGCCTAACTTCTCTAGCAGACAAAATTGTTAGCAGTGGGTTGGACAAACCTGGAGGTTTCCCACTCGTAGTGTGTTGTCTCGAATTGGTTGTAGCTTGTGTCAATAGTTACTTTGAATCGATTTCCATAGCTCTGAATTTGGAGGAGTATGAAGATAATGTCGATGTTTCTGTATCTTCTACATGGACATACTATAATGAAAGGAAAGACTGGTGTCAAACTTGTATTTCCAAGAGTTGGTTGGAAATTGAGAGAAAAGGGAAATCGCGGCTCCCTGCCAATCTTAAGAGGAGTTATATAAAAGAAGAGATTTCAAACATGATAACCTTGCTTAATCGTGTAGTTGGGAGCCTGAAATCAGATACTTTCACTTTTTGGATGTGCATATTTATTTTGCTAATATGTGGAGACCATCATATTGATTGGGCAAGGATAATTAGCGAAAGTATGCATGAACACCTGCTAAATTTCTCGTGAGATGTAAAGTTTCACATGTGTTCCCAGCTAGTTTATGTGTTGGCTCGTAAAGAGGCTACTTAGCCTGGTCTAAGCTTTCAAGGAACTTTTGCCACTAGTACACCTGTGTATCAGACATTTCCTCAGTTAGAAAACTAAAAGTATCAAGGATTTTCGGAGAGTGAACGATGCCTTTTCTATGTGGTTGACTAAGAATATTGATGGCTCATTGGAGGGAAGATTTTCAGCTGAAGCAACTGCATTGGTCATGAATTTTGGAATCTTTTACATTTAGTTTGATTGTTTTTCTTACTTGAGAATTAGGGATTATGAAAATGCCTCGTTGAAGTTGCCACGATACCCGTTTGACTATCTTGTGCTTCTAGTGGTATGTCATCAAATGGTGGATGTAAATACAAGGTACCATGCCATAAAAAATAAAGGTTACTCTTTTCCTATGTCTTTGTCATTTTAATCTTGCAAAAGTAACAATAGCACCAGAAGTGTTGATAAGTTGTTGTCTGAGTTTAGTCTCCATAGTTTGTTGTCTTGTGCAGCCTTTGACAATAAGAATTATGTAAAATAAAATATGCATGGAGGAGGGTCGTATCTGCACAAACACTATTTTGAAGACTTCTAAGAGGATTGTTTGGATGAGAGGGAAGTGTAGAGAAGGAGTTGGATGAGACTAACTATTGACCAGATCTGAGCCTTCGAGTTGAATATTCAAGTCCCTAACATGGTTGATGACAAGTCCAATATTATAGATGAAGGCTATCATGCTACTTTGCTATGGCCTCTACCTCCTATGAAATGGTCTGAAAAGGAAATCACGGATGTGAATTTTTGCTCTTCCCAAGTGATAAGAAGGATAGAGAAATGGTTGAAGGGAAAAGTGAAAGAATGTGTTGGTTCAGCAATGCCTAGAGAGTCAACCTCTTAGGGTCAAAATAGATCTCAAACTGCCCACTCTCAGAGAAAATCATCTAGTTTGGACCCAACTCTCCAGAGAGTTGGCTCACAATTGAATGGAGATGGTGATTGGCCCCCTGATGAGGTCAGTAAACTAAAAATGAGAAGGATAGTCAACCAGTAAAGAGTAATACCAGATTGGTTGCTTCCTCATCGAAAGCAGACCATGTGCCATTTGTCAACAACCTTGTAAGTGATAATGACTCTTTCATTTTTACTCAATTAAGAGAAGATAATAGGTTGCAATCTCTACTAAGTGCCTCAGGTTCTCTCAATCCAAATGAACCCCTAGAGCAAAATTGTCCACCCATGCCTATGGATGGTACTATGAGTGTTGTTAATGCTACTAATACTCCCTTCCCATCTCCTACCTGGTTAAATAAAGTAGTTGAAAAGAAGAAAAGGTATACACCACTAGTGGATGCATGTATTGATACTATGGCTAAGTTACTACATGATACCCCTAAGCCTAAACATGCGAGGAGGATGTCAAGGATGGTGATTGATCCTACCTCAGGAAATCAATTTTTAGAAATTGCAGATCCAGTGGGGAATAAGAATGAAGATGAAGTGACCAAAGCTAACTTTAGGATGAGAAGAGTGGATTTGGGACCTTCTACTACTAAAGGTGATCTCTATCATGTTAAACACTCGGTCAGCAATATATCAAAAAGGGTCAAGAGATAGCAAGAAGAGAATTCTAAGCTTCAAGCTCAAGTAAGTTCTTTATCATTATTTGTTTAGTCAATTGTTAAGATAGATTAGTCCCTCAGTAGAAGCCCCTCCTAATATGAGTCTGAGTGTCCCTGATCCTAATTTGTTACAACAAGTAAAAATATCATTATCTCTAAGAAATTCTATGGATCAGTGGGTTGAAAAGGTCATTTTTGATGGTCTTTTGTTCATCGAGGAGGCAGTTAAGTTGTTTGATTCCATTTATGGAAAAAGAGAAACTTCAATTGTGGAATTCCAAATGGTTAGGAGTGATCATAACAACCTATATTTAGCTTCTAAGAAGATACAATAGATGGCCAATATGGATGTTGGTGTCCTAGTGGCTGAGAAGATCTTGAATGATCCTGGGGAATTAGACACGCACGTATGGGATGATGCAGTTGAATGGAAGCTCTGTCTTATAATATCTGCTGAGGATGAGATGAGCAAAGCAATTGCCACTTATTTCTCAGAAATGATGAGGATAAAAACAAATTTTGTTGTCATAGGAATCGAAGCTAATGGGACCGATGATGAAAAGCTACTAGATGTTAAAGAGATCAAATAGAATTTCAAGAAGTTGGTAACTGAGGAAATAATGAACTATGATATTACAATAGGGGAATCACTTGATAAATTTGCAAGGATAGTGGCCTATATCAAAACGGTTAGGAGCGGATTCGATGATGTGCATCAAAAGGTGGCAGATGCGGATAGAGAAGCGAGCAAAAGAAAATGCCAAATTAGCATGACTAGGACTCCACTTGGAATGTTTTTGACACCTATAATCAACAAATCCAGGACATACAAAGTGAAGTTGCGGGCACAAGCATCTCAAACAGCGCAAAGTAGCAATGGAAATGAAGACGAACAAGAGAGAGAAGAGGAAGTGACCGATGAAGTTGATAATGGAGAAGAGGATGTGGCAATCCTCAATTGATTTTCTTTTCATATGCTTTAGTTACTTTTTAATATTTGCTCAAAAACTATTGGCTCTGGAGGGCCCTTTATATTATTGTTTAAACTTCTTTTAATCGGTTGTCTTCAAGAAGTCATTAGGGTTTAAAGAGGGTTATGGTTCGTCTTAGCTATAAATTTGATTAGATAATTGATGCATGAATCTTTTGGCAAACTATCTTTTGGTGATAGATCAATTTTGACTTTCTATTCAATTGCTTTATATACATGCAAAAGAAATCAATGCAGTGGAGATTTGAATGATTGTAAACTTCGTGTTATGGTTATTTGGATTCATATTCTTCCTATGTTGAATCTGTTACGACTGGTGTTGATGATATTTGTGTATTGATGGTGGTTGGATATCTGTAATTCTTGCTCACTGCTGAGAATTGTTTATCTTTTGATACATTGTTCATGGTGGTGATTATGTGGTACTTAGTATTTATTTTATTGATTTTTAGATGTTATCTTGGTGGAAGCCTTTGAGCTTCTGATTATTTGGATGTATCCTACCTTTACTCCTTTCTGGTTAAAAGCACCGCCTTTGCCTTGCTTTCTGGCTAAAAGCAATACTAGTTTTCGTTCATGAGAATATCAATCGAAGGTAGCTGCACCTTGTAAAAGAAGCATAGAGCCTTTGTATAATACCAATATAATAGGCTCAATTGTTGTTACATTTGTCATCTAGCCGAGCGTGAGTATATAGAGTTAGGTGACAAATATGTTAACCAACAAATTTTTGGCGACTCTACTGGGGAATCAAATGCAAATCTTTTTATATTTTCTGTGAGTTAATCTATAGCTAGACTTTATGGTTCTTCGTGGAAGATGTGCACCAGTTCTACAGCCTAACGTAGACTAGCTAGTAGGAGATCAAGAAGATATCATTATCGGTCTTCAACTTGTTGCCTGGCAGACCAGAAGAACAAACCAACAGTATCAGCAAGTTGACGAAGTGATTGAAGAAGAAGAAGAAGAACTTGGTGAGATCATAAGATAAAATGCACATCATTTTGCTGACGCTTGGGAGATTGTCTTTATTGAAGGAGTTGTTCTTGTGCCTAGAAGAGAAAGGCCCTTACAAATTCAAGCAGTCCTTGACCATAGACAAAGAAATCCTGTTGTCAGACCAAGGAATCAAGTTCATGCTCACCCTCACAATAACCAGTAAGTGGTTTGGTGACTACTTTTTTATTCTTGTTATATGGACGTAGTTGTGAAAGTTGGCTATGAAAAGATATACCTGAGGTGATAGATAAAAGGGTATTGCTAACATTGACTTTGATTTGCTCTAATTTTTAAATTTCGCTCCTTTTACTCCTACAAGAAGAGTTAAGTCTTTAAGTAGGCTATCTTGTTGAAAGTAAGGAATACTGAGAGGGGGGGTGAATCAATATTCTACAAAACAACTTCTTAACATGTTTATTAATCCAATTCCCAAAATTAATAACATGAAAGCAGAATAAACATAAGAATAGCAACCATAAAGACATAACACATGGACACCAGGATTTTTACGTGGAAAACCCAAAAAGGGAAAAACCACGATGAGTGTTAGCTCACAATATATTATGATAACAATACCAAATTACAAAAGGCTCACTGCCATGGGGCTCACTGCCCAGAGAAATGTTCACTGCAGGTGGACTCATTGTCCAAGTGGACTCACTATCCATAGAGAAAGAAGAAAGAAGAAGAAAAAATGGCTCACTGCCAGAAGATGAACTGTTGTAAATGCATCTACCATATGTTGGATCATAGTTCCATTGAAGGTTCAATACACAGATTCAAAGGTCTTCATTTATTCTGCCCTGCTTCTCAACTTAACTACATATACTCTATTTTCTGCCCTTATTCAACTTTTTCTGCTCTGCACTCTGCTCATATTCCTTCACACTTTGAATTCTCATACATCACACACTCTCTCTTTTGCCTAAATACCTTAATCCATCAAGTATTTATATCTGCAATAAGATTCATCTCATAATCAAGTCGGCAAGACAGACATGAAGCATATAAACAATGTATTCTACCTTATCAGCTTAATCATGTGTACAAACAATAATGCGAACCCAAACAATCATTGAATAATCTTCAAACAAGTTGGCACCAAACATATAACCACTTAGATTTATTATTCAAGCAATATACCTTCGCTGCATAAAGATCTAACTGCCTATCGGCTTGTCTCTGATTCATAACCAACATTCATTCTTGACCTCTTAGCATACCTCTAGAACTGCAAGACAAAATATGCAATTGCGGAGAAATGCGGACCCTTTTTCTCAAGCACTGTGCACTATTCCTGTCTTAGTTCTGTTCACCTGGACTTAGACATTTCATAGCATGACTTCCAAAGGAAGTCAGATCTTGATCATTGGAATATAACATCATCAAATAGCTATGAACAACATACCTGAACTGCATATAATAATCTTCCACCACGGAGGCATATTGATCCAATCTCTGTCACTTACTCTGTATACTATCCATACTTAGTCTTTTTAGCCTTCCAGACCAGAATACTTTTGTGCCTTGTTGCCAAACCAAGTTGTTCTTCTAAAGTAGTGTCTCTTTGTCATCCTAGTGAAATCCCTTTACCTTTTTGCCATCAATGACAACATGCAATTCTTCATCAAAGCAGTGTCTCTTGCCAACACATCTTCCCCTCCACCTACAAGAGAATCCGCCAGGTTCTCTTGTCAAGTCTTAACCCTTGAGGTATTGTTTTACCACTTCAAGCTAGTTTTCCTCTCTACATCCCTTTCAATATGGCTCAACCTCCACCTGTTCCATGGGGAGTTGCTATCGGACCTCTGAGACTAGGGGCTAACTTACATGATTTACCGAGGGGGTCTAGCAAAATCATACCCAAATTTAGGGGTGATGGGAAAGTTACTCCAAAAGAGCACATAAATGCCTTTTTTGCTGCTTGATCCATTTTAGGAGTCCAACATGAGGATGTATTTGTTAGATTGTTTGTTGAGTTTCTCACTGATGCTGCTTCTGAGTGGTTCTACCACCTCCCTAATGCTTCTATTAGAGACTGGGCCTCTATGAGACATCAGTTTGAAGATAGATTCAAGACAGTCGATAATGAACATACAGTGGTAGCCCAACTCTCCTCTATGAAGAAGGAAGTCCACGAACAAATGAGGGAGTATGTGGCTAAGTTCAACAAAGTCACGAATAGGATTCCCAATCATGTTATGCTACACCCTTAATATTGGTGTATATTGGGTTATGAATAGTCAGCTTGTGGCTATCTTAACTCCTAATTAAGTCATGTTATCATTATTATATTATTATTTAGTTAGATAGGTCAGACTAGGTCTTATATAGGGGTGTGTCTATTCATCCTAAGCATAATTAGGTATATATAGGAGGATGTGAGTCTTCTTTCATCATCATATTGTGAAGTGTGTTCTCATTGGAGATATTTGGAGGTTGCCCCCTCGAAGTGGCCTATTATTCTCAGTTATTATCAAGTACTTGCAGAATATTTCATATCATCTTCTTCCATTGTGCAATTTATTTCATTACAAGTGATATCAGAGCATGATCTTGGCACCGTAGAGGCAAGGTTTTTTCTCAATATTGGAGGCGATTTTGGGAAGAGAATAACTTTCATATTTTAGCAAATTTTTTAAATATTTTTAAAGGGTTTTTGAAGACCATATTAAAGAAGCTACAGTCCATATTTCAGAGGAATTGGAGTAGAATTGAGAAAATTATTGCAAAATTATGATTTCTACACAATTTATTTGGGATCTACATATCTCTCATATCTGGCTGAATTAGAGCCTGATTTTTATTGGGTTTTTGAAGACATACTAGAGGAGACTACAGTCCAAAAATTAGATAATTTTGAGCAAAAATAAGTGAGTTATTGGAAAATTAGTGTTTCCACAAAATTCGCTCTCAAGGCTGCAAATCTGCTTATTTCTTGGAGATTTTTCTGGGTGAGGTATTTTGACCCTAGTAAGCTATAGTAAAAAGTTTAGATAATTTAGGTTTCATTTGTGTGATTTATTTCAAAATTATTGGTTCTGATCATGATGGGGCCTGCAACAAGGGGCAAAAAGAATGTTGTCACACCGGGGAAGACTTTTGATAAGGATGGGGTAACAATAGAGGATACTAATCATAATGAGGAAATCATTAAGGTCAAGGAAGAAATTTCCTCAATTAAGGTGGATATGTGTGACCTAAGAGGAGATATATCGGATATACGAAGCATGTTAAGCACCTATATGAATGAACCAAGAAAGGAGTTCTCAAGCAACCAAGGTGAAACCTCCAAGTTGGCTAATACTAACACAAATTTTAATACTCCTATGGGATCTAGGAATTTGTTTCCAAAGGTGGATATGTGCAAGTTCAATGGCAAGGATCCTCTAACATGGATAAACCAAATGGAGAATTTTTTTGAAGTACATCAAATCCCATATGGACAAAAGGTCACGATGGCTTCCCTATATCTAGAACCAGATCAATTTATTTGGTATCGTTGGCATTGTACTCATTGGAGGAAAAAAGGTCTCATTGTCTCATGGTCAATTTTTACAAAGGAACTCCAAACACAATATAGCAATGGTGTGACAGACAACTTCTTTAGCCAGCTTGCTAAACTTCAACAAACAAGATCAGTAAAGGATTATATTCAGAAATTTCAAAATCTATCCTTAAGAGTGGATACAATTACAGAGGAGAACTTGAATGATTTATTCTTGGGTGGTCTCAAGGATCACATTCAACATGAGGTACATATGTTTAGTCCTAGCTCAGTAAATGAGTCTTTTATCTTGGCACGCAGGGTAGAGGAGAAGTATTTGATTCCTAAGAAGCAAGGGGCTAATGTGACAAGAGAGAAAGGATATTCAACACCTTCTCTTCCTCAACCTACTAGGTTGAATCCATAACAAATTGCGAAGAAAAGAGCAAAAGGGTTGTGTTTCAATTGTGATAGCAAATACAATCGAGGACATAAATGTAGTGAAAAGAAATTGTTCTATATTGAAGGTCCAAGTGAGGAAGAAGAGAAGGAACCCATATTAGAGGAGGGTAGGGAGTCAAGTGAGGAATCACATGATTCTTAACCAATCATTTCTTGTCATGCACTCTCAGGTTTCAGTGCGCCACAAACTCTCAAGGTAGCAGGTTTTTTAAAGAAGCAAAAAGTAACGATGTTGATTGACTCAGGTAGTACTCATAA
This sequence comes from Cunninghamia lanceolata, assembly GCA_027924645.1. NCBI lineage: Eukaryota > Viridiplantae > Streptophyta > Pinopsida > Cupressales > Cupressaceae > Cunninghamia > Cunninghamia lanceolata. Next base: position 17,764,534 of record BSBN01000112.1, on the reverse strand, counting down.
TTTCATCAACAAAAAGTTGGCAACTCTTCTAAATTATTTTATATATCCAGCCCCAGAGTTTTAGGTTTTGATTGCAGATGGTGGTACACTTTGTTCTTTGGGGAAGTGCCATAGCATTAAATTATCCATGGGAGATTATCAACTTGATACCCTAATGTATGTGATATCCATGAGTGCAACAGATATTGTTTTGGGAGTACAATGGCTTACTGCATTGGGAACAATTGAGATGAACTTCCAAGAACTATTCATGAGATTTCAATCAGAAGGAAAGGTAGTAGAGATAAGGGGGTTGAAGGCAAAATCCCCACCGATGGTAAGCTCTCATCAAATGCAAAAGTTGCTTAAGAAAGGAGCGGATGGATTTGTGGCCCAGCTATGTTCATTAGAAGTCTCTCAATCTAATGCTCCTACTCATCCAGATTTACAAGCAATAATTGATCTTCACTCAGTGGTTCTTGGAGATATGCCTAAATTACTTCCTCCTAAGAGGGATCATGATCATGACATACAACTAGTTCCAGGGAGCCAACCACTGAACATCAGGCCTTATAGATACCCACACATACAAAAAAGTGATATAGAAAAAATTGTTGAGGAGATGCTAGAGGCAGGAATTATCAGGCATAGCCAAAGTGCTTACTCCTCACCTATGGTGATGGTGCGTAAGAAGGATGAAACTTGGCGAAAGTGTCCAGATTATAGAGTGCTCAACATGTACACCATTAAAGATAAGTTTCATATTTCAGTCATTGATGATTTGCTAGATGAATTGAATGGAGCTATGTATTTTACCAAGTTAGATCTTAGATTTGGTTATCACCAAATTTAGATTAAGGAGGAAGATATTTGTAAGATAGCATTTCAAACTCATGAGGGTCATTATGAATTTTTGGTAATGCCATTCGGTCTTACCAATGCACCATCTACATTCCAAAGTTTGATGAATTCCATTTTTAAGAAGTCCTTGAGAAAGTTTGTGTTAGTGTTCTTTGATGATTTATTGATTTATAGCAAGACTTGGGAAGAACATTTGCAGCATATAGATCAAGCATTACAATTACTTAAAGATCATCAACTCTATGCTAAGCCATCCAAGTGTACTTTTGGTCTTAAGAAGGTGGAGTATTTGGGACACATAGTTTCACATGAAGGAGTAAAGGTGGACCCTAACAAAATTAAGGCTATCATGGAATGGCCTATTCCAAAAACCATTAAGAAACTAAGGGGTTTCTAGGGATTGATAGGGTACTATAGAAGATTTGTGAAGAATTATGGTCATATAGCAGTACCCCTCACCACTCTATTAAAGAAGGATTCTTTTCATTGGAATGAGTCCGCTAATGCAGCCTTTGAGAAATTGAAGGAGCCTATGTGTACAACTCCAGTACTTGCCACTCCGGACATCACCAAGGAATTCATTGTGGAATGCGATGCTTCTGGAAATGGGATAGGAGCAGTTCTCATGCAAGAAGGTCGACCAATTACTTTTGAGAGTCATCAATTAAAGGGTAAGAATCAGCTCAAACCTATTTATGAGAAGGAAATGCTAGTGATCCTTCATACAGTTAAACAATGGAGACCTTATCTAATGGGTCGACACTTCAAGGTTAAGATAGATCATGATAGCCTAAAATATTTTTTGGAACAAAGTTTATCCTTTGAAGAACACAAAAATGGGTCACTAAGATGTTGGGATATGACTTTGAAATTGTATATAAGAAAGGGAAGGAAAATATTGTGGCAGATGCACTTTCTAGGAAGGATGAGAAAGATGAAGCCTTATTGTATGCCTTTTCAATATTACAAGCAAATTGGTTGGAAGAATCCAAAGTAGAGTGGCAAAATTATGTTGTGTAAAGTAATCTCATCCAACAATTAAAAAGTGATCCTAGTAGTTCAGATAAGTTTTGTTTGAAGGGGGATACTCTTTGGTATAAAGACCCCTTGTATCTCTGCAAGAATTCCACTCTTAAACACAAGATTCTCACAGAGCTACATGAGTCCCCAGTTGGTGGTCATTCAAGATTTTTGAAGACATATCATCAGGTCAAGCAAGATTTTTTTTGGGAAGGGCTAAAAGGTGATGTTTAAAAAGTTGTGGCTGAATGTTTGGTTTGTCAAAGAAATAAGGGGGAGACAATTAAGACACTAGGTCTCTTGCAGCCCTTATCTATTCCTAGCCAACGTTGGGAAGAGGTATCCATGGACTTCATCACAGGGCTTCCCAAATCTAAAGGTCATAATGTCATCATGGTAGTAGTTGATCACCTCACTAAATATGCACATTTTATTGCATTATCACATCCTTTTATAGCAAGTGCAGTGGCAAATTTTTTTTGGAGAATATCCAAAAGCTACATGGTACACCTAAGGTTATTGTCAGTGATCGTGATCCTATCTTTACTAGTCACTTTTGGAAAGATTTATTCTCATGTTTGGGTACTCAATTGGCTCATAGTTCTTCATACCACCCTCAATCAGATGGGCAAACTAAGGTTATTAATAAGTGTTTGGAAGGATATCTACATTGTTTCACTTCAGAGAAACAGTCTCAATGGGTAGATTGGCTACCACTTGCAGAATAGTGGTATATGTCATGCCCACATTTCCCATGTGGTCTCAACACGCAACACATGTGTCATGTCCACATTTTTCATGTGGTCATGACATGAAATACAAAAAATTTTCCATGCATCCCTAGAAACCCCCTCGCATGCATTAGCGTGCTTGGTGGTAATACACATAAGGCGTAAACATGTCAGTCAAAGGTGGGGTAATGTGATCACATGCGCATTTCCCCTACGCGATGAAGGCCAACTAGGGGGTTGATGAGACATGAATAATGTTGCTAATAGGGTTAGGATCGAAGATCAAAACCCTAGGTTTACCTAAGTGGATGATGGGATTTTGACACAAGTCAAAATCAAAGGTCTAATTCTAATGCACCAGAACAAATTTAATGTCAAATAACAATGTCGACAAGCTGGCATAAACAATAATTTAACACTATGCAAGGTTAAATTTACTAACTTAACTAAACCCTAAATTCTGAAAAAAAGTCGACAGCATAACACCTCACGGGCATGAATAGGGTTTATTCCAATTAATTAATTTTTGGTCAAAAGTTTACTAGGTTTACTAGATGGTTAAAAATGACTAATTAGCAATTTAACTACTAACGCTAGAATAATTAAGTAAACGCAACTGATTTACTTAATAGTAAAATAAAATTAATCTCATAACTTAATATCCACAAGCAATAATTAATTTCAATTAATTATACATTAATTATGTTTCAATAATCACATAAGAAGGGAATTAAGTATATTAATTAAACCCCACTTAGATTAATTAAAAACCATAACTAAGGTCCTCTAACTTAATAGACTAAGCTTTTAAATGATCATATAACATTAAATGGAAGAATAAAATTTCAAAACTTCTCCCCAGTGGAATTACAATTAGTAAAAACTAACTAAACTAGTTAAAATACACACCCATTATTAATCTCCCCTAAATCCCTCTTTATAAAATTAAAATAACCAAAGAGACAAAAATAAAAGGAGAGGGAAACTTAAATAAAAACAAATTTAAAATGCAAACCCTAGAAGCTCTCACACTAAAATAATAATATCATTATGGAAAGAAAAAAATAAACCTAACCCTACTTGTTCTTTCCTATTTTGTTTCTCCTCTCAAATTCCTCCATTTCATTTTCTCCTCTATGTCTTTTTTTTTGTTTTACAAATCTGATGGAGGCATCCATGGAGGGAGTCTCCAATGGAGGTATACACATCTGTATATATATATATATATATATATATATATATATATATATATATATATATATATATATATATATATATATATATATATATGTTGCAAGTATGGGACTAACCAGTGTTGTCATTGATGTCAACATACTCCTGTTGCATTGATGAAAAGGATTGGATGAGCTGAGTGCTAAGGATATTGAGAAAATTAGTCCTAATCAAGAACAGAGAAGAACAGTGAAGACAGTTGTAGACACCTAAAAATGGCTTCTACCATCGAACTGACTCCTGACATCCCTAAACATGTCAATTTCCCTCCTAACCAATTAATTAAATTTTTATTTAATTAATTGTCCCTTCATTACCCTATTTTCCATCATATTATCCCCAAAATTGAATTAATTTCATTAATTCAATAGTCTAAAACCTTAGCCAATTGATTTAATAAATATGCAATATTTATTATTTCAATTTCCCTCTATCCTAAGTCCTAAATCCACCTCACAAAATCCACCTCATCAATCCACCTCATCTCTTCCACCTCACCATGTGGCACATATAATTAAATATTCTTAATATTTAATTAGCTAATATCCTCCATTATCCAAAAATGAATTTAAAATTCAATTGTCCCCCACTATTATCCACTAATTGAATTTTTAATTCAATGGTCATCCACTAATTGAATTTTTAATTCAATGGTCCTCCACTAATTGAATTTTTAATTCAATGGGCTTCCATTAATTGAATTTTTAATTCAATTGTCCTCCACTAATTGAATTTTTAATTCAATTGTCCTCCACTAATTGAATTAAAAAATTCAATTTGTCATAATCCACTCTTCTCAAAAAAAAAAAATTTAATTCATCCATTATGAATTATAGATTCACAAATAATGAGAGCCATTGATCTCATCTTTTGATCCTCATCCTCCATTCCTTTTTCAAAAATCTATAAATGAAACCCTCACCCAAGCCATTCATAACAACTTCTTCTTTCATCAAAACCATGCTCAAATTTCTCTCAAATCTCTAATCTATCTATCCTCTAATCCTTCATCTACATCTATGTTGAAAGCAAGAGCAATCCACATTTGAATCAAATAGGGTTATCTAATCTAGGAGCTCTTGGGTGCAAGCTTCCTACTCCCTTGATGAGATTGGGTCTTCATGTGAGGTATTAGTTTGTGTTTTCACTTCATTTTGTTTTCTTAATCTACATTGGCACGCCCGGTGGGACCCATAAGGTCCATATCTAATCTTTTTTTTTGTGAGTTTTTATTTTGGAGACATGTTGTTTTTGTAAGTCCTGAGCATTTTCTCTCCTAACTTTCACTCACAAATCTGTCCGGCTTTCTTTGTCTTCCTTCTATTTCTTGGACTTTCTATTCTATCTCCTCTCTATTTCTATAGGTATCTTGAACGAAGAAGGGGAGACTATGGCAAAAATTTTCTAAAATCATCTGTTGACCAATTCTGTGCCATATTGGCACTATTTTCTGTATTAGTGCTATCTTCTATATTAGCGCTATCTTCCCTCTGTTTTAGCGCTATTTTTCTGTACTAGCTTAAGGGTCTGTGCAGAGTTGGGTCTGTTTTCTATAGGTCATCTAAGACCATCATCTCGAAACTACTAACATATTTTGTAGGGATTTAGTAGATTAGACACATCTTCATTGGTGCACCTAAAAAGAATCTGTGTGCCTTAGTATAAAGAACATTTAATTTTGGTGCAACTAAAATTAATCATTGCTTGCAACAAACAACTATCAAAACACTTCGATTTTGGGCTTTTAAAAAGAACCACAAATTGCATCAATGAAATCATTGGATTAAAAAGAACAACAATCTGCATTCTTCACTCATATAATCAAGAAAATCAATCTAATTTGTGTGAAGTATTTTTGTGATTTATTCTTGTAGTGTGAAAAGTGTATACTCTTCCCTCGCACCATTTGGTGACCTTGGAAATCAAAAGCTTCTCACAACACTTGCATTAATCACCCCCAACATAATTCAAAGATCTAAAATGAACCTTGTTTAGTGTGATGCAAGCATAAAGAATATGTATGCTCTCCCCTCGCGTCTTTGTATGAACTTGGGGATCAAAAGTATTTTTGTGGTTGTATTGCTTTTGTTAAATCTTTAGAGGGCCTGCCATCCCGCTTTGAAAGGTGGGAACGACCCAAGCGGCATCAAGCTAAAGCCAAGCTCTTCCAAGCCGCTATATAAAATAAGGCGTTTGGGATGAAAGTCTCAAGCGACAGGTGTTGTTGTGTTATACCAACAGCCAACCTCCCCCAAAACCCTCTAAGGCGTAACCCTTGGAGGCTGGGAGACTCCATAACAGAGAGTAGCACTGCCGCACGTATAACCACCTGAATTGATGCCCTTACTATGAACCATTGTTTAGTAAGCCAAAATCTTTCTATTTGTTGGCGCAGAAGGGAAACCTTTGAAGCGGCCCCGATTCATGCAGTTCTTAGCTGAGGTAGCAGGGACAATCTAAAGGTTTGGTGAGGGACAAGCCTTATAAGAAACCCAGATCTTGGTATGCATGAGAAGTGTGTGCAATTGTAAGGAGGAGCCGGTGCTACCAAGATCCTGGAGCTACCCACTTTGAATAGGTGCAGCTAGAAGATTCAACAAATACCGTCACATTCTCACCTTAGGTTGTTCAAAGTGCTTGTTAAATAAAAAAAATCACACATCTTTTTCAAAACAAAGCAAAATCTTGATTGATTATTGTGCTCGAATTATTTGCAACACATTGCCAAGAGACAAACCACATCATTTGATCACATTCCAAAAAAAAAAAATTGTCATCAAAAAGCTGTCTTTTAGGACCTTGACAGACACTGCTTTGTTTTAGTGCCATATCTATCTGATTGTGGTGCCATTTCACCTATGGATTGGTGCTATTCTCATATTGACTTACCTAAAACAAAGACCTAGTTAGTTGTGATCCACACCTTCTGCACTGCCATAATCCATAGTCACATCCCAAAAATCTGACAACAGTCCATCCATTTTCTTCCAAATTTTTTTAAAATCACACCTTCTCTTTTGACCTTAGAGGATTAATCACAACCATTGTTGGACCCCTTGGCTATATCAAACCCATTCAAATTCCTATCCGCTTGTCTTCAGTGATTTTTTACATACCTTTTGGACCAAATCAAAATCCTTGTCATAAAAAAATCATTTCAAAAATCCCTAAAATCTCCCAAATCAAAACATCATCAAAATTTGTCATCCTTTTGAGCTAAAAAGTGGCCTAGATTTTATCCTACACACACCATACCTTGCTTGGAAAGTCAATAGTCTACCTTCCAAGTGAAATCATTATGCCTCTTTGTGTAAGGTCATTAGTCAACCCCAAACAAAGAAAGACATCCCTTTTGTGCAAACCACAAATCTAGGTCCTATCTAAGCTCAATTTGTTGACTACCAAAATCATCCATATCACACATCAAAGAATCAAACATCAAACAAAATCTCCTCAAAAACAAACGTCATCTTTGGTCCAACATTTATGCAAAATCAATATCGGCCATCCACATCACCTTTCGATTGAAACCTTTAGCAATACATCCACTGCATCGCCTCTTCTACCTCACCCCACTATCACATCCATCTTTGGGTCCAACATAATCAATCAAATCCTCTAAGGTTTCTATCCCTATTTCATTTTCACATTGTAAATCAAACATATCCACTTGCATGCCCATCACGAGATCACAACACAAGAAAATCCAAGAAATGGCAGAGCAATATCCTGGCATAGGAATGCCTAATACCAACAGTCACAACATACCCATCAACCAATCATTCAACCAATCTACATACCCTTACATCCCCTCATATGGTCCCAATGAAAATTCCTCCCATTACTTACAACAACTACGACCATCACCACCACCACCACAACACATCCCCCTCGTATCCCAGGATGATTTTGATGTCTTAGCCTTCACACAAGACGCTGATAACATGGACATCCTTGACAAAGTCCTAAGGTCGGATCCAAACAGATTTCTAGATCATCTTCTCAAAATAGGTGCTCAACTACCCCCCATCAAGACATCATCACAACCATCCACCTCGACAATCGCCTCTACCCTATCAAATAACCAAGCATCCACATCCAACACCCAACCCACTATCTCTCAAATGACAACGCCCATCATCTCTCAAACGTCCACACCTGTCATATCTACCACCAACATGACCTCTACCACTACCACGTCTACCATTACTACCAATATCCCTAACCCCACCATGTCACAACCTGTCACCACATCCACTACTACAACAACGGTAAACCCTTCCATGCCACAAATTACCATGGGCAAACAAGGCAACATTACGCAAGCAAGTACATCCACAAGTGTGCCTCCACCTAATCCCAACACCATGGCATATCTGCGACAGTTGTTCTCACAACCACCATACAATACATCCAACCCATCCCACGCCTACCAATCCAATGTCAATCCGTCCACTGTCACATATCCACATAACATCATCTACACAATATCAAACAAATCCCCACTATCAAACCCCACCCCACTTCCAACATCTCACCAACCAATAGGCATACATACAACAACCATAACAACCATAGGATATCAACACTATTGTACAAGGCTTAGTCCAACAGGTAGCGGACCTACAAACTAGGGGCAAATGCAAACACTATTCCTTTGAGGATATTTGCCCCTACCCATTTGATCGTACATTATACATGCCCCCTTTCCCCAAGAACTTTGAGACACCTAAATTTGACAAATAAAGGGAAAGGGAGACCCTAGGGAACACCTTAGGGAGTTCTACATAGCTTGCTTAGAAGTCTCTAATAACGACACCTATTTAATGAGACTATTCCCACGAAGCCTCGGCGGTCAAGCCGCTGAATGGTTCGGACATCTCCCCCCTGGCATTAGGACTTTCCCTGAGCTTGCGGAGAAGTTTGTGAACCACTTCTCCTACAATTTTGAGCATGAAATACCCATGACCGACCTTTGCAACACCAAACAAAAGAACGGTGAAGCCTTCACTTCCTTCTTGCAAAGGTGGAGAGGCTTACCAAGCAAACTCCCATGGCCCATTCCTGAAAATTAACTCGTCACCATGTTCGTGGCCAACCTCAATCAGGAATTAGGGTTTCATCTGCAAATACTTCATGCATCTACCTTTGAAGAGGTCATCGACAAAGGCACTACCATCGAATGAGCCCTCATTGCCAAGGGCTCCATCAAACTGTACGACCCCAAATCTAACAACAACTACTACTACTACTACAAATCCAATAACAACACCCCCAATACCAACAACAATGCCAACACACCATCAAATGACAAATTACGTTATTGGGGGAAGAATAATAACAATCTAAATGATGGCGTCATGGATGTGAAGGCCGTCCAACATATACAAAACCAAACACCTACGCATACATATGCAACAAATGTCAATAACCAGAGAGGCCCAATTAAACCACGCAAACCACACAGACAATTCACACCCTTAGGGGAACTTGTCAAAGACATCCTTGATAGATGTCTCAAGCAAAATTTGATCACACTTCCACCCGTTAGACCCCGTCAAGAGAATGAACTAAAAGTCGCATGGTACAATGAGAACAACTACTGTGAATACCACCGCATGACGAGTCATAAAACAACCGACTACATGCAACTCAAACATTGCATCTAAGACCTTATCGAACAAAATCTAGTTGGTCTCGATCACAACGCCCAACCATCATCAAACGCCAACCTAGGAGCTTATAAGGATCCCCTACCTAATCATAACATCACCCCACCACCCGCATCTTATGACTCTATCGTAGGATGTATAGAAGCATCATCCCATCATGTCAACACAGTCACCATCCGCGCACAAGCACCTGATTGTGCTATTACAACCCACCGTGGCCGTGTATCCATTCGTACAGCCCCTCCCACTGAACCAACACCCACATCCATATCAGATCCCCTACCTCCTCACCCAAACACACGTGCACCACCTACCCACCAATATAACCTCTTAGAACACCTAGGAAAGACACCCGCACAAATTTCCATCCTCAAGTTGCTTCGCACATCTCCCCTTCATAAAGACGTCCTTGATAAAGCACTCTTGCAAACACAAGTCCCTGCCAACTTGAATATAATGGAATTCCAAGCCATGGTAAGACACATCGCCTCACCCCATCATCTCACCTTCTCAGAAAAGGACCTACTCGCCTCCGATCACATACATAACGACACCCTGCACATCGAAGTCCGCATCCACAAGCACACCATTAAAAGAGTCTTAATAGATGGTGGCTCCGGTCTCAACATATGCACTCTAAAAATGCTAAAACACTTGGGGTATTCTGATGTGGTTGTCGACACCAGCGAGTGCATCATGATCAAAGGATATGATGACACTAAATGCCTCTCTGAAGGCACTATCAAGCTTCCCATTCAAGTGGGATAGAAAATATTAGAAACCAAATGTCAGGTTCTTGATCTCAACCTCCCCTACAACATCCTTCTCGGCAGACCATGGATCCATGCCATGCAAGTTGTCCCATCCACCTTCCATCAATGCCTCAAATTCCCTCACAATGGCACAGAGGTCACAGTCTATGCCAATCCTCGCCCCTTCCAGTACTGCAGTTTTCTGGAAGGCCACAACCAAACCTTCTGCCCATACAATAAAGCCACCATTAAAGCCAATCCAACAGCATCAAATTCATATATCGACCCCACAAACATTGCCACCACGTCATCCCAAGCACCTCCACCACCCGAGGTCAAGATCAAGCTAACCGACATGGGATGTGGAGAATATGACTTGCACGGCACCTTTTGTGTGGGTACATTACCCAATCCTAAGACATTTGGCATCCCAAAAGTAGAGGCAGCCAACACAGTCATCATCAGGTGCAAACCCTCACCCATCTTTGAGAAGAAACACCTTCTGGATCAGGATGTACTTGAAGATATCTCATCCTGGCTATACAAGGATGAAGAACCTGAGCAAGAAGCCCCCACAATCCCAATAGAAATCTACGGCAAGGGTTCTGAAATTGTCAAGAGCATGGGCTATAAAGGACAAGGCGGTATAGGCCTTCATGAACAGGGAATCGTAGAACCACTGCAGGCAACAAAGAATCCCTATACTCAAGGGTTAGGGTATGGTCAACCGCAACGCATCCTCACTACCGACGAGTGTATCTTATTCGAGGTTGCTACGGCCTCCTTAGATTTCGACAATGTTAATGAACCAGGCCTTCGAGACTCCTTTAGCCATTTCGCCAACTTCTTCAACTCATCCATTTGTACCATTTACTCTGTCACCACTCTCCCTTCACCCTCCAATGACTTATCACTAGTTTATCCTGACCTCATTGATTGGGACCAACGGGGACCTCCTATCTTCGACATCGTACCTAACGATGAGGCCATCACTACAATGATGGGGGTAAGAGATCACTTCCCTTTGGGAGATCACAGAGCCGGATACATCATGGAACTCAATCCGGATGCCTATTTTGGGGAGACAACCCCTGCTTCCAGTCATAAAAACATAAAAATAAAAAATGGATCTGATGGTGAAAACCATTCCGCGGCAGTATCAGATCCTACAAAAATAAAAATAAACGATGTATCTCCTGGTGAAAACCTCCACGAGGTGCCAGAAGATGGAAGCATGGGCCTCCCTGAAATAGATATAGTCTATCCTGACAGATCACCCATCTTGGTCGAACCAGCTCAGGAAATGAACCTTGGAATAGAGGAAGAACCCAAAATCACATACAGAGCAGAATCTCTTAGCATACAAGAACAAGAGAACTTCTTGTCCTTCTTTACACGTAGAAATCACAATTTTGCATGGACCTATGCAGACATGCCAAGGCTAGATCCTGCCTTGGTTGTTCATCATCTTGCAGTACATCCTGATGCGAAACCAGTCAAGCAGAAGCTCAGAAAAATGAATCCTCAGGTGGCTCTCTTAGTCAAGGTAGAACTAAAAAAGTTACTAGATGTTGGGTTCATTCGCCCAATTGATTAACCTAAATGGGTTTCAAATCTTGTACCAGCTGCTAAACCAGATGGCTGAATTCGCTGTTGTACCGATTTTAGGGATCTCAACAAGGCCTGCCTAAAAGATGACTTCCCACTACCAAACATCGACATGATAGTGGATCTCACAACAGGATATGAAATGTTATCCCTCATGGATGGTTTCTCAGGATACAATTAGATAAAAATTGCCGAAAAGGATCAGCACAAAACGACCTTTATATGCCCATGGGGAACATATTGCTGGGTGGTAATGCCATTCGACCTGAAAAATGCAGGAGCCACCTATCAAAGAGCCATGACCATCATCTTCCATGACCTATTCCACCACATCATGGAAGACTATGTGGACGATTTGCTAGGAAAATCAAAGACCAGAGAAGAATACTTAGTGGTGCTAGCCAAGATCTTCGATCGGTTGGAGCAATACAATGTCCGTTTGAATCCAAAAAAATGCGTCTTCGGTGTCAACTCAGGCAAACTTTTGGGATACATAGTCTCGAGAAGAGGAATCAAAGTAGATCCCTCAAAGGTCAAGGCCGTCACTGAGATGCCACCTCCAACAACGCTGAAACAGCTGCGAAGCCTGTAGGGAAAACTCTAGTCTATTCGTCGATTCATTGCCCAACTTGCGGATAAGTGCCAACCCTTCCAGCATCTGCTCTTAAAAGACATAGCCTTCATCTGGAACACTCAGTGTCAGAGTGCCTTCGACCAAATAAAAGAATACCTGGCTAATCCTCCTGTGCTAACTCCACCAAGGCAAGGCGAACCCCTCCTACTTTACATCTCCGCAACAAAGACAGCCATCGGAGCCTTGCTAGCACAACTCGACGAGCAGGGGAAAGAAAGAGCCATTTACTATATCATCCACACCTTGTTCTCGTATGAGCTCAATTATACACAAATTAAACAAGCATTTTTAGCCCTTGTCTTTACATCCCAAAAGTTGAGACACTACATGCTCAATCACAAGACAAAGCTCATTGCTAAGATCGACCCACTGAAATATCTCCTAAACAGAGCTACCCTTACTGGCAGAATGGCTAAATGGGTCATGATTCTAACAGAGTTTGACATAGAATACACTGAGAGAAAGGCCATCAAAGGGTAGGTTATAGCAGATCAGCTAGTTGAAGCACCTATCCCTACAGAGCATCCTACAATTGCAGAGTTTCCAGACGAGGCCATCTTGACAATCACACCTCATAAAATCCACCTCATCAATCCACCTCATCTCTTCCAACTCACCATGTGGCACATATAATTAAATATTCTTAATATTTAATTAGCTAATAGCCTCCATTATCCAAAAATGAATTTAAAATTCAATTGTCCCCCACTATCATCCACTAATTGAATTTTTAATTCAATGGTCATCCACTAATTGAATTTTTAATTCAATGGTCTTCCACTAATTGAATTTCTAATTCAATTGTCCTGCACTAATTGAATTTTTAATTCAATTGTCCTCCACTAATTGAATTAAAAAATTCAATTTGTCATAATCCACTCTTCTCAAAAAAGAATCTTTAATTCATCCATTATGAATTAAAGATTCACAAATAATGAGAGCCATTGATCTCATCTTTTGATTCTCACCCTCCATTCCTTTTTCAAAAATCTATAAATGAAACCCTCACCCAAGCCATTCATAACAACTTCTTCTTTCATCAAAACCATGCTCAAATTTCTCTCAAATCTCTAATCTATCTATCCTCTAATCCTTCATCTACATTTGTGTTGAAAGCAAGAGCAATCCACATTTGAATCAAATAGCGTTATCTAATCTAGGAGCTCCTGGGTGCAAGCTTCCTCCTCCCTTGATGAGATTGGGTCTTCATGTGAGGTATTAGTTTGTGTTTTCACTTCATTTTGTTTTTCTAATCTACAACAGTAAGGAAAACGTATAAGATAAGATGAGAATTAGAGGATGTAGTATAATGGGTTTGTAAATATGTGTCTTAAGGTGATCCAGTAAAGATTTCAGAGGTCTGCATGAAGATCTGAAGAAGTTGTGGCTATTCAAGCAAAACTGGCTCCGACAAGAGCTCAGAGGTGACAGAGTGATACAGATAGGTCCGGTGTGATTCAGAAATGCATTATCCCATTCTGCGGATTTGAGGGAGTGTTGAGGAAGTCTATGTGAAGTATTGACTCGACTGGTTCATGGTTTGAAGGTCCGCAAGCATCTATTCTTTTGTGACAGTGGTGGCAGACTATGTTCTTGAAGTTCCGAATGAAGGAGAGAAGGATTTCAATAAGCAGATGAAGTGCGGATGTTCTTGGTCAATCAAGATATCTTGTGAAGGTCTTTGGATCATGTCCAGCCTATATTGGTGGTCCGCATTGGAGTTAGAGCCCGCAATTGAAGAATAACCTCTAGATGATGATGTTCTTCCTGAGACTAGCCGACCGGATGAGTTATACATCTTGTGGATGTTCTTGTAGATGTTTGCCGACTTAGATAATTATTCCGAAGTTGATGTCTTGTATAAATAAGGGGTTGCGAAGTCATTTCAAGTGTGGTCCTGTGTAGATGAGAGAGTGGTAGCAAGGAGGAGAGCGACAGGCAGAGCAGAAGTATTGGGCTTAAATAGAACTAATTCAAGCATGGTGAAGATGCTATTTTCTAGTTCAAGTAGGTGATACTTATTTCTTTGTAGATAGTGTGTCTCTTGTAGGCAGTGACCCTCTTGTGAGAAGTGTGCTCGAGCAGTGAGCCCTAATTGGCATGTGCCATTTTGTTCTTTCTATTCTTCTAACAGAGAATACAATCTTGGGTTAATCACCCCGTGGTTTTTCCCTTAACCAGGTTTTCCACGTCAAAATCTTGGTGTCTTATGTGTTGATGAGTTTCTGATTTTGATTTAATTGCATTATGTTTCATATTTGATATACTACTAATCACTAAGAGGATTTAAGTGTGAAATTGGAGAAAGGTTTGCACAACTGATTCACCCCCCCACTCTCAGTTGTGTACCCTAAGTCTAACAATTGGTATCAGAGCCAAGTTCCTCTAAAAAGAGCTTAACCGCTTGAGGAGATCTAGAATGTCATCTTACAAGAAGGATAGTCTGAAGTTTGATGGAACCAACTTTAATCTTTGGAAAGGTCTCATGAAATGTCACTTGCAATGTATGGGAATGGCATACTAGACCATGGCTACAACACAGTATACACCTCCATATGGTGCTCTGAAAGCCACAAATGAAATTACAGATGCTAAAAATAATCTATGGACTATTGAAGCTCTTCTAAGCATATTATCTGATTCAGAGCTCTCAAATGTTGTTGACCTACCAATTGCTTTTGAGATTTGGCAAAAACTGGAACTTTTGCATGAAGGAGACAAGTATGTTAAATGTGCAAGGTTACAGAGTCTAAAAGGGAAATTTGAAAATCTGAAGATGAAAGATGATGAAAATATCACTACTTTTATGCCAAGGGTTAATGAGATTGTTTGTGGAATTAGAAATGCTGGTGGAGTCTTGGATGAAGATGAGATTGTTGGCAAAATTCTCAGATCCCTTCCTACCTCTTATAAAATCAAGGTTGTTGCCATTGAAGAATTCAGAGCCCTTACAACTATCACAAGAGATCAATTAGCTGGCAAATTGGCTGCATTTGAAATGACCGAGTTTGGAGATGACCCCCCCAAGACTGAATCTGCATTCAAAGCTAGTGCCTCTGTAAAAGGTAAACAAAGGTTTGATCCGGGAGAGAACTCATCAAGGAAATCATCATGGTATAAAAAAGCAAGAAAAGACCTGGAAGAAGAAGTAGAAATTGTTCAACTTGAAGCCCTTATTTCAAAGAGACTGCTAAGAGGATCCGGTAAGTATGAAGGAAAATTGCCTTTTAAGTGTTTTAACTGCAATAAGATTGGTCATTTTGCCTCAAAGGGTCCAGAAATATTTTCAAGGCCAAATCCTAACAGATCAAGGTTCCAAAAGAATTGCTACTATGTTCATGAAGAAGATGATAATGAAGGAGTAACAGATGATGAATCAAAGACAGGAAACAAATCCGAAAGTGATTGAGTGTTTATTGCCATCAAGGAAGAAGAACCAATATCCTCTGAATCTGTCAATCATAAAATTGTAGAAAGAGCTCTGGTTGCTCAAATTGAAGAAAAGGATGACTGGGTCATTGACAGTGGTTGCTCTCACCATATGACAGGTGACAAAAATAAGTTCATAGATTTGGAAAGGTATGAAGGAGGAGTGCTAAAGTTTGGTGATAATTCTGCTAGTAGAATCAGAGGAAGAGGAACTATTTCTTTTGATGGAAGGAACACAACCGGTAATGTACTATATGTTGAAGGTTTGAAGCACAATCTTCTCAGTGTTGGACAGTTGGTGGACAAAGGCTATGATCTCCGGTTCAAGAATGGAAAATGCAAGATCTTTGAAAGTTCTAGAACAGAGATTGCATCCGGTACCTAAACTAAAGGTAATATCTTCCACTTGGTTGGTACTGGTAAAAGTTACTTATTTGCTCAAGTTGATCAAAGTTGGTTATGGCATAGGAGAATGTGTCATGTGAATTTTGATAATATCATCAAGATAAGCAATACTCAAGCTGTAAGAGATCTTACAAAATTGGTAAAACCTACAAATAGCTTGTGTAAAGAATATCAGTTGGGTAAGCTGAGCAAAGTCACATTCAAGAGTAAGGAACTGTCTTCTACTAGATTATTGGAATTAGTTCATACTAATCTTTGTGGCCCGGCAAGAACCAAGAGTGTGCAAGGTGATAGATACTTCATGTTACTAATTGATGACTATTCCTGGATGATGTGGGTAACCTTTCTGAAAGAGAAATCAGAAGCTCTTGAGAAATTCAAAATATTCAAGGCTATGGTAGAGAATGAAACCGGATTAAAACTGAAATGTCTAAGGTCTGATAGAGGTGGGGAATTCACATCCGGTGAGTTCTTAGAGTTCTCTGAGAAACATGGAATAAAAAGATAGTTATCTGCTCCTAGGACTCCACAGCAGAATGGAGTAGTGGAAAGAAAGAACTGGACCATCCAGGAAGCTTCTAGAACCATGATGATGGAAGCAAATGTTCCTCAGATCTATTAGAGAGAAGCTGTCAGCACTGCAGTCTATACTCTCAATCAAGTTCAAATCAAAAGTAATACCAGTAAGACTCCTTATGAACTTTGGTTTGGCATCACTCCTACTGTGAGGTATTTCAGAGTTTTTGGTAGCAAATGTTACATTAAAAGAGATGAAGATCTAGGAAAGTTTGATGCTAGAAGTGATGAAGGAATATTCTTGGGTTACTCTACTCAAAGCAAAGCATACTGGTGTTATAACAAGAGATTGAGAAAGATAATAGAAAGTACAAATGTGAAGGTTGATGAGGGAATTGAGAAACCCTTAAGGTTTTATGAATATGATGAAGATGATCAGAATGGTGTTCTGATTCAAGGAGTCCAAACCTCTTCTGAAAGTTAGGTTCAAACTGATCCAGTAAATCAAGAAGAAGAGATAAGTCTGAATGAGCCTGATCAAGAAGCAGAAGTGCAAGAAACTCCCAAAGTTCCAAGGTATGTAAGACTGAACCACTCTAAAGATCAGATCATAGGTGACAAAAGCAAAGGGTGACAAAAGCAAAGGTGTGCAAACTAGGAGAATTGCTCAAAATTTAGATGAGTATTGTCTGATTTCAAAAATTGAACCTAAGACAATAAATGAAGCCTGCAATGATGAAAAATGGACCAAAGTAATGGAGGAAGAGTTGATGCAAATTAAGAAAAATCACACTTGGGATCTTGTCCCTAGACCTAGAAACAAGAATGTGATTGGAACCAAATGGGTCTTCTGGAACAAACTAAATGAAATTGGTGAAGTAATCAGAAATAAAGCCAGATTGGTTTGTAAGGGCTATTCTCAAATAGGAGTTGATTTTGAAGAAACTTTTGCTTCGGTGGCAAGAATTGAAGCAGTTAGATTATTTCTTGCATTTGCTGCCTTCAAAGATTTCAAAGTATATCAGATGGATGCCAAGTCTAGCTTCCTAAATGGTGACTTGGAAGAAGAAGTGTACATCAAGCAACCGGATGGATTTCAATTATCTAATCATGGTGGTATGAAAGATTGGATAAACATCTTTTGAAGATTGGTTTCAACAAAGGTACTGCTGACAGTAATTTGTATTTCAAAATTGATCATGAAAACATCTTGATTGTTGAAGTGTTTGTTGATGATATCATTTTTGGAGGAAGAGATAGTATGTGTAAAACTTTTGCAAATCAAATGAAAAGTGAGTTTGAGATGTCCATGCTTGGTGAAATAAATTTTTTCTTAGGTCTACAAATCACTCAAACAAAGAAAGGAATCTTCATTTCTCAGACCAAATATGTGAAAGAATTGTTGAAGAAATTTGGGATGGAAGACTCAAAACCAATGAACACTCCCATGGCAACTGGATGTAAATTGAGCAAAGATGATGATTCTCCTAAGGTAGATCAGACAAAGTATAGGTCAATGATTGGAAGATTGTTGTATCTCACTCAAACTAGACCAGACATAATGCAGGCTGTTGGTCTTGTTGCTAGATTTCAGGTTGATCCTAGAGAATCTCATGTCATGGCAATCAAGAGGATTTTTAGATATCTAAAAGGGACAATTGAGTATGGTCTATGGTATCCTAGAGATCATGATTTCTCTCTTCATGCATATACAGATGCTGATTGGCCAGGAGATGTGGATGACCGGAAGAGTACCAGTGGTGGAGCATTCTTTTTGGGGAAGAGATTGGTTTCTTGGCTAAGCAAGAAACAAGAGGCAATATCTCTATCCACAACTGAAGCAGAATATATTGCAGCAGCAGGTAGTTGCACTTAGGTTTTGTGGATGAAGCAAATGCTAAGAGACATAAGAGTGGAATATGAGGAGCCTATCACAATCTTCTGTGATAATTCAAGTGCAATAAATATATCTAATAATCTGGTGCTGCATTCAAAGACTAAGCATATATCTATCAAGTTTCATTTTCTAAGAGAGCAAGTGCACAAGAATGAAGTCAGATTGGAGTTTGTGCCTTCCAAGGATCAGATTACAGATATCTTTACTAAATCTCTACCTAAGGACTCTTTTGAGTATCTCAGGGAGAAGTTAGGGGTTATTGCCCCTTCGGTGATGAACTAAGGTGCACTAATGTGCATCAGTCTGGTGGCTATCACAGTCATATCTTGTGATCTGGATTGATGATGGGGAGCTGCCACTCAGGGGGAGCAGTTGGTATGTTTCTGAAAAGTTGAAGTTGCAAGTATGAGCCCTTTGCCATTGATGTCAAAGGGGGAGAGAAGACATGAAAAACAAGTGGTTGATGATCAAAGGGGGAGCAGTGAAGGAAGAGAAGACATGTGAATGGATGTTGCTGATAGGAGGATTGGTGACAGTAAAGAGAAGTCCTTGTCTTGATGGTCAAAACATTTTTTCACATCATATGTTGCTATCAATGACAAAGGGGGAGATTGTTGCAAGTATGGGACTAACTGGTGTTGTCATTGATGTCAACATACTCATGTTGCATTGATGAAAAGGATTGGATGAGCTGAGTGCTGAGGATATTGAGAAAATTAGTCCTAATCAGGAATAGAGAAGAACAGTGAAGATAGTAAGGAAAAAGTATAAGATAAGATGAGAATCAGAGGATGCAGTTTAATGAGTTTGTAAATATGTGTCTTAAGGTGATCCAGTAAAGATTTCAAAGGTCCGCATGAAGATCTAAAGAAGTTGTGACCGTTCAAGTAAAACTGGCTCCGGAAAGAGCTCAGAGGTGACAGAGTGATACAGATAGGTCCGGTGTGATCCGGAAATGCATTATCCCATTCTGCAGATTTGAGAGAGTGTTGAGGAAGTCTATGTGAAGTATCAACTGGACTAGTTCATAGTTTGAAGGTCCGCAAGCATCTATTCTTTTGTGACAGTGGTGGCAGACTGTGTTCTTGAAGTTCTGGATGAAGGAGAGAAGGATTTCAGTAAGTAGATGAAGTGCGGATGTTCTTGGTGAGTCAGGATATCTTGTGAAGGTCTTTGGATTATGTCCAGCCTATATTGGTGGTCTGCATTGGAGTTAGAGCTTGCAATTGAAGAATAACCTCCAGATGATGATGTTCTTCCTGAGACTGGCTGACCAAATGAGTTATACATCTTACGGATGTTCTTGTAGATGTTTGCTGACTTAGATGATTATTCCTAAGTTGATGTCTTGTATAAATAAGGGGTTGCGAAGTCATTTCAAGTGTGGTCCTGTGTAGATGAGAGAGTGGTAGAAAGGAGGAGAGCGAAAGGCAGAGCAGAAGTATTGGGCTTAAATGGAACTGATTCAAGCATGGTGAAGATGCTATTTTCTAGTTCAAGTAGGTGATACTTATTTCTTTGTAGACAGTGTGTCTCTTGTAGGCAGTGACCCTCTTGTGAGCAATGTGCTCAGGCATTGAGCCCTAATTGGCATGTGCCATTTTGTTCTTACTATTCTTCTAACAGAGAATACAATCTTGGGTTAATCATCCCATGGTTTTTCCCTTAGCCAGGTTTTCCACGTCAAAATCTTGGTGCCTTATGTGTTGATGAGTTTCTGCTTTTGATTTAATTGCATTATGTTTCATATTTGATATACTTCTAATCACTAAGAGGATTTAAGTGTGAAATTGGAGAAAGTTTTGCACAACTGATTCACCCCCCCTCTCAGTTTTGCAATATATAAATCTGCAGTTGGAAGGCCGAACGGCTGGGAGGTAAGCGGTGAACAGTACAGAGGGCGCCGTTGGATTTTCGATAGAGTCTACAATGGTCACTGTAGAGTTTAGAGACTTCGGGGACAGCGAAGAGGGGAGGCGAGGCTTGTTGGTGGCAGAAGGGGTAAAGCGGGGGTGTGGGGAGTGTGAAGAGGGGCCGAGCCCCACCCACACTCCACTTCGGTGGAGTGTGGGTGGGACTCGGCCCCTCCCCACACTCCATCTAAAATAAAGGCTGACGGTGGGGGTTGAAACCCCCACTAACAACTTTCAAACTGTATTTGTTTTTAAAACACAGTCTAAAAATCTTTTATGCAACAAAAGAAATGATTAATATTTATATATATAAATATTCTCAGATTTATATGTTGTATACTCAGACTCTATATTATATGACAGTAAATAAAAAAAATTATATATATATGAATATATACCCAGCCAAAAACACAGATTTCTTTCTGAGTTACAGGTTATTTCTCTTTCTTTTTTTTCAGTTAAATAAAATATAAATAATTTAGTTTATAAATATATTTAAATACACAGTTCTGTCTATGTTGCCAATCTACTAGTAAGCTAAAATACGTGGAAAATAATGTAAGAAAATAAGTGCATTTATATATATATGTAACTTATATATTTTTTGTACAGATCCATCAAGGCAAATTTCTAACAACAACAAGTAAATATTTCTTTGCTTTATAAGGATGATGCTAGTCTAGGTATGTTCTTTTTTTTTTTTTTAAAGAAGGAAAATACATCTAAACTATATATATTCTTTTTGAACTAGAAACAACAATAACTATTTTTCCCTCAAAAGGAAATAACATTTTCTTTACCCTTTCAAGATAACAAAACAACAACTTATTTCCTTTCACTTGATAATACAACAATAACATTTCATTTCTTTATATTTTCTTTTGAGTTAAACATGTAAATCTACCATTAAATTGAACCAATTTTTTTTTTGTTTATCAATACAAATTGTTTCCATACACATAGCAACTAAAATCAGCAACAATAACTTTTACTTCCAAAAGCATACAAGTTTAAATACAACATAAGAGCAAACATTTGTTTTACAACTCAAGAGGGGACAATCACTCTCTTTTCAATAATGCAGTACAAATAGGCCAACCTTGGCCATGCTCTCTCAAGAGTTTAAAATAACAACACAAGAAAAGAGGTATATTTCTCTTCAACATCTCTAAGCTCCATGAGCCTGCAATAAACACAAAAAAGGGAAAGAAGCCACAACGAACTACTCTCCTCCCTACCAATGACTCACTCATGAGTCAGCCCCGAGCTAGGAGGTCATCCTCACACAAGGTAAACACACACCTCATCACAACAAAGCATACAAACACCAAAACAAAATACTCCCATGGCTTTCACATAACAAAACTCACTCAAGATGGGGTAGGGGAGTGGACATCTCTCAACTCAAGAGTGTCACTCCAAAATACTTCCCAAAACAATTTCTTCTCAAGACCTCAAGCCAACACTTTAAATAAAATTTTCACAAAATTTCCTCTTGGCTCTCAAGCCATTTCAAAATAGTCATATACACATATTGCCCTCAAGGCTAAAATCCCACAAAAACAAGGATGTGACCCCGAGGAGGTTCACTCCTCCCCCACCCCACACATGTTGAGCATTCTCTCCAAATGGAGAGGCTCTCACAACTCCCATAACCAATTTTCCCACAACAACAAAGCAAAAATACAAAAAGAACTCACACATACATCATACAAGTAAAGACAAATGCATAAGGAAAGGCATTTGCCTTGAGTCCAACCTTTTAAAGCCCAAATGGAAGATAGTTGAGAAGAGATCCTCTATCTCCTTCTCCAAGTTTAGCCTACAACCTTTTCCTCTAACTTTCTCCCCAAAAGCAACTAAAATTCCAAAAATTGAAAAAGATTCAACAACCCCCTCCCTCTCTTCAAGAGGGATTAAAATAGGCTCTTCTCATAAGCCTTGAGGAATGGAGAGATGACACATGTCACCTCCTCACTCCTCCACACAACCACTTGCAAGACTCTTGGAATGGGGTGGTGACACTTGTCATCCACCCATTCCACCAAGTCTTTCTCCCATCCACTTGCTCTCTCTCTCTCACATATGTGGGAGAGAAAGGTGGAGCCAAAGGAGGAGTGGGTACCACAAGTGCCCCAATCATCTCCTCCTAAGAAAGCCCATACAACCCCAAGCTACCCTCACCAATTGTGGGAGAGGCTTGGAGTTGAGCCCTCCACAATTAGGGGGTCTTGAAGACTCCCCCAACCTAGGAAAGAGGGAAGGAAGAGGTTGAGTGTTTGACCCACTCATCCTCTCCCTCCCAAACTTCCATTTTCGTCACTTTACTTCAGGGTGAAGTTAAGGTGACCAAATGGGAGTTTACCTAAGGTTAAACAAGCTCAAATGGTCCCTAGACCCTAGGGGTACAACCCAGGGTCAATTTTAACCCATTTTGAGCACCATAGGTTGAGTAAAAACACAAAAAGGGGTCTCAAAATTTTAAACCAAAAATAAAATTCAAAAGAACATTACACTTAACAACACCAATCAAAAATCAAATAAAAGAAGGCGTAGACCTAACCCAACTAACATCACACAACCACATTACAAAAATTCATCATACATCACATAGTTGATCTTGGTTCCTCTTGGAACTAGATGGGCTTTACATGGGAAACAACACAGTGTGTGGGATGATCTCTGAATATCCGTGGCTCTGTTAGAAACACCTGCACACTCAAATGAAATGTTAATCCCACATATATATAATAGCCAAAGTAAATTGAAACATACACTCACATCATCACATGATCATATAAACATCAAAGAATCACATCATAATTAAATTCTAAATTTTGCATTTCAAAAATCCATCACAAGATAATATCACATAATAAATCTCTAACTAAAATCACATGAATAGTATCCCAATAACATCATAATGTAAATCATATGTCTAACATCATCAGTGAATCAATATCAAGGTCTAATCTCATTGTAATCATGCTAAACATAATAAATCCACCTAAAGAATAAAGTCTAATAGTCCGGTAAATCGGGATCAATAGTCCCATAAGTCTAATATGTGTCTCCAATAGTAAAATAAAGTGGTAAATATAAGGGAGTAAAATCGTAGGCCTCACAGTATAACACTTCTTTTCATAGCTCATCAAAAATGTCTCCATTTTTGGCACTTTATGGATATCATCCTCCTTCCATCACATCATCATTAAAGGTGTCACCAAGAGTTCAGGCGGTAGAGGACCACTTGCTTCATCAACAATAGGTACTTTTAGGACTCAAGGAGAATTTAGCCATGGCACAAAATCAAATGAAACAACAGGCAGACCAACATCGTAGTGAAAGAAATTTTGAAGTTGGGGATTGGGTCTTCTTGCGATTGCTACCTTATAAGAAAATCTCACTAAAGCAACAAAAAAAGAATAATAAGTTGTCTCCTAGATATTATGGGCCATACCAAATCATGCAAAAGATTGGTAGTGTTGCCTACAAGCTAGAGCTGCCACCAACAACAAAGATACATCTAGTTTTTCATGTTTCTTATTTGAAGAAGGTAATTGGGCATAATATTCCTACTCAAACAGTACTACCAGATCTCGATGAAGAAGGAAGAATCATTTTGGAACTAGAGTGAATTCTTCAAACACGCACGAAGAAGCTGAGGAATAGAACCCTCACTGGGTATCTCATCCAATGGAAGAATTTACCAGTTGAAGAGGCCACATGGGAGGACGAGGAGTTCATTCAAAAGAATCTGCACTTGATTAGCATTGAGGACAATGCTTCTTTTAAGAGGGGGCCATGCTATGCCCTTAATATTGGTGCATATTGGGTTATGAATAGTCATCTTGTGGCTATCTTAACTCCCAATTAAGTCATGTTATCATTATTATATTATTATTTAGTTAGATAGGTCAGACTAGGTCTTATATAGGGGTGTGTCTATTCATCCTAAGCATAATTAGGTATATATAGGAGGATGTAAGTCTTATTTCATCATCATATTGTGAAGTGTGTTCTCATTGGATATATTTGGAGGTTGTCCCCTCGAAGTGGCTTGTTATTCTCAATTATTATCAAGTATTTGCAGAATATTTCATATCATCTTCTTCCATTGTGCAATTTATTTCATTACATGTTATGCCTAGTGATGGGTTGTTGAAATGTTTCTTTATTAATTCACTTCCCCCTGATGTCAGTTACATAATAAAGAGACAAGGAGCCGTTAACTTAGCTAATGCCAAAACACTGGTCATTGCACTAGTAGAGGGTGACCTAATAACTGCCAAAAAGTGGAAGAAAGAATTGCAGACAGGCAAACCTTCAGCAGTTAATTCTACCAACCCTGTAATACAAAGACTGGTAAATGACATTATAACTCTAAACGTTTGGCAAATGCCTAAAGGCCTACATCAGTCTTCTCAAGGGAATTATAGCAGAACTTTGCCATAACCCGGTCTGACCCAGAGGTTAGAAATTGAAGGAGGACCCTCCACTAGTAAGATCAATCGTATGCTGTGTAATTTTCACTTCACTTCTGATCATTATGGAGCATCTTGTCTAGAGATGATGAGATCCATGCAAATGCTCTCTATGAATGAGCATGTGTAGGAGCCTTTTGTGGAAGAGCCCCTCACATCTAGTGATGTCAGTGTTAATTTCTTTTAATATGAGTGAGATGATGGAAGTGGAGAAGATGTCTACACTGAAATTGATAATCCCAACGATGCAGTGTTTACTAGAGGACAACAAACGTAGAGGAGGAAAAATTCCCAAGGTCAGCCTAGTAGTTCTTCCTCTACCCCTAAATACATTTTGATGAGATAGAACAATACCAAGAAGACAGAAAATGTTACACTCAAGGTTGCACCTGCCGAGGTATCATCTACTTCTTCCCCTGATGCTCTTGTTTTTGGTTCATTTGATATTGTTGAGTCATGCAAAAATACCAAAATCCAAATTTCACAAGATGAATACTTAAGACTTAACCCATCTGAACTAGACAGGCTAGTTAGATATGTCAAGCAAGAGCCACCCCCTTCCAGTTGTAATGCCCAGGTGTTTAATGAGGTTGAAATTCATGGTGGAAAATAAAATTGCTCAAACTCCCACTCTTAAGACCCTGGCCTTCAAAATTCTTTCAAAAAACCAGAGCCTTTTTATATTTCCTTATATACTGTTGGCTTTAAGTTAAGTAATTGTGTCATTGATTATGGGGCTTCAGAAAATGTGATGCCAGCCCAAGTTGCTAAGGCCTTAGGTCTATCTTATACCCCTACTCATGGTAGATGCTTTTCAATGGATGGTTCCCCAGTACCTACCCTAGGCCAAATCAAAGACACACAAGTTACTCTGGCTACCTATCCTAAGAAGAGGGTGAAGTTAACCATATTAGTAGCAGACATACCTGCAACCTATGGGATGTTATTAAGTCACATCTTTTGTAAAGATTTGGGTGGGGAGCTTCAAATGGACTAGTCACATGCCCTGATACCCATAGATGGAAAGAAAGTTTGCCTAAATCTAGAGCCCAAGGCCAAGTTTACTATTTTGAAGTCAGGAGACCCTAGAGAAGATATTCTATATGTGGAAATAGGGCCTGGTACGTATATGTGCACATCAATAACTGATGACAATGCAAGTTTGATTAGCCCTAATTTGGCTAATGAGGTGTGGACATTAGAATTTGATGGTAGTTGTTCTACGGCTAGTTCGGGTGCTAGAGTTGATCTAATTTGTCCTGATGACTGTAAGTTTCCTTTCGCTTACAAATTGGAATTTGACAATACGAATAATACTACAGAGTATGAAGCTTTGTTATTGGGACTGACAATGGCTAAAGAAAAGGGTATTAAACAACTTCGAGCTAGAGGTGATGCTGAGATGATTGTAAAGTAAGTAAGAAAGTTGTATACAGTGAAAAATGGAAGATTAAAGGAAAAAAAATAGAGTGTGGGATTGCATAGAGGACTTTGATGCTTTCTCGATAAAAGTTGTACCTAGAGACCAGAACACTTGAGTTGATTCATTGGTTGTGTCTGCTTCTCTCTTGCTGCCTCACCCAGATTTCAAAGATAAACCTTATAGGGTGGAGATAGTTTATAGGCCCAGCATCCTTGATAACGTTAACCATTAGCAGGTATTTAACAATGATAGGAAAATAATTTCTTTCCTTGAAAAGGTTGAATCTTTTGCTAATGTGTTCTTTGAAGGGAGTTGTGATGAAAGAAATGATGTTCTGGAAGGTGAAATGAAATCTCATGATGGCTAGAAATCCAAAGTTATACAATTGAAAGGAAATAAAATTCCCAAAGGTCTAGTCTCACTGGAAGATCTTTTTAATCGACATGATCAGTACCTGAAGCAGAAAAATAAAGTTTCGATTAGATCTTTAGCTAATTATGATCAAGTGAATATCAGTACAGAAGAAGACCCAAAGATTGTTTGCATTGGGAAGTGTTTCTCTCCAAAGGAAAGAGAGCATTTAATTTCTGTGCTTGTTCAATATAGAGATGTTTTTGCATGGTGCTATGCTGATATGAAGAAGTTTAGAGATGGGAAGATGCAGCACCATATTCCTCTGAAGCCAGGTGCCTTGCCTTTTAGACAGAAACAAAGGACTTACAACCCCAAGGTATCTGAAGCTATTTTTAATGAGATAGACAAAATGCTGAAGGCAAAAATTATTTACCCCATTCATCACTCTACATGGGTGGTGAACATTATTCCTATAAGAAAGAAGAATGGGGAAATAAGGATTTGTGTTGATTTTTGGAATTTGAATCAAGCCTCTTTAAAAGACAACTATCCTCTACCTGTCATGGATCACATATTACAAATAGTATCTAGTTCAGAGATGATGTCAATGCTTGATGGATTTTCAAGATATAATCAAATTGAAGTAGCTCCGAAAGACTAGCACAAAACTGCATTCACCACCTCTATTGGTATTTTTGCTTACAATAGGATGTCATTTGGCCTCATCAATGGAGGGGCCACTTTCCAAAGGCCAATGGACTTAACATTTGGTGATTTGAAAAATAAAATCATTGCCATTTACTTGGATGCTCTCACAGTTTTCTCTAAGAAGAGGGTTGATCACTTGCATGATCTGGAGGTAGTTTTACAGCATTGTAGAGAACACGACATTTCTTTAAACCCTAAAAAGTCAATCTTCGTTGTAACTAAAGGGAAGCTACTAGGTCATATCATCTCCAAGGATGGAATAAAGATTGATCCTGAAAGGGTCAACGTAATTTAGCAGCTGAGTTTACCCACAACCAAGAGCAACACAAGATCCTTCTTTGGCCAGGTAAATTTTCTGAGAAGATTTGTTCCTGATTTTGTCGAGTTAACTAGGTACATCATTGAGATGATGAAAACCCATCCTATTTTCAAATGGAGTGACGAAGGTAAATAAGAATTTAGAGATATTTAAATAGCCATTGTCAATGTGCCTATGTTGGTGCATCCTAACTTTGAAAAATATTTTATCATCTATAGCTATGCATCAGAGCACACCCTATTAGCCATCTTGTTACAGAAGAATGTGTTGGGTTTTTTCCAATGATTGTCTGAGTCTCCCTAAAAAGTAGCCATCTTCTATCCACAGGATCCTTAGGTCACTGGCCAATGAACAGGAGACTGACTCGCTATCTCCTCTACACTTTTAGGCTTTGTAGGACCTAGGGGGTGTCCCTTACTCAATACCCATATGGTGAATCTTGACTGTAACTAGGTATTGATATTTAAGAAGATAAATCCACTATTATGCAGACCAAAACTGTGAGATAAATATAAAGGGGTTAGCTTTGGATCCTACTTCAGTTGTGAATCAGATGATTTGGAATCTAAATCCTACTTCTATCATCCTAAAACTTAAGGTTTTGAGTTGATTCAATTTTTTATGTGTTTGGCTGCCAGATTAGGGTTTAATTCATAAACTTAATCCAAGCCTTTGATCAGTGCCTATCCAAGGGTATGGAGTCCAACTTACAACACATGAACAAATTTCCATAAATTGAGCAAACATACAGATTTCAGAGGGTTTTTTTAGTTCATGCCTTCCATAGAACTCCCAAGGTTAGGTATTCCTATTAACTCTACTTACAAATATCCCTGTTATCACACATATTTCCCCATATTTGACTTAAAGTAGTTTAATCTGTTCCTTAAATAGTAGTAAAAAACCAAACATGCAACGTAGTAGATATGCACCCCAGAATTTAGAAAACCCTTAGTTACTTCATTCAAAAGAAAGATGCAGATAAAAATTGGAGACAGTTAATAGAAACACATGCATATAGCATTACTCATATAAATTCAATCTGAAACTGATAGATAGTTTATGAAAAGCACATACATACATTAAAATGAAAACCACAACACCATGGATAGAGCAACTAGGTAGAATTTTGCATTACTTTCACGCCTCAGAATCCCAATCATCCAACAACATTACAAAGTGAGGCAGCTAGTTCTTTATAGACACAGAACCTGGCGATAGCATTCATTACATCTTGTTGGTTAGGTGAATTTCCATTACAAAGCGCCACTCAAGGTCATTGGGGCATTTATTACATTGAGCCTAGAGAAAAGATAGAAAATAATATATCATAAGGAATATAATTGATTGGAGGAGCCTGGCCACATAAATGCAAGGGAGAAGGTAGCTGCTCGTTCACTTCAGGCACATTTATCCATACTTCTCTGGCCACTCAACATATGATTTCTCTGATGGCCATTGGAATGAGATCAACTTTGAAATATTATCATTATGTCTTGTGTACCGTGTATCCATCAAGATCTTTTCTTCCTTCCATAACAATTCAAAATTTATTTATAATGCATGCATCTTATCCAAAGTTGAACTCAAAATCTTCAATCTGGGGTCTCCATCGATGCAACAAGTAGATATTAGCTGGCCAGCATTGTCACTAAAGTCAGTACTCCACTTGTCAAGATCTTTGACCTGCCCATCACTCTCCAATATACTAGCCATTATTTTCTTATCTATCTTTTCAAGAAATTGCCTCTTTTCACCTAATACCTTGTCTAGCTTTAACTGAAAAGCTACGACCTCCTCAAGAATTTGAATCATGTCGAGGGTCATCTTCATCTCAGGTGGCACATGTGCATCAAATCTAGAGCACCTATGCAGGTCTCTTAATTCACCCATCCTCTGTAGCCACACTCCCTTCATTGTCTTGAGGCTTTCCTTGTCTTGTTCATGTTTGTCAAGGGCAACTCTCAAATTTGAATAAGACATCCAAGTATCATCCACCCTTTCCAAAACTTTGGTCACCCTATGGTTTATCAAATTAGTTACCATCTCCTTGAATGAATTTTTCTTTTCTTCTTTCAGTCCCTTCACCTCCTCCTGCAATTCTCTGATTTCTGCCAACAAGGGCTCTGTGTCAACTGGAAATGATTCCATTGTTGGTATCACAAGTGGAGGATTTGAAGTACCTGGCCCTAATAAAAGCTTCTCCTTACATTGATTGAGCTTTGCAATAGCTTGTGCATTTTGTAGCAGCAACTCATCATGATCTTTCTACAGCTTATTTGTTACTGCCTTAGCAAATTGTGTAGTTTGCACATTCAAACTTGCAGCTTAGGGAGTAGGGGTGTCAGATACCCTCTTGATTATCACATCTCATGTCAATTCCCCCAATCCAATCCTAGGTTTATTATTGCTTGGGGCCAAATCCCATATTTCCAGTGTCTCAAACCTAGGATTGAAGGTTGCACCAGAGAGAGCCTTCTCTACCTGCTCATCTGTCACATCTGAATCTTCTCTGGTAATGGTGTCAAATGCAATTGCATTTGACAAAGTCCAATGAGGGAGGAGTAAAATATAACTTTTGGCAACTAATGCCCTCCCCTCCTCCAGAGTCATGCCACTAATTCAAGAGTATTTATGAACTCGTCATCTTCCAGGAATTTGTTACAAACCATCACCCTAATATCTTATATGTCCACAGTTTGGCTTGTCATGGTCATCATTGACCTATTCTCAAGGGATGAGTAGGGTCTTATTCTGTTGGGTGAATTCACCTAATGGGTAGCTTCCTGCACCTATTCTTCTACCTCTCCTTCCAGGTCCACTACTTCAATTTCTTCCTCAGTCTCTAAATCAATTATTTTTGCCTTCTTGGCAAGGGAAGGGTTAATTGATTCCCTCTTTACAGCATATCCCCTCTTGAGCTGCTAGGCTGATGGTAGGTCTCTCTTCACCTGCAGGAGCACTAACAATCAGGTTCTCTGCATTATCAAACTTCTTTTGAATTCTTTTTATCGAGTCCTGCACTTCTGCAAAGGCACCCTAGTATGTAGCATTCGGGTTCTTTCTCATTCTTTCCCCTGTCATAATAGTGTCCCAATCGATTCTCAAAGTATGGACATCATTCATTGTGAAGCAATTTCTAACAGTATCCTCATCAAAGTAGACCTGGTGAATGTACTTTGGTCTCTGTTTATTGACCCTCACCCTATCAATGAAACCCTTAGGGTCAAATATCCTAGGCTGCTCCAAATACATCCCATAACACTGCAACACTGAATTAATCTGATCCAAACCACCTTTGTCAGCTGTCAAGAAGTCACTGAATCTGAGGGAAGTGGGGAAAAATGAGCCTTTCTTATGCTTCCTCAGATGCTCTTTATCTAATTCATTCAGTTTCCTAATCATTTCAAGAAATGCAATTCTTATAGGTATATATTTAGGCAAAATGTGGGGAGGGGCCTCACACTCATAGACTCTAATACAGGTGGTGTGCTCATGGTAGAACCAGTCATCCCAATTGTGATCGATCCCCAAGTCAGGCGTTCTGTCCAAAGGCCTCAAAAAATCTAACACATCTAGATGCAGTCTTTCTCCTTTTGGTTCCAAGAAACCAAGAACTATCCTCACAAAATATTCTTCAAATATTATATAATCAACATCTACACAATGCATATCCACCATGCATGTCCACATCTACACTGGCAACATATTTCCATGTGCATCTTCCATTTGACATGTAAATTTTAATGCCACATTCCTGACAAGGAAAACAAAATCATATGACACAATAAAGAATACCATGTGAATTCAACATGGGCATCCACAGTAAACAATTTACCCTTAAGTGTTGTCATCTATTTGTGCATCTTATCTGCAATATAGGAAGCATAGTCATATGGCTCCCTAGTCTCTTGATCCTAAATATTTACTGACATCATCATCAAAGAGATGGGCATCCTGTCAGAGGCATCCCTTCCTAGCACCTGGCATAGACTGTGGTAGGTTTTCACAAAATAATGCATGAATAAGGAACACTGAAAGGGCTACTCCTCCTTGTCTGATATTTTTACCAATTTTCCATCTACCCCTCTCGGCCTATGTTCGGCCAAGTTGAAATCTCTATATGCACACTTGACAGTCTAATACATTTTCTTCAATGCTCCTAAGCCAATCAGCTTATTGGCTGCAGGGTTTAAGTTAAACACAGTGGAGATGGGTGTCTTTGTAAACTTGATTATTTTTGTGCCATTTCCTGCCAAGACTGTCCTTGTTTGAGGATCATACCTCTGTGCTATTTCCCTCACTAGGTCTGGATTAGGAAATACATTAGGGAAAATTGACTTGGCTAAATCAAAGCACCAAGCGTTGCAGACCGGGGCCTTATAGTCCATTCTATGATGCCAGTGTTCAAATAAAAGCAAACCCGGTATAGTCAATTGAGCATCCCTCCAGTTGTAGCAGAAGTCTAGGAATTTATCATCTAGCCCGCCGGGACCATGCAAATTCAAGGCACGTCTGGCAGAGCTTGGGAGTTGGATCATAAGATCCTCATCCAAACTACATTTTGAAGTGGAAGCTTGATCAGCTTGACTCATTTTCTCAGATTATGTATTAAACTAAGGCTTCTTATCCTCTATGATTTTCTACTCTTTCAATCAAGAAATCAACTTAAAATGCACTAGACACAATTGGACAGAGTGAACTTACTATTTTACATGCCTGCAGAAGCTTGAATTTCTTTCTTTGCTCGCTTGAAAATTCGTTGCACGTTTGAATTTTGTTCGTGCTTGAAGAAATGATGCAAAAAGCCCTAACTTTTCTCCTTTTCAAGCTTTGTAGCATAGGTTCTAAGGAATTAATGGAGGTATCCTCAGCCTTAATCTCTCATTCATGTCACAGGGCGCCTTCAATGTTCTTCATAAAAATTTAAACGTCGACCATTGATCTGAGCTTGTCCTTGTGAAATCCACGGCCGTCATTTACCTGCTAGGTTTGAAAATCTAGGTCATCATAGTTGAAAAGTCTACAACCAATAGGAATAAGCCAAGTCATACGTACCTCCTTTGTTGACCACATCACATTTTGTCTGATCTGGACATGTGGCACCATTTCACAGTGCCGCAACCAGAAATGGTCCACCACTTACCTACCCTGCACGGGCGCGATAAAGCCTCCATGCGTCCACCTTTCATTTGCTTTTCATTTCCTTATTAATATGAGGCCACATGTCACCATCTCACGACCGCACAGTGAATATTCCTTCATGGTGAGATTCCCTTGCGAGCTCACACAACTGTTAGATTTAGTCCATCCTACAGATCATTTCTCACCTTGACACTTGGCAACATATAGTTCATCGATTTGGGATCTTCGATAAAGGGGTTGTAAGCCCATATGCTCTGACAGGTGTCACCTTGTCGTAGCTACATATAGGAATGATGACATCATGCTTGATGTGTTGTGAGGCTGCAAAATATTAATACAAACACTTTATAACCTATGCGAAGACTTAGGACAGATTTAATTTTTCACGGGTTATAAAGGGTAACCTAGGACATAGGACTAGTCACGTAATGAATATAAAGGCTTTAAATCATAACTTAAGTGACTGGGGACTTACTACATGCGGTCAACAGGGATTTAAAAGATAAATCGCACAAGGCTTAGGGACTTAGGTTTAAAAGATTTTAAAGGTAAAGACTTGCAATTTCATGGACCTAAAACCCTAGACCCAAATAGGTACCACCAGAATGACTAAGGGATTGAGGCTCCAATTGCCTTCATGAGTGTGTCGCTGAAGAAACATGAATTAAATACTCTACATTAGAGAAGCATGCATATGTGGTGGTGAAATCTTTAAAAATCTTTAGGTTTTATATTTTACATTCACATGTAGTTGTCTATGTTCCAAAATCTGTTGTAAAGAACATCCTTACATAACAAGAGATTGGGTGTAATAATAGAGAGGCCTAGATAGCCAAAGTTCATGAGTATGATGTTGAAATCAAACCCACTAATCTGGTCAGAGGTAAAGGATTGTTTAAAATGATTGATGAGAATAAGCTTGATGAAAATGAGGAGTTTCCTTTAATTCTTTTCACAAGCACTACTGATGATTGGTTTTCTGATGTTTCCTATTTCCTAACATATGGTGATTGTCCACCTTACCTCTCTACTAAAGAAAAGAGAAATCTAAAGTTGAAAGCAAAGAAGTATGTTCTCTGGGAGGGAAACCTATATAAAAGGGGAATAGATGGAACATTTCTGAGATGTGTAGACAAAGAACAACAGAAGAAATTGCTGGAGACTTTCCATAGTGAAGCCTGTGGGGGACCTTTTTGGCATCAGTAATAGCCTTTAAGATATTAAGGCAATGTTTTTACTAGCTTGGCATGTTTAGAGACGCATACAATTGGGTGTCGAGATGTGAAAAATGCTTGAAGTTTACTGGTAGACCTCAATTAGCAGCATTGCCCTTGAGACTAGTGGTAATAGATGAACCATTTCAGCAATGGGGTTTAGATTTCATCAGACCTATTAATCCTAATTCTAGTGCTAGACACACCCATATCTTGACAACTACAGACTACTTTACTAAATGGGTAGAAGCAGTCCCTGTAAAGCATACCACCTCTGAGGTAGGTTATACCTTCCTTAAAGAGAACATATTAGTCAGGTTTGGTGTGCCTAAAAACCTTGTAGATGATAATGCTTCCAGTTTCTCTTCTTCTGAATTCACTTTTTTTGTTATGATTATAGTATTAGCCTCGCCCATTCATCTAACTATTACCCATAAGGTAATGGGCGGGCTGAATCAAGCAATAAAAATCTCATTTCAATTGTTAAGAAGTTGGTAGATGAAAACCAAAGGGGATGGCATAAAGTCTATATGATGCTCTCTAGGTTGATAGGATAACTTACAAGAGAGCTATTGGTATGTCTCCTTTTCAACTGGTTTATGGAATCGATAGTGCAATTCCCATTCCTTTGGAATTGTCGGCATTAAACTTGTAGAAAGCAATTGAAGATGAGTAGTTTCAATCAGCCTTGGAGAAGAGGATATTGTATTTGAATTGTCTGGAAGAGAAAAAGGACATTGTTATGGATAAAATTGCTAGACATCAGCAGGTTGTTAAGAAAATCTTTGATAAGAAGGCTAAGAAAAGGAATTTTGTTGTAGGGGATTATGTACTTTTATGGGATAAGAGAAGAGAGCCAAAGGGGGCTCATAAGAAGTTTGATTATTTATGGAAAGGACCTTTCAAGATCAGAAAAGTCATTGGAGAGAATGCCTTTTAACTGGCATATCCTGATGGAACACCATTGCCTCTTTCCTACA
The DNA here is from genome assembly GCA_027924645.1 of Cunninghamia lanceolata. Taxonomy (NCBI): domain Eukaryota; kingdom Viridiplantae; phylum Streptophyta; class Pinopsida; order Cupressales; family Cupressaceae; genus Cunninghamia; species Cunninghamia lanceolata. Next base: position 17,729,257 of record BSBN01000112.1, on the reverse strand, counting down.
ATGGGCAATATTTGAAGTTATATAACTGGTAACATCCCTGAGTTCTGATTTGTACCATAGTTTCTTTCCTTGTCTTTCCTATGTTTAGTCATTGTGTTTTTGGTGTGACTCTATTGCCCTTGGAATAAGGCTTGGTTGCCAAAGTTTGTTTGGATCCTTTGCGTCCTCCTTAGTTCTTATTCCCAATTAGAGCCTGTCGTTGCCCTATTTTTGAAATTTTACTAAAGCACTCGTGCCTTTCAAAATTTATTCATTCTTTGTTTGTCACTTCCTTTGTTTTCTTCCTGAGTTCAACTATACTTAGTCATTTCTCAAGTCATTACAAATCTTTCACTTTTTTGACCAAAGTCGGCGGGTTCAAAAGTTCATGAACCCTCCAACTTCCTGACTTGCTCATGAGTCTGATGTCTTAAAGCCTTCCTTTGCGTCAGTCTTAGTCATTTGTGTTGTGAAGGTGCTATGTTTTTGAAACTTCTAAACTCTCAATGTTATGGTTCAAAGGTTCTGAAATTGCCCGACTTGCCGACTTCAAGTGCTTGCAATTCTTGTGGTGCCATTTTTGAGCTGACGAGCAGTACAGTGAAATGACACTTGTCATTTTGCATTTAATTTGAAGTGTGTGCGAACACATTGCCACATTTTTTAGAAGGAAACTCGAGGCAAATGTTATGATTTTTGAGGCTGGATTCACCGCCAGAATTTAATGTTCTTTATGAACGAGTTTATGAGAAGTGACATGAAGTTTTGATAAATTCCCTATCTCACTTGAAGTTGCATTATTTTGCTAAGGGAATGCATTGCAGAGTGAGGAACAACTAATCCACTACATGTGAGATATCAGCAGGAATTACATGCTTACAGGTTAGCACAATTAGCCATTTCTATTTCATTTCTTGTTTTCCTCTGCTATAAAAACACAACACTTCTCTTGGGTGGTCGAAACTTTCTATTTTTCATGTATCTACATAGAGAATCTTGTTGTCCCTTGCACACACACCCCATTTTACCAAATGGAGACCCCCTCTTTTGCTTTGGCTTAGAGACTCAGTCTTTCCTCTTTATGATGATGAGAAAGTGAATTCATGCCTGGAGTGCATGATTTGTTACAGATTTGAGTATTTTGCATGTTTGGAGTCATTTGATGTCTTGCATGATTGATTTGGAAGAGTGGCCTTGTGCTTGAAAAATAGCCATTTGTTGCCTTCTGCACTGAAATTGGGTGTTATTGTATTCTGCTCCAAAATCCTGTCACTAGATGTTGCCCTTGAAACTGCTCCTGCAGGATTGGTCATGTTGCAATTCCTAGTTTCCAAGTCTTAGAGTTGCAAAATCATGTCAAATTTCACAAGATTTCACTAAGGGGTTTCTGACGCATAGTCCTGAAGCCCTAATTTGACAAAGTCTGAAACCCTAAAAATCCTAAAAAATGACTAAGTCTGAAATCTGGTGGAACATCAAAAATCTAGAATCTGCATATGAAATCTAATGGATCTGGAACCTATCTCAAACATCATGACAATATATTTCAAAATATTTAAAGTATACTTAAATATATTTTAAAATATACTTAAATCTATTTTGAAATATATTGTCACCTAGGGACTGTCAAAATCTGGCGCTAAAAATGCCTCCTACTGCCAAAAGTGCTAAAAATCCCTCTCACTGCCTAGTGCTAAAAAACGTGCTCACTGCCTTTAGGCACTGCCCTTAGAAACTCACTCTAGTCGGCCCCATCACAATTCCCAGCAAACTCAAAATGTGATCTTAGTGCTAAAATTCTGACTAACTGACTTGCGCTAGAATCACTCCCAACTGACCTTGTTAGTGCGCTAAGTCAGTCCAAACCAAAAACCCCGCCAACATAACTTCATAATCCTAGCGCTAAAAATAGTCCCTACCGACCTACGCTAAAAATAGGTCCAACCGACTTTTGCAATACCATCTAAAAACAGTGCCGGTTGGTACCATTTAAATCTCGCACTAACTCAAAACACCACTTTTGCGTTAAAAATGCATCCTCCAGACTTGTGCTAAAAATTGAACAGATCGACTTTGTGCACTACCTGTCAAAATTTGTGCTAGTCAGTCACACCCCATATCCCCACCTGTGAATTAGCGCTAAAAATGAACCTCTCTGACCTACACCAGATTTACACTTCACTGCCTAAAGTTAGTAACACCTAAAATTAGCGTTAGGTCAGTGACACCCAAAACCTACGCTTTTTGACATTTTGGCTTGGAAATTGAGTTTTTCAAGGTACAAATTGAATTTTATTTATGGATTTGGATTGTACAACTAGTTGTCACATCATGATGGATATTTTTAGCATGTTTGTGTGGATTTTGGGCACGTTTTACAACAATTAATGCTACTGCACATGAAAAGTCAGTGACCCCCAAAAATCTCACTTTTTACAAAAAATGCTAGAAAAACATGAAATAAAAGTCCCCAAATAGATCCTAATGACTGCAAAAACTTCTCGGATCAATATATTGGCCAAATGGGTACTTGAAAATGCTAAAAAATGCATAAAATCATGTAAAAATCACTAGATTTATGAGGTTGTTCATAAGAAGATGACATTGAGTTTGGGTTGTTCTAGATGAATCTAAGGTTGTAAATGGACATACTCTGATTCAAAATGATGGAAAATGACTTGTTAAGATGAAATTGATGTTTGGCCTTGTTGATTGCAGGTCTAAGAGGACAAAGGAGCCAATTGGAACTGTCTTTGAAGGATGAACACACAAAGGTACCTTGTTGACCTAGAAATGTAGAATTGACATTCTATCAACCAAATTGTTGTTGCACATACAAAAGGAAGTCAGTATAACATCCAAGATGATGAAGACCAGTCTCAGGAGCTTGAAGACAATGGAGATCATGCTTACATCACTGTTGTTCTTGTAGATCCTGTTGAATGTCCAAGAATTGTTCACAGTTGTCTACACTTGTTCCAATAGTCCACCCATGCAAAGCTGATCTGGCCAGCATCTAGTTGGATATTTCTTCATCAAAAACATGCCACATACTTCTCTTAATCCAATTAGCATTTGGAATCTCATGAATCCACATCAGCTCATATTTTCAAGTGTCATGTGACTCTATTAGGCCTTGAAATTGACTTTTCATCATGTACAACCAAATGGGTATCCATTTTGTCCAGATTCAATGTATTTGCAGGTTGTATTTTGTCTTTTTCCTAAAGGACAAATGCAAATCTAAAAATGCAACAAACTGATGTATTTCATTAAATGCCATGTAATCTGGACTATTGGTGTTGAGTTAATCTCTACCACCCATTGAAAAACTAGGTATGATGCCTTGTCTATAAAAGGGTCATCATTCTCTCATTGTAACAATTAAGATTTGATAATGAATTGCTGAGGCTCTGCCAAAATACAGTCAATACAAAGCAAGTTTTGCAGGTTGCTAAGAATTTGTGTTTATGTGTTGTCTTATTTTAGATTTCATGGTTCATGTCAATTTGAAATTAGTTGACATTCAGATGCATTTGTGATTAATTATTCAGATATTTTATGGATTTCCTGTCCATACCATTAATGGCTTGCTGATTGTATGTCATTGTGGATGGTTAGTCTGGGCATAGTTTATGAGATTAGTTTGATTGTATGAATTCATTGAGATGCACCAGGGATTGGATGTTTGATGAACCCTCTACAATTTGAAAATCATTATATTTCCTTAGAAGATTGCACAAACTCTACAGCATTGTGGACTACCTGGTTAAGCAAAGATTTGTTTATTATTGGGAATCTATCTATCTGGTTATTGATCATTTATGTAATTGTCTATAGGATCTCTTATCCCTTCCCTCTCTCCCTTTCCTTTTGCATTTCTTTACATAAAGTTTGGTAGACTTAGGTTATAAGCAGCATCTACATTACAAATCTACTGAAAGTATCATAGGGTTTCTACATACATACTACTTTCATATCTTATAAACCCTATTCTTTTATGTAAAACCCCTTGTTGGCACAACTAGTACATCCCATTGAGATATTTCACGCAAGCTAAGACCTAGCTTTATTATCCTTGGGGCGGTCCTATCATGGATAGGATACCTTTTTCAAGAGGGGTGAAGTACTTGTATTTCACCTACATTGTTGTGTGCTAAAACCACCATCAACAGAATTGGCGCTAGAAGGAGGGCATGAACGAAGATTTTATGCAAGCTTTTAGCTTTGCTGGTTCACTGCACATGTTGAAATGAAGTGAATGTACAGGAAATTATGATCTAATGGATACACAGAAGGGTTTCAGTCATGAGACTCCTTCATTCTTTAGAACATTGTCACAGTAGTCATATCATGAAGAGAATTTCAAAGTTGACATCCCACTTTGAAAGAAGTGTTAGATAGGTAGATCAGGGTAAAGTATCCTCCATTAACACTACTTGATTTTAGCTCACCTCAGGTATGCACTATACATCCTGAAGAGTTGCATGACAAAAGTAATTGTTTGACTTTTCTCCAAAGATTAGATCTGCATTTGAAGGGATTGCTTCCTATTTTTGAAGTTTACAAGCCTGAAGCAGGATGTGGGTATGACAGACATATTCAAAGTAAGACTTCACAAGGAGTTGCAAAACATATGGATGCATATGTATGTGATCATGTCTCAGTTGAGAACATGCAAAGAGCTGAGGCTGTAAAGGCTATAAATCCACCATTCATAGTTGATCACAGTTAAAAGGGCAGTCTGTATATAAAAAAATTCAAATTGTTCATCAAAGTACATATCTAGATAATGATGGTAGGTAATGCTTGTGGTTTGCAGGTCACCCAACTAAGGAGTATATAGTCCCTGATTGGTTAAAACCCAGTTTTCATTTATCGGGCTTTGACATAATAGTCCCAGCATCGTTGAAGCCTAGTTTTTAGTCACAGGACAATGAATAGAGCACTGCACAAGATCAAATTTCTGCTACTAAGAATATTGACAAGATAAATGACAAATCAGACCTAATGAGTAGTCATGTTAAGGATGCAGATCAGCAATTAAATGCTTCCAAAATATCAAGTTATGAGTCTAAATTTGTTGCTACAGAGTGCAGAACAACAGTTCATTACAGTTGGCTGATAATTTTGAATATGAACAACAGTTAGATCAGGTCAAATATATGTAGGAACAAGAAGAAATCAGTCCCCCAGATCAAGAAAAATCATGGACAGCAAGGCAGGAAGAGCTCCAATCAGATTTTCCAGTGAAAAATGATCAAGTTCTTGATTGTATCAGCTCACTATATCATCATGATCAGTCATATCAGGATGATACATTCACTCCAATAGAGTCTCTAGATGAGTTAGATGAACAAAATTAGAATAGTACAACACCTCAAAGCAACATTGACATCAAGAATCTACTTATAGAGGAAGAAGGAGACCATGTTGCTACTATAGACAAAGTGTTGGTTTTTCTTCTGAATTAGCAGAGGGTTTGCCAGTTCCAATGCACAGGCAGATTCAACCAACTAATACAGAAGGTTGTGAGAGCTGCCTCCCCTTCACTTCTGGTTCTGCCGCACCAAGAGGCGTATCCCTATAGCTAAAGATGTCACATTGACTAGCCCAATGACAGAAAGATTTAGCTTGACAACAACAGGCAGAATACTCTCATGTGTGGACCAAGATGTGCATGATACATCACAAGGTTGGCAATGTTCTTAGACATATTTGTCTGGTTGTGGATGAGAGTATGCAGGGGTCCTAATCCTACTACAAACTAATAGGTGGAAGTTATGAAAAGATGGATTTTATGTTTTGGATGCAAGACAAGGGGTTTTGGGTCATAACTACTAACCTAGGAGCAGATCGGTGCCTATCTCAGGGCAAGGAGTCAACTAGATGTATACATAAGAATGGATTGCATTTTGGATTCAAGTTTCAAGGGGTTAGATTGATGCTTGCCTTACAAACATCACCCAAGAATGGGTATTTAACTGTCTCTACTTACAAACATCCCAGCTGACATACAACCTTCTCCATACTTAACCTAAGACAATGTAATCCACTCCTTGAATGGAAGTCACAGATTAAACATGCAATACAGAAACCTGTATCCTAGAATCTATGAAACCCTTAGCAACCAGATTCAGAAGGAGGAAGGCATGCAACAAAGGAGACAGACAGGTAAACACATGCACAATGCATTTTTCATATGAAACAACAATGAAACTAAGAATATCTGCAATGTACATTCAGATGCAACTCATAAACTCCAAAGAGATACAACAGCCAGGAAAATGCTCTAGTTTTTGTTATTTACACAAAAATGCCCAAGTCTTCAACAACCCAAATGAGTAACACAGTTTGCACTTTATAGCAAGAGTATGTACCCAGCAAAATTTACATGGTAAATCAAAATTTCTGCCAGATACAATGCACCAAGAATGGCGCCCAAATCATGAATGCAGTAGAGGCACAAAAAGGAAGGGGCGAGTGAGATCGGGATCTACACCGCTAACAGAGGATTTTCTCATGAAGTACGGTGGTTGATCTATCAATCAACACCCCAACAGCTGCAAATCCACCATCAATGCCCAGCTACCCGCAGCTCCCAGCAACTTCGCTTAAAAATTGCAGTAGTGTACCCATAAAGAGTTTTCCTGCCTAAAATGCGGCCACAGATACATAGAAATCTATTGTTGCTGCGAATTTGAAAGATAGCCATCGATCCTCCTTCCATCGCTGAAAACTACGGCCCCAAAATATGTTGAAAAGTTGCCAATCAATCAGAATGTGCCATGTAGGCACTCTGCTCCTCTATCGTTGACTTTTCCTATACCTATTTTGTCTTTTTCGCCCTTGTATATGCATGTTCAAATGCATATACAACCACCTACTTCTTGCCTTTAAAACCTTTGTATATGTGAGAGCATATACATACAATTGTTTAATATACAAGGTGGACCCCAAAATATTATAGAATAAAATGAAATTCAACTCGGGTTCGGCTTGCATCTCTTTTTTGCATCTATCGCTTTGTATATGTGCATATACATAGAACTCATACATACAAGGTGCGGACCTCAAAAATTATGAAACACGTTGCATCCGCCTTGAAATCCAGCTTGTACCTCATTTCTCTTGTATATCTTCTTTATATATTGCAGATACAAGCGCAATATACATTTGGTGGATTTCAAATTTTATGAAGCACTTCTGAAATTCAAATCAGGTCCGGTATGCATGTCTTCATTTGTATATTTCCTTGCATATCGCATTATATGAATGCAATATACATACAACGGACCCCATCCATTTTATCAATGAGATAGGAACAATTTTGAAATCCGGGCCATGTATCTTATTTTCTTGTATATCGGCTTGCATATCAGCATATACAAGCACCAAATATACATGCTGCAGACTTTATCCTTTATCAACCGGATTGCAAACCTGTTCGGGCCCGGCCAATGCATCTTTGGAATGCATATTCCTTTGTATGTCAAACATACAATCTCACTTGTATAGCCGCGGGCCCCATCAAATGTATCTCCCCTTTCGCTTGCTGCTTGCATGTCGCATATACATTGCAACTTGTATGTTGGAGATACAAAAACCTTTGCATGTCTGTGGGCCCCACCATTTGTATATCGGCCCTTGTATCTTTTGCTTGCATATGCATCTACCAATATATCCTTTGTACTGTAGCAAATGCATGTCGGGTTTCTTTGTATATTTTTCATTGTATAAACCCAATGTATGTCAGACATACATTCACCCTTGTACATTGCAATGTACATTATGTCTTGTATATTGCCATTGTATCTAATCGTTGCATGTTTAGACATACAACACAAATATACATGCAGACCTGATATACAAGCAATGAATATTCCCAGGAATCTATGAAAGATTCCCCATGTATGTGCAAACTCGATATGCATGCAAAATGCATATCACTCATTTTTTCACCATTTTTTGAAGGTTGATGGAAATTTCTGCAAGCCTGCCAATGTATACTTGCTCTTGTACATACAAACCTCCTTGTATATACAAAATGACATGCATATAACAGATTTTTGTATTTTTTACAACTGCAGAGGCCGAAAGTGTTAGAATTTTTTAAATTTTTGGAAGGTGCCTGCAAATACAAAATGTTTGAAACCTGAATGTTCATGCAGGCACCACCAGTGGCTCTGTCCAGGGACGCATGCCTCTTGCAGGCATGGTGAGAACTTCAGAATCTCTGGTTTCACAGATTGGGCCTTATCCATTGGGCAACATAGTCAAACATTGCACCAACCTGCATCACAAATCACACTATTAAAATTTACTTGGCGGCCCAGGGCCACCAAAAAGGAAAAACTAGAATTTTCCTTTGTCAAACACTTGATTTTCTTTTGATTTCTTCAAATGAAGCCTAAAAACATCTTGTTGTCTGTAGCACCCAGCGTTGCAATTGATTGTGCTGCTGCCCATTTCCTTTTCTTTGACAAATCTACAACAAGCTTGACCAACATACATTATCATCAGCTGTAGAGTGTCATCATCATATGAGTCACTGATGTTGCTTGGAAAACTAACAGACTCACATGAAACAAATGAATCCACACCAGAGTTTTGCCTTTCATCAAAAAATAAGAGGTCCTCTGTATCAAACATGCAATATTCAAGCACAAGCAACATCTCGTAATCATATTCATTTTTATAAGCATGCAAATATTCATCATCATTGCTCTCAATAATTTTATCATTAATGTCCACCTGGAATGTATCAAGAGAAGGCATAAAAAGCTCAGAATGCAGCCCTATGTCAAAAATCTCATAGTTACCCCTGCAACCAGCACTATCCCCAACCGTATGAGCACACACATCTGCAACCTATCCATCCACCTCTGAATAGTGACCCTGTTGTTCATCTTCACCAATGCACTGATAATCAAAAGCAAATTTTTCAACCTTTGTACTGTGAAGGTGGTCAGAATCTTTAAGGAAACATTCATATTCAGCATCCATATATATTTCATCATCTGAAAGGCTCACATATGCATCTGAATGCTGACAGTCACTAACATATTCTTTGCCATTCCTTGAACCTACATTTTCTATATCCAGAGTGAAGCTTTGCATATCCATTTCATATAAATATTCAAGAATAATTGGAATATGCCTATCACTGCAAGACACAACTTCATGTGTATCTTTCATTTCATCCTTTGAAGGGCATTTCGTGTTTGCATATCCTTCTTCTAGAGGCTGACAACAATCTTTGTCTTCATCACTATAGGATGTGCCTACATTTTCTACATTTTCTTCATGTATATGCATCACATCATGACTACACATGTTATTCTAAAATATATTTCCCTCTACACAATCATTTATGAATGAACACACTGGAACAACAGAAATATATTCACTTTGAAAATTGTTTTGACAACTTGCAGCCATGAGACCTATTGGCATTCCATTTTTTTTATTGTTTTCAATATCCATAGCAAATTTGACGGCCTGGTGAAGTGTAGCCGGTTCTTTATCTCCCAATCTATAACTCATTTTCTTATCAAATACAGCCAAATAAATTGTCAAGCACAGTGCATTATTAGGTCTCATGTACTTAGGAATTTGCTTGAGCAACTTAATAAATCTAAGGTTAAAGGATGGAACCAGTTCCTCATCTTCCTTTTGGATGTTCATGAAATGTATGATCAATGAGGCCACATCAAATCTTTCACCAAACTACTCTAGGAATGCAATTTCTAAATCTAGCCATGAAGAAACTAAACAGACAGGTAGGTCTAAAAACCAAACCCTAGCAACATCTTCTAATGACTGGACAAAGAGTCTCATTACTACATCTTCAGCTCTACCTCATAATCTTCTATTAAATTACAAAAAAATTGCAGATGTTTGTTTGCAGACTTAGAATTTGATCCACACTATTTTGGCAAACATTTTCTAATTTTATTAGGAATAACATTTGGGTAACCATTAATCCCTGTGAAATTTAGGGCTTTATATCTTTCAATAAAAAATGGTCTCCTCTGAGAACACAACCCGGATTACTATTCTAAACTCATCATTTTTAAAAAGATGGAATACCTGGAAATATGTTGCAGCTTTGACAGGTTCAGTCAACAGAGTCGCCACCTCTCACAGAGAGGACAGAATATCAACAAGGCACTTATATTTTCTGGATTCATCACACCAGCAGAGCACCACATGGTCATTTTTGGATCTTGCTGCAACAACTTCATTGGAAACTAGATTTCCCAGCCTTTACAATATTTTGACTCTCTCTTTCCCCAGTAGAGTCGCCATTTTGTTGGTTTTTCTTCTAAATCAACAGAGGGTTTGTCAGTTCCAATGCACAGGTAGATTCAGCCAACTAATATAGGAGGTTGTGAGACCTGCCTCCCCTTCACTTCTGGTTCTGCCACACCAAGGGGGGTATCTCTATAGCTAAAGATGTAACATTGACTAGCCCAATGACAAAAAGATTTAGCTTGACAACAACAGGTAGAATACTCTCATGTGTGGACCAAGATGTGCATGATACATCACAAGGTTGGCAACGTTCTTGGACATATTTATCTGGTTGTGGATGAGAGTATGCAGGGGTCCTAATCCTACTACAAACTAATAGGTGGAAGTTATGAAAAGATGGATTTTATGTTTTGGATGCAAGACAAGGGGTTTTGGGTCATAACTACTAACCCAGGAGTAGACTGGTGCCTATCTCAGGGCAAGGAGTCAACTAGACCTATACATAAGAATGGATTGCATTTTGGATTCAAGTTTCAAGGGGTTAGATTGATGCTTGCCTTACAAACATCACCCAAGAATGGGTATTTAACTGTCTCTACTTACAAACATCCCAGCTGACATACAACCTTCTCCATACTTAACCTAAGACAATTTAATCCACTGCTTGAATGGAAATCACAGATTAAACATGCAATACAGAAAATTGTATCCTAGAATCTATGAAACCCTTAGCAACCAGATTCAAAAGAAGGAAGGGATACAACAAAGGAGACAGATAGGTAAACACATGCACAATACATTTTTCATATGAAACAACAATGAAATTGAGAATATCTGCAATGTACATTCAGATGCAACTCATAAACTCCAAAGAGATACAACAGCTAGAAAAATACTCTATTTTTCATTATTTACACAAAAATGCCCAAGTCTTCAACAACCCAAATGAGTAACACAGTTTCCACTTTATAGCAAGACTGTGTACCCAGCAAAATTTACACGGCAAATCAAAATTTCTACCAAATACAATGCACCAAGAATGGCGCCCAAATCATGAATGCGGCAGAGGGACAAAAAGGAAGGGGTAGGTGAGATCAGGATCTGCACCGCCGACTGAGGATTTTCTCATGAAGTACGGTGGTTGATCTATCAATCAACACCCCAACAACTACAAATCCACCATCAATGCCCAACTACCCACAGCGCCTAGCAACTTCGCTTGAAAATTACAGCAGCATACCCATAAAGAGTTTTCCTGCCTAAAATGTGGCCACAGATACATAGAAATCTATTGCTACTACGAATTTGAAAGATAGCCATCAATCCTCCTTCCATCGCTGAAAACTATGGCCCTAAAATATGTTGAAAAGTCACCAATCAATCAGAACGTACCACGTAGGCACTTTGCTCCTCTATCGCTGACTTTTCCTGTACCTATTTTGCCTTTTTCGCCCTTGTATATGCATGTTCAAATGCATATACAACCGCCTGCTTCTTGCCTTTAAAACCTTTGTATATGCGAGAGCATATACATACAATTGTTAATATACAAGGCGGACCCCAAAATATTATAGAACAAAATGAAATTCAACTCGGGTCAGGCTTGCATCTCTTTTTTGCATCTATCGCTTTGTATATGTGCATATACATACAACTCATACTTACAAGGCGCGGACCTCAAAAATTATGAAACATGTTGCATCCGCCTTAAAATACAGCTTGTACTTCATTTCCCTTGTATATCTTCTTTGTATATTGCAGATACAAGCAAAATATACATTTGGCAGATTTCAAATTTTATGAAGCACTCTAAAATTCAAATCGGGTCCAGTATGCATGTCTCCATTTGTATATTTCCTTGCATATCGCATTATACGAATGCAATATACATACAACAGACCCCAGCCATTTTATCAACTAGATAGGAACAATTTTCAGATCCGGGCCATGTATCTTATTTTCTTGTATATCGGCTTGCATATCAGCATATACAAGCACTAAATATACATGTTGCGGACTTTATCCTTTATCAACTGGATTGCAAACCTATTCGGGCCCGGCCAATGCATCTTTGGAATGCATATTCCTTTGTATGTCAAACACACAATTTGACTTGTATATCCACGGGCCCCACCAAATGTATCTCCCCTTTCGCTTGCTGCTTGCATGTCGCATATACATTGTGACTTGTATGTTGGAGATACAAAAACCTTTGCATGTCTGTGGACCCAACCATTTGTATATCAGCCCTTGTATCTTTTGCTTGCATATGCATCGGCCCGATATATCCTTTGCACTGCAGCAAATGCATGTCGGGTTTCTTTGTATATTTTTCATTATATAAACCCAATGTATGTCAGACATGCATTCACACTTGTACATTGCAATGTACATTATGTCTTGTATATTGCCATTGTATCTAATCGTTGCATGTTTAGACATACAACACAAATATACATGCAGACCTAATATACAAGCAGAGAATATTCTTAAGAATCTATGAATATTCCTGAGAATCTGTGAAAGATTCCCCCATGCATGTGCAAACCCGATATGCATGCAAAATGCATATCACTCATTTTTTCACCATTTTTTGAAGGCCAATGGAAATTTCTGCAAGCCCGCCAATGTATACTTGCTCTTGTACATACAAACCTCCTTGTATATACAAAATGACATGCATATAACAGATTTTTACATTTTTTACAACTGCAGAGGCCGAAAGTGTTAGAATTTTTTGAATTTTTGGAAGGTGCCTATAAATACAAAATGTTTCAAACCTGAATGTTCATGCAGGCAACACCACAAAGGATGGACAATTGAAATAGGGAGGCTGCTGATTGGTACAGAGGAAGTTTCCTCAGAACATATGGCTGACCTTGATGAAGACAATTCAAGTTTATCATATATTCATCAAGCTGATCCTGTTTACACCTGTGATAAAGAAGATCTCCACATGGTTGGTGCTAACTCAGTAATGACAGATGAGAGCATAGGTATACAATCTGAGAATAAAAATCAAATAGTCATGCAAGATGATGGCTTGGAGGTTTTTTCATGTCAATCACTTGATCACATCATTGAGTTGGTGTCAACAATAAGAAAAGATATGCTACTTCATGGGAATTCATTGCACATGATAGACTTTGCTTTAGCCAATTCATGTTGAATTCATCCATATGATCCACATTCTGAAGTGAGTTGTCCAGACTTTCTGTTCTCTTGGGAAGTTGTTGTAGCATTCAGTGATCCAGAACTATCCAATGCACATGATATGACCCAGCATGAACTTAGACCTCCTAAAGGTGCAAAAGTCAGTGGTACAATGCAGCAAGGTGATGAACTTACATCTCTGATTGATGGTACTGCAAATCAGGTTGTATCTTCCCTCTTCTCACTTGGTTTTGAAAGTTATCAATTTGATTACGGTGATTTAGGAAAGACAACTTGCATATGGATTGATCATAGCCCTAATGAATTGCCCCAATTGCTGATCTTATGTGACTGGTAACCTGAACATGAACCCAACCTACCCATACCTTACTTTTCAGAGTACAAAGATGAATTTGCCAGACTTAGGACATTGACCTGCACCTTGTTACTCCTGCATGTCTTAAGAAATAAATCGCAGGGAAGTGTAAATACTTGTTGTCCAAAGCTTTTGTACATAGTTCTGCTTGTTTTTGGTTAGTTGTTTGTTGTTTTAGTTTAGTTTCTGCTTCCTTTTTTATGCTTTTCCTAGTTGTTAGTTGTTAGTTGCTAGTTGTTTCTTTTCTTAGTTGTTAGATGTTATTTTATTTGCTTAGATTAGTTGCTCTTTGCTTGCTTTGCTTTTGGTTCTTGTGCTTGTTTTGCCAGGGTTCTCCATTTCTTGAGTGTGGTGACAATTGTGTAGTCTTGCAAATGGTCCTCTTTGGGTAAAAATCTAGAGGATTTCTTTAAGAAACCTTAGTTCTCCGCTCAGGTCTTTTTGTGGGTTCTATTGTTACTCTCATGTGGTATGATGCTTGTTCATGGGAAATGAGTCATTAGTCGGTGCACTTGAAGTATTTTCTAGCCATATATCTTTTACACACTTTAAAATCTTGAAAGTACCTAAGTGAGTCTTGGTAATCTTACTTTAAGTGAAAAATCTAAGGTCCACCTTTTCCACCATCAGAATTCCACACCCAGCTGGTTGAGTTATCAATGTAACCCGTGCCATCAAAAAACATGTGTTACAAGGGTAGTGGTACTGCATTGTACTTTGCCAATATTTGAGCATAATTGAAAATCAAAAAGAAGAAAAGAAAAGAAAAGAAAGTCACAATCACACACTATAACTTAGTTAAATGGACAATCAAGTAAACTCTACCGGGGCTATGGACACCTGACCGGTAGTAGGGCTCTGCTTGAGTGGAATTATGAGACAAACCCGTCGAGGCTATAGACGATCGTTGGCACCGGGGCAATGTCCAGGTAGTTCATGAGGTGTGTACTAATCATGTAGCTTAATTTAAAGGAGCTTAGATGATCTTAGTTGTCGATGGATGGGAATGAATGCAACTGCACACACTTAGGCTTTCAGGATACGGATGGCTGTGCTATGCTTTTGGTTTCTGTTTCTATGATAAAGTATTATGTCTTCCTGTTTGGCATGTGGGAAACACAGAGATTCTGGGTTCGAAACTGAAGTTTGTCTTTGAAATGCTCTAGAGAATTTCCCCAATAGAGTCACCATTTGTTGTGCCTTGCACACACGCCCCATTTTACCAAATGGAGACCCCCTATTTTACTTTGGCTTAGAGTCTCAGTCTTTCCTCTTTATGATGATGAGAAAGTAAATCCGTGCTTAGAGTGCATGATTTGTTAAAGATTTAAATATTTTGCAAGTTTGGAGTCATCTGATGTCTTGCATGATTGATTTGGAAGTGTCTTGTGTGGCCTTGTGCTTGAAAAATAGTCATTTGTTGCCTTCTGCACTGAAATTGGGTGTTACTGCATTTTGTTCCAAAATCCTATGCCATTGGATATTACCCTTGAAACTGCTCCTGCAGGATGTCATGTTGAAATTCCTAGTTTCTAGGTCTTAGAATTGCAAAATCATGTCAAATTCTATAAGATTTCACTAAGGGGTTCATTTTGACACATGGTCTTGAAGCCCTAATTTGGCTAAGTCTGAAACCATGAAAATCTTGAAAATAGCTAAGTCTGAAATCTGGTGGAACCTCAAAAATCTAGAATCTGCATATGAAATCCAATGGATTTGGAACCTATCTCAAACATCCTGACAATATATTTCAAAATATTTAAAGTATAGGAATATACTTAAATATATTTTGAAATATACGCACCTAGGGACTGTCAAAATCTGGTTCTAAAAATGCCTCCTACTACCAAAAGCGCTAAAAATCCCTCACTGCCTAGCACTAAAAAATGTGCTCACTGCCCTTAGGCACTGCCCTTAGAAACTCGCATTGGTCAGTGCCATCACAATTCCCCACAAACTCAAAATGTGATCTTAGCGCTAAAATTGTGACTAACTGACTTGCGCTCGAATCACTCTCGATCGACCTTGTTAGTGTGCTAAGTCAGTCCAAACCAAAAACCCCGCCAACATAACTTCATAATCCTAGCGCTAAAAATAGTCCCTACTGCCCTACGCTAAAAATAGGTCCAACCGACTTTTGCAATACCATCTAAAAATAGTGCCAGTCGGTACCATTTAAATCTTGCACTAACTCAAAACACCACTTTTGCGCAGAAAATGCATCCTCCGGACTTGCGCTAAAAATCGAACCGATTGACTTTGTGCACTACCTGCCAAAATTCGTGCTAGTCGATCACACCCCAAATCCCCACTAGTGAGTTAGTGCTAAAAATGAACCTCTCTAACCTACACCAGAAATACACTTCACTACCTAAAGTCAGTAACACCTAAAATTAGTGCTAGGTCAATGACACCCAAAACCTGTGGATTTTGACATTTTGGCTTGGAAATTGAGTTTTTCAAGGTACAAATTGAATTTTCTTTATGGATTTGGATTGTACAACTAGTTTAAACATCATGATGGATATTTTTAGCATGTTTGTGTGAATTTTGGGCACGTTTTACAATAATTAATGCTACTGCACATGAAAAGTCAGTGACCCCCAAAAATCTTGCTTTTTACAGAAAAGGCTAGAAAAACATGAAATAAAAGTCCCCAAATAGATCCTAATGACTACAAAAACTTCTCAGATCAATATATTGGCCAAATGGGTACTTAAAAATGCTAAAAAAATACATAAAATCATGCAAAAATCACTAGATTTATGAGGTTGTTCATAAGAAGATGACATTGAGTTTGGGTTGTTCTAGATTAATCTAAGGCTGCAAATGGACATATTCTGATTCAAAATGATGGAAAATGACTTGTTAAGATGAAATTGATGCTTGGCCTTGTTGATTATAGGTTTAGGAGGACAAAGGAGCCAATTGGAGTCGTCTTGGAAGGATGAACACACAGAGGTACCTTACTGACCTAGAAATGTAAAATTGACATTCTATCAACCAAATTGATGTTGAACATACAAAAGGAAGTCAGTATAATGTCCAAGATGATGAAGACCAGTCTCAGGAGCTTGAAGACAATGGAGATCATGCCTACATCACTAATGTTCCTGTAGATCATGTTGAGTGTCAAAGAATTGTTCACAGTTGTCTACACTTGTTCCAACAGTCCACTCATGCAACGTTGATCTGGCCAACATCTAGTTGGATATTTGTTCATCAAAAACGTACCACATACTCCTCTTGATCCAATCAGCATTTGGAATCCCGTGAATCCACATTAGCTCATATTTTCAAGTGTCATGTGACTCTATTAGGCCTTGAAAATTGACTTTTCATCATGTACAACCAAATGGGTCTCCATTTTGTCCAGATTCAATGTATTTGCAGTTTGTATTTTGTCTTTTTCCTAAAGGACAAATGCAAATCTGAAAATGCAACAAATTGATGTATCTCATTAAATGCCATGTAATATGGACCATTGGTATTGAGTTAATCTCTATCGTCCATTGAAAAACTTGGTATGATGCCTTGTCTATAAAAGGGCCATCATTCTCTCATTGTAACAAGTAAAATTTGATAATGAATTGTTGAGGCTCTGCCAAAATACAGTCAATACAAAGCAAGTTTTGCAGGTTGCTAGGAATTTGTGTTTATGTGTTGTCTTATTTTAGATTTCATGGTTCATGTCAATCTGAAATTAGTTGACATTCAGTTGCATTTGTGATTAATTATTTAGATATTTGATGGATTTCCTATCCATACCATTAATGGCTTGTTGATTGTATGTCATTGTGCATGGTTAGTCTGGGCATAGTTTATGAGATTAGTTCGATTGTATGAATTCATTGAGCTGTACCAAGGATTGGGTGTTCGATGAACCCTCTACAATTTGAAAATATTACATTTCCTTAGAAGATTGCACAAGCTCTGTGGCATTATGGCCTGCCTGGTTAAGCAAAGATTTGTTTATTATTGGGAATCTATCTATCTGGTTATTGATCATTCTTGTAATTGTCTATAGGATCTCTAATCCCTTCCCTCTCTCCCTTTCCTTTTGTATTTATTTACATAAAGTTTGGTATACTTAGGTTATAAGCAGCATCTACATTACAAATCTACTGAAAGTATCATAGGGTTTCTACATACATAATGCTTTCATATCTTATAAACCCTATTCTTTTATGTAAGACCCCTTGTTGGCACAGCTAGTACATCCCACTGAGATATGCCATGCAAGCTAAGACCTAGTTGTATTATCCTTGGGGCAGTCCTATCATGGATAGGATACCTTTTTCAAGAGGGGTGAAGTACCTGTATTTCACCTACGTTGTTGTGTGCTAAAACCACCATCAACAAATCCCCTGTAAATGCACTACATATTCCTGCTTTGTTTGTGAATGCTTTGGAGTTTCTGGCCATCTAGTTTCTCAATTCGGTGAAAATGAAATTCAAATTTCAAGGGGCCCCTATGGTCCCTATTTTGGAGAATGGTTTTATCTGGTGTGAGGGATACTGAATTGGGGCATATTGATTTTGAGGATTTCTGGAGAAGAATGCAATTTGGAGGCCGAATTTCCCTAGCAGATAAAATTGTTCGCAGTGGGTTGGACAAAGTTGGAGGTTTCCCACTCGTAGTGTGTTGTCCCAAATTGGTTGTAGCTTGTGCCAATAGTTCCTTTCCAGAGTCTCAATACATAAGGGTCTGAGACAGCTCTGTGGTGGCAAGAATTGATTCTGAATCGATTGCCCTAGCTCTGAATTTGGAGGAGTATGAAGATAATGCTGATGTTTCTGTGTCTTCTGCATGGACATACTATGATTAAAGGAAAGACTGGTGTGAAACTTGTATTACCAAGAGCTGGTTGGAAATTGAGAGAAAAGGGAAATTGCGGCTCCCTGCCAATCTTAAGAGGAGTCATTTCAAAGAAGAGATTTCAGACATGATAACCTTGCTTAATCATGTAGTTGGGAGCCCAGAATCAAATACTTTTGCTTTTTGGATGTGCAAATTTATTTTGCTAATCTGTGGAGACCATTGTATTGATTGGGCAAGGATAATTAGTGAAAGTATGCATGAACAGCTGATAAATTTCTCGTGAGACATAAAGTTTCACATGTGTTCCCAACTAGTTTATGTGTTGGCTCGTAAAGAGGCTACTTGGCCTAGTCTAAGGATTCAAGGAACTCCTATTGCCAGTACGTCTGTGTATCACACATTTCCCCAGTTACAGAAAACTTCAAGTATGAAGGATTTCTGGAGAGTGAACGATGCCTTTTCCATGTGGTTGACTAAGAAGATTGATGGCTCATTGCAGCGAAGATTTTTAGCTGAAGCATCCGCATTGGTCATGAATTTTGGAAGCTTTTATGTTCAGTTTGATCATTTTTCTTACTTGAGAATTGGGGGTTATGAAAATGCCCCGTTGAAGTTGACACGATACTTGTCTGACTATCTTGTGCTTCTGGAGGTATGTCATCAAATGGCGGTTGTAAATACAAGGTACCATGCCATAAAAAAGAAAGGTTACTCTTTTCTTATGTCTTTGTCATTTTATTCTTGCAAAAGTAATGATAGTGCCAGAAGTGTTGATAAGTTGTTGTCTGAGTTTAGTCTCCATAGTTTGTCGACTCATGCAGCCTTTGACAGTAAGAATTATGTAAAAGAAAATATGCATGGAGGAGGGTCGTATCTGCACAAACCCCAGCTTGAAGACTTCTGGGAGGATTGTTTGGATGAGAGGGAAGTGTAGAGAAGGAGTTAGATGAGACTAACCATTGACCAGATCTGAGCCTTTGAGTTGAATATTCAAGTCCCTGACATGGTTGATGACAACTCCAATATTATAGATGAAGGCTATCATGTTGCTTCACTACAGCCTCTACCTCCTATGAAATGGTCTGAAAAGGAAATCACGGATGTGAATTTTTGCTCTTTCCAAGTGATAAGAAGGAAAAAAAAATGGTTGAAGGGAAAAGTGAAAGAATGTGTTAGTTCAGCAATTCCTAGAGAGTCAACCTCTCAAGGTCAAAATAGATCTCAGACTGCCCACTCTTAGAGAAAATCATCTAGTTTGGACCCAGCTCTCCAGAGATTTGGCTCACAATCGAATGGAGATGGTGATTGGCCCCTTGACGAGGTCAGTAAACTAAAAACAACGTGTGAGCAGGATAGTCAACCAGTAAAGAGTAATACCAAATTGGTTGCTTCCTCATCGAAAGCAGACCATGTTCCATTTGTCAACAACCTTGTAAGTGATAGTGACTCTTTCAGTTTTACTCAATTAGGAAAAGATAGTATGCTACAATCTCTGCTAAGTGCCCCAGATTATCCCAATCCAAATGAACCCCCAGAGCAAAATTGTCCACCTGTGCCTATGGATGGTAATACGAGTGTTGTTAATGCTGCTAATACTCCCTCCCCGTCTCCTACCTGGTTAAAGAAAGCGGTTGAAAAGAAGAAAAGGTATACACCACCAGTGGATGCCTGTATTGATATTGTGGCTAAGTTACTACAAGATACCCCTAAGCCTAAACATGCCAGGAGGATATCAAGGATGGTGATTGATCCTGCCTCAGGAAATTAATTTTTGGAAATTGCAGATCCAGTGGGGAATAAGAATGAAGATGAAGTGATTGAAACTAACTTCAGGATGAGCAGAGTGGATTTGGGACCTTCTACTACTGAAGGTGAACTCTATCATGTTAAACACTCGGTCAGCAATATATCAAAAACGGTCAAAAGATAGCAAGAAGAGAATTCTAAGTTGAAAGCTCAAGTAAGTTCTTTATCATTATTTGTTCATTCAATTGTTAAGATAATAATGCCCTCAGCAGAAGCCCCCCCCGATATGAGTCTGAGTGTCCTTGATCCTAATCTATTACAACAAGTAAAAAGATCATTATCTCTAAGAAATGCTATGGCTCAGTGGGTTGAAAAGGTCAATTTTGATGGTCTTTTGTTCATCGAGGATGTAGTTAATTTGTTTGATTCCATTTATGGAAAAAGAGAAACTTTAATTGTGGAATTCCAAACATCTAGGAGTGATCATAACAGCCTATCTTTAGCTTCTAAGGAGATACAGGAGATGGCCAATATGTATGTTGGTGTCCTAGTGACTGAGAAGATCTTGAATGATCCTGGAGAATTAGACACGCATGTATGGGCTGATGTAGTTGAATGGAAGCTTTGTCTTATAATATATGCTAAGGATGAGATGAGGAAAGCAATTGCCACTTATTTCTCAGAAATGATGAGGATCAAAACAAATTTTGTTGTCATAGGAATCGAAGCTAATGGGAGCGATGATGAAAAGTTTCTAGATGTTAAAGAGATCAAACATAATTTCAAGTTGGTAACTGAGGAAATAATGAACTATGATATTACAACAGCAGAATCACTTGATAAATTTGCAAGGATGGCGGCCTATATCAAACTATCAGGAGCGGATTCGATGATGTGCATCAAAAGGTGGCAGATATGGATAGAGTAGTGAGAAAAAGAAAACACTGAATTAGCATGACTGGGACTCCACCTAGAATGTCTTTGACACCTGTAATCAACAAATATAGGACATACAAAGCGAAGCTGCGGGTACATGCATCTCAAATGGTGCAAAGTGGCACTGGAAATGAAGATGAACAAGAGAGGGAAGAGGAAGTGACAGATGAAGTTGATAACAAAGAAGAGGATGTGGCAATCCTCAATTGATTTTATTTTCATATGCTTTAGTTACTTTTCAAAATTTGCTCAAAAACTATTGGCTCTAGAGGGCCCTTTATATTATTATTTAAACATATTTTAATTTGTTGTATTCAAGAAGTCGTTAGGGTTTGAAGACGGTTATGGTTCGGCTTAGCTATAAATTTGATTAGCTAGTCAATGTATGAATCTTTTGGCATGTTGTGTTTTGGTGATAGATTAATTTTGGTTTTCTGTTCAATTGCTTTATATACATGCAATAGAAATCAATGTAGTGGAGATTTGAATGATTGTAAAATTTGTGTTATGGTTATTTGGATTCATATTCTTCCTATGTTGAATGTGTTGTTGTTGGTGTTGATGATATTTGTGTATTGATGGTGGTTGGATATCTGTAATTCTTACTCACTGCTAGGAATTGTTTATCTTTTGATACACTATTCGTGGTGGTGATTATGTGGTGCTTAGTATTTGTTTTATCAATTTGTAGATGTTAGCTTGGTTGAAGTCTTTGAGCTTCTGATTATTTGGATGTATCTTACCTCTACTACTTTCTAGTTAAAAGCACCGCCTTTGCCTTGCTTTCTGGCTAAAAGCAATACTAGTTTTCATTCATGAGAATATCAATCAAAGGTAGCTGCACCTTGTAAAAGAAGTAGAGAGACTTTGTAGAATACCAATATAGTAGGCTCAACTGTTGTTACATTTGTCATCTGTCTAAGCGTGAGTATATAGAGTTAGGTGACAAATCCATTAACCAACAGATTTTTGGAGACTCTACTAGGGAATCGAATGCAAATCTTTTTATATTTTCTGTGAGTTGCTCTATAGTTAGACTTTATGGTTCTTTATGGAAAACGTGCACCAGTTCTACAACCTAACATAGACTATCTAGTAAAAGATCAAGAAGATATCATTACTGGTCTTCAACTTGTTGTCTGGTAGACCAGAAGAACAAACCAATAGTATCATCAAGTTGACGAAGTGCTTGAAGAAGAAGAACTTGGTGAGATCATAAGAGAAAATGCACATCATTTTTCTGACGCTCAGGAGATTATCTTTATTGAAGGAGTTGTTCCTATGCCTAGAAGAGAAAGGCCCTTACGAATTCAAGCAGTCCCTGACCATAGACATAGAAATCCCGTTGTCAGACCAAGGAATCAAGTTAATGCTCACCCTCACAATAACCAGTAAGTGGTTTGGAGACTCTACTTTGTTATTCTTATTATATGCACATAGTTGTGAAAGTTGGCTATGAAAAGATATACCCGAGGTGATAGACAAAAGGATATTGCTAACATTGACTTTGATTTGCTCCAATCTTTAAATTTTGCTCCTTTTCCTCCTACAAGAAGAGTTAAGTCTTTAAGTAGGCCATCTTCCCCTCCACCTACAAGAGAATTTTCCAGTTCCTCTTGTCAAGTCTTAACCCTTGATGGTAATGTTTTACCACTTCAAGCTAGTTTTCCTCTCCATGTCCCTTTTAATATGGCTTAACCTCTGCCTGTTCCATGGGGAGCTGCTATTAGACCTCTTGTTGTTCTCAAAATTAGCTACGCTTGTTTTTGTAGACAACCCCTACGAAACTTGTCTGTTTCATAATCTACACTCTAATTTCGCAAATCAAGACAAGATTCTCTTGGTCCCGTGTGAAGTCATTTGACATCCTAAACTAGTTTGTGACATTCCCTCGAATCAATTCCTTGAAGTTGGCGCAAATCAATTAAGTCGTAAACCGATCAAAATGTCAATTTTGGTCATTTTTGGGGTGTTAGTGAAATTTTGAGTCTTTATATGCAAAGTCGGTCAAATTCACCACTTTTGCATGTCTTTTTGTTTACCTGTGTAATGGCGGCAAAAATTGCCGCTTTTACATGGTTTTTCTTTTCCACATGCCCGAGCGGTACTTTTCGCCGCCATTGCATGTTCTCTTTAAAAAGGTTTTAAGTTGCATGTGCATTATCGGCGGTTTTTGTTGCTTTTGCATTTTTGCGAAACACATGTAAGGTCAGCCGAAATCGCCGTCTGTGCAAGATCTTTAAGCTCGCAAACTCCAGTGGCATTAATTGCCACTCGTGTTGGCAGTAAGATCACGTCTTTCGACCCTCTTTAATATGATTAACCCATTGTTTCTCATCATTTCTTTTATTCAAAAACCTTCTAGTCGATTTGTGTATCCCTTCTTCGACCGTTTGATCATGTGCTTTTGGATTACAACAGATTTCAAGTTGCAGTTGGCACACCTAGGGTTTTCTCCTTTTGATAGGTAAGTGTTTTCCGTTATTATTTCTTTATTCAAATTTTCCATTTCTTGTTAAAGTAATTAAACCCTTGTTCTTCAAGGTTTATACTATTTGTATATTGGTCAAAACAAAATCTTGAGTTTTATGTCTTTCTTCTTTTTTTGTGTCATTCATACAACCCTATTTTTGTTTAAACCCCTTTGGTCGATATTTTCTTGTGAGTGTTCGCCAAGTTTTCATCTCTTGAGAAGATTGATGTCCGTGTGCTCACAAGATGTCATGACGGCTACATTGCCGATCAAACAATTCCATAAGCTTGTGAGCAGATGTGAAGTCGGTATTTTTGCTGCTTAAGCCTTTTAAAGTTTATCTAAACACAAGGTGTATGGGCAACAAATTTTGCCACCCTTACATAGAAGATTGAAATACCAAACTTGCAGAGTCAGTTGAAACCCCCGCTCGAACACTTATAACTCCCCCTTACATGCAGTGTCAGCATTTTTTGCCGCTAAAGCATCATGCAATTCAACATACCTGTAGAAGCGGTTGCAATTGTCGACCATGCACGTGCCCTTAAAGTTGCTAGAATACCCTCATGTAAGGGCGGTCATTTTGACCGCCTCTACATGTTAAACATTCTTCCAAGAAAGAATACACATGTAATGTCGGTATTTTTCACCGACTTTACATGATAATGAATGTTCTTCCCAAACACATGCACTAGCAGCTAAAACATCTGCCTTTACACGTGCAAGTACTTCCTCATGCAGGAGCGGTCATTTTGACCGCTCATGCATATTTTCCTAAATTTTTCCCAACACTGGGAAAATTCACCTTTCCGCTTTCGCCCTTACCTTGATTTGTGTGCACCAAGCCCTTCAACGCATGCTTTCCTGTCCATGATCATTAGATCGCGGTTATCCCAGTTTATCCATTTTTCCCCTAACTGCGAGATCATGGCCTTTTAAAGTTCTCAACCAGTGTTCGTGGTAGATATCAATTTCAGAGTTCTCTTCAGAGCTGATGTCAGAGCCATCTCCATCTAAAGCAAAAATCATGAAGTACAAATACCAAGGCGTCTTTCCGATGACGGTAGTGCAGTCAAATATTGATGAAATCAGAGATACAAAAATTGGACATGTGGACATAGCAGAATTTGTGCAAAGGACAAAACAGACAAATCCTTCTAGACCTATGCAAAAGATCATTGACAGTAATATTCATTTGGTTGCATCATTTCCAGTTTCTGCACACAATCCTGAGTTTGTTCTTCAGGTAGCCGGTCATTACAACAGAGACACTAGAGTTGTGACAGATTCTCAAGGGAATGTAATCATGGGATTGGATGTAGAATTCCTAAACAAAATCTTCATGTGTCCACCTATTGAAAACATTAGACAGATTGACTTTGCTCAGGGGCAACAAGATTATGATAAAGATGTGTAAGCTGCCAGAAGGTACATCAACAACAAATGGTTGAAAATCCCTAGAAGTAACTTGACCAGATGGCCAAAGGATCTTCCTAGGAGTGACTTCGTAGAAGAAGTTTGTGATTTGATCACTCTTTTGAGTCGCATCAGAGGACTCCCCTCTTCCTCCAAGTTCCAAGAATGGATGTACACTTGCATCAAGGTAATTCTTCAAGGTATACAGAGAATATTCTGGGGAGAGCAAATTAGTAATGCATTGCATGAGCAACTGGTGAAGGTCAATACCACATTCAAATTCTATATGACCTCATATCTTGTCTATGTTGCTGCTAGCATGAGAAGCTTTCCAGGTTTGACTCAGGTTGGTGACAGAAGATTGATTCCTGTATATGAGTATTACCCTCAAATAACTCTGAAGGGATCAATTCATCATTTCCGAAGGGTCAATGATGCCTTCTTTTCAGTATTCATGTGCCTATGGGACAATGAACTTGTTTAGAAAAGGGTCTCAAATGAAGCTTGGCAGGTTGTGATTTCTTTTGGTTGCTTGTTCCTGCAATTCTCTACTTTCACATATCTCAGGGTAGGGTATTATCTTGGTTACCCTTATATTCTTCCACGGTATCCTAGTGACTGTATTATTCTTATGGAGCTATGTAGATAGTTGATTGTAGTGCACAATAAACAGATGGAATTGAAGAAGTCAGGAATAAAGTTCCCCGTTGAAATTGGAAGGTATTCAGTTCAATCAGCTAACAAAGCAAAAATAGTTGATTCTGAATTACAACTGGTCACCATGAGAAATTACAAGAAGAGAGACCATTTTAACTTTAGAAGAGTTCAAGATAAGATCAAAAGGAAGTCAACCTTCCATGTGCCAATGGCTGAAGATATTTGGGCTGATCTCAGGACACATAACAAGATCGGGAAGCTAGATTACTACAGACTTCACCTGAGTTAGATTGAAGAGCTGGGCCTCACTGATATTCTAGACGGAATGGAGGGTGATGGGGATGTCCTAGATCCCAGATATAATACTAAGAATGTTGAAGTCTCACCTCTCCCAAAGGTGAAATGGTCAATCAAAGAAGAAACATCCTTAAGAAAAAGATTTCAACCAATCCTGTCCAACACAAATGGGTGGTTGGAAAGTAAAGGGATTAAATTGAAAGAATTTATCATAGGGTCAGAGACTGAAGCACAGGAACAGACGGGCAAGAAGGTAGAGAATAGAACCAAAAATAAGAGCGATGCTCCTTCTTCTTCTAAGATACGCAAACCAAAAATTAAGTTTGTGTCCAAAGGAGGGAAGAAGAAGGAAGTTGCAGAAACTTTGAATATCACTGAATCAGGTGTTGAAGATACTAACATTGATCAAATGGAGACTAAAGATGTTGAGGCTGAAGAGCAAAATATTCAGAAGTCTAAGGATCCTCAACAGACAATAGTATTTGATAAATCTGATGAAGAAGATGAAAATGAACAAGGCGAAGATGAGGATACAGAAAAGGAACAACTTGGTGATCCACCTCAATCTCTTGAGAAAGATCTTCCAACAGGAACACAAGTTTCTACACCTCCTCCTCATGTTTCAGTTTCTAGTAGTTTCCCAGTGATTTCAAATGTACCTCTTTCACCTATCTTTGTTGTCTCTTCTGATAATACCCCTACTTCTGTGAAAACTAGTTTTGGGATCATTTTATATTCTTCTGGTTTCATCCCAAGTCTATCTTCTCCATCTTTTGACATTGGTGAACAATCTGTTTTAGAGAATCTTCCGGATGCTTCAGAAAAGGTTGTTGATACAGGTGTCGTTTTTACCAACACCAATCCTATTGTGACTATAACAAGTATAAACATGGATCCGGCAAAACAAGTGGTAGACTCATCTCCGGTTGTTGGTGCTTCTATTCTTCCCCCATGGTTGTCTGCATATACTCCAAAGAGGAAGAAGCAAGCTATTTCGCCTGATGAGAATGATATTGAAAAGTTGTTACATGTAAAAGCAAAGACTGCGAAGAAGAAGCCTAAGACTGTTTCTAGGCTTGTCAATGAGAAAGGAATCAGATACGCAGAGATTGCTAAACCTCCAAAAGATACCACTATTGACAATTTTGACATGAGTGATTATGTCATTTCAAGGGTTGAGTTAGGCAAGTTAACTCATGAGGGCATAAAAGCAGATTTTCAAACTACTTCTAGCACTTTGCTTGAAAAGTATGATGAAGTCAAGAAAGAGAAAGAACAGTATAAGGCCAAAGCAGAACAACTCGTTGATGTTCTTCAAAAGATAGTAAAGTCATCAAAAATTGTAGAACCCATGGCAGTGACTGTCGAAGATCCCCTGATCCAGAAGGTTGAAAAAGCACAAGCCAGAGGAAAGGTGGTAGGAGATGTTGTGGAGCATTTGTTACTTCAAGGGTGAATTCTGCTAAAAACCACTATAGAAAGAAAAGAGAAGATGGATAAAGCTAAAGCTGAGCTGGACAACC
The DNA here is from genome assembly GCA_027924645.1 of Cunninghamia lanceolata. Lineage (NCBI taxonomy): Eukaryota > Viridiplantae > Streptophyta > Pinopsida > Cupressales > Cupressaceae > Cunninghamia > Cunninghamia lanceolata. The sequence continues at coordinate 17,701,622 of BSBN01000112.1, read as the reverse complement.
TGGTTGACTTACTCTCACAAGAGTTGCAAGATCAAGAAGAGAGCTTGGAGGAGTGGAAAGATATGAAAAAGATTAAGATAAAGAATCTAATCACAATTGGGGTCATTGTAAACAGGGAATCATATCTCAAAACCAAGGAGAGTCTGACTCATCGCATCCACATAATAAAAGGTTTACTTGAAGATCTGTGTCAAGCTCGAGAAGCCAGTGAAGATAGTGATGTCACGCTTCTACACAAGATAGAAGAACTTCCATGCATCCTCACGGGTGAAGACCATAAGTTCCTCTCAGCAGAGGAAATGGTAAGTTCCTTTGAAAAGATGGTTCAAAGGAAATTCGAAGAGGAGGTGCCCTCAGTACTTTCCATAGATAACCTATATGATCAACATTCAAATTTAGAGAACTCGAAGGATAATCTGGACAAGCATGAAAAGGCAATCAAGGTGGTAAAGGATGTGATTCTTTAGGCTTGCACCATCTCAGAAAACACAGCTAAACCAGATGCATGCGAGATGGCAGCCATACAGGCCATGTACCAAGATTTTCTAAAGAAGAATGACGGAGGAAGCTAGTGCCTTAGTTTCTTTTTCTTGTACATGTCATTTGAATTTTGTTGTGGACATATCCATATGTAATTTTCCAAAATGTAATTACATGTGAGACAAAGGAAGTCCCAAGTCAAATAGGACTCTTTTGTTGAATAAGTCAAAGTAGTTGTAAATTTCCTATTTTTGCTCCAGGCTCCTCCCTATAAATAAAGAGGGCCTCTATTGTAAATTTTATTTTTTTTCTATTGCAAAGAAACTCTCCCAAATTGGAAAACATTTCAAGACTTTGAGCTTTTATGTTTATCATATTTTTCAAGTGAATATCAATATAAGAAGGCAATTTGAGTATCAAACTTTGAGTTGAATCATATTGTTTTATGATATCAATGTTCTTATGTCATTATATTATATTGATTCATTGTTGGAATCATGGAGTTTATTGAGATTTGAGAGGAGTGTTCTTGTTTTGGTTGAATAGACTTTGTGCTATTTTTCTCGTTGCAGGAGTGTGTATGTATTTGTGGGAACGAAATTGTTTAGAGACTTTGTGCTATAAACTGTTGTGTTCAAGTCAGTTATATCGTATTGAGTGAAAGTGGAGACTTTGGGCTACATTTGAATTCAATTAAGTTTGTTTGTGAGAAATAAGCCAAATGATAGAAAACTTTGCGTTTCTAAGGTTTGTCTCGGTTCAAGAATTATCAAATATCATCTATTGTGAAGTTGTTATTTTGTAAGAAAGAAACATCTATTCTGAAAAAAGAGAATAGGATGCTATGGAAACACCTCAAGAATAGTTTCAATTTATTTAAGTATTAAAAGTTGTTTGTTAGAAAGAGCTCATTATCTAGAGGGAACCTCCCCTTGCTGAGAGGAGAGACTCAGTCTCATCATAGTTGTGGAGATATAACCATTTTGTCATTAGTTAGCTAAGCAAAAAAATATTCACCCAACACCTCTAAGACTAGGGGCTAACTTACATGGTTTACCGAGGGGGTCTGGCAAAATCACACCCAAATTTAGGGGTGATGGGAAAGTTACTCCAGAAGAGCACATAAATGCCTTTTTTGCTGCCTATTCCATTTTAGGAGTCCAGCATGAAGATGTATCTGTTAGACTGTTTGTTGAGTCTCTCATTGATGCCGCTTCTGAGTGGTTCTACAACCTCCCTAATGCTTCTATTAGAGACTGGGCCTCTATGAGACATCAGTTTGAAGATAGATTCAAGACTTTCAATAATGAACATACATTGGTAGCCCAACTCTCCTATATGAAGAAGGAAGTCCATGAACAAATGAGGGAGTATGTGGCTAAGTTCAACAAAGTCACGAACATGATTCCCAATGATGTTATGCCCGGTGATGGGCTGTTGAAATGTTTCTTTATTAATTTACTTCCCCCTAATGTTAGTTACGCAATAAAGAGACAAGGAGCCGCTAACTTAGTTGATGCCCAAACACTGGCCATTGTAGTAGAGGATGACCTAATAACTGTTAGAAAGTGGAAGAAAGAATTGCAGACAGGCAAACCTTCAACAATTAATTCTACCGACCCTGTCATACAAAGACTGGCAAATGACATTATCACTTTGAAATGGCAAATGCATAAAGGCCCACAGCAGTCTTCTCAGGGGAATAATAGTAGAACTTTGCCATTACCCGGTCCAACCCAGAGGTTAGCAATTGAAGGAGGACCCTCCACTAGTAAGAATAATCGTATGATGTGTAATTTGCACCTCACTTCTAATCATGATGGAGCATCTTGTCCAGAAATGACGAGATTCATGCAAATGCTCTCTATGAATGAGCACGCAGAGGAGCCTTTTGTGGAAGAGCCCCTCACGTCTGGTGATGCCAGTGTTAATTTCTATGAATATGAGTCACATGATGGAAGTGGAGAAGATGTCTACACTGAAATTGATAATCCCAACTGTGCAGTGTTTACTAGAGGACAACAAATGCAGAGGGGGAAAAATTCCCTAGGTTAGCTTGGTAGTTCTTCCTCTACCCCTAAGTAAATTTTGACAAGATGGAACAATACCAAGAAAATAGAAATTGTTACACCCAAGGTTGCACCTGTCGAGGTACCATCTACTTTTTCCTCTAATACTCTTGTTTCTAGTTCATTTGATATTGTTGAGTCATGCAAAAATACAAAATCCAAATTTGACAAGATGAATACTTAAGACTTAACCCATCTAAACTAGACAGGCTAGTTAGATATGTCAAGCAAGACCCGTCCCCCTCCAGTTGTAATGCCCAAGTGTCTAATGAGGCTAAAATTCATGCTGGAAAATAAATCCCAAGACCCTGGCCTTCAAAATTCTTTTGAAAAACCAGAGCCTTTTTATATTTCCTTATATATTGTTGGCTTTAAGTTAAGTAATTATGTCATTGATTTTGGGGCTTCAGAAAATGTGATGCCAGCCCAAGTTGCTAAGGCCTTAGATCTATCTTATACCCCTACTCATGGTAAATGTTTTTCAATGGATGGTTCCTCAGTACCTATCCTAGGCCAAATCAAAGACACACAAGTTACTCTGGCTACCTATCCTAAGAAGAGGGTGAAGTTAACCATATTAGTAGCAGACATACCTGCAACCTATGGGATGATATTAAGTCACAACTTTTGTAAAGATTTGGGTGGGGAGATTCAAATGGACTAGTTGCATGCCCTGATACCCATAGATGGAAAGAAAGTTCACCTAAATCTAGAGCCCAAGGCCAAGTTTACTATTTTGAAGTAAGGAAATCCTAGAGTAGATATTCTATATGTAGAAATAGGGCTTGGTACGTATATGTGCACATCAACAACTGATGACAATGCAAGTCTGATTAGCCCTGATTTAGCTAATGAGGTGTGGACATTAGAATTTAATGGTAGTTGTTCTACGTCTGGTTCGAATGCTGGGGTTGTTCTAATTTCTCGTGATGACTGTAAGTTTCCTTTCGCTTACAAATTAGAATTTGACAATATGAATAATACTGCAGTGTATGAAGCTTTGTTATTGGGACTGGTAATGGCTAAAGAAAAGGGTATTAAATAGCTTTGAGCTCGAGATGATGATGAGATGATTGTAAAGCAAGTAAGAAAGTTGTATACAGTAAAAAATGGAAGATTAAAGCATTACCAAAATAGAGTGTGGGATTGCATAGACGACTTTGATGCTTTCTCGATAGAAGTTGTACCTAGAGACTAGAACACTTGAGCTGATTCACTGGCTGTGGCTGCTTCTCTCTTGCTACCTCACCCAGATTTCAAAGATAAACCTTATAGGGTGGAGACAGTTTATAGGCCCAACGTCCCTGATAACGTTAACCATTGGCGGGTATTTAACAATGATAGGCAAATAATTTCTTTCCTTGAAAAGGCTGAATCTTTTGCCAATGTGTTCTTTGAAGGGAGTTGTGATGAAAGCAATGATGTTCTAGAAGGAGAAATGAAATCTAATGATGGCCAAGAATCCAAAGTTATACAATTGAAAGGAAATAAAATTCCCAAAGGTCTAGTCTCACTGGAAGTTCTTTTTAATCGACATCATCAGTACCTAAAGCAGAAAAGTAAAGTTTTGATCAGATCTTTAGTTGATTATGATTGGGTGAATATCAGTACAGAAGAAGACCCAAAGATTGTTTGCATTGGGAAGTGTTGCTCTCCAAAGGAAAGAGAGTGTTTAATTTCTTTGCTTGTTCGATATAGAGATGTTTTTGCATGGTGCTATGCTGATCTGAAGAAGTTTAGAGATGGGAAGATGTAGCACCATATTCCTCTGAAGCCTGGTGCCTTGCCTTTTCAACAAAAATAGAGGACTTACAACCCCAAGGTATCTGAAGCTATTTTTAATGAGATAGACAAAATGCTGAAGGAAAAAATTATTTACATCATTCATCACTCTACATGGGTGGCGAACATTGTCCCTGTAAGAAAGAAGAATGGGGAAATAAGGATTTGTGTTGATTTCTAGAATTTGAATCAGGCCTCTTTGAAAGACAACTATCCTCTGCCTTTCATAGATCACATATTGCAAATAGTATCTAGTTCAGAGATGATGTCAATGCTTGATGGATTTTTAGGATATAATCAGATTGAAGTAACTCTGGAAGACCAGCACAAAACTACTTTCACCACCCCTATTGGTATTTTTTCTTACAATAGGATGTTGTTTGGCCTCATCAATGTAGAGGCCACTTTCCAAAGGGCAATGGACTTAACATTTGGTGATTTGAAAATAAAAATCATTGTCATTTACTTGGATGATCTCACAGTTTTCTCTAAGAAGAGGGAATAAAGATTGATGGAATCAAGATTGAATATCGTCATATCGTCTGCTAGGTCATATCGTCTGCAAGGATGGAATAAAGATTGATCCTCAAAGGGTCAAGGCAATTCAGAAGCTGAGTTTACCCACAACCAAGAGAAACACAAGATCATTCTTTGGCCAGGTAAATTTTCTAAGAAGATTTGTTCCTGATTTTGCCGAGTTGACTAGGCACATTGCTGAGATGATGAAAAACCATCCTATTTTCAAATGGAGTGATGAAGGTAAACAAGCATTTGGAGATATTAAAATAGCCATTGCCAATGTGCCTACATTGTTGCATCCTAATTTTGAAAAAGATTTTATCATCTATTGCTATGCATCAGAGCACACCCTATCAGCCATCTTGTTACAGAAGAATGAACAGGGAATTGAGTCTTCAATTGCCTTCATGAGTGTGTCATTGAAGAAACATGAATTGAAATACTCTGCATTAGAGAAACATGTATATGTAGTGGTGAAAGCTTTAAAAAGATTTAGGTTTTATACTTTACATTCACAAGTAGTTGTTTATGTTCTAGAATCTACTATAAAGAGCATCCTTACACAACAAGAGATTGGGTGTAATAATAGAGGGACCTGGATAGCCAAAGTTCAGGAGTATGATGTTGAAATCAAACCCACTAATTTGGTCAGAGGTAAAGGATTGTGTAAAATGATTGCTGAGAATAAGGTTGATGAAAATGAGGAGTTGCCTTTAGTTCTTTTCACAAGCACTACTTATAATTGGTTTTCTGATGTTTCCTATTTCCTAACATATGGTGATTGTCCACCTCATCTCTCTGCTAAAGATAAGAGAAATCTAAAGCTTAAAGCAAACAAGTATGTTCTCTGGGAGGGAAACCTATATAAAAGGGGAATAGACGAAACATCTATGAGATGTGTAGACAAAGAACAACAGAAGAAATTGCTGGAGACTTTCCATAGTGAAGCCTGTGGGGGACATTTTTCGGCATCAGTAACAGCATTTAAGATATTGAGGCAATGTTTTTACTGGCCTGGCATGTTTAGAGACGCATTCAATTGGGTGTCAAGATGTGAAAAATGCTTGAAGTTTACTAGTAGACATCAGTTAGCAATGTTGCCCTTGAGACTAGTGGTAATAGATGAACCATTTCAGAAATGGGGGTTAGATTTCATTAGACCTATTAAGCCTAATTCCAGTGCTGGACACACCCATATCTTGATAGCTACAAACTACTTTACCAAATGGGTAGAAGCAGTCCCTTTAAAGCTTACCACCTCTAAGGTAGTCTATACCTTCCTTAAAGAGAACATATTAGTTAGGTTTGGTGTGCCTAAAAAAATTGTAGCTGATAATGTTTCCAGTTTCTCTTATGTTGAATTCACTCTTTTCTGTTATGATTATGGTATTAGCCTCGCCCATTCATCTGACTATTACCCACAAGGTAACGGGCAGGCTGAATCAAGAAATAAAAATCTCATTTCAATTGTTAAGAAGCTGGTAGATGAAAACTAAAGGGGATGGCATAAAAGTCTGTATGATGCTCTCTGGAGGCTGATAGGATAACTTACAAGAGAGCTATTGGTATGTCTCCTTTTCAGCTGGTTTATGGAATCGATAGTGCAATTCCCATTTCTCTCGAATTATCGGCATTAAACTTGCATAAAGCAATTGAAGATGAGTAGTTTCAATTAGCCTTGGAGAAGAGGATATTGTATTTAAATCATCTGGAAGAGAAAAGGGACATTGTTGTGGATAAAATTTCTAGCCATCAGCAGGTTGTTAAGAAGATCTTTGATAAGAAGACTAAGCAAAGGAATTTTGTTGTAGCTCGGATTCTGTACTGTTATGAGATAAGAGAAGAGAGCCAAAGGGGGCTCATAAGAAGTTTGATTCTTTATGGAAAGGACATTTCAAGATCAGAAAATTCATTGGAGAGAATGCCTTTTTACTAGCATATCCTGATGGAACACCATTGCCTCATGCCTACAATGGGTAAGATTTGAAGTTATATAACTGGTAACATCCCTGAGTTTTGATTTGTACCATAGTTTCTTTCCTTGTCTTTCCTGTGTTTTGGTCGTTCTATTTTTGGTGTGACTCTATTGCCCCTATAATAAGGCCTGTTTGCCAAAGTTTGTATGGATCTTTCACGTCCTCCTTAGTCCTTGTCCCCAATTAGAGCCTGTTGTTGTCCTATTTTTGAAATTTTACTAAAGCACTCATGCCTTTCAAAATTTCTTCATTCTTTGTTTATCAGTTCCTTTGTTTTCTTCCCGAGTTCAACTTTACTTAGTCATTTCTCAATTCATTGGAAATCTTTTTCTTTTTTGAACCAAAGTCTGTGGGTTCAAAAGTTCATGAACCGCCTGACTTCCCGACTTGTTCATGAGTTCGATGTCTTAAAGCCTTCCCTTGCGTTGGTCTTAGTCATTTATGTTGTGAAGGCTCTATGTTGTTGAGAGGTCAGAAGTTCTTTGAACTTCTAAACTCTCAATGTTATGGTTCAAAGGTTCCAAAATTACACGACTTGCCAACTTCAACCCTTTCTGAGCTAACGTGTAGTACAGTGAAATGACACTTGTCATTTTGCATTTAATTTGAAGTGTGTGCAAACACATTGGCACATTTTTCAGAGGGAAACTTGAGGCAAATGTTATGATTTTTGAGGTTGGATTCACCAACATAATTTAATGTTCTTTATGAATGAGTTTATGAGAAGTGACATGAAATTTTGATAAATTCCCTATCTCACTTGAAGTTGCATTATTTTGCTAAGGGAATGCATTACGGAGTGAGGAACAGCTAATCCACTACGTGTGCGATATCAATGGGAATTACATGCTTACAGGTTAGCACAATTAGCCATTTCTATTTCATTTCTTGTTTTCCTCTGCTATAAAAATACAACACTTCTCTTGGGTGGTCAAAACTTTCTATTTTTCATGTATCTACATAGAGAATCCCCTATAAATGCACTACATATTCCTGCTTTGTCTGTGAATGCTTCAGAGTTTCTGGCCATTTGGTTTCTCAATTCAGTGAAAATGAAATTCAAATTTCAAGGGGCCCCTATGGTCCCTGTTGTGGAGAATGGTTTATCTGGTGTGAGGGATACTGAATTGGGCCATATTGATTTCAAGGATTTCTGGAGAAGAATGCAGTTTGAAGGCCGAATTTCCCTGGCAGACATAATTGTTAGCTATGGGTTGGACAAAGTTGTAGGTTTCCCACTCGCAATGCGTTGTCTTGCCAATAGTTACTTTTCAGAGTCTCAATAAATAAGGGCCTGAGATGGCTCTGTGGTGGCAAGAATTGACTTTGAATCGGTTGCCCTAGCTTTGAATTTGGAGGAGTATGAAGATAATGTCAATTTTTTTGTCTTCTGCATGGACATACTATAATCAAAGGAAAGACTGGTGTCAAACTTGTATTGCCAAGAGCTGGTTGGAAATTGAGAGAAAAGGAAAATCAGGACTCCTTGCCAGTCTTAAGAGGAGTCGTTTCAAAGAAGAGATTTCAGACATGATAACCTTGCTTAATCATGTAATTGGGAGCCCAGAATCAGATACTTTCACTTTTTGGATGTGCAGATTTATTTTTCTAATCTGTGGAGACAACTGTCTTGATTGGGAAAGGATAATTAGCGAAAGTATGCATGAATAGCTAATAAATTTCTCACGAGACATAAAGTTTCACATGTGTTCCTAGCTAGTTTGTGTTGGCTTGTAAAGAGGCTACTTGGCCTGGTCTAAGGATTCAAGGAACTCATGCCGCTGGTATGCCTGTGTATCAGACATTTATTCAGTTACAGAAAATTGAAAATATGATGGATTTCCAAAGAGTGAACAATGTATTTTCCATGTGGTTGACTAAGAAGATTGATGGCTCATTGGAACGAAGATTTTTAGCTGAAGAGGTCGCATTGGTCATGAATTTTGGAAGCTTTTATGTCCAATTTGATCATTTTTCTTACTTAAGAATTGGGGGTTATGAAAATGCCCCGTTGAAGTTGCCACGATACCTATCTGACTATCTTTTGCTTTTGGAGGTATGTTGTCAAATGGCAGTTGTAAATACAAGGTACCATGCCATAAAAAATAAAGGTTACTCTATTCCTGTGTCTCTATCATTTTATTCTTGCAAAAGTAACGATAGCGCCAAAAGTGTTGATAAGTTCTTGTCTGAGTTTAGTCTCCATAGTTTGTTGGCTCGTGAAGCCTTTGATAGTAAGAATTATGTAAAATAAATTATGCATGGAGGAGGGTCGTATCTGCACAACCCCATCTTGAAGACTTCTGGGAGGATTGTTTGGATGAGAGGGAAGTGTAGAGGAGTTGGATGAGACTAACTATTGACCAAATTTGAGCCTTCAAGTTGAATATTCAAGTCCCTGACATGGTTGATGACAACTCCAATATTATAGATGAAGGCTATCATGCTGCTTCGCTACGGCCTCTACCTCATGTGAAATAGTCTAAAAAGGAAATCACGGATGTGAATTTTTGCTCTTTCCAAGTGATAAGGACAAACAAATGGTTGAAGGGAAAAGTGAAAGAATGTGTTGGTTCAACAATGCCTAGAGAGTCAACCTCTCAGGGTCAAAACAGATCTCAGACTGCCCACTCTTAGAGAAAATCATTTAGTTTGGACCCAACTCTCCAGAGCGTTGGCTCACAATCGAATGGAGATGGTGATCAGCCTCCTGACGAGGTCAGTAAACTAAAAATGGCTTGTGAGGAGGATAGTCAACCAGTAAAGATTAATACCAGATTGGCTGCTTCCTCATTGAAAGCAAACCATGTGCCATCTGTCAACAACCTTTTAAGTGATAGTGACTCTTTCATTTTTACTCAATTAGGAGAAGATAGTATGTTGTAATCTCTGCTAAGTGCCCCAGATTCTCCCAATCCATGTGAACCCCCAAAGAAAAATTGTCCACTTGTGCCTATGGATGGTACTATGAGTGTTGTTAATGCTACTAATACTCCCTCCCCATCTCCTACCTGGTTAAAGAAAGTGGTTGAAAAGAAGAAAGGTATACACCACTAGTGGATGCCTATATTGATACTGTGGCTAAGTTACTAAAGGATACCCCTAAGCCTAAATGTGCTAGGAGGATGTCAAGGATGGTGACTGATCCTGCCTCAGGAAATCAATTTTTGGAAATTGCAAATCCAGTGAGGAATAAGAATGAAGATGAAGTGATCGAAGCTAACTTCAGGATGAGCAAAGTGGATTTGGGACCTTATACTACTAAAGGTGATCTCTATCATGTTAAACACTCGGTCAGCAATATATCAAAAAAGGTCAAAAGATAGCAAGAAGAGAATTCTAAGTCAAAAGATAGCAAGAAGAGAATTCTAAGTTGCAAGCTCAAGCAAGTTCTTTATCATTATTTGTTCAATCAATTGTTAAGATAATAACGTCCTCAGCAGAAGCCTCTCCTGAAATGAGTCTGAGTGTCCCTTATCCTAATCTGTTACAAGAAGTAAAAATATCATTATCTCTAAGAAATGCTATGGATCAGTGGGTTGAAAAGGTCATTTTTTATGGTCTTTTGTTCATTGAGGAGGTAGTTAAGTTGTTTGATTCCATTTATGAAAAAAGAGAAACTTTTATTGTGGAATTCCAAATGGCTAGGACTGATCATAACAACCTATCTTTAGCTTCTAAGGAGATACAGGAGATGGCCAATACAGATGTTGGTGTCCTAGTGGCTGAGAAGATCTTGAATGATCCTGGGGAGTTAGACATGCGTGTATCAGCTGATGTAGTTGAATGGAAGCTCTGTCTTATAATATTTGCTAAGGATGAGATTGTTGGAATTAGGGTAGACAACTGAGATGGGGGTGAATTAGTTGTCTCAAAACTTTAATACTTGCTACAGTTAATTCTTCTTTACCACTTAATAACAGATTAATGATTTAAGCATAAAAAGTAAGACAATAACATATGAGCAGAAGCACAATAACACACTTAACACCAAGATTTTTAACGTGGAAACCCAGTTATGGGAAAAACCATGGTGGGGGTTAACCCACAAAGATTATACTCTATTAAAAGTATTACAAATGGGAAGGCACATGCCGTCGGGCTCACTGCCCAAAGCTCACTGCTCAGAAGAGGCTCACTGCCTATAGAAATGATTACAATAAGATTACCAAGTGTTTGAACTGATGAATAGCATCTACCAATGTAAGGATTCAATTTCAGTTAGGCACAAAATACTAATCTTACACACTTCATCTTCACTCTGCCTTGTTTACAGCTTTGCCATGATCCAGACCTTATATCTCTTCTCTTTCGCACTTCTATCTACCATTTTTGCACTTACTCGCATATTCACATACCATTTTTCACCCCATACACTCAAATCCATTGGCTATATATATCCACCTTAAGAAATTCAATCACCTTTCTATTGGCCTTATGAAGAATTTAACAAACAATTCCAAGTACTATGTTCTATCGGCTGAATCCATACACCAATATTGATGCGTACCAGAAATAACACTTGTAGGTCACCATATATTTTGGCCACTAACATTATATCCCATACACAACTCACCAAAACACTTCTACTAGATCCACACAAGGATCTAACACAAGTCAGCCTGTTCTTCACTGAATTGTTCTATCATATTAGGACCTGGTACTTAGATGCTCATAACTTTTAATCCCTTTGTCACTGGAGGCTGAAATCTTGGATTTAGATTGTCTTGACATTCCTCTACTCTCCCTCAGATTTGCAACACATAATGATTAACTAGAGAAATCTGTTGACCAAAATACTGAATTCTACCATATACCCTGTTCCTATCTATTCGGACTGGACAAATCTTGGAACTGACTTCTGGTATGATCTAATACTGCACTGCAGATGTGTCAAATGGACTTAGTTGCCATCAATGACAACACATGACATGCCTTGCAGTGGCTTTTGTCAACAATCTCCCCCTTTGGCATTGATGGCAACACTTACTGAAAAATGACTAAGTGTCATGACTGAATCCCCCTACTGTGTTCACTTATATATTCTTCCACTGCTCCCCCTTTGATGGATTCTTCATTTTCTTTCACTTTTCACTGTCTCTCACTCCCCGTTTGACATCAATGGCAAAGGGTGGGATCTGCAAACCAAAATTTACATAAGAAATCTGTATACAAGGCCGCATATGTACAAATAATCCATGTATTATATTTACATGAACTTGAGAATATCTACAAAACTATTTTTCAACTGCACAAGTTCAGAGGCCCAACTTCTTTTCATGCCATCCAAAATTGAGATGTGTCCACTTAGTAGGAATGCATGTGTTTCTGCTTTCTTCAGATCTGAAGGATCACTTGTTCGGACTGCAACTTGAGCTTCTAATAAAGCAGTAAATATTGATTCTAACTTGGGGGCAATCAATCCCCAGAGCTCACACATTCTCTCCACAATATTTCTCTTTTCTTTAACAAGTTTCTTTATTTCATCAGTCAAGCTGATTGCTTGACATTCCTGACTTACCAGAGAAACTATTAGAGGATCAAAATTTTGAGATAGATTCAACAATTTTTGTTCCCTCTCCTTTATCTTCTTCTCAATATCCTCAATAACTTTGGGCCAAGATAGACAAAATTTGTATATATCACCTCCATCGTTAAGAGCATTTTGTATACTCTTTATACTGATATCAAGTACCTTTCTATCATTCCCTATTAGGCCCTTTAGCTCACTAAGTCTCTTATCCAAAAATTCATTCCAGACTTTAATCTTTGTAGACTTCTCAAAGGACTCAAAGTGTGTACTTATGAAATTTACAAGGCTCTTCAGATTTCTGGAGGGAGAAATAGATGGATTCTTCTGAAAAGTTGGCATTATCTTCTCCAATATACTGGATGCAAGGCCTAACAACTCACTGTCCTCTATGTGAGATTTCAATATCTCTTCTCTTGCCTTGGCTTGTGTAAAAGATGCTATCTTCATCATTTGGACCAGAGAGAGAGTATCCAGGTTGATTGGTCCTTGAATCAGTTCTGGTTCATCAAACTCTAGCATTTCTTTACTCAGGAAACTCTTCACTGCATCTGCAATGTCTCTTGCCACAATTTCTGGACCACCTTCCTTTCCTTGAGTTTTCTCAGTGTCAGTATTAGGACTATTTTGTTTGGGTACATCAACATTTGCACCATCTTCTTCTGCTTTATCTTCCATACCATTGACTTCTTCTTCCTTTTGCTATGAGTCAACTTTAGCGGGAATTTTTGTTTCCAAGTTTACTTCTATGTTAACTCCATAAGTTTGATCTTGAGTATTTTTATCTTCAGCCTTTTCTAATTTCTGATCCTCATTCTTCTTAGAGTCATCTTGAGTAGGACTTAGTGTCTCCACATAGGTTTGCTCTGGAGGATCTAGAGTATCATGTTGGTTGTCATTTCCCTTTTCAGTCTCTTCTTCTGAAGTTTCTTGTTCTGGAACTAAAGGATTGTCTTCCTCAACTTGTTCATCTGAAACAACATAATATTTATCTTTATCTAGGGCCTTCCTCAAAATTCCCTCTGTTTCCTTTACAACTTCCTCAGTTTTACCAAGTATTAGCTTGTTCATCTAGATATTGCTTTTGAATTCCTCCTTTACTTCCTTGAGGATTTTATTTGCTTCCCTTCTGGTCATTACTAGACACAAGGTGAAAAGAACATGTTCTCTGAGTTCTAGGTCTTTAGCCTTGGCGGCTTCCTTCCTCATCTCTAGTATATTCCTTAAACTTTTGGGAATTTCTTGCAAAATTTCCAGTATAGCTCTATTGAATTTATTCAAGTACAGGATGGTGGCATCCTCCAAGATTTTCTTATTTTTTTAATCAAAACTATCATAATATTCTCTGATAGGCCTTAGATTTCCATGAATAGTAATTGTTTTTACAATTTCATCAACCGTCATAGCAACCTTACCAGTCTCTTGCTTTTTACCTGCCTTTTTGCTTCCGGAAGGCTGGTCCTCAGAAGCCTTTGAAGTCTTGGCTCTCTTAGATCTTATCTCTTTAACTTCTTCATCTGTCTCCGTCTCCTCATCATCTTTTGTGCTCATATACATTCTTGTGGCCTTTGTTTTCTTTCTCTTCCTTCCTTCATCAGATGGTCCAGCTTCCGGTGTCTTAGAGGGAATGGACTTGGCTTGCTCAAAGACAATTACAGAACTTCTTGTTTTTATTGATGAGCTAGGTGTGACTTCTGGAGTAGCTACTGGTTCACTTTTTGTCCTCTCTTTTGAATCTTGCTCAGTTCTTCTCTTCATCTTTTCAACAGCCTCTTTAGTTAGACCAATACTTTTTGCATATGCCTCAACTTGCTTCTAGACTTTTCTCTTGGTTTCATCCTTCCGGAGTTCTACATGAATTTTTACATGTAACTCATCATAAGTTCCAAACCTTTCTACTTCAGGATCTCTTGGTTTGCTTAACAAGTGTTGGGCATATAGTTCAAGAACCTGTTCATCTACCTCATAGCCCATAGGCATGATCCATATTTTCTTAGGCTCTACTGCCTCCATCAGGCACTCATCAGTATCTATCATAAAACATATGGTGTCTTTGTTCTTTTCTACAACTGATTTTGGGATTCTTTCCCTGGCATGCATAATGCTCTGGAAGTTTTTGAAATAGCCCCAAAGTGTGGTCTTTTGGGCATTAGCATCTCCAATACTATACAAATATTTTTTGATCTGCAGGGCCACTGGTTCATCATTTGTCTAGTAAAGACTGGGTGTCCCAGGCATTTCATTCATGAAGTAGAAAAATAGGCACATAACAAATGTGCCATATTTGAAGATATTCTTTCTATCTTTCTTTATCTTACCTAGATTCTCTATTAGCTAATTCAATAGGAGTTCACATAGGTCATAATCTGTGTTTTCCTTCACCATTTGATAGGCTGCATAAATTGCAGTCCCCGAGACTGAGTTCTCTCTACTAGAGTGGTAGATTTTGTAGCCTAATACCATGGATGCAAATTTTACTGCCAGATCAGTTATATCATTGATGGTCATGGCCCTTTTGTCATATTTCAATCTAGTTACCTCTGTAACCGTCTGATTCCTTATGGACTTCAGCATGGACAATCCTCCAGTTGAGTTCAACCCTGTTACAATTCTGATTGCATCTTTAGTTATTTCAAATGGCTTCCTTAACCACATAAAGTTTCCATGCATTTGGCTCAACACATATGGGACCCACTCGTCGTCATCAAAAGATGGAAACTGAATAACCTGAGTGAAATGTTTATCCTCTAGCACTTTGTACTCTGGTTTGAGATTGTAATTATCATCTCTCAGGTGGTCGTCATACACATCTATTAGTTTAGAGTTTCCAAATTCATCTAAATTGTAGTGTATATACACCCTAATATCCTCCACATGTAAAACCCCATTTGGAACCTCAGAGAATACACCCATTGGATCCACATCCATAGATTTGTAAGGATGTTTATTAAATTTAGGTCTTGGGCGCTCAGTAATGTCAACAACTAAAGGTGTATCCATTTGCAAAGATTGAAATTTCAAAGAGATTTCATAGAAAATAGAAATACCTTGTTCCGCAGGTTAGGGTTTTGCTTGGAAATTCTCTTCGCGCTTCAACTCTTGAAAATTCTCATCTTAGAGCTTGTTCACCTCTTTTTTCCTTGGATGCAAAGTGATTTTGAAATTACTTGGGTTACCTTTTTATCCTCTGCATTCTAACTTTTTATTGTAATAAATGCTATTTGCCTTAATTCATTTGATTACTCTGTCTGTTGATGCAGTTTCTCATGAATTGCTCTGCAAATCACCATATGCACTTCTTTTCTTCTAGAAGTTCTTTCAAACGATCTATAATAGCCCATTTTAACTTTACTCATCGTGCTAGATTCAGGCACCCACTTACTGGCTGGGGGAATTAGATTTTTATTTCAGCTCCCCCTGAGCCAGAGCTCCAAGTTTAATTACCGGAAGGATTATCAGCACCTGATTCCGATGCGGACCCGTCACTACTGTTCATTGCACCTTTATTCACCCAAATTTTGTTCATTTCACTTTGAATCACCGTATCCACTTTACCCTTACCTTTGTCTTGTTTCTGATCTCTGTTTACCGGACCTTTTCTATCATTGTTCCTGCTCCTGCAAAATCTTGCATTATGACCAGATCTATTGCAATTAAAGCATACACCATTTCTTTGCTTATTTACTTGATTCACTCTTGATCTGCACTGATTGGCCATGTGTCCAAATCCATTGCATGCAAAGTAGTAGCCATTAAAAGAATTGCTATTTCCTTTATTGTTAGGGTTATTCATTATCATACTTCTACATTCATTGGATCTATGGCCATACCTCTTACAATTGAAGCATTGACCAGAGAAGGATGGACTACTTTGATTCACTCTACTTCTGCATTAAGTAGCTCTATGACCAAATTTATTGCACTTGAAACAATTTCCATTGAAAGATGGATACCTTTGAGCATTAGGCTATCTTACCAGAGGTTTTCTAGGTCTATTTCTCCCATTCCTTGGTTGAAAATTTCTTTGTCCGTATCTGGAGATTTCACCTTTCTCATATCCAAGACCATGCTTGTCATCAATCTTCTTTTGACTTTCAAGAAGTGCTTCAAGTTTAGCTGAGCTTATCTTGAACTTCTCTTTGTATTCAGTTGCAACTTCTAGGTCATGTCTGAGAATGACAATTTGCCTTTCAAGTTCTCTCTCATTGTCTCTGCTTTCTTGTAGATTAGACTCTAGATGGCTAGCTATTCCATCCAATCTGCAATATTCTTCAGTTCTTTCTTTTAGAATTTGATTCAAGTCTTCTTCAGTTTTCTTCTTATCTTCAATTTCCTCGGTTAGCCTCATCACCCCGAATTCCATCTCATGTTTTAGGACAACAGCTTCTTTAGCTAACTTCTCACATTCCTTTGTCTTCTCTTTCAGGGCCTTATCCTTGTCATTGTCTTCATTAAGATTTCCTAGTTGAAGAAGTAGCTCCTTCCTTTTTTTATTGGATTTTCTCAATTTTTCCTTTAAAGTCTCAGTGAAGTCTTCAGCATCTTTAAGGTTTTCTTGCAATTCTTTGACATTTGCTCTCGACTGATCAAGATCTTCTAAAGAAAGTTTAAGTTGTTCCTGGAGATTGTATGAATCCATTTTATTGCCTTCCCAGATCTTCCTCAAGTAGTTAAACTTTTTCAAAGGAACCTTGCTCTGATACCAATTGTTGGAATTAGGGAAGACAACTGAGAGGGGGGGTGAATTAGTTGTCTCAAAACTTTAATACTTGTTATAGTTAATTCTTCTTTACCACTTAATAATAGATTAATGATTTAACCATGAAAAGTAAGAAATAATAGCATATGAGCAGAAGCACAATAACACATTTGACACCAAGATTTTTACCGTGGAAACCCGGTTAAGGGAAAAACCACTGTGGGCATTAACCCACAAAGATTATACTCTGTTAAAAGTATTACAAATGGGAAGGTACATGCCTTTGGGCTCACTGCTCAGAAGAGGCTCACTGCCTACAAAAATGATTATAAGAAGATTACCAAGTGTTTGAACTGATGAATAGCATCTACCAATGCAAGGATTCAGTTTCAGTTAAGCACAGAATACTGATCTTACACACTTCATCTTCACTCTGCCCTGTTTACTGCTCTGCCATGATCCAGACCTTAGATCTCTTCTCTTTTGCACTTCTATCTTCCCTTTTTGCACTTACTCACATATTCACATACCATTTTTCACCCCATACACTCAAATCCATCGGCTATATATATCCACCTTAAGAAATTCAATCACCTTTCTGTCGGTCTTATGAAGAACTTAACAAACAATACAAGTACTCTATTTTGTCAGTTGAATTCATACACCAATATTGATGTGTACCAAAAATAACACTTGTAGGTCACCATATATGTCGGCCACTAACATTATATCTCATACACAACTCACCAAAACACTTCTACTAAATCCACACAAGGATCTAACACAAGTTGGCTTGTTCTTCACTAAACTGTTATGTCATATTAGGACCTGGTACTTAGATGCTCATAACTTTTAATCCCTCTGACCGGAGGCTGAAATCTTGGATTTAGATTGTCTTGACATTCCTCTACTCTCCCTTAGATTCGCATCACACAATGATTAACTGGAGAAATCCGCTGACCAAAATACTAAATTCTTCCATATACCCTGTTCCTGTCTATCTGAACTAGACAAATCTTGGAACTGACTTTTGGTATGATCTGACACTGCACTGCAGATGTGTGGAATGGACTTAGTTTCCATCAATGACAACACATGACATGATTTGTAGTGTCTCTTGCCAACAGAGATGAGGAAAGAAATTGCCACTTATTTCTTAGAAATGATGAGGATAAAAAAAATTGGTTGTCATAGGAATCGAAGCTAATGAGACCGATGATGAAAAGTTGCTGGATGTTAAAGAGATCAAACAGAATTTCAAGAAGTTGGTAACTGAGGAAATAATGAACTATGATATTACGACAAGGGAATCACTTAATAAATTTGCAAGGATGGCGGCCTATATCAAAACTGTCAAGAGCAGATTTGATGATGTGCATCAAAAGGTGGTAGATGCGGATAGAGCAATGAGCAAATAAAATGCCAAATTAGCATGACTGGGACTCCACCTGGAATATCTTTGACACCTTTAATGAACAAATATAGGACATACAAAGTGAAGCTACAGGCACAGGCATCTCAAACGGTGCAAAATGGCACTAGAAATGAAGACGAACAAGAGAGGGAAGAGGAAGCGACAGATGAAGTTGATAACGGAGAAGAGGATATGGCAATCCTCAATTGATTTTCTTTTCAAATGCTTTAGTTGCTTTTCAATATTTGCTCAAAAACTATTGGCTCTAGAGGGCCCTTTATATTATTGTTTAAACTTCTTTTAATCAATTGTCTTCAAGAAACTGTTAGGGTTTAAAGACGGTTGTGGTTTGGCTTAGCTATAAATTTGATTAGCTAGTTGATGTATGAATCTTTTGGCAAACTATTTTTTGGTGATAGATCAATTTTGGCTTTCTGTTCAATTGCTTTATATACATGCAATAGAAATCAATGCAATGGAGGTTTGAATGATCATAAACTTTGTGTTATGGTTATTTGGATTCATATTATTCCTATGTTGAATGTGTTGTTGTTGGTGTTGATGATATTTGTGTATTGATGGTGGTTGGATATCAGTAATTCTTGCTCACTACTGGGAATTATTTATCTTTTGATACATTGTTCGTGGTGGTGATTATGTGGTGCTTAGTATTTGTTTTATCGATTTGTAGATGTTGGCTTGGTGGAAGTCTTTGAGCTTCTAATTATTTGGATGTATCCTACCTTTACTGCTTTCTGGTCAAAAGCACCACCTTTGCCTTGCTTTCTGGTTAAAAGCAATACTAGTTTTCGTTCATGAGAATATCAATCGAAGGTAGCTGCACCTTGTCAAAGAAGCAAAGAGCATTTGTAGAATACCAATATAGTAGGCTCAATTATTGTTACATTTGTCATCTATCCAGGTGTGAGTATATAGAGTTAGGTGACAAATCTGTTAACCAACATGTGAGAAATCAACATTCAATCTCAACAACAAAAATCCTTTGAGCACAACCACCATTTGGTGCAACAAGAGTAGGTGTTGGTGATAGATTTCTAGTTTTCATTTAATTTTGCTAACTCTTTGCTTAATCTAAGGTGTTGTTAGATATGAAATAGGTTCTTTATTTTGATGCATTGTTCCTCATTTTGTTTCATATCTTAGCACACACAATTCCATCTTTGTTGTGACCTATATATGTGCCTATATCATGAAAATGCTTGTATAGAAGTAGCTCACTCCAATAGAATGTTTCAAAATATTATAAATCTTCTTTTAGAATGATATAGAATCAAGGAAATACATTCACAATTGATTTTTCTTTCCTCTCTTTCCACTAGCATCCTTTGCTATAGGTAGCATATGAGAAGGATTGTGCAAACTCAATTAGTGTTATTATTCCTAGGTGAGGAAGGTGTTGCATATAGGAATGTAGGTAGTTAGATTGTAATTTGTTTCATTTACAATGCTTGTTAGCTAATGAAATACTTTTTGACCAACATTTTATGATATAAAAGATCTATTTCAAATAAAAAGAGGTAATTTTTGGAGCCTATGCCATGTTTCTGGTGCTCCTATATCATGGTCTACAACACTCTCATGTATTTTCAATATGTTGTCAAAGCTTGGTCTTTATATATTTTATTTGTACATATTCTTATTAGCATATTCATACAACTCTCTAATTTTCTTTCTACTTTAAATGGATACTAAGCAATATATTTGAGAACAAGTATTTGTGAAATGACAAGTTGGTAGTCTATATTAGCTCTCCATATTGAAATCATCTAAGGGTTGTGCATATTTAACCTATCATTATTTCTTGTAGGTTTGTAAGTTTTTTGCTAGCATCATCACATGATAAGGCTAAATTTATGTGTTCTTTCCATGAATTTCTGTATCAATATTCTACATTTTGACCCTTCTCAGGACACATGCTCCCTCACTACATTTTGTGTGCCTTTAGACATGATTAATTATCTCTTCATAGTCATTAGAGGGATTTATAGAGAAGATATCAAGTATGTTTAGTAAGCATGGATCATCAAGTAGAGATCAATTCCTTGTGTTGTTTCTTTCAAAGGGAGTATGAGGGTTCCAAGTAGTCACATATTTGCTAAAGAATGTTCTTTAGCTTTTTACTTTTGTATTATTTTTCTAGTCAAATTTGTCCATGTTTGGTGCATTCTCTAGCCAAAGGAATCCATGTACATGTGTAGACCCTTAAGGTTGTGATTTGTACCTATACCAATATTTTTTTTTCACAAAGGAATTTCTCTATGACCTCTTCATGGAAGATTGTGTATCATTGATGTAGATATAGGAATGTGATATGTGGGTTATGAATTATGTCATTTGTGCAATTTTTGTTGGATTGAATTATAGATGTTATGTTGGTTGAAAATATATGTTGTAAATCTAGTCATTTTGTATCTAATAATACTTAATGTGAAGAATAGAGTGGGTGATCCTATTTAGTTGATTATATTTGATCCTTGTAAGGAAGAGCCAAAATGCATTAGTTTCTCAACTAATTATATGTCAAGTAGATTTTATAAGTGTACACAAATATTTTCAATAGTGGTTGGTGTGCTATCTTTTGTTTTTTATTGAAAACACTACAAGTCCTTGGTTGCAATGGTGCATCATAAGATTCAAGATAAAATATCAAAATCTTGGATGCCTTCCAAATCTATTGTCATGAAATCTCATTAGGTGCAACATATATCATGTATTTGGATTTCCTTAATTCAAGGTTGCATACTGGTAGTGCATTTCCATTTGGAAAGAGTGTGGGAAATAACATATTTAAGAGGCACTTATTAATGTGTTCATTTACAGGAGACAAGCCTATCTAGGTCCAATCAAGAATATTATCATTTTCATCTTCAACTTGTAATGTTTCTTTAATGATTTGTAGCTCACAATGTTTAGATGGTAATCTCACCATAATGATGATGAGTATGTTCATTCATTTTTAATTTGATCTTGATTAGTGCTAGATTTGACATTTGGTACCACTATTTCTTCATTTTTAGTTTTGGTGTGAAGCATGCCTAAAATGTTTGTACTTGTATCAATAAGTTGCTCTAGGGAGTCAACATTTATTTTGACATCCTTGTAGTATAAGTCATATTTGATCTTGTATTGTAATGCATCTAATGACAAATGCCCTTCTATTTTATAGTGAAGTCTCAAGAGAGGCATATACCAAAGGCATCAAGAAGTTCAATTATAGATATGTCCTCAAAGATTTCAACATTAGAGTAGGCATAGAGGGATAGTGGGAGGTTATTTACTACTCCTAATGTATTAAATAGGATTCCATCTAGCTAAATCACTCCCTTTATGGTAGGCTCATATGTCAATCCTAATGCATCAAATTTCTTGGGCATGATAGAAGAACTTGAACTAGAATCTACCATGAAATTATGAACTATTTATCTTTGCATATGAGAGTAAGGTATAAAGGCTTAGGTTTAATCTGACCCACCTCATTTCCTATAATTTGGAGAACAATAGGTTGCTTTAGAGGAGCATCCAATACATCTACAACCTAGTATCTTTGCTTGCTTGATGCCTTTTACTTTTTTAGGGCCTCTTATAGTAATTTCATATGTTCTCAGATTGAGAGAACTTCCTAAAGAGGCATACTAGCTATAGACCTATTTAGTTAATCAAAAATCTTGAAAGTTTTTATGGATTTTGCTGGTTGTTTGACATTCAGAGCCTAATGCACTTTTTTCTTCTCAACGAGGGGAGGAGATATCAGTCTCTATTTTGGAGTGGCTTCAAGAGCCCTATTGTTTTGAGATAATTTAATTTGAGGTCTCCCATGGAGGTTGGTCTATAAGTGGATGTAATTTGTACTTAAATAAACAAAGTTTCTTCTATCTTCTATTTGTTGGATGTAGTTTGCTTTATCTGGGCATGTTCTTCTATTGCCCTTCACTTTTCCCTAGTGTAGTAATCAAACTAGACCTATGGCCTTGAGGAGTTTGTGACAGGTTCATTGAGAGCATAAGATTGATAATCCTCCCATGTAACCAAGTTTTGTTCTAATCCATAGGACCCTTGGTCCAAAAAAGTTTCTTGTGGTTGGTTATTTAATCCATTGCTTTGCACTTGACTAGTAAAAGAACTGGCTAGAATTTGATGATCTTGAGGATAAGTAGTTGGAGAGTAAAGACCTAGATTGTAATGGGTCCATAAGGTAGGTTCCTTAGTATAATTATTTTTCATGGTAGCTAGTTCTTTGTTGGGATTGAAAAGAATTTACTACAACAGTTTCTCCATCAATACTAACTAGTTTTGGTCTTGGCTAGGTGCTCTATTTGCCTAAAAGGTAGGCCTCTATTGGTAACCTTGATAATATTGATAAGGTTTATAACCTAGGTTGGTTTGAGGAGCATTATACTATTGAAGTAGAGGATGTCGATTATTTTAAAATAGTGACCTCTAGTAGCCTTGTTGTCTTGTCAGAGTTGTGATGTCACTGGTCATGTTTTTAAGGATGTTTTGCATATCATCAAGCTCAATAGTTATTATTGACTTAGAAAAATGACATTTGGGTGTTGGCTTGGGAGTTGTGGTTAGGGTAGGATTAAAATATGATTGATGGATTATTGGTTGAACATTGGGATGAGATTGATTGGGAGGCTATATATTTGGAAATAAGGGCATTATGGGTCAAGGAGCCAATCCACCAATTTTAATTAGGTCATTTTTAGTAGCTATATCTATATCATAAGCATTTGGAAGGGTAGTTCCTCTTTTGGACTTTACCAACATGGCAATCTTAGAAGCGATTGCTTTTAAATAATAAATGTAAGCCATACCTAATGGGGGACACACTTCAAGTGGGATTCTCTGCCAAGTTCTTTGAAACCTATTATTAAAGTCATATATATTCTAATAATGAGGAAGCATCACCCCTTTCTTTGAACTTGTTTATCATTTCTTGACCTAATTACTCCCAATCACCAATTAATAGAGGGGCTGCTAGAGATCTATACAAATCTATACTTTATTTAGTGATGTTGTAGATTGTGCAATGGTTCTGTTAGGTCTCAAAAATGCAAGTTTCAAGCCCTAAGAGGATGCCAAGCTCTATGATTATGTGAGGCCTACACTTTTTCATTTCCGTACATGTGACTATTTAGCTTACTGTTGTTGGTATTTTTATATTTATGGGACTGTTGTTCCCGGATTTTCAAACTATTAAATCTTATTATGTTAAAGGAAAACTAATTGGGTGATGTTAGTTAGATGTTTGCTTTAAGAGAAAATAAATTGGGTGATGTTATATAGATGTTTATTCTATTAGGAAAACTAATTGGGTGATGTCTGATTAATGTTTACATTACAGGAAAACTAATTGGGTGATGTTAAATAGAAAATTGTCATGTGATTTCATTATGTTTATAAGAACTGAGGTATGCTTTAGAAACGCATGTATTAAATTTTCTTCGGCTATGATATGTATATGTGGAATTAACTTTGAGATTGAGTGTGCAGGTATTTCTAACAAAACCACAGATACAGGAGATCATTCTACACCCTATGTTGTATCCCTTGTGAGCCGATCTAGTTCCATGAGGAACTAAGATCAACTCCGTGTATGGTGAAAAGTTGTAAAGTTGTAATGTTGTATTGTTGCATGAGGTCAAGGGAGTTAGGTCTACCCTCTGATTTGCTTATATTGTGATATGTGTTGTAAGAAATGTTGTTATGAATCTTTTTTTAACTTTATTTCTTTTAGACCCTTTTCTTGTGTCTTAACTTGACCCTGGGTGTCCTAACTAAGTTTAGATTGACCCTGGGTTATACTCCATGGGTCTAGGGTCACTTTTGACTAGGATAACCTTTGGTTAACCTCCATATGGTCACCTTAACTTCACAATGAAGTTAAATGACGAATTTGGAGGTATGGGAAGGATAGGATGAGTGGAATCAACACTCAAGCCCACTTCCAAGTCATAGAATGACTCCATGATCCCCCAAATAATGGAGTGCTTTATCTCTTTGTGCCTCTCTTTTGGTGGGAGTTCCCCATAAAAAGGGTGGTGTGTCATCCACTCCCTTTTTATTTCTATTTTACCTATTATATTTTATTCCTTCATGTGTTGGAAAAGGGCTATAGTGGGGGACTTCATGAGTGGGGTTATTTTTTTATCCCACTTGAGGTAGTGGAAAAGGAGTGGGGTTATTTTTTATTCCCACTTGGGATAGTGGAAAAGGAGTGGGGGTATTTTTTAATCCCACTTGAGATAGTGGAAAATGAGTGGGGTTATCCCACTTGAGATAGTGGAAAATGAGTGGGATTATTTTTTAATCCCACTTGGGATAGTGGAAAAGAGTTATAAAAGGGAGAAATCCTAGTGTAGGAAGAAAGGAGTTTTTTTCTTTGGAGGAAGGAAATTGGAGAGGAGACTAAGTGTGGAGCTCTTCATCAACTACATCCATAATAGGGCTTGTTAAGGTTAGTGAGCAAGTTTTCACACCCTTGTATTTTCTGTTACTTGTTGATGAATGTTGTTATGCAAATGTTGTCTATGTGGTATTTCTGTTATTGTGGGGAATTTATTGGGTGTTGAAAGAGCTTCTTCCACTTGGAAGACAATGCTCATCATGTGTGGGGAAGGGAAGGTGTGAACCTCCTCGGGTACATTCTTGTTCTTGGAAAATGGAAGCCTTGAGGGCATTTTTATGAATTTTGAGCAAATGGTTATAAGGCTTGAGAGCCTAATTGTGATATCCCTAGGATTTTGATTATTTGGTTGGCTTGAGGCCATAAAAAAAGTTAATTTTGTTGGCTTGAGGCCATGAGAAAAGCTGTGATAAAATGTTGAGAAGAATGACACCCTTGAGTTGAGTGAGTCTACTTCCCTACCCTCTTCAAACTCACCTTAGTTGAGTTTTTGTGTTGTGAGTAAAACCATGGGTGTTTGTGTGTCGGTTGCTTTGATTGATTGTTATGCAATGTTGTGAAGTGTTACTGGACTATTCTTCCTGGGTGTGTGGATAATCTCCCTAGCTCGGGGGTGACCCTCTTGCAGTTTTACGGTAGGGAGGAGAGCAGCTTGTGTGTGTTTCTTTCCTTGTGTGATATGCAGGTTTTCTGGGAGCTTATTGTGAAGCTTGGAGAAGATTATTGGATCTTAGAAAATATTTTATTTTCCTTAAGTCTTATGGAGAGCCTCGTCTTTTAATAGCTCCTTCCTTGTCGATTTTCCAAAAGGAGAAAATTATCTCCCTATTGTTGTATAAATTGTTATTTTTGGAGTTGTGAGGAAATCCTCTGTTATTGGATTGATGTTTGTATTCTACTGTTCATTAAGTTTACCATTTTAAAATGAGGAAAGGAAGAGAAAATTTGTTTTTAAAAGGATATTAGACTTGTCTAGTTCCTTCTTCTTCTACTTGCAAAGTTGTGAGTTAGTTGATGTTTTAATTAAATTTGTAAAAGTATTATTTCTGTGTAAGCTTAGTAGAAATATTAGTTTTAAATTTTGTTATAAGTCAAGTTGTAATTTTGCTACCATGAAAGAAATGAAATTTGGGTTGCAATATTGCTTTTGAAATTACCGCCACCTTGAGGGTCTCTTCCTAGGATGGGGACCATTTCACTATTCACTATTCACTTTCACTATTCACTTTTACTATTCACGTTTCACTATTTACTATTCACTTTTCACTAATCACTATTCATTTTACTATTCACTATTTACTTTTACTATTCACTTTTCACTATTCATTTGAAGGCAAACTATATGTAGTTTAAAACATTTGACTTGAAATAGAAATTTTAATCGAGAAAAGTGGGATTTATTTATGCATAATGTATAATACGAAATGAATAGATATTTAAACTCAGAGTTGCAATTCAGAAATACATTGCTTATACAATTACAATTTAAAAAGAGCATAGGTAAATATATTTTAATTTTAAGGAAGAGTTTCTCGGAAGTTTTAACAATTATCCCAAATTAAATGACAGGAAAATGAAGAGGAAAGTATGATCCCTTCATTTACAAAGGACACTGAAAATAAAAGCAAACAAGCCATCACAAGTATTCCATGAGTGGCCATTCTTAAAACTCAATTGTAGATTTAGAAAATAAACGTCCAATAAAAAAAAAAGAGAGAAAGAACAGCTAACCTTGGAAAACAAAGAGGAGAAAATGCGCGGCATTTCCGAACAGGGCTAAGAGAACTAAGTAAGTTTAACCTAACGTTAAACCTGTTTAGGAAAAAGTTGATTATTAAAATTAATTCAAATGTTGAACTAAAACCTAGAGCGGAACCCTAGGGGGACTAAGTCAAGTGAAGTTAACCAACCCTGTGTATGTGATCTAGTTTACCAAGAAATTAGGAATAATGTAAAGGGTGTAGTGTTATTGCTATTCGATAAAGAACGTGAAAAAAAATAGGATAACATAAGAAGACCTTGCACAACGGGAAGGAGAATGAGATAGAAATACAATCAAAATTAAATTTCAGAGAAACGGTAAAATGAACGTGATAGAAATACAATCAAAATTAAATTCCAAGAAAAGGAAGAGAGGGCAAATGAACGAGCTTGGTTGAAAATGCTAAGTCTGAAGGAGGAGAAATTAATATTAAATTCCAGAAAATGGAAAGAAGAAACAGATGAACGTGCTTTGTTGAAAAATGATCTATCACCTAAAACAACTGTTGTTCAAATGTAATTCATGAGATTTACCTAAGTCAGGAAACCACATGTTTTCTTGCATAGGGTGTGTGCACATGTACTTGGTACCCCGCCGACAACTGTATTGTTTTTGCCTTAAGCGTACACCGCCAAGCACGCCTATGCGTGCGAGGGGGTTTTCAGAGTAGTAAGGGAAAAATTTTAATAGTTCGTATCATGACCACATAACGCATGTGGACATGACACGCGTGAATACGTGTTGCGACTGCATAGGAAATGTGGGCATGACAGATTAGAATTGCAAAGTTTTTTAACGAACTAATGGATTTAACCTAAATGGTTGATGACTCCCTACATTTTAGGCTCTGCTAAACCTAGGCGGGTGAACCTTGAAAGCTGAAGCAGATAAAAGGAATGTATGACTCAAATGAATATAGGGATCTACCCACAATGGCATAAAGTGTGGAATAGATGAAAGCTTGCAAACTACTTCTACTCCTAATACTAAGATCTGAGATGTAATTGTTTGAATAAGATTTTATAGAATCCTAGAGTGGAATTGATATGACCAGTGCCTATTTCAGTTAGGCTAATGGAGTCAAGGTGTATATGATATATGATTTACTTATTGGTTACAATTCTAATTCTTTGGCACTTGTGTTTGTTTATACCTTGTATAAACGTGCAAGAATGTGACTGACAGACTCTACTTATTGATCCACTCGATCCTACCAGGTTTCTGTGTCTTATTGAAAGGATTTTTAATCCTTGCTTGAAGGAACCAATCAACAGAATCACACAATGACAGCAAGTGTGTATTGACAAATGGAGTAGATCCTCAATTTGAATAACAAGACAACATCGAGTTGGAGACAGTATGGCAATCTTGTCAATTATATGGCTCTTCTTACTGATCCAAATGTTACTTCCAAGTTACTGTAATCAATCAAAAGGATTTTGATTCTTTAATAGAAACCATTTAATTCGGTTCTACAAAAACAGCAAGTGTGTCTTGATGAAACTGAAATATCAACTTGGAAACTCAGGTTCAAACAATAGAGAAATAACAATGTGGAGACAGCCAAATAATTGTTCAGCTCAACAAACAATAGACACCAATATTAAATCATCAATTTATGTATTCTTCTCCATTATACAATTTCAAAAGATTTTACAATATACAGCATAATGTTTTATTTCAGCAACTGATCAATCCATCTAGTTATCTAACTCCTACTTCTGATCATAATATTTTTTCTAATCTACTGATGATTCTCTCATCTCCTTTGATTTCATCTTTATATATGGTTTGTGCATTTTTTAGGGTTGTGACCCTTCGGACAACCACTCGATGCAACTCTTCACTTAATTAATTATCTTCAACAGATTAAAACATCTTAATTTTAACCTTCTTTGTCTTCGAAATGTTTTATAATCTCTATTTGAGGATAATAGTATTCTAAATTTGCACCAGATGCATTTGTATATGTCTATCTCACTTTTTCAGTAGATATACCACCAGGTTGGATTTTAAGAACATGGGAAAATTTCCCTTTAATATCAGATTCATTTTCAGCTAACTATGGGACTTGTATATGCAAGTTTTATTGTTCTGTATCTCATATACATATGCATATGTGGTTGGCCTCTATATTGTGTTGAAATTTCCTTCCTTTCAATCTTTGCATTTGTATATTGTATATCATATGAATGTGGAACATATATACAAATGCGGACCCCATCAGTTTTATAAAATAGCCTTCTGAATTGCCTTCAAGTTTGGCTTTTCATCACCTTCTTGTATATCGAATACATATCTTTCATATAGAAGTGTGGACTTTATTAGGTTTATGAAATAAATTGAAATTATCTTCGGATCCACCTTTGTATATATCCTGTTGTATTACTTTCTTGCATATCGTTGCATATATCTCCAACATACATATGTGGTCCCCGTCCGATGTATATAATGTTCAAATCTCTAATTATGTCAGGTTTTGTATATTATTCTCTTGTATATTTTCTTTGTATATTGCCGTTTGTATGTTATCTTGTATAAGCGCACATACAAAGCATCTTATACAAACCCTCTCTTTACCTTTTATCCCCAGCAATGCTTTTTATTCCTTTGTATATTGGGTATGTATATTATAAACATACAAGCACCCCGAACATACAAAGACTTTTCAATATTTAACTTTCTTTTTGCATCCAATTTGTATCTATTATTTGCATCCTTTTAACTTGTATATCGGCTTGTATATTGAAGATATACATTGTTATTTATACAAGCCCGATATGCAAACGGTGGAGCCCACATCACTTTTTTGATTGTATCTTCTGAAATGCAACAATACTTGTATCCAATTTTTAGATACAAAGCTGAATACATACAAACTCCTTTGTATCACCTCTTTGGACTTATCATTTTTATAAACCACAGTTTACTTACTTTTCAGCTCCGCGATGTATATAAAGTACAATGCATCTTCTGATATACTTTAAGTCATGATGCATCATTTTAACCAAATTTCAACCTTTCTTGAGTTCCGCATTGTATGTATATTGAAATGTATAACCTGAAACATACATACAATGCACGAAACATACAACAATAAAACCTCGTTTCATAATCTTTTCAGTTCCGCGACATGCATATAGCTTTGTATATCGTCTTGTATGTTTCCCTTTGCCAAACATACAAACTCAAAATACATCCAACGGACTTGACCAATTATTTATTTAAACTCTTAACTATGTCAGGTCCGGTTCTATGAAAAGTCATCAGGTCTGGATCTTCATGCATCTGCATATTCGTATCTGCATGCTTTATGAGCTTTGTATCTTATATACATGCTCAAATACATAAAGTTTTTATGCACTCCCCTTTTGTATCTATTATACATACAATTTATTTTGTATCTGGTATACATGCATTCTGACCAATATTCAGTTTGACCTTCATTGACTTGGTCATAACCTAAAAAAAATAGGGAATTTTCAAAAATTTCAAAAAGCAACCCCAACTCATTTTCGATGTTGATTCCAATTTTCATCATGGGTACCTAAAATTTTGCCATAAATTTTAGGTCCCAACAGTGGCTCTATCTGGGGATGTATGCCCCCTGTGGGCATAGCAAGATCCCAGATCTCTGGGGAGCGGACCAGTGCCTACTACGTTGGGCAACAGAGTCAACTTCTTCTTTTTGCCCTAATCTGATATAGCTTGAGGAATCACAGCATAGTAGACGGTTCAATGCCACCAAAAGAGAAAAAACCATGTTTCCCTCTGTCAAAAATCTGATTCTCATCACGCTGTAATGAAACCCACCTGGAGACATTATTAAAATTTATCTAATTGAAGGCATTCATATCTTTGACCAGTTTTCCATGCTCAATTTTGCTGGTATATTTTTCTTCATTGTGCAAGTGAAAATCAAATATAATCTGAACAATCTCATTTCTATGTGATATATTTTTGCTATATGAAGAGTATCCCTCTTCAATGCAACATTTTTCATTATTCTTTTTACTGTCATGCATTGTGAATTGACCTCCTGGTTGATCTGAAAATTGGGGGTGCTCATTGTTCTCTTTATTATTATCATAATAATCAACTGTGCTCATTTCATCATATGACTTCTCTTCATTTATGGACTCATCATCAGCATTATCAGCATATTCATTTTCCTGACTATCTGGAAGCATTTCATCCTCTTCATAGAACAGGTTTGCATACGCATGAAATTTGTGTTTCAGCACACCTTGGCAAAATGTCATCTGATCTTCTTTTACTTCTTCATCATACAATGGGTTTGAAGAAATCTAAAAATTATTTTCAGATATGTGCATTTCCTCCTCATCATGAGTGTTCCCTGTTTGTTGAAAATAATTATCCTCTTCCTTTCCAAACTGCTGATTCATACACTGCGATGGGTGGGCTGGGATAAAAGGAACATCCGCATTTTGAAGACTATTCTCATTTTTTGGAATATGATGGGGCTCCAAGTCTTGTGCAAGATGCTCAGGATTGTCATCAAAATCTAGATTTTCAATCGACTCTTCATAACATTCATAGTTATAATCTGTTATGCAGGAAAAACCTTTTATATCTTCATCCTTATCATGAAGGCTGTCATAACAATCATTTTCACTTGCACACTCATCCTTTACAAACTAATCAAAATCATTGCCTTCTTTATTGTTGTAAGGAGAACCGTTTATTTTTGTTCTAGTCCTTAATGCATCATTGTCAATGCTATGGTAATGAAAACTTGGTTGGTTGCATCTCCATACCATTTGAATCACGGCTGATAAGATCCTTAGGTAGTGTATTTTCAGCAACATCTTCAATACTGCAGTCATCCTCCAAGGTGGAAAATTTATCTTCAATAACTTCATCTTCATTTAAGTTTGAAAAAACTTCATTTGCACATGTCTCATTTACTGGCTGCATTGCCTGATCAGATTCTCCATATTCATCTTCATAATAGTCGATGTAGCGGATAAGGAATAGTCTTTTGAGATCTTCCCATGAAGAGATACTTTGCATAGGTAAGTCTATAAACCAATCCCTTGCGTCATTCCTCAAAGATCTTGAAAAACACCTCATAATGACATCTTTTGGAAAAATCTGTAAGTCCAAAATGAAATCCCAGAATTGTTGTACATGCTTATGAGCTAATTCACATCATTCTCCATGAAATTTAGGGACATGCTTTAGTATTTCTGTCAGCTCGTAGGGATAAGGATTTGGGTAGCCCTGGATACTATTGCAGTTAAATGGTTTATCGATGGCTAAGATAAAGTTTGGAGGGCCATATGGGTTTTGGTAGATGATTGATCTTTAGTCAGGGAATACGGGATAAGCATTTATTTGGTATGAGGCTTGCGGTAAATAATTATTTTGTTGTGCATGGTATGCACTATATCCATTGCCTAAATCATAGAACACTTGTGAGTTCAAAGGATCATTGTACCCATTCTCATTAGTTGTTGGTATATGTTGTAATGAACTTGAAGCCTATTTGGCTTTTAATCGTTGTATTTCTTGAATCAGCCATTTTTTTCTCCTTAACAACTCTGACAGTTCCTCTTCTTCTGACATATTCATTTTGACTATAGATGGTGTTGTTTACAAGTTGTATTTTATATTCTTCATTGAATTCCTTTTCAGAGTCGCCACCTCTTATCAAAAGAGGAATGATTTTTTCTTTTCCGGGTCCTTCTTGCCAGCAGAGTTACCAATTCATGTCAGAATTCAAAAGTTTACTGACTTTGTAATGAGATGATATTTAACCAGATTCTGGATTAGTTCCCCAGTAGAGTCGCCATTTTGTTGGGTCTCAAAAATGCAGGTTTCAAGCCCTAAGAGGATGCCAAGCTCTATGATCAGACTTGCAACGTTTTTGAACCAACTAACGGAGTTAACCTAAATGGTTGATGACTCCCTACATTTTAGGATCTGCTAAACCTAGGTGGGTGAACCTTGAAAGCTGAAGTAGATAAAAGGAATGTATGACTCAAATGAATTTAGAGATCTACCCACAATGGCATAAAGTGTGGAATAGATGAAAGCTTGCAAACTACTTCTACTCCTAATACTAAGATCTGAGATGTAATTGTTTGAATAAGATTTTATGGAATCCTAGAGTGGAATTGATATGACCAGTGCCTATTTCAGTTAGGCTAATGGAGTCAAGGTGTATATGATATATGATTTACTTATTGGTTACAATTCTAATTCTTTGGCACTTGTGTTTGTTTATACCTTGTATAAACATGCAAGAATGTGACTGACAGACTCTACTTATTGATCCACTCGATCCTACCAGGTTTCTGTGACTTATTGAAAGGATTTTTAATCCTTGCTTGAAGGAACCAATCAACAGAATCACACAATGACAGCAAGTGTGTATTGACAAATGGAGTAGATCCTCAATTTGAATAACAAGACAACATCGAGTTGGAGACAGTATGGCAATCTTGTCAATTATATGGCTCTTCTTACTGATCCAAATGTTACTTCCAAGTTACTGTAATCAATCAAAAGGATTTTGATTCTTTAATAGAAACCAATTAATTCGGTTCCACAAAAACAGCAAGTGTGTCTTGATGAAACTGAAATATCAACTTGGAAACTCAGGTTCAAACAATAGAGAAATAACAATGTGGAGACAGCCAAATAATTGTTCAGCTCAACAAACAATAGACACCAATATTAAATCATCAATTTATGTATTCTTCTCCATTATATAATTTTAAAAGATTTTACAATATACAGCATAATGTTTTATTTCGGCAACTGATCAATCCATCTAGTTATCTAACTCCTACTTCTGATCATAATATTTTTTCTAATCTACTGATGATTCTCTCATCTCCTTTGATTTCATCTTTATATATGGTTTGTGCATTTTTTAGGGTTGTGACCCTTCGGACAACCACTCGATGCAACTCTTCACTTAATTAATTATCTTCAACAGATTAAAACATCTTAATTTTAACCTTCTTTGTCTTCGAAATGTTCTGTAATCTCTATTTGAGGATAACAGTATTATGAATTTGTACCAGATGCATTTGTATATGTCTATTTCACTTTTTCAGTAGATATACCACCAAGTTGGATTTTAAGAACATGGGACAATTTCCCTTTAATATCAGATTCATTTTCGGCTAACTATGGGACTTGTCTATGCAAGTTTATTGTTCTATATCTCATATACATATGCATATGTGGTTGGCCTCTATATTGTGTTGAAATTTCCTTCCTTTCAATCTTTGTATTTGTATATTATATATCATATGAATTTGGAACATATATACAAATGCGGACCCCATCAGTTTTATAAAATAGCCTTCTGAATTACCTTCAAGTTTGGCTTTTCATCACCTTCTTGTATATCGAATACATATCTTTCATATACAAGCGCGGACTTTATCGGGTTTATGAAATAAATTGAAATTATCTTCGGATCCGCCTTTGTATATATCATGTTGTATTACTTTCTTGCATATCATATACATATATCTCCAACATACATATGTGGTCCCCACCCGATGTATATAATGTTCAAATCTCCAATTATGTCAAGTTTTGTATATTTTCCTTGTATATTGCCGTTTGTATGTTATCTTGTATAAGTGCACATACAAAGCATCTTATACAAACCCTCTCTTTACCTTTTATCCCCAGCGATGCTTTTTATTCCTTTGTATATTGGGTATGTATATTATAAACATACAAGCACCCCGAACATACAAAGACTTTTCAGTATTTAACTTTCTTTTCGCATCCAGTTTGTATCTCTTATTTGCATCCTTTTAACTTGTATATCATTGTTATTTATACAAGCCCGATATGCAAACGGTGGAGCCCACATCACTTTTCTAATTGTATCTTCCGAAATGCAACAATACTTGTATCCAATTTTTAGATACAAAGCCAAATACATACAAACTCCTTTGTATCACCTCTTCAGACTTATCATTTTTATAAACCACAGTTTACTTACTTTTCGGCTCCACGATGTATATAAAGTGCAATGCATCTTCCGATATACTTTTAGTCATGATGCATCATTTTAACCAAATTTCAACCTTTCTTGAGTTCCGCATTGTATGTATAGTGAAATGTATAACTTGAAACATACATACAATGCACGAAACATACAACAATAAAACCTCGTTTCATAATCTTTTCGGTTCCGCGACATGCATATAGCTTTGTATATCATTTTGTATGTTTCCCTTTCCCAAACATACAAACTCAAAATACATCCGACGGACTTGACCAATTATTTATTTAAACTCTTAACTCTGTCGGGTCTGGTTCTATGAAAAGTCATCAGGTCCGGATCTTCATTCATCTGCATATTCGTATCTGCATGCTTTATGAGCTTTGTATCTTATATACATGCTCGAATACAGAAAGTTTTTATGTGCTCCCCTTTTGTATCTGGTATACATACAATTTATTTTGTATTTGGTATACATGCATTCTGACCAATATTCAGTTTGACCTTCGTTGACTTGGTCATAACCTAAAAAAAATAGGGAATTTTCAAAAAGCAGCCCCAACTCATTTTTGATGTTGATTCCAATTTTCATCATGGGTACCTGAAATTTTGCCATAATTTTTAGGTCCCAACAAGTTCACCATGCCATGTAAGTTCTTAATGGGAGTGACTACATTTTCTCTAGTGAAATATGGGTGACAACATGAGGCAACATCTACAATAGCTCTCCATGTTGCAGGAGGAGTAGGAGGAATAAGAGGACCTTTAATGTTCCATGTCAAAAAGACTCTTGGTGGTGGCAAGGCTTCCATGAGGATTTATTTGTGAGGTTTGTGAATGGATTTGCAATGTAGATTGTCTTCTTATAAGAATGAAGACAATGATCTAAACTAGAATATGCAAGATGGCTCTTGTTGTGGATCTAGTGGAAGCTCTTGGGGTCATATGTCTAGGTTGCCTTAGATAGAATTTCCATATGGTGAATAAAATGCTTCAAAAATTAGAAGACCAAGGATACACCAAGACTTTGTTGATGGTGGGTTTGAGTCCCACCGACGTGCTAGAAACTACTAATGGTTTAAATACGTTTTTAGGATAATGCACAAATGTGTCACACAAAACAACAATAATGGAAATACTAGCTAGCATGGGGCATAACCACAAGTCAATCTCTAGGATTCAAATTTTGGCTCCTTATCTACTCTAACTTATAGCTAATCTATGTGGGGTGAAAAGGGAAGGAATGTTGAAAGTAAATAACAGAGATTAAAAGGCCATAAACCATAATAGAATTCCTCCAATATCTAAGAAAAATCTTTGCAACTCATAGTATAATAGTCAATAGCAATCAAGTAAACACACATATATAATAAATAAGCTCATACACACAATTATGAGTCAAAACTTTGAGAATAATAGCCTCATTTATTGATGTTTTTGATAATGTTTGAATAATTACATATATTGCAATTTATCTTATGATTGGACACATACATAAAGTTTCCCATGTTTGGATATGAAGGGGTGAGAAGGAGATGACGAGGGTCGTTATAGTTCTCATCATTTAATTTTAATAAATGTCAATCCAAGGCCATGTCCATGGCCATATGCAAGAGGGAGGATAGATAATTTGCATGACAATCCTTTCTACAAATAGAATTGACAACAATGCATGAAACAAACTAAGGTTTAACTGCTGCAATCAAATTTAATCTAAGAGCTGGTAAATGGAAATGTTAGAATCAAATCTATCCTAGAAGCTTTCAAAGGGAAATTTTGGAAATGTAAATAAATAGGAAATGAAAAAACTTGTAGGAAAATAAACTAAGGAATGAAACTAAAAAAATTAACCTTCTTCCTCAGGTTGAGTGGGTCGTTACTCCCCTTTGGAATTAGGTGAAACAAACTAAACAACTGCTGCCAAAATGTTGAACTATATTATTTTCTGAAAACAACTTGATTCATACAAAGAGTCTCAATTTTTTTCTTCTCTTTTTAATAATTTCTTACAATGTATTCATAGAATACATATTCCTAATGTGCTAAATCAATCCACCAAAAATGTGGATATGAGATCCTATTTTCAGGGAGAAAACTACAGTTGTTTCCTCCAGTCTCGACCACATTTATGACAATCATTTTTTGTCACAAACTGCTCCTTCATTTTGATGAATTTCATCAAATGGTTTATGTTTTTTGTTCTCATTGTTTTCATATTTCCAAATCATTTTGAAAATCTAAATTTATTTAAGAAATGAGGGAGATATCACTATTTTACTAAAACTAGTTTTTTTTACTCTTTCCTTGCCAATTTTACTTCAGTCAACCTCTGTCACGAACTGTTAATTTATTTTAATGACTTGTCTCAAACTCCTGGGTTTTGTGTGCCTTATTCTCATATTTCCATATCATTTTGAAATTCTAAATTTTATTGAGAAATGAGGTAGATATCTTTGTTTTACTGAGACTGGGTTTTTGACTTTTTCCTCTTCTCTTCGTCTTTCTTTCTAGGAAATCTTCTGACACTTTAACTTGACATAAAATGGACTTGTTCTTCATTATTCTTTGTCAAATAACTATTGATCAAAAGGTGAATATGCAATCCATGTATGCCATTGATTGTGCCATTTTAAACAAGGATTTTATTTGATTTTTAGCTAAAAACCTTTCAAACCATTCACAAATTCTCTTTAAAACTAATTTATTTTAGAAGAAATATATACTTTTATTTGGCTAATGATGAGACAATTCATGGTCTCATCAGAAGATTTATACATAAAGCTCAATATATCATCCATACAAAATTGATTCTACCTGCAAAGGGGACATGTATTCTCATACTTAGAGCAAGTCCATTTAGCTAAATTTAAATGTCCCCCCAAAACATCTACACTTTGAATTCAAGCCTAGTGGGAGGAAATTGGTTTGTTCTACAAATTCAATGCATTGAATATTCTTGTTGGTAGTTGAGATATGCAAAAGGGCTAGGAGGTACTAAACTTAATGGATTCCACTACAAATTACTACACTATTTATCCTTTTGTAGGTGAAACTTCTCCTTCTATCATAGAGGATGGGGTGGCCATTGAGAAAGAATGTTGGGTGTACTTGTGAGGTCAATTTCAAATTTTATAAGATCATTCCCCACCCAGGATGGATTTGTGTAATGGAATTCATGGAGAGATCATGGAGGACTCATGGAATTTAAAATTAGGCCACCAAAGCCTACTATAGCATGGAGTTATAATGGAGTGGTTGTGTTTTGCGAGCCATTAGATGTAAATCATGTTGGTAGATTGAACGACTCATGCACATTTTTTGGAAAGATTATCTTAAATTTTTTGAAATTATCTAGTAGCATGCAATGTGGTTTTGATTATACTTCCATTGTCTAATACAAATAATAAGATAGAGGTGGGCCCCATGCTTGGAGTATATATACCTTACCAGTGCTAATGACTTGATGAGTCTAAAAGATGAAATGACCCAATAGTAGACACTTTTATGAAACTCCATTTGACACCATCAAAAAGATCCATGCACTAATGGATCATCTTTATTATGGCACAATTAGATGACATGCAATTTTTGGCACTTAACAACTTTACAAAACATCCTTCCTACTTACAAAACCTAAAATTATGGATTGGAAACATGATCTACCGAGGCTATAAAACATCACGATCACGCTTGATCACAACAAAAGAACTTTGCTTCATATAGTGAAGAATTCACTACAACATGAACATATCCAACATGATTATACATGCGTATTTGCTTCATTAAGGAAGAAATGGAAATGGATGATTTTGAGTCCTAGGGAGTGGCCATGGATGAGGAGATGGTTGCATTGAAAAAGAATGATATGTGAAATTTGGTATAGTTGCCCCATGGATGAAAACTTGGTTGTACCAACACCAATTTTTGAACAAATGGGTGGAACACTAAATTTATGAGGCTTTGAAAAGTTGATTGGGTATTAGTGACACACAATGACATAAATAATAACTCATAATTGTTAGTGTAGGTTTCTTATTCCTTTTCCTAAAGTTTTTTCCTACACATATTATTAAGCTTGCTTAGGTTAATAAAGTGAGTTTAGTTAGGTGAGTAATTTGAGGTGTCACCATCCTACAAGGGAGGTGCATTTGCTATCTTGGGAAGATGCTTTTGGTATCTTTGGTCCGCTTGTTGGTCATTCCCTATTGGTTGGTTTTGCCACCTCCACCCTCTTCCTGGTCTATATAAACTCACTACCTAGCTTGTATTTGGTATTCTAGTTATAATATTGCAATGCATATTTTGTTGCAACTTCATTTTTGATCTATTTTGCATCCTTCATTTCGATCTTCTCTTTGTGCTTGCCTTTAGCTTTCTAGATTTTGGGTTGTTATTTCCATAACAAAATCTAACATGGTATCAGAGTGGGTGATTGCCTAGGGATAGTCATTTAGAAGATCTAGGATTTGAGATCTCAATTGTTCTTGAAATTTGATTATGCTCTTCTCTTGCATCTGATGATGACTTGGAGAATCAGAAAAACTTGACAGAAATACCAGTTTTCAAGGAGGGTTTTGTATGTGGCTTTGTGTTTCAGGTAGCTTTAGGAAATTCCTAGAGTAAATATGAGCTCACCATTGCGTTTAGAGCTATTGAAAAAGTCAGAATAGCCCTTTGTTTCATCCATATCGGACATTAGAAGTCATTTTTATGAGGGTTTGAAGTTGGAAGGTGCATGCAAGATCTGGTGGGTACATGATCTTTTAGAGTAGTTTGAGGCCAAACGGACCCTACCATCGTGTCCAGAAGGCCCAAAAACCTTAAGATCGCCTATCAAATCTTCAAAATCAGAGTAGCTTTTTGAAAAGGAAAAAAAATGTCCATGAAAGCCATATGGCCTCACCAACACAATACCGAGGTGATATTTTTCAAAAAAAGAATCTAAAAATAATAATTTTGATTTTCTTGCATTTAAAAAAAAATCTGTAGGTTTTTTTTGAAAGGCATTAAGAAAAAATAGATTTTTTTTAAAACAATCAAATTTATTGAAAAGGGTAAAACCCCTGTAAGGTACGTACTAGCTACGCAGGGCGTAACGCCTCTGCACAAGATTGCGCCCCCAAGATTGCCCTCTTTGTACGTGGAGTGGGGAGTGGCTTCACCCTCCCCTCCACATACTTTTTTTTAAATCTTTTTTATTGCCTTTAATGAATTTCGGCCTTTGGCCATTAAATTTTTTTAAAACAATACATTAACACTGTGTTGTATTTGGTCTTTCGGCCTTGGTTCCTGAGCCTTCATCTTGGCCTTCATGCCACCTTTGGTTAGCCTTCGCTATTTTTAGCAAATCTGCCACATTTGTCAAAAAAAAAAAATTGTTGGCGTAACTGGTGGGCTTCCAAATTTGGCCCATTCAACATTTGGCATTGATTCTGGCAGGTTTGCCAGTTTTGGTAGAGTTGTTCTATTTTTGGAGATTCTGCTAATTTTGGCAGTAGTTCCACCAAATTTGGTGGAGTAAAAAAAATTGCATTTTAAGACCCCTCACCATTACAACTTTCATTTTTGCACCTAAACTTCGGGAGGCCTGTTCTCAGTCATACAGAAGTATTTTCAGTGCAATTTTTTTTTGAAAAGGGGTAAAATTTCATGCTCTTCGTAGTGGCGTGATTATTTTTTTCTCAAGTGATTCCATTTTTCCAGAAACTCAATTTTCTCATGAGATCTGACAAGCAGTTTCAATTTTTGCAATTTCAAAGGACTATAACTTTCACATATGATCTCGGATCGAGGTCGTTTTCTTAAAGTGGATTTTTTTGAGCACTACACATTGGTGCTAGTTTGAAGTTCTCATTCTGAGATAAATTTTGTGCTTTCAGTATTTAGTCTATTTTGGACATTGTAAAACTCTGGAAAACAACTCCAGCGTTGTAAATGCACTGATCTATAAAGTGCGAATCATTTTTTGGGAGGGAATTATTTATTGAGTGGAAAAGGGGAGGTCACTTGGTGTGTTTTTTGATCTGTTTACTTGTGCTCTTCTTTTCCTTCACACATGGATCATTCAAATGCTCCATTGTTAACACCTTACAATTATGCAACATGGCATCAACATGCATGGAATTCCCTAATGCAACTTGGGTAAGGAAAAGATAAAATGGATGCTTGAACATACAAAAGCTCTTGGATGTCTTTGTAGCCTTATTTCCCTTGATCTTTTGTTTCAAATTAAAGCATGTAAAATTTCACATGATGCTTGGGAAAATTTGAAAACATTGTATGGTACAACTAATGAAGTTAGAGGCTATTAGATTGATAATGATTTTATGAGCCTTGATCCTAAGAACTTTGGAAACATCCAGGATTATATAACTAAGGTTAATGATTTGAGAGCACAATGTAAAGCATGTGGTATTGAGAAAAAGGACATTAAGTTAATCTATAATGTACTGAAAAAACTTGGTCCTAAATCTGCAGCTTTTGTTTCTAGCTTTCAGACTCATCTGATAACTATGGGAGCCGCATACACTATACCTTCATTTGTATACTTTTCTTATATGTTAATGCATTAACAACAGAAGCTTATTTCTATAGGCCTCATTAAGCCATCACAATCTCAAGCTTTGTTGGTTGGTCATCCTAAGGGATAGAAAGAGTCGGGACAATCTGACAAGAAACTAAAGAAATCAAAGAAAAATCCATAGACAGGTCAAGCACAAAACAAATCCTCTTCAAAAGAGGACTCGTCTAAGAAGGAGAAGCCTACTTGTGCATATTGCAAGAGGAATAGACATGAAAAACATTCTTGTTATGAGAAAGATATTGATGAACTGAAACATCTTCTTAAGAAGAATAACATTGATCTCCCTTTTCGAATGTATGAGTTCTTCTTCTTCTTCACATTCCAAACAGTCGGGACCTAATAAGGAAAAAGATCATGCAGGTTTTGCTTCTGAGTCACAAAAAAATAAAGGAAAAGCTCTTTGTGCTTCTAAAAGTCTTGTATCAGGGAGATGGCTTCTCGATTTTGGAGCTTCTCACCATATGGCTTCTTCACAATCCATGTTCTCTTCTTTTGAGCCTTGTGTTATGCCACCTATTCTAATGGGCAACAATACTTACATGACTGTAATTGGGAGGGGATCTATTGATATTGGGGATGGCACTTTTAATGATGTTTTGTGTCTACCTCATTTGTCAGATAGTCTTCTTTCCATTTATCATATCACCCACGATGGAGCAGGGAAGACTGTGGAATTTACACTTGATTCAGTTGTCATTCGAGACTTGGAGAGCAGAGAGATTGTTGCTACTGGGATGGTTGATCATGCATCTTGATTATACTCCTTTTCAGACTTTGCACCTCATGATGGCTATGATCCTTTGGCTGTTGATCACACTCCTTGTGTGACATTTGATTTTGAGGATATTTTTGGTTACTTGAACCTAGGTATTCTCACGTCTAATCCAGTTCTTGAGCCTTGTATTTATTCTCCTCCTCCTCCTACTTGTTTTGAGCTCAACATTGTAGTGACGCAGGAGCTTCACATTGGTCTTCCAGAGATAGTTGTTTGGGACGTATTCCTACCAAACATCTCATCTTTGTTTATAGAGTCCCACATTTCAAATCTGGGAGACATTATTGATTGCATTCATCTTCTCTTTGATGGAATTGTTTCTTCTTCATAAGCTATGAGGGCACATTTAGACCCTCATGTTCCTTCTTTGCCTACATATGCTTCTACAGTAACAGTTTCTACACATATTCGTGAGTCATATCCAACTTAGTCATCATTCATGCTGACATCCTCTGTAGAAGTACCATCATCTTATATGGTACTTGATCCATCATATTAGCATTAGTCACATTTTAGCATTGGCTTAGAGATCCTTGAGAAGCATTTGGAGGAGGCATCCTTGTCTTCAGAGGAGATATCTTCTTCTTTGGATCATGTTCTATTTCAGTTTCTACTTGATTTTGGTTTGTCACTTTCATCAGTTAGGCATGGGACTCCTGATTTAGTTGTGGCATCTGTTAGCATCGACATGGAGACACATGAGTAGTTTTCAAAGACATCATACATCTTGATCTTTCTTCCCTCATATTCCTTTTAGGAATGGGAAGACATTCTACATACATCTTTGGTTTTGTTTCTTCCCAAGGGGAGGAATGTTGTTCGACGATCGTGGACCATCTTCTACATCCAATTTTGAGCATCAACCATTGGCATAGTTGCTCACTTTGAGGGGGTTTAGTCCTCTTATCTCTCTTTATTTTGGGGGTGTTCTCTCTACTTTGTTTGGGGGGCTTCTTCAATTTTGGGGGGACATCTTTGTACATGGGTACCTCATCAAGCTTCATTTGTCGGGACCCATCCTTTCACCCACCTAAGCTACACTTAAGAGGGTGTTAGTGTAGGTTTTTTATTCCTTTTCTTATACATATTATTAAGCTTTCTTAGGTTAATAAAGTGAGTTTAATTAGGTGAGTGGTTTGAGGTGGCGCCATCCT
Organism: Cunninghamia lanceolata; assembly: GCA_027924645.1. Lineage (NCBI taxonomy): Eukaryota > Viridiplantae > Streptophyta > Pinopsida > Cupressales > Cupressaceae > Cunninghamia > Cunninghamia lanceolata. The sequence continues at coordinate 17,658,450 of BSBN01000112.1, read as the reverse complement.
ATAAGGGAGGTGCATTTGTTGTCTTGGGAAGATGCTATTTCTATCTTTGGCCCACTTGTTGGTCACTCCCTATTGGTTGATTTTTCCACCTCCACCCTCTTCCTAGTCTATATAAACTCACTACCTAGCTTGTATTTGGTAATTCTGGTTATAATATTGCAATGCATATTGTAATGGTCACCCTAGTTTTTTTTTTTTTTTAAGTTCCACACAAAGAAGAAGATGCAATGGTTAAGTTCTTCCACACTCTTTTGATCACCCAGATCCCTATGCGAGCAACGTGAGAGCATACAAGTGCTTCTGAGTTACCATTTCAAACCAACATGCAATAATAAAAACTTCCACTTATTTAGTGGGCATCCGCTTACGCAACAGGCATCCACTTAATCGTGGGAACCACCACTTGTTTAGTGGGTGAAAATTGAAAGTAAAGTTACGCACATCCACTTATTCAATGGGAAGCCATTAACAATTAGACCACTTATCCAGTGGGTGAGAAATGGGTAGAAAACAACTACTCCATTGGCAGTAATACCATACAGGGTTACATTCATAAATATTGCAACTAATAACAGTAACACAAGGGGTTAGGGCACACTGCAATAATTATAATAACTCTAATCCTTACCAGTTATCTCTGCTATAGCAACAAAATCAAAATATGAGAGTGAAGAAGTCACCCCAGACGACACCCAGAAGCATACCCATGTCAAATCTTTTTTACAGGATATGGATGTAATGACTCAAACATTGATGCTACACCTCTAAAAGCATTCTAAAAATAGAAAACATAGGTTTGATACAAAAATCAAAAATCTGGAAATGCACAGAACCCTTGAAAATTCCCCATAACTCCACATACAATGCAAAATCCACACCATAACCTTAATGAATAGATGTTACTGCCCTAGGTGCCTCCTTTCATAGTAGAATAGACTCCCAAAGAGGAGCGCTTTACCTCTTCTACCCTCATGTCCCTTACTTGCATATGTACGGCCAAGTCTGGGTGTACGATCTACTGGAGATCTAACCTTCCTTATAGTTTTCCCATCTAAAACATCTCAACCTTGGCGTCTAGGCACAATATGAATTTCCATTACAAATTCCCATCCTTTCTTTGAAGTCTATCAATGCAACAATCAATTTGTACGACTACTTGGAGGAAGATGGTACGGCCCAGCAGAGGGAAATCTCTTTCAACCACTAACACAAACAATCATTAAATCACACCAAAAATATTCTGAAACAACTCTACTCCAATCAACATCAAAACACATCAAAAATATTCAAACCAAAATTTTCTGCAACTGGACTCCATTAAAACTCCTTGTGATTTATGAATTAAAATCACCAATTACTCTAGCTAGGGTTGGTCTTCCACAACCGAAACCAAAAGATGAATGAGGGATGCAACCTCACAGGACCAAGCTTGAAAGCTCTCCATAGAAATTTTAATCAGAAAATGCATAAACTCTCATGAGTGTTCAAAACTCCATTTTATAACTTTTCGTGCATGCCAAGGAGAAATAAAATATAATATTGCATTATGACTTCATGAGTATTTATTTCCCACTAAAGTGGGGTGCTCACTTTAAAGAATAAAATAATCTTTTTCACCAAGCGCTCACCAAGCTAGAAACGACACTTTTAAAATAATTTAAAGTTGTCAACTTTAAAATATAAAGTTAAAACCAAGGACAACTTATTTTTTAATTATTTTAAAAGTCATTTCCCTTAAAATAACCTAGTTAGATTTCGGGAAATTCATGGAAACAAGGCTAACTATTATTAAGTTAATTACCAACAAAAAAGAGACATTACACATATTTTGTTGCAACTTCATTTTTGATCTCTTTTGTATCCTTCATTTTGATCCTCTCTTTATGCTTGCCTTTAGCTTTCTAGATTTTCAGTTGTTATTTCCATAACAAAATCTAACAATAATGACCCTCACATGTTCTAAATGTAGTCTTATTCATATCCTCTTCCTTTAGTAAAACTACAATATTAGTGTTGCAAATGTTGTCATTGATGTCAAGAAGGAAATTGTTGTCTAAGTTTATTGTCATTGATGTCAAAGGCATATGAACGATATTGTTGGTGAGATTATTGTCATTGGTGTTAAAGGACATCGAATAAAGGCCAAAGGCTACTAAATCGTCATTATATCTTTATTGTATATCTCATGCAACAACAACAAAATCCTTATTCTTTATGAGAGAAATCAAAGACGAAATTAGATACTTGAATTGAGTCAACCTAGTACTATTGTCGCCACTTATGAAGGAATCAAGGTAAAATAAGATTAAGCATTTCTAATGATGATGTCTGATATGAAAGTGTGGAAATGTGGAGGATTAAAATAAAGTTTAATTGTTTTTAAGAAGGTCGACCCTTCCTATTATTTCCCATGTTTGAAGTCATAGATTAAATTCATATTTTACTAAAGGTGGCCAACTACATAAATTAATAAGGGATGTGCTTATGTTTAATGAAGCGCTTATACTTATAAGGGATGCACTTATGTTTAAGGAAGCGCTTATACAAAAACAATAAATTAGAGTCCCCTTCTTTTGTGAAGTGTGATGTCTCTCAAAAATATCACATTCTTTCAAGAAATGTATGAAGGTATAAAAATATATTGTGAAATATGGAGGAAGAAGTGTGGAGAAAAATGACACTTTAGAAATACACCAAGCAGATCTACATATGAGGATATATTAGAAGATTATTAAAGGCAGAATTCTTGAGTATATGGCAGCAGATTTATGAGTGCATTGAATGTATTATAATAACATATATATGGCATATTTGTGAAGAGAAGTGCATAGAGATTTGAGGAGGAAAGTATATGCAAATATGGAAGAGAAGTATATGCAGATTTAAAGGAAGAAGAGAATATGCAGACTTGAAGGAAATTGTAATGTCCATCATCTGTTGAAGAAGCAACTTTCAGAAGGGGGAATGTTGTTGTGGAAGTCTCTCAATAAGTTGGTGCTTAGCAATGGGGGTTAGTGTCTCTAGTAGGTTGGTGACTACAAATTGTGGGTATTGGTGTCTCCAGTGGGTTGGTGCACACAAATTCTACAAGCGGGGAATGGTGTCTCTAGTGGGTTGGTGCCGACAAATTCTACAAGTGGGGATTGGTGTCTCGAGTCGGTTGGTGCCTACAAATCATATAAGAGGGGATTGGTTTCCTAAGTAGGTTGGTGCCTACAAAGTTTGTAAGAGAATTTTATATAAGCAATATTTTGTTGTGATTTTCTCCCGAAAGGGTTTGCACGTAAATCTTGTGTTCTTAATTGCTAGGTCTTGTATGGTTGTGATTGTTGTGGTTGATTAAGTTTTGAAAAAGTAAAAGATTGTCTTATACTGATTCACCCCCCTCTCAGTATAAGCATGTGCTCATCAATTAGAATCATCTACTAATTCATCAATAATATGAAACTTATCTTTAAGAGTGATCTTCTTGAGCTCCATGTAATTTGGGCACATTCTCTATGACTCATCCTTCTTGCTAACCATAATCATTAGGGAAGAATAAGCACTTTTGTTGGGATGAACACTAATTCTTAGTATTAATTCAATGGCTTGATCATGGTCTCTGATTGGAGGTAGACCCTTGGGTTCTTGAAAAACATGTTGATGGCGTAGAGTGATCTCCTTAAGTTTTGGTCGATCTTGAGTTTTCATGACTTGTGCTTCTATAAAATGTAATTGTGCCCTTGTGTTGTAAGAACCTTTCTTAGGCAATTTCTCCATCCTATGGGAGCTAATAATTTCTCTTGGTGGTGATTGCATCCCTATAAGTTATAGTTTTCCCCATGTGCAGTAAAAGCCATGTATAAGTCTTGAAAATTGAAAGACATTGTTCCTAATTGTTTTAGCCATTGCACGCCCAAAACTACATCTACTCCCCCAATTGGGATAGCAAACATTTCTAAATCTAGTTGATAATTTCTCATTGAGATTTTTATATGATGGCATTTACCACCACAAGAGAGTTGTTTCCCATCGGCTATCATGACGAGTTGAAAATTAGATATTGGATACACAAAACAATTGAACTCATTAGCTAATTGTCTATCAATAAAGTTGTGTGTACTACCTGAATCAACTAACATTGTCACCTTTCACTTTTTGATATAACCGATTACTTTGAGAATTTGTGGTGCACTTGTGTCATTCAATGCATGTAGGGAGATAGTAGTACATTCTACTTCCTTAGAATTCTCATGCTCAAGTTCCACATTTGGTTCTTTTGTAACTACTCTCTCTTGTTCAACCTCATTCTTGATAGTCATTAGTGTTCTCACTATTAATACACTTATGACTTCTAATCCATTTTCTATCACCATTCCAACAAGAGGTAGAGAGATTACTAATTTGTCTTGGGTTAAATAAGTTGTCCCCATTTATTTCAATAGAATTATTGTTGTCTTTTAATCCCATGGTTTGACCTTATGTGGAACTTCTAGTGGTAAAGTTTTATTTCTCAAGTTTCACATTTGGTTCTTTTGTAGTTACTTTTCTCTCTTCTTCAACCTTATTCTTCGTAATTGTTAGTATTTTATCACTATTGGCATAGTTATGACCCCCATACCATTTTCTATCACAATTTGAGCATAGATCTTTTCCTCTTTTAGTTTCCTCTTGCTGAGGAGAGTGATTACTTAATTTTCTAAGATTAAGTTGTCCTCATTTCTATCAATAGGATTAGTCACAATTTTATCTTTCAATCTTGTGGTCTGATCTTGTGTGGAACTTTTGGTGGTGGATTTATGTTTCTCAATGTGCAATGCTTGTTGCATAGCTTTCCTAACCATCCAAGATTCCAACAAACGAACATAATGTTTAATTTGGTCATTAAGTCCATTGATGTAGAGTTGTAGCCTCTCATAAGGTGTCACATTTTGAGTTCAAATCGCTAATCTCATATGCTCAACACTATATTCAACTACAGACCCTATTTGTTCTAAATTTGTTAGTTGGGTAAAATAACTTCCCTTCCATGGTTGCTCATAATGGGCTACTAAGTCATTTGTAAATTCTTTCCAACTAAGCATTTGCCCTTGCTTTTTAATCATCATCCATAAGTACCATTAATAAGGTTCATATTCTAAATGTAGTGAAGCTATGTCAACCATTGCATTGTTCGTTATAGTATAAAGCTTAAAGTATTTTATAGCTTAAAGTATTTTTCCATGAGACTTATCCATGAAGTTACATTAGTACCATCAAACTTAGGGATATTTATTTTGGGTAGGTTCAATTTTGGATCTTGAAAAGGTTGTTTTATCCCTTAATTTTGTCTATTAGGGTTGTACACGCCTAGGTGGTTTTGTTGGGAATTCAATTCATGTAATAGTTCTTGTTTAAACCTATCTAAACCTTTATTGAAGGATGATGCAAATGGGTCAATCAAATTATCCTTAATAAAATGTACCATTGTTTCACATTCAGGAAGAATTTTACCTCAATTTTAGGTGGTGGAAAATAAAGGTCATTGGATACAATCTTTTTAGAAAAGTCTTTGAATCTTGAAGATGACATGGCTTTTGATGTGTGTGTATTTTAAACTATAATTTTCCAATATATTTCCAAAAATACAAAAAAAAATCCAAAAATTGTGGCCTAGAGCAAAATAATAAAATATTTTGACCTAACTTTGACCACTAAATTACGCAGTATATTTTATCTCTAATAATAAATTACAAAGAGCTGCCCCAACCTAATATTTCATAAGCTTTCCAAAAATGTAAGATTTTTTTTTAAATTCCAAAAATTGTAGTTTGTAGAACCAATTAATGAAAAAAATAAAATTGAAATAATTTGCACAAAACTTATGATAGAAATTTGGGTTTTTTCTTGGAACCTTATTTGATACTTACCCCAAAACCTAGAAAAAATCAAGTCCAAATTTGTAAAGATTTGAAAGTTATGGCAGAAACAAAAATCTTGACCCAAATCGTAGGCTCTAATACCACTTGTTAGGATATTTACTTGTTAGGATATTTCCTACAATTAAATGTAAAAATCAGTAGAATAGCAGACCACTTTGAGAAGGTGGCCTCCAATAATCAAAAAATATGTGAATTGAATATTAAATGATATGATGGTTTGGGGGATCTCTTCTTTATTTATATGCATAACTATGTAGGGACACACCCCTTCATCCTAACTAAGTTATCTTAAGGAATAACTAAGACTAATAAATGAATATATTAAGGTTAAGCATGCCACAAGTGCTTAACTTATTATAATTAAGACTATATTATATTAGGATCATAACAAAGGTTTTCCACATGTATTGTCTATTTTTTTTTTATTCTTCTTTTTCATATTTTTAAAGTGTTGATTTACATGTCATTATGCTGCCAAAATTTATTTAGATCTGTAAGCTACAATATATTTCCTCTATAATGTTTTTGTGATGGGAAATCAACTATGTCTGTTTCCACTTTAAGGGCATAGTAGTATGTGCTTGCATAAGTTATTGAAAATCGTTTAAAAAAATTATAGGATGTTGCAAGGTTTAAAAAAATTATAGGATGTTGCAAGGTGCATACTGATTCTCTTTCCCTTTCATTCAGTGACTTCGGTTTGGGTTAGATTGCCTATCCTTCCTCTGAAATTTTGCGGCATCTTCAGCCTCTCTTCCATTGGCAATTCCTTAGAGATACCTGTTGCGATATCAGGTAAACAGAGTTCCATTCACATTCATCTTTGATCGAATTCTTGGCTTAAGGAAGGTAAAAAATAATGGCAACATCAATTGTATTATGAAATAATTGCTTTTAGGTGCAAATTATGCTACACTCTTGGTCACTTGGCAGACGTTTGCTCTCCAACAAAAATGACCAATTATGCCAGGCAAGGAACTTGGCTAAAAGGGCAAAATAGCAGCATCAGTTTATTGCTACTAACAAGCTTTCAATAACTCACGCAATTCCTGTTACCTTGAAAACTTCAGTTTCTTTTGAGGACCCTCTTTCTCTAGACATAAGCTTTCCCCCAAGGGAGGTTGAGGCAACCACTTCTAAGAACCTGATTGGGATCGATCGACCTCCCTCCCTCTACCACTAGAGTAGAGGAGTCTATCTCCTCGGGCTAATCGTTGATTCATAGATAACAATTCAGCAATTTGGACAGCAATTTTTTTATTAAAAAAACAATATAAAAAAATCAAGAACCAATGTTAGTTTAGATGATTCTCCATTCAAGTTTTTTAGTTTTGTCTGTAGTTTACAACTTTCTTTTGTTTTGCTTCATCGTGGATTACAAGGGTTAAGTTGATTCGAGTTGGAAGTGGCTGTCTTCAATTAAGGAGGACCTCTTCCTTAGGTAGGTTGCTTGGCTTATGCAAGCTCAAGAAAAATATGGATGTAATTCTATTTTGATAATTAATTTAAAGAAAGAGGGGCTGCCCTCTTCATATTAAAACACAAGAAGAACATATAAAATATAAAGGTCATTGAAAAATTTATATTCCCAAAGAAAAGAAGTTATCAATTTAAGTTTAGGAAGAAGCAAACTCTAATGCATAGTGTTAAACATTAATTTTATCAAGTTCAAAAATATTTTATTAGCCACGAAAAGCCATGAACATGAAACGATTATAGTGGAAAAATCAGTTCCCAAAAAGACAAAAAGAGAATTATAAATGCAGTGTAGAGTAAACTACAAATTTGAAGCATCGTATGTAAATTCCACTGTTGCTAGACAAAATGCAGAAAATTAGAAGCATGATGTGTTCATTCTAGTGAAAGTTTCACATCCTGCATTCAAAATTTGGCCAACCCACAATTTTATCAATATAAACCACAACTGCAAACAAACTGCAAAATAGATGGAAAGCTTCACGTGCCACAGACATTCTTCTGTCAAGAAATAGAAAATGACGAAGGTTTCACGGAAAAAGACGAAAATCTGATCATAGATACAAGACAAAAGATAATACGTTTTCTTTGGCCTCATCATCGATTAGAATATCTTATTTGCATGAATAGATATTGGTGGAAAATCAATAATGGTAGTCGATCTGTTATGTTGAGGGTACACATGTATCCCAAAATAGATCAGATCATGTTTAATCTAGGTTGCAACAGGTAAGAGTGTTAAAGCAGTTATCATTAACAAAAGAACTCGGACAACACAAAACGCGACAACCAAAAACAAACAAACTACAAAGCACACAAGTACATCTCTTAGTTGTATAGACTAAGACAGTTCAACCACCATTATACCACTCAATGAGTACTAACCAGCTCCTAAGTCATGATCCAGATGACTCCTTTGGCGCCTTGTAGGTGAACCTGCATGTGAAAGCTCTAGGTCCTAACAAAAAACCACAAAATCAAGGAGTTCAAACCAAGAATAAATGATATAGGGAAAATAACCTACAATAAATCGATCTGTTATGTTGAGGGTATGCGTGTATCCCAAAATAGATCAGATCGTGTTTAATCTAGGTCGCAACAGGTAGAGTGTTAAAGCAGTTATCATTAACAAAAGAACTTGGACAACACAAAACGCGACAACTAATCAGAAACAAATTTGATCAGCAAATGTAATCTTCAACAGTTAATTTTTACCAGCATTAATGATTTGTTCATCTCGTTCGCACAAATGCACTTTCGAAGGCTTGTGTGTACCATCTTTTATTTAAAGAAGGCTCTAAGGGCAATAGGCTTTAGGAGCTCAAAAGCCAAAAAGAGAACCCGGGCCAACAAAGGCCTTCTAATTGGCTTATTAGAGAAGGGCTAATATTTTTATATTAATTACTATAAATATTTATTCAAATTATAGATTGCATCTCTCGAGTAAATTACTATTCGTTCAATTGATAATCCTATTATTTCGTCAGAAAGGAAAAGAGTAATCATTATTGACAAATTAGGTGATTTACACCACCAGCACATCTATGTAATGTTTTCCAATGCCCACTAAAACCTCAGCCTTCTGCGGAGGCCCAGACCATTTTCAATGACATCTTCAGCTAAAAAATGAACACTTCCAAGCAACCTGAAAACTTTTCATCTAACTGAATAAGCAATTATTTTAACCATTGTATCCAATATTCTATGCAACGTCACCCATTTCTATGAAGTCAGAAGCTGCCAATAATTTGGATAGGTGATCAAATCATGGAAACCAAATATCAAAAATAAAAAGAAAGTCAAGAGTCTGTGACTGTTTCCAACAGCAGCTACGAATTGGAAAAAATAATTGTTCCCAAACCAATAGAAAACTCAAGAAAACTCTTTATTTCCCGCAATTGGCTTTGTTTCCCGCAATACAAGAAAACTCTTTATTGAAATCATTGCCCAACATTCACATTGCTTCTTTATTGAAATCATTGCCCAACATTCACATTGCTTCCTGAAGTACAAGAACCTCTTCAGATTTAAAAACCATAATGATGCAGACATAATAACAACTCTCCCTCGTGTGTGCACACGATGATCTTGCAAACACTCATAAATGCCAGACTAAAATGTTTAACATATAACACAACCACTTGGAAGAGTAGCCACAGTGAACAGACTACTAATATGAACAATTTCATCTTTTGAAATAAAATCCAACATATTACAGATCAAATTCAAAAATTGCCAGAAGTTGTAATCATAATATAAAACTTTGCCAGCCCATATCCAACAATGTTAGTTGGAGAAAATCAACTACGCCATTTGTGGGCATTGAAGCATCCATTGTTTCAACAGAGGGCCCAACAGATACAAATTATAGTTATGACACATTTTTTAAGTATGAAAACACCAGGTTATACCACACTGTCCAAAATAATGAATCGACTCTATGGGTAAAATAGTGACATTCAAGGATATTTTCCCATCACGAATTCTCAAGAAACTGAACTCCTTTCAAGGAGCTTTGCAGCCTTCACTGCTTAAATAAGCAATGAAGCTTTTTTGTGAGCTTTTTTATCAAGACTGAAAGCACTATAATTACAGCCAGCCGGAAGTCAATAAATGGACTGCCGCATGAAGATTTTTTTAACACCCATTTAAATAGTTTCAGGCCAGATATCTGAAAGTGTTAGGATTATCTTTGTCCCTTTCCAGGTATTCCCGTGTGATCAGGTCTTCAATTCGCTTTTTGATTGCCTTAAAGTCGGGCTGCACGAAAAAAATTGTTAAATTTAGTAAACTAACAGCATTATTCATAAGCAAACTAGTTCATTCTGCTACATTAATGTAGCGCTATATTCAGCATCCAATCGACAATTCACCTTGAACATTCGTCCAAGTTGCTCAACACACTCCATAACAAGCTGTTGGTGAGCTAAAACTTTTCTACTCTTCATGATTCTTACAATTGACGCATCAATTGCATAACGTCTGTCTTTATCCACATCCTCGATCACTTTTTTTTTCTCATCCACTGGTGGTAGTGGAATCTGCAATCAGGTAGAAACCATTGATAATCAGCACCTAGGAACCTCCACATGCATTATTTGTTGTTAAAACAGACAAACAAAGTGGTATACAATTGTTGTATTGGAGTTCAAACCTTAATTCTCCTCATCTTATCAGTGAACTTTGAATTGAATTCGAAGTAATCTGTTTGTGCCACAGTTTTTGTGTTTGGCTCTTTATTGAGAATTTTATGTTTTGCACATGAAAGAGAATGTAGCAATCTGACAATATCTTCATCAGTCAAATTCAATTGAGTCTTAACTTCTGAATAACTTAGCCTTTCTGATGCATTGAAAAGCAACAGTGCAGATGCCTGTATATCATCACCACATGGGAAGATAGTAAATTACTTAACAATAAGAAAAAAAATGAATTCAACAAATATCAAGGAAAGTGATAATGATAAACATGATTTGTTCACTTTTCAGATTTATGTTAGAGCCATTCTATAACCCACCAATTACAGTTTTCCTTTAGACAAAGAAACTGTATGTTGAAATCGGTGCATTTGTAGAACTATGGAATGAATCAATGTATGGTCAAAAAGATTAACCATGACATTAACCTTGCTTTAACTTATCCTATCCAGCTAATTCTTGACAAGATACAGAAATCAGAAATTTACAATATTAACTCTAGTAGGAAATGACCTATAATGCAATTTTATGTTAAATTAAACATCAAAATAAATCATAATTGAATCAAAGAATCCAACTGCCAGTAACCAACCAAAGAGGCAATTACCTGGTAAGTAGTAACAACAAGTTCCATAGGCTTAGGGTCAAACTTCCCATTAATATTACAAGTACCCAGAGAATATATCCATGTAAGCTTTCTATGCTTTGTCTTTGTCTGATAGAACTCCTTAAACACCTCTACGCATTTTACCTGTATTGCAGTAGCAAAAGTTAATAATCTAAGCCGCTGAAATAGGTACATTTAAAGGTATGCTGTATAAAAAAGGGCATACCATTTCAGCAGGCAGATTAAGATCAAATGATTTGTAACTTGGCCAAAACCCAGTTGTCAAAACTGTCACAGTCAAGTCTATTCCAGGATGTGCATGAGGATTTTCATTAAGATACTCCTCAAAATGCCCTTGGTTCTCCTTTGCTAACGTTAAATCTGTAACCTACATAAAAGCACGTAGATTTTGACACTGCGTTCAGTAAAATGAAGTTTATTGATAAGAAACATGCAGTGGAATTTTCTTGTTTAGGCAGATGTAGCATACCATGCCTTCCATTTTAGAAGTAAACTGGCCACCACATTGTTGCTTCAATTTTGTCAATATGCTTCTTTCATGATCATCGTTTGCACTTTTATCAAACAGAAGTCTACGTGCAAGCTTCTTCCTGCAATGTCAACAAATAAAAGTAAGTATCCCAACACATAACAAGACTTGATGTTTAAAGACATCTAATAGGGTATCCCATGGTCTGTACCATAACATTTCTAGTTCAACATGATCTCAAAAGCACATTGAATGGTTCCCCAGAACCTCACATTAAAATCATTGACTGCAATATGTCATCAATTGTCCAATTAAATTAGTCCTTCTCAAGTCATAAACTGGTATTGCTAGCACCATCTACATAGAGAGTAAATCCTATACAGGAATTAGTCAAACAGGAGCTACATGTGCAAGATCCTGCTGATGAGTTCCTAGGAAATTTTCATGAAGGTTCTAGACTTCTAGTGCTTGAATCTTCCATTAACTCTCTACTAAGATGTGAATCTCATTCAAACCATCAATGATGTAGACACCATGGATGTTGTAGGTGCAACTCAATTATGAGGAGCAGAGCATTCTCAAGTCATCAAATGACTGAAAAATTCAGTATGTTTGCACAATTTAATGTACAATTTTAAAAAATTGTCACACTTGAAATGGTTATGTTACTATGTAACGAAAGCAAGCACTTATTGCAGCTCTGATTTTATCTCACAAACATGTGACATGTTTACATTAATCACAAAATTGTTGTAGATGCACTGATAGGTCACAGAATCTTAAAACCGGTTTCAACAATGGTCATACTACCAACTTTTTTTTGCTAAAACCATAACTTCCATGAACTTGCACATAGGCCATCTGAATGTTTTGTTTGTGGCTATATATAGGGCAGGCAAGCGGGTTGAAAGGTAGGTTTGCACCAATCAACTGAAAAAATAAACAAAATACTATATAGGGCTTCAAAGTTTCAAACCCTTGCCATGAATGACTACTCTTCATTCTATAAATAAGTTGCCCATTGCCACTGTCATAAGGGTTCTTACATGAGCACATCAAGCCAGAGGCTGATTTGTGTTGAAGTTGGATAGAAAGATAGTGATACAGAGATTAGAGACAGATTTTTTTCTGCATCCTGACATTTTTCATTGCTAGCAAAGTTAGATAGAAATATAATGAGGGTAATTTGCTGCAATTTAATTGAAGGCTCTGGTCATTCATTTCTGTCAGATGCACTTTTGTGCAATTCCAATATTGTATGTTGATTGTAAGCTTGCTATAAAATTACTAATTTCAACAGTGCAAAGAGCATGGAAATATTTTTCATAAAATGCATTGGACCTCACTCTTCACATCAGTAGTATGCTGTTCGTTTAATTTACGATTTCAATGCACCCACCACCATTCGTCTCATACAGTTTAAGAAAGATATTTAAGAAGAAAGCCAATTGTGTGTCGATTATAATCTTGCTATAAGAATACTAATTTCAACAGTGCAAAGAGCATGAAAATATTCTTCATAAAATGCACTGAACCCCAGATATAACATCATGTAGTATGCTGTTATTTTAATTTATGATTTTGGTGCACCTGCCACCATTTCTCCCATGCAGTTTAAGATAGATATTTAAGAAGAAAACCAAATTACATTTTCTTTTCTTGATATAATTGATGAAAGAAATGTTAGTGAACTTGTAGCATTTCTGAGGAAATTTACCTGTAAAATTCTGCAAATAAGTCTTTATCACTGATGTATGCGAGGAGCTTCACAACCTGAAATAATATGCAACAATAAATTAGTGTATACAAAATCACTGGACAAGAGCCAACATTGAAGCATGTCAGACTGAAATGCAACACAAACCTTTTCAAGTGTATCTTCAATATCTTCATCACTCAATTTTTCACTGCCACCTTTTTTCAAAATGTTGTCACAAAATGTGGCAAGCAATTCGGCACTTGTGCTTCCTGCAACTCCCTTGTTACAAAACACCTCAAATGCTTCCTTCAGTGCCTGTAAATAGAGTTAAGAATCCCTAAGAAGGTGCTTAAACATTCTGCATAAAATCTATAAGCTTAACTCAGCTAACTTGGACAAGCAAAAGGTCAATGCAAATTATACTTTCACCTACCTTGTGGAAAAGGGAATGATTCATAAAACATTCATTGACATATTGCAAGTACTTGTCATGCAATTCAATAACTTTCCTCACGAATGCCTGAAAATCAACCATAGAAGATAAAGACAAGTTAATATTCTACAAAATACATTGAGGAATGAAATTGCATACATATCTTGTATATGTCAAAGCTAATCCCATTGTGCAATGTTTGACATATACAAAATTCACAAGCCCATATCTTAGGCTTCACTGCTACAACAATTACATGCCATGAATTCTATTCCATGTATTGGAAGTTACCACAGTAAAAGAGACGCAAATAAGATTTTACCTGCTCCTGTGCACCAACCATGTCCTTCTTTTCTGCCTGGAGTTCAATAGTTCAATGCAAAGTGGAACAAATGTCAGCTAGCACCTAAATGATGAAAAATTAAAATCTACTTTCAAATAAATCTTGAGAAAATAATCTGATCATAGACTAATGAGAAAATAGATCGAACTAGCTACAGTTGCAAAATTACCTTTTTATTGGTGGCTGCATCTTCTGCATGCTTAACTAATGATGTCCCCTCACCAGTTACATGCTGCATAACAGAAAAGCATAGTAGGAAACTAAACCACGCAGAAATTTACTCATCTATAGAACAATCTTGAGAATTTGAAACTGGATGTTTTAGCAGATTTCCAATCAAAATGTATACCTGCTTGAAAATCTGAGCCACAGGTTCCAAGCCTTTAGGTATCCTATAAAATAGCCTATACATCCTTGAAAGATCATCCACCTGTACCAAAAGTCAAAAATAGTAGAAGATTATGAGCAATAAAAATATACTCAGAAGGATGGTCTCGACCCCCATGTATGCAGCAATATTAAAATTTGTAGACCAAAATCATACCTTGTCATCTCTTAGCAATGCATGGCAACCCGAATGTTCCTTCTCCAAAAGCTGACTCTCGTACTGAGATAGTAGTTCATTTTGTACTTTCTGTTGAAAAGATCACAAATAACGTTAACTTTTTTAGAATTTAAATACTTAAAACAAGCAGGTCATCGTGCATGTTTTAGCTAAAGGAAATGACTATTAATTGACTATTTTTTTATGTTTGGCTGAATCCACAGATTCTGATTGACATAACGAATGTTTAATAGAAACTCACTTCAAGCAATTTCTGTTCACTACTGGAATGTAGATAATGTGCAACTCTCTCTTTTTCTCGCTTTAAACATTCCTCGGCCTGTAGTACAATAAAATACACATCAGCTTCTAGATGAAGTCCATTTTCAAAATTAAATTGACATTGTCAAATCATGTTTCCAATTCTAGCTCCCCTTTCAGTGCTGACCTTGAGCATATAATCTGGGCAAGAATCCTCTAGAATCCAGGAGGCAGCCTTTCGAGAATAGTAAGAAGCAGTGTCTTCCAACATGGCTACTTCAAAATCTTTTTCATAGAAATCCATACTACCCATCCCAATCTCTACAAAGATGCCCAGAACATTTTTTAACAAAGCCCGATCAATTTGCTCTCCTTCACGCTCTCTATCAATCTAAGATAACATTAGTGAATTAGAACTTATTTTGTTCATCAGAAACAACAATGTCAAAAAACTAAAGAACTTCAGATAATTTCCTGATATTTGCACCAACATACCAGAGTTATTACCGCATCCTTTACATTATTTCTAATTTCTTGATAGACCTGTGAAAAGGGAAACATTATTCCAAAAATTGTTAATGTTATTTGGCATATCTAAGCTACACGCATATATCAATCCTACTTAAATATTGTCTTTAAGTGAAAAACAACTTTAAGATATAGAACAGGGAATGACAGTATGAAGAGGAAGAGCACAATGTTGGATATCATCTTATACTTACTAGATCACGGAAGCATGTTAAACCAACTTCATTTAGAGCTGGCAGGGAGCGCCTTGCAATGAAGTAGCGGTCCAAATAGTTAAAAAAACGAGAAAGCCACCGAACCATTATTTTGTGATTTTCCCATCGCTTCACCAGTTCTCGCAACATAAATTCATCATGCTTCTCCCTCAGGGCTGGTAGAACCTGAGTTTAACAATTGAGACAATTCAAACAAAGACCAAGGTGCACAGTCCAATTCTCCAAATAATGAAGAACAACATCACTGTCCTTAAATTTAAAATAAAAATTCCAAAGCTTTTCTGTCAGCCAAGATTACATCCACCATCATGAGATGACACTAACACACAAATTAAGGGGAAAACACAACAACAGTGATTACCATGTACAGCCTTTAAAAAATTAAGTAGACAAACAATATTTACAAAATCAGCCCAAGTCAGATGCAGAGTATAGAGTATGAATCAGCTCATAACATGTTCGGATGTTAGTATTGCTTAGCTATAGTATAAATTATACAATGACACAGAGTCGCAGACAAATGACTAGAATAGCGAACAATTATTTGGAGCAAGGATGTGAAATGATGTCCAACTTATGATAATGCATATTATATGTGTAGAAGTGCACCTGCGTCTCAGCCAGACAAGATCTGTAATAACATGCTACCCAGGATCTCACAGAATTATGATATAAAGAGTATCTAGAAAATACTTTAATCCACATAGAAGATTTGATAGCTGTAACATATGATCCATGCTAGAAATTTAGTGTAAGGGGTGCACTTTCCAAGACTTCTCAACTCCTAAAGTTCAAGCATCCACAGTGTGTGAAAATATGTTTGTTAAGATTAATGTATTCATATTGCAACTGGAATGAGGTCAGAGAAAAGTTTGCGCAAATCAACCTCAATGTTAGAATAAAATTTAAGATAAGTTCTCACCACACTTCTTCATCCATTTGTGGAGATGAATGACTTTAGTAGGTATCTACAAAGGAGACTTTAAACTCTCAAGTGTAAGAATAAATATTGTAACTCTTAAATGTAAAAAGAAAATTAAGAGGAGCATTTGCCCACTTCTTTAGCCATATGTGGAGATCAATGGCTTTAGTTGGCATTAACAGAGATGACGTTTTAGAATGTTAGCAGCCATTAATATTCCTTTCATGTTGAGAAATATTTGACATTTTTGGACATAAAAGGAGACTACTCAAAAGGCATTTACTAAGGATGTTCAAGGCCCACAACACAAACTAATCATACTCAGAGTGTGCCCACAAAGCAGACTAATCACAAAGTATATTAAATCACTGTTACAATCCTGTCTAACAGATGACTATTTTCCCTCCAACTATAACTACACAAACACACAAAACTAGCACAATTACTATCTAAAAAAGCGATGGTACATAGATCACAAACTAGTACAAAAACATAACATCAGAGCTCTAGATAATAACTAACCATCGTAGTGATATAATCTTCAAAAGATTCCCTGTATCTGTCATAGAGTTGCTGCGAATAATCCTGGGGAGGCTTCTGCGTACACATGTTATAGATAGTCCTGTATATCCAGTTAAGAATAGCAAGAGCTATGTATTGTAGACAAGATATTTCCACGGTCCATGTAAATGATTGAAAATGCTTCTGGTAATAACTGTGTAAATGTTTTTTTGCATCAATAATAAAATTGTGTACACAATTTCAGTAATAAATTAAACATGTGAAACCTAGAAGCTAAATAAAATTGTGTTGACGTATTGTAACTTGTTCTAAAAGTAAAGCCAAGTATAGCTTCATCTGCATAATAAAAAATTCAGTAGCAAATTAGGCAAAAATAAAACCAGTAAGAAAAATCAATTAAGCATTACAAGCATTATTGACCCAAACAAACTATCAAAAACAAATCTCAAAGGATACGTATAAAGCATTATGTACTCCTCGGAACTGAATTGCTGCTCAGGAACCCCTTCCAGGATGTTAATGAGCTTCTTGATTCCTTTCTGCATGAAGGCCCATCCCTGTTCAAGGTCTATGGTCTTCCTGTCGGCCATGGTCATTTTCTGGGGAGCTCAGCTCCAACCCTAGACGTTATTTACTGCTCCCACTATCATACACACCCTGAATGAGAAAGACAAAAACAGCATTAAAACTGTAGAGAAACCCAAATAGCAAACGACCACCAGAATCATACACTTGACAAAAACACTAGCCAAAAGTTTAGCAAACCTCATTGAAAAATCAAACTTCTTTCACATATGAGGATCCATATAACTCTAACTACGCTTTGAAAAAAAAATTGAAAAGGTATTTATTTAAGCAAATGGTAACAATTTATGGCATGCAATCAAAATCTAAACCGTGGCTGCATAAGAAAAGCTCAAGGTAGTCTGCGAAAAACAAAATACAGAAGTACAATTGCGAGGAAAACCATCATAAAAGCCAATAAATTTAAACAGGAGACCACCAAATTTGGCACACCACAGCAACATAAAAGCAGCTTAAGAAAATTATTGCAAGGATAATCTAGCGATTACGATAGGCCACCAAATTTGGATAATGCCGGTAGCATAAATGCAGCCTCCTGGGGCAATTCTAGCAGAAGCTAATACTTTGTAAGAGAAACTAATAAATTTAGAAAACTAAGGTAGCAACAAAAGCTACTCATCGTCTGAAAAGAAAAACAGTTGGCAGGATAAATCTAGCAGAAACTAAATCTCTCATTAATACTAAAAAATACACAAATAGAAAAGAAACTTATAAAGCAAGTACCTTTTGTTGTACGCGAACCCGCCAGTCCGGGATAGCTTAGGAAAATAACTGTGGGGGCAAATCCAAATCTAGCAGAAGCCAATTTATTTGTCAAACAACTGTACCATAAAACCAGCGTAGAAAACTACTTGTAAATCCACAGGTAGCAAACAAATTTAGCAAGAACCCCCTAAATTTGTCAAATTAGGGTACCATAAAATTCTAACAAATACACATAAATTAACAAGAATCCCTCAATATTGTCAAACTAGGGTTGCATAAAAGCAACTCGCATAAATAATTAAAATCTAAATCTAGCAGAGGCCGGTAAATTTAACCACAAACCCCCTTAATTTGCCATCCTAGGGTTGCATAAAGGCAGCAAAACAAATCAATTGCCACAGCAAATCCAAATCCATATCCATATCTAGCAGAAACTGGGAAATTTAAAGAAAACCCCGCTATTTTCAACCCTCCCAAACCCTGAGAGAGCCAGCCGTACTTCAGGGTTTGAATCCCGCAACGATGAAAAAATGGTCGAAATGAATGAGGAGAACATACCTTCAACTGCAATTTTATCCGTGACTCCGTCTCCTCCCCTCTATAATTTACTTCTTGTTTGAGTTTGAGTTTTGGTTTGTGCCGGAGACGCAGATTTTCGATCCGAAGCCGCGTACATAAAAGTATCGTAGGGCACTTTTGGCGTTCTGTTGTTCACGTAATCATAATAAATATGAATATGAATCGACACTGGAATTATAACGATGGAGTTACTCTGTCTTTTCAAAGTTACTATAGTTTTTATTCGTCAATTGTCGGCCTATATACAAAGACGATATTTATTTTTTATCAAAAATAGGTTCTTAAGAGTGAAAATTATTAATTTTGCTATTGGTAAGAAAGATTTTTTCTTATTACCAAAATAAAATCAAGGTGTCCTACCAACATTTATAGATTAATATTTGAAAAGAAAATAAAATGATTTTTATATTTTATTAGGGTAAATAAATTAGTATAGATATCTTAAATACATTTGTCTAAAAGATATAGAGCTATTGAAATTATTATTGAGAATAGATAGACTTCTTTAGACATTTTTTAAATAGATGTATTTAAGATATCTATACTAGTTTAATAATTTAATTAATTTATTACAATAAACATAAGTGAGGAGCTAAAATATATGCATATTACTATATAATGCTAATTTTACTTAATCAGTTATTTATTTACTTTATAGATTTGCAATCCTAAAAATTAGTTTTTGATTTAATCCAAATGATAGTAAAAACTTAATTATAATTGTCTAATGGAATTAATTCGCATAATTAATTTATTATAATAAATATAGAATGAGGAGCTAAAATATATACATACTACTATATAATGCTAGTTTTACTTAAACAATTGTTTATTTACTTTATAGATTTGCAATCTTAAAAATTAGCTTTTAATTTAATTCAAATGATACCAAAAACTTTATTATAATTGTCTAATGGAATTCATTCCCATAGTAAAAATCTTTTATTTTTTAAAGATTTAAGAACTATAATCCTATCCCTCATTGTCTAATGGTATTAATTCCCATAGTAAAAATCTTTAATCTTTTAAAGATTGAATAACTATAATCCTGTCCAACTTTAAACTAAAGTAATTTTAATGGAATAATTTTAATAATTTAATCCAAATGATACTAAAAACTTAATTATAAGAAGAACCCTAACCCTAGCTCTAATTTACCCTACATTAATTTTCATCATTGCATCACTTCATGAATTCATTTGGAAAGAAAAATACCAAAAAAAATGGCTCATAGTGCTCTTACCAATTAAACTTATCTCCTTTTGGATTAAATTTCTTCTCCTTCTCGATTAAATTTCTTCTCCCAACTCAATTTGCTATGTTTTTATTTGATTTGATTTTTCTTAAATTTATGTTTAAGTACTACTTATATTTATACACATTATTTTCTTGGTTTTATTTTTATGTTCATTGATACTATGTCGGCTATATATTTATAATTATTTAAAAAAATATGTCTAGTTATTTAAAAATAAATAAAATATTCTATTTTATTTTTATGTACACGATCACAATCATCCCCTTAATGCCACTCCTCTCGATGTAATTACGTTTATATGATGTCAGCTCTATTTTTTTTATGTTCTATTTTATTTTTATGTGCATGATCACAATCATCCCCTTAATGCCACTCGTCTAGATGTAATTACTTTTATATGCCGACTCTTTAATAGTTTTTGTTAACACGTTCACGCCATTACACTCCACCCCTTGTCTCTTGGCATAATAATTTATGGAAGATAATTTAATAAATATTTTATTAAAGGTATATAGTTTATTGTAAATGAATTAGTACGTTTAAGATCAAATTTCATGATCTCTCATAAGATGAGGAAAATGTATTTGGAGTTTGATTGGAAAGTTAAGCATGGTTCAAGAACCCTAGGGACTTAGGTTGCGATCCCATGGAGAGGGGGCTTCCGACATTATCAGTGTTGGTGAAATTCTTTAGGAGCTTTTTAAAACAAGGGGTCCCATGAGTTTTGTAATTGCAGGTAGGCTTAAAACATTAAGCTCCAAATTTATGGAATCTAGTGGTCTAGTGAGGTTTTAGTTTAATGCTAAAAGAGATTTAGCAAATTTTTTAAGACCTACAAATAAAAAGATTTAAAATGATCAAATAAAAAAAATTCCCTTAAAAAAAAATTTCTCCAAAATATTTCCTAAATTAAATGGAAAGAGTCTAAAAACTAATAGAAAAATCCCTAAGTTTCAATCCCACCTCAAATGCACCCGCTCAAAATTAACAAACTAAAAAGTAGAGGGTCCTATTTTGGAGGAAAATATTCTAATTTATTGGTGTTGCTATAATTTATGACATCTCCTTAGAAACAATAAAAACAATTTACATAATGTGCTTAATATAGATTACAACTATGGTTGCCTCTAGTTATTTTTACAATGTGTGCTCTTAGTGTATTATATTCAAAAAAGAATAGAGACAAATGAAATAAGAGAACGGTATAACTATAGACACTTAAATTTCATCACCCTAATTCTCACCTTCTATCACTAATCCTCATCAAAAATCAATCCCTTCTACTCATCATTATAATGTCCCCATCTTAGTTAATTTAATCTTATGGTCAAAATGTCATTCCTATATTTTAAGGAGAAATCACTAGAGAAATGTTTAATTAAAATTAATTATTTGGATTCAAATGAATTATTATTTCTTATTTTTATAAGCCAAGTAATTAATAAAATATTATTATTATTGAGTTATTATCGAATGGGGAAGGATATTGTAACTCCCAAATCATTTGACATCTCCTTTTATGACAAATTCTATGGTAACTTAGAATTGGTAATTTTGGCAAATAAGGGGAATTAATGAATTGAAAATTAATGGGGAGTTACAAAAAGTTAATTTGGGAAGAGAACCTTTATTATGAGATGATCTATGACAATTGTAAGAAGGTGTAAGAAAAGCATTTTTGTCTGGTTAAATATAATTGAGTATAAGAGGGGGCTATGACAAATCATTTACTGAGGCTAATCTGGAGGAGAATGTTAAAATATTTTATTATTTTACTATTTGTAGGTATATTGGGATGTTGGGATTTGTGCCCCAACTTCTATATAAGTCAAGCAACTTCTTTTATTAATATTTTTTTGCAATTTATCAAACAAACCCCCAATTTTACTAAGTTCTTAGCCTTGTGTTCATTCTATGAGGATGAAACTCCTTGGACTTGGAGATTATAGGATAAAAACCCTTTGGTTTCTTGAGGCAATTTCATCATTGCATCTTTACTAAAAAAGAACAAAGTTGTGAATATTTTGGTGGATTTGTGAAGAAGGGGATAGCTTGTTTGCAGATTCAATTTATGATTTCTTATTTTTATTGGTGTTGCTATAATTTTTGTTGTGCAACAACATTGTTCTATAATTTCTATCGTAACATTACAACTCCAATGGTTTGTTGTATTTTTAGTATCATGTGTGTAAATTTATTCAATAGTTTGTAGCTTTTTTGTTAAAATTTATACATTTTTAATCAATTTTTATCATTGTATGCTCTCACTTTGCCATAATTAGATTTGTTGTGGGTATTTTAGATTTCAACACATTTTATAATTAAACATTAAAAATCATTTGAATACTTCATATCTAAGGATATTTTAATATTATTTTAGTTAGAGACATTATAGTGTTATTAGAACTCTGATCTTGCTAGTCTAAATGATGAATTAATTATTAATGTTTCTCAATGAAAAAGAAATATATTTCTCCATTATTTTTTATCATGTGTATCATGGAAGGAATTTAGAGATGTCTAACAAAAGGAAAACGTATAGATCGTCTTCAAGATACATTGATGAACTTACAAAAGAGCCAAGATAGAAAAAATAATCTACTAGAAAAATGAAGAAAGAGAAAAAATAACCAAATGATGCTACCACAAAGGAGATTGATAGAATCTTTGAAAAGTACCAAAGGCAATCTAATATTTTCAAATATGATGTAACGTTTGATGATTACTTGGAAATATTTGCAAGGAGTTTTCTCAAAAGAAGATAATTGAAATAGAAAGAAGAAAAGTCAAAATCAAAGTCAGAATAGGTTATTAAGGAATAAATCATCAAGCATGAACCAAACAAGAATTTCTTGCAAAAGGAAAAAAGAATGGAATCAAAGGTACAATAAGCTACAAAGGTTGAAGGTAAAGATTTCTTAATTGAAAAAAATATTCTAGTGATCTCTAATGAGCTCTCAAATTAGGAAAGTGTTTGTTGTAATGAAATCAATGAGAAATCACCATTGCATGTTGAAGATGAAAATTCAATAATTAAAGAAGATATTCTAGCAGCTTCAAATAATATCTAAGAAATACTTGTCAAGATTACAAACATTGAAAACATGGAACTATTATCGTATGAAATTTATTTACAAAGTAGTCGCATTGATGAGCATGAAATTGTGAAGGGTGTTCATTCTTATTTCACTAATCTTCATATAAAAATTTGAGTCAGAAAAATGGCAATGTTGCTTCAAATATTCAAAGAATGTCCAAATCAGCAGAAAAGGTAAACATTGTGATGGCCTTTTGGATTACACCTCAAGAAATAAGGAGGATAGTAGTAGCAAAAATTTATTGCACCAATTTCATATCATGTCATTACAAAGTGTCTGTCATCATGGGACAAACAATGATTGAAATATGAAGGGTACAACTTGCAAAAATGGAAAGGGGTTCTTTTCTTTCAAATCCAAGATTTCACATGCATGATGGTGTGGGATCGTGTGTTATAAACAAAGAACTCCAAAAAAATACATTGTGATATACACAAAAGCTATAGTTTTTGATGGGGTCAAAATCTTTGTTATTGATATATTTACCATCCCAGGCACTTGGATAAGTAGACAACTTAATGTGGCCATGGGTGAGCATAAGGTATGTAATTAATTATATATCATGGATGTACAATGGTTGCATTCTATTGGTGAGTTTCTAGGGAGCTAAAGTTTACATCCGAATGAAAAGATGTGGTGCTTGGAGGTGTCTCTAATGGATCTCTAAGAGTAGTCACAAATAAAAGGACTTCTTGTAAGGAATGTGTTGATTAGATAGCAATTTGCTTGGTGATGGAGAGCATGCACACTATTTCATTTTCTGGTAAACAACATAGTTGTCATTTTAATATTCAAACTCTTTTGAATTAACATAGTTTGGTGTTCAATAATATGCTTTGATGATTGCTACCATATAGAGGATTCTATTATGTCATGGAGTTGGAACTAGGTTGTAATCATGTTATGAGAACTCCTTACCACCACATGCAAATATATATAGATGGCATGGCTCTTAAGGAGTTGTTAAAATGGGACACATCCATTTTATCTCATTTGTTGCATTGATGGTCCTTGATAAGGAAGATGGCACCATGAAGATGTGCACAGACTATGGAGCATTAAACCAAAATACATTCAAATACACCATTCTCAAGATCGATGAGCTCATTGATGAGTTGCATGGAGGAGTTTATTCCTCATATATTGATTTGAGATCAAGCTACCATCATATATATGTCCACAAGGACGATGCATACAAGACATTTTTTAGATGCCATTTTGGACACTTTGAGTTTTTGGTCATGCTATGTGTCTTGACTGATGAACTAGCTACTTTCTAATTAATGAATAATCGAGTATTTAGTGGTCAATTGAGAAAATTTGATTAGATTTTTTTATGATATTTTGATGTGTAGAAAAGCATGGAATGATCAATGAGGCACCTAGATTTGATCCTTGAAATTCTAGAGCAATAGGATCTATTTACAAAAGAATCAACATGTGAGATTAGGGTCACAAAGCTTTTATATTCAGGCCTTGTCATTAGTGCTCAAGGCATGCAAGAGAATACAACATAAGAAGCCTTTCATAAGCTTGAGAAGGTAATCAACTCATGTTCTATATTTATTGTTTTAGATTTCTCATAGCTGCTTGTTGCAAAATGTGATACCTTGGGAGAGGGATTTGGAGTTGTTGTAATATAAGAGGGGCACCCCATAGCAATCAAGAAGGAAGTTATAATATTTAAAAAGGGGTTTATCTATGTATGACGAGGAGATGTTTGTCATCATGCATGCTTTGGCAAAATTGAAACATCTAGTTGGTGGTAGATGTGTGGTTAAGATAAATTACAATAGCTTGAAGTTCTTCTTGGATCACCATTACTTGAATGATTGGCAACAAAAATGGGTAAGGAAACTCCAAGATTATAATATAGAATAAATGAAGGACAAAAAGAATGTAGTTGTTGATGTATTTTCCAAAATACCTATTCTTTGTTATATTTCTATTATTTATAATGATTGGATGGATTCTATCATGGTAGAATATGGCAACAATACATTAGTTGCTAACATCTTAGATGGAAATTTGAAGGATGATGAGTATGTGAGAAAATAGTCTCATTTGGTATAAGGACAAAAGCTTTTTTACTTCCTAAATCTATAAGTACTAAAATTACATCAAGCCAATATGGTGGTCCAATGATGATGTGGCAGTTAGATCTCACGACCCTCAAAGTTGTGATTTTACATCTCCTAGTAGTTTCTTATCTTGATGACCTCTCCCTTTATCTTTTTGTCTTTTGTCCCTCTTGTTTTGCCTTCTAACCTATTTTTCTTGCCTTTTGTGTTGCCTCATTGACCCCTCCTTTTTACCTATTCAGGGTTGCCCCTTTTAGTTTTAGGGTCACCCCTAGTGTCTATGGGTCCCCTAGTGTTTCTAGATCACTCGAGCGACCTTGAATGAAAAAAGGGGCAACCCTACTTCCCAAAGTGGCAACCTCATCATTTTTTGATGTGCGTGTTAACTCTTTGTTTTAGCTTTTCTTCATGCTTTTAGCTTGTTTTAACTCGTGATTTTTCCTGTCAACTCATCATTTCCACACTTTATTTCCTTTATGAAGTCATGATTGATTCTTTTTTATTATGAGTAAAAGAGGGGTTTTTGAAAGGGCCCCAACCTTTTTACAACATAGAACCCAAAAAAGGAGTAAAATGGCTTTGCAACAACAAAGCTACGACAAAACAATAGCAAAAATATAGCCTAACAAAAGCAACAACAAGCAACATATAACATTCGTAAAAGCATAGAAAACTAAAGACCATTTAAGGTGATGGCAACCTCCCATTCATTTTACAGGGCCTACATGTGGGAATTGATAGCCTCGACGTTGACCAGAACCGTGGCCTTCTTTCCACTCCTAGTGTATGTTGAAGGGCCCTTTGAGGATTACCCACCTTGGTAGTTTTTAACTCTTTCATTGAGTGCTCTTATGTTGTTTAGAGAGATGGTAATTGTGGCTTTGATTAAGTTTACAACTTTATGTATATTCCATTTTATCTCCTCGATATGCTTCTCTAACTTTCCCAAACTCTCATCTTTAAGGGCCATCTACTCCTTCATGCAAAGGATCTCCTCCCCATTGTTCCACTTTTCATAGAGAGTGGTTTGGGTCTTATTCTTGTTTAGCTCAATAAAGAACTACTTCAAAATTTTATGATGGTTGTCCAATTCTTTGTGGATTTCATTAGTTTCGCCTATCAAAGTGTTGATCATTGAAGTGGCATCATGCAAAGTATAAGAGGGAAAATGTGTGGCATTTGACAAATCTTGGTACCCCAAGCATAAGCCTTCCACCTCAAGGATTCTATTTTCCACTTAAATATTCTCTTGTTCAAGCAACTTTCTTTTCCATTTGGTTTCATTATTGATAGTGTCCATTCCCCCACCATGGCTGGTTTCCCCCTAAGGGTTCCCCTAGACCTCTTTTGGCTATGGATTGGAGAGATATCCCCACCACCAACAAAAATATCATTAACATAGTCAGGGTTGAAGGACTCGGGGGGATTTCAAAAGAGAAGGTCAGATGGTCATGGGAGGGCGATGAGGGAGTAGGGGAAGGGGAAAGGGCCTTTCTTTTAGGTTTGTGTGGGGGGGAGGGGCTCTTCCAAAATGGGTAGTCATTGCTAGTTTGTGATTTAGATTTAGGGCATGTCTATAAAGCAATAGGATCAAAGATTGATGCAAAGGGGGACTTCCTTTAATCCTCTTAGCTTCCAACATAGAGTACTCCAATGATGAGAGAAGAAAAAACATGAAGTTAACCTTCCTATTATGCTTGAAATGACTAAGGAGGGTGAAATGGTAAGTATGGATGGCATTATACCTACCTTCCAGGGTAATATAATGTATGATTTAGAGAGAAACCTTTAGCAGAGCCCAAGAAGGGAAACCTTGGCATATCCATACTGGGCCTTGTTGACCATCTCCTCCTCTCTAAGAAAGCTCTTGACCGCCTCTTCCCCAATTGCATGTATCTTTAAACATTTTCCTCCCTTTAGTTGATGGGCTTATAACAATAGATAGAAGCTCCTTTGATATTGGAAGTTCCTCTCCTCACATGGTCACCACCTTGGAATTCCAATTCTCAACAAATTCTCTTGACAACATGTTGTCAAAACCATTTAGCACCTCCATATATTGCATGAGACCTCCCTTTTATAGAATTATCCATATTTTCTTGTTATTTTTCATCAAATCATAGGTTATTTGTTCAATCATGTTTCAAACACCTCCCATTTTGGCCCTTCTCTACTTTATCTCACCCTCTTGCAACTACCTTTTGATTTTGTATCTCAACTACCTACACCAAACATGATTAAAGAAACAATGGGCTTCAAGGCACATGATAAGAATCCTCTTGAAGTGTGGTATTCACTAGGCCTGTTAATTATGTGAATCATCATTAACATGAATGTAAAGGACATCTTATAGGCTTGAGGCATTATCCAGGTTATGTTGTGTGATCACCGCCACCTCAACTACGAGAGAATCATTTTGTAACCATCTTCCTAACCCTCCAGTCATAACCACTTGATGAGGTATAAACAACCTCATTCCTTTGATAAAACAAATAACCCTTTTTGCATTGCCCAATCACCCTAGCCTTGCCAATTTGTTTGTTTTTATAAGCAATATTTATTTATTTGTAATAAAATGTTGTACAAATCTTTATTTCCTAAATTGATTGAAATTAGCTCTTAAATGTTGATATATTGGTATGTAGAGTTGAATAATTATGCAGGGTTAATGCATAGCCTAAAAAAGGAGTGGACTTCATGCAGTTGAGGTCAAGTGTGTCAGAAGTTGAGGGCGCCCAAAATTTTAGGGTTGCATTGATTGAAGACTCTTTTTAAGTTTTGTTTATTTCTGTTGGTTAACCAAGACATTATGGCTCCACTCAGAGCCTTTTATATGTTTTAAAGACATCAGTAGTTAAAAAATTTGTTTTTCTATTATAAGACTTTTTCAAATGGCATTTTACCGCCATCTATAATATAGGAGTTCATAATAGTTCAGTTTTCAGTTGGTTAATCAAAACATGGATATATATATCATAATATGTGATGGATGAAAAAAAATCTTTTTGGAATATAATCAGAGAGCTATGTTTTGCAATTTTCCATGAATGTAAATAGTGTTGTTCTGAGTATTTTCTTTTGAGTTATGAAGATATGAATGGAGTTACCATGTTGCTGTGGAAATGATTGAATGTAATCTGAGTTAGAGACGAATTTCTCCCAAGATCTGGCCACTCGCGGGATTGTAGGGTAGATAAGTATTTTTGTTTCTGTGGATGTTTCATTTCAGCTAGATTTATTTTATGTTTAGTTTTCTATTGTAAACCTGCAGGGTGTGTTGTTTAAGACGTTAGTTCTTAGAGTTCTATTTGCTTAAATATTTTTGAAGCATCTGCTTTAGTTTAACTGCTGCTTACTAATAGTCGAAAGTTAGAATGTGTGTGCAGTATAGAATTTGTCACCGTACAAGATTAGAGTAAAGTTGCTTATATGAATTTCTAGTATAGAGTTTATATGCTTTCTAGTATAGACTTTATATGCTTTCTAGTATAGAAATTATATGCTTTTTAGTATAGAGTTCAAATGCTTTCTAGAGTAGAATATAAATTCTTTTTAGTTTAATATGTTGCTTAAGTCTTTTAAAGAAACTAGAAAATTATTTCTAAATGAGACATCCAAACAATACTCCCTATTGCATACAGCCTCGAACACTACCCTGGTCGATAAACTGATATTTTTCAACTAAAGCGTTAGGACCTCACGATATCCTGTCACCCCTTTGTTAGCAAAGTAGTTTTCCAACCTATTGCATTTCCACATGTGCCAATCTTGAAATGAGGGTAAGGGAGTCATTGATATTGTATACACCTTAAAATGACACAACTCTAGCTAAATAAAAATTTTAAATATTTATTTCATTTTAATTTCCTCTATCAATAAATAAATAAATCAATTTATTTATTTGATTCATATTTCTCCAAAAAAATTAAATAAAATCATTTATTTAATTAAATCATCCAAATTCCTCTAAAATCATTCTAAATTAAATAATGCCAAATTATTTAATTAATTCTTCTCATTCTCCATATTTAAATAAAATCCAAAATTGAATTAATACCAAAAATAATTCAATTAATCCACATGCACATGTAATTAAATATCTTTAATATTTAATTAGCTAATATTCCCTCACCCACATGTCCTATTTCTCCTCCAGTCAGATTAGTTAACTCATCAATCAAAACAATTAACTAATTAGTCATTTGAGTTCACTGATCAATCATCTCAGTCGACTCCCCAATCAGCCCACTTATCTCTCCAATCAATTCTGTTAACTGATCAATCCTCTCAGTTAACTCTTCAATCTATTATGTTAACTTCCCTGATGCATGAAAGAGCAGGGCACTTGTCCTCTTCCTATTCATGCACATCCTCTCAAGTTTCCTCAACCATTGATCTTCTTATTCATTCTACATCGTTGATCTTCTTTCTCTCAAATCTATAAATACAACGCCTATTTCTCCATTTGAATCATCCAAGCTTTTCATAAACTTACTTTACAGGAATCACAACACGCCTTTGGCACCAATCCCCATAGCTTGAGATCACCATTATCATTGTATTGCAAGATCCTCTTCATTGCAAGACTTATCAATTAGTCATTCTCCATTGCCATCTTAGAACGAAGCAAGGAAGTGCACCTTCTAAGGGCTACATTCACATACAAGATCAATTCAAGATAGGCAACCAATGGAAGCCATGGAATAAAAGAGGTTTGCAAGGTATTGTTTCTTTGTGTTTGCTTTCATTTATTCTAATTTCATTGAGATTATTGGATTATTAGTAGTTTAATACTATTAACCACATTTTTTGGTAACATTTCTGGTGCCCACCGTGGGGCCTTGCCCTAATTTAACTCCAAAATTGAGTTTTTGTGTTAGAATCCATACACAAGACATTTCTACGCATCCACTCTCTGTTTCAACACATATACTCTCTGAAATGGCACATCTGTTCTCTGTTTCAGCGTATATACTCTCTGAAATGACGCATCTGTTCATGCGCATCTGTTCTCTATTTCAACACATATACTCTTTGAAACGATGCATATGTTCCTGCGCATCTGTTCTTTGTTTCGACGCATATACTCTCTGAAACACCGCATCTATTCTCTGTTTCGATGCATATACTCTTTGAAATGACGCATCTATTAAATCTATGCATCTCTTCTCTGTTTTGGTGCATATACTCTCTGTAATGATGCATCTGTTCCTATGCATTTGTTCTCTATATCTGCGCATATACTCTCTGTAACTGTGCATTTATTTTTGCGCCTTTATGAACTGTATCTGCACATCTATTCTGCTAGGATTTTTGGGCCATTTCTTAGGAAATTTGTAATACTAACATCATTTGTAGGAATATTCTCAGATCCACCTTGCAGGTTAAGAGCTGGTTAGACATATAGTTGCATGGTTAACTCTCATCTAGATCTAAATAGCAAAGGAAGTAATTGAACTTGTTCATGCAAATTTCACTTAGATTATAAATAGGAAGGAAGTGATTTGTACTTGTTGCATCACAACTTGAACATAGTCCCAACTAGGAGGATTAAAATTGAACAATTGCTTTCAAAATCTTTTTCAAAGTTAACAAATCTTGTGTGCCCAAGTAGAGTAACTCATCTAGTTTTTCTCTTTTTAACTAGGAGGAAAGAATCAATGTTTTCTGTGATTTTGGAATGATGATAGGACTATGCTCTCCCCTTAACTGGGTGAACAAAATGCTAGAATCATCATTTTACATGTGTTTCCTTTAGAGAGGCTTGCCCTTGGAATTCCTTCCTTCCAAGCGGGACGACCTTAAGTGGTAACGAGCTAATGCCAAGCTCTTCCAATCCACTATAAATAAATTGTGTTTGAGGCAAAAGCTTCAAGCAACGAGTGCGGATTAGTTATACCGATAGCCAACCTCCCCATAAACCCTACAAGGCGCAACCCTTGCAGGATGGGAGACTCCATAATGGAGAGTAGTGATGCCGCACATATAACCACTCAAACAATTTCCCTTACTACATATCCATTGTTTCTAGAAGCCAAAATCCCCTATTCAATGACATAGGACGAAAACATTCTCTAGAGTTGTCCAATGTCATACACTCATTCAGTGTAGAGATAGAAAAGTTCAACTCTTCGGAGGAAATATAGCTTGGTATGCATGAGAAGTGAGTGCTGTGGAGGGGAGCCGGTGCTACCAAGCTATTAGTTGTCTGCCTTTATGCAAGTGGCTAGTATAAAAACCAAGTTGGAACTCATTGAATACTGTCCTTACCAACCTTAGGATTATGCTTGCATTGTTACCAAAGTCAAAAAAATCAAATAATCATGAAAATATTATTTGTGTGTGATGTGTCTTTCTTGCCATAATCAAAGAAACAAGTAAAAAAGAGCAACATCCAAACAAAGAAACCCAAAAACATTGAAAAATGTGCCTCCAAGTCAAAAATAGTCAAAATCAAGCAAAATAAATAGAACTACACATCTGTTCCATCTTGCTATGCATTTGCTCCATCTTGTGGCACATCTGCTTTCTACTATGCATTTACACTATTCTATTGCGCTTTTACCCTATTTTGTTGCGTATCTAATTTTGTACCAATCCCACACTTTTGCAACTTGTTATTGCACATTTATCCCTTGTTCTGGTGCATTCACTTTTTCACCAGATTTGTGCTTATGCTTCCTATTGCTGTGCATATACACTCTATTCCTGCGCATCTGTCACAATGAGCACTTTCGTACAATTCGTCAAAAAAACACCTACCTTTTTTAGCACCCATTTCAGTCTTGTATCAGTTTATGAGGATATGACAAATCAATTAGAAGCACTTACCCAACAAATCCAAGCCATACAACAAGTGGCGATCTTACAAATTGGATCTTCCACAAAATGATATTCGCTAGAGGGCATATCTCCTTATCCATTTGGTAAAAGCTTGGCTAAGATACATTTCTCTTCTGGTATTGATGTGCCCAAGTTTGACAAATATAGGGAAAAGGATGATCCACGTGAACCAAATCCCTCCCAACATGAGCATGCCAGTACTAACCATGCCTCGCACCAAGATCGTACATCCTTAACCCATCTTAATGATACTGTTGACAAGGGAAACACCACCTTAAGTTCAAAATCATATACCACTCCATCTCCTAATCCTCCATCACTATCCCATAAAATGCCTACCCCAAAGCATACTAGTTCTACACCAACACCACCATCAAGTTCCCCAAGCTCTAATCTGCCAACCAAAGAGTCCTTAAATGATTTT
Organism: Cunninghamia lanceolata; assembly: GCA_027924645.1. Lineage (NCBI taxonomy): Eukaryota > Viridiplantae > Streptophyta > Pinopsida > Cupressales > Cupressaceae > Cunninghamia > Cunninghamia lanceolata. The sequence goes on along the minus strand of BSBN01000112.1, from coordinate 17,625,737 downwards.
CTCAAAAGACTCTTTGCAAAATCTAAAAGCAAAATAAAAATGGAGAAATCCAAATCCGCTCATCCAATTTCATCCCCATCCAGCACAAGCAATCCTAACCTTAATTATAAGCCTACACCTTCTACCATTATTCTCCATTCGTTATATTGCCCATCCACCCATACACTCATGAAGGATGTGATCCAATGGCTATTAGCAAGGAACCAACCATCTCCGTGTAATAAACCACCTATCCCAGAGCCTATCAAAGAACCTTCAAACATGTTCATTGCTCCAACCTCATCATGTAATCCGCAACCCCTCGAGCTTATTGAAGAACCTCCTATCATGAACCAAAGTCAAGGTCCATCATACCTTTATGTTGTTGACCAAGAGGCTATCCAAGAGTCTTCTACCTCCACTTCAATTCGATAAAATCAAGAGTTATGTCAAGAGTATACTCTAGAGCATGTGGAAACATCAACCCTTTATCTAAATCAAAACCAAAACACCTCCATCCAACCCATCCATAACATTTACCTTTCCCATGATCAAGATATTACATATGAATAAGATATCCATGAGCAACTTGATCCTATACTCATACATGAGAAAGAAATCCAAATCCAACCCATCCATAACCTATATCTTTTCTATGATCAAGATATTATTGTTGATGAAGAACCTATACACGAGCACATTGATCCCATCACATTTAATCCTATCTATGATCAAAATCCCATCTACAATCAAGAGCCTCTCTATGATCAAGCGAACCATGATGATCCTCTTAGCCAACTTTATCCATTCCATGGTCATGAGCTTATTACCCCATCTATCCATAATCCCATAACCATCCATGCACAAGAAACCTCCATTACTCCTATCCATCCTCCACATAGTCCTATGCATGATCAAACAACAAACACCTTCCTTGATGAGACACTTGCCTCCCAAGTGCACATAGATGATCACACCAATAACTTGGATCTTAATGAGCATAATGATAATCAAGATCCTAACGATCCTCCACCATCTATTATCGACCATGTTACAAATCCGTTATCCTATCCCCTTGGTCTCACTACCTTCATCCATGAATGTTCTTCCTTAGGAGAGCAACAACACTCGTCTACCACTTCACCCTCCCCATAAATAAGGAGATCACTGCTAGTGTCCAGAGCACCCATAATCCCATTGTCCACTGCATACTCCAAAATATGAACTATCAAGGTAAAGGCTTAGGCCTTCATGAACAAGGTATTTTGGAGCCTATCCATGTCGAAGTCCCTCCACCCTCTTGTGGCCTTAGTTATACTCCCCAAGAAAAGCAATCTCATGATGTTGGTACTTCCTCCATGCCTGCAAAATCCACCCATTCCCATCACACATCCTATCATATCCCCAAAACATATGTCATCATTCCACCCCCTTATCATATACATCCCAAAAGCATGTGACCATACACCTTCCGCCATCCACTTTAGCTCCGCTACTCCCAACTCCTAACATCCCTCCATGCATTTTACCATCACTTCTTTCAACACCTTATCCATCCATCCATAAATCCTCTCAAAATCCCAATCATGGCCAACAAATGCACACATTGTCTAAACAAGGAGTTTCCACCAACCCCACTTCCACCATACCCAGGAGATTCAACAACAAAAATTTGGATGCCTCTACCCATCAAGTCAAATATCCTAAAGGTCCTCATGCCTTAAGATACAAAAGTCAAGAATCGCAGAAACATCCATCTTATAAGCTGCATACAGCCACACACCTCAAAACCAAACTGAAAAAGGTGTGGGCACCCAAGCAACAAGTAATTACCTCAAAAGCTGCACACAAGCTGCATATACCCAAGCCCATACCTCCATAAGTAAAGTTTAAAAGTAAAATGGTTTGGGTACCTAAGAAAAAAGCCATCAAGTTAAAAGAGGCATCCACCTCTCACGAATCCCAACCATCCACTTTCTCTTCTTCCATCCACAAATCCCATTCCATCCAAAAGTCTCAAATCCATCCATCCCACATGACAAGTAAAACTCGGAAACAAACTCAGTCTATGTGGGTCCCTAAATGCCTAAATCACCTATCCATTAAGCAAAAATCTCCATTGCTTCCTACACCACCTTCCCATCATAAGCTTTAATGTTTATCATGGTATGTGCAACCGTTGGTCATGATTCCCTTCCATCCCATGACATTTCCACATACCCCCATCTCTCTTTCCTTCCACTATTATCCTACATATCTTCCCCATCCTATCCCTATGGTCCATGCTTTTGCATAAGCCTTCCCTCCATCCTAACATAGGTCCTACATAATCCACTATCGCACCTTCCATAATCTGCTATCTACCTTCTCCATATCACTTTCATGCAATCCCCTACCAACATCTATGAGAACACTTGACATAGTCCATGCGACAGCATCCGTCTGGCGAGACTATCACCTTTCATGGAACTAGACACTTGAGTCTCTCCCATTCATATCCACCTTCTCCCATCCAAATGTTTCAAAAAAGAAAAAAAGTAAAGAAAAATTCTTTCGTCCAATGGTGAAAACCTGGTAAACAGGTGCCTTGGATAAATACCATGATGAAAACCTGGCAAACAGGCATCATGTGTAGGTTGCTCTTCTATGTCATTTACCCTTGGGAGCACATTGTCTCATCGACCCTATCATTTTCCATCCTATCTTACCATACCCTCCTATCATCCGTATCCTGCAAATACCTATCATATTGAGTCTATCCATCCTCCATTCCTCTTTTGATCTTGATAAAGGTATGGGGGTAAAATTTCGAAACATGCTTTGGAAAAACTCTTGATATACCTTGTCTTTTTCAAAACAATCCAATCCTCTCATCCTAAGCTTTGTCATGTCAAATCTTGAGTTATTCCTATGCAACATAGTCCTTGGAGATCACATCCTTGTTTCCTTCTACCTACCCATCCATTATCCACTATCACCCATCCATTTACCTACCCATGGTATTCCCTTATCATCAGTATCTAGCATTTAGGCTATCCAAATTGCCATCCCAAAATCCCAACCTGCCTAAAACATCAAACATGACTCTATCAAGTTATTGCAAGAAAACATACATCTATGGCAAGAAGGTTTAATGGTTGTCTTAAGTCTTATTATCTTAATTCTTGTTATTATGTCCTTTTACACTACTCAAGGATGTAAAAAACTAGAGGAGCTATGATGGGGGCATAATCATTTTCTTTGTCTGTTGTTTGTTGGTTTATCTTTAGTAATGTTACGCCTTGTCTAATGACATGATCAGCATAATGATCATCGAGGACTTCAGAGGTCTAAACATGAAAAGGGGCAATCCTTGTTTGTTGAAATGCAAGAAATACTCAGGTCATCTTAGTTCAATTATACTTAAATGCTTATATTAACTTGCTAAATCAAAATCCATGTAAGCAATACTCAGGTCGTCTTGGTTTAATTATACCTAGATGCTTGTATTTTCTTACATGTTAAAAACACAAAAACACAAAAATAACAAAAAAATCACCCAGTGATGAATCAAGCACTTCAAAATACTTGCATATCTAGGAAGATGACAAAATCCACATCCATGCATATCAAATTGTATTTCATTCCATAATAAACCTTTTCCAAGTGTCAAAAGATCCAAGTCCTTTCTGACAGTTTATCTAATTGTATCTTCCAGTTATCCATGTGATCCATTCATCCTTGTCCAATCAATCCAAGAGATGATCCAAATACAAGTCCATCCTTAATCCATGCCAATCAAGTAAAGTCAATCTTGTCAAATTATCCAATCACAGTCAGTGGTCTTGATCCTAATCTTGTCGTAAACCAAATCAATCAATCATAATTATCAATGGGATATATCTTTCCCATGCCTATCATGTTGATCTAGGGATATATTGTTTCTCGTAATGACAACACTATCGTTAATCATTATCGATTAATCATTGGTTTACTGCATGACAGGGGCAATACCTTGTTTGTTCTTGTATCATTTGTGCATACTTGCTTGCCTGCTTATGTGTGTTATCATTTTATCTTACATCACGTGTCATTTAGCTCTTTCATTCATCCCTTATCTTGCATCCTCAATTTTCTTCACCTAACCTAACATTCTTTCACCTTCTTCATTGTGAGATTGTCCGTCTCATGCCCTCAAAATTTTCTTCCTATCCAATCTCCGAAGGGGGCATCCTATCGTCGTTAAGCCTGTACTAGGGGCAAACTAGGACATGTATCAAATCACAAAAAAAATGTACTTCTTTCAAGCAACGTGATAAAACACATTGCATCAAAGAGGGGCAAAATGTATACACCTAAAAATGACACGACTCTAGCTAAATAAATATTTTAAATATTTATTTCATTTTAATTTCCTCTATCAATAAACAAATAAATCAATTTATTTATTTGATTCATATTTCTCCAAAAAAAAAAAAAAATCATTTATTTAATTAAATCATCCAAATTCCTCTAAAATCATTCTAAATTAAATAATGCCAAATTATTTAATTAATTCTTTTCATTCTCCATATTTAAATAAAATCCAAATATTTAAATCCAAAATTGAATTAATACCAAAAATAATTCAATTAATCCACGCGCACATGTAATTAAATATCTTTAACATTTAATTAGCTAATATTCCCTCACCCACATGTCCTATTTCTCCTCCAGTCAGATTAGTTAACTCATCAATCAAAACAATTAACTAATTAGTCATTTGAGTTCACTGGTCAATCATCTTAGTCAACTCCCCAATCAGACCACTTATCATTGATCAATCATCTCAGTCAAGTCCCCAATCAACCCACTTCTCTCTCCAATCAATTCTATTAACTGATCAATCCTCTCAGTTAACTCTTCAATCTATTCTGTTACCTCCCCTGATGCATGAAAGAGCAAGGCACTTGTCCTCTTCCTATTCACGCACATCCTCTCAAGTTTCCTCAACCATTGATCTTCTTTCTCTCAAATCTATAAATACAACCCCTATTCCTCCATTTGAATCATCTAAGCTTTTCGTAAACTTACTCTGCAAGAATCACAGCGCGCCTTTGGCACCAATCCCCATAGCTTGAGATCACCATTATCATTGTATTGCAAGATCCTCTTCATTGCAAGACCTATCAATTAGTCATTCTCTATTGCCATCTTGGAACGACGCAAGGAAGTGCACCTTCTAAGGACTACATTCACATACAAGATCAATTCGAGATAGGCAGCCAATGGAAGCCATGGAATAAAAGAGGTTTGCAAGGTAATGTTTCTTTGTGTTTGCTTTCATTTATTCTAATTTCATTGAGATTATTAGATTATTAATAGTTTAATACTGTTAACCACATTTTCCGGTAACAAATATCTTTTTTTCTATTTGGGTTATTTATTTTTCTATTTTCCTAGGTTTTTCCTACACGTGTTATTAAGCTTTCTTATGGTTAATTAAGTGAGTATTAGTGTGAGTGGGTGTAAGGTGTCAACATCCTCCATAGGAGTTACACTTACCTATTTTAGGCTATTGTGGTGGAAGTTCTTCTCATTGGTGATATTTGCCACCTCTCCCCTCTCTCATAGTCTATTTATACTCACCTCCTAGCTTGCATTTTTCATCTTGAATGCATTGTCTAGTTACTCTACCATTCTTTGCTTTGAGCTCTTAATGCAATTCTGTCACATTGACATTTGCATCTCTTGAAATCATTGGTTTGCTTTCATTTTATGTAACTTTTAATCTCTCTTATAAAGTTCTTGAGTTTTTCATCTTGTTCAAGATTTCTAACATGGTATTAGAGCATTGTTTTGAGATTTTTGAAGTTCATAGATTCTTGATTGATAGAGTGAGTTCTTTGTGAATCTCGTATGCTCTTCTCTTGCATTTTTAACGATTTGGAGGATCAGAAAGGATTTAACAATACCCATTAACCCCTTTATTTTGCATGTGATTTTTGTGATATTTGGTTGGCTGCAACATTATGGTTACACTAGCAACATTTTAGATTGTTACAATGCATCAAGGAGGCTTGAGAAAGTCAGAAATGACTTTCATTTCATCAGATTTAGAGAGTGTGTGATAAAGTTACGAACGGGGATTTCTTACTCAGATTTGGAAGTCAATTTTCAATTGAACCATTTTCAGGCCAAATAGACCTTTCCATTATGTCCAGGAGGCCTCGCAGATAAATTTTGATAATAAAAATTGTCATTTCGACCCCTAACATGCAAATTTGTGTAATAAATTTGTCAAAATTTAAAACAATAAGTGCTCAAGCGCAATTTTCTTAGTGCTTCAAGCATTGGTTTCATAATGTTGAAAAACACTTTATAAACATTTTAAAAAGGTGTGCTTCGACCCTGTAAGCACCAAAATCATGCACAACATCCACAAGGACCCCATATGATGACTCACAATTCTTGTCATGTACATGTAATCGTGAGATAATGCCCTCTTAGTAGCGATTCTTTTGGTAGCATTTGGGTTTTTCCTCCTCTTGTTGTTTCCCCTTTTGTCGTGCTAACCCCACTTTTGACGCTTTTCAACACTTGTTGATTCTTGTTACCTGTGCTTGTGACTTCATCCCTAAGCCTTGTATTTGTCTTGTTGTTGTGGTTTGACCTTTCCTTAGTGTTTTTCATCCATTCCCACCCCAAGAGCCCTTTAGAGGACCTCCCAAGCCATCTCCAACTTTTAGTTTTTAGTTTTGGTCAACCAATCCAAATCTTCCCCTATTATTTCAAGAAATCCCTCGAGAGATTTGACTTTTGCAAGTGGAGATTTGGATTTTGACTCCAACCTCGCTTTCCAACCCTGGACCTCCCCTTTATGGGTCACCCATAGGTCACCCCTGAGTGACTTGGACTACCAAAAGGGGCAACCCATGGCGACCATGTCGTCTTTTCCAGCCACAGAAAAACTTGAGTTTTGGATGTGAAAAAAGCTTTGTTTTGACCCCTTTTTCTTCTTGTTTGCATGAGTTTTTGGTCTAAACATAGATTTAATTATTCCAACCCTCCAAGCATGCATAATTATCTCCTTTTATCTCAACTTGTCAACTCAAGCATTCATACCAACTCCATTTTTGCTTTGAAGTGATAAGCTATATTGGCTTGATCACTCCCTAATTAGCCCAAATCACTCCTTGGTCTTCTGAGTTAACTCTCCAATCAAGGGAATTAACTCTTCATCCTCTTCCACCTATAAATACCCCTCACCTCTTCATTATTTCTAAAGTTGGAGAATCATCTTCCATTCTTCACAAGATTTTTCAAGCTTCTTCACAGGCTCTTAAGCCTCTTAGTTTATTTCTTTAGTTTTCCAAAGCTTCAAAGCTTTCATTGTTGCAGAGCTTCAAAGCTCCCCCTTTTGGGAGAAAATTTCATTTGTGCATCTAGTCTTTGTAGGTTTTTGCTCTCCAACTAGCATCCATATGCTCATACAAGACATTCAAGCCTTTTTTTTATTGTTGCTTCGTCTAAGCTTTACTAAAAACTTCATATCGTGTCGATATGCTGCTCAAATTGCAAGCCATAGTTCTCATTAGCTCACATTGAGCTTAGTTTCAAGCTTTCAAAAGCTCTTTTTACATCCCTTTCCTATTGTTGCCAAGAGGATATCCTCACCGGTGCAAGAGGACAAAGATGTTGCCGACACAAGGATTCCCGAGGGTAGTGGAGGCTCACATGTCTCATATTCCAAGTTATTTAGTTCTTTTTTTGTAGTAATTAGAAAATCTAAATTTGCTCTTGGGAATAGTAATTTAATATTGCAATTTCCTTGATAGGCTAAATAGGTTTTGCACTATTAGATTATTTTGCTTTCAAAGTTCTTTAGATTAGTTTATTTCAAAGCAATTTCATTTTCCTAGAGTAATTGATCCAAATATCTAGAAAATCAAACAAAAACATAGATCAGATTGCATTAGTTAAATACATACGAGATTGCATACATATTTCAATTCCTAGATTAGAAAAAAACACTCCATTTTTATAAAATTCCAAAAAAGCACAAAAAATATTGTTTTGCACTCATGTAGGCTTGCATGCATCCAAAAACTATAAAAAGCACAAAAAACATTAGCATCACAAGAAGGTTGTAAACCCTTGATTTCAAACCAAGGTCAACATAAGTCAACATTAGTCAAACCCTTGATTCCAACACAAGGTCAACATAAAATCAAGCCTTAGGTCAACAAACCCTAATTCAAACCCTAAGTCAAATTGAGGTTAACTCCAGCCAACTCTCTCCATCCACAATGATCATAGAACATCAAATCAGAATCAACACACAAGAAAGGCCCAAAGACTGACCAACCACTCTCCATGAAGTCCAGCTCTCAAGTGAGCAAGACCACCCTAATGTCTCTCCTCCTCTCAACTGGTTACTTCCATGCGACCGAGAGTGATATGGAGGTTCACCCCATGGCAAGGAGAGGGGTCCATGTGCTCGCCAAAGTTGACTCAACTACCCCATGCTACCGAGTCGTGTTTTTAGTGTAAGGGCCTTGACCCCTCTCTTTAGCAGGTCATGAGCCCACAAGAGGTTGGATACCCCTTTGTTGGGTGAATATTTTGTCGTTAACTCGCTAACGACAAAATGGGTATATCAGCCACAGCTATGATGAGACAAAGTCTCTCCTCTCAGCAAGGGGAGGTTCCCTCTAATTACTTGACTTTTGCAAACCAAACAACTTATGAAATTTACATACACTAAAAACTATGTTGGTGGTGGTTCCATCTCATCTCATTCTTTTTTTTCAGAATAGATGTTAATACTTCAAACTCTTGATAAATGACTTCAAATTATCACAAAATCACAGAAACACAAAGTTTTTTGTTACCTCACTTACTAATTGCAAATAGAACTGTTTGAAGTTGAATGCAGCCCAAAGTCTTCACTCCTCTTCAAGATGATAAAAGTAAATCGAATATAATAACTTGCAGCGCAAAGTCTCCAAAATATTATATTCTCACAAACATGAACATAAACCTCACAAATGATTTGATAACACAAAGTCTATCAGAATCAAATTAAGAGCGCTCTTCAATCACTTGTAGCAAACTCCACACTTCAATTATTACTAAAAACAATTATGATAGCAAGACGTAAGAACAATACTATCACAACACAAATAATCCCAAGACAAATATTGGAATTGAATTTGCTTTCTTGTATTGATAAATATTTGATAATTGATTTTCACAAAAAGCACAAAGTCTTGATTTGCTTTTCAATTCGCCAGAGTATTCTTGCAATAGACAAAAGATAATATTTACAAAAGAGGCCCTCTTTATTTATAGGGAGAGGCCTTGAGAAAATTTAGGAAATCTACAACTACTTTGACTTATTCCACAAAAGAGTCCTATTTGACTTAGGACTTCTCTTGTGTCACATGTAATTATATTTTGGAAAATTACATGTGTAGATGTCCAAAACAAAATTCAATTTACATAACATCTAAGAAAAGCAAGCTAAGGCACTAGCTTCCTCCATCTTTTTTGCTTAGGAAGTTCTGGTACATAGTTTGAACGACTGACATCTCGCATGCATCTGGTTTCGCTGTGTTTTCAAAGATGGTGCGAGCTCAGAGAATTGAATCCTTTACCGCCTTTACCGCCTTTTCATGCTTGTCTAAATTATCCTTCAGGTTCTCTAGAGTTGAATGTTGATCATACAGGCTATCCATTGAGAGCACTGAGGGAGCCTCCTCTTCAAATTTCTTTTGTACCATTTCTTCAAAAGAACTTATCATTTCCTGTGCTGTGAGGAAACTATGATCTTCCCTTGTCAAGGTGCAAGGAAGTTCTTCTAGCCGGTGTAGGAGTGTGACATCACCATCTTCGCTAGCTTCTCGAGCTTGGCACAGATCTTCAAGTAGACTCTTTATTACGAAAATAGTCTCCTTGGTCTTAAGATATGATTCCCTGTTAGTGATGACCCCAATGGTGATCAGATTCTTTATCTTGATCTTCTTCATGTCTATCCACTCTTCTAGGCTCTCTTCTTGATCTTGCAGCTCTTGTGAAAGTAGATCTACCAGATTGTCCAGCTCAGCTTTAGCTTTGTCCATTCTCTCCTTCCTTTCCATAGCGGTTTTAGCAGAACTCGTCCTTGAGCTAACAACCGCTCTACTACATCCCCCACTATCTTACCTTTGGCTTGCGCTTTTTCAACCTTCTGTATCAGGGGATCCTCCACTGTCACTGCCATAGGTTCTACTATTTCTGATGACTTCACTATTTTTTGAAGGACAACAGCCAGTTGTTCTACTTTTGCTTTGTACTGCTCCTTCTCTTTCTTGGCTTCGTCATACTTTTCAAGTAGGGTATTGGCAGTGGTCTGGAAATCTACCTTGACACCTTCATGAGTCACTTTACCCAACTCAACCCTTGAGATGACATAAATACTCATGTTAAAAGTGTCAACCGTGGCATCTTCAGGAGGTTTGGCAATCTCAGCATATCTGATTCCCTTTTCGATAACCAACCTAGAAACAGTCTTAGGCTTCTTCTTCTAGTTCTTTGCCTTCGCAGGCAACAGCTTTTCAATGTTAATCTCATCAGGTGAGATGGCTTATTTCTTCCTCTTTGGAGTATAGGTAGATAGCCATGGAGGAAGTATAGAAGTGCCAACAGCTGGAGGAGGATCCACTACTTGCTTAGCTGACTCTATGTTTGCGCCAATGATGGTGACAATTGGACTTGTGTTGGTAAACACAACACCTATATCAACAACCTTTTGTGAAGCATCCAGAAGATTCTCTAAAATAGTTTGTTCCCCAATATCAAAAGATGGGGAAGATAAGCTTGGAATGGAACCAGAAGAATCAAAAATAGTTCCAAATCTAGCCTTTATGGATGGAGGAGTATTATCAGAAGAAACAACAAGAATTGGAGAAAGAGGAACACTTGAAATCATTGGCAAACCGTCAGAAACCAGAACATGAGAAGGCGTAGAAATTCGAGTCTCAGAGGGAAGATCTTTCACCGGAGTCTGAGGGGAACCATCAAGTTGTTCTACCTCTATGTCTTCATCTTCACCTTGTTCAGCTTCATCGGATACCTTTGTTTTAGACTTTCAAACATTTTGTTCTTCAGTCTTAACATCTTCAATTTCCATCTGACCATCATTAATATCTTCAACATCTGACTTAGTAACATCAGAAGCCTCTGTGGTTTCCTTCTTCTTCCCTCCTTTAGATACAAATTTGATCTTTGGTTTGTGCGTCTTGGAGGAAGAAGGGGTGTCACTCTTATTTTTAGTTTGATTCTCAACCTTCTTACCTATTTGCTCCTGTGTTTCTTCTTCAGACCCTATAAGGAACTCTTTCAACTTAATTCCCTTACTTTCCAACCACAAGTTGGTGTTTGCCAATATTGGTTGGAATCTTTTCCTAATAGATGTCTCCTCTTTAACTGACCATTTCACCTCTAGGAGAGGTGAAGCTTCAACATTTTCTGCCTCATATTTGTGATCTAAGACATCCCCATCATCCTCCATTCCATCTGGAATATCAGCAAGTCCAAGTTCTTCTATTTGACTTAGATGAAGTCTGCAAAAATCCAGCTTTCTGATCTCATTTTGAGTCCTGAGATCTACCCATATATCTTCAACCATTGGCACATGAAAAGTTGACTTCCTCTTAATTTTATCTTGAACCCTTCTGAAGTCAAAATGATTTCTTTTCTTGTAAGTCTTCATGGTGACCAATTGCAACTCAGAATCAATTACCTTTGCTTTGTTGTGGATTGAACTGAGTACCTCCCAATCTCCATGGGGAACTTTATCCCTGATTTCTTTAGTTCCATTTGCTTGTTATGCACCACAATCAGCTATCTGCAAAGCTCCATAAGAACAATGCGATTACTAGGATACCATGGTAGCATGTAAGGGTAACCAGGATAGTATCCTACCCTAAGATATGTGAAGGTGGAAAATTGCAAGAACAAGCAACCAAAAGAATTTACAAATTTACAACTTGCCAAGCTTCATCAGAAACTCTTCTTTGAACCAGTTCACCATCCCATAAGCACATGAAAATTGAGAAGAAAGCATCACTGACTCTTCTGAAATGATGAATTGACCCCTTCAGAGTGATTTGAGGGTAGTATTCATACACTGGGACCAATCTCCTGTCTCCCACTTGGGTTAAACCTGGAAAGTTCCTCATGCTTGCAGCAGCATAGACAAGATAAGAGGTCATGTAAAATTTGAAGGTGATATTGACCCTTATCAGTTGTTCGTGCAATGCATTACTTATCTGTTCACCCCAGAATATCTTCAAATTACCCCATAGAATCACCTTGATGTAAGTGTACATCCAGTCCTGGAATTTAGAATCAGAAGGGAGTCCTCTGATGCAACTCAAGAGAGTAATCAAATCACACACTTCCTCCACAAAATCACTCCTGTGAAGGTCCTTTGGCCATCTGATCAAATTTCCCCTAGGAATCTTTAACCATTTGTTGTTTATATACCTTCTAGCAGATTCCACGTCATTATCATAGTCTTGTTGACCCTGAGCAAAATCAATCCACCCAACGTTTTCAATTGGTGGACACATGAAGATTTTGTCCATGAATTCTGCATCCAATCTCATGATTACATTTCCTTGTGAGTCTGTCACAGCTCTAGTGTCCCTGTTGTAATGGCTGGCCACTTGTAGAACAAATTCAGGATTGTGTGCACTGACTGGAAATGACGCAACCAAATGAATACTGCTGTCAATGATTTTCCGCATAGGCTTGGAGGGATTTGCTTGTTTAGTTCTATCTACGAACTCAGCCAAGTCCACATGCCCAATTTCTGTGTCTCTGATTTCATCAATGTTTGACTGTACTGCCGTTACCAGAAAGACACCCTGGTACTTGTACTTCATGGCTCTGGACTTTGACGGAGATGATTCTGACATGAGCTCTGGAGAAAACTGTGAACTTGAACACCACAAATGCTGATTGAGAATTGCAAAAACCATGATCTCGTAGTCAAGGAAAAATTGGATAAACTGGGTCAACTACGATTCGACGATCATGGACAGGAAAGCACGCGTTTGAAGGGTTTGAGAGCGCAAATCAAGGCGAAGGCGAAAGCAGGCTTCTAGTTTTGAAAGGCAAATTTTCCCTATGTTGGGAAAAATTCAGGAAAATTTGCTTGAGCAGGTGATTTGGCCGTCATTGCAGGTTGGAAGAAACCCCAGGTGAAAAGGCGGTGGAAAACACCGTCATTGCATGTATTTTGGAAGTTTTGTTTAACATGCAAGAGCGGCCGAAATGACCGCCATTGCATGTAAAGTGTTTCAAAATTTTGAATGTCTGAGCGGGTGATTTGACCGCTCATGCAATGAAGTTAGTTTTAAACCTGCGAGTTTCGGAGTAGGAGCGGCAGAAATTACCGCTCGAACATTCAGGACCAATGTTCAGTGCTTAAGGTGTTCGGGCGGCGTTTTCTACCGCTTCTACAAGTGATGAAGGTTTACCACGCTACATGGGCGGCAGAAATCTGCCGTTACAGATGATGCTAGATTTGGTCTTTGAAGCATTTAATCGGGGTTTATGGCTCACATCTCTCAATCTATGGGTAAGATATTGCCATGTATGGGAGGTATAATTTGCCGCCCATACACGTTGGTAATTTGGGAAGTGCCAAAGGTTTGAGCAGTAAATCTGCCATTACATGCAATGAGACTTTTAGGGCATGAACTGGGGTATGTGGGCTACCAGAGATTTAAACAAAACTGGCGAAAAAGAAACTTTCAATGAAAACTATAATGAAAATAAAACAAAAGAGAACCCTCCAAAACTAACAAAACCCTAGTAAAGAAAAAGATAGCAGTTAGAAAGCTTACATGTCCAAGACTTGAAACCCTAGACTTGATAATGGTAACTTAGGTCAAACTTCTTCAATGGTGTGATTGGGTGATGCGAGGGAGTGCGAGGAAGTGTGAGGATAGAGCTAGGAGAAACGAAATAGCAAAAATAACAAACAAAAGACATATTTAAAGCTCGAATACCAGCTTTAATGAGTGGCACGAGTGGCCATTAATGGCACTCGGCATTCAAGATTCTGAAGATCTTGAATGGGCAGGTATTTCAGCTGCTTTGACAAGTTAGGTAGTCTTAACTGTATGCATCGGTGGGAGATTTGACCGCTCTGACAAGCTAGGTGCGCAAGACAATGCAGCGGCGGGAGATTTGGCCGCTCCGACATAAAACAAAACAAAAATTCAATCATATGTAATAGCGGTGTTTTACACCACTTTTACATATGATTAAACAAACTTTTAAACATGTAATAGCGGTGTTTATAACCGCTTTTACATATACTCAAAACTTCAACATGTATGGGCGGTATAATTACCACCTTTACATGTCAAAAATCAAAATTTTTCTAACATCTGAAAATGACTAAAAATTGACATTTTTTTTCCGATTTACAACTTACGACCTTCGCGCATATCGAGAAACCAATTCAAAGGAACGCCATAAACCCATCTAGAATGTCAAATGACTTCGCACGAGATCAAGGGAATCTTGTCTCGATTTGCGAGCTTAGAGTGTAGATTCACGAAACTGACAAGTTTCGTGGGGGGTTGTCTACAAAAACGAGCATCACTGATTTTGAGAACAACAGCTAGCTCTAACTGGGGAACTTGCTTCAATTGAACTTCGAAACGATTGAAGGGAGTAGAATCCAGTCTCCAAGTGCCTTAATCCACGCCATTGGGCTATAGAGTCAAGCTAAGAAAGAAAAAGACACAAAAGACTAAACGAAAACACAAAAAATAAAAACACCACACTATACAAATGTACAATTAAACTTATCTGATACTTCAAGGATTGAAGTGCTTCAGATGTTGTCCACTGTGAGGCAACAAGAATGGTGTCCCATCCTGATATTCCAGCAAGAAATTGTTTTCACCACAGAATTGATGAATGGTGAATGGACCTCTCCATAAGGAATCAAATTTTCCGTGCATTCCTTTTGGTTCTCTCCTCTTGTCCCACAACAAGACTTGATCTCTGATCTAAAATTCATGAGCCTTTGCCTTCTTGTCGAAGAGTTTCTTTACTTGATTTTGGTGCTCAGCAATACGGTCCACCACTATAGTGCGCTGCTCCTCAAGTTCAGTCAGATACATGATCCTTTTATCGATAGAACTATCAAAAGTTCTATCTTCCAATGCCTTCACCAATCTCAATGCTGGCAATTCCAAGGTAATTGGTATCTCTGCATTCAGACCATATAGAAGCTGAAATGGCGACATGCCTATCACCCTTTTGGGGGTAATTCTATCTACCCATAAAGCATCAAACAATGCCTTATGCCAAGTTCTCTGATTCTCATCTACTAGTTTCCTGATGATAGTGACCAGATTCTTATTGCTTGATTCTGCTTGACCATTCCCTTCAAATAATAGTCTGAAGAAGAATGATCCCATGCTCATAGCAAAATTTAGTAATCTCATGAGAGGAAAAACAAGTAGCATTGTCTGCTACAATCTTGTTTGGAACTCCAAACCTGGAAATAATGTTCTCCTTAAGAAAACTGCATACCACTTCAGAAGTAGCATGTTTGACTGGAATAGCTTCCACCCATTTGGTAAAATAGTCTGTTGCGGTGAGAACATAGTTATGTCCTGCACTTGATGATGGATTCACTGCGCCAATGAAGTCAATACCCCATTGCTGAAAAGGCTCCTCAATCACCACTGGTTTTAGAGGAAATGCTGCCAATTTTGGTTTCCCAACAAACTGTTGGCACAACTCACACCTGCGTACCCAATTGTACGCATCTTGGAATAACGTAGGCCAATAGTATCGAGCTCACAGAATCTTGTGAGCCATTACAGGTGCTGAAAAATGTCCTCCACAAGCCAAATTGTGGAAAGACTCCAAAAGTCTACTTTGTTGCGCTTTGTCCACGCAACGGAGAAATACACCATCAAGACTTCTTTTGTACAAACCATTGTCCCAAAGGACGTAGTTAGCAGCTTTTAACTTGACAGTTCTTTTTTCCTTATAAGATAAGTGAGAAGGACACTCACCATAGGTAAGGAAATGAGTGATATTAGAATACCACTCGTCAGCTGTAGTAACAAAAAGAACAGTTGGCGTGTCCACAACTTCTTCTTCCTCGTCCCCTGTCTCTTTTGGAACGTTATATGCGATCAATTGACACAAACCTTTACCATGCACAAGCTTGGTAGGCTTGATATCTAGATCAAATTCTTGGATCTTAGCAATCCAATTACCTCTCTTTGTTCGAACTCTTGTTGAGTTAGGATAGATTTGACTGTTGTATTAGGCACCATAACAACAGTGTGTGAGTTTAGAATATAGAACTTGAAATGCTTCACTGCTTTGACCACGGCATAGGCATGCTTCTCCATATTCAAATACTTCAACTCATGAGCTTTGAGAGGACAACTCATAAATGATATGGGGGTTCAACGCCTTCTTCATTCTGCTGAACTAGAATAGCTAAAAGTGTGTGTTCTGAAGCGTAGCTGTAAACTACGAAATCTTTGGTGTAGTCAGGACAAACAAGAACTGGAGCATGGGCAATAGCTCTCTTGATATCCTTGAATGCTTCCTTACCCTCTGCAGTCCAACGAAAAGTGGCCTTACCCTTCATCATATTAACAATGTGATGGGTTTTTTCTGCGAACTCAGGTAGAGTAAGACTTTGAATGGATTTAACTCCTTCCGAGTCAATCTTAGTACCTTCCTGGGATACAATGTGTTTGAGAAGCTTACCTTCCGTTACCCCAAAAACTGACTTCTTGGGATTGAGGGAAATACCATTTTGCCGACATCGCTCCAGCACTTGTCGTAAATGATGCGCATGATCATGACGATTTTTGGAGAAAATGGTCAAGTCATCAAGATACACCATGATGAACTTCCCCATCTCATCTTTGAAAGCAAGATCCATCGCTCTCTAAAATGTGGCGCCAGCATTGATCAGACCAAAAGGCATTCTACGATATGCAAATGTGCCCCATGGTGTAGTGAAGGCAGTTTTGAACTGATCAGCTTCATTGACCTCCACTTGGTTATATCCCGAAAAACCATCTAACATAGATAGCATTTCTGAACCAGTTACTGTTTGCAATACTTGATCCATGATGGGTAAAGGGTAGTTATCTTTTAAGGAAGACTGGTTGAGATTCTTGAAATCAACATAGATACAAATTTCTCCGTTCTTCTTCTTTACAGGTACTATGTTTGCGATCCATGTGGAATGATGAATTGGAAAAATTATCCTTGTATTCAGCATCTTCTAAATTTCAGAAAGGATTGTACCTGATATCTTAGGATTGTATTGCCTCTGCTTCTGCTTGTGAGGCAACGATCCAGCTTTGAGGGGAATTTCGTGTTGAACTTCCTTAGGCCCAAAAGACTTTAGGTCATCATAAGAGTAAGCCAAAACATCAATGTAATGGCAAAGAAGGGTAATGAATTTGAATCTTTCATCAGCAGTGCAACATTTTCCAATGTTGACCATCTTAGGATCTGCTTCCGAACCCAAATTGACCTGCTCAAATTCCATAGGGGAACTTGAATCCTGTTGTTGTTGCTGCTGCTTGATATACCTGTCATGTTTATCAAAGAGTTTCTCAAGGGAAACCAAACCTTTTGGGATTTTATTTCCTTTCAATTGTAGAAATTCTTCACCGGTTTGTGAATCTATCTCGGAAACATATTCCCTTGGTGGCGATTCACTTCCTTCAAAGTAAAGCTCATCAAAACTATCCATCTTTTCTAGGAAAGCAATGATTTGGTTATCACCATTGAACACCTGCCAATGGTCAGTGTTATCAGGTACACTTGGTCAGAAGACCAGCTCAATAGTGTACTTGTTTCCTTTGAAATCTGTGTGAGGCACCATGAGAGTGGCGGAAACAGCCAATGAATCTGCATGATCATTGAACTCTCTTGGCACTGCAGAAATGTTGAAAGCATCAAAACCCTCAATGCAATCCCATTCGCAATTGTGATAGTGTCTCAGTCTTTCATTTTTAGTTTGGTACAAATTCCTTACTTGACAAACTACCAATTTGGTGTCCCCTTGAGCACGAAGGATTTTAACACCTCTAGCACGAGCAGCTTCGAATCCAAGCAATAAGGACTCGTATTCGGCGGTGTTATTGGTATTGTCAAATTGTAACTTGTATGAAAAAGGTAAGATATCACCTTGTGGCGATATCAAGATCACTCCAGCTCCAGAACCAGTAGAAGAACAGCTGCCATCAAACTCTAAAATCTAGACTTCATTAGAATTTGATTTCTTGGACTTTCTTTGGTCAGAAGATTCCTCTTCATCAGTGAGGGAAGAATCTGGCATTACTATACCCTCACCTGAACTTTCATCTGAAAACCCTTTTGAGTCTCTATCTGACATATCCGAGCTATCACCCAGTGTACTCTCATTTGATGAACTGGAACCATCTTCGGTGGACAGAAAATAATTACCCATTCCCGAGGACTCAAACAAAATTTGAGCTTTGGGGTTTGATGTTTGGGTAATGATGTATTTTGCTTCCTTCTCAGGAAGTAACTTCTGCATGACACCTTTAATAGGTATCCTTGCTTCAGACAGATCCATGTTCAACTCTCCACCTACATCTCTGCAGAAATTACGCCCAAGAAGAATGCCGTATGAAGCTGGAACATCAGCTACTAGGACTATCATCTTGATTCTCTTATCTGGAAAAGCTGCAAATGCAAATTGGGCGTCTTTGATTTGACCCAAAAGTGGAACTTGCTTATTCTCCATAGAGAAACACCTCCCAAAAGTTTTGGTTAAGGTGAGGCCAAGGGCGTCTGCTACCTTAGCAGGCATAACATTGTCAGAGGCTCCGGAATCTATTACGCAATTGCTCAATTTATGACCATTCACTAATAGGGAAACATAGAAAGGTTCAATTTTTCCGGAGGCTTCAGGGGGAGTAGTGACAAGATTATTTTGGGTAGACATACTTTTGGAGGAGTCATGAGAAGCTTTTGGAAATTCTTGTCCTACAGGGATGGTCCTATTTTTGACATATTTGGCTAATCTATCAAATTGTCAGGATTAGCCTGTAAATACTCAACTTTAGACATTTGTATCTTAGTTCTCCTAGCATGATCTATTATATCAAACTGCTGAAAAGAATTAGATACGGAGGAAGAAAAACCATCATTCTAATTTTTGGTAAAGATAGCACTAGTCTGAGGAGTAGAAGTGGAAGGTACAAATTCATTAGAGGCACTTACTTGTTTATTGACCACCGGGTCTTTTGATTGGAAAGGTAGCAGAGTCCCCTATTTAGCGATTGAAATCACTAGTTGAGATTCTTCTCTCACCTTCCCTTTATCAGCTTGAAGAGCTGACTGATTTTGAGACCTAGTGAAAACAGCATATGCTCCTTCACTCACTTCTCCCTTTTCAGCTTCGTCCTGATAATTTAGAAAGCTGATGGTAGAGTCACCAGCCAACTCTTCTTCTTCTTCTGTGAAGAGATTAGCATTATTTTCATAATCCAACTCAGGTTGGAAAGAAAGTTCATTTTTAGCTTCATAATAGCCAACAACAGAGTTGACCGGCGCTGCTTCAATGGCAAGCTTCCCCTGTGTAAGCGGAAGACAGTTGTGTTGTCCTTGATTCCTAGCAGCATTGCCTTGATATGAATTATTTGGAAATGTCCTCCTTGGTATATCTCGGTAAGAAGAAGGAGTAGACATACCTTGAGACATTTGTCTCTTCAGAGCTAGCAATTCATTTGCTAGCTTTTGCACCATGGGATCCGTGGTGCTTGTGGAAGGATTCTTAGTAGAAGAGGAGCTTTTATTTCTATTAGTATCCCTTCTTATCTTACCCGCAAGGATAAGATCATCTTCTACTTCAGTTGCCAGAATCTGAGCTGTAGCAAGATTGGTAGGAGTAGCTCGCTTCAAAAGAAAACTCACCTCAGGAAGTTGTGTATTGATAAAGAAACACTTAAGATTCTCCACTGTTGGCTCAGCGGTGGTGGGAATCCTATTTCTCAACTTATTGAACTTAGCGATGAAGTCTCGCATAGGTTCGTGAGGTTCCTTTTTCATTTGTGTCAGCTGCACCAACAATGCATGTGCATCCTCCGTAGGTTTAAACCTGGCTTCGAACTTGGCTTTGAGAGTATTCCAGTTTGTTATGGTCTGAGCTTAAAGGTGGTAAAACCAGTCCGCAACAGCACCTTGTAGTGTTTCTACAAAGAGTCGTACAGTGACATCTTCGTGCTCGACACCTATCACACCACAGGCTATGCAGAAAGCCGCAATGTGCTCATCAGGATGAACTTTCCCGTCACCATAGAATTTGGGGAAATTCTTTCTTGAACTACGAGGTAGTTCATGCAAGGGTGGGGTTAAATTCAGAGGACCAAAGGTATTACCCCAAGGGCCTTGGGCTGCCATGACGTGTTGATTGAAAGGTGGGATAACAAACCTTGGTATCGTATGAACAGACAAAACTCTGTTAACACTAGCACTAGAAACTTCACCTGGTATCGGAGACTTGGCGTTTGTAGGGGGAAAACTCCTGGTGTGCTGAAGATGAGGTCGTGGAGTTAAGAATCCAAAATTATTCTGCTGCATCAATTCAAATGCAGGATCAATAATACCTTGAGCCCTCTTGCTTCTGGTGTACTGAGAATCTGCCAGAATGTAGTATGCTAAGCACAATTTTGCAACAAAATGGAAAAGAACTGACAATGCTTCAACTCAGAGCATGAGGCTTCAAGTTGCGCATTTCTTCCCCAGTAGAGTCGCCAAAAAACTGTTGGGTGAATATTTTGTCGTTAACTCGCTAACAGCAAAATGAGTATATCAGCCACAGCTATGATGAGACAAAGTCTCTCCTCTCAGCAAGGGGAGGTTCCCTCTAATTACTTGACTTTTACAAACCAAACAACTTATGAAATTTACATACACTAAAAACTATGTTGGTGGTGGTTCCATCTCATCTCATTCTCTTTTTTCAGAATAGATGTTAATACTTCAAACTCTTGATAAATGACTTCAAATTATCACAAAATCACAGAAACACAAAGTTTTTTGTTACCTCACTTACTAATTGCAAATAGAACTGTTTGAAGTTGAATGCAACCCAAAGTCTTCACTCCTCTTCAAGATGATAAAAGTAAATCGAATATAATAACTTGCAGCGCAAAGTCTCCAAACTATTATATTCTCACAAACATGAACATAAACCTCACAAATGATTTGATAACACAAAGTCTATCAGAATCAAATTAAGAGCGCTCTTCAATCACTTGTAACAAACTGCACACTTCAATTATTACCAAAAACAATTATGATAGCAAGACGTAAGAACAATACTATCACAACACAAATAATCCCAAGACAAAGATTGGAATTGAATTTGCTTTTTTGTATTGATAAATATTTGATAATTGATTTTCACAAAAAGCACAAAGTCTTGATTTGCTTTTCAATTTGCCAGAGTATTCTTGCAATAGACAAAAGATAATATTTACAAAAGAGGCCCTCTTTATTTATAGGGGGAGGCCTTGAGAAAATTTAGGAAATCTACAACTACTTTGACTTATTCCACAAAAGAGTCCTATTTGACTTAGGACTTCTCTTGTGTCACATGTAATTATATTTTGCAAAATTACATATGTAGATGTCCAAAACAAAATTCAATTTACATAACATCTAAGAAAAGCAAGCTAAGGCACTAGCTTCCTCCATCTTTTTTCCTCAGGAAGTTTTGGTACATAGTTTGAACGACTGACATCTCGCATGCATCTGGTTTTGCTGTGTTTTCAGAGATGGTGCGAGCTCAGAGAATTGAATCCTTTACCGCCTTTACCACCTTTTCATGCTTGTCTAAATTATCCTTCAAGTTCTCCAGAGTCGAATGTTGATCATACAGGCTATCCATTGAGAGCACTGAGGGAGCCTCCTCTTCAAATTTCTTTTGTACCATTTCTTCAAAAGAACTTATCATTTCCTGTGCTGTGAGGAAACTATGATCTTCCCTTGTCAAGGTGCAAGGAAGTTCTTCTAGCCGGTGTAGGAGTGTGACATCACTATCTTCGCTGGCTTCTCGAGCTTGGCATAGATCTTCAAGTAGACTCTTTATTACGAAAATATGATGAGCTAGAGTCTCCTTGGTCTTAAGATATAATTCCCTGTTAGTGATGACCCCAATGGTGATCAGATTCTTTATCTTGATCTTCTTCATGTCTACCCACTCTTCTAGGCTCTCTTATTGATCTTGTAGCTCTTGTGAAAGTAGATCTACCAGATTGTCCAGCTCAGCTTTAGCTTTGTCCATTTTCTCCTTCCTTTCCACAGCAGTTTTTAGCAGAACTTGTCCTTAAGCCAACAACCTCTCTACTACATCCCCCACTATCTTACCTTTGGCTTGCACTTTTTCAACCTTCTGTATCAGGGGATCCTCCACTGTCATCGCCATAGGTTCTACTATTTCTGATGACTTCACTATTTTTTGAAGGATAGTAGCCAGTTGTTCTACTTTTGCTTTGTATTTCTCCTTCTCTTTCTTGGCTTCATCATACTTTTCAAGTAGGGTACTAGCAGTGGTTTGGAAATCTACCTTGACACCTTCATGAGTCACTTTACCCAACTCAACCCTTGAGATGACATAATTACTCATGTCAAAAGTGTCAACCGTGGCATCTTCAGGAGGTTTGGCAATCTCAGCATATCTGATTCCCTTTTCAGTGACCAACCTAGAAACAGTCTTAGGCTTCTTCTTCTAGTTCTTTGCCTTCACAGGCAACAGCTTTTCAATGTCAATCTCATCAGGTGAGATGGCTTGTTTCTTCCTCTTTGGAGTATAGGTAGATAGCCATGGAGGAAGTATAGAAGTGCCAATAGCTGGAGGAGGATCCACTACTTGCTTAGCCGACTCTATGTTTGCGCCAGTGATGGTGACAATTGGACTTGTGTTGGTAAACACAACACCTGTATCAACAACCTTTTGTGAAGCATCTAGAAGATTCTCTAAAACGGTTTGTTCCCCAATATCAAAAGATGGGGAAGATAAGCTTGGAATGGAACTAGAAGAATCAAAAACAGTTCCAAAGCTAGCCTTTATGGATGGAGGAGTATTATCAGAAGAAACAACAAGAATTGGAGAAAGAGGAACACTTGAAATCATTGGCAAACCGTCAGAAACCAGAACATGAGAAGGCGTAGAAATTTGAGTCTCAGAGGGAAGATCTTTCACCAGAGTCTGAGGGGAACCATCAAGTTGTTCTACCTCTATGTCTTCATCTTCACCTTGTTCAGCTTCATCGGATACCTTTGTTTTAGACTTTCAAACATTTTGTTCTTCAGTCTTAACATCTTCAATTTCCATCTGACCATCATTAATATCTTCAACATCTGACTTAGTAGCATCAGAAGCCTTTGTGGTTTCCTTCTTCTTCCCTCCTTTAGATACAAATTTGATCTTTGGTTTGTGCATCTTGGAGGAAGAAGGGGTGTCACTCTTATTTTTAGTCCAATTCTCAACCTTCTTACCTATTTGCTCCTGTGTTTCTTCTTCAGACCCTGTAAGGAACTCTTTCAACTTAATTCCCTTACTTTCCAACCACAAGTTGGTGTTTGCCAATATTGGTTGGAATCTTTTCCTGATAGATGTCTCCTCTTTAACTGACCATTTCACCTCTGGGAGAGGTGAAGCTTTAACATTTTCTGCCTCATATTTGTGATCTAGGACATCCCCATCATCCTCCATTCCATCTGGAATATCAGCGAGTCCAAGTTCTTCTATTTGACTTAGATGAAGTCTATAGAAATCTAGCTTTCTAATCTCATTTTGAGTCCTGAGATCTGCCCATATATCTTTGACCATTGGCACATGAAAAGTTGACTTCCTCTTAATTTTATCTTGAATCCTTCTGAAGTCAAAATGATTTCTTTTCTTGTAAGTCTTCATGGTGACCAATTGCAACTCAGAATCAATTACCTTTGCTTTGTTGGCGGATTGAACTGAGTACCTCCCAATCTCCACGGGGAACTTTATCCCTGATTTCTTCAATTCCATTTGCTTGTTATGCACCACAATTAGCTGTCTGCAAAGCTCCATAAGAACAATGCAATCACTAGGATACCGTGGCAGCATGTAAGGGTAACTAAGATAGTACCCTACCCGAAGATATGTGAAGGTGGAAAATTGCAAGAACAAGCAACCAAAAGAATTTACAACTTGCCAAGCTTCATCAGAAACTCTTCTTTGAACCAGTTCACCATCCCATAAGCACATGAAAACTAAGAAGAAAGCATCAGTGACTCTTCTGAAATGATGAATTGACCCCTTCAGAGTGATTTGAGGGTAGTATTCATACACTGGGACCAATCTCCTGTCTCCCACTTGGGTTAAACCTAGAAAGTTCCTCATGCTTGCAGCAGCATAGACAAGATAAGAGGTCATGTAAAATTTGAAGGTGGTATTGACCCTTATCAGTTGTTCGTGCAATGCATTACTTATCTGTTCACCCCAGAATATCTTCTGATTACCCCGTAGAATCACCTTGATGTAAGTGTACATCCAGTCCTGGAATTTGGAATCAGAAGGGAGTCCTCTGATGTGACTCAAGAGAGTAATCAAATCACACACTTCCTCCACAAAATCACTCCTGTGAAGGTCCTTTGGCCATCTGGTCAAATTTCCTCTAGGAATCTTTAACCATTTGTTGTTTATATACCTCCTAGCAGATTCCACGTCATTATCATAGTCTTGTTGACCCTGAGCAAAATCAATCCGCCCGACGTTTTCAATTGGTGGACACATGAAGATTTTGTCCATGAATTCTGCATCCAATCTCATGATTACATTTCCCTGTGAGTCCATCACAGCTCTAGTGTCCCTGTTGTAATGGTTGGCCACTTGTAGAACAAATTCAAGATTGTGTGCACTGACTGGAAACGACGCAACCAAATGAATACTGCTGTCAATGATTTTCTGCATAGCCTTGGAGGGATTTGCTTGTTTAGTTCTATCTATGAACTCGGCCAAGTACACATGCCCAATTTCTGTGTCTAATTTCATCAATGTTTGACTGTACTGCCGTTACCGGAAGGACACCCTGGTACTTGTACTTCATGGCTTTGGACTTTGACGGAGATGATTCTGACATGAGCTCTGGAGAAAACTGTGAACTTGAACACCACGAACACTGGTTGAGAATTGCAAAAACCATGATCTCGCAGTCAGGGAAAAATTGGATAAACTGGGTCAACTGCGATTCGACGATCATGGACAGGAAAGCACGCGTTTGAAGGGCTTGAGTGCATAAATCAAGGCGAAGGCGAAAGCGGGCTTTTAGTTTTGAAAGGCAAATTTTCCCTATGTTGGGAAAAATTCAGGAAAATTTGCTTGAGCGGGTGATTTGGCCGTCATTACAGGTTGGAAGAAACTCTAGGTGAAAAGGCGGTGGAAAACACCGTCATTGCATGTATTTTGGAAGTTTTGTTTAACATGAAAGAGCGGCCGAAATGACTGCCATTGCATGTAAAGTGTTTCAAAATTTTGAATGTCCGAGCGGGTGATTTGACCGCTCATGCAATGAAGTTAGTTTTAAACCTGCGAGTTTTGGAGTAGGAGCGGTGGAAATTACCGCTCGAACATTCAGGACCAATGTTCAGTGCTTAAGGTGTTCGGGCGGCATTTTCTACCGCTTCTACAGGTGATGAAGGTTTACCATGCTACATGGGCGGCAGAAATGACCGCCGTTATAGATGATGCTAGATTTGGTCTTTGAAGCGTTTAATCGGGGTTTATGGCTGACATCTCTCAATCGATGGGTAAGATATTGCCATGTATGGGAGGTATAATTTGCCGCCCATACACGTTGGTATTTTGGGAAGTGCCAAAGGTTTGAGCGGTAAATTCGCCATTACATGCTATGAGACTTTTAGGGCACGAACTGGGGTATGTGGGCTACCAGAGATTTAAACGAAACTGGCGAAAAAGAAACTTTCAATGAAAACTATAACGAAAATAAAACAAAAGAGAACCCTCCAAAACTAACAAAACCCTAGTAAAGAAAAAGATAGCAGTTAGAAAGCTTACCTGTCCAAGACTTGAAACCCTAGACTTGATAATGGTAACTTAGGTCGAACTTCTTCAATGGCGCGATCGGGTGATGCAAGGGAGTGCGAGGAAGTGCGAGGATAAAGCTAGGAGAAACGAAATAGCAAAAATAACAAACAAAAGACATATTTAAAGCTCGAATACCAACTTTAATGAGCGGCACGAGTGGCCATTAATGGCACTCAGTGTTCAAGATTTTGAAGATCTTGAATGGGCAGGTATTTTGGCCTCTCCGACAGGTTAGGGAGTCTTAACTGTATGCATCGGCAGGAGATTTGACCACTCCAATGAGCTAGGTGCGCAAGACAATGCAGCGGCGGGAGATTTAGCCGCTCCGACATAAAACAAAACAAAAATTCAATCATATGTAATAGCGGTGTTTTACACTGCTTTTGCATATGATTAAACAAACTTTTAAACATGTAATAGGGGTGTTTATAACTGCTTTTACATATACTCAAAACTTCAACATGTATGGGCGGTATAATTACTGCCTTTACATGTCAAAAATCAAAAAATTTCTAACATCTGAAAATGACTAAAAATTGACTTTTTTTTACCGATTTACAACTTACGACCTTCGCGCATATCGAGAAACCAATTCAAAGGAACGTCATAAACCCGTCTAGAATGTCAAACGACTTCGCATGAGATCAAGGGAATCTTCTCTCGATTTGCGAGCTTAGAGTGTAGATTCATGAAACGGACAAGTTTCGTGGGGGGTTGTCTACAAAAACAAGCATCGTTGATTTTGAGAACAACACCCTTGTTGGGCCGCAACCCATTGAAAGGGTCATGGGTGTGGCCTTTGGCCCCTGCCCCCTCATTCGGCCTTAAAGGCCTTCGTTATATTTCTTCACCCTTTAGGCGCAACAAACTTAGATCTATTAAACTTGCTTTAGCCTATGATCCGACTTCCCTAGCCTCTGCGCCATTTTCTTGTACATGTGCTCTGTCTCAACCATTGTTCCAAAAGACTATTTGGAGGTTCTACCATATTTGGTGTTGTTATGCATGAAAAGATGTATGATGATGGTGAGGTTGATAATATGATTAAATCGTCCTTTCACATATAACATTCAAGGACATTAAACTGAGTCAAGTCTCAACTTTGGCAAGAGAACTCAACTACAAGTTTGGTGTCACTTGGAATGATAAGGAAATTTGGGATTTATTGATTAATTTGTTAAAACCTAATCTGATCAAGCCTTATTTAATTTTTTGAAATCATAAACAAACATATGAAACACGACAAATGATCGCACAAGAAGGCACTAAATACATATTAGATACATACCCAAATTTGGATTGCAGAAAGCAGAAAATTTAGGGACACGGGGGCGGGCGCCCTAGTCCAACATGCAATTTTCTCTATGAATTTGGAGCTATCAAATGATGAAGATTGCAACCTACTTAGGGGTTTCTGACAATGACAATTGGGAGGACACAGGGGCGGGTGCCCTTGTCCAAAAAGGAATATTATTCACTATTTTCTTTAGATCCTAAATCTTTATCCTCTACTCTAACCTCCTACAACTCCTCTCTACAAGATCCTGCACCTGTAACCTGCAATCACAAGAGAGGGGTTGGGGTTGTGGTGTTTAGGAGCTTGCCTCGATCAAGCCTCGGAATGGCATCCAAGCCTTCTAAAACTATTGTTAGATAGAGTGCATGTGCTTGGTAGATAGAGGCAAAATCAAATGATAAGATAGATTGATTTAAACACAAAATAGATATCACCTTAGTAGGTGTAAACCCTCACGGAGATGAAGTGCCTTCAAATAATGAGGAGATGAGTTGATGGAGCCAAATCTGCAACAAACACTTACAAACACAACACAATACTGGTTTGTAACACAATGAATGCCTTGAATGCTCTTTTCTTGATGATCATAAGTTTGCCTTTATCAACTAGGAGTAAAATGGAGTCTAAAACATGTTTATATATGCATTCCCGCTATTCGTAATTTAAATTGAAAATGCCAACAAAGGGAAACCTTTTAACGGTCATAAGCTGACACTTAAAAGTTTGGGTCTCGACAAAATAGGTCTAGACTAGGGCATGGGCGCCCAAGTCCAAAGGCCTATTTTTGGTCTAGATTAAGCATTAAAGTACACCCTTAAGCCCCATTTGACATGGGTTTCAAGGGATTTTGCTATGAGATAGGTTTTACACGTGCATGATTAATCTAAGGGGACCTAGGAGCTAAACTTAGGAGGTAAAAGTCATAGGGGGACATTTTATGACATAGCATTTAGCCCCCACTTTAATGTATGTATGATCTTACGACCCATACATGCATTAAACTACAGTCTAAAACACATCAAACACGCCAAGCACATGAAGCTAAGGCATACACAAAGATAGAACTCTAGCCCCCAGTCTTAGGTAAGCACTAGAAAACACATTGAAGACATGTAAGACATAATGAAGACAGTAGGAAGCATGCAAAACACAGAGAAGACATTAGGAAGCACGCAATACATGATGAAGACAGTAAAAGCAGTCACATAAAACACGATGAATACATTGATATAACATTTTCATATATGAAATAAAATTCTAACTAAGGGGCAGGTGGAACTCATCGCTACACCCTTTACACCACCAAAAACATACAATAAAAAACCTAAAGTGTGGGGGGACTCATTGCCACACCCTTTACACTACACCAGGGGGAAAACACGCCATACAAAACTCAAGTGTGGGGGGACTGTTAGGGTTCAAGCAGATCAAAGCAATAAACACTAACAATTATATGTAGATTAAATAACCCAAATCTAACAATGAAGAACAACACAAAAAGAGATCAACACAAAAATTTAACGTGGTTCACCTAAAATGGGTTACATCCACAGAAACTCAGTCATCCAATGATTTCATTATCTAGTGCAAAACATATTACAATCTTGTGAATTCCATGCACGCAACATACATCCCAACCGCTTATAGTAAGCTTTTTGGAAGCTTCTAGAATTAGGGTTTTACAATGTCATTTTTCTTTTGTCAATTAACAAAAAAATTAACAACCGACTCTGAACATGAAAAAAGAGGGAAAAAAATTTTAGGGACTGCGCCCCCAAACCCTAGCAAGGATACATTACGTGTGTACACATACCAACAATTTCCCACTTCGAGACTGATCAGGCTCCACACCAAACAATCTCCCACTTCGAGACTGATCTTGGATGACACCGCTGCACTTGTAGCTCCCACTAGATTACATGTCTAGTTGGTTTCTTATATCCACCATTATTAGTCGTGGAGGCCAACAGAAATTGATGAGGAAATCAGTTTCTCCCATGTAACTTCTTTTGTGAACATATCTGCAAGATTCTCACTTGTGTGAATTTTCTCCAACTTCAACTCTCCATCCTCTAAAATTGATCGGATGAAGTGGTATCTGAGCTATATGTGCTTAGTTTTTGAATGCAGAGCTAAGTTCTTAGCAAGATGAATGAAACTCTAGCTATCAATGTATAAAGGGCTATCCTCTTGTCGTTGCCCCAATTCCTCTAGAAAATGTTGTAACCAAATCATCTCCTTGCTAGCTTCCATAGTAGCAACATACTCAGCTTCAGTGGTTGAAAGTGCAACAACCTTTTGCAGCTTTGAAATCCAACTAACTGCAGTACCTCCTATAGTAAAAATATACCCTGTAGTACTCCTCCTACTATCAATATCACACACCAGATCAGAGTCAACATATCCTTTTAGAGTAGAATTTGTTCCTCCAAAACATAGTTTCTTTGAAGTAGTACCTCTCAAGTATCAGAGAATCCATTTTACTGCATTCCAATGTTCCATTCCCAAGTTTCTCATATACCTACTCACAACTCCCACTGCATGTGTAATATCTGGCCTTGTGCATACAATTGCATACATCAAGCTGCCAACTGTTGATTCATATGGTATCTTAGACATTTTGTCTTCCTCCTCTTGTGTCTTTGGACACATCTCCTTATTCAACTTAAAATGACTAGGCAAAGGTGTACTAACTACTTTTGCATTCTGCATGTTAAACCTGTAAACCCATTTATTTGGTAATGCTCTTTTACCTACAGGCAATTTGACTTAAGTCCCAAGTCTGATTCTACAATAAGGAATCCATTTCCTCTTTCATGCCTAGCTCCCATTGCTTTTTGGTATCTACATGCATTGCTTCTTCATAACCTTCAGGTTCACCAAAATCAGTTAATAATATCAAATATAATGATGGAGAAAATCTTTCTAGAGGTCTAGTTATCCTTGTAGAATGTCTAACACTTGTAGGAGTCTGTGGGATAACTTGTTGTTGCCAAGCATCAGATACCACTGGCATTTTATTTTCTAGAATCTCATCTAGCACCACATATTCCTTTTTGGCCTGTTCATGCTTCTTTTCATGCAGCTGATCCTTATACATGACCTTCTCATTGAATATAACATCTCTGCTCCTAATGATTTTAGGATTTTCCTAATCCCATAACCGATAACCAAATTCATCTACTCTATATCCAATAAAGGTACATTTTTTAGACTTAGCCTCAAGCTTGGTTCTATTTTCAATATCAACATGGACAAAAGCTTTACAACCAAAGGTTTTCAGAAATGAATTGTTTACCTTTTTGCCCATCCATGCCTCCTCTAGAATGCCACCATCCAAAGGATTTGAAGGTCCCCTGTTTATTATATAAACAACGGTCTGTACAACATCTGCCCAAAAGTGTAAGGGTAGTCCAACATGCAATCTCATGCTCTTTGCACGCTCCATAATGTTCCTATTCATCCTCTCAGACACACCATTTTCTTGTGGGGTTCCAGGAACTATTTTTGCCTACGGATTCCATTACATGAACAATAATTCTCAAATTCTCTGCTACAACACTCGCCTCCATTATCAGATCTGAGACACTTCAACTTTTTTCCTGTCTCATTCTCAACCAAAGCTTTCCACTATTTAAAAGTTTCAAATACTTCTAATTTTTGTTTTAGGAAATACACCCATGTTTTCCTAATTGCATCATCAATAAAAGTAACATAATAGCAAGAGACACCAAGAGAAGATACCTGAGCTTGTCCCCATACATCTGAATGCACAAGCTCTAATTTCTCACTCTTCTTCTCCTTCCCAACTTTGAGAAATCAGACTCTTTTTTGTTTTCCATAAGCACAATTTTCACTAAACTCCAAGTCAATCTTCTTTAGACATGGTAGCAACTTTCTGGAGTGAGGTATCTTCGTCTCTTTCTCACTCATGTGCCTAAGTCTATGGTGCCACGATTCTGTTTCTGTCCCTGTAGCAAGTGCTATAGCTATCTCAGTAGCAACTAAGGTAGAATAAGTATTACCAGTACACAAATACAATGTGCCTGCCTTTTCACCTTTAACTACTACTAATGCACCTTTAGTGACCTTGTAGACTTTGTCTGAAAAAAGTAACTATACAACCTTCACCACCTAGTTGTCCTGTAGAGATTAAATTCCTTCTCAAATTTGGAACATGCCTTACCTCCTGTAGAAACCATTCATTTCCATTCTGCAACTTGATTTTTATCTTTCCTTTTCCAACAATCTAACAGGGTTCATCATCACCCAAATATACCTGTCCAAAATCACCTTGAACATAATCTACAAAATATTTTCTATGGGGTGTGGCATGAAATGAAGCACCTAAATCTATTACCCAGGAATTATTAGCATTATCTAAACACAAAATTAAAGCATCCTATAATTTATTACTTGCAACATTGTCTTCCTTACTATCATCATGTTGTCCGTCTCCTTGTTTGCCCTTTCGAGACCGGCAATCCTTCTTCAAGTGTCCTGGCTTTCTACAGTGCTAGCAATCCATTCTTCCTCTAGATTTAGATCTTCCTTTCTTCGACTTCCCTTGTGACTTCCCATGATTTGTTGGGCTTTTTCCTCTCTCTTTTGTTCTTACCCTGTTCTCTACAGTCAAAGCATTACCCGATGTTGAACTCTCACCTTTGCTTTTCTGTCACATTTCTTCGCTAGGGATTATACCAACAACATCATCAAATTTCAAAGTATTTAAACTAGAGACAGAGTTACTTACAACCATTACCAAGCTATTCCATCTTTCTAGCAAAGAACATAAAACCAAGAGAGCCCTTACCTCTTCATCAAATTTCACTTTTACAGAAGTTAACTGGCTGGTAATCATATTAAACTCATTTAAATGATCTGACACAGATCCACCTTCAATCATTTTTAGATTAAACAAATGCTTCATGAGAAATACCTTATTAGAGGCTGAGGGTTTTAGGGTTTTTCATACAATTTAGCCAAAGCTTTCATTAGTTCATCTGATGCCTTCGCTTCCATTATATTGAATGCCACAAATGGTGCTAGGCATAACTGAATGGTTCCCAATGCCTTTTTGTCTAGAAGTTCCCAATCCTCATCAACCATTATTGCCAGTTTCTTGGCTTTTCCTTCCAACGACCTCCATAAATCCTTCTGATAGACATAATCCTCCATATGCATCTTCCATAACTAATAGTTCTACCCATTGAATTTATCTACCTTCAATTTACCCTCATCTGCCATTGCTCCCACTTAACCATGAGAGTCCCACTCAACTGTGAGACCTTCTTGCAAACAATAATCAAACACAACCCGCTCTAATACCAGTTGTTAGGGTTTAGGCAGATCAAAGTAATAAACATTAACAATTATATGTAGATTAAATAACCTAAATATAACAATGAAGAATAACATAAAAAGATATCAACACAGAAATTTAATGTAGTTCACCTAAAATGAACTACATCCACAGAAACTCAACCATCCAATGATTTTATTATCCAGTGCAAAACCGATTACAATCTCGTGAATTCCATGCACACAAAATACATCCCAGCCACTTATAACAAGCTTTTTGGAAGCTTCTAGAATTAGGGTTTTACAATGTTGTTTTTCTTTTGTCGGTTAACAAAAAAATTAACAACCGACTCTGAACGTGAGAAAAAGGGAAAAAAAATTCAGGGGTTGTGCCCCCAAACCCTAGCAAGGATACATTACATGTGTACAGTACTTGCATGATCAGTCGCCACACCCTTTACACTACACATGAGGGAAGTCACACCAAAGTGTGGGGGGACTCATTGCCACACACTGTACACCACACATGAGGAAAAACACATAGAATACACGAGCACCATATAGCATGCCATAGACATACTATACGTCTTAAACACAACAAACACAAATGATGGAAGGAACTTATTGCTAAGTCCCACCATCTCAAACACGCTATAGACACACCTGATGGTTGGGCTTATGCCACAACCACCACCAAAGACACGCTTAAGGGAGGATAGCTCAAGATCCAACCCCATCTCCCGATGAGGACTTTGTATAAAAGGATGTGCACTAGCTCAAGAGATACACCATCCCTGCCTTCCACAGAAGAGATTTTGAATAAAAGGATACGCACTAACTCAAGAGATATGTTATCCCACCTTGCAGAGAGGGCTTTTTTATTGTAATTGATATAAAGACATGCACTATCTCAAGAGATACAACATCCCACCTCATGGAGAGGGCTTACAAATACGCTTCGTTAGTACCAAAATCATCAAACATATATCATTATATATGACCCCACCTTAAGGTGGTTGATGTCACTTACCGATATCAAGCACATTAAGGTAGAGAGAAAACACACAAGGCAACAAGAGCTTTCGCAAAGCCCATGCCCCCAAGGTGACATGTGCTCACGATCGCCAAATGTTCCCACAAACACATTGATAAGATATGCTAAGATGAATAACAAGATTTAATTATGCATGAAAACAATCACATCAAGAACCAAGGCTATACTCACAAGTTTGGAGGTGAGTATAACTGTTGGGCTATACTACAAATACCTCAGAATCAAGTGTAACAACAAGGTGAGATACCAATCAAAGTATGCAAGAGCAAATTGAGTGGATTGTAAAATGTTAGTCACAAGAAATGCCATAAGATCATACATCACACGGAGTGATTCTACTAGTCAAGCATTGGATATGTGTATCAAACTCTGTTATTAACCAATATATTGATGCAGAAAGGGCATGTACACTACTCAACGAACCAACAGATCCTATATCAAGCAATCTACTGGTTATATAACATGCTACATTTACATTGTCAAACCAGGGAATCATATTCTTCTTGAATGATGCCTGTACTGTGTGTACAGTTAAGGATTCCTAAGTTTTATTCTAGAGGTTGTGTAAGGGAATTGAACAAAGCAAATACAATACTCTATGTAAACAAGAATAATGAAAAACAACTAAGTTTATCTAACACAACAACAATCAAATGATTCTATGTAACTTCTATGTAAGAGAGTAACTAACAAGTTGTTTAGTCAGTGATCACCTTGACTCAATGGACTTAACAACATAAACTATCAAATTTAAACTATTTCACATTACTCATAACAACATACATCAATCACACACACACACATAAACATACAATTTATAAACTAAACATATGAACAAAGTGGAGAAACACAGTACCTCAAGTGGCTGACTTAAGTGGTTGTGATCCCATAAGATCTAACTAAATCTCTACTGAATCTTTTCATTCATTAACAGAACTCAAAAACAAATATTCCTTTATTGAATGCTAAAGTAACGGTGATACAACAAAATATGATACTATATCTCTGTTCAACCTGTATGAAACAAAATCTAATCAAATCTAACTGAGATCAACATTGTTTATATGAATAAAGTTACTGAACAATAAATGTCATAACTATCCATTATCCCACATCGTAGGAAAATGACTTTATTATAGAGCAATTAGAAATAGGAAACTAACTAACATGAAGGTGGCATACTGCAACTCTATCTCTCCAATACCTATGAAGAATAATCAGTGACTTAGAAACAAAACATAGAACACGATCTAGATTCCTTCATCATTTAGGATTGCATCATTCATTGAAGGAGAAACGTTATAGAGTCATGGATGACTCATCCCAGTCAATTCAAGATCTTCTTCCTTTGGCTGCAGGTACCTGTATCATCTTCTGCAGATATCAACATCTCCTTTGGCTACGGGTTGTCCAGTGTTCTTCATGATATCAAGCCATGCTTTTGCTGCATGAGGAGTTAGTATCACTATCACTAAAATTGACAAAAAGTACTAACATATTTCATGAACAATCAACCATTTATACATCATTAGTTATCAACATATTATACACCATCTTCATGCTTTAGTGTCTTTAAGGATAATCATAGACATAATTAATATATATGAGTTTGAAAATGTCTTTGGGAAATAGGTAATTAAAGTAATAAAAACAAGACAAATCATGGTCTCATCACGCCCCCAACTAATCATGTTGTTGGTCCTCCAACAACCAAGGCCTTAGATTGTATTGTAGAGAAATCTCTCTGTAGTCTGTAGGTTCCTCTACCCCCTATCTTGTTTGAGGTAGAATCCTTTTTGTTTTGTCAGTTTGTCCCACCTAGCTTGTTATGCAGCATGATTAGTCCTCTATCCCATCCAATGTGGAATAGGATAAAGCAGTAGAGGAGGATGGAAGACTAGTGGTAACAATGTTATCCCATGCTCATTAGCTGAGTTTATATATCTCTTTGTCATGTGAATTACTGTTGACAAGTTAAATACTTACTGAGGCTCCTTTCTCTGTAGTGCTGGTGTCAATTCCTTCCATCTACCTTGTGAGAAACCCAAAGTTTCCTTACCAATCTTTTCTACCAATTTCTTGAATTTCTGACAGTCCATGGCTCTACATTCCAATAATTTACTTTCTACCTCTTGACTTTCAATCAGGTTCACCCATTCCTCCACTATCTTTAGGTGATTTAGAGATTCTGCCCTTAATTTGAGAGGGAGTGACTTCTCTCTTTCATTATACTGCTGCAGTAACTCTCCCCTTCTATGCTCATTTTGAATGAATGAGATAAAGGCCTTCAACTGCACATCCTCGATTACAACTAGGGGATTCCAATGGGTGTCATATGGAATGGCAAGCTCATGCAAGTAAAATTCACATAGTTGATTTTTCATTTCAGGGGTAGCTCTTTGGTAAGATATCAAAAATAGAGTAGTTGTAAATAGGGAGATAGGGGCATCACTGTATAGTTGGCTAAATTGAAAGCTCAGATATTTCTCTTGCAAATAGAGGGCATAAACCCTGGCAAGTGGCCTACATCTCATCAACTGAACAGTCATGTCTGCCATTATGTCTACTTTGAACTTCAACCTCTTTATTTTTGTATTTTTCATCTCAATTTCCTCACCATGTTTCTCCTTCATCTCACCTTGTTCTTTTGCTAATTTATCTATTTCATTCCACAATTGTAAGGTGACTGAAAACAAGGTAACTGGAGTAGGTTCTACAGACTACTCTTTTGGCTGCATAGGCTCTTGATTCCTCCTATTTATCTCAATTATGGCCAATTGGGCTAATTGTTCAAGCCTTGATCCTTGTTTGCGGAGGACATGTAATTGCTCTTCTAACTTTTTAACCCTGTCATTCAATCCAATTTCTTTTTGTTGATAATCCCTTAGTTTCTCTTGCAACTCTACAATTTTTATGTATTGCTAGCTGTAACTCATCTTTCTCACCCTCTGCTATGTCTTTAGAGTCTAACAATAACTCTTCTTCCCGAGGTTCATCTTGAGGGGTTGAGAAATCTGGTTCTTCAGTTTCAAAGGGAGTTTTATGACTTTTTCTGGAAGTCCATATATCTTCTTCCCCATACTCTGCATCAAAATTCTGAACAAGTGTATAACCCAAATTTTTTTGCTCTCTGTCAACAAACATGTGCTCCCGAGTCTATATCAATATCAACTATATTCATGGTTTCAATTTCCTCTGAAGGTTCTATTTGCTTCAGGCGATCTAAATGCCTACATGATTGAGCAGGGGTTCCTTGCTTCTTAACTTTGGAAGAAGATGATTTCTTTTTCTTGGTGGCTTTTGAAATAGAAGGGCTTTCATAGGTAGTTTCAGATGCTGCGGGCAGTGAGCTAGAAGCTACAAGCTGCAATTTTTGTTTTAGCTTTTTCTTTTTTGTGGCTAGAGTTCTGTGAGGATACATGTTCTGGCATTGGGGTTAAAATTGGTGAGAATGAGCGTGCAGGAGAATTGGCAAATTTTTCAATAGGTTTAACAAAGCTCGAAGCTGGATGCTCCTCAACAATTGCATGGCAACGAGTATATGAAGCTTCTAGGTGAGAAGAGGTTGTAGGTGCTTCCTCTTCTTCCCTTGTTTGAAAATTTTCTACCCATGCCCCCTCTTCTTTCTCCAGTTCAATACTTGCAAGCCCTTCATTAACATAATTAACTTCAAGAAATCTTTCCCAAGAAAATTTAGGGTACTGGATAGACAAACTTCTCTTTACTAATAGGACAATCAAACCATGATGGGACAATGAGGATTGACAACTTTTCTTTCTATATTTAGCAAACATCTTCTTCAACAAATTGAATAGAAAATTAGGGACATTCACTATCCTTCCATGACGAAGATGGCTAAGAAGTTTAAAATGCACAATATAAAGTAAAGACTACCTTCCATCACAAGTAAGGTATTTAATAATCTAGGTAGCTACATTGGCCCAAAACTAGGGTAACGAGAGTCATTTAGTACCTTGAGATGTTGATTCCAACCTTTCTCCCGGTCGTATGAACTTGGCCCTTTTAGAAATGGTGTCTGCTCTTATAGGAAATTCCTCCCCAACTGCTCATAGCCTTGTATCCTCAGCTACAGCTACTACAGTAACATCAACCCTTAAACCTTTCATTGTAGCTTCCTCATTATGGAATGTCTCGAGACAAACTGCTGAGTAATGTCCTCATTACATTTTGTTATCCTAAGAAAATATTACAACCATCCTGCTTGTTGAAAAATTGGCAAACTATCCATGTCAGCCAATACTATTGATGAATAGTAGGCTCTCTTCTAATCGGATCACCATCCATTGTGATATATCAAGAAAACACTCAATCCCCTGTTCCCAATCCTATGTTTGCTATTTAATGTTCAATGCTACTCACCGAGACTTTATTACCAGTTACTTTTGTCATTTGCTTGTTTTGTTTAGCTTGAATGTTATATGATGGATGGTAATAATTATGGAGTGAGGGATTTTTAAGTTTGATTTGAAGTTTGAATGTATGTAAAATAATTTATAATTCCCCCCAACTAAAACTTCATTTGTCCTCAAATGAGAAGACTGGCAATGGTACAGATGAACGGGTTCAAAGCATGTCGAATGGATATAGTATGTAAAATTAATTATGTACGAATAAAAAAGTCAGGAAACAAGTAGCAATGAATGTTAATTAAAGCAACAAGTGACATGAATACCATTGAGGTGATGCCAAAATTGGAATTGTTGCATGTAAACATGATTGCATGGCGGATTGAGTTGATGCACTCGATGAACGAGTCGGAGCGAATCACAATGATGTGATAGTGATAGTGACAAAGTGTGCTAATGGAATGTAGTAGATGTGTGACACATAGCAGGAAAGTACTATCCATCAAAAAATGGTGGCATACAGATGCCACAAGAAAAGGTGTTGCAGGTAGTAGTGGCTGCATGCACACAATCAGATCATGAAATGAATAAGTCCCACATACATTGGCTATGGGTGCAACTTTGACATGTCCCAAGTGAATGAAAAAAAATTGGCTGCGGGTGTAGCAAATACAAGTCCCATGGAATGGTAGATTGCCTTTGGCTATAGGTCCCTTTAGTGAAGTAGTTGAATGCCAAAGGAAATAGCTAATGTAGAAAGATAACTTGAATGATGGAGCCTAAACTTCTAATTGGAAGATCATCATGTTTTATTTGTATTACTATGTGATG
Organism: Cunninghamia lanceolata; assembly: GCA_027924645.1. NCBI lineage: Eukaryota > Viridiplantae > Streptophyta > Pinopsida > Cupressales > Cupressaceae > Cunninghamia > Cunninghamia lanceolata. Next base: position 17,586,774 of record BSBN01000112.1, on the reverse strand, counting down.
TGTGTGCTTTGTAATTTTTTATTAATGTATAGAGTTTGTAGAACTTAAAGTTACTATGGAATTGTAGTCAAGCTATCAACATCATCTATTACTAGAACAATATGATCATTTGACACTTGGCTGGAATCCTCACCAGAGGCATAGGACTATGGAAATTTAGTCAATGTAGCTGTTGGGTTTGATGCTAGAACATTATTTTCACCTGCTACCTGTCTTGAGACTTCTTTTGAGGCAAGAGGTTGTGAAACTTCATTATCCATATTTGCCTTTAATTGTTGTAGAAATACAGCTTTAATTAAAGGCTTCTTGTACAATTTCAATCTATGTCCATTAACCATCAGTGAGAATCTAACTTGGTCTATGGTAGTTAATTGGACTGCACCATTTGGGAAAACTTCCTTGATCTCATATGAGCCTAACCACCTAGTATGCAATTTGCCCTTATGATCTTTATACCTGGAGTCATAGAGAAGTGCCCAATCACCTACCTAAAAGTCCTTGGTTTTGATATATTGATCATGCCATTTGATTCTTTGGTTTTGAACTAATTCAGTATGATGAACTACTTCCATCCTTAATTCCTCCAAGGCATTAAGCTGATGCAGTCTTTCCTTTTAAGATAGTGACAGGTCAATACCAAGTTGGATAGCTGTTCTCAGTGTTTTATACTCAAATTCAATAGGAAGGACTGCCTTCTTTCTATAAACTAGCTCATATGGTGTGTACCCTATTGTTGTCTTCCATGTAGTTCTATATGCCCAAACTGCTTCAGAGAGTCTTGCTACCCAATCTTTTTTATGCACTGCAACTATCTTTGTCGGTATTGCCTCAAGCTCTATGTTGGTGACCTCAAATTGACCATGACTTTGGATGATAGGGAGTGGACTTTTTATGCCTGATTTCATACTCCTGAACAAGGCTAGCAATTAGTGCAGATGTAAACTGGGGTCCTTGATGATCTATGACTATTTCCCTTGGGACTCCATATCTTGTAAATATTTCCTCATAGAGAAATGTAGCAACCTTACTATCTCTGGCCACTGTCAATGCTTTCACTTCCACTCATTATGTAAGATAATTAATGCAAACAAGTATATATTCCTTGTGGTTAAAAGGTGGATCTATGGGTCCAATAAAATCAATGCTCCATTTATCAAATGGCGTGACCACCAGTTATGGTTGTAGAGGCATTTCATCACTTCTTGTAGGTCTACCCATTCTTTGACAACAGTCACATCTTCTTGTATAGAGCGCTGTATCTTTATGCAATGTTCGCCAGTAATATCCAGTATTCAAGATTTTGACTGCTGTCCTCTTGGCTACAAAGTGTCCACCACAGGGTTCATCATGGCATGCTCTGAGGATGTCATACACTTCATCTTCCCTGATACACCTCATAATATGATCAGGTCCTCTATAGAAGAGATAACTAGATACCCATGAATAAGGAAAGCTATGGTCCACAAGGTGGTGCCTCTCTCTGGGTGAGAGGTGTGGAGGTGTTTTCCCTGTGACTAGGTAATTTGCTATATTTGCATACCAAGGAGTTTGTATAGTCAATGTAAATAAGTGTTCATCTGGAAAAGAATCATTAATGACTAGGTCCTCATTGCAAGTAGGGAGCCGGGAGAGGAAGTTAGCAACAACATTGGCCTTCCCTAGCTTATCCACAATGGTGATGTCAAATTCTTAAAGGAACAGTAACCATCTAACCAATTCGCCACTTACCACTAGTTTATTCATAAGATATCTTATTGCTACATGGTTAGTGTGAATGAAAATAAGATACCCATTGATATAATGTTTGAACTTATTTATTGCATAAATAACAGTTAACATTTCTTTTTCAGTAATAGTATAGTTAAGTTCAGCACCTTGAAGATTCTTGTCGATGTAATAAACTGCATACTCCACATTTCCTTCTTTCTGTCCCAACACAACTCCTACTGCAAATCCAGAAGCATCTATATGTATATGAAAATGTATTGCCCAATTAGGTCCTCTGAGTACAGGTGTACACCTTTGTTAATGACTCTTTGAGATGGTCAAAGGATAACTGGCAGTCAGATGTCCAATTAAATTCTGCATCTTTAGAGAGTAAGACAATCAAAGGAGCAACAATTTTACAGAAGTCCTTTATAAATCTTCTATAATACCCTGCATGGCCTAGGAAACTTCTAACATCTTTCTATTTTTGAGCAACATGTAAGGTTGAAATGATTTCAATTTTGTGTGGATCCACTTGAATGCCTACTTTGGACACAAAGTGACCAAGCACTACTCATTGCATCATCATGAAACTTTTTTCATGGCTAAGGGACAGATTATGATCTTGACATCTCTGCAATACTTTTTCAAGGTTCTTCAAGGCCTCCTCATAAGACTCCCTATTGGCCTCCTATAATGATTTAACAACTAAGCCCATAAAGCTGTGAATCAGAGATTGGACATCTAACCTGAATAGCTATCTTAATCACTATGAAGGTGCATTTAACTTGTCAACCCAGGGACATGAACTTGAAATGGGTCAGCGCAGTATGTGCACTAGGAACCCCAAAGTAGCCACATTCATTCTATGGCTAAGAAAAAACATAATGCTGAAAGTAAATTGCTTGGAAAGAAATAACATAAATGCTGAACATCAACCAACAACTATACTAAGGTGAAGTGTATGACAGAAAATAAAAATCTGGGCAAACAAATAGGAAACTACTATGTCTACTTTGGCTGTAGGAATAGACACATAATGGAATTCTAGTGGTTGCAGGAACATACGGTGCTAGATTTTAACTAACTGCTTGACAGAAAATAACAACTAAAGGATGAAATGCTCACCAAGTGGGCCCCCTTGGATGAGTATCTCTTAAGACAAATGTAAACTCAGAGATGCAAACTTATAACTTCATTTTATTCATTAGAAAACATGAGTACAATCGAGCAACATAACTGTATTACTGAAAAATTTAATAATGCAAGTACAACCTCCGATTAATCAACCCCTTAGAAGGAGCATCAAAGTCTTATTTATAGAAAGAAAAACTACAAACCAACTACCTAGCAAGGCAGTCAATGCAACAGATTAAGAGGACGCACTTTAGGGAAAGCATAGAAAGTGGAGAGGAGGTTATACATGCATGGAATCTGGTCAAGCATGTTCACTTTGATGCAGATCTAGCACAACAGTAACTCCTATATTCGCTCAACAAGCAATTAAGACCAGTTATAAGGCGGTTATCTTCCCTCCATTTGACATTTGAATGACCACCTTGTTGACTTTGATGGCGAGTGACCAACTAACAAAATCTTCCTTGATTTTAAAGGCTGCTAATTATATCTGCATAACAATACTAATACACATAATAATTGCATATCTGTAACTATCTTAGAGCAACATTCATTAATCCACATGTAAAATTAACATAGATAGTTCATATAGCATGTCAATGTCATTTAAAGATTATAGGAAATAACCTATACCCAATATCTTATGGTTTTGAGGAAATATCATAAAAAGATCAAGATCTAGGTACCAAAGTCCATGATAACTATAGAAAATGGACAATAAATTGTAACAAAATTGAGTCATAAACTAGACTCATCACTCTCCCCAACCTAAGACTTTGTTGGTCGTCCAGCAGAGGAAGGGTTGTTCTTCTGTTTGGTCAATGCCCTAAAATTTGCAACTGCCAGCTGTCCTATATCAGTTTTTGCAGTGCATGAATTAGGATCCCAATAAAACCCTTATTGTCTATCCAATCTACTCCATCTCTATCTCTCTTCAGTAATATCATACTGGTAGTACCTAAAATTTGGCACAGGCCATAATAGGATAGGTGGTTGGAAAATTAAGGGAAGCCAGAATTGCCCCTTTGTCCTCCCAATCTTCATATATCTATCCACTCTTTTACTTGCTTCAACATAGTTCTGCAGAGTTCATCAGTCAAACTATTCCACCTTTGTGCCAAATATCCGTTTATAGATTCTCCTATAGTGTTAGCTACCTCCTCATATTCTCTATAAATTGCTTCTCTCTCAGACATGATTCTATTGCCATAGCTTGGTCTATAAAGCATTCTGCGCCAATCATTGAAAATGCCCCTTGGATTTTTAGATTCAGCTCTGACAGATAGGGGAGTGTTGAATTCTGTTTGCCTATAAGCCCTGAACTGTTGTCCCCAACTAATCTCATTTTGTATCCAAGACAGAAATTCCCTTAATTGAACATCCCCAACATACAACAAGGGATTCCAATCATGATCTTGGGACACAGCATAATTATGTAAATAGAATTCACACAACAAATTCTTCATTTCAGGAGGAGCAATCTGATAAGCATTGAAAAATTCAAGAGGAGTCTCAATGGAAGGATTCAAACCTGAAACAATCCTTTCTAGTTTAAAAGAAAGATACTTCTTCAAATATAGAGCATAGACCCTTGGAGGAGTCCTGCACTCTAATACTTGAGGCACTAAGGCTGCCATATTATCCACTCTCTCCTTTAAAGTCACAATTTCTGCGTTCTTATCTTCAATCTCTTCATCTTTCTTTTGAACTTCTTCCTTTAGCCTGCGTTTGTCCTTTTTCCATTCTTCTTCTCTCCTCTACATCTCATTCCATAAATTCAACGCTACCATATGAATTGAAAAATTAGAGGGCCTATGTATTCCTACAAAAAGTTTTCCTGGCACTGATGGTTGTCCTTCATATAGCTCTAACTGCAGGGTTCCTGAATGTTCAGCCAATTTTGGCTGCAGGGCCTCTTGCTGCAGGAACTCTTGATTGTCTTCATATCCCTGACTCTCAATTTGTTCAACAATAGCAACAAGGTCTGCCAATGTCACATTTACTGCTTCCTCAAATCTGTCTTTTTCTTCAATGTTCACATGCCCCATTGGGGCCTCTGTGGAGGTACACCAAAGGCTGGCCCAGCAGGTCTTGATTTTCTAGGAGGGCTCTCATGTTTTTCTTCAGTTGTAGGAAGAACAGTGTCAGCCTTCCATTTCTTAGAGCTTGGCACTTCCTTTCCTGTAGTTTGCTTTTTAGCTTTACCCTTTCTTATTTCTGCCTCTTTCTTTTGTGCCCTAGTTTGAATTAGGTTACCAAGAGGAACATCATCATCAAAATCTAAAGAAGAACTCTCTTTGTCTGAATGCTCTGCCTCAGAAGAACTAATCTCCATAGTTTGTTCAGCTGTAGGAAGGTTTACGCCAGAAGTTGAGGTTCCAAGAGTAGCTTGAACAGAACTCACTCTCCTCCTAGTCCTACGAGGTTGAGGCACAACCATAGGTCGCAAATGCTTTGGTCTAATTTGATCAATATTTAGGAATTCTTCCCAAGTCATGTTAGACACATCATGCAAAGACTTTTCAACTAACAATTTGATCAAACAATGGTGGGAAACAGAATTGGCCCTACCTTTTTAGGTCTCGACCGCCATGATTGAGAGAAGGTGGTATAGCATGTTTGGCACATTCATTCTTCTCCCATGCCTTATATGATTTAGAAGTTTGAAATGCACAAAATGTAGATTCGACTGATGACCTTCACAAGTAATGTTCCTCACAACATGAACAGCTGCTTGCTTCCATGGCTCAGGCAGAGAGTTTCTCTTGGCTCCCTATTTGTCCACAAGTAATGGAGGGTCACCAAGTTCTATAAATTTAGCCCTAGCTGACCTGGCATCTTTGGAAACAGGGTAATTTTCACCGTCTGCAGGCAACCCTGTAACTTCTGCAATCCTTTCTTCAGTAGCCAATACCTCTAACCCTTTTACTATGGCCTTACCTTCAGACAATGTCTAGGCAAATTCCAATGCAACATCTTTAAAACCATTGAACTTCAGGAAATCATCTAACCACCCACAATTTTTAAACTTAGCCTGGTTGGGTGCATCCTGCAGAAATACTTCATGAATTGAGGGTTCATTTCGAATTAACCCACCTCCCATTGTTTAGTTGTCTGAAAATAAACAATCAATCTACAAAGTTTTTCTTGCTACAATCTTTATCTGAAAGCTAAACTTCACCTTCCTGCAACATTGCTAAATTTCCAATGCTAATGTCATTTGAATTTTCCTTATTTGGGGACTCAAGATTATGACAAGAGTAGTAAAGGTAGTAAAGGAGTAATCAATGAAGGTTATCACCTCACACTTGTGAGCTGTCATCTTACTCAGAATTCAAATCAACTCAATTTTAAACTTTGCTGACGTGCTAGCGTAAACCAACATGGACTGACACGTGGACATGGTATTCACACTCCCCCCAACCTAAATTTGAGCATGTGTCCTGACATGCGGAATGGTGATGCTTGATTTGATCGGGCAAGGAATAATTACATGCTATGAAGAACATCGACATTAATTTACAGTAATTAAAGGAATATACTAAAAGATAAGTAAGAGATAACAAATTGATGCGCACGTACCTTGATTTTTGGAAGATCAATTGCAAAAATGATGGAGAAAGTACCGGTCACCTTTTAAGAAATTCATCGAGCAATGAATGAAAGTGGAGCGGAATAAAGTGAGGTGGAATGAAGTGAGATCATGGAAATGTGACGGAAGAGAGAATGATGGATATGGATGGGCAGATGAGTGAATGAATGAAGAAGTGGACCCCCACAAAAGTGGAAGTCTTTATTATGACAAGTGTCATACCTTGGTTGGCCTCCTATAATGATTTAACAACTAAGCCCATAAAGTTGTGACTTAGAGATTAGACATCTAACTTGAATAGCTATCTTAATCAATATGAAGGTGCATTTAACTTGTCAACCTAGGGACGTGAACTTGAAATGGGTCAGTATAGTATGTACACAAGGAACCCCAAAGTAGCCACATTCATTCTATGGCAAAGAAAGACATAATGCTGAAAGTAAATTGCTTGGAAAGAAATAACATAAATGTTGAACATCAACCAACAACTATACTAAGCAGAAGTACATGACAGAAAATGAAAATCTAGGCAAACAAATAGGAAACTACTTTGTCTACTTTGGCTATAGGAACAGACACAATGGAATTCTAGTGGCTGCAGGAACATAAAGTGCTAGATTTTAACTAACTGCTTGATAGAAAATAATAGCTAAACTAAAGAATAGAATGCTCACCAAGTGGGCCCCCTTAGATGAGTATCCCTTAAGACAAATGTAAACTCAGAGATGTGAACTTATAGCTTCATTTTATTCATTGGAAAACATGAGTACAAACAAGCAACATAACTGTATTACTAAAAAACTTAATAATGCGACTACAACCTTCTATTAATCAACCCCTAAGAAGGAGCATCAAAGTCTTATTTATAGAAAGAAAAACTACAAACTGACTACCTAGCAAGGCGGTCAACTCCAACATATTAGGAGGACCCCACTTTAGGGAAAGCATAGAAAGTGGAGAGGAGGTTATGCATGCATGGAATCTGGTCAAGCATGTTTGCTTTGACATAGATCTAGCACAACAATAACTCCTATATTCACTTAACAAGCAATTAAGACCAGTTACAATGTGGTTATCTTCCCTCCATTTGACATTTGAATGACCACCTTGTTGACTTTGATGGTGAGTGACCAACTGACAAAATCTTCTTTGCTTTTATAGGTTGCTAGTTATATCTGCATAACAATATTAGTACGCACAATAATTGCATATCTGTAACTATCTTAGATTAACATTCATTAATCCACATGTAAAATTAACATAGATAGTTCATATAGCATGTCAATGTCATTTAAAGATTATAGGAAATAACTTATGCCCAATATCTTATGGTTTTGAGGAAATATCATAAAAAGATCAAGATCTAGGTACCAAAGTCCATGATAACTACATCAAATGGATAATAAATTCTAAAAAAATTGAGTCATAAACTAGACTCGTCACTCTCCCCAACCTAAGACTTTGTTGGTCCTCCAACAGAGGAAGGGTTGTTCTTTTGTTTGGTCAATGCCCTGAAACTTGCAACTGCCAGCTGTCCTATATCATTTCTATAGTGCGAGAATTAGGATCCCAATAGAACCCTTGTTGTCTATCCAATCTGCTCCATCTCTGTCTCTCTTCAGCAATATCATACTGGTAGTACCTAAAATTTGGCACAGGCCATAATAGGATAGGTGGTTGGAAAATTAAGGGAAGCCAGAATTGACCCTTTGTCCTTCCAATCTGCATATATCTATCCACTCTTTTACATGCTGTAGCATAGTTCTGCAGAGAGTGAGGCTTCACTTGTTTTAGTTCATCAGTCAAACTATTCCACCTTTGTGCCAAATATCCGTTCACAGATTCTCCTATAGTGTTTGCTACCTCCTCATATTCTCTGTAATCTGCTTCTCTCTCAGGCAGGATTCTATTGCCATAGCTTGGTCTATAAAGCATTCTGTAATCATTGAAAATGCCCCCTAGATTTCTAGATTTAGCTTTGATGGACAGAGGAGTGTTGAATTTTGTTTGCCTATAATCCCTGAACTGTTGTCCCCAACTAATCTCATTTTGTATCCAAGACATAAATGCACTTAATTGAACATCCCCAACATACAACAAGGGATTCCAATCATGATCTTAGGACACAAAATAATTATGTAAATAGAATTCACACAACAAATTCTAAATTTTAGGAGTAGCAATCCGATAAGCATTGAAAAATTCAAGAGGAGTCTCAATGGAAGGATTCAAACCTGAAACAATCCTTTCTAGTTTAAAAGAAAGATACTTCTTCAAATATAGAGCATAGACCCTTGGAGGAGTCTTGCACTCTAATACCTAAGGCACTAAGGTTGCCATATTATCCACTCTCTCCTTTAAAGTCACAATTTATGTGTTCTTATCTTTAATCTCTTCATCTTTCTTTTGAACTTCTTCCTTCAGCCTGCGTTTGTCCTTTTTCCATTCTTCTTCTCTCCTCTGCATCTCATTCCATAAATTCATAGCTACCATATGCATTGAAAAATCAGAGGGCCTGTGTATTCCTACCAAAAGTTTTCCTGGCACTGATGGTTGTCCTTCATATAGCTCTAATTGTAGGGTTCCTGAATGTTCAACCAATTCCAGCTCCAGGGCCTCTTGCTGTAGGAACTCTGGTTGTGTTCATATCCCTGACTCTCAATTTGTTCAGTGACGGTAGCAAGGTCTGCCAATGTTACATTTGCTACTTCCTCAAATATGTCCTTTTCTTCAACGTTCACATGCCCCATTGGGGCATCTGTGGAGGTAAACCAAAGGCTGGCCCAGTAGGTCTTGATTTTCTAGGAGGGCTCTCATGTTTTTCTTTGGCTCTCATGTTTTTCTTAGAGCTTGGCATTTCCTTTCCTGCAGTTTGCTTTTTAGCTTTACCCTTTCTTATTTCTGCCTCTTTCTTCTATTCCCTAGTTTGAATTAGGTTGCCAAGAGGAACATCATCATCAGAATCTGAAGAACTCTCTTTGTTTGAATGCTCTGCCTCAGAAGAACTAATCTCTATAGTTTGTTCAACTATAGGAGGGTTTATGCTAGAAGTTGATGTTCCAAGAGTAGCTTCAACAAAACTCACTTTCCTCCTAGTCCTACGAGGTTGAGGCACAATCGTAGGTTGCAAATGCTTTGGTCAAATTTGATCAATATTTAGGAATTCTTCCCAAGTCATGTTAGACACATCATGCAGAGACTTTTCAACTAACAATTTGATCAAACAATGGTGGGAAACATAATTGGCCCTACCTTTTTGGGTCTTGGCTACCATGATTGAGAGAAGGTGGTATAGCACGTTTGGCACATTCATTCTTCTCCCATGCCTTATATGATTTAAAAGTTTGAAATGCATAGAATGTAGATTTGACTAACGACCTTCACAAGTAATGTACCTCAGAACATGAACAACTACTTGCTTCCATGGCTTAGGCAAAGAGGTTCTCTTGGTTCCTTGTTTGTCCACAATTAATGGAGGATCACCATGTTCTGCAAATTCAGCCCTAGCTGACCTGGCGTCTCTGGAAACAATATAATTTTCACCGTCAATAGGCAACCCTATAACTTCTGCAATCCTTTCTTCAGTAGCCAATACCTCTAACCCTTTTACTATGGCCTTACCTTCAGACAATGTTTGGGCAAATTCCAATGCAACATCTTCATTAAAACCATTCAGCTTCAGGAAATAATCTAACCACCTGCAATTTCTAAAATCGGCATGGCTGGGTGCATCCTGCAGTAATACTTCAAGAAACGAGGGTTCATTTCGAATTAACCCACCTCCCATTGTTTAGTTGTCTGAAAATAAACAATCACTCTGCAAAGTTTTTCTTCTTGCAATCTTTATCTGAAAGCTAAACTTCAAATCAACTCAATTTTAAACTTTGCTGATGTGCTAGTGTAAACCAACATGGACTGACACGTGGACATGGTATTCACACTCCCCCCCAACCTAAATTTGAGCATGTGTCCTCACATGTGGAATGGTGATGCTTGATTCGACAGGGCAGGGAATAATTACATGCTATGGAGAACATCGACATTAATTTAGAGTAATTAAATGAATATACTAAAAGATAAGTAAGAGATAACAAATTGATATGCACGTACCTTGATTTTTGGAAGATCAGTTGCAAAAATGATGGGGAAAGTACCGGTCACCTTTTAATAAATTTATTAAGCAATGAATGAAAGTGGAGCGAAATAAAGTGAGGTGGAATGAAGTGAGATGATGGCAACGTGATAGAGGAGAGAATGATGGATATGGATGGGCAGATGGGTGAATGAATGAAGAAGTGGACCCCCACAAAAGTGGAAGTCTTTAATATGACAAGTGTTGTACCTTGGTTAGCCAGAAGGCGGGACACTAGGTCCGCTGTCTTTGGCTGTAGGAAGTGCGGGAGTTGCATACTGAGTGAATTGTTGCAAGTATTCATCCTTCGAAGTTGGCTTGTGATACAACCTGAGGCGATGACCATTGACGAGTAGCTTAAATCTGACAGGGTCAATGATGGTGAGTTGAACAACACCATTGGGGAAAACTTCAGCAACCTCATATGGTCCTAGCCACCTTATCTTCAATTTTCCTACATTATCCTAATACCCTGAGTCGTAGAGCAGTGCCCAGTCACTTGGCTAGAATTTCTTGTCTTTGATGAATTTGTCATGCCACTTTATTCTCTGATTCTGCACTACGTCTGTGTGATGCAAGACTGCTTTCCTCATCTCATCCAAAGCATTGAGCTGCATGATTCTGTCCTTTTGTGCCTCAAAGATATCCATACCCAAGTCTATTGTAGTCTGAAGAGTCTTATGTTCAAATTCAATGGGCATCATAGTTGTCTTTCCATACAGCAACTCAAAAGGGGTGAAGCCTGTGGTTGTTTTCAAGGTTGTCCTATAGGCCCAAACAACTTCTGGCACCCTGTTTTCCCAATCCTTCTAATGGACAGCCACAGTTTTAGTTAGAATGGCTTGAATTTCCTTATTAGTCACCTCAACTTGGCCATTGGCTTGAGGGTGATAAGGAGTAGATTTCTTGTGCCTTATGTTGTACTCATTGACTAGTGCTACAACTAGGGTTGAGGTGAATTGAGCTCCTTGATCAGCACTATCTCTGTGGGGACCCCATACCGTGTGAAAAATTCCTCATAAAGAAATTCAGCAACCTCGTTATCTCTTGCATGCTTCATGGCCTTAACTTCTACCCATTTGGTTACATAATCAATGCATACTAAGATATAGGATTTACCATTGGATGGAGGATCAATGGGTCCTATAAAATCTAATCCCCACTTATCAAATGGAGTGATCATTAGCTGAGGGTAAAGAGACATCTCATTAGATTTGGTTGGTCGTCCCATCCTCTGGCATCTGTCACATTTTATTGTATATCTCCCTCCATCCTTGTGGAGTGTGTTGGGACCTAAAATTTAAAATTTTATTGTGTTCTCACTTTGCCATATCTAAACAAATCATAGTAAAAAAAAAAAAACTAGTACATCCCATAAAAAAGCCCGTGGCAAAACAATGTAAATGGTTTAAGCTTCATTCTATCGGCAAGATTTTATGTTGCTTATGCCGATCCATGAGAAACCAATAAAATAACTGTCAGTGTGAGAACAAGGATTAGAGAGAAAATTACAAAAGTCACCAATGGAGGAAATCATCCTGATGGCCCTTTTATCGATAAGAGAAGCAAGCAGTCACACCGATCGGTATGACTAGTAATCATCGGGTGGTCCTTTAAAAACTACCCCGACGGTATATATCATATCAATGAAATATTTTGGCAAGAGTCTCACCAAACATCTTACGGGGAAAAAGGAAACAATAACCATCGGCAAGAAATAAACATTGGGATGAAAAGTAAATGAGTCTACGATATTCTAGTCTCTTGGTGAAACAATAAAAGGCATTGTCGATGTGAGTCATACCGATACACATATCCATTGGCATAACTCAACATATCAGAATGAAGCAATAATGCCTTGCCGACTCACAAGTCACAGCGATAAAAGGGTGTCGGTGACACTTTGATAGATTCTCTCCGATAAGGAATGTAAAGTGGCCATCGGGGAGATAATTGTGATCGGGTGATCTGAAAAGAATTACCTCGATGGTATATCTCACTCTGATGGAAATAAAGTCACATCCATTGATTTTAACCATATCAGTGAGATATTAAGATAGTCATTCTGATCCAGAGTATAGAAGATTATTGAGAAGACGATGATGATCGGGTAAACATAGATATGTTATCTCGATGGCATAAATCACCCCGATAATAATTGTTATCGCACATATCGGTGAGACTCTCACTGATAGTTATATCGGTATAACTGAATAGATCAGAATGAAATATATATGTCTGACCGACTCGCAGGTCACAGCGATAAAATCGTCGGTGACACTTTGGGAGGTTCTCTCCGATGAAAGATATAAAGTGGCCGTCGGGGAGATAAATAGGATCAGGTGACTTGAAAAAAGTTACCCCGATGGTATATCTCACTTCGATGGAAAGTGTAAAGGAAGGCTATTGGGGAGATAACCACTATCGGGTGACTTAAAAAAGTCACTCCGATCACGCATCTTATTCCAATAGAAATACATTTGCCAACAAATATATCAGTGAGAGAGATGAATCGGGATAAAGCCTGCCAATCTCACCGACACGATAGTCACAATGATATCAGGGATACATTGTGAAAGGTCTTGCTGATACAAAATACAACAGCCCTAAAAACTACATTTAAATCTGAAATGGTTAATATATTCTTCTGATAGATAAAATATTTGTTTTTGCAGGATATACACAATGATGATTAAGTTGTGTAAACACTTGCGGGAGGATCTTAAGCAACTGATAAATTGTCGACGAGGGAAGTAATCAATTGAGTAAATATATATGAATAAATTTGTTTTAATCAATTGATCTGAGACTAATGGATGTTTTATCTGGTCTTTTTAGGAATAATGAAGAAACCCTTGATAGATATTGGGCAAAACTACAATTAAACACTTTTCGACCCTGAAATGATTATCCATTTGATGATTAGTGGCTAGTATTAAATTTCTTAAATGTGTTTTATTAGAACTAATATTTTTGTTCGGTTATCAACCGTCACAACCATTGTAATGGTCTAAAGCTTGTATGCCTCTCTTTATAAGAGATGACCAAGACCAGAGAAAAAAGGGAGGAGATTAGAGAGAGAATAGGAAGAAACATTATAGATTAGATTTGAACCGCACTGCTAGTTCATTTTTAATATATTTTATTTCTGGTAGATCATGTGCAAGCTTTCTCTGATGGAATCAAGTCTGTAAGCATGAAGAAGTGACTACAAATTTCAGTATCAACTATCTGTTAAATTCATTAAATTATATGACTGTCTCCTTTCAAAGTCTTCTCTATTATTCAATTTGAGTTATCAAGTATATCTTCAAGTTGTCTATACACATTTGCTGTTATAGTGTGATGAGATTAATTGGTTTCTGCTTCCAGAATTAAATCCTTTAAATCTATCATAGTAACTGTGAAGGCATTGTCATGGATCTGTAAGAATAGTCATATAATTAGGGTTTGTATTCTATCTCCAGTTTTTGATAAATCTGTTAGAATTGTAGTATTATTCTAATAGGTTCCTTTAAGCAAGGATTAAATCCTTTTAGATGAATGCAGGTAATTTGATTTTGTCAATTGGATATATAAGTATGGAATATTAACTACTTCCTTGCAGGGTTGTACAAGTTACATACCTATTCTTTCATACCAGGTAGTTCAAGTTTTTACCAAACAAACAGTCATTTGTTTCATAATCATATTGACTCAATATTCAATAAGGTACTGGTCTAATATTTTCATTATTACTTATCCAAATTCATTTTAGATTTACTTAGTTAGATTGCATTATTGTTTTAGCATTACAATTTAGATTATTCTTAGAATTTAACTTGCTGTCTTTTATCTGTTTTATAACTTGTGCCATTATAAATAGCTAGATTGATTCTAATCTTTATCTGCTTTATTAATTAGAGGTTTACCCACCTAGGTCTGGTAGAGCCTGAAGCGAAGGGGGTTTAGCCATATCTACCCCGTGTCAGTTAGCCAAAAACGTCAAGAGAGCCTGGCACCCTCTTAGGGATAAAAACCTGCATTTTTGAGACCTAATAGAATTGGCGACTCTACTGGGGACAACATAGAGAAACCTGGTAGTAGACCATGTTATTAGAGTCAGAGAATTAAAACGTATAACTCTGCTGGTGGAAGGAAAAACCAAGAAAATTGATTAGTCCTCTAAATAGAGGTGGCGACTCTACACTAAACCTAAATTGCTTTTCTGATAAAAGTGTCATAATGGATGGTAGGAGATCTAAAGATGATGGTAAAAAACTGCAATCATCCCCACCTTTAAAGGCTCCTACTAAGAAGACTGAAATATCAAGTCAGTCTCGTAATACTAATAACCAAATCTCTCCAGATGATACCTCAGAACAGACACTAATAAATCATAACAGCTTCACTCCCTTGCATGAATCAGATGAATTCCAATCCAACAATCAGTATACTCAGTCTGATCATAACAGATCTGATGATGTCCTTGCACGGTACAGACCCTCCTTTCAGGAACAGCTTGAACATCAGGCTCAGATTGAGAAAGAGATAGAACAAAAACAAGCAGAACATGACTACCAAGCATCACTGCAACAGGGTGAAGAAGCCCAAGATGAATTCATAGATCAGGTAACATCCACACAAATCCTTAATAATCAGCTAGAAGACATGAGAACTGAGGATTAGGTGCAGCAAGAGGTGCTTAAATTACAAAAAAAATAAGTTGGCTAGATTGAAAGAAGAGGAAGTAAAGATGAAACAAGAACTACAACAAATAGAATCTAGAACTAATGTAACCAGTTCAAAGTATGTGCCTCCCCATAGGCAGGGGGGACATGTTCAAATAAGCAATCAAATAGGGTTACATCAAAATGCAAGTAGTTCACATACTTCAGCAGCGCCACATGTTAGCCATGCTCAACAAAATATTCCACCTCAAAATCTAAGACCGTCCAATGCACACAACCCATCTCAGCATATAGCTAATCCTCATCCACCACCTGGTCATCACCATATTCCACCTCACCATCAAAATGTAAACACGACATCTCACAATACATACAATAATCCTCCTCTACAAAATAGGCAAATGCAGAGACCTCCACCTGTAAATACTGGGAATGTTCACCAATAGCATCCACCGCCAGGGCATAGACTTAACAATCAACAACCACGACCTCCCCCACAACAGAATATGTATCATCAATATGCCCAACCCAATATGTATCCACAACCTCCATTTGGATACCAATATTATCCTCCATACCCAAATATACCACTTCCTAATCCTACGAGTATGGCCAGACAATTTGATTTAACTGGGTATCAGCTATATCCTTATCCCATGGATAATAGTTGGAGGAACAATGTGCCTAAGTTTACAGGAAGCAGTGAGTTGACTGCTGAAGAACATATCAAACAATTCAATGCTTTTATACAGGATATTGGCAATGAATATGAGGATATCAAAATGAAATTGTTTATGATATCTCTTACTAATGAAGCAAGAGATTGGGTAAATAGCTTACCAGACGCTTCAATATATTCCTTAAGAGACTTCCACAATAAATTTTTAGAACAATTTGGAAATCAATGTGCTCCAAAATTTGCTCTTCATGAATTAATAACTATTCAAAAGTATCAAAATGAACAGGTGTATGGTTTTAATTTAAGATTCACTAAACTATATAATAAGGTCCCACAAGAATACAAATTAAACAACCAAGCAGCCCTTAGCATATACTTGAAAGTAGTTGACCCAAAGACAGGTTATGAACTCAGGGGCAAAAGTCCTAGAACTTTGGCAGAAACACAAAAAATGGCTCTCACCCTTGAAAACAATAAAAAGGCTGCTGGGATGATCAGAAAAAGAGATAATATGAGAGTTCCCCAGAATCCTAATCCTCCTGCAAACAAACAAGAATACTCACGTAAGAATGAAAGGCCAAGACTCCATGATATGTCATATCATACGAACTGGAAAGATGGAAAGCCCTTGGATACTAACAAGGGACATAACTATGGAAAAGACACTCCTGACCCTTTGAAGAAAAATGGAGTCCATATGATAGAAACTGCTCCATGGTGTATGCCTTGTAATTTACCACACTCCCCTGATTATTGTGTGGCAGCGCAATCAATACAAAAAGAGGAGACATCTTATAACCCTGAGATGGATCTGTTGACATTTCTTCTGAATCAGCATTAGGGTTTGCCACTTCTAATGCACAGGCAGATTCAGGCCAACTGAATACAGGAGGTTGCGTGAGCTCCTCCCCTTCACTTCTGGTTCTGCCGCACCAAGGGGGGTATCCCTATAACTCAAGATGTAACCTTGACTAGCTCAAAGATAGAAGGATCTAACTTGACAACAACAGGCAGAATACTCTCATGTATGGACCAAGATCTGTATGATAGATCACAAGGCTGGCAACATTCTTGGACATGATGTCTGGTTGGGTATGAGAGCATGCAGGGGGTTCCTAATCCTACTCCTACAACTAACAGGTGGAAGTATGAAATGGTTTGATATGAATTTGGATGCAAAGCTGGACATGGTGTATAACACAAAAACACAGCATGATTGGTGCCTATCCAGGGCTTGGAGTCGGTAGACATACACCTGTGAATGATCAGCATGAATAGCTAAAACTGGATTTCAGGGGGATACACATGATATCTGCCCTACAGATATCTCCCAATATAGAGTGTTGAGCTATCTCTACTTATGGCATCCCTACTGCAGTATACCCTTCCCAATGTTCAACCTGAAAACAGTTTAATCTGCCCCTTGAGCAGAGGTTAAAAGATCAGACATTCAACATAGGAATTCTATGCTCTAGAATCTAAACATAAGCAAACATCCAGATCCAGAAGAAGGATACATGCAATACTGGAGACAGAATTAACACAACACATGCTAAGATAGCATTACTCATACAAGATCAACCATGAAATCAGTGGATTCATGCCAAGTCCTACAACAGGAGATACATAAACTCACAAGATCAAGCTGTACAGAGCAACCAGATCAGCTGGTTTTGGATTACAGAGCCAAAAATCATAAACTTTCAACAACCTCAAAAGAATAACACCCTCTGCATTATATAGCAGGAGGGTGTCTTCAGCATCAACTACCAGGTTGACCAAAATTCCCGCCAGATATACAGTACCATAGAAATGGCGCTCAAACTTGAATGCAGCAGGTAGGGGAGGAGACAGGAAGATTTTTCGAGCCTTGCGCCGCCGCCTAGGGATTCAGATCTTCAATCAGGTACAACATTCGTCCACGCCATCGCCCATACCTCTGCAACAATCGCCATTAATGGCGCACCAACCCGCGGCCTTGGGAAGAACATCAAACAGTCGATCGCAACCATTTCCCGCCGAGATTCATCATCATGATATTTGAAAATGCAGGATAACAATATCCCACATGCACCCCGCGATGACCTCAATAACACTTTATATACTAGGTCATGAGCATATATCATATCGGTGCTTTTGCTCCTGACGACACTAGTATAGACTTCATCATCATCATCTTCCAGCAGCATGAGATCCTGTTGTTCGAAATATCACCCTGACGTCATCATGATATTTGAAATATAACCTGCATGATAATCGGCACAACCTGATCCATCGGAGGAACATCCTCCTGCTGAGCTTATACCAAAAGTCTGGCCGATGATCATCCTGATGACGTCATCATCATATCCTGCTGACGTCATCATCATATCTGCCTACTGCACACCTCCTCATATCCGGATGACGTCATCATCATGTTTGCAAATATCAGGAGGTCTCTTCAAGATGATCAGTGTTAGAAATATGACCCCCGCGGGACCTTGATGACGTCATCATCATATTAACATCATCATGATATTCGGGAGACAACCGGATATTTGGAAATATCCTCCTGATGCTCAAATATCAGGTTGCACTGTAGCTCCTCTATAAGATCGGGGCGATAACTGAATATGATGATGCTGCTTGAAAAGATCACCCCTAGTAGATAATGCGCGAAGCTAGCAGGCGGATATCTCCTTAATATTAGCATCATCATGATGCTCGAACAAACAAACATATATCCGGGTGATATGAAAATATCACCCCCTCCTTCGGAATATCATGATGCAGATAGGCAGAGAAAAAGATATCACCCTGAGATAAGGATGACGTCAGCATCATCAGGATGAAGAAACAACGAACAAGAAGTGATACAACATCATCAGGATGATATTGACTAAGATCATCCTGACGTTCAAAATATGATGACCCTAGTGAATATCGGGTCGCACTTAGAACTCTTCAACAGCATCATCAGGATGATATTAACCAAGATCACCCGATGATAAAAACATCACCCCGGCGAAATATGATGATGACGATGAGAAACCGGTCGAAGGAGAACATGATGATGCTGACCCTCATGGAAACAAACATGATGATGATGACCTCCTCCTCAAGAAATATGATGCTGCAGTTGAAAAATGCTGAGGAGGTCCAACACTTAGAAAAAAATTGGGCAAGAAGATAAAGGCTTCAAATGAAGAAACCTCCTGATCATGACAAATCAACCCCTGGTCAAAATGAGTGTCAACAGGATCATCACACTATAAATATGTTGGGTATCACACCTTTCACTGTTGAAGAAGATTATTCGTCCAGCGAGGAAGTAGGGTATGAATATGATGTAGGAGCACAAAAATATAATGTGAACTTAGGAGGACAAGAAGTATTTTCCGACCATGAAGAAAACTTAGGAAATTGTGGATATGACCCTAATACAGCACAAAGCTACAATCGGCGAAAACCTTCTGAGGTAGAAAGAAAAGATTTAACAATGGCTGCGGTAGCACAAGCCAAAAGTAATTACAACCTGAGAAACAGGACAATCAATGTTGAAAAAGGAACTCCCAAAAGTATATTTATAAAAAATTAGACTTCTGGTAAAAATGATAAAACTGAGAAAACACCTCATGATATACCTCTCGTTGACACACCAAACAAAAAGGACAGCATAAAAACTGAAGAAAAGGGACAAACAAAAGTTAATGGGTCAGAATTAAACATAAATCCCTCATTTGATATTGCTCAAGCTGTTTCTCAAATGAAAGTATCTGTGCCACTTCTAGAAATGATGAAGGTGGAAATATATAAAAATATAGTGGTGAAGATGATATCAAATGTATCAAACCAAAAACCCGAACAACATAGTCCCAAAATAAATACGCAACAAGAATCTATCAAGAGACCTGAGGTATACCTGCGTGAAACATTAATGAAAAATCCATCTCAAGTAGATCCATTCTATATTACCTTGCTGATAAACAATAAATTAGTCAGGAATTGCATGCTTGATTCAGGAGTAGTAGTAAACATAATGCCCATGGCTATTATGAAAAAGTTAGGAATGTGGGTGGATACTACATTTGGTAAATGTTATGCAATGGATAACAGATCTGTCCTGGTTGTTGGAATCATGAAAGATGTTGAAATAAAATTAGCATCTCATCCTGAAGCCTCCTATAAAATTGACATCATTGTGGTAGATATCCCACCCAACTATGGAATGTTGTTATCTAGACAATGAACTGCCATGGTAGGAGGAAGTGTGCAACTAGATTTATCCTATGCTACTATCCCATTGGGAACATAGGCAATTAAACTCTATAGGGAGCCAAGGTATGATAGCACTATAGAGAAACTTGATCCAAATCAAATGATTTGTTTTTGTGACACTGACTTTAGTACATTTAGGGTGGAAGAACAGTCTAAACTGTATAATACGGACCAAATTCACCATGAAGCCCAACTTGATGAAAATGGTGTATGGACCATGTATTTTGATGGTGCATGCAGCAAGGCAGGAAATGGAGCCGGGGTGTTGTTTATAGCACCATCAAGGAAAACATTCAAATATTCTTTTTCTCTAAATTTTGAGTGCACAAATAACATAGCTGAATATGAAGCACTTTAAATTGGGCTAAACATTGCTAGAAAACACAAAATCAAATTGTTAGCGGTGTATGGAGATTCTGAATTGATTATTTCACAAGTCAAAGGTAAATATTCTTCAAAAAACAAAAGACTGAAACAATATAGAAATGCAGTTCTGGATGATATAGAATTGTTTGATGCTTTTTCGATAAGTTGGATAGATAGGTCAAATAATATAATGGCTAACTTCCTCGCAAACATAGCTATGAAAAGGGATGACATTACCTTGACAGGTATTTCAGAAGTTGAGCTCAAAACAAGACCAACTATCCCAGACAACATATATAACTGACAGGTTTTTGATAGTGATGTTGACTTACTCAAATTTTTGCATTGTGTAGATCAATAAGAGAATCAAGAGATTGATCTTAATGCTTTTGTTGAGAAGAATGATGGTAAAGAGACTTTATTTGGGAAAGAAATTGTCCAGCTTAAAACTAATAAAATTCCAAAAGGTTTAGTAGCATTAGAGAGAGTTTTTGATGTGAATGATCGATCCATTTCCAAAGAAGTAACAATAAAGGAAGATGACGTGGAAGAAATAAATTTGGGAACTGAATTGTCACCTAAAAAGGTCTACATTGGAAAGAAAAAACCCTTGCAATCAGAAGCATGTTAATTACATTATTGAGAAAATATAAACATGTGTTTGCCTGGTCTTATGATGATCTTAGAGCATATAGGGAAGATTTGTTCCAACACGAAATTCCACATAAATATGATGCTAAGCCCTTTAGACAAAAACAAAGACCCATTAACCCGGTGTTAGAACCAAAAATGTATGAGGAACTTACAAAACTCAGGGAAGCTGGCATAATTAAACCTATTAGGCATTCATCCTGGGTCTCAAATTTAGTTCCTGTTAGGAAGAAGAATGGAGATATTAGACTTTGTGTCGACTTTAGGAATTTGAATACTTCTTCCTTAAAATATAACTATCTGTTACCCAATATGGAAGCTTTATTGCAGAGAGTTACTAGTTGTGAGTTATTATCCATGATGGATGGGTTCTTTGGATACAACCAAGTAAAGGTTAAAGAATCTAAACAATATAAGACAGCATTTACAACCCCATGGGGAACTTATGTATACGTGAGAATGCCATTTGGCCTTACAAATGCTGGAGCCACATTCCAGAGGGCAATGGACATTGCTTTTGCAGGTCTAATAAATGATATCATGGCTGTTTATTAGGATGACCTTACTGCATACTCGAAAAAGGCTAAGGATCATGTGAATCACCTTGAGAAGATATTTATCAGAGCATTAGAATATGGTGTTTCCCTGAACCCCAAAAAATTCAAATTTGCAGTTACAGAAGGGAAATTGCTTGGGCATATAGTATCCAAAGATGGAGTTCGGATTGATCCTGAAAGAGTAGATGCAATAGATAAAGTTCCTATCCCAAAGACTGTCAAGGCCATACAATCATTCTTTGGACAAATAAACTTTGTGAGAAGGTTTATACCAAACTTTGCAGAAATAATTAACCCTATATCTAGAATGTCGAAGAAAAATGCAAAGGTTAGTTGGACAGATGAATGCATAGAAGATTTTGCATCCATAAAGAGAGCAATTAAAAAAGCTCCAGTGCTAAAATCTCCCAATTTTATTAAACCTTTCTAGATCTTTTCCTTTGCATCTTTTCATACAGTAGCAACAGTTATGTTACAAAAGAATAATGAGGGTTATGAGCAGCCTGTTTCTTTTTTCAGTAAATCACTCCAACATGCAGAACTTAACTATGATATTACAGAAAAACAAGCTTATGCATTGGTAAAATCTGTCAAGGCATTTAGACCTTACTTGGTTGGGGCTAAGGTGGTAGCTTATGTACCAAATGCAGTAGTCAAGGATGTGTTCATACAGAACGAGGTAACTGGAAAGAGATGTAGGTGGATAAATCGACTTCAAGAGTTTGATATAGAAATTCAAATCACAAAACTAGTAAGGGGACAAGGGTTAGCAAAACTGATGACTGAAACAAATCTTGAGGCTGCCCAAGTATGTAATATTGAAAATGAAGAGGACATGATAACAAGTATCGAGAAAACTCCTTGGTACACTGACATAGTGTATTACCTCAAGCACATGAGATGCCCCGAAGGATTTGATGATAACAAGAAAAGAACTTTAAAATTGCATGCTTCTAAATATGTGCTTATAGAAGGGGACCTTTTTTGGAAAAATAATGATGGTATCTTATTGTTTTGTTTAGATGAAGAGCAAGCTAAATCTGCTTTGAAAGAAATGCATCAGGGAGTGTGTGGTGGCCATTTCTCAGCTAAAACCACAACACACCAGAAATTAAGGGCTGGTTATTATTGGCCCAAGGTTTTCAATGATGCTTATAATTTTACTAGGAGATGTGAAGCTTGTCAAAAATTCTCTGGAAAATTAAAATATCAAGGTGCATTACCCCTAAGACCTATGCAAGTTGATGCCCCGTTTCACCAATGGGGAATTGACTTTATAGGAGAAATTATGGAAAAATCAAGTGGCGGCCACAGATGGATATTGGTGGCCACCGACTATTTCACGAAATGGGTAGAAGTAGTGCCCACTAAACAAGCAACCAGCAAGGTTGTGATCAACTTCCTATTGGAAAACATTTTAACTAGATTTGGGGTGCCCTTGAGGCTTATAACTGACAATGGAATGTGTTTTAGATCAGACAAGTTTAAATTTTTTTGTAAATCTTATGGTATTACGATTTCATATTCTTCTCCTTACCACCCACAAGGTAATGGACAAGCTGAGTCCAGCAACAAAAGTATCTTGAAAATTATAAAAAGAATGTTGGATAACAATAAGAAAATTTGGGATTCTAAGTTGAGATTAGCACTGTGGGCTGATAGGATCATAGTGAAGAAAGCAATTGGCAAATCACCATTTGAATTAGTATATGGAACTCATGCCAGACTCCTGATACACAACCTGCTGCCAGTGTGTAAGTTTATTCTCCAAGAGGATTGGAATGTCCCAGAACCAATGGAGTTGAACGAAATGAGGGAACAAGCAATACAACAAAATAAGAAAATGCAAATGTAGATGAAGTACCTATATGATAAAAAAGCTAAGGTCAGAAAATTTGAAATAGGTGACATAGTGCTTATTTGGAATGCCAGGAATCAAGAAAAGGGGAAGCATGGAAAATTCGATGCCCTGTGGATTGGACCTTTTGTCATAAATGGTAAGGTAGGGGAGGATTCATATTATGTACAGAACATGTTTGGTGAAGAGCAAGAACTGCCAGTACATGGCTAGTTTTTGAAACACTTCTTCTCTTAAAAAGAACCTGAGAGAACAAAGAATTGCCAGTGCATGGACAATTCTGATTAAACTCTCCAAATGGTCTTTTCCATGCACAATAGTTTAGAAGAATCAAATGACTTGCTTAAAGATATCTCTTATAAAGGTTTTTTATAAAGAAATAATCTAGGATCTCCACACGTCATCAAATGAGGAAGGCATTGGTCTGCTCCCCAGAAATCTGGAATCTTGCTATGCCTACAGGGGGCATACATCCCCAGAAAGAGCCATTGTTGGGACCTAAAATTTAAAATTTTATTGTGTTCTCACTTTGCCATATCTGAACAAATCATAGTAAAAAAAAAAAACTGATACATCCCACAAAAAAGTCCGTGGCAAAACAATGTAAATGGTTTAAGTTTCATACTATCGGCAAGATTTTATGTTGCTTATGCTGATCCATGAGAAACCAATAAAATAACTGTCGGCGTGAGAACAAGGATCAGAGAGAAAATTACAAAAGTCATCGATGGAGGAAATCATACTAATGGCCCTTTTATCGATAAGAGAAGCAAGCAGTCACACTGATCGGTATGACTAGTAATCATCGAGTGGTCCTTTAAAAACTACCCCAACGGTATATATCATATCGATGAAATATTTTGGCAAGAGTCTCACCGAACATCTTACGGGGAAAAAGGAAACAATAACCATCGGCAAGAAATAAACATCAGGATGAAAAGTAAATGAGTCTCCGATATTCCAGTCTCTTGGCGAAACAATAAAAGGCACTATCAGTGTGAGTCATACCGATACACATATCCATCGGCATAACTCAACATATTAGAATGAAGCAATAATGTCTTGCCGACTCACAAGTCACAGCGATAAAAGGGTGTCGGTGACACTTTGATAGATTCTCTCCGATAAGGAATGTAAAGTGGCCATCGGGGAGATAATTGTGATCGGGTGATTTGAAAAGAATTACCCCAATGGTATATCTCACTCCGATGGAAATAAAGTCACACCCATTGATAAGAAGTTTTAACCATATCGATGAGATATTAAGATAGTCATTTCGATCCAGAGTATAGAAGATTATCGGGAAGACGATGATGATCGAGTAAACATAGATATGTTATCCCGATGGCATAAATCACCCCGATAACAATTGTTATCGCACATATCAGTATAACTGAATAGATCAGAATGAAATATATATGTTTGACCGACTGGTAGGTCACAGCGATAAAATCGTCGGTGACACTCCGGGAGGTTCTCTCTGATGAAAGATATAAAGTGGCCATCGGGGAGATAAATAGGATCGGGTGACTTGAAAAAGGTTACCCCGATGGTATATCTCACTTCGATGGAAAGTGTAAAGGAAGGCTATCAGGGAGATAAGCACTATCGGGTGACTTAAAATAAGTCACTCCGATCACGCATCTTATTCTGATAGAAATACATTCGCCAACAAATATATCGGTGAGAGAGATGAATCGGGATAAAGCCTACCAATCTTGCCGACACGATAGTCACAACGATATCGGGGATACGTTGTGAAAGGTCTTGCCAATACAAAATACAACAACCCTAAAAACTACATTTAAATCTGAAATGGTTAATATATTCTTCTGATAGATAAAATATTTGTTTTTGCAGGATATACACAACGACGATTAAGTTGTGTAAACACCCGCGGGAGGATCTTAAGCAACTGATAAATTGTCGACAAGGGAAGTAATCAATTGAGTAAATATATATGAATAAATTTGTTTTAATCAATTGATCTGAGACTAATGGATGTTTTATCTGGTCTTTTTAGGAATAATGAAGAAACCCTCAACAGATATTGGGCAAAACCGCAGTTAAAGACTTTTCGACCCTGAAATGGTTATCCATTTGATGATTAGTGGCCAGTATTAAAGTTCTTAAATCTATTTTATTAGAACTAATATTTTTTTTAGTTATCAACCGTCACAACCATTGTAACTGGTCTAAAGCTTGTATGCCTCTCTTTATAAGAGATGACCAAGACCAGAGAAAAAAGGGAGGAGATTAGAGAGAGACTAGGAAGAAACATTATAGATTAGATTTGAACCGCACTGCTAGTTCATTTTTAATATATTTTATTTCTGGTAGATCATGTGCAAGCTTTCTCTGATGGAATCAAGTCTGTGAGCATGAAGAAGTGACTGCAAATTTTGGTATCAACTATCTGTTAAATTCATTCAATTATATGACTGTCTCCTTTCAAACTCTTCTCTATTATTCAATTTGAGTTATCAAGTATATCTTCAAGTTGTCTATACACATTTGCTGTTATAGTGTGATGAGATTAATTGGTTTCTACTTCCAGAATTAAATCCTTTAAATCTATCATAGTAACTGTGAAGGCATTGTCATGGATCTGTAAGAATAGTCATATAATTAGGGTTTGTATTCTATCTCCAGTTTTTGATAAATCGGTTACAATTGTAGTATTATTCTAATAGGTTCCTTCAAGCAAGGATTAAATCCTTTTAGATGAATGCAGGTAATTTGATTTTGTCAATTGGATATATAAGTATGGAATATTAACTACTTCCTTGCAGGGTTGTACAAGTTACATACCTATTCTTTCATGCCAGGTAGTTCAAGTTTTTACCAAACAAACAGTCCTTTGTTTCATAATCATACTGACTCTATATTCAATAAGGCACTGGTCTAATATTTTCATTATTACTTATCCAAATTCATTTTAGATTTACTTAGTTAGATTACATTATTGTTTTAGCATTACAATTTAGATTATTCTTAGAATTTAACTTGCTGTCTTTTATCTATTTTATAACTTGTGCCATTATAAATAGCTAGATTGATTCTAATCTTTATCTACTTTATTAATTAGAGGTTTACCTGCCTACGTCTGGCAGAGCCTGAAGCGAAGGGGGTTTAGCCATATCTACCCCGTGTTAGTTAGCCAAAAACATCAAGAGAGCTTGGCACCCTCTTAGGGATAACAACCTGCGTTTTTGAGACCTAACAGAGTGTTGGCCAGTAATAATCTGTATTTAAAATCTTCATTGCTATCCTCTTGCTTGCAAAATTACCTCCACATGGTTCATTGTGGCATGCATGCAAAGTGTCATCTTCCCTCACACATCTCCGCATGACATGGTCTGGTCCAATATAGAACAAACATCTAGCAATCCATGAAAAAGGGAAAGACTTTTCAATGAGCGCCCTTCTCTCCTTTGGAGAGAAATGAGGAGGGACTCTCCTTGTGACAAGATAATTAGTCGTATTAGCATACCAGGATGCTTGCATAGTGATGGAAAACAAGTGTTCATCAGGGAAAAAGTCATCAATGACTTGGTTGTCCTCTGATGTAGTCAGCCTTGAAATAAACTCTACAACAACATTGGCCTTCCTTAGCTTATCCATAATGGTAATGTCAAATTCTTGCATTAGCAAAACCCATCTTGCTAATCTACCTGATATCAAGGTTTTGTTCATGAGATACCTAATGGCTGCATGATTTGTGTATAAAAAGATTTGATAGCCTGTTATGTAGTGCCTAAATTTGTTGAGGGCATAGATTACTGCTAGCATTTCCTTTTTTGTCACTTTATAATTGAACTCAACTCCTTGCAAGTTTTTGTTGACAAAATAAATAGCATGTTCAATGGCTCCTTCTTTTTGACCTAAGATTGCTCCTATGGCATAATTTGATGCATTGGTATGGATGTGGAAAGGGAGCTCCCAATTGGGCCCTTTGAGTACATGAACATGAGTTAAAATACTGCCTTTAAATTAGAAAATGCCTTGTTACAGTCTTCATTCCATTGAAATTTAGCATCTTTAGTGAGAAGAGTATACAATGGGGCTGCTATTTTGCTGAAATCCTTGATGAAACATCTATAGTACCCTACATGACCCAAGAAGCTTCTGACATCTCTTTGCTTTGCAGGAATGGGTAGATTGATTACCACTTCAATCTTTGCCGGGTCTACTTGAATTCCTTTTGGAGAGATATAGTGGCCAAGCACTACTCCTTACTGCAGCATCATGAAGCACTTTGCACTATTCAGGGACAGATTATGGTCTTCACATCTCTCCAAAACCTTCCCTAAGTTTTCCAATGCCTCATCAAAAGTAGCACCATAAGTAGTGAAATCATCCATATAGATTTCCATGCAATCATGTGAGATATCAGAAAATATGCTAATGACTGCCCTTTGGAAAGTTGTAGGTGCATTACATAAGCCAAATGGAATCACTGAGTAGGCATAAGTCCCCCAAGGACAGGTAAAGGTTGCTTTCTCTTGGTCCTCTGGTGCAATCTGTATCTGATTGTAACCACTGAACCCATCCAAGAAGGAAAAGTACTACTTTCCTGCAAGAGAGTCCAATACTTGGTCTATGAAAGGAAGGGGAAAATGATCCTTTTTGGTGGCAGAGTTTAATTCTCTGTAATCAATACAAACTCACCGTTTCCCTCCCTTTTTGGGCACGAGAACCAGAGGAGACACCCACTAGCTATCTAAGATTGGGTAGATAAACCCTACATCTAATAGCTTTTGTAATTCTTCTTTGACAATCTCTCTTAATGCAGGGTTGATTCTCCTTTATGGCAATCTTACTGGTGTACAATCTTCCCTTATGTAAATCCTATGGGTGCATAATGTGTGATCTAGTCCTTTCATGTCATGGTAATCCCATGCAAAGGCATTCTTGTGTTTCTTTAACAAGTTTGTCAAAGACAACTGTTGTTCTTGAGTCAATTTGTTGTTAATATTTAGATATCTTTCTTCTGAAATCTCCACTTGAGTTGTTAACTCTACTATAGTTGCTTCACTAATGCTTGGTACCTTGATTTCTTGTGGTAGCAATGTATGACACATAACTGTTACTACAGGAAAAGTGGGAATAAGTATCTTCACTGGATCAACAGAATGATAGGATGATGCTTCCTCTACTTCACAATGATTCTGAATTATGTTAGACAATATCTCATCTTCCTCTTGAAGCTACAGGAAAGATCTTCTACCTAACATCATAAGCTGTACCGCAGAATTAGCTTCCTTGACCTCTTCACCAACATGTGGACAAACAAGATTATCCATATCATGAGATGGCTGTGCAGGTGGGTAAAGAACAAGCTTTTTAGTGCTTCTCCCATTAGAGATGGTCATGTCTCTTGACTGACATCCAATATAAGCATTAGCTGTGGCTAACCATGACCTTCCTAGAATGATGGGATACCCTCCCAATGTAGCTTTAGGAGAAAGTACCATGAAATCAACTGGATATTCCCATGAGTCCAGGGATACCACAAGGTCCTCTACTATTCCATCAAGTTTAACAGTAGAACTATCAGCAAGCTGCAGGACAGTAGGAGTAGGTCTCATGTTTACAACATTTAGTTGCTGTAGGATATCCTTGGTCATTACATTTATTGCTACTCCCAAATCAATCAGAGCATTCCTTATTTGGATACCATTTATAAAAACTCCTACCACAGGACTCCTTGGATCATTATATTTGAGAACAATCACTTTCCCAAGCATGGTGTCAGCCAATTGTCCCACCACATGAACCATAGTGGGGTTTTTCCTCTTTCTGCCTGGCTTCTTAAGGCATGCTTTGATGATTACTTTTCCATATATAGGAACATCTTTTATGGCCTGGAACAGAGGGATCTTGACACATACATGTTTTAACTACTCTAGAATGTCAAAGGTGGGTTCCTCCTTCTCTTCCTTTTGTTTTAGAGTTTCCAACCTCTGTGGAAATGGTGGTTCTTGTGCAGTCTACTTGACTAGGACTGGTTCAAGATTTTCAGGTGCATTTGGCTGAATAGGGGCATTTAAAGGCTCCTCTTCCTCCTCAGGAAGCTCAGTAATAATGGGTGTGGAAGGAGCTGCCAAGGTAGTTCCTAAATGCAGGTGGATGTCACTTACACTCACAGCATATGCAGGGAATTGATCTGGATTAGAAGAGTATACCGGCTGCTGCTGTGGTTTGTTATTTGGGTTAGGTGAGGGTTGAGCTAGTAACTAAGTAGGTTTAGGTGTATTTGAATTTGAACTAGCAGGAGGAGGCATTATAGTAGTCTACTGGGGCTGAGAAGGTGGCTGCATATAATTAGTTGTCTAGTTTGGCCATTATTGTCCTCCCCTCCATTGAGATGTTTGCTGCTAGTTTCCTAGAGGTGACTGCCAATTCCCCTGAGGTTGTTGCCACTGGGGTGCAAGGTTTTGGTAATTTTGCCAAGTGTTTGGAGGGTTATTTCAAGGCTAAGGTGAATATCCTCCATAGTTGGATGGAGATGGTTGTTGCCATTGGTTACCAGATGCATAAGTATTGAAATATGGTCCAGCAAATGATAATGGATCTGGTGGCATACCTTGTCTTGTTGCCCATGGCCTCCTTTGTGCAACATAGTAGACTTGATCTTCTTCAACCTAGATTGGCTTGAACTCAGGTGGAATCTGCTTACTCTCAATGTTAGCTGCCGTGTTGCATCTACAGTCCCTCTTCTTTTGTCTACAACGAGGGCAATATTCTGCCAACATTGCCTCTGCCTCATCTTGCTTCTTTGCTTGAAGTGTGTCCAACTAGGTGGGCATATTATTTATGATATCTTGCTTAAAATCAGACAACAAGTGAGTTATCTCCATCCTTAAAACTCCATTGGTAGGGGTTTTGCTCACAAGGGAATGGTAACCTCTTCCTTTCTTCATCATTGCTCTGGAATAATTCTGGCACGTCTTCTTAATATCTTGCTTAAAATTAGACAAGTGAGTTATCTCCATCCTTGAAACTCCATTGGTAGGGGTTTTTCCCACAAGGGAATGGTAACCTCTTCCTTTCTTCATCATTGCTCTGGCATAATTCTGGCACGTCTTCTTAATATCTCCTCCTCCCATCAAGTCCAAGGAATCCGTGCAATGCTCACTTATTCCTCTGAGGAAGAGTAGTTTCTGAGACTCCTCATTGAGTGTATGATGGGGAGATTTTTGCAAACAAAATAGGAACCTTGAGATGTAATCCTCCAAACTTTCATCCTCTTTCTGCTGCATTCTAAAAATATCATCTCCTCTCATATCTTCACCCCTACAATAGTCTTTATACTTCTCAAGAAATTTCTCTTTCATCTCATCCCAAGTATTGACAATATCACTACCTAGACCCATAAACCATCTCAATGTAGCATCTTTCATGGTAGTAGGAAACAACTTAAGCCTATGAGCATCAGTGGAGTAGTCATAGCTTCTGCAGAGGATATCAAATTCAAACAAGAAGGTGTCTGGGTCCTTTGTTGCAAGTCCATAAAACTTGGGGAGAACTGAAGCAGGGATGTTCTTGAGGTTATCCACTTCATTTTGATGAGCAATAGCAAATGGAAAGGTTGGTTGATTGGGCCTATTTTGGGCATCCATAGTTGCTTGGTAGATTATCAAAGCAAATGAATTATAAATCAAGTTTTGGGCAGCTTGTTCTTCAGAGGATGTTTCAGAACTATTCAAATTGGGGAATGCATCAAGAAAAGGATTCTCTTCTTCTTCTTCTTCTGGGTAGTTTGGATACTCAACTAAGCTATCACTAGGAATAGGATCATTAGGAAGGAATCTCCCTAAAACATCTCTTCTTCTGCCTCTATGCATGCAATATACACTCAGTATCAGCCAACTCACACAAAGAATGTTGTGAACGGATTGTGGGTCGTTACTTCCTACATGAGGGGTATACTAAGAGCACATTTCAAAAATACTTCAGCAAGAAATAATACTAAAAATGACTCTAAAGATCTTCCTATTTTGACACCATCCTCGGCAACAGTGCCAAAAATGTTGGTCTCCTATAATGATTTAACAACTAAGCTCATAAAGCTGGGACTCAGAGATTGGACATCTAACCTAAATAGCTATCTTAATCACTATGAAGGTGCATTTGAC
The DNA here is from genome assembly GCA_027924645.1 of Cunninghamia lanceolata. Lineage (NCBI taxonomy): Eukaryota > Viridiplantae > Streptophyta > Pinopsida > Cupressales > Cupressaceae > Cunninghamia > Cunninghamia lanceolata. Next base: position 17,555,027 of record BSBN01000112.1, on the reverse strand, counting down.
TTGTTAACCTAGGGACGTGAACTTGAAATGGGTCAGCACAGTATGTGCACTAGGAATGCCAAAGTAGCCACATTCATTCTACAGCTAAGAAAGACATAATGCTGAAAGTAAATTGCTCAGAAAGAAATAACATAAATGTTGAACATCGACCAACAACTATACTAAGCTAAAGTGCATGATAGAAAATAAAAATCTGGGCAAACAAACGGGAAACTACTCTGTCGCTTTGGCTGCAGGAACAGACACAGAATGGAATTCTAGTGGTTGTAGGAACATACAGTGCCAGATTTTAACTAACTGCTTGATAGAAAATAACAACTAAACTAAAGAATGGAATGCTCACCAAGTGGGCCCCCTTCGATGAGTATCCATTAAGACAAATGTAAACTCAGAGATGCAAACTTATAACTTCATTTTATTCATTGGAAAACATGAGTACAAATGAGCAACATATCCTATAATGATTTAACAACTAAGCCCATAAAGATGTGACATAGAGATTGGACATCTAACTTGAACAGCTGTCTTAATCACTATGAAGGTGCATTTAACTTGTCAACCCAGGGATGTGAACTTGAAATGGGTCAGCACAATATGTGCACTAGGAACCCCAAAGTAGCCACATTCATTCTACAGCTAAGAAAGACATAATGTTGAAAGTAAATTGCTTCAAAAGCAATAACATAAATGTTGAACATCAACCAACAACTATACTAAGCCAAAGTGCATGATAGAAAATGAAAATCTGGGCAAACAAATAGGAAACTACTCTATCTACTTTGGCTACAAGAACAGACAAAAAATGGAATTCTAGTGGCTGCATGAACATACAGTGCCAGATTTTAACTAACTGCTTGATAGAAAATAACAACTAAACTAAAGAATGGAATGCTCACCAAGCGGGCCTCCTTGGATGAGTATCCCTTAAGACAAATGTAAACTCAGAGATGTGAACTTATAACTTCATTTTATTCATTGGAAAACATGCGTACAAACGAGCAACGTAATTGTATTATTGAAAAACTTAATAATTCGAGTACAACCTCAGATTAATCAACCCCTTAGAAGGAGCATTTGAGTCTTATTTATAGAAAGAAAAACTACAAACGAACTACCTAGCAAGGAGGTCAACTCCAACAGATTAGGAGTATGCAACTTTAGGGAAAGCATAGAAAGTGGAGAGGAGGTTATGCATGCGTGGAATCTGGTCAAGCATGTTCGCTTTGACACAGATCTAGCACAACTGTAACTCCTATATTCGCTCAACAAGCAATTAAGTCTAGTTACAAGGTAGTTATCTTCCCTCCATTTGACATTTGAATGACCACCTTGTTGACTTTGATGGTGAGTGACCAACTGATAGAATCTTCCTTGATTTTATAGGCTGCTAATTATATCTGCATAACAATATTAGTACGCACAATAATTGCATATATGTAACTATCTTAGAGTAACATTCATTAATCCACATGTAAAATTAACATAGATAGTTCATATAGCGTGTCAATGTCATTTAAAGATTATAGGAAATAACCTATGCCCAATATCTTATTATTTTGAGGAAATATCATAAAAAGATCAAGATCTAGGTACCAAAGTCCATGATAACTACAACAAATGGATAATAAATTCTAATAAAATTGAGTCATAAACTAGACTCATCACTCTCCCCAACCTAAGACTTTGCTGGTCCTCCAGTAGAGCAAGGGTTGTTATTCTGTTTGGTCAATGCCTTGAAATTTGCAACTACCAGCTGTCTTATATCAGTTTTTGCAATGCGTGAATTAGGATCCCAATAGAACCCTTGTTGTCTATCCAATCTGCTCCATCTCTGTCTCTCTTTAGTAATATCATACTTGTAGTACCTAAAATTTGGCATAGGCCATAATAGGATAGGTGGTTGGAAAATTAAGGGAAGCTAGAATTGCCCCTTTGTCCTCCCAATCTACATATATCTATCCACTCTTTTAAATGCTTCAACATAGTTCTGCAGAGAGTGAGGCTCCACTTGTTTTAGTTCATCAGTCAAACTATTCCACCTTTGTGCCAAATTCCATTTATAGATTCTCCTATAGTGTTTGCTACCTCCTCATATTCTCTGTAAATTGCTTCTCTCTTAGACAAGATTCTATTGCCATAGCTTGGTCTATAAAGTATTCTGTACCAATCATTGAAAATGCCCCCTGGATTTCTAGATTTAGCTCTGATGGACAAGGGAGTGTTGAATTCTGTTTGCCTATAAGCCTTGAATTATTGTCCCCAACTAATCTCATTTTGTATCCAAGATATAAATGCCCTTAATTGAACATCCCCAACATACAACAAGTGATTCCAATCATGATTGTGGGACACAGCATAATTATGTAAATAGAATTCACACAATAAATTCTTCATTTCAGGAGGAGCAATCTGATAATCATTGAAAAATTCAAGAGGAGTCTCAATTGAAGGATTCAAACCTGAAACAATCCTTTCTAGTTTAAAAGAAAGATACTTCTCCTTCAAATATAGAGCATAGACCCTTGGAGGAGTCCTGCACTCTAATACCTGAGGCACTAAGGCTACCATATTATCCACTCTCTCTCTTTTAAAGTCGCAATTTTTGTGTTCTTATCTTCAATCTCTTCATCTTTCTTTTGAACTTCTTCCTTCAGCCTGCATTTCTCCTTTTTCCATTCTTCTTCTCTCCTCTACATCTCATTCCATAAATTCATAGCTACCATATGCATTGAAAAATTAGAGGGCCTGTGTATTTCTACCAAAAGTTTTCCTAAGACTATGGTTGCCCTTCATATAGCACTAACTGCAGGGTTCCTAAATGTTCAACCAATTCTGGCTGCAGGAACTCCTGGTTGTTTTCATATCTCTGATTCTCAATTTGTTCAGCAATGGCAGCAAGGTCTGAGAATGTTACATTTGCTGCTTCCTCAAATATGTCCTTTTCTTCAATGTTCACATGCCCCATTGGGGCCTCTGTATCTTCTGGTGATGTTTCTTTAGCCCTAGGGCTTCTCTGTGGAGGCACACCAAAGGCTGGCCTAGCAGGTCTTGATTTTCTAGGAGGGCTCTCATGTTTTTCTTCAGCTGCAGGAAGAATAGTGTCAGCTTTCCATTTCTTAGAGCTTGACACTTCCTTTCATGCAGTTTGCTTTTTAGCTTTACCCTTTCTTATTTCTGCCTCTTTCTTCTATGTCCTATATTGAATTAGGTTGCCAAGAGGAACATCATCATCAGAATCTAAAGAAGAACTCTCTTTGTCTAAATGCTCTGCCTCAGAAGAACTAATCTCTATAGTTTGTTTAGCTTTAGGAGGGTTTATGCCAGAAGTTGAGGTTCCAGGAGTAGCTTTAACAGAACTCACTCTCCTCCTAGTCCTACGAGACTGAGGCACAACCGTAGGTCACAAATGCTTTGGTCTAATTTGATCAATATTTAAGAATTCTTCCCAAGTCATGTCAGACACATCATGCAGAGACTTTTCAACTAACAATTTGATCAAACAATGGTGGGAAACAAAATTAGCCCTACCTTTTTGGATCTTAGCCAACATAATTGAGAGAAGGTGGTATAACATGTTTGGCACATTCATTCTTCTCCCATGCCTTATATGATTCAAAAGTTTGAAATGCATAGAATGTAGATTCGACTGACGACCTTCACAAGTAATGTACCTCACAACATGAACAACTACGTGCTTCCATGGCTCAGGTAGAGAGGTTCTCTTGGCTCCTTGTTTGTCCATAATTAGTGGAGGATCACCAGGGTCTGTAAATTTAGCCCTAGCTAACCTAGTGTCTCTAGAAACAGAGTAATTTTCACCGTCAACAGGCAACCCTGTAACTTCTGCAATCCTTTCTTTAGTAGCCAATACCTCTAACCCTTTTACCGTGGCCTTACCTTTATACAATGCCTAGGCAAATTCCAATGCAACATCTTCATTAAAACCATTCAGCTTCAGGAAATAATCTAACCACCCGCAATTTCTAAACTCGGCCTGGTTGGGTGCATCCTGTAGTAATACTTCATGAACTAAAGGTTCATTTCGAATTAACCCACCTCCCATTATTTAGCTGTCTGAAAATAAACAATCACTCTGCAAAGTTTTTCTTCCTGCAATCTTTATCTGAAAGCTAAACTTCGCCTTCCTGCAACATTGCTAAATTTCCAACGCCAATGTCGTCTAAATTTTCCTTATTTGGGGACTTAAGATTATGACAAGAGTAGTAAAGGCAGTAAAGGAGTAATCAATGAAGGCTATCACCTCACACTTGCGAGCCGTCATCTCACTCATAATTCAAATCAACTCAATTTTAAATTTTGCTAACATACTGGCATAAACCAACAAGGACTGAAACGCAGACGTGGTTTTCACACTCCCCCCCAACCTAAATTTGAGAATGTGTCCTCACATGCAGAATGGTGATGCTTGATTTGATAGGGCAGGGAATAATTACATGCTATGGAGAACATTGACATTAATTTACAGTAATTAAATGAATATACTAAAAGATAAGTAAGAGAACAAATTGATGCGCACATACCTTGATTTTTGGAAGATCAGTTGCAAAAATGATGGAGAAACTACCGGTCACCTTTTAAGAAATTCATTGAGCAATGAATGAAAGTCCATAAATGAAAGTCCTTTTGTGCCTCAGAGATATCCATCCCCAATTCTATTGCAGTTCGAAGAGTCTTATGTTTGAATTCAATGGGCATCAAAGCTGTCTTTCCTATAGGCCTAGACAGCTCCTGGAAGCTTGTTTGCCCAATCCTTCCTATGGACAGCTAGAATGGCTCTAATTCCCCTGTTAGTCACCTCAACATGGCCATTGGCCTAAGGGTGATAAGGAGTAGATTTCTTGTGCCTTATGTTGTACTCATTGACTAGTGCTGCAACTAGGGTTGAGGTGAATTGAGCTCCTTGATTAGTCACTATCTCTTTGTGAACCCCATACCGTGTGAAAATTTCCTCATAAAGAAATTTTGAAACCTTGTTATCTCTTGCATGCTTCATGGCCTTAACTTCTACCCATTTGGTTACATAATCATTGCATACTAAGATATAGGATTTACCATTAGATGGAGGATCAATGGGTCCTACAAAATCTAATCCCCACTTATCAAATGGAGTGATCACTAGTTAATGGTAAAGGGGTATCTCATCAGATTTGGTTGGCCATCCCATCCTCTGGCACCTATCACATTTTCTTGTATATCTCCCTACATCCTTGTGGAGTGTTGGCTGGTAATAACTTGTATTTAAAATCTTCATTGTTGTCCTCTTGGTTGCAAAATGCCCTCCATGTGGTTCATTGTGGCATGCATGCAAAATATCATATGTTTCATCTTCCCTCACACATCTCCACATGACATGGTTTGGTCCAGTGTAGAACAAACATCTAGCAATCCATGAAAAAGGAAAAGACTTTTCAATGAGCACCCTTCTCTCCTTTGGAGAGAAATGAGGATGGACTCTCCCTGTGACTAGATAATCAGCTGTGTCAGCATACCAGGGTGTTTGCATAGTGATGGAAAACAAGTGTTCATTAGGGAAAAAGTCATCAATGACTCGGTTGTCCTCTGATGTAGTCAGCCTTGAAAGAAAGTCTGCAACAATATTGGCCTTCCCTAGCTTATCCACAATGGTAATGTCAAATCCTTGCATTAGCAACACCCATCTTGCTAATCTACCTGATATCAAGGGTTTGTTCATGAGATACCTAATGGCTGCATGATCTATGTGCACAAAGATTTGATATCCTGTTATGTAGTGCCTAAATTTGTTGAGGGCATAGATTACTGCCAGCATTTCCTTTTCTGTCACTATATAATTGAACTCAGCTCCCTGCAAGTCTTTGCTGACAAAATAAATAGCATGTTCAATAGCTCCTTCTTTCTGCCCTAAGATTGCTCCTATGGCACAATCTGATGCATCAGTCTGGATGTGGAAAGGGAGCTCCCAATTGGGCCCTTTGGGTATAGGAGCATGAGTTAATGCTGCCTTTAAATCAGAAAATGCCTTATTACAGTCTTCATTCCACTGAAATTCAGCATCTTTAGTGAGAAGAGTATACAATGGGGTTGCTATTTTGCTGAAATCCTTGATGAAACGTCTATAGTACCCTGCATGACCCAAGAAGCTTCTGACATCTCTTTGCTTTGCAGGAATGGGCAGATTGATTATCACTTCAATCTTTTCTGGGTCTACCTGAATTCCTTTTGGAGAGACATAGTGGCCAAGCACTACTCCTTCCTGCATCATCATGAAGAACTTTGCACTATTCAGGGATAGATTGTGGTCTTCACATCTCTCCAAATCCTTCCTTAAGTTTTCCAATGCCTCATCAAAAGTAGCACCATAAGTAGTGAAATCATCCATATAGATTTCCATGCAATCATGTGAGATATCAGAAAATATGCTAATGACTCCCCTTTGGAAAGTTGTAGGTACATTGCATAAGCCAAATGGAAGCACTGAGTAGGTATAAGTCCCCCAAGGATAGGTAAAGGTTGTTTTCTCTTGGTCCTCTGGTGCAATCTGTATCTGATTGTAACCACAGAACCCATCCAAGAAGGAAAAGTACTGCTTTCCTGCAAGTGAGTCCAATACCTAGTCTATGAAAGGAAGGGGAAAATGATCCTTTTTGGTGGCAGAGTTTTATTCTCTATAATCAATACAAAGTCACCATTTCCCTCCCATTTTGGGCACGAGAACCAGAGGAGACACCCACTGGCTATCTGAGATTGGGTAGATAAACCCTGCATCTAATAGCTTCTGTAATTCTTCTTTGACAATCTCTCTTAATGGAGGGTTGATTCTCCTTTGTGGCAGTCTTACTGGTGCACAATCTTCCCGTATGTAAATCCTATGGGTGCATAATGTGGGATCTATTCCTTTCATGTCATGGTAATCCCATGCAAAGGTATTCTTGTGTTTCTTTAACAAGTTTGTCAAAGACAGTTGTTGTTCTTGAGTCAATTTGTTGTTAATATTCAGATATCCTTCTTCTAAAATCTCCACTTGAGTTGTTAACTCTACCATAGTTGCTTCACTAATGCTTGGTACCTTAGTTTCTTGTTGTAGCAATCTATGAGACATACCTGTTGCTACAAGGAAAGTGGGAATAAGTGTCTTCATTGGATTAGCAAAATGAGAGGATGATGCTTGCTCTACTTCACAATGATTCTGAATTATGTTAGACAATACCTCATCTTCCTCTTGAAGCTACATGAAAGAGCTTTTGCCTAACATCATCAGTTGTACCACAGAATTAGCTTCCTCGGCCTCTTCACCAACATGTGGCCAAATAGGATTATCCATATCATGAGATGGCTGTGCAGGTGGGTAAAGAACAAGCTTTTTAGTGCTTCTCCCATCAGAGATGGTCATGTCTCTTGACCGACATCCAATATAAGCATTAGCTGTGGCTAACCACGTCCTTCCTAGAATGATGGGATACCCTCCGAATGTAGCTTTAGGAGAAAGTACCATGAAATCAGCTGGATATTCCCATGAGTCCAGGGATACCACAAGGTCCTCTACTATCCCATCAGGTTTAACAGTAGAACTATCAACAAGCTACAGGACATGAGGAGTAGGTCTCATGTTTGCAACATTTAGTTGCTGCAGGATATCCTTGGTCATTACATTTATTGTTGCTCCCAAATCAATCAGAGCATTCCTTATTTTGATCCCATTTATAACAACTCCTACCATAGGACTCCCTAGATCATTATATTTAGGAATAGTCACTTTCCCAAGCATGATGTTAGCCAACTGTCCCACCACATGAACCATAGTGGGGTCTGTCCTCTTTTTTCCTGGCTTCTTAATGCATGTGTCCTTGATTGCTTTGCCATATATAGGAACATCTTTTATGGCCTAGAATAGAGGGATATTGACACATATATGTTTCAACTGCTCTAGAATGTCAAAGGTGGGTTCCTCTTTCTCTTCCTTTTGTTTCAGAGTTTCTAACCTCTGTGGAAATGGTGGTTCTTGTGCAGTCTGCTTGACCAGTACTGGTTTAAGATTTTTAGGTGCATTTGGCTGAATGGGGACATTAAAAGGCTCCTCTTCCTCCTTAGGAAGCTCAGTAATAATGGGTGTGGAAGGAGCTACCAAGGTAGTTCCTAAATGCAGGTGGATGTCACTTACACTCACAACATATGCAGTGAATTGATTTGGATCAGTAGAGTATACCGGCTCTACTGTGGTCTATTATTTGGGTTAGGTGAGGGCTGAGCTGTTAACTAAGTAGGTTTAGGTGTATTTGATATTGAACTAGCAGGAGGAGGCATTATAGCAGGCTGTTGGGGCTGAGAAGGTGGCTACATGTAATTAGTTGTCTAGTTTGGCCATTGCTATCCTCCCCTCCATTGAGATGTTTGCTGCTTGTTTCCTAGAGGTGACTGCCAATTCTCCCTAAGGTTGTTGCCATTGGGGTGTAGGGTTTTGGTAATTTTTCCAAGTGTTTGGAGGGTTATTCCAAGGGTAAGGTGAATATCCTCCGTAGTTGGATGGAGATGGTTGTTGCCATTGGTTACCAGATGCTTAAGTATTGAAATATGGTCCAGCAAATGATAATGGATCTGATGGCATACCTTGTCTTGGAGCCCATGGCTTCCTTTGTGCAACATAGTAGAGTTGATCTTCTTCAACTTGGATTGGCTTGAACTCAAGTGGAATTTTCTTACTGTCAATATTAGCTACCATCTTACATCTGCAGTCCCTCTTCTTTTGTCTACAATGAGGGCAATATTTTGTCAACATTGCCTCTGCCTCATCTTGCTTCTTCTTTTCTTGAAGTGTGTCCAACTGGGTGGCCATATTATTTATGATATCTTGCTTAAAATAAGACAGCAAGTGAGTTATCTCCATCCTTGAAACTCCATTGGTAGGGGTTTTGCCCATAAGGGAATGGTAACCTCTTCCTTTCGTCATCACTGCTCTGAAATAATTCTAGCACATCTTCTTAATATCCTCCCAAGGCACTTGGGTAATATATCCTCCTCCCATTAAATCCAATGCATCCATGCAATGCTCACTTATTCCTCTGAGGAAGAGTAGTTTCTGAGACTCTTCATTGAGTGTATGATGGGGAGATTTTTGCAAACAAAATAGGAACCTTGAGATGTAATCCTCCAAACTTTCATCCTCTTTCTATTGCATTCTAAAAATATCATCTCCTCTAATATCTCCACCCCTACAGTAGTCTTTATACTTCTCAAGAAATTTCTCTTTCATCTCATCCCAAGTATTGACAATATCACTACCTAGACCCATAAACCATCTCAATGCAGCATCTTTCATGGTAGTAGGAAATAGCTTAAGCCTATGAGCATCAGTGGTGTAGTCATAGCTTCTGTAGAGGATATCAAATTCAAACAAGAAGGTGTCTGGGTCCTCTATTGCAAGCCCATAGAACTTGGGGAGAACTAAAGCAAGGATGTTCTTGAGGTTATCCACTTCATTTTGATGAGCAATAGGAATGGAAAGGTTGGTTGATTGGGTCTATTTTGAGCACCCATAGCTACTTGGTTGATTATCAAAGCAAATGGATTGTCAATCAAGTTTTGGGCAGCTTGTTCTTCAGAGGATGTTTCAGAACTATTCAAATTGGGGAATGCATCAAGAAAAGGATTCTCTTCTTCTGCTTCTGCTGGGTAGTTTGGATACTCAGGAATAGGATCATTGGGAAGGAATCACCCTAAAGCATCTCTTCTTCTGCCTCTATGCATGCAGTATAGACTCAGTATTAGCCAACCCATAGAAAGAATGTTGTGAACGGATTGTGGGTCGTTACTTCCTAAATGAGGGGTATACTAAGAGCACACTTTAAAAATACTTCAGCAAGAAATAATACTAAAAATGACTCCAAAGATCTTCCTAGTTTGACACCATCCCCAGCAATGGTGCCAAAAATGTTGTCCTCCTATAATGATTTAACAACTAAGCCCATCAAGCTGTGACTCAGAGATTGGACATCTAACCTGAATAATTGTCTTAATCACTATGAAGGTGCATTTAATTTGTCAACCCAAAGATGTGAACTTGAAATGGGTCAGCACAATATGTGCACTAGGAACCCCAAAGTAGCCACATTCATTCTATGGCAAAGAAAAACAGAATGCTAAAAGTAAATTGCTTGGAAAGAAATAACATAAATGCTGAACATCAACCAACAACTATACGAAGCTGAAGTGCATGATAGAAAATGAAAATCTGGGCAAACAAATAGGAAACTTCTTTGTTTGCTTTGGTTGCAGGAATAGACATAGAATGGAATTCTAGTGGCGACAAGAACATACGGTGCCAAATTTTAACTAACTGCTTGACATAAAATAACAACTAAACTAAAGGATGGAATGCTCACCAAGTGGGCCCCCCTTGGATGAGTATCCCTTAAGACAAATGTAAACTTAGAGATGCAAACTTATAACTTCATTTTATTCATTGGAAAACATGAGTACAATCGAGCAACATAACTGTATTACTGAAAAACTTAATAATGTGAGTACAACTTCTGATTAATCAACCCCTTAAAAGAAACATTAGAATCTTATTTATAGAAAGAAAAACTACAAACCAACTACCTAGCAAGGTGGCCAACTCCAACAGATTAGGAGGACACCACTTTAGGGAAAGCATAGAAAGTGGAGGGAAGGTTATGCATGCATGGAATTTGGTCAAACATGTTCGCTTTGATGCAGATCTAGCACAACAGTAACTCCTCTATTTGCTCAACAAGCAATTAAGACCAGTTAGAAGGCAGTTATCTTCCCTCCATTTGACATTTGAATGACCACCTTGTTGACTTTGATGGTGAGTGACCAACTGACAGAATCTTCCTCGATTTTATAGGTTACTAATTATATCTACATAACAATATTAGTACGCACAATAATTGCATAAATGTAACTATCTTAGAGTAACATTCATTAATCCACATGTAAAATTAACATAGATAGTTCATATAGCATGTCAATGTCATTTAAAGATTATAGGAAATAACCTATTAAAATATCTTATAGTTTTGAGGAAATATCATAAAAAGATCAAGATCTAGGTACCAAAGTCCATGATAACTACAACAAATGGACAATAAATTCTAACAAAATTGAGTCATAAACTAGACTCATCACTCCGCATAAGTGGTGAATTCATCTATATCAACTTCCATTGAGTCATGGGCAAGGTCAGCAAAGATGCTTAAAATAGCTCTCTGAAATGTGGCAGGAGCATTGCAGAGTCCAAATGGAACGATGGAATAGGCATATGTCCCCCATGGGCATGTGAATGTGGTCTTATCTTGGTCTTTAGGAGCTATCTTGATCTAGTTATATCCACTAAATTCATCAAGAAAAGAAAAATACCTTTTACCAGCTAAGGAGTCTATGACCTGGCCAATGAAAGGAAGAGGGAAGAGGCGTCACAGAGGCAATATCCAACCTTGATAAGTTGAGACTACAACTATGAGGTAGCAATTGATGAAACATTATGCTAGTAGAAGCACAAGCTAGAGTATTGATTGTAGGTAGAACATTGTGAAAGGGACAGGCCATACAATTAGACATGGTTCTTGCTGTATATATGTTCCATAATTGTTTTGTATGACATTGGAAAGCATGTCATATTCATCCTGAATAACCAATAGTAGGTCTCTTTCAATTGTCATTAATGTCTGAAGATAATATTGGTTAGGATCCCCTAGGTCTGGCCAAATGGATTGCTCCATGTCAATAAAAGGTTGAGTAGGTGGATAAAGGACCAACTTCTTTGTTATATTCCCATTGGAAATTATCATATTTCTTGACCGACATCCTATGAAGGCATCTGTTGTTGCCAACCAAGGTCTCCCTAGGATGAGTGGATATCCTCCTAGGCTAGCCTTAGGATGCAAGACTATAAAGTCTGTAGGATATTCCCATGAATCCAATGTGATAACAAGATCTTCAATAACCCCTTCTAGCTTGATTATGGATCTATCTGCCACCTAGAGTACTGTGGGAGTAGGTTTGAGGTTATCTAACTAAAGGTTACTCATTGTTTCTTTTGTAATTACATTGATGGCTACACCTAGGTCAATCAAGGTGTTTTTGATAAGGGTACAATTGATGTTTACATCAACCTCAGGGCTTCTAGGATTTGCATATTGTGGAACAACCAAGTTACCTAACATGATATTAGCAAGTTGTCTTATAACATGGACTGTCTGAGGATCTTTTATCTTCCTTCCTGGTTTCTTAAGTCATAAATCCCTTATGGCTTTCGTATATATGGGCACATCCTTGATGGCTTGGATGAGGGGAATTTTAACATAGACATGTTCTTTTAGCTACCCCATGAAATCAAAGTTAGGTTCAGATGGAGTTGGTGGAGGGTGCATTTTCAATCTCTCTTGAAATAGAGGGCTTCTAGTAATAGTTTCTTCTTGTAGAGAGATTTGCTCAGAAGGCTTTTGCTAGTTATTCAAATGATTGTTAGTGATATAGGGTTGTTCCTCATTAGGAAGTTCTATGATGAGCGGTGATGATGGTCCAGCAAGCATCTTTCCTAAGCATAGGTGCACATCACTAACTTCAACTGCATAGGTTGGGTATTGGATGGCCTCAGTAGTATAGCCTGCTGAATAGGCTTGTTGTTAGGGTTTAGTGTAGGTTGTGCTGGCAATTGAGTGGCTCTAGGTTGCACAGGAGTAGGTGAGGTTGTATTTGGCATAAGGGTAGGTTGTTGAGGTAGGGTTTATTGTAGCTGTGGGTAGTTCACATTTGGATTTTACCAAGGTTGGTTCCCACACCACTATTGTGGCCATGGGTTTTGATTGGCCTACCTTTATGGATTATAATTTGAGGATTGGGATGGCTATTGTGGCCATGCCCCTTACTGTTGGGTCCTACTAGGTGGCATGGTTGCCCATTGTTGTTGTGACCAGTTATACCAAGGTGCATTATTCCAATTATGAGGATTTGAGACAGGTGTTGCAAATGACATGGAGTTGGTCAAGGGGTCCTGAGGCATACCTTGTCTTTGCTGCCATGGCCTTCATTGTGTAATGTAGAAAACTTGACCTTCTTCATCTTCTATGGCTCTAAAATCTGCTTTCTCATTCTTACCCTTAGAAATACTATCAAGCCCCTTGCATTGGCAATTGGCCTTCTTTTGTCAAAAATGTGGACAGTATTCACTCAAAGTTGCCTTTGATGCTTCCTATTTCTTCTTTATGTGCAGAGTGTCCAACTGTGTTGCCAAATGGCTTATGATATCCTCTTTCATGTTGGACAGGTGATTGCTGAGCTCTACTTTGGAGACTCTAGTGGATGATTTACTTGAAGTCAAGGTTCTAAAACCTCTATTTTTCTTCAGAGTAGAGTGTGAATAGTTTCTACAGATTTGAGAAATTTCATCAAATCCCAATTGAGAGATTTATCCTACTCCAATTAGATTGAGTTCATCCATACATTCTTTGCTCACACCTCTTAGGAAGACTAGCTTGAGTGACTCTGAAGAGAGCCTATTCTACCTTGACTTCTTGAGGCAAAACTAAAATCTCTCTACATAATCTTCCAGGGGCTCATCTTATTTTTGTGACATCCTGAAGATGTCATCCCCCTTCATGTCTCTGCCACGACAATAGTCCTAATATTTCTGCAAAAACTTCTCCTTCATGGTGGCCCAAGTAGTTATAGAATTCTCACCCAGACCCATAAACCATCTTAATGCAACATCCTTGAGGGTGGCTGGGAAGAGCTTGAGCTTGTATGCATCTATAGTGTAATCATAACTCCTATAGAGTACATCAAACTTGAAGAGAAATGTATCAGGGTCTTTAGTGATTAGCCCATGAAAGTTTGGTAGAGTTGAAGGGGGGATATTTTTCAAGGTGTCAGCTCTCTCCTAGTTTATAATAGGAAAGGCAAAGGTAACTGGTTCAGTTGGGTTGTCTACTTCTTCATCTGCTATGATGCTTTGGTTCTAATTTGCAATATCTTCAAAGTCCTTAGTTTCCTCCAGACTAAGGGATGATTCAAAGTGTTCTTCTTCTTCTTCTATTGAACTGGTTGGAAGAAACCTCCCTCTATGGTCTCTTGGCTGCCGCATACAATAATGTATGAGCTAATGGCTCTATTCCTACACCGTGTTAGTGAATATTTTGGAGATATATTGAATATCTAAGTGATCTTAAATGCTAAAAAGTACTATTTCCTAGTAAAGCAAGTACAAGCATAAATCAAAAAGAACTCAGAAACTCTAAACCTCAGTACCATCCCCGGTAATGGCACCAAAAATGTCGAACCCCGTTATTAACCAATATATTGATGCAGAAAGGGCATGCACAGTACTCAACCAACCAACAGATCCTATATCAAGAAATCTACTGGTTATATAATGTGCTACATTTACATTGTCAAACCAAGGAATTGTATTCTTCTTGGATGATGCCTGTACTATGTGTATAGTTAAGGATTCCCGAGTTTTATTCTAGAGGTTGTGTAAGGGAATTGAACAAGGCAAATACAATACTCTAAGTAAACAGGAATAATGAAAAACAACTAAGTTTATCTAACACAACAACAATCAAATGTTTCTATATAACTTCTATGTAAGAGAGCAACTGACAAGTGGTTCAGTTGGTGATCACCTTGACTCAATGGACTTAACAACATAAACTACCAAAGTTAAACTATTTCACATTACTCATAACAACATACATCAATCATATATATATATAAACATACAATTTATAAAATAAATATATGAATAAAGTAGAGAAACATAGTACTTCAAGTGGTCGGCTTGAGTGGCTATGATCCCACAAGATCTAACTAAATCTCTACTGAATCTTTTTAGTCATTAATAGAACTCAAAAACACATATTCCTTTATTGAATGCTAAAGTAACGAAAAATAAATAATCATATTGTTACGTCAGAAAATGTCTCCCTAGGAATTTTTCCCTCCTATGTTTAGCTCTCAGGTCCTTTATAAAGCATTTTTATCATCTTGCATATTCATGTTGACTCCCGATGAGAAAACCCTGAAGTTTTATGGCAAATAGGACCTAGGGGGTGCTATTAAGATGAATCCTGATTGAAATAGGGAGGGAGGACTTGGGTGCCCACACCCTATTTTAGGTAGGACCTAAACTCAAGTGTCAATTATGTGACTGTTAATTAGGTCCTATGCCGACACCTTAAGTTTGAATTATGAAATTCTTAGCAGGAATGTATTTAGTTGCATATATAAGCAAGTTTAGGACTTCATTTGTAAACTAGATGGATATTGCGAACTTGTGATCTTATGCTAAAGTGATTCAAGGATTTCATTGTGTTGTAGAGAAAATTATTGTGTTGCTATTGTGTTTGTTTGTTGCATATTTGGCTCCATCTCCTCATGCCATGAAAGAACTTCCTTCCATGAGAGCTACACCTCTGGGGTGATATTTATTTGTGTTTTTAATCATTTATCAATTGGTTTTTTGTCTCTATCCTGCAGGGATACACACTCTTTATTTAACAACTGTGTTCAGAAGACTTGAATGTCTCTCTAGAGCTTGACTGAGGTAAGCCTCTAAACACCACAACCCCTAACCCCTTTTCTTATGATTGCAGGTTACAGGTTCGAGAAGCGAAAGAAGTGGAGTTGCATGGAAGCAGAACTAAGTGTCAAAAGTGCAGAGGAAAGTAGAAAAGCAGGACCTAGACTAGGGTGCCTGCTCATTAGTACTCCGGATCCTAAAATAGTGAAATCCTCAGAATAAGAGAAATAAGTTGCAGACAATCTTCAGAAATCCTAACAGAAACTAGTACATTGAACTAATTCACCCGCTCATTAGTCCCCAACTTTTCCAAATACAGAATCTCAAAATCTGGTATGTATCTAATTATCATTTGATATCTTTGTGTGTGAGCATTTGTCGAGATTCATCTATTTGTTTATGATTTCCAAGTGACACTAAATTTGTAACAAAGCCCTCTTGCAAGAGATTGTGGCTTCACTTGATTTATGTCCTTGAATGTTGGTGTGAAAGGAGGCTTTAACCTTGAGATTGAAACCCCCTCTTTTTTACTATAAAACATTTTGGTGGACCCATATTTTTAATGAATTTTGTACCTTGCTGAGTGTTGTACTTCAGATTTACATTCATTTCATTCATCATATTCTTATTTCATTTGAAAATTTACAAACAAAAATGAAAAATTTTGAAAAAATTAGCATTTTTGGCTTGCATTTTCAAATAATTTGAATTAATTTCCATTTAATTTCATTTAATTTCTATTATTTTCATTAGATTTGATTTAAATTACATAAATTCATCATTTATTATTCATTTGCATTGCATTTTCATGCTTAAATTGTTAAAAATTGCTTGAAATTGTGCATTTTTCATATAACCTAGTTTTTGCATTAGCTAGGGTTTGTGGTTAAAATCTTGTTATAGATTTTACTACTATTTTAAATACTCATTTAGGACTTATTTCTAACTATAGTGTTTCATCATAGTGTCTTTCTTGCAAAATTTCATGTCTAGGGTTTGAAAACCTTGCATTTTCACTAGATTTTGTCTTGTCATCTCTATAGAATTGCATTAAAGGTGTGTTGTGAAGGATATTGTTACATTATTGGGTTGATATTGAGCTTATTATTTGTTGTCCCTCTTAAAATTCTTCACAACACCTCTTCTTTTAGTGATTTGCATTGCAAAATTGTGAAAAAAAAAGTGAAAAATCAAGCATTTTGGACCTTAAGCATATCTTGCTCTTAGGGTTTGTCCTATTAGTTTGTGCATTGAGTGTTTTATGCTTTTGCATGAGTCTTATAACCCACTTCCCTAATAGAAATATTCCTTTAAGAAGTAAAAGACTAATGGGTTCTAGTGCTCCTAAAGAGAATAGTATTCCTACCTCTGAGAATCCATTAAACACCTTCTTTACAAAAATATTTCATGATGTTGAGGACACTATTGAGGTGGTAACACATGTACCTAAGGAGCAAATAAATAAAATTGATAAAGAGCTAGCCGATTTTCAAGCATTTATGGAAAATGAAAGGATAGCGGAAGAAGCTATACTTGTGATTCACAACATAAGAGAATTGATAAAAGAAGGACAAGATGGTATTAATGTAATTTGAGGTTTAGCGCATATAGTACATAATAATGTTATGCTGGTGACTGAATGTGCAAATTTTATTAATAATATAACGTCACCGTCTCATACGCAAGTATCGACACCTATATCGACTACTGGAATGTCTACATTTACATCAACAATTTTAACTACTAATGCAAATGCTTGTAGTAATGCTACCACCAGTATTGGAGTATCTAATGGCACTAATTCACAAAATTACAAAGCTGTGGGATTCAACTATCAGAACTTGGCACCTAAGGTGAATAATCACTCTCAACTACCTCTCCATCACACTTATTCTCAACCACCTCTTACATACAACTATTCACAACCACCTACACTTACTCTCAACCACCTTTCATTTCCACTCACAATCAATCTCCTCAAAATGTCATGCACATGGCTTCAAATTCTTAAATCGCATCTCCTAATGATTCTCTCTTAAACCAACTTTTACAAGGCATGACCTCTTTACAACAAAAGTGTTGTTATATGGAGCCTAATCAGACTCAAAGGTTAAATTTTTCCCACTTTTATCAGTGCGGTTTCCCCCCAAATTATTTAACGGGGGTTTGGGGGCAGCGCCCCCAAGACAGGGTCAAGGGGTAGTGCCCCTTGCGAGGTCCAAGGGCAGCACCCCTAGCGCGCTCCTTGTTGCAATACAGGGTGGGGTCGAGGGGTAGCGCCCTCGCAGGGGCTCGGGGGCAGCACCCCCAAAACTTCAAACAAATTTTATTATTTTATAAAGGTGCCGAGAGTTATTTTTCTATTGGCTAACATAAAAAACCCTATTTTGTAATCGACATAAGGCTTGATAAAAGAGGCTAATGGTTAGGGTTTCCATTGATATTGTATTGTAGCATTTGCAGCGGTATTGAGCTGCAAGGGATTGCTGGTTGTAATCAGTTTGATTTGCTGGATAATAATATTGGACTCTCTATTGGTGGATGTAGCTTGAGTTTGGGTGAACCACGTTAAAACTTGTCTCTCGCTATTATTATTTCTATTTATTTTCATTCCTCTATTTAATCGTTATTTCCATTTAATTGATATCTTTTGCATGCAATTCCTAACAAAAAGGTGACAAGCTTGACAAATTCTTCGCAACCTAATATACCAACTTATCATGCTTGTAATCCCCTTTCCTATGCAATCTTGAGAACTCCTATGCTTGAGAAGTTTGAAACTCCTCACTTTGAAAAATATGGTGGAAAAGGTGATCCTAATACTCATGTGGCAGTATTCACGGCTATGTGTAGTGATTTATATTTTGAAGAGGATTTGTTAGCAAAATGTTTTCCATGATCTCTTAAAGATACTAGTTTATAATAGTTTTGCTTTTTACCTCTGAATTCGATACACTCTTTTTCACAGCTAGTTGATCAATTCTTACAACATTTTCAAGCAAATATTGGACCTCAAGTTTCTTTGATTGATTTAGTTCATTGCAAACAAGGTCCGAAAGAAAAGTTAACTGAGTTTATTAGTCGGTATCAAGCTATTTATGCACAAATTCAATATCAGATGAAGGATGAGGATGTTAAGAAGGTGTTTATTACAAATCTACAACCTAACATTCGTGATAAGATTCTCTTGATGAAGTATAACTTTTTTCAACATTTATGCACCGCCCTTCGTGATTACCAACTTTCATCTAGTCAGTATGAAAATCAAAACTCATCGGCTCAAGTTGGTCAATCCATGGGTGGACCTTCACAAAACAACTTTAAGAGGAATAATAAGACTTTCATCAAGGTTAATGGACAAAATTCAAATAACTTTGCACATATTTCGCTGTCACTAAACCGAAGAGGACACCGTTTCAGAATAAACAACAACAAAGACAATTTACTCTTATATCTGAATCCTATCATTATATCACGAATCAAGCTATGAGTAATAACCTCTTGAAGCTTCCTCCAATTAAACTGTTGGATCCTAGTAGAATGCAAGGACCTTACTTTGATGCTAATGCTTTTTGTCATTATCATCAGCAACAAGGACATGATATTGAACGATGTATGCATCTTAAACATGAAATACAAGACATCATTGACTCGAATGTTATATAGGTATCTGGTGTGAATGACAATGGAAATAAGTTAGTTGCTCCTCCAAATCATAATTTATAGATCTTCACTAATCCCTTTCCTAAGCATACTGATAATAACATGATGGAACAAAATACAGTAGAGGTAGAAGATGACTATTTGAACTATGATGAGATAATTGCTACAATAGAGGTGGATAAGGAAAATACTGAAGTATTCCCTCACCCATGAAGGAACTATATTTACGCTGAGGTTCCTCCTCCGTTATCCCTTCAAGGATCAGGAGATAACTGAATTGTATTGGAAAGACACAAAACAACTAAAACAAAAGATTATAACAAAAGAAAAGATGGATACAATGCAAGCTAGTCCTTCTACCTATGATAGACGAATCAACAAAATAAGAGTGCTAAAGATAGGAAAATAATAAGATGGTTATCATCAGTAGGAAATAATAGTGGTTCTCCTCCTCACAAACAACAAAAGACTTCAAATTTACAAGGATTTGAGAAATAAGTCCCACATGGACATTCTGAGAACAAAGGACAATATAATACGAACCACTCAAACTTTGAACAAAACTTGATGGAGCATCTATCTAAGATGCTTGCAAGTCACAAATTCTAGTTCGTTTGCACCTATAGGTAAGTATTTCTAACCCTTTGCCTCTATGTTGTGTTTCCACCATGATGTGTTATGTGTTGTTTAGGCCTCCTTGGATGACCCTTGATACTTTTGTAATGTCAAGGATATCGGAAGACCACCTCTGTTGTGACCCTTCTTCTATTTGTATCATCATTCTTCTAAATTTCCTCTCCTCTATTTTCATTATTGTGTGTTGTGTCTTAGGGGCATAGCGTTGTAATTGGTGACCTGGGGGCACCTTCCTATGTGACAACCCTAAGGCACTTATTTCTCCTCTCTTGATTTATTGTTTACCTTCCTCTAGTGGTTCTATCTAGTTGGCGGATGATGGGAAACACATAATACTGATACGGACCACATGTCCCTTCAGCGAGTAAGCAAAAATGGACCTAGTCCATACATGACAATAGGGTTGATATATTATTTGATGCTTGGCTAGTAGAATCAATCTGTGTGATATTTTGATGTTGTCTTATCGTACTAACAAACCATAACAATACATATGCTCCATGCACTTTGTTTATCTTTGAATCTCGCCTTGGTTACACTCAGTTTTAAGATTTCTGCAGTATAGCCCCACAATTATACTCAGATCTTGGACCTGTAGATAACCTCAGCTCTCTATGTGAATGATTACATGCATTGTTGTTGTTGTTTATCATGTTTATGTGGTTTCTAACACCTTTTCTTCTAGGAACTTGTGTGCTTGTGGGAACATTCGATGATCATAAAGAACATGTCACCTCTAGGGGCATGGGCTTTGTGAGAGCTCGTGTTCCCTTGTGTGTTTTCTTCCTACCTTTATGTGCTTGATATTGGTACATGATATAAACCACCTTAAGGTGGGGGCATATATAAGGTAAGTTGTCTGATGATTTTGATATTGATAAAGCATGTTTGTAATTCCTTTGCAGAGGCAGGATGTTGTATCTCTACGTGAGTGCACATCATTATTTTATAATGCAATCATTAAAGCCCTCTGCGAAGGCAGGATATTGTGCATACCCTTTTATTTTAAGCCCTCTGTTGAGGCAGGGATGGTGTATCCTCCCTTAAGCGTGTCTTTGGCAATTGTTGTGGTGAAGCCCAACTGCCAAGTGTGCATGTAATGTGCCTAAGATGGTGGTGAACCTAGCAATAAGCTCCTTCCATCGCTTGTTTGTCATGTTTTAGACATATAGTATGTCTTTGGCATTCTATACGGTGCTCATGTTTTCTGTGTGTTTTCCTCTTGTATGACGTGTTTGTTCCCAAGCATAGCCTATAGATGTGTGCCAATGAGTCCCTCCTATGATTTGGGATTTGTATGGCGTGTTTGTTCTCAAGTGTAGTCTAAAGACATGTGGCGATGAGTCCCTCCTACACTCTGAGATTTGTATTGCGTATATGTTGCCCCATATGTAGTCTAAAGATGTGTGACGATGAGTCCCTCCTACATTTTGGGTGGTGTGTTGCAGTTTACTTTCCATGTACTTGCATTTGCATTCATATATGAGAAAATGAAAAAGAAATAATCACTGAATTCACTGTATTCACTTTGTTTTGTGTGTCTTCAATGTTGTCTTCTCCATGTTTTGCATTCCTGTTATTGTCTTCATTGTTTTTGGCGTGTTTGTGGTGTGTCTTCTTTAATGTCTACTTGAGACTGGGGGCTAGAAATAGTTGTCAATCTTTGTGTATACATTAGCTCTAAGTGCCTGGCATGTTTGCTGTGTTTGTTGATTGTACTTTAATGCATGTATGGGCCTTGCATTCATGCATACATTAAAGTGGGGGCTAAATGTTACGTTAGACAATGTCTCCCTAGGAATTTTTCCCTCCTATGTTTAGCTCTCAGGTCCTTTAGAAAGCATTTTTATCATCTTGCATATTCATGTTGACTCTCGATGAGAAAACCCTAAAGTTTTATGGCAAATAGGACCTAGGGGGTGCTATTAAGATGAATCTTGACTGAAATAGTGAGGGAGGACTTGGGCACCCGCGCCCTAGTCTTGCCCTATTTTAGGCAGGACCTAAATTCAAGTGTTAGTTATGTGACCGTTAATTAGGTCCTATGCTGACACCTTAAGTTTGAATTACAAAATTCTTAGTAGGAATGTGTTTAGTTGCATATATAAGCATGTTTAGGACTTCATTTGTAAACTAGATAGATATTGCAAACTTGTGATCTTATGCTAAAGTGATTCAAGGCTTTCATTATGTTGCAGAGTAGTATTGTGTTGCTATGGTGTTTGATTGTTGCAGATTTGGCTCCATCTCCTCATGGCATGAAAGAGCTTCTTCCTTCCATGAGAGCTACACCTCTGAGGTTATATTTATTTGTGTTTTCAATCATTTATCAATTGATTTTTTTCCTCTATCTTGCAGGGATACACACTCTTTATCTGACAATGGTGTTCAGAAGACTTGAATGTCTCTCTGGGGCTTGACCGAGGCAAGCCTCTAAACACCACAACCCCAACCCCTTTTTCTGTGATTGCAGGTTATAGGTTGTGGAAGCAGAAGAAGTGGAGTTGCAGGGAAGCAGAATAGAGTGTTAAAAGTGCAGAGGAGAGCATAAAAGTAGGACTTGGACTAGGGCACCTGCTCATTAGTCGTTTGGATCCTGAAACATTGAAATCCCTGGAACAATAGAAATAAGTTGCAGACAATCTTTAGAAATTTTGACAGAAACTGGTACATTGGACTAATTCACCCGCTCATTAGTCCCTGACTTTTCAGGATACAGAATCTTGAAATCTGATATGTATCTAATTGTCATTTGATATCTCTATGTGTGAGCATTTGTCAAGATTTGTCCATTTGTTTACGATTTTACAAAATTAGGGTTTTAAGCATAATTGGACTTTAATTGATTAGCAAATTCTAAGTTTCCTCTTCATTTTAAGGGACACTAAATCTGTAGCAGAGCCCTCTTGCAAGAGATTGTGGCTTCACTCAATTTATGTCCTTGAATGTTGGTGTGAAAGGAGGATTTAACCTTGAGATTGAAACCCCCTCTTTTTTACTATAAAACACATATTAATATAAATATTATATTAATATGAATAAAACATAAATTGAATTAAATATACAAAAAAAGTGAGATATTGGAGTGCAAAACAAGATATGTCTCTAAATTCCCTATTTGATAGTTTACTTATTTTTATGTAATTTCATTGCTTTTTATTAAAAAGGGGTAAAATAGGTTTTGAAGGGAGCCTAAAACACTTTACATGTAGATAAGAATCAACAAAACAATAGCAAAATAATAGCCATACTACAAATAAAACCAAATACAATGAAGAAAAAAAGATTTTATATTAATATCAATATTATATTAATATGAGTATTGTTAGCACTCATTTTGACCTGGAGGTTGATTTTTCATGTTTAGGGGGTTTCTTCATTTGAACCCTATATCTTCTTGCCCATTTTCCTAAGTGTTGGACCTCCTCGGCATTTTTCAGCTGCATCATCATATTTTCTTTGAGGAGGAGATCATCATCATCATATTGTCTTCGATGATGGTCCGCATCATCATGTTTTCTGTCGACTTGTTTTTCATCAGGATCATCATATTTCAATATCGGGTGATGTTTGGATATCATCTCGATCCTGCTGATGAGCTACAATGTGCCTTAATTTTCTTGCGGAGGGTGATTTTTCAAATATCCGGTGATCTTCCAATTATCACCCTGCCCTTTTATGATGATGATGTCACCCCGATCTTCCGAGGGGGTTATTTTTTGAGTTGTTCGACCCGACTTGTTTTTTCTTAAGGGTCGTCATCATCATGATCATATTTCCAGTTATCGCCGTGTTGCTTGCGAGGGTCATCATATTTTCTGCCTGCATGATCTTTCGCGGGGTGATATTTTAACATCAGGTGATCTTTGTTAAGATCATCCTGATGATGTTGCTGTAAAGTTCTAAGTGTGACCCGATTTTTATCGTGGTCATCATATTTTGGACGTCAGGATGATCTTAGTCAATATCATCCTGATGTTGTTGTATCACTTCATGTTCGTTGTTTTATCATCCTGATGATGCTGATATCAAGGAGATATCCGCCTGTCAGCTTCGTGCATTATCTAGTGGGGGGTGATCTTTTCAAATATCTGGCATATTCATCTATCACCCCGATCTTATAGTGGAGCTACAGTGCAGCATGATATTTGTGCATCAGGATGATATTTCCAAATATCCGGTTATCTTCCGAATATCATCCTGATGTCGATATGATGATGACGTCATCCGGATATGAGGAGGTGCGCAGTAGGCAGATATGCTGATGACATCAGCAGGATATGACGATGACGTCATCAGGATGTTCATCGGCCAGACTTTTGGTATCGGCTAAGCAGGAGGATCTTCCTCCGATGGATCAGGTTGTGCCGATGAAGGCGATTATCATGCAGGTGATATTGCGATGATGATGCTGACGTCAGGGTGATTATTCAAGCAACAGGATATCATGCTGCTGAAGGATAATGATGATGAAGTCTTATACTAGTGTCGTCAGGAGCAAAAGCACCGACATTATATATGCTCGTGGCCTAGTATATAAAGTGTTGAAAAGGTCACCGCGGGGTGCATGTGGGATAATTCGACCCTGCATATTTTGAAATATCATGACGATGAATCTTGGCGGGAAATGGTTGCGATGCACAGTTGATGTTTTTCCCAAGGCCGCGGGTTGGTGCGCCATTAATGGCGAAGGTTGCAGAGGTATGGACGGATCTGGTACCCGATTGAAGGTGTACATCAACGGACAGTGGCGCAGGGCTCGAGGTTTCTTCCTGTTTCCTCCCCTACCTACTGCATTCATGTTTGGGCGCCAATCTGGTAATGTGTTGAGCGCCATTTTTCTGATACTGTGTATCTGGCGGGATTTTTGGTCAACCATGTAATTAATTGCTGTGGTACACTACCTGGCTGTTATAAGCAGGAAGTGTTACTCATTTTTGGTTGTTGAAAGTTGAAGATTTTTGGCTCTGTAATTCAAAACAAGCTGATCTGGTTGCTCTGTACAGCTTAACCTGTGAGTCTATGTATCTCTTGTTGTATGTTTTGGCATGAACCCACTGATTTCATGATTAATCTTATATGAGAAATGCTATCTTAGCATGTGTTTTGTTAATTCTGTCTCCAGTATTGCATGTATCTTTCTTCTGAGTCTGGATATTTAAGCAATATTTAAGACTCTAGAACATAGAATTCCTATGTGGAATGTCTGATCTTTTAACTTCTGCTCAAGGGGTAGATTAAACTATTTTCAGGTTGAACATTGGGAAGGGTATACTGCAGTAGGGATGCCATAAGTAGAGATAACTTAACACTCTGTATTGGGAGATATCTGTAAGGCAGGTATCACATATATCCCCGTGAAATCCAGTTTTAGCTGTTCATGTTGATCATTCACAGGTGTATGTCTACTGACTCCAGGCCCTGGATAGGCACCAATCTTGCTTTGTGTTTGTGTTACAACCATGTCCAGCTTTGCATCCAAACTTAAAATCAAAATCTAAATCTAAAACAATCTTTAGGACATTAGAATTAGTTTTAGGATCCTCAATCCTCTGTCTACAACTGCAAATAGGCCCAAAGCTAGCCCCTTTGCTCTTATCTTTCAGTTTTGGTCTACTTACAGGAGGACTTATCTGCTTTCTGTCAGCATCCCAGCCTTGTATGCATATCCTCATGGATGTTGAGTAGGGAATACCCCCCTAGGTCTTGCAGAGCCTAAAGAAGAAGAGGAGATAAAATACAGAGTCTATCTCCTACACTGTTGGCCCCTGGCCCAGAGATCCTGTTGATCACTGATGGCTACCTTGTAGGGAAATCTGGGAATAAGCATCCAGTCTGGGAAAAAGTCAACAAGTATTAGACAACATAAATTGAATTAAATCTACAAAGGGATGTGTGAGATATTGGATTGAAAAATAAGATATCTCTCTAAATTTGCAACTTGATAGTTTAGCTATTTTATGTAGCAAGTAGTAAAATGCTATGATAAATGAAAAAGAGACTCGAGAATTGGCAATATTAGACTAAAAGTCACATTTTCTAACATTCTCCAGTGCAAACTCCATTCTAGTGTATGCTAACCAAACAAATATTAAATCAAACTCAAAATCAACTAATCAATTCATGAAATGTATTTACCAATAAATGAGTTCCACGTCAATATTAAACAAATATTTAATCTAAGAAAAAAATTCAACTACAAAACACATACTATTATTACAACACTACAAGGCAAGTACTCGCCACTATATGACACTTGTTTTAATAGAGTTTTTGGATTGTTGTCCATGTAAATAATTCAAAGAACTTAATCCTAAGGGATAAGGGTAAGTAAACCTCGATGCTAAAGGGGTTGCAGACATGATGAGACATTTGTGCAGAGAGTATAGTAGAATGAATGAATTAGCAGCTCTAATAAGGACATTATTCACAAAGGATAATTTAGAATCTTTCCCTATTTTAGTTACATTATAGAGATTGAAAATAAGCTTTGGAAAAAAAGGGCCTGAAATTATGCAAAATTAGCTTAGATTATTTTGGCTAGTAGCCATGCTCAATTTTTTTATGAGATATTTGCGAAGCTAGTGATCTCATGAATATTTTATTTTTCTACTTTTTTTATCTTAAACAATTATCTTAATTTGCAGTTTTATTATATTAAAAAACAAAAATAAATTTTCTTAATTTAGAAGAAAATAAAAAAAGCAGGGAAGGAAATACATGCAGCCACATGGCATATATTTTTATTATGTGTGCATTTCCAACCTCTTTTTTTCCACAACCTATTTGTAATTCCTAAACAACTGCTCCACAAAAATAGGGAAAGATTCTATATGATCCCTTTACCATAAGTGTAAATTTCCATGAGGCCACTCCAACTGCATAAATTTAAGAAAAAAATAACTTAAGCAAGATGGGGACATGGGGTAAGCAGTTGGATGGCAACATGGGTAACCAGTCGGACATGGGGTAACCAACTAGATGGGGACATGGGTAACCAACTGCAAAAAGGACATACAGGCCACGACCTGCTAGTTTGATCCAAAAGCACAGCACAATAGCCATGGCTCCTCATTGAATTCCATGTGAAATTCCCACTTCCTGTTTTAGGGTTAGCCAGCAGAAGATATCAATTAAATGCAAATAAAGATTAAACAGAAGAATGGAAATACATAGAAATAATAACAGCGAGAGACAAGTTTTAACGTGGTTCACCCAAACTTGGGCTACATCCACTAAACAGAGAGTCCAATATTATTATCCAGTAAATCAAACTGATTACAATCAGCAATCCCTGCAACTCAATACCGCTACAAAATGCTACAATACAATGTCAAAACGCTAACCCTTAGTTGCTTTTATAAAGCCTTTTTGTCGGTTACAAAATAGGGTTTTTTTATGTCGGTCAATGAAAAAAACTCCCGGTGCCTTTATAAAATAATAAAAAATTATGTGAGGTTTCAGGGGTGCTGCCCCTTGACCCCGCCCTGTATCGCGACAGGGAACACACCAGGGGCACTACCTCTAGACCCCGCAAGGGGCGCTGCCCCTTAACCCCGTCTTGGGAGCGCTGCCCCCAAACCTCCACAAGGGGTGCTGCCCCTTGACCCCGTAGGAATTTGGGGGGAAATTGCATCGATAAAAGTGGGGTAAATTTAACCTCTGAGTTTGATTAAGCTCCATATAACAACAATCTCCCACTTGGAGACTAATCAGACTCCACACCATATCATCTCCCACTTGGAGACTGATCATAACACCACTGACCCTGTAGCTTGTAGGAATACACACAACACTGAGAGGGGGGGTGAATCAGTGTTGTTAACAATTTTAACACTTTTTACTCCTTTTGATTAATTTAATTTCACAATTATAGAATTCTTTAGACAGAACAAAGAAAATATGTAGAGTATCAACACAAAACTTGACACAAGAAATTTCCCGAGTGGAAAACCCTCCTGGGGTATAAAAACCACTCAACTGCCTCACTGGCTTAACACAAATTTTAGATTACAACTGTCTCACTGACATTACAATTCTGCCTCACTGGCATATTGTACTTCTCTGCATGTCTCACTGACATTACAACATCAACAATTTCAATGAAAAATATAACTCAGGGGATTTCCCTGTTTCAATAAGAACAAAACCTTATTTTTCCCTTTTAAAACAAACAAAAATATATTCTTTACAATTAAACTTCAACTGTCATCATCATCTACAATCAATCAATTTGATCTTCAAAATACTTCATACCTCTGCAAAACAATCTCAAAAATTTAATTCACCACTTCATGAACTTTCTCACTGTGCAATTCTGAACAATTGACTCTCTCTGAGAAATTATTGTCTTTTAACACTTCCACCTTCTCTGTGCAAATATTGATCCATCTTGATCATTGAATAAACTCCATCCATTTATTGCACCAACATTCTTTCAAAACCTCAACATAATTCCCTATCAAAAATATGTTTCTTCATACCTGCAAAAATACATTTCATAACAAAATACCACTCTCAAAACTTCTCACACCCTTCAAGATCATCTCTTATCTACAACAACACTCACCTGCCATTCAAAATCTCTCCTTATACAAGATGAAATTCCATCATACAATATCTTCAAAATTGGTTCAACTTCCAACATCATGTTTTATCTCAATCATATCATATTCTCTTAAAAAAATCAAACAACAAAAAAAGAAAAAATAAATCACCTTCGAAGAACTCAGCCTTTTCATATTCTTCTCAATTAGAAACATTCTAAATGACACTCTTTCTTTCACCAAAAAATCCAATTTGAGTGCCTCTTCATCTTCAGTGAGAGATGTAAGGAATAACATGCTTTATTGCCTTTTTGAACAATAGTGAACGTCAAGTTTAAAGGAAAGAATTGACCGTTTGAAGATACTTTCTATTTAAAACACATCCCTCCGATCTGCGGTGCCCGCCAATTTCAAATTAAATTGGAGTCATTGGATTCGATGCCTTTAAAAACAACATATGTTCATCATTTGTGCTAGGAGATCGGGGTCCATATGACTTACCACATCATGACTAATGCAGCCTTCGACCGGTCACCATTGAAATATAACCTGCTATCAACGGTCAATTCAAAATTATAACATAAAGTGCAGAAATGGTGACGGGTAGACTATGATTACTTGAAATGAGTGTTGAGCACATTGTTTAGAGCTTGTTAGGTATTAAGCACTAACCACAATTGCCACTCCAAGGAATCTAAACATCATCATACCTTTAACACAGCAAAATGAACCATATTGTATCAGATTTATAAAATGTGATGCCACTGTCATGATGTCAATTAGGTGGAGTTAGAATGATGCATATTAACCTTTAACATGTGATACAACTCCAAGAACCTTGCTCTCATTCAACACTGATAATATGTAGTGAATGCCATCTAATTAATATGACAAACCAACATATGAGATGCCACTGATTAAGCAATTTAATCCACTGAAATGACCAAGTCACAACAACTTCACTCAAGATCAAAACTGAGAGATCACTACCACACTAACCCACTGAAAGATCAAAACTGAGAGAAAACCATGTCACTGATGTAGATCAAAACTGAGAGATCTGAAAACCATGTCATTGATGTCACTATCATTTTGGCATCAATGAAAAGACAATATGTTCAATTGTACTACATAGCTCCCATTGGAAATAAGCACCCTGGACTCTACTATTCTATTTTTGTTATTTTCAGTCTAGAAGACCAACCGAAGCTAAAGAGGAGCTCAGCTTCTCCCTTGTCACCACCTTTGTAAACATATCAACTGGATTGTCATCTGTATGTATCTTTCCCAATTGTAACTGTCCATCATCCAACATCGACCGAATAAAGTGATACCTCAACTATATGTGTTTGGTCTTTGAATGTAAGGCAAAATTCTTTGCAAGATGTATGGCACTCTGACTGTCTGTATACAAAGAACTGTTAGTCTGTTGTTTGCCCAATTCTTTCATGAAAGATTGCAGCCATATCATCTCCTTGCTTGCCTCTGTTGCAGCTACATATTTTGCTTCTATGGTGGATAAAGCAACCACCTTTTGCAACCTAGAAATCCAACTGACCACTGTCCCACCTACAGTAAAGACATAACTTGTAGTACTCCGTTTGGTATCAATATCCCCTGCCAAATCTGAGTCTACATAGCCTACTAAATTAGTATTAAAGCCCCCAAAACATAAGTGTTTATTAGATGTACCTCTCAAATATCTAAGAATCCATTTTACCGCATTCCAATGCTCCAATCTGGGATGACTCATATACCTGCTAACGACTCCTACAACATGTGCAATATCTGGTCTCATGCATACCATGACATACATTAAACTTCCTACAGCTAAAGCAAATGGTACCTTGGACATTTTTTCTTCCTCCTCTTGTGTCTTTGGACACATCACCTTAGTCAATTTCAAATGACTAGGCAAAGGTGTGCTGACAGCTTTGGCATTCTCCATATGGAATTTCTGCAACACCTTTTCAACATAAGTAGCCTGAGATAGAGTCAATTTTCTGTTCTTCCTATCTTTGCAAATTTTTATACTAAGGATTTGTTTTGCTGCCCCCAAATCCTTCATATCAAATGACTATGCTAACTGCTGTTTTAACGCTCTTATGTGATCCATGTTAGACCCAACTATAAGCATGTCATCAACATATAAACATAAAATAATGTAGCTGTCATTATCCAACCTCTTAAAATAAACACAATGGTC
The DNA here is from genome assembly GCA_027924645.1 of Cunninghamia lanceolata. Classification (NCBI taxonomy): domain Eukaryota; kingdom Viridiplantae; phylum Streptophyta; class Pinopsida; order Cupressales; family Cupressaceae; genus Cunninghamia; species Cunninghamia lanceolata. The sequence goes on along the minus strand of BSBN01000112.1, from coordinate 17,524,438 downwards.
AGAATTACACCTGCTATAGCCTTGCTCAGCCATAAAACTATCAAATTTTAAATACCATTGCCGAGGTGCTTGTTTTAGGCCATACAAACTCTTCTTCAATCTGCACACCTGTTTCTCCTTACCTTTGACCTCAAATCCTTGGGGCTGTTCCATATATATCTCCTCCTCCAAATCACCATGGAGAAAGGTAGTTTTCACATCTAGCTGTTCCAAATGCAAATCTTCAGTAGCCACAATACTTAAAACAATACGAATAAAAGTCATCTTAACAACCAGAGAAAATATCTCATCAAAATCAATGCCCTTTTTCTGTGCAAATCCTTTTACAACTAACTTGGCCTTAAATCTTTGCTTACGTCCATCTTCCTCTTTCAGCCAGTAAACCCATTTGTTTGGTAAAGCCGTTTTACCTACAGGTAACTTACATAATTCCCAAGTCTGATTTTTCAGCAAGGAGTCCATTTCTTCTTTCATAGCAAGCTCCCACTGAACCTGTGTATCCACTTGCATAGCTTCATCATACCCTTCTGGTTCACCATCATCTGTTAACAAAATAGAATGCAAAGAGGGAGAAAACCTTTTAGGAGGTCTACTTATCCTTGTTGATCGTCTAACATTCACTGGAGTTTGTGGTATTTTTGGTTGCTATTGCAGAGCATGAGGAACCACTAGAACATCACTATTTGGAGTATCATCCAGCACCACATAATCTTTTTCTTTCTTCTCATGCTGCTACAACTGATCTTTGTATAACACCTTCTCCTTGAATCTAACATCCCTGCTTCTCATAATTTTCTAATTTTCAAAATCCCAAAGCCTATAACCAAATTCATCAATGCCATATCCAACAAAGGTACACTTTTTTGATTTTGCATCCAACTTGGTTCTATTTTCAGAATCTACATGTGCAAATGCTTCACATCCAAAGGTTTTGAGAAAAGAATAACTCACCTTCTTACCTGTCCATGCTTCCTCTGGAATACCACAGCCCAAAGGAACTGAAGGACCTCTATTAATTAAATATACAGCAGTGTTGACAGCCTTTGCCCACATATTTAAAGGCAGCCCAGCATGCAATCTCATGGTCCTTGCACGCTCCATTATATTCCTATTCATGTGTTCAGCCACCCCATTCTCTTGTGGAGTCCTTGGAACTATTTTTCGCCTACGAATTCCATTAAAGGAACAATAATCCTCAAATTCTTTGCTGCAATACTCACTGCCATTATCAGATCTGAGACATTTTAATCTTTTACCCGTCTCATTCTCAACCAAGCTTCTCCATTTCTTAAATGTTTCAAATACATCAGATTTCTGTCTAAGGAAATAAATCCATACCTTCCCAGTTGCATCATCTATGAATGTAACATAATACTGAGAGCCACCGAGAGAAGATACCTGAGCTGTTCCCCATACATCTGTATGCACAAGCTCCAACTTTTTATTTTTCTTTTGCTTCCCATCCTTGAGAAAACTGACTCTCTTTTGTTTTCCATACACACAACTTTCACAGAAATCCATATTAATACATTTCAGACCTGGTAAAACCTTCTTAGAATGAAGTACCTTCATACATTTTTCACTCATATGCCCAAGTCTGTTATGCCACAGTGTTGTCTCATAACCTGCAGCAACTTTTCCAGTCTCTTCTTGCAAACCTGCAGCAACTGTTCCTGAACCTGTTTATTTTTTCTCTGCAACAGCTAAAGTAGAAGGAACAGTGTGACCTGTACAAAGATATAAAGTGCCTACTTTCACACCTTTTGCTACTACAAAGGCACCTTTTGAAACCTTCCAATTTTTATCAGTAAATGTAACAATGCAACCTTTTTCAACTAGCTGCCTTGCTGAAATTAATTTCCTACTGAGCCTTGGAACATGCCTTACCTCTTGTAGTAGCCAATGATTCCCATTCTACAACTTAATCTTGATTCTTCCCTTTCCAACAATCTGACAGGGTTCGTTATCTCCCAAATAAACTAGCCCAAAATCCCCTTGGACATAATCAAGAAAATAACTTCTATCGGGCGTAGCATGAAATGAGGCCCCTGAATCTAAAACCCATGAATCATCAGCATTATCTAGGGATAGAATCAAAGCATCATCTTCAGATTTATTGCTTACCACATTTGCCTCTTTATTGCCTTCTTGTTTGTCTTCTTCTTTATTTTTCTGAGACTAGCAATCTTTCTTTAGATGACCTGGTTTCCCACAATACCAGCAATCCTTCTGTCGTCTGGTTTGGGATCTTTTGTCCTTTGATTTTCCTCGTGACTTCCCATGACCTCCAGACCCTTTTCCTCTCTCCTTTGATCGGACCTTGCTTTCTGCATTCAAAACACTGCCTGATGTGGATCCACCTGAGCTTTTCTTATGAATTTCCTCACTTAGAATAACACCAACAACATCATCAAATTTCAGGGTATTTGAACCAGAAACAAAGTTACTAACCACCATTACCAAACTATCCCAGCTTTCAGGCAATGAACATAATATCAAGAGAGCTCTAACTTCTTCATCAAATTTTACATTTATAGAAGTCAATTGACTGACAATCGTATTAAATTCATTTAAATGACCTGTCACAGATCCACCTTCAACCATTTTCAAATTAAACAAACGCTTCATGAGAAATACCTTATTTGAGGCTGAGGGTTTTTCATACAATTTAGCCAAAGCTTTCATCAGACCTGTTAGGTCTCAAAAATGCAGGTTGCTGATCCTAAGAGGATGCCGGGCTCTATGCTTAGATTGGCAACGTTTTTGAACTAACTTGACGAAATCAACTTTCAAGGTTAAGTGATTTCCTGCACTTCAGGTCCTGCTACACCTAGGTGGGTGAACCTTGGGAATTAAAGCAGACAAAATGTAAATGTATTGACTGATTTAATCTATCTACAATGACAAAGGGTGTAGGATAGATGAAAACCTTGCTATCTGATTCTATATTTAATGTTTAATAAATGGTTTGATAAAAATGATTTTGGATAATGAATTGAAATGAGACTAGTGCTTTGTTGGGTAACAGAGTCAAATGAAGGACCAAGACTAGTGGCTTATAACGGACAATAACTCTAATTGTTTGGCACAATTTTAGTTTATAACTTGTATAAACATGCAAGGAAATGATTGAAAAACTCTTCTTGATAATCCAACCAATATAATCAGATATCTTATAATCCACCAGAAGGTATTTTAATCCTTTCTTGAAGGAACCAATTGAAATGAATGTACAAGAATACAGATAATATTATCTTGGAGACAGAATGGCAATCCTAATTATATGGCTCTGCTTAGTAATCCAAACTAATACTTCCAGGTTACCGTGATTGATCAGAAGGATTTAATTCCTCAAATGGACACCAACCTACCTAATCACACAGATACAACAAATGTATATTGACAAATTAAATATATACTTGATATATTAATCTGAATAACAAGGAAGTGCAGAAATGGAGACAACCACACAATTGAATAATTTTAACAAACAACTGATACCAAGATAGAACCACTGAATTAGAGAACTTCAATCTACTTCTTCAAATAAAATATGCAACATGGTCATTTTGAAACATTGTAAATTATATATATGTATATATTCTACTGCTGATCCCCTTTCAACATCAAATATTTGAACTTATATAGAAACTTTAGTGAAGAGACACAACCCTTCAATTTTCTCATCGACGTTACAATACATCATATCGGTGGGAGAAGTCTATACCTTATCCAATGTGAAAGTGGACGCAATAGCCATTGGCATGACCTCTTTCATCGCTATGTCATTGATATTTCTTTCTGATATGTTAAGTGTCACCGATATGACTATCAGTGAGAGTCTTGTCAATGTATGTGATCATCAATGTTATCGGGGTGACCTATGCCATCGGGATAACATATTTATGTCTACCCGAGCGTTATTATCTTCCCGATAGCCCTTTGTATACTGGATCGGAAAGACCTTCGTAATGTGTTACCAATACACAATCTTCATTTCTATCAGAGTGAGATATACCATCGGGGTAATCCTTTTCAAATCACCCGATCACAATTATCTCCCCGATGGCCACTTTATATTCCTTATCAGAGAGAACCTTTCAAAGTGTTACCGACACCCTTTTATCATTGTGACTTGTGAGTCAGTAAGACATAATTACTTCATTCCGATATGTTGAATCATGCCGATGGATATGTGTATTGGTATGACTCATACCGAAAGCGCAATTTATTGTTTCACCAAGACACTGGAGCATCAGAGACTTATTAATTTTTCACCCCGATGTTTATTTCTTGCCGATGGCTATCGTTTTCTTTGTCCCCATAGGATGTTTGGTGAGACTCTCACTGAAATGCTTCATCGGTATGATATATACCGTCGGGGTAGTTTTTAAAGGACCATCCGATGACTATTGATTATACTGATCGATGTGACTGCTTGATTCTCTTACCGATAAAAGGCCATCGGTATTACTTCTCCCATCGGCAACTTCTACAAATCTCTCTCCGATCTTTACCCTCACGCCGATAGTTATTTTTCATTGATTTCTTATGTATCGGCATAAGCAACACAAAGTCTTGCCGATAGATTAAAATTTAATTAATTTTGTATTGCTTAGCCATGGACATCCTGTGGGATGTATCAATTTTTTGCTATGGTTTTTGGATGTTTTTATGATTTGCTCAGATATGGTGAAGTGAGAATACAGTGAAATTTTTTTAAACTTTTACTGTCCCAACAGTGGCTCTGTCTAGGATGTATACTCCCTGTGAGTATAACAAGGATCCAGATCTCCTAGGGAAGTAGACCACATGTTTTATTTATTTGGGGTGATGATTTTATGAAAATGGAAGAGAATAACAAATGATTCGGAATGGGAATGATTCCTAGACTACTGTGCATGGAATAAAATATTTATGAGAATTGTTTGAGGGTTGTCCATGCACTGGCAACGCTCAATCCTCCTTGTACATGATTATGAAAAGAACTGCTTCAAGTATTTCCCATGTACAGGCAATTCCTGCTCTTCTCCAGACATATTCTGCAAGTAGTAAGAGTCATCACCTCCTTTGCTAGGGATAACAAAAGGACCTAACCATAGGGCTTCAAACTTTCCATGCTTTCCTTTGTCTTGACACCTTGCATTCCACATTAGTACCAGATCATTTATTTCAAACTTTCTATCTTTGGCATTTTTGTCAAATAGATATTTTACTTGCGATTGTAACTTAACATTCTGCCTTTGAGCTGTTCTTCTTGTTTCATCAAGTTCTGCAAGATGTTCCAACCTCTCCTCCATTGGTTCAGGAATGTTCAAGTCTTCCTGGAGAAAGACTTTGTATACTGGTATAAGATTCTCTAATGGTAGTCTTGCTTGTGTTCCATACACCAGCTCAAAAGGAGATCTCCCAATTGCTCTTTTTACAGTAATCCTATCAGCCCATACTGCCATTCTTAATTTTGAATCCCAGGAGGAATGTCTGATGGGTTTAATGATAGCCCCATCCCTCAGTTTAGGAAGTTCCTCTAGCATCTTAGGAGCTAATGTGGGATTGATAGGCCTCTATTTTTGCCTAAATGGTTTAGCATCTGGTTTTAGTGGTATTTCATGCTGAAATAGATCCTCCCTGTATGCTTTTAAATCATCATATGACCAGGCAAATACATGCCTATACTTTCTAAGTAAGTTGATAATTTTACCCCTGATTTTTGGGTTAAGATTTCTTCCAGTGTACACATTCTTTGGGGCTGCTTGTGTCCCCAAATTGATTTCTTCAAGGTCATTAGGGGCCACTAGTGTGTCTTTCATTTTAAATCTATCATGTCCATCAAATGCCTTTTCTAATGCTATAAGTCCCTTAGGTATTTTATTTGTTTTCAACTGAACTATCTCTTGACCAAAAAGGGTTTCCTTCCCATCATGTTCCTCTACAAATGCATTGAAATCAATCTCTTGATTTTCATAATAATTAGCACAATGTAAGAAGTTGATTATATCAGCATCGTTATCAAACACTTGCCAATTCTGTATATTATCTGGGATGGTAGGTCTAGTTTTGAATTCAACCTCTGTAATTCCTCCTAATGTGACATCATCCCTCTTCAATGTGATATTTGCTAAAAATCTGCCATAATGTTTTTAGACCTATCAATCTAGTTGATTGAAAAGGCATCAAACAATTCAATATTATCCCAGACTGCATTTCTGTACTGTCTCAACCTTTTGTTTTTTGATAGGTATTTTTCTCTTACTTGGGAAGTGACCACTTCAGAATCACCATAGATAGCTAACTTTTTTATTTTATGCTTAGTGGCTATGTTCAAACCAATGAGCAAAGCTTCATACTCAGCTACATTGTTTGTGCATTCAAATGTCAATAAAAAAGAGTATTTGAAAGTTTTACCTCCTGGTGAAATAAAAACTACTCCAGCCCCATTTCCTATTTTGCTGCATGCACCATCAAAATACATTTTCCACACATCATTTTCTTCTTTCATAGATTCAGTGTGTATTGGATCAGTATTACGCAATTCTGGCATATTTGCTCTAACTTTGAAGACTCCCAAATCTTGGTGCAGGAGCACCCCTGCAAAACAGAACATAAATCTATTTATATTATGTTTGACTTCTTGATGTAATAAGGTCCATTGGACCAATTCTTATGTTTTAGATTGATCTAGGAGGATGTGCTGGTAGTTAGAAGTTTGTTATGCTAGTTGTCTTAGCTGTCTTCTCCCTACCGCTTGGAAGTCTCCCAGCCGCTGGGAATCAAGTTGGTAGTACTCGTAAAACACAGCTATTTATACCCTAGTTCTTTTTGTTTTAGATATAGAGGAATTGATAGGAGACATCGAATAGTTGATAATCGTTAGTTTCTGTGAAGAAGTAGCGACATTGTAACACAATGGGACTGTGAGATCTGTATGCAATTCTAATTTGAAAGTAAGAGATCCCATTGGTTTCATTTGTCTGGTTTACAAGCTATCTGTGTATTGATTCTTTTTGGTTACAGGCAAATGGATTCATCCAACCATTCCATCGGTTGATTCTCTGAATCGGTGGAATGGGCATGTATCATAGTTGAGTTTATATTTTTGTTTCTCTGTTTATGCATTTCATGTTCGTGGGGTTGATTGTTAGCATGCTGTGAGTTATCCTAGCATCCTCATGTGCTAGGGTTTAGAAGGATAAATTCTAAGCTTGAATTGCTCAGGAAATGATCTGGCCCGATTGACATGCTTTCTATGTGAAATTGTGAAGTTCTAAGAGTTTTTTCAAAAATATACATTTGATGGATATACAGCATTCGCATGCGACATTACAGACTGTGTATATCGCATTTGCATCTATGTGCATATCGCTATCCGGATCGGGTCTTGAAACTTATGGAGAATGCCTATTTTGAAGGCATCAGGATAAAATAGTTTGGATATATATTTCCTATATATATCATCTTCAGGATCATCATTTCGTGTGTATCCATCATCCGCATATCGTTGTTGTATGCTGGAGCATACACGTAGGTGAAGGTACAATCAAATGGGTCAATGGCGAGTCAAAGTCACATTTGCTAAAGAAAGGAGGAGGATCATCTTTTGTTTGAACATCGGGTAGCCGAGGATCACATAGATCTCAGGATCATCATCAGGATATTATAGTATAACCCGACAATTCATATCATGCTGCGGAGTATGTAAATGAGTCTTATATCTGGGTGACGTAGACATCAGAGGAAGTAACAGTGCATGTGACATCATCGTCATCAGGACATTCCAAATATCACCTGATAAAGGTTTATCCTACCGACGACAAGTGTTTTGGCATAGGCGTAGGATATTGGGGTGATCAGTGCGAAGTGTTCGCCGATAGTTCATGTCTTGGTGATAGGAGATTAACACTAAGTGGATCGTGGGAGGAATATTCGGTGGAATATTTGTCGTGTGCATAAAGTTGAGTATCGTCATCAGGATGTGTCAATATGACCCGATAAGTTATATCCTGATGCTGGTTGTGTAAGTGGGTCGGATATCAGGGTGACATAAGCATCAGAAGAGAGGTGCATGAGGTTGTCATCATCAGGATATATGGGAGGAACTCGATATTTTATATCCTGCTGATAAAAGGTACAGATGATGCCGAACATCATGATGCTGCAAATAGAGTTTGGCGGTAAGGTGAATAGTGATCATCAGGAGGATAATTGTGTTCACCGAATATGATGATACTGCTGGTAGGTGAAAGGGAGATAATTCATCGGTAAGAGGGTGGCGATCGGTATGAGGATTTGAAGGTGGCCGATAATGGATGTGTTGCCAATGGAAGAGTGATTACCTATTTCGGTAAGACAAGAGAGATATCTTGCCGATAGGAAATAGTATTAGCTATTTGGTGGGTTTAATGGGTTTTTCACCCTGTTTGTAAGCTTTTGCTGTGTGGCTCTGCATCATAGTGGTATTAGAGCGAAGGAAAAATCTTTTGGGAAGAAAAAAAATACAAGATGTCGGATGAAGAAGGAACATTAGAGTTCCCAACAAAAATGACCAACGCTGAGTTGGCAGTTCTGGTAAAGAAGCAGATTGCCAAGAGCAAGGCTGTGAAGGCTCAGAATCAGGTATTGAAGTATGAGTTGGAGAAGTTGAGGGACATAGTAGGTTCTGGTAGAGAAGAAGATAGGGAAGAAGAAGAGATCCCTAGGTGGAACAAGGAGGTCGTTCCTACAGACCAGAGGCCACTGTTGAACGCCCTCAAAGCCATGGAGAGGAGAACCATGGATGTGAAACTGGATTTACCAGTGTTTATAGGAAAGATGGAACCTGATTCAGTGATGGATTGGATAGACTCCCTAAATAATTTCTTTGAGATAGAGGAGATACCAGAACAATAGAGAGTGAAGATAGCCCAATCAAAAATGAAAAAAGCTGCATTGACATGGTGGAATTTTATCCAAGATGACAGAGTACAAGAAGGAAAGCGTAGAGTCCTACATGGAAGAAGATGATGGCTTTAGTGAAGGAAGCCTATGTTCTATTGGATTACAGTATCCAATTACACAAGAGGAAGCAAAACCTGAAGCAGAAGGAGCTAGATGTAAGCTCATATACAGAGGAATTCATGAAACTTTGTGTGAAGCCAAAGGTACAAGAAAGTGAGGAAGAAAAGGTAGCCAGATACCTTAATAGATTGAGGTTCAACATTCAGGAAGATTTGAATCTGTATAATCCAGATACAGTTCATAAATGTTTTTAGTTGGCATTGAAAGTGGAAGAGAAGTTAAAGAGAAGACAAGAATAGAACAATAGAGGAAGAGGAAAATAGCAAAGAGGTGGAAGAGGTCCTTTTAGAGGTAGAGGACATGGACATGGATATCAAGGAGAATCCAGTCATGACAATAGCAAGGGAAATAACAGTCAAAACCAGAGTGAAAGTTACAACCAGCAAGGAAACTTCAGAGGCAGAAGACCTTTCAGAGGAAGATCCCAGGGTAAGGATCTGTCAGATGTTATAACTATAACAAAGAAGGCCATATAGCTAGAAAATGTCTAGAAAAGGAAACAAGCTCAACAGGAGAAAGGAGAACGAATCTGATCCAAGAACCTGATAGTCAAAGTGCAACAGGCTCTAATGCTTTTCAGAGTGTGAATGCTCCTAACAATTATGGATATCCAGAGAGTGGAGAATCTCTAATGATGAGAAGAACAATGACTACCATGAAGGTATCTGACAAAGAACCGCCACAAAGAAAGTCTCTTTTCAGAACCATTTGCAAAGCAGGAGGTAAGGCATGTAAAGTTTTAATTGATTCTGGTTCTACTGAAAATTTTGTATCTGATGAAATGGTAACAAAGCTTAATCTTAGAAGATTGCCTCACCCATCCCCATATAAGGTCTCATGGCTTACCCAAGGTCAGCAGACGGTTGTAGAAGAATAGGCTTGGGTAGAATTTCAGATTGGAGCATATAAAGACAAGTTGTTGTTTGACATTACCAAGATGGATGCTTGCAATCTTTTATTTGGTAGACCATGGCAATATGACTTGAAGGCACGCCATGATGGTGTTAGAAACACCTATACAATCACTAAGAATGGTACAGTGATTGAGTTACTACCTGTTGATGATTGTTTTGATGCAATCATAACAATAAGTTAAAATTCACATGAAATGAACTGAAACTATACTTGAAAGATAAGAAGGAATCATTTGAGATTCAACTAATCCCAAGTCTACAATGGTTCGGTTGGTCAAGTTCAGTTGGTCAATGTGAAGTTGTAATGTTCAAGGGGCCTTACGTAGTTTAGGTTTGTTTTGTGGTTTACTGGACTAAGAATATGCAAAAAAGGTCATAGATTTCAACAAGTATTCTGTTCATTTGCATAAGAGTGATACTGTGCTGCAAGTTTTAGAGGGTTTTCTTGAATTTTTTGCAGCTTTCTTCTTTATCTATTTATGAAAACTGTCTACTTATAGCTCTGTTATGCATGCTTCTTCAAATTTGAGACAATTTCCTTTAGATTTCTACGTTTTCAGCTAAATATTTCAGATGGGTTGGGAAAAGTTAGAAAGATCTAATCTATACCTCATTTAATCTACCAAAGGATCTAATTGTTTCTGTTATGCACTATGTAAATACCACAGTAATTTGATCAAATCCACAGTAAAAACCTTAAATGTAAGTTCTGAGCATTTTCACAAACATACATTTAAAATTGCAAGCTCTCAAAGAAGATATTTCAAAACACAAAGAAGAGCAGGAGAACACTCAGAAGATAGATGCAGAACTCCAGATTCTATTGTATTAGAAACGAATAGTCATACATGATTTACAATGTAGGAATGACTCTTAGTTTCATTGATCATACTACAGAGAACTTACAAGCTTTACAGATACAGTAAGGCAGCCAGACATTCCACGCGCACCTTACTGCAGACAAACAGGCGACCTCCTTCTTCTACCTCTAAACTATGCCCAGAAAGGCTCTACAATTCTGGCAAAATCCTAAAATCCCTGTGTGTTATATTACAGTGTAGGGAGGCACAATATAAAGACATTCTGATGGTCCTCACTACAGCAAAAACCTAACTGAACCCCTGGTTCAAACCCCTAGTTACAACAATAAATACAGGTGAACCAGTTCTCAAAAATATCTCTGAGTAGTGTCAAATCTGGGCGAAATATTGCCCCTTCTGAGAAGTTCCGGCAGTTGGGTAATAACTTCTGTTTGTCTGTTGCAGTAATACCTTCAGCTGCAACCTTGTTCTTTACTTGAATGGCCTTGACTTTTCGCACTTCATCCTTATCTTCCTGCTCCTAAGATCAGATTTCACTCCTCCATGAGGTCACTGTGTTGACTTTCCAGCTGCTTCCTCAACTGCAAGCCTGCAAGACAAGACAAGCAATAAGTATTTCATTTATCACATAAACAACATGAAATTAAAATAAGCGTTTAAATCCAGGTGACTGCGCAAGATTGTGGAAATCGGATCCAGAATACTCTCAAAACGCGTTCAAAATGCGCTCAGACTGCTCAAAATTCATCGGGTCAACCATCGCTGACTGGGAAAATGCCACAGGCGCCAAAAAAAACACTTTAAAATTCCACCGCCTCATTTCCCGCCCATCGGCATGATCATCGCTATCGGCGCGTCAAAAAAAACATGTTGGTCGATATTCACTTCATCATCATGATATTCTGGAAATATGATGCTCTCCCTCCTGAAGGTCCAGATGACGTCATCAGGATGTTTCGCTTCTGTATATCGGGGAAAAGAACAACATCATCATCATCATCATCATGTTGAAGAAGAAAAGGAGGATATGGAATATGATCCTGCTGCTGAGGAAAGGAAAAAATGATGGTGACGTCATCGTCATATTCGGGCTTCATTAAAGTGCAAAAAAATGACGTCATCATCATGTTCGGGAACTGGATCGTGCTTTAGAAAATATCCTGCTGAAGGAAAATGTGATGATGATGATCATCAGGATATTTACCTCTTCGTTTATCAGATCGGGATGACGTCATCATGATATCCGGAGCCTTCGTTAAACTTAGAACATGACGTCATCATGATATTTCGCTAACCGGATCATGTCTTGGAAAATATCCTGCCGAAGGGAAATCAGGATGATGAGGATCATCAGGATATTTTCAAAAGGTCTTACTTCATCGGCAGGAGGACTTTACGAAATATCAGGTGGACAAACAAGATCATGATGATCTTGACAACAGGACAGGATAAAAAATGATGATGACCCTCCTCATCGACTTATCATGATGACGTCATCATCATATTTAGTCTTCAGAGCACAAGGATGAGTTGAGGTCATCATGATATTTGCGCTAGGGTGATATTGTAAAATATGATCATGCTGTTTGAGGAATGGAATATCGCCCTCTTCTTCAAAAGACAGGGTGATCATCATGATATTGCGAAAAGGAGATTAGGAGGATATGAATATGATGATCCTCTTCATCAAATTATCATGATGAAGTCTCCATCACTTAGCGAATTTCAGCGAATATGACCCTCTTGTGAAAGATCAGGATGATGATCATGATTATGCAAAAGGAGATCAGGAGGATATGAAGTCGTCATCATCATCTTCGAACTTCAGCAAATATCATGATGATGACCCTCCGATAGGTTTATAGCATGCGCATGCAAATATGCCGATGATGGATTTTCTAAGTCAGGGTGATCTTATAATATCATCATGATATTATAAGATCAGGCGATGCAAAAATATCATGATGATGCTCGCGATACAAAGACCGCTCGACGGGGAAACTTACCGTGACTTAAAGTTGACGTCATCATGATATTTGAACCTCAGGATATTATCGGGGGGGCGTTTCAAATATGATGATGATGATGCTCTTCATACAGCAAAACCGAGTTATAAAATATGACCCTCCTAAAATCATGATGCTCATGATGCGCATAAGGCCTTTTGACGGGTAAAGGGCACTACCACCTAAGATTGACGTCCGGATATTGCGACTGCATGATTTTTATCGGGTGATAGACCAAGATCATGATGACCTTGATAACATGAAAAATATGATGATCTCTTGCAATTATCAGGTTTGACCAAAACTTTGACCGTGCATAACTTCCACATATGGACGAATTTTCAAGTGAAGTAAAAGGCAAACCTGCATGGAATTTCAAGCTCTTTCTAAATATGAGGTCACAACAATAAAATATGAACTTTGACAATCTGACCTCATGATGATGACCTACCTTATCCAATATCATGATGATGATGCACCTGACCTTCATTTTTACCAAACCGCCAGAAAGCAGAAAAACACAAGCAGAAGCAAAAAAGCAAAACATCAGCAGGGGTCCCCATTTTGCTAAGGAGCATAATGGGGCGTGTTGTGAACATCACAACACTACCATTAATAGAGAAGGAGGAGAAATCAAAAGGAAAAGAGGTGAAGGTAATGCTGATGGAAGAAAAATAGTTCATGAAACAAGTAGTAGCAGAAGGTGCAGTGAATAAAGAACAACAGCAAGAAGTCAAGAAAGAGAAGAAGTAGAGGTTCATAGACCCAGCTGTGCAAGAGCTATTGGATAAGTATAAAAGTATCATTTCTGATGGAATGCCAAGATCCCTACCACCTGTAAGGGATATCAGCCATTGCATAGATCTAATCCCAGGATCTACACTTCCAAACAAAGTAGCATACAAGCTAACTCTAGAACAAAATGCAAAAGTAGCAAAACAAATTGAGGAATTGTTAGACACAGGTCTGATTGGTAAAAGTTTAAGTCCATGTGCAGTACTAGCTGTACTAGAACCAAAGAAAGAAGGCACTTGGAGGCTTTGCATAGATTCCAGAGCTATTAACAAGATCACAATCAGGTATAGGTTTCCAATCCCTAGGACAGAGGATTTACTTGACTGTTTGGGAGGTGCTAAGTATTTTACAAAAATAGATTTGAAGAGTGGTTATCATCAGATCAGGATTAGGCCAGGAGATGAATGGAAAACAACATTCAAAACCAATGAAGGGTTGTATGAGTGGAAAGTTAAGCCTTTTGGGTTGTCTAATGCACCTAGTACTTTTATGAGATTGATGAATGAGGTTTTGAGAGAATTCATGGGAAAGTTTGTCATAGTATATCTAGATGACATTCTGATTTTCAGCAACACAAAGGAAGAACATCTCAGACATATAGATTTGGTTCTCAAGAGGTTACATGAAGAGCAACTGATGATAAATTTGGACAAGTGTTTGTTCATGCAGGAGGAGATCACATATTTGGGTTTTGTCATTTCCCAAGGAAAGCTGCAAATGGATAAGGAGAAGGTAAGTGCCATATTGTCTTGGCCAACTCCAAGGACTATGAATGATGTCAGAAGTTTCCATGGGTTAGCAACCTTCTACAGAAAGTTTATAAGAGGATTTAGTCATATTTGTGCACCCATGCTTGATACTATAAAAGGAGGACAAAAGTGCATATTTGCTTGGACTAAGGAAGTAGATGATTCTTTTGAAACATTGAAGAAGAAGGTGGCATATCAGCCAGTCCTTGTACTTCCAGACTTTAACAAGATCTTTCAGGTAGAATGTGATGCCAGTCACATGGCCATTGGAGCAGTACTTAGCCAAGAAGGTAGGCCAATTGCATTTTTCAGTGAGAAGCTCAATGATGCTAAAAAGAGGTATTCATCATATGATTTGGAAATGTATGCTTTAGTCCAGTCACTCAAGAAATGGAGGCATTACTTGATGCAAAAAGAATTCATAGTATTCACAGATAATCAGGCTCCGAGTTTCATAAACAACCAAGAAACGCTGAACCATAGACACATGAAATGGGTAGAAACTTTGCAAGCTTTTACTTTTACATTGAAGCATAAGAAAGGAGTCAAGAATAAGGTAGCAGATGCCTTGAGCAGGAGAGCTCTAACAGTCAACTAGATTCAGTTGGAGAGTGTTGGAATTGATTCATTGAAGACCATGTATGATGCTGATGAAGATTTTGGAGAGATATATCAGGTATGTACTTCTTTTGGAGATAAAAATCATGTTGAGTTCTCTGAATTTCTGATCCAGGATGGATTGCTGTTCAAAGGTGGACAATTGTGTATTCCAAGGTGTTCTATGAGGTTGAACATCATTAAAGAGAAACATTGTGGAGGTATGGTAGGTCATTTTGGTTTGGATAAGACTCTTGATCTTGTTAGAAGACATTATTATTGGCCTAAGTTATAATCAGATGTCAGAAAATTTGTAGAGACATGTGTGATATGTCAGAAAGCAAAAGGGAGATCAACTAATGCAGGTCTTTATCAGCCTTTACCCATTCCTTCCAGACCATGGGAAAGCATAAGTATGGATTTTGTCTTGGGTTTACCAAGGACAAGGAAAGGATTTGACAGTGTTTTTGTTGTAGTGGATAGATTCAGCAAAATGGCACATTTCTTGCCATGCAAAACCACTGCTGATGCTTCATACATCGCAGATTTGTTTTTCAAGGAAATTGTCAGAATACATGGATTGCCATTGAGCATAGTGTTAGATAGGGATGTGAAGTTTATAGGTCATTTCTGGAGAACCCTTTGGAAGAAACTGGGCACAAATTTGTCTTTTTCATCTGCATATCATCCTCAAACGAATGGACAGACTGAAGTAGTTAATCATTCCTTAGGGAATTTGCTCAGATGTTTGACAAAACAGCATGGAGAAAAGTGGGATAATATCCTATCTCAGGCCGGATTTTCCTATAATGATACTGTCAATAGGAGTATAGGGAAATCACCTTTTCAGATAGTGTATGGTATGCATCCAAGAGAAATTTTGGAATTGAGAGATCTACCTACAACAGACCCTGTTAGTGCAGAGGGAAAAGCTTTTGCAGAAGCTATAAAAGAGGTTCATGATCAAGTAAAGACCCAGCTACAACAAACTACCTTGAAGTATAAAGAATATGCTAATAAAAAGAAGAAGGATGTATAGTTTGATGTTGGAGATTTAGTATGGGTTCATTTGAAGAAGGAAAGACTTCCTAAGGGAAAATATACTAAACTCATGTAGAGGAATATTGGACCATGTCAGATTTTGAGAAAGCATGGACAGAATGCTTATGAGATACAACTCCCTCCAGATCTTGGTTTATCACCTATCTTTAATGTATGCGATTTAACTCCATACAGGTCGAATCCAGATGAAGAACAAAAACTCATACAGGATACAGCAGCTGATGACATTCCTAAACATGATCCACCACAGTTGCAGAAGGTTTTGGACACAAGAGTGCTCAAGAAGACATGAAACAAAAACTATTTGGAGTATTTGGTGTCTTGGCAGGGAAAACCTGATTCAGAAGTAGTGTGGATGACTAAAGAGCAGATCCAGAAACATGGTGCAGATCTATATACTCTCATCTCAAGTGGACTTGAGATTTCTTCTTCTGGGGAGTATGGTGCAGGAGCACCCCTGCAAAACAGAACATAAGTCTATTTATAGTATGTTTGACTTCTTGATGTAATAAGGTCCATTGGACCAATTCTTATGTTTTAGATCGATCTAGGAGGATGTGCTGGTAGTTAGAAGTTTGTTATGCTAGTTGTCTTAGCTATCTTCTCCCAGCCACTTGGAAGTCCCCCAGCCACTAGGAATCGAGTTGGTAGTACTCGTAAAACACAACTATTTATACCCTAGTTCTTTTTGTTTTAGATATAGAGGAATTGATAGGAGACAACGAATAGTTGATAATTGTTAGTTTCTGTGAAGAAGTAGCGACATTGTAACACAGTGGGACTGTGAGATCTATATGCAATTCTAATTTGAAAGTAAGAGATCCCATTGGTTTAATTTGTCTGGTTTACAAGCTATCTGTGTATTGATTCTTTTTGGTTACAGGCAAATGGATTCATCCAACCATTCCACCGGTTGATTCTCTGAATCGGTGGAATGGGCATGTATCATAGTTTAGTTTACATTTTTGTTTCTCTATTTATGCATTTCATGTTCGTGGGATCGATTGTTAGCATGCTATGAGTTATCTTAGCATCCTCATGTGCTAGAGTTTAGAAGGATAAATTCTAAGCTTGAATTGCTCAGGAAATGATCCAGCTCGATCGACATGCTTTCTATGTGAAACTGTGAAGTTCTGAGAGTTTTGTCAAAAATATACATTTGATGGATATACAGCATTCGCATGCAACATTACAGACCGTGTATATCGTATTTGCATCTATGCGCATATCGCTATCCAGATCGGGTCTTGAAACTTATAGAGAATGCCTGTTTTGAAGGCATCAGGATAAAATAGTTTGGATATATATTTCCTATATATATCATCTTCAGAATCATCATTTCATGTGTATCCATCATCTGCATATCGTTGTTGTATGCTGGAGCATACATGCAGGCGAAGGTACAATCAAATTGGTCAACAGCGAGTCAAAGTCACATTTGCCAAAGAAAGGAGGAGGATCATCTTTTGTTTGAACATCGGGTAGCCGAGGATCACATAGATCTTAGGATCATCATCAGGATATTATAGTATAACCCGATAATTCATATCATGCTGCGGAGTATGTAAATGAGTCTTATATCCAGGTGACGTAGACATCGGAGGAAGTAACAGTGCATGTGATGTCATCGTCATCAGGACATTAAAAATATCACCCGATAAAGGTTTATCCAGCCGACGACTAGTGTTTTGGCATAGGCGTAGGATATTGGGGTGATTAGTGCGAAGTGTTCGTTGACAGTTCATGTCTTAGCGATAGGAGATTAACACTAAGTGGATCGCGGGAGGAATATTTGGTGGAATATTCGTCGTGTGCATAAAGTTGAGTATCGTCATCAGGATGTGTCAATATGACCTGATAAGTTATATCTTGATGCTGGTTGTGTAAGTGGGTCGAATATCAGGGTGACGTAAGCATCAGAAGAGAGGTGCATGAGGTTGTCATCATCAGGATATATGGGAGGAACCTGATATTTTATATCCTGCTGATAAAAGGTACAGATGATGCCGAACATCATGATGCTGCAGATAGAGTTTGGCAGTAAGGTGAATAGTGATCATCAGGAGGATAATTGTGTTCACCGAATATGATGATACTGCTGGTAGGTGAAAGGAGATAATTCATCAGTAAGAGGGTGGCGATTGGTATGAGGATTTTGAAGGTGGCCGATAAAGGATGTGTTGCCGATGGAAGAGTGATTGCCTATTTTGGTAAGACAAGAGAGATATCTTGCCGATAAGAAATAGTATTAGCTATTTGGTGGGTTTAATGGGTTTTTCACCCTATTTGTAAGCTTTTGCTATGTCGCTCTGCATCAAATCTGTATCACAAAAGAAATTTATTTGATGTCGATCCAATCTTTCTATAATATTCTCATACCTTGGCTCTCTGCACAACTTGATTTCTTTGCCTCCCATTGGTATAGTGGCATATGATAAGTCCAATTGGACATTCCCTCTTGCCATTGCAGCCCATTGCCTTGATAGAAGCATTCCATAATACGGTGGGATGTCAACCACAGTAATATCAATGTTATAAGTTGCTTCAGGGTGTGAGGCAAGTTTTATCTCCACATCTCTCATAATACCAACTACTGGGATAGATCTATTATCCATTGCATAACACTGGCCAAATGTAGTATCAACCCACATTCCCAATTCTTTCATAACTGCTATAGGCATGATGTTCATGGCAGCACCTGAATCAATCATGCAATTCCTGACTATTCTGTTCTTGATTAATAATGTAGTGTAGAAAGGATCTACCTGTGAAGGATTCTTTGTAAGTGTATCACCAAGGTATACCTCAGGCATTTTGAATGTTTCTTGATGCACATTATTTGTTCTCTTTTCAGATCCTTTATGTTTTTGATTTGGTGTATCAGAGATCAGCTTAACGACTGTATTCCTATATTTATCTATCTTCATCATTTCTAAAAGTGGGACCGATATTTTGACCTGAGACACTGCATGAGCAATGTCAAAAGAATGGGCCATAGTCTGATCACTCTTTTCTGTCTTTATATTTTCTTTTTCTTGATTTTGTAAATTTTCTTTCGCTTTACCCTTACCACCCTTTTCTGGCTCTTTAAATGATGATTTTGTATTATTCTTTTTGTTATTCTGATCTTTTATGAATACACTCTCAGGAGTTCCTTGTTCAACATTCATTGTTCTATTCCTTAAGTTGTAAGTGTTTTTTGCTTGAGCTATTGCAGCTATTGTAAGAGTTTCTCTTTCATCCTCAGTAGGCTTTCTCCATTGACCATATGGCTGATTGTTATAATAAGCAGGTTCCTGATAACTATCTTCTTGGTTTGAGAACACTTCTTGTTCTCCCATATTGATATGATGCCTCTGATTTCCTACATCATACTCATATCCCTCCTCTTCTGAAGAAGAGTAATCTTTCGTCACCACACAGGGTGTATCCTGCATCATATTTATAGTATGGTTGTCCCTATTATAACTGTATAACATTTCTTCTTGTTGTACCGATTTAGCTACCTCACAGTATTCAGGTAAATGTGGTAAATTGCATGCCAAACACCAAGGTTTATTTTCTACCATGTGTGCCATATTTCTTTTCAGAGGGTCAGGGGTATCCTTGCCATAGTGTTGCTTTCTACTATTGTTGATGGGTCTCCCATCTTTCCAATTTGTATTGTAGGGCATATCATGTAACCTGGGCCTTTCATGCCTATGCTGACATTCTGGTTTAGTTTGTTGAACACTTGGGTTCTGAGGATTTCTGGGGTTATCTCTCTTCCTAACCATACCTGCAGCCTTCCTATTGTTTTCAATGGTTAGGGCTATTTTCTGTGCTTCAGCCAGGGTTGTAGGACATCAATTTCTAAGCTCATATCCTGTCTTGGGGTCAAAAGCTTTCATATAAATGCTCAGTGCTGCTGGATTAGACAATTTGGATCCATGTGGTACCTTGTTATGTAATTTGGAAAATTTTAGATTGAAATCATATATTGATTCATTTTGTTACTTTTGTATACTTATTAGTTCATGTAATGCAAACTCAGGTGCATACTGGTTGCCATATTGCTCCTTAAATTGATTATGGAAATCAGTTATCGAACTGATTGAATCATCAGGTAAACTGTTGAACCAATCTCTTGCATCTTTAGTGAGGGACATCATGAATAACCTCATTTTGATATCTTCCCAATCCATTCCAATATCCTGTACAAAAGCATTGAAGCTTCTGATGTGATCTTCAGTTGATATTGTATTGTTCCTAGTAAACTTGGGAACTATATTTCTCCAATTACTATCCATAGGATATGGACACATCTGATATCCAGTCAAATCAAATTGGCTACATATGTTTGCAAGGTTTTGAGATAGGAAATTCATGGGTGGTGGATTAGGATAGTAATTATATCCACCTAAAGGCTGATGATATGCATATTGCTGCTGTTGGTTCATGTGGGGATTTATGTAAGGGTTTTGTAGTCTATAATACTGTTGGCCAGGGGGTGGGTAAGGATTCGCCATATGTTGAGATGCATTATGTATGGGAGGTGGTCTAGGGTTTTGGGGTATGGTATTTTGATGACTTCTAGATGCATGTGAATTTGAAACTCCACCTATATTTTGTTGTGGATTTCTTGAAGTGTTTCCTCTATGTGGAGGTACATATTTTGGGGGGGCTATTTTAGCTTTATTTCTCCTCTGTTGAATTTCTTGCTGCAATGACCTTTTATTTTCCTGTATCTTGAACCTTTCGAGTTCTTCCAGGAGCCTAAGCACCTCCTACTACTCTTCACTCATACTTCCTAGATTCTCTGAATTGTTATTTATTTCCTGATTTGAGAATCCATATTCTACTCCTTCTCCCTGGTGTAATGACATCTTGAAATCATGTTCAACTTGTATTCGCTCCATTTCCCTCGCGGCCTGTGCTATATCTTCACACTGTTCTTGAGGGCTTGGTTTGTATTTTGCCAATATGTCATCATTTACTCCATTGAGATTCTCATTTGAATCATGTAGATGTGTGAAGTTGTTGTGAATTGAAATAGTTTGCTCTGCGTTATTTTCTTGGGTATCCTGGTTATTATCTTGGTGAGAATAATTTGAAGTTCCATTTCTTTTGGAAGTATTTCTAAGTGGTGGAGATGACTGCAATTTCTTGCCTTCCATCTTGGATCTCCTACCATCCATTTGTTATTAAATTCTTTTGTAACAATAACTAGAGTCGCCACCTATTTTGTGAATAGGAAAAAAATTTGTAATTTATCTATAGGGGTCTTGTTACCAGCAGAGTTACCAAATTTAGATTTTTCTGAAATGACTATGAAAGGAATAATTTATTTCTAAGGTCTTTTAAGTTCCCCAGTAGAGTCGCCAATTTGTTAGGTCTCAAAAATGTAGGTTGCTGATCCTAAGAGGATGCCGGGCTCTATGCTTAGATTAGCAACGTTTTTGAACTAACTTGATGAAATCAACTTTCAAGGTTAAGTGATTTCCTACACTTCAGGTCCTGCTACACCTAGGTGGGTGAACCTTGGGAATTAAAGCAGACTAAATGTAAATGTATTGACTGATTTAATCTATCTACAATGGCAAAGGGTGTAGGATAGATGAAAAGCTTGCTATCTGATTCTATATTTAATGTTTAATAAATGGTTTGATAAAAATGATTTTGGATAATGAATTGAAATGAGACCAGTGCTTTGTTGGGTAACAGAGTCAAATGAAGGACCAAGACTAGTGGCTTATAACAGACAATAATTCTAATTGTTTGGCACAATTTTAGTTTATAACTTGTATAAACGTGCAAGGAAATGACTGACAAACTCTTCTTGATAATCCAACCAATATAATCAGATATCTTATAATCCACCAGAAGGTATTTTAATCCTTTCTTGAAGGAACCAATTGAAATGAATGTACAAGAATACAGATAATATTATCTTGGAGACAGAATGGCAATCCTAATTATATGGCTTTGCTTAGTAATCCAAACTAATACTTCCAGGTTACCGTGACTGATCAGAAGGATTTAATTCCTCAAATGGACACCAACCTACCTAATCACACAGATATAGCAAATGTGTATTGACAAATTAAATATATACTTGATATATTAATCTGAATAACAAGGAAGTGCAGAAATGGAGACAACCACACAATTGAATAATTTTAACAAACAACTGATACCAAGATAGAACCACTGAATCAGAGAACTTCAATCTACTTCTTCAAATAAAATATGCAACATGGTCATTTTGAAACATTGTAAATTATATATATGTATATATTCTACTGCTGATCCCCTTTCAGCATCAAATATTTGAACTTATATAGAAACTTTAGTGAAGAGACACAACCCTTCAATTTTCTCATCGACGTTACAATGCATCATATCGGCGGGAGATGTCTATACCTTATCCGACGTGAAATTGGATGCAATAGCCATTGGCATGACCTCTTTCATCGCTATGTGATTGATATTTCTTTCTGATATGTTAAGTGTTACCGATATGACTTTCAGTGAGAGTCTTGTCGATGTATGTGATCATCAATGTTATCAGGGTGACCTATGCCATCGGGATAACATATTTATGTCTACCCAAGCGTTATTATCTTCCCAATAGCC
This sequence comes from Cunninghamia lanceolata, assembly GCA_027924645.1. NCBI lineage: Eukaryota > Viridiplantae > Streptophyta > Pinopsida > Cupressales > Cupressaceae > Cunninghamia > Cunninghamia lanceolata. Next base: position 17,501,825 of record BSBN01000112.1, on the reverse strand, counting down.
CTTTGTATACTGGATCGGAAAGACCTTTGTAATGTGTTACCGATACACAATCTTCATTTCTATCGGAGTGAGATATACCATCGGGGTAATCCTTTTCAAATCACCTGATCACAATTATCTCCTCGATGGCCACTTTATATTCCTTATTGGAGAGAACCTTTCAAAGTGTCACCGACACCCTTTTATCATTGTGACTTGTGAGTCAGCAAGACATAATTACTTCATTCCGATATGTTGAATCATGCCGATGGATATGTGTATCGGTATAACTCATACCGAAAGCGCCTTTTATTGTTTCACCAAGACACTGGAGCATCGGAGACTTATTAATTTTTCACCCCGATGTTTATTTCTTGCCGATGGCTATTGTTTCCTTTGTCCCCATAGGATGTTCGGTGAGACTCTTGTCGAAATGCTTCATCGGTATGATATATACCGTTGGGGTAGTTTTTAAAGGACCACCCGATGACTATTGATCATACCGATCGGTGTGACTGCTTGATTCTCTTACCGATAAAAGGCCATCGGTATTACTTCTCCCATCGGCAACTTCTACAAATCTCTCTCCGATCTTTACCCTCATGTCGATAGTCATTTTTCATTGATTTCTTATGTATCAGCATAAGCAACACAAAGTCTTGCCGATAGATTAAAATTTATTTAATTTTACATTGCTTAGCCATGGACATCTTGTGGGATGTATCAATTTTTTGCTATGGTTTTTGGATATTTTTATGATTTGCTTAGATATGGTGAAGTGAGAATACAGTGAAATTTTTTTAAATTTTTACTGTCCCAACAAGACCATCTGTTGTCTTGGCTTCCGTTATATTGAATGCCACTGATGGTGCCAGGCACAACTGAATGGTTCCCAGTGCCTTTCTGTCAAGAAGATTCCAATCCTCGTCAGACATTGTTGCCAGTTTCTTGGCTACTCCTTCCAACGGCATCCATAAATCCTTTTGATAGAGGTAATCCTCCATCTGCATCTTCCATAATTGATAGTTCTGCCCATTGAATTTATCGACCTTCAATTTACCCTCGTCTGCCATTGCTCCCACTCAACCATGAGACTTTCTTGCAGACAATAATCAAACACAACCCACTCTGATACCACTTGTTAGGGTTAGCTGGCAGAAGATATCAATTAAATGCAAATAAATATTAAACAGAGGAATGGAAATACATAGAAATAATAACAACGAGAGACAAGTTTTAACGTGGTTCACCCAAACTCGGGCTACATCCACCAAATAGAGAGTCCAATATTATTATCTAGTAAATCAAATTGATTACAATCAGCAATCCCTGCAACTCAATATCATTACTAGACCCCGCAAGGGGTGTTGCCCCTTGACCCCATCTTGGGGGCACTGCCCCTTGACCTCGTAGGAATTTGGGGGGAATCGTGCTGATAAAAGTGGGGTAAATTTAACCTTCTAGTCTGATTAGGCTCCATATAACAACATCCTGTCCCTCTACAATCTGAATTCTGATTCATACACATGATGGTCCAGTGGTATGCTGCTTTTCTATATATATTGCCCACATTGCATTCTTAATTCTCTTGTTTTTACTTATATTCATGGATTCGTGGTGCAACCGGAGAGAATGCAACAACCACTAATCGTGGGATTAGAGGTTGTGATGCATGCTCTGCTTCTTAATGCATTCCTTTCTGGTAATGAAGATGAAAGCAAGTGTCACGTTTGGTGGATTCCTTCCACACTCTCTACGTTCTTTTCCTTTGTCACACTTCCTCTTCTTTATCTGATGAAATATTTCTACTCCATTGAAAACCAAAACTGGCAAAATTGACGAATGACTGTGATCATTTGAATCATTCTCAACTGTTAATCTGCAAGTCACATGTTCATATGCCTCCCATCTATTTGCACGTCTAGTCTTCATTTGCAAAGGGACCATTTTTTATATCTTCTTGAATGAATGAATAACTTTTAAAATGTCCACGAGTTTAAAAATAGCTTAAGCAACCTTGAGATCAAGGCTTAAATTTGATGGTCGACCTTGCTTGTCAAGCAATTTTTAATGACAATTATCTATTCAAAAGTGCTTATAAAATACTATGATATATCTTAGTATAAGTAAAATTATATATAAACCAAATATATATATATATATATACATATATATATATCATCATAATTCTATATAAATTTTGGCAGTCTATCCAAAATCTCTCCTTTCATGTGATACAATCTTTTTAAAAATTTTGATTGTATTTTACGACAAAAATGTCTAAAAATGGCTATACGACCATCGAATTTGGGCCTTGCGGTTGTGATATCATCTTCATTTGCAAAGGGACCATTTTTTTATATCTATTCAGATGCTCATCTTCATCTGTAAAAGAGCATTTTTTGGAATGACATAGATATGAAGTATCCATGCAGTTCTTGAGCCATTATTTTCTTGGTCTTGGGGTTTTTTTTTCACCATGCATGAGTGGTGTTTGGAAGACCAACTAGAAGCAGCATGAGCGGTGTTTGCATCCCAGGCATCGATCGTCTTCCCATGCTTGGTGTCATAGGGGAAAAGGCAAATAAAATGAAAAAAAACCCACCAAATTTTGGACCTAAAATTTTCAATCTAGAGAGAAAAAAGATCAAGAAAAAAACCAAATTTATGAATATTTGAAGCTTCATTATACATGTTATGTATGAAAAAGAGGGATGATAAAATTGTGTGTTAATTAGATTCAGTCAAACCCTTCTTTCACACATACATTCAAGGACATAGATCAAGCTAAGTCACAACTGTGATAAAGGACTCAACTATAGGTCTGATGTCACTATGAGATTATTGGAACGATAGAATAGATTGATATTTTGTTAAAACCTTAATCCCATTATGCCTTAAACCCTAATTATATGAAATTATAAACAAACGAATGAAACACAACAAATGCTCGCATAGGAAGTCACTAAATGCAGATTGGATACATGCTAGATTTTAGATTCTGGAAAGTGAAAACTTTAGGGACACTGGGGCGAGAGCCCAAGTCCAACTAACAGCTTTTTCTAAGGGTTTGGAACCAAGATATGCTTTAGACTATAACTTGTTTAGAGATTTCATGAGATGCAAAACTAGAGGACATTGGGGTGGGCACCTGTGTCCAATTAGCGATGTTTTTTGTCATTTTCTTCATATCTAGAATCTTTATACTCTACTCTGTCCTCCTGCAACTCCTCTCCACAAGATTTGACACATGTAACTTGCAATCACAAGAGAGGTGTTGGGGGTTGTGGTGTTTAGGAGATTGCCTTGGTCAAGCCCCGAAATGGCATTCAAGCCTTCTAACACTGTTGTTAGATAGAGTGTGTGTCCTTGGTGGATAGAGGCAAAAGTGAATGATATGATAAATTGATTGAAACACAAAGTAGATATCACCTTAGTAAGTGTAAGCTCTCATGGGGAGATGAAGATATTTCATGCCATGAGGAGATGGATTGATGAAGACAAATCTGCAACAAATCTGCAACAAACAAGTACAAACACAACACAATACTACTCTGCAACACAATGAAAGCCTTGAATATCCTTAGCATAAGATCACAAGTGTGCATTATCCATCTAGGTTTAAAATGAAGTCCTAAACATGTTTATATATGTATTCCCACTAACATTTGTAAAATTAAATTGACAAGGCCGACAAAGAGAAACCTTTTAAGGGTCACTTTGCTGACATTTAAAATTTGGGTCCCAACAAAATAGGTCTGGACTAGGGTGTAGGTGCCCAAGTCCAGGGTCCTATTTTGGGACTTTTTAATCTTAAGAGTGGCACCTAAGTCCCATTTGACATGAGCTTTAGGGGATTTTGCTTCGGGATTCATTTTTAACATGCATGATTAAATCTAAGGGACCCGAGAGCTAAACTTAGGAGGTAAAATTCCTAGGGGGACATTTTACGACATAACATTTAGCCCCCACTTTAATGTATGTATGATCCTACGACCCATACATGCATTAAAGTATGGTAAAAAACACATTAAACACACCAGGCACTTGAAGCTAAGGCCTACACAATATTGAGGAACTATTTCTAGCCCCTAGTCTTAGGTGTGCATTAGAAAACACATTACAAACACATAAAACATGGAGAAGATAGTCACAGGCACACAAAACATAGAGAAGACAGTAACAGGCACACAAAACACAGAGAAGACAATAACAGGCACACAAAACATGGAGAAGACAGTAACAGGCATGCAAAACATGGAGAAGACAGTATTGAAGACATGCAAAATATGATTGATATAACATTTAGATAATATTTTCATATATAATATATGCATGGAAATAAAATTACAACACAAAACCCCAAAATGTAAGGGGGACTCATCCCCACACCCTTTACACTACACCAGGGGGAAAACATGCTATACAAAACCCGAGTGTAGGGGAGACTCATCGCCACACCTTTTACACTACACCAAGGGGAAAACATGCCATACAAAACCCAAGTGTAGGGGGACTCATCGCCACACCCTTTACACTACACATGAGAGAAAACACGCCATACAAAATTGAGTGTAGGGGGGACTCATCACCACACCCTTTACACTACACACAAGGGAAAACACATGGAAGACACACAGAAAACACGAGCACCGTATAACATGTCATAGACATATTATATGTCTTAAACACGACAAACAAGGGCGATGGAAGGATCTTATTGCTAAGTCCCTACCATCTCAAACATGTTGCAGACACATCTGACGGTTGGGCTTATGCCACAACAACTGCTAAAGACATGCTTAAGGGAGGAAAGCTCAAGATCCAACCTCACCTCCACAAAGGACTTTGTGATAAAAGGATGTACACTAGCTCAATAGATACACCATCCCACCTTTTGTAGAAGGGATTTTGAATAAAAGGATATGCACTAGCTCAAGAGATACGTTATCCCACCTCGCGCATATGGCTTCTTTGATTGCAATATAGATAAAGATGTGTACTCGTGCCAGAGTTACAACATCTCACCTCATGGAGAGGGCTTACAAACACGCTTCGTTAGTACCAAAATCATCAGATAGATATCATTATATATGCCCCAACCTTAAGGTGGTTGATGTCGTGTGATTAGGTATAAATAATCTCATTTATATAATGAACCATACAACCCTTTCTATGTTACCCAATCACCCAAACCATGCCAAATTATTGATTTTATAAGCAATATTTGTTTATTTTTGATAGAATGATGTACAAATCTTTATTTTCCAATTGATTGAAGTTTTCCACTAATGTTTACTATTATTGACAAGGATTGCACCCATGATGCAAAGCTGAAAGGCTTGGAATACTTTTAGGTTGTGGGTACCCTATTTTCAAAGTAGACCTCCAAATTATGGGCTGGTTCCCTTCTGATTCTCTAATAAACTAATGACTTTACAGGAAAAGGGGTAAAAATACTCTCTACTAAATGTACTAAAACTGGATCTAAATGGGTGGTGATGCACCTAAATGATAAAAACATGTAGCTTTGATTCACAACAACCTCTAGAATATCTATTCACACAAACCAATTTGGCAATGTGACCACAAAAATGATTCTAAGGAAGGCTTTGAATAACTTTCTTTTTGGAGGAAAATTGGGTTCTCACAACATGAAAGAAAAGACTATTCCAATGCACAACCTAAGACTTGTGATTTCTTTCACTGCTTTTCAATGCATACAAGTATGAATGAGACAAGATTTAAAGGTTCTAATATTAAAACACAATAAAATTTCATCCAATCACTTATAAAGCAGCACAATTGAGAAGGTAAATACTTGATCTTACTGAAAATGGAGGAAAATCTACATAAATGGCAAAAAAGATAACTTGTAACCTGCTGTACTATATAGATATGAAAAAATGAGTTATAAACACTCCTCTCTGCAATGCACAAGAGAGCAAAAAGGAAAGAACTCAGAAAAACATAAGTTTTTCTCCAATATATACAAAAGATAACTCCAAAGTGCATGGAAAAAAATTGCAGTTGGCAACTGCACTCTAAAAATAACTCCTCCAAGTTGATTCACGAGCAAAAGAGAAAAGCCTAGAAATGAGGCCCCATAATTGATCCAAATTGAGGAAAAATAGCTCCAAACTGCCTCTCTTAGCCAGTTCGACCATGTAGAACTCCAAACTCATCCTAGTTTGGCCATAAATCAAGGATATACTCCAAAATATCTCAGTCAACTCATCTCTTGATTTTTGCATGAGTGAGAGGCAAAAATAAAATAATTTAACAATTATTTAATACAATCAATATGATTGATTTAATAATTGTTAAGTAATGCGTGATACTATCTTATGTTTATTACATAACAATTATTAAAGCAATTTATAATTTTATTGCATTTAATAATTATTAAGTTACAATATATTTTGCCTACCTTTCATGCAGAAATATGAGGTGAATTACAATAATAAGCTCTAGAGGCAAAATTATCTCCTCCATCCTTCATGCAAAATAAACTCCAATCTGTCCTTAGTCATCAAAAGGTCTCCACCCTCTCAAAAACTGCCCTAAGTCAATAAACAAGGTCAAAAAGGCCTTCATTGTTTTCATCAAACCTTCAACCTTAATAATTCCTTAGTCATAATTATCTTTTGTTTGAATTTAAGGTAAAAGAAATTTAATTAAAAGTTAGAAAAACTCCTTATATCTCCCAATCTCATGGGCCTCTTATGATGTTCTCCTAAGTCTCAACACTTAAACAAGTGTGTACCATGACCATATTTATTTTTGAATGATTTTCTTAAATTAAATGATATAAGTCAAAAGACTTTCTTCCACAGTTAGGGCAACATGAGATAAAGCTCTACAAATCCTAAAAACTCCTCATTCTCCCTTTGCACTCATCTGGCACCTCCTCTCTGTGCTGCCACACTAGGGTTTAGCTAGGTTTTGATGGATTCTAGAGGGTTCAGAACTACTACAGAAGATAATTTTATTGGTAAGCACTACCGCGACACTCTATTTTCTTGTATATTCTATATGTTTCTGAGGAAAACATGGAAAAAACTAGCCATATATTTTTTCTAGTTATTCAAATTTGTTATTGATTGTCTTTTATACCTTTGTGATTTCTTCAAGAACAATAAAACTTTGTTTTTTGCTTGCACCATTTGAAAGAATGTAGATCATGACTGTATCTTGCATTTGTTATCTTTTGTTCTGTGACTCGTTGTGATTCCTGGGGTATTCCTTTGAAATCTCTTGAAGGTTTCTTCATTTATCTCTTCACAAGAAATGTCAAAATATCCATGTTGACTGTCATTATTTGCTAAAAGTCATTGTTGGAATTAAACGATGCAGGCAGAAATCTTCCTTTGACTGGACAATAGAGTCCGAGTTTCCTTAAAAACTTTAACACTAGCATTTGCATTCTATCTGTATCTCTATCTTCCTTGGATGGAACACACAAATAAGGCAAAAATAGATGGCAAAAGCATAAGCATCTTCAGTCATTAATGAGCATGCACAATATGGCCAACTTTAGAAACACATGTTTTAGAAGCTACTTCATGATATTTACTGCATGTTTCATATTCATTTGCATCATTCACCTCCATTTCATCTATCAAACCAAGAGAACTATTTTGAATGATTTACATTTCATACTGTCCCTTCATCTGATATCTCCTCCATTACTTATAACTAGTTCCTTAAGACTGTCCTCATAGCTGACTGCCCTAATGGATAGAGATGACTGCCTTTTGACAGAGGTAACTGTTGCTCGATGATTGGAAGAGGTTGTTCTTATTTGATGACTATGGCTATCTAAAAGTTTGAAAGAAGAAAAATGTATGCTACTCCTTCTTTGTGGATGACTACTCATAGCAACATGGGACTATTTTAACTATCAACGAACTATGACTGGTGTTTCTTTGAGATATAGTATTTTACTTTTCCTTATTGCAAAAGTCGCATACTTCATACTGTCTCAGACTGGTGAAGTTTTCTCTCAAACAACCACAAACTAAGTTTTCATAAAATTTAATGGGTTTTTTCATCTAAATGTTTCCTAATTTCTATCAAAAAATCATGAAAACCCAGTTCATAATTTTCAAGATATGATAAAATCACGTGACTGCTGTCTTGTTGTTCTATATTTGGCAATGTGACTGTCCTGCCTCCATGTGACTATCCTTTACTTGTCTTTCATTTAAGGCTACTCTTCCTTGTGTTTTATAATGTCTCTCAGGCTGATATGGCTATTTCCTAGGCTGATATAGCTCCTTTCTTGGTACAATTCTGCCCTTCCTCTATATTTAGGACTATGTTCTGTCAAACACAAGCATACCTATATGACTATTTGCTGCTCCTCTTTTCATGATATATTCATGATGATCTCTATTTGATGCATTCCTTGATAATGATGACTATATTTCACATGTATATATGGTTGTCTCTATTGACATCAAAAGCTGTCCCATGATTATCAAAGGCTCTGTGTACTGTCCTTGGACAGTCCTTCTACTCTTCTTGCTTTTGACAATCTCCTTCAGTTGCAGACCCTCTCCTATAGCTGCTCATGATGATGACAGTCTAAATGAATGTGTTTTAAACTTCTCATTACATTTGTAAAGGACTGGGTACATTTTATATGGTTGGTCTTGTATGGTGACTGTCTTTAATCTCCTGTAGCATATGTATATTCTCTGACTTTGAATTCTTGACATGACAACTATTCCTCTACTAATGCAATTGACTGTTCCTTCATGATCTGGTAACATGCTTTATGCTAAACCATGTCTATTTGCTCTCTGTAGCCTAGCTACCTCTGTCAGGAGACTTGTTCACTACTACTCTCCTAATCATGATGACTGTCCTTTATGTATTATGTGAAAATTGTCATTATGAGTATGAAATTCATGCCCTTCAAGACTATACTATAATATCTCCATTGATGACCGTGTTCTTGATGTTCATGACTACTCTTTTTGCACTGTTTATTGTCTGATGACCACCATCTTATGTGACTGCTATGCTTTGTTCTAATGCAAGTGACTGCATCTGCATATGTTATGACTGCCCTCTTATGACAAGGCATCATGTTGTCATTAGACAGTTACCCCTATTTTGATCTTACATGAACTATTCTATTGTCTTCTTATGGTAGAAGTATCTCTCTTTCCCTCTCAAACATCGAGAAGGTAACATGCTGGGCTCAACCCTTGTGGGAGCCACATTTTCTCCACATGCTATTTCCTTGATTGGTATTGATATATTTCACCTATACCTGCACAATGAACAAACAAGTTAGAACATAAAACATATTTTGGATTACAGACCATGATGCTTTTCTTTCTTGATTTTGTCTTTCTGATTTGGTAATTGCATCTCTTGATCAGCTATCTCTTTTGTTTCTCCTTGAACATTATTTGATATGGTTCTGAATATGATCAATTTATCTTCTCTCTCTTACTATTCATTAGATGGTTGCTACTCCATAAAAGTAGATGGTACTTTTTATTGATTTGATTATGTGTATGAAAAGTTTTGGAACCCAAAGCTCTAACAAAGCTTTTTGCAGGTATTCTGGAGCTCACCAGATGGAGGAAGTTGAAGACCAACTCAACCTTGGGATTCATCATTTATAGGAAATGATGGGTCCCTCTACTTTTCTTATGCATTTCTATTCCTTCAGAAGTAAAATTTACTTTTACGTAGCATACTCCAGTCACTCCCACGGCTTGTGTGGGACATATTTAAACACTTTTGAATACAATCAGTTATTTCACTTTATGCAATGACTTATGTATACTTTACTTTCTGAATCAAATACATAGCACAAAACAACTGAATCTCTTTTAAAGCACATGTTTAAAACATGAAGAAATGACAGTTTATAAATACCCCTCTCTTGAAACTGCACTAAAATGTACTAAATAATTAGCAACAACATAACTGAAAAATGAAGTCAGTTAGATACCTGTCATTCTTTGAATGCCTGCTTTCTTTCCTTTAGTCATTTTCACTTACTAGGATGGTTTGACTACCCAGCTTGAGCTGTCACATGATCCTGATAAGTGATCTTGTGTTGCTCTTTTGTCAAGACATCAAACACTAATTGGATGATCATGCACATAAAAATAATCTCTCTACCCCTTCTTCAACAACTGTTGTCTAGGCCTCACTAAATTAGGTTGCAAACATAATTTAGTAACATTTACATGATCGTGTGTAAAGGTCTGTGTATTTATGCAGGTTTTTATGAAGAGCCTAGTGGAAGGAAGAGACTTAAAAGCAACTGAAGTTAGCAATGCTAGAATCTTGGGGCGTCAAAAATCTAGGAGTACACGATCGTGGACTTTATTGGTAGTTTCTTTTATTTTCTGTTGAAAACACTTAAGACATTTCATGGCTCCACTCGGAGTCTTTACTATGTTAAATTTAACAGACATCTAGTTTAGTTAAAAAATCTATTTTTTTGTTGAAGACTTCTTCAGTGGCATTAATGTGCCACCTGAAATCTAGGATTTTGGTATTATAGATTATGGGTAATTCCTAAAAACATATAGGTTATGTTCTGATATGTAATGAGAAAGTAATATTCAACAGTTATGGTCTGTGATATGATTTTTATGCTATGAATGAATACAATCAAGCTTTGTTCTGAGTCAATCTATTTTGAATAATGAAAATGCGAATGGAATTATTTTGAAGTTGTTGAACCGATGCATGTGATTTGAATCGGTAGAAAGAGCTGGCCACTCGAAGGATATAGGAATAGATAAGTATTCTAAATGTTGTGAATCTATTTTGTTTAAACTTTGTTTTGTGAATGTTTTACATTGGTTTAGACTTTTGTTGAATGGTGTTATGATAGAATAAGTATTGTGTGACCCCTATAGGATATTGTGTCTTAGTTATGTTTGTCAAGTTCTGTGTGTTATGTTATAATTTCTGGAGCTCCTGTTCAATAGAGAAATTCATTACAATTGATAGTGCAAATCTATATTTAAGAAATTTCCCTATTTTCTTAGCTTAATCTGTTCCTTTTGAATCTTTAGTTAAAAATTGATATGTTGCTTTATAGTTTAGAGTTTGTATGCTTTCTAGGATAAATTTCTAATGCTTCATAGATTAAAGATTGTATGCTTTTGTAACGCTTGTAACTCATAGACAAGGCACAACAACCATTTAAAAAAAAATGTGATAAGGTAACTTGTACGTTATACTCCTAGGGTTCTTTGGAGATATCATGGAATACTAATCTATTTATTAAACAAGGAAATATAACCCCATATGTCTCCTCTTAAAACGGACATACTCAGGAGATAAATACGGTAAGAGTCTCATCAAGAAACAAAAATGACGGGGTATGCATGAGGGCCTAAAATGCGGGAAGTATGATCTCAAGCTTATAATTGTTTTATGAAATCTACCATTAATCTATAATCCTTAACCTTAACCTATAGGGTGCTCAACTCATCACTAAAATGTCACTTAAAAGGAATAAATCCTATTCTAAAAATTGAATTGCTTTAATATGACCCTAAAGTAATAAATCTTTAAGCAAAATATTAAACATTAGGGAAGAAGGAATAGTGTAACCTTATTGGTAATTTATTTTAAGTCCATCCTACCTAAATAATAAATTTAGAAGTTATCCAAAGGGATGGAATATTGATTATTTATATATCGTTTAGATGCAGTGTATAGTTGTGAACTACAAAATTTGAGAATCATCATTGGTGTGTTATTTCTTAAAAATACATAAATTACAAATAAACAAATATGCAATATTTTATAAAAAATATTCATTTATAAAGAGGGCCTTTTAGCAGGGAAACTAAAATAACATAAAACTCAAACTTCAAATTATCAACTTTTATTATTTATACTTATTCTCACGATAAGTAATTTGATTAGAAATGAATATATAAAAAGTATATCTACTCCATTTCCATTGACAATTCACACCCAAAGGATAAAAAGTTTTACCATTCTAAGGTTAAATTAGGTATGTATAACACTCTATTTGGACCTAACTGCCAATGCATAAAATCAAGGAGTAATTATATTAAGCAACAAAGAGAAGGAAAAGAAAAGCATACGTTTAATTCTAGACCTTAACTTTAAACAAATTAATAATGCTTACCTTCATAGGCGGCCCTAACCCTAAACCAAAAATGTGCCCTAAACTCTCTTCTTTCACTTCTACTTTTCCTACCTTCTCTACTGCCACATCCAGGTCTCCATAGACAAGGAGAAACCAATGAGATAGTAGCAGTAGCCATGACTCTATAGCCCATACAAGTTGATCAATAGGCAAGGTATGCAAGGGAAGGTACCCAATCTATTTGTTTTGTTTTTGAGTTCTAAAGAACCCTAATTTATTTTAATTTACTCTATTTGTTGTCTTAGGGAGGCACATTGGGTGGAAGATGCAAGAGGTAGTTCAGAGCAGTGAAATCCACCTGAGATAGGTAGCCACCATGAAAACATTAGTTGGAAGAGATTAAAATTTTAAAAGATAAATCAATTTTTTCAGCAATCATCATGATCCATTGAGTAGAGGGTTGCAGTTGTAATTATCATTAGTGAATCATTTTTTTGAATTGGTATTGTTCTTGCCATTGGTTCTTTGCTATTTATTGGATTCCAACGAGCATTTATCTTGTGATTCAATAGGGTTGTGGATTCTTGCCATTCTAGAATCTAGATTAACATGATTTAGTTTTATTTCTCCATTTCTAGGAGTAGGATCTTACTCTAGGGTTGGAACTGGGATTATATATCTATATATATATATTTGTATTGATCAAGTCCTGGGGTTAACTCATCTTAATCAGTGAAGTCACTAATAGAGAATCTTATCCTAGTCTATAAGGGACTTGAACACAACACTATAGGTGATCAAACTACAACAACCTCTTCCACGACACAAATAGTATGCATTCTTCCCATTTCCAAGCTGAATTAGGTCCTTTGTTTTCACCCCTCCACCGTGTTACCATCTCACACTTGCCTCTATTTTTTCGTTGTTCTCTCTGCTTGTCCAATAGCGTTGCCTCCCACTTAGCACTCCACTATTTTAATGCACCCTTAACTATCGAATGGCTGGTGAGTACCTTTTTGATGCCTTAGCTTACTTGTGATGATGGATTGGTAAGGCAAAAATAAATATTATCTCATGTTCACAACTGTGGCCCCATGGCACCCTAGATGACACAACATTGTGCTAAATTATTTCTTTCCATTGATAATAGATGAAGTAACACCAAAATGTAGCCTTTTGTATAAGGGTAAAATAGAGTAATACAATGAGAATCATGTGATCGCTGTGTTAATAGAGATATAATTGTTATGCCAGACAAACCAGTCGTACATAAGGCTTAACATGGTTAGAGTTTCTGTCAATGGAATATTTTCAACTTCCCACAATGTGTGCTATCTAGCCAGCTATCAAACAGGACATTAAGCAACTTAAACAATATCATACTACTTTTCCAGAAATAGGAATACTTCACATGCGAAGAAGCAGACACACCTATGTATTTTATACACTTTTAAAATTTCAAAGGTTCATCATTTACATACATAATCATTGACTTGATCACATGGTACTTGTGTAGTATTAATACATATGATGATCCATAATCTTACAAACATGCATGATTGATATTATAACACGGACTTGACCACATAATCTCTCTTGCTAGCTATGCACTGAAATTATCAACAAGGTGCTTGAGGTTGTCACACATAATAGTAACTTCTCATTTTGTTTATTGGAAATTCTTTTTTTTGGTACTTTGTAGGAATACAGTGTTCGACTAAAGAAGGTAGAAGACTGGGAAGCTAGATCCTTTTGTGTGAGGAAGAGATCTAACTGGGAAACATATATCCTTTGAATTGTTTTTTGTTTAGAGGGCTAGGAGCCTTGTAAGCTTCTTGTGCTTCACAGAGTGAGATATTGGGTGCTCTGCATAAAATAAGAACTTGATGCCAATGACAATGACAATGGGAGCTCACCTCCCAACCATAGGACTGAAAATTAGTCCACCCCCAAGCTCTGAGGGCACATGGTAAACCAAGTAAACAAAGACACAATACATACAACATCACACACCAATCTATTTCAAGGAAAAAAAAACAAATACACAGGGCACATACATCAACCCACATAGAATATAATTACATGATTAATTTCATTTCTACACTTTCCATCCTTCCCAAACATAACACAATACTCCCCATCCCAAAACAACTATACAACATGATGGTGACTTACATTCGACCCTTACAAATGCACATAAGAATTCACCACTTAACAGACTTTAAAATAATACAATTCACTATAGAATTTACAATCAAACAAAAAAATTTCCATTTTACTACTCACAAAATTTATAGCCAAACAAAAAATTTCAGCATTAACATACCTTACCACAATATGCACAGGTCTTAGACCCTACCTTCAGCCCAACGTAATGCAACAAAAACTTGGATAAAAAACCTTACTCCCCCTTTTTTTTCCCCAAAATATATCCTTATTCCCCCTTCAACATTTTCCTTCTTTTTTTATTTTTATTATTTTCTATCAGCTTATGGAGGAGACAAGTGTCCTCTCCCTCTCCTCTAGACTTGACACACCTCTCCTACAATATTTCCAAATGTCTTCACCTTGGAGCCACATGCAAAGAAGGAGCCTCCATGTGTCTTCAACCATGGTGAGTCATGGGTCCCCAACCACCACTAGAGGATGGGCTGAGGTGGGTGACACCTCACCCATTTCCAAATAATTAAAAATTTCGTCACCAAAGAAAAGGTAATTTTTAGAAAATAATTTTCTTGTTCAAAAATTAATTTTCATACGTCAAAATGCCCCCCAACAATAACCTTATGACATAGGACTTTCAACTTTATAAATACAAAGGAAAACACTCTTTTTAGGGCAATTTAAACCTTAAAAAGTAATTACACAAATAAATAAATAGATAAATAAATAAACCTTAACAAGGCCTTACTGAAAACACATAGATGCACTAGACATGACTATAATGAACACACTCCCCATACCATACCGAACACATTCCTCATAATAAAATCAACTTCACGACATAATAGACTACATTACAAATCACACGAGACCTTAATCTCTCCATATGGATCAAGGTTGGTTTCACTGGTTAAGCACAATAGAGTTTGCCATGTAACCTCTGAATCCCATTATCATCAGGGCCAACCTACATTCTCAGGTTACAATTGTTAGTCCATCATGTATATGCATAGGAATAGATGAAGTGAATAAACATTACAATTTTCATCATGTAATTCACAACATAATCATTCGTAGTTCATCAATTATCATACTAATATTTAATTTTCCAAATTGAATACCAATCTTTCATTTTAAAGATTATTTAAATGCACCATGATAAGATATAAAAATGTCTACCATTCAATAGAATTGCATTAAAAGAAGGTGAAATCACATGATTAGTGATATATATATATATATATATATATATATATATATATATATATATATATATATATATATATATATATATATATATATATATATCATATCAACCATAACTTAACCATATCATCAACTGAGTCATAAATTAGAATCGTAAAATCCTCATCATATAATAGGTCATACAAGGAAAACTATACAAAAGTTGACTCATACAATCCTAAAACAACACAAAATAATATGGATAGCAGTCACTGAGGGGTGGGTCTCATATCATAGAAAAATAGTTCAATAAAAGTACTTCAAAGATAGCTCAAACATATAACATAGATTAGATTAAAATAATTGTCATGCACTAATGTCATATAACCTCTAATAGATGTCATCACATAGAGAACAAAAAGTTTATTGTAAATGTTCTCCAAGCAGTCTTATCATAACAATATTACTAGGGAAAGGTCGAGTGGCCCTACATATGGCCTTACATTCTCCCCCTTGCATAGACTTCCTCTTGGAAGTCGTTAAGAGAAGAGAGCTACCTATTAAAATCAACAAATTACTTTACCCCATCATATAACAATAAACAACCATATTATGTCAAGTCACATCAATGCAAGTTAATCCACATACCTTATTTTAGATAGCTAAACATGTCCTTAATTCATCTCTACTATCATGAATATATCAATTTATAACTAAGGAATTGAATCAAGTCACCGTATCCTGCTCTAGTCAATAATTTCTAACACCTAATTCTCGACAACACTCAATGACACACATATCACATAGACTTAACTCCACATATAACACATTATTCAAAATAGAATCTTTTTCACATCACATATCTCTCCTAAGTGAAACACATGATGAAGACCATACTCGCATGTCACATAAGCTTAACTTCACATATAACACACCATTCAATTAGAATTCATTTTCACATCACATACCTCTCCTAAGTGAAACACATGATGAAGACAATACTCACATGTATCAATCTATACTCATCACAAAGACATCACATGACTCACATCACAAGGCTCAACAAGAATGGGTATTATGAGGAGGACAACACTAACATACCACTGAGTAATCCATAGTGCCATGGAGCCAATAACTAATAAATGAATAACCATGTCATGTAGAATCATTGTGCCAGTATCCAGTTTAGTGTAACACCATATAATCTCATCTCCAAAGGAAACCAATATCATCCATACCATAGTGCCAAGTAACTGTATAGGAAAGATGGTCTCAGGGTCCTCTCAAGGATCTCACCATACATTTCCTCGTGTGAACAAGATTCCCCAGGCCATCTACTCCCCTATACAATCTGTTAGTGATCCCTCTACGATATGACAGTAAACAATAGTCACATTACTCTACACATACCAACAGTTACAACATTTAAGTGCCTCAAAACAAGAAAGTTAAAGAAGTCAAGCAAACTCATAAGTTAAACCTCAATAAAATAAAATAAAATAAAACAAATATAATGAATCATAGAAGTGGAGATCAAATAACAATCATTACATTATTCTGAGTTTATACAAGAACATGTCCTTGAGGAAAAAGGATTAACTCAACATAAAAATGGCCAATTAGCCCAAACTGACAAAACACTGCTGGCTTGTAAGCAAAATATTCAACACATAAATAAATAATCCAACAATCTCTTAGAAATTTGCACAATCGATCACCATGCAACCTTGCACTAAGGCCAGCTATTGGGAGGAGGGGAATTGGGTGGACTTACTACCACCATAATAGATAAATCATATAGTGGTCTTATACCACATAAGATAATAGCATGCAATATCATGGTGGTCTCAAACCACATAGAATAATATGGTGGTCTCAAACCACATGAAACAATAGGGTGGTCTCAAACCACATAATAATAGGGTGGTCTCAAACCACATGAAACAATATGGTATTCTCAAACCACATAGAAATAATAGAGTGGTTTCAAACCACATAATAATATGGTGGTCTCAAATCACATGAAACAATATGGTGGTCTCAAACCACATAAAAATAATAGGGTGGTCTCAAACCACATAGAAATCAATGATAAATCACCATGTCATAATGAGCATGTTCCACACAACCTGGGACAGCCTGATCATATATCTACGTGAAAAATCCATACAAAAAGTCTCATGCCTCACACAACCTAGAACCTACCATCATACCAAGGTCCACTAACATATGCCACAAATGAGTCATCTATATGATATGACATCCACGTCACAAAAGAGAATGCACAAGCCTGTATGGTTATCATGTACCATGTGTCTAAGATATCACATATGTATAAAGTCATTTGCATTTATCTCATGTAGAGAACAATACACCTCATACTTATACTGATAGCCACATCAAAAGTCATGTCGTCCTTGTAACAAGGTATCAATCACTATTATCTCACTACACATAAACTATCATTTTATCAAGCTGCCATCCAAATTACCATGTCACACTTATCTTAATTTATGATTATCATCTCTCTGAACATCCTGATAGCACATAATGTGTCAATGCCCAAAGTTACCAATCCCTTTTGTTTGCGACCAATCTTAAATCTCAAAATCCAATGCTATAACACCATTTGCATCCAATGTAGTGTTGGTATCTAATAACTGATAGTAGCTCCCCATATACTAGAAAACCATGATGACATCAATTACCCAACACCAATAGTGTCATCAGTTCCTAGGTCATATGAACTGCCATGTGTCTGTAACCAGAAATGAGTATAGGCTTAGGGCACATTAGCGTCCATCCTCTACCCATGGAACAATAGAAGGGAAAAAGGGTTTGCACTACGAACCAACTAATGTGGGGAGGGGAGAGGGACTGCACTCCAATTGTGACTATGAGGGAATACCCTCAATAGGGGCCACCATAGCTCTCCCTAAAATAGTTATGTCCCAAAAGATGCCTTCACTCCTTCATCAACCCCTAGTTACACTAGCGTGCTCTCATCTGAATGGGAGGGCCGACGCTAGGGGTGGACTAAACATCACAATACAAAGGAACACGAAGAGTGAATCACACATGTCTAATTAGCACATATCAAACCCATTGCTATAACATGTCTAAGCTAGGCCAACATAGTTATTCACATACATGTATAGTTATCACAAAGGGAATGCATAAGTGGATCACACATTATGTCCACAAAACCCTCCTCCCCAAGTTGGATACTCTGTATCACATACTTGAGGTACGACCGCAACATTCACTGATATTTTCTCATCACAACACATATCCACATTACACATGTACAACATTACAACATCACAACATTATCTAGGATAATCACTTAGGTGGCCACTGACATTCACAACATAATATAAGAAACATAAATTTTTTTCTAGTTCATTACTTAATGTTGAAATCAAAATTTCACATGCAATCTATTATGCATAGGTACTCATTTCAAGAATAACTTAGTAGGTCATAATGTATATCTTAACTTATGCTAAAAGTCTTTACAAAACACTTACAAGCCAATCAATTCCTCAATTGCTAAACAATATAATTTTGTGATTCCATATTCATGATCTTATCTTACAAAAATCTCTACAAGAACCCTTTACAATGAACTCATTTTAATATGCATTAATTAACAATTAAATTTTAATTACAAGTTATCTAAGGCATCACCAATTTAGCTAAATCCTTTCTATGTATGTGAGAACAATTCATTTGTAAAGTTGTTGAACACACTAACAACAAGTCTTATACAACCAAGTAGATAGGAGAATAAAATAAAACATGAAAATCAAGCTACATCTCATTTATCATCTAATAATTGTAGAAATATGATTCTCATTTCCCTATCAATTTCTAGTCTAAGACAATGCAATCTGAATGCCACCAAATTACCTAATAAATTTATCACATCAATTAGCATTATCCTTTGTGACCTTCAATAGAGTAAATTCACAATATAACATACAAGGAATTTCTGTATATACTAAATATAAGACATAAATGTGTAACCATATAACTAACCTCGATATCATGCAAAGAATCTCAAGAAACATAAAGTGACAAATAGGTCTTCTTATCTAATTACTATCCTACCTACTTCATACCCAGAAAATGCACAATGTGTGAGCAAGAACGGGCCTCATCTATTCACATGTTAGGGTTCACATACTACTCACGAACATATTCACAACACCTGAGAAGATTAACCATCATCCTAGTCCACATTCGAGAAAGGTAACATCAAGACTATAAAACTATCATTTATTATTCCTTGACATAATAGTGAAGTCCACAACTAACAAGTTGAAACTTACAGAAAACTATTAGTTTTCAAGACATGTGCATACAAAAGTTTAGACCCAACAAACACTCCCCAGAGTTCCCATAGTTGTAAAACCTTGGTTCTCTGATACCTAATGTAACGCCCGTAACTCACAGACAAGGCACAACAACCATTTAAAAAAAATGGTTGTTGTGCCTTGTCTGTGAGTTATGAGCATTACAACTTTCTAGCTTAGATTCATTTTGTTAAAGGCTTTTTCAAAGATTTAGAAAATCATTGCTAAGTTGAGATGTCTGAATCCATTCCCTATTGTAGACAACCTTGGACACTACCCGGTCGACATAATTGACATATTTTAACTAAAGTGTTAGGATTTAACGACAACCTGTCACTTTTTGGCATCGTTGCTGGGGATCTTCTTTTCTAGTGTTAATAGGAGAATACTTGGATACCTCTTGTTAGTAAGAACAAAAGTAGTTGTCAAACTTATTTTTCTGCATGGTCAAGAAATGAGGTTCGCACGGAAGATTCATACCAAAAACCCACCCACTAGTTGTTCCAACTGCAAATAGAGAGGTAGAAGTCTTAGCTGAAGAATTTTATTACGAATTGATCAATCATGATCAAATTGAGACTTCCAACATACCTTGGATACTGGACAATCAGACCAAATATTTGAAGAGGAAAGCATTTTTTTCAACATCATGACTGATAACAACAACGACTCGTTTAATGGAAGGAGAGCAAATCATGAAGACGGTGATAACCTGAACCCACGGAGAGCAGCCTAAACATTCACCTATCCTATTTCTCTTAATGCTGATGACGATTCACCTATGAAAAAGATTTCACCTTCCATCTTACCAACCTTCAAAGTATTGTCTTCTGAAGACCCAGACCAATTCCCTTTTGAGTTTAAAGTTCTGTATCAGACATATGACTACAAAAAGGATAATCATAAACTAAAACTCTTTCCCTCTACTCTGATAGACTCTGTAATGCACTGGTTCATGGGATTCATCTTAGGATCAATAACCACATGGGATGAAATGGAGACTGTCTTTTTAGACAAATATCAGAGCTACTGTAGAGTCAATGATAGGAAAGAAGAATTGTTCAAGCTAAGGAAAAAAGAAGATGAGAGCCTAGAAGATTACTTGGATAGGTTTATCTTCTTATCCAAACGGTATGGAGAAGAGACAATGAGCCCATAAATTTTGAAGACCATATTTCTCAAGGGGCTCGATGAGGATGTTAGGAGAAGCCTAGACTTGATGGGAAAAGATGATGTGTCCCAACTTGAACTCGGTGATATTGTTGATTTATGTAGAAATTTCTCCCAGACTCACGAAGGAATCCGTAAGTCTAGTCTATTGAGAGGTTCAAATGAAATTGGCAAACTAAGAGAGGAGACAGCTAATCTCAAAACTAACATCCTAGTTCAGTTAAACACCACTCTAGATGGGATACAAGGTAAAAATCACAATCCTAAGACCTTGTCCATCTACTGTCCCAGATGTTCGAACAAACGTCTGTTAAGGGAGTGTCCCTTAGATAAAGCTGACAATTGTCAAATCTGTGAAAGGAGTCATGCCACTAATCAATGTGAAATATTGAATGCACTTAAAAATTCCAAGAAAAAGTCATCTCACATTGAGGAAGAAGTCAATTATGTGGGCCAAAGACCAGGAGGGAATTTCTCCTATGGAAAAAATTCCAACTCCTCATGCCGCCCTCCAAACAATTGGGGTAACAATTAATGGATGACACCTTGGCCTCCAACACCACCTAATTGGGGCTCCTATCCTCCATGGGGACCACCTGAATGGGCAAACAAGGTCTGGGGAAATCCTCAATGGGCAAATCAAACTCGACAACAATGGTACCCTCAGAATCCTACCCCACAATGGAATAAACCTCGAAACCAATTCTATCATGGTCCAAGGTAGATGCCAAATCCACAACAATACCTCCTGATAACTCCCCAAAACACTCATCAAAATGAGCAAGTCAATCAGCCTCAACTACCAGTAGACACCTAAAAATGTCTCAACCCTTCAACCACTCTTCAACATCACCCATACAACTGATTTCTCATCTAATTAATTAATTAAATTTTTATTTAATTTATTAACTATCCAACACTTGAACCATTCACCAATCCTTCATCAATTAACCCCTAAAATTGAATTAATTTCAATTTATTCAATAGTCACACCTTTTAACATTACCCCAATTAATTAAATAAATATGTCAAAAATTTATTTGGTTAATTTGTCCACTTCCCTAAATCTAATTGTATTCACCTAAAATTGGCTCATCTTGAATTAAATAAATATTTTATATTTATCTTAATTCTTATTTCTTCTAACAATTAAATAAATACTCTAAGTTTATTTGATTGGTTCATTATCCCATAATTAAATAAAATCAATTTATTTAATTAAATTCCCTAAATTCTTCTAATGTCTCACATAATTAAATAATCCTACATTATTTAATTAATTCCCAAATTACTCTATCCTAAGTCCTAATTTCATAAACCCACCTCATCTTTCCACCTCACCTTTTCCACCTCACCATGTTACACATGTATTAAATATTTTAAATATTTAATTAGCTAATATTCCCTCACCCACATGTCCTATTTATCCTCCAGTCAGAATTAGTTAACTCATCAATCAAATTTGTTAACTAATTAGTCATTTGAGTTCACTGATTAATTAATTCAGTCAACTCCCCAATCAATTCACTTAACTGATTGGTTCATTCTATTAACTGATCAATCAATTCAGTCAACTCCCCAATCAATTCACTTAACTAATTGGTTCATTATGTTAACTCTTCAATCAATTGTGTTAACTCCCCTATTGCATGATGGAGCTTGGACACTTGTCCTCTTTCCATTCGTTGCACATTCCTCAACCATTCTCAACCTTTGATCTTCTTACTTCTTCTCAACCGTTGATCTTCTCTCACATATTTCTATAAATGGAACCCTCTTCTTCTTCATTCCATATCCATCGTTTGAGAAAACTTATGCTACAGAGATAGCGGCGTGCCTTTGTGGCACCCCTACTCCCATTTAAGCCTTCTCATTCATACTCCATTTCTGTATTTGAAGCTCATCTTCAAATACATAAGTATCACAACCATTCTTCCTTTGTCATCTTCAACAAGCAAGCAAGCAACTAGCTTCTGAGGGCTTCATCACCAAGATCAAAGAAAGATAGGCGAACTATGGAAGGTGAAAGGTAAAGGTGCAAGGTATTATTTGTTATTGTTTTAATCTCCTTTTATCTTCAGATTTCGTAGATGTTTGGGTTTTTATAATCTTTTGGATTAACCTATTTTTCCCCTCACACTAATTAATTAGATAAATTATACTTATTTGATTAATCCGCCCTACTAATTAGCCTACCCCTAACCTAGTTGATTAAATACCTATTATTTAATTAGCTACGCTAGCCTACATGACCCCTAGACCTAGAATAATTAAATAAATCATTATTTAATTAATCCTAAACCCTGATTACCCCACTCACTTATTTTCTCCAGCCACATTAACTAAGTTAATCACCCTGATTAACTTGGTTAAATCATGCTTAACACCTTCTCCCACACCCACAAATTAAAAATTACAAAAAATACATAACCCCTCCAACTCATTTTTGCCATTTCCATGATAAAACATCTTCCACTTTTTTAGCTTACAAATGTAAGAGCCTAAAAATGTACATGTGTCCTATAACCTTCACATTTCCACATAAAATAGAATTTTTAATTCTACCTCCTCCCTAGGAAATTAATTTTTAATTTCCTCACACATCTAAATCACATTTAATGCTAAGTCCTCCTCAAAATGA
Source organism: Cunninghamia lanceolata (assembly GCA_027924645.1). Lineage (NCBI taxonomy): Eukaryota > Viridiplantae > Streptophyta > Pinopsida > Cupressales > Cupressaceae > Cunninghamia > Cunninghamia lanceolata. Next base: position 17,478,220 of record BSBN01000112.1, on the reverse strand, counting down.
ATAAAAGATTCATTTTTATTCTCCACCATCCAATCTTGTTGATCAAATCCTAGCCCTCCATCTCACAATCAATCTCATCCCTTGATCTCAACAATCAATCTCCATTGTTGGATCAAAATCGCCTCCAATTTGCCTATAAATACAAGCCTCCAAAAGCCATTTCATCATCCAATTTAAAGTAATCTTAGTATGCTCAAATTTTCCTTCAATTTCTCCATCATAGCTATGTTATGGTAGAATTTGCATTGGCATTTAGAGAGCATTTCACATTGCAAATGATAGTTTGGGTATAGCTAGGACTTAAGGGTGCAAAGTCCTCAACCTTATCAAGGAGCGAGGAGCTAGGATGCTTTGAAAGGTATAACTTGTTTGTTTACTTGTTTTGTTTCATGTTTTTATGCATTCCTAACTTCTTCATCTTCATTTAGCACCCTCGATGGGACCCCATGGTCCCAATCTAACCATTTGTTTGAGTTTTCTTGCAAGGAGTCAAATAAGGAGGAGTTTCAACACCAAAAGCTCTCAGTTTGGCACTATCTATCTACAGAATAATGCCATTTGGCATTGTTTTGGCACCATAATTCCATGACATTTTTAGCATGTTAAGATTAGGAAAAAAAATTTAGGTTGTTTTTGGAAGTTTTAACACATTCAGTGTTTAGAGCTCTCTATTTTTATCATAAACTAACAGACAAAGGGGGTCCTAATGGTGAAATTTATTTTTTTGCATAACCCTATTTTATTTCACCCTCAACCAACTGTTCTTTTTTCTCTAATCTAGTTCTTGGTGTTTGTCGAACAGGATAGGAGGCCTTCTAACCCCATTTGACATGTTTGCTGAAAGTTAACATTCCTTTTTTAGTAGATTTTAGGGACAATTCACGGATTAGCGCCATATTCACACAGAATGGTGCCACTGAACCAGTTAGTTAGGTAAGATAGGTAACAGACTGTTTAGTGCCATTTCCAACATTTTTAGCATCATTTTCCAAATTTGTAGTGCCATGTTAGAAATTAGTGCCATCTGCCTTATTTTTAGCACCATCTTTATTTTGTTGTCTGTTGTCTGTTTACTCCTAGAATCAAAGAGTTTTAGTGTCTTTTTCTACTATTTTATCACCTTTTTCTAATTTTGAGCATCATCTAACTCTAATTTAATGCCTTTCTATTCTATTTTTGAGACTTTTTTCTCTATTTTGGTGCCATTCTGTTAACTGCTTTTTGGGATTTGTGTAGGGTACTAACACATCCGTGTAGGGTACTAACACATCCATGTAGGTAAAAGAATGCAAGACTAAGAAAAATCTTGAAACTACTAACTAATTTGTTGCAGGTTCCTTTGGTAGAAGACTCCTTATTTTCTCACTAGCTTAGTCGAACTAAATTATGAAAGGAAGCTAAGTGTGCGGAAATCACTTCCTACACCAATCTAAAGAGGAGAGAAGAGTGCAAATTCATTTTAATCCTTACAATTATAGAATTTTAACAACAACAATGGAGATATTGCATCAATACACATACACACAGAAATGAGACAGAAGATAGAGACACAAGATATACTTGGGGAAAACCTTTATCCGGTGAAGAATCCCACACTCTAAAACTTGCACAATGTATTACCAAAACTGAAATGGTTTACAATATACTTGCAATGCAAGCTCTTAGGAGTCTTCAACACTCATATCTGAAGAGAAACCAACAGTATAATAGTACCTGTCAATCACATAATACATCTCATCTCCAAAGCACTTGTTTATATGACAAATATAAGGCAAAAATGGCTCTACATTGAGATGGGCATCCAACATGGCCTCATGGTCCAAAACCCATGCCTATGGACACTTGTCTAATACTATAGGATGTTCCTGACACTTGTCAAGTCACCCCATCCCAAGGAGGTCACCTATTTCCAAAATGGGCTATGATAGATGCTCTTACGACTCTTACAACCATCATAGAATTTGTCATAGCTATTAGAACTTATAGCTATAAGAGAATCTGTCATACATACGCTATAAATAACATATTCTCTTACAAAATGTCATAGTCCACCTTGGGGTGCCCAAAGATGCCTTTTTCAAAGATGCTTCTCGACACATGTCCATACCTGTCATAGGATCTTCTATTTCTGACTCTTACATGTTATAACTTTGTCATAGGAATCTGTCATGACCGTTTCGGTCAATATGCCTTTACACACATTCCAAGATGCAGACACATGGCAAAATATTCCTACCACTAAGTGGGATGCCTATCTCCTCATGTGAGGACAAATTTACATGTGGTCATATGTCATGTAGGATGACACATCACTGTGCCAACTCCCACAATATGACAACATAGGTTTTGCATCCAAATTATACAATAGGCAATAAATAAATAAATACAATGAAATAATACAAGGAATTACCAAGGTTGAGACACGTTAATTCCCAACAAATTAGTTAGAGGGATAATTAACTTGTGTGATTTGTTTGGTTCACTTGTAGACGTATGCTCTCCCCTCACACCTTAGGGTGATCTTGGGGATCAAAAGTCTACTTGTGAACATCTTTTATGCTTTTAAGTGTTACTCGAAGGGTTACTTTTCTTGTGTATACTCTCCCCTTGCACCTAGTGTGATCTTGGGGATAAAAAAGAGAGGGTAGTTTCTTCTTAGGAGGCCTGCTTGGGGATTTCATCACCCCAAGGGATGACCTCAACCATGTATTTTGACACGGTATACAAACATTGCAATTCAAAAGATAGCTTCAAAGGAAGGACCCTCTCGTCTCCAAGCAATAGACCTCTAAGACCCTTGGTCCGCCAAGACTTGAGTGGTTGAGCATCAGCTGATTGGGACACTCCCATTCATGGACATGTGCCTCAAGTACCTTGAGTATGCTAGAGGACTCCCCTAGAAGATTGTAACTATCATAGCTTAAGACCTTTTGGTCGTATGAGACTGTAATGCAACAAATACCAGTTAGGCCCATGAAGTTACTCACTGCAAAAGCCACATTTGATTTATCTCCAAGTGCAAATGCCCTCTAGAAATGGGTGTGGATGCTATGCTTTCTCTCCCCTCATGACATAATGAGTGATCTTGGGTGATCAAAAGTGATTAGTTTCCTCCTCATGGGACTTGCACGTTACGCCTATATAAAGGCAACGAAGTGGGCTTATGGTTTCATACACTCCTACTTGAATATATACTAGGATGTTCATGTGCTTGATGTGTCTTCATGTTATGCCCCATAAAAGCAAAGTTACTTTAGTACATTGAGTCAAAAGCCATTGTGTTTGATTGTTTGATTTTTGTATCTACTTGCCCAGAAATCTCATCAACATTATCTAAAACCACTTGACCCTTTGAAAATCAAACCATTAAACATTTGATCCTTTTGAAAATCAAACACCGAACCTTTGAAATCAGAGCAGTTTACCCTTGAAAAATCTAAAATGTTGAGTCAAAAATCTAAAATTTACCAAAATTTGCCAAAATCCTAGTCAAAATCCTAGAGACTGTTTGACTTTGGCGTCATAACTCTGTTTGGCACCTTAAAATTTTCCTATGGCTCCATAAACCACTGTCTCAATGCCATTTGGCTTTGTTCTGGCACCATTTGTCTCTGTTTTGATGCCTTATGCCTAGAAATTAGTGCCATATGTAGGCCAGATCCCACATGTCTTTGTCAACCTATTTTGGAGTCCTTGAACCCTGCCTAGTCAAAATCCATGGTCACCTTGTCAAAACTTGTCAAAATCCAAATCTACCTTTGATCATAATCCATAACCTTTTTGGGTCCAAAATTCATCCATATCCTTTTCATTTGGACCTTAGAGAAAATCATTCTGATTTATTGGACCTTTTTCACCATAATCTCATCCAAATTCAATTACCAAGCCCAACCATAGTCCATATTTCTATCTCCAAATTTTATCCAACCTTTCATCCAATTCCATTTACACCATACCATTTGACCTTAGATAAACATCATTTTTGATATTTAATCTTTGATCATACCTTATCCACTAACCAAACTTTGTCCTCAATATTTCATCCCATCCCCATTAATCCTTTCATTCAAAATCATTATCCTCTATCATCCATTTGACCTTAGAATTCCAAAATCCATTTTGAATCCAAGATATCCCAACCTTAGTCCAAATTCAATCATCCTCATCCTCCAACATTATTCAACATTATCCCAATCTTATCCATATTATCCAAAATCCAACATCAAAATAAAAAAAAATCAAAATCTATCCAAAATCCAAAATCAATCAACATCCAAAGCCATACCTCAAATCAATTTTGTGTAAAGATTAAATCTAGATCTTATCATCCTCTAGTTTATAGGGTACTTAAGACTTTGTCTACCTTAAGTGCTTTTATAAATTAGCCTTTATCAACCCTTTGGATAATGTATTTCAGAGCCTAGACAACTTCCAAGTTGATATATCCTAAGGTATCCCATTTTACTTGGAGGTCATTAGTCTACCCTTAAGTGAAATAATCCTCTCCCTTTTGATTAAGGTCATTAGTCTACCTTATACAAGAAGGCATATCCTTTTATAATCCAAAGATCTATATTTATTTAAGCTCTCCATTGATTTGGACATCATCAACATTATATAAACATCCCACATTGTACAAATCCCATTCGTCCAAATCATCTAAGGTTTTCCTTGGTTGATTATTATCCAAACTATTCCAAGCACACCTTAGCCAATCCATTTTATAAATCATCATCCCTTTGAAATTCATCCTAAGGTCATCTTCAAAATCACTATCCATCATCCAATTTTACCATTTGAGATTGAATCTCTAAGGTTACCTTGATCCCAAAATCATTTTCCAAACTTCTAAGGTCATAATCCACTTCCTCCATCCTTTTACCCCACATTTTCAATAATTTTGAAAATCAACTCACCCATTGACCTTTGAGGTCCAACCTCTAAGGTTCCTCATCCAAATACATTCTCATACTTCCATCATTTATACCATCCTTAGGTTTTGAAACTTTGAGATTTATTCTCTAAAGCTAGAAACCTTTATCCAACCTATCCCTAACTTATCCACTATTACTCACCCTTAGGTTTTTTAATTTTTGAGATTTATTCTCTAAAGGTTAAACCTATATCCTTTCTCCATCACATTAAACCTATTCATATCATATTCTTCATCACCCATGTTTGAGTCCAATATTTTTGAAACAAATCTCTAAGGTCTTCCATCCAACATCATTTCCATATTCCAAAAATCATTTATTCATTCACCCCAAGATCGTAATCCTCATCCACATTTTTTCCAAACATATCCATACACAAACTCATTGCATGCCCTTGACAAGGTCACAAGCTAGGAAGAACCAAGAAATGGATGCCTTTAGGATAAATTTTGGCATAGGGATGCCTCATACTGACCAAAACAATGTCCCCATAATCCAACAACAATCAACACTTGATGGTAATGCTATGGTAAATCCATTTCCACCTATCCAACCAATCAACACCAACAATATAGATCAAGATGTCTTAGATTTTACACAAGACACCGATTCCATGGACATTCTCGATAGAGTCCTAAAATCGGATCCAAATAGATATCTTGAATTTCTCATTCAAAATGGTTCCACCATACCCATGACTTCCTCTTCTAATACCAATCCTAATACGTCACAAACTTCCAACACAACCACAAACCCTATTGTTGAGCATCAACAATCACATCAAATGTGACCACATCAACACCACAAATCACCCTCAACATCCCCAACAATACCATGCACATGAGTGCTTCCACAAGTATGCCTCAAATTGATGCTAATACTATAGCATTCATGACACAATTATTCTCCCAACCACCTCACAACACATGAAATCTATGTAACAACCCCTCATCCAACTTCACATGCATACCACCTCTAATTTCCCAACCACCTATTACATCTTCCATCTAAACCTCACAACATAATCCTAATCAAAACCTGCAAATTCCACCACATGTTCTATAACAACTCCTCGCTTATCAAAAATACATTGCCCATCAAAATCAAAACCAAAATCTAATCCCACAAAATTAAAACACCCAAATCAACAAATCCCCAATTTTCTTCAACATCTCATCCAAAACCAACAAAACAATGTGGCACAACCACCACCCACGCAAGATTTACCTAGCATTATGTAATCTTTGATCCAAAAGGTTGATGAAATGCATCATTGATATAAAAGAAAGCAAATTCTTTTGAGAATATTTGCCCGTACCCATTCAATAGGACTATCCACATGCCACCTTTTCCTAAAAAAATTGAAATGCCAAAATTTGACAAATATAAAGGAAAGGGAGACCCTAGGGAACACCTTAGGGAGTTTTATATTTCTTGCCTAGAGGTCTCATATGATGACACATACTTAATGAGACTCTTTCCTAGAAGCCTCAGTGGTCAAGCTACCAAATGGTTCGCTTATCTTCCCCACGGAATTAAAACATTCCATGAGCTTGTGGAGAAATTTGTAAATCATTTCTCCTATAACTTTGAACATGAAATATCTATGACCAATCTTTGCAACACAAAACAAAAGAGTGGGGAATCTTTTGCCACCTTTTTACAAAGGTGGAGAATCTTAGCAAGCAAACTCCCTTGGCCCATTCCCAAAAAATAATTAGTCACCATGTTTGTGACTAATCTCAACCAAGAAATGGGATTCCATTTACAAATCCAATGCGCATCAACCTTTGAAGAGGTTACTGACAAAGGGACAACCATCGAAAGAACCCTTATCGCTAAAGATTCTATAAAACTTTACAACAACAACAACAAGACCAACAACAACAATAATAACACCAACACTTCCCACACAAACAACAACGCACAATCCAACGACAAACCCCACTTTTGGGGTAAAAACAAGAATACCCTCAACGACAGTGTCACCAATATGGAGGCCATCCAAAACATACAAACCCACTCCACCAAGTACATCCAACAGCAACAACAATGTAAATATTCTAAGGGGACTGCTAAGACAAAATAATAACCCTAAAAGGAAGTTCACACATGTAGGAGAACCTATCGAAAATGTCTTGAACAACCTTGTGAAGGAAGACTTGATCACATTACCCCCTATCCAACCCTATGATAAAAATTAGTTTAAACCCTCTTGGTTTGATGAAAATGCCTATTGTGAATATCATCGTGTGAAAGGGCATAAAACATCTAACTGCGTGAGGTTGAAACATTATATACAAGACCTTATCGGACGATGTGATATAACCATCAACGAACCTCCAAAACAATTACTCAATGCCAATCTAGGAGCATACAAGGATCCACTTCCAGATCAAAACAAAGGAAAAGCCTCATCCTCCCTACAAAGTCATGCCACCTCCTTCTTCTTTCAATTCCATTGTGGGTCGTATAAAAGATTATTCCAACCACATCAACACCATCACTATTAGAGCTAAAACACCCAATTGCGCTGTTACCACTCATCATGGCCATGTCTCCATCCATGGAGCTCCCACCAATGATCAACCTTCTACATCTGTAGCCATCAATCCACCATCCACCCATAAATACAATCTCCTAGATCACCTTAGGAAAACTCCCACAAAAATTTCCATCCTCAAACTACTTCGCACATCTCCCCTCCATAAGGAAGTCCTTAACAAAGCCTTAATGGAAACCAAGTCCCTACCAACTTGAATATTGATCAATTCCAAGCCATGGTAGGCCACATTGCCTCACCTCACTGCCTCACATTCTTGAAAAAAGATTTACATACATCCAATGCCACACATAATGAAGCCCTACACATCAAAGTCCTAATCCACAAACATACCATCAATTGAGTCTTAATAGGTGGTGGCTCCAGCATAAATCTTTGCACTCTAAAATTACTAAAACATTTGGGATACTCCAATGTGGTTGTAGACTCTAGTGAATGTATAACCATCAAAGGATATGATGACTCTGAGAGATTGTCTGAAGGGACCATCAAGCTTCCCATCTAAGTGGGACAAAAAAAATTAGAAACCAAATGTCAAGTACTTGATCTTGACCTCCCATATAATATCCTCCTTGACTGACCATGGATTCATGTTATGCAAGCCATCCTATCCACTTTCCATCAATGTTTGAAATTCCCCTACAATGGCACAGAAATCACTGTCTATGCCGATCCTCGTCTTTTCCAATACTATAGCTTCTTGGAAGGACATGACCACACTTTCTGTCCATATAATAACACCACACAAACATCCACTCCTCGTTCTAATCCTACATGATCCACTTCATACATTGATCCTTCCAACATCTCAATCACATCACAAACATCCACTCCTCTCGAGGTCAAGATCAAAGTAACATGGGGTGTGGTGAATATGACCTACATGACACATTTTGTGTGGGCCAATTACCAACATTCCCTAAGACATTTGGTGCTCCTAAAGAAGACGAAGTCTCTACAGTGGTCATCAAATGTAAGCCATCGCCAACCTTCGAGAGAAAGCACCTCCTTGAACAAGATGTTCTCAAAGACATATCCTCTTGGTTATACAAAGATGAAGACAAAGAAGCTCCTACTCTCCCAACCAAGATCTATGGAAAAGGTCTCGAGATTGTCAAGTACATGGGTTACAAAGGACAAGGTGGTATAGGCCTTCATGAACAAGGAATCATTGATCCCATTCAAGAAACAAGGAATCTGTATCTTTACGAATTAGGATATGGAAAACAAGAGTTTACCCCCACTAATACTGACTATATCTTAAGTGAGGTTTCTAAGGCTTTCTCCGCAGTAGATAACATCAACGAAGAGGACCATCAAGGCTCTTTTAATGATTTTGCCAAACTTTTCAAATTATCCATATGCACCATCTAGACCCTAACTACCATGCCATCTACATCCAATGACCTACCTCGTGTTTATCCCCAACTTATATATTGGGACCAACAAGGACCCCCTATCCTTGATGTTGCACAAAATGATGAAGCAATAGCTGAAATGATGGGGGTGAGAGATTACTTCCCCCTTGGAGACCATAGGGCCAGCTACATCATGGAATTAAACACATTTGCATACTTTGGGGAGACAATCCAAACTCTTAGTCACAAATAATTGAAAATAAAAATGAAATCCCCTAGTGAAAACCACCTTGTGGCACTTTCAGATGGAGAAAAATCAAAATAAAGGATATATCCCCTAGTGAAAACCTCCTCGAGGTGCTAGGGGATGAGAGGATGGATCTCCTTGACTTGAGCTATATCAAGAAAGGTCACCAAGCCTAGTGGAAGCATCACATGAAATGAACCTTGGAATGGAAGAGACACCCAAGATCGCATTCCAAGCGTAATCCCTCACAACAAAAGAACAAGAGGCTTTCTTAGCTTTCTTCAAACAAAGGAGTCATAACTTTGCATGGACATATACCGATATGCTAGGATTGGATCCCTCTCTAGTTATCCACCGCCTTGTTGTACATCCTGATGCAAATCTAGTAAAATAGAAGCTAAGAAAATTGAATCCACAAGTGGCACTCCTCGTCAAGGCAGAACTCAAGAAACTCCTAGATGTGGGATTCATTCGCCCTATAGACTACCTTGAATGGATATCAAACATTGTACCAGTAGCAAAAGTCACTAGGGACATCCATTGCTGCATCAACTTTAGAGACCTTAATAAGGCTTGTCCTAAGGATGACTTTCCGCTACCCAAAATAGACATCATCGTAGGACATGAGATGTTGTTCTTGATGGAGAGATTTTCTGGGTACAACCAAATCAAGATATCCAAGGAGGACCAACATAAGACCTCTTTTATATGTCCATGGGGAACATACTATTGGGTTGTGATGCCCTTTGGGTTGAAAAACGTAATAGTTACCTATCAGAGGGCTATGACAGTTATCTTCCATGACCTTTTCCACAACATAATGGAAGATTACGTAGATGATCTATTGGGAAAATCAAAGACTAGAGAAGACCACTTGAATGTGTTGGATAAAATCTTTGACAGATTAGAGCAATATAAAGTGCAACTAAATCCCAAGAAATGTGTCTCCAGGGTCACCTCTGGAAAGCTCCTAGGATACATTGTGTCAAGAAGTGGAATTGAAGTTGATTCTGCTAAAGTCAAGGCTATAATGTAAATGCCTCCACCTAAAACACTCAAGCAACTTCAAAGCCTACAAGGGAAACTTTAGTCCATTCATCGCTTCATAGCACAACTTGTAGACAAGTGCCAACCATTTCAGCATCTTCTCTGAAAAAACACAACATTTGTATGGGATAATCAGTGCCATAATGCCTTTGAACAACTAAAGAAATATCTTGCTACACCACCTATCCTTATTCCACCAAGGCAAGGACAACCCTGTCTTCTATACATCTCAACAACAGAGACAACAATAGGGGCCTTGCTAGCACAACATGATGAACAAGGAAAAGAAAGAGCTATATACTATATTAGCTGCACCTTGGTGACCTATGAGCTGAATTACACTTCTATTGAAAGAGCAGGTCTTGTCATTGTCTTCACTTCTCAAAATCTAAGACACTACATGCCTAACCATAAGACAAAGCTCATTTCCAAGATTGATCCACTTAAGTATTTATTGAATAGAGAAATTCTTATAGGAGGGATGGATAAATGGGTTAGATCCTAAGTGAGTTTGATATTGAGTACATAGAAGGGAAAGCCATCAAAGGACAAGTGATTGTTGATCAATTGGATGATGCACCTATCCCAACAGAACAACCACTACTTTCAAAATTCCCAGACGAGTCCATACTAACAATAGCACCAACAACAGATACATGGAAAATGTATTTTGATGGATCCTACACACATCACGACTCAGGGGCAAGCATCTTGTTTGTTACCCCTCAGGGAGATACCATTCTGAAATCATACAAAATCACATTTCCATGCACGAACAATGTAGCAGATTATGAGGCCCTCATTATAGGACTTCACATGGCCATCAAGTGGAAAATTGAAAAGCTAACAGTTTACGGAGATTCCTAGCTAGTCATCAGGCATGTCAATAATGAGTACAAAACAAAGGATGACAAACTCCTATCCTACAAAAGGATGGTTGATGATTCAAAGATTATTTCCATGACATCCATTTTGAGCAAATTCTAAGGTTGAATAATAAACCAGCAGATGCTATGGCTACTATAGGATCCTTCGTTGACATGAAAAAGGATAGCAAAAAATGTGAGTTCCTGATTGAAGAACTACCAATGTCGGCTTGTGACATACAACAATCTGAGTTAGTGTGCGACATCATTAGTCCTTTATCTCCCTGGTATCAAGAAACCTACATGTACCTCCATGACAACATCATCCCACCCAACCTAACATCTGCACAATGCAAAACCTTCATTCATCGAGCTTCCCGCTTCACCATTATAGGAGATACACTATACAGAAAAAGTCTTGATGGTACTCTTTTACGATGTCTCAACTCTAGGGAAGCCAAAGTGGCCTTACAAGAGGTACATTAAGGCATTTGAGGGGTAGCCTCTAGAAGAACCTATGAACATCATGCACCTAAAAAGGTTCTACGCATAACCTATCAAGTATCCCAGATCAAAAATACAAAAAAAAAAAAATTCAAGAAAAACCCAAGTGCAGTAAAGCCATCCAATGGTGAAAATAACTTCGGTGACGCCTTGGATAAGTACCATGGTGAAAAATTGTCTTAGGTATCATGTGTAGTAGTCGGTTCTACCATCTAATAAGTACTCCTATCCATCATAACATTCCATATCACCTACATCCCATGGCTTAGAATTCTGAAACATTCAATTCCATCACCCACCCTTTATCACCCCACCCAAGGCTAATTCATGGAAAGAGGATCCTTGTATGCTCTCCTTGTACAACTTAAAAATCCAAAAATCTAAAAATCCAAAAATCTAAAAATCCCAAAAAATTAGAAAATCCAAAAAATCCAAAAACATTAAAAAAATCTAAAAATCCAAAATATTAGAAAAACAACAAAATCCAAAAACAATAGAAAATCCAAAAAACCCCCCCAAAATTAAAAAACTACAAAATCCAAAAAACAATCCCACCATCATCACACTCCAACATCATCCCATCTATCTCGAACCATTCCCACATCATCAAGTCAAAGTAGAACTACATATTCATCTCACCTACATCTTAAAGGTACCTTGATCCCGTGGAAATAGGGTATGTAGGTAGTTTGGAATACGAAGGAAGTATCCAGTACTCAGGTACAAAAGATGCACCCATCCAACCCACTTGGATGGTCCCTATCCCCTGAGCTTACTAAATCTAAACAAACAATACACATGCTAAGCATACTTTCAAAATATCACATCTTATGCAAAAATCATCAATCAACAAACCAATCATAACCATCACATATGGCCTGCTATCCCTTTGCCCACATTTCAAAATTTATCCAACAATATCCAATTGATTCTTGCCTTAATGGATATATTGTTCCTACAATAGTCAGAATCCATCATCCTATCAACACTTATCTTGGCAAGAGATACAATGGCTGTTTGTATGGTTCGTTGGTATTTTTAATTATCAATTTTTATCTTTTGTCTCATTTTACGAATCATTCCAAAGCTACCTTGATCTTACTATATCATGGTACGTGGTGGAAAACACCTAGAATGGGGCATGGTCATCATTTTGTATGTCGTGCTTGTGGGTTGATTTCATTACTCCAAGAATGGTATTCATATCTTGAAGATGTAAGGTCGGTTCTAGCATATTGTTCCCTATTTACATCTAAGGTTAACCATACCTTCTATGTACTAAAGAACTTATGCTATGAGTCCCCTTCCCTCATCTAGGCAATTTTATACTACCTTGGGCATGCATGAGATCAACCTATTGTTTGTGGGTCTAGTCCATGCAAAGAAAGATATATATCATCACCTTAGTCCTTTCATTCCTTGGTGAAAATATCCTCTTTTTCTATAATAAATCTAGAAATGATTTCAATAATGTCAATGCAAGTACTTAGCCTAGCTCACCCATCCCCCTTTCTATTACCAACCATCCAACACACTATTTGGACTTAGCATCTAATGATGATTAAAACCCCATCCATTTAACCACTCTAACAAACCCCCCTCCCTCATAACCTATCACCCTAACAAATTCACTTTGCATACTCTATCACATCACCTATCCCAATAAAAATCCCTCTAAAAACATGGTGTCTAGTGACCTAGTATCCCTAAACCTATCTTGGAATCATCCCTAAACTTATCCCAAACCTATTCCAACCAACCCCAAACCTATCCCAACCAACCCCAAACCTATCCAAGCTTCCTCATCCCATGGCCCATGGTTCTAAAAACATCACAAAGTATCATGACAACAACCCATCCCATTACCCATTTCATTATCATTTATCCATTAATCATTCATCATTTCCCATTTGCATTTATCATTTTTACCATTTATCCATTATCATATCCATTCATTCATCTAACCATTTATCCATTATCACTTCCCATTTATCCATTGCCATTTATTCATTTAACCATTAACCATTCATTTCATTAATCATTTTACCATTTACCATCCTCATTATCATATTCATTTATCCATTATCCATTACCATTTACCATTTACCATTGCATTAACCATTACATCTTCATCCATTTTCATACATAATATATGTTTATTAATCTAAGCATATATTCCATTTCATTTTCATCCATACATAATATATATTTATTAATCTAAGCATATATTTCATACATCTTATACATAATCCACATCATAATCCATGACAAAATCCAAATGCATAACATCCATCCATCAACAAAAAATGCATCCATAATAAAATAACACCCATAAACATAATCATCTATCTATCCATCTACATCATCATAGGAAATCCATAACATCTATGTAATAAAAAAAACCATCCATAAATCCATCACATCCATAAACATCATCATAACATACATCTATAACATCCATGAATCATAAAATCATCCATAATGCATATATCCATAAAATCATAAATCCATCCACAAATGCATAAATCCATAAACATCCATGAACCATAAAATACCCAAAACCACAAATGCATATCATATATATCGCCGCCAAAATATACATCGCTCAAAATAATAATACATGTCATGATACAACAATGCCTCAAGGACCAAAAATACATCAAGAGCCATCAAAATCCAAACATCAACCCTGGGTCAATGACCCCCTAACTGATTCGGTAGGAGACCTAGGTGGATGCTACTAACATGGCTGCTGTTGATGTGGTGGCTGCTGTACTGACTATTGGGATCTGCTAGACCTATATGAATCAGACATCCTCGATCCACTCCACTGGCTGTAGCTCAGCACACGCTAACCCTCAAGCACTGCAGTACAGTAGGCACCATAGTAATACTCATCTCTTGCACGCTGCTCTGAAAGCTGATCATGTAACTATTGAATGCACTACTAAGTTGCTATATAGTCTGTCCACATCTGAGATGCATTGGTGCCAGAATGACACCCTACATCCGTGTGACCACTCTGTGTCATGCTCAGTTGTAATCACAACCACCCTTGCCTGCATCTGTGACTGCAGCTGCCCTATCTACACCTGCAATGCATAGATCTAAGAATCTTCATCACCACCACCTACCCCATTTAGTAGGGCCCAAACTCCTTGTAGTTACTGCAGCTCTTGTCTTTGCCGAGCCACCTCATCCTCCAAACTGGCCACCTGGGCCCGTAGAGTGTCCACCTCCTCTCCATCTGCTCGCATCCACCAAATCCTAATCTAAACATCAAGAGGGGGGCTAGGTGCTATCCCTGATGGCCCTGCCTCTAAAGCCCCAACACTTGTAAATGCTCCCACCTGCATAGGAACTTGCTACATTGGTACCTGCTACTATGCAACCTACTATTGTGGCCTCAGCTATTGTGCAACCTGTTGTTGTGGCCTTAGCTATTGTACAATATATTGATGTGGTCTCAGCCCTTGTGCCTGTTGGGCTACTTGCTAAGGCAGAGCCTATGGCTATGGAGCATGCTGTCCCTGACCCCGTTGCAATTGCTGAGGTGTTTGCAGTGGTGGAATCACTCCTCTCTATACCTGCTACATAGGTACCTGTTGCTATTGGGGTGCCTGTTGCTGCTGAGGACCCCGCTACCTTTGTCCCCTTCCTCTCTCTGCTACCTCCCCCACTGCTGCTGCAGCCAACACCCCAATACCATCGCCCTCATCAATGGGCACCTCCTCCATCACGTACTCCTCCCAGACCTCATCCTCCTCCTCCACAGTCATGTCTGGCTCAGCAATTGGGTCTGTAAGACAGATGGGTCGCCATTCTTGCCACCACCAATCATAGGTTGGAGTGGTCCCTGCATCAACCACATGGCTTCCCCAGTCCCACTACACTGGCTGCAGTCCATCAAAATCCTGTATGGCCACCTGAGGCTGTATAGGTATCGGCCATCTCAGTAGATCCTGTGGTGTCCTCGTAAAAAATGTCATGGCCTGGGGTAAGTCTTGGACCAGACCGAACTGCCTCATTACCTGCGAGGGGATATACCTGTCAATAGTATGCTCCCCTCAGCCCATCAAATAGCATGGCTGAAATGTGAACAACATATGAATGTGGTCATCAAGCCATGCCTCCACACCAATATAGGGACGTCAGATAATGATATCTAGGTCATCCAAGATCTGACGCCAGTACCGCAACTATCCTACATAAGAATACATAATAGGTGGTCTGTATAGGAACACAAATACCTCAAATTGGGCTCATTGTAAAGCTGCCTAAGGCCACACAATACCAATGTGCTCAAAGGACCACACATGTAATAGTGTCACCCTAGCTGATAAAGCTCCATCCAAATGATACACAACTGTGTGCATCTCATGGTATAACTAGCCTAACATACAAGGCCCCCATGCATACATGGTCTCATACTGAACCATCTGCTCTATAATCCCACCCCAACCAACTAAAAAACCTTGCGCACGTTGATCTGGCATCACGATCCCTTTGATCACTGCAAACACAAACAATATGAACCGATCTACTCCAACCACTAGAGTCCGCGCATAGCTCATCTGTCATCGATACTGGGTAAGGACTGGATGACCAGGGGAAAATGCCCTGTCTAGTGCTACTCCTTCTATAGGGACATCATAAGTAACCCTCACCCTAGATATGGGGAGTCTCAGAATCCTCCATACATCCTCCAAGGTGATCATAATCTCACTTGTCGGTAGTAGGAAGGAGCATGTTAGAACTAAAAATTAAGCCTAATTTTTTAGTAAAAAATCCATTTTCCCACCATAATCCAATCACCTAAATGTGTCATTTTAGAATTTCCTCATCCAAAACACTCCATTTATCTGACCTATAAGCCATTACCCTAATAAGTTTACATTTTGTCACTATTACCCTAAAATGAAAAAGATCATATCATATTCTACTATATCGGTAAGAGCCATCATAACATCCCTTCAAAGAAGTAATATCAATGAGAAAATACCACAACGAGGAAACTCATATTAGAGTCCCTTTGATATCAGACTAAAGTTGTGTCAAAGACACTGTCGCATATCGAGAAGAAAGTGCTTAGGGTCTCTTCGATAACCTGAGAAATAAACCATCGAGGGACATAAACAACTATGATGTGACTCATCAATATATCAGAGCAACAATAAAAGATCGAAGGGACAAAACTAGACTTGTACACTTGAAGATTCGAAGAGACTACAAAGTATTGGAGTGACAATTTAAGAGTCCCTTCGATATCACTACAACACCAAAAAGTTCATCCAGGAGATAGATATACATCGGCAGGACATGTCACATAGTCCTTTCAATAAACTAAAAGAGATATTTGACTTCGAAGAGACTTTGCTTGTATGAAAATGACTAATTCATGAGTCTCTTTGATGAACTGATATGGTGGGTCCCGAAGATTTTTTGATCTATATGCCAAAGCCTACAAGATAATCATCGAAGGGAAATATAGCCATCGATGGTACAAGGGAATTTGTCCCATTGACAAAATGATGGCATTTGATACAAAGGTAATAATAAGGGTTTTCGAAATGACTCCAGGATATCGAAGTGAGGTGATTCATAGTCCCATTGAAAGAGGGAAAGCTATACTAAATAAGTAAATGTTGAAGGGATGGATCCATATCGGGGAAACCCAAATATTGGTCCCTTCGATAAAATTTGTTACCTTAGTGCAATGGACTCGTAAACACATCGAAGAAATAAGAAGATATCGAAGGGATTGCCCACAAAGAGGGTTTTGAGAGGATGTTGTGATGTCGGTATGAGACCATTTGAAGTCACTCTGAAATCATGAGGGAAATAAAAGAATTAACCAGTAAAAGGACATTAGGGAAAGGGGGAAATATCGGTGAGATCACAAATTGGTCATCTCAATGAAGTATTGACAAGACAACTTGGCGATGATCAAATGACCCATATTCAAAAAATTAATTGTCCCTTCGATGACATAAAATTTGCCATGAGACACCATTAATGAAACATAGCCAAGTGCATTGAAATCAAATTCTAAGAAAATTGTAAACCATTAAGCAACTGAAGAAAATGAAGGTAGGATGTAGCTAAGAATAGAAACTCCTGAACCAGAGAAGATATCATCCAAGGCAAGAGACAAAAAACTAGAAGAGAGGCATCTAATTCAGGATTTAATAAATCAATGCCTAGGTACTGGATAAAGGTCTAGAAGAAATGCACAATTAAACCCCCAAGCTAGGAAATTAGAGGATAGAAACAAACAACTGGGTGACACATGGACCTCAATAAGGGGGTATGATTTGTTTCTATATCATTATAGAAAAATGCATAGGCACAAACTTGTCTCCAACCTGTGGAGACTAAACTTGGGAAAATTGGTAGTTCCTAATGTGTTCATCAATGTGGAATTTCTCAAGGCATTGGCAGATAAATACAATCCCCAAACTTGTATGATTGAATTGAGAGATGGATCTGCTTTCATTCTTGTCACTAGCAATTATATATCCATGGTGTTTCAATTGGACACCAGTTTTGATATGAAGTTCAGGATTAGAGACCTCTTGAATGAATACTATAATTTGAGCATGAGTTATAAACAGTGGAGGTTGCCTTTACACAGGCCTCGAGATGAAGGGAATCAACTCAGAGTGTTCTTAGAGGTGGAAGATCCCCCATATTCTATGGATTTATTTGAAGAATACTATCAGTACACCTACTATTCTATCTGCCAAGTACTTGGCTTGGATGCTTCCACATTTATGGAGGTAGCACCAATGCTATTCACAACTGATGTATAGAGTCAGGATGCCCGACCTCTTAACTATGTTGAATATCTTGCTAATGATCTTCACAATAACTTGGTTGCTGTAAAAAATGGAGGTGTTAAATTCATGCATTATTCTTTGTTCATGCATCTCATTCTATATGAGGGACACAATCTTTACATGTGGGATGAATGTCTGAGAATAAAAGACCTAGATAAGGATGGGAACATCAAGCCTATATAAATGTGGACAGCTATTTGGGATAGTAGATGTGAGAGATCTCACTATTTGTATTTTGAAGAATATTTTGTGAAGCCTACGTATAAACTATTAGGTCATCCATGTGATTACAACTTGTCTTTAAAAGCGCAGAAGTTCTTGAGACCTAAGGACAAGGGGGAAAGTGGAAAGATCAATCACAATTGGGGTGATTGGTATGCTTATAGTGACCGCACAAAAATTAGAATCTATGGATATGAGGTAACACCATTTTTGCTACCAAAGACCTATCCAGATAGAATTGCCTATTTGGAAATTGTCAGGCAATTAGCCTATTCTAATTTTATGCAACTCAAAAGTTATAACAAGCAGTCATTGATGCCTGGAACATTATATTTTGGAGATTTCACTATTGTTTTTGAGTCAATTGGTAAAAAGTTAGAGCATTACAGAATGCCTCAGGGAAATGCAAGAGAGAATTTTGACCCAAAACACTTCATAAATGAGGTTAAAACAAGCAAGAAGCTGAAAGGATATCATCATACTCTTTATGGATGATGATTTGATAAGAAATGTTGATGAGGACTGTGCAGCTGAAAGGAGGAATTCATATCATAGAATAATGATAGCAAAGGCTTGGAGGATAGCCAATAATCCCACGTATAAAGGAACATTTCTTGAGATTGATGATCCTATTGAGAGGGTAAATGCATTAGTTGCACATGAAGCTAAATTGACTCAGGATGTTCCCCCTTGGGTTTTTGAAAAGAGAAATAGGAACATCAGAGAAACACAAGCTGAGTATGAAACTCCACTGTGCCATATTTCCCCTCAACCTACACCAAACATTAGTTTCTCTATGGACACCAGTACTACAGAGCAAGAAGTTGAAAGTGGGGATGAAGGTGTACATGCATTCCAGCCTGTGATTGAAAAATATGAGCCCCCTATTGAAAGAGAAGTTATCACAATGGAAGCCCTGAATGAACTTTCAGATGATATAAGACACGGTGCTAACAAAAATTTTGTTTCTGATAATGATTTTGTCAAAACCCCTGAGTTTAAGGCCTTCTTGTTTGAATACAAGGGAAAACAGACTAGGGAAAGGATAAAGAATGTGACCCTTGAATCAGAAGCTGAGGCCATGAAGGAACTGCAGACATAAATTGACAAAGAAATGGATACTATAACCCTGGAGAAAGGAAGAGCATTATTAGAAGAGGTAGGAGTCATGCTAGTCTCCAGATGGGATATGACCTCTGCTATTGTATTTGATAGTTTTCGAAGAAATCAAGACAAAAAGGTGTAGTTAAGTATTAAAGGGGTAGATAGAATACACTCTGGATCAGGCTATGATGTAGACAATGCCACTTTACCGATGTGGGCTTTGTACCCACTGATTAAAAAGCCTATAGTCATGAATGATCCCAACAAGACATTTGGCCATCTTTTGGTGCAGAGAGTTGAGGACATCAATCCCATGGAAACTGCTGACCTCAACATAAATGTTGTAAGATTCACAAAGGCCCAAATGGAGAGGCTGGTAAAGAATAACAAAATGTATATGCCATAAAATGAAAGATTGAGATAATAAATTGCTAGCTACAAAAATAGACTTCCATACTCTTCAAGCAGTGATTCACCATGGTTGGAGGCCAATAAGAAGGTGGTAGAGGCCAAAGATGAGGCTACTTATTGGAAGATTAAAGCTGAAAATTTTTAGAAACATGGTGATCAGTTAGAAACAGAAATAAAAACCGTCAAATATAAAATGGCCTCAAAATTAATTGAGAAAAGATTCAAGAAGATGCTGGAAAATGATGATAAGGTATGGGTAGTGCATGATAGAACACATATTGCCTACCAAGAGCATAAAAGACTGCATTTCAGAATGTTAGAAAAGGAGGAGTTGATAGCTAAGGGAGATGTCGATACACAGTTGTTTAAGAATTATGATGAATTGATTAATATGCATGAAAAGTTTAACGTGGTGTTAACTCAGGAGCTAAGTGATTTTGATCAACCTTTGGATATGGCTTTGCCCAGTTTCTTCAATGATGAAGGTAGTCTAAAAGAACATAGCACTTGCAAAAATGAATTGGCTTAGTTGTTACCAATGGCTCTCAATAAGGTTAATGATGAAGCCAGGGTGATGGAGAACACACATATACAACTAGAATGAATTTTTACTCTAGAATTTGTTATGAAAGAGATAATCTCTATCACAGATACTTATGCTTCTCAAGAATATGTTGATCATCTTTCTAAGATTAACTTATTCATCTCTCGAGCAACATAAGGGGTCAAAAAGTTTTGTACCAGCCATGTCTACATCCTCAGTTGATTAAAAAATGGAAGACAATGGTTAAGAAAGAAGCTAAAGAAGCTAGAAAATCTGGAGAATCCTTTGACCTTCGTGATAAACTTGAATTGAAATTTTTGCCAATGCTAATTCAAGAAATTTTCCAAAAAGTTATACATGCAATGAAGCACTGTGAGGAAGAGGAAACAATAAATAATAGTGGGCGAAGCATGTTTATCAGATACTGCATCATTGGAGAGGAGAACCTTGCCAGGCTAGTGGTCATAGGTTCTCTATGATGATTAACGAAATCAGATCTTGATTACTGTGGACGCCCATATTACTTTCTTTGTTCATTTCTTAATTATGTCTTAGAATAATTATTATTTATCTGAAGAAGTGTAAGTTATGAATAGTCACGTTGTTTTGGCCTGAAGCTTGTTCGCTTCCCATATATAAGGGAAACCATGGCCAAATCATCAACATAGAATCATCATCAGAACATATAGTATATTATTACATTTTCAGTTATCCTCATAGAACATAATACAGAGAAACTTTTATGAATTTTTTAAGTAATATAATGGGAAAGAAAGTTTAAACCTGTAGCCCAATCTCTAGTGTTCAACTACTTTGTTGATATTAGATCTTATGAGTTATTTGTCTATCTCCATATTGTTCTTTTCTTGTTATTCAAATTAGGTATATTGAGCATATATTTGATTTGTCAAGACACATTTACTGCCTCTGTGTGATTATCTTGATTGGTTTCTGGAGAGAAGATAATTAAACTCCTTCTAAGTGATCTCTATTTATTGGTTTCTACCCAGAATTAAAATCCTTTAAGCAGATCATTTTAGTTGGTTTCCATCAATCCAGAATTAAAACCCTTTCAGACAATCATAGTAACTTGGAAAGATATCAATGGGATTTATAACAAGAGCTTGATAATCAACAATCTTGCATGTTTATACAAGGTATAAACATCAAAAAGTGCCAAGTAGTTAGAGTTAAGCCAAGTAGATAAGTCTGTATATCACATAAATCTTGACCCCATTAGCCTAACAAAAATAGGCACTGATCATACTCAATCTAAAGTCATAATCTTTTAAGCTACTACTCTTGTATCTATTTCACACTCACATGCCATTAGGAAATAGATTACTATAATCAAAGCATACAAATCCTTAAATATGCTTAATTTACTGAAGGTACACCCGCTTAGGTCCAGCAGAGCCTAAAGTGCAGGGGGGTTCTCAACCATATCAATTAATCCCATTCGTTAGCCAAAAATGTTACCAAAGAACTTGGCATCCTCTTAAGGTTTACAACCTGTGTTTTTGAGACCTAACACATGTCTCACTCCTCCATCGGTCCACTAGGGCTGTCATCATAGCCTTGTGAGCTCGTATCTAGGGCATCTTGACCACTATCTGTAGCCCCATCCTCCCCAATCTAGCTTGAGTAGTCTAATCAAACTGAGGATATAACCTCATAATTGAGGGAACTCGTTGCTGCTGGGATACGATAATATCGCCATGAATCTACATCCGAAAAAGACCATCAGAAACTTAACCTTTTCCCACATGGCACCATTCCACGTGATGGCACCAATTCCTTGGCCTTTGGCACTAAAATAGAGTTTAGCGCTAAAACTTCCCAACATGGCACCAAATCGCCATCCACCCTAGATCCCTTGCACCATTCCAGAACATGGTACTAAAACTACTAACTATGGCGCTATTCTGGAGTATAGTGCCAAAATGTCATCATATAGTGCTGAAACTTGAAAACCTAAACTCATGGTGCCAAACTAGAGCTTGGTGCCAAAACTTCAATTGCTAATCCAAATAATACCCATCATGCACCAGTGTATTCCACTGAGCAGAAAAACATGGTTGGAGTTAACATTATCTATTGTGGAAATTTCCAGTTGAGATCAGGAAAGACACTTCAACAACCTACCATTGTTGAGATACTTGAAGACCAAGTCGAAGAACTTACCAAAGGAACAAAGACACCCCCCATACCCTCAAAACATGACTCCAAAAATAACCAAGAGGATCCGACATCACCTTAATTATCTTTGCCTCAAGCTTCAGAGTTACCTCAAGAGGAAGTTGTCAAACATCCATCAAATGTTCCAAAGAAGGACTCCACCTTGAAAAAGAGATCTCAAGTACCTCTTCCGAAATGCCTTAAAGATACTCTCCTAAAAAACCCTTTGGAAATACCCTTGTTAACTGAAATTGCTTTAGTACAAGAAATTAAACGACTCCATATCAAGATTCCACTATTACAAGCAATTAAAGAAATCCCTGAGCTTAACCAACTAGTCAAACAACTGTGCATAAAAACACCAAGGAGAAAGAAGAAACAAATCAACACAGTTCAAATCAATGGATATTTAGCCAACCTTCTAACTGGAGAAATCTCAGCTCCAAAATATGGTAACCCAGGTAGCCCACACATAACGATGATGATTAGTAATGTAGCAATACCCAATGCACTTGTAGACTTAGGAGCGGCTATCAATGCCATGACTGTGGACGTTATGAAAAATCTAGGGCTTACTAACTTATGTACCACAACCACCATATTGCAAATGACAAACCAGTTTATAGCTGTTCCCAAAGGTGTCCTGAAAAATGTCCCTGTCAAGGTTGACAATTGAGAATATCCAGTGGATTTCCAAGTAATCCACTCTCACACACCTAAGGACAGTTATCCATTGATATTAGGTAGACCATGGTTAGCAACTGTTGTAGCAAAAATTGACTACAGAGTAGGAGGGATGACCATTTCCAATGGCTTCAATAGCAAACACTTGTCCTTGTATCCCCTTGCACATCTTGTTGTGCATAAACAAGTTTGGGTTGATGAAGAAAATTGTTTTGAAAAACAAGAAAATATGGCCTCACTGGCTATGGTAGTTATGAAACAACACGGTGAAGAACTGGAAGATGAGTTGGTAAATGATATGCAAGGTGTTACCATAGATTCAGGTGATGAAGAAAGTGTAGAAATGGAGAGAATTCTAGAACATCCAATTCACACCAATGATGTTGAGCACAGTTCTGACGATAATTACTCTCTTTCACAGCATTACCTTGTCCTCTGGTTAACCTCATTCCAAAAATTGATCACTTCTTCGAAGATATTGCTAGATCCCACAAGATTATACCGCATAGCTATCCTCTCAACATGTTAACAAGAGATGTTCATACTGTTACCTCCAATTACCCAAGAACCAAAACTATTATGTTACTACTAGGAAAAACCTTAAATATTAATAGCTAGTTAACAAAAGCAGATGAGCTCAAACTATTTGATGTTTTGGTAAATAGATCCAAAGCTTTTGCTTGGGATTACATAGACATGAGAGGAATACATCTGAGTGTTTATACTCATCACATCTATACCGAAGATGTTAGACCTATTCATCAAGTACAATGTAGACTCAATCCTGCTCTCAAAGATATTGTCAAAATAGAAATTGAAAAACTCCTACAAGTAGGGTCCATCTAGATCCTATCTTTGACAACAAATGGGTCTCACCTTTGGTAGTAGCACCAAAGAAAAATGGGAAATGGAGAGTGCATTGATTATAGAGAACTCAATAAGGCAACCCACAGAGACTACTTTGCACTACCCTTCATAGATCAGGTCTTGGATAATTTAGCAGGAAGAAAACATTTCTCATTCCTAGATGGATTCAGTAGATATAACCAGATACAAGTGGCAGTAGAGGATCAGGACAAAACAACTTTTACCTGTCTGTGGGGAACATTCTATTGAAAAGCACAAGACAACTGAGAGGGGGGGTGAATCAAATGTAACCAAAACTTAACTTGTTTCAAACATCAAAACATCAACCACTTAATCGCTATTATTATGATTTAACCATGAAAGTATGAAATTGGAAACTTAAACACATTCACACATCCAACACATGAGACACCATATTTTTTACATGGAAAACCCAATAAGGGAAAAACCATGGTGAGGATTAAGTCACAATATAAATGATATATCAAAATTTACAATAAGGCTCACTGTTAGAGTCTCACTGCCTAGAATGCTCACTACAAAAGAAGGGGCTCACTGCCAAAGGAAGAGGCTCATTGCCAAAAGAAGAGGCTTAATTCCAGAAGTTGGTGAATTGAGATAGTTGCATTTACACCATGCCAAGGTTCAGTTCGATTGAAGTACACAGATTCTTCTTCTATTCTATCTTCTTCACACAAACACAATTATCTTCACTTCATCGCAACCTCATACCTTATTTATGACTTCATTACATTTATTTATACAATTCATCAACCTTGGAATGTACATCAAGGTCGGCATTGTTGGTGTGAACAAGGTTATCACCTAACCGGTTTACCCTAGTGTGGATAATTCATCTTATTTAACTATTTACTAGTTAAATAATATTCACACATCACACATTAATCACACATATTAAGTTGACTTAGTGAGTCTACTAGATGTCTAGTTGTGTCTAGTTAAGTCTAGTTGTGTGTTGAGTTGTTGATAGTTGGAGTGAGTTGTCTTATCCGCCACATGTGCAATTAGTTATCATCCTCTATTTGGCACATGTTGTAGGAATATCTCCACTTTCCACTCCACCTTCCTCTCCACCTTCTAGCTCTCACGTTGCCTTTATAAGCAAGGCTCTCTTCATGTATTTTGTAATCCAAACAACAACAATCAATCTTTTGCAATCAATGATAGAATAGCATCATTCTTTCATTTGATCTCTCTTGTGCTTTCATGAAGTCCTAGATCCTGGGTGGCTCCAATCATAGCCAACTCTAACATGGTATCAGAGCTCTAGGAAGAATCACTTTGTGTTAGCCATTTTTTAGAGATCTTAAGTGCAAATTCATGGTGGATCTTGATGGTTGAGCATGCTCTTCTCTTGCATCAAATGATGACCTAGAGAATCAGAAAAACTTGACAGAATCCTAATTTTGTGAGGGTTTCCCCTTCTTTCTCTTGTATTTTAGGTGCATTGTAGTGCTTGTTGTTGCAAATCAGACTTCACCATTGCGTCCGGAGCAGCTGAAATAGTCAAGATCGCCTTTTGTTTCATCAAAATCTGACATCGGAGGCAAAATTGACAAGGGTTTCAATTTGAAGCTCTTTGGCGTGATCCGGGAGGTACCAGCAATTTTGGAGTAGTTTGGCCCAAATCAGACATCGCCATTGTGTCCGCAGCGGCCAAATTAGTACGGATCGACTGTAAAATTGTCCAAATCAGACAAAGTTGAACCAAAAGGCAATGTTTTTTTGCAAATTGATGTCGTGCGGAATCACAGCGGAATATTCCTTAGAATCTTAATGCAGTCAGAATCAAGGCAGGTGTAGTGACTCTATCAGTAGTCGCAAGCAAACATCCTTCAGGTAAAAGATTTCCTCTGCCGATTTATTTTACTCGCTGGTCATTTGTTTTGTTTTCTTCAAAATATTTTGTGGTACGAAGTACCCTGTTCACAGATCTGCAGGGTACATAGTGTCAGGGCACCACGTGGCGCGAGTCCCTAACAAAGACTCCACGACCTTGACTCTCTATGGCCATAGTACATCCATGCAGCTTCGGTCTGCGAATATTGGCAATCTAAGACCATTTCTGGTTTGCGAAAATCTTCAATCAACGGTCGGCTTTCAACGACCTACATTCACATTACTCAGCGGTTATCATCTCTGGGATCATCGGTGGTTTGTTTTCAACACCACCACCAGTGGATCAAACAAATCATAGTGCCCAACATCATCGGCAGCATACCAGTAGTCTGTGGCCATATTCGCCACCGAATACCACTCATCGGGTTGTTCCTATCGGTGGATCTCAGAGTTTAGGGCGGTTTCCTGGTTTTAATCAGTAGTTTCCATCATCTTGGTGGTTCTAAGGTTGTAAGGTGGTTTTTGCTTCCAAACTAGGCTGTTTCAAGACACAACGGTGGTTTAAAACCTTTCATTCAGTGGTCTCCATAAAATCTCGGGTAGATTTTCCTCTCAGTCGACAACAGCAAACCACGGCTGTTTCTGCCCATTCGCAGGTGGTTTCATGACTATAAAAGTGGTCTCCGCATGGTGGGAATTGTCTAGAGTCATTGGTTGTTCCTATATCACCCACCCTGCAATCAATAAACTATAGCATATCAGAGGCCATCAGAATTGTCTCACGGCGTTAAAGATTCATGCTGGAGAATTTTCTAAACTATCGGTTGTTCCTCCAGGCATATACCTTGAATCTGTGCATCGGCACATCCAGAGGAGAATATTCCCCTCCAAAACAACTTCGAATCCACCCTGAAATGTAGGATCTTTGGCCATCAGCGGCCCTTGTTAATTGTCTTCACCATAAATTTTTTCCAATCTTCGTCAGTTGTCTTGAGCCTCCCACGGTCTTCGTCAGAAAACCAGACTGTGGCCATCTAAAAACCACGGGTCCGCAGAAGTTGGCGGTAATCAACCTTAAACCAGTTGGAAATTCAAACAATCGGTGGTAAATTCTAACTTACCCAGAAAATCAAAGGCAGTTCCGGAACTATTTGTATTCAGTGGTTTCTGCATTAAATGGTTTTGACTACTACATGGTTTTGACTACTAAAATCCAGTTTTGACATAGTCAAAGGTGGTTTCTACTGCACGATAGAGGTTTTCTGACAATTCTTTGACTTGCCAGAAGGGGGCCATTTTTTTCTGCCGGAAGAGAATATTCCAAGAATATTCTCTACTGACGTCAGCACTGTGTCAGCGCAAGGGGCCATTTTTGCCCCTCAAAGCCCTAAATAGGGGCTTTTTTTCTTTTTTGCATAACTTTTGCCCACGGAGGCAAAATCGGGCAAACAAGATATCGTCAGAAAGTTGACAAAGAGCACTTCACAGTGGTGTCAGTAGTTTTCTGAAATTCTGTTGCAGGTGACTGTTACAACAGTTTGAAGACAGATCTTTGTTTTTTGCTTCCGAGCTCACAACTTCTTGCCAGGATCTCTAATTTTCGTGATTTTTGTGGCATCGGAAAGGTATTCAGGAACTCTTCAAATCCATGCACTTTTCTTAGATTCAGCTCCAAGTTCATTTTATTCCATTTGTCAATTTTTTGGCTTTTGGGTGATAACTTGGGCATTTTGGCACTTGAGAAAGTGGAACTTGTTTTGAAGGGATCTATTTGCTGTGGTTAATCATTGTGAGCAATTGTAATCTCCTTTGAATCTCAGTTGTAAGAGATTTTCATGCTTTCCTAAATTTGGTCCCTTGAGGATGATTGTAAATCGCACTAAGTATAAAGTGCCACAATCATTCATTTTTTGGGGGTGATCTCTTTGATTGAGTAACAAGGGGGTGTACTTGTGTTCTTTTTTGTACTCTTGTATCATGGATTCACACAAACTTCCTCTACTCACACCATATAACTATCATGAGTGGAAAACTAAAATGAAGATTCATTTAAGAAGTTTGAAAATTCATAGAGTAACAATGGGTACAGAAATTGAACCAACTGCAGCTGCAGAAAAGAGAAAGTGGTATAATAGATGTTATCAAGCCTATGGAACACTATGTTTGTCTATCTCTCCTGATCTTCTTTTTCATATTGAATTTTGTAAAACACCTAATGAAGTGTGGACTACCTTAGAAAATCTCTTTGGTAAACAAGATACAATGAGAGGTTTCAAATTGGAGAATGAATTAATTGGTTTGAATCCAACCAATTTTGCAAGCATTCAAGACTTCTTCACAAAACTAAAATCACTTAGATTGCAGCTCAAACAATGTGGAATTGAGAAAGAGGACACTCAATTGATTCTTTCAATCCTTGCCAGGCTTGGTCCTGACTATTCAGTTTTTGTTTCTACCTTCTATGCTACTATGGATGCACTTGGAAAAGCTTTCACAATGCCTTCACTTGATGAGTTTGCTACATCACTCACAAGGGAGCAAGCTAAGTTAGTACACATGGGCAAATTGAAGTCTCCTACACCTCAAGCACTTCTTGCTAATCAAGGTTCTAAGGATCAACAGGCTTCAACTAGCAAAGGCAAGAAACAGAAAAATAAGAATCTCAAGAACAATGAGCAAGCAAAGGAATCAACCAAATCACCTAAGTCCTCATCCTCTCTCAAGGAGGAATCATCTAAGAAGGAGAGACCAAAGTGTGCATATTGCAAGAAACTAGGACATGATGAGCATAAGTGTTATGAGAAGAAAATTGATGAGTTGACTCACATTATTCAAAAGCACAATATCCAAATGCCATCATCATCACCTAGTCCATCCTCTTCTTCAACACCATCATCATCTACACATACAGGGAAAGTAGGCATTGCAAATGGGATAGACAAAGGAAAAGGACATGTACTCTTTGCTTCAACAATTCTTCAGTCAGAGAGATGGCTTCTTGATTCAGGGGCTTCTCATCATATGGCATCTTCACAAGGGATGTTCTCTTCATTTGAGTCATGCACTTCGACACCTATCTTGATGGGTAACAATACATACATGCATGCATCTAGAAAAGGGACAATTGATGTTGGAGAGAATACATTCAACAATGTGTTATGTGTACCTTCATTGACATCCAATCTTCTTTCCATCTACCATATTACTCATTGTGGTGCAGGCAAGACAGTTGAGTTCACTCCTGATTCAGTGATCATCCGAGACTTGGAGAGCAGAAATATCATTGCAGTTGGGATGGCTGATCATGCATCTCACCTATATACTTTCTCCCATTTTGTTTCTTCTGATGATGTAGATCCATTGATGGCTATTCACAATCATGCATCAAGTGTGAATTATGTTTCTGAGGAGAAGTTTGGTCACTTGAACCTTGGTGTTCTTTCACCCACTTTGGTTCATGAGACTAGTGCTGAACTTCCATCACCTCAACCTCCTGCTTCTTCAGAGATCGACATCGACATGGGTTCATCTACTTCAGTTGAGCAGGATCATTCAGGTCTTTCAGAGATAGCTTTGTGGTATACTTTCTTGGCAGGTATATCAGACTTGTTTTGTGAGTCTCATATTGTAAATTTGGAGGACACCCTTGAGGGGATATCTCTCCTCTTTGATGACAATTACAGCACAACTGTTATCCCATCTACTTCATCTTTGGAGGTTGTTCTTCATCAGTCTACACAGGATTTTGGATTGGACACACATCATTACATTGTGGCATTCATTGATTCTGACATGTGGACATTTGAGCAATTTTTAGAGACATCATCTATCATGAGGATTTTTCCCTCACTCCTTGAGATGGAGTTTCTTCGACATCAGCCTTTGGTTTGGTTTCTTCCTAAGGGGAGAAATGTTGTTTGCAGGTTTAGGACACTTTCCAGCATTCTTCTTCAGACATTCTTCATCGGCACAGGAGCTACTTCATTGTGGGGGGGACTTATTGTCTCACACTTGCTCTCCTATGGGGGGTATCTGATTGTACATATGTGATAGAAGTTGTCCTTGGGGGGTCATGTTGAGTCCTCCTACTATCACTTCTTCTTTCACATTTATTTTTCCATGCATTCACTTTTGGAGAGGAGTTTTATCCCATGAGGTTTTCTCCTTTTCTCCACTTGAGATTTGTTGTACATGGGTACCTAACATGGCCTAGTAGCTGGAACCCATCCATCTTTTTATCTTGCTTTAGTCAACTTCTCCCTAAGTTGCACTTAAGGGGGGGTGTTGGTGTGAACAAGGTTATCACCTAACCGGTTTACCCTAGTGTGGATAATTCATCTTATTTAACTATTTACTAGTTAAATAATATTCACACATCACACATTAATCACACATATTAAGTTGACTTAGTGAGTCTACTAGATGTCTAGTTGTGTCTAGTTAAGCCTAGTTGTGTGTTGAGTTGTTGATAGTTGGAGTGAGTTGTTTTATCCTCCACATGTGCAATTAGTTATCATCCTCTATTTGGCACATGTTGTAGGAATATCTCCACTTTCCACTCCACCTTCCTCTCCACCTTCTAGCTCTCACCTTGCCTTTATAAGCAAGGCTCTCTTCATGTATTATGTAATCCAAACAACAACAATCAATCTTTTGCATTCAATGATAGAATAGCATCATTCTTTCATTTGATCTCTCTTGTGCTTTCATGAAGTCCTAGATCCTGGATGGCTCCAATCATAGCCAACTCTAACAGGCATTACAATCATCAACCATTGGAACAATCTCCAAGGTTGGCATACATACAAAAATTAGAATAGGTCTGGACCTAAAAAGATTTGTGGAGGAAAAGAATGGATGTGGACCATGCCATACCTTAGCTGGGACTCAAATGCAATCTCTCACGCAACAACACGCTTCCACAATCTCCAAAGCATAAATGCAAGTAGTGAAAACAACCAGGTTGGCCAAGACTGGTGTTAACACTAAGACTTTTAGGAACATGCTTCAACCACAATTTGAATTACACTTTTTGGACCAATCAAAAAGTAGGAACATGATCTAGAGACATCCACAAGCATGTTACAATCACTGAGAACTTCCACACAACCCCCAAACACTCTATCCAGAAGGTTCTTCAAACTAGACCACTTAAACATTACTGTTAACCACTGTCATAAAGGAAAGATCGCTTGTGGAGCACTGAAACATGAACCATTTCAACTTAAGGCACATATCATCATCCCAAACTTAATCCTAGAACCGCAAACCATAAAACTTAAATGCGGAGAAATGTGGAGTAGAATAGATTCTCCCTATCACCATT
Organism: Cunninghamia lanceolata; assembly: GCA_027924645.1. Taxonomy (NCBI): domain Eukaryota; kingdom Viridiplantae; phylum Streptophyta; class Pinopsida; order Cupressales; family Cupressaceae; genus Cunninghamia; species Cunninghamia lanceolata. The sequence continues at coordinate 17,446,666 of BSBN01000112.1, read as the reverse complement.
GAATACTCAGAAAAATAGTTTTTACTCGGGTAAACAAAACTCACTTAAATCTTCACACTAGAGGCTCAAACTTGAAACATATCCACTACAAACATCCCTTAACATAACTTCCAAAGACAAAGTTATTAAATCTACAGGATATGCAGAGAAAAACACTACACTGTTCTAGTAGATAGAACAATTTTGTAATTGCACTAGCTTCTCAAACACTTGCTCAAACTCATCCAAATAACTTCTTTAGATGCTGACCTTAGGTGTTGACATCAATGACAACACTTATTTCTCATACTTGCAACACGTTCACATATCGAGTTCTTCCCTTCGAGATATGTAACGCTCCTGTGGCATTCCAAAGAGTTGTTTTGGCCATCTTTGCTTAACTTGTAAATGATTGTGTGGAAGTTTATATGGATGAATTTACAGTCTATGGTTCCACTTTTTATGGTCTTAAAAACTTGGACAAAGTTTTGCAACGATGTGAGGACCATCAATTATCTCCTAGTCATGAAAAATGTCTAATAATGGTAGAAAAGGGGATAGTGTTGGGACACCACATCTCAACTGAAGGGATAAAGGTAGATCCTAAGAAAATTGAAGTGATACAACAACTAGAGACTCGAAAGAACCAAACTGATGTCAGAAGTTTCTTAGGACATGCTAGATTTTACTGAAGGTTCATAGAAAACTTTAGTAAAATCAAAGCCCCTATGTTTTCCCTTCTTCAAAAGGATGCAGATTTTATTTGGATAAGAGAATGTCAAACATCATTTGATATCATAAAAAAAACTCATTTCTGCTCTAGTTCTATGTGGACCTAACTAGAACCTTCCCTTCCATATTTATGCAGATGCTTCAAATGATGCTATTGGAGCAGTCTTGGGTTAGGAAGATGACAATGGAGGGAAGTATGCCATATATTTCATCAGTAAAAAATTGATCCCCACTAAACGAAATTATACCACTACAGAGAAAGAATTCCTAGTTTTGGTTCATGCAATCAATGAATTTTGACATTACATTATAGGGTATAAGGTAATTGTGTTCATAGACCATTAAACTATTAAATACCTAATGAACAAACTTGCAGTAAATGGGAGGATAATTAGATGGTTGTTACTTCTCCAAGAATTCAATGTAACCATCATTGAAAAACCTGAAAAGTTCAACGTAGTCACAGACTTTTTATCTTGAATCAAATAGGACAATTAAGACTGTGCCCCTATCCAAGACAAATTTCTAGATGAAAACTTATTTGCCATCTCCATTAAAATGCCCTGGTTTGCAGACATCACTAATTATCTATCCACCTTTGAATTTCCACAAGATTTTACATCAAAACATAAGAAATGACTCATTAGGGAGAGTGCCCTCTTCTAGTGGATCAACGATATGCTATTCAGGAGTGGGCCTGATCTAGTTTTATGTTGTTGCATCATATCAAATAAAACATACAACATACTCAGAGCCTGCCATGATGATCCCTCCGGTGGTCATTATTTAGCAAAATGGATGTCTCACAAAATCTTAGGTGTATGATATTATTGGCCCTCCATGCATAAAGATGTAAAAAAATATGTTCACCACTGTGATGAATGCCAACAAGTAGGGAGACCTACTGCATCCAGCGAGATGCCTCTACAACAACATGTGGTTTTTGAACCTTTTGAAAAAGGGGACTAGACTTCATAGGTCACATAGATCCTCCTTCACAGGGTAAAGAATACATTCTAGTCTGTATTGACTACCTGACTAAATGAGAAGAATTCAAAGTACTAAAAGTTACTAGGGAAGAACAAGTTGAAGATTTTCTTTATAACAACATCTTCCTCAAATTTGGAGCCCCTAGATCCATTGTCATAGATTAGGGACCCCAATTTATGTCTAAAGTTTTGCTGGCATTTAATGACCATTTCCAAGTAAGCCATAAGAAGTCATCTCCCTATCACCCATAGGCAAATGGTCAAGTTGAAGTCACTAATAGAGAGCTTGACAACATTCTGACAAAAATAGTTTCGTCAGGGAGAAGGGACTGGGCTAGGAAATTGCATGAGATAGTTTGGGCCTATAACACAACCTGGAAATCAACCACTAGTCTCACTCCCTATGAATTAGTCTTTGGGAAGAAACCTCTTCTACCCATTGAATTTGAACTACAAATGCTCATAACAACAATGGAAGTGGGCTTGGACCTTGATCGAGCCTAGGTTGAAAGAGTTGTACAACTTAATGAACTAGATGAGCTCCGACTAGAAGCCTTTCACTAGACTGAGTTGGCTCAACAACAACGAAAGGCTTGGCACGATAAACATATAAAAGAAAGAGAGTTCCATAGTGGGGATTGAGCATTGCTATTTAAATCCAAATATAAAGATCAAAAAGGTAAATTGAGAACTCATTGGATGGGTCCATACGAGATTTTTGAAGTATTCCCAAATGGAGCAGTGTAGCTTAAACCCATCTATGGTGACACTCGAACACTCCTAGTCAATGGTCATCGATTGTGAATCTACCACAAACCTATTAACAAAGAAGAATTTACAAGAATGGTAGAGATACAAGGAGAGAACCAATGTATCGACTCTGTCTTGGTAGAGGAAAAATAAAAATTTTCAATAGTTAAAAAAAATGTGTGAGTATGTATGTGCATTTCAAAGCATTTTGTCCCAAGTTATTATGTATCTATCTTAGTTACTTGTCTAAATTTTGTTTTTATTTTGCAGGAATTTACCTTTGGATAGTGCAAAGTTTCGTTAGTCATCTTTTAGCGATGCTCCAAAACTTTGTTCCTGCATTCTGGCGGCATCTTTCAGTGATGCTCTGGAACTTTGTTTCCATGTTTCAATGGCATCTTTCAGCGATGCTCTAGAACTTTGTTTCCACGTTTTGACGACATCTTTCAATGAGGCTTTGGAACTTTATTTTCATGTTCCGACGACATCTTTTAGAGATACTCTGCAACTTTGTTTCCACGTTCTGGCAATATCTTTCAGTGATGCTTCAGAACTTTGTTCCTTCAGTCCAGTGACATCTTTCAGTGATGCTCTGGAACTTTGTTCCTGCATTCTGGTGACATCTTTCAGCAATGCTCCAGAACTTGGTATCCACACTCTGGTAGTACCCAACTATAATACTCTAGAATTTTGTTCATGTGTTTTTGCTATACTCATTCCATGCGCATCTACTTTCGATGCTCAAAAACTTGTGACTCCTTCCTTGCAAATACTCTAGAATTTCCAAAAGCATACCCATTTCGACCACCAAACTTTTTCGTACCAAAGCATTCATTAAAGACTCATTTCCTATATCACCATTCCCTGTCATAATAAATAAAATTACTATGACTATTTACCATCATTATAAATAAAAAACTCCAGCCACTCCGTCATTATCATTAATAAATCCGCCAGAACCTTTTGCCATCCCATCAAAGTTTTGCATAAATAATCGTCTACAAAGACATTATGTCAGCAAAAGTGAGGCAAATTTCAAATCAATTTAGGACATGAGGTACGTACACATTCCTTCTTAATTAAGCAATATGTTGTGAATAAAATTTAATAAATTGGCATGCTTTTCCCCTTTTCCAAATTTAGAAAATTCATGAGAATTGTACTTTAATTGGAAAGATATAACGGTGCATTCATTCCACTCCATGCATCATAATAATGAGCCATGGTCTAGCTTAATACAATGAGTTGATGAATATCACATCGCCATTGTTTTAATGTAGGTAGCCGTAAAAATTGGGTTTTATTTAGTTTGCATATCAATATGCTTAAAATAGTTAATCGCCTTTGATTGCCACGATAGTCAGTAAAGAAATTAGTAGAAATTACCAGCAGGCTAGCATGGGAGGGGAAAAATGGAAGTTAGAGCAGACTTCTATACAAAATTTATTGGCACTGCATAACATTTTAGAATTATTTCAAAGAGGGGTGGCTGGACTTTATGAAGAAGTTTGAAGGCATAATGCACATCTGGTTAAGGAGTTTGTGAAGAATTTATCAGATGGACAATCTATTGTACATGGGAAGAAATTCAAGGTAAGTGCTTGAACCATTTCCAATTTATTAGATATAAAAAATGAAGGGATAAATCTGGTAGAAACTACCAACATTTCCTACCAAAAGATGTTGAAACTTTTCTTAAAGGAAGGAGACCCTCAGCCACTGTTAGTTGTGTTCTTTCCCAAAACCACAACACCACTTCCTAGGACAAAATCACACTCGCAAGGCCAGGGAATGTCGTCATGTGAGCATAATTAGCCCGTCAACAGAAAATGGAGGGTTAAAGGACAACCTATGGGAGTGGGTTTCATCCCCTTCACTTCGAGCTCAACTTAAACTCTGGAGGGATATTCCAAGGGGTATACCTAAATAGGTATTAAATCCAAACCAGATGAACAACTAAAAAACATGGACAACCAAACCCAACTTGCCTTCTCAGCCCCCAAATCTGTCACTGAGCTAAGAATAGCTAGCTGTCATAAAACCCCTATATAGTCGATTCAACTGTGTGAATGTACATGCACATGAAAGATGGTTTTTTCCCCTAAACCACAAGTGAATAATTTGTTTATTTTTAAAAGGTGATTGGTCCCTCTCTAATATGGACTGATGCCTATTCCATTGGGCAATTAAGTTATAAGAAATAAAGAGGAAAGAAATAGGCTGAACCAGCATCAATAGAAAACTAAAATATATTGACATATATTTCTCAGATTACATTTCATACCCTAGACATACTTAGTTATCCAGAGCCAAACTATAATAACCCATTTGCAAAAGAGAAATGACTCAACACAAAAAAATGTATTGATTTAAATGTTGTCATACATTATCAAATCCCATTACAATCACACCGGCAAATGTGGTGAAGGAAGAATACAAAGCTGCGACAAAGAATTCCCTTGAATTATTACAAACAACCGTGGAGACATACCAATGCATGAAAATGCACATTACAATCCTTCCTACGCTATATCAAACAAATTCTTTCATTCATTGCCTAGACATTTCTCTCTTCTTGATGCCCTAAAATCTTCCTTAGGCATTTTCCAAACTAGACAATTGGTTCAACGACCAACCCCTTTTACATCATTGATTCGTGCATATATAGCCATTGATTTCACTTGACCTAATCCAAGTTACTATAAATTCCTTGGGCTCTGTTAGAAAATATCATCAGCTAGAAGGGACACACATTTGCCAGAAATAAATGCAACAAATATCTGAATGTGGGATATTTTGCCCTTCTTTAATGCGAACAGCTGATACAACAAATATCTAGAAGGGGGTAGCTGAGAAGATTAAATTCTTTAATGACAACACTTTAGACAAAATCCCCTTTTTTAAAATTATCCAACAAATCCCTTTTATACATTAAATCATTGTCCCCTATGATTCTATGCCTCATCACCTTTGAAATTTTTTGAAATCCAACCCTTGAATGCCTCTGCCAATTGAACATGCATATTTCCCGCCGTCGGGATGCCAAATGGTTTCACTTGAAATAGGACCATAGATGAAATTAGCTTTAGAATCAATGACTTATAAGGCATTGAAAATCTAATTGACACCGTTTGAAAAGTCCAATAGCTAACAAAAATGTGCCAATTGGGCAGTCTCAATAGTCAACATAGACATTTGTATCGAAGACTGCCACGTGTAACAAAATCGTAGTCATGCACTAGAGGGTGGGCCATCACCTTTTGGCTCTGCACAAGTGCACAAAAGCCTCCATGTGTCCGTCCACATATAAGCCTTTTCATTCTCTTCAGGAGCTGGACACGTGGCTGCATCTCACAGCCACGCAAGGCATCTCTACCTTTGACAAGATTCTTCTGCAACAATGTGCTGCCATTAGATCTTCATAGGCTACAGTCCCACTGCTTTGTTTGTTTTCTTAACACTTGGCAACATCCCATTCATCATTTCAGAATCATAGATATTACGGCCATAGGCCCAAGCATCCTCAATGTGGCACAATTCCAAGGCCGGGCAAGAGAAAACAAGCCATATTCATTTTAGCTTCACAGAATCACTCATAGACTTCCATGTGGTCCCCCCCTTCATATACCTTTATTACTTTCTCATGAGGAAGCCACGTGTCACCATTTCACGACATTGCAGTGGGTCTTTACCTTTGCTAGGATTCCATTGCGTGCTTGCGCTATCACTGGATTGCAGGCTTTCTATCGATCATTTCTCATTGTGACACCTGGTAGCTTGTAGTTCCTTGATTTAGAATCCTCAATTAAGGGGCTATAAGCCCAACTTCCTTGACAAATGTCCTCATTTTGTGGCCGCGCAGGAGGATCATGACATCATCTTTAGAGATCTGTGACGCTGCAAAATAGAACCATATGACATTTTCTGACCCTTATAAAGACTTAGGATGTAAATTTTCATGGGATACAAAGGGGAAAACTAGGCAAGAGGGGCCAGTCAACTCATGAATTGAAGGACTTAAGGTTGTGACTTAGACAATCAGGAACCTATGATTAACGGTCAACAACAGATTTTAAAATAAAGTAGGTGATGACCACAAGCCTTAGGGTTTTGAGGGAAAATTAGGAAATTTTTTAAAGGGAATAAATTCAAAACCCTAAAAAACTAAAAAGGTGTCAACACTGGCTCTAGTTGGGGACGTGTGTCAGGCAGTGGCACAACGAGAATCTAGAATCTCCAAGCAGACCAAAAGGAAAAAAATGAACAAGGGGAAGAACATAAATGTATTTACAAGGCATACAGTCATAGGCATTAGGGCACAAAGAGAAAGTTGACTATAATAAAAATTTGCATTCACTTGTAGGTCAAACCTGCACAAAACTGCCACAACCACTTGCCTCTATCAAAGACAAGTTGAATGAAGGAACTGATCTCCCTCAAACTGAATTTACATTTCTCACCCAGCTGTAACAATTGAAAACTATCCCCAACGTGCACTAATCTGCAACATATACTCTTGGATCCAAGGAGAGCTTCACCAATGAAATCGCTGCTATAGGGCAACCATAAGAAATAGGTGCTTGACCTATTGCATACTACATCATGTTTGTTCCCAACAGCAAGGGGTGCAAAACTAAAATTTAGGTTAGCAACAAAAGAAAGAAATGAAGACAAATCTCCATTATCATGTACCAGGATATCATACTTGCTAACCTCTTCATGCAAATTGAAGGGAAAAGAAAACACCTCCATTTCACATGGCAAAGTAAATTATGCCTAAATGCACTACTTATCCACAAAAGAAGACATATCTTCATGCAAATCAAAATGGAAAGAATCCATTACTGGTATACCTTCTAGTTGGGCTACCGTTTGTTCAAACTCAGGCATAAACATGCCTTGTTGTTCATTCACATCAATGTCCCACACAAAGGACTCAACCTCTACTGCAGCACCAACACATTCAAAAGCTAACAAGTCTTTCACATCAAAATGAAAGCACTCATAAACATTTGTAACTCTGTCAAGATTTTGAACAAAATTTTCATATGTGCTACTATAGATTTCACATTCTGAATCATAAGCATGACTCAAGCTGCAACTTAAAATATCAGCACATAAATCAATACCATGAGACACCTCAAATGGAGAACCATGTTCTTCAAATTGTCTCTCTATTTCATGTCCATCTAGGCAACTTGCTATGTCATATTCACTACTCCAAATAGACTGATGACACACTTCTTCTTGCTTCAATTCTATATCATTTCTTTGTGGCTGAGATGAAGCACACTCTGCATGAGGAAGAAAACATACCTTGAACCAAAGGAATAGGTTCTCATGTGCATCCACATGATCACTATCTTCAAAATTTAGGGCAAGCCCTTCACACAGAAACTCCATGGTTGTACCAATAACTATCTCTGATCAGTTATCATCATGTGTAGCCACCTCTACCTCTACCTCATGCAAACAAGCACTAACTGCCTCATCACAAATAGGAACAAAAAGGGGCAACACATCAAACAAGAAACAAGTTTCTTGCTCATCATCTATTTCATTTACCTGTACATAATCTTCATAATCAACTTTACAAGATGATCCATTTGACTATTCATTTATGCACACAACATCCTCATTATTCACTGAACCACATACCATATCACTAGGCTGGGAGTCACCATTGGCTTCATCATTTTCACTTTCACTTGATGAGCTATCCAGCCAAAGGTAAGTGCACACACTTCCTTCATCATCTGCATCACTATCATATGATGAACCATCTTCCACTTCTACGCCTCTGATGACACAATCATCCTCATTTGATGCTGCATTCATCTGATTGCCTATATTTGCACTGCTGCTGTTTGGATCAACAAGTTCATTACCAGCAGCACATGCATATATGGACAACAACCCTTTTATGTAGTCATCTCTCATTTTATCCATAGAGTCTAGGGACAAATATGCCTGCTACATACTCATTATTTTAAAATCTTCCCGCGCATAACTCAATCCAGTTTCATATGTTTAAAAAACATATCAATGCAAGTGGGAATGTTAGGACTGAAACCTTCAAGAATATGGGAAAGAGCAACAACAAACTCATGAGAAAGCTCCATGCTTGACTCCCCCTCTTATCTTTTAATTTCTTTTAGCTCTATGACAAGATCAATAGGGTCAAGACCTTTGGCAAATTGATTTTCAAATGATGTCACAAGTTCATTCCATGAGGCAAAGGACCGCCTTGAAAAATCATGGAACCACTCTCTTTCCTTTCCATGTAATGACCTAACAAAAAACCTCATGTACATATCCTCATCCTCAAATTGATGTTCTTCCATGAATTTTGAGAATACATCAACATGTGTGTTTCCTTCCCAAAGATCATACCCATCAAACTTAGGCAACTGTTTATAGACCTTGGTTGGCATACTCATTGTTTTGTAATCAACCCATGAGAGGTCTAGCTGATCATACACAGGATCTAAGGGAAGAGCAGGGGACCGATTAAATTGATTTTTAGGGACAACAAGGAATGCATTAGACTACATCCTAGACTCTAGCAGCCTAATCTGATTTTCTGTTTCTACTTCTTGCTACAACAATGACTCCAACAACTATTTGTTCTTATCAATTTCATAATGTTGCATTGCTAAGTCATTATGATTGTGCATGGGTGTATATAGGTTTTGATTTGTATAACATGCAGAGCCATGATTAGAATATGCATTGCCAGGATAGTCATAGGAATCCACTCCAATGTAATTTATAGGGTTTGATACATATGGAGATTCAGATAAAGGAGTAACCATAGAAAAGTCATATTCATACCAACCATCCATGACTAAAATATCCTACAATGTAGCGCAGAAAACTAAGGCATATAAATTTGTTCCTTCAACATAACCAGAACAACCAACTTGAAAGGTCAGGAAGAAAACCATGTGTACCTTTATTTTCACTAGTTGTTGCATACTAAGATGGAGCACATGAATAGCCAACAACAAAGGGACAACAGTAACTGTATACGAGAAAATTTGGACAAATGCAAGATAAAACAATACAATGCAAATTACCTTTTTACCCAAACTTTTTGAATACATCGAATGATGATGTTGCATGCATGTTGGATTTGCTTTGAACGATTGGATTGTTGGTTGTTCACAGTCACAGCATAATGTTGATAGATATGATGGAGAAAGTTGTGACAGAATAAGGATACTTAAAATTCAAAATATGCCTCTCAAATGACTTGTGAGAAGCCATAGTTATAGACAAAGGGTTGATTTTTGATGTGGAGGGAAGAAGATAAGATAAGGATTGGATTTGATTTGATTTTTTCTTTATTAGACAAAAGAGGAATAAAACAAGATGAGATAAGATTTAGAAAGATAGAAAGCAATTTGATTTTTTTCTTTAAAGGAAATAAATCCTAAAAGGATGAGAGGAATAATAGATGAAATATCTAATTAAATAAATAAATTAGATACGCATGAGTTGCAATTTTAGAAAGAAAGCAAGAGGATTTTTATTAATTAAATAAATATTTGATTTATTTAATTAATTTGGATTGTGGTGAGGGATGATGTGGAAAGATAATTAAATAAATAAAATTTATTTAATTATAGAAAATGGATAAATGACTAATTAAATAATTAAAAAATAATTATTTAACTAGAGAGGATTAATGGTCATGAATAATTAAATAAATACAAATTTATTTAATTATAGAAGATAGGATTATGGGATTGAAAGGGGATAAAATTAAGTGAATGATATAGATACCTAGGGCAAAACATGCTAGTGACAAGGTGTTAGACATTTTTAGGTATCTACAATAACAAATTCTTGTTCTTTAATAGTAGATTCACCACCTCTTCCTAAGACGAAATCCTTGAAGTATGACAGATGTTCAAGGCCACAAATTGATTCTCAATTCAGCTCACCAGTAGAGTCATCAATTGATTTTAACCTAGCAGTACCATCCCTAGCAGCGACGCCAAAAATGTTGTCTCCCAAAACTGCAACTCCACTTCCTAGGACAAAATCACACTCACAAGGCCAGGGAATGCCATCATGTGAGCATAATCATCCCATCAATAGAAAATGGAGGGTTAAAGGACAACCTACTGGAGTGGGTTTCATCCCCTTCACTACGAGCTCAGCTTAAACTCTAGAGGGATATTCCAAGGGGTATACCTGAATAGGTATTAAATCCAAATTAGATGAACAACTAAAAAATATGGACAACCAAACCCAACTTGCCTTCTCATCCCCCAAATCTGTCACTGAGCTAAGAACAACTAGCTGTCATAAAACCCATATATAGCTGATTCAACAGTGCGAATGTACATGCATAGGAAAGATGGTTTTTTCCCCTAAACCACAGGTGAATAATTTGTTTGTTTTTAAAAGGTGATTGGTCCCTCTCCAATATGGACCGATGCCTATTCCATTGGGCAACTGATTCATAAGAAATAAAGAGGAAAGAAATAGGCTAAACCAGCATCAACAGAAAACTAAAATATATTGACATATATTTCTCATATTACATTTCATACCCTAGACATACTTAGTTATCCAAAGCCAAGCTATAATAAATCATTTGCAAAAGAGAAATGACCCAACACAAAACATGTATTGATTTAAATGTTGTGATACATTATCAAATACCATTACAATCACACCAGCAAATGTGGTGAAGGAAGAATACAAAGCTGCGACAAAGCATTCCCCTGAATTATTACAAACAACTGTGGAGACATACCAATGCATGAAAATGCACATTACAATCCTTCCTACGCTATATCAAACACATTATTTCATTCATTGCTCAGACATTTCTCTCTACTTGATGCCCTAAAATCTTCCTTAGGCATTTTCCAGACTAGACAATTGGTGCAGTGACCAACCCCTTTTACATCATTGATTCATGCATATATAGCCATTGATTTCACTTGACCTAATCCAAGTTACCATAAATTCCTTGGCCTTTGTCAGAAAATATCATTAGCCAAAAGGGATGTTCATTTGCCAGAAATAAATGCACCAAATATCTGAATGTGGGATATTTTGCCTTTCTTTAATGTGAGCAGTTGATACAACAAATATCCAGAAGGGGGTAGCTGAGAAGATTAAATTCTTCAATGACAACACTTTAGACAAACATCCCTTTTTTAAAATTATCCAGCAAATCCGTTTCATACATTAAATCATCATACCCTATGATTTTGTACCTCATCACCTTTGAAATTTTTTGAAATCCAACCCTTGAATGCCTTTGTCGATTGAACTTGCATATTTCTTGCCGTCGAGATGCCAAATAGTTTCACTTGCAACAGGACCATAGATGAAATTAGCTTTAGAATCGACAACTTATAAGGCATTGAAAATCCAGTCGACACCATTTGAAAAGTCCACTAGCCAATGAAAATGTGCCAATCAGGCGGTCTCAATAGTCAACATAGACATTTGTATCGAAGACTGCCACATGTCACAAAATCGTAGTCGCGCACTGGAGGGTGGCCCATCACCTTTTGGCTCTACATGAGTGTGCAAAAGCCTCCATGTGTCTATCCACATACAAGCATTTTCATTCTCTCTGGGAGCTACACATGTGGCTGCATCTCATAACCGCGCAAGGGATCTCTACCTTTGACAAGATTCTTCTGTGAACTGCCATTAGATCTTCATAGGTTGTAGTCCCACTGCTTCATTTGTTTTCTTAACACTTGGCAACATCATGTTCGTCATTTCATAATCATAGATATTATGGCCATAGGCCCAAGCATCCTTAACACATGGCACAATTATGGGGTCGGGCAAGAAAAAATAAGCGATATTCATTTTAGCTCTGCAGAATCACTCAGAGACTTCCACGTGGCCTCCCCCTTCATATACCTTTATTCCTTTCTCATGAGGAAGCCACATGTCACCATTTTGTGATGTTGTGGCATGTCTTTACCTCTACCAAGATTCCATTGCGCGCCTGCGCTATTGCTGGATTGCAACCTTTTTATCGATCGTTTCTTGTCATGACACTTGGCAGCTTGCGGTTCCTTGATTTAGAATCCTTGATTAAGGGGCTGTAAGCCCAACTTCCTTGACAAATGTCCTCATTTCGCAGCCGCGCAGGAGGATCATGACATCATCTTCAGAGATCTATGATGCTACGAAAAAGAACCATACGACATTTTCTGACCCTTATAAAGACTTAGGATATAAAACTTAAGATTTTCACGGGCCACAAAGGGTAAAACTAGGCAAGAGGGGCTAGTCTAGTCATGACTTGAAGGACTTAAGGTTGTGACTTAGATGACGGGGAACCTATGATTAATGGTCAACAATAGATTTTAAAATAAAGTAGGTAGATGACCGCAAGCCTTACAGTTTTGAGGGAAAATTAGGAAATTTTTTAAAGAGAATAAATTCAAAACCCTAAAAAACTAAAAAGGTGTCAACAAGTTATAAATTCTAGGGTACAAAATAAAGGTTTTCCAAGAATGTCATTAGCAGAACCATGGAGAACAACAGTAGCATGGAATATTAAGTATTATACATGTGATGACCAATGTGCTACTGTCGTGGGTCCTCCTTTCTACTTGCTCACTCATCTACATTATGGTGCTGTAAACCCTAAATTGAGAATTAACCTTCTTGCTTTCTTGTGTGACTCTCTCATTCACATGATTGAAAGGTATAAAATTAGGGCTGGGCCATTAAAACACCATGGTCTCATCTCATTAATCTACAAATATCAACTCCTCAAAAAGAAGAAAATAGATGAAAAATGGCAAAAATTTCTTAGACAAATTGAAACCCCAACAACCATAGGGCATTTTGAGAGAGGAGAGTCATCTAGTCTGGTGGTAGAAAACCCTAGGGAACCTTCCCCTAAACCTCAACCTGCCTGAGAAGCTCCCGAAGGCGAAGCGCTGAAAATTGTTCCAAACCCTTTAGAATCTGATGAGCACCCTCGACCACACAATGTTTTAGAGACTCTAGAAAAATGAGAAAATATGGAATCTATTGACTCTGAGAATGAACAAGGTAGTCTACCTATAAAAAGAGAGCAGAGGCTGAAAGACAAGTTGCTGAGACGCCCTCCTCTACGAAGGAGTAAAATATTGGCCATAGATTTCAATTTTTCTGTTGCATGTGTTCAACTGCCTATTCCTAAAAATAAAAGGTGGGACAGACAGCCAAATGAAAGTCAAACCTTGGAAAAGAATGATATCCATGAATTTGAGAAAGAAATTGATCCCCCTGAAAAGGAACAGGAGCCAATAGAGGAACAAATTCCAAATTTTATAATTATTGAAAAACAAAGGCTCAAGAGGAAGAACCCGTGGAAATGATTTCTATGCCTAAGCAGTCGTTAGATGAAAATAAATTTGAAACAACCCCACAAAATGAAAAACCACCATCTTTGGACAATGTACATACCACAGAGCAAGGCCCGATGGTAGGAAATGATGAAGGGCATGTGTTTGATCATAATACATAAATTCTTAGCTCCCCTCTTTCAATTGATAAAGTAAATGATAGAGATCACATGGAAATTGAGTTGAAAGAGTTGAGAGAGGAAATTGTGCAGTTAAAAGACAAACTCCAACAAATGATGAACATATTAATGTACAAAAGAAAAAAATTAATACACAGACAGGACTCGTACAATAGAAGAATCATGAGATAAGAAATTTAGGGACTAAATTAGAGCAAAAAGATAAACTCATCGAAGAATTATAGTCCCAGTTAAAACAATTTGAGGAAAGAGACAAGGAACATTTGACCAATTTATCTACAAAGGATTAACAAATCAAGAGTCCAACTGATAATTTTCAAATGTTTCTTTAGACTTTTGTGCAAAAGTAGGAAAAACAAAAGCAAGAACTTAATGCATCCTTGAGTAAAACTGTAGAATTGGAACAAGAATTACAAGATATAAATGTTAAACCAGTCATGGAGTCAAAAGAAATACAGACTGAACCAACCAAAATGAAATGGTTTCAGGTGCACATTCCTCCCATGCTAACAAAATGGATGGAAATATGTTATTTTCTAAGACAATCTGGAGCAGAAAATGCCAAACTTAAGAAGGAATTAGTATTGTTGAAAGAATCTTATGACAGACTTCATCAAGCTAAGACAGATGCATGTGAAATAGAATAATTGTTGCTAGCTTGTCGAAAACCATCCAGGTTGTATTCTATGTTCCTTAATGAGCAGTTGTTAAGATAGAAACTTCTGAGGATTTCCTGTAGTTTACCCCACGATCCAGATGACAAACAGTTCCTGAAAACATTCAAAGAATCACCTCCTATTTAGAAGAATTTGTTATGTGAATTTTTTGTGCATAATTTATTGTTGGAAAAATACAATGACTTCTTCATTAACCTCTTTGTGGGAGAAGTGTAGCTCAGAGCTTTTATGTCTAATCTACAAAATCAACTCAATTGGTAGGATAGAACCAAAGAATATCTTCAAGTAAAAAGAACTGTAGGTCTCCATATGAGCTATCCTCACCATAAGCCCTTTGCTTTCAAAACTCAATTTTGAAGAATTAAAAAGTATGAGGCCATGAAAGAGAAATATAACGAGAGTATAAGAATTTGTTTTGAAGATTTTAAAATTAATGGGCCACAATTGATAGATAGAGCATGGAATGCCTATGAGGAATGATATACTCCCCTGTCTATGTACCTCAAATGAAGGGAGATAATCTCTCCAACCAATCTTAGATGGTCTTGTAGAAGAACAGAGGCCTTAACAGAAATATTGCAGCAGATTAAGACCAAATGGATAGGCATGAGGTACAGACCTCCATTGCTCCTTTAGCCGCCACCTGTAGTTTTGGTGACTGCAAAGCAAAACCCTAGAGATTTGCATGCATGGTAGACGAGGATAAAATTGCACAAAGGTTTTCTTAAGTATCTTGAGCATCTAGATGAGGAAGCATGGGACATCTATGACCTCAACTCAAAGTATGATGAACTAAATAGGAAGAGGGACACGGAGAGGCAGAGGGCCCATTGTTAGTAGAGAGCAGGAGGACCTTCTCAACCTTAGAGAGGGGAGGGTGATGAGGTATAAATAACCTCATTTCTATAATGAACCATACAACCCTTGTGTTACCCAATCACCCAAACCATGCCAATTTATTGATTTTATAAGCAATATTTGTTTATTTTTTATAGAATGATGTATAAATATTTGTTTTCCAATTGATTAAAGTTTTCCACTAATGTTGACATGATCGTGTGTAAAGGTCTATGTATTTACACAGGTTTTTATGAAGAGCCTGGTGGAAGGAAGAGACTTAAAAGCAATTGAAGTCAGCAGCGCTGGAATCTTGGGGCGCCAAACATCTAGGAGTACATGATCATGGACTTTATTGGCAGTTTATTTTATTCATGGGTCCACTTGGAGCCTTTACTATGGTAAATTTAACAGACATCTAGTTTAGTGAAAAGTCTATTTTTTTGTTGAAGACTTCTTCAGTGGCATTAATGCATCACCTGAAATCTAGGATTCTAGTATTAAAGATCATGGGTAATTCCAAAAAATAGATAGGTTATGTTCTAATATGCAATGAGAAAGTAATGTTTAGTAATCATGTTTTATGATATGATTTTTATGCTATGAATGAATACAATCAAGCTTTGTTATGAGTCAATCTATTCTGAATAATGGAAATGCGAATGGAATTATTTTGACGCTGATGAACTGATGCATGTGATTTGAATCGATAGAAGATCTCTTGAGAGATGGCCACTCAAAGGATATAAGAATAGATAAGTATTTTAAATGTTGTGAATCTATTTTGTTTAAACTTTGTTCTATGAATGTTTTACATTAGTTTAGACTTCTGTTGAATGGTGTTATGGTAGAATAAGTATTGTGTGACCCCTGCAGGATATTGTGTCTTAGTTATGTTTGTCAAGTTCTGTGTGTTATATTATAATTTCTGAAGCTCCTGTTCAATATAGAAATTCATTACAGTTGATAGTACAAATCTATATTTAAGAAAGTTCCCTATTTTCTTAGCTTAATCTGTTCCTTTTGAATCTTTAGTTAAAAATTGATATGTTGCTTTCTAGTTTAGAGTTTGTATGATTTCTAGGATAAATTTTGAATGCTTTATAGATTAAAGATTGTATGATTTCTAGCTTAGATTCATTATGTTAAAGGCTTTTTCAAAGATTTAGAAAATCATTGCTCAGTTGAGATGTTCGAATCCATTCCCTATTGCAGAGAGCCTTGGACACTACCCGGTTGACATAATTGACATATTTAACTAAAGTGTTAGGATTGAACGATAACCTGCCATTGTGTATCGATATGAAGCACGTTAAGGTAGAGAGAAAATGTAAGGAAATAAGAGCTTTCGTAAAGCCCATGCCCTCAAGGTGACATGTGCTCACAATCACCAATTGTTCCCACAAACACATTGAGAAAATATGCTAAGATAAACAACAAAATGGTTAGAACATCTTACTCTAAGATAACAACCATATCACATCATAAAGCTATGCATGAGAACAATCACATCAAGGACCAAGGCTATACTACGGGTTCAGAACCAGGTATAACCGTTGGCCTATGCTGCAAATACCTTAGAACTGAGTGTAGCAACAAGGTGAGATACCAATCAAAGTGTGCAAGAACAAATTGAGTGGATTGTAAAATGTTAGTTACAAGAAGTTCCATAAGAAGATGCATCACACGGAGTGATTCTACTAGTCAAGCATCGGATATATATAAATCAACCCCATCGTCATGTATGGACTAGGTCTATTTTTTCTTTGCTTGTTGAAGGGACACATGGTCCGTATCAATATGTATTTGTTTTTGTCATCCGACGACTAGGTAGAATCACTAGAAGAAGGTAAACAATAAAATGAGAGAGGAGAACAAGTGCCTTAGGAACACCATGTAAGAGGATGCCCCCAGGTCATCAATCGCAATGCATAGTGCCCCTAAGGCATGACACACAACAATAAAATAGAGGAGAGACAAGATAGAAGAATGATGAAACAAATAGAAGAAGGGTCACAACAAAAGTAGTCTCCTTATATCCTTGACCTTATAGGAGTATCAAGGGTCATCCAAGGAGACCTAAACAACACATAGCACAACATAGGGGAGCAAAACATAGAGAGAGGGTCACATAAGAGAGCAAGAGAATGCTATGACAAAGATGACCACAAAGGGTTAGAAATACTTACCTGAAAACACAACTGTGCTAGCGGTTATCAATGAGCAAATCATCCTCCTCTCAATCTCGAATGCTGGAGGGGAGAGGTACATAAGGGATGAGTGCCCATTCATATTCCTTATCATTTACCTTATCAACCTTGGGCTCTTCTTGATTTTCTTCGATGTTAGGTGGTTCAATGTTTTCTTGTTGAGGTGATGTATTATTTTGAGCCAAGGCTTGTCTTCTCTTCCTTCTTTCTCTAGCTTGTCGATTTCTTCTTGTTTTATCGTTGATATCTTCAAAAGGAATCTCATGTTTTTCCATGGGTTTTTGTATCTCAGAGTAAGAAGCAGATCTGTGATTGACTCATGGTATTGCTTTGTTTTCTACAGTTTTTTCCTAATACTTGTAGGGATGATGGAGGAGGAATATCAGCATAAATCCCTTTTCCTTTCGGTCTAGGGGGTTCTTGTAATATAGCTTTCTCTTTAGGTGTTGTTTGTTGAATAGGGGGACCAACCAATCTAGATAGTAATTGTGCTTTGTAACGCCGATATTCCAAGAAAAGTTGATCTATTCATGGTTTGGGTTCTTCTATAGGTTTTGACCAGAAATAATCAAGGATGACATTCTTTTGAGTGACCATAGGTTGCCATCGACTATGGTGAATGGTATGTGTACTCCCATGATGAGGAAACATTAAGCATTTATGGATTGTTGAAGGGATAGCTTTCATAGCCTTGAGCCATGGGTGGCTTGGTTTTACATGAAAGAGGTCAGATACTGAGATAATATCAAATAATTGTTCTATGACTTTAAATTAAACACCCAAACCACCAAAGAAATCTTCCCTAAAGCTAGGAGGAGAGCCCCTTTATGTGTTTTTATCATCATGTCAGTAGGTTCATTAGTTTCTTGTATCAAATTGTTTGAATAGAGGAACTCTTCCGTAGCAATGTTAGTTATGCAATTTGGATCAACAAGGGCTCCTTTTATGGGAGTCTCCATAATGCTAACTTCAATGTAAAGGGGACCTTTGACATTCCATATTGTTCTATCATGTGGTGTGAATGTAATATCAGGTTCAGGGATCTTCCTTTTCTTGTCAAGGTGAGGAGGGATCATAGCATTGTTTTTATTATGAAAAGCCATAGATGTGGGACTATTTCACACCTAAAACACTTGATTGAGGGAAGTGGGTAAAAATACACACAGAGTCCACAACAAAAAAAGTGGATAGGAGGAAAGAGTATAATACAACAAGGCCCAATTGATGGTTTTAAAGGTTTTGGTCAAAAGATGTGAAAAGGTGTGCAAACAAGTGGTGTTGAAATACACAGTGTAATTAAAATTATGCCAAATTTCATGCAATGATATGAAATTATGCAAAATTTTCAAATGACAAATGAATATATGCTTGAATATGAGTACAAGATTTGAAATGTAAGATATCTAAGATGAATGCAATGAAACAACACCAATCTATGCTTGTTTATGCACCTAAAATGTTCACTTTTTTCGCTTTTTTTCAATGCAAATGCACAAAATATGTAATGAAATTAGGAGAATGATGAGGGGAAAAAAATTAAAACCTTTTTAATCAGTCCAATGATGCATCAAAATTTGTCACAACATACCAATCTTGCAATGCTATATGAAAAATTAGCCAAAATGTAGTAGAAATGCAAGGATTTTTTATACCTTAATAGTGAAATTAAGGCATGAAAGTATATAAAATGATGAATGAATGGAATATAATTAGATTTAATATGTAAAATAACTCAGATCAGATTTAAAAATGATGCCAATATGTTTCAATGCTCAGTGCAAAGTCAAAATTAATGCAAGATGAATGAATATGTTTGTTTTTGTTGAAATAAACAATGTGTATATGCAAAATTTGAAGTCTAAAAGCAACAACACACAATGATGAAACACTATAGTCAAAAATTAGATTTGAATGAGTGTTAAAATGAGTAATAAAATCTGAAATAAGATTTTAATTACCAACCCTAGCTTTCTAAATAGCTAGGTTATATGAAAATGCAAAATTTCAAGCAAAACCCTAGCAAATGAGAGATGCAAATGCAAAGTAAATTATTGTAAAAAGATGTATTGCTATAATTTATCTTAGATTTGATATAAATATTAGAGAATTAAATGTTTTCAATAATATGTGTAGATGTCTAAAAATGGTCACAACCACTTTTATCCACTAACACAATTCAAATCTATTTCACCCACACCATTCTATTTGACCCAAATATTAATTAAATATTTTTTAATTATTTAATTAATTTATTCTGCACATTTTCCCTTTCACAAAAATTAAATTCCTCTATTATAGTTCAAAAATTAAATACATTTTTGTGACTATAGTTCATAATTCATACTCCAAAAATTAAAGAAATGACCATATTTATTTAATTCCTATTTTGTCCACTTTTGATTACTTTTTGTAATCATCATTATTTTCATCTAAAAACATGTGCACATGAATTAATTTTAATTAATCCCTCATTACAACCCCCCATGTTTATAGAAGTCCACTTGTCATTCCATGTACATGACAAGTGGTACTTTGGAAGCATGACCAAACCCTCCAAATGTTTACATTTGTCCTATTTCTTCCATCCCACTCCAAGTGTCACTATTCATGAAAAACTTAAAATTACATGTGGCGCTATTTGGGAACTATTCCTCTAATTTTTAATTCCACTTGTCCTCTCCATGCAATTTAAAATTCCTCACTAAATCCAAGTCTTACATTTTCATAAATGAATCCTTACATGTCATACACCTACCCAATCTTAGCCATCCATCCATTCAAACTTGCGATCTCATCCATTGATCATCCCTTGAATCTTGGAGTAAAATTCTCATCCATTCTCATCATGCCATTTGTCCAATTCTCCTTACTTGAGGATCCTCAAACAATATCAACCATCGATCTCCCAATTCAATCTTAGCCCTTCAATTCTATCCCCAAAAATCTATAAATTGAAGCCTCCGCCTCCATTTTTCATAAGCCATCATATGCAAAGATATTCTACCATTTTAAGTGCTCAACATCACCTAGCATTAGTGCTATTTTAAGT
Organism: Cunninghamia lanceolata; assembly: GCA_027924645.1. Classification (NCBI taxonomy): domain Eukaryota; kingdom Viridiplantae; phylum Streptophyta; class Pinopsida; order Cupressales; family Cupressaceae; genus Cunninghamia; species Cunninghamia lanceolata. Next base: position 17,425,916 of record BSBN01000112.1, on the reverse strand, counting down.
TAGAATAGTATAATTTCATATCACATAGGGCAAATCATTGCTAATTGTGCTTAGATAGGGTGCAAAGTAAATAGTTCAGTGCATTAGCAATTAGGCCCAATTTTGATGTCCTTTGGACTTGGGATTGGGAGCAATCTAGATTAGTTTGCACTCACCTAGGAATCCCACTTCCATAGTAGACATTTTTGGCACGCTTGGTGGGATCCCCACCACCTTTTTCACTAACTATTGCATGTTTTTTTACATGTTTTCTCTTAACAGGTCAAATTAGCATTGACCTCTTGCAAATCGACGCCTATTTTCAACATTTCAGTGTCTATCGAGGATATCAGCACCTGGTTCCACAAAAGGTATAAATTGGGTTTTGCATGTGTTTTTCATCAATCAGTGCATTATATTCATGTATTAGGCTTTAAACTGATTTCTACTAACTTTTTGTGCAAAATAGCTCTCAGTTGTATCACAAAAAATGTAGAAACAAGGAGGAGGTGTTGTCTGTCTTTTCGATACCTATTATCAGCATAACAACACCCATTTCACAAATTGGCACCTACTTCAGAGGATTAGCACCCGCTCTCCTTTTGATATAAAGCAAAGATATTTGTGTGTTGTTCTGTTAGGAACCCATGTTTAGCCCTTCTCTTTATTTTTTTAGTATATTATATTTGGACGCATATGCTTTGTAAGTCATCCCGTGAGCATATTGTATTATTCCACATTCATGGGAAGTAGTAGTTGTTTAGATTAGACTTAGTATATAAGTACGTGTTGAGGCCAATGAAGGCATCCACGAATTTATTGTATTGAGCTTGCTCAAAGGAGGTTGCCCCCTTGAAGTGGCCTGTGATCAATAAATTCCTTCTATGTTTCTACTATTTTTGTTATTTCATGCATTTTTTATTATATTGTTGCAGGAGGTTCCTCTCATCTAGTATCAAAGCGCTTTCTTGGGCTCATTGGGTGGAATTTCTACTAATTTTTTTTCCACAGTGGCCTCCAAGCGCTGTGATTATTGCAATAGTTATTTTTTTGCATATGTATTGTTCATTTCAATTACAAGTTCAAATCAGGGAATAATCCCTATCCACTTAACTATGGGAAGTGCCCAGGTATAGCCCTAAAACTCATTGTTAGGAGTACCACAGGAACGTCGTAGTAGCTAGCCCATTGAGAGGACCTGCTAGTGAAAAGGGAAATGACCCCTACCTGATTGACTAGTTCCCATCCATGAGGTAAACCAAGAGCTATCATTTATGGCAAAGTGGTTATCAGTTTTACTTGAGCCATGGAGTGAGGGCTACTGCCCTAATACATAAGTCGTTAGACAACATTGGTAGCCGAGTGAATCCCCTGAACTTTTAGGAAGCTGAACATACCTGGGGCCCATATCTATTGATAGCTGGAAAATCCCAGATTGAATCTGTCTAGAGCAATTAGCAGTTTACAGAAAAAAAATTATGTTTTTTCGCCATATCTTCCTTGCTTTAGCTCTGTTTTCTCTCAAATTCACTGGAACCCTTGAAATTCCATTCTGCATATTTCCTTCCTTGAGGACCCTATCCCAAATTCCACTTATCAAAGCTAGAAATCCCACATTTGTCTATTTTTAGGGTTTGCCATAACTTATTTGATTCTCACCCAATAGCCTTCAAATTTTGCCATAGTGTTCATTTCATATTTCTACTCCTTTGTCTCTCTTGGATACATTTTTCCATTCTTTCACCCTGCTTCTGAAATCCCCATTTTTGTCTCCCCTTTCCCTCATTAAGTGTCCAAAACCTAGTCAAACCCAATTACCCATCAGAGTTTTTTCCCAAATCTAAATTTTCCTTTACTAAAAAAGTTTATGTTTTTATTTTTCTACCTATTCCCAAAAAAAAAATCCCAGTTATGGTTGTCACTTGCGTAGGAGCAAAAAACATGGAGGATGAACTTGCAACCCTTAAGACCAAACTCCAAGATCTAGATGAAAAAAATTCTCGGCCTCAATCTTTAGCATTTAGCCATGAACAATAGATGGTAGCCAAAATCTTCTGCAAACACTGGTTTCTCTTCTTCCAACAATTTTCATGGGTCGAAGCTTGATTTTCCTCGCTTTAATGGTGATGATCCGACTGGATGGATATACTAGGAAGAACAATATTTTAGTCTGCATAATACTTTTGATGTCAACAAAGTCCCACTTGCATCTTTTCATTTGGAACATGAAGCCCTTCAATGGTTCCATTGGTACATCAAGGCTCATGAAGAGCCAAAATGGATAGATTTTTGCAAACTCATTTTGCAACGATTTGGCCCTAGTACTTTTGATGACTTCATAGGAGCACTCACTAAATTGCACCAAATAGGCATTGTGCGAGAATATCAAACAGAATTTGAAAAACTAGCCAATCACACAAAGAGATTGTCTGATGAATTCTTTAGGAGTTGTTTTGTCGGTGGTCTGAAGGATGAAATTCGCTCTGAGGTTAAAATGTTTCATCCCAGCACAATGATGGAAGCCCTAGGGTTGGCTAAGTTGGCAGAGGACAAGATCATAGCTCAACAAGGAACCAAATCCAATTTTGTTCCCTTTAGAAAAATGGCTTCCCAACGACCTCAAATAAAGCCACTTCCTAGAACAACTCCCATCAAGCATTTGACTGAAGCAGAGATGCGGGCACGTAGAGAAAAAGGGCTTTGTTATAATTGTGATGAGAAATTCACTTGAGGACATAGATGTGTTGAGCAAAAGCTCTACCTCTTGGATGTGGATTCTCTGCCTGAAACTGAAGTTTATGCAGATGCTTAGGATACAGTGGATGATTAGGTTGACACTTAGTAGCCGCTTGTTGACCCTACTTCCCAAGAAGACCACCCAAAGATCTCTCTCCATGGTTTAGCAAGAGTCACCACCCCACAAACCATGCGAGTCAAGGGTTTCTTCAAGAAGCTCCCTCTTACAATACTCATAGACTCTGGTAGCACTCATAACTTCATTGACCCTTGGCTCGCCAAACAAGCTGATTGTTTTGTCCATCCTTGCTCTAGCTTTGAAGTCATGATTGCCAATGGGGGAACATTACCTTGCAAAGGGAAGTGTCGCAATGTGTATATCTCTATGGGAGATTATAACCTACACTCTGACATGTTTGCCTTGCCCTTAGGCAGATGTGATGTGGTTTTGGGTGCCCAATGGTTATGCACACTTGGACCCATCTTATGGGATTTTGCTAAACTTTGGATGTAGTTTTCAGACAATGGGCAAAAACACACATTGAAGGGCTTACAATCGGGGTCTCTTAGCATCATAAGTTCACATCGCATGGAAAAACTTCTTAAGAAAAATTCACATGGTGTCATCGCTCAGCTCCATTCCATTCAGATGCAACCATCAACAGTCTCCACTACTCCTTTAGATCTACAACAAATTTTGGAGAGGTATGCATGTGTCTTCGCCAAACTAATGGGATTACCACCTTCATGACTAGAAGAAAACCATATTCAGCTACTTCCTAGAAGTGTTCCTCCCAACATCAGGCCCTACTGCTACCCATTTCACCAAAAGACAGAGATTGAGATGCTGATTCAAGACTTACTGAAGCAAGGTATTATTCGCCCTAGTACCATTTCTTTTTTTTCACCAGTCCTTGTCTGGAAAAAAGATGGGTCATGGTGCATTTGCATTGAGTTCTAAGCACTTAGTCACATCACAATCAAGGATAAGTTTCTGATTCCTGTTGTTGATGAGCTTCATGGTGCTCATTTTTTCTCCAAGTTGGATCTTCGTTCTGGGTATCACCAAATTTGGGTTCATGAGGATGATATCCCTAAAATGGATTTCCGCACGCATGATGGTCACTATGAGTTTTTGGCCATGCCCTTTGGCCTCACTAATGCTCCTTCAACATTCTAGGCATTGATGAATAAAATATTCTGGCTCTACCTGTGGAAATTCATTCTGGTCTTCTTTGATGATATCCTCATCTATAGTAAAACATGGGATGAGCATCTCCAACATCTGGATCTTGTAATGCAACTTCTCTCTGATCATCATCTCTGTGCAAAACAGTCTAAATGTGTTTTTGGCTAGGAGGAAGTGGAGTATCTTGGGCATATTGTTTCATCCCAAGGGGTTCGAGTAGATCCTGCAAAAATAGATGCCATGAAAAATTGACCGCATCCTCAGACAATCAAGAGCCTCCGTGGTTTTTTGGGGCTGACTGGCTACTATTGCAAGCTTGTGTCAAGGATTACGGGAAGATTACAGCTCCATTAACAACTATGTTAAAAAGGGATGCTTTTATCTAGACACATGATGCTGAGTATGCATTTGAAAAATTGAAACAAGCTATGTGTACTACACCTGTTCTATCTATTCCAGATTTTTCCAAGACCTTCACCATTGAGAGTGATGCTTGTGGCAATGGAATTGGTGTTGTTCTCCTTCAAGAGGAACATCCCATTGCATTCACTAGCAAAGCCCTTTCTGGAAAGAATTTAGTACTCTTTACATATGAGAAGGAAATGATGGCTATTTTGCACACAGTACAGAAGTGGCAGCCATACCTACTAGGGAATCATTTTTGCATCAAGATTGATCATCAGAGTTTGAAATATTTCTTGGAACAACAGGTCTCCTCCCCAGCACAATAGAAATGGGTCAGCAAACTCATGGGTTATGACTATGAGATCACTTACAAGAAGGGTAAGGACAATATTGTAGTGGATGCTTTTTCTCGCACATTTGATGACCAAGTTTCCCTTTCAGCTATTTCTATTCCTATTACAAATTGGTTGGAATCTGTCCAGTAGGGCTATGTCAATGACTCTTCATTATATCAAATCATTCAATAGTTGGCCACTTGGGATGGTGCTTCCCTGTAATACAAGGGTCAACTGGTGCTTCCCTAGAGCACAGATCTTTAGCAGGCTATTTTTTATGAACTGCATGCTTCTCCATCAGTAGGGAACTCTGGGTTCCTCAAAACTTATGAAAGGGCATGGCGTAACTTCTTTTAGAAGAAAATGAAAAGGGTAATTCAATAGATGGTGGTTGAATGTGATACCTACCAACGCAACAAGGGTGAAACGACACTCCTTCCTAGATTGCTCGAATCCTTGTCCATCCCTACATGGATTTAGACAGATATTTCTATGGATTTCACTGAGGGGCTCCCTAAATCTGGAGAAAAGACAGTGATCTTGGTTGTGGTTGATCACCTCTCCAAATAGAGTCATTTTTGTGCCCTCAGCCATCCCTATATAGCCTCCTCAGTCGCACAAATTTTCATGAACCAGATCTTCTATCTTCATGGAATCCCTTCTTCCATTATCTTAGATTGTGATGCAACTTTCACCAGTCATTTTTGGACAAAAATATTTTGATACACTGGCACCAAACTGAAGATGAGTTCTAGGTATCACCCACAAACAAATGGTTAGATTAAAATTATCAAAAAATGTTTGGAAACTTATCTTCATTGCTTCACCTCAGAACAATAGCATCAGTGGGCAAAGTGGCTCCCTCTCGCTGAATGGTGGTACAACACCTCCTACCACACTACATCTAAAATGACTCCATATGAAGCAGTCTATGGTTAGGCACCTCCAGTGCTCCTTCCATACACCCCCAGCAGTTCACCAGTTCAGGTAGTTGACACAGTTCTCCGAACCTGAGATCAGATTCTTTGCATCCTACAAGACAATCTTCACATGGCAATAAATCAAATGAAACAACAAGCTGATCAACACCATTCTGAGTGCACTTTTCAAGTAGGTGATATGGTTTTTCTTCATCTACAGCCATATAAGCAATCATCCCTAAAACTCAAAGGGCGTCATAAGCTAGCTCCAAATTTCTATGGCCATATAAGGTTCTTTAGAAGATTGGGTCAGTTGCTTATAAATTGGAGCTTCCTCCTTCTTGCGCTCATCCAGTATTTCATGTCTCTTGTCTAAAGAAAGTTCTTGGCACCAACGTCAGAGCACAAACTATTTTACCAGAATTGGATAACGAAGGATCCATCATTTTGGAGCCGGAGGCAATCCTCGACAGATGCACCTACCAGCTTTGATCCCAATCCATCATAGAGGTCTTAATTCAGTGGCACAAAATGCAACTAGATGATGCTACATGGGAACCACTCCTTCAGATTTAGCAACAATTTCCACATCTTAAGCTTTGAGGACAAAGCTTTTTTAAGAGGGAGGGGATTTAGGAACCCATGTTTATCCCTTCTCTTTATTTTATTAGTATATTATATTTAGATGCATATGCTTTGTAAGTCATCCTGTGAGCATATTGTATTATCCCACATTCATGGGAAGTAATAGTTTAGCTTAGACTTAGTATATAAGTATGTGTTGAGGCCAATGAAGGCATCCATGAATTTATTGTATTGAGCTTGCTCAAAGGAGGTTGCCCCCTCGAAGTGGCTTGCGATCAATAAATTCCTTCTGTGTTTCTGCTATTTCTATTATTTCGTGCATTTTTTATTATATTGTTGTAGGAGGTTCCTCTCATGTTGCTAACCAAGTTGTCTAACAAGGTGTGGTTAGACTTCTAATTATTGTTTTCTATAGATTTGCCTCTCTATTTTGCATGAAAAATCAATTTTGTAGGGGAAGAATCTGTCAACTTTGTATCAGCACCCACTCCAAGACACAGTCATGCCCAACTGACAGGTATAAATTTTTGTTATTTCAGCACCCATTCAAAATCGACACCTCTTCTCTGCAGAACAATGTCTATTTTCTAAATCAATGCCTATTTTCTATATCAGCACTCAATCACGATGTCTAACAAAAACTTTGCTTTTATCATTTGTCTTGGACTAATATTGGTTTTGTAGCATTCTACAACTGTCCAAGACGTTGTTATCAACTACTAAAACGTTTTGTATAGCCCCACCAACAACAAACTTGTTTTTCCACTAGTTTTTAGTTGCAATAAATTAAAGTAGGGGTAACCAATCTTGTCTATCGTCTCTTTGGTTCAGAAATCAGACATATGCTCTCTCCTCACATATTAGGGTGATCTTGGGGATCAAAAGTCCATCTTCAAACCTTTTTATTTGCTTTCATACTCGAAGGGGTCATTTCTCCACGTATGCTCTCCCCTTGTACTTCATGCAATCTTGGGTGATCAAAAGTGGGAAGTGGTTTCTTCTTAGGAGGCCTACTTGGGGATTTCATCCCCCCAAGGGATGACCTCAACTGTGTGTTCTAGCGCAATATATAAATATTGTGAGAATTGAAAGACTCCTTTAAAGGAAGGACCCTCTCGCCTCCAAGCAATAGACCTCCAAGACCCTTGGTCTGCCAAGACTTGAGTGGTTGAGTGTCAGTCAACTGGGACACCCGCGTTCATGGACTTGAGCCTCAATTACCTTGAATACGTTAAAGGACACCCCTAGAAGCCTTGTTAAGCCTATGTAAGATCTTTCGGTCATCATATCTTGTGGTGCACCACTGTAAAGGAGGGGAAGATACTCACCATACCATTATACTTGAGATAGGATATACTTTGGGCAAGATGAAAGTCTCTAAGGTGAGGGGGTAAGGTGGTCTAGGACCTTATTTTCCCTATCTATCCAAGATATAGCATCAAAGGTATTAGTGGGGGTGGGAATCTCGATTCACTATGAGTTGAGATTGACCCACAGCCATTTCGTGAGATCCACAAGATATGTCACTCCCACTTAAATAATTTTAAGTTGTATACAATTTCTTGAAGTGTCTTCTTTTGTGCAAAACCCGTAAAAACCATTTGTGAACCATGAAGGCTAATCACCTCTCGCACCAACTTCTGAAGTCATTCAAACAACCATTGTGATTATTGTGTGTAAGATCTTGCCAAAAAATCTGAACCAACATCTTGAAAATCACAAATTATCATCATTGTCCTAAATCAACACCCATTTCTTGCAAATCAACACTTATTTCCTGAATCAACGCCCAGTTCCTACATCAGCGCCCATTTTCCTAAAACATAAAAAAATCAAGATTTTGTCCTTTTGGTTGTCAAAAAATCCCTTTTCCTCATCATCCTTTGATATTCCAAGCCACATCAACCTCATCCATGTCCATTTGTCCCTCTTAGCTTGTGATCCAGCCTTAATAATTTGTCGTTATCCTTGTCATCATATTAGCCATTATCCTTGTTAATCCATATACAATCCAAATCATCCATAGTTAACTATTCGTAATCCATCATTATCCCTATAGTCTATGATTAATCAACTTCATTATGTACCTATTACTAAATTATGTTTGCAACCTAATTTAGTGAGGCCTAGACAGTAGTTGTTGAAGAGGGGGTAAAGAATTTTTTTTGTGTGCATGATCATCCAGTTAAATGTCTATTGTCTTGATAAAAAGAATAATATAAGATCACTTATCAGGATCATATGACAACTCAAGTTGGGTTGTCAAACCATCCTGGTAAGTAAAATGCCCTAAGGACAAGAAAGCAAACATTTAAAGAATGACAGGTTTTAAATTGACTTCATATTTCAGTTATGATGTTGCTGATTATTCAGTACATTTTAGTGTAGTTCCAAGAGAGAGGTATTTATAAACTGTCACTCATTCATCATGTTTTAAACATGTGCTTTAAAAGAGATTCAGTTGTTTTATGCTATGTATTTGATTCAGAAAACAAAGTATACATAAAGTCATTGCATAAAGCAAAATAACTGATTATATTCAAAAGAGTGTTTAAATATGTCCCACACAAGCCATGGGAGTGACTGGAGTATGCTACATAAAAGTAACTTTTACTTTTGAGGAAATAAAATGCATAAGAAAAGTAGAGGGACCCGTCATTGCTTACGAATGACGAATCCCGAGGTTGAGTTGGTCTTTAGCTCCCTCCATTTGTCGAGCTCCAGAACACCTGCAAAAAAAGTTTTGTTAGAGCTCTGGGTTCCAAAAATTTTCATACACATAATCAGATCAACAAAAAGTACCACTTACATTTATGGAGCAGCAACCATCTAATGAACAATAAGAGAGAAGAAGATAAATTGAGCATATTCAGAGCCATATCAGATAATGTTCAAGGAGAAATAGAAGAGATAGCTGATCAAGAGATGCAATTACTAAATTAGAAGGACAAATCCACACAAGAAGCATCATATCATGTAAACCAAGATATGTTTTTATGTGCTAACTTGTTTGTTCACTGTGCAGGTATAGAAGAAATCATGTTGCTAATTTATTTTTATGAAATAGCATGTGGAGAAAATGGGCTCCCACAAGGGTTGAGCCCAACATGCTTATAAACAACCTTATGTCATATTGCAATCAACATCAGTTTAGGACAGCAATCATCATTCAAATCAAAGAACATGTGCAATCATGAAGTTGCAGTCATCAAGCAATGAACCTACACAAGGACATCATGAGGAGAGGATATTGTGTAAGAAGGCATTATGCATCAAATCATTGATATTATGAGAGTCAACAAAGGGCAGTGGTGACTTCCAAAGTCAAAGAATATTTTCATCACCTGTGACAAAAGAGGGTATATGTCTACAAGTTTCAAACTCAGAAGGTGCTTTGGAGTCTATAAAGCCTTGTTCAAAACCATTCATGTTACTATCACAGGAGTATGAAGAAGGAACAACAAAGGCATATAATCTTTGGTCTATCATAAATAAGATCATAAGAGTATTGCAAATGGAAACAACTTAAACTTAATAATCTTTTTCCTTCAAGTCAAGATCAGGGAGCATACAGAAGGGCAAAAGAAGAGTAAAATGATGGAACAACAGAGACATTATATTTTGTTCATCTACAGACAATATGCATAAAGATACAGTGCAACAACTACAAAATACAAGTCTGAGGAACAGAAGGACAGAAAGAAGATCATGGAACAATAAAAGGCATATACCTTGTTTTATCTATAGAAAAAGGCAAATGAGAACAACAAGAGACTTCATAAACTCTTTCTTTTTGCCTTTATCAATGAATAAATGCATACAGAGTACATCAGAGTCAAGGTATATGAGATACAAAGTAGAACAATCCTCAGAGAACTTATGATGCTATCAAAATAAAGATATAATACAGTATGTATGCCTAATATACAAGTGGAGCAGTAGTGGTATTATCATAATTGTCACCAAAAAATCATTGAGTATGCAAGGTGAGATGAGAATGCAGAGTGGAGAAAACCCTAGTAGGGTTTTGTAGACAAATAAAAGAGAAGATCTCTTTTTATCACCATCACAATGAAGATACATGCTTACCCTTGTTACAACCATGCCATGAAGGCCAAAGTAGGAGGATACAGTGTCAAAGAACAGATAGAAGGAGGAGCAAAGATACATGGTTTAGTGATAGAGAAAGAAAAATGAAGTTTGTTCACAAACCCTACTAGGGTTTTCTATAGAGAGTAAGGTTTCCTTCACCTTTTTTTAATAGACTCAAACTTTTCCTATCAACATTTGGGACAAAAAGCATAGGCTAAGCAGTCTGAGTATCACAAAAAGAGTGTTGAAGCCTTCTTTGTTACATCCTTCTCATAGAAGGTTAAATACTACAGAGCCATCACCTTTTTTTTGCAGAGATTCAAGAAAAGGCAGAAAAAATGAAAGGACTTGTTTCTTTTACCTCTTTTTCTTGCTACAGAGGGTCCATTTTTGGATATACAACCACAAAGGAAGAAATAGAGTGTTCTCTATTCACAAACCCTAGGAGTGTTTTACATAATAAGTAGAACTTTTTTACCTTTAAAAAAAAGATATATATTTTTTTCCTGTCAACGACAACCATGGTAAAAAGGCTAGAGCATTGTTAGAAAAATACAAGTTACAGTTACCATTCCAAGGAGTTTTCTCACAAACCCTCACGACCTTTTTTATTATGAGAGTCAAAGAAATATAAGAAGAAGCAGGAATGAGAACAGAGTAACAAAACCAGATGGTTACAACTACAGAATAGAGTAGCAAATGTTACATTTTTCCCACTTTTCTTTACATAAAGAAACAATGATATGCAGAAAGGCTTACTAGAGTTGAGTGTGGCATCGAAAATAGAAGAAGAACAATAGTTTGAGCCTCATAGATGCCTCAGAAGCTCATAGAAACCCTTGCATGGTGGAGAAAAGTGGAGCAGCAGCAAAAGAAGTAAAACAAAATGATGAAAACTTTTAGGTTTTTCCTTTTTTCACCATTGTCCTAGCTCAACTGGGCTCTCTTTCTTTTTGACTTCAAAATTAAAAAGTCATTGTTATCCATAACTTCCTCATTGTCAAGACTTTGGTCATCATAATACCTAGTGTGCATGAGGGGGCCCGAAAGGGCTATTATTATTTTCCTTTGATTGTTCTTCAAAATCAAACAAAAGGTAATGATGTGAAGGTAATAATGCATGGTGATACATATATCTGCATGGGGAGTCATAAGGTACTCTAACAAATGTAAAAGGCATAAATGCATGGTGATGTGTATCTACATGGGGAGTCATAAGGATGAAATAATGCATGTAGCTAATGTAAATGCATGATGGATATATTTATGCATAGAGGAGATCCTTTTTGCATGCATGGAGATTATTTATTTTTGGCATCATCATAGGATGCATAATGTAGTTGTGCAAATCAAAAGGGGAGATATAAGGAGTTGTTATTTGTTTTAAAACTTTTTGAAAAACAAAATCCCTCATTTTTGCATGACTTTGCAACTTATAAACAATATAAACAAATAATAAAGTAATATAATTATAAGTTACTTTATTATTTGTCACCAAGTTGTAAAGTCAAAAAATAGAACAAATTTGTAACACATAGTAAAGTAAGTCACCTTGATTACTTTATTACTTGTTCACATTGTTTCCTCATCCCAAAGTCATGCAAAATCGGGAGATGAAGTTAACTGAACTATTTTGGGATCTTTTGCATGATTTTTGGTCAAACTGATAGAGAGGGGCAGTTTGAAGCTATTTTAGCTCAAACTGGATCAGTTATAACCCTTCTTTTTAGGGATTTTTATGCTTGTTCATGGATCAATCTTAGAGCTATTATTTTTAGAGGCAGTTGACTACAGTTGACCTTTCTAGGTCTTCTTAGTGAGCAGATTATATATTGAGAGAAAAAGTTATGTTTTTCTAGTTTTGGCCTTTTTGCTCTCTTATGCATTGTAGAGAGAAAGAGTGTTTGTAATTCAATTTTTGCAGATTAATACATTACAACAGATTACAATTTATATTCTTTGTCATTTTTTATGCAAGTGTTCCTTTATTTTTAGTAGAATCAAGTATCTACCTTCTCATTTATGTTGTTTTATGAATGATTTGATGAGATTTTATCGTGTTTAGTATTAGAACCTTTAAAATCATTGTCTCATTTATATTTGCATGCATTGAAAAGCAGTAAAAATCACAGGTCTTAGGTTGTGTATTAAAATAGTCATTTCTTTAATGTTGTGAGAACCCAGTTTTCCTCCAAGAAGAAAAAGTTATTCAAGCCTTCCTTAGAATCATTTTTGTGGTCATAATGTCAAAGTGGTTTGTGTGGATAGATACTCTGAAAGTTATTGTGAGTTAGAGTTTCATGTTTCAACCAATTAGGTGCATCACCACCCATTTACTTTCAGTTTTGCCCTTTCATTTTCATTCTTTCTATCCCTTTTTCTTGCCAAGTCATTAACCCATTAGAAAATTATAAGGGAACCAGCCCATAATCTGGAGGTTCAATCTCACCATAGGTCACCGACAACCTAAGTTTGATCCCATGTTACACAGGATTGTTGAGCTTCACAACTTTGCATAACGGGTGCAATCCTGCACGATAACAATATCATTAGTCATCAACCCTAATCCATAGTCAAGTATAATCTTTGATTATCCATCCTTGATTAATCCATAGTCAATCCTATCTTCATCATCCTTAATCAATCCAATTTTTAGCATCCATAATGTCATTCTTATCTATAATCTGTCATTATCCTTAATCCATCCTTGGTCAAGTCCTTGTTCATTATCCATTATCATCCATAGTTAATCCTTATCCTGAGTCAATTTTTTTTTTCCAATTGTCCATAGCCAACCATTATCATCTATAATCAACCCTCATCCTAGTCAAATTCTTGATCAATCCTTTTATCCTTAATCAATCCCATCATCCATAATCAACCCCCTATCAATCCATAATCAATCATTATCTCCAAATCAATCAAATCCTTATCCAACCATATCATTATGTTATGCCTACATTTCCCATTTAGTCACAACAGGCAACATACGTGTCATGTCCACATTTGTCATGTGGTCATGACACGAAATATCAAAAAAATTACATGCATCCCTATAAACCCCCTCACATGCGTCAGTGTGCTCGGTGGCAATACGCATAAGGTGTAAACATGTCAATCATATTCAGGGTAATGCGATCACAAGCGCAATCCCCTGCGTGATGATAACCGACTAAGGGGGTCAATGTGATGCGAGGGCGTCGCCATTAGGGTTAGGACCGATTGATTGAAACCCTAAGTTTTCCTAAGTGAGTGACGAGATTTCGACATGAGTCAAAATCAAAACCCTAATTCTAAAGCATAAAAGAATTAAATAACCACTTAAATAAAACATCTAATTTGCGGAAACATTAAAATATTACTCATCGCAAGGGTTAAATCGCCTAAGGAAATTAACCCTAATTCTTAGAAAAATTTGGTAGCATAACGCCTCTAGGACATACATAGGATTTATTCTAATTAAGAAAGCTTGCACAATAGCTCACTAAACCTAGTAACGTTGGCTAATTGAAATAATTGCACTAGGGAATTTAAATTGTCGCACTAAGGTTGTCTAGTCGATAAACAAGGTTAAATTAATTTAATAAAATATTTAACCTCAACTCAAGGTGCTCAAAATTAAATAATATAAAAGGGAAGATTATAAATAGAATAACCCCAACTTATTATTTTATTTAAATGACAATTAATCATTTCTAACCTATTTAAATAATTTTCCTACAAAAGTCAAATAAAAGTATTTATAGTTCCCTAACACCAACTATGGAATAAACAAAATAAATTAATTCCTCTACCAACTAATTAAACTAATGTCAAGATAAAATTAAACCTATTCCAAGAGATAAAAAGAAAACAAATAAATAAATACTCCCACTTAAAATAAAAATTTTACCCCTTACCCATAAAGGTTAAAGGCATCCCTAATAAATAAAAACCATAAACAAGTATCCCAAAACAAAGAAGGAAGAAAATAAAAAAAATCAAATTGCCCTAAAAGTTGTTCAATAAAAAAAGGTAATATCCTTATGAAAAGGGTAGCCCTAACCCTAACTTGATATCTCTATTCTTTTCTTTCCACTATCATTTTCTTTTCTTATCTCTTCTTTTTTTTTCATTTTGCTACACTTTTATTTTGCAAGTTTGGGTTTAAGGCAGCGATGGAAGCTTGCCCACACTGCATACTTTGTGAGTATATATCTAAGGGAAACCCTAGTTTTTTTAAATGAATATATATATATATATATATATATATATATATATATATATATATATATATATATATTAAAAAAAATGAAATGTTACAGGTTTGAAAAGGCCGAACCCACGGCTGAGAGGGGCGGGAGACTAAAGTGGAGGCACCACCGTACAAGTCACACGCGGGTCACCCACTGTGCACAAAGTCAAGGTTTTTATCAGAAGTGTGGGGTGTGGGGGGGTTCGACCCCCTCTCAACACCAACATTTTTTTTAGATTTAAAAACAAACAAAAACAGATAAAGGGGGTTCGGTGGGGGTTTGAAACCCCCTATTGCCCCCATCCCTCAATGCAGGGCATTGACCAGCAAGTTTAACTTGCTTCTCTTTTTTTATATAAAAAATACTTCCCTCCAATACTTTGATCTGCGATGAGTTTATATATATAATGACACAATCAACCAAAAAAAACATAGATAAGTATAATTTTTTTTATTTTAGCAAATAAGTATATATACACTATATATATAGTGTATATATACTTATTTGTTGCTAAAATAAAATAAAAAATTATACTTATTTAACTGTGTTTTTTTTTTGGTATATTTTCTCAATATCAACATAATCATTTTTGATAAAATAAAAGAAATGGTTTCTTGTTGACATGAAATAATTTCCTTTTTTTTTCAATACATGCATATATATTTTTTTTGAAAAGAAGGCAACCACAATATATTTTTATTTTTTTGAAATAAAATCAGCAACTAACTAATTTTTTTTTATCATAACATTTTCACAATCTCATAAAATAAAACCAGTAACTATATTTCTCTCTTATTTTCTTGAAAACATATGCAAATAGAACCCAAGATAAATATATTTTGACATCAAAGACATTAAGGAGATTAATATATTATTGTAACTTTTAAAGTAGCATATACACAAAATAAAACTCATTTAAACTATACAAAATAAGAGAGAGAATTCCCTCTCTTTCTTTGAAACAATTACACAAGACCCATCTTGGCCATGGCTCTCAAGAAGCCAAAATGACAATACACATGCATTTATAATCACTTCCTCCAAGCTCAAAAGACAACTCTAACACCTGCAAGATACAAACAAAGGAAGGAACCAAGCCACAAGATATCACTCTCCTCCCTACCATAGACTCACAAATGAGTCACCCCTGAGCTTGGAGGTCATCCACACATAAGGTTTCTTTACACCACATCACAACAATAAACTGACAACAATACAAGAAGAACACCCATGGCTTAACACATCACAAAACTCATAAAAATGAGTTTAAAGGGGTAGGGGAGTGGACATCACTCAACTCAAGAGTGCCACTCAAAATATCTCAAAACTCAACACAAATAAGGCCTCAAGCCAAAGTATTTACACCAAAAATTACATATATTTCTCCATGGCACTCTAGCCATACAAAATGCTCATACTCATAATCTTACCCTTAAGGCCAAAATACCAAAACTAGGAGGTGACCTCGAGGATGTTCACTCCTCCCCCACCCCACACATTTTGAGCATTTTCTCCAAATGGAGAGGCTCTTACAAACACCCTCAAAACCCAACAACAACAAAACATAAAACTCACACAATGCAAATACACTAGTAAAATAAATACATAAGGAAAGGCACCAAGTCTTGAATCCTACCTTAAATAGCCCAACAAGGAAGATAGTTGAAGTAGAGCCGTTCCAACTCCACCTCCAAGTCCTCCAAAAGTGCCTCCAAAAAACCTCTTACTCTCTCCCAAAATTCAAATAAAATAGAGAAATGTAATGAAATAAACAACCCTCTCCCTCTCTTCAAGAGGGATTAAAATAGGCTCTCCTCATGAGCCTTGAGGAATGAGAATGTGACACATGTCACTTTCTCCTTCCTCCTCACATCCACTTGCAAGCTTCATGGAATGTGGGGGTGACACATGTCACCCTCCCATTCAACCAAGTCTTGTCCCCTCCACTTGTGCTTTGTCACACATGTTTGAGAGCAAGGGGGAGCCCAAAAAGGATGAGGGTACCCCAAGTGTCCCAATTCTAACCTCCCATGAAAGCCCACAAAACCCCAAGGTACTCTCACCAATGTGAGAGAGCCTTGGAGTTGGGTCCTCCAGAATTAGGTGTCTTGAAGACTCCCCAAACCTTCAATGCAAGGTACCCCAATGCTTGGAATGAGGTGTGGATAAGGTTGAGTGTTTGACCCAACCTTCCACTCCTCCCCAAACTTTCATTTTCGTCACTTTACTTCAGGGTGAAGTTTAAGTGACCAAATGGGAGATACCTAGGGTTAGATAGGCTCAAATGGTCCCTAGACCCTAGGGGTACAACCCAGGGTCACTTTTAACTCAATTCTAGCACCTTAGAGTAAGTAAAATCACATGAAAAGGGGTCACAAAAATTAAAACTCAAAATAAAATCAATTAAACATTACACCTTTACACCACCAATATAAAATCACTGAGAAAGAGTAGACCTAGCCCGAAAGACACCAGCACAAACATTACAAAAATTCATCATGCATTCACACAGTTGATCTCAGTTCCTCTTGGAACTAGATCGGTTCAACATGGGATTTCACAAAATGTGTGGGATGATCTTTAATTTTTCATGGCTTGGGAAAATCACCTGCGCACTTAAACAAAAGATTAATCTAACATTTATATCATAGCCGACGCAAGGAAAAACATACACTCACACCATCTCATAATCATATAAAACATCATAAAAATCACATCATAATGAGGTTCATAATTGCATTTATATAATCCATCTCAAGATAAAAATCCCATAATAAATCCATAACATAATCTCAAAACATGTATCTCAAATAATATCATAATGCATATCTCATGTCAAATCATCATCAGTGAATCAAAATCGGGATCTAGACTAATCACAACATGCTAAACATAACTAACCAAAATAAAAGCATATAGTCTAGTAAAGTCTACACATCAGGATCAACAGTCCCCAAAAGTTTAAAATGTGTCTCCAACAGTAATATAAAATGAGCAAAAATAAGGGAGTGAAATAGTAGGCCTCACATCCTCCCCCTAAAACTAAACTTCCTCTTGGAAGTCATCAAAGAGGTAAGGATAAAGTGTCCTCAATCTAGTTGCATCCTCCCATGTCGCCGTGACCTCATCGTACATGTCCCACTAAACTCTAACCTGGTCCAACTCTCGACCTCGAAGGCCTAGCATATGACAAGCCAATATGTAAATTGGTTCCAAGGCCCGCTGACCATCCACCTCACCTGTAGAGCACTCCAATCCAATACATGAGATAAATCAAATATGTAATGTCGCAAAAGAGATACATGAAATACATCGTGGATGCGTGATAGGCTAGGTGGCAAGGCTAGATGGTAGGCTACGGGTCCTATCCGCTCCAAGATCTCAAAAGGCCCAACAAACCGTGGTGCAAGCTTAGAGCCCATTCCATAACAAATTGGACTCTTGTGTGGCTGCACTCTCAAGAATACTCTGTCACTGACCGAGAAGCTCTAATCTAATCTCTTAGCATTGGCATACTTCTTTTGTCGATCTTGTGCCTCCTAAAGTCTCTATCTAATCAAGGTCACTTACTGCTCTATATCTTGTACCAACTTTGGCCCTATTGCAACCCTATCCTCAATACGGTCCCAACTCAATGGTGTCCTGCAAGGTCTACCATACAAGGCCTGAAAGGGAGGCATACCCAATGAGTTGTGATGCCCATTATTGTAAGCGGACTCAATTAGATACAGATGCTCCTCCCATTTGGTTTGGTGATCCATAACGTACATATAGAGCATATCCTCTAAAACCTAATTCACCCTCTTCGTCTGACCATCTGTCTCAGGGTGATACGCTAAACTGAAGTTGAGCTGTGTGCCCAACGCCTGTTGTAATGCCCCCCAAAAGGCTGATGTGAACACTGAGTCTCTATCAGAAATGATATGGTGAGGTACCCCATGTAATCTAACAATCTTATCCAAGAATACTCTCACCACTAATAGTGCATTGTACGTCATGCACACAGGTGAGAAATGTGCCACCTTGGTCAACTTGTCAACCGTCACCATGATGGCATCATGGCAGTGAGATGACATGGGAAGACCAACAATGAAATCCATGGAAATGGTGTCCCATTTCCACTCAGGTATCTCATGAGGGTATAAAAGACCCGCTGGATACTGATGCTTGGCCTTGACCCTCTGGCACTCAAGGCATCGAGCAACATACTATGCAATATCTCGTCTCATACCCACCCAATGGTACAACTATCGTAAGTCGGCATGCATCTTCTTCACCCTTGGGTGTACTGCATAAGGTGCTCTGTGAGCCTCTGAAAGAACTACTGCACATAGGTCACCTACACAGGGTACATAGATGCACTGTCAATGTCTAAGTAGCCCATCTGCCTCTAGAGAATATCCTGCAAACTTGCCCTTATGGGCCCTCCGTGATTGGATCTCCTATTGCACCTCAAGAAACCACTCTTCCTTAGGCAGATGCTAAATGATGCACCCTCTCAAGTCGACACTCAAGGTTAAGGTAAGGATCTCATGGCGTCTCCAACTCAATGCGTCGGCAACCACGTTCTCCTTCCCTTTGATGTAGTGGACATCAAAGTCATCGTTGCAAAGAAACTCCATCCAACGTCGTTGGTGGGAGTTCAAATTCAGTTGCGTGAATATGTACTGAAGACTATGGTGATTTGAATGAAGCTTAAAGTGACGACCCAGTAGAAAGTGTCTCCAACAAACCAGAGCATGAATCACTGCTGTGAGCTCTAAATCGTGAGTGGGGTAATTCAGCTCATGGGTCTTGATCTTTTGTGACTCATATGTGATAGTGCTCCCATCTTACTGGTCCCTAATCTAGCAGTGGATTTCATGGTTTGTACTAATGCATCACTTGAGGACACCGAAGGCCCTCTTGCA
This sequence comes from Cunninghamia lanceolata, assembly GCA_027924645.1. Taxonomy (NCBI): domain Eukaryota; kingdom Viridiplantae; phylum Streptophyta; class Pinopsida; order Cupressales; family Cupressaceae; genus Cunninghamia; species Cunninghamia lanceolata. The sequence continues at coordinate 17,406,530 of BSBN01000112.1, read as the reverse complement.
CTGCTCAGTCTAGGTGAAGCTCTTCCCTTTCTGCTGAAGGGAAGTGATGGGGTGTGCTATCCTGGAGAAGCCCTCTATGAATCTGCGGTAGTACCTGGCTAACCCCATGAAACTCCTAACCTCGGTCACACTGGTAGGTGCTAACCAATCCCTGATAGCCCTAATCTTCGATGGATCTATGGAAATACCATCGCCAGACAGGATGTACCCCAAATACTGCACCTCATATCTAAAAAAGGCACACTTCGCCAAGTTTCCAAAAGCTGTTGCTCTCTCAAGCACTATAAAACTTGACATGAGTGTTCCTCATGGTCCTGCTGGGTCCGCTAGTAGATCAAGATATCATCAAAGAAAATGATCATGAACTGATCCAAGTAAGTGCGGAACACCCCGTTCATGAGACTCATGAACACTGCAGGGGCTTTTGTTAAGCCGAAGGGTACCACAGTGAACTCATAGTGGCCATATCAAGTCCAGAAGGTGGTCTTATGGATGTCCACCTCTGTGATGTGCAACTGATGATAATCAGACTTCAAGTCTATCTTAGAGAACACCCTGGCTCCCTGCATCTGGTCGAAGAGATCATCAATCCTAGGCAAAGGATAACAGTTCTTCACTGTCAACTTATTAAGTTGCCTATAATTCATGCACAAATGAAGAGACCCATCCTTGTTCTTCATGAAGATGACTGGTACGCCCCAAGGTGAAATGCTAGGTCAGATATACCCCTTCTTGAGCAATTCCTCTAACTACAACTTGAGCTCCGTGAGCTCATGTGTGGTCATCCTATAGGGTGCATGAGACACTAGCTTGGAACCCGACACTAAATAAATGTGGAAGTCTACCTCTCTGCGAGGTGGCATACCTGTAACTTTGGTGGAAAGACATCAGCAAACTCCCTCAAGATAGGATGGTCATCTAATGACACCTCTGGCTCATCCTCTGATCTATCGCTAACAGTGATGGCAAACAACTGACATCCCTTCCTCATATAGCGCTTAAGCTGCTGAGCGGATATCATACGAACTGCCATGGGCTTCTAAATGCCCACTACCTTGACTGATGTGCCATGATCATCTAAGAAACTAATCACCTTTCGGTGACAATCTAGCTTGGCTCTATGAGCTACAAGCTAATCCATGCCTAAAACTATACCATAAGATCCTAAGGGCATAACCCTAAGGTCGCATAATGTAGTGAAGGCTCCCAAAGATATCTCACAATCTTGAACCAAAGCATCTACTGCCATCTTGGACCCAGTGGCAAACTCAACCTCCCACCTATCGCCCTGCCTAGAGGCCACCAACCTACAACGCTCCACTAATGATGGAGATATAAATGAATCAGTAGTCTCAGAGTCAAATAAAATAACAATGGGAACATCCCCAATCATACCTACTATCTCAATCATTAAGGCCTGGAAGTCAGCCTGGTGGTTATCAACCGCTGCAAACATATGGTGGGATCTACCCACATCTCCAACTGTCTGCTTTGATCCTCCTGCATGAGGCTGTCCCCCTGCTGTAAAGCCCTATGGGCACCCTTTGGCTAAATGTCTTGCCCCACCACAAACATAGCATGGGCCTCGAGCTTGTACCTATCCAATCTGTGTCCTACTACTCTGCTATTGTCTAGTCTGACCCATCGACCCCTGAGAACCTTTGTATGATTGCTGTGATCTAGTAGGTCCCGCAAGTGGTCCCTGCTGTCTCTGATCCCTACGCGGGCCTTGTTGCTGCCAACTATGATTATGACCTCCTTGTGCCCTCTGCTGGGGCCTAGACCTCTGCTGATACTGCTGCTGTTGCTGTGGAGGCCTAGGAGGTAACGATGTAGAACTAAATCCTTCTCTGCGGTGGTGGTGGTGGTCGACAGAAATTCTATTGTTGATGCTGCTGACCATGATCCTGAAACTGGGGATGTGAACTCTGACCTCGTCCTTGAATCTCCTCTATGATGTATGCCTTCTCGGTAGCCTCACTCATGGTTTGGGTTCTGCCATGCACACTAGTCCTAATATCACATGATTCAAACCTCTGATAAATTTGTGAACCAGTAGTTTTTCATCATGGAGGTACTCTGCATACCATGACAACTCAATGAACCTACTCTCATACTGCACTACAGTGGAACCTCGCTGCTGCAAGTCATGGAACTCATCAATCCGACACTACCTATAGTGGTTTGACAGATAACGTGCATTAAATCACTTAATGAAAGTGTCCCATGAAAGAGTATCCAAAGATAAGCGACGCTTGCACTCCTAACTGTGCCACCATGTTGTTGTTGCGTCTCTCAAAAGGTGAACTACCATGCATGCCTTTGTGTTGCCCTCGTAAGGACGCAACGCAAAGCACCTGTCTAGACTGATAAGCTAAGCTTTAGCCTCAGCGCCCTCTATGGTCCCTGCGAAGGTGCGTGGATTTAGCCTAAGTAAATCTTTGATGGGGTCCCATCGGTCTTTGTGTCCTCTGATAGGCTCATCCACACCATAATCATAAGGCCTGTGATAAACCTACTCTACCCTCATAGCCTCCTCTCACCTCGCATGATGTGGAGGGCTGCTACGAGCTCTATAAGCTAAACCAACCTCCTCTATTGTGTTGACATGTATCTCTACATAAGGCTCTACACGTGGTGCCACTTGCGGCTTGACATAGGGCTCTACATGCGGCTCTACACGTGACTCAACACATGGCTCCTCTTGTGGATCAATGCAGGGCTCGACACGTGGCTTGATACGCGGCTCGACTGCGACCGGTGGTAACCTCTCTAATACTACCTGTAATACCTGTAAGATCTGTGGTTTGATATCAGGTGCGGGTGGTGTGGGTGGTCCCTAACCCTCGGCTAATGAGTCACTATGTACCTCCATGGACGCAGTCACGCATGAACGCGCTCACCTCATTCTGGGTGGCATCCTACAAGAACAAGGTATTCACGAATCAGAAGAATTTGTGGAATAATAATGTGCCCAAACAAGCCCAGTGTTTAAACTTGGGCTCTAATACCAAATGTCATGCCCACATTTCCCATGCAGTCATGACATGCAACACACGTGTCATGTCCACATTTGTCATGTGGTCATGACACGAAATATAAAAAAAATTTCACGCATCCCTAGAAACCCCCTTGCACACGTTAGCATGCTCGGTGGCAATACGCATAAGGCGTAAACATGTCAATCATATTTAGGGTAATGCAATCACAAGCGCAATCCCCTGCATGATGATAGATGACTAAGGGGGTCAATGTGACGCGAGAGAGTCACCATTAGGGTTAGGATCGATTGATAGAAACCCTAAGTTTTCCTAAGTGAGTGACAAAATTTCGACACGAGTCAAAATCAAAACCCTAATTGTAAAGCATAAAAGAACTAAATAACCACTTAAATAAAACATCTAATTTACGGAAACATTAAAATATTACTCATCGAAAGGGTTAAATTGCCTAAAGAAATTAACCCTAATTCCTAGAAAAATTTGACAACATAACACCTCTAGGGCGTACATAGGATTTATTCTAATTAAGAAAGCTTGCACAATAGCTCACTAAACCTACTAACGTTGGCTAATTGAAATAATTACACTAGGGAATTTAAATTGTCGCACTAAGGTTCTCTAGTCGATAAACAAGGTTAAATTAATTTAATAAAATATTTAACCTCAACTCAAGGTGCTCAAAATTAAATAATATAAAAAGGAAGATTATAAATAAAATAACCCTAAATTATTATTTTATTTAAACAGCAATTAATCATTTCTAACCTATTTAAATAATTTTCCCGCAAAGGTCAAATAAAAGTATTTATAGTTCCCTAAGGCCAACAATGGAATAAGCAAAATAAATTAATTCCTCCACCAACTAATTAAACTACTGTCAAGATAAAATTAAACCTATTCCAAAAGATAAAAAGAAAACAAATAAATAAATACTCCCACTTAAAATAAAAAATTTACCCCTTACCCATAAAGGTTAAAGGCATCCATTTTCTTTTCTTATTTCTTTTTTTTTCATTTTGCTACACTTTTGTTTTGCAGGTTTGAGTTTAAGGCAACCATGGAAGCTTGCCCATGCTGCATACTTTGTGAGTATATATCTAAGGGAAACCCTAATTTTTTTTAAATGGAGATATATATATATATATTCCCAGGAATAAGATATATATGATTTATTTATTAAAAAAAAATCAAATGTTGCAGGTTTGAAAAGGCCAAACCCATGGCTAAGAGGGGTGGTAGACTAAAGTGGAGGTGGCGCCGTAGAAGTCGCACGCGGGTCACTCGCTACGCACAGAGTCAAGGTTTTTATCAGAAGTGTGGGGTGTGGGGGGGGGGTTCGACCCCCTCCCAAGCCAAACATTTTTTTTAGATTTAAAAACAAACAAAAATAGATAAAGGGGGTTCGGTGGGGGTTCAAAACACCCCACCACCCCCGTCCCTCAACACAGGCCATTGACCAACAAGTTTAACTTGCTTCTTTTTTTTTTATATTAAAAATACTTCCCTTCAATACTTAGATCTGCGATGGTTTTTTTTTATTATATATATATATATAGTCTGTTTGGACTGTAAACCCAGCCAGTCATATATAGTTTTCTCTAATATATATATATATATATATACAAAGAGTATATTTTCTCAATATCAACATAATCATTTTCTCAATATCAACATAATCATTTTTGATAAAATAAAAGAAATGGTTTCCTGTTCACATTAAATAATTTCCTTTTTTTTTCAATACATGCATTTTTTTTTTGAAAAGAAGGCAACCAAAATATATTTTATGTTTTTGAAATAAAATCAGCAACTAACTAATTTTTTTTTATCATAACATTTTCACAATCTCATAAAATAAAACCAGCAACTATATTTCTTTCTTATTTTCTTGAAAACATATGCAAATGGAACCCAAGATAAATATATTTTGACATCAAAGACATTAAGGAGATTAATATATGATTGTAACTTCTAAAGTAGCATATAAACAAAATAAAAATCATTTAAACTATACAAAATAAGAGAGAATTTCCTCTCTTTCTTTGAAACAATTACACAAGACCCATCTTGGCCATGGCTCTCAAGAAGCCAAAATGACAATACACATGCATTTATAATCACTTCCTGCAAGCTCCAAAGCCAACTCTAACAACTGTAAGATACAAATGAAGGAGGGAACCAAGCCACAAGATACTACTCTCCTCCCTACTATAGACTCACAAATGAGTCACCCTCGAGCTTGGAGGTCATCCACACACAAAGTTTCTTCACACCACATCACAAAATTAAACCAACAACAATACAAGAAGAACACCCATGGCTTAACACATCACAAAACTCACAAAAATGAGTTTAAAGGAGTAGGGGAGTGGACATCACTTAATTCAAGAGTGCCACTCCAAATATCTCAAAACTCAACACAAATAAGACCTCAAGCCTAAGTATTTACACCAAAAATCACATATATTTCTCCATGGCACTCTAGCCATACAAAATGCTCATACTCATAATCTTTCCCTCAAGGCCAAAATACCAAAATTAGGAGGTGACCTCGAGGACGTTCACTCCTCCCCCACCCCACACATGTTGAGCATTTTCTCCAAAGGGAGAGACTCTTACAAACACCCTCAAAACCCCACAACAATAAAACACAAACCTTACACAATGTAAACACACTAGTAAAATAAATACACAAGGAAAGGTACCGAGCCTTGAATCCTACCTTGAATAGCCCAACAAGGAAGATAGTTGAAGTAGAGCCCTTCTAACTCCACCTCCAAGTCCTCCAAAAGTGCCTCCAAAAAAACCTCTAACTCTCTCCCAAAATTCAAATAAAATAGAGAAATGTAATGAAATCAACAACCCTCTCCCTCTCCTCGAGAGGGATTAAAATAGGCTCTCCTCATGAGCCTTGAGGAATGAGAATGTGACACATGTCACTTTCTCCTTCCTCCTCACATCCACTTGCAAGCTTCATGGAATGTGGGGGTGACACATGTCACCCTCCCATTCAACCAAGTCTTGTCCCCTCCACTTGTGCTTTGTCACACATGTGTGAGAGCAAGGGGGAGCCCAAAAAGGATGAGGGTACCCCAAGTGTCCCAATTCTAACCTCCCATGAAAGCCCACAAAACCCCAAGGTACTCTCACCAATGTGAGAGAGCCTTGGAGTTGGGTCCTCCAGAATTAGGTGTCTTGAAGACTCCCCAAACCTTCAATGCAAGGTACCCCAATGCTTGGAATGAGGTGTGGATAAGGTTGAGTGTTTGACCCAACCTTCCACTCCTCCCCAAGCTTTCATTTTCGTCACTTTACTTCAGGGTGAAGTTTAAGTGACCAAATGGGAGATACCTAGGGTTAGATAGGCTCAAATGGTCCCTAGACCCTAGGGGTACAACCCAGGGTCACTTTTAACTCAATTCTAGCACCTTAGAGTGAGTAAAATCACATGAAAAGGGGTCACAAAAATTAAAACTCAAAATAAAATCAATTAAACATTACACCTTTACACCACCAATATAAAATCACTGAGAAAGAGTAGACCTAGCCCAAAAGACACCAGCACAAACATTACAAAAATTCATCATGCATTCACACAGTTGATCTCAGTTCCTCTTGGAACTAGATTGGTTCAACATGGGATTTCACAAAATGTGTGGTATGATCTTTAATTTTTCATGGCTTGGGAAAATCACCTGCGCACTTAAACAAAAGATTAATCTAACATTTATATCATAGCCGACGCAAGGAAAAACATACACTCACACCATCTCATAATCATATAAAACATCATAAAAATCACATCATAATGAGGTTCATAATTGCATTTATATAATCCATCTCAAGATAAAAATCGCATAATAAATCCATAACATAATCTCAAAACATGTATCTCAAATAATATCATAATGCATATCTCATGTCAAATCATCATCAGTGAATCAAAATCGGGATCTAGACTAATCACAACATGCTAAACATAACTAACCAAAATAAAAGCATATAGTCTAGTAAAGTCTACACATCAGGATCAACAGTCCCCAAAAGTCTAAAATGTGTCTCCAATAGTAATATAAAATGAGCAAAAATAAGGGAGTGAAATAGTAGGCCTCACACATTATCATCCAAATCCATAATCAATATCTATCCAAAAAATCAAACAAATCATATCCAAATTCTAGGGTTAGAATCTAGATCAATTATCCCTTGTTTATGTTAAGCTTAAGAATTTGTCTATCTTAAGTTTAGTATAAAATCAAAATAATCAACCCTCTTGGATAAATTAGCTTGGGAACTTAGACAACTCCTAAGTTAGTGGACTTCAAGAAATCCTATCTTGCTTGGTGCATCAAGATGTCTACCCCAAGTAAGTTAATCCTATTGTCCTTTTGCTTAGGCTCTTTGTCCACACTAAGTATATAGGGATAATCCATGATCTTTAATCATCTTGATCTAGATTTTGAACTTAGAAAAATCCCCATCCATAATCATTGGGACCTCATCATCCAAATCCAACCAAACTTCAGCTTTTATGCCTCCCATCATGCGATCACAAGATAGGAAGAAAATGGATGCACATAACCAACCCCTCTCTCCTCATGACTCTACCATGAGTAACATGGAGGGATATGTCAACCAACCTAAAATGGGTGAAACATCCACTCATCACCATGACACCTACTCTCCCACCTTTGTCGATATCCTCAACGAAAAGGGATTGCATGATAAATTCAACCAATTCCTTGACAACCATAAGGATGAATTTCTTGAACTCTCATTGAACATGGCACACACCTTCCATATTCATACGATCATGACAATCTCAAAACCATTTTCCATGACAAACCATTGTCACCCATTCATGATCAAGCATGGGGACATACTCCTAATCCTAATGAACCCATCTATGACAATCCATGGGCTAGTTATGCCTCTAACAACAATTCCATCCACACTATAGGACAAAATGCAAGGGTTAGAAATGTTTTGCAACAAGTATCCAATCCCCATTTCGGGCTACCTCATAGCATGCTACCCTCGGATGTGACCGTTTCCATAGTTTCGTCTAATGTCAACATACCCGTCGTACCACCTCCACCAAGTAATCAACAAGAGGTTCCCACAATCATGCCACAACCTCTTCCACCTTTGAATATACCCCAAAGGTCAATAATCACACAAACTACAATGCCTCGCATAGTACCTTCACAAACACCTCTCCAAGCAAACAATCCATTCAACCAACCACAAAATCCCTTAGTGAGCTATACCAATCCCATGCAAACATACCAATCATCCATGCATCAACAACCTCCTCATGGATCTTCCATGCAATATCCATATGCCACACATCAACAACTACCTTTCCAACACCAACAAATAATTCCACCACAAAAAGCATATGGGTCTCACATTTACACACAAAATATAGGCCTTGTACTCACCCCAAGGGAATGACCTCAAGTGGTACTTTTGTTTGGTCCACTATATAAAAAAGGATAAAGTGAAAGCCAAGTCTAACCAGTATTAGTGCTTACCGTACAATGCTAGTTTGAACGGAGGCATACCTTGTGTATATGAGACTCCTAGTAGGACGGGTTAAAGCTTTAAGTAGCTTGCTAGATGCTCGTAACATGCCAGTCCCCCAAATCATTACTAGACACTTTTAGTTAGAGGCCACACCTTTAACCTTGTGGTCATTTGTGAAAGGCAAGAGGACACATAATCCTCTCTAGATTCTCACCATATGGCTTCCTAGAGATGAGATGGGAATCCTCGGCTTAGCATAAGTTATACATAGCTTTCTAGAGAAAGGGTGATTGGGTCATCCTTCTAGTCTTGGAGGCCCCTATCCATCCTCTCTCATAAAGAAAAGATAATGTGCACACCCACTCTAGGTGTGAAGACATTTGAGTCAAAGATTCCAAGTTGTGGGCTTGAACAAGTTTCTATCAGCTATTGACCTTAGGGATAGGAAGTGTCTTATGTGTATGAAGTGTTTTTGAATTGTGATTAAGACCTATGGAAATTTGGGGTTTGATAGCCCTCGAACATACACATACGCCAACAAAGTCAAGAGTCACCAAAAACAACCAAATTGATTGCAAAGTGTCTTCTATGTTTGATGTGTCTTCTGATTTTCCAAACAAACATAGAAACAATACACCAGAATCATAGGGAAACCTTTGAACATCTACCTTCCCTATCAAACTCAAACTACAATTGTGTCAACATACCTTAGACTTGCATATTCCATCCAACCATCCCTTTCATTCCCTTAGGTTTAGGTATCATCCTATAGCTAGTTCATTCCAAATTATTGCCTTATTGCTCAAACTCATTACATTCACTTAGGTTATCCTTGCATTGATTTAGCCCTTTGCACCTTAGATCAGCCTCAAAAATTAAGTCACCTTTGAGACTTGGAAAATAGGAGATTTTCCATACTTTGATCATACCTTAGTTACAAACTTGAAGTGTCTAAGACCTTGCCATTTCCCATCAATCAAATCAATTTACAAGTTGGACTTTAAACTCACAAGTCTAGTTTGGGTCCATCCTCAATTTTCAAGTTGAGTCCCCAACTCATGTGTCTAGTTTGGAGGCTCACTTCAATCAATCATTATTCTCCCAACACTTGCAAGGTCTTAAACAATTTCAATTAGTCACTTAGGTACATCTTAGTGTGCCTTAGCATCCTCTTTTATCAAAATCTCTTAAGGTTGCTTATCTAATTAGCTTTATATGTTGTCATAGCTTCATCCCTCATTAATAGCCTTTGTCATAGCTTCATTATAAAAAATCCCAAAACATAACATTAGTGGAATTTTATCATTACCCACATAGCATTTGCTACACTTGTCATCCTTATTTTCCAAAATTCCCATTAGTTTCATTTGTCATAACCTATTGTCAAAAAATTCTAAAAAGATAACTTAGTTGCATTTTCCATCCTCATTAATCTACTAGTTGCATGAAACATAAAATCTCCAAAACATACCTTAGTCACATAGATTACCTTGCATTGTCATCCCAATAGCATCCAAAAATTCACAAGTCTTATATGGTAGAGACATGGTTGGAAAAGAAGAGAAAGGGAGTAGATCCTCCTAGTCATCCCTATAGTGAACACATAAACACATCATTCTAAACATCCTCACCAACACATTTCATCCTAATCATCCTTTTCATATCCTAATCACATACTATCTATCCTAACCATTGCACATCATCGTTCTCATTCTAGTCAATCACTAGTCAAAATGGTCTTGATCCTTAGCAAGTCTATGCGCAATCCTTAGCCCAATTTCATACTTCGAGGAGGCCATCTCTTTAGTATTAATGATGAGACAAGTCCTAATATTAATCCATCCATATGTCAAGTTCATTCCACATCAACCAACCCCAACCAACATCCCCATCAATTCACTTAACAAGAACATGTGAGCCCAAGTCCACCTTTGATACAAGATCAAATGCCTTTGAGTTCTAATGCCACCTTTGACAAGGGGAACACTAGTATAGCTCATCCACCCTATAAGTACCTTCTACCATTTAATCCTCCATCAAATCCATGTCATAAGTTTAAACATTACAAAAGTAAACCTATGGAGTCATCCAAATCCACTAATTCATCCAACCCCTTTGACCTTCCCTCTAATCAAAGTCCAAATCCTACTCCTACAACATAATCCACCCCTTTTATTCATCCACCATGGGAACTTTCCACTCAACCTAATCCTAATCCTAAGCCTACAACTTCATCCCTCATTATCCATCCACTATATTGTCCATCCACACTTACACTTGCAAAGGATGTGATCCATTGGCTACTAGCAAGAAATAAGCCATCCCCATGTCAAACACCTATCCTTAATCCAATCAAAGAGTCCTCAAACATCATGTCCATCCCTTCAACCCCACCATGTGGTCCACAACATATTTGCCTCTCCAAGAGTCATCCACATCCACTTCCACCCAAAGTCAAGAGCTATGTCAAGAGCATAATTTAAAGCACGAGGAAACATTAGTCCCTAATCCAAATCAAGATCAAATCGCTTCCATTTAACCTATCCATAGCACAATTAATTCTATTCATGATAAAGCTCCTATTTATGATCAAGATCCTACCTATGATCAAGAAGGCCATAATGATCCTCTAGGTCAACTTTATGCATTCCATGGTTGAGACCTTATCACTCCACCTATCCATGATCCACAAACATCCACTCCCCATGATGATACAAGTGGCTCCCAAGCACACATAGATAAATAAACCAATAGCGTGGATCTTAGTGAACACAATGCTAGTCAAGATCCTAATGGTCCTTCCACATCCACCATCGATCCCATTTCAAGTCCACCATCATATCCTATTGGTCTATCCACCTTCATCCATGAGTGTTCCTCCTTAGGAAAACAACAACCATTATCCACTTCACCTTCTCCATCAAATAAGGAACTCACATCTAGTGTCCAAAACACACCTAGTCCCATTGTCCATCATATACTCCAAAACATGAATGATCAAGGTAAAGGCTTAGGCCTTCATGAACAAGGTATTTTGGAGCCCATCCATGTCAACATACCTCCACGCTCATATGGCCTTGGATATGCACCCCAAGGAAAATAATCTCAAGATGTTGGTACCTCCTCCATTCCTTCTAAGTCCACCACTTTCCATCATAAGCCCATCATATACCCAAGACATATGTTACCATTCCACCTCCATCATCCTACAAATGTCAAAATCATGTGACCATACACCTTCCACCATTCACTTTACCTCCATTACTTCCAACTCCTACTATTCCTCCATCCACTTTACCACCACTTCTCCCAACGCCAAATCCATCCATTTACACATTCCCTCACATTCCTAACCATGACCAATCAATGCACACATCATCTAAACATAAATCTTCCACCTACCCCATGGGATTCAAAAATAAAAATTTGGATGCCTCTACGTCTAAAGCTAAAAATCCTAAGGATCCTCATGCCTTAGAACATCAATGCAAAGAGTCAAAGAAAAATACATCCAAAAGGCTATCCAAGCCCATACCTTCACAAGAAAAGTCTAAAACTAAAAAGGTTTGGGTACCTAAGAAAAAATAAGTCAAGTAAAATGGAGCATCCACATCTCAAAAATCCCAACCATCCCCTTCCATCCAAAAATCCCACAAGCAAAACAAAAATCATAAAAATTCTAAGTCTTGTGGGTCCCTAAATCACTAAATTGACCATCTCCTAAGCAAACATCTCCATTGCTTCATACACCTCCCTCAAATTAAAAGTTTCAAAGTTTATCATGTTGTGTGAAACCATTGGTCATGATTCCTTTCCATACCTCCATCACCCCATCATTCAACTATTATCCTACATATTTCACCCATCACCTTCCTATGGTCCATGCTTTTGCATAAGCCTTCCATCCATCCTTTTGCATAAATCCTACATAATCCACATCATAATCCACTATCCTTCCATTCATAATCGACATCATAATCCACTATCTACCTAATCCATTTCCTTTTCACGCAATCCCCTACCAATATGAGCATAATGATATTTGACATGGTCTGTGCGATGACATCCATCTCTAATGGGACACTCACTTTCATGGAACTAGACACTTGAGTCCCCCATATCCTTATATCCCTTCTCCCATCCAAATATTCAAAAAAGTAAAAAAAAAATCAAAAAAGTAAAGAGAAATCCATTCGTCCAATGGTGAAAACCACCCTTCATAAGTACCATGATGAAAACCTGGCAAACAAGCATAATGTGTAGGTTGATCCTCTATGTCACTTATATTTGGGGGCACATTGTCTCATCATACCATTTCCATACCATTTTCATACCATCTTACCATCCTTAGCCATTATACCCACATGTCTATCCTATTTAATCCACCCACCCTCCATTCCTTCTTTTGATCTTGATAAAGATATGGGGGCAAAATGTTGAAAAATGCTTTGGATATCTCTCGATATACCTCATCCTCTCCAACAAACCCTATCATCATCCTATTGTCATAAGCTTTTTCATGGAAAATCCTAAGCATACCACCTAGAATGGGGCATGTTATTCCTAAGAGACATAGTCTTTGGAGATCACATCCTTGTTCTCTTACGCATACATCCATTCATTCCACTTCACCTATCCTTTTGTCCATCCAATCCCACCTATCTACATCCTTGCACCTAGACTTGGTTTCCCCTTGTCATTGGTATCTAGCATAAAGGCTATCAAAATTGTAATCCAATGCCTTCCCCAAAACATTCAAAAACACAAAAAAATCAAAACAAGTTAAAAATCCAAAAAAAAAAATCAAATATTCCCATAAATACAAAAAAAAAATCAAATATTCCCAAAATACAAAAATAAAAAATACAACAAAAAACCCAAGCAATAAAATCAACCAAATCCAACTCTTCAATTCAATTCTTTAAATCAATTCAATTCAATTTATCCATTCAATCAATTCTTTACTCCAAATCAATCAATCACTTCATCCAATCACATGAATCAATCAAATCATTCCAACCAAATCAATTCTTCAATTCAATTTTTGCAATTACCAATTCATCCAATCAATCAAATTCATTAATTCAATCACATCAATTTATTCCAATCAAATCATTTTAAATCAATCCAATTCATCAAATCAATTCTTCAAATCAAATCATCAAATCATCAATCCAATTAGTCAAATCAAATCACTTCTTCCAAATCACCCCATTCTTCAATCACTCAAATCAATCCAATCAATCTTATCAACCAAATCAAATCAATCACATTCTTCAAATCCATTCAATTCAATCAATCAAATCAAATCACTCTATCAAATCCAATCAAGTCAAATCAAATCACTTCTTCCAAATCACCCCATTCTTCAATCATTCAAATCAATCCAATCAATCTTATCAACCAAAACAAATCAAATAATTCAATCCTCCAAATCAATTCCTCAATTCATTCCAATCAAATCAATTCTTCACTCAATCAATTCAATCTATACAATCATCAATTCAATCCAATCCAATCAATCAACTCAATTCATCAATCAAATCAACTCAATTCATCCAATCAAATCCCTCAATCTCACCATTTCAATCATTCTTCAATCAAATCCATCAAATCAAAAATCCAAGCAATGATTCAAATGCAAATCAATTCTTAATTCATACTATATCAAGTTAATCAATCAAGTCAAATTATCGAATTGCATTCAATGGTCTTGATCCTAGTCCTAGTCTTGACATAAACCAAATCAATCAATCAATTATTAATCAAATCCTAGTGTTGATTCACATGACCAACAACATTAGTATTAATCAATCAATCAAATGTCTTATATAGGATGTTGCATTGTCAAAACCAGATCAAGCATCTTAGATGACATGTTTCATTTCCTGAAACCAAACATCATCATTATCAATCAATCAATCATTGGTTTACAGATTGACAGGGGCAATGCCTTGTCTGTTTTTGTATCATTTGTGCATGCTTGTGTGTGTTATCATTTTATCTTGCATTTGAATCAAATCCAAACTGGATAATATTCATATCTTGTATCTAGACAAGGTTGTATTATGCTAGTGCACAAGACACATCGTCACCTTGGTCCTTATACCTTGGTGCATAATGTCTAGTGCTATATCAAACTCCATGGTTACTCACCTTCATTGCAGCATAACACATCATTCATTTCTTCTATCCATTCCCTTATCTTTCTTTCTTGACCAATCCCTTTCATTTTGAGAGCCTACGCATGTTTGTCCAACCCGCATATCCTCTTAAGGGGGCATCATCATCCTATCCTTACATCATTACCCCTTTCTTCTATCCATACCTTAGCTTCTTTGAAATGATGTTACACGACATAAATCTCATCATCTTGAACATCATCTCAAAGAGGGGCAAAATGTAGACACTTAAATTTGTCCATGTCTTGACCATCCCCTAGTCGACACATTACTAGGGACATCATAAAATGTTTTGCCCTAGGACCTTGCATAATCCCACTCCTAATCCCACTTATCCCACTTTCCAATTAATTAAATAAATCTTATTTATTTAATTAATCCCCCTTTCACATGTCCCAAATAATTCAAATAAAATATTTGAATTATCCCTCACCTCTCATCACATTCAAACACATGTCACATGCTACAACTTCCACTTAATAAACTTCACATGTCAAACTAATTCAAATAAAATATTTGAATTAGGTCTCCTTTATTCCCCTCCCCACACTTGTCAAATGACTACAACTCCTCATGGAGTGGGAAAACCCTAGTTGATCTCAAACATCCACATAGCACAAGACAACTTTCAATCACAACCATAAATTCAAATCAACCTTTTCTATAAATCAAACCTCACACAAGCCATTTTCATGTTGTTTTGTTTTCAAGTATCGTTATGCTTTTGAAATAGTGAGTAATCAACATTCCTCCCACAATCATCCTTCAAAATCTTGCACGCCTATGCGAGGTTGAGAAGAGCAATAGAGATAAATCAAATCTAGCTTAGAGATCAGTTTGCTTTGCTTTCTTGTTTTGATTTTCATGCTAGTTTGTACTCTATTGTGCTAGTTAGGGTTTGATATCTTGTTGTTTTAGTTTTAGACCTGATTTTTACCATGACGACATGCCTACCTCCATATGTCCAACAACAACAATACATCACACCCCAACAACAATAATCATCATCACAACAACCTCCACTCCAACACATGCCACCACCACCTCTTACTACTCTTTTCGATCAAGAATGACAAGAGATGAAGAATGCGCTTAAAAACATCCAACTAGGGACTCAAAAGAAACATTATAAGTTCAAAGACTTATGTCCCTATCCATTTGATAGAAACATCGCCATCACACCTTTTCCTCAACAGTTTGAAATGTCAAAACTTGATAACTACAAAGGAAAAGGAGACCCTTGTGACCACATCAAGGAATTCTTCATGGCATGCCAAGAAGTAGCCTATGATGACTAATTCCTCCTTCATCTTTTTCCACGAAGCCTAGGAGGACAAGCCCTAGAATGGTTTATGCACTTGCCTTATGACTCCATCTTGACTTTTGCTAAACTTTTGAAGAAATTTGTCATCCACTTCTCATACAACGTAGAGCAGAAGATTACTATGCTTGACCTTTGCAATACCAAACAAGGAAGTGGCAAAAGTTTCACTGCTTATCTACAAAGATGGAGAGCCCTTGCTAGTAGGTTACCTTGGACAACCCCCAAAAAATAACTTGTCCATATATTTATCCAAAACTTGAACCAAGAAATGGCCTTCCACTTACAAGTGCATTATGCATCTACCTTCAATGAAATCATAGAGAAAGGGATCACCATCGTAAAGGCCCTTATTGTGAAAGATTTGGTCAAAATCTACAACAAAAATGACAATGATAAACCATCCAATGACAAACCTAAGTTTTGGGCTAAAAACAAGAACACCATAGGAGATGGACCTACCAGTTCTAAGTATATTAAAATCATCGCTCCTAAACCTAAAGAAACAAATGTAGTCCAAAACATTTCAAACAATGTCTTGGTCCCATCCATTCCTCCAAAATGGAATCCCCCTAACAATCCAAAATGCAAGTATACTCCCTTGGGTGAACCACTCGAGGTTGTGTTCCAAAAACTTGTCCAAGTAAACATGGTTGAGTTTCCCACAATGAAACCATTTGACGAAAACCAACCTAAGCCCGTGTGGTACAAAGAAAATGAATATTGTGACTATCATCTTATAAAGGGCCATGCCACGAGCAAAAGTATGAAATTGAAAAACTACATCCAAGACCTTGTCGATCACGACAACATCCAAATAGAAGGGAACAATAACACCTCACTTAATGATGGCCTCAGAGTCTACCAAGACCCTCTTCCCCACTACAACAATAACCAAGTTGCCTCCAAACCATCATCCTCCAACACTAATCTGAACAATCAAGCCAACAACATCAGCTATAACAATGTTTTGCCTCCTTATGACAATATAGTAGGTCGAATTGATTTTGATTCTACTCGTGTTGCCACCATAAAACTCAAAAATACCACCCCTGAATGTGTCGTTACTACCTATCGTGGGCGTGCAACCATAAAAGGGACCATCTCCATCCTCCAACACTACTGCTTCTGAATATAACCTCCTTGACCATCTTGGGAAAACCCCCACACAAATCTCCATCTTGGAACTCCTTAAGACCTCCACCATCCACTAAGAAACCCTTGATAAGGCTCTCCAAGAATCCCATGGTCCCATCGACATACCTCCCGCTCACTCCAAAATCTAGTGGCTCAATTGTCCTCATCCTGCCATCTCACTTTTAGCCATATTGACATGTCACCCATCGATCCCACTCATAATAAAGCATTGCATATCGAAGTCCAAATCACCAACCACAAAATCAAGGGGTCCTCTTGGATAATGGATCCATTTTAAATATATGTACTTTAAAATTCATAAAACTCATGGGGTATTCAACAGCTAACCTAGAATCTTTGGTTATCTCCATCAAAGCATAAGACAACACAAAAAGAGAATTTGAAGGTACCATATGGTTTCTCTAGGTACAATCGAATCAGAATTGCCCTCAAAGATCAACACAAAACTACTTTTACCTGTCCTTGGGGTACATATTGCTGGCAAGTCATGGCCTTTGGTCTAAAGAATGCTGGGGCAACCTATCAATGTGCAATGACCACCATCTTCCATGACATGCTACACAAAATAATGGAAGATTATGTGGACGATATTTTAGGAAAGTCTAGAACAAGGGAAGAACACCCTGAGGTCTTGTGACAGATATTTGCACGACTTTGAGAATATAAGCTCAACCTCAATCGCAAGAAATGTGTCTTCGGCATAACATCAGGAAAACTCTTGGGTTCATTGTTTCCCATAGAGGCATCGAGGTGGATCTCGCTGAAGTCACTGCTATAACAGAAACACCACCTCCTATGACTCTCAATCTTCTCTGAAGTCTCCAAGGCAAATTATAGGCTATCCGCAAATTCATTGCTCAACTCGCAGACAAATTTCAACCCTTTGCCCATTTGCTTCACAAAGATGTACACTTCAAATGGGACCAAAATTTTCGATAGGCATTTGACCGCATCAAGGAATATCTAGCTTCACCACCGGTCCTAATTGCACCCATCCCTGGGAAGCCCCTATTATTATACATATCAGCAATGTCAGTAGCATTGGGAGCACTTCTAGCATAACACAATGATACTAGTTGTGAAAGAGCTATATACTATATCGGCAGGACCTTAGTCGGCTATGAGCTCAACTATACCTCCATGGAACGTGCATGTCTAGCTGTTGTTTTCTATTCCTAAAAGTTGTGACACTACATGTTAAGTCATTCTATTAAGCTCATCTAGCTAAAGTTGACCCTCTCAAGTACTTGCTTTCAAGGACCTCACTCACAAGAAGAATGGGAAAATGGGTTATGTTGCTGAGAGAATTTGACATCGAGTATGTTGACTGAAGAGCAATCAAAGGACAGGTTGTCGCAGATCAATTGGCTGAAGCACCCCTCACAGATCATCAACCATTATACATCAATTTTCCAAATGAGTCCATTTTAACCATGACTGAATTAACAAACTGGAAATTATATTTTGATGGATCCTTCACCAACCATGATTTAGGGACAGGAATACTGTTGGTGACCCCGCAAGGTGACTATATACCCAAAGCATACATGCTTGCTTTCCCATGCACAAATAATGTGGCTGAATATGAAGCTTTGATCATTGATCTCAAAACAACAGTTCAATTGAATATCCTACAGCTACAAGTCTATGGAGACTCCCAGTTGATCACCAAGCAAGTTACCCTATAAGCAAATGGTTGATGAATAAAAATTATTCTTCACCTACATACAATTTGAACATGTACCTCCTCTTCACAACAAAGTAGCTGATGCCATGGCTACTATTGGTTCCCTTCTGGATATGCCTCATGACAATTATCAGTGTGAGTTTTTTGTGGAACAACTCCTTATGCCAGCATATCATGTCGCTAAGTCAAAATTTGTTTGTGAGATTGTTGGACCGAAAAATCCTTGGTATCATGACATCTACACCTACCTCCAACATCACACTTTTGTTAGTGTGAATAGGGACATTTGATAACTAGTTTTATATCTCTTAGTTAATCTCCCTTTGTGTGAGGATAATTCATATTATTTAACTATTTATTAGTTAAATAATATTCTCACACATTCACATGTTAAGTTGACTTAGTGAGTTTTCTAAGAGTCTAGTTGTGTGTTGAGTCGTTGATAGTTGGAGTGAGGTGTCTTATCCTCCACATGTGTAATTAGTTTCTATCCTCTAATTGTCACATGTTGTAGGACACTCTTGTTAGGAATTGCATGTAGAAGATATCAATTAAATGCAAATAAAGATTAAATAGAGGAATGAAAAATACATAGAAATAATAACAGTGAGAGACAATTTTTAACGTGGTTCACCCAAACTCGGGCTACATCCACCAACAAAGAGTACAATATTATTATCTAGCAAATCAAATTGATTACAACTAGCAATCCTTACAACTCAATACCGTTGCAAAAGTTACAATACAATATCAACAGAAACCCTAACCCTTAGTTGTTTTTTATCAAGACTTATGTCAGTTACAAAATAGGTTTTTTTATGTTGGCCAATATAAAAATAACTCCTGACACCTTTATAAAATAATAAAAGTCATTTGAGGTTTCGTGGGCACTGCCCCTAGACCCCGCAAGGGGCGCTGCCCCTTGATCCCGTCTTGGGGGTGCTACCCCCAAACCCCCGTTAAATAATTTGGGAGGAAACCACACAAGTAAAAGTGGGGAAAATTTAATCTCCGAGTCTGATTAGGCACCATATAACAACAATCTCCCACTTGGAGACTAATCAGACTCCACAACATATCATCTCCCACTTGGAGAGTGATCATAACACCGCTGACCTTGTAGCTCCCACGAGAAATAAACACCCTGGACCCTGTTGCTTTGATTTTATTGTTTTCAGTCTTGAAGACCAACCAAAGCTGAAGAGGAGCTCAACTTCTCTCTTGTCACTACCTTCATAAACATATCTATTGGATTTTCATCTGTATGTATCTTTTCCAACCATAATTGTCCATCATCCAACACCAACCAGATGAAGTAATACCTTAGCTATATGTGTTTGGTCTTTGAATACAAGGCAAAATTCTTTGCAAGATGTATGACACTCTGATTCCCTGTAAACAAATAATTGTTAGCCTATTATTTGCCCAATTCTTCCATGAAAGATTGCAGCCATATCATCTCCTTGCTTGCCTCTGTTGCAACTACATACTTTGCCTCTGCGGTGGATAAAGCAACCACCTTTTGCAACCTAGAGATCCAACTCACCGTTGTCCCACCTATAGTGAAGACATAACCTATAGTACTCTACCTGGTATCAATATCCCCTGCCAAATTTGAGTCCACATAACCTGTTAAATCAGTATTAGAGCCCCCAAAACATAAATGTTTATTGGATGTACCTCTCAAATATCTGAGTATCCATTTTACCGCATTCCAATGCTCTAATCCAGGATAACTCATATACCTGATTACGACTCCTACAACATGTGGAATATCCAGTCTTGTGCATACCATGGCGTACATTAAACTTCCTATCGCTGAAGCATATGGTACCTTAGACATTTTTTCTTCCTCTTCTTGTGTCTTAGGACACATCTCCTTAGTCAATTTCAAATGACTAGGTAAAGGTATGCTGACAGCTTTTGCATTCTCCATATGGAATCTCTACAACACCTTTTCAACATAATCAGCCTCAGATAGAGTCAATTTTTAGTTCTTCCTATCTCTACAAATTTTCATATGAAGGATTTATTTTTCTGCCCCCAAATCCTTCATAGAAAATGTTGTGCTAACTATTGTTTTAACTCTCTTATGTGATCCATGTTAGACCTTGCTACAAGCATGTCATCAACATATAAACATAAAATAATGTAGTTGTCATTATCCAACCTCTTAAAATAAACACAATGGTCAGAATTACACCGACTATAGCCTTGCTCAACCATAAAACTATCAAATTTCAAATACCATTGTTGAGGTGCTTGTTTTAAGCCATATGAACTCTTCTTCAATCTGCACACCAATTTCTCCTTACCTTTGACCTCAAATCCCTATGGTTGTTCCATATATATCTCCTCCTTCAAGTCACCATGGAGAAAGGCAGTTTTCACATCTAGCTATTCCAAATGCAAATCTTCAGTAGCCACAATACTTAAAATAGTATGAATAGAAGTCATCTTAACAACCGAAGAAAAAATCTCATCAAAATCAATACCTTTTTTTGTGCAAATCCTTTTACGACTAACCTAGCTTTAAATCTTTTCTTACTTCCATTTTCCTCTTTTAGCCTATAAACCAATTTGTTTGGTAAAGTCTTTTTACCTGCAGGCAACTTACATAATTCCCAAGTCTAATTTTTCAGCAAGGAGTCCATCTCTTCTTTCATTCATGCAAGCTCCCACTGAACCTTTGTATCCACCTGCATAGCTTCATCATACCTTTCTAGTTCACCAGCATCTGTTAACAAAATAGAATACAAAGAGGGAGAAAACCTTTCAGGAGGTCTACTTAGCCTTGTTGACTGTCTAACATTCACTAGAGTTTGTGGCATTTCTTCTTGTTGTTGCGGAGCATGAGGAACCACTGGAACATCATTATCTGGAATATCATCCAGCACAACATAATCCTTTTCTTTCTTCTCATGCTGCTGCAAGTGATCTTTGTACAACACCTTCTCATTGAATACAACATAATATTTTCAACATCCCAAAGCCTATAACCAAATTCATCAATGCCATATCCAACGAAGATACACTTTTTTGATTTTTCATCCAGCTTGGTTCTATTTTCATAATCTACATGTGCAAATGCTTCACATCCAAAGGTTTTGAGAAAAGAATAACTCATCTTCTTACCTGTCCATGCTTCCTCTCTAATACCACAACCCAGAGGAACTGAAGGACCTCTATTAATTAAATATACATCAGTACTAATAGCTTTTGCCCACATGTTTAAAGGCAGCCCAACATGCAATCTCATGCTCCTTACACGCTCCGTTATTGTCCTATTCATGCACTCAGCCACTCCATTTTCTTGTGGAGTCCCTGGAACTGTTTTCTACCTACGAATTCCATTAAAGGAATAATAATCCTTAAATTCTTTGCTGCAATACTCACCACCATTATCAGATCTAAGACATTTTAATCTTTTACCCATCTCATTCTCAACCAAGCTTCTTCATTTCTTAAATGTTTCAAACACATTAGATTTTTGCTTAAGGAAATAAATCCAAAACTTCCTAGTTGCATCATCTATGAATGTAACATAATACCGAGAGCCACCGAGAGAAGATACCTGATCCAGTCCCCATACATCTGTATGCACAAGCTCCAACATTTCATCATTCTTTTACTTCCCATCCTTGAGAAAACTAACTCTCTTTTGTTTTCCATACACACAACTTTCACAGAAATCCATATTAATACATTTCAAACCTAGTAAAACTTTCTTCAAATGAAGTACCTTCATACCTTTTTCACTCATATGCCCAAGTCTGTTATGCACCATAGTGTTGTCTCAGAACCTACAACAACTATTTTAGTCTCTTCCTACAAACCCGTAGCAACTATTCCTGAACCTGTTTATTTTTTCTCTGCAACAACTAAAGTAGAAGGAACAATATGACCTGTACAAAGATATAAGGTGCCTACTTTCACACCTTTTACTACTATTAAGGCACCTCTTGAAACCTTCCAATTTTTATCATTAAAAGTAATTGTGCAACCTTCATCACCTAATTGCCCTACTGAAATTAAATTTCTACTTAGCCTTGGAACGTGTCTTACCTCTTGTAGTAGCCAATGATTCTCAATCTGCAACTTGATCTTAATTCTTCCCTTTCCAACAATCTGACAGGGTTCGTTACTTCCCAAATAAACCAGCCCAAAATCTCCTTAGACATAATCAAGAAAATAACTTCTATGGGGCGTAGCATGAAATGAGGCCCCTGAATCTAAACCCCATGAATCATCAACATTAGCTAGGGAAAGAATCAAAGCATCATTTTTAGATTTATTACTTACCACATTTGCCTCCTTATTGCCTTCTTGTTAGTCTCCTTTATTCTTCTGAGACCAGTAATCTTTCTTTAGATGACCTAGTTTCCCATAGTGCCAACAATCCTTTTGTCCTCTGGATTGGGACCTCTCGTCCTTTGATTTTCCTCATGACTTCCCATGACCTCCAGAACCTTTTCCTCTCTCCTTTGATCTACCCCTTCTTTCTGCATTCAAAAGACTGCCTGATGTGGACCCTCATGAGATTTTCCATCACATGTCCTCGCTAAGGATAATGCCAACAACATCATCAAATTTCAAAGTATTTGAACCAGAGACAAAGTTACTTACAACCATTACTAAGCTATTCCAGCATTCTGGGAAATAACATAAAACCAAGAGAGCCCTCACCTCTTCATCAAATTTCACTTTAACAGAAGTTAACTGACTGGTAATCGTATTAAACTCATTTAAATGATCTGTCACATTTCCACCTTTAATCATTTTTAGATTAAAAAAACTCTTCATGAGAAATACCTTATTTGTGGCTGAGGGTTTTCATACAATTTAGCCAAATATTTCATCAGTTCATTTGTTGTCTTTGCTTCTATTATATTGAATGCCACAGATGGTGCCAAGCACAACTTAATGGTTCCTAGTGCCTTTCTGTCTAGAAGTTCCCAATCCTCATCAGTCATTGCTACCAGTTTCTTGGTTATACCTTCCAATGGCCTCCATAAATCCTTCTGATAGAGATAATCCTCCATCTACATCTTCTATAACTGATAGTTCTACCCATTGAATTTATCTACCTTCAATTTACCCTCATCCGTCATTGCTTCCACTTATCCATGAGACTTGTGAGACCTTCCTACAGATGATAATCAAACACAACCTAGCTCTGATACCACTTGTTAGGATTTGCATGCAGAAGATATCAATTAAATGCAAATAAAGATTAAATAGAGGAATGAAAAAATACACATAAATAATAACAGTGAGAGAAAATTTTTAACGTGGTTCACCCAAACTCGGGCTACATCCACCAATAGAGAGTCTAATATTATTATCTAGAAAATCAAACCGATTACAACCAACAATCCTTGCAACTCAATACTGTTGCAAATGTTACAATACAATATCAATAGAAACCCTAACCCTTAGCCATTTTTATCAAGACTTATGTTGGTTACAAAATAAGTTTTTTATGTCGGCCAATAGAAAAATAACTTATGATGCCTTTATAAAATAATAAAAGTCATTTGAGGTTTCAGGGGTGCTGCCCCTCGACCCTGCCTTGTATCGTGACAGCAGTGCATCAGGGGTGCTACCCCTGGACCCTACAAGGGGCGTTGCCCCTTGACCCCATCTTGGGGTTGTTGCCCCCAAACCCCCATTAAATAATTTGGGAGGAAACCGCACCGATAAAAGTGGGGAAAATTTAACCTTCGAGCCTGATTAGGCTCCATATAACAACTCTCCACCTTGCACTCCACCTTTCTTGGCTCTCATCCTTGTCTTTATAAGCAAGGCTCTCATGTACATTGTAACATACACAATTTTGCATTCATTGATAGAATACATTATTATTCTTTCATATTGTCTCTCTTGTGCTTTTATGAAGTCCTAGATCTTGGGTGGCTCCTATCTAGCCAACTCTTACATGGTATTAGAGCTCTCTAGGTGGAATCTCTTCTTGTTAGCCAAATTCTTGAGAGATTGAATACAAATTCTTGGTGGATCTTGATAGTTGAGTATGCTCTTCTCTTGCATCGAATGATGACCTGGAGAATCAGAAAGATAATGGAAAAGCCAGATTTGTGAGGCTATCCTCTTTGTAGCCTTACATTGCATGTTCATTTCAGAGCATGCTATTGGAAATTTGAGCACACTATTGTGTTCAGGAGGTTTGAGATAGTCGAGACCAGCTTTTGTTTCATCCAAATAGGAGACCGTATGCCAAATCTATAGCATTTTCAATATGGGGAATGGATACCTGATCTAGGAGGTAGCTACAAATTCAAAGCAGTTTGGGCAAAATTAAATCCTGCCATTACGTCCGGAAGGTGTCAAAACCTATAGATCGATTATAAAATCATCAAAATCAGAGAAGTTGAATGAAAGGCAGAAAATTTTTGCCACCGCCTCGTCGTACAGATAGTAAGGAATATTCCCTATCACAGTCGACATATTCTCAGAATCTTTGGCGTTGTACTGTGCTTGCGCTAGCTAGCGTCATCAGAATCAAATTGTAGTTTGTTTTATCCACGGGGTAAAAGGTATATACGCTGGTTTAATTCTTTTGTGGTCTACAGATTTTTTCTCTGCATGTTGCAGGTATACCTATACCCGTAGTCTTTGTAGCAGGTAGTCTTTGTACCGAACCCACACAGCTCCTTTACACTCATAGGTCGTAAACAATCTCTGGCATTTTGAAAACATAGATCAAAAACGGTCATCAAAATCCATAGAATTTGTGGTCTTCACATAAGTTCCGGTAGCATATAAACCTTGGCATCTTACATTTCAACCAGCATTAGCGAATCGACGACTCTTAATACCCTCTGGCATATCCAGACTGCTTTAGCAGATAATTTGAGGTAGCAATCACAGTCAAGATCGGAGGAGGAAATAGATTTGTCTCACGCCATAAATTATTCTCGCTAGGAAATATTCTAAACTTGTCAGTTGATCATATCGACAGATTCCTTGATTATCGACAGACTTTTTTTTAATGGTAGCATTTTTTGCTTTTTGTACCCTGATACCACCGATGTACTCACTGACGGGGATTGCAAACAATGCATTTTTTTAACCAGCAAGGGTCTCCTAAACCTACCAAGTCAGAAAAAGAGCACCAGGCTCTAAACCACTTCCCCAACAGTTTCCTGCATCAATACTGTGGTTTTTCACCAAACTCAGGTGATTTCGTGGAGTGAAAAGTTATTTTCGCCCTTAATCAGTGGTTTCAAAATAAACATAGTGGTGTTCATGCTCCAGGGCAGTTTTTCAGTCAAACCAGATGTTTTTTTCCTCCTGGAAGAATATTTTGGCCATAAGAGCATATTCCAACTGCTGACGTTAGTACTGACGTCAGCAATGACATCAGCGGGGGTCCTTTGGCCCCCTTCTAGCCCTAAAAGGGTGATTGTTTTTTAGAAGCCATAACGTTTCGTCATTGTATCAAAAATCAACAAACAAGATATTGTCAGAAAGCTGGTTCTGAGCACTTGGTAGTGGTGCATGTATTTTTCTGATATTTTGTTGCAGGTGCCTTCTATAGCTGTTTGAAGCCAAAACTTGCATTTTTCACTCCCGAGCTCACAACTTTTGCCCACTTCATCGAAATTTCAACTTCTTACAGGTGTTGGAAAGGTAATTCTGTGTTCTACAATTCTTTCCATGCACTTTTTCTAGATTTTGCTTTAGACATTAGATTTTTAGTTTGAAGCACTTTGGGTACCTATCACTCATTGGTTGGAAAAATAGTTGAAATTGGTGGTTGTTTTGGTTTGGGGGGCTTCAATTATAGTGTTGATTCAGTTTGTGCTTTGATAAAGTTGCTTTTTCTCTTCTTTTCCTCTAAATCATGGATAAATCAAGGGTTCCATTATTAACACCATGTAACTATGCAACTTCGAGTCCACATGCATGGAATGCTCTAATAGATCTTGGACATTCTTTATATGTTGAAAACAAGATCTCTTAACCCATAGATGATAAGGAAAAGATAAAATGGATGATAAAGCATACTAAAGCTCTTGGATGTCTTTGTAGTTTCATTTCCCTAGATCTCTTGTTTCAGATTGAGGCATGTACAAATTCACATGATGCTTGGGATAAATTGAAAACATTGTATGGTACAAAAGATGAAGTTAAAGACTATCAAATTGATAATGAATTGATGAGCCTTGATCCTAAGAACTTTAGCAACATCCAAGATTATATAACTAAGGTTAATGATCTAAGAGTACAATGTAAAGCATGTGGTATTGAGAAAAAGGACATCCAGTTGATCTACAATGTGTTGAATAAACTCGGTCCTAAATATGCAACTTTTGTTTCTAGCTTTCACACTCACAGGTTGACTATGGGATCTACTTTCACTATGCCTTCATTTGCATCCTTTTCTAAGATGTTGGTGCATGAGCAACAGAAGCTTCTTTCTACGGGTATCATTAAGCCATCACATAATCATGCTTTGGTAGTTACACAACCTAAGGAACAGAAAGTGTTAGATTCTTCTGACAAGGAACAAAAGAAAGCTAAGAAAAATACACAAAAAGATCAAGCACAAAATTCACCTAAGAAGGAGAAGCCTACATGTGGTTATTGTAAGAAATCAGGGCATGATGAACATACTTGTTTTAAGAAACAGATTGACATGTTACACAACTTGTTCAAAAGAACAAACTTTCATCTCCTAATTCTTCTCCTACTCCATCATCTACACAGCCAGTACTTTCTGAATCTCATGCAAGGACATCTAAGGAACCTAAACATAAAGGTAAAGCACTTTGTGCAAGTACAAGTTCTACATCAGGTAAATGGCTTCTTGATTTAGGTGCTTCTCATCATATGGCTTCTTCCAAGGATATGTTTTCTTCATTTGAGCTGTGTGATATGCCACCTATATTGATGTGTAATAACACATATATGAATGTAATTGGGAAGGGAACCATTGATATTGGTGAGGTTACTTTCAATGATGTACTTTATGTGCCTTCTTTGACCAATAATCTTCTTTCCATATATCAAATTACTCACAGTGGCACAAGGAAGACAGTGGAGTTCACACCTGATTTGGTTATTATCAGTGACTTGGAAAGCACAAAGATCATTGCTACTGGGGTGGTTGATCATACATCTCGACTATACACCTTTCATGGTTTCTCTCCTGATGATGATTTAGATCCGTTGGCTAACATTCACACTCCTAGTGTGAATCATATTTTAGAGGAGAAGTTTGGTCACTTAAACCTTGGTATTCTTGCCTCTTCATTAGTTCTTAAGACTTGTGCTACACTTCCTTCTTCTCCATCTATTGCTTCTTTAGAGTTTAGTACTTCATCTTAGCAGGATACTTCTTGTCTTTCAGACACAACTTTGTGGGATGAGTACTTGACAAGTGTTTCAAACTTGTTTGTAGAGTCTCACATTGATGATTTGGAGGACACATTTGAGGGGTTATGTCTCCTCTTTGATGATAGTCATAGCACATCTATTGTCAACCCATTATTATCTTTGGAGGTTGTTGATTTTTAGTTTCCAATTGATCCTGGATTGTCACTTTTGTCGGTTAGTCCTAAGACTCCTGATTTGATTGTGGTATCATTCAGCATTCACATGAAGACACATGATCAACTTTTAGAGACATCATACTTCATGAGACTTCCTTTCTCATCTCTTGGTTTGGAGTTGGAGTTTCTTCGTGCACCAGTGGATTGGTTTCTTCCCAAGGGAAGACATGTTGTTTGCAGGTTTTAGATCCTCTTTGGTCTTCTTCTTTTAGCATTCACCATTGGTGCATGAGCTTCTTCATTATAGGGGAACATCTTGTCTCATTCTTTCCCTCTTATGGGGGGGCTATTGATTATATATATGTGATGGATGTTGTATTTGGGGGGTGTTGATTCTTCCATCATTCATCACTTGTACATGTTTTATGCATTCTCACTTTTGGAGAGGTATTTTTTCCCATGAGGTTTTGTCCTTTACTCCACTTGAGACTTGTTTGTACATGGGTACCTAACATGGCCTAGTATTCGGGACCCATTCATCTTTGCATTAGTCAGCTTCTCCCTAAGTTACACTTAAAGCGGGGTGTTAGTGTAAATAGGGACATTTGATAACTAGTTTTATATCTCCTAGTTAATTTCCCTTTGTGTGAAGATAATTCATATTATTTAACTATTCATTAGTTAAATAATATTCTCACACATTCACGTGTTAAGTTGACTTAGTGAGTTTTCTAGAAGTCTAGTTGTGTGTTGAGTTGTTGATATTTGGAGTGAAGTGTCTTATCCTCCACATGTGTAATTAGTTGGTATCCTCTAATTGTCACATGTTGTAGGACACTCTCCACCTTTCACTCCACCTTTCTTGGCTCTCATCCTTGTCTTTATAAGCAAGGTTCTCATGTACATTGTAACATACACAATTTTGCATTGATTGATAGAATACATTATTATTCTTTCATACCGTCTCTCTTGTGCTTTCATGAAGTCCTAGATCTTGGGTGGCTCCTATCTAGCCAACTCTTACAACTTTCTGACTCAAATCCACCCGTAAATAGCAACGATCCCTCATCTGCCCATCCGCTCGCTACACTATGCTTTCCAAAACCCTCTATTGTCAAAGCTATGATGGCACTCTCTTATGATGTTTAAACATGGAAAAAGTTTCAGTCGCCCTACATGAAGTCCATGAAGGTATCTGTGGAGTGCACACAATTGGTATTATCCTAACCAAAAAGATCTTATGTACTAGATATTATTGCCCACTATGGAACATGATGCATGTGAGTATGTAAAGAAGTGTAAGCCTTGTCAACAACATGGAGACCTCATTCACGCTCCCTCTCAGGTGTTGCAATCTATCACCACACCATGGCCATTCTCTTAGTAGGGTCTAGATCTTGTTGGCAAAATCCATCCATACTTCTCCGACAGACACAAATTCATCATCACTGCCATCAAATACTTCACTAAGTGGGTTGAAGCCATTCCTCTCACCTTCACCATAGGAAACCAAATTGCCAAGTTCATCCTTTACCATATCATCTGCTGTTATGGTATCCGATCCGCCATTATCACAGACAATTGCAAGCCTTTCAAAAACCATGATGTTTGGGACCTTTGTGAACAATTCCACATCCAACATCATTGGTCCACTCCATATAATCCCTAAGGTAACGGCCAGGCTGAGGCAACTACCAAAACTTTGCTCAAAATCCTCAAGAAAGTTGTCAATAAAATTGGTCATGATTGGCACCTCCACATCCATCCCTCTGTGGGCCTATCACACTAGCATCCACACTCCTACATGAGCTACACCATATTCCCTAGTCTTCGGAGCTAAAGCTATCCTGCCAATAGAGATTGAATTGCTCTCATTGCGCATTTCCTTGTGTAATGTTATCACTGATGAAGAATACCATGTTGCATGCCTTTAAGAGCTAGAGTTGTTGGATGAACGACACCTCAATGCCCTCAATCATCTCCAAGCATATCAGAATTGGCTTCGTAGATCCTACAACAAGAAAATTTATGCTAGAGAGTTTGCAGTAGGTGACCTAGTCCTGAAAGAAAATCAAAGGAATCTGTCAAAATGAGAAAAGAAATGAAAATTTTAGCCTAATTGGCTAGGCCCCTACATTATCACTGACAAATATGGCTTTGGAGCATACCACCTCTCCACCCTTGAAGGAGAAGAACTAGACGAGCCTATGAACATCATCCACCTGAAGTGGCTTCACAGTTAGTCCGTTGTTTACCCCATGTCAAAAATACAAAAAATCAAAAAAGTAAAGAGAAATAATTCATCCTATGGTGGAAACCACTCCTTGTGGCACCTTGGATAAGTACCATGATGAAAAACTGCTTGCAGGTGTCATGCATAGGTTCAACTCAGATTCATCATTCAAGCTCACCTTCTTACCACCATCCTCGCCATCCATTATATCCCCTTATCCCATGACCTGAGCTTCAGTACAAAGCCCATCACCTGAGATTCCATTATCTATCATTCCCAAAATATCCCATCATCCTTCATAAGTGGTTTCAAGATTGAATAACTGGAAAAAACAACATTCTAGATCCCCCATCTACCCCCACCCACCACCCTAATACACTTACCTCACAACTTACCTTTCCATCATTTCCCTGTTACCACAAGTTTTTTCTGAATCGACTAACAGAAAAACCACATTGCAAGCCACCAGCTTACACCTTCTCGTCCCATGAGTTCCTATCTTTTGATAGAAACTAGTAATATAAAAATAGAAATCCCACCTATACTAACACCCAAGCTACACCCGTTCACACTACAGACCCCTTAAGAGATTCTTGTAGATATCATGTCTTTCCATCAACATATTCCACAACTAGTTGCTTCACCTCACCTACCAATATCAGTCCCTCCTCATGGTTCTTGCATAGACATCATGTATTTGTGCTACCATACTACTCACTTAACTCCACCCATCCATCTTAGACCTTGACCATCATGTCTATACACTGCCATTTCACCCCATCAAATGACCTATCCATCTTACACTTCTCATCCTTGTCCCCCTCTATCATGTGGTTTGGCTACATGACACAGTTGGAAAACTGACAATTCCCCCACATTAACACCATCCCCCACCATGGTTTTGTGTACCATGGTACAGTCTAAAAACTGATAGTTGTCCTAGTTCACCACCATCTCCCTCATCTTGTCATGGTTTTTCTACTATCGTACAGTCAAAAAAGTGATATTCACCCCCTTTAAAAAACATCCCATCCAATCACTCAAACCTATCCCTATCCTTACATCATCAAGCCATCCAGAACTACATATCATCATCACCTACATTGTAATGTGCCTTGATCCCATGGATACAAGGTATGTAGGCAGTTTGGAATACAAAGGAAGTATCCAGTACGTAGGTACATACGATGCACCCATCCAACCCATTTGGATGCTCCCACTTTCCTGAGCTTGTTGATTGCACTTGATCTACAAATTATACACTTGCTAAGCATCCTATCAAAGCATAACACTTTCATAAAAAATCTTCCACCATCATAATGGCTTATCCATAATTAACATCTTGTATTCCCTCACCTATCCTTTAGTTTATCTTAATTATCCATCAATTTTTATCCTAGGATGCATCCTTCCTCCAATGGGCAAAATCACGAATCCTTCATCCACCTTTTGCCAAGAGATACAATGGCTATGTGTTTTGGATCAGTCAGTCTTTTGGTTTTTGATTTTTATTTTGTGCATCATTCTTGGAATACTTCAAAGCTATCTTGATCTCATTATATCATGGCATGTGGAGAATAATCTAAGATGGGCATAGTCATTGCTTTCATATGTTGTTCTTGTGGGAGGTTCTCATTAGTCCATCTTAGTATTCATATCTTATGAATTGTAGGGTTGGTTCTAGCATATTATCCCCCTTTTGCATCTAAGGTTCCTCATACCTTTGGTGTACTAAGGGCTTATGTCTCAAATCCCCCTCATTCATCTAGATAAGGTTGTACTATTAAGGGCATGCATGGGTTCATTCGATTGTTTGCAGTGTAAGTCCTATGCATGGATACCTTGCCACCTCAGTTCCACATACCCTGGTGCATAACATCCTATGCTATATCAACAGTAGTACTCAATATTTATTGACAAAATTTCTCAAATATGATATCTCATATTTACCCTCATCACCCCATCCCACCACTATTGCTCTAAGATTCATGAACATGCATTTCCATCATCCCCTATGTTCTTCTACCTAATATCCTCCCTATCATCCCGTGACCATTTACCCTCGTCACCCCATCCCACCACTATTTCTCCAAGATTCATCAACACGCATTTCCATCACCCCCTACTTTCTACTACCTGATATCCTCCCTATCGTCCCATGACCATTTACCCTCATCACCCCATCCCACCACTATTGCTCCAAGATTCATCAACACGAATTTCCATCACCCCCTACTTTCTACTACCCGATATCCCCTCTATCATCCCGTGACCATTTTCAGGGGCCTCCTTTTGTATCATGATCAATCAAATCAACCCCAATCCATCCTAGTACATTACTCACATCATTCACATTGCATTCACTCCACATACACATCCATTGTAGACACCACAAGCAGAAAGTGTATTTTCAATTATTCTTGACACCCTTTCTACAGCTTAGCTCATGTCGCCCACATAGTCTGAGAAAATAAAAGACCTATTAATGACTTACATTGGTGTGTAGGACCGTTTCATACAATGCCCCATGATCACACCATTCATCTCCACATAAGCATGCACCACCCTACATCACAAACATGTTAGTCCAACCATAATCATCCAGCATCTCATTATGAACAAATATAACATAAATCAACATAATACGCATAGATCCATCCAAATGTCATCACATCACATCCAAAATTATATTTTCATACAATACATGTTGGACATAAACTCACTAAACCCAACCCATACATCACAAAAATCCATACATACATTGTCAAAAGGGATTACTTTAAAAGTGACTGAAATAACTTATGTACAAAATACACATCATGTCATATAATACGTGTTGCACATAAATTCACTACATCATCCATCACACAACAACTAAACATCTCACAATAGATAGATTTGATGCAACTAACTTTTGTATGGAACGCCAATATATGCCATGAGTAAATCATATCCTATCACATCATCCACATCGCATCCTGCATCATATCATGTTAGTCCAACACAGTATCACATAAAATCCACATCCACATCCACATCAACTCATCAAAAAATATCACATCATAAGTCCCTCCTAGGACCATCATAATATACACATCCCACACAACATAGGAGTCATATAATTGATTTCTGTATGGAATGCCATCCTGCATCATGCAACATGTCAGTCTCATACAACATAACATCTATCCATAATCCATACAATAACATCCATCATGACATATACACATCACATCCTACATCCAAACATGATTCAATCCACCATAAGCATAACATCTCATATCAAAATCATTATGAAACATACATATAACATAACATCCATAAGCAACCCATCACATATACACATGTCCATGTACACATCATAAATGACCATACACATAGTACACAATCCATCGATCCAATAATCTGTCTCCTAGATACATCAAAAATATGATCATGATACAAAAATGTGGTCCTAAGACCTGTCCAAAAATAATACATATATACATCATGCCCCTAGGTGGAGCTATCCTTGCCTGAAGTCCCTGACTCAACTAGTCCTGGACCCCTTTGAGGAGGAGGCCCCATACCCTACTGTCTTGGTCCCTATGGGGGTGACATCTGTGTTGCCACTACTACATGTGATGGTGAAGGCTATTGAACAGACCTCTCTGATCATTCTGACCTCCTAGATCTAGAAGCCATTGATCTACTCTGATAGCTAGCTCTCTATCCTGCTGGCAATAGCCCCTCATAAAGTGTCCTGTAGTGCTGGGCCTCCAAATCACTCTCATCTATCTGATGCTGCATAGTCCGCAGCATATCTCCCATCCCTGACCCTAATGCTTGGCGGGCCTAATCTCTCTCATGTGCATACCTCTGTGCTAAGCCCTACGCTTGTGTCACCTGTGCTTGTAGCACTGCCACCTATGCCTGTAAGACACCCACCTATTCCAACTGCCCCTATAACTAGGCTATCTGCATCTATTGCTGCTGTACTAAAGCCTGTACTCCTGCCAACTCTATAAAACCACTATCTCCGGCCTATCCCTGCAACTGAGCTACATGCACCTGTAACTGTTGTATCAAAGCTTGTACTCTTGCCAACTCTGTAGAACCACTACCTCTGGCCTATCCTTGCAACTGAGCTACCTGTGCTTGTAACTATTGTATCAAAGCCTATGCTCTCACCAGCTCTAATCCGTCACCATCACCATCGCCTCCACCATCACCACCCACATCAGCTCCTCCATCTCTGCCATCCTCCTCCTCGTCCACATCCATCTCCTCTCTCCATACCTCCTCCTCCTCCTCATCCTCATCCCCGTCATCATCATCATCATCCTCTTTGTCTACAACTACCTCACCTGGTGCTACATATCCCACTAAGATCATGAGTCTCACTAGCCTCTGTTGGGCCCACCACTGGTTATAACTCAGAGTAGTCCCCATCCTCCACCTATCACCTAGCATGCCATGCTTGTGCCTAGAGTCCATCGAACTTCGTTATCACCGTCTATAGATCTGGTGTCATCCCCCACTGAGCCTATACCATGTGCACTCGGGAAAACACTGCATCTACCTATGGTACATCCTATATTAAGCCAAATTGTTGATGTACTCACTCTAGTAGATACCTATCCACAATCATCTATGTCCACCCTAATTGAAATCGAGACTGCAACACATAACCAAGATGCTCCCTATCCTCTAACCATCTCTCCACCTCCCTCCATGGTCGCCACATAAACTCCACTATGTAATCCATCACCCATCTCCAATACCTCATGTCCCCAGCATGGTGATAAATCATCTATCCTCTATATGCAAACATGAAGGGCCGATGGCTCAACCTATCTCGCATAGTCAACGGTCGAGTCACTGGTATGTGCTCCCATGCCCAGATATGCAGCAATGTCATGCCGCACCCCAGGTTCGTCGATTGCCTGTAAACCACTACATCCATGTCCATGATATAGATGGGCCAACACACATGGCCCCCATGTGTTGATCATGCCATCCTTGATCATCCATAGTAGTACCACTCCCTAGCCATATGAAAAACCCCTTGACCTCCTATTAGGAACCAAGGCCCCTGCTATCAACCCATCCACAAATAGGGGTAATTGATATAGGCCCCTGCTCATCGTCTGCCTGTATACCATCTCTAATCAGCCAACACCATACAACATCCGTCTTGGAGCAAACACCTGGTCCACATATGTTGCTCCCCGCCATTTGTCATATACCACTCTCTCCCCATGTATGGGGATCTGCAGGATCCTCCATACGTCCTCTAGTGTAATCGCCACCTCCCTTGTGGGCAACAAGAAGGCACATCACTTCATCTGCCACCGCTCTACTAAAGCAGTCATCATAGCCCTATCTGCACATATGCACGACATCTCTGCGATATGTCAAAGCCCCACCATACGCAAGAAGAACCTATCAGTGGTGTCTAACTGCTCCCACAATGTAAATGTTGGTGACCGCCTCTCCCGAGACTGAAGCACATCCTCATAATCTTGCACAATTCTAAAAACCTCTTGTTAGCCTTAATTCTAGAACTGGGTGCTATTTCACACATTTTAGGTGCTGAAACCCTAGGTGCGCCTCTTTTCAATGTAGGCGTTACTATGTCAAACTAGGTGCCACTTTCCAGAGTGGGTGCCACAATCGAGACTATGTGCTAAACCAATCCTTCTAGCGCACTGAACCATTCCTCTAACTAGGCGCTAATCGCCAAATTAGGCACCAAAATCCACGCACCTGTATTTCCAGATTGGGCACTAAAACCCCTATTGGGCACTGAAATATCCTTCTAGGCACCACAATGACCCTCAAACCCTAGGTGCTATTTGCTTGCTAGGTGCTAATCGCCAGAGCAGATGCCACTTCCCAGAGTGGGCACTAAACCGCCTAACCAAGCGCTAAAATAATATACACGCCTAACTTGCCCTAATTCCCCCGCTGCATTTTATGCACCCAATCTACTCGATCCCAAAATCATAAAGTAGGTAAGAGAACCTACCAGGTCACCTGCCGCCACTAGTCAAAGATACTCCCTCACTCTCTCTGCATGGTGCTCCTCTTGTGGAATGCTAGCCATCGCTTTGCTCTCGCTTTTCTCTCCAAATCACAAATGGCTAATCACAAGAAGACAAATGAGGCTTATGGGCCCCTCTTAGCCTATATATTCCCCCCTCCAACCCTAATTTTATTTACTCGCCCTATTTTTTCCTCTTCTTCCACATTTTTTCTCCATTTCTTGCATGTTTCCTCCCCTCTTCAGTCTTGGGATCCCTTTTCCCTCTTTTTCGTTGCTTTTTCTACTTTTTTGAGACATCACCAAAAATATTTATTTTTTCTGCCAACTTCTCGAGGGGGCATCACCTAGTCATCCATTCCTCTCCTATCCACCCATTGGGGCATATTTATAAAAAAAATTATATTCTTTGATATCTCATCAACTACAACAACAATGACACCGTATCAAAGAGGTGCAAAATGTAGATGTCTGAAAATGGTCACAACTACTTTCATCCACTAACGCAATTCAAATCTATTTCACCCACATCATTCTATCAAACCCAAATATTAATTAAATAATTTTTAATTATTTAATTAATTTATTCCACACATTTCCCCTTTCACAAAAATCAAATTCATCTAGTATAGTTTAAAAATTAAAAAATTTATGACTATAGTTCATAATTCATACTCTAAAAATTAAATAAACATGACCATATTTATTTAATTCCTATTTTGTCCACTTTTGATTACTTTTTGTAATCATCATTATTTTCCTCTAAAAACATATGCACATGAATAAATTTTAATTAATTCCTCATTACAACCCCCCATGTTTCTAGAAGTCCACTTGTCATTCCATGTACATGACAAGTGGTACTTTGGAAGCATGACCAAATCTTCCAAATGTGTACATTTGTCCTATTTCTTCCATCCCACTCCAAGTGTCACTATTCATGCAAATTTAAAATTACATGTGACACTATTTGGACACTATTCCTCTAATTTTTAATTCCACTTGTTGTTTCCATGCACTTTAAAATTTCTCACTAAATCCAAGCCTTACCTTTTCATAAATGAATCCTTATATGTCATTGTTGGCAACTTGGCAAACATCATTAAGAGAGAGACACTACTAGTATGATGATGAATGATTGAGCATGATGTTTGAAGGTGTTGTCATTGATGGCAACAAGAAAAGGAATAAGGTTGGGTTGGTCCGGTGAAGAAGACTTAGTCATTTTAGCTAAGTGTTGGCAGTATACAAGAGACAATGACATAGAGACAATGTAATGGCTTGCATTGGTCTGTAGTTAAAGATCATATCATTCAGTTCTTGTATGTTATTTGTAGTCCTTAGATGATCTTATATCCAAGATTTTAGCTCTTGATAAGTACCGGAAACATATCTTCAAACAACCCAAGTTCGGCAGAGCAGAATACACTGCTATTTAGAGTAGAACACTCAGTTGATTTGGTTGGCATTCCTCTGGTGTTGCATATCTTGTCATGTGGTTTTGAGGTATTGTAAACACTTGTATGAAGTGTCTAAATCCAGAGTTGTAGGTTCTGAGATCCACTAGAAAGATAGTTGTGAGTGTCTGAGTATCGCTACTTGGTTTGGCATAATTTGACTGTGACAGAGTCTGAGTTCTGATGGTCTGCATTTTTCCACAAGATGATATCATGCCTTGTAGTTCTACAGGTAAGCTTGGGGATGTGTGAAGAGTCCTTGATATGATTTTGAAAGTATCTTGTGGTCCGTAGTGAAACTTGCAGTCTAACAGATGAACTGAACCAGTGGTAGTCTGTGTTTGAGGTTGACATGATAAGTTTAATTTGTATGCAGTAAGTTCTATTGTATATAACTTAATCCTAAGTGGTGATATAGCTAAGGCCGACATATGAGAAGGTATTTAAAATGTTATTTGGGTCCGCTATACATTTTGGTAAGTAGATTTGGCCGATAAACTATAAGTTTATGAACAATGCGCTTCATCTATGTATGCTGACCTAATGTAAAGATTTAAGGGTTACAGATATATATATATATCCAATTTGGTGCTTGGATAATGAATGATGTGAATAAATGTAAAGTCTGAAAATCTCACTTGCTAAAAATAACCAACAAAAATCAAAACTCAATCCAAATAAAGAAACTGATTCATTCCGTTAATAGAGATATACATAACATCTTGCAAGATTTCATAATAAGTAAAGTGCATATACAAGCACAATAGGAGAAGTAACATTACATGTTTACAATTGTTCCGAGTACAACAATATTACATCAGTATGAGAAGTACAATTATAGAATTGGCTAAACAAGCCATACAAGGATTAATACAATGAAATATACATCTTGAGTCACATAACATAAGAAAATCTGTCTTTAGCCGCCATGACCCACCGGTCTTCCACAAATCGAAGCCAAGAACATGGTTAAGGTGCTTTTTCGACCCAACCACGAAGAACTACACTTCCCCAGGTTTCTTCCTAACTCGAAGAAATCCCTGACCATGCACGAGGAGCCTAGCAACCTGGAATAGATGGGCAGGAGGGAAACTCTTGATGCAAGCCTGATGCCTATATGCACTCTAAACTAGAATGACATATGTCTTG
The DNA here is from genome assembly GCA_027924645.1 of Cunninghamia lanceolata. Taxonomy (NCBI): domain Eukaryota; kingdom Viridiplantae; phylum Streptophyta; class Pinopsida; order Cupressales; family Cupressaceae; genus Cunninghamia; species Cunninghamia lanceolata. The sequence goes on along the minus strand of BSBN01000112.1, from coordinate 17,367,272 downwards.
CATGCAGGATGTGGTAGAGATAAACAAGTGAATAAATACAACTAGGCTTTTATTTTCCACCTATTTCAATGGTACATCTAGCTTTGGCCAAAGCAGTAAACATGATTTGGTAAAACTTGAAAAAGAAGTCTACCATCTCTGTGATTCCACACTCAGCATCCTGTTCTGGAAGTAATAAAAAGGAAGAACAATTACACCATTTCACATAAAATTGAGAAGGTTTGCAAGCAATTTGATCCAACATATTTAGAAGTAGAAGATGTGGCTTAATATTGTCATATGCAATTAAAGTGACAAGTCCACCTAAAATCTATACCTACTTGATCAAAATTAAGTAACTACAAGTTTTGCAATACACTATAATCTATGAAGATTTATACGAAAGGGATGATTTATCTATTAATATCATCATCAACAATAAAAGAACAAAAGGCCAATGGCTAAGATCTCTCAAGCCTATGTTTAATATAAATTAATATTATTACGAATTTTCTCAATACTTTTGTCGTTAATACTATATTTCTATTTTATGTATTAAGAGATTTGTGGTTTATAAAATCAGGTTTATAAGGTTTATTATATCATCCCTAAGTCGCTAGGTTTTCATTAATAGTTGTAAGATTATGAACCTGAGCATATATATATTTACAATAATCTTGAAAAGTGTTAAGACTTCATTTAAAGTATATTTACCTATGGTCATACTTTTAGTTATTTATTGGAACAACCCCATTATCATTAACACAAAAACTAAGGCTCAAATTATATCATGGATAGGCGATTATGTGCTCCTTCTAAATAACGTAGATCATTATTTTGTTAAAGATAACATAGGAATATAGACTACCCTTAATAGATTTGCTAAGTCTACTTATGAAGTCATATATCTATTTCTCACATCATTATCTTCTATTGCTAGGTTTCGTTATGAAAGTTATTCAGAAAAAAGAATTAAACACAGTTGGGGAAGATCATGGAGATCGATCTGTTTTAACCACATACCACTCAACACATATCGTTAAGGAAATGATCTCATGCCAGGAATAAAAAAATATACTGTGGAATCAAAATGAAATATTAGCGGCTTAATTTACAGTGCACGACCCCATGGCGAAACAATGATTTCAACCATCGGAAGAAAGACAAAAAATAAGGGTAGCTTATTTAACGAAGACCAATGCCTTTGTAAAGGAGGCAAGCCATACACGGTTTAAGGCTAATTTTGCCTACATTGACTGCAGAAGATAAAACTATTAAATGACCAGCATAACACGTTTTCATTGGTTGTCCTATCTTAGATGGAAGATGGTTGAAAAGGAAACAATCGTATAAGTCTATATGGTGGAAATCTTAGGAATGTCAAGAAATATATTTGTCAAGGCAAGCTGTTTGGTTCTATAGAAATGTTTAAGAAGAAAGATAGGCTACGAAATTCCCATTAAGATCTCGTATCTATAAAAGTAGCTGCCACTATACTATAAGTTGATGGAGTAATATGGATCGATGGTAATTAGCAAGGCATTGAATCAATCAAATGGTAGAACAAAGGGATCACTGGAAGAGGGTCAATAAAGGTAGGAGAGCCTATGCCATGACGATCTCATGGTTATGCTGATCAACAGGAAGCCTTGAGGGTGTAACCCATGCTAATTTGACTAGAGGCTAATAGTGTTGCCAAAGAATAATGGCCAAATAATGTATGGACATGTGATATTCATGAAGAAAAGGGGCAATGAGGCTTAACTGAGAAGTGCCAAAGGTTTCACTATCAAAGAGCTCTAACAAAGCCACTTTCCACTAATAAGGTCAAGCATAAATCTGGAGGTTTGCAAGTTTAAAAGAAGTAAAACAAAACTTAAAGAGAAGAGGAGGAGGGTGAATGCCAAGTCAAGTGATTTGAATAATACTAATGGCCACTACATGCAGACAAACTGCTTGATAAAGAATAACAGTTTACACAAGCTTAAGAGGCGTTAAAATATCAGCAAAAAGAAGTTGAATGAGTGGGGACCGCTAGAAGGTATCAGATTGAACTTAACCATTTCAACAGCAAACATATAAAAGAGCAAGGAATTCACAAGTAGATCATTCTTGTAGAAGGCACGGCTAATCAAGAGCCTACCTGATATCCTGCATTTTGCTGCAAAAATCCTTTTCGTTCTCCTTTCTATGTGATGAACTTCCTCGCCTCCCCGTTCTATACATGCTTTGCTTCTCCAGAGATTTCCTCCCTTTATTATTGATTGTTTGTATTTTGTCTTATCTTTTTTATTTTTATTCTCTTTTATTTTTGTTTTCTTTTTCTATTGTTTGTTTTCTTTTTCTTATTTTTTCTTTCATTCCAATTTTTTCTTTTATTCTTTTTAAATTTTGTCCTTTTCTAAATAAGATAAAGAATCTATTTTTCAAAAATGTATAGATTTTAGTGTATAGATTTTATAACTAAAACATATATATATATATATATATATATATATATATTCTAATTTACCACTATTTTCAATTCATCATAGAAGAAAATAAACAAGTAATTTATTTAAAGAGGAAAATTCATTTTCTTTCACCTATGATTTAATAAAAGAAAGTATAACTTATAATTCTATTTTATTGCAATAAGAGCACATTTAAATTTTAAAAACAATTTATTTAAAATTGACAACCATGAAAGCATAACAAAGATATTTTTCTATCAACAACGAAAATCAATTTATCAACAAAGAGATTATTCATGGAATGATAAAAATGCAGATGAAATGCAACTAAGTGTTTGTGTGTGCACATCAAGTCTCTATCCATCCCATCCCTACCAGGTGGCTAATCACCTCTACCTTAACCACGCCCTTGTCTTCGACAACCTGCCATCATTAAACTTGAATCTCCATTAATAGGTTAGTGACCAATCCATAGCTGAAGCATTGATTATTTTCTGATTGTATATTTGAATTTGAAAATAATTAATAATCATCCACTTTTATCCATAACATAATCATAAATAGACATTCAACATTTCTAAATATAGTCAGGTTTAGAAAGCATAACAATTTGAGATGTGACAATAAAAAGGTGTGTGTGTGTGAAATGTGAAAGATTATGATTTTGTGACTTGGTGATAAGAGCAGAAGAAGAGAGATTTTGTTCCCATGTAAAAGCAGAGCAGTAAAACAGAGCAGTCAAAGATGAAGAGTTTTGAGACTTGATATTTCTGAACTTCATTGGAGTTGTGACCATGCATGTGTAGATGCAATCTGAGCAGTTCAACCTAGCTGTAAGCCATCCTTATTTCTTCATTCATTCTCTAGGCAGTGAGCATTTCTTTGGGCAGTGAGCCTCTTTTGTAATTCGGTATTGTTATTACATAATTATTGTGACCTAACACTCATCATGGTTTTTCCCTGTTGAGGGTTTTCCACGTAAAAATCCTCGTGTTTATGTGTGATGCTTTGTGGTTGCTTCTTCTGTGTTTAATTTGCTTTGTTGTTATCAAATGTGGTAAATGGATTGATAATTTAATTAGTAAAAGGTTTAATAGAATACTGATTCACCTCCCCTCTTAGTATTATGGGTGTTCAACAGTCATACACCTACCCAATCCTAGCCATCCATCCATTCAAGCTTGCAATCTCATCCATTGATCATCCCAATTCTCATCCATTCTCATCATGCCATTTGTCCAATTCTCCTTGCTTGAGGATCCTCAAGCAATCTCAACCATTGATCTCCCAATTCAATCTTAGCCCTCTGATTCCATCCCCAAAAATCTATAAATTGAGGCATCCACCTCCGTTTTTAATAAGCCATCATATGCAAAGACATTTTTCCATTTTGAGTGCTCAACATCACCTCGTATTAGTGCTATTTTAAGTTAGAATAGTATAGTTTCATATCACATAGGGCAAGTCATTGCTAATTGTGCTTAGATAGGGTGCAAAGTAAATAGTTTAGTGCATTAGCAATTAGGCTCAATCTTGAGGTCCTTTGGACTAGGGATTGGGAGAAATCTAGATTAGTTTGCACACACCTAGGAAAATTCTTGGAGCAAAATTCTCATCCATTCTCATCATGCCATTTGTCCAATTCTCCTTGCTTGAGGATCCTCAAGCAATCTCAACCATTGATCTCCCAATTCAATCTTAGCCCTCTGATTCCATCCCCAAAAATCTATAAATTGAGGCATCCACCTCCGTTTTTAATAAGCCATCATATGCAAAGACATTTTTCCATTTTGAGTGCTCAACATCACCTCGTATTAGTGCTATTTTAAGTTAGAATAGTATAGTTTCATATCACATAGGGCAAGTCATTGCTAATTGTGCTTAGATAGGGTGCAAAGTAAATAGTTTAGTGCATTAGCAATTAGGCTCAATCTTGAGGTCCTTTGGACTAGGGATTGGGAGCAATCTAGCTTAGTTTGCACACACCTAGGAAAATTCTTGGAGCAAAATTCTCATCCATTCTCATCATGCCATTTGTCCAATTCTCCTTGCTTGAGGATCCTCAAGCAATCTCAACCATTGATCTCCCAATTCAATCTTAGCCATCTGATTCCATCCCTAAAAATCTATAAATTGAGGCCTCCACCTCCATTTTTAATAAGCCATCATATGCAAAGACATTTTTCCATTTTGAGTGCTCAACATCACCTCGTATTAGTGCTATTTTAAGTTAGAATAGTATAGTTTCATATCACATAGGGCAAGTCATTGCTAATTGTGCTTAGATAGGGTGCAAAGTAAATAGTTTAGTGCATTAGAAATTAGGCTCAATCTTGAGGTCCTTTGGACTAGGGATTGGGAGCAATCTAGATTAGTTTGCACACACCTAGGAATCCCACTTCCATACTAGACAATATGCAAGGAAAATAGTGCAAATTATGTCTAAATGAAAGCAAAAAAAATGTCCATTTTTTTTCAAATTTTTCAATTTTTATGAAAGATTTTCAAAAGTATGAGAATGGAAAAGATATGAATGAATGCAAATTTGATTTACAATACTCAACAAGGTGTAAAATTCAGTAAAAACACGGGTTCGCCAAAATGTTATGTATGAAAAAGAGGGATGATAAAATTGTGTGTTAATTAGATTCAATCAAACCCTTCTTTCACACATACATTCAAGGACATAGATCGAGTTAAGTCACAACTGTGATAGAGGACTCAACTACAGGTCTGATGTCACTATAAGATGATTGGAAAGATATAATAGATTGATATTTTGTTAAAACCCTAATCTGATTATGCCTTAAACCCTAATTATATGAAATTGTAAACAAATGGATGAAACACGCCAAATGCCCGCATAGGAAGACACTAAATGTAGATTGGATGCATACAAGATTTTAGATTCTGGAAAGTGGAAACTTCAGGGACACTGGGGTAGGCGTCCAAGTCCAACTAGCAACTTTTTCTAAGGGTTTGGAACCAATATATGCTTCAGAGTGTAACTTGTTCAAGGATTTCCTGAGATGCAAAATTGGAGGACACTGGGGTGGGTGCCTGTGTCCAATCAGGAATGTTTTCTGTCATTTTCTTTAGATCTAGAATCTTTATACTCTTCTCTATCCTGCAACTCCTCTCTACAAGATCCAATACTTGTAACTTGCAATCACAAGAGAGGGGTTGGGGGTTGTGGTGTATAGGAGCTTGCCTTGATCAAGCCTCGGAATGGCATTCAAGCCTTCCAACATCGTTGTTAGATAGAGTGTGTTGGCAACATGGTCAAGAGACACTGCTGATATGCTTGTGATATGGTATTGTAATGATGGCAACAGTCATATATGATTGGGAACAGGTCTTGAGACAAGTTGTGTACAATATTTTTGGTCCGAAAAGAATGATTGTCAAATTGACTAAGTGTTGGCAGCTTACTGAGTTAGTGACAGAGAGTTGGTTGATATTCCTCTGCAGATGTAGACTTTGGTATGTAGTTTTGGTATGTTACAAATAGTTGTTTGATGATGCTATATTCCAAGTCTCATGTCCTAGCAATCTCTGGAAGCTACACTTTGAATTGCTTAAGTCTGGGTTAACGGAGTTTAGTCATGAACAGTGCATAATACCTGAGTATCTTAGTCTGCATTTCTTCGCTATTGGTTGTTTCAATTTGCAGTTTGGAGGTGTTGTAAACACATGTTAGGAGTATCCAATTCCATATTTGTAGAGTCTAAGGTTTATCAGATGATTGCCCACAAGCTCCTAAGTATCGACATTCAGGTTGACAGTATTTCACAGTGACAGAGATAGTAGTTCAAAGATCACCACTTTGCCGCATAAAAAATATCATGACTCATGGTTCTGAAGGTATGTTGGGTGATGCATAATGAGTGTTTGATATGAATTTTAGAGTCCCGTGTGGTCCGCATTAGAAGTTGTGATATGACAGTAGATTTGGTTAAGTGTATACTTAAGGATGAAGCCAACATACAAGTTGGATCAATATGCGATAAAGATATAATGTTTGGATCATCATTCTAAGTGGTTCTATAATAGGTCCACACCTATATGAAGGTTCTTGAAGGATTGCATTGGTCCACATAACTTCCCATGTAAAGAATTCAAGCTGATAAAGTATAACTTTTTGTATACACGTTTCATTTTTGGCAAGTTGACTGAGTTTTGAGTTAGATCTTGTTGCGGATATAAATACTTGATGGATTTTGATATTAATTGATGTGATGCATTATTAAGTTCATGTGTATGCGATCTAACTCCATTTTTGTGATTTGAAAAGTGCAGTAAGAGTGCAAAGGACAGAAGAATAGAATATATGTGAACAGAGCAAAGAAACAGAGTAGTCATGATGAAGAGCTTTGAAACTGTATTTTGAGCTATCAATGGAATTGTATTCTAGCATTCAATAGATGCATTTGTAATAGTACTTTATTGGTAGTGAGCCTTTCTCTCTTCTCTTCTATCTTTCTTTCTCAGTGGGCAGTGAGTCCACTTGGACAATGAGTCCACCTACATTGAGCATTTCTATGTAATATCTTATATCCAGGTATAATATATTGTGAGCTAACACTCACCATGGTTTTTCCCATTTTGGGTTTTCCACGTAAAAATCCTTGTGTCTATGTGTTATTGCTCTTCCTATGTTTATTTTACTTTCATGTTATTGAATTTAGTAAATGGGTTAAAGAAAATGTGGAGGAATGGTTTTATAGAATATTGATTCACCCCCCCTCTCAGTATTCCTTGTGTTCAACAGAGTGTGTGTCCTTGGTGGATAGAGGCAAAAGAAAATGATATGATAAATTGATTGAAACACAGAGTAGATATAACCATGGTAGGTGTAAGATCTCATGGGGAGATGAAGATATTTCACGCCATGAGGAGATGGTTTGATGAAGACAAATCTGCACCAAACAAGTACAAACACAACACAATATTGCTCTACAACACAATGAAAGCCTTGAATATCCTTAGCATATCCTTAGCATTATCCATCTAGGTTTAAAATGAAGTCCTAAACATGCTTAAATATGCATTTCCACTAACATTTGTAAAATTAAATTAACAAGGCCGACAAAGAGAAACCTTTTAATGGTCACTTTGCCGACATTTAAAATTTGGGTCCTGACAAAATAGGTTTGGACTAGGGCGCAGGTGCCTAAGTCCAAGGTCCTATTTTGGGACTTGTTTAAGATTAAGAGTGGCCCCTAAGTCCTATTTGACATGGGCTTCAGGGGATTTTCCTCTGAGATTCATTTTTAACATGCATGATTAAATCTAAGGGACCCGGGAGCTAAACTTAGGAGGTAAAAGTCCTAGGGGGACATTTTACGACATAACAATACAAAAGGACAAGGTTTATTTTCCATATGATGATATTGAATGGCAGTGAAGTCATTTCCTAGATATGACCCAACATCATTAGAGATGTTGAGAAGCCCAGATCCAGTAAGCCTTCTTTGCTTTTCCATCTATTTTCAACACTCATTGTTTTGTTTTGGCCCTTTTTAGCTTATGACCATGTGGGTATTTTTCATAGCTTCACAAGGAGGCATGTGAGAGTGTGGGATGGTGACTATTGTGGGATCGGTAGTAGTGCAAAGGAGTTATCTGTAATTCAGGCTCTATTTTCATTTTTCTTTACAATAATTCAATAATTGCAGATATTAGGGTTTTGTTTGTTGGGTGTTTAGGGTTTTGATTGTCAGAAACTAGTGTAAGATAATACTTCTTGATTTATTTATTTTTCAATTTTGGTATTGTACCTACAGTGAAGTTTCACAATTAGACATTTTCTTGTAACCTTATTTTAAAGTAGCCAACATAAGAATTCTTTAAGTCAAATCAAATCCAATGGCATTTTCGTAGAGGCATCAGATTGCCCAATTTCTAGGCATTCTCCTTCCTTTTTCCCTGTATGTTTCCAAGAAGGAATGAACCCACCACCTCCTTTGTACAAGTTTTGGATTGTTTAATTTCTATGCAATTTCCTTGATTCCCAAGTGAAAGAACTTGGAAATTCATTTCATTCTACTATTGAGACAACTATCCACTCTAGTTTGGTACACATAGCAATCTTTCCAAGGGATATGCAGAGTCAACTTGGTATTTGGATAAGCTAGTTTTGATGTTAGAAAGTAACTCAAATTATCCCCTTGTTTTATCAAGTAAAGTTGTGGGAACTCTGCCACATAGAAAAGGGAGTAAACACCACACAGCCATCTTTTCCAAGGGATATACAAAGCCACATTGTTGTTTGGCTGAGTTGGTTCTCCTGTTAGAAACTAACTCTCTTTCTCTCTATTTGCAGGTCTCTCTCTATATATTTTCCTCTATCTATCTTCCTCTCTGTCTCTTGTCCCTCTACCTATCTCTCTCCCCTTCTATTTTCCCCTCGCTCTCTATGTCTTGTGTGTGTCTTCCTCCCTATTTCTCTGTCCCTCTACCTGTCTCTCTCCCCTTCTATTTTCCCCTCGCTCTCTATGTCTTGTGTGTGCAAATATATCTCATGGAACGTAATTACTGCTATTACACTAACACATGAACCAATGATGATTTGATGTGTTTTACAGACTTAAGAGATAAATTTTATCCTCTTACATTTCTCTCTCTCATCTCTCTCTATATTTTATATAATGTATAGTAGCAATTGCACCTTAGTGTGCAATGGGTACACCAAAGAGCAAGTAGGTAAAAGTAATAAGTGGTTTCTTAAGAAGAGAGCATACCATTTTATTGTTGGTGAATGGTTGTTGTCCATCCATCATTTGAAAATTGAAAGAATGAAGTGCTATATGTTGACATGCATGAAAGTAAAGTTATTTTTGAATAGTAGTGCATAAAAGCAAGTATGCTTGTAAAGTTGTTCTTTGTTTTGGTCAATTATTTGCAAGTGATAGTAACCTTTATTGGTCATCTTCTTGTTTCCCAAGCATGTTGAGCCCATCTAATTGAAATGATAGGTGTAGTTATAGACTTGACAAGACTTCCCATTTATAAAGACTATCTTCTTGTAGCATTGCATGTCCCCAATCAGAAGGAGTTTCATCATCATTGTCTATTGATGGATCTGGAGATGTAACGTTCTTTCAATTTGTTGGACTTCTGATATGTTACAAATGTCCATTTTTGGTCCACTTCAACAAGTGACATTGTTTCCCATTGTATTGGTCATGCCATGTATGAATCAATGAAGATTGGAGACAGGATGTTGCTACTATTAGAGATAGCTTCACTTTACTATGCAATGGGTACACATGTCATCTTTGGATTTTGGTATGAAATGAATAATTAAGAGTCACTCTCTCTCTCTCTTTTATCTCTCTTTCCCTTTATATCTCGTATCTCTATCTCTCTCTCCTACTCTATCTCTCTATCTCTATTCGTCTTTCTCTTTCTCTCTATTTTTGTAGAAGTACCATTTCATGAGGCTCTAGTGGAACTAGATGATATGAACCAATCCATACCAATCTCCACTTTTTACATTGTAAAATTACCATAGCTTTATCTTTAATGTAAGGTTTTCCATTAGAATGCTTGACCATAGTTAGTCTATCACACAATGAAACACTTTTTGCCACTCTCTTTATGTAGTTAATCTTAGTTTTGTTATCCCATGATGGCCAATGATTTTTTGTTTTAGGAAATGTATCTTCAATTGTTATGGATGGTAAAGGTAAAATCTAAAAATAATTATTAATAGGAAGGTTATTCATGTAGCCATGTTTTCTACTTGAAACTAAAAATTACTTTGAATCCACAAATTTTAGTTCAACATCATACATAAATAAGGATATGGTTTGCCCATACACCCTTTGGAATACTATACACATATTCAAAATAAAAGTATGGTGGGACTTGCTCAAACTTTCACTATCGATCCACTAGGTGATTTGGAACTCCAAATCCAACCAATCCTTTAACATAGTGTGGCAAACAAAAAATTATATCTTTATTTTATATAGACAAACCTTTGGAAGACATACTTTCTTTGAGATTTATATTCTAAAATGGTTTCTTGTGATGGGTTTCATAGTAATCCTTTTCTAAATCTAAGTGCTTTCTTTTATGAAATTTGATTTTCTACACATCCTCTAGGCTTTCATTCAATTCTTGTAAGAGGAAATCATGGTTAGCATGACTAGTCAAACTAATAACCCTAGGATTGTAATTGGAAACATCTCTCTCTCTCTCTCTATATATATATATATATATATACCCTCTTTATCCATTAGACATCTCTGCATTAGCATCTATGGTTTGAGAACCTAAAGTCTTCCTTATACAACCTATAACATCACAAATCATTTTATTTGGTAGATGTATGCTTTGTACCACTACCAATGCACAATAGTACATTAGTCATTTTATTATATAATTTCTATTTCATTTACATTGCACACATTTTACCATTATAAATTTTACTAATCATTCTATTTCCTAATGATACATATATTCATTTAAAGACATCAGATTTCCATAATCCATAATATTGTGCAATCGAGTTTCTGGATTTAACCATGCAAGAATTTTGTTAGCATCAACGTTTCGAATCACACTCTGTAATCCATCATCAAGATGTATAGAGATCTCTATGAAAAAATTCTTACATAGTTAAATCCAAAAATTTGATTGCACATATATTCATTCTTTTCTAATGATATGGATTTATATATTAACTATAAAATTTGAAAGTTATAGACTGAATTATAATTATTAATTATTGTAAAACTCTAATTCTATTAAGAAAATAGATTACGATTTATTTATCCATATAAAACCTAATCTCATGTCATACTAATTCTATGCTTATTACAACATCTAATTCATGTAAACGCTCAAAAATAGATAGTGTATCCATTATAGATAATTGTTTAAATGATCTAGAAGATTAGTGAAGTGAATTGATACTTAATAGCATGTTGATACTTGGACCTAAACTAAAAGCCTACAAACCCCTACAATACAATCCAAATGATATCAAAACACTATGCCAAGGGTTATATTTATAAAAAATCCATCCTATAAACCATTTGTCATTTCAACGAAACCATGGGCTAATTTTGACACCCCTCATGAGAAGTCAACAATCCCAAAATAGAATATAACTCTCAATGTGTAAAATTTCTCTCTCTCTCTCTCTCTCTCTCTCTCTCTCTCGTCCCTTCTTTCTTCCTCTATCTCTATTTTCCCCCCTTTCTTTTCCCCTCTCGAACAATAGCTAGTGTTAAGTGTTCTTTCCATTTGTTACACTTTCTAGATACTACAAATGTCCATTTTTGAGCCATTTTATTGGTCGTGCTATGTATGAACCAATCAAGCTTGGAGACATGATGTTTCTATTGTTAGATATAGATACACTGTAGTGATAAATGAGTACACTAAAGAGGTCTTAAATGTGAATTATTAGGTCCTTAAGAAAATGACGTGTTTCCCTAAGTGTAGTTCCTAGTGGACACATGTCACCTTTGGATTGTTGGCATGAAATGATTGATTGATTTATTTGTATTTGCAGATGCTCTTTCTCTTTATATCCCTTATCTCTATCTCTCTCTGCCACTCCAATGGAGCTAGATGATCGAGACCAACCCATACCAAGTCACTTTCTCTCTTTTATCTCTTTTTCCATTTCATGAGGCTCTAGTGGAGCTAGATGATCTGGACCAACCCACATCTCTATATTTTCCCTATCGAGTCATCTCTTTGTCTCCCCATCCCTCACTCTCTCTCCACACTCTTTCTACCTATCTCTCCCTACTCTCTACCTCTATCTCTATCTTTTTTAATTTTGAGATCTATGTTACCTAAATTTGAACCCAAAACCCTAAATATCGACATTAAGGCATCAAACACAAATCAGTAAATCTTATCATTAAACATTGCATGTTCAATCCATAAAGATGAAGGCTAAACCTTGAATGACCTCTTTCTATCTCTCTATCTTTCCTTCTCTCTATATATTTCTATCTATATCAATTCGTCCCTCCCTTCCTCTCTCTCTCCTCTCTCTTTCTCTCTCCCTCTCTATCTCTCCACTCACACTCTCTCTTTCTCTCCCTATGTTGTCTTGCATAATTATAAGATTATGTCAACCATTGATGTACAAAGTTAGCCATAATTTGAAATTTTCTCTCTTCCTCTCTCTCCCCATGGACATGTGCCATCTGTGGATTACTAGTGTGAAACAACTGACCAAAAGTCATCCTCTCTTTTCTTTATTTGTCTCCCTTTATATATATATATCTCTCTCTCTCTTTAAATCTATTTGTCTCCTCTATCTCTCTATTCATCTTTATCTCTCTTTGTTTATCTTTACCTCCCTCTCTCCCCCTCTCTATCCTTATTTCCCTATCTTTGTCTCCATGTCTCTCTTCCTCTCTCTCCCTATGGACATGTGCGATCTTTAGATTGTTGGCATGAAATGACTGATCAAAATTTAGTCTCTCTTTTCTTCTCTCTCTCTCTCTCTATATATATATATCTACCCCCTCTTTTTCTCCCTTTCTTTCACGATTTAGGTTTTTTAGTCGATAAACATAATAAAGGAATGGTTCTAGCGACACCCATCATTTGTATTGTCTTGCATCATTATAAGATGATAAAACAATAAATATTTCTATTAAATAGTATATATATATTTAGTTAACTAATATTTAATATTGAAAATAAATTAAATAAATATTTCTATTAAATAACTTGTATATATTAACTTTTTTATAAATTAAAACACATAAATAATATAAAATTAGATTTTAATGTTTAAAATCTCCTGATAATGGGATAGCACATTAAACAATCATAATGGAGAAAGGTGGTGGGCTGTCCGATTGTATGTGTGAAATGAAAGGTGACAGAGCCTTAATCACTGCTAGTGGTGGTGTGGTCTAGAAGGCAACATGCCTTTTTTGGATTGAAGATTACTCCCATTGCAACATAACCTTCTGGATTCGTCCGTGTTTGGACTAGGTTGCTCTGATGGAAGGTGGACAAGTAGGTGGCTCGAGCAATAGAGAGAAAGGCCCTCAATGATAAATCCCCCACCCTGGTCTGAGCAAATCAGTTGGTAGGTGAATGAAAAGGAAATATACACCCTGTAAAAGGTTGAGGAAGATTTTGGTAGAGGAAGCTATGGTGGGGTTTGTAAAGGACATCGAGAGTGAAATAAGAAATCCCATATTGCGAGAATGGCTCTATAGGTTGTTGAAGGTCATGAAGGAGGTGGATGGCAAGGAGGGGGTGAACGTGAGAAGCCATAGCTCATTTGCTATTGGAGCCAGGAACCTCAAGAGGGAGATGGAATGTCTTTGGTGCTGCACAGTCTTTGGCGGTGGCTATTATGCTTTTAGTGGCGACAACTTCTGTTCTCACTCATGAGGACCTTATCGACTCTTCCAGGCCCGAGAACCATGAATCAACCTTGGTTCACTTGCATGACATTCTCTAGAATGTGCTTGATACCAGGAGGATGGTCGAGGGTTTAGCAGAGAAGCTAGAGGTCCCTGTTCCTGAGCGATCTCATCTGTTGTTTAGCTATGCATGCGACATTAAAGGCATAGTAGATTTGGATGGAAAATCAGATAAGTAGGAGGGTGTTAGGTTTAAAGATTTCTGTATATATATCTGTCTTATGTTTCTATTTCTATTTAAGGACTGATTTAGAGTGAGGGCCGATGTAATTTGCCCCACTCCATCGACATATTTTGAAGTTATAGTCTTGCTTTTTAGAACCTCTCTATTTGTGGTCAGTTGTTAAAAACCTACGGGCTTGGCCCTCTTTTTGATGGGTCCCTAGTCCCTAAATAGGGTATATATATATATATATATAAAGATTTTAATGTTGAAAATTAATTAAATAAATATTTCTATTAAATAGTTTTTATATATTAATCTTTATATAAAAACACATAAATAATATATAATTATATTGTAATATTGAAAATAAATTAAATAAATATTTATATTTAATGGTTTATATATATTAATTTTTTATATAAAAACAATTAAATAATATAAAATTATATTTTAATATTGAAAATAAAATAGATGTATTGAAATATGATAAAAAAATTAAAATCTCTAAATACGGGTGCACGACCATTAAATTTCTATTACTTACATACCTACTCTTTTGTACCCAAATATAATTTAAGTGACGTACTCAGATTCAACTTAACACATTGGATTTGTTGTGTACACAAGAGTCATCACTAACTGGTGTTGTACTCCATATATTGTGTATCTTATTACATGACTCTACAATTCTAGTTATATCTTCATGCAATTTTGCGATTATTTATTTTGCCAGCTATCAGATTAAATAATTTCTCTGCCACTTGTTGTGACAATAGATGGCCCCCCGCCAACCCCACTCCAAAATGTTCCAAACGAGGTCAAGCCAAGTTTTACCTTATCCTAGGTTAGTGTTATGATGATGTTGTTGGTGCCAAAAAATTATGGTTGTGCCAAACCATTTGTTTGAGCAGCATACTATACTTAACTTCTACTTGAAACCAAAAATATTTATCTATTTACAAGTGTGTAAGATGTAGATTCATTCCAGAGAGCTTGAAGTGCTTGTACACTATCCATAAAAAGTTGTCAACATAAAAAGAATCGAATAAGAAGAATTATTCAATAGGTTTAGAAGACATGAAAGAAGTAGAAGTGGGTTTTCAATGGCTACACCATAATGGTCATTTCAAAATAGTGAAACCAGACAAAAATCCATCCTACTTTTAACCTTCATCGCACTACAAAACAATCTCTGTATTCTTCTCCTTAATATAAAAATAAACCTTCTTGTTTAATGATTATAATCACCTTGCATCTCTCTTTGACTTGACAACGATGTGTGCATTGGGCTACGATACAATTCAAATTTGCATGTATTGTAAAATGCGTACATTTGTCAAAGGTGGCATTAGGGTTTAATTGACACTAGATTGGTGATAAATACATATAAACGCCTAATAGAAAGTGGGAGAAATTAGTGATGAAAGTGGTGAATGAAAGTGAGAAGTCGCGCCCATTTGGATTCTTCCACATTGAAAATGAAAAGTGGGTTTTCAGTAGAGAGACAATGTTAAGGAAACCTTTTGTCCCTACCCATAAAAAGCCCCAAACAATTACTATATAATTTATATTCTATACAAGTTTTTAATTTCAATATTTATATATATTTAATTTTTTAATATTTATATTATAATTACAATATTATATATTTAATATTATAGTTAGTTAAATATTTTATATATAATATTTACGTATATTTGTTTATTTAATTTAAATATTTATAAATATCAGTTTTATTTATTATTTATATATATTAATATACAATATTATAATTAATTAAATATTTTATATAAAATATATATATTTGTTATTTAATTTAATAGAATATTTAATTTAAAATACAAAATATAGGTACCAAATCTTAATTAAAGAAGACATTTATTACTTCCTCATTGCAGTAAGAAATGAGCTAAGTAAGAAACAAGCTAAGTAATATTATAAATGTATACATATGCTCTTGGATTTTGTTCTAAAAATGACGAGTGAAAATAGAGAAGCGGTTGGGGGAGATGGGTATTGAAAGATGGGCCGCCACGATGCCACTTCTAAGAATGCTTATATTATATTAACCTGCGTCTGCCTAAAATGAAACGCATGACCAAACAAAATAATCCACCAGAAAGCGAGAACCAAAAAAAATAGTGTGGAGAAGGGAAAAACAACAAGATCCAAATAACTCGCACTACGAAGGTTCCGATTAGGGATTCAATTTGACGGTCGACTTTGCCTGTCTAGCAAAATTTTTATGACGGTTATTCATTCAAAGGTTCCCTTAAAATACTATGACATGTCTTAATATAAGTAAAATTATATATAAATTAAATATATATCATCATAATCCTATATAAATTTCCACAGTCTGTCCAAAATCTATCCTTTCATGTGATACAGTCTCTTTAAAATTTTGATTATATTTTATGACAAAAATGCCTAAATACTGCCATACAACCATCAAATTTAGGCCCTGGTTCCGATCATTTCAATCATCTTGTTTGTTTATTCTTTTGCATTAGATCGATAGTTCTCACATAGGGAACAATGCAATTATTATACTAGCAATCACACTTCATGTGCAATGGGCACGCCGATAGGTACTTTTATGTAGTGTATTGTAATAAACAACCACATAAATGTAAAGAAGAACAAATCTTTTATTCTTTTTGAATGCAACACACTATACAAAAGGTACAAAACAAGGATTTGAATTGCATTGTTGGCATTAAGATCCAATCTATTGGTTTGAAGGACCAATGAAATTCAGTCTAGAGCACCACGTGTTTGATGTCAACTCTTTTAGACCTTAAGACTCAAGCTTCCATCGATTGTGAAATTTCTCGACGAGCTCCTTCGAAATAAAATTCTAGGCCCATGGGCACCTCCAGACATGAATTAAACTTGCCACCACAAACTTGAGACTGCTAGTGAGCCATGACATATATAAGAGCCTCATTCCACCAACAAAAATGCAATACATCACTAGACAAAAAAATCTTGATAAACTTCAATAATGTAAAGTCTAGGTCCATAGACATCTAAGCCTTCTAGAATTGAAATATAATTTTAATAAGTGAAATCTAGAAGGCTTTTTACATTTAGTATTCACTTGTCTGGTTTCTTCCAAACCCTTTGTACTCTCAAGTTCATAATTGTAAGGTGTTGCTCAAGTCAATCGAGATTTGACATGTGGCTTGGTAGCGACAATGATTGTGGCAAGAGTAGACATGAAGCAATCTCTATCAATTGCTATTGGTCCTTTGGCCAATGTGCAAGGTTCCCTAGACATGAGGAAGCAAATGCAATTTAATTGATTAAACGAGTTTAGGTTTTCTATTCTCTATGAATTCATGCCTTTAAGATCTCAAACACAAACTTAATATAAACTTTGACCTAAGATGCTTTCAAGTTTGTCCAATGAGTCTCCTTGAACCTTTAAATTTATTATTCAATCCTTTGAACTCATACAAATATCAAGATATTATTCATAGTGATTATAGTTGTTCATTGTCAACATAGTCAACCAAGATTTGAATATTTGCATTTGTCATTACCTTTTCAACATATTAATATATTTTTACTAAAAATTGGTTGTCATTATTAAAATGTGTGCATCAAAGCCACAAAGCATTAGAGTATTGAAATCAAGGAACGAAGGCCCTCTACAATGTTTAAACTTTTCACCATATTCCCTTTTAATATTTCAATATGAAAATCATCATCAAAAGTAGTGAAGTCAACAATGAAAGGAAAAAGAGGATTATCCAGATATCATTGAATGCCCAAAACACTGAGAAATGGCAAAGACAACACATTAAAATATATTCTTGATTAGTTTATCTTAATCATTGTCATCATCTCGAACACCATTCAATTCAATTGTTACCATGTGAGGAATTCTTGTAGATTTTGTTTAAAGAAATGAGTTGTGCTAAAAAAAATTTAAAGCACATAAGGATTTTGAGCTCATATATTTGAGTTTGATGAGCTTAATATGACCCAGTTCACAATCATATACTCCAGTTAAATTACATGTTCCATGCCCGCTGCAATCTGCAGAGCAAGTTCCTGATACAAATAAACCCTCTCTAAGAACTTCATAGTTATACAGATGATAGCATTGATATCTAAAATAACAAAAATGTGCATTGCCACTGTATCACATTAAGCAATAAAGGATTCACTTGTACTATAGTCATTGCTAATAAATCCTAAAAAGTAGTGACATTTTCCATCAATGCACTCCCCGTTATAGTTACATGAGTGAGGGCATTGACAATGTAAGGCCAAAGAATTATCCCCACAAAGTTCGTTAATGGTAGGGCACAACAACACCCTTTCAATAGAACTTTAAAAAGTCAAAAGTAGTAAACATAAATAATTCATCTAATAGCCTAACGATGCTTCATATCACGAAATAGTTAAAAACATACTCTTCATTTTCTACATTCAGATGAAAACTTCATCAACTGAGCTGCAAATTTAATTTTATCAGGTTTTAAGAATACCATTATTCAATCATGTGGATGGAGAAGAGATGTGTAGACATCAAAATTAGCTGGGCAACCAGATTATGGTTGAAGGTTAGCAACCCATTTACTGTTATCAAGATGTAATGTAGCCAAGGTCCTATCCTAGCAAAGCCTCACTTTGATCAATTAATTCATTGCCACCATAGTATCTTCAAAAGCCAGACTGCCAAACTCCTCCACTTGTGCACCCACCTACCAAGACTTGTTCTTCCCCCATCACAACATAAAATCATCATCTTTAGTGCACAAAGAGAATCAATACTAGTTGTTGATGGAAAGATCAAAATACGTGAAGAGGAAGATGTACTTGTAACACTCCGCATGTCAATGTAGTAGCTTTCCACTCTATAATCTCTCACCATGGTTTGTTATTATTCCATGATTGCAGTAAATTCATTGTTTGGATGTACTTCAACATCTATCAAAACTTGGAATCAAATAGATCAAATGAATAACCTGCTATAATTAGAGAAATCAAGATCAAATGATCTTTGGAGCTTAAACAAAATTTTTGCAGTTAACAATCCTCATTTCTAAAACTAAATAGATCAAATAACCATCCTAATCTAACTAGAGCTACCATAATCAAATGAACTAAACTGACAAAAATATTTTCTACAAATATTAACCCAACAAATCATGATATATGTTGCAAAACCTCAAATTATTATGGTTTTGTGGCTTCAAATATTTAATCATTAGGAGTTGGGTATTTTGAGTGCTAAATCATTAGGTTTTTTCACTTCAGAATTAACTCGCCAATTTACATTGACCATTTTTGGCCAAAATGGGCTGCTTACAATCTAAGTATATCAAACAACTAGCATTGATAGTAGAGCTTCAACATTAAAACCCAAATTTTTGTAACTTTGTTTTTGTGTCAAATTTTCATTGATCCAAAATAATTGCAAGTGAATCTAATTTGCGCTAACTATTTCCAAACAAGGAGATCCCTATAGCTATCTACCACTAAAAATGTGCTCAAGAGATTAAAGTCTCTAAAGAATTGCTAAAATTGACATTGCCCGCAAAAAAACATTTCCATAGTGAAACCCCTATAAGAGAGAGTCGGTGTCTTGAATAATTCTCCAAAGCCCAGGGTCTTGCTTTCATTTTCTAGGACTTCAAGCTGAAAGTTCAAAAAAATCCAAATACAAGAAATAGCCCCCTGCAACCACTGTCCTGATTTCCATGTCGAGGGAATGTCGCTCGTCCCCTTCACCACACGGTAGACATGCTTTTCCCCCACCATAATCTCTTTTAAAACAACACATTTGGATATATTCTTGGGCCATAGGCTCGACAACACTGTGTTTGTGTTCTAGCACAATAGTTGAAGGCCCCAACACCTCATCCCACAGAAAAATCTGTACCCTCCAAAGACCCCCCACAAACAAAACATTTGAAAACACATTGAACACATTGACTCAACTTCAAAAATTTAATATATATACATTTAATACCTCTCCAATACTTATTCAAAATACCAAAAATGAGTATTGATGATGTTTCCTCACTTTCCACACTACCCTTGGCACTCAAACAACTGATCACATAAGAGATAATGTTCCCACAACTAGTAAAAGGAAGATATAATTTTACCATTTTGGGTGTTGTATACAGTGATGGAGGCACGGTGCCCAGAAAACCTTATTACTTTTTTGCATGAAAGCATTCGACAAATGACTCTGATGATTTTGCTCCGAAACAAGTCTGATCCTATGTTTGAAATCATGCTGTACTTATTAGACATTTAGAAGAAGACCAAATGGAGTATGAAAGACCTTAATCAACAACATTTAAGATAATTTGTTTTTGAAAAGAAAAACGCCCGTGGATAGAATATTCAACACAAGGAAGCTCTTATGTCTCATTTAGCGGTGTTCTAAAACTTCTCATCTAGGCGATGTTCTAAGTCTATGGCCATGAATAACCTGCAATAACCTCACTTTGCAATGGTGACGTTTCTTGAAATGGGACATTGCATCCCAGTTCTAAACTTAGCCAAATTGCTCGCTCCAAACTCTCTCGCTGTCAGCTATGTCACCACTTGCACCATAACAC
Source organism: Cunninghamia lanceolata (assembly GCA_027924645.1). NCBI lineage: Eukaryota > Viridiplantae > Streptophyta > Pinopsida > Cupressales > Cupressaceae > Cunninghamia > Cunninghamia lanceolata. The sequence goes on along the minus strand of BSBN01000112.1, from coordinate 17,346,664 downwards.
AATGTCTAATTCTTGCTTGGCCTCTGCTCTGCATATTCAGTTAGCCGGTCTGAGCACTCCCAACTTCATTGGGTTTGACCAAGGGACACGAAAGTATAGATTTTCTACAACATCAATCTGCCAAAAGACTAATCTAACTTGCATCGCAAGCTTCCTATATTGTTCCTATTATTTGACATGAGCAGTTGAGATTGCTTTGATGGTCGTCTTGTACCCGCGCTAAGGAGGAGACCGTCGATTCTAAGACTGGCGCTATACGGAGATCGACTCCTTTAGGAGTTAAACGCCTATCGACGTAATTACAAAAAATGTTATTTATATTAAATATTATTTATTCTAAATTTATATATTATTATTAAATTATATATATATATATATATATTTTATAAAATCTATATTCTAATGATATTTATTGTTATATATTATATATAAATTTAATAATTATTTTAATTATGCCAACAGACATTCTAGAGTCATATCGGGGTGGAGATGAGAGCACTCATTTTTCTATGTAAATATATAAGAAAAAAATAAAAAAACAAAAAAATAAATTGGAAAATTTTAAAAATAAAAACCAAAAAAGAAATTGCAAAAAAGTGAGAAAATCAAAGAAACTATGGAAAAAAGATATCCCTCAATATATTTTAGCTATATTTTTTTAAATATAAATATACTAGTTTATATACTAGTTACGCCGAGAGGCGTTCCTACATTCATAGCATGAATTGAAAGATTCCAAAATTTCCATGTAAACTTATAAGATTCCAATCTAGAATCTTTATTAAAAAACCAAATAATCACTCCAGAAATTAAAAAACCAAAAAAAAAGAAGGTGAAAGGAATAATAAAAAAAAAAAGAATCAATTTCTTTTTTTGTTTTTATTTTTTATTTTTTCCAATTTCTTTTTTGGTTCCATAGTTTTTGTGATTTTCTTATTGTCAATTTCTTTTTTGGTTTTTATTCTTTATTTTTTATTTTTTACAATTTTTTTTTTGGGTTTTTTTTATTTTTGATTTTTTTCAATTTCTTTTTCAAATAAACTATGGAAAAGAGATATCCCTTGGCGTACTTTAGATATATTTTTTAAAATATACTAGTATATAATAAATTTTATTACGCCGATAGCATTCTACACGGTGGAGATGAGAGCACTCATTTTCCGTGTTACAAAAAGATAGCATTCTACACGGTGGAGATGAGAGCACTCATTTTCCGTGTTACAAAAAAAAAAAAGATGGAGAAAATCACACAAATAGAACCAAAAAAGAAATTAGAAAAAATAAAAAATAAAAACGAAAAAAAATTGAAAAAAATATCACACAAATAGAACCAAAAAAAAAATTAGAAAAAATAAAAAATAAAAAAAGAAAAAAAATTGAAAAAAATAAAAAATAAAAACAAAAAAATTGGAAAAAAATTAAAAAATAAAAACCAAAAAAAATTGGTAACCGTTGGAAGGAGAAAAAGGTCAAAAAAAATCTATGGAACCAAAAAAAATAGAAAAAATAATTTAGATATATTTCCTCAACCTAATTTAACAAAATATACCATAACAAATGGATTTTGTCCTAAAATATCAATAGACACGAAAATATGAATAGTCATGACACGAAAAGAAACACTTAGTTGAGTGCCATGACCGGCTCCGATCATTTGAAACCGTCGATCCGCCAAGACACGTTACCTTAAATACACGTGAACGGTGATCATCTTCTCGAAATTTTCTTAAAACTTTGCTAAGCTGCATTTCACCAAGGGAACTGGCGAGGGTAAATATGACTCTAGGGTTTTCTTTTAACTATGCATTTGGCAGAGCACCCGCAGCAACAATAGTCAAATAAAGCATCGATCCCTTGCATTCCTTCCTCGCAAGAGAACTCGTCGTCACGGGGAAAAGGTAAATTGAAAAAAAAAACAAAGACCCACCAAAATTTTGACCTTCCTCGCATAGCACTGCAACGGAGTTATCCGCGATGCAGGTTTCTTTCATTTTTCCTTTACAATTATTCAACAATGGCAGATCTTAGGGTTTCGTTTGTTGGCTGTTTCCTTTAATAAACACAAAAAGAGATGGGAATGCTATATAATGTGAGTATGGTACATTTTTAATGGCTTTTCCCATTCAAATAACATGTACAGAAGTGTCACATATATGTGTGTGTTTTTAAAAAAAAAATAAATTTATGGAAAAAAATGCAATTAAAGGAGGAAAGGCCGTCAAAAGACTGAGAAGAATACAGATCAACAGAAACCATACTTAATAAAAAAAACCACACTTACAGCGGTCACAGAGCCAGGATATATGTGTTTTTTAAGGGTGAATTCAAAGAAAATATTTCTTAGCTATTTTTTCACGAAAGGAGCCGCCTCCAGAGGTCATGCAAAGCCGAATTTCACTTCAAAGGAAACGGACGGCAGTTAAACCACCCTTCAAATCATTATCCTGAACAATATGTGTTCATCAACCACAGAGGCCCTGATTACAACTCTCTTGAGCAGTTGGGAATACGGACGTTTCTTGATTCCCAGAAGAAGGAACTTGAAAATTCATTTCCTTCTACTATTGAGACAGCCATCCACTCTGGTTCGCTACACATAGCAATCTTTTACAAGGATATGCAGAGTCAGCTTGGTATTTGGCTAAGCTGGTTTTGATGTTAGAAAGTAACTCCAAAATTATCCCCTTGTTTTATCAAGTGAAGCCGTGGGAACTCTGTCACATAGAAAAGGGAGTATGCGCCACACTTAGCCATCTTTTCTAAGGGATATACAGAGTCAGCTTGGTGTTTGGCCGAGCTGGTTCTCATGTTAGAAAGTAACTCCAAAATAATCCAATTATCCCCTTGTTTTTCCAAGGGATATGCAGAGTCAGCTTGGTGTTTGGCTGAGCTTCATGTTAGAAAGTAACTCCAAAATTAACCCCTTGTTGAGTTCGTTCGGAATGTTAAAACATCTGGAAAGTCTGCACCTAACTCTGCATCATATATCCACCACAAGGAAGGTCTCAATTAGTGGACAGTTGTGTCCCACTCTTAAATCTCTTAAACTTTATACTATGAAAGATCTAATTGAAAGTGGATTTAACAGGGGTAACAACACTGGAATGTCTGGAGCTGTTCCAATGTAGAGAGTTGAGAAAAGTATTGGGCAATGATATGCTAAAACTTGAAATGTTCCTCATAAAGAAATGCTGGAAGATGAAAGAGTTGCCAAGTTTTCGGCGTAGTTACAGTATTAAGAGGATCAATATTAGGGGCTGTTGGAACCTGCAGAATATTTCAGCTATTGAAAGATTGAAGATTGAAGAGGATCTCGATTGCGTATTGTCCAAATTTGCAGAATATAAAAGCTATTGAACAATTGAAGGGATTGAAGAGAATCTTCATTGCAGCATTTTCCAAAGCTGCAGAATATAATAGGTTTTAAAGAATTGAAGGAGTTGAAGAGAATCTTCATTGCGGGTTGTCCAAAGCTGCAGAATATTGAAGAGCATTATCATTATTGCATGTCCGAAGCTGCAGAATACAAGAGGTATTGAAGAATTGAAGGGACTGAAGGAAATGATTATAGCAGATAGTCCTATAATAAGTCGCGTTGAGAGGTTGCAGGTATTAAACCCAGATATATGTATTTTCTCATTAGTATTCCTATTATTTCCCTTTCAATTTAGTCGCTCTGTTCTGAAACGGTTGCATATGAATAAAGTATTTCTAAATTTCCTGTTTCAATTTTCCATGTGTATTGTTGAAAATAATTTAGCGAGAGCATTGTGATTTCAGAGATTGCTGTGGGAGCTTATTATGATCAACATCGTCTATAACAATCAAACTGTAATGCCCCTTTTATTTTATAATTGATGGGCTGCAACTGGTATTGGATTTGAGTCTGTGTGAGATGGAGATGGTCATCTACCTTTATTGTTGTAGATGTAATGATGTTCATTGAAATAAATTCAATATAATGATGTTATCACTCTATCCTTTACGTTATTTCTAGTTTCTTGGTATTGCTGCGAAACGGGAAACATTATTCCAAAAATTGTTAATGTTATTTGGCATATATAAGCTACACATATCAATACTACATCCTTATATATGATCTTTAAGTGAAAAATAAACTTTTAGATATAGATCAGGGAGTGACAGTATGAAGAGGAAGAGCTCAATGTTGGATATCGTCTTATACTGACCAGTTCATGCAAGCATGTTAAACCAACTTCATGTAGAGCTGGCCAAATAGTTGAAAGAATCGATAAAACCATTGCTTCACCAGTTCTCTCAACATAAACTCCTTTTACTTCTCCCTTAGGGCTGGTAGAAATTGAGTTTAACAATTGAAACAATTCAAACAAAGATCAAGATGCACAGTCCAAAGAATGAAGAAGAACATCACTGTCCTTAAATTTAAAATAAAAATTCCAAAGCTTTTCAGTCAGCCAAGATTACATCCACCATCCTGAGATGACACTATAATAACACATAAATTAAGGGGAAAACCTGTCAAAACGTATGTAAGAACAATGAAAATAACAAAAAATACTATGTCATATAATTCAAATTGGCCCCTGATTCAGACAGTTATTGCATCATCAACATGACATGGAACTTGCGAGTCTGAATAAATTGGAATTCCTTCCTCTAACGTCAGATAGAGAGAAACAAAGACTGCCTCAGTGAGTAAAAGACAATTAGTTCTATCTGGTCTAAATGCAGAAAGAAACTATAAATCTTAGTCATTTGAAAAGGTCCAAGTCTGCTCATTCTGTCTGCCATAATTTGTTCCTTCTTTTGTGCAATAATTAGCAACCGCAATATTCTTTCTATAAAACAATTATTTCTTGGGACCAAAATTTATATACATAATATTTACTGATTGACCTCTCTATCATAGAATTTAGTTGCCAGAAATGCAACTAATATGGACTGTTTCATGTTTCTAAGCCCTGCAACCCGTCTGAAATGGTGAATAGGCATTGCGGATGGGAAATCCAATTCTTTGAAAAAATTGCATCGGCAGAGGCCGTGCACTCAAAACAGCTTTATTTTGTGGCTATTACCTGTTGTGTTGCCCCTGCAATTGTTTACTCTTGTTTTTGCTTGGCATCATCACTCTCTGCAGTATGCAGTCAGACCAAACATCTGATTAACTTAATCACAAATTAGGTAATACAATTTCTAGTGTATTGACAATTCATCAAACATTTTGCATTACTGCTGCTTACACTGATTTTCTGAGTTTATTTGGTGTGGGCAGCTTCTTTGACAATTTTAGATATAATTTCTCACAGAAATGAATCACAGAAAATTAATGATAAGAACTTAAGAAGTGACATTATAACTAACAGTTTGCTGTTCTTGGTATCACAGAAAACAAACATTCAACAATATATTCAGCTGTTACAAACAAACAAAGAACTGAAATAAAACACTCAGAAATCTCTGACTTTCAATGTGATAAAATTTGTTGATAATGGATGATATACCAGAGGTACACTAGAGGTACAAATTTATCAATGAATTCAAGGCAAATACCCAATTTCCTGTAGAAATGATATAACTTTCTGCACAAATCCTTCTAACTTGTAACCATTTGCACATGTGGAAAACTCTGCGGCAACACAAAATACCATAAAACAATAACCAAACAATGCAGAATCAAATGACAAATCTGAATGTAGGGTTTTCGTCCTAGGGTTTGTAGAACGATGTGCCATTTGATTTTGCATTGTTTGGTTATTGTATTATGGAAATTTGTGTTGCCGCAGAGTTTTCCACGTGTGCAGATGGTTATAGGTTAGAAGGATTTGTGCAGAAAGTTCTATCATTTCTACAAAAAAAATTGGGTATTTGCCTTGCAGGAGGTTTCATTGATAAATTTGTACCTCTAGTGTACCTCTGGTATATCATCCATTATCAACAAATTTAGTCACATTGAAGCTCAGAGATTTCTGAGTATTTTATTTCAGTTCTTTGTTTGTTTGTAACAACTGAATATATTGTTGAATGTTTGTTTTCTGTGATAACAAGAACAACAAACTGTTTGTTATAATGTCATTTGTTGTCCTTAATTTTTTGTGATTCATTTCTGTGAGAAATTATATCTAAAGTTGTCAAAGAAGCTGCCCACACCAAATAAACTCAGAAAATCAGTGTAAGCAGCAGTAGTGCAAAGTGTTTGACGAATTGTCAGTACACTCGAAATTGTTGTATTACCTAATTTGTGATTAAGTTAATCAGATGTTTGGTCTGACTGCATACTGCAGAGTGATGATGGCAAGCAAAAAAACAAGAGTAAACAATTGCTGGGGCGACACAACAGCAGGTAATGGCCACAAAGTAAAGCTGTCAATTGGTTCTCTTATTGTCAAAGAGAGGATGTCCCCATTGAGAAAAGGCATTAGTGTAAATAGCACTTTCATGTTCCTAAAGACCCTCAGTTGGCTTACCACAATCAGAATTTATGATAGTTTACTGACAAGAACTCTTCACCAATTCGCCCTCATTAGAATTCTCATCCATGCTACTTAACTTGTTGTGCAGCTCAGAGGATAAATATGAGCTTTGTGCAAACAAAAATTGTGGATCCAAATCTTTTACTTTAGTTACTTCTGCAGCTTTTAATTTCTTGGATTTAGCATTGTCTCCTTCAGTTCCATCCATCATTGAGTATTGTATATGATTCTTTTCAAGCACCTTAACAATTGAGTCGTTCATTTTATTTGAAAAACAGAAGCAAAGCTAAGCTTGTCACGTGGGGTAAAACGATCAACTTCATTAAACTGAAGGCATGAAAAGAGATTTGACATTGGGGTGTGAGCTCACACAATAAATGACCCCTTAGGTACATGACTTGGAAGGAGCTTGTTCGGATCTCCGGCATTAAATCTTGTAAGGCCATCAAATTGCTAAAATGCAAAATCTTCATTAATGATAGTGTAATTAAATGTTTTTAGCTCCTTGTTTTGCATCACCTCCTCCCACATGTAGTGACGATCGTACTGATTCAAAATAGCATATTCAAATCCTTGATGCCACTGAAAGTATTCCAATATTTGGAGTGGATCACTTTGGAGATGCAGCTCACTGTCAAGCCATATGGTGTACCTGGCAAAAGAAAAACACAATGAGTCAAGAACTTTGGCACATTCCCACTCCGATACATATTTGTATATGGTAAATTTCTAATAACAACAATCTTCCATAAGCCTATGTGTTGTGACATTTTCACACATCACCCCATTGCAAATGGGGACCCCCTCTTTTTTCTCGCTTTTGCCGTCATTTTTCTTTGATCTTGCAGTTTCTTGCTCAGTTTCCACTTGACTAGGGAGAATTTCCAAGCAGTTGGCTCACTAATATTCGAAGTGGTGAAAAGTGAAGGATCCCTCCTGAAGGTGTTTGAAACCCTAAAACCTTACCTTAGGCAAACCTGGCTAGTCCATGGCAGGGATCCATCATTCCAATGGAAGGATTTGAACCCTTTCACTCCTAGCATGAGATTCCGAGATGAATAGGCTATCTTATTCCAAGAATTCAGTCCACAAGATCTCTATTCAGAGACTCCGTCTTAGGTCCCACTCCAGGGTCCATCCCAATTCCGGTTCCAAACCCCTAAATCCAAGGACTAGAATGCACCAGAACTTGGTGTTTTTTGCCAAAGACCTTGAAATCCTAACTGAGAAGCAGGAAATCCCAGTGAGTCAGGAAATCAGGAATTCTACAATGATGAATCCATGACCCCCGAAGAAGTGCAAACCATGTTTAGGAGGGAATTCCACAAGTAAGAGTTTCAGGACTTAGTGAAATTTGCAAACAAGGAATTTAGGGATCATTCCATTCCAAGACCCACCCTGAAAATTGCGACTTTGGTCTTGGAGGAATTCCTGACAGTCAAGATTCTTGAACAGACTGGAATTTGTGACCTGGATATTCCTCCCTGACCTCCTAAAAATTGCGACTTTGGTCTTGGAGGAATTCCTGATAGTCAAGATTCCTAAACAGACTGGAATTTGCGACTTGGATATTCCTTCTTTGACCCCCTGGAAAATGCGACCTAGACAGAGGATTCCTGGACCATCAGGAATATGCGACTTGGGAGTGGATTCTAGTTCCATCTGAAATTTGCACAAGAGGGAGGAATTTGTCATGCCCACATTTTCCATGCGGTCACAACACACAACACACGTGTCATGTCCACATTTTCCATGTGGTCATGACACGAATTATGAATTTTTTTTCTACCTATCCCTAGGAACCCCCTCGCACGCGTTTGTGTGCTCGGTGGCAATACGCATAAGGCGTAAACATGCCAACATAACCACGATGATGAAAGCCATCTAGGGGGTATGCGACATGAAGTGTGTCACTTTTAGGGTTAGATTGATTTAAATCTGAACCCCTAGTTTTCTAGGTGTGAAGACGATTTTGCAAACATCGAAACCTAACTATATTTCAGGTCCAAAATGAATTCGAAAAAGGATTATGAAAATGATGGCATGATGGTCGCATGATTAAAGTGGAATGATGGAATAAAAGCTAATAAAATAACATAAAAATTAAACCCTAGAAATCTAGGAAAAATCTGACAGCGTAACGTGCTTTCGATAAACGCAAAAATAAATTTAAAAATATAACTCCAAAAAGAATTCAAATAAAATTTAAGAATAAAATTCAAATAAACTTAAGGACAAATTTAAAACGATTTACAATAATAAAATAAATGTCCTCCAAGGTCAAATAACTTGGCCATGCATAAAAGATAAAGAAATCGAAATAGTATAATAAAATAATAATAACCGTCAAATTGGATCTCAAAATTTAGTCCGTTAATAAATATAATTTTGGCAATTACATTTATTATCGAACTTGAAAGAAAAGAGGAGGAAGGAGGTTAAAATACTCCTCCCCGTAAAATAATAATAAAATCGATAACAATAAAAATAATAAATTCACGCTAGGGAAAAATTAATAAGAGTAATTATTCCAACTGAAACAAATTAATTACAAAGGGGATAGTCTTTCCAATTAAAATAAAGTTAATCCCACCAAGGTAAAATTAATTCACAAGGTAAATACAAAATGCAATTCCCATCAAAATTCAACAAAATAAATGAACCCAAGGTTAAAGGGACAAGGCAAAAATAGAGTTTTTAAAAATAAAGAAATTAAACAATTCTCACAATTAAAATCCTCTCAAATGCTCTCCAAAATAAATAGCCCTAATTTCCAATTAAAAAAAAAAATATTTTTCTAATGGAAAGCCCTATAGTTTTATTTTATTGTTTCCTACTTCCATTGTTGCCCTAATCCCATTTTAAAAATGTTATCTAAAAGAAAAAGCCCTAATCCTCTTCTTCTCTTATTTTGTTTTGCCTCTTCTTGCAGGTTAGGGTTTTGCAAGCCAATGGAGGCCATGGATGGGGTTTGCTTCTACCTTCCACGAAGTTATACACAGCTGAAACAAGGTTGAATGAATGTGTATATTATTATTGCATATTTTTTTTTGAGAGAGATTGATATATAATGTATATTTTTTTTTGTTTACACTCGCAGGAGGGTTAAGGAGTAAGAGGGGGTCGACAGTGGTGAAGAGTGCAGTTAAGGCGGAAGTAATGGAGTGTGGAGTGGAAGGCGGCAAGTTTGGTGGCACTGTACTGAGGGGCCGCAGGGAAGGTGGATCACAGGGGTCGCTGCGGAGGTTGGGGTGCCACGGTGGAGATTGTGGTGGCGGGTTCCGCAGAGGAGAGTGGGCGCCGTTTTGGAGGGAAGGTCTGGTGTGGGGAGCACGGCGGAGGAGGGCGATGGGGCGAAGGGTTCGGTCATGCGGTAGAATGCAGGGTGTGCAAGGAATGTGGTGGGGAGGGGGTTGGAATCCCCACCCACACCCTTGGGTGTGGGTGCTTGGGTGTGGATGGGGGTTCCAACCCCCTCCCCACACCCTAATAAAAAACAAAGGATATGGGCGCTGGGATGGGCACCGTCGCCCATCCTAGACCCTCATTATTTTTTTTTTGTTTAAAAACTGTTTTCTGTAAATAAAACGGCCCGCCCTCACACATTCCGCCAAATCACTTCTTTATACATCAATTTTTTAATATACATTTTTTTTGGTTAAGGTTATATATATACGTTTGTATGAATATATATATATTTATATACTTAGATCAATAACACAGTTAGTTCAACTTATCACAGTTTTTAATTTACAATTTCTACTATTGTATTTTTTTTTTTAATATATAAAAGATGTATGCACACACACACACACACACACACACACACACATAAGATATTCAGCATTAACTACTTCTGTATTATCATTTACTCATAGCATATACATAGGAAATAAAACATATAAACAATATGATTAAAGGAAATAAAGATGCAATATATATATTTATATATACATATATATGTATTTCCATATATATATATATATCTGTATATTTAAATATATATACACAATACTTATCTTCTCATAGCAAGGGCTTAAATAGAAGAAGATTAACTTTCAGTTTTATATAGTAACTAAAATGGTGGCTTCCCTTTCTCTTTTTTTTTTTGAAAAAAAATATAAATTTACATAGATATCTCTATATAATTTTTTTTTGAAGCATTATGCAAGGTAGAAATACATTTCATTCTATTTTCAACAGCAACAAATATAAATGAACTTTCAATCCAACAAACAGAAAACTAATTTGAAGGTTTCTTTTTCTTTCTTCTACATACACCTAGATTTCTTTTTCATACACAAATACTATTTTCTTTATAAAGAATAATGACAGAACTATATATATAATTTCAACATGCATTTCACAAGTTCACTAATTTTACATCATGAGAGATAAACAGTTTTTTTTTTTTTTAAAAAGAAAGGATATTTACATTCCAAAACTCATAACAGCCAACTCCAAGAGTATAATAACTTGATGGAAATAAATACAATAAGGCCACAAAGGCCAAGGCTCCAACAGCCAACACAAAGAAACTATAGGAACACAAAAAATGGACTCCTCTCAACTCCATTTTTCATTTAAACACCTGCAAATAAAACACAATAAAAAGAATAACCCAGCCACTTTGAAATGCCCTCCTCCCTACCGTAGACTCGCAAGAGGGTCACCCCCGAGCTAGGGAGGTAGGGATTCACACGGGTGCAACAACTCTACAACAAAAATTAAACAACAAACACAAGAACAACCCCAAGGATAAACACATAACTCTACTCATGAAAATGAGTTGATGGGGGTAGGGAATGGACCCCTCTACTTCAAAGGCCACCCAAAATACCACAAATATCAATCTCATGGCCTCAAGCCAAAAATCTCAAAAAACCCCAACTCTCCAATATCACAAAATAATCTTCATGGCACTCTTGCCATTCAAATAATCTCCACAACAAGTAAAAGCCCTCAAGACATGAATAACACAATATGGGAGTGACCTCAAGGAGGTTCCTTTCCCCTACCCCAAACAAATTGAACCTTACCTCCAAATGGAGGTGCTCTCACCATACTCCCATTCCACACAAAAATAAAGAGACAAAAACCAACAAAAACACAAACACATCACAATATATATAAGCAAGGGTGAAGAAACATAGTTTAAGAGACTTACCTTCAAAGCCCTATAATGGAAGCACGTTTGGTGAAGAGCTCCAAGCTTTCCCAAACCTTCCAATCTCTAAGAATCCCTTTAACTTTCCCAAATTCCTCCAAAATAGAAAGAAACTCCAAAAATGCCAGAACCCCACACTCCTCAACAAGAGGAGATATTATAGGCCATCAATTTGGCCTAGAGGAATGAGAAGGTGACACTTGTCACCTTCTCCTTCCTCCTCCAATGCCACTTGCAAGGGAGAGGAAGTGTGAGGGTGACAAGTGTCATCCTCTAATTCCCTCTCAATCCTCACCTTATCCACTTGTGCTCTCACACATGTGTGAGAAGACAAGTGGTGAGGTGGCATTCCTACTCAAACCTCCAAGAAGATAAGGGATGCCATATGGCATCCTCTTATTCTCTCAAAGAGCCATCTCCCTCCAAGATGCTCTCACACGTGTGTGAGAGTCTTGGAGGAAGATCCCACACACTTGGGAGTCTTGGAGACCTTCTAAGTCTTCCTTGGGAAATGATTCCCAAATTTTGGGTAGGGAGATGAGTCTTTCCCAAAGCATGACTCACCTCCCACCTTCTCTAATTCAAATTTCGTTACTTTGACTAAACCATAGTTTAGAGTGACCAAAAGTGAGTTAATCCAAGGGTTAGCTAGTCAAAATTGACCCTAGACCCATGGGTAACCACCTAGGGTAACTTTTGGGACACTAAGGTTCACTTAGGGGGTCATAAATCCACTTTAAATGGCCTCAAAATAAAAAACAAATACCAAGTGGTGTAAGTCAAATAAAATTTATACAACACTTAATATTTATTAATCTAAACAAAGGGTACTAGACCAAAAATGGTAAAATTAAATCAAGTACTTAAATCAACATTCAATTTCAAACGTGATCCTTATCCCTCTTGGGAATGGATCAGTTTCACAGGGAATAACATTGGTGTGAATTCTACCTCCAATTTCCCGTGGCTAGGGAATGTAAAACCTGCACATCTCGATCAAGTGTCAATCATATCATGAATAATCATAGCTGAAGCAACTAGAATTAAATTCAAGCAATCGAATACAACAATAATCAACTATCACATAAATCCGAATTAAACTGCATTTTTCTATCACATGTCAATTAATCCTCATCATATAAATAACTAAAAATTACATCACAAAACATCATCTAATATATCTCGTATGTCGAATCACAAAATAGCATTAAATATGATCAAATCGAATCACATATGTCTAATCAAGGTCATATCAAAACCAGGAGATATAATCAAGTCTGGATAATGAAACATAGTCTCGAAAAAGTCTAATAATGTCATCAATTGAAATGCATAACAATCAAAATAAGGAAGGAAAAATAATCGGCCTCACATCCTCCCCCTTAAGACTAAACTTCCTTCTAGAAGTTGTAAAAAAGGTGAGGATAGAGTGCCCTCAAACTAGTTGCATCCTCTAAGGCGCTGTGACCTCATCGTAACAATCCCACTGGACCCTAACTTGGTCTAGCTCTCGACCTCGGATGCCCAGCGTTTGACGAGCCAATATGTGAATTGGCTTCAAAGCCAATTGCCCGTCTGCCTCTACCCGTAGTCTCAAAGATGGGGGTTTGAAAGTCAGCCCCGCAGTTGTCAACTGCTGCAAGCATGTGGTGGGATTTACCCACATCTCCAACTGTTAGCTCAGATCCTTCGGCACGAGGCTGTCCCCCTGCTGTAAAACCTTGTGGACACTCTTTGGCTAGGTGTCCTGCTCCACCACAAACATAGCATGGTCCCCGAGCCTGAATATGTACCGTCTGTGTCCTGCTCGATGATTGCTGCTGCGTAGGTCAGCCCATGGAACTCTGTGATCCTCCAAAGGATTGCTGCGACTATGCAGGTCTTGCATCATGTGTCTGCTGTCGCTGGTCTCTGCGTGGACCCTGATGATGCTACTGCTGCTATGGGGGTCTAGGAGGTAAGGGTGCGGAACTAAATCCTCCCTTATGAGGTGGCTGTGATGGTCTACGAAAACTCTGCTAATGCTGCTGCCCACGATCCTGAAACTGAGGGCGTAAACTTTGCCCTCGTCCCTGAATCTCCTTAGTGATATATGCCTTCTCGGCAGCATCACTCAAAGTTTGGGGGTCTGCCATACGAACAGGCCCTACTATACTGTTGTTCAGTCCTCTGATAAACTTATGAACCAAGAGTTTCTTATCATGGAGATACTCTGTATAAGGGATAACTCGGTAAATCTACCCTCATACTATGCCACTGTAAGTCCTCTCTGCTGAAGGTCATGGAACTCGTCTATGCGACACTGCCTGTAATGATCTGATAAGTATCGCGCATTGAAGCGCTCAATGAAGGTCTCCCATGTGAGAGTGTCTAATGAAAGGTGACATTTGCACTCCTCAGTGCGTCACCAGGTAGCTGCTGCATCTCACAATAGGTGTACTGCTATACGAGCCTTCGTGTTGCCCTTATAAGGACGCAATACAAAGCATCTGTCTAAGCTGATGAGCCAGGCTTCTGCCTCAGCTCCTTCTGTGGTCCCGACGAATGTAGGAGGGTTCAGCCTCAATAAATCCCTAATAGGGTCTCCTCTGTCTCTATGCCTCTTGATAGGCTCATCTTATAATAGTCATAAGGTCTGTGAACAATGTGCTCTACTCATACTGCCTCATCACGCCTAGCATGATGTGGAGGGTTCTTGCTATGGGCCCTGTCGGCCGAACCAACCTCCTTTGCTGTTGTCTCTGGCACCTCAACATAAGGCTCCACACGTGGTGCCCCTCATGGCTCAACGCGGGGCTCCACACATGGCTTGACATGGGACTCATCTCGTGGCTCCACGCGTGGCTCCTCTCGCGGATTGTCGCGGGGCTCGACACGTGGCTCTATGCGCGACTCAACTACAGCCGGTGGAAGCCTATCTAAAACTACCTGTAAAGCCTGTAATATCTGTGGCCCAATATTTGGTAGGGCCGGTGGTGCCTGTGGTACCTGTGGGATTGGCTGTGCCTGTTCCTCAGCTGAAGAGTCACTGTGAACCTCAGGGGATGGAGTGCGGCGGGACTGCGCTCGCTGAACTCGTTGGGGAGGCATCTTACAAAAATGAGGTAACCACAAATTAATCAAAGTTGCGGAATTAATAATGTGCCCAAAACAAGCCTAGTGTTTAAACTTAGGCTCTGATACCAAATGTCATGCTCGCATTTCCCATGCGGTCACGACATACAACATACATGTCATGTCCACATTTGCCATGTGGTCATGACACGAATTACGAAAAACTTTTCTACCTATCCCTAGGAACCCCCTCGCATGTGTCTGCGTGCTCGGTGGCAATACGCATAAGGCGTAAACATGCCAACATAACTGCGATGATGAAAGCCATCTAGGGGGTATGCGACACGAAGTGTGTCACTTTTAGGGTTAGACTGATTTAAATTTGAACCCCTAGTTTCCTAGGTGTGAAGATGATTCTGCAAACATCGAAACCTAACTATATTTCAGGTCCAAAATGAATTCGAGAAAGGATTAAGAAAATGATGGCATGATGGTCACATGATTAAAGTGGAATGATGGAATAAAAGCTAATAAAATAACATAAAAATTAAACCCTAGAAATCTAGGAAAAATCTGATAGCATAACGCATTTTTGATAAACGCAAAAATAAATTTAAAAATATAACTCCAAAAAGAATTCAAATAAAATTCAAATAAACTTAAGGACAAATTTAAAATGATTTACAATAATAAAATAAATGTCCTCCAAGGTCAAATAAATTGGCCATGCATAAAAGATAAAGAAATTGAAATAGTATAATAAAATAATAATAACTGTCAAATTGGATCTCAAAATTTAGTCTGTTAATAAATATAATTTCGGCAATTACATTTATTATCGAATTTGAAAAAAAAGAGGAGGAAGGAGGTTAAAATACTCCTCCCTATAAAATACTAGTAAAATCGATAACAATAAAAATAATAAATTCACGCTAGGGAAAAATTAATAAGAGTAATTATTCCAACTGAAATGAATTAATTACAAAGGGGATAGTCTTCCCAATTAAAATAAAGTTAATCCCACCAAGGTAAAATTAATTCACAAGGTAAATACAAAATGCAATTCCCATCAAAATTCAACAAAATAAATGAACCCAAGGTTAAAGGGACAAGGCAAAAATAGAGTTTTTAAAAATAAAGAAATTAAACAATTCTCACAGTTAAAATCCTCTCAAATGCTCTCCAAAATAAATAGCCCTAATTTCCAATTAAAAAAAAATGTTTTTCTAATGGAAAGCCCTATAGTTTTATTTTATTGTTTCCTACTTCCATTGTTGTCCTAATCCCATTTTAAAAATGTTATCTAAAAGAAAAAGCCCTAATCCTCTTCTTCTTTTGTTTTGTTTTGCCTCTTCTTGCAGGTTAGGGTTTTGCAAGCCAATGGAGGCCATGGATGGGGTTTGCTTCTACCTTCCACGAAGTTATACACAGCTGAAACAAGGTTGAATGAATGTGTATATTATTATTGCATATATTTTTTTTTGAGAGATTGATATATAATGTATATTTTTTTTGTTTACACTCGCAGGAGGGTTAAGGAGTAAGAGGGGGTCGACGGTGGTGAAGAGCGCAGTTAAGGCGGAGGTAATGGAGTGTGGAGTAGAAGGCGGCAAGTTTGGCGGTACTGTGTTGAGGGGCTGCAGGGAAGGTGGATCACAGGGGTCGCTGCGGGGGTTGGGGTGCCACGACGGAGATTGTGGTGGTGGGTTCCGCAAAGGAGAGTGGGCGCCGTTTTGGAGGGAAGGTCTAGTGTGGGGAGCACAGCGGAGGAGGGCAGTGGGGCGAAGCGGAGTAGGGTTCGGTCATGCGGTAGAACGTAGGCCACACAAGGAACTTATGTGGTGGGGAGGGGGTTGGAACCCCCACCCACGGGTGGGGGTTCCATCCCCCTCCTCACACCCTAATAAAAAATAAAGGAAATGGGGGCTGAGATGGGCGCCGTCGCCCATCCCAGACCCTCATTAAATTTTTTTTCGTTTAAAAACTATTTTCTGTAAATAAAACAGCCCGCCCTCACATAGTCCACCAAATCACTTCTTTACACAGCGGTTTTTTAATATACATTTTTTTTGGTTAAGGTTTTATATATATATACGTATGTATGAATATATATATATTTATATACCCAGATCAATAACACAGTTAGTTCAACTTATCACAGTTTTTAATTTACAATTTCTACTATTGTATTTTTTTTTAAAATATATAAAAAGGTGTATGCACCTATATATATATATCCTTATATATATATGTATGTATATACAATATAAGATATTCAGCATTAACTACTTCTATATTATCTTTTACTCACAGCATATACATAGGAAATAAAACATATAAACAACAACATGATTAAAGGAAATAAAGATGCAATGCATATATATATTTATATATACATATATATGTATTTCCATATATATATATATATATATATCTATATTTAAATATATATACACAATACTTATCTTCTCATAGCAAGGGCTTAAATAGAAGAAGATTAACTTTCAATTTTATACAGTAACTAAAACAATGGCTTCCCTTTCTCATTTTTTTTTGAAAAGAAATATAAATTTGCATAGATATCTCTATATAATTTTTTTTGAAGCATTATGCAAGGTAGAAATGCATTTCATTCTATTTTCAATAGCAACAAATATAAATGAACTTTCAATCCAACAAACAGAAAACTAATTTGAAGGTTTCTTTTTCTTTCTTCTACATACACTTAGATTTATTTTTCATACACAAATACTATTTTCTTTACAAAGAATAATGACAGAACTATATATATAATTTCAACATGCATTTCAGAAGTTCACTAACTTCACATCATGAGAGATAAACGGTTTTAAAAAAAAAAAAAAAAAAAAGAAAGGATATTTACATTCCAAAACTCATAACAGCCAACTCCAAGAGTATAACAACTTGATGGAAATAAATACAATAAGGCCACAAAGGCCAAGGCTCCAACATCCAACACAAAGAAACTATAGGAACACCAAAAATGGACTCCTCTCAACTCCATTTTTTATTTAAACACTTACAAATAAAACACAATAAAAAGAACAACCCAGCCACTTCGAAATGCCCTCCTCCTTACTGTAGACCCGCAAGAGGGTCACCCCCGAATTAGGGAGGTAGGGATTCACATGGGTGCAACAACTCCACAACAAAAATCAAACAACAAACACAAGAACAACCCCAAGGATAAACACATAACTCTACTCATGAAAATGAGTTGATGGGGGTAGGGAATGGACCCCTCTACTTCAAAGGCCACCCAAAATACCGCAAATATCAATCTCATGGCCTCAAGCCAAAAATCTCAAAAAACCCCAACTCTCCAATATCACAAAATAATCTCCATGGCACTCTTGCCATTCAAATAATCTCCATAACAACTAAAAGCTCTCAAGGCATGAATAACACAATATGGGAGTGACCTCAAGGAGGTTCCTTTCCCTTACCCCAAACAAGTTGAGCCTTATCTCCAAATGGAGGTGCTCTCACCATACTCCCATTCCACACAAAAATAAAGAGACAACAACCAACAAAAACACAAACACATCAAAATATATATAAGCAAGGGTGAAGAAACATAGTTTAAGAGGCTTACCATCAAAGCCCTATAATGGAAGCACGTTTGGTGAAGAGCTCCAAGCTTTCCCAAACCTTCCAATCTCCAAGAATCCCTCTAACTTTCCCAAATTCCTCCAAAATAGAAAAAAACTCTAAAAATGCCAGAACCCCACACTCCTCAACAAGAGGAGATATTATAGGCCATCAATTTGGCTTAGAGGAATGAGAAGGTGACACTTGTCACCTTCTCCTTCCTCCTCCAATGCCACTTGCAAGGAAGAGGAAGTGTGAGGGTGACAAGTGTCATCCTCTAATTCTCTCTCAATCCTCACCTTATCCACTTGTGCTCTCACACATGTGTGAGAGGACAAGTGGTGAGGTGGCATTCCTACTCAAACCTCTAAGAGGATAAGGGATGCCATATGGCATCCTCTTATTCTCTCAAAGAGCCATCTCCCTCCAAGATGCTCTCACACGTGTGTGAGAGTCTTGGAGGAAGATCCCACACACTTGGAAGTCTTGGAGACCTCCCAAGTCTTTTTTGGGAAAGGATTCCCAAATTTTGGGAAGGGAAATGAGTCTTTCCCAAAGCATGACTCACCTCCCACCTTCTCTAATTCAAATTTCGTCACTTTGACTAAACCATAGTTTAGAGTGACCAAAAGTGAGTTAATCCAAGGGTTAGTTAGTCAAAATTGACCCTAGACCCATGGGTAACCACCTAGGGTAACTTTTGGGACACTAAGGTTCACCTAGGGGCCATAAATCCACTTTAAATGGCCTCAAAATAAAAAATAAATACCAAGTGGTGTAAGTCAAATAAAATTTATACAACACTTAATATCTAATATTCTAAACAAAGGGTACTAGACCAAAAATGGTAAAATTAAATCAAGTACTTAAATCAACATTCAATTTCAAACGTGATCCTTATCCCTCTTGGGAATGGATCGGTTTCACAGGGAATACTATTGGTGTGAATTCTACCTCCAATTTCCCGTGGCTAGGGAATATAAAACCTGCACATCTCGATCAAGTCTCAATCATATCATGAATAATCATAGCCAAAGTAACTGGAATTAAATTCACGCAATCGAATACAACAATAATCAACTATCACATAAATTTGAATTAAACTGCATTTTTCTATCACATGTCAATTAATCCTCATCATATAAATAACTAGAAATCACATCACAAAACATCATCTAATATATCTCGTATGTCAAATCACAAAATAGCATTAAATATGATCAAATCGAATCACATATGTCTAATCAAGGTCATATCAAAACCAGGAGATATAATCAAGTCTGTATAATGAAACATAGTCTCGAAAAAGTCTAATAATGTCATCAACTGAAATGCATAACGATCAAAATAAGGAAGGAAAAATAATCGGCCTCACATAATTCCTGAACTCTCAGGAAAATGCACTTTAGGATGAAAATCCAAGACAAACTGGAAAATGCGCCACAAATCAATATTTCAGTTGGGGATGAAATACGCACCAGAAGTCAAAAATCCCTGACATAGTGGAATTTGCGCTCTGGATCAGGAATTCCTAAGCATAGTGAAAAATGCACTCAATAGCAAGGATTCCCTGACAGGAAGAATTTTGCGCCACAGCTCAAGATTCCTGGACAAGGTGGAAAGTGTGCCCTTGGTTTGGAAAAGATTCCTCCAGGACAGATAGTCTAGTGGGAAGTGGAAAATGGTGCTTGGGATAAAATCAACACTTAGGAAAAATGGAGTCCACGGAGTGGCCTTCAACTCAGGAAAGACTTGCTCAAATCTTCAAAGGTGAAACAGTCTGTAACTGAGTGAAAGCCTAGCTCAAGGATTCATCCAAAGCTCCTAGTTAGGGTTCATGGATTCCATCCTCAACATGCCCAAAATTGCGAAAATCCTTAACAAGGAAAATGCACACCATAGCATAAAATTCCAAGATAAATGAAGAATTCCTTGCCAAAACCTAAAAAACTTGTGAAAGTGATTGAAATTCCATCAAGACCTTGAAGTCTTGGCTCTTAGGGCGCAAAATCCAGGACCATCTGGAATATGCGCTCAGAAATATGAATCCATGAAACTGAGAAAATTGCACTCAAGGACAAGGATTCCTTGACGACAAGAAATCCCCGACAACCTTGAAAATGCGCCACCGCCTGAGGAAGAAAAAGATAAAATTCCAAGTCAGCCAGGCTTTGGCTAGAGGAAAAGGACAAAATCAGGACACTGGGTCGGCCATTCCTAGTCGGCCAAGTGTCCCTAGGGCTTGAACGCCTATATAAGGAGGTGCGTCCAAGCTCATTCTAACCCAATCCAAAGCAAATACAAAGCAAAAGTTAGTAAAAAGAGCAGATTCCAACACTAAAAAGTAGATTTCAACACTCAAGGAGCAGAATTCTTTAGGAGGGAATGAATTTGCCACAGGAGATCCAGGACCACTTGGAATCTGTGCCTAGGACGAAGAAATCTAGCTTAGTGTCTCAAATGCCCCCTGCCTTGGAATGTTACCCTGTTTGCTCTGGAGAGTGCCCGGTCCCTGTCTGGTAGTCCTGGAATGAAGGGAAAATTAGTCTAAGTGGGAAGAATGCTAGAAAATGGAGAAAATCTTTGTTTACTCAGGAATTTGGAATGAAATTAATCAATCATGCACGATTATTTCATGTTTTTTACATTGCATTTAAAGATCTTGTTCATCATGACTACTCGAAGTTTCCCTTGTTTTGCAGGAATCCAAGATGAGGATAAGTTCCATGAAGAGGATGTTCAAAGATGATCCAAGGTGATCAGGATGAATGCAGAGACTTCAAATGCCAGAGAAGATGACTATTTCAGGGATCCAGGAGTTCCAATAACAAGAAGACTACACATGCATACCAAGGGAAGATGAAGGACATCACTCCATTCCAGTGTCTGCCTTTCTTCCCCTAACACCCAACATGATTAGCACAAGGAAGGCAACATCAAGGATTCCAGTTCAGTGACAAGGAGACTTCGCATGAAGGATAAAGGAAGATCAAAAAATCCTTTCAAGATTTCAATGACACGGAGAATACTTGCATCAAGGATGATAGGATGGGAGAGATCACTCCAAGTCCAATATCAGGGATTCTAGTTCCGGACAAGAGGATCAATCCTTGAAAATCCAAGAACAAGGGTACAGTGCACCATTCATCATGAGGATCAAGTTCGGCATCAGGAAGAATGAGAATCCTTGTCGAGGATAAGGAATTCCAACTCAAGAAGGAATTCCACTCCAGGACCCTAGGGAAAATTTGCCCTTGCTCAAGGAAGGATTCCTCCACATGAAATTCTAGAACAACCTCTGAAATGTGAAATCCGACCTCCCAGAACTGGTGACTTGGAAAAATCCAGAGGAATATGGGATATGCGCCGGAATTCAAAGGGATATGCAACAGAGAGATGGAATTCCAATTCGAAAGTACCCAGCACAAGGACAAAATTCCAAGTCCAAAGTTCATTGAAAGGATAGGACAAGGTGGCGCCCTAGGACAATTGTCAACTTTTCATTTTCCAAGAGGGGTGGTAGTCTCATGTACCACTTTTTAGGGTTTCTGTCTGACCTAAGTTGGGCACGGATTCTAAGGAAGATTAGATTCTCCCCCTCTTTGTACTTTTGTTGCCTATATAAAGGCTGGGGCACCTCATTTCAAGAGGTCCTTTTTTTCTTTTCATTCTTCTTAGGCTCTCTAAGCAGCTAGTTACTTAGTATCATTTCTGTACCACTCCATTCTTGGAGCAAGAAACTTTAGAGGATTAGCAAGATTGTTGTAAAACATTTTCCAAATCAATAATATGAGCATTGTGGATTGGTGTTCATTGCATTCTTGGATTATGACATGGGTTTCCTGATTTCTTTGAAGCAAATCTTAAGCTCCAAGTTCTAAAGTTGTCTTATTTCTTCTTATCTTTTAGCTTTTATTAGTTAGAATGATGGAGATTGTTATTGTTAATGCTTGATTGAAACTGATTGTTCACACCATTTGTGATCTGCGGCTTGCAAATCACAGTGTATAGTTGGTCTGAACTTATTCCAAGTCTAACTTTGATTGTTTTTGCATGTTTTGGTTCCATGTCTATTGCAGGAGCAGTCTAAAAATCCTTACTTCCCCTCAGAAGATAGAACCATCTCTGCCTAGTTGTTGCCTCATGACGAAGCAGAATCATGGTTCAAGTTTCTATCGTCAGCAGTAGTCCTTTTTGTCAATTAGATTCCTGAACCCTTATCTTTCTTTTGCATTTTATTTTTAGATCTTCGCTAGGATTAGTTTTCCAGAGCTTCATTGTCAAATTATACGCCTCTTCAAGAGTGGAACTTGGGAATTCCAAGTTGCCCATTTGTGAGGAAGTTCGATTCATTTACAAATCCCAGGAGTAAGGAGTAAATTTTGTCCATGAAGAGGGAGCAATTTCACGTAAGTCCCTTTGTGATTACCAGTAAAATCACATCATTCCACTGAGTCTATCCCTGTGCACGTCAAGACTTGACATTCAAGGAACCTTGGAGCAGTCTCACTCGATCACAAAGTTCAGCGTATGATATGCTTTGTTCAAGAGAGGATAGGATACTCGGTATTTTATTCTATTGTTGTGTTGTCACAAAAACATCATCAACACTATGTACCCTTTGTCATCAGGATGTCGACCCTCTACAAACATTGTATTCAATGTTCTCTCATCAAAAAATATTACCAAACACACATTCTTCTTGGACGACTAAGTAACCTTTTTACCAGGTGGTGTCCTTAAGTTATTTGAGTTTCCAAAGATGTATGATGAAACAACAATGTGGTAAGTATTCAAAAACTGTGCATCCTTTTCAGAAATATCAAATCCAGTACTTGGGAAGCCTTTAAGCCCATTTACAAAGCCACAGTGAATTCTATGGCCACAAGCATTAAATGAGAATTCCCTCTCACCAAGGCTCTGATGCCCACTAGATCTTGCTCCCAAATTTCAACTACATCTGGTTACTCTTCATTTTCTACATACTATAGAGAAAACTTTACAAATTTTGAATTCTCTTCTAGCTCTACAAGTTGAGGTGTAGAGTTCAAGACTTTTAGCTTCAAAAAAGAACAAGAAAGATTGGCTCGATCACATTGAATGAGATGATATGCTATCATGATCTTTTGCTCTATCATTTTATTTTCACCAAAGATCCTAGGCAAGGAATACAAACTCATGATCAAGAATTTTACCTTCGAAAAAAGAAGAAAGATTAGCTTGATCACATTGAATGGGATGATACGCTGTCATGATCTTCTGCTTTATCATTTTATTTTCACCAAAGATCCTAGGCAAGTAGTACAAACTCATGATTGTCATTGTTGACATCCAAATGATAATAAAATATTGAATCCTCTGCCATGATGAATTACAAGAGTGTTGTGAATGCGGCAATCCCATTCCTTTGTGCATAGTCAATTTTGTATTTTAGTAAAAGGATCTAGGTGTCTTTTACTGCAGGTCGTATCTCTCACTCTATCACCCCTCTTTGCATGTTTTCCATAGCAAGAAAAATTTGGCAGTGACATAGGAAGCACCAAGTCTGAAATATCTTCATTATTTAGGCTATGAACAAAATATTTATTGAATGAGGGCGAATTAAGTGAAGAGTTCTTGTTAGAAGACTATCATAAATTCTAATTGTGGTAAGCCAACTGTGGGTCTTTAGGAACATGAAAGTGCTATTTACAATAATGCCTTTTCTCAATGGAGACATCCTCTCTTTGACAATAAGAGAGAACCGGTTGACAGCTCAGAGGATGTTAGTTCAAGTCTAGTAGGCAGTGAACCTATATATGAAGGGGAAGAGTGCATTTTAGCTGATACTGTGCCTCCGATATATGAAAATAGGGAGCCTCTCTATGAGGGTGAAGTAGCTTTAACAAAATAGGCAGACAAACAAGTAGTTTTTCAAGATGTAGTTGATGCCAAAAAGGAAATTGATCTTCGGATTGACGATTCCTTTACTTGGTTTAGAACTATGTTTATGCAAGATCTCTTTTTGTTTCTTCTCTCTGAGGATGAGCGAGAACTTTCTTAAATTAGGGATCTTGCCAGTTTCCAACTCTTGGTTTTGTTATTGAGAGTTATGGGGAAATACAAGTACACGAACTAAAAGAATACTGGTGTCCTCATACTTTAGAGGATGGTATTAACATTATGTCATTAAAGGACTATATGGACAATCTGGTTGAGGCTAGTATACTAACAACTTGCCAAGGAATCATTGTAGTACAAAGTTAGAAATAACCAATACAATGAGAGAAGCGTTACTTGGTGCAGAGTTTTCAATTTCTCAGTATACTAGAGTGTCGCAGCAGAAGCTAATTACATCCCAAGGAGGATAAATGTCTTGCAATTACAAATCTCCATGTTTGATTTGAGATCCTGGTAACTTTAAGAGCATCCTAGCTTGTGATTGCTTGAGGACAAACAATCTTGGATAGGGTGGACTCTAATGTCCCATTTTTAAAATCAAGTCATTACTAAAGGAATAAAGCAAACTGGTGGTATTGGCAAACATAAATATGACACAAATGTTTACTGTGAGGCCTCTAAGCATAAAGATTTACCACACTATAGATCAGCGAGACACGGTGTGAAGAGGAAGAGCTCAATGTTGGATATCATCTTATACTTAACAGTTCATGCGAGCATGTTAAACCAACTTCACTTAGAGCTGGACAAATAGTTGAAAGAATCGAGAAAACCATTGCTTCACCAGTTCTCTCAACATAAACTCCTTATGCTTCTCCCTCAGGGCTGGTAGAACCTGAGTTTAACAATTGAGACAATTCAAACAAAGACCAAGATGCACAGTCCAAAGAATGAAGAAGAATATCATTGTCCTTAAATTTAAAATAAAAATTCCAAAGCTTTTCAGTCAACCAAGATTACATCTACCATCCTGAGATGACACTATAATAACACACAATTTAAGGGGAAAACCTATCAAGACATATGGGAGAACAATGAAAATAACAAAAAATACTATGTCATATAATTCAAATTGGACCCTGCTTCAGACAATTATTGCATCATCAACATGACATGGAACTTGCGAGTCTGAATAAATTGGAATTCCTTCCTCTAATGTCAGATAGAGAGAAACAAAGACTGGTGCACCTCAGTGAGTAAAAGACAATTAGTTCTACCACGTTTAAATGCAGAAAGGGTCTATAAATCTTAGTCATTTGAAAAGGTCCAAGTCTGCTCATCCTGTCTGCCATAATTTGTTCCTTCTTTTGTGCAATAATTAGCAACCACAATATTCTTTCTATAAAACAATTCTTTCTTCGGACCATAATTTATTTACATAATATTTACTGACTGATCTCTCCATCTTAGAACTGAGTTGCAAGAAATGCATCTAATATGGACTGTTTCATGTTTCTAAGCCCTGCAACCCGACTGCAATGGTGAATAGGCATTGCGGATGGGAAATCCATTTCTTTGAAAAAATTGCATCGGCAGAGGCCGTGCACTCAAAACAGCTTATGTTGTGGCCATTACTTGCTGTTGTGTGACCCCTGCAATTGTTTACTGTTGTTTTTGCTTGGCATCATCACTCTCTGAAGTATGCAGTCAGACCACACATTTGATTAACTTAATCCCAAATTAGGCAATAAAATGATTAGAAAGCATCATGTTGCTACAAAGGTTGGCGTTTACTCGTGTATTTTCTTTGGGTTTCATATTGAATGTCTGCACACAGATGTACAGATGTACAGATGTAAGAAAACATCTGATACTGTGTTGGCATATTGCATTGTCTCTCTCACAGATCTGCCATAATCATTTTCAGATTTGCCAAAAAACGGCGTTGGCACCGTTAGACTCTATTCAATGAGTTTGACTCTTCTTGGTAATATATCACAAACCCTTGGTTCCCTCAATATGTAAAACATTTTTCCATTCTCTCAAAATAAGGTCCCCTCATATACCCTATTTTACTAGATGGATGGTCTATAACCCAGCAACCACTTGCACGCCTTACTTATACAATGGACCCACTTTTCTCATTCAGAGGGTTTGGGCAGCCTATCTCAGGTTCACATTGTAACTTAATTGCTACATAGTTATAAGACAAATATAAATATTATTAAGTAGTTGATCATTTCTTTCATATTAAGTTTGCTTATTTGGGAAATTCCTGGTAGATGTATAAAATATAAATTGCTCAAATTTTCCATTCTCCAAATTAATGGTAAAATGCATTCAGTGCCTTAGGTTTGATTTCAAATTATAATTTTCCCATTGACATTGGCTAAACTGCCTTTTAATGTGATAACTACCTCTGGTTTAATGGCAGAAATTTTCATTCTAATTACTTTTGAAAAGTTTTTGTAGTGTTCATTGATGAGATATAAACATCATATTTCTAATTTTGATGAAAAAGTATGAGTGGTTTAAAGATCTCATCAAGTTCACAAGCCCTTGCCATAATTATGGTAACAGGTTTTGAGTTCAGGGATCGTTTATCCTTCTTGTGACAAGTATAACAGGGTATTATATGTTTTTATCTTCACAAACAGGGTAGAGAATGACCACAGATGACTTCAGACCATGCATTGTAGAAGACATTAGAATATACGTAATGTCCCACACTAAGGGAATAAAGCAAATCGGTGGTATTGCCAATCATAAAGATTCACCGCACTATTTTAAAATGGCAGATACGTTAAATGTAACATATCGCACTGTAGTAATAATTGAAAGAGACAACTACGATATTGTTGCCGACACTTATGTCTACAACTCGAGTAGGGAGAATGAACAAACAAAATAACATTCAAATACCCAACGAGACAACCACGATATTGTCCCCGACACTTATATCTACAATGCGAGTAGGGGGAAATAACAAACATAATACCTTTAAAATACCCAACGATTCACATCTCCGTGATAATCAATGTGATAACATTCAAGGAGGCAACGATGCATATTGAAGATCGATAATTTTATACAAATTTATTGTGAAGGCTCGCTGATCGTATTCTCTCGTGAGCAGAAGTCATAAAGAGCAGTTTATGTTGGTTTAAGGTTTGAATTCCAATCCGCAGGAAAATCGATTGAATTTTATATAAAATCTAGTCAAGGGAAATTTTTGAAAAGGTAGCGATTCTCATCCATACATCACAAAGGTTGCAATTCTTATTACACATCAAAGACCAGCGACATATCATTGTGCAGCGATGAATAAATCAACAATAGATCGAAGATTGTCTAATTTATTGAAGATCGGACTGCTTCTAGAAGAGGCAATTACAGTGGCAGCAAATCAGCGATTGTATTAAGAGTGTTCCCTCTGCGGTGGAATTCCAATAACAATTGCTTGGTAAACTATAAGCCACGATTCATATTTGATATGCATATTATGTCTTTAAGAGAGATTGATATGTGTAATTGGGAGAAAGTTCTGTTGAAATTAAAATTAAAATTTATAGTTTATCAAGGAAACGGGTGTTTGAAGGGTTGTGACTTCTGAAGCAATAAGATATAAATGGGAGATCAATCAATGAGAAGAAGGCATCAATGGAAAAGGCAAATTTATATATGTGTGTGTGTGTGTGTGAATCTACTCCTTATGGAGCATGAAACTTGATTTATGAGGACGAAACCTCTCATGTTTATGCCATTAAGGACAAAAACCCATGATTCATGCAGACCTAAAGACATTTCAAAGTCATTTATACAAAGAGAAATTGCTACATATTGGAAGAAGAATTACAACATAACATAAATGATAATTTTGATGTTTTCAGGTATACATCATAAGCTTTAAATCTGAATATTAGAATCAAAATTAGAATTTTAGATAAATTAATATTTTTAATTAATTATGTAACTATTATTGTAAGCTAGAGTTATTTATTTAAGAAAAAATAAGAAAAGTGAAGAAAGGGACATTACAGTCGGTATGAGAGCTTTGATCTTGCCAGCTTACGGGGTAAAGCTATAATGTTGGATGCATTCTAGTCAAAAAGACTTGAAGGTCAACAAAGGGAAGAAGATATGGAATTTAAGGAAGAATTATTGTACAAACTTGAGTACTCTAAAATTATTAACCGGTATCAAAGTTTGTCAGATGATGTAAAAAGCTTGAGTTCCCTTTGATGAGTACTTGGAGGCACTCGGGTACCAGTTTTCCAACAAAAGAGACCTATATGACTACATAAGGAAGGAATTGATCAAGAAAGAATCAAAATCACAAGGAGAGACTGTGGAAAGAATAAAAAACAAGAGAAACCTAAAAATGAATTTCCTCATCACACAACAAGTTCTTAGATTTGTCTTCATTTATAGGAGCAACATGACTTTCAAAATCAGCTATCTATCTAGTTATTGCCTTGCAAACTCTTTGAATAGATGGTATGACAGCACTATGCTCAAACAATGAATCATCAATAGGTGCTGATTTAAAAATTTCAATAAGCTCCAAATCAACATGCTCTTCTACTGAATTCTTTGGGAAGTCAATCTAGTGCACTTCTTACACGGGAAATTTTCACTCGAAGTTTGAATTATCATCACTGGAGTGATGTATGTGCTCATCAGTAACTGCAGTTTCAAAAATTCCAGCAAGCTCAACCACATCACTAGTAGATGCATATCCTTCAATAAGATCATTCTGGAGCTCTACATTATAGGCCTCTTGAAATAAAACAATTTTTTTCTTCATAGAAAAGTTTTGAAAGTTCATATTTCTTAGAAATTTTTGCTATGAGCTTCTCATCTTCTTCCTCATGCTCTGCTATCATATATGGTTTCAATTTTTTCTTC
This sequence comes from Cunninghamia lanceolata, assembly GCA_027924645.1. Lineage (NCBI taxonomy): Eukaryota > Viridiplantae > Streptophyta > Pinopsida > Cupressales > Cupressaceae > Cunninghamia > Cunninghamia lanceolata. The sequence continues at coordinate 17,317,591 of BSBN01000112.1, read as the reverse complement.
ACATTGATTAACAACAATTTTAGCTAAACACATTCACAACTGATAAAGATTTTTGATCATCCTTTCTCATGTTAGCCAATAAGACTGATAAGAGTGGATGGGGCACATCATCACTCTCTTCTACAACCAAAGCCATAATCATCTGCATTGCTGTTACATTATTTTTAGCATGATAATTTTTGATAGTATCAAAGAAACAACAAAAGATTTGGAGTAATAAATCATCACTAAATTACATGCAGACAAGATTATGTAAACAAATACACTGAAGAGGTTGCTGGAAAATGATGAAGAGGCCAAACAATATGTAGATACGCTGCAACTCATTGAAGTTACAGAACTTTTAGAGCTGATGTAATGTCCCCTTTCCATCAGTAAGTATTGAAAATACGTTAGCCTTATCTCTCATTTCTCGAAGGCTAACTTGAGGGTAAGGGAAATGTTAACTTAAAAAGATTAAATAAGTTATCCAATATTTTATTACTCACAAACATTCATTTTGAAAAATTATATCTTTTTTTTGTTTAATAAAACCACTCCTCTGATGAGCGCTGGACTTGGTGGGCCCCTCCTTTATTGGACACCTATTTTGGTATTATTGGAGTGGAGTGCTCAGATATGGATATTAATTTTTCCATGTTTGCTTGGGACGTGGGGTGTTGGGAAAATGGAATATATAGACCCATTCTCTCATTCTAGAGCTTCTGAATGCTGGTTTTGAATATGGATTTTCTTTCTAGAGAGCTTGTGTTGGTTAGCAGAGATTTGAGAGGTTGTTTAACCTCAAACTACCTCCAGTTTCAATTGTGAAATATCAATCCTAGCTATGAAGTTGATGATTTCACCTAGAAATCATATTGAGTGCACAATGGAGTTTGATGTTGATGATTTTATGAAGAATGCATGTTGAGTTAATAGGGTTTGAGATTGAAATATATTTTGGGAGTGGATTTTGAAGTGCTTTTCCATATCTTTTTGGAGTTTAGATATTAGTTGTATTTTCCCTGAGGAGGATGTACATATCTAGCCATACTGCAGATGGTGGTTTTGGTATGCTACTAAGTGAAAACACTTGATATATCACATTTGAAGACTTGAGAATGCCTGCAACTAGTAGTTGACCTGTTTTGAGCAACTTTCAGGTATTATAGTGTTGAAACTTAAAGTTTGCAGCCAACCGTACGACCAAGCAGTCCGTATATAGTGACAATTTGGCGTCTGAGTTTTTAGACCCGAATCTACAGTCTTTTCCTCTAGTTTAATCTACTTTGGAGTCACCTGAGGTCTGGGAACATTGTGGGTGAGTTGGAAAGAGTTTTGTGAATATCCTTGTAATCACTACCTTCCATGGTTGCCGTAGAACAACAGAACACATAGACTGAACACTAGTGCAAATCATCAGCAACTCCTCATGGGTATGAATCAATGTTATTGTTTTCTATTCCTTGTTGTTTGAATTTGCAAAAAAACAATATTGTTAACATCAAAATATCACAAGTAATCTGGGGTAGCCTATTTCAGTGGTATCAAAGCTAGTCTCCTACCAGTCTATGTGAATTTCCCTAACTTTGCATGCAGCAAACCAGTGCCAAAGAGAGAAGATAACAACAGAGGGAAGAGAGGAAGTTGAAAACAACTTGTGGTTCAGAGAACTCTCTTGAAAAGAACTCAGTCATGGATAGAGATAAAGAAAATTGTCCACCTGATAGTTCAGGTATATAGATGGAAAGGAAGTTTGATCAAATGTTTGATATGATGGCTAGATTAATGAATAAAATGAATTAGAACTTATATCTACAACGCGAGTAGGGAGAAATAACAAACATAATACCATTAAAATACCCAACGATTCACATCTGCATCATAATCAATGTGATAACATTCAAGGATGCAACGATGCATATTGAAGATTGATAATTTTATACAAATTTATTGTGAAGGCCCGCTGATCATATTATCTCGTGAGTAGAAGTCATAAAGAGAAGTTTATATTGGTTTAAGTTTTGAATTTTGATCTATAGGAAAATCCATTGAATTTGATATAAAATCTAGTCAAGGGAAAATCTTAAAAAGCTAGCAATTCTCATCCATACATCACAAAGGTTGCAATTCCTATTACACATCAATACCCAAAGAGACAACCACGATATTGTCCCTGACACATATCTACAATGCGAGTAGGGAGAAATAACAAACATAATACCATTAAAATACCCAACGATTCACATCTGTATCATAATCAATGTGATAACATTCAAGGAGGCAATGATGCTTATTGAAGATTGATAATTTTATACAAATTTATTGTGAAGGCTCTCTGATCGTATTATCTCGTTAGTAGAAGTCATAATGAGCAGTTTATGTTGGTTTAAGTTTTGAATTCCAATTTGCAAGAAAATCCATTGAATTTGATATAAAATCCAGTCAAGGGAAAATCTTAAAAAGGTTGCGATTCTCATCCATACATCACAAAGGTTGCAATTCTTATTATACATCAAATACTAGCGACATATCATTATGCAATGACCAATAAATCAACAATAGATCCAAGATTATCTAATTTATTGAAGATCAGGTTGCTTCCAAAAGAGGCAATTATAGTGGCAACAAATCAACAATTGTATTAAGAGTGTTCCCTCTGTGGCGGAATTCCAATAACAATTTCTTGGTAAACTATAAGTTGTGATTCATATTCGATATGCATATTATGTCTCTAAGAGAGATTAATATATGTGATTGGGTGTAAGGAATGTTTATATTAAAATTAAAATTTATAGTTGATCAGAAGGAAATGGGTGTATAAAGGGTTGTGACTTCTGAAGCAATAAGATATAAATGGGAGATCATTCAATGAGAAAAAGGCATCAATGGAAAATGTATATATATATATATACTCTTTATGGAGCATGAAACCTAATTTATAAGTCTGAGGATGAAACCCCTTATGTTTATTCCATTAAGGATGAAAACTCATGATTCATGCAGACCTAAAGACATTTCAAAGTCATTTATACAAAGAGAAATTGCTGCATATTGGAAGAAGAATTACAACATAACATAAAGATAAGTCTGATGTTTTCGGATATACATCATAAGCTTTAAATCTGAATATTATAATCAAAATTAGAAATTTAGATAAATTAATATTTTTAATTAATTATGTAACTATTATTGTAAGCTAGAGTTATTTATTTAAGAAAAAATAAGAAGAGTGTAGAAAGGGACATTACAGTTGGTATTAGAGCTTTGATCTTGCCAGCCTGTGGGGTAAAGCTATAATGTTAGATGCATTCTAGTCAAAGAGACTTTAAGGTCTACAAAGAGAAGAAGACATGGATCTTAAGGAAGAATTATTGTACAAACTTGAGGACCATAAAATTATTAATTGGTATCAAAGTTTGTCAGAAGATGTAAAAGCCTGTGTTGCCTTTGATGAGTACTTAGAGGCACTCTGGGAACTAGTTTTCCAACAAAAGAGACCTATATGACTACATAAGGAAAGAATTGATCAAGAAATAATCAAAATCACAATGAGAGACTGTGGAAATAATAAAAAAATCAAGAGGAACCTAAAAAGAAAGTCAAAGATAAAGATTCTTTGGTAGGAAAAGATGTTTTAATGGTTTCTAAAGATGGCATACATCACTAAAATATCGATGAAGGTAAGACAAAAGGGGTTCCACTTATTGGAGGGGAAGAATTCAAGTTGAAGGAAGATGCTTCAAATCAACTACATATTGGAAGAAGAATTACAACATAACATAAAGATAAGTCTGATGTTTCCAGATATACATCATAAGCTTTAAATCTGAATATTATAATCAAAATTAGAAATTTAGATAAATTAATATTTTTAATTAATTATGTAACTATTATTGTAAGCTAGAGTTATTTATTTAAGAAAAAATAAGAAGAGTGTAGAAAGGGACATTACGGTTGGTATTAGAGCTTTGATCTTGCCAGCCTGTAGGGTAAAGCTATAATGTTAGATGCATTCTAGTAAAAAAGACTTTAAGGTCTACAAAGGGAAGAAGACATGGATCTTAAGGAAGAATTATTGTACAAACTTGAGGACCTTAAAATTATTAATTGGTATCAAAGTTTGTCAGAAGATGTAAAAGCTTGTGTTGCCTTTGATGAGTACTTGGAGGCACTCTAGGAACCAATTTTCCAACAAAAGAGACCTATATGACTACATAAGGAAAGAATTGATCAAGAAAGAATCAAAATCACAAGGAGAGACTGTGGAAATAATAAAAAAATCAAGAGGAACCTAAAAAGAAAGTCGAAGATAAAGATTCTTTGGTAGGAAAAGATGTTTTAATGGTTTCTAAAGATGGCATACATCACTAAAATATCGATGAAGGTAAGACAAAAGGGGTTCCACTTATTGGAGGGGAAGAATTCAAGTTGAAGGAAGATGCTTCAAATCATGCTCTATCTTTCGAACTTCAAAATAGTGAGCTATTGATTGATGCACATAGTAGCATGATGAATGAATATACATTTAAGAAGAACACTTTGGTTAGCTACAATATGGAGGTTTTAAGTCATAACAATGAAGATGTTGCGGATATATCAACAAATTCACTTTTTGCAAATGAGGATAAATATTTTGTTCATAGCCTAAAGAATGAAGATATTTTAGACTTGGTGCTTCCTATGTCACTGCCAAATTTTTGTCACTATGGAAAACATGCAAAGAGGGGTGATAGAGTGAGAGATATGACCTGCAGTAAAGGACACCTAGATCCTTTTACTCAAATACAAAATTGGCTTTGTACAAAGGAATGGGATCGTGGCATTCACAACACTCTTGTAATTCATCATGGTAGATGATTCAAATTTTTATTGTCATTTTGGATGTCAGCAATGACAATCAAGAGTTTGTATTCCTTGCCTAGGATCTTTGGTGAAAATAAAATGATAGAGCAGAAGATCATGTCAGCAATGACAATCAAGAGTTTGTATTCCTTGCCTAGGATCTTTGGTGAAAATAAAATGATAGAGCAAAAGATCCTAACAGCGTATGATCTCATTCAATGTGATCAAGCCAATCTTTCTTGTTCTTTTTCGAGGCTAAAATTCTTGAACTCTACACTTCAACTTGTAGAGCCAGAAGAGAATTTAAAATTTGTGAAGTTTTCTCTAGAATATGTAGAAAATGAAGAGAAACCGGATGTAGTTGAAATTTGGGAGCAAGATCTAGTGGGCATCAAAGCCTTAGTGAGAGGGAATTCTCATTTAATGCTCGTGGCTAGAAAATTTACTGTGGCTTTGTAAATAGGCGTAAAGGCTTCCCAAGTACTGGATTTGATTTGTCTGAAAAGGATGCACAGTTCTTGATTACTTACCACATTGCTGTTTCGTCATACATCTTTGGAAACTCAGATAACTTAAGGACACCACATGGTAAAAAGGTTACGTAGTCATCTAAGAAGAATGTGTGTTTGGTAATATTTATTGATGAGAGATCATTGAATACAATGTCCGCAGAGGGTCGACATTCCCGATGACAAAGGGTACATAGACTTATGGAAGATTGTTATTAGAAATTTACCGTATAGAAATATGTGTCAGAGTGGGAAGGTGCCAAAGTTCTTGACTCATCGCTTTTTTCATTTGCCATGTACTCCATATGGCTTGAAAGTGAGTTGGAACTCCAAAGTGATCCATTCCAAATATTGGAATACTTTCTGTGGCATCGAGGATTTGAATACGCTATTTTGAATCATTACGATCGTCCTTACGTGTGGGAGGAGGTGATGCAAAACAAGAAGATAAACAAGTTTAATCACACCATCATTGATGAACAATTTGCATTTTACCAATCTGATGGGCTTACAAGATTTAATGCCATAGATCTGAACAAGTCATCTACCTGAGGGGGCATTTAGTATGCGAGCTCACAACCCGATGTTAATCTCTTTTCATGCCTTTGGTCCTGACATAATAACAACTCTCCCTCATGTGCAGACATGATGACATTGCAAACACTAAAAAGGCTCGATAGCAAATGTATTACCACGGAAACTCCTAAATGCTAGACTAGAATGTTTAACATATAACACAACCCATTGGAAAAGTAGCCACAGTGAATAGACTACTAATATAAACATTTTCATCTTTTGAAATAAAATCCAACATATTACAGATCAAATTCAAAAATTGCCAGAAGTTGTAATCATAATATAAAACTTTGCCAGCCCATATCCAACAATGTTAGTTGGAGAAAATCAACTATGCCATTTGGAGGCATTGAAGCATCCATTTTTTCAACAAAGGGCCCAACAGATACAAATTATAGTTATGACACATTTTTTAAGTATGAAAATGTCAGGTTATACCACACTCCTAAATAATGAATCAACTCTGCGGGTAACATAGCGACATACAAGGATATGTTAAATTTAGTAAACTAACTGCATTATTTCATAAACAAATTAGTTCATTTTGCTACGTTAATGTAGCAATATATTCAGCATCCAGTCAACAATTCACCTTGGACATTCGTCCAAGTTGCTCAATGTACAACATAACAGGCTATTGGTGAGCTAAAACTTTTCTACTTTTCGTGATTCTTACAATTGACACATCAATTGCACAACGTCTATCTTTGTACATGTAATCTATACATATTTTAATTAATAAGAATATAAGTATTTTTATTTTAATTAAACTTCAAAAGACGAGGTCGACGCCACAATTGGGCCCCAGGCCCAATCCCAAGTTCGTATAAAAGAAACATTCCAACTTCATTTTTCCATATCTGATTATCTTTGAATGATTTGCACTTTTATGTGAACTTGCTCCCCCAACGATTCAATCCAGGGCGAAAATCATTGATTGGATTGAGGGGACTAATATGACGAAATCCCTCTTAGTCTCACACAGTGGTGAGGACACCTTCACTTTTGGAATTTGGGATAATCTCATATTAGAGATTGCAAGGAGAATAATTTGAGATCTTGATATAACTCCAGGTTGATGATTCGAGTGGGGACTATAGTGGTTCGTCGGCATCATTGATTCGAATGGTGAGACTAAGCGTTCTTAACTGTAATATCATATAGTCGCACATTCCACAAATCCCAAGATGGAGACTCTAGGGTTGCGTATTTGGAGTAAAGACAATGCATGAAGACTATCTCACCATTTGCCAGCGCAAATCCTAATTGGAATAGGATCTTGGAGCCCAATGATACCATAGCAATTGGAGCACAACATCATTCTTGTTTGTGCCATTACCTGCCGTTGTGTGCCCCCCTGCAATTGTTTACTCTTGTTTTTGCTTGGCATCATCACTCTATAGTATGCAGTTAGACCAAACATCTGATAAACTTAATCACAAATTAGGTAATACAATGATTTCTAGTGTACTGACGTCAAACACTTTGCTTTACAGCTGCTTACACTGATTTTCTGAGTTCATTTGGTGTGGGCAGCTTAAGATATAATTTCTCACAGAAATGAATCATAGAAAGTTAAGGACAAGAAGTGACATTCTAACAAACAGTGTGTTGTTCTTGTTATCACAGAAAACAAACATTCAACAATATATTCAGCTGTTACAAACAAACAAAGAATTGAAATAAAATACTTAGAAATCACTGACCTTCAATGTGACTAAATTTGTTGATAATGGATGATATACCAGAGGTACAAATTATCAATGAAACCTCTTGCAAGGCAAATACCCAATTTCCTGTAGAAATGATATACCTTTCTGCACAAATCCTTCTAACCTGTAACCATCTGCACACGTGGAAAACTCTGCGGCAACACAAAATTCCATAAAACAATAACCAAACAATGCAGAATCAAATGGCACATAGTTCAACACAAGCGTGAAATTTGAATGTAGGGTTTTTGTCTTAGGGTTTGTAGAACCAAAGATTTCAACTCTCAAAGAGACTTAAATAAATTAAAATGTCAACAATGAATAAGGTCTATTTCCAAATTTCTTTATTTAACTTTTTTACTATTCTCATTTTGTTTCAAAAACTCTTTTTATAAAAATAAATAAATAGTTTTATGTAGCACTTTGACCTTTTTGAGGAATAATAATAATATTTTGTTATGAATAAAGTCCTTTCTCCAAGGCATTGATTTGAAATAATTTTTCAATACCTTTACAATTAGCTATCACACTTAGTCGTCCCTTTGAATATTTCCAACATTAGACAACGTAAGTGAATAATTAATTAAATAACTCAATAATATACCTAAGCTATGGAAAGCATCCAAATGATATAATTTTGCAATTCTGATTATACCAATATGATATCAAAGACTTGGACGATGATCAGTGGCAACCGGGAGACTTCCTAAAAACAACTTGCTCCTTCAAGAAGTTTGGAGAGCACTCGAAAATTCAGAAATCGATTCTAAAAGCATCAAAAGGCTTTGTCTAACCAATTGATCTCAAAACCAAGAACAATTGCTAGGCAAGATTGATCAAAGCTTCTCCAAGAAAGTTGGAGTTCTCTCCAACTAACCAAGTAGCCTTCGGAAGACTTGGAAGCTTGCTTCTAGCACACAAATTGACAATGCAGTAATAATTGAAAGAGACAACCACGATATTGTGTCTTCAACGCTTATATCTACAATGCAAGTAGGGAGAACTAACAAACATAAAACCATTCAAATAGCTAGGGATTCACATCAACATCATAATCAATGCGATAACAATAAAGGAGACAATGATGCATATTGAAGATCGATAATTTTATACAAATTTATTGTGAAGTCTTGCTGATCGTATTCTCCCATGAGCATGGATATCAACATCCTCATTGTTATGAATTAAAACCTCTGTATTATGGCTAACCAAAGTGTTTTTCTCAAATGTATATTCATTCATCATGCTACCAAGTACATCCATCAATAATAGATCACTATTTTGAAGTTCGAAAGATAGAGCATGATTTCAAGCATCTTCCTTCAACTTGAGTTCTTTCCCTCCAGCAAGTGGAACCCCTTTTGTCTTATCTTCATCAATATTTTGGTGATGCATGGCATCATTTGAAACCAATAAAACATCTTTTCCTACCAAAGAATCTTTATCTTTGACCTCGTTTTTAGGTTCCTCTTGTTTTCTTATTATTTCCACAACCTCTCCTTGTAATTTTGATTCTTTTTTCATTAATTCCTTCCTTATGTAGTCATATAGGCCTCTTTTGTTGGGAAACTGGTACCTGAGTGCCTCCAAGTACTCATCAAAGGGAACACATGCTTTTACATGATGTGACAAACTTTGATATCAGTTAATAATTTTAGGGGTCTTAAGTTTGTACAATAATTATTACTTAAGATCCATTTCTTCTTCCCTTTGTTGACCTTCAAGTCTCTTTGACTAGAATGCATTCAACATTTTAGCTTTTCCCTACAGGTTGGAAGGATCAAAGCTCTGATACTGATTGTAATGTCCCTTTATAAACTTTCCTTATTTTTCCTTAAATAAATAACCCTGGCTTACAATAATAGTTGCATAATTAATTATAAATATTAATTTATGTAAAATTCTAATTTTTGATTATAATATTCAGATTTAAAGCTTATGATTATAATATAAGCTTATGTTTTGTTGTAATTCTTCTTCCAATATGCAACAATTTCTCTTTGTATAAATGACTTTGAAATGTCTTTAAGTCTGTATGAACCATGGGTTTCTGTCCATTAACTCAACAATAGTAATTAAGGGTTTTCGTCCTTAATGGAATAAACATGAGTGGTTTCATCCATAGAATTATAAATGAGGTTTCATGCTCCATAAGGAGTAGATTCACACACAAACACACACACATATTTATCTTTTCCATTGATGCCTTCTTCTCATTGAATGATCTCCCATTTATGTCTTATTGCTTCAGAAATCACAACCCTTCATACACCCGTTGACTTTTGACAATCTATAATTTAAATTTAAATTTAATCATTCCTTACTTCCAATCACAAATATCAATCTCTTAAAGACATAATATGCATATCGAATATGAATCGTGGCTTATAGTTTACCTAGAAATTGTTAGTGGAATTTTGCCATAGAGGGAAGACTCTTTATACGATTGCTGATTTGGTGCCACTGTAATTGCCTATTTTGGAAGTAGCCCAATCTTCAATAAATGAGACAATCTTGGATCTATTGTTGATTTATTGGTCGCTTCACAATGATATGTCGGTGGTCTTTGATGTGTAATAATAATTGCAACCTTTGTGATATATGAATGAGAATCGCTACCTCTTTAAGATTTTCCCTTGACTGGATTTTATATCAAATTCAATTAATTTTCCTACAGATTGGAATTCATACTGTAAACCAATGTAAACTGCTCTTTATGACCTCCACTCACAGGATAATATGATCAACGAGCCTTCATAATAAATTTGTATAAAATTATCGATCTTTAATATGCATAGTTTGTTGACTTCACCCTCAGTTGTTTGTCCCTGATGACAATCCACAACTTGATCATGTTCAGTTGAGGCACTTTTTAGTTTGTTATCTTTGATGATCATGGATGATCATGCTTAGTTTGGCACTTGATCAAGATTCAGGTTGCTTGATGACATACATTCATATGTTTTGGATACAGTGGTCATAGTATCCAGTGATCTTCATAGTTCCTAGCATTTGATGCTGACATATGCTTGACACATTGGTTGTTGGTATTTATGATGTGTAACAATGCTCATTAGTTTGGCAACAAGTCAATTTGATGAAAAAATAGTGTAAGTGATATACATGGTTCATCTCAGTTAATATGGCTTCAGGAGCATGGTTCTATGTTCATGGCTCATTCAGTTGTGATGGTTCTGTTGACACATATTCAGTTGACTATAAATTGATGTTTAGTTGAGGCATTGATCATATTTTTTTTTTCCTTGATCATGTTGTTTACAGTTTGTCAAAATATGATGCAGTTTGGTATACATTACAGTTGGGTTGTTGACTTACATTTTCCATAGTTGTATTTATTTGGCATAGTTGTCACATTATTTTTAAGTGGCATCTTACTATCCTAATAGATAGATTGGTGTTTGGCACTATGACATTATGTTATAGGTATATTGACCTTGTAATCAGTTCTGTGGTTGGTTGGCACATGTTCAGTTTGGCACCTCATGTGGATTCATGTTCAATTTGGTATCTTTCATTGACATTGGTCCTCTTGATCATGTTGACATGATTTGACATATTCTCGTGATCTACAAGTGTATAAAAACTAAGGCATATTCTACCTCTAAAGTTGTTGACCACAGTATACATTTGTTTGTTTTTCCTAAGGTATTCTCACATTGGATTTTCTAGTGTATAAAACATTTTGAAAAAAGGTTTGTCATCGACATGTTGAGAAATACCCACTGAGCCAGTTAAAACAAGTTTGAAAAGTTTCATTCTTTAAGGATTCTACCTATCTTTCTAGGGTTTACCTAGAGCACCAGTTACATGAGGAATACACGGGCAAAAAGAAAATCAAACCATTTCATTTTTCAAAGTTTTTATCTTGGTCTATGTCGGCAGTGAGCTAGGGTTTCATATCCTTATGTAATCATGGAACAATATGCAGAAACCACCATGAATCTTTGACAGATCTTTTGGGAATCATAGTTGAGGTGACAAAGTTGGAAGTGGACTTGAAGAGTGTGGCCGTTGATAGCAAATGCAAAATACAATCATTCTCCAGGTGATATTGTTACTAGTTTCTTGCTTTATTGTTTGAACTCGAGCAGTGACAATTATGGGTATTGTTTTTCTGGTATGGGGTTTCATTTATTTGAAAATAATTCTTTTTGCTTCATCACCCATAAAGATGGTGATTAGGGTTTTATAAAAAAAAATCAATGCTTCTTCATTCGGGTTTTAAAATACTATTAACAAAGGTTGTTAACTATGGTTTGGAAAGTGGTTTGAAGGCTTTGTTATGGATTTGTAACACTTTGTTATGAGTAGTTATAGTTGTCTCAGAATGAACTTTCGGCTTGAATGATAGTTTTGGGTTTGTAAAGGACTTGAACAAATAACTCTATTTAACTCAACATACAATTGATATCATTGTTTTTCAAAGGAATATTATTGTGTTACATGAGGTCATTCGACCTTAACTACTTTGACAATTCAGAACTTCTTGAAATTGTTTTATTGGCACACTTATTTTTGAAAACTGTATGATGAGAGAAAGAGAGTTGATTTAAAAATATATATCTAGTGTTGATATGAAGAAATGTGTGTGTGAGAGAATATCATTGTTGATATTATAACAGAGATAGTGAGGTTCAGTGAAACAGAGTGTCCCTCTATATTTGTATTTATCTTTCTGTATGCAAAGAGTGGGTGCTCCTGCAAGGTTGTGTTAGGGGTTGGTGCTCCTTGAAGTTGATGCTTCTAAATGTTATATGCTAGTGAGGCAATGTTGTAAGCCAGTGAGGCCTGTAATAAGTGAGATTCCTTTTGATAAGCTAGTGAGGCATTTTTTGAGTGGTTTTATGCCCTAGAGGGTTTCACTCAGGACAATATTTGTGTTATGGGTTGTTGCTATCATTGATGTGTCTTATCCTCATGTTCTTTCACTCATTATGTGGGTAAGTGCAAGAAGATGGGGGGGCCAAAAAGGGGTCTTAAGTGGCCACTTTTTTTCTGAAATCAGGAAATACTGGCCTTGGATGAGAAATTGAGCATAGTTACACTCAAAATTTGGAGATGTAACCAAAACAATGTTCATAGTGCTCCGAGTCTACTTTCTAAACTACTATTTTTTTTGAAAATGGCATAGATTAAAGGGTTCAAAAGAGGGAGCCACAGAAATTGGTGTTGTTTCTGTCAAAAAAAAACATAACATAGCATGTTTTGTGGCTCCCTCAAAAGGTCAACTTTTTTTTGGTATTTTTAAAATCGATTCAGTGAGAAATTAGCTAATAGCATGTAGTTTATGCCTGATTTTTCTGATAATTTTTTGATGAATATTTAATTTTTTAGTAATTTTCAAAGTGGACACATCCTAAAAAATAGAATTTTGGCCGTGCTACCCCTATAAATTTTGAAAACTAATTGAAAATCCTTCTGATTTCAACTGTTAATTACTCACTATGGATGTACCATACGCAAAGCTTTTCTCATAGGGTTTAAGGTATAGTGTCGAGGGTTGAGGGTTTATTGATAGTGTTTAGGGTTGAGGGTTGAGGGATTAGGTTTTAGGGTTGATGGATTAGGTTTAAGGTATAGTGTTGAGGGTTGAGGGTTTAAGGATAGGGTTTAGGGTTGACGGATTAGGGTTTAGGGTTGATGGATTAGCATTTAATGTCGAGGTTAGGGTTAGAGTGTCGAGGGTAGAGGGATTAGGTATAGGGTTTAGGGTTGAAGGTTTAAGGATTGAGGGTTGGGGCTTTCGGGATGAGGGTTTAAGGCTTAAGATATAGTGTCAAGTGTTGAGGGTGTAGGGATAGGGTTTAAGTTTTAAGGGTTAAGGGTTGAGGGATAGGGATTAGGGTTTAAGGATTGGTGTTGAGGTTTGATGGTTTAGGGATAGGGTTTAGGTTTGAGGAATTAGGGTTTAGGGTTGATGAATTAGGGTTTAATGTTGAGAGTTGAGGGTTGAGGGTTCAAGTTGAGGGATAGGGTTAATGGTCAAGGGATTAGGGTTAAATAAGAGTGTCGAGGGTAGAGGGATTAAGGATAGGGTTAGGGTTGAAAGTTTAATGATTTACGGTTGAGGCTTTAGGGATGAGGGTTAAGGGATTAGGGTTTAAGATATAGTGTTGAGTGTCGAGCGTGTAGTTATAGGTTTTAGGGTTCAAGTTTTAAGGGTTAAGGGTCGAGGGATCAGAGTTAAGGGTTGAGGGATTAGGGTTTGACGTTGAGGGTTGAGTACATTGAGGTTCGAGGGTTAAGGGTTTTGGGATAGGGTTGAGGGTCGAGGGATTAGGGTTAAGGGATAGGGTTGGAGGGTTTAGGGATAAGGGATTAAGGTTTAAGGTATAGTATAGAGCCCGTTGAGGGTCTAGGAATAGGGATAGCATTTAGGGTTTAGGAATAGGGATAGCATTTAGGGTTTAGGGATGAGGGATTAGAGTTGAGGGATGATAGATTAGGGTTGAGGGTTAAGGGATTAGGGTTTAGGGATAAGGTTTAGGGTTGAGGGTTGGGGGATTAGGGTTTAAGGTATAGTGTTGAGGGTTTAGGGATAGGGTTTAGGGTTGAGGGATTAGAGTGAAGGGTTAAGGGATTAGGATTTGACGTTGAGGGTTGAGGCTTTAGGGTTTAGAGTTTAGAGATAGGGTTAAGGGTCGAGGGATCAGAGTTAAGGGTTGAGGGATTAGGGTTTGACATTGAGGGTTGAGGGTTGAGGTTTGAGGGTCAAGGGTCTAGGGATAGGGTTGAGGGTCGAGGGATTAGGGTTAAAGTAGAGTGTGGAGGGTATAAGGATTAGGGATAGGGTTGGAGGGTTTAGGGATAAGGGATTAGGGTTTAAGGTATAGTATTGAGTCTGTTGAGGGTTTAGGAATAGGGATAACATTTAGGGTTTAGGGATGAGGGATTAGAGTTGAGGGATGATGGATTAGGGTTGAGGGTTGAGGGATTAGGGTTTAGGGATAAGGTTTAGGGTTGAGGGTTGAGGGATTAGGGTTTAAGGTATAGTGTTGAGGGCTTAGGGATAGGGTTTAGGGTTGGGGGATTAGAGTGATGGGTTGAGGGATTAGGATTTGACATTGAGGGTTGAGGCTTTCGGGTTTAGGGTTTGGGGATAGGGTTGAGGGTTGAGGGATCAGAGTTAAGGGTTGAGGGATTAGGGTTTGACGTTGAGGGTTGAGGGTTGAGGTTCAAGGGTCAAGGGTTTAGGGATAGGGTTGAGGGTCGAGGGATTAGGGTTAAAGTAGAGTGTGGAGGCTATAAGGATTAGGGATAGGGTTGGAGGGTTTAGGGATAAGGGATTAGGGTTTAAATTATAGTATCAAGTTGGTTGAGGGTTTAGGAATAGGGATAGCATTTAGGGTTTAGGGATGAGGGATTAGAGTTGAGGGATGACGGATTAGGGTTGAGGGTTGAGGGATTAGGGTTTAGGGATAAGTTTAGGGTTGAGGGTTGAGGGATTAGGGTTTAAGGTATAGTGTTGAGGGTTTAGGGATAGGGTTTAGGGTTGAGGGATTAGGATTTGACGTTGAGGGTTGAGGGTTTAGGGTTTAGGGTTTAGGGATAGGTTTGAGGGTCGAGGGCTTAGAGTTAAGGGTTGAGGGATTAGGGTTTGACGTTGAGGGTTGAGAGTTGAGGTTCGAGGGTCAAGGGTTTAGGGATAGGGTTGAGGTTCGAGTGATTAGGGTTAAAGTAGAGTGTGGAGGGTATAAGGATTAGGGATAGGGTTGGAGGGTTTAGGGATAAGCGATTAGGGTTTAAGGTATAGTATCAAGTCTGTTGAGGGTTTAGGAATAGGGATAGCATTTAGGGTTTAGAGATGAGGGATTAGATTTGAGGGATGACGGATTAGGGTTGAGGGTTGAGGGATTAGGGTTTAGGGATAAGGTTTAGGGTTGAGGGTTGAGGGATTAGGGTTTAAGGTATAGTGTTGAGGGTTTAGGGATAGGGTTTAGGGTTGAGGGATTAGAGTGAAGGGTTGAGGGATTAGGATTTGACGTTGAGGGTTGAGGCTTTAGGGTTTAGGGTTTAGGGATAGGGTTGAGGGTCGAGGGATCAGAGTTAAGGGTTGAGGGTTGAGGTTTAAGGGTCAAGGATTTAGGGATAGGGTTAAGCATCAAGGGATTAGGGTTAAAGTAGAGTGTGGAGGGTATAAGGATTAGGGATAGGGTTGGAGGGTTTAGGGATTAGGGATTAGGGTTTAAGGTATAGTATCAAGTCTGTTGAGGATTTAGGAATAGGGATAGCATTTAGGGTGAGGGATTAGAGTTGAGGGATGACGGATTAGGGTTGAGGGTTGAGGGATTAGGGTTTAGGGATAAGGTTTAGGGTTGAGGATTGAGGGATTAGGGTTTAAGGTATAGTGTTGAGGGTTTAGGGATATGGTTTAGGGTTGAGGGATTAGAGTGAAGGGTTGAGGGATTAGGATTTGACGTTGAGGGTTGAGGCTTTAGGCTTTAGGGTTTATGGATAGGGTTGAGCATCGAGGGATCAGAGTTAAGGGTTGAGGGATTAGGGTTTGACCTTGAGGGTTGAGGGTTGAGGTTCGAGGGTCAAGGGGTTAGGGATAGGGTTGAGGGTCGAGGGATTATGGTTAAAGTAGAGTGTGGAGGGTATAAGGATTAGGGATAGGGTTAGAGGGTTTAGGGATTAGGGATTAGGGTTTAAGGTATAGTATCAAGTCTGTTAAGGGTTTAGGAATAGGGATAGCATTTAGGGTTTAGGGATGAGGGATTAGAGTTGAGGGATGATGGATTAGGGTTGAGGGTTGAGGGATTAAGGTTTAGGAATAAGGTTTAGGGTTGAGGGTTGAGGGATTAGGGTTTAAGGTATAGTGTTGAGGGTTTAGGGATAGGGTTTAGGGTTGAGGGATTAGAGTGAAGGGTTGAGGGCCGAGGGATCATAGTTAAGGGTTGAGGGATTAGGGTTTGACATTGAGGGTTGAGGGTTGAGGTTCGAGGGTCAAGGGTTTAGGGACAGGGTTGAGGGTCAAGGGATTAGGGTTAAAGTAGAGTGTGGAGGGTATAAAGATTAGGGATAGGGTTGGAGAGTTTAGGGATTAGGGTTTAAGGTATAGTATCGAGTCTGTTGAGGGTTTAGGAATAGGGATAGCATTTAGGGTTTAGGGATGAGGGATTAGAGTTGAGGGATGACAGATTAGGGATTAGGGTTTAGGGATAAGGTTTAGGGTTGAGGGTTGAGGGATTAGGGTTTAAGGTATAGTGTTGAGGGTTTAGGGATAGGGTTTAGGGTTGAGGGATTAGAGTGAAGGGTTGAGGGATTAGGATTTGACGTTGAGGGTTGAGGCTTTAGGGTTTAGGGTTTAGGGATAGAGTTGAGGGTCGAGGGATCAGAGTTAAGGGTTGACAGAACCCCTGCTATTTATGCTTGGATAAGGATTTGTCACAAACTAGAACTTCTACTTCCAAAGAAGATCTGTCTTTCTTCCTCGATGGGCATTTTCTATCAAGAACTTGATTATGAGGGCTTGCCCCTTCATTGTTATGCCTATCATATGGTGGAGAATCTGGCAAGCTCTTGCAGGAAACATGAAAAGTTCTCCCTCAAAAACCTTGTGGTCATTCAAGTCTGAAGGGGAAGGTTTGGAAAGAGAAATTCACAAGATGTGATCAATCTATAGCAGGACAAAACGTGAGCGTGTTATAATGCGCTTGCATTTTGTCTTGCTATAGAAATGGTAAAAAAGTGTTGACCCCTGTGATCCAGGCCCACATGCTCTATTTTCATACTGATTCTACGCGTGCTCTGACAAAAAAGAAGTGCTTTCATGCTGTTGGGAAGTTCACATGCACATTTGACACATTGTACCACCTTTGCATGATCTTTCCACCACCTTTTCTGCTTTGCCAACTTGAGAAGGAGGAAATAACATAGTTTTTACACCAAGTTTGATATATATCTATTCAAGTTTCAATTTTTGTAGTGTTGCAATGTTAATTGTGATTCAATTTTAGGAATTTAACATTATAGATTGGTTAATAGTATTGTTGCTAGTAATTATATTTGAGTGTTATTCAATTTAACATTGAAAAGGAAGCAAGTGGTGAAAAACTCAAATTATTGAGGAGTTTGATGCAAGAAAAAAAAAACACTACATAATTGGCTACTCTCTCCATTCGAATCTTCATTTTTTAGGTATGTCAAGTCTTTACATGCATGTTCTTTACATTTTCCTTAATTTGGATTGAATTACTTTATCATACATGTTTAAAATAGACACATTCCCAATCAAGAAAGTAGCCTACAATCTCACATGATGCCATGTATATTTTCTACACTTGGGCTCTTTAATAATTATGTGTAATAAACAGACCTTAACATACCATGATGTCAAACTATACAAGAATAAATTCTTACAACATAATAAAAATACAATCCCACTATTATCTTGTATCCATTTCTTTCTTTATCATGCTACAGACAAATTCTCCATCATGCCGAGGAAATGATCAAGAATTAAACCAACACAGGAAGAGATAGAAGCTAAGAATGCAAAGAAAGCAGTGGCTATGATGTAAATTCAAATCAAACTTAAAATCTCTGACTTGGATATTTTCTAAAAGTTGGATATTTATATAGCAGACTTAACTTATTACTTTCTTTTGTATTTCGGATGCAATTTCCCAATTCTCATACACTTCTAATTTTTGTGTCGATCCGTGGTATTGCAGGGCAAAGACATTGATATAAATATGTGAGTGATGGTAGGAGTCACATCTGTGATAGACGTGACTCCTCAAGGAGTCACGCCTATCACAGGTGTGACTTTGTCACCATTTGTATTGTAATTAGTTTCACTGATTTTAACAGTTACTAATCACCGTTTAGAATGTAGAAGATGTTTATGCTTTGGTAATATATCATTCGATCATGCTATATTGATATTTATCTTAACATTGCTTATATATTAAGTATGAATATATAAGTAATATTTAATATTACTTATATATTCATATTTATTATTATGTTATCTGATCGAAGCTACAAACAACTCAACACTCCCTCTTAGCTCGAGAAGATAACAATATCACAATAATCTCTGTGAATATCAATTATCTGATCTATAATAAATTACTCAAAGTAATTTAATATCACATAACTCATGATATATAGTATCACCTATCTCATGATACGTAGCATCACCTACCTCGTGATACTAAAGGATATACTATACTCGAGAACATTACATTCTCCTTATATATATCCCAGTTATGGTATGTACACTGACATTAAGTCACATAATGTCTACCATAACTTAATCATGATAACTCCATGATCCATACCAATATCAAGTCACATGATATCAGTCTAATGAACATTATAAGATCGTCACCTTATAATGTTAGGTACAAGTGTAGATTATCCAAAAAATCGTCACCTTTTGGAAATAAACACAGAATGGGTAGGCCCGTAATGTCATAGAGTCACACATATGACACAAGATGTTTACACATTAAACATCTTTAATATATTAGTACAAATTGATTAGAATTTTATGTTTCAATCATACCAAGAATTTTTTTTGAAGTATTCAACTTTTACCTTGAGGAGTGGTTTAGTAAGAATATCTGCAGTTTGATCTCCTCTACTGATATACTCCAACTAAATCACATTCCTTTCCACCATATCACACACATAGTGATGAGGAATCTCAATATGTTTAGATCTATCATGGAATACTGGATTCACAGATAGCTTAATAAAGCTTTGATTGTCCCAGTGGATGATAGTTGGTTTCAGAGGTTTACCAAATAATCCCACAAGCAATTTTCTAAGCCATACTGCCTCTCTAGTAGCCATAAAAGCTGCAATATATTTGGCTTTTGTAGAACTCTGAGCAACTGAAGATTGTTTTCTGCTGATCCGCGATATCATTGTTGACCCTAAACTGAAACAACATCTAGAGGTGCTCTTCCGGTCAGTTACACTTCCAGCCCAATATGAATCTGTGAATCCATGTAGATCTAAGTCAACCTTTTCATATTTTAAGCCATAATTTAGAGTACCTTGAAGGTATCTCATTATATGTTTCACAGCCACAAGATGTATCTCCTTGGGCTCACACATAAACTGACTTAAGGCATTTACAACATAACAGATATTAGGTCTGGTATTGACCAAATACATCAAGGACCTAATTATCTGTTTGTACAAAGTGGGATCTACCTGTTGGTACCTGAATATGTATATGCAGGCCCCTTCCAAAAAGTCCAAAAAATTCTAACACTTTCAGCCTCTGCAGTTGTAAAAAATGCAAAAAATTAGTTAAGGTGCAGGTGTTTTTGTATATACAAGGGTCTTTGTATATACATGCAAGTCAAAATATGCATTGGTAGGTCAGAAATCTCTATCGGCCTCCAAAAAATTGATAAAAATTGAGTTGTATGCATTTTCAATACATATCGGGCTCAAAGGGAATATGTACAAGGGCGGAATGTACATTAAAGATTCTAAGAATATTCACTGCTTGGATACTGGGTTGCATGTATATTTGGTTTGTATGTTCAGACATACAACAGTTAGATACAAAGAAAAGATACATTGCAGGTATATTCCATGGAAGATTCCCATTTGTATATTCGACATACAAGGGAAATGTACATTGAAAAATATACAAAGGCTGGCACGCATACATTTGCTACAGTGCAGCAGGAATACAATTGGGGGGGCCCGCAGGTATATGTAAGTGAGTTTGTATATGGTCGATATACAAAAGAGGAGATACATTCCGGACCTGATAGAAATTTCAGGTTGCTTCATAAACATTTTGGGGTCCGTGGCGTGCATGTATATAGCATTTGTACATGCCGATATGCAAAAGGTGAGGTACAAGCCAGATTTCAAGGTGAATGTAATGTGTTTCATAATTTTTGGGATCTGCCTTGTATGTATATTGGGCGCTTGTATGTACAAGTATACATTGAGATATGCAAGCAAGGGGAGGTGCAACCCGGACGCAACGGAGGAGTTAAGATGTGGTGAATAGTCTTTTGGCGCCCGTGGGTTGTATAATGTGCTTGTATATGTTGATATACAAGCAAAGATACAAAGGTCAAGATGCAAGCCGGACCCGAATAAGTTTCCAATTTGCTTCATAATATTTTGGGGTCCGCCTTGTATATTAAACTATTGCATGTATATGCATTTTGCATATACAAAGGATTTTCGAAAGGTGAACAGTGGCGATTGTAAATGCAAATGTTTTTCACATATACAAGGGCGAAAGTGGCAAAATGGTGATTGGAAAAGTCAGCGATGGATGCATAGGGTGCCGACATGGCACGACCTCATTGGTGGGTGACTTTTCAGCAGGTTTTGGAGCCGTTAAATTGTAGCGATGGAATCAGGATCAATGGTTAGGTTTTAAGGTTTCATGCGGTGGATTTTCCTTACGTCTGCGACCATTTTTGGGTAGGAAGACTCCAGTTGCGTCCACTGCTGCATTCTGAGAGAGCTATGGGTAGCTGAAGCATTAATGGTAGTTGGAGAGGCATGATGGACAGGTTAACCACCCAATTGAAGAGAAAATCCCTGGGTGACGGTGCAGATCCTGATCTCACCTATTTTGTCCTCTATTTCCCATCTGCTACATTAACTATTTTGAGCACCATTTTCTAATGCATTGTATCTGGCAGAATTTTGATTTGCCTTGTAATTAATTTTGCTGAGTGTACAGTTTTGGTATAAAAGCCAAACTGTGTTACTCATTGTGGTTGTTGAAAACTTGGGCAATTTTGGGGGAAAAATAATGAAATACAGAGCATTTCCTGTCTGTTTTATCTCTGTGGAGTTTATGTGTTGCATCTTGCACATATGTTCAGTTTCAGTGTTAATGTTATATGAAAAATGCCTTTGTTGCATGTATTTATCTATTTGTCTCCATGTGTTGCATGTAGTTTCTTCTTTTGAATCTGGTTGCTAAGGGTTTCATAGATTTAGGGATACAGGCTTCTGTATTGCATGTTTGATCTTTTGACTTCCATTCAAGGAGTGGATTAAATCTGTCTTAAGTTAAATCTGAAGAAGAACGTATGTCAACTGGGATGCTTGTAAGTATGAACAGTTAAATAGTCATCCTTGGGTGATGTTTGTAAGGCAAGCATCAGTTCTAACCCCTTGAAACTTGAATGACAGTTGCAAGCCATTCTTATGTATACGTCTAGTTGACTCCTTGCCCTGGGATAAGGCACCGGTCTGTTCTTGTGAAGTAGTTATGATCCAAAACCCCCTATCTTGCATCCAATCCATCAAACTAATCATTCCATTATCCCAACCTGTTAGTTGTAGGAGTAGGATTAGGAACCCCTGCATACTCTCTTCCTTAACCAGACACATATGTCCAAGAATGTTGCTAACCTTGTGATTTGTCACACAAATCTTGGTCCTAAAATGAGAGTATTCTGCCTGTTATCACAAAGCTAAATCTTAATGTCATTGGGTGAGTCAAAGTGTCAAATCTTTAGCAAATAGGGATACCCCCCTTGGTGCGGCAGAACTAGAAGTGAAGGGGAGGCAGCTCACATAACCGCCTGTATTCGTTGGCTGAATTAGCCTATGCGTAGGACCTGGCAAACCCTCTGCCGATCCAGAAAAATTACCAACACTGCCAATGGAGAATCTGCTGCTGCTTCCTTCAATTTTTGAAGATTTGTTTCCATGGGGGAAGACATAGGTCTACATTACATCATACCAAACCTTTTTAATATATCAATTGTGTACTTCCCTTAGTTTAGAATAATATAGTCTAATTTCTGCCATACTTCCAGTCCAAGGAAGTAGTGTAATAGACCTAAGTCCTTCATGTCAAATTCTGAAGCTAGATCTTTCTTACACTAATCAATAAGGTAATTTTCTCCTGTAATCAATTGATCATCAACATATAATATCAATATTAACATATTACCTTTTCTTTGTTTGAAGTAGAGATTTGGATCTGCATCATTCTTTGAGAAGCCTAATCTCAAGAGATAACTGTCAATTCTTTCATACTAGGCTCTGGGGGCCTGTTTAAGTTCGTATAGAGCTTTCTTTAATTTACATACATGGGATCTTGCATAGTGAATCTCAAATCCTTCAGGTTGCTCTAAGTAAACCTCTTTTTCAATGGTTCCATTTAAGAAAGTAATTTTTACGTCCATTTGATGGACTTTCCACCCTTTGGCTGCTGTAATAGCTAGAACTACCCTGACTGATGTATATCGAGCAACTGGAGCAAAGGTTTCATCATAATCAATTCCTTCCTTTTATGAAAATCCTCTGGCTACAAATCTTGCTTTGTATTTCCCTATACTGCCATCTACAGCATGTTTGATTTTAAATAGCCATTTTGAAGAAACAACAGATTTCCCTTTTGGTCTAGGTACTATATCCCACACATCATTCTTCAGGATGGATTGATACTCCTTTGTCATGGTATCCTTCCATATTTGGTGCTTAAGAGCTTCTATAGCACTAGGAGGTTCTGATTTAATGAATTCACTCATTAAAGCTACATAACTAGAGAATCTCTTAGGTCTTGTGCTTTCCCTAAAAGTCCCTGATGGAGCAGCATAATTTTTAGCTTCTTCCATTATTTTGGTGGCCTAGAGTGGTCTTTTCTTGGGATTTTCTAGTGATGTGATTTGTTCATGGTTTACCTCTTCCTCAGGATACTCCCTCTGAAACTCAGGTGTAGGATCCTCT
Organism: Cunninghamia lanceolata; assembly: GCA_027924645.1. Classification (NCBI taxonomy): domain Eukaryota; kingdom Viridiplantae; phylum Streptophyta; class Pinopsida; order Cupressales; family Cupressaceae; genus Cunninghamia; species Cunninghamia lanceolata. The sequence continues at coordinate 17,294,262 of BSBN01000112.1, read as the reverse complement.
TCTATGCTTGAGTTGGAAGTTTGAATTTCTGACTCAATATCATTTCTGGCTCTTTTGAAAGCTATGTCTTCCTCAAAAAACACATCTCTGCTTAGTTCAATCTGTCTTTGACCAGGTATATATATTCTATAAGCTTTTGATGTTTCACTGTAGCCTACAAAGATGCCTTTTCTCCCAGAAGGTTCTAGCTTAGTTCTTTTCTCTTTGGGCACATGAATGTAAATAGGATAACCAAATATCCTTAAATGACTAATGTCTGGTTTTGTGCCAGTGAAGGCTTCTTCAGGAGTTTTGTCATCAATATGAGAGTGAGGACATCTGTTCTGTATATAGACAATAGTACTAGATGCTTCTGCCCAAAGTGAAGTGTCTATATTCTGATCAAGTAACATAGCCCTGGCAGCTTCTACAATGGTTCTATTTTTTTTCTTCTGCAACTCCATTTTGTTGAGGATTATAAGGTACAGTGAACTCCCTCTTAATCTCATTTTCATATTCATAATCATTTATATTCACTTTCATATTGATATTTATATCCATATTCATATTCATGATCAAAGGCCTTATGCTCTACCCTTGAGAGGATCATGTGTCGCCCTATCATTAATCCATCTCTAGCTCCATAGGTATGGTTCATTGAGGAGCCATTAACCATCCCATACGGAGGCACAAAGGATTCACTCCCACACAGAGTTCTTCACCATATGGCTTGATGAAACTTCATGTCCACACAACATTCTTCATCCCACCAAGAGTCACCTCACACCAGGCACATTTAACATTGATGAGCTCATCATTACCATAGGCCCAAGGACTTCACACCCATACAATGTTCTTCATCTCTTGGCTCAAGGGACTTCACACCCACACAATGTTCTTCATCCACTTGAGGGTTACCTAGGTCCAACATACAATCTCCTAACTTACCCATACACCTCGGATAACGAGATGATTAATGATGAGGCTAATCCTTTTCTTGGATATAGCACAATACTATGATTTCTAAGTCTTTGTTGATATTTCATATGATGACTTATCATTTTGGCCTCATATCATAGGGCCCATCACATATGATCTAATGTTTGATCACTTTCCATTATCATTATTGATCATGTTCATTCTATATATACACATTTATCATATTAATTCATTTTTCCTTGTATATTCATTTATAATGACATTCATTTGTTCATCCATTATATGTAATCAAGATTCCATATTCATGATGATAATGTACATAAATATCCTATGCCAATTATATGACTAATTTCATTTGATTGCTATTCTAGTCAATATAATGTAATGCATTCCTATAAGCTAATCATATCTTATTTCATGTCATTCATTTCTATCATTTACCAATGTATCATTGAGTAATGTATTTACAACTATATATTACTTATTGTAATATGAATATGCATATCTTCAGAAATTGTCTTAAGACATTTATAAGTTCAATATATAATAGAGATTCCATACCTTTGCTGATTTAATTTCAAATCGATTGATTCCTCTCCTTCCTTGATGCATATCGATCTTCTTCATTGACTCCTTTTATTTCCCTTTGAGGGATGCAACTTCACCAATCATTACAAATTTTTTCATATATTATTTGCTCATGATTGCTGCTGTCTTTAATTAGATCTGTTCTCCTAACATAGATTGCTGCTCCTTATACTCATGGATCGCTGTTATGAAGATAATGATTTACGCATCTTGATTTTCTTTACACCCTTTTCTTTTTGCTGTTCTTTCCTTCCAATGTCTTTGAATTGGATTGCTGCTGCCATTTGAGAAATGAGATGTATTAAATCTGAATTTCTCAAGTTCAATTTTTTGCTTGGATTCTGCTTAACTTGGTTCTGATACCATGTAAATTCAAATCGAACTTAAAATCTCTGACTTGGATATTTTCTAAAAGTTGGATATTTATATAACAGACTTAACTTATTACTTTCTTTTGTATTTCAGATGCAATTTCCCAATTCTCATACACTTCTGATTTTTGTGTCGATCCGTGGTATTGCAGGGCAAAGACATTGATATAAATATGTGAGTGACGGTAGGAGTCACATCTGTGATAGACGTGACTCCTTAAGGAGTCACGCCTATCAAAGGTGTGACTTTGTCACCATTTGTATTGCAATCGGTTTCACTAATTTTAACAGTTACTAATCACTGTTTAGAATGCAGAAGATGTTTATGCTTTGGTAATATGTCATTTGATAATGCTATATTTATATTTATCTTAACATAGCTTATATATTAAGTATGAATATATAAGTAATATTTAATATTACTTATATATTCATATTTATTATTATGTTATCTGATCGAAGCTACAAACAACTCAACATATGAGGCAACTTCGTGAGAAGAGGAAATTGGACACGATAAATGAAGACATACCAATTGAAGAGGAACCACAACCATCACAAAGAGATATGGTATTGGCAGCACAAAGAGAACGAATGCAAAAACTTCATGCTACGAGAGATTTGAATACCATAGTTGGAGACACGTCCTCTACCGTAAGTCAACATGTAGGGACACCATATACCACATCTCAAGTTGAGAGTACATCATCACTCACATGATAGATGATACTAACATTGCACCATATGAGGACTGTTGTACACTGACAGGATCAAATGAGATGCACTCTTTCAAAAGCTCAATTGCAGGTTCATGGAGTATCCATACATGAAAGATGTCATGCTTTTGTTCTTCCTATACAATTCAAGTCTGGGATGAGTGCGAGTCAAAGGAGTGGGTTGACGAATGGCAGTTAAGTTATCTTAGCCCACTTGACATGTATCAACCCCCGACGACACTGGAACTAACACATATGGAATCATCAGTTGACTTTGACCACATATCAGATTTAGTTCAACTAAGTAATATAGGGCATGTATATGCATCTAATTTCATCTAGTTCAACCAGGTAATGTCATCTTACTTTGTAGTGTTTTTGTAATGTTGACTAATTTCATTTAATTTGCTACACATATCAATGTAGGGCATGTATATGCAGTTATTGCAGATGAAGATAATGAAGAGGGAACATATTATTACTTATGCCATTGTGTTGAGGCCAAAAAGAAATTGGAGGCCCCTGTTACAGATGGAGAAAACATCGAATACCCTACCGGCTCAGTGGTTATTACTGGAACATGGATTAGAAGGTACCCACATAAGAGTGTTAATGTTTGGCTATTTCAGGACTTTGACACACATCGGAAGATTCTTCATTACTTGAACCTTGTCATGGCATCCAATGTTCATTTGATAAAGTATCGGGGTAGACCATTGAACAAAATCTTGTGGAAGGTGCGTGAGTTTGACCATGAAGCAATACTTGACACAATAAAGAGTAGAGCAGACCCGAATGGTTCATTGGATTAATTTGTAAGTATTCACATTGATTTTGTAAAGTCATGTTACATTGAGTTGTAAGTATGCACATTAATTTGTAAGGTTTGTCTTTTTTTAATTTCCTGCTGCATTTTTACACATATACATATTTTTACATCATCATGTTATGCACTTTTGGTGTCTTGCTCCTGATGCGACCAAACTGACTGTTCCAATGCATCTGGATGGGTACATTTAGGCTAGGCATTGTTCTATTTTTCACCCAAACATGTCAAAATAGTTTGAGCTACATTGTACCAACGATATCCCTGAAGAGTCCAAAGTGCAAAAAGACATCAATCTTTGACGAGATGTTAGTCAAAAACCATCACTTAGAAACATTTCATCTAAGGAAACTCGATCATGTAGAGTGCCTCTACAATAACCTCTCTCAGTTTTTTATATCTCTGAGGCATTTGCCTGTGGTGAAAGGTTTTCTGCTGCCCCAAAAATCGTCAGAAGGAGGCAGTGTAAAGTTGCAAAGGGGTGTAACTTTTATCCTGCTCTTGATGCGACCAAAGTGACTATTCCAACGCATCCGGATGGGTACATTTATGCTAGGCATGGTCCTATTTCACCCAAAAATGTCGAAACAGTCCGAGCTACATTGTACCGATGATATCCCTGAAGAGTCCAAAGTGCAAAAAGGAAGAAATCTTTGACGAGATGTTACTCAAAAACCATGTCACTTAGAAACATTTCGTCTGAGGCAACGCGATCACGTAGAGTGCTTCTACAATAACCTCTCTCAGTTTTTTATATCTCTGAGGCATTTGCCCGTGGTGAAAAGTTTTTTGCTGCCCCAAAAATTGTCGGAAGGAGGCAGTGTAAAGTTGCAAAGGGGTGTAACTTTTGTCTTGTTCTTTATGTGACCAAACTGACTATTCCAACGCGTCTGGATGGGTACATTTACTCTAGGTATTGTCTTGTTTTCCACCCAAACATGTCGAAACAGTCTGAGCTACATTGTACCAACAATATCCCTGAAGAGTCCAAAGTGCAAAAAGGCAGCAATCTTTGATGAGATGTTACTCGAAAACTATGTAACTTAGAAACATTCTGTCTGAGGCAACGTGATCACGTAGAGTGCAAATGTAAGGGTACACAAGGGGAAAATCGCGCCTAGATGACTTAGTGCATTTCTATGACTTCATTCACATGTTTAAATGTTTGAGAAACTCTCCTTTACTAAGCGCTTGTCCTCATGTCAACGTTAAGCTTTATACCTCCTAGGCGCTCAATTAGGTGATGTCATTAGATACAACTTACCCTTCCATGTCCCCGTTTCTGGCTTGATCATCAAGTGAAGAATGGATTAGCCTATTGCTCATTCCTGGAGGCTAATTCAGAATGATGAGGGAATGAATTGGTTTTTGACTAACTCAATCTCATTATTTTGCAGGAACAAAGTCAGAAACTCAAAATTTGGCTAAGTCTGGAAAGCAAAAAGTTGACTCTTGGAGTCTAGGTGCCAATTTCACATCAAATTGTCCAAATGAGCGCCCAAGGATGTGGAGTCTTCAATCAGGGTTTGGAAGTGCAAGATGTTAAGAGCAACATCATTCAAGAATGCTCCACACCTAATAAAGGAATTTGAAGTCCTGAAGTCACCCAAAAAAGGTTAGGTACACTTTCTCTCTCCTCCAGCCTACAAGTGGCACCTAGCATAGAAGTATCATGTTAAGAAGCACATCAAACAAGGTGCTCTGGTAGGAAAAGTTGTTTGGCCTTCAAGATGAGGTTGCCTTAGTGAATTAAGTCAGGATGAAAGCCTATTCACTCTAGGCGCCAATCTCAAGTTGCACAATCATGAATGGGCGCCTAGAGCAATAAGGCGCTACATCATGGTTCCAGGACCTTGAAATGGTGCCCAAGCATGTAGGAGGAATTTTCAAGGAGCCAGAATGTTTTTGAAACTCTAAGGAACTAGTCCAAAGACTCTATGGCACCATCTTGATACCATTGAGTCAACTTTGGAACTCAAACATATTGAAACAAGGTCTAGGAAGCTAGGCGCCATCTCTTGCCAGTTCAACCTCTCAGATGTGCCAACATTGGAAAGACTCTTAATGAGCACCTAAGTTTGAATTGATCTTGTGATTGAAAGTTTGGTGATGTATTGGTGCAAGATGATCTTTAGTTGAAGCAATCTAAGTTCCAGGAAGGGTTTAGAAGTTATCAACCTCTTCACTAAGTTAGGTGCACTTTACAAGCTTTCTTACCCAAGAGTTGCACCTCATTAAGACAAGGTGCATCTTAACCTCTGAGACTTTTCCAAAGAAGCGCTTTAGTTTATTAGCACCTTTGGACCTTGTTTTGCATTCTAAAAGAGAAGGTGCACTTTGGAGGTATTTCTAACCCAGATTGATGCCTAGGTATAGTCATCTCTCTGGAGCATTACAATGTGTTTTAAAATGAAGGAGGACATTTCATAAGTTGGGGAATTGATCACTAAAGACCTTGGAGTGTTTGAATTACTCTAAGCAAGAAGGCGCATAAGACCTTGGAGTGTTTGAATTGATCACTGAAGACATTGGAGTGGATGATACACTATGGGAGTCACATGATTTTGTGGCGCATAAGCTCCACTAGGTTGTTGAAGATGTGGGAAAGTGTCATTACTAGTTTTTTGAAAAAAAAAATTTAGATAGGGAAGATTGAGTTTTTCTCAACCCTTGTGTTGAATGGATTCATTTGAACTTTTGGTCTTTCTATAGTTTTGTGCTTTAGAGGTTTCTCAACACCTCTAGCCTTTAGCATCCTGATCCATTGGACTAGTGTGGCTATGAGGTTGGAAAGTGTTGCAACCTCCATCCTTTAAACTTCTCCACCTTGTTATGGGTTGTTTTGAGTATTTTCACTTGCTTTCTCTTCAAGAATATTTTCTAATGATACCTGATGTGTCATAGATCATTCAACTTGATAAACAACATGGAGCGATTCTCATGCCTCCTATACTTCTTGCAAGTTTCTTTATAGATAGCTCACATCATTGTCCATCTAGGTGGTCATTTCCCTAAATATTATGATAAGATAATCCTATTAATGAACTTTGGATTGAATGAGAATCAACATGCTTTGTCTTGACTAGAATAGTTGGGATGGACAAAAATCTATTGATTCTAGGTTGGGTTGTTAAAGGTCAAGACGTTTTGGTGTCTAATGCCCTCTAAATCTAAATATTCAAAATCATAGTGGTTCAATAAGTTACAACAAACAGTCAGGTAGACAATAGACTATAAGGAACAAGGACTACACATGAATCCAAAACAACACCAGTCAATAAGGACATCACAAGCAACTCAACATTACTTCCAGAGGCGTTCATAAAAACAAAGGGGAGAACACAACTAGAGAATGCTAGACTATAGTAGAGATGAGTGTCTGATGCAGAGCACATAGTGGAAGCATAGAATTATCAACTTTTGAACCTTCGAACTCACTATTGGCGAGACAACATACCATCGACGAGCTTAAAATTTCATCAGCTGATAGGCCAATGCCACCATGACTCTATTTGATTTCACTTCTGACAAACATCCCATCATTGACTCTTATCAGTCAGATAGACCGCTATCGGTGACTTTATATCCTTTCACAATGATGTCTTTGTCACTTTGATATGAGACTCTAAGTCCCTCACCTATCGGTAGGACTTAATACCATTGGCACACTCAAAAACTCTTCTGCTGACACACTGATCTCACCAATGACAACCTTCAGACCACACCCATCGGTGAGACTCCAAACATTGGTGAACTCTAATCTCGTTGGGCCGATACACTGATGGATTTCTACTGTCGGTGTGACCCCCTTCATCGGCGAAGCTCTCAACTACTCTTTCGATGCGCCGATGGGATTATCTTCTGATACACTGATGTCTTCGACTTCGAACCACACTCATCGGCAAGACAGACCACTATTGGCGAAGCGTAACCAAGGTTTGCCGATACACCGATACGACCAACTCTTGACGTCGATACAAGGTTCTTTTGAAGGCAAAGGGTGCCTAGGCTTATGGGGCTCAATTTGATGTATTTATTGAAAGCTCAAGGTGAATTGATGCTTATTGAAATTCCACTTAGTTCTTCATTTGCATTCTAGGTGCCATTTCCTATTGACTTATATACTCCTCCTCATGCTAGGGTGCCATAATGAAGTGGTTTAGACAATAGGTGCACTTCACTTACTAGAGGCTTATTCTCCTTCCACCTTAGACGCACTTTTATGGTGGAACAGGTGTCAATGGTTGCCTTGTCTTAAATGAATGCTCTCTATGTTGGGTGCCCTTTTGAGGCTTTATGAGTTGTAAACTGCGCCTCAACCCTTCATGCTTGTTGCTCAATGTTTGAATGTTTAAGAAAGTCTCCTTTAGGTGCTCATCTTAATGACTTTTTCTCAAGGTGCAATCATCCTAATGACTTGGATATTCATCCTAGTGTTTCAGGATATCAGGCTACCAGACTTAGTCATTTTTCAAGATCTCAAACATAAAGAATAAGATGATGATTCATTTTTTTGTATTGCATAAAGTTGACATTCTATGCTACTCATAAAGAATATTAATATTTTCTGTTCAACATGATGATTCATTTTTTTTTAAATACAACTTTTATCTTTTAGTTCCAAAATGAGGTTTAGGTGATACTTGAATAACAATAGCTAGCTTATTGGATCAACAAACATCCTATGTAATACAATTGGACTTTAAATATTTGAAGTAGCCATCTACAAATATCCATTTAAACGTGTTTTTATAATGCAAGTATGGATGCCATCAATAAAAAAGATTTGTATTAACCAAATATCCATATAGGCATACATCAATATCTGTCGATATAAGTATATCATATATACAAAATACCCATATAGGATTACAAGAATGCCATATAGGCATAGAATGTCAACTATATACAATACAAAATATATGTCCACAAATGCCGTATGGGCATACAACAAAGGAACACAATAAAAAGTCATTCCCCTCTGGCTGGTGAAGAGAATAGATCACGGGCAGCCTTTGATCTTCTAGGGGATGGAGATGCGCATGTGGGTGGTCTAGTACGAACCCGAGGGCTACTCCTCCTATTTAGTTCTTCCTGCATCTTTAGCTATTACAATAAAAAGTATAGACATTAATATATAGAAATTACATGTTATAAAAAATGAAACATTTAACAAAATAATCACTTACTGCTAACATATAATCTATCTCCTCACTTGCCTCAGTAGCAGGAATAGGCCCTGGTGATGTCATGTCCTATAGAAACCATCTAGATAGAAATTAAACTTCAAATCAATAATCTTTTGATTTTTCAAAAATAGACAACTATAACAATGAATGTAAATTGAAATTTACTAATCTACCTCATACCCCTGTCAATGCCATGGAGCTATGAATTGCAGAGGCCACACCATGCTCCATTGCCCTCTGAACATGGGGAGGTGTCTCCGTAGCCTGCATCATCTGGAAATAAAACAACATTATTCAATTACGAAAACTATAATAGTGATGCAAATCATGGCTCCTAACATACACACACATTCATCTAAACATGGAAGTACACACAATAAAGCACACAAGTCACATACAAAAATCTAGTAAGTACAATTCATTCATTAAACTATTTATTTTATTACCTCCGTAAAGATTTGAAGTCCACCACCGCTGACAGGTGTTGCCGTGAAATCTGCAATATTAACCTATTCAACATCCAAAATCAGATATTAGAATACCATTCATATAACGATGCTATTCACATGTAATATTTATAATTGTTTACTAGTTACATACCCCGACAGTAGATGATCTAGTGTAAAATGTAGGTGGCGAACCACTGAAAACTGCATCGACGCTATGACCCTGAAATTTGATTAAAATCATGAATTTAAATTAGTTAATCTTGCATTTCAAAAATGAAATTTAATAAATTAAATTCAATAAACTTGCTAATATTTACTTGAGTATCAAGGCTGAAAGTCTCACTCAGGAGGGTATCTGTCATCACCATTTGCTCAACTGCAGATGTAGCCTATGCACCTGCATCCTGACTATCCATGGGGTCATAACCATAGGCTGACCCGCAAGTCTGACAAGTATGGGGTGGGACCCTACTCCGCGTACTATCTCCCAACCCACTCTGTGCTGCAGGACCGACATGCTCTATGATGCTCTGGGTCAAGGCACTAATGGACTGAAGTGTATCGAACTCAACACTCTCCTTCACAATGGAAGGGATAGAAACATGCTCGTGGGCTAGTCTGCTGATTACTCATCTCACTATTCGCTGTGGGTCAAGACGTGCCCCTGGTCTATCTTGTGCTGACCCCCCACCTCTACCCTGGAAGTCCTGCATATCAAAATAGTTTGGCACTTTATTGAGGACAAACTCGCAGTAGAGTTTCCTCAAAAAGTATTACGGGACCTCATTGTTATTGCATGGAGGATGGTCAAAAACCATCCACCACCTCTGCCCAAAATTGTCCCTTATCACTTGGTTGTTGCACCAATGGATAGGGAACCTCTTGCATGTAATGGGTGGACGTTGATTTGTTTGTGGGTTTGTGAAAATTGAACACAAGTCTAGTTTTGTAATTTGTAATTTTTTCACATCTTGGTATGATAGCTTGTCTGCATAATAATCTCTAAACTCTCTCCTCTTATCCATCCAACTAGTTATTTGCTTGCTAATTGAATCTACATTTGATAACATAGATTCAAGAGACTCGGCAAGCGTGGACCTATGCAAGGTTGAAGTGGAAGGATCTTTCAACCTTGCAATTATATCTTCAATTTATTTTTTGTTGTTTTCAATTTGCCCCATTATATTTTCTTGTGTTCCAGGGGCATGTTGAGGAATGGATGGAGGAGGTTGTTGTTCCGTAGGATTTTGTGGATTTTGAGGAGGAGGAGGAGGAGGAGGTGCATTAACATTTCCTGACAATTAACAAAATATACATCAAAAAACAACTCAAACCTAGCTATTTAGAAGCAAATTCAAACAAAAAGACAAATAAACTCACTCCTTTGGCATGCTTGACATCGTGGCGGCATTTTGGCGATGAATCGATAAGGTTTTTGTGTTGAATTGGGGAATCCAAAACGCAAGCGCGCTTCGTAGGGTTTGCAGACCACAGGAATTGTGGAGAAAAAAGAAATAAAATGAGATCACAACCTTTTTTTTATTATTTATAGTAGTTCATAACTCGCTCATGTTATAACGCGCTCGCGTTATGTATTATTTTTTTTTAAAAACCATTTGGCCACTTTTTGGCCCCCCATCTTTTTGCACTTACCCATGTGTCATTCAGTTTTATAGTTATTCTAAGTCAATCTGATCAGCATGAATGCATATTTATCATATATTTTGTTTGAAATGACGTCCTTTGTTCATTCTCATTATGGTCAATCAAAATTATAAAAGTTACATGATTGAGTGTCTAATATGCAAACGTCTTTACTCCTAAGTTTGATGCTCCTGTTGGTTTCATAATATTGTTGATGCATTCTTGACATTAGTCTGCCATGCCAAAGCTGTTGTGATTTTTCAAGTTCTTAAGGTGTTAAAATTAGCATACCATTGATTCACCCCCCCTCTCAGTGGTATTGTACTCCAACATTGCCTCCTTGAATGTTATTGCATTGATTATGATGTTGATGTGAATCCATGAGTATTTGAATGGTATTATGTTTGTTAGTTCTCCCTACTTGCGATGTAGATATAAGCGTTAAGGACATAATACTGTGGTTGTCTCTTTCAATTATTATTGCATTGCCAATTTGTGTGCTAGAAGCCTGTTTCCAAGTCTTCCAAAGGCAAATTGGTTAGTTGGAGAGAATTCCAACCTTCTTAGAGAAGGTTTGATTAGTCTTGTGTAGCAATTGTTCTTGGTTTTGATTTCAGTTGGTTAGATGGAGCCTTTTGGTGCTTTTAGAATCAATTTTTGAATTTTCAGGTGCCCTCCAAACTTTTTGGAGGAGCAAGCTATTTTTAGTAAGTCTCCCGGTTGCCACCGATCATTGTCCTAAGTCTTTGATATCATATTGGTATATTCAGAATTGCAAAATTATATCATTTGGATGCTTTCCGCAGCTTGGGTATATTATTGAGTTATTCAATTAAAAATTCACGTATGTTGTCTAATGTTGGAAATATTAAAATGGACGATTAAGTGTGATAGATCATTTTAAAGGTATTGAAAAGTTATTTCAAATTGATGCCTTGGAAAAGGGACTTTATTCATGCCAAAATATTATTACTCCTCAAAAAGGTCAAAGTGCTACATAAAGCTAATTATTTATTCTTATAAAAAGAGTTGTTGAAGCAAAAATGAGAAGTAAAAAAATTTATAAAAGGAAATATGGAGACCCACCTTATTCATTAATGACATTTTAATTTATTGAAGTCTCTTCGAGAGTTGAAATCTTTAGTTCTACAAACCCTAGGTCAAAAACCCTACATTCAAATTTCACGCTTGTACTGAATGATGTGCCATTTGATTCTACACTGTTTGGTTATTGTTTTATGGAATTATATATTGCTACAGAGTTTTCCACGTGTGCAGATGGTTACAGGTTAGAAGGGTTTTTGCAGAAGATCATTTCTACAGAAAATTGGGTATTTGCCTTGCAGGAGGTTTCATTGATAAATTTGTACTTCTACTGTACCTCTGGTATATCATCCTTTATCAACAAATTTAGTCACATTGAAGGCCAAAGATTTGAGTATTTTATTTCAATTATTTGTTTGTTTGTAACAGCTAAATATATTGTTGAATGTTTGTTTTCTATGATAACAAGAACATCATACCATTTTTTGTAATGTCACTTCTTGTCCTTAATTTTTTGTGAGAAATTATATCTTAAATTGTCAAAGAAGTTGCCCACACCAAATGAACTTAGAAAATCAGTGTAAGCAACAATAATGTAAAGTGTTTGACAAATTTTTAGTACACTTGAAATCATTGTATTACCTAATTTGTGATTAAGTTAATCAAATGTTTGGTCTGACTGCATACTGTAGAGTGATGATAACAAGCAAAAACAAGGGTAAACAATTGCAAGGGTGACACAACAACAGGTAATGGCCACAAAATAAAGCTATCAGTTGGTTCTCTCTTATTGTCAAAGAGAGGATGTCCCCATTGAGAAAAGGCATTAGTGTAAATAACACTTTCATGTTCTTAACGACCCTCAGTTGGCTTACAACAATCATAATTTATGAGTCTTCTAACAAGAACTCTTCACCAATTCACCCTCAGTTCCATCCATCAATGAGTATTTTGTATGATTCTTTTCAAGCACCTTACCAATTGAGTCGTTTATTTTATTTGAAAAAATAGAAGCATAGCTAAGCTTGTCACGTGGGGTAAAATAATCAACTTCATCAAACCAAAGGCATGAAAAGAGATTTGGGGTGTGAGTTCACACAATAAATGACCCCTCAGGTAGATGACTTAGAAGGAGCTTGTTTGGATTTGTGGCATTAAATCTTGTAAGGCCATCAAATTGGTAAAATGCAAGCTCTTCATTAATGATAGTTTGATTAAACTTGTTTAGCTTCTTGTTTTGCATCACCTCTTCCCACACGTAGTGACAATCATAGTGATTCAAAATAGCATATTCAAATCCTCGATGCCACTGAAAGTATTCAAATATTTGGAGTGGATCGCTTTGGAGTTGCAACTCATTGTCAAGCCATGTAGTGTACTTGGCAAATGAAAAACATGATGAGTCAAGAATTTTGGCACCTTCCCTCTCTGACGCATATTTGTTTATAGTAAATTTATAATAAAAACAATCTTACATAAGCCTATGTACTCTTTGTCATCAGGATGTCAACCCTCTGCGGACATTGTATTCAATGTTCTCTCATCAATAAATATTATGGAACACACATTCTTCTTGGATGACTATGTAACCTTTTTACCAGGTGGTATCCTTAAGTTATTTGAGTTTCCAAAGATGTATGATGAAACAACAATGTGGTAAGTATTCAAAAACTATGCATCCTTTTTAGACAAATCAAATCCAGTACTTGGGAAGCCTTTAGGCCCATTTGCGAAGCCACAATGAATTCTCTGGCCATGAGCATTAAATGAGAATTCCCTCTCACCAAGGTTCTAATGTTGACTAGATCTTGTTCCCAAATTTCAACTACATTTGGTTTCTCTTCATTTTCTACATAGTATAGATAAAACTTTACAAATTATAAATTATATTCTAGCTCTACAAATTGAGGTGTAGAGTTCAAGAATTTTATCTTCGAAAAAGAACAAGAAAGATTGGCTTGATCACATTAAATGAGATGATACGCTATCATGATCTTTTGATCTATCATTATATTTTCAGCAAATATCCTAGGCAAGTAGTACAAACTCATGATTGTCGTTGTTGACATCCAAAATGATAATAAAATGTTGAATCCTCTACCATGATGAATTACGAGAGTGTTGTGAATGGCACAATCCCATTCCTTTGTGCAGAGCCAATTTTGTATTTGAGTAAAAGGATCTAGGTGTCCTTTACCGCAGGTTGTATCTCTCACTCTATCACCCCTCTTTGCATGTTTTCCATAGTGACAAAAATTTGGCAGTGACATAGGAAACACCAAGTCTGAAATATCTTAATTATTTAGGCTATGAACAAAATTTTTATCTAATGAGGGTGAATTAAGTGAAGAGTTCTTTTCAGAAGACTATCATAAATTCTGATTGAGGTAAGCCAACTGAAGGTCTTTATGAACATGAAAGTGCTATTTACACTAATGCCTTTTCTCAATGGGGACATCCTCTCTTTGACAATAAGAGAGAACCAATTGATAGCTCAGAGGATGTTAGTTCAAGTCTAGTAGGCAGTGAACCTATATATGAATGGGAAGAGTGCATTTTAGCTGATACTGTGCTTCCGATATATGAAAATAGGGAGCCTCTCTATGAGCATGAAGTAACTTTAACATAATAGGCGGACAAACAAGTAGTTTTGCAAGATTCAGTTGATGCCAAAAAGGAAATTGATCTACAGATTGACTATTCCTTTACTCGGTTAAGAACTATGTTATTGCAAGATCTCTTTTTGTTTCTTCTCTTTGAGGATGAGCAGGAACTTTCTTAAATTACAGATCTTGCCAGTTTCCAACTTTTGGTTTTGTTATTAAGAGTTATGGGGAAATACAAGTACATGAACTAAAAGAATACTGGTGTCCTCATACTTTAGAGGATGGTATTAACATTAATTCATTAAAGGACTATATGGACAATTTGGTTGAGGCTAGTATACTAACAATTCACCAAGGAATCACTATAGTACAAAGTTAGAAATAACCAATATAATGAGAGAAGCGTTACTTGGTGTAGAGTTTTCAATTTCTCAGAGAGTGTTGCAGTAGAAGCTAATTACATCCCAAGGAGGATCAATGTCTTGCAATTATAAATCTCCATGTTTGATTTGGGATCCTGGTAATTCCAAGAGCATCCTAGCTTGTGATTGCTTGAGGACAAGCAATCTTGGGTAGGGCAGACTCTAATGTCTGGTTTTAAAAATCAAGTCATCACTAAGGGAATAAAGCAAACTGGTGGTATTGCCAAATAGAAATATGGCGCAAATGTTTACGATGAGGCCTCTAAGCATAAAGATTTACCACACTATAGATCAGGGAGAGACAATGTGAAGAAGAAGAGCTCAATGTTGGATATCATCTTATACTTACCAGTTCATGCAAGCATGTTAAACCAACTTCATTTAGAGCTTGACAAATAGTTGAAAGAATCAAGAAAACCATTGCTTCACTAATTCTCTCAACATAAACTCCTTATGCTTCTCCCTCAGGGTTGGTAGAACTTGAGTTTAACAATTGAGACAATTAAAACAAAGACCAAGATGTACAGTCCAAAGAATGAAACATCATTGTTGTTAAATTTAAAATAAAAATTGTAAAGCTTTTTAGTCAGCTAAGATTACATCCACCATCCTAAGATGACAATATAATAACACACAATTTAAGTGGAAAACCTATCAAGACATATGGGAGAACAATGAAAATAACAAAAAATGCTATGTCATATAATTCAAATTGGACCCTGCTTCAGACAATTATTGCATCAACACGACATGGAACTTGCGAGTCTGAATAAATTAGAATTCCTTCCTCTAACATCAGATAGAGAGAAACAAAGACTGTTGCACCTCAGTGAGTAAAAGACAGTTAGTTCTACCAGGTTTAAATGCAGAAAGGGTCTATAAATCTTAATCTTTTGAAACGGTCCACGTCTGCTCATTCTGTCTGCCATAATTTGTTCCTTCTTTTGTGCAATAATTAACAATTGCAATATTCTTTCTATAAAACAATTCTTTCTTGGGACCACAATTTATATACATAATATTGACTGACTGACCTCTCTATCATAGAACTGAGCTGACAGAAATGCATGTAATATGGGTTGTTTCATGTTTCTAAGCCTTGCAATCCGTCTGCAATGGTGAATAGGCATTGCGGATGGGAAATCCATTATTTGAAAAAATTGCATCGACAAAGGTCGTGCACCCAAAACAACTTTATGTTGTAGCCATTACCTGCTGTTGTGTGAGCCCTGCAATTGTTTACTCTCATTTTTGGTTGGATTATCTCTCTGCAGTATGTAGTCAGCCAAATGTTTGATTAACTTATTCACAAATTAAGTAATAAAATAATTAGAAAGCATCATGTTTCTACAAAGGTTGGCATTTACTCGTGTATTTTCTTTGGGTTTCATATTGGATGTTTGCACACAGATGTAATAAAATATCTGACACTATGTTGGCATATTGCATTGTCTCTCTCACAGATCTGCCATAAGCATTTTCAGATTTGCCAAAAAATGGTGTTGGCACCGTTAGACTCTGTTCAATGAGTTTTACTCTTCTTGGTAGTATATCACAAACCCTTGGTTCCCTCAATAATGATTATTGTAAAATATTTTTCCATTCTTCTCTCAGAATAAGGTCCCCTCATATACCCTAGATTACTAGATGGATGGTCTAACACAACAGCCACTTGCACGCCTTATTTATACAATGGACCCACTTTTCTCATTCAGAGGGTTTGGGCAGCCTATCTTAGGTTCACATTATAACTTAATTGCTACATAGTTATAAGAGAAATATAAATATTATTAAGTACTTGTCATGTCCCGATATTAAGGTATTGTTTAAATTAAAGATTTTATGCCTTTGGGCCTAGGAGAGTTGGATCACTAGGATACCCTTTTGAGACCTCACTCCCCTATCATAGGTATAGTGTTATAAGGAGGCCAATCATGAGGAATAATTAAAGATGGCAAGATGAGGGGATAACGGATAAATTAGAATCCTCACTAGGTACGCCACCTCATATGAATGGCATGGGCCACATGAGGCCAAGGAGGTTTTGCCTTTTAGTTGAAGGGTTTTGCCCTTGGGCCTAGAGAGGCTAAGTCACCCCATCGAGTCACTCTCTTCCATGCTTTCTTATGATTGATCATCCTAAGGTAAGATTCAATTGAGTTTATTAATTGTTATGGACTTACTGATGTTTAAGATTTGTAACTTGTTGCAGGGATTAAATCTAGACAAGGTACTCTCTAAACCTTTGTTTACTTGGAAATTGATAATTTAGAAAAAAATAGAGTTGTCCCAAAAGGGGACATTACAGTACTTGATCATTTCTTCCATATTAAGTTTGCTTATTTGAGGAATTCCTGGTAGATGTATAAAATCTAAATTGGTCAAATTTTCCGTTCTCTAAATTAATGTTAAAATACATTCAGTGCCTTATAGGTTTGATTTTAAATTATAATTTTCCCATTGAGATTGGCTAAACTACCTTTTAATGTGATAACTGCCTCTGTTCTAATGGTAGAAATTTTCATTCCAATTACTTTTGAAAAGTTTTTGTAATGGTAGATATAAACACCATATTTCTAGTTTTGATGAAAATGTATGAGTGGTTTAAAGATCTCATCAAGTTCACAAGCCCTTGCCATAATTATGGTAAGAGGTTTTGAGTTCAAGGATCGTTTATCCTTCTTGTGACAAGGATAATAGGGTATTATATGTTTTTATCTTCACAAACAAGGTAGAGAATGATGACAGATGTCTTTAGACCATGCATCGTAGAAGACATGAGAATATACGTAATGTCCCATTTTTAAAATCAAGTCACCACTAAGGGAATAAAGCAAATCGGTGGTATTGAAAAACAAAAACATGGTGCAAATGTTTATGGTGAGGTCACTGACCATAAAGATTTACCGCACTATTTTAAAATGGTAGATACATTAAATGTAACATATCACACTGCAGTAATAATTAAAAGAGAAAACTGTGATATTGTCCCCGACACTTATATCTACAACGTGTGTAGGGAGAATGAACAAAGAGAATAACATTCAAACACTCAACGAGACAACCACAATATTGTCCCCGACACTTATATGTACAATGCGAGTAGGGAGAAATAACAAACATAATACCATTAAAATACCCAATGATTCACATCTGCATCATAATTAATTTGATAACATTGAAGGAGGCAACGTTGCATATTGAAGATTGATAATTTTATACAAATTTATTGTGAAGGCTCACTGATCGTATTCTCTTGTGAGCAGAAGTCATAAAGAGAAATTTATGTTGGTTTAAGCTTTGAATTCCAATATGTAGGAAAATCAATTGAATTTGATATAAAATCCAGTCAATAGAAAATCTTAAAAAGGTAGTGAATCTCATCCATACATCACAAAGGTTGTAATTCTTATTATACATCAAAGACCAATGACATATCTTTGTATAGCGACCAATAAATGAACAATAGATCAAAGATTGTCTAATTTATTGAAGATCAGGCTGCTTCCAAAAAATGCAATTACAGTGGCATTAAATCAACAATTACAATGTTGTTCCTAAAGAAGGTATTCATAGTACTACAATGTATGGCTTCACCTTTCTCTATGTTTGAAGATAAAGTATTGCAGTTCAGATCAGTGTGATGTAAAAGTGCTAAATCCAAAGCTTCAGATTAGTTGTCCCTCTATAGTAAAAGTTATGAGAAAGAGTTCTGATTTGTGCTCTTGTAGAATTATGTGATGATGAAGACTGTTTGGAAAACTCTGCATTTCTCCGCAGTGATAGATATGGCTATGCAGTTATGATGATATGTTCAATGCAGTGTATAAGTGCATCCATATGAGTTTCAGGTGTTTTGGAAGTCCGCAAGCTTAGTTTTCAATTGACAGATGTGTTATAGTGTGTTCTGAATGGTTGTTTGATCTCAGTGTGCATTTTTTAAGGTATGTGGCATAATGCATTTGTTGTGCAAAGTTAGAGGTGTATCTGAAGGTGTTGTATGCATCATGAAGACTCATCTGGAAGAATTTCATGAAGATCTTTCCTATTTCTAGTACCACACAAGGTTTTCAAGTGGTGGTGACCATTATATTTCAAATTTCATGTCTTCCTGCTTAAGTCTATCCTATTTCAAGTGAGGAATGTGTGCGAAGGTGATTCCTTGAAGAACAATGTTGTGAAGAATGCTTAGGACCGGACTAAGCATGTATTGGGATCCACAAAGTGTGTGGAGTAGCATGTAGTTCATGATAGGGCTTGCCCTATGCATGTTTCATGTTGTTTGATATCTGGCCGACTTGTAAAATGTAATATTCTTGTTGTATTGACCAACTTGTAATGAAATCAATGTAATGTCATGTATATATTGGAAACCTAGTTGGTTTAGGTGAAGTATGATTACAAAGATGAATATATGAATGTGTGAAGAGAAGAATATGTATATAATATGCATTGTGATGTGCAAATGAAGGAGAAAGAGCAGAAGAGTTAGAAGCTATCTTGATTCATCTTGAAGATACTTTTGTGACAAGAGGGAAGTGAAGAGTGTGCTCAACAGATCCAATCATTAGAAGAAAGTGTGAAGAGGCAGAATTGCAATCATCAAAGGTGTGAGCTTCAATGTCAGTTTTCAAACAATAGAAGGACTGTCATGCTGTAATCTTTCCTGAGTTCTTTCTCAATTTAGGAAGTAGTTGCTTCCTTGGGTTGTAGCCCTAAAACAAAGTTAGCAGGCAGTTGTAGCTTCCTTGGGAGTGACCCTAAATCAAAGTCTTTAGGGAGTAATAGCTTCCTTGGGTTGTAGCCCTAAAACAAAGTTGTTATTTTGAGCTTCATATATTGTGAGTTAATCCTCACAATGGTTTTTCCCTTCTTGGGTTTTCCATGTATATCTGGTGTGATGTGTTGATCTTTCATGTTTATGTTAATGCTGTAATGCTTAAGTTTTAATCTGCTCTGGAGGATTTGAAGTTTGTTTAGATACTGTTTCACCCCTCCTCTTAGTATCTTGGTGTGTTCAATAGTTGGTGATTTTAAGAGTATTTCAAATTAGATTTAAATCTTTTCCTTTTTGGTGCTCATTTTCACCTTGTTTAAATCTTTAATTTAAACAAACATATATCTAAAGTGTTACAGATAACCTCTTATTTGATTTGTTCTCCAACTAGGATGTATAAAGGTTAACTCCTCATTATAACAAGCCATACATTACCTTGACATTAATGACCTTACTTAATGGCCTTGTGCCTTTGACATCATTGACAACATATTCTAGCAATACCTTTAGGTACACCCTCCTTGGTTTAGCTAAAGTAGAAGCAAAGAGGAGATTACCCACTCTTAGCAATTGGTCTAGAAACATCTGAAAACCTATTGATGATCTCTTTCCATATCTCCTTGATGACATCCTTGCCCTTGGAGATATCAAAACACTCTTGGGTTTTGGACTTGCGTTTTGGAATCCAACACCCCATCTCTCTATTGCACAAGATCAAATCTACACCATCCTTGACTCTCATCCCAAATCTATAAATATCTCATCTCCCAAACCATTTTAATAGTTCAAGTTGGATGCGTAGCAAGGTCATGCTGTAGGAAATTTTGAGCAACTGCATCTCTCTCAACAACAATAACACATCTTGAGCACATCTCCATAGGCATCAATGGTTTGTTTTGGTGAGAACTTTGTTTTTTCTCATTGTTTTCATTCCTTAGCTTGATCCAACGTGTTCTTAGGTTTGAAATTAGGTTCTTTATATGTATTGCTTAGTCATTTATTTGTTTCAAATGTTAGCATACACATTTTGGCACTCACTAGAACTCATCCTAATCTAATTTTTATGTTTTCAAGATCATTTTGAGTGATTTTTATAGGTTTTTCATGTGCTTTACTTATGTTTCACGGTTCAACGTACTCGCTTTGTCAAATGTTGTATCTAGTCTTGGCTTTATCATATTTACATGTTGTTTTAGCACAAATGTGCTTTGTCTGCATGCTTAAACCTTATACCATAGTGGCATATACACTTTGTGCAATAGTGTATCCATGGTTATTGTGGGGTTTTTGGGTATTAATTTGGATTATTCAGTCTTTAATGGCATATTCAAACTTTTCATAGCATACATGGACTGTGTCAAAACTTATGTACTTGTATGTAGGTTATAGATTTATAATTAGCAAAGGAGAACCAAGGGCATTTTGAGGACGATCTTATTGAAAATCCTCATGCACATCCTATAATGGACTTGACTGTGACATTTGACTACTGGGTTTTGGCCAAGTTACAGATAAGTGCAAAAAGATGGGGGGCCAAAAAGTGGCCAAATGGTTTAAAAAAAATAATAATACATAACGCGAGCACGTTATAATGCGCTCGCGTTATGGGTTGGTAATGACGAGCCTAAGGCTCATCAAAACCAAACCATAATGCGCTCGCATTATAACGCAAGCACGTTATGAACTACTATAAATAAAATAAAATAAAAAGGCTTGTCATTTCATTTCATTTCTATTTTTCTCCTCTATTCCCGCGGCTTGCAAACCCTAGGAAGCACACTCACATTTTGGAAAAGATAATTCAACACCAAAATCTTGCTGATTCGTCACCAAAATGCTGCCATGACGTCGAGCACGCCAAAGGAGTGAGTTTTATTTGTTTGAATTTGCTTCTAAATAGGTAGGTTTGAGTTGTTTTTTTATGTATATTTCATTAATTGTTAGGAAATGTTATTGCACCTCCTCCTCCTCCTCCTCAAAATCCACAAAATCCTACAGAACAACAACCTCCTCCATCCATTCCTCAACATGCCCCTGGAACACAAGAAAATATAATGGGCCAAATTGAAAACAACAAAAAAGAAATTGAAGATATAATTGCAAGGTTGAAAGATCCTTCCACTTCAACCTTGCATAGGTCCACGCTTGCTGAATCTCTTGAATCTATGTTATCAAATGTAGATTCAATTAGCAAGCAAATAACTAGTTGGATGGATAAGAGGAGAGAGTTTAGAGATTATTATGCAGACAAGTTGTCATACCAAGATGTGAAAAAATTACAAATCATAAAATTAGACTTGTGTTCGATTTTCACAAACCCACAAACAAATCAACCTCCACCCATCGCATGCAAGAGGTTCCCTATCCATTGGTGCAACAACCAAGCGATAAGGGACAATTTTGGGCAGAGGTGGTGGATGGTTTTTGACCATCCTCCATGTAATAATAATGAGGTCCCGCAATACTTTTTGAGGAAACTCTATTGCGAGTTTGTCCTCAATAAAGTGCCAAACTATTTTGATATGCGGGACTTCCAGGGTAGAGGTGGAGGGTCAGCACAAGATAGACCATGGGCACGTCTTGACCCACAGCAGGTAGTGAGACGAGTAATCAACAGACCAGCCCATGAGCATGTTTCTATCCCTTCCATTGTGCAGGAGAGTGTTGAGGTCGACATACTTTAGTCCATTAGTGCTTTGACCTAGAGCATCATAGAGCATGCCGGTCCTGCAGCACAGAGTGGGTTGGGAGATAGTGCGAGGAGTAGGGTCCCACCCCATGCTTGTCAGGCTCACGGGTCAGCCTGTGGTTATGACCCCATGGATAGTCAGGACGCAGGTGCACAGGCTACATCTGTAGCTGAGCAGATGATGATGATAGATACCCTCCTGAGTGAGACTTTCGGCCTTGATACTCAGGTAAATATTAGCAAGTTTATTGAATTTAATTTATTAAATTTCATTTTTGAAATGCAAGATTAACTAATTTAAATTGATGATTTTAATGAAATTTTAGGGTCATAGCGTTGATGCAGTTTTTTAGTGGTTCTCCACCTGCATTTTACACTAGATCATCTACTATCGGGGTATGTAACTAGTAAACAATTATGAATATTACATGTGAATAGCATCCTTATATGAATGGTATTCTAATATCTGATTTTGGATGTTGAATAGGTTAATATTAAAGATTTCACGGCAACACCTGCCAGCGGTGGTGGACTTCAAAGCTTTACGAAGGTAATAAAATAAATAGTTTAATGAATGAATTGTACTTACTAGATTTTTGTATGTGACTTGTGTGTTTTATTGTGTGTACTTCCATGTTTAGATGAACGTGTGTGTATGTTAGGAGTCATGATTTGCAGCACTATTATAGTTTTTGTAATTGAATAATGTTGTTTTATTTCCAGATGGTGCAGGCTGCGAAGACACCTCCCCATGTTCATAGGGCAATGGAGCATGGTGTGGCCTTTACGATTCATAGCTCCATGTCATTGACAGGGGTATGAGGTAGATTAGTAAATTTCAATTTACATTCATTATTATAGTTGTCTATATTTGAAAAATCAAAAGATTATTGATTTGAAGTTTAATTTCTATCTAGATGGTTTCTATAGGACATGACATCACCACGGCCTATTCCTGCTATTGAGGTAAGTGAGGAGACATATTATATGTTAGCGGTAAGTGATTATTTTGTTAAATGTTTTATTTTTTATAACATGTAATTTCTATATATTAATGTCTATACTTTTTATTGTAACAACTAAAGATGCAGGAAGAACTAAATAGAAGGAGCAGCCCTCGGGTTCATAGTAGACCACCCACATGCGTGTTGTGAGGACCACCCTTTTTACTTCTGTTCTTGTGACTATTTACATTACTGTTATTGATACTTTTTATATTTGTGGGATAGTATTCTCGGATTTGTCAAACTATTAAACTTTATTATGATTACGGAAAAACTAATTGGGTGATGTTGGATAAGTTTACATTTCAGAAAAGTTAATTAGGTGATGATGTAAAATTGTAATATGATTTCATTTATGCTATTTAGAACTATGTCATGGTAATGTGTGTTTTTAAGTTGCTTCGGCTATGATGATTATATGTGAAACTGATCTTGTAATTTAGTGTGCAGGATTTACTAATCAAACCACAGATTCCGGAGATCATTCTGCACCTTGTTATTGTTATTCCTTGTTAAGCCGATTTGGTTCCACGAGGAACCAAGATCACTCTGTGTTTGATGTGGTGTTGTAATGTGGTCTTTCATAAGGTCGAATGGGTTAGGTTACCCTCTTGTAACACTATATTATGATTTGTGTTGTAAAAAGATTGAATTTAAATTTCTTTCTTTTATTTAAATTTTTGAGGCCTTTTCTTGTGCTTTACCTTGACCTTGGGTGTCCTGAGTAGGTTAAAGTTGACCCTGGGTTATGCCCCATGGGTCCAAGGCCCCATTTGGCATGGGTAACGCTTGAGTAACCTCCATAAGGTCATCTTAACTTCACCCTGAAGTTAAGTGGCGAAAATTGGAGGTATGGGGGGGATAGGATGGGTTGTACCAACACCCAACCCATCCCTCTTCAATCCCCAAGGTAAGAGATGACTACAAACCCATCCATTATAGAGGAATTGACTTGAAGTCACCCTCACCATTAGTGAGATTCCCCATGAGTTGTGGGGTCATCCATAATGAAGGAAGGAAGAAGAGGCATGGGTCACTTGTCTTTTCCTCCTTTAACTCCTTTTATTTCTCCCATGCGTAAGAGAAATGACATGAGGAGAGGGATAAGGAGGACTCCAGGGATGGGTGTGTGACATAAGCCAACACTCATCCCTTGGGACATAATAGTGGTTTGGGGAAGAGTGAGGAGGTGACAAGTGTCACCTTCCCATTCCTCTAAACTAAAAGGATTTGGGTTATTTGAATCCCATTTTGGGATGGGAAGGGAGTTAGTTGAATTTTGGAGAGTTTTATTTTTATTGCCAAAATAAGAAAGTTAGCTTTTGGGAGAGGAAAAGGAGGAGGGAGTTTGATGGCTTAGGTTGGAGGAGATCTCAGTGAAGCTCCACATCAGTTTCATCCCTGAAGGGCTCTGTAAGGTTGGTTTGGTTTTACCTTTCTTTCGTATATCTGATTGTTGTATGAAAAGTGTGTGAAAGTTGTTTATTTGCTATGTTTTTGTTTTGTTTTTGTGGGAACTATTGTCAGGTTGTTGACAGAGCTTCTCCCACTTGGGAGAAATGCTCATCAAGTTTGGGGTAGGGGAGGAGTGATCCTCCTCGGGTGCATACCTGGTTTCTTCTTTTGGGATGTTGAAAGCCTTGAGGGTATGTGTGGATGACTTGAAAAGAATTGTGTCATTTGGCTTGAGAGTCCAAATACGAACTCTATGGAGAAATTGTTATCAAATTAGGCTTAAGGCTAAGAGAAATTGTGTTGGTTATATTATCTATAAGGGTGACACTCTGGAGTCGAGTGTGTCCACTCTCCTGCCCCTTGTAAAGCTCACTGTAGTTGAGTTTTCATGTTGTGTAATTTACCCACGGGTGTTTGTGTGTTTTGGGTTTGTTGTTGTTTCCTATTGTGAAGTGGAGTGCTTGAGTTACCCTGGTGTGAGTATGATCTCCCTAGCTCGGGGGTGACCCTCTTGCGGGTCTACAGTAGGGAGGAGAGCTAGATGAGTGGTGTTTTCTTCTTTGTTTGTCTTTGATACGCAGGTTTCCTCTTGAAGCGTTATGCTGCCGAAATCTGCTGAGATTTAGGGTTAGGAACCTTGATAATATAGACCTTGTAGTGATGTTAACAGTGACGTAGAGACCCCCTTGTTGGACTGTGTGCGTCCAGATGAATGCAATTGTACTTTGTACCTCGCCGACAACTGTAGAGTTTTCGCCTTGAGCGTACACCGCTGAGCATGCTTACGCATGCGAGGGGGTTTCTAGGGAAGCGTGAGAAAATTTTTGATGTTTCGTGTCATAACCACATGACAGATGTGGCTATGACATGTGTGATGAGTGTTGTGACTGCATGGAAAATGTGGGCATGACATTTGGTATCAGAGCCCCGGTTTAAACACTGGGCATATTTGGGCACGTTATTATTCCGCAACTTTGATTAATTAGTCTCTACCTTGTTTTGTAGGATGCCTCCCCGATGTGTTCAACGAGCGCGATCATGCCACACAGCGTCTGTCAAGGTGCATAGCGATTCCTCAGCCGAGGGATGGGCACCCACAGTTACAGCAGCACCACCTGCACCACCTATGCCACAAGCACCACTAGTACCACAGGCACCACCAGTATTGGATATAGGTCCAGAAATCTTACAGGCATTGCAGGCTATGTTAGAGAGGTTACCGCCAGTGATTCTTGAGCCACGTGTTGAGCCTTGTGTTGATCCGCGAGAGGAGCCACGTAGGGAGCCACGTGCTGAGTCATGTGTTAAGCCACGTGAGGAGCCCCGCATTGATCTACGTGAGGTGCCACATGTGGAGCCTATCATTGAGATCCCCAACACTACAGTAGAGGAGGTAGGGTCAGCCTCCCATGCACGGAACAGGAGTCCTCCGAGATCTTTGAGACGAGATGGGACCCAGAGGGCAGAATAGGTACATCATGGATTGTATGAGGCTGGTGTGGAAGAGCCAGTTGTGGGACTTAGAGACATAGGGGACCCCATCAGAGATCTACTTAGGCTCAACCCACCCACTTTCACAGGTGCTACAGAGGGAGCTGTGGCTGAGGCTTGGCTGATATTTTAGATAGGTGTTTCGCGTTGCGACCATATGGAAGAAACATGAAAGCACGAGTGGCAGTCCATCTTCTGAGGGATGCTGCAGCTACCTGGTGGCGCACTGAGGAGTGCAAGCGCCAACTTTCTGTGGATACACTCACTTGGGATATCTTCATTGAGCCCTTTAATGCGCGATATTTGTCAGAACATTACAAACAATGCAGGATCGATGAGTTCCATGATTTACAGCAAAGGGGACTCACTGTTACTCAGTATGAGAGCCGATTCATTAAGCTTTCTCATTACGCGGAATACCTCCATGACGAGAAAATCTTAATACACAAATTCATTAGAGGGCTGAATCACGGGATAGCAGGACCAGTTTGTATGGCAGACCCCCAGACCATGAGCGAGGCTGTTGAAAAGGCCCTTATATCAGAGGAAATTCAGGGACGAGGGCATAATTCACCCCCGCAGTATCAGGATCGTAATCCCCAACAACAGCAAAACTTTCGAAGGCCTCAAAACATAATACAGAGAGGAGGATATAACTCTTCATCATTACCTCCTAGGCCTCCACAGCAGCAGCAACATCAGCAAAAATCTAAATTCCAACAGAGGGGTCAGGGAGGACAGAACCGTGGTTGGCAACAGCAGGGTCCACGCAGAGATCAGAGACAGCAGGGTTCATCGGCAGGACCCGCGAGGTCTCAACAATCTTACAGAGGCTCACAGGGGTCCACTAGACGGACTGGGCAGCAACAGTGGGGCAGGACACAGTCAGGGCAGTTACAGGCTAGAGGACCGTGTTATGTGTGTGGTGGGGCAGGGCATTTAGCTAGAGAGTGCCCGCAGGGATATACAGCAGGGGGACAGCCCCGATTAAGAGGATCTGAGCAGACCGTAGGTGATGTGGGCAGATCCCACCACATGTTTGTAGCGGTTGATAACCGCCAGGCTAATTTCCAGGCCTCAATCATCAAGGCAGTAGGTACGATTGGGGACTTCCCCATCTCTATCCTTTTTGACTTGGGAGCTACTGACTCCTTTCTGTCTACATCGTTAGTGGAGCGTTGCAGGCTGGTGGCTTCTAGGCAAGACATTAGGTGGGAGGTTGAGTTGGCCTCAAGGGCCAGGATGTCAGTAGATACCTTGGTTAAAGACTGCAATATCACATTAGGATCCTTCACAACATCATGTAACCTTAGGGTTATGCCATTAGGATCTTACGGTGTAGTTCTGGGTATGGATTGGCTTGCGGCTCATAGTGCTAAGCTAGATTATCGCCAGAGGATGATTAGATGTTTAGACGATCATGGTTCGCCGGTTGAGATAGTGGGCATTCAAAAGCCCATGGCTGTTCGTATGATATCCGCTCAGCAGCTTAAGCGCTGTATGTGGAAAGGATGCCAGATGTTTGCTATTACGGTCAGTGATAGAGCAGAGGATGAACCTGAGGCTACTTTAGATGATCACCCTGTCCTTAGAGAGTTTGCCGATGTATTTCCATCAGAATTACCAGGTATGCCTCCACACAGAGAAGTGGACTTCCACATCGACTTAGTGCCAGGTGCAGAACCGATATCTCGTGCACCTTATAGGATGACTACACATGAACTCACTGAACTTAAGCTGCAGTTAGAGGAATTACTTGAGAAGGGGCACATTCAACCTAGCATTTCACCATGGGGCACACCGGTTATCTTCATGAAGAAGAAGGATGGGTCTCTTCGATTATGCATGGACTACAGGCAGCTGAACAAGGTGAAGGTGAAGAACCGTTATCCTCTGCCTAGGATTGACGACCTTTTTGATCAGATGCAGGAAGCCAGAGTGTTCTAAAAAATCGATCTAAAATTTGGGTATCACCAATTGCGCATCACAGAGGCAGATATTCATAAGACTTCTTTTCAAACCAGATATGGCCATTACGAATTCACAGTGGTACCCTTCAGGTTGACGAACGCCCCTGTAGTGTTCATGAGTCTCATGAACAAGGTGTTTCGTACTTACCTAGATCAGTTCGTAATCATATTTCTAGATGATATTTTAATTTATTCGCGGACCGAGGAGGAACATGTGGAGCACTTGCATCAAGTTTTGCAGTGATTACGAGAGCAGCAGCTTTATGGCAACTTGGCAAAGTGTGCCTTCTTCAGGACAGAGGTGCAGTATTTGGGACACATTTTATCAGGCGATGGCATCTCCGTAGATCCATCTAAAATTAGAGCAATTCAGGAGTGGCCGGCACCCACCAATGTGACAGAGGTCAGAAGCTTTATGGGGTTAGCCGGGTATTATCATCGGTTTGTCGAGGGCTTTTCCAGGATAGCACATCCCATCACTTCCCTTCAGCGAAAAGGGAAGGGTTTCATTTGGACCGAGCAGTGTGAAAAGGCCTTTGGAGTCCTCAAGGAGCATCTTACCAGTGCTCCTATTTTAGTGGTTCCAGATCCTGCAGAGGAGTTTGTTGTTTGCACAGATGCATCATTAGAGGGTTTGGGAGTCGTGCTTATGCAGGGTGGTAGAGCGATCGCATACGAATCGTGAAAACTAAAGACACATGAGTTAAACTACCCTACCCATGACTTAGAGCTCGCAGCAGTTATTCATGCTTTGGTCCGCTAGAGACACTTCCTCTTAGGTCGACGCTTTGAACTCCATTTGGATCATCATAGTTTGTAGTATATCTTTACACAGCCAAACTTGAACGCCCACCAATGGCATTGGATGGAATTCCTATGTGAGTACAACTTTGATGTCCACTACATCAAAGGGAAGGAGAACATGGTCGCTGATGCTTTGAGTCGAAGGCACTACGAGATCCTAAACCTGACTTTGAGGGTGGACTTGAGAGATCGCATCTTACAGCATCTGCCAGAGGACGAGTGGTTTCTTGAGGTGCAGCAGGAAATACTAAATCAGAGGGCCCTTGAGGGTAAATTTGCAGGATATACCCTTGAGTCTGATGGTCTACTTCGACAGCGACAGCGCATCTATGTACCCCTTGCGGGTAATCTTCGTATTGTGATTCTATCGGAAGCTCATAGAGCACCCTATGCAGCACATCCAGGAGTGAAGAAGATGCATGCTGATTTAGGACAGCTTTATCATTGGCTTGGGATGAGGTGTGACATTGCAGTATATGTTGCTCGTTTCCTAGAATGTCAGAGGGTTAAGGCCGAACATTAGCATCCAGCGGGACTGTTGTACCCTCACGAGATACCTGAATGGAAATGGGACACCATTTCTATGGATTTTATCATTGGTCTACCTATGTCATCATGTCGCCATGATGCTATTATGGTGACAGTTGACAAGCTAACCAAAGTGGCACATTTTTCATCGATATGCACAACGTACAATGCACCATCCATGGCGAAGGTGTTTCTTGATCAGATTGTTAGACTTTATGGGGTACCTCACCGCATTATATCTGACAGAGACTCTGTATTTACTTCATCGTTCTGGAGAGCCTTACATCAGGCGTTGGGCACACAGCTCAACTTCAGTTCAGCCTATCATCTGAAAACTGACGGACAAACAGAGAGAGTTAACCAGGTATTAGAGGACATGCTCCACATGTACATAATGGATCATCAGTCTAGATGGGAGGAGTACCTATATCTAGTTCAGTTTGCCTACAATAATGGGCATCACAGCTCATTGGGTATGCCTCCTTTCCAGGCTTTATATGGTAGACCATGTAGAACACCATTGAGTTGGGATCGGATAGAGGACATAACGGCCATTGGTCCAGAGATAGTTCAGAATATGGAACAGCAGGTCAAACAGATTAGACAGAGACTTCAAGAGGCACAGGACAGGCAGAAGAAGTATGCCGATGCTAAGAGAACAGACCGAAGCTTCTCTGTGGGTGATAGAGTATTTTTGAGGGTGCGACCACACAAGAGTCCAATCCGTTACGGGAAGGGCTCTAAGCTCGCACCTCAGTTTGTAGGACCTTTTAAGATCTTGGAGTGAATAGGACCTGTAGCCTATCGTCTAGCCTTGCCACCTAGCCTGTCATGTATCCACGATGTATTTCATGTCTTATTTTTTACGTCAATATATCTCTGACTTATCTCACATGTTGGATTGGAGTGCTCTTCAAGTAGAGGCAGACAGACAGCTGGCGTTGGAGCCAATTCACATATTGGCTCGTCGGACGCTGGCCCTTCGAGGTCGAGAGCTGGACCAGGTTAGGGTCCAGTGGGACCTATACGACGAAGTCATAGCAACATGGGAAGATGCAGAGAGACTGAAGACCCTTTATCCTCACCTTTTTGATGACTTCCAGGAGGAAGTACAGTCTTAGGGGGAGAGGATGTGAGGACCACCCTTTTTACTTCTGTTCTTGTGACTATTTACATTATTGTTATTGATACTTTTTATATTTGTGGGATAGTAGTTCCCGAATTTGTCAAACTATTAAACTTTATTATGATTACGGAAAAACTAATTGGGTGATGTTGGATAAGTTTACATTTCAGAAAAGTTAATTAGGTGATGATGTAAAATTGTAATATGATTTCATTTATGCTATTTAGAACTATGTCATGGTAATGAGTGTTTTTAAGTTGCTTTGGCTATGATGATTATATGTGAAACTGATCTTGTAATTTAGTGTGCAGGATTTACTAATCAAACCACAGATTCCGGAGATCATTTCGCACCTTGTTATTGTTATTCCTTGTTAAGCTGATCTGGTTCCACGAGGAACCAAGATCACTCTGTGTTTGATGTGGTGTTGTAATGTGGTCTTTCATAAGGTCGAATGGGTTAGGTTACCCTCTTGTAACACTATATTATGATTTGTGTTGTAAAAAGATTGAATTTGAATTTCTTTCTTTTATTTAAATTTTTGAGGCCTTTTCTTGTGCTTTACCTTGACCCTGGGTGTCCTGAGTAGGTTAAAGTTGACCCTGGGTTATACCCCATGGGTCCGGGGCCCCATTTGGCATGGGTAACCCTTGAGTAACCTCCATAAGGTCATCTTAACTTCACCCTGAAGTTAAGTGGCGAAAATTGGAGGTATGGGGGGGATAGGATGGGTTGTACCAACACCCAACCCATCCCTCTTCAATCCCCAAGGTAAGAGATGACTACAAACCCATCCATTATAGAGGAATTGACTTGAAGTCACCCTCACCATTAGTGAGATTCACCATGAGTTGTGGGGTCATCCATAATGAAGGAAGGAAGAAGAGGCATGGGTCACCTGTCTTTTCCTCCTTTAACTCCTTTTATTTCTCCCATGCGTAAGAGAAATGACATGAGGAGAGGGATAAGGAGGACTCCAGGGATGGGTGAGTGACATAAGCCAACACTCATCCCTTGGGACATAATAGTGGTTTGGGGAAGAGTGAGGAGGTGACAAGTGTCACCTTCCCATTCCTCTAAACTAAAAGGATTTGGGTTATTTGAATCCCATTTTGGGATGGGAAGGGAGTTAGTTGAATTTTGGAGAGTTTTATTTTTATTGCTAAAATAAGAAAGTTAGCTTTTGGGAGAGGAAAAGGAGGAGGGAGTTTGGTGGCTTAGGTTGGAGGAGATCTCAGTGAAGCTCCACATCAGTTTCATCCCTGAAGGGCTCTGTAAGGTTGGTTTGGTTTTACCTTTCTTTCGTATATCTGATTGTTGTATGAAAAGTGTGTGAAAGTTGTTTATTTGCTGTGTTTTTGTTTTGTTTTTGTGGGAACTATTATCGGGTTGTTGACAGAGCTTCTCCCACTTGGGAGAAATGCTCATCAAGTTTAGGGTAGGGGAGGAGTGATCCTCCTCAGGTGCATACCTGGTTTCTTCTTTTGGGATGTTGAAAGCCTTGAGGGTATGTGTGGATGACTTGAAAAGAATTGTGTCATTTGGCTTGAAAGTCCAAATACGAACTCTATGGAGAAGTTGTTATCAAATTAGGCTTGAGGCCAAGAGAAATTGTGTTGGTTGTATTATCTTTAAGGGTGACACTCTGGAGTCGAGTGTGTCCACTCTCCTGCCCCTTGTAAAGCTCACTGTAGTTGAGTTTTCGTGTTGTGTAATTTACCCACGGGTGTTTGTGTGTTTTGGGTTTGTTGTTGTTCCCTGTTGTGAAGTGGAGTGCTTGATTTACCCTGGTGTGAGTATGATCTCCCTAGCTCAGGGGTGACCCTCTTGCGGGTCTACGGTAGAGAGGAGAGCTAGATGAGTGGTGTTTTCTTCTTTGTTTGTCTTTGATACGCAGGTTTCCTCTTGAAGCTTATGGTTGGAATTGGAGGAGTGCTATCTTTAGGGAGAAAGAATTTCATCCTTGCTATAAGAAGAGTTTGGCTCATTGAGCTTCATCCTGTTTAAGTTCATTGTGGAGAGATTCTCTCCCTCTGAAGTTGTAAAACTTATTGTTTGGGGGAAAGAGATAAATTCTTCCCTTCATTAGTGTTTGTTAGATATGAATTTTGACAATTATGTATATTTGGAGTAACTGTTGTGAAATAGTTAAATGTATGGTTGTTTTAGACAAAGGTGCAAAATTTTATCTATCATATTGTTTGGAGGAAATTATGTATTTGGTTAATTTTTAGATATTGTAATTTGAACTAGTCGTGAGTCAATGTAATTTTACTTATTCTTTTCATTCTTTATTTTAAACTAATATGCGTTAAATTGAAATTTGCAAGTTAGAATTAAGAGAAGAAATGCAAAGAAAAATCAATCTTAACATTATGTGTATGAAGTCTAAATTCTTGTATTTGCATTTATATATATATCTTAATAAAATTGTAAATGGCAGATTAAACTTTAATTCCCTGTATTTATATTTTCAAGTTTAGATGAACTGGAATTGTAAAATAGAGTTAAAATTCAATTTCTGCATTAAAAAAAAAATTCAAACACTTAACCGGACGGTGAATGTAAATGGCATTTTGATAGAATTATAGTTGTTCTCTGTATTTGAAATGTTCAGTTATTCGAGAAAGTGTGATTACCAGATAAATTAAGGAAATATATTAATAAGATTTAATTAGAGTTAGATTTAATAGTTATTTATTTATTTATTTAATTCTCTGTATTTTTTTTATTCTCTGTGAAAGAATTATTTTAAAGAGTAGATGTGGGATATACTTATATATATATAATAAAGAAATTTGCAGTAAAAAAATTAAAAAAAAATGAAAACAAAATACAAAAAAAAACAAAATGCATTTTTGTGGTTGAATGCTGTTTACATAGCAAATATACAAAATGGAGTGGTGGTGGGAAGGTTCGAAACTTCCCACCACCAACGTCTAAGTCTTTTGGGTGTGGGGAGGGGCGGAGCCCCCACCCACACCCCACGTAGTGGGATGTGGGTGGGGGCTCCATCCCTTCCCACACCCCACGTAGTGGGATGTGGGTGGGGGCTCTGCCCCTCCCCACACCCCCCATGAATACACAGCACCGTGGTAGAATCCGCGGACTCCACTCGCCTGCGAATGCCCTTCACCTATCTCTGCCTCCCGCCATTCACCATGGGCGATGCCCCCTCTGCACTCGTCTCCCCATGCTCCCTGTCTGCCGCCCCTGCGTGGCCATTCCACACCTCCGCCTCGCCTGCCTCCTACGCGGCTTGCGACGTGGCTTCTGCCACCCAAAGCCTGCCACCCCACTCCATTGCGATCCACTTCCCTCATCGCTGATCTCTGGCCGACCCTCCTCCATGGCCGCCGCCATGAGTATAGTTTGCAAAACAAAAAAAAAAAAAAAGGGGGTTAGGGCACTATGAAATAGCATAAGGAAATTAGGGCTTCAGCCCTTCAATGAAAATACAATTGTATGGGTTTTATAAAAGGAAGACATAATATTGTTTATAGAAATAGAAAAATAAAAGAATAACATTGAAATAATAACAATAGTAATAATATATAAATAAATTAATAAAATAAACTAACAACAGTAATAATAGTAATAGTATTAATAACAACAAGATAAATATATTTGTATATCTATTTATATATGTATATATATAATCCATATATATATATGTATATAGATACATACATATTTTAATTAGGTGATATAAGTTTTCAGAGAGGCCGTTGTCACTTTACAACAACAAGAGAAAATAAAATTTTAACTTAAAGAGAGCATAAAGAAATATACTTTAATATTCCTGGAAGAGTTTCTCGGAAGTTTTAATAATCAACGCAAATTAGTAACCAGGAAAATGAAGAGGAAAATTAGACGTCTCCTAGAATAAAGGACACTACTAGAAATAAACTTAAAGAAGCCATCACAGACATTCCATGTGTGTCCATTTTAAACTCAACTGTAGATAGTAAACGTCCAATTGAGAAAAAAATGAAAGAGAGAAAGAAGAAGAAAAACTAACATTGGAAAACATAGAGGAGAAAATGCGAGGCATTTCCCAACTGGGATAAGAGAACTAAGTAGATTTACCCTTCCGATAATCTTGCTTAGGAACAAGATTATTGTGCAATTACTACAAACGTAGAGGTGAACCCTAGAGTGGAGAAAACTAAGAGACGGAGTCCAGCGAAGTAGTAAACTAGTTTATGTGATTTGGTCCATCCAGGAATTAGGAGTAAGGTAATTTAGAAATACAGTGATAACTCTGATTGATGAGAAACATGAGGAAAAAGACAGGATAAACATAAAGAAAACTTAAAGAACAAAAGAGAGAGAGACCAAAATATAACCAAAATAAATTTCAGAGAAATAGTTAAGGTGATCATGATAGAAATACAATCAAAATTAAGTTCTAGGGAAACGGAAGAGAGGGCAAATGAATGTACTTGTTGAGAATGCTAAGTTCGAAGGAGGAGTATGTTTCAGGAAACAAGAGAGGAGACAGACAATCGTGCTTTGTTAAAAAATGACCCAATAGGGAGATCACGAGTCAGTTTATTAGGAACAAGGCATCGTGGGAAGTTGTTAATGTATCAGGGAACCCCGTAAGAAGTATAGTGTTGAGTAATTCCCACTTACGCTGTAAGGCGTTATGCTACCGAAATCTACCGAGATTTAGGGTTAGGAACCTTGATAATATAAACCTTGTAGCGACGTTAACGGTGACGTAGAGACCCCCTTGTTGGACTGTGTGCGTCTGGATGAACGCAATTGTACTTTGTACCCCATCGACAACTGTAGAGTTTTCGCCTTGAGCGTACATCACCGAGCATGCTTACGCATGCGAGGGGGTTTCTAGGGAAGCGTGAGAAAATTTTTGATGTTTCGTGTCATAACCACATGACAGATGTGGCTATGACACATGTGATGAGTGTTGTGACCGCATGGAAAATGTGGGCATGACACGTGTCTCCATCCCCTAGAAGATCAAAGGCTACTCGTGATCTATTCTCTTCACCAGCCAGAGGGGAATGACTTTTTATTGTGTTCCTTTGTTGTATGCCTATATGGCATTTGTGGACATATATTTTGTATTGTATATAGTTGACATTGTATGCCTATATGGCATTCTTGTAAGCCTATATGGCTATTTTGCATATATGTTATACTTATATCGACAGATATTGATATATGCCTATATGGATATTTGGTTAATACAAATCTTTTTTATTGATGGCGTCCATACTTGCATTATAAATCCACGTTTGAATGGATATTTGTAGATGGCTACTTCAAATATTTAAAGTCCAATTGTATTACATAGGATGTTTGTTGATCCAATAAGCTAGCTATTGTTATTCAAGTATCACCTAAACCTCATTTTGGAACTAAAAAATAAAAGTTGTATTTAAAAAAAAAATGAATCATCATGTTGAATAAAAAATATTAATATTCTTTATGAGTAGCATACAATGTCAACTATATGTAATACAAAAAAATGAATCATCATGTTATTCTTTATGTTTGAGATCCTAAAAATGACTAAGTCTGGTAGCTTGATATCCTGAAACACTAGGATGAATATCCAAGTCATTAAGATGATTGCGCCTTGAGAAAAAGTCATTAAGATGAGTGCCTAAAGGAGACTTTATTAAACATTCAAACATTGAGCAACACGCATGAAGGGTTAAGGTGCAATTTGCAACTCATAAAGCCTCAAAAGGGCACCCAACTTGGAGAGAGCATTCATTTAAGACAAGGCACCCATTGACACCTGTTCCACCATAAAAGTGCACCTAAGGTGGAAGGAGAACAAGTCTCTAGTAAGTGAAGCACACCTATTGTCTAAACCACTTCATTATGGCACCCTAGCATGAGGAGGAGTATATAACTAGGAAATGGTGCCTTTAATGCAAATGAAGGATTAAGTGGCATTTTCAATAAGCATCAATTCACCTTGAGCTTTCAATAAATACATCAAATTGAGCCCCATAAGCCTAGGCGCCCTTTGCCTTCAAAAGAACCTTGTATTGGCGCCTTGGAGGAAATCAACTTACAATGACAAGTCTTGGAGGTTTCTCATTTTGGATGATGTCTTTTGAGATTAACTACAATGATTGAAAGTTAAGATGAGTGGAAAGAACCTATCTTGAACCTTAGGCGCCCTTCATGTAATTTCCCACCATCATGAGCGCCTAGATCTAAGAAGGAGTGAATGAAGGATCTTAACATCAAGAAGCATGTTATCAATCAACTTGGAGAAGTCTTTGACAATAATTATGATGAATTGAGTACATGGAAGTAAAGGAAGTACATATCAACTCCAAAGTGTGCCTAATGATCAATAAGAAATTCTTCCAAAGCAAAGGCGCTCATTGTGAATTTTCCTACTAGTTTTGGCACCTTGAAGTCTAAGTGCATGAAAATCATGAGGATGAGCGCTTAGGGATGAGATAGTCTTCATAAGAGTTTAAATAAGAACATCATCAAAATGCGCCTTGGTAGAGAGACTTGAGACCATCATCAAATAAGCCAAAATATCTATCTCCAATCTAGGCGCAAATTCTAGCTCCTCCCAACTCAAATGAGCGCCCAAGTTGAAGTCAACTTTTATCTATACAAACCTCAGATTGTGCCTTGATTGAGGAAGGGATTTGAACCTCAAAATTTAATCATATCAAGACAAAAGCTTCCTTAGACACTTGGCATTTGATTGAAATCATTGAGAATTAGAAAGAACCACCTAAGGATGTAAGGTGCACTTTTCACCCATACAAGCCTAAAATTGTGCCTAAGGGAAATAACTTGATTTCATATCAATAGGTGAGTACCTTGAGAGAAAGGATCACTCTAGGTCATTTCCAATTGTTGAAAGCACAAAAATGATAAAGATAAAGGCAATTGAGTTAGGCACACTTTAGCCTCTGAGGACACCTCAATGAGCGCCTTGGGTGAAATTGCATGAGATGACCTTTTGGAGTGAGCGCTTGAAAGATAGAATTCATTCTAAGACATGTCTCATCATTTAGAATTGTAAAATTGCAAGTATAAAGACATTTAAATCTAGGTGCACTCTCCATTAGTACAAACCCATTCTGGTGCCTAGGGAGAAATTGCATTGAAAGACACCTTTTGAATGAATCTCTTAAGGGAGATTGACCTATTTAAGCCATTACAATTGTTTGAAATCATTTAAAGTGATAAATATGGACCAACTTGTGTTAGGCACCCTTTGCTCTTCTTTTTACCTATATATGCGCCTAGATTTGTAGTAAGATTATTTAATGTTTCAAGAGGATTCCTTTGTGTTATAAAATGTTTATCATGAGGATTGATGTGTTTCTTGGTTTGTATTGTAGGAGGATTGAAGGAAAAGGTAGGAGCAATAGCTTGGAGGCGCCTAGAGTCATCATGTAGTTGCTCCAAAGGAGCCTTTCACATTCATTCATGCCAGAGAGTTAAGATGGAAGTAATCACTGCCAAGGAAACACCACTTCAAGATGTAGCTGCTCCAAGAGGTCACAACAAGATATATTTCAAGTCTTCTTCATCAACGACATCGCCAGTTGCATCATGTTCGAAGACTTCCATCTATCACTTCAAGTTCCATTCATCTTTAAGTATCAACTAGATTCTTCATCAACCATCACTTCAAGATCAGCATGTAGCCACTCCAAAGGAACTTCTCATCATCATAAAGCATTCCAAAGACCTCCATTCAATTTCAAGTCCCTCTGATACATTCAAGCCTCCTTGAGAAGTCATCTACTTCACATTTAAGGGAAAGTGTTATCATCAATATTTACACTTCAAAGGAACTTTCAAGTTGGAACACTTCTTCATCGAACATTCGAAGACATCCATCCAAGCTTCAAGTTCTTTCACAATCTTCAAGTCTAGGAGAAATTGCATCTAGTGAACTCATTAATTGGCGCCTAGGAGGAAAAGACCTTAAACTTACATTATTGAGTCAGCACTTTAGAAATTGAGCCATTCCTAGTCAATTGGAGTCATAAAATATCAAATACAAAGTCAAATTGGACTTAGGCATCCCTTCATGTAATTTCCCACCATCATGAGTGCCTAGATCTAGGAACATCATCCAATTGCACCTAGGAATAGGATACAAGTCCAAGACCTCAAATTTGAGTGCCTAGAAGTGTGATGGATTGAAGAAGCTACATTGGTGCCTAAGGGTAAGTTGTATCTAATGACATCACCTAATTGAGCACCTAGGAGGTATAAAGCTTAACATTGACATGAGGACAAGTGCTTAGTAAAGGAGAGTTTCTCAAACATTTAAACATGTGAATGAAATCATAGAAATGCACTACGTCATCTAGGCGCCATTTTCCCCTTGTGTACCCTTACATTTGTACCTAAGAAGAAGTTGCTTTAGTTCATTGGAGTGTTTGAGTATTGAGGATTTCTTAGAAATGCTTTGCAACTTTACACTGCCTCCTTCTGACAATTTTTGGGGCAGCAAAAAACCCTTCACCACGGGCAAACACCTCAGAGATATAAAAACTGAGAGAGGTTATTGTAGAGGCACTCTACGTGATTGCGTTGCCTTAGACGGAATTTTTCTAAGCAACACGGTTTTTGAGTAACATCTCGTCAAAGATTGCTGCCTTTTTGCACTTTGGACTCTTTAGGGATATCGTCGGTACAATGTAGCTTGAACTGTTTCGACATGTTTGGGTGAAAAATAGGACCATACCTAGCATAAATGTACCCATCCAGATGCATTGGAATAATCAGTTTGGTCGCATCAGGAGTAGGATGAAAGTTACACCCCTTTGCAACTTTACACTCCCTCCTTCTGACGATTTTTGGGGCAACAGAAAATATTTCACCACGGGCAAATGTCTCAGAGATATAAAAAACTGAGAGAGGTTATTGTAGAGATACTCTACGTGATCACGTTGCCTCAGATAGAATGTTTCTAAGTGACACATTTTTTGAGTAACATCTTGTCAAAGATTGCTACCTTTTTGCACTTTGGACTCTTCAGGGATATCATCGGTACAATGTAGCTCGGACTGTTTCGACATGTTTGGGTGAAAAATAGGACTATGCCTAGTGTAAATGTACCCATCTAGACACATTGGAATAGTCATTTTGGTCGCATCAGGAGCAAGACGAAAGTTACAACCCTTTGTAACTTTACACTACCTCCTTCTGACGATTTTTGGGGCAACAGAAAACCTTTGACCACGGGCAAATGCCTCAGAGATATAAAAAACTGAGAGAGGTTATTGTAGAGGCACTCTACATGATCACGTTTCTTTAAATGGAATGTTTCTAAGTGACACGGTTTTCAAGTAACATCTCATCAAAGATTGCTGCCTTTTTGCACTTTGGACTCTTCAGGGATATCGTCGGTACAATGTAGCTCGGACTATTTTGACATGCTTGGGTGAAAAAAAGGACCATGCCTAGCCTAAATGTACCCATTCGGATGTGTTGGAATAGTCATTTTAGTCGCATCAAGAGCAGGACGAAAGTTACACCCCTTTGCAGCTTTACACTGCCTCTTGATGATTTTTAGGGCAGCATAAAACCTTTGACCACGAGTAAATGCCTCAGAGATATAAAAAACTGAGAGAGGTTATTGTAGAGGCACTCTGCATGATCGCGTTGCCTCAGATAGAATATTTCTAAGTGACACAGTTTTTGAGTAACATCTTGTCAAAGATTGCTTCCTTTTTGCACTTTAGACTCTTCAGGGATATCGTCGGTACGATGTAGTTTGGATTGTTTCGATATGTTTGGGTGAAAAATAGGACCATGCCTAGCATAAATGTACCCATCTAGATGTGTTGGAATAGTCAGTTTGGTTGCATTAGGAGTAGGACGAAAGTTACACCCCTTTGCTACTTTACACTGCCTCCTTTTGATGATTTTTGGGGTAGTAGAAAACCTTTCACCACGGGCACATGCCTCAGAGATATAAAAAATAGAGAGAGGTTATTGTAGAGGCACTCTACATGATTGCATTTCCTTAGATATAATATTTCTAAGTGACACATTTTTTGAGTAACATCTCGTCAAAGATTGCTGCCTTTTTGCACTTTGGACTCTTCAGGGATATCGTCGGCACAACGAAGCTCAGACTGTTTTGACATGTTTGGGTGAAAAATAGAACCATGCCTAGCCTAAACGTACCCATCCAAATGCGTTGGAACTATCAGTTTGGTCGTATCAGGAGCAAGACACCAAAAATGCAAAAGTTACTTTGTGCAACTTCACAATATTGACATTTTTTTGCAACATGTCTCAAAGACTCAAACTGACCTCAAATGACTCAAAGTGACTTAAAATCACCTTGATTTTGGCACCCAATGTACATCATAGAGGTCTAGGTGCTCCTTATCATTAAAACATCTTAGATGAGTGCCTAGGAAAGGATAAAAACTCTAAGTTTCATCATCATGAGTGCCTAATATCAAGAGACTTTAATGGCTCAAACCTTAGCATGGAGTCCTAAGGCACATTTCATGTCTCCTTTCATCCATTTTGGTGCCCTTATGTATATTTTTCAACTTGATTTGGCGCCTTGTATGTGAAGGAAGATCTAAAGGCATGAAAGTGGATGTCGTTTTGCAAGAGTTTGGATCATCAAAATTGAAAGAAATAAGTCTATTAAGCTCTGGCGCCCTTGGTCTTCTTTTCATTCATTATGCATGCCTTGGGAGAATGGTATATAGGTCATCATCATGATTGGGCGCCCTGGATCCAGAGTGTTGGAGAGATCATCAAATGGTGTCTAGAGGAAGTAGGGTAAGTTATGAGTTTGGTTGCATCAGGAGTAGGACACCAAAAATGCATAACATGATGATGTAAAAATGTGTATATGTGTAAAAATACAGGAGGAAATAAAAAAAGACAAACCTTACAAATTAATGTGCATACTTACAACTCAATGTAACATGACTTTACAAAATCAATGTGAATACTTACAAATTAATCCAATGAACCATTCAGGTCTGCTCTACTCTTTATTGTGTCAAGTATTGCTTCATGGTCAGACTCACACACCTTCCACAAGATTTTGTTCAAAGGTCTACCCCGATACTTTATCAAATGAACATTGGATGCCATGACAAGGTTCGAGTAATGAAGAATCTTCCGATGCGTGTCAAAGTCCTGAAACAACCAAATATTAACACTCTTATGTGGATACCTTCTAAGCCATGTTCCAGTAATAACCACTGAGTCTGTAGGGTATTCGATGTTTTCTCCATCTGTAATAGGGGCCTCCAATTTTTTTTTGGCCTCAACACAACGACATAAGTAATAATCTGTTCCCTCTTCATTATCTTTATCTACAATAACTGCATATACATGCCCTACATTGATATGTGTAGCAAATTAGATGAAATTAGTCAACATTACAAAAACACTACAAAGTAAGATGACATTACCTGGTTGAATTAGATGAAATTACTAAATCTGATATGTGGTCAAAGTCAACTAATAATTCCATCTATGTTAGTTCCAGTGCCATCGGGGGTCAATACGTGTCAAGTGGGCTAAGATAACTGCCACTCCTTTGACTCACACTCATCCCAGACTTGAATTGTATAGGAAGAACAAAAGCATGACATCTTTCGCGTATGGATACTCCATGAACCTGCAATTGAGCTTCTGAAAGAGTGCATCTCATTTGATCCTGTCAGTGTACAACAGTCCTCATATGGTGGAATGTTAGTATCATCTATCAACCAAAAAAATCTACGAACTGAAGACTTACGTTCATTACCTGGACCCATGGAAGCATTACACCACTCGACAATCAATTTTGCATCTATCAACTTTGCATTGTCTTTATACTTTAACTCTTCTCGTGCTATGGCTCTTTTGATACATGCTCCTACACCATCATGCTCCCCCTTTCCATGCTCGACCTCACAAAAGTTCCACATATGCCGAATACCTATAAAATTATGCCTCCTACTCAACCAATAGAAATTTCGTGAGTTCTTGAATTGTGACTCACAGTTATCTGACCATATGATATGCTGACTGAACGATATGCCCCTTCTAGCCAAATCATTGTAGAACACCTAAAAGCAACCTTGCACGAACTTCGTAGAATGCGTGCGATCATCACTAATATAGAAATTATACTCCCTTATGATCTTCTGCCATTCTCTGTACTATCATTCACATGAATAAATGCGATGTGCACAAATATAGAAACCTATGTGGAGTTGTAATATTGTGATTGCACCTCACGTTGTGGCTGTAGACTGTAGTTCTCTACAAAGTCGATGACTGAAACAATGCTACCAACTAGAAATGTGTCCTTGCATAACTTGAATTGCAAGTCCAACCATCAAGCTCTATGGGCATGTCTTGCATACTCATACACTATGCTGTTATGAAATATAGGCATAAACTAATACACTGGAATCTTTTTAATAACCAATTCACACCTCTTTGCTTCTTTACCATCTTTTGTATTGTATGCCACTGTTTTATACTTGCCAAAATCTACTAGTTCATTTCCAACTGCATGTGTTCTTTCCATATGTTCACATATTGGCAAATGTTGCAAGCCACCGTAATGATGACATGTGCCATCCAAGCATAATTTATTGTAGAATATTTGACCTTCCTCTCTTTCACATAAAATTCTTGATATGAAGTCTCTTGAAGATGTTGGTGGGGCACATATGGCTCAACCTTGTAAATCATTGTTAGTATGCATATCTAAACATATGGACCTATAAGCATCAAAATGGTTAGAAAATTCAATATGTAATCTACAACAACAAGTAGTGCGTGTGTGATTTATCTTGACATAGAAAGGTTTTAGCATTTCAAAATATCTTTGACAAATTTTAATTTGAGGATACTTCTCTAGAAATTTACCATAAAACTATGTTTGAGTCTCATCCAAAAAATGCTTTAGATGTGGCTCACGGTTTTGACTACTGATTCTCCTTCTTACCACATCCCTTTGATTCAGAGATACCCTTGTGTAATTCTTCCAAAAGTCTTCAATTAGTGATCTCAATGCTTCAACAATTAGTTTATCTTTTCGTGGTAGTCTCCCCGAGAATGCCCATAATTCATTGGCATTAGTGTCCTCAATTCTTTGGCGTCTTCCAATAGCTCTTGATAAAGTTTTCCTATTAATTCTCAATTCTTGACTCATCTTTCTAATGAGATGAGCTTTCCTCGTTTGACTACTTACTATAGTCAATGTAATCACACACCGTGTTGCATTACTATCTTTTGTGCATGAGGTGTTACCCACACTCTCATATGCACTCATTAGATTCTTGACAATAGATTTTTCACTTGAAGCCTCTGATGTTCTCAACCCAAGAATCTTCATGATGGACCTATACTTTATACTTTGCATCATTTCAATGAATAGTTGACATCTTGCAGTCTCATTTAACTTTTCAAAGAACAATCTCCAAATCTTATGAGCATATCTTCTACAAGTGCATTTTGGAATCTTACCTTCAATTGGCTGCAAAATATTCTCATCAATATCAATCAAATACTTTGGCTTTCTATGCAAAATTCTAGGTGGTGTTAAGTTCGGTAAATTCATCTCAACATTAGGAATTTCATCAATATTTAAATGAGATGGGCTAGATGGCATACCTTTGATCGAAGATGGAATAGATGACATACCTTGAGGTTGAGGTGGGAATGATGGTGTACCTCCTTCATCACATATGAGTGATGATGTACACTCAACTTGAGATGTGGTAGATGGTGTCCTTGCATGTTGACTTGCGGTAGAGGACGTGTCTCCAACTATGGTATTCAAATCTCTCGTACCACGAAGTTTTTGCATTCATTCTCTTTGTGCCGCCAATACCATATCTCTTTGTGATGTTTGTGGTTCCTCTTCAATTGGTATGTCTTCATTTATCGTGTCCAATTTCCTCTTCTCACGAAGTTCCCTCATAGTCACTACTTTCTTTGCATTCTTATCTTCTATCTCTTCCTGTGTTGGTTTAATTCTTGATTGTTTCCTCGGCATGACGGAGAATTTGTCTGTAGCATGATAAAGAGACCAATATTACTTCCTAAGAAATGAATACAAGATAATAGTGGGATTGTATTTTTATTATGTTGTAAGAATTTATTCTTGTATAGTTTGACATCATGGTATGTTAAGGTCTGTTTATTACACATAATTATTAAAGAGCCCAAGTGTAGAAAATA
Organism: Cunninghamia lanceolata; assembly: GCA_027924645.1. Lineage (NCBI taxonomy): Eukaryota > Viridiplantae > Streptophyta > Pinopsida > Cupressales > Cupressaceae > Cunninghamia > Cunninghamia lanceolata. The sequence continues at coordinate 17,249,449 of BSBN01000112.1, read as the reverse complement.
TACATGGCATCATGTGAGATTGTAGGCTACTTTCTTGATTGGGAATGTGTCTATTTTAAACATGTATGATAAAGCATGATAAAGTAATTCAATCTGAATTAAGGAAAATGTAAAGAACATGCATGTAAAGACTTGACATACCTAAAAAATGAAGATTCGAATGGAGAGAGTACCCAATTATGTAGTGTTTTTTTCTTCTTGCATCAAACTCCTCAACAATTTGAGTTTTTCACCACTTGCTTCATTTTCAATGTTAAATTGAATAACACTCAAATATAATTACTAACAATAATACTATTAACCAATCTATAATGTTAAATTCCTAAAATTGAATCACAATTAACATTGCAACACTACAAAAATTGAAACTTGAATAGATATATATCAAACTTGGTGTGAAAACTATGTTATTTCCTCCTCAAGTTGGCAAAGTAGAAAAGGTGGTGGAAAGATCATGCAAAGGTGGTACAATGTGTCAAATATGCATATGAACTTGCCAACAGCATGAAAGCACTTCTTTTTTGTCAGAGCATGTGCAGAATCAGTATGAAAATAGAGCATGTGGGCCTGGATCACGGGGGTCAACACTTTTTTACCATTTCTATAGCAAGACAGAATGCGAGCACGTTATAATGCGCTCACGTTTTGTCCTACTATAGATTGATCACATCCTATGCATTATCTTTCTTAACACAAGTAGGGATGACCACATCCTGTGCTTCATCAACTGACACTTCCAAGCCTTACAATTCCTCTTAAATATAGGAGGATCCATGACTGGAAGAGCCAAGCCACTTCGTCCTGCCTTGCTGAAGGATGACATTCTGGGAGAATTAGGAGATTTTCCTTTGGAGATGATATAATCTTTAAATGCATTCCATCTTGGTAGGTCCTCTGCATCAGAGAAAAACCACTGATGGTGTCTGAGAGGCAATCAATATAATCAAACCCATAAATCTACATTTGACAACAGAAACCCTCAACACTATACCTTAAATCATAATCCCTCAACCCTCAACCCTAAACCTTATCCCTTAACCCTAATCCCTCAACCCTCAACCCTAATCCGTCATCCCTCAACTCTAATCCATCATCCCTAAATCTTAAATGCTATCCCTATTCCTAAACCCTCAACAGACTCGATACTATACCTTAAACCCTAATCCCTTATCCCTAAACCCTCCAACCCTATCCCTAATCCTCATACCCTCCACACTCTACTTTAACCCTATCCCTCAACCCTCAACCCTATCCCTAAACCCTTGACCCTCAAACCTCAACCCTCAACCTTCAACGTTAAACCCTAATCCCTCAACCCTTAGCTATGATCCCTCAACCCTCAACCCTATCGCTAAACCCTAAACCCTAAAGCCTCAACCCTCAACCCTCAACATAAAATCCTAATCCCTCAACCCTTCACTCTAATCCCTCAACCCTAAACCCTATCTCTAAACCCTCAACACTATACCTTAAACTCTAATCCCTCAACCCTAAACCCTATCCCTAAACCCTCAACTCTATACCTTAAACCCTAATCGCTCAACCCTCAACCCTAAACCTTATCCCTAAACCCTAATCCCTCAACCCTCAACCCTAATCCGTCATCCCTCAACTCTAATCCCTCATCCCTAAACCCTAAATGCTATCCCTATTCCTAAACCCTCAATAGACTCGATACTATACCTTAAACCCTAATCCCTTATCCCTAAACCCTCCAATCCTATCCCTAATCCTTATACCCTCCACACTCTACTTTAGCCCTAATCCCTCGACCCTCAACCCTATCCTTAAACCCTTGACCCTCAAACCTCAACCCTCAACCCTCAACATCAAACCCTAATCCCTCAACCCTTAACTCTAATCCCTCGACCCTCAACCCTATCCCTAAACCCTAAACCCTAAACTCTCAACCCTCAACCCTCAACCCTCAAACCTCAATGTCAAATCCTAATCCCTCAACCCTTCACTCTAATCCCTCAACCCTAAACCGTATCCCTAAACCCTCAACACTATACCTTAAACCCTAATCCCTCAACCCTCAACCCTAAATCTTATCCCTAAACCCTAATCCCTCAACCCTCAACCCTAATCCGTCATCCCTAAACTCTAATCCATCATCCCTAAACCCTAAATGCTATCCCTATTCCTAAACCCTCAACATACTTGATACTATACCTTAAACCCTAATCCCTTATCCCTAAACCCTCCAACCCTATCCCTAATCCTTATACCCTCCACACTCTACTTTAACCCTAATCCCTCGATCCTCAACCCTATCCCTAAACCCTTGACCCTTGAACCTCAACCCTCAACGTCAAACCTTTATCCCTCAACCCTTAACTATGATCCCTCGACCTTAAAGCCTCAACCCTCAACCCTCAACATTAAATCCTAATCCCTCAACCCTTCACTTTAATCCCTCAACCCTAAACCCTATCCCTAAACCCTCAACACTATACCTTAAACCCTAATCCCTCAACCCTTAACCCTAACTTTATCCCTAAACCCTAATCCATCAACCCTCAACCCTAATCTGTCATCCCTCAACTCTAATCCCTCATCTCTAAACCCTAAATGCTATCCCTATTCCTAAACCCTCAACAGACTCGATACTATACCTTAAACCCTAATCCCTTATCCCTAAACCCTCCAACCCTATCCCTAATCCTTATACCCTCCACACTCTACTTTAACCCTAATCCCTCAAACCTCAACCCTATCCCTAAACCCTTGACCCTTGAACCTCAACCCTCAACCCTCAACCCTCAATGTCAAACCCTAATCCCTCAACCCTTAACTCTAATCCATCGACCCTCAACCCTATGCCTAAACCCTAAACCCTAAACTGTCAACCCTCAACCCTCAACCCTCAACGTCAAATCCTAATCCCTCAACCCTTCACTCTAATCCCTCAACCCTAAACCCTATCCCTAAACCCTCAACACTATACCTTAAACCCTAATCCCTCAACCCTCAACCCTAAACCTTATCCCTAAACCCTAATCCCTAATCCCTCAACCCTAATCTGTCATCCCTAAACTCTAATCCCTCATCCCTGAACCTGAAATGCTATCCCTATTCCTAAACCCTCAACATACTCGATACTATACCTTAAACCCTAATCCCTTATCCCTAAACCCTCCAACCCTATCCCTAATCCTTATACCCTCCACACTCTACTTTAACCCTAATCCCTCGACCCTCAATCCTATCCCTAAACCCTTGACCCTCGAACCTCAACCCTCAACCCTCAACGTCAAACCCTTATCCCTCAACCCTTAACTATGATCCCTCGACCCTCAACCCTATTCCTAAACCCTAAACCCTAAAGCCTCAACCCTCAATGTTAAATCCTAATCCCTCAACCCTTCACTCTAACCCCTCAACCCTAAACCCTATCCCTAAACCCTCAACACTATACCTTAAACCCTAATCCCTCAACCCTTAACCCTAAACTTTATCCCTTAACCCTAATCCATCAACCCTCAACCCTAATCTGTCATCCCTCAACTCTAATCCCTCATCCCTAAACCCTAAATGCTATCCCTATTCCTAAACCCTCAACGGACTTGATACTATACCTTAAACCCTAATCCCTTATCCCTAAACCCTCCAACCCTATCCCTAATCCTTATACCCTCCACACTTTACTTTAACCCTAATCCCTCAAACCTCAACCCTATCCCTAAACCCTTGACCCTCGAACCTCAACCCTCAACCCTCAACGTCAAACCCTAATCCCTCAACCCTTAACTCTAATCCCTCAACCCTTAACCCTATTCCTAAACCCTAAACCCTAAACCCTCAACCCTCAACCCTCAATGTTAAATCCTAATCCCTCAACCCTTCACTCTAATCCCTCAACCCTAAACCCTATCCCTAAACCCTAAACACTATACCTTAAACCCTAATCCCTCAACCCTCAACCCTAAACCTTATCCCTAAACCCTAATCCCTCAACCCTCAACCCTAATCCGTCATCCCTCAAATCTAATCCCTCATCTCTAAACCCTAAATGCTATCCCTATTCCTAAACCCTCAACAGACTTGATACTATACCTTAAACCCTAATCCCTTATCCCTAAACCCTCCAACCCTATCCCTAATCCTTATACCCCCCACACTCTACTTTAACCCTAATCCCTCAACCCTTAACCCTATCCCTAAACCCTTGACCCTTGAACCTCAACCCTCAACCCTCAACGTCAAACCCTAATCCCTCAACCCTTAACTCTAATCCCTCAACCCTCAACCCTATCCCTAAACCCTAAACCCTAAACCCTCAACCCTCAACGTCAAATCCTAATCCCTCAACCCTTCACTATAATCCCTCAACCCTAAACCCTATCCCTAAACCCTCAACACTATACCTTAAACCCTAATCCCTCAACACTCAACCCTAATCCATCATCCCTCAACTCTAATCCCTCATCCCTAAACCCTAAATGCTATCCCTATTCCTAAACCCTCAATAGACTCGATACTATACCTTAAACCCTAATCCCTTATCCCTAAACCCTACAAACCCTATCCCTAATCCTTATACCCTCCACACTCTACTTTAACCCTAATCCCTTGACCCTCAACCCTATCCCTAAACCCTTGACCCTTGAACCTCAACCCTCAATGTCAAACCCTAATTCCTCAACCCTTAACTTTGATCCCTCGACCCTCAACCATATCCCTAAATGCTAAACCCTAAAGCCTCAACCCTCAATGTCAAATCCTAATCCCTCAACCCTTCAGTCTAATCCCTCAACCCTCAACCCTATCCCTAAACCCTCAACACTATACCTTAAACCCTAATCCCTCAACCCTAAACCTTATCCCTAAAACCTAATCCCTCAACCCTCAACCCTAATCCATCATTCCTCAACTCTAATCCCTCATCCCTAAACCCTAAATGTTATCCCTATTCCTAGATCCTCAACGAGCTCAATACTATACCTTAAACCCTAATCCCTTATCCCTAAACCCTCCAACCCTATCCCTTAACCCTAATCCCTCGACCCTCAACCCTATCCTAAAACCCTTAACCCTCGAACCTTAATGTACTCAACCCTCAACATCAAACCCTAATCCCTCAACCCTTAACTCTGATCCCTCAACCCTTAACCCTTAAAACTTGAACCCTAAAACCTATCCCTACACGGTCGACACTCGACACTATATCTTAAACCCTAATCCCTTAACCCTCATCCCTAAAGCCTCAACCCTAAATCATTAAACCTTCAACCCTAAACCCTATCCCTAATCCCTCTACTCTTGACACTCTTATTTAACCCTAATCCCTTGACCATTAACCCTATCCCTCAACCTCAACCCTCAACCCTCAACTCTCAACATTAAACCCTAATTCATCAACCCTAAACCCTAATCCCTCAAACCTAAACCCTATCCCTAAACCATCAACCCTCAACACTATACCTTAAACCCTAATCCCTATCCCTCAACCCTTAACCCTTAAAACTTAAACCCTATCCCTACACCCTCAACACTTGGCACTATATCTTAAGCCTTAAACCCTCATCACTAAAGCCTCAACCCTCAATCCTTAAACCTGCAATCCTAAACACTATCCCTAATCCCTCTACCCTCAACACTCTAACCCTAACCTCGACATTAAATGCTAACCCATCAACCCTAAACCCTAATCTGTCAACCCTAAACCCTATCCCTAAACCCTCAACCCTCAACACTATACCTTAAACCCTAATCCATCAACCCTAAAACCTAATCCCTCAACCCTCAACCCTAAACACTATCAATAAACCCTCAACCCTCGACACTATACCTTAAACCCTATGAGAAAAGCTTTGCGTATGGTACATCCACAGTGAGTAATTAACAGTTGAAATTAGAAGGATGATCATTATGAGAAAATATTTGCATTGGGGTACATCTATGTTTCTTGCTGTCCACCCCGCACTTAGGGAAGGTATATTGTTATGAAACAGGCAAATAATCTCCCATTGTTTACTGGCTCTATCCACAAGAACTACTAAACTATACCTTAAACCCTAATTCCTCAACCCTAAACTTTCAACCCTAAACCCTATCCCTAATCCCTCTACCCTCAACACTCTACCTTAAACCTAATCCCTTGACCCTTAACCCTAAATGCTATCCCTAAAGCCTCAACCCTAAACCCTAATCCCTCAAGGTCCTAAACTCTAATCCATTATCCCTAAACTCTAAATCCTATCCCTAAACGCTCAACCCTCAACCTGAAACCTTAATCACTCAATCCTTATCCACCCCTCTCCTCCCCTATCTAGCTCACTCCCATCTCTTCCCTCCTCTACCCTCGACACTATACATACATACATATAGGCATACATAGATACATACATACATATAGGCATACATAGATACATACATACATACATACATATAGGCATACATACATGATTAATAGCCTTGAACATAAAAAAAATTGAGGGGAACATAATGCAAGCACGTTATAACGCACTCGCGTTATGTTAAACATGACAAACAACAGACTTTTGTAGAAAAGGAAAAATGCAAAGCAAAACATAACGCGAGTGCGTTATAACATGCTCGCGTTATGTCTTGCTTTGGGAATCCTAAGCCTTGGGCTTGTGATTTTCTTTAGATTTCCAACCCAAAGGCTTGGAGTGCCTTTTGAACAGTCATAGACATGTTTTTCCATATTCTTCAAGATTTCACATAATTTTGTTCGTGCTAACCCTCAGATTTGCACGTGTTTCAAGGTCAAACAAATCGAACACCTGGGTAATGTTAGGCTTTCTCTTAGCTATTTGACGATGTGATTTTTTTCACATTTTAACAATGGTAAGACTTTCATCTTTAATTTCTTTTGTTTGTGTGTTCGTTTTTGGGCAAAAACCACTGTTTGGTCTTTTTTTCATTGTAAATTAACTATTCATTGAAATTTCAAAAAAATTACATATTTAGAAACTAGACTCCATTTTACAAATATTAAAAAAAGAAAAAAATGATTTTCAATTAGTTTTCAAAATTTATAGGGGTAGCACGGCCAAAATTCTATTTTTTAGGATGTGTCCACTTTGAAAATTAGTAAAAATCAAATATTCATAAAAAAATTATCAGAAAAATTGGGCATAAACTACATGCTATTAGCTAATTTCTCACTGAAGCGATTTTAAAAATACGAAAAAAAAGTTGACCTTTTGAGGGAGCCACAAAATATGTTATGTTAAGTTTTTTTGACAGAAACAACACCAATTTCTGTGGCTCCCTCTTTTGAACCCCTTAATCTATGCTATTTAAAAAAAAAAATAGTAGTTCAGAAAGTAAACTCAAAGCACTACGAACATTGTTTTGGTTGCATCTCCAAATTTTGAGTGTAACTATGCTCAATTTTTCATCCAAGGCCAGTATTTCCTGATTTCAGAAAAAAAAAAAAGTGGCCACTTAAGACCCCTTTTTGGTCCCCCATCTTCTTGCACTTATCCTTACAAATTATTTGATTTGAATCTACTTTTTGAAATTATATGCTCTTTTTTTATTATATAGCATACCTTTTAAACGTACTTATTTCAATAGCTTATCTTATTAACTTTTATTATTCTTTTTAATTTACCCTTTTGTTATATTTTGCATACTATATATAATATTATTGTTATTGCTAATTTATCTTTTCCTCATTATTTTACAATTATTCATGTTATTTGCATTATCTGTTATTCACTTTTAGTTATTATTTTATATAATGTTAATCCTACCTTTTTCATCATTTTCCTTTATTCCATTTTACTTTTCATTACACTATTTATTATTATTTTAATTTTGTTTTCTTTAATTATCTAACTTTTGTCTATTTTATAATTGTTATTGATAATTTTTCTTTTCCTCATTATTTTACAAATATTCTTGTTTTTGATTAATATGGTCAAATAGGTTTTGAAAGGGGACCCCAAAACCCTTTACAAAAGGAAGCAAGCAAAAAGTAGTAAGCCAACTGACAACCAACTATAAGCTACCAAAACAACAAAAGCATAGAAAGAGTAGCCAAAAAAGAGAGTAGATAAATCTAAACTAGTTCATCTTCTTGAGAATCTCATCCGCTTCTAATTCCTGTTCATAAAATGCCTCATGCATTTTGGCAAAGTCCATGAGCTCTTCCTTTTTGACTTCAAATTGCTTTTTGTTTCTCCCCCTAGTGCAGGTCGAAGGTCCACCTGTGTCCTCAGTTGCCACCTATTTACTAGTATTTTTAATTTCATCAACCTTATCCTGAATACCCAAATGCTCAACATTCATGATGTCCTTAGCATTGAAATCCTTGAATTGCTCTTTTCTAAGTGATGAGTGCCAGGTAGCACCCATGAAATACACCCTTTTTACCCCTCTTGTTCTCCCTTCTTATTCCATTGTCCTGATGACTGCACCAAAATAAGATAAACAAGATTGTTCTAATGATGATTAATAAGAGATGAATTACTCAGAATCATGATTTCTGATTGAAGGACTAATGTGCATTGAATTGATGGAAATATGCAGAAATCTTCTCTTTTTGAATCAACAGGTGCATGTGTTCGGATAGACAATTTTGTGCATCTCCAGAGATAGTCCTAATGATCTCCAGAGCTGACATCATAATGCCACGACTGGTCTCCCATGTTTCCAATTTGAATGGAGAGATTTTTAGATAAGGAGGTGAACCATCTCAGAGCTGGACTGAAGTCACAAGCATCTCCGGAGCTGAACGAGAAGGTCACAAACATATCTCTGGAGCTATAGATAGAAACATACATCTCCGGTGCCTCTTAGAACAATGCAAATTTCTAGCACAGCCGTCAGTTAGACACTTCCAGTGGTGATCAGGATGCTCTTGATGTTACTCAAATCATCACCTGAGCAATTAAGGGTAGTCTATAGTTAACCGCTAAAAGTTTTTATCTCTTTTTGATTTTGCATGAGTTATTGATAAACTAATTTAAATACCTATATTTTAGGGCCTCGCTGCCCAAGTGTATTTAAAAACTAAGACTTAGATTTAGTATGGACTACTGTTCCACTAAATCTATTTTAATTGCATGGATATTAATTCTATAGTTAGACTGTTAGTAGAATAAAGAGATTGATGTTATATCTTAGATGAACTAGTAGAATAGGGTGAGTGATCTCTCATCACAGATTTAGATATAAACTTACAGAGGCAGCAACAAAAAGAACAATGATTATTTTCTGATTTCTGTAATCTTATTTTGATATAGACATTTTCTGAATACAAAGTGGATGGAATTGGACTAAATTGAGTTGTGACATTATTCTCTTGTGCTGATTCTTTACTTTGCTCTTCATCCCCAAGGGTGTGGACCAAGGGCCCACTCTCACCACTAAGGTAGAAGGCTAGTACTGTCATTTTTGTTATTTTAGATTCTGTTTAAAGAGATAGTTACTGTTTTCATAGATAAATGCATGTTTACATTGGAAGGAGTAATATAGATTTACTTTAAGAAATTCCTTGTTCAGATTTGTTTTCAATATTCTTAAAATTCATTTCACAGCAGATAGATTTGTAATATTAAGTTTCTTTAATCAATAAAGATCATTAGAGTTAGTTGGATAAAAATGGGCAACTTTAGGATTCCTAATTGCAGATAGCCATGGACACAACCTTGGATTTGACACTTAAAATATGATTAAATGATAAGGTACAATGACCCTTGTCACTAAGGTCCTTGAGCTTCTCAGTCAATACTCTCATCTCGTTGAGGCTGTTCTAAATGGTAAGTTTACTGATGTTCATGATTTTATCTAAGTTGTTGTTTGCCTCTCTGATTTTCTCCTCCAGGTATTGGACTCTAGTGTTAAATTCTTCTATCATCCTATTTAGGTCACGGTCCATTTCCTTCATTTTAGGAATGGCATCCCAATTTTTGAAGATAAGGGTGTCCTGCTCAACTGTAGTGTTGATACCAGCCACCAAGCTTTCCTGCATCAGCTGGAGCTTTATGTTGATCCTATTAATTTCTAGGAAGAACCACTTAGTCATTTTGTGCTGTGAATTAACAACATTCTTCACTAATTCGAACACGTCCTTGACCTAATCTTTGTTTCTCACCTGGGCCAACAAATCATCAAAATCCTTAGGGAGGTTATTTGAAGGATCTTTGATTTCAAGAAATTTGAGGTATGCACAAGGTTCAGGGATATGCATGGTCTTGCCCTGTGTTTCCTTTGCCCTTTCATAAACCTTCTTAGATAGCTTCTCCCTATTCCCATGCTTCATCTTGGTTCCCTATTTCTGGGAAGAACAACCAGCACCCTGAACAATTCCCTCATCCAAAACCTTCTCAAACAACTTATTCCTATTTGCTTGTTTCGACTTATTCCCCTATTTTTGAGAAGAACCACTGGCATCTTGAACAAATCCCTCATCAACAATATCTTTCTCCATGGGTTTTTTACCTTTCTTCGTAGGAGTGGGGGTTTTCCTCTTCTGAGGCATAGCCTTCTTGTCTATAATCTCCTTGACAGAGGTGTCAGAATCATGACTCGTATTAAATCCTTCAAACCATGAGATGGAAACTTCCCTCTTTTGAGTTTTTCTCTTCTTTCTATAGGACTCCACCTCAGTATCCTCTTCTTCATCATCCATATTCCACTCCTCATCCTCAGAATCAATCTCCTCTTTACTCGACACCACTTGACCCTTCTTCTTAGCACTGTGTTTTTGTTTTATCCCTTTTTTTGGAGTGTTATTCTTCATGTGCTCCATGATAAGTAAAATGAGGCTCTCATGTAGACTCAGGAGTTTAGGGTTTTTGCTATTTTCTTTTAAACCAAACTCCAGAGACAAAAGCAGGTAGAAGGGAAAAGTAACCTACATACTGTGTTTGAAGTGATTGAGCAAGTTGAATTGATAACTGTAGATGGCCACGTACCTCCTGTCCAGAGTTACATATCTCATAATTACTTTGGTCACCTCTACCCAAATGGGTTTGATGGAAAGACGATTATACCCACCAGTCTGAAACTTAACCAGCTTTTCCCTTTCGTTGCCTTTGAAGAAGTTATTAAGAGATTCCTCACTCTGTTTCCTCTTGCGGAAGAATTTCTTACCTTTGGTTGAAAGGCTCATCACCATGGTAATAAGGTCTTCAGAAATTGCCAATTCCCACCCATACGCCATAACCTTCTTGTTCTTGTAACCTTTGATGAACAGAGCAGTCACATTAGGGTCAACTCCATGGAGATTTTCCATAAATGGAGTGAACCCTCCAACCTCCAGGATACTCTAGACCTTCTGCTTCTGCCTAATCCCCTTACACGAAGACGATTCAACCCTATTTCTATCTCCCCCCATGTTGGAATTCAGACACTGGAAGAAACCACACTCTTTGCAAATAGAAGTGAAGATAAGAATGAGGAAAAGTAGAGCAAAGTTCTGTTTCCAACCCATAATCCATGTGAGATGAATAATCTAGATAGGAGAGGCCTGCGAACCCTTTGAGATCATGATGATCTCTTTAGAGGATCTCAAGTTTCGTACCATGGGAGCAATCATTATTAATCAACTCTTTAACATTGCTCAGGATTAAATTAAATTCCTCCCATATGAGCTTTGAATGGTTTATAACCCCTAGGTTGGCGAAAACATCCACCACCTTGTTCCCCTCATGATAAATGTGAGATATATGGGTAGCCTCAAATGTTCCTAACAACATGATAGCATCTTCGATCAAGGTCGCAATAGACCAACTTGGTTTAGTGGTGCTCTTAAGACAATTAATGATGTTGTTAGAGTCACCCTCCACCCAGACTTTTCTATGACCCTTAGCATGCGCCATAGCAATAGAGTGATAGGTAGCCACAGCTTCAGCGTAGTGGTTAGTCTATGTACCCAAAGGGAGTGCCACTACCGCTATGAACCTACCATGATTATCTCTTATCACCCCTCACTACTAGTAGCTCCGGGATTACCTTTTGCCACCCTGTCAAAGTTGATTTTGATCCATCCTTTTAGAGGCAAATGCCACACCACTTTCCCTCTAGAGTGTTTCATTTTTTTAAAGGGTATAAATATATCTTCAGTGATGTCCCAGTTCTTGGATATGTTGCTCTCCATCTGAGAAACCTCTATTCTTTTATCATGAGAGAGTTGTTCTTCAATCCTAGCTTTGAAATTTTCCTTGATGCTCCTGACCACTTTATAAAACAAATTATCAGGAGTTAAGCTGGTGTCTCTGAAGACTCTATTATTCCTTTCCTTCCAGAGGCTCCAAGGAATGTGAGGGATACTCAGGGACCAGAGGAATCTAAGGGAAGGGTTAGAGACAGGGAAAATCCATTGAGAGACTAGATCCTTGGTGAAGTTAGGGAAGGTCCAACTGAGATTCCATAAGGAAATAATCTTATTCTAGAGCTCAAGAGAAAAGGGGCAGAAGAGGACCAGATGGAAGGAGTCTTCAGAATTCTTGAGGCATAAGGGGCATTTATTGACAAGCGAGAAGCCCCTTTTACACAGGTTATCACACGTAAGCATCATGTCTTGGGCTAGTAGCTAAAATAAAATATTGATTTTAGGAATAAGTTTGTCATCCCACAATCTAGCCCAAAAGGGAGGATCCTTCACAGTAGGAGTAGTTCTTTGAACCCCGACACCACTGAGTATTGCCCTAAGGAGGTGGCCTGCTAGATGAGTTGGTCTTCTTTTCTACCAAGGGGAATATGAAAAACATTCAACCTATTCTGGAATTCATTCATACACCTATCAGTCGAGAAGTTGTTCTATCTACCTTCAGTAATGTAATCCCTGACCTTCGAGCCACAAGTAGCAGTGCAAATGTCTTCAAAAGGGCTCACCCATTCCTACTTGCTGAGAGGGGATTCCCCAAACCACCAATCCTTCCAAAAGTCCACCTTTCTGCCATCCCCAATCCTCCATAAAGAACCTTTTCTGATAATTTCCCTAGATTGAGAGATATTTTTCCATATTTCTAATCCTTCAGGCAAAGTAGGTTTGTCTAGCGCTTCCCTAAAGTTATTGTAACCCCACAGGTATTTATTGTTCACAATTTCCGTCCATTATTTCTTTTCTAACATTAGGCGCCAGGCATTGGCCGCCAAGAGAGCAGAGTTGAATTCCTTGAGTTTTTTTAGACCAAGACCCCCAAAGCTTTTAGGCTTGCAGACCGAATCCCATGCCACTAACGTGATTCTCTTCTTCTCCTCAGTTCCAGACCAGAGAAATCTTTTTTGGATTTGTTCAATTCTTTCTTTGATTTTGGCAAGAATTTTAAATAGGGACAGAGTAAACTGGGAGATTTTGGAGTGAAGCTTTGATCAACTGAATTTTGCCCGCTTGGCTTAGAGTTGCTCCTTTCTAGCTCGCCAGTTTGGAATGAAATTTGTCAACCATACTTTTCCAGAAAGAGTCAGGGATTCTTTTCCCAAAAAGAGGTAACCTGAGATATATAGAAGGAAGGGACTCAACTTTGCATTACAAAATGCGAGCTATCTTTAGCTCCCTGGGTTTTGGGGTATTGAAGAAAAAAATTGAACTCTAATTTTCTGACTCAAAGCCTCTTCATATTTCAGCAGAGTACTCCTCAGCATGCGAGCTTCTTTGACAGAGGCTTCACCCATAATGATAGTATCATTGACAAATTGTTGGTGAGAACAGGAGGGTCCAAGCGAGGAAGGACAAAGACCTTTGAAACTCCCTTGAAGAACCTCTTTCTAGATATTTCTGCCCAAGACTTCCACCATGATGACAAACAAGAAAGGCAAGATAGGATCCCCTTGTCTCAACCCTCTAGAGCTGAAAAAAAGATCGATGGAGATCCATTGACCAAGACAAAGAACTTAGGAGAAAGGAAAAGTTGCTGAAGAAGCTGAAGGGATTTCTCATTGAAACTGAACTTTCTCAAAACACAGGTAAGAAAATTCCAGTCAACTCTATCATAAGCTTTCATGAGGTCAAGCTTAAGAAGGAAGCCCTCCTTATTCAAACCCAGGGAGTGAATTTTCTCCTGGACCGAAATGATAGAGTCAAGGATTTGTCTACTTAGTACAAGCCCACTTTGCTGCACCGAAATCAAATGCGGGAGAAGGACTTGGAGTCTGCAAGCCATAACTTTTGAAATGATCTTGAAAATCAAATTGTACAGACTGATGGGGCGATAATCAGCAAAGGAGTTGGCTCCAGTTTTGTTCGGGATAAGCACGAGAAAAGTGGAGTTAAGTTCTTTAAGAAACCTTTTGCTTCCAAAAAGTTCTTTAGTAGCATTGCAAGTGTCTTTGGCTACAATTTCCCAAAAGGTTTGGAAGAAGAAATGGGGGAAGCCATCAAGCCCAGGATCCTTGTTACCTTCAAAGGAGAAGATAGCACCTTTGTTTTCATCATCTGAGGGGATTTTGGTTATCATTTTGTTGTCGTTTTCATCCATCACATTGGGGATAACCTGAAGCAAAGTGTTTTCCATATTACGATCTAGAGGTCCTTCAACATTTAGAAGAGAGGAAAAGAAAAGCTTAGATTCCTTCTGATTTTCCACTTCATCCGAGATAATCTTGTCCTTTGAAGAGATATTCTTGATTCTATTAGGTGCTCTATTCTTCATAGTAGTCAAGTGGAAAAAATTAGATTTATAATCTCCACTTTTCATCCAGATAGCTCTAGATCTTTGTTTCCACAAGTCTTCCTCTTTTCAAACAATCTTATGGAGGGGATTGAGGAGGTCAATCTCTGCCTCCCTAGTTTCTTGAGTCATACCATCATTTTGGATTTCTCTTTGAATCCTATTCAACTCACCTTTCAAAATCTCCTTGTCCTTAAAGATTTGACCGAAGGAAGATCTGTTCCATTTTTGCACATTACTCTTGACATTCTACAACTTCTTGGCCAACCTGTAAATGGTCATGCCTTCCACCTCAATGTTTCACCATTTTTTGATCTTTTCCTTTAACTCTGGGTCATGTAACCACATATTTTCAAATCTAAAGGGAAATTTCTTCCGCTTGCCCCTTTTATCTTTAGAGAGAACAATTAGGAAGTGATTAGACCCTAGCCTGGTGAGAGCAGATAAATCACAGGAGTAGGAGTCAAGCCAGTTCATGGAGATGAGGGCTCTATCCAAGCTAACTTGTATGAGATTTTCCCCTGTTCTTTGGTTAGAGCAGGTGAACTTGGCTCCCTTGAGATCTAGATCTAACAAAGCTTCATCATTAACAATGTCCATTAGGTCCATTCTGGAGTCTAGGGGTGCCTGAGAGCCACCCTTTTTCTCATCATCTCTGAGTGCTAAATTAAAGTCTCCCATGACAAGCCATTTAGAGTCAGGGTTCAGTCTTTTGAATACACCAAGTCTATGCCAAAGTTTCTTTCTGGTATTCTTGTTATTGGGGGCATAGATGTTAGAGATAACCCAGGCAGTGTCATCTTTTTTATGAACAAACTTGGTAGCAACCTGGTTAGAGTCTGCTAGAACTGGGTAACCAATGACACTTTTAGGGTTCCATAGAGTGGCTACCCCACCAGAGGATCCCTCAAAGTTACAGCCTTGAATACCATAGTATCAAAGAATTTGTTCTTGATAAGGTCCAGTTTGTTAGTTTGCATCTTGGTTTCTTGAATAAGAAAAATATCCAGCTTGAGATCCTAGATTAGGTTAGATAGGAGGTCATGTTTATGACTATTATTTAACCCCCTGATATTCCAAGAAAGGATCGTCATGATAAACTAGAGTTTGTGCTCTGAGAGCATAGGTCCACGAGGGTTTTTTTGCATCCCTCTTGCTATCTCCTTCTTGCTGTCTCTTTCTCTAATAGCACTTTCTAAAGGTCTCCTTGGTCTCCTCTTTTCCATTCCAACATCATCCTTGGAAGAGCTCCTGGTTGCTACACTGCTAAGGGGTGGGATAGCTCCTTTTTTTTTTCTTTCTTCCCTTGACCTCCACAAAGGGCATTTCTTCCATCGAGCTATCCTTGACAAACTCCACGAGTTGCTTGGGAGAGTAGGGGAACTCATCTTCTCCCTTGGGAGTAAGGGGGATACAATTATTAGAATTGAACTGAACACCCTCTAGGGATCCTGGTGCAGAGACTAGATCCTCACACCTAGGTTCTACATTATTAGAGACGATCAAGGCACACTTAGGAGATCCCTACTCTGGAAATAGAGGTTCTTTGTTCCTGGGGACAAACAGGATAATCACCAGTTGCTCTTGAACAGTGACTTTGGCTTGAGGCCCCTTCTTAAAGGCTTCCTCTATCTGGAAATGGGTTTCCCCCTTATCATTTTCTTGCTTCTCTTTCCAAACCTTTTGGTTAGATCTACCTTTCTTAGAGGGGCAATTTTTCACCTAGTGGCCTGTATTTTTGTAGAGAAAACACGCAAAAGGAATTGATTCAAACTCTATAGTCTACTCCCAGACACCAATTTTAGAGTTGATCTTAATGGAAGAAGACATATTCATAGTTTGGTTCACCAACACACAAACCCTAGCATAAACTAGCCTCTTTTTTGAGAGAGTGACAGGATCAACCGTAAGTAGGCTGCCAAAAGCACTAGCTAGGCCCTTAAAGACTTCTTCATCCCAGAACTCCATAGGCAGACCTGGGAGTCTAACCCAAATAGGGGCAATGTTGAAGGTAGTTTTCACGGTATCAAAACTGGGTTCCCACCTTCACAAAGCCAACGTTGAGTTCCCGATAACCCACGAGCCCCCAATAAAGGTGCTAAGAAGATCTTCTTCACATGAGAATGAAAAGGAGAAGAACCCCTTCTGAAAAGCTATGATGTCTACTTGCCCTTTCAGGGTCCATTTCTGGCGAGCCCAAGATCTCACAATTTCAATATTAGGTCTGGGACCCAAAAATTTACCCACCAATGATAGATCCATACGAGAAATCATTTTCCACCACACTATCAGGAACTGATAAAGAGAACTTACTTGAACCCGGTTCGAAGGAGTAGAAAAGAGGCAGGACTAAACTTTTCCCTTTAGGCGGTGACCCAAAAAGTGATTTCCATGGGTTTGAGAAGTCCACCTTTAGAATGGTCTTCTTGGGATCATCCTCCTTAGGTTTCTTGGGGGACACCACCCTCGAAGTGCCACTGGGGTCTGGAGGTCTAATCTCTGCTTCCAAGGAGGCCAGACAACCCACAAAAGCACTAGAGGAAACATCGTCAGCTAGGCCCTCATCGAAACCTTCTTCATTCGCTACACTGTCACCAATAGTTAGGTTACCATCAGCAAGACTACCAGAGACCAACTTCATGCCTTCCACCTTGCTTGCACCTGCTACCACCTTCCCTTCACTTCTACCATTACCATTTTTCAAAAAAACCTTTCCTACTTGCTCTCCCTTCTCACTGCTCACCATTGCATGTATAATTTTACAAATATTCTTGTTAGTTGCTTTATCTCATATCATTCTTATTTATTTTCCTTTTTTATTTTTATATCATGTTAATCCTACCTTATTCATCATTTTTCTTTTTTTTTTTCTCATTTTTTTCTCCTTAATTCCCTTCATCTTTACCTTTTTTATACTATTTTCTTCTTTTGATTTTGTTTTATATTTTCTTATATTATCTATCTTATTATCCCTCTCTAATTTTATGAATTTGATTTTTATCTTGTAATTTTATTTGTAGTCTTCTAGTTATATAATTGTTGGAAGATTATTTAGTTGTTTTCTTTTTCATTTTCTTGTGTGATGCCTCTTCACCTTCCTGATATTGCAACTTATTTATTGGGCTAGTTTACAATCTGTTTTCAGAGGGATCTTTTGGTTTACTTAACATTAAATTTGCAAGACCTGTGATTATGTCTTCTGCAACTTCATGGCCGATTTCCAAAATCCAGATTGTTCTGGGTTCGACTGCTTCCATGATGCACTCATCTTTGCTAACCATGAAGGTAATGTCATTCTTATATTTTTCAACAACCCCTTTTGGGATTCCTTCCCTTGCTTGCATGTTCTCTTGAAAATTCTTGAAGAAACCCCACAATGTAGTTTTTTGGATTTGTAAGTTGCCCAAACTTCTTAAATGATCTCTAATTTGTATTGCAATTGGAGTATTACTCAACTATACAATGTTCTTTGTTCTAGGAATATCTCTAAGAAAGTAAAATAACAAGCATATGATTAAGGTACCATATCAGAAGGGGTACTGAGATTCTTTGTTTTTTTAAAGGTTCTCCATCAATTGTTGTCTCAAAAGCTCACACAAGTCTATGTATTTATTTTCTTTCACCATTTGATATGCTGTGTGTATTGCTGTGGCAGAAACAAAGTTCTCTCTGTTTGTGAAGAAAATCTTTTATCTAATCATCATTGAAGCATATTTTATTGCATGATCTTCAATATCATTTACAATTAGGGCACACTTGTCAAATTTCGCTCCAGTGAGCTTCATCACCACGTCATTCTTCATAGATTTCAGTGTTGGAACAATTTTGGTGGAGAATAACCTTGTCACAACCCTAATAGATTCTTTGCTTATCATGTGTGGTAGATCGAACCACATAAACTTGTCATGAATGTGACTCAACACATACTTGACCCAAGCATCCTCATAACAAAAAATAGGGAAGTCATTCCGTACATCCAGTTTCTTCTCCACGTCAAAGCCTTGAATTCATGCTTCAACTCAAAATCATCATCGGTTAGCTCATTCACCCACACTTCTCCTAATTTTGGATGATTATATTCTTCCATCTTTGTGTGGATATAGAGATCCTCACATCTTATATATGTATTACACCATATGGAACACTCGAAAAGACACCATCTGGATCGGTCTCCATAGATTTGAAAGGATGTGGTTTGAACTTTGGATGAGGCGGTCCACAACCTTTACAAGTTGTGGGTAAATATTTTTAAAGATACTTCTGATAAACTTAGGGCAAGATAGAAGTTTGTAAATACCTTTCGATCACTTCCGGTTAGGGCTTCATGCACAAGAATTTTGAGTAGCTTCACCTCATTCTTTCAGTACTCTTCTTCAAATGTTTGATTGCAAATGATCTTTTGTTAAGTGAAATTGCTTATAACCCCTTTCGTAAAACCTAAATCACATTCAATGCTCAGATTGATAAAGCTGTCAAAACCCCAATTGTAATAATAGTCACCTTCAATTGCTCTGCAAATTTTTGCAACAAGAAATTTTTCATCGGTATTTTCTTTAATAGGTCAATCATATTAACCTACACCTCATATCCATGTGCTGAAGGCATCAACACCATATCTTTGGCAAGGCCTTAAAGATTGTCTATTAAAACTTCCCCTGAGCCAAAGCTTTCTACTTAGTTTCTGGAGGAAACTTCTACACCAGAGGCTGGCACAATGTCATCCTTCACTTTATTTTCTTCTTTCTTTTTCCAGACCTTATCCATTCCTTTCTTCATCTCTATCGGATCTACACTCTTCATTGGATCACTCTTCTTCACCGAATCAACCTTCACATTCTTACTTCTGCAAGACTTAGCAATGTGTCCTAATTTACTGCAATTGTGACATCTAACATTTTGAACAAGCTTACTTCCATTCATTCTAGATCTGCATTGATGAGCCTTATGCCCAAATCCATTGCATGTATAACAGTAACCATTGAAAGATTGAAACATCATACCATTATTGTGGCCATTCATCATCTAACTTCTACATTCACTAGCTCTATGACCAAATCTTTGGCATGTAAAACACTAACCGAAAAATGGTTGAACATTCTGATTCATTTTGCTTCTGCATTCCCTAACCTTATGTCTAAATTTATTGCAAGGGTAACAATAGCCAGAGTACCTTTGTGCAGCTGGGTGTTTGATAGGTGGCTTTTTGAAAAATTTCTTCTGGTTCCATACCTGTCTGTCAATACTCTTCTTTTCTTCTATCTTCTTTTCGTTATTGTTCTTTTTTTTCAGGATTGTTTGAAGTCTAATTTGCCTTTAAACTTTCACTGTTTTCAAATCCTAATCCTTATTTATCCTTAGGAGCCTTTTGATTTGCAATCATTTCATCAAGCAAGATAGAACTCTTCTTGAATTTGTCTTCTTGATTCTTTGCTTTCTCTAGCTCTGTCTTTAGAACAACAATTTCTTGTTCAAGCCTTAAACATTCTTTAGATTTGCTTTTCAATTTTTCATTTGTGCATTCTTCAATCCTTTTTCCTTCCTCAATTTGCATTTTTAGGTTGGTGATTGTCTCATTTGATTGATTGATCTATTCATTTACGTCATTGTATCTTTCCTTGAATTTCTTATTTTTCTCTCTCAACTTCTTAATGCATTCATTTGCTTCCTTAATATTTTTGTCCATATCTCTATTCTCACATTGAACTCTTTCCAGATCTTCAAGGGCTGATTTGAGTTCTCCATTCATGTCAACTATGCAGTCTTCTTCAGTAAATCCAGCAACATGAATTTCTTCTAGAGGGATAGGATATCTTCTAGTCACCATGTGTTCACACTTCAAGATCTTCCTCAAGCTGTTAAGCTTCTTCCAAGGAACCAGGCTTTGATACCAATTGTTGAACACTTGGAATACTGAGAGGGGGTTGAATCAGTATTCTCTGAAACCACTTAAGCATTTAAACATTCATTCCACAACATATTTTATTTGTAGTGAGAAAGGAAAGCATGAAAGTAACCATTAAAATAAATAACACATGAACACCATATTTTTACATGGAAAACCCAAAAAGGGAAAAACCACGGCGAGGATTAGCTCACAATATATTATAATGCAACTAGTTACAAGTTGATACAAATGGTGGACTAACTATCCAAAAGAGAACTTCTCACTGTAGGTGGCTCACTACAAAATGACTCACTGTCTTGAATAGAGAGACATAGAAGAAGGGGTGGTTCACTGCCAAATATGAACTGTTAGTAATGCATCTATCTTATGCTAAAGATATAGCTCCACTGAAGCTTAGAATACTGACTTAACACACTTCATCTTCATCGCAATCTTGTCTTACCCTTATCTACATCATATTTCACACACACACATAGTTGTTTTTGATCTACGCTCATTCTGCACAAGAAATCAATCTTGTTTATATATCGCAATCAAGCCAAACATCAAACAGGTTGGCATGATAGATGTACTGTGTGACTCCTTGACTTGTGGGTACAAAACTCAATCCCATACGCTTTGCTGAGAGAATCGAAGCGTGTAACACATTAAGATAGGTCAACATAACCTAAATTTATTCCCATAATTCTTATCCATACATAATTCAACTCCGCGTGCAACCACAAAACTTTTGGGTTAGCACCACTACAAAAGTAATAATAGAATGAACCAACTGTTTGTTTAGAACTCAATGCGTAGACCACCAAAATACTTACCACTTGGAGAACACATATCTCTGACATCTATAAGCTTATTCTCAAAACCGCATAGCACACTATTCATTTGTGGTGGAATGCAGAGCATTCCAACATATCACTAATACTACCATTACATTGTTATTACAGTCCAATACTCTGTCAACTCTATCTTCTATTACAGAGGACTTCAAGACTTGAAACTTTGGATTTAGACTCCTTCAGTATGTACCATAATTACCACACAATTGCATGACAATATTCTTCATAGTGGAGCAATGCCGACCCAAAAATTGGTTCCCTAAACACTGAAGACAATGCTCCAAGACTTAGACAAATCTACAGAATAATTGGTACTTTGGTCTTCTTCGGACCAACGCAACTGCTTCCCTAAAATGAGTTTCCATCAATGACAACACTATATACTATCATGTTATGCTGTATCCATCAGTCTCTCCATTTATCTCATGTTGCCACCACATAATCTTCAATGACAAACTTCCAACATTACTCACATTTTTCAACTCTTAATTAAATTGTGCCACAGTCTTTTCCAACTCCCTCCTTAGTGATACAATCTCATATTCCAATTTTTTGTAGTTTTCTTCCCTTTCCTTTAATTGGCTTTTCATTCCTTCATCAATCCTTTTTGCTTCTTCATACTAAATTTTCAAATCTAAGATTATTTTCTCAGCCTCTTCCTCAATCCTTTTTGCTTCTTCATATTGTACTTTTATGTCCACGATTGTCTTCATGGCTTCTTCAAGGGCCTGCGATACCTTTGCCTTGGATTCACTTTCTTCTAGAGATTTTGACTTTAGAAATACATTTCTTATTTTAAGTGAATGAATCTCATTATATGCAAGATGAAGTTCTTCCTCTAGATCCACTTCTTCATCACCCTGATTCTTCTTATCTTCCACATCTCTTTTATCCTCTTTTTGATTCTCATTGTCATCCTTAATCTCTATTGCCACGAATAATATGTCATCTTGATCACCGTAAAATTCATCATTACTTTCTTCTGATCTATCATCATATTCATTGGAGTAGAGGATATTCTTTGGCCTTCCAAAGTTATTCCTTCTCTTGAACTGGTTTTGATTATAGCTTCTCTTTTGTTGTTGATATATTCTTCCTTTGTTCATATTGTAATTTTCTTCATTGTCACTATTCTCCATTTTCCCTTGCAGACACATAGAAGTAAAATGTTTTGGTTTACCACAAGTAAAACATGTAAGAGAAGACTTACCTGGTGTTAGAACTAAAAAATTAGCCTAAAATTTTCATAGAAAATCCTTTTCCTCACCATAGTCTTATCACCTAAACATGTCATCTTGAAATTTTTCCTCACTCAAAACATTCCATTTATCCAACCTATAAGTCATTACCCTAATAAGTTCACATTTTTCCACCCTCACCCTAAATAAAAAGATCATGTCGAAGAGATTCTACTATATCGATGAGAGCCATCTCGAGGTCCTTTCAAAGAAGCAATAAGAATGATATCGACAAGAAAATACCATATCGAGGGAACTCATTTTAGAGTCCCTTCGATATCCAATTAAAAATGTGTCGAAGACACCACTGCATATCTAATGGACAATCCTTTGGGTCTCTTCGATAACCTAAGAAATAAACCATCGAGAGACAAATATTTTTATAACTATGATATGACTCATCAATATATCAAAGCAATAATAAGAGATCGAGGGGACAAAACCAGACTTATACACTTGAAGAATTGAAGAGACTAAAGTATCAGAGCAAATGATTTAAGGGTCCCTTCGATATCACTAAAACACCAAAAGGTCATATTCCCTTCGATAAATTGAGAGAAATATTGGACTTCAAAGAAACTTTGCCGTATCGAAATGACTAGTTCATGAGTCTCTTCGATGAACTGATATACATGAGCATGTGATACATTTTAACATCATAGAAGGAAAAGTATCGTATCGGTAGGAGATTAAATAAGTCTCTCTAATGTACCGATATAGTGGATCCTAAATATATGATAAAATCACAAGGTATAAAAGCATACAAGATAAACATCGAAGGGAATTATAGACAATGATAGGACAAGGGAATTTGTCCCATCGATAAAATAATGACATTCGATATAAAGGTAACAATAAAGGTTTTCAAAAGGACTCTAGAATATCAGAGTGAGGTGATGAACACAGTCTCTCTGAAAAGGGAAAGATATAATGAGTAAATAAATGTTGAAGGGATGGATCCATATCGGGGAAACCCAAATGTTGTTCCCTTCAATAAAATTTGTTTCCATAGTGCAATAAACTTGTGAACACATCAAAGAAATAAGAAGATATCAAAGAGACTATCCACAAAGAGGGTTTTGAGAGGATGTTGCGATATCAGTATGAAACCGTTTGGAGACAATACAAAATAATGAGGGAAATAAAATAATTTACCAATAAAAGGACATCAGGGAAAGGAAGAAATATCAGTAAGATCACAAATTGGTCATCTCGATGAAGTATTGACAAGACAATTTGGTGATGATTAAATGACCCATATTCAAAAAAATAATTATCCCTTCGATGACATAAAATTTTCCATGAGACACCATTAATGAATGAGAGCCGAGTGCATTGAAATCAAACTCTAAGAAAATTGTGAAACCATTAAGCAACCGAGGAAAACAAAGGCAGGGTAGAGCTAAGGACAACAATTCTAGAACTAGAGAAGATATCATCCAAGTAAGTACTCTAAGCTCGAGCTAAAAATTGAAGAGGACATAAACTAGTTTGAATTATAAGCACATAAGTAGGGTTTTTTATTTTTTTTATCATCGTGGAAAATGTAACTGAGAACCCTAAGGGCAAGAGAAAAAATGAGAAGGGAGACACTTAAATCAGGACTTAATAGATCAGTGCTCAAGTTCTAGACAAATGTCTAGAAGAAATGCACAATTAAACCCCTAAGCTGAGAAACTGGAGGATAGGAACAAATGAGTGGGTGACACATGGACCCCAATAAGGGGGTATAACTTAATTCTATACCATTATAGAAAAATGCACAAGCACAAACCCATCTCCAACCCATGGAGACTAATCCTAGGAAAATTGGTAGTACCTAATGTGTTCATCAATGTGGAATTACTCAAAGCATTAGTAGATAAATACAATCCCCAAACCCATGTGATTGAATTGAGAGATGGATCTTCCTTCATTGTTGTTACCAAGAATTATATAACCATGGTATTTCAATTGGATACTAGTTTTGATATGAAGTTTAGGATTAGAGATCTCTTAAATGAATACTATAATCTGAGCAACAACTATAAAAGATGGAGGCTACGATTACACAGGCCCTGGGATGAGGGGAATTGACTCAGATAGACCTACTATTTTGTTTTCCAAGTACTTGGCTTGGATGCCCCCATATTTATGGAAGTGGCACCAATGGTCCTAACCACTGACATGCAGAGCCAGGATGCCTGACCCATTGACTATGGTGAATATCTTGCTAATGATCTTCACAACGATTTGGTTGCTGTAAAAAATAGAGCTGGAGGTATTAAATTCATGCATTATTCTTTGTTCATGCATCTCATTCTATATGAGGGACATAATATAGGCATGTAGGATGAATGTCTAAGAATAAGAGACCTAGATAAGGATGGGTACATCAAGCCTATACAGATGTGGATAGCTATTTGGGATAGTAGATGTGAGAGATCACACTATTTGTACTTTTAGGAGTTTTTTGTGAAGCCCTTATATAATCTGCTAGACCATCCATGTGATTACAACCTATCACCAGAAGTGCAGAGGTTCTTGAGACCTAAGGGAAAGGATGAAAGTGGAAAGATCAATCACAACTGGGGTGATTGGTAGCTTATAGTGACTACACAAAAATTAGGATCTATGGGTATGAAGGAGCACCACTTTTGCTACCAAGGACCTGTCTAGATAGAATTGCATATCTGGAGATTGTCAAGCAACTAGCCTATTTTGATTTTATGCATCTCAAAAGTTACAATAAGTAGTCATTGATGCCTGGGACATTATCTTTTGGAGATTTTACTGTGGTTTTAGAAAAGGGATATGAGTTGATTGATAAAAAGTTGAAACATTATAAAATGCCTAAAGGAAATACAAGGGAGAACTTTAATCTAGAGCATTTTATAAATGGTGTTAAAATACATAAGAAATTGAAAGGATATCACCACACACTCTTGGTGGAGGATGATTTGATAAGAAATATTGATTAGAATTATGCAATTCATAGAATAAACTTGTATAATAGAATAATGTTAGCAAAGGCTTGGAGGATAGCCAATAAGCCCACATATAAAAGAGCTTTTCTTCAGATTGATGATCCTATTGAGAGAATAGATACATTAGTCACACATGGAGCATAATTGACTAGGGATGTTCCCCACCAATTTTTTGAAAAAAGAAATAAGAACATTAGAGAAACACAAGTTGATCATGAAGCTCCATTGTGGACACCGAAATTGTAGAGAAAGAAGAAGTAGAGAGTGGAGATAAAGGTGTATAGGCATTCCAACCCGTGATTGAAAAATATGAGCCCCCTGTTGAAAGAGAAGTTGTCATCATGGAAACCTTAGATGAACTCTCAGATGATATAAGACACCGTGCGAGCAAGGAATTTTTTTTTTTTCTGATAATGATTTTGTCAAACCCCTGAGTTTAAATCCTTCTTGTATGAATACAAGGGCAAACAGACTAGGGAAAGGATAAAAAATGTCACCCCTGATTTAGAAGCTGAAGCCTTGGAGGAACTGTAGGTAGAGATTGAAAAAGAAATGGAGACTATAACCCCGAAGAAAGGAAGAGCATTATTAGAAGAGGCATGAGTCATGCTAGTCTCAGGGTCGGATATGACTCCTGCTATTGTATTTGATAATTTTTGAAGAAATTAAGACAAAAGGGTGCAGTTAAGTATTGAAGGAGTGGATAAAATCTATACTAGGTCAAGCTTGGATCCAAACAATGCCACTTTACTGATGTGGGCTTTGTACCCACCAAATAAAAGGCTTCTAGTTATTGATGACCCAAATAAGGCATTTGGCCATCTTTTGGTACACAGAGTTGAGGACACTAATCCTATGGAAACTGTTGATTTGAACATAAATGTTGCAAGATTCACCAAACCCCAAATTGAGAGGTTGATGAAGACTAATAAAATGTATATGAGGGAAAATGAAAAGATGAGACATGAGATTGCCAGCTATAAAGATATGATGCCATCATCCTCAAGCAGTTACTCCCCATGGTTAGAAACTGATAAGAAGGTAGTAGAGGCTAAAGCTGAGACTACTTATTGTAGACTCCAAGCTGGGAAGTTTCAGAAACAGGGTAATCAATTGGATTTAACAGAAATAAAATCTACCAAATATAAAGTGGTTTCAGAGTTACTACATAAGAGATTTGAGAAGATGCTTGGGAATGCTGATAAGGTATGGGATGTTCACAGTAGAACACATGTTGCCAATCAAGAGCATAAAACACTACATCTTAGGATGCTGGAGAAGGAGGAACTAATAGCCAAGGGAGATGTTAATAAACAAATGTTTAAAAACTATGATGAACTAATTGACATACATGAAAGTTTTAATACTATGTTAACACAAGATCTTGGTGATTTTGACCAACCCTTGGCAATGGCTTTTCCTAGTTTCTTTGATAATGAAGGCAATATAAAAGAACATAGCATTTGGATGAATGAACTGGCCTAGTTATTACCAGTGGCTCTCAACAAAGTCAATGATGAATCAAAAGTAATGGAAAATGTACATGAGCAGTTAGAACGAATCTTCACTCTAGAATTTATTATGAAGGAAATAATCAATACTACAAATACTTATGCTTCTCAGGAATATATTGATCATCTCACTAAATTAAACTTGTTTATATCTCAATCTGTATAAGGTGTCAAAATCTTTACATCCTCAACTGATTAAAAAATGGAAGACAATGCTTAAGAAAGAAGCTAAAGAAGCTAGAAAATCTGGAGAATCCTTTAACCCTCATGATAAACTTGAAGTGAAATTTTTGCCAGTGCTAATTCAAGAATTTTTTTGATATTGGACTCCAAGGTTATACAAGCAATGAAGCATAGAGGAGAAAAAATAAATAATGCATCTAAAATGATAGTGGGAAAAGCACGTTCATCGGATACTGCATCATTGGAGAGGAGAACCTTGCCAGGCCAGTGGTCACAGGTTCTCTATGATGATTAATAGACTTAAATCATGATTACTGTGGATGCCAAGATTACCTTCTTTGTTTATTTCTTAATTATGTTTCTAAACAATCATTAGTTATCTGAAGAGATGTAACTTATGAAAAGTCACCTTGTTTTGGCTTGAAACTTGTCGCTTCCCATATATAAGGGAAACTAAGGCCACGGTTTAAGAGAGATCATAACATATTACATATTATTATAATCATTATTTCTCAGCCATACTTATGTACAGAATGCAGAAAGACTTTTATGAATTTTGAAGTAATATGATGGGGAAGGAAGTTTAATTTGGTGACCCAATCTATAGAGTTCAACTACTTTGTTAATATTAATTCTTATGTGTTATTTGGCTGTCTCCAGAGTGGTCTTTCTCATTTATTCAAATTAAGTGTATCCAATATATGTTTAATTTGTCAAGACAGATTTGCTGCCTATGTGTGATTCTCCTGATTGGTTTCTTTGAAGAAGTGAATTAAATCCTTTTAAGAGATTCATTCTAATTGGTTTCCATTTAGAATTAAAATCCTTTTAATTGATCATCTTAATTAGTTTCCTTCAAACAAGAATTAAAATCCTTTCAGACATCACAGTAACTTGGGAAGATATCATTGGGATTCATAAGAAGAGCCTAGTAACCAATAATCTTGCACGTTTATACAAAGTATAAACATTAAAAAGTGCCAAGTAGTTAGAGTTAAGACAAGTAGAGAAATCCACATATCATACAAATTCTGACCCCATCAGCCCAATATGAATAGGAACTAATCACACTCAATCTAAAGTCACAATCTTTCTTCATACTCATTAGGATTAGCTATTACTTTTGTATCTATTTGACATTTACATGACGTTAGGAAATAGATTACTATAATCAAAGCATACAAATCCTAATCCCTCAACCCTAAACCCTAATCTGTCAACCCTAAACCCTAATCCCTTATCACTAAACCTTAAACCCTATCCCTAAAGCCTCAATCCTTAACATTTGAACCTTAAATCCTAAACCCTATCCCTAAACCCTCAACCCTAAACACTATGCCTTAAACCCTAAACCCTCAACTCTAAACCCTAATCCCTAAACCCTAAACCCTCAATCCTCAACACTATACCTTAAACCCTAATCCCTCAACCCTCAACCCTAATCTTAAAGCTAAACTTAAAGCTTCTAGTGATTCCACCATCCCCAAGGGATCCAGAAATGTAAAAATAGATGCGTCTACTGATAAAGCCAAACATCCTAAGGGTCCTCATGCCTCAGGACATAAAAATAAAGAGTCAAAGAAAAATCAATCCAAAAAGTTATCCAAGCCCATACCTCCACAAGCAAAGTCCAAAACCAAAATGGTATGGGTACCTAAGCAACAAGAAATCAAGTTAAATGAGGCATCTACCTTTAAAAAATCCCAACCATCTACTCCCATCTCAAATTCCCATTCTATTCAAAAGTGTCAAAACATTCCATCCCACAAGAAAAACAAAAGTAATAATACACTTAAGTCTATGTGGGTTCCTAAAGCCCTTCATCATCCATCTCCTAAGCAAACATCTCCATTGCACCCTACACCACCTCCACATCACAAGCTTCAACATTTATTGCGATGTGTGCAACCATTGGTCATGGTTCCCTTCCATTCTGCAATAAATCTACCATCATTCATCCACTATCCTACACACCCTCCACATACCATCCCTATGGTTAGTGCTTTGGCATAAGTTTGACATAATCCACATCATAATCCACTATTTTCCCTACATAATCCACATTATAATTCACTTTTCTCCCCTCTAGAATCCATGTCATAATCCACTATCTGCCTAATTCATTTGCCTTCCATGTATCCCTTACCAACATCGATGAGGGCACTCTACATGGTCCATGCGAGGACATAATTCTCTAATGGGACTATAACCTTTCAGTACAGTGCAACACATCCTTCAACTCTCAACCCTAAACACTATACCTTAAACCCTAATCCCTCCACCCTAAACCCTAATCCCTCAACCCTAAACACTATCCCTAAATCCTGAAGCCTCAACCCTTAAACCTTAAACCCTAAATCCTATCCCTAAACCCTCAACCCTAAACACTATACCTTAAACCCTAATCTATCAACCCTAAACCCTAATCTGTCAACCGTCAACCCTAATCCATCAACCCTAAACCCCAATCCCTTATCGCTAAATCTTAAACCTTATCCCTAGAGCCTCAACCCTCAACACTTGAACATTATAGCCTAAACCCTATCCCTAAACCCTCAACCTTAAACATTATGTATTAAACCCTAATCCCTCAACTCTAAACCCTAATCCCTAAACCCTAAACCCTAAACCCTAAACACTAAACCCTAAACCCTAAACCCTCAACCCTCAACACTATACCTTAAACCCTAATCCCTTAACCCTCAACCCTCAACCCTAATCTTAAATCTAAACTTAAAGCTTCCAGTCATTTTGCCATCCCCAAGGGATCTAGAAATGCAAAAATAGATGCCTCTACTGATAAAGCCAAACATCCTAAGGGTCCTCATGCCTTAGGACATAAAAACAAAGAGTCAAAGAAAAATCAATCCAAAAAGTTATCCAAGCCCATACCTCCACATGCAAAGTCCAAAACCAAAATGGTATAGGTACCTAAGCAACAAGAAATCAAGTTAAATGAGGCATCTACCTCTAAAACATCCCAACCATCTACTCCCATCTCAAATTTCCATTTCACTCAAAAGTGTCAAAACATTCCATCCCACAAGAAAAACAAAAGTAATAATACACCTAAGTCTATGTGGGTTCCTAAATCTCTTCATCATCCATCTCCTAAGAAAACATCTCCTTTGCACCCTACACCACCTCCGCATCACAAGCTTCAACGTTTATTGCAATGTGTGCAACCATTGGTCATGGTTCCCTTCCATTCTACAATAAATCTACCATCATTCATCCACTATCCTACATACCCTCCACATACCATCCCTATGGTCCATGCTTTGGCATAAGTCTGACATAATCCACTATTTTCCCTACATAATCCACATCATAATCCACTATCTACCTAATCCATTTGCCTTCCATGTATCCCTTACCAACATCGATGAGGACACTCGACATGGTCCCTACGAGGACATCATTTTCTAATGGGACTATAACCTTTTAGTGCAACGCAACTCATCGTTCAACCCTCAACCCTAAAAACTATACATTAAACCCTAATCCCTCCACCCTAAACCCTAATCCCTTAGCCCTAAACGCTATCCCTAAAGCTTGAAGCCTCAACCCTTAAACCTTAAACCCTAAACCCTATCCCTAAACTCTCAACCCTAAACACTATACCTTAAACACTAATCCCTCAACCCTAAACCCTAATCCCTTATTGCTAAACCTTAAACCCTATCCCTAAAGCCTCAACCCTCAACACTTGAACCTTAAATCCTAAACCCTATCCCTAAATACTCAACCCTAAACACTATGCCTTAAACCCTAATCCCTCAACTCTAAACCCTAATCCCTAAACCCTAAACCTTAAACCCTCAACCCTCAACCCTCAATACTATACCTTAAACCCTAATCCCTCAACCCTCAACCCTCAACCCTAATCTTAAAGATAAGCTTAAAGCTTCCAGTCATTCCATCATCCCCAAGGGATCCAAAAATGCAAAATTAGATGCTTCTACTGATAAAGCGAAACATCCTAAGGGTCCTCATGCCTCAGGACATAAAAACAAAGAGTCAAAGAAAAATCAATCCAAAAAGTTATCCAAGAACACATATTAGCCTGAAACTAGGAGAGTCCCACCGATGCAATCTGACATTTCAAAATTCAAAAAATCTATTGCATTCATTTCCAGTGAGGAACATTAATGGCTGTGTGAATGAACATTATATGAAAAATTTTGATTGAAAAGGGATTGAACTTGTTAGAACCATTTTTTTTTTTACATCTCTCACCAACCTCTTCACACTTATCCTTTGTATACCATGGAAATTGACCACATTATAATTTTGTGATTAAAATAATTTATGAAAATTTGTGTGACAAGATCCATATTAACTCCTATTGCTAAAACATGTGTGACAAAATCCTATCAGAACAATTACATTTATGAACAAATCCTCATAATATCTTTTCCTAAGTGTATCGGCCTAGCAACACTTCATCGTTGGAACCCTATTTATAGCTCCATCAACAGCCCTATGAAAAACAATTTATAGCCTTATCTGTCTAAAAATACCTTGTCGGGCTAACCTTTGAAGTCCTTCCTCCAATAGACTGATATAGCCAACTACAGTGAACTCATCGTTGCAACACATAGTCATCGGTAGGATAGATATTCATATTCCCTCGATGTCCTGATATAACTGTGGGTTGTCCAAAATTAGACATAATTGGCCGAACATGCCCTCATCATTGGAGTTCCCATCATACTCCCACCAATAGTCCTATAAACATAACTCATAGCCATATTAGGCTAACAATATGCTATCGGCCTAACTCTTGAGAGTCCCTCACCGATAGACG
The DNA here is from genome assembly GCA_027924645.1 of Cunninghamia lanceolata. Lineage (NCBI taxonomy): Eukaryota > Viridiplantae > Streptophyta > Pinopsida > Cupressales > Cupressaceae > Cunninghamia > Cunninghamia lanceolata. The sequence goes on along the minus strand of BSBN01000112.1, from coordinate 17,217,403 downwards.
ATAAAATCAACAAAAGCTAGCACATCGTTGTGACTCATAAATATCAGCATAGTGAATAATTCTGTTCCCCCGATAACCCGATATGACCATAAGTTACCCAAAGCTGCAATATCACCCAAGCTAAGGTACATTAGGGTAATGTTACCTAGCATCCCATTGATACACCGACACAAATAGTTCATCGATGAAGGAAGCTAATATCGGTGAAATATAAATAACAGTCTCAACGATGCAGTGATAATAATTATTGTGACATCCCAAGGCATCGTTCAGATATTCAAAATAAATGACATGACATAAATGAAAGGTGCATTTATGAACCAGGAATAAAAGCAAGTTGTGCCACAGTTTGATCACATAGCTCCTATAAAACTTGAACAAATTACAAAAGGAGAAGGGGACTGAAGCTCTCACACAGTAAAGCAAAGAAAAACTAGTGGGAATGAGAAATTCAAGTAAGTACACTGATCCCAGCTAAGAAATTCTGTCTCTTAAAGGTTTGTGTTGTCACCCAGATTTGCACCCTTATTGCTGTTGTAAAACTTTAGCAATCTGGAGAAACATGGGAATGATCTTGTAGTGTGGGACCTTGTGAAATGAGATCAGACCTCCGGAGAAGGTCGGCTTCCTCTTTCTAAGCCTAATGCTTAGAGAAATGAAACTAAATCTAGTGCTAATGCTTGTAGGGGAAAAGGGTTAGAAGGAATGCTGAAATAAAAAAAAAGTGATACACCAGATTTAAATGTGTTTGGCTACAACTGAATAGACACAGTAATAATCTCACAGCTGGAAAGACTTACATTGACTCATATTAATTCTAACAGAGGTCAAGATAGAATAATGGAGGAATGAAAGGGACCGTTTTGTCCACAATACACAACATATGCTAATCCAAAGATCAAACACAGTGCTAAAAATAATAAAAGAGAGGCAAAATACCAGTTTATATTGATTATAGAGGCCAAGTCACCATTACAAAAATAGCCCAGAAGAACAACCAACAACAATACATCTGTTTTCCATGTATATATAGCATTTGCATTTTTGACCTCAGTTGGTTACAATGAATTTGCCCATGGGCACAATCAAGAAAATATCTGCCTCTGAAGGGACGTCTACCTGCAAGAATTCATGGCATAAAATATCTGGAACATGGGTAGATGGAAGATATTTTGAATCTTTAATGTGAGGTACTGAATCATCAACCTACACCCATAAATACAACAAATATCTACATATGAATATGTAAAAATGGTTGTTGGAACGTCCAGTCGAATGAGCATATAGATGTGCATCAATTTTTGAAAGTGAGAAAATTCCCCCCAAAAGCCTGCCAGATGAAAGAGGAGGCAAAAATAAGCATTTTTTCCTTTTGAAGCATGTTGAAATTCGCCAGGATGCGGGAGATATGGGCGGTCAAAGTCATAGTCAAACTGCATCTTGTATAGCACTTTGCATCTGCATATACAACTGTGGTATATATCGGGCTGTCGGGGGACTATGATTTGAGCTGCCGATAAGCATGGTCTCGTCGATGCCTCTGCATGTGCCTTGTATCTGCATTGCATATACATACAATCGCCAACATACAAAAGGCTTTAACCTTTGTTTCAACTTAATTTGCCTTTGAATCAGCCCCTTGTATATACCATGACATGTGTCATCACTTCATTGGGCGTTGAACTGAACCTGGGACCCACCGCTGCATCCTTATCGGCCATCGGAAAGACCTTTGCATGAGCCGCCGATGCACTAAGTCTCGCCGAAATTCCTTTGTATGCGACCCTTTGTATATGTGATTGTATATGAAATAAAATCACATATACATACAATGCGCGGACCCCAATATTTTATGAAGCAAGTTGAAATTATTATCGGGTCTGGACCTTGTATCTTATCCTCTTGTATGTTTGCACCTTTTGACCTTGTATATGCAATATACAACTGCAGACTCTAAATGATTATCCGTCATATTTGATTCTCTAGTCGCGTCTAGATTGTATGTTTCTCTTTGTATATTGCCTTTGTATATTGCATATACAATGCGAATATACAAAGAGAACTACATACAACCGCACTTGAATCTACAAACCTATATCTGACCTTTGTATACTGCTTTGTATATGACCCCTGCATCTGCAAACATACAAGGTGAACATACAAACAAAGATGCAAACAAACATTTGCCTTTATAAACCAAATTGCATGTTCCTTTCAGGTCTGGGCTTTGTATGGTAGAAATGTATATGCCATTGTATATGCAATTGTATGTGCAAAGATACAATCGCATATACATACAATTGGTGGGCCCCAACTTTCGTATCTCCTTTATTTGCTGCTTTGTATATGAGATACAATCGCCCGATATACATTCACCTTTGTATATTGACTTTGCATATACAATTGTAACCTGATGTACATTTGCCTTTGTATGTCTGATTTGTATGCTTCATCGGCCATCGAAGAGACTATGAGTTGAGCCCCCAATAAGCATGTCATGCCAAAAATCCTTTGTATGTCTACCCCTTGTATCTTGGCGATGTACATTCACCTTTGTATCCCGCCTTTTTGCATATTTTCTTTGCATCTTCCCCTTGTATCTTTTCCTTTGTATATGCAAACATACAATGGTGAATGTATATGCAAATATACATTTGAAAATGCATACACAAATACTAAGCAAGAAACTGAGAAATATCTACGATGGAAAGCTCTTGAAGACAAAAGATTTTTGGGCTTTTCTGGGTTTTTGGCAAAGATTCTTGAGGTGAGATTTTGGGATTTTTTTTGTAAGACATAGCATGGGGAAATAAAGGATTTAAGCTTTGTAGGGTCACTTTCTAAAGGATATTCAAGGAATATACAAGGTGAACTATTTAGCTCTGGACAGAGGAAAATAGGTCAACAGTTTGAATTCAAGAAATGGGAGATAGTGCAGTAAAACCTAAAAATAAGAAACAAAAAACTGAAAAGAGACCATTAAACCAAGACTTGATAGATCAAGCAATGGGAGATAGTGCAGAAAAACCTAAAAATAAGAAATAGAAAATTGAAAAGAGACCATTAAACCAAGACTTGATAGATTAGTGTCCTAGGTCGAGACCAAGACCAAAAAGAAGTGTACAGATGAACCCCTCACATGATCGATTGTTGGGCAATCACAAGGACTTGGGAGATGTATGGAGTCCACTATGAGGGTACAAACTTTTCTTATACCACTACAGAAAACAATATAGGTTTTTACCAGTCTGTATCTCGTGGAGCCTAAACCTAGGGAGATTAGTTGTGCCATAGGTGTTTGTAAATGTGGAATTAATGAAAGCCCTTGCCAGTAAATATGATCCAAAAATGAGAACTATTCGAACACACAGTGGTGATAATTTACTGATTATTTCAAAAGATCTCATTTCAAATGTATTTCAATTAGAGTGTGGTTTTGATTTACCATTCACAATCAGAGATCTATTGCTAGAGTATCGTTATATGGATACTAGCTATAAAAGGTGGAAGTTGGCCTTGCATAGGCCTAAGGACGAAGAAGGACAATTAAGGAAATTCTCTAGTAATGATAATTATCCATTTCATGAAGATCTATTTGAAGAGCATTTTTGATACACCTATTATGTAGCTGGTAAAGTCTTGGGAGTAGAGGTCCCACCTCTAATGTCAATTGCACCAATGGTTTTAGCTGTAGATGTACAAACTAAGTGGGCCAGGCATTTTGACTAAGCTAGATTTATGGCTAATTCCCTAAATCAAGGGCTGGAAAAAATTAAAAATAACAGTGATAGGATCAACTTTAAATACTATTCCTTCTTAATACATTTGCTTTTGTATGAGAGACATGATAGAGGATTTTGGAGCAGTGAACTGAGGATAAGGGATTCTTTTGATAATGGGGATCCTAAACTTGTACAGATGTGAACTTCGTTATGGGATAGCCGATTTGGTAGATCTCACTACCTCTACTTTGAATAATTTTTTGTAAAACCTTTAATGGAGTTACTGGGATATCCCTGAGATTATAACCTATCTCCAAGGATGCAGAGATTTCTAAGACCCAAAGAAAATGACCCTAAAAGTAAAGTGGACCATAACTTGGGAGATTGGTATGCTTTCCATGACTGCACAGTGATTAGAGTTTATGGATTTGAGGGCACCCCACATTTGCTACCACGAATAGTTCCTGATCGGATTGCCTATCTAGAGATTGTGAGGCAATGAGCAAAATCTGATGCCATACACCTCAAGAAGCATAACAAATAGTCAATCATGCCCATCACTCTATGTTTTGGAGATTTCACAGTAGTCATGAATGAAGGGTATGAAGAAATTAATACTAAATTGGCACAGTTCAATCTTCCTATAGGTAATAAAAGACAAAATTTTGATTCAGAGGGTTCTATTCATAAAGAAAAGATTTCACAAGGGCTCTCAGGATATGAACATTTATTTTCAGAGGAAGATGTGATTAGAAACCGTGATGAGGCCTCTACCATCAACAGAATGGGTACATTCAACAAAGTGATACTTGCTGATGAATGGAAAAGAAAACATGTCCAATCTTATTCAAAAATGTTTTTGTGAAATACAAGATCCACTGGCAAGGATTGAACAATTGATTGCTTATGCAGATGAAATCATAAAAGATGTGCCCCTAGTTGTTTTTGATACAACTTATACAATCTATTTAGGAACACAAGCTGAAGACATAGAGCCTTTGGGCTACAAAGCCTCAGAACCTACCCCTGAAGTATGTTTTTCTATAGATACTGACATAAGTGAAGAAGTGGAAAGTGATGAAGAAAGTGAACAAATGAAGCCAATAAATGCTCTTGAAATAGCACAATACGAGCATCCTCCTGAATTGAATGATGTAAAGTTTGAGACATCAAATGAATTATCTAATGACATTAGAATCTTGGTTGCACAGAAATTTATTTCTGATGATGATTTTATTAAAACTCCCAAATTTAAGTCATTTGTCTATGAGTACAAAGGAAAAAAGGTGAGTGAAAAATGCAAGATGTCACTTTTGAACAAGAGGTTACTACTTTGGATGAATTAAAAAGGGAAGTTGATAAAAAGATGGGGTCCATCAGTCCTAAAAGAGGAAGGGAGTTGCTTCAAGAAGCCAAAGTATTGCTCTTGTCAGGGTGGGATATGAGTTCAGCAATTATGTTTGATAGCTTCAGGAAGAGAGAAGACAAAACAATGAATTTGATTGAAGAAGCCACTGATAAGATATACTCAGGATCAGGATCAGGGTATAATGCAGATGAAGCCACTCTACTCATTTGGTCACTTTACTCATAGGATAAGAGACCAACAATTGCTAATAATTCAAATCAAATGTTTAGTCATCTCTTAGTCAAAAGGGCAGGGGATACTGACCCCATGGAAACAATAGAGCTCAACATTAATGTTGCAAAGTTCAATAAGGCACAAGTTGAAAAATTGCTTAAAGAAAATGATAGAGTAAAGAAGGAGTTGTTATATCAAAAGGAAAGATCCTCTTCCTCTTCTATATCATAATTCTATCCTCCAAACCTTGAGAAAGATAAGAAAGTGTTGGATGCACTTACTGATGCATCTTATTGGAAAAATTGCTGTCTAAAATACCAAGGGAAATGTAAAGAGCTGGAGAAAGAAGTAAAAACTATCAAATATGATATGACATCTTAATTAATTAGGGAAAGATTCAATAAAATGATGAGTTGTACTGATACCTATTGGAAATTGTTTAAGTTGACACTCTCAGCAATGGTAGAAAATAAAAGATTATAGGGGAGGATGACTGAAAAGAAAGAAGACCTTTTGGGAAAAGGGATCTTGGTGGGATAAACATTACAGGTATATAATGATTTGATAGAGTCACATGATGAATATCATGACAAGCTCAAAGAAGAGCTTGATTATTTTAATCTTGCTCCACCACTTCTTGATAATTCTAGGAATCTCTGAAAATGTGATGATTGGAAGGAAGAATTGGCCATGGTTCTGACTAATGCATTATAGGAGATCAATGATGAAGAGATAATCTTGAAAAATACTCATAAGTAGTTGGAAAAAATGATGCGAATGGAGTATGATATGAAGGAAGTGATTCTCAATGTGAATACCTATGCAGAACAGGACTACATCCATCATCTCTCTGCAATAAATCTATTTATCAATCGAACCATGAACGTGCTAGATATGACAGGATAGTCATCAGATGGAGGAGATCAGCGAACAGTATGATGGGTATCATATCAGAAAATAGAAGCTTTGCACAGGCCTTAGATTGTCACGGGCCTCTATTCAGAGATTAACGGATCGGTGCATCCATTTAATGAAATGTTTTTCTTTTCAGTTATAATTAGTTATCAAAAGTTATGTCTTTTTGTAATGGGTCTGTAGCTTGTTTCCTCTCGCATATAAGAGAGACCAAGACCTGAGAGAAAAAAGGAGGGTAGTAGTTCTTTCGGAAACATTTTAGGAGACTTAGTAAGAAGATAGATTGCACCCATCCCACTCATCCACTTTCATGTTCCAAAAACTTTGCAATTAATATATATATTATGAAGCAGTATTATGGAGAAGACTGTACTTAAATGGTAACCTTTTTTCAGTGTTCAACTGTTGTGTTAATTTTCATGTTTATATGCTACTGTACTATCTCCAAAGTGATTGAAAAAAGATACAAATGATTTGACGATGATGATGATGCTTGTAATTTGGATGATGTGGATGCTTGTAATTTGCTCATACTATAATGAAAACCTTTTTCTTACAATTTTACAAATGAGAAGAAATCTATCAAATTCTGCCAATGCAAGAATAATGAGCTTACCAGTGAAAGTGATCACCATTCTTTCACAAATTAGGTCACCTGCTTCTTCCCTTTTCAAATGTTGTTAAAGGAAAAGATGTCTTTAAACATGTCATCAGGCATTGAAAATTGATGTAGTATTTTCCTTTGTTCAGTGCATGGAATTCAAACTCCTATGTCTAAACAGTCACCATGTATGGTGAATGGATCTTCAAATATTCGTATACATTTCACTATAATAGCTAAGTGGGTATGCGAAAATCTGAATCATTTCACTTTGTTTGGTAATTGAGTACTCAAGGATTTAGACCATCTCACTGTGATTTTTTAATTATGAATGCAAAAACTCAAATCATTTCACTGTACCTACAAATTGGTTATACAAGAATTCAAATCAGTTCACTATATTTGCCAATGGGAATACAAGGATACAAATCATTTGCATATAACAACTATTGGAAAATTTTAGACCTAGGAGTGGATGATGTGGATGCTTGTAATTTGCTCATACTATAATGAAAACCTTTTGCTTACAATTTTACAAATGAGAAGAAATCTATCAAATTCTTCTTATGCAAGAATAATGAGCTTACCAGTGAAAGTGATAACCATTCTTTCACAAATTAGGTCACCTGCTTCTTCCCTTTTCAAATGTTGTTAAAGGAAGAGATGTCTTTAAACATGTCATTAGGCATTGAAAATTGATGTAGTATTTTCGTTTGTTCAGTGCATGGACTTCAAAGTCCTATGTCTAAATAGTCACCATGTATGGTGAATGGATCTTCAAATATTCATATACATTTCACTATAATAGCTAAGTGGGTATGTGAAAACCTACATTGTTTCACTGTATTTGGTAATTGAGTACTCAAGGATTCAAACCATCTCACTATGATTTTTTAATTGTGAATGCAAAGACTCAAATCAATTCACTATACCTGCAAATTGGTTATACAAGGATTCAAATTAGTTCACTGTATTTGCCAATGGGAATTCAATGATACAAATCATTTGCATATAACAACTATTGGAAAATTTTAGACCTAGGAGTGGATGATGTGGATGCTTGTAATTTGCTCATACTATAATGAAAACCTTTTGCTTACAATTTTACAAATGAGAAGAAATCTATTAAATTCTGCCAATGCAAGAATAATGAGCTTACCAGTGAAAGTGATCACCATTCTTTCACAAATTAGGTCACTTGCTTCTTGCCTTTTCAAATGTTGTTAAAGGAAGAGATGTCTTTAAACATGTCATCAGGCATTGAAAATTGATGTAGTATTTTCCTCTGTTCAGTGCATGGACTTCAAACTCCTATGTCTAAACAATCACCATGTATGGAAAATGGATCTTCAAATATTCATATACATTTCACTATAATAGCTAAGTGGGTATGCGAAAACCTGCATCGTTTCACCATGTTTAGTAATTGAGTACTCAAGGATTCAAACCATCTCACTGTGATTTTTTAATTGTGAATGCAAAAACTCAAATCAATTCACTGTACCTACAAATTGGTTATACAAGGATTCAAATCAGTTCACTGTATTTGCCAATGGGAATGCAAGGATACAGATCATTTGCATATAACAACTAGGAGGTCTACACAATTGAGGGCTGATGTAGAAAGGTTAGAGGATAAATGCAAACATATAGGAAATTTATATAATCTGTCAGGACACATTTATTGTTCATGTGTCATTATCTTGATTGGTTTCTTTTAACCTCTTGGTGTATAGTTGTTATGTGACTATTGTCATTGTTGTGTATTACAGGATCCAGAGGAGGCCATGGAGAGAGGACATGGACAGCGTAGAACTACTAAATCGCATAGAAGAAAGTGGGTGGAAATAGATATGAAAATAGAATCTGTAGATACAATAGAGGTAAGAAGAGAAAGCAACCTCAACCAAAGTAGGAAGGTGTTTATGAATTCACAAATGCTACAACATAGAGGAGATAAAGTCATTTTTTTTGTCTATGAGGCCTTTGAGGTCAAACTTATTGGTTGAAAATGCATAGGAATGTTGATTAAATGTGATTCTATGATCAAGGGAAAAGTTTGAAAATTAGGATGGCCAAAACATGATATGAATATGTCACATATATGACTAAAGTGAGGTTTTGTGTTGAAAAGCATATTCATTGAAATGATATAATTGGTGTACTAAACATTATTTACTATGTTGTGTATTATAGAGGCCAGATGAGGCCATGGCAACATATCGTGTCATATCAAATGATGACACAATGGATGAAGCAAGACATCAGGTACTCAAATTTTGACTTAACTTAGGAAAAAATGATCAAATGGCATTTTGTGATACGTCCATCTTTTTTCACAGCATTATTAAAATTTATAATGTATTATCCAATCTTGACATAAATTAATGCATGTTGTTGATTATTTTAGATGGAGATTGGAGCAAATGCAGAGCCTAAGCCTTCAACTAGCAAAAGAAAAAGATATGTACATGGACATGGATCTAAAACTATTAAATCACATAGACGACAGTGGGTGGAAGAGGATATGACAATGGATCCTGCAGACACAACAAATGATTGCACTGAACAAGAGGTTGGTCAGGACTATAGTACATGGGATGAATACTTTGAGAAAATTGTTGTTTGTGGATGTTTTGTATGTCGTGGAAAGAAATAATTCAAACGAGTGATTGTACAAAGGCATTACATATATGATGAGCTTCCAGTTGGTAGTATGCCTCCTACAATCGATTCAAATCCAATAGGAATTGTGGTAAGGAATTTTCCAATTTGATATAAATAACATGTATACTTCGTTTAAACATTGTTTTATATTATTTAAATAACTAATTTTTTCTTAATGGATACTTGCAGGATAAAGTTCTTGGTTTAAATTTTATTGGATCACCGACTTCTAGCCTAGAGGGTAATGATCATTCATTAGATGATACATCTAACAAAAATATGTGCCAATATACTAGCTCTGAAGACGAGGAATTGATGAAAACAAGTAACAGAACAAGAACTTGTTTAAAGATGCATAATTTGCTTAAAGACAAGGGGAAGGTGGACTACATACCCTATGAGAATGAATGTGATGGAGATGATGACTTGCCCCTGAGTTTGAGATCAATTTACAAAGAGACATTTGACCATCGACTATATTGCACTTGGCCTAGTGATCAACAACTACCTAGAGTGTACGAGTTGTTTCAATTTTGGGGATACAGCTACATGATACGCCCCTCCAATATTCATGGAGTGAATCTAGGCCTCTTTGTCATCCAAAATGTACATGTGGGATCTAAACATAGAAACAATTCCGAACAAACCACTAGGAGATTAATGCCATATTATGGTCCATCATATTACAGTGGTGAATGGAGAAGGCTAGCAGAATATAAGCCTAGCATGTTAGCATATAGTCTAAATTTGAATATGTATACACATTGTTTCCAATTGGAAAGTGGAAAAGAAATGAATAGAGGTCATCTTATGTATATAGATGGATGTACATACACACATAAAAAAATTGCAGGATTTATAAATAGTAGTAAGGGAAGGGACACTACTGTAAGACTGAATTATGAATTTGTTGAGGTTATAAATGATAAAGATGGAGATATGGAAATAGAGGTTGATAGATTGATAATGGTTAAGGCTATTATGGACCTTACCATTGGGGACGAGTTATTGATTGATCACCCCTTCTTAAAACGCACTCCTGCGTGAAAGAAAAGGGAAGAACAAGGTCTCCCTAAGGATGTTCTTAAGGGTAGAAAACCAAAGAATAATAAATGAGTGTGGACTGATGTTTTATAAACCATGTTTTCAAAATTGTGTTTTCTTTAAATTATTATATAAAAAGGTAGTCTATAAAATAATGTTCCATTATTCAATTGATGTATATATGTTCATACAATTTATATTTTTATTTTTTAATCCATATTTGATTATATTTCTTTGAAATTGATACATTTTGAATTTAGTGCAATTATTGCCAAACATTAAATAATGCTTGCATTTGTTGATAGGTAGAAGATGTTGATGAAACACATACTGATACCCAAGATCCAACTGGGTTATTAAGGTTTGGACGGGATGATCCAAACCATCCTTTAAACTATACCAGGTAGAAAAGAGCAACATTGGAGAGAATACTGGGAGCTGAGAAATTTGAACTACTGATGAGATCCGCATACACTGATGACATGCCATCTACCCTTAATGATGATGATCATGATAGTGAAAATGCAGTGCATGAAGAAGGATTGAATGAAATGCTTACAGGTTTCTTTGGGGATGGAAACAATGATGACAATAATGATCATATGGTTGATAGTAACGATGATAGTAGGGGTAATTACCACCAATGTAATGTTGATGATAACAACCTGAAAGACTCCATCAAGCAAGCAGCGAAGACACCTATGTTCAAATCAGGTGCAAGTAGAACTTCAAAACTGGCATGCATATTAATATTATTAGAAATCAAGTCACTATTTGGTTGGTCAGACAAAGGATTCACTACCCTACTAAAGTGAAATGAAATCCATTTCTTACTTTGCATTGTCAATTGGTGTACATAATTCATAAACATTCATCAACTTCGTTTATATTTCTTTAAGGGGAATTTAAAACCATATATTGTATATAAACAGTCCTAGTATAGATTGACATATGAAACATGTTCATCATAAGTCAAACATTCAATTGATTTAATCTCTGGCAATCTTATAGGGCACTAAAAACTAAAATATTCTCTGAAGAGAATGTGTTTCCATCAACTTGCAGAGAGGTGCGTCTATTGTTGGTTGAGTTGGGGATTGGATATAAGCAAATTCATTCATGTAAAAATAATTGCATTTTATACAAAGATGAATATGAAAACAAGGTAGAATTCCCTGTATGTAAAGAGAAGAGATATCGTACAGATGTACAAGGTCCTACAGTTCTAGAGAAGGTTTTAGGTCACATGCCAATTATACCTAGACTTCAATGAATGTTTCGTTGCAAGTCACTTGCACAACTGATGAACTAGCATGCAAAGAACATGAGTAAAGATGGATTCATACAAATTCTGGCTAACTCCAAAGCAATGAAACACATAGAGGAAAAATGGCGAAGAAAATTCAAAGATGAACCCCATAGTATCAGGTTTGGTCTTGCAATTGATGGAGTGTGCCCATTCTCTTTCCTAATCTCAAATTATAGTGTTTGGCCAGTCGGATTGATAGTATACAATATTCCCCCATGGATGAGTGTTAGAAAGGAGCACCTTATGCTGACTCTCATTGTTCCAGGAAAACATCAAGTTAAAAAAATGGATGTTTATCATGCACATTTTATTGATGAGATACAACTGCTATGGAAAGGCATAAGAATATATGACATATCACATCCCCCATAAAATAGGTCCTTCATGTTGTATGGTGTGCTATGTTGGACTATTCATGATTTCCTAGGACTTGGTGTTTGTTCTGGTAAGATAAAATATTTACGTATTTACACTCATAATTTATTTCCATCCCAACTTTCATACTTAGTTTTATACTATTTTTTTGATGTTATTAACATTACTTATTGAATTGAAGGGCTTCAAACAAAGAGGATATTTGCATGTCCAAGATGTGTAGAACAATTTCAAGACTGGTATTCTAAAGATCTACATAAATTTATTTACACAAACAACACGGTTTTTCTACCACTAGATCATAAGTTTAGAAATCGCCTGAAGAATCAATTTGATGGAAGTTGAAAATAGAGGCCCTCCCATGATTATAGGTCCAGGTGATTGGCTTAATAAGTATGAAGATGCTGAATTGAAATCTTGGGAGGATTTTTTTGATTGGGGTGATTCAATTGAAGAACCAGAACAAGTTGTAGTTAATATGCCAGAAGGAATGAAAAGGAAATCCATATTTTATGAGCTCCCTTACTAGAAGGATATATTAATATCTCTCCTATTAGATCCTATGCACATCTTTAAAAATGTCCAAGACTCTATATTTTGACTTATATCAGGCAAAGAGAAGGACACCTTGTCTTCAAGGAGAGATATTGCTCTTTCGCATACCAAAATTGATAGAAAACATTTGTGGCCAAACAAGGAAATGAAACATATGTAGAAGCTCCATGGATTTAAAAAAAAAATGAGCTAGACCAACTAAAAAATGTCATCCATTCAATAAGGACACCTACTGGCTATGGGTTGTCATTGGCTAAAGCTTTTACAGTTGATGGACATATCACAGGATTTAAAACACATGATTTTCATAATTTTATGAAGGTATTATATATCATCATTTAACATTTACTGTAACATTGATTAAGTACTAAATATATTTTGATATTTTGTTGTGTGAGGAAAAATTATTAATGACCTTTTCATAAATGTGTTTGATAGCATATCATGCCATTGGCAATTAGGGGGGATTCCTGTCTTACAGTTGATTTAAGGAATGCCATAAGTCGATTGTCAGCATTTACAAGGTATGTGGTTATATGAAATGTTCATGTGTGAGAGACATAGAGATATTATATTGCATTTTAATTTTTGACTAAAGGTTCATACTAATTTACTATTCGTATATTAGGTGGGTGACCTCCAAGGAGATCCACGAATGTGAAGTGCCAAAATGGAAGAAGGAAATGTCAGAAATTGTATGTGTATTTAAGAAGGAGCTCCCTACAAGTTTCATGGACCCACAAGTCCATTTACTTATACACCTAGTCGATGACATTGAATTGGCAGGTGTCGTATCAACGAGGTGGATGTTTTTCTTTGAGAGGTATATGAAAACTCTAAAAAGATATGTCCGACAAAAGACACATCCAGAGGGTTGCATGGATGAAGGGTATGTATTGAATGAAACATTTTTCTTCCTATGTGAATTCCTTGGTATGGATTTTGAAGATGAGCCATGCTTCTGGGATGAAGAACAAGCATCAGGTATTATTGATGGAGAAAAACCACAATCTAATGGTGTTTAAGTAGAAATTAGTAAGTAAATTCATGATCAGTGTGGTTGTTTTTCTTGCAATCATTAATTTACTCTGTAATTTATTTGTTAAATTAATAGCATGACATTTGGAGTTTGAAATAAACATCTTGACATGTAATAGGTGTAGATGAAAGTGCTATACTTGACAAGTTCATTCTATACCACATGGACTTTATGAACAAATGGATCAATCTGTATGATAAAAAGAGAGAAGAAGTGTTAGAATCAAGGAGACAGTTTAAGAGATTGAACCCAATGAATACTCCACTTCCCATTGATTTTCTTGGGGAATGGGGCAAAGATTTCACACTAGAATGGGTTACTGAACAAATTCAAAATCAAATAGAAGATGCAGGTATAGATTCAAACATAATAGAAGATGAAATCAACATGTCTAGAGGATGTGAAAGAAAGGTACAGTTGGAATTTTACAAAATGTTGTTTCCTTATAGTTTTGACACTATTAACTATTTTAATATTCGTCATTATATTTGTTTTCACTGAAGTAAATGGTCTTTTACAGGTGAGTAAATATCTAGCAATGTGGTCATATGGTCGACATTATCATGTAGAAAGTGTAGATGTAAAGCGACGATCCTTTGATTGTGGCATCATGGTTGACTTCAAGCAATCCAGTCGATCAAGCTCTAAAGATAAGAATATAATTGAAGGGAATCTACAATAAATTATTGAGTTGGATTACCGCTCTTTTAAATGTTGTGTTTTTAAGTGTAGATGGTATGAAGCATTTGAGAGGACACAAAGACATGATACCCATAGTGGATTGTTTTCTATAGATTCCTCATGTTTCCTACCGGAGGATAAGGAGCCTTATGTTCTATCAATTCATTGTGAGCAGGTATTTCTTTAACTCAAACAAGAAGTGGTAGTGATCATTAATCTATTAATTCATAGTTTATTACGAATATATACATGTGTTTATTAATCAATAAAATTGTTATACCATACATCTAATATATGTATGTCGTTCATGTGTAGGTATTTTTCTATGAAGATATTTTGGACCTGAAATGGATATTTGTCATACATTATGATCCAAGATTAAGGCATGTATTTGACGATGCATTAGTGGATATCAAGCAAAACAATGATGGCCAACAAAATGAGAGAGAGGGATTAGAGAACATTGAAGAAATTAACATCCATGATGATGTTGAAAATGGTTATGTTCAGGCACAAGAAGACAACAATCCAGAGTTAGATGATGTTATGGAAGACAACAATATGGATGGTATAGAAAATGATGATCCAATACATCTGGTAACAATATAGATGGTCTACAGTCAAATTTCAATGATGATGAAGATGATGCTGGTCAAGATGAGGATGATGATAATATTAAATACTTGAAAGAACATATGAACATTAACAATGATACACTTGATGACATTGTAGCAGACAATAATGTTAATGACCAAAACTTCTAAATTTTTAGAATTATTTGCAATCCATGTTTAAAAAAGGATGATTCTTATGGCCTAAACTTTGTAATGCTTCAGTAATATTATTTGTGTTGATACAAATTACTTATTGCAATATCCTTAAATTGTTCAATCTTTGGTATGAATTGTTCGTAGAAAAAATTAGGATTACTTGGATGCTTCTTCCATTCATTTTGTATCAACATATGTTCGTGAAGACACAAAATGCATGTAACTCACAATTATTTAAATAAGCAACTTTGTTAACTTTATTATTTTTAAATAGTTTCCATTTTTATGTTGAACATAATTTTGAACATGTAACTAAAAACATCCATAGTAAATGCTTTACTGTATCAACATATTCATTAACATAAGCATAGTATTAAGGCTCAATAACTGATATTCATTCAAATATAAGAAGAAATAAGTATGGAAAACATAAGAAAAATATAGAATGATAACACAGTCATGGAGTTACACCAATGCTTTGTCATAGGTAGTCTTCTTAATAAATCCATGTTAATGATTCCCAAGGTGGTGTCAAAACTAAGAGAGGGGTGTAGAGTCCAAGCTTCCTATTTCCAATATTTTACAATGCTACAAAGAATGAGAGACTTGATAAGGTTCTCAATTTGCACATATGTGAGGCCACTAGAAGTGTTGTTCAAGTGTTTCTAGTGTTTTAGTAATGTTGAAGTATTGAGTTATTTTGGCATAGTATGCTTCCTAGATGAGTCTCTAGTGTGGTGTGGTGTCTAAAACATAGGGATACTTAAGATTGTAGAGAAGCTTGTTAGACATGTAAAATTCACCAACCTATTTGCCTTGTAAGAGCTTGGTTTAGTTCTATGCAAAGTACAAGTTTGGTGGGTAGAGAGGTTCCCAGTCAAAGAAGTTGTGACCATATGAGTCCAACATTGTAGTGAGTGCATGAACTAGCTATTAGCTTAGGTAGTCAAATACCTTTTTTGTCTTTTCCCTTCTCATGATTACAGATAACTAGATGGAATTATTGTAGACATGTCATCCATTTCATGTGGTGCACATTTTCCAATTTGTTCTAAGTTTGCAAGAATTGGAGTGGCTTGTGATCAAAGTGGATGATTGGACCTCCTTTCCCAAGATGTAGTGAGATCATTGCTTGATGGCTTGCATGATAGTATACAACTCCTTTATATGGGTGGAATAGCATTGAACTGTGTCATTTAAAATTCATAGGGTGGTACAAAAATCTCTAACTACATATTTCCTCTCAGAGGATTCCAAACCTTTGACATTTCAACTAAAACATCTCAAACAATCTGTTAGGTCACAAAAACGTAGGTTGTTAACCCTAAGAGGTTGCCAAGCTCTCTTGACATTTTTGGCTAACGACATGGGGTAGATATGGCTAAACCCCCTTCACTTTAGGCTTTGCTAGACCTAGGTTAGTGTACCTTGAAAGATATTGCAGATTTTTGTGTAACCTTCACAGTGGCAAATGGGTGTGAAGTAGATGTAAGGGTTGGAATGTATTTCTAAGGTTAAGGTTTGCAAATATGAATAGGGTATGAAGATTAATAGTAAATTGGACCAGTGCTTTATCTATTGGGCAAAGAAATTAGGAGTCAATGGTGTAATGGATCTTTATATTGACTTAACTCAGATTGTTAGGCACTTATGTAAATCTGTATCTTGTGCAGATGTACAAGAATGTTGAGCTACAAGATTCTTCTTATAAATTGCAATGATATTTCCTCAAATTGATATGACCTAGAAAAAGGATTTTAATTCTAATAGGAAGCAAACCAACTAGAATAGATTGTTCAAAGTATTTTAACCCTAGGCAGAGACAAATAAAACACTGACTACTCAGCCGGATTTAAATCAACTTCCTCAGAAACCAATCACACAGATCCTATAGTAACAACAAATGTATACTGAAAAATTAATGATATCCTTGATATATTAACTTAAACAACTTGACAAACCACTTTGGAGACAATCATGCAACTCATAAATATTAACATCAACACAACAATTGAACATCAATTTTGGATCCACCAACTAACTGATTCTTTTTATTAATTTAGCAATTCATATTGGTTTAAAAACATATATAGATGGAAATAGATTCTTCAAATACTACTTTTATATTAAATATATGTATCTAAAATAGATTGGATGATCTCCTTCATAGTAGCCTTGGTATCCTATTTTATAGGATGCAAACAAGCTTCAGGCCCGAAACATTGTACCTTTTCATAATAACATCTTTTGGTAACTAATGTATAATTATGAAACATAAATGAAGATAAAAGCATATGTAGCGATCTGATTCTGGCTCCATTAATCTCCATAGAGTGACCCATGACTCAAAGGCTTGGCAAGGTTATCCTCATCTCCATAATATAGATTGATACACCTACATTAATTGACAAAATTGTACTGCTTTTGCTTCATCACAATGCTCTAGATACAAATAGATTTATTTGACCAATATGGTTGATCTACCCTTGATCATCACATGGATCAGTCTCAAGTAAACTGCTCATCATTGATTCCAGAGTAAATATCTTCCCCAGACATGTATAAGTATTCTCTATCGTCCTTTCCTCATTATTTACATTTTAAAGTAGTGGTGGCAGTAACTGACTCAGTTCATTCCTCCAAGTGTCCTTGTCTTTTAGGTTTCCATCATCATTGAAGAAGTTGGGAAATGCCAAATCAATACGTTGATCAAAATCTTTCAGATCTACTATCAATATACCATTAAATCTCTCATGTTCTTTCATCAATTCATTATATCATTTGAGCACTTGTTCCTCAGTGCTAACTTTAGCATTCAACCCTTCCTTTGTTTCCAACATTCTGAGGTGTAGTCTTTTATGCTCTTGGTATAATTGATGTGTTCTATTATGCAAATCCCAAACCTTGTCACTATTTTTTATCATGTGGCCAAACCTTCTTTGAATCAATTTAGAGACCATACTATATTTGATAGTTTTCAATTCAGTTTCTAGTTGCTCACTTTTCTTTTGATTCTTTTCTACCTTATACTTCCAATAATTCACATCTACCAAGGCCTCTATTACCCTTTGATCACCTTCTAGGTATGGCGAGTAGTTGCTGGATGAAGGCAACTTGTCTCTGTGCAAATCAATCTCTTGTCTCAGCATAGCATTTTCTTTCTTATATATATTATTATCTTTGATTAATTACTCAAATTGTGCTTTAGTAAACCTTGCAACATTAACATTTAAATTAGTAGTGTCCATAGGATCTATATCCTCAATCCTTTGTATCAACAGGTGACGAAAAGATTTATTAGGATCATCAATGATATGTGGTCTCTTATTTGGAGGATACAATGCCCATATAAGCAATGCTCTCTTATTAGGATCATACCCTGATCCTCTTCTGATATCATCCATTGTCTCTATGCTGAGTTTCAACTTCTTATATTGATTTCTATTGAAAGTATCAAATACAATGGCCGAAGCCATGTCCCATCCAGGAATCAAAATCACACCTGCTTCTTGTAACAAGGTCCTTCCCCTTTTTGGAGTCATTGTCTTTGATTCATTGTTGATCTCCTTCTGAAGCTCAGACAACACCTCATCCTGTATGTCAGGAGTGATATCTTTTATTCTCTTCCTATCTTGTTTGCCCCTGTATTCATAGAAGAAGGCTTTAAACTCAGGTGTTTTGATGAAATCATCATCTGATATGAATTTACTGTTGGCCAGGTGCCTTATGTCTTCTGATAGGTCATAACTTTGCACCCCTTCTTCAAACTCTCCCTCTCCTTCTTCAATGTTTGTGTCTACAGAGAAACTTATATCTGGTGTGGGTTGAGGTAACAAGTGACCCAGGGGTACTTCATACTCAGCCTATGCATCTTTAAGTTGTTTTCCTTTTTTGTTAAATACATGAAGGGGAACATTCTTGATCAGTTCTGGTGCATGTGTAATCATAGTTTCCAGTCTTTCGATAGGATCATCAATATCCTAGAAAACTCTGGTGTAGGTGGGGTTTTGGGCTACCCTCCAAGCCTTTGCTAACATGGTTTTATGGTACAAACTTCTTCTTTCTACTACTGTAGTTTCATCACAATTTTTGATTAAATCTTCATCAAGAAATAGGACATGATGATATCCCTTTAACTTCTACTTTGTTTTTACACTATTTACGAAGTGTTCCAAATCAAAATTTCCTCTTGCATTTCCAAAAGGTAATCTGAATTGTTCTAATTTACTATCAATTAATTGATAACCTTTGTTAGAAAGTACTGTGAAATCTCCAAAGCATAAAATCCCAGGCATAAATGACTGTTTATTGTGATTCTTGAGATGCATGAAGTCTGAGGAAGCCAATTGCCTAACAACTTCTAAGTATGTAACTTGATCTGGGCATGTCTTTGGTAGCAAGAAGGGTGGCCCTTCATATCCGAATACTCTTATCATAGTGCAATCTCTAAAAACATACCAATCACCCCAATTATGGCGGAACTTTCCCTCTTCATATCTATCTTTTGGTCTCAAAAACTTTTGTATTTCTAATGAAAATATGTGGTTGGAAGGATGTCCAAACCATTTGAATATTGGTTTCACAAAAAACTCTTCAAAGTATAAATAATGGGATCTATCACATCTGCTATCCCAAATAGCAGTCCACATTTGCACAGGTTTTATATCTCTATTGATGTCTAGGTCTGTTACCCTGAGATTTCTATCCCATAAGCCCATACATTGTCCTTCATATAATACCATATGCATAAATAAAGAATAATGTCTAAATTTACTTCCTCCATTCTTAATAGACATTAAATCATTTTTTATATTATATGCTAGGTATTTAGCATAATCAAAATACTACGCATCATGACTCTGTATGTCCGCAACTAGGACCATGGGTACAATTTCCATGAACATGGAGGCCTCTATTCCCAATATCTGGCAGGTAGAGTAATATGTGTTTTTGAAATAATCTTCAAACAATTTAGTTGAGTAGGGTGGATGTTCACCCTCTAAAAATACCTTAAGTTGGTTATTGTCACCGCAAGGCCTGTGCAAGGGTAACTTCCATCTCTTATAATTGCTACTCGTATTGTGGTACTCAACCAACAAATTCTTAATTCTAAATTTCTTATCTAAACTTGTGTCTAACTGTAATACTATGGCTATATAGTCTCTGGTAATGGGGAAGAAACAAGTCTCATCATTGAATTCAATATAACAAGTCTGAGGGTTGTATTTCTCTACAAGAAACTTCATCAACTAGATATTTACAAACACATTTGGGACTACCAATTTACCCAAGTTTAGCCACCATGGGTTTGAAATGGGTTTATGCCTGTGCATTTTTCTATAATGGGAGATAAAGAGATCATACCCTCTGACTGGTGTCCATATATCCCCAATATGCCTGAATAAATCTTCAAATTTCTCAGCATGTGGGTTTAGTTGGGCATTTCTTCTAGATTTCTATCTTGATCCAGGACATTGGTCTAATAGATCCTAGTTTAGATGCCTATCCCCAGTTTTTTGTCTTTTACTCTTTGGGTTCTAAATTGTTTCTTCCACATTCTATCACTATGTCTGGATTTCAACTTTATGATTTGTAAACGCAGACTAATCTATACAAGCACGTTTGCAGTACTTAATTGACAAATCACTTTGGTCCTGAATTGCTTATTCATCCACACCATGCACTTGTTCTTTGCAATGCCCTCCGAATTCCCATTTAATAATATTAACTCTGTGCAATCAATGGCATCTTGCTTGTGTTTCTCATATCATCGAAGGGAATTTAAATGTTTTTGAAAATAGAGCATTAGATTGCCACCTTTATGTCTTGTAACTTTATTTTGAGGTGATGTGTTTTGCAATCTCATTTATTATTCAGGATTTCAGTATGACCCTAACTGGCGTTACTTCGATAATATGAGTCTCCTCGAACAAGAAATCACCCTTTTGATATTTTAATTTCTTTTTGTCACCTTTTCGGAGAGACCCCAAAGACCCTCTCTTTGACACAGTAGAGTTTCTTCGAAATACCCTTTACATTATCTTTTCATCGGTGAGACCCCTTCTATCAGTGAGACTCTTAACCATATCACTTCGATATCTCGAATCCCTTATAGGTTATCGATATTTTTGTTTGATCATCATGACAGGTTTTGGTGTCACACCAAAGTGCCTTATCTGTTTGACTTTCAGGGTATCCATGAGACTGCTGAATGACTCTTGCTGATATCCCCTGTCCCTTCGATTTGCTCATTACTTTGGGTTTTCATGTGATTTTCCTTTTGTCTGCTTGTGCCTTTGGGTCATCGAAGAGACTATATATTAACTCTCCCCGATGTAGTATCATCTTGCTGATGTTAGCTATAGTGATTTTTTCATCAAATATTTTATGGTTGAGGTATAGAATTTAGGGCTAATAAGGGAATGATGATATTTTTTGGGTTGAATTAGAATGTCTTATTAGGGATTATGGTGGGAATGGAAAAATTTTATAGTCTAAAATTTTGATCCAATAGAGGCTTATAGGTACGACACTAAAGTTGGTGCTATTTTAGACATTAAAGTCGGCACTAATTTGGACGCTAAAGTCTGCTCTAATTTAGGCACAATTTGGTGCCTAATTTAGCACCTAGTTGTTCTGATCGGCACAAAAAATGCCAAAAAAGTGCCATCCCAATAAATAGCACTGACTTTTTCAAAAAATTGGAGAAAAATACATTAAAACAGTGGGTGGAAGCAAAAAATGAACCAAAAAAAGGAGCTAATCACAGGGATTTATTGTAGTGAGTTGAAGGTCCCAAGCCATGGGAAACATTTTACAAAAAGGAACATGAATTTGACCCTAAGAAATTGATGACTGCGGGCTTAAGGCAGACTTTAAAGAAAAAAGATTGGAGTGATGAGAAAATTTCCACTTATTGGAAATATAGACAAGAAATTTTTGAGATTACCCATACTTTCAGAGGAGTCCAGATAGATGAGCAATGGGAAGCAATATGGGATGAATATCACATGACCCCAGTATCAAGCCCTGATACAAGTAATATTCCTAGAGGTTCCCATGGAACAAAGGAGGAAGGAGCATTAGAGGAAGCTCAAAAGCTTGAAGAAATAGAGCATGCAGCAACAGAAGTTCCTAGAGTCCCATGGCCTCCATCTCTCCACGCTTTACAAAAACAAAAGGGAGCAGCATCGCCGTCCCGTGAGATCCAAATAGCTTTGGCATTAGGAGGTCTCAGAGTGGCATCTTTTCATCAAATAGTGATTGATTCAAAAGAAAAAGATCCTGAGCACACAGAGGATAGGCCTTCTAAAAGAAGGCGTAAGTTAGTATTGCCAAAGGAGGATACTAAAGATGATGTATTGGTGCCCTAGCAACAACAAGTTCTATTGACCTCAGTGGCGACCCAGGTTAGTGTTCCTCCTCCTTTTTCCCCTTCTTCTATTTCTTCTCATATAGGAGTGGTTGCCTCAGTAACCTATTCTTCCACGTATCCTACCACTTCTGCTGTGCCACTACAAACTTTTTCCCCAATTTCTAGTTCACTGACCATGTCATCACATGCCATATCATTACCCCTGTTTTCCCCATCTATGCCCAAATGGGCTTTGCCTCAGTTTGACCCAAGTCAGAAAATAACTACCATTCCCTATGGTTTGCCCCAAGGTTATCCATTTCTGGAGGACACATTGCCTCGCCTCTTACTTTTCAAGCACAAGTTGATATAGCAAGGAAAATAAGAGAAGCTAGAATGGAGAAGAAGAGAAAGAAAGAAAATAAGAGCCCTACTGTTTCTCACATGAAATCATTGTTTGATCCTATTTAATAGTCTTTGATTGTTACCCATTTAGCCCCTAATGTGATCAAACCTGTAGAACAAATGCAGTCACAAGATTATACAATGAATGCAGTGGCCATGGATCTAACTCATTTTAGGCCACAAGACAAAGTGGAATTGATGAATGAAACTACGTCAACAGTTACCACTGATTATTTGAAGATGTCAAAAAGGTTGCAGAAAGTAGAGGTAGACCTAGCAAAAGAACAAGCTACTAATAATAGCTTGACATCAAAGATTAAAGCAATGGATAAAGAGATTGACACATTAAACAAGGATTTGTAGTCTATCGTGTCCTTACAAATACATCAAGCATCACAGGCTCAGGTCATAACTTTGAAAAATGAAATAGCACAAGAGAAAGTTGTTGTTGCTGCATTGAGACAAGAGAAATCCATTGTGGAGAAGAAGTATTAGGACAAAATGAAAGAGGTGTCACAATTACAATAGACCCTTTTAAAAGAAAAAAATTAGAATAGTGCCGCTCAAGCTCAATTTATGGCTGAACAAGAAAAGACTAGGCAATTAACTATTGAGTTGGCATAGAGGCCACAAAATGCAGGGGTCTTGGTAATGGTAAAGGAGCTTTATGTGTCTGCATGGAGAAGAATCTCTAAAGAGATTTCACATCTCAAACCTTCCCTCACTTTCTTGTTAAATGCACAACAATTATGTGAAAAAGTAGAGTCCTTTGTTGAGGCGACTTTATCTATTGTTTCTTTGAGAGTTTCAAACTCTCAACTTTTGTTACAGAAGCTTTATGATTCAACTGATGAGACTTTGTTAGTTGTTGGTGTTAGTGATAGAATGATTTCTGCAAAGAAGGTAAATGAAGTTTTAAGTTGTAATTCAGCTGCTATGAGTTGTAAGGCACTGCTTGATGTAGTAAAAAATGGTGTCAAGAATATGAAAAGACACATTGAAGAATTGGTGCTGTTGGGGTTGCCTTCTCCTTTTCCTGATGATAGTACAATTCTAATGACTGATGCATTAAAGGCTTTAATTTTGACCAAATAACATGATTAGACCATTTTCCAAGGTCTAAATGATTCTTCTAGTGTTGAGGAAGTGGAAGCAGTTCTTGTTCCAATGGCTCATCTTGAATTTCAGTTACATGCTGTGGTATAGATTTTATAGTCCTTTTCTCACAAGGACATCATCAATTTAGATTTTTCTTTCCAAGATTTGTAGAGTAGACAAGGTTTGTTAGATTCAGAGTGGTCTGGGTATCAGGCCACATTGCAGAAATTATAATTGTGATTCTTTGATAGTGGCAATGTAGTTTTGTTTTTTGAAGCTTTTTCTAGTGTTTTTGGAGTTCTCTCTAAGTAGGCACAAAGGTCCATGTAGTCACCAAGAACTGTAGAGTCAAACTCTACATTTTGATTTTTGTTTGGTCATGGCTCATTGTTTCAATTTTAGTTTGTTGCTCAGTTTCTTCCCCAGTTTCTGTAGTTTCTAAGTATCGTAGATATTGTTGTGTGCCTGTGTGCCTTCTTTATGCTTTGCAATGCTCAGATACAACCAGAACGTGCCATGTATCCTTAGCATAGTTTCTTTTATTTGGTTTCTTCCTGTATGCAGAATGCACCACGTGTCACTACTGCGGGCCTTGGGGATGAATTTCTTTTGATACAGACTTGTGCGCAGAAGAGGCCAAGTGTCCTTTTGTTGCAATCATAGATGCCGCCACGTGTAGCCTCCTTTGATAAGATTTTAAGGCACCGAGAAAGATATGGTAGGTCTAAGATGTTACGGCACCATTTTTGGATGCTGCCAAAGGGTGCCACGTGTTACGTGCGGGAGGTAGTATAAAAGAAGCTTTGAGTTTTGCAGATCCCATTTTGGATGCTGCTGGAGGTTGCCACATATGTTTCCTTTTGTAAGTTTCAGTTGTACATGGAAGATGCCAAGTGTCATCTCTGTGGGGCCTTGAGAAACTCTCTTATGAAGTTTTGGGAACAAGCGGGGGGCACCACACTACTTTTGTTGCGTTATACGAATAGCGTCGCGTGTCATTTTATTTTGTCTCTATTTTGAGAGATGCCGATAGATATGGTGGGTCCTGCGAAGTAAAGGCTATAGTTTCTAAGGTGATATAGAGAGGAACAAGTGTCATTTCTGCAAGCATTCAGGACATAAAGTAAAGAAGTTTTTAGGATGCATGAAGAGGGCCAAGTGTCCTAGTTTTGATCCTCAGGTGTTGTCAGGTATCGAACAAGTGTAGCAGATAGCAACAAGTGGTAGTATTCTGTGTGTCTCTTTTATATGAGAATGAAATTGAACAACAAGCGGAGGATGCTTTGTAGCATATTTTAGAGCCATTTGAAGCTCGCAGGTGATGCCATGTGTCGTAATGGAACTATATGTTACAATGCCCATATTTTATCACTCAACCAATTAGAATACAGGGATGAACAGTTGTAGATTCGAGGAGATTTTTAGTCCTAGTTTGAATTCCAGTTCTGTTCAGGCTGTTAAGATTCTAGGTGGTTAGAGGTGATCTTGAGTCAAATTTTGTGGCTATAAATAGAGGAAGTTTTGTAAAATAATAGACATTATTAATTGAGAATTTAGAGATCGTGCTACGACTGGATTATATCATTTTGCCTTAGTTTAGCAAATTCTAAGAAGGAAGCTGATATATCTATGCATGTTTTTGTGCCTTATGTATTTGCCAAATTGTTAATGAAAGAAGCTCTATTCTATGCCATTAGTGATATTTTCATGTCTCTGTATTAATCTTCTAAGTTTGGCCTTTGATTTTAAATTCATTTATAACCTGTCTATGTTAATCATGCAACATTTTCTCTTTAATATAGTTGAATCCTGAGAATTTAATTACTATGCTAATTACTGAAACACATTTAAATCAGGCACATCACCATAGAATTAGAAGTTCTATTTATTGTATCTGTAATCTTATTTTTTCTTCCCTTTACCTCAAACCCCAATTGAAATAGGAAGAGCCAGCTTCTGTAAAATCTGGAGGTTGTTTCAAGTGTCAAGTACCACATTCTTTAAACTTCCCATGTTGTTGTTGGAACCTGTGTAATTTTATAAATCAACACATACAAACAAATGTGCCGAGAGAGGATGAACAATTAGGTTCGAGCTTCCCCCTAAACCATTGCAAACTACCATGGAGACATGCCATTTACAAGAGATGTGCATTGAATACCCTTCTTATGATTTACAAAATATATTCTTACCCCTTAGAAATTAGACGTGTAGTGTTTGATGTTGTAGAACTAACTTGAAGCATTTGTAATCAAGAAATTAGTTCAACAACCAACCGTTATAATGACAAACTTGTATTTATAGAATTTTAATTTCTTTCCCTTGGTCATCCATTGGGAATTTGATGTACTATAGGAGGTGGAAGCATTGAATGCAAATTGAATGAAATCCCATTAAATCTACATATAAGATGTTTCTCATTCAAAATTGAAGGACCTGAAGCTGTATGATTGACAGATGAAATTCACCGACCACATTCATGGCAATTAAACCCTCCTTTAGCATCCACCGTTGAAATCTATAACTAGAGTTGTGCCCTTGAGATGGGTGATGATGTTTAGGAAAGAGAATGCATTTAAGTAGTCACAGGGGTTAAATCTGGTCATTAATGGTGACTTAGGAAGTTGTTTAAGTGCTTTAGAGAGTATAAAAAAAGTTTTGAAAAATTATTAAAATTCACTATGGGATTGGACATGATGATAATACATTGGAATGGTAGAAAGAGGTCCTACAAGATCGGAAAGTCCCACATATAGAAGGCAATGAATGAGGAAAGGAAGTTAGAAACATGCAAGAAAGGGAGATAGGACCAAATGTAAAAATGTAAGAAGGTAATCTAGAATTCCATCAAGTTTCCATAAAGGACAATGAGTGATTTTGTGAAAAAGGGGAAAAGTGAGATTCGGTTGCAGAACTGGATACTAGGATAGTACATGAGGTGAAAGGAAGACATCCTAAAGTCCAAGGGGGAATTCTACAAAGATGAGGGAACAAAAGATATGAAGGTGCAAGAAAAGCATGTGGAACCAAATGTAGGAAGTGGAGGTGCCAAATGGAGTTAGCAACCTTTTACAGAACTCTTACAAAATTGGAGGTGCGAATCAGGTATGGGAAGTGAAGGTGTTTGAAGGAGGAGATCCGGGAGCAAGGCAATGTCCCACAAAGGGGTCAAGAAGAATGTGGAATATTGATGTGGGACCGAAGGTGGAAATGTATCCAATTTTAAGAGGACACTCCACAAACAAAAAGGAAGGTCAAAGGAAGAAAAGAAAGAAAATGATGAAAGTTAGGATGTAGGATAGGAGGCAAACATATCCGGTTTGCTAGGGAAATTTTGTGAAACAGGGTAGTAGGTAAACTGAATAATTACAGAAAAGGGGGAAGGTATGGAGGTCAAGTGATTGGAAGAAAATGGAAATTGTTCAGAAGGACTCTAAAAAATACAAAGTGAAGGAAGTTTGGAAGCAGATGACTTGAATATGAATTTTTTGGAAGGGATTGAAGGATCGACTATGGGAACTCAAAATATGAAGTTTGGTAGCCTAGTGAGATTCCACAAACTAGAAGAAATGGGTGTAAAGAAAAGACTAAGGACTCAATAAGGTTTCATAGATTTCTTATGTGGAATAGGAGGCAAGAACAAGATGTTGGAAGAACAAAATACATTCGGTAGTCAATCGAGATTCTACAAAATGGGGAAAATGAAGGGAAATGAAAGGAATGAAGGGGTAGATGAAATCCACAAGGATTTCATGCAAAACAAGAGGTCAAGATTGGATGGAGGGGAAAAGGAAATGTTTGGAAGTACCTAGAAAGTCCACAAAACACTAGAAATTGACTTAAACTTCCCAACACCTAAGACTACTTTTGAATTTCTACAACTTCCAACATGCAGTGAGAGCATGGGGGATGAGAAGGAGCATCATCTAGGAAAAAGTTGAACAAGGGTTTAGACCCACTTAAAATTTCTCAGATTGGTTATATATGGTGGGAAAAACAAGGCAAGTGCACAAAGGAGACAAAGACTTAGATGATTTTGCATTTTTTAAATTGGTTCCCAACATGACATATTGACCACATCAACACACAAGTTGTGACCATCAAAATCAAGTCATCCAATTGTGTTTCCACCATGAGGGATGGCTGAGTCATTGTTCAAGAGCCCTCTTTGTCTACTTTGACCAACTAGTTTAACCTCATTGAGCATCTTGATAAAAATCTAGTACAAATATCCATCTTGGAGCTTCTTAAAACATCCCATCATCATATAGAAATATTGTAGTGTGTCTTACGAGAGTTGAGATTCCTTGATGACATTATCCCTAGTCAATTCCAAGCACTTGTGGAATAGTTGTCCTCCACCTTTCAACTTATGTTGAGCCAAAATGATATGATGCTCTTTTCCCGCCATCCCATAATCACACATTGCACATTGAAACCTTCATATGCAAGTACAAAGTCAAAAGATTCCTCCTAGATAATGGATCTAGCTTAAATCTTTGCACATTGAGACTAGTAAAATAGTTGTCCTATTCTAATGAAGATTCAAAATTGCATGTAACAATTATCGAATCTTATGATAATGTAGAAGATGATGCAAAATGCACCACATGCCTACCTATTCAGGTGTGACCAATCCTACAGAAAACTATGTGTCATGTTTTTGATCTTGACTTACCATATAACATCCTCTTGAGTCACCCATAGATCCATGACCGGCAGGCCATTCCCTCCACATACCACCAATGCCTAAAACTCCCTCATGAAGGTGTGGAAATCACAATTCCTGCTGATCCTCACCCCTTCCAATATTGGAAAATGTTGGAAGGCCCATACCAAAAGGCCAAATATTGACCTAGAACCAAAGTTGTCACCTATTTCAAATCTAAAACATAATCCTTTTACATTGATCGTAAAGATCTCACATCCACATCCACTCATCAACCCTCCAAAACCAAAGTCAAGATCATATTGACTATGGAAAATATGAGCTACATAAAGCCTTCCATATAGGGAAGCTCCCTCTATCCCCATGGTCTCATGGTTTCCCTAATCCATGATCGAGAAAGACAAAATATCCTATAGTTTAGTACTACCACATTTGTGCGACATGATTTCCTAGCTGATGAAGAGATTGAAGGTACAACTAACTCCCAGGTCTACAAAGATGAATAGTTTGAACCATGTTTCCTGAAAGAGGAATATCCTAAGGCTCTTTATATCTAAATAAATATGAGCTACAAAGGTAAAGGCCTTAGGCTCCACAAACAAGGCATCCTTGAACCTGTCTATGTGAAAGAAAATTTAAAAACTCATGGGTTTAGATACATACCACTTGATGAGGAATCCAATAAATAGAATGATACTTCCATGGTTGAAGGGGAAACCTCTCCTAATATTGAAAATTTCAAGGTAAGTAACATTACTAATTCCTTCAAAAACTTCACCATTACTAATATTTTCCATAAAACCTTCATTTGCACTGTCAACCTCCAACTCACATACCCTAAAATTATTGAATGGGACCAACAAGATCTTGTCTTTAGACACATTTTAGAATGATAAGGCTATCATTGAATTCATTGGGATTCACAAGAATATCCCTATGGAAGACACAAGAAAGGTTTTGAAATCAACCTTCATGCCACACCATATTTTGGGGAGAAGGTCCATTTCCTTAGTCCGAAAATTAAAAAATAGAAATAACATAGAAAAAAGTCAGTGAAGCACTATTAGACATAGAAAATGAAATGAAAATGATGTGTCTATTGATGAAAACCTCTTTGAGGTGTTGATAGATGAGGAACTTTACTTGCTCTTGGCATCTCTACAATGGCAGGATCAATCTATAATTTTGGTTGAAGATATTTGGGAAGTCAATCTTGGGACATAAGATAATAATAAAATCTTGTACATTACAACCACCTTGGGATCCACAAAACAAGAAAATAACTTAAATCCTAAAAAAATTCATATATATATTTTTTCTTGTTTGTACACATATATGCTTAGATTGGATCCATCTCTTATGGTTCATCATCTTGTAATACATCCTACTGCCAAAATGATTAAATTGAAATTCAGAAATATGCATCTCAAGATTGCTTTCTTAGTCAAAGAAGAATTACAAAAACTACTTGAGGTTGGCTTCATTAGACCGATCGACTATCTTTAATAGATCTCCAACATCATCCCTATCAATAATAAATTGAATGGAATTTGCATATACACTGATTTTAGGGACCTTAAGATGACTTATTAGAAAGATGACTTTCCCTTGCCTAACATTGATATGATTGTTGACCTCACAATAGGGTACACAATTCTATCCCTCATGGATGGTTTTTAGGTTATAATCAGATAGAAATTGCTCTTGAAGATCAACACATAACCACTTTTACTACTTCTTGGGGTACCTTATGTTATCAGGTTATGACGTTTGGGTTGAAAAATGTTGGGGCCACCTATTAGAGAGAAATGGCAGTGATATTCCATGACATATTGCATGACATCATGGAGGATTATATAGAAGATCTCTTGGGAAAATTAAAAAACAAGGGAAGAACACCTACACATTCTCCAATGAATCTTTCAATAGCTATGAGAATACAAGGTTCATCTTAATCTAATGAAATTTGTATTTGGGGTGACATTAGGAAAACTACTAGGTTTCATTGACTCCAGATGGGGTATAGAAGTGGATCCTACCAAAGTTACAACAATCATAGAAATGCCTCCACTAAAGAATCTCAAGCAATTTGCAGCCTTCAGGGCAAGCTTTAGGATATCTAGAGGTTCATTACACAACTAGTTGACAAATGTCAACTATTCTCTCATATCAAGAAAAATATAAGCTTTCATTGGGATGAATCTTTTCAAAAGGGTCTTGATCTCATTGAAGAAGATCTTCCTACTTTCCTTATGGTCATGACAACCATAGAAAACAAAAAATTGATCCTATACATCTCTGCTATGCCCATCCCCTTGGGGGCACTTCTGACACAATATAACGAACATGGTTATGCATGGGCAAAGTACTATATCAATTAAACCTTGGTCTCATATGAACTCAACTACACAACTATGGAATGAGCATGTTTGGTTGCTATCTTCACCTTACAAAAGTTGACACTACATGCTCAATCATCATACTAAGCTCATTTCCAAAATTGACCCAATTTTAAAGTATCTTTTATTCAAAGCTTCCTTACGAAGATGCATGGCTAAATAAGTTATGATGCTTAGTGAGTTCAAAATTGAGTTTAAAGTAGTTAAAGGAGAGATAGTATCTAATCAGTTGGCCAACACACTATTGGTTAACACTCACCCATTGATTATGGACTTTCCTAATGAACCTATCTTGTCTCCTGAAGATTCCCCTACCTAGAAGCTCTAATTTGATGGCCCATTCATTAGTCACAGATTAGGGGCATGTATAATTCATCACACAACAAGTGGATCTTATCCTTGAAGCTTTTAGAAATAGTTTCCCATGCACCAATAACATTGTAGGAGTATGAGGCTTTACTTATGGGTCTTAAAATAGTAATACAATGGAATTGTAGACACTTAAATCAACTTCCACATTTTAACCTAACATTGTCGTGTTTATATCAATCCCCATCATTAATCTTGCATCAAATATTTAGTAATTAAATAAATAAAAGATGAATGACACAAAAGTATAGTGGAGGGATAGGATTTCACAACCACAAAACAAGGAGAATGAGGAGATTTTAGCTATCAAGGTTGAAAGAAGCGTAAGGAATAGACCATATGAAGACTATTGGAGGAGAGGAAAGGAAGGATTAAAGAAGATACAAGTTGGATTTTTAAGGCTAAGGTAGACTGTCTTGGTTTCCCTCTAGCAATTGGAGAGTGAGGGACTTAGCTTTCAAAAAACCTTGGGTGTTTGATGCAGGAGCATCCCAAGGTGTAAGAGCAATATTGCATCAACCAAAAATATTTCCTTTTACTTGTTTGTTTTGTTTATAGGTTTTCATTTACATTCTAGTCATGACTAGTTATTACAAATCCTACCACAACTCACAATAATTACACATCTCACCTTGTGGTTGGGAACATATGTTCTACAATGATTCTACAACATCATATTCAACCTCTAGAAGATTCTAATCACCACAGACATTATTTGGTTTTAGATCTAATATTATGCTCAATAGGTTTACACCTAGTTTCACTATTCATTGCTTCTGACAACTTTCCAAAGTCTATGGCAACAAAGGGACACATATCATGGTACATTGAACCCAGGAGTGCTTATAATGTGAACCACATCAAGATTCATCAATCCATCATCACCTCATTCAAATTGGGATGTTCATTTACATGTTTAGTTGACTACACATTTTGTAAGGCATTGAGCTTTGTGTCACCTAATGACCGACGACGATTATTTCTTAGGCTTTAGATACTATATAAACATTGTTGATAACCATTTGAAAGTAGTTTAAAGTTAGAGAGAAATTGGAGATTCAATTTTGAGGATTGAGATATCATTTGAATTCTATAATTTGCATGTTTTGTAATCAAATGGTTGAGGCCTAACATGTTAGAAGCCCATTGCAACAAATTATAATTCATTCATGACTAAGAATCAATAAACATCATGTTGTTATTTTATTGAGTTTTTCTATGTAATTATGTGTTTTTTCACTTCCCTGCATGGTTTGACAGTCCTTCATTAGATCCTTCCTCCATGAATACATCAACACTCAATTGAAAAAGGTAAGGAGCCATTAGTTTGTAGATTGAAAAAGTCTTTGTATGGTCTCAAACACTATCCTTGACTATGGTACCAAAAATTTGATACTTTTATGTTGGGACTGGGATTTTTGAGATCCAAATCCAATCATTGTGTTTATTAAAAATAGGATAGTGATCATTTCTTTCTTATCACTCTATATGTAGACGATATGTTGTTCTTTTGTAATAGTAAGCATGTGATTAAGGATTTAAAGTCTCAGCTTTCAACATAGGTTAATATGGATTTGGGGTTGTTAGGTATATCTTAGACAGGGAAATCAAAAGAGATAAAGAGAATAGTGTCATGCCCACAATTCCCATGCGGTCACAACACGTATTCACACGTGTCATGTTCGCATGTGTCATGTGGTCATGATACGAACTATCAAAATTTTTTCCCACGCTTTCCTAGAAACCCCCTCGCATGTGTAGGCGTGCTCGGTGGCATACGCTTAAGGCGAAAACAATATAGTTATCGGCGGGGTACCAAGTACATGTGCGCACACCCTACGCAAGGAAACGCGTGGTTTCTTGACTTAGGTTAATCTCACGAATTATATTTGAACAACAGTTGTTTTAGGTGATAGATCATTTTTAAGCAAAGCACGATCCTCTGCTTCTTCTTTCCATTTTCTGGAATTTAATATTAATTTCTCCTCCTTCAGACTTAGCATTTTCAACCATGCCCGTTCATTTGCCCTCTCTTCCTTTTCTTGGAATTTAATTTTGATTGTATTTCTATCACGTTCATTTTACCGTTTCTCTAAAATTTAATTTTGATTGTATTTCTATCTCATTCCCCTTCCCGTTGTGCAAGATCTACTTATGTTATCCTTTTTTTTTTCTTCACGTTCTTTATCGAACAACATTAACACTGTATCCTTTACATTATTCCTAATTTCTTGGTAAACCAGATCACTTGAACAGGGTTGGCTAACTTCACTCGACTCAGTCCCCCTAGGGTTCAGTTCTAGGTTTTAGTTCAACGTTTGAATTAATTTTAATAATCAACCTGTTCCTAAATAGGATTAACGGTAGGTTAAACTTACTTAGTTCTCTTAGCCCTGTTTGGAAATGCCACACATTTTCTCCTCTTTATTTTCCAAGGTTAGCTGTTCTTTCTCTTTCTCTTTTTTTTTTTCTATTGGACGTTTATTCTCTAAATCTATAGTTGAGTTTAAAATGGCCACTCATGGAATGCCTGTGATGGCTTGTTTGCATTTATTTTCAGTGTCCTTTGTAAATGAAGGGATCATACTTTTCTCTTCATTTTCCTGTCATTTAATTTGGGATAATTGTTAAAACTTTCGAGAAACTCTTCCTTAAAATTAAAATATATTTACCTATGCTCTTTTTAAATTGTAATTGTATAAACAATGTATTTCTGAATTGCAACTCTGAGTTTAAACATCTATTCAATTCGTATTATACATTATGCATAAATAAATCCCACTTTCCTCGATTAAAATTTCTATTTCAAGTCAAATGTTTTAAACTACATATAGTTTGCCTTCAAATGAATAGTGAAAAGTGAATAGTAAAAGTAAATAGTGAAAAGTAAAAATGAATAGTGATTAGTGGAAAGTGAATAGTAAATAGTGAAAAGTGAATAGTAAAAGTGAATAGTGAATAGTGAATAGTGAATAGTGAAATGGTCCCCATCCTAGGAAGAGACCCTCAAGGTGGCGGTAATTTCAAAAGCAATACTGCAACCCAAATTTCATTTCTTTTATGGTAGCAAAATTACAACTTGACTTATAACAAAATTTAAAACTAATATTTCTACTAAGCTTGCACAGAAATAATACTTTTACAAACTTAATTAAAACATCAACTAACTCACAACTTTGCAAATAGAAAAAGAAGGAACTAGACAAGTCTAATATCCTTTTAAAAACAAATTTTATCTTCCTTTTCTCATTTTAAAATGGTAAAACTTAATGAACAGTAGAATACAAACATCAAACCAATCACAGAGGATTTCCTCACAACTCCAAAAATAACAATTTATACAACAATAGGGAGATAATTTTCTCCTTTTGGAAAATCGACAAGGAATGAGCTATTAAAAGATCAGGCTCTCCATAAGACTTAAGGAAAATAAAATATTTTCTAAGATCCAATAATCTTCTCCAAGCTTCACAATAAGCTCCCAGAAAACCTGCATATCACACAAGGAAAGAAACACCACACAAGCTGCTCTCCTCCTTACCGTAGACCCACAAGAGGGTCACCCCCGAGCTAGGGAGATCATCCACACACCCATGAAGAATAGTCCAGTAACACTTCACAACATTGCATAACAATCAATCAAAGCAACCAACACACAAACACCCATGGTTTTACTCACAACACAAAAACTCAACTAAGGTGAGTTTGAAGAGGGTAGGGAAGTAGACTCACTCAACTCAAGGGTGTCATTCTTCTCAACATTTTATCATAGCTTTTCTCATGGCCTCAAGCCAACAAAATTAACTTTTCTCATGACCTCAAGCCAACCAAATAATCAAAATCTTAGGGATATCACAATTAGGCTCTCAAGCCTTATAACCATTTGCTCATTCATAAAAATACCCTCAAGGCTTCCATTTTCCAAGAACAAGAATGTACCCGAGGAGGTTGACACCTTCCCTACCCCATATATGATGAGCATTGTCTTCCAAGTGGAAGAAGCTCTTTCAACACCCAATAAATTCCCCACAATAATAGAAATACCACATAGACAACATTTGCATAACAACATTCATCAACAATTAACAAAAAATACAAGGGTGAGAAAACTTGCTCACTAACCTTAACAAGCCCTATTATGGATGTAGTTGATGAAGAGCTCCACACTTAGTCTCCTCTCCAATTTCCTTCCTCCAAAGAAAAAACTCCTTTTCTACACTAAGATTTCTCCTTTTTATAACTCTTTTCCACTATCCCAAGTGGGATTAAAAAATAACCCCACTCATTTTCCACTATCTCAAGTGGGATTAAAAAATACCCCCACTCCTTTTCCACTATCCCAAGTGGGAATAAAAAAATAACCCCACTCCTTTTCCACTACCTCAAGTGGGATAAAAAAATAACCCCACTCATGAAGTCCCCCACTATAGCCTTTTTCCAACACATGGAGGAATAAAATATAATAGGTAAAATAGAAATAAAAAGGGAGTGGATGACACACCACCATTTTTATGGGGAACTCCCACCAAAAGAGAGGCACAAAGAGACAAAGCACTCCATTATTTGGGGGATCATGGAGTCATTCCATGACTTGGAAGTGGGCTTGAGTGTTGATTCCACTCATCCTATCCTTCCATACCTCCAAATTCGTCACTTAACTTCACTGTGAAGTTAAGGTGACCATACGGAGGTTAACTAAAGGTTATCCTAGTCAAAAGTGACCCTAGACCCATGGGGTATAACCCAGGGTCAATTTAAACTTAGTTAGGACACCCAGGGTCAAGTTAAGACACAAGAAAAGGGCCTCAAATTTTAAAATTTAAAAATAAGATAGAATTCAAAAATAATTCTTACAACATATATCATAATTCAAATTTACAAGAGGGTAGACCTAACCCATTCAACCTATGCAAGACAACATTACAACATTAAATCAAACACAGAGTTGATCTCGGTTCCTCGTGGAACCAGATCGGCTTCACAAGGATTACGATATAAGGTGTGGAATAAACTCCAGTATCTGTGGTTTTGTTAGAAATACCTGCACACTCAATCTCAAAGTTAATTCCACATATACATATCATAGCCGAAGCAAATTTAATACATGCGTTTCTAAAGCATACCTCAGTTCTTATAAACATAATGAAATCACATGACAATTTTCTATCTAACATCACCCAATTAGTTTTTCTATAATGTAAACATTAATCGAACATCACCCAATTAGTTTTCCTAATAGAATAAACATCTATATAACATCACCCAATTTGTTTTCTCTTAAAGCAAACATCTAACTAACGTCACCCAATTAGTTTTCCTTTAACATAATAAGATTTAATAGTTTGAAAATCTGGGAACAATAGTCCCATAAATATAGAAATACCAACAACAGTAAGCTAAATAGGCACATGTATGGAAATAAAAAAGTGTAGGCCTCACATCCTCCCCCCTAAGACTGTACTTCCTCTTGGAAGTCATCAAACAGGTGAGGATACAGAGTCCTCAGTCTCGCTGCATCCTCCCATGTTGCGGTGACCTCATCATACATGTCCCACTGGACCTTAACTTGGTCCAGCTCTCAACCTCAAAGGCCCAGTGTCTGACACTAATTAATCAACGTTGCAGAATAATAACGTGCCCAATTATGCCCAGTGTTTAAACTTTACGCTCTGATACCAAATGTCATGCCCACAATTCCCATGCGGTCACAACACGTATTCACGCGTGTCATGTTCACATGCATCATGTGGTCATGATACGAACTATAAAATTTTTTTCCCACGCTTCCTTAGAAACCCCCTCACACGTGTAGGCATGCTCGGCGGCGTACGCTTAATGTCATGCCCACTTTTGTCGTGTGGCCATGACACTGAATACAACATGTCATGTCCACATTTGCCATGTGGTCATGACATGAACAACCAAAAATCTTTCCACCTGCCGCTAAGATCCTGCCGCACAAAGGCGGGGGAGACAAACAAGGTAGCGAGACAAGACATCCACGTCACCTTGTTAGGTGAAAACAAGGCACGAGAAGAACAATGAGAGACGTCAAACCACCAGATGTATCGAAAGAAGTAATAGAAGCATTCTAACAACTATAGATAGGATAAACCTAAATGAACATATGAGATCTAAGGAACATATGAGTCAATGACATCCTCTTGCTCCCAAAATTTTGACCATAACAAGGTAGGTCAACATTACTTAAGACGAAACATGTTCAACTCTTAACAAGATTGCAATGTCCCACGGATCAAACCCACAACTACCCCAACTGGCCTCTGGAATAAACTTTCACAAGACACCACTGTAACACAATAATCCCACAATGATATTCGCTCTAAAATAAACCACATAGACCAAGATC
The DNA here is from genome assembly GCA_027924645.1 of Cunninghamia lanceolata. Lineage (NCBI taxonomy): Eukaryota > Viridiplantae > Streptophyta > Pinopsida > Cupressales > Cupressaceae > Cunninghamia > Cunninghamia lanceolata. The sequence continues at coordinate 17,179,479 of BSBN01000112.1, read as the reverse complement.
TCTCTACGATACTCTGATTCCAAACCATATGCAAATTAATGCACTAATAATGGGTCTTAAGAACATTTCCTCGAATGACGATCATAATAGCATTATTCTAATTTACTTAATTCATGGTATAAAACCTTAGCAAGATCATGATTCTAAACAATGATATTTAATGACCAAAAAGGATAGTACTTATCTAAACAAGCAAATTATACAAACAAAGTAATTCTTAAAAACTAGGATTAGTTAATTTAAATAACAAGATCATATATAGTGCATACTACCTCACATATACGTAGACATATCTTCAGTTAACAATAGATGATGGGAATCATCTAATCACCTACATAAATTCATAGTATAAAGACGTAATGATGCCAAACTGGTTACAATTATATATATATATATATATATATATATATATATATATATATATATATATATATATATATATATATATATATATATATATATATATATATATATATATAAAGACAACTTGTATCATTCATCATCATTCTAACAGAGGTGCTATGACGTACAACTTCCTAAGATCAACTACACCTTACCAAAGGGACGAAGTAATAAAACTTGTTAATGTAAGTTTATCTACATATCATATGTAATACATCTAAGAAAGAACCATTATTAATTTCAACACCTAAGATATTGTAAGTATAAAGACTATTGAACCAATTAGATATAAATAACATAAGGGAAGGTCGCTATATTCTAGTTTAGAAGATCTACAATTCTATCTACCATCCCGTCTAAGGACAAAACTTTATTTACTAGAACCTCCACCATCTATTCATGTTACAATTTTTTTTTGAAAACAACTGATAAATTGTCATCAGACCAATTTATAAAGGCAATCAATATATTACTGGAAATCACTCAAGGCTATGTGTAATTCAATGATTCCAAACTATGCTAATAAGGCAAAGGCCTAATAAATACCATAAATAAAGAAATTACAAATTCAAATAAATTTGTAGTTACATTGTTGGCATCATCATGTGCTCCTTATAAATTGGGATGGAATTAATACATGTACTGATCAAAATTCTTTGTCCGTCCATCAGCATTTAGGATCAGATGAATTCAGTCATCGTGACACGTCTAGCATGTAAAAAAAAACATTACAAAGTAACCAAAAGAATTTAATCCAATAATGACAATAGAACTATACATAAACATTAGCTAAAATACCTAAATTTCATTAATGAATTTCTAGCAAAAATTTAAACAAGAAAACATGAAAGTATGCCATCATTATGCAGGCAACCAATGATGGTGTGGCACTACATAATCCATACACACCATGTCAATAAATACAAGATATACATTCACATAAACATGTCGAGCAACTATATGATCATTAAATGTGTATACGCAATCATATTTGTCATCAATAAATTCTCTACTTCTATCCACAATGTATGAGCACATTAATAGTAGTTGAATTTATGGACACATTAAATGGTGGAAATCCCACTTATATTATTGAAGAGTATTCTACATAGAACCAACCCATGTTAAGTTGTCTACAAGATTGTTGGTACGTTATATTTCTCTCACAAGCGCAAGATGATATTGCTTACTATGTTTGAGTAGGTTCAGTTTGCAAGGTTTAGGACTCCTAAGAAGATGGTTAGCCATTAAGCTCACGTTAGGTTTATTTCTTCACGTCTAAGTTCACTTATTAATCAGTTTGTCTCTAATTGATGATTCAATTTATTTCAATATAATGTCTCCTCCTCTGATCATATCATTTGAGAATAATTTCTACTTTAAGATCACAGTCTTCTTTCTATAGATCGTCTTGTTAATACTTGAGTAAATATTTAATATTATATAAATCTTAAAATATTTCCGTTTACATTTTATTTCAACCTTCCCTTTCCAAAAGGAAATTAAGCGTTTAAAAATAATTACATTTTTTTTTTTTTACAAAACATTCCATTATAAATAGGATTGATCAAACAACTCAAAACACTCCTCAAAATAAAATTTAGGGTTCTTTAACCCTCCTCACATTTAGATAGTATTCTATTTTATTTTAAAATGATTTTTGTTGTAAGTGGTATTTCCACTATTATAACATAAGGACTTATATATATATATATATATATATATATATATATATATATATATATATATATATATATATATATATATATCTCTGTATATATCTGCATATTTATATATATATAATTTGGGAGTGCTTGAGCTTGCATATTTAATGGACAAATATATTTATATATTTATAACATGGGTTGGTTCTATGTAGAATATTCTTCAATAATATAAGTGGGATTTCCACCAGAATAGGTTTAAGTTATTTAGATGGAAGAGAATATAGAAAATGTATAATATATTTATACATTTATATTAACACTTGTGCATGATAGTAGGGATTTCAATTTTAAAGAAAAAGGAGAAAAGAAATGTAATTCTTAGTGAGGTTTATATGATCGGTTGAGTCTGAGTACGTTGTCAACGTTACTGTTGCAAACGATATACTCTTCACACGGGTATAAGTAGATACCATTTACTATGTTTGTTGTCAGTTTAATTTGCTGCGTTTAGGGTTCTCTTGTTAGATGGTTGACCTCTAACTGGTTTTCTCAGTTTGCTTCGGTTCTAGTTCGCTTTTCTTCTTGATTTCATACCATTGCTATTTAGTCTATAAATCTCGATGAATCTCATCATATCCTAGTCTACCATTAGGATTAATATCTTAAACTAAGATCACGTTTTATAAATCGATCTGGAGAATTTTTAATTAGTTAATAATCAATTAATTTGTGTCTCATTATTCTTTACTTAAATATTAGATTAAAATTACATTTTTAAACATCTTCTTTTCCTTTTGTTATATTCATTTTTATTTCAGAGAACCCCTTTCAATAAGATTAAATAATTAATCAGAAAACACATAGCCTTTCTTAAAAACACATCTACAATTAAACTTCAATACAATTATATATTTACTCCAATCTATATATACATTTATATATGATTGTATTTCCGAATTAACATTGCGAACAAATATTGGATCGTTAATAGCAACGTTCTAGGGTTTCTTTCGTCAATTAGATATATTATGGAAATCTTACCTTTAAATTATTCTCAACCTTCCTTTGTTATTAAAAGAATTTATATCACATATTGTTCACTATATACGTAGAAATTTATATTTATAACTAATTTAATTTCTTCTATCGTAATTGAATCTCTCATCTAAATATAATTAGAACAATGAAAATATATATATTTGTTTGATTACCTCCCATCAATCAAAATATTTACAATAACAACTCTTATAACTTTATCTTATATATATAGAGGTATATGTAAGATATTGTTAGTTTAATTCATACCTTTATTTTTGAAAGGTACAAGGTAGTTTTAAATCAAAAAAATGGAACACAACTACCATTTCTTTTTAAAAGAAATTTCCTTATAATTATCTATATGTATATATAAACATAGAGTTAAATATATAGATATAGGCATATAGTAAATATTATTTAATTTTCTTTTTTTTTTCTTTCTTTCACAGTTGGAATCACACCTCCACTTCAAATTTTAAATAACATATAAATACTAACAATAAATTACTTTCCTTCTAGGAAGTGGAATTCCAACTTGAAAACCACATCTAAATGCACTAATATTCTAATGTATAAAAATAAATACAGCCTCATTTCTTTTAATTTAAAACACCACTCAAGACACTATTTATCACATCTATTGTCATCTATCCTAACCCTAAGATTGTTTGTTTATCTCTTGGTTTGCAGGCTCTGGAGAGGCGGCGGCGGCCATGGCGGCACAGCTAGCAGGTCCGACGGTGTGAGGGGAGGTGGAAGGGCGGCAGGCATGGGGAAGGCTAGGGCCGTGATGGAGATGGGCATAGTGGATGGTGGAGGGGAGAGGTGTTGCCGCGCAGAAGGTGCAGAGGCCGCGAGGGGTTAGTTTGTGGCGGGGATTTGGTGGTGAGGTGTTGGGGAGCCCGTGGCTCGTGGATATAAGAGGGCACAGGGGTGGTGTGGCCTGTGCAGGCCACGGGGTGTTTAATACTACGGGGATGTGGGGTGGGGCTCCGCCCTTCCCCACACCCTCCTCTTAAGAGTTACGGTGGGGGTTAAACCCCCACCAATTCCTTCATTTGTAAAATAGCAGCTGTATTAAATGTACACACAGCGAACCCTCCTTCAAGAGCTATTTCGTAATTCTTATTTGGCATTAATCTATAATTTATATATATTTTGAGGCATATATTTCATTTTCTCTATTACTTTCAATTAAAATTTAGATATATATATATATATATATATATATATATATATATACATATTTTCGTAATACATTTGTGAAACAATATTCCCATTTTCTTAACTTCATTTAAAATGGACTATTTAAATACATATGTTACAACACACACACACACACACATACACATATTTCACTTTTCATAATACCAAGGTAAATACAGATATTACAATTTTCACAACTAAATTTAAAAATCAAAATGATATATGCCAATATAAATAATATATTTTTATATTTATAAATCAAGAACCGTAGTAAAAATTCTTTCTCACTACATATATTCTTTTAGTGCATCAATTTCCTTAAATAAAAAGGAACATTTAATCATTTGAACTTGCAGTTGTAATTTCCTTACCTATCAAATACATTTCAAAATTTCAAATAGAATTAAGGATCAAGGTTAAAACAGGAAACTAATGAATCTTTCCTTTTCAATAACACACAACAGATAAATAAAAATTTGATTTAGATTGATTCCATTCACAAACTTAACTCAAGATGTGACTTTTATTTCCAGGGAAATGCATTATTCAATAAAACTTTTCAAGTAACTTTCTTACTAGATAATACAAGAGATAGGTTTATCAATTGATCCCCTTCAACATACACACAACTTCACATTTTTGATAACAATAAAAGATGACAACAATGATAAGTGTTCACTATACAATTATACTCTAAGGAAGGAAATCATTTCTTTTTTCAAACATGAAATGAAGTAATGTTACAACAATTTCAAGAGGGAGAATTCCTCCTCTAATTCTCTTACATAATGAACTCATAGGGATCATGCTCTTAAAGCAAATAGAGAGATAGAGATCATGCTCTTAAAGCAAATAGAGAGATAGACATTTCTTTAACAAGGTAAATCTTCTACAATTCCCTTTCACAAGCTTCAACATTAACCTGCAAGACAACAAGGAAAACAACAAGAACCATCTAGCTCTCCTCCCTACCTTTGACCCGCAAGAGGGTCACCCCCGAGCTAGGGAGACCATCCTCATATCCAGGGTAAGATAAACTAACCACATCACAACATAGAGCAATAACAACAAAACAATAACACACACCCAAACCCAAGGTATACTCACAATACAATGAACCAGCTTAGGTGAGTTCAGGAGGGTAGGGGAGTAGACAATCTCTACCTCTAGGTGCCATCCTTTCACAATATATCACAAGGCCTCAAGCCAACATAATCACAAGGCCTCAAGCCAACAATATAATCTTCCACAAGGCCTCAAGCCTTCCAAACAGGCTCTCAAAGCCAATAAGCCCTCAAGGCTAAAAATAGTATCAAATTTGCCCTCAAGGCATATCATGTAACTAGAACCAGGATGACACCCGAGGAGGGTCACACCTCCCCTCCCTAAATATGATGAGCATTGCCTTCCAACTGGAAGGAGCTCTCTCCACACCCCAAACAAAACCCATAAACAAACAGAAAAGCTCAAGAAGACATTGCAAGACTCTTTCAACAACCAAGATACAAACATGCATATCAACATTAGATCACACAAGAGATTAGATTAGTACACCAACCTTCTAGAGCCAAATATGGAAGAAAAACTGATGATGAGCTCATTTCTCCTTCCTTCTCCAAAACCCTCTTTCCTTCTTCCAAAATCCCTTTCTTTTTCCTCCAAGATTCAACCCAAAAATTACTCTCCTCCTCTTCCTTTTCAAACTAATTTCTCCATTTTTCTAATTTCCCAAGTGGGAATAAACAACTCAACCCCCCCACTTCCTCCATTAACCTAGTGGTCATAAAACAATGTAATCCCACACAATAGGTTCCCCATTAACACCCACTTGTAGAATAAAATACAAATGACAAAAACTTAAAATAACATAGAGTGGGTGACACAACACCCTCATAAAAGGGAACCCCACCAAAAGGAGGCACATGGAGACAAGCACTCCATTAATAGGGGGATCATGGAGTGGCTCCATGACTTGGAAGTGGGCATGAGTGGGGATTCCACTCATCTCATGTCCCCCAAGCTTCCAATTTTCGTCACTTTACCTCACCCCAAAGTTGAGGTGACCCTATGGAAGTTAACCCAAGGTTAACCTAGTCAAAAAGGTCCCTAGACCCATAGGGTACAACCTAGGGTTGTTTTTAAACCTAGTTAAGACTCCCAGAGTCAAATAAAACACATGAAGAGGGTCAAAAAGAATTAAAGTTAAAACAAGATTCAAAACATCAACTTATAACACTTATCATAATAAAAGTAATTCAGATAAAAGCCCTCTCATGGGAGACTTTTATTGAGTGCTTCAACGTGTGATATCTATCAGACCACTACCGACAGCATCGCATAGACGAATTCCATGATCTACAGTAGAGGGGACTCTCGGTGGCACAGTACGAGAGTAAATTTATAGAATTATCCAGGTATGCAGAGTATCTCCATGACGAGAAACTCCTGGTGCATAAGTTCATCAGAGGTTTAAACCATAGTATAGCAGGACCTGTTCGGATGGCAGATCCCCAAACCTTGAGTGATGCTGTCGAGAAGGCTTACATTGCTGAGGAGATTCAGGGATGGGGGCAGAATTCTCACCCTTAGTTCCAGGATCGAGGTCAGTAGTAGCATCAATAGAATTTCGGTAGGCCTCCACAGCAGCACCAGCAGAAATCAAGTCCCCAATAGAAGGTTCAGGGGGGATAGAACCATGGATGGCAATAGCAGGGATCTTCTGCGGAACCCGCAAGGTCAAGCAAATAGAGAATCAAAGGGGCCCACTAGACAAACTAGACAGCAACAGTCAGGCAGGACTCAGTCTGTATAGTTACAGGCTAGGGGCTCGTGTTATGTATGTGGTGGGGTAGAACATTTTGCTAGGGAGTGTCCACAGGGATTTACAGCAAGAGGACAACCTCATGTCAAAGGATCCGAGCTGACAGTTGGGGATGTGGTTAGATCTCACCACATGATGGCAGCGGTTGACAACCGCAAGGCCGAGTTTCAGACCCCCATCCTTGAGACTACGAACAGAGGTAAACGGGCAATTAGCTTTGGAGCCAATACGCATAATTGACTCGTCGGATGTTGGGCCTTCGAGATCAAGAGTTGGACCAGGTTAAGGCCCAGTGGGATAAGTACGATGTGGTCACTGCAACATGGGAAGATGCAACGAGATTGAAGATGCTTTACCCTCACCTCTTTGATGACTTCCAGGAGGAAGTACAATCTTAGGGGGGGAGGATGTGAGGCCTACCTTTTTACACTATTGTTCATGAGACTATTTGCAGTGCTTTTGTTATTATTTTTATGTTAAGAGACTATTGATTTCTGAATTCTTGATTATTGAACCTATGTGATTTTAAGAAAATATTTGTGCAATGATATTAGATGATTGTTTGAAAGAAAATGATGAATATGAAACTGTATTATGATTTCAGTATGTTATAAGGTAGTATGTTTAGTTATGCATGTATTTGAATTGCTTCGGCTATGATATCTCTATGAGTTATTGACTTCGAGTTTGAGTGTGCAGGTATTACTAATGAAACCAAGAGATCATCCCATATCTTTTGTTGTATCCCTTGTGAGCCGATTTAGTTCTATGAGGAACTAAGATCAACCTCGTGTTTTAGAAAATGTTGTATTTTTGTATTGTGTTAAAATTGTATGAGGTTAAGGGGATAAGGGCTATTATCTGAATTAATTTAATTATGATAAGTGTTGTAAGTTGATGTTTTGAATCTTGTTTTAACTTTAATTCTTTTTGACCCTCTTCATGTGTTTTATTTGACTCTGGGAGTCTTAACTAGGTTAAAAAACAACCCTAGGTTGTACCCTATGGGTCTAGGGACCTTTTTGACTAGGTTAACCTTGGGTTAACTTCCATAGGGTCACCTCAACTTTAGGGTGAAGTAAAGTGACGAAATTGGAAGCTTGGGGGACATGGGATGAGTGGAATCCACACTCATGCCCACTTCCAAGTCATGGAGCCACTCCATGATCCTCTTATTAATGGAGTGCTTGTCTCCATGTGCCTCCTTTTAATGGGGTTCCCTTTTATGAGGGTGTTGTGTCACCCACTCTATGTTATTTTAAGTTTTCTCATTTGTATTTTATTCTACAAGTGGGTGTTAATGGGGAACCTATTGTGTGGGATTACATTGTTTTATGACCACTAGGTTAATGGAGGAAGTGGGGCAGGGGGGGTTGAGTTGTTTATTCCCACTTGGGAAATTAGAAAAATGGAGAAATTAGTTTGAAAAGGAAGAGGAGGAGAGTAATTTTTGGGTTGAATCTTGGAGGAAAAAGAAAGCGATTTTGGAAGAAGGAAAGAGGGTTTTGGAGAAGGAAGGAGAAATGAGCTCATCATCAGTTTTTCTTCCATATTTGGCTCTAGAAGGTTGGTGTACTAATCTAATCTCTTGTGTGATCTAATGTTGATATGCATGTTTGTATCTTGGTTGTTGAAAGAGTCTTGTAATGTCTTCTTGAGCTTTTCTGTTTGTTTATGGGTTTTGTTTGGGGTGTAGAGAGAGCTCCTTCCAGTTGGAAGGCAATGCTCATCATGTTTAGGGAGGGGAGGTGTGACCCTTCTCGGGTGTCATCCTGGTTCTGGTTACATGATATGCCTTGAGGGCAATTTGGTACTGTTTTAGCCTTGAGGGCTTATTGGCTTTGAGAGCCTGTTTGGTTATCTTTGGTTACTTGATTCATTGGAAGGCTTGAGGCCTTGTGGAAGATTATACTTTTGGCTTGAGGCCTTGTGATTATATTGGCTTGAGGCCTTGTGATTAATTGTGAAAGGATGGCACCTAGAGGTAGAGCTTGTCTACTCTCCTACCTTCCATGTACTCACCTAAGCTGAGACTTTGTTATGTGTGTCAACCTTGTGGGTGTGTGGATTGTTGCTTGGTTGTTGCTCTATGTTTGTGATGTGGTTAGTCTATCTTACCCTGGTTATGAGGATGGTCTCCCTAGCTCGGAGGTGACCCTCTTACGGGTCAAAGGTAGGGAGGAGAGCTAGATGGTGGTTGTTGTTTTCCCTTGTGGTTTTGCAGGTTATTGTTGGAGCTTGTAAAAAGATTTGGAGAAGTTTTCCCTTGTTTAAGAAAATGCCCTATCCTATTATTTGTAACAAGAATCTTGATCATCATAGTTCATTATGAAAGAGTTTTAGAGAGAATTTCTCTCTGTATTTATTGTATCAATTGTAGCTTGGGATTGGAGAGAAGATCCATCCTTATTTTGTTAATAATTGTGAATTTTTGTTTGGTAGTTACAACACATCTTTTGTATGTTGGGAGAAGAAAGATCTTACCTTAGAGTATATTGGAGTTGTGTAAGTTTTTACGGTAGTTGGTCATCTATTGGTTTTACTAGAATGTATAGTGATGTGAAAGTCGTTGACTTGAATCAATTGTTTTAAATTATCTTTTGTTATATTTGGTGAAAAAGTTAACTTTACTATATTAAGAAAGTTGTAAAATTTAACTTGAATTTCAAACTAATCTTGAAGTTAAATTGAAATGGGAAATAAACTAAATCAGATTTTAATTGACCTTTGCATGTTATTGAAATGAAAGATTCATTAGTTCATGTAATTACTTCTGACCCTTAAAAGTGATTGATATGAAAAAAAAATTTACTTGAGAAATTACAATTAATACATACAGATTTAAATGGTTAGTATTCCTTTTCACTTGAGTATTTTTATATTGCAAATTAAGAGAAGAGAAATAGTGAAATGAAAATTATCTTGAGCTCTCATTTTATATAAATTTATGTATATATTTATGAATATCCTTTTACTTGTAATTTAGTTGAGAAAATACCATTCATGTATACTTTATGAGAAAATTGTGATACTAATATATTTATATATTTATAAATAGTTCATTTAAATTAATAGTTTAGAAAAGAGATCATTGGCACTCTTGTGAAAATAAATATATTTTTTTTAACAGTTAAATTTTAGAAGTAATGTGAAAATGATATTGAAATATATATATATATATATATATATAATTACTAATAAATGAGAGATTTGTAATGGTAAGTCATTAAAATGGAGCTCGCGGTTAAACGCAGCGAATAACATATATTATGGTGGTGTTGTTCAACCCCCACATCCCCTGCCTTATGCCTTTCCCCGCAGCCTGTTTAGGCCTAAATTCCCCACCACTAACCTTTATACCCTGCGCGCTCGTCATTAACCCTCGCGCCCCGCTTCCGTAGGAAAAAAAGCCTCCAAACTCCACCGCCATTGCCATCTCCGCAGTGCGTTGGTCGACCTCACAGAGTCCGCCGTTCCCTTAGTTCCCATGCCTGCATCAAACAGCTCAAAACACTCCTCTCAAAATAAAATTTAGGGTTCTTTAACCCTCCTCACATTTAGATAGTATTCTATTTTATTTTAAAATGATTTTTGCTGTAAGTGGTATTTCCACTATTATAACATAAGGACTTATATATATATATATATATATATATATAATTTGGGAGTGCTTGAGCTTGCATATTTAATGGACAAATATATTTATATATTTATAACATGGGTTGGTTCTATGTAGAATACTCTTCAATAATATAAGTGGGATTTCCACCAGAATAGGTTTAAGTTATTTAGATGGAAGAGAATATAGAAAATGTATAATATATTTATACATTTATATTGACACTTGTGCATGATAGTAGGATTTCAATTTTAAAGAAAAAGGAGAAAAGAAATGTAATTCTTAGTGAGGTTTATATGATCAATCCTATTTATAATGGAATGTTTTGTAAAAAAAAAAAAATGTAATTATTTTTAAACACTTAATTTCCTTTTGGAAAGGGAAGGTTGAAATAAAACGTAAACGGAAATATTTTAAGATTTATATAATATTAAATATTTACTCAAGTATTAACGAGACGATCTATAGAAAGAAGACCGTGATCTTAAAGTAGAAATTATTCTCAAATAATATGATCAGAGGAGGAGACATTATATTGAAATAAATTGAATCACCAATTAGAGACAAACTGATTAATAAGTGAACTTAGATGCGAAGAAATAAACCTAATGTGAGCTTAATGGCTAACCATCTTCTTAGGAGTCCTAAACCTTGCAAACTGAACCTACTCAAACATAGTAAGCAATATCATCTTGCGCTTGTGAGAGAAATATAACGTACCAACAATCTTGTAGACAACTTAACAGACACACCGAGCATACTTGCGCATGTGAGGGAGGCTTTCGGAGTAGTTAGGGAAATTTTTTTTATATTTCGTATCATGACCACATGACGCATGTGGACATGACACGCGGTTTAGCGTGTTGTGAACGCATGTGAAATGCGGGCATGACAAAAATCATATATCTTAATCCATCAAGATAAATAGAGAGAAATAATAATAATTATTATTTTAAATATGATATAATTAAATTAGTTAATCCACCACAATTTATCAGTTTACCAAACACAACTGTAACCGAGTGATAAAACTTTATGTCAATGTGCCTAAAAAAATTAAAAAAAAAAAAAAAAATATTACAAAGTAACCAAAATAATTTAATCCAATAATGACAATAGAACTATACATAAACATTAACTAAAATACCTAAATTTCATTAATGAATTTCTAGCAAAAATTTAAACAAGAAAACATGAAAGTATGCCATCATTATCAAGGCAACCAATGATGGTGTGGCACTACATAATCCATACACACCATGTCTATAAATACAAGATATAGATTCACATAAACATGTCGAGCAACTATATGATCATTAAATGTGTATACGCAATCATATTTGTCATCAATAAATTCTCTACTTCTATCCATAATGTATGAGCACATTAATAGTAGTTGAATTTATGGACACATTAAACGAACGAGATAAAGAAAGTGATTCCATAACAAAATATAATCTTCAAAAATAGATGACCTAACAGTTATCCAAGCCATCTACAAAACAATTGTAATAAATTCTTACCATAGCCATATAGCTAGGGGAGAGTTTGAGCGGCCTTCCTCCTAGGGAGGCACTACACACTCCCCCCCAAGAGATTGACTTACTCCTGGAAGTCACAACACTAAGAAGAGACCATAGTACACATTAGTGCATGATAATCAATATAAATATAAAATTCAAGTTACCATATTCCTCATGACATAAATATTTACATGCAATAAGTCCTAGTACCCAGGTGTAGAAGAGGTAAGGCACTCTGATACTCCAAGAACCAAGTGGAATGATAGTTTCAAGGCCACATGAAAAAGGAAGATTCAACGATTTGTGGCTAAGCTACTTAAAGTCAAGATAAAAAGGACGTCACTGGTCGTCACAAGAAAGATAAATAAAGGTCACTAATAACTGAAAGGATATCACAAACGATGAAATTACACCTTACATCACAATGTGATTAACATTAACTTACCAATAAGGAAGGAGATGAAATCACGGTCACCACCTGTGCTATGCAAACACAACCAATGCAATAGCATCACGTAGGCAAGTAAATCACGGTCACTACGTGTGCTATGCAAACACAACCAATGCAATAGCATCATGTAGGCAAGTAAATCACGGTCACTACGTGTGCTATGCAAACATAACCAATGCAATAGCATCACGTAGGCAAGTAAATCACGGTCACTACGTGTGCTATGCAAACACAACCAATGCAATAGCATCATGTAGGTAGGTAAATCACGGTCACTACGTGTGCTATGCAAACACAACCAATGCAATAGCATCACGTAGGCACCAAAGGTAAGAGCAAACCTGCACCAAGTAACATGGCCTCGAGCAAATCAGATGCCCATAACAACCATAACTAAGTTCCCAATTTAGATGCCAATAGTACCATCAAGAAAACAATACATGATAGGTTAGCACTATGAACCTCTCAGAGTCCATTCACTAAGGAGAAGTAGGGATAGGATATTCACAACACATAGCAAGTACTCACATAATAGATATTCACATTCACAAGGTGACACATAATACAATTTTCCTTTATCGTTCATTACTTAGTGAAGAAGAACAACTTCCATAAACAAGGTCGCATAATGTTTACCAAAAAGGTTTCTAAGAAATCTATCTAACATCAAGGCTCAAAAGGTAGAGGCATATCATAAGAAGAATCTAATTGCAAGCTCAAGTCCCTAATTTAGTATTTTACCAAAAGATGCCAAACATTTTCTCCACACAAGGTACGCACAACTTGATGGCAATCTCACACAAGGTCAAAATTAGAAAATGCAAAATTCACATTAAGGAAGTACTTAACAAATGTTCAACAAGCACACCAAACACCCTTGTATCATTTTGAAAACATAAATTATTTCATAACATCTTGCCATGCATAAACTCATTTTCACCTTCTTCTGTCTTAGTATATTGCCAGAAATAATATGCAATCACTCATGTAATGACTTGCTCCCATAAAAGTCAAGGTAAGATCCATTTCGAGCAGGTATCCCTAGTCCAGAACCAAGGAAGGCAATATAGTTTCCAAATGAATTTAAGGGTTAAGAATCAAGGAGGTATGCCATTCAACAACATGATAACACACACAAAGTACACAAGGCAAGATTTAATCAAGCAAACATTAAGACTACATTATTCTTTCCAAGATCTAAACGTCATCCCATTCACAACCAAAAGCATAACAACAACAAGATGCAACACTTGCCTGTCTATTTCCACGATGCCAACCTCAAATCCCAAACGCGTAGAGGGCAAAAATAGGGAACATCACCACACTCCACAAAATTCACCAGGGTGAGGAAGGGCCCAACACAACCCTCACCATCTAGACCAACCAACCCAAGAGGAGAGTCGACAAGGAGGAACACAACCTCCACAAAACACAAGTGGAAGACTTCGGGAATCATGGGACAAGGCCACCACAATGACAAAATGAGAAGATGGATGTTCCTCCAAGACAAATGTTGGTTGACAATTCACAACCTCTCTCTCGCAACTACATGGAGTAGGACGAGGGTCAAACCACCCTCAATCCACTCCATGTCAACCCAATCAAACATGGAATACCCCAGAGCTCCCAATGTTGAAACTTGGCTCTGATACCAAATTCATATATCTTAATCCATCAAGATAAATAGAGAGAAATAATAATTATTATTATTTTAAATATGATATAATTAAATTAGTTAATCCACCACAATTTATCAGTTTACCAAACACAACTGTAACCGACTGATAAAACTTTATGTCAATGCGCCTAAAAAAAAAAAAACATTACAAAGTAACCAAAAGAATTTAATCCAATAATGACAATAGAACTATACATAAACATTAACTAAAATACCTAAATTTCATTAATTAATTTCTAGCAAAAATTTAAACAAGAAAACATGAAAGTATGCCATCATTATGAAGGCAACCAATGATGGTGTGGCACTACATAATCCATACACACCATGTCAATAAATACAAGATATAGATTCACATAAACATGTCGAGCAACTATATGATCATTAAATGTGTATACGCAATCATATTTGTCATCAATAAATTCTCTACTTCTATCCACAATGTATGAGCACATTAATAGTAGTTGAATTTATGGACACAGTAAATGAACGAGATAAAGAAAGTGATTCCATAACAAAATATAATCTTCAAAAATAGATGACCTAATAGTTATCCAAGCCATCTACAAAACAATTGTAATAAATTCTTACCATAGCCATATAGCTAGGGGAGAGTTTGAGCGGCCTTCCTCCTAGGGAGGCACTACACTTAAGGCGAAAACAATATAGTTGTCGGCGAGGTACTAGGTACATGTGCACACACCCTACGCAAGGAAACGCGTGGTTTCCTGACTTAGGTTAATCTGACGAATTATATTTGAACAACAGTTGGTTTAGGTGATAGATCATTTTTCAGCAAAGCATGATCATCTGCTTCTTCTTTCCATTTTCTAGAATTTAATATTAATTTCTCCTCCTTCAGACTTAGCATTTTCAACCACGCCCATTCATTTGCCCTCTCTTCCTTTTCTTGGAATTTAATTTTGATTGTATTTATATCACGTTCATTTTACCGTTTCTTTAAAATTTAATTTTGATTGTATTTCTATCTCAATCCCCTTCCCGTTGTGCAAGATCTTCTTATGTTATCCTTTTTTTTCTTCACGTTCTTTATCGAACAACGTTAACACTGTATCCTTTACATTATTCCTAATTTCTTGGTAAACTGGATCACTTGAACAGGGTTGGCTAACTTCACTCGACTCAGTCCCCCTAGGGTTCTGTTCTAGGTTTTAGTTCAACGTTTGAATTAATTTTAATAATCAACCTGTTCCTAAATAGGATTAACGATAGGTTAAACTTACTTAGTTCTCTTAGCCCTGTTCAGAAATGCCACGCATTTTCTCCTCTTTGTTTTCCAAGGTTAGCTGTTCTTTCTCTTTCTCTCTCTTTTTTTTTCAATTGGACGTTTATTCTCTAAATCTATAGTTGAGTTTAAAATGGCCACTCATGGAATCCCTGTGATGGCTTGTTTGCGTTTATTTTCAGTGTCCTTTATAAATGAAGGTATCATACTTTCCTCTTCATTTTTTTGTCATTTAATTTGGGATAATTGTTAAAACTTCCGAGAAACTCTTCCTTAAAATTAAAATATATTTACCTATGCTCTTTTTAAATTGTAGTTGTATAAACAATGTATTTTTGAATTGCAAACTTAATTAAAACATCAACTAACTCACAACTTTGCAAGTAGAAGAAGAAGGAACTAGACAAGTCTAATATCCTTTTAAAAACAAATTTTCTCTTCCTTTCCTCATTTTAAAATGCTAAAACTTAATGAACAGTAGAATACAAACATCAAACCAATCACAGAGGATTTCCTCACAACTCCAAAAATAACAATATACAACAATAGGGAGATAATTTTCTCCTTTTAGAAAATTGACAAGGAAGGAGCTATTAAAAGATCAGGCTCTCCATAAGACTTAAGGAAAATAAATTATTTTCTAAGATCCAATAATCTTCTCCAAGCTTCACAATAAGCTCCCAGAAAACCTGCATATCACACAAGGAAAGAAACACCACACAAGCTGCTCTCCTCCCTACCGTAGACCCGCAAGAGGGTCACCCCTGAGCTAGGGAGATTATCCACACACCTAGGGGATTCAATACCACTTCACAACAAGATAAAAAATAACACACCAAAACACAAATACACCCATAGATATTTACACAACATAAAACTCATCCACTGTGAGTTTAAAGAGGGGTAGGAGAGTGTACACATTCGACTCTAGAGTGTCACCCTTCAATTAAATTTCAACACAGTTTTCTTCTTATGGCCTCAAGCCAACTTGCCAACAAAGATTCCAAGGAGTTCATATTTTGACTCTCAAGCCAAATAACACAATTCCTCAAAGTCACACAAATGCCCTCAAGGCTTTTAACATCCCAAAAGAAACAAGGCAAGCACTCAAGGAGGATCACTCCTCCCCTACACCACACTTGATGAGCATTTCTCCCAAGTGGAAGAAGCTCTGTCAACATCCCAATAAAATTTTCCCACAATAACAAAATTTACAACACAAGAAAAATAAATAATTTTCACACATCCTTCATGCAACAAATAGAAATACAAAGGAAAAGCCATGAAATCCAACCTTAAAAAGCCCTTTAATGGATGAAGTTGATGTAGAGCTCCACAAGAATCTCCTACAACCTAAGCCACCAAACTAATCAATATTATATATGGAAGCCCTAAAATTACCATTAATATATTTAATCGAGGAATAATACTTCTACTATAAATCATAATAATTTACCATTATTAGCATTTTCATATATCCTTTTAGAAATTAAACTATTTATATTTTCTAAATGTCATGCCCACATTTCCCATGCGGTCACAACACGTATTCATGCGTGTCATGTCCACATGTGTCATGTGGTCATGATACGACCTATCAAAAAAATTTCTCATGCTTCCCTAGAAACCCCCTCGTACACGTAGGCGTGCTCGACGGCGTATGCTTAAGGCGAAAACAATACAGTTGTCGGCGGGGTACCAAGTACATGTGCGCACACCCTACGCAAGAAAACACGTGGTTTCCTGACTTAGGTAAATCTCATGAATTACATTTGAACAACAGTTGTTTTAGGTGATAGATCATTTTTCAACAAAGCATGGTTATCTGTTTCTTCTTTCCATTTTCTAAAATTTAATATTAATTTCTCCTCCTTCAGACTTAGCATTTTTAACCAAGCCTATTCATTTGCCCTCTCTTCCTTTTCTTGGAATTTAATTTTGATTGTATTTCTATCACATTCATTTTACCGTTTCTCTGAAATTTAATTTTGATTGTATTTCTATCTCATTCCACTTCCCGTTGTGCAAGATCTTCTTATGTTATCTTTTTTTCTTTCTTTCTTCACGTTCTTTATCGAACAACGTTAACACTATATCCTTTACATTATTCCTAATTTCTTGGTAACCCAAATCACTTAAACAGGGTTGGCTAACTTCACTCGACTCAGTCCCCCTAGGGTTCCGTTCTAGGTTTTAGTTCAACATTTGAATTAATTTTAATAATCAACTTTTTCCTAAATAGGTTTAATGTTAGGTTAAACTTACTTAGTTCTCTTAGCCCTGTTTGGAAATGTCGCGCATTTTCTCCTCTTTGTTTTCCAAGGTTAGTTGTTCTTTCTCTCTCTTTTTTTTTTTTTCAATTGGACGTTTATTCTCTAAATCTACAGTTGAGTTTAAAATGGCCACTCATGGAATGCCTGTGATGGCTTGTTTGCGTTTATTTTTAGTGTCCTTTGTAAATGAAGGGATCATACTTTCCTCTGCATTCTCCTGTCTTTTAATTTGGGATAATTGTTAAAACTTCTGAGAAACTCTTCCTTAAAATTAAAATATATTTACCTATGCTCTTTTTAAATTATAATTGTACAAACAATGTATTTATGAAATGCAACTCTGAGTTTAAACATCTATTCAATTCGTATTATACATTATGCATAAATAAATCCCACTTTCCTCTATTAAAATTTTTATTTCAAGTCAAATGTTTTATAGTTTGCCTTCAAATGAATAGTGAAAAAGTGAATAGTAAAAGTAAATAGTGAATAGTAAAAATGAATAGTGATTAGTGAAAAGTGAATAGTAAATAGTGAAAAGTGAATAGTGAAAGTGAATAGTGAATAGTGAAATGGTCTCCATCCTAGGAAGAGACCCTCAAGGTGGTGGTACTGTCAAAAGCAATACTGCAATCCAAATTTCATTTCTCTCATGGTAGCAAAATTACAACTTGACTTATAACAAAATTTAAAACTAATATTTCTACTAAGCTTACACATAAATAATACTTTTACAAACTTAATTAAAACATCAACTAACTCACAACTTTTCAAGTAGAAGAAGAAGAAACTAGACAAGCCTAATATCCTTTTAAAAACAAATTTTCTATTCCTTTCTTCATTTTAAAATAGTAAAACTTAATGAATAGTAGAATACAAACATCAATCGAATAACAGAGGATTTCCTCACAACTCCAAAAATAATAATTTATACAACAATAGGGAGATAATTTTCTCCTTTTGGAAAATCGACAAGGAAGGAGCTATTAAAAGATCAGGCTCTCCATAAGACTCAAGGAAAATAAAATATTTTCTAAGATCCAATAATCTTCTCCAAGCTTCACAATAAGCTTCCAGAAAACCTGCATATAACACAAGGAAAGAAACACCACACAAGCTGCTCTCCTCCCTACCATAGACCCGTAAGAGGGTCACCCCCGAGCTAGGGAGATTATCCACACACCCAAGAAGAATAGTCTAGTAACACTTCACAACATTGCATAACAATCAATCAAAGCAACCAACACATAAACACCCATGGTTTTACTCACAACACAAAAACTCAACTAAGGTGAGTTTAAAGAGGGTAGGGAAGTAGACTCACTCAACTCAAGGGTCTCATTCTTCTCAACATTTTATCGCAACTTCTGTCATGGCCTCAAGCCAACAAACTTTAACTTTTCTCATGGCCTCAAGCCATTCAAATAATAGAAAATCCTAGGGATATCCCAAATAGGCTCTCAAGCCTTATAGCCATTCTGCTCAAAATCACAAACATGCCCTCAAGGCTTCCATATACCAAGAACAAGAAGGCACTCGAGGAGGTTCACACCTTCCCTTCCCCACACATGATGAGCATTGTCTTCCAAGTGGAAGAAGCTCTTTCAAACACCCATCACAAACCTAAAATAATAGAACTACTACATAGACAACCTTTGTAAAACAACATTCATCAAACAAGTAACAGAACATACAAGGGTGAGTAAACTTGCTCACTAACCTTTACAAGCCCTATTATGGATGTAGTTGAAGAAGAGCTCTGCACCTAGCCTCCTCTTCTAAGTTCTCCTTCCTCCAAGAGAAAAGACTCCCTTCCCTTCTACACTAGGATCTCTCCCTTTTATAACTCTTTTCCACTATCCCAAGTGGGATTAAAAAAATAACCCCTCATTTTCCAGTATCTCAAGTGGGATTTAAAAAATAACCCCACTCATTTTCCACTATCTCAAGTGGGATTTAAAAAATAACCCCACTCATTTTCCACTATCGCAAGTGGGATTTAAAAAATAACCCCACTCCTTTTCCACTATCCCAAGTGGGAATAAAAAATAACCCCACTCCTTTTCCACTACCTCAAGTGGGATAAAAAAATAACCCCACTCATGGGTAAATGCAAGAAGTTGTGTCCACTTAAGGTGGAAGTTTCGGAGTTAGAAAAAAATCTAAAATCGGGGAACCAAAAACGGGATCCCGTTTATATAAAACGCGATCCCATTTTGCTTCGGGATCCTGAGCCTAGAACCAAAAACGCAATCCCGTTTTTTCCTAGTATCCCGAACCTAGAGGCCAGAAATGGGATCCCGAGCCTAGAACCAAAAACGCGATCTCATTTTTTCGCGGGATCCCAAACCTAGAGGCCAAAAACTGGATCCCGTTATATATAACGGGATCCCGTTTTGGAAAAGTATTAAATTTTTTAAAAAATGGCAGAGACCCCATTTTCAACAGCGACAGTCGACAGGTGAAAACGGGATCCCGAGTTCAGAGACCATCCAGCCACCAGGTAAGTGGATTTTTCCACTTCTATAAATTACCCATCAATTGTTTTAAGCTTCCCTTGTTTGTTTTGGTGTAAAATACAATCAAAATTTAAATTTTGAATTGTTATTTAGGGTTTAGGGTTTATGAAATCAGTAGTTGATTTTTGACAGTTTAGATGTAAAATACAATTGAAATTTTGAAAGACTATATCATATAAAAGGTTAGAATTTGAACAAACTGTCAAAATTATGTTTAAAATTGAGAATTGAATAGATATATTTAGACATTTTAGTTGTAAAATACAATTGAAAATTTGAAAATACTGTATCATATGAAAGGAGAGATTTTGAACAAACTGTCAAAATTTGAGTTCAATTTGAGTGTTGAATAGCTGTATTTAAACATTTTAGCTGTAAAATACAATTGAAAATTTGAAAATACTGTATCATATGAAAGGAGAGATTTTGAACAAACTGTCAAAATTTGAGTTCAATTTGAGTGTTGAATAGCTGTATTTAAACATTTTAGCTGGAAAATGCAATTGAAATTTTGAAACAATTATATCATATGAAAGGAGAGATTTTGAACAAACTGTCAAAAATTATATAGCATTGGGATGATATATATATATTTGGTTTTTATAAAATTTACTTATAACAATGTATGTCATTATATTTTAAAGGCATTATTGAATAGCTAACTATCATGTAAAAAAATTACAACAAACCATAATAAAACCAAGTTATCACATCCTTCATAATCAAACATTTAGAGACAACCAACTAATCAAGAATTGAGAAAATTTTACAGTTTTTGTGATAGCCAACTAATCAAGAATGAAATGAAGCCAACATTTATGTAACTTTTGATATACTCAAGTAGCTGTCCTCACTAGCTAGGTTATGCCCCTGGAATGAACATCGTGATGTTAATTGTGATACGAGCTCAACCTCATTGGTAATGCTTTCCCTAATCTTAATGACATTGATGTAGGCTCCACTCATGATCCTTACAAAGATCTTTCCACCACTAACCTCTTTCATGATAGGTCACTATCCTCACCATCTCCTTAGACCTAGAATACCTTGAGATTATCGATTGGGACCAACACGACCCTTTATGATTTGATGTTTTCCAAAATGATGAAGCCATCATGAAACTTATGAAGTGTCAAGACCACATCCCCATTGTAATCATAAGAAAGACTTTTCCACCATACTTAACACCTACATATATGCTTATTTTGGAGAGAAAGAAAGAACCCTTTAGTCCTGAGGCACCCTAGTCTAGGCAGAATAGCAACAATTTATATAAGAAGAAACTTGTGATCGATTAAAATGATACAATAAAAATGGACACTTCCCAAGAGCTCCTCAATTTGACAAACTTCACCTTCCATTAGATACCACTTAGATACAAGACATGACTCCCCTCTCCTTGTTGTGGACATGCTATAAACATCAACCTGTGAATAGAAGCTTGGACCCTAAACTCTCTAAGATAGTAGCTCCACTGGACCTTGACATCAAAGAAGGCATATATAACCATGTCACCATGTTAAAGATTATGTTGATTTCTTCATGTGGTCTTATGGTGATATGCCTTGAGACTCCATCTTTAAAGTCATGCATCATCTTGTGGTTCACCTCAATGCCAAACCTATTTAATAAAAGCTACACAAAATGCACCCCCAAGCAGCCCTCGTGGTCATAGAAGAATTGTATAAACTCTTAGATGTCCAGGGTTCATTCAGACTATTACTTATCCTAAATGGGTAGATCTAATGTGGTCTTAGTTAACAAGAAAACTAAGGGAATTCATGTTTGCACTAACTTTTGAGACATCAAAAAAGGATATACCCCAACTTAGATAACTTTTCTCTACCAAACATTGATATGGTCGTGGATCTTGTGCATAGCCATATATATAAAATTTTATCATTAATCTGGATATAATATGGACCAAGTTGAAACATTTGAGTTAGACATGGAGACACCTAGATTATGGAGCTCGGTCTATGTAAGAAAACACCTCCTATAGACTCAACACAAACTTATCCCTCAACCCTCTAAATTGTGACTTACATCATTTGATTACCCTGGAACACACTATAGACAACTCTATACAAATTTGGCAAAATATATTTTCTCCTAACAGAAACTTGTATATGTAGAAGTATCTACTACTACATTAGATTTGATATACTTCTTAAAAGGAAAGAGTTGGGACTAACAGCTAAATAGAAAACAATAACTAGTTTTGCATTTTCTAGGAAATAGGAAACAAAATTGAGCTAGAACCATCTTGACTAATTTATCTATTTCTAGCTAGATTGAACCCTAATTCTATATGCAATTCCAACCCTAACCCTAACACTAATTCTAACCCTAATCCTAACCCTAATTCTATATGCAATTCAAACCCTAGCCCTTATTATAACCCTAATCATAACCCTAACCCTAACTCTACTTGTAATTGTAACTCTAACTCTAGCCCTAACCCTAACCCTAACGAGCTACTTGTAATTGTAATTGTAACCCTAACTCTAGTCGTAACCCAAACCATAATTGTATCTCTAATACTTACCCTAATTTAGCAACCCTTGAATTCTAATTCTAACCCTAACCTCAATTCTAACCCTAAGCCTGATCCTAATTGAAACCCTAACCCTAACTTTAATTAATCATGAGTCATGCTACAGGGATTTCTTCTACATATTTTGTATGCATGTGTTATTCCCTTATTGCATGTGAGTTCACCAATTATTTGGAAGTCTCCTAACTGGGAGGCGGGCTTGTATTCAAGCCCTATAAATTTTGTGTTTATAGGTGTTATGTTTAAAGCTATATGGAGACTTGTAATAGGAGGTCTTGAATTTGGTACCAATGATTGTGAGTTCCTTGTCTAGAATATGATGAACCTTTTGAACAAGAGAACCTTGTAGACCATGATGCATATCTTGAAATTTAAACTTGAACATTATCGTCATGTGAATGCTTTTAGCCATCCTACAACCTCCTATCACCCTTCATCCTCTTATAGGGATATGCCACACAACCTCTCCAAGTTGACCATGCCAAACCCAAATTCACAATCATAAGAGGTAAAGAATCTTTTGGCCCCATTCAAGTCCACTCCCTAATAGGAGTGATACAATGCTAATAGGGTTGTGAAGGTAATTAAGTTCTTGATTAGCATGTTGGGTGTATCTAAGCATAATGATGATATAGTTAGTCCTAATTTCATTAATCTTAAGATCATTGAGCTAGAGTACTTAATATATATGGTATAGTTTTGTTCAATCAATAGTGGTAGGGAAAATTAATATACTACAATGACATCAAACATAAACCAATAGGTGTCTTAAGATATATTAGTGGTAGGGAAAATTATAGTGGCCCTAACCCTAGAGTAATAAGTTGAAGTAGTGTTAGAATTACTAATAAACTAAAAAACTTTATCCTAGGGTGGTGGGACAAATTACACAAGCCTTACAAAGCCTCTACCACTTCCTTGACATTTTTAACATTGTTCAAATTTGATAGGAGGGATTTATGTCACATCCTCCTCATCTTAATTCTCATAGTGGATAGAATCTTCCAATTTAGCATCAAGACATGAAGGTTTATCTTCATTATCTTAGAAATATCCTCCAAGGCTTTGTGCATATGCTCATGCCACACATTGAAGATGTGGAATTTATCTAAGTAGCAATATAGAAATCCTTAGCCTAACCTTCTACCCCTTCAATATCATTGTATAGAAGGTAGATACAAGTAACATTTGATAGCATGGAGGCACAACTTAGGGATTTCAAGTTGAATGTAAAAAAATTATTCTTCCCAACAAATGCTAGATGTCTAGGAGCAATTTAATGATTTCTTCCATTATCTACCTAGTCTAGAATATAATTACCTTTTCTTTTGATATGTTTGAAGGAGCTAGATTTAAACAAGTATTCACCAAGTTTCTAGCTTCCAATATATAATAGTTTCCAATAACCACAAGCTTCATCTATGCTTTTTCATATGATCAATGTTGATCTTGGAATCTCCTTCCACACTAAGGGATATCTTGTTTAGTTTCCAAGTCATCTTGAGGCCCTGGATATCATGGCCCTAGAATCTACCATATTATTGTTCTTAACACCAAAATCATAAGCTTTAAGATAGGTAGAGGTTTTCCCTTATCATCTCTTAATAAACATACTCCTCCTACTTCACTAGGATTACCCTTGGCTACCCATCAAAATTTCAAGCTTAATCCATCCCAATGTAGGTGTGGACCAAAGGGTGTGAATATCAACATGGGTATCTCCTTGTTTTAACCTTATTCAAAGCAACCTTGGCCAATTATGAGCCTAATCAGTGCCTCTTCAAGCATGATCATATATTCCTCTTTACCCCAACAATCACCAAGTTCCTAAATGCACCATATTTCTTTAAAATAGTCCAAAATTTGGGATGCATATTCACATTTAAGAAATACATGATGATTGTCCAGAGAAATTTCCTTACTTAAATGCACATTGAAATTTTGAAATATATATTGCCCATTGTATCAATCATTATGGTAGTCCTAATAGCTCTCTTACATTTTGAAATTTGTACATGCATGTATACATTATTTGTATGTTTTTAATTTAAATTTATTTCAAGTGTAATTTCTTGAAACATATATATATATATATTCTTGATTTAATTTTAAATTTGTACTGAAGTTTGTATGTTTATATGTATATATATGCAGGTTCATATCTAGATTTGTATATATACATCATGAATCTAGATGATATTCACTTTGATGTTGAGGACTTCCTTAATGCACAAGATGATCCGGCCGCACCCCCACCCCCACCCCCACCCCCACCCCCAGCGCCAAATGCCCCACCTCTAGATGCCCCACCTGCAGATGACCTGCCTCCACCTCCACCTCCACCCCCACCTAGAACTGACCAGGCTCGCTTGCGAGCCATAATAAATGAAAATGTGGATTCAATACAAGAAAAACTGAATTCCATTCGCAGTGAACAATTCATGCCACCTCACGTAGTACGTTTTGCATCTTTGATGCAAAACATTGTAGATTCTGTGAGGTCTATTGACTCAAATTTTGATGGATTCCAGAAATGGAGAGAGGAGAGGCGCCAATTTTATGCTGATGGCCTCTCCTATAAGACTATTTTGGATCTTAAAATCACAAAAGCTCATTTAGCACAATATTTTAGACATTCCATTACAAATGAACCTATTCCTGCAAATAAGAAAAGAATATCAATCAGGTGGTGTAGGCATGAAGGAATGTTTGCCAATTTTTGGGATAGATGGTGGATGGTGTTTGATTATCCACCTCATGCTAATTGTGAGGTTCCTTTATATTTTTTGAGAAAATTATATGTAGAGTTTGTTATGAATAAAAAACCCAACTACTTTGATTTTAGATCATTCCAGGGTGTTGGTGGTGGCATGCCACAACAGAGGTTGGGGGCACGGGTTGATCCCCAATGACTGGTGCCTGTTCAACCTCTTATTGACCCTCCTGTTGCTGCCATTCCTTCACCCTTCGAGCATCGTGCAGTGGTATCCACACTAGGCACATTGAGTGCACTCTCAGGTAGCCTACATGAGCAGACTTCTATGATGGTAGCTCAAGTTAGAGAGCATGGAGGAGTTGATGATGGAAGTGGTCCTAGTGCCACTCCACATGTGTCGATGCCTCATACATGTACAAGTTGCAATTAGTTGTGTTATGGACCTGATCAGGTAGTTGCACCCACTTCAGCTACACATGCATCATCTGATAATGTGGGCACTAAATCATTTGTTGATTATCTATTTGCTGAGGATCATCCCACTAATCATTCGACATAGGTATATATAGGTTATGTACACATGTTGAATTTAAACAATTTTTTAACCACGTGTTTTTAATCAACATATAGATGATCAATTAAATTGTAATATTTTAACAATCGAATTGTTTGGTTTGTTTGGTGTAGATGATGGCAACAGGGGTCAAAATTGATTGAATTAATTTTTCATCGACACCTATTCATCTCGGGCACCCATTTGGGGTACATTTTCAGTGATTTGTAAATTTGTAAAATTCAGTCTTGAATGTGTGTACAATTAAATATTTATGAACTTATTTATGAACTGGTTCAGGGTTCTTCCACATTGAATCCTCCATCTCAGGGTGTCTCGAGCACTCCTCCATCATTGGGCATCTCACATGACACTCTTACAGTATGTATATTGTTTTAAAAAACTGTATATATACTTAAATTTTTCTATTTTGATATCAGTGTATCTAAAAACGTGCACATGTACTATTTAATATTTTATAAATATGTCTATGCAGGTTGACACAACTATGAGGATGGGCATTGTAGCACACTTGGATAATCCAAGTTTATATCAGGAGTCGACTGCATTTCAGGTTGTTGAAAAACGTATTTAACATGTACACTGTAAGTCAATTATATATATGTTTTAAAACCTAATTTGTACACACATGTGCTAACTTAAATATAAATGACATTGTAGGAGCTTGTTAGTGACACGTTTCATGATCAACACACAACACATGCAGAGCAAGAGGACAGAGGAGATGGGCAACCTGATATGGTATAATTTAAAATTTAGATTATATTTAAATTGAACAATTAAAATATATGTTGTGAACTTAAAGTAAATTTCTTGATATATATATATATATATATATATATATATGTTGACATGTACATTCAAAATTCTTTTTTCTTAAATTATAGCTCGATACATGTCATGGAGCTAAGCCTGTAGAGACAGGTCCTGGAATAGAGGATTCACAACAAGTTCCTCTTACGGTATAATAATTTGTAAATATGATAGTTCTTATAAATTAAATTGAATTAAATCATTTTTAAAATCGTCAAGTATATCTAATTTCAACTTGAACTTTCTCTTGTATTAAATAGATTGATTCAGAGCATGGAGACACAGGTCTAGGTGCACCAGAGCATGCCTCTCAGCCTCACATGGTAATTTAATTTTATTATATAAATTATAAATTTAAAAATTGTCATTAAATTAGATTTCCTTATCATCTTACATCTAATTTCATACAAATCTTTCTCTTTTGCAGAGTGATTCAGATCATTTGAGTAGTTTGCATGGTGTGAAGAGGACTCTTGATGATAGAGATAGTATGTGATAGGTTATTTCAAACATGGGCTATGTATAATTTGACTATTTCATGGACTATTTGTTATATACTGTTTGTCATGGACTTTATATATATATTGTTGAACCTGGACTTTATATATTTGACTATTTCATGGACTATTTGTTATATACTATTTGTCATGGACTTTATATATATATATATATATTGTTGAACATGGACTTTATATATTTTTTTGAACATGGACCTGGACTTTATATATATATTGTTGAACCTGGACTATATATTTTTACATGTCACACAATAAATGCAATCTTGTCGTAGTTCAAAATCATACACATGTCAAAGTAATAATCATGTAAAACCATCATGTTAGTTTAGGTGCATCCATATTTATATATATGTTATCCATGCATACATACATTGCATATACATCATAAACTATAAAAGCATAACATAACATACATATGTATATACAAGCATCCCTAAATTTAATCATAAATCAAACTCTAATCTAACCATGTGCATGAAGGAAAAGAAATGTAAACATTTGAGATCAACCATAATAAGATATATAGATTGACATCAATAGAAATAATCAATTGTCATATATAAATCTACAAGTGTTAGAGTGTTGATCTAGATTTGCGCTTAATGAAGAAATTGCATTGAAAGAATTTATGTAGTGATGAGGTCCTAATAAAGTTCCTCCATTCATTCACGGTATTCATATTTAGGTCCTGGTCAAATTTTAAGCAATAAAATGGTAAGCAAATCAAAACAAAGCATTAAAAAGTGAGATGAGTTCATGAGGATCTCTTGCCTACTAGGAGGGATCAATCTCTCACATCTTCTCATCTAGAGATCAACTAAGTTATATTAAATGATCCTAGCATGGTTATAGTTATATTTATCCAAGTGCCTTGGTGCTTGAACATCTTGTGTTGATCATGTAATTTAGGATGTCTTAAGGGGTCCTAATTTACGATGTCTTAAGTGGACACAACTTCTTCACCAAATGGGTGGACGAGTGCCTACAAGGATAATTGTTGATAATGCAATGTATTTTAGATCCCATGACCTCCTTGGCATATGCTCTAAATATGGGATAGCTTTAATACATTTTTCCCCTTATAATCCATAAGGGAATGGTCAAGTTGAATCTAGTAACAAGTGTATCATGATAATCATCAAGAAGACACCATATTCAAACAAGAAAACAATGGATGATAATCTTAATTTTATTGTTCAGGGAGCTAATTTAGGATGTCTTAAGGGGTCCTAATTTACGATGTCTTAAGTGGACACAACTTCTTCACCAAATGGGTGGATGAGTGCCTACAAGGATAATTGTTGATAATGCAATGTATTTTAGATCCCATGACCTCCTTGGCATATGCTCTAAATATGGGATAGCTTTAATACATTTTTTCCCCTTATAATCCATAAGGGAATGGTCAAGTTGAATCTAGTAACAAGTGTATCATGATAATCATCAAGAAGACACCATATTCAAACATACTTGGAGTTCCATGGAACTTTCTTCCCAAGTCATCTTGAGGCCCTAGATCTCATCTATTTCTCCCCTCCACTTCCTAGCTATGGTCCCATATGGTTCTCCCACAATTTATATTCCTTTGTATCTTCCCTTCCCTCCACTTTGTGAAAGCTAGATTAACTTTAGGATATGATTTATCCCATCCCACTTCCTATCCTATTGTCTAGTTTTACATCATTTCCCCATAACATCGAAACACTCATTTCTTCCTAATTGTAGAAGCCTAACTGCCTTGAAGAAATCATTCCTTTCTTCAATTCATTTCATCCAATTCCCACCTGAAGTTTTGTAACATTTTTTGCAAAAGTTTGCCAAGTTCATATACCCTGTCCCAAGTCAAATTTCTACAACTTCTTCAAAAGATTCCACCCACCCCAAGTACTCCCCTGCATGACTTAGGACCACCATTAATGACTTTCAATGGACATGATATGATGTAATATTTCCTCCAAATTCCTCTTAACATCGGTGGACCCCTCAAAAATATGATTTGGGCATAAAGGTATGGGATAATGGTATAATTCAGCATGATAATCAAGTGTGTGCCATGTGAAAGTGACACGAGAAAGTATGGGTGGACATTTAACTCTCAAGTGACCAAGGTCCTTGTCCAACGTTGCTTGTTGACATTGAACGATCTATATATTATAGTATCTCCTTAAACTGAGAGATGGAAAACTAGTTGCAAAGGAGAGACTAAGGTTTTCTTTCAAGGGATATGATAGGGCATTGTAATCTAAAAAGATGATATTAATAGTGAAGATTTGGAATTTTATTAAGTGTCTTCATGAGCATTACATGAATTTCGAGACATAAGGGAATGAAAAGTGGATTAGAAGGAATAACAAATTTGAAAGAATTGGTTTTGGGTGTGGCTAATTGGGATGACACCTTGAATTCTATGAGAAAGGATTGGGATTCCCTGCTCTCTAGTTGCAGGAAGTAATTTCTCTATGTTCTGTGGAGGGTTTGGTGTTGTTTTTGTTGTTGTCTGTATGTTATTTTCTAGTTATTTTTTGTCTGTTATGTCACCTATCCTAGTTTATTGTAGCTAGTGTTTTTTGTTGTATTGGTGGTCTTTAATTTTCTTCATGCTAGTTTGTTGAACTCTTTGGATTTGTAAGGGAATAGGACCCTTTTTCTAGCTTATCTTAATCAAAAACAAATTTGAAAGAAGGAAGGCTTGATTCTTGTGTGAGAATAAAAAGCTAGAGGGGGTGCTATATATAAGCTTGGATGAGAAAATAATACCTGAAGACAACCTCCTAAAAGGAAATATTTGAATATTTGCAAAATTAAAACTCAAACTAAACTAAGACGCTCAAAGACCTGTGAAGAATCATAATGAAGTTTGTGAGGAAGCTTTTAAAGAAGCTTCTATGAGAGAAGTGTGTGAAACTTCTTGATGATAAATAATGAAGAGATGAGGGGTGTTTATAGGTAGAAATAAGAGGGAAGAGAAGAAGAGATCAGATCAAAATAAATATTTAACTTAATAAGAAATGGAAGCAATTCCATGAATAAGAGAGAAGATAGAAAGAAAATTAGAAGACTTGAGAAAACTAAAAGAAAACTAAAATGAACTCAAAGAGAAAATGGAAACAATTTAGAAGAGATAAGATTTGATCATGAGTTCAAAATAGAAATAAAGTGAGGAAAAGCACAAGTTAGCACAAAAAATGGGAGTTAAAATGGGTTAAAAATCAAGAAGAAAAGATAAAAATATGAGTTATTTCATGCATTAAAAACCACAAGGTCACCCATTTTAGGAATAAGGTCACCACTTTTACTAATTAAGGTCACTCAAGTAACCTAGAGACACTAGGGGCAACCCTAAGACACAAAGAGGTGACCCTAAGTAGGAAAAATGAAGGGGGCACTAGGTAAAAATGTGAGGTAGGGAAGGTCAATTTGGGGGTTGAAAAAGATGGTCAAGAGGGGGAAGAACACACAGGACATGCCACCAAGAGTGAAACTACTGGTAGGAGTGTAATTCACACCTACATGACTATGATTAGGACTTATTTATCATCATCAAATTGTCATGTAGGCTTGATGTGATTTTAGTACTTATAAATACCAAATGTTAGGAGTTTCAAGCCACAAATACTAATTCCACATTACCTTAATGAGAGAAACTATGCTAAATAGTATGCAAAATCTATAATACAAAAGAAGAATAAAGCATAATTACAAGATAACACAAGATGCACCTTGGGAAAACTCTTTTAGAAAAAACCTAGCCTCCAAAGCACCACAAACCCACTGTATTATCTCAAGAATGGGATTACAGAGATAATACATTTGTAGAGTTCTCCATGTAGAACTTCAACAAAATTAAACAACTTCTTGCATTTATAGTGTCCACTTAAGGTGGAAGTTGTATGCTAACTTTTTGAATGTCTTAAGGGGTCCTAATTTACGATGTCTTAAGGGGACGTCTTAAGTTTTCAAAATTTGGTGAAGTTGCCCGAGGCAACCAAATTGAACAATATAATAAATCAAATTTAAAGTAAATTCTAAGTAGAAAAACATGGACATTTAACAAATAAAATACATAAAATAATAATTTTGATAAATTTAATACTGTAGAGTATAAAATTGTGTACATACACATGTATACAAATTTCTGTACAAAATGTGTAATAATGTAATTGTGTATGTACATATATGCCAACTCAAAATAATGTAAATACAAAATGTCGTTATATGCCATCTCAAGAAAATCCAAAACTTGAGGAGAATGTAGCAGGTCTTCATGCCACCTAATGTAAAAATAATACAAGCAATTTATCAATATATCTAAATCAAAACATGTATTTTAATTTATCTAAAACTATCTAGATATACACAATTTGTACCTGTATTTACAAGTGCCTCTCAAGTTTTTGTTTCAAAGTATTTGATGAATTTGTGATGATGGCCTGAACATATAAAAGGATAAATTAAATCAATTTCAACTAATAACGCACAAGAAATATCAAAACATGTATTTAATACATATTTAAAACAACAATATAAATCTATTTAACTATATTTACCTATATTTACTTATTCCATTGTACCATCTCCATCCTCTCTTTTTTCCAACGCATCGATGATTGTCTCATGGTCTTCCATAGAAATGTTCCATAGCTTTTTATTTGTAGGTTTTCCGCGATACCTTTCCAGTTTTATATTTGTTGCTAACACCAAATGTGAGTAGTGTATAATCTTCTTATGTGTTTCATAATCTTTGAATGCAGGCAAACCATCTTCCTTATTAGGTATTTCCGTAGCCAAGTGCCAACAACCACCACCGAACCTATTGGATAATGATAGGCATCATCAAAGAAATACTTAAAATTTGCTTAAGGGGATCAAAGAAGTTCTTAAAATATGCTTAAGGGGATCAAAGACTTGTTATCAAAATTTGCTTAAGGGGATGTCTTAAGGGGATCACCAAACCTGTTGGATAAGGAAAGCCATCATCATCTTCTCGAGGTGCTGTTAACTTATGTTTAGTCTCCACACAACAAGCCAACCAATATTCAGTTTCCTCTTCATTATTCTTTGGTGCAACAATAGCATACACATGTCCTGCAAAATAAATTTTGATTCAATAACTTGCACATGTCCATAAAATTTGACCAATCAACATACATGCATTCATATGTACACATAAATAAATAAAAGCACTACAAATTAGTAATCAAAGTGAAATAAAATGAAATGATTTGAA
The DNA here is from genome assembly GCA_027924645.1 of Cunninghamia lanceolata. Taxonomy (NCBI): domain Eukaryota; kingdom Viridiplantae; phylum Streptophyta; class Pinopsida; order Cupressales; family Cupressaceae; genus Cunninghamia; species Cunninghamia lanceolata. The sequence continues at coordinate 17,146,631 of BSBN01000112.1, read as the reverse complement.
TTAAATTACCTTCTTGTACAAGGTCTAAAACACGGTCATAATCATCTGATACAAACAGTTGATCATTGTCTTCAATTGTTGTTTCACTTTGATTGTGTACTTGTGCAAGTGTCAATGGTCTTTGTTTCGACTCTTCAACCCATTCTATATTCTCACATGCTTCCCAATCTCCTGAAATACAAAACTGACAAAAACATGCAAGCTCCTTTGTCCAGATAGTCCATGTACTTGCATTCGAACTCCTAAATGAATGCCATTTAGTAGATCCACTGATTGTCTGGCAATCAAGTCTAGATAGAATGTTTTCTTCTTCAACCAACCAAAAGAATCGATGAACTGTAGAGTACTCGCTTGATCCAGGTGTACATAATCTTGTATTGCACCAATCTACAATCCCACGTGCATCTTTAAATTTTACTACATCCTCAAATTTTAATTGTTGTCTAGCAAGAATTCTTTTAACACATGCACCAGCTCCATCATGTTCTCCTTTACCATGTCCAACTTCAAAAAAATTTCACATATGTTGGACATTATTCTCCTTGTGAACCCTACATAACCAATAGAACATTCGAGCATTCTTGAACTACCCCGTACAATTATCTGACCATATAAGATGTTCAGTCATCTAGATTCCTCTTTCTCTTAAATTTGTATAAAATATATTGAAACAATATTGAACAAACTCTGACGAGTGTAACCGGTTGTCACTCAAATAGAAATGATACTCCCTCAAAACTTTTCTATCATTCTCTGTGCTATCATCTGCATGTCTATAAACAATATGAACAAACATAGCAACCTGCACTGAATTGTAATATTGTGATTGAATTTCCTCTTGCGGAGCTAAAGTATAGTTTTCCGCAAAATCAACCACTGATAGTATAGTACCAACTAGAAATGTGTTTCTACATTCACAAAATTGTCCATCAAGCCATCGAGCTTGTTGAGAGTGCTTGACATATTTTGGTACAATTTTACTTTTAAATTCTGATATGAATGCATGCACACTAACATTTTCTGTAATTAAATCACAACGCTTTCCAAATTTTCCATCTTTTAAAGAATATTCAACATTCTTAAATCTTTTAACATCCACTAATTGTTGTCCAAAATTATTTTCAACACTTTCATGCATACAAACTCTTAACAAAGAAAGATTGCCACAACTAGTGCATTGTCTAGAAATACATGAACTTAAATAAAAACCTTTTTCATTAGATCTTTCACAGAACAAAATTGATATAAACTCTTTATTGCTTCAGTTGGCATATTAATATCACATTCCTGTATAATCATGTTATGATGTAAAGTACAACATATATATTGAAACACATCATAATAATAACGAAATTGAACATGCGTTTTACAACAACAAGATATTCGTTCCTTATTAATCTTTACATACCATGGTTTGCATTTTTCAAAAGATCTTTGACTTATTTTAATATTACCAGGTAACACTAATTCATCACAAAATTTTCTATAAAATTCAGTTTGTGTTGTATCTAATAGGTGTTTTGGATGAGGATCGTGAACTTTGGACCCCACTCTTAATTTTAAAATATCTCTAGCATTAGACGATACCCTAGTATTATCATGCCAATATTTTTCGATCAAAGATCTGATTTCAACATTTAGTTTTATGTCAGATCTCGGGAGTTGACCACTAAAACTCCAACATTGGTTAATTGGATAATTTTCTATACTTTCTCTTCTTTTTGCCGTTCTTACCAATGTTTTAGGATGTATTTTTAGAATTCCACTAATATTGCTTACCATTCTTCTATTCAAAGTTGTTTTATTCACTATAGCAGTTGTTATAGCTCGTCTTGCTGCATTTTTATCTTTGGATCGACTATTACTTCCAATAGACTCAATGGCACTAGCAACAGTAGACATAGCATATTTTAGTGATTGATCTTTTCTTCTTGGTTTAACAAAAATGCCTAACATTTTTATTACTTTTCTCATTTTCCACATTCTCATTAATTGCATCATTAGTTGACATTGAAATAATAGTTTTTTACGATAAAAAAATTCCTTGTATAATCTATTGGCATGTGTTCTTATTTGTCTCCAAGAAATTTTACCAGGAAGATTATCCAAAACATCTCTTTCAATTTTGAAAAAATATTTCTCATTTTCAACATCACTTCCTAGATTTTCATTTTCATTTTCAACTTCAAAACGATTTTCATTTTCAACAACAAAACGGTTTTCATTTTCATTTTCAACAAAAGGATTTTCGTTTTCATTTTCAACAACAAAACAGTTTTCATTTTCATTTTCAACAAAAGGATTTTCGTTTTCATTTTCAACAACAAAATGATTTTCATTTTCATTTTCAACAAAAGGATTTTCGTTTTCATTTTCAACAACAAAACGGTTTTCATTTTCATTTTCAACAACAAAACGGTTTTCATTTTCATTTTCAACAACAAAAAGATTTTCATTTTCATTTTCAACAAAAGGATTTTCATTTTCATTTTCAACTACAATTTGTTTCAAATTTTGATCTCTACGAATATTATCAATCTCAACATTGTTATATCCAGCTTGTTTTAAATCTCCTATCAACACTATTTCCATTTCATTCAAAAGTGGATTTGAAGAAGTACCCGGATTTGTGCCCATTGAAATATTCTCCATAGCATTAATAGAGGGATTTGAAGACATACCAGGAGTAGTTTGTATAATCGTATTAGTTTCCACATTCACCTCTTGCAAACTTGCATCATCTATATCCATGGTCTCCTCAATGGCTTTATCTTCAATAGTTGTGGAATTGGATGCTTCAGCATTGTTCATTGATTGAATCTTTACTCTTCTATCTCTTTGTCTTTTTGCCTCCTTCTCTCTCTTTGCTTCAATTTCTTTAGGGGTTAATAGCTTCCTATCTTTCCCCTTATTACGACTTTGTGATCCCATGATTAACAAATTTATGAAGCATGTACAAATGAATGTCAAAAACTTGAATATGTTTCAAGTCCTTCAAACAAGTACCAATTCAACAAAATTCCACTCAAATAACATCTCCATGATGGCTTCTATCAAAATACCAACAATACTTCAAGTTGATGGACCTGCAAAAGAAAGAAATATGCCAAAGAATGCTGCAAGAGTCGCTGTCGGCCGTACTATAGGGCAAGTTGCAGAAATGACAGTCATAGTACAGTCTTATTAAAAAAAGGGGCAAATAAGAAATGGGATCCCGTTATATAAAACGGGATCCCATTTACTACGCGATCCCGTTTTATTTACCACTGATGAAAAAAGAAACAGGATCCCATTTTATAAACGGGATCGCATTATTCAAAATTTGAATTTTAGGCTCGGGTTTTGCTTTGTAACCCGCTTCAGAAAATGCTCTGGGGACCCGACCCTGACCTCTGGACCTAGTTTGACCTGCAACTTGAAGGCCCTGTCAATGTCACAACAAAATAGTGACTTTGGGCCTATATTTAAAGGTCTATTTTGCATAATATTTTGACGAAATTAAAACCCATTATAGAGGAGACAATGTAGATTCTAAATATGTAATTTTTTTTACAATTAAATTAATTTTTCTATTTTTCAATCAATTTCTGATGAAATAGGTTCATAACCTTGAATTATCAGGGTTTTTAATATTTTAATAACTTTTTATTAAAATATTTTTTTATAAAAAAAATTGTACGAAAACGTACTTTAGACAATTCTTTTCAATTTAATTTTTTTTTTAAATGTTAAGTTTAGGTCATCTTATGCGTGACGTACATGATGATTTTTTAAAAGACAAAAAATGACCAATAAAAAATTAATAAAAAAAAATTATTCAATAAAAAATTACAAATAAATATGGAAAATGTGCTTCAGTCAGTTACAAAGCTTTTCCCAAAAGAATTTTGAAAAATATGATTATTTAGGTCAAAATATGGATGACGTACACGTACATGGTATAGTAAAAAAAAGTGACTTTTAAACAGTGGTTTTTAGAAACACCTATTCAAAATCAATTTCTATCATCTGGGTATTGAAAAAAATTACATATTTGGAAACTAGACTTCGAGTACTACATTTCATATTTAGTGACTTTTTCCACGATTCCACCTTTAAGTGCTTCAAATTTTTAGGTCAAATGTGACAAATTCTGAAAATCAGGAAAAACACTTCTACTTTTTGGCCAAAAAGTGGACACAATTTCTTGCACACACCCTCATGAAGTCCCCCACTATAGCCCTTTTCCAACACATGGAGGAATAAAATATAATAGGTAAAATAGAAATAAAAAGGGAGTGGATGACACACCACCCTTTTTATGGGGAACTCCCACCAAAAAAGAGGCACAAAGAGACAAAGCACTCCATTATTTGGGGGATCATGGAGTCATTCCATGACTTGGAAATGGGCTTGAGTGTTGATTCCACTCATCCTATCCTTTCCATACCTCCAAATTTGTCACTTACATACTACCCCCCTAGGAAATGACTTACTCCCGGAAGTCATCAAGAGGAGGTTGGAAGCATTTTCTTGAACTTCTTTGCACCAGACAAGGTAAGTACAGAAGATAACATATGCAATAAAGAACTCTTCTCAAGAAAATAAAGCATGGTAACTAAATGTTATAAAGGCTTAATTCCTTTCACAAAATACACTATATGGGTTGAAATTTAGTACATCTAATCTCAGGATCATCAATCTTCTATACACATGTATAGAGAATCTTCACACATCACATTATAGGTTTATAGAGAAAATACCAATTCATATGCAATTACATCAAATACAGATCTTACACAAACAAATATTTTCATTCATCCACATTACAGGAATTAACTTCACAAGGTTCAGATAAAGGTTTAGGGGAATGTCATAGTCTCCTCATAGAACCAAGTAACCAATAACCAGTGCCAAGTAACCAAAGATCCAAGAACCAGGTAGAATGATGGTCTCAGGGCCACATGCCTGGGGGCCCCTCCATACATTTCCACAATGACCTACCTCTTGTTTGTATAAGGGGTTTAGCCTCCAAGAGATAGCCAACATAAGAAACAAGATCACTAGGAAGGTAAGTGGATAATGACCAGCCCATACTAGTCCACACTTATCCCCATCCTCAAAAGTTTCCCATGTCTGCTTCCTTATATACACTCCACCAGAGGTCGCTCCATCGACATGGCGAGAAGAACATCACAACACAAGACCAGCACTAGAAAAATAGAAAGAACCTAGCTTAGCCAACACAGATATCCAGAAAAGCCAAGAGGAGAAGTCTCCAAAACCCAAAATAGAATAAATAAATAAATGAATAAATACACGTAATTTCAACATTAAAACAACGTAACCATAGGAGTCACACAACAAAACCACAGATATAGGAGATCATTCCACACCTTATGTCGTAATCCCTTGTGAAGCCGATCTAGTTCCACGAGGAACTAAGATCAACTCCGTGTATGGTGAAATGTTGTAAAGTTGTAATGTTGTATTGTTGCATGAGGTTAAGGGAGTTAGGTCTACCCTTTGATTTTCTTATATTGTGATATGTGTTGTAAGAAATGTTGTTATGAATCTTGTTTTAACTTTATTTCTTTTAGACCCTCTTCTTGTGTCTTAACTTGACCCTGGGTGTGAATAGTGAATAGTGAAATGGTCCCCATCCTAGGAAGAGACCCTCAAGGTGGTGGTAATTAAATAAGGAACTCATAATCTTTTAATAGATTGGTCACTTTTGATTAGGATAACCTTTGGTTAATCTCCGTATGGTCACCTTAACTTCACAGTGAAGTTAAGTGACAAATTTGGAGGTATGGGAAGGATAGGATGAGTGGAATCAACACTCAAGCCCACTTCCAAGTCATGGAATGACTCCATGATCCTTCAAATAATGGAGTGCTTTGTCTCTTTGTGCCTCTCTTTTGGTGGGAGTTCCCCATAAAAAAGGGTGGTGTGTCATCCACTACCTTTTTATTTCTATTTTACCTATTATATTTTATTCCTCCATGTGTTGGAAAAGGGCTATAGTGGGGGACTTCATGAGTGGGGTTATTTTTTTATCCCACTTGAGGTAATGGAAAAGGAGTGGGGTTATTTTTTATTCCCACTTGGGATAGTGGAAAAGGAGTGGGGGTATTTTTTAATCCCACTTGAGATAGTGGAAAATGAGTGGGGTTATCCCACTTGAGATAGTGGAAAATAAGTGGGGTTATTTTTTAATCCCACTTGGGATAGTGGGTAAGAGTTATAAAAGGGAGAAATCCTAGTGTAGAAAAAAAATGGAGTTTTTTCTTTAGAGGAAGGAAATTGGAGAGGAGACTAAGTGTGGAGCTCTTCATCAACTACATCCATAATAGGGCTTGTTAAGGTTAGTGAGCAAGTTTTCTCACCCTTGTATTTTCTGTTACTTGTTGATGAATGTTGTTATGCAAATGTTGTCTATGTGGTATATCTGTTATTGTGGGGAATTTATTGGGTGTTGAAAGAGCTTCTTCCACTTGGAAGACAATGCTTATCATGTATGGGGTAGGGGAGGTGTGAACCTCCTCGGGTACATACTTGTTCTTAGAAAATGAAAGCCTTGAGGGCATTTTTATGAATTTTGAGCAAATGGTTATAAGGCTTGAGAGCCTAATTGTGATATCCCTGGGATTTTGATTATTTGGTTGGCTTGAGGCCATGAGGAAAGTTAATTTGGTGGCTTGAGGCCATGAGAAAAGCTATGATAAAATGTTGAGAAGAATGACACCCTTGAGTTGAGTGAGTCTACTTCCCTACCCTCTTTAAACTCACCTTAGTTGAGTTTTTGTGTTGTGAGTAAAACCATGGGTGTTGTGTGTTGTTTGTTTCTAAACATGAAAAGGGGCAATCCTTGTCTGTTGAAATGCAAGAAGTACTCAGGTCATCTAGATTCAATTTTGGCTAGATGCTTGTATTAACTTGTTAAATCAAAATCTATGTAAGTAATACTCAGGTCATCTCGGTTCAATTATACCTAGATGCTTGTATTTTCTTACAACATAATAAAGCCCAATGATGAAAGCACTTCAAAATACTTGCTATATCAAGGTGACAAATATCCATATCTATATCTATACCGTATCAACTTGCAGTTCATATCCATATCCATATCTATACAGTATCCAATTGTGTCTTATATCCATACCCATATCCATATCCATACCATATCCAATTGCAAGTCTATCCTTAATCCATGCTAATCAAGTCAAATCAATCTTGTCAAATGATCCAATCACAACCAATGGTCTTGGTCCTTGTCTGGTCGTAAACCAACTCAATCAATTAATCAATCAATTGTCTTATACAGGATGTTGCATTGTCGAAATCAGACCAACACACGCGTCTTACATGACATGCTTCATTTCCTGAAACCGGACACTATCCTTTGTGTTGCTCTAGGGATCCATCATTCCTCGCCATGACAACACGTCTGCTGTGTTGGTCTAGGGATATATTGTTCCCTGCCATGACAACACTATCATATCAAATGTCTTAGACAGGATGTTATATTGTCGAAACCAGACCTAAAGTCTTATACGACATATTTCATTCCTGAAACTAGACATCATCGATCCATATCATTGGTTTACCGCTCGACAGGGGCAATACCCTATTTGTGCTTGTGTCATTTGTGCATACTTGCTTACTTGCTTGTGTGTGTTATCATTTTTATCTTGCATTCCATATCATTCATCCCTTTCTTCTGCATTCAACCATTTCATTTTCTGTCAACATATCTTATCGTGAGATTGTCTGTCTCACGCCTGCCACCCTCTCCTTGTCCAATCTCTTGAGGGGGCATCCTATCATCATAACATGTACTAGGGGCAAACTGGGGCATGTATCATTATCAGACTATTTATTCTTTGAAACAATGTGATAAAACACATTGCTTCAAAGAGGGGCAAAATATAGACACCTAAAATTGGCTCAGGTTGAATTAAGTAAATATTCTAATATTTATCTTAATTCATATTTTCTTTTGTCAATTAAATAAACATTATAAGTTTATTTGATTGGTTCATTATCCTATAATTAAATAAAATTATTTTATTTAATTAAATTCCCTAAATTCTTCTAATGTCTCAAATCCTAAATCCACCTCACAAAATCTACTTTATCAATCCACCTCATCAATCCACCTCATCTTTCCACCTCATCTCTTCCACCTCACCATGTTCCACATATAATTAAATATTCTTAATATTTAATTAGCTAATATCCTACAAAATCCAAAAATAAATCTTTAATTTAATTGTTCCCCACTATCCTCCACTATTGAATTCTTAATTCAATTGTTCCCCACTATCCTCCACTATTGAATTCTTAATTCAATTATTCTCCACTATCCTCTACTATTGAATTCTTAATTCAATTGTTCCCCACTATCCTCCACTATTGAATTAATCCCACTTGAGATAGTGGAAAAGGAGTGGGGGTATTTTTTAATCCCACTTGAGATAGTAGAAAATGAGTGGGGTTATCCCACTTGAGATAGTGGAAAATGAGTGGGGTTATTTTTAATCCCACTTGGGATAGTGGAAAAGAGTTATAAAAGGGAGAAATCCTAGTGTAGAAAGAAATGAGTTTTTTCTTTGGAGGAAGGAAATTGGAGAGGAGACTAAGTGTGGAGCTCTTCTTCAACTACATCCATAATAGGGCTTGTGAAGGTTAGTGAGCAAGTTTTCTCACCCTTATATTTTCTGTTACTTGTTGATGAATGTTGTTATGCAAATGTTGTCTATGTGGTATTTTTGTTATTGTGGGGAATTTATTGGGTGTTGAAAGAGTTTCTTCCACTTGGAAGACAATACTCATCATGTATGGGGTAGGGGAGGTGTGAACCTCCTTGGGTGTATTCTTATTCTTGGTATATGGAAGTCTTGAGGGCATGTTTGTGATTTTGAGTAGAATGGCTATAAGGCTTGAGAGCCTATGTGGGATATCCCTGGGATTTTTTATTATTTGAATGGATTGAGGCCATGAGAAAAGTTAAAGTTTGTTGGCTTGAGGCCATGACAGAAGTTGTGATAAAATGTTGAGAAGAATGACACCCTTGAGTTGAGTGAGTCTACTTCCCTACCCTCTTTAAACTCACCTTAGTTGAGTTTTTGTGTTATGAGTAAAACCATGGGTGTTGTATGTTATTTGTTTCTATTGTTGAGAAGCAGTTTTTGGTCTATTCTACCCTGGGTGTGTGGATGATCTCCCTAGCTCAGAGGTGACCCTCTTGTGGGTCTACGGTAGGGAGGAGAGCAGCTTGTGTGGTGTTTCTTTCCTTGTGTGATATGCAGGTTTTCTGGGAGCTTATTGTGAAGCTTGGAGAAGATTATTGGATCTTAGAAAATATTTTATTTTCCTTAAGTCTTATAGAGAGCCTGATCTTTTAATAGCTCCTTCCTTGTCGATTTTCTAAAAGGAGAAAATTATCTCCCTATTGTTGTATAAATTGTTATTTTTGGAGTTGTGAGGAAATCCTCTGTGATTGGATTGATGTTTGTATTCTACTATCCATTAAGTTTTACCATTTCACTATTCACTATTCACTATTTACTATTCACTTTCACTATTCACTTTTACTATTTACTATTCACTATTTCACTGTTGAGATAGTGACTCTTTTCTTGTGTCTTTACTATTCACTATTTCACTGTTAAGATAGTGGATTACAACAAAGGTTATAAAATATACTATTCACTTTTATTTGGTCATAATTGTGATATCCCTAATTGTGTTTGTTGTAATCCACCAATGGTTTTACTCACAACACAAAAACTCAACTAAGGTGAGTTTGAAGAGGGTAGGGAAGTAGACTCACTCAAAATTACAAAAGTTAACTCAACAATTTACTTTTCTTGTGTCTTTACTATTCACTATTTACTAGTCACTATTTCACTGTTGAGATAGTGGATTACAACAAAGGTTATAAAATATACTTGGAGATGGGTTATTTTTTAAAATGTTTGTGACCCTTGTAAATTTGAATTATGATCAACTCTATGTTTGAGAAAAGTTAATTTTATTTTCTAATTTTGATATTCACTATTTACTATTTACTATTCACTATTTCACTGTTGAGATAGTGACCCTTTTCTTGTGTCTTTACTATTCACTATTTCACTGTTGAGATAGTGGATTTCAACAAAGGTTATAAAATATACTATTCACTTTTATTTGGTCGTAATTGTGATATCCCTAATTGTGTTTGTTGTAATTCACCCATGGTTTTACTCACAACACAAAAACTCAACTCAGGTGAGTTTGAAGAGGGTAGGGAAGTAGACTCACTCAACTCAAGGGTGTCATTCTTCTCAACATTTTATCACATCTTTTCTCATGGCCTCAAGCCAACTAAATAATTAAAATCCCAGGGATATCACAATTAGGCTCTCAAGCCTTATAACCATTTGCTCAAAATTCATAAAAATGACTCAAGGCTTCCATTTTTCAAGAACAAGAATGTACCCGAGGAGGTTCACACCTCCCTTATTAAAAGATCAGGCTCTCCATAAGTATATTTTATAACCTTTGATGTAAATAATCTAAAAAAATTTACAAGGGTCACAAACATTTAAAAAAATAACCCATCCCCTATTATACTTTATTTTCTTTAAGTCTTATGGAGTTATTTTTTTAAATCCCACTTGAGAGTAGTGACATCTTAATGCCCATTTGATTTATTCTTATTATTGGATCAAATGGGCATTAAGAATAAATCAAATTCGTCATCTTAAGGATTGAATAGTGAATAGTGAATAGTGAAATGGTAAAACTTAATGAACAGTAGAATACAAACATGTTAGAAATACCTGCACACAAGAAAAGGGTCACAAATTTTAAAATTTAAATTGTATTCTATTGTTATGCCCACATTTCCCATGCAGTCACAACATGTATTCACGCATGTCATGTACACATGCATCATGTGGTCACGATACGAACTATCAAAAATTTTTCCCATGCTTCCCTAAAAATCCCCTCGCATGCATAGGCGTGCTCGGCGGCGTACATTTAAGGCAAAAATAATACAGTTGTCGATGGCGTACCAAATACATGTGCGCACACCCTACGCAAAAAAACACATGGTTTCCTGACTTAGGTTAATCTCATGAATTATATTTGAACAACAGTTCTTTTAGGTGATAGATCATTTTTCAGCAAAGCACGATCATCTGATTCTTCTTTCCATTTTTTGGAATTTAATATTAATTTCTCCTCCTTCAGACTTAGCATTTTCAACCAAGCCCGTTCATTTGCCCTCTCTTCCTTTTCTTAGAATTTAATTTTGATTGTATTTCTATCATGTTCATTTTACCGTTTCTCTGAAATTTAATTTTGATTGTATTTCTATCTCATTCCCCTTCCCGTTGTGCAAGATCTTCTTATGTTATCCTATTTTTTTTTTCACGTTCTTTATCGAACAACAATAACATTGTATCCTTTACATTATTTCTAATTTCTTAGTAAACTAGATCACTTGAACAGGGTTGGCTAACTTCACTCGACTCAGTCCCCCTAGGGTTCCGTTCTAGGTTTTAGTTCAACGTTTGAATTAATTTTAATAATCAACCTGTTCCTAAATAGGATTAACGGTAGGTTAAACTTACTTAGTTTTCTTAGCCCTCTTCAGAAATGCCGCGCATTTTCTCCTCTTTATTTTCCAAGGTTAGCTGTTCTTTCTCTTTCTCTCTCTTTTTTTTCAATTGGACGTTTATTCTCTAAATCTACAGTTGAGTTTAAAATGGCCACTCATGGAATGCCTGTGATGGCTTGTTTGCATTTATTTTCAGTGTCCTTTGTAAATGAAGGGATCATACTTTCCTCTTCATTTTCCTGTCATTTAATTTGGGATAATTGTTAAAACTTCTGAGAAACTCTTCCTTAAAATTAAAATATATTTACCTATGCTCTTTTTAAGTTATAATTGTATAAATAATGTATTTCTGAATTGCAACTCTAAGTTTAAATATCTATTCAATTCGTATTATACATTATACATAAATAAATCCCACTTTCCTCGATTAAAATTTCTATTTCAAGTCAAATGTTTTAAACTACATATAGTTTGCCTTCAAATGGATAGTGAAAAGTGAATAGTAAAAGTAAATAGTGAATAGTAAAAATGAATAGTGATTAGTGGAAAGTGAATAGTAAATAGTGAAAAGTGAATAGTGAATAGTGAATAGTGAAATGGTGAAAAGTGAAATGGTCCCCATCCTAGGAAGAGAGCCTCAAGGTGGCGGTAATTTCAAAAGTAATACTGCAACCCAAATTTCATTGCTCTCATCGTAGCAAAAATTACAACTTGACTTCTAACAAAATTTAAAACTAATATTTCTACTAAGTTTGCATAGAAATAATACTTTTTCAAACTTAATTAAAACATCAACTAACTCACAACTTTGCAAATAGAAGGAGAAGGAACTAGACAAGTCTAATATCCTTTTAAAAATAAATTTTCTCTTCCTTTCCTCATTTTAAAATGGTAAAACTTAAAGAACAGTAGAATACAAACATCAATCCATTCACAGAGGATTTCCTCACAACTCCAAAAATAACAATTTATACAACAATAGGGAGATAATTTTCTCCTTTTAGAAAATTGACAAGGAAGGAGCTATTAAAAGATCAGGCTCTCCTTAAGACTTAAGGAAAATAAAATATTTTCTAAGATCCAATAATCTTCTCCAAGCTTCACAATAAGCTCCCAGAAAACCTACATATCACATAAGGAAAGAAACACCAGACAAGCTACTCTCCTCCCTACCGTAGACCCGCAAGAGGGTCGCCCCCGAGATAGGTAGATCATCCACACACCAAGGGTAGAATAGACCAAAAACCACTTCTCAACAATAGAAATAAACAACACACAACACCCATGGTTTTACTCACAACACAAAAACTCAACTAAGGTGAGTTTGAAGAGGGTAGGGAAGTCGACTCACTCAACTCAAGGGTGTCATTCTTCTCAATATTTTATCACAGCTTTTCTCATGGCCTCAAGCCAACAAAATTAACTTTTTTCATGGCCTCAAGCCAACCAAATAATCAAAATCCCAGGGATATCACAATTAGGCTCTCAAGCCTCATAACCATTTGCTCAAAATTCATAAAAATGCCCTCAAGGCTTCCATTTTTTAAGAACAAGAATGTACTTGAGGAGGTTCACACCTTCCCTTCCCCACACATGATGAGCATTGTCTTCCAAGTGGAAGAAGCTCTTTCAACACCCAATAAATTCCCCACAATAACAGAAATACCACATAGACAACATTTGCATAACAACATTCATCAACAAGTAACAAAAAATACAAGGGTGAGAAAACTTGCTCACTAACCTTAACAAGCCCTATTATGGATGTAGTTGATGAAGAGCTCCACACTTAGTCTCCTTTTCAATTTCCTTCCTCAAAAAAAAAAACTCCCTCCCTTCTACACTAGGATCTCTCCCTTTTATAACTCTTTTCCACTATCCCAAGTGGGATTAAAAAAATAACCCCTCATTTTCCACTATCCCAAGTGGGATTAAAAAATAACCCCACTCATTTTCCACTATCTCAAGTGGGATTAAAAAACAACCCCACTCATTTTCTACAATTTCAAGTGGGATTTAAAAAATAACCCCACTCATTTTCCACTATCTCAAGTGGGATTAAAAAATACCCCCACTCCTTTTCTAACACATGGGAGGACAAAAAAAATTAAATTAAATTAAAGAGGGAGTGGATGACACACCACACCTCTTTATGGGGACTCTCACCAAAAGTGAGGAACAAAAAGATAAGCCCGTCCATTATTGGTGGATCATGGGGCCATTCCATGACTTGGAAATGGGCTTGAGTGTTGATTCCACTCATCCTATCCTTTCCATACCTCCAAATTCGTCACTTAACTTTATTGTGAAGTTAAGGTGACCATACGGAGGTTAACCAAAGGTTATCCTAGTCAAAAGTGATCCTAGACCCATGGGGTATAACCCATGGTCAATTTAAACTTAGTTGGGACATCCAGGGTCAAGTTAAGACATAAGAAAAGGGCCTCAAATTTTAAAATTTAAAAATAAGATAGAATTCAAAAATAATTCTTACAACACATATCATAATTCAAATTTACAAGAGGGTAGACCTAACCCATTCAACCTCATGCAAGACAATATTACAACATTACAACATTGCACCAAACACAGAGTTGATCTTGGTTCCCCGTGGAACTGGATCGGCTGCACAAGGGATTACAACATAAGGTGTGGAATAATCTCTTATATCTGTGGTTTTGTTAGAAATATCTACACACTCAATCTTAAAGTTAATTCCACATATACATATCATAGCTGAAGCAAATTTAATACATGCGTTTCTAAAGCATACCTCAGTTCTTATAAACATAATGAAATCACATGACAATTTTCTATCTAACATCACCCAATTAGTTTTCCTTTAACATAATACGATTTAATAGTTTGAAAATCTGGGATCAACAGTCCCACAAATATAAAAGTACCAACAACAGTAAGCTAAATAGTCACATGTACGGAAATGAAAAAATGTAGGCCTCCACTAGTAATTGACCTAGGCCCACAGATTCTTTAGACACTGTAGGCTTTGTTAGAGCGGTTACCACCAGCTATTCCAGAGCCACGTAATGAGCCTCATGTTGATCCGTGAGAAGAGCCATGTAATGAGCCACGTGCAGAATCACATGCTGAGCCATATGCTGTGCATTTTCTCCTCTTTGTTTTCCAAGGTTAGCTGTTCTTTCTCTTTCTCTCTATTTTTTTTTTTAATTAGACGTTTATTCTCTAAATCTACAGTTGAGTTTAAAATGGCCACTCATGGAATGCCTGTGATGGCTTGTTTGCGTTTATTTTTAGTATCCTTTGTAAATGAAGGGATCATACTTTCCTCTGCATTTTCCTGTCATTTAATTTGAGATAATTGTTAAAACTTCCGAGAAACTCTTCCTTAAAATTAAAATATATTTACCTATGCTCTTTTTAAATTGTAATTGTATAAACAATGTATTTCTGAATTGCAACTCTGAGTTTAAACATCTATTCAATTCGTATTATATATTATGTATAAATAAATCCCACTTTCCTTGATTAAAATTTCTATTTCAAGTCAAATGTTTTAAACTACATATAGTTTGCCTTCAAATGAATAGTGAAAAGTGAATAGTAAAAGTAAATAGTGAAAAGTAAAAATGAATAGTGATTAGTGGAAAGTGAATAGTAAATAGGGAAAAGTGAATAGTAAAAGTGAATAGTGAATAGTGAATAGTGAATAGTGAAATGGTCCCCATCCTAGGAAGAGACCATCAAGGTGGCGGTAATTTCAAAAGCAATACTGCAACCCAAATTTTATTTCTTTCATGGTAGGAAAATTACAACTTGGCTTTTAACAAAATTTAAAATTAATATTTCCACTAAGCTTACACAGAAATAATACTTTTACAAATTTAATTACAATATTAACTAACTCTCAATTTTGCAAGTAGAAGAAGAAGAAACTAGACAAGCCTAATATCCTTTTAAAAACAAATTTTCTCTTCCTTTCCTCATTTTAAAATGGTAAAACTTAATGAACAATAGAATATAAACATCAATCCAATCACAAAGGATTTCCTCACAACTCCAAAAATAACAATTTATACAACAATAGGGAGATAATTTTCTCCTTTTGGAAAATTGACAAGGAAGGAGCTATTAAAAGATTGGGCTCTCCATAAGACTTAAGGAAAATAAAATATTTTCTAAGATCCAATAATCTTCTCCAAGCTTCACAATAAGCTCCCAGAAAACCTGCATATCACACAAGGAAAGAAACACCACACAAGCTGCTCTCCTCCCTACCGTAGACCTGCTAGAGGGTCACCCCCGAGCTAGGGAGATCATCTACACACCTAGGGTATTCCAAAAATCTACTTCACAACAAGGTATAAACATCACACCAAAACACACATACACTTATAGATATTTACACAATACAAAACTCATCCATTGTGAGTTTAAAGAGGGGTAGGAGAGTGGACACACTCGACTCTAGAGTGTCAACCTTCAATTAAATTTCAACACACTTTCTTTCTCATGGCCTCAAGCCAACTTTCCAACAAAGATTCCAAAGAGTTCATATTTTGACTCTCAAGCCAAATAACACAATTTCTCAAAGTCACACAAATGCCCACAAGGCTTTCAACATCCCAAAATAAACAAGGCAAGCACTCGAGGAGGATCACTCCTCCCCTACCTCACACTTGATGAACATTTCTCCCAAGTGGAATAAGCTCTGTCAACATCCCAATAAAAATTTTCCACAATAACAAAATTTACAACACAAGCAAAATAAATAATTTTCACACATCCTTCATCTAACAAATAGAAATACAAAGGAAAAACCATGAAATTCAACATTAAAAAGCCTTTTAATGGATGAAGTTGATGTAGAGCTCTACAAGAATCTCCTACAACCTAAGCCACCAAACTCCCTCTAACCTTCCTCTCCAAAAAGCAATTTTTCAATCAACAAAAAAAATCCTCCAAATTCAACAAAACAAAACAACCTTAGCAAGATAAATTTCTCCTCTCCAAATCTCCGCCACCAAACTCCCTCTTTTTTCCTTTTATTTTTTGGCTTAAAGAAGGGTCTCATTTATACATTTTTGAAAATATGATGGAGGGTGAGGATCAAAAGATGAGATTAAGGGCTCTCATTATTTGTGAATTTTAAATTCACATGTGAGGACAAAAATGAATTAAAGATTCATTTTTTTGGGAAGAGTGGATTATGACAAGTTGAATTTTTAATTCAACTCATGGGGGAGTGGAGGACAAAAATGAATTAAAGATTGTAATATTTATGAATTTTTTAAAGATTGTAATATATAAATAACCCCTCCTTTTTCCACTATCCCAAGTGGAATTAAAAAATATCCCCACTATCCCAAGTGGAATTAAAAAATATCCCCACTATCCCAAGTGGAATTAAAAAATATCCGCACTCATGAAGGACCACACCACTTCATCGGGACTCTCACCATAAGTGAGGGAACAAGAAGATAAGCTACTCCATTATTGGTGGACCATGAAGTCATTTCAAGCCTTGGAAATGAAGAAAGGATGGGCTTGAGTGTTGATCCCACTCATCCTATCTTTCCCATGCCTCCAAATTCGTCACTTAACTTTACTGTGAAGTTAAGGTGACCATATGGAGGTTACCCAAGGGTTACCTAAGTCAAACGTGACCCTAGACCCATGGGGTATAACCCAAGGTCAATTTAAACTTAGTTAGGACACCCAGGGTCAAGTTAAGACAAAAGAAAAGGGTCACAAATTTTAAAATTAAAAAATAAGATAAACTTCAAAAATAATTCTTACAACACATATCATAATTTAAATTTACAAGAGGGTAGACCTAACCCATTCAACCTCATGCAAGACAACATTACAACATTGCACCAAACACAGAGTTGATCTTGGTTCCTCGTAGAACTAGATCGGCTTCACAAGGGATTACAACATAAAGTGCGGCATGATCTCCAGTATCTGTGGTTTTGTTAAAAATACTTGCACACTCAATCTCAAAGTTAATTCTATTGGATCTAGGGCTCACTGCCCAAGCACACTACTCACAAAGAGGCACACTGCCTACAAGGAGACACACTGTCTACAAAGTGATAAGAATCACAATCTTGAACTGGAGAATGACATCTCTACCATGTCCGGATCAGTTCCATTTAAGCCCAAAAACCCTTGCTCTGCTTTTTGCACTTCTCTTCACTATGCCACACTCATCCACATGATCCACACCTCAAAATGAATTCTCAAACACTTATTTATACTAGACATCGACTTAGGAACAATCATCTAAGTCAGCAAACATCACAATAACATTCACAAGGCGTGTAGAACATCCAGTCGGCCTGTTACAGGAAGAACACCAACAACTGGTAGCCATAACATCAAATCCAACTCTAACTTTAATGCGGACCACCAACACGAACTAGATATGATCCAATGATCATAATAACCTTCCCTGAATCATCAAAAGCATCCACACTTCATCAGCTTACTGGAATTCTTCTCTTCATCATCCGGTACTTCAAGAACACAGTCTGTCGCCACTGTCACAATGCAAAAGGTACTTCCGGACCTCAAAATCATACACAACTCGAGATGAAACATCAAAAGGACATCCTAAACACTCCTTCCAATCCACAGATTAGGATAATACAATTTCGGACCTCACCGGACCTTTTTGTGATCCTTTGTCACCTCTGGGCACTTGCCGGAACCGGTTCCACATAGACAGCCATAACTTCTTCAGATCTTCATGCGAACCTCTGAAATCTTAACTGAAGCATGTCAAGACTCATATCTACAAACCTTTTAATCCGCATCCTCTGGTTCTCAACCTATACAGTACATTTGCCTTCTTCTCATCACTGTTCTTCACTGTTCTAGATGGGGACTGATTTCCTCAATAACAACAGCACACAACTCATCCAAACCTTCTTACCAATGCAATATGAGTATGTTGACATCAATGACAACATTGGTTTACCTCATACTTGCAACAATCTCCCCCTTTGTCATTGATGGCAACATATGATGTGAAAAACCATCAAGACAAGAACTTCTCCTTTCTGTCACAGCTCCTCCTATCAGCATGTCTTCTCCTCCTTTACTGCCCCCTTTGATCATTAGCCACTCATTTTTCACATGTCTTCTCTCCCCCTTTGACATCAATGGCAAAGGGCTCATACTTGCAATTCTAATACATCAAAATCATACCAGCTGCTCCCCCTTAGTAGCAGCTCCCCATCATCAATCCGGATCACAAGATATGACTGTGATATCCATCGGACTGATGCACATCAGTGCATCCTATTTCATCACTGGAGGGGCCATGACCCCTAACTTCTCCCGGAGATATTCAAAAGAGTCCTTGGGAAGAGGTTTAGTAAAGATATCTACAATCTGATCCTTGGAGGGAACATACTCCAATCTGACTTCTTCCTTGTTCACTTGTTCTCTCAAAAAGTGAAACTTGATAGATATGTGTTGTCTTAGAATGCAATACCGAATTCTTAGAAATATTAATTGCACTTGAATTATCACAGAAAATTGTGATAGGCTCCTCATATTCAACTTTAGTGTCTCTTAGCATCTGCTTCATCCATAAGATTTGAGTGCAACTACCTACTGCTGCAATGTATTCTGCTTCAGTTGTACACAGAGATATTGCATCTTGTTTCTTGCTTAGCCAAGAAACCAATCTCTTCCCCAAAAGGAATGCTCCACCACTAGTGCTCTTCTGGTTGTCCATATCTCCTGCCCAATCTGCATCTGTAGATGCATGAAGAGATAAAATTAGATCTCTAGGGTACCATAGACCATATTCAATTGTTCCTTTCAAGTACCTAAAAATTCTTTTGATTGCCATAACATGAGATTCTCTAGGATTAGCCTAAAATCTTGCCACAAGACCAACAGCCTGCATTATATCTGGTCTAGTCTGAGTGAGATACAACAATCCACCAATCATTGATCTATACTTTGTCTGATCTGCCTTTGAAGAGTCATCATCTTTGCGCAACTTACATCTGGTTGCCATATGAGTGTTCATTGGCTTTGAATCTTCCATACCAAATTTTCTCAACAATTCTTTCACATATTTGGTCTGAGAAATGAAGATCCCTTTCTTTGTTTGAGTAATTTGCAGACCCAAGAAGAAATTCATTTCACCAAGCATAGACATTTCAAACTCACTGTTCATCTGATTTGCAAAAGTTTTGCACATACTATCTCTTCCTCCAAAAATGATATCATCCACAAACACTTCAACAATCAAAATGTTCTCATGATCAATTTTGAAATATAAGTTACTGTCAGCAGTGCCTTTATTGAATCCAATATGCATAAGATGCTTATCCAACCTTTCATACCATGCTCTTGGGGCTTGCTTCAATCCATACAATGCTTTCTTCAACTTGCAGACCATATCATCATTATCAGGCAATTGAAATCCATCCGGTTGTTCAATGTAAACTTCTTCTTCCAGATCACCATTTAGGAAGGCAGACTTGACATCCATCTGATATACTTTGAAGTCTTTGAAGGCAGCAAATGCAAAAAATAATCTGACTGCTTCAATTCTTGCCACAAGAGCAAAGGTCTCTTCAAAATCAATTCCTTCTATTTGAGAATAGCCTTTGCAGACCAATCTAGCTTTGTTTCTGATTACTTCACCAGCTTCATTCAGTTTGTTCCGGAAGACCCATTTGGTTCCAATCACATTCCTGTCTCTAGGTCTGGGAACAAGATCCCAAGTACGATTTTTCTCAATTTGCATCAATTCTTCCTTCATTGCTTTGGTCCAGTTTTCATCATTGCAAGCCTCATTTACTGTCTTAGGTTCAATCTTTGAAATCAAATAGTATTCATTTGAATCTTGAGCAATTCTTCTTCTTGTTTGTACCCCTTCACTTTTGTCACCTATGATCTAATCTTCAGAGTGATTTAGAGTTACATACGTTGGAACTTTGGGAGTTTCTTGCACTACTAATTCTTGATCAGGCTCATTCAGACAAACTTCTTCTTCCTGATTTACTGGATCAGTCTGGATCTAAATTTCAGAGGAGGAAGGAGCTCCTTGCACCAGAGGATCATTCTGATCATCTTCATCACATTCATAGAACCTTGAGGGCTTCTCAATTCCTTCATCAACTTTCACATTAGTACTTTCTATCATCTTCCTTAGGCTCTTATTGTAACACCGGTATGCTTTGCTTTGAGTGGAGTAACCTAAGAAAATTCCTTAATCACTTCTAGCATCAAACTTTCCTAGATCTTCATCTCTTTTAATATAACACTTGCTACCAAATACTTTGAAATATCTCACAGTTGGAGTGATGCCAAACCAAAGTTCATAGGGGGTCTTACCGGTATTGTTTCTGATTTGAACTCGATTGAGAGTGTAGACTGCAGTGCTGATAGCTTCTTTCCAAAACATCTGAGGAACATTTGCTTCCAACATCATTGTCTTGGTAGCTTCCTGAATGGTCTGGTTTTTTCTCTCAACTACTCCATTCTGTTGTGGAGTCCTAGGAGCAGACAACTGTCTCTTTATACCCTGCTTCTCACAAAAGTCAATGAACTCACCAGATGTAAATTCACCACCTCTATCAGACCTTAGACACTTCAGTTTCAATCCGGTTTGATTCTCTACCATAGCTTTGAAGATTTTGAACTTCTCAAGGGCTTTTGATTTCTCTTTTAGGAAGGTAACCCACATCATCTGGGAATGGTCATCAATTAGCAACATGAAATATCTATCACCTTGCAGACTCTTGATTCTTGTCGGACCATAGAGATTAGTATGTACTAATTCCAACAATTCGGTAGAGGACTGATCTTTGCTTTTGAAAGAGACTCTGCTCTATTTACCTAGCTGACATTCTTTGCACAAACTATTTGTAGGTTTCACCAATTTTGGAAGATCTCTTACAACCTAAATATTGCTTATCTTGATGATGTTATCAAAATTTACATGACACATTCTTCTATGCCATAACCAACTCTGATGAACTTAAACAAATAGACAACTTTTATTTGAACCAACCAGATGAAAGATATTACCTTTTGTTTGAGCACCGGATGCAATTTCAGTTTTGGAGCTTGTAAAGATTCTGCATTTTCCATTCTTGAATCAGTGATCATAGCCTTTGTCCACTAACTGACCAACACTGAGAAGATTGTGCTTCAATCCTTTAACATATAGTACATTACCTGTTTTGCTCTTTCCATCAAAGGAAATAGTTCCCCTACCTCTGATTCTGCTAGCAGAATTGTCACCAAACTTTACCATTCCTCCTTCATACCTTTCCAAATCTAAAAACTTATTCTTGTCTCCAGTCATATGGTGAGAGCATCCACTGTCAATAACCCAATCATTCTTTTCTTCCACTTGAGTAGCGAAAGCTTTTTCCACAACCTTGTGATTGACAGATTCAGAGGATATTAAATCTTCTTCCTCGATGGCAATAAACACCCATTCATTTCCAGATTTGCTTCCTAGTTCTGATTCATCATCTGTTACTCCTTCATTGTCATCTTCTTCATGAACATAATAGCAGTTCTTTTGAAATCTTTGTCTGTTAGTATTAGACCTTGCAGATCTTTTCGGACATCTTGAAGCAAAATGACCAATCTTATTGCAGTTGAAACACTTAAAGGGTAGTTTTCCTTCATACTTACCGGATCCTCTTGGCAGTCTCTTTGCAATGAGGGCTTCAAGTTGAGCTATTTCTACTTCCTCTTCTTCCATGTCTCTTCTTGCTTGATCATACCATGACATCTTCCTTGAAGAGTTTTCTCCTGGATTAAATCTTTGTTTGCCTTTCACATAGGCACTGGCTTTGAAAGCAGATTCAGTCTTGGGTGGATCATCTCCAAACTCGGTCATTTCAAATGCAGCTAGTTTGCCAGCCAATTGTTCTCTTGTGACAGTTGTGTGGGCTCTGAATTCATCAATGGCAGCAACCTTGATTTTGTAGGCAGCAGGAAGGGATCTAAGAATTTTGCAAACAATCTCATTTTCATCCAGAGTTCCACCAGCATTTATAATTCCACATACCAGCTCATTCACTCTTGGCATAAAGGTAGTGGTGTTTTCATCTTCTCTCATCTTCAATCTTTCAAATTTCCCTTTCAGACTTTGCAACCTTGCATTTTTGACAAACTCATCTCCTTCATATAGAAGTTCCAGTTTAGTCAAGAGCTCATATGCAGTTGGTAGGTCAATAACATTTGAGAGATCTGAGTCATTCAATGCGCTTAGAAGAGCTTCCTTGGTCTGCAAATTGTTTTCAGCATCTGTGATTTCATTCAAAGTTGTCGGACCACCTTGTGGACGTACATATGGTTTTGAGACCATGGCCAAGTATGCTTTTCCTAAACACTCCAAGTGACATTTCATGCGACCTTTCCAGAGAGTGAAGTTGGTTCCATCGAACTTCAGACTATCCTTCTTGTATGACGACATCCTGGATCTCCTCAAGCAGTTAAGCTCCTTTCAGAGGAACTTGGCTTTGATACCAATTGTTGGATCTAGGGCATACAACTGAGAGGGGGGGTGAATCAGTTGTACAAAACTTGGTCTTACTTCAAACACTTGATTCTTCTTTGTTAGTTAACAGCATATCAATTAACCATCCATGAAAGCATAATGCATAAACACAAGAGCAGATAAACATCAACACATTGAACACCAAGATTTTGATGTGGAAAACCTGGTTAAGGGAAAAACCACGGGGTGATTAACCCAAGGATTATTCTCTGTTAGAAGAATAAGAAAAAATGAATGGCACATGCCAATTAGTGCTCACTACCTGAGCACACTGCTCACTACCTGAGCACACTGCTCACAAAGAGGCACACTGCCTACAAGGAGACACAATGTCTACAAAGTGATAAGAATCACAATCTTGAACTGGAGAATGACATCTCTACCATGTCCGGATCAGTTCCATTTAAGCCCAAAAACCCTTGCTCTGCCTTTCACACTTCTCTTCGCTATGCCACACCCATCCACATGATCCACACCTCAAAATGAATTCTCAAACACTTATTTATACAAGACATCGACTTAGGAACAATCTTCTAAGTCGGCAAACATCACAATAACATTTGCAAGGCGTGTAGAACATCTGGTCAGCCTGTTACAAGAAGAACACCAACAACTGGTAGCCATAACATCAAATCCAACTCTAACTTTAATGTGGACCGCCAACATGAACTAGATATGATCCAATGATCATAATAACCTTCCCTGAATCATCAAAAGCATCTGCACTTCATCAGCTTACTGGAATTCTTCTCTTCATCATCCGGTACTTCAAGAACACAGTCTGTTGCCACTGTCACAATGCAAAAGGTACTTCCAGCCCTCAAAATCATACACAACTTGAGATGACACATCAAAAGGACATCCCAAACACTCCTTCCAATCCGTAGATTAGGAAAATACAATTCCGGACCTCACCAGACCTTTCTGTGATCCTTTGTCACCTCTGGGCACTTGCCGGAACCAGTTCCACACAGACAGCCATAACTTCTTCAGATCTTCATGCGGACCTCTGAAATCTTAACTGAAGCATGTCAAGACTCATATCTACAAACCCTTTAATCCACATCCTCTGGTTCTCAACCTATACAGTACATTTGCCTTCTTCTCATCACTATTCTTCACTGTTCCAGATGGGGACTAATTTCCTCAATAACAATAGCACACAACTCATCCAAACCTTCTTACCAATGCAATATGAGTATGTTGACATCAATGACAACATTGATTCACCTCATACTTGCAACAAATTCCACATATACATATCATAGCTGAAGCAAATTTAATACATGTATTTCTAAAGCATACCACAGTTCTTATAAACATAATGAAATCACATGACAATTTTCTTTTTAATATCACTCAATTAGTTTCCCTGTAATGTAAACATTAATCGGACATCACCCAATTAGTTTTTCCTATAAAATAAACATCTATCTAACATCACCTAATTTGTTTTCTCTTAAAGCAAACATCTAACCAACATCACCCAATTAGTTTTCCTTCAACATAATAAGGTTTACTAGTTTGAAAATCTGGGATCAACAGTCCCACAAATGTAAAAGTATCAACAACAGTAAGGTAATTAGTCACATGTACGGAAATGAAAAAGTGTAGGCCTCACATCCTCCCCCCTAAGACTGTACTTCCTCCTGGAGGTTATCAAAGAGGTGAGGATACAGAGTCCTCAGTCTCGCTGCATCCACTTTAGATACGTGCCAGTAAAATACTACGGCAGGTTTTGATATTTAAGTAAGCTTTTAAGGATAAAATACTTTCTTGCACCAAACAAGGTAAGTACAAAAGATACTTATGCAATAAGGAACTCATAAGATTATAAAGTATGATAACTAAATGTTATAAAGGCATAATCCTATTCACAAAGCACACTGTATTGATTGAAATCAACATAAGGAATTTCATGTTCATCAATCATTATCACACATGCATAAGGAATTCACACATCGTACAACCTGTTTATATAGAACATCAACTCATATATAGATACATCAATTACAGACCTTACATCTAAACACATATTTCATTCATCCACATTACAGGAATTAACTTCACAAGGCTCACATAAAGGTTTAGGGGGATGTCATAGTCTCATCATAGAACCAAGTAACCAATAACCAGTGCCAAGTAACCAAAGATCCAAGAACTAGGTAGAATGATGGTCTCAGGGCCACGCGCCTGGGGGCCCCTCCATACATTTCCACAATGACCCACCTCTTGTTTGTATAAGGGGTTTAGCCTCCAAGAGATAGCCAACATAAGAAACAAGATCACTAGGAAGGTAAGTGGATAATGACCAACCCATACTAGTCCACACTTACCCCCATCCTCAAAAGTTTTCCACATCTGCTTCCTTATATACACTCCACCAGAGGTCGCTCCATCGACATGGAGAGAAGAACATCACAACACAAGACCAGCACTAGAAAAATAGAAAGAACCTAGCTTAGCCAACACAGATATCCAGAAAAGCCAAGAGGAGAAGTCTCCAAAACCCAAAATAGAATAAATAAATAAATAAATAAATGCACGCAATTTCAACATTAAAACAATGTAACCATAGGGGTCACACAACAAAAGAAAGAATCAAAGGTTGTGGCTAAGCTACTTTTAGACAAGATAAAATAACATGGCTGGTCCACACAACCAAGATACAAAAAGATCACCAAACAACTAGAAGAAATAATCACAATCCAAGAAAGTGCACATTACATCACTATGTGACTAACATTAAGTCACCATCAATCTTGCGTTGTCTATAATGCTATGACACACGTGAATACGTGTTATGCATCTGGTATTTCTGTGATTAGTGGAAAGTGAATAGTAAATAGTGAAAAGTGAATAGTGAAATGGTCCCCATCCTAAGAAGAGACCCTCAAGGTGGCGGTAATTTCAAAAGCAATACTGCAACCCAAATGTCATTTATACAGTAGAATACAAACATCAATCCAATCACAGAGGATTTCCTCACAACTCCAAAAATAACAATTTATACAACAATAGGGAGATAATTTTCTTCTTTTGGAAAATCGACAAGGAATGAGCTATTAAAAGATCAGGCTCTCCATAAGACTTAAGGAATATTAATATTAATTTCTCCTCCTTCAAACTTAGCATTTTCAACCAAGCCCGTTCATTTGCCCTCTCTTCCATTTCTTGGAATTTAATTTTGATTGTATTTCTATCACATTCATTTTACCGTTTCTCTGAAATTTAATTTTGATTGTATTTCTATCTCATTCCCCTTCCCGTTGTGCAAGATCTTTTTATGTTATCTTATTTTTTTTCTTCACGTTCTTTATCGAACAACGTTAACACTGTATCCATTACATTATTCCTAATTTCTTGGTAAACTAGATCACTTAAACAGGCTTGGCTAACTTCACTCGACTCAGTCCCCCTAGGGTTCCGTTCTAGGTTTTAGTTCAACGTTTGAATTAATTTTAATAATCAACCTGTTCCTAAATAGGATTAACGGTACGTTAAACTTACTTAGTTCTCTTAGCCCTGTTCGGAAATGCCACGCATTTTCTCCTCTTTATTTTCCAAGGTTAGCTGTTCTTTCTCTTTCTTTTTTCTTTTCTTCAATTAGATGTTTATTCCCTAAATCTACAGTTGAGTTTAAAATGGCCACTCATGGAATGCCTATGATGGCTTGTTTGCGTTTATTTTCAGTGTCCTTTGTAGATGAAGGGATCATACTTTCCTCTTCATTTTCCTGTCATTTAATTTGGGATAATTGTTAAAACTTCCGAGAAACTCTTCCTTAAAATTAAAATATATTTACCTATGCTCTTTTTAAGTTGTAATTGTATAAATAATGTATTTTTGAATTGCAACTCTGAGTTTAAACATCTATTTAATTCATATTATACATTATGCATAAATAAATCCCACTTTCCTCGATTAAAATTTCTATTTCAAGTCAAATGTTTTAAACTACATATAGTTTGCCTTCAAATGGATAGTGAAAAGTGAATAGTAAAAGCAAATAGTGAATAGTAAAAATAAATAGTGATTAGTGAAAAGTGAATAGTAAATAGTGAAAAGTGAATAGTAAAAGTGAATAGTGAAAGTGAATAGTGAATAGTGAATAGTGAAATGGTCCCCATCCTAGAAAGAGACCCTCAAGGTGGCGGTAATTTCAAAAGCAATACTGCAACCCAAATTTCATTTCTTTCATGGTAGTAAAATTACAACTTGACTTATAACAAAATTTAAAACTAATATTTCTACTAAGCTTGCACAAAAATAATACTTTTACAAACTTAATTAAAATATCAACTAACTCACAACTTTGCAAATAGAAGAAGGAACTAGACAAGTCTAATATCCTTTTAAAAACAAATTTTCTCTTCCTTTCCTCATTTTAAAATGGTAAAACTTACTGAACAGTAGAATACAAACATCAATCCAATCACAGAGGATTTCCTCACAACTCCAAAAATAACAATTTATACAGCAATAGGGAGATAATTTTCTCCTTTTGGAAAGTCGACAAGGAAGGAGCTATTAAAAGATCAGGCTCTCTACAAGACTTAAGGAAAATAAAATATTTTCTAAGATCCAATAATCTTCTCCAAGCTTCACAATAAGCTCCCAGAAAACCTACATATCACACAAGGAAAGAAACACCACACAAGCTGCTTTCCTCCCTACCGTAGACCCGCAAGAGGGTCACCCCCAAGCTAGGGAGATCATCCACACACCCAGAGTAGAATAGACCAAAAACCACTTCACAACAATAGAAACAAACAACACACAACACCCATGGTTTTACTCACAACACAAAAACTCAACTAAGGTGAGTTTAAAGAGGGTAGGGAAGTAGACTCACTCAACTCAAGGGTGTCATTCTTATCAACATTTTATCCCAGCTTTTCTCATGGCCTCAAGCCAACAAAATTAACTCTTCTCATGGCCTCAAGCCAACCAAATAATCAAAATCCTAGGGATATCACAATAGGTTCTCAAGCCTTATAACCATTTGCTTGAAATTCATAAAAATGCCCTCAAGGCTTCCATTTTCCAAGAACAAGAATGTACCCAAGGAGGTTCACACCTCCCCTACCCCATACATGATGAGCATTGTCTTCCAAGTGGAAGAAGCTCTTTCAACACCCAATAAATTCCCCACAATAACAGAAATACCACATAGACAACATTTGCATAACAACATTCATCAACAAGTAACAAAAAATACAAGGGTGAGAAAACTTTCTCACTAACCTTAACAAGCCCTATTATGGATGTAGTTGATGAAGAGCTCCACACTTAGTCTCCTCTCCAATTTCCTTCCTCCAAAGAAAAAAACTCCCTTCCTTCTACACTAGGATTTCTCCCTTTTATAACTCTTTTCCACTATCCCAAGTGGGATTAAAAAAATAACCCCACTCATTTTCCACTATCTCAAGTGGGATAACCCCACTCATTTTTCACTATCTCAAGTGGGATCGAAAAATATATCCCCACTATCCCAAGTGGAATTAAAAAATATCCCCACCCATGAAGGACCACACCACTTCATGGGGACTCTCACCAAAAGTGAGGGAACAAGAAGATAAGCCCCTCCATTATTGGTGGGCCATGGAGTCATTTCAAGCATTGGAAATGGAGAAAGGATGGGCTTGAGTGTTGATCCCACTCATCCTATCCTTCCCATGCCTTCAAATTCATCACTTAACTGCATTGTGAAGTTAAGGTGACCATACGGAGGTTAACTAAGGGTTACCTTAGTCAAAAGGGACCCTAGACCCATGGGGTATAACCCAGGGTCAACTTTTAACCTAGTTAGGACACCCAGGGTTAAGTTAAGACACAAGAAAAGGGTCACAAATTTTAAAATTAAAAAATAAGATAAACTTTAAAAACAATTCTTACAACACATATCATAATTCAAATTTACAAGAGGGTAGACCTAACCCATTCAACCTTATGCAAGACAATATTACAACATTACAATACTGCACCAAACATAGAGTTGATATTGGTTCCTCGTGGAACTAGATCTGCTTCATAAGGGATTACAACATCAGGTGTGAAATAATCTCCTGTATCTGTGGTTTTGTTAGAAATACTTGCACACTCAATCTCAAAGTTAATTCCACATATACATATCATAGCCGAAGCAAATTTAATACATGCGTTTCTAAAGCATACCTCGGTTCTTATAAATATAATGAAATCACATGACAATTTTCTATCTAACATCACCCAATTAGTTTTCCTGTAATGTAAACATTAATTGGACATCACCCAATTAGTTTTCCTAATAGAATAAACATCTATATAACATCACCTAATTTGTTTTCTCTTAGAGCAAACATCTAACTAACATCACCTAATTAGTTTTCCTTTAACATAATAAGATTTAATAGTTTGAAAATCTAGGATCAATAGTCCCACAAATATAAAAGTATCAGCAACAGTAAGCTAAATAGTCACATGTACGGAAATAAAAAAGTGTAGGCCTCACATCCTCCCCCCCTAAAACTGTACTTCCTCCTGGAAGTCATCAAAGAGGTAAGGATACAGAGTCCTCAGTCTCGCTGCATCCTCCCATGTTGCAGTGACCTCGTCATGCATGTCCCACTGGACCTTAACCTGGTCCAGCTCTCGACCTCGAAGGCCCAGCGTCTGATACTAATTAATCAACGTTGCAGAATAATAATGTGCCTAATTATGCCTAGTGTTTAAACTTTATGCTCTGATACCAAATGTCATGCCCACATTTCCCATGCAGTCACAACACGCAACACACGTGTCATGTCCACATGCGCCATGTGGTCATGACACGAAATACTAAAAATTAAATAATTATAGTGATCCTCATTTAATTAACAGACTTTTCACTAATCACTATCATTTTTACCATGAAGTAATTTAATAATTGTTTAAACTTTACGCTCTGATACCAAATTAGTTTTAATATTGTAGACTAATATATTAACTTTAAACTCAACTTAATTTAAATCCCACTTGAGATAGTGGAAAATGAGTGGAGTTATTTTTTAATCCCACTTGAGATAGTGAAAAATGAGTGGGGTTATTTTTTTAATCCCACTTGGGATAGTGGAAAAAAGTTATAAAAGGGAGAGATCCTAGTGTAGAAGGGAGGGAGTCTTTTCTTTTGGAGGAAGGAGAACTTGGAAGAGGAGGCTAGGTGTGGAGCTCTTTTTCAACTATATCCATAATGGGGCTTGTAAAGGTTAGTGAGCAAGTTTACTCACCCTTGTATGTTCTATTACTTGTTTGATGAATGTTGTTTTGCAAAGGTTGTCTATGTGGTATTTCTGTTATTTTGGGTTTGTGATGGGTGTTTGAAAGAGCTTCTTCCACTTGGAAGATAATGCTCATCATGTGTGGGGAAGGGAAGGTGTGAACCTCCTCGGGTATATTTTTGTTCTTAGAAAATGGAAGCCTTGAGAGTATCTTTATGAATTTTGAGCAAATGGTTATAAGGCTTGAGAGCCTAATTGTGATATCCCTAGGATTTTGATTATTTGGTTGGCTTGAGGCCATGAGAAAAGTTAATTTTGTTGGCTTGAGGCCATGAGAAAAGCTATGATAAAATGTTGAGAAGAATGACACCCTTGAGTTGAGTGAGTCTACTTCCATACCCTCTTCAAACTCACCTTAGTTGAGTTTTTGTGTTGTGAGTAAAACCATGGGTGTTTGTGTGTTGGTTGCTTTGATTGATTGTTATGCAATGTTGTGAAGTGTTATTGGACTATTCTTCCTAGGTGTGTGGATGATCTCCCTAGCTTGGGGGTGACCCTCTTGCGGGTCTACGGTATGGAGGAGAGTAACTTGTGTGGTGTTTCTTTCCTTGTGTGATATGAAGGTTTTCTGGGAGCTTATTGTGAAGCTTGGAGAAGATTATTGGATCTTAAAAAATATTTTATTTTCCTTAAGTCTTATGGAGAGCCTGATCTTTTAATAGCTCCTTCCTTGTCGATTTTCCAAAAGGAGAAAATTATCTCCCTAGTATTGTATAAATTGTTATTTTTGGAGTTGTGAGGAAATCCTCTGTTATTGGATTGATGTTTGTATTCTATTGTTCATTAAGTTTTACCATTTTAAAATGAAGAAAGGAAGAGAAAATTTGTTTTTAAAAGGATATTAGGCTTGTCTAGTTTCTTCTTCTTCTACTTGCAAAGTTGTGAGTTAGTTGATGTTTTAATTAAGTTTGTAAAAGTATTATTTCTGTGCAAGATTAGTAGAAATATTAGTTTTAAATCACGTGGTATCCTGACTTAGGTAAATCTCATGAATTACATTTGAAAAATAGTTGTTTTAGGTGATAGATCATTTTTCAACAAAGCACGGTCATCTGTTTCTTCTTTCCATTTTTTAGAATTTAATATTAATTTCTCCTTCTTCAGACTTAGCATTTTCAACCAAGCCCGTTCATTTGCCCTCTCTTCCTTTTCTTGGAATTTAATTTTGATTGTATTTCTATCACATTCATTTTACCGTTTCTCTGAAATTTAATTTTGATTGTATTTCTATCTCATTCCCCTTCCCGTTGTGCAAGATCTTCTTATGTTATCTTTTTCTTTTTCTTCACGTTCTTTATCGAACAATGTTAACACTATATCCTTTACATTATTCCTAATTTCTTGGTAAACTAGATCACTTAAACAGGGTTGGCTAACTTCACTCGACTTAGTCCCCCTAGGGTTCCATTCTAGGTTTTAGTTCAACGTTTGAATTAATTTTAATAATCAACTTGTCCCTAAATAGGATTAATGGTAGGTTAAACTTACTTAGTTCTCTTAGCCCTGTTCGGAAATGCCGCGCATTTTCTCCTCTTTGTTTTCCAAGGTTATCTATTCTTTCTCTTTCTCTCTATTTTTTTTCAATTGGACATTTATTCTCTAAATCTACAGTTGAGTTTAAAATAGCCACTCATGGAATGCCTGTGATGGCATGTTTGTGTTTATTTTTAGTGTCCTTTGTAAATGAAGGGATCATACTTTCCTCTTCATTTTCCTGTCATTTAATTTGGGATAATTGTTAAAACTTCCAAGAAACTCTTAAAATTAAAAGATATTTACCTATGCTCTTTTTAAATTGTAATTGTATAACAATGTATTTCTGAATTGCAACTCTAAGTTTAAACATCTTTACAATTCGTATTATATATTATGCATAAATAAATCTCACTTTCCTCGATTAAAATTTCTATTTCAAGTCAAATGTTTTAAACTACATATAGTTTGCTTTTAAATGAATAGTGAAGAGTAAATAGTAAAAGTAAATAGTGAATAGTAAAAATGAATAGTGATTAGTGGAAAGTGAATAGTAAATAGTGAAAAGTGAATAGTGAATAGTGAATAGTGAAATGGTCCCCATCCTAGGAAGAGACCCTCAAGGTGGCGGTAATTTCAAAAGCAATACTACAACCCAAATTTTATTTCTTTCATGGTAGCAAAATTACAACTTGACTTATAACAAAATTTAAAACTAATATTTCTACTGAGCTTGCACAGAAATAATACTTTTACAAACTTAATTAAAATATCAACTAACTCACAACTTTGCAAGTAGAAGAAGAAGAAACTAGACAAGCCTTATATCCTTTTAAAAAAAAATTTCTCTTCCTTTCTTCATTTTAAAATGGTAAAACTTAATGAACAGTAGAATATCCTTTGGTTTTATCCTATTTTTTTATGTGGAGTTGCATGACATTTTTAAATTCCACTTGGGATAGTGGGGATATTTTTTCAATTCCACTTGGGATAGTGGGGATATTTTTTTAATTCCACTCATGAAGGACCACACCACTTCATGGGGACTCTCACTAAAAGTGAGGGAACAAGAAAATAAGCTCCTCCATTATTGGTGGACCATGGAGTTATTTTATTATTAAGATATTTTAATATATTACATTATTATAGGTAAATCAACGTTTGAATAGTGAATAGTTTAAACTTTACGCTCTGATACCAATTAGGGTTACTCAAGTCAAAAGTGACTCTAGACCCAATTATTTATTAGTTATTAATATTAGAAATTTAATTTTGATTGTATTTCTATCACGTTCATTTTACCGTTTCACTGAAATTTAATTTTGATTGTATTTCTATCTCATTCCCCTTCCCGTTGTGCAAGATCTTCTTATGTTATCCTTTTTTTTTTCTTCACGTTCTTTATCGAATAGCAATAACACTACATCCTTTACATTAATCCTAATTTCTTGGTAAACCAGATCACTTACACAAATAAACATTTTCATTCATCCACATTACATGAATTAACTTCACAAGGCTCAGATAAAGGTTTATGGGAATGTCATAGTCTCCTCATAGAACCAAGTAACCAATAACCAGTGCCAAGTAACCAAAGATCCAAGAATCAGGTAGAATGATGGTCTCAGGCCACGCGCCTGGGGCCCCTCCATACATTTCCACAATGACCTACCTCTTGTTTGTATAAGGGGTTTAGCCTCCAAGAGATAGCCAACATAAGAAACAAGATCACTAGGAAGGTAAGTGGATAATGACCAGCCCATACTAGTCCACACTTACCCCCATCCTCAAAAGTTTCCTTTTTCATACTTATAAATAAAGATCAAATAATAGTTATTCACAAACATAACCTAAAAATTTGTCGATATAACTTAGTGTGGAAAAGGAGTGGGGGTATTTTTTAATCCCACTTGAGATAGTGGAAAATGAGTGGGATTATTTTTTTTAAATCCCACTTGAGATAGTGGAAAATGAGTGGGGTTATTTTTTAATCCCACTTAAGATAGTGGAAAATGAGTGGGGTTATTAAGGAGGAAGTCTTTTCTTTTATTAAGGGGATCACTAACCTTAACAAGTAACAGAAAATACAAGGGTGAGAAAACTTGCTCACTAACCTTAACAAGCCCTATTATGGTGTAGTTGATGAAGAGCTCCACACTTAGTCTCCTCTCCAATTTCCTTCCTCCAAAGAAAAAATTCTTTTTTTTCTACACTAGGATTTCTCCCTTCTATAACTCTTTTCCACTATCCTAAGTGGGATTAAAAAATAACCCCACTGCTTTTCCACTATCTCAAGTGGGATAAAAAAATAACCCCACTCATTTTCCACTATCTCAAGTTGGATTTAAAAAAAGGAAGAGAGTCACAAATTCGTATTAAATAGAAAATCGACAAGGAAGGAGCTATCAAAAACTTAATGAGGGTCAAGTAATAATTTAAGTTGAAAAGTTAAAGTTTGTTGGCTTGAGGCCATGACAGAAGTTGTGATAAAATGTTGAGAAGAATGACACCCTTGAGTTGAGTGAGTCTACTTCCCTACCCTCTTTAAACTCACATTAGTTGAGTTTTTGTGTTGTGTAATATCCATGGGTGTATGTGTGTTTTGGTGTGTTGTTTCTACCTTGTTGTAAAGTGGTATTTTTAGAATACCCTAGGTGTGTGGATAATCTCCCTAGCTCGGGGGTGACCCTCTTGCGGGTCTACGGTAGGGAGGAGAGTAGCTTGTGTGGTGTTTCTTTCCTTGTGTGATATGCAGGTTTTCTAGGAGCTTATTGTGAAGCTTGAATAAGATTATTAGATTTTAGAAAATATTTTATTTTCCTTAAGTCTTATGGAGAGCCTGATCTTTTAATAACTCTTTCCTTGTCGATTTTCCAAAAGGAGAAAATTATCTCCCTATTGTTGTATAAATTGTTATTTTTGGAGTTGTGAGGAAATCCTCTGTGATTGGTTTGATGTTTGTATTCTACTGTTCATTAAGTTTTATCATTTTGAAATGAAGAAAGGAAGAGAAAATTTGTTTTTAAAAGGATATTAGGCTTGTCTAGTTTCTTCTTCTTCTACTTGCAAAGTTGTGAGTTAGTTGATGTTTTAATTAAGTTTGTAAAAGTATTATTTTTATGTATGCTTAGTAGAAATATTAGTTTTAAATTATGCTATAAGTCAAGTTGTAATTTTGCTGCCATGAAAGAAATGAAATTTGGGTTACAGTATTGCTTTTGAAATTACCGCCACCTTGAGGGTCTCTTCCTAGGATGGGGACCATTCACTATTCATTATTCACTTTCACTATTCACTTTTACTAGTCACTTTTCACTATTTATTATTCACTTTTCACTAATCACTATTTATTTTTACTATTCACTATTTACTTTTACTATTCACTATTCACTATTCATTTGAAGGCAAACTATAAAACAAATGTTGTTCAAAAAATGCGGTCACAACACATATTCACGCGTGTCATGTTCACATGCGCCATGTGGTCATGATACGAAATACCAAAAAATTTTCCCACTCTTCCCTAGAAATCCCCTCGCACACGTAGGCGTGCTCGGCGGCATATGCTTAAGGTGAAAACAATACAGTTGTCGGCGAGGTACCAAGTACATGTGTGCACACCCTACGCAAGGAAACGTGTAGTTTCCTGACTTAGGTTAATCTCATGAATTATATTTGAACATTAGTTGTTTTAGGTGATAGATCTTTTTTCAGCAAAGCACGATCATCTGATTCTCCTTTCCATTTTCTGAAATTTAATATTTATTTCTCCTCCTTTAGACTTAGCATTTTCAACCAAGCCTATTCATTTGCCCTCTCTTCCTTTTCTTAGAATTTCATTTGGGATAATTGTTAAAACTTCCGAGAAACTCTTCCTTAAAATTAAAATATATTTACCTATGCTCTTTTTAAATTGTAATTGTATAAACAATGTATTTCTGAATTGTAACTCTGAGTTTAAACATCTATTCAATTCGTATTATACATTATACATAAATAAATCCCACTTTCTTCGATTAAAATTTCTGTTTCAAATCAAATGTTTTAAACTACATATAGTTTGCCTTCAAATTAATAGTGAAAAGTGAATAGTAAAAGTAAATAGTGAATAGTAAAAATGAATAGTGATTAGTGGAAAATAAATAGTAAATAGTGAAAAGTGAATAGTAAAAGTGAATAGTGAATAGTGAATAGTGAATAGTGAAATGGTCCCCATCCTAGGAAGAGACCCTCAAGGTGGCGGTAATTTCAAAAGTAATACTGCAACCCAAATTTCATTTCTCTCATGGTAGCAAAATTACAACTTGACTTATAACAAAATTTAAGACTAATATTTCTACTAAGTTTGCATAGAAATAATACTTTTACAAACTTAATTAAAACATCAACTAACTCACAACTTTACAAGTAGAAGAAAAAGAAACTAGACAAGCCTAATATCCTTTTAAAAACAAATTTTCTCTTCCTTTCTTCATTTTAAAATGGTAAAACTTAATGAATAGTAGAATACAAACATCAATCCAATAACAGAGGATTTCCTCACAACTCTAAAAATAACAATTTATACAACAATAGGGAGATAATTTTCTCCTTTTAGAAAATTGACAAGGAAGGAGCTATTAAAAGATCAGGCTCTCCATAAGACTTAAGGAAAATAAAATATTTTTTAAGATCCAATAATCTTCTCTAAGCTTCACAATAAGCTCCCAAAAAACCTGCATATCACACAAGGAAATAAACACCACACAAGCTGCTCTCCTCCCTACTGTAGACCCACAAGAGGGTCACCCCCGAGCTAGGGAGATCATCCACACACCTAGGGTAGAATAGACTAAAAACCACTTCTCAACAATAGAAACAAACAGCACACAACACCCATGGTTTTACTCACAACATAAAAACTCAACTAAGGTGAGTTTAAAGAGGGTAGGGAAGTAGACTCACTCAACTCAAGGGTGTCATTCTTCTCAACATTTTATCACAGCTTTTCTCATGGCCCCAAGCCAACAAAATTAACTTTTCTCATAGCCTCAAGCCAACCAAATAATCAAAATCCCAGGGATATCACAATTAGGCTCTCAAGCCTTATAACCATTTGCTGAAAATTCATAAAAATGCCCTCAAGGCTTCCATTTTCTAAGAATAAGAATGTACCTGAGGAGGTTCACACCTCCCCTACCCCATACATGATGAGCATTGTCTTCCAAGTGGAAGAAGCTCTTTCAAACACCCATCACAAAACTAAAATAACAGAAATACCACATAGACAACCTTTGCAAAACAACATTCATCAAACAAGTAATAGAACACACTAGGGTGAATAAACTTGCTCACTAACCTTTACAAACCCTATCATGGATGTAGTTGAAGAAGAGCTCCACACCTAGCCTCCTCTTCCAAGTTCTCCTTCCTCCAAAAGAATAGACTCCCTCCTTTCTACACTACATCCATAATAGGGCTTGTTAAGGTTAGTGAGCAAGTTTTCTCACCCTTGTATTTTCTGTTACTTATTTGATGAATGTTGTTATGCAAATGTTGTCTATGTGGTATTTTTGTTATTATGGGAATTTGATGGGTGTTTGAAAGAGCTTCTTCCACTTGGAAGATAATGCTCATCATGTATGGGGAAGGGAAGGTGTGAACCTCCTTGGCTACATTCTTGTTCTTAGAAAATGGAAGCCTTGAGGGCATTTTTATGAATTTTGAGCAAATGGTTATAAGGCTTGTGAGCCTAATTGTGATATCCCTGGGATTTTGATTATTTGGTTGGCTTGAGGCCATGAGAAAAGTTAATTTTTTTGGCTTGAGGCCATGAGAAAAGCTATGATAAAATGTTGAGAAGAATGACACCCTTGAGTTGAGTGAGTCTACTTCCCTACCCTTTTTAAACTCACCTTAGTTGAGTTTTTGTGTTGTGAGTAAAACCATGGGTGTTTGTGTGTTGGTTGCTTTGATTGATTGTTATGCAATGTTGTGAAGTGTTACTGGACTATTTTTCCTAGGTGTGTGGATAATCTTTTTAGCTCGGGGGTGACCCTCTTGCAGATCTACGGTAGGGAGGAGAGCTAGTTGAGTGGTGTATTTTTCTCTTGTGTGATATGCAGGTTTTCTAGGAATTTATTGTGAAGCTTGGAGAAGGTTATTGGATCTTAGAAAATATTTTATTTTCCTTAAGTCTGAAGGAGAGCCTGATCTTTTAATAGCTCCTTCCTTGTCAATTTTCCAAAAGGAGAAAATTATCTCCCTATTGTTGTATAAATTGTTATTTTTGGAGTTGTGAGGAAATCCTCTGTGATTGGATTGATATTTGTATTCTACTGTTCATTAATTTTTACCATTTTAAAATGAAGAAAGTAAGAGAAAATTTGTTTTTAAAAGGATATTAGGCTTGTCTAGTTTCTTCTTCTTCTACTTGCAAAGTTGTGAGTTAGTTGATGTTTTAATTAAGTTTGTAAAAGTATTATTTCTGTGTAAACTTAGTAGAAATATTAGTTTTAAATTTTGTTATAAGTCAAGTTGTAATTTTGCTACCATGAAAGAAATGAAATTTGGGTTGCAGTATTGCTTTTGAAATTACCGCCACTTTGAGGGTCTCTTCCTAGGATGGGGACCATTTCACTATTCACTATTCACTATTCACTATTCACTATTCACTATTTACTTTTACTATTCACTTTTCACTATTTACTATTCACTTTTCACTAATAACTATTTATTTTTACTATTCACTATTTACTTTTACTATTCACTTTTCACTATTTATTTGAAGGCAAACTGTATGTAGTTTAAAACATTTGACTTGAGATAGAAATTTTAATCAAGGAAAGTCGGATTTATTTATGCATAATGTATAATATGAATTGAATAGATGTTTAAACTCAGAGTTGCAATTCAGAAATACATTGTTTATACAATTACAATTTAAAAAGAGCATAGGTAAATATATTTTATTTTTAAGGAAGAGTTTCTCGGAAGTTTTAAC
Source organism: Cunninghamia lanceolata (assembly GCA_027924645.1). Taxonomy (NCBI): domain Eukaryota; kingdom Viridiplantae; phylum Streptophyta; class Pinopsida; order Cupressales; family Cupressaceae; genus Cunninghamia; species Cunninghamia lanceolata. The sequence continues at coordinate 17,107,755 of BSBN01000112.1, read as the reverse complement.
AATTATCCCAAATTAAATGACAGGAAAATGCAGAGGAAAGTATGATCCCTTCATTTACAAAGGACACTGAAAATAAATGCAAACAAGCCATCACAGGTATTCCATGAGTGGCCATTTTAAACTCAACTGTAGATTTAGAGAATAAACGTCTAATTGAAAAAAGAGAGAGAAAGAGAAAGAACAACTAACCTTGGAAAACAAAGAGGAGAAAATGCATGGCATTTCCAAATAGGGCTAAGAAAACTAAGTAAGTTTAACCTAACGTTAATCATGTTTAGGAACAAGTTGATTATTAAAATTAATTCAAACGTTGAACTAAAACCTAGAGCGGAACCCTAGGGGGACTGAGTCAAGTGAAGTTAACCAACCCTGTGTAAGTGATCTGGTTTACCAAGAAATTAGGAATAATGTAAAGGATGTAGTGTTATTGCTGTTCGATAAAGAACGTGAAGAAAAAAAAGAATAACATAAGAAGATCTTGCACAACGGGAAGGGGAATGAGATAGAAATACAATCAAAATTAAATTTCAGAGAAATGGTAAAATGAACGTGATAGAAATATAATTAAATTAAATTTCAAGAAAAGGAAGAGAGGGCAAATGAATGGGCTTGGTTGAAAATGTTAAGTCTGAAGGAGGAGAAATTAATATTAAATTTCAAAAAATGGAAAGAAGAATTAGATGATCGTGCTTTGCTGAAAAATGATCTATCACCTAAAACAACTATTGTTCAAATATCATTAATGAGATTAACCTAAGTCAAGAAACCACGTGTTTCCTTGCGTAGGGTGTGCGCACATGTACTTGGTACGCTATAGTCAACTGTATTGTTTTCGCCTTAAGCATACGCCGCCGAGCATGCCTACACATGCGAGGGGATTGCTAGGGAAGCATGGGAAATTTTTCGGTATTTCGTGTCATGACCACATGGCACATGTGGACATGACACGTGTGATGTGTGTTGTGACCGCATGGGAAATGTGGGGAGTTTAAACATCTATTCAATTCGTATTATACATTATGCATAAATAAATCCCACTTTCCTCGATTAAAATTTCTATTTCAAGTCATGTTTTAAACTACATATAGTTTGCCTTCAAATGAATAATGAAAAGTGAATAGTAAAAGTAAATAGTGAATAGTAAAAATGAATAGTGATTAGTGGAAAGTGAATAGTAAATAGTGAAAAGTGAATAGTAAAAGTGAATAGTGAATAGTGAATAGTGAAATGGTCCCCATCCTAGGAAGAGACCCTCAAGGTGGTGGTAATTTCAAAAGCAATACTGCAACCTAAATTTCATTTCTCTCATGGTAGTAAAATTACAACTTGACTTATAACAAAATTTAAAACTAATATTTCTACTAAGCTTGCACAGAAATAATATTTTTACAAACTTAATTAAAATATCAACTAACTCACAACTTTGCAAATAGAAGAAGAAGGAACTAGACAAGTCTGATATCCTTTTAAAAATAAATTTTCTCTTCCTTTCCTCATTTTAAAATGGTAAAACTTAATGAACAATAGAATACAAACATCAAACCAATCATAGAAGATTTCCTCACAAATCCAAAAATAACAATTTATACAATAATAGGGAGATAATTTTCTCCTTTTGGAAAATCGACAAGGAAGGAGCTATTAAAAGATCAGGCTCTCCATAAGACTTAAGAAAAATAAAATATTTTCTAAGATCCAATAATCTTCTCCAAACTTCACAATAAGCTCCCAGAAAACCTGCAAATTACACAAGGAAAGAAACACCACACAAGCTGCTCTCCTCCCTACCGTAGACCTGCAAGAGGGTCACCCCCGAGCTAGGGAGATCATCCACACACCCAGGAAGAATAGTCTAGTAACACTTCACAACATTGCATAACAATCAATCAAAGCAACCAACACACAAACACCCATGGTTTTACTCACAACACAAAAACTCAACTAAGGTGTGTTTGAAGAGGGTAGGTAAGTAGACTCACTCAACTCAAGGGTGTCATTCTTCTCAACATTTTATCACAGCTTTTCTCATGGCCTCAAGCCAACAAAATTAACTTTTCTCATGGCCTCAAGCCAACCAAATAATTAAAATCCCAGGGATATCACAATTAGGCTCTCAAGCCTTATAACCATTTGCTCAAAATTCATAAAAATGCCCTCAAGGCTTCCATTTTCTAAGAACAAGAATGTTCCTGAGGAGGTTCACACCTCCCCTACCCCATACATGATGAGCATTGTCTTCCAAGTGGAAGAAGCTCTTTCAACACCAAATAAATTCCCCACAATAACAGAAATACCACATAGAAAATATTTGCATAACAACATTCATCAACAATTAACATAAAATACAAGGTTGAGAAAACTTGCTCACTAATGTTAACAAGCCCTATTATGGATGTAGTTGATGAAGAGCTCCACACTTAGTCTCCTCTCCAATTTCCTTCCTCCAAAGAAAAAACTCCTTCTTTTCTACACTAGGATTTCTCCCTTTTATAACTCTTTTTTACTATCCCAAGTGGGATTAAAAAATAACCCCTCATTTTCTACTATCTCAAGTGGGATAACCCCACTCATTTTCCACTATCTCAAGTGGGATTAAAAAATACCCCCACTCCTTTTCCACTACCTCAAGTGGGATAAAAAAATAACCCCACTCATGAAGTCCCCCACTATAGCCCTTTTCCAACACATGGAGGAATAAAATATAATAGGTAAAATAGAAATAAAAAGGTAGTGGATGACACACCACCCTTTTTATGGGGAACTCCCACCAAAAGAGAGGCATAAAGAGATAAAGCACTCCATTATTTAGGGGATCATGGAGTCATTCCATGACTTGGAAGTGGGCTTGAGTGTTGATTCCACTCATCCTATCCTTTCCATACCTCAAAATTCATCACTTAACTTCACTGTGAAGTTAAGATGACCATACAGAGGTTAATCAAAAGTTATCCTAGTCAAAGGTGACCCTAGACCCATGGGGTATAACCTAGGGTCAATTTAAACTTAGTTAGGACACCCAGGGTCAAGTTAAGACACAAGAAAAGGGCCTCAAATTTTAAAATTTAAAAATAAGATAGAATTCAAAAATAATTCTTATAACACATATCATAATTCAAATTTACAAGAGGGTAGACCCAACCCATTCAACCTCATTCAAGACAACATTACAACATTAAATCAAACATAGAGTTGATCTCAGTTCCTCGTGGAACCAGATCGGCTTCACAAGGGATTATGACATAAGGTGTGGAATAATCTCCTGTATCTGTGGTTTTGTTAGAAATACCTACACACTCAATCTCAAAGTTAATTTCACATATACATATCATAGCCAAAGCAAATTTAATACATGCGTTTCTAAAGCATACCTCAGTTCTTATAAACATAATGAAATCACATGACAATTTTCTATCTAACATCACCCAATAAGTTTTCTTGTAATGTAAACATTAATTAGACATCACCCAATTAATTTTTCTAATAGAATAAAAATCTATATAACATCACCCAATTTGTTTTCTCTTAAAGCAAACATCTAACTAACATCACCCAATTAGTTTTCCTTTAACATAATAAGATTTAATAGTTTTAAAATCCGGGAACAACAGTCCCATAAATATAAAAATACCAACAACAGTAAGCTAAATAGTCACATGTACGGAAATGAAAAAGTGTAGGCCTCACAAATAGAAAGCTTTGGTTGGGCCAAAGTAAGTAGGTAAACTTTGTGCTGCAATATTTTTGGCATGACAAATATAAAATCAATGAGTGTTCCTATTTTTATGGGAACTAAGATTTTAGTTCAGTAGTATCCTATGACACCCATAAAGATGGAGGATATATCTAGTTTTCCTTATGCTAGCATAATTGGTAGTTTTATGTATGTTATGATCTACAATAGACCAAACAATTCCCAAGTAGTGGGAGTCCTAAGTCATTTTATAGCTAATCCTAGATGTAAGCATTAGGATGTAGTGAAGGTCTTTAGGTTCTTACGAGTACTTCTAGGTACTTCAATTGATATCATAGTGATATTTCAGAGGACCAAGACTCAATGGATGGTTGTGGATTTGTGGATCCTAATTAGGCAAGTAATGTCGATAGCAAAAGATATATTAGTTGGTATGTTTTAAACTTCTTTGGTGGTGCAATCAATTGGTTGACAAAGTGGTAGGCTATGGTCACTTTGTCCACTATTGAGGCTGAGTATGTGGTAGCTACTCAAGTTGTAAAGAGGCCATATGGCTTTAAAGACTATGTTCATATGTTGGGCTATGTCTAAGAGCTATTACAGTTTAATATGACATTCAGAGTGTCTTCTAGTTGGTAAAGAATTTGACCTTTCATGTGAGGACAAAGCATATAGATATCTAGTACCATTTTGTTCAAGACATGGTAGAGGATGGAAGAGTGATGTTGGAGAAGGTAAATACTTTAATTAATGTTATAGATGCATTGATGAAATTGGTGAGCCCAAATAAGTTCAGGCGATGTTGCTAGTCTATGGGCCTCATGACCCTTAGTAGTTAGTTGACAGTATTTTTACTTGCCTTTCTCTTGCAAAGTATATGATGGGTGGGAGAATGTTGGGATAGCTATGTCATACACCTTACAATCCTAACATTTGGTTTATCATTTATTTACTATATGTAAGCCCTCTTGAAAAAGGGTGTCCCACTTATGACTTGACCATGTGTGATGTATATGCCTTATTATGACATGTGTAAGTGTGTATGTCATGAAGGATGTGTTAAAGCATCTATGTCAAAGATAGTGGTGTAAAAGAATCTATTACATACGTAAGACCTTGTAAGTGGGAGTTACGTTGCTTACTTCACCAAGTTGACCAATTTATGACATATTGATGTAACCAAACTTCACAACATAAGATTCAACACTATTATTATTGCAAAAATATCCAAAAACTCAGAACAATTTTCAAATTATCCTTCTCATTCCATTCCCTTCTACTACAATTGAAAATAAATACCAAATTTATAGAAAAACAAAAATTACCCTTTTTGGTAGATTTTAACAACTTTCTCAAATTGTCATTTTTGGTAACTTTGTATCCATATCCGTATAGCCATGAAAATTGCCAATTATTTAAAACTAACTAAAAGAGGACTAATTGTCAACTTTCTAATCAAATTGCATGTAAAGTTCAAAAAATAATTAGAAAAAAAACTTGGTAACTTTGTATCCATATCCATATGGCCATTAAGACCTCATTTTGAGGCCCTAGATGATTGAAAAAGGTCCCAAAAAAGTGTCGAAATAGTGACCTACTGAACATGATAGTTTGATGGGATTTTCAATCAACTCCTCAAGACACATTTGCCCACCAAATTTCAGCTCAAATAGACCCTCGGATCAAAAGTTATGGCTTCTGAAAGTTTTTGCATCACATATGTTATGATGCATCATAAGGCATCTTTGAATGGAGATAATGGAGCCAAAATGGATCACCTAGCTTGAGGAATTACATATGATAACTTATGATGTGGCATGATAGGTGTAAGAGCATATTCTATTTTTATCCAAGAAGACCAGACCAAGGAGGGTGTTGTAATTTAGACCCTAGATTTGGGTGCCATTTTTGGGTTATATTATGGGCCCATGATTTGTGGTTTACCACTTGTAGTTTCATGTATTGGATCTTCTACATATTGGATGATAGAGTTGGGGGTTTCCTAGTGTATTTTGTAGGTATTATTATGCTACCAAAATTATTCTAGATTTGGAGTTGGAGATACTTCTGTAAGGGCATGTCCTTAGTTATTGTATTGTAATTGTTGCTTAAAATATAATTGGTTCATGCTTTGGAGTATGGGTTTTTTTCTCTTGAAAGGGTTTTCCCCATGTACATCATGTTATAATTGTATTGTTTTTATGTTAATTTTCCAAGTATAACTATAAGACTAAATTTATTCTGCACATTTCTTCTCTCATAGATTAGTATAGGAAGTGTTTATGCACCTTTGATTCCTTTTAAAACATCATTGTGGATCAAATCTGGAATCCATAAAGATATAATTTTAAAAAATAATAATTTTGATATATATAAGAAAATTTATCTGTTATGAAATATCACTCTAAATTATAATTAATGTGAATTAAAAATAATAATAAATAGAATATGCAAAGAAAGTTATGAAAAATATGCATACACAAATATCAGTGTTGTATTTTATCTTATTTCTAATAGAAGTTATGTATTATGGAATAAATACCACTCATTAAAAATACTATAAAGTATAAAAAATAAGTTAAAATGCTTAAAAAATGACAAATTATTTTTAAATTTTTATATATTTAGAATCTATGAACAAAATGTAAAAAATCACTACTTCACATCATGTTCAAATTCTTAACTGTTTGCTTACCATAAGTGATAGAAAGTGAAAATTTGGTTCAAAATGTTGATTTCAATGTCCCACTTAGAAAAAAATGTGGGACACACTATTGTGGGATCACTCGGTACCAAAGTTGCAAGTATAGTTACTACGCATACCACCAAACTATTATGTCGAATGTAGCTACTAGCATAAAGGTGAAAAAGAGTTCCAACTTAAACTCCCTTTGCAGGCACCATAGATGCACAAACCATCTCACACCTATCCTCTTGATATACCTTTGATCCTCCCATCACTATATTTGTGTCATGCCCACATTCGCCATGTGGTTATGACATGATAACCACATGTCATATCCACATTTTACATGTGGTCATGACATGAGCTATCAAAAACTTTCCCTCCCCACTCTACAAACCCCCTTGCACGCAACATGCTCACTCGGTGACACACGCACATCACGAGATTGACACAATAACTTGCATCATGCGCATTACCTGAAGGTGGGGAAGGTCAATCACAACAGGATGATGCGACACAAAGTTTGCCATACCTAAGTCATGTAAGCCACTAAGGGGGTGTATGTTGCATAGTGACATTGAGAGGGTTAGATTCTTTTTTAGGTTCTAACCCTAGAGTTTTCTAAAGTGAAGTGAGTCGATTTTGATATAAATTGAAATCTAACCTTAGTCCTACTAAGGAGCTAAGGTTCTAAACATCTAATTAAGATTAAAATAATTTTCTAACTTAAACATTTATCACAAAGAGGAATAAATTAACGACTTAAATAAATCCATCATCTCGATTAAATCTACAATAATTTTGGTAGCATAACGGGCAAAATGAGATTTATAGGGTAAATCCTATAGTGATTTTGGCAGCATAACACCACCTCATCAACTATAGGAGAATGCCAAATTTAATTTAAAATAAACCCCTAATTCACCATACTCAAATTTAAATATAATAAACGCATAAATCACTAAATTCCCTCCCAAATAGCTTGCAATAAAATAATGAATTCAAACAATACAACTATAGATTAAATTCATGCTAAAGCCTAAACAATACTTTTTCCCAAAATTAAATCAAATAGTTATCCATGAATATCTCTATAGTTTTTATTTCACCAGTTCACTAAAATTCCCCTTTTAAAAAAATCCAACATAAATAAATTAAACAACACTTAAACCCTAGCCCATTTAAATAAATCTAGTTGACTATATAATTTAGGGATAAATAAAAGACTTCTCCACCAAAAGGCATAAACCACAAAGAAATGATTTAAATAAAAGAATATTTAATAACACACACATAAAAGACAAAGCCCCCCCACTTGCACACTCTAAACAGGATTACACTAAACTAATAATTCCCTCTCCTAAACTAGGGCACCAAACCCTAGGGTAGATTTATAAAATGCCTAAATGTTCTCATTTGTTCATATTGCAAGTTGGAGAGTTTTATGCTGGTTGCAGGTTTCTTGAAGGATATAGAGGAGCCAAGTGGGAAGGTACCTTCCCAAGTGGAAGCTATCTTTGCAATAGGAAGTGCTCCAATAATCTACTTTTTTTATTTGTCTACACACCTATTACAGGTTGAAGGAATTTCTATGCTAACATTTATTTTGATTTGCTAACTAATTTCCATTTCTCTATTGTTTTTCTATTGTGCACAAGTCTCAAACTTCATTGTTTAAGAGTTTCTATTAAACTCATTTTCTATGTTTTTAAATAAAATGGGCTCTCTGGTTATTTACTAACAAAATTTACACAGTGCTATGAAAATAATGACCAGGGCATTATAAAATACTAATATATATATATATATATATATATATATATATTATATACACTAAAAATTATAAGAAATAGCCAGACAAAATAACTATGTTTTAATATACCAACTGTGTTAGGGCAGAGGGAAATGACACAACATAGAGGATTTTGTGAAGGGCCGAATGGCCAAAATCTGCAGAGCATGGAATGTACAAGGGACGAAAGAAGAGGAGGGGGTGGGGGTACCACTACCCCTCTGCAGAACCTTAAGGCTTTGGAGAGGGGGGATGGGGTCCCCACTCCCACTCATGGTCCTTAAAATCTGTGGTGGCCACAGAGGGGGTTTCGGCCCCCTGCGAACCGCCCCTGCCCTGCCTTACGCACAGTTGGAACCCTAAATGTAAGGCATCCGCTTCGGTGGAAGCATTTAAAATGCAAACAAACTTTTATTTGTCTCTTTTTTGATCTAAAATACATTTCGTAACATAGTTTAAGGGATAAATTCATATATATTTATATACCACTGGTGATGTCAAAATACAGTGACCCAAAAATAGTAATTTAATCCATTTCAATAAAAGAGTGCATACTTATATATATATATATATATATATATTATGGAGCAAGAAAAGAAATAAAATAATACATTTACCTTCATACTTTAGAAAGAAAGAAAATGTTTTATTAAATCACTCTATTACACAAATAGATTCCCCTTGGGTTGAAATGCACAAATGTTTAAATAGACATGTTTTGGATTAAAATCAATTGTGGGCTTTAAAAGTTTTGGTTGTTTTATTGTTTATTATATATATATATATATATATATATATATATATATATATATATATATATATATATATATATATATATATATATATATATATATATATATATATATATAATAAACAATAAAACAACCAAAACTTTTAAAGCCCACAATTGATTTTAATCCAAAACATGTCTATTTAAACATTTGTGCATTTCAACCCAAGGGGAATCTATTTGTGTAATAGAGTGATTTAATAAAACATTTTCTTTCTTTCTAAAGTATGAAGGTAAATGTATTATTTTATTTCTTTTCTTGCTCCATAATTCATAAAAATATTTCCTCATTTGCTTTCTAAAACTACATAAAAATTAGAGAGTAAATAAATATAGAGATACTTTTATTTCCTTCAAAACGTATAGTGTAGAGCATTCATTATTTCATTTCCAAAACTAATAGATGACATAGTTACAAGTAGAGAAGACTACTATACAAGAGATCTTTTCTCCAATTGAAGGTCTATTACAAGCTCAAGAGGATGAGGCATCTCAATGCACTCTCCTTTACAATATTGCTCTAAAAATACCAACTCATATTTTCTTCACAACCAAGTCTTCCAAGCCATGCAAAAGAACTTACAAAATATACAACAAGGTTTCCATACTCATGGGAAGCTCACCTCCCATCCCAGGCCTAAAATAGGCCACCCCTAAGCTAGGAGGCCATTCAACAACCAAGATTCACACCACAACATAAGCAACCACACATTTCAAGCACAACAACACCCATCCCAAGGGTTGACACAAAACTAATCCATCTTAAAAATGGATTTGAAAGGGTGAGAGAGTGGACTCACTCTACTCAAGGAGACTACAATCTTAAACTCAAATATACTCATTATCCTCTTGAATCACTTCGCCTCTTTCCATACTTCACAAATCACAAGATCAAGGCACTCATGCCATAACTCAAACTCCCCAAAACACCATAAATAATGCCCTTGGCGACAAAACAAATACCATAAACAAGAGGGGAAACTAAGGAGGTTCTCATCATCTCCCACCCAACACTAAGGAGAGATCTCGCTTAAGGAAAGTACTCCCAAACAACCCATAAACCCAACAACACACAAATACTCAAATAACATAACACAACATAAACATAAAACTCTTTTCAAAGTGTTACAACCAAAGCAAAAGGATTAGAAACTTGAAGAATACCTCAAGGGCTTGAAGAATGGAGTGAGTTTTGGTGAAGAGCTTCCACAAGTTCTCCCAAAATCTCCAAGTCCTTCATTCTCCCAACACAAGTGTAAAATTCCCAAAAGAAAATGAAAAAAAGAACCCGCCTCTCATCAAAATGAGAGAGATATAAAGACAAGGCTCTCAAACCCTAATGGATGAGAAGGTGACACTTGTCACCCTCTCCTCCATCCACCTAACCCTCCTCACAACCCCACAAGAATGAGGAGGTGACATTTGTCATCTCCCCATTCCACAAAGCTACAGTCTCCCACAAATTCTCTCACACATGTGTGAGAGCATAGGGGAATGTGAGCACACAAAGGGAAGCTTCTTATGAATGAGAAGGTGACACTTGTCACCTTCTCATTCATACAAGGTACACTCTTCCCCACAAGTGCTCTCACACATGTGTGAGAGCATAGGGAAGAGGTTCACACAAGTGGGAAGATTCTAAAGCATGAGAAGCAAGGGTAACCTTACCCAAGTGGGTGAGGTTAAGGTTAAGTGGGATGGTGACCTTCCAACCACCCCTCACACTTCTCTAATTTCGTCACTTGACTTCTGGGTCAAGTTTAGGTGACCATAAAAGGTTTAAATCAAGTTTAAACATGCTAGGAATGGTTCTAGACCCTAGGGGTATCACCTAGGGTCAATATTTTACCATAAGCAACACTTAGAAATACATAAAATCACATAAAAAGGGCTTTAAACCTTTAGCACTAAAATTGTGCAAACTCAACATTACACTTTTTACAACACCTTATAAGATAAATAGAAAAAGGGTAAACTATACAAAAATGTCATAAATCAATTTATGACATAATCAACATTCTCAAACACATGTGACCTTAGTCCTACTTAGGACTAGGTCGACTGAACAGGGAATAACATATAGTTGTTGTCTAACCTCTGATTTTCCATGGGTATGGAAAGTAATCCTGCACACTTCCACAAACCCATTAGTAGCACATGATAAAATAGCTGAAGCAAATGAACATGTATTACACACACATGATCGCAATATCACGTACAACATCGTAATAATTACATGATAAATAAATGCCTCTCACATCATCCATTACTCACAAGTATAATCAGGATCACATAATAAAGATCTAACATCATATCATCAAATGGAAATCTAACATGCCATCTAATCATCCATAAAGCATAAATCATCTATCTAATCAAATGTATGCTAAGGTAATAAAGTCCAATTACGGGATCAATAGTCCCCAAAAATCCACATGTCCATAATAAAGTCCATCACAAATGTATCGTAAGCAAAAATATATGGTAAGGTAAAAGTAGGCCTCACATCCTCCCCCCCTAAGACTATACTTCCTCCTAGAAGTCAGCAAAGAGGTGAGGATAGAGAGTCCTCAAGCTAGTAACATCCTCCCATGTAGCTGAGACCTCATCATAACGGTCCCACTAAACTCTGACTTGGTCCAGTTCTCACCCTTGAAGACCCAGTGTCCGATGAGCCAAGATGTGAATTGGCTCCAAAGCTAGCTGCCTGTCTGACTCTACCTATAAGGCATCCCAGTCCAAAACATGAGTCATGTCAGAAATATATTGTCTTAGTACAGAAATATGAAACACATCATGGATGCATGATAGATTAGGTTGCAAGGTAAGATGGTAAGTTATGGGTCCTATCTGCTCCAAGATCTCAAAAGGTCCAACAAAACAAGGTGCAAGCTTAGAGCCCTTTCCATAACCGATTGGACTCTTATGCGGCCATACCCTCAAGAACACCTTGTCACCTATTGAGAAGTTCTGATCCAACCTCTTGGCATCGGCATACTTCTTCTGGTGATCTTGTGCCTCTTGCAATCTTTGCCTGATCAAAGTGACCTGCTGCTCCATATCCTGTACCAACTCTGGTCCAATAGCCACTCTGTCCTTAATACGATCCCAAGTCAAAGGAGTCTTGCATGGCCTGTCATACAAGGCCTGATAGGGAGGCATACCTAACGAGTTGTGATGCCTGTTATTATAGGAAAACTCAACTAGATACAGGTAATCCTCCCATATAGACTGATGATCCATAACATACATGCGAAGCATGTCCTCTAACACCTGATTCACCCTCTCAGTCTACCCATCTGTCTCAGGGTGATAAGCTGAACTAAACTTGAGCTGAGTGCCCAACTCATGCTACAATTCTTTCCAAAAGGCTGATGTGAAGACTGAATCTCTGTTGGATATGATGCGATGAGGTACTCCATGAAGTCTCACTATGTCATCCAAGAAAACTCTTTCCATTGCTAGTACACTGTATATCATGCATATAGGTGAAAAGTGGGCTACCTTAGTCAACTTGTCAACTATCACCATGATGGCATCATGGCGGCGAGATGACAAAGGTAGACCAACAATGAAATCCATGGAAATGGTATCCCATTTCCACTCCAGTATCGCGTGAGGGTAAAGCAAACCTGCTGGATGCTGATGCTGGGCCTTCACCCTCTGGCACTCAAGGCAATGAGCAAAAAACTCTACAATGTCACGCCTCATACCTGTCCAATGGTACAACTGTCTCAAATCTACACACATCTTCTTCATCCTAGGATGTGCAACATATGGTGCTCTATGAGTCTCTGATAAAACTAATGATCAAAGATCACCTATAAGGGGAACATAGATGTGTTGACGATGTCAAAGAAGACCATCTACCTCAAGAGAATACCCAGTAAACTTTCCTTTAAGGGCCCTTTGTGATTGCAACTCCCGCTAAACCTCTAGAAACCACTCATCCTCTGGTAGGTGCTGCAAGATACGTCCTCTCAAATCTACACTCAAGGTCAAGATCAGGATCTCATGGCACCTCTGACTCAAGGCATCGGCAACTACGTTCTCTTTCCCTTTGATGTAATGCACATCAAAGTCATATTTGCAAATGAACTCCATCCAACGCCATTGGTGGGTATTTAGATTTGGCTGCGTGAAGATATACTGAAGACTATGATGGTCAGAGTGTAAATCAAAACAACATGCCAAGAGGAAGTGTCTCCATTGAACAAGAGCATAAACTACCACTGCTAACTCCAAATCATGTGTTGGGTAGTTTAGCTCATGGGTCTTGTATTTCATGACTCATACGCGATCGCTCGACCATCCTAAATCAACACTACTCCTAAGCCCTCTAATGAAGCATCCGTACAAACCATGAAGTCTACTGCTGGATCTGGTACTGCTAAGATAGGAGCACTAGTGAGATGCTCCTTGAGAACCTCGGAGGCCCTCTCACACTACTAAGTCCAAGTGAAGCTCTTCCCTTTCCGCTGAAGGGAAGTGATGGGGTGGGCTATCCTAGAAAAGCCCTCAACATATCTGTGGTAATATCCTGCTAGCCACATGAAGCTCCTAACCTTAGTGACACTGGAAGGAGCTAGCCAATCTCTGATAGTTCTAATATTCAATGGATCTATAGAGATACCATCGCCAGATAGAATGTACCCCAAATACTGAACCTCTGTCCTAAAGATGGGACACTTCGCCAAGTTGCCAAAAAGCTGCTGCTCCCTCAAACACTATAGAACCTAGCACAAGTGCTCCTCCTTAGTCCGTGATTAAATCAAAATGTCATCCAGGAATATAATCATGAACCGATCAAGGAATGTGTGAAACACCCCATTCATGAGGCTCATGAATACTGCTGGGGTGTTTGTCAAACTGAAGGGCACCACAGTGAACTCATAGTGACGATAACGAGTCTGAAATGCGGTCTTATGGATATCTGCCTTTGTGATGTGTAATTGATGGTATCCATACTTTAGGTCAATCTTAGAGAACACCCTAGCTCCCTGCATCTAATCAAACAAGTCGTCAATCCTAGGCAAAGGATAATGGTTCTTCATCGTCATCTTATTCAGCTGCCTATAATCCATACAAAGCCAAAGAGACCCATCCTTCTTCCTCACAAGGATGACCGGTGTGCCCCAAGGTGAGACACTAGGTCGGATGTACCCCTTCACTAGAAACTCCTCTAGCTAAAGCTTGAGCTCTGTAAGCTCATGTGTGGTCATATTGTAAGGTGCACGAGACACTGGCTTGACACCTAATACAAGATCTATATCGAAATCAACCTCTCTGCGAGGTGGCATCTTTGGAGGCTCGGGGGGTAAGACATTTGTGTACTCCCTAAGGATGGGGTGATCATCAAGCATAGCCTCTAACTCATCCTCTGATCTATCGCTGACTGTGATCATGAACATTTGACAACCCTTTCACATACAATGCTTAAGCTATTTAGCAGAAATCATGCAAACTGCTGTGGGCTTTTGAATGCCCACTATCTCTGTTGCTATGCCATGATCATCAAGACAACCTATCACCTTTTAGTGACAATCTAGCTTGGCCCTATGAGCCGCAAGCCAATCCATGCCTAGCACTTCACCATAAGATCTTAAGGGTATGACCCTAAGATCCACAACTATTGTGAAGACACCAAGTGCTATCTCACAGTCTCTGACCACTAAATCTACAGCCATTCTAGCCCCTATAGCTAACTCAACCTCCTACCTAACATCCTTCCTAGAGGCCACCAGCTTGCAACGCTCCCTTAATGATGGAGAAATAAAGGAGTCTGTGGCTCCTGAGTCAAACAAAATAGTAATGGGAACATTCCCAATAGTACCTGGAGTCTCTATCACAGAAGTTTGAAAGTCAGCCTGGTGGTTATCAATGACTATAAAGACTCGGTGTGAACATCCCATATCACCAACTGTAGCCTCAAAACCACTAACACACTAACCTCTAGCTATGAATCCCTGTGGACACTCTCTAGCCAAGTGCCAAGCGCCACCGCAAACATAACAAGGCCCATGCGTCTAAACCTGAACTGACTGAGTTCGACTAGACTGCTATGCTCCAGGTCATGCTCTACTACCCTACGATCCTCTAAAGGACTGCTGAGACCTAGTTGGTCCTACAACCGGTGTCTGCTATCACTGATCTCTCTGCGGTCCCTGTGACTACCATCCTCAATTAGGACCACCCTTCCCTCTTTGCTGTGGTCATGACCTCTGCTAATACTGCTACTACTGCTATGGAGGTCTAGGAGGTAAGGATGTGGATCTAAATCCACCCTATGAGGTGGCTGGGGTTTGCAAAAACCTTGATCCTGCTGTTGACTGCAGTCATTAAACTGCAGACATGACCCTTGGCCTCGTCCATGTACCTCCTCTGCAATGCGGACCTTCTCAGTAGCCTCGCTCATAGTATGTGGGTTAGCCATGCGAATCAGACCTGCTATGTGAGGATTCAATCCCCTAATGAAACAACTCATGAGTATCTTCTCATCCTGAAGATACTCGGCATAACGGGATAGTTCCACAAATTTGCACTCATACTGTGCAACTATGGAACCTCTCTATTGCAAATCATGGAACTCATCAATGCGGCGCTGCCTGTAGTACTCTAAAATGTAGCATGCATTGTAGTGCTCTAGAAAGGTGTCCCATGAAAGCGTGTCTAATGAAAGCCAGTGCTTGGACTCCTTCATGCTCCACCAAGTCACTGCTGTGTCGCGTGGAAGATGCACAGCTACACATGCCTTTGTGTTTCTCCCATAGGGATGCAACACAAAGCACTGCTCAAGGTTGATGAGCCAAGCCTCAACCTTGGCTCCCTCTAAAGTACCCATGAACGTCAGTGGGTTCAGCCTAAGAAGATCCCTGATAGGATCACCATGATCTTGCGGTCCTCGAACGGTGCCATCTACCTCGTCTCGTTGCTCAAACACATAAGGGTCCTGGTGGATTAGCCCTGCTCCAACTCTCACCCAGCAACTCCTCGTGACGTAGAGGGCTCCTACTACACTCCTAATGAGTGGATGTACAGTCCTCAGCTGTACTGTTAGGGATCTCCATGTGAGGTTTGTTCACAACCGGTGGCAGCCTCACTAATACTGCCTGCAAGACCTGAAGAATCTGGGGACCAATGTCAGGTACTGGTGGCAGTTGATCCTCGGTAGGTGTAGCCTCTCGTATACGAACACCCCTAGACTCACTGGCGTGTGCGCACCATCTCCAGGTTCTAGGTGGCATCCTACAATAACAAGGTGCCTAAAGTTAACACAAAAAAAAATTAACAATAATGCGGAATAAAATAATGTGCCCTCAATGCCCAGTGTTTAAACTTGGGCTCTGATACCAAATGTCATGCCCACATTCACCATGTGGTTATGACATGATAACCACATGTCATGTCCACATTTTACATGTGGTCATGACATGAGCTATCAAAAATTTTCCCTCCTGACTCTACAAACACCCTCATGCGCAACATGCACACTCGGTGACACACCCGCATCACGAGATTGGCACAACAACTTGCATCATGTGCATCGCCTAAAGGCAGGGAAGGTCAATCATAACGAGATGATGCGACACAAAGTTTGCCATCCCTACGTTGTGTAAGCCACTAAGGGGGTGTATGTCGCATATCGACATTGAGAGGGTTAGATTCTTTTTTAGGTTTTAACCCTAGAGTTTTCTAAAGTGAAGTGAGTCAATTTCGATATAAATTGAAATCTAACCTTAGGCCTACTAAGGAGCTAAGGTTCTAAACATCTAATTAAGATTAATTAACATTAATCTAGCATTTATCACAAAGAGGAATAAATTACAACTTAAATAAATCCACCATCTTGATTAAATCTACAATAATTTTGGCAGCATAATGGGGCAAAATGAGATTTATAGGATAAATCCTATAGTGATTTCGGTAGCATAACGCCACCTCATCAACTATAGGAGAATGCCAAATTTAATTTAAAATAAACCCCTAATTCACCCTACTCAAATTTAAATATAATAAACGCATAAATCACTAAATTCCCTCCCAAATAGTTTGCAATAAAATAATGAATTAAAACAATACAACTATAAATTAAATTCATGCTAAAGCCTAAACAATACTTTTTCCCAAAATTAAATCAAATAATTATCCATGAATATCTCTATAGTTTTTATTTCACCAGTTCACTAAAATTCCCCTTTTAAAAAAAATCCAACATAAATAAATTAAATAACACTTAAACCCTAGCCCATTTAAATAAATCCAGTTGACTATATAATTTAAGGATAAATAAAAGACTTCTCCACCAAAAGGCATAAACCATAAAGCAATGATTTAAATAAAAGAATATTTAATAACACATACATAAAAGACAAACGCCCCCCATTTGCACACTCTAAACAGGATTACACTAAACTAATAATTCCCTCTCCTAAATTAGGGCACCAAACCCTAGGACAGATTTATAAAATGCCTAAATGTTCTCATTTGTTCATATTGCAAGTTGGAGAGTTTTCTGTTGGTTGCAAGTTTCTTGAAGGATATGGAGGAGCCAAGTGGGAAGGTACCTTCCCAAGTGGAAGGTATCTTCCCAATAGGAAGTGCTCCAATAATCTACTTGTTTTTATTTGTCTACTAACCTATTACAGGTTGAAGGAATTTCTATGCTAACATTTATTTTGATTTGGTAACTAATTTCCATTTCTCTATTATTTTTCTATTGTGCATGGGTCTCAAATTTCATTGTTTAAGAGTTGCTATTAAACTCATTTTCTATGTTTTTAAATAAAATGGGCTCTCTGATTATTTACTAACAAAATTTACACATTACTATGAAAATAATGACCAGGGCATTATAAAATACTAATATATATATATATATATATATATATATATATATATATATATATATATATATATATATATATATATATATATATATAAGAAATAGCCCAACGAAATAATTCTGTTTTAATATATTAACTATGTTAGGGCAGATGGAAATAACACAACACAAAGGATTTTGTGAAAGTATATATATATAAACAAGGGTTATATATATATTATATACACTAAAAAATATAAGAAATAGCCCAACGAAATAATTATGTTTTAATATACTAACTATGTTAGGGCAGATGGAAATAACACAACACAAAGGATTTTGTGAAAGGCTGAATGACTGAAATCTGCAAAGCACAGAATGTACAAGGGATGAAAGAAGAGGGGGAGGCGGGGGCACCGCCACCCCTCTGTAGAGCCTTAAGGCTTTGTGGAGGGGGGACGGGGTCCCCACTCCCACTCACGGTCCTTATAATCTACGGTGGTTGCAGAGGGGGTTTTGGCCCCTTGCGGACCGCCCCTGCCCTGCCTTACACATAGTTGGAACCCTAAATGCAAGGCATCCACTTCGGTGGAAGCATTTCAAATGCAAACAAACTTTTATTTATCTCTTTTCTGATCTAAAATATATTTTGTAACATAGTTTAAGGGATAAATTTATATATATTTATATACCACTGGTGAAAAATTCCATAGTCACTGTCAAAATACAATGACCCAAAAATAGTAATTTAATCTATTTCAATAATTAAAAGAGTACATACTTATATATATATATATATATATATATATTTCAAAAACAATAAAACAACCAAAACATTTAAAGCCCACAATTGATTTTAATCCAAAACATGTCTATTTAAACATTTGTGCATTTCAACCCAAGGGGAATCTATTTGTGTAAAAGAGTGATTTAATAAAACATTTTCTTTCTTTCTAAAGTATGAAGGTAAATGTATTATTTTATTTCTTTTCTTGCTCCATAATTCATACAAATATTTCCTCATTTGCTTTCTAAAACTACTTCATAAAAACAAGAGAGTAAATAAATATAGAGATACTTTTATTTCCTTCAAAACGTATAGTGCAAAGTATTTATTATTTCATTTCCAAAACCAATAGATGACATAGTTACAAGTAGAAAAGACTACTATATAAGAGATATTTTCTCCAATTAAAGGTCTATTACAAGCTCAAGAGGATGAGGCATCTCAATGCACTCTCCTTTACAATATTGCTCTAAAAATACCAACTCATGTTTTCTTCACAACCAAGTCTTCCAAGCCTTGTAAAAGAACCTACAAAATATACAAGGTTTCCATACTCATGGAAAGCTCACCTCCCATCCTAGGCCTAAAATAGGCCACCCCTAAGCTAGGAGGCCATTCAACAACCAAGATTCACACCACAACATAAGCAACCACACATTTCAAGCACAACAACACCCATCCCAAGGGTTGACACAAAACTAATCCATCTTAAAGATGGATTTGAAAGGGTAAGAGAGTGGACTCACTCTACTCAAGGAGACCACACTCTTAAACTCAAATATACTCATTATCCTCTTGAATCACTTGGCCTCTTGCCATACTTCATAAATCACAAGATCAAG
Source organism: Cunninghamia lanceolata (assembly GCA_027924645.1). Taxonomy (NCBI): domain Eukaryota; kingdom Viridiplantae; phylum Streptophyta; class Pinopsida; order Cupressales; family Cupressaceae; genus Cunninghamia; species Cunninghamia lanceolata. The sequence continues at coordinate 17,088,346 of BSBN01000112.1, read as the reverse complement.
GTACTCATGCCATAACTCAAACTCCCCAAAACTCCATAAATAAGGCCCTTGGCCACAAAACAAATACCATAAACAAGAGGGGAAACCGAGGAGGTTCTCATCCTCTCTCACCCAACAATAAGGAGAGCTCTCTCATAAGGAGAGTACTCCCAAACAACCCATAAACCCAACAACACACAAATACTCAAATAACATAACACAACATAAACATAAAACTCTTTTCAGAGTATTACAACCAAAGCAAAAAGATAGAAACTTGAAGAATACCTCAAGGGCTTGAAGAATGGAGTGAGTTTTGGTGAAGAGCTTCCACAAGTTCTCCCAAAATCTCCAAGTCCTTCACTCTCCCAACACAAGTGTAAAATTCCCAAAAGAAAATGAAAAAAAAGAACCCCCCTCTCATCAAAATGAGAGAGATATAAAGACATGGCTCTCAAACCCTAATGGATGAGAAGGTGACACTTGTCACCCTCTCCTCCATCCACCTAACCTTCCTCACAACCCCACAAGAATGAGGAGGTGACATTTGTCATCTCCCCATTCCACAAAGCTACACTATCCGACAAATGCTCTCACACATGTGTGAGAGCATAGGGGAATGTGAGCACACAAAGGGAAGCTTCTTATAAATGAGAAGGTGACACTTGTCACCTTCTCATTCATTCAAGGTACACTCTTCCCGACAAGTGCTCTCACACATGTGTGAGAGCATAGGGAAGAGGTTCACACAAGTGGGAAGCTTCTAAAGAATTAGAAGCAAGGGTAACCTTACCCAAGTGGGTGAGGTTAAGGTTAAGTGGGATGGTGACCTTCCAACCACCCCTCACACTTCTCAAATTTCGTCACTTGACTTCTGGGTCAAGTTTAGGTGACCATAAAAGGTTTAAATCAAGTTTAAACATGCTAGGAATGGTCCTAGACCCTAGAGGTATGACTCAGGGTCAATATTTGACCATAAGAAACACTTAGAAACACAAAATCACATAAAAAGGGCTTTAAACCTTTAGCACTAAAATTGTGCAAACTCAACATTACACTTTTTACAACACCTCATAAGATAACTAGAAAAAGGGTAAAATATACAAAAATGTCATAAATCAGTTTACGACATAATCAACATTCTCAAACACATGTGACCTTAGTCCTACTTAGGACTAGGTCAGCTGAACAGGGAATAACATATAGTTGTTGTCCGACCTCCAATTTTCCATGGGTATGGAAAGTAATCCTACACACTTCCATAGACCCATTAGTAGCACATGATAAAATAGCCGAAGCAAATGAACAACATGTATTACACACACATGATTGCAATATCACATACAACATCATAATAATCACAAGATAAATAAATGCCTCTCACATCATCCATTACTCACAAGTATAATCAGGATCACATAATAAAGATCTATCTAACATCATATCATCAAATGAAATCTAACATGCCATCTAATCATCCATAAAGCATAAACCATCTATCTAATCAAATGTATGCTAAGGTAATAAAGTCCAATTATGAGATCAATAGTCCCCAAAAATCCACATGTCCATAATAAAGTCCATCACAAATGTATTGTAAGAAAAAATATATGGTAAGGTAAAAGTAGGCCTCACAATTTGATATTGACTCTGTTGGGGTTCTCTTGCTACCCTGAGCTCTAAGAAATGACATAGCACCTAGACCCAGGGATCAAGTCGATCCAAGCAAAATGAAAACTCTATCTTTGAACCAAGGACAAGAAAAAGCCAATGAGACAAGATTGGATCTTTGTTTTCTACACTTTGGGCTCAACAAGACCCAAGAGGGTAATTCTCTTGAGGGTCTTCAAAACAAAGATCATTCACAAGCACTACTACAAAGATAAAATTAGGTCTGACAGATACAATGCATAAGCACAATTCATTGTCACTAACTCATACTGTGCTAGTTTCATACGGATTTGAAGCTACATTTACCCTAGAAATGTAGATAATTGACACATTCATAGGTGAATGAGCAAAGGATTTAACATTCAACATGTGCATACATGATCCTTTGTATCTTGACAAGCATTATGATCAACTAACTTATAAAATAGCCTATCTTCATTCTAATTATGCAAGGGATGATGAATTTACAAGAATTTAAGCATTTCCTTTACACCTTTAAGCTCCATGAAGACAATCAGGCCTCAAATAACTTATACCTTATGTAGATATTCAATATTTGTAAGTTTGAAGTGTTTGATCAGATTAATTGATTGAGACTAGTGCTTAAGCCTATAGAAACAAAGTCAACTTAGAATAATTGACTACAAATGCAGAGTAAGTTCTCCAACTTGGATGAATCTAATTTACTAGGCTTCTATTGTTGGGTCAAACTAAGATCCAATTTGGGCCATTCTGTCTGCTTTAGTATTCTGAGATCTTGGTATGAATTTTATGTTGAAGGCATCAAAATCTTCAATCATATCCCATATTCGGTACCGATATGATCTCACTCTCACATTCTTTGTTGCAGCCTTTTCTTTGATCTGTTTTACTACCAGTTCTGAGTCACCTAGAACTTTCAAATTTCTTACACCTTTCCTTTTAGCAAGAATTAGGCCATGCACAAGAGATTCGTACTCAGCTTCACTATTGGTTCAAGCAAAATGGAAGTGCAGGGATCTGAGGATCTTCTCCCCTTTTGGTGAGGTAAGGTAGATGTCTACTCCAGCACCGTTCTTGCTTCTAGTTCCATCAAAGTTTAGGGTCCAAATCTTAGAGTCTTTATTAGAATCCTCCTCTTTCATACTTCCTTGCTTCATTATCTCAAGTATCTCTTGATCTTCATCAAAGATAACATATGTACCCAAGCCAGTAGAGTCATAATTTCCATAAGGGTCACTCTACATCATAGATAACAACTGATTAACCTCTTCTTCGCTTTCATCATGTGTAGTCCATTCTCCCATTTCTTCCATAAAGACTCTTTCTTCTCTATTGATCATAGCATGGGACACTTCAAACTTTGATGCTGGTTCCTCAGTAATATGCTCCTTAGACAAAGGTTTAGACAAAACCTTCATCTTTGTACCATAGTTAGTCCTTAAGATTAAATGCGACCAATCTAATGACATGTACCCTCTAATCTTGGCAGTGAAATCTCTAGATAAACATAAACCAAAGGCAGGGGGAATATCGATGATTACTACATCTTGCAGGGAAATTATGTTTGGGCAAGTATACAACTATAATGGTAGATGTTTGATGATGCCTATGGTCTGGACTGATTTCCCATCTAATTGCATGACTCCTTTGGATAGTGGCTCATACTTTATCTTCAAGGCATCTGCTATTTTCTTGGGCATGACTATGGTGCTAGCACCCGAATCTATCATGGAATTATGCAACAACTTCTTCCCTACTATTAGGGTCAAATAAAAGGGGTTTGACTTAGTCCTACTCACATCTTCTTTGGTATTTACTAGAGTGGATGTTCTTGGTGATTGGGCTTCTTTGAATTGAACTTTTCTTTTATAAACTTCTCCTTCTTTGGTGTTGGCAGCTTTAGGCTCCCCTTGAGATTGTAGAGCTTCTTGTAACAACAGTTTATGTTTGGGAATGGATAACATATCCCATAAGGATACATTAGCAGGAGCCTTCTTCAACTATTTGACCACATTCATGGGTCCTAATGATTGTGCCTTATGGTAGTAGGGATACCTTGTCTTCTCCACCACTGGATTAGAGACTCCCTAATTCTAAGTTGTCATTGACACCTCTTGTCTTAGTGTGGGTGTATAGGGAGCTTGAACTAAAAGCCCCTTAGTCATTTCATTGGGATTGACTTCGGGCGAATCCATCATCCTTGTCTTTAACCTAGTGTAATAATCTGACTACACCAATGGCTTCTTGGAGGTTGATGCTTCATTTACAAACACTGATTCTTCCTCCTCGATCTATGAGACTAGTGCATGTTCTAGGACAATTTCTCCTTCCTGCTCAATAGACCTCCCTTGCATTTACGCTATTATTGCTGCATTCTGGACACCAAGGGATTGGTATGGGAAAGATTTAGAAGATGAGGAAGCCTAGCCTTCTATTCTTCTTTGCTCTACTACCTTCTGCTATAAATTACCCCTAGGGCATTCTTTGGGCATATGTGCATTATTGTAGGGAAAACACCATGCATTTACCTCCTCAACCATATTATTTTGTCCAAGAACCATTTCCCTCCCTGGATTGGCCTGAACAATTTGTAATGGTGTGGGTATAGGGACAAGCTACTTAGATGGCTATGAAAAGTTTGGTCTTTGTGGCCCTTGGTACTAATTTGACTAATATGGAGGTCTATTTCCTTGAAATCCCTGATAAGGAGGTTTTTGGTATGAGGTTTGTTGCCTTTTGAGGTTAATAATTTCATTAGAAAAGGTTCTAAGAATACTCTTAACGTCATCCATTTCAGATGGGTGAGTAGAAGGTGCTAGGGCTACGGATCTTTGGGGTGTAGGAGAAGTATACATAGAGATAGGAGTTGATGAAACATTAGGGGTTTCTTTTGGAAGGGGAATTGATATTTTAGGAAACATGGGCATGGGAGGTCTTGGAGGTAACTTCCCAGCATCTATTAGACTATTCTCAACTCTAATAGCTAACTCATATGCTTCAAGTAGGGTCTTTCCTCCTAGGGACTGAATCATAACCAAAATATCAGAGTTAAAAGCTTTAAGGTAGAAAACAATTGTCATACCTACTGACGGTCTGGCTGCTACAGGGATTCTTTGCCAAGTCTTCTAGAATCAGGTGTTAAAATTAGTTATGGATTCTTGGGGAGCCCTCTTTATTGTGATCAGTTGTTGCAGGAGAGATGATCTATCACCCTTTTCACTAAATCTTTTGAAGAATACATACCCTAGTTGATCCAATGTCCCAATAGAGCTTGGCCTTAAAGATCTGTACCAATCAAGGGCCCTCTCTTTGAAAGAAGCAGCTAATAGCCTCATAGCCACATTTTGATCTATGATAAAATGTATTGTGCATACATCAACCACATCTTGAAGGTGCTCCATTGGAGTTTTGAAATCTTCTCTTGTAAATTTGGGTAATGCTTTCAGAGCATCAGCAGGAATCGGGTCCCATGTAGTTGGTGGCACTAGAAGAACAAACGGACTCCCATTATTCTAATTTATGAAGTTCCAAGGTGGAATAGGAGATGCCATAGCTTCTTGCATTCTTTCTGGCTGATTCACTCTTCTTCTTGAAGTAGTTGCTAATGGCGGCAACAATAGTCTTGAGTTAATGGCTGATCAAGCTCTGGTCATTGGTTCGTAACTTTGACTCCTCCCGAGTGGTTGGCTCATACGATTCTAATCAAGAACTTAGAAAAGGTCCCATTGGGTGTGCCAAAAACTATTGATGCTTAAATTTGTGGGTTAATCACCAACATGGGAAATCTTAAGAATGCATGACTTGACTCTTAAGACAACCTCCAGATTTTAAAGAAGCTGGTTCTTCTCTATGGGGTTTGATGTAAAGTGAAGAAAAAACAAGATTACAGATAAAATCTTTGAAAGTAATCTTCTAAGGTGATGTGCTGAGAATGTATATAGAGATTCAAATTGAGAACACAATGATTAAACCCTTAAAGATTTACTGGCAAGCTAAAGAGCCTGATGCATGATTAACAATAACAGAAAATACACCACAGATTTATCAAAGGCTCAATATAGAAAAATGCAAGAAAGATTTAGGACACCATAACATGCACATAACACCACTCTCTCTTCATTGATGGTCAGGAGAACAGAGTACATAAGGCAAGATGCACAAATTACAATATTCAATCCCTCCTAAGAGGTATCTATTAAGGCAATTGATATTTCTTTGGTCTAGTAGCTAAATAACTCAAAAAGTTTCTTTTTCTATATCATTTTTAATATATATCCCCCCTTATCTCTGTAATAGGCCCTACTATTTATAGCATAAAAATGAGGATCCAAGACTCTCCTGTGACCGTTGAGATCTTAACCGCTTGACTACCAACATCTTCAACTAATTGATGATTCAGTTATCAGCCCATGCGCTGCGAATCTCCTCTAGATTCTTGGTTGTTGTTTTCCTCCTTCTGTTGCAACTGACTCTATGAGTCTTAGATATTATGGATTCTCCCACCCTTTTGTTGAGTTGCATCGGCCAATGGCATAACAGATACATGCCTTCAAACACAGAGTCTGACTGCCTATGCTGTTAAGACAGATGGTGCCACTCATGACTCTCAAAAGACTTAAAAGGGAATATGTGGTGGCTTCATGCTCCTCAAACAAGAACTCTTTAAAAAGACTCTTCGAATGAGTATGGTGATGACACGTGGTAGCTTCAATAGCACTTCCCACTCAATAAAAAGGACTTTAATCTTTTTGATACGTGGAAAACTCTGTGACATTTCATTTGGGACACATGGCAGGTTGGTGCTTCTTCCTCAAGAGTCTAACCACACTCTCTAATATTAAAATCTTGGGCCCCACCTGTACATGTGACAGACTCCATAGCACTTAAGAGCTTAATCAAAAGAGGCTCAACAAAAAGACACACGGTGAGCTCCGCTGGTTCCTCAGTGAGACACATGGTGAGCTTGCACTCATTTGACAAAACTTTCCAAAAAGTTTTCGTCAAATGCCCACCATTGTGACACATGGTATCTTCTGCAGGAACTTAAAAGGTTATGAAGGGAACTCAAAATAGCACGTGGGTGTTGACACTTGGTGTTATCCACACATACTCAATTTTTGCAAAAAGGAGATCTCAAAATGGGATGCGAATACTGACACATGGCATCCTTCACCCCTTATTATGTTGCCAAAATTAAACACAGTGGAGACATTTTGCACGCTCTGTGGCTCCCTCAAAAGACTCTTAAAGAATCTTAATACTTTTACTCTTTAGACTCTGCACCGTCGATACTTTGCCACGTGGAGCCTTTGTACTCCTCAAGATTCTTTCCTCTTCTGACTCTTTAAATGAGCGCTGATGTGCCACTTGTCACATCCTGCAACCTCGAGACTCTTTCCGTGTATTTAACTGATACTTCATATATATATATGTATATAAAAATGTAGAGTTTTTACTCTATAGTTCTTGGTGACTCACATGGGATTCTGTGCCTGCATAGAGAGAACCCAAAATCTTCTACAAAAAAATAAAACCAAAATTGAAATCTAACTAGGAACTTTAGAGTTTCTGTAAGGCGGCCTAATAATCATAACACTCTGCATCTATTAGGCACTTCCTTTTCTGAAGAGCTTGGAATGTTAGATTTAGCTTGATTATTTCTCTATGGGAAAATGTTTGTAAAATTTGTACAATAGCATGCAGTTGAAACTCTAGTTGAGCCATTGGGAGAAAAATTGATTCTAACTCTTCCACATTGGATGAATCACTTAGACTCTAAAAAATTGTCTGATCATTCTGCTTCAAAAGTAGCAGATCTTTTATCTGGTCTATCATCAAGACTGTGCTGTTGTCTGGGAATGGTGAGGGGAGTCTTAATTAGACTAGATTCTCAATGTGTCCCTTCATCCCTTTGACTCCTTCCTTCAACATATTCAATAGAGTCTTACATTTTGTAGTAGCTTTATTGCAACTCAAGATTTCATTCACCTTTTCTGCTGCTGCCATTCTATCATTTATCCCTACTACCTGTAAGATCTCATCAGGGGCATCATATAACTTTTGGAGCAAAAACTGAGAATTTGAAACCTTAATAGAAATTGAAGATAAAATTGCTTCGATGGAAGACTCCACCCTCTCACACAATTGTTGGGAATTCAAAAGGAACTTGAGGGTAGGCTTCAACTGCGATACATCATCAGAGATTCTTTACCAAGATGAAACATATAGTTCCTTAACCATTGTTAGCACTCCAACATTCTGGGGCTGTTGGCTGAGTTCTAGAGCCAGCTGCTTCACTTTTTCTTGTTCAACTAAAAATTGGGCCCGCAAAACACTACCTTGATCCCTCTTATCCTTTAGACTCTGCTGAAGTTGAGACACTTCCTGAGCCTTGTTATCACATTTTTTTCTCTAAGAGAGCTTTCTCTTGTTCCAGTACACTCACAACATTTTTGGTTTGTCCCAATTCAGTCTGCAATCTAGTCACCTTCATTTGTGATGCCTAATGAACCTCTTGAGACACAACAACGTTGATATTCTTATTCAATTTATCAATCTCCAGGTCCTTGGCCTTAATATCTGTAGAGAGGCAATTTATTGTGGATTTTGTCTTAGCCAAATCTGTCTCCTCCTTCTGTAATTTTCTAGTGACCTTGAGATAGTTTGTAGTCACTACTGCTGAAGTTTCATTCATTAACTCCACCTTATCCTGTGGTCTGAACTGGGTCAAATACATGGCCACAACATTCATTGTGTAGTCCTCTGGCCTCATTTTCTTAAGAGTCTTGACTATATTAGGATTCATGTGGGTTATAGTCAAGGATTATTGGGTAGGATCAAACATGGATCTCATTTGAGGAGTAGCAGGGGTTTTGCCCTCTTTTATTCTTTTCTTCTCCCTCCTTGACTCTCTTGCCTTCTTGGCAACTTCTGATTGGCTTTGAAAAGCAGGAGAGGTAATTAAGCTGCCAACAAAGGGGAATCCTTGGGGTAAGCCTTAAGGTATGGTAGTTATTATTTGTTGGGTTGGGTCTTGTGGCTATGTGGTTCTCCTAGGCATTGATGACAAAAAGACTGGTAAACTCAAAGTTTGGGAAATAGATAAAGATGTGGAGTTGGGAGGAGGTGAAAAAGATTACATGGGCATAGCAGATGTGGCAGGAGATACATAAACTTGAGGCATTTGTGTAGCCAACCCCATAGAAGAAGAAGAATGAGGAGAAGAAGCGGGTAAAGATACACTTACCTGTGGGGCTGTCGTGGTTGTAGGGATCTGCTTCTGAGGAACTTCTTCAAATTCTTCCTCTTCCTCTTCTTTCTCTAAAATGAGTTTGCACTTCCTCTTCAAGAGTTTAACCATTGGGTCCTCAGATGCCTCTTTTGTCATTTCTTGTTGCATTGAAATGAGTGACTCATGTGAAATTGCCGCCCTAGGGTCCCCAAATGCTGAAGCTATTTGGACCTTGTGAGCCAACTATTGTGTAGCCCTTTGTTTCTCAATAATGCTGAGAGATTATGGCAACATGGTAAACTTAGGGTCTTGCTCAACAGTTTATTCTTTTGACTTTCCATTCTCTGGTAGATTGCTTGCATCTGGGCTTGAGAGTGGGGTCATATGATTGTCATCCCACAACTTCTCCCATTTCTCATTTGACCCAACTTGCTCAAAAGTCTTCTTGGGCTAAGAAATCTCTTGTCTATATTTCTAATATGCTAAGATCTTGTCATCACTTCAGCCTCTCTTAATTAGGGTCCGTCTTAAACCATGAGTGATCTTCTTCTTTGGATCATAATCTCTTATAGGAGTATAAAATGTTTCCCACAGTTTAGGGGCATCACCAGGAATATCGCTCAATTCTACATAGACATCTAGGGTATCAGCTTGCGGTGATCTCCTCTGTTCCCAAAATGGTAAGCTTTCATGGATGAAGGTAGCATGAACCTTGCTATTCATGAGCTAGGAAGTCAGAAAGTTGTCAAGGTTGTATTTCCACTGATCCTACATCATGACCAGCCCATAATTTGCTAGTTTCTTTTGTAAAAGAGGCTCTGACTCTCTCCTCATGATTGTTATTCCACCCTTACTCCAAGGGGTTTCATAGAACTTTTTCTTCTTTTTGTTTTCAAAATGATTATCAATTATTGACAATTGGTGGGCCAATTCTAGGGCCAAGACCCTAGAAGTTAGAATCTTTGGGAGTAAAAATGGCTCACCCACAAAACCATGGACTCTAATCACTGTAAAATGGGCTCCATAAAAATAATCACAAGGAATTGCAGAGTTTGTGATGAGGCCTCTCACTCTATTGGTCATTCTATTTGAAATCTCCTCTGAGTCCAATTGTTCATATATGGGGGCCACAAAACACTCTGCAAATTCATATGGGTCAGAGGTTTCGGAGAATACATGAGTCCATGCAGGCAAAGGAATAGTCTTCCTGTCATCCACCTCTAAGTCATACATATTCAAATGCATCTATTGTTGGAATATATGGTAGTTTTGATATAGAATCAAATGGAAGAGGTACAATGAATACCTGAAAGTTTGCATATGAATGAAGTTAGCCAATTGATCACAGAGGGCATGGGCAATGTGCTCCAAAAAATCAAACTTATACTCTTGAGTCTTTGTGACCATCTTGAGGTGAAAAACAACCCCAAATTGCCAATCATGCACATTCGCATCTTCATCTTGGCTAAAGATAAAGGCTAACAATGAGAAAGCATCTTGTACGTCTATGGTCAACAAATTTTGAGCTAGGGATAGCAATGACATCTGAGTATTGTCTTCGTCAAGACGTAGCTCCTAGTTTAAAAACCTTTGCTTGTGCTACACATTCCACCAAACATTCTGCATCTTAGCCATGTCATAAAAATTGGCATTCTGATCATATAGTAGACCCAGCATATCATGAATTGCCTTTTGGGTAATGTGAAGCATAAAGTTATTCATTTGAATAGTTGAAGTTGGGGCATCAAAATGAATTGCACACAAGTGGATTAACTCTAGATAGGAGTGGACAAATGGAACCATGAATTGGGCTAGACTAGAAGTCCAAATCCTCATACCAAAAGTTTTAGCCTTACCCTATTTTTCTTGGATTAGGAATCTTGCATGTGCTCCCTCCCTCAAGTTCTTCGGATTCTTTAAAATTCTGGGGTCAAATACTCCATCCGCATAGTCTATCAGTTGGGAAGAGTCTGCGGCTTTCCTTTTTTCAAAAACTCTAGTTTTTGGTAGGCTAACTCTAGGGTGCTTTGGCTAAGGCATATGGTTTACTCTTCTTCCATCTTTCAGGCAAATCAAAAAGACCCTCTTTCTCATTGTGGTGCAAGAGCACCAAGCTCATTTTGTAAATATGGTCAATTTTGGTTTTTTGTTGTGAAATAAGGTCATGGTAGACCATCTAGTATGTAAATAGGGGTCATTGAGCATATGATGTCATTAAGTCTATGTAAATAGAAGTCATGTTAGTCTCCTCATTACACAATATGTCATATTTTTGTAAAGTTGCCATATGTAAGTGCTAGAACATGGGATGTCCAAGAGTCATAAGACCAAAAGTTGGTGATTGGTCATGGTTTTTGGTGGATTCAAGCATAAATAAGCCTCAAAATCTCAGAGGCAATGTGGTTGAAGATTGATTTGGTAAATTTGAAGGTTAAAACTAATGAAACAACCCTGCCTTTACTAAATTTCTGTGTTTTCTATCATTTGCAGCCCTGGTACAGGTTTGTACAGGTGCCAAGTTGAGTAAAAGATTTTTAAATTGATGGATATGTGAGTTAACCTTATATTGAACTTGGTTTGAAGTTTTAAAATTGCATTTGGTAAAAGTTTGACTCAATTTGCTGTAGATGCCTAAGTAACTTTGTTTTGGGGTTTTGATTGCATAAAATGAACTAAGAACCTATTCCTCCCTTTGTAACTCCTATAGCTAGGTGGAGTGGGTTTAAAAATGATGTGTTCAAAGGTTAGAATGGTTTGTGGGAGCAGGGTAGCTGAGTTGAGGGATTTGTGTGGTGTCAAGGGGCATAATTTGTGTGTTTTTGACATGAAAAGAGTGGCTAGAAGTGTGGATTTGTAAAAGAACCATTGGTGAAGGGATTGTGAGAGTTTAGACAATATAGGCATACATATTAAGACATGTCTGAGCTATTGGGGAAGTTTGAAGAAGTGTGGAGTATGGATTTTCACTAAACCCTCCTAGAAACAAGCCTAGGAAGGCTTAAACACAAGGGTTTTGCAAAATAGGGTTATAATGAATGTTCCAAGGCACAAAACATATTGATTTAGTAGTTTTGGAGGATTACTAAGGACTATTTGTGAGAATTTAATGTTGGTGAATAGTTTCTAGGGTACTTCCTTTGGAAAATAGGGCTAATTGCCCCTTTTGAGCAAGCGAGACAGTCATTTTTTGGAGGACACTTTCCAAAATGACCATGGCTAGTTTCAAGATATGTTAAATAAAAGCATAATGGGTATCTAAAACACATTTTGGTTTCTAGTTTGGTCAAGTATTGTGGGAGTTAGGTTGAAAAAACACCTAAAATAGGGCTACAAGGAATTAGATGGCTTGTGAAGGAGCAATTAGCAGTTGGAGTTTGAGGACTTGGTTGAGGGTTTAGTTTGATATGGTTTGAGATATTGAGGTGAGGTAAAGCCATTGAAATCCTTGTTTGGCTTTGAGAAGTTAGAAAACCAAATTGTACCTTGAAGAAGGAGATTGTCATAAGGAAGGTTGCTAATGAATCTTGTGAAGAGTTACTTGTGAGAGCCATAGTTGTGAAATATGTTATCAATGGTCTAATACCACTCCCACACCTTGCATCACATCACCCCTTGGAGATTGGCCTTCATTCACCATTTCTTCAATTTCTACTTGAGCTCAACTCTTGCACAAGAATTTTTGAAGACTCAGGCTCTTAGAACGAATTATGTGACAACAATGTGATAATGAAGAGTAGAGGCATCCTTTTAAATCTTTGGCCCCAATAGGAATTAATGTTACACATTAATGAGACCATCACTTCTCATTAAATGAGTCTAAGAATACATGTCAAAAATGGCGGTTATTTGATCTTTTAGATCTTAAAGGAAATCTTGCACCGACTCATCATTAATGTGGCAATCCTTTTAAAATGATTGGCCATCATCCTATAATTACGAGTCTTTACTAACAATTCTACCAAAAAGACACCTAAGAGGTTTATGAGCTATGGACACATGTTCAAAGAACACTTATTTGAAGAAGCAGGAAAAACAAACTTAAAAAGGAAATAGAACATAAGGAAACTATGCTAACTATGATACAGGAGCAACATTATTCTTTATGTGAAGTGTTTAAGAAAGATCCTATTGACAGGAATCTCCAAAGATTCTCCTTCCATAGTCTCTAGTTCATAAGCATTACGCTTCTTACAGGCATGAATCTTAAAGGGGCCCATCCATAATGAATTGAACTTGCTATGGCGACCCGGCCTTGAAGCCCTTTCATCCCATTTTATGACCCAAGAACCAACCTCAAAATTTGGTTTAGAAGCCCTTTGATCAAACCAACTTTTCACAGTTTGTTGACGATTCATAAGAGATTTATGGGCTAATTCTCTCTTTTCCTATAATTATAATAATTTTGCAAGCCTCACATGCATCAAACTATTTTCTTTAATTTCCATTTGCTTAATTAACTGCAAGGCAGGAATCTCTATTGACAAAGGCATTACTGGACTTTTCCCATATACTAGTTCATAAGGAGACACTTTAATCACCTATTTTGATGTGATTATGTTAGCCCATATTGTTGCATTGAGGTGCTTACGCCATTCCTTTTGATGATCTGTTCCCATTCTTTTTATGAGTCTGATTAGATTCTTATTTGTTGACTCTACTAGATCATTCCCTTATGGATAATAATTGGATGAAGTCTTCAAATAGATACCATTTTTCAAAGTGAACTCAAATAATCTTGATCCTAAGAATGCCTTAGCATTATTTGATATAATAGTGCGAGGGGACCCAAATTTTCCCTCATGGCTTATCGAATGCTGATAAAAATTTCCCTTTTGGCTTATCAAATTTTGTCTTTCTTTTCTTTGGCTTTGTTCTTTGTCCATATACATTTTTGAATAAACATATAGAACTTCATCATGCTAGGAAAAGGTGTGTTGTACACCTTGCATAATAATATAATATTTTAAATTATGTAAAATAACTATTTATTTGTGGTGCATCTTAGGGATAGCTACATTAAATATTTATTTGGGGTCACTTTTAAAGTTGTATGTAACATTGGGTTAGTTATTTTATGTGTGGGAGATATAGATTAATTAATTAATTAATTGGAGCATAAAGTGAAAAATTAGTTGCAATAATTAAATGAGGGGTAAATGGTTTTGTGTACTCATAGTTTTGAGACACATGGTTTTTCCCAATACCACAAGTTGTATTTGTGTGAGCTTGAGTTTATAAAACCAAGCACATAGTTAGTGGTTTAGGTTGGTTAGTTGAGTGGGCTGTCAATGTATTGAGTTTCTCTTGTGAGTGAATGTGTGAAGCATGACATGAGATGTGTGGCTATATGCTTGGACACATGGAGGATGCATTAGAGGAGCTTGATGTTTTAGAAGTTCCATGGAAATTTTGTAAGTAATGTTTTATTGTTGAATAATACATTGAGTGTGGATGCTTTTGGAAACTAGGTTTTTTCCTCTTGAGGGTTTTCCTAGGATATATCTTATCTCACCTTGTGGTATATTTTGCCTATTCTTTTGTATGTTGGATTCTGGTTATCATGGCTATGATTTGTTATATGGTATAGTTGAATCTATGGACATGCAAGTTGAGAATGAAAGCATTTACTAGGTCACAAGTGTGTTTGCAGACTTAGGTTGTTGCAGAATTGGGGTATGTTGGAATTTTGGTAAGTGGGTTTTCTGTTAGGGTTCTTTGTGTGGGGGTTTTGGAGGTGAGCTTTTGTAGGAGGCCTCCTAGGAAAAAATAGACCTCACCATTGAGTCTAGAAGGCCTAAAAAACTATATTTTTGTATAAAACTTGACATATTTTGGACATATAAATTTTTGCCCTAGATGGAATATGTAGGGAATCTTTGAAAAAAGATTTTGTATCATTGTACGATCTGTACAATGGTATGATCGTAGGAACAAGGAATATTTGCTTGCATCAATGAATAGTACGGGTCTGCAAAAATATTTTATTAATTTTTTTTGATAACTTTCATTTTTATAAAGTTGAAATTAAAATCAAAAACAAAAATTGAAGGTAGAGGGGGCCACCTAGGTGGGCGTATGCCCCTGGTCACCTAGGCATATGCCTAGTTCCAAGGGGCTATGACTCGGGGCCCAACCCTGGAAGCATTGTTACCCAACACGTGGGGGCTTATCCCCCCATCCTGTAGGGTGGCCGTGTCATCAGTGGACCAACATTAAACACCACCACAACCTGACCACCACTGGTAGAACCATCAATGCTTAGCCAGAACTACCCTCCTGCCACCTTGGAGCTACCATAGAGCCACTTGGTGTTGATTTTTAAGCCTAATAGGGGACTTTTTCCTTGTAGGCATAACTTCCACATATGGTATTGGTTTTTTGATTTCTTATAGACGTCAGAAAGGTATCTTTGAGCACTTCGTAGTAGTATAGGTTTGGTGATCATATTTGACTATTTATATCATAATTTGGTACCTAAAGCCAACATTTCTCTAAAATGGTAAAACTATCATAAATTTTGCAAATAGAATTAGATTTTAGATTTCAAATAGATGTTGGAGAGAATTTGTAGAGTATTACATAATGGATCAGATATATTTTTAGTTTGATGTGTAGAGAGAGGTTTGTAATTGTTTGATCACTTGTGGGAGCCTTAGATTTGATGTGTGATTACATGAGCATTTTGATGAATGTTTTGGGCACAAACTTGGGGGATTACATGTTTTGTAGGATAGTACAACATGTTATCAAATTTAGTGCTTCCTGATACCAGTTTATAGGTGTTTTTAGAGTTTGGACTTTGATGAAGATAGGTATACTGGTTGTCTTTTAGTTTGAGGACATGGCTTGATAAATGCGTGAGACTTGGAGCATTAGTTTAGTGGGAGTTAAGAATAGGTACAACGATGATGATTATGGTGTCATGGGTATGTAGGTACATTTGAGCATTGGCACGACATGATCATATATGTGGTTGAGAGTTATGCATTATGATAATTGATTCATGATTATAGGTGGTGGTATGGTTCATTTTACTAGGTTCTTCTTATCTCCTAGATGCTTGATTGGTTCCTTGACTATGGTTACTTGTTTATGGACTTTTTCTGCAAATCAAGTCTAGAGTTGATTTTGTGTTTGAGTCTTGATGTCTTCATGTTATCTTCTTTGTTATCTTGGTTCGCAAGTTATTGATGTGATGATGAGTTTACATTTTTCATTGGTTTGATAGATTTAGTGTTAATGCAGACTTTGTTAGTTGGCCTTATTTATTTGGTCATTTGTGTATTGGTAAGTTGCATTGGGATGAGAGGATGAATGGTTAAAGTGCCTGGATAGTCACATATTGGGATTTGTGGCATGTTGTTTATCATGATGTCATGGATAGCTTAGCTGCATGATTCAATGTGATTGGAGATGTTGACATCTCAGTTTACCATGGAGTCTTTGGTTGAGGTGTCTGTTTATGACTTGTCAATTTTGACAATTGATCCTTGATTGAGAGGATGGTTTAGTGTTGTGTCATGATGGACTCTTGATTCTAGATTAGAGCTTTGACATGATACAAGTGTTGAATACTTGGAATACTGAGAGGAGGGGTGAATTAGTAATCTCTAAAACTAATTAATCATTTAAACATTCATTCCACATAACATATTTAATTTGCAGTAAGAAAGGAAAACATGAAATCAACCATAAAAATTCATAACACATGAACACTAGATTTTTAGGTGGAAACCCCAAAAAGGGAAAAACCATAGTGAGGAATAGCTCATATATATATATATATATATGAAGAACAATATCAATTACAATTAAGCTCACTGCCAAAAGGACTCACTGTCCAAAAAATGAATGTTCACTATAGGTGGCTCATTGCCAAAGGATTCACTATCCTGAATAGAAAGAGATAGAAGAAGGAGTGGCTCACTGCCAAATATGAACTATTAGTAATGCATCTGACTCATGCTAGAGATATAGTTCCACTGAAGTTTAGAGTGCTGACTTAACACACTTCATCTTCACCTCAAACTTATCTTAGCCTTCTTTGCATCAGATTTTTCTCACACACACACACTTAACTCTTTTTCATTGCATGGACACACTACACCACACAAGAATTCAATCTTGTATATATATCTCACTCAAGCAAAAACATTAAACAAGTCAACAGATAGATGGGTCGTGTGATTTCTTGTCCTATCAACCCAAAACTCAACTCTATATGCTTTGTAGAGAGAACCAAAGCATGTAGCACATTTAGATAGGTTGACATAACCTATTTTTACTCCCATGACTTTGTTCCATTCATGAATCAACTCCTCACAACCTCAACACCTTTAGATCGGCTCAACTAGTGAAGTAGCAATAGCATGAACTAAATGTTAGTTCACAACTCAACACATGGACCACCAAAATTCTTACCACTTGAAGACTACACACTTCTGACATCCATTAACTTATTCTCAATTCTGCATAGCAATATATTCATCTGCGGTGGAATGAGGAGCATTCCAATATACCACTGGCACTATTATTACATTGTCATTTTAGAGTCTAATACTCTGTCAACTCTATCTTTCACTCTGGAGGGCTTCAAGACCTGAGTCTATAGATTTAGACTCCTTTAGTATGCACCAACAATACCTTACAACCACATAGCAAGATTCTTCAGAGCGGAGGAATACAGACTGAAATATTGTGACCTTGTCATAGGTTCTGTATTGCACATGCCTTAGGAAAATCTTCAACAAATTGTGCCTAACTGTAGAACACCAAAATAGAAGGATTATTGGAGATATCATTGTTAGAGACACTTCTGGTATGTTGATGAACATGATATTCAAGAAGTGTTGTCATTGATGGCAACAAAGGTTAAAGACTAACGGAAACAAGACTTAAAGGTTTGGCAACAAGGTTTAAAGGTCAGTAATCAAAGATTGCATCAGAGATTTGGATCAGAGACTAAAACTAAGTTGTGAGGTTATGATAATATCTCTCACAGGATGTTTCTATCCTCATAAAGTTACCTACACAAAATTTTTGATCCAGAAGAAGATTTGGTGAAAATTGGCTAAGTGTCAGAATGTTGCACTTAGTGTACAGAGCTACAGTATTTTGATCCGCATTTGTCAAATGCTAAAGATCTTGTTATGTGGATTTGGTAAGTCATTATGGATCATTAGAGGCACCTAAATCCAGAAGTTCATCCTCTTATGTTTTCTAAAATGAAGGTTACATGTAGGAGTCCAGTATGTCAAAGTTTAGTCTTAACCAGTGCAGAGTATATGCTTATTTTGGTTCGCATGTGTCCAGCATGAAATATTTCTTTTTGTGGTTCTAAAGTGTTGTTGGCATATTCCTAGAGATTCTAAATCCAAAGTTTTAGAGTATGAAGTCTTCCAGAATGATAGATAAGTTTATCAAAATATCTTTGCATGGATAAACAGTGTTTGACTGTGATAGAGAGAAAGTTCTAGTACTCCACATTTCACCGCATGGAAACATTTTGTTGTGAAGATCTTGGGATGTGATTGTAGATGTATAAATATTATTTGTTCCAAATTTGAGATGATGTGGAGCTTCGGATACCGATTTATGGTTTGACAATTGGTTCATACTGTTGTTACTTTGCTAGTGAAGCCAACCTAAAGAAGTGTACCTTGTGTGGAGCAATCCAAAGATTGGAGTGTTGTCTTAAGAGGTTCTATAGGTCATGCTGACCTAGGAGAGTGTGTTTCAAGTTTTGTTTCACATTTCAATACATTTTGGTTGGTAGGTTGAGGCCAACTAGTGCTATTCTACACATTACACTCAAGCAGGCCAACCTAATTGATGATATGAGTAAAGTGGATATATATAGAGGTTTTCTTTTGATTCCTTGAATAAGGAGGATGAAGAATGAAGTGTATGTGTGATCTAAATGATGTGACAAGTGCCTGCATATGCGAATTGAGAAAATATAGAGCATGACAATGTAATATTTGAGATCAGTGAGAAAAGTTTTGTTTTTGTAACTTGAGCTTCATCAGAACTATTCTCCATGCATATGTAGATGCAATTGTAACAGTTCAAATTATGGAAGTGAGCCACCCTTCTTTTCTCTCTTTCTTTCTTAGTGGGTAATGCATCCACTTGGGTAGTGAGTCCACTTCTAGTGGACCTTTCTTTCTTTCTTCTGGGAAGTGAGCTCTGGGAAGTGAGCCTTTTGTAATTTGGTATTGATACTACTTTATAATATATTCTGAGCTAATCCTCATCATGGTTTTTCCCTTTTTGGGTTTTCCATGTAAAAATCTTGGTGTTCATGTGTTATGCATTGTGGTTGTATGTTTTGTGCTTAATTTACTTTACAATTATTGAATTTGGGAAATGGATTAAAGGTTTAATGTGTGAATGGTTTTATAGAATACTGATTCACCCCCTCTCAATATTCTGGGTGTTCAACAATTGGTATCAGAGCAAGGTCCCTTGGAAGAATCTTTACCGCTTGGGGAAGATCTTGGAGGTTGAACACATGGCATCTAGAAAGTTTCCCACTCCTCCAAAAGAGATTCCTACTGTTGAATTTTCATAAGGTGAATGCATGTCTGCAAATAGTGAAGAACTCAAGATTGCTCTTGAAGACCTATAGAGGACTGAAGAAGAAATCATACATTTGAAACAAACTATCAAAGAAGTAAATAAATGTATTAGAAATTTGAGAGAGCAAGCCAAGACGTTCAAAGAAAGGCATAAGGAGGTCAGCAAACAATTGAGGTTAGCAAATAAATCCTTTATTGGTCTAGAAGTGCAAGTTGAAGAAAAAATAAGAATTGAGGAATATCTGAACTCAATGGTGAAAGACAAATCTAAAGAATGTACAAGGCTTGAACAAGAATTTGTGAAACTGAAATCAGATTTGGAAAAGGTGAAGAGTGATAAAGAAAAATTCAAGATAATTTTTGCCAGGCTTGATGAGATGATTGCAAGTCATAAAAATCCCAATGATAAAGAAGGCTTAGGGTTTGAAAAAGGTGAAAGTTCAAAATTAGGTCAAACATCAAGAGCTAAAAACAAGAAGAACAATGGCAAGCAGGTCTAGAATCAGAAGAAAGGAGCTAGAAGACCATTGGTTAGATAACCTAATTCTCAAAGGTACCCATCCTTCAATGGTTATTGTTATTTTTTCAATAAATGTGGACATAAGGCTACACAATGTAGGAGCACAATGAATCAAAATGTTCCATCTTTTCCTAGTCAATGTTTTTCATGCAAGGAAGTTGGTCATAAAGCTAATGAGTGCAGGAGTCAAAGGATGAATGACTATAACAATGGTAGAATGATTCAATCCTTTAATGGCAACTATTTTACATGCAATAGATTTGGGCACAAAGCTAACCAATGTAGATTCAGAATGAATGGAATGAATAATGGTTTGAGGAATGTTGTGTGCTACAATTGCAATAAGCCTAGACACATTTCAAAGTTTTGTAGAAGAAGAAGCATGAAGAAGGATATTGTAGTAGAGAAGAACAAACCAGTACAGAAGGTTGATCTAGAAGAGACTAAGAAGGAGATGAATAAGATTTGGATAAAGAAGGAAGTAACAAAGGTTAATAATGAACCTGTACCAATATTCAGTGTAGACATTTCTTCAGAAATTAAGATGAGAGCTTTGGCTTAGGGGGAGCTTTAATGGAAATCTTTCACCCCTACCAAAGGAATGGTGATGATGTCTCAACACTAAGATACAAGTTAAAGATCAACATGCCTGATCCACTGAAGAAAATTACATAAGAAAATCTCTTATTGTGGAAGATTACAGAGTAATTTAAATTGACTGTCATCAAAAGAAGCATTAACAACTTTATTGAACAACACATTTATGATGAATTAGGTCATGAAGGAAAAAGGGTTAAAAGTGATCATACTTGATCAAAATTCATATTGCAAATGATTTTTTAAGTGAAAGAGAGCTGACCAGTGCGGCGAAGAAGAGTTCATAGTGTCTTGGGATTTAGTGCTTTGAAACCCTAGTTGGAAGCATTTGAAAAGGTATTCATAGTTTCTTATTTTTCCCTAGAAAGTACTCTGCTGAATATTGAAAATTTCTACTCAACAATTGATAGATGTTGTAGATAGACCTTGCCCTAAATACAAGAAACACCCTTTCAAGTCAATGATAACTATTCTAGATGGTGCATTTTTGGATGTACCCTATGACGTGTTACATATTGAGGATATAAGGATTTACATTCATGCAAATTTGGAAGAATATAACCATGCCAACTTGGGGCAAGTATGAGTGAATGAGTTGACTGATGATAAATTTGGTTTAAAGATGGATCTAGTGCCCTAACAGAAAAGAAATTGGATGTTTGGAACAATTTTCCTATTCTGTGTTACGAAGATGCTTGGATTAGATATGTGCTAAGTAGAATTCATGATAAATTCATGTGGCTAGACATTCTACATATAATCAACAAAGAAGCCATTAGAGCCGTAATAGGGTTATGCTCCATCAAAGCTATTCTGACGTTGAAATTAGTGAGAAATGATGTTATGAAGCTCACTAAAGCTAATTTTGACAAAAGAGCATTGACTGTGAATGACATAGAGAATCCCACTGTGAAGTATGCTTCAATGATGATAGGCTACAAAATTTATTTCACAAACATAGAAAATTTAGTCTCGACCACTGCTATAAACATAGCCTATGAGATGGTGAAATAGAATGCAGATTATGATCTCTATGAATTGTTGAGGCAACAATTGTTGGAAAATTTGAAGACAAAAGAGTCAAAATACCCTTTCAAATATGGCATTTTAATCTTTTGTCTATTATTTTATTTTCTCAAAGAGCTACAAAGTGTATAGAATGTGGTATGGCTTGGGCATATCCTTGTAGCCACTCAGATATATCATGATTTGCAAAGAATTGGTGACAATGATACTCAAAATATTGCATTGTGGGGATTTTTAAAGGTGTTTCATGAAAAGATGCAAGCTAGGGAAAGAATCCCTAAAAATGTTGTTGAAAAATACAAGGATGATATTCTTTTTATGGTCACCAAGGATGAATGCCTGATAGAAGCAGTTGAACCAAGAATAGTATGGATCCCTGAAATGGGACATGAAGTTTCTGCAGATGTTCTTATAGGTCTTGCAGACCTATTGCTAAGTAAACCTAGAGAAGACAGATTTGGGACTTATGTAGAAAAGTCTCTAAAAATTCATCTGCAACATAAGGAGAAGGAAATTGAGAGAAAAGTTCAGAGGATGGTTGATGAGTATGCCGAGAGCATAGGCCTCTCTAAAGAACAAGTACAACAAGCAAGAGCCAAAGGAAGAGTTGAAACAGGATCAATCTCTGAGAAGATGTCTAAGGGGACACCTAAAGTTATGAAGGAAGCTCCTACTCCTAGGAGATCATCAAGAACTTCTTCCTCATCTATAGCTACACCTCAAACCTCTGGAGCCACACCTGTTGCAATCTCTGAGAAACATGTTGATGACAATGTTGTTGAACCTACTAAGAAGAGAAGAGTGAAGGAAAAGGCTTCCATAAAAGTATATGCCAGTCATGATATCAGCGAGGAATAAGAAGAGGAAGAAGAAGGATCCAAGCTGATTTGAAAGAAAAAGGGGTCTCTTTCTACTGAAGAAGAGACACATGCCAAGAGGACAAAAATTGATACTGCTGAAGAAGAAGAAACTAGCAAGAAAGAGAAAGAAGGCTTTATCTTCAAGAAAAGAGAAGATATATCAGGTGAAGAAAGAGAGTCTTCCAGAAAAGGGAAAGGAAAAGGAAAAGGAAGGAAAAAGAAGAAGGACAAGAATGATGATACTTCTATGACACTTGAAGCTATAATTAATGCCATAGTTGAGCATGGAAATCTAAAGCAAGTGGTAGATTTGTGTGATGAAAGCTCAGACAAAGACAAAGAAACTATTAAAGTAGTTATTATTAGGTATTTGTATTTGTTCAATAAGGCTTTAATTGAAATAACTAATGACTTACCTGATAGCTTAGCTAGTATATTAACTGCTAAAATAGATGAGGCTATAGCAAAAGATGTGGAAATGAAGGAGGACTTTGAAGAAAATTTGTCCAAGCCTTTCTAGACAAAACAAAATCAAAGCCATTTAGAGGCTCAACAAAGAGTTCAAAACCAAAAGAAGAGTAAATACTCTTATGGCTGGTGACAAGAAAGAAATTGAGAGGTTGGAGAAGGATACTACAGAGATAACCATGAGTGTGCTTGATGAACTTCAAATTCCAACTATTGTAGAAACAAATAAGGAAGAGCAAATGAACCTTGATGTTTACACCTCAAGTGCAGTCCTTGATGTGGTAGGTAAGAAAAATGTACCATCTCCAGCACCTCCAACAAATACAGTGGATCAAGGTGTGATCCCCCCTCTGGTAAGCTCAGAAAACATTAAAGAAATAAGGGAATTAGTTGAGGAGAAAAATACTGAGGAAAAATAAAAGGAGAAAGAGGAAGCTACAGAACAAGTGGATGACACTTCTATTCTAGAGAACATAATAGATTAACATGCACCTATTGGAGAAAATCCTCTAGAGATTCCAACTACACAAGTGTCTCCTAGAGATGAGATAAAAGACATTACTGGTGAGAACTCAAAATCATCACCTTTGGAATCTTTAAGAGAACTTTTGGCCAAAGAAATAAAGTCACAAATTGTGTCTACTCCTGAGTTGTTGCAAGTACCATCATTAGATGGACAAATAAGTTTGGCTAGTATTTTTCCCTTACAGAAGCTAAAATTGGGGACAATTTTCCAAGCCACCACTCAAGAGGAGCTTTTAAAGTCACATATTGAAGACAATGAGCTTATAGAGGAAGTAATGACAACTTTTAAAATGATTATGCCAGAAGTTAAGAGAGATACATCTTTGACTCCCACTCTACAAATGAAGAAGCTAATGGAGTCAGTAAGCAGTCATTTTGAATCATTTGAACAAGCAATAGAAAAGAAAATTAGAGAAGAGATTGACAATAAGAGGTTAGTAGAGATGACTGACAAATGCTCTAAGGCACAAATTTTGTTAGATAATAGCATTAAGTATGTTGAAACAACTATCAATGATGTAAATGCTATGTACAAATTTTGTTTATCATGGCCAATAACAACTAAGGATATAAAGGATAAGATTGATGGACTGGAGAATCAACTTGTTAAAATTTTTGGTACCTATAACTCAATGAAAGATCCTAATGGAAACTTAAGAGCTAAAATGGAGAAAACTCATGTAATAATCAAGAATTTGTAGAGTTAGAAGGAGATAGTTAAAGATTAGATAGCCAATTAAGAGAAATTGTAAGCTTTAAGATGGCTTCTATGATGGGTCTGATCAATGAAGCATATAAAGTAAGGAAGATGACAGAGGTCCTTGCCACAGTAGATAAGACAGAAGATTTGCTATCTCAAACTAATGGGCATGTATAGTTTTTGAGCTATACAAAGGTATGATAGGATTCAGATGCTATACAACTGAAGAATATCTATAGTACTATATTTCCTAAGAATCGGTAAGTTTTTGATTTCTTGTATATATGCAGAAGGTTAGAGAAAACAATTTTGATATTTTGATGTATATAGAAATCAATTACTTAGAGGAGCAAACTTCAGTTTGTATATACTCATGTACTCTAGACAAAGGGAGATCCAGTAAAAAGTTCATATCCTTTGCCAACGATATCAAAGAAGGAGAGAAGCAGATGTGAAAAAGTTATTTCTAAAGGAGAGATAAAAATATGGAAAATACTTGTCTTAGGGGGGAGAATATTGAAAGATTTGGTTTTGATGGTTTTCACATCATGTGTTGCCATCAATGCCAAAGGGCGAGATTTTTGGAGATATCATTGTTAGAGACACTGCTGGTATGCTGATGAACATGATATTCAAGAAGTGTTGTCATTGATGGCAACAAAGTTTAAAGACTAGTGGAAACAAGACTTAAAGGTTTGGCAACAAGGTTCTAAGGTCAGTAATCAAAGATTGCATTAGAGATTTGGATTAGAGTCTAAAATTGAGTTCTGAGGTTATATTAATATCCCTCACATGATTTCTCTATCCTCATAAAGTTACCTACACAAAATTTTTGATCTGGAAGAAGATTTGGTGAAAATTGGCTAAGTGTCAGAATGTTGCACTTAGTGTACGGAGCTACAATATTTTGATATGCATTTGTTAGATGATGAAGATCTTGTTTTTCAGATTTGGTAAGTTGTTATGGATCATTAGAGGCACCTAAATCTATAATTTCATCCTCTTATGCTTTCCGTAATGAAGGTTACATGTAGAAGGAGTTCGGTATGTCAAAGTTTAGTCTTAACTAGTGCAGAGTATATGATTATTTTGGTCCGCATGTTTTCGGTATGACATATTTCTTCTTGTGGTTCTAAAGTGTTGTTGGCATATGCCTAGAGATCCTAAATCCAAAGTTTTAGAGTATGAAGTCTTCCAGAATGATAGATAAGTTTGTCAAAAGATTGCTGCATGGATAAACAGCGTTTGATTGTGATAGAGAGCAAGTTCTAGTACTCCGCATTTCACCGCATGGAAACATTTTATTTTGCAGATGTAGGGATGTGATTGTAGATATCTAAAGATTGTTTGTTCCAAATTTGAGATGATGTGGAGATCTGGATACCGATTTGTGGTTTGACATTTGGTTCATATTGTTGTTACTTTGCCAGTGAAGCTGACCTAAAGAATTGTACCTTTTGCGGAGCAATCCAAAGATTGGAATGTTGTCTTAAGAGGTTTTATAGGTCATGTCAACCTAGGAGAGTATGTTTCATGTTTTTATTTACTTTGCAATGCATTTTGGTTAGTAAGTTGAGGTGGACTAGTGCTATTCTACATGTTACACTCAAGCAGGCCGACCTAATTGATGATATGAGTAAATCAGATATATATAGAGGTTTGATTTTGATGCCTCGAATAAGAAGCATGAAGAATGAAGTGTACGTGTGATCTAAATGATTCAACAAGTGTCTATAGATGTGAATTGAGGAAATATAGAGTAGGGCATTGTAATATTTGAGATCAGTGA
The DNA here is from genome assembly GCA_027924645.1 of Cunninghamia lanceolata. Taxonomy (NCBI): domain Eukaryota; kingdom Viridiplantae; phylum Streptophyta; class Pinopsida; order Cupressales; family Cupressaceae; genus Cunninghamia; species Cunninghamia lanceolata. The sequence continues at coordinate 17,062,418 of BSBN01000112.1, read as the reverse complement.
GAAAAGTTTTTTTTCTGTAACTTGAGCTTCATTGGAACTATACTCCATGCACATGTAGATGCAGTTGTAAAAGTTCTAATTATGGCAGTGAGACACCCTTCTTTTCTATCTTTATTTCTCAATGCATAGTGAGTCCACTTGTAATGAGCCTTTCTTTCTTTCTTCTCCACAGTGAACCCTTTGGAAGTGAGCCTTTTTTAATTCAGTATTGATACTACTTTATAATATATTGTGAGCTAATCCTCACCGTGGTTTTTCCCTTTGGGTTTTCCACATAAAAATCTTAGTGTTCATGTGTTATGCATTGTGGTTGTATGTTTTTTTGCTTAATTTTCTTTACAATTATTGAATTTGGGAAATGGATTAAAGGTTTAATGTGTGAATGGTTTTATAGAATACTGATTCACCCCCATCTCAGTATTTTGGGTGTTCAACAATTGGTATCTGAGCAAGGTCCCTTGGAAGAAGCTTTACCACTTGGGGAAGATCTTGGAGGTTGAACAAACCCCCTTAGATCAAACACCCTTGGATAGAATCCCGCTAGTTTTAAACCATACTTATAATGGAGTCTCCTCTACACCTATCAAAATGCTGATAAATAATCAATTTTGATTTACCTTTTGGGGGATCAAATGAATTCATTTAAAATTTATGTTTTGTAATTATGTAGTCCTTATTATAAGCTTCCCAAAAAGTATAATTTTAAATATATTTAATTTGATTATTATATTCATTTTTTATTTCTTTTGAATGTAGGTTTTTCAATGAACATCAAGGTCTTTGTTTCATACATACGAAAAAATAGGAAAATATAGAAAACAAATTCTAAAATATACATGTCCTCTAGGTATTGATGTCCTTATTCCAACAATTTTTTTTAATTCCGATACATACAAAAAAGTTATGCTCTTTATAGTACACCTATGTCTAAATTGTAATTGGTTTCACTTGAAAACATAATTTAACAAATATATTTAGTAAAACATTATGAAACCAAGCGCATCCTCTAGATATTATAGTTACAAATCTAAATTTGAAAAAAATAGAATTTTATCCTTCATAGAAAAAAAGTTATGTGGTTTATAGTACACATCACTCTTTAAAAATGTTGTTTACTATTAAAAACTAGTTATCGAATGACATGGAAAAAAAATGTAATTTGATTCCAAATTTTAAAAAAGAAAAAATTTAGAATCTACAAGCAAAATGTCACAAATCACTAAATTGCATCATCTTCAAATTCCTCATGGTTTAGTAGCTATAGGTGTCTGAAAGTGAAGATTTAGTTCAAAATATTCATTTCAATGTCATGTTTGGCGAAAAAGTGTAACCTACTATTGTGGGATCACCCAATAGCAATGGTCTTATCTCAACCAAAGTGTCTAGCTAATCCTCCACTATGCTTCTCCTTAATCATGTTCTCTCTCATGGAACTTCTTGGAGTGCACAATTGGCTTCCTCTAAACAACATGCCATCTTGGATTACGAAATCCAACCATTTTGTTATGTCCAAAGTAACAGGTTCCAAATAAGCTTTCCAAGCCTCTGCAAAATTTGGATCTTCAGGGTATAATCTTTTGAGCTCATCGAACCCAACAACCTCTATCTTCATTTATGTCAACAAACTTTGCCTTTTGTTCAAGGCATTTGCAACTCTGTTTGACTTCCCACTCCTGTGCTTCAAAATAAAAGTATAACTCTGCAAAAACTCAACCCATTTTAAGTACCTTTGATTTAAGTTTCCTTGACTTTTAAGATACTACAAAGCTTGATGATCAGTATATAAAACAACTCTTTTGGAAACAAATAATGTCTTGATTTCTTCAAAGCCTTAACTATAGCATAAAAATCCTGATAATAAACAAAATACTTTTCCTTGGCATCATTAAGCTTCTCATTGAAATAGGCAATGGGCTTACCTTCTTGACTCAAAACAACTCCTATAGCACTGCCACTAGCATCAAAATCTACCTGAAATACCTTATTGAAGTCTGGAAGTGCCAAAATAAGTTTCTCTGTGACTTTCTACTTCAATGTATCAAAACTCTTCGCTGCTCTTGTAGTCTATTTAAACTCTTTTCTATCCCCTTTCATTGTCTCAGTTAGGGGTGCACAAATGCTACTAAAATTCCTGATAAATTTTCTGTAAAAAATTACCAAACCATGAAAAGATCCTACCTTTGTAGCACTCCTTGGCGTGGGCCATTTGACGATATCCCTTACTTTTTCTAGGTCCATTTTAAAACCTTCCTTAGAGACAACAAATCCTCAGTATACCAACTCCTTTGTAAAACTACATATCTTTAGATTAATCAACAACTTCTCCTCTCTCAGATTCTCTAAAACTCTTCTGATATGCACTAGATGCTCATCCCAAGTCTTACTAAAAATCAAAATGTTATCTGAATAAAAAATAACAAAACTTCCCAAAAACTCTTTTAGTACCTCATTCATGAGCTACATGAATGTGCTTGGTGCATTGGTTAGCCCAAATGGCATGACTAACCACTCATAAAAACCTTCCTTTGTCTTAAAGGATGTCTTCCACTCATCTCCTTCTCTAATTTGGATCTGATGATATCCACTCTTTAGATCAATCTCATAAAGTAGTTGGCTCCACTCAAACAATCCATTATCTCATCCATTCTGGGCAATGGAAATATGTACTTGATCGTGTTCTTGTTGATGGCTCAGGAATCTGTACACATTCTCCACTCTCCATCTTTCTTCAGTGCTAGTACCATAGGTACCGCACATGGACTTAGGCTCTCTCTTATCAATCCCTTAACAACTCATGAACTTGTTTGTTCAGCTCTTCATTCTCTGTAGGAGTCATTCTGTGGTCTAACTTATTTGGCAAACTTGTTCTTGGTATAAAATCCATTTGATGACTTATCTTCCTCACTGGTGGTAAACCTTCTGGTACATTATCAGAGACAATGTCCTAAAATTCTTCCAACAAATCTGAGACTTTTTCTGGTACATCTTCACATTTCTCCTGGTTGATCTTAGGAATCAATGTAAAGCAATAACGCTCATGCTTCATACCTTCCAAAAATTTCCTACCATTTACCAAGAAAATTCTAGCAGTACTACATACCTTTTCTTCTACCTCCTTCAAGGGCTTCAACTTATGATGAACTCCATCCTTTATTAGGGAATATGTGTTTGCATGGCCATCACAGACATCACACCTATCATACTGCCATGGCCTCCCTAATAGCATATGACATGCATATCGATATGATGTCACAGATCACCTCATCATGGTAGTCCCTAATCTTGAACTTGACTAAAGATTGCTCATTGACCAAAGCTCTATGGTTGTTCTACAACCATGCAATCTGATATGGATGTGGATGCTTTCTTCTTGTCAACTTCAACTTGTTAACCATCTCCTCTGAAACAAGGTTGTCAGTGCTTCCACTATCAATAATAACATCACAACACTTACCTTCACACTTGCACCTTGTGTGGAATAAACTCTTCCTCTAATCTGGTTCCTTCTCCTCATTCAACAAGGTTCTTCTAACAACTAGGGTTTCTTCCCTTTCAACATCTTTAGAATGCTCAGACTGTGCATCTTCATCTACATGTTCAACTCATGCATTACCTTCAGGTCTTCTATTTCTCCTTCCTTGATGTTGCAAACACTTATATGCTCAATGTCCTTCTTCTCCACATTGGAAACATGTTACTTTGAAACCTCCTCTTCCAGGTCCTTGCCCAAGTCAGCCTCTTCCTCTTTTCTCACCATTATTTTGGTCATGAGGGCAGTAGTCATTATCTCTTCTCTGATTTTGGCTGGTGCTAGCTTCTTCATTTTTCTTTTGATCTTCATTTTGGCCTCCATAGGGTCTTCTGCTAGTCCTTTTTCCTTGACCTCTTCCCCTTTGCTTACTCTCGAATCTTTTATTCAGCTTCTCTTCCACCTTCAAGGAAAACTGGTATGCATCTTCAATGTTGGTCATTCTGACTAGGCTCATCTCCTCTTGAATACTTGGCCTTAACCCATTAATATAATCGGCTATCTTCTCCTTGTTAGCCTCTACATGACCAATTCTAATAGTAATGCTATAAAACTCTTATGTATGCTCCTTGACAGGCTTGTTACCTTGCTTCAATCCTTGCAGTTTCTTCAACAACTCCATCTCATAGTCCAAAGGAATGAACTCCTTTAGTTTTTCCACCATCCAATCCCATCTAGTAATCTTTCATTTTCCTCATCTATTCCTCTCTAATCAAACCTCCTTGCACCAAATACTTGCATGTCCCTTCAACTTTGTTTTTGCAAACTTGACCCGATCTGGATCCTCCACATCTTTATACTCGAAATATTCCTCCACATCATTCATCGAATCAATAAGCTCCTCTGGTTTTAGATTCCCAGAATAGGTAGAGACTTCAATCCTTGGTCTCTTTTCAATCTTTGAAATGACCCTCAACAACCTAACTTCTGCAGGATCTCCTATAACTTCTTATTCTTCCTCAGATAGCTCTTCTTCAACTTCATCTTAGCTTTCTTCTCTTGTTCTCAGCTCAAACTCTCTTCACAACTCCTCTTACAATGCATCAATTTGCCTTTGTAGGGCTCTAAAACCCTCTTCCATTAAAGCATTTATCCCATCATGGTTTCTTCATCGAGGCATTTTGATCTCTGTAGTAAACCCACAACCTCAAGTCCTGGTGCAAACTACCTCATGATCAACAATCTGTCTACACACTTAGGAACCCTTTCTCTGATACCACTTGATGAAGGGGGTAAATCATAAAACACACAACAACAAAAATTTCATATAGAAAATAGAAATGTTCTTTTATTGATTGGACAATGACATTACATTACAAAAGCTAAAATCAAATCAAAGGATGAATCCTCCATAGGCTACAACACATTACAACTTCCTATCTCTTGACTCTGGATTCTTCTACCTTCTGTAGCCCCAAATCCACTAGGGTTTTTGTTTTCCAGCCCTCTTCTTGACTCTACACTTTCCCTCTTATCTCTACTACTCCAAGGGTTCCAAAAAAGGTCATAAATAACTCTTTTGTAACTCCTTCCAAAAATAGGTCAACTTCCGGGAACCATAACTTTTGATCTGGTTGTCCGATTGACAAACTGTTTGAAGTACTGGAAAGCTCATGAAGTGAACTATGGCTCTAGAAATCCATAAATAGATTTCCATAAACATGGGACATTTAAGTACCTCATATCTAATTTTAGAACTTTTTAGGGGAGCTCACAAAATTGAAACTTTAATATCTTAAAATTTAGACATGATCTTGAGCAGAATTTCACCAAGAATGCTTATATGACTATTCTGAAGCTTTGAAGAAAATTTTGGGTCAATCGATTCTCTGATATAAACTTACTAAAAATAGTAAATTATGGTATTCTTAGCCCTATTGGAAACTTTAAAGGTTCTGAATCATTATTCAGGCAAATGGGTATCTGAAAGCACAAATTTTGAAAAGAAATGAAAACAAAGTCATCAATTTTGAATCAACATTGTTTTTGGGTGGTGGAAGATTGCCCTTACACCTCTGGATGCTTTTGCATCACTTTTCTTCTTCTTGACCAATTTAGGTCCTTCTTCTTCTTCCTCTTTGACATCATCATCATGGTTGATGTATTTTTCCCTTGTAGATTTTTCTTTTACCCTTGTCTCCTTGGGAGGCTGCTATTGCACAGAGGCACTTGTTGCTATTTGCTTTACAAAAGATGTAGCTTTGGAGTCTTTTGAAGTAGTAGGAGTAGAGACATAAGTCCTAGAAGACCTTCTTGTGTTAGGAGACTCTTCTGGAGCAATAGATGTGCCTTTGGATTTCTCTGCAGGGCCCTTTGGTGAAATCATCTCCTTAACCTTATTCCTCATTTTCTTTTATTTCTCTCTCCTTGTGCTTCAAATGCATCTCAATGGATTTCTCTTCGTAGGTTCCAAATATTTATGCAAAGGTATCTCTATGTTTTCTTAGCATTAGGTCTACAAGACTTGTAATTATATCTCCTACAACCTCATATCCCATCTCTGGAATCCAGACTATTTGGGGTTCTGCTACTTCCATATAACATTCATCTTTGCTAACCATAAAGATGATGCCATCCTTGTATTTCTCTACAACACTCTTTGGGATTCCTTCTCTTGCATGCATGTTTCCTTGGAAAGTCTTAAAGAAACATCATAGTGCAACATTTTGGGTTTCTAAGTTGCCTACCATTCTTAGATGATCTCTAATCTACCCTGCTACAGGGATATGTCCAAACCATACTATGTTCTTTATACCTCAAATTTCTCTGAGAAAGTAAAACAATAAAAAAAAAATTAGAGTACCAAATTTGAAGAGGTACTTAGAGTCCTTGGTCTTTTGAGGGTTCTCCATCAATTTTTGTCTTAGCAATTCACACAAGTCATAGTTTGCACCATTCTTGAGCATGCCATATGTTGTATTGATAGAAGTTGCAGAGACTGAGTTCTCTCTATTGGTGAAGTATATTTTCTATCCAATCATCATAGATGCATACTTCACAGTAGGGTCCTCAATATCCTTTATAGTTAGGGCTCTCTTATCAAACTTTCTCCAGTGAGCTTTATCACCACATCATTTTTCACCAATTTTAGTGTCAAAATTGTTTCGGTGGAGCATAACCCTGTCACAACCCTAATGGATTCCTTACTTATCATATGTGGCAGATCCAACCACATAAATTTGTCATGAATGTGGCTCAATACATACTTAATCCAAGCATCTTCATAACACAGAATAGTAAAATCATTCCATACATCTAATTTCTTCTCTATCAAAGCCCTGTGCTCATGTTTTAAGTCAAAATTGTCATCAGTTAACTCATTCACCCATACTTCTCCCAATTTTGCATGATTGTATTCTTCCATCTTTGTGTGGATGTAGATCCCTATATCCTCTGTGTGCATCACACCATATGGAACACTTGAAAATGCACCATCTGGATCTATCTCCATAGATTTGAAAGGATGTTTTTTGAATTTAGGGCGGGGTTAGTCCACCAACTCTACAACTTGTGGAGTAAACATCTCAAAAGTACTACTAAAAACCTTAGGGTAGGATGGAAATTTGTAATACCTTTTGATCACTTCCAATTAGCGTTTCATGCACAAGAATTCTAAATTTCTTCTTGCTCTTCCACAACTCTTCTCTCTTGGAATGATTGTTTGCAAATGATCTTTTGTCAAATGAAAATCATTTATAACCTTTTGCACATAACCTAATTGACATTCAATGCTCAACTTAATAAAGTTGTCAAACTCTAATTGTAATACACAGAAACCTTCAACTGCTTCACAATCTTCTACAACATGATATTTTTCATTGGTGTTTTCTCCAATAGGTTAAGCATGTCAACTTATACCTCATATCCATGTGTTTTAGGCACCAACACCATATCTTTGGTAGGGGCTTAAAGTTTGTTTGTTAAAGCTCCCCCTAAGCCAAAGCTTTCTACTTAGTTTCTAGAGGAAACATGTGGACCAGAGACTGGCACAGTCTCATGTCCGTCTTATTTTCTTCTTTCTTTTTCCAGACCTCATCCATTTCTTTCTTTATCTCTACCAGATACACATTCTTCACTAGATCATTCTGTTGGAATTAGGGTAGACAACTGAGAAGGGGGGGTGAATCAGTTGTCTTAAAACTTTAATACTTTCTACAATTAATTCTTCTCTACCACTTGTTAACATATTAATGATATAACCATGAAAGTATGAATGAATGACACATGAGCAGAAACACAAATAACACACTTGACACCAGGATTTTTATGTGGAAACCTGGTTAAGGGAAAAACTACGGTTGGGGTTAACACACAAGAAATTACACTCTATTAAAAGTATTACATATGGGGAAGGCACATGCCTTCAGGCTCACTGCCCAGAGCTCACTGCTCAAAGAGGCTCACTACCTACAAGAATGATCACAAGAAGATTAAAGAATGTTTGAACTAATGAATAGCATCTGTTAATGCAAGAATTCAATTCTAGTTAAGTACAAAATACTGATCTTATACACTTCATCCTTACTCTACCCTATTTACTGTTCTACCATGATTTGGTCCATAGATCTCTTCTCTTTCACACTTCTTTCTACCTTTTCACACTTACCCCTTCCTCATATCACACACACACACCAAAAGACTCGAATCCATCAGCTATATATATCTGCATCAAGAAATTCAATCAACTGCATTTGGCTTCAAGGAAACTTAGAACTTTTATTAAGAACTCTACTCTGTCAGTTGAATCCATGCACAAGTAACAACGCGAACCAAAAACTTGTGTTCTCAAATCATTGATCATGTGAGCCAATACCACTAATTGTCACTAATTGGTTATCCAATAAATTTTCTATATCTAGACCAAGATCAAATACTAGGTTGGCCTATTCTTCTTCTGACTGTGCTAACTAACTGGACCTTGATACTCAGATGATTATATCTTTTGAATCCTTCATCAACGGAGGCTAAGATTCTAGATTTAGATAGTCTTGACAATCCTTATCACTCCCTTAGATCTACAGCACATTGTGAATTACCACCAGAGAGATCTGGACCAAGATACTGGACCCTGTCACATGCTCTGTTTCTATCATCCAGACTTAGACAAATCCTTACTCTGACTTCCGATATGAACAAATCATGTAATGCGGATGTGTAGGATAGACTTAGTTGCCATCAATGACAACACCTATCATATGTAGCAGTGTCTCTTGTCAACAATTTACCCCGTTGGCATTGATGGCAATACTTAGTGAAAACTGACTAAGTGTCGGAACAACTCCCCCTTGCTTATGCTTTTCACTATTCTCCAATGCTCCCCCTTTGCTGGATTCCTCAATTTTCACTACTCTTCACTCCCCCTTTGACATCAATGGTAAAGGGTGGAGTCCACAAACCAAAAATAACACAAAAATTCTACATACCAGGCCACATATGTACAAACAATCCTTGAGTCCTATTTACATAAACTTAAGTATATCACCAAAAATGATCTTCAATTGTGCCATCTCACTAGCCCAACTCTTATTTATAGTGTTCAAAATTGAGATGTGACCATTGAAAAGAAATGCTTGTGACTCTGTCGTTCATAGATCAATAGGATCACTTGACTAAGCTGTAACTTGGGCTTCGGTTAGGGCATTGAACATTGCTTCCATTTTAGGGGAAATTAGTCCCCAGAGCTCACCCATCCTTGTCTCTATGCTCTCCTTTTCTTTTGTCAATTTCTTTATATCTTCAATTAGGTTGATTGTTTGACACTCTTGGCTCATCACTGATACTGTTAGAGGATCAAAAGATTGGGATACACTTGATAGTTTTTCCTTGGACTCCTTTTTTTTAATTTCAATGTCCTCTATAGCTTTAGGACAAGACAAACAAAATTTATATACATTCCCTCCTTCTGTAAGAGTATTTTGAATACTCTTTACACTAGCATCCAACACCATTATATCTACTCCAATCAACCCTTTTAGAGCATCAAATCTTTTATCATTGAATTCATTTTGGACCTTGACATCTGTAGACCTTTCAAGGGATTCAAAGTGAGTGCTTATAGAGCTTATCAAGTTCTTTAACTGACCAGAGGGGGATGCCAAAGAGTCCTTCTAGTATGTTGGCACAATTTTCTCAAAAATCCCTAATGCTAGACCAAGTAGCTCACTGTCTTCTATGTGAGACTTCAAAATATCTTCTCTAGCCTTAGCTTGAGCAATAAAAGCCAACTTTATCTTTTGCACAGGAGATAAGGTATCAAAATTTATTGGACCTTGAATTATGTCCTGATCTTCTTCAATTTGTTTGTCTCTTTCCAAAATTTCATTTACTACTTCTGTAGTGTCTCTTGCCTAAAATGATGGTGTATCTATCTGATTCTTTCCAGTACTATCAACTAGACTATCCTGCTTAGGCTCTTCATCAACCTTTACAATCTCTTCTTCTTTTTCATTTTTGTCCTTAGCCTTTTTTGCTTCTTGGTCCTCATTTTCTTTTGTTTCATGCTCTTTACTCTTGAATGAATCATCTTTAGTTTGAGCATTTGTTTCAACATTCTTCTCTATATATTCTTTGCTGGATTGATCCAGAGGAGTTTGAATACCTCCTGCATCATCAGTTTTATCTGTCATCTTTTCATCTTCTTTGTTTATCACTTCCTCTTCTAGAATAGAGGAGTCATCTATCTCAGTTTGTTGCTCATCTGTTTCATCAATATCTCCAATCATTAGCTTGTTCATCCTTGTTTTTCTTTTGAAATTGTTCTTGACCTCTTTAAAAATTTTATCTACTTCTTTGTTGGAGATTACCAGACACAAGCCAGATAACAGGCTCCCTCAACTCCAAATCTTTAGCTTTAGTAGCCTCTTTCTCCATTTCTAAAATGTTACTTAGACTCTTAGGAATTTTAGATAAAATTTCCACAAGGGCTCTATTGAATGTATTCAAGTATTTTACAGTGGCATCCTCCAGAATTCTCTTGCTTGCATCATCAAAAGTGTCATAGTATTTTACTATGGGTTTTAGATTCCCATGAATTGTCACAACATTCACAATTTATTCTACAGACAAAGTGGATTTTCTAGCTTGGGTTTCATTCTTTTGTCTTTTACTTATCTTCATTCTTTCGGAAGGCATATCTTTTGTAGCCTTTGAAGCTTCTACTTTCTTTGTCTTTATTTCCTTTACTGCTTCATCTGATTCTATTTCGTCATCATCTCTAATACTCACATATGTTCTGGATGCTTTGGTCTTCATTATTTTACCATCTTTGTCTTCTAATTTTTCTGTCCTGATAGGTTTTGTGTGAGCAGAGGCAACAACAAAGCTTCTTGTTTTTCTAGGCTGGCTGGTGGAGACTTCCGGAGCACTTCCTTATTTCTTATCCTGCATCTCCTCAGCTTTTTCTATCCTTTCTCTATTCTGCTTCATAGCTTCCTTGGATATGCCAATTCTTTCAGCATACATTTCTACTTGCTTTTGAGATTTCCTCTTGATTTCAAGTTTTCTGAGTTCAACATGCAGTTTCAAGCTAAGCTCCTTATATGTCCCAAATCTCTCCATAGAATCATCCTTGGGTTTTCTCAAGAGATGTTGAGCATACATATCCAAAATTTTCTCATCTATCTCATACCCCATGGGCATGATCCAAACAGTTCTGGGTTCTACTACTTCCATTAAGCACTGATCAGTATCCACCATGAAGCAAATCTCATTCTAGTATTTCTCAACAATTGGTTTATGAATTCTTTCCCTAGAATGCATCATATTCTGAAAATTATTGAAGTAACCCCAAATTGTAGTTTTTTGTGCTTTAGAGTCACCAATGTTGTTCAAGTGATCTCTTATCTATATAGCAACATGTTTATCATTTGTCCAACATATGCTCTTCTTGTCAGGTAACTCATTCATGAAGTAGAAGAATAAACACAAGACCAGTGTACCATATTTGAAGGTGTCCTTCTTATCCTTCTTAACTTTATTCAAATTTCCATTAGCTGATTCTGCAGTAACTCACACAAGTCATAATCAACATTCTCTTTTATCATTTGATATGCATCATATACAACCATCCTGGAAACAAAGTTCTCCTTGCTAGAGTGATAAATCTTGTATCTAATCACAATTGAAGCAAATTTGACATCTAGATCAATAATGCCATTGATAGTCATTGCCCTTTTGTCAAATTTTGAACCGGTAGCATCAGTCACAGTTTGATTCTTTACAGCCTTCAACATTGGCAATCCACTGGATGAGTTTAACCTTGTCATAGCCTTGATGGCATCCTTGGTGATCTTGAAAGGTTTCATGAGCCATATAAACTCATCATGCATTCGGTTCAATACATACCGGACCCACTCATCTTCATCAAACGATGGAAACCCTATAATCTGAATGAAATGTTTATCATGCAGTGCCTTATATTTAGGTTTAAGACCATGAATTTCATCCCTTAGATGATTCTTGAACAAATCTACAAACCTTGAATCCCCAAATTCATCTACGCCCGCATGAATATAGACCCTAATATCCTCAACATGTAACACACCATACAGAACACTTGAAAATGCACCTAACGGGTTGACTTCTACTAATTTGTGTGGATGCTTCTTGAATTTGGGTTAGGGCCTTTCAGTAATATCAACAACCAATAGTGTAGCTATTGCAAAAGATTACAAATTCAAAGCTTTGCAAAAGAATACCTTTTTCTTATTCAGAGTTAGGGTTAGCTAATGAATTCGCTGGTTGCACTTCAAATCCTTGAAGTCTTAGCTCAGGTGCTCTTCTGCTTGCTCTCTTCAAATGCAAAGTGATCCTAATGATGAAAGGATGACCTTTTAAGCTCTGCAAAACCTAATTTGTCATTGTAATAAATGCTCTTCCCTAATACATCCGGTTACACTATTTCTACATGTAGTCAATCTTCAATTGCTCCATAATCAATCACATTTACTTCTTTTCTTCCAAAATTTTCTTCAACAAGTCTGCAATAGGCTTTTCTAACTTCAATCATCATGCTAGATTCAATCACCCACTTACTAGCTAGGGGAATTTATTTTTCTATGCATCTCCCCTTGAGCCAGAGCTCCTAATTCAATTCCCAGAGGAATTACTAGCACCGGATTCCGGTGTGGACCCATCATCATTGTTCATTGCACATTTCTTTACCCATGTCTTGTTCATTTCATTCTGGACCTTATTTACATCAACTTGGCTTTTGCCTTTGTCTTGTCTCTGATCATCTAGTTTTCTATTTACTGGACATCTCCTTTCATTATTCCTACTTCTACAGAATCTTGCAATATGATCGGATTGGTTACAATTGAAGCATACAACATTTCTTTGCCCATTTGATTGATTTCCTCTTGATCTACATTGATTAGCCATATGTCCAAATCTATTGCATGCAAAACATTTGCCATTGAAAGAATTGCCATTTCCTATATTGTTAGAGTTATTCATTATCATATTTCTACATTCATTGAATCTATGACCATACCTCTTACACTTGAAGCATTAACTGGAGAAGGATGGACCACTTTGATTTATTCTGCTTCTGCACTGAGTAGTTCTATGACCAAATTTATTGCAATTGAAACAATTTCTATTGAAAGATGGATATCTTTGAGCATTAGGCTGTCTTACCAGAGGTCTTCTAGGTTTGTTTCTCCCATTCCTTGATTGAGAATTTCTTTGTCTAGATCCAGAGCTTTCACCTTTCTCATACCCAAGACCATGCTTAACATCAGCCTTCTTTTGACTCTCAAGCAACACTTCAAGTTTAACTGAGCTTATGTTGAACTTCTCCTTGTATTCATTTGCAATTTCTAGGTCATATCTGAGAGTAACAATTTGCCTTTCAAGTTTAACTGAGCTTATCTTGAATTTCTCCTTGTATTCATTTGCAATGTCTAGGTCATATTTGAGAGTAACAATTTGACTTTCAAGTTCCTCCTTATTATATCTGTATTCTTGTAGATTAGATTTTAGGTGGCCAATTGTTCTATCCATTCTGCAACATTCTTCTATTTTTTCCTTCAGAGTTTGGTTCAGATCTTCTCCATTCTTCTTCCTTTCCTCAATTTCTTTGGTTAGCCTCATCACCCCAGATTCCATCTCATGTTTTAGAAAAGAAACTTCTTTTATTAGCATCTCACATTCCTTTGTTTTTTCTTCCAAAGCCTCATTCATGTCATTTTCTTTAGTAAGATTAGCTAGTTGTTGAAGTAGCTCCTTCCTCTTCTCCATTGATTTCTTTAATTTTTCTTTTATCAACTCAATGCAATCATCAACATCCTTAAGGTTCACTTTTAGGTCATCTACTTCTACTTTGGACTGATCAAGATCTTCTAAAGCCAATTGAAGTTGTTATTTGAGTGAACCCATTGAAACTCCTTCCAAGATCTTCCTCAAGCTGTTAAGATTCTTCCAAGGAACCTTGCTCTAATACCAATTTTTGGAATTAGGGCAGACAACTGAGAGGGGGGGTGAATCAGTTGTCTTAAAACTTTAATACTTTCTACAATTAATTCTTCTCTACCACTTATTAACAAATTAATGATATAACCATGAAAGTATGAATCAATGACACATGAGCAAACACACAAATAACACACTTGACACCAGGATTTTTATGTGGAAACTTGGTTAAGGAAAAACCACACTGGGGGTTAACTCACAAGAAATTATACTCTGTTAAAATTATTACAAATGGGGAAGGCACATGCCTTTGGGCTCATTGCCTAGAGCTCACTGCTCAAAGAGGCTCACTGCCTACAAGAATGATCACAAGAAGATTACATAATGTTTGAACTGATGAATAGCATCTGCTAATGCAAGAATTTAGTTTTGATTAAGTACAAAATACTGATCTTATACACTTCATCCTTACTCTGCCCTGTTTACTGTTCTTCCACGATCCGGTCCTTAGATCTCTTCTCTTTTGCACTTCTTTCTAACTTTTCACACTTACTCCTTCCTCATATCGCACACACACCAAAAGACTCAAATCTATTGGCTATATATATCCACATCAATAAATTCAATCAACTGCAGTTAGCTTCAAGGAAACTTAGAACTTTTATTAAGAACTCTACTCTGTTGGTTGAATCCATGCACAAGTAACAACGCGGACCAAAAACTTGTGTTCTTATATCATCAATCATGTTGACCAATACCACTGATTGTCACTAATTACTTATCCAACAACTTTTCTGTATCCAGACCAAGATCAAATACTAGGTCGGCCTGTTCTTCTTTTGAATGTACTAACTAACTAGACCCTAATACTTAGATGTTTATATCTTTTGAATCCTTCATCATCGAAGGCTAAGATTCTAGATTTAGATAGTCCTGACAATCCTTATGACTCCCTTAGATCTACAACATACTGTGAATTACCATCAGAGATATCCGGACCAAGATACTAGACCCTATCACATGTTCTGTTTCTGTCATCCAGACTTAGACAAATGCTTACACTGACTTCCGGTATGGACAAATCATGTAATGCAGATGTGTAGGATAGACTTAGTTTCCATTAATGACAACACCTGTCATATGTAGTAGTATCTCTTGTCAACACACTCTTCTTTATCAGATCAACCTTCACATTCTTACTTCTGCAAAATTTAGCAATGTGACCTAATTTGTTGCATTCATAATATGTAACATTTTGAACAAGATTTCTTCCATTCATTGTAGATTTGTATTGATTAGCCTTATGCCCAAATCTACTGCATATATAATAGTAACCATTGAAAGATGAAACCATCATACGCTTATTGTAATCATTCATCATCTAAATTTTGCATTCACTAGCTCTATGACCAACTCTTTAACATGTAAAACATTGACCAGAGAATGATTGAACATTTTGATTCATCTTGCTCCTACATTCCATAGCCTTACGTCCAAATTTATTGCAAGAGTAATAGTAGCTAGAGTATCTTTGTGTAGCAAGTTGTCTGATAGGTGGCATCTTGAAAAATTTCTTCTAGTTCTAGACCTATCTGTTATTACCCTTCTTGACTACAATTTTCTTTTGGTTATTGTTCTTCTTCTTAGCATTGTTTGAAGTCTAATTTGTCTTTGAAATTTCACCCTTTTCAAATCCTAATCCTTCTTTATCCTTAGGAGACTTATGATTTGAAATCATTTCATCAAGTAGTATGGAGGTTTTCTTCAATTTGTCTTCTTGAATTTTTTCTTTTTCTATTTCATTCTTTAAGACCACTATTTGTTTTTCAAACCTTGAGCATTCTTCAGATTTGCCTTTTAGTTTTTCATTTAGGCTTTCTTCAATTCTTTTTCCTTCTTTAATTTATATTTTTAGACTGGTGATTGTCTCATTTGATTGATTAATTTGTTCATTTACTTCCTTGTATATTTCTTTGAATTTCTTATTTTGCTCTCTCAACTTCTTGATGCATTCATCTGCTTCCTTAATATTTTCTTGCAGATCTTTGTTTTTACATTGAACTTTTTCTAGATCTACAAGGGCTGATTCAAGTTCTCCATTCAGTCAACTATGTAGTCTTCTTTAGTAAATTCAACAGAAGGGATTTCTTCCGGAGGGATAGGATATCTCCTAGGTGCCATGTGTTCACACTTCAAGATCTCCCTCAAGCTGTTAAGCTTCTTCTAAGGAACTAGGCTTTGATACCAATTTTGAACACCCAGAATACTGAAAGGGGGTGTGAATCAATATTCTTTGAAACCACTTAAGTATTTAAACATTTATTTCACATAGCATATTTAATTTACAGTAAGAAAGGAAAGCATGAAATCAACCATCAAAATTCATTACACATGAACACTAGATTTTTACATGGATAACCCAAAAAGGGAAAAACCATGATGAGGATTAGCTCACATATATATATGAATAACAATACTGATTACAATTAGGCTTATTGCCAAAAGGACTCACTATCCAAAAAAATGAATGCTCACTGCAGGTGGCTCACTACCAAAGGACTCATTGTCCTGAATAGAAAGAGATAGAAGAAGGGGTGGCTCACTGTCAAATATGAACTACTAGTAATGCATCTGACTCATGTTGGAGATATAGTTCCATTGAAGCTCAAAATACTCACTTAACACACTTCATCTTCACCGCAAACTTATCTTATCCTTCTTTGCATCATATTTTGCTAACACACACACTTAACTCTTTCACATTGCATGCACACACTACACCACATAAGAATTCAATCTTGTGTATATACCGCACTCAAGCAAAAACATTAAAGAGGTCAGAAGATAGATGTACCATGTGACTTCTTGTCTTATCAACCCAAAACTCAACTCTATATGCTTTATGGAGAGAATCAAAGCATGTAGCACATTTAGATAGGTCGACATAACCTATTTTTACTCCCATGACTTTTTTCCATTCATGAATCAACTCCACACAACCCCAACACCTTTAGGTCGGCTCAACTAGTCAAGTAGCAATAGCATGAACTAATTGTTAGTTCACAACTCAACACTTAGACCACCAAAATGCTTACCACTTGAAGACTGGACACTTCTGACATCCATAAGCTTATTCTCAAATCTGCATAGCAATATATTCATCTGCAGTGGAATGCAAAACATTCCAATATACCACTGACACTATTATTACACTATCATTTCAAAGTTTGATACTCTGTCACCTCTATCTTTGACTCTGGAGGGCTTCAAGACCTAAGTATTTGGATTTAGACTCCTTTAGTATGCACCAACAATACCTTACAACCGCATAGAAAGATTCTTCATAGCATAGAAATATGGATTGAAATATTGTGACCCTATCATAGGTTCTGTATTGCACATGCCTTAGGAAAATCTTCAACGAATTGTACCTGACTGCGAAACACCAAAATGGAAGGATATCATGGTTAGGTGTATTCTACTCCACATTTAACTTTGTAGCTTCTCTGAATCAATACTTAGGTGTATTGTCTTCCATATCATTCTCTAGACCAACACAACTGTAACCTTACACTTTGTTGCCATCAATGACAACACCACACACTATCAAGCAAATCAATCTCTTCATCATAATGCTTATGTTTCCAACAACATGTACTCTTGTGAGCATGATATGTTCTTTGGAGTAGGTGGTCTTTTAGGAGGATATTTTAGATCATGTCATGATGTGTTCATGATTCTGCAGTTGGAGCTTTGATAGTGGTCAGGATAGTTCTCTCGATATTGAGTACATTGGTGAGTGTTCATGGATACTTGGAGATTTGGGTGAGGTTGGAGTTATCTTTGGATTAGAAACATTTGTTGAGACAGTTACTCATTAGAGGTTTTAGCATGGAAGAATGAGGAGCCTACACCTAGATATGGACATGTGTTCATGATGGACTTATAGAGGAGATTGTTCTTGGAGAGAGTCATGGTGGCTTGGTATATCATGGAGGAGCATTCTCATTCCCCACTCTTAGTCTACTCGATGGATTATCTTCTTGAGGTATTGCCCATCCTTTAGGTACATTTTGCTTTATGGTTTATCTTCTCATGTTTATGGATCTTGTTCTATGGTTATTGGTTTGGAGGGTTCATTTGAGGGATGATAGCATGGTTATCTCTTTGTGCATATGACTTTGATTTATGATATAATTTACGAGGATTTAGGAGATGTGATTGGGCTTATTCCTAGTTAATGGGAATGGATATTTGAGTTGATCTTCCTTGGTTACAAAGGCTTACATCCATGTTGGTTATGCATGATACATATGTTTCATTTGACCTATGAGATTTAATGGTTGGGTGTTGTTAAGGCTTTTCACTTGGGGTTGTGAAGGAGATCATACTTGACACAACTTAGCACTTTGAGGTGTTGGTAGGACATTGTATAATAGATTTACAGGTTTTGTCTCTTTTTTCTATGACTACTTTGTATAGGCTCATGTTCACATGGTTTAGTGTGATGGACTTGGGAGAGTTATGCTGACATGTTGTGAGGGAGTATGTAGTGTTTTTGTTGCATGTGTGGATCATGGTGATTATTCTTTGTTACTACATGGTTATGGTTATTAGCCACACTTTGGTATAAATGTTGATTGGTAGACTTAGTATGCCTTGATCTATTTTTAAATTTGACATTACCCATGGAGTGGGAGTTCCTAGATATGTATATAATTCATTGACAAGTTTTATACAAGGAGCTTCTGATTGTAGTTCATGGGTTGGACATGTTGCTGGCATGAGTTTACTGATGTTGTTGATACCTGGGAGGTATGGATGGTTGGATGTATTAGCATATGTTGTGGATTCTATTTCTAGTTATGTGGGTTATTACCTTTGGTAGTAGCTTGGATCCTTTGTTATCACTTGGATTTGATGCTTGTGTTCTTTGGATTGGTGCATCTTCCCATTGGCATGTTTCTTTTCTTCCATAGGTGGCAGGTTGGAGGACGAGAGGAGTTCTTTCTTGAGATGGTGGTCACCTTGGTTTTATTGTAGGTATCTTGATGGAGCACAAGAGCATGCTAGAGATTCATGTGCTTTCATGTATGGCTATGGTGATGTATTTCATTGATTGACCATTATGTAATGCATACAAGTTGGAGAATGTTAGGAAAATGTGTGTTGTACACCTTGTATAATAATATAATATTTTAAATTATATAAAATACATATTTATTTGTGGTGCATCTTAGGGGATGTGTTTAGCCAGATTAAATATTTATTTTGGGCCACTTGTAAAGTTGTATGTAACATTGTGTTAGTTATTTTATGTCTAGGAGATAGAACAATTAATTAAATAATTGGAGCATAAAGTGAAAATATAGGTGAAAATTTAGTGGGAGATATAATAATTAATTAATTAATTAAATGAGAGGTCAATGATTTTGTGTACTCATGGCTTTGAGACATATGGTTTTCCCAATACCACAAGTTGTTTGTGTGAGCTCGAGTCTATAAAAACAAGCACATGGTTAGTGGTTTGGGTTGGCTGGTTGAGGGGGATGTCATTGTATTGAGTTTCTCTTGTGAGTGCATATGTGAAGCATGGCAGGGGATGTGTAGTTACATGTTTGGACACATGGAGGATGCATGGGAGCTAGATGTTTCAGAAGTATTTATAGAAACTCTGTAAATGTATTGTAATGTATCATTGTTGAATAATACATTAAGTGTGGATTTTTTGGAGGTTGGGTTTTTTCCTCTTGAGGGTTTTCCTAGGAGATATCTTGTGTCACCTTGTGGTATGTTTTGCCTATTCTTTTGTATGTTGGATTCTCGTTATCATGGCTATGATTTGTTTAAATTTTATCACTCATGGGGTTATGTGGAAATGTTCTTTATTGTTGTATTTTCCTTACACATCAGTGATTTCTAGGGTTTGTGAATCCTAACAAGCACTGATGCTTTCTCTTTTTTTATTTGTCTTTCCTTTGCTTCCTTTATTTGTCGACACTTTAGACTGTTATGGAAACCACATTAGCCTCTAACAAGGAACACACAACCTTCTTTAGAAGCAAGTCATTATATCCGTATGGTGTGCTTTATATGCCGACACAAACTTGAGTTGTGAAAACCTCTCAAATTGCCAAAACCAAAGATTCACTAGCTCTAGAGCTGATTTCAAGAACCTTATCAACTCCTAATAATGGTTTCAAAAGTTGTCTTACTTGTTGACACCTTTTGTTTGTCCTTATTTATCCTTAACTCCACCTTGTTGGAAAATTTAGGGTTTTGAAAACCTTGAGAAACATCAATAGAAATCATGCATAGTTTTTCTTTCATTGTTTGAATTTTCCATCTATATTGTGATCCTTTTGATGTTTTGGTGGAGTTGAGAACCTGTGAACCCATCAAAAAATTTGAAGGTTCTGACAACCCGTGAAAAGTGTTGATAAAGACCTCATCAATAATTTTGAAGGTTCTGACAACCCATGAAAGTATCGACAAAGACCTCGCTGATGATTTTGTAGGTTTTGACAACTCATGAAAGTGTCAATAAGTTTTGTGAGGGTGCACAAGGCTTAAAAAAGACTAGAAATAACCCTATACTTAAGCAAAATTTGAGATTTTTGCAACTTGAGAAAATAACAAAAGCATGATGGGGAGCCAAGCATTACATTAAGCACACACTTTAAACCAAAGGGGCCCATTCAAAATGCCTCAAATAAGATATTGGTGATGGGTGAAGTAGGGCTAACGGAAACAAAGGGCAGAGACTTAGAATTTTTGGCAATTCCAAGTTGGGTCTTGTTGGCACCCATTCAAATTTTGTAAAAAATCCTAAGTCTTGTCCACATTTGTTGCTTGGTTTCTTCCACATGTCTTGGACATGTGTTAAATTACCATAAAACCTTCAAAAATCCCAATTGTGGCTTCCCCTTTTCCATTTTCTTTCATTTGTGGGTTCTCAAGTTTTGTAGGTGTTGGTGGCTAGATTTTTCAACCTCTAAATTGTAAAACTCCTAAGTTTTGTGTCCCCCTCTATTGTATTCCCATATTGTGCCCATCATGTATATCTGATCTTAGAAATTTTTAATGGGCCTTTTGTCCTCATAAATCATCAAGAAAATCCCAAGTCTTTTACCTAAGAAAAGATTTTAAGTGTTTTCCTTTTGATGAGTTTGCAGGTTCACAAACCTGTTGAAAGGCCGAGGAAAAAGGGCCTTGTGTTTGTCTTGTGTTTTAGTGGTGTGACAAATTGTGAAACTGTGAACTTGCCGAAAGCGGTTCTAGGGTTCTTCATTTAGTAGACATGTTGAAAAAGGATGCAAAGGAATGACAAAGTGGCAAGATAAAATATTTTTGGAAGTTTGACAAGTTCATGAACCCACAAACTCACTGAAAATGGTTCGTGTGTTCTCCAAAGTGCTGAAGCATCGAAAGGTGATGGAGAGGATAAGGACGGATGAATCAAATGGTTCCTAATTTCACCATTTCACCAAAATGTCAAAATGCTAAAAATATAAGAAAATGAAAAAATAATCAAAACAAAGTTTGGGTAATTTGGTGGGGATTGCGAACCCACGAACTTGTTGAAAAGGGTTTACTGGTTTAAATTTTCTCTAAATTTCCAAAATGCCGAAGAGAAAATAAAATGAGATCATGAAACCATAGTCACATGGTAGCATCACATAAGTTTTTAAGTTGTCTTTTTTGATAACTTTTAAACATTGTGTCATTGGTTGAGGTAGTGTTGACTCATTTTCGTGGCAGGACCTTTCTTTATTTTTGTTTCATTCTTTGGTGCTTCTTTGGTGCCACATGGAAGCACTGTGCACCTTTTTAAGAGTTATAGAATTGACAAGCTTAAATGTTGCACCATAGGTCAGCTCGTTTGAGTCAACCTGTGGCGGGGCCTATTTATTCTAAAATCTTGGCAAAGGAAAATAAAATTATGAAGTTCCAAGGAATCTGCAAGGGTTCCACATGTCTCAATTTCACTACAAGTTGAGGGTGATAGAATTGACACATTGTTCCTATTGTGCCATTGGTTGGGAGGCATGATTCATTGGCTAGTGGGCCCCAATAAATCAAAAGGAAAAGTAATGCTTCAAGGTTTTTCCTCATGACAGGTGGCAGCTTTGCACATAATCTTGAGGCTTCCATGCTAACACTTTTTAAGTGTTGTGCCATTGGATGATGTTGGTGACTTAGGTTTTTGGGTAGGACCAGTCTCATTTAAAGAATGAAGCCGAGGAAACATAATAAAGAAACACTTGGTGCCACCGCACAACTTTTGTAAGGTGGCAGGACTAACACATGGTTTCCATTGCGCCATTAGCTATATATTGCCAAGTCACAAGCAGTGGGTCTCACTGCTTTTCTAAGGATACGATAGGCCTTGGAATGTTGATAATAAACCAAAGAAATCTAATGGTTCATGGTAATGATTCAACCTATTTTGAGGATCCTATAGAAGAATCAACAAAGGCATCTCTAAAGGGACACGTATCAGCTCAATGCTCCTCCAAGACACTTCTGTTTTGCTAGGGTTATTTTATTACATAATTGGCTATCTTAAGTGGCATGAACCATACAGTATGAGAGTGCACTATGTGATTGTTAAGTCTCACACGTGGGATCTTGGTGAATTTTGTATGCCAGAGGCCTGTATCTAGGATGCCATTAATGCACAATAAAGATAAAGCACATGTAGGTGGTGGAGTGGGTGTGAATCAATGCCAAGGTTGCAGAGGTAGATGGGGAAGATAATTTTTTCCCAAACTCAATAGTGGAAAGGTATTTCTATATATACATGGAAAGAGGATGTATTCAGGTTTGGTTGTTGAACCAATTGGAGGTGCACGTTCTCATGGTGGATCTAAGGCATCAAATCATGCTAATCTCAACTGTAAATGAAGGAATATATCTAGCAGTTCATAGGAAAGGTCTTTAATGCTATTTTCATGTAATGGTATATCCCTATGAAATTTTGTAATGATTCAGGGGGCTATTGAAATCATAGTTTCATGTTTTCCTTTACTACATTTACTGGCATGAATCTAACATGGGTTTGATGTATGTGTGACAATGTCTAATGCAATATAAAGTTTTATATTAGTCATTCCATTGTTGCATATGTGTTATTGTAGTTGTGTTATGGATAACTAAGTATGTCCATTATATGTTGTATATTTTGGATTTGTATTTGAATACATTTCATGCTTCTATTGATGGTTTCTGGGTATATCTCCTTCCTCCTTACTATTTATGACTCTATTCCCATTGGAGTAGGTAGCAGTCCATCTTGGTAAAGGGCCAACATTCTTTTAATTTAATCCTCTATCCTAAGTAGTTGTAGTTGTAGGAGTACGATTAGATTAGATTCTACATGTTATTCATGATTCAATATTACAACAAGGGATCAATGTTAAGCAATATAACCATGTTCAAATATGTGAGAATCATGTTCATGCATGCCCACACCTTATACATTGTGTAAGTGAAGTTAAGTGGATTCATCCTATGAGGTTTCATGTTGTCAATCTTTGGGTGTTTTTGTAAGGTGAAGTAATAAGCTATATTGAGGTACCTGGGTGGCTAGTTGTTCTTGGTTCAGTGACAATGTTTGGATCCAAGCTAATGGGTTGGGTTTAGCCATCAATATTTTAATTGTTCATTTGGTTTATCGAACCTTTGGGAATACCCTCCTGAGTTTAAGTTGAGTTTGAAGTGTAGGAGAACATACCTACTCTTGTTAGTTGGCCTTAACTATCCTCAATAGATGGATGAGCCTCTTTCTCACCTCCTTGATGACACCCCTATCTTGGAAGGTGGAGATATGCTCTAGGATTTTGGACTTGTAGTTTTGGGACCCAACATAATGGCATCATTGTCGAGGATGTAATATCTTGGTTCATATTTTGAAAACCTTTGTAACACATTCATTGAAGAAGGTTTGTAGCCATTGTTGGGTGCATTGTGCTTGGGTAAGTCAGTAGCCCGTCAACTTATGCCAATGGAATGACACTATTGCTGGGGATGTAATATCTTGGTTCAATTTTTGAAAACCTTTGCAACATAGTCATTGATAAAAGTTTGTAGTTGTTGCCAGGTGCATTGTGTTTGGGTAAGTCGACAACCCATCAACTTATACCAACAAAATGGTATTGTCACTAGGTAACAAATCTTGTTGTTATAATTCAATGGGTTGTCAACTCAAGACATTGCAGGTTAAAATCAATTGAAGACTCTCCTGGTGAGTTGAACCCAGAATTAGTTTACGGCTTTGAGGATCCATCACACTTCAAGGAACTTCTCTTTAGAAGAGGTCATGACTCTGCTTTCAGAAGAAAATAGGTGTGTTTCTATTGTGATGTGTATGTTATTGGTAATTTGAGATCACATTTTAGGTGTGCAACAAATGGTGAATTTAAAGGTACATGTTTTTCTTCCTACTTCAAAGATTGAGTTCCTTTCATGGTGAAGGAACATATTTGTAATACCTCTATTATCTACCCTACATTGTAGAATGTTTTAGTCATGGCTTCTAGGTATAAATTTAAAGACTCTAGGGATGCTCCTTCATATGCATCTTCTTATGTTTCAGACCCTAGAAACTATGACACCTTTGACTATTCTAGTGATACTTGTTCTAGTCATGGATCTACATCTTATACAAGCCCAAACTCATATGCATCCATGCAAAGTCAAAATAAAGTTACGAGGCAACAATATGAAATTGAAAACAAAATCAACTGATAGAGTCCATGTTGCAACAAGAAAAATAAATATAATATTGTATTAGATTGCTAGAGTCTAGGTTGTAGTCCCATACTTTCCCTACTACCCCTAAAAATCAAGTTTGTTGGTCCTATGTTTCCCCCTTATATCCTATTTACCATCAGTTAGAACTCTCTAGGTTGACTAAAAAACATAGAACATGCCAACCAAGGTCTGTAATTAGGTGCCTAGGTTTGATGGGTATAGCTTTTAGGAAGGGAACACACATGCTGATGACTTCTTTGATTTCATAGATGAGTTTTAGTTTTAGGATGAGGACATGTTCATGAGATTTTTTTGTTACCTTATTGCATGGCAAGGCGAAAGAATAGATTTAGAGTTTTCCAAGGAAATACTTTGCCTCTTGGAATGAACTTATGGTTGTATTTGAAGATGAGTTTGCAAAAGGTTTAGACATTTGGAAGAAATCAAAAGATAAGAGGGAGAGTCTAGCATGGATTTTGGTCACAGGTTTTTAGTTTCCCTTTCCAAAATTCCAAATGATTTCACACCTAACACTCCTTACATTGATATGTATTTTGAAGCAATTAAAAATGGTTTGAGTTCAATGCATGAAGATTTAAAAATAACAAGTATGTAGCATGCATATTTATGCCTAGACTCCATGGGGAGGGTAAGAGTTGATTACATAGTGAGTTTGTTATTGGCAAGTATGAGCACTGTTGGTAATGAACAAGATGATATGAATAAAATCGATATGGATTCAACTAATCATATGAGTGTAGCATCAAATCAAGATGATTGTGTAGTCAGATAGGTAGAAAGTAAAGGTGGTGCATTGTGTGATAACAATGCAAATGATGAAAATAATGTGTGCACCCACCTTCAACTGGATAAGTAAGTGAAGATGAAAATAATAAGATTCATGATGATTTCTAGCTTGATATTTAGGTATGTGGCTTGTTGAACAAAGAGGAAGATGTGTACAAAAATGAATAGTTAGATGGATTAGCTTGTAAAGATGATTATTTTAAGTGTGTACATGCTAGTGATATTCGGAGCGGACAATAAACTTGTTTTGTTGGATGATGAAGTAGTTCACGAGGAAGACAAAGATGTGCCTACACTTGATGATAACTGATATGAGAGAAATATTAGTGTAGGTAGTGGTTCTCAGTTTGATGACCATACCCTTGATTAGTGTGAAGGTAGTAATCATGTGGAGGCATATGAGAATGTATTTCTTCAATGTAGGATTTTTTATCTTCCACATGTAGAGTGTGCTTCAAGTGGGCCACAAGAAAGAAATATTACAAGAACAAATGATGAAGAGGTGTGTCACTAGTCAATTTGCAATTGTATATATGACACAACAATTTGCCTGAGTGAGCTCCAAATAGTGAGACAATTTAAAGAATGTGGTTTTTCACATGAACAGTGTCTCATGGTGTCGAGAGGTGTGTTGATTTGAATTTTGGTTTGAATCATTCTTATGATTTGGATTTTGGCAGTTGTGTCAACACATGTGAAATTGTGGCATGACCCTAATTATTTGCAATTTCAAAATGTTGATATTCATAAAATATAATATGTAATTATTATTAATAATTATTCACATGGCCCTATGATATATAATTGTCGACCTTGCTGCATCAGGATTGTGATATTTCATTGGTTGTACTAAGAATAGTTTTTGGGCACTTTATATCAAATGTGAAACTGCATGACTTTCCCTGATATGATGATTTAAATTGTATTCTGATTAATAATGCTAAAATTTTCTTTCTCATCAATTTTCACATCTAGAATGACTAGTTTGGATGTGTACACAGATTAGATATTGATAGAGATTATCACCTTCTTGGTTGAATGGCCAATTAAAAATTTAAAGTAAGTTCATTCAAGGATGCTTAGATCCATTAAGTGAAAGTAAGTTTGTTTTGGTGGCAGAAATGAGATACAAGTATGTCATAATTTTTCCACAAAGAAAAAAATCTGGGGGCACTATGTAGTTTAGTTTGGCTTGTCTATTGTTATGTTCCACTCCTGTTATTATCTCAAAATAGTTATGTAATAGAATTCTTCATGTTATGACCAAAGTTTTGGGTGAAAAGAAGTTAATTGCCTAGATAAATAATAAACTAAATCCAATAGTAAATATTATTATATTTAAACCCAAAGTTATCCCTCCTGGCTACATGTTGTTGAGGGAAAACAAGAATTTTCTAATGTGGCTGCATGAGGTAAAAAGGAGGACAAACATTTTGTACATGGCATGATTAATTGGGAGGCAAGTGAAAATAGGATCAGATTTATCTTCTTCCACCACTTCAAAAAGGGCATTTTTCCACAGCTTCAAAAGGGTCATGCTGATATATTTTGCAAAGAGGAGTGTCGTGTGGTTACACAATACACCCCATTTTTCCTTAGCAAAATAAGGACCCAATTTTTGGCTTGTCTTGTTTTGTGCCTTTTGGCTTTGGGTGGTATAGTAAAATGGTATCAAGTGTATGTCTAGGTCATACCTTAGGCATGTCGAGACCTTGAGACATAGGTCAAATTTTCAAAGTTGGAATTTCTTCTTATAAACCCTACCAAATTAAAGAGAATCAAATTTTAAGCAGGTTTGCCTTTTGAAGCATATTGAAATTCCTTATAATAAAGAAGATACATCTAGTCAAAGTTTAGTCAACGATCATAGGGATATTCACATCATCCTAGTATCTGGATATTATTTTAATATCCCAATCCCAAAAATTGCTAAGTAGCACTTAAATGTCCCAACATTCACAAATGTGCAGATGTCAAAATTAAATCATTGTTAAGAACAAATGTCGCTTGCATGGATATTAGTTATCATCCAGATATTAACTTAATATCCAAACCTTAACTTAATATCCATACCTAAGCTGATATCCATGTCTGTATGATGTCATTTATCCATCGCTAATTCATATGGCTTACATCACCTGGACATTTCTTACCATATGGATATTAACTTGGTCGAATATCATCCCTTCACCTAATATCCTGATCCTGATGATGTCATGTCATCCTAATTTAATGAAGACTCTCAACCTTGCTAATGTCATCCAAACATTAGTGTACATGGATGTTAACTTCATTAATATCTGGACCTTTACATAGCATGTCGATCCTGATGATGTCATGTCATCTCAACTTTATGAAGAGTGTTGAGTATGCTTATGTCATATGGATATTAACCCATAGGGATATTAACTTTTTGAAGATCTACAACTTATTCTTAATATCCATATCTTGGTGATGTCCCCTTGTCGTAGCTTGACACAAAGGATTTATCTTGATAATGTCATCCAAATATTTGCCCATAGGGATATTTCATGTTCTTATTGTCTTGACCTTATGATAATATCCCCATCCTGATGACATCACCCTATCATGTTATAATGAAGAGGCTTTTTCCTTGTGACGTCATCCAGACATTTTGACCATATGGATATTTTGCACTTGTAATATCTAGGCCTTCTTAATATCCATATACTTGGTCTAACCAATGATACTATACCACGTGTCCACATGGACATCCTGACATTCTAAACAGATTTGAAACCTGATAGAGAATCTTCGGTCAAACATGGTTGACCTGACCCCTATGTTGACGTCATACGAATATATTTGGATGGATATATCCATATGAATATTCCAAATCTTCTTCATCATGAGATTATCTGTTGCACATCCCTTCTGCCTTCTTCCTGACTAATCTCCTAAAGGGGCATCCTAGCATTGTAAACCTATACCAGGGGCAAACTAAGACATGTATCATTATTAGAAAATCTATTCTTTGAAGCAATGTGATAAAACAAATTGCATCAAAGAGGGGCAAAATGTATACACCTAAAATTGACACAACTCTGTCTAAATAAATATTCTTAATATTTATTCCATTCTAATTCCTCTATCAATCAATAAATCAATTTATTTATTCAATTCATATTCTTCTAAATTATTTAAATATCAAATTATTTAATTACCTTTTCTAATGTCTTCCAATAATTAAATAAATCCTTTATTTAATTAAATTCTTCCAAATCCTCTTATCTACAATTAAATAATTCTTAATTATTTAATTAAATCATTTCTTCTTCCAAATTTAAATAAATCAATCAAATTTATTTAAATTATCTCAATCTCTAAAAATAAAATATAATCAAATATTTTATTTATTCTTCCAAATCATGCACAAACAATTAAATAAATTTATTTATTTAATTTGCTTTCTTATCTTCAAATTCCTCAAAAATCTTCCAAATCTTCTAAAAATAAATTCTGCTTCTTCATGCATACAAAATTAAATAATTTATTATTTAATTTCTCTCAAAATCATGCAAAAGGAAATCAAAAGTTGAGTTAACCAATTTATTCAATCTTGTTTTTATCAATAACTCTTAAATTAGAAAAAAAATTCTAATTTATGAAATCAAATCTTATCTTTATAAAAGTAGTTAACTCAAACAAAACAACTTTTTGTGTGACACATGTCATGTGCACGTTCATCATTAGTTCTAGATTTATCTCCTCTGTTGAGCTTCTAGTCTTCTATCTTCCTCTTTGAAATCCTTAGAGGGTCTCCTCTAGTCCCATTGGATTCTTCCTTACTAGAGATATCGAGTGTCGAGCTTCCTATCTACCACCTTCCTTATTGGGCGATAGGTTTCCTGTCTACTGCTTCCCATTTTGAATTGATCAAAGAGCAGCTCCACCCTCTGACCCCCTATCACTTAGCATATATCAGACTTCACTTGCTAGGCTTTCTAAGTAACATCTTCTCCTTTGAATTCAAAAAGAAACATCTTTGCCCTCTGACTCCCGATATATTAGAGTTTGCATGCTAGGATTTATAAGTAACATCTTCTCATTTGAATTCAACAAGAAACATCTCCGCCCTCTGACTCCTGAAATAATGAATAATACTCAAGTTTTCAGAGCTTCATGATTGGGCCTTCTACTCTGGCCCTTCTTATTTCCTCAACCTAGAGAAGGGGTAGCCCCAACATCTGAACTTCGATGATCACCAGAAAACATGTGAACCAACTTTTGCCAATAATTTAGGCAGAAATCATTCATGCCTTTTCATCTTTTCTTTGTCATCTTCATCTCTGAATTTCCTTTTGCCATCAATGACAATATGTGTATGCACTTTTTACATCAATAACAACACTTCCAACATATTGGACTTGGCTTTTTTCTTTGTAGTAGTTCTTGTTGATGATCTTTATTATTTTGAAGGCCCTCACAAGGATTACTCTCTTGGGTCTTGTAGAGCTTAAAGTTTAGAAGATAGGGTCTAGTCTTGTCTCATTGGATTTTTCTTGTCCTTGGTTCAATCATAGAGTTGTTAATTTACTTGGATTGACTTGATCCTTAGGTTTAAGTGTTGTGTCATTTTGTAGAATTGAGGGTAGCCCAAAAAACCCAAACAAAATGGCATCATTTCCATGGATTTGTTTGATTTGGTTCTCATTTGGAAAACCTTGGTGATTCAAGAAGTGTTGTAGTTGTGCTATTAGTTTGTGTGTTGTTGGATTCTTGACAACTTGCACCGACAAATTGAGGAAGAGAAGATATAGTTCATATGTTAAAGATCTTTGTAGACTGGTGAAGAAATTGTTTGTAGCTATATTGAATTGCTTGGCCTATCAGCTTGAACTAAGAGAGTAATTGTCATGACCCCATTTGTTTGCAATTTCAAAATGCTAATATTCATAAATAATAATATCTAATTGTTTAGTAGAAAAAGTGGGATTAAGGTTGATTATTAGATCTTCCTTTCTCTACTAACATTCAAGGACATTTCGCTGAGTTGAATCACAACTTTTGCAAGAGGATTCATCTATAGGTTGGTTGTCACTTGTAATGATAGGGAAATTTAGAATTTATTAATTAATGTATTGATTTAATGCTCAATTATGCTCAAAATCCTAAATATTCAAAATCATAAGCAAACGGATAAATTATGACAAATGCTCACACACAAGAATAGTCAATAGAGATTAGTTAATAGTCATTTGGTGAAGTCTAGGAATCTAAACAATCAAGGGAATTATCACTAGCGCCCAAGCCCAATGCAATATTTTTTTCAGGGAGTTACGGACTCCTTCTGACACTAATAATCATTGTTCCATCTCTTTCTATCACGGGAGATACGAAGGGTTTTATGACTAGCACCCTAGCCCAAGGCTGGATATTCTTTAGGATGTTGGGACTTCTTTAGATGTTAATTATCACTATCCTGTCAATTTATGCTCCTGCAACTTCGAAGTGCTTTATGACTAGTGCCCTAGCCTCGTAGTGCACCATACCACTTCTTTCTGCTAGATCTAAAATCCTTATCTTCTACAACCTTCCTCTACAACTCCACTCCATAAAATCTGATACCTGTAACCTACAATCACAAGGAATGTGGTTGGGGGTTGTGGTGTTTAGGAGCTTGCCTCAGTCAAGCCTAAAAATGGCATTCAAGCCTTCCAACATCGTTGATTGATATAGAGTGTGTATCCTTGCAAGATAGAGACAAAACAAAATGATAAATGATTGATTCAAACACAAATAGATCACCTCAAAGGTGTAGCTCTCACATAGATGAAGATCTTTCAAATCATGAGAAGATGAAGCCAAATCTACAATCACAAACACAATAACAATATTCTTCTCTACAATAATGAGTATCTTGAATGCTCTAAAATCATAAGTTCACCAAAAGTTCATAATCATCTTCTAGTTTTCAAATGAAACCATAAACATGCTTATATATGCATTCCTGTGACAAATTTCATAATTCAAACTTAAGATGTCGGCATGGGATACCTTTAATGGTCACAAAACTGATATTTAAATTTGGGACCTACTTAAAATAGGGTAGGATTAGGGCACAAGCACCCAAGACCTTGGTACTTATTTTAGGTCAAGCCTAAGCTCAACAATGTCCCTCAAGCCCCATTTGACATGGGTTTTAGGCCATTTTGTTCTAAGAGTTCAAATTATCATGTAAGATACAAAATAAAGGACCCAAGAGCTAAACTTAGGAGGTAAAAGTCCTAGGGGGACATTTTACAACGTAACATTTAGGCCCCACTTTAATGTATGTATGATCTTATGACCCATACATGCATTAACGTATGGTCAAAACATAGAAAACACACCAAGCACATGAAGGAGATGCATACACCAAGATTGAGAGACTATTTCTAGCCCCTAGCCTTAGGTAAGCATCAAAAGAAACATCGTAGACATGCAAAACATAGTGAAAATAGTAATAGGCATGCAAGACACAAAGAAGACAATATTGAAGACACAAAACATGGATATTACACAAGAGCAATTATGCAAGACACAATGAATATAGAGATATTTTCATTTTCATTTTCATATATATAAATGCAAATGCATGGAAAGTAAAAATGCAACACACAACCCAAATGTAGAAGGGGCATTTTTCCATTCTCTTGAGACTACATATGGGGGAGAAGACACACAATACAAATCTCAGAGTAAGGAGGGGTATTTTGCCATGCAACTTTAGACTACACTTGAGAACAAACATGCCATACAAAACCCAAAGTGTAGGGAGGGGCATTTCACCATGCAGCTTTAGATTACACTAGGGAACAAACATGCCATACAAATCCTAATTGTAGGGAGGGGTATTTCTCCACACAACTTTAGACTACACAAGGGAGAAAACACATGGAAGACACGAGAGCCATATAGTATGCCAAAGACATACTATATGTCTAAAACATGGCAAACAAGATGATGGAAGGAGCTTATTGCTAAGTTCCCACCATCTCAAGGAGTCTACAAGCACACTTGATGGTTGAGCTTATGCCACAATAACTGCCAAAGACATGCTTAAGGGAGGATACACCAACCCCACTTTCTTGGAGGACTCTTGAGATAAAAAGGATGTGCACTAGCTCAAGAGATACACTAACCCCACCTTGCGCAGATGGCTTTTGAATAAAAGGATATGCATGATATCCTGCCTCTACAAATGGATTTTTAATTGCAATATAGAATTAAAGATGTGCACTCACATAGAGATACAATATATCACCTCCAAAGAGGGCTTAAAAACATGCTTCATTAGTACCAAAATCATCAGACAACTTACATTTTTATGCCCCCACCTTAAGATGGTTGATATCATGTACTGATATGAATCATGTTAAGGTAGAGAGAAAACACACAAGGAAACAAGAGCTTTCACAAGGCTCGTGCCCCCAAAGGTGACATGTGCTTCACGATCATAGAATTTTCCCACAAACACACAATTTTCTGTAATGAAAGGGGTTAGAAACCACATAATCATGATAAAAGTAATGCATGTAAACATTCACATCAAGAGCCAAGGCTATACTACAGAGATCTTAGAACTGGGTGTAACCAAGGCGAAACTCAAGATAAACAAAGTTCACGGAGCAACTATATTGCTATGGCTTGTTATCAAATATAAGCTAACATCAACATATCACATGAAGTGATTCTACTTGCCAAGCATTTGATGATATATATATATATATATATCAACCCCATTGTCATGTATGGACTAGGTCCATTTTTGCTTATTGGCTAAAGGGACACATGGTCCTTATCAATATTATTTGTTTTTCATCATCCACTGACTAGATAGAACCACTAGAAGAAGGTAAACAATAAATCAATAGAGGAGAATCAAGTGCTTTAGGATCTTCATGTAGGATGGTGCCCCTAGGTCACCAACCACAACGCTATGCCCCTAAGGCATGACACATAACAATAAAATAGAGAGGAGCAAGAGAAGAATGATGATACAAATAGAAAAATGGTCACAATAGAGGCAATCTCCTAGTATCCTTGACCTTACAAGAGTATCAAGGGTCATCCTAGGAGGCCTACACAACACATAACACATCACATGGGGAATCACAACATAGAGAGAAGGGTTAGAAATACTTACCTGATATAATCCAATGTTAAGAACATACATATCTAGGAAGAGGCCACCCTTGAGAGCAACTATAATATTTGCTACAATGAGTGTGGCTTAAAGAGGGAGAAATATTTATGTGATTCATAGGGATAGCTCCTGGTGGACAATTCTTATCTATCAGCCCAGGATATCTCTTATGTTGTTTCGGTCTTGTTGATATTGCATTAACATTAAGTTTAGGACAATGATAGGCTTTAGTGGGTTTCAAAGAACGGTATCCAATACTGGTTGTGTAGTTAATTCTAGCAACTTGTAAAGGTACTCTGATTCCTTGTTGATTTACACCACAAGCATTACCTACATAGTCACATTTCTTATAAAGGATTTTAAATCCTTGACCATAGAGGGATGTCATTTCTTTAGAAGAAGGTGAAGCCTCATAGGTCTCATAATCTAAAGTATAATTAAGAGTATTGTCTTTGTTTTCTACTAAGGAGACTTTAGGTTTCTCAAGTGTTTCCAAAGATTGTTTTGATGAAATTGATGCGACTTTTGATGTGTCAGATTTATTAAGTTTATAGTCCCCCTTAAAGGAGGGAGTAAAATCTAATGGACCCCAATCATCACCAAAAAGTGCATTCGATGGTTTAGAGTCTTGTACAACACTATCTATGGCAAGAGGTATTGATGAATCCATTCGTAAGTTGTTTAGACTTTGCTGATTGTTGACTAGTTTTTGTGTTTCAATATGTAAACAATTATCAGGTTTAGGATCAGCCTCTACAGTGTAGAGCTTTTTTTGATAAATGAATTTTAGTGATCGATGAAGGGTAGATAGAACTGCCCCCATGGCATGGATCCATGGTCTACCAAGCATCATATTATATGAAAGTGAACTGGGCATGACATGAAAAAGGGTAGATAATGTCATGGTTCCAACCTTTACAGGTAAAGTTGTGGTACCCATGGATTGTCTACTAGCATTATCAAATCCATGAATGCTAAGCCTATGGACAGTTTGATTAAAGATGTATCTATCTTTCTTTTATGTAGAAAGTCAATGCCACAAACATTAAGAGTCAATCCATTGTCAATCATAACTCACTTTATCAACTTTTTATCTATTAGGGAAAATATAATAAGCGGATCATACTCATCTTTTATCGATGATATTTCATGTGGTTGAAAGAGAATATCTATTTTTTTCATATGCATACTATCTAATAAAGCTGCTACATCATTCAGCTTAACAATAGGTAGTACAATCACCTTTTGAAAAGCTTCTTGGAGAATTCCATGGTATGTAGGTGATGTTTGTATTAAATCCCAAAGAGAGATCTTAGCTGGAGTAGCACAAAGCTTCTCAACAAGATCATATTCTTGACCACTTTTATGAGTAAGATGAGGTGGTGGAGCGAGCATAGGTTGAGAAGTTGGGAGAGATACAAGCACATGTGGTGCTTGTTTACTTTGCTTGTTATTACAGGTGTTGTATGTGTGAGAAATCATGGGATGTTGCAGCACATTTTGAACACATTGATTTCTTTGAGTAATTTGTCTTACATAGTTTAAGATGTAATTGGGGGGTCTAGGTGGTTATTGATCACCTTGAATAGTAATCACTGGTTTTATAAAAGAACATTCACTAGGTGCCCCTTGGACAATCATTTTAGGAACATTGATACATTTATCAAGTAACCCCTTAGTGGGTGGAATAAGTCTATTAGTGAAGATTGAGTTAAGATTGTCTCCCTCTCAATTATACCCAACATCTCAATTATACCCAACATCTATCCCTAAAGAATTTAATGTGAGAGACTTTTTCTCATCCACTAATGCTTCATCTTGGCTGGGGAGAGCATTGGAATGAAAGAAAGGTAAGGTGTTGTTAGGAAGGTTAGGTGTTGTATCATTAGTGATGTCTAAGGGACTTGAACTTACAACCACAGTAGAGTTATTCATAGTCTTCTTATCTAA
This sequence comes from Cunninghamia lanceolata, assembly GCA_027924645.1. NCBI lineage: Eukaryota > Viridiplantae > Streptophyta > Pinopsida > Cupressales > Cupressaceae > Cunninghamia > Cunninghamia lanceolata. The sequence continues at coordinate 17,026,815 of BSBN01000112.1, read as the reverse complement.
GGTTGTTGGACATTCAACTATAGGAGGAGTAGGATAACTTATGGAATCATCAACATCATCATATTTTTTAGCTATAAATTCCAAGGCATTAACAAAGGAGGAATTTTCACACTTATCTTTCTCATGAGAGTTCTTAGAGATAAATTTGGTTAAATATTCTAATATCAAAGGATATGCTCCTATGAGTAATGTGAAGCTATCAGAATCAAGTATATAGCAAAGTAGTTTAAGCTCATCTATAGAACATTTAGAAGCATCAATATCATATACACATGCTATGTGTCCCAAAACATGAGTGTTCTCATTAGTGAAATTAGAGAAATTTTCAAAATCCAAGATATACTCATGCAAAAATTTCCATGAAGATGATATCTTGAAATGTCTTGTAACATTAATGTTCAATGAAATCTAGTGAGACAATTCATGCAAAGTTAAATATGATGATTAAGGTACCCTAAATGTGTGACTATTTCACACCCAAGCACTTGTTTGAGCGAAATGGGTATTAAAGGACATGGAGTCCACAATAAATAGAGTGGATAGGTGAAAAAGAGTACAACACAAAAAGGCCAAGTTGACATTTTTAAAGATTTTGATCAAAAGATATGAAAAGGTGTGCTAACACATAGTGTTGAAATACACACCGTGTAATTAAAAATATGTAAAATTTCAAACAAGAGTGTAGAATAATGAAATAATTTTAAATGAGAAATGTATGTATGTGTTCAAACAAGTGCAAGATCAGATTTTGAAGGATTTTTAACACTAATGCAAAGAACAAGTGTAAAATTATGTATGTTTATGACCTAAAGTGCTTGACTTTTTTGCTTTTGTTAATGCAAATGCCTAAAAGATGTAGTGTTGTGAGAAAATTAAAGAGGGGAAGAAAATTAAATCCTTATTATCAGCCCAATAATGTAGTAAAATCTCTCACAACACACCTATAATGCAAACCTAGATGAAAGATAAGTCAAAATCTAGTGAAAATGCAAGGATTTTACACCCTAATAGTAAAACTAAGGCATGAAACTATGAAAAATAATGTATGAATGGATTCTAATAAAATTTATGATATGAAATAGCTCAGATCAGATCTGAAAATGATGCAAAAATCCTAAATTTCTCAATGCAAGTGAAATTTTAAAGAGAGATGAGTGAATATGCTAGTTTTTGCTGAAATTGACTATGTGAAAATGCAAAATTTTGAATGTAAATGCAAAAACACACAATAATGCAACACTAAAAACAAAAATCAGATTTGAATGAGTGTTTTAAAGGAGTATTAAAATCTAGAACAAGATTTTAACTACAAACCCTAGCTATTGCCAAGACTAGGTTTTATGAAAAATGCACAATTTCAAGCAAAATCTAACAATTTAAGCATAAAAATGCAATGCAAATGATTATTTAATGATGTACTTCTATAAATTATATCAGATTTGATGTGATAATTAGAGACTAAATGAAATGCAATGAAATTAATACAAACTATGTCAAAATGCAAGCCTAAGATGCCAATTTTTTTAAAATTTTCAAATATTTCATTTTTTTTTTTTTGAAAAATTTCAAATGCAATATGAAAATGATGAATTAAATGAATGCAAATCTAAAGTACAACACTTAGCAAGGTGAAAATTTTAAAAAAAACATAGGTTCACCAAAATTTTTAGTAGAAAAAGTGGGATTAAGGTTGATTATTAGATCCTCCTTTCTCTACTAACATTCAAGGACATTTAACTAAATTGAATCACAACTTTTACAAGAGGATTCATCTACAGGGTGGTTGTCACTTGTAATGATAGGGAAATTCAAAATTTATTGATTAATGCATTGATTTAATGCCCGATTATGCTCAAAACCCTAATTATTTAAAATTGTAAGCAAACGGATAAATTACGACAAATGCTCACTCACAAGAATAGTCAATAGAGATTAGTTACTAACTATTTTTCAAAGTTTGGGAATCTAAACAGTCAGGGACTTTATGACTAGCACCCAAGCCCAATGCAGTATTTTCTTTAGGGGGTTTTGGACTCCTTCCGACACTAATAATCACAGTTCCATTTGTTTCTGTCATGGGAGATGCTGAGGGCTTTATGAATAGTGCCCTAGCCCAAGCCTGGATATTCTTTGGGATGTTGAAACTTCTTTAGATGCTAATTATCACTATCTTGTCAGTTTCTACTCTTGCAACTTTGGAGCGCTTTATGACTAGCGCCCTAGCCCCGATAGTGCACCAGACTTATTCTTTCCGCTAGATTTAGAATCCTTATCTTCTACAACCTTCCTCTACAACTCCACTCTATGAAATCTAATACTTGTAACCTACAATCACAAGGAGTGTGGTTAGGGGTGGTATTTAGGAGCTTGCCTCGGTCAAGCCTCGAAATGGCATACAAGCCTTCCAACACCATTGATTGATAAAAAAGTGTGTATCCTTGTAGGATAGAGGCAAAAAAAAATGATAAATGATTGATTCAAACACAAATAGATATCACCTCAGAGGTGTATCTCTCACATAGATGAAGATCCTTCAAATCATGAGAAGATGAAGCCAAATCTGCAATCACAAACACAATAAAAATATTTTGCTCTACAACAATGAATATCTTGAATACTCTAAAATCATAAGTTCGCCAAAAGTTCATAATCATCTTCTAGTTTGTAAATGAAACCCTAAACATGCTTATATATGCATTCCCACTACAAATTTCATAATTCAAACTTAAGATGTCAACATGGGACACCTTTAATGGTCACATAATCGACATTCAAATTTGGGACTTGCCTAAAATAGAGCAGGACTAAGGAGCAAGTGCCCAAGCCCTTGGTACCTATTTTAGGTCATGCCTAAGCTCAATAATGTCCCTCAATCCCCATTTGACATGGGTTTTAGGCCATTTGGTTTTGAGAGTTCAAATTAACATGCAAGATGCAAAACAAGGGACTCATGAGCTAAACTTAGGAGGTAAAAGTGCTCGAGGGACATTTTACAACATAACACTAATTATTAGTTGTAATTATTTTGAATTGATAATAATTCTAGGAAAAATGTTGTCTAGTCTTTTTATTTAATTATTTAATCATGACCCTTGTTTTTAATTACTATTTATTAGTAAGGTTATTATTATTTAATTATCATTTGTCATGACCACATTTCCCATGCGGTCACAACACGCATCACACGTGTCATGTCAACATGTGTCATGTGGTCATGACATGAAATATCAAAAAATTTTCCACGCTTCCCTAGAAACCCCCTCACATGCGTAAGCGTGCTCGGTGGCGTACGCTTGAGGTGTAAACAAAACAGTTGTTAGCAGGGTAATACACACACGTACACATACCCAAACACAAGAAGGCCAATAAGGGGGTCATTGCGATGTGGTTAACATCTCTTCAAGGGTTAAACTTACCAAACTACTAAACCCTAGATTCCAGGAAAATCCGACAACATAACACCTCACAGGCGTGAGTGGGATTTATTACACTAACACTAATCTTGAAATGGAGTTTCCTGATAGGGTTAACCAATTTATTACAACTCCCTAATTACAATGAATTTACAGTTGATCCCTTTAATGGAACATTTTTCAACAAAGCCCGATCATCTGTTCTCTTTCACATTTTCTAAAATTTAATATTAATTTCTCCTCCTTCTGATTTTAGCATTTTCAACAAAGCCTGTTCTTTTGTTCTCCTTTCTGTTTCTCTAAAATTTAATTTTGATTGTATTTCTTTATGTTTATCCTTCTTTTCTTCACATTTTCTATCAATCAGAGTTATCACTGCATCCTTTACATTATTCCTAATTTCTTGGTAAACCAGATCAGTTCTCTATCAATTAGAGTTATCACTGCATCCTTTACAATATTCCTAGTTTCTTGATAAACCAGATCACTTAAACAAGACTTACTAACTTCACTTGATGAATCCCCTAGGTTTCCGCTCTGGTTTAATTTCAATGTTTGAATTAATTTTGGTAATTAATTTGTCCCTAATCAGATTAAAGGAGGGTTAAATCTTACTTAGTTCTCTTAGCCTATTTCTGAAATGCCTCGCATTGTCTCCTCTTTGTTTTCACTTTTATCTTTCTTTCTCTTTGTCTCTCATTTTTTCCTCAATTGGACGTTTTCTCAATCTACAGTTTGAGTTTACAGTGACCACATATGAAGTGCATATGATGGCTTAATTGAATTGATAAAGATAGGTATATTTTTCTTTTCGTTTTCTTGGTATTTAATGGTGGAAATTGTTTAAACCCAAAACTCATTTTACCTATAGTTAAAATTAATATATATATTATTGTCAAAATATAAACCCTATTTTATTTATTATATTTTTTTCTTACAAAACTTTTTTTTTACAAATTTATCAATAAATAATATATATATATATTATTTCATAAAGTTACAAATTGTTAAGAGATAAATTAATATATATATATATATATTAATAATCTATTTTTATTATATTATATTGTATTTCTTTTTCTTTATAATACTATTGAATTAAAGTTTAGTTCATATTTCATTTGAACCAACTATGAAAAGAAAACCTAACTCTTTTTTTTTTGTTTTACCTATGTAGGAGCAATGGAGGCAAGGGCGACGATGGCGCTTAGGGCAGAGGCCACAATGGTGGTGGCATTTGTTTGAAGGGGCTGTGAATAGTGGAGGGGCGCAGAGGTGGACGGGTAGATGAAGGCATTGGTGGTGGCCGTAGGAAGTGGCAGAGGCGGGTTGCGGGGGTCACGAGCGGTGAAGAACGCAGGGGCCGTGAGGGTTAACAGACTGCGGGGAGTAGAGGGCCGCGGCAGGAAGTATGACAGAGGCCGCGGGGATTAACTATCCATGGTGGGAGGAGGTTTAGTGATGGCGGGGGTGTGGGGAGGGGGCAGAGCCCCCACCCATATCCCACTCAGTGGGGTGTGGGTGGGGGCTCCGTCCCCTCCCCACACCCTTTTGCAATTCCTATGGTGGGGGTTCAAACCCCCAACATTATTGTAATATATTTTTTTTAAAACCTGTGTTTTCCATACATGAAAACTGCAATTCATACTTTATTTTCCCATTTAAAATTTTATTTATAACAATTTTAAAATATATATATATATTTACATATATACACCATAATTTCACTCAGCAATATATATATATTAATTAATTAATTAATTATTGTCAATTTAATTTTGAAGGGTAGAATAATGAATTAATATTTATATTGAGTTTTCTTACAAATCTATTTTCATATACATCTCTAAAATATACATTATAAAAAAATATTATACAAAGATAATTAAAGTCTATTTTTCCTCTTAATCAAATTTCAATTTCAAGTCAAATGATTAAATTTAAATATAGTAAGCATTTAATTAATTACAATTAAATTCAAAAACATAACTATAATCCAAGTTCATTTATTTTATAGTAACAAAATTTCAACTTCATATAACTCATTAAGGTTAATATTTTCACTAAGTCTTTCAATGAAATAAATTTTGACAAGCTTTGTATTTTTTCCACGACAACTAACTTTCAACTTTACTAATAGGATTAATAGGAAATAAACAATTTTAATATCCTTTTAAAAAAAAAATTTCTTCTTCTTTTCTCATTTCAAAATGGTAATATTTAATAAACACTATAATTTAAACTAATCACACAATAAGGGAGGATTTCCTCACAACTCAAGAAAACCAAATTTTACAACATTAGAGAGAGAATTTTCTCCTCTTGGAAATCAACAAGGATGAAGCTATTAAAAGACCAAGCTCTCCTTAAGAGTAAAGGAAACTAAAATATTTTCCCTAAACAAGAAAACTTCTCCAATCTTCACATTAAGCTCCATGAAAACCTGCATATCACACAAGGGAAGAAAACACCACACATTCTGCTCTCCTCCCTACCGTAGACCCACAAGAGGGTCACCCCAGAGCTAGGGAGATCATCCACACACCTAAGGTATTCCAAAATCCACTTCACAACAATGCAAAACAACACCCCAAAACACAAAATACACCCATGGATATTTACACAACACAAACTCAACCAAAGTGAGTCAAAAAAGGGGTAGGAGAGTGGACACACTCAACTCTAGAGTGCCACCCTTCACAATATTTCAACATAAATTTCCTCATGGCCTCAAGATAACATATTAAAAAACTTTCCAAGGAGTTCATATTTTGGCTCTCAAGCCATAGAACAAATTACTCAAAATCACACAAATGCCCTCAAGGCTTTCAACATCCCAAAACAAGGAATGGACTCGAGGAGGATCACTCCTCCCCTACCCCACACTTGATGAGCATTTCTCCCAAGTGGAAGAATCTATTTCAACACCCTAATAAAAATTCTCACAATAACAAAATACACACAAGCAAAAATTAGAATTACAAGGGGAAGGCCTTAGCCTTGAAAACCAACCTTTAAAGCCCTAATAATGGAAGAAGTTGATGTAGAGATCCTCTAAAGTCTCCTCCAACCTAAGCCACCAAACTCCCTCTATCCTTTTTCTCCAAAAACAATTTCCAATAAACAAAATTCTCAAAAATTCAACAACCTTTCTCCTTATCCCAAGTGGGATTATAATAAGCCCAATCCATGAGTTTAGAGGAATGGGGAGGTGACACTTGTCACCTCCTCACTCTTCCTCCAAACTACTATTGTGTCCCAAGGGATGGGTGTTGACACATGTCACTCACCCATCCCCAAAGTCTTCCTTATCCCTTACCACATGTCCTCTCTCCAACACATGGGAGATAAAAGGGGAGTTAGAGAGGGAAAGGGTGACACATGTCTCCCCTTCCTTCCCTCTCATGAAGGACCACACAACTCCATGGGGACTCTCACCAATTGTGAGGGAGACTTGAAGTCAAGTCCTCCACAATTGGTGGGTCTTGGAGTCATCTCTAGCCTTGGGAATTGAAAAGGGATGGGCTTGAGTGTTGGTACCACTCATCCTATCCCTCCCATACCTCCAAATTCGTCACTTAACTTCAGTGTGAAGTTAAGGTGACCATATGGAGGTTAACCAAGGGTTACCCAAGTCAAAAGGGTCCCTAGACCCATGGGGTATAACCTAGGGTCAACTTTAACCTAGTTAGGACACCCAGGGTCAAGTTAAAACACAAGAAAAGGGTCTCAAAAATTTAAAATTCAAAAAATGAAATTCAAAAAACAATTCTTACAACACATATCATAATTCAAATTTACAAGAGGGTAGACCTAAACCATTCAACCTCATGCAATTTAACATTACAACATTACATCATAACCAGAATTGATCTCGGTTCCTCATGGAACCAGATCAGCTTCACAAGGGATTACAACATAAGGTACAGAATGATCTGCAGTATCTGTGGTTTGTTAGCAAAACCTGTGCACTCAATTGCAAAGTTAATTTCACATATAAATATCATAGCCGAAGCAATTCAAAACATGCATTACCATAACATACCATAGTTCTCATAAGCATAAATGAAATCACATTACAATTTTCTCTCTAACATCACCCAATTAGTTTTCCTGTAATGTAAACATCTATCTAACATCACCCAATTAGTTTTCCTTTAACATAAACATCTATCTAACATCACCCAATTAGTTTTCCTTTAGCATAATAAGGTCTAAAAGTTTAGGAATCCGAGATCAACAGTCCCACAAATATAAAAGTATCAACAACAGTAAGATAAATAGTCACATGAACAGAATGAAAAATGTAGGCCTCACATCATTTAATATCATAATTGTTACTATTATTTTTAAATGATAATTATAACTATTAACAATAGTTAAATCATTAATATATTATTTATTATTATTTAAGTTTTAATTAATAATAATGTTATTATATATAGATTCAATGGTATCTCCCACATTAATAAATGTTTAACCCTCCACTACATTTTGTTGAGGAAAAATGGAATTGTTCTAATGTGGTCATGTAAGGTAAAAAGGAAAATAGAGTTTCTGTACATGGCAGAATTAACCAGAAGGCAAGTAAAAATAAGATCAAATTTGAGTATATCTTCTTCCACTACTTCAGAAACTGCCATTCTCCGCCACTTTGAGAACCACATAGGCATGTTTATAAGTAGGGTTAATTCATAAGAGGAAGGAGGGTAGTTTGGGCCGTTTCATATTTTGCCTCTAGATAGCAGATTGATTTTTCTATAGAGCGAAAAGGGTTAGACTTGGACAAATCTAGAAACTCCCTTAGGCAATATTTGAGGTCAGTTGCATCTTTGCTTTCAAAACAAAAGGTGTGCTCATCTGCATTTAAGAACCTTACTTCCATTTATTTATTGTTGTTTTATGCAGTCTTTTGTTATCTTATTTGCTCGGATCCCATATATATCAGTTAAACCTATGTGGTTTTCAAATATAAAATGTTTTTTGCATATTTGCATTATTAGATGAAAATATTTCCCTTCACAAGAGTAAAACAAATCTGAAATAGAATACTTAAACAGGAAATACACAGGTATACATTAGTGAATATCACACATGCATGTTTTGTAACAAATAGTTATAGAGTAGAAATTTCTAAATTGTTATTTAAATCTTATTTTTTTAGCATGTTTTGTAACACATAGTTATAGACTAGAAATTTCTAAATTGTTATTTAAATCTTGATTTTAAAGAGTTAAGTATTGTATTGGTCAAACTATAGACTATCAAAAATATTGAAGAAAAATAGACATTATCCATGTAATTTGGTGTAAAGGATAAATTTTATTATCGATCTTACTTTAAATTTTTAATTGCAGCATCTATTTGGGAGCTCAAGAGAAAGAAACTGTGAAAATAAATACATATTTGATCAATTTATTTGGACCTTACGTTAAAAAATCCATAGCCAACCACATACAAATCCTATCTTTGAAAAAATTAGTACTATTTTATGGCAGTTTTGTGTATATTTTATGAATATAAATAGAGCAATATTGTCATCATGCTACAACCATGTAAAGCACAGATGAAGTTGGAAATTTTGAATGGGAGAGCCAAATGAAGTCTGATCAATTGTGAATACAAGGTAATGTCAATCAGATATATTATATATATAAAGAGCAACATTTGTGATGTGAACAGAAAGGTCTTTTAAAAAGTCAAAAAAATTATGATTAGCATGGAAAAAGTACACTTTTACAAATACCATTCAGAGCTAGGGAAAACACCTATTTGTCGGCTACCTACTACAAAGTCTTGTTTTTTTGCATGCCATATTATTGTTTGTATTCAATTTTATTTTATTTTACTTTTTGCTATTCTTCTTTAGTAGAGGATTACTGGTTAGTTATGGCCAGTTGTGTGTAAGGAAAGAAAAGTGCGGAAACACCTTCCTAATGTCAATTTGTAGAAGAGAAGTGTAGAGAAACTTTCAATTTCAATTACAAAACATTTAAGATGCATATATACAGAATACCGGAATAGACAATTCAAAACACATACACAGATTAACACTAGATTTACATGGGAAAACCCTTACGGGAGAAAAACCCACACACCAAGCAAAACACTTTGTATTACAGTAAATAGAGTTTACATACAAAGTTACAATTTTCTACTTTCAGATGTCAACCCAGAGCGACAAAACATTTCTCTGATCAACCTCTCCCTTCTCATAGAATAGCTATCTCAAGAATATACTCTTCTCTCTCTTTTTTTATTAGAATGTTTCAATGATCTTTTTAAATCATCCATTCTACAGCAGTCACTACAACTCCCTGCATCTAGATAATCCATTCGGTTACCATACAAAACTGCCTCCATTATGCATTCCACATCTTTCAAACACTGGTCGATTCAGTTCCTGAATCGATTAACTGTCAACTGTCAGGCTAGACCATAACGGTAACTACAAGCTTTGCCAACACTATGCATCGAATTGTCAAAGAGACATGTTAGCTAGTCACACCGAAGTATGGTGTCACACCAATATCGTTACCAACTACCAGGTGGTAATCCAAATAGTCTTCCATGTCATCGATCCATTCATCAACCAATCACTTTCTAGTTAAGTACTGGCTGGGTCCCACCAAGTCACCGTGAACCATCATATCTGAATGTCAGGAAGACTCAAAATGAAGTCTCATCGAAATACTGAGTCACTTCAAAAAGGGTTCACACTATGATGTGGTCCCACTGCCTTGTCACACTAGTAGAAAAACAAAAATAAATGACTAAAAAAACTACCAAAAATTGGTCATATGATCATTAGTTTGGTCATGTGACCATTGGTAGTTTATTGTCGGTCATTTATCTTGCGACCAAATTTATGACCAAACAAATTTTAGTCATTAATTTGGTAGTATATTTAGTCATCAATTTGGTATTATATTTAGTCATTAATTTAGTCATTGATTGTTGTTAACTGGTCATTTATTTAGTCATTGTAATCATTAATTACCATCAATTGGTAGTATATTTAGTCATTTATTTAGTCATTGTTTTCTGTCCATTGGTAGTAGATTTAGTCATTTGTATTAACTAATTTCCATCCATTGGTAGTATATTTGGTCATTTTAATCATTATTTTTCTGTCAACTGGTCATATATAAACTAGTACATGATAAACATCAACTATGCCATTTTTTGTTGATAAACTTCAACAAATCTTCTCAAAGGATTGAAACAACAATGCTGGAAAATAATTCACTGTATATTCAAACTGTATATAAAATATGTTATAAAGAACTCGTTTATCAACAAATCTGCTCGAAGGATTGAAACAACAATGCTAGAAAATAATTCTATGTATATTCAAACTATATATAAAATATGTTACAAAGAACTCTATATATAGAGTTTTCAAGACAGAATCTTTCTAGAGTATGCAAACTGTTGATTTATTATGCTTTTAAAACTGAAAAAAAAAACTAAAACTAAAGCTAAAAAGCCATCGGTGTGACTGCATGTCTTCAGTGATGCCATTGTTGCACATGGAGTGCATTGTAAATGCATCTAGAAGGCTTTGGTTTTGCATTTTCTCCTTGCTTTGTACCTGCCCACAATAAAAAACTCAAAATTTGTTAATATTTTTAAAAGATTTATGAAACTTTGAAATATGAAAAATAAAGTGGGATGATAAGGAATTTTACAGCAATATAAGCATATATTATGAAAGTATTCAAGAAGAAATACATATACAGGTCTGATAGTCAAACTCCATAGTTCATTTATTCATATTTGATTGAAACAGAGTATGATCTATGCAAAGGTAACTCCTAGTCATATACAATTTCAATTGAACAACATTGAGGACTGATGTTCAAGTTTGATGCACACAAATAATGCTATAGCAATATGAATTTTACCAGTAATTACTAATTTGTCTGTAGCAACAAATGACAATATTCAAATAAATACTTTCAAACCTTTAGGTGCTCACACCAGGAAAGACTTTGCCTTTGTGACTCCTCATAATTAATGACAGTAATATGAACTCAGAATGCTTACAATTAGAAATGATTTCCACAGTAAAAAAAGGTTATAAAATAAAACCTTATATAATATCCCTGAACATTTACGTTAAGAGAAAATTAAAAAATAATAATTAATAGAGGCAAATCCAAATGACTTATCTATGACCTGAAAATCAGGTCCAATGAAAACCAGTTGACATATGAAGAACAATATTCACATTCACAACTTTATGAGATTGTTAAATAAACACATCAAGCTAATATGAACTGATTTGAGATAATTTGAAAGTTCATAATCCAAATAAATGAAATGGTAGCCAGATTGGAGTCTTGAAATTCATATTTGTGATATTATATATCATTTTTTGTTAGTTAAGGTTCACCATACCACAATATCATTATCAATGGTCTTAGGAATTCTGGTAACAACCACTTTCAAGCCATGCCTTTGGATTTCCTGCACAAAATTTCAACATTCACATCAACAAACATACATCACACAAAAATACTATAGAATAATTGGTAAGATAATGGAGCAGATATAAAAATATTTCAATAGGTGGCAAATGGAAATAACCTTCATTATCAAAAGAAGAATTCAAAAGTCATTTTTAAATAACAACAAACTCATGGCACATTGAACCATTTCACATTCATGAAACTACCAAATCTCATGAATAGATACTTAAGCAACATGATAGATGAAAAACATTAGATGCTTTCCAGATGCATTGAGGAAGAAGTCATAATTCTTGAACCTCGCCCCAGCTACCCACTTCTACATATATATTTGAGACAAGAACATAAGTCGTAGCATTTTTAGGATTCAAATAAAAAAGTAGCATTGCTGTAAATTCCCCTAAGCTTATATTCATATGTAATCTACAGGCACTAAGAAAACACATCCACACAACCAGCATAGGTTTAACTGGCATCTTAATAATAAAGTTTAGGGTGTCCTCAAGATAGCCAGCATGGGCAAGAAGGTCAACTATGCACACATAATGATCAACTGTAGGTGTAATGCGATAAGGGTTACTCATGTGATTGAAGTATGTACAACCCTCATCCACTAAACTTGCATGGCTACATGCACATAGAACACAAGAAAAGCTTACAATGTTAGGATATGTTCCAGATTGCTTCATTAATTCAAAGATTTTAAGAGCATCCTTGCAAAATCCATTTTGCGCATATCCTGCAATCATGGCACTCCATGAGACCACATTTCTTTGAGGCATTCTATCAAATAGTTCACATGCTTTGTCTATGCTTCCACATTTTGCATACATGTCTACCAGGGAAGTTGCAACTACAACATCTGATAGAATTTCTCTATCCTTTATGCTTTGCTGGATGTCCATACCCTGTTCAAAAGCACATGTTTTGGCACATGCAAGAAGAATGTTGGTAAAGGTTGTGGAATCTGACTTTACTTTTGCCAATTGTATTTGCTTGAAAGTTTCTAAAGCCTTTTCAACAAATCCATTTTGTAGATATCCTGCAATCATTACATTCCATGAGATGACATCTCTTTTAGGCATTTTGTCAAATAGTTCACATGCCTTGTCTATGCTTCCACATTTTGAATACATGTCTATCAGAGCATTTCCAACTATAATATATGATAAAATGCCCCCTTCCATTATGCTTTGATGGATGTCTATCCCCTAGTCCAAAGCTCCCATTTTAGCATAGACAGGGAGGATGCTTGCAAAGGTTGTGGAATTTGGCTTAACACCTGCCAATTGCATTTTCTTGAAAGTTTCTAAAGCCTTTTCAATAAATCCATTTTGTGTATATCCTATAATCATTGCAGTTCATCAGATCACATCTCTTTGAGACATTTTGTCAAACACTTCACGTGCCTTGTCTATGCTTCCACATTTTGTATACATGTCTATCATGGTAGTTGCAACTACAACATTTGATAGAATTCCTCTATCTTTTATGCTTTGATAGATGTCAACACCCTATTCCAAAGCTCCCATTTTGGCATAGGCAGGGAGGATGCTAGCAAAGGTTGTGGAATTTGGCTTTACACCTACCAATTGCATTTGCTCGAAAGTTTCTAAAGCCTTTTCAACAAATCCATTTTGTGCATATCCTGTAATCATGGCATTCTATGAGACCACATTTCTTTGAGGCATTCTGTTAAACAGTTCCCGTGCCCTGTCTATGCTTCCACATTTTGCATACATGTCTACTAGAGCAGTTGGAACTACAACATCTATCAAAATTCCTCTATCCTTTATGCTTTGATGGATGTCCATACCCAAGTCCAAAGCTCCCATTTTGGCACACACAGGGAGGATGCTAGCAAAGGTTGTGCAATTTGGATTTACACTTGCCAATTGCATTTGTTTGAATGTTTCTAAAGCTTTGTGAACAAATCCATTTTGTGCATATCCTGCAATAATTACATTCCATGATATGACATCTCTTTGAGGTATTCTATTTGATAGTTCTTGTTCATAGCTAGATCGATTCCTTTTATGCTTTGGTGTTATGTTCCTATATCGGCAAGAGATGAATAGTTCAGTAGGAGTCCATCTGTAGTCATTCCGACAAACCAATAACATTGTGAGCATTGGCGAGATATGACGATATTAGTAGGAGTCTCTAAGGAGTCTCCTCAACAAGATGACATGAACTATCAGAGTGACCTAAGTGTTTTGGTGGGACTTTATTTCAGGGCTCTCTGAAACTTTGATATCGAATACATAGTGGGTTGTTAACTATATTGGCAAGACTTAGCATTTTGGCAAGACCCTGAAATGGGTCTCTCTGATACCCCGATGATGACGTGGCAGTGGGACCACATTAAAGTGTGTTTTAGAAAACTTTTAACTAGTCATTGTAACCATAATCACAACATTACAATAATTTAACAAATCTGTTTGTGCTTGTAACAAAAATATCTTTTCCATACTGTCGTTGAGAAACCCTAATAGGAATATCAACTGAGTTTAACAAATAAGGTTTTCCTCAAACACAGTAAACCCTAGTCATTTCCAAAATGAACCCTTTTACACAAACTAATGAAGATTATAATCAAACCCACAAATATATAGTTATTACTATCCTTGAATAAAACTGTAACTTCAGATAATCTCATATTTTCCTTAAAGAAATCATTTTCAAGAGTAACGAACTGAAACCATTCTTTTCTTTAACAAATTTTAACCAAATACAAGCGACACCAAAACCATTAATAGAAAATTTGTTTGCTTTAACAAATCAAACTAAATCCTTTACCCCTTTGAAAGTAAACAGAAACTAAAGCCCGTTAAACTTTGAAGAACAACAAACTAGTATAGAAGGAAGGATCACACTTGTGTTTTCATGCTAAAATAACTGTTAAGCTCCCTCCACTGTCAATTGACTTTAGCATTGTCACATCTCCACGTAGTCAACCCAGATTTGCACTCAAAACTCACGATTCAATAGATTCCTTGTAAAATATTAAACCCTAAGCTAAGTTATGCCCTAAAACATATTTGGTAGTAGTATTTTTTTAAAATCATACTTTGAAAATTAAATTTGGCGCCCATATGATAGGTTAGGGTAAAAATTAAATTTGGCACCCATTTAATTAAATATATTATAATATTATATTATTATATAATATTATAATATTATAATATAATATTATAATATTATATAATATAAATATTATAATATAATATTTTATTATATAATATATATATTATATTATATAATATCTTATTATAATATATTAAATTATATTGTATTGTAATATAATATATTATTATTATATTATATTATATTATAATACAACCCACTCCCTCAATTTAAAATATTTTTTTAAATTATCCACTTTAATATCATATTATCTAATTTTTGTTTGTGTGACTAATTATTTAGTCATTTTTATTTGTCTGACCAATTATTTAGTTGTGTTTTTTGCCCAATGACCAAATTAACCATTTATTTAGTCATTTCAACTGATGACCAAATTAGTAATTTATTTAGTCATTTATAGTTGTGTTGCAAAAAATTTTGGTCACATGAGTAAAATTTTTGGTCACGTGACTAAAAGTTTTAGTCACCTGATCATTTATTTGCCATATTTCTACTAGTGTCAGCATCGAAATGTCAAAGAGACCCATTTCAGGGTCCTACCAAAATGTCGAGTCCTGCTGATGCATTAACAAACCACTGTGTATTGGTTTATTGAAGAGACATCTAAAGAGGTCTCTCTAAACTACTATTGTCACAACGATAACTTTTATTGGCTTGTCAAAGAGACTCCTTGGATTCTCTCACCGATATTGCCAAGTCTTGCCAATGCAGTCTATGCACACAATGCTTTCAGATGGTTGAAGAGACTAAAAATAGACTCTCATTGAAACATTTACCTCATGTTGACATGGGAACATAACACCAAAGCATAAATGAAGCGGTCCAACTATGAACAAGAACTATCAACTGAAGTAGAAAAACTAGCCAGTAATTTGAGGCACATTGTCCAACATGCTTCCACTTGACGAAGAACTTACTGGATTAGATTCCAATGCTTAAAGTCACTAAATGTCATAGGCCCCAAGGCCCATAGAACCAACACACCATCTGTACTTATCTATGCTCACAAGTTTTGTCAATGCATCAACAAGATTTTTCCAGAGTATCCACCTTTTCCAATTTAACCTTTCCATCCTCCACCCTATCATGAATGAAATGATACTAAACATCTATATGCTTCGTTCTGGCATGGAAAGTAGGACTTTTCACCAAACAAATAGCACTCTGACTATCACAACAGATTGTAATCTGTCCTGCATCAAAACCAATATCAGAACACAAACGTCTAAGCCAAATGGCTTCCTTACAAGCATGAGTTGCCACCATATACTTAGCCTTGGTCATGGACAAAGTGACTACAACCTTCCACTTTCTCATCCAACTAACTACTCCACCAAACAATGTGATAACATATCCACTGGTGGATCTTCTACTGTCAATGTCCCCTTCCCAATCAGAATCCACATATCGAATGCTAACTAAAATTTTAGATCTAGTCAAGTTACCATGATAGTACAAGGCATACTCAGCAGTACCCTTTAAATATCTGAAAACTCTTTTCACAACATCCCAATGTGGCCTTCCTAGATTAGCCATAAACTGAATCAATACTCCCATTGCTTGAGCAATGTCTGGCCTGGTATAGACCATTGCATACATTAAACTACCAACTGCACTTGCATAAGGCACTCTGGTCATGTCCTCCATCTTAGTAGGACATTTTGGATAGTCTTCAACAAAAAGTTATGTTCCCCGCGTCACTGGAACAACTAGCTGCTTGCAATCTATCATATTAAACCTCTCTAGGACATAATTAATGTACTTGCTCTAGTTGAGCCAAAGTTTTCTATTTGCCCTATCCCTTTTGATTTCCATCCCCAGAATATACCTTGCTGCACCTAGATTTTTCATTTCGAACTGTGTTGACAACTAAGATTTTAATTCAGAAATCGTACCCTTACTATTCCCAATGAATAACATATCATCCACATACAGGGCAATAATAAGTAAACAATCATTTTTAGTTTTATAATACACACAATGATCTAATTTTGATCTCACAAATGCCATTGACAACACAAAAGTATCAAACTTTTGGTACCACATTCTAGGAGACTGTTTTAAACCATATAGAGATTTTTTTAACTTGCAAACCAAATGTTCTTTACCTTTTTCAACAATGTGCTCTAGTTGGGACATGTAAATTTCTTCCTCCAAATCACAATGAAGAAATGTTGTTGTCACATCCATTTTCTCAATCTCTGAGTCATATGCTACTGCAAGTGACAAAAGAAATCTAATAGATGTCAGCTTAGCTACAGGAGAGAAAATTTCTCCATAATCAATTTCCTCAACCTGGGAATAACCTTTCGTGAACAACCTAGATTTATACTTTTCAACACTACCATCTAGACCTATTTTCTTTTTAAATACCCATTTACAGCCAACAAGATTTTGACCTTCAGGAAAGGGTACAAAAATCCCAGGTTTCATTCTTTTGCAATGATGCCATTTCTTCATTCATGGCTTTCAACCAGGAATCTGAATCAGACATATTAATTGCCTCCTTTATAGTCCTAGGTTCATCAGTGTTTGTAATCAAAGCATAAGCACAATTAGAATCTAGCATAGAAAATCCAAACCTTTCAGGTTGTCGCTTTTCATGTGTAGACCTCCTCAAAGGCTGAGGCTGAGGTTGTGGTTCTTCTTCAAAACTTTCAGAGCTACTAGAGCTCTCCTCATTTTCAAGTACACTTGGAATTCATTGTTCTTCTTTCTCTAGAGTAAGAGGAATTTCAACAACATCCTTCTTTTTGTCTTCTTTTACTTTTGGTTGTAGATTAGCTGAAGAAGGTTTCAACTCACAAAATATTACACTTCTGCTATACATCACCTTCTCAGTAATAGGATTCCAAAGCTTGTATCCCTTAACGCCAATACCATAGCCAATAAAGATACATTTTATAGCTTTGTTTTCCAATTTAGATCTTTTCTCATTCAGCACATATGCATATACCTCACAGCCAAAGACATGAATATGTCTCAAAGGGGGCTTCTTACCAGACCATGCTTCCAAAGGTATTCTATCAACAAGTGTCGAAGAGGGTGATTGATTCACCAAGTAACATGCTATAGCCATAGCCTCAGTCTAGAACTTCTACTCCAGGCTAGCACTGCTTAACATACTTCTCACCCTTTCCATCAGTGTCATGTTCAACTTTCAGCAACTCCATTCTGTTGTGGAGTGTGAGGTGTAGTTTTATGCCTTTTAATCCCATGGTCTTTGCAATACCTTTCGAAATCTGTAGAACAAAATTCACCACCATTATCTGTCCTCAAACATTTAATTTTTCTACTAGTCTGATTTTCAACCAAGGTCTTAAATTCCTTAAACTGACTGAACACTTCTGATTTACTTTTTAGAAAATACACAAATGCCCTTCTCGAATAATCCTCAAAAAGAGAAACATAGTATTTAGAATTTGATAATGAAGGAACATTAACTAGACCAAAAACATCAGAGTGAACATAATCTAGTATGCTAGAAGTTTTGTGAGGACTAGAGTAAAAAGAAACACGGTGTTGCTTTCCATATATGCAATGCTTGTAAAATTTGAACTCAAGGTTACAATCATCAAGTCCTTCTACCAGGTTTTTGTTTTCAAGGCTTTTAAACCTTTTTCCCCAATGTGGCTGAGTCTGTGATGCCACAACATGGTTTTCTCTACTGGGAGTTTTACCTCTAAAGAGTTTGTACCTAGAGGAACTTTGTTCTCCTTCTTAGTGATGGCAGCTTTGTCTGACTTTGCAGAGACACTGTTACAATGAATAGTATGTGCATCCATCTTGAACAGATTGCCTATATGTGCACCCTTGGCTAGCACCATTGAGACTCTCATCATTTTACATCCACCATTAACAAAAGAGACTTGTACACCAATGTCATTCAGCTTATTAACACAACAAATTTCAAGCCAGACCTGGTATGTGCATTACATCATTAATTCTTTTTATTCTTCCATGAGGAAACTTAATTCTGACTCTTCCACAACCAACAATTTCAAGGTGAGAATCATCACCCAGATACACCCTTCTACCTTTGTATTCTTCATACTTTGAAAACCATTCTCTATGAGATGTCATGTCAAAGGATGCACCTGAATCAATTAGCCAGACATCATCTAATGCCTGGGTCACCAAGGTTACAATGAAGGCATCTGCTTCACTTTGAGAAGATTCATCATTAGAAGACTTATTCTTCTTCTTCTTAATTTTCTCCTCTTTGTAATCTTTTCATATATGTCCTTTCTAACCACAATTCCAGCATTTCACCTTGGACTTTTTGCCAGGATTCTTTGATCTCCCCTTTGACTTGGATCTAGACTTCTTGTCTTTCTTCTTGCCTTTCTCCTTCGATCTGCCTCAAACAGCAAGGGCCTCCTTGGCCATCTCAGAAGATTTCCTTAGCATTTCCTCTGATAGCAAAAAAGCAACCACTTCTTCCATCTTGAAAGTGGTTGTACTTCCAATAGCCATTACCAGGTGATCCCATGTGTCAGGCAATGAATACAACAGGAGCATGCAATGATCCCTGTCTTCAATCTTTACACCCACAAACACTAACTGAGCAATGATCATGTTAAAAGTATTCAGATGATCAGCAACAGACGTTCCTTCCTCCATCTTCAAAGAGTACAGCTTCTTCCTAAGAAATAACTTATTTACTAAAGATTTCCCTTGATAAATGTCACCAAGCTTCTTCCATAGATGTTTTGATGTCTTCTCTTCATGGACATTCAGGAGAACAAAATCAACCAAGCATAGTCTGATCAGACCCCTCGCTTTCTTGTCTATTACATCCCAATCATCTTGCGAGGTTGTTGCAGGTTTGGTTGAGGACACTACTACCCACAACTCACGATCAATGAGCAAATCTTCCATTTTAAGTTTCCACAACTCAAAATTGCCACCACTGAACTTCTCAATCTCTATTCTTCTAGATGTGCTTGCCATCTCAAATCTGCAATCAAGACAAATCAATTTCTCTACCAAAAAACTTCCACTCAACCAAATTAGCACAAAAAACCTAACTTACCCACAAAGATAACACAACTAGCCAGGCTCTGATACCACTTGTAAGGAAAGAAAAGTGCGGAAACACCTTCCTAATGTCAATTTGTAGAAGAGAAGTGCAAAAAAACTTTCAATTTCAATTATAGAACATTTAAGATGCACATATACAAAATACCAGAATAGACAATTCAAAACACATACACAGATTAACACCATATTTACATTGGAAAACCCTTATGAGAGAAAAATCCACACACTAAGCAAAACACTTTGTATTATAGTAAATAGAGTTTACATACAAAGTTATAGTTTTATACTTTCAGATGTCAACCCAGAGCGACATAACATTTCTCTGCTCAACCTCTTCCTTCTCATAGAACAACTATCTCAAGAATATACTCCTCTTTTTTTTTATCAAAATGTTTCAATGATCTTTTTAAATCATCCATTCTACAGTAGTCGCTACAACTCCCTATGACTAGATAATCCATTCAGTTACCATACAGAACTGCCTCCATTCTGCATTCCACATTTTTCAAACACTATTCGATTTAGTTCCTGAATCGATTAACTGTCAACTATCAAGCTAGACCGTAATGGTCACTGCAAGCTTCACCAACACTGTGCATCAGATTGTCGAAGAGACAGGTTAGATAGTCACACTAAAGTATAGTGTCACACCAATATCATTTCCAACTACCACATGGTAATCCATATAGTCTTCCATGTCACCGAGCCATTCATCAACCAATCGCTTTCCAGTTAAGTATTGACTGGGTCCCACCAAGTCACTACGAATCATCATATCGAAATGTCAGGGAGACTCAAAATGGAGTCTCACTGAAATACCGAGTCACTTCGAAAAGGGTTCACACTATGATGTGGTCCCACTACCTCATCAACATCAGAATGTCGAAGAGACCTATTTTGAGGCCCTACCAAAATGCTGAGTCCCACCGATGCATTAACAAACCACTGTGTATCAGTTTATCGAAGAGATGTCTAAAGGGGTCTCTCTGAACTATTATTGTCACAACAATAACTTTTATTGACTTGTCGAAGAGACTCCTTGGAGGCTCTCACTGATTTCGCCAAGTCTCACCAATGCAGTCTATGCACACAATGCTTTCGGATGGTCAAAAAGACTACAACTAGATTCTCATAGAAACATTTACCTCCTGCTAACATGGGAACATAACACCAAAGCATAAATGAAGTGGTCCAACTATGAATAAGAATTATCAACTGAAGTGGAAAAACTAGCCATTAATTTGAGGCAAATTTTCCAACATCGTGGACCCAAGAAAAAAGATCAACACTTGTTTTTTCTTTACAAATTTTAATGTGATTATTATGAAGGTTTGTGCCTTTTTAATATATCCATTTGGTGTAGTCATTGTATTCCATGAGATGACATCTCTTTCAGACATTCTGTCAAATAGTTTAGTGCCTTGTCTGTGCATCTCCATTTTTGCATTTATGATTACCAGAGCATTTCCAAGTATAATATCTTTGAGTTCCATCTCCTATCAAGTATTTATTGTTTGAGACCATTTGAAATTGAGGAGCTTGAGGAGCATATATGCTTGATATGACTAAATCTTAGGGTTATTCAATGTCAAAGCAAATGGATGTAGATACGAAATCCTTCACCCCCCTCAGTTGTATTGTGTATGAACTCATTGAAGGGCACACAGTGATGACACATAGATATGTCATGGCCTAGTGTTAGCTAGCTTCCTATTTATTCCTCCAAGATCTATCCTATTTTCTTATCCTATGCCTAAGCTTCTGGTGTTTCCTCCTTTATTTGTTTGACAGTGTTGGTTGCAAGGAGTGTTCTTGTAGAAAAAATTTGGCAAATGAATTATCTTCCAATACCCATCTTTTGTTTCCTCCTCTCCTGTGGGAACCAATAATTAAAGGCCACATGAATATTCTAAATTTGATGCAGATATCTGAAATGGATTGCACTCTCACCCATTTTGTGGTGAGAAACATTTGTGGTCATTGATTGCTCAATGGTGCAAGGGGCCAAGAAATTCTATTGTTAGATGTTATGGCTACCTTCATGTCCAACATCATGGACATCATGCTTAATGGCAGCTATGTGCATGCCATTGCCACTGCCTTCATTTATAAGCACCTATATAATGTCTAACGTTGGCATGCCACAATTCAAAACTATGATATTCTAGATTGGGAAGCAAGGATTGGAGGTCTTTTCTCACTGGATCAGCTTCATTCCACGTGAGCCTTTGAATGTATCTATAGAGCCATACAACAAGGGTTGGAGTGTGGTTGTATTAATGTGCTACATAGAGCCCTGAAAGGTCACAGCCATCTAGTCCCCAAGGAACTAAGGAGGAGATGTAGGGATGTCTATATTTCAATTAAATTCATTAGGATGCATGGTGTTGATTGTGCTCCCTAATGCAGGGATGTTTATATTTCAATTAAATTCATCAAGATGCATGGTGTTGATTGTGCTCCCCATCTTCCTAGAGAACCATCTAGAGTGGAGGAGGACCTAGACCCAGAGGAGGATCATGGACAAGAGGATGAGTCGGATCCGGGGACGATGGATAGTGGAATGGCGAATTCAAATCCTTGATGTGGTGGTGTTTGTAGTTTTGAGCGAGCATATCAATGCTAGTTATTTTGGTTGGTTTTTTATGTTTTATTCAAGCCTACGTGCTCTACGTGTCTAGAATTGTCATGTTTTATCTAGCCTTTTTTTATTTTTGAATGTTTGATATACAACTATTTTCTAGGCTTGGACATTAATCTTTGTATTTTCATTTTAAACTATATTAATATAATAGTCTGAGGGACTCCCCTCCTCTTATATATATATATATATATATATATATATATATATATATATATATATATATATATATATATATATATATATATATATATATATATATATATATATATATATATATATATGTTAATCATAGAAAGTCTCCCACTCTGGTAATAGGCATAAATCCTTGAAAAAAATTAGCAAAATAGACTTAAATGAATTTCCAAATCTTAAAATTTAATATAGCTTGCTGCATTTGCATCAATGTAAGCATAAATTTGTATACATTGGCTTATTTCTCATAAATCCAAAATGTAGTAACACCGGAAAAGAAGTGAGTTGTTTCATAAAATGCCTAAAAGAAATGTGAACTCATAGAATACCATAGCATGCCATGATTGTAGGATATGTAGAAAATGGATTAGTTGAAAACACTTTAGAAAATTTTAAGCAAATGCAATAGGTAGATGTAAAGCTAAATTCTGCAACATTTCGAGCATCTTTTATGCCAGGGTATGGACATCCACCAAGCATAACAGAATTTGATGGAAGTCCACCTTCTGTTATGCTTGGTGGATGTCCATACCCTTGCATAAAAGATGCTCGAAATGTTGCAGAATTTAGCTTTACATCTACCTATTGCATTTGCTTAAAATTTTCTAAAGCATTTTCAACTAATCCATTTTCTACATATCCTACAATCATGGCATGCTATGGTATTCTATGAGTTCACATTTCTTTTAGGCATTTTCTGAAACAACTCACTTCTTTTCCGGTGTTACTACATTTTGGATTTATGAGAAATAAGACAATGTATACAAATTTATTTTTACATCGATACAGATGCAGCAAGCTATATTAAATTTTAAGATTTGAAAATTCATTTAAGTCTATTTTGGTAATTTTTTTTAAGGATTTGTGCCTATTACCAAAGTGAGAGACTTCCTATGATTAAAACACTAATTGATGTCACTGACCTCACTATCAACACCATTATCATTGTTGTTTTTTGGTTAGATTGATGCTAGCAAGTTGTTCAATATAATTATAATACTACATGGAATTTGCATTACATGTTTTCTATATATTCATATCTTTTATTGCTCCTCTATAGTTTCACATAAAGTACAATAGAAATGCATACAAAAATATGTAAAAATGCTTTAGTCTTTCGAGAAAATAGCACGGTGAAATGATTAGTTTTAAAACTAGTATGGTTAGAATAAGGACAAATGCTTTGTATATCACTTAGTTTCTCTTTCTTTTTTGTGTGTGTGTGTTGAACACTTGGAATACTGAGAAGGGGGTGAATTAATATTCTTTTAAACTATTCAATCATTGAACATCCAATCCATTTAGCATAATTACTTGTATTAAATGAAAATGAAACATAAAACATGTAACAACCACACATAACATATGAACACCGTGGAAAACTCAAAATGGGTAAAACCATGGTAAGGATTAGCTCACAATATATTATAATAAGGCAACTAGTTAAGCTTGATACAATTGGCGCTCATTGTCCAAGAATGTTGATTGCATGTGGCTCACTGTATGTGGCTCACTGCCAAAGGACTCATTTTCCTAAAAGAAAGAGATAGAAGAAGAGTTGTGGCTCGCTTCCAGAACTGTTACACTTGCATCTAACTTATGCATGAAATACAGTTCCAATGAAGCTCAATTTACATAATCAAAACCCTTCAAACTGATCACACTACTCTGCTTTGCATTTACTCAACTAGCATTCACAAGTACATGTCGCATCACACAATCACACACATATAAATTCAAACTCTCAGATGATATTTGCACACACACATATCTCCATTCATATTTCATACATATAAAACATTAAAATAATCTATCATATACATTTGCTACAAGCACAACATCAATTAGGTCAGCCTAATTGAGTGTAATGGGAAAAATATCAAAATGTAACCTGTCAGCCTCAAACCCTTACACACATGCTTCACGCCAATGTTTAAACTTTGAAACAAATTGAGATAGGTTGGGATGGACCTAAAATATTTCTGACTTAACTCTGTAAAGCTTATTTAACTTTAGTATAACTTTACAATTAATAGGTGGTTCTGCTAAAGACCTAATACAAAAGAACTTCAATTGTAGACCCATAAAATGACCCATATATCTCCAATCAACATGCAAAATAGAAATCAAACTCTATTTACATCTATTAACATTCTCTTAAAACTGAAAGGTCAAAAACCAATCTGCAAAGGAATGCAGACTCTCTTACACACCTACTCTGGACCGAAAATAATTTTATTCTGTCAAGCTAAACGTCTGTCACCCATAACTTTCACACCGTATGTCAAAACCAGACAAAATTATGGATTTAGAAGCATCTAACAACCAAAAAATATATACTAGAATCGTAGAGCAAAAACTTCAACAACAGACAAATGCAGACCAAAATACCAGAAGCTTTGTAACTCAGAAATACTAGTGTTGACACTTACCCAAACTTTTATAATAGGTTCCTTACCGAATCAAACCTTCTTACAAATTAGTCTTCTATAGAGGATCAAACCATCTTGCAAAGAAGAGAATCAAACTGATCTGCATCATACCAAAATATAATGTTGACATCAATGACAACACTATAATGCATAACTATATATACCTTGTGCTTAATCTCATGTTGCCAGTAGCAGCATCAATGAGATAGAAAGCTCCCAAAAGGCATATTCTTCCAACAATCTCCCCCTTTGTCATTGATGGAAACATGCCAAACTATCTCTCCAAAACACTCTCCCCCTTTGACATCAAGGGAAAAGGGCGTATATAGCAATCTTTAATCACATTGGATCTCCCACTAAGAAGTATACTCATATACATATAAACTGAAAGTTTGAACTAACTCCCCCTAAGAAGTATATGTACAAACTAAACTGACTCCCCTCTAGATATATGCTAGAGTAAAACCAAAGCTTTATACCGAAACCCTCTTCATACAACCCTCATATTTACAAGGAATCTAAAACACGAAAATGGAAAATACAAAAACTATTTTTACCTGAATGAGGTTTGAGCTTGAAGCTTTTGAACCTAAGTTTGCCATTCCTGCTTACCATCATCCCAAGCCTTGTTTGCTTCCTTCAAAATTAGGAACTATGTCTCAAACTCTAATAATAGTTCTTCTCCTTCTTCCAGAGTGCTCAGTGTTAGATTCACTTGTGATGCTTTATGTCATGCCCACATTTCCCATGCGGTCACAACACACATCACACATGTCATGTCCACATTTGTCATGTGGTCATGACATGAAATATCAAAAAATTTCCACGCTTCCCTAGAAACCCCCTCACACATGTAAGCGTGCTCGGTGGCATATGCTTAAGGCGTAAACAAAATAGTTGCAAGGAAGGGTAATATGTACACGTGCGCATACCAATCGCAAGAAGGCCATCAAGGGGGTCATCATGACACGGTCAACATCGCTAATAGGGTTAAACTTCCCTAACCTAACTAAACCCTAAATTTCTAAAAAATCTGGCAGCATAACGCCTCACGGGCATGAGTAGGGTTTATTGTACTAAAACTAAATTTTGATTAAGAGGTTTCCTGATTTGGGTTAACAAATTTCTTACATCACACTAGTTGCATTGGAATACAGTTGATTAAGTTAATTGAACATTTTTCAACAAAGTCTGATCATTTGTTCTCCTTCACGTTTTCTAAAATTTAATATTAATTTGTTCTCCTTCATGTTTTCTAACTTAATATTAATTGGTTCTCCTTCACATTTTCTAAATTTAATATTAATTTGTTCTCCTTCACATTTTCTAAATTTTAAAACATTTTTCAACCAAGTCCAAACATTTATTCTCCTTCACATTTTCTAAAATTTAATATTAATTTGTTCTCCTTCACATTTTCTATCAATTAGAGTTATCTCTGCATCATTTACATTATTCCTAATTTCTTGGTAGATCAGATCTCAAAATTAGGATTTACTAACTTCATTTGAATAAGTTTGCAAGGTTTCCATTCGGGGTTCAAAACAATGTCTACTTAACTTTCGTAATTAACTTTGCTCAAATGATTAGAAAAACTTTAAATTTTGATTAATTCTTTTAGCCCTAAATTGAACCCATGCATTTTCTCCTCTTTGTTTTCACTTTTATCTTTCTTTCTCTTTTTCTCTCATTTTTCTCATTTTCTCAATTTGTCATTTTGATGTAGGTTATAATGGCCACTTATGAAATGCATAAGATGGCTCCATATATATATATAACTTATGAGCAAGGTTTTCCATTTATAAATACAATGTATTTATATTTCTTTTTAACAATGTTGAAACCCTAAATCCTTTTTTTTTGTTTTGTGTTATGCTATTGGCAGGTTTGGAGGAGATGGTGGCCGCAATGGTGGAGGTCAGGAGGTAGAGGAGGCGGAGTTACAGTGGTGGTGGCACGGCTGCAGGGGTGGTGGTCGCTATGGAGGAAGGGTTGGCAGAGAGGGGCCGTGGGCGGATTATGGTGGTGGAGTTTGGTGGTGGTTTGGAGGATGGGCCGCAGTGGTCGTGGGGCTAGAGAGTGCGCAGAGGTTGGAGATCGCGGCGGTGGAGAGGGAGGCACAAATGGTGGCGGCGAACAAATTGTGTGGGGGAGGAAGAGTCCTGCGGAATGTTACATGGTAGTGGGGAGTGTGGGGAGGGGGCAGAGCCCCCACCCCACACCTAATGTAAATACAACAACGGTGGGGGGGTTCAAACCCCTCCCCCCCACCACTTCATTCAAAATTCTTTGTAAAACAAAACTACGAACTGTCATTTTTATTTTTGACACAGTTTCATTACTATGTTTCTTTTACACAGCCATCATTTCATTTTTCTTATTCTTTTTATATATTAATAAATATATATATGTAAATATATACTCACAGAACATTTTCACAGTCCCATTCAAAACACAGTTTTATTAAAAAATGAATTTTAACTATATATATATATAGTTGAAATCTCAAATTCATTTAACAAAATAATAAAATCAGTTTATTATTAAATATAGGTCATGCATAAATTCAATTCACTCCTTTATATATAAATTAAGATTTTTTTTTGTTCTATTCACTTACAAATTCTCTTTTTAGACAAATAAACTAGGTTATATTTATCCACTATTTTCTTATCAAATTTCTACATGGCAAATAACTCATTTTAAAATAAATTCATTGGAATATTGTTATCATTTGTATTATTAAGGAAAAGAACATTGCAATTAAATAAATACTTCTTTTACACCAAAACAACTAATTTTCTTTCTCATAGAATCTAAATACAATTCTTTCTTATTATCACAAAAATTAAAACTACAACTTTTCTATTTGATAAATTTTAACATTTACATACAATGAAATGACTTATAAAACCATTTTCTTCTTCAATCAATTTTTCTAGAATGTTAGAAATTAATTCAACAAATTAATACAATGGAAATGGCTTTCACACAACCTAAGAAAGCAAATTTAACAACAAGAGAGGGAGAGAGAAGTCCTCCTCTTTGAAATTCAACAAGGATGAAGTTTCTAAATAGGACAAACTCTTTCTCAAGAGCTTAAAGCGTAAAGGAAAATAAAATATTTCTCCAAGAACAAGGAGTTTCTTCAACTTCACACTAAGCTCCAAAGAACCTGTATATCACACAAAGGGGAAAGAAAACCACACATCTTGCTCTCCTCCCTATTGTAGACCTGCAAGAGGGTTACCCCTGAGCTAGGGAGGTCATCCACGCAGCTAGGGTCTCATTCCACTTCACAACAAGGCACACAAACATCCAAAACACAATATTACACCCATAGATAATCACAACACACGAACTCAACCAAGGTGAGTTCAAAGGAGTAGGGGAGTAGACACACTCAACTCAAGAGTGCCACTCCTACAAAATATCCCAACACAATTTCTCTTATGGCCTCAAGCCAACACATTTATCATAATTTCCAAAAGTTCCCATATTTTGGCTCTCAAGCCATGTATCAAATTGCTCAAAATCACATAAGTTGCCCTCAAGGCTTTCAACACCCCAAAACAAGGTAATGACCTCAAGGAGGATCACTCCTCCCCTACCCCACACTTGTTGAGCATTTTCTCCCAAGTGGGAGAGGCTCTTACAGCACCCTACCAAAATTTCCCCACAATAACAAAATACAAGTCAAGGAAATATATCTCACACATATGCATCATGCTAGCAAACTAAAATACAAAGGGAAGGACTTAGCCTTGAAAACCAACCTTTGAAAGACCTATTATGGAAGAAAGTTGATGTAGATCTTCTCCAAATTCCCCTTCAACATAAGCCACCAAACTCCCTCTATCTTTCTCCCCAAATTAAAATTCAAGCAATTAAAATTTCCAAAATTCAACAACCCCTCACCTTCTCCCAAGTGGGATTAAAATAAGCTCAACCCATGAGCTTAGAGGAATGGGGAGGCGACACTTGTCACCTCCTCACTCTTCCTCCCCACTACAAGCATGTCCCAAGGGATGGGTGTTGACACATTTCACTCACCCATCCCCCAAGTCTCCCTTACCCCTTACCACATGTCCTCTCTCCAACATATGAGAAAGAAAAGAGCAGTTAAAGAGGGAAAGGATGACACATGTGTCCCCTTCCTTTCCTCTCAAGAAGGACCACACAACTCCAAGGGTACTCTCACCAATTGTGAGAGAGACTTGAAGTCAAGTCCTCCACAATTGGTGGGTCTTGGAGTCATCTCTAACCTTGCGAAGTGAAAAGGGATGGGGTTGAGTGTTGGTACCACTCATCCTCTCCCTCCCAGGCCTCCAATTTCGTCACTTAACTTCAGTGTGAAGTTAAGGTGACCTTAAGGAGGTTTACCAAGGGTTACCCAAGTCAAAAAAGACCATAGACCCATGGGGTATAACCCAGGGTCAAGTTTAGCCTAGTTAGAGCACCCAGGGTCAAGTTAAAACACATGAAAAGGGTCTCCAAAAATTTAAAATTTAAAATGTAATTCAAAGAAAAAATTATTACAACACAAATTATAATTCAAATTAAAAGAGAGAAGACTTAACGCAATTAAGCACATGCAAATTAACATTACAACATTTCATCATACATAGAGTTGATCTTAGTTCCTCGTGGAACTAGATCGGTTTCACAAGGAATTACAACATTAAGTGTGGGATGACCTCCAATTTCTGTGGTTTGTTAGAAATACCTGCGCACTCAATTGCAAAGTTAATTCCACATATAAATATCATAGCCGAAGCAATTTAAAACATGCACTCGCATAAAATATCACAAGTTCACATAAGCATAAGGAACGTCACAATACAATTAGGTTCTAATTTCTGCATTTCAAACATCCATTCCCAAGATTGAATCTCAAAACAATTTTCTATCCATCATCACCCAATTAGTTTTCCCTTAATAATAAGCATTTATCTAACATCACCCAATTTGTTTTCTCTTAATATATAGTATCTATCTAACATTACCCAATTAGTTTTCCTTTAACATTAAATATAAACCAATTTCTATCTAACATCGCCGAATTAGTTTTCCTTTAACATTATAATATAAACCAATTTCTATCTAACATCACCCAATTAGTTTTCCTTTAATATAAAGAATCTATCTAAGATCACCCAATTTTTTTTATCATAACATCATAAAGTCTAATAGTTTAGGAACTCGAGATCAACAGTCCCACAAGTCTAAATGTATCAGCAACAATAAAGTAAATAGTCAAAGGAACGGGAATGAAAAAGGTAGGCCTCACACTTTATTAGAACTCAAAAGACCTTTTGAGACAAATAGAAGTTTGGGATTCACTAAATCCCTTATTTCACCAAATTGCAAAATAATATGCTTCTTTTGAGCTTGAAATAGAAAGAATTTCTTGTATAAATCCTTTATGGCATCCCTTGTGGTGCCATCAAGATCAAGTGCCAAATCATAGGCACAAGAGACATTATTTATTTGGGACTCAATGGTGTCCATTTCCTTAGAAATGCTATGTGTGGCTCTGGGCCACTTTAAGCCAAGTTGATATAGAGCCATTGCTTCACTTAAGCAGTCTTGTGCATCTTTTAAAACTTATTGAAACTTCTTATGTACCAAAGCACATTTTTCAGATGTTTCCATCATTCTCTTATCATTTATTTTCTTTTCTACTTCATCCTCAATTTGTTCCTTAAGACCAGAGGCATAATCTTTTAAAGAATCAATTAAAGAATTCAAATGTTCTATACCTAAAACAAATGTGTCAATATTCACACCACATATGGCATTTTGTAATGCCTTCACTGCCTCATCAATTAGATCTTCACTTTTATGATGAGTCTCTATGACTTCTTTTCTAGTGGATGCATGGAATAAGTCTCCTAGTTGTAGCTTTTGGAGAAGAGAGATCTTATCCATGTCTATGCTTCCCTATTGCATTGGTATCTGAAGCAGTTGAGAGTATACAATAGGTTGGAAGTTTAGCTACATGTTTAGTAGATTATTCAAGGGGTCTCAGGAGGAACCAAAAGATTCACCAGAAGGCTTTGATAACTCAAGAGCTAGCTCTTTCAAACTTTTATCTTCATCTTTACTGGAGTCCTCAGGATTTGCTTCCCTGATCTCTACATTTCTGAGAACTTCTTTGTTCTTATCCTCATCTTATTTATTATCTTCTTGTTTCTTTTTGTGCTCTTCCTTATCCTTTATTGTTTCATCTATCTTTGCATCTTCTACCTCTGAGGCTTTCATAGTGTTGTCTAGAGGAGAATTGGATGCATCTTCCTTTTCAAGATCCTTATCGGTGGTAGTTTCTTCTTCAATGTTCTCCTCTTCTTCTTTATAACTCTGTGTAATTTCTTCTAACACTAGAGGAACATTGTCCTAAGTTTGTGCATTGTCTGTTTCATGCTCATGTTGAGCATCAATGTTCATGGCCCCTTCTTTAGTGACATCTTCTGGAATAGAGTTATCAGAGAACATTCCATATTTCAGACCAATATCAGAAATCTTCTCAACTACCTCCTTTTGCAATTTCTCAAAATCATTCTTATTTTTTCTTATTAGAGTAGTTACTCTTTGCTTCACTATGAGCTCAGTTGAGTAAATTTGAGCTAATGTAGCTCTATTTTCCTCAGTCAAAGAGGTACCAACCTTTTATAAAGCATATTCTTTTATTTTTCCTTCCTCTTGAATAGCTTCATGTCTCCTCTTCATCAAAACATCCCAAAGTTTTGGAGGGATCTGATCCTCTATGTTTTTCATATCAGCTTCTAAAACAATTATATACTTAATGATAGCCTCTACTATGGTGGCCTTATCCACCTCATTAGTTTCACTATATAAAGAAACAATTTCTCCTAATGCATCATGTTGTACAATACTATTGAACAATGATTCTAACTTCATAGATGTATTTGGTCTTACTGGTTCTGATTTGCTTTGATCTTTGTCTTCATCTGAAGACCTCTCTTTGCTTGTATTTTCTTTCTTCTTCTTAGGTGCCACTTTCTTGGTGGCCTATTCCTTAGTTTCTCTCATGTGAACAACAATTTTTTTCTTTTCTTCTTCTAAATCTTCTTCACTATCAGATTCTACAATCTGTGTTACCCTCTTCTTGGCACTTGCTTCACTTTTTGAAGCATCTTTTGTCCTTTTCTAGACCAAGTTAGGTTCTACCTCCTCCTCCTCCTCTTCTTCTACACTTGTACTTACATCCTTCTTTCTTGTTGCCTTTATCTTTATTCTTTTCTTGGCAAGAGAAGTAGTAGGAGTTTCTGTGTTTATTTTCTTCTTCTCTACTTTAGTAACTTGTACAATTGGATGAGTTTTCTCCTTTACCAGAGGACTAGAAATAGCTTTTCACTTCTCACCAGTAGTGGGCATAATCTTGAAGGACTTCTAGTGTGCAACAAGGGTAGTAGAAGTTCTACCTGATCTTCTTGTGCTCCCTGAGCTCTCTACAACATTAGATTCACCTAAAGCTTTTGCTCTGGCTTGCTGCACTTGTTCCTTATAGAATCTCATTCTCTCAGCATAGTCATCTACCATTCTTTCAACTTTCTTCTTTATAACTAGCTTTTTGTGCTCTTAATGCACCTCTATTGATTTCTCCTCAAATGTACCAAACCTTGCTTTTGTGGTGTCTTTAGGGCTGTTCAACAACACATCAACTAAACCATCAATTTCTTTCTCATATACTTCATATCCCATAGCAAGGATCCACATAGTCCTTGGCTTAACAGATTCCATCATACATTCATCAGTAGAAATTAAAAGGTAATGTCATTATGATATTTTTCAACCATTTTCCTTGGTATTCTCTCTTACCTGCATCCTTTTCTAAAACATTGCAAAGAATGCAGTAAAGGCATCATCTTGGGTTTTGCAATCACCGAGACTTCTTATGAAGTTTGTAATCTGATGTGCCACAGGCATTCCTTGTACCCATCTCACATTTTGAGTTCCAAGAAGCTCTTGCAGAAAATAGAAGTGTATGCAAATGATAAGAATTCCAAACTTGAATGGATACTTCTTTTCTTTAGTTTGCTTCAAATTTTCTAACAATTGTTGTCTCAAAGCTCACATAAATTATAGTCAGCACCTTTCTCAACCATATCATTAGCCACATTGATGGTGGTGGCAAAAACTGAGTTTTCCCTATTAGTAAAATAATTCTTGTAACTTATCACCATTGCAGCATATTTCACAGTTGGATTTCGAATAGGATTAATAGTGAGGGCTTTCTTTTCAAAGGTTGCACCAGTTAACTCCATTACAACCTCATTCTTGATGGATTTTAGCATAGGAACAGGTCTGGTGGAACACAAACCTGTAACTTCCCTAATCACTTCCTTGGTTATCATCCCTAGCATGTCCAACCATACAAACTTGTCATGGAATCGGCCTAGAGCTATTCTAACCAATTTTTCATCAAAATAGAAATTTGGGAACCATTGCCATACATCAAGCTTCTTCGCAACTAGGTTTTGGTATTCAGGTTTTAGGGAAAAGTCATCTCCTATAAGTTCTTTCACCAAAATATCTCCTAACTTCATGTGATCAAACTCTTCCATTTTTCCATGAATGTAAATTCTAATATCTTCAGTTGGAAAAACCCCATGAGGAATACATGAGAAGGCTAATAATGGGTCATCCTTAATTGACTTGGTGAGGAAATTATTAAACTTGGGTTGTGGTTTCTCTATTACCTCTATAAGCATTGGAGAAGCCATTTGTAAATGCTATAAAACATTTCAAAACAAAGATGTCTATGAAATTAGGGCTAATCAAAGACATAAAAATACCTTTTCTTCGCTTTGCCAAACTAGGGTTTGGATGCTCTCAACTTTGAATCACCTTAATCTCTTCTTCTTCTACTTAGCACTCTTTGAATGCTTTTGTGAATGAATTTGCTAAGTAAAATCCATTTTATAACCTTTTTAGATCTAACCTAATTTACATTCAATACTTCAAATAATAAAGTTGTCAAACCTTTCTTTATTTACACAGTCACCTTCAAATGCTCTGCAAACTTCCACATTATGAGATTTTCTACCAAAATTTTCTTCAACAGTTCAAGCATATTGACCTACATCATATATCCTTCTGTTGAAGTGTCAGCACCTGTTCTTTGGTAAGGGGACAAAAATTTCCATTAAAGCTCCCCCTGAGCCAAAGCTCTTATCTTAGTTTCTAGAGGAACTATCTACACCAGATCCTGGCACAGATTCATCCTTGACCTCTATCTCATCCTTCCTTTTCCAAATCTTATTCATTTCCTTCTTTTTCTCTATTATATCAATCTTTTGTACTGGTTTATCCTTCTCTACCGGATTGTCCTTCTTCATGTTTCTACTTTTG
This sequence comes from Cunninghamia lanceolata, assembly GCA_027924645.1. Classification (NCBI taxonomy): domain Eukaryota; kingdom Viridiplantae; phylum Streptophyta; class Pinopsida; order Cupressales; family Cupressaceae; genus Cunninghamia; species Cunninghamia lanceolata. Next base: position 16,992,095 of record BSBN01000112.1, on the reverse strand, counting down.
CAAAACTTAGAAATGTGTCTAGGCCTACTACAATTGTAGCACATAACATTCTTTGGACCAATATTCCTTCAATTCATTCTAGATCTACATTGGTTAGCTTTATGCCCAATTCTATTACATGTATAACAATAGCCAATAAAAGTTTGAGCCATTCTACCATTGCTATAGCCATTCATCTTTTGACTTCTACATTCAGTAGCTCTATGACCAATTCTTTTGCATGTAAAACATTGGCCAAAGAAGGATGGAACATTCTGATTCATTCTTCTTCTACATTCTATTGCCTTATGTCCAAATTTATTGCAAGAATGACAAAAACCATTAAATGATGAGTACCTTTGTGCATTCATTTATTTGACCGATGGTCTTCTAGCTTCATTCTTTTGATTCTAGAGCTACTTGCCATTATTCTTGTTTTTAGCATTTGATGTTTGACCTAATTTTGAACTTCCACCCTTTTCAAATCCTAGCCCCTCTTTATCATTAGGACCTTTCTAATTTGCATTCATTTCATCAAGCTTAGCACTTCTCATCTTGAATTTGTCTTCATAACTCCTAACTTTCTCTAGATCTAATTTTAGATTCACAATTTCTTGTTCAAGCCTAGTACATTCTTCATATTTACTCTTCACCATTGCATTAAGGAATTACTCAATCCTTTTCTTTTCTTCAACTTGCATCTTTAGACTAATGATGGTTTCATTTGCTTGCTCCAATTGTTCACTAACATCCTTATGCTTCTCTCTAAACTTCTTAACTTGCTCTTTCAATTTCTCGATGCATTCATTTGCTTCCTTGACATTTTCTTTCAGATCTCTATTTTCATCTTCAATTCTTTCAAGATCTTCAAGAGTAGTATTGAGTTCTACTTTATCAAGTATACCATCTTCTTCAAATAAATGAACAATAGGAATCTCCTCTGGAGGAATAGGTAATCTTCTAGTAGCCATGTGCAATCTCCAAGATCTTCCTTGAGCAATTAGACTTCTTCAAAAGGACTTGGCTCTGATACCAATTATTGAACACCCAGAATACGCATAGGCGAGGCCAATCAATATTCTTTTAAACCATTCAATCATTGAACAACCAATCCAATTAGCATAATTACTTGCAGTAAATGAAAATGAAACATAAAACATGTAACAACCACACATAACACATGAACACTAGGAATTTTATGTGTAAAACCCAAAATGGGAAAAACCACAGTGAGGATTAACTCACTATATATTATAATAAGGCAACCAATTAAGGTTGATACAATTGGTCGACTAAATATCCAAGAATGCTCACTACATGCAGTTCACTGCTAAAGGCCTCACTTTCCTAAAAGAAAGAGATAGAAAAAGAGTTGTGGCTCAGTGCCAGAACTATTACAATTGCATCTAACTTATGTATGAAATACAGTTCCAATGAAGCTCAATTTACATAATCAAAACCCTTGAAACTAAAAACACTACTCTTCTCTACATTTGATCAATTAGCATTCACAAGTACTTATCACATCACATAATCACACACACAAATTTTCACTCTCTGATGATATTTGCACACACACATATCTCCATTCATGTTTCATATGTATAACATCAAAAAGATCTATCATATATATCCGCTACAAGAACAACATCAATTAGGTTGGCCCATTTGATTGTAATGGGAAAAATATCAAAATGTAACGTATCGGCCTCAAACCCTCACACACACGCTTCATGTCAAGGTTTAAACTTTGAAACAAATTGAGATAGGTTGGCATGGACCTAAAATAGCTCCCACTTAAATCCATAAATCTTATTTACCTTCCGCATAACTTCACACTTAATAGGTCAGCTCCATTGAAGACCTAATACAAAAGAAAACTTCAACTGTAGACCCATAAGCTGACCCATATATCTCCAATCAACATGAAAACTAGAAATCATACTCTATTTACATCTGTTAACATTCCATTAAAGATGAAAGGTCAAAAACCAATTTGCAAAGGAATGCAAACTCTCTTACACACCTGCTCTGGACTAGAAATAATTGTATTCTATCAAGCCAAACTTCTGTCATCCATAACTTTCCCATCGTACATAAAAAATAGATAAAATTCTAAATTTAGAAGCATTTGACAACCAAAAAACATATACTAGAACCGCAGAGCAAAAACTTCAATAGCAGACAAATGTGGACCAAAATACCAGAAGCTCTGTAACCTAGAAATACTAGAGTTGACACAGCCAAATTTCATAACAGGTTCCTTACCAGATCAAACCTTCTTGCAAATTAGTCTTCTATAGAGGATCAAACCATCTTGCAAAGTAAAGAATCAAACTGATCTGCATCATACCAAAATACAATGTTGACATCAATGACAACACTGTAATGCATAACTATATATACCTTGTGCTTATGCTCATGTTTCCAGGAGCAGCATCAATGACATAGAAAGATCCCAAAGGCATATTCTTCCAACAATCTCCCCCTTTGACATTAATGGAAACATGTCAAACTATCTCTCCAAAACACTATCCCCCTTTGACATTAAGGGAAAAGGGCATATATAAAAAATCTTTAATCACACTGGATCTCCCCCTGAGAAGTATACTCATATGCATATAAACTAAAAGTTTGAACTAACTCTCCCTGAGAAGTATATGTACAAACTGAAATGACTTCCCTTTCAATATATTACAAAGTAAAACCAAAGCTTTATACCAAAACCCTCTTCATACAAACTGCATATTTACAATGAATCTGAAACACAAAAATGGAAAATGCAAAAAATGTTTTTACTCGGATGAGGTTTGAGCTTGAAGCTTTTGAGCCCTAGTCTACCATTCTTGCTTACCATCATCCCAAGCCTTCTTTGTTTCCTTCAAAATTTTGAACTGTGTCTCAAACTCTAATAATAGTTATACTCCTTCCAAATTGCTCGGTGTTGGATTCACCTGTGATGTTTTATTAGCACTCAAAAGAGTTTTTGAGAGAAATAGAAGTTTGGGATTTCACTAAATCCCTTATTTCACCAAATTACAAAATAATATGCTCCTTTTGAGCCTGCAATTGAAAGGATTTCTTGTGTAAATCCTATATGGCATCCCTCGTGGTGCCATCAAGATCAAGTGCCAGATCATAAGCACTAGAGACATTATTTATTTGGGACTCAATGGAGTCCATTTCCTTAGAAATGCTCTATGTGGCTCTAGATCACTTCAAGCCAAACTAATATAGACCCTTTGCTTCACCTAAGTAGGCTTGTGCATGTTTTAAAACTTCTTCAAACTTCTTATGTGCCAAAGCACATTTTTCAGATGTTTCCATCATTATCTTATCATTTATTTTCTTTTCTATCTTAGCTTCAATTTGTTTAGTAAGACTAGAGGCATAATATTTAAAAGAATCAATTAAAGATTTCAAATTTTCTATACCTGAGAGAGATGTGTCAATATTCACACTAGGTATGACACCTTGTAATGCCTTTACTGCTTCATCAATCAGATCTCTACTTTTCTGATGAGTCTCTATGACTTCTTTTCTAGCGGATGCATGGAATAAGTCTCCTAGTTGTAGCTGTTGTAGAGGAGAGATCTTATCCATGTCTATGCTTCCTTGTTACATTGGTAGTTGAAGCAGTTGAGAGGATACAAGTTGGAAGTTTAGTTGCATGTTTAGTAGATTCTTCAGAGAGTCTTCAGAGGAACTGGAAGATTCACCAAAAGGATTTGATAACTCCACAACTTCCTCTTTCAAACTTTTATCTTCATCTTTACTGGAGTCCTCAGGATTTGCTTCCCCAGTCCTACATCTTTGAGAAATTCTTTGTTCTTATCCTCATCTTCTTTATTATCTTCTTGTTTCTTTTTGTCCTCTTCCTTATCCTTTACTGTTTCATCTTTCTTTGCATCGTCTACCTCTGAGGCTTTCACAATGTTATCCAGAGGAGAATTAGATGGATCTTCCTTTTTAACATCCTTACCGGTGGCAATTTCTTCTTCAATGTTCTCCTCTGCTTCTTTATAAGTCTATGCAATTTCTTCTAACCCCAGAGGAACATTGTCATTATTTTGTGCATTATCTATTTCATGCTCATGTTGAGCATCAGTGTTTAGGGCCCCTTCTTCAGTGACATCTTTCGGAACAGAGTTATCAGAGAACATTCCATATTTCTGAGCACTGTCAAAAATCTTCTAAACTATCTCCTTCTATAGTTTCTCAAAATCATTCTTATCTTTGCCCATCAGAGTAGTTACTCTTTGCTTCACTCTAAACTCAGTTGAGTAAATTTGAGCTAATGTAGCTCTATTTTCCTCAATCAAAGAGGTAACCTTTTGTAAAGCATATTCTTTTATTTTCCCTTTCTCTTGAATAGCTTCCTATCTCTCTTCATCAAAACATCCCAAAGTTCTAGAGGGATCTGATCTTCTATGTTTTTCATATCAACTTCTAAAACAATTATATACTTAACGATAGCATCTACTATGGTGGCCTTATCCACCTCATTAGCTTTGACGTACAAAGTAGTAGTTTCTCCTAATGCATCATGTTGTACAATACTATTGAACAATGATTCTAACTTCATAGATGTATTTGGTCTTACCGGTTCTGATTTGCTTTGATCTTTGTCTTCATCCAAAAACCTTTCTTTGCTTGCATTTGCTTTCTTCTTCTTAGGTGCCACATTCCTGGTGGCCTCTTTCTTATTTTCTCTCATGTGAACAATATTTTTTTCTTTTCTTCTTCTAAGACTTTTTCACTATCAGATCCTACAATCTATTTTTTCCTCTTCTTGGCACTTGCTTCACTTTTTGAAGCATATTTTTGTCCTTTTCCAAACCAAGTTATGTTCAGTCTCCTCCTCCTCCTCCTCCTCATCATCATCATCATCTTCTTCTTCTACACTTGTACTTACATCCTTCTTTCATGTTGCCTTTGTCTTTATTCTTTTCTTGGCAGGAGTAGTAGTAGGAGTTTCTGTGTTTGTTTTCTTCTTCTCTGCCTTAGTAACTTGTACAATCAGAGGAGTTTTCTCCTTTACCAGAGGACCAGAAGTAGCTTTTCTCTTCTCACCAGTAGTAGGTATAGTCTTGGAGGACTTCTAGTGTGCAGGAGGGGCAATAGAAGTTCTACCTGATCTTCTTGTGCTCCCTAAGCTCTCTGCAACATTAGATTCACCTAAAGCTTTTACTTTGGCTTACTATACTTGCTCCTTGGAGAATCTCATTCTCTCAACATAGTCATCTACCATTCTTTCAACTTTCTTCTTTATAACTGGCTTTTTGTGCTCTAACTTCTATTGATTTCTCCTAAAATGTACTAAACCTTGCTTTTGTGGTGTCCTTAGGGCTCTTCAACAACACATTAGCTAAACCATCAATTTCTTGCACATATACTTCGTATCCCATAGAAGGGATCCACATAGTCCTTGGTTCAATGGCTTCCATCATACATTCATTAGTAGAAATCAAAAAGGTAATATCATTATGATATTTTTCAACCATTTTCATTGGTATTCTCTCTTTTACCTGCATCCTTTTCTGAAACATTGCAAAGAATGCAGTAAAGGCATCATCTTAGGTTTTGCAATCACCAAGACTTCTTATGAAGTCTACAATCTAATGTGCCATAGGCCTTCCTTGTACCCATCTCACATTTTGAGTTCTGAGAAGCTCTTGTAGAAAATAGAAGAGTATACAAATGATAAGAGTGCCAAACTTGAATGGATACTTCTTTTCTTTAGTTTGCTTCAAATTTTCTAACAATTGTTTACTTAGCAACTCACATAAATCATAGTCAGCACCCTTCTCAACCATCTCATAAGCCATATTGATGGTGGTGGTAGAAACAAACTTTTCCTTATTAGTAAAATAAATCTTGTAACCAATCACCATTGCATCATATTTCACAATTGGATTATGAATAAGATTAATAGTCAAGGGATCTCTTGTCAAATGTTGCACCAGTTAACTCCATTACAACCTCATTCTTGATAGATTTAAGTACAGGAACAGGTTTGGTGGAACACAGACTTGTAACTTCCTTGATCACTTCCTTGGTTATCATCCCTGACATGTTCAACCATACAAACTTGTCAAGGAATTGTCTTAGAGCTATTATTCTCCATTTTTCATCAAAACAAAAATTTGGGAACCATTGCCATACATCAAGCTTCTTCGCAAATAGGTTTTGGTATTCAGGTTTCAGGGCAAAATCATCTCCTATAAATTCTTTCACCAAAATATCTCCTAACTTCCTGTTATCAAACTCTTCCATTTTTCCATGAATGTAAATTCTAATATCTTCAGTCGGTAAAATGCCATGAGGAATAGATGAGAAGGCTCCTAATGGGTCATCCTCAATTAATTTGACAACGAATTTCTTAAACTTGGGTTGTGGTTTCTCTGTTACCTCTATAACCCTTTGAGAAGCCATTTGTAAATGCTATAAAACACTTCAAAACAAAGATCTCTGTGAAATTAGGGAAAATCAAAGACAAAAAAATACCTTTTCTTCGCTTTGCCGAACTAGGGTTTGGATGCACTAAACTTTGAATCACCTTAATCTCTTCTTCTTCTAATCAGCTCTCTTCAAATGCTTTTGTGAATGAATTTGCTAAGTAAAATCCCTTTTATAACCTTTTTAGATCTGACCTAACTCACATTTAATACTTCGAATAATAAAGTTGTCAAACCTTTCTTTGTTTACACAGTCACCTTCAAATGCTCCACAAACTTCTGCATTATGAGATTTTCTACCAAATTTTTTTCAATGGTTCAAGCATATTGACCTACACCATATATCCTCACACTGAAGCATCAGCACCTGTTCTTTGGCAGGGGGTGAAAATTTTCCATTAACGCTCCCCCTGAGCCAAAGCTCTTATCTTAGTTTCTAGAGGAACTATCTGCACCAGATCCTGGTACAGATTCATCCTTGACCTCTATCTCATCCTTCCTTTTCCAAATATTATTCATTTCCTTCTTTGTCTCTATCGGATCAATATTTTTTATTGGTTTATCCTTCTCTACCAGATTGTCCTTCTTCATGTTTCTGCTTCTGTAAAACTTAGAAATGTGTCTAGGCCTACTACAAATGTAGCATATAACATTTTTTGGACCAGTAATCCTTCCATTCGTTCTAGATCTACATTGATTAGCTTTATACCCAAATCTATTACATGTATAACAATAGCCAATGAAAGATTGAGCCATTCTACTATTGTTATAGCCATTCATCTTTTGACTTCTATATTCACTAGCTCTATGGTCAATTCTCTTGCATGTAAAACATTGGTCAAAGAAAGATGGCGCATTCTAATTCATTCTTCTTCTACATTCTATTGCCTTGTTTCCAAATTTATTGCAAGAATGACAAAAACCATTAAAAGATGAGTACCTTTGTGCATTCAGTTGTCTAACCGGTGGTCTTCTTGTTGGAATGCAAAAGACAATTGAGAGGGGGGGTGAGTCAGTTGTAGCTAAAACATTAAACCCTCAAACATTCAAATCGATAACTTAATTATTATTCAATCTGTTAGTGTGATTAATCATTAAAGCATATGATAGAAACTTAAACACATCAACACCATAAACACATCGAACACCTAATTTATGTGGAAAACCCAAGAAGGGAAAAAACATGGTGAGGATTAGCTCACAATATAAAGTAGTATCAATACCGAATTACAAAGAGGCTCACTTCCAAGAGGCTCACTGTCTAAAGAAATTCTTACTGCAATAGGTTCACTGCCAAAAGGGCTCACTACAAAAAAGAAGGTTCACTGCCATGAATCGATATGATAGCATCTACCACATGCCTAAGTTTAGTTCCAATGAAACACAACAAACATCACCTTCGCAGCCTCTCTGAAAATTGTAGAGGACTTCTTCTCACTGCATTATATCTTCTACCACATGAAAGTCCTTGCTACCTCTGATTCAAATTTCTACATAAACATCCTCATCTTCATACACTCTCCCCTACACACAAGTCCTTTACACATATTTATATCAATCATCAACCTTAAAACATTCACCAAGGTCAGAAACACACTCTACAACCTTTGAAACAATCTCAGAGGTCGGCAAACATACAAAATTCAAATTAGGTTAGGACCTAAATATTCCTATGGTGGAAAGGAATGAAGATGGAACACTTCACAACTTAGCTTAGTCCTAAATACATCTTCACACGCTTAGACATGCTTCCTCAATCCACGAAGTACATCCGCAATTAGTGTTAGCACCCAAGTTGGCCAAACTTGTGCAAGCACCAAGAACACTTAGGCATACACTTCCAAGAGCACAACCATGACTTGAGGACTAGGAACAGTTCTTTAACACATTCTAGAAACATCCATGAACAACCTTATGTCACCTGAGAACCAACAAAATCATCCGCAACATCTTTCACCTAAAGAAGGTTCACTATTTGCTCACAAACAACACTATCAAACTTTGCTACACAATAACATGCTTTCCCTAGCACCAAGTCACAAATCCTTTGGAATAAAGATAGTTAAGGACCTTATAAAGATATGTCTAGAATCACAACACTTGAAACCATTCTGTGGAGAAATACGGAGCAAAACACTTTCTCTCAGACATCTCTGCACAACCCATAAACTTTGTCAATTACAGTCTTCAAACCAGTGAACATAACTTCCATTGCACAGTGATCCAAACAACCAAATAATGGATTTAGCATCTTAAAACACTTATCTAAAACATATCCAAATCTCACACTTCGGTCTTCAACATAGAAGAAATGCAGAGAAAAAAATTAGATAATATCTTGCAAGCCAACATACTCTGCAACACATTATTTCCATAGGGGAACAAATTTTCTCAAAAGCACTTGGAAACCCAACAATAGGAACAATATACTAACATCATCAACACTTCTACAAGGAATTTAGATCACTTTAACACAACAAATCAATCAAACAACATTAGCAATATCAAAAGACACAATTGACACTAATGATAACTATAGAGTCAAACTCTACATTTTGATTTTTGCTTGGTTGCGGCTCATTGTTTCTTCAACTTCAGTTTGTTGCTCAGTTTCTATGGTTTCTATTGATATTTGACATTTGCTTTGCTTCTTGTATGTGAAATGCATTATGTATCAGTATTTAGAGCCATCAAGGAACACTTCTAAGTAATGTGGATGCTGCCATGTGGAAGGAGATTTCAAAGAAGCAAGGATAGTTTCTAAGTGTCACAATTAATGCTACATATTTTCTTATTGCTTCGCAGTTTCTAGATGTAACCAGAATGCACCACGTATCCTTGGTGTAGTTTCTTTTATTTTATTTCTAAGTGATGCGGAGTGCACCACGTGTCACTATAGTGGGCCTTGGTAAAAAGTTTATTTTGATACAACTTGCATGTGGAAGTCGTAAAGTGTCCTTTTGTTGCAATGGAGGAAGTTGCCACATGTATTCCTTTTAATAAGCTTTAAAGGTACCGAGACACGTGTGGTGGGCCCAGGATGATACAACACAATTTTTTGGATGTAGTGGCAGTTACCACATGTTGTATGCAGAGGGTTGAACTAGTTTCATTTTGATGCTACCAGAGGTCGCCACATTGTTTCTTTTATAAGTTTCAATTATATGCAGAAGGTGCCAAGTGTCATCTTCACAGGGCTTTAAGAAACTTTTTATGAAGCTTTGTAGTTAAGCGGATGGCGCCATGTTTCTTTTGTTGCATTATGTGGTAGTTGCCACGTGTCTCTATTTTGAGAGGTGTCGATATATGGTGGGTCCCACAAGGTAACGCTACAATTTCTAAGGTATGCGGGAAGTGACAAGTGTCAATGCCCTGGGCACTTGGGACATAAAGCCATGAAGCTTTTAGGATGCATGGAGAGCACCAAGTGTCCCAATTTTGACTTGCGGGTGTTGTCATGTATCAAATAATAAGTGTGGCAGATGGCGACAAGTGACAGTATTCTATGGTGGCAGTATTTTGTGTGTCTATTTTTTATGGAAAGGAAACTATACGGAAGCGGAAGGTGCCGCGTAGCATGTTTTGGAGTCATTTGGGAATTCTTGGGTGATGCCATGTGTTACAACAGAACTATGAGTTATAGTGCTACAAATTTTATCGCTCCACCAATGAGCACGCAGGGAGAGACAGTTGCAGATTTGAGGAGATTTTCAGTACCATCTTAGTCCTAGTTGAGTTCCAGTTCTATTTAGGCCATTGGGATCCTAATGGTTAGAGGTGATCTTGAGTCAAATTTTTGGCTATAAAATAGAGGAAGGTGTGGTGTTACAGGGAGACATTTTTTTTATTGATTGAAAATTCAGAGATCTTGTTGTAATTAGATTATATCATTTTTCCTTAGTTTAGCTATTTCTAAGAAGGAAGCTGATATATTTGTGCCTTTTATGTTTTTTTGAATTGTTAATGAAAGAAGCTCTGTTCTATGCCATTAAGGATATTTTTTGTGTCTCTGCATAAATCTTCTAAGTTTAGCCTTTGATTCTAAATTCATTTACAATCTATTTATGTTAATCATGCAACATTTGCTCTTTAATATAGTTGAATCCTGAGAATTTAATCACTGTGCTAGTTACTAAAATGCATTTAAATCAAGTGCATTGCCATAGAGTTAGAAGTTCTATTTATTATATCTGTAATCTTGTTTTTTCTCCCCTATACCTCAAACCCCATTAAATAGGAAGAGCACACTTCTTTAAAATCTAGAGGTTGTTTTAAGTGTCAAGTCCCACATTCTTGAAGCTTCCCATGTTGGTGTTAGAACTTGTGCAATTTTATATATCAACAATTTTTGGCACGCCCGATGGGCCTTTCTTGAAATTTGATCAAGATCATATGAACCAGATAGCATCAAGGAGTCAGAGCAATAGACCAACAACAAGAGCACAGTCAGCTACTAATCCAGGGATATTATTGCCCCCATTAGTTGCCACTCCAAGAAGAAGAATAAATCGAGTAGCAATAGCATCAAGAACAAACATGGGAGCACTTATACTGCCACGAAGTTATGCAAATTGCAACAATAGCAGCCCCCTTGTTCTCCCAACTCCACTTGATACTTGGGGCCCAATTCTAGCCAATGCTTTGAAGTCTTTACCCAAATTCAGTGGAGAAGATGCCAAGACACCAGGAGAACATCTCCAAGATGTGTTAGATGTGTGTGTAGTATATGTTATTACAATACAAAATGTTGCTATTAGACTGTTAATAGCTTCTTTTAAGGGGAAGGCTCTAGATTGGTATAGTTCTTTGCCCTCGAACTCCATATCTACTTGGGATGAGCTTGGCGATGCCTTCTTTGCAAGATTTAGTGAAAAGGGTGACAAGTCATCTCTACTACAACAATTGATTACTATAAAGAGGGCACCTCAAGAAGCTATAATAGACTTCAACACAAGGTTTCAAAAGACCTGGGATAGAATCCTTGCTGTAGCTAGACCACCATCAGGTATGGCTATTGTATTCTACCTCAAAGCTTTCAATTCTGATATCTCTGTGATGATATAGTCCCTAGGAGGACAAACCCTACTAGAAGCTTATGAATTGGCTATAAGGGCTGAGAACAATCTGATAGATGTTGGAAAATTGCCTCTAAGGCCTCCTATGCCCATGTTCCCAGAAATTTCTATCCCCTTACCTCAAGAAGTCCCTAATCCACCAATGTACCTATATCCATGTACACCTTCCCAACATCTCAACAACCCACTGTGTCAACACCCTCTGTCCCTCCATCTAAAATGGATGATGTCAAGAACATCATCAGGACCTTTTCAAATGAGATTATTAATCTCAAGAGGCAACAACCTTCTTACCTGAAGCCTCCTTACCAGGGATTCCAAGGAAATAGACCCCCATATCAGCCAAACTAGTACCAAGGTGCTCAAAGACCAAATAATCCTCAACCTTCAAATCAGTTGGTCACAGTTCCCACACCTTTGCAAGTTGTCCCTCCTAACCCAGGAAGAGAAATGGTCCCTGGACAAAATAACCTAGCAGAAGATACCAATGCCTGGTGTTTTCCTTGCAACAATGCCCATATGCCCAAAGATTGCCTTAGGGGTAATTTACAACAAAAAATAGAAGAACAGAGAAGAATGGAGGGCCAAGCTATGGTATCAAATGTTCCCCCATATTAGTCACCTAGTGTTCAAAACATAGTAATGGTGGCTTAGATGCAAGGAATGTCTATTCAACAAGAAGAAGAGATTTCCCTAGAACATGCTTTGTTTTCATGGATTAAAGATGAAGATTTAGTCTTCTTGAATGAAGCATCCACCTCCAAGAAGCCCTTAGTATAATCTGATTACTACACCAGATCAAAAAGAAGGATGATTGAGCAACCTGAAGCTCAAAATAATGAATATGCTAGAGTCCCTCCTTTTCAAACCCACTACAATCCTATTTCAAGACAAGAAATACCTCATAATCAAGCAGTATCCAATCTAATGCTAGAAAGAACAAGGCATCCTTATTACTCTAAGACATAGTCATTAGGACTCATGAATGTGGTAGAACAACTAAAGAAGACCCCTGCACATGTATCAATATGGGATATGTTGGCTATTCTTGAGCAAAAGACACTATTACAAGAAGCATTACAAACTCAGGTGGATCCTAAAGTCGCTGATGTGAAAGGAGGTACTAACAAGGGGAAGACTCAAAGAAAAGATACTCCACCTATGTAGACAACTGCCCTACTAAATGCTACTACAGAAGTAAGTAAATCTAGGCCTAAGCCATTTTTATATAACTTTAATAGTAGGTAAGAAACTGCTACATAACTCAATGATATATTCAGGGGCTAGCACTACAGTCATGCCAAAGAAAATAGTAGATGCTTTAAAAATAGAATATGAGCCACTGGCTAAAGGGGTCATGCAATTAGATGGGAAGGTTGTTCAAACCATAGGAAGGATCAAACAACTCCCCTTGTAGTTATACACTTTCCCAAATATAACTGTCAAGTAGGATGTGGTGGTTATTGATATTCCCCCTGTCTTTGGTTTATGTCTATTAGAGATTTTACAGCTAAAATAGGAGGGTACATGTCACTAGATTTGTCACATTTGATTTTGAGAACTAAATATGGGACAAGGATGAAAGTGATGTCTGAGCCCCTATCTAAAGATCATATTACTGAAGAACCAGCGCCATGAATTGAAGCATCTCATGCTATGATGAATAGGGAGGAGATAAGTTTTGTTAAAGAAATGGGAGACTGGACTGAATATGACCAACAACAAGAAGAAAATAGTTAGCTGATGACCATGATGTAGAGTGACCCTTGTGGAAATTATGACTCTACTGGTTTGGGCACTTATGTAATCTTTGAAGAGGGGCAAGAAATACCAAATGTGATGAGACTAGAGATGCCTGAGGAAAAGAATACAAATAAAGAGTCTGAGATTTGGACTTTGAACTTTGATGGGGCTAGAAATAAAAATGGTGCAGGGGCAGGTATATGTCTCACTTCTCCAAATGGTGAGAAAATCCTCAGAGCTATACACTTCCAATTTGTTTGCACAAATAATGATGTTGAGTATGAATCTTTGGTACATGATCTTATGCTGACCAAGAAGAATGGGATAAAGAATCTAGTAGTTAGAGGTGATTCAGAATTAGTGGTGAAACAAATCAGAGAGAAGGTTGTGGTGAAGAATGTAAGGATGAGATCTTATCACCACAGAATCTGGGACCTAATTGATAGCTTTGATGCTTTTAATATAGGAGTGTGTTTTTGCTGTGCCCCAAGGGAAACTTCTAAGACATATAGTTTCAAAATATGGGATTTCCATTGACCCAGATAGAGTCACAACTATACTAAATTTATTCTTGCCAGTCAACAAAAAGGCAATTTAGTCTTTTTTGGGTAAGATCAATTTTGTCAGTCGATTTGTATCTAATTTTGCAGGGCTAGCTAGTCCCATTACTCTACTACTGAAGAATGATTTAGTTTTCAAATGGACACCTGAAGGGAGACAAGCTTTGGAAGAAATAAAGAAAGCCATCTCTTCTGCCCCAATACTGAGAAACCCTGATTTCTCAAAACCCTTCATAATGTATGTATATGGAGGGGAACACAGTGTTGCAGCTGTCTTGACCTAGAAGGATGATAAAGAAGAAGGAGAACATCCGATTGCATTCTTCTTTAGGACCCTAAGGGATTATGAATCAAGGTATAATTTCATTGAGAAACACGATTATGCAATGGTTAAAGCTCTTAAGAAATTCAGGCATCTAGTAACAGGTAATAAGATCTTGATATTAGTAGCTCACCTAAGTGTCAGGGAGTACATTATGGAAGGTGAGATTATAGAAAAAAGAGCCAATTAGATAACTAAAATTTTAGAATATGATGTAGAGGTAAGGCCTACTAAGTTGGTGAGAGGAAGGGGACTCTGCCAATATATTACTCAAGATATAGAGGAATCAATGCTTGAAGAAACATAAAATGAAACAGTGTTAAGACTCCAAGAGTTTCATCAAGATTCTTGGGTAAGTGATAGAATACAATTCATGAGAACTGGTGTTTTCCCTAGCAAACTCTCACCTGATAAAAGAAGATATTATAGACAACAGGAAGTTCATTTTGCACTAATTGATCATGTCTTGTTTAGAAGAAATCTTGATGGAATACTATTGAGATGTGTTGAGAAAGATGAAGCCCAAAAGATATTGCATGAATTTCATCATGGAGCCTTGGGGGGACATTTTTCAGCAAAAACTACTGCCATTAAAGTTACACAAGCTAGCTATTTCTGGCCAACACTATTTGCAGATTGTCACTAGATGGTCAAAAGAATGTCAAGCCTATCAGTTTTACACTGGAAAGAGAAGGAATGCAGTATTGCCTTTGAGTCCCATAGTAGTAGATGAGCCCTTTTCTCAATGGGGTTTAGATTTTATTGGGATGAGTAACCCAGTATCAAATATGGGATACAAGTGGATCCTTACTACAACTGATTACTTTACAAGGTGGAGCGAGGCAGTGCCACTCAAAGAAGCTACTAAAAAAGTAATCTTAGAGTTTCTTGAGGGGATAGCTGCCCATTTTGGCCCTTTACACACCATTATATCAGATAATACTAAAGCATTCATAGGAACCAAGCTATCAGAGTTTGTATTAAAGAATGGGATATATCTAAAGATGTCATCTAATTACTATCCACAAGGCAATGACTTGGCAGAATCTACAAATAAGAACCTGATTAGGCTTATCAAGAGGATGGGAACTAATCATCAGAAGGATTAGCACAAGTTCCTCAATTTAGCACTGTGGGTAGATAGATTCACACCAAGGCAAGTGACTAAGATGTCCCAATATGAGCTAGTCTATGGTAATAGTGTAGTAATGCCACTAAATATAGAAATTCATGCCTTACAGTTGCTTAGGCAGTTGGAGATAGAAGAGAATGGCTCAATGCATGTGAGGCTTGCTGAGTTACTAGAGGTTTAGGGGAAAAGGGAAAAGGCACATGAGTCTTTGATGAAGCATCATCAGATCATAAAGAATTGGTTTGACAGAAAGACTTCCAATCCAAATTTTGAGGTTGGATCTTTGGTGCTGAAATGGGATGAAAGAGCTGCTAAACCAAGCTGACAAAATAAGTTTGACTCATTGTGGCTAGGTCCCTTTAATATTTGTTCTTGTAAGTAGTAGAATGCATTCAAGTTGGAGAATATGGAAGGAGAGCCTGAGGAGATTCCTGTGAATGGGATCTATTTGAAACACTTTACATAATCTTGAGACTCGCCTTATATCATAGTTAATTAGGTGTCTTTTAGTTCTTTTCCCACTTTTGTCTTGCTTTCCCACTTTTTCTTTTCAAATAAGTGTTCTAAGAACATGTGTCCATAGCATAGTGGCCCCTTTTGTTGGCAGTTGCATTTACCAAGGCCGTTCAGTGGTTCCTTAAACCTCAAAGCAAGGTACCAAATCATAAGATCACTATTTTTAATATTGATCTGACACACCGTTCCATATGGATTTTCAAAGATACACTAATCATCGTTTTGGCATTAATTCCATTAATAAGATGTGATGGGTCATTAATGCATCATCTTGCCTCATTGCGCTAAGTATTAAGCCTCTTAGATTGTTGCATTTTCTATTTCTCATTCTGCACTCTACGAGTTCTTTCTATCTGTGTCAAAAGTTTCATTCCTTACCTACATTTCTATCTGAGTCTAAGTTCATTTACAGTTTCTAGGACCTTTAAAAGAGATACAGAGATGTTAGAGCCATAGTCACTGCATGAAGGGCTAGGGCTTTTCGAGCGATCTGATAAATTGAAAGGAAGCAAATCTTATGCATATGTACTAGTGCAACCAAAAGCGAGCTATGAAAGGGGAGTCAAAAACTTTTGGAATGAGGATTTGGACGTCTCAATTGGCATAGTTTATGGTTCCTGTTGTTCATCCTTATCTGAAATTGATTGACATATGTGTAGAGTTGTTTCACCCTCCAACTGCCTCTATTCAACATGGCCCCTTCATGGTTTAGATATCGCCTAAAGAAATTTGGGATATGCTGAGTTTGCATCATGACAGAACTGCTACCTTTCCTACAATTCCCAAGTTGAAAACTACATGGGGAAATCTTCACAGTAGGGTAAAGTTTTTAAACATTGAAATGCATTTAGATGACAACAATACCTAGTTGCCTCCACTGCCCACTGGTTGAGCTCAATTTAATCCTAATGTTCAGATGCCCTTGCCATGCTATCTTTTATCTTTGGCTAGTATGATGATTCAGCAGTACATGATTGGCAATTAGCAGCAATTTTCAGACTTAAGACCGTGGACAATTCTTAGGAATACCGCTTTGATTTTTCTGAACAAATCTCCCAAGCTATGGTGGACTAGCTTACAATTTCTCTCAGAATTGTGTTTTCAGGTATTCTTCTTATCTATTTCATCTAATCCTGTATCAAAATCATAGTCTCTTTCAACAATTTATGCCTTTGAATATGTATGACCCCAAGTCCAGTAGTGGGAGAACAATACCAGTGTCCACATGGACTCATGTTCTTTCAGACACTTTGGATCCCTATGAATTAGGTTATGAGGTTGTGGAAAATAGAATGATAGAGAGTCTGTGAGGTTTCTTAACTAATTTGAAAATTCCTTGTGATTACTTCTTTGGGGCTCATACAACTATTATCAGACTTCACGGATTTGCTGGGGAGCTTGTTCTACTCCCAAAGATTTTAACTCCTAGGGTTACATTTTTTGAAGTGGCTTGGTAAATATCTATCATTGATATCAATTTTGGAAATAAGAAAAGGAAGAAGAAAATGTATGATGTTCCCTAGAGCAGAGGGAAGGTTATAATTGAAAGAAGAGAAACTGAGAGCCTCTTATTAAGGAAATTAGCAAATTATGGTTTTCTAATAGTAGAAGATAAATGGAAATATGATCTAGATATTTCTTAGCTTCTTGGATTGTAAATAATAAGGTTTTTACAACTTTCATTCATGAGAGTCGCCCCTTCTGGGAAAAGAGGAGATCTCCAAAGCAGGATGATCTTGTAGTTTATGTTGAATTGAAAGATCTGCTAGGTGAGGGTCCTAAGCCATGGGAGATGTTTTATAAAAAGGAAAAGGAATATACCCCAAGAAGCTGATGACTACGGGTTTAAGGCAGAATTTAAAGAAAAAGGAATGGAGTACTGCAAAAATTGCCGCTTATTGGAAATATAGATAAGAAGTTTCTGAGCTTACCCATACTTTCGAAGGAGTCCAGACAGATGAGCAATGGGAAGCAATTTGGAATGAATATCACATGACTCCAGTATCAAGTCCTGATATGAGTAACATTCATAGTGGTTCCCATGGAACAAAAGAAGGAGTATCAGAAGAAGCTCTAGAGCTTAAAGAAACAAAGCATGTAGTAATGGAAGTTCCTAGAGTCCCATGGCCTCCATCTCTTAGTGCTTTATAGAAACAAAAAGGGACAACATCACCATCTAATGAGACCCAAATATCTTCAGCATCGGGGGGTCTCAGAGCGGCACCTTTTCATCAAATAGTGATTGATTCAGAGGAGGAAGATCCAAATGACACAAGGATAGGCCTTTGAGGAAGAAACATAAATTGGTTTTATAGGAGGAAGAAGATGATGTATTGGTGCCCCAGCAACAACAAGTTCCTATGATCTCATCGGTGGCCTAGGTTAGTGTTTCTTCTCCTTTCTCCCCTTCTTTTATTTCTTCTCATATAGGGGTGGCTACCCAAGTAACCCGTTCTTCCACGCCTCCTGTCACCTTTGTTGCACCACTACAAACTTTTTCCCCAATTGCCAGTTCACTAGCCATGTCATCACAGGCCATATCATTACCCCTATTTTCCCCATCTATGCCCAAATGGGCTTTGCCTCAATTTGACCCAAGTCAGCAAATAACTACCATTCCTTATGGTTTACCCCAAGGTTATCCATTTACTAGTGGACACATTGCCTCACCTCCTACTTTTCAAGCCCAAGCTAACACAACAAAGAAAGCAAGAGAGGCTAGCATGGAAAAGAAGAGAAAGAAAGAGAATAAGAGCCCTGTTGTTTCTCACATGAAATCCTTGTTTGATCCTATTCAATAGTCTTTGACTGTTACCCATTTAGCCCCTAATGTGATCAAACTTGTGGAATAAATATAGCCACAAGATTATACAATGAATGTTGTGGCCATGGATCTAACTCATTTCAGACCACAAGACAAAATGGAATTAATGAATGAAGTGACCTCATCTATTACCACTGATTATTTGAAGATGTCAAAAAGATTGCAGGAAGTTGAAGCAGATCTAGCAAAAGAAAAAGTTACTAGTATTAGCTTGATTTCAGATATAAAAGCCAAGGATAAGGAGATTGACACCTTAAATAAGGATTTGTAGTCTACTGTGTCTTTACATATACATCAAGCATCACAGGCTCAGGTCACAGCTTTGAAAAATGAAGTAGCACAAGAGAAAGTTGTTGCTGCATTGAGACAAGAGAAAGCCATTGTTGAGAAGAAGTGTCAGGATAAAATGTAAGAGGTGTCACAATTGCAATAGAGCCTTTTAAAAGAACAAAATCTAAGTAGTGCCGTTCAAGCCCAATTTATGGATGAACACGAAAAGACAAAGCAATTAACTATTGAGCTAGCACGGAGGCCACAAAATATAGGGGTCTTGAATATGGTAAAGGAACTTTATGCATCTGTATGGAAGAGAATCTTTAAGAGATTGTTTAGCTCAAGCCTTCCCTCACTTTCTTGTTAAATGCACAACAATTATGTGAAAAAGTAGAGTCCTTTGTTGAAGCAACTTTATCTATTATTTCTTTGACAGTTTCTGATTCCCAACTTTTATTGCAGAAACTCTACGACACGACTGATGAAACTTTGTTAGCTGCTGGTGTTAGTGATCGAATGATTTCTGCAAAGAAAGTAAATGAAGTTTTAAGTTGCAATTTAGCTGCTATGAGTTGTAAGGCTTTGCTTGATGTTGTAAAAGAAGGTGTTAAGAATATGAAGAGACACATTGAAGAATTGGTGCAGTTGGGGTTGCCTTCCCCTTTTCCTGATGATAGTATAGTTTTAATGACTAATGCCATAAAGGTTTTGCTGCTGACCAATCAAAATGATCAGACCATTTTCCAAGGTTTGAGTGATTCTTCTAGTGTGGAAGAAGTGGAAGCGGTCCTTGTTCCAATGGCTCATCTTGAATTTCAATTACATGATGTGGTACATATTTTGTATTCCTTTTCTCATAAGGACATCATCAATTTAGATTTTGCATTTCAGGATCTATAGAGTAAGTAGGGATTGTCAGATTCAGAGTGGTTTGTATATTAGGCCATGTTACATAAATTATAATAGTGATTCTTTAGTAGTGGCAATGCAATTTTGTTTTCTAGAGCTTTTCTAATTGATTCTGGAGTTCTCTTTGAGCAGGCTCAGAGGTCCATGTAGTCTCCAAGAACTATAGAGTCAAACTCTACATTTTGATTTTTTCTTGGTTGCAGCTCATTGTTTCTTCAACTTTAGTTTGTTGCTCAGTTTCTACAGTTTCTATTGATATTTGACATTTGTTTCTTGTATGTAGAATGCATTATGTATCAGTATTTAGAGCCAGCAAGGAATGCTTCTAAGTAATGTGGATGCTGCCACGTGGAAGGAGATTTCAGAGAAGCAAGGATAGTTTCTAAGTGTCATAGTTAATGCTACATATTTTCTTATTGCTTTGCAGTTTCCAGATGCAACCAGAATGTGCCACGTATCCTTGGCATAGTTTCTTTTATTTTGTTTCTAAGTGATGCGGAGTGCACCACATGTTGCTACTGTGGGCCTTGGTAAAAAGTTTCTTTTGATATATCTTGCATGTGGAAGTCACCAAGTGTCCTTTTGTTGCAATGGCGAAAGTTACCATGTGTATTCATTTTGATAAGCTTTAAAGGTACCTAGAGACATGTGGTGGGCCTGGGATGATACGACACAATTTTTTGGATGTAGCGGCAGTTGTCATGTGTTGTATGGGAAGGGTTGAACTAGTTTCATTTTGATGCTGTCGAAGGTCACCATGTTGTTTCTTTTATAAGTTTCAATTATACACAGAAGGTGCCAAGTGTCATCTCCACAGGGCTTTAAGAAACTCTTTATGAAGCTTTGGAGTTAAGCAGATGGCACCACGTTTCTTTTGTTGCATTATGCAGTAGTTGCTGCATGTCTATTTTTTGAGAGGTGCCGATATATATGGTGGGTCCTATGAGGTAATGCTACAGTTTCTAAGGTATGTGGGAAGTGACAAGTGTCATTACTGTGGGTGCTCAGGACACAAAGTTATGAAGCTTTTAGGATGCACGGAGAGCGCCAAGTGTCCCAGTTTTGACTCGCTGGTGCTATCACATATCAAATAATAAGTGTGGCAGATGGTGACAAGTGGCAGTATTCTGTGTGTCTCTCTTTTATGGAAAGGAAACTATATGGCAGCAGAAGGTGTCGTGTAGCATATTTTGGAGCCATTTGGGAATTCTCAGGTGATGCCACGTGTTGCAACAAAACTATGAGTTACAATGCCACATATTTTATCGCTCCACCAATGAGCGCGTAGGGAGAGATGGTTGCAGATTCGAAGAGATTTTTAGTACCATCTCAGTCCTTGTTGAGTTCCAGTTCTATTCAGGCCATTGGGATCCTAAGGGTTAGAGGTGATCTTGAGTCAAATTTGTGGCTATAAATAGAGGAAGGTGTTGTGTTACAGGGAGACATTTTTTTTATTGATTGAAAATTTAGAGATCTTGTTGTGATCAACTTATATCATTTTGCCTTAGTTTAGCTATTTCTAAGAAGGAAGTTGATATATTTGTGCATGTTTCTGTGCCTTTTGTGTTTTACCGAATTGTTAATGAAAGAAGCTCTATTATGTGCCATTGAGGATATTTTCTGTGTTTCTGCATAAATCTTCTAAGTTTAGCCTTTGATTCTAAATTCATTTACAATCTGTCTATGTTAATCATGCAACATTTGCTCTTTAATATAGTTGAATTCTGAGAATTTAATCACTGTGCTAGTTACTAAAATACATTTAAATCAGGCGCATCGCCATAGAGTTAGAAGTTCTATTTATTGTATTTGTAATCTTTTTTTTCTTCCCTTTACCTCAAACCCCATTAAATAGGAAGAGCCAGCTTCTTTAAAATCTGGAGGTTGTTCCAAGTGTCAAGTCCCACATTCTTGAAGCTTCCCATGTTGGTGTTGGAACCTGTGCAATTTTATACATCAACAATAACACAAACATGTTGACATCAATGACAACACCGATTAGCACATACTTGTGACACTTCTAGTTTCATTCTTTTGATTCTGAACCTGCTTGCCATTGTTCTTATTTTCATCATTTGATGTCTGACCTAATTTTGAACTTTCACCCTTTTCAAATCCTAACCCCTCTTTATTATTAGGACCTTCCTGATTTGCAATCATCAAGCTTAGCACTGCTCATCTTCAATTTTTCTTCATAACTACTGACCTTCTCTAGATTTGATTATAGATTCACAACTTCTTGTTTAAGCCTAGTACATTCTTCATATTTTCTCTTCACCATTGCATTAAGGCATTCCTCAATCCTTTTCTTTTCTTCAACTTGCATCTTTAGACTAGTGATGGTTTCATTTTCTTGCTCCAATTGTTCACTGACATCCTTATGCATCTCTCTGAACTTCTTGACCTGCTATTTTAATTTCCTGATGCATTCATTTGCTTCCTTGACATTTTATTTCAGATCTCATGCATGAAATACAGTTCCAATGGAGCTCAATTTACATAATCAAAACCCTTCAAACTAATCAAACTACTCTACTTTGTATTTGATCAATTAGAATTCACAAGTACTTGTCATATCACACAATCACACACAATTTCACACTCTCTGATGATATTCATGCACACACATATCTCCATTCATATTTCATATATATAAAACATCAAAGGATCTATCATATACATCCTCTACAAGCACAACATCAATTGGGTCGGCGTAATTGAGTGTAACGAGCAAAATATCAAAATGTAACTTGTTGGCCTCAAACCCTTACACACACGCTTCGCACCAAGGTTTAAACTTTGAAACAAATTGAGATAGGTTGACATGGACCTAAAATAGCTCCCACTTAACTTTGTAAAGCTTATTTACCTTCTGCATCACACTTAATAGAGGTGCTTCGTTGAAGACCTAATACAAAAAAAGCAACTGTAGACCCATAAACTGATCCATATATCTCCAATCAACATGAAAACTAGAAATCACACTCTATTTACATCTATTAACATTCCCTTAAAACCGGAAGTTCAAAAACCAATCTACAGAGGAATGTGGACTCTCTTACACACCTGCTCTAGATTGGAAATAATTGTATTCTATCAAGCTAAACTTTTTTCACCCATAACTTTCACACCGTATGTAAAAAATAGACAAAATTCTAGATTTAGAAGCATCTAACAACAATAAAACATGTACTAGAACTGCAGAGCAGAAACTTCAATAGCGAACAAATGTAGACCAAAATACCAGAAGCTCTGTAACTCAAAAATACCAAAGTTGACAGCCAAATTTTCATAATAGTTTCCTTACCAGATCAAACCTTCTTGCAAATTAGTCTTCTATAGAGGATCAAACCATCTTGCAAGGTAGAGAATCAAACTAATCTACATCATACCAAAATACAATGTTGACACCAATGACAACACTCTAATGCATAACTATATATACCTTGTGCTTATGCTCATATTGCCGGTAGCAGCATCAATGACATAGAAATCTCCTAAAAGGCATATTCTTCCAACAATATGTATGTATTTATGTATGTATATGTGTGAGAGAGAGAGTGAGAGAGAGAGGGAGATATATATGTTAATGACTCTCTTTAGTTTCATCCTGACTGAACTTAAAGTACCACCAGTCATAGCACGTAATTTTTATTATGATGGTCAATAACAACTGCGAATAGGCACTTGCGCATGGAGATATTTTGTTTACTCATTATTTAACTATTTATAGGACTAGATTTTTAAATAAACCAATTTTTTGAAATTTATGGTGACTATTACTTATCTGAGTCTAAATCACTCTTTGAGTGTTACTACCTTTCTAATCCAGTGAAGTAAGTAAACTATAGACTTTCTCTAACTATTATGTTGTTAGAATATGTAAAAGTCTTGCATGTTTGGAAAGAATAAGGCTTACATTTGCGTAAGATGTTTATTAGTTTTATTGTAGTGGTAGTATCTATCCTAGCTTAATCACACCCAAACTTGTGAACACCCTTCCCTTATTATCTTAGCATATAAATGTCAAGGACAATATGCTTATGTTCATCATCTGATCTTGGTGAGCTATTTCATCTAGCAATAATGACCATCCCTTTACCATATTGAGAGCATGTCATTAGGGTCATTACCATTTTTTTTAACATAGTTATTTCATGTGGTTAATCTTTATCTTGTGTATTATAAAATAGTTAAAAATTTTAGAGTTTAGTCATAAAATCCTTGTTGAGTATTTTTAGTGTCTAGCCATCAAATTTAAGTCTATGTATGTCATGAGGATCAGTTAGTTTATTCATGGATTCGATGGGTTTTACCTTTATGAATGTTGTTTTCGTCCACAATCTGGAGAATATTGCCTTTGGTCTTTTTCATTATTTAAAACTTTTCCTAGACAAGATAGCTTATATTTTATTAATAAGGGTCTTGTAATTAGAGCTCTCTTGAGTTAGATACGTTCTAATATCATTCTAATATTATACGTATCTAGTTTGATCCATATGTTTATTTTCATATATATACTTCATCCTTATCATATTAAAAGGAACTAAATGAAGCTAAAGCATACCCTAGAGCCATGTTATATTCCTTGAGTTAGTCTTCCACTTTTAGATGTGCTAGTGTTGATATATTTCTCTACTTGAGGTTGCCTTAGTATTTTCACTTCAATTTTGGGCAATGCATCAAAATTAGTTGCTTCCCATTCTTATCATGTGGAGATGATATAGTTTTTCTCACTTGATTTAATACAAGAAGGATCTTATGATAATAATGGTCCTTGGTGTAACTTAATAAATTTGTTATGTACCTTTTACTTGAATCGATCATTGTGTTGGAACTAATACATTTCTCCTTGAGAGAATCTACGTTTATACCCTAGAGTTTAGTAATTCTGGATGTGCAAATTGGTTGTGCACATAAAATAGTTTCTTATGAAAAATTGGGAGATCCTATGTGATTGCCTAGTGATAATCTTCTATTTCAAAAGTTCTATTTATTTCTCTTATTAGTGTGTGGGAATTTTGAAACTGAGGATATGTGTAAATATGGTTGATAGACTAAACATCACATCAAACACCCCTTCTAGGTGTTTGCATATAGATGATTCTTTAGGTTTTTATCTCTATTTCACCTGAGTGGGTGGCAACTGATGAAGAATTGTTTGAGGAAATTGGACTGTAGAAAGGGTTGCATACCCACTCATACTGTATACACCTAAAAATGACACAACTCTGTCTAAATAAATATTCTTAATATTTATTCCATTTAATTCCTCTATCAATAAATAAATAAATCAATTTATTTATTTGGTTCATATTCCTCCCAAAAATTAAATAAATCATTTATTTAATTAAAGTCTTCCAAAATTATTCTAATGTCATTCTAAATTAAATAATACCAAATTATTTAATTAAATCCTCTAAATTTCAAAGTCAGTCTAAATTAAATAATACCAAATTATTTAATTGAATTCTTCTAAATTTAAGTCATCCTCTATATTTAAATAAATCCAAATATTTATTTAAATTATTGTATTTTCCTCCAAAAGTGAATTAACACCAAAATAATTCATGCAAATCCATGTGCACACTTAATTGAATATTTTAATATTTAA
This sequence comes from Cunninghamia lanceolata, assembly GCA_027924645.1. Lineage (NCBI taxonomy): Eukaryota > Viridiplantae > Streptophyta > Pinopsida > Cupressales > Cupressaceae > Cunninghamia > Cunninghamia lanceolata. Next base: position 16,966,690 of record BSBN01000112.1, on the reverse strand, counting down.
TTAGTTGTTCTCTCACCTGCATGTCCTTTTTATCCTCTAGTTCTAATTAGTTAACTCATAAATCAAATCAGTTAACTAGTTAGTCTATTCTGTTAACTAATTAATCAATTCAGTTAACTCTTCATTCTATTCTGTTAATTCCTCTTGTTGCATGAAGGAACACGACACTTCTCCTATTCCTATTCATGCACATCCTCTCAAGTTTCCTCAACTATTGGTCCTCTTGTCCATTCTGTACCATTGATCTTCTCTCTCATGAGTCTATAAGTACAACCCTTGTATTTGATTTCAATCATCTAAAATTTTAGTAAACTTACTCTACAGGAATCATAGCACGCCTTTGGCACCAAAACCATATCCATAGTTTAAGATCATCATTACCATTGTATTGAAGATCCTCTTCATTGCAAGAAATATCATAGCCGTTCTCTATTGTCATCTTAAAGAAAAAAAGAAAGGAAGTGCACCTTCTGAGGGCTTCATTCACAATACAACAAGATCAATTGAGATAGGTGAACAATGGAGGCTATGAAGTAACAAGGTTTGTAAGGTATTGTTCTTTGTGTTTTGAATCTTGATTATTTCCATTTCATTGAGTTATTGGGATATTATTGATATATTGATATTGATCCACATTTTCCCGTGACATTTTTGGTGCCCATCGTGGGGTCTTGCCCCCAATTTAACCTCAAAATTGAGTTTTTGTGTGTTAGGTTCTGTACACAGGAAGTTTTTGTGCATCTATTCATTGGTAACATGCATCCATTCTCTGTGGTGACACATCTGTTCAATCAACGCATATACTCACTGAATCAACGCATTTGTTTTCTGAATCAACACATATATCTGACCTACACTTTTATTTCCTGTTTCGGTGCTTTTATTCTTTGTAACTGTGCATATATCTCTACGCATCTGTGCTTTGTATCTGCGCATATATCCTCTATAACTGCACATTTGTTTTGACAGGTTTCTTGAGATATTTCTTGTGATTTTTCTAATGCTAACATCTCTCATAGGAATATTCTCAAATCTGATTTGCAGGTTAGGGGCTAGTTAGACATTTAGTTGCATTGTTAACTCACGTCATAGGTCTAATTAGCAAGGAAAGTAAATCAGATTGTTCATGCAAATTTTATCTAGATCTAAATAGGAAGGCTGTAATTTGAACTTGTTGCACTAACAACTCAAACATAGTCCCAACTAGGAAGATCTAAAATTGAACCATTGCTTTCTATTTACTTCTTTCAAAGTTAACAAATCTTGTGTGTGCCCAAGTAGAATAACTCATTTAGTCTTTTTCTTTTTAACTAGGAGAAAAGAACCATTGTTTATCGTGATTTTGGAATGATAATAGGACTATGCTCTCCCCTTAACTGGGTGACCAAAATGTCATAATTATCATTTCATATGTTTTTCCTTTAGAGAGGCATGCCCTTGGATATCCTTCCATCTAAGTGGGAATGACCTTAAGTGGTAACGAGCTATTGCCAAGCTCTTCTGATCCACTATAAATAAATTGTGTTTGAGGTGAAAGCTTTAAGCAACGAGTGCTAATTAGTTATACCAACAGCTAACCTCCCCCAAAACCCTCCAAGGATGCAACCCTTGAAGGCTGGGAGACTCCATAATGGAGAGTAGCACTGCCACACGTATAACCACTCAAATGATTGCCCTTACTACTTATCCATTGTTTTAGAAGCCAAAATCCCCTATAAATCAGTGTTGAAAAGAGCGATTATCATCTTCCTAAGATGACTCACATTCTTACAATTCAATAGTAGAGATAATAGGGAAGTCCTAAGGTTTGCGAGCCTTGGGAACCTGGAACTTGGTGTACTAGAGAAGTTTGTGCACTTGTAAGGGGGAGCCCGTGTCCCAAGTTCCTAAATTATCTGCTTTGAATAGCATAGCTAGAGAAATCCAAGTGAGAATTTGGTTTCTATTGCCCTTGCCATCCTAGGATTTGTACTTGTTTTTGTCAAAAAAATCAAAATAAAAAAAAATCAAAAATCATGAAAATATTCTTTGTGTGTGTTGTGTCTTTCTTGCCATAGTTGAAAAATCAAATCAAAGAGACCAACTTTTAGCCAAAGAAAACTAAAAACATTGAAAAATCAGTCAAAAATCAACCAAAAACATATAGCTGCACATTTATTCATTCCTACTGTGCATTTGTTCCCTTTTGCTGTGCATCTGCTCATTCCTTCTATGCATTTGTCTTGTTCTGCTACACATTTATTCTTTACCAAACTTGTACATCTATTGTATGTTCCTACGCTTTTACATTTCACCAGATCTATGTATTTACTCTTTGTAGCTATGCATTTACACTCTATTCCTATGCATTTGTTCTTGCGCATCTGTCACATTGAGCTATTCCATACATTTTTTGAGAAAAACAATTATCTTTTTGAGAACCCATTTCAGCCTTGTTTCAGTTTCCAAGATTAGATTAAACCTTGCAATCACTTCTCTCATTCATTTCTGCAACATACCCACTTTTTCAAACACTCACTTGGTCCAAAACTTCACAAAACTTCCTTAAAACTGAGTCAAAGTTTCAAAACCAAGTTGTAACAACAAGGCAATTTTAGATCATATCAACCTCAAACAATCACTAGTAAAGTCTCCACTAACAGGATATCTCATCCTTCTCTCTCAATACTTTCACTAGTTGTGTTGGTGCCAAAACTAGTCTCTATCAAATAATTTGAAACACACCATCCTGATTTGTGGCTTCTGTTTTGTATTGACCATCTTGTTTGACACCATAGATCAAAGAAAACCCTTGTCAAAATATTATCACCACAAGTATCCCCTTCACCGCAACCTCCAAACACATCTTGTCAAAACATCCAATCTCACACCACCCCATCCTAAATCACATTACATGGTCCTAACTAGATCCCAAAAACAAAGACAACTTGAAATGGTAGGCACATCTGATAGAATTCTATCCTCTCATGACAATGATGAGGAGATTTCTCATGAGGACGTTCAACAAACTCTACAAGAATGAAAGTTCCAACACATGATGGATAAAGTGCTCAACCAAGAACCTAGCAAATTATTTCTTCATCTAGCAACCCAAGAAGTTAAGCTCCCCAAAGACTTTGATGTCATGGGCTAAAAGAAACCGAAGAGGAAAGAACTCCTGAAGAGAGTACACACTAGGAAAGAACTCTTGACACAGACAAAGGCAAGAAGACCATTGACTCTACCACACCTCTAGACACATTGACCAAACAAGTTCAAACCTTACAACAACAATTAGTGGACCTCCAAATAGGGACATCCACTAAACACTATTCATTGGAGGATATATCACCATATCCCTTCGACAAGAGCTTGAACATGGTCCTCTTTCCCTTTAGATTTGAAGTGCCAAAATTTGACAAAAATAGAGGAAAGGGTGACCCTAGAGACCATATCTGAGAATTTAGCACCACATGTCTAGAAGTTGCCCACAATGAGACCTTCCTTATGAGACTCTTCCTTAGATCTCTAGGAGGTCAAGCCATGGAGTGGTTCTCTCTAGTACCCCCGAGTATCTATACTTTTGATGAGTTAGTAAACAAATTTGTGACATATTTCTTGTACAACATCGAACATGAGGTATCCATGCTAGACCTTTGTAACTCAAAGCAAAAGAGTGGCGAATCTTTCACCGCTTTCTTACAAAGGTGGACACAACTTGTGAGAAAATGCTCATATCATGTCCCCAAGAAACAAATGATAGAGATGTTTGTCCACAATCTTAATCCTAATCTAAGCTACCAAATACAAATCCAATGCCCTACCTCATTCATGAAAGTAATTGAGATGGGGTTATTCATTAAGAAAGCCATGGTCGCAAAGGGACAAATAAGATTGTTCAAGGACACTCCTAACTCTAACTACACCCCGGATAAGTCAAAATTTTGGACTAAAAACAAGAACATAGTCAATGATGGCATGGTTGATGCAAAATAGCAACTCCTAAACAACTGATCTTAAACCTCAACAGAGCTTCAAACACTGCTACGCAAAGCAAACCTTCATCAAGTGAACCAAGGTAGCCATACAGATACAACTTTCAAAATAGACAAAAATTTACACCACTAGGGGAGTCATTAGAGTCCGCTTTGAGAAAGTTACTGACAAACAATGAGATCACCCTTCCCTCCATAAGTGACTATGAACCTCAAGTCAAACCTCCTTAGTGGAAAGACACTGATTTTTGTGAGTATCATAGGGGAAAAGGACATAAAACCAATGATTGTATTCATTTGAAGAATATCATAGAAGAATTGTTAGATCAAAATTGTGTCAGCACAAAAGACCACCCATCTAATGAATCACATGTGGTGTACAAGGATCTGCTCCTTAACCACGATAGGCAGAACAATCACAACAACAACCACAACAACAACAACTGACAAAATCGCAATAATGGAAACAATGATGCCAATTACACAAACAGGCTGTTCGAGTACACCATTAATCGCATATCAGAGCATATCCTACAAATCAATGTGCCCACATCTAACACTATATCAAATTCCAACAATAACTCTGATTGCACTATCAACACCCGCAGTGAAGAAATCACCTTGCACACACCCCCTCCAAGACCATCACCCTCACCATGTACCATTATTCTCCATCCATTGTATTGTCCATCTATCCATACACTCATGAAGGATGTGATCCAATGGATGTTAGCAAGGAATCAACCATGTCCATATCATACATATATTGAAGAGCCTATTGGCAAGCCTATTGAAGAGCCTATCGAAGAACCTATTGAAGAGCCTATTAGTCAAGAGCCTATTGCATAGCCTCCAAACATGTCCATTGCCCCAACTCCATCATGTAATCCATTACCAATCAAGCATGTTGAAGAATCTTCTACCATGAGTCCGAGCCACATTCCACTCTACCCTCATGTTGTCGACCACCTAGAAGCTATCAAACTTATCCAAGAGTCTCCCACTTCCACTTTCATTCAAGGAAATCAAGATCTATGTCAAGAGTACAATCTAAAGCATGAAGACTATGCCATCAACCCATCAAACTCAGAACTCAAAGATCTAGGGTTCTTCTTTGACTTATGACAGGTACTTTCTGAGGTAGAATTAACAAAATGAGGAAACCCTATGTTATACCTGCAAGTGTGGATCTATGACACATGTATCAAATGGACCTTAATCGATGATGGGGCAGCAATTAACATAGTTCCTTTTTCCCTATTCGAGAGGATGGGCTATGGGCACACTAACATCACTGCTTCATGAGATACTCTACATGGGTATGATAATCTATAGACCACCGCCATTAGCAAGATTACCCTCCCAACCACCTTGGGACCTAAGACCATTCCTACCACATTCTATGTCATCGACAAAGACATGGGATATAATTTGATCCTTGGAAGGCTATGGATACATAGGATGAAAGATGTAACCTCCACATTATTTCAAGAAGCTCGATTCCTGCATTTAGGGAAAATATATGTCACCAAGGGGGATTTAGAACCTTTCAACATAATAAGGACCACAAACACCGTAGAAATCAAAACTCTCAAAGACAAGCCATTACCGAAATAGAGGGAAACGGTTCCCAAGGATAAGACTATTGAGATCATGGAATTGATTGAGTAGGATGAACCACTCTGATCCCTCTTAGAGGTACTCAAGATCAACATCCAAGAGGCTTCCAAACTCTTCCCTTGTATAGGAGAGGAACCACATAGAACTGAAGGCCCAATGTTTGAAACCACCATGTTAGATCTGAGAAATGTAGACCCACACGCTTTCTTAGATGCTGAGGAAGACATATCAGAAGGTTACGCACCATTGTCACTGTTACATGAGTCACACATCCCCGACACACTAGAGGAAATAGGATCATCTAAACTAGTAATGCCCATGGAAGAGGCACATGCTAGTGATAACGAATCAACCAATGTCATAGGATTGCTAACAAGGATGTTCATGGTATCCAAACCAACCGCCTCTACCTTGAATCAATCAAATGAACTTGATGAATGGGAGGCATCTTAGGTGCAAATCAAAATGGTAGAAAGACTTCCCAATGAGGATGAAGAAAGTGAAGGCCTCTTTCACACAGAATGGAAGATGCGAGTGACAGTTGATGTTGACAACCCTGTCATCTTTGAACTCCCACACAGTTACATAGGATATGCCATGGACTTAAGACCGGAGCCCAATGGGAGGACGAGTATAAGCTTTCTCCCTCCCAATGAACAAAGGGAGCCACAAAACCCTCTTGAACTATTCCAATTCTTACAAAGAATCCAAGAGAGGCCTGAAATAAAAATCTACATGCAAGAACAATTTGATCTGTTGATAGAATTACTCAAATGTGAAAGAGCCATGCATTAGACCCCCTCCCATCAGTATGCCTTTCAAGATTTATTGCATCTCACAATACCAAGGGAAACCACTGAGTTAGCACCAATGGATTCAAGTGATGAACCCTACAGAATCGAAGAATTGGTCTTGAGAAGAGGTAGTACGAAAAATAAGAAAAAGAGATGAAAAAGAGTCTTTTCGAAAGATTGGAAAGGCCCCTACATGGTTAAATAAGATATTAGAAATGATACTTATCTCTTGTATACAATGGAGGGGAGGAATTTGGTGAAGTGGTCAATGCCTTTCACCTCAAGAAATATTATGTCTAAAAAACTAAAAAAAAAATCATAAAAAAAAAATATATATATATATATAAAACAAAGATGCCAAAAACAATTTGTTTCTTGTATTTCTGTATGATTCTGTTCATCTTTCATTATTGTTAGTGATTTTCTCTTGTGCTATTTTCCTTGCAGTAAGGTGCCTTGGGTCGGCTGGATATACGTCATCCTTTCAAGACCTAGAGATTCCCCATCTTTCACAATCACCATTATCTCCCTTCATTCCCAGTGATTCTACTCAAACCTAGCTCTTAGCTTTACACTGATCCCAGTCTTAATGAGTCAAGATTTTAGGTCTAAATGGAGTCAGTATTCAAACCTACAGTGTTCAAAGGAAGCTTGCAAGTAGACCTTCCCGTTTCTTCCCTAGTAGTAGAGAAGTCCGACTAGATTACGAAAACTTTAGGTGGTGCTTAGCCCCTTATCTTTCTTGGCCAAAAATGTTAGGGAGATCAAAACTATGAAGGAAGCAATCTAAGATTCGAGTGAATAAAAAAATGAGTGATCAAAACATAAGTGTCAAAAAAGTGAAAATTTGAGAGATCAAAGTATGGCATATCAAAGTTCTTGAAAGCATTCATTTCTTGCAAAATCAAAATCCAAAAAATGAGAAAAGTCAAGTGAGGAAAATACAAAAAAAAAGAGTGAAGGAGAGAAGATTGTTGAACGTCCATACTCTTGGGTGGAGATCAGTCTAATCTCGAAGCCTCAAGAGTGACATTCTAATAGAGAAAGAAAGGTACAAAGCACACACACACACACTAGTTGAGCTCAACCGACAAGTCCAGTAGTCTCTAAGATCATCTTCTATCTAGGGACCCTTGTTCTTTCCCAAATATCCTTTACCTTAGGTCTATCTTGCTTTCCATCTATGATCTAAGTCTAACAAACATCAAAAAAATTTGTTACTTATCTAAGTTGAAAGCTTGTTAGATTGTCTTATCTAGATAAAGATCAGTGTTTAGCCTTAAGAAAAATCCTCAAAATTAGAAACACTCTATAATTCATTTCACTCCCGACTTGTGTTTTCCCTAAATCCTATCTCACAACCTTGAATAGGTCTATTATATCAGGACAACCCGCCATCCCCTGAATCAAAAATTGTATTTAAAAGCAGTCATTTTGTTTGTTCCACATTACATTCATGCTAAAATTGTAAAACATCTCAAAGCAATAAAGTTCAATGTTGTATCTCGTGGTGTTCAGTAGAAGTGCACGTTTCCTATCTTCATCCATCATCTGATCATATCCATTTCGCACTACCACCTAACGATAACCTATCATTTTGGATTGATGCTCTATCGACAGTGTTACCTTAACAACCTAAGGTTTATCCAGTATCCTATTGCCCTTGAACTACGTCACCTCTGCAACTTCATGTAGGCAAGGCTGTCTTATACTGATACGCCATCGAGGCTCCTTTCCCATCCGTTCCATACCTTTTACCATCACCTAGGTCTTAGGTCCATAATTCACCCCAAACTACGTTGCCTCTGCATTATCACGTAGGTAAGGCCATTTAGTAATGAGCCCCCGAGGCACTAGGTCATTCCCTTAGGGCCTGTTTCTTCGTATCCATTGTCAATTCATCCACAATAAATCAAACCTTCACCTGACTGGGGGCAAGTCCTCGACCTGGTTGCAGAGTTGGATTCTGCAATGCCACATGTTCTAAGAGGGTACCAATAAGGATTGTGATATCTTTCACAAGACAAACAAGTGCAGCAAAGCATGCTTCCAAACAAAAAATTTGACGCAAGACATCAACCTATCCAAAGAAAAACAAACAAGTACCTAAACACTCGAAATGATTTTATCTAAATTATGGCAAGAAGACACATCTAATGTAAGAATGTTTTGTGTTTGTGAGCAAGTTAAGTTATAGAGTCTTGATTTTTGTTATCATGTCTTTCTACGGTACTCAAGGATGTCAAAAACTAGAGATGCTATGATGAGGGCATGATTATTTTTATTTGTCTGTTGCTTGTGGGTTTATCTTTAGTAACATGAAGCCTTGTCTAAAGAAATACTCAGGTCATCTAGATTCAAATTTGACTAGATGCTTGTATTAGCTTGCTATATCAAAATCCATGTAAGGGATACTCAAGTCATGGTTTAATTATACCTAGATGCTTGTATTTTCTTACAACATTTTAAAACACACAAAAAAAGTGCCCAATAATGAAATCAAGAACTTCAAAATACTTGCAATATCAAGATGACAATCCGCATCCATGTGCATCCATTTACATTTCATTTAACATCCATAAATAAAGATTCTTTTGCAAGTGTCTGTGAGTAAAGGCTTGTGATTCCTTCGTTAACTTCTCTTCTGTCAATCACCTTTCTATCTATCATCATGGCTTTCATCGAGTCTCTTCTACAAATGATCAAAATGTAAGTCCATCCTTAATCCATGCCAATCAAGTCAAGTCAATCTTGTCAAATTATCCAATCGCAATCAGTGGTCTTGATCCTAATCTTGTCGTAAAGTAACTTAGTCAATCATAATTATCACTGGGATATATCTTTCCTATGCCTATCATGTTGATCTAGGGATATATTGTTCCCCACAATGAAAAACATTATCGTCAATCATTATCGATTAATCATTGGTTTACCACTGGACAGGGGTAATACCTTGTTTGTTATTGTATCACTTGTGCATACTTGCTTACTTGCTTGTGTGTGTTATCATTTGTTCTATTTTCTTCACCCTAACCTAACTGTTCAACCTTTTTCATCGTGAGACTGTCCATCTCACACCCTCAAAACTTTCTTCCCATCCAAACTCCCGAGGGGGCATCCTATAGTCGTTAAACCTGTACCACGGGAAAACTGAGGCATGTATCATTATTAGAAAATTGTATTCTTTGAGGCAACATTGTAAACTACATTGCATCAAAGAGGAGCAAAATGTATACACATAAAAATAACACGACTCTATCTAAATAAATATTCTTAATATTTATTCCATTTAATTCCTCTATCAATAAATAAATAAATCAATTTATTTATTTGGTTCATATTCCTCCAAAAAATTAAATAAAATCATTTATTTAATTAAAATCTTCCAAAATTCTTCTAATGTCATTCTAAATTAAATAATACCAAATTATTTAATTGAATTCTTCTAAATTTAAGTCATCTTCTATATTTAAATAAATTGAAATATTTATTTAAATTATTCTATTTTCCTCCAAAAGTGAATTAACACCAAAATTAATTCATGCAAATCCATGTGCACACTTAATTGAATTTTTTAATATTTAATTAGTTGTTCTCTCACCCACATGTCCTTTTTATCCTCCAGTTCTAATTAGTTAACTCATAAATCAAATCAGTTAACTAGTTAGTCTATTATGTTAACTAATTAATCAATTTAGTTAACTCTTCATTCTATTATGTTAACTCCTCTTGTTGCATGAAGGAACAAGACACTTGTCCTATTCCTATTCAAGCACATCCTCTCAAGTTTCTTCAACCGTTGGTCCTCTTGTTCATTCTATACCATTGATCTTCTCTCTCACGAGTCTATAAGTACAACCCTTTTCCTCCATTTCAATCATCTAAGATTTTAGTAAACTTACTCTGCAGGAATCATAGTGCGCCTTTGGCACCAAAACCATATCCATAGCTTGAGATCATCATTACCATTGTATTGAAGATCCTCTTCATTGAAAGAACTATCATAGTCATTCTCTATTGTCATATTGGAGAAAAAAAAAAAAGTGCACCTTCTAAGGGCTTAATTCACAATATGACTAGATTAATTGAGATAGGCGAACAATGGAAGCTACGAAGTAACAAGGTTTGTAAGGTATTGTTCTTTGTGTTTTGAATCTTGATTATTTCTATTTCATTGAGTTATTGGGATATTATTGATATATTGATATTGTTATACATTTTCCTGTAACACATACAGTTACATAAACATAGATTGAAATAGAACTACATATTGTGAGTGACTAATCCCTTTGTATCTTGATCCTGTTGATACAAGGTACGTAGACAGTCTAGCAAACGAAGAATGTTTCCAATACTCAAGTACAAAAGAATGGTGAGGTATTTGGTTCTTTGCTTCTATAAATATTGTGACTCTAACTATTTGAATAGTGTTGTAGGGGCACATTAACATAAGATTATAGGTAATAAGAATATAGATTGTTGTTGCAAAAGCAATTAATAGAAATGGAGGCAAGTTATAATAAAAGACTTAAGGTATGTGTTGATCTTTTATTCTTATAAGCTATCTTGACTAATGTATCTTCTCTCTTCACCAAGTTAAGATTGGTGATCTTTTTAGGTCTTGATGATTTTAGGAATCTAAGCTCTAGTTGTCTAACTTCTGTAACATTTAATTGAGCAATTCTTTAAAATTAATAAGCAATGTTTTTATGAATTTGTATTTATTGCATGTATTGAACAAAATTTTTCTTCCCTTCGCAATTTTCAATTTGGAGTCAGTATTGTTTTCGTATTAAGGAGTTGGGTCCTTACAGTAATATTACTAAAATTGTATGTGAAGATTTTGCTAGTGACTGGAACTCAAAATATCATTACAGTATTGAAATTTTCCAAAATGGAAGGAAGGAAATCTATAATAAAAAACAATCTTGATGCAACTTTAGTACTTAAATTGGAGACCAATAGGACTATAAGATGGTGAAATAAAAATTTAGGTATTAGTCAAGATCCCTTGGAAATAATCTTGAAATTGGTACTTCTAGTAGGGTGCAACATTTATTAAATGATGAGAACCCTGAAACTCATTTCCAAAGACTCGTATAAACAAGGGAAATAGTTACAGAAGAAAATGCTAAGAATGATATAGACTTTCTATTTTGCGATCACCCTATGCAATATTCCCTTATTCTAAACTAGATACCTATGTTCATTCAAATAGTCCTAGAACCCAAAACCTTATGATGCCAAGGAATAATTTAGTGTTGGATGGGGAGGGAAAGCAACATCATGAAACATAAGTAGAATACAAAGATGCCCAAGGGTGATCCCACAATACTGAGTCCCAAACTTGGGACATCCTGATTTTTGTCTAAAATCACATATTTTTTTAAAAAATTAATGATTTAAGCCTTGAGGGGTTCTATCTAAAGGGGTTTAATTGAAAGGAGTTTGATAAAACTAGCTTAGATCAAACCCTCTTAGAAAAAAAGCCCTAATCTTAAATCAAAATCTCTATGGACTCTCCTCCGCACCTATCAAAATGCTAACAAAAAATCAATTTTACTTCACTTTTGGGGGATCAAATGAAGTCATTTAGAAAGTCTATTTTGTAAGCATGTAGCGCTTAGTATAATATTTCCAAAAGTATGATTTTGAATATATTTATTTGATTATTATATTTATTTTCTATTTTCTAGTGAACATAGATTTTTTACCAAATATCAAGGTCTCTATTTCACACACATGAAAAAATAAAAAATAGAGAATTTTTTTTGAAAAACATCTGCACACTAGGTATTGATGTCCTTGTTTCAACAGAAAAACATTTTAATTTGGATACATATAGAAAAAGTTATGTTAAATGGTATAAACCTATGTCTAAATTATAATTAATCTCACTTCAAAAAACTAATAAAAAATATGCAACAAAAAAATTATGAAAAAATATATGCACACTAGATATTTGTATTACAAATCTATGTTTAAAATTTTATAATTTGATAATTTATACAAAAAAAGCTATGATGTATGGTATAAATGTCACTTTTAAAAAATATTGTTATCTATAAAAAATAAGTTATTAGAAGTTGCATAAAAAAATTCACAAAGTATTTCTTATTTTTTTTAAATGCATTTAGAATCTACACACAAAATATCAAAAATCACTAGTTCATATCATCTTCAAATTCTTAATGGTTTAGTTGCTATAGGTGTCAGAAAGTGAAAATTTGATTAAAAATACTGATTACAATGTCCTACTTTGACCGAAAAGTGGAACATGGTATTTTGTGATCACCCCCAAGTAGAAGTAGAAAGAGATGGCTATGATACTCTGGATGATGAAATTAAATAACAATTAGCTGACCCTGCTGCTATAACTACCACAACTTGTCTCTGACATGTGTCATCCAAAAAAAGGGCTAAGTAAGCCATTTTGATTCCCATCTCACTAAAGCCATATGATAAAATCAAAACATTTCTAAGCAACGAGTCAATGCCAAAATAGTCCTTGACTACTTAGTCCTTGCACATCACTGATGCTAGAATAATCACTCATCCCTTGGATGCCCCCTTGCCCCCATACATCCCATTTGATATGGCTCAAGTCCTAAGTCAAATTAGAATTCAACTTCTTTTGTTAGAAGCCATGACAATCCTTGAGTATAGGGGTAGAAACATATCATACTTAGGGGAAATTCCAATGATCTTAGACGAAGGAAAGCCTAAGTGTGATGTCTTGAATTCAATTGAAGATCCGGAGATCTATTTAGTGACAACTTCTGCAAAATACCACTCTATTGTAGACCCTTTCTTTGTCTCTACTGATAAATGGGAAGGTGATTCATATATGTATGATAGACTCTAGTGCATCCATTAGTGTAATGCCAAAATAAATTATGAACTAGCTTGGTCTAAAGATCTCAAAATCATATAGTAAATGCTTTGCCATGGACTCTAGGGAGACACCTATTGTTGGAATAATTAATGGGTTTGATTTCAAGCTTGCTATGTTTCTAGAGAAAGTATATTCAATGAATATTATAATTGTTGATCTCCCAACAAGGTGGAGAATGCTCTGGTCAAGAAGTTGGTCTACCACTATAGGGGGAAGTATCCAGATGAATTCTTCTTATACTACAATCCCTATGGATGGAAAAGAGGTAAAGTTGATGGGTGAAAAAAAGATGTCATACATGGTTGAAAATATTACTGATAAATTTGATTGAGTCTACTACATAGACACTAGTATGAATTGCTTTGTAGGAAGTGTTTATAGTGAGCATAATGGGTATATCCTGCAGCCTTACTAAAGAATAACTAGATAGATCATAATGGTGTGTGGAGGATGTTCTTTCATGGAGCTTGCTCTAGAGAAGGGTCTTGTGCTAGGGTATTGCTCATCCTGCCTAACTAAGAGATATTTAGATTCCATTTCAAGTTGAAATTTTATTGCACAAATAATATTGTTGAGTATGAGGGATTAATCCTTGGGATGAATATTACCCTCAAGCATAGCATTATTAATTTAGCAATATATGTTGACTCTTAGTTTGTGATTTCTCAAATAAAAGGAAAGTATGCAACAAAGAACAAGAGGTTGAGGCAATATAGAAATGCGACCTTAGAAACCATTGAGTTTCTTTAGGCTTTTGGCATTGAATGGATTGAGAGGGAAGAGAACACTATTTTTGATAACTTGGCCACCATGTAAATAAAGTTCAACAAAAAATTGATATCCCCATTGTGCACTACAAACATTGAGGTGCTCACTAGGCCAACAATACATGACAATATTTATGGTTGGTAGGTATTTGACAATGACAGTCAAATATATCAGTTCATGAATTGTTTGGGAGAATTTGCAGAGCAATGTATTGATTAGTAGCCCATGGTGGGGATGGTGGATGGAAAAGAATATTTTTATTGTAATGAAATTGAATCTAGGTGAAAATAAATACAATCGCTCAAGGTTTGGTAGCTCTAAAAAGAACATTTGATGGTGTTGATAGATTTAAAGCTAAATCCCAACCAATAAATGAGAAGGATGTGGAGAAGATTAATCTAGGAATTAAATCAACACCCAAGCATGTGTATGTACATTGGAAATAAATTAAGCCCTACAATCAAGAAAATACTAATTAGCTTGCTAAGAAATTTTAAAATATGTTTGCATAGTCCTATGAAAAACTTAAAACATACAAAGAGGATTTATTTCAGCATGAGATTCCATTCAAGTAAGATGCTAAACCATTCATGCAGAAATACATACATATAAATCCTACTTTGGCTCCCAAGATGCAATAAGTACTTGCTAAGCTTAGAGATGGATGAATTATCAAGCCACTCAACATTCAACCTGGGTGTCAAATTTAGTCCCTGTTAGAAAGAAGAATGGTGACATAAGACTATGTGTTGATATCAAGAACTTGAACGTTTCCTCTCTCAATGAGAACTACCCATTGCCAAACATGGAAGCCATGCTGCAAAAGGTCACTAGATGTGAGTTATTATCTATGATAGATGGTTTCTAAAAATATACTTAGGTGAAAGTCAAGGGATCAAATTAGTATAACACCACATTTACCACACTATGGGCTACCTATGCTTATGTTTGAATGTCATTTGGATTAACAAATGTTAGAGCTACTTTCTAGAGAAGAGTAGATGTGGCATTTGTTGATGTCATTGATGACGTCTTATTTGTCTATCAAGATGACTTAACAACATTCTCCAAAATAGATTCCTAGCATTGTGAACACCTTGAAAAGATTTTCTAACACTACCTAGAATATGGAATTTATTTGAATCCCAAGAAGTCCATCTTTTGTGTAGAAGAGGGGAAGCTTTGTGGTTATATTATATCAAAGGTTGGTGAAAGTAATTGATAAAATTATAATACCCAAAAAAGTTAAAGGAATCTAGTCATTCTTTGGGCAAATCAAATTTGTTAGGAGATTCATTCCAAACTTCGTTAAAAGACCAATTTAATCTCTCTGATGATGGAAAAAGGACAAGACATAGATTGAAAAGGGGACCCAACTAAGTTCTTCAAAGGAATCAAAGAAGCCATTAAGCAGGCTCTAGTATTGACCAACTCTAATTTTCTCCAAGCCTTTCTAGTTTTTTTCTTTTGCTTTATTCCACACCATAGTTGTAGTGCTGCCACAAAAAAATGATGACGGTTATGAGTAGCCTATATCATTCTTTAGCAAATCTCTCCAAAATGTTGAACTAAAATATAATATTATGGAGAAATAGGCCTATTTTTTGGTGAAGGTAGTAAATAAATTCAAACCATATCATAATGGAGCAAGGGTCATCGTATACATACCTTGTTCTACCATAGAAGGCATTTTTACTCAACAAGAAGTAATTGGAAAAAGATGCAAATGGATCAACAAGATCCAAGAATTTGACATGGAAAACTAGATTACTAAGTTAAATAGAGGTCAAGGATTGGCCAAACTCATGACCAGAATAAGATTTCAAAGTAGTTGATGTGAATGAGGTTAGCATTGACAAAGAGGATCAACAATGCAAACTCAATAGCTCCAAGTGGTATGAGGATATAATTCATTATTTTCTAACTCTAAATTGTCCTCTAAGGTTAGATAAGAACCAAGAGAGAATATTAAATTTGAGAGCTCATAAGTATGTACTAGTTGACAATGATCTCATGTGGAGGCACCTTGAAGGATTGCTACTGAAATGTTCATCTGAAGAAGAAGTTGCAAAAATAACAACACAGTTCAACCAAGGAGACTATGGTGGACATTTCAAGGCTAATACAATAGCACATAAGATTTTAATAATTGGGTATTGGTGGCCCACTGTATTTGCTAATGTGACAAAAGAAATTAGAAGATGTGATCCATGTTAGAGTTTCTCATGTAAGATGAAATATGTCAGGGCTTTAGGTGATCCCACAATACTATATCCCACTTTTTGGCCAAAGTGGGACATTGAAATCAACATTTTAAACCAAATTTTCACTTTTTGACACCTATAGCAACTAATCTATTAAGAATTTGAAGATGATGTGAACTAGTAATTTTTGAGATTTTGTGAATAGATTCTAAATGTAACTTTAAAAAAATTTAAAGAAATAATTTGTGAATTTTTTAGCATAACTTTTAACAACTTATTTTTTTATAATTAACAGTATTTTTAAAAAGTGACGTTTATACCATACAACATAACTTTTTTATAGAAAGGATAAAATTATAAATTTTTAAATGTAGATGTTTTTCAATAATTTTTGTTGCATATTTTTTAAATGAAATTAATTATAATTTAGACATAGGTTTATAACATACAACATAACTTTTTCTGTATGTATCCAAATTAACATTTTTTTTTTAAACAAGCACATCAATACCTAGTGTACAAACATTTTTTAGATTTTCTTTTCTATATTTTATGATTCATGGCGAGGAAGTGCATGAATCTAAGTCTATTGAGGTGGAATCTTCACCTCTTCCAACCCCAGATCTTTTTTCTTGATGAGTGGGAAAGGGATCTTCAGGATTTTGATCCTTATGACACCACTAAAGCAACTAACTTGGGGACCTACATGATCCATGAAGGGGATTCTTTAGTCCCTTATATACTGAAACTAGATGATGACTCTAATAGCCAATGGAAAATGTTCTTTGATGGTGCCAAGAGCATAAATAGAGTTGGTACAAGTGTTTTACTAGTCTCTCCAACTGGTGAGACATTGTATTTTGCTCATAGACTGCATTTTTCCTGCACCAACAATATAGTAGAGTACGAGGCATTGGTTCATGGTTTGCTTATTGCTGAGAAGAAAAATATCAAGCATTTGGAGATCTTTGGAGACACTAAGTTGATGGTCCACCAAGTCAAAGAAAAATGTGCCATGAAAAACCAGCTCCTAAGAGCTTACAGACATAGAGTTTGGGGCCTGTTTGAGGGTTTGGATGCTCTCAACCTACAGGTAATCCCAAGAAAATTGAATGCTGAGGTAGACTAATTGGCAATAGTTGGCGCTTGGTCTCTCCAACTATAGACCTCTTTTAGCATCCTAATCAGTATGTAAAAATGATAATTAGGCTAGGGTAAGTGCAAGAAGATGGGGGGCCAAAAAGGGGTCTTAAGTGGCCACTTTTTTTCTGAAATCAGGAAATACTGGCCTTGGATGAGAAATTGAGCATAGTTACACTCAAAATTTAGAGATGCAACCAAAACAATGTTCGTAGTGCTCCGAGTCTACTTTCTAAACTACTATTTTTTTTTGAAAATGGCATAGATTAAGGGGTTCAAAAGAGGGAGCCACAGAAATTGGTGTTGTTTCTGTCAAAAAAACATAACATAGCATGTTTTGTGGCTCCCTCAAAAGGTCAACTTTTTTTTGGTATTTTTAAAATCGCTTCAGTGAGAAATTAGCTAATAGCATGTAGTTTATGCCCGATTTTTCTGATAATTTTTTGATGAATATTTGATTTTTTACTAATTTTTAAAGTGGACACATCCTAAAAAACAGAATTTTGGCCGTGCTACCCCTATAAATTTTGAAAACTAATTGAAAATCATTTTTTTATTTTTTTAATATTTGTAGAATGGAGTCTAGTTTCTAAATATGTAATTTTTTTGAAATTTGAATGAATAGTTATTTTACAATGAAAAAAAGACCAAATAGTGGTTTTTGCATAAAAACGGACACACAAACAAAAGAAATTAAAGATGAAAGGCTTAACATTGTTAAAATGTGAAAAAAATCACATCGTCAAATAGCTAAGAGAAAGCCTAACATTACCCATGTGTTCGATTTGTTCAACCTTGAAACACGTGCAAATCTGAGGGTTAGCACGAACGAAATTATGTGAAATTTTGAAGAATACAGAAAAACACGTCTGTGACTGTTCATAAGGCACTCCAAGCCTTTGGGTTGGAAATCCAAAGCAAATCCCAAGCCCAAGGCTTGGGATTCCCAAAGCAAGAAATAACGCGAGCGCGTTATAACGCGCTCGCGTTATTTATTGCCTTACATTTTTCCCGCAAGCCTGTCTTTTCCCATGTTTGACATAACGCGAGCGCGTTATAACGCGCTCGCGTTATGTCCCACTCAAATTTTTTTACATTCAAGGCTATTCATCATGAGGGTTAAGGCATAAAGGATAGAGTTGAAAGGTTTACAGATAAGGGATTAGCGTTTAAGGTATAGTATCGAACCCGTTGAGGGTCTAGGAATAGGGATAGCGTTTAAGGTTTAGGGATGAGGGATGACAGATTACGGTTGAGGGTCGAGGGATCAAAGTTAAGGGTTGAGGGATTAGGGTTTGACATTAAGGGTTGAGGGTTGAGGTTCAAGGGTCAAGGGTTTAGGGATAGGGTTTAGGGTCGAGGGATTAGGGTTAAAGTAGAGTGTGGAGGGTGTAAGGATTAGGGATAGGGTTGGAGGGTTTAGGGATAAGGGATTAGGGTTTAAGGTATAGTATCAAGTCTGTTGAGAGTTTAGGAATAGGGATAGCATTTAGGGATTAGGGATGAGGGATTATAGTTGAGGGATGATGGATTAGGGTTGAGGGTTGAGGGATTAGGGTTTAGGGATAAGGTTTAGGGTTGAGGGTTTAGGATTAGGGTTTAGGGTTGACGGATTAGCATTTAATGTCGAGGTTAGGGTTAGAGTGTTGAGGGTAGAGGGATTAGGGATAGGGTTTAGGGTTTAAGGTTTAAGGATTGAGGGTTGAGGCTTTAGGGATGAGGGTTTAAGGCTTAAGATATAGTGTCAAGTGTTGAGGGTGTAGGGATACGGTTTAAGTTTTAAGGGTTAAGGGTTGAGGGATATGGATTAGGGTTTAAGGTATAGTGTTGAGGGTCGAGGGATTAGAGTTAAGGGTTGAGGGATTAGGGTTTGACGTTGAGGGTTGAGGGTTGAGGTTCGAGGGTCAAGGGTTTAGGGATAGGGTTGAGGGTCGAGGAATTAGGGTTAAAGTAGAGTGTGGATGGTATAAGGATTAGGGATAGGGTTGGAGGGTTTAGGGATAAGGGATTAGGGTTTAAGGTATATTATCGATTCTGTTGAGGGTGTAGGAATAGGGATAGCATTTAGGGTTTAGGGATGAAGGATTAGAGTTGGGGGATGACAGATTAGGGTTGAGGGTTGAGGGATTAGGGTTTAGGGATAAGGTTTAGGGTTGAGGGATGAGGGATTAGGGTTTAAGGTATAGTGTTGAGGGTTTAGGGATAGGGTTTAGGGTTGAGGGATTAGGATTTGACGTTGAGGGTTGAGGGTTGAGGTTCGAGGGTCAAGGGTTTAGGGATAGGGTTGAGGGTCGAGGAATTAGGGTTAAAGTAGAGTGTGGAGGGATGACGGATGATAGATTAGGGTTGAGGGTTGAGGGATTAGGGTTTGATGTTGAGGGTTGAGGGTTTAGGGTTAGGGTTGAGAGATGAGGGATCAGAGTTAAGGGTTGAGGGATTAGGGTTTGACGTCGAGGGCTGAGGTTCAAGGGTCAAGGGTTTAGGGATAGGGTTGAGGTTGAAGGGATTAGGGTTTAGGGACAAGGTTTAGGGTTAGGGTTGAGGGATTAGGGTTTAAGGTATAGTGTTGAGGGTTTAGGGATAGGGTTTAGGGTTGAGGGATTAGAGTGAAGGGTTGAGGGATTAGAATTTGGCATTGAGGGTTTAGGGTTTAGGATCAGGGTTGAAGGTCGAGGGATTAGAGTTAAGGGTTGAGGGATTAGGGTTTGATGTTGAGGGTTGAGGGTTGAGGTTCGAGGGTCAAGGGTTTAGGGATAGGGTTGAGGGTCGAGGAATTAGGGTTAAAGTAGAGTGTGGAGGGATGACAGATGATAGATTAGGGTTGAGGGTTGAGGGATTAGGGTTTGATGTTGAGGGTTGAGGGTTTAGGGTTAGGGTTGAGAGATGAGGGATCAGAGTTAAGGGTTGAGGGATTAGGGTTTGACGTCGAGGGCTGAGGTTCGAGGGTCAAGGGTTTAGGGATAGGGTTGAGGTTGAAGGGATTAGGGTTTAGGGACAAGGTTTAGGGTTAGGGTTGAGGGATTAGGGTTTAAGGTATAGTGTTGAGGGTTTAGGGATAGGGTTTAGGGTTGAGGGATTAGAGTGAAGGGTTGAGGGATTAGAATTTGGCATTGAGGGTTTAGGGTTTAGGATCAGGGTTAAAGGTCGAGGGATTAGAGTTAAGGGTTGAGGGATTAGGGTTTGATGTTGAGGGTTGAGGGTTGAGGTTCGAGGGTCAAGGGTTTAGGGATAGGGTTGAGGGTCGAGGAATTAGGGTTAAAGTAGAGTGTGGAGGGATGACGGATGATAGATTAGGGTTGAGGGTTGAGGGATTAGGGTTTGATGTTGAGGGTTGAGGGTTTAGGGTTAGGGTTGAGAGATGAGGGATCAGAGTTAAGGGTTGAGGGATTAGGGTTTGACGTCGAGGGCTGAGGTTCGAGGGTCAAGGGTTTAGGGATAGGGTTGAGGTTGAAGGGATTAGGGTTTAGGGACAAGGTTTAGGGTTAGGGTTGAGGGATTAGGGTTTAAGGTATAGTGTTGAGGGTTTAGGGATAGGGTTTAGGGTTGAGGGATTAGAGTGAAGGGTTGAGGGATTAGAATTTGGCGTTGAGGGTTTAGGGTTTAGGATCAGGGTTGAAGGTCGAGGGATTAGAGTTAAGGGTTGAGGGATTAGGGTTTGATGTTGAGGGTTGAGGGTTGAGGTTCGAGGGTCAAGGGTTTAGGGATAGGGTTGAGGGTCGAGGAATTAGGGTTAAAGTAGAGTGTGGAGGGATGACGGATGATAGTTTAGGGTTGAGGGTTGAGGGATTAGGGTTTGATGTTGAGGGTTGAGGGTTTAGGGTTAGGGTTGAGAGATGAGGGATCAGAGTTAAGGGTTTCAAGGGATTAGGGTTTGACGTCGAGGGCTGAGGTTCGAGGGTCAAGGGTTTAGGGATAGGGTTGAGGTTGAAGGGATTAGGGTTTAGGGACAAGGTTTAGGGTTAGGGTTGAGGGATTAGGGTTTAAGGTATAGTGTTGAGGGTTTAGGGATAGGGTTTAGGGTTGAGGGATTAGAGTGAAGGGTTGAGGGATTAGAATTTGGCGTTGAGGGTTTAGGGTTTAGGATCAGGGTTGAAGGTCGAGGGATTAGAGTTAAGGGTTGAGGGATTAGGGTTTGATGTTGAGGGTTGAGGGTTGAGGTTAGAGGGTCAAGGGTTTAGGGATAGGGTTGAGGGTCGAGGAATTAGGGTTAAAGTAGAGTGTGGAGGGATGACGGATGATAGATTGGGGTTGAGGGTTGAGGGATTAGGGTTTGATGTTGAGGGTTGAGGGTTTAGGGTTAGGGTTGAGAGATGAGGGATCAGAGTTAAGGGTTTCAAGGGATTAGGGTTTGACGTCGAGGGCTGAGGTTCGAGGGTCAAGGGTTTAGGGATAGGGTTGAGGTTGAAGGGATTAGGGTTTAGGGACAAGGTTTAGGGTTAGGGTTGAGGGATTAGGGTTTAAGGTATAGTGTTGAGGGTTTAGGGATAGGGTTTAGGGTTGAGGGATTAGAGTGAAGGGTTGAGGGATTAGAATTTGGCATTGAGGGTTTAGGGTTTAGGATCAGGGTTGAAGGTCGAGGGATTAGAGTTAAGGGTTGAGGGATTAGGGTTTGATGTTGAGGGTTGAGGGTTGAGGTTCGAGGGTCAAGGGTTTAGGAATAGGGTTGAGGGTCGAGGAATTAGGGTTAAAGTAGAGTGTGGAGGGATGACGGATGATAGATTAGGGTTGAGGGTTGAGGGATTAGGGTTTGATGTTGAGGGTTGAGGGTTTAGGGTTAGGGTTGAGAGATGAGGGATCAGAGTTAAGGGTTGAGGGATTAGGGTTTGACGTCGAGGGCTGAGGTTCGAGGGTCAAGGGTTTAGGGATAGGGTTGAGGTTGAAGGGATTAGGGTTTAGGGACAAGGTTTAGGGTTAGGGTTGAGGGATTAGGGTTTAAGGTATAGTGTTGAGGGTTTAGGGATAGGGTTTAGGGTTGAGGGATTAGAGTGAAGGGTTGAGGGATTAGAATTTAGCGTTGAGGGTTTAGGGTTTAGGATCAAGGTTGAAGGTCGAGGGATTAGAGTTAAGGGTTGAGGGATTAGGGTTTGATGTTGAGGGTTGACGGTTGAGGTTCGAGGGTCAAGGGTTTAGGGATAGGGTTGAGGGTCGAGGAATTAGGGTTAAAGTAGAGTGTGGAGGGATGACGGATGATAGATTAGGGTTGAGGGTTGAGGGATTAGGGTTTGATGTTGAGGGTTGAGGGTTTAGGGTTAGGGTTGAGAGATGAGGGATCAGAGTTAAGGGTTTCAAGGGATTAGGGTTTGACGTCGAGGGCTGAGGTTCGAGGGTCAAGGGTTTAGGGATAGGGTTGAGGTTGAAGGGATTAGGGTTTAGGGACAAGGTTTAGGGTTAGGGTTGAGGGATTAGGGTTTAAGGTATAGTGTTGAGGGTTTAGGGATAGGGTTTAGGGTTGAGGGATTAGAGTGAAGGGTTGAGGGATTAGAATTTGGCGTTGAGGGTTTAGGGTTTAGGATCAGGGTTGAAGGTCGAGGGATTAGAGTTAAGGGTTGAGGGATTAGGGTTTGATGTTGAGGGTTGAGGGTTGAGGTTCAAGGGTCAAGGGTTTAGGGATAGGGTTGAGGGTCGAGGAATTAGGGTTAAAGTAGAGTGTGGAGGGATGACGGATGATAGATTAGGGTTGAGGGTTGAGGGATTAGGGTTTGATGTTGAGGGTTGAGGGTTTAGGGTTAGGGTTGAGAGATGAGGGATCAGAGTTAAGGGTTTCAAGGGATTAGGGTTTGACGTCGAGGGCTGAGGTTTGAGGGTCAAGGGTTTAGGGATAGGGTTGAGGTTGAAGGGATTAGGGTTTAGGGACAAGGTTTAGGGTTAGGGTTGAGGGATTAGGGTTTAAGGTATAGTGTTGAGGGTTTAGGGATAGGGTTTAGGGTTGAGGGATTAGAGTGAAGGGTTGAGGGATTAGAATTTGGCGTTGAGGGTTTAGGGTTTAGGATCAGGGTTGAAGGTCGAGGGATTAGAGTTAAGGGTTGAGGGATTAGGGTTTGATGTTGAGGGTTGAGGGTTGAGGTTCGAGGGTCAAGGGTTTAGGGATAGGGTTGAGGGTCGAGGAATTAGGGTTAAAGTAGAGTGTGGAGGGATGACGGATGATAGATTAGGGTTGAGGGTTGAGGGATAAGGGTTTGATGTTGAGGGTTGAGGGTTTAGGGTTAGGGTTGAGAGATGAGGGATCAGAGTTAAGGGTTTCAAGGGATTAGGGTTTGACGTCGAGGGCTGAGGTTTGAGGGTCAAGGGTTTAGGGATAGGGTTGAGGTTGAAGGGATTAGGGTTTAGGGACAAGGTTTAGGGTTAGGGTTGAGGGATTAGGGTTTAAGGTATAGTGTTGAGGGTTTAGGGATAGGGTTTAGGGTTGAGGGATTAGAGTGAAGGGTTGAGGGATTAGAATTTGGCGTTGAGGGTTTAGGGTTTAGGATCAGGGTTGAAGGTCGAGGGATTAGAGTTAAGGGTTGAGGGATTAGGGTTTGATGTTGAGGGTTGAGGGTTGAGGTTCGAGGGTCAAGGGTTTAGGGATAGGGTTGAGGGTCGAGGAATTAGGGTTAAAGTAGAGTGTGGAGGGATGACGGATGATAGATTAGGGTTGAGGGTTGAGGGATAAGGGTTTGATGTTGAGGGTTGAGGGTTTAGGGTTAGGGTTGAGAGATGAGGGATCAGAGTTAAGGGTTTCAAGGGATTAGGGTTTGACGTCGAGGGCTGAGGTTCGAGGGTCAAGGGTTTAGGGATAGGGTTGAGGTTGAAGGGATTAGGGTTTAGGGACAAGGTTTAGGGTTAGGGTTGAGGGATTAGGGTTTAAGGTATAGTGTTGAGGGTTTAGGGATAGGGTTTAGGGTTGAGGGATTAGAGTGAAGGGTTGAGGGATTAGAATTTGGCGTTGAGGGTTTAGGGTTTAGGATCAGGGTTGAAGGTCGAGGGATTAGAGTTAAGGGTTGAGGGATTAGGGTTTGATGTTGAGGGTTGAGGGTTGAGGTTCGAGGGTCAAGGGTTTAGGGATAGGGTTGAGGGTCGAGGAATTAGGGTTAAAGTAGAGTGTGGAGGGATGACGGATGATAGATTAGGGTTGAGGGTTGAGGGATTAGGTTTTGATGTTGAGGGTTGAGGGTTTAGGGTTAGGGTTGAGAGATGAGGGATCAGAGTTAAGGGTTGAGGGATTAGGGTTTGACGTCGAGGGCTGAGGTTCGAGGGTCAAGGGTTTAGGGATAGGGTTGAGGTTGAAGGGATTAGGGTTTAGGGACAAGGTTTAGGGTTAGGGTTGAGGGATTAGGGTTTAAGGTATAGTGTTGAGGGTTTAGGGATAGGGTTTAGGGTTGAGGGATTAGAGTGAAGGGTTGAGGGATTAGAATTTGGCGTTGAGGGTTTAGGGTTTAGGATCAGGGTTGAAGGTCGAGGGATTAGAGTTAAGGGTTGAGGGATTAGGGTTTGATGTTGAGGGTTAAGGTTCGAGGGTTTGATGTTGAGGGTTGAGGGTTGAGGTACATTTCGGTGTGACATTTAAATTGTCTTGCCGATATACACTGTAAAGGTTATTTTGTGGACTTTCAAGGATTTTTTCACCTGTGTTAATGTTCAACTTGTTTCGCTCTGCATCAAGGGATTACGGTTTGACGTTGAGGGCTGAGGTTCGAGGGTCAAGGGTTTAGGGATAGGGTTGAGGTTGAAGGGATTAGGGTTTAGGGACAAGGTTGAGGTTGAGGGATTAGGATTTGACATTGAGGGTTGAGGGTCAAGGGATCAGAGTTGAGGGTTTAGGGTTAAGAGATCTATAGCAGGACAAAACGCAAGCGCGTTATAGCGCGAGCGCGTTATAACGCGAGCATGTTATAACGCGCTCGCGTTTTGTAATTCTACTAAAACGGTAAAAAAGTGGTTACCCCCGTGATCCAGGCCCACATGCTCTATTTTCTTACTGATTCTGCGCGTGCTCCGACAAAAAAGAAGTGCTTTCATGCTATTAGGAAGTTCACATGCACATTTGACACATTGTACCACCTTTGCATGATCTTTCCACCACCTTTTCTGCTTTGCCAACTTGAGAAGGAGGAAATAACATAGTTTTCAAACCAAATTTGATATATATCTATACAAGTTTCAATTTTTGTAGTATTGCAATGTTAATTTTGATTCAATTTTAAGAATTTAACATTGAAAAGGAAGCAAGTGGTGAAAAACTCAAATTGTTGAGGAGTTTGATGCAAGAAGATAAAAACACTACATAATTGGGTACTCTCTCCATTCAAATCTTCATTTTTTAGGTATGTCAAGTCTTTACATGCATGTTCTTTACATTTTCCTTATTTCGGATTGAATTACTTTATCATGCATTATCATACATGTTTAAAATAGACACATTTCCAATCAAGAAAGCAACCTACAATCTCACATGATGCCATGTATATTTTCTACACTTGGGCTCTTTAATAATTATGTGTAATAAACAAACCTTAGTTCATACCATGATGTCAAACTATACAAGAATAAATCCTTACAACATAAAAAAAATACAATCCCACTATTATCATGTATTCATTTCTTAGGAACTAATATTGGTCTCTTTATCATGCTACAGACAAATTCTCCGTCATGCCGAGGAAACGATCAAGAATTAAACCAACACAGGAAGAGATAGAAGCTAAGAATGCAAAGAAAGCAATGGCTATGAGGGAACTTCGTGAGAAGAGGAAATTGGACACGATAAATGAAGACATACCAATTGAAGAGGAACCACAACCATCACAAAGAGATATGGTATTGGCGGCACAAAGAGAACGAATGCAAAAACTTCGTGGTACGAGAGATTTAAATACCATAGTTGGAGACACATCCTTTATCGCAAGACAACATGTAGGGACACCATCTACCACATCTCAAGTTGAGAGTACATCATCACTCACATGTGATGAAGGAGGTACGCCATCGTTCCCACCTCAACCTCAAGGTATGTCATCTATTCCATCTTCGATCGAAGGTATGCCATCTAACCCATCTCATTTAAATATTGATGAAATTCCTAATGTTGAGATGAATTTACCTAACTTGACACCACCTAGAATTTTGCATAGAAAGCCAAAGTATTTGATTGATATTGATGAGAATATTTTGCAGCCAATGGAAGGTAAGATTCCAAAACGCACTTGTAGAAGATATGCTAATAAGATTTGGAGATTGTTCTTTGAAAAGTTAAATGAGACTGCAAGATGTCAACTATTCATTGAAATGATGCGAAGTATAAAGTATAGGTCTATCATGAAGATTCTTGGGTTGAGAACATCAGAGGCTTCAAGTGAAAAATCTATTGTCAAGAATCTAATGAGTGCGTATGAGAGTGTGGGTAACACCTCACGCACAAAAGATAGTAATGCAACACGGCGTGTGATTACATCGACTATAGTAAGTAGTCAAACGAGGAAAGCTCGTCTTATTAGAAAGACAAGTCAAAAATTGAGAATTAATAGGAAAACTTTATCAAGAGCCGTTGGAAGACGCCAAAGAATTGAGGACACTAATGCCAATGAATTATGGGCGTTCTCGGGGAGACTACCACGAAAAGATAAACCAATTGTTGAAGCATTGAGGTCACTAATTGAAGACTTTTGGAAGAATTACACAAGGGTATCTCCGAATCAAAGGGATGTGGTAAGAAGGAGAATTGGTAGTCAGAACCGCGAGCCACATCCAAAGCATTTTTTGGATGAGACTCAAACACAGTTTTATGGTAAATTTCTAGAGAAGTATCCTCAAATTAAAATTTGTCAAAGATATTTTGAAATGCTAAAACCTTTCTATGTTAAGATAAATCACACACGCACTACTTGTTGTTGTAGATTACATATTGAATTTTCTAACCATTTTGATGCTTATAGGTCTATATGTTTAGATATGCATACTAACAATGATTTGCAGGGTTGTGCCATATGTGCCCCACCAACATCTTCAAGAGATTTCATATCAAGAATTTTATGTGAAAGAGAGGAAGGTCAAATATTCTACAAGAAATTATGCTTGGATGGCACATGTCATCGTTGCGGTGGCTTGCAACATTTGCCAATATGTGAACATATGGAAATAACACATGCGGTTGGAAATGAACTAGTAGAATTTGGCAAGTATAAAACAGTGGCATACAATACAAAAGATGGTAAAGAAGCAAAGAGGTGTGAATTAGTTATTGAAAAGATTCCAGTGTATCAGTTTATGCCTATATTTCGTGACAGCATAGTGTATGAGTATGCAAGACATGCCCATAGAGCTCGATGGTTGGACTTGATATTCAAGTTATGCAAGGACACATTTCCAGTTGGTAGCATTGTTTCAGTCGTCGACTTTGCAGAGAACTACAGTCTACAGCCACAGCGTGAGGTGCAATCACAATATTACAACTCCACACAGGTTTCTATATTTGTGCACATCGCATTCATTCATGCGAATGATAGTACAGAGGATGACAGAAAGATCATAAGGGAGTATCATTTCTATATTAGTGATGATCGCACGCATTCTACGGAGTTCGTGCAAGGTTGCTTTCAGGTGTTCTATAATGATTTGGCTAGAAGGGGCATATCGTTCAGTCAGCATATCATATGGTCGGATAATTGTGCATCACAATTCAAGAACTCGCAGAATTTCTATTGGCTGAGTAGGAGGCATAATTTTACAGGTATTCAACATATGTGGAACTTTTGTGAGGCCGGGCATGGAAAGGGGGAGCATGATGGTGCAGGAGCATGTATCAAAAGAGCCATAGCACGAGAAGAGTTAAAGTATAAAGACAATGCAAAGTTGACAGATGCAAAATCGATTGTCGAGTGGTGTAATGCTTCCATGGGTCCAGGTAATGAAGGTAAGTCTTTAGTTCGTAGATTTTTTTGGTTGATAGATGATACTAACATTGCACCATATGAGGATTGTTGTACACTGACAGGATCAAATGAGATGCACTCTTTCAGAAGTTCAATTGCAGGTTCATGGAGTATCCATACACGAAAGATGTCATGCTTTTGTTCTTCCTGTACAATTCAAGTCTGGGATGAGTGCGAGTCAAAGGAGTGGGTTGACGAATGGCAGTTAAGTTATCTTAGCCCACTTGACACGTATCGACCCCCGACGGCACTGGAACTAACACAGATGGAATCGTCAGTTGACTTTGACCACATATCAGATTTAGTTCAACCAGGTAATATAGGGCACATATATGCATCTAATTTCATCTAGTTCAACCAGGTAATGTCATCTTACTTTGTAGTGTTTTTGTAATGTTGACTAATTTCATCTAATTTGCTACACATATCAATGTAGGACACGTATATGCAGTTATTGCAGATGAAGATAATGAAGAGGGAACAGATTATTACTTATGCCGTTGTGTTGAGGCCAAAAAGAAATTGGAGGCCCCTGTTACAGATGGAGAAAACATCGAATACCCTACAGGATCAGTGGTTATTACTGGAACATGGCTTAGAAGGTACCCACATAAGAGTGTTAATATTTGGCTATTTCAGGACTTTGACATGCATCGAAAGATTCTTCATTACTCGAACCTTGTCGTGGCATCCAATGTTCATTTGATAAAGTATCGGGGTAGACCTTTGAACAAAATATTGTGGAAGGTGCGTGAGTCTGACCATGAAGCAATACTTGACACAATAAAGAGTAGAGTAGATCCAGATGGTTCATTGGATTAATTTGTAAGTATTCACATTGATTTTGTAAAGTTATGTTACATTGAGTTGTAAGTATGCACATTAATTTGTAAGGTTTGTCTTTTTTTATTTCCTCCTGCATTTTTACACATATGTACACATTTTTCCATCATCATGTTATGCATTTTTGGTGTCCTGCTCCTGATGCGACCAAACTCATAACTCACCCTACTAGACACCATTTGATGATCTCTCCAACACTCTGGATCCAGGGCGCCCAATCATGATGATGACCTATATACCATTCTCCCAAGGCGCTCATAATGAATGAATGATAAGGAGCGCCTTGACCTCTATAATCAAGGTGATTTTAAGTCACTTTGAGTCATTTGGGGTCAGTTTGAGTCTTTGAGTAATGTTCCAAAAAAGTGTCAATGTTGTCAAGTTGCACAAAGCAACCTTTGCATTTTTGGTGTCTTGCTCGTGATGTGACCAAACTGACTGTTCCAATGCATTCAGATGGGTACATTTACGCTAGGCATGGTCCTATTTTTCACCCAAACATGTCGAAACAGTCTGAGCTACATTGTACCAACGATATCCCTGAAGAGTCCAAAGTGCAAAAAGGCAGCAATCTTTGACGAGATGTTACTCAAAAATCGTGTCACTTAGAAACATTTCGTCTGAGGCAACGGGATCACGTAGAGTGCCTCTACAATAACCTCTCTCGGTTTTTTATAGCTCTGAGGCATTTGCCCGTGGTGAAAGGTTTTCTGTTGCCCCAAAAATCGTCAGAAGGAGGCAGTGTAAAGTTGCAAAGGGGTGTAACTTTCGTCCTACTCCTGATGCGACCAAACTGACTGTTCCAACGCGTCCGAATGGGTACATTTACACTAGGCATGGTCCTATTTTTCACCCAGACATGTCGAAACAGTCGGAGCTACATTGTACCGACGATATCCCTGAAGAGTCCAAAGTGCAAAAAGGCAGCAATCTTTGACGAGATGTTACTTGAAAATTGTGTCACTTAGAAACATTCTGTCTGAGGCAACGGGATCACGTAGAGTGCCTCTACAATAACCTCTCTCAGTTTTTTATAGCTCTGAGGCATTTGCCCGTGGTGAAAGGTTTTCTGTTGCCCCAAAAATCGTCAGAAGGAGGCAGTGTAAAGTTGCAAAGGGGTGTAACTTTCGTCCTGCTCCTGATGCGACCAAACTGACTGTTCCAACGCGTCCGAATGGGTACATTTATGCTAGGCATGGTCCTATTTCTCACCCAGACATGTCGAAACAGTCGGAGCTACATTGTACCGACGATATCCCTGAAGAGTCCAAAGTGCAAAAAGGCAGCAATCTTTGACGAGATGTTACTCGAAAATCGTGTCACTTAGAAACATTCCGTCTGAGGCAACGGGATCACGTAGAGTGCCTCTACAATAACCTCTCTCGGTTTTTTATAGCTCTGAGGCATTTGCCCGTGGTGAAAGGTTTTCTGTTGCCCCAAAAATCGTCAGAAGGAGGCAGTGTAAAGTTGCAAAGGGGTGTAACTTTCGTCCTGCTCCTGATGCGACCAAACTGACTGTTCCAACGCGTCCGAATGGGTACATTTATGCTAGGCATGGTCCTATTTCTCACCCAGACATGTCGAAACAGTCGGAGCTACATTGTACCGACGATATCCCTGAAGAGTCCAAAGTGCAAAAAGGCAGCAATCTTTGACGAGATGTTACTCGAAAATCGTGTCACTTAGAAACATTCCGTCTGAGGCAACGGGATCACGTAGAGTGCCTCTACAATAACCTCTCTCGGTTTTTTATAGCTCTGAGGCATTTGCCCGTGGTGAAAGGTTTTCTGTTGCCCCAAAAATCGTCAGAAGGAGGCAGTGTAAAGTTGCAAAGGGGTGTAACTTTCGTCCTGCTCCTGATGCGACCAAACTGACTGTTCCAACGCGTCCGAATGGGTACATTTATGCTAGGCATGGTCCTATTTCTCACCCAGACATGTCAAAATAGTCGGAGCTACATTGTACCGACGATATCCCTGAAGAGTCCAAAGTGCAAAAAGGCAGCAATCTTTGACGAGATGTTACTCAAAAATCGTGTCACTTAGAAACCTTCCGTCTGAGGCAACGGGATAACGTAGAGTGCCTCTACAATAACCTCTCTTGGTTTTTTATAGCTCTGAGGCATTTGCCCGTGGTGAAAGGTTTTCTGTTGCCCCAAAAATCGTCAGAAGGAGGCAGTGTAAAGTTGCAAAGGGGTGTAACTTTCGTCCTGCTCCTGATGCGACCAAACTGACTGTTCCAACGCGTCCGAATGGGTACATTTATGCTAGGCATGGTCCTATTTCTCACCCAGACATGTCGAAACAGTCGGAGCTACATTGTACCGACGATATCCCTGAAGAGTCCAAAGTGCAAAAAGGCAGCAATCTTTGACGAGATGTTACTTGAAAATCGTGTCACTTAGAAACATTCCGTCTGAGGCAACGGGATCACGTAGAGTGCCTCTACAATAACCTCTCTCGGTTTTTATAGCTCTGAGGCATTTTCCCGTGGTGAAAGGTTTTCTGCTGCCCCAAAAATCGTCAGAAGGAGGCAGTGTAAAGTTGCAAAGGGGTGTAACTTTCGTCCTGCTCCTGATGCGACCAAACTGACTGTTCCAACGCGTCCGAATGGGTACATTTATGCTAGGCATGGTCCTATTTCTCACCCAAACATGTCAAAACAGTCAGAGCTACATTGTACCGACGATATCCCTGAAGAGTCCAAAGTGCAAAAAGGCAGCAATCTTTGACGAGATGTTACTCAAAAATCATGTCACTTAGAAACATTCCATCTGAGGCAACGGGATCACGTAGAGTGCCTCTACAATAACCTCTCTCGGTTTTTTATAGCTCTGAGGCATTTGCCCGTGGTGAAAGGTTTTCTGTTGCCCCAAAAATCGTCAGAAGGAGGCAGTGTAAAGTTGCAAAGGGGTGTAACTTTCGTCCTGCTCCTGATGCGACCAAACTGACTGTTCCAACGCGTCCGAATGGGTACATTTATGCTAGGCATGGTCCTATTTCTCACCCAAACATGTCGAAACAGTCGGAGCTACATTGTACCGACGATATCCCTGAAGAGTCCAAAGTGCAAAAAGGCAGCAATCTTTGACGAGATGTTACTCGAAAACCGTGTCACTTAGAAACATTCTGTCTGAGGCAACGGGATCACGTAGAGTGCCTCTACAATAACCTCTCTTGGTTTTTTATAGCTCTGAGGCATTTGCCCGTGGTGAAAGGTTTTCTGCTGCCCCAAAAATCGTCAGAAGGAGGCAGTGTATTAAGTCAGGATGAAAGCCTATTCACTCTAGGCGCCTATTTTTGACCAAATCACACATGCGCCTTGAACAACTCTGTCTTCAAGGCGCTTTTCTCTAATCTCTGTAACTCTCCAAATCCACTAAGGCGCAAATTTTACCTCTTGGGCTCAAGATATAGGTTCTTCATCCAAGGCGCCAGAATGGTCCAAAGGCGCATTTCACCTCTAACCTCACCTCTGACCTTACTTGGAGGTGCTAAACCTCATCTCATTTCTCTCCTCCATTACAAGCGCTCACTTACCTCAATCTTGGGTGCATACCAACATCCCAACATCCAAATCACCTAGGCGCTCAAAACCTTCAAGACTCAAGGTGCATTTTATGATCAAACAAGGTATCTCCTGAACAAGGCGCTCATAGTCTCATCAGGGTGTTAATCATCATCATGAGCACTCATATTGTTCTAGGCGCACAGTTATCTCTGGAATGCTCAAGGCGCACATACCCTTCTCTAGGCTAGTTTACACTTATTCAAGGTGCTCATTCCAAACTTACATGAACTACTCATTACAAGACGCACAAACTAGATGATCCTAGGGCATAAGGGCGCTCATAGGAGTTGTTATGTGTCATTTTGGCCAAGGTTTTCTGGAGCAGTGAAGACATTAGGAAGGGAATGATCATTTGGATAGTTTTGAATGCTTTATTTCTCCTTGTTTAAACTAGGCGCTCACTGAGGATTGGAGTAGCCTTTGCACCCTCACATCACGTTAATCGACGTTTCAGAGGCAATCATAGTATAGGAAGATTTGCGCCTTGAAGAAGAGAGTTATCTGGTGAGTGCTTAGGAGTTCTGGCGCCTAGGGGAAAGGTCTAGGTAGAGCGCCTTCAGACTTTGACAGTGAAGTGCCTTAAGGAGTTGGATGATGTTTTTGCCTAGAGTGGAGATGATGTTTTTAGCGCCTTAAGGATGATGATGGAGCGCTTTGGAGTCAGGTTAGTCTGGAGCACCTTAAGAAGGTAAAGCACTTCAAATGTAAACACAAGTGTTTTGAGCGCCCTAATGAGAAGTTGTCTTGGCACCATAAGTTGTTCAAACGAAGATATGCGCCTTGGATAGTTGCAAAGACCTAATTTAGCACCCAAGGTTGGAAGACTCTTTGTGAGCGCCCAGTGTTTGAAAGCTCTTTGTGTTTGGTGCATTAAAATGAATTTGGCACCTAAATAGTATTGAAACACTCAACTGAGCGCCTAAAGCCCATGAGAGAAGTGATATGCGCCTTGATAGGAATATCATGGAAGATGAGTTTACTGAATGGCGCCTTGAATGACTTGGTTGATTAAGTGTTTTAGCACCTAGATATGGGATGAATCATTGAGCGCCTTTGGTTGAGATGATGTCAGCACCTTTGAGATTATAACACCTTGGAGTCAAGTTCGAAGGAGCACATTGAGAAGGTAAAACACTTCAAATGTTTTCAAGGAATTGGAGAAGTCACTTAGTGCCTAGAAGGAATTCCAGAGCAAGAGGGTTGGAGCGCCTTGAGCTTCAAGTCAGATATGCGCCTAGACCTCTACCCTTTAGCAAGTTGAAGCCCTCTGAGCCTTGACAACGTGAGAATGCCTTATAGTGAATATGCGCCTTGGGCAAGGTTGAATACAAAGTTGAGGAGTATATCATAATGAGTAAGTGCACTGTAGGGTTAGATGATAAAGACTAGTGCCTTGAGTGTCTTGGTCAAAATTTTGACGTGAGAAGTCTTGCAAGATCAAACCCTGGAGTGCGCCTTAGAGAGAACCTATTGATCCTTTGCTTTGACAAGATTTGGGCGCCAGAATGATCCTTAATAAATGGAATGTATCTACACCAATTTTGCGCCTTTAGGGAAGTGATGGTGGCCAGAATGATCCTTAATCTCATGTTTGTGCGCCTAGGTCTAGAAGCAAGATTTGAGCGCCTTAGGATAGGGTTTTTTGCACCTTGTCTTGGAGAGTGAATTTGCGCCTTGGATGATGTTGAAGCGCCTTGGGATGAAATGCGCCCAAACTTATAGAGGGCCTTCAGTGAGGGAGTTGAAGAGAGTGCTTAGAGGAAGGATAGCCTTAAGATCAAACTAAGTACTTAGAAACCTAAGATTAGCACCTTATTTGAAGTTATACACCTATTCTGGCGCCAGAGAGTGAGTTTGAGTGTGAAGAAGTGAATGTCTGCGCCTTGAAGGGGATACAAAGGGAAGATGATGCACCTTGATGGGTTGATGATGGAAATTTGCGTTTTGGAGCTAAATGTGCGCCTTGAAGGAGATAGTGCATAGAGGTACAATGAATCTTCCGGAGAACATGGATAGACAACTAAGTCTCCAACTTGAGTCTTCTAAGTGAATTGGATAATGAAGAGAGTCTAGTCATTTTGGGCGCTAGTATCAGGATGAATCATCCAAAATGGGTGCCTAGAACTAGAAGGCGCCAATGCATGAGTTCAAGGATCCTCCATTGGAGCGCCTAGCCCAGATGGCTATAGATTGAAAGTTTTAAAGCTAAGTGATGTCTCTTACGTGAATTCCTAGCCCAGGTGCATGTGTTGGGAAAAACTCTTTGGCTCTGGCGCCTAGAATTGGGAGCTTTGTAAGATGCACCAATTGATGAAACATTTCCATTTTGCGCCTAGAATAGAACTCTCTCACATAGTTGAAATTGACTTGATAGAAGGAGATAAGTCTTAAGGACTAGTTTGGCGCCTCACTTGCCTATCTCACCTTTGAAATGTACTTTGGTTGATGATCATAATTGATGGAACCTAGTGAAATGTAAAGCTATTTGCATCTCTAGAGGATCAAAATTGGATTAGGAGATCATCCTTGCAGTTGAGATTGACAGAGAAGTGTTAAAGGAATCACTTCAAATGGGCGCCTAAGCTAGTTGAGGCGCATATCAATTCCACTGTAACTCCAGACTGACGCTTAGGATCCAGTCATCTCCTAAGGCGCAGTTCCATTCACCCATGACCTCGCTTGGCATCTAAAACTTGGAAACTCCTTTGGAAAGCTCCTGTTGCGCCTAGAAGATGAGTTTGGGATATCAACTTGCAAAAGGCTTAGAAACTCTTCAAAGATGTTAGGCACAATCCCATGGCACTGGAGCTCAGTTTTGGCACCTTCAAGGAATAGCACATGAAGGAACTTGGGAGGTCAGGTGCTTGTAAAAGGGAACACCTTGGAACATCTTCCAGGGGTTGAAGTAGTAAGAAAACATCAAGTGAGTCTAGGTGCACTCCCTTGTGTGAACAGTTTAGCTCTGGCGCCTAGCCACAGAGTGAGCCAGAAGAAGTAGTTTGGACATTAGAAGATAGGCGCTCATTCTACAATGAAGCACTCCACCTTCCTAATCAACAAAGACTTGCAAGAATTGACAAAGGAAGCTAAGGCGCACCTTCTACTTGTTTCCACCTCCAGAATGCGCCTAACCTTGAAAGGGGGTTCAAAGATGTTTGTTAGACCTTTTCACTCAAGGCACTCACCTTAGGCGCACTTTCTAAGTCCTTGTCACCTCAAGGAAACACCTAGTTTGGAAGGCGCTTGCCCTGTTCTCCACTCCTTTCAATTGGCGCCTAGAACACAGAATGCATGAAAGGAGCGCCTAGACTCCAGAGGGCTGATTTGGGCGCCTAGCATTTAAAACACTTTCATAATGATGATGTTTTGGCGCCTACTCTTGGAAACAATCCAGAGCATCCATAAACTCTAATTGGCACCTAATGTTGACAAGGCGCAACTTCAGGAGGAGGTCACCTCAACTTGGCGCCCAAGTCAGAAAAATCTGTAAATCCTTCAAATATGCGCCTACCTTGTGAGGTGATGAGTTGAACATTCCAAATCTTCAAATGTTGCTCAAATAAGGAAGACATTGTAACATCAAGGCTTCAAGGCCTATCCTTGTATTTCCATTGAATGAGTTGTACTTCATGCTATTGAAAGCATTTTCCATGTAATAAGACATTGCAAGTTGATTGAATCAAGTAACAAGACAAGTACCCAACTCTAATGTTGTTTCATTCAAATAGTTATCTTGATGTATATCTTTATGTTATTGAAGTAGTTGATGAATTGTTAGCAAGTAAAAGTGTTTAAGTAAGGAAAATTTTTCGTAGAACTAGTTGGGTATCTTACACTTACACCATGCCTATCCATCAAACATCACAATGCAATCAAAATCCTAACAACATGCCCATGATCCAAGATCAAGTGTAATCATGCAAAGATATTATCAATCACAAGCCTATTAAGAATGAACTAGAGTCTTCTAGTACCATACTTTTCCATCAAACACCATCATGTAATCCATGGCCTATCAAGCCTATCAAAGAAAATGCAAACATCCTATGTAATACAATCAGACTTTAAATATTTGAAGTAGCCATCTACAAATATCCATTCAAAAGTGGATTTATAATGCAAGTATGGACGCCATCAATAAAAAAGATTTGTATTAACCAAATATCCATATACGCATACATCAATATCTGTCGATATAAGTATAACATATATACAAAATAGCCATATAGGCTTACAAGAATGCCATATAGGCATACAACAGAGGAACACAATAAAAAGTCATTCCCCTCTAGCTGGTGAAGAGAATAAATCACGAGCAGCCTTTGATCTTCTAGGGGATGGAGACATGCATGTGGGTGGTCTACTACGAACCCGAGGGCTACTTCTCCTATTTAGTTCTTCCTGCACCTTTACCTGTTACAAAAAAAAGTATAGATATTAATATATAGAAATTACATGTTATAAAAAAATGAAACATTTAACAAAATAATCACTTACCGCTAACATATAATCTGTCTGCTCGCTTGCCTCAGTAGCAGGAAAAGGCCCTGGTGATGTCATGTCCTATAGAAACCATCCAGATAGAAATTAAACTTCAAATCAATAATCTTTTGATTTTTCAAAAATAGACAACTATAACAATGAATGTAAATTGAAATTTACTAATCTGCCTCATACCCCTGTCAATGCCATAGAGCTATGAATCGCAGAGGCCACACCCTGCTCCATTGCCCTATGAACATGGGGAGGTGTATCCGCAGCCTGCATCATCTGGAAATAAAACAACATTATTCAATTACGAAAACTATAATAGTGATGCAAATCATGGCTCCTAACATACACACACGCTCATCTAAACATGGAAGTACACACAATAAAACACACAAATCACATACAAAAATTTAGTAAGTACAATTCATTCATTAAACTATTTATTTTATTACCTCCGTAAAGCTTTGAAGTCCACCACCGCTGGCAGGTGTTGCCATGAAATCTACAGTGTTAACCTATTCAACATCCAAAATCAGAAATTAGAATACCATTCATATAACGATGCTATTCACATGTAATATTTATAATTGTTTACTAGTTACATACCTCGACAGTAGATGATCTAGTGAAAAATGTAGGTGGAGAACCACTGAAAACTGCATCGACGCTATGACCCTGAAATTTCATTAAAATCATCAATTTAAATTAGTTAATCTTGTATTTCAAAAATAAAATTTAATAAATTAAATTCAATAAACTTGCTAATATTTACCTGAGTATCAAGGCCGAAAGTCTCACTCAGGAGGGTATCTGTCATCGCCATCTGCTCAGCTGCAGATGTAGCCTGTGCACCTGCGTCCTGACTGTCCATGGGGTCATAACCACAGGCTAACCCGCAAGCCTGGCAAGTATGCAGTGGGACCCTACTCCTCACACTATCTCCCAACCCACTCTGTGTTGCAGGATCGGCATGCTCTATGATGCTCTGGGTCAAGGCACTAATCGACCTCAGTGTATCGACCTCAACACTCTCCTTCACAATGGAAGGAATAGAAACATGCTCGTGGGCTGGTCTGCTGATTACTCGTCTCACTACCCGCTGTGGGTCAAGACGTGCCCCTGGTCTATCCTGTGCTGAGCCCCCACCTCTACCCTGGAAGTCCCGCATATCAAAATAGTTTGGCACTTTATTGAGGACAAACTCGGAGTAGAGTTTCCTCAAAAAGTATTGCGGGACCTCATTGTTATTGCATGGAGGATGGTCAAAAACCATCCACCACCTCTGCCCGAAATTGTCCCTTATCGCTTGGTTGTTGCACCAATGGATAGGGAACCTCTTGCATGTAATGGGTGGAGGTTGATTTGTTTGTGGGTTTGTGAAAATTGAACACAAGTCTACTTTTGTAATTTGTAATTTTTTGACATCTTGGTATGACAATTTATCTGCATAGTAATCTCTAAACTCTCTCTTTTTATCGGTCCAACTAGTTATTTGCTTGCTAATTGAATTTACATTTGATAACATAGACTCAAGAGATTCGGCAAGCGTGGACCTATGCAAGGTTGAAGTGGAAGGATCTTTCAACCTTGCAATTATATCTTCAATTTGTTTTTTGTTGTTTTCAATTTCCCCCATTATATTATCTTGTGTTCCAGGGGCATGTCGAGGAATGAATGGAGGAGGTTGTTGTTCTGCAGGTATTTCTTCCTCAAGATTTTGTGGATTTTGAGGAGGAGGAGGAGGTGCATTAACATTTCCTACAATTAATAAAATATGCATCAAAAATCAACACAAAACCTACCTATTTAGGAAGAAATTCAAACAAAAAAACAAAGATAACTCACCCCTTTGGCGTGCTCGATGTCGCGGCGGCATTTCGGCGATGAATCGACAAATCTTTTGTGTTGAACGGTGTTTTGTAGAACGCGAGCGCATTTTTGAAGGGTTTTAAGCCGCGGGCGGAGGAAAAACTCACAATGAAATGAAATAAAATGAAATGACAGCGTTTTTTTTTTTAATATATAAAGCGCTTTATAACGCGCTCGCGTTATGGCTCGGCAATGACGAGCCTTAGGCTTGTCATTGCCAAGCCATAACGCGAGCGCGTTATAATGCGAGCGCGTTATAACGCGAGCGCGTTATAACGCGAGCGCGTTATAACGCGCTCGCGTTATGCCTAAATTTTTTTTCAAAATTTTTTGGCCACTTTTTGGCCCCCCATCTTTTTGCACTTACCCTCTAAATAGGTAGGTTTTTATTGATTTTTGATGTATATTTCGTTACTTGTCAGGAAATGTTAATGCACCTCCTCCTCCTCCTCCTCCTCCTTCTCCTCCTCAAAATCCACAAAATCTTGAGGAGGAAATACCTGCAGAACAACAACCTCCTCCATTCATTCCTCGACATGCCCCTGGAACACAAGATAATATAATGGGGCAAATTGAAAACAACAAAAAACAAATTGAAGATATAATTGCAAGGTTGAAAGATCCTTCCACTTCAACCTTGCATAGGTCCACGCTTGCCGAATCTCTTGAGTCTATGTTATCAAATGTAAATTCAATTAGAAAGCAAATAACTAGTTGGACCGATAAAAAGAGAGAGTTTAGAGATTACTATGCAGACAAGTTGTCATACCAAGATGTCAAAAAATTACAAATTACAAAATTAGACTTGTGTTCAATTTTCACAAACCCACAAACAAATCAACCTCCACCCATTACATGCAAGAGGTTCCCTATCCATTGGTGCAACAACCAAGCGATAAGGGACAATTTCGGGCAGAGGTGGTGGATGGTTTTTGACCATCCTCCATGCAATAATAATGAGGTCCCACAATACTTTTTGAGGAAACTCTACTGCGAGTTTGTCCTTAATAAAGTGCCAAACTATTTTGATATGCGGGACTTCCAGTGTAGAGGTGGGGGCTCAGCACAAGATAGACCAGGGGCACATCTTGACCCACAGCGGGTAGTGAGACAAGTAATTAGCAGACCAGCCCACGAGCATGTTTCTATCCCTTCCATTGTGAAGGAGAGTGTTGAGGTCGATACACTAAGTTCGATTAGTGCCTTGACCCAGAGCATCATAGAGCATGCCAATCCTACAACACAGAGTGGGTTGGGAGATAGTGCGAGGAGTAGGGTCCCACTGCATACTTGCCAAGCTTGTGGGTCAGCCTATGGTTATGACCCCATGGACAGTCAGGATGCAGGTGCATAGGCTACATTTGCAGCTGAGCAGATGGTGATGACAGATACCCTCCTGAGTGAGACTTTCGGCCTTGATACTCAGGTAAATATTAGCAAGTTTATTGAATTTAATTTATTAAATTTCATTTTTGAAATACAAGATTAACTAATTTAAATTGATGATTTTAATGAAATTTTAGGGTCATAGCGTCGATGTAGTTTTCAGTGGTTCTCCACCTGCATTTTTCACTAGATCATCTACTGTTGAGGTATGTAACTAGTAAACAATTATAAATATTACATGTGAATAGCATCGTTATATGAATGGTATTCTAATTTCTAATTTTAGATGTTGAATAGGTTAATACTGTAGATTTCATGGCAACACCTACCAGCGGTGGTGGACTTCAAAGCTTTACGGAGGTAATAAAATAAATAGTTTAATGAATGAATTGTACTTACTAAATTTTTGTATGTGATTTGTGTGTTTTATTGTGTGTACTTCCATGTTTAGATGAACGCGTGTGTATGTTATGAGCCATGATTTGCATCACTATTATAGTTTTCATAATTGAATAATGTTGTTTTATTTCTAGATGATGTAGGCTGCAGAGACACCTCCCTATGTTCATAGGGCAATGGAGCAGGGTGTGGCCTCTGCGATTCATAGCTCCATTGCATTGATAGGGGTATGAGGCAGATTAGTAAATTTCAATTTACATTCATTGTTATAGTTGTCTATTTTTGAAAAATCAAAAGATTATTGATTTGAAGTTTAATTTCTATCTGGATGGTTTCTATAGGACATGACATCACCAGGGCCTATTCCTGCTACTGAGGCAAGTGAGGAGACAGATTATATGTTAGCAGTAAGTGATTATTTTGTTAAATGTTTTATTTTTTTATAACATGTAATTTCTATATATTAATGTCTATACTTTTTATTGTAACAGGTAAGGGTGCAGGAAGAACTAAATAGGAGGAGTAGCCCTCGGGTTCGTAGTAGACCACCCACATGCATGTCTCCATCCCCTAGAAGATCAAAGGCTACTCATGATTTAATCTCTTCACTAGCCAAAGGGGAATGACTTTTTATTGTGTTCCTTTGTTGTATGCCTATATGGCATTTGTGGACATATATTTTGTATTGTACATTGTTGACATTGTATGCCTATATGGCATTCTTGTAAGCCTATATGGCTATTTTGTATATATGTTATACTTATATCGACAGATATTGATGTATGCCTATATGGATATTTGGTTAATAAAAATCTTTTTTATTGATGGCATCCATACTTGCATTATAAATCCACTTTTGAATGGATATTTGTAGATGGCTACTTCAAATATTTAAAGTCTGATTGTATTACATAGGATGTTTGCATTTTCTTTGATAGGCTTGATAGGCCATGGATTACATGATGGTGTTTGATGGAAAAGTATGGTACTAGAAGACTCTAGTTTATTCTTAATAGGCTTGTGATTGATAATATCTTTGCATGATTGCACTTGATCTTGGATCATGGGCATGTTGTTAGGATTTTGATTGCATTGTGGTGTTTGATGGATAGGCATGGTGTAAGATACCCAACTAGTTCTACAAAAATTTTTCCTTACTTAAACAATTTTACTTGCTATCAATTCATCAACTACTTCAACAACACAAAGATATACATCAAGGATAACTACTTGAATGAATCAACCTTAGAGTTGGGTACTTGTCTAGTTATTTGACTCAATCAACTTGCAATGTCTTATTACATAGATAATGCTTTCAATAGCATGAAGTTACAACTTATTCAATGGAGATACAAATGAAAGGCCTTGAAGCCTTGATGTTTACAATGGATTCTACACTTGATCAACTCAATCAAACGTAATGATGTTAACTGAATGTCAACACCTCACAATATCACAAGAGAGCATCACCTTGCTTGTTGAGCGAGCATCACCCCAACACTTGAAACTTGCAGGCCTCAAGATCACAAGCTAAATAGCTTTGCAGAGAGAATTCTGTCAAAATGATTAGAAAACAAATGAATGAGAGGGCTCCTCCTTTTATAGGCCTTCTAAAGGCAATGAAGGCACATTTTTCAATGCACAAAGAGGAACCAAGGCACATTTCCCAAGAAGCATATACAAGGGAATATTCCATAGTTGCAAGACTCTTAGGGTTAGGCGCCAATATGATGTCATAGTTGCAAGACTCTTAGGGTTAGGCACCAACTGAAGGTAGTAGAGACCAGACTAGGTGCCATCCTAAGCTGGGTGCTTCCTTGAGGTGGCAGAGACATGGATGAATGTCTGGTGGGGTTTGATGACTCTATATTGACACTCAAATTCACTTAGGCACAATATTAGTGTTCTTCTAACTAGGTGCCAGATAGGAGGATTCTCAGGGGTTTTGGCGCCTAGGTTACAACTTGTCAATTTCTCAAAGAATCTTTGAAACACTTGACTTCCAAGGATTATCATCTTACCCTCTGATGGAGCACCTTGTTCCAAAATTGGTCTTGGGGACTTGCATCTCTCTTAGGCGCATGTTTAGAGTAATGTCAACTAGTATTAGTGCCTATTATCTCAATTCACACTTGACATCAAACTTTTGAAGCTCTTTTACCCTAGTGCCTTTATCTTCTATCAAGCACCTAACATTCTGGAGGTGAATTCCATCTTAATCCAAGTTTTCAAGGTACTTCCAAGTTTAGGTGCCAAAACAGGGTTATGGAGGAGCAAAACCATGCCTTAGGAGGATGACTGAACCCTAGGCGCCAATTTGAGGTTGCAAGAGCATAGGTATGCGCCAAGTAGAGTTTGATGCTCAAAACATTAACATTATTCAGTGAAATCCTTTTTTGACTCTAGGCGCCATTTGGAGGCTAGAAAGAGGGAAGTTGACACCAACTACATTAGGTGCATTTCTGAGGCGATGGAGAGCAATAAGTGCACCTTGTCCTCTGGCTCTATTCCTTGTTAACTTTACAACTTAGATTATCTGAACAACACTAAGAATACTTCCCTTCTTCCTGATACAAGTTGAAAGATCCACTGGGCGCCATTTCAGGTGTTTGGAGAGATCATCAACCAAGGGCGCTAATAGAGCCTTTGGCAAATGGAAAGAGTGCCTTACTTAAATTTGATTTCTGGATGCGAGAATTGAGGAATTTTGTGCCTTGGCTAGGAGTTTCTCATTTCAATCTTGATTATTCATCTAAGTGACTTTCCTTAGCTCCCAAGCCTTCAATCTATCTATTACCCCCTGCTAGGCACTCAAAATAGAGTGTTAATGCCTTATGAAGGTTAGGCACATTCTGAGGGTGGGGTAGGCAAGTGAGGGCACCAAACTAGGCCTTGAGACTTCTCTCCTCATCAAAGGCTTTCAATCCTAGGTGCCAGATCCAAGGAGTTCCGACCAACACATGCACCTAGTGCTGTGAGTTCACCCAAAGGACATCTTTAACTTGAAAACTTTCAATCTTCATCCATCTATGCTAGGCACTCAATTGGAGGATCCCTAGAAACATGTATAGGCGCCTTGAGGTTCTTACATGCTTAATTTGGATGATCCTTGTGCTAGGCGCTTAGTAAGGAAAACTAGAGTGAAATGGGTGCCTAGGCTCCCAAGCTTCCATATTTAGTCAAATTTTAGGGTTCTGAACTTGTTCCTGCAAAACAAATAGATAGAGTTAGTCTGAAACCAATTCATTCCCTCATCATTTGGAATTAGCCTCTGGAAATGAGGAATAGGCTAATCCATTATACACTTGATGATCAAGCCGGGAACGGGGACATGACACATGGTACTAGGCTAATCATTTTGGGTTTTGTATGAGCCTCAGACAAGGTAATAGGCATAGGGTTTTTATCTTGCATAATAATATTTTCAAACCAAGGGTCCATGATGGAAATGATTAAGGATGATAGAATGTTTGGATTTTGGACTTTGAGATGTTTATGGTTGTAAATGTTTATTGTTTGGACTCAAATTTTTATAAATGCTTGTTTGAAAAAGGACACATCAAACACAACAATAAGATTGGTTTAAGTATGGATGCAAATGATGTTTACTAGTTTACTAATGTGATGATGATTACTAATGTGATGATGATTTTGCATGTTTTCAATGGTTGGGATCTACAAGTTATGCATTTTTTTGGGATGCACACCTCATTGATTGTAGTGGGATGACTTGAATGCATATTGCCTATATCCACAGGATGACTTTGTTATTTTTCCTTGTCTATGCTCATTTGCACATTGGTATGTTGCATTGGGATGAGAGGATGGATGTTGCTTTGATAGTGATGTGTATTCGTCACCTAGTGATGGATGATCTTATATCGTGGTTGGGTGTAATGGACAAACTCTTGGATTATGATTATTATTTGTAGTGAGAGTG
Organism: Cunninghamia lanceolata; assembly: GCA_027924645.1. Taxonomy (NCBI): domain Eukaryota; kingdom Viridiplantae; phylum Streptophyta; class Pinopsida; order Cupressales; family Cupressaceae; genus Cunninghamia; species Cunninghamia lanceolata. The sequence continues at coordinate 16,921,893 of BSBN01000112.1, read as the reverse complement.
CTTTGACATCTTGGCTACTATTTTTAGGAGATGGTTATCTTCATGTGGTTGTAGATATTGATCCTTGGTTTAGAGGTGTTTGGTAGTGTGTCTTGGTGGAGTCTTGATTCTAGATTAGAGTATTATCATGATACAAGTTCTCTTGAGACTAGGATGTCTATATTGGTGCATGTGATCTTCTAGGAGGAGATGTTAGATCATGATGTCATGTTTGGATACCTAATTTTGTAGTTGGAGTTTTGACAGTGGTCTTGTTGGTTCTCTTGGTATTGAGTACATTGGTCATGTGCTTGGGAGCTTCATGATAATGTGGTGTTGCATTTGGAGCTTAACATGGATTGATTGGTTGTAGGTTCTCATACATACTTCGAGACTTGGGTGAGGCTAGAGTTCTCTTGGGATTAGAGACACTTGTTGAGATGGTTACCCTTTAGAGGTTTTAGCAGGAAGACACAAGTGCGCCTCCCTCAATGGAGTTCATTTTGTTAACTTAGTTCATCCTAGTGACTCAAGGGGTTTTTATATTCTTTAGGCGCAATCTTTCATAGACTAAAACATTCACTCCATGTTAAGGCACTCAAAGGAGGCTCTGGAGATGGAAAATGGCGCCTTAACTCACTTATGTGAATTTTAGACTTTTAGTCAATTGCAAGATGTCTTGGAGGGCTCAATTCTTCAAGGCACCCATTTTGTTCACCACTTGTAGCATCACTTGTTCAAGGCACATGTGTGATTTGGTGAAAAATAGGTGCCTAGAGTGAATAGGCTTTCATCCTAACTTAATACACTACCTCCTTCTGACAATTTTTGGGGCAGCAAAAAACCTTTCACCACGGGCAAATGCCTCAGAGCTATAAAAAATTGAGAGAGGTTATTGTAGAGGCACTCTACATGATCATGTTGCCTTAGACAGAATGTTTCTAAGTGACACATTTTTTGAGTAACATCTCATCAAAGATTGCTACCTTTTTGCACTTTGGACTCTTTAGGGATATCGTCGGTACAATGTAGCTCTGACTGTTTCAACATGTTTGGGTGAAAAACAGGACCATGCCTAGCGTAAATGTACCCATTTGGATGCGTTGGAATAGTTAGTTTGTTCGCATCAGGAACAGGACGAAAGTTACACCCCTTTGCAACTTTACACTGCCTCCTTCTGACGATTTTTAGGGCAGCAGAAAACCTTTCACCACGGGCAAATGCCTCAGAGCTATAAAAAACTGAGAGAGGTTATTGTAGAGGCACTCTACATGATCGCGTTACCTTAGACGGAATGTTTCTAATTAACACGGTTTTTGAGTAACATCTCATCAAAGATTGCTACCTTTTTGCACTTTGGACTGTTTAGGGATATCGTTGGTACAATGTAGCTCTGACTGTTTCGACATGTTTGGGTGAAAAACAAGACCATACCTAGCGTAAATGTACCCATTCGGACCTGTTGGAATAGTCAGTTTGGTTGCATTAGGAGCAGAACAAAAGTTACACCCCTTTGCAACTTTACACTGCCTCCTTCTGATGATTTTTGGGGCAGCAGAAAACCTTTCACCACAGGCAAATGCCTCAGAGCTATAAAAAACTGAGAGAGGTTATTGTAGAGGCACTCTACGTGATCGCGTTGCCTTAGACAGAATGTTTCTAAGTGATACGGTTTTTGAGTAACATCTTGTCAAAGATTGCTGCCTTTTTGCACTTTGGACTCTTCAGGGATATCGTCGGTACAATGTAGCTCCGACTGTTTCGACATGTTTGGGTGAAAAATAGGACCATGCCTAGCGTAAATGTACCCATTTAGACGCATTGGAATAGTTAGTTTGGTTGCATTAGGAGCAGGACAAAAGTTACACCCCTTTGCAACTTTACACTGCCTTCTTCTGACGATTTTTGGGGCAGCAGAAAACCTTTCACCACGGGCAAATGCCTCAGAGCTATAAAAAACCGAGAGAGGTTATTGTAGAGGCACTCTACATGATCGCGTTACCTCAGATGAAATGTTTCTAAGTGACATGGTTTTTGAGTAACATCTCATCAAAGATTGCAGCCTTTTTGCACTTTGGACTCTTTAGGGATATCGTGGGTACAATGTAGCTCGGACTGTTTCGACATGTTTGGGTGAAAAATAGGACCATGCCTAGTGTAAATGTACCCATTCAGACACGTTGGAACAGTCAGTTTGGTTGCATTAGGAGCAGGACAAAAGTTACACCCCTTTGCAACTTTACACTGCCTCCTTCTGACAATTTTTGGGGCAGCAGAAAACCTTTCACCACGGGCAAATGCCTCAGAGATATAAAAAACTGAGAGAGGTTATTGTAGAGGCACTTTATGTGATCACGTTGCCTTAGACAGAATGTTTCTAAGTGACATGGTTTTCGAGTAACATCTCGTCAAAGATTGCAGCCTTTTTGCACTTTAGACTCTTTAGGGATATCATGGGTACAATGTAGCTCGGACTGTTTTGAATGTTTGGGTGAAAAATAGGACCATGCCTAGTGTCAATGTACCCTTTCAGACGCGTTGGAACAGTTAGTTTGGTCGCATCAGGAGCAGGGCAAAAGTTACACCCCTTTGCAACTTTACACTGCCTCCTTATGACGATTTTTGGGGCAACAGAAAACCTTTCACCACGGGCAAATGCCTCAGAGCTATAAAAAACTGAGAGAGGTTATTGTAGAGGTACTCTACATGATTGTGTTACCTTAGATAGAATGTTTCTAAGTGACATGGTTTTTGAGTAACATCTCGTCAAAAATTGCAGCCTTTTTGCACTTTGGACTCTTTAGGGATATCATGGGTACAATGTAGCTCAGATTGTTTCGACATGTTTGGGTGAAAAACAGGACCATGCCTAGCGTAAATGTACCCATTTGGATGCATTGGAACAATCAGTTTGGTCGCATCAGGAGCAGGACAAAAGTTACACCCCTTTGCAACTTTACACTGCCTCCTTCTGACGATTTTTGGGGCATCAAAAAACCTTTCACCACAGGCAAATGCCTCATAGATATAAAAATTGAGAGAAGTTATTGCAGAGGCACTATACATGATCACGTTGCCTCAGATGGAATGTTTCTAAGTGACACAGTTTTCGAGTAACATCTTGTCAAAGATTGCAGCCTTTTTGCACTTTAGACTCTTTAGGGATATTGTGGGTACAATGTAGCTCAGACTGTTTCGACATGTTTGGGTGAAAAACAGGACCATGCCTAGCGTAAATGTATCCATTCAGATGCGTTGGAATAGTTAGTTTGGTCGCATCAGGAGCAGGACAAAAGTTACACCCCTTTGCAACTTTACACTGCCTCCTTCTGACAATTTTTGGGGCAGCAGAAAACCTTTCACCACGGGCAAATGCCTCAGAGATATAAAAAACTGAGAGAGGTTATTGTAGAGGCACTTTACATGATCGTGTTACCTCAGACGGAATGTTTCTAAGTGACACGGTTTTTGAGTAACATCTCGTCAAATATTGCAGCCTTTTTGCACTTTGGACTGTTCAGGGATATCGTCGGTACAATGTAGCTCAGACTATTTCAACATGTTTGGGTGAAAAATAGGACCATGCCTAGCATAAATGTACCCATCCAGATGTGTTGGAATAGTCAGTTTGGTCACATCATGAGCAGGCCACCAAAAATGTAAAAGTTGCTTTGTGCAACTTGACAACATTGACACTTTTTTGCAACATGACTCAAAAACTCAAACTGACCCCAAATGAATGAAAGTGACTTAAAATCACCTTGATTTTGGTGCCCAATGTACAAGAAAGAGGTCAAGGCACTCCTTATCATTCAAACATCTTAGATGAGCACATAGGAAAGGAAAAAGCTCTAAGTTTCATCATCATGAGCGCCTAATATCAAGAGACTTTAATGGCTCAAACCTTAGCATGGAGTCCTAAGGCTCATTTCATGTCTCCTTTCATCCTATTTGGTGCCCTTATGTAGATTTTTCAACTTGATTTGGTGCCCTATATGTGAAGGAAGATCTAAAGGCATGAAAGTGGATGTCATATTGCAAGAGTTTCGATCATCAAAATTGAAAGAAATAAGTCTATTAAGCTTGGGCACCCTTGGTCTTCTTTTCATTCATTATGAGCACCTTGGGAGAATGGTATATAGGTCATCATCATGATTGGGTACCCTGGATCCAGAGTGTTGGAGAGATCATCAAATGGTGTCTAGAGGAAGTAGGGTGAGTTATGAGTTTGGTCGCATCAGGAGCAGGACACCAAAAATGCATAACATGATGATGTAAAAATGTGTACATATGTGTAAAAATGCAGGAGGAAATAAAAAAAGACAAACCTTACAAATTAATGTGCATACTTACAACTCAATGTAACATAACTTTACAAAATCAATGTGAATACTTACAAATTAATCCAATGAACCATCCGGGTCTGCTCTACTCTTTATTGTGTCAAGTATTGCTTCATGGTCAGACTCACGCACCTTCCACAATATTTTGTTCAAAGGTCTACCCCGATACTTTATCAAATGAACATTGGATGCCATGACAAGGTTCGAGTAATGAAGAATCTTCTGATGCATGTCAAAGTCCTAAAATAGCCAAATATTAACACTCTTATGTGGGTACCTTCTAAGCCATGTTCCAGTAATAACCACTAATCCTGTAGGGTATTCGATGTTTTCTCCATCTGTAACAGGGACCTCCAATTTCTTTTTGGCCTCAACACAACAACATGAGTAATAATCTATTCCCTCTTCATTATCTTCATCTACAATAACTGCATATATGTACCCTACATTGATATGTGTAGCAAATTAGATTAAATTAGTCAACATTACAAAAACACTACAAAGTGAGATGACCTTACCTGGTTGAACTAGATGAAATTAGATGCATATACGTGCCCTATATTACCTGGTTGAACTAAATCTGATATGTGGTCAAAGTCAACTAACGATTCCATCTGTGTTAGTTCCAGTGCCGTCGGGGGTCGATACGTGTCAATTGGGCTAAGATAACTTAACTACCATTTGTCAACCCACTCCTTTGATTCGCACTCATCCCAGACTTGAATTGTATAGGAAGAACAAAAGCATGACATCTTTCGTGTATGGATACTCCATGAACCTACAATTGAGCTTCTGAAAGAGTGCATCTCATTTGATCCTGTCAGTGTATAACAATCCTCATATGGTGCAATGTTAGTATCATCTATCAACCAAAAAAATCTACGAACTAAAGACTTACCTTCATTACCTGGACCCATGGAAGCATTACACCACTCGACAATCAATTTTACATCTGTCAACTTTGCATTGTCTTTATACTTTAACTCATCTCGTGCTATGGCTCTTTTGATACATGCTCCTGCACCATCATGCTCCCCCTTTCCATGCCCGACCTCACAAAAGTTCCACATATGTTGAATACCTGCAAAATTATGTCTCCTACTCAGCCAATAGAAATTCTGCGAGTTCTTGAATTGTGACGCACAGTTATCTGACCATATGATATGCTGACTGAACGATATGCCCCTTCTAGCCAAATCATTGTAGAACACCTGAAAGCAACCTTGCACAAACTCTGTAGAATGCATGCGATCATCACTAATATAGAAATTATACTCCCTTATGATCTTTCTGTCATCCTCTGTACTATCATTCACATGAATGAATGCGATGTGCACAAATATAGAAACCTATGTGGAGTTGTAATATTGTGATTGCACCTCACGCTGTGGCTGTAGACTATAGTTCTCTGCAAAGTCAACGACTGAAACAATGCTACCAACTGGAAATGTGTCCTTGCATAACTTGAATTGCAAGTCCAACCATCGAGCTCTATGGGCATGTCTTACATACTCATACACTATGCTGTCACGAAATATAGGCATAAACTGATACACTGGAATCTTTTCAATAACTAATTCACACCTCTTTGTTTCTTTACCATCTTTTGTATTGTATGCCACTGTTTTATACTTGCCAAACTCTACTAGTTCATTTCCAACTGCATGTGTTATTTCCATATGTTCACATATTGGCAAATGTTGCAAGCCACCACAACGATGACATGTGCCATCCAAGCATAATTTCTTGTAGAATATTTGACCTTCCTCTCTTTCGCATAAAATTCTTGATATGAAGTCTCTTGAAGATGTTGGTGGGGCACATATGGCACAACCCTGCAAATCATTGTTAGTATGCATATCTAAACATATAGACTTATAAGCATCAAAATGGTTAGAAAATTCAATATGTAATATACAACAACAAGTAGTGCGTGTGTGATTTATCTTAACATAGAAAGGTTTTAGCAATTCAAAATATCTTTGAAAAATTTTAATTTGAGGATACTTCTCTAGAAATTTACCATAAAACTATGTTTGAGTCTCATCCAAAAAATGCTTTGGATGTGGCTCGTGGTTCTGACTACCGATTCTCCTTCTTACCACATCCCTTTGATTCGGAGATACCCTTGTGTAATTCTTCCAATAGTCTTTAATTAGTGATCTCAATGCTTCAACAATTGGTTTATCTTTTCATGGTAGTCTCTCCGAGAACGCCCATAATTCATTGGCATTAGTGTCCTCAATTCTTTGGCGTCTTCCAATGGCTCTTGATAAAGTTTTCCTATTAATTCTCAATTCTTGACTTGTCTTTCTAATGAGATGAGCTTTCCTCGTTTGACTACTTGCTATAGTCGATGTAATCACACGCTGTGTTGCATTACTATCTTTTGTGCATGAGGTGTTACCCACACTCTCATACACACCCATTAGATTCTTGACAATAGATTTTTCACTTGAATCCTTTGATGTTCTAAACCCAAGAATCTTCATGATAGACCTATACTTTATACTTCACATCATTTCAATGAATAGTTGACATCTTGCAGTCTCATTTAACTTTTCAAAGAACAATCTCCAAATCTTATTAGCATATCTTCTACAAGTGCGTTTTGGAATCTTACCTTCCATTGGCTGCAAAATATTCTCATCAATATCAATCAAATACTTTGGCTTTCTATACAAAATTCTAGGTGGTGTCAAGTTAGGTAAATTCATCTCAACATTAAGAATTTCATCAATAGTTAAATGAGATGGGTTAGATGGCATACCTTCTATCGAAGATGGAATAGATGACATACCTTGAGGTTGAGGTGGGAACGATGGCGTACCTCCTTCATCACATGTGAGTGATGATGTACTCTCAACTTGAGATGTGGTAGATGGTGTCCCTACATGTTGACTTGTGGTAAAGGACATGTCTCCAACTATGGTATTCAAATCTCTCATACCACGAAGTTTTTGCATTCGTTCTCTTTGTGCCGCCAATACCATATCTCTTTGTGATGGTTGTGGTTCCTCTTCAATTGGTATGTCTTCATTTATCGTGTCCAATTTCCTCTTCTCACGAAGTTCCCTCATAGCCATTGCTTTCTTTGCATTCTTAGCTTCTATCTCTTCCTGTGTTGGTTTAATTCTTGATCATTTCCTCAGCATGACAGAGAATTTGTCTGTAGCATGATAAAGAGACCAATATTAGTTCCTAAGAAATGAATACAAGATAATAGTGGGATTGTATTTTTTTTATGTTGTAAGGATTTATTCTTGTATAGTTTGACATCATGGTATGTTAAGGTTTGTTTATTACACATAATTATTAAAGAGCCCAAGTGTAGAAAATATACATGGCATCATGTGAGATTGTAGGCTGCTTTCTTGATTGGGAATGTGTCTATTTTAAATATGTATGATAAAACATGATAAAGTAATTCAGTCTGAAATAAGGAAAATGTAAAGAACATGCATGTAAAGACTTGACATACCTAAAAAATGAAGATTTGAATGGAGAGAGTACCCAATTATGTAGTGTTTTTATCTTCTTGCATCAAACTCCTCAACAATTTGAGTTTTTCACCACTTGCTTCCTTTTCAATGTTAAATTCCTAAAATTGAATCACAATTAACATTGCAACACTACAAAAATTGAAACTTGAATAGATATATATCAAACTTGGTGTGAAAACTATGTTATTTCCTCCTTCTCATGTTGGCAAAGCAGAAAAGGTGGTGGAAAGATCATGCAAAGGTGGTACAATGTGTCAAATGTGCATGTGAATTTCCCAATAGCATGAAAGCACTTCTTTTTTGTCAGAGCATGCACAGAATCAGTAAGAAAATAGAGCATGTGGGCTTGGATCATGGGGGTAACCACTTTTTTACCATTTTAATAGAAATACAAAACGTGAGCACGTTATAACGTGCTCGCGTTTTGTCCTGCTATAGATTCATCACATCCTTTGCATTGATCACATCTTTTTCCTGCAAGGGCTTTCCAAATGCTCCACCATATGATAGGAATAACAATGAAGAGGCAAGCCCTCATAATCAAGTTCTTGATAGAAAATGCCCTCAACCCTCAACGTCAAACCCTAATCCCTCAACCCTTAACTCTGATCCCTCGACCCTCGACCCTTGACCCTCGACCCTTAACCCTCAATGTCAAATCCTAATTCCTCAACCCTCAACCCTATCCCTAAACCCTCAACTCTCAACATCAAATCCTAATCCCTCAACCCTATCCCTAAACCCTCAACCCTCAACGTCAAATCCTAATCCCTCAACCCTAATCTGTCATCCCTCAACTCTAATCCCTCATCCCTAAACCCCAAATGCTATCCATAATCCTACACCCTCAACAGACTCAATACTATACCTTAAACTCTAATCCCTTATCCCTAAACCCTCCAACCCTATCCCTAATCCTTACACCCTCCACACTCTACTTTAACACTAATCCCTTGAACCTCAACCCTATCCCTAAACCCTTGACCCTCGAACCTCAACCCTCAACCCTCAATGTCAAACCCTAATCCCTCAAACCTTAACTCTGATCCATCAACCCTCAACACTATACCTTAAACCCTAATCCCTTCAACCTCAACCCTATCCCTAAACCCTTGACCCTCGAACCTCAACCCTCAACCCTCAATGTCAAACCCTAATCCCTCAACCCTTAACTCTGATCCCTCATCTCTCAACCCTAACCCTAAACCCTAAACCCTAAACCCTAAACCCTCAACATCAAATCCTAATCCCTCAACCCTTCACTCTAATCCCTCAACCCTAAACCCTATCCCTAAACCCTCAACACTATACCTTAAACCCTAATCCCTCAGCCCTCAACCCTAAACCTTATCCCTAAACCGTAATCCCTCAATCCTCAACCCTAATCCGTCATCCTTCAACTCTAATCCCTCATCCCTAAACCCTAAATGCTATCCCTATTCCTACACCCTCAACAGAATCAATACTATACCTTAAACCCTAATCCCTTATCCCTAAACCCTCCAACCCTATCCCTAATCCTTATACCCTCCACACTCTACTTTAACCCTAATTCCTCGACCCTATCCCTAAACCCTTGACCCTCGAACCTCAACCCTTAACCCTCAACATCAAACCCTAACCCCTCAACCCTTAACTCTGATCCCTTGACCCTCAACACTATACCTTAAACCCTAATCCCTATCCCTCAACCCTTAACCCTTAAAACTTAAACCCTATCCCTACACCCTCAACACTTGACACTATATCTTAAGCCTTAAACCCTCATCCCTAAAGCCTCAACCCTCAATCCTTAAACCTTCAACCCTAAACCCTATCCCTAATCCCTCTACCCTCGACACTCTAACCCTAACCTTGACATTAAATGCTAATCCATCAACCCTAAACCCTAATCCTAAACCCTCAACCCTCAACCCTCAACAATATACCTTAAACCCTAATCCCTCAACCCTCAACCCTAAACCTTATCCCTAAAGCCTAATCCCTCAACCCTCAACCCTAATCCATCATCCCTCAACTCTAATCCCTCATCCCTAAACCCTAAATGCTATCCCTATTCCTAAACCCTCAACAGACTCGATACTATACCTTAAACTCTAATCACTTATCCCTAAACCCTCCAACCCTATCCCTAATCCTTACACCCTCCACACTCTACTTTAACCCTAATCCCTTGAACCTCAACCCTATCCCTAAACCCTTGACCCTCAAACCTCAACCCTCAACCCTCAACGTCAAACCCTAATCCCTCAACCCTTAACTCTGATCCATCAACCCTCAACACTATACCTTAAACCCTAATCCCTATCCCTCAACCCTTAACCCTTAAAATTTAAACCCTATCCCTACACCCTTAACACTTGACACTATATCTTAAGCCTTAAACCCTCATCCCTAAAGCCTCAACCCCTTAATCCTATACCTTAAACCCTAATTCGTCAACCCTCAACCCTAAACCTTATCCCTAAACCCTAATCCCTCAACCCTAATCCCTCATCCCTAAACCCTAAATGCTATCCCTATTCCTAAACCCTCAACAGACTTGATACTATACCTTAAACTCTAATCCCTTATCCCTAAACCCTCCAACCCTATCCCTAATCCTTATACCCTCCACACTCTACTTTAACCCTAATTCCTCGACCCTCAACCCTATCCTTAAACCCTTGACCCTCGAACCTCAACCCTCAACCCTCAACATCAAACCCTAATCCCTCAACCCTTAACTCTGATCCATCAACCCTCAACACTATACCTTAAACCCTAATCCCTATCCCTCAACCCTTAACCCTTAAAATTTAAACCCTATCCCTACACCCTCAACACTTGACACTATATCTTAAGCCTTAAACCCTCATCCCTGAAGCCTCAACCCTCAATCCTATACCTTAAACCCTAATCCCTCAACCCTCAACCCTAAACCTTATCCCTAAACCCTAATCCCTCAACCCTCAACCCTAATCCATCATCGCTCAACTCTAATCCCTCATCCCTAAACCCTAAATGCTATCCCTATTCCTAAACCCTCAACAGACTTGATACTATACCTTAAACTCTAATCCCTTATCCCTAAACCCTCCAACCCTATCCCTAATCCTTATACCCTCCACACTCTACTTTAACCCTAATTACTCGACCCTCAACCCTATCCCTAAACCCTTGACCCTCGAACCTCAACCCTCAACCCTCAATGTCAAACCCTAATCCCTCAACCCTTAACTCTGATCCCTCGACCCTCAACCCTATCCCTAAATCCTCAACCCTAAACCCTCAACCCTCAACGTCAAATTCTAATCCCTCAACCCTTCACTCTAATCCCTCAACCCTAAACCCTCAACCCTCAACGTCAAATTCTAATCCCTCAACCCTTCACTCTAATCCCTCAACCCTAAACCCTATCCCTAAACCCTCAACACTATACCTTAAACCCTAATCCCTCAACCCTAACCCTAAACCTTGTCCGTAAACCCTAATCCCTCAACCCTCAACCCTAATCTGTCATCCATCATCCCTCAACTCTAACCCCTCATCCCTAAACCCTAAACACTATCCTTATTCCTAGACCCTCAACTGGCTCGATACTATACCTTAAACTCTAATCCCTTATCCCTAAACCCTCCAACCCTATCCCTAATCCTTATACCCTCCACACTCTACTTTAACCCTAATTCCTCGACCCTCAACCCTATCCCTAAACCCTTGACCTTCGAACCTCAACCCTCAACCCTCAACATCAAACCCTAATCCCTCAACCCTTAACTCTAATCCCTCGACCTTCAACCCTATCCCTAAACCCTCAACCCTCAACGTCAAATTCTAATCCCTCAACCCTTCACTCTAATTCCTCAACCCTAAACCCTATCCCTAAACCCTCAACACTATACCTTAAACCCTAATCCCTCAACCCTAACCCTAAACCTTGTCCCTAAACCCTAATCCCTCAACCCTCAACCCTAATCTGTCATCCGTCATCCCTCAACTCTAATCCCTCATTCCTAAACCCTAAATGCTATCCCTATTCCTAGACCCTCAACAGGCTCGATACTATACCTTAAACCCTAATCCCTCTACCCTCGACACTCTTATTTAACCCTAATCCCTTGACCATTAACCCTATCCCTCAACCTCAACCCTCAACCCTCAACCCTCAACTCTCAACATTAAACCCTAATTCATCAACCCTAATCCCTCAAACCTAAACCCTATCCCTAAACCATCAACCCTCAACACTATACCTTAAACCCTAATCCCTCAACCCTCAACCCTAAACCTTATCCCTAAACCCTAATCCCTCAACCCTCAACCCTAATCCCTCATCCCTCAACCCTAAATGCCATCCCTATTGCTAAACCCTCAACAGACTTGATACTATACCTTAAACTCTAATCCCTTATCCCTAAACCCTCCAACCCTATCCCTAATCCTTATACCCTCCACACTCTACTTTAACCCTAATCCCTCAACCCTTAACCCTATCCCTAAACCCTTGACCCTCAGACCTCAACCCTCAACCCTCAACATCAAACCCTAATCCCTCAACCCTTAACTCTGATCCCTCGACCTTCAACCCTATCCCTAAACCCTCAACCCTCAACGTCAAATTCTAATCCCTCAACCCTTCACTCTAATCCCTCAACCCTAAACCCTATCCCTAAACCCTCAACACTATACCTTAAACCCTAATCCCTCAACCCTAACCCTAAACCTTGTCCCTAAACCCTAATCCCTCAACCCTCAACCCTAATCTGTCATCCGTCATCCCTCAACTCAATCCCTCATTCCTAAACCCTAAACACTATCCCTATTCCTAGACCCTCAACAGGCTCGATACTATACCTTAAACCCTAATCCCTCTACCCTCGACACTCTTATTTAACCCTAATCCCTTGACCATTAACCCTATCCCTCAACCTCAACCCTTAACCCTCAACCCTCAACTCTCAACATTAAACCCTAATTCATCAACCCTAAACCCTAATCCCTCAAACCTAAACCCTATCCCTAAACCATCAACCCTCAACACTATACCTTAAACCCTAATCCCTCAACCCTCAACCCTAAACCTTATCCCTAAATCCTAATCCCTCAACCCTCAACCCTAATCCCTCATCCCTCAACTCTAATCTCTCATCCCTAAACCCTAAATGCTATCCCTATCCCTAAACCCTCAACAAACTCGATACTATACCTTAAACTCTAATCCCTTATCCCTAAACCCTCCAACCCTATCCCTAATCCTTACACCCTCCACACTCTACTTTAACCCTAATCCCTTCAACCTCAACCCTATCCCTAAACCCTTGACCCTCGAACCTCAATCCTCAACCCTCGACATCAAACCCTAATCCCTCAACCCTTAACTTCAATCCCTCATCTATCAACCCTAACCCTAAACCCTCAACCCTCAACATCAAATCCTAATCCCTCAACCCTTCACTCTAATCCCTCAACCCTAAACCCTATCCCTAAACCCTCAACACTATACGTTAAACCCTAATCCCTCAGCCATCAACCCTAAACCTTATCCCTAAACCCTAATCCCTCAACCCTCAACCCTAATCCATCATCCCTCAACTCTAATCCCTCATCCCTAAACCCTAAATGCTATCCCTATTCCTACACCCTCAACAGAATCGATACTATACCTTAAACCCTAATCCCTTATCCCTAAACCCTCCAACCCTATCCCTAATCCTTATACCCTCCACACTCTACTTTAACCCTAATTCCTTAACCCTCAACCCTATCCCTAAACCCTTGAACCTTGAACCTCAACCCTCAACCCTCAACGTCAAACCCTAATCCCTCAACCCTTAACTCTAATCCCTCAACCCTCAACACTATACCTTAAACCCTAATCCTTATCCCTCAACCCTTAACCCTTAAAACTTAAACCCTATCCCTACACCCTCAACACTTGACACTATATCTTAAGCCTTAAACCCTCATCCCTAAAGCCTCAACCCTCAATCCTTAAACCATGAACCCTAAACCCTAATCCTAAACCCTCAACCCTCAACCCTCAACACTATACCTTAAACCATAATCCCTCAACCCTCAACCCTAATCCATCATCCCTCAACTATAATCCCTCATCCCTAAACCCTAAATGCTATCCCTATTCCTAAACCCTCAACAGACTCGATACTATACCTTAAACCCTAATCCCTTATCCCTAAACCCTCCAACCCTATCCCTAATCCTTACACCCTCCACACTCTACTTTAACCCTAATCCCTCGAGCCTAAACCCTATCCCTAAACCCTTGACCCTTGAACCTCAACCCTCAACCCTCAATGTCAAACCCTAATCCCTCAACCCTTAACTCTGATCCCTCGACCCTCAACCCTATCCCTAAACCCTAAACCCTCAACCCTAATCTGTCATTCCTCATCCCTAAACCCTAAACGCTATCCCTATTCCTAGACCCTCAACGGACTCGATACTATACCTTAAACGCTAATCCCTTATCCCTAAACCCTCCAACTCTATCCCTTATCCCTTAACCCTCATGATTAATAGCCTTGAATGTAAACAAATTTGAGGAGAACATAACACGAGCGCGTTATAACGCGCTCGCGTTATGTCAAACATGACAAACAACAGACTTGCGGGAAAGAAAAATGCAAGGCAAAACATAACGCGAGCGCATTATAACACGCTCGCGTTATTTCTTGCTTTGGGAATCCCAAGCCTTGGGCTTGGGATTTGCTTTGGATTTCCAACCCAATGGCTTGGAGTGCCTTATGAACAGTCACAGACGTGTTTTTCTATATTCTTCAAAATTTCACATAATTTCATTCGTGCTAACCCTTAGATTTGCACGTGTTTCAAGGTTGAACAAATCGAACACATGGGTAATGTTAGGCTTTCTCTTAGCTATTTGACGATGTGATTTTTTTCACATTTTAACAATGTTAAGCCTTTCATCTTTAATTTCTTTTGTTTGTGTGTCCGTTTTTAGGCAAAAACCATTGTTTGGTCTTTTTTTCATTGTAAAATAACTATTCATTCAAATTTCAAAAAAATTACATATTTAGAAACTAGACTCCATTCTACAGATATAAAAAAAATAAAAAAATGATTTTCAATTAGTTTTCAAAATTCATAGGGGTAGCACGGCCAAAATTCTATTTTTTAGGATGTGTCCACTTTGAAAATTAGTAAAAAATCAAATATTCATAAAAAAATTATCAGAAAAATCAGGCATAAACTACATGCTATTAGCTAATTTCTCACTAAAGTGATTTTAAAAATACCAAAAAAAAGTTGACCTTTTGAGGGAGCCACAAAACATGCTATGTTATGGTTTTTTGATAGAAACAACACCAATTTCTGTGGCTTCCTCTTTTGAACCCCTTAATCTATGCCATTTTCAAAACAAAATAGTAGTTTAGAAAGTAGACTCAGAGCACTACGAACATTGTTTTGGTTGCATCTCCAAATTTTGAGTGTAACTATGCTCAATTTCTCATCCAAGGCCAGTATTTCCTGATTTCAGAAAAAAAGTGGCCACTTAAGACCCCTTTTTGGCCCCCCATCTTCCTGCACTTACCCCCCTCTGTTCCTGATAATGATATTCATTGGCAAATTTTTGATAGCGATGAGCAGATTGCAAGCTTCATCCCAAATGAAGAAAAATTCTCTTCCTTGGCATAGCCTAGGCTATAGGATGGTGATCAATTCATTCAATTCAAATTGAACAAGATGCCCAAGGGTCTAATTACTCTTAAGGCAATTTTTAGGCCAGATGACAAGTTCAGGGGCAAGATAAGTAATATAACATTGAAAAGGGAAGATTACCAGAAGGTTGTCATCACCCCAGATAAAGAGTTGTTCTTAGGAAAGGTATGCGGTGATGCTAAATAGTGAGAATTCATACACCTTTCCTAAAAGTACAGTGATGTCCTGGCATGGATGTATGAAGATTTGAAAGGCCTTAATCCAGAGGTTGCCCAAAATTCCATCAATTTGGATCCAAATGCCAAGCCAATCCATTAGAAGTAGTGGCCCATAAACCCTAAGATTGAGCCACTCATGAGAAAAGAGCTTGCAAAGCTCATCAAGGCAAGGATCATCTTCCCCATCAAATATTCTACTTGGGTTGCCAATCTAGTGCCTGTGAGGAAGAAAATGGTGAGATAAGGCTCTGTGTGGACTTTAGGGACCTAAATCAGGCCTCTGTGAAGGATCATTACCCTCTGTCCTTGATGGATCAAATTTTACATATTGTTGTAGGTGCAGAGGGGTTTTCACTATTTGATGGATTTTCTGGCTACAACCATCTTTTGTCAAAGAAGAAGATAGATTTAAAACAACATTCACAACCAAATGGGGAACCATGGCATATGAAAAAATACCATTTCGTCTATCTAATGTTGGTGCCACATTTTAGAGGGCAATGGATATTTGCCTTCCAAGTTTTTATAAACAAGTTCATCTTGATTTATCTGGATGATATTACATTCTTCTCCAAGAGAGGAGAAAATCATATGGAGCCTCTAGAGAAAGTCTTCCAAAGGTGTAGAGAGTTTGGGGTGTCTCTAAACCCTAAAAAATGTATTTTTACTATTGCTCAGGGTAAGCTTTTGGACCATCTAGTGTTTAAGGATGGGATCTCCATAGATACTAAAAGAACATCAGCCCTTCTTACTCTTCCTCTACCTACTCATAAAAAAGCTCTGCAATCTTTTCTGGGACAAATCAATTTTTTTAGGAAATTCATTCCTAACTATGCTGGCTTGTTAAAGCCTCTAACCCCTATGCTCAAGAAAGATGTTGTCTTCAGATGGAATAAGGGAGAGATAGTTTTGAGAAAATTAAAGAAGAGATTAACCAGTCTCCTACTCTCATGAATCCAAATTATGAGAAAGACTTCATCCTTTATGCACATGGAGGAGAGAACAACATTGTTGTTGTCCTGATGCAACAAAATGAACAAGGAATGGAGCAGCCCTTAGCCTTCTTTAGTTAGACCTTGAAGGACTATGAGGTCAGATATATCCCCATGGATAAATAGGTATTTTTCATTGTTAGAGCTTTAAAAAAATTCATATACATGTTGACAAATAAACATATCAAAGTTCTAGTTTATCATCCTAGTGTGAGAGATTATATAATGGGCATTAAGATTAGTGAAAAGAGAGCCAGCTAGGTCACTAAGATCCTAGAGTATGATGTGATCATTAAGGGACTAAGTTGATTAGAGGCAGAGGATTGTGTGAACAACTAGCTTAGAGTTCTGTAGATGAAGTGAGTTCATATTACCACTTGAATGAGGAACAACCTACAACTAAGCCATCAGCTGTGAGTTCTTGGACAATAGACATGGCTAGATTCCTATCCACTGGTGAGTATCCCTATGGGTTGGACAAAACCAAAAGAAGAAACTTCAGGCTGCAGTCTATTCCTTATGCTTTGGTAGATGGTGTTCTGTTCAAGTGAAATTTAGATGGAATCTTACTGAGATGTATAGAAGAGGACCAAATTAATAGAATACTCGATGAATTTAATGATGGCCCTACTGGTGGCCATTTCTCTGCAAGATCTAAAACAATGAAAATAATGAGGGCGGGTTACGTTTGGCCCACATTATTCAATAATGCTCATATATAAGTAAGAAAGTACAAAGAGTGTGCTCTCTTTGAAGGAAAGAAATGATTGGCAACACTCCTGATGAAAACTGATTGTCATTGATGTCAAAATAGTAAAGGTGTTGTGATGAATTGAGGTCTTGGATGTTGATGATAGTCATGTGCTTCAGGAGATGATGTTGATCATATAGGAATTCACATGGTTCACATGGATGATGCATGTTCATGTTCATGTTCAAACAATAATGATGAGGGTTATCTCTTTGTATGTTCAAGAATCATGTTTATGGTTGATGCAAAGTCTAAAGTGCTTTCAAGTGTTTACATGATTTTAGTTTCGAGCATAGGTTGCTTCATAGTTGCAGTAGATGCCTTGTTCAAGGTATGGATGTTCTTCATGTTCATGTGTTCATGTTTTGGTCATCAAGATGCTTTGAAGTCAAGGGTGTGTTTCCATCATATGCTTTGATGTCAAGGGTGTGCCTTTATCATACACTCCATTGGATTCATATAGGTTGTTCATTGATGTGACTCTTACATGAGATCAGGAGTCTTCATATGTTTGGTGAAGAAAATTGATGTTGCTATGCTCATATGCTTCAAAAGTTTAGTAATGTTATGATGTTTGGATAAGGATCATTAATAGTATTCATAGTTTCAGGATGGTCTCTTTTTGCTTCATTCTCTACATGGTGTTGTTCATTATCAAGGTGTTGTATAAGGTGTTTGGATGTAGCCTAGATGCCTCAAGAGATGAAGAAGAAGAATTAGGATCTTCTTTCAAGTAATGATGCAGTTTGACCACTTCATGGACCAGTTGGAACATCAGTATTCCTCAAGGTGTCCTTCTCATATCCATTGATGTTAAAGCAGAAGATACGAAGAGACAAGATCTTAGTCATTCTAATGATGTTTGTGCTTTATAGTTTAGGAGTTTGGTCTACATAATTTCCTTTATTGTGCTTCAAGATTTTTGGTGATTGATTTATTCATGTGGTATTCAAAGGTTGAATGGACAAATTTTACATCTTCAAGAGGCAAGTGAATCTTAGAGATTTATTTGTTTATCTCAAAAGTAGATAATCAAGTAACCAGTGTATCTTAGATGCAAGTGAAGTCTTTGATATCAATAATGTTTGAAGATGGTATTTTTGCATTATATCCACTTGATGAAGAATTAAAAAGTTGCACATATTTCTCTTATATATAGTCTTGAAAATGTTTAGGGATTATACTACAGAGAGCCTAGACCAATCAAAATTCTAATGTCATCTATTTCAAATTCTAAATGTCTTGTAAAATCAACCCTAAACTAAGCTCCTAATACCTCTTCTTTCCTATCATCTTGCAAAGTTACTTTTTGTTTTAAAGGAGCATTGACCTATGATCATAAGTTATGTCACTTAAAGTGACCGACTCAAGGGTTATTAAGAGATCTAAACAACTGGCCCCCTTTACCATTTAACCGTTTGCACAGGTCTCTACATGAGCGTGTGGGTGCCAACTCCATAATCAAAGGCTCTTATTAAAATATTGTTGGGCGTGAAAATAAAGATCAGTGGCTATATTTTACACGTTGACTCTCCTACCTGTGCATGCACTTTGACGTGCAGAAAGTAGTCAATGTATTAAGTTTGCAGTGTATTTAGGCTATTTTTAGCAGGTTTAAAAGGCAACTTTGTGAGTGCTTTTAAAAGCATTTTTTTTAGATATCTTTATTGAAGATATATTTCTAACTTAAAAAAACTCTCTCATGGCAATGAAAGGAAAAAGAAGATGTTTTTTTTAAGGAAGGAAATTTTTTAAGATATTATTCTTTTATGAGAGAACTTAAGGACTTATTGTACATCATTCAAAAGTTTTTTTAAGACGAAAGGATCCGAATGGAAGATATTGTTTTTAGGGGTAGAGTGATTAAATTCAATGAAGTTTTTGCATGATGGATATTATTCATGATTTTTATAGAGAAGATGAAAATATTTTTTGTAAATGGAGAGAGATTGAAGAGTTGTCCTTGGAAGGAGTAGAAATACAGAAAGAAGGGAAAATGAATGAAGAGGAATATGAAATATTATTTCATGTTTAATAAATTTGTAGGTTCATTATGATTTGATTTTTGAGGACTAATATATGCAGATTTGTTAATTGAAATGGTGAAGATGAAGATGCAGAGAAGAAAGGAATATGAAGGGTCATTATTCTTTTTTAATAATATTGCATGTGAATGGATTTTTGAAGATAATTTATGCAGAGAGGAGAAGAATGTGAAAGGACATTCTATTTTTTATATATTGGTTTTGTAGATGCATTGATTGAAGATTTTGTGTGTGGACAAAATGCAGCATTGAAGAGATTATGTAAAATGTTAGAGATATCATTGCAGGAATGACATATGCAGATGTAGAAAATGTAATGGCAAAAATCATGTTATGATTTTTATACAGAGGGTCAGAGAATTTTGTTTGAAGATGAATTAGGGTATAAAGAGAATTTTTTTCAATGCAAAGACAAAATCTAGATGTTGATTTTTGAACAAAGGAAGACATTGTAAATTGCAGAGATAGTAATGCGCAAGTGATTGATTGACATCAGAAACTTGGTTGATCATATTATGAATGAAAAGAATTTTGTCAAGAGAGGAAAAATAAATGACAGGTTTTTGTGAAGAAGTGAATCAGGGAAACCCCCTGAATTGTTTTCTTGTGTCTAAAATAATTATTATTTTTGTGCTAGTGAGGCTGGTATGGTCAGTGAGACCTCTTTGTACCCAGTGAGGCTTATATGGTCAGTGAGACCTATTTGTAACCAGTGAGGTTATTGATTAATCTAGAGAAGAATTTTAGAGTGGTTTTTCTTCCCCTAGAGGGTTTTCCACTCATCAAATCTAGTGTCATGGTTCTTGTTTGTCTTCATGTGTTTATGTGCTCTAATGATTTGTTCTTAAGGTCCTGACTCATATTTTTATTATCATACTTTTGCATATGTGTTTAACAGATCATTGATGTCTTCATTTCTTTGTGTCTTGTAAGTTAAAAGGTGCAAAAATATTTTAAAAGTTTATACAACACTGATTCACCCCTCCCCTCTCAGTGTTGTCTTGGACTCCAACAAGTGGTATCAGAGCATAGGTTCCCTATGGAAGTATAATTGGCTTGGGTAGGTCTTGTTAGTGGAGTACCATGGGAAAGTGTAGAAGAAATAAGAGCATGCGAAATGTCAAGCCTCATACTGGTCAAAAGACACAAAAGACACCATCTATATCAAATTCAGATGTTGATACATTTAGTTGATAGAAATGTTTCACAAGTTGAATTAGGTATTAAATTAGAGAAATAGTTTTCTAGAGTTCCTCTCTTTGATGGTTTAGGCTTCTCTATTTGGTATATTAGAATTGAAGTATATTATCCTCTTTAGGATATGGTGTTTTGATGTTAGTTGAGAATGGGTATTGTGTTTCCTCTCAATCACTTAATACTACAAATAATAAAGAAGCTTATGAATGTAATCATATAGCAAAAAGGGCCATTTTGTCTGGATTATCTACTGAAGTTTCTTGTAAAGTTATGCATTGTGAAACAACTCAAGATGTGTGGAAGGAATTGATAAGAATCTATCAAGGTGATGCATTTGAAGGAGATGAAAACTTGTTATCTGAGTGGAGTGACAATGATGGAAGATATTCACATGAAGGAGATGAGGTCCAATCTGTTTCAGAAGGAGGTAACATTATGGGTGATTATGATTAGGAATATGATGAACATGAATGTGAGGTTGATATTGAAGGAGAGATCATATGTGCTATGAGTGAAATCAAGAAACACAAAAAGGAGAATTAGAGACTAGAGTTGCATCTACAACAGGAAAAAGATTTAAAAGACAAAGCACTTTCAGACCTTGAAAGAGTATCTTTAGATCTTGAAGAGGCAAGAAATCAGATTGTAGACTTAAAGAGTCATGTTGATGAATATGACAGATTAATTATCAGACTAAAGACTAAAATTAAGGAAGCCAAAAGAATAATAGATGTAACAAAGTCTGACCTTGACATTAAAAGAATTGAAAATTTGAAATTAGAGGCTAAAATTGTCAATCTTCGAAAAGATTATGAAGGTCTCAAGGTTATGTCCAAGAAATATCAGGAGTTTGAAGAAAGCACAAACAAGTTACATGAAATGTTGGGAAAACAAAAGTATCATAAGGATACTACTAAAAGTTTGAAGAAGGAGAGTGGTCCAAAGTCAGAGAGACTCCTAGAAGGAAAATTGATTTAAGTTATCATGTTGTTGCTCCTGAAGGCAAAATGCACAATCAAAGGAGAAATTTTAGAAGAACTACTCCAGCAAGACAAACTTATATGTATAGGTATAATTATTCATTTAATGGTTATTGTTATATCTATAATCACTTTGGACACAAATCAATTAATTGCATAAGAAATCAATTTGCATCAATAAGGAATACTAATATTGTGTGTTTCAAGTGCAATTCTCCTGGTCACAAAGCATATAGTTGCAGAATGTATGAAAGAAATGTATCAACTGATTTGAAAGGTTGGAAAAAGAAAAAGGTTGAAAAAGTTTGGAAGAAGAAAATTGAATAGAAGAAAGAACCTATGAAAGTTTGGAAGAAGAAACAAAGTCAAGAAAATACAGATCCTAAACTTGTGCATTTTGCACAAGTCACTTCACCAGTTGCATAACATATGGCATGGAGTGAGGGGGAGTTTTCCAATGTCCTATCACATACCCCCAATAAGTTTTAGGAGGATCTCATTTGATGTTTGTCAATATGATGATTTTTTGTTTTGGTTATCATGCTTTTGGATTCTTGCCTAATAATGTTTGCTATGATGCTACTCATATTAGTCTTTTGAAATAAAGTTCTTAATGGTGTTGATAACTATGTTCAGTGGTTTATGATGTCATAATCCATACAAGATATTGATAAGATGTTTAGGGGTTCAATGCGCAAGGAGTTTGATGATGTTGAGTGACTTGGTTTACAAATGATCCTATTTATATCTTGTTCATATCATGTTGATTCTTACAAAGGTTGAGTTTTCTTGATAGTGTAGTTAGTTTGTTGATGTGCAGACTTAATGGGCTGATTTGAATGAAATGGTCAAGAGACAACAATTCTTGTTGATTGTAGTATGTTTCAGATATGGTTCTGTATATATCAGATTTGACATTGTGTAGTAAAAAGTGTCTTGTGTAGGAACATGAGGATGGTCTTTATTCTTTATCATGGCAAGAAGTGTGTGTAGCAGTAAATTGATTGCAGGTTGTTGTAGATTGATTGTTGTCACTATCATGGAAGTCTTGGCAAGGTCATTCCTTGAGTGGTTATCATGTCATCATGAGTTGCGAATATTGTGATGAATTGTCTTCATTCTATTATTATAAGAATGTTGCTTGTTGAGCTTGCATTATTATGCATCATGGGTGTTGAAGTGTTTATAATATCTTTGCATGGAGTTCAAGTTCGAATGTGTCATATCAAAGGAGTTATTTTTATACCATCATAATCATACTTCATTTTGTATGCTTTGGAAGATCTTGGAGACTTGTCATTTGGGTCAAAAAGAGTTGATGATTGTGGAAGAATTGTTTGTCATGAAAAGTTTGTTTTGCAACCACAAGTGATGTCATCAGGAGTTTGTTTTTATAGCAGTTTTCATCTTCATCTTCATATTGGTGTAGTGACATGAAGTGGTATTGTGCTGAGATAGAAATGCATGCTTCATTCTATCAAGACAATTCTCTTTTGTATAGATTTTATGATGTAACAAATCTCATTTTATGTATACAAAATATGGTATGGGAAAGTTTATAACATTGGTTTGACACTTTGTTTGGTGTGCCTCA
Source organism: Cunninghamia lanceolata (assembly GCA_027924645.1). Classification (NCBI taxonomy): domain Eukaryota; kingdom Viridiplantae; phylum Streptophyta; class Pinopsida; order Cupressales; family Cupressaceae; genus Cunninghamia; species Cunninghamia lanceolata. The sequence goes on along the minus strand of BSBN01000112.1, from coordinate 16,898,608 downwards.
CATAATGTTGCTCTCAGGTCATGTGCTTCAGGATGTATTTCTTCATATGTGTGCTTCATGGTGATTTGTTGCTCTCAAGTTGAAGAGTTGTTTCAGGGAATTTTTAACAAGGTTTGTCATATGCTTGCTTCAGGATTGTTATCTTTATCATAATAGATCATCATAGGTTCAAAGAAAAGATAACAATTTAACAAGAGTTTGTCTTCAAAATCCTCATAATGCAATGTGTTTGTAAATGTTATGATCAAGCTTTAATATTTTTTAGTGGAGTTAATCAGGGGGAGTTAATTCAACCTTTGTCATCCAATGTCAAAAATGAGGAGAGAGAGAAAATGCATCATGTAGTTTTGCCATCAATGACAAAGGAGGAGATTGATGGAGACTGATTGTCATTGATGTCAAAATAGTAAAGGTGTTGTGATGAATTAAGGTCCTAGATGTTGATGATAGTCATGTGCTTCAGGAGATGATGTTAATCATATAGGAATTCACATGGTTCACATGCATGATGCATGTTCATGTTCATGTTCAAGCAATACTGATGCAAGTTATCTCTTTGTATGTTCAAGAATCATGTTTATGGTTGATGCAAAGTCTAAAGTGCTTTCAAGTGTTGACATGCTTTCAGTTTCAAGCACATGTTGATTCATAGTTGCAGTAGATGCCTTGTTCAAGGTATGGATGTTCTTCATGTTCATATGTTCATGTTCTTGTCATTAGGATGCTTTGAAGTCAAGGGTGTGTTTTCATCACATGCTTTAACATCAAGGGTGTGCCTTTATCATACACTCCATTGGATTCAAACATGTTGTTCATTGATGTGACTCTTACACGAGATCAGGAGTCTTCATATGTTTGGTGAAGCAGATTGATGCTACTATGATCATATGCTTCAAAATTTAGTAATGTTATGATGTCTAGATAAGGATCATTAATAGTATTCATAGTTTCAGGATGGTCTCTTGTTGATTCATTCTCTACATGGTGTTGCTCATCATCAAGATGTTGTATAAGGTATTTGGATGTAGCCTCAGTGCCTCAAGAGATGAAGAAGAAGAATTAGGATCTTCTTTCAAGTAATGATGTAGTTTGACCACTTCATGGACCAGTTGGAACAACAGTATTCCTCAGGGTGTCATTTTCATATCCATTGATGTTAAAGCTCAAAAGATACAAAGAGACAAGATCCCAATCATTCTAATGATGTTTGTGCTTTATATTTTAGGAGTTTGGTCTACATAATTTCCTTTATTGTGCTTCAAGATTTTTGGTGATTGATTTATTCATGTGGTATCCAAAGGTTGAATGGACAGATTTTACATCTTCAAGAGGCAAGCGAATCTCAGAGATTTATTTGTTTATCTCAGAAGTAGATGATCAAGTAACTAGTGTATCTTAGATGCAAGTGAAGTCTTTGATATCAATAATGTTTGAAGATGGTATTTTTGCATTATATCCACTTGATGAAGAATTAAAAATTTGCACATATTTCTCTTGTACATAGTCTTGAAAATATTTAGGGGTTATACTTGATACAGAGAGCCTAGACCAATGAAAATTCTAATGTCCTCTCTTTGAAATTCTATTTATGTCTTGTAAAATAAACCCTAAACTAAGCTCCTAGTACCTCTTCTTGCCCGTCATCTTGCAAAGTTACTTTTTGTTTTAAAGGAGCATTGACCTGTGATCATAGGTTATGTCACTTAAAGTGACTAGCTCAAGGGTTATTAAGACATCTAAATAACCAGCCCCCTTTACCCTTCAACTGTTTGTGCAGGTCTCTACATGATCACGTGGGTGCCAACTCCATAATCAAAGGCTCTTATTAAAAGATTGTTGGGCGTGAAAATAAAGATCGGTGCCTATAGTTTAAACTTCAACTCTCCTACTTGTGCATGCACTTTGAAATGCAGAAGGCAGTCAATGTATTATGTTTGTAGTGTATTTAAGCTATGTTTAGAAAGTTTAAAAGGTAGCTTTGTGAGTGCTTTTAAAAGCATTTTTTTGGAGATCTTTATTGAAGATTTATTTCTAATTTAAAAAAAAACTCTCTCATGGCAATGAAAGGAAAAAGAAGATGTTTTTTTTTTAAGGAAGGAATTTTTTTAAGATATTATTCTTTTATGAGATAACTTAAGGACTTATTGTGCATCATTCAGAAAGTTTTTTTAAGAGGAAAGGATCCAAATGGAAGATATTTTTTTTAGGGGCAGAGTGATTAAATTCATTGAAGTTTTTACATGATGGATATTATTCATGATTTTTCTAGAGAAGATGAAAATATTTTTTGTAGATTAAGAGAGATTGAAGAGTTGCCCTTGGAAGGAGTACAAATACAGAAAGAAGGGAAAATGAATGAAGAGGAAAATGAAATATTATTTCATGTTTAATAAATTTGTAGGTTCATTGTGATTTGATTATTGAGGACTAATATATGTAGATTTGTTAATTGAAATGGTGAAGATGAAGATGTAGAGAAGAAAGGAATATGAAGGGTCATTATTCTTTTTTAATAATATTACAGGTGAATGGATTTTTGAAGATAATTTATGCAGAGAGGAGAAGAATGTGAAAGGACATTCTACTTTTTATATATTGGTTTTGCAGGTGCATTGATTAAAGATTTTGTGTGTGGACCAAATGCAACATTGAAGAGATTATGTGAAATGTTAGAGATATCATTGTAGGAATGATATATGCAGATGAAGAAAATGTAATGGAAAAAATCATGCTATAATTTTTATACAGAGGGTCAGAGAATTTTGTTTGAAGATGAATTAGGGTATGAAGAGAATTATTTTCAGTGCTAAGACAAAATGCAGATGTTCATTTTTGAACAAAGGAAGACATTGTAAATTGCAGAGATAGTAATGTGCAGGTGATTGATTGACATCAAAATCTTGGTTAATCATATTATGAATGAAAAGAATTTTGTTAAGAGAGGAAAAATAAGTGACAGGTTTTTGTGAAGAAGTGAATTAGGGAAACCCCCTGAATTGTTTTCTTGTGTCCAAAATAATTATTTTGTTGTACCAGTGAGGCTTGTATGGTCAGTGAGACCTCTTTGTAGCCAATGAGGCTTATATGGTTAGTGAGACCTATTTCTAACCAGTGAGGTTCTTGATTAAGCTAGTGAAGCATTTTAGAAAGGTTTTTCTTCCCCTAAAGGGTTTTCCACTCATCAAATCTGGTGTCATGGTTTTTGTTTGTCTTCATGAGTTCATGTGCTCTAATGATTTGTTCTTAAGGTCCTGATTCATATTTTTATTATCATACTTATGCATATGTGTTTAACAAATCATTGATGTCTTCCTTTCTCTGTGTCTTGTAAGTTAAAAGGTGCAAAAATATTTTAAAAGTTTATACAACACTTATTCACCCCCCCTCTCAGTGTTGTCCTAGACTCCAACAACTCCCACTCCATCCTATTCAAATAGATTAGCCTTTCTCATAGTGGGGATTGGACCTCATTGGCATGATAAACCCCACTTCCAGTGCTGGTCACAAGTGGGTTTTGACTGCAACAGACTACTTCACTAGGTGGGTTGAAGCAATCCCACTTAAATAGGCCACTAAGTCAGCAATCATGTATTTCTTCGAAGAAATCATGACAAGGTTTGGAGCTCCTCGCACCATTATTTTTGATAATGCAAAAGGATTCATTGGTTTTAAAATTGCTGATTGGGCACTTAAATACAATGTGTTCTTGAAGACTTCATCCAACAATTACCCCCAAGGTAATGGACTTACTAAATCTACAAATATGAACCTAATTAGAATTCTAAAGAGGACTATGGAAACAAACCAGAGGTAATGACACAACAAAATTAGATTAGCTCTTTGGGCTGATAGGATCACATACAAGAGAGCCATTGGAAACTCTCCTTTTATTCTTGTGTATGGAAGAGAGGCTATATTTCCTATATCTTTAGAGCTTCCTACATAAAAATGGCTTAGCAATTAGAATTGGAAGGAGAAGATGTCAGGTCTATCAGAATGGCTGAATTGACTGAATTGGAAGAACAAAGATAGTTGGCCATGAATACATTGGAAGAGCATCAAAGGTAGACCAAAAGGTATTTTGACAAAAGGGCCAAGGTTTAGACCTTCAATGGGGGTGATCTTGTTATGAAATGAGATGCTGACTAATCTAAAACTAGAGACCGCACTAAGTTTGATGCACTTTGGAGTGGGCCATATATGATCATCAGCCGCAAGCAAGCCAATACTTTCATTCTTTCAAGGCTAGATGGTGAAGTTCTACCAATCTTAATTAATGGGATCCATCTCAAACCTTACCATCAAGGTTAGTTTGAGATTCTGCACATATTATTATAGTTTTATTTTTGCTTTAGCTTTCCCTTCAATAAATGCTTTTGCATAGGCTACATTGTCATTAGAAGAATGCAGGCCTTGTTTCTTTTTGCTATTGTTTCAAAAGGTAGGGTTTCTGTTATTTTGACCTATTTCCATCACGTTTAGACTCCATGGCCAATGGATGCTTAAGGCCATTGGTCTATTTTTTAAGCATGCAAACAGCCTTGAGAAGTTGCCAAAATGTTGTCCTATTTTGCTTCCCAGCCAAATAGTCCAAAATCCATAAAATCTCTAAGTATTGTTCCCTTTAGAGATGTAAGGAAAAACATCTAAAATCAGCTAAGTCCCACAAAACTTGAGTTTTCTTTGTGTTTTCTATCTTTTTAGAGTTTTGGAGGTCAGAGTTCTACCCTTTGTCCTTCCATCTTGTACCGCTCTGAACTCTGCTCCTTTCCCTTTGAAAATAAAGTTAAGTGTTTTAACCTTTTTAGAGTTTCAGACTTTGGACTTTCCCTCTTCCATCTTCCCTTTTGGAAGGTAGAAGATGAAAGGCTCAAAGCTTGACCTCTGATGGGTGTTATATGTACTAAGGCATTCCGCCATTCTACAGAAACCTTTTGGGTGGACCTTGGCATGTTGGCAGAACCACAAAAAGAAGATACGTGGCACTCGAGAAAAGAGAAAGATAGAAGGCCCAAAGCTTGACTTCCATCGAACTTGTGGAAATAAAACTAAGTGTTGCATACTTTAGGGATCGGACCTTCCCTTTTCTTCTTTCTCACAAAACAAAGAAGATGAAAGGCCCGAGGCCTAAACTTCGTTGCAACTTTCGAAAGATCTACTAAGTCTTTGACTTTAGGGGCTTAGACTTTCCTTCTTCCTCTTTCTATTGGAAGGCGAAATGCCAAAGGCCTGAGGCCTGATCTCTAACAATCAAAAAGTTTCTAAGTGTAAAGTGGAGCTTGGGGGTAGACTGTCCTCTTTCTTCCTTCCCTTTTGTAAAGCAGAACACCAAAGGCTCGAGGCTCGATCTCCGACCAATCTCACGATCTTTAGAAACAAAAAAATGAAGTGGAATAAAAGGTCTACCATGATTATACATGATGAAATCTTGCTTCCAAGGCAGGAATCTAGTTTAGATGAAAATTAAATATCTAGTTCCAGCTGGAGAATTGTAGTTGAACATTTATGGTTGCAAAAGGTAGTTCAAAGCATAGATTTCCATAGAAGATATGTGTTCAACTACTTTTGTGAAGATATTTTTATGCATTTATGGCATTCCCTTTTGTAAAATATCTTTTGACAGAGCCCATGGGGGCGAATTTATTAATGAAATGACTAAGGTCAATGTAATGAAGTGTTATACATGCATAGAAAAAGATGCAATAAGGGTTGGAAATAGTTAGATATTTTCATGCCTCTATATTCCAAACAGAACTCTCCTCTGTTGTAACTGTGCCTTTTGATTAATACATACTGTGTTTTACCTTTTCATGCTTTTCTTTTGTGTAGTCTTAGAATTGGCTATTGTTTATGAATGTCTGATTCCTTGCAATCCTTTCTTTACCTCTGTTAAAATCTTCATAATTTGTGTAAGTTTATCAGTTGTATTCATTTATTTGTGCATCTTAACTTTGTGAGTGTTCTATATTCAAAGCTGGCGTATCACCCCCTTTCCATTTTTAGTTTATCTCCTTCCCCTTTTCCTCAATGGTGCATAGATTAGGTTTAATCTTAGGAATAGCTGAATCTCACATTCAACAAAGGAACCAACCTCTCTTTGGAGATTTGGCCTCCTTGCAGGGTCCCACACCTGGAGGTCATCTCAATATTTCACTGGATTGTTGAAGACCGTTAAACCTCTCCAACACATGGTGCAAATCCAAATGATAACAGGATCAAAGGAGGACAAAAGAACACTTTGTAGAAAGGACTTTCTTATCCCTTTGTAAGAGACCCCTGTGATCATATACAAAAGCTCATGTTTGTGTACATGTCAGAGGATGTGAGGGGTTTGAATGGGTTAATGATGGGTTAAGATTGTGCAAGTGAGAGAATAAGTTGATTAAGTGATTTTAACCAACTTAATCCAAAATGCACAAAATAGAGAATTAAATAAATATGAAAATATTTATTTAATTTTGGATGAGGATAGAGATATTAGATAAATGAATATTTATCTAATGTTAGACTAAAGAAGTTGTATAATAAGTAATTACTTTGATCACCTGTGCTAGGAAGATGAATAGTGATTTAATAATAAAATATTATTTAATCACTCAAAAAGGGTAATTGGATTACTTGGATTAATAGGGATTATTCCATTTAATTATAGAATAAAATGGTCTAATGATTTCCTGATTAGGGCTAGAAGGGGTGAAATGATGAGTAGATGATTTTAGGTGTCTACACATGGTATCTAGATTTTAAACCTTACATAAGCCTTTTTAGTAATTTTAGTTTGATTAAGAAGGAGGTCTTCCTTAGGTAGGTTATTTGATTTATGCAAGCTCAATAAAAATATGGATGTAATTCTCTTTTGATAATTAATTTAAAGTAAGAAAGACCCTCTTGCCTGAATTTAAATAATAAAAAACAATAATAAGGAAATATAAAATATAAAGGTCAGAAATTATATACACAAAAAAGAAGTCATCAAATTTAAATTTAGGAAGAAGCACACTCTAATGCAAAGGTTTAAACATTAATTTAGTTAAGTTCAAAGCATTAATTTAGTTGAGTTCAAAAATATTTTACTAGCCACGAAAAGCCATGAACATAAAATGATTGTAGTGGAAAAATCTGTTCCCAAAAAGACAAAAAGGGAATTATAAATGCAGTGTAGTGTAGAGTAAACTGAAGCATCGTACGTAAATTCCACTGTCGCTTGACAAAATGCAAAATATTATAAACGCAAGTAGTTTGCCTAATGTTTTCACTCTACTAGAAGATTCAAAATTTGGCCCACCCACAATTTTATCAATATAATCCACAACTGCAAACTTACTTCAAAATAGATGGAAAGCTTCACGTACCACAGACATTCTCCTGTCAGATCATCTCGCGCTCTTTTCCATATTTCCAACAACGAACCAAAAACAAATTTCCAGCATTAATGATTTGTTCATCCCGTATGATTGCACTTGTCGAAGGCTTAGGTGTACCATCTGTTATTTAAGAGAACCATCTAATTGGCCGCAAACAAAGGCCATCTAATTGGCCGCAAATACAATGGCTTTTGCCTTACTAGAAAGGTTAATATTTTTTATATTAATTACTATTAAATATTTATTTAAATTATAAATTGCATCTCTTGAGTAAATTACTATTACTATTCGTTCAATTGATAATACTATTATTTCGTGAAAAGAGTAACTATTGACAAATTAGGTGTTTTACACTACCAACACGTCTCTGTATATATTTTCCAATGGTATCTTCAGCTAACTGAATAAGCAATTAGTATCTAATATCCTATGCAACGTCACCCATTTCTATGCAGACATAATAACTCTACCTCGTGTGCACACAATCATGATGCTGCAAACACTAAAAAGACTCGATAGCAAATGTATTACCACAAAAGCTCATAAATGCTAGACTAAAATGTTTAACATATAACTGTTGGATAACTGAACTGATGTGGCACAGCGAGATGTGCAGTGTCTTTTTTCCAGTTAGTTTAGTTGTTAGTTCTTTTTAGGTGTTGTTTGTTGTATGATAATGCATGTAGAAATATGCTATCATTAGTTTGTCTTTTTCTATTTTTTCCATATAGGTTCTTTGTAATAAATACATTGTAATAAAGAGTTGCAGTTCTCTGGTTTTTTCAATAGCAATAAAATAATTCTTCCTCTGTGTCTGCATATATCTTATATAGTTTTTTGTTTGTTCCTCTTAAATATGCTGTCATATTTGTTTGTTTAAAAATTTTCATTTGGTATCAGAGCCAAGTTAATTTGTTAGAAAATTTATCAAGTTAATTTGATAGGAAAATATTTATGGGAAATTGTAGAAACAGGTTATGAAGAGCCAGCTGATTGGAATGTTCTTACAACAAATGATAGAATAGCTAAGAAGGAAGCTAAGAAGAAGAATGCACAAGCTTTATTTCATATTCAAATAGCCCTTGATAAGAGCCTATTTTCAAGAATTGCAAGTGCACAGACAGCTAAAGATGCCTGTAAGACTCTAAAAGAAGCTTACCAAGGTAGCGATCAAGTCAAAGTTGTGACTTGTTGCAGACATTAAAAAGAGAATTTGAGAATTTGAAGATGCAAGAAAGTGAAAATGTGAGTGATTATTGTGTAAGAGTAAAAGATGTGGTTAATAAGATGGCTACTCTTGGAGAAACTATGGACAATGAAGTTGTGATAAAAAAGGTGTTGAGGTCTCTACCACCAAGGTGGAACAATGTTGCCATCATCATTGAAGAAAGCAAGGATTTGACTACTCTTTAGTTTGATCAGCTTGTTGGATCTCTCATGTCTCATGAAGAAAGATTGCTGGAGAAAGTAATGAGAATGCTTTTTCTTCCAAAGTACAAATTACAAAGAATGAAAATGCTAGCACAAGTACTAAAAATAACCAAGGCCAAGGCAGAGGTCAAAATCAGAATTCTTCAAGAGGAAATAGAGGACGAAGAGATGGTCCAAGAGAAAGAGGTAGAGGCAGATTTGATAAAAGAAATGTTCAATGTTATCACTGTAATAGGTATGGTCACTTTGAAAGGGACTGCAGATTAAAAGAAGGTAATAACAATAGAAGTGCTAATTTTGCTAATGAGAATGATGAAGCTTCTCCTGGTAATTTATTTTTATCATATGGCAAAGCTGAAAATAGTTCTAAAGAAGTTTGGTATTTAGATTCAAGTTGTTCTAACCACATGTCAGGAAATAATGAGATTTTTTCTACAATGGATAAAAGTTTCAAATCTAAAATTAAGCTTGGTGATGACAAGTCCTTGGAGGTTGTAGCTAAAGGAGCTATGGAGGTGAATACAAAAGAAGGTAAGAAATGTGTGACTGATAGTTATTATACTCCACAATTAAAACATAATTTATTGAGTGTTGGGCAGTTGTGTGAGAAGAATTATAAGGTGGTATTTAAAAATCAGCAATGTACAATTTATGATAAAAATCAAGGCAATAGGGTGGTTACAGTAGTGCTTATGTCAAAGAATAGGATGTTCCCATTGAAGTTTGGTGAACATAGTAGCCATCTTGCCAATATGGCATATGAGGATAAGAGTTGGCTATGGCATCTCAGATATGGCCATTTGAATTTTCATAGCTTGATGTTTCTCACCTCAAAAGCTTTGGTTTATGGTTTGCCTAAGGTTCAAGAATACAAGGAAGTTTGTGAAGGTTGTGCTATAGGAAAACATGCAAGAGAGTCATTTCCAAAAGGCAATGCATGGAGGGCTCATTACCCACTTCAATTGGTTCACTCAGAGATTTGTGGTCCTACGCAGACAAAGAGTTTGGGTAAGTCATCATATTTCATTACTTTTATTGATGATTACTCACGTAAGTGTTGGGTTTATTTTTTGAAGGCCAAGGATAAGCCTTTGATACATTCAAAAGGTTTAAAGCCCTTGTGGAAAATGAAAAGGGTTGTAAGATCAAATGCTTAAGGACAGATCATGGAGGAGAATTTTGCTCAAGAGATTTTAGGAATTATTGTGATATGAATGGCATCAAAAGGTAACTCACCACTGCTTACACACCCCTCAACAAAATGGGGTAGCTGAAAGGAAAAATCGTACAGTGGTGGAAATGGCAAGGAGTATGCTATATACCAAAGGATTAGACAATTCTTTTTGGGGTGATGCAGTTGCTACAGCCATGTACATTCTCAATTAGAGTCCTACTAGAGCACTTGACATGATGACTCCTTATGAAGCCTGGTATGAAAAAAAGCCTAATATTAATCATTTTAGAGTTTTTGGTTGTTTAGCCTATGTTCATGTGGCTGATCAAAAGAGACAAATTAGATCCCAAAAGTGAGTCATGCATTTTTGTTGGATATAGTGAGCAAAGTAAGGCTTACAGGTTGTATGACCCTCGCACTAATAGTATTCCTGTTTCAAGAGATGTGATTTTTGATGAAGGGGGAGTTTATGGTCATCAAAAAGACCATGTTCAAAAGTCTAAATCTATTTTGAATGGTGGTATTATTGCTGATATTGATCATGAGCAGCCAGCTAATACTTCAATTCCAAGTGCTATACATCCACCACATAGCCCCTCATCTAGTTCTTCAGTTTCAAGTACAAGTCCAAATTCAAGTCCAAGTCCCATAAGGAAGGTAAGAAGCTTAAGTGATATCTATCAAAGAAGTACAATCCAAGCACATGAAGAGAAACCTATAGGTGAAACAATAAATTTTTCTTTATTCTCACAATCTATTTTTGAACCATCATGTTATGAAGATGCATGTGTTAATGAAGTTTGGGTGCAAGCAATGCAAGAAGAGATGGATGCTATTCATAGGAATGGTACTTGGGAGCTTATAGAGCTTCCTCATGACAAAAAAAGATTGGCACTAAATGGGTCTACAAGACTAAGTACCATAGTGATGGGAGTGTTGAAAGACACAAAGCAAGATTAGTTGCTAAAGGCTTCACATAGAGGTATGGCATTGATTATAAAAAAACATTTGCACCCGTAGCCGACAAGAGACTATTAGAATGTTGCAGCCCAAAAGAAATGGAGCATTCATCACATAGATGTGAAAAGTGCCTTCCTCAATGGGTACTTAGATGAAGAAATTTATGTGGAACAACCACAAGGTTTTGAGGTGCAAGGAAAAGAACATTATATCTACAAGCTGAAGAAGGCCTTGTATGGCCTCAAGAAAGCACCAAGAGCTTGGTATGCTAGGATTGATAGGTATTTTCAGTAGAATGGCTTCAAGAGAAGTAAGAGTGAGCCTACCCTCTACTACAAACAAGAAGGTAATGATATTCTTATTGTGAGTTTATATGTTGATGATTTGTTGTATATGGGTAGTAATTCTAAGATGAAGGATGCATTCAAGCATGCTATAATGAATGAGTTTGAAATGAAAGATTTAGGCCTTATGCAATATTTTCTAGGCATGGAGGTTTATCAAAGTAAGGATGAAATTTTCCTTTGTCAAACAAAATATGCCAAGGATATGTTGAAGAAGTTTGATATGGTTGATTGTAAACCAGCCTCCACTCCAATTTCTCATGGAGTTGTGTTGTGTAGAGAGGATGGTGCTGAAAGAGTTGATGGGACAACTTATAGAAGTGTTGTTAGTAGTCTAATGTTTCTAACCCACACAAGGCCTGATATTGCTTATGTAGTTTCTGAATTACATATGAAGGCTGCTAAAATAATTTTGAGGTATGTGAAAGGAACTCTTGCTTTTGGCATTCATTACTACAATTCTAAAGGATTTAATCTAGTTGGTTTTAGTGATTCTGATTGGGGAGGTAGTGTGGATGATCGAAAGTCTACCTCTGGTAATTGTGTTACTTTTGGTTTTGGTTTCTTGGAGTTCAAAGAAACAAAGCATAGTTTCTCTTTCTTCCATAGAAGTAGAATATGTTGAGCACAGGTACTCAAGCATTATGGCTCAGAAAAGTTCTTGAAGAGATTGGAGAAAAACAAGTTCAGCCTATAGTGCTCTTTTGTGATAATATGAGCACAAGCAAATTGGCAAAAAATCCTGTGCATCATAGCAGAACTAAATACTTTGATCTGAAATATCATTTTATCAGAGATTTGGTGCAAAACAAAGAAGTAGAACTCAGGTATATCAAGACTACAGAACAACTTGCAGATATTTTCACCAAGCCAGTTGCGAAGGTCCATTTTTTGATGCTTTGAGATCGTATTGTGACTCCTCTTGGCATCAAGGGGGAGTATGTTGGATAACTATGTGGCACAGCCAGATGTGCAGTTTCTTTTTTCCAGTTTCCTTTTTAAAATCAGTTTAGTTGTTAGTTGTTTTTAGGAGTTGTTTGTGCAGTTTCTTTTTTCCACTTTCCTTTTTAAAATCAGTTTAGCTGTTAGTTGTTTTTAGGAGTTGTTTGTTGCATGATAATGCATGTAGAAACATGCTATCATTAGTTTGTCTTTTTCTATTTTTTCCATATAGGTTCCTTGTAATAAATACATTGTAATAAAGGGCTGTAACTCTCTGGTTTTTTCAATAGCAATAAAATAATTCTTCCTCTGTGTCTGCATATATCTTATATGGTTTTTTGTTTGTTCCTCTTAAATCTGCTGTCATATTTGTTTGTTTAAAAATCTTCAATAACACAATCAATTGGAAGAGTAGCCACAGTGAATAGACTACTAATATGGACAATTTCATCTTTTGAAATAAAATCCAACATATTACAGATCAAATTCAAAAATTGCCAGAAGTTATAATCATAATATACGACTTTACCAGCCCATATCCAACCATGTTAGTTGGAGAAAATCAACTACGCGATGTGTGAGCATTGAAGCATCCATTGTTTCAACAGAATTTCCAACAGATACAAATTATAGTTATGACACATTTTTAAGTACGAAAACACCAAGTTATAACACACTCTCCACAATAATGAATTGACTCTGAGGGTAAAATAGCAATATTCAAGGATATCCTGCAATCATGGATTCTCAAGAAATTACAACCCAGCAGGAAGTCAATAAATGGACCGCCACATGAAAGATGTTTAAACACCCATTTAAATAGTTTCAGGCCAGATATCTGAAATTGTTAGGATTATCTTCGTCTCTTTCCAGGTATTGCCGCATGATTAGGTCTTCAATTCGCTTTTTGATTATCTTAATGTCGGGCTGCACGAAAAAAAATGTTAAATTTAGTAAACTAACAGAATTATTTCACAAGCACAATAGTCATTCTGCTACATTAATGTGGCAATATATTCAACATCCAGTGAACGATTCACCTTGAACATTCGTCCAAGTTGCTCAACACACTCCATAACAAGCTGTTGGTGAGCTAAAACTTTTCTACTCTTCATGATTCTTACAATTGACGCATCAATTGCATAACGTCTATCTTTATCCGCGTCCTCGATCACTTTTTTTTTATCATCCACTGGTGGTAGTGGAATCTGCAATCAGGTAGAAACCATTTACCATGTGAACCTTGAAATACATTATTTGTTGTTAAAACAAGCACCGAAAGTGGTATACAATTGTTGTATTAGAGCTCAAACCTTAATTTCCCTCTTCTTATCAGTGAATTTTGAATTGAATTCAAAGTAATCTGTTTGTGCCACAGTTTTTGTGTTTGGCTCTTTATTGAGAATTTTATGTTTTGCACACGAAAGAGAATGTAGCAATCTGACAATATCTTCATCAGTCAAATTCAATTGAGTCTTAACTTCTGAATAACTTAGCCTTTCTGATGCGTTGAAAAGCAACAGTGCAGATGCCTATATATCATCACCACATGGGAAGATAGTAAATTACTTAACAATAAGACAAAAAAAAATGAATTCAATAAATATCAAGGAAAGTGATAATGATAAACATGATTTGTTCACTTTTATGATTTATGCTAGAGCCATTCTATAACCCACCAATTACAGTTTTCCTTTAGACAATGAAAGTGTATTTTGAAATCAGTGCATTCATAGAACTATGGAATGAATCCATGTAGGGTCAAAAAAGATTGACCATGACATTAACCTTGCTTTAACAGATACTGAAATCAGGAATTTACAATATTAACTCTAGTAGGAAATGACCTATAATGCAATTTTATGTTAAATTAAACATCAAAATAAATCATAATTGAATCAAAGAATCCAATTGCTAGTAACCAACCAAAGAGGCAATTACCTGGTAAGTAGTAACAACAAGTTCCATAGGCTTAGGGTCAAAATTCCCATTAATATTACAAGTACCCAGAGAATATATCCATGTAAGCTTTCTATGCTTTGTCTTTGTCTGATAGAACTCCTTAAACACCTCTACGCATTTTACCTGTATTGCAGTAGCAAAAGTCAATAAGCTAAGCTGCTGAAATAGGTTGTTCTAAGAGCTATGCTGTATAAAAAAGGGCATACCATTTCAGCAGGCAGATTAAGATCAAATAATTTGTAACTTGGCCAAAACCCAGTTGTCAAAATTGTCACAGTCAAGTGTATTCCAGGATGAGCATGAGGATTTTCAGTAAGATAATCCTCAAAATGCCCTTGGTTCTCCTTTGCTAATGTTAAATCTGTAACCTACATAAAAGCACATAGATTTTGGCACTGCGTCCAGTAAAATGAAGTTTATTGATAAGAAACATGCAATGAAATTTTCTTGTTTAGGCAGATGTGGCATACCATGCCTTCCATTTTAGAAGTAAACTGGCTACCACATTGTTGCTTCAATTTTGTCAATATGCTTCTTTCATGATCATAGTTTGCACTTTTTTGAAACAGAAGTCTACGTTCAAGCTTCTTCCTGCAATGCCAACAAATAAAAGTAAGTATCCCAACAAATAACAAGACTTGAAGTTTAAAGACATCTAATATGATATCCCATGTTCTGTACCATAATATTTCTAGTTCAACATGATGTCTAAAGAAGATTGTATGGTTCCCCACAACCTCACATTAAAATCATTGACTGCAATATGTCATCAATTGCCCAATTAAACTTGTATTGCTAGCTCCATCTATAGAGGCAGTAAATCCTATACAGGAATTGGTCAATAGGAGCTACATGTGCAAGATCCTGCTGATCAATTCCTAGGAAACTTTCATGAAGGTTCTAGACTTCTAGTGCTTGAATCTTCCATAAACTTTCTACTAAGGTGTAGATCTCATTCAAACCATCAATGATGAAGGCACCATGGATGTTGTAGGTGCAACTCAACTATGGGGAGTAGAGCATTATCAAGTCATCAAATGCTTGAAAAACTCGTTATGTTTGCACAATTTAATGTACAATTTTAAAAAATTGTCACACTTCAAATGGTTATGTTACTATGGAACGAAAGTAAACACTTATTGCAGCTCTGATTTTTATCTCACAAACCTGTGACATGTTTACATTCATCACAAAATTGTGGCAGATTCACTGACAGAATCTTAAAACCAGTTTCAACAATGGTCATACTATCAACTATTTTAGATAAAACAATAACTGTCATCAACTTGCACATAGGCCATCTGAATGTTTTGTTCGCAGCTATAGGACAGGTAATTGGACTGAAAGGTAGGTTTGCACCAATCAACTGAAAAAATAAACAATCTCATGCAGTTTAAGAAAGATATTTAAGAAGAAAGACAGTTGTGTGTTGATTATAATCTTGCTATAAGAATACTAATTTCAACGCTGCAAAGAGCATGGAAATATTCTTCATAAAATGCACTGGACCCCACACTTAACATCATGTAGTATGCTGTTATTTTAATTTATGATTTCAGTGTACCTGCCACCATTTCTCCCATGCAGTTTAAGATAGATATTTAGGAAGAAACCCGACTAAGAAAGAAACAAATTACATTATCTTTTCTCGACATAATTGATGAAAGAAATGTTAACGAACTAGTAGCATTTCTGAGGAAATTTACCTATAAAATTCTGCAAATAAGTCTTTATCACTGATGTATGTGAGGAACTTCACAGCCTGAAATAATATGACACAATAAATTAGTGTGTACAAAATCACTGGACAAGAGCCAACATTTAAGCATCTCAGACTGAAACGCAGGACAAACCTTTTCAAGTGTATCTTCAATAACTTCATCGCTCATTTTTTCACTACCACCTTTTTTCAAAATGTTGTCGCACAATGTGGCAAGCAATTCAGCACCTGTGCTTCCTGCAACTCCCTTGTTAAACAACACCTCAAATGCTTCATTCAGTGCCTGTAAATGGAGTTACGAATCCATTAGAAAGGTTGTTAAACATTCTGCATAAAATCTATAAGCTTAACTCAGCCAACTTAACAAGCAAAAGGACAATAAGCAAATTATACTTTCACTTACCCTGTGGAAAAGGTCATGGTTCATAAAACATTCATTGACATATTGCAAGTACTTGTCATGCAATTCAATAACTTTTCTCACGAATGCCTGAAAATCAACCTAGAAGATAAAAGACAAGTTAATATTCTACAAAATACTTCGAGGAATGAAATTGCGTGCGTATATACTTCAAAGCTAATCCCGTTGTTCAATGTTTGACATATACAAAATTCTATTCCATGTATTGGAAGTTACCGCAGTAAAAGAGATGCAAATAAGAGTTTACCTGCTTCTGTGCACCAACCATGTCCTCGTTTTCTGCCTGGAGTTCAATGCAAAGTGAAACGAATGTCAGCTAGCACCTAAACAATGAAAAATTAAAGTCCACTTTCAAATAAAACTTGAGAAATTAATCTGATCATAGACTAATGAAAAAATAGATCAAATTAGCTACAATTGCAAAATTACCTTTTTATTGGTGGTTGCATCTTCTGCATGCTTAACTAATGATGTCCCCTCACTAGTTACATGCTGCATAACAGAAAAGCATAGTAAGAAACCAAACCCCACAGAAATTTACTCATCATCTTTAGAAAAATCTTTAGAATTTGAAACCGGATGTTTCAGTAGATTTCCAATCAAAATGTATACCTGCTTGAAAATCCTAGCCACAGGTTCCAACCCTTCAGGTTTCCTAAAACTACAAAATATGTCATACATCATTGAAAGATTACCCCTCTGTAACAAAAGTGAAAAATAGTAGAACATTATTATCCATAAAAATATACTCAAAATCAATGTCCCGACTCCCATGTATGCTGCAATATTAAAATTTGTAGACCAAAATCATACCTTGTCATCTCTTAGCAATGCTCGGAAGCTTGAAGGTTTCTTCTCCAAAAGCTGAGTCTCATACTGAGATAGTAGTTCATTTTCTAATTTCTGTGGAAAAAATCACAAATAATGGTAACTTTTCAACAATTTAAATATTTGAAACAAGTATGTCATTGTGCATGTCTTAGCTAATGGAAATAACTATTAATTGACAACTTTTTAATGATTGATTGAATCCACGGGTTCTTATTGACACAACAAATGTTTAATAGTAACTCACTTCTAGCAATTTCTGTTCACTACTGGAATACATATAATGTGCAACTCTGTCTTTTTCTCTCTGTAAACATTCCTCAGCCTGTAGTACAATAAAATAAACATCAGCTTCTAGATTTTCAAAATTAAAATCAACATTGTAAAATCATGTTTTCAATTCTAGCTCCCCTTTCAGTGCTGACCTTGAGCATATAATCTTGACAAGAATCTTCTAGAATCCATGAGGCAGCCTTTTCAGAATAGTAAGAAGCAGTGGCTTTCAACATAGCTACTTCAAAATCCTTTTCATAGAAATCCATGCTACCCATCCCAATCTCTACAAAGATGCCCATAACATTTTTCAACAAAGCTCGATCAATTTGTTCTCCTTCACGTTCTCTATCAATCTAAGATAGCATTAGTGAATTAGAATTTATTTTGTTCATGAGAAACGACAATGTCAAAAAACTAAAGAACTTCTGATAATTTATTGATATTTGCACTAACATACCAGAGCTATCAGTGCATCATTTATGTTATTCCTAATTTCTTGGTAGACCTGCGAAAAGGGAGACATTATTCCAAAAATTGTTAATGTTATTTGACATATCTAACCTACACATATATCAATCCTACTTATATATGGTCTTTAAGTGAAAAAGAACTTTAAGATATAGAACAGGGACTGAGTTTGAAGAGGAAGAGCTCAATGCTTGATGTCATCTTATACTTACCAGATCACGGAAGCATGTTAAACTAACTTCATTTAGATATGGCAGGAAGCGCCTTGGAATGAAGTAGCAGTCCAAGTAGTGAAAAAAATGACGAAGCCACCGAGCCAATATTTTGTAATTTTCCCATTGCTTCACCAGTTCTCTCAACATAAACTCATCTTGCTTCTCCCTTAGGGCTGGTAGAACCTGAGTTTAACAATTGAAACAATTCAAACAAAGACCAAGATGCACAGTCCAAAGAATGAAGAACAATATTACTGTCCTTAAATTTAAAATAAAAATTCCAAAGCTTTTTAGTTAGCCAAGATTACATCCACCATCATGAGATGACACTAAAATAACACACAAATTAAGGGGAAAACCTTTGTATGTTGATTTCTTCATCCTAAGAATTTTAATTCCACAAGTGAGAGACAGATATGCAGCCCTAAGATTTCAATTCCATGAGATGGGGACAAGCACAAAACACGAATCCCACAACTATAGAAACCATCGTGTAAGAAGGGTACAGAAAAAATAATGGTTTGTGTTGATATCTAGAATGAACAAACACAATAGTGATTATTATGTACAGCCATTAAAAAATTAAGTAGACAACAAATAATATTTACAAAATTAGCCCTAAGTCAAGATGCAGAGTACAGAGTATAAATCAGTTCATAACATGTTCAGATGTTAGTTTTGCTTAGCTTTAGTATACATTATACAATGACACAGAGTTGCATGTTAGAACTGCAGTTCTAATTTCTCCCGTATGATTGCATGAGCATCGCATGAGGAGAATGCATAATAAACTCTAGTTTTAAATTGTTTTGCATGAGTAATTTTATTCAATCCGATGGCATGTTTTCAGCATGATTTTAGCAGTTTAAAGTTTAGTTATCTAAAACTTGCATGTTAAAGGAATCCTCTATTAATAGAGGCTTTTTGTAACTGTAAAGTAAGAAAGCAAAAATATCATTAAAGATTTCAAGTTTTCTGTAGCAACTGTGCAGTGGGCATTCTTTTCTATTTGACTTTTTTTTTGTCTCTGCTTCACAAATTGGAATCAGAGTCGAGTGGAATTCACAGGTAGCACATTTTAGAATTCTTTACAGTAGTAGGCTGAAGCTATTGTTTGAAGACGAGAGTGTTTCTGAAGACCCTGCTGCCATTATAATATGCAGATTTATAATCAGAGGCAGACCACAAAAACCATTGGAGGTCAAGGAGATTTTTTTGTTGCTGATCATAGAAAGGGGATTATCTGAATTGACTATATCAAAGGAATGACATCTAGTAGCAGTCTCTCGCAGCCCCAGGTCCCTATTTTCAATGGTAAGAATTACGATTATTGGTCTATTAAGATGAGAACTTTGTTTTGTTCACAAGATACTTGGGATTTGGTAGAAAATGGTTTTGTAGAACCATAGGATGAGACTGCTCATCAGGGATTAAATCGAGCACAAAAGGAAGAGCTTAAAGAAAACAAGAAAAAGGATGCAAAAACTCTTTTCCTAATCCAACAAGCAATGGATGAGTCCATCTTTCTTAGAGTTGCAGCAGCAACGAGATTCAAGACAACATGGAAAATTTTGGAGATTACCTATCAAGGTAATACAAAGGTGAAAGTAGCTAAATTGCAATCTCTTAGGAGAAATTATGAAAATTTGCAAATGAATGATCCAGAGTCTATAGACCAGTTTATGAGTAAATTACTAAACATTGTGAACCAAATTGGATCTAATGGAGAAGCAATAACAAATCAAAAGATCATATAAAAAATTCTCAAGAGTTTACCCAGTAAATTTGATGCAATACTTGTAGCTATTGAGGAATCCAAGGATTTGACAAAGTTATCAGTAGATGAATTAATGGCATCTTTGATAACAAATGAATCCAGAATGAGTAAGAATAACAATACTTCTTTTGATAATTCTTTCAAGTCTCAGGTATCATTTGGCAAAGGAAGAGGAAGGTCAAACTTCAGAGGAAGAGGCGGAGGCAGAGATAGAAGGAACAATCCAGATCAAGGTGAAAACAATAATCAAAACTACAACAATAGAGGACATGGAAACAATCACTTCAAGCAAAATTCACAGAGGTTTGATAAATCTAACATTCAGTGTTATTATTGCAAAAAATATGGACATTATGCAAATGAATGCAGAAAGAAACAAGGAGACGTGGACAAGTAGAATGTTAATTACACAAATGAATCTAATTCTAATTTTGGAAGCTTATTCCTCACTTGTCATGTTGCTCAAGAAAATGCTAGAGATATTTGGTTTTTAGATAGTGGATGCAGTAATCATATGATAGGGAATAAAGAATTGTTTTCTAGTCTTGATGATTCTATAAAATCAGAAGTGAAATTGGGAAATGATAATAAAGTGGATGTAATGGGTAAAGGAGTAATAAATGTTTTGACAAAAAATTGTGAAAGAAGATTTATTCCTGATGTTTAT
The DNA here is from genome assembly GCA_027924645.1 of Cunninghamia lanceolata. Classification (NCBI taxonomy): domain Eukaryota; kingdom Viridiplantae; phylum Streptophyta; class Pinopsida; order Cupressales; family Cupressaceae; genus Cunninghamia; species Cunninghamia lanceolata. The sequence continues at coordinate 16,878,059 of BSBN01000112.1, read as the reverse complement.
TTTGTACCTAGACTAAAGCATAATCTTATGAGTGTTGGATAGTTAGTATAGAAAGGTTACAGAGTATCTTTTATGGATAATGTTTGCACAATACTAGATAGATTTTGAAATTACAGGTTGATAGCAATAGTGGAGATGACCAAGAATTGGATGTGCCCCCTTCAAATTCAGTGCATCCAAGGAGAAGAGGAAGCCCATTTCAAAACCATGTATTTAGACCAATCATGTCTATGGCATTTAAGGTATGGACATTTACATTTTGGAGGTTTGAATTTGTTATAGAAGAAAAATATGGTTAAGGGATTACCGCCAATAGAGCAGCTAGGAAATTCATGTGAGAGTTGCATTTTGGCAAAACAACATAGAGAGAGCTTTCCAATAGGAGTTTCATATAGAGCAAGGGTATTATTGGATCTAGTTCATAGTGATTTATGTGGACCAATGCAAATTCCATTATTTGGAGGTAGCACTTATTTTCTAACTTTCATTGATGATTTTAGCAAGAAGACTTGGATATATTTTCTCAAGGAGAAATCTGAAGCCTTTGGAAAATTCAAAGAATTCAAGGCTATGGTTGAAAAAAGAATGGCCATTACATCAAGGTACTTAGATCAGATAGAGGAGGTGAATATATGTCTCCTAAATTTCAAGATTTTTATAGATATCATGGCATTAAAAGGCAATTGACTAGAAGGTACACACCACAACAGAATGGTGTAGCAGAAAGGAAGAATAGAACAACCATGGAGATGGCTAGAAGTATGTTGAAGGCCAAGCATTTGTCAAATGAATATTGGGCAGAAGCAGTAGCATGTGCAGTATATGTTCTGAATAGAAGCCCAACAAAGAGTGTCAAGGATCGAATTCCCCAAGAAGCTTGGAGTGGTAAGAAGCACAATGCATTTTAGAATTTTTGGTTGTATTGCATATTCTCTTATACCATCTGAATTGAGAAGGAAACTTGATGATAGAGATGAGAAATGTATTTTTATTGGCTATAGTGAAGAATCAAAAGCATATAAGCTATATAACCCCATTTCAAAGAAAGTGATTATTAGCAGAGATGTGGAATTTAAGGAAGAAGAAGCATGGGATGGAAGAATTGATAAAACCATCAAAATTGAAGCACCAATACCTCAAAATGAAGAAGAATATAAATAACAAAATTTGCAAGGTGATCAATCAACTCCACAAGCAAGAATGGGCACACCAATAAGAACACCAAGGAATTTAGCACAAGGTGAGTCATTTGGTCATGCATGTCATCCTACTCCCAATTCACAAGTAAATGATGAATTAGATCCTACTCTTGCCACATTAAGATCAAAATATAAAGGTAAGAAAATGAGAAAATTGAATGAGATCTATGATCAAGAAGAAGAGAATTTAGATTTGTGTTCAATTTTTTCTTTTTTCTCTCATGATCCTGTGTATTATGAAGAAGCAATTAATGGGGAACATTGGATAAAAGCAATGGATGAAGAGATGAATGTTATTAAGAGAAACCAAACATGGGATCTAATTGGCCTACCTGAAGGTAAGGATTGCATAGGAGTCAAATGGGTTTATAAGACCAAATTTAATGTAGAAGGTAAGATTGAAAAGCACAAGGCAAGGTTAGTAGCAAAAGGTTTTACACAACAACATGGAATTGATTATAATAAAACATTTTCTCCAGTTGCTAGACTTGATACTATTAGAATGGTTTTAGCAATAACTACTCAAAATAATTGGAAAGTATATCAAATGGATGTTAAATCAGCTTTCTTGAATGACTTTCTAGATGAAGAAGTGTATGTGAAACAGCCACCAGGTTATGAAGTGCAGGGACATGAAGAAAAGCTATATAGATTGAAGAAGGCCCTCTATGGTCTCAAGCAAGCACCAAGAACGTGGTATAGCAGGATTGATTCATACATGACAAACAATGGATTCAATAGAAGTAGTAGCGAGCCCACATTGTACACAAAAATCAACAAAGAAGGTTAGATTTTGATTGTGTGTTTATATGTTGATGATTTAATTTTTACTAGAAATTTGTCTGTAAACACATTTAAATCAACAACGAAGAAAGAATTTGAGATGACAGATTTGGGATTAATGAAGTATTTTTTGGACATTGAAGTTGTACAATCAGAGAAGGGAATTTTTATTTGTCAAACTAAATATGCAAAGGATGTGTTAAGGAGGTTTAAGATGTTGAATTGTAATTCAGCAACTACACCAATTACTACAGGGACTAAACTTAGCAAAGAGGACAAAGGGCCTAATGTTGATTCTACAATATTCAAAAGACTAATTGGTAGTTTGATGTATCTTACAGCTACAAGACCAGATATCATGTATGGGGTTAGCTTAATCTCTAGATTTATGGAATCACCAAAAGACTCACATTGGCAAGTTGGAAAGAGGACATTGAGATATGTGGTAGGAACAAAAAAATATAGAATTTTATATTCCACAACTAATGATTTTGGTTTGATTGGTTATATTGCTAGTGATTTTGTAGGTAGCATTGATGACAAGAAGAGTACTTTTGGACATGCCTTTCATTTTGGAATAGGTGTGGTCTCATGGGCATCTAAAAAGCAACCCATAGTGACACTTTCATCAGCTGAAGCAGAATATGTAGCAGCCACATCAACAGCATGTCAAGCAATTTAGATGAGGAGAGTATTGACAGATTTACTGCAAGCATAGGAGGAGTCAACACCAATCTTTTGTGACAACAAATCAACAATTGCATTGTCAAAAAATCATGTTTTCCACAAGAGGAGAAAACACATTGAAACGAGATTTCATTTCATCAGAGAATTAGTAAACAATGGAGAAATCCATTTGGAGTTTTGCAGATCTGAAGACCAGTTAGCAGATATATTCACAAAGGCATTAGCAAAAGAGAATTTTGAGTATCTAAGACAGAATTTGGACATTGTAAATGCTAAAGTAGTTAGTGGTAGAAATTAAGGGGGAGTGTTAGAACTGCAGTTCTAATTTCTTTCGTATGATTGCATGAGCATCGCATGAGGATAATGCATAATAAACTCTAGTTTTAAATTGTTTTATATGAATAATTTTATTCAATCAGATCACATGTTTTCAGCATGATTTTAGCAGTTTAAAGTTTAGCTATCTAAAACTTACATGTTAAAAGAATCCTCTATTAATAGAGGCTTTTTGTAACCATAAAGTAAGAAAGCAGAAATATCAATAAAGATTTCAAGTTTTCTGTAGCAACTTGTGCCGTGGGTGTTCTTTTCTATTTGACTGTTTTTTTATTTTTTTTATTTCTTTCTCTGTTTCACATCGCAGACAAATGAGTAGAATAGCTTTAGTATACATTTACATGGCAGATACAACTTGCCTCTACGGCCATGTCAAAAAAACATTAAACATTCCAACATGTGTACTTTTACCACACCTACACAAAACTACAGCATTTTGGAAGTCTTTGTCCATTATCTTCTTGCAAAACAGTTGTTGGACTAACCATCACACTTCTGGGCATATGATCTCGTGGACTAATGGCCACTCTGGGTCTAGGTGAAGGTGCTGGTTTGGAAGTTCACTAACACTTACGACTACATATGGTATCAGAGCCTCAACCCAGGTTCAATTCCCCCAAGTTGCATCAGAAGAGGGGTGTTGGACTAACCGCCACACCTCTAAACATATATTGCTACGCAGAATCGAATTCTAATATAAATAGTCTCTAGAAATTAATCCACATAGATGCACTTTCCAAGACTTCTCAACTCCTAAAGTTCAAGCATCCACAGTGTCTGTGAAATTATGTTCGTTAAGATTAATGTATTGCAACTGGAATGAGGTCAGAGAAAAGTTTGAGCAAATCAACCTCAAAGATGTTAGAATAAAATTTAAGTTGTGTACTCACCACACTTGTTCATCCATTTGTGGAGATGAATCGCTTTAGTAGGCATCCACAAAGGAGAATTTAAATTCTGAAGTGTAAGAATACATATTGTAACTCTAAAATGTAAGAAAAAAAATTAAGAGGTGCATTTGTCCACTTCTTTAGCCATATGTGAAGATCAATGGCTTTAATTGACATTAACAGAGAAGATGTTTTAGAATGTTAGCAGCCATTAATATTCCTTTCGTGTTGAGAAATATTTGATATTTTTTAATATAAAAGGAGACTAATCAAAAGGCATTTACTAAGGATGTTCAAGGCCCACAACACAAACTAATCATACTCAGCGTGTGCCCACAAAACAGACTAATCACAAAGTATATTAAATCACTGTTACAATCCTGTCTAACAGATGATTATCTTACCTCCAGCTATAACTACACAAACCCGCAAAACTAGCACAATTACTATCTAAAAAAAGCGATGGTACATAGATCACAAACTAGTAAAAAAACAAAAGATCAGAGCTCTAGATAATAACTAACCATCGTAGTGACATAATCTTCAAAAGATTCCCTGTATCTGTCATAGAGTTGCCGTGAAAAATCCTGGGGAAGCTTCTGTGTACACATTTCATAAATAGTGCTGTATACCCAGTTAAGAATGGCAATTTTTTTTCATCAATAATAACTGTGTAATTTTTTTTTTATCAATAATAACTGTGTAAATGTTTTTTTTTTTTCAATCAATAATAAAATTGTGTGTATACAATAATAGCTATTTACTCAATTTCAGTACTAAATTAAATATGTGAAACCTAGAAGTTTAAAAAGATGGTGAACACCTATTGTAACTTGTTCTATAAATAATGTAAGAATAGCATCATCTGTATACTATAAATAAAGCCAAGAATAACATCATCTGTTTAATAAAAAAAATTTAATAAATGAGACAAAAAAAAAAAAAAAAAAAAAAAAATTAAACCAGTAAAAATAAATAAATTGAGCTATACAAGCATTATTGACCGACAAACTATCAAAAACAAATGGCAAAGGATACTTATAAAGCTCTGCGCACTCCTCGGTATTGATTTGCTGCTCGGGAAGCCCGTTAATGAGCTTCTTGATTCCTGTCTGTATGAACTTCCACCCCTGTTCAAGGTCTATGGCTTTCCTCTTGGCCATGGTCATTTACGTGGGAGCTCGGCTCCAATCCTAGACGTTAATTATTGCTCAGTATCATACACAATTGCTCCCAGTATGATACTAAACCTGAATGCGAAAGACAAAAACATTATTAAAGATCTCAAACAAAGTTCATTAAACTAAATATTAATTTTCTTTATGGATTTTAAAGATTAAAGAATTATAATCCTAGCCCTTATTAAACTAAAATAAAGTAATTTACCTTGTCATTATTTTTCTTTGTGGTATGTAGAGGCAATTCAATAATTAATCCAAATGATATGAATAAAAATTTAAAACAAAAGCCATTAAATTACATATTAATTTTCTTTGTGGCTTTTAAAGATTGAAAAACCTAAACCTAACCTTCATTAAACTAAAGTAAATAGTTTACTCTGCCATTAATTTTCTTATTTTTCTTTGTTGGATGTAAATAATAAACAATGCCTAATCTAACCTTCAATAAATAATAGCAGCATCACTACATCACATCATAAATTCGTTTTGCAAGAAAAAAATAAAAATAATGGTTGCATAGTGCCCTTACCAATTAAACTTCTGCGCCTTATGGATTAAACTTCTTCTCCCAATTCAATTTGCTCTATTCTTAAATTTATGTTTGAGGACTACTTATATTTATACACATTATTATTTCACCTTTATTTTTATGTTCATTGATTTAATAAAACTATGTTGGCTATATGTTTATAATTATTTAAATAAATATATATCTAGTTATTTAAGAAAAATTATGTGGGCTCTATTTTATTTTTATGTACACAGTCTCATCCCTTAATGCCAGTATATAACTCCTCTTTTTAATAAAACCATGTCGGCTATATGTTTATAATTACTTAAATAAATATATATCTAGTTATTTAAGAAAAAGTATGTCGGCTCTATTTTGTTTTTATATACATAGTCACAGCCATCCCTTAATACCAGTATATAACCCCTCTTGGTGTAATTATTTATCTTTATATGTCATCTCTTTAATTTTTTTTTGTTAACATGCTCACGCCATTACACTCCACCCCTTGTTGCCATTACACTCCACCCCTTAAATAAGAATACTACATTATGTTTAATATTTATCTTTAAGATTATTTTAAATTATTATATATTTCTATAACACAATTTAATATAAATTTTTAAATTAATTTGTTTTGCATGAGATATATTTTGTATACTTAATTTGATATATTCATATTCATAGCACCAATACCTAACTTTGAGAGTGTTAAAAAACAACATGACAATGACTAAAGGAAGACATTATATACATTTGCACATTTTGTCCTACCTTACATATAATATATCCATTTAATTACATGTTCCTCTTCATTAAAAATAAAATAAAATAAAATAAATTGATTAACTTCTTAAATTCATCTCTTTCTTATTCATAGTAATTAATATAAAAATATTTTTTAGTTAAACTTTTTAAAGTGCCAATTTTTGACAACAAAGAATGACAATGAGTTTACAACCAAATGACTAGAGGACTAATGTAACATCCTGCCCCACAAACCCCAAAGGGTAAGGGCCAAAAGAGGACAAGATAATTTTTTTTGACATGAAGTGATAACATACACATAAGATGGTTGTCGATTCGATATGTTGACAACATTCATGGCCAAGTATGGCCAAATACACAACCCACAGGAGAGGACTAAGTCACTCTCCAGAGAAACATTAATAAACTACATTCCTTTTAAACACCAATTCAAATGTTCCTAATCCCATTTCCAAATATAAACATGAATCCATAAACTCCATATTACAAGTGGATCCAATACCCACACCAGAATCCGTAAGTCAAATAAGAGGCAACATCGCATATCTTCTCATTACTATAATTTACATCTCTCTCGCAAGAGAGTACAAAATTACATAAAGGAATAAACAAGGATAGTGGCATAGCCATCAATGATAAAATAATTGAATGGGTACATGACTGATAAAGTAACAGGAAGAAAGAAAATATCTCCAATCTGGTGTACCAATAATCTATTCACCAGCCCCTAATGGCGGTAGCAACGCCTCCCAACCATGTAGACTCATAAGAGACCACCCCACCATGCTTGGAGATAGTCACTAGGCCCAAACAAAAGTAACAAGGTGAGGGTATACAGGATGGCCAATACTCACATCAATCACGGAGCAGACATGGAAAACAATGCATAACGCCACAGTCATAACATAAAGATGCTCATCAATATAATGTTAGGTGCTACTCACGACTACAAAGGTACAAGACTCTAGGGTGTAAATCAGATGGGGTGTCATGCGTGCACGAAGGAATGGCACTATAGAATCAAGTGCACCTCTTATACAGATGAGGAGACTTATTCATGCCCGAATCAACGCCCCATAGATGGATAACTTGATGTCCTGCAGACGGATCGGCCTTCTCCTGTGCATCCTTAGCCTTTACAAGTGCTCAAGGCCATACACAAGGACTCATTATCCTAGACCTAAGCTCATCTCATTTAACCAAATGAGGTTCACAAAACTAAATTTAAATAATTCAACATGTAACAACCATTCATTTAACACTAATACCGTGTTAACTCATAATTCAACAGCTAAAGTCGCTATTTTCCAACCAATTAACTATTTAATCAAAGACCTTGATTTGTTTACCAAAACCATATTAATAATTCTCAAAAGACAATGTTAACATACAAACAAGGAGTTTTAACCTATAAGGACATTCTTAAGCATCTTGTTAACTCTTACCAACATCAAATCTGACCATGTACTCCAAAGTTATTAGAATAGGTTAATTATGCAAAATGCACATAGGTATGTTTGGAACTATAAATTATTGATTTGGTACTCTAGTTGGGGAAACTTATTCTACTATCAATGTGAGGTAAATAATATTCTTCTAAATGTTCCACTATGTTAATCAAATTAACTTGCATTACAATGGAAAAATTAGCCTTCAATGGCTTACAAACATGCCAAGAATGAAAACTCTAGTTATTACAACCTGAGAAAATACATAAATCTATTATGCACATGGATGGATGAAGTCTTTAGTTAGTTTTTTTTGTTCTGTCTATTCTCTTTCTTATCCCATGTTTCCCTCCAATTCTAATTTTGAATGGTCGACCTCTCCTCATGACCTACTACTGACATTTTCCCTTCTTGCATGAATATTCTTTGTTGCTCACAAACATGCAATAACATTCATTAACTCAAAGACAAAGGTTTTGACACGATTGGTGATTTAGCAGAAATATGGCCGTAATGAACAAAACACAAAGCCACTCAATTTCTAAGTAAAGTTGTAATGAAAACCCTATCAGAGAGGTCATCGTATAACAAAAGGTTTCATGGGACTTAGACCTCTTCAATCTCTATCATGGCGCCCCATTTTTCTGTATATGGCTACCCTCATTATATTCTCCATAGGGTTGAACCTCTATTTATAACCTAAAAATTATTAAATAGAAATCACATGCTCTATTTTTTTTAAAACCCTTCTATCTAAGAGTTCAGTAAACAATATATTCTAGTAAAAGGGGCGATGTTAATATCTTGCAATGAAATAAATTTTGGCATATTTTCAACGAAGTCATGGGGTTTTAGTTATTCTGTAGAAAGGGAAATGCAACAAACATGCTTTAGTTTTTGTGTTGGAAAAACAAAGAACTGAGGAAAATACCTGGCGTTCGATTCTTATTCACATGCCCCTTCACTTCACCTCAAGTTTTACAAACTGATGTGCTCACCTGAGTTATTCCTTTCTAGGATACGCACCATATGGATTTGTTGAAAAGACTTTAGAAACTTTCATTCAAACGCAACTGGTGGTGCAAGCCAGCCTCCACGACCTTTACCACATCCTCATTGCCTGTGCTAGAGAACGCATAGAGAGGGTGCACAACTATATGACAGAATACCTCACAGAGATGTTTTTCATGCACTACGAGCATTGCGTTTATGCACAAAATGGATTCGATAAAAAGATGTTAGAAACTTTTGAGCAAAGGCAACTGGCGAGTGTAAACCTAGATTCCTAAACCTTTGTCAGCATACTTGATGCAAGCGCTAAGATGGGAGCTATGGAACAGGGTATGGACATCCATCAAAATATAATAGGAGAGGATTCTTGTCAGCTATTTTAAGTTGTAGGTGCACTGCTAGACATGTATGCAAACTATGGGAGCATAGACAAGGCATGAAAATAGATCCACAAAATGCCTCAAGGAGCTATGCGGTCTCATGAATTGCAATGATTGCAGAAAATGTACAAAATCCATTTGAAGAAATAGCTTTAGGAACTTTTAAGAAATGCAACTGTTGGCTGTGAAGCCAGATGCCACAACCTTACCTAGCATCCTCACTGGCCATGCCAAAAATGGGGCTTTGGAACAGGGCAAGGACATCCATTTACCCTTTCTGGAAGGTAGATTTCTGTCAAATCTTCTCGTTGGAAATGCTCTAGTCGACATATATGCAAAAGCCCCTGTGGAGGCATAGACTAGGTACCTCAACTCCTAGGTAGAATGCATCCAAGTGCCATCCTCTTTTCATCTACCCAGCATATATTTTCATGCATTTAATCTTTACCAACTTCCCTCCAAAGCCATCGAATGTGGCATGATCCCTGTCAAATAAAATCTGACTTCTATTTATCATCCTGCAGACACTCCCTCAAAAAACATTAATACCTTCACCTATCCTTTGAAGATATTTCGTCCAGCATTGACTTTCTTTCCTATGTTGTCCCATAGATATTTTCTGGTTGCAGTATTAAATAAACTCATCCACATCAACAACAATTTGATCGCCCTCTCCAAGATATTTTCTTGGCTCCATTTAACATTCTCACCAACCTAAATCAAAGAGCCACGACTTACAACTAACACCTCACATGACTTTCCTTGCCAACATAGGAGGGTTGTTACAACTAAAGAGTTTTACATGTATAAGAGATTCATTGCCCTTGACTACCACAATGGAAATAGAAATATACAAGTCAAGTTAGACAATCCAATTGTTAAGGTTGTTTCCCTTACCTCTACTTTGAATCTCCACCTTTGCCTCCATTAGGATACACCTTCACTTGATCTGTGAGTGGCACTTCCCTTACCTCTTCATAAGATTCAAATATCTCGTATGAAATCCCAAGTTATCCAATAATAGGTGCCTACCATTACATTTCTCTATAAATCTCAAAATCCCCTATGTTCCATGCACTCTATGCTAATCCTGCAACATCATTGTCTAGGAAACCACATCTCATTTAGACATTACACTAAAAAGCTCCAATGCCTCTTTAACTGATCCGTTTGGCACAAGCCTAAAAATGATGGCTATCCAAGATGTCATCTCTCATTTAGGCATATCCCAAAATAACCCTAGCACCTCATACACAAGCCCTTCTATGCATATCCTATGAAAATTACATTTCATTGTGACATTTGGTCACACTTTAAGTACATCCTCTAAACTCTCATCTTGTTTTGCCGTCCATGTTTCTCTTTTGTCAAACTTTGCTTCAGGATGTTTACCAAGTGCACATCCTTCACATAGTCCTTTAGAAAACTTAACTTTTGGTAATCCATTAACCATCTTTTATTGCCGTAGTTGTTCGAGATAACGGTAGTTAAGGTGGCCAAACCGCTCATGCCATAATTTACTAACCTCATCTGAATGAGTTAGTAGTGCCTTTGGAGAAATATTTGTAGCAAAACTTTAGAAGGTATATAATCTGGATTGATGATTGGCTTCCCCTATAGTAACTAAGTTATTACTTTGTAGTTCTCTTACCTCAACTGAGTTTGGAGAGAAATGAAATCTCATACCTTTCACTAAGTGAGTTATGGGTAAATGCAAGAAGTTGTGTCCACTTAAGGTGGAAGTTTCGGAGTTAGAAAAAAATCCGAAATCGGGTTAACGAAAATGGGATCCTGCTTTTTATAAAACGGGATCCCGCTTTTTAAAAACGGGATCCCGTTTTGCTTCGGAATCTCGAGCCAAAAGCGGGATCCCGTTTTCAAGAAACGGGATCCCGTTTTGAGTTTCATAAAAGGTTAATATTTTAACCTTTATAAAACGGGATCCCATTTCAAAACGGGATCCCGTTTTATAAAGGTTAAAATATTAACCTTTTTATGAAACGGGATCCCGTTATTTAAAATTTGAATTTTAAGCTCGGGTTTTGCTTTGTAACCCGGTTCGGGAAATGCTTTGGGGACCCGACCCTGACCTCTGGACCAGGTTTGACCTGCAACTTGAAGGTCCTGTCAATGTCACAACAAAATAGTGACTTTGGGCATATATCTGAAGGTCTATTTTGCAGAATATTTTGACGAAATTAAAACCCATTATAGATGAGACAGTGTAGATTCTAAATATGTAATTTTTTTTACAATTGAATTATTTTTTCTTTTTTTAATCAATTTCTGATGAAATAGGTCCATAAACTTGAATTATTAGGGTTTTTTAGTATTTTAATAACTTTTTATTAACATATTTTTTTGTAAAAAAAATTGTAGGAAAACGTACTTTAGACAATTCTTTTCAATTTTAAAAAAAAAAATTTCAAAAAATGTTAAGTTTAGGTCATCTTATGCGTGACGTACACGATGATTTTTTAAAAGAGCAAAAATGGCCAATAAAAAATTAATGAAAAAAAATATATTCAATAAAAAATTACAAAAAAATATGGAAAACGTGCTTCAGTGAGTTACAAATCTTTTCCCAAAAGGATTTTGAAAAATATGATTATTTAGGTCAAAATATGGATGACGTACACGTACATGGTATAGTAAAAAAAAGTGACTTTTAAACAGTGGTTTTTAGAAACACCTATTCAAAATCACTTTCTATCATCTGGGTATTGAAAAAAATTACATATTTGGAAACTAGATTCTGAGTACTACATTTCATATTTAGTGACTTTTTCCAAGATTCCACCGTTAAGTGCTTCAAATTTTTAGGTCAAATGTGACAAATTCTGAAAATCAGGGAAAACACTTCCACTTTTTGGCCAATAAGTGGACACAACTTCTTGCACACACCCTTTAAATTTGATACATTGAAAGGAGATTAGTTGACAGTGAAGGTACACTAAGAACTTTTGAAAAAATCTCTCCTTTGATTTCAACAGACCCTCTCTCTTTAACCAATGCTGGGGTATCATCACCTAAGTTGACTGAAGATATTCTGGATGGCTCTAAGGATGTGAATGCAACTAGAGAAGAACCCATATGATGAGTAGCACCAGAATCAATAATCCATGATGGAGATGAAGATGAAGATGACGTAACAAGTAGAGCTTTGCCTTTTGATTTCTCTTTGTCCTTGTTATTATCTTGAGTTGATGTGGATGCCTTGATAGAATCAGGTAGCCCAATGTTATTCTTTTTGAGAATATTTGAGAGACTTTCAATTTGCTTCTTCATGCATTTATGTTCATCATGCCCTGGTTTTTTACAAAAGGCACATATTATCCTCTATGTAATGTGCTTACTTTGTTGAGAAGATTTATCCTTTTTGATATCATCAATTTTATCTGCTTTCTTACTATCCTTGTCCTTTTTAGTGTTTTTCTTCCCATTTGAAGTTTGTGGCTTGTCATTCCCTGCAATTAGAGCCTGAGGCTTCGTAGACTTCAAAGAACCCATCTAAATTAGTTTCTCATGTTCCCTTGTGAGATCAAAAATGAATTTATCTAGAGTGGGCATTTTCCATGGTGCTCCAAGAGCACTTTTAGTAGAATAGAAAGTTGATACAAACACAAAGAATTCTGGACCTAATTTAGAAAGTACTGAAAGGATTAATTGATACTCTTTTTGTCAATTCCACAATCTTTTAACTGTAACTTTAAACATTTAAACTTTGTGAAGAAATCTTCTAAAGTTGAGTAATTTCTAGGACTAAGACCTAAGAGCTAATTTTCTAATTCATGACTTCTGAGTTCATCAATTTTTCCAAATAGTTTTTCTAATGTATCCCACACTTCATTAGGTGTAGTTAAAATTTTGACATGAAACAATAATTATGGAGATAGATTTAAATACAAAAAGCCAAATGCTTGATCACATTTGTTGAAAAAATTTTCTTTCTCTTTAACAGCATTAGGTTCTTTTTTTGTTCCCATAGTTATCCTATATAGGCCCTTATTTTTTAGTACAAGACCGACTTTAAGCTTCCAATCTTGATAATTGAAAGGTGTTAGTGGAGGAATAAAAACTGTAGACTCCATGATGCCTTTTAGTCACACAGATAGTAGATGCAGAAAACTTGAAAGAAAGAGAAATAGAGAAAGTTAAAGTGAGACGTGAAAAAAGTAACAATATGAACACATAGATTTCCCCCCTTGATTATTTGTAGTTTCCCCCTAGATTGCTCAATTTATTAAAGAAGTGTTTTTGTCACTCTAAACTAAAATGCATAGACACTTTATAATAATAGTGCGTTGATAGGCTAGAATGTTAGAGGACAAAAAATAGGCACTTTTACCTTTTGAATGACTCGATTATGAGATCGTATGCAAAAGTTATGGCCTTTACAATTTTTGCATATGCAAAAAAAATACACCTTAAAAAAAATTCAATATGAAATTTTTTTGAACAAAATAATATATGGAGAAAAAAAATTAATAGAGAAAAAGATAAGCCCCATGTGGTAAAGTGTGACCAAGGGCTTAAAAACCATATGACCAGGGGCTTATTTTGAAAATTTTCTGCCCCCCCCCCCCCCCCCCCTTTTCTATTTTGCCTCTTTGTTGATGTCACCCCCTAGTTTCTTATGTCAGAAAAAGTGACAAAAAAGACAATGAATAGTGCTCCAAATACCCACTCCAAAAATGATGCCTATCGTAGTTTGACAAGCCATTTGAACACTCAAATTTCCCGCCATTAAATACAGCCTTGCCTCCACTGTTTGGTGTCTGCGATCTGCTCTGGCCCTTCGTGATAGTCTAGACCCCTATTGACTATAGGTATGTGGCCAAAATGCCACTGATGAGAGTGCCAATGTGGCGTGAATGCCACAGAAAGAGGCCATGGGAGGACGTGAGGAGAGGCGGTGTTGAGGACTGTGAAAGTGTGGTGAAAATGCCACAAGATCTACCGTCGACGTTGCGTTGATTGCTACGAGATAGGGCAGTGACTGTGGTGAAGGCGTCAGACCTCTTTGGAGGCTCCATTTGATGTAGATGCAGGTCAATTTTGGCCTCCCTTGGAGCAAAGAGTTCAGCCTCTGTATTGTTAGTGTAGGTTTTTATTTCCTAGTTGGGTTATTTATTTTTCCCTATATTCCTAATTTTTTCCTACACTTCTATTAATCTCACTTAGGTTAATAAAACATGTCTTATTAGGTGAGTGGTTGTGAGGTGTCACCTTCCTACATGTGAGCATCCATTAGCTATCTTGGGAAGATACTTTTCTATCTTTAGTTCGATAGATGGTTGCTCCTCATTGGTCGGTGTTGCCACCTCCTCCCTCTCTCTAGTCTATATAAGCATGCTACCTGGCTTGTATTTTGCATCTTTTGCTTTTGCATCCTCTTAATGCTATTTTGCTTCTAGCATTTGCATTACTCTCTTGGAGACTAACTTTGTGTTACTATTTTGATTTCATATCATTTGCATTCATAGTTTAGATATTTATTCGTTTGTACTAGTTTTCTGAGTTAATAATCTTTTCAGATTCTAACATGGTATCAGAGCTATTCTATGTGTAAGGATAGATTTTAGTTTACTTATTTGAGAGATTCGAGGGGGGGTAATAAATCTTAGTGCAGTTTTTTGAAAAACCTAGTATGTTCTTCTCTTGCATCTTCAGATGATCTAGAGAATCAGAAAAGTTTGACGAAAACATTTTAACCTCTGGGGTCTGCACATGTATTTTATGAAATCTGGGTGATTGCAACATTTCTGGTTATACTGGCAGCAATTTTCCAATGCATCCAAGAGGCTTGAGAAAGTCAGATTTGGCTTTTGTTTCACCGAAATCAGAGATCGTCATACACAGTTGCGGAACTGGGGTTTCAAGCTCAAATCTGACAACCAACTTACATATTTGGTGTTTTCAATCAATATTATAGGTTCCAACATGCCTTTGCCTATTCTAGGTAGCTAATTTAGCCTTTGCATGTTCTTTTTTGGTTGTTGGGGCTGTTTTTTGTTGCTAAAGACATTCTATTTACATTAGAACTACATCTTCTATACATTAGCAAGAAAAACACCTTCTGGGTTTTGTTTACAACATCAAAAAACCATTTGGGTATCATTTAGTTTTTTCATGTAGCTCATATATTTTACAGAAATGCACTTAGAAAGCTACAACATGACTCCTCTCCATTGGCAGTTGCAAGTTTGAAGGCAATTTTCAAATGCTCTGTTCTTACTCATACAGACTCCATTTCCCATGGATTTTTTTTTTTTATTTTGGCTATTTATTCATGCTCTATGCACTAGTGCAGACATTTTTTTAATTTTGATGTAGAGAGTTTTTAGTAATTGTAGATTCTCAGTCATGACACTGCACAGTTCTTGTTTTGGGAACTTCAGAGGATCATAACTTTCACATACGACCTCATATCGAGGTGATCCTTTTTCTAAAAGTGCATGATTTTTTGAGTATATCGCAGTGGTGTTGTTTATTTCTCTAGGTATTGTATCGAAGTTGTATTTTAAGAATATACTCTTCGTGAGGGTTTTGTAATGCATTGAAATCAAGACCACTTAGTATTTCTTATTAGTGGCAGTTGTAAATGCACTAATATAAAGTGCCAAATCATATTTTATTGGGGGGTTCTTTGATTGAGTGAAATGGGGGTTGGCTTGGTTGTTTTCTCTTCTTTTCAGCATTTCTTCATCATGGATCAAACAATGTGCCCATCCTAACTCCATACAATTACTTTGAGTGAAAATCACACATGACAATTCACTTAAGGAAAGCTAGATTACATAGGATAACTATGGGACTTGAAACTGAACCTACTAAAGATGAAGATAAGCCTAAGGGTTTAACAAATGCGATGAGGCATATGGAACATCATGTTTGTCTGTTTCTCCTAATTGGCTCTTTCACATTGAGTCTTTGAATTCACCAAATGAAATATGGACAAAGCTAGAAACACTATTTGGCACACAAGATTCAATGAGGGGTCATATGTTGGAAAATGAACTAATTAGTTTAAGTCCAGGTAATTTCAACACAATCTAGGATTTCTTCACTAAATTGAAATCACTAAGGCTGCAGTTAAAACAATGTGGATTTGAAAAGAAAGATGAACAACTGATTCTTAGTATTCTCTCTAAACTAAGTTCAGAATATTTTGTGTTTGTTTCTACCTTCTATGCTACTAAGGGTGCACTTGGTACTCAATTCACCATGCCATCTTTAGATGATTTTGCCGTCAATCTCACTCGGGAATAGGACAAGCTAATCCAGATGGGCACTCTTAAGTCCTCTAAGTCACATGCCTTAGCTGCCAACCAAAGCACAAAAGAACAAAAGGATAAAGTAGTAACAACAATAGTAAGGATAAGAAATAGAAGAATAACAAGGAGAAGAAGGATTAGATACCGGTTGCTTCAAAAGCAACTAATGAGACCCAATCTGCCAAGGGCGACAAGCCTAAGAAAGAGAGGGTCCAATGTGCCTATTGTAAAAGACTCGGTCATGATGAACATAAATGTATGAAGAAATAAATTGATCACTTGACACACATTCTTGAGAAGAATAATATCAGTGTTCTTGAGTCTATCAAATAGAGTTTTAATGAGAGGTCTAATAAGGCAAAAGAAAACAACAAGGGTAAAGGAAAGGGCAAGGCCCTTGTTACAGTTGCTTCTTCACCATCCACTTGGGTTCTTGATTTGGGTGCTTCACACCACATGGCTTCATCTAAGGAAGCACTTGCATCTTTGGAGCTATGTACTATGCCTTCTATTTTAATGGGTGATAACACTTCTATTGAGGTGTGTAGGAGAGGGTCTATTGATGTGGGGGATGGCACATTCCATGATGTTATTTGTGTACCCTCATTATCAACTAATCTCTTATCGGTATACCAGATCACTCACACAGGTTCAGGCAAGCGGGTTGAGTTCACTCCTAATTTAGTGGAGATTCGTGAGTTGCACAGTGGTTCTATAGCTGCAGTTGGGAGAGTAGATAATCAGTCATGGCTCTATTTATTTTCTCACTTTGTTCCTGATCCTCCTTCGATTGTTTTGTTCTCTCATTTTGATGATGTGAGTAGATTATGGGAGCGGTTTGGCCATCTTAACTTCTACTACTTGCAGTAGCTCAACTAGCAGAGCATGGTCATAGGGTTGCCTTCAGTTCAGTTTTCAGGTGGTGTTTGCCAAGGCTGCATTCTTGGTAAGCATCCTAAGGAAAAGTTTGACAAAGAAAAGGCATGGAGAGCTTCACAGATATTGGAGTTAGTTCATAGTGATTTGATTGGTCCATTCCAGCATCCTTCATTCAATAGGGATAGATATATCCTCACATTCATTGATGACTTTTCTCGATATACTTGGGTGTACTTTCTCAAATGAAAGTTTGAGTTATTTGATCATTTTCAAGGCTTAAGACTTTTGTAGAGAAGTAATCCGGGAAAGCCTTCAAAGTTTTGCATATTGACAATGGTGGTGAGTATGTTAACCATTGGTTTGAGAGGTTTTGCACTTCAAAGGGGATTGACCTACAGCATTCTGTTCCATACAATCCTTAGCAGAACGGTGTTGCATAACGGAAGAATAGGTCCTTGAAGGAAATGGTGAACTACATGATTTACTCTAGATCTCTTGCACCACAGTATTGGACAGAGGCCATTAACTATGCTTGTTATATCTAGAACTGTGTTCCTCATCGAGCCTTGAAGGGAGTCACTCCTTTTGAAGCTTGAAGCAGTCAGAAACCATCAGTTAAGCACTTTCAAGTTTTTGGTTCTCTTGCATGGGCCCACATTCCTGCAGAGAAATGCAAGGCCTTGGATCTACAGAGCAGACCTTACATATTTGTAGGTTATCCTAATGGCGTGAAGGGTTATCAGTTGCTCCACCCTACTATACATGAGTTGTTCATTGAGAGGAGTGTTTAGTTTGAGGAGGGCTCTTCAAGCTCACTTTCTATCAATTCTCCAACTCCTTTTACTTTGACATTGGAGTAACTTGGGATACATGATAGATCTTCTGATGAGTTAGATTCACATGAGCAGTCTTCTACCTCCACTTCCAATGCAAAGAGTGATTCAAAGGACTCACCTCCTTCCTCTCCTAGTCATCATTCAGAGATTGATGATTTCTCCTCCAGATTCTCCATCTTCCGGTCCACTTTGGGCTAGACAGAGCTTGCAGTCTGCAAGTGATTGGGTTGGGGATCCATCAGACACTAGGCAGACTCGTTCACAATTCTAGGATGCTCCACATGTCTTCATTACTACTGCCTCAGATCAATAATCTTTTCATGAGGCTTCTGGTAATCTTGACTGGGATACATCTATGCAGGAGGAGTATAGTTCTGTGACGAGGAACCACACTTGGGATCTTGTCCCTCTTCCTAAGGGAAGAAAACTTGTTTGATGTAAGTGGATCTATCAGACAAAATTTGTAGCAGATCGGTCGGTTGACAAGCACAAGGCTCACTTGGTTGCCAAAGGATTCTCCCAAGTTCCTGGGATTGATTACTTTGAGACTTTTGCACTAGTTTCCCGAATGAACTCCATCCGACTTGTTCTTTCCATTGCTGCAAAAAATCATTGGGAAGTACACCAGATGGATGTGAAGAGTGCCTTTCTTCACGGTGACCTTCAAGAGGAGATCTACATAGAGCAGCCATAGGGGTTTGTTCAGGACTCTTCACTTGTGTGTCTTCTTTGGAAGTCTCTCTATGGCCTCAAATAGGCTCCTTGGGCCTAGTATTCCAAGATGGACTCCTTCCTTCTGAGAGTTGGGTTCACTCGGTGCCATTTTGATCCCAATGTCTACATTTTGTAGTAGGATGATTCATTCCTATTTCTGGTTCTCTGTGTTGATGACTTGTTGATCACAGGGAGTTCTTCATCCACCATTGGGACTGTCAAAACTGCCCTTCATGACATATTTTTGATGACTGACTTGGGCTTGTTGCATTACTTTCTCAGGATTGAGATCTACCAGTTTGCTTCTAGGATCACACTCACACAGTCCAAGTATGCTTTAGATTTGCTCCCGAGGTTTCATATGGCTAACTATAAGCCTGCTCTGACTCCCTTTCTTTCTGGAGTTAACCTTGAGGCTCAGTGTTCTTCTCCATTTGTTGATGGCACTTTGTACTGATAGCTTGTTGGGAGTCTCATTTATCTGACTCATACGAGACCTGGCATTTCATAT
The DNA here is from genome assembly GCA_027924645.1 of Cunninghamia lanceolata. Classification (NCBI taxonomy): domain Eukaryota; kingdom Viridiplantae; phylum Streptophyta; class Pinopsida; order Cupressales; family Cupressaceae; genus Cunninghamia; species Cunninghamia lanceolata. The sequence continues at coordinate 16,858,648 of BSBN01000112.1, read as the reverse complement.
GTTGTAGGCATGGTCTCTCAATTCATGCAAGAGCCTCATGAGCTGCACTGGAAAGTAGCCAAGTGTATCCTACACTACATTTAGGGTACTCACAGTTTGGGGACTCACTATGCAACAGGCATTGAGCTTGACTTGGTGGGCTACACAGATTCAGATTGGGCGGGTGATTCTCAAGATCACAAGTCTACTTCAGGTTACAGCTTCTCACTTGGTTCAGGTCTTGTTTGTTGGTTGAGCAAGAAGCAGTCTGCTATTACTCTATCTTCTTCTGAGGTTGAGTATTGGGGGGCTGTGAATGCCGCCATTGAGGCCATTTGGCTTCAAAATCTTCTCATTGAGTTTGGTATCTAGATCAGACAGCCATCAGTCATATTTTGTGACAATCAGATGCCATTCAGATCTCATGGAATTCAGTCCATCATCAGTGGACCAAACACATAGAGGTCCACATGCACTCCATTCAGGAGCTCATCCATGGCCATGTCATCAACCTTCTCTACTATCTAACTTTCGAGTAGGTTTCTGATATCTTCACCAAACCCTTCACTGAGAGCAAGTTCCTTCATTTGCGAGCTTTGCTGGGGGTGTGGGATGCTTTATCTTTTGGGTGGCTTCTTCCTCTCACTTGGAGTCCTGACTCTCTCTACTTTGGGGGCGTCTCTTCTCTCTCTTTGGGGGGAATTTTATGTTCATGGGTACCTCATCAGGCTTGATTTGCCAGGACCCATTTCTACATCCACCTAAGCTTCACTTATCGGGGTGTTAGTGTAGGTTTTTTTTCCTAGTTGGGTTATTTATTTTTCCCTATATTCCTAGTTTTGTCCTGCACTTCTATTAATCTCACTTAGGTTAATAAAGCATGTCTTATTACGTGAGTGGTTGCGAGGTGTCACCTTCCTACATGTGAACACCCATTAGCTATCTTGGGAAGATACTTTTCTATCTTTAGTCCAATAGATGGTTGCTCCTCATTGGTCGGTGTTGCCACCACCTCCCTCTCCCTAATCTATATAAGCATGCTACCTAGCTTGTATTTTGCATCTTTTGCTTTTGCATCCTCTTAATGCTATTTTGCTTCTAGCATTTGCATTACTCTCTTGGAGACTAACTCTATGTTGCTATTTTGATTTCATATCATTTGCATTCATAGTTTAGATATCTATTCATTTGCACTAGTTTTCTAGGTTAATAATCTTTTCAAATTCTAACATGTATGAGGCACGTTGAGCAGAGGGGTTGGCCTCTTTGTGAGGCATGTCACAAAATATTAATCGACCTCTGTGTGAGGCTTGAATACCATAAAAAAGATGCCTCTATGTGAGGCTTTTCTAGAAATGATTTGACCTCACTATGGTGAGGGCCAATGAGCTCTGCAATGATGATTATAACCTGCAAAAACAAACCCATTTCAAATGTGCTTTAAAACAAAATTTTACCTCCTCGATATGCAGTGATAGAAGGCCAGATTGAGCCTAGCGTGCAAGAGAGGTTACAGAGATTCTCTAATGGAGATGTAATCAATGAGCAAACAATTTGATGCTATTCCACTCGCTCTGATACCATGTGTGAGCAGAAGTCCAAGATCAATGGATTAGAGATCAAACACAAATGCAATGTATTGAAAATGAACTGAATTAATTTACAACCAAAGTGGTATAAATAGGTGAATCTTGAGGAACAAGTCTCCATGTGAATAGGAAAGGTGGCAAAAATGGAACCAAGAGAATAGCTCAAGGTTCAACCACCCTCAAATGTAGTGGTGATGTGTCAAATATGAGGTGACACATCTAATAATGATTCAACAAAAGGACTTAGTATTTCCACATGTGAGGAAAACCACCTAACTATGGTTATGTTAGGAATAACTCATGTGAGTTATACACCAATAATTTTGCATACACATCGACCAGGGCAATCGCCATGGTGACATCAAGCTCATAACAACCTACAACTATGTCTTATGAACTTCCATACCTTGTTCGAAGGCTATTAGTTTGGCACAGGCCAAAATCATATTGGCAAATGTGAACTCATTGGCTTGAAAGATGGAACACTGCATTTCTCCAAATATTTCCAAACCTTGTTTGGCCTAAGAAAAACCATGTCTAGAATAGGTTTTAAGTCTGTAGTTTTTAATATATTTATTAGAGAAGCCAAAATTTGCAAGCAAGAACTAAGATAAACTTTCACAATGCATAACCACATAAAAGCCAAAATGTATAATCAAGAGATAATGAAAATGTACAAAGAACCTTGCGTATGTAGGAAAGGAGGAGGTGAGAAGGAGAGAACCATCTATGACTAACCCTCAATGTGATGAATACATGTGTGTATATGTGGAGGGTGATGGACAAATGTCTGCAACCTTCCATAAGGTGGAATGTCAAAATGACTAACGCCATGTGTGCACATGTGGTGAGACCAAAAAGTGACTAACCTCAAAAAGTGAACTTAACCTTTAATGTCAAGGTTCAGTTAGACTTAGACACTAAGTGTAACTTAAGTATAGGTGTGGGTTAGGATAAACCCTACACTCTAACACCCCCCTTAAGTGATACTTAGGGAGTATAAATGCTAAAGAAGATATGGAGCCCAAGAACAAACGTTGATAAGGTACCCATGTACAATGAAAATTTCTCACAAATGGAATGAAGGAGAAAATCTAGTGGGAAAAACCCCTCCCCAAAAGAGAAATGAAGCATGAAAATGTACAAGTGAAAAAAAAAGAGATAGAAGGAGAACTCATGACCCCCCAAGGACTAATTCTATCACAAAAGTACATGAAATATTCCCCCCATAGGAGAGAAAGAGAGAGACTAGAGAGCCCCCCATAAGATGATGGATCCTGTGGTGCTGAGTGATGCTCGATGAAGAACGTTGAAAGTGATCCTGAAGCATCGAACAACATGTCTTCCTTGTGGAAGAAAGAAAAATGTAGAAAGGTGCATGATATCATCCCAAGAGAGAAGAACATAAGTGTCTGAATGTTGCATATAACTCAAAGACGATGATGATGCCCATGATCTCTTCGAAGAATGCTCAATTATCTCGAAGCCAATGCTGTTGTGTGACAAAGATTTGGAAACATGGACCATAGATGTATGGTGAAATCTAAACCGATGTGAATCTAATATTTTTGTAGAAGGTGTCAATATATAAGCTGAAGTAGGTTAAGAATGAACAATAATTTTTGAAGACAATGGTGATACAATTTCATCAAAGCTGACATCGAATAGAAAACAAATGTCCTCAATGGTGTGATGCAAATCTATAAGGTGGGATTCTATAAAGAATGATGCAATGTCTGGTATATATGCATCCCAATGTGGTGGATCTAGAAAAATGATGGCAATGTTTTTGTTGAAAATAAAGGTAGAACTGCTGCTATAAACTTTAAAATTTTGTGTATGTAAAGTTGAAATAAAGATTAATCTGTAACAATTAATGAACAATTGATTTCCATGTTCAATCCAATGTAGAAGAGAAGAGAAGAGAAAAAACTTGCACAATATTTACGAAGAGAAACCCTTTCGGGAAAAAGCTCCATACTCAAATATGTTTCCTGCTTGTATTAAATCTCTTTGGAAAGATTACATTCAATATTGAAATTTCTCTAAGTCCTTGATGTAGTTCACAAAAAAACTTCTTGCTTTTTTCTTATAAGTCTTTTTTCCTCAAATCAACTCTCTGGAAAATGTATGGGGTTTACAATTAAATAAAAAACCCTCTTTTAATTCAAAAGCTTGAAACTCAAATTATAATAAATTACAATTGATAACATAGCTTCCAAAGCTCATGCAAAAATCAAACTCACTTAAATTGAGAAGACTAAACTCAAACAAAGTCCAAACTTTGAGTTAATTACCCCTTCACGATGTGGGCATCCAAGATGGATAAATATAGCTGTCCCAACATCAAACTTATCACCAGATAGAAGCAACATCAAAAACTCCTCCATTTGGGCATCCATATTTTCCCAATAGGTTTCTAAAAACTAAAGTGATCAAATACACATCAAAATCATGCAAACAACATGCAAGATTGATGTCCCCAAGGTTATTCTAAAATATCTTGTTCTGTACATGCAAGTGACATGCAAACACCAAATCTAACATGCAACTGATACCCATTACCTGAAACATTGAGATGTACCATCCTGTAACTTTTGAGAGTTGAAGTATCCTGCAAGTAATATCTTAAAATTGACATGCAAGCATTTTTAACAACATGCAAGCATTTTCAACAACATGCAAATGATACCCATTTCCTGAATCACTAAGATGTACCATCCTACAAGTTTCTAGAGTTGGAGTGTTCTGCGAGTAATCTCACAAAAATGACATGTAACTACATGCAAGGTCATATAACTGACATGCAAGAACATGTAAGGTCATACAAGTCCATAGGAATGGGATGCAAGCACATGCAAGTGACATGCAACAACATGCAAGTCCATATGAGCAACATGGAACAACATGTATCAACATGCAACAACCTGCAAGTACATGCAAGTAACATGCAAGCTATTTTGACCATATGCAAGCAATATCCAATTCATGCATCTCTAACACTGTAGTTAACTCCAACATTATATCCGTACAAGGTATCTCAACATTATCCACTCATGTACATAAAAAAGCACAACTCCAAGTCTAAAAATAAGTCCCAAGTCTAACTCCCACTCACTAGGAGTTACCAAACTCTATTTTAAGACTTAGGAGAAGTCAACAAAGTCTTCATGGATCCCATCTCAAAGTGGGTGCCCAAGTTTGAAATTATCCATTTAGAACTTAATTACAAAAGTTAAAGTGATGTAATTAATAAATAATTAATCTCTCAAAGTCTTAATGTGTTGGGGAGCACATTCCAAGAACTTTGGAGACACATGAATTGGTTAGAATTGCAAGTTAATGGAAACTTATCCCAACATTCTCCCACTTGACATTATACATTGCAATAACTCTAAATGAATAATTCAAACTTGAAATCAACATTTATGCTTGAATAAATAGGCAGATAAGGTACACCCTCCATTCCACTAGCTCTGCTAGCTCCAACTGGACCTATGACAAGTGATTGAAGTATTAAATTACAAAAAAATATCATCCTATCTATTTATGATGTTTTTCTAACCATAAAAAAATTAAACAAACAAACTACAAAGCACATAAGTACATCCCTTAGTTGTATAGACCAAGACAGTTCAACCACCATTATACCACTCAATGAATACTAACTAGCTCCTAAGTCATGATCCAGATGAATCCTTTGGTGCCTTGTAGGTGGTCCTGCATATGAAAACTCTAGGTCCTGTTGATATGTGCCAAACAACTGCGAAGGGGGGGGTGAATTAGTTGTCACCAAAAACTCATTCACTTCTACACTTAAACATTAATCACTCATTCACATCTATTGTGATTTAACAATGAAAGCATGAAATCAGAAACTTAATCATAGATACAACATTAAACACAAGAGACACCAGATTTATGTGGAAAACACCAAGGTGGGGAAAAACCATGGAGAGGATTAGCTCTCAAAATATATTGCAATCTTTGAAAAATGGTGTTCAGGCTTGGTGACTCCATGGGCCCAGAACATACTAGCTCACTGCCATGAAGTATAACTAAGTCTAGCAGACTCACTGTCTCAACCCTAAATCTAGAAAGATTACAATAAGGGTTGTTAAACCCTACTAGCAGCTCACTGCCATGATTAACATCTTCTTCATGTCTGAGATTGAAGCACAATAGTTCCTCTACTCTGCTCTACCTTTACACCTCTTTCCTTATCTTCCCATTTCCACACATAGACACCTTTTCCATGGCTCAACTACAAATATTTATACACTTCATCAACCTTGGAATGATCATCAAGGTCGGCATTACAATCATCAACCATTGGAACAATCTCCAAGGTTGGCATTACAAACATATACAAAATAGGTCTTGACTTATTACAACATTATGCAGAGGAAATGAAGTAAAAGTGTATGTAGATCATGTCATGCCTTAGCTGGGACTCAAACATGATCTTCCATGCTACAACACGCTTCCATGATCTTCAAGGGATCTCCACAATTATTGGAATTAACTAAGTCAGCTAAGATTGGTTACACGCTACATTATTTGGGAACAATCTTCAAACATGATCTCAATTCCTTAATGCAGACCAATGTCAAGATAGGAACATGATCAGGAGACATCCACAAGCACGTTATAATCATCAGGAGCAACCGTACAAACCTTAACCACTTTAGCCATAGGAATCTTCACATCAGAACACATGAACTTCACTATCTTCAACTATCATAAAAGAAAGATAGCTTGCAGACCACCAAAACATGAACCACTGCAATTATAGGCACTTATCATCATCCCAAACTTCCCTTTAGAACCACAGAGAAAAATACTTTATTGCAAAGGAATACGGAGAAAAACACTTTCTCCCTATCACTAGAGAATAATCAGAAAGAGCAGGTTCTACTCTGGTGAATGCAACTCTCTCAAATCTTCACATTGGAAGCTTGAACTTAGGATTTAGCATCTTTAGATAACCCTTCAAATAACTTCCAATATGCAGACCAAGATCTTTAAGCAAAAAGAGATGTGGAGGAATCTATCAGACTGTTCTTTAGCATACAACTCACTGTCTATACTACACTCCACTGTAACTCACTTGATTCTTCTGAAAAGGCCAATTTTCTCAATATTCTCAACATATAAAGTTTCCAAACATGTAGTATAACAGGATACAGTTGACACCAATGACAAAAAAGACATGTTGACATCAATGACAACACTGATTAGGCTCATACTTGCAACAATCTCCCCCTTTGTCATTGATGGCAACATATGATGTGAAAAACTCCAATAGCCATCAAGACAAGATTCTCCCCCTTTCTCTTTACATAGTTGTACTCCTTGTCTACCTAAGTTTTTCACATGATTTCTCTCCCCCTTTGACATCAATGGCAAAGGGAACACACTTGTACAATTCTACTCTGATCCAATCTTTCTTCTGAACTCTTCCCTCCTGACTACTCCCCCTAAGAAGTAGCTCTAAAAAGCGTCAATCTAGATCTTGATGTAGAAATCTGAGCACCATTAGAATGATACACTCTTGTGTATCTTAGTTTAGAGTAGGAGGGGTGATAACCCCTAATTTTTCTCTAAGATACTCAAAAGTATCCTTAGGCAGAGGCTTGGTGGAAATATATGCAATCTGCTCTTTTGTAGAGACATTGTCCAACTTGACTTCATTTTTTGTGACCTTTTCTCTCAAAAAGTGACACCTAATGGATATGTGCTTTGTCCTTGAATGCATCACTAGATTTTGATATGTTTATGGCACTTGTGCTATCACAAAAGATTGTAATTAGATCTTCATACACAACTCTGATGTCCTTCAAAGTCTACTTCATCCATAACACTTGAGTGCAGTTGCCTACTGCTACAATGTATTCTTCTTCTGCAATAGATAGGGATATTGAATCCTGTTTCTTGCTCAGCGAAGATACCAACCTTTTACCCAAGAAGAATGCACGTCCACTTGTACTTTTTCTGTCATCCACATCTCCAGCCCAATCTGCATCAGTGTATGCATTGAGGGTAAAATCATTGTCCTTAGGATAGCACAAACCATAATCCATTGTACCTTTCAAATATCTCAGAATTCTCTTGAGTACTGCCATCACATGAGATTCCTTGGATTCTGCTTGAAATCTTGCTACAAGACAAATTGCATACATTATGTCAGGTCTGGTTTGAGTCAGATAAAGTAATCCTCCAATCATAGATCTGTACCTTTTCTGGTCTACATGGGTGAGTTATCATCTTTACTCAGCTTACTGTTGGCAATCGGGATTGTACCCTTAGTAAAGATAAACTTAGCTATCCCATTGCAACATGGAAACACTCTCAGATTGTGGGTAATCTATGTTGAGAGTGAATCTCTAGAGTGAGCTGGTTTTCCGAATGAATTTTCCTAATCTAAATGACTTTGTAGGAAAAGGGATAGAAGGATAACTAAAAATAAAACAAATAACTGAAATTAACTTCTAGGTGATGTACCAATACTTAAACTCCTACCAGATCTTACTCACAATCAGTTCACAGAAACTAAAACTCTCACAACCCCTTGATTATACTTAATTCATTAATTTATCACATGAAGGTTCATCAGAACACAACATGCAACTTGAATCAAATAATAAACTTGCATACCCATCACAAAATTCAAGACAAAACAAAGGATAAATAACTATCACAATGCAATATCAAATCAATTTTGCAAATAAGTAGACAAATGGGAAGGAAAACTGCTGCTCTATAAACTGGAAGGAATAATGAGTACAAAGAAATTGAAGTACAACTCTCTCAGTGTGAGAGGAAGACTCTGAAAATCTTAACTCTGATCTCTAACTCTCTTAACTCTGACTACCAAGAAAGAGCTAAGTATCTGCCATATATACTATGGAATGATCCTTCTGAAAGGCTAGAAAAAAGATCCTAATAATAGACATGCCAATCCATTTTCAAGCTCCTCAGAAAATCCAAAAAATGGGCCACCAAAATACCTCCAAATTGTGTGTGAAAGTTGCCAAAATCTTCTCCAAGGTAGTCCCCATCAAACATTTACTTTGTCTGCCTAGAAAAAGCTCAATTCCTATCCATATCTGCCCTAAAATAAAGCAAACTGAGAAAATAATATTTGATTTGCTTTATTTGTTTAAACTGCATAGAATAGTTTTAATTTTAAAGCAATTTATAAATCATTACTTTAAAACAAAACCTTACATTAAGATTGCAGTTTGATACATATCCTTATTCAATTTGATTTTTACTACAAATGATAATACAAGGCTTATAATTTCGTTAGGTATAATGCATTACATAGCAATTGATTTTTCTATAAAAAATCATAAAAATATTACAAGGCATATGTGAGAGTTTCACAAAAAATAAAAAGCCCTTGAGGCCTACCCTCCATCTGGTTGTGCAAACAATCTTTGAGGCATGTGGACCTATCTCATATTTCAAAAGATTTGCAAATTGCACTAAGGGCATATGACCTAGGCAATAAACATCAAAAAGGCTTAAAGCACTTGACATGTGTATTATCTTCAAAAGGGACGTAAAATGTTTTATAAGGTATTAAACCTTCATAAAGTGCAAGGAAAGACCTATAGCCGTCTATGGTTTTTGACCCTTCCTCAAGTCTTTGAGACTTAGGCAAAATGTAAGATGTACTTAATACCATGATGGGTATTAGCTTGGGCTATGAAAAATAAGTTCAAATGTGATAAAATGCCCACATTCAACTTAGGGCAAAAGGAAACCCTAATGACAAAACACATTTGCCCTATTTTTGAAGTTTCGAGAGAGGACTCTTTGCTATGGCCAACATGCTAGGGTTTGGAGGTCAACATCCTTGATTTCTTGATGTATCTCTACAACTTTTGATAGATTCCATACCAAAAAATGAGGGTAACTACTCCTGTCTACATATCTGATCCATTTTTCTTTGATTTTCTTTTATTTTTGTGATGAAACTGGCTTTCTCAAGCCCGACCATGCATTGGTTTCTGATGCATTTATTTGTATTGTTCACTTCCATTTGGGATGCCATGATTGCAACTATTTGAGCTCTATTTGAGAGCAAAATGAAAAGAAAGAAAGGAAGAAGAACCCTACATCATTTCAATCTCACGTGACATTTGAAGGCCACAGCTTCAAAAGGTATTTTTACACTTCTCTGAGTCCTCTTTTGGTTATGTGAACTGGTAATCTCTCCCTTCGATGCTCCTGTAGCTTGAAACCTCAAATGGGTTCACCTCACTCTAGCTGTGGCTGTATATGAGCTTGTTGCTTGGTTAGAAGACATAGTTGTGCATTTTCAATGTTACTTTTCTGAGTACATTTTACCTTTTTTCTTCTCTTTCTCTCATCTACATTCATGGTTGCATCTATAAAGAAGGCTTGTTTGATAATTTCTATTATTTGCATCATTTGATGGCGCGGCCTCTAATGATATCCTAAGCTCAAATGATCTCAAAAGTCTTCTTTTCTTTCTACATATGTAGCTTCAATTTCTTTCTTAAAACCCCAAGTGGGTTCGAGCACAAGAGCTTTATTTTACCATTCCATTTCCTTCTGTATATATGGGTTTTATATGGGCATGCTTTCTTTGTTTGCACTTGCCTTTTATAGAAAGGTCATGGCTATGCACTCACTTGTGATTTTATTAGGAACCCATAGTGGGTCGAACCTCCATTTATTTTCTACAAATAAGCTTGTCATTTTGAGAACATCAATGGGTTTGACCCATAATGAAGAAACTCTCTATATCTGGCTGTGTATAAAAAACTCATATTGGCTCTTGGAAACTTGTAAAATAAAGGCATTTCTTTGCATTTTTTATCAAAACCATCACAAAAGTGTGCTCCACTACAGGCCGCAGGCTCCATTTAAGATGTCTGAGAATTATTTTCTTTTGCTGTGCAATACTTTCATGAGTCGAAAGTTTCCATCTTTCTTGTATATTTGTGATTGATCTTAAAAACAGAAGCTTCCTTGAAACAAGTCGCAACTCTTTTTGACATTCTAAGTATATATGGGAATAAAACTCTAAGTAGATTTCTAAGAATGACACACAAAATAAACTTCATTTATTATTTCCTGTGTCATTCTCTATATTTGGGCTCGAACTCTTTTATTTTCCTCTGTATACAATTTGAACAATCAAGTTTGATTCTATGACAGGGCATGTTATTTGACAAGATGCTGCATTTGTTTATTGTACCATTCCAAATGTGTTCTCATACATTCTCTAATAGCTTCATTTGAATGATCATGATTCCATATTGCATTGTAACATGGCATATATACATGTAGTCTACTTCACTGAATTGTATCAAATAGACTTACAAACAAACCATTTTGAATGGTAGAGGCTTCTTGACTTTACTTTAGCATTGAAATGGCAAAACATATCTAGATACCTTCACAGTTACCTATGTGATGCTCCACTTGGCAGATGTGACTCTTTACTTCTCCTGCTTACTTGATATGCTGTTGATGAACACAAACGTTGAAGCTTCATTATTGACACCATGAATGTATCAATTAGAACATATGATATCCTATGGCTTTTGCTATTCTACTATGCATATGGCAGCTCTCCTTGCATATGTTATGTTATATTGGCATTGAATATGTAGTTTTATACTCATGTCACTATGAAGCAGCATTATTATATGAAAGAGAATTTGTGATGATTTGTATCTCTGTTTACATTTGATATGCATATACTTGATGTCCCAATTAAATCTATCTCATGACATTGATTCTTGATTCAATGTATCATATCAAATGTAGATATATATACATACCAAATTGAACCATTGCAGCCCCTCCATCATTTGCATTGATTTGACATTCAAATGTTGTAATTGCATCTATAAATTTTAATGCCTTGGCTGCATACAAATATTATGAAAGACACATAGATGGAATATACCTATCATGTCGACATGATATACTACTTCTTGATCAGCACAGGAGTGCTCTGGCTCTCTTGTAACAACAGATAGACATGAATCATCTCTTCAATGCCTCTACTATATTTTAGACAACATAAATGGGCTCAAAGCTCACTGATGACTTTCACTTCCTCAATGGCTATTGAAGCAATAATGACAACAGTTCTTATGCATTGAATGCTGTCCTATATGAGTTCAGTTCATCCTTATGGTTTCACTTCATTTCTTGAACTACAGTCATGAGTGTGCCATGTTCTCAAAACCAATGCACCTGATTGATTTGATACTCCTTTAGTTTAGTTATTCAATTTAGGCAATATGAACAATGATCTATATTCCATCCCATCCCCTTTGCAATTTAGGGGGGGCAACATGCTGGGCTCAACCCTTGTGGGAGCCCACTTGACACCACATGCTGATATGTCTTCAAAAAGCTACATGACTTACCCTATACCTGCACATGAAACAAACATGTTAGATAAATTAGTGAAGTACAATGGTTGTTTCATTTTCGGTTCCTTTGTATGTGAATGATGTATATCTAATCTTGTGCATTATAGGAAATGTATTATGCCTCTTCTGATAGGCATATAGAGAACTCATAACCAGAGCTCTAACATGTCTTTTCCAATTTTTTGCCGATTCTTATTGGAGATCAGGATCAAGGACAGAAAGCAACCTTGGAAACCGAAGACACTAAAAGGCAATGATGGTTATGATCCTTCTCTCTTCTATCTTTAGATGCATAATATATTTCTTATATTTGCACTTGTTCAGTTATTCCCACGGCTTGTGTGGGGCATGTTTGATCTATCATCTTTTCACTTAATGCAATGTTTATTTCTTTTATGTATTTCATTTGTAATATGGATAAACATTGTAGTGAAATGAAATAACTTATCTCTTATGCATCCTTCTGCAAATGAATGATGATCTGAAATTCTTTTCTTTTGTTGAACAACTAAACTGTCATATCACTGAAACATTCCGACTATGCAAATAACTAATAACAAAAAATGTTAAAACCTTCACTTTAAAAATGAACTTCTATACCAGCTCTACCAATTTGAGTTGTAAGTGAAAAAATGGTAACACTTACAACCAGTTATCATAGGTGTGTAAACTGGTTTAGAGTTTTCCATCCCAAATTTTTTTAACAACTCTTTCACATACTTAGATTGAGAGATGAAGATACCTTTATCTGATTGATTGATTTGCAGACCTAAAAAGAAATTCATCTCACCAAACATGGACATTTCAAATTCACCTTACATTTCTCTAGCAAAGACCGTGCACATTCATTCGTTGCTTCCAAAAATAATATCATCAACAAAGACTACAATAATTAGAATTTGTTCATCATTGATCTTGAAGTAGAGATTATTGTCAGTAGTACCTTTGCTGAACAATAAATGTATCATATACCTATCCAACCATGCATACCATTCCCTAGGGGCTTGTTTTAATCCATACAATGCCTTCTTTAATTTGCATACCATGTCACCCTAATCTAATAGCTGAAACCCTTCCAGTTGTTCAATATAGACTTCTTCTTCCAACTCTCCATTTAAGAAAGAAGACTTCACATCCATTTGGTATACCTTGAAATCTTTATAGGCTACAAAAGCCAAAAACATTCTTATTGCTTCAATCCTTGCCACTGGAGCAAATGTTTCTTCAAAGTCTATTCCTTCAACTTGAGAGTATCCTTTGCATACTAGCCTTGCTTTGTTTCTTACCACTTCATCATTCTCATTCATCTTGTTTCTGAAGGCCCACTTAGTGCCAATAACATTTTTATCTATTGGTCTGGAAACAAGATCCTAGGTCTGGTTCTTCCCTATCTGTATCAGTTCTTCTTTCATAGCCTTTATGCAATTCTCATCATTGCAAGCCTCATTCATAGTTTTAGGTTCAATCATGGAAATTAGACATAAATTTACTTGTTCCTCTGTAGCTTTTCTTCTGGTTAAGATCCCTTTGCTCTTATCTCCTATGATTTGATCTTCAAAATGATTAAGTTTTACATAACTTGGAGTTTTAGTAGCACTTACCGGTGCTTGCTCCTCTTCATTTGAGTTGTCTTCATGCTGTACTCCTTCTAAAGCATCTAATTCATATCCACCTAATTCTAGATACCTTTCCTTGCTTTCATCAACTTTAACATTTTCACTTTCAACGATCTTATTCAACCTCTTATTATAGCATCAGTAGGCTTTGCTCTTGGTGGAGTAACCAAGGAAGATTCCTTCATCACACCTATCATCAAACTTTCCTAAATCTTCTTTTCTTTTGATATAACATTTGCTACCAAAAACTTTGAGATATTTCACTGTAGGAACTTTACGATACCACAATTCATAAGGAGTCTTATAATTGTTACCTTTTACTTGGACTCTATTTAGGATATATACAGCAGTGTGAATTGCCTCTCTCTAATATGCTTCCATAAGATCAGCTTCCTTCATCATGGTTCTAGCAGCTTCTTAAACTGTTCTATTTTTCCTTTCAACAACTCTATTTTGTTGTGGATTTCTAGGCACAGATAAATGTCTCTTTATTCCATGTTCTTCACAAAAGAAAATGAATTCATTTGATGTGAACTCTTCTCTATCAGACCTCAAACATTTGATCTTCAAATCTATTTCATTTTCAACCATTGCCTTAAATACCTTGAACTTATTTAGAGATTCAGCTTTTCCTTTCAAAAAGGTAACCCAAGTCATTCTAGAATAATCATCAATAAACAACATGAAATACCTATCTCCTTACAAACTTCTTACTCTGGTAGGTCCACACAAATCTATATGCACTAGCTCAAGTAGTCCATCAACTAATTGGTCCTTGCTTTTGAAACTTGTTCTTGTTTGTTTCCCAAATTGACACTCCTTGAAAATGGATTAGTAGGCTTCACAAGCTTAGGCAAATCTCTAACAACCTATGTAGTACTTATCTTCATGATGTTATCAGGATTTATGTGACACAGCCTTTTATGCCATAGACAACTCTCATCAGTCTGAGCCAATAAACAATAGTTATCAGTTCCTTTCAAGTGATAGATATTACCTCTGGTCTTCTTACCAGTTACAATGACTATTCCAAAGCTTTCCCTGATCTTGCATCCATTGTCCTTGAAGCTTAAATCATAGCCTTTGTCACACATCTAACCCACACTCAAAAGATTGTCCTTTAATCCCTTCACATACAAGACATCTTCAGTATTATGATTTCCATCAAAAGAAATAGATCCTTTTCCACAAATCTTACCAGTTGTATCATCTCCAAACCTAACCAGTCCACTATCATATCTTTCCAAACTCACAAACTTACTTTTGTCACCGGTCATGTGGTGAGAGCAGCCACTATCAATAACCTTTTCATCCTTGTTTTTAATGACTTGAGCAGCCAAAGCACTTTCCACTGGTTTTTCTTCCTTCACACAACTAGTAGGATTAGTAGACAGAGCATTTTCCTTAATAGCAATAAACAAGGATTCATTTCCAGAAGTACTAGCATTATCTAGTTCACTATTATCTAGTACTCCTTCATCATCATCAAAATCTTCAAGATAATAACATTTCTTTTGGGTCCTATTCCTGTTCTCATACCTTTTTCTATTTCTTTCAATTCTTCTAGGACATTTGGAAGCAAAATGACCTACTTTACCACAAGAAAAATATTTGAAAGGTAATTTTCCTTTAAACTTACTAGAACCTCTTTGTAGTCTGTCCACCAAGTTGGTTTCAATTTCATCAAACTCATCATCAGATTCTACCTTGTACTTTTCTGATCTGGAAGTTTTCCTAGAAGTACTAGCTTTGAAGGTAGTCTCAACTTTTGGCAGGGCATCTCCAAACTCTCTCATTTCAAAGGTAGTAATCTTACCAAGTAACTAATCTCTATCAAGTCTTTACTTGCATAAACTCTTCAATTGCAACTACCTTGTGACTATAGGATTTTGGTAGTGATTTGAGAATTTTCATCACAATTTCCTTATCACCCAGAGTTCGCCCCATACCTATTATCCTGATGACAAGTTCATCAACTCTCTACATAAAGGCTATTATGTTTTCATCTTCATTCATCTTCGAACTTTCATATTTCACTTTTAGATTTTGTAGCTTGGCCTCCTTCATAGAATCATCTCCTTCATATAGATTTTTCAGCTTCTCCCATACCTCATTGGCATTTTCAAGATCCACAACTTTTGTCAATATTGATTCATTTAATGAACTTAGCAAAGCATCTTTTTCGTTGACATCCATCTCATATTCTTTGATTTCATCTTCAATCGTCATACCATTTTGAGGCATAGTGTATTTTGTTTTTATAGCTTTCCATACTTTGTAACCAAGACAAAGAAGATGGCTTTTCATTCGCACTTTCCAAAGACCATAATTCATCCCATCAAAATGTGGCACTTCCTTCTTATAAGACATTTTGGATCTTTCTCAACCTGTTAGACTTTCTTCTAAGGAACCTTGCTCTAATACCAATTGTTGATATGCGCTAGACAACTGAGAGCGGGGGTGAATCAGTTGTCACAAAAAACTCAATCACTTCTCCAATTAAACATTAATCACTCATTCACATCTATTATGATTTAACAATGAAAGCATGGAATTAGAAACTTAATCATAGATACAACATTAAACAACAGAGACACCAGATTTACGTGGAAAACCTAAGGTGGAGAAAAACCACGGAGAGGATTAGCTCTCAAAACATATTGCAATCTTTGAAAATGATGTTCAGGCTTGGTCACTCCACAGGCCTAGAACATACTGGCTCAGTGCTATTTAGTACAGCTAGGTCTAGTAGGCTCACTGCCTCAACCCTAAACCTAGAAAGATTACAATAAGGGTTGTTAAACCCTACTAGTGGCTTACTGCCATGATCAACATCTTCTTCATGTATGAGATTGAAGCACAATAGTTCCTCTGCTCTGCTCTGCCTTTACACCTCTTTCCTTATCTTCCCATTTCCGCACATAGACACCTTTTCCACAACTCAACTACAATTATTTATACACTTCATCAACCTTGGAATGATCATCAAGGTTGGCATTACAATCATCAACCATTGGAACAGTCTCCAAGGTTAGCATTACAAACATTTACAAAATAGGTCTTGACCTATTACAACATTATGCAGAAGAAATGTAGTAAAAGTGTATATGGATCATGTCATGCCTTAGCTGGGACTCAAACATGATTTTCCATGCTACAACACACTTCCATGATCTTCAAGGGATCTCTGCAATTACTAGAATTAACCAAGTTGGCTAAGACTGGTTACATGCTACATTATCTGGGAACAATATTCAAACACGATCTCAATTCCTTTATGTGGACCAATGTCAATTTAGGAACATGATCATGAGATATCCACAAGCACATTATATTCATCAGGAGCAACTGCACAAAACTTAACCACTTTAACCATAGGAATCTTCACATCAGAACACATGAACTTCACTGTCTTCAACTGTCATAAAAGAAAGATAGCTTGCAGACCATGAAAACATGAACCACTACAATTGTAGGCACTTATCATCATCCCAGACTTCCCTTTAGAACTACAGAGAAAAATACTTTATTGTGGAGGAATGCGGAGCAAAACACTTTCTCCCTATCATCAGAGAATAATTAGAAAGAGCAGGTTCTACTCTAGTGAATGCAACTTTCTCAAATCTTCACACCAGAAGCTTGAACTTAGGATTTAGAATCTTCAGATAACCCTTCAAATAACTTCCAATCTATAGACCAAGATCTTTAAGTTGAAATAGATGCGGAGCAATCTATCAGACTGTTCTTCAGCATACAACTCACTGTCTATACTGCATTTCACTATAACTCACTTGATTCTTCTAGAGAGGCTAATTTTCTCAATATTCTCAACATATAAAGTTTCCAAACAAGTATTAGAACAAGATATAGTTGACACCAATGAAAACAAAGATATGCTGACATCAATGACAACACTGATTAGGCACATACTTGCAACAGGTCCTAACAAAAAACCACAAAATCAAGGAGTTCAAACTAAGAATAAATGATATATTAAAAATAACCTACAATAAAAATTTAAATTAAAATAAAAAGACTACCAGATCTGAATATGGGCGCTTGACATATCAACTCACATCCATTTCAAGTTGTAACCCAACAGAGTCTCAACTATGTTTCTTGGAAACAAGAAAAATGTATTTCTTATGGAAAGATGGCTTATCCATTTGAGAAGGTTCATGTATTCATGAAATGAAATAGGGTTAGTTAAGAAGCATGTGGAGTCAATTCATCTTCTACAGTGATTCTCCTACAATGTTCTACGGGTGATACACATCTATAGATAAATTTGATAAAAGAACATTCAGGGATTGATACCTCACAGAGTTGCAGCTGTAGACATCAAAAATTGTCACAAGACTTAGATTCAGCTACATATATACAACCCTCAACCCAATAATAAAATCAATAAGATTTTGATTTGATTTTCCCAAACTCAAGCTTTTATCCTAGACCTTGGGCTACAAACTCTGCAAAATCACTCAACCCAAAAGAAATGGCCTAACTTGTCAAAAAATGCTTCATTGCTTCAACAAGCATGCACTGCTTTTGTTGGATACTGATTCAACCAAAAGACAAAGACCAAAAGCAACTAAGGCCTTATATTTATTAGGTTTAGCCAGCAGAAGATATCAATTAAATGCAAATAAAGATTAAACAGAGAAATTGAAATGCATAGAATTAATAACAATGAGAGACAAGTTTTAACGTGGTTCACCCAAACTCGGGCTACATCCACCAAACAGAGAGTCCAATATTATTATCCAGTAAATCAAACTGATTACAACTAGCAATCCCTGCAACTCAATATCGTTGCAAATGCTACAATACAATATATCAAAACCCTAACCCTTAGCCACTTTTTATCAAGCCTTTTTGTCGGTTACAAAAATAGGGTTTTCTTATGTCGGTCACAAAAATAAGATTTTTGATGTCGGTGAGGATACATGGCTAGTATATAGTACTTTCCTGATCAGTCGACACCTACCAACAATCTCTCACTTGGAGACTGATCAGGCTCCAAACCAAACAATCTCCCACTTGGAGACTGATCCTGGATGACACCGCTGCGCGTGCAACTCCCATTGGAAATAAGCACCCTGGACTCTACTGTTATGTTTTTATAGTTTTCAGTCTAGAAGACCAACCGAAGCTGAAGAGGAGCTCAGCTTCTCCCTTGTTACTGCCTTTGTAAACATATCCGCTAGATTTGCATCTGTATGTATCTTTTCCATCCTTAACTGTC
Organism: Cunninghamia lanceolata; assembly: GCA_027924645.1. Lineage (NCBI taxonomy): Eukaryota > Viridiplantae > Streptophyta > Pinopsida > Cupressales > Cupressaceae > Cunninghamia > Cunninghamia lanceolata. The sequence continues at coordinate 16,839,792 of BSBN01000112.1, read as the reverse complement.
CATTATCCAACACCGACCGAATGAAGTGATACCTCAACTGTATGTGTTTGGTCTTTGAATACAAGGCAGAATTCTTTGCAAGATGTATGGCACTCTGACTGTCTATATACAAAGAACTGTTAGCCTATTGTTTACCCAATTCTTCCATGAAAGATTGTAGCCATATCATCTCCTTGCTTGCCTCTATTGCAGCTACATATTCTACTTCTGTGGTGGATAAAGCAACCACCTTTTGCAACCTAGAAATCCAACTCACCGCTGTTCCACCTACAGTAAAGACATAACCTGTAGTACTCCACCTGGTATCAATATCCCCTGCCAAATCTGAGTCTACATAACCTGCTAAATTAGTATTAGAGCCCCCAAAACATAAGTGTTTATTAGATGTACCTCTCAAATATATGAGAATCTATTTTACCGCATTCTAATGCTCAAATCTGGGATGACTCATATATCTGCTAACGAATCTGACAACATGTGCAATATCCGGTCTCGTGCATACCATGGCATATATTAAACCTCCTACAGCTGAAGCATATGGTATCTTGGACATTTTTTCTTCCTCCTCTGGTGTCTTTGGACACATCTCCTTAGTCAATTTCAAATGACTAATTAAAGGTGTGCTGACAACTTTTGCATTCTCCATATGGAATCTCTGCAACACCTTTCAATATAAGCAGCCTGAGATAGAGTCAATTTTCTGTTCTTCCTATCTCTACAAATTTTCTTACCAAGGATTTGTTTTGCTGCCCCCAAATCCTTCATATCAAATGATTGTGCTAACTGATGTTTTAACTCTCTGATGTGATCCATGTTAGACCTAGCTACAAGCATGTCATCAACATATAAACATAAAATAATGTAGCTGTCATTATCCAACCTCTTAAAATAAACACAATGGTCAAAATTACACCTGCTGTAGCCTTGCTCAGCCATAAAACTATCAAATTTCAAATACCATTGCCGAGGTGCTTGTTTCAGGCCATACAAATTCTTTTTCAATCTGCAACTTGTTTCTCCTTACCTTTGACCTCAAATCCCTATGGTTGTGCAATGTATATCTCCTCCTCCAAATCACCATGGAGAAAGGTAGTTTTCACATCTAGCTATTCCAAATGCAAATTTTCAGCAGCCACAATACTTAAAACAGTATGAATAGAGGTCATCTTGACAACCAGAGAAAATATCTCATCAAAATCAATGCCCTATTTCTGTGCAAATCCTTTTACAACTAACCTAGCCTTAAATCTTTTCTTACCTCCATCTTCCTCTTTCATCTTGTAAACCCATTTGTTTGGTAAATCCTTTTTACCTACAGGTAACTTACATAATTTCCAAGTCTAATTTTTTAGCAAGGAGTCCATTTCTTCTTTCATGGCAAGCTCCCACTAAACTTGTGTATTCACCTGCATAGCTTCATCATACCCTTCTGGTTCACCAGCATCTGTTAACAAAATAGAATACAAAGAGGGAGAAAACTTTTCAGGAGGTCTACTTATCCTTGTTGACCGTCTAACATTCACTAGAATTTGTGGTACTTTTGGTTGCTGTTGCGGAGCATGAGAAACCACTGGAACATCACTATTTGGAGTATCATCCAACACCACATAATCCTTTTCTTTCTTCTCATGCTGCTGCAACTGATCTTTGTACAACACTTTCTCATTCAATATAACATCCCTGCTTCTCACAATTTTTTGATTTTCAAAATCCCAAAGCCTATAACCAAATTCATCAATGCCATATCCAATAAAGGTACATTTTTTTGATTTTGCATCTAGCTTGGTTCTATTTTTAGAATCTATATGTGCAAATGCTTCACAGCCAAAGGTTTTCAGGAAAGAATAACTCACCTTCTTACCTGTCCATGCTTCCTCTGGAATACCATAGCCGAAAGGAACTGAAGGACATCTATTAATTAAATATACAGCAGTGTTAACAGCCTCTGCCCACATATTTAAAGGCAGCCCAGCATACAATCTCATGGTCCTTGCACGCTCCATTATTGTCCTATTCACGCATTCAGCCACTCCATTTTCCTGTGGAGTCCCTAGAACCATTTTCTGCCTACGAATTCCATTAAAGAAACAATAATCTTCAAATTTTTTGCTGCAATACTCACCACCATTATCAGATCTGAGACATTTTAATCTTTTACCTATCTCATTTTCAACCAAGCTTCTTCATTTCTTAAATGTTTCAAATACATCATATTTCTGTCTAAGAAAATAAATCTAGACCTTCCTAGTTGCATCATCTATGAATGTAACATAATACCAAGAGCCATAGAGAGAAAATACCTGAGCTGGTCCCCATACATCTGTATGCACAAGCTCCAACTTTTTAGTTTTCTTTTGCTTCCCATCTCTGAGAAAACTAACTCTCTTTTGTTTACCATACACACAACTTTCACAGAAATCCATATTAATACATTTCAGACCTGGTAAAACTTTCTTAGAATGAAGTACCTTCATACCTTTTTCACTCATATGCCCAAGTCTGTTATGCCACAGTGTTGTCTCAGAACCTGCAGCAACTTTTCTAGTCTCTTCCTACAAACCTGCAGCAATTGTTCCTGAACCTGTTTATTTTTCTCTGTAATAGCTAAAGTAGAAGGAACAGTATGACCTGTACAAAGATATAAGGTGCCTACTTTCACACCTTTTGCTACTAGTAAGGCACCTTTTGAAACCTTCTAATTTTTATCAGTAAATGTAACAGTGCAACCTTGTTCAGTTAGCTGCCCTGTTGAAATTAAATTCTTACTAAGCCTTGGAACATGCCTTACCTCTTGTAGTAGCCAATGATTCCCATTCTACAGCTTAATCTTTATTCTTCTCTTTCCAACAATCTAACAGAGTTCGTTATCTCCCAAATAAACCAGCCCAAAATCCCCTTAGACATTATCAAGAAAATAACTTCTATGGGGTGTAGCATGAAATGAGGCCCCTGAATCTAAAACCCATGAATCATCAGCATTATCTAGGGAAAGAATCAAAAGATCATCTTCAGATTTATTGCTTACCACATTTGCCTCCTTATTGCCTTCTTGTTTGTCTCCTTTTTTATTTTTCTAAGACCAGCAATCTTTCTTCAGATGACCTAGTTTCCCACAGTACCAGCAATCTTTTTGTCCTCTGGTTTAGGATCTTTTATCGTTTAATTTTCCTCGTGACTTCCCATGATCTCCAGAACCTTTTTCTCTCTCCTTTGATCTGCCCCTACTCTCTGCATTCAAAACACTACCTGATGTGGATCCACCTAAGCTTTTCTTATGAATTTTCTCACTCAGAATAACACCAATAACATCATCAAATTTCAGGGTATTTGAACCAGAAACAGAGTTACTAACTGCCATTACCAAACTATCCCATCTTTCAGGCAATGAACATAATATCAAGAGAGCTCTAACTTCTTCATCAAATTTTACATTTAAAGAAGTTAATTGACTGACAATCGTATTAAATTCATTTAAATGACCTGTCACAGATCCACCTTCAACCATTTTCAAATTAAACAAACGCTTCATGAGAAATACCTTATTTGAGGCTGAGGGTTTTTCATACAATTTAGCCAAAGCTTTCATCAGACCATCTATTGTCTTTGCTTCCATTATATTGAATGCCACCAATGGTGCCAGACACAACTGAATGGTTCCCAGTGCCTTTCTGTCAAGAAGATTCTAATCCTCATTAGACATTGTTGCCAGTTTCTTGGCTACTCCTTCCAACAAAATCCATAAATCTTTTTGATAGAGGTAATCCTCCATCTACATCTTCCATAACATATGGTTCTGCCCATTAAATTTATCAACCTTCCCTCGTCTGCCATTGCTCCCACTGAACCGTGAGACCTCCCTGCAGATGATAATCGAACACAACCCGCTCTGATACCATTTGTTAGGGTTAGCTGGCAGAAGATATCAATTAAATGCAAATAAAAATTAAACAGAGAAATGGAAATACACAGAATTAATAACAGCAAGAGACAAATTTTAACGTGGTTCACCCAAACTCAGGCTACATCCACCAAACAGAGTCCAATATTATTATCTAGTAAATCAACCCGATTACAACCAGCAATCCTTGCAACTCAGTACCGTTGCAAATGCTACAATACAATATATCAAAACCCTAACCCTTAGCCACTTTTTATCAAGCCTTTTTATCGGTTACAAAAATAGGGTTTTCTTATGTCGGTCACAAAAATAGGATTTTTTATATCGGTGAGGATACATGGCTAGTGTACAGTACTTTCCTGATCAATCGCCACCTACCAACAATATTTAACTCCAATCTTTCAATAATTATATAAGTTACAGATCAGCCCATAATGTTTCATTTAGGATTTAAAATTTTACTTTTGAATAGCATGACAAACTTAAGTATGTATGGTTTCATAATAGGTGAAATACAACTAAAAGTTTTCTATCAACAAGGAGATTATTCACTTGGAGTAGCAACTGGATAAGGAATTGGTGGTTGTGAAGGTGATGTCCACTGGCCATTAAGAGGTCCTAAAGCAGTAGTGGAGGACCTTACATAAACCATGAGAAATTTTGCATGATCATTATGAACTCTATCAAGTCATTTAAGGTATGCACACACTTTTTAAGGGTCTATGAAGTTTGCTAAGGGTTTATGAGACATTTGTAAGGTCTATATAGATAGACTTCTAGAAACCCTATGGAACCCATAACAAGCCTGTACATGGCCCAGCCAAGACAAGAATAGAAAGGTTTGTATTCATTCATTAGGTTTGTTAAGACATGAAGAGTCTTTGAATCTATTAAAAGGTCTACCAAACATTTCTAGGTCTTTCCAACTTTTATGAAGGGTTTGCGAAGCATTTGGTGTATGTGATTATCTTTGGAGTACTTGTGGCATCATATGGAGAAATAAATGTCAACTAGGTAGAGAGTGACCATACAAAGGGATCAAAGATAGTGAAAGGGTAAAGTGTAGGATGTTGTATGAAAATCTTATCAAGTGAGAAGTAATGAAGAAAAATCAATCACCAAATGATCTTCATTCCCAAAAATAATGGGTAATGTTGACAATGCATATAGGGGTAAGATCCCCATCACCATGAGATATTTCAAGCATTCAAAGTTTTCATAGCCCTAAGTAGGGTGTCGACACGTGGCATGAGGATGCTTCTTGATCAAAGCCATCAAAGTACTTATAGCATGCATTTCTGGCTATGTAAATATCCAGCATCTTATGAGGTACTTTGTAGTACTCATTCAATGTCATGTCAAAATCTTCACACAAGACTTTCAGTTTCATGAGCTCTGCCATAATACAAACACACAGAATTTTAGGGTTCCTTTGAAGTCTAGTAAAAATTACAAAAGTGCATCAAAACCCCAAAACTCTGCCTAGGGCAAATTCCCAACTTTTAACTTAGGAATTTTAACTTTTCACAAGACCTAACCTTCCCTAGGACCAATTGGACATTTGAGCATTTTGATATTGTGATCTTTTATGCAAATTTTCCACACTTAAAATTCAAACTATGAAAGTTGACATGGTAAATTGACAACCTAAGAGATACATGAGACAACTTTGACTTACATGGAAGACATTAAATTTGAAAAGTGGAATTGGAAAATTTCATGACAATAGATATAAAGGCTAATGGTTTGGTAACTAACAGCTATGGGATCTTGTTTTTAGGGTGGAGAGTTGTTGGTTTAAATTAAATGCTTTTTCTTCCTTTGAGCCGCTTGTCCATTGTGAGTGTGTGTTTTATTTTAGGGGGGTGAAATTGAGATTGTTTACTCTACATTGGTTCCATAGAAGGTTTATTGTCTTTTCTAACATCAGCATCACTAGAGTAAATTGACCTAGGCATTTGAGGTGGCTTTCACAAAGAGCTAATTGTTGAGGTAGATGGTTGTTGATATGGACAAATAGGGAAAGAATTATAGGCGGGAGTCCATGTGGCAGGGTTGTAGTAAGGCTTTAAGTTTCTAGATTGAAATCCATCAACCTTAAAAGGTGATGGCACTGCCTCCTTCAATTGCAAATGTAGACTATTGAATGACTATGAGGATTGTCTATAATGTTTGGAACATTGATGGAGCCAAACATTGTTGGGGCAGATTGCAGGGTGTTCTTGGAGGTGATGATGTGTTATGTCTTTTGTTTGTAGTTGTAATTTGCACCATAAATTGCATATTTAAATAGGTGTTTAGATGTACAAGCATTTATTGTGCCTAAGCAGAAATCAACCTGAACTTGTTCCAATTTCCCATCATGTCGCCAATGCCATCTCATTTCTAGCAGCATAGATTAGAAGACAGATGTGGCCAATGTTGAACAGTAATAGCACAAAGTGCAAATATGTAACTAATCTTGAATAGTCCAAAATGTGAGAAGATACTGATCAAAACCCTCTTATATGGAAAACCTCACAAACTTGATAAATCAAATCTTATGAGCTCAATTCATACCATGAAAATCATTTCATAAAGAAACATTAAATTAGAAAATAAAACAATTTGACTATTGCCTATGTAAATTGTTACAAACATACTAAGATTATGGGGTAAGCTGCATGCTGATTAACATAGAGGAGCACATAGAAGACATGTGGCTATTGTAATAGTAGCCACAATTTGTAGCTTGGTTTCTTAGGGATTATTATTGCTTGGATTCCACTGCTATAAAAGAAGTAATGTAGGTAGAAGAAGCCATATAGCAAGGAAAACTAATGGATCCTCAAAAAATCCTAGTAATGATAATATATCAAGGCAACATAGTGAGAACGGTAGCCCAGATTTGAGGAAACATTTATCATCAGATCACATCAATTTCCTCATGTCCCTACCATCCATATTATAACATAGAAAGAAGCCTAGGTGTTCACTTACATAAAACTTCAATTTGTTTTAACCCTGCTATTGTTATTGGCAATGGAGGATTTGAGTTAGTGTACATAAGTGTCTTGTTTGATGGCAGAATAGTGGCCATCAAATAGCTTGATAGAGGTGGAAAGCAAGGAAAACATGAATTCAGAGTAGAGGTGGACGTTTTGAGCCATTTACATTCTCCTTATCTGCTTGAGTTGATTGGCTACTGTGAATGGATTTACAGATTTAATATCCTATTAAAGTAGTTTTGAAAAAAAAGTTAGTGCAGTGGGATGAAGTACTTTATGGATTAAGCTATTGAGAGGAAAAAAATTACCCTTTATTTATTGTCATTACAATCTATGATAATCTATAATAGAGGGTTTGGGCTCCTAATTTTACTCTCAGGATAGTCCCATGGAAATATGTAATTGTACTTACATGAATAATAGACTTCAGACTTTCCTTCTTCCCTCTTCCCTGTTGGAAGGCGGAAGATGAAAGGCTCAAAGCCTGACCTTTGATGGGTGTTATATGTACTAAGGCATTACACCATTCTACAGAAACCTTTTGGGTGGACTCTGGCAGGTTGGCAGAACCATGAAAAGAAGATACATGGCACTCAAGAAAAGAGAAAGATAGAAGGCCTGAAGCTCGACTTCCACCAAACTTGTGGAAATAAAACTAAGTGTTGTGGACTTTGGGGATCGGACCTTCCCTCTTCTTCTTTCTCACAAAACAAAGAAGACGAAAGGCCCAAGGCCCAAATGTCATTGCAACTTTCAAAAGATCTGCTAAGTCTTTCACTTTCGGGGCTCAGACTTTCCTTCTTCCTCTTTCTATTAGAAGGCAAAATGCCAAAGGCCCAAAGCCTGATCTCTGGTGATCAAAAAGTTTCTAAGTGTAAAGTGGAGCTCGGGGGGTAGAGTTTCTTCTTTCTTCCTTCCCTTCTGTAAGTTAGAACACCAAAGGCCCAAGGCCCAATCTCTGACCGTTCCCGCAATCTTTAGAAACCAAAAAAATGAAGCAGAATGAAAGGTCTACCATGATCACACATGATGAAATCTTGTTTCCAAGGCAGGAATCCAGTTAAGATGAAAATCAAATATCCAACTCCAGCTGGAGAATTATAGTTCAACATTTATGGTTACAAAATGCGATTCAAAGCATAAATTTCTATCGAAGATATTTGTTCAACTACTTTTGTGAAGATATTTTTCTATATTTATGGCATTCCCTTTTGTAAAATATATTTTGACAGAGCCCATGGGGCTGAATTTATTGATGAAATGACCGAGGTCAATGTAATGAAGTGTTATACATGCATAGAAAAAGATGTAATAAGGGTTGAAATAGTTAGACATTTTCATGCCTCTATATTCCAAATAGATCTCTCCTCTGTTGTAACTGTGCCTTTTGATTAATACATACTATGTTTTACCTTTTCATGTTTTTCTTTTGTGTAGTCTTAGAATTGGCTATTATTTGTGAATGTCTAATTCCTTGCAATCCATTCTTTACTTCTGTTAAAATCTTCATGATTTGTGTAAGTTTATCAGTTGTATTCATTTATTTGTGAATCTTAACTTTGTGAGTGTTCTATATTCAAACTTGGTATATCAGCCCCTTTCCATTTTTAGTTTATCCTCCTTCCCCTTTTCCTCAATGGTGCATAGATTAGGTTTAGTCTTAAGAATAGTTTAATCTCACATTAGCAAAGGAACCAGCCTCTCTCTAGAGATTTGGCCTCCTTACAGGGTCCCACATTGGAGGTCATCTCAATATTTCACTGGATTGTTGAAGACCATTAAACCTCTCCAACACATGGTGCAAATCCAAATGACAATAGGATCCAAGGATGACAAAAGAACACTTTGTACAAAGGACTTGCTTATCCCTTCATAAGAGACCCATGTGATCATATACAAAAGCTCATGTTTGTGTACATATCAGAGGATGTGAGGGATTTGAATGGGTTAATGATGGGTTAAGATTGTGCAAGTGAGAGAATAAGTTGATTAAGTGATTTTGACCAACTTAATCCAAAATGCACAAAATAGAGAATTAAATAAATATGAAAATATTTATTTAATTTTGGATGAGGATAGAGATATTAGATAAATGAATATTTACCTAGACTATAGAAGATGTATAATAAATAATTAATTTGATCACCTCTACTAGGAAGATGAATAGTGATTTAATAATAAAATATTATTTAATCACTCTCAAAAGGGTAATTGGATAATTATTTGGATTAATAGGGATTATTCCATTTAATTATAGAATAAAATGGTCTAATGATTTCTTGATTAGGGCTAGAAGCCGTGAAATGATGAGTAGATGATTTTAGGTGTCTACACATGGTATCTAGATTTTAAACCTTACAGAGGCCTTTTAGTAATTTTAGTTTAATTAAGAAGGAGCTCTTCCTTAGTTAGGTTATTTGATTTATGCAAGCTCAATAAAAATATGGATGTAATTCTCTTTTGATAATTAATTTAAAGTAAGAAAAACCCTCTTACCTGAATTTAAATAATAAAAAACAATAATAAGGAAATATAAAATATAAAGGTCAGAAATTATATACCAAAAAAATGAGTTATCAATTTAAATTTAGGAAGAAACACACTCTAATGCAAAAGTTTAAACATTAATTTATTTAAGTTCAAAAATATTTTACTAGCCACGGAAAGCCATGAACATAAAATGATTGTAGCGGAAAAATCAGTTCCCAAAAAGACAAAAAGGGAATTATAAATGCAGTGGAGTAAACTGAAGCATCGTACGTAAATTCCACTGTCGCTTGACAAAATGCAAAATTTTATAGACGCAAGTAGTTTGCCTAATGTGTTCACTCTAGTGAAAGAATCAGAATTTGGCCAACCCACAATTTTATCAATATAATCCACAACTGCAAACTTACTTCAAAATTGATGGAAAGCTTCACGTACCACAATTTTATCAATATAATCCACAACTGCAAACTTACTTCAAAATAAAAAGAACTTGGACAACACAGCATGCTCTTTTCCACATTTCCAACAACTAACCCAGGCAAACAATGGCTCTTGCCTTACTAGAGAAGGGTTAATATTTTTTATTTTAATTACTATTAAATATTTATTCAAATTATAAATTGCATCTCTTGAGTAAATTACTATTCGTTCAATTGATAATACTATTATTTCGTGAAAAGAGTAACTATTGACAAATTAGGTGTTTTACACCACCAACACGTCTCTGTATATATTTTCCAATGGTATCTTCAGCTAACTGAATAAGCAATTAGCATCCAATATCCTATGCAACGTCACCCATTTCTATGCAGACATAATAACTCTACCTCGTGTGCACATAATCATGATGCTGCAAACACTAGAAAGACTCGATAGCAAATGTATTACCACAAAAGCTCATAAATGCTAGACTAAAATGTTTAACATATAACACAACTAATTGGAAGAGTAGCCACAGTGAATAGACTACTAATATGAACAATTTCATCTTTTGAAATAAAATCCAACATATTATAGATCAAATTCAAAAACTGCCAGAAGTTGTAATCATAATATAAGACTTTGCCAGCCCATATCCAACCATGTTAGTGGGAGAAAATCAACTACGCGATTTGTGGGCATTGAAGCATCCATTGTTTCAACAGAGTTTCCAACAGATACAAAATATAGTTATGACACATTTTTAAGTACGAAAACACCAAGTTATAACATACTCTCCACAATAATGAATTGACTCTGAGGGTAAAATAGCAATCATGGATTCTAAAGAAATTACAACCCAGCAGGAAGTCAATAAATGGACTGCCAAATGAAAGATGTTTAAACACCCATTTAAAAAGTTTCAGGCCAGATATCTGAAATTGTTAGGATTATCTTCGTCTCTTTCCAGGTATTGCGGCGTGATTAGGTCTTCAATTCGCTTTTTGATTGTCATAATGTGGGGCTGCACGAAAAAAAATGTTAAATTTAGTAAACTAACAGCATTATTTCATAAGCAAAATAGTCATTCTGCTACATTAATGTGGCAATATATTAACATCCAGTGGACAATTCACCGTGAACATTCGTCCAAGTTACTCAACACACTCCATAACAAGCTGTTGGTAAGCTAAAACTTTTCTACTCTTCATGATTCTTACAATTGACGCATCAATTGCATAACGTCTACGTCCTCGATCACTTTTTTTTTCCTCATCCACTGGTGGTAGTGGAATCTGCAGTCATGTAGAAACCATTTACCATGTGAACCTTGAAACACATTATTTGTTGTTAAAACAAACAACGAAAGTGGTATACAATTGTTGTATTAGAGCTCAAACCTTAATTTCCCTTTTCTTATCAGTGAATTTTGAATTGAATTCGAAGTAATCTGTTTGTGCCACAGTTTTTGTGTTTGGCTCTTTATTGAGAATTTTATGTTTTGCACACGAAAGAGAATGTAGCAATCTGACAATATCTTCATCAGTCAAATTCAACTGAGTCTTAACTTCTGAATAACTTAGTCTTTCTGATGCATTGAAAAGCAACAGTGCAGATGCCGGTATATCATCACCACATGGGAAGATAGTCAATTACTTAACAATAAGACCAAAAAAAATGAATTCAATAAATATCAAGGAAAGTGATAATGATAAACATGATTTGTTCACTTTTATGATTTATGTTAGAGCCATTCTATAACCCACCAATTACAGTTTTCCTTTAGACAAAGAAAGTGTATGTTGAAATCAGTGCATTCATAGAACTATGGAATGAATGCATGTAGGGTCAAAAAAATTGACCATGACATTAAACTTGCTTTAACAGATACTGAAATCAGGAATTTACAATATTAACTCTAGTAGGAAATGACCTATAATGCAATTTTATGTTAAATTAAACATCAAAATAAATCATAATTGAATCAAAGAATCCAATTGCTAGTAACCAACCAAAGAGGCAATTACCTGATAAGTAGTAACAACAAGTTCCATAGGCTTAGGGTCAAAATTCCCTTTAATATTACAAGTACCCAGAGAATATATCCATGTAAGCTTTCTATGCTTTATCTTTGTCTGATAGAACTCCTTAAACACCTCTACGCATTTTACCTGTATTGAAGTAGCAAAAGTCAATAAGCTAAGCTGCTGAAATAGGTTGGTTTAAGTGCTATGCTGTATAAAAAAGGGCATACCATTTCAGCAGGCAGATTAAGATCAAATAATTTGTAACTTGGCCAAAACCTAGTTGTCAAAATTGTCACAGTCAAGTGTATTCCAGGATGAGCATGAGGATTTTCATTAAGATAATCCTCAAAATGCCCTTGGTTCTCCTTTGCTAATGTTAAATCTGTAACCTACATAAAAGCACATAGATTTTGACACTGCGTCCAGTAAAATGAAGTTTATTGATAAGAAACATGCAATGAAATTTTCTTGTTTAGGCAGATGTGGCATACCATGCCTTCCATTTTAGAAGTAAACTGGCTACCACATTGTTGCTTCAATTTTGTCAGTATGCTTCTTTCATGATCATAGTTTGCACTTTTTTCAAACAGAAGTCTACGTGCAAGCTTCTTCCTGCAATGCCAACAAATAAAAGTAAGTATCAGAACACATAACAAGACTTGAAGTTTAAAGACATCTAATATGGTATCCCATGGTCTGTACCATAACATTTCTAGTTCAACATGATGTCAAAAGAAGATTGTATGGTTCCCCACAACCTCACCTTAAAATCATTGACTGTAATATGTCATCAATTGTCCAATTAAACTTGTATTGCTAGCTCCATCTATATAGGCAGTAAATCCTATACAGGAATTGGTCAATAGGAGCTACATGTGCAAGATCCTGTTGATCAGTTCCTAGGAAACTTTCACGAAGGTTCTAGACTTCTAGTGCTTGAATCTTCCATAAACTTTCTACTAAGGTGTAGATCTCATTCAAACCATCAATGATGAAGGCACCATGGATGTTGTAGGTGCAACTCAACTATGGGGAGTAGAGCATTATCAAGTCATCAAATGTGTAAAAAACAGTCCCAAGATAAAAATGGAACAGCAACAGCAAAAGAGAGAAGACACAGGGCAAACAGAGTTGAATAACTCATAAATATATATTCATCTAACTTGCATTACATCAAAAAATGCTTATCCGTCAGCTCTCTCTAAACACATATATATAGCTACAGAAGCTTTGAGGCTTGGAAGCTTCTGGCATTCTAGATGATTCTAAATTCCTAGAATGTTCTTTTCTAGAACAGCTGGAAGTTTCTCTTAGAAAGTTCTTTTCTAGAACAACTGGAAGCTTCTTCCTGGAATGTTCTTTGGAAGACTTCTAGAAACATTTTAGACAATCTTAATAATTCCTAACATCCCCCCTTAAGATTGGCTAGAATAATACAAACATAATACAAAAGGAGATGGGAAATACAAAGGAGAGGGGAACATTATACTACTATCTCTCCTTAATGTTCACCTCTAACATACCAAGCATGCCTCTTAATTTTAAGAATTTGGCTTCAGTCATACTCTTAGTGAATATATCAGCTACTTGTTCTTCACCTGGACAAAACTGAAGAGTGATAATAGATGCTTGAACAAGATCCCGAAGGTAGTGAACATCTATCTCAATGTGCTTTGTTTTAGCATGAAAGACTGGATTGCTGGCAACCTGTATGGTACTTTGATTGTCACAATACAGAGTGCTGGTTGAACTTTGTAGAAAACCAATCTCAAATAGGAGATTCTGAATCCAAACTGCTTCCTTGCCTGCTTCTTTTGCTGCTCTATATTCTGCTTCACATGAAGATAATGATGTAGTTGTTTGTTTCTTGCTACTCCATGTAATAGGGCCTGATCCAAGATTGAAAACATAACCACCAGTAGATTTTCGATCATCTATATCACCACCCCAATCTGAATCAGTAAATCCAACTAAAGAAATTGAAGACTTATAGCCATAGTAGATTCCAAAGTGTATGGTTCCATGGATGTATCGTAAAATTCTCTTAGCAGCCAGCCAATGACTTTGTTTAGGTGCCTGCATAAATCTAGATACAAGATTGACTGCGAAACAAATATCTGGTCTAGTATGAGTTAGATAAACCAAACTACCAACAAGCTGTCTATATAAAGTGGCATCGACACTCTTGGAAGTACATTCTTTAGTAAGCTTGACTCCAGATTGAAATGGGGTAGATGCTAGCTTGCATTCAAGCATGTTAAACTTTTCTAAAAGGTCCAAAGCATATTTTGATTGTGAGATGAACAATCCATCATGTAATCGACAAACTTGTAAGCCAAGAAAATAGTTTAGTTCACCCAAATCACTCATATGAAATGTCCTCTTAAGATCTGATTTTAAATCATTGATTAACCCAATATTCGGTCCAGCAATGAGTAAATCATCTACATAAAGTGCAACAAGAAGAATATCATCTTGAACTTTCTTCACATAAAGATTGGGATCTGACTTACATCTCTTAAATCCATGAAGCTGAAAAATACCTGTCAATCTTCTCATTCCATGCTCGTGGCATTTGTTGAAGACCATAAAGTGACATCTTTAATCTGCAAACAAGATTAGGATGTTGCTGATTTACAAAACTTGGTGGTTGATCCATATATATTTCTTCATATAAATCTCCATTTAAGAAAGCATTTTTGACATCCATTTGATGAATATGCCACCCAAGACTTGCAGCCAAAGAAAGAATAATTCTAACTGTATTCATCTTAATGACAGGAGCAAATGTTTCTTCATAATCAACACCCTCTTTTTGATTGAACCCCTTAGCAACCAATCTAGCTTTGAATTTTTCTATAGTACCATCTGATTTAAATTTAGTTTTGTAAACCCATTTGCAACCAATAACATTCTTACCTTTGGGTCGGGGCACAAGTTCCCAAGTTTTATTCTCTAACAATGCATCATATTCCTCTTTCATGGCTTGCTCCCATTCCTTCTTTCCTCTAGCTTGCTCATATGAGATTGGGTCATTTACTTGTAATACTTTGGCCATGAGAGCACTACCATTCCTTCCTTGGATCTTTGAGCCTTGTCTATATATTTCTTCAACACTCCTTGTCTTTTGTCTAGCTGAAATGACATCTTCTTCATCATCACTACCTGCAGAAAATGGCTGAGTACAAGCATTAGTAGTTTCATTTTCAATAGTATTATCATCATCAGTAGTGCTCACCTCATCCTCATCAATATTGGCTTCATTTCTTTCTAAAATATCTAAAAAATCAGAAACATTTGCTATTGTAGAGTGAGAGGAAGTGGCTGTAAGTTGTGAAAGCTCATCAAATTTTACATCTCTACTAATAAAGACCTTTCTTGTTGTCAAATCATATAACCTGTAAGCCTTCGATTCTTCACTATAACCCACAAACAAACACTTATGACTCTTTGGTTCTAACTTTTTCCTCTTTTCATCAGGAACATGTGTCCAAGCAATGCATCCAAATACTTTAAAATACCCAATGTGGGGCTTTCTACCACTCCAAGCTTCTTCAGGGGTAATATTTGGGAGGGCTTTAGTTGAAATTCTATTCACAATATATGCAGCACAAGAAACAGACAAACCCCAAAATTGATTATGCAAACTTTTAAAATGCAACATACAACGAGCCATTTCTAAAAGAGTTCTATTCATTCGTTCAGCCACCCCATTTTGTTGAGGAGTATAAGGAACCGTTCTTTGCACCTTAATACCACAATTTTCACAAAATGACTCAAATGCATAGTTGCAATATTCACCCCCATTATCTGTCCTTAAACACTTAATTCTTTTTCCATTTTGATTTTCAACTAATGCCTTAAACTTTTGAAAAACTTCAAATACTTCATTTTTCCTTTCAAGAAAATAAACCCATACTCTCCTACTGTAATCATCAATAAAAGTCAGAAGGTACCTGGCACCTGAAAGTGAAGGATATCTTGGTTCACATAGATCACTATGAATGAGCTGCAATGGATAATTAGCTCTCCAGGCTTTCCCTAAATCAAAAGGATCTCGATGATGTTTTCCTAACACACATCCTTCACACACACCTTCAGAAGCTAAAATTTTTGTCAATCCACTAACCATCTCCATTCTAACCATATCTTGTAATTTTCTATAATTTATATGTCCAAGTCTAGTATGCCAAAGTTTTGACATATAATCAGCCTGAGTAATAAAAGCATGAGAGAGTGTATATTCATCATCAACAAACCCGACAAATTTAAATAAACTCTCTTTATGATCAACTCTACCAATATCAATTATATTGCTTGGGTCTTTTCTATCTCTAACAATAACTTGATCAGCGGTGACAACAAACTCATATCCAGCTTAAACAATTTTATATACTGAAATAAGATTCACCCCTAATCCTTCAACCAGCAGAACATTTTTCAAAGACCCATTCGTTACATTAACAGTCCCCGTTCCTAAAACTGGAAGTCTCATTTTATTGCCAATAGTAATTTCTTGATCTGAATTCTTCCCTTCATAAAAATCAATAAACAAAGATCTATCCCTAGTCATGTGATATGATGCCCCTGAATCTAAAATCCATTCTTTATTAGAATCTGAAGCAAAGTATCCCCCCTTAACACTACTTTTAGGTCTAGCAATTACCTCCTTATTTGATTTCTCTGGTCTTTTTAGAGAGATGGCTACGAAGCTATGCCTATCCTTCTTGCCATCCTTGAACCTTTCTTGCTTGGGCTTGTATTGCTGCCTTTCGTTATCCCTCTTCTTCAAACAAAATTTCTCCATATGATTTTCACCTCCACAATACCTGCAAATAATCAATTTCCTTCCAACTTGCTTTTCTGCAGAGTCATTTCTAGAGAAATGGTTAGAACCGTCATTTTAAAATTTATAATTTCCTTTCCAATTCTTCTTTCCATCATATCTAGAAAATTTACTCTTGGCTGCATATGCATGATTCTTCTTAATATGCCCTTCTTTAATAAGCTGAACCTCTTCATCTAAAACAGACTTACAAAATTGATCAAAAGTTTGCTGGGGGGGCATTGGGAGTTAGTTGGAGAACCCTTTTCCTTGATTCCTTAAATACCATGTATGGCTAGGGAAGCTTACTTTCAACCATTGCAATCAATTGAAAATCTTTTTTTGCATATTCAGCACCTATTTTCTTCAGCTGAGCATTTAAAAATGTAACTTCATTAAAGTAATCAGACATTTTTTCAAAATCAGAAGGATCTAAATTCACCAATCTTTCTTCTATGCTAAACATGCTAGCAATATCTGCATCTTTATAATCTTTTTCTAAGCTCTCCCATAGCTCTATTGGATTATCAGTATCAACAAATTTTCTATTGAGATTGGGGCTTAAAGCTTTACCAATAATACCTCTAGCTTGTTCCAGCTTGCATTTCCATAGCTCCTTTTCTTTTTCACTTTGGGGTTCTCCAATTTCTTTATTCACTATCCTCCATAAAACCTTTTCTCTCAAAGCATTCTTAACTACAATCTTCCAATCTGCAAAACCACTTCCATCAAATATTGGCAACACTTCATTTGTAGATCCCATGTTAGCCAAAAAATAAAGAGCCCTATAGACAAATCACTTCCAACAATATATATGCCCTGCAAACAAATCACTTCAGCATTATACTTCCAACTGAGCCTCTAACTGAATCTCTAGCTGAACCTCGAAAAAAATCTAGTTGAACCTGGCTCTAATACCATGTAAAAAATAGTCCCAAGATAAAAATGGAACAGCAACAGCAAAACAGAGAAGACATAGGGCAAATAGAGTTGAATAACTCAGAAATATATATTCATCTAACTTGCATTACATCAAAAAATGCTTATCCGTCAGCTCTCTCTAAACACATATATATAGCTACAGAAGCTTTGAGGCCTGGAAGCTTCTGGCATTCTAGATGATTCTAAATTCCTAGAATGTTCTTTTCTAGAACAGCTGGAAATTTCTCTTAGAAAGTTCTTTTCTAGAACAACTGGAAGCTTCTTCCTGGAATGTTCTTTGGAAGACTTCTAGAAACATTCTAGACAATCTTAATAATTCCTAACAAAATGCTTGAAAAACTAGTTATGTTTGCACAATTTAATGTACAATTTAAAAAAATTGTCACACTTCAAATAGTTATGTTACTATGGAACGAAAGCAAACATTTATTGCAGCTCTGATTTTTATCTCACAAACCTGTGACATGTTTACATTCATCACAAAATTATGGCAGATGCACTGACAGAATCTTAAAACCAGTTTCAACAATGGTCATACTATCAATTATTTTAGCTAAAACAATAACTGCCATCAACTTACACATAGGCCATCTGAATGTTTTGTTCGCAGCTATAGGACAGGTAATTGGACTGAAAGGCAGGTTTGCACCAATCAACTGAAAAAATAAACAATCTCATGCAGTTTAAGAAAGATATTTAAGAAGAAAACCAGTTGTGTGTTGATTATAATCTTGCTATAAGAATACTAATTTCAATGCTGCAAAGAGAATGGAAATTTTCTTCATAAAATGCACTGGACCCCACACTTAACATCATGTAGTATGCTGTTATTTTAATTTATGATTTCAGTGCACCTGCCACCATTTCTCCCATGCAGTGTAAGGACCCGACTCATCCTAAATCAAATAACATTAAACTCTGCTTTCAAAAATACCAATGAATAAAAATTTTGATTTGGCAGATGTAGGAAATGTGAAATTCTTCCAAAAGTGCTCAATGTATGCTATAGCATTGCGATGAATCTTGAAATTTAGTTTCCTAGAATCATCAAGTTCTTAAAAGATCACCAATTTTAAATCTAGTAAGGAGAGAGTACATTACGAGAGAAGGTACATTATGTAGCACAACGGATCAGTTCATACCTCAAGTCCTGCATTACATCCTGCATTCATTTTCAATAGCATGCTTCTCCTCTAGTAATTGTATCCTTATCATCTTCACAACATTAACTTAACAATCTCATGTTAATACAACTCAAAAATCACTACTCAGAGAATTAAGATCACGATGCTAATTGTAGGACTCCCTACATCCAGGGGACTTGAGTACTGGGGGCATCCTTCGCCGTCCAGACTACCTACATACCCTGTATCCACTAGATCAAGGCCCCCTCCTTAGGATGTGACTAACGCGGGGATTGCGAACATGTAGTTCTATTTTGCACTATGTTTGATGTAACTGTGAGCGGGTACCCAGCCCTTTCTAGGGTTATTCCCTGCCCCAGAGAGTTCTTCGTCGGCTGCCACCCACTCGGTGAAATAGGGACAAAAGTTAATCCACTACCACAAACACCTAAAGGGGTGTTTGTCAGTTAGTCCTAGTGTGGAGGAATCCCTATAAGGTATCTACCTATGAAATCTAATTTGCTTCCCTGAGTCAAATTAGATAATTATCGTGACTAAGTCCGTTCCTGATCCCCTAGTACTTTCACCACGATCTGTAAGGGCAAGGTGAAAGCATATAATAGATAGCGTTTCTAGATTGGCCTAGATGCCCTATCTGATATTTCACATGTCCTCCCCGACCTATACCCACGTGTCAATAAGCCTCGTTTTATGATAGTATGCTTAGAGTGTTTTCCAAGTGAACATCATGGTAATCATTAATTCAATAGAATCATCTATATTTACAACCTCATAACGTGTATAATCTTATTTCTATGCATAACATGCATTATTATCTAATAAGTAACCCAATTCCATTATATTGTTACAAGCCCTCATAATGATCAAAGAAGCATACTTCATTCACCTATTTAGCTACTCACATATATTTTCCATTATTGTCTTAAGATGACACGGAGCGCACATAGGTTAAGAAAATGACCATCCTTAATATGCCTAATAATCCTGAGGGCTATACTACTTTCCATTCAAATTTAGAATCCTGTTCTGTTTGTGAGTTTGAACTATCTAAGGCTGCAACCCTACAAGACCATCTGAGGTAACTGTAGGTATCTTTGCATTTTTATCTAGGAGAGTACAATTGGTGTGAGTGAATTACAAGGAACTATAGCCAAGACTATGCAAACCTAAGTCTAATTGGCAAAGCCATATAATATCAGTCTAATTTATTTGTGACTTAATCCCATAAAAATTGGTCAAGGTTGAACCCCTCTGATTATGACTAATAATTATTGTCACATTGCTTCCATCATTGATCAATTAGATTAAAGAGATTAGAAATCCCACTATGTCAGAAATTGTTGTATAGTCTTGCATAAAAACTCCATGAAGCCCAAAGTTGTCACGTATAAAACATAGTCCTCAATGCATCAGTGATATCATATAATACCATAATATAGAGCCATGTGCTCTAATACCATTGGAAATATTAGTGTTATACTTAGTAAATATATAAACATGTGTTAATGGATCAAAATAGGCACACACGGTATAGAACAAATGTTGGGGAGGTACTATTGTACTCTAAATAGCAATTCTAAGGTAAAAATAGCAAGTTTTGGTGCAGAAATAAAAGTAGAATATTTCTGTATGATAAACCAATATTCATGCAACCCCATCAAAGTATCCACAGACTATAAAGGTTGTAGGATAAACATTAATGAAAGGACGATTTTTGTGTAGAAGGCAGATCACATCTGTAGACAAAGAGATGTATGTCAAGTTGGAGAAATGGGCTTGGAAGATGAAGGTAGCAAGGTATTTTCTAGATTCAAGATATTTACTTAATGCTGTGGAAGAATAGGAAAAATAATTAATTCGTTGCCACCATGGTGGCAATTGCATTGGGTTTGTTTAAACATATCCCATGGAACAACTATTAGAGTTGTTAAGGACCTTCGAGTATGTGGTGATTTCCCCACTACAACAAGATTTATATCCAAGATTCAAGAGATATTGTTGTGAGAGTGAGTTCCATTTCCATCGTTTTAAAATAGGGGACAATCTTCTTGAGGAAATTATTAGTGAAGCTAAATGAATCAATCTATACAATAGGTTTGCACTATAAGGATGTGCATCATGTCAGATTTCCAGCCATAAAACAGAACAGAAAGGGGATTTTTGTAAGAGATTGTAGTTGTAAGTGCCCTGATATACGCCTAATGTGGAAGCATAGAATAGGCACGTGACTTGTTTGATAAAATGTGATCTCATTGAATGCCATGATAAAAGGATATATTCAGAATGGGTTTGTTAAAAAGGCTTTAGAAACTGACAAGCAAATGTAGTGGTAGGAGTAAAACCAAATTCCACAATCTTTTGCAGCATCTTCCCTGCTTGTGCTAGATGGCAGCTTCTACATACGATATGGACATAGGGAATTTTGTCAGATCTTAGCGTTGCAAATGTGAGGGTAGACATGTATGCAAAACATGAAATAATAGACAAGGAACATGAACTTTTGGACTAAATGCCTCAAAAAGGCGTCGCCTAAGTTGCAGCATAGACACAAAATAGATTTGTTTTTACAAAAAATATAAGAGACATTCAGGAAAATTCAATTAGCAGATGTAAAATTAAATTTCACACCCTTTCGATAGGACCCTCAATGTCTGCATGGAGCTTTGGTACAGGGTATGGACATCCATCAAACCATACTTGACAAAGAAATTTCACCAGATACAATTTTGTTTTTTGAATGCACTGGTAGACACGAATGCAGATTGTGGAAGCCCAGACAAGGCACGTGAACTATTTGACAGAATGCCTCAGATGGAAGTCATTTTATGAAATACAATGATTCCAGGATAAGCGCAAAACGGGGATACTCCCAAAATGAAGCTCTCGAGAACACATCCTAACATTGTAAGCTTTGCTTGTGTTCTAGGTGCACACAGCATGCAGGTTTAGTGGATGAGGTTGTACATACTTCAATCATATGAGTAACCCTAAACTACACAGTGCTGACGCTCTTGAGGACACCTTAAACTTTATCGTTCAAATTCTGATTAAGCCTACGTGATTGTTCAGATGTGTTTTTTGGGTGTCTATAGAGCACATACGAATATAGGTTTTTAAAGTGCAACAATGTTCTTATTTGTGAAATCACACTCATCAAACGTGATATAAGAAGGCAACTATGGACAAAATGGACAGAACGAAATCAAAGGTTGAAAATTAGAGTCAAGAGAAATATGCTTAAGCGGGAGGTAAGTGTTCCAAGCTTTTCCATGACTTTGTTCAGTGGAAGCACATGAAACAAGAACTTACTACCGTGCAGCTAAAGGATGAGCCTATTGCAGTAGATGTTAAATTTTATTGCAACTTTTATAATATGTTGCAACCTACACAGTCCTCACAACAGCCAATTAAAGGAATATAATAGAGAAATAACAACAGGTATAGAGAAATAAAAATAGGTATACAGAGATATCAACAATTTCTAACAATAAAATTTGAAGAAGACTTCATTTGCTTTATTTTGAGTGTGAAATTGGGTTAGGTTGTCTTTTGCCTGAAATCTGTAGTGTTATCATACATTCACTCAGAAATGAATACCAATGAAACCATGGTTATACTGTATTGACATACACCGTTAAGTACAGTTATTTCAGTTTAGAAACTTATATTATAACAGCAGATACTATACGCACCGAAATGCTATATATTAAATTTAAACAACAGTAAAGCAGTACGTGCGAAATCAATAATAAGACTGATGATTTCCTTACCAGGATTACATGATTTCAGGCTAGGGCGATAGAGATCAGGGTGACTCCATAATGAATTTCAGCTGGGAACAAACCTTTGGGAAATCGCTTCGAGCTCATAAAGCTGTAGTGTGCTGAGATCTAGACACCTAAACATACTGGAGGCTTCATCAGCCGAGGCGGACAGAAGACTACTCCATGACCTTGGACATTTGCTCCGGGCTCTCTACTCCTGATTGCTCTCTTACTAGACTAAGTTTACTCCAGTCCTCCAAACAAGAGATGATGTCCCTTCTTCATCAAATCCTTGCAATTTATAGAAAAACCAAACATCTTCCACTCTTGTTTTTTAATGCTATTGCATCCTCCACTCCTTTAATTTATTGATAATGCTTTCTCCACTGTCTTTGTTTAAGGAAAATGCTCCCTCCACTGTCTTTGTTTAAGGAAAATGCATCTTCCACTCACTAGTGGATTTGCAAACTTATCATCTATTCCTTATGTGTAATCCATTTTGTATTTTAAATGAATATATTGTTTTATATTAGTTTAAAAAAATTGAGTTGTGACATCCTTCTCCCCTAAATTTATGCATCATCTCGATGCATGTTCAAATTCAGATCAAACATATACATATAGATATAACCATCGTTTACTATCAGTATGCTTGCCTACCTTCATAGTCCATCGAAGTATTATCTAAAAATCATTGTTGTATCATCTAATTATCAGTGAAGTTATAGTTCGTAATTAAAATTCTACTAGGTTCCAAGATGATAAAGTATCCATGTCTTATCATGACATTGTGAGTTTAAGAAACATCTTTAACTTTTCAAACCTGATTGAGCATATCCTTGTAACTTGTCCTCGAGTCCAAATTTCACTTTACAATTTCCATCATCAACGATAAATCAACTTTCTAAGTGTGGTAAATAAAAATTTAGGTTCATAGAATCTCCCTTGGTAATCTAGATCATTATCCAAAAATTTTAGTTACATTTGAAGTTTACTTTAACATGTGCTTGAATCCAAGAGTAGTGATGCACCACTGTAGATTAGAAAATTATATTCTCTTAGTCAATCTGAGTACTTAGGAAATAGCCAATCCGGGCTAAAGTGTCCAAAATGGGACATACTGAAATATAGCCAACCGGGCTCTTCTATCCTTTGGGCAAACTGGTAAATGCAGTTCAGTCACACTGTTATCTTCACTTTCATCTTTTGAAGAAACTTCTGCAACTTCACGAAACATTACAAGGTTCAGGCTGAGATTTCAAGTTTTCATTTTCTTTTCTGCATGCTACAAGTGACTTCTCCAATTGATTAACATGTTCTTTGAATTCCTATTACTGTTCTCCCTTTTCAAATCTTCCAAACTGTCTTCTGTTCCTCTCTCTGTTTCCAACAACTTTGAATTACACCTTTTGAGTTTGTATAATTCTCCAAAATAATGACCAAACGGTCTAGACTGGTCAAACGAACCTTATCACTACCGGATTCAGGTAGAACAAACAAATAGGTTCATATAGAACCAAGTCAAATGGACCAATACTCTATCCACTATGAGATAAGTAAACACAACAGCCAACCGGGCTAAATAGGATAGGAATCATTATGCTCTGGCCAGAGACTTTTGGCTCCTTCGGGATCAATCCGGATCCATGAGTCACTTCCTGGAGACCACAGTATCTGCCCAAGAATTGTGCTGAGGATGTCAACCAGGGATACATAATATCAACTTGTACACACCTCAGTTTCGGCAAAGCCGAGTATAAGTAATCCACCCTAGGGATTCTTCTGAGTACTAGTGACTTCTCAGTTTCGGCAAAGCCGGGTACAAGTAATCCACCCCAGGGATTCTTCTGAGTACCAGTGACTTCCATTATTTTGGTATCATATTATACATATCAACATTCAAGTGAAAGGTAACAATTCTAGCAATCACGCATGCTGATTTATCAAAAACTTCTTCCAAACTTTCCATCCATCTCTCTTCGCAACTATCACATCAATTAGTGCCACCTTAGGGCTTGTTATCTAAAAGTAGTGATAGCATCCCAAAAATGACAGTAGCTTCCCAAAATAGGAGTCCGTGAATGTCATCAGTTTCTCAAAAGTCAATAGCTGTCTCTAGTACTCATTATATAGTCTCAAGGATTGATGGAAGCTGCATGGAAGTGCCAATAACAGAGGAGGACTTAAATGTTGATGATCAGGAGTGTAAGATGAGTAAAATCCATACTCTAAGAGCACAACTAGAGATCTGTAAAGAGTGCATAGAGGACAGAGAAAGCTGTGAATTTATGTGTAAATTGGAATATAGAAATGAGGAGATTTGTATACATATTTTTTGATGTAAAGAACCTCCTAGGTCCATTTTAGCTTCCTCTGGGTCTTTATCTGATGTTGAATGGCGCACATCAAAGAGGTCTCAGAAGACATTGACAAATGGTAGCTCAATTAACTTGAGAGTTTCTGGATGCACAACTGTGTATCAATTGAAGATGATGGTGTGGAAGTCCCTTGGTGTGGTGAAGGAAAATCAGAAGCTTCATAAAGGCACAATGGAATGGGTCAATGAATTGGCCACTTTAGCCGACTTGAATGTTTTCCCTGGGGATAGTCTGTGGGTTATGGATACTGAAGTTTATGAAAATCGAGATATTGCTAAGGAGCTATCAGAGTAGGAAATGGAAAATGAGCAATTGGAGGAAGGATTCAAAGGGATACTTTTGACATCAACTGTCCCTACTCAAGTGGTTGCAATAGATGAATGGAGGATATACTTGGAAAGGAAGTATGCCAAGAGGTCTTCAACGCATGTTGTTGATGATTTGCCCCTTGTCTTTATCAAGATCTAAGGTGGGAAATATAGTGAATAAGAAAATGATAGGATAAGGATAAGACAGTGGATAAGATGTGCAAGGATATTTTGGATGTGAATGAAGGATATGGTTTTGCCCCCAAGTGTAGGGATACAAAATGAATGGAGAAGGGATTACGCATGATGCCCACAAGGGATTTTCATCATGGTCTTCTTAGTGCCAAGTAACCGAGAAATAAAGATGGTTTTCAGGGCCCTCTCAAGAATCCCTCCACACGGTTCCTAATACCTTGCGCTTGTTTAAGGTGTTATTCTCCAAGAGGGAGATATGCAAGAAACAGACACATAGAACTAGGGGGATGGATGGATTATGACTATCCCATACCAGTCCCATCTGCAACCCCATCCTCACAATAGAATTTCCCTAGGTCACCTACTCCCCCATAGAACCTACCAGGGCCCTACCTATATATGGCAGTTTTACAGAAGTCACATTACTCCACACATGCCAGCAGTTGTAAAATTAAAAAAGCCTCAAATCAAGAAGGATTAAGTGAAACAAGTCAATAAGTTAAATTCTCAATAAAAATAAAACAAGCCAAGAAAAAGTGAAGATCAACGATAAAAATTATTGCAACATCCCAAGTTCAACAAAGAACAAGTCCTTGAGGCAAAAGGACCACCTCAAAATTTAAATAAAGAAATAAAATACTGCGGCTTAACACTTAAGTACAATCTTTAACACAAGAATAAATAATGCAACAATCTCATAAAATTTGTACATTACAAGCACCGTGTAGCCTTACAACAAGACCACCTAAGGGGAGTACGGAAACTGGGTAGACTTCTATCATTCAAATAGGTAAATCATGCAGTGGTCTTAAACCACATAGAGAATAATGATAATCGCCATGTCACGTTAAGCATTCGCCACCAAAGTTGAAACAACCTTATCATACTTCTATATCAAAAATCCAAATGAATAGTCATATGACCCCATACAACCCAGGGCATGCCATTCTAAAAGATTACGATGTGCCACAAGAGGAATTAGCCACGGAATATGATATTCACTTCACAAGTCTTACGGTTGTCATGTACCCAACTACTATTGTCTCGTTACACATACCATTACTACCATCAAGCTATCCTCTTCACCTTCTAGGGAAGGTTTACTTACGATCTTATCATTTCTTTTTCATGTTTCTATCCATGTTTATCATTAACTGGACGATCATTAGATCGCAAGAGGGATACTATTAGTCTTGTCTTAATTTTGACCATGCTTTAGGTTAGTGGTCCTTCAGGCCTAGTGTCCGAACCAAAAGCTCTGATACCACATGTAAGGACCTGACTCATCCTAAATCAAATAACATTAAACTCTGCTTTTAAAAATACCAATGAATAAAAATTTTGATTTGGCAGATGTAGGAAATGTGAAATTCTTCTAGAAGTGCTCAATGTATGCTATAGCATTGCAATGAATCTTGAAATTTAGTTTCCTAGAATCATCAAGTTCTTAAAAGATCACCAATTTTAAATCTAGTAAGGAGAGAGTACATTACGAGAGAAGGTACATTATGTAGCACAACGGATCAGTTCATACCTTAAGTCCTACATTACATTCTGCATTCATTTTCAATAGCTTGCTTCTCCTCTAGTAATTGTATCCTTATCATCTGCACAACATTAGCTTAACAATCTCATGTTAACACAACTCAGAAATCACTACTCAGAGAATTAAGATCATGATGCTAATTGTAGGACTCCCTACATCCAGGCGACCTGAGTACTGGGGGCATCCTTGTCCAAACTACCTACATACCCTGTATCCACGGGATCAAGGCCCCCTCCTTAGGATATGACTAACACGGGGAATGCGAACATGTAGTTCTATTTTGCACTATGTTTGATGTAACTGTGAGCAGGTACCCAGCTCTTTCTAGGGTTATTCCCTACCCTAGATAGTTCTTCGTCGACTGCCACCCACTTGGTGAAACAGGGACGGAAGTTAGTCCACTACCACAAACACCTAAAGGGGTGTTTGTCAGTTAGTCCTAGTGTGGAGGAATCCCTATAAGGTATCTACCTATGAAATCTAATTTGCTTCCTTGAGTCAAATTAGATAATTATCGTGACTAAGTCCGTTCCTGATCCCCTAGTACTTTCACCATGATCTGTAAGGGCAAGGTGAAAGCATATAATAGATAGCATTTTTGGATTGGCCTAGATGCCCTATCTGATATTTCACATGTCCTCCCCAACCTATACCCACGTGTCAATAAGCCTCGTTTTACGATAGTATGCTTAGAGTGTTTTCCAAGTGAGCATCATGGTAATCATTAATTCAATAGAATCATCTATATTTACAACCTCATAACATGTATAATCTTATTTCTACACATAACATGCATTATTATATAATAAGTAACCCAATTCCATTATATTGTTACAAGCCCTCATAATGATCAAAGAAGCATACTTCATTCACCTATTTAGCTACTCACATATATTTTCCATTATTGTCTTAAGAAGACACGGAGTGCACATAGGTTAAGAAAATGACCATCCTTAATATGCCTAATAATCCTGAGGGCTATACTACTTTCCATTCAAATTCAGAATCCTGTTCTGTTTGTGAGTTTGAACTATCTAAGGCTGCAACCCTACAAGACCATCTGAGGTAACTGTAGGTATCTTTGCATTTTTATCTAGGAGAGTACAATTGGTGTGAGTGAATTACAAGGAACTATAGCCAAGACTATGCAAAACTAAGTCTAATTGGCAAAGCCATATAATATTAGTCTAATTTATTTGTGAATTAATCCCATAAAAATTGGTCAAGGTTGAACCCCTCTGATTATGACTAATAATTATTGTCACATTGCTTCCATCATTGATCAATTAGATTAAAGAGATTAGAAATCCCACTATGTCAGAGATTGTTGTATAGTCTTGCATAAAAACTCCATGAAGCTCAAAGTTATCACGTATAAAACATAGTCCTTAATGCATCAGTGATATCATATAATACCATAATACAGAGCCATGTGCTCTAATACCATTGGAAATATTAGTGTTATACTTAGTATATAAACATGTGTTAAGGGATCAAAATAGGCACACACGGTACAGAACAAATGTTGGGGAGGTACTATTGTACTCTAAATAGCAATTCTAAGGTAAAAATAGCAAGTTTTGGTGCAGAAATAAAAGTAGAATATTTCTGTATGATAAACCAATATTCATGCAACCCCATCAAAGTATCCATAGACTATAAAGGTTGTAGGATAAACATTAATGAAAGGACAATTTTTGTGTAGAAGGCAGATCACATCTGTAGACAAAGAGATGTATGTCAAGTTGGAGAAATGGGCTTGGAAGATGAAGGTAGCAAGGTATTTTCTAGATTCAAGATATTTACTTAATAATGTGGAAGAATAGGAAAAATAATTAATTCACTGCCACCATGGTGTCAATTGCATTGGGTTTGTTTAAACATATCCCATGGAACAACTATTAGAGTTGTTAAGGACCTTCGAGTATGTGGTGATTTCCCCACTACAACAAGATTTATATCCAAGATTGTTGCAAGAGATATTGTTGTGAGAGTGAGTTGCATTTCCATCATTTTAAAACAGGGGACAATCTTCTTGTGGAAATTATTAGTGAAGCTAAATGAATCAATCTATACAATAGGTTTGCACTATAAGGATGTGCATCATGTCAGATTTCCAGCCATAAAACAGAACATTAAGGGGATTTTTGTAAGAGATTGTAGTTGTAAGTGCCCTGATATACGCCTAATGTGCAAGCATAGAATAGGCACGTGACCTGTTTGATAAAATGACTTGTTAAAATGTGATCTCATTGAATGCCATGATAAAAGGATATGTTCAGAATGGGTTTGTTAAAAAGGCTTTAGAAACTGACAAGCAATGTAGTGGTAGGCGTAAAACCAAATTCCACAATCTTTGGCAGCGTCTTCCCTGCCTGTGCTAGATGGCAGCTTCTACATAGGATATGGACATAGGGAATTTTGTCAGATGTTAGCGTTGCAAATGCGAGGGTAGACATGTACGCAAAACATGAAATAATAGACAAGGAACATGAACTTTTGGACTGAATGCCTCAAAAAGGCATTGCCTAAGTTGCAGCATAGACACAAAATAGATTTGTTTTTACAAAAAATATAAGAAACATTCAGGAAAATTCAATTGGCAGATGTAAAATTAAATTTCACACCCTTTCGATAGCAACCTCAATGTCTGCATGGAGCTTTGGTACAGGGTATGGACATCCATCAAACCATACTTGACAAAGAAATTTCACCAGATACAATTTTGTTTTTTGAATGCAATGGTAGACATGAATGCAGATTGTGGAAGCCCAGACAAGGCACGTGAACTGTTTGACAGAATGCCTCAAATGGAAGTCATTTTATGAAATACAATGATTCCAGGATAAGCGCAAAACGGGGATGCTCCCAAAATGAAGCTCTCGAGAACACATCCTAACATTGTAAGCTTTGCTTGTGTTCTAGGTGTATGCAGCGTGCAGGTTTAGTGGATGAGCTTGTACATACTTCAATCATATGAGTAACCCTAAACTACACAGTGCTGACGATCTTGAGGACACCCTAAACTTTATCGGTCAAATTCTGATTAAGCCTACGTGATTGTTCAGATGTGTTTTCTGGGTGTCTGTAGAGCACATACGAATATAGGTTTTTAAAGTGCAGCAATGTTCTTATTTGTGAAATCACACTCATCAGACGTCATATAAGAAGGCAACTATGGATAGAATGGAGAGAACGAAATCAAAGGTTGAAAATTAGAGTCAAGAGAAATATGCTTAAGCAGGAGGTAAGTCTTCCAAGCTTTTCCATGACTTTGTTCAGAGGAAGCACATGAAACAAGAACTTACTACCGTGCAGCTAAAGGATGAGCCTATTGCAGAAGATGTTAAATTTTATTGCAACTTTATAATATGTTGCAACCTACACAGTCCTCACAATAGCCAATTAAAGGAATATAATAGAGAAATAACAACAGGTATAGAGAAATAAAAATAGGTATACAGAGATATCAACGATTTCTAACAATAAAATTTGAAGAAGACTTCATTTGCTTTATTTTGAGTGTGAAATTGGGTTAGGTTGTCTTTTGCCTGAAATCTGTAGTGTTATCATACATTCACTCAGAAATGAATACCAATGAAACCACGGTTATACTATATTGACATACACCGTTAAGTACAGTTATTTCAGTTCAGAAACTTATATTATAACAATAGATACTATACGCACCGAAATGCTATATCTTAAATTTAAACAACAGTACAGTAGTACATGCGAAATCAGTAATAAGACTGATGATTTCCTTACCAGGATTACACGATTTCATTCAGTGCCTGTAAATGGAGTTACGAATCCATTAGAAAGGTTGTTAAACATTCTGCATAAAATCTATAAGCTTAACTCAGCCAACTTAACAAGCAAAAGGACAATAAGCAAATTATACGTTTACTTACCCTGTGGAAAAAGGTCACGGTTCATAAAACATTCATTGACATATTGCAAGTACTTGTCATGCAATTCAATAACTTTTCTCACGAATGCCTGAAAATCAACCTAGAAGATAAAGACAAGTTAATATTCTACAAAATACATCGAGGAATGAAATTGCGTACGTATATATGTCAAAGCTAATCCCGTTGTGCAATGTTGGACATTTACAAAATTCTATTCCATGTAAAAGAGATGCAAATAAGAGTTTACCTGCTTCTGTGCACCAACCATGTCCTCGTTTTCTGCCTGAAGTTCAATGCAAAGTGGAACAATGTCAGCTAGCACCTAAATAATGAAAAATTAAAATCTGCTTTCAAATAAAACTCGAGAAATTAATCTGATCATAAACTAATGAAAAAATAGATCAAACTAGGTACAATTGCAAGATTACCTTTTTATTGGTGGCTGCATCTTCTGCATGCTTAACTAATGATGTCCCCTCACTAGTTACATGCTGCATAATAGAAAAGCATAGTAAGAAACCAAACCACACAGAAATTTACTCATCATCTATAGAAAAAATCTTGAGAATTTGAAACTGTATGTTTTAGTAGATTTCCAATCAGAATGTATACCTGCTTGAAAATCCTAGCCACAGGTTCCAAGCCTTGAGGTTTCCTAAAACTACAAAATATCTAATACATCATTGAAAGATTACCCCGCTGTAACAAAAGTTAAAAATAGTAGAACATTATTAACCATAAAAATACACTCAAAATCAATGTCTCCATAATGCAACTATCCCAGCCAGGAGATCGAGAACACCCACCGCCCTCGCCCTGCTTCAGTAGTAATAATGGATATTAATAGTATTATTAACATTATAACTATAAATAATAACAATTTTGAAAATTAAATTCTAAAAACTGATGATTTTTCACTCCATCGGTTTAGGCATGACTTAATTCCTGGGAGGTAAGATTAGTGTTCATAATCTGTTTACTTGCCACATCCTCCCCTTGACTCCCATGTATGCTGCAATATTAAAATTTGTAAACCAAAATCATACCTTGTCATCTCTTAGCAATGCTCGGAAACTTGAAGGTTTCTTCTCCAAAAGCTGAGTCTCATACTGAGATAGTAGTTCATTTTCTAATTTCTGTGGGAAAAATCACAAATAATGGTAACTTTTCAACAATTTAAATATTTGAAAAAATTATGTGATTGTGCATGTCTTAGCTAATGGAAATAACTATTAATTAAGAACTTTTTAATGGTTGATTGAATCCACAGGGTCTGATTGACATAACAAATTTTTAATAGTAACTCACCTCTAGCAATTTCTGTTCACTACTAGAATGCATATGATGTGCAACTCTCTCTTTTTCTCTCTATAAACATTCCTCAGCCTATAGTACAATGAAATAAACATCAGCTTCTAGATTTTCAAAATTAAAATCAACATTGTAAAATCATGTTTTCAATTCTAGCTCCCCTTTCAGTGCTGACCTTGAGCATATAGTCTTGACAAGAATCTTCTAGAATCCATGAGGCAACCTTTTCAGAATAGTAAGAAGCAGTGGCTTTCAACATCGCTACTTCAAAATCTTTTTCATAGAAATCCATGCTACCCATCCCAATCTCTACAAAGATGTTCAGAACATTTTTCAACAAAGCTCGATCAATTTGTTCTCCTTTACGTTCTCTATCAATCTAAGATAACATTACTGAATTAGAACTTTTTTTTAATCAGAAACAAAAATGTCAAAAAATTAAAGAACTTTTGATAAATTATCGATATTTGCACTAACATACCAGAGCTATCACTGCATCCTTTACATTATTCCTAATTTCTTGGTAGACCTGTGAAAAGAGAGACATTATTCTAAAAATTGTTAATGTTAATTAGCATATCTAAGCTACACATATATCAATCCTACTTATATATGGAACGTCTTAACCAGCCGGTGTGTTGCAAGCTACCGGTTGTTTGAATAGTATGGCTCGACTAAAATAGTGGAAAAGTAAGTGACCAATAGTATGGTTAGAAACATCGAAAGCAACTGAGTTGGATAGGTCATTAGGATTTGTTGACTACAAGACTTGTGTCAACCAGTCGCCACAACTCACCGGCTGTTTAAGGCTAGCTCTTATATATGTTCTTTAAGTGAAAAAGAACAGGGAGTGACAATATGAAGAGGAAGAGCTCAATGTTGGATGTCATCTTATACTTACTAGATCATGGAAGCATGTTATACTAACTTCATTTAGATATGGCAAGAAACACCATGGAATGAAGTAGCGGTCGAAGTAGTGAAAAAAATGACAAAGCCACCAAGCCAATATTTTGTAATTTTCCCATTGCTTGACTAGTTCTCTCAACATAAACTCATCCTGCTTCTCCCTTAGGGCTGGTAGAACCTAAGTTTAACAATTGAGACAATTCAAACAAAGACCAAGATGCATAGTCCAAAGAATAAAGAACAACATCACTGTCCTTAAATTTAAAATAAAAAATCCAAAGCTTTTCAGTCGGCCAAGATTACATCCACCATCATGAGATGAAGCTATAATAACACACAAATTAAGGGGAAAACCTTTGTATGTTGGTTTCTTCATCCTAAGGATTTTAATTCCACAAGCGAGAGACAGATATGCAGCCTAAAGATTTCAATTCCATGAGAGTGGTACAAAATTATTTCAAAAACTTACACTGGTTGCACAAAGAATGAATCCCACAGCTATAGAAACCTGAAGTAAAAGGCAGAGGATAAAGAAAATATAGAGATTATATATAAATTGTTGCTACAGGCAATTTTTCACAAACAAAAAACATATATATATATATATATATATCAACATGAAATAGAGCTTCTGCTCATACATCTGGAACATAGAGAATTACTAAACTCCTGAACTTCTCACTGCATACACATGTAAGGACCCGCTTGATCCAAACTCAAATTTTTTTAAAAAATTACTTTATTAACAAGTGATTATGAGAGATATCAAAACTTCCATTGAGTACTCAAGAAAAACTTCGGCCAAAACGGGCCATATGATCAAACGGAACATTAATTTCGGCCAAAACGGGCCATATGTTCAAAATAGAACATTAATTTCAGCCAAAACGGGCCATATGTTCAAAACGGAACATTCGTAAGCCAACCCGGGCTCTTCTATCCTTTGGGCAAATAGGTTCATACAGAACCAGGTCAAACGGACCTTATCGCTACCTGATTCGAGTAGAACAAATAGTGGCCAAAAGGCCTAGTGATAAAACAGACCAATATTCTATCTAATACGGATAAGTAAACATAATAGCCAACTAGGCTAAATAGGACAAGAATCATTATACTCTAGCTAGAGACTTCTAACTCCCTCGGAACCAATATAGATTCAAGAGTCACTTCCTAGTGACCATAGTCTACCCAGACACTGTGCTGAGGATGTCGACCAGGGAACACATAATATCAACTTGTACTCACCTCAGTTTACGGCAACGCTGGGTACAAGTAATCCACCCTGGGGATTCTTCTGAGTACTAGGAGAGTTCTTAAGTTACCTAGATAACCTTTTAACTAGAGATCGAGATTATGAAGTTGTGTTATGCCCTTACTTCTATAGTGTATATGGTTATGAATAGTTAGCTTGTGGCTATCTTAACTCTTAATTAAGTCATATTATCATTATTATATTGTTATTTAGTTGTTTAGGTTGGCCTAAGGCTTCTATAGGGCTATCTAAGTCAGCCTGGGTGATATCCTAGGCATAAATAGGTATATATAGGGGTAGTGAGTCTTATTAGATCATCATATTGAGTATTGTGTTCTCATTGAAGACTGTTGGAGGTATCCCCCTCGAAGTGGATTAGGAGGTTGCCCCCTCGAAGTGGCATATTATTATCAAGTATTTTCAGCATATTTTCTATTATATTCAGATATTGTGTAAGTTGTTTCATTACAAGTGGTATCAGAGCATGATCTTGGCACCGTAGAGGCAAAACTTTTTCTCATCATTGGAGGCAATTTTGGGAAGAGCATAACTTTCAGATTTTAGTGAATTTTTTAAAGATTTTTAAAGGGTTTTTGAAGACCATATCAAAGAAGATACAATCCAGATTTCAGAGGAATTGGAGCAAAAATAAGCGAGTTATTGTAAAATTAGGGTTTCCAACAAATTCACTCTCAAGGTAGTAAATTTGCTAATTTCTTGGATTTTTTTCTGGGTAAGTGGTATCTTGGCCTTAGTAAGTTACAGTAAAAATTTTAGAGAATTTACATTTCATTTGTGTGATTTATTTCAAAAATATTGGTTTCCATCATGACGGGGCCTGCAACAAGAGGCAAAAAGAATGCTGTCACACTGGGGAAATCCTCTGATAAGGATGAGGAAATAAGTAAGTTCAAGTTGGTGATGTGTGGCCTAAGAGGAGATATATCAGACATACAAAGCATGTTAAGCACCTTAATGAATGAAACAAGAAAGGAGGTCTCAAGCAACCAAGAACCAGAAGAAGAAGAAGAACCAGAAGAAGAAGAAGAACTAGAAGAAATAGAAGAAGAAGAAGAAGAAGAAGCAGACAAAGAAGAAGAAGAACCAGAAGAAGAAGAACCAGAAGAAGAAGTAGAAGAAGAAGAAAAAGAAGAAGAAGAAGAAGAAGAAGAAATAGAAGAACCAGAAGAAGAAGAAGAACCAGAAGAAGAAGAAGAACCAGAAGAAATAGAAGAAGAAGAAGAAGAAATAGTAGCAGACAAAGAAGAAGAAGAAGAAGAAGAAGAAGAAGCAGACAAAGAAGAAGAAGAACCAAAAGAAGAAGAAGTAGAAGAAGAAGAAAAAGAAGAAGAACCAGAAGAAGAAGAAGAAGAAGAAACAGAAGAAGAAGAAGAAGAAGAAGAAGAAGAAGCAGTAGACAAAGAAGAAGAAGAACTAGAAGAAGAAGAACAAAAAGAAGAAGTGGAAGAAGAAGAAGAAGAAGAAGAAGAAGAAGATGAAGAAGAAGAAGAAAAAGGCAATGAAGAGGAAGAAGTGAAAGAAGAAGAAGAACTTCCTAGTCAAGCTATTCAACCAATGCAAGGGTACCATGTACTATTCCTCACCTTTTCCTCTATGGCACATCAAAAGGTTCAAGTAAAGGAAGAACACATTCATCACCATCAAGAGCTAGATGCAAAGGGAAGACACATCTTGGAGCTGAAGTTAATTTTCCAAACACGCCTGAATAAGCTAAGGACATCAAGGAAATATCTTCTAGTTGAAGTTGCCACATGGGATGATGCAGATTATATGAAGAAACTACCACAATTGATCAGCGTTGAGGACAACGCTTTTGTAAAGGTGGGGGGCATGTTATGCCCTTACTTCTATAGTGTATATGGTTATGAATAATCAGCTTGTGGCTATCTTAACTCTTAATTAAGTCATATTATCATTATTATATTGTTATTTAGTTGTTTAGGTCGGCCTAAGGCTTCTATAGGGCTATCTAAGTCGGCTGGGTGATATCCTAGGCATAAATAGGTATATATAGGGGTAGTGAGTCTTATTAGATCATCATATTGAGTATTGTGTTCTCATTGAAGACTGTTGGAGGTATCCCCCTCGAAGTGGCATATTATTATCAAATATTTTCAGCATATTTACTATTATATTCAGATATTGTGCAAGTTGTTTCATTACAAGTTGATTATTAAAGAGTACCCTATATCCAAGGGACCTGAGTACTGAGGGCCTCCTTCGCCGTCCAGACTGCCTACATACCCTGTATCCACGGGATCAAGGCCCTCTACGGATGCGATCTACACGACGAAAGCAAACATGTAGTTCTGTCTTGCACTATGTTTATGTAACTGTGGTTGGTACATAGTTCTTTGCTGACTGCTCATTCACTCAAGTGATACAGAGATGGAATTCCTAAGAAACCTGTATTGCAAACACACCTCCAAGGAGTGTTTGGCATTTAAGTTTTAAAATGTGAATAATTTACCTATCATGCATATTTTCTCGATGAGGTCTTCCCGTTGATCATCCTACAACAATTGTTGATAGTCTCATTTCTTTTTTCTTAATCTTTGTAGTCAAGTATCCAAGGAGATTTTTCCTTCCTGTGGATTCAACTTAGACATGTTCCTTATTACTCCCTGACGATTTAGAGGGACGGTGCCCAGAC
The DNA here is from genome assembly GCA_027924645.1 of Cunninghamia lanceolata. NCBI lineage: Eukaryota > Viridiplantae > Streptophyta > Pinopsida > Cupressales > Cupressaceae > Cunninghamia > Cunninghamia lanceolata. Next base: position 16,802,807 of record BSBN01000112.1, on the reverse strand, counting down.
GTCGTTGTTACAGCTATGTTAGGCATGAGGTACTTGGTTCAACCCGATGGCATTACCCGTAAATGTGACCTAGAGGTACCGTAAATACCGAACACTATGATTTGTTTGAGTTTGGATTTTTTTTACAAGGTTTACCTATCTAGTAAAGTGAAGAAAAATTTACATAATCACGAACTAAGAAAATTGATAAAGGAACATAAAGATGCATGATAATTTTGCTTAGAAAACATTTAATCCATTCTATCAATTCTCATTATAACAAGGAATATTGATAACCAATTTTGTCATGCATCAATAGACTTTATTCCAAGAGTGGAAAATTGAGACATTTTCTTGCATGACCATTATAAGTTCATTTAGTAAGAATTAAAAGATGTAACAAGAGATTCAAAATAGATTTAACAAAACTGGTAAACTTCCATTATCAACAAACCTTTGGATATACGTGATCAAGGATAACAATGATTTTGAATACCTAAGAAATGGTAATTAGTGGTTCTAAGGTTTTACGACTATTTTAAAGAACTTCCCAATTCCATGCATGACTGAAGCAAGATCATAATTTATATTACGATAACTCATCTATTTCAAAAAACCTTTGTCTTCATGTTTAAGGAACCAAGTAATGTACTTACTCCATTCATTATTCATTTTCCCTAGTAGATTTTAAGGTTGTTTTCAAATTAACTTAGTGTACATAAGTATTAATTTAAAATGACATTTTTGCTTGTATTTCAATTTTCCAACCATTTCACATTTTGGTACTTAATCACCTAGGTATTTAATTATAGAGGTCAACATAAGTCATTCTGCTTGTGTCATATATGGTCAAAAGTTAATTTTCAAGAAAATTGTCCATACTTGTATATTATTGTTTGTGTAGATTCATTGGGTGTCTAGTTTGAATTAACATGGTTTACCTGATTCCAAGAAATCTATCATAAGGTTACCCATGTAACAGTTGTCTCAAGAAGCTTAATGAAACTATGATATTCAATTACCAAAATTTAGAAGTTATTACTCAATTGAATTGTGATATCCAATTCAATAATTATTTTGAACATTCATGTGATTATCAATTTTATAAATATTATTATTTAAATATGAGACCATGACTCACAAGGTAACTAAACGAGATTGATTATTAATTTGAAGTAATAAATCCTTTCATGCATAATTACATATGAACTTCATAAGATTAATAATATATTAAATATATAATTATTAGTAAAAGAAACTTATTGTTTAGTTTATAAATATTAATACTTATTTTTAATATTGCATTCTTATTTATATCTACCTATACAATAAATTTATATTTGACAAGTAAATACATCTATTTATTTAATCCTACCAAGAGTTGTGTGGCAAATAAGGTGATTCTTTTTCCCACTTTAAGGATCTCAAAATATTTTTACAAGGCGAATTCCATTATAGAGGCTATTTTACTGAACAAAATGTCAAGTCTCCAACTTCATCAGTTCCCATTTACCCACTTATTCCTAGCCAGTGCCAAAAGGGAAGCTTTGGAATAGGGTATGCACATTCATCAAAACATAAAGGAAATACGAACAGGGCATTGTCATACATCAGAAAATAAAGAAAAAGTGAATTTCATTGGATGTTATAGTTGCAAATGCCCCGGTAAACATGCCTACAAAATGTGGAAGTACATACAAGGCATGTGAATCTGTAGACACGCAAGCAAAACGTGGAGACATAAGCTGGGCACATGACTGGTTGACAAAACGCCTCAAAGAAATATTGTACTATTAATGCAATGATTGCAGGAGACACAAAATCTATATATATATATTAAAAAAAACTTCAAACAAACAAAAAGAAAAAAACAATTGGCAGGTATAAAACTAGACTCTGTAAAATGAGAAAACATAGACAAGGCACGTTAACTGCTTGACAAATCCCTCAAAGAAATGTGGTCTACAACATTTCAGGGTATGGAACGATTTTAGGATATGCACAAAACGAGTTTGATATCATTGTATAAAATCTTTTTTTTTTTTTATTTCTCTTGCTCTAGAATTACTTAAGTCACTAGCATATTGTGAACGTGTGGTAGCTTTGCCTAAATGTTTGCAATACATGTTCATTGACAGTTAAAAATGAGTTTGAGCCGTAATTCCTAGAACATTGGTACATCATTCTACCTGATTCAAATTTCACCTAAGCGAAACAGATAGAAAAATAATAAATGTTTATAATCATGTCAAAATATGTGTATTACACCTTATTATATCTCAGGGTTATTGAAAAACTGTCATATTTGTATTCGTAGCTTGTTAACCTTGCCTACAGGTTAATCAGATGGAAAACAAACTGCTAGTTATCATTTATTGAATGCCTTTTGTTAACATTGATATGCACAAAATGACTCAAAGAAATGGGATCTCATGGATTGCCATGATAGTAGGGGCAGTTGAAAATACCTTAGAAATTGTTAAGCAAATGCGACTGGTGAGTGTAAAGCGGACTCCTCAACCTTGCAATAGTCCTTCCTACCTAAGTCTGCATGGGCTCTGGAAATAGGGCATAAACAGTAGTTTACTCCAGCCCTTCCAACCAGAGATCAGTTTTTCCTTTCTTCCTTACAATCGAGGCATTTTATAGCAAATTCCATGCATCCCCACTGTCTTTGTTTAATACGAATGCATCCTCCACTGTCTTATTTTAAGGATAGTGCTTTCTCCACTGTCTTATTTTAAGGAAAATGTTCCCTCCACTGTCTTTGTTTAAGAAAAATGCATCTTCCACTCACTAGTGGATTTGCAAACTTATCATCTATTCCTTATGTGTAATCCATTTTGTATTTTAAATGAATATATTGTTTTATATTAGTTTTAAAAAAATTGAGTTGTGACATCCTTCTCCCCTAAATTTATGCATTGCCCGATGCATGTTAGAAATAAGATCAAACATATAAATCCATATCAAAATATCTACTTTTAAAATCCATGTTTCAAAAATAGTTTAACATAGATAAAGATAACAAGGCATAACTATCATTGTCCTTAAGCAAGATTTGAATTTTGTCAAGTTAATAAATAACTAGAGTTTATTCAAAATAAATACAGATAGAGTTGTTGCATTTCCACTGTGTCTTCCCATGTAGCAGTCTCAGGTGAGTATTGGTCCCACTGGACTTTAGATTGGTCCACTGTCCTATTGCGGAGCTGGAACTGGCACCTCTCGATGATTCTGCATGGCTCTATTATTATTGTACCTGGTTCTTCTACCTGCAGGGCATTCCAATTAAGAATATGCTTAGGGTCAGGTATATACTTTTTTAACAAGGATACATGGAACACGTCATGAATGCGGCTCAGTGTCAGAGGTAAGGCCAAGCGGTAAGCTATAGGATTGATTTCCTCAAGTACTTCAAAAGGTCCGACATAGCGAGGGGCTAGCTTTGACTTCTTTCCAAAAGAGATGGAACTTTTATGAGGTCGGACTCTTAGGAACACCTTTTCACCAACTTGAAATCTTCTAGGTGTCCTATTCTTATCTGCATAACTTTTCTGGCGGTCTGAGGCTTCCTTCAACCTCTGTCGAATAAGTTGCACTTGGTTGTCCATATCTTTCAACATTTCGGGGCCAACCAGTATCCTATCTTCCAATTTATCCCAACTTAATGGTGTTCGACAAGGTCTCACATAAAGAGCTTCAAAGGGTGCCATACCTATTACTGCTTGGAAGGAATTGTTATAGGCAAACTCAACTAATGGCAAATATTCCTCCCATTTAGTATGCTGATCCATACAATACATACGAAGGAGGTCTTCTAGAATTTGGTTGGTTCTTTCTGTTTGTCCATCTGTCTCAAGATGATAAGCTGTGCTGAAATTCAACTATGTTCCTAAGGCAGCCTACAATGTGGTTCAAAATCTAGAAGTGAACTTCACATCTCTATCAGAGATGATTTTCTCAGGAATCCCATGCAACCTAAAAATTTCCTTTATGAACCTTTTTGCTACTGCAGGTGCATCATCTGTTAGGTTTCTTGGTATGAAGTGGGCAACCTTAATGAGTTTATCCACTACCACCAAAATGCAATTGTGCCTATGAGATGTCATTGGTATCCCTTGGACAAAATCCATACTTATGACTTGCCATTTATAGAAAGGTACATCATGTGGATAAAGAAGTCCTGCTGGGTGCACATGTTCTGCCTTAACCCTTTGACATTCTAGGCATCTAGCAACTATGTCTACCACATCCTTCTTCATTCCTGGCCAAAAATATATTCTTTTGAGGTCTACATACATTTTATTCACTTCTGGATGTCCTAAATATGGAGCCTTATGTGCCTCTGTTAAGATCATACCCCTTAGTTCCGCATTATCAGGAATGCATATTCTTCCCTAGTACCTCATTAGTCCATCATAATCAAAAGCATAGTCTAAATACTTAGGTTCCAAAAAGGTGTTAACTAGAGATGTCTTAACCTGAGCATACCATGGTTTATGTTTTTGCTCAAAGAGTATTTGTTGCTTTAGGTCTATGTGCAAGTTGGATATGGCCATTATATGCCTCCTCCTGCTGAGAGCATCGGCCACCCTATTTTCTTTCCCCTTGATATATTGAATATCAAAATCATACTCACTTCGAAACTCTAACCACCTTCTTTGTCTTGCATTCAAATGAGGTTGAGTGAAGATATATTTTAGTCCTTGATGGTCTGTTTTTAGCTCAAATGGTTTTCCCAACAAGAAATGTCTCTATTTTTGCAAGGCATGAACTATGGCTGCAAGTTCAAGGTCATGGGGGGCATAATTGTCTTCATGAATTTTTAGTTTTCGTGATTCATAAGCCACTACTCCTTCCTCTTGGAAAAGAACTCCTCCTAGTCTTTCTATGGATGCATCTGTTACTACTGTGAAGTTACCATTAGGGTCAGGCACTTTTAGAATTGGAGGTGATGTTAGCCTTTCCTTCAATACTTGAAAAGCCTTATCACACTGCTCAGTCCAAATGAACTTTTTATTCTTCTTTTGTAAGGATGTGATTGGATTGGCTATCCTTGAAAAGTCTTTCACAAACCTTCTGTAGTACACTGCCAATCTTATAAACTTCTTACTTCGGTCACATTTGTAGGGATAGGCCATTCAGTGATGGCTTTTACTTTATCAGAATCTACTGCTATGCCCTTGGCTGAAATGATATGCCATAAATAGTGAACCCTCCTTTCAAAGAAGGAGCATTTGGATAACTTCTCAAACAACTTATGCTTCTGTAACCTTTGTAAGACTGCCTGGAGATGGGTTAAGTGTTCCTTTTCATCCTTGGAATATATTAAAATGTCATCCAGAAACACAATCACAAACTTATCCAAACAATCGTGGAACACACTATTTATTAGATTCATAAAGGCAGCTAGAGCATTTGTTAGCCCAAATGGAACTACAGTGAATTCATAGTGTCCATACCTAGTCCTAAATGCTATCTTTGGGATGTCTTCATCTTTTATCCTTAATTGATGATAACCCGAGTGAAGATCAATTTTGGAGAACACTGAGGCTCCTCTCATTTGGTCAAATAGATCATCAATACGAGGCAAGGGATATCTGTTCTTTACAGTGGCCTTATTCAACATTCTGTAGTCAATGCACAACCTTAATGTCCCATCCTTCTTCTTTACAAATATGACTGGTGCTCCCCAAGGTGATACTCTAGGCCTTATCAACCTTTCTCTAGCAATTCTTGCAATTGTATTTTCAATTCTTGGAGTTTTGTGGTGTTCATTTTATATGGGGCTTTGGATATAGGTGCAGTTCCAGGAAGTATATCGATTGAAAAATCAAATTCCCTTTTAGGAGGTAATCCAGGTAGCTCTTTAGGAAACACATCCTTGTAGTCCCAAAGGAATGAACTATTTTCAAAGGTAGGGGCTTCTTTCTCTTCTCCCTTCTCATCTAAAGATACTAGGAATATCTGATTTCCTCGTTTTCGTCTTGCCTTCTTTAGTTGCATAGCAGAAATGGTCCCCACTGATATAGGTTTGTAAATTCCTTGGATCCTAACTCTACACCCCTTATCATCTACACACTCCACCACTTTGTTATAGCAATTTATGTTAGCCTTATGACTTGTTAGCCAACTTATTCTGATTATGACATCATCGGCTCCAAGGGGTGCAACATATAAGTCAGCTTTGGTTTCTAATTTAGGAAACTTAATGAGGGCTCCTCTTATGTACTTGTTCACTTTCCATATAGCCTTGTCCCCATACTGAACCGTCCATGATGATTCCATATTCTTAGTTTGCAATGACATTTTTCTTACCAATTCTGGGGAAATAAAATTCTCGAAGGAACCAGTATCTATCAAAATAGTTAAGGGTTTACCAAAAAGCATACCTCTTGTCTCCATAGGTACATTTTGAAGATGAGTTTGTTTATTTATGATGGCAGCATGTATTTGATGTTGCCGAGGTTGCTGTGGTTGATTGTACCCATTCCTTTTTGAACAATCCCTTGCATAATGATTGCCTCCACACATAAAGCATCCACCAGGGGGTCCATTAGAAATTCGGGGTGGTGCATTCCCATCATTCCTCCTGACATCAGTATTGTAATTGTTCCTGTGATCCTGTTTACCATCAGGTTCTATTCTAGCCTAGTCTCTCCTCTTGTTCTTCTGAGCTCCTCTGTTGTCCTTATTGTCTAGTTTCCTTTTGAAGACAAATTGTTTGTCCTGAAAGTTTTGCTTTGCCTCTGATAATGCCTGTAATTTCTTTTCTTGTTTAAGTGCCTTCTCCAAGACTTGATTCATGTTGTCAGGGGCAAACATATCCACTTCTGCCCCAATATCAGTATTCAACCCCAAAAGAAACTTCCTTGCCTGAGACCTTTCATCCCTTTGATAGATAGGAACATATTTCAGTAGCTTCGCAAATCTATCCCAATACTGTTGGACTGTGAGATTTCCTTGTCTAAGATTCAAAAACTCAGTCATCTTCTCATCATAAAATAGTTGTGGAAGCCATCTTTCAAGGAAGTGGCTCACAAACTGTCTCCAAGTCAGGTTTTTTTTTGAATAACAATATTGTTCTTTTATGTTATCCACCAACTAGCAGCTTCTCCTTCTAACTGATAGGCTCCCCAGGTTGCCTTGATGTTTTTTGAGTAGTTTCTTAGTTCAAAATATTTCTCCATTTCGATTAGCCATCCTTTTGCAGAATCCCCCACATGTTTACCGTCAAATTTAGGAGTTATCTTCTTGAGGTCCTGTGAGATATCTAGAGTGGTAGTTTTCTGTTGAGGCCTAGGAACCTCTAGTTCATTAGTTGTTTGAGCAATGTGTACTTCCACACCTTGATCTCCACCTTCAGGTTCCAAAATGTTTTCTCTAGTCCCCTGTCTAGTCTTCAGGTGCTGTACAGTTTTCTCAAGGTTTTGCAACTTTTCTTTCTATTTTGTCAACAACCGAATAATTGCTTCAATTCCATCATTTGGGTTCTCAGGTGGTTTTTCAACATGTTCTTGGTTTACTGGTCCTTGGTTGACTGGTTCCTTTCGCAAATTTTGCAATTTTTGAGTTCTCGCCATTTTAATTCTGAAACAAGGAGAGAGATGATTTACCACTTGCTAAATGCAAATTGACTATAAAATCTATCACAATTCATATCTTGAATACTAATTATTATCAATTTTGAGTGTGTAGGCCTCCAGGCTGAGTGTTTAAACTTGGCTCTGATACCACATGTAAGGACCCACTTGATCCAAACTTGAATTTTCAAAAAAATTTACTTTATTAACAAGTGATTATGAGAGATATCAAAACTTCCATTGAGTACTCAAGAAAAACTTCAGCCAAAACGAGCCATATAATCAAACGGAACATTAATTTCAGCCAAAACGGGCCATATGTTCAAAACGAAACATTAATTTCGGCCAAAATGGGCCATATGTTCAAAATGGAACATTCGTAAGCCAACCCGAGCTCTTCTATCCTTTGGGCAAATAGGTTCATACAGAACCAGGTCAAACGGACCTTATCGTTACCTGCTTCGGGTAGAACAAATAGTGGCCAAAAGGCCTAGTGATAAAACGGACCAATATTCTATCCAATATGGATAAGTAAACACAATAGTCAACCGGGCTAAATAGGACAGGAATCATTATACTCTGGCCAGAGACTTCTGACTCCCTCAGAACCAATATAGATTCAAGAGTCACTTCCTAGTGACCAGAGTCTGCCCAGACACTGTGCTGAGGATGTTGACTAGGGAACACATAATATTAACTTGTACTCACCTCAATTTACAGCAACGCCGGGTACAAGTAATCCACCCCGGGGATTCTTCTGAGTACTAGGAGAGTTCTTAAGTTACCTAGATAACCTTTTAACTAGAGATCAAGATTATGAAGTTGATTATTAAAGAGTACCCTATATCCGAGGGACCTGAGTACTGGGGGCCTCCTTCACCGTCCAAACTGCCTACATACCCTATATCCACGGGATCAAGGCCCTCTACGGATGCGATCTACATGACGAAAGCGAACATGTAGTTCTGTCTTGCACTATGTTTATGTAACTATGGTTGGTACATAGTTCTTCGCTGACTGCTCATTCACTCAAGTGATACAGAGACAGAATTCCTAAGAAACCTGTATTGCAAACACACCTCCCAGGAGTGTTTGGCGTTTAAGTTTTCAAATGTGAATAATTTACCTATCACGCATATTTTCCCGATGAGGTCTTTCCATTGATTATCCTACAACAATTGTTGATAGTCTCATTTCTTTTTTCTTAATCTTTTTAGTCAAGTATCTGAGGAGATTTTCCCTTCTTGCAGATTCAACTTAGACATGTTCCTTATTACTCCCTGATGATTTAGAGGGATGGTGCACAAACGTCATTGTTGTAGCTATGTTAGGTGTGAGGTACTTGGTTCAATGCAATGGCATTACCCGTAAACATGACCCAGAGGTACCGTAAATACCGAACACTGTGATTTGTTTGAGTTTGGACGTTTTTTTTTACAAGGTTTACCTATCTAGTAAAGAGAAGAAAAATTTGCATAATCATGAACTAAGAAAACTGATAACGGAACATAAAGATGCATGATAATTTTGCTTAGAAAACATTTAATCCATTCTATCAATTCTCATTATAACAAGGAATATCGATAACCTATTTTGTCATGCATCAATAGACTTTATTCCAAGAGTGGAAAATTGAGACATTTTCTTGCATGACCATTATAAGTTCATTTAGTAAGAATTAAAAGATGTAACAAGAGATTCAAAATAGATTTAACAAAACTGGTAAACTTCCATTGTCAACAAACCTTTGGATATATGTGATCAAGGATAACAATGATTCGGAATACCTAAGAAATGATAATTAGTGGTTCTAAGGTTTTACGATTATTTTAAAGAACTTCCCAATTCCATGCATGACTGAAGCAAAATCATAATTTATATTACGATAACTCATCTATTTCAAAATACCTTTGTCTTCATGTTCAAGGAACCAAGTAATGTACTTACTCCATTCATTATTCATTTTCCCTAGTAGATTTTAAGGTTGTTTTCAAATTAACTTAGTGTACATAAGTATTAATTTAAAATGACATTTTTTCTTGTATTTCAATTTTCCAACCATTTCACATTTTGGTACTTAATCACCTAGGTATTTAATCATAGAGGTCAACATAAGTCATTCCGCTTGTGTCATATATGGTCAAAAGTTAATTTTCAAGAAAATTGTCCATACTTGTATATTATTGTTTGTGTAGATTCATTGGGTGTCTAGTTTGAATTAATATGGTTTACCTGATTCCAAGAAATCTATCATAAGGTTACCCATGTAACAGTTGTCTCAAGAAGCTTAATGAAACTATGATATTCAATTACCAAAATTTAGAAGTTATTACTCAATTGAATTGTGATATCCAATTCAATAATTATTTTGAACATTCATGTGATTATCAATTTTATAAATATTATTATTTAAATATGAGACCATGACTCACAAGGTAACTAAATGAGATTGATTATTAATTTGAAGTAATAAATCCTTTCATGCATAATTACATATGAACTTCATAAGATTAATAATATATTAAATATATAATTATTAGTAAAAGCAACTTATTGTTTAGTTTATAAATATTAATACTTATTTTTAATATTGCATTCTTATTTATATCTACCTATATGATAAATTTATATTTGACAAGTAAATACATCTATTTATTCAATCCTACCAGGAGTTGTGTGTCAAATAAGGTGATTCTTTTCCCACTTTAAGGATCTCAAAATATTTTTACAAGGCGAATTCCATTATAGAGGTTATTTTACCGAACAAAATGTCAAGTCTCCAACTTCATCAGTTCCCATTTACCCGCTTATTCCTAGCCAGTGCCAAAAGGGAAGATTTGGAATAGGGTATGCACATTCATCAAGACATAAAGGAAATACGAACAGGGCATTGTCATACATCAGAAAATAAAGAAAAAGTGAATTTCATTGGATGTTATAGTTGCAAATGCCTCGGTAAACATGCCTACAAAATGTGGAAGTACATACAAGGCGTGTGAATCTGTAGACACGCGAGCAAAATGTGGAGACATAAGCTGGGCACATGACTGGTTGACAAAATGCCTCAAAGAAATATTGTGCTATTAATGCAACAATTGCAGGAGACACAAAATCTATATCTATATATATATATATAGATATATATATATATATATATATAAAAACTTCAAAAATACAAAAAAGAAAAAAACAATTGGCAGGTATAAAACCAGACTCTGCAAAATGAGGAAACACAGACAAGGCATGTTAACTACTTGACAAATCCCTCAAAGAAATGTGGTCTGCAACGTTTCAGGGTATGGAACGATTTCAGGGTATGCACAAAACGAGTTTGATATCACTGTATAAAATCTTGTTTTTTTTTTTAATTTCTCTTGCTCTAGAATTACTTAAGTCACTAGCATATTGTGAACGTGTGGTAGCTTTGCCTAAATGTTTGCAATACATGTTCATTGATAGTTAAAAATGAGTTTGGGCCATAATTTCTATAACATTGGTACATCATTCTACCTGATTCGAATTTCACCTGAGCGAAACAAATAGAGAAATAATAAATGTTTATAATCATGTCAAAATATGTGTATTACACCTTATTATATCTCAGGGTTATTGAAAAACTGTCATATTTGTATTCGTAGCTTGTTAACCTTGCCTATATGTTAATCAGATGGAAAACAAACTGCTAGTTATCATTTATTGAATGCCTTTTCTTAATATTGATATGCACAAAACGACTCAAAGAAATGGGATCTCACGGATTGCCATGACAACAGGGGCAGTTGAAAATACCTTAGAAACTGTTAAGCAAATGCAACTAGTGAGTGTAAAGCGGACTCCTCAACCTTGCAATAGACCTTCCTACCTAAGTCTGCGTGGGCTCTGGAAACAGGGCATAAATAGCAGTTTACTCCAGCCCTTCCAACCAGAGATCAGTTTTTCCTTTCTTCCTTACAATCGAGGCATTTTATAGCAAATTCCATGCATCCCCACTGTCTTTGTTTAATACGAATGCATCCTCCACTGTCTTATTTTAAGGATAATGCTTTCTCCACTATCTTATTTTAAGGAAAATGCTCCCTCCACTGTCTTTATTTAAGGAAAATGCATCTTCCACTCACTAGTGGATTTGCAAACTTATCATCTATTCCTTATGTGTAATCCATTTTGTATTTTAAATAAATATATTGTTTTATATTAGTTTTTAAAAAATTGAGTTGTGACAACACATTAAAATAGAGCAGAAAAATATACAATTTAAGAGCTTCAGCTCTTCCATACATCATAGAAAAACAGAGCAATATATCTCCTAAAACAGAGCTACTGCTCTTACCATATAAAACTCAGAAAACAGAGTAATTTCTTCAATTTTTCTTTGACTCCACTCAAAAATAAAAACAACACACATTTCTCCTAAAGACTTTGACTACATTTTAAAATATGAACAAAGTTTGGCTGATTCAGTCCTGTGTTGGAGAAGCTGAGCCATACATGGAGATGTTAGGCCATACCTCCACCATTCCCTGCAGAAAATTAATAAGAGACAGGACAGAATAGAGAGGGCAGGTTATCATTTCAAAAGTCTTCATAAATTAATTAGAAATGATTGCCGATCAGAGGATGAACAGTGAAGAAGATTTATTGTGGTTGTTGAGATTACTTTTCAACAAAACCATCATGTAAGAGGAAGGGTACAGAAAAAATTATTGTTTGTGTTGATATCCAGAATGAACAAACACAACAGTGATTACGATGTACAGCCATTAAAAAATTAAGTAGACAACAAACAATATTTACACAATCAGCCCTAAGTCAAGATGCAGAGTATAGAGTATAAATCAGCTCATAACATGTTGAGATGTTAGTTTTGCTTAACTTTAGTATACATTATACAGTGACACAGGGTCGCAGACAAATGAGTAGAATAGCTTTAGTATACATTTGGAGAAAGGATGTGAAATGATGTCCAACTTATGACAATGTATCTTATATGTGTAGAAGCGTAACCATAAAACTCTAGAAAATGCTATGCACTAAAAGTGCTTTCTATATACAGTTACATGACAGATACAACTTGCTAATACGGCCATGTCAAACAAACATTAAACATTCCAACATGTGTACTTTTACCACACCTACACAAAACTACAACATTTTGGAAGTCTTTGTCCATTATCTTTTTGCCAACAGTTACATCAAGCGTGTGCACCTGCGTTCCAGACAGACAAGATCTGTAATAACTTGCTACCCCGAATCTCACAGAATTCTGATATAAATAGTATCTAGAAAATACATTAATCCACACAAGTGCACTTTCCAAGACTTCTCAACTCCTAAAGTTCAAGCATCCACAGTGTTTGTGAAAATATGTTTGTTAAGATTAATGCATTGCAACTGGAATGAGGTCAGAGAAAAGTTTGGGCAAATCAACCTCAAAGATGTTAGAATAAAATTTAAGTTGTGTACTCACCACACTTGTTCATCCATTTGTGGAGATGAATGGCTTTAGTAGGCATCTACAAAGGAGAATTTAAATTCTGAAGTGTAAGAATACATATTGTAACTCTAAAATGTAAGAAAAAAAATTAAGAGGTGCATTTGCCAACTTCTTTAGCCATATGTGAAGATCAATGGCTTGAATTGACATTAACAGAAAAGATGTTTTAGATTGTTAGTAGTCATTAATATTCCTTTCGTGTTGAGAAATATTTGATATTTTTGAACAAAAAGGAGACTAATCAAAAGGCATTTACTTGTTGAAAAGTGATCACGAAGAGATCTTCCAGTTCCACCGTGACTTCCAAATTGGCATTCACTATGCATCGCCATGCTGTAGTTTATTAACCACCATGTTCAGTTCTATTCTTAGACAATTAGATTTTATTAGAGTTTGCTTTTTTCTAGTTTAAGTTTTAGTTGATAAAACTCCCAGTCTTTTAGTGCAGCCAATAATGCATGAGGAATGCATGTTTAGTTTTTTTTAGTTTTTTCAAACTATTATTAGACACAAAGATGTGCTTTAATGTAATTCATTTTATATAAGATTGAATAAAAAGGAAACAGTTTAACAGTCTGCAAATACAATGTGCTCTATTTTTTTTTTTCTGAATTAATTGTTTTTATTTTTCTTGTTATTTTTCATAACCCACTGGTTTAGAAATAAGGTTGAGTTTCAGATTTTTCATTTGGTATTAGAGTAGGTTATTTTTTTGGGTAATCATGTTAGGTCTTAACTCTTTGCCAATTCCTAAATTCAATGGAAGTGACTATGAATATTGGTGCATCAAGATGATGACATTTTTGACAAAGGAAAGATTTGTGGGAGATTGTAGAAACGGGTTATGAAGAGCCAGCAGATTGGAGTACTCTTGTAGCCAATAATAGAACAGTTAAGAAGGAGGCTAAAAAGTAGAATTCTCAAGACTTAATTCATATTCAAATAGCTCTCGATAAGAGCTTATTTTTGAGAGTTGCAAGTGCGAAGTTAGCTGCAGATGCCTGGAAGACTCTACAAAAATCTTACCGAGGCAGTGACCAAGTCAAGGTTGTCAAGCTGCATACGTTGAAGAGGGACTTTGAAAATTTGAAGATGCAAGAAACTGAGAAAGTAAGTGATTATTGTGTAAGATTCAATGATGTGATTAATTAAATGGCCACTCTTGGAGAAATAGTAAACAATGAGATTGTAGTCAAAAAGGTTTTGATGTCTCTAACATCAATATGGAACCATGTTGCTATAATCATTGAAGAAAGAAAGTATATGTGTACCCTTCAGTTTGATCAACTAGTTAGATCTCTAATGTCTCATGAAGAAAGGTTGAAAGATTCATTTGGGCATAGTGATAAGAAAACTTTTTCTTTCAAATTGTAAATTACAAAGAATGAAGATGCAAATAGTAGCACCACAAGCAACTAAGGCCAAGGAAGAGGTCAAAATCAGTATCTTTCAAGAGGAAGAGGTAGAGGCAGATTTGATAAGAGAAATATCCAGTGTTATCATTGTAACAAGTATGGCCGCTTTGAAAGACAGTGCAGATTGAAAGAAGGTAATAATGATAAAAGTGTTCATTACTCTCAAGAGGGTGATGAGGCTCCTCAAAATAATTTATTTTATCTTATGACAAAGCTGAAAATGTTTCCAAAGATGTTTGGTATTTAGATTTTGGATGTTCTAACCACATGTTAGGGAATGAGAAGTTTTTTGTATAATGGATGAAAGTTTCAAATCCAAGATTAAGCTTGGTGATGATAAAACATTGGAGGTTGCTGCAAAAGGAGCTATGGAAGTCCCTACTAAAGAAGGTATGAAAAGTGTTAAGGACATTTAATACACTACACAATTAAAGCATAATCTATTGAGTGTTGGGCACTTGTGTGAGAAAATTATAAGGTGGTGTTTGAAAATCAGCAATGCATAATTTATGATAAGAATCAATGCAATAGGGTGGTAATAGTTGTGCCTATATCAAAGAATAGGATGTTCCCATTGAAGTTTGATGAACATAACAACAATCTTGCTAATATGGCACATGAGGACACAAGTTGGTTGTGGTATCTCAGGTATGGGCATTTGAATTTCCATAGTTCGAAGATTTTAACATCAAAAGTATTAGTTTTTGGTTTGCCTAAGGTTGAAGAACATAAAGAAGTTTGTGAAGGATGTGCTAAAGGAAAACATGCAAGAGAGAATTTCCCAAAAGGTGATGCATGGAGGGCCCATTATCCACTTCATTTAGTTCATTTAGATATTTGTGGTTCTATGCAGACAAAGAGTTTGGATAAGTTATCATATTTCATTACTTTTATTGATGATTACTCACTAAAGTGTTGGGTTTATTTTTTGAAGATCAAAGATGAAGCCCTTGAGACATTCAAGAGGTTTAGAGCCCTTGTTGGAAAGGAAAACGGGTGTAGTATCAAATGCTTGAGGACTAATTGTGGGGTAGAATTTTGTTCAAGAGAGTTTCAAAATTATTGTGATATGCATGGCATCAAAAGACAACTCACCACTGCTTATGCACCTCAACAAAGTGGAGTAGCTGAAAAGAAAAACTGTATAGTGGTAGAAATGGCTAGAAGTATGCTACAGACCAAAGGACTAAGCAATTCTTTTTGGGTGATGTAGTTTCTACAGTAGTATACATTCTCAATTGGAATCCCACAAGTGCACTCAATATGAAGACTCCTATGAAGCCTGGTATGAGAAAAAGCCTATTGTAGAGCATTTCAAAGTTTTTGGGTGTTTAGCATATGTTCATGTAGCTAATCAAAAGAGGCAAAATTTATATCCAAAAAGTGAATCATGCATTTTCATTAGATATAGTGAGCAAAGTAGGGCTTACATGTTGTATAATCCTCTCACCCATAGCATTGTAATCTCAAGAGATGTGATTTTTGATGAAGGGAGAGTTTATGGTCATAAAAAAGGCCATGTTAAGATGCCAAAATCTGTTTTGAGTGATGGTATTATTGATGATATTGATCATGAGTAGCCCACTAACATTTCAGTTCAAAGTGCTACAAGTCTACCAAGTAGCCCCTTATTTGGGTCTTCAATTCTAAGTGCAAGTCTAGCTTCAAGTCCAAGCTCTATGAGGTAAGAATCTTAAGTGATATTTGTCAAAGGAGTACAAGTGAATCACATGAAGAAAATCCAAG
This sequence comes from Cunninghamia lanceolata, assembly GCA_027924645.1. NCBI lineage: Eukaryota > Viridiplantae > Streptophyta > Pinopsida > Cupressales > Cupressaceae > Cunninghamia > Cunninghamia lanceolata. Next base: position 16,786,587 of record BSBN01000112.1, on the reverse strand, counting down.
AGGTGAGACAATAATTTTTTCTTTACTTTTTGAGGTTGATTTTGAACCATCATATTTTGAAGATGCAAGTACTAATGAGGTTTGGGTGCAAGTAATGCAAGAAGAGATAGATTCCATTCACAGGAATGTTACTTGAGAACTTACAGAGCTTCCACATGACAAGAAAAAGATTGGTACTAAATGGGTCTACAAGACTAAGTACAACAGTGATGGGAGTGTTGGAAGACACAAGACAAGATTGGTTGCCAAAGGCTTCACAGAGAGGTATGGGATTGATTATGAAGAGAGATTTGCACTAGTAGCAAGACAAGAGACTATTAGAATGATGATTTCACTAGTAGCTCAAAAGAAATGGAGCATTCATCACATGGATGTGAAAAGTGCCTTCTTGAATGACTACTTAGAAGAGGAAGTGTATGTGGAACAACCACAAGGTTTTGAAGTGCAAGGAAAAGAACACCAAGTCTACGAGTTGAAGAAGGCTTTATATGGCCTGAAGCAGGCAGCACCAGCTTGGTATGCTAGGATTGATAGATATTTTTAGGAGAATGGATTTCAAAGAAGTAAGAGTGAACCTACCCTTTACTACAAACAAGAAGGTAATGCTATTCTTAATATAAGTTTGTATGTTGATGACTTGTTGTATATGGGTAGCAGTTCTAAGATGAAGGATGAATTCAAAATTGCTATGATGAATGAATTTGAGATGAAAGATTTAGGACTCATAAAATATTTTCTAGGAATGGAGGTTTATCAAAGTGAGAATGAAAAATTCATTTGTCAAACAAAGTATGCCAAAGATATGTTGAAGAAATTTGATATGGTTGATTGTAAACCATTCTCCACTCTGGTTGCTTGAGATGGAGTTGTGTTGTATAGAGATGATGGTGTTGAAATAGTTGATGAGGCAACTTATAGGAGCATTGTTGGAAGTTTGATATTTTTAACTCACACAAGATTTGACATTGCTTATTCAGTTTCACTTGTTTCAAGGTACATGATAGATCCATCTGAAATACACATAAAGGCAACCAATAGAATTTTAATGTATGTAGGAGGCACTCTACATTTTGGTATTCACTACTACACTTCTAAAAGATTCAATCTTGTTGGTTTTAGTGATTCTGATTGGGGAGGTAGTTTGGATACCTAAAAGTCTACATCTGGTAATTGCTTTTCTTTTGGTTCTGGTTTGATTATTTGGAGCTCAAAGAAGCAAAGTATAGTTGCCCTTTCTTTTACAGAAGCAGAGTATGTTGCAGTCACCTCAGTCGATACACATGCATTATGGCTTAGAAAACTTCTTGAAGAAATTGGAGAGATACAAATCTAGCCTACAGTGATTTTTTGTGACAACATTAGTGCCATCAAATTGGCCATGAATCTAGTCCGTCACAACATGACAAATTTTTTTTGATTTAAAGCATCATTTTATCTGAAATTTAGTGCAGAAAAATATTAGAATTAAAATACGTCAGCACTAAAGAACAATTGGCAGATATTTTCACTAAGGGAGTTGCAATGGATCAATTTTTGACACTCAGAAATCAGATTGTGAGCCCTCTTAGCATCAAGGGGGGGTATGTTGAAAAGTGATGCTGAAGAGATCTTCCAAGTTGCTCAATTCTATTCTTAGACAATTAGATTTTATTAGAGTTTTTTTTTTCTAGTTTAAGTTTCAATTGATAAAACTGCTAGCATTAGGAATGCATGTTTAGTCTTTTTAGTTTTTTCAAACTATTATTAGACACAGCGATGTGCTTTAATGTAATTCCTTTTATATAAGCTTGAATAAAAAGGAAACAGTTTAACAGTCTGCAAAATACAGTGTGATTTGTTTTTTTTAAATGAGTTAATTGTTTTTTTTTCCTTGCTGTTATCTTTCATAACCCACTGGTTCAGGAATAAGGTTGAGTTTCAGATTCTTCATTACCAAGGATGTTCAAGGCCCACAACACAAACTAATCATACTCAGCGTGTGCCCACAAAGCAGACTAATCACAAAGTATATTAAATCACTGTTACAATCCTGTCTAACAGATGATTATCTTCCTTCCAGCTATAAATACACAAACCCACAAAACTAGCACAATTACTATCTAAAAAAGCGATGGTACATAGATCACAAACTAGTAAGAAAACAAAACATCAGAGCTCTAGCTAATAACTGACCATCGTAGTGATATAATCTTCAAAAGATTCCCTGTATCTGTCATAGAGTTGCCGTGAAAAATCCTGGGGAGGCTTCTGTGTACACATTTCATAAATAGTGCTGTATATCCAGTTAAGAATAGCAATTTTTTTTAAAATGGTTTTTTTTAATCAATAAGTGTGTAAATGTTTTATTTTCATCAATAATAAAATTGTGTGTCCACAATTTCAGTAATAGCTATTTACTCAATTTCAATACTAAATTAAATATGTGGAAACTAGAAGTTTAAAAAAATCGTAAACACCTATTGTAACTTGTTCTGTAAATAAAGTCAAGAATAGCATTATCTGTATACTATAAATAAAGCCAAGAATAGCATCATCTGTATAATAAAAAAAATTTAATAAATGAGAAAAAAAAATTAAACCAGTAAAAATAAATAAATTGAGCACTACAAGTATTATTGACCCACAAACTATCAAAAACAAATGGCAAAGGATACTTATAAAGCTCTGCGCACTCCTCGGTATTGATTTGCTGCTCGGGAAGCCCGTTAATGAGCTTCTTGATTCCTTTCTCTATGAACTCCCACCTCTGTTCAAGGTCTATGGTTTTCCTCTTGGCCATGGTCGTTTTCTTGGGAGCTTTGCTCCAATCCTAGAGGTTAATTAAAATATGTGTAAGTACTAATATAATATATATAGAGTGAGGAGTTAAAATATTTAAACAATTATTTTATTTACTTTATTGAAGAACCCTAAAAATTAGTTTTTAATTTAATTCAAATGATAAGAAAAACTTAATCATAATTGTCTACTGGAATTAATCTTTTAAAGATTGAAGAATTATAACCTACCCAACATTAAAATAAAGTAATTTATATTCCAATTAGTTTTATTTGGATGCATAATAGAATATTTTTCAATAACTTAATCTAAATGATACTAAAAACCTAATTATAATTTTTTTAATAGAATTTAATTCTCATTGTAAAAATCTAAAACAAACCTCATTAAACTAAATATTAATTTTCTTTTATGGCTTTTAAAGATTGAAGAACTATAACCCTAGCCCTCATTAAACTAAAATAAAGTAATTTACCTTACTATTATTTTTCTTTGTGGGATGTAGTGGCAATTCTTAGCTCATTAATTCTCAATAATTTAATCCAAATGATACCAATAAAAATTTAAAACAAAGGCCATTAAACTAAATATTAATTTTCTTTGTGGCTTTTAAAGATCGAAGAACCTAACCCTAGCCTTCATTAAACTAAAGTAGATAATTTACCCTCTGTTAATATTTGTGGGATGTAAATAATACACAATGCCTAATCTAACCTTCTATAAATAATAGAATCATCATTGCATCACTTCATAAATTCATTCTGCAAGAAAAAAACAAAAAAAATGGCTACATAGTGCCCTTACCTATTAAACTTTTGCTCCTTATGGATTAAACTTCTTCTCCCAATTCAATTTGCTCTATTCTTAAATTTATGTTTGAGTACTACTTATATTTATACACATTATTTTATCAGCTTTGTTTTTATATTCATTGATTTAATAAAACTATGTGGGTTGTATATTTATACTTATTTAAAAAAATGTATGTCTAATTATTTAAGAAAAACTATGGTGCAGGTGCGCCTCACCCACAGTGGCCTCCATGAGGCATTTAGTTGTTTTATGTTTTCAATAAGGTCCTAAATGACCATTAAATGTAATAAGGTCTGTTTGACCGATGCATGCTATTTTTAGGTTGTTTGTTAAGGGTTTCTTAGCGGGTTAGATCTCCCAGCAGATTAGAATTGTCTCCCAGCCACTGGGAACTATGTCAGTACTACTCTTTGTGAGTAGATAAATACCCCAGTGTAGATCGATTATGAGGATGGAATAAAAATTGATAGTAGTGATAATAGAGAATAGCTGAGATCATATTGTAGCTTGAAATCTGTAACCGCATTTTCTAAAGAAGCATAATAAACAAGATCCTGTTGCTTTTAAATTCATTGTGTAACTGATTTTTGTATTGAGGTTGAGATGGATTCATTTATCCACTCCACTGGTTGATTCTTTGAATCAGTGGAATGGTTGTATATATTAGTTTAGGGTTTTGTTTATTTTTTTATTTGTTTATGTTCACGCTTGTAGGATCAAGCAAGGAATGCATTAAAGGATTCCAGCATGGCTGTGTGCTAGATTGTTGAAGTGCAGAGAGTTGTATGTTTGAAGGTAGAACAGTTCAAAGCAATCACTGTGCAAAAAGTGGATCAAAACAGTGAAAATCCGCGTGGGTTGGAATGACATACAAATTGTGTGTATATCACTTTTGCATGAAGGATATACAATTTGTGAATATATCACTTTTGCATGTTCTGTGTATCTGTCAGTTGTATTTCGCAGTTGTATGTTATGAAGATATAATGAAAATATACATTGCCAAATAATGCAAAAGGTGACGGGTCAAGGTGGTAGCTGGAATGTATGTTCGAAGGGTTTTGGTCTGCGGATACAAGAGTTGACTGGCAGTAGTAGGTAAGGGCACCAGGTGCAGCAAATAAATGTTTGTATGTACACTGTCGAATGTATCTCATGATAGATACAAGTGCTACAGTGATCGGAGTGAAGGTATTTTGATAAGCCGATGGTATTGTGTGTTACCAATAGGCGAGAGAAGGGAAAATATATACAATGAAATTTGTATGCATATTAAATAATGCATAGACATACATTTGCAATTGTATGTTGGTGATGCTCTGCATCATAGTGGTATGAGAGCTCAGCAAAAGATTTGGCGGGCAGGTAGAACTGAGGAGCTGCAAGTGTATTGGCATTTGGGTGTTGTCTGTGAATGTTTATGTCAGACAAAGAAAGCAATACAGAGGTGGAAAGGATGCCTCCCAAAAGCATGTCGCAGGACACCATCAAGAAGCTGATCGAGGAGATGCTTGAATCCAAGTTAGGAGAGTTCAAGCAGACCAAAAGCAAAGATAAGGAAGCTAAAAGTGATAACGATGAAGACAATGCAGAAATTGCTGAAAGTAGTAAAAAGGTAGAGGAGATACTAGCAGAACAGAAGGCATTTTTAAATGCATTAACGTCAATCAATAGGGACACCATAGATGGGTTACCTATGTATAGTGGAAGTATGGAAGCTGAAGAGGTGATTGATTGGATTGAGGCATTGAATAATCATTTTGAATACAAAGAAATCCCTGAAGATAAGAAGGTTAAGTTCGCAAAGGCAAAATTGCAGGGCTCTGCTCTTGCATGGTGGAATTATAAACAAGGAGAGAGAGTCAAGGAGGGGAAGAATATGATAACTTCCTGGGAAAGGATGAAGACCAAACTTAAGGCACAATTTTTACCCCTGGACTATGATGTGCAGATATATAAGAAGTTACAGAACCTCAGGCAGAAAGACTTTGATGTGAATACATACACACAAGAGTTTCATAAACTTAGTCTCAGATCAAAGAAATAGGAAGAAGAGTCAGAGAAGGTGACCATATACTTGAATGGCCTAAGGATTCATGAACATCCAAGATGAGATTAACATTTTAGCACCAGACACAGTAAACAAGTGTTACCAAATGGCCTTAAGGGCTGAAGAGAAGCTAAAGAGAAAAGGCGAGCAACAAAATAGAGGAAGAGGCGGCAGAAATTTTAGAGGCAGTTTTGGAGGAAGAAGTCCTAACCAGAGGCCTAGTGTTGAGTCTAACCAAGAAGAGGCTAGTAAAAGACAAGAGCAGTTTAATTTCAAGGGTGGATGGGAAGGAATAAGAGGCAGATTTTGCAATGGAAGAGGTTCTAATCCATTCTCAGGAAAGTGTTACACTTGTGGTGAATATGGTCACCTATCATTCAAATGTCCAGAAAAAGCAACAAGTTCAGTAGGAGAAAGGAGGACAAATCTAGTCCAAGAATCTGATGATCAAAGTGGAACAAGCTCAAACACTAATAAAAGCTATGCATATCTTGAGCAAGGAGAAGCATTGATGTTAAGGAGAACAATCCTGACGACATCCAAGGACATGTTGCAAAGGAGAGCACTTTTTAGGACTAGTTGCAAAAGCAAAGGTAAAATATGCAAGGTAGTAATAGATTCTAGTTCAACAGATAATATGGTGTCTCCAGAAATGGTGGATAAACTGAAACTGGAAAGAATTCCACATCAAAATCTTTACACAGCATCTTGGGTAAGTGATAGTCAATCACTTTTGGTATATGAATAGGCATACGTTGATTTTCAGATTGGAGAATATCAAGATAGAGTTTTGTGTGACATATTGCCCATGAAATGTTGTCACCTACTGTTGGGTAGGCCATGGCAATTTGATAAGAGAACATTGTATGATGGGTATGTTAATACTTACACCATCAAGAAGGATGGGAGAGCTATTCTATTGGCACCATTGCAGGAGGATATTGAAGCAAAGATGACAGGTAAGATTATTTTGGTAGGTAAGAAGGAGTTTGTGAAGATGCCTATGGTAGAGTCAAAGGCAATTGAGGATATCTCAAGGAGAGGAGATCACAGTTTGGAGAAGATTTCTGTTTTGACTGACAGAAATCAGGTGGATCAGCAAGAAGGTTAAGAGGCAAGTTTGTACACCGCCACAGGCCGATTGGAAAGACAAGGATGCAATCATCATAGGGAATATTGTTTGTCCCCTAAGAGTTGAAAAGCAAACCCATTATACCATAGCAGTAAATGAGGTTTCCATTGTCCATGTTCAGATAGAGATGATGGTCAGCAAGAATGATTAGTAAGGTGTGAGAAGAGCCTACAGTGCTAGGCATGAGTATTTGGTTCCATGGCAGCCAGTTGCAATTTAGAGATCATGGGGTAGACATGGGATAGCAGTAGATATAGGTGGATTCAGTCAAAGACTTAACTCATGGGACATGAGTTCTTTTCAAATTGGAGAGTATGGTGCAGATGCACCTCACCCACGGTGGCCTCCATGAGGCATTTAGTTGTTTTATGTTTATTTTTATGTTTTCAATAAGGTCCTAAATGACCATTAAATGTAATAAGGTCTGTTTGACTGATGCATGCTATTTTTAGGTTGTTTGTTAAGGGTTTGTTAGTCAGTTAGATCTCCCAGCTGATTGGAATTGTCTCCCAGCCACTGGGAACCAAGTCAGTACTACTCTTTGTGAGTAGATAAATACCCCAGTGCAGATCGATTATGTGGATGGAATGAAAATTGATAGTAGTGATAATAGAGAATAGATGAGATCATATTGTAGTAGGTAAGGGCATCGGGTGCAGTAGGTAAATATTTGTATGTACACTGCCAAATGTATCTCATGATAGATACAAGTGCTATAGTGATCGAAGTGAAGGTATTTTGATACGCCGATAGTATTGTGTGTTGCTGATAGGCGAGAGAAGGGAAAATATATACAATGAAATTTGTATGCGTATTAAATAATGCATAGACATACATTTGCAATTGTATGTTGGTGGATGCTCTGCATAAAACTATGTCGGCTATATTTTGTTTTTATGAACACAGTCACAGTCATGCTTTAATGCCACTAATTAATAGGCTTAGGCCATTACAGTCCACCTCTTACTACCAGTTACCACTATTACACCTCTCAATGTAATTAACATGCTCATGCTCAACGTAATTATAAATAAGAATACTACATTATGTTTAATATTTATCTTTAAAAAATTCTAAATTGTTATATATTTCTATAAAAAAATTTAATGTAAATTTTTAAATTAATTTAAAGATCATTTATAGTTATATTTGTAAATATAATAAGTAAATGTATATTTGTGTAACAAAATATTATAAAATAATATATATTATGGTGAAACGTTTTGCATGAGATATATTTTGTATACTTAATTTGACATATTCATAGCACCAATACCTAACTTTGAGAGTTTTTAAAAAACATGACAATGACTAAAGAATGACATTCTATACATTTGCACATTTTATCCTCCCTTACATATAATATATCCATTTAATTACATGCTCCTCTTCATTAAAAGTAAAATAAAATAAAAAAATTGATTAACTTCTTAAATTCATATTTTTCTTATTCATAGTAATAATATAAAAATATTTTTTAATTAAACTTTTTAAAGTGCCATGTTTTGACAACAAAGAATGACAATGAGTTTACAACCAAATGACTAGAGAACTAAAGAGTTTTACATGTATAAGAGATTCATTTCCCTTGACTACCATAATGGAAATAGAAATATACAAGTTGAGTTGGACAATCCAATTGTTAAGGTTGTTTCCCTTACCTCTACTTTGAATCTCCACCTTTGCCTCCATTAGGGTACACCTTCACTTGATCTTTGAGTTGCTCTTCGCTTACCTCTTCATAAGCTTTAAATATCTCCTGTGAAATCTTAAGTTATCCAATAATAGGAGCCTACCATTGTATTTCTCTATAAATCTCAAAAACCTCTATGTTCCATCCGCTCTATGCTAATCCTGTAACATCATTGTCTAGGAAACCACATCTCATTCAGAGTTTACACTAAAAAGCTCCAATGCCTCTTTAATCAATCTATTTGGCACAAGCCTAAAAATGATGGCTATCCAAGATGCCATGTCTCATTTAAGAATATCCCAAAATAACCCTAGCACCTCATACACAAGCCCTTCTATGTATATCCTATGGAAACTACGTTTCATTGTGACATTTGGTCAAACACTTTAGGTACATCCTCTAAACTCTCATATTTTAAATACATATTGACTAGGGCAATCACCATGGTGACATCAAGATTGTAACAACCTACAACTATGCTTTATGAACTTCCATGCCTTGTTCCAAGGCTGTCATTTTGGCACAGGCCAAAATCACATTGGCAAATGTGAGCTCATTAGCTTGAAAGATGGAACATTGCATTTCTCCATATAATTCAAAACCTTTTTTGGCTTGATCAAAACCATGTCTAGAATAGGTTGCAAGTCTATAGTTTTTAATGTCTATTAGAGAAGCCAAAATTTGCAAGTGAGACTAAGATGAACTTTTACAAAGCATAAGCACATAAAAGCAAAAATGTATAATCAAGAAATAATGAAAATTTACAAAGAGCCTTGCATATGTAGGCAAGCAGAAGGAGGTGAGAAGGAGAGAACCAACTATGACTAACCCTCAATGTGATGTGTGCATATGTGGAGGGTGATAGACAAATGTCTCCAACCTCCCATAAGGTGGTATATCAAAATTGTTGATTTTCTGGTAGCTAGATCAGATCCCTGCCAGAGGCTAACCTAATCATAAAATGCTGAGTGGCCTATTAGCCTTAGCATTTTAAGAGTTTCAGATATTCAATCAAGGCAGGCCCCATTTGGGTGAACTAATTTTGAAATAGGTCAGGACCTATTACTTGTAATGTGCGTTTGATTTTGGCACCAAGGCTGACCAGGATAATTAGGTATATGGTCTCCTATAAATGTAATGAGCCTTGCCAGATGAATAGAACATCATCTCTGCTATGTGCGAATTATCGTTCTACCATCTGCCAGCGTTATTCTCTAGTAATCATCAGCGAATCTACTTTTGTTGAAGTGGATTTGACCTAGCTCAAGAAGCGTCAGTATAACAGGAAGGCATCGGCTAAAGCTTGCAATCTTACGCTGAAGGAAAAGGTCTTGGTGACACTTTAAGTACCCTCAAAGTTCATATCAGTGTATCAAACGAACCTTACTCTGTTCAGCCGATAGCCAAAGTCTCACCTACGCCTTAAGCTCCATTGGAACAACAGAAGACTTCGGGTGAACATTTCAAAGTTATATCGATATTCAGGGTCTCACCGAAGCTGCAAGGGTCATTGGCATAACAATAGCTCATCAGTCACAGATCATAAAGTAGCACTGATATCCTAAGTCTCACCAAAGATAGATTGTGCATTGGTACATCGGTTAATCATTGCAAAGTCATTGCAATAACATAAGTCTTACCGATCTCATAGTGCCATCGAGATAACAAAGGACATCGGTCAGAGCTTGTCAAGTTGCTCTGATAACAAAAGTCCTACCGAAGTCAGGTTATCATCGGTGTATCAGCTAAGTCTCTTTGAGACTTCACTGATATCATTTGTCCTAACAATAATTGTTGATTTCTACCAGACAAGGAATGAGCCATGTTGATGCTCTCACTGTAATTTGCTTCTGCACTTAATATAAATCTGAGATTCTGTTGCTGGGTTTTTCACCTCCAAGAGGGAGGTTTTCCTAGGGTAACTCTGTGTTATGTGTGAGATTATGTTTGTTTGATTCTTACTGCATTCTAATTTCTAAAATTAACATGGTTTCAGAGCCAAGTTTGAATTAGTATAATCAGATTTGCAATAACCAATTATCTACTTATGCTCTTATCACTTCTTCAATATGGTTCTCAGTCTCAGGGTGGAAGATAGATTGGATGGGGCTTCCAATTTCAGATCATGGAGAGTCCGCATCATGCTTGTGTTGAATGAAAATGACCTTGCAGACTTTGTGACCAAAGAATCTTCCGAGCCTGAGGAAGAAGGAGAAAAGACCCAATGAAGGAAGAAAGATCTTCAAGCTCAGAAGATCTTAATTGATTCAATAAAGGACCACATTGTTCTCATCATCTCTAAGCTGAAGACAACAAGCAAAATGTTCAGAACCTTGGAGGAGATGTATGAAATCAACAACACTAGTCATGTTCTAGCTTTGAAGCAGCAGCTTCATCACATCAAGATGGTTAAAGGTGAATCTGTCATGGCTTACTTCATGAGGATTTCTGATTTGAGAGATCAGCTCTCATCTATTGGAAAGATTGTTGATGAAAATGATTTGACCATGCTAGCCCTCAATGGTCTTCCAGCATCTTGGGAATCCTACATTCAAGGAACTAGTGCAAGAGCTGATCTTCCCAAGTTTGACAGATTAAGGGTTGACTGTATTCAAGAAGAGTCTCGACTAGCTACTAGAGGAGTTATCAAAACAAATCATGAAGACTATCATGTCCTTACTGCCTAGTCTTTCAAGAAGAAAGGAGGCTATTGGAAGAAGAACAATTTCAAGAGGAATAGAGATCAAAGGTCTAATCCACCTCATGATTCGAAGAAAAAGAAAAAGGACCTGTCTCACATCAAGTGCTTCAGGTATGACAAATTTGGTCGCTATGCAAGGGATTGTTTATCCCAGCCTAAGAAACAAGGAGCAAACTTAAATGAAGTCTCAAGTCAGTCTAATACTGAAGACTTCCTTTTCATTTTTGCTCTGTCAAGAAATGTACCCTCAGATAGTGATACTTGGCTGATTGATAGTGGTACATCTAGACACATCACCGGCTATCGAGAGCACCTCTCAGATTTAGTGGAGAAAGAGTCTAATCTTCATGTGGTCATTGGTGATGATGCTCGCCATTCTGTGAGAGGTTTTGGTACTACTTCCCTTAATTTAGATTCTGGAATTTCTCTTCACCTTAGTGATATTTTGTTTGTGCCGGGAATCAAAAGAAACCTCATCTCCATATCAGCACTAGAAGATAAAGTTTTTCAGATTGCATTTTCTGAAGGAAGAGTGCTTGCATGGCCTAAGAAGTCCAGCATCAAATCTGCTTGTGTCATTGGGAATAGGTATGAGAGCCTATATAAGCTTTCAGCACGTCTAGTTCAAGCTCTCATTCATGAAGCACCTGAATCAAGCAAGCTATGGCATAGAAGACTTGGACACCTTCATTTCTGAGTTCTCCCTACACTAGAAAAGATAGTTAAAGGCATACCTAAACTCAGTCATATTAATGATGATTCATGCAAAGGTTGTGCTATGGGTAAAAACACTAAGAGTCCATTTCATCAAAGTGAAAGTAGGTCTAAAGAGAAATTATCTCTTGTGCATTCTGATTTATGTGGACCTATGTCTATTGCCTCTCCAAGTGGATTCTTGTATTATGTAATCTTCATAGATGACCACTCTAGGAAAACTTGGATTTACTTTCTCAAATCAAAAGAATTTGATGAAGTTCTAAGTAGATTCAAAGAATTTAAAGCTTTAGCTAAAAAACTATCTAGGAAAAGAATTAAAGTTTTAAGGTCTGACAATGGAGGTGAATACACCTTGGGTAGTTTTCATGATTTTTGTGTTGAGGCAAGGATCAAGAGGGAGTTTTGAGTTCCCTACAACCCTCAGCAAAATGGGGTTACAGAAAGAAAGAATAAATCCATAGTTGAGGCAACAAAAGCTATGATTCATGATCAGGATCTGCAGACTTTCCTATGGGCCGAAGCATCTAGGACCACTGTCTACATTCAGAATAGATGCCCTCACTGTGTATTGAAAGATATGACTCCAGAAGAAGCATTTTCAGGGATCAAACCTGATATCAGTCACTTGAGGATCTTCGGGAGTCCAGTATATCTCCATGTACCCAAAGAGAAGAGAACCAAGTTGGAACATTCTGGCAAAAGAGGCATTCTTGTGGGCTACAGTGAAACATCCAAAGCATTCAGAATTTACATTCTAGGTTAGAAGTTTATTGAGGTTAGTAGAGATGTCACTTTTGAAGAAAATATTGCACTCAAAAGATCTAAAGGCTCAAGTATAGAGATTGACAATGAAGTTTGTGATAACCCTCAAGACATGGATATTGAGCATGATATTGAGATTTAGAGAGAGTCTACAGAATCTAAAAATCATAATGATCCAAGTGAACCTTTGGATCCTACCGATGGGCCTAGGGACATCACCATGAGTAAGAAGAAACCTCTCTAGATTCAAGAGGCAGAAAAAATTTCAGCTCCAAGTGGCACATTCAGAAAAAGTAGGAGACCTCAGAAATTCTCCAACTATGTTGCATTGATGTGCAACCTCATTGAGACTGAACCTTCCAGCGTTAAAGAGGCCATGAAACAACAAGCATGGAAGAATGCTATGGATGAAGAATATCAGTCTATCATCAAGAAGGATGTTTGGGATATTGTGCCTAGACCCAAAGGTAAGTCTATCGTATCTTCCAAATGGTCATTTAAAATTAAACATGTTGCTGATGGAAGTATTGAGAAATACAAAGCTAGATTTGTGGCTCATGGCTTCTCTCAAAAAGAAGGCATAGATTATGAGTAAACCTTTTCCCCTGTTTCTTGATATACCTCTATCAGGACTATCATTGCTATTGCTACAGCTAAGGGATAGAAGTTGCATCAGATGGATGTAAAGACAACCTTCCTCAATGGTGTTATTGAAGAAGAGGTCTACTTTGAGCAACCTAAAGGCTTTGTGATCCATGAGAAAGAATCTCATGTATGCAGATTGAAGAAAGCACTATATGGCCTTAAGCAAGCTCCCCGTGCCTGGTATGAAAGAATTGACAAGTATTTGGTAAGCTTAGGTTTCTATAAGAATGATGCTGATAGTAATCTTTACTTCAAGGTATTCAATGGTGAGATGTTGATCTTGGTTTTATATGTTGATGATTTATTTCTGACTGGAGAAGATCATCTCATTCTTAGATGTAAGGAAGAATTGACTTCAGAATTTGAAAGGAAAGATCTAGGTCTCATGCATTTCTTTCTAGGGCTAGAAGTATGGTAAAGAGCTACTAAAATTATTCTTAGTCAAGGAAAATATACTATTGATATTTTGAAGAGATTTGGAATGTTAGATTGTAAACCTATGACTATTCCTATGGAAACTAACTTAAAGAAGTTGAGTGAATCTACAGTTAGGTCTGATCTTGTGGATCCTACTAAATACAGGTAGCTGATTAGATCCTTGATGTATCTAGTTAACACTAGACCTGACATTTGCTATGTAGTGAGTGCCCTTAGCTAGTTCATGTGTGAACCAAGACAGATTCATCTTGTTGCAGCCAAGCATATACTGAGATATTTGCATGGCACAGTTGGATATGGATTGAAATACTCTCTCAAGACGGTCATTACCTTGGAAGGCTATTTTGATTCTGATTGGGCTGGAAGTGTCACTGATAGAAAGAGCACTTCTGGAGTTTGCTTCAGCCTGGGATCTGCTATGATCTCTTGGTGCAGCAGGAAACAGTCTTCAGTAGCATTAAGTACTACTAAAGCAGAATATATTGTAGTTTGTGTGGCATCTCGAGAAGCAGTGTGGCTTTGAAAACTCCTTGCAGGATTGTTTGGACAACCTTGGGAGCCTACCGTTATTCACTATGATAATCAGAGCTGTGTGAAGCTCTCTGTCAATCTTGTGTTTCATGACAAATCTAAGCATGTGGAAATTCAGTATCACTATATCTAGGATATGGTGCAAAGGAATTCTATTCAGCTGAATTACATCAGCACTGACGAGCAAACAAGGGACATTCTCACCAAGCCTCTTGCTCGAGTAAAGTTTGAATACTTTTGAGTCAAGCTTGGAGTAGTGGAGAATGAAGCCCTAGTTGAGAGGGAGCCTTAGCATCAGTGATACATTATGCTATTTTCTTCCACCCTCTGCAAGTAGGCATGGTGGATTCACCCTCTACAAGTAAGCATGGTGATAATGCAATCTTCTCTAGGGAGAAGTTAGAAGTGAAAGTCTTCTTCCACCCTCTGCAAGTAGGCATGGTGGATATCATGATTCCATGATGTATTTGCCCACCCTTTGAGAGTAGCCATGGTGGTAGTCATTATGTGACTATGTCCTTATGAAGGAATCCTCCCTAGCTAAGAGCGAGTGTTGATTTTCTGGTAGCTAGGTTAGATCCCTGCCGGAGGCCAACCTAATCATAAAATGCTGAATGGCCTATCGGCCTTAGCATTTTAAGAGTCTCAGATATTTGATCAAGGTAGGTCCCATTTGGGTGAACTGATTTTGAAATAGGTCAGGACCTATTACTTGTAAGGTGTGTTTGATTTTGGAGATAAGGCCGACTAGGATCATTAGGTATATGGTCTCCTATAAATGTAATGAGCCTTGCCAGACGAATAGAACATCATCTCTGCTATGTGCAAATTATCATTCTACCATCTGCCAGCATTATTCTCCAGTAATCATCAGTTAATCTGCTTTCATTGAAGTGGATTTGACCTAGCTCAAGAAGTGTCGGTATAATAGGAAGGCATCGGCTAAAGCTTGCAATCTTACACTGAAGGAAAAGGTCTTGGCAACAATTTAAGTACCCTCACACTTCATATCGGTGTATCGGATGAACCTTACTCCATTCAGCTGATAACCAAAGTCTCACCAATGCCTTAAGCTCCATCGGAACAACAGAAGACTTCAGGTGAACATTGTGAAGTTATATCAATATTGAAGGTCTCACCGAAGTTGCAAGGGTCATTGGCATAACAATAGCTCATCAGTCACAGATCATAAAGCAACACCGATATCCTAAGTCTCACTGTAGATAGATTATGCATTGGTACATCGGTTAATCGTTGCAAAGTCATTGCGATAACATAAGTCTCACTGATCTCACAGTGCCATCGGGATAACAGAGGACATCGGTCAGACCTTATAAAGTTGCTCCAATAACAAAAGTCCTACCGAAGTCAGGTTGTCATCGGTGTATTAGCTAAGTCTCTTTGAGACTTCGTTGATATCATTTGTCCTGACGATAATCATTGATTTTTGCCAGACAAGGAATGAGCCATGTCGATGCTCTCATTGTAATTTGCTTCTGCACTTAATATAAATCTGAGATTCTGTTGTTGGGTTTTTCACCTCCAAGAGGGAAGTTTTCCTAGGGTAACTTTGTGTTATGTGTGAAATTATGTTTGTTTGATTCTTACTGCATTCTGATTTCTAAAATTAACAAAATGACTAACCTCATGTGTGCACATGTGGTGAGACAAAAAAAATGACTAACCTCAAAAAGTGAACTTAAAATTTAATGTCAAGGTTAAGTTAGACTGAGCCACTAAGTGTGACTTAAGCCTAGTTGTGGGTTAGGATAAACCCTACACTCTAACACCCCCCTTAAGTGATACTTAGGGAGTATAAATGATAAAAGAAAATATGGGTCCCAAGAACAAACCTTGATAAGGTACCCATGTACAATGAGAATTTCTCACAAATGGAGTGAAGGAGAAAATCTAGTGGGAAAGACCCCTCTCCAAAAGATAAATGAAGCATGAAAATGTACAAGTGAAAAGAAGAGAGATAAAAGGACTCATGACCCCCAAGGACTAATTCTATCACAAAAGTACATTAAATATTCCCCCCATAGGAGAGAAAGAGAGAGACTAGAGAGCCCCCCATAAGATGATGGATCCTGTAGTGTTGAGTGATTCTTGATGAAGAACGCTGAAAGTGATTCTAAAACATTGAATAACATGTCTTTCTTGTGGAAGAATGAAAAATGCAAAAAGGTGCATGATATCTTCCCAAGAGAGAATAACATAAGTCTCTGAATGCTGCATATAACTCAAAGACAATAATGACGCCCATGATGTCTTTGAAGAACGCTTAATGATCTCCAAGCCAATGTTGTCATGTGACAAAGATTCAGGAATAGGGATGATAGATGTATGGTGAAAGTTGAACCGATGTGAATCTAATACTTCTATAGGTGTCAATATATAAGCTAAAGTAGGTGAGGAATGAACAAGAATTTTTGAAGATGATGGTGATGCAATTTCATCGAAGCTGACATTGAATAAAAAATGAATGTCCTCAATGGTGTGATCTAAATCTACAAGGTGGGATTCTATAAACAACAATGTGATGTTTGGTAGATATACATCCCAATGTGGTAGATCTGGAACAATGATGACAATGTTCTAATGCAAGGAATCACTAAAAGTCATCCATAATGAAACATCAAATGGTGATTTTGTAGTCTTACAAAACATTGAAAAAATAGCATGAGAGAAATGAATACAAAGTGCAACCCCATGTTGATTTCTCCCACAACAAGTACACTTGATGATGCAACATGTAAACATGGTATAATAATGTGCAAATATGAAATGCAAAAAGCTCCCTGATACTGTTGAAAGAGAGACCCCCCAGAATTTGACACTTTATAAATTAGTGTGATTTACAAAATAAAATTGACCAATTCATGAGGAATGAAAAACCATTCACTTTTGCAAAGTATGGTGCTCAATTTTGAGCTATCAATCAAAAGTTATTAAATAGTCAATTTCTTGCAAAAGAAGGCCTAATTTAATAATCAACACTAAAAAAGCAAAAAAAATTACATGTGTGGAGAGTGGACCTAGCCTTCCAACCACTCATTGGAATCGGGGTGAAATGAAGAATATATAAGGTTTGAATGTGAGGGGGAATTGGCCACCTGTCAACCCGTGCCTCACCCTTTGTCTTCGACGTTAAAATGTGAACTTTATATATTGACTTTATATGTTACCAATCAAATGCTAACTTTATATGTCAATTTTTTATGTTGACATTATATTGTGACTTTGAAAAGTCGCGTTACATAGCTCCAATACAATTTTCCCAAATTGAAAATAAAACCCCTTACAATTGTGCGCCAATATTAAATAACTCTCCCTTTACAAGTTTGAAAAGAGCTTAACAGTTTATCTTAACCACTAGTGGTCAACAAGCATAAAATGTAATGGTTACAATTTTAATATAACAGTAAGTGTTTATTACAATGTGAACATAGAGTGCTAATAAACATAACATTAATGTTACAATAAAGAACTATTGACTGAGCATTTGAATGCATAAACAGAGTGATAGAAAAAGAAACTATCGTGTTGGCTCTTTGCAAGAAACATGGCAGCGATATTGGGGATAGCAGTTGTATAGGACTCTGAAGAGCGAATGGAGCTATTGGAGCCTGTCAGGGAGTAGGTAGGTCGTTGGAAACTATAGAGAGTGATGAGGCCGCGTGGATGCCCGAGAGCGATTTGTGGCATTTCTTCTCCCAGAGATATAGAAACAAGCACACAAAACAACACGGAGAATAGATACAAATAGGTGATGGTTGTCGAGGATGAAGAGCCCACCAATGGTTAGCTATAAAAGACTCAATGCGCTTACAAGTAAAGAAAACGACAACTCTGTCCTTGGAACAACATACTCCCCTCGAATTTTGGGGATGTGATAGATGCTTAAGGCCGAAGCAAGATTGTTGGGGCTGAGGATGCCTGACAGGGCAAAAAACATGAACCAAAGAGCCCTGGAAACCCTCAAACTAGGAGATAAAAAACAAATATCACCAATCACCAATCACCAATATCAAATGGCCAAAAATGGTCACAAAAAAACCGTAAAAAAATTGCTTTCACAATGGCAAATATTCCTTCAAACTCTTTATGGTGAGCTGCAGATGAATGAGCTAATAAAATAGCTCTGGTAAAGGCAACCCAGCCAAAAAAACACCTACAGAACAAGTGTATGGACCCAAAAAAATGCATAAATGTTTCCCAACAAAGGAGCAAACCCACAAACCAACAAACAAAAGTGAACCCTTGAAATGGCTAGGTGCAAAAATTGCTCAATACAAGAAGCATTTCACTAACTTTGTTGTGATACCATAGTAGAGAAGTCAAAATCTGCAAACGAGAACTAAGATGAACTTCCACAAAGCATAAGAACATAAAAGCTAAAATGTAAAATCAAGAGATAATGAAAATGTACAAAGAACCTTGCATATGTAGGCAAGGAGAATGAGGTGAGAAGGAGAGAACCAACTATGATTAACCCTCAATGTGATGAAAACATGTGCGCATATGTAGAGGGTGATGGACAAAGGTCTCCAACCTCCCATAAGGTGGAATGTCATAATGACTAACCTCATGTGTGCACATGTGGTGAGACAAAAAAGTGACTAACGTCAAAAAGTGAACTTAACCTTTAATGTCAAGGTTAAGTTAGACTTAGCCACTAAGTGTGACTTAAGCCTAGGCGTGGGTTAGGATAAACCCTACACTCTAACAATGCTAAGTGATATATTGTTGAAAATGGTATGTCAACTTTGGATGCAATGAATACACCAAGAACTAATATAATTAGAAGTGCAAATATTCCAAATATAATCCAAACTCAAAATAATTGAACATTCCTTGCAGATTTTGTGTTTGCAAAAGATATTAAGCCTTGGTGGATATGGGATTATTGAGCATCTCCTCTCATGTATGCTCAAAATGCCATTGCAATGAATGGATTTCTAGCAAACTATTAGAAAAAGGTTAGGATCGAACTAAATTAAAAACCTTGAAATAAATTCTATCAAATAGTTGACATGGAATATTTTTGTTCTATTTTAATATTATTCAAATAAATTCCTTTGTTCTAATGTTATAATAGATGTCCATACCTTGTTTTGCAGACTTATCAACATACTCCCAATCCACACCAAATCTGAACCTTCAAATGGAGTATGGGCATTTGCTAAAGCTTATATGGTCGGGGAACTTTGCCAATGTCGTGATTGCAAATATCTTCATAAAAAATATGGGATGCAATAATTTTTTGGATAACACAAATTGATTTGTTGAGATTGCTTCAGAAACTTTTAAGCAATGAAAAGTTGGTTCTTGGGATTAGAAGGAGGCGTTTTTTTTAAGACATCAAAATGATAGAAAACTTCATAAAAAAGCATTCAAAAAATAGAAATAAGAGAAAAATAAAAAATGTTAAAATAGATTGAACAAGAATAGAAAGAAGATAAAAATAATTAGTCAGCTCAAGTTTAGGAATCCAAATGAAATAGAAACTTGAAAATGTTCTTTTGGATATGGTTTCCAATTACTGAAAAATAGGATCATTTAGTTGTAGAATTTTTCAAATTTTGATGTATGAGAGCACCAAATATGTACCATGAAAACTATAAATTCTGCAGATTGATGATTATCCTATCTAGAGTAGACATTGATAAATTCAAGCTTGATCCTAATCTTCAAGCACTTGTTAATTAGTTCAATAGAGGTCATGCAAGAATTGAGAGAGTAATATCCCAATTAGATGATACAGAGGATAAAGAAGCTAATGAACAATGTAAGACTATGATCTATGAGGATGTTTCTTTGGAAAAAGGTGACCTTATTGTGCACCAAACTATGAGAGCATTTCAAGCATAAAATTTAACAAATGTCATGTCAAGGCTATTGCCAAGTGCTAAAAATTCTATCAAGACAACTAGCTCTAACCATCCAGCAGTGTCATACTTAGTTAGAGGGGATCTATAGTTGTATGATCGTGTTGGTTATGTAGGACACAACACTAGAAAATTAGATGGTAAACCTTATGGTTCTTTATAGCTATTCCCTTCCTGAAGGGTAGGGCAACTTCCAGGAAGGAAGGTGTGCGGGGGACCGTCAGTCTATGGTTGGTGGAAAAGCACTCAGATGATGCTCTCCTTCCCAAGTAGATGACAAGCCAAGACTTATGAAGATATATATCAAAACTCCAGATGCAGTATATTCATTATATGACTTTGATAGTCAAAATTTTATGTATTCTTATTCTTATTGCCATGAGCAAGATGTTGTATTTGTAAAAGTGAAAGATTTCACTAACATGCTATCTTTGAATATGTTGAAATTTTTAGTTTGAAAATATTTAGAAAAGATATGCTTTTTTGTTTATTTGATTATGCAATTGAGTAATATGTTAGAAAACAAATGATTATGATAATTATGCTAATTTACTTTCTAGTAAATTCGGTGAGTAAATATGGGTAATATGAGAAGACATGTTGCATATGGTATCAGAGCTACCAAGTTCAATATATGAACCTATGAGCTCACTACATTAAATCTTCTTCGAACATTAACAATTGCTAATGTTTGAATGTTCTTTTACTAGAATGGTAAGAAAAAGAATAGCCCCAAGGAAGAAGGTAACAAGAAATAGATGTTACCTAAAGGCTATGAGGGAGTGAGCCTCAAGAATGAAAATCCTAGGCAAAACTATTTACCTAGAAGGTGCATGTTTAACTAACAATGAATGTGAATGGATTTTGACATGGATGGGCTCTAATATGCTTTGATCATGAAGGCCTAAATCTTTTCCTTGATAATTCATGTGTTGGAGCATGCAATGGGCAATGGAATGCTTATTGTTTGGGAACAAGATGCAAGTACATTATTATATGGGGGAGGATGGGTGGTGGGTATGACTTGTTCCTCTCATGTGAGAGAACCACCACAGATGAAGGTGTTGGAACTGAGAGGAGAAGGTGATGATTGTGGGTTAGTTTTGAGATGGTAATGGATCAAGAGAGGAATTATATGGGATGTTTGGATCTTGATTAGGATGGGGAGGTGTTTTGACATGCTTTGGACTAGGCTCTTGACATAGCCAGATTTTTTTGGAAGATGTGATGAAGCAGGAGTGTTTAGCTTTGATCAATACTTGGATATACTCCTCTAATTGGGTAGATGGAGGGATGATGGATGGTTCATTTTTGGGGACTTGAGATTCTATGGGTGTGATAAGATTTTTGAGAGGTGTGGTAGGTGGTAGATGGGTGACAACATCATTAACAATATGCTTAGGTGATTTTGGATTAGTCGGGTGGCATGATTTCTTAACTTTGTTTTTACGGTTTTAGTTCTATTCCTTTACTAGGAGTCCTTGGAGGAAACTTGAAAAAAATGATTTGGATTTGGTGGGAGAATTGGATCGTGGCTAGGGTGGTTTGGTTGGTGGATGGTGAGATGGCAAATTTGGGCATGAGGGATAACCAGATTAAGGAATTAGGTAAGAGGTGGAGGTGACAGGGATGTCGTATAAGGATGGGTTGTAGTATGCGGTAGGGGGTTGATATATGGATGGGGGATAGATTAGGTTTCCCATTTCAAGGGTACCATAAGGATGGTCATAAGATATGTAATTAAGTGTGGCAAGGTAGCTAGTACTAGCTAATTTGTGGTTAAAGGATACTTGCATGTTCATAGGTGGGCAATGGGAGTTTATGGCAAGCTTTCTTGCAATAATGTCATCAAAGTTATCAATTTCACATTTGTCTTGATAAACAAGACTATCACTATCATCAATTTTGAATGGATTTATGATGTTTGACTTGGAGTTTGACAAATTTGGATTTGATGACTTGATGATTTGATTTTCTAATATTTGGGACTTAAGATTTTCTTTGATATCAAAATAACCTTAGATTTTGGATTTGGCTTTGATAGGGTATTGATTGGTTTGATTAGATTGATCAAGGTCAAGGATGCATGACAATTGAT
Source organism: Cunninghamia lanceolata (assembly GCA_027924645.1). Lineage (NCBI taxonomy): Eukaryota > Viridiplantae > Streptophyta > Pinopsida > Cupressales > Cupressaceae > Cunninghamia > Cunninghamia lanceolata. Next base: position 16,764,338 of record BSBN01000112.1, on the reverse strand, counting down.
ACTTGGATGGATTGGTTGATTTGATTAATCAAGGGGAAGGACACATAGCACTTGATGATTGGACTGGTTGATATCTTAGAGTAATACATGCATAGCTTTCATGATTTGATTTGGTTAATATCTTAGAGTAAGATTTTCTAACCTTATCTCTTGTTGATTATCTTAGCATATCTTATCAATATGTTTGTGGGAGCATTCAACGATCATAGTACATGTCACCTTTTTGGGCATAGGATTTATGAGAGCTCTTGTTCCCTTGTGTGTTTTCACTCTACCTTAATATGCTTGATATCGATAAGAGACAACCACCTTAAGGTGGGGGCATATATAATGGTATTTGCTTGATTATTTTTGTTACCATTTTTTCACCCTAACTCAAAATTGGTAGAGCTGGTACAACAAGTTTTTTTTAGAGTGAAGGTTAACATTCTTTTGTTATAAGTTATTTGCATAGTTATTGTGTTTCGGTGATAATTGCAGTTCAGTTGTTCAAGAGAAAAAGAGATTTTTAGATCATTCATTGCATTACAGAACATTCACAGGAGAAATAAGTATTTCATTCACCACAATGATTATTCATTTACAAGTTGAAATACATAAAAAGATAAACATTACATTGAAAGAAACAATGACATATCTCACACAAGCCGTGAGTATTGCTGAACAAATGCAACTATAAAGGAAATGAGCTATGCATCTAAAGATAGAAAGAGAAGGTCATAGCCATCATTTCCTTGAAGGTCTTTAATCTTCAAAGTTGTTTTCTATCTCTGCTCTTGATCTTCAAGAACCTGCAAAATGTGGAAGGGTCTTGTTAGAGCTCTAGTTATGAGATCTCTATATCCTATCAGAAGAGGCATAACACTTTGTTTATAATGCACTGATCAATGAACATCATCCACATACAAGAAGAACTGAGAAGGAAACAATCATGGAACTTCATTGTTTTTATTCTAATCTATTTGTTTCATGTACAGGTATAGGATAAGTCATGTAGCTAATTGAAGACATATCAGCATGTGGTGTCAAGTGGGCTCCCATGTAAGGGTTGAGTTGAGCATGCTACCTCCCCTTAATATCAGAAGGGATGAAATGAAAAGGAAAGATCATTATTCTCATTGCCTTAATTGCATCACAAAATGAAGGAGTAGAAAGCAGTCAGATGCATTGATGTCAAGAACAGGATACACCTATGACTACACCTCATAGGATGAAATGGAATCATAAGAGAAAACTAAACTCATTTAGGATAGCATTCAATGCAACAGGACATCTGTCATTACTATTTTAGTTTATCATAAATATTATCAAATATATGCATGGTGGCCAATTATCAGATGATTACAATAAACAAGACACCAGGATACAATTGCAAGTAGTGAAAGAGCTTGAATGATTTATTGGTATGTATATGCATTTACATTTGATATGATATACTGAATTAATAATCAAAAGTCAATGCAATGAGGTAGATTTGTTTGAAAATATCCAATGTATGTATATCAAAAGTAAACACAAATACAAGTTATCCAGTTTCCTTTCACATTGTTACAATTGTTTCAGAAAAATATGAGTATGGCTACATGATTGAAGCTAAATACAATGGCAGACAACAAAACATGGAGCAACATATGCTATCATTTCTCTTTTATGTTGAAATAAGGTACATTCATCATATGGAGCTATCACTTTTTCAAGCATGATATGATCTTATATCACGGAGAGACCAAGATAAATTCTAGCAGATAGTGCTATAGGAGAAAGACAAATAGAACAACAAAAAGTATGAAGCAGTTGATATCTCATGTTCATCCATAGGAGGGTGTTGTATCAAGTAATAAATACCAAATGGATCCACAAAAAAGATGCTCTAACAGATTAATCTTTCCCATTTTGTGATCATATCATCTTAGGTATGTGCATAAGGAATTGGTGTCATCTTCAGAAGATGCAAATATACAATGAGAATAGAAGTTATTTGATATGTTTCATCATGACAATAATGTGAAAACCCCAATGTCCATATACTTTAGTAGTATCAAAGTAACTGTATTAGATAAATGAAGAAAGAGAGTAACTGCCATTGAAATCATGGAACTAGAATATGCCATGTATATCAGATACAATATGTGCCTAATAGATGTAATACAAGAATGTGACAGCTAACAAGGATCACATATTGCAGATCAAATGGGCATCTTTTTCATTAAGCAAAAGATTAATCAAACTATCATCTGCCATTATACAGTAAGGGAGAGAGTGTTGTCATTCATTTTGGCATGTGAAATGTTTGCCAAATGTATTTTCCATGCTATAGGAGAAGCCATATAAATATGAAGAGTTCATAACAGTTAAATAAAAATGGTGGTTATCAATAATGGTGTATGTCATAGCTGAGACAGCTGCGTCCTCATTTTGAGCAAATGAACATAATAATTTTGAATCAAGCTCTTATGATACAAGAGTATATGCATCTAAAACATCACGTATATGTGCACAGGTAAAATGGAAGATGAAACCTTGTTTTGATCAAACCCTAGGGTTTCAAATAAAAAAGTGCAGAGGTGTTTTTACCAGTCACGACCCCATGGCCATTGTAATAAGCATGTATCAAAAGGGAGAAACACAGAGTTACAGGTAATTTCCTCATGATATGTCAAACTCAAAAGCTATAGGAGTAAATGATAAAGTGAAGTGTTATCTCCAATCATGACTCGAACAAAAGAAACTCATTTCAGATTTTGAGCTGCAGATGCACACGGACACCACTATGGGAGCCACATGATTTTTAAGAGGAATGAACATAGATCAAGTACATAATATAATGTGAACTCAAGAGATAGCATGCCAAGGGTTTCAAACATTCAGCTAAATGTTTAGAGAAAAATAATGTCAGCTGCGACCTCTATGATCATCATATACAAGAAGAAGAAGATGATATGTAAATTCCTATTCGAACCCACCTAGGGTTTCAAGAAAACAAGAATAATAAATGGGTTTTATGCAGTTATAGATGTATAGAGATGAGTAATACATAGTCGTAGCATCTACAAGGGATTTATACAGAAAGTTATTTTATAGGTTTTATTCATGTTGGAGGCTCGAGCCATTAAAAGGTAAAGACTACATAGAATGTTATATGTAAGTTGTGGCCGAATAGACTTTCAAAAACCCATTTCAAGTATGTTGAGTGAGCATGCCTACAGACAGAAATAGAGAAGCAAACTTTTGTTCAAACCCCACTTAGGGTTTTTAGAACTAGATACAAATATACAAAGAAAATGGCAAACACAACTACAAGAAAACAAAGAATATGGCCGCATGTTTTTTTTTTAAACAACAGGAGCTATAGAGAGCCATGAAGAAATGAAATATACAGTGACAAATGGAACTCTTACCTGTGTATGGAAAAAATGCATAGTGGGACAAAGCTAAAAGGCTTTCTTTTTGCTTCTTTTTCCTCTCACAGTTGCACTCACGACGGCCAAATATAGAAGAAGGAATGACAGAAAAGAAGTCACAGTGTAATCAAATGCAAAGTTCATCAGAGACAACACATAAGTCATGGCTAATGAAGCCTTTTAACCTCAGAAATTCAAAGCAAACTAAAAGGAATCGAAGAGAAAGAGTCATATATACAACAAATAAACTTTTTACCTTCTTTTTCTGCAAAAATCCATGGAGGCCGAGCACAGACATGCTAGAGAAGTCCAAATTTTTGAGCTTGAAACCCTAGGTTTCAATTGTCGGCCATAGAGCCCAATTCCAAAAAATGCCAAAGTCAAATGAGCCTGAAAAGATAAGGCAAGGTTTGTTTTGTTCTTAGAGTTTCAATGAAGCCCTAGCTCGAACATTGCATTTTTATCACATCTATTTCTTTTTGTGGCACAAAATTAATACCTTGGTGGTGTGAAGAGATTACAACATCATGCCTAAGTCAATAACTTAGTGAGAGGTCGAGTCCATGGCTCCCACGAGATATTTAATTCCTCAAAACATGCTTTAGTCACCTTGTGATATGCCACGTGTTTTACCCTTGGAGATAGGGATGAATTTCATGCCTTAAGAGTGATATGCAAAACCTTTCATTTTTGGTATGAGACAAGTCCACATGCCACATAGATTGCCAAGTCATATGCATACGAGTCATCAGGCCTTTTCATTTTTTGCAAATATCATATAATCCTCATAATGATTTTTTATAGAAAAATCAAACATTGTAATTGCAATTGGCAAAATTATAAGCCATGGAGGTTTATTTTTTTTGTAAATCAAATCAAATAGGGGATAGAATAAAACTGCCAATTTTTGTAAAGTTTTGTTTTAAAGCAATCATTTATAAATTGCTTTAAAACTAAAACTATTTTTAGGCAGTTAGACTAATAAGACAAATCAAAATATTCTTCTTGATTTGTTTTATTTGGAGGTAGATAAAGACAAAAATTGAGATTTCATGGGTAGAGGAACACAGATTTGTGGTGGGGCCACATGAGGAGATCTTTTTGGCATCTTGTTTTCACAGTTTGGACTCTTTTTGAGAGCTTTTATTTTGGTCTTTCTGAGGAGCTCGAAAATGGACTTAGAGGTCTATTTTTAGCAGCTTTTTTCCAGCTTTCAAGGAGAGATTGATTTTAGAGGATATATGTCAAAGATACATTTCTTTTTCAACAGTTCCAGTTAGAGTTTTACAACATAGAGTAGAGATCAAAGTGTAGAGATATCAGAGTCTTCCTCTCACACTGAGAGTATTGTATTCAGTCTATGTACTCATTATTCCTTTCGATATAGAACAACATTTTTCCTTCATTTCTTGCCTCTCTTTTGCAAAATTGATTTGATATTACATTGTGATTAATATTTATCCTCTATTTTTGTCTTGGTTTTGTGATAGGTTGTGCAGTTATTTTTTCTTAATTTAAGTTGCATGTTGTGTTTGATCAAACCTTCATGTGAAATATTTATGAATTGGGTGAAATCAAAGTGTTGTGAAGATTATTGCTTTGTGGTCTGATTGTGAGTAAGATCTGATAGGAATCTAGTATTGGTGCATCAGCTTAGATTTTTATTTCAGTTATTTACTTCAGTTTACCTCTCTCGTCCCTTTTCCCAATTGAGTCATTATATTAGGAAAAATCTTAAGGAGAACCAGTTCACTCTAGAGATTTCCTCTTGACATAGATCACCCAAATCTAGGAGGGTTTCCAAGTTTCAATGGGATAGTCAAGTTTGACTTGGCTAGTGGCGCAATCTTGATTGACAACAATTTTACACTGACAAAGAGTGTTTGCATACATTGATCTATTGTGTATACCTCCTTTTCACTGTAAGGTGTCTCTGTGATGCAGGTGTTGTTGTATACTTTGAGCACATGCTTCCTTTTCACTGTAAGGTGTCTCCGTGACACAGGCGGGGTTGCATTTTGAAATCCCTTATACGGAAGATGGGATGGTGTATCTCTTGAGCTAGTGCACATCCTTTTATACAAAGTCCTTTACAAACACTAGTATAGAAACAACAATATATGACTGAAAAAACTACTAAAAACTACTTATAATTGACCAAACATGGTCATGTGACCATTAGTAGTTTATTGCCAGTCATTTATAACGTGACCAAATTGACGACTAAAGCATTTTTAGTCATTTATTGGTTGTTTTGATTGATCAATTTGGTAGTATATTTAGTCATTGATTATTCATTGATTACTATAATCTGGTCACTTATTTGGTCATTTTTATTCACTGATATATTTAGTCATTGATTGTTGTTAATTGGTCACTTATTTAGTCATTTTTATTCACTAATTTCTGTCCATTGATAGTGTATTTAGTCATATATTTTAATTATCATTTTGATCAATTTGGTAATATATTTAGTCATTTTTATTCACTGATTTAATACTGGTCATATATTTAGTCATATTTATTCATTGTTTACTAATTTTTGTCAATTGGTAGTATATTTAGTCAATTTAATTATTAATTGATGTCAATTAGTAGTATATTTAGTCATTTTGAAGCTTGCATTTAGTCATTAGCATATTTAGTAGTATATTTTGAAGCTTGCATAGTGAAACAACTTTAAGAAGATAAAAATAGCTTATTTTATTGATAAAAAATGCTTACAAATAGCATACAAATCTAAAAATAAGTTACAATGCTTTCTCTTTGCTAAAAAAACCTTCATGGTTACAATACATATCTCAAAGAATGAGAAAGAAACTAATTTTCTAAGTATCACTGAGCATAGAAGCACAAAGACATTCATAGATGTCTTCTTCACAAATCTATGATTGTCCCATGAATCTCATTGTCCTAGTTCAAGGTCACACTATCATCTCTGTAGAGATCCTGTCTCATGCACCCAACTTGCTCTAGTTCATTAGCTGCCACTATGAATTGTTACCTATAGCAATAAACTGTCCTTATCTCTAATGATTATGCCTCTAACGACTGTCATCTTTGATAGGTTGCCTCAATTGTCATGGACTGTTATTCAACATTGCCTTATGACTAGGCTATGCGTTGTCCTAATCAAACTTGTAGTTTCTTGAAATGCATTGTCCAATCACTTGTCAACCTATTGTCTTGCATTTTCACTTTATAAAATAACAATGCCTCATGACTTGCACTACCTAGCTCATCATTCTAGCATGCTTTCACTTGTACTTTGCCTCTCATCAACATAGAACACTTCCCCTCTATTGAATGCCTTGACTACCTTTGACATCACTGTATCTTTTCCAAATCCCTTGAAAATAGTTCATCACTACTAATGTTACCTAGGTATGCACTCTATGTCATCTGCCAGACTGTTACTAGTGTGGAAACACATGCTTGGAGCCCTTCAATGCAAGCACATGCCCCTTTCATCTCTTTAAACTTCTGCAATATGGGTAATCTTCCTGGAGCAAGCTGTAACGTGTAGAATCCAAGAAGGACAATGTTGATCGTGTCCCATATATGAAGCTCTCTCCTTCAATGTAGCCAACAATAACCCTAGAATCTTTCCTCATTTATATGCAACATGCCATCTGATATGAGCAATAGGGTGCTACCTTTTCTGCCATGAATAAATCTGTGCCTCAATACAACCAACAAAATTACTATTAGTCTCAATTCAAAAAGAATAAAAGTGCATTGTATATTGCAAGTTTATAAAAGTAAGTCCAAACACAACAGAAAGATAAATCAATTAAAAAATTGTAGTCTTGTCAACAAATGCCTTAAATAGAGTGTTCAACATAGGCCTAAAATATGCATATTGAACCCTTGATTTCAAAACCTTGTTCAAAGTTTAAGAAAGATGATACACTCAGATTATAGAATGAAGTTGACATTATAGAATCAAGGCTATCAACACTAACCAAACTGGAACAACATTATCAATAGAAATTTCCTGGAAACCAAGCTTAAGAATGCCATTAGACTTATACAACAAAAATGTCAACCCTAGTTCATGTGTTGTCTCAATAAAGACCTACACCATGAAAGAATCCATTTATACATAAATTCCAAATTAAGTTGATGAGAAAAGATATTTGATATCCAACTGGGAAGCCTTAACATCCAAAAATTACTAACCTGATGTTTCACAACAAGTTTCCCAACTGTGACATCATCTTTACTTAAGAAACCAGATATTGATCCACTGCCATATTGGATCTCATAGGATTCTGTTTCACAAACAATAAATGATTTATATTAATTGTTTAGCAACTTCCTTAATATCCCCATGTAAGCAGACTAAACTAAGTGAGGTTAAGGGTTTGAAGTAGAGTACCATCTTCTTGGTATGTGCTTAACTTTGATGACTTGTATCTTGAATGAAAATAGCAAGCTAGTTGCACTGTAAAATCATTATTAATCATTGTTACAAAAATAACCTCAAAATCCACTTTAATTAAATTAATCCTTCTAGATATTTCAAGACAAGATATTTCAATTAATTTTTAAGAAAGCTAATTTCACTATCCAAACAGCTATTAATCTATTTACTATATATAATTTCCCAGAATTCAAAATTTGAATGTAGGCTGAGTATTCCAGCAATAGCATTTTTTTAGTCGGATCCTAAAAATGCTGCAACTTATGTTCTTCTCTAAAACATCTGTTCAGAAGTGGGTAGGCGTGGTGAGGTCCAAATAGTAAGGAGATTGATGAAAGTTAGAGGAATTAGAAAGATACCCGCATGTAGTTGGATTGAAGGGCATAGAATGGTACATACTTTTTTGTGTAGGAGACAGATCACATCCACAAACATGGGAGAGCTATGCAAAATTAGAGAAATTGGCGTGGCAAATGAAGGTAGTAGGGTATTTCTAGATTCAAGATTTTTACTTAATGTTGTGGAATAGAAGAAAAAAGAATCATTTATTTGCCACCATAGTGAAAAGTTAGCAATTGCATTTGGTTTGTTAAACATGGCCCCTAGTACAACCATTTGAGTTGTTTAGAACCTTCTAGTATGTTTCGATTTTCACACTACATCTAAATTCATCTCCAAGATTGTTGCAAGAGAAATTGTTCTGAGAGATGTGAACCATTTCCATCATTTTAAATAGGAACAATGTTCTTGTGGAGAATATTGGTGATGCTAAATGAAATAATATGAAAAATAGGCTTGCATTATAATAATGTGCACTACATCAAATATCTTGTAATAACAGAGGGACATCCATCAAAGCATAATAGCAGGGATTTTTTTGTCATATGTTGTAGTTACAAGTGCCCTTCTAGACATACATAAAAATGTGGAAGCATAGACAAGGCAAGTGAACTATTTCAAAAAAATGCCTCAAAGAAATGTGATATCATGGAATGCCATGATTAAAGGATATGTTTAAAATGGGTTTTTTTTTCTAAAAAGTCCTTAGAAAATTTTAAGAAAATGCAACCAATGGGTGTAAAGCCCAACTCCTCAACCTTTGAAAGCGTCCTTCCTACCTGTGTGTGAATTGGAGCTTTAGATGAGGATATAAACCCATCAAAAGCATATTTGGAAGTAGATTTTTATCAAATATTGTAGTTGCAAATTCCACTTTAGATCACCAAAGATTTCACAAAAACTTCTACACAAAATTCAATAATGAAGAATTTACGCACAAATTCTCTTTTGAATGATGCGCAAAGCCTCCACCGCAACACCGTATGGTTTGTTGCTAGGCCTTGTGGTGATGTGATTCCCACATCACCACAAGGTCTAGCAATAGTGTGGTGTTGTGGTGGAGGCTTTGTGCATCATTCAAAAGAGAATTTGTGCATAAATTCATCATTATTGAATTTTGTGCAGAAGTTTTTATGAAGGCTTTGGTGATCCGAAGTGGAACTTGCAACATTTATGGTTGAATAAATAGGCAGATAAGGTACACCATCCATTCCACCAACTCTGCTAGCTCCAAATGGACCTATGACAAGTGATTGAAGGAATAAATTATAAAAAATATCATCCTATCTATTTATAATGTTTTTTCTAAGCATCAAAAAATTAAATAAACAAACTACAAAGAACACAAGTACATCTCTTAGTTGTATAGACCAAGACAATTCAAGCACCATTACACCACTCAATGAATACTAACTAGCTCCTAAGTCATGATCCAGATGACTCCTTTGGTTCCTTGTAGGTGGTCCTGCATATGAAAGATCTAGGTCCTAACAAAAAATCACAAAATTAAGGAGTTCAAACCAAGAATAAATGATATAGGGAAAATAACCTACAATAAAGACTTAAATTAAAATAAATAGACTACCAGATCTGAATATGGGTGCTTGACAGATCAACTCACATCCATTTGAAGTTGTCACCTAACAAAGTCTCAACTATGTTTCTTGTAAATAAGAAAAATGTATTTCTTATGGAAAGATGGCTTATCCATTTGAGAAGGTTCAGGTATTCATGAAATGAAATAGGGTTAGTTAAGAAGCACGTGGAGTCAATTCATCTTCTACAATGATTCTCCTACAATGTTTTACAAATGATACACATCTATACATACATTTGATAAAAGAACATTTAGGGATTGATACCTCACAGAGTTGCAGCTGCAGACATAAAAAACTATCACTAAGACTTAGATTCATCTACATATATACAACCCAATAATAAAATCCATAAGACTTTGATTTGATTTTCCCAAACTCAAGCTTTTAGCATGGGCCCTGGGCTACAAACTCTACAAAAGCACTCAACCCAAAAGAAACGGCCTAAATTTTCAAAAAATACTTCAAGCATGCACTGCTTTTGTTAGATATTGATTCAACTAAAAGACAAAGACCAAAAGCAACTAAGGCCTTATATTTAACTCCAATCTTTCAATAATTATATAAGTTATAGATCAGCCCATAATGTTTCATTTAGGATTTAAAATTTTACTTTTGAATAGCATGACAAACTTAAGTATGTATGGTTTCATAATAGGTGAAATACAACTAAACATTCATCATCAACAAGGAAATTATTTACTTAGAGCAGCAACTGGATAAGGAACTGGTAGCTGTGAAGGTGTGTCCACTGGCCATTAAGAGGTCCTAAAGTAGGACTAGGTCCTACTAGTGGAGGACCTACATAAACCATGAGAAATTCTGCATGATCATTATGAACTCTATCAAGTCATTAAAGGTATGCACAATCTTTTTAAGGGTTTGTGAAGTTTTCTAAGGGTTTATGAGACATTTGTAAGGTCTATATAGATAGACTTCTAGAAATCCTATGGAACCCATAATAGGCCTATACATGGCCCAGCCAAGTCAAGAATAGAAAGGTTTGTAGTCATTCATTAGGTTTGTTAAGCCATGAAGAATCTTTGAAGTTATTAAAAGGTCTACCAAACATTTCTAGGTCTGTCAAACTTTTATAAGGGTTTGTGAAGCATTTGGTGTATGTAATTATCTTTGGAGTACTTGTGGCATCATATGGAGAAATAAATGTCAACTAGGCAGAGAGTGACCATACAAAGGGATCAAAGATAGTGGTAGGATAAAGCGTAGGATGTTGTATGAAAAGCTTTCAAGTGAGAAGTAATAAAGAAAAATCAATCACCAAATGATCTTCATTCCCAAAAATAATGGGTAATGTTGGCAATGCATACAAGGGTAAGATTCCCATCACCATGAGATATTTCAAGCATTCAAAGTTTTTATATTCCTAAGAAGGTTTGTCAAGAGTTTTAGGGATATGTATAACCTAGGAAGGTCTGCATAATATTTTCAAGGTCTTTGTAAACCCTAAGAGCTCTATTAAACCCTAATAAGGTCTATCAAACCCTAAATTCCCATCCTTTTTATCAAATCTAGTGTTTACCATAGTACCGCTGAGTGCAAATAAGAGAGGTGTGGGCTAGCAGTGTTAACCGCCATCCCATGGGAGTGTTTTGACAGTCTGTACGATAGTGCGTTGAAGAACCTACCACCTCACAATGGTCTATCAAGTTGGCCTGTGGTAGTGGAGTATACATACCACCATCCTACGATGGTCAATGGAATGGCCTTGTGGTAGTATGATATACATACCACTATCCCACAATGGTCAATGGAATGGCCTTAGAGTGGTGCGGTGTATAACCCATAACACCATAACAGTCATGCAATGGGGTCTACGATATGACGATTATGCCTGGGAATGACAGACAAAGATGGAACTGTGAGAAAGGTCAATGGCGATTTACTGACGAGTAGGTTGTCGACACGTGGCATGAGGATGCTTCTTGATCTAAGCCATCAAAGTACCTATATCATGCATTTCTGGCTATGTAAATATCCAGCATCTTATGAGGTACTTTGTAGTACTCATTCAATGTCATGTCAAAATCTTCACACAAGACTTTCAGTTTCATGAGATCTGCCGTAATACAAACATGCAAAATTTTAGGGTTCCTTCGAAGTCTGGTAAAAATTACAAAAGTTCATGAAAACCCCAAAACTCTGCCCAGGGTAAATTCCCAACTTTTAACTTAGGAATTTTACCTTTTCAGAAGACCTAATCTTCCCTAGGACCAATTGGAAATTTGAGCATTTTGATATTGTGACCTTTTATACAAATTGTCCACACTTAAAATTTGAACTGTGAAACTTGACATGGTAAATTGACAACTTGAGAGATACATGAGACAACTTTTTCTTACATGGAAGACATTAAATTTGAAAATTGGAATTGGAAAATTTCATGACGACAGATATAAAGGCCAATGGTTTGGTAACTAACAGCTATGGCGTCTTGTTTTAGGGTGGAGAGTTGTTGGTTTAAATTAAATGTTTTTTCTTCCTTTGAGTCCCTTGTCCATTGTGAGTGTGTCTTCTATTTTAGGGGGGTTAAATTGAGATTATTTACTCTACATTGGTTCCATAGAATGTTTGTTGTCTTTTCTAACATCAACATTAGCAGAGTAAATTGGCCTAGGCATTTGAGGTGGCTTTCACAAAGAGCTAAGTGTTGAGGACGGTTATTGATATGGACAAATAGGGAAAGAATTATAGGTGGGAGTCCATGTGGTAGGGTTGTAGTAAGGCTTTAAGTCTCTAGATTGAAACCCATCAACCTTAAAAGGTGATGGCATTGCCTCCTTCAATTGCAAATGCAAACTACTAAATGACTATGAGGATTGTCTGTGTATATGCTTAAAAATGACACGATTCGGTCTAAATAAATATTCTTAATATTTATTCCCATCTAATTCTTCTATCAATAAATAAATAAACAAATTTATTTATTCGATTCATTTTCCTCTAAATTAATTAAATACTGAAATATTTAATTACTTCTTCTAAAGTCAAAATTAAATAAAATCTTTTATTTAATTAAATTCTTCCAAACAATTAAATAATTCTTAATTATTTAATTAAAGTCAATTCTTGTTACAAATTTAAATAAATCAATCAAATTTATTTAAATCCTCTCAATCTCCAAAAATAAAATATAATCAAATATTTTATTTATTCTTCCACATCATGCACAACAATTAAATAAATTTATTTATTTAATTTGCCTTCCTATCTTCAAAATATCTTCCAAATCTTCTAAAAATAAGTCTTCTTCTTCATGCACACAAAATTAAATAAATTATTATTTAATTTCTCTCAAATCATGCAAAAGCAAATCACAAGTTGAGTTAACTAACTCAATCAACCTTGTTTTTATCAATATCTCTTAAATTAGAAAAAAAACTTTCTAATTTATGAAGTCATATCTTATCTTTAGAAAAGAAAGCAGTTAACTCAAACAAAACAACTTTTGTGTGACACTTGTCTTCTTCTTATTTGTACACGTTTCTCAACTATTTTATACCATTGATTTTCTCATTCTTTCTATACCGTTGATCTTCTTTCTTTCAAGTCTATAAATTGAACCCAATTCTTCCATTTCATTCATCCAAGATTTTAGTATTGTTACTCTACAAGAATTACAGTGCACCTTTGGCACCCAAGTCATTCCTTTTTTCTTGCGATCAACTTGTTACCATATCACTACCATTGTTCTGAAGCTCATCTTCATTACAAAGCATTATCATAGTCATTCTCCATTGGCAATCTTGGAAGAACAAGGAAGTGCACCTTCTGAGGGCCTTATTCATACATGCAAGATCGATTGAGATAGGCAACCAATGGAAGCTATGAAGCTTTGAGGTTTGCAAAGTTTTTCGTCTTTTGTTTGTTTGATCTTGATTATTTCCTTTTTGTTGAGTTTTGGGTATTATTGATATTGATATATTGATTATTCATGTTTATTCCAATTTTCCCTTAACAGTCTGTAATGTTTAGAACATTGATGGAGCCAAACATTGTTGGAACAGATGGAAGGGTGTGCTTGGAGGTGACGATGTGTAATGTCTTTTTTTTGTAGTTGTAATTTGTACCATAAATTGCATATTTAAATAGGTGTTTAAATGTATAGCATTTATTGTGCCTAAGTAGAAATCAACCTAAGCCTATTCCAATTTCCCATCATGTTGCCAATGCCATCTCATTTCTTATTTCTCATTTCTAGCAGCATAGATTAGAGGACAGATGTGGCCAATGTTGAATAGTAATAGCACAAAGTTCAAATATGTAGTTAATCTTGAATAGTCCAAAATGTGAGAAGATACTGAGCAAAACCCTAAAAGATGGAAAACCTCACAAACTTGATAAATCAATTCTTATGAGCTCAATTCATACCATGAAAATCAATTCATAAAGAAACATTAAATTAGAAAATAAAACAATTTGAGTATATCCTCTGTAAATTGTAGCAAATATACTAAGATTATGGGGTAAGCTGCATGTTGATCAACACATAGGAGCACATAGAAGCCATGCAGTTATTGTAATAGTAGCCACAATTTGTAGCTTGGTTTCTTTGGGATTATTATTTCTTGGATTCTACCACTATAGAAGAAGCAATGTAGGTAGAAGAAGCCATATAGCAAGGGAAATTGATGGATCCTCAAAAAATCCTAGTAATGGTAATATATCAAGGCAACCCAGTGAGAACAGTAGCCCAGATTTGAGGAAAACTTTATCATCAAATCACATCAATCATCATGTCCCTACCATCCGTATTATAACATAGAAAGAAGCCTAAGTGTTCAATTACAGAAAAATTCAATTTGCTACAAACAATTTTAACCCTACTATTGCTATTGGCAATAGAAGATTTGGGTTAGTGTACAGACGTGTCTTGCCTGATGGTAGAATAGTGGCCATCAAATAGCTTGATAGAGGTGGAAAGCAAGGAGAATGTGAATTTAGAGTAGAGGTGGACCTTCTAAGCCATTTGTATTCTCCCTATCTGCTTGAGATGATTGGCTACTATGAATGGATTTGTAGATTTCACATCCTATTAAAGTAGTTTTGAAAAAAATAGTGCAGTGGGATGAAGTACTTTATGGATGAAGCTATTGAGAGAAAACAAATTACCCTCTATTTATTGTCATTGCAATCTATGATAATCTATAATAGAGGGTTTGGGCTCCTAATTTTACTCTTAGGACCATCCCATGGAAATATGTAATTGTACTTACATGAATAAGTGATTTATTCTTTAGAAAAAAAAGAAACCTGGGTCTTGTGGGATATAAGCCAGATGTTATTGCACAAGGGAAATTTATAGAATATGGAATAAAAACAAAACCAAATATTAGAATGCCATTGTGAAATTGATAAAGATGAACATTCTTCTGAATGTATTTCGTGAGTTGCACTCTATAAATCACAGTTAGAAATACAACTACTAATCACATGTAGAAACAAAACCCTAGAAACCAAAGAAATGAAAAGGATTATACTATTTTTTTTAAAGTGTGATGAATGTGTACCTATCTCCACCCTCGCCACTAGCACCCATGAGCTTGTGAGAATTGAGGAGCATCATTTTCTCCTCAGACATCTTCTACACTACAATGCTCTTCATGGCATACATATCAGCCACAACCAGAGAAAACCCATCCCCAACCAGTCCACACACACACTCCATCACACAACCACTGAAAACCCTCTTCCCTTTTCACTATCTGCAAATGCTTCTTCACTAAGCAACACACAGACTGTATACCAAAACTATTAAACTCGCCCTTTTCTTGTTCCCTTTCCTACTTCATATTTTCTTGTGTCCCTTTTAATGTATAAATAAAAATAATGTTTTGACTCTCTACCTAGTCCCTTTTACGTGACGTGGGAAAATCTTAAATTTGGCTTTCATTTTCCTAGGTTTTTAGTTTCTATGGGTAAAATTACCTCTTGGCTTAAATCATATTGTCTAATTTTTATTTGTGTGACTAATTATTTAGTTGTGTTTTTTACCTTATGATCAAATTAGTCATTTATTTAGTCATTTATAGTTGTGTTACAAAAAAATAGTAGAATTTAGTCATTTTTAGTTGTTGTGACTAAAAGTTTTAGTCACCTAGTCATTTATTTGCCAAATTCTACTAGTGTATCCTTGCAACCAACATCACAATCAGTCCATATGTACTTTTGGAGCACAAGAAAGAGCCTTAATGGTACAAAAATTTCACATACAATAAGCATCATTGGTGGAAGCATCTAACAACAACCCTAAGGTACAAAATGAGGATGCCTCTAGTTTTGATTTGATGTTGTGGACTCATGAGGATTTTTGTGCTATCAATCAGCATATGGATAGTGTAATTATTCCTATAAGTAGTATTGTAAACAACACTAGATCTAAAAAGAGATAGCTAGAGGATAGCCCTTGCCTATTGTGTTACAAAAAGAGTCTATTTAAAAGGCAAAAGTGGCCAGTACCGCAATTCCAATTTAGAGCAGCAAATGTTTTGCTATAAAAGAAATTCCATCAAACTCCAAAGCGCCTGAGCAAATTGTTGATCAACCAAAAAAGGGAACATGGGTTCCCTCAATGTATAAGGCAACTATTGTTCCACTAAATATTGTGGAGCAGATAAAGAAAACAAATATCAACATCTCAATGTGGGAAGTAATGTCAATCCCTTCTCAAAGGGATCTATTACAAGAAGCCCTAAGGCAATTCCCATTAGCTGAATCAGTAGCAACAGACCCATCGACAAAATAGAAAGAAAAGATCCCTGTCAGTCTTGTGCAACCAAGGGAAGAACAAGTAAGTGTTTCTAAGAAGATATCCCCTTTCTACATGTCCTTAATTATTGGCAAGTTTTTAGTGCACAATTGTATGATTGACTCTGGGGATGTGTTTCAGTCATGCTTAACAAGATAGTAGATGCATTAGGCATCAAATATACCCCTATTTCATCAGGGGTATTATAGTTGGATGGCACCTCTATAAACACTATAGGAGTGATCAAGGGACTAGACTTGACTCTACATGCATGTCCAAACTTGACTTTCAATCAAGACATTTCAGTCATTGATCTTCCTCTATTTTTTGTGATTTGTCTATCAAGAGACTTCACAGCCAAAATAGGTGGCTATCTTTCTTCTAACTAGTCACATATGATGTTGAGAACTAGATATGGCGCAAGGTTCACTATCAAGGTTGAACTAGTTTCAAATTATCATGTGGAGAACTATGACCACAACCTGGTGAACCTACATTTTCTGATTCAGGGCAAGGAAGTGCATGACTCTGAGTCTATTGAGGTGGAATCTTCACCTCTTCCAACCCCTGATCCTCTTCTCGATGAGTGGGCAAGGGATCATTGGGATTTTGATACTTATGACACTACTAAAGCAACTGATTTGGGGACCTACATGATCCATGAAGGGGATTCTTTAGTCCCTTCTATACTAAAACCAGATGATGACTCTAATGGCCCATGGAAAATGTTCTTTGATGGTGCCAAGAGCATAAATGGAGCTGGTATAGGGGTTTTACTAGTCTCTCTGACTGGTGAGAAATTGCATTTTGCTCATAGACAGTATTTTTCTTGCACCAACAATGTAGTAGAGTATGAGGCATTGGTTCATGGTTTGCTTATTGCTGAGAAGAAAAATATCAAGCATTTGGAGATCTTTGGAGACACTAAGTTGGTGGTCCACCAAGTCAAAGAAAAATGTGCCACAAAAAACCATCTCCTAAGAGCTTACAAACATAGAGTTTGGGTCATGTTTGAGGGTTTGGATTCTCTCAACCTACAGGTAATCCCAAGAAAATTAAATGGTAAGGCATACTAGTTGGCAATAGTTGGCACTTAGTTCTCTCCACCTATAGACCTCTTTTAGGGTCCCAATCAACATGTGAAAATGGTAATCAAGCCCTCTATTCTTGATAATGATATTCATTGGCAAATTTTTGATAGCGATGAGCAGATTGCAAGTTTCATCTCGAATGAAGTAGAATTCTCTTCCACGGCGTGGCCTAGGCTATAGGAAAGCTATGGTGATCAAATCATTCAATTCAAATTGAACAAGCTACCCAAGGGTCTAATTACTCTTAAGGCTATTTTTAGCCCGGATGATGAGTTCAGGGGTGAGAAGCAATATAACATTCAAAAGGGAAGATTACTAGAGGGTTGTCGTCACCCCAGATAAAGAGTTGTTGTTGGGAAAGGTATGTGGTGATGCTAAATAGTGAGAATGCATACGCCTTTCCTATAAGTACAACAATGTCCTAGCATGGACGTATAAAGTTTTGAAAGGCCTTAATCCAAAGGTTGAACAATTCCATCGATTTGGATCCAAATGCCAAGCCAGTCTATCAAAAGAAGTGGCCCATAAACCGTAAGATTGAGCCACTCATGAGAAAAGAGCTTACAAAGCTCATCAAGGAAAGGATCATCTTCCCCATCAAATATTCTACTTGGGTTGCCAATCTAGTGCCTGTGAGGAAGAAAATGGCAAGATAAGGCTCTGTGTGGACTTCAAGGACTTGAATCAGGCCTCCTTGAAGGATCATTACCCTCTTCCCTTGATGGATCAAATTTTACATACTATTGTAGGCATAGAGGGGTTTTCATTGTTTGATGGCTTTTCTGGCTACAACCAATTTTTTGTCAAAGAAGATGATAGATTTAAAACAGCATTCACAACCAAATGCGGAACCATGGCATATGAAAAAAATCATTTGGTCTATCTAATGCTAGTGCCACATTTCAGAGGGCAATGGATATTTTCCTTCAAAGGTATTATAAACAAGTTCATCTTGATTTATCTGGATGATATTACAATCTTTTCCAAGAGAGGAGAAAATCATATGGAGCCTCTGGAGAAAGTCTTCCAAAGGTACAGAGAGTTTTGGTGTCTCTAAACCCTAAAAAATGTATTTTTGCTATTGCTTAGGGTAAGCTTCTGGACCATCTAGTGTCTAAGGATGGGATCTCCATAGATACTGAAAGAACATCAGCTCTTCTTGCTCTTCCTCTACCTGCTCATAAAAAAGCTCTGCAATCTTTTCTGGGACAAACCAATTTTTTTAGGAAATTCATTCCTAACTGTGCTATCTTGGTAAAGCCTCTAACCCCTATGCTCAAGAGAGATGTTGTCTTTAGATGCACTAAGGGAGAGATAGTTTTGAGAAAATTAAAGAAGAGATTGACCAGTCTCCTACTCTCATGAACCTAAATTATGAGAAAGACTTCATCCTTATGCACATGGAGGAGAGAATAACAATGTTGTTGTCCTGATGCAATAAAATGAACAAGGAATGGAGAATCCCTTGGCCTTCTTCAGTCAAACCTTGAAGGACTATGAGGTCAGATATAGCCCCATGGATAAACAAGTATTTCTCATTGTTAAAGTTTTGAAAATATTCATCTATATGCCGACAAATAAACATATCAAAGTTCTACTTTATCATCATAGTGTGAGAGATTATATAATGGGTATTAAGATTAGTGAAAAGAGAGCTAGCTAGGTCACTAAGATCCTAGAGTATGACATGATCATCAAGGTGACTAAGTTGATTAGAGGTAGAGATTGTGTGAACAACTAGCTCAGACTTCTGTAGATGAAGTGAGTTCATCTTACCACTTCAACCTATAGCTAAGCCATCAGCTGTGAGTTCTTGGACAATAGACATGGCTAGACTCCTATCCACTGGTGAGTATCCCTATGGATTGGAGAAAACCAAAAGAAGAAACTTCAGGGTGTAGTATATTCCTTATGCTTTGGTATATGGTGTTCTCTTCAAGTGAAATTTAGATGGAATCTTATTGAAATGTATAGAAGAGGATCAAATTAATAGAATACTCAATGAGTTTCATGTTGGCCCTACTGGTGGCCATTTCTATTCAAGATCTACAACAATGAAAATAATGAGGGAAGGTTACTTTTGGCCCACATTATTCAATGATGCTCATATATGGGTAAGAAAGTGTAAAGAGTGTGCTCTCTTTGAAGGAAAGAAATGATTGGTAGCACTCCCACTCCATCCTATTTAAATAGATCAGCCTTTCTCATAGTGGGGATTGGACCTCATTGGCATGATAAACCCCACTTACATTGCTGGTCACAAGTGGGTTTTGACTGCAATAGACTACTTCACTAGGTGGGTTGAAGGAATCCCACTTAAAGAAGCCACTAAGTCAGCAATCATGGATTTCCTGGAAGAAATCATGACAAGGTTTGGAGCTCCTCGTACCATTATTTCTGATAATGCAAAAGCATTCATTGGTTTTAAAATTGTTGCTATGGCTCTTAAATACAATGTGTTCATGAAGACTTCATCCAACAATTACCCTTGAGGTAATGGACTAGCTAAATCTACAAACAAGAACCTATTTAGAATTCTAAAGAGGACTATGGAAACAAACCAAAGGCAATGACACAACCAAATTAGATTAGCTCTTTGGGCTAATAGGACAACATACAAGAGAGCCATTGGAAACTCTCCTTTTCTTCTTGTGTATGGAAGAGAGGATATATTTCCTACATCTTTAGAGCTTCCTACATAAAAATGGCTTAGCAATTAGAATTGGAAGGAGAAGATGTCAGGTCTAGTAGAATGGCTGAATTGACTGAACTAGAAGAACAAAGATAGTTGGCCATGAATACATTGGAAGAGCATCAAAGGTAGACCAAAATATATTTTGACAAAAGGGACAAGGTTCAGACCTTCAATGCGGGTGATCTTGTTCTGAAATGGGATGCTAACCAAGCCAAACCTAGAGGCCACAGTAAGTTTGATGCACTTTGGAGTGGGCCATATATGATCATCAGCCACAAGAAAGGCAATGATTTCATTCTTTCAAGGCTAGATGGTGAAGTTCTACTGATATCAGTCAATGGGATCCATCTCAAAGCTTACCATTAAGGTTAGTCTAAGATTCTATACATATTATTATAGTTTTATTTTTGCTTTAGCTTTCCCTTCAATAAGTGCTTTTGCATAGGCTACATTGTCATTAGAAGAATTTAGGCATCGTTTCTTTTTTCTATTATTTAAAAAGGTAGGGTTTATGTTATTTTGACCTATTGCCATCATGTTTAGACTCCATGCCCAATGGATTCTTAAGGCCACTTGTCTATTTTTTTAGCAGGCAAACACCCCTAAGAAGTTACCAAAATGTTGTCCTATTTTGCTTCTGTTACCATTTTTTGACCCCAGCTCAAAAAATTGGCTAAGTAGATTTATTACTTATCATTTTGAATGAGGTTTGATTTATTTCTATTATGTGCTAGTTGCATAGATGATATGACAAGTGTAGTTCAATTGTTCAGATGTAGAAAAGAAAAGTTTCAATCATTGATTGCATTGCAGAGAAGTAAAAGAGATAAGTATTCATTCACCACAGTGATTGTTCATTTACAATTTTGAATACATAAGAGAACAAACATTGAATTGAAGGAAACTAAGACATATCAGATGTCCCACACAAGCTGTGGGTTATAGCTGAACTCATGCAAATACAAGTAAAACACTATGCATCTAATGAAGAAGAGGGAAAGACATAGCCATCATTGCCTTGTTTTGGTTGATCTTCATAGAAGCCTCCAGTCCTGCTCCTGAGCTCACAATGTGCTTGAAAAATGTGGGAAAGGTCCCGTTAGAAGCTCTGGTTATGAAAATCCTTCATCAATCAAGAGAGACATAATACTTTAGTTGTAATGCATTGATAAAATGAGAACATCCATGTGCAGAAGGAATTGAAGAGAAGAAAACAAAGAGCATCATTGTTTTATTCTAATCTATTTGTTTCATGTGTAGGTATAGGATAAGTCATGTGGATGGTTTGAAGACATTTTAGCATGTGTTATAAAATGGGCTCCCACAAGGGTTGAGCTCAACGTGCTACCCCAGTTCTCAGAGGAGATGAATAGATGAAACATATCAAATGAGTGCACAAGCTAGATCATTACTCGTCCATGGCTATCAGTTCACAAGGTGAAATGACCACCATACACAAGTAATGATTTAATAGGCTGTCTGATGAGGTGTGAGACTAAATCAAAGGTATTCTCAATATTAGAGTATCCATTACATTGTCATTATGTCCATTTGCTTTTCCAAGATTATATATTGTCTTCTGTATGCATTCCAAACCATCATTTTTGGGATAGCAAAAAGAAATAAAGACAGGCATACTTACAAAAGATGAAAATGTCACATTTGAATAAAAGTATGTATGAGGATATAATCATGTTATGACATGTGTTAAAGCTATAAACTAAATAACAGCAGCTATGAGAAATAAACATCATACAAGAAGTATCAAGTTGTAGTTCAATTCAACATAGGTAGTCAAAGAGAAGGAGTCATAATTAGAATAAAGAGGAGCAGTTGCTCCTATATACTTTGCCTCATCACAAGAAGAGCCTACTTGATCATTTTCATATCACAGATTAGACAAATGTATCCATATAGAGGAGGAATGAAGTGTAGATACAGAGCTAAATTGATCAAAGAAATGTCACATCAAGAGGTGTCAAGTGCCAGTACAAAAGGTACAATGATCCATAGAAGGATTCATATCAACGTCACTCAAGTACTGTTACACTGTCATAGTTGCTTTTTCAAAGCATAAAAAGTGTATGATTTATCAAATGCCAAAGAGGATGACAAATCAAGTGCCATAACAACATGAGTGAAGTGACAGACTTCTATCCAAGTCTTAGAGGATGCATATTGATACTCCAGGATGGCCATAGGACCCCAAATGCATCAAGAGATAAGCAATGAATATACACAAGAACAATCAGGAGGAGTATCAAAAGCAATCAAATCATGCTTATGATTACAATCCAAAACATGAAGTGCAACCATAAAAATGAACTGTGATTATTTAGGACAGCATCCAATGCAAAAAGACAACTGTCATTTATAAGGGGGTACAAAGTTACATAATAAATACAAGATAGAGTACATATAAAGATGGGTGTATTTCACATCAGGTGTTATTACTCCTATCTCATGAGCGACATGAAAAGAAATCAAGTACATATTTTGTCTAAATTCATATTGCATTTGTAAAGTAGTCATGTGTTGTTCATTATAAAAGTTATAAGTGCATATGTGGGATAGTCAAGTGTCATGCCACATTAATGGAACATGATGCAAATTTAACTATGCATTGCACATCAAAGAAGGAATAATCTGCCATCTATAATGTATATAGGTACATTGCACCTTATCACATATTGCTGAATTGAAGAGCATTGCTAAGAGATGTACAAACATTGATCACATCATATTACATTTGATGCAACAAGACAAGGAACAATTTGACTACATCATAAGGATTTCCATGCCTTCTGTATGTTACAAAGAGCATCATCATTTCAATATGCAAACATCTATGTTCATTTGTAGCTGTGGCAAAAGAGGAGTTGTTACATTAATTATGCCAAATCACAGTTGCAAAAGGAACAATATTACACCATGGTGTATGTTGTAGGAAACATATATCATAATGAGTGGCAGCTATGGTAAGGAAAGGAAAGTATCTTTATCATGTTATGGATGAACAAAATGAGAGAATCTACAATAGGCACATCAAGCCATTCGATACATGAATAAGCATTAAGAGACCAATGCCTTACTAAAAGGTGTAGTCATACAATTGGATGGCAAGATAGATGCCTTAAGAGATCATTTATAATCATTAGGAGCACTTATCAAGTCATGCTACAGGTACAGATCAAGCCGACTAAAGTTTTCAATGAATATATACAAGAGCTATGACAGAAGCTAAATCATTTTCTATAAGCAAGAGTGTTTAAGCCACTTCCATGTATGCAAAAGGAAGCCATAAAAGAACTCAGTTTTTGCTCATACCCATTTGAGGGTTTTGTTCTAAAGTTGCAAAGAATGAAGGAGAAAGTTGAAACTCCATACCATATTAGCACATATTGCTCAGACTTAGGTATATGTAAGTGTATTTGAACAGAGGGAAAGATATAGCCAGCCATGGTGATAGAACCATGTTAGGGTTTTGAAATGATAAATACAGAGTAGACAAAAGTAAGATGGAGCTTTCCATACATTTGAACAAGAAAATGCATGCACAAACATCACGACCTTCATGGCTTTTGATAGATAAATATCACATATGAAGAGCCACAGCCTGGAGAAGATAAGGAGTTTCATCTACGAGGTTGTGTTTTACAAACTCAGAGATGGAGGATATAGTTTGACAATCCTCTGCATATAGAGGTGAAGGGAAAAGAAGAACAACTTGAAGTATATAGCTGTGGCTACCAAGAGGTCAAATCTCATAGTATTGTGCATAGGAGTTGAGCTTCGGAGAAGACAAAGAAATGAATATGCAGCTGTAGCTCTTTACACTGTCAGAGACATTAAAAGTCATGTTAACCCAGTAAGGGTTTCAAGAAGAAAAAACTTGAAGGTTAGATTCATGCCAGAGGATCAAGCCATTAAAAGACAAAGATTGCACCAAGTGTTATCATGCTGATCCATGCTCAAATATGCTACAGAAGGATGAGTATATGGATAGAGTTCAATTGTCAGATCTATAGAATGCCATTGGAATGATAAAACAACTGAGGATATACTCAAAAGTTGGGTCTTCTAAGAGAAACTTACCTTCTCAATGATGCTAGGCCACATGGTCCTTTCTTTTGTTTCATTTCCCTCTCCAATGAAGCTCACAAAATGTAGTTGTGATAGCCCGAAATGTAGAAGAAATGACGGTTGAAAGAAACACAAATGAATTCATCAGAAATATTGTAGAAAACCATGGCTCAAACGGCCATTTTCTATTCAGAAAATGGAGGTAAACAAGAATGTAAGTCATGTATGCCAAGATAGGTAGGGTTACCTTCGAAATCTATAAGGAATTCATGAGGTCGTGCCCAGGAAATGCTAGAGGAGTCCAAACTTTTGTGCATGAAACCCTCATTTCCAGTGGCGGCTAAATGTGCAAAGCCCTTACACCAAAATTACAAAATGCAAATAGCCCGAAATGTTAGGGTGATGGTATTTTGTGGTTAGGGTTTCAGAATCCCTAAAACCATTTGCACATTGCTCACATTTTTTCCATATACCAATACCAATGGGGTCAACACTTAGCATTCATAATGCCTAACAATCATAAAGAGAAGGGGCCGACAATATGATATATATTTTTTGTTTCACAAAGTCAAAGGTGGGTATCATTAGTGAACAGGGTTTATGTCTTTGATAAAATTTCAAACCCTGATTTGCTGTATGGCTGACACAATAGTGGAGTCAAAGTATCTTTTGGCTATGCATGTGGTTGAGTGTCTTTGACCTCCCACTTATGCAGTTTTTATTCCTTCACATTTTCATGTGTATGCATAAAGATCAAACAAGAACCTTGTGAGTATGAAAAGTATGTAAGATGAAGACATGGTCAAAGGAGTCAATGCAACATGGTGGCACTATAGAGGCAGTGAGTTGGCAATTTTCCAAGGCATATGCAGAGATGAGGTGGCAAAAATGTGACATAGAGGCCATGGTGTCAATCCTTCAAGGCTTTTTTTGTTTTGCAAATATATGTAATATTTTCATCATCTTTTTATGATTTTTATAGAAAATCATTAGTGATATCTTGTAAATATCTCGACAAAATTATAAACTAGATATCATTTTCTTTTTGCAAAAATCATATCGATAGGATATTGATTAAAATTGCCATATCATTGTAAAGTTAATTTTAAAGCAATGAAATTATGAATTACTTTTAAAGTTTAAATATTTTTAGGCAATTTATAGGCTAATAAAATATATCAAATATTCCATTTTGATTTGCTTTATTTATAGCCATATATTACAAATTTTGGAGCTTTCATGAGCAGACAAAGGCAGTTTTATGGTGGGACCACATCAGAGGGCAATTTTGTGGCTTTACTTCATAGATTGGTGGCAGATTCAGTGCTTTATTTTTGGTTTTCATGAGTAGCTCGAAAATGGATTTAGGGTCTATTTTTAGGAGTTTTTTCAGCTTTCTTCATAGGAGATCATTTGGAGACATTTATAGGAGAAAAAATTAGTTTTTTCTTAGTCAGTTAGCATTAGTTTCTTCTCTCTTATAGATTTGTATACAGCAGTTGGCTCACACATTTTATTTTTATGCATTGTATTCCTTTTAGTTCTAATAGAAAATCATCTTGTTTCACATACATATTTGCAGTCTTGATCTGATGTTATATTGTGACTATTTCAGTCCTTTATTTTGTCTCAATACTATTAAAATTTAGTTTCTTCCTTGTTGCAGTTTGTGTTTGACACCAAAACTTGTTGCAAATTACTTAAGGAGTAACTATCACTGGAACTGTGAGGATTTATGTTAAAGGATCTGCTTGTGAATGATAGAACTTCATCTAGTTTAGATTTCAAAGTTAGTTTACATTTTAGTTACATCTTTTTATCCCTTGTCCCCTCAAGTCAGTAGTTTAGAAATTATAAGAGAACCAGCTCACTCTGGAGATTTGTTCTCATGAAAGGAGACCCACATTTGAGAATGATGTCATGTTTTAGCAAGTAGTTAAGTTTTCACAAAGCTTAACAAGGGTGCATACTTGAATTGACAATGGTTTTTGGTATGCCCAGTGGGACAAGTTGGACTATTTCAGTCCATAGTTTGATCATTTATCACTGATATTTGGTGTGTATCAGCAAATCCAGCCTTTGGAGGCAAGCAACTAGTGTACATGGCGACTCTACATGTTATTCTTCTAGTTTCAAGATGATTAGTTCATATCATCCTCTATATCATGATGGTGTTACTAATCCAACATCTTATCAGTTGTATCAGAGAAACCATGCGGCTAGTTTTACTCTGAACAACCATGCGACAATAGCATATGAGCATGCACATCATGTTTACCAGCCACCCACCCCTACTCAATCTTCTAATCAGCGAACACTGAGGGAGGATGCAAGGATAAAAGATACTTTGGCATTCATCTTGGAGCAGATAGATGAGATCCATAAGCTGTGAGAGTACAACATGCACCAGGATGAAATAACCTATTAGGCATATCTTCATGAGTAGGAGTTGGAGGCACAAAAGGTACATTTTGAACAAGAAATAGCAGCTAGAGAACAACAAATGATGGTTTTACTCCACCAAAAGCATAGGCAACAAATTCAAGTAGATCATGTCATTCAAAATTAGCCCTTTCAGGATGAGGTATGTGAGTATAATTTTGCATGTTTCAATCAAGGTGAATCTATTATCCCTGCCGAGGTCAAGATTCCCAGTTTCAGAAACCATTTACCCTTACAAGAACATAGGTTGGTACAGTCTAAGCATATTATGATTCAAAATCAGCCACCTTGTGAGATCTTTATTTCTAATGAGGAGTGGGAGACATGAAAGAGATAGTTTGAAGAGAATCTCGAAAGAGAAGTAGCTGTACAAACCAAGCTCTTGCTCGCCCAAGCCCAAGCAGCCCCTGTTGTCCTAGAACACCTTGCTCAGGAAGAGGTACATAAGTACAACTTTCCAAGTTTCAGACAAGATAAGCTTCTTAATACCCCTAAAGTAGAAACTCTGAGTTTCAGGCCACTTGAAGAATCCTCTTCCTACCAAGTAGGAGAGCTTGAATGCTAACAGACTCCTCAGAAAATCATAATCCCAAGTCTCAGAGGATCTGATTTTGCTAAGGAGCCTGTCAGCATTTGAGATAAGTTTGTTGACCAACAAAATAGAGATAGGCCGGTGAATTTACTGCATGTAGCTTTAGAACAATACCAGTTAGAATAGAAAAGGATTGAACAAGAGAGGATCCCTTCCGATGAATCTATCGATGTTTGCACTGAAGAGGTTCCTTGTGTTGAAAAAGATGTTAGAATTTTTTCAGAAAATCAACTGGTGCAAAAGGATGATTCACCTAAAAAGGCTGCTACTGTGTACAGAGCAAGTAGATTCAAATTTGATACTAAACCCTTTGAATTTTGATTCATTTGAAATTTTTTCTAAAACTGTTCATAAGATGCATGAAAGCAGGATGTAGAAGTTGCAGGGTGAAAACCGTCAATTGCAAAGACCGAAAGCCCAAGTCTCATCTGAGAAGGCTCCAGATCATGAAGAAGATCCAGTAGCCTTGCAGATCATCAATAAAAAGATCTTGGACAACACAGCATGCTCTTTTCAACATTTCCAACAACTAACCTAGGCAAACAATGGATTTTGCCTTACTAGAGAAGGGTTAATATTTTTTATATTAATTACTATTAAATATTTATTCAAATTATAAATTACATCTCTTGAGTAAATTACTACTCGTTAATTGCATCTCTTGAGTAAATTGTACTACTCGTTCAATTGATAATACTATTATTTCGTGAAAAGAGTAACTATTGACAAATTAGGTGTTTTACACCACTAGCACATCTCTGTAATGTTTTCCAATGGTATCTTTAGCTAAAAATGGACACTTCCAAGCCCCTGAACAATTTTCATCTAATTGAATAAGCAATTATTATAAGTAATAAGTATCCAATATCCTATGCAACGTCACCCATTTCTATGCAGACATAATAACTCTACCTCGTGTGCACACAATCATGATACTGCAAACACTAAAAAGAATCGATAGCAAATGTATTACCACAAAAGCTCATAAATGCTAGACTAAAATGTTTAACATATAACACAACCAATTAGAAGAGTAGCCATAGTGAATAAACTACTAATATGAACAATTTCATCTTTTGAAATAAAATGCAACATATTGTAGATCAAATTCAAAAATTGCCAGAAGTTGTAATCATAATATAAGACTTTGCCAACCCATATCCAACCATGTTAGTTGGAGAAAATCAACTACGCGATTTGTGGGCATCGAACCATCCATTGTTTCAATAGAGTTTCCAATAAATACAAATTATAGTTATGACACATTTTTAAGTACGAAAACACCAAGTTATAACACACTCTCCACAATAATGAATTGACTCTGAGGGTAAAATAGCAATATTCAAGGATATCCTGCAATCATGGATTCTCAAGAAATTACAACCCAGCAGGAAGTCAATAAATGGACTACCACATGAAAGTGTTAGAGATTAAATGAATAACTATAAGAGTGTATGTGTTGGTAGTTTACTTTTGTGCTATTAATAAGAGTTTTAGTTGTGTGAATTAGTTTTAGTTAGGTGTCAATAAATCTGAGTTAGATGTCATGTTAGATTCTAGATTTATAGGGAGTTGTTGATTTCCTCTCCTATTATAAAATTGTAATCTCTTTGATCAATAATATATGTTGCATTTGTTTTGTTCATATTTTTCTCAATATTTTATTATGGTATCAGAGTTGGTTTGGGTGTGACTCCACCATTGGAGTGCCCAAGAATATGAAAACATCTTATAGAAAATTAAGTTTGCTGTAGAGAGTGTTGTGTAGTTTTTTTTCTCTTTTTTCTACTTTTAATATTCCAAAATTGAAGATACAGTTTGCAAAAGAGCTGCCACCGCCCTACCGGTGTATATGTGTGGTGATATAGGAGAAATGTCAAGCCCATGATGCAGCAAAGATCTTGCATTGCATACAAGGAGATGGTGGGGTGTTGTGTGGTGCACTTCATGGTGTAGTAGGCATGGAACTAGATGCCCAACTGCTTGCAGAGGCAGACAAGAATGCTTTGCGCAGATGAGTGGTAGAAAAAGATGGCAAGTTGCATGCTAAAGGTGCTAAGTCAAAGCATGACATACCTCCTATCAATAAAGTAACTTGGCCAGAGTTAGCACAACAGTATATCTTAGTTGTCTCTACATTGGATATGTGTGGTTCATGGAGAACCTTTTATTTTTTTTGCAATGATCTGCTGTTTCGAAACATTAATTGTTGAAGCTTGTACATCCAGTGCAAGGCCAATCTAAATATTGTGATCACTATTTTGTTGTATGAGATTAGCAGCTATTCTCTTTATTTTTGTTTTTCCTGTGTTAGAAGGAGACTCTACAAAAAGGACTAGAGCGATTGACTTAAAGAGGACTATCAACTATGTGTTCTATTTGGGAAAGAGTAAAGAGGGAGTTATTGTTATGGTTGGATTTGTAAGGTATGAAAGAAGAGGAAATCATTCAATTATTTGATAGGATTGTTAGATGTTGTGGGGATCATCAAAGCACAATTTAGAAAAGGTTGTCAGAGGAAATATGGGTTCCTCAACATGCCTCCATTTATGGTGTTGGAGGAGTGGTGCATGAGATTTCAAAAGAGCAATGTTGTGCTCATGTGAGAGTTGGAGTTATTTTAAGTTATTCATTAAGAGGGGATGTTAGAGATTAAATGAATAATTGTAAGAGTGTATGTACTGGCAATTTACTTTTGTCCTGTCAATAAGAGTTTTAGTTAGGTGTCAATAAATCTGAGTTAGATGTCATGTTAGATTCCAGATTTATAGGGAGTTGTTGAGTTCCTCTCCTATTATAAAATTGTAATCTCTTTGATCAATAATATATGTTGCATTTGTTCTATTCATATTTTTCTCAATATTTTATCAGAAAGATGTTTAAACACTCATTTAAATAGTTTCAGGCCAGATATCTAAAAGTGTTAGGATTATCTTCATCTTTTTCCAGGTATTGCCACATGATTAGGTCTTCAATTCACTTTTTGATTATCTTACTGTTGGGCTGCACGAAAAAAAATGTTAAATTTAGTAAACTAACAACATTATTTCATAAGCAAAATAGTCATTCTACTACATTAATGTGGCAATATATTCAACATCTAGTGGACAATTCACCTTGAACATTTGTCCAAGTTGCTCAACACACTCCATAACAAGCTGTTGGTAAGCTAAAACTTTTCTACTCTCCATGATTCTTACAATTGACATATCAATTGCATAACATCTATCTTTATCTGCATCCTCGATCATTTTTTTTTCTCATCCACTGGTGGTAGTGGAATCTGCAATCATGTAGAAGCCATTTATCATGTGAACCTTGAAACACATTATTTGTTGTTAAAACAAACAATGAAAGTGGTATACAATTGTTGTATTAGAGCTCAAACCTTAATTTCCCTCTTCTTATCAGTGAATTTTGAATTGAATTCGAAGTAATTTGTTTGTGCCACAGTTTTTGTGTTTGGCTCTTTATTGAGAATTTTATGTTTTTGCAGATGAAAGAGAATGTAGCAGTCTGACAATATCCTCATCAGTCAAATTCAATTGAATCTTAACTTCTAAATAACTTAGCCTTTCTGATGCATTGAAAAGCAATAGTGCAGATGCTTGTATATCATCACCACATGGGAATATAGTAAATTACTTAACAATAAGACAAAAAAAAATGAATTCAATAAATATCAAGGAAAGTGATAATGACAAACATGATTTGTTCACTTCTATGATTTATGTTAGAGCCATTCTATAACCCACCAATTATAGTTTTCCTTTAGATAAAAAAAGTGTATGTTGAAATTAGTACATTCATAGAACTATGGAATGAATCAATGTAGAGTCAAAAAAGATTAACCATGACATTAACCTTGCTTTAACAGATACTGAAATTAGGAATTTACAATATTAACTCTAGTAGGAAATGACCTATAATGCAATTTTATGTTAAATTAAAGAGCAAAATAAATCATAATTGAATCAAAGAATCCAATTTCTAGTAACCAACCAAAGAGGCAATTACCTGGTAAGTAGTAACAACAAGTTCCATAGGCTTAGGGTCAAAATTCCCATTAATATTACAAGTACCCAAAGAATATATCCATGTAAACTGTCTATGCTTTGTCTTTGTTTGATAGAATTCCTTAAACACCTCTACGCATTTTACCTGTATTGCAGTAGCAAAAGTGTAACAACCCTCCCTTGCCTTTTGATAGTCCTATGCGAAGTTGGTGAGTGAGTTTAAGAAGGAAGATAATATCTGGCTGTCATAGATGTAATGGAGCAGGCTGAGTCAAACACCTTGGGAAGAGGCCCTTGAAATTAAAAAAAAAAGGAGATGTCAGATTTCTTTAACTCTTACCTTGCCATATACGATGGCTCTTGGGAGGAGTAGGTAAAAACTGTTTTAATGCTAGGAGGAAAATATATTTTAGGTAGATGGAGAGGGCAATCAAATAAAGAGGAGGTAGCGTGTAGAAAGAGGGATGACGACTCCATTTTAGGGGGAGTTAATGAAATGAAAAGATCAGAGAAACAGGAATGCATCAACTTGGGAAGGAAGAAAGACTGGTATACGTTAAAAAGGTAGACAGAAAATAGGGATAGAGAACCAAAAAAATGGATGGATTGGCATGTTTGACGTGAGAGGAGGGGAGTGCGACAGGAAAAAGAGATCCAGCTTGTGCATATCCTGCATTCATTGCGTCCATGAGAGCGCATCTCTTTGAGTTCCAATGATGGCATAGATTATCAATGGGAAGGGCATTGCCCAATCCATTCATGACAAGATCGCAAAAGATGTCTCAGATCTCTCGAACAACTATGGCAAGGTATTTAACTCTTGATTTTTATCATACTCTTTTGTTCAGTTATCCCCTTTATGGAATGGCGGATCTTTAGAACACTCAACAATGGCGTTTATATGCACTGTGCATCCCTACCATGAAATATACAACCAATAGGAAATCTCAGTAGCATTGATTTTCTTTTGAAACCATACATATATGAAAAAGGGCCAATCTGACCTCAACCCAATTCTTTGAGGATATTTACAACTCTTTAAAAAAAAATAGCAAATATGTAACCCGTTTTCTCACTTCTTATCATTGAACACAAAATAGAAGTTGTATAACCATTTCATCAATCCGTGTTGTGCTTAACCTGCAATTGTGGCAGTCCATGAAAAATGCCTCTTTGAGGCATTCTGCCAAACAAAGCACGTGCCTTCTCTGTGCTCCCATTTGGCACAACTAGGGAGGGTAGAGGAGTTTAGCTCTACACCTCCCTATGGCATTCACTTGAAGCTTTCTAAAGCCTTTATATTAGATCCATTTTGTGAGTATCCTGCAATTTCTGATGTCCATGAGACCGCATTCTTTGAGGCATTCTATCAAACAGTTAACATGCCTAGTTATGCTTCCATAGTTAGCATACCTATCTAACAAATCCATTTGTGCATATCCTACAGTCATTGCAGTCCATGATAAATCACCCCTTTCGGGTGTTCTATCAAACCATTTGCATGCCTTGACTAATCTCTTCATCTACTTCTTAGATGTATTTGCAACTATGTGTAATTTTTTAACAACCATAAAACAAAACAAAAAGAAAATGTATTGTTGTTTCTGTAATATGGAACCTATGGACAGGAGTAAGAAGAACAAAGGAGTTTTTTAGTTCTTTATGCTAAGATATGCTCATATTCTGCCACTAGGGATATCCAAATCCTCAATACATTAGCTTGCCTTCATTATTAAAGATGAGCAAATTATTCTCAGACAAATATGTTCAATAGAATTCTTAAAAAATTAAACTAAATTAGAAAATTATTACTGCTCTGTAATGTTTCTGCACATTAAAGAATTGAGATATTGTAAATGAAATCCTTTGAAAATAAAGTTATCAAATGATAGCTTAAAGATTTTAAGGTTCCTAGAAAAATATTTCAAGCTGTGGAGTACTTCTGCAAAATTTTAAGGTTTCAAAGAATTGTAAAATCCTTTGAATCCAAAAATTCCTTTTTAGGGAAATATGAAAAGTTGTTTAAGCTAGGTGAGCATTTTTCTCACTACAAAGACTTGATATGACTGTAACAAAAATTTTAGGATATAGAGCTTGGTTCAGGATAATATAAGAGTTCGGTTAAAGTTTGTAGGATTGAGTAAATCTTTAATGCTGCCCTATTTCTCTTACAACTTTCAAAGACACGAATTTTGAAATCCTATGAATATAGAGTTTCCATACAGGAAAAAAAAAAAGAGGAACCATGTTAAATTATTTAGATGGATTTAATTGATGTTAACATGGATTGTGACTGGTTATTGAATTGTTTTGAGTTGGTTTTATATACCTTGTTTGGTTAAATGAGATGAGCTTAGGTCTAGTATATTGAGTCCTCATGCATGGCCTTGAGCACTTGTAAACTTGAGCACTTGTAAAGGATAAGAATGCATACGAGAAGGCCGGTCCATCTACGAGACATTGATTTGGGCATATGTTTGAGTCTCCTCATCTGATTGAGTAGTATACTTGGTTCTATGTGGTGCCATCCCTTTGAGAACGCATGATGACTTCCCATCCGATCTGTACTCTAGTGTCTAGTGCCTTGGTAGTTGTGAGTAGTACCCAACATTCTATTTGATGAGTATCTCGATGTTATGACTATGGCATTATGCATTATTTTCCATGCCTGCTCTGTGATTGATGTGAGTGTTGGCCATCCTGTATACCCTTACCTAGTTATTTCTGCTTGGGCCTTGTGACTACCTCCGAGCACGGTGGGGTGGTCTCTTTTGAGTCCACATGGTTGGGAGGTGTTGCCACCGCTATTGGGGACTGGCAAACAAGTTATCAGAGCACTAGCTTGGAGATGTTCTCTTTCTTTCTATTACTTTATTAGTCATGTACCCATTCAGTTATTGTATCATTCATGGCTATGCCATTGTCCTTGTTTATTCCTTAATGTAATTTTGTACCCTCTTGCGAGAGATGATGTAAATTATAATAATGAGAAGATATGTGATGTTGCCTCTTATTTGACTGATGGATTCCGATGTGGGTATCGGATCCACTTGTACTATGGAGTTTATGGATTCATGTTTATATTTGGAAATGGGATTAGGAACATTTGAATTGGTGTTTAAAATGAATGTAGTTTATTAATGTTTCTCTGGAGAATGATTTAGTCCTCTCCCGTGGGTTGTGCATTCGGCCATACTTGGCCATGAATGTTGTCGACATATCATATCGGCAACCGTTTCATGTGTATGTTCTCACTTGTTATTCAAAAAAAAATTATCTTGTTCTCTTTTGGCCCTCACCCTTCAGGGTTCACGGGGTGAGATGTTACATCTAGTATCAGAGCCCATGTTCACACACTAGGAGCTCTAGCGTACTTGAGCCTTCTATGTTTCGTTGTGTTTGGCGTGTGTGGTGTGAGCTTGTTATATCATTCTTATAGCCTTGATTTCTTTCATGCCTTAGGATGGCATTAGTGGGTTAAGTTACAACCCTATTCGTAGAAATTGTGGAGGAAATAGCCTCCTTGGCCTTATCTTACTCAGTGTGACTAGAGTGTTGAGTCCTGTATGTTTGTGGGTTAAAGGTAACTTAGATTCCCTAAATACCCTTGTTTCGACTACTCTTGTAAGCTTTGTGCTATAGATGTAAAGGATGATAGGATGTAGTTGTTTGCAGATGTGGACAGATTAGTTTGATTGCTCCATGCTCTCTTGTAAGTGTTGAATGATTGCTGATTTTTCTTATCACCTCTTAATGTGCTTGAGTTGTTACCATTTACACCCTTGATAACATATTGAAGTCATTGGAATACTAATGGTGCTTTAAACTATCCCTTAGTAGAATTTTCATGTTTACATATGATGAATATTGGATGGCATGTAATGTCTTGACTTGAGATGAAACATATCTTTCTCTCCTCTTCTTAGTCATTAATAATTGACAAGATGTTAGATTGATGGCTTATGGATTTAATTAGTATGTTAAAGTTGCAATAAGTAAAAGAATTAGTGAAGAATAACTTATGTTCATTATGGTTATGTGAATCAAAGTGATTACATGTCTATGAGTAACTCACATAACGAGTTTACATGAGAATGGTAATTGCTTAGTGGATATATCTTGTTGATGAAATTTGATCTCCTCAATTACATTGTGGTTTTAATGAGATCATATAGGTGAATTTTTATATTTAATGCAAACTAAAAATAATGCATGTTAGAGTAATAAGAATGTTGCATATCTTTCTTGATAAGCAATTGCATACCATTGATATGACCATGGTTACTTATGCTTATATGTATGGTTGTGAACATGAGGAATGGATTAGAGTTCCTTAAACAAAACTCATTTCATTATGTTATTAGCATTCGATTCTTTTGTGAACGAATGGTATTCCTATGACTGGTGACACGATGTCGCATTATGTGTCATTATGAGATGCATATCATTATGTGATTATAGAAGTGACTGTAATAATAATTGTAAAAAAAAAATGTTACTTATGTTTATGCATTGATGTTAAAATGATAGCGATGATGCTATACATGTTCATACACTATTGTTTTATGTTGATAGAATTACAAAGTGAATTTATGATGTTATGGGTAAATGAGTTGCCCTTGTGGAAAGAAAAAAAAATTGGTATGGATGTTTGGGAATACTTAATTTTGGGTTAAGTTGTATCTTGCATTATGTTGTATAGTCATGTGTGGGCTATGGTTATGCCTTGGTAAGAGAAATTGTGATTGTATTCCCCGTGTTGTCAACATCCATTGATGTATTCCTATCGAGTATTGTGATTAACTGGTGCTTGATATGTGTGCCCATGGGATGGTGATACTACGTACCCATCCATGGAGGATATGTTTGGATTATGTGTATGGGAGAAAACCATACCACCTATGTGTTTTTTGTTGTCACCCTATTGACTGCCAACCCAAGGGTTGTTGATAAGTCAATATGTGGAGGGGTAGTAGCAGCAATAAAGTTCCTTGGGAGGGAATTGCATGGTGTATGTATAATGGCAACGTGAAATGACGGCGATCATTTCAACCTCCCAGGAAAGTACTCATTACTTCCCCTTATTAATGGACTAGATACTTGGTTCATATAGTGTTAGCCTAATCCCCTCAATTCTTGAGGATGACATTAGTTTATGGTATGAGCACCTGTGACAACTATGATCTTACCCTGATATGATTATTTTAGATATGATGCCACCCCCCCACTAGTGTTCTGACACAGTGCTGGTGAGGATGCCATGTCACTGATCATAGCGAGCTGATCTCAAGGACACAATGCCACGTACTTAGATGCGTGAAGGAATAGTATATATGTTATGTTTCTACTTGTGTTGAGAGGAGTGGTTTCTCGCACAGAGTAGAGGGTTTTCTCAAGAGGGCCTCAATTCTGATCGGTTGGCATGCAAGTGAACCTAGCCATGTGCACCTCTGGCTTGGTGTGTTACCGCACATGCTTTCTCAGTGGGTACACACTATATAGGATGTTCCTATGAGTAGGACATTGCCATGCGGTATATGGCCATTGTGTTCTTTCTCCGCTTGGTGTATACCATGCACGGTCACGCCGCATGAGGTATGTGACCTGGGTGGCCAACACAATACCTTTCCATGTGAGGTTGCATGAGTAGGCCGCACCCACATGAAGGACTATTTAGATAGTCACACTTATTTCCCTCCTTCCTCGTGTGGTGACTAGCGATAGTCACGTGGTGTTGTAATGTGTATATTTCAAAGATTGTGAATCTTCCTTTTGGTTAGTGGTGATTTTTACTTTGCTTGTGTGGACCAGCACTTTGGTTATCTTGCTTGTATTGGTTTAGCCACGGATGATTTTCATTGACATGTAACTCTTGTAGTTACATTTGATTTATTGTTGAAACTATGTGCATTTTCTTAGCTTTTTGTTGAAATTGAGATTTACTCTTTCTTATTTATATTTTGGTGGCTAAACTCACGGACCTTTCTTTTTTTGAATGCTGGTCTTTTGTTGTGATGTGATTCCTCATCGAGTATGGTGAGATCCACCCGTTTGAGTGTATACGAGGAAGTAGATGTAGGGAGACCCTTGAGGATGGGGTGTATGTGTGAGCTGTTCTAAACTCTAATTCACTACCTTCCTATTGTTTGACTATCTCTTGGAGGCTAAAACCCTTACACAAACAAGAGATATGTCATTGTGGCTTGTATGGAAGGGCTCACTAGGTGGGTCAATGCCATCAAGACACATGGATTATTGGTTATGGACTCATGGTTATTATTAGATTTGGATGGTACTACGACATCCACGTGAACCCCTATGTAGCCTTGTGAATGAGTATGTATGTTTTGTAGGTGGTACAATTGTCATGTATGTAGTTGCATATTAAAATATAGAAGAAAACAAAATTTGCATCATTATGCCTTGAAAAGTGACAAACTATTGCTTTTTATGTAAAGAGAGGTCATGCATGCTATGAAATCAGAGGTTGAGATTATTTACATGTGTGTTGTGTACTCCATTTTATGGATAGATGCATATAAAAGTTAGAGAATTGAAAAATTTTATGTCTTGAAAGTGTAGTTTTTGTAAATTATGAGAAAACTATGTGATTTATTCTAGTATAAATGTGCAAATTGATGGTTGTTGATTTTCCTTGATGGATTCCAATACTATTATGATGTTGACATGATTGGTAATCATGTTGGATTACATGCTTATATGTTTATATACTGATATCATTACTTTTGTATGATTATGGACAGGAAAGGGATGACATCATAACACTCATATCCAAGAGGCTTATGATATCATGACTCTCTTCCTGATGATTGATGTTGCTTTAGCTATATGATATATGTTATATGCACATGTGCTTTGACATGTGATTAGAGTGATGCAGGTATTGGTTATCGACTCCGCCTGGACTCATAGGCCTGAGCGTACTCTTATTATCCCCGATGGTGGTTACTAGAGATAGTCACAGGTCCTGTTCCCTAACCTAGCAACTGTACCTTGCTCTAGCCACTGTACACTATTAGTACAGTGTTCCCGTGTTGTTGTCTTATCATCCAATTACCTAATGGTAATGTCCGGATTGCCCCTTATGGTCACGTGTAGTTTGCCAGTGCGATGGTTGAAGCTTTTCTCCTTGATTTCGTTGATTGTTTGATGTGGTTTCTTTAGCATCATTCTTTATTTTGATTGGAGGAAATTATATTATGCTCATGTATATTTTGTAGGAATGAGTGCCTTTCCTATTCCTTACCCATGAGCTCAGACTGATTGCATATAATTGTACATATGATAAACTGATTTTTATTATTGTATTGAGTTTCTTGGACTACTATGTGCTTTGGCTGCATCTTAGCGTTTGTGGGCTTCCAAGAGTAAGCCTAGTCTTAGGGGGATAGGATGTAACAACCCTCCCTTGCCTTTCGATAGTCCTATGTGAAGTTGGTGAGTGAGTTTAAGAAGGAAGATAAAAGCTGGCTGTCATAGATGTAATGGAGCAGGCTGAGTCAAATGCCTTGGGAAGAGGCCTTTGAAATAAAAAAAAAAAGAGATGTCAGATTTCTTTAACTCTTACCTTGCCATATATGATGGCTATTGGGAGGAGTAGGTTAAAACTATTTTAATACTGGGAGGAAAATATATTTTAGGTAGATGGAGAGGGTGATCAAATAAAGAGGAGTTAGCATGTACAAAGGGGGATGACGACTCCATTTCAGGGGGAGTTAATGAAATGAAAAGATCAGAGAAACAAGAATGCATCAGCTTGGGAAGGAAGAAAGACTGGTATACGTAAAAAAGTCAGACAGAAAACAGAGGATGGAGAACCAAAAAAATGGATGGATTGGCATGTTTGACATGAGAGGAGGGGGGTGTGATAGGAAAAAGAGATCTAGCTTGTGCATATCCTGCAATCATTGCATCCATGAGAGCACATCTCTTTGAGTTCCCATGATGGCGTAGATTATCGATGGGAAGGGCATTTCCCAATCCTTTCATGGCGAGGTCACAAAAGATGTCTCAATCTCTCCAACAACTATGGCAAGGTATTTAACTCTTGATTTTTATCATATTCTTTCATTTAGTTATCCCCTTTATGGAATGGAGAATCTTTAGAACACTCAACAATGGCATTTATATGCACTGTGCATCCCTACCATCAAATATACAACCAATAGGAATTCTCAGTAGCATTGATTTTCTTTTGAAACCATACATATATGAAAAAGGG
The DNA here is from genome assembly GCA_027924645.1 of Cunninghamia lanceolata. Lineage (NCBI taxonomy): Eukaryota > Viridiplantae > Streptophyta > Pinopsida > Cupressales > Cupressaceae > Cunninghamia > Cunninghamia lanceolata. The sequence continues at coordinate 16,724,650 of BSBN01000112.1, read as the reverse complement.
CCAATCTAACCTTAACCCAATTCTTTGAGGATATTTACAACTCTTTTAAAAAAATAGCAAATTTATAACCCGCTTTCTTACATTTTCTCCACTCCTTACCATTGAAAACAAAATAGAAGTTGTATAGCCATTTCATCAATCCGTGTTGTGCTTAACCTGCAATCATGGCAGTCCATTAAAAATGCCTCTTTGAGGCATTCTGCCAAACAAAGCATGTGCCTTCTCTGTGCTCCCGTTGGCACAACAAGGGAGGATGTGGCTAGGGTAGAGGAGTTTAGCTCTACACCTCCCTATGGCATTCACTTGAAAGTTTCTAAAGCCTTTATATTAGATCCATTTTGTGAGTATCCTACAATTTCTGATGTCCATGAGACCGCATTCTTTGAGGCATTCTGTCAAACAGTTAACATGCCTGGTTATGCTTCCACAGTTAGCATACATGTCTAACAAATCCATTTGTGCATATCTTGCAGTCATTGCAGTCCATGATAAATCACCCCTTTTGGGCATTCTGTCAAACCATTTGCATGCCTTGACTAATCTCTTCATCTACTTCTTAGACTTTTTTGCAACTATGTATAATTTTCTAACAACCATAAAACAAAACAAAAAGAAAATGTATTGTTGTTTCTGTAGTATGGAACCTATGGACAGGAGTAAGAAGAACATAGGGGTTTTTGAGTTCCTTATGCTAAGATATGCTCATATTCTGCCACTAGGGATATCCAAATCCTCAATACATTAACTTGCCTTCATTATTAAAGATGAGCAAATTATTCTCAAAGAAATATGTTCAATAGAATTCTTGAAAAATTAAATTAAATTAGAAAATTATTACTTCTCTGTAATGTTTCTACACATTAAAGAATTGAGATATTGTAAATGAAATCCTTTGAAAATAAAGTTATCAAATGACAGCTTAAAGATTTTAAGGTTCCTAGAAAAATATTTCAAGCTGTGGAGTACTTCTGCAAAATTTTAAGGTTTCAGAGAATTGTAAAATCTTTTGAATCCAAAAATTCCTTTTAAGGGAAATATGAAAAGTTATTTAAGCTAGGTTAGCATTTTTCACACTACAAAGACTTGATATGACTATGACAAAAATTTCAGGATATAAAGCTTGATTCAAGATAATATAAGAGTCCGGTTAAAGTTTGTAGGATCGAGTAAATTTTTAATGCTTCCCTAGTCCTCTTAAAACTTTCAAAGACACAAATTTTGAAATCCTATGAATATAGAGTTTCCATACAGGAAAAAAAAAAGTGAGGAACTAGGTTAAATTATTTAGATGGATTTAATTGATGTTAACATGGATTGTGACTGGTTATTAAATTGTTTTGATTTGGTTTTATATATCTCATTTGGTTAAATGAGACGAGCTTAGGTCTAGTATATTGAGTCCTCGTGCATGGCCTTGAGCACTTGTAAAGGCTAAGGATGCATACGAGAAGGCCGGTCCATCTACGAGACATTGATTTGTGCATATGTTTGAGTCTCCTCATCTGATTGAGTAGTATACTTGGTTCTGTGTGGTGCCATCCCTTTGAGCACACATGATGACTTCCCATCCAATCTGCACTCTAGTGTCTAGTGCCTTGGTAGTCATGAGTAGTACCCGACATTCTATTTGATGAGTATCTCTATGTTATGACTGTGGCATTATGTATTATTTTCTGTGCCTGCTCCGTGATTGATGTGAGTGTTGGCCATCCTGTATACCCTTACCTAGTTATTTCTGTTTGGGCCTTGTGACTACCTCCGAGCATGGTGGGGTGGTCTCTTTTGAGTCCACATAGTTGGGAGGCGTTGCCACTGCTATTGGGGACTGGTGAACAGGTTATCAGAGCACCAGCTTGGAGATGTTCTCTTTTTTTCTGTTACTTTATTAGTCATGTACCCATTCAATTATTGTATCATTCATGGCTATGCCATTGTCCTTGTTTATTCCTTTATGTAATTTTGTACTCTCTTGCGAGAGATGATGTAAATTATAGTAATGAAAGATATGTGATGTTGCCTCTTATTTGACTTACGGATTCCGATGTGGGTATCGGATCAACTTGTACTATGGAGTTTATGGATTCATGTTTATATTTGGAAATGGGAATAGGAACATTTGAATTGGTGTTTAAAATGAATGTAGTTTATTAATGTTTCTATGGAGAGCAATTAAGTCCTCTCTCGTGGGTTGTGCATTCGGCCATACTTGGCCATGAATGTTGTCGACATATCATATCGGCAACCATTTCGTGTGTATGTTCTCACTTGTTATTCAAAAAAAAATTATCTTGTTGTCTTTTGGCCCTCACCCTTCGGGGTTCGCAAGGTGGGATGTTACAAAAAGTCAATAAGCTAAGCTGCTGAAATAGGTAGGTTTAAGAGCTATGCTGTATAAAAAAGGGTATACCATTTCAGCAGGCACATTAAGATCAAATAAGTTGTAACTTGGCCAAAACCTAGTTGTCAAAATTGTCACAGTCAAATCTATTCCAGGATGAGCATGAGGATTTTCAGTAAGTTAATCCTCAAAATGCCCTCGGTTCTCCTTTGCTAATGTTAAATCTGTAACCTACATAAAAGCACATAGATTTTGACACTACATCCAGTAAAATGAAGTTTATTGATAAGAAACCTGCAATGAAATTTTCTTGTAATGAAATTTTCTTGTTTAGGCGATGTGGCATACCATGCCTTCCATTTTAAAAGTAAACTAGCTACCACATTGTTGCTTCAATTTTGTCAATATGCTTCTTCCTGCAATGCCAACAAATAAAAGTAAGTATCCCAACACATAACAAGACTTGAAGTTTAAAGACATCTACTATGGTATCCCATGGTCCGTACCATAACATTTCTAGTTCAACATGATGTCAAAAGAAGATTGTATGGTTCCCCACAATCTCACATTAAAATCAATGACTGCAATATGTCATCAATTGCCCAATTAAAATTGTATTGCTAGCTCCATATATATAGGCAGTAAATCCTATACAGGAATTGGTCAACAGAAGCTACATGTGCAAGATCCTGCTGATCAATTTCTAGGGAATTTTCATGAAGTTTCTAGACTTCTAGTGCTTGAATCTTCCATAAACTTTCTACTAAGGTGTAGGTCTCATTCAAACCATCAATGATGAAGGCACCATGGATGTTGTAGGTGCAACTCAACTATGAGGAGCAGAGCATTATCAAGTCATCAAATGCTTGAAAAACAATTTAATGTACAATTTTAAAAAATTGTCACACTTCAAATGGTTATGTTACTATGGAACGAAAGCAAACACTTATTGCAGCTCTCATTTTATCTCACAAACCTGTGACATGTTTACATTCATCACAAAATTGTGACAGATGCACTGACAGAATCTTAAAACCAGTTTCAACAATGGTCATACTATCAACTATTTTAGCTAAAACAATAACTACCATCAACTTGCACATAGGCCATCTGAATGTTTTCTTCGCAGCTATAGGACAGGTAATTGGGCTGAAAGGCAGGTTTGCACCAATCAACTGAAAAAATAAACAATCTCATGCAGTTTAAGAAAGATATTTACGAAGAAAGCCGGTTGTGTGTTGATTATAATCTTGCTATAAGAATACTAATTTCAACGCTGCAAAGAGCATGGAAATATTCTTCATAAAATGCAATGGACCCCACACTTAACATCATGTAGTATGCTGTTATTTTAATTTATGATTTCAGTGCACCTGCCACCATTTCTCGCATGCAGTTTAAGATAGATATTTAGGGAGAAAACCGACTAAGAAAGAAACAAATTACATTCTCGACATAATTGATGAAAGAAATGTTAACGAACTAGTACCATTTCTGAGGAAATTTACCTATAAAATTCTGCAAATAAGTCTTTATCACTGATGTATGCGAGGAACTTCACAGCCTGAAAAAATATGACACAATAAATTAGTGTGTACAAAATCACTGGACAAGAGCCAACATTTAAGCATCTCAGACTGAAACGCAAGACAACCTTTTCAAGTGTATCTTCAATAACTTCATCGCTCAATTTTTCACTACCACCTTTTTTCAAAATGTTGTCGCACAATGTGGCAAGCAATTCAGCACCTGTGCTTCGTGCAACTCCCTTGTTAAACAAGACCTCAAATGCTTCATTAAGTGCCTGTAAATGGAGTTACGAATCCATAAGAAAGGTGCTTAAACATTCTGCATAAAATCTATAAGCTTAACTCAGCCAACTTAACAAGCAAAAGGACAATAAGCAAATTATACGTTCACTTACCCTGTGGATTAAAAGGTCATGGTTCATAAAACATTCATTGACATATTGCAAACACTTGTCATGCAATTCAATAACTTTTCTCACGAATGCCTGAAAATCAACCTAGAAGATAAAGACAAGTTAATATTCTACAAAATACATCGAGGAATGAAATTGCGTGCGTATATACGTCAAAGCTAATCCCGTTGTGCAATGTTTGACATATACAAAATTCTATTCCATGTATTGGAAGTTACCATACTAAAAGAGATGCAAATAAGAGTTTACCTGCTTCTCTGCACCGACCATGTCCTCGTTTTCTGCCTGGAGTTCAATGCAAAGTGGAACGAATGTAAGCTAGCACCTAAATAATGAAAAATTAAAATCTACTTTCAAATAAAACTTGAGAAATTAATCTGATCATAGACTAATGAAAAAATAGATCAAACTAGCTAAAATTGCAAAATTACCTTTTTATTGGTGGCTGCATCTTCTGCATGCTTAACTAATGATGTCCCGTCACTAGTTACATGCTGCATAACAGAAAAGCATAGTAAAAGCATAGTAAGAAACCAAACCACACAGAAATTTACTCATCATCTATAGAAAAATCTTTAGAATTTGAAACTGGATGTTTTAGTAGATTTCCAATCAAAATGTATACCTGCTTGAAAATCCTAGCCACAGGTTCCAACCCTTCAGGTTTCCTAAAACTACAAAATATCTCATACATCATTGAAAGATTACCCCGCTGTAACAAAAGTGAAAGATAGTAGAACATTATTAACCATAAAAATATACTCAAAATCAATGTCTCGACTCCCATGTATGCTGCAATATTAAAATTTGTAGACCAAAATCATACCTTGTCATCTCTTAGCAATGCTCGGAAACTTGAAGGTTTCTTCTCCAAAAGCTGAGTCTCATACTGAGATAGTAGTTCATTTTCTAATTTCTGTGGAATAAATCACAAATAATGGTAACTTTTCAACAATTTAAATATTTGAAACAAGTATGTCATTGTGCATGTCTTAGCTAATGGAAATAACTATTCATTGACAACTTTTTTTTTATGGTTGATTGAATCCACAGGTTCTGATTGACATAACAAATGTTTAATAGTAACTCACTTCTAGCAATTTCTGTTCACTACTGGAATGCATATAATGTGCAACTCTGTCTTTTTCTCTCTGTAAACATTCCTCAGCCTGTAGTACAATAAAATAAACATCAGCTTCTAGATTTTCAAAATTAAAATCAACATTGTAAAATCATGTTTTCAATTCTAGCTCCCCTTTCAGTGCTGACCTTCAGCATATAATATTGACAAGAATCTTTTAGAATCTATGAGGCAGCCTTTTCAGAATAGTAAGAAGCAGTGGCTTTCAACATAGCTACTTCAAAATCCTTTTCATAGAAATCCATGCTACCCATCCCAATCTCTACAAAGATGCCCAGAACATTTTCAACAAAGTTCGATCAGTTTGTTTTCCTTCACGTTCTCTATGAATCTAAGATAACATTAGTGAATTAGAACTTATTTTGTTCATCAGAAACGACAATGTCAAAAAACTAAAGAACTTCTGATAATTTATCGATATTTGCACTAACATAACAGAGCTATAACTGCATCCTTTACGTTATTCCTAATTTCTTGGTAGACCTGCCAAAAGGGAGACATTATTCCAAAAATTGTTAATGTTAATTGGCATGTAAGTGACCAGCAGTACGGTAGGAAACGTCAAAAGCAACTGAGCTGGACAGGTCATTAGGATTTGTTGACTGCAGGACTTGTGTCGACCAGTCGGCCACAACTCACTGACTGTTTAAGGCTGGCTCTTATATATGGTCTTTAAGTGAAAAAGAACAGGGAGTGACAGTTTGAAGAGGAAGAGCTCAATGCTGGATGTCATCTTATACTTACCAGATTACGGAAGCATGTTAAACTAACTTCATTTAGATATGGCAGGAAGCGCCTTGGAATGAAGTAGCGGTCCAAGTAGTGAAAAAAATGACTAAGCCACCGAGCCAATATTTTGTAATTTTCCCATTACTTGACCAGTTCTCTCAACATAAACTCATCCTGCTTCTCCCTTAGGGCTGGTAGAACCTGAGTTTAACAATTGAGACAATTCAAACAAAGACCAAGATGCACAGTCCAAAGAATGAAGAACAACATCACTGTCCTTTAATTTAAAATAAAAATTCCAAAGCTTTTCATTCGGCCAAGATTACATCCACCATCATGAGATGACACTATAATAACACACAAATTAAGGGGAAAACCTTTGTATGTTGATTTCTTCATCCTAAGGATTTTAATTCCACAAGCGAGAGACAGATATGCGGCCTAAAGATTTCAATTCAATGAGAGTGGGACAAAATTATTTCAAAAACTTACACTGGTTGCACAAAGCATGAATCCCACAACTATAGATACTATCATGTAAGAGGAAGGGTACAGAAAAAATAATGGTTTGTGTTGATATCTAGAATGAACAAACACAACAGTGATTACCATGTACAGCCATTAAAAAATTAAGTAGACAACAAACAATATTTACACAATCAGCCCTAAGTCAAGATGCAGATTATAGAGTATAAATCAGCTCATAACATGTTCAGATGTTAGTTTTGCTTAGCTTTAGTATACATTATACAATGACATAGAGTCGCAGACAAATGAGTAGAATAGCTTTAGGATACATTTGGAGAAAGGATGTGAAATGATGTCCAGCTTATGACAATGCATCTTATATGTGTAGAAGCGTAACCATAAAACTCTAGAAAATGCTATGCACTAAAAATGCTTTCTATATACAGTTACATGACAGATACAACTTGCTAATACAGCCATGTCAAACAAACATTAAACATTCCAACATGTGTACTTTTACCACACCTACACAAAACTACAACATTTTAGAAGTCTTTGTCCATTATCTTTTTGCCAACAGTTACATCAAGCGTGTACACCTGCGTTCCAGACAGACAAGATCTGTAATAACCTTCTACCCTGAATCTCACAGAATTCTGATATAAATAGTATCTAGAAAATACATTAATCCACATAGGTGCACTTTCCAAGACTTCTCAACTCCTAAAGTTCAAACATCCACAGTGTCTGTGAAAATATGTTTGTTAAGATTAATGTAATGCAACTGGAATGAGGTCAGAGAAAAGTTTGGGCAAATCAACCTCAAAGATGTTAGAATAAAATTTAAGTTGTGTACTCACCACACTTCTTCATCGATTTGTGAAGATGAATGGCTTTAGTAGGCATCTATAAAGAAGAATTTAAACTCTGAAGTGTAAGAATACATATTGTAACTTTAAAATTGTTGGTGGTGGATTATAAATCCACAAGACACTCAGATTTAAATCACACAGAAAAATAAATACACAGAAACATAAATCACATAAACACAAATACTGCTCAACTGTGTGCTGCTGCACTATTTCATTAATTCACAACATGATTACAAGACAATACAAAGAATGCTTCTGCATTCATGATCACTTGATCATTACACTTGACTTGCTTACATTACATTATGCCTCTTTTATAGAGGGCTTTCATTCATGCCTTGTATTTTTAGGTTCTTCCATTCTTCATCTAGAAACAATCTGTTTCTGGAAACTTCCTCTAGAACTTTCTAATCTAGAACTCTCCTCTTTCTGGAAACCTCCGTCTTATCTGGACTCCTTTAAGAACTTTCTATTTTCTTCTTTTGTCTTTTTGCCTTTTTGTCTTTTTCTCTTTTAATTTTGTTTGTGGGAGAAATTACTTTCCAACAAAAATGTAAGAAAAAAAATTAAGAGCACTTCTTTAGCCATATGTGAAGATCAATGGCTTTAATTGACATTAACAGAGAAGATGTTTTAGAATGTTAGCAGCCACTATTATTCCTTTCGTGTTGACAAATATTTGATATTTTTGAACATAAAAGGAGACTAAGCAAAAGGCATTTACTTGTTGAAAAGTGATCCTGAAGAGATCTTTCAGTTCCACCGTGACTTCCAAATTGGCATTCACTATGCATCGCCATGCTGCAGTTCATTAACCACCATGCTCAGTTCTATTCTTAGACAATTAGCTTTTATTAGAGTTTGCTTTCTTCTAGTTTAAGTTTCAGTTGATAAAACTGCCAGTCTTCTAGTGCAGCGAATAATGCATGAGGAATGCATGTTTAGTTTTTTTAGTTTTTTCAAACTATTATTAGACACAGCGATGTGCTTTAATGTAATTCCTTTTAAATAAGCTTGAATAAAAAGGAAACAGTTTAATAGTCTGCAAATACAGTGTGCTCTGTTTTTTTTTTTGGTCTGAGTTAATTGTTTTTATTTTTCTTGCTATCATCTTTCATAACCCACTAGTTCAAGAATAAGGTTGAGTTTCAAATTTTTCATTTGGTATCAGAGTAGGTTATTTTTTTTGGTAATCATGTTAGGTCTTAACTCTTTGCCAATTCTTGAATTCAATGGAAGTGACTATGAATATTGGTGCATCAAGATGATGACCTTTTTGACAGGGAAAGATTTGTGGGAGATTGTAGAAATGGATTATGAAGAGCCAGCAGATTGGAGTACTCTTATAGCCAATGATAGAACAGCCAAGGAGGAGGCTAAAAAGCAGAATTCTTGAGCCTTATTTCATATTTAAATAGCTCTCGATAAGAGTTTATTTCCCAGAGTTGCAAGTGAAAAGTTAGCTGCAAGTCCCTGGAAGACTCTACAAAAAGCTTACCAGGGCAGTGACCAGGTCAAGGTTGTCAAGCTGCAGACGTTGAAGAGATACTTTGAAATTTTGAGATGCAAGAAACTGAGAAAGTAAATGATTATTGTGTAAGATTCGATGATGTGGTTAATAAAATGGCCACTCTTGGAGAAACAGTAAACAATGAGATTGTAGTCAAAAAGATTTTGATGCCTCTAACATCAAGATGGAACCATGTTTCTATAATCATTGAAGATAGCAAGGATATGTCTACCCTTCAGTTTGATCAACTAGTTGGATTTCTAATGTCTCATGAAGAAAGGTTGAAAGATTCATTCGGGCATAGTGATAAGAAAACTTTTTCCTCCAAATTGCAAATTACAAAGAATGAAGATGCAAATAGTAGCACCACAAGCAACCAAGGCCAAGGAAGAGGTCAAAATCAGTATGGTTCAAAAGGAAGAGGTAGAGGCAGATTTAATAACAGAAATATCCAATGTTATCATTGTAACAAGTATGGCCACCTTGAAAGAGAGTGCAGATTGAAAGAAGGTAATGATGATAAAAGTGTTCATTACTCTCAAGAGGGTGATGAGACTCCTCAAAATAATTTAATTTAATTTTATGACAAAGCTGAAAATGTTTCTAAAGATGTTTGGTATTTAAGTTTGGGATGTCCTAACCACATGTCAAGTAATGAGAAGTTTTTTGTAAAATGGATGAAAGTTTCAAATCCAAGATTAAGCTTGGTGATGACAAAACATTGGAGGTTACTCCAAAAGGAGCTATGGAAGTCCCTACTAAAGAAGGTATGAAAAGTGTTAAGGACATTTAATACAGTACACAATTAAAGCATAATCTATTGAGTGTTGGGCAATTGTGTGAGAAAATTATAAGGCACTGTTTGAAAATCAGTAATGCATAATTTATGATAAGATTCAAGGCAATAGGGTGGTTACAGTTGTGCCTATGTCAAAGAATAGGTTGTTCCCATTGAAGTTTGATGAACATAACAACAATCTTGCTAATATGGCACATTAGGACACCAGTTGGTTGTGGCATCTCAAGTATGGGCATTTGAATTTCCATAGTTTGAAGATTTTAACATCAAAAGTATTAGTTTCTGGTTTTCCTAAGGTTGAAGAACATAAAGAAGTTTGTGAAGGATATGCTAAAGGAAAACATGCAAGAGAGAATTTCCCAAAAGGTGATGCATGGAGGGCCCATTATCCACTTCAATTAGTTCATTCAAACATTTGTGGTCCTATGCAGACAAAGAGTTTGGATAAGTTATCATATTTCATTACTTTTATTGATGATTACTCACTAAAGTGTTGGGTTTATTTTTTGAAGACCAAAGATGAAGCCCTTGAGACATTCAAGAGGTTTAGAGCCCTTATTAAAAAGGAAAAAGGGTGTAGTATCAAATGCTTGAGGACTAATCGTAGGGGAGAATTTTGTTCAAGAGAGTTTCAAAATTATTGTGATATGCATGGCATCAAAAGATAACTCACCACTACTTACACACCTCAAGAAAATGGAGTAAATAAAAGGAAAAACCATACAGTGGTAGAAATTGTTATAAGTATGCTATAGACCAAGGGTCTAAGCAATTCTTTTTGGAGTGATGTATGTTCTACAATAGCATACATTCTCAATCGGAGTCCCATAAGTGCACTTGATATGAAGACTCCTTATGAAGCTTGGTATGAGAAAAAGCCTAATGTAAAGCATTTCAAAGTTTTTAGGTGTTTAGCATATATTCATGTAGCTAATCAAAAGAGGCAAATTTTAGATCCAAAAAGTGAATCATACATTTTCATTAGATATAGTGATAAAAGTAAGGCTTATAGGTTATATAATCCTCCCACCCATAGCATTGTAATCTCAAGAGATGTGATTTTTGATGAAGGGAGAGTTTATGGTCATCAAAAAGGCCATGTTAAGATGTCAAAATCTATTTTGAATGATGGTATTATTGATGATATTGATCATGAGCAGCCCACTAACATTTCAATTCCAAGTGCTACAAGTCTACCATGTAGCCCCTCATTTGGTTCTTCAATTCCAAGTGCAAGTCTAGCTTCAAGTCCAAGTTCTAGGAGATAAGAAGCTTAAGTGACATTATCAAAGGAGTACAAGTGAAGCACATGAAGAAAAGCCAAGAGGTGAGACAATAAATTTTTCTTTACTTTCTGAGGCTGATTTTGAACCATCATATTTTGAAGATGCAAGTACTAATGAGGTTTGGGTGCAAGTAATGCAAGAATAGATAGATTTCATTCACAGGAATGATACTTGAGAACTTACACTAGAGCTTCCACATGACAAGAAAAAGATTGGTACTAAATGGGTCTACAAGACTAAGTACAATAGTGATGGGAGTGTTGAAAGACACAAGATAAGATTTGTTGCCAAAGGCTTTACACAGAGGTATGGGATTGATTATGAAGAGAGATTTGCACTAGTAGCAAGACAAGAAACTATTAGAATGATGATTTCACTAGAAGCTCAAAAGAAATGGAGCATTCATCACATGGATGTGAAAAGTACCTTCCTGAATGACTACTTAGAAGAGGAAGTGTATGTGGAATAGCCACAAGGTTTTGAAGTGCAAGGAAAAGAACACCAAGTCTACAAGTTGAAGAAGGCTTTGTATTGCCTGAAGCAAGCACCACCATCTTGGTATGCTAGGATTGATGGATATTTTCAAGAGAATGGACTTCAAAGAAGTAAGAGTGAACCTACCCTTTACTACAAACAAGAAGGTAATGATATTCTTATTATAAGTTTGTATGTTGATGACTTGTTGTATATGGGTAGCAGTTCTACGATGAAGGATGAATTCAAAATTTCTATGATGAATGAATTTGAGATGAAAGATTTAGGTCTCATGAAATGTTTTCTAGGAATGGAGGTTTATCAAAGTGAGAATAAACATTTCATTTGTCAAACAAAGTATACCAAAGATATGTTGAAGAAATTTGATATGGTTGATTGTAAACCAGTCTCCACTCCAGAGCATTGTTGGAAGTTTGATGTTTTTAACTCACACAAGATCTAATATTGCTTATTCAGTTTGACTTGTTTCAAGGTACATGACAAGTCCATTTGAAATACATATAAAGGCAGCCAAGAGAATTTTAAGGTATGTAGGAGGCACTCTACATTTTGGTATTCACTACTACACTTCTAAAAGATTCAATTTTGTTGTTTTTAGTGATTCTAATTGGGGAGGTAGTTTGGATGACCAAAAGTCTACATTTGGTAATTGCTTTTCTTCTGGTTCTAGTTTGATTATTTGGAGCTCAAAGAAGCAAAGTATAGTTGCCCTTTCTTTTACAGAAGCAGAGTATGTTGTAGTCACCTCAACAGGTACACAAGCATTATGGCTTAAAAAACTTCTTGAAGAAATTGGAGAGATACAAATCTAGCCCACAGTGATTTTTTGTGACAACATTAGTGCCATCAAATTGGCCAAGAATCCTATCCATCACAATAGGACAAAACATTTTGATTTAAAATATCATTTTATCTGAGATTTAGTGCAGAAAAATACTAGAATTGAAATACATCAGCACTAAAGAACAGTTGGCAGATATTTTTACTAAGGGAGTTGCAATGGATCAATATTTGACACTTAGAAATTAGATTGTGAACCCTCTTAGCATCAAGGGGGAGTACGTTAAAAAGTGATGCTGAAGAGATCTTCCAGTTCCACCATGACTTCCAAATTGGCATTCACTATACATCGCTATGCTGCAGTTCATTAACCACCATGCTCAATTCTATTCTTAGACAATTAGATTTTATTAGAGTTTTTTTTTTCTAGTTTAAGTTTCAGTTGACAAAACTGCCAGTCTTCTAGTGGAGTGAATAATGCATGGGGAATGCATGTTTAGTTTTTTTTGTTTTTTCAAACTATTATTAGACACAGTGATGTGCTTTAATGTAATTCCTTTTACATAAGCTCAAATAAAAAGGAAACAGTTTAACAGTCTGCAAAATACAGTGTGATCTATTTTTTTAATGAGTTAATTGTTTTTTTTCTTGCTGTATCTTTCATAACCCACTAGTTCAGGAATAAGGTTGAGTTTCATATTCTTCATTACTAAGGATGTTCAAGGCCCACAACACAAACTAATCATACTTAGCATGTGCCCACAATGTAGACTAATCACAAAGTATATTAAATCACTGTTACAATCCTATCTAACAGATGATTATCTTCCCTCCAGCTATAACTACACAAACCCACAAAACTAGCACAATTACTATCTAAAAAAAGATATGGTAGATAGATCACAAACTAGTAAGAAAACAAAACATCAGAGCTCTAGCTAATAACTAACCATCGTAGTGATATAATCTTCAAAAGATTCCCTGTATCTGTCATAGAGTTGTCATGAAAAATCCTGGGGAGGCCTCTGTGTAAACATTTCATAAATAGTGTTGTATATCCAGTTAAGAATAGCAATTTTTTTTTAAATGTTTTTTTAATTCAATAATAACTATGTAAATGTTTTTTTTGCATCAATAATAAAATTCTTCTCAAGAAGAAAACATTCTCTACAGAGACATGAAGGGCAATACCATGTTGCTGTAGGTAATGGAGCACTACCCAATGGAGGTCTCATGTTTCTTGTATGGTAATACTTGAAGGGACAATCTTTAGTACTACATTGTATAAGTTGGTCATCTTCTCTTTCACCAATTGTACAGATGCAGTACACAGATTCTTCTTCATCTGCACTACTTTGTTGGTTCTCATTTCCATAACTAGTGAGTGAGCGTTGAGAAAGAGCATTAGCATGAAAGATGATGCGCTATAAAAGAAAGCTTCTGTGAATGGCTTACAGAATGGCTCTTCTGCACCAGAAGGCTCCCGTTTGGTCTTCAAGTAGAATGGTTGGCTTTCAAGGACAAGTGAGAGAGATCCGATCCATTTTGAGGAAACTAGGAATTCAGGATCACAAACAACTAGCATTGGGGAAAGAAGTTTGGTTCCAAGATGGATTTCAAAACTATGGGATTAGAAGCAAATTTCCATATAAGAAAAAAAATACAGCCTTCAGAGAACCCTTGAAATCTCAGCATGCCGCCTTCAGTGAATTTCAAGCAAAGAGAGAAAATGACACCTTTAGAAGCAGGAGTGATATGGGAATGTCAAATGCTTACTCAAGAGGATCGCGTCAAAGAGACTTACTAAAAGGAAAAAGGACTAAATTTTAGAGATTTCATGAGCAACGAATAGAGGAAGGGCATGAACCAAAGCAAAAAAAGGTCTGGATCCCCATTATCAAGAGAGTCTTAAGATGCAACAAGTTTGAGGAGGTCTCTCTAGATCAGGTGGATACCAAACTTAGAGATAAAATAGCCTCGTTATCTTAAACTGCCCTAATAGGTAAAGTTTTGTCTCCCCACTTCTCAGTACAAGATCTAAGAGAATGGTATCAAGAGTCATGGGAAAAAGTAGAGGATTTTTGTGAGTTGGGAAACAGATTATTTTGTTTTGTCTTTTCAATCAAGGAAGAAAGGAATAGAATCCTCTCAAAGAAAATATGGAAGTTCAATCAAACAGTGATTTGCTATCAAGAATGGAAACCTAAATTTCATGTTGGGAAAGAACAAATCCCCTTGATCTCCCTCTGGGTGTATTTTTTGTATCTCCCATTAGAATATAGGGATGTAGAAATTTTGAAATGTCTAGGTAACTCCATTGGGGTGTGCCAAGAAGTGGATATCCCAACAGAGAATCTTGCCTTCTCGACAGTTAGGATGCGAATTCTCACAAATGCTAAAGAATTACTACCCAAAAGACTCAAAATAAAATCCACTCAAGGGTTCTGGTTACAAGAAATTACTCTACAAGATGGGGCAGACTCATATGCTTTTGACAGAGTGAAGGATTTTCTATCAATAGGTGACACAATGGACAAGCGAGGAACCCTGGGATCTTAGAGGGTTACGACAAGCTCAGCTTCGATGGTAGAAGCTTTGAATGTAGAGACTGGTCAAATCTTCAGAGATGATGAAGGATTCGGCAGTCAGAATGACAAAATGATGGAGCTTGAGCTGATTAGCTGCTCTACTGGAGAAATTCAGGTAGTGTTAGTAGGGCCAATGGGTGAAGACCAGGTTACAATTGAGGAGGTTTCTAACGGTGATAGCGAAAAGGATCATCACTTGTCACCAGAGGATGTTGTGCCCGCAGAGAAGTTAAGCCAGGAAGAAAAATCTCTAGAGGCGGGCAAGAAAGAGGTAGTTGGATATGTTGCACACTGTCACTCACCTTTAAGGGAGGAGGAAGATTGGTTGAACTGGGAAGAGGACACCCCCCTGTGGGATATGATCCAAATTCCTTAAAAAGTTAAGGAGGACAATGTGGAGAAAGATGCTGGATTTAATGACATTTCAAATGACTTGCTACAGGATAATGAGACCTTGAGAGACCTTCTCGACCAGGTAGTGATGAAGGTGGCAAATAACGTCATTGAGGAGATAACTGATGAAGTTCTCTAGGAAGATTCAGACAAGATTGAAAGTATGCCTTTAGGCCTCAATCGGACGAGCTTAAAAAGTCCCTTGGTTAAGGGTACCCCCCCTCTATCAGGAAAAGATCCAGACAGAAAAAGATGAAAAAGAATAGAGATCCTCCATGTGAGTAGAATCTTTAGGTCAATCACAATCCAAGCAAGAGGAGTGTGCACTACTCTCCTTGGAAGACATGAAGATACTTATGTGGAACATTAGGGGTCTTAATGCCCCTAACAAAAGAAAACTCATCAGTTCTCAAATTGATGAGGAGAAATTAGATATTATAATTTTGCAGGAAACAAAACTATCTGCTATTTTGTTTGACCATATTTTTAAAAGCTGAAAGTACTGGTCCTTTGAGATGGTGGCTGCTCAAGGTGCCTCTACTAGATTGGTTATAAGTTGGAGAAATCATATCCAACCTCTGGAGGTGATGGAAAAGAATGAGAACTTTCTAATAGGTAAGTTCCCTTCGTTCATTTATGGGTCAGATCTTTGGATTGTTAATGTCTATGTGCCAATTGATTTACCTCAGAAAAAACAAGTATGGGACAATTTATCAGCATGGCTAGGGCTGTTGAAATGGAATTTATTTATTATAGGGGGTGATTTCAATTCCATTGTAGATGAATCTAAAAAATCAGGGGGCATTTCTCATCTGACTAGATCTCAGAAGGAGTTTATTAATAGAAATCTTTGATAGATTGTATCCCCAAAAATGGTAAACTTACCTGGATGAATAGAAGGAAAGGGTTTTTAAGCATAGCAGAATGCTTGGACAGATTCTTCTTGTCTTCAAAATGCTTCTACTCGCTAATCAGTTTTGAGACAGAGATTCAGCCTCTGATGGGTTCAGATCATTTCCTGGTCAGACTAAAAATTGGAGGTAATCAATTCCCTAACAAGAAGAAGTTCAGATTTCAATCAATGTGGTTTAGAGATATGACTTTCATAAAAAAAAATTAAGAATTGGTGGACGCACATTCCCTTTGTGAAAGGTTCCTGCATGTTCCAGCTAGTAAGTAAATTAAAATTGCTAAGGCATAAGGTCATGGAATGGAACAAGGATCAATTTCATAATATTTTTGCAGAAAAATCAAGATTACAGAAAGAGATGAGAGCTCTAGCAGACCTCATAATTAAAAATGACATGGCTCTCTCCTCACTCCAGCGAGAGAAGCAACTCAAAGCTGAGCTCGAAGAGATTCTGAAAAGAGAAGAAATATTCTGGATGCAAAGATCGAAGGAATTATGGCTGAAAGAAGGTGACAGAAATACATCCTTTTTTCACCTTGCAGCCAAGGTGTGGGAGGGCACAAATTACATTAAATCAATTCAATTGGGGAATGGCCAGACTTGCACTGAGTCAACAGAAATTCTTTCTACAGCTCAAGTCTTTTTTTGAAATCTCCTATCCAGCTCGAATCCTGAGGTGGGTATGGATCAAAATGTCTGTAATCTTATTCCCAAATGAGTTAGAGAAGAGCACAATAGGGATTTATTAAGAGAATTTTCCTTAGAGGAAGTCAAGGTAGCTATTTTTTCTCTGGCAGGGGAGAAAGCTTCGGGGCCGGATGGTTGGATGGGAGCCTTCTTCCAGAAATGCTGGGACACGGTAAGTAGAGATGTCTTTTTGGTAGTACAAGAATCTAGGAAAAATAAGAATATGCTTAAGGAAATTAAGTCTTCTTGTATTATGCTCATCCCAAAATCTACCTCTCCTCAAACATTTGAAGACATTAGGCCAATTTCGCTTTGCAACTTTATCTACAAAATAATTTTGAAGGCCTTGGCACATCAGTTATCCACTTTCATGTCGGAGTCGATATTAGATGAACAAGGGGGCTTTGTCCCAGGAAAAGAGACTCTGGAGGGTGCCATTTGAACCCATGAAATCCTAAATTCTATTGATCAAGATAAAAAGACAGCTATGGTGGTTAAATTAGATATGTCCAAGGCCTACGACAGAGTAGAATGGAGTTTTCTGCTACATATTTTATTGCAATTAGGGTTCTCCAAAGAAGTGGTCAAATGGATTCATTCTTGTATTTTAGTCTTCCAAGTCTCAGTTCTTATAAATGGCAAGGAGTTGGGATCTTTTGAACCCTCACGAGGGCTGAGGCAAGGGCATCCTTTATCCCTGTATCTCTTCATTCTTATGACAGAGGCACTCACATGGGCAATAAAGGTAGCTAAGAGATGCTCAGTATGGAAAGGTATTAAGCTCAAAGGCATACAAGAATCATTCACTCATGCACTTTTTGCAGATGACACAATTCCTTTTAGCAATGCCTCTATCCAAGAAGCCAGAGTCATGATGAGTACAATTAAATCATATTGCCGTGCTTTGGGACAACTGGTCAATTTTAATAAGTCCATGGTCTTCTTTCAAAATGTGCTGCTCCTTCTTCAGAATGAGATCCGTGGTATCCTTAATCTAGATATCCAGACTTTACTAGGTAGCTATCTTGGTCTCCCTTTGTTCAATGGTAGATATAGAAATGATTTATGGAGCAAAGTGCTAAGAAATATGAATGCAAAGATGTCTAACTGGAAAGGTCACAACTTGCCTTTGGCAAGACGAATTGTGATGATAAAGGTTGTGCTTTTAGCTGTGCCAGTCTACATGATGTTGATTTTTCATATTCCAAAAGGCATCATTGCTAAAATAGATGGAGCATGCAGGAAATTTCTGTGGCAAGGTTCTCTCCAAGAGAAGAAAATTCATTTGTTGGCCAGGGACAAAGTATGCAAGCCAAAAGAGGTAGGAGGGGCTGGAATACTCAAAATTAAAATCCAAAACCAAGCATTGAGAGCCAAGCTGGAGTGGAGCATGTATGTGAAGCCTAATTCTTTATGGGTAAAACTTATGAAGGCAAAATATCTTGACTCTTTGGACAATGAAAGAATTTTCACAGTGCAGAACCCTCCCAAAGGCTCAACAATTTAGAAATTTTTACCAAAAAGTAGAGACATCCTCCAGCCCAATTTGACATGGATAATTCATAATGGTGAAAAGGCAGATTTCTGGCATGATTCTTGGGGAGGGGGTCCGGCTTTGGTAGAAAAGAACGAGCTCACAAAAGCTAGAATCTTTCTTCAATCTAGCTGGGGGTTTAAAGTTAAAGATTACTGGTTAGTGTCAAGGGTAGGTGCTTCAATTTCAGTAGCCTAGAAGAGCTTTCGAGACTGCAATTTTCTAAGGATTCAAAAAGTGCTTCTTAGCCATCTACTAAGAGAGAAGTTGGTCATTGTCTCAAACATTGTAGATGAAGTGGCCTGGACAGCTTCAAAATCGGGCCTCTACACAGTCAGAGATGGATATAGATTCTGCATGCAAAAAGCATCATCAGAGTGGCCTTCAAAGTTGTGTTGGGGAAATGCCTAACTCCCTAAAGTAGGAGCATTTGCTTGGTGTGTACTCCATAACAAAATTCTAACAGGAGACCGAATTAAAAGGTTGGGCCTTGGTTCCAATTTTCTCTGTGTGCTATGTGGAAGAGAGGATGAATCTATGGATCATCTTCTTCTCCTATGCCCCTTTAGCAGTGAATGTTGGCTCTAGTTTTTTAGAAAGATAAATTGGTCCAGCCTGATGTCCAAATCGTTGATTCTAATGTTTAGGAAATGGCCTCATCCATTTGCTAATTCATACTTATCCTATCTATGGGATATAGGTCCCTCGATCATCATATGGCATTTATGGTGGGAAAGAAACCTTTGTATTTTTAGGAAGGAAGCAAGCTCTATGTACCAGATCTGTGAAAAACTAGAGGTGGCGATATTTGACCTGTCGATGACATATCTCAGAAGCACTAACACTTGCAAATCAGTATGGACTAAGTGGGATGCGGCAATTATCTCATCCTGGCCGTTAATCAGTAAGTTAAATCTAGGCAGTTTCACAGGGGCCTCCAAGACTAGCTCAAAAAGAGACCAAGTAAAATGGATTCCACCCTCCCCTCCATTTTTCAAACTAAATTTTGATGGTGCATGCCGAGGAAACCTGGGTCCATCTTGCACAGGGTGTGTTATTAGAAACGAATATGGCTCACTAATAGCAGCGAAATCGACTAAATTGCCTATAGGAACCAATAATGAGGCGGAAGCATGGGCGTTAGTACATGGGTTACAACTGGTGGTTGAGAAAGAAATTAAAAATGTGTGGAATGAGAGTGATTCTCTGATAGTGATCAATGCCATCAAAGGAAGAGGACTAGATAACTGGAAACTTAACTACATTCTCCAGTAGGCCAACACTCTTCTCAACAGGTTAGATAATTTTCTCATTTCCCACATGTTTAGGGAAGGCAACAAGGTGGCGGATCTGCTAGCAAATATAGCTGTTGAGCTTGATAGCACATATGTGCTTTTCCCACCTGGAGAGCAAATTAATTCAAACTCCTTCTCAAACATTCCGTCAAATGAGATGGAAGATGTGATGGGTATTAGCTCGGTTGATCTTTAGTTGGACGGGCATTGTCGGGCTGGCTTTCTTTGTAAAAGCTATCCCTTTAAGTTCTTCTTCTTAAACGTCACACACCTTGTCAAATCTCCTGGCACGAGAGTTGGAATCTATGACAGGAACTAGGCTAGATTGAATTTGTTTTGTACTAGCATCGCCCCCTGACATGAAGTGTGCCATCTTAAATGCGGATTAATTCTTTTTGTTCAAACTCCTGACAAAGTACATGGAAGTGGTTCACAAGCTCTCATGAGGGAAGGTGAATCAAGACTGATTAAGCTGCTTCAGATTTTATTGTGGGCAGGTGGGGATTGCGAATCCGCCCTCATTTCACGCCTCATTAAAAGGAGGTGACGACTCTTAACTGCCCTGGTTAAGTGAGCTTTCTTTGGAGGAACAACGGCTTCCTCTTCTCTGACGGGGTGTCCTAGTAAAAGACACGTTGCAAAAATTTTTCTGGACTTAGCTTCGGCCATGACTTTTGTAATATTTTTAACCTATCTTAATCTATAGGTGTTCAGTCACCTTTTTCTGTTAAAGAAAAATAATAATAAAATTGTATCCACAATTTCAGTAATAGCTATTTACTCAATTTCAATACTAAATTAAATATGTGAAAACTAGAAGTTTAAAAAAATCGTAAACACCTATTGTAACTTGTCTATAAATAAAGTCAAGAATAGTATCATCTGTATACTATAAATAAAGCCAAGAATACCATCATCTGTATAATAAAAAAAAATTAATAAATGAGAAAAAAAAAAATTAAACCAGTAAAAATAAATAAATTGAGCACTACAAGTATTATTGACCCACAAACTATCAAAAACAAATCGCAAAGGATACTTATAAAGCTCTGCACACTCCTCGGTATTGATTTGCTGCTCGGGAAACCCGTTAATGAGCTTCTTGATTCCTTTCTCTATGAACTCCCACCCCTGTTCAAGGTCTATGGTTTTCCTCTTGGCCATGGTCGTTTTCTCGGGAGCTAAAATCTTAGGGGTTAATTAAAATATCTGTGAGTAATAATACAATATATATAGAGTGAGGAGTTAAAATATATACATATTACTATATTATGTTAGTTTTATTTAAACAATTATTTTATTTACTTTATAGATTTTCATTTAGAGATTGAAGAACCCTAAAAATTAGTTTTAATTTAATCTAAATGATAAGAAAAACTTAATTATAATTGTCTACTGGAATTACGGCATTAAAATAAAGTAGTTTACACTGTAATTAGTTTTCTTTGGATGCATAATGGAATATTTTTCAATAACTTAATCCAAATGATAGCAAAAACTTAATTATATTTTTTTAATAGAATTTAATTCTCATTGTAAAAATCTAGAACAAACCTCATTAAACTAAATATTAATTTTCTTTTATGGCTTTTAAAGATTGAAGAACTATAACCCTAGCCATCATTAAACTAAAATAAAGTAATTTACCTTATTGTTATTTTTCTTTGTGGGATGTAGTGGAAATTCTTAGCTTATTAATTCTCAATAATTTAATCCAAATGATACCAATAAAGTTTTAAAACAAAGGCCATTAAACTAAATATTAATTTTCTTTGTGGCTTTTAAAGATTGAAGAACCTAATCCTAACCTTCACTAAACTAAAGTAAATAATTTACCCTCTGTTAATCTTTGTTGGATGTAAATAATACACAATGCCTAATCTAACCTTCTATAAATAATAGCATCATCATTGCATCACTTAATAAATTCATTTGCAAGAAAAAAAACAAAAAAATGGCTACATAGTCCCTTACCAATTAAACTTCTGCTCCTTATGGATTAAACTTCTTCTCCCAATTCAGTTTGCTTTGTTCTTAAATTTATGTTTGAGTACTACTTATATTTATACACATTATTTTATCGGCTTTATTTTTATGTTCATTGATTTAATAAAACTATCTGCTATAGATTTATATTTATTTTAAAAAATATATGTCTAGTTATTTAAGAAAAACTATGTGGGCTTTATTTTATTTTTATGTACACAGTCACAGTCATCTTTTAATGCCATTATATGACTCTTCTTGGTGTAATTATTTATATTTATATGTCGGCTCTTTAATATTTTTTTGTTAACATGCTTAGGCCATTACACTCCACCCCTTGTTGCCATTCTAGTTAGGGCTCTCGCCTAATTAATAGGCTTAGGCCATTATAGTCCACCCCTTATTACTAGTTACCACTGTTACACCTCTCAAGTAATTAACACGCTCATGCTCAATATAATTATAAATAAGAAAATTACATTATGTTTAATATTTAACTTTAAAAATATACTAAATTGTTATATATTTCTATAACAAAATTAAATGTAAATATTTAAAAAATATAAAGATCATTTATAGTTATATTTGTAAATATTATAAGTAAATATATATTTATGTAACAAAATATTATAAAATAATATATATTATGGTGAAACGTTTTGCATGAGATATATTTTGTACACATAATTTGACATATTCATAGCACCAATACCTAACTTTGAGAGTTTTTAAAAACATGACAATGACTAAGGGAAGACATTATATATGTTAAAATTGATTAACTTCTTAAATTCATTTTTTTCTTATTCATACTAATAATATAAAAATATTTTTTAATTAAACTTTTTAAAGTGCCATGTTTTGACAACAAAGAATGACAATGAGTTTATAACCAAATGACTAGAGGACTAAAGAGTTTTACATGTATAAGAGATTCATCAAGCCCTTGACTACCACAATGGAAATAGAAATATACAAGTGGAGTTGGACAATCTGATTGTTAAGGTTGTTTCCCTTACCTCTACTTTGAATCTCCACCTTTGCCTCCATTAGGATAAACCTTCACTTGATCTTTGAGTGGCTCTTCCCTTACCTCTTCATAATCTTTGAATATCTCCTAAGAAATCTTAAGTTATCCAATAATAGGTGCCT
This sequence comes from Cunninghamia lanceolata, assembly GCA_027924645.1. Lineage (NCBI taxonomy): Eukaryota > Viridiplantae > Streptophyta > Pinopsida > Cupressales > Cupressaceae > Cunninghamia > Cunninghamia lanceolata. The sequence goes on along the minus strand of BSBN01000112.1, from coordinate 16,701,745 downwards.
ACCATTGTATTTCTCTATAAATCTCAAAAGCCTCTATGTTCCATCCGCTCTATGCTAATCCTCCAACATCATTGACTAGGAAACCACATCTCATTCATACATTACACTAAAAAGATCCAATGCCTCTTGAACTGATCCATTTGGCACAAGCCTAAATATGATGGCTATGCAAGATGCCATGTCTCATCTAAGCATATCCCAAAATAACCCCAGCACCTCATACACAAGCCCTTCTATGCATATCCTATGGAAACTACATTACATTATGACATTTGGTCAAACACTTTAGGTACATCCTCTAAACTCTCATATTTTGCATACATATCGACTAGGGAAATCACCATGGTGACATCAGGCTCATAACAACCTACAACTATGCTTTATGAACTTCCATGCCTTGTTCCAAGGCTATCATTTTGGAAGAGGCCAAAATCACATTGCTAAATGTGAGCTGATTGAATTGAAAGATGGAACATTGCATTTCTCCATATAATTCAAAACCTTGTTTGCCCTGGGAAAAACCATGTTTGGAATAGGTTGCAAGTCCATAGTTTTTAATATGTCTATTAGAGAAGCCAAAATATGCAAGTGAGACTAAGATGAACTTCCACAAAGCATAAGCACATCAAAGCAAAAATGTATAATCAAGAGATAATGAAAATGTAGAAAGAACCTTGCATATGTAGGTAAAGAAGAAGGTGAGAAGGAGAGAACCAACTATGTCTAACCCTCAATGTGATGTGTGCATATGTGGAGGGTGATGGACAAATGTTTCCAACCTCCCATAAGGTGGTATGTCAAAATGACTAACCTCATGTGTGCACATGTGGTGAGACAAAAAAATGACTAACTTCAAAAAGTGAACTTAAATTTTAATGTCAAGGTTAAGTTAGACTTAGCCACTAAGTGTGACTTAAGCCTAGTTGTCGATTAGGATAAACCCTACACTCTAACAGCCCCCTTAAGTGATACTTATGGAGTATAAATGATAAAAGAAAATATGGGTCCCGAGAACAAACCTTGATAAGGTATCCATGTACAATGAAAATTTCTCACAATTGGAGTGAAGGAGAAAATCTAGTGGGAAAAAGCCCTCTCCAAAAGAGAAATGAAGCATGAAAATGTACAAGTGAAAAGAAGAGAGATATGAGGACTCATGACCCCCCAAGGACTAATTCTATCACAAAAGTACATTAAATATTGCCCCCATAGGAGAGAAAGAGAGAGACTAGAGAGCCCCCCATAAGATGATGGATCCTATAGTGATAAGTGATGCTTGATGAATAATGCTGAAAGTGATGATAAAACTTTGAATAACATGTCTTCCTTGTGGAAGAACGAAAAATGTAAAAGGGTTCATGATATCTTCCCAAGAGAGAATAACATAAGCCTCTGAATACTGTATATAACTCAAACACAATAATGATGCCCATGATGTCTTTGAAGAATGCTCAATGATATCCAAGCCAATGTTGTCATGTGACGAAGATTCAGTATGGTGAAAGCTAAACCAATGTGATTCTAATACTTCTATAGAAGGTGTCAATATATAAGCTAAAGTAGGTTAGGTATGAAAAAGAATTTTGGAAGATGATGGTGATGCAATTACATTGAAGCTGGCATTGAATAGAAAATGAATGTCCTCAATGCTGTGATCTAAATCTACAAGGTGGTATTCTACAAACAACAATGTGATGTTTGGTAGATATTCAGCCCAATGTGGTAGATCTGGACTAATGATGACAATGTTCTAATGCAAGGAATCACTGAAAGTTATCCATAATGAAACATAAAGTGGTGATTTTTCCGTCTTATAGAAAATTAAAAAAATAGCATGAAAGAAATGAAGACAAAGTGCATCCCCATGTTGATTTCTCCCACAATAAGTACACTTGATGATGCAACATGTCAACATGGTCTAATAATGTGCAAATATAAAATGCAGAAAGCCCCTTGAAACTGTTGAAAGAGAGACCCCCTAGATTTTGACACTTTATAAATTAGTGTGTTTTACAAAATAAATTTGACCAATGCATGGAGAATGAAAAACTATTCACTTTTGCAAAAAATGGTGCTCAATTTCAAGCTATCAATCAAAAGTTATTAAACAATCAATTTCCTGCAAAAGAAGGCTTAATTTAATAATCAACACTAAAAAAGAAAAAAAATGCATGTGTGGATAGTGAACCTAGCGTTCCAACCACTCATTGGAACCGGGATGAAATAAAGAATATATAAGGTTTGAATGTGAGGTGGATTTGGTCTCTTGCCAACCTAGGCCTCACCCTTTGTCGTTGATGTTAAAATGTGAACTTTATATATTGACTTTATATGTTACCAATCAAATGCTAACTTTATATGCCAATTTTATATGTTGACATTATATTGTGACTTTGAAAATTCACGTTACATAGCTCCAATACAATTTTCCCAAATTGAAAATAAACCCCCCTAGTGGTCAACAAGCAGAAAATATAATGGTTACAATTTTAATGTAACAGTAAGTGTTTATTACAATGTGAACATATAGTGCTAATAAACATAACATTAATTCTACAATAAAGAACTATTTACTAAGCATTTGAATGCATAAACAAACTAGTAGAAAAAGAAACTATCTTGTTGGCTCTTTGCAAGAAACATGGCAGCAATATTTGGGATAGCAGTTGTATAGCACTCTGTGAAGAGTGAATGGAGCTGTTGGAGGCTATAGGGGAGTAGGTAGGTCATTGGAAACTATAGAGTGATGAGGCCACATGGATGCCCAAGAGCGATTTGTGCATTTCTACTCCCAAAGATATAAAAACAAGCACACAAAACAACACAGAGAATAGATATTGTTGTCAATTCAAGTATGCACCCTTGTTAAGATTTGTGAAAACTTAACTACTTGCTGAAACATGGAATCATTCTCAGATGTGAGTCTCCTTTCATGAGAATGAATCTCCAGAGTGAGATGTGTTGATGATGGTTTTGATGCAATCATAACAATTAGTTAAAATTCACATAAAATGAACCAAAACTAACTTGAAAGATATGAAGGAATCGGTTAAGATTCACTTAATCCCAAGTTTAATATGGTCAGGTCTTGACCTGTTGGGCAAATTCAGTTGGTCAATGTGAAGTTGTAATGTTCAAGGGGCCTTATGTAGTTTAGGATTTCCTATTGGTTAATTGGACTTAAACTATGCAAAAGATTAATAAATGTCAATATGTTCTTCATTCTTTTTGCATAAAGAATGTTACTATGTTGCAAAGCTTTAAATGGTTTTCTTGAATTATTGCAGCTTTCTCCTCTTCAATATTATGAAAATTGTCTGCTTTCAACTCTGTTATGCATGCTTTTTTAAATATGAGACAAATTTCCTTTAAGTTTCTGCGTTTTAAGCTAAGTATTTTCAGATAGGTTGGGAAAAGTTAGAAAGATCTAAACTAAACATCATTCAAATCTACCAAAGGATCTAGTTGTTCTATTATGCACTTTATAAATAATACAATAATTTGATCAAATCCACAGATAAAACCTTAAGCATAAGTTCTGAGCATTTTCACAAACATACACCTAAGATTGTAAGCTCGAAGAGAAAATGTTTCAAACACAAAGAAGAGCAGGAAAACACTCAAAAGATAGATGCAGAATTCCAGATTCAATTGTATTAGAAACAGACAGTCATATAAGATTTACAATGTCTGAATGACTCTTAGCTTCATTGACCAAACTACAAAAAACTTACAAGCTTTACAGATACAGCAAGGAAGCTAGATGTTCTAGGCATTCCTTACTACAGACACAGGTGACCTCCTTCTTCTACTTCTAAACTAAACTAAAATGCTATTTTTACAAATTCTTGCTGCTACAAATCTCAATGTAGCCCCTGTGTAAAGTTCTACAGTGAATAGAGGCACAATATATAGACTTTGATTGTCCTCAATACAGCTCAAAAGCCTCGTTAAACCATGGTTCAAACCTTGGGTTACAATATAAATGCTAGAGATCAAATCTCCTAAAATATATCTGAGCATACATCCAATCTGGGTGAAATATGCCATTCTGGAAACCCTAGCAGCTATGTAATAACTTCTGTGGTCTGCTGCAATAATGTCTTCATCTGCATTTTGTCTTCATCAGTGAAGACCCTTGACTTCCTCGCCCTTTATCCTTATCTTCCTCTACTCCTGAGATTTGATTTTCTCCTTCATGATGTCACCGCCATTAAGTTTCAGCTCCTTCAACTACAAACCTGCAAAAATGGATAAGCAATAAGTATCACATTTAATAAAACTGTAGGAAGAAAAATAGCTGCCAAATCTAGTTGTGACTATGTGAACGCATCAATCAGGCCCTAAATCTATGAAAAACGTGAGTCAAAAATGCATATACAGTGCTTAGAAAAGTCAGGTCAACTATCGTTGACAAAAAATATTCATTCGGGCCCCAAAATCGGCCTCAAAATTCCTATCGCTCCATCTTTTCCCGCCTATTTCTCTATTTAAATCCCTGCATGCCCGTTATACAAGCTAGACGTTATACATCCATTTAATCAAATTTAAATCTGCCTTTGATTCTGCGGCTTGTATGCCGCAATGTATGCTTGATAATATACAAGTCGGATACATACAAGGATTTTTCTATTATGGACTTTTATTTCGAATCCGGCCTGTATGTATGCAATGTATATATCAGTTTGTATATCGCAGTATACAAATGCCAAAATATACAAGCATTTAACTCTATTTTATGTCTTTTCAATTTGGTCATATAAAACAATGCATAAACTGTTGTATACAACCCTCAGACCTATCGCTATTATAATCGGCAATTTATAACCAACTGAATCCACAATGTATCTCTTGATATGTAAATCGGACGTGATACATAGGATAAATCCGCTTTATTATCATTTGGATTCCGGCTTGCATGTGGTGCCTTGTATGTTTTGGAACATATATACAAGTGCGGACATATACAAGGATTTAGCTTCATTCCATAATTTTTTTTTTGGTTTCGGCTTGTATGTATGCATTGTATGTTTCGAAACATACAAGCCACAGAATATACAATGAATTCTCCATAATTCAAAAACCTTTTAAGTCCGCATTGTATATGGAGCCCTATATACTACGAAACCCCCCTTTTAAATCTGCAGATATACAACGAATTTTCCATTTTTAAAACCCACCTCAAGTCTGCCATTGTATATAACGTTTGTATGCATCCACCGATATACAAGTTGGATGCGATACCAAGTATTAATCGAATTCCAACCTCCTTTGGGTTCCGGTTTGTATATATGCGTTGTATGTCTCACTTATACAAATCAAAACATACAAGGATTTAAGTCCGTTTGATAAACCCTCGGGTCCACGTTGTATATTGGGCCTTGTATATTGGAACATACAAGTGTTGAATATACAACAACTTAACTCTGTTTGACCCTCTCTTCATGTCCGCGTGATGTACATTTGCATTGTATCCCCTGCTTTGTATATTCTGAAACATACAAGCATTCAACCTTATTTAAACAACTCCTTGGGTCCGCGACTTGCATATGGACATTGTATGTTCCAAATGTATGCATAAATATACAAGCCCGAAATGTACAACGAATTCTCTCTTGCTGATAACTTTTGGATTCCGCGTTATGTATAAAATGTTTGTATCTTCTATCTGCCAAACATACAAATGTAAAATATACAAAGTGGATTTTAAACATCAATTCATTTCTACTTAAGTTATTTTAGGTCCATCTTGTATGTATATATCAAAACCTTTATTAAAATGCATACAAGGAAAAAAGATATACAATTGCCTTTGTATATGAAAGCGATGTATAAAGGGAAATGTATGTAATACAACGACTGAACATGCAAACAAATAATTCATATGCAACCCGATAGCCCATGCAACTTAGTACAAAAACAAAACCCTTTGCATATACAAACGACCCTGTATCTGCAAAGCGATATACAAACCTAAATGTACATTTTACCAAAATGATCATAACTTGCAAAATATGGCAAATTTTAAGATGGTTCAAAAAGCAACCCTAGCTCAATTTTCACAAGGAATCCAACCATATCATGCACTGGTACTGAAAATATATTTTTTCTCTATTTTTACCAAAGTTTGCAATTTTAACCCTCTTTTCCCTTTACCACCAAGCAAAACAAAACACACAAAAGCAAAAAAGCAAAGCCACTGCAGGAGTCCTCATTTTGGTAAGGAGTAAAATGGGGTGTGTTGTGAACATCACAACAACTAGCAACCAAACAAAATAATTAAATTCAAAGCATTGAAGAAAACTAGATGAAATGAATTTATAACTCCCAACTATCTTTCTTGTAAATTATTATCCAACTTGAGACCTAAGGTATTCAGTAAGGATGCATGAATTTTTATTTTCAGTTTAAGTATGTGCACGTGATTAATTATCCTCATCTTGAAGATCGGTTGAACAAACCAGTGACTAACATTAGCCTACGTAGTTGAGGATATTGCCTCATAGCCTATCGAATAGAGCCTTGCTGGCAGCGAGTGTCTATAGCCTCGATAAAGTTACTTAGATGGCTTAATCTGGATTTTCAGTATAATCTACTTTATTCATTTTATATTTTATATTTTCTGATTTTTGAAAGAGATTTCACAAGATATTGCAATTGTAACTTCATGATGCAAGGAGTGAACACTTACTAAAATTAAGCTAAGAATTGTAATGGTAGCAAGGGTGACCTCGGATTTTTCACCAAATATCTACACTGGTAGGTTCAACAAACCCAAGGATTTTAGGTGTGTCATCGTGAGAAACCTCTCTTGAATTCTCAATCACTATTATTGAATACTAAATTTTAGAAGTTAAACAACTCTCTACATTTATGACAGTCAAAACAAGTTATGTATAAATTGCAAATGATTAACCTGAATATTCTGAATTTTATACTATTTTCAATGGTTGTTATTTTGCTCCTTAATACTCTAAAGAAAACAAAGATCCCTGCTGAAGAGAAAACAACAAACCAACAACAGACAGACTGTACAAGAAAAACAAAACAAAGCAAAAGAAGACAAAGCAAAAGGACAACTGTACAAACAACTAACCTAAAAAAGAAAGCAGAAAACAAAGCAAAGAAAATTGTACAGTACCTACAGTATATTACACAAAATGGACTGCCCTTTACCTCAGACCTGGAAGTAGTGTTTCAAATGTTGGCCATTAATTGGTAATGGCACATCTTCCCCTATCAAGGTCTTGAGTCTAAATGTGTTGTCCCCTACTATTTCTGAGACGTGCAATGGGCCTTGGTTTATCAAATTTTCCATGGCTCCCCTTCTTTTCATGTGCTTTGTCCCAGCACAACACTAAGTCTGATATCCTAAATGTCTTGACTCTTGCCCTCTTATCAAACCACCTCTTTACTACTGCTTGGGGTTTGGAAAATTTCTCGATGGCTTGACCTCTTTTCTCATCTAATTGTAACATTTGTACTATCCTGGCCTCTCTATAATTATCAAAGCCTAAATACTCATTGGCAAACTTCCAGATTGGTATTCTCAGATTTACTGGAAGTATGGGATCAGTCCTATAAACTAAATGATAAGGTGTACTACCTAAAGCTATTTTGAACTTGGTCTTATCTACCCATAGTGCATATTTTAACAAGGTATTCGACTCTCTAGGACTCTTTACAATTAGCTTTTTGATTATATCTAATAAAATTTTGTTCGTAGACTCAGCTAATCCGTTACCTTGAGGGTAATAATTTGAAGAAAATATTAAAACAATCCCGTATTCAAATGCCCATTTAGAAAACTTTAAAGAAGAGAAAGAAGGGCCATTATCACATACCAATGAATAGGGAGTTCTGATACAAAGGAAAAGGGTCTCGAAAGGTAATATAACAAGATCAAAAGATTCAAATAACTTGTGGCTTCAACCAATAAGACTTCACTAGTCTTCCCTTTGCCTTAAACTCCGCCAAAGGGCTCAACTTAGGGTTCCAACTTTTTAGATGAAATATTGCATCTTCTAGGGTCTCAACCTACCCCAACCAACAAGATTCAATAGGTTTCACAAACCAATTTGATTGGTTCTTGACAATTCCACTTGACTAGGCCTAATCCTAGTAGCCTTGTTCAGAAACTAATTTGCACTTTCCTCAAAACTTTCCCAAAGCACTCCAAAAACTAATGACTGATATGAGTACCCTCTATTGAGTTATATAACATACTTCAAAATCATATACTATTGTTTTGGATGAAATATGACTGTCCTAACAACCCGGCTGTCTTCCTACAAGGCCTAATTTGCGCACTTTACAAAGGAACCCTATCAAATACTTGCCCCACTCACTTAAAACCTTGAAAAAGTCTTAGGAAAGGATCTAAAACAAAGGATTTTCCAAGTCTCATGCAATTATTTTCTCATTCAAGTGTTTAAACACCAAACTCCCATTTCTAGGCCCCAAAAACCTAGTTAACAGAGCAGTTTTAGAAAAAATGTGATATCTTCCTCTAGGAATTGAGTTAAGACCACCTACTAAATGAATTTAAAAGGTAACTCAATCCTTTTTCCAACCATATATGGATTGCCCCTATATCTGTCCGTATAGAACCATACCAAATGCTGCAACAGGACTGTTATAGGAGAATTCTGGAAATTGCAGTCACTAAAACGGTCATAACTTCCTCAATATTGCACCAAATTCAATAAGACAAAAAGGAAAGGGAGGGTGATTGAATATACTTTCATTTGAAATAAAAAATAAATTTCCTCCTACCCTTATTGGGTCGTACCATGTAAGAAAACAGCAAATTTTTGAAGTATAATACAGAAAAACATTACTTTTTACCATTCCATTCTCAATCTTCAATCACCTCTGAGTTTTCAAAGGTATACAAGGCCTTTTTAAAGGTATTGCAAATGACCTTTCAGTTTCCAACTACTTGGAATGAACCAAGAGCCAAATGACTCTTCATCTTACCTCATTCTACATCTTTTTTCCAACTTTACATTGACAACCTTTACATGGTTTGCAATATTTTGCATATTTGAACTTCCTAATGACCTCTAATACATAACAATGACTTGATTAACCTTATATAATGATGAATCATTACAATATTGGATCATTTTAATCAAACTCTTATGGAAGTCAAGGTGCTCCTGCACCATACAACCAACCAACAAAGATTTCCAAGTCCCTTGGAAATGTATCTACAACAAAAGTCTCTTTCCTCTGTCTTTATCTTCAATCTTCTCAGCTACAATCTTCCAATCTATAGAAATGGTGACCAACCAACCAACAAACAAACTACCATCTTCACAGAGCATCCTCAGGCTCCTTCTACTCTCATCAGTGGAGTATTCTTCAGGCTGCAACATTAAGTGCTTCTTCAGTCAGGTATCCATCTCTTTCACTGCTTCCTAACAAACCAACTCACCAAACCATTCATCTCACCCAACAGCAGATCCTGGTGATGCACCTACCACTCTCTCCTCAGTGGTTTCTCTATACATCCTTCTCCAGCCAAATCTCTATTGGAGAATGGTCATGATAGACATTCTCTTGTCTGCCCTCACACACAACCTCAGAAACTTCTTTCTCGCAGCTAGATGGACCAAGCACCTGCAACCAAAAAACTTAGTAAACAAAAACAATGGTCACCAACAAAATCTTTCCTTCAGTTCTTCACCTGCCTTCTCAGTGACAGGAACAAATACAACATCTCTTCCCAGAGCTTTTGCTAGCTCTAATACCAATTTGATGTAGAGGAAAAGGGTCTCCAAAGGTAATATAACAAGATCAAAAGATTCAAATAACTTGTGGCTTCAACTAATAAGACTTCACTAGTCTTCCCTTTGCCTTAAACTCCTCCAAAGGGCTCAACTTAGGGTTCCAACTTCTCAGATGAAATATTACATCTTCTAGGGTCTCAACCTACCCCAACCAACAAGATTCAATAGGTTCCACAAATTAATTTGATTGGTTCTTGACAATTCCACTTGACTAGGCCTAGTCCTAGTAGCCCTGTTCAGAAACTAATTTGCACTTTTCTCCAAACTTTCCCAAAGCACTCCAAAAACAAATGACTGATCTGAGTACCCTCTATTGAGTTATATAACATACTTCAAAATCATATACTATTGTTTTGGACGAAATATGTCTGTCCTAACAACCCGGCTGTCTTCCTACAAGGCCTAATTTGCCCACTTTACAAAGGAACCCTATCAAATACTTGCCCCACTCACTTCAAACCTTGAAATAGTCTTATTAAAGGATCTAAAACAAAGGATTTTCCAGGTCTCATGCAATGATTTTCTCATTCAAGTGTTTAAACACCAAACTCCCATTTCTAGGCCCCAAAAACCTAGTTAACAGAGCAGTTTTAGAAAAAACATGATATCTTCCTCTAGGAATTGAGTCAAGACCTCCTACTAGATGCATTTGAAAGGTAACTCAATCCTCTTTCCAACCATATATGGATTACCACTGTATCTATCCGTATAGAACCATACCAAACGCTGCAACAGGACTGTTATAGGAGAATTCTGGAAATTGCAGTCACTAAAACGGTCATAACTTCCTCAATATTGCACCAAATTCGATGAGACAAAAAGGAAAGGGAGGGTGATTGAATACAATTTTATTTTAAATCAAAAATAAATGTCCTCCTGCCCTTATTGGGCCGTACCATGCAAGAAAACAGCAAATTTCTGAAGTATAATACAGAAAAACATTGCTTTTTACCATTCCATTCTCAATCTTCAATCACCTCCAAGTTTTCAAAGGTATACAAGGCCTTTTTAAAGGTATTGCAAATGACCTTTTAGTTTCCAACTACTTGGAACGAACCAAGAGCCAGATGACTCTTCACCTTCCCTCATTCTACATCTTTTTTCCAACTTTACATTGACAACCTTTACATGATTTGCAATATTTTGCATATTTGAACTTCCTAGTGACCTCTAATACATAACAATGACTTGATTAACCTTATACAATGATGAATCATTATAATATTGGATCATTTTAATCAAACTCCTATGGAAGTCAAGGTGCTCCTGCACCAAGTTCCAGACCTGGTGATGATGTTTTCTTCAAGAAACTTGATAACTACCTCAGTTGTGGAGAACTTGCAGCATGCGGCCTCAATCCACCTTGTATAATATTCCGTCACCGTTAGTATGAACTTGTGTCCTGCAGAAGATGGAGGATTGATGACTCCAATAAAATCTAGGCCCCACTGTGCAAATGGTCTTGATTCAATCACAGGTTGTAATGGGTTGGCCTGATTTCTTCCCTTATCTGCTGCAGTCTGACAGGTGTGGAAACTTTTGATGTGACTCTCAGTATCTTTGAACATCATGGGCTAGTAATAGCCTGCCCTCAATATTTTATGTGTTGTAGCTAGATGGGAACCATGACCTGTTCCGTATTTGTCATACAGCTCTGTCAACACTTTATCTGCCTCAACTCTATATAGACATCTTAAATAAATTCCATCATGGTTCTTCCTGAATAGAAGACCTCTTTGCACCATATATTTTTGTGCTTTAATCTTCAAATCTCTCCTCTGAGAAGCTTTCATCCTATTTGGGTATTTTCTAGCTATTAGAAAAGTGTTTAAGTCACTATACCAGTCTGATGCATTCTGGGAATTCAATACATACTACTGTTTTATCAAATTTGGATCTGTATTTGCTATTGTTTGTACCAATGCTTGCCCTCTTACCAGCTTCATGGGAATGATTTCCATGTCGAATTCTTGCAGCGTGGTGATCCACTTGGCTCTCTTTTCTCCAGGTTTGTCCTACATCAACAACATCTTCACTACTGCATCTAGCACTATGGCTTTGATCTGGCTGCGCAGAATGTAATGTCTAAATTTTTTCACGACTCTCATTAATGCAAATGCTTGTCTCTCAGTGTCCAGATATCTCGACTGTGCATCCTTCAGAGGCGTGCTCATGAATGCGATGGGCCTTTCTTCATTGTCCTCACCTTTCTGTGTCAAGGCAGTCGTGGTTGAATGGGAGGATGCAAAGGACTAGATATAGAACATTTTGGTGTAGTCTGGGCTTGCCAATATAGGGGCGCCAAAAATGGCCTCCTTAATGTCTTCGAATGCAGCCCTAGCCACAGGCATCCACTCCATTTGTGCATCTTTTTTAAACATGGCATTTAATGGCTGCACGATCTCTGTAAAACCCGTGATAAACTTCTGAACAAAGTTAATTTTATGAAAAAATGATTTTAACTCTTTCCTATTGTTTGGTATTTGCAAATTTTTTATTGATTCTATTCTATTTGGGTCAATCAATATTCCATCTTCAGAAATGACATGCCCTAGTAATTTACCTTCAGGGACTCCAAATGAACATTTCTTAGGGTTAAGGGAAATTCTGTACCTCGCATCACTTAAGTATTTCCCTAAGATCTTTAGCGTGAGCAGATGCATCCTTGGAATACACAGTCAAATCATCCATATACACAACAATGCACTTACCTGATAATCCACGGAACGCAATGTCCATGGCTCTCTGAAAAGTGGCACCTGCATTGATTAGACCAAAAGGCATTCTCCTATATGCATAATTTCCCCATTTACAAGTGAAGGTGGTTTTTAATCTATCATCTCTATCTATTAAAACCTGGTTATAACCTGAGAAACCATCTAGAAAAGACATCATTTTTGTCTCATTTACTACTTGCAGCACTTCGTCTATAGGAGGCAGAGGATAATTGTCCTTTTTAGATGCTTTATTCAAATTTCTAAAATCTATGCATAATCTGATGTCTCCATTTTTCTTTCTTATTGGTACTAAGTTAGCTACCCAGACTAAATGTCTGACTAGAAAAATTATTCCAGTAGATAGCAATTTCTTTACTTCTTCGAAGATTAAATGCTCTAGAATGGCATTTACAGGCCTTTATTTCTGCCTAAATGGTTTAATCTCTGGTCTCAAAGGTATTATGTGAGTTATGATGGATGTATCATAGGTTTTCAAGTCTTCATATGTCCATGCTATTACGTGTTTGTAATCTTTCAGAGCATCTAAAATTTCTTTTCTAATTTTCTCAGAGCAAGCTTTTCCGATTGGCACATTTTGTGGATTTTGTTTTGTCCCTAAGTTGTGTAAATCACACTTTCCCCCTTCTGTTTTGGGTAAATCTTTCTATCTTATTATTCCATCGAAGTCAAAAATATGTTCTAGTTCAATTACCCCTTTGGGTAAAAAGTTGCTCTTCAAGTTGATTATATCCTCTTCGTCCCATGTTATCTCAGGTCTTTCCTGCTCATCAATGATTTGAGCCTCAAATACCTCATTACAAGTCAGAAAATCAATAATTTGCTGATCCCCTCCAAATACCCTAAAAATGTGTAACATTGTCTGGGATATTGGGAACATTAACTAGCTCAACAGCAAATCGTCTCAATCCTGACAGTGTCAAGGGTTCTAATGTGCTAGCTGCAACTGCTAGTGCATCCGGCTTGTGCTTCAACTATCTAAGGATGTGCTCTATGTTGAAAGCATCAAATAAATTTATTAAACCCCATACTCTATGTCTGTAACAAATCATTTTCTTGTAGTTGCAAGCATATAGTTTCCTTACTTGTCTGACTACTAGTTCAGAGTCTGAAAATACCTTAATTGTCTTCACCTTTTTCTTAATGGCCATGACAAGTCCCAAAATTAAGGCTTCATATTCAGCAATATTGTTAGTACAGGAAAACTGTAGTCTATATGCTACTAGGTATGACTTACCCTGAGGATCTATAAGTTCAACACCTACACCCGCACCCTGTTTTGATTTGGACCCATCACATTTTAATGTCCACATGCCACATTTACTTTTCTGATCTTTCCCCTTGGCATGCTTCGTCTTCTCTATTACTTGTGAGGTGCTGGTATATTTATTCATGGGTATTTCTGTTTGGTTAACTTGCATATGTGTATTTTTAGCTTGCAAATCATAAAGTCAACTACCCTTGTCCTTTATTCCCTCTTCTAAATTTGAAATCAGAGCATCTACATCACCCTGAACGTATTTGTGTGTTTGATCAGGATTCACATTTTCCTCTTGTAACTCTACCCTCTTTATGCATTTTCTGTATTGATATTCAATGATGTCTTTGCACATTCCACAACTCTCCTCAGAGTGTGGCCTATCATGGACTCTACATCTGTTTTTATACAATTTACATTGGGTGGGCAAACCTTGTTTAATGCACTCATCCACCTCTTGTCTAATGGCATGACCAAATTTTTCCATTGCACTATTTTCTTCATCCGAAGAATTTCCATTAGACTCAATGAATAATGATGTCTCCTTGCTGACATATTTTTCTCTAATGTTTAACATCATGACCTCTTCAATTTGCACCCCATTGTTAGTAATTCTATAAACACCAGGTTCAACAGCAGCATATAATATTTCATTCATTCGATTATACTTTGTTATCATGTGTTTCATCCTGGGTTCTGCCTCTATTCTAATATGGTTTGGGACGCCTCTCCAAGGTAGCCACATATGTGAAAAGTCAGTGGCCATATATCTATTTAATGTCTTGGACCAATCCCTACTTAACAACATTCCATAATTCATGGGTATGTCCACTATTTGAATGTCAATGAATTGGCTCACCCTAGGGTCTGAAGCTAATTGCATTTGAATGTTCATGAGTTCTCCTATCACACTAACCTCAGTCTTATCTAACTATGTGACAACCTTAGCAGATTTGGTGGGAGTCAGCCTGAGAGTTTTGCATATTCCTAAGGGCATTATGTTGGCTGAGGCACCAGAGTCTACCATGTAGTTGTGTATGTTCTTCCCACACAATCTAATAGTTAACAAGAAAGGGGGAGCATCCTTTTTATCAGCATACATTACTACATTTGTATTGGAAGGCTGCTCAACTTTCTTACTTTTCTCTTTAGACGGTGAATCTCTATTAGGAACAATTATATCAGCAGCAACCCCATCTGTTATGGATGCATCCAGAGATTTTATAAAAGCATTCCTGAACCCTAGAGTTTTCAATGATTCACTCAGAGGTATACTGACCTTAATTTTCTTTATTTCTTCTGACAAGTAACTCATTAATCTTGTTGTCTCTATTGTTTCAGCTTTACTTGTTTGGGCCTTTTCTAACATTGTTCCACTATTTACATTAGCCTTAAGTATGGCAGGATTGTTGCTAGCATTTTGATCTGGGGGTGTATTGAAGTTGTTAGGAGGGATAGAAGTGGTGAAAGGTCCTCTCGGCCTAGTGTTGTTCCTTAAATTGTAGGTGTGGTTTTTATTTGTCTGTTGAAAGGCTTGCACCTCTTCTATTTCAGTTAATACCTCATTTTTAGTTTCAAAGGGAAACTGAAAAGCATTTAACACAAAGGTTGATTCAGGATAAAGACTTTCACAAAAGTATGGTTCATCTTCTAACAATTCATCTTCCTTCTCTTCTGTAGTTGCAAAGGTAAAGGTTTCTAAAACTAAAGCTATATCATACCCCGAGGGTACTACCTCATTACCCTTGGGAATGAGAAACTCAGAAGTAGGAGGCTGCACCTCTATATTAAATATGTTGGTTGCTAAATGGAATTGTGGACAGTCAAGCTCGGCATGGGCATTGGTATTGCGGAATCTGCACTAGCTTTTCAGTGATGTATTGGCCATTTGGATGCCAGCCGCTTGTTTTGCATCATGATTATCTACATTCTCAAAAGGAGAAGCTAGAGTACCATTGTTTGGTCCTATGTTCCATGTTTTGGATGGCCTAGGCTGATTCTGATTTCTGTTATTGTTACCCTAGACCCTATTATCTATCACTGGCCCTCTATTTTGCATTGGTTGCCCTTGGTTATGACCTTGATGTTGATTATAGTTTTGACTCTGATTTGAACATTGGCCCTAGCTATTATTTTGGGTATGGCTCTGATTATAGTTCTGATTGTAATGCTGATTTTGATTTGAACTATAGTTCTGATTTTGGCCCTGGTTATAATTCTAATTTTGATTGTATCCCTGGTTACCTCTTCCATAGAGGTTCTCGTTTCTTAGTTGTGTTACTTCAGTGGTCAATATTTTCAAATGTGCAGTGATCTCTTTGATTTCTTCCCTTTCCTCTTGTGCTTTTGCCACAGTTGTATCCCTAGGGGGTTGGAAGAAAGGCTGACCATTATTTTGACTGTTATTAGAAGTGTTACTCGTGTAAGGAGCTATGGCTTGGATTGGGGTAGGACTATACATAGGTGTGTAAGAAGGAACTGGATTTAATAATGGAGTGTGATGCATAGAGACTCTATTCCATGGTTGTGCCTAATTCTGCATCCCAAAATTTCCTCCATTAACAAATGGGCTACAAGTTGTATGCCTCATCTCTTGATTTACTAAGGCTGCCTCTTTATAGGCTTTGGATATTGAATCTATGTCAGGTTTTATTTTGACAAACATGGCAGTTAAAGGATCCAAAGTAGCATAGTACATGGCTAACAAGGTATCATCATCTACTATGTAAGGGGCTACCAGCCTAGAGTAGGCCTTTTGAAATCTGTCATTGAAATTATCAATTAGCTCCCCCTCACCTCTTTTTATGGTAGCCAATTTGTGATACAGGATGCAAGGATCAATGGGTCCTCTAAATCTTGATAGAAATGCTTCTTCCATAAGTGACCAGGAAGAAATGTAACCGTTGGGTAAGTTCACATACCAGTTAGAGGCTTGTTCATTAAAGGTGTAGGGAAACAATCTACACACAACGTCCTCGTGCTCTAATCTAGCCCTAAAACGTGCTTCCTTAAATATTCTAATGTGGTCTTCTGAGTCTTGGTGTAACTGATATTTAGGACATATCTTTTCCAGATTTTTGGGCATCTCATTGTAATCATTGAAGTGTATGGGAGACTGGACATTGAAATAAGCCATTGTGGGTGCTTGAGCTTGACCTGACCCTGTAAGAATACCTAAATTTCCTGGGGGATTAGGATTTCTAGGAGGATTAGGACCTTTAGGAGTACCTGAACCAAGATTTAAAGATCTGAATGAAGATCTGTCAGGACTCACAATGTTACGGATGTTAAAAGGTGACCTAGGAGGTGTTCCAGATGAACTCCCTACTTGCGATATTTTAGGATTCCAAATCAAAGCGCTCTTACTTCACCTTGTATCTGGTAGTTGCACAAAAATATCCCTTAAACTGGATCTAGATCTAGTCACTCTATCACTGTTATTAGCTAGTTTTTTTGAAACAAACCCTAACTCAAGTCAGGCCCTCCTTCTAGTGCCAGAAAACTATTGATGATGGTTTTGATGCAATCATAACAATTAGTTAAAATTCACATAAAATGAACCAAAACTGACTTGAAAGATATGAAGGAATTGGTTAAGATTCACTTAATCCCAAGTTTAATATGGTCAGGTCTTGGCCTGTTGGGCAAATTCAGTTGGTCAATGTGAAGCTGTAATGTTCAAGGGGCCTTACGTAGTTTAGGGTTTCCTATTGGTTAACTGGACTTAAACTATGCAAAAGATTAATAAATGTCAATATGTTGTTCATTCCTTTTGCATAAAAAATGTTACTATGCTGCAAAGCTTTAAATGGTTTTCTTGAATTATTACAGCTTTCTCCTCTTCAATATTATGAAAACTATCTGCTTTCAACTCTGTTATGCATGCTTTTTTAAATATGAGACATATTTCCTTTAAGTTTCTGCGTTTTAAGCTAAGTATTTTCAGATGGGTTGGGAAAAGTTAGAAAGATCTAAACTAAACATCATTCAAATCTCCCAAAGGATCTAGTTGTTCTGTTATGCACTTTATAAATAATACAGCAATTTGATCAAATCCACAGACAAAACCTTAAGCGTAAGTTCTGAGCATTTTCACAAACATACACTTAAGATTGCAAGCTCTAAGAGAAAATGTTTCAAACACAAAGAAGAGCAGGAAAACACTCAGAAGATAGATGCAAAATTTCAGATTCAATTGTATTAGAAACAGACAGTCATATAAGATTTACAATGTCTAAATGACTCTTAGCTTCATTGACCAAACTACAAAAAACTTACAAGCTTTACAGATACAGCAAGGAAGCTAGATGTTCCACGCATTCCTTATTGCAGACACAGGCGACCTCCTTCTTCTACTTCTAAACTAAACTAAAATGTTATTTTTACAAATTCTTGCTACTACAAATCTCTATGTAGCCCCTGTGTAAAGTTTTACAGTGCATAGAGGCACAATATATAGACTTTGATTGTCCTCAATACAGCTCAAAACCCTCGTTAAACCATGGTTCAAACCTCTGGTTACAATATAAATGCTAGAGATCAAATCTCCCAAAATATCTCTGAACATACATCCAATCTGGGTGAAATATGCCATTCTGGAAACCCTAGCAACTCAGTAATAACTTCTGTGGTCTGCTGCAATAATGTCTTTAGCTGCATTTTGTCTTCATCAGTGAAGACCCTTGACTTCCTCACCCTTTATCCTTATCTTCCTCTGCTCCTGAGATCTAATTTTTTCCTCCGTGATGTCACCGCCATTAAGTTTCAGCTCCTTCAACTACAAACCTGAAAAAATGGATAAGCAATAAGTATCACATTTAATAAAACTGCAGGAAGAAAAATAGCTACCAAATCTAGTCATGATTGTGTGAACGCATCAATCGAGCCCTAAATCTATGAAAAATGCGGGTCAAAAATGCATATACAGTGCTTAGAAAAGTTGGGTCAACTATCGTTGACCAAAAATATGCATTCGGGCCCCAAAATCGGCCTCAAAATTCCTATCGCTCCATCTTTTCCTGCCTATTTCTCTATTTAAATCCCTACATGCTCGTTATACAAGCTGGACGTTATACATCCATTTAATCAGATTTAAATCTACCTTCGATTCCGCGGCTTGTATGTCACAATGTATGCTTGGTAATATACAAGTTGGATACATACAAGGATTTTTCTATTATGGACTTTTATTTCGAATCCGGCCTGTATGTATGCAACGTATATCTGTTTGTATATCGCAGTATACAAATGCCAAAATATACAAGCATTTAACTCTATTTTATGTCTTTTCAATTCGGTCATATAAAACAATGCACAAACCGTTGTATACAACCCTCGGACCTATCGCTGTTATAATCGGCAATTTATAACCCACTGAATCCGCAATGTATCTCTTGATATGTAAATAAGACATGATACATAGGATAAATCGGCCTTATTATCGTTTGGATTCTAGCTTGCATGTGGTGCCTTGTATGTTTTGGAACATATATACAAGCGCGGACATATACAAGGATTTAGCTTCATTCCATAATTTTTTTTTTGGTTCTAGCTTGTATGTATGCGTTGTATGTTTCGAAACATACAAGCCACGGAATATACAACGAATTCTCCATAATTTGAAAACCTTTTAAGTCCGCGTTGTATATGGAGCCCTGTATACTATGAAACCCCCCTTTTAAATCTATGGATATACAACAAATTTTCCATTTTTAAAACCCACTTCAAGTCCGACATTGTATATAACGTTTGTATGCATCCACCGATATACAAGTTGGATGCGATACCAAGTACTAATCGAATTCCAACCTCCTTTGGGTTCTGGTTTGTATATATGTGTTGTATGTATATGTTGTATGTCTCACTTATACAAATTGAAACATACAAGGATTTAAGTTCGTTTGATAAACCCTCAGGTCTGCGTTGTATATTGGGCCTTATATATCGGAACATACAAGTGTCAAATATACAACGACTTAACTTTCTTTGACCCTCTCTTCATTTCCGCATGATGTACATTTGCATTGTATTCCCTACTTTGTATATTCTGAAACATACAAGCATTCAACCTTATTTAAACAACTCCTCGGGTGCACGACTTGCATATGGATGTTGTATGTTCCAAATGTATGTATAAATATACAAGCCCGAAATGTACAACAAATTCTCTCTTGCTCATAACTTTTGGATTCTGCATTATGTATAAAATGTTTGTATCTTCTATCTGGCAAACATACAAATGTAAAATATACAAAGCGGATTTTAAACATCAATTCATTTCTACTTAAGTTATTTCGGGTCCATCTTGTATGTATATATCAAAACCTTTATTAAAATGCATACAAGGAAAAAAGATATACAATTGCCTTTGTATATGAAAGCGATGTATAAAGGGAAATGTATGTAATACAACAACCGAACATGCAAACAAATAATGCATATGCAACCCGATAGCCCATGCGACTTAGTACAAAAACAAAACCCTTTGCATATACAAACGACCCTGTATCTACAAAGTGATATACAAACCTGAATGTACATTTTACCAAAATGATCATAACTTGCAAAATATATGGCAAATTTTAAGATGGTTCAAAAAGCAACCCTAGCTCAATTTTCACAAGGAATCCAACCATATCATGCACTGGTACTAAAAATGCATTTTTTCTCTATTTTTACCAAAGTTTGCAATTTGAACCCTCTTTTCCCTTTACCACCAAGCAAAACAAAACACACAAAAGCAAAAAAGCAAAGCCACATAGGGGTCCTCATTTTGCTAAGGAGTAAAATGGGGCGTGTTGTGAACATCACAACAAGATGGTTCTCTTATAATTTTTAAACTACTGACTTTGAGGGGAAAATGGATAGAAGGATGTAACTAAAAAGAGAGTGCAAATTGAAATAAGGTAATAATGATAAAAGTGTTCATTACTCTCAAGAGGGTGATGAGGCTCCTCAAAATAATTTAATTTTATCTTATGACAAAGATGAAAATGTTTCTAAAGATGTTTGGTATTTAGATTTGGGATGTTCTAACCACATGTCAGGGAATGAGAAGTTTTTTGTAAAATGGATGAAAGTTTCGAATCCAAGATTAAGCTTGGTGATGACAAAACATTGGAGGCTGCTGCAAAAGGAGCTATGGAAGTCCCTACTAAAGAAGGTATGAAAAGAGTGAAGGACATTTAACATAGTACACAATTAAAGCATAATCTATTGAGTGTTGGGCAATTGTGTGAGAAAATTACAAGGCATTGTTTGAAAATTAGTAATGCATAATTTATGATAAGATTCAAGGCAATAGGGTGGTTATAGTTGTGCCTATGTCAAAGAATAGGCTGTTCCCATTGAAGTTTGATGAACATAACAACAATCTTGCTAATATGGCACATTAGGACACTAATTGGTTGTGGCATCTCAAGTATGGGCATTTGAATTTCCATAGTTTGAAGATTTTAACATCAAAAGTATTAGTTTCTGGTTTTCCTAAGGTTGAAGAACATAAAGAAGTTTATGAAGGATATGCAAAAGGAAAACATGCAAGAGAGAATTTCCCAAAAGGTGATGCATGGAGGGCCCATTATCCACTTCAGTTAGTTCATTCAAACATTTGTGGTCCTATGCAGACAAAGAGTTTGGATAAGTTATCATATTTCATTACTTTTATTAATGATTACTTACTAAAGTGTTGGGTTTATTTTTTCAAGACCAAAGATGAAGCCCTTGAGACATTCAAGAGGTTTAGAGCCCTTATTAAAAAGGAAAAAGGGTGTAGTATCAAATACTTGAGGACTAATCATGGGGGAGAATTTTGTTCAAGAGAGTTTCAAAATTATTGTGATATGCATGGCATCAAAAGATAACTCACCATTGCTTACACACCTCAACAAAATGGAGTAAATGAAAGGAAAAACCATACAGTGGTAGAAATAATTAGAAGTATGCTACAGACCAAGGATCTAAGAAATTCTTTTTGGAGTGATGTAGGTTCTACAATAGCATACATTCTCAATTGGAGTCCCATAAGTGCACTCGATATGAACACTCCTTATGAAGTTTGGTATGAGAAAAACCCTAATGTAAAGCATTTCAAAGTTTTAAGGTGTTTAGCATATATTCATGTAGCTAATCAAAAGAGGCAACTTTTAGATCCAAAAAGTGAATCATACATTTTCATTAGATATAGTGATAAAAGCAAGGCTTACAGGTTATATAATCCTCTCACCCATAGCATTGTAATTTCAAGAGATGTGATTTTTGATGAAGGGAGAGTTTATGGTCTTCAAAAAGGCCATGTTAAGATGTCAAAATCTGTTTTGAATGATGGTATTATTGATGATATTGATCATGAGCAGCCCACTAAGATTTCAGTTCCAAGTGCTACAAGTGTACCATGTAGCCCCTCATTTGTTTCTTCAATTCCAAGTGCAAGTCTAGCTTCAAGTCCAAGTTCTACGAGGTGAGAAGCTTAAGTGATATTTATCAAAGGAGTACAAGTGAAGCACATGAAGAAAATCCAAGAGGTGAGACAATAAATTTTTCTTTACTTTTCGAGGCTGATTTTGAACCATCATATTTTGAAGATGCAAGCACTAATGAGGTTTGGGTGCAAGTAATGCAAGAAGAGATAGATTCCATTCATAGGAATGATACTTGAGAACTTACAATAGAGCTTCCACATGACAAGAAAAAGATTGGTACTAAATGGGTCTACAAGACTAAGTACAATAGTGATGGGAGTGTTGAAAGACACAAGACAAGATTGGTTACCAAAGGCTTCACACAGAGGTATGGGATTGATTATGAAGAGAGATTTGCACTAGTAGCAAGACAAGAGACTATTAGAATGATGATTTCACTAGAAGCTCAAAAGAAATGGAGCACTCATCACATGGATTTGAAAAGTGCCTTCTTGAATGACTACTTAGAAGAGGAAGTGTATGTGGAACAGCCACAAGGTTTTGAAATGCAAGGAAAAGAACACCAAGTCTACAAGTTGAAGAAGGCTTTGTATGGCCTCAAGCAAGCACCACCATCTTGGTATTCTAGGATTGATGGATATTTTCAAGAGAATGGATTTTAAAGAAGTAAGAGTGAACCTACCCTTTACTACAAACAAGAAGGTAATGATATTCTTATTATAAGTTTGTATGTTGATGACTTATTGTATATGGGTAGAAGTTCTATGATGAAGGATGAATTCAAAATTGCTATGATGAATGAATTTGAGATGAAAGATTTAGGTCTCATGAAATGTTTTCTAGGAATGGAGGTTTATCAAAGTGAGAATAAAAATTTCATTTGTCAAACAAAGTATGCCAAAGATATGTTGAAGAAATTTGATATGGTTGATTGTAAACCAGTCTCCACTCCAGAGGATTGTTGGAAGTTTGATGTTTTTAACTCACACAAGATCTGATATTGCTTATTCAGTTTGACTTGTTTCAAGGTACATGACAAATCCATCTGAAATACATATAAAGGCAGCCAAGAGAATTTTAAGGTATGTAGGAGGCACTCTACATATTGGTATTCACTACTACACTTCTAAAAGATTCAATCTTATTGGTTTTAGTGATTCTGATTGGGGAGGTAGTTGGGATGACCAAAAGTCTACATTTGGTAATTGCTTTTCTTTTGGTTCTGGTTTGATCTTTTGGAGCTCAAAGAAGCAAAGTATAGTTGTCCTTTCTTTTACAGAAGCAGAGTATGTTGTAGTCACCTCAATAGGTACACAAGCATTATGGCTTAATAAACTTCTTGAAGAAATTGGAGAGATACAAATCTAGCCGACAATGATTTTTTGTGACAACATTAGTGCCATCAAATTGGCCAAGAATCCTATCCATCACAACAGGACAAAACATTTTGATTTAAAATATCATTTTATCTGAGATTTACTGCAGAAAAATACTCGAATTGAAATACATCAGTACTAAAGAACAGTTGGCAGATATTTTTACTAAGGGAGTTGCAATGGATCAATATTTGACACTCAGAAATTAGATTGTGAACCATCTTAGCATCAAGGGGGAGTACGTTAAAAAGTGATGTTGAAGAGATCTTCCAGTTCCATCATGACTTCCAAATTGGCATTCACTATGCATCACTATGCTGCAGTTCATTAACCACCATGCTCAATTCTATTCTTAGACAATTAGATTTTATTAGAGTTTTTTTTTTTCTAGTTTAAGTTTCAGTTGACAAAACTGCCAGTCTTCTAGTGAAGTGAATAATGTATGGGGAATGCATGTTTAGTTTTTTTAGTTTTTTCAAACTATTATTAGACACAATGATGTGCTTTAATGTAATTCCTTTTACATAAGCTCGAATAAAAAGGAAACAATTTTACAGTCTGCAAAATATAGTGTGATCTATTTTTTTAATGAGTTAATTGTTTTTTTTTCTTGCTGTATCTTTCATAACCCACTGGTTCAGGAATAAGGTTGAGTTTCATATTCTTCATTACTAAGGATGTTCAAGGCCCACAACACAAACTAATCATACTCATCATACTCAGCATGTGCCCACAACGCAGACTATCACAAAGTATATTAAATCATTGTTACAATCCTGTCTAATAGATGATTATCTTCCCTCCAGCTATAACTACACAAACCCACAAAACTAGTACAATTACTATCTAAAACTAGCTATGGTACACAGATCACAAACTAGTAAGAAAACAAAACATCTGAGCTCTAGCTAATAACTAACCATCGTAGTGATATAATCTTCCAAAGATTCCCTGTATCTATCATAGAGTTGCCGTGAAAAATCCTGGGGAGGCCTCTGTGTAAACATTTCATAAATAGTGCTATATATCTAGTTAAGAATAGCAATTTTTTTTAAATGTTTTTTTAATTCAATAATAACTATGTAAATGTCTTTTTTGCATCAATAATAAAATTCTTCTCAAGAAGAAAACATTCTCTACAAACACATGAAGGGCAGTACCATGTTGCTGTAGGTAATGGAGCACTACCTAATGGAGGACTCATGCATCTTGTATGGTAATATTTGAAGGGACAATCTTTAGCACTGCATTGTATCAGTTGGTCATCTTCTCTTTAACCAATTGTATAGATGCAGCACATAGATTCTTCTTCATCTGCACTACTTTGTTGGTTCTCATTTCCATAACTGGTGAGTGAGCATTGAGAAAGAGCATTAGCATTAAGGATGATGCGCTGTAAAAGAAAGATTCTCTGAATGGCTTATAGAATGACTCTTTTGCACTAGAAGGCTCCCATTTGGTCTTCAAGTAGAACGGTTGGCTTTCAAGGACAAGGGAGAGAGATCCGATCCATTTTGAGGAAACCAGGAATTTGGGATCACAAACAACTATCATTGGGGAAAAATGTTTGGTACCAAGATGGATTTCAAAACTACGGGATTAGAAGCAAATTTCCATATAAGGAAAATAATACAGCCTTCAGAGAACCCTTGAAATCTTAGCATGCCGCCTTCAGTGAATTTCAAGGAAAGAGAGAAAATGACACCTTTAGAAGCAGGAGGGATATGGGAATGTCAAATGCTTACTCAAGAGGATCGTGTCAAAGAGACTTGCTAAAAGGAAAAAGGACCAAATTTTAGAGATTTCATGAGCAACGAATAGAGGAAGGGCATGAACCAAAGCAAAAAAAGGTCTGGATCCCCATTATCAAGAGCGTCTTAAAACGCAATGAGTTTGAGGAGGTCTCTCTAGATCAGGTGGATACAAAACTTAGAGATAAAATAGCCTCATTATCTGAAAATGCCCTAATAGGTAAAGTTTTGTCTCCCCACTTCTCAATACAAGAGCTAAGAGAATGGTATCAAGAGTCATGGGAAAAAGTAGAGGATTTTTGTGAGCTAGGAAATAGATTCTTTTGTTTTGTCTTTTCAAGCAAGGAACAAAGGAATAGAATCCTCTCAAAGAAAATATGGAAGTTCAATCAAATAGTGATTTACTGTCAAGAATGGAAACCTAACTTTCATGTTGGGAAAGAACAAATCCCCTTGATCCCCCTCTGGGTGCAACTTCCGTATCTCCCATTAGAATATAGGGATGTGGAAATTTTGAAATGTCTAGGTAACTTGATTGGGGTGTTCCAAGAAGTGGATATCCCATAGAGAATCTTGCCTTCTCGATAGTTAGGATGTGAATTCTCACAGATGCTAAAGAATTACTACCGAAAAGACTCAAAATAAAATCCACTCAAGGGTTTTGGTTACAAGAAATTACTCTACAAGATGGGATAGACTCAGATGATTTTGACAAAGTGAAGGAGTTTCTATCAATAGGTAACACAATGGACAAGCAAGGAACCCTGAGATCTCAGAGGGTTACGACAAGCTCAGCTTCGACGATAGAAGCTTTGAATGTGGAGACTGGTCAAATCATCAGAGATGATGAAGGATTCGGCAATCAGAATGACAAAGTGATGGAACTTGAGCTGATTAGCTGCTCTACTGGAGAAATTCAGGTAGTGTTAGCAGGGCCAATGGGTGAAGACCAGGTTACAACTGAGGAGGTTTCTGACGGTGATTGAGAAAAGGATCATCACTTGTCGCCAGAAGATGTTGTGCCCGTAAAGAAATTAAGCCAAAAAGAAAAATCTCTAGAGGCAGTTGGATATGTTGCACACTGTCACTCACCTTTAAGGGAGGAGGAAGATTGGCTGAACTGGGAAGAGGACACCCCCCTGCAGGATATGATCCAAATACCTAAAAAAGTTTAGGAGGACAATGTGGAGAAAGATGATGGATTTAATGACATTTTAAATGACTTGCTATAGGATAATGAGATCTTGAGAGACCTTCTCGACCAGGTAGTGATGAAAGCGGCAAATAACATTATTGAGGAGATAGCTGATGAAGTTCTCCAGGAAGATTCAGACAAGATTGAAAATATACCTTTAGGCCTCAATCAGACGAGCTTGAAAGGTCCCCTGGTCAAGGGTACCCCCCCTCTATCAGGAAAAGCTCCAGACAGAAAAAGATGAAAAAGAATAGAGATCCTCCATGTGACCAGAATCTGTAGGTCAATCACAATCCAAGCAAGAGGAGAGTGCACTACTCTCCTCGGAAGACATGAAGATACTTACGTGGAATGTTAGGGGTCTTAACGCCCCTAACAAAAGAAAACTCATCAGTTCTCAAATTGATGAGGAGAAATTAGATATTATAATTTTGTACGAAACAAAACTGTCTGCAGTTTTGTTTGACCATATTTTTAAAAGCTGGAAAGGCTGGTCCTTTCAGATGGTGGCTGCTCGAGGTGCCTCTGGTGGACTCGTTATAGGTTGGAGAAAGCATATCCAACCTATGGAGGTGATGGAAAAGAATGACAACTTTCTAATAGGTAAGCTCCCTTCATTCATTTATTGGTCAGATCTTTGGATTGTTAATGTCTATGCGCCAGTTGATTTACCTCAGAAAAAACAAGTATGGGATAGTTTGTCAGTGTGGCTAGGGCTGTTGAAATGGAATTTATTTATTATAGGGGGTGATTTCAATTCCATTGTAGATGAATCTAAAAAACCAGGGGGCATTTCTCATCTGACTAGATCTCAGAAGGAGTTTAAGGAGTTTATTAATAAAAATCATCTGATAGATTATATCCCCAAAAATGGTAAATTTACCTGGATGAACAAAAGGAAAGGTTTTTTAAGCATAGCAGAATGCTTGGAAAAATTCTTCTTGTCTTCAAAATGCTTCAACCTGCTAGTCAGTATTGAGACAGAGATTCGGCCTTTGATGGGTTCAGATCATTTCCCAGTCAGACAAAAAATTGGAGGTAATCAATTCCCTAACAAGAAGAAGTTCAGATTTCAATCAATGTGGTTTAGAGATATGACTTTCATAAAAAAAATCAAGAATTGGTGGACGTACATTCCCTTTGTGAAAGGTTCCCGCATGTTCCAGCTAGTAAGTGAATTAAAATTGCTAAGGCATAAGGTCATGGAATGGAACAAGGATCAGTTTCATAATATTTTTGCAGAAAAATCAAGATTACAGAAAGAGATGAGAGCTCTAACAAACCTTATAATTCAAAATGGCATGGATATCTCCTCATTCCAGTGAGAGAAGAAACTCAAAGCTGAGCTCAAAGAGATTCTAAAAAGAGAAGAAATATTCTGGAGGCAAAGATCGAAGGAATTATGGCTGAAAGAAGGTGACAGAAATACCTCCTTTTTTCACCTTGCAGCCAAGGTGTGGGAGGGCACAAATTACATTAGATCAATTCAATTGGGGAATGGCCAGACTTGCACTGAGTCAATAGAAATTCTTTCTGCAGCCCAAGTCTTTTTTGGAAATCTCCTATTCAGCTAAAATCTTGAGGTGGGAACGGATCAGAATGTCTGTAATCTTATTCCCAAACGAGTTAGCGAAGAGCACAATAGGGATTTATTGAGAAAATTTTCCTTAGAGGAAGTTAAGGCAACTATTTTTTCTCTAGCAGGGGAGAAAGATTTAGGGCCGGATGGTTGGACGGGAGCCTTCTTATAGAAATATTGGGACACGGTAAGTAGAGATGTCTTTTTGGTAGTAGAAGAATCTAGGAAAAATAAGAATGTGCTTAAAGAAATTAAGTCTACTTGTTTTATGATCATCCCAAAATCTACCTCTCCTCAAACATTTGAAAACTTTAGGCCAATTTCACTTTGCAACTTTATCTACAAAATAATTTCGAAGGCCTTGGCAGAGCGGTTATCCATTTTCATGCCAGAGTTGATATCAGATGAATAGGGGGCTTTGTTCCAGGAAAAGAGACTCTGGAGGGTGCCATTTTAACCCATGAAATCCTACATTCTATTGATCGAGATAAAAAGACAGCTATGGTGGTTAAATTAGATATGTCCAAGGCCTACGACAGAGTAGAATGGAGTTTTCTGCTACATAGTTTACTACAATTAGGGTTCTCCAAAGAAGTCGTCAAATGGATTTATTCTTGTATTTCAGGCTTCCAAGTCTTAGTTCTTATAAATGAAAGGGAGTCGGCATCTTTTGAACCCTCGTGAGGGCTGAGGCAAGGGGATCCTTTATCCCCATATCTCTTCATTCTTATGACAGAAGCACTCACATGGGTAATAAAGGCAGCTAAGAGACGCTCAGTATGGAGACGTATTAAGCTCAAAGGCATACAAGAATCATTCACTCATGCACTTTTTGCAGATGACACAATTATTTTTGGCAATGCCTCCGTTGAAGAAGCTAGAGTCATGATGAGTACAATTAAATCATATTATCGTGCTTCGGGACAACTGGTCAATTTTAATAAGTCCATGGTCTTCTTTCAAAATGTGCCGGTCCTTCAGAATGAGATCCATGGTATCCTTAATCTAGATATCCATACTTTACCAGGCAGCTATCTTGGTCTCCCTTTGTTCAATGGTAGATATAGAAATGATTTATGGAGCAAAGTGCTAAGAAATATGAATGCAAAGCTGTCTAACTGGAAAGGTCGCATCTTGTCTTTGGTAGGATGAATTGTGATGATAAAGGCTATGCTTTTAGCTGTGCCAGTCTACATGATGTTAATTTTTAATATTCCAAAAGGCATCATTGCTAAAATAGAAGGAGCATGCAAGAAATTTATGTGGCAAGGTTCTCTCCAAGAGAAGAAAATTCATTTGTTGGGCTGAGACAAAGTATGCAAGCCAAAAGAGGTAGGAGGGGCTGGAATACTCAACATTGAAATCCAAAACCAAGCATTTGGAGCCAAGCTGGCGTGGAGCATGTATGCGAAGCCTAATTCTTTATGGGTAAAACTTATGAAGGCAAAATATCTTGACTCTTTGGACAATGAAAGAATTTTCACAGTGCAGAATGTCTGTAATCTTATTCCCAAACGAGTTAGCGAAGAGCACAATAGGGATTTATTGAGAAAATTTTCCTTAGAGGAAGTTAAGGCAACTATTTTTTCTCTAGCAGGGGAGAAAGATTTAGGGCCGGATGGTTGGACGGGAGCCTTCTTATAGAAATATTGGGACACGGTAAGTAGAGATGTCTTTTTGGTAGTAGAAGAATCTAGGAAAAATAAGAATGTGCTTAAAGAAATTAAGTCTACTTGTTTTATGATCATCCCAAAATCTACCTCTCCTCAAACATTTGAAAACTTTAGGCCAATTTCACTTTGCAACTTTATCTACAAAATAATTTCGAAGGCCTTGGCAGAGCGGTTATCCATTTTCATGCCAGAGTTGATATCAGATGAATAGGGGGCTTTGTTCCAGGAAAAGAGACTCTGGAGGGTGCCATTTTAACCCATGAAATCCTACATTCTATTGATCGAGATAAAAAGACAGCTATGGTGGTTAAATTAGATATGTCCAAGGCCTACGACAGAGTAGAATGGAGTTTTCTGCTACATAGTTTACTACAATTAGGGTTCTCCAAAGAAGTGGTCAAATGGATTTATTCTTGTATTTCAGGCTTCCAAGTCTTAGTTCTTATAAATGAAAGGGAGTCGGCATCTTTTGAACCCTCGTGAGGGCTGAGGCAAGGGGATCCTTTATCCCCATATCTCTTCATTCTTATGACAGAAGCACTCACATGGGTAATAAAGGCAGCTAAGAGACGCTCAGTATGGAGACGTATTAAGCTCAAAGGCATACAAGAATCATTCACTCATGCACTTTTTGCAGATGACACAATTATTTTTGGCAATGCCTCCGTTGAAGAAGCTAGAGTCATGATGAGTACAATTAAATCATATTATCGTGCTTCGGGACAACTGGTCAATTTTAATAAGTCCATGGTCTTCTTTCAAAATGTGCCGGTCCTTCAGAATGAGATCCATGGTATCCTTAATCTAGATATCCATACTTTACCAGGCAGCTATCTTGGTCTCCCTTTGTTCAATGGTAGATATAGAAATGATTTATGGAGCAAAGTGCTAAGAAATATGAATGCAAAGCTGTCTAACTGGAAAGGTCGCATCTTGTCTTTGGTAGGATGAATTGTGATGATAAAGGCTATGCTTTTAGCTGTGCCAGTCTACATGATGTTAATTTTTAATATTCCAAAAGGCATCATTGCTAAAATAGAAGGAGCATGCAAGAAATTTATGTGGCAAGGTTCTCTCCAAGAGAAGAAAATTCATTTGTTGGGCTGAGACAAAGTATGCAAGCCAAAAGAGGTAGGAGGGGCTGGAATACTCAACATTGAAATCCAAAACCAAGCATTTGGAGCCAAGCTGGCGTGGAGCATGTATGCGAAGCCTAATTCTTTATGGGTAAAACTTATGAAGGCAAAATATCTTGACTCTTTGGACAATGAAAGAATTTTCACAGTGCAGAACCCTCCCAAAGGCTCAACAATTTGGAATTTTTTAACAAAAAGTAGAGACATCCTCCAACCCAATTTGACATGGATAATTCATAATGGTGAAAAGGTAGATTTCTGGCATGATTCTTGGGGAGGGGGTCTGGCTTTGGCAGAAAGGAATGAGCTCACAAAAGCTAGAATCTTTCTTCAATCTAGTTGGGGGTTTAAAGTTAAAGATAACTGGTCAGTGTCAAGGGTAGGCGCTTTAGTTTCAGTAGCCTGGAAGAGCTTTCGAGACTGCAATTTTCCAAGGATTCAAAAAGTGCTTCTTAGCCATCTACTAAGAGAGAAGTTGGTCATTGTCTCAAACATGGTAGATGAAGTGGCCTGGACAGCTTCAAAATCGGGCCTCTACTTAGTTAGAGATGGATATAGATTCTACATGCAAAAAGCAACATCAGAGTGGCCTTCAAAGCTGTGTTGGGGAAATGCCTTACTCCCTAAAGTAGGAGCATTTGCTTGGTGTCCTCTCCATAACAAAATTCTAACAGGAGACCAGATTAAAAGGTTGGGCCTTTGTTCCAATTTTCCCTGTGTGCTATGTGGAAGAGAGGACAAATCTACGAATCATCTTCTTCTCCTATGCCCCTTTAGCAAAGAATGTTGGCTCTGGTTTTTTAGAAAGATAAATCAGTCTAGCCTGATGTCCAAATTGTTGATTCTAATCTTTAGGAATTGGCCTCATCCATTTGCTAATTCATACTTAGCCTGTCTATGGGATATAGGTCCCTCGATCATCATATGGCATTGATGGTGGGAAAGAAACCTTTGTATTTTTAGGAAGGAAGCAAGCTCTATGTACCAGATCTGCGACAAACTAGAGGTGGCGATATCTGACCTGTCAATGACATATCTCAGACGCACTAGCACTTGCAAATCAGTATGGACTAAGTGGGATGCAACAATTATTTCATCCTAGCCGTTCATCAGTAAGTTAAATCCAGGCAGTTTCACAGGGGCCTCCAAGACCACCTCGAAAAGAGACCAAGTAAAATGGATTTCACCCTCCCCTCCATTTTTCAAACTAAATTTTGATGGTGCATGCCGAGGAAACCCGGGTCCATCTGGCACAAGGTGTGTTATTAGAAATGAATATGGCTCATTGATAACAGCCAAATCGACTAAATTGCCCATAGGAACCAATAATGAGGCAGAAGCATGGGCGTTAGTACATGGGTTACAACTGGTGGTTGAAAAAGAAATTAAAAATATGTGGATTAAGGGTGATTCTCTGATAGTGATCAATGCCATCAAAGGAAGAGGACTAGATAACTGGAAACTTAACTATATTCTCCAGCAAGCCAACACTATTCTCAATAAGTTAGATAATTTTCTCATTTCCCACATGTTTAGGGAAGGCAACAAGGTGGCGGATCTGCTAGCAAATATAGCTATTGAGCTTGATAGCGCATATGTGCTTTTCCCACCTGGAGACCAAATTAATTCAAACTCCTTGTCAAACATTCCATCAAATGAGATGGAAGATGTGATGGGTAATAGCTCGGTTGATCTTTAGCTGGATGAGCATTGTCAGGCTAGCTTTCTTTGTAAAGCTATCCCTTTAAGTTCTTCTTCTTAAACGTCACACACCTTGTCAAATCTTTTGGCGTGAGAGTTGGAATCTATGACAAGAACCAGGCTAGATTGAATTTGTTTTGTACTAGCATTGGCCCCTGACATGAATTGCACCATCTTAAATGCAGATTAATTCTTTTTGTTCAAACTCCTGACAAAGTCCATGGAAGTGGTTCACAAGCTCTCATGAGGGAAGGTGAATCGAGACTGATTAAGCCGCTTCAGATTTTATTGTGGGCAAGTGGGGATTGCGAATCTGCCCTCATTTCACGCCTCATTAAAAGGAGGTGACTACTCTTAATTGCCCTGGTTAAGTGAGCTTTCTTTGGTAGCACAACATCTTCCTCTTCTCTAACGGGGTGTCCTAGTAAAGGACATGTTGCAAAAAATTTTCTGGACTTGGCTTCGGCCACGACTTTTGTAATATTTTTAACCTATATTAATCTATGGGTGTTCAATCACCTTTTTCTGTTAAAAAAACTAATAATAAAATTGTGTCCACAATTTCAATAATAGCTATTTACTCAATTTCGGTACTAAATTAAATATGTGAAAACTAGAAGTTTAAAAAAATCGGAAACACCTATTGTAACTTGTCTATAAATAAAGTCAAGAATAGTATCATCTGTATACTATAAATAAAGCCAAGAATAGCATCATCTGTATAATAAAAAAAATTAATAAATGAGACAAAAAAAAATTAAACCAGTAAAAATAAATAAATTGAGCACTACAAGTATTATTGACCCACAAACTATCAAAAACAAATCGCAAAGATACTTATAAAACTCTCCACACTCCTCGGTATTGATTTGCTGCTCGGGAAAACCGTTAATGAGATTCTTGATTCCTTTCTCTATGAACTCCCACCCCTGTTCAAGGTCTATGGTTTTCCTCTTGGCCATGGTCGTTTTCTTGGTAGCTCGGCTCCAATCTTAGAGGTTAATTAAAATATGTGTAAGTAATAATACTATATATATATATAGAGTGAGGAGCTAAAATATATACATATTACTATATTATGTTAGTTTTATTTAAACAATTATTTTACTTACTTTATAGATTTACATTTAGAGATTGAAGAACCCTAAAAATTAGTTTTAATTTAATCCAAATGATAAGAAAAACTTAATTATAATTGTCTACTAGAATTACGGCATTAAAATAAAGTAGTTTACACTGTAATTAGTTTTCTTTGGATGCATAATGGAATATTTTTCAATAACTTAATCCAAATGATAGCAAAAACTTAATTATAATTTTTTAATAGAATTTAATTCTCATTCTAAAAATCTAAAACAAACCTCATTAAACTAAATAATAATTTTCTTTTATGGCTTTTAAAGATTGAAGAACTATAACCCTAGCCATCATTAAACTAAAATAAAGTAATTTACCTTACTGTTATTTTTCTTTGTGGGATGTAGTGGCAATTCTTAGCTCATTAATTCTCAATAATTTAATCAATATGATACTAATAAATATTTAAAACAAAGGCCATTAAAATAAATATTAATTTTCTTTGTGGCTTTTAAAGATTGAAGAACCTAACCCTAACCTTCACTAAAATAAAGTAAATAATTTACCCTTGTTAATCTTTGTTGGATGTAAATAATACACAATGCCTAATCTAACCTTCTATAAATAATAGCATCATCATTGCATCACTTAATAAGTTCACTTGCAAGAAAAAAATAAAAAAATGGCTACATAGTGCCCTTACCAATTAAACTTCTGCTCCTTATGGATTAAACTTCTTCTCCCAATTCAATTTGCTTTGTTCTTAAATTTATGTTTGAGTACTACTTATATTTATACACATTATTTTATTGGCTTTATTTTTATGTTCATTGATTTAATAAAACTATGTTTGCTATAGATTTATATTTACTTTAAAAAATATATGTTAAGTTATTTAATAAAAACTATGTGGGCTTTATTTTATTTTTATGTACACATCACAGTCATCCTTTAATGCCACTATATAACTCTTCTTGGTGTAATTATTTATCTTTATATGTCAGCTCTTTAATATTTTTTTTGGTAAAATGCTCATGCCATTACACTCCACCCCTTGTTGGCATTGTAGTTAGGGCTCTCACCTAATTAATAGGCTTAGACCATTATAGTCCACCCCTTATTCCCAGTTACCACTGTTACACCTCTCAACTAATTAACATGCTCATGCTCCGCATAATTATAAATAAGAAAATTACATTATGTTTAATATTTAACTTTAAAAATATTCTAAATTGTTATATATTTCTATAACAAAATTAAATGTAAATATTTAAAAAATATAAAGACTATTTATAGTTATATTTGTAAATATTATAAGTAAATATATATTTGTGTAACAAAATATTATAAAATAATATATATTATGGTGAAACGTTTTGCATGAGATATATTTTGTACACATAATTTGACATATTCATAGCACCAATACCTAACTTTGAGAGTTTTTAAAAACATGACAATGACTAAAGGAAGACATTATATATGTTAAAATTGATTAACTTCTTGAATTCATTTTTTTCTTATTCATACTAATAATATAAAAAAAATTTATAATTAAACTTTTTAAAGTGCCATGTTTTGACAACAAAGAATGACAATGAGTTTATAACCAAATGACTAGAGGACTAAAGAGTTTTACATGTATAAGAGATTCATCAAGCCCTTGACTACCACAATGGAAATAGAAATATACAAGTGGAGTTGGACAATCCGATTGTTAAGGTTGTTTCCCTCACCTCTACTTTGAATCTCCACCTTTGCCTCCATTAGGATAAACCTTCACTTGATCTTTGAGTGGCTCTTCCCTTACCTCTTCATTATCTTTAAATATCTCTTGTGAAATCTTAAGTTATCCAATAATAGGTGCCTACCATTGTATTTCTCTATAAATCTCAAAAGCCTCTATGTTCCATCCGCTCTATGCTAATCCTCCAACATCATTGACTAGGAAACCACATCTCATTCATACATTACACTAAAAAGCTCCAATGCCTCTTGAACTGATCCGTTTGGCACAAGCCTAAAAACGATGGCTATCCAAGATGCCATGTCTCATTTAAGCATATCCCAAAATAACCCCAGCACCTCATACACAAGCCCTTCTATGCATATCCTATGGAAACTACATTTCATTATGACATTTGGTCAAACACTTTAGGTACATCCTCTAAACTCTCATATTTTGCATACATATTGACTAGGGCAATTACCATGGTGACATCAAGCTCGTAACAACCTACAACTATGCTTTATGAACTTCCATGCCTTGTTCTAAGGCTGTCATTTTGGCACAGGCCAAAATCACATTGGTAAATGTGAGCTGATTGGCTTGAAAGATGGAACATTGTATTTCTCCATATAATTCAAAACCTTGTTTGCCCTGGGCAAAACCATGTTTGGAATAGGTTGCAAGTCTATAGTTTTTAATATGTCTATTAGAGAAGCCAAAATCTGCAAGTGAGACTAAGATGAACTTCCACAAAGCATAAGCACATAAAAGCAAAAATGTATAATCAAGAGATAATGAAAATGTAGAAAGAACCTTGCATATGTAGGCAAGGAAGGAGGTGAGAAGGAGAGAACCATGACTAACCCTCAATGTGATGTGTGCATATGTGGAGTGTGATGGACAAATGTCTCCAACCTCCCATAAGGTGGTATGTCAAAATGACTAACCTCATGTGTGCACATGTGGTGAGACAAAAAAATGACTAACCTGAAAAAGTGAACTTAAATTTTAATGTCAAGGTTAAGTTAGACTTAGCCTCTAAGTGTGACTTAAGCCTAGTTGTTGGTTAGGATAAACCCTACATTCTAATAGCCCCCTTAAGTGATACTTAAGGAGTATAAATGATAAAAGAAAATATGGGTCCTGGGAACAAACCTTGATAAGGTACCCATGCACAATGAAAATTTCTCACAAAGGGAGTGAAGGAGAAAATCTAGTGGGAAAAAGTCCTCTCCAAAAGAGAAATGAAGCATGAAAATCTACAAGTGAAAAGAAGAGAGATATGAGGACTCATGACCCCCCAAGGACTAATTCTATTACAAAAGTACATTAAATATTGCCCCCATAGGAGAGAAAGAGAGAGACTAGAAAGCCCCCCATAAGATGATGGATCCTATAGTGCTAAGTGATGCTTGATGAATAATGCTGAAAGTGATTCTAAAACTTTGAATAACATGTCTTCCTTGTGGAAGAACGAAAAATGTAAAAGGGTGCATGATATCTTCCAAAGAGAGAATAACATAAGTCCCTAAATGCTGCATATAACTCAAAGACAATAATGATGCCCATGATGTCTTTGAAGAATGCTTAGTGATATCCAAGCCAATGTTGTCATGTGACGAAGATTCAGGAACAGGGATGATAGATGTATGGTGAAAGTTGAACCAATGTGAATCTAATACTTCTATAGAAGGTGTCAATATATAAGCTAAAGTAGTTTAGGTATGAACAAGAATTTTGGAAGATGATGGTGATACAATTTCATTGAAGCTGACATTGAATAGAAAATGAATGTCCTCAATGGTGTGATCTAAATCTACAAGGTGGGATTCTACAAACAACAATGTGATTTCTGGTAGATAGACATCTGAATGTGGTAGATCTGGACTAATGATGACAATGTTCTAATGCAAGGAATCACTGAAAGTCATCCATAATGAAACATCAAGTGGTGATTTTGCCGTCTTACAGAACATTAAAAAAATAGCATGAAAGAAGTGAAGACAAAGTGCATGC
Organism: Cunninghamia lanceolata; assembly: GCA_027924645.1. Classification (NCBI taxonomy): domain Eukaryota; kingdom Viridiplantae; phylum Streptophyta; class Pinopsida; order Cupressales; family Cupressaceae; genus Cunninghamia; species Cunninghamia lanceolata. The sequence goes on along the minus strand of BSBN01000112.1, from coordinate 16,664,305 downwards.
CCATGTTGATTTCTCCCACAATAAGTACACTTGATGATGCAACATGTAAACATGGTCTAATAATGTGCAAATATCAAATGCAGAAAGCCCCTTGAAACTATTGAAAGAGAGACCCTCTAGATTTTGACACTTTATAAATTAGTGTGTTTTACAAAATACATTTGACCAATACATGGAGAATGAAAAACCGTTCACTTTTGCAAAAAATGGTACTCAATTTCAAGCTATCGATCAAAAGTTGTTAAATAGTCAATTTCCTACAAAAGAAGGCCTAATTTAATAATCAACACTAAAAAAGAAAAAAAATGCATGTGTGGATAGCAAACCTAGCCTTCCAACCACTCATTGGAATCGGGATGAAATAAAGAATATAGAAGGTTTGAATGTGAGGGGGGATTGGTCTCTTGCCAACCCGGGCCTCACCCTTTGTCTTCGATGTTAAAATGTGAACTTTATATATTGACTTTATATGTTACCAATCAAATGCTAACTTTATATGTCAATTTTATATGTTGACATTATATTGTGACTTTGAAAATTCACATTACACAGCTCCAATACAATTTTCCCTAATTGAAAATAAACCCCCCTTACAATTTTGCACCAATATTAAATAACTCTCCCCTTACAAGTTTGAAAAGAGCTGAATAGTTTATCTTAACCACTAGTGGTCAACAAGCATAAAATATAATGGTTACAATTTCAGTGTAACAGTAAGTGTTTATTGCAATGTGAACATAGAGTGCTAATAAACATAAAATTAATGCTACAATAAAGAACTATTGACTAAGCATTTGAATGCATAAATAGACTAGTAGAAAAAGCAACTATCGTGTTGGCTCTTTGCAAGAAACATGGCAGCAATATTTGGGATAACAGTTGTATAGGACTCTGTGAAGAGCGAATGGAGCTGTTGGAGGCTATAGGGGAGTAGGTAGGTCATTGGAAACTATAGAGTGATGAGGCCACATGGATTCCCAAGAGCGATTTGTGGCATTTCTACTCCCAAAGATATAAAAACAAGCACACAAAACAACACAGAGAATAGATATTGTTGTCAATTCAAGTATGCACCCTTGTTAAGCTTTGTGAAAACTTAACTACTTGCTGAAACATGGAATCATTCTTGGATGTGAGTCTCCTTTCATGAGAATGAATCTCCAGAGGCAGATGGTTCTCTTATAATTTTTAAACTACTGACTTTGAGGGGAAATTGGATAGAAGGATGTAACTGAAATGCAAACTAATTCTGGAATCTAAATTGGATAAAAGTTTCACACAAACAGATCCTCTAACCTGAATTCTCACAATTTCACTGATAGTTTATTCCTTAAGTAATCTGCAACAAGGTTTGGGTTAAACACAAGCTGCAACAAGGAAAAACCTAAATTTTAACAACATTGAGACATAATAAAGGATAGAAAAAGTCACAATATGACATCAGATCAAGACTGCAAAATAGGTGAAACAAGATGATTTGTTATTAGAACTGGAAGGAGTACAATGCATGAAAAATATAATGTGAGAGCCAACTGCTGTATACAACTCTACAAGAGAGAATAAACTGATGCTAACTGACTGAGAAAAAACTAAGTTTTTCTCCTATAAATGTCTCCAAATGATCCCCCCTAAAGAAAGATGACCAAAGCTTTTAAAAATAGACCCTAAGTCCATTTTCGAGCTACTCATGAAAGCCAAAAATAAAGCACTAGATCTGTCACCAATCTAGAAAATAAAGCTGCAAAATTACCCTCTCATGTGGTCCCACCATGTCGCATTGACCCCTTTGACCATGTCTTCATCTTGCATACTCTTCACATTTCCAAGGTTCTTGTTTGTTCTTTATGCATAAACTAAAATATGTCAAGGAATAAAAAAAATAATGCATAAGTGGGAGGTCAAAGACACTGGACCACATGCATTGTCAAATAATACCTTGACTCCAGTGTGAGTCAACCACAATTAGATTAAGGTCTTGCAAAGATTCAAAAGGCTCCAGCCTTTATTACTCATGATAATGTCCACCTTTGACTTAATAAAACAAGCCATATTCTTTGTGCTGTCAGCTACTTCTCCTTATGATAACTAGGTATCATCCAACACAATGTTTTGACCCTGATCTCATTTGGATAAAAATGATTATATTATTTGCATGGTCAAAATGTGGGAAGGATGTCGAAACAAAAGAAAATGTGAAACCCTAAAACATTGGTCATTACATTTGGTTGGCGTTGAGTTTGGCTTTGTAATTGTGGCCGTTGACTTGGGGTTTCATGTTCTGTGTGTTTTTCTCCATTCGATGGTCATTTGAGTCGAAAACACTGCACATATTTGGCCAAAATGATATGCCACACCTGATAATCTTGAATCTAAAACTTTCAATAGCATTTTACTATATTTAAATGACTTATTTCTCTTAAAATGGTGATGGTCATGTAGTTGTTTCTTTAGTCTTCTCAACTTTGATATGTATTGTTTGGTTTCTTTGTGTTGACCTTTGTGAAAATGGCAAAAATGAAAAGGTCCAGTTTAACTAGTCATGGCCATAATTTTCTTCTCTACTGCATTATCATATGGTGAGCTCACTATTCCTCTCCATCATTGCTCTTTCATTTTTGTATATTCAACTATGATGAGCGTTTCCTTCATGTTTGTTAGGTATGTGAAATTTCTTCTCATATGGCATAGCCATGGAATGTAAACATATTCTGAAGCTTCACTTTTTGTCTTTTGATGTAAAAAATGTGAATTTTCTTTGTGTTTTGAAGTAAGGGTTTCATTTATATTACACACAACTTCTTTTCTCCCTAGCGGCCATGACTGCAACACTCCATTTTGACTTTGCTCAACTATGTAATGTGAAAAGAAAGAAAACCTTTTTAAACCTGACAAGGGTTTCATGTTTTTGCTGTGTAGACAATGTCATCATCTACAGCCTTCTTTGGATAGTTTACTTACCATTTTCCTTTCTCTTTAACACTGCAAAATGTGTTAGGTTCTAAAACTTGATATGGGTATTTTGCTGATAGATGTAAATGACGTTACGTGCCACGGCCTCACTATGAATGTATCTCTGCATTTTTACTCTTCACTGTATAAACTCAAATTCAAAAACTGAAACAATGTTTTATCTTTATGAGAACAAAATCTTCTTTCTGTAGCATATACTAACATATGGTATCTCTTTCTTCCTTATGCTGTCACTTTTTAGTTACAATCAATGTTACTCTTTAAAAGAAGTGATGATTGCATACACCGTTCTCTACCTCTATAGCTCTCTACTTACTCTTTCAGAGACTTTGCATATGGAATGTATACTGTCAGTTTTGAACTTAGAACTCCTCCTCTTTATGTAGCAACATATATGTCTTCATTTTTGTAACTTTACTTGGCCATTCAGTGGACTGTAGCATTTAGACACTTTATATATGATGACAAACATGGTTGTGTCATGACATTGGGGAATTGTAATGAACGAAGGCAATACTTGCTCTGTGTAAATTGTAACAACATGAACCTTTGTTGTTCCTTTTTTTGTATTCTATCATATCAAATGCATTTATGTGAGATGTCTTGTAGGACATCATTCAAGTCCACTGTATCAATTTAGCTACTCCTTTGGCACATGATAATGATGTCTTATTACAACATATGTAATGAAATGTTCCTTTTGATTCTCTTGGAGTTTGTCAAAGACAAAAATAATCCATCTAACCTAACTATATTGTATTCTTCTGCTACAGATCTGCAATACTTATCATGTTTCTTTTATAGATATGCAATGAATGTAACATGTGATAACACTATTCTTATGCTCAACTTATTAGTAGCAAAATGTGGGGCATAATTGGATATATCTCATCATTTAAAAGGTAGCTTATGTAATTGAATTTTGAATTTGATTCAGCCACTCCACTTAAATGAGAAAATATGATGCTTGATACTCACATGTCTTTGCAACTTGCTTACTAGTTTACAATGAATACTTCAATTGGACTATTGATCATGGATGAGAAAGCAATCTTTAGATAGTCAATACTTGTGAACACTTACTCCTTTATCAGTCTAATGATTACAAATGCATTGTATACTCTTGATTATTAACATTCTTGAGAATGTCATTTTCATAATAGTTGGAGTAGTGCATAAGCTATTATATGCATTGAATTTTGTCCTCCATCAGTTCAGGTCATGCTCTTGGTTGCATTTTATACTTTGAAGTGAAATCATGGTATGTCTTTGAAATGGGATTGATGCATATGATTGTCTTGCTTAATCCTTCAACTTGTCATGTGAATGTCATCAATGATCTTTCTCTTCTATTCATCCCTTCTGAGATCAAGGGGCAGAAGCATACTGGGCTCAACCCTTGTGGGAGCCCATTTGACACCACATGCTGAATGTCTTCAATCAACTTCATGATTTGTCCTATACCTGCACATGAAACAAATAGATTAGAATAAAACAATGATGTTCTTATATTTGCTTCTCTTCAGTTCCATCTGCATATGGATGCTCTTATTTGATCAATGTATTACAACTAAAGTATTATGTCTCTCTTGATTGATAAAGGATTTTCATAACCAGAGCTTCTAATGGGACCTTCCCGCATTTTTTTCAGGTACATGCCGAGGTCAGGAGTAGGACTGGAGGCTACTATGAAGATCAACTAAAACAAGGCAATGATGCCTATGTCTTTCCCTCCTCTTCATTAGATGCATAGTATTTTATTTGTATTTGCATGAGTTCAGCTATAACCCACGACTTGTGTGGGACATCTAATATGTCTTAGTTTCCTTTAATGCAATGTTTGTTCTCTTATGTATTCAAAAATGTAAATGAATAATCACTGTGGTGAATGAATACTTATCTCTTTTACTACTCTGTAATGCAATGAATGATTTGAAACTTTTCTTTTCTACATTTGAACAATTGAGCTGCATTTGTCATAATAACTGTGCAACTAGCATACACCAGAAATAAATCAAACCTCATTTGAAAATGATAAATGATCAATTTGCTCAGCCAATTTTTGAGTTGTGGTCCAAAAATGGTAACATTTCTGGTGACTTCTGCTATATGCTTACTTTCTAAGCATTTGAGTAGTTGCCTTGACATCCATTGGGCATAGAGTTATATTGTTTCCTTCTCAGAAACTTAGAAAATATTGTACTTCATCTCTCCAATAGTTCAAACAACAACAAAAAATTGAAAACAAACTAATAGGCCCTGATGGCCAAAACAAAATGTTGAAACAAATGTGCATGAGCACTTATTAACTACAAAACTACTCTACTATATACAAAAGAACTCTCTTATCCTCAGAGGCAATGCTTGAGGTGGATCCCATTAATTGGGTTAGACAACACCTCTCCACTCAACTTGGACAGCTAAAATGCATTGTTTTCTTTGCAATCTGTGATAACATAAGGCCCATCCCAAATGACATCAAATTTAGAATGTTTACCTGGCCTACTCCTTAGTTCATTCCACTTGAACACCAAATCTCCAACAATAAAACTCCTTGGTCTTTCTCTCTTATCAAATGTAGTCTTCATTTGGGTCTAATGCACATCAAGCTTTCTTATGGCCTTTTTCCTTGTCTCTTCTAGCTCCATGAGTTGAGCTAGTCTGATTATAAGAGGCTGCTCCTCTAGTAGCTCAAGTTCTTTAATAAAGGCCAATGTAGGCAATTCAACTGAGATATGTAACTGAGCCTCTTTTCCATAAGTAAGCACATATGGGGAACAACCAGTGGCCCTCTTCGGTGTAATTCCGTCAGCCCAAAAAGCTAACTTTAACTTTTCATGCCAAGTTTTATGATTATCTTCGATAGTCTTCTTGATGATCCTTATCGGATTTTTGTTGGTAGATTCAACCTGCCCATTACCCTGTGGGTAATAGTTAGATGAAGTATTCAAATAGATATTATTTCTGACAGACCAATCTAAAATTCTTCATCCTAAAAAGGCTAAACCATTATCAGAGATGATTGAATCTGGTGTACCGAATATTGACACTAAGTCCTAATAAAAACCTAGGACAATAGATTCATTTGCTTCTTTTAAGGTAATAGCCTCGGTCCACTTGGTAAAATAATCTGTCGCAGTCAAAATCTACTTGTGGCTTGCACTTGAAGGTGGATTTATTGTTCCTATGAAATCCAATCCCCACTTTGTAAATGGTTGTTCAACTTTAATAGGATGTAGGCGTATAGCAGCAAGTCTTTGCTTACTTGCAAATAAGGAACATTTCTCACATCTTCTCACCCAAGCAAAAGAATCTTTAAACAAATCAGGCTAGTAATTACCAGCCTACATAATCTTCAACGCAATTGTTCTAGTTGCAAAGTGACCTCCTAAAGGTCCATTGTGAAACTCTTCTAATAGTCTATCAATTTGATCAGGTCCAACACACCTCAGAAATATACCATTAAAGTCTCTCCTATATAAAGTACCATCAATAATAGCATAAGGAGTAGCTTGCAATCAAAAATACCTTCTACCCGTCCTATCTAAACAAATTGGGCACTCACTAGTCTGTAAATAATGCATCAACTGATGCACCCAACTATCTGTTTGAGCTGGTGTCTTAGCTGGTTCATTATTATTCAACACTATTTCAGTGTCCTCTTTCAGCAAGCTTCTCGCATAAGCCCTTACCTATAATCAGCTTGGTTACTTGGATGTCAACATCAAATTGCATAACCTTGGTTATCCAACCAGATCTCTTGTCATTTATATCTCTATTTAGTAAAAACTCTTGACAGTGGGATGAGCAACTTTTAAGTGAATTTTATTATTAGACAACATGTGCCTGAATTTCTTGAGGCTTCTTAGAAAAGCAAAAATATGTTTTTCCACAAAAGAGTACTTTACCTCATACTCATGCAACACTTGGCTGAAAAATGCAACTGGCTGCTCTAATCCTTCATGGTTTTGCTAACATAACATTGCAAAAATAGTGTCAGCTCCTCCAAAAGTATACAAAGTGAAATCCTTCTCATAATTAGGATTGGTGAGGGTAGGGGCAGCAACGGGGGCTTCCTTAATCTGCTCGAAGCTTCCTTTTCCCTCCTTAGTCCAGTTGAATGACACATTCTTTTTCAACATGGCAGTAAGAGGTTGTAACAAAGCTGCAATATTTAGAATAAACCTCATAAAAAGACTAATTCTACCAAGAAAGCTCTGCAAGCCTTTCTTATGTGTAGGCAGTGGTAAATCTAGAATAGCTGAAACTCTCTCGGGGTCAATAGTAATACCTTCTTTTGAAACAATATGATCAAGGAGTCTTCCTCCATGAACTGAGAATATACACTTTTTCAGGTTCAATGAAACTCCAAACTCCCTGCACCTCTAAAAAATCTGCTTCAAGTGGTCAAAGTGATCATTAGCATCTTTTGAAAAAATAGTTATATCATCTAGATAGACCAGCACTATTCTATTCATAAGACCATGGAAGGCCATATCTATTGCCCTATGAAAGGTTGCCCCTGCATTAGAGAAACCAAATGGCATTTTCTGATAGGCCATGGTACCCCACTTAGTTGTGAATGCAGTTTTGTATTGGTCCTCTTCTTTGACTAGAATTTGATTATATCCAGAGTATCCATCTAACAAAGAGTACCTATCAAAACCTGAAACAACTTGCAGTATTTGTTCCATGGAAGGAAGAGGATAATAGTCTTTTAATGAGGCTTGATTTAGATCACAGAAATTGACACAAAGTTAGATTTCACCATTCTTCTTCCTAACTAGGACCAAATTGGAATCCCAGGAGGTATTTTTTCTTGGGAAAATGATACTGCTCTCAATTAGTTTATTTAGCTCATCCTTCATTAAGTGCTTAAGTTTGGGATTGAGGGGTCTTTGCTTTTGCCTAACAGGCTTGGCATTATGCTCTAACTCTATGGTGTGCTAGGCCAAACCGGGATCAAAACCTCTCAAGTCCTTATACTCCCATGCAAAAATATTAGAAAAATCTTGACATAATTGAATAAAAGACTGCTATTCTTCTCTAGTACATACCTTTCCAAGTTTCAACAATTTGTCCTTGAAAATTTCTATGGTTTGATAATGTTCTTGCTTCACTATCATGCTACACTTGTCTTTTCTGAACTGATCATCATTGTTAAACACTGATTCAATGTGACTAATCCCTTGGGCAACTTGTTGGTCCTCAACTAAACAATCTAATCTTTAAATTGCTACTGATATTTATGCTAACTATCTATTGTAAATTCAACCTCTACACTTAAAAAACTTAAGATTTTCTCGTCACTATTAAACACTTGCCATGAAACACTATTGTCAGGTACAAAAGGTCTAACAACTATCTTAACATATGGCTATATCTCAGCATTCTGAATCTAATCAAGAATCTCAAATTGAGATCCCAAGGCTACCAACCTATCTAGATACTTATTTTGATATGTGGGAACCGAAATTAGATTAAAAACATAAAAAAATTCAATTGAATTCAACACTCTATGCTTGTACTTTTTGAGCAGATCATTTTTAGCAACATTCAGATTTCTAACCTGGTTAACGATCAACTCAAAATCCCCATAAAGTTGAATAGATTTGATACCTTTTTTCTGAACCCATTCTAAACCATGGATCAGGGCCTCATACTCAACCACATTATTTGTGCAGCTGAAAGTAAACCTTAAGGCAACATAATACTTGTCTTCTTGAGGTGAAATTAACATATTACCTCCATCAACACCCATCTTGGTCCTTGATCCATCAAAGTACAGCTTCCAAAGCTAATCTTGTTGTTTTAACTAATTTTGATCCTTAATCAGATTAGGAATCACTGCATCAAGTTCCTGTATCATATAGATGCCTAGTCCTGCAAAATCCATGTGACAGAAAGGGTCACTTTCATAATCTTCAGCTGCCCAATCATCTAAATTTATGTCTTCTATAGGTGCATTGGGATCTAGGCTCATGGGTTCATCCTGTTGCCCGCAAGTGATGTAGAGATTAACATTTATTGGACTGGGAACATAGGGCTCAATATGGTCTTTTGCAAGTGGTTCATATTGTATTGTTACTTTTGTACCATGTCTCGTTCTAAAGAATAAGTGAGTCTAGTCAGATGAAAGAAACCCACCCAATTTGGCTATGAAGTCTCTAGAAAGACAAATTGCAAAAGTAGGTGGAAGGTCAATGATGTAGATATCCTGATGGATGGCAAAATTAGGACAAGCATGCAATGTGAGTGGTAGATTTTTTATTATCCTCGCAGTACTAAGTGCAGACCCATCAAATTGTACTACTCCTTTTACAAGGGGCTCATAAATCAATACTAATGAGTCAGCTACACTTTTGGACATAACTGAACTACTTGCCCCTGAGTCTATCATATAGTTATGAACCAATTTAGCACCAATAATGAGACTTAGATAGAAAGGGGGTTGTTTTACCTCATTTGCTGGCTGTCTACCTTTGATTTTAGAACTGTTAGCAAGTAAAACCTTGGCCTTCTCTTGACTAGAATGCTCAGAAAGTGAGATTCAGTCAATGCTTCTTGCAGCAATTTTTTTTGGCCAGGGATATGTAAAGCATCCATAATTGACATGCTCACTGTATCTTTCTTAATATGATCAACTATATTAAAAGCAATAGGGGTTACCTTATGTTGTCCTCTTGCTGTAACTACATCAATCTGACCTTGTGAAGACTGCTAATGCATTTTGGGCTATTCTTTGACCAGTATTGTTTGGTCCCTTTGCAGAATTTGCACTTTCTGTTGTGGTACAGGGGTAGTTTGTGATGGATAAACTTGTTTTTTTATCCCTTACAGCCTTCTATTGTACTACATAAGCTCACTGATTTACATCTACAGCTCTTAATTTTGACCTTGTGTTTGCTGAAACATGTGTACTTTCCTAATTCTGACCTTGGAAATAATTTACACCACAAAAATTAGATTCTTCCCAATTCATTAAGACCACATCAGCCTTATTCTACTGAGTTGAAACTTCACCATTAACCCCCTCTGAGCTTGCATACGTGTTCTGAACCATGAGTGCCTGATTTCTCACTCCATTTGTGTAGGCAACTTGATTATGTGGTTGGTGACATGGATAACACCAGTCACTATCCTGGACTAGATTATTCTGTGTGGGTACAAGTTCTCTTGAGGTACTAGTAGTACTTGTATTATAAGCCTGAAAAGGTCGGGGGTTATAGTTTTTTCTTTACCCCTGAGGATCAGCCTAAAAGGGTTGCCTATATTACTGATTGGGCTGATATTGGGTATTTTGCTGATTAGGGTAATTCTAATTCTGATAGGGAAAACATTTTTCCATATTCACTAGCTTATTTACTATTGTCGTTAAAGTATTTTCCAACTTTGGGGTACTTTGGGTTTGAACTGGACAATAGTCTGTTGAGTTGTTTGGTATCCTATTGCTAGAGCAGGTGGGACAATAGATAGAGGAGGCACTTCCATTGGCATAGATGGCTAGATTTTAGGGAAAATGGGTAAAGGAGGCCTAGGGGCTATCTTCCCTACCTGAATAAGGAAGTTTTCTACTCTAACAACGGTCTCAAAAAGAATATGGAAGGGTGGTCCCTCCCATAGATTATATCATTACATAAATTTCACTGTTTAAAGCTTTGAGATAAAATAGAAAAGCATGCCTTGGCAAAGTTTTTACCGTTGTGGGAATCCTATCCCAGGTTCTTTGAAATCGGTAGTTGTGGGAATCCTATCCCAGGTTCTTTGAAATCGGTAGTTGAAATCATCCATGTGTTTGTGGGGTGCACTTTTAATGGTGTTCAGTTGCTCCAGTAGTGAGAGATGATCAGACTTGTCCTCAAAATGTTTGTGTAACCCATCTCCCAGTAAGTCCCAGGAAGTTATTAAATTTTCAGCAAGTCCTCTGAACCACTGTAAGGCCTTTCCTTTTAATGAAGTAGCTAAAAGCCTGATTGCCACATTCTCTTGAGTGACATTGTGTACAAAGCACAAGGTTGCTACATCTTGAATATGTTTAGCAGCAGTAGTATGACCTTCTCCAGTGAAATAAGGTAGACTTTTAAGGGCTGCCATTGGAATATCATCTCTTTGGGCAAGTTGTAATGGACTACCTCCATTAAAAGCAACAAATGCATATTGCCTAGCCATTATAGGTATCTAGACTATCAACACTGGACTTCTACTTATTTTGACCGGGCTTGTAGATCTAAATCAAGAAGGTGTAGACTTTGATCTTCTTGATGACTCAATTGTTCTGCTTGTTGATCTACCTCTCCTTTTAGGTGTAGACAATTGTAAGTAGTCAAATGGGTCTATATTAGACCTAGTTTTCATAAGCTGCAAGCACTAATCTACATCTAAACCAGAAGGAATGAGTCACTAGGTATATTGAAAGCCTCCAAAGGCTAGTAAAACTGCTGCATATACCTGAACAATAGTTATGAGGGTACAAATCTCTTCGAAATTGCTTCCAGAGTCCCATTGGGCATGCCAAAAACTATTGTTAATTCAAGTATACACCCTTGTTAAGCTTTGTGAAAACTTAACTACTTATAGATTAATATTTTTGGATTTAACTGTGTGCTTTTTTTTTACCTCAACGTTTCAGATCATACTCCATGATCCATCATCAGGAGTGAGAACAAGAGAAGTGAAAAGGTATGTAAATTGCAGACAAAGTAGACTAAATAGAGGAATGGGTTAGCGTGGGAGCCGAGAGACTAAAAGGAGGAAACAATTAAAAAATCACTGAACATAAAAAGCAACATGTAACACAAAAAATGAAAGATGGTTGAATTTAAATATATAAACAAAAGAAAGTTAATATAGAAACTAAAAGTAAACAGAGGAGAACAAGAAGAAAAACGAAAGGAAATAAATGAAAATGATTAAAAATAAAAGGGAAGAACAATGAATAACTAAACAAAAACAAGATATAAACAAACAAAAAGACACTAGAAGAGAATAAACAAGACTAAGAAAATAAATAAATGAATGAGGTATAAAAAGAAAATAAAGAACATGGAGTAAAAACCAAACGAATTCAAAAAATCTAACACAATTATAACAAAAAACCCAAGAAAATATATGTAAAAATAAAAGACAAAAGAGAACAAATGTGTGTGTGTGAGTGTGAGTGTTAGAACAAAAGAACACCAAGGAAAGGGAATAATGAACCCAAGACCACAGGAAGGAGAGAAGAAAAAAGAGAACGAGTGAAAAGAAAAAGGACGTGAAAGGCAAGCCAAAAAGAAGAAAGAACGACAAAAGACCAAAAAGGGGGGAACAAGAGTGAGGAACCAAGGAAAAAAACCCCAAACAAACAAAATCCAACACATATAAACCCTAAAATACAAGAACACCACAAATTAAAGCCTACCCCGGACAAAAACAAAACCAAGGATGAGGCAGGCAAAAACTAAGTAACTAGGGCGAGACCAGGATCAAGTGACAAACAGCTCAGGGTAAAAGACTGGAATGGGGATGGAAGGAAGGAGAGGCCGACTAGGGGAAGACCAAGGTCGAAGGAAAGAAGGAAGGAAGGGGAAGAGGATGAATGAGGATCAAATAAGAAGAAGCCTAGAAGAAAACCAGGGGTGGAAAAGGAAAGGAGGGCGGGGAAGAATGAGGCTAGAGGAAGGGGGGAAAGAAGCGAAGAAGGGACATAAGGGAAATTAAAGAAGAAGGGACAAAGGAAGGAGGACGGTGATCAAGAGGGGTTGGAAAAATTTCTAATGAGAGAGAGTAAAGGATTCCAAGTGGAACTTAAACCCCATCCATTATCACAGTTGAGATTGGATGGGTGGTTGCGAATCTCAATGGCCTCTTTAAGTTTCCTCTTGAAGTAGTTGTCTTCCCTAACCAAAATTTGGGTGTCCTCTAAACAAATGTGGTGTTTGGTTAAGGAAGAGTGTTCAGCTAGGGCGGATTTATGGATTCGCTCAAGTCTGAGGTCTGCACTATGCTCCTTGATCTTGGTGCTAAAGGAGTGACCTGTCTCCCCAATATAGTGGGTGCCACATGAGCACATAATCTTGTAGACTCCTAAGTTGAGCAAGGGGTCTCTAGAGTCATTTAGTGAGGGAATTTGATTTCTGAGACTAGAGAAGGGTTTGAAGGTACATTGGCGGCCTTTCTTGAGTAGAATCTTAGAGATTTTGTTTGAAAGGCCTTTGATGTAGGGAAGAGTGGCAAAAGGGAGGTTAGAGGAGCTGTCAACCATAGGCTTGGGGTTCAGGCAAGATCTAGCTTGTTTAAATGCTCTCAGGATAGATTTTCTCTTATATCCGTTTAACTCAAACACTTTGGTGAAGTGGGAAAGATCAAGGTCTAAGTTATCCTTGTCACAAATACTGAAAGCCCTAGTGGCTAGAGTTTTAAGGATACTCGCTTTTTGGGCTGGGTGGTGGTGAGAAGAAGAAGGAAGGTAAAGATCAGTGTGGGTGGCTTTAAGAAACATACAGCAACCTAAGGAGCCATCTGGTTTCTTGATGAGAAGGATGTCAAGGAAAGGAAGCTCATTATTGGTTTCAAGCTCTTTAGTGAAGGAGGTGCAATTAGCTACGTGGTTGAGGTGGGAGTGGAATTTTTCAATCTTTTCAGGGCCATGAGGCCAACATATGTTGGTATCATCAACATAGCATTTCCACCATTTAGGTTTGAGGGGGAAGGAGTTAAGGGCGATGTCTTCAAAGCGTTCCATGTAAAGGTTGGCCATAGTTGGGGATAGAGGGGAACCCATGGCATCTCCATCTAGTTGTTCATAAACAACTCATTAGAACATGAAGAAAGTGGATCAGAGGTACAGTTCAACTAAGGAGGCAATCTCATCATTGGTCTTAAGTCTGATAATTTCGATGGAGTCAGGGATAGGGACTTTGGTGAAAAAGTAGAACACATCAAAGCTAACAAGGAGGTTGTTGACTTCTAGTTTTTTCTCCATAATGAATTCCACGAAATGGGCCGAATTCTTGATGTAGGAACTGGTCTTCCCTACAAGAGGGGAGATAAGTTTGGCTAGATAGGCCGCAAGCTTGTAAGTGGGTGAACCGGTGGTGTCAACAATTGGGCGAAGGGGGATGTCTTTCTTGTAGATTTTTAGGATGCCATAAATGTGGGGGGTTACCTCTTTGGTGGGCAAAATACATTTTTTTGTGGCATCGTCAAAGGAGGAGTGGGAGAGGGGAATTTTGACCTTTTTCAAAATTTTGGAGATGGGGTTCTGAGATAAGATTTTATAGCTCATACGATCAGATAGGAGATCGATCATCTTGGAGATATAGTCATGTTTGTTCATAATGACCATGGCATTGTCTTTGTCTGCCTTAACAATAATGAGGTTGGTGTTGCTCAATAAACTCTTAAAGGCCTGGAGTTCAGATATAGGTAAACTTCACTTAGGTGGTTTAGCATGTCTTAGCACGACAGCGCAATCTTGGTGGAGTTTCTCGGCGACAGCTTCTGGGAGAGAACAGATTGCATTTTCAATCCCAATAAGGAAATCGGCATGGGGGATGAAGGACGGGGTGATGGAAAAGCCAAGACCACGTTTTAGAAAATTGAAAGCAAGGGGTTCAAGAGGCACGTTGGAAAGGTTGACAACTAATTTATTTTCCTAATTAGAAATAATGAGGGACGATGGGCCATGGGAAATGGTAGAGGTAAAATGTTGCGGGAAAGTAAAAGGCGTAGGGGGTAGGGGCACAAGAGAGTTAAGGTTTGGAGGATGATGGGAAGGGGTGGTAGGGAATCAGGCACACAAATTGAGTGAAGGAAGAGTGCCAAGATCTAAGTGATGAGAGGGAGAAGACAGTTTGGAGGAAGACAACTAAGCATAAGAAGGATGAGACACAGGAGAACCAATTAGAAGGAGTGGGGAGCTGGGGGCGAGGGCTCAAGGTTGATAGAGATGAGATGGACAACTCAAATCATAATTAATGTGATGATTAGAATGGGAAGAAGAACATTGAGAATTGGATAGGGATGAAGGCATACCTAAGACATCGAGGAAGAGACCGTTGGAATGTGATAGCTAAGGGTGAAAGGACATGGATAGGCTGAAAGATTGTTGTGGTTGAGTGTCAATCCTCTGAAACTGAGACTTGAGTGCCAAATCAAGAATAAATTCATCTGAGGTCGAAGAACCCATAGAAGGGCAACATTCATCATTGGTGGCATCAGGGCGATGTTCATCATTGGCGGCAATAGGGCGATGTTCATCAATGGTAGCAACAGGACCAAAAGAAAATTGGCGATCATCTTTAGCGGGTGAAGGAGTATGCCCCTCATGATGGAGAGTGATGGTGGTGCTCAGAGAAATCATCTTGTGATGATGAGAACTACCGTTGTTCTGTGTGTTCACTGAGAGATGAAGGTTATTGACATGGAGCTGAGAAGAATGGCGAGACACGAATGAAGGCGTAAGCGTGCAAGGAAGAGTGGGATGCACGAGTGGAGGGGGCAAGAGAGAGCCTGTGGAGGGAGACCCTTTTATGATATCCTGTGGAGGGATATCCCCAGATGCAAAGACTCTCTCTATAGGAAGGGATGAGGGTGACGGAATGGCATAAGCGACTGTTGAGGGAAACGGTGAGGAGTTTGAGAGCGGTCCTAAGTCCATGACTAGATGGAGGTTGGGGGACGACAGTTTAGATGGCTGTTGAGAAGGATACCTTGGTGAAGGTGAGGGAGTGGAAGGAGAAGGGTATGGGGGGACTATGGCAGGGCTAGATGCCTGAGAAGGAGGGCTAGGCCGGAGAAGAATGTCTGATGAAAATAGAGAACCAGGAAAGACTTTGTCAGGGCGAGCTATGCTGGAAAGAGAAAGAAACTTTTTCTTTTGTCTCCTTTCACATTCATCTTTGTGGCCTAGGGCTTTGTGGTCTTGGCTTTTCCATCACCCCACCCTTCATCCCCCATGTGGGTAAGTGCAAGAAGATGGGGCGCCAAAAAGTGGTCTTAAGTGGCCACTTTTTTTTTGAAATCAAAAAATACTGGCCTTGGATGAGAAATTGAGCATAGTTACACTCAAAATTTGGAGATGCAACCAAAACAATGTTCGTAGTGCTCTGAGTCTACTTTCTAAACTACTATTTTTTTAAAAAAATAGCATAGATTAAGGGGTTCAAAAGAGGGAGCCACAGAAATTGGTGTTGTTTCTCTTAAAAAAATAACATAGCATGTTTTGTGGCTCCCTCAAAAGGTCAATTTTTTTTGGTATTTTTAAAATCGCTTTAGTGAGAAATTATCTAATAGCATGTAGTTTATGCTTGATTTTTCTGATAATTGTTTGATGAATATTTATTTTTTTACTAATTTTCAAAGTGGACACATCCTAAAAAATAGAATTTTGGTTGTGCTACCCCTATAAATTTTGAAAACTAATTGAAAATTATTTTTTTCTTTTTTTAATATTTGTAG
This sequence comes from Cunninghamia lanceolata, assembly GCA_027924645.1. Classification (NCBI taxonomy): domain Eukaryota; kingdom Viridiplantae; phylum Streptophyta; class Pinopsida; order Cupressales; family Cupressaceae; genus Cunninghamia; species Cunninghamia lanceolata. The sequence continues at coordinate 16,647,895 of BSBN01000112.1, read as the reverse complement.
AATGTAGTCTAGTTTCTAAATATGTAATTTTTTTGAAATTTCAATGAATAGTTAATTTACAATGAAAAAAAGACCAAACAGTGGTTTTTGCCCAAAAACGGACACACAAACAAAAGAAATTAAAGATGAAAGGATTAACATTGTTAAAATGTGAAAAAAATCACATCGTCAAATAGCTAAGATAAAGCCTAATATTACCTAGGTGTTTGATTTGCTTGACCTTCAAACACCTGCAAATCTAAGGGTTAGCACGAACGAAATTATGTGAAATCTTGAAGAATATGGAAACACACGTCTGTGGATGTTGAAAAGGCACTCCAAGCCTTTGGGTTGGAAATCCAAAGCAAATCCCAAGCCCAAGGCTTGGGATTTCCAAAGAAAAATATAACGCGAGCGCATTATAATGTGCTCGCATTAGTTTTTGCTTTGCATTTTTCCTTTTCCACAAAAGTTTGTGTTGTTTGTCATATTTGAAATAACACGAGCACGTTATAATGTGCTTGCGTTATGTTCCCCTTAAATTTTTGTATGTTGAAGGCTATTAATCATCTATGTATGTATGTATGCCTATATGTATGTATGTATGTATGCCTATATGTATGTGTTGTGATGTTCACAACACACCCCATTTTACTCCTTAGCAAAATGAGGACCCCTGCTGTGGTTGTTGCTTTTGCTTTTGTGTGTGTTGTTTTACTTGGTAGTAAAGGGAAAAAGGGGTTAAAATTGCAAACTTTATTAAAAATAGAGAAAAAATGTATTTTCAGTACCAGGACATGATATGGTTGGATTCCTTGTGAAAAATGAGCTAGGGTTGCTTTTTGAACCATCTTAAAATTCACCATATTTTGCAAGTTATGATCATTTTGGTAAAATGTACAAGGGAAGGGTTTGTTGTTTGCACATACAAGTCTGTTTATATATGCATGTTGCATGTACAAGGCCCTTTGTATGCAAGTTCGACTGTATACAAAGACCTTTGTATATTGCCTTGCATATACAAGGTCCTTTGTATGTGCAAAGTCATTTTATACTTAGTCGCGTGGGCTATCAGGTTGCATATGCATTATTTGTTTGCATGTTGGGTCGTTGTAATGTTACATACATTGCCCTTTATACATCACTTTCATAGAGAAAGGCAATTGTATGTCTTTTTTCCTTGTATGCATTTTTGACAAAGGTTCTATGCACACATACAAGATGGACCCGAAATAACTCAGAGTTGAAATGAATAAATGTTTGAGTTCCATTGCATGTATCTCATGTTGTATGTTTTGGCAGGTCAAAATATACAACGAAATATACATTGGCAGTATACATCGCATGGAATCCAAATGTTATGAAGCACGGTTAATTTGTTGTATGTCCACAGGCTTCTATGTTTGATAAGCATACAAGCAAATATACAAGGCCCAATATACAAACATGGACTCGAAAGAGAAATTAAAAGAGTGAAAATGCTTGTATGTTTAAGTGTTTGTATGTTTCTAATATACAAACCAATATGCAAAGTTATACATACAAGCCGTGGATTTGAAAAGTTATAAATTGAAGTTAAGTGCTTGTATTTTTTGCGTTTGTATATTGCGATATACAAACCGATATACATTGCATACATACAACGCAGAATCAAAGAGAAGATAAAATTTGATTAGTACAATATATCAGATCCAGCTTGTATATCAAGGGTACATTTCGACATGCATTTTGGGGCATACAATGCAGAATCGAAGAGAAAGTAAAATCTGGTTAAATGCTTGTATGAGGTCCAAATGTATATTTTGAACATACAAGCCAAAATATACATTACGAAATATACATTACCTGATATACAGAGGAAAAGTAAGGGCATCGGCATAAAGTAATGCAATCGGTGGGAAATTGTTAGAGGGCCCCGATGGGCGAATGTTACACTAACAGAAGAAAAGACTTAGCCAAATAATAAAAGACATCAGCCAAACAATGGTGATCGGTTGAGGATTTTTTGGACTCGTCGATGAGTGGATATCATGCCGATAGGCGGGGAAAGACAGAACGATAGGAATTTAAGGGTATTTTAGGGCCCAAATGTATGTTTCTAGTCAATGATGGTTGACCCGACCAGTTTAACATTGAATATGCATTTTGGACGCGCGATTTTCACAAATTTGGGGCTTGATACTTGTGTTTACACTGTCACGACAGGATTTAGTAACTGTTTAAATTTCTTGCTAGTTTTATTAATTGATAATACTTATTGCTGGTTTGTTTTTGCAGGTTTGCAGTTGAAGGAGCTGAAGCTTAATGGTGATGACGTCATAAAAAAGAGATCCGATCTCCTGAGTAGAGGAAGATAAGGATGAAGGGTGAGGAAGTCAAGGGTCTTCAATGATGAAGGCAAAATGTAGATGGAAACATTATTGTGATAGATAGTAGAAGTTAATATTAAGTTGCTAGGGTTTCCAGAAGGGCATAATTTCGCCCAGATTTGATGTATGCTGAGAGATATTTTGGGAGATTTGTTCTCCAGCATTTATTACTATAATTGGAGGTTTGAACCATTGTTTAACTAGGGTTTTGAGCTTTATTGAGGACAACCCAAGTCTATATATTGTGCCTCTATACACTATAAAACTTTACACAGGGGCTACATAGAGATTTGTAGCAACAGAGATTTGTAAAACATAACATTTAGAATAGAGGGACCTTTTAGTTTAGAAGTAGAAGAAGGAGGTCGCCTGTGTCTGCAACAAGGAGCGTGTGGAACATCCTGCCTCCTTGTTGTATTTGTAAAGCTTGTAAATTTTCTGCAATTTGATCAATGAAGCTAAGAGTCATTCAGACATTGTAAATCTTATATGACTGTCTGTTTCTAATACAACTAAATCTAGAATTCTGCATCTATCTTCTGGGTGTTTTCTGGCTCTTCATTGTGTTTAAAACATTTTCTCTTAGAGCTTGCAATTTTAAGTGTATGTTTGTGAAAATGCTCAGAACTTACATTTAAGGTTTTATCTGTGGATTTGATCAAATTGATTTATTATTTATAAAGTGCATAACAGAACAATTAGATCCTTTGGTAGAATGAACAATGTTTAGATTAAATCTTTCTAACTTTTCCCAATCCATCTGAAAATACTTAGCTTAAAACATAGAAATTTAAAGGAAATTGTCTCATATTTGAAAGAAGTAATCATTACTGAGTTGAAAGTAGACAGTTTTCATAATACTTAAGAGAAAAGCTTGCAATAATATAAATCATTTAAAGCTTTGTACACACAGTAACACTTTTATGCAAAAAGGAATGAACAATATGTTGATACTTATGATCTTTCACATAGTTTTAGTCCAGTAAACTATTAGGAAACCCTAAACTACGTAAGGCCCCTTGAACATTACAGCTTCACATTGACCAACTGAATTTGCCCAATAGGTCAAGACCTAACCATATTAAACATGGGATTAATTGGATCTTAACTAATTCCTTCATATCTTTCAAGTCAGTTTTGGTTCATTTTATGTGAATTTTAAACTATTGTTATGACTGTCACAAAACAAGCATCAACAGTTTCTTGCCACTAGAAGGAGGGCATGATTGGATTTGGGGGTTAATTTTTTGAGTTTTATTGCTTTATTCTGATGAGATATGTTAGATCTCATAAAATTTCAAAAAACTTAAAAGATTGAAAACAAGGTCCCATTTCAATGGACCCATATGGGGACAGTTTTCAAGTTGACATTCCTTTATTTCAGGAAACTTTAAATAGACAACTTTATCCTGAAAATTTATCTAGCTATGGCTTATTTGGAAGGTGTAGGACACATAGGTCCATAGAGCACAGTGAAATTAATTGTCTGGCTTTTCTTACAGGGTTAGATTTATATTTAAAAGGACTAATCTCTCTCTCAGATGTGTATAAGGCTGAAAGTTGGCAGGAAAATGAGGAGATTATGGAGCAACAAGAGGATACAACATCAGTGGTCATTAAATGTTCAGAGAATGCAGAGATGGAACCAGTGCTAGAAATAAAGGATAGTGGAATCTCTTTTTTGGAGTCATGTGATGGTAAGAAAAATAATCTACCTTTTTGTCAAGGTCTAGCTGTGATTAAAGTTAGTGAAAGGTATAAATATCTCAAAAAATACAGAGAAGAAATCACAGCTCATGTTCATTTTCTATATGATAGGCAAAGTAGATTTAATGAAAAAGAAAATAAAGGTGAGGTTTGTCTTGATGTAGTTGATAAAAATATGGAAGTACTAGGGAATACTTGTCAAGAAGAAATCTCTAGGTCTGACCTAAAAAGTTTTAATGAAAATGATTTGGCAAGGAAATTTTCTGTATCAGCAAGTAATAGAGTTGTAGGGAATAATAGTAGGACATCTTTCCTTAGGTCATTTTATGATGGAATTGATAGTAGGTCTCTACCTCCTAATACAGGTAAAGGGGGGTGTAGTTATAAACCTTTTAAGCCTGTAGAGAGGGAACCATTTGTTAACATAAGGACTTTATTGCTGATCCTAATGCTTTTGGAAAAGACAGTAAAACATCTTTCCTTGAATCATTTTATGGAAAAGAGAAATGTTGACAGATGGAGAAATTATAGTGCACCAAAATTGAAGAGGTTCCCATGATAGTTACCCATGGAGTCATAGAAAAGGAAGTTAATGCTGATTTACTGTCTAACTTACTTAAATTGAATAATCAAGTTCAAGATTGTTGCAGGTCAATAGAATCAGACTCCACACTAGATAATAAATATGAGTCATCTGATGAACAATTCTTGAAAATGGAAGGTACAGAGGATCATGCTATTGCCGTGCAAAATCAGACATCACCCCAACATTATTTTGAAAGTGAAATAGAGGAGTATTCCTACCAATCAAGAGATGTTGTTCCACCTTTACTCTCAAGTGATCTAGAAATGATTAATTTTTGTATATCAGATTATGATGATGAATATACTCACTTAAGTGCTGATGTGCAAGGAACTAATGAGAACATTGAGAGATTTGCTAAATTTGAGGATAAACTGAACATACAGAATGAAGGAACAAAGATAGATAAAGATGAAGAAATGATACATCTAAAGTCATTCATCTTTCAATTTGAAGAAAGACCTGACATGGAGCTAGGCAATGAAAGTATAAGGTTAAATGGAGAGCCAGCTGTTAATAAACAAGCATGTCCAGCAGAGCTAAAAATACATCAGTTTGTCTCTTTCCTTTCCTCAGTGAATAATGTTGAATACTATTTTAATTATGGAGATTTAAGAGATAGGACATGCATATGGAATAGTCATGAGCATAATGGGCTACCTCAATTGCTAATAGTTAGAGATTATCCTATCATATACAGTGAGGGTAGAATAGAAGTGCATTTTTCATAATACAAAGATAAATTTGCTAAGTTAAGAACCATAACTAATGCCCTGATGCTACTACACAATCTAAGGAGATATGCAAATGCATGTGTCTTTGGGTCTTTTCCTGGGTTCTATTTGCCTTGTAGAGGCTTGTATATAGTTTGGTAGAGTAGTTGTTCTGTTTTCTTTTCTTTGTTTGCTTGTCTTGCTTTGTAGGTTAGTTGTTTGTATAGTTTTTTCCATTTTTCTTTTTTTCTTTGTTTTCTATTTTTCTTTTTTTCTTTTGTTTGTACAGTCTATTGTTGGTTTGTTTGTTGTCTCCTCAGCAGGGATCTTTGTTTTACTTTAGAGTATTAAGGAGCAAACTAATGACCATTGAAAATAGTATAAAATCCAGAATATTCAAGTTAATCATTAGCAATTTATGCATAACTTGTTGTGATTGTCATGAATGTAGAGAGTTGTTTACCTTCTGAAATTTAGTATTCAATAATAGTGAGTTGAGTATTCGAGGAAGGTTTCTCACAATGACACACCTAAAATCCTTGGGTTAGTTGAACATACTAGTGTAGATATTAGGTGAAAAATCTGAGACCTCACCCTTGCTACCATTACAATTCTCAGCTTAATTTCAGTAAGTGCTCACTCCTTGCATCATAAAGTTACAAATTGCTATATCTTATGAAATTTCTATCAAACATCAAAATATAAAAAATAATAAAGTATAAAAAATAAAATAAAGTGGATTATATTGAAAATCTACATTAAGCCATCTAAGTAACTCTACTGGGGCTATAGACGCTCTCTGGCAATGGGGCTCTACTTAGGAGAATTGTAATGATAACCTTGTCAGGGCTATAGATGCTCGCTGGCAGCAAGGCTCTATCCGGTCGACTATAAGGAAATATCCTCAACTATGTAGGCTAATGTCAGTCACTGGTTTGTTCAACTGATCTTCAAGATGAGGATAATTAATCACGTGCACACACTTAAACTAAAAAATAAAAATTCATGCACCCTTATTGAATACCTTAGGTCTCAAGTTGAATAATAATTTGCAGGAAAGATAGTTGGAAGTTATGGATTTATTTCATTTAGTTTTCTTGAATACTTTGAATTTAATTATTTTGTTTGGTTGCTAGTTGTTGTGATGTTTACAACACGCCCCATTTTACTCCTTAGCAAATTGAGGACCCCTGCTATGGCTGTTGCTTTTGCTTTTGTGTGTGTTGTTTTGCTTGGTGGTAAAGGGAAAAAGGGGTTAAAATTGAAAACTTTATTAAAAATAGAGAAAAAAGCATTTTCAGTACCAGGACATGATGTGGTTGGATTCTTTGTGAAAAATGAGCTAGGATTGCTTTTTGAACCATCTTAAAATTTGCCATATTTTGCAAGTTATGATCATTTTGGTAAAATGTACAAGGGAAGGGTTTGTTGTTTGCACATACAAGTCTATTTGTATATGCATGTTGCATATACAAGGCCCTTTGTATGCGAGTTCACATGTATACAAAGACATTTGTATATCGCCTTGCATATACAAGGTCCTTTGTATGTGCAAAGTCGTTTTATACTTAGTCGCGTGGGCTATCGGGTTGCATATGCATTATTTGTTTGCATGTTGGGTCATTGTAATGTTACATACATTGCCCTTTATACATCGCTTTCATAGACAAAGGCAATTGTATGTCTTTTTTCCTTGTATGCATTTTTGACAAAGGTTCTATGCACACATACAAGATGGACCTGAAATAACTAAGAGTTGAAATGAATAAATGTTTGAGTTCCGTTGCATGTATCTCATGTTGTATGTTTTGGCAGGTCAAAGTATACAACGAAATATACATTGGTAGTATAATTCGCGCGGAATCCAAATGTTATGAAGCATGGTTAATTTGTTGTATGTCCGCGGGCTTGTATGTTTGATAAGCATACAAGAAAATATACAAGGCCCAATATACAAACATGGACTTGAAAGAGAAATTAAAAGAGTGAAAATGCTTGTATGTTTAAGCATTTGTATGTTTCTAATATACAAACCAATATGCAAAGTTATACATACAAGCCACGGATTTGGAAAGTCATAAATTGAAGTTAAGTGCTTGTATATTTTGCGTTTGTATATTGCGATATACAAACTGATATACGTTGCATACATACAACGCGAAATCAAAGGGAAGATAAAATCTGATAAGTATGATATATCAGATCCGGCTTGTGTATCAAGGGTACATTTCGACATGCATTTTGGGGCATACATTGCGGAATCGAAGAGAAAGTAAAATCTGGTTAAATGCTTGTATGAGGTCCAAATGTATATTTTGAACATACAAGCCAATATACATTACAAAATATACATTACCCGATATACAAAGAAAAAGTAAGGCCGTCGGCGTAAAGTAATGCAATTGGTGGGAAATTGTGAGAGGGCCCTGATGGGGGAAAGACAAAACGATAGGAATTTAAGGGTATTTTAGTGCCCGAATGTATGTTTCCGGTCAACGATGGTTGACCTAACCAGTTTAACATTGAATATGCATTCTGGACGCGTGATTTTCACAGATTTGGGGCTCGATACTTGCGTTTACACTGTCACAACAGGATTTAGTAACTGTTTAAATTTCTTGCTAGTTTTTATAATCGATAATACTTATTGCTGGTCCGTTTCTGTAGGTATGCAGTTGAAGAAGGAGCTGAAGCTTAATGGCGATGACATCATAAAAGGGAGATCCGATCTCAGGAGTAGGGGAAGATAAGGATGAAGGGCGAGGAAGTCAAGGGTCTTTAATGATGAAGGCAAAATGCAGATGGAAACATTATTGTGACATATAGCAAAAGTTAATATTAAGCTACTAGGGTTTCCAGAAGGGCATATTTGTTGGATCTAGGGCATACAACTGAGAGGGGGGGGTGAATCAGTTGTATAAAACTTCTTGTTCTTTCAAACACTTGATTCTTTGTTGTTAGTTAGCAGCATATCAATTAATCATCCATGAAAGCATAATACATAAACACAAGAGCAGATAAGCATCAATACATTGAACACCAAGATTTTGACGTGGAAAACCCGGTTAAGGGAAAAACCACGGGGTGATTAACCCAAGAATTATTCTCTGTTAGAAGAATAAAGAAAAATGAATGGCACATGCCAATTAGGGCTCACTGCCCGAGCACACTGCTCACAAAGAGGCCCACTGCCTACAAGGAGACACACTGTCTACAGAGTGATAAAAATCACAGTCTTGAACTGGAGAATGACATCTCTACCATGTCCGGATCAGTTCCAATTAAGCTCAAAAACCTCTGCTCTGCCTTTCGCACTTCTCTTCGCTATACCACACTCATCCACCACACACCTCACTTTGAAATGAACTCACAAACCGTTATTTATACAAGACATCGACTTAGGAACAAACATCTAAGTCGGCAAACAATCATAAGAGTATCCGCAAGATGAATAACACATCCGGTCGGCCACCACAAGAACATTCACAGGATGAACAACTCATCCGGTCGGCTAAACAGAGCAAGAACTTCATCCGGAAGAATAACTTCAATTCCGGGCTCTACTATCAATGCGGATCAACAACGCAACCTCAACACGATCTAGAAAACTTCACAAGCCTGCCTGAATGACTGGATACATCCGCACTTCCTTTACTTGCTGGAATCTCTTGTCTTCCTCATCCGGAACTTCAAGAACACAGTCTGTCGCCACTGTAGAAGGTACTTCCGGACCTTCAAATCATACATTATCAATGCGGACCAACAACACAACCTCAACATGATCCAAGAACCTTCACAAGCCTGTCTGAATGACTAGGTACGTCCGCATTTCCTTTACTTATTGAAATCTCTTATCCTCCTTATCCGGAACTTCAAGAACACAGTCTGTCGCTACTGTCATAATGCAAGAGGTACTTCCGGACCTCCAAATCATACACAACTCGAGATGGCACATCACAAGGACATCCCAAACACTCTTTCCAATCCGCAGATTAGGATTGTACAATTCTGGACCTCACCGGACCTTTCTGTGATCCTCTGTCACCTCTAAGCACTTGCCGGAACCGGTTCCACACAGATAGTCATAAATTCTTCAGGTCTTCATGCGGACCTCTGAAAACTTGACTGAAGCCTCTCAATACTCATATCTGCAAACCCTTTAATCCGCATCCTCCGGTTCTCAGCCTATCCAATATATTTGCCTTCTTCTCATCACTGTTCTTCACTATTCCTGACTAAGGGTAATTTTCTCAATATCCTCAACACACAGCTCATCCAATCCTTCTTGTCAATGTAATATGAGTATGTTGACATCAATGACAACACTAGTTCACCTCATACTTGCAACAATATTTTCACCCAGATTTGATGTATGCTCAAAGATATTTTGGGAGATTTGTTCTACATCATTTATTACTATAATTGGAGGTTTGAATCATTGTTTAACTAGGGTTTTGAGTTGTATTGAGGACAACCCAAGTCTATATATTGTGCCTCTATACACTATAAAACTTTACACAGGGGCTACATAGAGATTTGTAGCAGCAGAGATTTGTAAAACATAACATTTAGAATAGAGGGACCTTTTAGTTTAGAAGTAGAAGAAGGAGGTCACCTATGTCTACAACAAGGAACGTGTAGAACATCCTGCCTCCTTGCTGTATCTGTAAAGCTTGTAAGTTTTTTGTAATCTGATCATTGAAGCTAAGAGTCATTCAGACATTGTAAATCTTATATGACTGTTTGTTTCTAATACAATTGAATCTGGAATTCTGCATCTATCCTCTGGTTGTTTTTTGGCTCTTCATTGTGTTTGAAACATTTTCTCTTAGAGCTTGCAATTTTAAGTGTATGTTTGTGAAATTGCTCAGAACTTACATTTAAGGTTTTGTCTGTGGATTTGATCAAATTGCTGTATTATTTATAAAGTGCATAACAGAACAATTAGATCCTTTGGTAGAATGAACAATGTTTAGATTAAATCTTTCTAACTTTTCCCAACCCATCTGAAAATACTTAGCTTAAAACGTAGAAATTTAAAGGAAATTGTCTCATCTTTGAAAGAAGTAATCATTACTGAGTTGAAAGTAGACAGTTTTCATAATACTTAAGAGAAAAGCTTGCAATAATATAAATCATTTAAAGCTTTGTAAACACAGTAACACTTTTATGCAAAAAGGAATGAACAATATGTTGATACTTATGATATTTTGCATAGTTTGAGTCCAGTAAACTATTAGGAAACCCTAAACTACGTAAGGCCCCTTGAACATTACAGCTTCACATCGACCAACAGAATTTACCCAACAGGTCAAGACCTAACCATATTAAACATGGGATTAAGTGAATCTTAACCGATTCCTTCATATCTTTCAAGTCAGTTTTCATTCATTTTATGTGAATTTTAAACTATTGTTATGACTGTCACAAAACAAGCATCAACAGCTTCTTGGCGCTAGAAGGAGGGCATGATTGGATTTGGGGGTTAATTTTCTGAGTTTTAATGCTTTATTCTGATGAGATATGTTAGATCTCATAAAATTTCAAAAAACTTAAAAGATTGAAAACAAGGTCCCATTTCAATGGACCCATATGGGGACAGTTTTCAAGTTGACATTCCTTTATTTTCGGAAACTTTAAATAGACAACTTCATCCTGAAAATTTATCTAGCTATGGCTTATTTGGAAGGTGTAGGATACATAGGTCCATAGAGCACAGTGAAATTAATTGTCTGGCTTCTCTTACAGGGTTAGATTTATATTTAAAAGGACTAATCTCTCTCTCAGATGTGTATAAGACTGAAAGTTGGCAGGAAAATGAGGAGATTATGGAGCAACAAGAGGATACAGCATCAGCAGTCATTAAATGTTCAGAGAATGCAAAGATGGAACCAATGCTAGAAATAAAGGATAGTGGAATCTATTTTTTGGAGTCATGTGATGGTAAGAAAAATAATCTGCCTTTTTGTCAAGGTCTAGCTGTGATTAAAGTTAGTGAAAGGTATAAATATCCAAAAAATATAGAGAAGAAATCACAACTCATGTTCATTTTCTAGACGAAAAGCAAAGTAGATTTAATGAAAAAGAAAAGAAAGGTGAGGTTTGTCTTGATGTAGTTGATAAAAATATGGAAGTACTAGGGAATACTTGTCAAGAAGAAATCTCTGGGTCTGACCTAAAAAGTTTTAATGAAAATGATTTGGCAAGGAAATTTTCTGTATCAGCAAGTAATAGAGTTGTAGGGAATAATAGTAGGACATCTTTCCTTAGCTCATTTTATGATGGGATTGATAGTAGGTCTCTACCTCCTAATACAGGTAAAGGGGAGTTTAGGTATAAACCTTTTAAGCCTGTAGAGAGGGAACCATTTGTCAAGATAAGGTCTTTATTGCTGATCCTAATGCTTTTGGAAAAGACAGTAAAACGTCTATCCTTGAATCATTTTATGGAAAAGAGAAATGTGGATAGATGGAGGAATTACAGTGCACCAAAATTGAAGAGGTTCCCATGATAGTTACCCATGGAGTCATAGAAAAGGAAGTTAATGCTGATTTACTGTCTAACTTGCTTAAATTGAATAATCAAGTTCAAGATTGTTGTAGGTCAATAGAATCAGACTCCACACTGGATAATAAATATGAGTCATCTGATGAACAATTCTTGAAAATGGAAGGTATAGAGGATCATGCTATTGTCGCGCAAAATCAGACATCACCCCAGCATTATTTTGAAAGTGAAATAGGGGAGTATTCCTACCAATCAAGAGATGTTGTTCCACCTTTACTCTCAAGTGATCTAGAAATGATTAATTTATGTATATCAAATTATGATGATGAATATACTCACTTAAGTGCTGATGTGCATGGAACTGATGAGAACATTGAGAGATTTGCTGAATTTGAGGATAAACTAAACATCCAGAATGAAGGAACAAAACTAGATAAAGATGAAGAAATGATACATCTAAAGTCATTCATTTTTCAATTTGAAAAAAGACCTGACATGGAGCTAGGCAATGAAAGTATAAGGTTAAATGGAGAGCCAACTATCAATAAACAAGCATGTCCAGCAGAGCTTAAAATACATCAGGTTGTCTTTTTCCTTTCCTTAGTGAATAATGTTGAATACTATTTTAATTATGGAGATTTAAGAGATAGGACATGCATATAGAATAGTCATGAGCATAATGGGCTGCCTCAATTGCTAACAGTTAGAGATTATCCTATCATATACAGTGAGGGTAGAATAAAAGAGCATTTTTCAGAATACAAAGATAAATTTGCTAAGTTAAGAACCATAACTAATGCCCTGATGCTACTGCACAATCTAAGGAGTTATGCAAATGCATGTGTCTTTGGATCTTTTCCTGGGTTCTATTTGCCTTGTAGAGGCTTGTATATAGTTTGGTAGAGTAGTTGTTCTATTTTCTTTTCTTTGTTTGCTTGTCTTGCTTTGTAGGTTAGTTGTTTGTATAGTTTTTTCCGTTTTGCTTTTTTGCTTTGTTTTCTGTTTTTCTTTTTTTCTTTTGTTTGTACAGTCTGTTGTTGGTTTGTTTGTTGTCTCCTAAGCAGGCATATTTGTTTTACTTTAGAGTATTAAGGAGCAAACTAACAACCATTGAAAATTGTATAAAATCTAGAATATTCAAGTTAATCATTTGCAATTTACGCATAACTTGTTGTGACTGTCATGAATGTAGAGAGTTGTTTAGCTTTTGAAATTTAGTATTCAATAATAGTGAGTTGAGTATTCGAGGAAGGTTTCTCACGATGACACACCTAAAATCCTTGGGTTAGTTAAACCTACCAGTGTAGATATTAGGTAAAAAATCTGAGGTCACCCTTGCTACTATTACAATTCTCAGCTTAATTTCAGCAAGTGCTCACTCCTTGCATCATAAAGTTATAAATTGCTATATCTTGTGAAATTTATATCAAACATCAAAATATAAAAAATCAATAAAGTATAAAAATAAAATAAAGCAGATTATACTAAAAATCTAGATTAAGCCATCTAAGTAACTCTACCGGGGCTATAGATGCTCTTTGGTAGTGGAGATCTACTTAGGAGAATTGTAATGATAACCTTGCCAGGGCTATAGACGCTCGCTGGCAGCAAGGCTCTATCCGGTCGGCTATGAGGAAATATCCTCAACTACGTAGGCTAATGTCAGTCACTGGTTTGTTCAACTGATCTTCAAGATGAGGATAATTAATCACGTGCATACACTTAAACTAAAAAATAAAAATTCATGCACACTTATTGAATACCTTAGGTCTCAAGTTGAATAATAATTTGCAGGAAAGATAGTTGGAAGTTATGGATTTATTTCATTTAGTTTTCCTTAATACTTTGAATTTATTGTTTTGTTTGGTTGCTAGTTGTTGTGATGTTCACAACACGCCCCATTTTACTCCTTAACAAAATGAGGACCCCTATTGTGGCTGTTGCTTTTGCTTTTGTGTGTGTTGTTTTGCTTGGTGGTAAAGGGAAAAAGGGGTTAAAATTGCAAATTTTATTAAAAATAGAGAAAAATATATTTTCAGTACCAGAACATGATATGGTTAGATTCCTTGTGAAAAATGAGCTAGGGTTTCTTTTTGAACCATCTTAAAATTTGCCATATTTTGCAAGTTATGATCATTTTGGTAAAATGTACAAGGGAAGGGTTTGTTGTTTGCACATACAAGTCTGATTGTATATGCATGTTGCATATACAAGGCCCTTTGTATGCGAGTTCGCTTGTATACAAAGACCTTTGTGTATCGCCTTGCATATATAATGTCCTTTGTATGTGCAAAGTCGTTTTATACTTAGTCGCATGGGCTATTGGGTTGCATATGCATTATTTGTTTGCATGTTGGGTCGTTGTAATGTTACATACATTGCCCTTTATACATCGCTTTCATAGACAAAGGCAATTGTATGTCTTTTTTACTTGTATGCATTTTTTACAAAGGTTCTATGCACACATACAAGATGGACCCAAAATAACTCAGAGTTGAAATGAATAAATGTTTGAGTTCCATTGCATGTATCTCATGTTGTATGTTTTGGCAGGTCAAAATATACAACGAAATATACATTGGCAGTTTACATCGTGCGGAATCCAAATGTTATGAAGCATGGTTAATTTGTTGTATGTCCGCGGGCTTGTATGTTTGATAAGCACACAAGCAAATATACAAGGCCCAATATACAAACATGGACTCAAAAGAGAAATTAAAAGAGTGAAAATGCTTGTATGTTTAAGCGTTTTTATGTTTCTAATATACAAACCAATATGCAAAGTTATACATACAAGCCGCGGATTTGAAAAGTTATAAATTGAAGTTAAGTGCTTGTATATTTTGTGTTTGTTTATTGCGATATACAAACCAATATACATTGCATACATACAACGCGGAATCAAAGGGAAGATAAAATCTGATTAGTATGATATATCAGATCCGGCTTGTATATCAAGGGTACATTTCGACATGCATTTTGGGGCATACAATGCAGAATCGAAGAGAAAGTAAAATCTGGTTAAATGCTTGTATGAGGTCCAATTATATATTTTGGACATACAAGCCAATATACATTACGAAATATACATTACTTGATATACAGAGGACAATTAACGGCATTGGCATAAAGTAATGCAATCGGTGGGAAATTGTTAGAGGGCCCCGATGGGCGAATGTTACACCGATAGAAGAAAAGACTTAGCCGAATAATAAAAGACATCAGCCAAACAATGGCAATCGGTGGAGGATTTTTTGGACTCGTCGATGAGTGGATATCAAACTGATAGGCAGGGAAAGATAGAACGATAGGAATTTAAGGGCATTTTAGGGCCCGAATGTATGTTTCTGGTCATTGATGGTTGACCCGACCAGTTTAACATTGAATATGCATTTTGGATGCGCGATTTTCACAGATTTGGGGCCCGATACTTGCGTTTACACTGTCATGGTAGGATTTAGTAATTATTTAAATTTCTTACTAGTTTTATTAATCGATAATACTTATTGGTGGTCTATTTTTGCAAGTTTGCAGTTGAAGGAGCTGAAGCTTAATGGCGATGACATCATAAAAAGGAGATCCGATCTCAGGATCAGAGGAAGATAAGGATGAAGGGCGAGGAAGTCAAGGGTCTTCAATGATGAAGGCAAAATGCAGATGGAAACATTATTGCGATAGATAGTATAAGTTAATATTAAGCTGCTAGGGTTTTGAGAAGGGCATATTTTCACCCAGATTTGATGTATGCTCAGAGATATTTTGGGAGATTTGTTCTCCATCATTTATTACTGTAACTGGAGGTTTGAACCATTGTTTAACTAGGGTTTTGAGCTGTATTGAGGACAACCCAAGTCTATATATTGTGCCTCTATACACTGTTAAACTTTACACAGGGGCTACATAGAGATTTGTAGCAGCAGAGATTTGTGAAACATAACATTTAGAATAGAGGGACCTTTTAGTTTAGAAGTAGAAGAAGGAGGTCGCCTGTGTCTGCAACAAGGAGTGTGTGGAACATCCTGCCTCCATGTTGTATCTGTAAAGCTTGTAAGTTTTTTGTAATCTGATCAATGAAGCTAAGAGTCATTCAGACATTGTAAATCTTATATGACTGTCTGTTTCTAATACAATTGAATCTGGAATTTTGCATCTATCCTCTGGGTGTTTTCTGGCTCTTCGTTGTGTTTGAAACATTTTCTCTTAGAGCTTGCAATTTTAAGTGTATGTTTGTGAAAATCTCAGAACTTACATTTAAGGTTTTGTCTGTGGATTTGATCAAATTGTTGTATTATTTATAAAGTACATAATAGAACAATTAGATCCTTTGGTAGAATGAACAATGTTTAGATTAAATCTTTCTAACTTTTCCCAACCCATCTGAAAAGACTTAGCTTAAAATATAGAAATTTAAAGGAAATTGTCTCATATTTGAAAGAAGTAATCATTACTAAGTTGAAAGTAGATAGTTTTCATAATAGTTAAGAGAAAAGCTTGCAATAATATAAATCATTTAAAGCTTTGTAAACATAGTAACACTTTTATGCAAAAAGGAATGAACAATATGTTAATACTTATGATCTTTTGCATAGTTTGAGTCCAATAAACTATTAGGAAACCCTAAACTACGTAAGGCCCCTTGAACATTACAGCTTCACATCGACCAAATGAATTTGCCCAACAGGTCAAGACCTGACCATATTAAACTTGGGATTAAGTGAATCTTAACCTATTCCTTCATATCTTTCAAGTCAGTTTTGGTTCATTTTATGTGAATTTTAAACTATTGTTATGACTGTCACAAAACAAGCATCAACAGTTTCTTGGCGCTAGAAGGAGGGCATGATTGGATTTGGGGGTTAATTTTGAGTTTTAATGCTTTATTCTGATGAGATATGTTAGATCTCATAAATTTCAAAAAACTTAAAAGATTGAAAACAAGGTCCCATTTCCATGGACCCATATGGGGATAGTTTTCAAGTTGACATTCCTTTATTTCAGGAAACTTTAAATAGACAACTTTATCCTAAAAATTTATCTAGCTATGGCTTATTTGGAAGGTGTAGGATACATAGGTCCATAGAGTACAATGAAATTAATTGCCTGGCTTTTCTTATAGGGTTAGATTTATATTTAAAAGGACTAATCTCTCTCAAATGTGTATAAGGCTGAAAGTTGGCAGGAAAATAAGGAGATTATGGAGCAACAAGAGGATAGAGCATCAGCAGTCATTAAATGTTCAAAGAATGCAAAGATTGAACCAATGCTAGAAATAAAGGATAGTGAAATCTCCTTTTTGGAGTCATGTGATGGTAAGAAAAATAATCTACCTTTTTGTCAAGGTCTAGCTATGATTAAAGTTAGTGAAAGGTATAAATATCCAAAAAAATACAGAGAAGAAATCACAGCTCATGTTCATTTTCTAGACGATAGGCAAAGTAGATTTAATGAAAAAGGAAAGAAAGGTGAGGTTTGTCTTGATGTAGTTGATAAAAATGTGGAAGTACTAGGGAATACTTATCAAGAAGTAATCTCTAGGTCTGACCTAAAAAGTTTTAATTAAAATGATTTCAAGGAAATTTTCTGTATCAGCAAGTAATAGAGTTGTAGGGAATAATAGTAGGACATCTTTCCTTAGGTCATTTTATGATGGAATTGATAGTAGGTCTCTATCTCCTAATACAGGTAAAGGGGAGTGTAGGTACAAACCTTTTAAGCCTGTAGAGAGGGAACCATTTGTCAAGATAAGGTCTTTATTGCTGATCCTAATGCTTTTGGAAAAGACAGTAAAACGTCTTTCCTTGAATCATTTTATGAAAAAGAGAAATGTGGATAGATGGAGGAATTACAGTGCACCAAAATTGAAGAGGTTCCCATGATAGTTACCCATGGAGTCATAGAAAAGGAAGTTAATGCTGATTTACTGTCTAATTTGCTTAAATTGAATAATCAAGTTCAAGATTGTTGCAGGTCAATAGAATCAGACTCCACACTAGATAATAAATATGAGTCATCTGATGAACAATTCTTGAAAATGGAAGGTACAGAGGATCATTCTATTGCTGTACAAAATTAGACATCACCCCAACATTATTTTTAAAGTGATAGGGATTAAGGGTTAAGGGTTAAGGATTAAGGGTTAAGTTTTAAGGGTTAAGGGTTGAGGGATAGGGAATAGGGTTTAAAGTATAGTGTTGAGGGTTAATGGTTTAGGGATAGGGTTTAGGTTTGAGGGATTAGGGTTTAGGGTTGATGAATTAAGGTTTAATGCTGAAAGTTGAGGGTTGAGGGTTAAGGTTGAGGGATAGGGTTAATGGTCAAGGGATTAGGGTTAAATAAGAGTGTCAAGGGTAGATGGATTAGGGATAGGGTTTAGGGTTGAAGGTTTAAGGATTTATGGTTGAGGCTTTAGGGATGAGGGTTAAGGGATTAGGGTTTAAGATATAGTGTGGAGTGTCGAGCGTGTAGGGATAGGTTTTAGGGTTCAAGTTTTAAGGGTTAAGGGTTGAGAGATCAGAGTTAAGGGTTGAGGGATTAGGGTTTGATGTTGAGGGTTAAGTACATTGAGGTTCAATGGTTAAGGGTTTCGGGATAGTGTTGAGGGTCGAGGGATTAGGGTTAAAGTAGAGTGTCGAGGGTATAAGGATTAGGGATAGGGTTGGAGGGTTTAGGGATAAGGGATTAGGGTTTAAGGTATAGTATCAAGCCTGTTGAGGGTCTAGGAATAGGGATAGTGTTTAGGGTTTAGGGATGAGGGATTAGGGTTGAGGGATGACGGATTACGGTTAAGGGTTGAGGGATTAGGGTTTAGGGATAAGGTTTAGGGTTGAGGCTTGACGGATTAGGGTTTAAGGTATAGTGTTGAGGGTTTAGGGATAGGGTTTAGTGTTGAGAGATTAGAGTGAAGGGTTGAGGGATTAGGATTTGATTTTGAGGGTTAAGGGTTGAAGCTTTAGGTTTAGGGTTTAGGGATATGTTTGAGGGTTGAGGGATCAGAGTTAAGGGTTGAGGGATTAGGGTTTGACGTTGAGGGTTGAGTACATTGAAGTTCAAGGGTTAAGGGTTTCGGGATAGGGTTGAGGGTCAAGGGATTAGGGTTAAAGTAGAGTGTGGAGGGTATAAGGATTAGGGATAGGGTTAGAGGGTTTAGGGATAAGGGATTAGGGTTTAAGGTATAGTATCAAGCTTGTTGAGGGTTTAGGAATAGGGATAGCATTTAGGGTTTAGGGATGAGGCATTAGAGTCGAGGGATGACGGATTAGGGTTGAGGGTTGAGGGATTAGGGTTTAGGTTTAAGGTTTAGAGTTGAGGGTTGAAGGATTAGGGTTTAAGGTATAGTGTTGAGGGTTTAGGGATAGGGTTTAGGGTTAAGGGATTAGAATGAAGGGTTGAGGGATTAGGATTTGACATTGAGGGTTGAGGGTTGAGGCTTTAGAGTTTAGGGTTTAGGGATAGGGTTGAGGGTCGAGGGATTAGAGTTAAGGGTTGAGCGATTAGGGTTTGACATTGAGGGTTGAGTACATTGAGGTTAGAGGGTTAAGTGTTTTGGGATAGGGTTGAGGGTCGAGGGATTAGGGTTAAAGTAGAGTGTCAAGGGTACAAGGATTAGGGATAGGGTTGGAGGGTTTAAGGTATAGTATCGAGCCTGTTGAGGGTCTAGGAATATGGATAGCATTTAGGGTTTAAGGATGAGGAATTAGAGTTGAGGGATGATGGATTAGGGTTGAGGGTTGAAGGATTACGGTTTAGGGATAAAGTTTAGGGTGAGGGTTGAGGGATTAGGGTTTAAGGTATAGTGTTGAGGGTTTAGGGATAGGGTTTAGGTCTGAGGGATTAGAGTGAAGGGTTGAGGGATTAGGATTTAACGTTGAGGGTTGAGGGTTGAGGCTTTAGGGTTTAGGGTTTAGGGATAGGGTTGAGGGTCGAGGGATCAAAGTTCAGAGTTGAGGGTTGAGGGATTAGGGTTAAAGTAGAGTATGGAGGGTATAAGGATTACGGATAGGGTTGGAGGGTTTAGGGATAAGAGATTAGGGTTTAAGGTATAGTATCGAGCCTATTGAGGGTTTAGGAATAGGGATAGCATTTAGGCTTTAGGGATGAGGGATTAGAGTTGAGGGATGATCGATTAGGGTTGAGGGTTGAGGTATTAGGGTTTATGGATAAGGTTAAGGGTTGAGGTTTGTGGGATTAGGGTTTAAGGTATAGTGTTGAGGGTTTAGGGTTAGGGTTTAGGGTTGAGGGATTAGAGTGAAGGGTTGAGGGATTAGGATTTGACGTTGAGGGTTGGGGCTTTAGGGTTTAGGGTTTAGGGATAGGGTTGAGGGTCGAGGGATCAGAGTTAAGGGTTGAGGGATTAGGGTTTGATGTTGAGGGTTAAGTACATTGAGGTTCGAGGGTTAAGGGTTTCAGGATAGGGTTGAGGGTCGAGGGATTAGGGTTAAAGTAGAGTGTTGAGGGTATAAGGATTAGGGATAGGGTTGGAGGGTTTAGGGATAAGGGATTAGGGTTTAAGGTATAGTATCGAGTCTGTTGAAGGTTTAGGAATAGGGATAGCATTTGGGCTTTAGGGATGACAGATTAGAGTTGAGGGATGACAGATTAGAGTTGAGGGATGACAGATTAGGGTTGAGGGTTGAGGGTTGAGGGATTAGGGTTTAAGGTATGTTATTGAGGGTTTAGGGATAGGGTTTAGGGTTGAGGGATTAGGATTTGACATTGAAGGTTGAGGCTTTGGGGTTTAGTGTTTAGGGATAGGGTTGAGGGTTG
Organism: Cunninghamia lanceolata; assembly: GCA_027924645.1. Classification (NCBI taxonomy): domain Eukaryota; kingdom Viridiplantae; phylum Streptophyta; class Pinopsida; order Cupressales; family Cupressaceae; genus Cunninghamia; species Cunninghamia lanceolata. The sequence continues at coordinate 16,627,274 of BSBN01000112.1, read as the reverse complement.
AGGGATCAGAGTTAAGGGTTGAGTGAGTAGGGTTTGACATTGAGGGTTGAGTACATTGAGGTTTGAGGGTTAAGGGTTTCAGTATAGGGTTGAGGGTCAAGGGATTAGGGTTAAAGTAGAGTGTCGAGGGTATAAGGATTAGGGATAGGGTTGGAGGGTTTAGGGATAAGGGATTAGGGTTTAAGGTATAGTATCGAGCTTGTTGAGGGTTTAGGAATAGGGATAGCATTTAGGGTTTATGGATGAGGGATTAGAGTTGAGGGATGACAGATTAGGGTTGAGGGTTGACGGAGTAGGGTTTTGGGATAAGGTTTAGGGTTGAGGGTTAAGGGATTAGGGTTTAAGGTATAGTGTTGAGGGTTTAGGGATGTTGGCAAGAGACACTATATGGATTCATGGTTGTTGTCATTGATGGCAACAAAGGTCATCCCACATATCCGCAAGTCATGATATGTCTCTACCGGAAGTCAGATTGAAGATTGTGGTGGTCCGGTGAACAAGAACAGAGCATGTGGCAAGGTCCGACAGATTGGTCCGGATCTCTCAGAGGAAGTGTCTTGGTGCAGTGCGGATCTGGGGAAGTCAAGAGGACTATCTTGAGTAGTATATTCCAAGGATTTAGCCTCCGGAGATAGACAAGGAAAAAGATATGAATAGTTGAGTACCGGATTCCTGAGAGACAGTGAAAACAGAGGAAGAACTGACTGATCGAGTATCAAACTACTTTCCGGATGTATTACAGATGATGATAAAGGTTGCGGAGGCATGAATCATGTTTGGCCGACATAATTGATGATATCTACAAGTATATGCTTGATCCGCATTGCTTGGTGAGCAAGGATTCAGCCGACAGAACTAAGTTTGTAAGAAACTAGACTGTTCCGGATGCCGACTAAAAAGATGATGAAAGTACTTGTGCGGATATATATAGAGGATGGATTTAGTGGTAAAAGGTGTAAATGTATGTGAGGATATGCGAACAAGTCCAGAGTAGAGCAGAAGTAATAAGAAAGATCCGGTATGTGAAAGGACAGCAGACTAAAGAACAGAGGAAAGATGAAGTGCAGCAGATCAGTATACTGAACCTAACCGGAACTGAACTCCAGCATATGCAGATGCTTCCAATCAGTTCAAGACTGTGATTCTAGTCACTTTGTAAGACAGTATGTCTTCTTGTAGGCAGTGAGCCTCTTGTGAGCAGTGTGCTCGGGCAGTGAGCCCTAATTGGCAAGTGCCATTTTTGTAATTTCCTATTCTTCTAACAGAGAATAATTCTTGGGTTAATCACCCCGTGGTTTTCTCCCTTAACAGGGTTTCCACGTCAAAAATACTGTGTCATGTGTTTCTTATTTCATGGTTTATGTTTTGTGTTTGATTTTATGCTGCTTCAATTAAAAGGAAAGTTTAATAAGGGAAATAATTAGGATAACTGATTCACCCCCCCCCTCTCAGTTATCAACAATTGGTATCAGAGCCAAGTTCCTCCTAATAGAGCCTAACAGCTTGAGGAAGATCTGGGATTTCAAATGGATGCATATGGTTTAAAGGAGCAACTCAAGACTGCCCTTGAGGATCTTGAACAGTCAAACTCTGAAGTCAGTGAATTAAGAGAAAGACTCAAACAGGCTGATGAATTCATGAGGGAATTAAAAGACAAATTAAGTCTCTCTATGAAAAAGAGAAAGGAGCTGCTCCAACAGTTGGCAAGACAAAGTGAAGAAAGCAATACAAATGAAGAATTGACTGAGCAAACCAAGTTATGTGAAAAGTTATCAAAAGAAGTCATCATGTTAAGACATGAAATGGAATCAGGAACTATAAAGTTCACTCAAGAGATTGAAGAAAAAAGAAAGGCTGAAGACAATCTAAAACAATCTCTTAAGGAAAAATCAGAAGAATGCCACCAGATGGACAGGATTATCAGACACCTTGAATCTGATCTTGAAGATTCCAAAGATAATGAAGGAAAACTTGAGGATCAAATTGCCTCTCTCAAAAGAGACCTTCAAACAGCAAATGAATATAAAGAGAAATTCAAGATAAGTTCTGCTCAACTTGAAGTTCTTCTTGGAAGTCAAAAGAGGACAGATGACAAGTATGGCTTGGGATATGAGAAAGGAGAAAGCTCCGGATCCGGTCAGAAGAATCTTGGATCAGAAAATCCAAGGAGCAGGCCTAGAAGACCTCCGGTAAGACAGCCAAATGCTCAAAAATATCCATCCTTCAATGGATACTGCCACAGCTGCAACCATTTTGGTCACAAAGCTAATCAATGCAGAATGAGAATGAATCAGATTAATTCATCCTTCTCCGGACAGTGCTTCAACTGCAAAAGGTATGGACACAAATCCCATGAATGCAGAATTATGCAAGTAAACAAATCATTCAAAGGTAGATGCTTTACATGCAATAGAGTAGGTCATATGGCTAATCAATGCAGATCAAGGGGATATCAGTTAAATATGCAAAGAAATGTTATTTGTCAAATCTGCAATAGGTCCGGTCATAATGCTAAAGTCTGCAGAAACAAGAATCAGGACAAAAGAGGTCCGGTGTATAATCAGAATCAAGACAAGGGTAAACAAAAGATGAATGCGGATGAAGTTAGGAATCAGATGAGCAAGATTTGGGTGAAGAAAAGCTCAGAGAATGTAGAGGTTGGATCCGCACCAGATTCTGGTGCTGATATTTCTTCCGGAAATTAAAAAGTGAGCTCAGGCTCAGGGGGAGACTCAAAGAAGATTCTGTTCCCCCAGCCAAACAAGTTGTGCCGGATGTGGCACAAGATGCGGATTAAAGGGTTTATAGATATAAGTCCTGAGATGCTTCAGTCAAGTTTTCAGAGGTCCGCATGGAGTTATGAAGAAGCTGTGTTCGATTAAGTTAGACCTGTTCAGGGAGGTGCTCCGGTATGATAAAGGATTACAAAAAGGTCCGGAGAGATCCGGAAGTGCACGATCTTGTCTTGCGGATTGGACAAAGTGTTTGGGATGTTCTTGTAATATGTTACCTAGATTTATTCATGATTTAAAGATCCGGATGATATTCAGTGATCAGGACTAATCCGGGATACTCCAAGCTGTCCAGACATGGTAAACCGGAATAATGCAGGTGAAGCATTTATTGCAGACAGATATTAGGGTTTGCGGAGCAATATAAGGGATTTCTCAAAAGTTATCTGCTCATTCTACACTTGAGAAGAAGCGAATAGTGGAGCTCTGCAACAAGGATCATCAAGCACACCAAGGATCTCCTGCCGAAGTTATTGCATAAAGAAATCAATCCAACCACTCCGTGCAAACCGAAGGCGCATAAGGTATTCTTCGTTTTTCATTGCCTCACTGCAAATCTTTGAAGAATGGCTACTCCAAACATAGTTAAGATCTCTGATAGACCTCGCCCCTCATTCAAGAAACATCCCTACAAATCGTTGGAGGTAGATCCACTAGGAGCCTTCTCTAGTGTTCCCCACGGAGTCTTACATACTGAAGATATTAGGGTTTACATACACGCAAACATTGAGGAATTTGGGGAATTCAAATTAAGAGACCTCTATCACAAGCAACTGATAGACAATCCTTTTGAGCTCAAACCAGAGTATAAGGGTATCCAGAAGAAACAATTTGAGCAATTCATTCATTTCCCTAGCTTTGAAGAAGATGAATGGGTCCGGTATGTACTGAGCAGGATGCATGACAACTTCCTTTGGCTAGATAGACCCTGCAAGATCACAAAAGAAGCAATTAGAGCAGTAACTGGTCTATACTCTTCCGGGGGGGTACCTATCCTCAAATCTGTCAAGAACAACGTTGTAACTGAAGCCACCGGATCAAAATATGATAAGAGAGCAATGACCATTGAAGACATTTCAGATCCGGATATCAAATATGCATCAATGATCATAGGATACAAGATCTATCACTCCAGCAGGGAGAATTCTGTATCCGGAACTGCAATATACACAGCATATGAAATGCTAAGAAAGAATGCAGATTATGATCTTTGTGAACTACTACTAAGCCAATTGATGGAAAATGTACAGAAAATCAAGAAAGACAAGAAGAACTCCTTTAAGTATGGTACTCTCATTGTATGTCTCTTCTTTTACTTCATGAATGAGCTACCCGGAACAAGTGGATGGGTATGGCAGAATGACAAACCTGTTGCAGTCCAGATAAGAGACTATTTGCATGGACTTGGGGATGCAAAAGCGAGAAATACAGCTCTATGGGGATACTTCAAAAACTTTCAGAGCATGATGCAAGCAAGAGAGAGAATTCCCCAGTCTCTCATTGAGAAATACAAGGACTCAGTATGTTTTATGGTTGACACTGATCAGTGCCTAATGGAGGCAGTGGAGCCAAGGACTGTCTGGATCATGCCCATGGGGTATGAAGTTGATGAACAGATAGTAGAGCTGCATGTTCAACACATGCTAAGTCAGCCCAAAGATCCTAAGGCAGAAAGGTTTGGAACCTTTGAGGAGCTGAGCGTGAAATTACATGTAGAACTCAGGGAACCTGAGATTAAAAGAAAAGTGAGAAAAGAAGTAGAGCACATTGCTCAAGGCCTAGGCATCTCAAAAGAGGCACTTGATGCCAGCCGGGAAAAGAGGAGAAAGGCTGAGGAAGAAGAGAAAAGCAAAGAAAGTGCTCCGGTTGAAACCCCCACCCGGACCAGATCATCAAAGAGATCTGCACCTTCCACAACCAAAAGCTCAAAACCGGAAGTCCAGGCATCCGGTAAAAGATCCAAGACAAAAGCATCAAGGGCTTATGAAAGCCAAAAGGATGAAGAGGAGACAGAATCAGATGAAGGAGTAAGAGAAGTAAAGAAACAGAAAAAGAAAGGATCCGGTAAGCCCTCCACAGGCCAAGACAAGGAGGAAATGGCAGAGGTAACTGTTGAAAAGCCCACTCTGTCACTAGAGAGCATAATCAAGTCGGTCACGGTGGATGGAAACCTTCAACCAATGACTGAATCCTATGATGACTTCAGTGAGGCAGACCAAAAGACTCTGCAGGAAGCCACAGTTAAATATCTGAACACATACAATAAGGCTTTCATTGAGATCATATCTCTCATTCCTAAAAGCCTAGAGAAGGAAATGGAAGTAAGAAAGAATAATGCGCATGCCAAAGATCTTGAGATCCGGGAGCAGATAGCTATTCAGCTATATCCTCAAATTGATCCCAAGACAATGAACATGATCTTCAAGGACTGCAGAGATGAGTTCAGAAGTAAAGCCAGGATGAATCAGCTCATGCTTGGTGAGACTGACAAAGTGGCACAAGAGACAGAAGAGATCCTCCGGAAGGCCTTCAAAAGGTTCAATCTTCCTGTTGTAGAGGACTTAGGTGCAGAAACAGCTGCTGACTTGGAATCTTCTGTTCCGGAAGAAGTGAGCCCTGAACAGACAAGTGAGGACTTGGGACCCTCTGCTCCAGAAGAAGTGACCCATGAACAAGCAAGCATCTCTCCTCCGGTTTCCCCTACAGTCTCCGGATCCAAAGAAGAAGAGCAATTGCAGGAGAAGGAAGCAGTGGTGACAGACAAAGAGGTTGACAGTTCTAAGACTGCAGAAGAAAAGAAACATCTGTCTCCGGCAAGAGACACTGCACAAACTGTTCAACAATTTTTGAGCAAAGAAACTCTAGAGATTGATGAACCGGAGCTTCTAAAAGGTCCATTTGATTTTGACTCTCTCTCTCCGGTACAAACAATGAAGATAGCTTCATTTGCAAATGCCAAGGCAAATGAAAAGCTCCTAAAGTCTCATATGGAGGACTGTGAGTTGATAGAGGCTGCTTCCGGAGTACTTGTAAAGATCATGCCATCAATCCAAATAGATCCGACAGCCTCCACTTCCGGTAATCTAAAAACCTTAGTCAGCAGTATTGATACACATTTTAATTCTCTAGAAAAATCAGCTGAAGACAAGGTCCGGAAGGAATTTTTGGATAAGAGATTTTCTGAAATATTAGATTTAATCTCTAAGGATAGGAAGATTGTAAGCATTGGAATAAAGAGCTTAGAAAATGCTCTTAAGGATGGCGGTGACATCTACAAATTTTGTATATCTTGGTCAAAGGCAACAGCAGCAATTGACAAGAAAATAAAAGAGGAACAGGACAAGCTTCAAAGCTTATCTCAAAGTTTTGATCCTCTCTCTTCCTCTATAATAAATCAAGAATGTCAGACTATTGCAGTCTTGAATGAAATAAAGAATCTTGAGAAGGAGAGGAAGAACATTACCAACCGGATGGGAGAACTTAGAAGGATTATAGTCCCTAAGTTGGAAACTATGCATGAGGCCATCAGTGATGCCCAGACCACCGCCCATACAAAAGATCCGACAGATCTCAGGCGGGCAGAAGCTTTTGCATTTTTGTTGAGTGGTCACATTTCAATCTTGGACAGAATGAAGCTAAGTTGGGCTACTGAAATGGTTCAACTGCAGACATCCTTTGCAGACATTCTGCAGTATATGTGAGTATGTAAATATGCGGCTATATATAGAGAATTTTTGAAAATTTTGGTGTGCGGACCCTACCCTTTGCCATTGATGTCAAAGGGGGAGTGAGGAGCAGTGAAAAATGAGGAATCCAACTCAGGGGGAGTTCCGGAAATTGTATATAAAGACAGAGCATCAGCAAAGGGGGAGCATAGTGTAAACACTTAGTCATTTTTCACTAAGTGTTGCCATCAATGCCAAAGGGGGAGATTGTTGGCAAGAGACACTATATGGATTCATGGTTGTTGTCATTGATGGCAACAAAGGTCATCCCACATATCCGCAAGTCATGATATGTCTCTACCGGAAGTCAGATTGAAGATTGTGGTGGTCCGGTGAACAAGAACAGAGCATGTGGCAAGGTCCGACAGATTGGTCCGGATCTCTCAGAGGAAGTGTCTTGGTGCAGTGCGGATCTGGGGAAGTCAAGAGGACTATCTTGAGTAGTATATTCCAAGGATTTAGCCTCCGGAGATAGACAAGGAAAAAGATATGAATAGTTGAGTACCGGATTCCTGAGAGACAGTGAAAACAGAGGAAGAACTGACTGATCGAGTATCAAACTACTTTCCGGATGTATTACAGATGATGATAAAGGTTGCGGAGGCATGAATCATGTTTGGCCGACATAATTGATGATATCTACAAGTATATGCTTGATCCGCATTGCTTGGTGAGCAAGGATTCAGCCGACAGAACTAAGTTTGTAAGAAACTAGACTGTTCCGGATGCCGACTAAAAAGATGATGAAAGTACTTGTGCGGATATATATAGAGGATGGATTTAGTGGTAAAAGGTGTAAATGTATGTGAGGATATGCGAACAAGTCCAGAGTAGAGCAGAAGTAATAAGAAAGATCCGGTATGTGAAAGGACAGCAGACTAAAGAACAGAGGAAAGATGAAGTGCAGCAGATCAGTATACTGAACCTAACCGGAACTGAACTCCAGCATATGCAGATGCTTCCAATCAGTTCAAGACTGTGATTCTAATCACTTTGTAAGACAGTATGTCTTCTTGTAGGCAGTGAGCCTCTTGTGAGCAGTGTGCTCGGGCAGTGAGCCCTAATTGGCAAGTGCCATTTTTGTAATTTCCTATTCTTCTAACAGAGAATAATTCTTGGGTTAATCACCCCGTGGTTTTCTCCCTTAACAGGGTTTCCACGTCAAAAATACTGTGTCATGTGTTTCTTATTTCATGGTTTATGTTTTGTGTTTGATTTTATGCTGCTTCAATTAAAAGGAAAGTTTAATAAGGGAAATAATTAGGATAACTGATTCACCCCCCCCCCTCTCAGTTATCAACAAGGGATAGGGTTGAGGGTTGAGGGATTAGAGTGAAGGGTTGAGGGATTAGGATTTGATGTTAAGGGTTGAGGCTTGAGGCTTTAGGCTTTAGGGTTTAAGGATAGGGTTGATGGTCAAGGGATCAGAGTTAAGGGTTGAGGGATTAGGGTTTGATGTTAAGGGTTGAGGGTTTAGGTTCGAGGGTTAAGGGTTTAGGGATAGGGTTGAGGGTCGAGGGATTAAGGTTAAAGTAGAGTGTGGAGGGTATAAGCATTAGGGATGGGGTTGGAGGGTTTAGGGATAAGGGATCAGGGTTTAAGGTATAGTATCGAGCCTGTTGAGGGTTTAGGAATAGGGATAGCATTTAGGGTTTAGGGATGAGGGATTAGAGTTGAGGGATGATGGATTAGGGTTGAGGGTTGAGGGATTAGGGTTTAGGGATAAGGTTTAGGGTTGAGGGTTGAGGGATTAGGGTTTAGGGATAAGGTTTAGGGTTGAGGGTTGAGGGATTAGGGTATAAGGTATAGTGTTGCAGGTTTAGGCTTCATGGATTAGAGTGAAGGGTCAAGGGATTAGGATTTGACATTGAGGGTTGAAGGTTGAAGCTTTAGGGTTTAGGGTTTAGGGATAGGGTTGAGGGTCGAGGGATTAGAGTTAAGGGTTGAGGGATTAGGGTTTGACATTGAGGGTTGAGTACATTGAGGTTCAAGGGTTAAGGTTTTGGGATAGGGTTGAGGGTCAAGGGATTAAGGTTAAAGTAGAGTGTCAAGGGTATAAGGATTAGGGATAGGGTTGGAGGGTTTAGGGATAAGAGATTAGGGTTTAAGGTATAGTATCGAGCCTATTGAGAATTTAGGAATAGGGATAGCATTTAGGGTTTAGGGATGAGGGATTAGAGTTGAGGGATGACAGATTAGGGTTGAGGGTTGAGGGATTAGGGTTATTTTGCGGCAATGTTATGTTCTAAAGATAGGCAAACAAAGATTTTGTATTCAGGTTATTTAGATGTTGATGGGTTTAGACTTGAGCTAAAATGATGGAATCTTAATCTAGCATGAAGAGAGTTTTTGTTGCCAAATGCAGATTTATGGGTTCGATTATATTGATTGCCTCTCTAGTTTTGGGGTGTGGATGTTTTGGAATCAATCAGGAAGTCTTCAAGAGACTTTGTGGAAGTGGATTGGCAATCGTTTGATAGAACCACTGCTATTTATGCTTGGATAAGGATTTGTCACAAACTAGAACTTCTGCTTCCAAAGAAGATCTGTCTTTCTTCCTCGATGGGCATTTTCTATCAAGAGCTTGATTACGAGGGCTTTCCCCTTCATTGTTATGCCTATCATATGGTGGAGCATCTAGCAATCTCTTGCAGGAAATAGGAAAAGTTCTCCCTCAAAAACCTTGTGGTCATTCAAGTCTGAAGGGGAAGGTTTGGAAAGAGAAATGGATCACCAAGGAGATGAAGAATTTCTTATTTCTCAGACACCATTAGTGGTTTTTCTCTGATACAGAGGACCTACCAAGATGGAAAGCATTTAAAGATTATATGATCTCCAAAGGAAAATCTACTAATTCTCCCAGAATGTCATCCTTCAGCAAGGTGGGACCAAGTGGCTTGGCTCTTCCAGTCATGGATCCTCCCTTATTTAAGAGGAATTGTAAGGCTTGGAAGTGTCAGTTGATGAAGCATAGGATGTGGTCATCCCTACTTGTGTTAAGGAAGATAATGCCTCCTTTCACCAGCTTACCCAAAAAATATTTCAGGATCACTAAAATTATGCTTTCCATATTTTCTTGCTTGTGATCATCTAGCCACAATTATTCTGGGGCACCCAAATCCTTTGGAGGATGGTTTGCTGGAGATTGGATCAAATGAGGTGGAAGAGATTCTAGCTGGCTCTAGTGGTTAGGTAAATCAAGTTTGGACCTACGTTCAGCAGGTCAATCAGTGTGAAAGATTATTGCTTTATTGGCTTTAAATAACTTCCTCAAGGTCCAAATGATACCGAACTACACACACATTCTTCATTATTTGCAAGACTGAACACTGTCGGCACATTTGAAAACTCTTCCACCGATCTCACTTCTCTCACCGACAGCTCAACACTATGCTCCAACAGCCGGTATGACCTTTACCATCAGTGAGCTTGAGAACCACTCTGCTGATACACACTGATCACTCTGATATACCTTCGAGCCATACTTTTCAGCCAGACTCCTTTCATAGGTGAATGCCTATGAATTCAGGTCGATGTACCGATGGACACACTCCAACGTCAACCTTGATTTTCTCTGTCGGTAACACAATCACTATCAGCCATACTAGCATTAACTTTGCTGATACATTGATACCAATCACCTTTGGTGAGACTTTTGTCATCGGCAGATGTTTATATGCTTGGGCCAATGCACAAATGATCCTTCTCTTCTTCGGTGTGATGAATGCTATTGGTGGGACTCACTTTAGAGTCACCGATACACCATTTCCTTCAAATGGATCGATGTAAGATACCCCTTGTCTCTCTGATACCTTTGATCCTTCGGTGAGATCTCCTTTCACTTTTCCCTGATACGCCTCCGATCGGCCTAACACCCATGATCAGTGTAGGTTTCAAAAGCTCCTCCAAGAGTCTTGTTACACTGATGACACTAGAGGTGAGATATAGAACATGAGCTAATGGAACTATAGAACATGAGCTAATGGAACTAGAGGTGATATATTGTAAAGGTACTATCGAAGGTGAGATAGGTAAAATATTTATGGATAAATCTATAGTAGGACAAAACGTGAGCGCATTATAACATGCTCACATTTTGTCCTACTATAGAAATAGTAAAAAAGTGTTGACCCTTGTGATCCAGGCCCACATGCTCTATTTTCATACTGATTCTATGTGTGCTCTAACAAAAAAGAAGTGCTTTCATGCTGTTGGGAAGTTCACATGCACATTTCACACATTCTACCACCTTTGCATGATCTTTTCACCATCTTTTCTGCTTTGCCAACTTGAGGAGGAAATAACATAGTTTTCACACCAAGTTTGATATATATCTATTCAAGTTTCAATTTTTGTAGTGTTGCAATGTTAATTGTGATTCAATTTTAGGAATTTAACATTATAGATTGGTTAATAGTATTGTTGTTAGTAATTATATTTGAGTGTTATTCAATTTAACATTGAAAAGGAAGCAAGTGGTGAAAAACTCAAATTGTTGAGGAGTTTGATGCAAGAAGAAAAAAACACTACATAATTGGGTACTCTCTCCATTCGAATCTTCATTTTTTAGGTATGTCAAGTCTTTACATGCATGTTCTTTACATTTTCCTTAATTATATTTGAATTACTTTATCATGCTTTATCATACATGTTTAAAATAGACACATTCCCAATCAAGAAAGTAGCCTACAATCTCACATGATGCCATGTATATTTTCTACACTTGGGCTCTTTAATAATTATGTGTAATAAATAGACCTTAACATACCATGATGTCAAACTATACAAAAACAAATCCTTACAACATAATAAAAATACAATCCCACTATTATCTTGTATTCATTTCTTAGGAACTAATATTGATCTCTTTATCGTGCTATAGACAAATTCTCCATCATGCCAAGGAAACGATCAAGAATTAAACCAACACATGAAGAGATAGAAGCTAGGAATGCAAAGAAAGCAGTGGCTATGAGGGAACTTCACGAGAAGAGGAAATTGGACATGATAAATGAAGACATGCCAATTGAAGAGGAACCACAACCATCACAAAGAGATATGGTATTGGTGGCACAAAGAGAACGAATGCAAAAACTTCATGCTACGAGAGATTTGAATACCATAGTTGGAGACAAATCCTCTACCGCAAGTCAACATGTAGGGACACCATCTACCACATCTCAAGTTGAGAGTACATTATCACTCACATGTGATGAAGGAGGTACGCCATCATTCCCACCTCAACCTCAAGGTATGTCATCTATTCCATCTTTGATCGAAGGTATGCCATCTAGCCCATCTCATTTAAATATTGATGAAATTCCTAATGTTGAGATGAATTTACCTAACTTAACACCACCTAGAATTTTGCATAGAAAGCCAAAGTATTTGATTGATATTGATGAGAATATTTTGCAGCCAATGGAAGATAAGATTCTAAAACACACTTGTAGAAGATATGCTCATAAGATTTGGAGATTGTTCTTTGAAAAGTTAAATGAGACTACAAGATGTCAACTATTCATTGAAAAGATGCAAAGTATAAAGTATAGGTCCATCATGAAGATTCTTGGGTTGAGAACATCAGAGGCTTCAAGTGAAAAATCTATTGTCAAGAATCTAATGAGTGTGTATGAGAGTGTGGGTAACACCTCACGCACAAAAGATAGTAATGCAACATGGTGTGTGATTACATCAACTATAGTAAGTAGTCAAATGAGGAAAGCTCGTCTCATTAGAAAGACAAGTCAAGAATTGAGAATTAATAGGAAAAATTTATCAAGATCTATTGGAAGATGCCAAAGAATTGAGGATACTAATGCCAATGAATTATGGGAGTTCTTGGGGAGACTACCACGAAAAGATAAACCAATTGTTGAAGCATTGAGATCACTAATTGAAGACTTTTGGAAGAATTACACAAAGGTATCTCCGAATCAAAGGGATGTGGTAAGAAGGAGAATCGATAGTCAGAACCGTGAGCCACATCCAAAGCATTTTTTGGATGAGACTCAAACACAGTTTTATGGTAAATTTCTAGAGAAGTATCCTCAAATTAAAATTTGTCAAAGATATTTTGAAATGCAAAAACCTTTCTATGTCAAGATAAATCACACACGCACTACTTGTTGTTGTAGATTACATATTGAATTTTTAAACCATTTTGATGTTTATAGGTCTATATGTTTAGATATGCATACTAACAATGTTTTGCAGGGTTGTGCCATATCTGCCCCACCAACATCTTCAAGAGACTTCATATCAAGAATTTTATGTGAAAGAGAGGAAGGTCAAATATTCTACAAGAAATTATGCTTGGATGGCACATGTCATTGTTGCGGTGGCTTGCAACATTTGCCAATATGTGAACATATGGAAAGAACACGTGCGGTTGGAAATGAACTAGTAGAGTTTAGCAAGTATAAAACAGTGGCATACAATACAAAAGATGGTAAAGAAGTAAAGAGGTGTGAACTGGTTATTGAAAAGATTCCAGTATATCAGTTTATGCCTATATTTTGTGACAACAGTGTATAAGTATGCAAGACATGCCCATAGAGCTCGATGTTTGGACTTGCAATTCAAGTTATGCAAGGACACATTTCTAGTTGGTAGCATTGTTTTAGTCATCAACTTTGTAGAGAACTATAGTCTACAGCCATAGTGTGAGGTGCAATCACAATATTACAACTCCACATAGGTTTCTATATTTGTGCACATCGCATTCACTCATGTGAATGATAGTACAGAGGATGATAGAAAGATCATAAGGGAGTATAATTTCTATATTAGTGATGATCGCACGCATTCTACAGAGTTTGTGCAAGGTTGCTTTCAGGTGTTCTACAATGATTTAGCTAGAAGGGGCATATCGTTTAGTCAGCATATCATATGGTCAGTTAACTGTGCGTCACAATTTTATAAGTATTCAGCATATGTGGTACTTTTGTGAGGTCAACTATGGAAAGGGGGAGCATGATGGTGCAGGAGCATGTATCAAAAGAGCCATAGCATGAGAAGAGTTAAAGTATAAAGACAATGCAAAGTTGACATATGCAAACTTGATTATCGAGTGGTGTAATGCTTCCATGGGTCCAGGTAATGAAGGTAAGTCTTTAGTTCGTAGATTTTTTTGGTTGATAGATGATACTAACATTGCACCATATGAGAACTATTGTACACTAACAAGATCAAATGAGATGCACTCTTTTAGAAGCTCAATTATAGGTTCATGGAGTATCCATATGCGAAAGATGTCATGCTTTTGTTCTTCCTATACAATTCAAGTCTGGGATGAGTGCGAATCAAAGGAGTGGGTTGATGAATGGCAGTTAAGTTATCTTGGCCCACTTAACATGTATCGACCCCCGACGGCACTAGAACTAACATAGATGGAATCATCAGTTGACTTTGACCACATATCAGATTTAGTTCAACTAGGTAATATAGGGCACGTATATGCATCTAATTTCATCTAGTTCAACCAAGTAATGTCATCTTACTTTGTAGTGTTTTTGTAATGTTGACTAATTTCATCTAAATTTCTACACATATCAATGTAGGGCACGTATATGCAGTTATTGCAGATGAAGATAATGAAGAGGGAACAGATTATTACTTATGTTGTTGTGTTGAGGCCAAAAAGAAATTGGAGGCCCCTGTTATAGATGGAGAAAACATCGAATACCCTATAGGCTCAGTGGTTATTATTGGAACATGGCTTAGAAGGTAGCCACATAAGAGTGTTAATGTTTGGCTATTTCAGGACTTTGACATGCATCAGAAGATTCTTCATTTCTCGAACCTTGTCGTGGCATCCAATGTTCATTTGATAAAGTATTAGGGTAGACCTTTGAACAAAATCTTGTGGAAGGTGCGTGAGTCTGACCATGAAGCAATACTTGACACAATAAAGAGTAGAGTAGACCTGGATGGTTCATTGGATTAATTTTTAAGTATTCACATTGATTTTGTAAAGTCATGTTACATTAAGTTGTAAGTATGCACATTAATTTGTAAGGTTTGTCTTTTTTTATTTCCTGCTGCATTTTTACACATATACACATTTTTAAATCATCATGGTATGCATTTTTGGTGTCCTACTCTTGATATGACCAAACTGATAGTTCCAACGTGTCTGGATGGGTACATTTAGTCTAGTAATTATTCTATTTTTCACCCAAACATGTCGAAACAGTCTGAGCTACATTGTACCGACGATATCCCTAAAGAGTCCAAAGTGTAAAAAGGCAGCAATCTTTCATGAGATGTTACTTGAAAACCATGTCACTTAGAAACATTCTATCTGAGGAAATATGATCATGTAGAGTGTCTCTACAATAACCTCTCTCGATTTTTTATATCTCTGAGGCATTTGCCCGTGGTGAAAGGTTTTCTGCTGCCCCAAAAATCGTCAGAAGGAGGCAGTGTAAAGTTGCAAAGGGGTGTAACTTTCATCCTACTCCTGATGTGACCAAATTTACTGTTCAAACGTGTCTGAATGGGTACATTTATGCTAGGCATGGTCCTATTTTTCACCCAAACATGTCGAAATACTCTGAGCTATATTGTACTGACAATATCCTTGAAGAGTCCAAAGTGCAAAAAAGCAAAAATCTTTGACGAGATGTTACTCAAAAACCATGTCACTTAGAAACATTTCGTCTGAGACAACACGATCATGTAGAGTGCCTCTACAATAACCTCTCTCAGTTTTTTATATCTCTGAGGCATTTGCCCATGGTGAAAGGTTTTTTGTTGCCCCAAAAATCATCAGAAGGAGGCAGTATAAAGTTGCAAAGGGGTGTAACTTTCTTAAGTTTAAGGTCTTTTCCTCCTAGGCACCAATTAATAAGTTCACTAGATGTAATTTCTCCGTAGGTGCCAAAACTAGATAGTAGAGACAAGAGGAGGCGCCTAGCATCAATTTAGGCTCTATTCATTATTTGTAAGACACTGAATGATTAAACATGCTTGAAGCAAGCCTTTCTCTCTTGGAACTTACTCAATGATATAGATTTATGATACTTTATCTAAGGCACCAATCTAGATCTATATGGAGGTGAAAGAGTGCCCAACATCATGAAGCTTTATACTTGGCATTTTTTATGCTTTAAATAATTATTAAGGTCTTAGGATGACTTTTCCCCTCTAGGCGCCTACTCTTAGATATCCTTGGATGTAATTTCAATCTAGGCACTCATGGAGGTATTGAATGACAAGCAAAGGTGCCTCAACTTACTTAGCCCATTTCTTTGGATTTTGATGATCTTCACTCTTAAATGCCATCTAGTCTCATGCTCTTAAGCACTCCTCTTACAAGGTGCCATATTGAATTGATTTAAACTCTCTTGTTATGCTTAGGCACCAATTCAAGGTTATTCTAAAGGCAAAGAGCACCTAGAATCCGTTTGACTTAGCTTTTAACATTTCAACAAGTTTAAGCAATGAGACAGATCTCATCAAAGAGTCCACTCAAAGGATTGTTTCATGTCAACTCTTCCTAGGAACCAATGTGTGATTAGATGACAAGGAAAGTGCGCCTAAACTCCAAACATTCAATCAATCTTCATATACATACTTCTCTCCTTCAAGGTGCTCAAATTGGTTAACTCATTCTTCAATTCCTTATTCTAGTTGGTTCTAAGACCTTTAGGCTCTATCATTCACCAATTCAAACCTTCAAACACTTTTAAGGTGCTCAAAGTGATGTCCATCACCAATCCACTCCTTAGGCGCTCAAATTTGATTGTAGAAGCAAGAAATTGCGCCTAAGGTTTATGTTGCTCAAGACCTCCTTTGTAAGGTGCCTTAGATGATGATCAAGGTGTGAAAATGCAGCTTACTTGAATTTGGATTATTCCTTGATATTTTAAGGCTTTTAACACTTGCTTGCACCCTTGTATGACTACATCACCCTTAGGCACTCATTTTGAGGTGTTATTCATCTACTATGTTGCCAAGGCACCAAAATTGGTGATATGAAGCATGAAGGGTGCCTAAACTCATAATGTGTTTTCCTTCTCAAAATTTTAATGCTTAAGGTCATTTGTATCAATTCCATTCAAGGTGCCATAACTTGGGATGATCAAAGGTTTTTTCTTCTCTAGGCACACTTTGAGGTCTCAATCTTAGGCACTAATTTGAGTCTGCAAAGGTGGGAAAGCGTGCCTAACTCCCTAAAGCAATTTTGCACGTAGAAGTGTAAGTCCCAGAGGATAAGGTCTATTGAATATACTTTAAAAATTTTTCAATATACCTTTCAGGATGTTTGAGATAGGTCTCGAATCCACCGGATTCAACATGTAGATTATAGAATTTGGAGGATCCACCAGATTTCAGACTTAGTTAATTTTTAGTGTTTCAAGATATCAGCCTACTAGACTTAGTCATTTTCAAGATCTCAAACATAAAGAATAACATGATGATTCATTTTTTGTATTGCATATAGTTGACATTGTATGCTACTCATAAAGAATATTAATATTTTATGTTCAACATGATGATTCATTTTTTTTTAAATACAACTTTTATCTTTTAGTTCCAAAATGAGGTTTAGGTGATACTTGAATAACAATAGCTAGCTTATTAGATCAACAAACATCCTATGTAATACAATTGGAGTTTAAATATTTGAAGTAACCATCTACAAATATCCATTCAAACGTGGATTTATAATGCAAGTATGGATGCCATCAATAAAAAAGATTTGTATTAACCAAATATCCATATAGGCATACATCAATATCTATTGATATAAGTATAACATATATACAAAATAGCCATATAGGCTTACAAGAATGCCATATAGGCATACAATGTCAACTATATACAATACAAAATATATGTCCACAAATGCCATATAGGCATACAACAAAGGAACACAATAAAAAATCATTCCCCTCTAGCTGGTGAAGAGAATAGATCACGGGCAGCATTTGATCTTCTAGGGGATGGAGATGCACATGTGGGTGGTCTACTATGAACCCGAGGGTTGCTCCTCCTATTTAGTTCTTCCTGCATCTTTAGTTGTTACAATAAAAAGTATAGACATTAATATATAGAAATTACATGTTATAAAAAATGAAACATTTAACAAAATAATCGCTTACTGCTACCATATAATCTATCTCCTCACTTGCCTTAGTAGCAAGAATAGGCCATGGTGATGTCATTATTGGCAAGAGACACTGTGTAGCTTCATAAGTGTTGGCATTGATGGCAACAAAGTCCATCCCACACATCTATAGGACATGGTATGTCTATACCGAAAGTCAGATTGAAGAATGTCTTGGTCTGGTAAACAAGAATAGAGCATGGAGCAAGGTCCGACAATCAGGTTCAGATCTCTTAGAGGAAGTATCTTAGCAAAGTGCAGACTTGGGGAAGTCAAGAGGAGTACCATGACTGCTACATTCCAGAGATTGAGCTTCCGGTGATGAAAGAGTGAAGAGATATGAGCACCTAAGTATTGGGTTCTTGTTTGATAGAGTAGACTGAGGAAGAACTGACCGGCAGAGCATCAAACATTAATCTGGATAAGATATTGATGGTGATCAAGTTTCTTGAGGTATCATTCATGGTTGGCCAACATGATTGATGACTTCTATAACTATATTTTTGATACGCATCACTTAGTAAGCATGGATTCAGCTGACAGACTAGAGTTTAGAAATATCTTGAGTTTTCTAGATGCCGACTAGAAAGATGATTGAAATCATTGATGCAGATAAATATACTAGATTGATTTCAGTATGAAGTGTGTGTGGCATGTATGAAGTGTGAAGAAAAGTAGAGAGCTATGTGGAAGCAGCTATACAGGTCCAAAATGTGACAGAACAATAGCATTAGAACAGAGAAAGAATGAAGTGCAGCAGATCAGTATATTGAGCCTAACCAGAACTAAACCTTAGCATCTGTGAATGCTCCTCATCAGTTCAAGTACTTGGTTTTCTTTCTATAAACTATTGTAGGCAGTGAGCCTCTTATGAGCAGTGTGCTCAGGCAGTGAGCCCTAATTGGCAAGTGCCATTTTGTACTACTTTATTCTTTTAATAGAGAATACAATCTTGGGTTAGTCACCCTGTGGTTTTTCCCTTAACAGGGTTTTCCATGTCAAAATCATTGTGTTATGTGTATTGATTTTATTTCTACTTTCATGGTTATACATGCTTATATGATTTGATGCTACACTAGTTGTTAAAGAAGAATAGAAAGTTGAAGCAATTAAGATAACTAATTCACCCCCCCTCTCAGTTATCAATAATTGGTATCAGAGCCAGGTTCCTCCAAATAGAGCCTAACAGCTTGAGAAAGATCTGGGAATCTCAATGGATATGTATGGTATGAGGGAACAACTTTAGTTTGCCTTAGATGATCTTGAATAGTCTCACTCTGAAGTTAATAACTCGAAGGAAAGACTTAAACAAGTTGATGATTTCATAAATGAACTAAAAGAGAAATTGAGCATCTCTATGAAAAAGAGAAAGGAACTACTTCAACAATTAGCAAGTCAAAGTGAAGCCAATAATACTGATGAAGATTTGAATGAGAAGAACAAGTTATGTGAGAAGCTATCAAAAAAGGTCATTATAGTATGACATGAAATGGAAACAGGAGTTATGAAATTCACCCAAGAAATTGAAGAGAAAAGAAAAACTGAAGATAATCTAAAACAATCTCTCAAGGAGAAGTCAAAAGACTACCACAAATGGATAGAATAATTAGGCATATGGAATCTGATCTTGAAGAAGCTAGAGATAATGAAGAACAACTTGAGAATCAAATTGACACTCTAAAAAGGGATCTTCAAACCACAAATGAATACAAAGATAAATTCAAGATAAGCTCTGCTCAGCTTGAAGTTCTTCTTGAAAGCCAAAAGAGGGTAGATGACAAGCAAGGCTTGGGGTATGAGAAAGGTGAAAGCTCTAGATCCAGTTAGAGAAACTCTGGATCAAAAAATCTAAGAAACAGGCCTATAAGACCTCCAATAAAGCAACCAAATGCTCAAAGATATCCATCCTTCAATGTGAAAGGAAGCTAGGTGTGTGGAAAACGCTTCCTACACTAATCTAATGAGGAGAGGGCTTGCAAATTCAACTTTATCCTAACTATTACAGCAATGTTAAACCATTAACATGAGATATTACAGCAAAACACAAGAACCAGAAAGAAGACAGAGAGAGAGAGACAAGATATACGTGGGGAAAACCCTTATGGGTGAAAAACCCCACACTCCAAAACACAGCTCAAATGTATTATAGTAAATAATAACAAATTACAATACAGTTTTAAAGCCAATGCTCTTTGAACAGTCTTCAAATGTCGAATATGGAGATATTCCGGTAGCATAACAGTACTTGTACCAAAGTTATCTATCTCCCATCCAAGCACCTATTTATATAGAGTTTACAAGGTAAATATGGAACCTTCTAGAGATGGGTGTCCATCTTGGACTCATGCCCCAAAACCCATGCCTAAGGACACTTGTCCAACATCCCATCCTGAAGTGGGCGCCTAGTCCCAAGATAGGTTACGACAAATGCTCTTACATACCTTATAGCGACAGGGAGCGTGCCAAGGGCACTACCCCTGGACCCCGCAAGGGGCTACGCCCCTTGACCCCATCTTGGGGGCGCTACCCCCAAACCCCCATTAATTATTCAAGGGGGAAACTGTGGCTACCAAAGTCACAAAAATTTATCCTCTTGCATATACACAAGATGCTGACTATGCCAACTCAACATGGGATAAATAAATACAAGATTAGGAATTTGCAAAGGTTGAGACACCTTAATTCCCAACATAATGGATATTGCCACAATTGCAATAACTTTGGTCACAAAGCAAATTAGTGCAAAAAAAGAATGAATCGGGCCAATTCATTCTTCTCTAGATAGTGTTTTAACTGTAAAAGGTATGGTCACAAATCTCATGAATGTAGAAATTTCCAAATAAACAATTCATTCAATGGTAGATGCTTTGCATGCAATAGAATGGGACATATGGATAATCAATGTAGATCAAGAGGATACCAGTCAAATATGCAAAGAAATGTTGTTTGCTACAATTGCAATAGATTCGGTCATATTGCCAAATTTTGTAGAAGTAAGAATCAGGACAAAAAGCATAATCAAAACCAAGATAAAGGAAAAGGAAAAGTGAATGTAGATGAAATTCAAAGGGAGATGAACAAAATTTAGGGTGAAGAGAAGTACAAAAAATGTTGGGGATGGATCTGTACCAGAATCTGGTGCTGATATTCCTTTTGGTAACTAAATAAATGAGCTCTAGCTCAGGGGGAGTCACAAAAGAAAATAATTTCCCCCAACCAGTCAATTGGTGCCTAGAATTGGCACATGGAAGGTTGCAGATTAAAAGGGCTCTCAAAGAAACATCTAAATAACCCTTGGTAAAGATTTGAAAGATCTGCATGGAGTTTGAAAAGGTTAATCATCCAAGACTAATCTGGTTTGACAGTCATCCGGCAAAAGTAGGACTTTCACAGTTAGATCCGGTATAATTCAAAATTAAAATATTTGGATTTGCGGTTAGATGGTATGATTGGATAAAGGGAGATACATTGTAAGTTATCATTCTAGGTGCATCTCAGTGATCTGGAAAGATCTCTCTCAGAACAAGGAAAACAAGGCAACCAAAATAACTTAAGTTGTGCATTTATTACAGAATGGAATTAGGGTTTGCATAGAAATAAAAGGGTTCTTTTGTTCATCATTTACACATTTGCATTCAAGAAGAAGAGAGAAGGAGCTCTGCAAAAAAATTGTCTCAAACCTCTCCAAGATCCACCGCAGAAGTTAATTCATCCAACAATCCAATCTGGCTCATATCGTGAACCCTAGAAGCGTAAAAGGTATTTTCTACTCTTGAATATCTCTCTCTAAATCTTTTGAAAGATGGCTACTCTAAATATTGTGAAGATCGCTGATAGGCTGCACCCTAAATTTAAGAAACATCCTTACAAATCTCTAGAAGTGGACCGATTAGGTGCCTTTTCAAGCATTCCACATGGGGTTTTGCATGTAGAGAATGTTAGGGCATACATTCATGCAAACATTGAGGAATTTGGGGAATCCAAGCTAATGGATATCTATCACAATTAGTTAATAGATGATTCATTTGAACTCCAACCTCAGTACAAGGCTATCCAGGACAAGCATTTTGGACATTGCATCCATTTCCCTTGTTTTACAGAAGATGAATTGGTCCGGTATGTTCTGAGCAGAGTGCATGACAACTTCATGTGGTTGACTAGGCCATTTAAGATCACAAAAGATGCCATTAGGGCGGTAACCAGATTGCACTCATCCAGTGGGTTGCCTACTCTCAAATCAGTCAAAAACCAAATTGTGAGGTTACCAGATCAAAATTTGACAAGAGGGTAATGACAATAGAAGACATTATAGATCTAGATATCAAATTTTCATCTATGATTATTGGGTACAAAAGTTATCATTCCAGTAGCGAAAACTTAGTATCCAAAACTACCATATATACTGCATATGAAATGCTAAGGAAAAATGCTAACTATGATCTTTGTGAGCTTCTCCTGAACCAACTATTAGAGAACTTATAGAAAATCAAGAAGGACAAGAAGAACTCATTCAAGTATGGTGGGCTAATACTGTGTTTGTTCTTTTATTTATGAATGAGCTACCTAGATCCAATGGTTGGGTATGGAAAAATGACAGATTGGTTGCCATTCAAATCAGAGATTACATGCATGGGCTTGGTGATGCCAAGGCTCAAAATACAACTCTCTGGGGATACTTCAAGAACTTTCAAAGTATAATGCAAGCTAGAGAAAGAATCCCCCAATCATTGGTTGAGAAGTACAAGGATATAGTGTGCTTTATGGTAGACACTAATCAATGTCTAATGGAGACAGTAGAGCCAAGGATAGTTTGGATTATGCCAATGGGGTATGAGGTGGATGATAAAATTCTAGAACTGCATGTCCAAGACCTACTAAGTCAGCCCAAGGACCCAAAGGCAAAAAGGTTTGGAACCTTCCAAGAGTTGAGTGTAAAAGTTCATGTTGAACTAAGATAGCCTGAGATCAAGAGAAAAGTGAGAAGGGAAGTAGAAGAATTCGCCAAGAGGCATGGAATAGCAAAGGAGGCAGTTGATGCCAACAGAGAGAAGATGGAAAAGGAAGAGAAAGAAAGGAAAGAAATAGAAAAAGAAAGTGCTCCGGTGCAAGCCCCCTCCCAGACCAAATCCTCCAAAAGATATGCACTTGCCACCTCTAAGAGCCAAAAAGCATAAAAACCGGAAGCCCAGACATGCAGAAAGGGAGAGAAGAGAACAAAGAAAAAGGCAACAAGGTCATATACAAGTTAGAAGGATGATGAAGAAACTACGACCGATGAGGAAGTCAAGAAAATGAAGAAGAAAAAGAAAACATCCGGTGAACCCTCTACCAGTCATAGCAAGGAAGAAGAGGTAGAAGAGTTTGTTGAAAGGCCTACTCTATCCATTGATAATGTAGTCAAGGCAGTTACTGTGGATGGGAACCTGTAACCAATGACAGAATTCTATGATGAGTATAATGATGTAAATAAAAGGATATTGGAAGAAGCCACAGTTAAGTACCTAAACATATATAATAAAGCATTCATTGAAATCATTTATCTAATCCTTAAGAGTTTAGAGAAAGCACTTGAACTCAAAAAAGATAATGCCAAGGAAAAGGATATGGAGATCCAGGAACAAATAGCTATTCAGCTCTATCCCTCCATCACTCCTAAACAAATGAACATGATCTTCAAGGAGTGCAAGGATGAGTTTCAGAGCAAAGCCAAAATGAACAAGCTTATGCTTGGAGAGACTGATTAGGTGGCAAAAGAAACTGAAGACATCCTTTGAAATGCATACAAAATATTTAATATTCATGTTATAGAAGACTTAGGTGATGAACCTTCTGTCATGGATGATGAAGGACTAAGTACATCAAAGGAAGATCCTACAGAGAAAACTGTAGAAGAATCAAAGGAGATAGGTGAGGAGAAAACTAAGGATCTAGATTCCTCTGCTCCGGAAGAAGAAGTCCATGAAGAAGTAAACATCTCTCTTCCGGATTCCCCAACAGACTCTAAATCTAAAGGAGAAGAAAGAATAGAGGAGAAAATCAGTCAAGAAGAAGAGGTAAATGGAAGAGAAGAAGATCAAACAAAGAAGACTCTAGGAGACAGTTCTCAGGCTGCAGAAGGAACGAAGACTCTATCTCCGACAAGAGACACTGTAGAAATAGTTAAAGATTTCTTGACCAAAGAAATGATGGAGATTGATGAACTGGAACTGCTTCAAGGACCATTCAATTTTGATTCCCTCTCTCTTGTTCAAACAATGAAGATAGCATCTTTTGCTCAAGCAACGACAAAAGAAAAACTTCTAAAGTCTCACATGGAAGACTGTGAGCTAATAGAGATTGCATCTGGTGTATTGGATAAGATCATGCCATCCTTCCAGAAGGATCTTTCGGCCTCCTCATCTGGTAATATGAAATCTCTTGTCAATTCTGTTAATACACATCTTGACTCTCTAGAGAAAGCATTGAAGAGAAAGTCCAGAAATGATTTTTGGGTAAGAGATTCTCTGAAGTACAAGGGCTAATAACAAATGATAGGAGAAATATGGATATTGGGATAAAGAGCTTAGAAAATGCTTTTAAAGATGGCGGTGAAATATATAAATTTTGTTTATCCTGGTCTAATGTGGCAAAGGATATTGAGAAGAAAGTGAAAGAACAAGAGGGTAAACTGTCAAGTTTATCTCAGAATTTTGATCCTCTCACCACATCCATAATAAACCAGGAATGTTAGACTATTACCATTCTAAACGAACTAAAGAAACTTGAAAAGGAAAGGAAGAATATAATAAGTAGGATGGGTGAACTTAGAGGGATAATTATCCCTAAATTAGAGGCCATGGATGAGGCCCTAACTGATGCTTAGACCACAGCCTAGACCACTGATCTGACAGATCTAAAGAGGGTAGAAGCTTTTGTATTCCTATTGAATGGTCACATCTCAATTTTAGATAGGATGAACCAAAGTTGGGCAATAGAATTTGTCCAGTTGAAGACAACTTTTGCAGATATACTTCAGTATATGTAAGTATAACATGTATATATACTTATGTGACTAAGTATAGTTGGATTTTTGGGAATTTTGGTGTACAGATTCTACCCTTTGCCATTGATGTCAAAGGGGGAGTGAGGAGCAGTGAAAAATGTAGAATCTAGCTAAGGGGGAGCTCTAGAAAAGTGTACATTAGAACAGAGCATCAGCCAAGGGGGAGTGTAGTGTTACACTTAGTCATTTTTCACTAAGTGTTGCCATCAATGCCAAAGGAGGAGATTGTTGGCAAGAGACACTATGTAGCTTCATGACTATTGTCATTGATGGTAACAAAGTCCATCCCACACATCCTAAGGACATGGTATGTCTATACCAGAAGTTAGATTGAAGAATGTCTTGGTCCGGTAAACAAGAACAGAGCATGCAGCAAGGTCTGACAATCAGGTCCAAATCTCTTAGAGGAAGTATCTCAGCAAAGTGTGGACTTGGGGAAGTCAAGAGGAGTACCATGATTGATACATTCTAGAGATTGAGCCTCCGGTGATGAAAGAGTGAAGAGATATGAGCACCTAAGTAATGGATTCCTGTTTGACAGAGTAGACTAAGGAAGAACTGACCAGAAGAGTATCAGACCTTAATCCGGATGAGATATTGATGGTGATCAAGTTTCATGAGGTATCATTCATGGTTGGCCAACATGATTGATGACTTCTATAACTATATTTTTGATACGCATCACTTAGTAAGCATGGATTCAGCCAACAGACCAAAGTTTAGAAATATCTTGAGTTTTCTGGATGCCGACTAGAAAGATGATTGAAATCATTCATACGGATATATATACCAGATTGATTTTGGTATGAAGTGTGTGTGGTGTGTATG
The DNA here is from genome assembly GCA_027924645.1 of Cunninghamia lanceolata. Taxonomy (NCBI): domain Eukaryota; kingdom Viridiplantae; phylum Streptophyta; class Pinopsida; order Cupressales; family Cupressaceae; genus Cunninghamia; species Cunninghamia lanceolata. Next base: position 16,601,771 of record BSBN01000112.1, on the reverse strand, counting down.
AAGTGTGAAGAAAAGTAGAGAGAAGTGTGGAAGTAGCTATACAGGTCCAGAATGTGATAGAATAGTAGCATTAGAATAGAGAAAGAATGAAGTGCAGTAGATCAGTATATTAAGCCTAACCGGAACTGAACCTCAGCATATGTGAATGATCCTAATCAATTCAAGTATTTGGTTTTCTTTCTATAAACTATTGTAGGCAGTGAGCCTCTTGTGAGCAGTGTGCTTAGGCAGCGAGCCCTAATTGGCAAGTGTCATTTTATACTACTTTATTCTTTTAACAGAGAATACAATCTTGGGTTAGTCACCCCGTGGTTTTTCCCTTAACAAGGTTTTCCACGTCAAAATCATTGTGTTATGTGTATTGATTTTATTTCTTTTTTCATGGTTATACATGCTTATATGATTTGATGTTGCACTAGTTGTTAAAGAAGAACAGAAAGTTGAAGCAATTAAGATAACTAATTCACCCCCCCCTCTCAGTTATCAACAATCATGTCCTATAGAAACCATCCAAATATAAATTAAACTTCAAATCAATAATCTTTTGATTTTTCAAAAATAAACAACTATAAAAATAAATGTAAATTAAAATTTACTAATCTGCCTCATACCACTGTCAATTCCATGGAGCTATGAATCGCAGAGGTCACACCATGCTCCATTGCTCTATGAACATCGGGAGGTGTCTCCATAGCCTACATCATCTGGAAATAAAACAACATTATTCAATTATGAAAACTATAATAGTGATGCAAATCATGGCTCCTAACATACAAACACGTTCATCTAAACATGGAAGTACACACAATAAAGCACACAAGTCACATACAAAAATCTAGTAAGTACAATTCATTCATTAAACTATTTATTTTATTACCTTCGTGAAGCTTTGAAGTCCACCACCACTGGCAGGTGTTGCTGTGAAATCTCCAATATTAACCTATTCAACATCCAAAATTAGATATTAGAATACCATTCATATAGCGATGCTATTCACATGTAATATTTATAATTGTTTACTAGTTACATACCTCGACAGTAGATGATCTAGTGTAATATGCAGGTGGAGAACCATTAAGAACTGCATCAACACTATGACCCTAAAATTTCATTAAAATCATCAAACTAAATTAGTTAATCTTGCATTTCAAAAATAAAATTTAATAATTTGCTAATATTTACCTGAGTATCAAGGCCGAAAGTCTCACTTAGGAGGGTATTTGTCATCACCATCTACTCAGCTACAAATGTAGCCTGTGCACCTACGTCCTGACTATCCATGGGGTCATAACCATAGGCTGACCCGCAAGTCTGACAAGCATGGGGTGGGACCCTACTCCTCGCACTATCTCCCAACCCACTCTATGTTATAGGACTATCATGCTCTATGATGCTCTAGGTCAAGGCACTGATGGACTGAAGTGTATCGACCTCAACACTCTCCTTCACAATGGAAGGGATAGAAACATGCTCATGGGCTGGTCTGTTGATTACTCATCTCACTACCTGCTGTGGGTCAACACGTGTCCCTGGTCTATCTTGTGTTGACCCCCCACCTCTACCCTGGAAGTCCCGCATATCAAAATAGTTTGGCACTTTATTGAGGACAAACTCGCAGTAGAGTTTCCTCAAAAAATATTGCGGGACCTCATTATTATTGCATGGAGGATGGTCAAAAACCATCCACCACCTCTACCCAAAATTGTCCCTTATCGCTTGGTTGTTGCACCAATGGATAGGGAACCTCTTGCATGTAATGGGTGGAGGTTGATTTGTTTGTGGGTTTGTGAAAATCGAACACAAGTCTAATTTTGTAATTTGTAATTTTTTCACATCTTGGTATGACAACTTGTCTGCATAATAGTATCTAAACTCTCTCCTCTTATCCATCCAGCTAGATATTTGCTTGCTAATTGAATCTACATTTGATATCATAGATTCAGGAGATTCAGCAAGGGTGGACCTATGCAAGGTTGAAGTGGAAGGATCTTTCAACCTTGCAATTATATCTTCAGTTTCTTTTTTGTTATTTTCAATTTGCCCCATTATATTTTCTTGTGTTCTAGGGGCATGTTGAGGAATGGATGGAGGAGGTTGTTGTTCCACAGGATTTTGTGGATTTTGAGGAGGAGGAGGAGGAAGAGGAGGTGCATTAACATTTCCTGACAACTAATGAAATTTACATCAAAAATCAACTCAAACCTACCTATTTAGAAACAAATTCAAACAAAAAAATAAATAAAACTCACTCATTTGGCGTGCTCGATGTTGTGGTGGCATTTTGGCGATGAATTGCAAAGATTTTTGTGTTGAATTGAGTTTTCCAAAATGCGAGTGCGCTTCCTAGGGTTTGCAGGCCATGGGTATATAGGAGAAAAAAGAAATGAAATGAAGTGAAAAGTTTTTTTTTTAATTTATAAGAAGTAATAATGAGCTCGCGTTATAATGCGAGCACATTATGGTTTGGTTTTGATGAACCTTATGCTCATCATTACCAAACCATAATGTGAGCATGTTATAATGCACTCGCGTTATGCATTATTTTTTTTTGAAAACAATGTGGCCACTTTTTGGCCCCCCATCTTTTTGCACTTACCCATGTCAATTTCCTTATTGGGATTGAAAATGCAATCTGTTCTCTCCCAGAAGCTGTCGCCGAGGAAATCTGCCAAGACTGCACTATCACGCTAAGACATGCTAAACCACCTAAGTGTAATTTACCTATATCTGAACTCTGGGCCTTTAAGAGTTTATTGAGCAAGACCAACCTCGTTATCATCAAGGTAGACAAAGGCAATGCCACAGTCATTATGAACAAACATGACTATGTCTCCAAGATGATCAATCTCCTATCTGATCGTATGACCTATAAAATCTTATCTCAAAACCCCATCTCCAAAATTTTGAAAAAAGTTAAAATTGCCCTCTCCCACTCCTCCTTTTACTATGCCACAAAAAAACATCTTTTACCCACCAAAGAGGTAACCCCTCGCACTTATGGTATCCCAAAAATCCATAAGAAAGACATCCCCCTTCACCCAATTGTTGACACCACCGATTCACCCACTTACAAGCTTGTGGCCTATCTAGCCAAACTTATCTCTGCTCTTGTGGGGAAGACCAGTTCCTACATCAATAATTCGGCCCATTTCGTGGAATTCGTCATGGACAAAAACTAGAAGTCAATGACCTCCTTGTTAGCTTTGACATGGTCTCCCTTTTCACCAAAGTCCCTATCCCTGACTCCATCAAAATTATCAAACTTAAGACCAATGATGAGATTGCCTCCTTAGTTGAAGTCTACCTCCGATCCACTTTCTTCACCTTCCAATGAGTTGTTTATGAACAACTAGATGGAGTTTCCATGGGTTCCCCTCTATCCCCAATTGTGGCCAACCTTAACATGGAACACTTCGAAGACATCGCCCTTAACTCCTTCCCCCTCAAACCTAAATGGTGGAAATGCTATGTTGATGATACCAACATATGTTATCCTCATGGCCCTAAAAAGATTGAAGAATTCCACTCCCACCTCAACCACGTAGCTAATTGCATCTCCTTCACCAAAGAGCTTGAAACCAATAACGAGCTCCCTTTCCTTGACATCCTTCTCATCAAGGAACTAGATGGCTCCTTAGTTCACCACGTGTTTCGTAAAGCCACCCACACTGATCTTTACCTTCTTCTTCTCACCACCACCCAGCCCAAAAAGTGAGTATCGTTAAAACTCTGGCCACTAGGGCTTTCCGTATTTGTGACAAGGATAACTTAGACCTTGATCTTTCCCACTTGACCAAAGTGTTTGAGTTAAATGGATACAAGAGAAAATCTATCCTAAGAGCATTTAAACAAGATAGATCCTACCTAAACCCCAAGCCTATGGTTGCCAACTCCTCTAACCTCCCTTTTGCCATTCTTCCTTACATTCAAGGCCTTTTGAACAAAATATCTAAGATTCTACTAAAGAAAGGCCTCCAATGTACCTTCAAACCCTTCTCTACTCTCGAAATCGGATTCCCTCACCAAAAAACCCTAGAGACCCCTAGCTCAACTCAGGAGTCTACAAGATTATGTGCTCATGCGGCACCACCTATATTGGGGAGACAGGTCGCTCCTTTAGCACCAGGATCAAGGAGCATAAAGCAGACCTCAGACTTGAGCAAATCCATAAATTTGCCCTAGCTGAACACTCTTCGTTAACCAAAAACCACATTTGTTTAGAGGACACCCAAATTTTGGTTAGGGAAGATAACTACTTCAAGAGGAAACTTAAAGAGGCCATTGAGATTCGCAACCACCCGTCCAATCTCAACCGTGATGATGGATGGGGTTTAAGTTCCACTTGGAATCCTTTGCTCTCTCTCATTAGAAATTGTTCCAACCCCTCTTGATCACCTTCCTCCTTCCTTTGTCTCTTCTTCTTAGGTTTCCCTAATGTCCCTTCTTCGCTTCATTCCCCCCTTCCTCTAGCCTCATTCGTCCCCGCCCTCCTTTCATTTTCCACCCCTAGTTTTCTTCTAGGCTTCTTCTTATTTGATCCTCATTCATCTTCCTCCCCTTCCTTCCTTCCTTCTGACCTTGGTCTTCCCCTAGTCAGCCTCTCCTTCCTTCTATCCCAATTCCAATCTTTTGCCCTAAGTTATTTGTCACTTGATCCTGGTCTCGCCCTATTTGCTTAGTTTTTGCCTGCCTCGTCCTTGGTTTTGTTTTTGTTTGGGGTAGTCTTTAATTTGTGGTGTTCTTGTATTTTAGGGTTTACATGTGTTGGCTTCCATTTGTTTGGGGTTTATTGCCTTGGTTCCTTGTGCTTGTTCCCCCGTTTTCAGTCTTTTGTCATTCTTTCTTCTTTTTGGCTTGCCTTTCACGTCCTTTTTCTTTTCGCTGGTTCTCTTTTTTCTTCTCTCCTTCCTATGGTCTTGGGTTCATTATTCCCTTCCCTTGGTGTTCTTTTGTTCTAACACTCACACTCACACACACATTTGTTCTCTTTTGTCTTTTATTTTTACATATATTTGCTTAGGTTTTTTCTTATAATTGTGTTAGATTTTTTGAATTTGTTTGGTTTTTACTCCATGTTCTTTCTTTTCTTTTTATACCTCATTCATTTATTTATTTTCTTAGTCTTGTTTATTCTCTTATGGTGTCTTTTTGTTTGTTTATATCTTGTTTTTGTTTGGTTATTCGTTGTTCTTCCCTTTTATTTTGAATCATTTTCATTTATTTCCTTTCATCCTTCTTCTTGTTCTCCTTTATTTACTTTTGGTTTTTATATTAACTTTCTTCTTTTTATATATTTAAATTCAACCATCTTTTATTTTTTTGTGTTACATGTTGCTTTTTATGTTCAGTGATTTTTTAATTGTTTCCTCCTTTTAGTCTCTCGGTTCCCACGCTGACCCATTCCTCTATTTAGTCTGCTCTATCTACAATTTACATACTTTTTCACTTCTCTTGTTCTCACTCATGATGATGGATCATGGAGTATGATCCGAAACATTGAGGTAGAAAACAAGCACATAGTTAAATCTAGAAATATTAATCTATAACTTAACTACTTGTTGAAACATGGAATCATTCTCAGATGTGGGTCTCCTTTCTTGAGAATGAATCTCTAGAGTGAGCTAGTTCTCTTATAATTTTTAAACTACTAACTTTAAGGGGAAAAGGGATAGAAGGATGTAACTAAAATGCAAACTAATTCTAGAATCTAAACTAGATAAAAGTTTCACTCACAAACAGATCCTCTAACCTGAATCCTCACAATTTCACTGATAGTTTATTCCTTAAGTAATCTGCAACAAGGTTTGGGTTAAACACAAACTGCAACCTGGAAAAAACTAAATTTTAATAGCATTGAGACATAATAAAGGATAGAAAAAGTCACAATATGACATCAAATCAAGACTGCAAAATATGTGAAACAGGGTGATTTGCTATTAGAACTGGAAGGAGTACAATGCATGAAAAATAAAATGTGTGAGCTAACTTCTGTATACAACTCTGCAAGAGAGAAGAAATTGATGCTAACTGACTGAGAAAAAACTAAGTTTTTCTCCTATAAATGTCTCCAAATGATCTCCCCTGAAGAAAGCTGAAAAAAACTCCTAAAAATAGACCCTAAGTCCATTTTCCAGCTACTCATGAAACTAAAAAATAAAGCACTGGATCTGTCACCAATTTGAAAATAAAGCTGCAAAATTGCCCTCTCATGTGGTCCCACCATGCCGCATTGACACCTTTGTCCATGTCTTCATCTTGCATACTCTTCACATTTCCAAGGTTCATGTTTGATCTTTATGCATAAACTAAAATATGTGAAGGAATAAATAAAATAATGCATAAGTGGGAGGTCAAAGACACTTGACCACATGCATTGTCAAATAATACCTTGACTCCAATGTGAGCCGACTACAAATGAGATTAAGGCCTTGCAAAGATTCAAAAGGCACCAGCATTGCTTACTCATGATAATGTCCACCTTTGACTTAATAAAACAAGCCATATTCTTTGAGATGTTGACCACTTCTCCTTATGATTACTAGGTATCATCCAACACAAAGTGTTGACCCCGATCTCATTTGGATAAATGATTATATTGTTTGCATGGTCAAAATGTGGAAAGGACGTCAAAACAAAAGCAAATGTGAAACCCTAAAACATCGATCATTTCATTTGGTTGGTGCTGAGTTTGGCTCTGCAACTGTGGCCACCGACTTGGGGTTTCATGCTCTATGTGTTTTGCTCCATTCGATGGTCTTTTGAGGTAAAAAACACTGCACATCTTTGGCCAAAATGACAGGCTGTACCTGGTAAGATTGAATCTGAAACTTTCAATGGCATTTTACTATATTTAAATGGCTTATTTCTCTTCAAATGGCCACGGCCTTGTAGTTGTTTCTGTTGATAACTGAGAGGGGGGGGGGTGAATCAGTTATCCTAATTATTTCCCTTATTGAACTTTCCTTTTAATTGAAGCAGCATAAAATCAAACACAAAACATTAACCATGAAATAAGAAACACATGACACAGTATTTTTGACGTGGAAACCCTGTTAAGGGAGAAAACCACGGGGTGATTAACCCAAGAATTATTCTCTGTTAGAAGAATAGGAAATTACAAAAATGGCACTTGCCAATTAGGGCTCACTGCCCGAGCACACTGCTCACAAGAGGCTCACTGCCTACAAGAAGACACACTGTCTTACAAAGTGATAAGAATCACAGTCTTGAACTGATTGGAAGCATCTGCATATGCTGGAGTTCAGTTCCGGTTAGGTTTAGTATACTGATCTGCTGCACTTCATCTTTCCTCTGTTCTTTAGTCTGCTATCCTTTCACATACCGGATCTTTCTTGCTACTTCTGCTCTACTCTGGACTTGTTCGCATATCCTCTCACACATTACACACACTTTACAACTAAATCCATCCTCTATATATATCCGCACAAGTAATTTCATCACCTTTCTAGTCGGCATCCGGAACAGTCTAGTTTCTTACAAACTTAGTTCTGTCGGCTGAATCCTTGCTCACCAAGCAATGCGGATCAAGCATATACTTGTAGATATCATCAATTATGTCGGCCAAACATGATTCATGCCTTCGCAACCTTTATCATCATCTGTAACACATCCGGAAAGTAGTCTGATACTCTGTCAGTCAGTTCTTCCTCTGTTTTCACTGTCTCTCAGGAATCCGGTACTCAACTATTCATATCTTTTTCCTTGTCCAACTCCGGAGGCTAAATCCTTGGAATATACTACTCAAGATAGTCCTCTTGACTTCCCCAGATCCGCACTGCACCAAGACACTTCCTCTGAGAGATCCGGACCAATCTGTCGGACCTTGCCACATGCTCTGTTCTTGTTCACCGGACCACAACAATCTTCAATCTGACTTCCGGTAGAGACATATCATGACTTGCGGATATGTGGGATGACCTTTGTTGCCATCAATGACAATAACCATGAATCCATATAGTGTCTCTTGCCAACAATCTCCCCCTTTGGCATTGATGGCAACACTTAGTGAAAAATGACTAAGTGTTTACACTATGCTCCCCCTTTGCTGATGCTCTGTCTTTATATACAATTTCCGGAACTCCCCCTGAGTTGGATTCCTCATTTTTCACTGCTCCTCACTCCCCCTTTGACATCAATGGCAAAGGGTAGGGTCCGCACACCAAAATTTTCAAAAATTTTCTATATATAGCCGCATATTTACATACTCACATATACTGCAGAATGTCTGCAAAGGATGTCTGCAGTTGAACCATTTCAGTAGCCCAACTTAGCTTCATTCTGTCCAAGATTGAAATGTGACCACTCAACAAAAATGCAAAAGCTTCTGCCCGCCTGAGATCTGTCGGATCTTTTGTATGGGCGGTGGTCTGGGCATCACTGATGGCCTCATGCATAGTTTCCAACTTAGGGACTATAATCCTTCTAAGTTCTCCCATCCGGTTGGTAATGTTCTTCCTCTCCTTCTCAAGATTCTTTATTTCATTCAAGACTGCAATAGTCTGACATTCTTGATTTATTATAGAGGAAGAGAGAGGATCAAAACTTTGAGATAAGCTTTGAAGCTTGTCCTGTTCCTCTTTTATTTTCTTGTCAATTGCTGCTGTTGCCTTTGACCAAGATATACAAAATTTGTAGATGTCACCGCCATCCTTAAGAGCATTTTCTAAGCTCTTTATTCCAATGCTTACAATCTTCCTATCCTTAGAGATTAATTCTAATATTTCAGAAAATCTCTTATCCAAAAATTCCTTCCGGACCTTTTCTTCAGCTGATTTTTCTAGAGAATTAAAATGTGTATCAATACTGCTGACTAAGGTTTTTAGATTACCGGAAGTGGAGGCTGTCGGATCTATCTGGATTGATGGCATGATCTTTACAAGTACTCCAGAAGTAGCCTCTATCAACTCACAGTCTTCCATATGAGACTTCAGGAGCTTTTCATTTGCCTTGGCATTTGCAAATGAAGCTATCTTCATTGTTTGTACCGGAGAGAGAGAGTCAAAATCAAATGGACCTTTTAGAAGCTCCGGTTCATCAATCTCTAGAGTTTCTTTGCTCAAAAATTGTTGAACAGTTTGTGCAGTGTCTCTTGCCGGAGACAGATGTTTCTTTTCTTCTGCAGTCTTAGAACTGTCAACCTCTTTGTCTGTCACCACTGCTTCCTTCTCCTGCAATTGCTCTTCTTCTTTGGATCCGGAGACTGTAGGGGAAACCGGAGGAGAGATGCTTGCTTGTTCATGGGCCACTTCTTCTGGAGCAGAGGGTCCCAAGTCCTCACTTGTCTGTTCAGGGCTCACTTCTTCCGGAACAGAAGATTCCAAATCAGCAGCTGTTTCTGTACCTAAGTCCTCTACAACAGGAAGATTGAACCTTTTGAAGGCCTTCCGGAGGATCTCTTCTGTCTCTTGTGCCACTTTGTCAGTCTCACCAAGCATGAGCTGATTCATCCTGGCTTTACTTCTGAACTCATCTCTGCAGTCCTTGAAGATCATGTTCATTGTCTTGGGATCAATTTGAGGATATAGCTGAATAGCTATCTGCTCCCGGATCTCAAGATCTTTGGCATGAGCATTATTCTTTCTTACTTCCATTTCCTTCTCTAGGCTTTTAGGAATGAGAGATATGATCTCAATGAAAGCCTTATTGTATGTGTTCAGATATTTAACTGTGGCTTCCTGCAGAGTCTTTTGGTCTGCCTCACTGAAGTCATCATAGGATTCAGTCATTGGTTGAAGGTTTCCATCCACCGTGACCGACTTGATTATGCTCTCTAGTGACAGAGTGGGCTTTTCAACAGTTACCTCTGCCATTTCATCCTTGTCTTGGCCTGTGGAGGGCTTACCGGATCCTTTCTTCTTCTATTTCTTTACTTCTCTTACTTCCTCATCTGATTCTGTTTCCTCTTCATCCTTTTGGCTTTCATAAGCCCTTGATGCTTTTGTCTTGGATCTTTTACCGGATGCCTGGACTTCCGGTTTTGAGCTTTTGGTTGTGGAAGGTGCAGATCTCTTTGATGATCTGGTCCGGGTGGGGGTTTCAACCAGAGCACTTTCTTTGCTTTTCTCTTCTTCCTCAGCCTTTCTCCTCTTTTCCCGGCTGGCATCAAGTGCCTCTTTTGAGATGCCTAGGCCTTGAGCAATGTGCTCTACTTCTTTTCTCACTTTTCTCTTAATCTCAGGTTCCCTGAGTTCTACATGTAATTTCACACTCAGCTCCTCAAAGGTTCCAAACCTTTCTGCCTTAGGATCTTTGGGCTGACTTAGCATGTGTTGAACATGCAGCTCTACTATTTGTTCATCAACTTCATACCCCATGGGCATGATCCAGACAGTCCTTGGCTCCACTGCCTCCATTAGGCACTGATCAGTGTCAACCATAAAGCATACTGAGTCCTTGTATTTCTCAATGAGAGACTGGGGAATTCTCTCTCTTGCTTGCATCATGCTCTGAAAGTTTTTGAAGTATCCCCATAGAGCTGTATTTCTCGCTTTTGCATCCCCAAGTCCATGCAAATAGTCTCTTATCTGGACTGCAACAGGTTTGTCATTCTGCCATACCCATCCACTTGTTCCGGGTAGCTCATTCATGAAGTAAAAGAATAGACATACAATGAGAGTACCATACTTAAAGGAGTTCTTCTTGTCTTTCTTGATTTTCTGTACATTTTCCATTAATTGGCTTAGTAGTAGTTCACAAAGATCATAATCTGCATTCTTTCTTAGCATTTCATATGCTATGTATATTGCAGTTCCGGATACAGAATTCTCCCTGCTGGAGTGATAGATCTTGTATCCTATTATCATTGATGTATATTTGATATCCGGATCCGAAATATCTTCAATGGTCATTGCCCTCTTATCATATTTTGATCCGGTGGCCTCAGTTACAATGTTGTTCTTGACAGATTTGAGGATAGGTACCCCCCCGGAAGAGTATAGACCAGTTACTGCTCTAATTGCTTCTTTTGTGATCTTACAGGGTCTATCTAGCCAAAGGAAGTTGTCATGCATCCTGCTCAGTACATACCGGACCCATTCATCTTCTTCAAAGCTAGGGAAATGAATGAATTGCTCAAATTGTTTCTTCTGGATACCCTTATACTCTGGTTTGAGCTCAAAAGCATTGTCTATCAGTTGCTTGTGATAGAGGTCTCTTAATTTGAATTCCCCAAATTCCTCAATGTTTGCGTGTATGTAAACCCTAATATCTTCAGTATGTAAGACTCCGTGGGGAACACTAGAGAAGGCTCCTAGTGGATCTACCTCCAATGATTTGTAGGGATGTTTCTTGAATGAGGGGCGAGGTCTATCAGAGATCTTAACTATGTTTGGAGTATCCATTCTTCAAAGATTTGCAGTGAGGCAATGAAAAACGAAGAATACCTTATGCGCCTTCGGTTTGCACGGAGTGGTTGGATTGATTTCTTTATGCAATAGCTTTGGCAGGAGATCCTTGATGAACCTTGTTGCAGAGCTCCACTATTCGCTTCTTCTCAAGTGTAGAATGAGCAGATAACTTTTGAGAAATCCTTTATATTGCTCCGCAAACCCTAATATCTGTCTGCAATAAATGCTTCACCTGCATTATTCCGGTTTACCATGTCTGGACAGCTTGGAGTATCCCGGATTAGTCCTGATCACTGAATATCATCCGGATCTTTAAATCATGAATAAATCTAGGTAACTTATTACAAGAACATCCCAAACACTCTGTCCAATCCGCAAGACAAGATCGTGCACTTCCGGATCTCTCTGGACCTTTTTGTAATCCTTTATCATACCGGAGCACTTCCCTGAACAGGTCTAACTTAATCGAACACAGCTTCTTCATAACTCCATGCGGACCTCTGAAAACTTGACTGAAGCATCTCAGGACTTATATCTACAAACCCTTTAATCCGCATCTTGTGCCACATCCGGCACAACTTGTTTGGCTGGGGGAACAGAATCTTCTTTGAGTCTCCCCCTGAGCCTGAGCTCACTTTTTAATTTCCGGAAGAAATATCAGCACCAGAATCTGGTGCGGATCCAACCTCTACATTCTCTGAGCTTTTCTTCACCCAAATCTTGCTCATCTGATTCCTAACTTCATCCGCATTCATCTTTTGTTTACCCTTGTCTTGATTCTGAGCATACACTGGACCTCTTTTGTCCTGATTCTTGTTTCTGCAAACTTTAGCATTATGACCGGACCTATTGCAGATTTGGCAAATAACATTTCTTTGCATATTTAACTGATATCCCCTTGATCTGCATTGATTAGCCATATGACCTACTCTATTGCATGTGAAGCATCTACCTTTGAATGATTTGTTTACTTGCATAATTCTGCATTCATGGGATTTGTGTCCATACCTTTTGCAGTTGAAGCACTGTCTGGAGAAGGATGAATTAATCTGATTCATTCTCATTCTGCACTGATTAGCTTTGTGACCAAAATGGTTGCAGCTGTGGCAGTATCCATTGAAGGATGGATATCTTTGAGCATTTGGCTGTCTTACTGGAGGTCTTCTAGGCCTGCTCCTTGGATTTCCTGATCCAAGATTCCTCTGACCGGATCCGGAGCTTTCTCCTTTCTCATATCCCAAACCATACTTGTCATCAGTCCTCTTTTGACTTCCAAGAAGAACTTCAAGTTGAGCAGAACTTATCTTGAATTTCTCTTTATATTCATTTGCTGTTTGAAGGTCTCTTTTGAGAGAGGCAATTTGATCCTCAAGTTTTCCTTCATTACCTTTGGAATCTTCAAGATCAGATTCAAGGTGTCTGATAATCCTGTCCATCTGGTGGCATTCTTCTGATTTTTCTTTAAGAGATTGTCTTAGATTGTCTTCAGCCTTTCTTTTTTCTTCAATCTCTTGAGTAAACTTTATAGTTCCTGATTCCATTTCATGTCTTAACATAATGACTTCTTTTGATAACTTTTCACATAACTTGGTTTGCTCAGTCAATTCCTCACTTGTATTGCTTTCTTCACTTTGTCTTGCCAACTGTTGAAGCAGCTCCTTTCTCTTTTTCATAGAGAGACTTAATTTGTCTTTTAATTCTCTCATGAATTCATCAGCCTGTTTGAGTCTTTCCTTTAATTCACTGACTTCAGAATTTGACTGTTCAAGATCCTCAAGGGCAGTCTTGAGTTGCTCCCTTAAACCATATGCATCCATTTGAAATCCCAGATCTTCCTCAAGCTGTTAGGCTCTATAAGGAGGAACTTGGCTCTGATACCAATTGTTGATAACTGAGAGGGGGGGGTGAATCGGTTATCCTAATTATTTCCCTTATTGAACTTTCCTTTTAATTGAAGCAGCATAAAATCAAACACAAAACATTAACCATGAAATAAGAAACACATGACACAGTATTTTTGACGTGGAAACCCTGTTAAGGGAGAAAACCACGGGGTGATTAACCCAAGAATTATTCTCTGTTAGAAGAATAGGAAATTACAAAAATGGCACTTGCCAATTAGGGCTCACTGCCCGAGCACACTGCTCACAAGAGGCTCACTGCCTACAAGAAGACACACTGTCTTACAAAGTGATAAGAATCACAGTCTTGAACTGATTGGAAGCATCTGCATATGCTGGAGTTCAGTTCCGGTTAGGTTTAGTATACTGATCTGCTGCACTTCATCTTTCCTCTGTTCTTTAGTCTGCTATCCTTTCACATACCGGATCTTTCTTGCTACTTCTGCTCTACTCTGGACTTGTTCGCATATCCTCTCACACATTACACACACTTTACAACTAAATCCATCCTCTATATATATCCGCACAAGTAATTTCATCACCTTTCTAGTCGGCATCCGGAACAGTCTAGTTTCTTACAAACTTAGTTCTGTCGGCTGAATCCTTGCTCACCAAGCAATGCGGATCAAGCATATACTTGTAAATATCATCAATTATGTCGGCCAAACATGATTCATGCCTCCGCAACCTTTATCATCATCTGTAACACATCCGGAAAGTAGTCTGATACTCTGTCAGTCAGTTCTTCCTCTGTTTTCACTGTCTCTCAGGAATCCGGTACTCAACTATTCATATCTTTTTCCTTGTCCAACTCCGGAGGCTAAATCCTTGGAATATACTACTCAAGATAGTCCTCTTGACTTCCCCAGATCCGCACTGCACCAAGACACTTCCTCTGAGAGATCCGGACCAATCTGTCGGACCTTGCCACATGCTCTGTTCTTGTTCACCGGACCACAACAATCTTCAATTTGACTTCCGGTAGAGACATATCATGACTTGCGGATATGTGGGATGACCTTTGTTGCCATCAATGACAATAACCATGAATCCATATAGTGTCTCTTGCCAACAGTTTCTTCAATCTTCTCAACTTTGATATGTATTGTTTGGTTTCTCTATGTCAAACTTTGTGAAAATGGCAAAAATGACAAGCTCTAGTTCATAAGTATGCATGTCATATTATCATGGACTGTGGAAAACTCATGCCTTCTAAAGCTCTAGTTCAACTGGTCGCAGCCATAATCTTCTTCTCTGTTGCATTATCATACGGTGAGCTCACTGTTCCTCTCCATCATTGCTCTTTCATTTTTTTATATGTAACTATGATGAGGGTTTCCTTCCTGTTTGCTGGCTATGTGAAATTTCTTCTCATATGGCACAACCATGGCATGTAAACATATTTTGTAGCTTCAGTTTTTGTCTTTTTATGTAAAAAATGTGAAGTTTCTTTGTGTTTTGAAGGGTTTCATTTATATTATACAGAACTTCTTTTCTCCTTGGCGGCCATGGCTGCAACACTCTATTTTGACTTTGCTCAACTGTGTAATGCGAAAAGAAAGAAAATATTTTTAAACCTGACAAGGGTTTCATGTTTTTGTTGTGTAAACAATGTCATCATCTATGGCCATGTTTGGATAGTTTACTTACTATTTTTCTTTCTCTTTAACATTGCAAAATGCATTAGGTTCTGAAACTCGATATGGGTATTTTGCTGATAGATGTAAATGACATTATGTGCCACGGCCTCACTATGAATGTATCTTTGCATTTTTTCTCTTCACGATATAAACTCAGATTCGAAAACTGAAATAATGTTTTATCTTTATGAGCACAAATCTTCTTTCTATAGCATATATTGGCATATGGTATCTCTTTCTTCCTTATGCTATCACTATTTAGTTATAATCACTATTACTCTTTAAAAGAAGTGATGATTACATACATTGTTCTCTACCTCTCTAGCTCTACTTACTCTTTCAGAGACTTTGCATATGGAATGTGTACTATCGGTTTTGAACTTAAACTCCTCCTCTTTCCGTAGAAACATATATGTTTTCATTTCTATAACTTTACTTGCCCATTCAATGGACTGTAGCAATTAGACACTTTAGATATGATGATGAACATGGTTGTGTCATGGCATTGAGGCATTGTAACGAATGAAGGCAATACTTACTTGCTCTATATAAACTTTAACATGAACCTTTGTTGTTCCTTTTTCTGTATTCTATCATATCAAATGCAATTATGTGAGATGTCTTGGAGGACATCAATCAGGTCCACTGTATCAATTTAGCTACTCCTTTGCCACATGATAATGATGTCTTATTACAACATATGTAATGAAGTGTTCCTTTTGATTCTCTTAGAGTTTGTCAAAGACAACAATAAGCCATATGACCTGGCTGTCTTGTATTCTTCTGGTACATATCTACAATACTTATCATGTTTCTTTTATAGATATGCAATGAATGTAACATGTGATAACATTGTTCTGATGCTTAACTTATTAGTAGCAAAATGTGAGGCATAATTGGATATATTTTATCATTTGAATTTGATTCTGCCACTCCATTAAATGAGAAAATATGATGCTTGTGATGCAGAGGAACTTTGAATGGTGAAAGATAGACGGACTAGACAAGGTTCTACTTCACCTACAAGCCCAAAAATGAAGACCTTTATGCAAAAGTGGGAACAGCAGAAGGAAACTCCAGTATGATCATGGAAAGGTTGTATTGGGGTACCAAATGACTCATCCCACCCATTGGTTAAGGCAGATCACTCCCGGAACATGCACTTGCTTCACAAATCCTCTAAATGGCTTGTCTCCCTAGAAAAAGAGAACAGTCCTCTTATCTTTTTGCACAGACCTTCAAATGTCAACCTAAGACATGCATTGGATACCCATTATGCCTCTCCACAGCATACTCTAAGATGGGTATAGGTTACTTTGGAAAATGTGCTCTAAAAACGGACTGGTAATGCTGCTACAAGGGTTCAAACTCAGAAATGTCACTGTGAAATGCCACGAACAGTCATGTATAACTTCCACAAAAACCAAAATGAGCTCGATCGCTTCGGTCAGATTGTAGATAACATAGTTAAAGACATTTTCCCCAAGTTACATAAAGATCCAACGGTGGAAATAAAAGTTATGGCGTTTTCCCCAACACAGGTTACCCTAAATCAGGGTTTTGACAGTTTTTACAAGAATTGACATATCTTACACAAAACAACACGAAAATGCATGCAACAAAAAGGAAATGGAGGGTGACTGATAGGAATATCACTTACAACCAATTTGGCACCATTAATTGTCCGTACAAGTCCGTACAACTACAGAAAACAGTCAATTTCTGAAGAAATACACAATAAACAGTGTCTTTATTTATTCAAACTCCAAACCTACAATCACCCACGCCATCTCCAAAGATTACAAAGCCTTTTTAAGGCATTTCATGCTTGACTCCTCAGTTTCCAACTTCTTTCAATGAAGGAAACTAACCTATGACCTTTGATATTCCCAAAACTGTCTTTTTTAGCAACATGACTGTTTTTTCCAAATTTGTATTGACAATCTTTACATTCTTGACACAAAACATTAAACGTTGTCCTCCTAATGATCTTGACACATGAACAATTAATCAATATAACCTTGATACAATGTTGAAGCATACAATTTAATCAAAACCAAGGTGCTCCTGCACCATACTCCTCAGCATGAAGAAAACTCTTGTCCCAAGAGTTGTGTAGTCTGCTTCAAATGACTTTTGCCTCTTTATGTCTTCAACCCTGATTTGATGCCTTCTCTGCTTCCTTTTTACTTTTCAACTGTGACTCCTATTAATGGAGTTTGACTGGCTACCTCCAAGGTGCATCAGAAGTCCACTCCTTCCTGCTACAACACTTCTGTCCCTCACCTGGGAGTCCTCTCTTGCCTCTCTCCCCAAGACTGTTGGCGACAACCAATGGACCATCTTCTCTGGCCCTCTTGACAGACCTTCCTGTCTGCCTACAGCAGTGAGTGAACTTGCACCTGCAACCATAAAACTTCTCAACAAGAATCAGATAGCAAAAACCAATGCTCATCCTGAACTCCTGGTGTAGATTGCCTCCTTCGGCGCTCTATCTACACACTCAGAATCTTCTGAGCTCTGATACCAATTTGATGCAGAGGAACTTTGAATGGTGAAAGATAGACGGACTAGACAAGGTTCTACTTCACCTACAAGCCCAAAAATGAAGACCTTTATGCAAAAGTGGGAACAGCAGAAGGAAACTCCAGTATGATCATGGAAAGGTTGTATTGGGGTACCAAATGACTCATCCCACCCATTGGTTAAGGCAGATCACTCCCGGAACATGCACTTGCTTCACAAATCCTCTAAATGGCTTGTCTCCCTAGAAAAAGAGAACAGTCCTCTTATCTTTTTGCACAGACCTTCAAATGTCAACCTAAGACATGCATTGGATACCCATTATGCCTCTCCACAGCATACTCTAAGATGGGTATAGGTTACTTTGGAAAATGTGCTCTAAAAACGGACTGGTAATGCTGCTACAAGGGTTCAAACTCAGAAATGTCACTGTGAAATGCCACGAACAGTCATGTATAACTTCCACAAAAACCAAAATGAGCTCGATCGCTTCGGTCAGATTGTAGATAACATAGTTAAAGACATTTTCCCCAAGTTACATAAAGATCCAACGGTGGAAATAAAAGTTATGGCGTTTTCCCCAACACAGGTTACCCTAAATCAGGGTTTTGACAGTTTTTACAAGAATTGACATATCTTACACAAAACAACACGAAAATGCATGCAACAAAAAGGAAATGGAGGGTGACTGATATGAATATCACTTACAACCAATTTGGCACCATTAATTGTCCGTACAAGTCCGTACAACTACAGAAAACAGTCAATTTCTGAAGAAATACACAATAAACAGTGTCTTTATTTATTCAAACTCCAAACCTACAATCACCCACGCCATCTCCAAAGATTACAAAGCCTTTTTAAGGCATTTCATGCTTGACTCCTCAGTTTCCAACTTCTTTCAATGAAGGAAACTAACCTATGACCTTTGATATTCCCAAAACTGTCTTTTTTAGCAACATGACTGTTTTTTCCAAATTTGTATTGACAATCTTTACATTCTTGACACAAAACATTAAACGTTGTCCTCCTAATGATCTTGACACATGAACAATTAATCAATATAACCTTGATACAATGTTGAAGCATACAATTTAATCAAAACCAAGGTGCTCCTGCACCAGCTTGATACTCACTTGTCTTTGCAACTTGCTTACTAGTTTACAATGAATACTTCAATTGGACTATTGATCATGGATGAGAAAGCAATCTTCAGATAGTCAATACTTGTGAACACTTACTCCTTTATCAGTCTGATGATTACAAATGCATTGTATACTCCTGATTATTAACATGCCTAAGAATGTCATTTTCATAATAGTTGGAGTAGTGCATAAGCTATTATATGCCTTGAATTTTGTCCTCCATTAGTTCAGGTCATGCTCTTGGTTGCATTTCATACTTTGAAGTGAAATCATGGTCATGTCTTTGAAATGGGACTGATGCATATGATTGTCTTGCTTAATCATCTAGCTTGTCATGTGAATGTCATCAATGATCTTCCTCTTCTATTCATCCCTTCTAAGATCAAGGGGCAACAGCATGCTAGGCTCAACCCTTGTGGGAGCCCATTTGACACCACATGCTGAATGTCTTCAATCAACTTCATGATTCGTCTTATACCTACACATGAAACAAACATATCAGAATAAAACAATGATGCTCTTATATTTGCTTCTCTTCAGTTCCATTTGTATATGGATGCTCTCATTTGATGAATGCATTACAACTAAAGTATTATGTCTCTCTTGATTGATGAAGGATTTTCATAACCATAGCTTCTAATGGGACCTTCCTGCATTTTTTTCAGGTACATGCCAAGGTCAGGAGCAGGACTGGAGGCTACTACGAAGATCAACCAAAACAAGGCAATGATGGCTATGTCTTTCCCTCCTCTTCATTAGATGCATAGTATTTTATTTATATTTGCATGACTTCAACTATAACCCATGGCTTGTGTGGGACATCTGATATGTCTTAGCTTCCTTTAATGCAATGTTTGTTCTCTTATGTCTTCAAAATTGTAAATGAATAATCACTGTGGTGAATGGATACTTGTCTCTTTTACTGATCTGCAATGCAATGAATGATTTGAAACTTTTCTTTTCTTCATCTGAAGAACTGAACTGTATTTGTCGTAATAACTGTGCAACTAGCATACAACAGAAATAAATCAAACCTCATTCAAAAATGATAAATGATCAATCTGCTCAGCCAATTTTTGAGCTGTGTCAAAAAATGGTAACAAATACAAATAGATGATGGCTGTCAAGGATGAAGAGCCTGCCAATGGTTAGCTATAGAAGTCTCAGTGGACTTGCAAGTAAAGAAAATTAGAACTCTATTCTTGGAACAACATACTGCCCTTGAATTTTGGGGATGTGATAGATGCTTAAGGCTAAAGCAAGATTGTTGGGGCTAAGGATGCCTAAAAGGGAAAAAAATTGAACCAGAGAGCACTAGAAACCCTCAAACCAAAAGATAAAAAACAAATATCACCAATCACCAATCACCAATATCAAATGGCCAAAAATGGTCACCAAAAAACCGTAAAAAACTTTCTTTCACAATGGCAAATATTCTTTCAAACTCTTTACGGTGAGCTGCAGATGAATGAGCTAATAAAATAGCTCTAGTAAAGGCCACCCAGCCAAAAAATTCCTGCAGAACAAGTGTATGGACCCAAAAAATGCATAAATGTTTCCCAAAAAATGAGCAAACCCACAAACCAACAAACAAAAGTGAACCCTTGAAATGGCTAGGTGCTAAAATTGCTCAATACAAAAAGCATTTCACTAACCTTCCTGTGATACCATAGTAGAGAAGCCAAAATCTAGAAGAGAGAACTAAGATGAACTTCCACAAAGCATAAGCCCATAAAAGCCAAAATGTAAAATCAAGATATAATGAAAATGTACAAAGAACCTTACATATGTAGGTAAGGAGAATGAGGTGAGAAGGAGAGAACCGACTATGACTAACTCTCAATGTGATGATTACATGTGTGCATATGTATATAGGATGATGGACAAATGTCTCCAACCTCCCATAAGGTGGAATGTCACAATGACTAACCTCATGTGCACACATGTGGTGAGACAAAAAAGTGACTAACCTCAAAAAGTGAACTTAACCTTTAATGTCAAGCTTAAGTTAGACTTAGCCACTAAGTGTGACTTAAGCCTAGGCATGGGTTAGGATAAACCCTACACTCTAACAATGTTAAGTGATATATTGTTTAAAATGGTATGCCACCTTTGGATGCAATGAATCCACCAAGAACTAATATAATTAGAAGTGCAAATGTTCCAAATGTAATCCAGACTTGAAATAATTGAACATTCCTTGTAGATTTTGTGTTTGCAAAAGATATTAAGCCTTTGTGGATATGGGGTTATTGAGCATCTCCTCTCATGTATGCTCAAAATGCCATTGCAGTGAATGGATTTCTAGCAAACTATTGGAAAAAGGTTAGGAGCAAACTAAATTAAAAATATTGAAATGAATTCTATCAAATAGTCCACATGGAATATTTTTGTTCTATTTTAATTTTATTCAAATAAATTCCTTTGTTCTAATGTTATAATAGATGTCGGTACCTTGTTTTGTAGACTTATCAATATACTCCCAATCCACACCAAATCTGAACCTTAAAATGGAGTATGGGCATTTGCTAAAGCTTATATGGCTAGGGAACTTTTCCAATGTCGTAATTGCAAATATCTTCATAAAAATATGGGATGCAATAATTTTTTGGATAACATAAATTGATTTGTTGAGAATGCTTTAGAAACTTTTAAGCAATGAGAAGTTGGTTCTTGGGATTAGGAGGGTTTTTTTTTTAAGACATCAAAATGATAGAAAACTTGGTAAAAAGGATTCAAAAAATAGAAATAAGATAAAAATAAAAAATGGTAAAATGGATTGAACAAGAATAGAAATAAGATAAAAATAATCAGTCAGATCAAGTTTAGGAATCCAAATTAAATAGAAACTTGAAAATGTTCTTCTGGATATGGTTTCTAATTATTGAAAACTAGGATCATTTAGTTGTAGAATTTTTCAAGTTTTAATGTATAAGAGTGCCAAATATGTACCATGAAAAGTATGAATTCTATAGATTGATGATTATCCTATGTGGAGTAGACATTGATAAATTCAATCTTGATCCTAATCATCAAGCACTTGTTAATTAGTTCAATAGAGGTCATGCAAGAATTGAGAGAGAAATATCCCGATTAGATTATACAAAGGATAAAGAAGCTAATGAATAATGTAAGACTATGATCTATGAGGATGTTTCTTTGGAAAAAAGGTGACCTTATCATGCACCAAACTATGAGAGCATTTCAAGCATCAAATTTAACAAATATCATGTCAAGGCTATTCCCAAGTGCCTAAAAATTCTATCAAGAAAACTAGCTCTAACCATCCAGTAGTGTCATACTTAGATAGAGGGGATCTATAGTTGTATGATCATGTTGGTTATGTAGGACACAACACTAGAAACTTACATGGCAAACCTTATGGTTCTTTATATCTATTCCCTTCCTGAAGGGGAGGGCCACTTCTAGGAAGGAAGGTGTGTAGGGGGACGTCGGTCTTGTGGTTGGTGGAAAAGCACTCAAATGATGCTCTCCATCCCAAGTAGATGACAATCCAAGACTTATGAAGACATATATCAAAACTCCAAATGTAGTATATTCATTATATGACTTTGATACTAGTCAAAATTTTATGTATACTTATTCTTATTGCCATGAGAAAGATATTGTATTTGTGAAAGTGAAAGATTTCACTAACATGCTATCTTTTAATATGTCGAAATTTTTAGTTTGAAAATATTTAGAAAAGATATGCTTTTTATTTATTTGATTATGCAATTGAGTAATATGTTAGAAAACAAATGATTATGATAATTATGCTAATTTACTTTCTAGTAAATTTGGTGAGTAAATATGGGTAATATGAGAAGACATGTTGCATATGGTATCAAAGCTACCAGGTTCAATATATGAACCTATGAGCTCACTACATTAAATCTTTTTCGGACATTAACAGTTGCCAATGTTTGAATGTTCTTTTACTGGAATGGTAAGAACAAGAATAACCCCAAGGAAGAAGGTAATAGGAAATGGATGTTACCTAAATGCTATGAGTGAGTAAGCCTCAAGAATGAAAATCCTAGGCAAAACTGGTTACCTAGAAGGCACATGTTTAACTAACAATGATTGTGAATGGATTTTGACATGGATGGGCTCCAATATGCTTTGATCATGAAGGCCTAAACCTTTTCCTTGATAATTCATGTGTTGGAGCATGCAATGGGCAGTGGAATGCTTATTGTTTGGAAACAAGATGCAAGTACATTATTATATGGGGGAGGATGGATGGTGGGTATGACTTGTTCCTCTCATGTGAGAGAACCACCATAGATGAAGGTGTTGGAACTGAGAGGATAAGGTGATGACTGTGGGTTGGGTTTGATATGGATGGGTTGATTTTGAGATGGTAATGGATCAAGAGAGGAATTATATGGGATATTTGGATCTTGATTAGGATGGGGAGGTGTTTTGACATGCTTTGGACTAGGCTCTTGACATAGCCAAATTTTTTTGGAAGATGTGATGAAGCAGGAGTGTTTGTCTTTCATCAACACTTGGATATACTCCTCTAATTGGGTAGATGGAGGGATGATGGATGGCTCATTTTTGGGGACTCAAGATTCTATGGGTGTGATAGGATTTTGGAGAGCTGTGGTAGGTGTTAGATGGGTGACAACATCGTTAACAATATGCTTAGTTGATTTTGGATTAGTGGGGTGGTATGATTCCTTAACTTTGTTTTTATAGTTTTAGTTGAATTTCTTTGCTAGGAGTCCTTGGAGGAAACTTGAAAAAAACTATTTGGATTCAATGGGAGAATTGGATCATGGCTAGCGTGGTTTGGTTGGTGGATGGTGAGATGGCAAATTTGGGCAGAAGGGATGACTAGATTAAGGAATTAGGTAAGAGGTGGAGGTGATAGGGATGTCATATAAGGATGAGTTACAGGATGTGGTATGGGGTTGCTATATGGATGGGGTATAGATTGGGTTTCCCATGTCAAGGGTACCATAAGGATGGCCACAATATATGTAATTAAGTGTGGCAAGGTAGCTAGTGCTAGCTAATTTGTGGTTAAAGGATACTTGCATGTTCATAGGTGGGCAATGGGAGTTTATGGAAAGCTTGATTGCAATAAGGTCATCAAAGTTTCAATTTCACATTTGTCTTGATAAACAAGACTATCATCATCATCAATTTTGAATGGATTCATGATGTTTGACTTGGAGTTTGACAAATTTGGATTTGATGACTTGATGTTTTGATTTTCTAAGAAAATTGGGACTTAAAGATTTTCTTTGATATCAAAATAACCTTAGATTTTGGATTTGGCTTTGATAGAGTATTGATTGATTTGATTAGATTGATCAAGGTCAAGGATGCATGACAATTGATACGTAGATGGATTGGTTGATTTGATTGGGCCTAAGGCCCCTTGATGGGTGATTGATTAATGGTTTTGATTAGACCAAGGGTCTTTTCAATGTTTGATTTGATGGATGAGGGAGGTTGGGCTTGTTATCACAAAAAATGCCCTAGAATCACTATAGCTACCTGTGTAGGACAAAGGTGCTTGTCTATGGAGGTGCTTTTTTAAGTACATACATGCCACAATATTAACTAAAGCGATTTTTTACACAAAGGCACATGTTTATCCCTATAGGCGCTTGTTTAGAGACATAGGTACTTGTTTATGAAAATAGGGCCTCAACTTGATGTTAGGGATTTGATTTGATGGGTTTTGATGGATTTGATGGGCATGGATTAGGGATTAGGTCTAGGACCCTTGGATGATAATTATGATGGATTTACGATGGATCATGATTAGGGTTTAGATGATTTGATTTGGGATTTGGTGAGGGTTGATGGTTCAAGTCCTTAACCAATTTTGACTTTCAATGGATGAATTTTTATTAAGCATTCTATGGGATTTGATGCTAATTTATGGATTAGATGAATCTAGTTGGATAATGGATAATGGATGAAGGTTTCATTGGATGGGGTTAGGATTTGGATAATGGTGAGTTGGTAATGGTTTGATTAGTGATGGTTAGATTAGGATGATTGTATGGATGGGATGAATGGACTGGATAGATTGAGGATTGACGAATGAAATTAGGATAATGGATTGGGGTTTGGGTGAAATGATAAATGGAATTTGGATTAAGGATGACTATGAATTAGGGGATCATGAGGATATGAATGGATTAGGGTGCATGGATTGAATAGAGATTTGGATTAGAATGCTTAGGGATGATTTAGTATTAGGGATAAATGGATGAGATGATTAGTGTTAGGATATGGGTGAAATTTGATTAAGTGGTAGATGGAGTTTGATTAACGGTAATGATTGAAATTTATTAGTGATAAGTGGATGAGATTATTAGGATATTGGATTGGATTAGGTGATGGATGGGGTTTGATTAGGATTAGGAGAATGATGAAATTTGACTAGTGTAGGTGAATTGAATTAAGGATTTGGATTAGATGGGTGATGAAATTAGATTAAGGGAAGTGGATTAATGGGTGTAAAGTTCAATGATGGGATTTGATTAGCGACAATGATGATGATTAGGGAGATGGTTAAGTGGATTAGATGGATGGATTATGATTAAGACCTTGATTGCATTGGGAATTTTGATTTGGATTAGGGTCCTTGATGATGGATTAGGGATGGGATGATTAGCTTAAGGATTAAGCTCAAACCTTGGATTAAAGAACTGATTGGGATAATGATTCAATGCATTAAGCAAGGTTAAGGGATGGTATGGATGATTAGTGGATAATTAGGATGATTACGATGAGGCGGATTGGGTGATCAGGATGGCTTGATGGATGCTTTACCTTTAGAAATTTGCAAACAATAATTTTCATGCACAATATGCACAAGTTTACAAAAGATTTTTATTTTAGATTTTGTATTTGGAGGGATAGAACAATTTTTGACAAATGAAAACATTCCAAGCACATGAACAACCTAGATTATTCAAGTAGGTGTGTCAATTTCCATGGGCCCACAAATGCACTATCTACCAAGCTGCTGATAGCTAGGGAATGTAAGGTCATGTACCACCTATAAACCCCTTACTGTAGAGGCCAACACCTTTCCCACACTGAACTCTATCTCAACGAACTTAGAAATGCAGCATGAGTAACTTCATGGGCCTAATTGGTATCTAATGCATCACAAAAAAGAACAAATGAAAGGTCTTCAACTAGGCTAAACAAGGCTTCTTCGGGCATCCCCAATATATGCAATGTATGAAGGACTAAAGTCCATGTGGTGAGGGGCATGTCAAGGCATGGTTTGAAAGGTTAACCCACTCTCCAACTTCACTTTGCAAAGTATAAAGTTCTTTCAAGCAAGCCCAAGCGATAATGTCCCCCAATGGGAGAGTCTTTTGATTCTCTCTCGAATTTGCATACCCCATCAAAACATGTGGGTTATGGTTGTCCTCCAAGGTAATCAAATCCTTGGGCAAGCCTACTGGAGGAAATAATCCTAGGTGCTTTCGATCCCTAAGATCAACTTTTAACGTGAAGGAAGAGCATACACACATGAGGTTATTAGGATTAACATAGATCAAGTCAAAGTTATTTTTATCTCCAAGGTCACCCAAAGGCATGAGGAGAGAGTATACACTTGCGACTTGATCTTAAAAAAAGCATACAAGATTCATTTACTCTTTAGAAAATGAAATGTACCTAATGATTTAGTGATGAAAAGATGTGTCCTTCAACAAGTGTGGTACACACACAAGTTAGTAGCTTGATTTATATTCTCTTGGAAAATGATACCTACACCAAAAGATGTTAGATAACAAAGCACAACATATAATTATTAGTTCCAGGGGTTAGCAAGCTCAAATCCCAAGAAAATATGATTTATAATCAAATAAAGACAAAGGTGTTAAACAAAGCTATAGATCAAATTTTATGAAAATGTTTCTTTACACACAAAGGTGCTCATCCACTTATAAAGGTGCTCAAGCATGAAAACATGCATAAAATGTAAGATTTTGACAAAAATCCAACAAAAAATAGGGTTAAACATGGATTTTGATGAATTTTGGCAGTAGGACCCCTTGGAAAAGTGTTCCCCTATCAAAAAATTTAATTCTATTTTCTCCAAAATTGATATAAATGTGATTTATGATGCCCAAATAGAAAGACACTCATTTATGTTATGTAGACACTTGAATTTTATAGAAATTCTCATCCATGATTAGGGCTAAGAAAATGACATTTTGGGCTACAAAAAAGATGGTTAGAGGTCAAAATGAAGGGTTGGGATGACATGAAACATGTTAGGATGATAAAGCCCTATAGAATAACTTGATTAGGTGCCAAAAAAGTGATTTCTAAGACCGAAATGAAAGATTAAAAATTTGACAAGCTGGGCTCCCAGGCCTAATATATAGGTTCTTGTTTAGGTCACATAGGTGCTCATGTAGATATAGAGGTGGTCAAGTATGATTTTTAGCCAAAAAATGTGATACAAAGGCACCTAAACATGTCATAGAGGCACTTAGCTGGACCCTACAAGCTACAAAAGGCTAAGAAACAATAAAAGATGATTAGATAAGGACCAGGGGGTCCCACTGGGCAAACAAAAATGTGTATATACAAAAAAAATTAATATGATATTAACCTATTCCATTCATTAACTAATGCAACCTCATGATTGTGCTAAAGGAATGCATAATACAAATGAAGTCAAATGGCTAACAACATGTGCAAACATTAATCAAGTTGGATGTGCTCCTTAATGTTGATTGCCCCTCAAACTAGCAACATAACCTTGCATAACTTGGAGACTTGTAAATGACTTGGTTGAGGTTGAACTTATAGATTTTTGGGATGATGGATGGAGGGTTAGGATTTATTTGGAAGATCAAGGGTGGAGATTGGCTAAAAGGAATGGGTTGATGAGAGGCCACCAAGTGGCATAGTTGGTTTGGAGGTCAAGAGGAGTCCTTGGATTGAGGGGAGATCATGGGTGGAGATACCCATGTGATCATGTACAAAATCTCATGCTTGTGTACATGTTGGAAGATGTGAGGGATTTGAATGGGTTAATGATGGGTTAAGATTGTGCAAGTGAGATTAAGTTGATTCAGTGATTTTAACCAACTTAATCCAAAATACACAAAATAGGGAATTAAATAAATATGAAAATATTTATTTAATTTTGGATGAGGATAGGGATATTAGATAAATGAATATTTATATAATGTTGGATTATACAAGATGGAGGATAAATAATTAATTTGATCACTTATGCTAAGAAGAGGTACATATGAATAGTGATGAGTAGTGATTTAATAATAAAATATTATTTAATCACTATCAGAAGGGGAATTGGATAATTACTTGTCTTAATAGGGATTTATCCAATTAAGTATACAAGAAAGTGGTCTAATGATGTCTTGATTAGGGCTAGAACTAGTGAAATGATGAGCTAATGATTTTAGATGTCTACATATGTTATTTGGATTTTAAATCTTATAGAGACCTTTTCAGCAGCTTTGGTTTGGGCTTCTTTAGGGAATCTAAGGTTAATCCACAATTGGAAACTTACTTCAAAATAGATGGGAAGCCTCACGTGCCACAAATATTCTTCTGTCAGATCATGTTCAAGCTAGGTTGCAATAGGCTAAAGTATTAAAGCAGTTATCATTAATAAAAAGAACTTGGACAACACAACATGCTCTTTTCCACATTTCTGACAACTGACCAAAAGAAAATTTGATTAGTAAAGGTAATCTTAAATAGTTACTTTTTGCCAACATTAATGATTTGTTCATCCAGATCACACAATTGCACTTGTCCAAGGCTTATGTGTATCATCTTTTATTTAACAAAGACTCTAAGGGAAAAAGACTTTAGGAGCTCAAGGGCCAAAAAGAGAACCCAAGCCAACAAAAGCCATCTAATTGGCTACAGATACAATGTCTTTTGCCTTACTAGAGAGGGGTTAATATTTTTTATATTAATTACTATTAAATATTTATTCAAATTATAAATTACATCTCCTGAGTAAATTACTATTCATTCTATTTATAATCCTATTATTTCATCATAAAGGAAAAGAGTAACTATTGACAAATTAGGTGATTTACACCACCAGCACATCTATGTAATAATGTTTTCCAATGGCCACTAAAACCTCAGAGCCTTCAGCTAAAAATGGACACTTCCAAGCAACCTAAAAAAATTTCATCTAACTAAACAAGCAATTATTTTAACTATCATATCTAATATTTTATGCAATGTCACCCATTTCTACGAGGTCAGAAGCTACTGATAATTGGGAGAGGTGATCAAATCATGGAAAACAAATACCAAAAATTAAAAAATAAGTCAAGAGTGTCACAACCTACTTTTATCCCTCTAGTATAATTTGTGATCTATCCGAGTTTGATTAGATTTTTAGTTTTAGAGAAGATATTAACGACCTTTCTAAATTAGAGAAAAATCAAATAATGTCAAGTCATCGTAAAAATAAAATAATAATAACAATAAATAAATGATTTTTATTTTAGACAATTTAAAGTTTTAGATAAATAAAATAAAAATTTAAAAGGGTACACTTCTAGAAAAAAAGAAATAAATGAGGATTCAACTTCCCCATTTTCCAAGGCAATTTTCAAACAAAACATTTAATTTTAAAATGAGATTTTCTCCATGAATTTATTTCAATTGAAAGGAGGCATTAAATTGGAATTTAACTTCCCTCATCTTCCAAGTCAATTTTCCAAATAGCATTTATGGATAAATTGAAGTTTTCCACCAAAATTTATAGTAATTTGGAAATGGGTGTGAAGGCATTAAATTATTAGACTTGACTTCCAAAATTTCCACCATGTGCTTGGACAATTATGTGCTAGATGAAGGTAGAATTTCTCTATAAATAGGACAGATTGATGAAGGGAGGGACACACTTGGTTTTTGGTTTCTTGGCTGGAGCATTTTGTAAGAATAACCCTTCCTCCCATAATTTTGGTTCTTGTCTTTTGAAGTTTTGTTAATAGTTCATTATGAATTTCATGAGTTTTATTTTTATTTTTATTTATTTATTTATTTTTCTCCAATTTAGTATTGGGCTTATTTTGATGGAATGTCTTAAAATAATTACAAGTTGACAAGTGACACACTATTGTGCTAAGTTTGGTTCATGAAACAAAATAAATACCAGCTATCCTAATTTAATATAGCTCAATTATATGCTAGTTGTTTGCATTATTTAACTAGCCTAGATCAATGTAAATAGATTGTATTCCCTTATTTAGGCATACCTAGAGTTGCTCAAAGTTTTCTGTCAAACATATTGTACGAGATAATTTAATTATAGTCCAAGCTTTTTGTAATAAATCTACAACTTACTTAGGGAATCAACATCAAATCCCATCGACAAATAAGAAATTAATTACAATTTGAAATCATTAAAGAGAGAATTTGTGCATAAGTATTTGTGAGGAAAATTAATTGCAACTTGAAATCATTCAAGAAAGAATTGTGCATAAGTTTTTAATTACAATTTAAAATCATTCAAAAGGGAATTGTGTGTAAATTTCTCTGAAGGCTTTGGTGATTGGAAGTGGCACTTTTCATGGGCTTTTCCACTTAGCGTGGGAGGCTAAGGGGAGGCCGCCCCTGCTGTTCGGCCTCTTTGAGGCATTCTGTCAAATAGTTTGTGTGCCATGACTGTGCTTCCACTCTTTGCACACATGTCTACCAGGTCACTTGCAACTTTAACATCTGACAAAATTCCCCCTTTCATTGTGTTATGCCCTGGACCAAAGCTCTGATTTTGGCTTAGGCAGGGAGGACACTATCAAAGGTTATGGAATCTGGCTTTATGCCTGCCAATTACTATTGCTTGAATATTTTTAACGCCTTTTCAATAAACCCATTTTGTGCATAATCTATCAAACAGTTAACGTGCCTTGTCTGTGCTTCCTCATTTTTGCATATATGTATACCAAAGTATTTTCAAACTATAATATCTAACAAATTTTCCCCTTCCGTTATGCTTTGATAGAAGTCCATACCCTGTTCGAAAATGCCATTTGAGCACAGGTAGGGAGGATACTGGTAAAGGTTGTAGAATTTGACCTTACAGTTGCTAGTCGCATTCGCTTGAAGGTTTCTTAAGCCTTTTTCAACTAATCCATTTTGTGCATACCCTGCAATTATTGTATTCTGTAGAAGACATCTCTTTGAGGCATTTTGTCAAACAGTTCGCATACCTTAACTGTGCTTCCACACTTTGCATACATGTCTACTGGAGTCTTTCCAACTTTAATATCTGACAAAATTGCCCTGCCATTTTGCTTGATGGATGGCCATTCCCTACCCAAAATTTCCACACTGGCACTGGAGGGCGCTGACCAAGATTGTGAATTTGATCTTACATCTGCCGATTGCAATTGCTGAAAGTTCCTAATGCCTTCTCAACAAATCCATTTTTGTGCATATCTTGTAAATCATTGCATGATTGATAGGCCAGTGTTCCAAATAGAGTTTTGGGGATGAATTTAAGGGTTTAAACTAATACATGTATTTCATTCAACAAATACATAATCCAGACATGGTCACTGTTGTTGGTAGTGTTATATGATTGGGCTGGAGAATATTGGATGGTAAATTTGTCAGTTGAAATTCAACCTAATTGAAATCATAAACATTTTAATTTATATCCCCTAAACCCATGTTTATTACTAAATTAGATGTTGACCTTTAAGCTGTCCAAATTGTAGTAAGTAAAGTGAAATGGTAGATTTGGATTTCTTTTGTTGCCATCTCCATAACATAAAACTATAGCTGTTGTTCAAGTCTAGTTAATTACAAATATTGAATCTCTGGAACTCTATAAATTAAATCTTCAGTAAATCACTTTAGCACTAGTTAACATGGATGATTAGCCTCTATAATGGAATTGCCTTCTGAAAATATTTTGGGACTATCAAGTAAGTGGGAAAATGGATCACCTTACTTGACACACAAGTCTTGGGTGGGTTAATGTTGGTGTATAAATTCATACGAGTTATACCTAACTTAATCATAGTTAGTGGTTTCCCTCACATGTGGAAATACTAAGTCCTCTTGTTGAGTCATTAGTCGATGCATCGATCCATCTTCGACACATCGCTGTTATTTTGGAGGGAGGTTAAACCTTGAGCTATTATCTTGGTTCCTATATCATCACCTTTCCTATTCTCGTGGAGACTTGTTCCTCAAGATTCACCTATTTATACCAGTGTTCGGTTGTAAATCAATCAGTTTGTTTTCAATACATTGCATTCATGTTTGATTTCTGCTCCATGATCTTGGACTTTTGCTCACACATGGTATCAGAGCGGTTGGAATAGCATCAAATCATTTGCTTGTTGATTACATAGCTCCATTGGTGAATCTCTGCAACTCTTCTTGCATGCTAGGTTCAATCTGGCCTTCTATCACTGCATATTGAGGAGGTAAAGTTTTGTTTCAAAGCACATTTGAAACAGGATTTTTTGTAGGTCATAATCGTCATTGGGAGTGCTCATCGACTCTCACCCCAATGAGGTCAAATCATAGCCTCAAAAGCCTCAACAAAGGTGATGATTTTTATGTGGTATTCATGCCTCACATAGAGCCCAATTTTTATTTGGTGACATGCTTCACATAGAGGTCGAACCATGTGCTCATCACGCCTCATTGAAGGAGGCTAAAATCACCCATGTAGTTGCATATGCATTTTTAGCCCTTGGTCACACCCAACCACAGGGGGCTTAATTTTTTCCCTATCAAGTTTTTTTTCTCCATATATTAGTTTGCACAAAATTTTATTTTCAAGCACTGAAAATATTTTTAAAGGTGTAAATTTTTGCATATGCAAAAATTGTAAAGGCTGTAACTTTTTCATACGATCTTGTAATCGAGTCATTCAAAAGGCAAAAGTGCCTAATTTTTCATCCTCTATCATTCTAGCCTATCAACGTACTATGATTGTAAAGTTCTAGTGCAAGTTAGTTTAGAGTGACAAAAACACTTCTTTAATAAATTATACAATTTGGGGGGAAACTACAAATAATCAAGGGGGGAAATCTATGTGTTCATATTGCACACTTCTTAGGGAAGTGTTTTTTGTGAGTGTTACCTTTTTCATGTCTCA
This sequence comes from Cunninghamia lanceolata, assembly GCA_027924645.1. NCBI lineage: Eukaryota > Viridiplantae > Streptophyta > Pinopsida > Cupressales > Cupressaceae > Cunninghamia > Cunninghamia lanceolata. The sequence goes on along the minus strand of BSBN01000112.1, from coordinate 16,569,077 downwards.
CTTTCACTTTCTCTATTTTCTCTTTTTTCTGCATCTACTATCTGCGTGACTAAAAGGCATAATGGAGTCTACAGTTCCTATTCCTCCACTAACACCTTTCAATTATCAAGATTGGAAGCTTAAAGTTAGTCTTGTGCTAAAAAAGAAGGGCCTATATAGGATAACTATGGGAACAAAAAAAAATCTAATGCGGCTAAAGAAAAAGAAAAGTTTTTCAACAAATGTGATCAAGCATTTGGCTTTCTGTGTTTAAATCTATCTCCAGAATTATTGTTTCATGTCCAAAATTTAACTACACCTAATGAAGTGTGGGATACATTAGAAAAACTATTTAGAAAAATTGATGAACTCAGAAGTCATGAATTGGAAAATCAGCTCTTAGGTCTTAGTCCTAGAAATTATTCAACTTTAGAAGATTTCTTCACAAAGTTTAAATCTTTAAAGTTATAGTTAAAAAATTGTGGAATTGATAAGAAAGAGGATCAATTAATCTTTTCAGTACTTTCCAAATTAGGTCTAGAATTTTCTATGTTTGTATCAACTATCTATTCTACTAAAAGTGCTCTTGGAGCATCATGGAAAATGCCCACTCTAGATAAATTCATTTATGATCTCACAAGGAAATAGGAAAATCTAATTCAGATGGGTTCTTTGAAGTCTACGAAGCCTCAGGCTCTAATTGCAGGGAACGACAAGCCACAAACTTCAAATGGGAAGAATAACACTAAGAAGGAAAAGGATAGTAAGAAAGAAGATAAAATTGATGATATCAAAAAGGATAAATTTTCGCAACAAAGTAAGCACATTACAGAGAGGATAATATGTGCCTTTTGAAAAAAACCAAGGCATGATGAACATAAGTGCATGAAGAAGCAAATTGAAAGTCTCTCAAATATTCTCAAAAACAATAACATTGGACTACCCGATTCTATCAAAGCATCTACATCAACTCAGGATAATAACAAGGACAAAGAGAAATCAAAAGGCAAATCTTTAGTTCTTACGTCATCTTCATCTTCATCTCCAACATGGATTATTGATTTTGGTGCTACTCATAATATGGGTTCTTCTTAGGTTGCATCCATATCCTTAGAACCATCCAAAATATCTTTAGTCAACTTAGGTGACGATACCCCAACATTGGTTAAAGGGAGAGGGTATGTTGAAATCGAAGGAGGGATTTTTTAAAAAGTTCTTAGTGATCCTTCACTGTCAACTAATCTCCTTTCAATGTATCAAATAACACACTTAGGGAAGGGTATGAGAGTTCATTTCTCTCCAAATTCAATCAAGATAAGAGAACTACAAATTAATAACTTAGTTTCTATAGGGGAAGCCAATCATTAATCTAGATTGTATACCTTCTCAAGTTTTGCTACAGATATTTCTCCAAAGGCACTACTAAGTCATTTAGATGAAGTTAGTAAATTATGGCATGAATAGTTTGGCCACCTTAACTACCGTTATCTCGAATAACTATGACAACAAAAAATGGTTAATGGATTACCAAAAGTCAAGTTTTCTAAAGGACTATGTGAAGGATGTGCACTTGGTAAACATCCTGAAGCAAAGTTTGACAAAAGAGAAACTTGGAGGGAAAAACAAGTCTTAGAACTTGTTCATAGTGATGTTTCCAGAGCTTTTCCACATCTTTCTTTTACAAAGGCTAGATATGTTATCTGATTTATCAATGATTTCTCAGTTTTACATGGGTCTACTTCCTTAGGCAAAAATCGGAAGTGTTTGATTCTTTTCAAGATTTCAAAGCTTTGGCTGAAAAATAGTTAGGGAAAGTCATCAAGATTCTTTAGATAGATAATGGTAGAGAATATCTTAATAATATTTTTGAATAGTTTTGTACAATAGAAGGGATATAGTTGCAACGCATAGTTCCATTTACCCCTCAACAAAATGGTGTAGCAGAACATAAAAATAGGTCTTTAAAAGGAGATAGAAAACTATATGATTCATTCTAAAGGGTTAACACCATCTTATTAGGTTCAAGCTATCAATTGTGCATGTTATATTTAGAATAGAGTTCCTCATAAAGTCTTAAAAGGAATCACACCCTTTAAAGGTTGGAAAGGATGGAAACTGACAGTTGATCAGTTCAGAGTTTTTGGTTCACCTGCTATGGCCCGCATTCCTAAAGAACATCGCAAGGCAATGGATGCAAAATCCAAACCTTGTATCATTGATGGATATCTAGAAGGTGTTAAAGGCTATCATCTACTACACCCAACCACACATGAGTTGTTCATCGAGCGAAGTGTCAAGTTTCAAGAAACAGCCCTTGAAAAAATTCTTGACATTCCTCGACATACTATTGCTTCTCCGAATCATGAAAATACCTCTGATACATCATTTCATTTGCAGCAATTTTATAGTTCAGAAAGTAGTTCTTCTTCTTCTTCTAGTTCACATAGTGATGATATAGAGAATTCATCTTCATCAAGTTCAGGTATTGAATTAGAAGTTAACATATTTTCACCAAACTCACCCACATCAAGATCTTCACAAGTAGATTCTTGGGTACAGACTACTGTAGTTAACAGACAGAATCAGATAGATTTTCAGGGAGAATCTCATGCTTTCTTTGCTTCAGTGTCTGATCCACAAACATTTAAAGAAGCATCAAGCATACCTGAATGGGATGTTTCCATGAATGAGGAATATGATTCCTTAATCATAAATCACACTTGGGACTTAACTTCTCTTCCTAAGGAAAGAAAAGTAGTTCAATGTAAATGGATATATCAGACTAAATATGCAGTAGATGGGTCAGTTGACAAGTACAAAGCATGGTTAGTTGCAAAAGGCTTTTAACAAGTCGTATGAATTGACTACACAGAGACCTTTGCACTTGTTGCAAAGACGACTTCAATCACACTCACACTTGCTATAGCTGCAACACATGGGTGGTCAGTACATCAAATGGATGTAAAGATTGCCTTTCTTCATGGAGACCTTGAGGAGGAGATCTACATGGAACAGCCACTAGGGTTTGTTCACGATTCATCCTTAGTATGTATGCTAAGGAAATCTATCTATGGTCTTAAACAAGCACCCAGGGCTTGGTATGGGAAGATGGATTCCTACCTTTTATCTCTAGGATTCACTCGATACAATTCAGATCCCAATGTGTATCTTCTATGGCATGATGATTCATTGTTAATATTGGTACTTTATGTTTATGACCTTTTAATCACTGGGTATGCTTCCTTTCCTATTGTGGTAGTAAAATTAGCACTTCAAGAAAGGTTTGACATGTCAAACTTAGGGTTACTTCATTACTTTCTTGGTATTGAGATATCTTAATCAGATTTAGGGATAGTTCTTGCTCAACCTAAGAATGATCTTGATTTACTTGAACATTTTAACATATCTAATTGTAAACCATCTCCAACTCCCTTCTTATCTAGTGTTAAGCTTGAGACATCCTATCCTACTCCATTAGTTGATGCAACATTGTATAGACAACTAGTAGGTAGCCTCATTTACTTAACACACACTAGGCCTAACATTGCATATGTAGTTGGCTTAGTTTCTAGATTTATGCAGGAACCTCATGAGTTACATTTAAAAGTAGCTAAAAGGATTCTTAGTTACCTTCATGGTACAATTGCATTTGGGATACATTAGAAAGTTGGATCCACAATTGATTTGGTTGGATTCATAGATTTAGATTGGGCTGGTGATACAAAAAATCACAAGTCTACTTCCGGGTATAGTTTTTTACTTGGTTCAGGTCCTATCAACTAGTCTAGCAAGAAGCAAAATGTTATTGCTATATCTTCTACAGAGGTAGAGTTCTGAGGAGCTGTTAACTCAACTACTAAGGCCACATGGCTTCAAGGCACCATTTTTGAATTTGGCATTCCTCTCAGACAACCTACAATTATCCATTGTGATAACCAAAGTACAATCCAAATATGCAAGAATCTGGTTCAACATCAATGAACCAAACATATCGACATTCATATGCATTATATTCATGAGCTCATTCATGATTAGATTATCAACTTAGTAATCTGCCAGTCATCAAAACAAGTCGCTGACATCTTCGCCAAACCCTTTATAGAAAACAAGTTCATACATCTACAAGTTCTTCTTGGCATGCGGTCTACATCAACACCATCATCACCTAGAGGGGCCATCTAAAGTCCTCGCTTTGTTTTCTCTCTTTAGGAGGAACATTTTTTCCAATAGGGTTTTCTTTCTTTCTCCATTTTATGAGAGATGTTTTGTAAATGAGTACCTAAAATGGTACACAGCTGGGACTCATATTTAATAAACCCACCTAAGCTATGCTTAAAGGGGGGTGTTGGTGTATAAACTCATACGAGTTATACCTAACTTAATCATAGTTAGTGGTTTTCCTCACATGTGGAAAGACTAAGTCCTCTTGTTGAGTCATTACATGATGTGTCAATCCATCTTCGACACATTGCTACTATTTTGGAGGGAGGTTAAACCCTGAGCTATTCTCTTGGTTCCTATTTCACCACCTTTCCTATTCTCATGGACACTTGTTCCTCAAGCTTCACCTATTTATACCAGTGTTCGGTTGTAAATCAATCAGTTTGTTTTCAATACATTGCATTTGTGTATGATTTTTGCTCCATGATCTTGGACTTTTGCTCCCACAGTTAAATATATAGATGCCATTACTATCAAAAAATTCAAACTTGTAGTCAAAAACATGAATATATATCATTAATGCTAAAACATTAAGTCTCTATATTTTATTCTTATCAAATTAAAAAGGAGTTATTCAATGTTTCTAAAACTATTATGCGTTATTGTCAACTTTAGTGTTGGTATATTTTTGTTTGGCAAATGTTTGAGGAAGGACCTATTAAGATAATCATTATACTTCATTATTCTTGGCCTTCTCAATTGTCCACCTCAAGCCAAATTGATAGCTAGTAGGATCAAGTTCCTTCAAGGTAAGGGTTTAATATACATTCCAAGAGCTTAGAGAATTGTTCATAAATTAGTGACTTCATTGTATCATTACTACTATTGAAAATAGTTAGATGATACAAATATTTAATGGGCATTGTAATATATAAAATGTTAAAATATAATACAAATATATTCTTTGGAAAGAATTCTACAAACTAGATATAAATGTAAATGTGCACTAATTCAAGATCATAATGAAAATACTTTTCTTAGATAGAGTCTTAATATTTAAAATACTTTAAATAAATGATTATACATTTCAATCTAAGGAAGAATCATACAAAATGGTGAATTTATACTTGGTAGTGCCACGAATAGTAATATACATGTTAGAGATTCTTAAAATATGTGTATAGGTACTTTATGGATTTTGATATTTGATCAATTGTACCCTACTACACAATATTAATGATAAAATAAATAATATTGTCACACATTTCAAATCTAATTATATAATTAGAGATCATAATTTGATTATGTTTTTTGACAACGTGAATGATAGAGTCACCTTATATGAATTTACATTTTTTGTTGCATAATCATTGTAAAAGTATAATGTTTAATAAGGATATCTTAATAGACAATTTTGAATTAAGGATTACATGATGGAAATGATTATATGGAGCCAATACATAAGCTTTTGTTTCCTTGAGAATAGATTTCAATGTCAAGGGTTGAATAAAGTGGTAAAATATTATAGTGACAATCAAAGATGGATTTTGAAATATTTCTTTAAACAATTTTTAATTTTAAATGTTTTAGGAAGTACAAGACGAAAACTTAGTGTTTTAAAAAAACTTCCCTAATCTTGAAATGTGATGGAAAATTCCCTCATTGTGACCTATGAAATAGAAGTCAACATTATTCATTTTGGTTACAATTTTATAATCTCAATTAATGAAGTTAAACTCTTGTTGAAAAACTTATCTTGTTTAGATTACAAGCCTTAATCTAGTTCCATATATGTATAAGTTTGAAATGATTATGCAAGAAAAGCATCTTGTACCTTACTTTTGGAACAAAGATTAATTTGATATGCATTAATTTCTTATTTGTCTCAGACTATACATTATTATTTTAGCACTTTACTTTTGAACAAAGTTTACTTGATGCAAGACAATTTAATTATTATAAATTCATTATTTCATCTTAGACTGAATGATTAAGTATCTTTTCTAGTTTATGCTTACAAATAATGTGTAGTGAATTAGTATCTTTTCTGGTATCTTTACTTGACTATTCCTTATGTATATATGAATGGATCAAATACCTAGTATTATTCTTTACACACATTATGATTGATCAAGCAAATGAGTTTTTTTTCCTTCTCATTTCCTTATAAGTTATCATATAAGTTTTCTTGTCATCTTGATAGGTAAACTTTATAAATCAATGTCCACAAACTCAAACAAATCATAGTGTTCAATTTTTATGGTACCTCTATGTCACATTTACGGGTAATGCCATTGTGTTGAACCAAGTACCTCATGCATAACATAGCTGCAACAATGACATCTGGGCACTATCCCTCTAAATTATCGGGGAGTAATAAGGGATATCTTGAAGTTAAATCTGCAGGAAAGGAAAATCTCCTCGGATATCTTGTTTAAAAGATTAACTAAAAAGAAAGGACGAGTGTATTGAAATAGTTGTATGATGATTACCATGTAAATTTTTAGGTATTGAGGCTAAAATACTCATTTAGAAAACCTATCAAACACCCAACAGAAAATGGGGCTTATTGATAACACAAGTCTAATTTGGAGATGGCTTGAAATTTAAGGTAACTAGTCCAAACAAGAAACCCTAACTGTCGTATGCTCTCACCTCACCTTCATGGATCTTGGTGATTAGAAAGCACTAAGGAACATCGAATGGACTTAGTCACCAAATATCCCAAAGTTGTTTTATGCAAGTGAATTAGATTCTTTGAGCCAACACCTGGTAGGGATCCCTCAACACTAGGGATGCATGACATCAACCCCTTTTAGGTGCTTCCAACCTCATATTCTGACCAAGATACAGAATTTATAGGTAACAAATGTAAAAAAACTCTAACAATTCTTAGGCCTTGTAAATTATATTGCTAGATTCTATTGTAAGCTTGTTGAAGATAGACTTGAGTTAAATAAGCTGTTAGGAAAGAATCCACTGCCATGGTTAGATCTGCATGATGCCATGATAAAAAGAATTAAAAGAAAATGTTCTGAACTCCCACCTTTAAGACTCCCTAGAAATGGTTTTAAAATTGTGGAAATAGATGCAAACGAATATGCTTGGGCAGGAGTTCTCAAAGAAAAGATTCCTAGTGGAAAAGAAGAAATTGTTAGATATATTTCTGGGAGTTTTAAAAATAGTGAATTAAATTACCATAGTACTCACAAAGAGATACTGGTTGTCATAAATACTTTAAAGGATTTTCAAATGTTTATTGCTAACAAGAAATTTCTGATAAGAAGTGATTTGTAGAACCTAAAAAGATTCTTCAAAAAATAATTGAAAGACAAAGTGGTTTGAGGAAGACTTCTTTGATGGGCTTAGTTTTTAAATACATTTGATTTTGATATTGTTCATCTTCCAGGAGCCTCTAACATATTTGCAGATTTCTTGTCTAGAGAAGGCAATGTTACATCCAAAATGGAGCATGATCTACCAGTGGCATTTCCTCCAAAAATGACTGGGAAGGTAAATGTTATAAAAGTCAGAGAACACCGCTGGTATGAAAACAGTTGTCAGGAATAGAGCACCAATCCTTTTTCCATTTGTGATAGGCATAAATTTCAAATGGAAAATGACTTTCTCCATGATAGGTTTAGATGTTTAGTAGCTGTAAAACAATTGACAGCTAAAAACTTATGGACAATACATCTATTTTTTGAATTTTCAGCTCAATATGAACTAATTCATCCAGAGGTAAAGAATGTCTTGTAGAACTGGCATGAAGATTTTGTTTTACCAATTCGATTTACTAATCCTCATGTTATTAGAATGGATCGTTGGCTTGATCATGAAGGAGGAAAGAATCTCATTCGAGATATGTTCCAAGGCCCTTATCATCCTCCAGAAGGAATGGATTTTACTGGAACCTCATCCTATTCAGGATGTGTTTTCAAGTTAACCTTTGGATCCTACACAGAGAACCTGATCATCAAACATTTGGTGCAAACATATGGGCCTACTAGTTTTGGATCCAGGTTTCAGTACTAGAATGTTCCAAGCAAGCTACATTATTTGTATGTATCACGCATGCCAATATGGATACATACTAAAACCTATAGAATGGATAGAAATGACAGTGTTGCTCGTGATCATGGTATCTATGGTCCATACAAACTCAAAGATATGAGCATACTGTGGGATGAATCATGTCCTGCTCCTGTTCCCCATTTTTCTCAAGAAGCTTCTATCTCCAACCAGCCGCATGCAGGTATCCATCCAGGTTGTTCACCGCATCCTGCTTACAAAAGCTGTACTAATTGTGAACACCTAAATGAATCTGAGAATCCTCCAAACACCAAGAACCTTCCTGGATGCTCCCCACATCGATCAAATCATTACTATGAAAATTGTATTTTTCATGCACGAAGAAGACATCACAGCTCTAGTGAGGACCCTAGCACTAGCTAGTGGATTTGACTTGTAATCCACTAAAGATATCTATCTCTTCATGTCAAAAGATAGATGTGGCCCACACCATGGTAAAAGGGGAAAGCATACGTGCCATACAGTATGCATGAGATATGCCTCTCATGATCAATAGGCAACTTTGTATAAAGTAGATTCCTTATGGGTCTTGTCAGTCCTTCTTTATTCCTATTCACGAGTTATTGGGATCCACCAGAGGAATCTTATCCTCACTTGGATAACCCTTCAAATAAAAATTTGCAACATGTCGACTTGGTATGGTCAGATTTCAAACTTGGACTTATGAAGATAGGTAAAAGATCTGCCTTAACTCCCTATAAAAGGCTAGCAAGGCTACCTCATTCTTCATTCAAGTCTGGAGTAAGTAGGTCTCTCCAAGAAAGTCTTAGGAAGTTGAGTCATAGTCAAGTTTGAGTTTTCATAGGTCTGAAGCTTGATAGACCAGAGAAACATGCTCTTTCTACATCTGTAGAAATCAGAAACTCAGAAGTCTGGAAAAGCTTATAGCTTTGTAAGATTTTATAATAATTTGTAACAACGAGCATCATTATATGGGGATATCTGTAATCTGTAATCCTATGTGATATAATATGAATTCTGCATTTCCCTTTATATTCTCATTTGCATCTGTTGTGTCAAAATGTCAAAATCTGGTATCAGAGCCAAATTGTTTTACTACTTTCACATGATATAGTCTTTGTGTGACTATATCTGTTCATTTGTTTGAAATAAAAATTTAGAGGATGTATTGCTCTCTGTAATGCTCTCCATACTGCTCTTACCATCTTTCATGTTGTAAGTCCTTACTATAAGTCCCGCTGTCAAGCCATGTTAAGGCGTTTTAGGGCATCCGAGATAGTAATCTGGTAATTTGAGCATGGATTCAAGTGTAGATTAGAGCGCATACAATGGATGGAGCTTCAACATCTGGGTCAGGTGTACCACCTAAAGATCATACAAGAGATCGCAGTAATGAGGTTAGTTTTACAAATTTCTTTCCTGACTCTAACCAAACATATTCTATGCCAGAAGAGTCTGGTAATGCTTTAGAAGATGTTTCTAGTAATAGATTTGTCAATGAAGAGTTTAGAGTTCCAAAAATTAGACCTTCTAAAATTTATAGAGACATTCCTGATAGTTTGGTTGGTATGTTTAATAAGTCTCGAGGTCTTAAAAATTTCTTTGGTTATAAGTCATGGTAGAAATGTCATGTTGCAACTCTGCAACATACTGTTAAAGGTGGTTCTGAAGGAAAATTGAAATTATTTAATGATAAAGAGGTTCAGAAATTTTAGAGTCAAGAAAATGCCAGTCCTGAGAACCCTCAATATATGCATTTGTCCTATGTAAGAATAGGTATAATTGGTCACTACCGTAAAGGTTTACCTATTATCATTTTCATGATTCTCAAAGATGCAAGGTTCTACAAATTATCCCATGCTTTGCTAGGATGTGCTTGTGATTCAATGGCTGAAGGGTCATTGTATATTGACTGTTTGTTAGATTTCATTGTTAGTCTGAAACATGCAAACCTTAATGATGTCCTTACTTATCAGTTCCGAACCATGAATCTTTTCATGAAGGACATGTCCATAGATCATTCCCTGGTCTTTCTGGTACACTATAGATTGTATAACAAGGTCATCCCTTTAATGATGAACCCCAGAAGAGCACAAGGAATCGAAGGTTTGTCTACTATTTGGAAATCTACCTCAGAGCACACTCAGCTAACAACTCCTAAGATAGTTTGCCATAAGGATATCCAGCTTCCATAGGAATGGGCATTAGACCTCTGGGATAAAGACTATCAGCCACCACCAGAAAAACCTCCTTAGTTGCGTGGTGTAACCTTAGAAGAAATACATGACCAGGCTGTTATTAGATTCTCCTCTGGACACACTCCGTCTACAAGAATGGAACAAACTTTTGATCATAATAACCCTGTGTCGTCTGTGTATCAAAGATTTTAAAGTGTTCATCTTCAACCCTCTAAAGGTTTTGAAGATTTGTTTAAATTTCCCTCTGTTAAGAAATCTATTCCTAATAATTCTGGTGCCAGTTCTTCCAATGCACCTCCTCCATGTCCACACGGTCAATATTCAACTTTGGACAATGAATTTCTAAAATGTGAGAAATGTTCATTTGTTTTCCATCCACCCACTGGTAGGATAAATATGATGTCTAGAAAATTAGCTTCCATTCCAGAACAAGTTATAAAAGAAACAAGTGAAAAGGTAATAGCTACACCTTCTAGACCATGTATAGTTCACGGTACTATTCTGCCTTTTAGAGATTTTATGCTTAAGGATTTATCTAGTAACTTCCAGGCTGATTTCTGGCCATTACATGTCACTCTTGTAGGTGAAGTTCAAGGGTCCAGTCAAAGTAAGCTTTTGAATTGGACAAATTTATGTGTCAGAAAAGGTCTTCTGTTACTCCATGATAGGAAGACTTGGGAAGAGGTTCAAGCCCTCTGAGTAGAGGAACAACTTCTCTCTGTTTAGGAAAATATGCACACTGTCGTTGCATCCCTAGAAAGGCTTGAAAAGGATCTGTTGATGATTGTTTTGATGCAATCATAACAATAAGTTAAAATTCACATGACATGAACTGTAACTATACTTGAAAGATGAGAAGGAATCATTTTGGTGATTCAACTAATCCCAAGTCTACAATGGTTCGGTTGGTCAAGTTCAGTTGGTCAATGTGAAGCTGTAATGTTCAAGGGGCCTTACGTAGTTTAGGTTTATTTTGTGGTTTACTGGACTAAGAATATGCAAAGAGGTCATAGATTTCAACAAGTATTCTGTTCATTTGCATACAAGTGTTACTGGGCTGCAGGTTTCAGAGGATTTTCTTGGATTTCTTGCAGCTTCCTTCTTTATGTACTTATGAAAACTGTCTACTTAGACTCTGTTATGCATGCTTCTTCAGATTTGAGACAATCTCCTTTAGATTTCTACGTTTTCAGCTAAATATTTCAGATGGGTTGGGAAAAGTTAGAAAGATCTAATCTATACTTCATCTAATCTACCGAAGGATCTAAGTGTTTCTGTTATGCACTATGTAAATACCACAGTAGTTTGATCAAATCCACAGTAAAAACCCTAAATGTAAGTTCTGAGCATGTTCACAAACATACATTTAAAATTGCAAGCTCTCAAAGAAGATATTTCAAAATACAAAGAAGGGCAGGAGAACACTCAGAAGATAGATGCAGAACTCCAGATTCTATTGTATTAGAAACGAATAGCCATACATGATTTACAATGTAAGAATGACTCTTAGTTTCATTGATCATACTACAGAGAACTTACAAGCTTTACAGATACAGTAAGACAGCCAGACATTCCACGCACATCTTACTGCAGACAAACAGGCGACCTCCTTCTTCTACTCTAAACTATGCTAAGCTATCTTGCTGTGTTTTCCTAAAATCTCTGTTGTGTAGCCCCTGTTGTAAAGTACTACAGTGTAGAGAGGCACAATATAAAGACATTTTGATTGTCCTCACTACAGTAAAAACCTAACTGAACCCCTGGTTCAAACCCCTAGTTACAGCAATAAATGCAGGTGAACCAGTTCTCAAAAATATCTCTGAGCAGTGGTCAAATCTGGGCGAAATATTGCCCCTTCTGAGAAGTTCCAGCAGCTGGGTAATAACTTCTGTTTGTCTTTTGCAGAAATACCTCCAGCTGCGACCTTCCTCTTCACTTGAATGGCCTTGACCCTTTTGCATTTCATCTCTACCTTCTTGCTCCTGAGATCAGATCTTCTTCCTCCATGAGGTCACTGTATTGACTTTCCAGCTGCTTCCTCAACTGCAAGCCTGCAAGACAAGACAAGCAATAAGTTTCACATTTATCACAAAAATAGCATGAAATTAAAATAACCATTTAAATCCAGGTGACTGCGCAAGATTGAGGAGATCGGATCCAGAAAACTCCAAAAAACGCGTCCAAAATGCGCCCAAGCTGCTCAAAATTGATTAGGTCAACTATTGCTGACTGAAAAATGGCCAGAGGCACCAAAAAAACACTTTAAAATGCCCACCGCCTCATTTCCCGCCCATTGGCATGTATATCTCTGTCGGTGCGTCAAAAAATAGGTTAGTCAATATACCTCATCATCATGATTTTCTGGAAATATGATTCTCTCGCTTCTGAAGGTCCAGATGATGTCGTCATGATATTCGGGTTCTTTGAAATGCTAAGGATGACGTCATCATCATGTTTGGTTAAGATCAGGGGGATGTTTGTGATATCGGGTCACCCAAGGAGCATGATCAGGATGATGAAGTGAATATGACCCCTTCGCGGCCAAGGTAACCCTCTCGAGAAAAAATCAGCATGATGAAGATCATCATCATATTTGCTTTTGTCGAACTTGGAATAAGACGTCATCATCATGTTTCGGCAAACAGATCGTGCTTGAAAAAATATCCTGTTTGAAAGAAAGAATGATGATGATGATCATCAGTATATTAGCTTCTGTCGAACATAGAATAAGACGTCATCATCATATTTCGGCAAACGGATCGGGTTTTGGAAAATATCCTGTTGAAGGGAAAAAATGATGATGATGATGATCATCAGGATATTTACTTCTTCGTTTATTAGATCGGGATGACGTCATCATGATATTCGAAGCCTTCGTTAAACTTGATCATGACATCATCATGATATTTTGCCAACCGGATCATGTTTGGGAAAAAATCCTGCCGAAGGGAAAAATGTGATGATGATGATCATCAGGATAAAACATGATGATGATGATCATAAGGATAAAAAATGATGATGATGATCATCAGGATGTTCTCAAAAGGTTGCATTTTCAGCAGGAGGACTTTGCAAAATATCAGGCAAACAAACAAGATCATGATGATCTTGACAATCAGGACAGGATAAAGAATGATGATGACGTCATCGTCATATTTCGCTTTCGGAGCACAAGGATGAGTTGGTCATCATGATATTTGCGCTAGGGTGATATTACAAAATATGATGATGCTGTTGAGAAATGCAATATCGACTACTTCTTAATAAATAGGGTGGCCATCATGATATTTCGCTAACCGGAGATCAGGAGGATATGAAGATGATGATCCTCTATCTCGAATTATCATGATGATGATTCCAGCACTTAGCGAATTTCAGTGAATGATCCTCGTGAAAGATCAGGGTGATATAAAGTCGTCATCATCATAATTTGAACTTCAGCAAATATCATGATGATGACCTTGTGATAGGTTTATAGCATGCGCATGCAAATATGCCGATGATGAATTTGTTAAGTCAGGGTGATCCTAGACCATCAGCATGATATTTTAAGATCAGGCGATGCAAGGATATCATGATGATGCTCGCGATACAAAAGACCATTTCGACAGGGAACTTACCTTGACTTAGAGCCGATGTCATCATGATATTTCGAACCTCAGGATATTATCGGGGGGGTGCGTTTAAAATATGATGATGATGATGCTCTTCAGCAAAACCAAGTTTATAATATGACCTTCCTAAAAGATATCATGATGCTGCATAATGCGAAGATCATGATGATCCTGTCAACATGACTTAGGATAAAAAAATATGATGATCCTCCTGCGAATATCAGGTTTGACCAAGACTTTGACCGTGCATAACTTCCACACATGGACGAATTTTCAAGTGAAGTAAAAGGCAAACCTGCATGGAATTTCAAGCTCTTTTAAAATATGAGATCACAGAAACAAAAAATGAACTTTGACAAACAGACCTCATGATGATGACCTACCTTATCATATATCATGATGATGATGCACCTGACCTTCATTTTTACCAGACTGCCAGGAAGAAGAAAAAACACAAGCAGAAGCGAAAAGCAAGACATCAGCAGGGGTCCCCATTTTGCTAAGGAGCATAATGGGGCGTGTTGTGAACATCACAACAACTAGCAACCAAAACAAAACAATTAAATTCAGAGTGTTCAAGGAAACTAGGTGAAATGAACTCATAACTTCCAACTATCTTTCCTGCAAATTACTATTCAGCTTGAGACTCAAAGTGTTCAATAAAGATGCATGAATTTCCATTTTCAGTTTAGTTGTGTGCATGTGATTAATTATCCTCATCTTGAAGATCGTTTGAACAAACCAGTGACTGACATTAGCCTACGTAGGTGAGGATATTCCCTCATAGCCGACCGGATAGAGCCTTGCTGCCAGCGAGCGTCTATAGCCCCGGCAAGGTTATCGTTACAATTCTCCTAAGTAGAGCCCCACTGCCAGCGAGCGTCCATAGCCCCGGTAGAGTTACTTAGATGGCTTAATCTAGATTTTCAGTATAATCCGCTTTATTCATTTATTTATTTATTTATTTTTTTGTTTTCTAATTTTGAAAGATTTCATAAGATATAGCAATTTGTAACAGTTCATGACGATGCAAGGAGTGGACACTTGCTGAAATTAAGCTGAGAATTGTAATGGTAGCAAGGGTGACCTCTGATTTTTCACCTAATATCTACACTGGTAGGTTCAACAAACCCAAGGATTTTAGGTGTGTCATCGTGAGAAACCTGCTTCGAATTCTCAATCACATTTATTGAATACAAAACTTCAGAAGATGAACAACTCTCTACATTCATGACAGTGACAGGTTATGTGTAAATTGCAAATGGTTAACCTCAATATCCTAAATTTTATACTGCTTTGAAAGGTTGCTAGTTTTGCTCCTTAATACTCTACAGTAAAATAAAGATCCCTGCTGAGGAGACAACCAACAAACCAAACAAACAGGTTGTACAAACAGCAAAACAACAAAAAAAATTGTACAAACAGACAGAAACAAAAAAAAAAGCAAAAACAAACAGAGGACAAGCTATACAAACAGCCAACCCAAAAGAAAACAGCAAAAGCAGAACTGTACATTATCTACAACATTTTACATTAAGAAAGAAAGGACTGCCTCATCCTGACCTTCAAGCTTGGAAGTAGTGTTTCAAATGCTGGCCATTAACTGGTAATGGCACATCTTCTCCAGTCAAGGTCTTAAGTCTAAAGGTGTTATCTCCTATTATTTCTGAAATTTGTAATGGACCCAGCCATATTTTATCGAATTTTCCATGGCTTCCTTTCTTTTCATGTGCTTTGTCCCAGCACAACACTAAGTCTGATATCCTAAATGTTTTGACTCTTGCCCTTTTGTCAAACCACCTCTTAACAACTGCTTGGTGTTTGGCAAACTTCTCGAGGGCTTGACCTCTTTTCTCCTCTAGTTGCAACATTTGCACTATTCTGGCTTCCCTATGGTTATCAAAGCCCAGATATTCATTGGCAAACTTCCAGGTTGGTATTCTCAGATTGACCGGAAGTATGGGATCAGTCCCATAAACTAGGTGGTAAGGTGTGCTACCTAAAGCTGTTTTGAACTTGGTCCTGTCTACCCATAATGCATATCTTAATAGGGTATTCCACTCTCTAGGACTTTTGGCAATTAACCTCTTGATGATGTCTAATAAGATTTTGTTTGTTGATTCAGCCAGTCCATTACCTTGAGGGTAATAATTCGAAGAAAACCTTAGAATGATCCCATATTCAAATGCCCATTTAGAAAATTTTAAAGAAGAGAAAGCAGGGCCGTTATCACATACCAATGAATAGGGTGTTCCAAACCTGGTGATGATGTTTTCTTCAAGGAACTTGATAACTACCTTAGTTGTGGAAAACTTGCAGCAGGTGGCCTCAGTCCACCTTGTACAATAGTCCGTCACCGTCAATATAAACTTGTGTCCTGCAGAAGATGGGGGATTGATGACTCTGATAAAATCCAAGCCCCATTGTGCAAACGGTCTGGACTCGATCACAGGCTGCAGTGGATTGGCCAGATTTCTTCCTTTGTCTGCTGCAGTCTGACAGGTGTGGCAACCTCTGATATGACGCTTAGTATCTTTGAACATAGTGGGCCAGTAATAGCCCGCTCTCAGTATTTTGTGTGCTGTAGCTAAATGGGAACCATGGCCGGTTCCGTACTTGTCATGTAGTTCTGCCAACACTTTATCAGCTTCAGTTCTGTTTATGCATCTCAAATAAATTCCATCATGGTTCTTCCTAAATAGAAGACCTCCTTGCACCATATAATGCTGTGCCTTAATCTTCAAAGCTCTCCTCTGAGAAGCCTTCATCTTGCCTGGGTACTTTCCAGCTATCAGGAAGGTGCTTAAATCATCGTACCAGCCTGATGCGTCTTGGGAATCCAATACATATTGCTGTTTTATCAGATTTGGATCCATGTTTGCTATTGTCTGCACCAGCGCCTGCCCTCTGACCAGCTTTGCAGGAATGATCTCCATGTCAAATTCTTGCAGTGTGGTGATCCATTTGGCTCTTTTTTCTCCAGGCTCATTCTGCATCAGCAGCATCTTTACTGCTGCGTCTGGTACTATGGCTTTAATCTGGCTGCGCAGGATGTAGTGTCTAAATTTTTTCACAGCCTTCACCAATGCAAATGCCTGTCTTTCGATATCTAGATATCTCAGCTGTGCATCCTTCAGAGGCGCACTCGTAAATGCTATGGGCCTCTCGTCATTATTTTCACCTTTCTGTGTCAAGGCAGCAGCGACAGAATGAGAAGATGCAAAGGAGTAGATGTAAAACGGGCATGTGTAGTCTGGGCTTGCCAATACAGGGGCATTAGAAATTGCCTCCTTGATATCTTCAAATGCGGCTTTGGCTACTGGCGTCCATTCCATCTGTGCATCTTTCTTTAACATGGCATTCAACGGCTGCACAATCTCTGCAAAACCTGTTATAAACTTCCGAACAAAGTTAATTTTACCAAAAAATGATTTCAATTCTTTCCTACTGTTTGGTATTTGCAAATTTTTTATGGATTCTATTCTATCCGGATCAATTGAAATTCCATTTTCAGAAATGACATGGCCTAATAATTTACCTTCAGTTACGCCAAATATACATTTCTTAGGATTAAGGGAAATCCCATACCTTTCACATCGCTGGAGTACTTTTCTGAGGTCCTCAGCGTGGGTGGATGCATCCTTGGAATACACAGTTAAATCATCCATATATATAACAATACATTTACCTGATAATCCACGAAAAGCAACGTCCATGGCCCTCTGAAAAGTGGCACCTGCATTAATCAGACCAAAAGGCATTCTTCTATACGCATAATTTCCCCATTTGCAAGTGAAGGTGGTTTTTAGTCTATCCTCCCTGTCAATTAAAACCTGGTTATAACCTGAAAAACCATCTAAAAAAGACATCATCTTTGCGCCATTTACTGCTTGCAGTACTTCATCTATTGGGGGCAAAGGATAATTATCCTTTTCAGAAGCCTTGTTTAAATTTCTAAAGTCTACGCACAACCTGATGTCTCCGTTTTTCTTCCTCACTGGTACTAAGTTAGCTACCCAGACAGAATGTCTGACTGGAAAAATTATTCCAGCGGACAGTAGTTTTTTAACTTCCTCAAAGATTAAAGGCTCTAGAATGGCGTTTACAGGCCTCTGTTTCTGCCTAAATGGTTTGACTTCTTTTCTTAAAGGTATGACGTGAGTTATGATGGACTCATCAAATGTTTTCAAGTCTTCATAAGTCCATGCTATGACATGTTTATATTTTTTTAGAACATCCAGAACCTCTTTTCTGATTTTCTCAGAGCAAGCCTTCCCAATTAGTACATTTTGCGGATTTAGCTCAGTCCCTAAGTTATGTAAATCACACTTACCCCCTTCTGTTTTGGGTAAGTCTTTCTGTCTTATTATTCCGTCGAGGTCAAAGATGTGTTCTAATTCAATTACTCCTTTTGGCAAGAAGTTGCTCTTTAAGTTGATCATATCTTCTTCATCCCATGTTACTTCAGGCCTTTCTTGTTCATCAATAATTTGGGCCTCAAATGCCTCATTACAAGTCAGAAAATCAATAATTTGCTGATCCTCTCCAAATACCTGAAAGTGTGTAACGTTGTCTGGTATACTGGGCACGTTAATTAGCTCAACAGCAAATCGTCTTAATCCTGACAGTGTCAATGGTTCTAATGTACTAGTAGCAACTGCTAACGCATCTGGCCTATGGTTCAGCTCTCTAGGAATATGCTCTATGTTAACAGCATCAAATGAATCCATTAAACCCCAAACTCTATGTCTGTAACTGATCATTTTCTTATAATTGCAGGCATATAGTTTCCTCACTTGTCTGACTACTAATTCAGAGTCTGAAAATACTCTGATGGTTTTTACCCCTTTCTTGATGGCCATGACAAGTCCTAAAATTAGGGCCTCATATTCAGCAATATTGTTAGTGCAGGAAAATTGTAATCTATATGCTGCCAAATGAGATTTACCTTGAGGATTTATGAGTTCAACACCTGCACCTGCGCCCTGTTTTGATTTGGACCCATCACATTTTAACGTCCACATGCCATCCTTACTTTTTTGATCTTTTACCTTGGCACACTTTGTCCCTTTTATTGCCTGTGGGGTGTTGTCTTGTTGATTCATGGGTTTTTCCATTTGGTTATCTTGCATATGTGTGTTTGTAGTTTGCAACTCAGAAAGATAACTACCCTTGTCCTCTATTTCTTTCCCTAAATCTGGGGTCAGGGCATCTATATTATCCTGAACATATCTCTGTGCTGGATCAGGATTCTCATTTTTCTCTTGTGACTCTACCCTCCCTATGCACTTTTTGTATTCATATTCAATGATGTCTTTGCATATTTCACAATTCTCCTCAGAATATTGTCTATCATGGACTCTACACCTATTTTTATATAACTTACATTGGACTGGGAGATTGTGTGTAACACACTCTTCTACCTCTTGTCTAATGGCATGACCAAATTTGTCTATTGCATTATTTTCCTCATCTGAAGAATTTCCATCAGACTCAATGAATAGTGCCGTTCTATTGCTGACACACTTCTTCCTAATGTTTAACATCATAATCTCTTCAATCTGCATCCCATTGTTGGTAACTCTATAGACACCTGGTTCAACAGCAGCATATAATATTTCATTAGTTCGATTATACTCTGTTATCATATGTTTCATTCTGGGCTCTGCCCCTATTCTGATCTGGTTTGGGATGCCTCTCCATGGTAACCACATGTGTGAAAAGTCAGTAGCCATATATCCGTTTAATGTCTTGGACCAATCCCTACTTAGCAACATTCCATAATTTACGGGTATATCCACTACTTGAATGTCAATGATTTGGCTTACCCTAGGGTCTGAAGCTAACTGCACCTGTATGTTCATGAGTTCTCCTATCACACTAACCTCGGTCTTATCTAATTGTGTGACGACCTTGGCAGATTTGGTGGGAGTCAGCCCGAGAGTTTTACATATTCCTAAGGGCATTACGTTGGCTGAAGCACCAGAATCTACCATGCAATTGTGTATATTCTTCCCACACAACCTAACAGTTAACAAGAAAGGTTGAGTATCCCTCTTATCCGCATGTATTACTACATTTGTGTTGGAAGGCTGCTCAACTTTCTTACCTTTCTCCTTAGGTGGTGAATCACTACTAGGAACAGTTATATCAGCAGACACCTTGTTTGTCATGGATGTATCCAGGGACTTTAAAAAAGCATTTCTGATCCCTGGGGTCTTCAATAATTCATTTAGAGGTATGCTGACCTTCATTTTCTTTATTTCCTCTGATAAGTAATTCATTAGTCTTGTTGTCTCTACTGCTTCTGTCTTACTTGTTTGATCCTTTTGCACTGCTGTTCCGTTATTTGTGTGCTGACTAGCTTTAAGTATGGCAGGATTGTTGCTAGCATTCTGATCTGGGGGTGTATTGATGTTATTCGGGGGAGTGGAAGTGGTGAAAGGTCCTCCCGGCCTAGGGTTGTTCCTCAAATTGTAGGTGTGGCTTTTATTTGTCTGTTGAAAGGCCTGCACCTCCTCTGTTTCATTTAATATCTCATTTTCAGATTCAAAAGGAAACTGAAAAGCATTTAACACAAAGGCTGATTCGGGATAAAGACTTTCACAACAGTATGGTTCATCCTCTAGCAATTCATCCCCCCTCTCTTCTGCAGTTGCAAAGGTAAACGTTTCTAAGACTAATGCTGTGTCATATTCTGAGGGTACTACCTCATTACCCTTAGGAATGAGAAATTCAGAGGTAGGAGGCTGTACATCTATGTTGAAGATACTAGCTGCCAAGTGGAACTGTGGACAGTCATGCTCAGCATGGGCATTGGTATTGTGAAATCTGCACCAATTTTTGGGTGCTGTATTGGCCATTTGTATGTTAGTTATTTGTTTTGCACCATGATTATCTGTATTCTCAAAAGGAGAAGCCAGAGTACCGTTGTTGGGCCCAGTGTTCCATGTCTTGGGTGGCCTAGGTTGATTCTGGTTCTTGTTATTATTGCCCCAGGTCCTATTATCTATCACTGGCCCCCTATTTTGCATTGGTTGCCCCTGACTGGGGCCTTGATGCTGATTGTAGTTTTGGTTCTGATTGTACTACTGATTCTGGTTGAGACTATAATTCTGATTTTGGCCTTGGTTGTGACCTTGAGGTGGATTGTAGTTTTGGTTGCTTCTTCCATAGAGGTTCTCATTTCTTAGCTGTGTCACTTCGGTTGTTAATCTTTTCAAATGTGCAGTAATCTCTTTGATGTCTTCCCTATCCTCTTGTGCTTTTGCCACGGTTACATCCTTAGGAAGTTGGAAGAAAGGCTGACCATTATTTTGACTATTATTGGAAGTACTAGCCATGTAAGGAGTTATAGCCTGGATTGGAGTAGGATTATACACAGGTGTGTAAGAAGGAACCGGATTTATTAGTGGAGCATGCTGCACAGGGACTCCATTCCATGGGTGTGCCTGATTTTGCACCCCAAAATTTCCTCCAAATGGACTGTAGGTTGTATGTCTCATTTCTTGGTTCACTGAGGCTGCCTCTTTATAGGCTTTGGATATTGAATCTATGTCAAGTTTCCTTTTGACAAACATGGCAGTTAAAGGATCCAAAGCAGCATAGTACATAGCCAACAAGGGAGCATCATCTATGGTATAAGGGGCTGCTAGCCTAGAATAGGCCTTTTGAAATCTGTCATTGAAATTATCAATTAGCTCTCCCTCACCTCGTTTTATAGCAGCCAACTTATGATACAAAGCACAAGGATCAATGGGTCCTCTAAATCTTGACAGAAATGCTTCTTCCATAAGTGTCCAGGAAGAAATGTAACCATTGTGTAAGTTTACGTACCAGCTAGAGGCCTGCTCATTAAAGGTGTAAGGAAACAACCTACACACAACATCCTCGTGCTCTAACATAGCCCTAAAACATGCTTCCTTAAATATTCTAATATGATCTTCTGGGTCTTGATGCAACTGGTATTTGGGACATCTTTTCTGGATTTTTTGGCATGTCATGATAATCATTGAAGAATATGGGAGAATTGACATCGAAATAAGCCATTGCAGGTGTTTGAGCTTGACTTGAACTTGCAGAAATACCTGGATTGATTGGTGGATTAGGATTTAGAGGAGGATTGAGACCTCCAGGAGTGCCTGAACCAAGATTTAAAGATCTGAACAGCGATCTGTCAGGACTTACAATACTACGGATGTTAAAAGGTGACCCAGGAGGTGTTCCAGATGAACTTCCTGCTTGCGATATCTTTGGATTCCAGATTAAAGGGCTTTTACTTCGCCTTGTATCAGGTAGTTGCACAAATATATCTCCTGAACTGGACCTAGACCTAGTCACTCTGTTACTGTCGTTAGCCAGTTTGAAATGAAACCTAACTCAGGCAGGCCCTCCTTCTAGCGCCAGAAAACTGTTGATGATTGTTTTGATGCAATCATAACAATAAGTTAAAATTCACATGACATGAACTGTAACTATACTTGAAAGATGAGAAGGAATCATTTTGGTGATTCAACTAATCCCAAGTCTACAATGGTTCGGTTGGTCAAGTTCAGTTGGTCAATGTGAAGCTGTAATGTTCAAGGGGCCTTACGTAGTTTAGGTTTATTTTGTGGTTTACTAGACTAAGAATATGCAAAGAGGTCATAGATTTCAACAAGTATTCTATTCATTTGCATACAAGTGTTACTGGGCTGCAGGTTTCAGAGGATTTTCTTGGATTTCTTGCAGCTTCCTTCTTTATGTACTTATGAAAACTGTCTACTTAGACTCTGTTATGCATGCTTCTTCAGATTTGAGACAATCTCCTTTAGATTTCTACGTTTTCAGCTAAATATTTCAGATGGGTTGGGAAAAGTTAGAAAGATCTAATCTATACTTCATCTAATCTACCGAAGGATCTAAGTGTTTCTGTTATGCACTATGTAAATACCACAGTAGTTTGATCAAATCCACAGTAAAAACCCTAAATGTAAGTTCTGAGCATTTTCACAAACATACATTTAAAATTGCAAGCTCTCAAAGAAGATATTTCAAAATACAAAGAAGGGCAGGAGAACACTCAGAAGATAGATGCAGAACTCCAGATTCTATTGTATTAGAAACGAATAGCCATACATGATTTACAATGTAAGAATGACTCTTAGTTTGATTGATCATACTACAGAGAACTTACAAGCTTTACAGATACAGTAAGACAGCCAGACATTCCACGCACATCTTACTGCAGACAAACAGGCGACCTCCTTCTTCTACTCTAAACTATGCTAAGCTATCTTGCTGTGTTTTCCTAAAATCTCTGTTGTGTAGCCCCTGTTGTAAAGTACTACAGTGTAGAGAGGCACAATATAAAGACATTTTGATTGTCCTCACTACAGTAAAAACCTAACTGAACCCCTGGTTCAAACCCCTAGTTACAGCAATAAATGCAGGTGAACCAGTTCTCAAAAATATCTCTGAGCAGTGGTCAAATCTGGGTGAAATATTGCCCCTTCTGAGAAGTTCCAGCAGCTGGGTAATAACTTCTGTTTGTCTTTTGCAGAAATACCTCTAGCTGCGACCTTCCTCTTCACTTGAATGGCCTTGACCCTTTTGCATTTCATCTCTACCTTCTTGCTCCTGAGATCAGATCTTCTTCCTCCATGAGGTCACTGTATTGACTTTCCAGCTGCTTCCTCAACTGCAAGCCTGCAAGACAAGACAAGCAATAAGTTTCACATTTATCACAAAAACAGCATGCAATTAAAATAACCATTTAAATCCAGGTGACTGCGCAAGATTGAGGAGATCGGATCCAGAAAACTCCAAAAAACGAGTCCAAAATGCGCCCAAGCTGCTCAAAATTGATTAGGTCAACTATCGCTGACTGAAAAATGGCCAGAGGCGCCAAAAAAAACACTTTAAAATGCCCACCGCCTCATTTCCCGCCCATCGGCATGTATATCTCTGTCGGTGCATCAAAAAATAGGTTAGTCGATATACCTCATCATCATGATTTTCTGGAAATATGATGCTCTCGCTTCTGAAGGTCCAGATGATGTCATCATGATATTCGGGTTCTTTGAAATGCTAAGGATGACGTCATTATCATGTTCGGTTAAGATCAGGGGGATGTTTGTGATATCGGGTCACCCAAGGAGCATGATCAGGATGATGAAGTGAATATGACCCCTTCGCGGCCAAGGTAACCCTCTCGAGAAAAAATCAGCATGATGAAGATCATCATCATATTTGCTTTTGTCGAACTTGGAATAAGACGTCATCATCATGTTTCGGCAAACAGATCGTGCTTGAAAAAATATCCTGTTTGAAAGAAAGAATGATGATGATGATCATCAGGATATTAGCTTCTGTCGAACATAGAATAAGACGTCATCATCATATTTCGGCAAATGGATCGGGTTTTGGAAAATATCCTGTTGAAGGGAAAAAATGATGATGATGATGATCATCAGGATATTTACTTCTTCGTTTATTAGATCGGGATGACGTCATCATGATATTCGGAGCCTTCGTTAAACTTGATCATGACGTCATCATGATATTTCGCCAATCGGATCATGTTTGGGAAAAAATCCTGCCGAAGGGAAAAATGTGATGATGATGATCATCAGGATAAAACATGATGATGATGATCATCAGGATAAAACATGATGATGATGATCATCAGGATAAAAAATGATGATGATGATCATCAGGATGTTCTCAAAAGGTTGCATTTTCGGCAGGAGGACTTTGCGAAATATCAGGCGAACAAACAAGATCATGATGTTCTTGACAATCAGGACAGGATAAAGAATGATGATGACGTCATCGTCATATTTCGCTTTCGGAGCACAAGGATGAGTTGGTCATCATGATATTTGCGCTAGGGTGATATTACAAAATATGATGATGCTGTTGAGAAATGCAATATCGACTACTTCTTAATAAATAGGGTGGCCATCATGATATTTCGCTAACCGGAGATCAGGAGGATATGAAGATGATGATCCTCTATCTCGAATTATCATGATGATGATTCCAGCACTTAGCGAATTTCAGCAAATGATCCTCGTGAAAGATGAGGGTGATATAAAGTCGTCATCATCATAATTCGAACTTCAGCAAATATCATGATGATGACCTTGCGATAGGTTTATAGCATGCGCATGCAAATATGCCGATGATGAATTTGTTAAGTCAGGGTGATCCTAGACCATCAGCATGATATTTTAAGATCAGGCGATGCAAGGATATCATGATGATGCTCGCGATACAAAAGACCATTTCGATAGGGAACTTACCTTGACTTAGAGCCGATGTCATCATGATATTTCGAACCTCAGGATATTATCGGGGGGGTGCGTTTAAAATATGATGATGATGATGCTCTTCAGCAAAACTGAGTTTATAATATGACCTTCCTAAAAGATATCATGATGCTGCATAATGCGAAGATCATGATGATCCTGTCAACATGACTTAGGATAAAAAAATATGATGATCCTCCTGCGAATATCAGGTTTGACCAAGACTTTGACCGTGCATAACTTCCACACATGGATGAATTTTC
Source organism: Cunninghamia lanceolata (assembly GCA_027924645.1). Taxonomy (NCBI): domain Eukaryota; kingdom Viridiplantae; phylum Streptophyta; class Pinopsida; order Cupressales; family Cupressaceae; genus Cunninghamia; species Cunninghamia lanceolata. The sequence continues at coordinate 16,543,518 of BSBN01000112.1, read as the reverse complement.
AAGTGAAGTAAAAGGCAAACCTGCATGGAATTTCAAGCTCTTTTAAAATATGAGGTCACAGAAACAAAAAATGAACTTTGACAAACAGACCTCATGATGATGACCTACCTTATCATATATCATGATGATGATGCACCTGACCTTCATTTTTACCAGACCGCCAGGAAGCAGAAAAAACACAAGCAGAAGCGAAAAGCAAGACATCAGCAGGGGTCCCCATTTTGCTAAGGAGCATAATGGGGCGTGTTGTGAACATCACAACAGGATCTTCTTAAACAACTTCAAGATGAGGTCCATGAGTTGAAAACCTCTTATGACCAATTCAAAGCCCATGCAGAAGCATGGTGGGTCGCTCTACAAAAAGTAGCTAAAGTTCATAGAGATATGCTGCAAAAGGTAAAAGCAGAAAACAAATTAGATAATGATGTGTTAAGTGCACAGTTGTCAAACTGCAGAATTTAGATGAAGCACACAGATGATAAGATTGATCTTGTACAGCAAAAGATTCAACATGTCAATACAAATCATGTTTTACTCAAAGATTCTATTACTTAAGAATCTTCTCAGATTCAAACCATGGTTTTGTCCATTAAGCAGTCTTAGGCTCAGAGTACAAGAGTGTTAAACTTTCCTTCTAGTGCAAAAGGCTATTTTTAGGCTTAGTAAGAAGGACCTAAGTTATCTACTATTGTTAGACAGCCTGTAATAGAAAAGATTTTTGATCCTAACACTAGTACAATAAGGGATACAACTGATGAAGAAAGATCAAAGGGTAAATTCTAGATGGCTAGAGGAAATGGAACCAATCCTAATGGTTCAAACCCTGTAGATCCCTTTAAAACTATCCAGTCTTATAAGTCAGACACTCCTCCATTGGTCAACTTTGATAGTTTTGAGGATGTTGAGAATATGAGGGGAATTGACGCCATGTGCGCCTGGATCACTAATTACATGTCCACCATTGCTGGAACTAATGAAGCTCAAGTGATCAAACAAGCCCTCAACTCTATGACTGGAGTAGCTAGAAATGTGTGGGATAAACTAGAAGATACTTTCAGAGAAAACCTAATAAACTGAGGTACAGATCAGGTGTGTGCTCAGTTAACCCATCTGTTTGTTGGAAAGACAGATACTAGAGAGAAACTTGCCTATAACAAGTTCATTAGAGGCAAGTGTAAAGATCTTAAATATTTCAAGGAATACTGCGATGAGTAGTATAAGAATTTTTATCAATCGGGCCATGAGCAGAACCATGAGTTCATGTTCACAACTTTTCTTAAAAGCTTTGGTGATGAAGTAGGAGAATTCTATCACAAAAGAGTTCTCAAAAATCTAGTAAATGAAGGAATTGAAATGAAAGAACTAACATATCCTCAATTAGTACAATTCCTAATAGAAATCAATGAGGAAGTTTGTCAAGAAACCCAGAAGTGCAAGGAAACGAAAAAGGTAAAACCTTTGCTATCTACTTCTGTATGCCACCAAATTATGCCTTCAAATCATTTTGTTGATAAATTCAAAGAATGTAAATCTTCTTCAAAAAAGTATTATGATAAAGGTGAAGAGTACTACAAGAAAAAGAAGAAGAAATACAACAAGTATCCAAAAAAGAAAGGGTATTTTAGGAAAAAGGATAAGAAAAGTTCTAGGAAAAATGGGAACCAACTTGCTACATTTGCAAGGGAAAGCATTATGCTAATAAGTGCCAAGATAGGAATAAGAAAAAAAAACAAGGGAAAAGTCCGTGCAGCCCAAGACGCTGTTCTTGACAATGATGATGAATATGAATTCATCAACAAATTTCCATCAGACTCAGAGGACATTATCCTCTCTGAAGTGGTATCTGAATCTGATGAAGAATATGTGTCTGCCCTCAAATAGGCAAATGTAAATCAAATTTTGGTTCAAAAGGAAGAATTAGACTCCTCTAATTCTGAGAATTCATTCTTCTGTCACATGCTCAGAAGAAACACAAGAGCCAAACTGGACAAGATAATTGAAGAAATTACCCAAATTGAAGATAGGCTCAATAAGATGGATATGGGTTAAGAGACCTGGAAAAAGTTGACTAGTAAAATAAACAGCTTACAGCAAAGAAACATTTTCTTCTTAAAGAAAATGAATCAACTCTGAGAATGCTAGTAAGAAGAAGTCCCATACTTAAGTACTCTTGGCCAGTGACTCTTGCAGAATTAACTGCACCTCTTGCGCAATGTAGTATGGTAGCAGTACCTTCAATTGGTAGTATGGCTAGACGTCTATGGAGAAGACAAAGGAAAATCTTCCTGTAAAAAGTAATTCAGCAAGCAAGAGCTGAAATTGAAGAAATTGATGAAGAAGAAAATATCAATCTTGTGGAAGAAATGGAAAAATCTCTAAGACTGGATAGATATATTCATCAATACAATTCGTCTAGTACAGTGTAGTTACCAACGAGCACCTCTGCATGAGAAGAACAACTTTTCTGTGAAGAAAAGCCTTATAGTCCTCTGGAATTACCTAGAGAAGAACCTGTACAGAGTCCAGTATTGATTCCTAATCTGGCACCATATATAGAAGAAGGAAGCAGCAGTAGTGATCAAATAAGAGCATTAAAATGCACCATAAAAACCACTACTTGTCTAGATGTCATTCTCACTATTCATCCTCCTGGAATCAAAATGTATCCTTTGGCCTTTCTATGGGATATAGGTGTGGATATCAATGTTGTCAGATATAACTATTTTCCCGTAGACCTATGGATAGAAGGAACCACAGAAATTGTTTTTGGCAAAGGCAAATTTGAATCTAAGCTTATCTGTATGGTTCCCATTCAACTAGGAATGGGATTTATGGATGAACTAACATTTGTTCATTATGAAGTTGAAGGATATGATGGTGTGATCGGAAGTAGAGCAATGCAGAGATGGGAACCCATTATCATGGATTCCACATTCATCACACTACAAGGAATGTTTCAGATGCCTCATCTTCATCAGGATCTGGCCTTCACCACCAAAAAGGAAATCCCAAAGAAAAAGAAAGAGAAAAGGGAAAACACTATTTGGCTAACCAAACAATTAGAAAATGCTTAGGAATCACTGGAACAACTCAAAGAAGAATTTTTAGCAACAGTCCTTACCAAAGACTTGAAGAAGCAGAAAAGAAACCTGATATGCTCTTTGCCTCTAAAAAGAGATGCCTCAGGTAATGAAATCACCCCTAAAGCCAAAGTTAATTATTTTTTAATGAGCATGCATGAAATCTAGCTTTGCAGAAAGAAGGTTAAAGAATTAATAGATATGGATATTATTCAGCATTCTAATTCTCCATTTTGTTGTCATGTTATGTATGTTCCCAAGTTTGATGAGAACGGAATTAAACTTGAAGAAAAAAGGCTAGTTGTAAACTATAAGCCTTTAAATGAATGTCTGGTAGATAATCGGCATCCTCTTCTAAGCAAAGATCATATTTGGCAGGTAATTCAAGGCAGTCATGTCTATTCTAAATTTGATCTTACAAAGGGATTCTGGCAAATAGGACTTTAGACCCAGGATTACTATAAAACAACTTTCTCAGTTCCCCAGGGACTATTTGAATGGAAAGTCCTTCCATTTGGCATCAAAACTGCACCATCCATCTTCCAACAAATGATGGATAAAATATTTTATACTTATGCCAAATTCATTTTTCCCTATATTGATGATATTCTTGTTTTCAGTCAGGACATGAAACAGCACCTGAATCATCTACGCCAGTTCCTACATATCTGTCAGCAACATGGGCTTGCTGTGAATCCCACAAAATCTCATTTTGCACAAGAAGAGATCATCTTTATTGGCATCAAACTTCTTTGGGGGGGAAAATGGAAGTGCAACCTAAGTGGGTGGAAGTTGATGAAGAAATGTCTGGGGCAAGGAATCACCCTAGAAAGGGCTGCCTACCTACTCATAGTTGCATCAAATACATTGCAAGATAGAACTACATATTTGCATTCCCCAGTGTCAGTCGCATCTGAAGGGGGCGCTTGATCATATGGATACATGGTATGTAGGTAGTCTGGATGACGAAGGATGTCCCCAGTACTTAGGCCCCCCAGATAAAGGGTGTTCTTCTATAATTAACATCGTTATCTTACTTTTTGTGTAGTGATTTTTGACTTAGGTTAACATGATATTATCTAGTTAGTTTTTTGCAGATGATAAGGATACAAGTCACTAGAGAGAAAGCAAGTTGTCATAAATGAATGTAGGATGTAATGAAGGATTTAAGTTATGTGTGATCCATTGTTATTATAGGTTATCTTGTGTAATGTACTTTCTCTCGATTTAAAATTAGTGATCTTTTAGGACTTGATGATTTTAGAAAATGAAACTCTAGTTTATCTAATCTTTGTAACATTTATTGAGCACTTCATAGAATTAATAGTAAAATTTCACAAATCCGCATTTCCTACATCTATTAGATCAAAAAATTTATTTCCTCAGTATTTTTGAATGCAGAGTTAGTATTATTTTGTTAATAAGGAGTTAGGTCCTTACATGTGGTATCAGAGCTAAGGCTCAAACACTAGGCCTAGAAGTTTGCTAACCTAAAGTATGGAAATAATTAAGATATAAGGTGTTATAATATGACGTTAATGATATTCTCCTCTTATGATCTAATGATCATCCAGTTATTGATAAACATGAAGAGAAAACATGTAAAACAAAGGAAAGGGTAAGGCCATAGATAAACCCTCCCTAGAGGGTGAGATGAGTAATTGATACTAGTGACAATATGTGTGTAATGAGACAATAGTAGTCGGGTACATGACAATCGTGAGACTTGTGGATTCTCTTTTGGAAGTGGATATCATATTCTGTGGCTAATTCCTTTTATGGCATATCTTAATAGATCTTTTCATAATGGCATGCCCTAGGTTATGTGGAGGCATGTTGCTATTCATGTGGATTTTTGATACATAAATATGATAAGATTGTTCCAGGTTGTGTGGGGAATGCTTAGCATGACATGGTGATTTATCATTGTTTTCTATGTGGTTGAGACCACTATACAATTTATCTATTTTAGGGATAGAAGTACACCCCATTCCTAGGCTACTCCCCTTAGGTGGTCTTGTTGTAAGGCTACATGGTGATTGTAATGTGCAAATTTTATGAGATTGTTGCATTATTTATTATTGTGTTAAAGGTTTTACTTAAGTGTTAAGAAAGCAGTGTTTTGTTTCTTTGGGCTAATTAGCTATTTTAATTTTGAGATGGTCTTTTTGCCTCAAGGACTTGTTCTTTGTTAAATTGGGGATGTTGCAATGGTTGCTATCTTTGATCTTCACTTCTTCTTGGCTTGTTTTATTTTAATATATTCTAATTAAGGATTTAACTTATGGACTTGTTTTACTTATTCCTTCTTGATTGAGGCATTTCATTGTTACAACTACTGGCATGTGTGGAGTAATGTGACTTTTGTAAACTGCCATATATAGGTAGGGCTCTGATAGATTGTATGGGGGAGTAGGTGGCCTGGGGAATTCTATTGTGAGGATGAGGGTTGCAAATGAGACTAGTATGGAACAATCATAATCCATCCCTCCCCTAGATCTATGTTTGTGTTTCTTGCATACCTTCCTCTAGAAGGATAACACCTTAAACGAACATGAGCAAGGTATTAGGAAATGTGAGGAGGGATCCTTGAGAGGGCCCTGAGACCATCTTTTTTTAGTTACTTGGCACTAAGGTATTAATGATGTTGGTTTCCTCTGGAGGTGAGGCTACATTGTTTTATGGCTAACTAGATGAGCACTAGAGAAAGCTATTTACTTTTGGGAAATTGATGTCATTCATGGACTCCTAGTTTGGGAAGCTACTATCAATTTTGGGATGCTGGCACTACTTTTGGATAACAAGCTCTAAGGTGGCACCAATTGATGCAATAGTTGCAAAGAGAGAGATGGATGGAATGTTTGGAAGAGTTGTTGATGTGATAGTCTCTGCAAATAGGCATGCAAGACAACTAGAATTGTTACCTTTCACTTGAGTGTTGATGTGTGTGCTTGAGCACATATTTATTTTAAGTGTAATGTTTATATGATATCAGAATAATGGAAGTCACTGATACTTAGAAGAATCCTCAGGAGGATTGACCTTGCACCTGGCTGGTTGCCCAAAACCTGAGGGGGGTACAAGGTCCTTAGAACATTCTTATTGAATGAACTTACATTAATTCCTTGGTGCAGTGTATGCGCCTATTATGTAATTTCTTGTAAGTGACATAGGATCTAGATTGATCCCGATGAGTCTAAGTCTCTATCTGAGAAATTTATTCATGTCCTTGTTAGCTCGTATGGCTGTTGTGTTTACCTATCCTGTATTGGATCACTGAGTGTGATCTAAAATGTTGAGACAAAAACACACAGTGTAATCCAAAAGCTATCTTCACACCTATCCCGTATTGGATAGAGTTTTGGTCTGTTTGGCCAATTTAGGCCCATTTGGACATTATTTTGGAAGGAGAGTTGTGCGAAATCAAAAGGTGTAATTCTGATTTGTTGGAAAGGATAAAAGAACTAGGAGAAGACAAGCATGATGCCCTTGAAGAAGAACTAAAAAATGCAAGAAGGAGAAAAGAAGAATTGGAAGCAGAGTTGACATTGTTTGAAGACATTGAAGAGAGATTTGAAGAGTGGGAAGGTGGAATAGAGGAACAAAGATCTAGAAGAAGGTTTGAAAGAATTGAAAAGGGGGAATAGTTTACAGAAGAGTGAAATAGCAGGATTCAAAAAACATATTAATCAGTTGGAGAAGTCACTTGTAGCATGTAGAGAAGAAAATAAAAACATGAGATCCTAAGCCTAAACTTTGTGATGTTTATTGTAATACTAATGATTTGAGTGATGTTGCAGAAGCTTCTTTATAAAGTGAAAGTGAAGATAACAGTGTGACTGAACCACATTTATTGGAAAGTGATAGTGTCTATTAGACACAGTTCCGTATGAACCAATTTGTACAAAGGATAAAAGATCTCATTTGGCTTTATTTCCTTATGTCATATTTTGGACACTTTAGCCTAGATTGGCTATTTGAACTTCTTGAGTACTCAGATTGCCTAAGATAATATAATTCTTCTAAACTATGGTGGTGTATCATTTCTCTTGGATTCTAACACATGTTGGAGTATACTTCAAACATAACTAGAAATTTTGATAATGATGGATTACCAAGGGAGAATCTATGAACCTAAATTTATTACTGAACTTAAAAAGTTGATTCCAAGGTTTTATCATCTTTGATGATGGAATTTTAAAGTGAATTTCAAGCATGAATGATCAAGGTCATGACATTGTAATAGCATCAAAGGAAGTTTTAAAATGAGAGAAAATTAAAGATATGAATAGTAAGATCAGACATTTGGACTTTAAGTTTAGTATGATTTTCATTATGATCAAGTATGATCAAAGGAAAAGGAGAACAATAAACGTGACCCTCTTATGCAAGAGAGAAACTAACATAAGGGTGGATTTAGAAAGATAACTCGGTATAAATTATGATATATCTTGGAAGATGGAATAATTAGTAAAGGAAGAAAATTTATTTAATGATGTTTTGGATATGTTGATTTTGAAGGGAAATAGTCAGAAACCAAGTGAGGAGCAAGTGTACTTAGCTTTATTATGAATGAAGGTAAGAGCCTTCTTATATGGAAATAAATATCCTGAAGAGATGTAAAAAAAAAAAAATAATAATATTCTGATCCACACATTTGATATTATAATAATTTGACCTCTTGACATTGAATTTGTGTTGGAATACCATTCTCATAATGAATCCATGAGCACATGGATGTTTTACTTTCATTAGTTTTATATCACATGTTTGAGTTCATGATAATGATGCATACTTGATTTGAGGGCTCCATTCTATGATAATTGTGAAGAAGTTATATTATGATGATAATGTGCTTGATGATGACACTCTTGCAAGTTAGATTTATTCCTCAATTTTTAGACACTTTTTCACTTATTGTTGCATTTAAAAGGCTCCTAAAGATAATTATGCTGAAGGTACTTACATGATGAAGTAATGATTTAAAAATGGTATCTTTGGTAACTTATGATCACTATATTGTTAATCTTAATGATTTATTACTTTAATTTGCTTTTCACTGATAAATCAAAGTACTTGTTGATGAATTACTGCACACCGACATGACAATCTTAGAAGCATGGCCGAATAACACCATGATTAACATCATAACATGATATGTCTGACAACCTCTACAAGTGTTTATTCTAGACACAAGAAGTTTTGAATGAACGAGTATACTGGAATAGTCAACATTCCTGACTAGAGGACAAGCTGCAAGGATATGCTAGATCAGGTTTGAAAGGTTAAAGTAATTTCTTAAACTCAGATTGTTATGATAATACAAGGATACTAGTAGGAGTTTTGATTTATGTTGAGCACTTTTTCTACCTTAATTTATGAACTAAAGTCAATAATGCTTTGCATCAGGACGATGCAAAGTTTTAGGGGGGAAGTATGTCACAACCTAATTTTATCCCTCTAGTATAATTTGTGATCTATCCGAGTTTGATTATATTTTTAGTTTTAGAGTCATCAAGTTATACTATGCAAACAATAATTACTTTTTCTAATCACCATTTACTCTAATATCTACTTGTATGCATTTCATTATTCAAATATTCAAATCATATCTTTTATATTAATAACACACATAAAAGATATTAATGACCTTTCTAAATTAAAGAAAAATTAAATAATGTCAAGTCATCATAAAAATAAAATAATATTAACAATAAATAAATGATTTTTATTTTAGACAATTTAAAGTTTTAGATAAATAAAATAAAAATTTAAAAGGGTACACTTTTAGAAAAAAAGAAATAAATGAGGATTCAACTTCCCCATTTTCTATGGCAATTTTCAAACAAAACATTTAATGCTAAAATGAGATTTTCTCCATGAATTTATTTCAATTGAAAGGAGGCATTAAATTGGGATTCAACTTCCTTCATCTTCCAAGTCAATTTTCCAAATAGCATTTATGGATAAATTGAAGTTTTCCACCAAAATTTATAGCAATTTGGAAATGGGTGTGATGGCATTAAATTATTAGACTTGACTTCCAAATTTTCCACCATGTGCTTGGAAAATGATGTGCTAGATGAGGGTAGAATTTCTCTATAAATAGGATGGATTGATGAAGGGAGGGACACACTTTGTTTTTGGCTACTTGGCTGGAGCATTCTGTAAGAGAAACCCTTCCTTCCATAATTTTTTTTCTTGTCTTTTTGAAATTTTGTTAATAGTTCATTATGAATTTCATGAGTTTTATTTTTATTTATTTTTCTCCAATTTAGTATTGGGCTCATTTTGATGGAACATCTTAAAATAGTTGACAAGTGACACGCTCTTGTGCTAAGTTTGGTTCATGAAACAAAATAAATACTAGCTATCCTAATTTAATATAGCTTAATTATATGCTGGTTATTTGCATTATTTAACTAGCCTAGAGATCAATGTAGAATAGATTGTATTCCCTTATTTAGGCATACCTAGAGTTTTTCAAATTTTTCTATCAAACATATTGTACAAGATAATTTAATTACAATCCAAGCTTTTTGTAATAAATCTACACCTTACTTAGGGAATCGACATCAAATCCCATCCACACATAAGAAATTAATTACAATTTAAAATCATTAAAGAAAGAATTTGTACATAAGTATTTGTGAGGAGAATTAATTACAACTTGAAATCATTCAAGAAAGAATTGTACATAAGTTTTTAATTACAACTTGAAATCATTCAAAAGGGAATTGTGTGTAAATTCTGTGAAGGCTTTGGTGATTGGAAGTGGCACTTCCACTCAATGTGGGAGGCCAAGGGGAGGTCATCCCTATTGCTTAGCTTCTTTGAGGCATTCTGTCAAATAGTTCACATGCCATGACTATACTTCCACACTTTGCCAGCATGTCTACCAGGTCACTTGCAACTTTAACATCTGACAAAATTCCCCCTTTTGTTGTGTTATACCCTGTTCCAAAGCTCTAATTTTGGCTCAGGCAAGGAGGACACTATCAAAGGTTAAGGAATCTAGCTTTACACCTACCAATTACTATTGCTTGAAAGATTTTAACACCTTTTCAACAGACCCATTTTGTGCATAATCAGCAATCTTTTTTTTTAGGCAATCTGTGAAACAGTTGGCATGCCTTGCTTGTGCTTCCTCATTTTTACATATATGTCTACCAAAGTATTTTCAAACTATAATATCTAAAAAAATTTCCCCTTCCGTTATGCTTTTATAGAAGTCCATACCCTATTTGAAAATGCCATTTGGGCACAGACAGGGAGGACATTGGTAAAGGTTGTAGAATTTGACCTTACACCTGTCCATTTTGTGCATACCCTACAATTATTGTATTCTGTAGAAGACATCTCTTTGAGGCATTTTGTCAAACAGTTCACGTACCTTGACTGTGCTTCCACATTTTGCATACATGTCTACCAGAGGCTTTCCAACTTTAATATCTGACAAAATCCCCCTACAATTTTTCTCGATTGATGGCCATACCCTACCCAAAATTTCCACACTGGCACTAGAGGGCGCTGACCAAGATTGTGAATTTGATCTTACATCTACTGATTGCAATTGCCGAAAGTTCCTAATGCCTTCTCAACAAATCCATCTTTGTACATATCTTGCAAATCATTGCATGATTGACATGCCAGTGTTTTGAATAGAGTTTTGGGGATGAGTTTAAGTGTTTAAACTAATACATGTCTTTCATTCAACAAATAAAGAATCCAGGCATGGTCACTATTGTTGGCAATGTTATATGATTGGACTGGAGAATATTGGATAGTAAATCTATCAGTTGAAGTTCAACCTAATTGAAATCATAAACATTTTAATTTATGTCCCCTAAACCCATGTTTATTACTAAATTAGATGTTGACCCTTTAGCTGTCCAAATTGTAGTCTCAATGGGAAGTAAAGTGAAATGGTAGATTTGGATTTCTTTGGTTGCCATCTCCATATGTAAAAGCCCTCAAATCCATCACAAAAGTAAAACAAAGTAAAATGAATAATAATTCAATTAAATACAACATCACAAGAAACAAAAGTAAAATGATGTATATAATCCACTTAATTAGAATATTTAATCATAGACAATAACTTCATCAAGAAGAATCAATAGAGTCAATAAATCTTCAAAAAGAAAATCTCATCAATATAAATCAAATAAGTCTTTAAATCTTACATATTCACGTGTTAAATCCAGGTAATAAACACTATGAATCAATATACATAAATCCTTTGGCAACATGCCATAATACATACAAATAAGTATAATAACAAGTACATCAATAAATAATAAATCGACACACTCTCCAACTGCATGAACCAAGTGGTCCACCACCTGCAAACCAAGAGACGGGAACATGGCTTAGGTGCTTTTCCACCCAACCATGAAGTATTTACACTTCCTCGGATCCCTTCATGAAATGAAGGAAACCCAACCCTATATGAAATGTCTAGCTACCTAGAAACAACTGGCAGGAGGGAACACCCGATGCAACCTTGATGTCTAAAAGTGCAATTCTAATAATGAAAAGTAAATTGACTCACAACAGGATTTGGCAGAGATATATATAAATAAATTTTTCTAGACAAAATAAACATTTTTTTTAATGACATTCTAATTAGATCTAATCATTTCAAGTAGCCTGGTCAATTCACAAAAAGAAGAAAAGCCATCTCTGATATATCCACATTTGTCATCCTAGTCCCAAAAGTAACCCAATCACATTCCTACATAAAAATCTACCTTCTTTCTCCAAGAAATAAATAAGAAAGTAAATAAATAATTCAATAAATAATTGATCAAATCACCTATAACCACCTCTAGTCCATTTCCCAAGCATCAATAAAGAGCACACATTTTAATCAAGCAGTAATAAAGCACATCATAAAGCAATATATATCTAATTAGATTTTCAATTCATATTTCCATGGTTAAATATATAGTAGATACTAATGCCTTTGCTTCATATCCAAATATTGTTTCATAAATCAAGCAATAAAATCAAATGATGAGGTTTGAATACTCCACTCTCATACAATGAGGTTTCATGCACAACTTATGTCAAATATTATTTCTATCTTTCCTCAAGATCAAATAAATAGAATAATAGAATAAAACAATTAAAGTTCTTCTATAAATCATTTCAAAAATCCCAAAACACCAATCAAGGAAGCATACTTTCCAAACAATAATTCCATTCTTTGTTTCATAATTTTGCAACCATAAGTTTGTCATTTTGATACAATCACTTTATCTATAAATCAATTATAATTCACAATATAATATCCATTCTAAATATTTTCAGCAATCCTACTGTCAGACCATTGACAAGAGACAATTCTAACCATTTATCTTACAATAAACACCTTTTATTCATTCATAACACCTTACTGTCATTTTAGTGACAGGAGGTTCAGAATAACCAGTAAGAAAATAGAGATAGACCTCCTGGCAGAATAGTGATAGGAGTTGTCAAAGTAATTTAAAACACAAAAACAGACAACAATAATTAAACCAAGGGTCTGTCATTCGAAGGTAAGGTTAAATATAATGTTTAACAGCAAAATAATAGTGGAAAATAAGCTACGAAAACCTAAATAATTCTATCTATGTGGAGAAGTTTCTAAATCACATATTAATTCCATCAATAAATAAAAGTTGGTTCTTTTTGTCAAAATTGATTTCTACAGCAGAAAGAAAATTTAATATTCTCAGTTCAGATCTAACAGAGGTGAGTTTAATTAGTTTGAGATTGCAAAAACTGCATTTCATAGTTTTGAGCCAAAAACATAGTTTACTAGCCAATCTTAGCATGAAATCGGAATGCACAAAGCAATGAACAACAGTTTGCAACAGCAATAAGAAAACAGTGAATAAAATGAGGGAGGTTGATCTATTTTAGCAAGGTAAGATTGCCAAAGGTAGATTTAGATGAGGTCAGCTCAGAGAAAAAATAAAGGTTGACCATAAACAAAACAAATGCCCTCCAAACAAGCTGAAAACTATTAATTTGACAGTCACAAAAATGTGATTTCAATGCAAACAATTTTTAAGAAGAAAAAACTGAAGATAAGGTCGATCTAGGGGTTGAAATTGAAGCTGCTATTGCTAAAGATCTTCCTTTAGTTACTGTTCATCCAGAAGCATGACTTTTCTCTTTTTCTGCTACTACAAAAGGTTCGTCTCTGCTAAAATCTTCGGTGCCTTCTCTTGCTGCTCCATAAAAACACATCATTTTCATTTGCCAAAATGCTCACTACAATTTCTGAATTTTTTGAAAATATTTCTGGGTTTTGTTCTACTCTTCTCAAGCATTCTGAAACATTTTATGGTTTCAAATTTTGTTTTTATATGACAAAGTTATCACTATTTTACTATCACTATTCTTGACTGGTTTTACTCTCCTTTGCCAACGCCTTTTTTTTTTTTTACAATTCCCTTTTTTTTTTTTTGGTGTCCAAAGTTTAAGTTTTTAACTCATTTCAACTCAAGTTTTTTTTTTTGTTTGCATGAGAATTTTGAATTTAAAAAGACTCAATTTTCTATTTAAATTAAAACAAAATAACTTAATTTATCTTTCTTCACCATGACAGTAATTTATTTAATTCTCTTTAGCTCTCTAAATATAATAATACTATTATTAATACTATTTATCTATTTTAAATAACATAAGCACTCTGATGAACTCAAGATGTGGTAATAATAATAATAATAATATCTTTTAATTAGCTTGCTGTTGCATGCATGACAGTAAGTTGATTTTAATTCTTTTTATTTAAAATTCTAAATATAATATTATTATTATTAACATAAGTTAACTATTTTTACTAAAACACAATTACTTTAAAAAAATTAAGAAGTAAATATAATACAATAATACATATATATCTATTATAAGTTAATATAATTATTTAAATCTATTTTACATATTGTCTTTCAAATATCTATAATCATGTAAATAGAAAACATTATTTATTATTTATTTAATAAATTACAAACATATATATATTTCTTTATTTAAAATACAATACACCATTTAAATATAATTCGAAAAGACATTTAAATTTAAGTAATCACATCATGCATTTGAAAGCAATTTTTAGCACACTAATTTTCTAACATCTAATCATCATTCACGAATAATAATCACACATCAATGCATAAAATAAGTCATTCAAAAAATGCATATGCAACTACGTGAGTGTGTGATTGCATCAAGGTTAACCATTCCAAATAGTTCTTGCCAAGTGGCTAGAACATTTCTACCTCAGCCATGCTCTCGTCTTCGACAAGTATCTGCATCCAATTGCACTCAATCTTGATGTCAATAGGTTAGTATATCAAAAAAATAGCCAAAGTAAAACATCATAATCATACCAATAATATTTAATATTTAAATCAACTTTCTAATTTATGTAAATATATCATCATGATAATTACCTTTACACGTATAACTTAATTGAAGTAAAACAATCATGGTAAATGTTCACTAATCTAGAATAATAATATTATTCATAAAAATGAGACATGACATCCTTCCCCAGTTGGAAGAGACATCGTCTTGATGTCTTATTACAATCACCATGAATAAAAAGAGTAAACACACTCCTGTTATAAAAAGTAACAGATCGTGCAACATGGTATCATAATAAGTATCTCAACTAGATTAAGGAAATTAAGGGTATTATGAGTCTATGCAATGATTCGTTGTAAAGAAAATTACCAATAATTCTTTTTCCTTTCTATTAGTTTCCATTTTCAACCTCCATTATCACTATAATGATTTCTATCTCATATACTAACTCAAGAGGGATATCTACCTTCTGCAAAACACATAATTGCTCATATAAAGATATCAACAATATGTTCAGTTTTGTCAAGCATGCCTACCCACATGAGACATCTGAATATTGTCATCCAAGGATGATAAACAAGCATCTCATACTACTTGTTATTATCATCGGAAAGTACTTATCAACATTAAATAAAGGTAAGGGTTTTAGCAATAAATCCAGGATCAACTCTAAATAAAAAGAGAAAGTTTCCATCAACGAAAAGTTAGGATCATCAACACTAAAATAAGATCATCAACATTAAAATAAGATTATCAACACCAAAATGTTCAAAATTACAATATTAAATCATGATTGCAATTAGATGGCCAATCATAGAAAAATCAACATGTTTCCAACAATAAACTTTCAAAGAGTCAACAATAAGGTAAGTAGATCAATATGTTTTCGATACTAAATCTAAAAGTTTTTTTTTTTTAAAAATAGTTTGACATAATGTCAACATTTAAATAAAGAAGGTCAACATTAAATAATTTCAACAGTAAATCGCAAAAGATCAAAATTACATATGTTGACTTGTTTTCAACACTAAATTAACAAAATTCAAAGTCAACATTAAATTTCAAAAAGAACTTGTACTAAACTGCATTTGGTTAAGCTTATGGTACTTGAGGTATTCATAAGTCCCAAGCATAAATAATAATATTTTTAAATCAAAGATAATCAAATCTCAAAAGAGAAAGGAATAACTTAAATGTAAAAGGTCATACAAAAGGAAGATCTCAACAAGAAGCTAATACATCCAGATAAAAGTTATTCAACGTCAAAGAATGGAAGCCATCATATTTTCAACACTAAGTTGGCAATTCTAATAATAAAGGTCCTGAACCTTCTAACTTAACCATAATTGAAGAATCAACTCAAACTCCACATTTCTCAAGTAAAACAAGAATAATATAATCTTTCTTATTCAATTTCAAATTCACATGCACATAAACCTAATCTACTTAGAAGTACATTTAATACATAATCCAAAATTTATTCATCTTAGGCTTGTAGCCTATCAAGTCACCTTAGCATCAATGATGGATTACAATATAAGTATGAAATATCAATCCAACGTCTTTGGCTACATCTACCAACCAAGGAACAAGAACATGGTTCGACACTTTTCTGCCCAACCACGAAGCTTATGCTTCCCCGAGATCCTTCCAACATGAAGGATACCCAATCCTACTCATAGAGCCTAGCAATATATATATATATATATATATATATATATATATATATATATATATATATATAGGATGGAATCTGGTGCATGCCTGTTAACCTACATGCATCCCTACATGAATGCAGCATCTCAGTAACATGATGAGGCAGAGAATTTTATCAATAAAAACTCGGCATATATCCATCTATTTCAATGGTCCATTCATCTATTTCAACGTCAAAAGTTGACTTTGGCCAAAGTTTGAAACTGATTTTTATGGTGGCATAGATTTTGAAAAAGAAAATCTATTTCTCTGTAATTCCTCATTCGACACCCATCCTGGAAGGTAACTTTCCCAAAACACATAAAGCATAGCAAACAATGCAATCACTTTCTTTTCTCAATAAAATTTTCATTTTCATTCAAGCATGGCTTAGGAAATAAATAAATCGTTATGTTTGATTTCAACATACTTGTGTAATTTTCCCCAAAACCAAAATAATCATAACAAATAAGGCTATACAAGCTTTGATTTGTCTTTGATTCATAAAACAAAAATTAATCAATCTTTTTGTCTATTCAATGTCAGTTTTCTTTCTCATAATGCAATTGCTTTATAATAATGCATAAGATTGTTCCAATGTGTATATTCAATTTTATCTCATAATAATGGTTTATTTGTCCTTTGTTTTGCAGGGTTAAAAGACAGAGTTTCAGTCATGTCATAAATGGATGTTTTCCTCATGTATGATCTTTCAAGACTAAGTAGTATATATGTATAATCACTCACAAACAGAAAAACAAATAGATTTAGTGACTTCTATTTTTCACACTTTCGACATAGTACTTGTTGTCCTCAATCATTTTTTTTTGAGCAATAAGGTTTTCAATGTCTAATGCTCATTATAGTAGCAAATCAGTCTCAGATGTTCTAAGTAGCCATGAAGTCAATCTCAGTGGCTTTACACAGTATATTCATTCATATTTCAAGTCGCTTCATAAGGTATACGACATATTTAGTTTAGTTTCCTTGTCAAACAATGGTATTCAATATAAAACACAATATCATTCCCACATAACTAAACCAATCATAACAAAAGATACCAAGCAATAAAAAAAATGCATAGCATTCAAAGGAGTCACAATCATCATGTAATGACACACATATAGCCATACATAAGCAACATCTAGCAACTAAAAATCAATACAAGATAGAATCAGGTTCCACATGTCTATTCACATCACTCTCACAACAGGGAGTAGTCACGTTTCTCCCAAACATAAGGGTAATACATTAATGCACTACTTATATAAAAGGCAAACAATAAGAGGGAGAGTTAGGTTGGTGATTAAGTTCTCACCCAACATCCCATCCACTTGATAGCTAACTTACTCCACAACAGGACATGATAGGAATAACTTAGATAGCACGCACATCTAACTGTAATGTAAAATTACTACAACTTCACTCAAAGGGAAGACTTATGTCAAGCATCACTCAACCATATCCTCAAGAACAATCATTAGGGTCTATCTAACCCCTTAAAAAAGAAAGCACATGCTATTCACAGCAACCAATACACAAGGACCCACACATGCTCGATGAACTGAGCAACACACACACCCAAAGCTCCCAATGCTGGAACCACGCTCTAATACCAAATGTAAAAGCCCTCAAATCCATCACAAAAGTAAAACAAAGTAAAATGAATAATAATTCACTTAGATACAACATCACAAGAAACAAAAGTAAAATGATGTATATAATTTGCTTAATTACAATATTTAATCATAGACAATAACTTCATCAAGAAGAATCAATAGAGTCAATAAATCTTCAAAAAGAAAATCTCATCGATATAAATCAAATAAGTCTTTAAATCTTACATATTCACGTGTCAAATCTAGGTAATAAACACTATGAATCAATATACATAAATAAATAAATAATAAATCGACACACTCTCCAAGTGCATGAACCAAGTGGTCCACCACCTGCAAACTGAGAGACAGGAACATGGCTTAGGTGCTTTTCCACCCAACCATGAAGTATTTACAATTCCCCGGATCCCTTCATGAAATGAAGGAAATCCAACCCTACACGAAATGTCTAGCTACCTAGAAACAACTGGCAGGAGGGAACACCCGATGCAACACTAATGTCTAAAAGTGCAATTCTAATAATGAAAAGCAAATTGACTCACAATAGGTTGTGACAGAGATATATATAAATAAGTTTTGCTAGACAAAATAAACCTACTTTTTAATGACATTCTAATTAGATCTAATCATTTCAAGTAGCCTGGTCAATTCACAAAAAGAGGAAAAGCCATCTCTGATATATCCACATTTGTCATCCTAGTCCCAAAAGTAACCCAATCACATTCCTACATAAAAATCTACCTTCTTTCTCCAAGAAATAAATAAGAAAGTAAATAAATAATTCAATAAATAATTGATCAAATCACCTATAACCACTTTTAGTCCATTTCCCATGCATCAATAAAGAGCACACATTTTGATCAAGCAGTAATAAAGCACAACATAAAGCAATATATATTTGATTAGATTTTCAATTCATATTTCCATGGTTAAGTATTTAGTAGATACTAATGCCTTTGCTTCATATCCAAATATCGTTTCATAAATCACGCAATAAAATCAAATGAGGAGGTTTGAATACTCCACTCTCATACAATGCAACTTATGTCAAATATTATTTCTATCTTTCCTCAAGATCAAATAAATAGAATAATAGAATAAAACAATTAAAGTTCTTCTATAAATCATTTCAAAATTCTCAAAACACCAATCAAGGAAACATACTTTCCAAACAATAATTCCATTCTTTGTTTCATAATTTTGCAACCATAAGTTTGTCATTTTGATACAATCACTTTATCTATTAATCAATTATAATTCACAATATAATATCCATTCTAAATATTTTCAGAAATCCTATTGTTAGACCATTGACAAGAGACAATTTTGACCATTTATCTTACAATAAACACCTTTTATTCATCCATAACACCTTACTGTCATTTTAGTGACAGGAGGTTCAGAATAACCAGTAAGAAAATAGAGATAGACCTCCTGGCAGAATAGTGACAGGAATTGTCAAAGTAATTTAAAACACAAAAATAGACAACAACAATTAATCCAAGGGTCTGTCATTCAAAGGTAAGGTTAAAGATAATTTTTAATAGAAAAATAATAGTGGAAAATAAGCTACGGAAACTTAAATAATTCTATCTATGTGGAGAAGTTTCTAAATCACATATTAATTCTGTCAATGAATAAAAGTTGGTTCTTTTTGTCAAAATTGATTTCTACAGCAGAAAGAAAATTTAATATTCTTAGTTTAGATCTAACAGAGGTGAGTTTAATTAGTTTGAGATTGCAAAAACTCTATTTCATAGTTTTGAGCCAAAAACTTAGTTTACTACCCAATCTTAGCATGAAATCGGAATGCACAAAGCAAGGAACAACATTTTGTAATAGCAATAAGAAAACAGTGAATAAAATGAGGGAGGTTGATCTATTTTAGCAAGGTAAGATTGCCCAAGGTAGATTTAGATGAGGTCAGCTCAGAGAAAAAATAAAGGTCAAGCATAAACAAAACAAATGTCCTCCAAACAAGCTGAAAACTATTAATTTGACAGTCACAAAAACGTGATTTCAATGCAAACAATTCTTAAGAAGAAAAACCTAGAGATAAGGTCAGTCCAGGGGTTGAAATTGATGGTTCTGTTGGTAAGGATCTTTCTTCAGTCACTGTTCATCCAGAAGCATGACTTTTCTCTTTTTTTGCTACTACAAAAGGTTCGTCTCTGCTAAAATCTTCAGTGCCTTCTCTTGCTGCTCCATAAAAACACGTCATTTTCATTTGTAAAAACGCTCACTACAATTTAAGAATTTTAAAAAAATATTTCTAGGTTTTGTTCTACTCTTCTCCAGATTTCCAGAACATTTTACAATTTCAAATTTTATTTTGATATGACAAAGTTATCACCGTTTTACTATCGTTGTTCTTGATTGGTTTTTCTCTCCTTTGCCAACACCTTTTTTTTTTTTTTTTTACAATTCCATTTTTTTTTTTTTTTTGGTGTCCAAAGTTTAAGTTTTTAACTCATTTCAACTCAAGATTTTTTTTTGTTTGCATGAGAATTTTGAATTTAAAAAGACTCAATTTTCTATTTAAATTAAAACAAAATAACTTAATTTATCTTTCTGTCACCATGACAGTAATTTATTTAATTCTCTTTAGCTCTCTAAATATAATAATGCTATTATTAATACTATTTATCTATTTTAAATAACATAAGCACTCCAATGAACTCAAGATATGATAATAATAATAATAATAATATCTTTTAATTAGTTTGCTGTCGCATGCATGATAGTAAGTTGATTTTAATTCTTTTTATTTAAAATTCTAAATATAATATTATTATTAACGTAAGTTAACTATTTTTACTAAAACACAATTATTTTAAAAAAACTAAGAAGTAAATATAATACAATAATACATATATATCTATTATAAGTTAATATAATTATTTAAATCTATTTTACATATTGTCTTTCAAATATCTATAATCATGTAAATAGAAAACATTATTTATTATTTATTTAATAAATTACAAACATATATATATTTCCTTATTTAAAATACAATACACCATTTAAATATAATTCGAAAAGACATTTAAATTTAAGTAATCACATCATGCATTTGAAAGCAATTTTTAACACACTAATTTTCTAACATCTAATCATCATTCACGATTAATAATCACACATCAATGCATAAAATAAGCCATTCGAAAAATGCATATGCAACTACGTGAGTGTGTGATTGCATCAGGGTTAACCATCCCAAACAGTTCTTGCCAAGTGGCTAGAACATTTCTACCTCAGCCATGCTCTCGTCTTCGATGAGTATCTGCATCCAATTGCACTTAATCTTGACATCAATAGGTTAGTATATCAAAAATATAGCCGAAGCAAAACATCATAATCTTACCAATAATATTTAATATTTAAATCAACTTTCTAATTTATGTAAATATATCATCATGATAATTACTTTTACACGTATAACTTAATCGAAGTAAAACAATCATGGTAAATGTTCACTAATCTAGAATAATAATATTATTCATAAAAATGAGACGTGACACCATAACATAAAACCATACCTGTTGTTCAAGTCTAGTTAATTGCAAATATTGAATCTCTGGAACTCTATAAATTAAATCTTCAATAAATCTCTTGAGCACATGTTAACATGGATGAATAGTCTCTATAATGGAATTGCCTTGTGAAAATATTTTGGGACTATCAAGGAAGTGGGAAAATGGATCACCTTACTTGACACAGAAGTCTTGGGAGGCTTAAATATATAGATGCCATTACTATAAAAAAATACAAACTTGTAGTAAAAAACATGAATATATATCATTAATGCTAAAACATTAATTCTCTATATTTTATTCTTATCAAATTAAAAAGGAGTTATTCAATGTTTCTAAAACTATTATGCATTATTGTCAACTTGAGTGTTGGTATGTGTTTGTTTGGCAAATGTTTGAGGAAAGACCTATTAAGATAATCATTGTACTTCATTATTCTTGGCCTTCTCAATTGTCCACCTCAAGCCAAATTAATATCTAGTAGCATCAAGTTCCTTCAAGGTAAGGGTTCAATACACATTCCAAGAGCTCAAAGAATTGTTCATAAATTAGTGACTTCATTGTATCATTACTACTATTGAAAATAGTTAGATGATACAAATATTTAATGGGCATTGTAATATATAAAATGTTAAAATATAATACAAATCTATTCTTTGAAAAGAATTCTATGAACTCGATATAAATGTAAATGTGCACTAATTAAGGATCATAATGAAAATGCTTTTCTCGGATAGAGTCTTAATATTTAAAATCCTTTAAATAAATGAGTATACATTTCAATCTAAGGAAAAATCATACAAAATGGTGAATTTATACTTGGTAGTACCATGAATAGTAATATACATATTAAAAATTCTTAAAATATGCATATAGGTACTTTATGGATTTTGTTATTTGATCAATTGTACCCTACTACACAATATTAATGATAAAACCAATAATAGTGTTACACATTTCAAATCTAATTATATAATTTGGTATTGGAATTTGATTATGTGTTTTGACAACATGAATGATAGAGTCACCTTATATGAATTTACATTTCCCTTGGATAATCATTGTAGAAGTATAATGTTTAATAAGAATATCTTAATAGACAATATTGAATTAAGGATTACATGAGGGGAATGATTATATGGAGCCAATATACAAGCTTTTGTTTCCTTGGGAATAGATTTCAATGTCAAGGGTTGAATAAATTGGTAAAAGATTATAGTGAGAATCAAAGATAGATTTTGAAATATTTCTTTAAACAATTGTTAATCTTAAATGTTTTAGGAAGTACAAGACCAAAACTTAGTGTTTTAAAACAACTTCCCTAATCTCAAAATGTGATGGAAAATTTCCTCATTATGACCTATGAAATAGAAGTCAACATTATTCATTTTGGTTACAATTTTATAATCTCAATTAATGAAGTTAAACTCTTGTTGAAAAACTTATCTTGTTTAGATTAGAAGCCTTAATCTGGTTCCATATATATATATATATATATATATATATATATATATATATATATATATATATATATAAGTTTGAAATGATTTTGAAAGAAAAGGATCTAGTACATTACTTTTGGAACAAAGATTAATTTGATATGCATTAATTGCTTATTTGTCTGAAACTATACATTATTGTTTTAGCACTTTACTTTTGAACAAAGTTTACTTGATGTATGACAATTTAATTATCATAAATTCATTATTTCATCTTAGACTAAATGATTAAGTATCTTTTCTAGTTTATGCTTACGAATAATGTGTAGTGAATTAGTATCTTTACTTGACTATTCCTTAAGTATATATGAATGGATCAAATACCTAGTCTTATTTTTTACATGCATTATGATTGAGAAAGCAAAGAAGTTTATTTTGCTTCTCATGTTCTTATAATGTTTATAAGTTTTCTTCTCATATAGATAGGTAAACTTTATAAATCAACGTCCAAAAACTCAAATAAATTGCAGTGTTCAATTTTTATGGTACCTCTGTGCCACATTTACGAGTAATGTCATCACATTGAACCAAGTACCTCACACCTAACATAGCTGCAATAACGACGTCCGGGCACCATCCCTCTAAATCGTGAAGGAGTAATAATGGACATGTTGAAACTAAATCCGTAGGAAGGGAAAATCTCCTTAGATATTTCATTAAAAAGATTAACTAAAAAGAAAGGACGAGTCTATTGAAATAGTTGTATGATGATTACCATGTAAATTTTTAGATATTGAGGCTAAAATACTCATTTTGAAAACCTATCAAACACCCAATAGAAAACAAGGTTTGTTGACAACAGAAGTCTAATTCAAAGATGGCTTTAAAATTAAGGTAACCTGTCCAAAGAAGAAACCCTAACTGTTGTATGCTCTCACCTCACCTTCATTGATCTTGGTGATCAGAAAGCACTAGGGAACATTGAATGGACTCAGTCACCAAATACCCAAAAATTGTTTTATGTAAGTGAAATAAATTCCTTGAGCTGACACCTGGTACAAATTCCTCAACACTAGGGATGCATGACATCTACCCCTTTTAGGTGGTCATGATAGTGGATTTAATTCCATCCCTATTTCACCTGAGTGGGTGATAGCCAATGAATAACTGTCTGGGGTAGTGAATCACCCTAGAAAGGGATACATACCCACTCATAGTTGCATCAAACATAGTGCAAGACATAAGTACATATTCACATTCCCTAGTGTTAGTCACATCTGAAGGGGGGCCTTGATCCCGTGGATACAAGGTATGTAAGCAATCTAGATGACAAAGGATGCCCTCAGTAATCAGGTCTCCTCAGATACAATGTGTTCTTCTATAATTAACATCGTGATCTTACTTTCTATGTAGTGATTTATGACTCGGGTTAACATGAGATTGTCTAGTTAGTTTTGTGCAGATGATAAGGATACAAGTCACTAGAGAGAAAGCAAGGTGTCTGAAATGAATGTAGGATGTAACAAAGGACTTAAGGTATGTGTGATCTAGTGTTCTTATAGGTTATCTTTTGTAACATACTTTCTCTTGATTTAAAATTGGTGATCTTTCAAGAGTTGATGATTTTAGAAAACTAAACTCTTGTTCATCTAATCTCTATAACATTTATTGAGCACTTCTTAGAATTAATAGTAAAATTTCATGAATCCACATTTCCTGCATCTGTTAGATCAAAATTTTTATTTCCTCAATATTTTTGAATGCAAAGTTAGTATTATTTTGTTATTAAGGAGTCGGGTCCTTACAAGGAGTCTATAACTCTGATTCCAACAATAGCTATGAATTGGAAAAATATTATTCCCAATAGACTAAATATTTGTATACATCATAGCCCATCATTAGCTTTGTTTCCCCCAATATAATAAAAATCTTTATTGAAATCATTACCCAACATTCACATTACTTCCTGAAGTACAAGAACCTCTTCAAATTTAAAAACCATAATGATGCAGATATAATAATGTCTTATGTAAACAACTAGCATGTTGTCATGCCAACTATTTATCAAATCTTTGACACCCTTTCATTTCAACCAATCACTACAACCTATTCAATGTATTTTAATCAACCATTTGAACCACATCAGTTGAAAAGATTTTGACCAGCTAGCTATTTTACAACATGCCAACTGGTTAACCTCTTCCCACATTAGGATGTTGCAAACATTGAAAAGACTCGATAGAAAATGTATTACCACAAAAGCTCATAAATGCTAGACTAAAATGTTTAACATATAACACAACCAATTGGAAGAGTACTGACAGTGAATAGACTACTAATATGAATAGTTTCATCTTTTGAAATAAAATCCAACATATTGCAGATCAAATTCAAAAATTACAAGAAGTTGTAATCGTAATATTATATAACTTTGCCTTCCCATATCCAACCATGTTTGTTGGAGAAAATTAACTATGTGATTTGTGGGAATTAAAGCATCCATTGTTTCAATAGAGTTTCCAATAGATACAAATTATAGTTATGACACATTTTTAAGTATGAAAACACCAAGTTATAACACACTCTCAATAATAATGAATTGACTCTAAGAGTAAAATAGCAATATTCAAGGATATCCTGCAATTATGGATTCTCAAGAAATTACAACCCAGCAGGAAGTCAATAAATGGATTGCCACATGAAAGATGTTTAAACACCCATTTAAATAGTTTCAGGCTAGATATCTGAAAGTGTTAGGATTATCTTTGTGCCTTTCTAGGTACTACCACATGATCAGGTCTTCAATTTGCTTTTTGATTGCCTTAAAGTCGGGCTGTACAAAAAAAAATGTTCAATTTAGTAAACTAACAACATTATTTTATAAGAAAAATAGTCATTCTGCTACATTAGTGTGGCAATATATTTATCCAAGTTGCTCAAGGCACTCCATAACAAGTTGTTGGTGAGACAAAACTTTTCTACTCTTCATGATTCTTACAATTGATACATCAATTGCATAATGTCTATCTTTATTTGCATCCTCAATCACTTTTTTTTCTCATCCACTAGCGGTAGTGGAATTTGCAATCATGTAGAAACCATTTACCTTGTGAACCTTGAAACACATTATTTGTTGTTAAAACAAACAAAGAAAGTGGTATACAATTGTTGTATTAGAGCTCAAACCTTAATTTCCCTCTTCTTATTGATGGTGGTGGATATCACATCTACAAGACACTAACACAAAATAGCAAACATAGAAACATAGACATAAACACAATCTTGCTCAAATGTGTGTTGATGCACAAGATTCCATTAACTCAACATGATTTCAATCAATACATCGAATGTTGCCGCATTCATGATCATTTGATCATTACACTTGACTTGACCATACACTTAATGCATTGATGCCTTATAATTGCCTCATTATATAGACAAGCTTGTGTCCTTCTGGACTTTTCCTATTCTTCTTGACTCATCTAGAGACAATCTATTTCTAGAATCTTCCTCTAGAATATTCAGACTTAGAGCTCTCCTTTTTTCTAGAACATTTCTCTTTTCACCCTTTTGTCTTTTTTTCCTTTAGTTACAAAATACAATTAATATGTTTGTCTTTTCTCAATATGTGGAAGAAATTACATATGTAGTAGCACTATTCATAGTTATTATTTTCTATTTTTTTGTTTATTACTCTTCTATCTCTACCCACTAATTGGTGGTATCAGAGTAGGTTAAAATAGAGATCGTGGGATCGCAGATTGGAGAGCTACGATTGAAGTAGCATCTGTCGTTGATATAACAATCATAGATTTGTTAGCAAGGGCTGCCTTTTATTAGAGATCTATGCCAAACAACATGCCAAAGTAAAAGAGATCACTGGATGTGAATACCTGAGGAGATAGTTGCATTTGTGAGCCGCAGTCTTAGTTCACTATTAAACATGAAGGATACATTGAAAGAAATCATAGTTTTAGATTAGGATTGTCAAAGGAGATCATTGTTCCAAAAAGGAAACCTAGATTGCAAAGAAATCAAGTCACAGGTGATTGTGATCAAGGGTTTTCTAAAGTGAAGGGGTTGCTAAGGGAGTCTAAAGACATCTTTGTCTAGTCAACAAAAGGAGTTCACCAAGATTGCAGATTACTCAAAAAGATTGAATATAGGGTTTACATATATTATTTGTAGACATGGCATCATGTATTTTTCTACCTATAATTCCAATATTTTCTTGTAAAATTTATAATAATTGGTCATACAGAATGAAATTGATACTTTGTTCACAAGAGTTATCCGAGATAGTTTAAAAAGGTTACACAGAACCACACGATGAGTCTACTTTGAGTACTATTGAAAAGAATAAGCTTGGTGAAAAAAGGAAAAAGAATATAAGGGCTTTGCAGACAATTGGACAAGGATTGGATGATTCAATTGTTGGAAGGATTAAGCCAGCCACTATAGCCAAGCAAGCATGGGACATTCTAGAAACAACATATCAAGGTACAAGTAAGGTAAAAGTAGCCAAATTACAAGCACTTAGGAGAGAATTTAAAAACCTACAAATGAAAGATTCTGATTCAGTAGATCAATTTTCAATTCATGTTATGGATTTGGTTAATCAAATAAGGATGAATGGTGATAATCTAACAGATCAAAAGGTTGTAGGAAATATCTTAACAAGTTTTCCTATGAAATTTGATGCTCTTGTGATACCACATGTGAGGAACCTAAGGATTTCTCAACATATTCAATAGATGAGTTGTTTGGTTCTTTGAGAAATCATGAGTATAGGTTGAATAGCAATAATAACACCTCATTGGAAAATGCATTCAAAGCAAAATTGACATTTAACAGAGGTAGAGGAAGAGGAAGAGGAAGAAATAATTACCAAAGAGAAGAAAGGAGTCCAAATCCAGGAGGAAGGAGAAATCAAAGTTTTAATTCAAGGAGACACAATAAAAATCAGGCATCACAAAGGTATGACAAATCAAATATTCAATGTTATTATTGTAAGAAGTATGGTCACTTTGCAAATGAATGTTGAAAGAAACAAGCAAATATGGGAAAGAAAATGCAAATTTTTCTGAGAGTAGTTCTGAGACATTGTTTATTATATGCCATGGAGATAAAGAAATTTAAAGTAACATTTGGTTTCTAGATAGTGGTTGCAATAATCACATGATAGGAAATAAAGATTTGTTTGAAAGTTCAGATACTTCAGTTAAATCATAAATTAAATTGGGTAATGATAACATAGTTGAAGTCATGGGTAAATGTACAATTAATGTGATAACAAAGCTTGGTAAGAAGACTATTCCTGATGTTTATTTTGTACTTGGTTTGAAGCATAATATCATAAGTGTGGGACAACTTATTCAAAAGGGTTATAAAGTTGTTTTTAAAAATAGTGTGTGCACTATATTTGATATTCCTCCTAGTAATATGGTGATTGCAAAGGTTGAAATGACAAATAACAGAATGTTCCCACTTCGAATGAAAAGTGAAATGATGGAGGAGATTGAAGCAAGTTTCAAGGCATCAAGTCAAGATCAAGCATGTGTATGGCACTTGATGTATGGTCATCTAAATTTCAAAGGATTGTGTTTATTGAAAAGAAAGGAAATGGTAAGAGGTTTACCCCCTATTGAAGCACCATTAAGTTCATGTGAAAGTTGTATTTTAGCTAAGCAACATAGAAAATGTTTTCCAAAAGGAATGTCATATAGAGCATGGGCACCTTTAGAAATTGTGTATACAAATTTATGTGGTCCAATGCAAACACCATCATTAGGGGGGAGAATTTAGTTTCTAACATTGATTGACAATTTTAGTAGGAAAACATGGGTTTATTTTCTCAAATATAAATCTGAGGCATTTGGAAAGTTCAAAGAGTTCAAAGCATTGGTTGAGAAACAAAGTGGCCTATCCCTCAAGGTATTGAGATCAGATAGAGGAGGAGAATACAATTCAAATGAGTTTTTGGATTATTATAGGTATCATGGAATAAAGAAGCATTTTACTACAAGTTACACATCTCAGTAAAATGGTGTTGCTGAAAGAAAGAATCAAACAATAATGGAGATGGCAAGGAGCATTTTGAAAGGCAAGAATCTACCTAATGAGTATTGGCTTGAAGCAGTATCTTGTGTAGTTTATATCTTGAACAGGTGTCCAACAAAGAGTGTGAGGGACAAGATTCCGCAGCAAGCATGGAGTGGTAAGCATCATAGTGTTTGTCATTTCAGAATATTTGGTTGTATTGCATTTATATATGTGCCTAAGGAAACAAGAAGTAAGTTGGTTGATAAGAGTGAAAAATGCATCTTTATTAGTTATTATGAACAATGTAAGGCTTATAAGTCGTTTAATCCTATAACCAAGAAAGTCATTGTAAGTAGAGATGTTGTGTTCAAAGAAGAAGAATCTTGGGATAGAAGTATAGATGAGACAATTACAAGTGCTCCAACAATACCATATGATGATCAAGAAGGAAAAGGTCAAGAAAACCAAGGAGTTCCATCAAATGAACAAGGAGGAACCCCATCAAGAAGTCCACAAGGAGATAACACACAAAGGGAAGTTGAGCAAGGAGAATCATCGAGTCCACAAGTAAGTAATGACTCAAACCCTACACTTGCATCATTGAAATTAAGGATTAAAAGCAAGAAAAATAGAAGTTTGCAAGAAATTTATGATCAAGGAGATAGGATAGATTTGCAGTCAAACTTTAGTTTATTTGCTCAAGATCCTATATATTTTGAAGATGTAATTAAGGATGAACATTGGATTAATGCAATGAATGATGAAATGGAA
Source organism: Cunninghamia lanceolata (assembly GCA_027924645.1). Lineage (NCBI taxonomy): Eukaryota > Viridiplantae > Streptophyta > Pinopsida > Cupressales > Cupressaceae > Cunninghamia > Cunninghamia lanceolata. Next base: position 16,513,972 of record BSBN01000112.1, on the reverse strand, counting down.
TCCATTGAGAAGAATGATACATGGGAATTACTTGATTTACCTAAGGACAAAGAGTGCATAGGTGTGAAATGGGTTTATAAAACTAAGTATAAAGAAAATGGAGAAATTGATAAATATAAGGCAAGGTTAGTAGCTAAGGGATTTACACAAGAATATGGAGTTGATTACAATGAAACATTTTCTCCCATAGCAAGACTTGATACAATTAGATTGGTACTAGCTATTGTAGCTCAAAATAATTGTAAGGTCTACCAAATGGATGTTAAATCAGATTTCTTGAATGGTTATCTAGAAGAAGTTTATGTGCAGCAGCCACTAGGATATGAAGTAAAAGAATATGAAGACAAGGTTTACAGGTTGAAGAAGACACTTTCTGGATTGAAGCAAGCACCAAGAGCATGGTACATCAGGATAAATTCATACATGTTTAATAATGGATCCAGCAGAAGTACTAGTGAGCCTACACTATCCACCCAAGTCAATGAACAAGGTCAACTTTTAATTGTTTGCTTGTATGTTGATGATTTGATCTTTACACGAAGTCTTTCTATAGACATGTTTAAATCTGCAATGATAAAAGAATTTCAGATGATAGATTTGGGATTGATGAAATATTTTCTTGGTATTGAAGTCACACAAAATGATAATGAAATTTTTATTTGTCAAAGTAAATATGCAAAAGATGTATTGAAAAGGTTTAGAATGATAAATTGTAGTCTAGTTTCTACTCCTGTAGCAACAGGCACAAAACTAAGTAGAGAAGATAATGAGATGGATTTTAACACAACAATATTTAGAAAACTTGTTGGAAGTTTGATGTATCTCACAACAACTAGACCAGATATCATGTATGGAGTTAGTTTGATTTCTAGGTTCATGGATTCACCTAAGAACTCACATTGGCAAGCTAGAAAGAGAATATTGAGATACATTGCAGGAACTATGAATTATGACATATTGTATTCTACTTTAGATAATTTTCAATTGATTGGATATACAGATAGTGACTTTATAGGGAGTATTGATGATAGAAAAAATACATCTAGATACGCATTTTATTTTGGAACAAGTGTTGTAGCATTGACATCAAAGAAGCAACCTATAGTGACAATTTCTTCAGCAGAAGCAGAGTATGTAGTAGGTACATCAACAGTATGTCAAGTAGTATGGATGCGAAGAATCTTGAAGGATCTATTGCATGAGCAAGAGGAGTCTACTACAATCTATTGTGACAACAAGTCCACCATCACATTATCAAAGAATGATGTCTTCCATAAAAGGACCAAACACATTGATACTAGATATCACTTTATTCAGGAGCTACTAAACAATGAAGAAATCAGTCTATAGTATTGCAAATCTGAAGAACAATTTGTAGACATATTTACAAAAGCATTAGCACAAGAGCAATTTGAGTATTGGAGAGCAGTCTTGGGTATTGCAAATATTGATGTAATTAGTAGTAGTAATTGGTGGGGGTGTTAGAATAATCTAGTAATTTCTACTAGATAGGATGTATGTCAGCTAATGAATTAAAAACAAAATAATAATGTGTTATGTCAGCTATTCTAGAACCTTCATGCTACATCCAAACCTATGTATAAAAGAGATATCTGTAAATTGTTTTATGCAAGAGAAATAAAGATCTGTTTGGTGTAGCAACACTGTTCACGGTTATTGTTTTCTATTTTTTTGTTTATTACTCTTCTGTCTCTACCGACTAACACTTATTAGTGAACTTTGAATTGAATTTGAAGTAATCTATTTGTGCCACAGTTTTTGGGTTTGGCTCTTTATTGAGAATTTTATGTTTTGCACATGAAAGAGAATGTAGCAATATGACAATATCTTCATCAGTCAAATTCAATTGAGTCTTAACTTCTAAATAACTTAGACTTCCTGATGCATTGAAAAGCAATAGTGCAGATGCCTATAAATCATCACCATATAGGAATATAGTAAATTACTTAACAATAAGAAAACAAAAATGAATTCAATAAATATCAAGGAAAGTGATAATGATAAACATGATTTGTTCACTTTTTAGATTTATGTTAGAGCCATTCTATAATCCACCAATTATAGTTTTCCTTTAGACAAAGAAAATGTATGTTGAAATCAGTCCATTCATAGAACTATGGAATGAATCAATGTAGGGTAAAAAAAGATTAACCATGACATTAACCTTGCTTTAACAGATACTAAAATCAGTAATTTACAATATTAACTCTAGTAGGAAATGAACTATAATGCAATTTTATGTTAAATTAAACATCAAAATAAATCACAACTGAATCAAAGAATCCAACTGCCAGTAACCAACCAAAGAGGTAATTACCTGCTAAGTAGTAACAACAAGTTACATAGGCTTACGGTCAAACTTCCCATTAATATTACAAGTGTACCTAGAGAATATATCCATGTAAGATTTCTATGCTTTGTCTTTGTCTGATAGAACTCCTTAAACACCTGTATGCATTTTAGTTGTATTGCAGTAGCAAAAATCAATCAGCTCAGCTACTGAAATATGTAGGTTTACGAGATATACTATATGAAAAAGGGCATACCATTTCAGCAGGCAAATTAGGATCAAATGATTTGTAACTTGGCCAAAACCCAGTTGTCAAAACAATCACAATCAAGTCTATTCCATGATGAGCATGAGGATTTTCAAATAGATAATCCTCAAAAATACCCCTGGTTCTCCTTTGCTAATGTTAAATCTGTAACCTACATAAAAACACATAGATTTTGACACTGCGTTCAATAGAATCATGTTTATTGATAAGAAACATGCAGTGGAATTTTCATGTTTAGGTAGATGTGGCATACCATGCCTTCCATTTTAAAAGTAAACTAGCTACCACATCATTGCTTCAATTTTGTCAATATGCTTCTTTCATTATTATAGTTTGTGTAGACACCTAAAACTGACTCGTTTCTAGCTCATATGTGCACCTTCCATACTTAAAATTAATTAAATAATTCTTAATTATTTGATTAAGTTCTGTTACAATTTTTTGACCCCAGCTCAAAAATTGGCTAAGTAGATTTATCATTTATCATTTTTGGATGAGGTTTCATTTGTTGCTGTTATGTGCTAAGTTGCATAGTTCTTATGACAAATGCAGTTCAGTTGTTCAGATGCAGAAAGGAAAGTTTCAATCATTCATTGCATTGCAAAGCAGTAAAAGAGACAAGTATTCATTCACCATAGTGATTGTTCATTTACAATTTTGAACACATAAGAGAACAAACATTACATTGAAGGAAACTAAGACATATCAGATGTCCCACACAAGATGTGGGTTATAGTTGAACTCATGCAAATACAAGTAAAATACTATGCATCTAATGAAGAAGAGGGAAAGACATAGCCATAATTGCCTTGTTTTGGTTGATCTTCATAGAAGCCTCTAGTTCCTGCTCCCGACCTCAACATGTACCTAAAAAAATGTGGGAAGGTCCTGTTAGAATCTCTGGTTATGAAAATCCTTCATCAATCAAGAGAGACATAATACCTTAGTTGTAATGCATTGGTCAAATGAGGGCATCCATATGAAGAAGAAGCTGAAGAGAAGAAAACATAAGAAAATTGTTGTTTTATTCTAATCTATTTGTTTCACGTGCAGGTATAGGACAAATCATGAAGCTGATTGAAGACAATTAACATGTGGTGTTAAATGGGCTCCCACAAGGGAGGAATAGAAAAAGAAGATCATTGATGACATTCACATGACAAGCTGAAAGAGTAATAGAAAATCATATGCATTAGTCCCATTTCAAGACATAACCATGATTTCGCTTCAAAGTATGAAATGCAACCAAGAACATGACCTGAATAGATGGAGGACAAAATTCATTGCATATAACAAATTATATACTTCTCCAACTGCTTTGAAAGTGACATTCTTAGGTATGATAATAATCAAGAGTATACAATGCAGTTGTAATCATTTGACTGATAAAGGAGTAAGTGTTCACAAGTATGGATTATTTGAAGGTTACTTACTCATTCATGATCAATAGTCCAATTAGAGTGTTCATTATAAACCAATAAAGAAATTGCAAAGACAAGTGACTACCAAACTTCATACTTTCTCATTTAAGTGGAGTAACAAATTCAGATTTAAAATTCAATAAATTAAGCTACCTTTTAAATGATGAAATATATCCAATTATGCCTCACTTTTGCTACTGATAGGTTGAGCATCAGAAAAAGTGTTATCACATGTTACATTAATTGCATATCTATAAAAGAAACATGATAAGTATTGCAGATCTGTAACAGAAAAATACAAGACAACTAATCCAGATGGCTCATTTTTGTTTTTGACAAACTCCAAAGGATCAAAAGAACATTTCATTAAATGTGTGTAATAGAGCATCATCATCTTTATACTACAAGATCTCATTTTGTCTCAAAATGGAATGTATAAGTGTATGGTTACATTTGTGGCTGAGTGAGCTCAAGTGAATTTTTTTATTATGAGAAGTGATCTATCAAACTGATATCAACAGATACAGTGGACCTGATTGATGTCCTACAGGACATCTCATATTATGTATTTGATATTATAGAATATAGAAAGATGAGCAACAGAGGTTTATCATGTGTTGCTATGTATTCAAATCAAGTAAGGGTTGCCTTCATGTGTTACAATGCCACAATATCTTGATACAACCGTGGTCATCATCATATATGAAAAGTCTAATTGCTAAAGTCCACTGAATGGACAAGTAAAGTTACAAGAATAAAGACATGTATGCTACTATAGTGGAGGAGTTCAAAGTTGAAAAGTGTCAGTATACATTTCATGTGCAAAGTCCACAGAAAGAGCAAGTAGAGTAATAGAGGTAGAGAATAGTGCATGCAATCATCACTTCTTTTGCAGAATAATAGTGATTATCATTAAATAGTGAACGTATAAGGAAGAAAGTGATACCCATGCCATGTATGCTACAAAAAGAAGTTTCTATGTTGATATAAGAACAAACATTGCTTCAGTTTTCAAATCTAAGTTTACACAGTAAAGAGGAAAAATGCAGATACATTCATAGTAAGGCCGTGGCAAATAGTGCCTTTTGCACTCATCTTTTCAGGTACCCATATTCACTTTTAGAATCAATGTATTTTTGCAATATTGAAAAGAGAAAATTGTGAGTAAACTGTTCAGACAAGGTCGTAGTTGAATATATGGTTTACACAACAAAACATCAAACCCTTGTCGGGTAAAAAAGGTTTTCTTCTTTTCATAGTCTAACAAAGTCATAATAGAGCATAGAAAACATGGTCATAGTGAGAAAAGAGTTATGTGTGATAAAAATGAAACCCTTATCAGTTTTTTAAAAGGAGTCTCTTTCTTTTTACATACAGTCGAGCAAGGTAAAGAAATTTCTAAGTATGGCCGTGAGGAGTAAAAGAAGGTTCTGTGTAATACAAATGAAACCCTCACTTCTAACACAAGATCTTCACATTTTTTACAATGAAAGACAAAAAGGAAGCTATAGAATGCATTAAATGGAGTGGCCATGCCATATGAAAAGACATTTCACATACCCAAAAGCAAGAATGAAACCCTCTTCATAGTTTCATATATGCAGAGATAAAAGAGTTCACAGTGGAAGTAATGATAAAGAGGAATAGTGAGCTCACCGTTTGATAATGCAGCATGAGAAGAAGATAATGGCCATGGAGAATTGAACTGAACCTTGGCATTTTGCCATTTTTTCACAAGTTCAAGATAGAATACCAAACAAATGCTTATCAAACAGAGAAAACTGAGGAAATAGTTGCATGGCCGCGGCCATTTAAAGAAATATAAGCCATCAAAACATAGAAAAAGCCATTGAAAAGCTCAGATTCAATCTTACCAAGAGCAGCTTGTCATTTTGGCTAGAGAAGTGTAGTACTTTCAACCACTGAAGACCATCAAATGGAGCAAGGAAAACACAAAAGCATAAAACCCCAAGTCAGCGGCCACAGTTGTAGAGCCAACTCAATTGCAACAAAAAAATGAAATGGATGATGTTTTAGGGTTTCACACTTGCTTTTGTTTCAACATCCCTTTTATTTTGACCATACAAAATATAATCATTTTTATCCAATTGAGACCGGGGTCAACACCTTATGTTGGTGTTGTCTAGTAATCATAAGCAGAGGTGGCCAACAACACATAGAATATGGCCTATTTTATTAAGTCAAATTCTTGCAAGGTCTTAACATCATTTGTAGTTGACTCACATTGGAGTCAAGGTATCATTTGATATTGCATGTGGTCGAGTGTCTTTGACCTCCCACTTATGCATTTTTTATTATTCCTTCACACATTTCAACATATGCATAGGATCAAAGAAGAACCTTGTGAATGTGAAGAATATGCTAGTTGAAGATATGGTCAAAGGAGGTCAATGCAACATGGTGGCACTATAAAGGCAGTGAGTTGGCATTTTTTCAAGCCATATGGATAATGATGAGGTGGCAGAATATCGACACATTGGAGTCCATGGTGTCAAGTCTTTTAAGGCTTTTATTTATTGTTTGCAAATGTGTGTAATAGTTCATATTTTTATGATTTTGATAGAAAATTATTAATGATATCTTGTAAATATCTTGGTGAAATTATAAACTAGATATCATTTTATTTTTGTAAAAAATCATATCGATAGGATATTGATTAAAATTGCTATATCATTGTAATGTAAACTTTAAAGCAATGAAATTATGAATTGCTTTTAAAGTTTAACTATTTTAGGCAATTTATAGGCTAAATGTAGATCAAATATTCTATTTTGATTTGTTTTATTTAGAGTCATATAGGATGAATTTTGGAGCTTTCATGAGCAGAGAAAGGTAGTTTTATGGTGGGACCACATGAGAGGGTAGTTTTGTAGCTTTGTTTCATAGATTGGTGGCAGATTCGGTGCTTTATTTTTGGCTTTCATCAGTAGCTCAAAAATGGACTTAGGGTCTATTTTTAGGAGTTTCTTCAGCTTTCTTCATAGTAGATCATTTGGAGACATATATAAGAGAAAAACTTAGTTTTTTCTTAGTCAGTTAGCACTAGTTTCTTCTCTCTTACAGAGTTGTATACAACAGTGGCTCACACATTTATTTTTCATGCATTGTACTCCTTTTAGTTCTAATAGCAAATCATCTTGTTTCACATATTTTGCAATCTTGATCTAATGTTATATCATTACTATTTCAGTCCTTCATTTTGTCTCAATACTGTTAAATTTAGTTTTTCCTGGTTGTAGTTTGTGTTTGACCCAAACCTTGTTGCAAATTACTTAAGGAATAAACTATCAGTGAAATTGTGAGGATTCAGGTTAGAGGATCTATTTGTGAGTGATAAAATTTCATCCAGTTTAGATTTTAGAATTAGTTTGTATTTCAATTACATCCTTCTATCCCTTGTCCCCTCAAGTCATTATTTTTTAGAAATTATAAGAGAACCAACTCACTCTGGAGATTCATTCTCATGAAAGGAGACCCACATCTGAGAATGATTCCATGTTTCAGCAAGTTGTTAAGTTTTTGCAAAGCTTAACAAGGGTACATACTTGAATTGACAACAGTTTTTGGCATGCCCAGTGGGACTCTAGAAGCAATTTCAGAGAGATTTGTACCCTCATAGCTGATGTTCTGGTATATATAGTAGTTTTACCATCCTTTGGAGGCTTTCAATATACCTGGTGACTCATTCCATCTCATTTGGTTTACAGATTAGTACTTGCAGCTTATGAAAACTAGGTCTAATCTAGACCCATTTGACTACTTACAGTTGTCTACACCTAGAAGGAGAGGCAGATCAACAAGTAGAACAACTAAGTCATCAAGAAGATCCATGTCTACACCTTGATTTAGATATACAAGCCCGGTCAAAAAAAGTAGAAGTCTAGTGCTGATAGTCCAGATACCTATAATGGCTAGGCAGTATGCTTTTGCTACTTTCAATGGAGGCAACCCATTACAACTTGCCCAAAGAGATAAAATTCCAATGGCAGCGCTTAAAAGTTTGCCTTATTTCACTGGAGAGGATCACACTACTGCTGCTGAACATATTCAAGATGTAGCAACCTTGTGTTCCATGCATAATGTCATGCAAGAAAATGTGGCAATCAGGCTTTTAGCTGCTTTGTTAAAAGGAAAGGCCTTACAGTGGTTAGAGGATTTGCTGAAAATTTAATATCATCCTGGGACTTACTGGGAGATGGGTTACACAAGCATTTTGAGGACAAGTCTGATCATCTCTCACTGCTGGAGCAACTGAGTACCATCAAAAGGGCACCCCACGAACACATGGCTAATTTCAACTATTGATTTTAGAGAACTTGGGATATGATTCCCACAATGGTAAAACCCTTGCCAAGGCATGCTTTTTTATTTTATCTTAAAGCTATAAGTAGTGAAATTTCTGTAATGATATAGTCTATGGGAGGGACCACCCTTCCAGATTCTTTTGAGATCATTGTTAGAGAAGAAAATTGCCTTATTCAGGTAGGAAAGATAGCCCCTAGGCTTCCTTTACCTATTTTCCCTAAAATCTAGCCATCAATGCCTATGGCAGTGCCTCCTCTAGCTGCCATCCCACTTGTTCTTGCAATAGGATATCAAACAGCCGAACAAGCTACTATCCCAGTTCAAACCCAAGGTACCCCAGAGTTGGAAAATACTTTAAGGACAATTGCAAATAAGCTAGTAAATATGGAGAAACCTTTGCCCTATCAAAATTAGTATCAGCCTAATCAGTAAAATACTCAGTATCAGCCCAATCAGCAATATAGGCAACCCTTTCAGGCTGATCCTTAGGGATAGAGAAAGAACTATAACCCTCAACCTTTTTAGGCTGATAATCTAAATATTGCTAGTACCTCAAGATAGCTTGTACCCACATAGAATAATCTATCTTAGGACAGTAAATAGTATTATCTGTGTCACCAACCACATAGTCAAGTGGCCTGCATGAACGGAGTGAGAAATTAGGCACTCAAGGTTCATAATAGGTTCAGAGGGGGTTAATGGTGAAGCTTCAACTCAGCAGAATAAGGCTGATGTGGTCTTAATGAGTTGGGAAGAATCTAATTTTTGTGGTGTGAATTATTTCCAAGGTTAGAATCAAGAAAATACACCTGTTTCATCCAACACAGGGTCAAAATTGAGGCCTGTAGATGTAAATCAGCAAGCTATTGTAGTACAACAGCAGACTATGAAGGATAAAAACCAAGTCTATCCATCACAAACTACCCCTATACCACATTAGAAAGTACAAATTCTACAAAGGGACCAAACAGTACTGGTCAAAGAACAACCCAAAATGCAACAACAGTCTTCACAAGGTCAGATTGATGCAGTTGCAGCAAGAGCACAACATAAGGTAAATCCTGTTGCTTTTAATATAGTTGATCATCTTAAGAAAGTGACAGTGAGCATGTCAATTATGGATGCTTCACACATCCCAGGCTAGAAAAATTTGCTGCAAGAAGCTTTGACTGAACTCTCACTTTCCAAGCATTCTAGTCAAGAGAAGGCCAAGGTTTTACTTGGTAATAGTTCTGAAATCAAAAGTGGACAGCCAATAGATGAGGTAAAACCACACCCTTTCTATCTAAGTTTCATTATTGGTGATAAATTGGTTCATAACTGTATAGTAGACTCAAATGCAAGTAGTTTAGTTATGCCCAAGAGTGTACCTGACTCATTAGGATTGGTGTATGAGCCCCTTGCAAAAGAAGTAGTATAGTTAGATGGGTCTGCACTTAGTATTGCGGGGATAAAAAAAATCTCCCACTCACATTGCATGCTTGTCCTAATTTTGCCATCCATCGGGATATCTACATCATTGACCTTCCACCTAGTTTCGTAATCTACCTTTCTAGGGAGTTCACATCCAAATTGAGTGGGTTTCTTTCATCTGACTAGACTCACTTGTTCTTTAGAATGAGATATGGTAAAAAAGTAATAATACAATCTGAACCACTTGCAAAAGACCATATTGAGCCCTATGTTCCCAGTCTAATAAATGCTAATCTCTACATCACCTGCAGGCAATAGGATGAACCCATGAGCCCAGATCCCAATGCACCTATAGAAGACATAAGTTTAGATGATTGGATAGCTGAAGATCATGAAAGTGACCCTTTTCGTCACACTGATAAGATAGGATTAGCCATCTATATGAAATAGGAACTGGATGCAATTATTCCTAATCTGATTAAGGATCAAAATTAGTTAGAAGAATAAGAAGATCAGCTGTGGAAGCTGTACTTTGATGGATCAAGGACCAAGACGGGTATCAGTGGAGGTAATATGTTAATTTCACCTCACGGAGACAAGTACTATGTTACCTTAAGTTTTACCTTTAGCTGCACAAATAATGTGGCTGAGTATGAGGCCATGATCCATGGTTTAGAATGGGCTCAAAAAAAGGGTATCAAATCTATCCAAGTTTATGGAGATTCTAAGTTGACTGTTAACCAAGTTAGGAATTTGAATTTTGCTAAAAATTATTTCCTCAAAAAGTACAAGCATAGAGTGTTGGATTCAATGGAATTTTTTTATGCTTTTAATCTAATTTCAATTCCCAGGGATCAAAATAAGTATGTAGATAGGTTGGCAGCCTTAGGATCTTAATTGGAGATTCCTGATCAGATTCAGAATGTTCAGGTACAACCATATGTTAAGATAGTTATTAGACATTCTAAACCTAAAAATAGTGTTTCATGGCAAGTGTTTAACAGTGATGAACAAATCTTAAGTTTTTTAAGTGCAGAAGCTGAATTTGCAGCAGATAATCAACATAAATATCAGCAACAATTCGAAGATTAGATTGTCCAGTTGAGGACCAACAAGTTGCCCAAGGGATTAGTCACCATAGAATTAGTGTTTAACACTAATGATCAGTTCGGAAAAGATAAGTGCAACATGATAGTGAAGGAAGAACATTATCAAACCATAGAAATTTTTAAGGACAAACTACTGAAACTTGGAAAGGTATGTACTAGAGAAGAACAACAGTCTTTTATTCAATTATGTCAAGATTTTTTTTGTCTTTGCATGGGAGTATAAGGACTTGAGAGGTTTTGATCCCAGTTTGGCCCTACACACCATAGAGTTAGAGCCTAATTCTAAGCCTGTTAGGCAAAAGCAAAGACCCCTCAATCCCAAACTTGAGCACTTAATGAAGGCTGAGTTGAATAAACTGATCGAGAGCAGTATCATTTTCTCAATAAAACATACCTCTTGGGTTTCCAATTTGGTCCCAGTTAGGAAGAAGAATGGTGAAATATGACTTTGTGTCAATTTCTGTGATCTAAATTAGGCCTCATTGAAAGACCATTACCCTCTTCCTTCCATGGAACAAATACTACAAGCTATTTCAGGTTCTGATAGGTACTCTTTGTTAGATGGATACTCTAGATATAATCAAATTCTAGTCAAAGAAGAGGACTAATACAAAACTACATTCACAACTAAGTGGGGTACCATGGCATATCAGAAAATGCCATTTGGTTTGTCTAATGCAGGGGCAGCCTTTCAGAGGGCAATGCATATGGCCTTCCATGGTCTTATGAATAGAATAGTGCTAGTCTATTTAGATGATATAACTATTTTTTCAAAAGATTCTAACTATCACTTTGACCACTTGAAGTAGATTTTTCAGAGGTGCAGGGAGTTGGAGTTTCATTGAACCCCAAAAATGTATATTCTTAGTACATGAAGGAAGACTCCTCAGTCACATTGTTTCAAGAGAAGGAATTACTATTGACCGTGAGAGAGTTTTAGCTATTCTAGATTTATTGCTACCTGCACATAAGAAAGGCTTACAGAGCTTTCTTTTCAGAATTAATTTTGTTAGGAGGTTTATTCCAAATATTATAGCTTTGTTACAACCTCTTACTACCATGTTGAAAATGAATGTGCCATTCAACTAGACTAAGGAGGGAAAAGAAAGCTTCAAGTAGATAAAAGAAGCTCTCCTTGCTGCCCCTACCCTCATCAATCCTAATTATGAGAAGGATTTCATTTTATATACTTTTGGAGGAACTAACAGTATTTCTGCAATGTTATGTCAGCAAAACCATGAAGGATTAGAGTAGCCAATTGTATTTTTCAGCCAATTGTTGCACCAGTATGAGGTAAAGTACTCTTTTGTGGAAAAACATGTTTTGACTATTATAAGGAGCCTCAAGAAATTTAGACACATGCTATCTAATAATAGAATTCACTTAAAGGTTGCTCATCCCACTGTCAAGAGTTTTTTACTAAACAATGATATAAATGACAATAGAGCTAATTGGATAACCAAAGTTATGGAATTTGATGTTGACATCCAAGTAACCAAGTTGATTAGATGTAAGGGTTTATGCAAATAGCTTGCTGAAAGTGAAGAGTTTGAGCAAAAACAACAAGAAGACACTGAAATGGTGCTAACCAATAATGAACCAGCCAATGCACCATCTCAAACAGATAGTTGGGTCCATTAGATGATGCATTATTTGTAGACTAGTGAGTGCCCAATTGGTTTAGATAGGGCAGGAATAATATATTTTTGATTGCAAGGTACTCCTTATGCTATTACTGATGGTATTTTATACAGGAGAGACTTTAATGGTGTATTTCTGAGGTGTGTTGGACCTGATTAAGTTGATAGACTGTTAGAAGAGTTTCACAATGGACCTTCAGGAGGTCATTTTGCAGCTAGAACAACTGCCTTGAAGATTATGCAGGCTAGTTATTATTGGCCTGATCTATTTAAAGATTCTTTTTCTTGGGTGAGAAGATATGAGAAGTGTTCCGTATTTGTAGGTAAGCAAAGACTTTCTACCTTACCCCTACATCCTGTTAAAGTTGAATAGCCATTTTCAAAATAGGGATTGGATTTCATAGGACCAATAAATCCACCTTCAAGTGCAGGCCATAAGTGGATTTTGACTGCCACAGATTATTTTACTAAGTGGACCAAGGATGTTGCCTTAAAAGAAGCAAATGAATCTATTGTCCTAAGTTTTTATCAGGACCTAATGTGAAGATTGGTACACCAGATTCAATCATCTCTGATAATGGTCTAGCCTTTTTAGGATTAAGAATTTCATATTGGTCTATTAGAAACAATATCTATTTGAATACTTCATCTAACTATTATCCACAGGGTAATGGGTAGGCTGAATCTACCAACAAAAATTAGATAAGGATCATCAAGAAGACTATTCAGAACAATCAGAAAACTTGGCATGAAATGTTAAAGTTAGCTCTATGGGCTGACAGAATTACACCTAAGAGGGCTACTGGTTGTTCCCCATATATGCTTACTTATGGAAAAGAGGCTCAGTTACCTATTTCAATTGAATTGCCTACATTGGCCTTTATCAAAGAACTTGAGCTACTAGAGGAGCAGCATCTTGTAATCAGATTTACTCAGCTCATGGAGCTGGAAGAGATAAGGAAAGAGGCCTTAAGAAAGCTTGATATGCATCAAACCCAAATGAAGAATTCATTTGATAAGAGAGCAAGACCAAGGAGTTTTATTGTTAGGGATTTGGTGTTCAAGTGGAATGAACTAAGGAGAAGGCAAGGTAAGAATTCTAAATTTGATGTCATTTGGGATGGTCCTTATGTTATCACAGAGTGCAAAGAAAACAATGAATTTTAGCTATCCAAGTTGAGTGGAGAGGTGTTTTCTATCCTAGTTAATGTAATCTACCTCAAGCATTGCGTCTAATGATAAGAGAATTCTTTTGTAGATAATAGAGTAGTTTTTGTAGTAATAAGTGCTCATGCACTTTTGTTTCAGCATTTTGTTTTGGCCATTAGGGCCTGTTAGTTTGCTTTCAGTGGAGTTTATTTTTAGTTTTCTGTTGTTGTTTGAACTATTGGAGAGTTGAAGTATATTGTTTTATGAGTTTTTGAGAAGGACGGAGTATGACTCTAAGCCCAATGGATGTCAAGGCAACTGGTCAAATTAGCAGGCAAGCATATAGCAGAAGTGGCCAAAAATATTACCATTTTTTGAGCCCAGATCAAAAATTGGCTGAGTAGATTTATAATTTATCATTTTTGGATGAGGTTTGATTTGTTTCTATTATGTGCTAAGTTGCATAGTTTTTATGACAAATACAGTTCAGTTGTTCAGATGTAGAAAGGAAAGTTTTGATCATTCATTGCATTGCGGAGCAGTAAAAGAGATAAGTATTCATTCACCACAGTGATTGTTTATTTACAATTTTGAATACATAATAGAACAAACATTGCATTGAAGGAAACTAAGACATATCAGATGTCCTACACAAGCCATGGGTTATAGCTAAACTCATGCAAATAAAAGTAAAATACTATGCATCTAATGAAGAAGAGGGAAAGACATAGCTATCATTGTCTTGTTTTGGTTGATCTTGGTAGAAGCCTCCAGTTCCTTCTCCTAACCTTGGCATGTACCTAAAAAAATGGGGGAAGGTCCTATTAGAAGATCTGGTTATGAAAATCCTTCATCAATCAAGAGAAACACAATACATATAGATGCTAATTCTTAGTTAATTCTTTCTAAATAAATTCTGTAGGTAGTGAGCCTCTCCTTTTGAGCAGTGAGCTCTGGGTAGTGCATGCAAAGGCATGTGCCTTCTATTTTTCTAAGTACTTTTAATAGGGTACGCATTTTGTGGGTTAAGCCCCACCATGGTTTTTCCCTTAACTAGGTTTCCACGTCAAAATCTTGGTGTCAAATGTGTTGATTATGTTTCTACTCTTATGTTGTTGATTCATGCTTAAATGCTTGCATTATTAATTTGGTAGTAAGTTAATAAAGAAGATTAAAGGAAAAAAAGTTTTAAAGGGACAACTGATTCACCCCCCCAAGTTGTCTAGTTCCAACAATTGGTATCAGAGCCAGATCCTCACATAAAAGCCTAACCACTTGAGGAAATTGAGGATGTCAACTTACAAGAAGGATAGTCCAAGATTTGATGAAACAAAGTATTCGGTTTGGAAAGATCGCATGGAGTGCCATTTGCAATGCATGGGCGATCCCTATTGGGGAATAACCAGTGTTGAGTATAAACCTTCAGAGAAAGGTCCTTCTACTCCTGATCAAATCAAAGATGCTGAAAAATAATCTTTGAGCTAAAGAAGCCTTGTTGAGTGCACTGACTAATTCAGAAATGACAAATGTCTTTGGTCTAAAAAATGCCTATCAAATCTAGAAAAAGTTGGAATATCTGTATGAAGGTGACAAATATGTCAAATGTGTAAAACTGTAAAGTTTGAGAGGAAAATTTGAAACTATGAGGATGATCAAAGATGAACTTGTGTGTGCCATCAGGTGTGCTGGTGGAGTTTTGGAAGAATCATAAATTGTATCAAAAGTACTCAGATCTTTACCAGATTCTTACAAACATAAGGTTGCAGCTATAGAAGAAATTAGGACAGTCTTAGAAGTTACAAGACATCATCTGGTTGGTAAAATTTCAGCCTTCAAATTAAGTGAGTTTGGTGATTCTCTTCTCAAGTCAGAATCTGCATTTAAAGCTAGTGTGTATGGAAAACAAAGATATGATCTGGGTGAAAGCTCTTATGCAAGATCAAACAAACTTGGAAAAACAAGAAAGGATCTTGAAGGTGTTGAGATGGAAATAGTAGACCTTGAAGCTCTTATTGCCAGATTGGATAAGCATTTTCTTAAGCTAGGATTTAGCAAAGGTACTGCTAATAGTAATATCTACTTCAAAATTGATCATGAGAACATTCTAATTGTTGAGGTTTTTGTTGATGATATCATTTTTGGTGGAAATGAGTGCATGTGTAAAGTATTTGCTGATCAGATGAAAAGTGAGTTTGAGATGTCAATGTTTGGTGAGATGAATTTCTTCCTAGGTCTGCAAATTGTTCAATCAGATAGAGGAAACTTCATATCTCAGTCCAAGTATGTAAAAGAATTGCTAAAGAAATTTGGAATGGAAGACTCAAAGCCAATAGGTACACCTATGGTAACCGGATGCAAGCTAAGCAAAGATGATGACTCTCCCAAAGTAAATTTGAAAATATATAGATCAATGATTAGAGGACAGCTTTATCTAACTCAGACCAGACCTAATATCATGAATACAGTTAGACTTGTTTCCAGATTTCAAGCTGATCCAAAAGAATCCCATGTTATGGCAATTAAAAGAATCTTTAGATATCTCAAGGGGACAATTGATTATGGACTATGGTATCCAAAGGACAATAAATTCACTCTTCATGCATATACAAATGCTAATTGGGTAGGAGATGTGGATGATATAAAAAGTACTAATGGGAGTGCATTTTTCTTGGGAAGAAGATTGGTCTCTTGGATAAACAAAAAGCAAGCGGAAATATCTCTGTCTACTGTAGAAGCAGAGTACATAGTAACAACAAAAAATTTCACTCAGGTTTTGTGGATGTAGCAAATGTTGGACATCAGAATTGTGTTTGAGGAGCCACTCACAATTTTTTGTGATAATTCTAGTGCAATAAGCATCTCAAAGAATCCGGTGTTGCATTCAAAGACAAAGCATGTATCTATCAAGTTTCATTTCTTGAGAGAGAAAGTAAATGAGAATGAAGTCAAGTTGGAGTTTGTGCCTTCCAAAGACTAGATTATAGACATCTTCACTAAGCCTCTTCCCAATGATACTTTTGAGTATCTCAAAGAGAAGATAGGGGTTATTACCCCTCCTGAGAAGAACTAAGATGCATTAAGGTGCATCACTCTGGTGGGACTCACATCCATATCTTGTGATCTGGATTGATGTTAAAGAGGTACTACTCAAAGGGGGAGTAGTCAATATGCAAATTTTGGGATCAAGCTGAAGAAAAAAGGGAGAAAAGATAGAAAATATGTGCCCTTTGCCACTGATGTCAAAGGGGACAGAAGTTATGTGAAAAACTAATTGTTGATGTGAGGGGAAGCACTAAAGAAAGTAATTACAGAAGTGAGAAGAGAAAGGGGGAGAAGTTTTTGTCTTGATGGTTAGATTCAATTTTTCACATCACATGTTGCCATCAATGACAAAGTGAGAGATTGTTACAAATATGTGCCTAAGTGGTGTTTTCATTGATGTTAACATATTCTTGTTGCCATTAGTGTCAACTGTATCATATTTTGTTGTCTGTGTAGAAGACTAGACTGTTGAGGATATTGAGAAAATTAATAACAATCAATGCATGCAGATCATGTGGACATGTAGAGGATTGTCAGAGATTGCTCCAGTCAAGATTTAAGAAGTTTGCATGAAGATTTGAAGGAGTTACGGCCATCTAAGTAGAACCAGTCCTTGCAATAATCAGGAAAGATAGAGTGATAGGAAAGAGGTCTAGATTGTTAGATTCAGGGAAGACAACTAAGAGGGGGGGTGAATCAATTGTCCAAAACTTTCTTACAATTTACACACTTAAATTCACTTTGTAATTCAGCAGCATAATAATAATTCAATCATGGAAACACAATGCATTGAACCAAGAGCAGAAACATATTAACACACAAGACACAAAGATTTTGACGTGGAAAACCCGGTTAAGGGAAAAACCACGAGGTGTTTAACCCAAGATTGTATTCTCTATTAGAAGAATAGAAAGAACAAAATGGCACATGTCAATTAGGGCTCACTTCCTGAGCACCCTACTCACAAGAGGCTCACTACCTACAAGAGGCACACTGTCTACAAAATAGTAAGTATAACATACATGAACTGCAGAATAGCATCTCCACCATGCTTGATTTAGTTCCATTTAAGCCCACTACTTCTTCTCTACCTTTCGCGCTTCTCCTCACTACCACGCAATCATGTCCACAAGACACACTTTGAAATGACTTTACAATTCCTTATTTATACAAGACATTGACTTAGGAATAATCATCTAAGTCGGCAAACATCTATAAGAACATCCCTAGGATGAGTAACTCATCTGATCGGCCAGTCTAAGGAAGAACACCTTCATCCAGAAGTAATTCTTCAAATGCAAGAATAAGCTCCAACACGGACCACCAACATGAACTAGACATGATCCAAAGATCTCCACAAGCTTGCCTGAATCACCAAGAACATCCACACTTCATCTGCTTACTAAAATCCTTCTCTCCATCTGGAACCTCAAGAACATAGTCTGTCATCACTATCACAAAGGAATAGATGCTTGCGGACCTTCAAATCATGAACCAAATGAGTTGACACTTCATAAAGACTTCTTAAACACTTCCTCAAATCTGCAGAACAGGGTAATGCATTTTCGGATCTCACCGGACTTGTCTGTATCACTCTGTTACCTCTAAACACCTGTTGGAATCGGTTTTATTTGAGCGGCCATAACTTCTTCAGATCTTCATGAGGACCTCTAAAATCTCTACTGGATCACCTTAAGACACATATCTTCAAACCCTTTAAACCGTATCCTCTGATTCTCATCTTATCTTAGACTTTTTCCTTACTATCTTCACTGTTCTTCACTGTTCCTGTTATGACCAATTTTCTCAATATCCTCAGCAAACAGATCATCCAATCCTTATGATTAATGTAACAGGAGTATGTTGACATCAATGACAACATCGGTTAGGCCCATACTTGCAACAATCTCCCCCTTTGTCATTGATGGCAACATATGATGTGAAAAACTATTTTGACCATCAAAACAAGAACTTCTCCTTACTATCACAACTCCCCCTATCAGCAACAACCATTCAAATGTCTTCTTTTCCTTTCTTGTTCCCCCTTTGATAAGAAACCACTTATTTTTCATATGTCTTCTCTCCCCCTTTGACATCAATGGCAAAGGGCACATACTTGCAATTTCACCACTTCAGAGTCATATCAGTTGCTCCCCCTGAGTAGCAGCTCCTAAACATCAATCTGGACCACAAGATATGACTGTGATATCCATCGGACTGATGCACATCAGTGCACCTTAGTTCATCATCAAAGGGGCAATAACCCCTAACTTCTTCCTGAGATAATCAAAAGAGTCCTTAGGTAGAGGTTTAGTAAAGATGTCTGCAATCTAATCCTTGGAAGGCACAAACTCCAATCTGATTTCATTATTGTTCACTTGCTCTCTCAAAAAGTGAAACTTGATTGATATATGTTTAGTCTTTGAATGCAACACCGGATTCTTAGATATATTTATTGCACTTGAATTATCACAGAAGATTGTGATAAGCTCCTCATACTCCACTCTCATGTCTCTTAGCATTTGTTTCATCCACAAAACTTGAGTGCAACTACCTTCTACTGCAATATATTTCACTTCTGTAGTGGATAGAGATATTGCCTCTTGTTTCTTGCTTATCCAAGAAACCAATCTCTTCCCCAAAAAGAATGCTCCACCACTGGTACTTTTCTGGTCATCCACATCTCCTGCCCAATCAACATCTGTATAGGCATGAAGAGAGAAATCATGATCTCTAGGGTACCATAAACCATACTCAACTATCCCTTTTAGATATCTAAAAATCCTCTTGACTGCCATGACATGAGATTCTCTAGGATCAGCTTGGAATCTAGCAACAAGACCAATATCATTCATAATGTCAGGTCTAGTTTGAGTGAGATACAACATTCCTCCAATCATTGACCTATACTTTTTCTGACCAGCCTTGGGAGAGTCATCATCTTTGTTCAACTTACATCCGGTTGCCATGGGAGTATTCATTGGCCTTGAGTCTTCCATCCCAAATTTTTTCAACAATTTTTTCACATATTTGGTCTAAGAAATGAAGATTCCTTTCTTTGTTTGAGTGATTTGTAGACCCAAGAAGAAATTCATTTCCCCAAGCATGGACATCTCAAATTCACTTTTCATTTGATTTGCAAAGGTTTTACACATACCATCTCTTCCTCCAAAAATGATATCATCAACAAACACTTCAAGAATCAAGATATTTTCATGATCAATTTTGAAATATAAATTACTGTCAGTAGTACCTTTGTTGAAACCAATATTCAAAAGATATTTATCAAATCTTTCATACCAGGCTCTTGGGGCTTGCTTCAATCCATACAGTGCTTTCTTCAACTTGCAGACCATATCACCATGATCAGACAATTGAAATCCATCCGGTTGCTCAATGTACACTTCTTCTTCCAAGTCAACATTCAGGAAGGCAGACTTGACATCCATCTGATACACTTTGAAATCTTTGAAGGCAGCAAAGAAATAATTTGACTACTTCAATTCTTGCCACCGGAGCAAAAGTTTCTTCAAAATCAACTCCTATTTGAGAATAGCCCTTGCAGACCAATCTAGCTTTATTTCTGATTACTTCACCATCTTCATTTAGTTTGTTCAGGAAGACCCATTTGGTTCCAATCACATTCTTGTTCCTAGGTCTAGGAACAAGATCCCAAGTGTGATTTTTCTCAATTTTCATTAGCTCTTCCTCCATTACTTTAGTCCAGTTTTCATCATTGCAGGTTTCATCTACTGTCTTAGGTTCAATCTTTGAAATTAGACAATACTCATCTGAATTTTGAGCAATTCTCCTTCTAGTTTGTACACCTTTGCTTTTATCACCTATGATCTGATCTTCAGAGTGGTTCAGTCTTACATACCTTGGAACTTTGGGAGTTTCTTGCACTTCTGATTCTTGATCAGGCTCATTAAAACTCATCTCTTCTTCCTGATTTACCGGATCAGTTTGAATCTATTTTTCAGAAGAGGCTTGGGCTCCTTGAATCAGAACACCATTCTGATCATCTTCATCATATTCATAAAACCTTGAGGGTTCTTCAATTCCTTCATCAACCTTCACATTTGTACTTTCTATAATCTTTCTCAGTCTCTTGTTATAACACTGGTATGGTTTGCTTTGAGTAGAGTAACCCAAGAATATTCCTTCATCACTTCTAGCATCAAACTTGCCTAGATCTTCATCTCTTTTAATGTAACACTTGCTACCAAAGACTCTAAAATATCTCACAGTAGGAGTGATGCCAAACCAAAGTTCATAAGGAGTCTTACCAGTATTGCTTCTGATTTGTACTCGATTGAGAGTATAGACTGCAGTCCTGACAACTTCTCTCTAATAGATCTGAGGAACATTTGCTTCCATAATAATGGTCCTAGATACTTCCTGGATGGTCTGGTTCTCTCTCAACTACTCCATTCTGCTGTGGAGTCCTAGGAGCAGACAATTGTCTCTTTATTCCATGTTTCTCACATAAGTCTATGAACTCACCGGATGTGAATTCTCCACCTCTATCAGACGTCAGACATTTTAATTTTAATCCAGTTTCATTCTCTACCATAACCTCAAATATTTTGAATTTCTCAAGAGCTTCTGATTTCTCTTTTAGAAAAGTTACCCACATCATCTGGGAATAGTCATCAATTAGTAACATGAAGTATCTATCACCTTGCACACTCCTGATTCTTGCCGGACCACATAAATCAGTATGAACTAAGTCTAATAATCCGGTAGAAGATTGTTCCTTGCTTTTGAATGAGACTCTGCTTTGTTTACCCAACTAACATTCCTTGCACAAACTATTTGTAGGCTTCACCAATTTTGGAAGATCTCTTATAGCCTGAGTATTTCTTATCTTGATGATATTATCAAAATTCACATGACACATCCTCCTATGCCATAACCAACTCTGATACATTTGCACAAATAGATAACTTTTACTAGTACCAACTAAATGGAAGATGTTACCTTTTGTTTGGGTACCAGATGCAATCTCTGTTCTGGAACTCTCGAAGATCTTGCATTTTCCATTCTTGAATCTGAGATCATAGCCTTTGTCCACCAACTATCCAACACTAAGAAGATTGTGCTTCAATCCTTCAACATACAGAACATTACCAATTTTTTTTCTTCCATCAAAAGAAATAGTTCCTCTACCTCTGATTCTACCAGCAGAATTATCACCAAAATTTACCACTCCTCCTTCATACCTTTCCAAATCAATGAACTTGTTTTTGTCACCTATCATATGGTGAGAGCATCCACTGTCAATGACCCAATCATCCTTTTCTTCAACTCGAGCAGCCAGAGCTCTTTTTACAACTTTATGATTGACAGATTCAGAGGGCATTGGATCTTCTTCCTTGATGGCAATGAACACCCAGTCATTTCCAGATTTGTCTCCTGTCTCTGATGCATCATCTATTACTCCTTCATCATCTCCTTCATGAACATAGTAACAATTCTTTTAGAACCTTGATCTGTTAGGATTTGGCCTTGAAAATCTTTCCGGACATCTTGAGGCAAAATGACCAATCTTATTGCAGTTAAAACACTTAAAAGGCAATTTTCCTTCATACTTATTGCATCCTCTTGGTAGTCCTTTTGCAATAAGGGCTTCAAGTTGAGCAGTTTCTGCTTCTTCTTCTTCTAGGTCTTTTCTTGCTTTTTCATACCATGATAGTTTCCTTGAAGAGTTCTCTCCCAGATCAAACCTTTATTTACCTTTTACAGAGGTACTAGCTTTGAATGTTGATTCAGTCTTTGGGGGGATCTCCAAACTTGATCATTTCAAATGTAGCCAGTTTACCAACCAATTGATCTCTTGTGACAGTTGTATGAGCTCTGAATTCTTCAATGGCAGCAGCTTTGATTTTATAAGAAGCAGGAAGGGATCTAAGAACTTTGCCAACAATCTCATCTTCATCCAAGACTCCACTGGTACTTCTAATGCCATAGACAATCTCATTTACTCTTGGCATAAAAGTAGTGATATTTTTATGATCTCTCATCTTCAGATTTTCAAATTTCCTTTCAAACTCTATAACCTTGCACATTTAACATACTTGTCTCCTTCATGCATAAGTTCTAGTTTTTGCCAAATCTCAAAAGCATTTGGTAGGTCAATAACATTTGAAATCTCTGAGTCAGACAATGCACTTAGAAGAGCTTCTATAGTCCATAGATTGTTTTCAGCATCTGTGATTTCATTTGGGGCTTTCGGACCACCTCGAGGAGGAGTATACTTTGTTGAATCCATGTTCCAGTACTGCATTCCCATACATTGTAAATGACATTTCATGCGACTTTTCCAAAGATTGAAATTGGTTCCATCGAACTTCAGACTATCCTTCTTGTAGGACAACATCTTGGATCTCCTCAAGTGGTTAAGCTCCTTTTAGAGGAACTTGGCTCTGATACCGATTGTTAGATTTAGGGCAGACAACTGAGAGGGGGGTGAATCAGTTGTCAAAAACTTTCTTGCAATTTACACGCTTAAATTCACTTTGTAATTTAGCAGCATAATAATAATTCAATCATGGAAACACAATGCATTGAACCAAGAGCATAAACACATTAACACACAAGACACCAAGATTTTGACGTGGAAAACTCAGTTAAGGGAAAAACCACGGGGTGATTAACCTAAGATTGTATTCTCTATTAGAAGAATAGAAAGAACAAAATGGCACATGCCAATTAGGGCTCACTGCCCGAGCACACTGCTCACAAGAGGCTCACTGCCTACAAGAGACACACTATATACAAAATAGTAAGTATCACATACATGAACTAGAGAATAACATCTTCACCATGCTTGATTTAGTTCCATTTAAGCCCAATAGTTCTTCTTTTCCTTTCGCTCTTCTCCTCACTACCATGCACACTCATCTCCACAAGACACACTTTGAAATGACTTCACAATTCCTTATTTATACAAGACATCGACTTAGGAATAATCATCTAAGTCAGAAAACATCTATAAGAACATCCGCAAGATGAGTAACTCATCTGGTCAGCTAGTCTAAGGAAGAACACCTTCATCCTGAAGTAATTCTTCAAATGTGAGCATAAGCTCCAATACGGACCACCAACGTGAACTAGACATGATCCAAAGATCTCCACAAGCTTGCCTGAATCACCAAGAACATCCACACTTCATTTTCTTATTGAAATCCTTCTCTCCTTCATCTGGAACCTCAAGAACACAGTCTGTCATCACTGTCACAAAAGAATAGATGCTTGCAGACCTTCAAATCATGAACCAAACAAGTTGAAACTTCACAGAGACTTCCTGAACACTTCCTCAAATCTACAGAATAGGGTAATGCATTTCTGGATCTCACCGGACCTGTCTGTATCACTCTGTCACCTCTGAACACCTGCCAGAACTAGTTTTTCTTGAGTGGCCATAACTTCTTCAGATCTTCATGTGGACCTCTAAAATCTCTACTAGATCACCTTAAGACACATATCTACAAACCCTTTAAACCACATAACCACATCCTCTGATCCTCATCTTATCTTTGACTTTTTCCTTACTGTCTTCACTACTCTTAACTATTGCTGTTATGACCAATTTTCTCAATATCCTTAGCAAACAGATCATCCAATCCTTATCATTAATGCAACAGGAGTATGTTGACATCAATAACAACACCGGTTAGGCCCATACTTGCAACACAAATTGCTTTGGTAATCTAAGATTATCATCTGCGGATCTAAAGGCATGTTTGGGAAGTTAATGTGTATCATCAACTCTAGTGGTTTGTGGTTTGGAGGTTTGCAAGCTATCCTTTTAGTCTGACAGTCATGGCAGAGTGTGTTCTTGAGGTTCTAAAGGAAGATTCAAATGTTTCTAATAATATCATTTAGAGTGAATGTTATTGGTGATTCCAATATGCTTGTGGAAGTCTCTAGATCATGTAGCTACTATGTTGGAGGTCCACATTGAAGTTTAAGCTTGTTGATTGAAGATTTATTCTTTAGGATAATGTTCTTCCCAATCTTGGCTGACCAGATATTCCTAACCTATTGTGGATGCCTTAATATGAAGAGTGGAGTGGTTGTAGAAGGAGATTCAAGTCTCAGTTGTGTTTGGCTAACAGTGTGATGATCCGCGTCAAGTTTGGCCAACCTTGTTGATCATTCCAAGGTTGATGAAGTATATAAATACTTGTTGAAGAAGTACCAAAATCATCCTTGTGTAAAACAGATAAAATCTGAAGGAAGGATCAGGAGTAGAGCAGAGAAGGAAAGGAGCAAGTGTAGTGTAGAGAGTGAAGAAGAGTTGGAGGTAAAGTGAAAGTTCTTGAGCATTCATTGAAACTGAATCAGGCATGAAATAGATGGTAATTCTCAGTTAATTCTTTCTAAATAAATTATGTAGGCAGTGAGCCTCTCCTTTTGAAAAGTAAGCTCCAGGCAGTGCACCTGAAGGCATGTGCCTTCTATTTTTCTAAGTTCTCTTAACAGGGTACACATTTTGTGGGTTAACCCCCACCATGGTTTTTCCCTTAACTGGGTTTCCACGTTAAAATCTTGGTGTCAAATTTGTTGATTATGTTTTTGCTT
The DNA here is from genome assembly GCA_027924645.1 of Cunninghamia lanceolata. Classification (NCBI taxonomy): domain Eukaryota; kingdom Viridiplantae; phylum Streptophyta; class Pinopsida; order Cupressales; family Cupressaceae; genus Cunninghamia; species Cunninghamia lanceolata. The sequence goes on along the minus strand of BSBN01000112.1, from coordinate 16,488,704 downwards.
TTATGTTGTTGATTCATGCTTAAATGCTTGCATTATTAATCTGGTAGTAAGTTAATAAAGAAGGTGAAAGGCATAAAAGTTTTAAAGGGACAACTAATTCACCCTCCCCTCTTGGTTGTCTAGTTCTAATAACCCTCACTTCTAACACAAGATCTTCACATTTTTTACATTGAAAGACAAAAAGGAAGCTACATAATGCATTACATGAAGTGGCCATGCCATATGAAAAGACATTTCACATACCCAAAAGCAAGAATGAAACCCTCTTCATAGTTTTAGATATGCAGAGATAAAAGTGTTCACAGTGGAAGTAATGATAAAGAGGAATAGTGAGCTCACTGTTTGATAATGCAGCAAGAGAAGAATATAATGGCCATGACCAGTTGAACTGAACCTTGTCATTTTGCCATTTTTTCACAAGTTCAACATAGAAAACCAAACAAATGCTTATCAAATAGAGAAGACCGAGGAAACAGTTGCATGGTTGTTGCCATTTAAAGAAATATAAGCCATCAAAACACAACAAAAGCCATTGAAAAGCTTAGATTCAAGCTTACCAGGAGCGGCCTATTATTTTGGCTAGAGAAGTATAGTGCTTTTGACCACTGAAGACCATCAAATAGAGCAAGGAAAACACAGAAGAATGAAACCCCAAGTCGGCGGCCACAGTTGCAAAGCCAACTCAGCGACAACAAAAAAAATGAAATAGGCGATGTTTTAGGGTTTCACACTTGCTTTTGTTTCGATGTCCTTTTCATTTTGACCATGCAAAATATAATCATTTTTATCCAATTGAGACTGGGGTCAATACCTTATGTTGGTGGTGTCTAGTAATATGGCCTATTTTATTAAGTCAAATGTGGACATGATCATAAAATGTGCCTTTAGAATCTTGCAAGGTCTTAACATCATTTGTAGTCAACTCACATTGGAGTCAAGGTATCATTTGATATTGCATGTGGTCGAGTGTCTTTGACCTCCCACTTATGCATTTTTTTTATTCCTTCACACATTTCAACATATGCATAGGATCAAAGAAGAACCTTGTGAATGTGAAGAATATGCTAGATGAAGATATGGTCAAAGGGGGTCAATGTGACATGGTGGCACTATAGAGGCAGTGAGTTGGCATTTTTTCAAACCATATGGATAATGATGAGGTGGCAGAATATCAACACATTGGAGTCCATGGTGTCAAGCCTTTTAAGGCTTTTATTTTTTTTGCAAATGTGTGTAATAGTTCATATTTTTATGATTTTTATAGAAAATCATTAATGATATCTTGTAAATATCTTACTAAAATTATAAACCAAATATCATTTTATTTTTGAAAAAAATCATATCAATATGATATTGATTAAAATTGCCATATCATTCTAAAGTTAACTTTAAAGCAATGAAATTATGAAATGCCTATAAAGTTTAACTATTTTAGGCAATTTATAGGCTAAAAGTAGATCAAATATTCCATTTTGATTTGTTTTATTTAGAGTCATATAGGACAAATTTTGGAGCTTTCATGAGTAGAGAAAGGCAGTGTTATGGTGGGACCACATGACAAGGGAGTTTTACAACTTTACTTCATAGATTGGTGGCAGATTCAGTGCTTTATTTTTGGCTTTCGTGAGTAGCTCAAAAATGGACTTAGGGTCTATTTTTAGGGGCTTTTTCAACTTTCTTCATAGGAGATCATTTAGAGACATATATAGGAGAAAAATTTAGTTTTTTCTTAGTCAGTTAGCAGCAATTTCTTCTCTCTTACAGAGTTGTATACAGCAGTTGGCTCACACATTTATTTTTCATGCATTGTACTCCTTTCAGTTCTAATAGTAAATCATCTTGTTTCACATATTTTGTAGTCTTGATCTGATGTTATATTGTGACTATTTCAGTCCTTTATTTGTCTCAATATTGTTAAATTTAGTTTTTCTTGGTTGCAGTTTGTGTTTGACCCAAACCTTGTTGCAAATTACTTAAGGAATAAACTATCAGTGAAATTGTGAGGATTCAGGTTAGAGGATCTATTTGTGAGTGATAAAATTTCATCCACTTTAGATTTTAGAATTAGTTTGCATTTCAGTTACATCCTTCTATCCCTTTTCCCCTCAAGTCAGTATTTTTTAGAAATTATAAGAGAACCAGCTCACTCTGGAGATTCATTCTCATGAAAGGAGACCCACATCTGAGAATGATTCCATGTTTTAGCAAGTAGTTAAGTTTTCACAAAGCTTAACAAGGGTGCATACTTGAATTGACAACAAGTTCATCAATCAATTTATTCCTCCATGTTAATTAAATAGCCTTGATTATTTAATTAAATCAACTTATCATCCATGTCAATTAAATAATTCCAATTATTTAATTGAATCAATTTATTCCTCCATGTCAATTAAATAACCCCGATTATTTAATTAAATCAATTTATCCTCCACATTAATTAAATTATTCCAATTATTTAATTAAATCAATTTCCTTCCATTTTAAATAAATAAAAAATAATAATTTATTTAATTAGTCCTTTTCCTCCAAAATGAATTAAATTTAATATTTAATTCATTTATCACATGTGCATGAAAGTAAATAATTTATTTATTTAATTCCCTATTATTCCCTCTCATCCATATTTCACTCTCAATCAATTTAGATAACTAATCAATCAAGTTAGTTAACTAAATCAATCAAATAAGTTAACAAGTTAGTCAATTCAATTAATTAATCAATCAAGTCAGTTGACTAGTCAATCAATTGAGTTCATTGATCAGTCATCTGATCAATCAACTCGATCATCTGATCAATTAACTCCCTAATCAGATCTGTTAACTCCCTTGATGCATGAGAAGGGCAGGACACTTGTCCTCTTCTGATTCATACACATTCTCTCAAACATCCTCAATCCTTGATCTTTTAGATCATCCTCAACTATACATCTTCTATCTCATAGGTCTATAAAAAGAGCCTCATTCTCCATTTCTCAGGATCTCTCATTTTAGTAAAGTTATGTTGTCTCTATCATTCTCGAGAGATCATATTCGTGCTTGGCAATATAGAGAAATCCACATCGTATAGAGCAAAGAGCAAATTGACTTGAGATTTGAATGTTATCTCAGTATCACTCAATCTGTTTGGTTTGTCTATGTGTGTTTGAAGGTAATTTTCACATTCAGATTTTAACCAATACATTTTGGCATGCCTGGTGGGACCCACATCCCTAAAAAAACTAATCCTTTTGTGGAGATTTCCATACAAAATTTTCTATATGATAAAAGTGCACCTGTGACTGTTAACACATGTCCACATCAGGTGTCAGTACACCTGCATAGTAGGTTAGCATGCCTATGCAATAGGTCGACGTGCCCATGTTTTAACAGCGTGCCTGTGTCTGTCGCATATTGATATCTTGTTTTTCCATATCAAGATTCATTTTAGTGGATTTTTACATATTTTATAATTTCTATGCTTGACTAACAATCATGTTTGTCTATTCATGCTAATAACTTTGTGTTTTTGATAGGTTTTAACCTTGATTTTAGAGCCAAAATCCATTCATGTACAAAAGTGTGCCTTTTGCTCTAAAAAAGTGCATCATTGTTAGGATAACTAGAGAACTACTTCTAGACCCTCAGATCCATTATTCTTGACCTCTGGATCACCAAAACCCTTAGCAAATCACCCTGTCCAACTATATCTTTCACTATTTTCTAGCAGGTTGCATTGATCGTTTCGCAAGTGCGCATGTGCGCTATAGAAATGCGCGTGCGTTTAGTATCTATGTGCCAGAGTATAAAGCACACCTTTGTTTCTAGTCATATTGAGCGTGTTTTAAGTTGACGTACCTATGATTTATGTCAGTGCACCTATGGAGGAAGGTAAAAATAGTCAATTTCATTGCTGATTATTCTTACTTGTTATCCTTTCTTCTCATTTATCAGTTCTATATCTGTTGTGTCAATTGTTTTGTCCATAGTTTTTGATTTTTTTTCCTTAACCCTTTCTTTGGTGTTGAAACTAATGATTGTGTAGCTTATACCTCGGCCAAAGAAGCAAATTAAGACTACTAACATGATTTGATGTAGGACGTATGCCAAAGACAAATCTTGATTATCACTAAGTCTTAGGACACACTTCATTTTGCTTAAGGGAATTGACATGTATGTGTAATATGGATTATCACAAATTCTTAGGATTCACACTTCATTTTGCTTAAGGAAATTGACATGTATGTGTAATCTGGATTGTCACAAATTCTTAAAACTCACATTTTAATTTTACTTAAGGGAATTTACGTGTGTCTTTTGTGTTTGGAATTTTTTGAATGTGTATGCTCTTCCTTCTCACGACAATGTGATCTTAGGAATAAAAAACATTTAGGTTATTAATTTTATTTCTTTCCATGTATGTTATTAGCCTTTAGAAGGGCCTACTTTTGAATTGTACTTCATCCAAAAGGGATGACCTTAAGCGGATCTTTCCTTTGGACCACTTTATAAATTGGTAGAGGCAAAATCCAAGACTTAACCAACGTTAACCTTGCCTTACGGTGCCAAATCGAAAAGAGGCATACTAACACTTTGTGAAAATGATTTTTGCATTGTGTGTGGTATATGAGACTCTTAGTAGAATTGGTTAAAGCTTTTAGTAGCTTGTCAGATGCTCACAAGGTGTTGATCCCCCGATGTAACTAGCACCCTTGTAGTTAGTGTCCACTTGACTCACCTCTGAATGTTGCAATAACTTTTAGTACAAGGGTATGACGCCCCCAAGATTACTCACCATAAGGCTCCCTCGAGATAAGATAAAAACCCATGGTATAAAATAAGCTAATTGTAGCTTTCTGGGGAGAGGGTGATTGGGTCATCCTTTCAGTCTAGGAGCCCCCTACTTGTCCTCTCTCGCAAAGATGAAAAAATGTGCACACCCGCTCTAGGTTTGATGACATTTGACTCGTCAGACATTCCAAGTTGTAAGTTGATATTATCTAGTGAAGCCTTGTCTTTAGGGATAAAGAGTGCTTGGTGTGTATTCACTTGTATTTATACTTGTGAAAACTTGGGCTTTTAAGAGCCTTGAAAATATACATTTTTGTTGAAACTTGTCACTTGTGTTTTTTTCCTATTATTTTTCTCTTGTCCAAAAGCAAACCAAACATTAAAAAAAACATAGAGAAAATCTTTACCTTTTAGCCTTTGCATTTGTCAAAAATCCCAAAAATCCAAAAGCATAGAGTAAAACTTTCCCTTTAGCATCTTCTTTTTTGTCAAAAATCCCAAAAAGTCCAAAAACATAGAGTAAATCTTTACCTTTTAGCCTTTTCATTTTTCAAAAATCCCAAAATCCAAAAGCATAGTGTAAAATTCTACCTTTTAGCCTTTGTATTTGTCAAAAATCCTAAAATCCAAAAACATAGTGTAAAACTTTCCCTTTTAGCATCTTCAATTTTGTCAAAAGTCCCAAAAAATCCAAAAACAAGCAACATCACCCCCATCTTCATCCATTAATCATTTCCAAGAACCATCCCAAAATCACCCTTTCCTTTCATCTAACTTGGTTATCAATCCAAAAATCTAGATCATCCAATCTCCTAGTTTGTCTTGTAGCTTAAACCTATAAGACCAACTACCATCAACCAAACTAGTGAACCAACCTACCTTAATTCTTTTAAGATAGTCACATTCACTATATATTTTTATCTTGTCTTGTCTTAGAATCATTAGTCTATTTTGGGGAATATAATCATAATCCCAACATTATCAAAATCTGTTGGTCTGGGTTTTATATCTCTTAACCAAGCACATCATTCATCCACATCGTATGCTAACCACTTGATCCAAACAAACCAAAACCATGGAAAACATTCCAAATCCACCATAAGGCAATCCAAATCCACCTCAAGGCAATCCTCGGGTATCTACCTCTAAAGCACTTATTGATGCATCAAAGTTTACCACAGGCATGGACACCAACATCTTTGTCCCTACAGGGTATACCGTAGGTGCATCTTCATCCCAAGATAAATATAAACACATCCAAGAATAATCCCAAGACCTTAATGATGACTAGAAAAATCCAAAGATCTTGGAAAAGCTTAGCAAACTTTTGGAATCAAACCGTGATCATTACTTCCATCTACTAGCTCAAAAAGGAGCTAAGTTGCCTTATGGTTTTGATACTTCGCAAATCAAAGAAAAAGACATATTTAACACCTCCATGGCCACCATGGGTGGAGGTCATCCATTGTCACTACCCATGACATCAACCTTACCACCTTATTTTCCATCCAACGATCTTCCAGTCACTAGCCTATTCAACAAAACACCAATTGAACCACTCTTAGAACCATCTTACATTGGTGTCCAACACTAACCTAGAACCCATCTTCTTCTATCCCACAACATCCCTCAACTAATCCACAACAACCATCTTCTTCCATCCCACAAAATCCCTCTACTAATCCACAACAACCACCTTCTTCCATCTGACATAATCCAACTCATAATTCGCAACCCGCATCTTCCTCTATTCCACACAACACTTGTACGAATCCTCCACAAGTCTCTCATGCTCATTTATCCACAACACACATACCCACTAATACATCACCTTATAACACAAATCTCTCTAATACATACCAACAACCTCCACATCACAATTACCAACAACCTCCTATTGGTGATTGCAATATACAGCCTTCTAGCCCTCCTTCTAGCGCCAGAAAACTGTTGGTGATTGTTTTGATGCAATCATAACAATAAGTTAAATTCACATATAATGAACTGAAACTATACTTGAAAGATAAGAAGGAATCATTTAAGATTCAACTAATCCCAAGTCTACAATGGTTCGGTTGGTCAAGTTCAGTTGGTCAATGTGAAGCTGTAATGTTCAAGGGGCCTTACATAGTTTAGAGTTTGTTTGTGGTTTACTGGACTAAGATTATGCAAAAGATCATGAGATATGCCAATAAGTATTTTATTCATTTGCATACAAGTGTTACTATGCTGCAAGTTTAAATGGTTTTCTTGAATTATTGCAGCTTTCTCCTTTATACTTATGAAAACTGTTTACCTTTAACTCTGTTATGCATGCTTCTTCAAATTTGAGACAACTTCCTTTAGATTTCTGCGTTTTCAACTAAATATTTCAGATGGGTTGGGAAAAGTTAGAAAGATCTAAACTATACCTCATTTACTCTACCGAAGGATCTAATTGTTCTGTTATGCACTATGTAAATACCACAGTAATTTGATCAAATCCACAGTAAAAACCTTAAATGCAAGTTCTGAGCATTTTCACAAACATACATTTAAAATTGCAAGCTCTCAAAGATAATATTTCAAAACACAAAGAAGAGCAGGAGAACACTCAGAAGATAGATGCAGAACTCCAGATTCTATTGTATTAGAAATAAATAGTCATACATGATTTACAATGTAGGAATGACTCTTAGTTTCATTGATCCAACTACAGAGAACTTACAAGCTTTACAGATACAGTAAGGAAGCCAGACATTCTGCGCACACCTTACTACAGACAAATAGGCGACCTCCTTCTTCTACATCTAGACTAAACTAAGCTAACTTGCTGTGTGTTTCTAAAAATCCCTGTTGTGTGTTTCTAAAAAATCCCTGTTGTAAAGTATTACAGTGCAGAGAGGCACAATATAAAGACTTTCTAATTATCCTCACTACAGCAAAAAAAAACCCTAACTAAACCTCTGGTTCAAACCCCTGGTTACAGCAATAAATATAGATGAACCAGATCTTCCAAAATATCTCTGAGCAGTGTTAAATCTGGGTGAAATATTGCCCCTTCTGAGAAGCTTTGGCAGCTCAGCAATAACTTATGTTTGTCTGTTGTAGTAATACCCTCAGCTGCAACCTTGTTCTTCATTTGGTTGGCCTTGACTTCTTCGCACTTCATCTCTATCTTCCTACTCCTGAGATTGGATTTCCTTCCTCCATGATGTCACTGTGATCAAGTTCCAGCTGCTTCCTCAACTGCAAGCCTGCAAGACAAGACAAGCAATAAGTATCACATTTATCAAATAAATAGCAAGAAACTTAAAATATCTGTTTAAATCAGGGTGACCATGCAAAAATGAGGAAATCAGGTCCAAAATACTTCCAAAACGCATTCAAAATGTACACAGACTGTTCAAAATCCATCGGGTCAACTATCGCTGACCAAAAGATACTACTGGCGGCAAAAAAACGTTTAAAAACTCCACCGCTATGTACATTCCCGCCCATCGGCGTGACTATCGCCATCGGCGGGCCCCAAAATTGCTTGGCCGATGTTCTCCGTTGGGCCGATGCCCTTTTCCTTTGTTTTTTTTCCCTTTGTTTTCTTCCATCAGCGTGAGACTATACAATCAGCGCGCCTCAAAATTCCTTCGCCGATGACCTTCGTTACATCGATGTCTCCCCGTTGTTGAGACTCTTACCGACGACTCCTTCATTGATGTTCATCGGCGAGAGATCGCCCATCGGTGCCTCATAATTTCCCTCCACCGATGCCTTTACCTTGGCCGATACCTTTATCGGCCAGAGTTTCACCGATACCCACCCTTTCATTGTTTGCCATCGGCGTGAGATGGCCCATCGGCAACTCACTAATCTCCTCCGCCGATGGCCTTCGTTACATCGATGCCACTTCGTCGACATGACTCCTGCCCATTGCTAAAACATAACAAAACACTACCGACAGTGTAAGTTATGCCGATGGCATACCATCGGCGAGAAACCCTACTTCAGTGGAACACTTCAAAACTCCACCGATCACTATTGTTAGGTCGATGTATTTTCTACAAAACAATCAAATGTAACATATAGAGTGGAACCCAGACAAAATTGCCCACAACCCGAAACTACTAAGTATGAATATTTCAAAATTTAAAACGAATGCCAACAAAAGGGCAAACCACTGACTGTTTATCATGCAAAACCTGATAGTACATTTTACCTAAATGATCATAACTTGCAAAATATGATAAATTTTAAGACGGTTCAGAAAACAACCCTGGCTCATTTTTTGCAAGGAATCCAACCATATTATGCAAGGGTATTGAAAATGCATTTTTCCATATTTTTAACAAGGTTTGCAAATTTGACTCTCTTTTCCCTTTACCACCAAGCAAAACAACACAAGCAGAAGCAAAAAGCAAAGCAACAGCAGGGGTCCTCATTTTGCTAAGGAGCAAAATGGGGCGTGTTGTGAACATCACAACAACTAGCACCCAAACAAAACAACTAAATTCAAAGTGTTCAAGAAAACTAGATGAAATGAATCCATAACTTCTGACTATCTTTCCTGCAAATTACTATTCAGCTTGAGACCTAAGGTATTCAATAAGGGTGCATGAATTTCTATTTTCAGTTTAATTGTGTGCATGTGATTAATTATCCTCATCTTGAAGATCGGTTGAGCAAACCAGTGACTGACATTAGCCTACGTAGGTGAGGATATTCCCTCATAGCCGACCGGATAGAGCCTTGCTGCCAGCGAGCGTCCATAGCCCTGGCAAGGTTATCGTTACAATTCTCCTAAGTAGAGCCCCACTACCAGTGACCGTCTATAGCCCCGGTAGAGTTACTTGGATGGCTTAATCTGGATTTTCAGTATAATCCGCTTTATTTATTTATTTATTTTTTATTTTCTAATTTTGTGATTTTGAAAGATTTCACAAGATATAACAATTTGTAACTCCATGATGCAAGGAGTGGACACTTGCTGAAATTAAGCTGAGAATTGTAATGGTAGCAAGGGTAACCTCTAATTTTTCACCTAATATCTACACTGGTAGGTTCAACAAACCTAAGGATTTTAGGTGTGTCATCGTGAGAAACTTGCTTCAAATTCTCAATCACATTTATTGAATACGAAACTTCAGAAGATGAACAACTCTCTACATTTATGATAGTAACAAGTTATGTGTAGATTGCAAATGATTAACTTGAATATCTTAAATTTTATACTGTTTTGAATGGTTGCTAGTTTGCTCCTTAATACTCTAAAGTAAAATAAAGATCCCTGCTGAGGAGACAAAAAAAACAACCAGACAAACCAGCTGTACAAAAAGCAAAAAGCAGAAAAACTATACAAACAAAACAAAAAAAATAAAAAAATTGTACAAACATAAAGAAACAAAAAGGAACTATACAAACAGCTAACCTAAAAAAGAAAACAGCAAAACAAAATAAAACAACTACCCTACCAAACTATATACAAGCCCCTACAAGGCAAACAAAAACCCAGGAAAAGACCCAAGAACACCCCTACTTGCATATTTCTTTAGATTGTGCAGGAGTAACAGGGTACTACTTATGGTCCTCATCCTAGCAGATTTATCTTTGAATTTTGAAAAAAAATCTGGTATTCTAGATTCATTGTGTTTATCAAAATAGCTCTTAATAACTAGTAACTGAGGCAGCTCATCAGGTTTATGACTAATCCATATGCATGTCCTATCTCTTGAATTTCTATAATCAAAAGAGTATTTATCATTGTTTACTAAGGAAAGGAAAGAGACAACCTGATGTGCCCTTAGCTCTATGGATCACGCTTGTTCATTAATAGCTGGCTCTTCATTCAACTCTGCATTTCCGTTGCCTAGCTCTATGTCTGGTCCTTTTTCAAGTTGAAAGATGAATGACTCTAGATGTATCATTTCTTCATCTTCATCTATCCTTGTTCCTTCATTCTAGATGTTCAGTTTATCCTCAAATTCAGCAAACCTCTCAATGTTCTCATTAGTTTCCTGCACATCAGCACTTAAGTAAGTATCTTCATCATCATAATCTGACATACAGAAATTAATCATTTCTAAATCACTTGAGAGTAAAGGTGGAACAACATCTTTTGATCGATAGGAATACTCCCCTGTTTTACTTTCAACATGGTGCTAGGGTGATGCCTGATGGTGCACGGCAGCAACATGATCCTCTGTATCCTCTTTTTTCAAGAATTATTCATCAGATGACTCACATTTATCCTTCAGTGAAGAGTCTAATTTTATTGACCTGCAACAATCTTGATTTTGATCATTTAATTCAAAGAAGTCAGTTGTAACACTAGGATTTACTTTCTTTTCTATGACTTCATTAGTTGCTGCAGTGGGAACTTCATCATTTTTAATGCATTTTAATTTTGTCAATGCTTGTTTACATTTCTTTGCCAAATCATGTTCGTTAAAACTGTTCAGGTCAGATCCAGAGATTTCTTCTTGACAAATATTTCTTAGTAATTCCATATATTTATCAAATGTATCAAGATGAACCTCACTTTCCTTTTCTTTTTTATTAAATCCTTTTTGCTTATTATCTAGAAAAGGGACATGAGCTGTGATTTCTTCTCTACATTTTTTAGGATATTTATACTTTTCACTAACTTTAATCACAGCTGGACCTTGACGAAAAGACATATTTTTTTCTTACCATCACATGATTCCTGGAAAGAGATCTTACTATCCTTTATTCTTAGCATAGGTTCCATCTCTGTATCCTCTGCACATTTAATGACCGTTGATGCTGCATCCTCCTGTCGCTCAATAATCTCCTCATTTCCCTGCCAACTTTCAGCCTTATACACATCTGAGAGAGAGATTAGTCCTTTCAAATATAAATCTAACCTTGTAAGAAAAGATAGACAATTAAGCTCACCATGCTCTGCGGACTTATGTATCCTACACCTTCCAAATAAACCATAGCTATATAAATTTTTAGGATAAAGCTGGTTATTCAAAGCTTTCTGAAATGAAGGAATGTCAACTTGAAAATTGTCCCTATATGAGTCCATTGAAAATGGGACCCTCTTTCAACTCCTTTTTTTTTTATATGAGATCTAACATATCTTAGAATATAGCATTTAAACTCAAAAAATTAACCCTAAACCAAATCAGGCCCTCCTTCTAGCGCCAGAAAACTGTTGGTGATTGCAATATACAGCCTTCTAGCCCTCCTTCTAGCGCCAGAAAACTGTTGGTGATTGTTTTGATGCAATCATAACAATAAGTTAAAATTCACATATAATGAACTGAAACTATACTTGAAAGATAAGAAGGAATCATTTAAGATTCAACTAATCCCAAGTCTACAATGGTTCGGTTGGTCAAGTTCAGTTGGTCAATGTGAAGCTGTAATGTTCAAGGGGCCTTACGTAGTTTAGAGTTTGTTTGTGGTTTACTGGACTAAGATTATGCAAAAGATCATGAGATATGCCAATAAGTATTTTATTCATTTGCATACAAGTGTTACTGTGCTGCAAGTTTAAATGGTTTTCTTGAATTATTGCAGCTTTCTCCTTTATACTTATGAAAACTGTCTACCTTTAACTCTGTTATGCATGCTTCTTCAAATTTGAGACAACTTCCTTTAAATTTCTGCGTTTTCAACTAAATATTTCAGATGGGTTGGGAAAAGTTAGAAAGATCTAAACTATACCTCATTTACTCTACCGAAGGATCTAATTGTTCTATTATGCACTATGTAAATACCACAGTAATTTGATCAAATCCACAGTAAAAACCTTAAATGCAAGTTCTGAGTATTTTCACAAACATACATTTAAAATTGCAAGCTCTCAAAGATAATATTTCAAAACACAAAGAAGAGCAAGAGAACACTCAGAAGATAGATGCAGAACTCCAGATTCTATTGTATTAGAAATAAATAGTCATACATGATTTACAATGTAGGAATGACTCTTAGTTTCATTGATCCAACTACAGAGAACTTACAAGCTTTACAGATACAGTAAGGAAGCCAGACATTCTGCGCACACCTTACTACAGACAAATAGGCGACCTCCTTCTTCTACATCTAGACTAAACTAAGCTAACTTGCTGTGTGTTTCTAAAAATCCCTGTTGTGTGTTTCTAAAAAATCCCTGTTGTAAAGTATTACAGTGCAGAGAGGCACAATATAAAGACTTTCTAATTGTCCTCACTACAGCAAAAAAAAACCCTAACTAAACCTCTGGTTCAAACCCCTGGTTACAGCAATAAATATAGATGAACCAGATCTTCCAAAATATCTCTGAGCAGTGTTAAATCTGGGTGAAATATTGCCCCTTCTGAGAAGCTTTGGCAGCTCAGCAATAACTTATGTTTGTCTGTTGTAGTAATACCCTTAGCTGCAACCTTGTTCTTCATTTGGTTGGCCTTGAATTCTTCACACTTCATCTCTATCTTCCTGCTCTTGAGATTGGATTGCCTTCCTCCATGATGTCACTGTGATCAAGTTCCAGCTGCTTCCTCAATTGCAAGCCTGCAAGACAAGACAAGCAATAAGTATAACATTTATCAAATAAATAGCAAGAAACTTAAAATATCTATTTAAATTAGGGTGACCGTGCAAAAATGATGAAATCGGGCCCAAAATACTTCCAAAACGCGTTCAAAATGTACACAGACTATTCAAAATCCATCGGGTCAACTATCGCTGACCAAAAGATGCTACTGGCGGCAAAAAAAACATTTAAAAACTCCACCGCTATGTACATTCTTGCCCATCGGCGTGACTATCGCCATCGGCGGGCCCCAAAATTGCTTGGCCGATGTTCTCCGTTGGGCCAATGCCCTTTTCCTTTGTTTTTTTTCCCTTTGTTTTCTTCCATCGGCGTGAGACTATACAATCAACGTGCCTCAAAATTCCTTCGCCGATGACCTTCGTTACATCGATGTCTCCCCGTCGTTGAGACTCTTACCGACGACTCCTTCATTGATGTTCATCGGCGAGAGATCGCCCATCGGCGCCTCATAATTTCCCTCCGCCAATGCCTTTACCTTGGCCAATACCTTTATCGGCGTGAGTTTCGCCGATACCCCCCCCTTCGTTGTTCACCATCGGCGTGAGATGGCCCATCGGCAACTCACAAATCTCCTCCACTGATGGCCTTTGTTACATCGATGCCACTTCGTTGGCATGACTCTCGCCCATCGCTAAAACATAAAAAAACACTGCCGACAGTGTAAGTTATGCCGATGGCATACCATCGGCGAGAAACCCTACTTCGGTGGAACACTTCAAAACTCCACCGATCACTATTGTTAGGCCGATGTATTTTCTGCAAAATAATCAAATGTAACATACAGAGTGGAACCCAGACAAAATTGCCCATGACCCGGAACTACTAAGTATGAATATTTCAAAATTTAAAACGAATACCAACAAAAGGGCAAACAACTGACTGTTTATCATGCAAAACCTGATAGTACATTTTACCTAAATGATCATAACTTGCAAAATATGATGAATTTTAAGATGGTTCAGAAAACAACCCTGGCTCATTTTTCGCAAGGAATCCAACCATATTATGCAAGGGTACTGAAAATGCATTTTTCCATATTTTTAACAAGGTTTGCAAATTTGACTCTCTTTTCCCTTTACCACCAAGCAAAACAACACAAGCAGAAGCAAAAAGCAAAGCAACAACAGGGGTCCTCATTTTGCTAAGGAGCAAAATGGGGCATGTTGTGAACATCACAACACCTCCATACTAAAATTACCAACAACCACCATCTAATAACCAACAACTTCCTAACCAACAATATCAACAACCCCCTTCCAACTATCAACAACCTCCATCCAACTATCAACAATCACCTTCTTCCAACATTCAAAAATATTACACACCACCACCACCACCATATGGAATTGAGCTTACACTCCAAAACTTGTAAAAACAGGTTTCCAATCTTACACTCAGAAACACCAAAAAGACTTTCTCATTTGATGAAGTTTGTCTATATCCATTTGATCGCTCTATTCCCATGCTCCCTTTTCCTAAAAACTTTTGAGGTACCAAAATTTGACAAATATAAAGGAAAAGGTGATCCTCAATAGCATTTACAGGAATTTTACATGGCTTGTTTAGAGGTCACACACAACAATACATATCTCTTGCATCTCTTTCCCTGAAGTCACGGGGGACAGGCCATGGAAAGGTTTTAACACTTACCTTTGGATATAAAGTCCTTTAGCAAACTAGTTGAGAAGTTTGTCACCTATTTCTCTTTCAACATCAAACACAAAGTCAGCATGACTGACTTGTGTAATAATAAACAACAAAATGGTGAAATCTTCATCTACTTAATGCAAAGGTGGAGAAACATGGCTAGCAAATGTACTTGGCCTCTACTTGAGAAACAGTTAGTGCACATATTTGTCCTTGAAACTTGAAGCACAAAATTGGATTTTAGTTACAAATATAATGTACTAGCTCCTTTGAGGAATTCATTTCAAAAGGAACCAACATCGAAAAAGCCCTTATCGCTAAGGGACTTGTGAAAATGTTCAAAGAGACAAAAGACAACACTCCTACATCAAATGAGAAACCAAGATTTTGGGTGAAAAACAAAAATATTGTTGGTGATGGTGTTGTGGATGCCAAACATGTTCAAACAGTCCAACCACCTCTCAACATCCAAACACAACAAGAGAACAATTCCACTCATTTCAGGGACCATCCTAAACTAGACTTTGCAACCAAACGTGGATTCACTCCCTTAGGGGAACCCATTGAAAATGTCCTCAAGAAACTAATTCAAAATGGGTTAATCACGTTACTAGAGGCCAAATAATATGAGGAACCTGCTTTTAAACCTGCATGATATAAAGACAATGAATATTGTGAATTCCATCACATGAAAGGACACAAAATGCCAAGATGCATGAAACTGAAAACCCTTATCCAAAATTTCATTGATCAAGGAGAAGTTGTCATTGATGGTGCTCCTCAACCCATAAAAAATAAAGACATTGGTATTTATGATGATCCATTCCCCCCTCATGGAAAGGGAAAAAACACCAACAATAAAGGTAAAGGTGTAAATAATTTGTCAAGAGTTTATGATTTTGTTGTCAGCCACTTTTGCCAAAGCTTCATATCTAGTATTACCATCAAAGGCAAAGCTCCTGACTATGCTGTAAACACCCATCAAGGTCATGTTACCCTTCATGGTGCAACCTCAAATAGTCAACCCACTTGAGAGTACAATCTACTCGATCACTTGGGCAAAACTCCATCTCTCATATCCATTCTCAACCTCCTCCGCAGTTCCCCTAAACATAGGGATATCCTTGAAAAATCCCTCAAAGAATCAATCATACCCACTATCATTGACACTTCAAAGTTCAAAACCATGATAGGACACATTGCCTCTCTACATCACTTGGTCTTTATAGAGCAAGATGTCCCATTCCAAAATTCATGTCATAATGCAACATTGCACATTGAAGCCTACATTCACCAACACAAAGTTAAAAGAATCCTTATAAATGGTGGTGCTAGCCTAAATATGAATTCTTTAAAGTTGTTGAAATAGTTGGGATATGCTACAGATGTTATTGATCCTTCAAAAATCATGACCATCAAAGCCTATGATGACGAAGAATGAGAATCTGAAGGAGCCATACACTTACTAGTTCTAGTGGGTCTTGCTTTAGTTGAAACCCAATGTCAGGTACTAGACCTTGACATCCCATACAACATTATCTTTGGTCAACCACAGATTCACACCATGCAAGCCATACCCTCAACTTACCATCAATGTTTGAAATTCCCCTATAAAGGTACATAAGTTACCATTCCTGGAGAATTGAACCCTTTTGAATTCTGTTGCACCATGCAAGGTAGATATCTAAATTCCAACCAAGTGCCTAAAAATGAAGTAGCCCAACCCTCATCCTCATATGTTGATCCATAAACATTAGTCACACAACCTCCTAAACATGACATTCCATAAACATTAGTCACACAACAGTAGAACTCTTGTTTTGTAGGGAACTTGCCTTTATCGCTTAAGTCCTATGGAAAACCTTCTGTGGTGAAAGCAAGTAAAAAGAAGGCCACCAAAACTATGCATCCAAAAATTTTCATTCATGAGCGCAAATTAGAGATGAACACATTGAAGTCATATCTTCTTAGGTATTCCAAGATGAGAAAGAACTAGTGATACTACCTATGGAAAAGTACAACAATGGTCACTGTATTGTCAAAAATATGGGATATATAGGACAAGGTGGACTTAGACTCCATATGTAAGGAACTATAGAACCCATATCTATCACCATAAAATGTAATAGAAATGGCTTGGGATCCAGAAAGGAGGTACACCAATCCTCAGATATCTAGTTTATACTCGATGAAGTCGTGAAAGCTTTTCCTGTAGATAAAGCTTCTATGGAGGATACCATTGATGACTATCACCTTCACCTTACTGATCTCTTCAATGAAACTTCCATATTTATGATCTCATCTAGTTCCCTCACATCAAATACCAAAAGACAAACCATTTCCCTTGTACATCTGGAACTAGCTGATTGGGACCAACAAGGGCCTCCTATTCTAGATATCTTTTAGAACGATGAAGCAATAGCAGAATTAATGGGACTTAAAGATGGTATACCCCAAAGTGATCATAACGAAGGTTTTGTTAAGGATCTCTCTCCTATCAACTATTTCAGGGAGAATGTCAAATCATTCAGTCACAAAACTATAAATAAAATATATTGATCCCCAATGAAAACCACTCTGTGGCACCTTCTGATTGCAAAATAGTAAAAAGAAAGAATGCATCCAATGGTGAAAACCTCTCTGAGGTGCCTAAGGATGAACAATTTGACCTTCCCCCACCATCGAAATATCAGGAGAAGTCTTCCTTATTGGTCAATAAATCACAAGAAATGAACCTAGGCACAATGCAGATTCCGAAGATAACCTTCTTAGCAACTTCTCTATCACAACAAGAATAAAAAGAGTTCACTAAATTCTTTCAGCAAAGGGGAATTAATTTTTATTGGTCCTATGTTGACATGCTAGGATTGAATCCTGCATTAGTAGTCCATCATCTTTTAATCTTACCTGGAGCTAAACCTGTCAAGCAAAAGTTGCACAAAATGCACCCATAGATAGCTTTATTGGTTAAAGCTAAGCTAGAGAAACTCTTAGATGCTAAGTTCATCTGGACCATTGATTATATAGAGTGGGTCTCCAACCTTGTCCCTATTGCCAAACCAAATGGGGGCATCCACATTTGTGAAGATTTCAGAGACTTAAATAAGGCCTGTCCAAAAGACAATTTTCCTTTGCCCAACATCAACATCATAGTGGATTTAATGACAGGTCATGAAATGCTTTCCCTCATGGAAATTTTTTTTGGCTACAACCAAATCATGATAGTGCCCGAGGACTAAGATAAAACAACTTTCACATGTCCTTGGGGCACCTACTGTTGGTAGGTCATACCCTTTGGCCTCAAGAATGCTAGTGCTACATACTAATGAGTGATGACAATTTTCTTCCATGATCTATTTCATACCATTATGGAAGATTACATCGATGACCTCTTAGGTAAATCTATAAGAGCAGATCACTTGAAAATGTTGGAGCAGATATTTGATCAAAATATCAACTAAGGCATCTTTCTTCACCACCTGTGTTGATGCCTCCAATCATCGAGAAACCTCTATTGCTTTATATATCCACTACATCAGAAACCTTGGGGGCACGTCTTGCACAAAATGACAACTCAAGAAAAGGATAGGCCATTTACTAAATTAGCCATACCTTGGTATGATATGAGATAAACTATACCCCTATGGAAAAAGCTTGTTTAGCAGTAGTGTTCACTTCCCAAAAGTTGCAGCACTATATGTTAAACGAACATACAAAGCTTATATCCAAGGTAGATCCTATGAAATACCTTCTTTCTAAGGCTACTCTTATAGGACATCTTGCAAAATGGGTAATGATTTTAACTCAGTTTGACATCAAATATGTGGATTGAAAGGCTATCAAAGGGCAAGTAATTGTAGATCAACTGGCAGAGGCTCCACTAACTGATAGACATCCTGTGCTGTCTAATTTTCTATATGAAGGGATTTCAAATCTCTCTACATCTGTCAAGTGGAAATTATACTTTGATGGGTCATACACACAACATGGCTTCGGAGTAGGCATCCTCTTCATCATCCTACAAGGTGATTGCATTCCAAAATCATATAAGCTAGATTTCCCATGCATTAACAACATAGCCAAATATGAAGTATTAATCACTAGTCTTTGAATATTTATCTAATGGAATATCAAACAACTTTAGGTCTACAGAGATTCTCAACTTGTTATTCACCAAGTCACAGATGAATATCAAACTAAGGATAACAAGTTGATGCCTTATAAGAAGATGGTGGACGAATATAAACAACACTTCTATAGTCTTTCATTTGATTAGATCCCTAGAGTTAACAACAAGGTTGCTGATGCAATAGATACTATTGGGTCTCTATTAGATATGCCATCCAAAATACAAAACTGTGAGTTCCTAGTGAAGTGGCTACTTATCCCATCTGTTGATATTCTACAAACTGAGATGATATGTGGGCTTGTTGGTCCCAACTCAACGTGGTATCAGGATATCTACAATTACCTTCATAACAACACCCTCCCATTAGATCTAACATAAATGCAAAAGAAAACCTTCATCCGCCAAGCCTCTCATTTCACCATCTTAGGAGATACACTATACCAACAAAATCTTGATGGTATCCTCCTCAGATGTTTAAACATGGAAGAAGTCAAAACTACTTTAAGAGATATACACAAGGGTATCTGTGGAGTGCATTCCACTGGTCCAAACCTAGCAAAGAAGTTTCTTGGAACTAGATATTTTTGGCTCATAATGGAACAAGAGGCCAACCAATTTTCCATAAAATGTCTTCAGTGTCAACAACATGGAGATTTGATTCATGCGCTTTCTCATCAACTGCAATCAATGACCACTTCGTGGCCATTTTCACAATGGGGTGTCGACCTTGTAGGTAAGATACATCCCTCCTCTTCAAATGGCCATAAATTTATAATTACTGCCACAAAGTATTTTACAAAGTGGGTGGAAGCTATTCCCATGACCTACATAATTGGTAAGCAAATTGCTAAATTTATCTTGAACTATATCATCTACTGATATGGAATCCCTATGGCTATAGTAACCAATAACGGTAAACCATTCAAAAGCTAAGATATCCATCCCTTGTGCACCCAATAGCACATCCAACATTAGTTTTCCACACTGTACTATCCACAAAGCAATGGCCAGGATAAGGCTTTGAATAAAAAAATCCTTACAATACTCAAAAAGATAGTTAATGAAGCCAATCATGATTGACATCTCTAGCTTAATCCTACCCTTCGGGTCTACTGAACAAGCATTCAAACTACAATAGGTGTCATTCCCTATGCTTTAGTATATGGATCTAAAGCTATTTTACCTATAGACATCGAGATCCCATCACTCTGTGTCTCCATGCAGCATCTGATAGACGGAGAAGAGTACAGAGTATCCTAGCTACATTAATTATAACTTCTAGATGAAAGGTACCTTGCAGCATTAAATCATCTCCAAGTCTACCAGAACTGAATACGTCATAGGTACAACAAGAAAACAAAAGAAAGTCGGATCCAAGTAGGTTACCTAGTCCTAAAGGAAAATTAGAGAAACTTGCACGACAAAGAAAAGAAAGGAAAGATTGAACCTAACTGGTTGGTCCCTTTCAT
Source organism: Cunninghamia lanceolata (assembly GCA_027924645.1). Classification (NCBI taxonomy): domain Eukaryota; kingdom Viridiplantae; phylum Streptophyta; class Pinopsida; order Cupressales; family Cupressaceae; genus Cunninghamia; species Cunninghamia lanceolata. Next base: position 16,468,157 of record BSBN01000112.1, on the reverse strand, counting down.
CATCATAGCAGTATATGGATTAGGGGCTTACTCCCTAGCAACACTTGAAGTAATTCCTCTTGATGAACCCCTCAACAGTGTTCATCTCAATAAATTCTATGTCTAATCCTTGGGAATATCTTAGTAGAAAATAACAAAAAATCAAAAGAATAGAAGAATAACAAAACAATCAAATAATAACAAAAAATGTACATCCTCTGGTGAAAACCTGGTAAATAGGCGCCTTGGATAAGTACCATAGTGACAATTTGGCAAACAGGTGCTATGTGTAAGGGTCAACACTACCATCTATTTGTTCTCTTTCATCCATACATATCATTCTGTGATAAAACCCATCCATCCATAATAAAACTTGTTGACCCTCACATTCCCAATTGTCCATCTATCATGGCTTAGGAGTTGGTTAGTGTCAAGTGTTATATCCCCATCTCATCCATAGTCAGTTTCCTCCACCGTCAGTTCCATCCATAGTCATTCCTCCTCTCCATAATAAACACCCTTTACTAGAATGGGGCATGTTTCCTTAACCTAAGGCTAGGAATGGATCCTCATTTACACCAAAGGTATTTTTCATACTTTCTCTCATCATTTAGACACCATCACCCATCAACATCAACTCTTAAACTTCATCACTATTCTAACCCATCTATCAATAATCATACATCAACACTATCATTATACCCATCAATTGATCCATTTCATCACATTACCCAGAACTACATATCATTATCATCATCATCTCAATCTTAAAGTACCTAGATCCTATGGATACAGGTATGTAGGTAGTCTAGAATACGAAGGAAGTATCTAGTACTCAGGTACATAAGATATCATCATTTCACCTACCCATTCTCATCATACTTCAACCATCTCATCACATACACCTAGAACTACATATCATCATTCATCATCATCATCATCATAATGTGCCTTGATCCCATGGATACAGAGTATGTAGGCAGTCTAGAAAATCAAGGATGTATCTAGTGCTCAGGCACATACGATACACCCCATCATCCATCTCAACCCATAATAAATTCATCTTGTCACTTCATCCATTTACCACTTAGACATGACTAACTCAGGCAAGACCAAAACTATGCATCTTTCTGGAAGCTACAAGTACTTATCAAATCTAAAACAAAAAAACCTACTCCTAAAAAACAATGTGTCTCCACATATCATTTGCCTATATCTAGGTATATCCATACATCTTGGATTGAAAGCCTTTAACAAATACATCTTCCTTACGATAAGGCCTCAAATCTTTCTGGAATACCCTCTTTTGGCAAGAAAACTTTTTGGTTGTCTATTTGTTTTATCAGTGGGTCTTTTTTTTTCTTTTTTTGATTTATCTTTTGTCCCTTTCAAATTAGACATTCAAAACTACCTTGATCTTTTTATATCTTGGTATGTCGCGATACTGTATAAATTGGGGCATAGTCATTGCCTTCATATGCCATGTTTAAGGGATGACTTTATTATCCTATTAGGTCTACTATTTATCTTGTGTATGTTGGGATTAGCATCTTGTATATCAATACCTTTTACATCTAAGGCTTTGTAGAGAATTTTGCACAAAGGCTATTCTATGCTAAGACTATTTTCCATTCACTTACCCAAGAAGATTCTTTTTTTTGAATAGTAATAAAATCAAACGGTTTGTATGTAGAGTCAACAGTCTTATGCATAGGATACATAGCCACCCTAGTTCTCATACCTTGGTGCATAATATCCATATGCTATATCAAAATAAAGGATTTCTCTATTATACATATTAGCGTAACTTCTCACATTCAATCATATGTTCTTCCCTCATCACTTGACTCTCAATTGTGTGTTAATCATTTGTCCATCATAATTGTCTTTGTTAATCAATTGTTTCATCATTTTCCTCCTCACTTGATTATCTTTGTTTAGTTTAATCAATTGTTTCATCATAACTACTCATAAATACATCATTCCATCATCCATCCTTTTATCTTCTCCATTTTTCTCTATGTTGTTCTCCATCGTCTATCTCCTTTTTTCTTTCATATGCATTCATTTCGAGAGTACACCTGTATTCTTCTAATTCGTCTGTCCTCTCGAGGGGACATCATTCAACCTATTCTACTAGGTACTTCTACCCGACTGGGGCATCATCATTTCTATTTATTCTTCTAAACCAATATCTTCTTCTATCCAACATAGCACTATGTTTTAAACTTCTTTGAAATTATGTTACTTCACAACACCATCTCAAAGAGGGCTAAAATGTAGACACATAAAACTAACTCGTTTCTAGATCATACGTGCACCTGCCATACTTCAAATTAATTAAATAATTCTTAATTATTTGATTAAGTTCACCAATCAATTTATTCCTCCATGTTAATTAAAAAACCCTGATTATTTAATTAAAAAAATTTATCCTCCATGTCATTTAAATAATTCCAATTATTTAAATAAATCAATTTATTCCTCGATGTTAATTAAATAACCTTGATTATTTAATTAAATCAATGTATCCTCCACATTAATTAAATAATTCCAATTATTTAATTAAATCAATTTCCCTCCATTTTAAATAAATAAAATAAAATAATTTATTTAATTAGTCGTTTTCCTCTAAAATGAATTAAATTTAATATTTAATTCATTTATCAAATGTGCATGAAATTAAATTATTTATTTATTTAATTTCTTATTATCCCCTCTCATCCATATTTCACTCTGAATCAATTAAGATAACTAATCAATCAAATTAGTTAACTAAATCAATCAAATCAGTTATCAGTTTAGTCAACTTAGTTAATTAATCAATCAATTTAGTCTACTAGTTAATCAATTGAGTTCACTGATCAATCAAATTAGTCAACTCTCCAATCAATCCATTTCATTGATCAATCAATTTGGTCATCTGATCAATCAATTCAGTCAACTCCTTAATCAGATCTATTAACTCCCTTGATGCATTAGAAGGGCAGGGCACTTGTCCTCTTCTGATTCATGCACATTCTCTCAAACATCCTCAACCATTGATCTTTCTGATCATCTAGAGGTCAACCGTAGATTTGCTATCTCACAGGTCTATAAAAAGAGCCTCATTCTCCATTTCTTAGGATCTCTCATTTTAGTAAACTTATGATGTGGCTATCATTCTCCGGAGATCATATTCATGCTTCACAATATAGAACAATCCACATTGCATATAGCAAAGAGAAAATTGACTCGAGATTTGGGTACTATCTCGGTATCACTCAATCCATTTGGTTGGTTTGTGTGTGTTTGAAGGTAATTTGCATTGTGTTGTGTGTTGCTTTCCTCTTATTTTCACATTCAGATTTTAACCAATACAGTTTGCACTTTTATCAAACAGAAGTCTACATGCAAGCTTCTTCCTACAATGTCAACAAATAAAAGTAAGTATCCCAACACATAACAATACTTGAAGTTTAAGGACATCTAATATGGTATCCCATAGTCTATACCATAACATTTCTAGTTCAACATGATGTCAAAAGAAGATTGTATGGTTCCCCACAACCTTACATTAAAATCATTGACTGCAATATGTCATCAATTTCCCAATTAAACTTGTATTGCTAGCTCCATCTATATAGGCAGTAAATCCTATACAGGAATTGATCAACATGAGCTACATCTGCAAGATCCTGTTGATGAGTTCCTAGGAAATTTTCATGAAGGTTCTAGACTTCAAGTGCTTGAATCTTCCATAAACTTTCTACTAAGGTGTAGATCTCATTCAAACCATCAATGATGAAGGCAGCATGGATGTTGTAGGTGCAACTCAACTGTGAGGAGTACAACATTATCAAGTCATCAAAGGCTTGAAAATCTCGTTATGTTTGCACAATTTAATGTACAATTTTAAAAAATTGTCACACTTCAAGTGGTTATGTTACTATGGAACGAAAGCAAACACTTATTGCAGCTCTCATTTTATCTCACAAATTTGTGATATGTTTACATTCATCACAAAATTGTGGCAGATGCACTGACAGAATCTTAAAACTAGTTTCGACAATGGTCATAATATCAACTATTTAGCTAAAACAATAACTACCATCAACTTGCACATAGGCCATCTAAATGTTTTGTTCGCGGCTATAGGACAGGTAATTGGGCTGAAAGGAAGGTTTGCACCAATCAACTGAAAAAATAAAAAATCTCATGCAGTTTAAGAAAGATGTTTAAGAAGAAAGCCAGTTGTGTGTTGATTATAATCTTGCTATAAGAATACTAATTTCAACGCTGCAAAGAGCATGGAAATATTCTTTATAAAATGCACTGGACCCCACACTTAACATCATGTAGTATGATGTTATTTTAATTTATGATTTCAGTGCACCTGCCACCATTTCTCCCATGCAGTTTAAGATAGATATTTAGGAAGAAAACCGACTAAGAAAGAAACAAATTACATTATCTTTTCTCGACATAATTGATGAAAGAAATGTTAACAAACTAGTAGCATTTCTGAGGAAATTTACCTATAAAATTCTGCAAATAAGTCTTTATCACTGATGTATGCGAGGAACTTCAGAACCTAAAATAATATGAGAGAATAAATTAGTGTGTAAAAAATCACTGGACAAGAGCCAACATTTAAGCATCTCAGACTGAAACGCAAGACAAACCTTTTCAATTGTATCTTCAATAACTTCATCGCTCAATTTTTCACTACCACCTTTTTTTTCAAAATATTGTCACACAATGTGGCAAGCAATTCAGCACTTGTACTTCCTGCAACTCCCTTGTTAAACAACACCTCAAATTCTTCATTCAGTGTCTATAAATGGAGTTACGAATCCATAAGAAAGGTGCTTAAACATTCTGCATAAAATCTATAAGCTTAACTCAGCCAAATTAACAAGCAAAAGGACAATAAGAAAATTATACTTTCACTTACCCCGTTGAAAAGGTGATGGTTCATCAAACATTCATTGACATATTGCAAGTACTTGTCATGTAATTCAATAAATTTTCTCGCAAATGAAGATAAAGACAAGTTAATATTCTACAAAATACATCGAGGAATGAAATTGTGTGCATATATACATGAAAGCTAATCTCATTGTGAAATGTTTGACATATACAAAATTCACAAGGCTGTATCTTAGGCTTCACTGCTACAACATTTAAGTGCCATTAATTCTATTCCATGTATTGGAAGTTACCACAGTAAAAGAGATGCAAATAAGAGTTTGTCCGCTCCTGTGCACCAACGATGTCCTCATTTTTTGCAGAGTGGAATAAATGTTAGCTAGCACCTAAGTAATGAAAAATTAAAATCTAATTTCAAATAAAACTTGAGAAGTTAATCTGATCATAGACTAATGAGAAAATAGATCAAACTAGCTACAATTGCAAAATTACCTTTTTATTGGTGGCTGCACCTTTTGCATGCTTAACTTATGATGTCCCCTCACCAGTGTTGGAAATTCAAATCTGGAGCACATACTCCACCCTCCAACTACCCCGTCAGAGATCTCCTCAGGGTCTCTCTCCTGCTGCATTGACCAATGAGTTAATGCCACTCAGTTGGCACTGCAAACCGAATTGAATGTTGGTCAGCTTCTTTAGTACTGTAGGTCAGTTTGAATTCTGAGTTTGAGCGGCAGGATTTTTTATGTGAAGGGATAAGACAAAAGGGAGGGAATGAAGTGTAGAATAGTAGAAGAGGAAGTAGAAGAAGCAGCAGCAGTAGAAAATGTTTTTGTGTTGAACAACAGTTCTAGAAGTTCTATGAGTGTGTGCAGGGGAGCAGCAGATAACTCCAAACAGTTGTGGTTTTGTGTGCAGCCCTAGATTGCTATAGATCAAGTGTATTATCATTAGTTTGGTGTTTAAGTTTAAAAATCATTTGTAAATGTTATTTTTTTCCTGATTTAATCGAACAAACAAGAGTTTGCCTAAATAGCTGTGTGTCTCCTTTGCTTTCTATTTTTTGTTATTCCACATTTTTTGTGTGTGTTTGGGATTAAAAAATCCTATAGTTTGGCATCAGAGCACCAGAAGGCCCTAAGTCTTGAGTGAGTTAGGCATTTGTTTTGTGGGTATTTAAATTTTGTTTGCTAGGAGACATGGCTGGAGAAGAGAGCAAGAGTTGGCAGCAACCACCACAATTTAATAGACAAAACTATGATGTTTGGGCAAAGAAAATGAAGACCATAATGGTTACAAATGATTTATGGGAGCTTGTGTTTAATGGGTTCAATGATGTGACTGACCCACCTGCATATGCAGCTCTAACAAACAACCAGAAGACCCAGCTGAATGAGACAAGGAGGAAAGATCCAAAAGCCCTTAGTTTGATTAAGGCAATGTTGATAGAGGCTATTTTCCCTAGAATAGCAATAGATAACTATGCAATAGAAGCATGGGAAATATTGTAAAACAGTTAGAAGGGAACTAACAAAGTTAGATCAGTGAAACTCCAGTTATTTAGGAGAGATTTTGAGACCTTGTAGATGAAGGACAATGAGTCCATTTTAGATTTCCACACAAGGGTTTCCACCTTGGTTAATCAACTAAGGATAAATGGAGAAACTATGGATGAGCAAAGGATTGTAGTGAATATCTTTAGAAGTCTGCCCCCTAGATTTGATCCAATAGTTATTACCACAGAAGGACCAAAGACCTCTCAAAAATGGCACTTGATGAGCTGATGGGTTCCCTGTTAACCCATGAGCAGCACCTAAATAGGTCTACAAATTCTTCCCATGAGCAAGTTTTCAAAGCTCAAGCCAACTCAAGAGTTAGGGGGAGAGGTAGAAACAGCTCCTGACGAAGCTCAAGAGGCAGAGGTAGAGGTAGATCTAGACGTGGAAGTGCTGGAGAACATAGCTCAGAACAAGCACACAACCAAGAGGGTGCAAGCAGTTCTTAGTCCAACTCCGGACAAGTCAAGAAGAACAAAAACTTGAGTCAGAAGTTTGACAAAAGCAATGTTGAATGTTATTATTGCCATAAGTTTGGTCATTATGCAAGTGAGTGTTGGAAAAAACAGTGTGATCAGTCCAAGCAAAGTGTAAATGTGGCTGAAGGTAATCAGTCAAAGGCCTTTATCATGTGCAACATTGTTGAGTAAGGTAGTGATGAGGTATGCTTTTTAGATAGTGGATGTAGCAACTACATGAGTGGTAATGAGAGTTTATTTTCTTTCATTGATAAAAATGTCAAGTTTGAGATAAAAATGGGAAACAATGAAATAGTTCCAATTGTGGGAAAGGGGTCTATTATGTTTCACACTAGTCAAGGTGAGAAAAAGGAGATTGAAAATGTATATTTTGCCCTTGGTATAAAGCACAATCTTATGAGTATTGGACAATTGATCCAAAAAGGCTATAAAGTGTTGATGGAAAAGGGTAAATGCATCATTTATGAGAAGGATGGAAGCAAGAAAATACTTGCAGCAGTGCCAATGACAAGGAATAGAATGTTTCTCAGCTCAATCTAGAACTATACTTATCAAGTTCTAGATGGCTCCAGATAGCTCCGGAGTCAACCAGATGGTGTCTATAACAGTGACTCAGTAGTCAGCCTTCAAGACAATCATTCAAGATCCCTCAAATCTTTGGCATATTAGGTATGGACACTTAGGTTATGCTAGTTTGAATCTTTTGTCAAAGAAAGGTATTGTTAGAGGTTTGCCAACCATTGTAGAGCCTAGTGGTAAATGTGAAGCCTAAATTTTAGGAAAGTAGCAGAGGATGCTCTTTCAATCAGGGCATTCTAGAAGTGAAAGAGCAACATTGGTGATGGTGCACACTGATTTGTGTGGTGCTATGCAAATAATTTCTATTGGTACCAGTCAATATTTTATGACCTTCATAGATGACTACAGCTGTAAGACGTGTTTAGTTCTTACAACATAAATTTGAAGCATTTGACAAGTTTAAAGTGTTTAAGGCCCAGGCTAAAAAGGAGAGTGGACATTTCATCAAGGTCCTAAGGTCAGATAGAGGGGGAGAGTATACCTCCAATCAGTTTGTGAATTTTTACAAGCAACATGGCACTAAGAAGGACCTAACAGTAGCCTATACTCTGCAGCAAAATGGAGTGGCTTAGAGGAAAAACAAAACCATTGTGGAGATGGCAAGAAGTATGCTCAAATCCAAGAGACTCCCAAACGAATATTGGGGTGAAGCTATAGCAACAATGGTATATTTGATAAAAAGAAGTCCTACAAAGGCAGTTCGTGACAAGATTCCACAAGAGGTGTGGACAAAATGTAAGTGAATGGTTGAGCACTTGAGAGTGTTCAGGTGTGTGGCATATGCAATTGTGCCAAAAGAGAAGAGGCAAAAGTTGGATGACAAGGGTGAGAAGTGCATCTTCATGGGCTATAGTGAAGAGTCCAAAGCCTACAGGTTGTATAACCCTGTCACTAAGAAAATAATTATTAGCAAAGATGTGGAGTTCTTAGACAATGAGTCATGGGATGGCTTGATAGATACTTATAGCTCTGGATAGCTCTTGATAACACCGATTGATGAAGAAAAGGAGTATGAACAGCTCCTAACAACTCCAGAGAGCTCTCGACAGCTCTAGAGAGCTCATGACATAGACCATAGACAAACACAAAGCTCTGTACACAGAGTTCTGAATAGGTCTAGACCACTCCTGACATAGACAGAGAGCTCTAGACAGCTCCAGATAGGATCTGTATAGCATAGCAGTAGCAATAGTGAGCGTTCAAACCCCACTCTTGCCTCCCTACTGCCAAGAAAGACCGAGTCTAAGGGAGATCTACCAAAATGAAAGGTATGATGAAGAGTTTGATGAAAGTATGAATTTTGCATTATTTTCTCATAGTGATCCAATTTATTTTGACGATGCTGTGAAACAAAAGAAGTGGTGTGAATCCATGGATGAGGAGATAGATGCAATAGAGAGGAATAGAACATGGGAGCTAACTGATTTGCTTCCCAACAAGCAAGTCATTGGAGTGAAATGGGTCTATAAGACCAAGAGCAATGTCGATGGAAGAATAGAAAGGCATAAGGCAAGATTAGTTGTCAAGGGATACAAATAGTAGTTTCCAAGAGATTATGATGAGACATATGCTCTTGTTGCAAGGATGGAAACCGTGCGGATAGTTATAGCAATCACAGCCCAACATAAATGGAAGGTGTATCAAATGGATGTGAATTCTACCTTCTTGAATGGAGTGTTGAAAGAGGAAGTGTATGTGGAGTAGCCACCTAGTTATGAAGTTTTAGGTCAAGAAAATAAGGTATACAGGTTGAAGAAAGCTCTTTATGGGCTGAAGCAAGCACCATGGGCATGGTACAACAAGATTGACTCATATTTGTTGAATAATGGCTTTAGTAAAAGTGATGGTGAGCCCACTCTTTACATCAAGATAGATGATGGTAAAATTTTAATTGTTGTCTTGTATGTTGATGACTTAGTTTTTACTGGAGATGATGATTTCCTCATTGTCGATCTTAAAGAGACCATGAAAAGAGAATTTGAAATTATAGAATTAGGTCTCCTAAGGTATTTTCTAGGCATAGAAGTAAAACAAATGCATGATTGTATATTTATCTCTAAAGCAAAGTATGTAGTAGAGATTTTGAAAAGGTTCAGGATGCAAGATAGCAAGCCTTCCCCTACACCAATAGCTACAAGTCTGAAGTTGAGCAAGGAGGACAATAGCAATGAAGTGAACCCAACCCTCTACAAGAGTATGGTTGGAAGTCCAATGTATTTGACTGCTACTAGGCCTGATATAATGCATAGTGTAAGTCTGATTTCAAGATTTATGGAGACTCCAAAAGAGTCACATTAGCAAGCAAGTAAAAGAATCCTAAGATATGCGAATGGAACCAAAGGATATGGCATTTTGTATAGTGCAACAAATGTTTTTGGGAAGGTTGGTTACATAGATAGTGATTGGGCAAGGAGTGTAGATGAAAGGAAAAGCACATCTGGATATGTGTTTCACTTGCGATCAGGACTCATTTCATGGGCTTCCAAGAAACAACCCATAGTTTCCCTAGCTATAGCTGAGGCTAAGTATGTAGTAGCTAATGCAATAGCATGTCAAGATATTTGGCTAAGGAGGATCTTAGTATGTTTGAAGGAAGAATAAAATGATGGAACAACAATATTTTGTGACAATACTTCAACAATTGCTTTGACAAAGAATCTAGTTTTTCATGGAAGAAGCAAGTACATTGAAATCAGTTATCATTTCATAAGATAATTAGTTGAAAATGGTGAAATCAAAATAAAATTTTGTAGGTCTGAGCAACAGCTTGCATACATTTTTACCAAACCATTAAGCAAGGAAACCTTTGAACGTCTCAGAGATAGCTTAAGCATTGTGGACAGCTCCAGTTTCAGTTCTAAAAAGAAATCTCTAGACAGCTTCGAAGACACAGAATAAAAGAGATTTGTGGCTCCAGATTTAGGGGGAGTGTTGGAAATTCAAATCTGGAGCACGTACTCCACCCTCCAACTACCCCATCAGAGATCTCCTTTGGATCTCTCTCCTGCTGCATTGACAAAGGAGTTAATACCATTCAGTTGGCACCACAAACTATATTGAATGTTGGTCAGCTTCTTTATTGTTGTAGGTGAGTTTGAATTCTGAGTTTGAGTGATAGAATTTTTTTTGTGAAGGAATAAGATAAAAAGGAGGGAATGAAGTGTAGAATAGTAGAAGAGGAAGTAGAAGAAACAACAACAACAGAGAATGTTTTTGTGTTGAACAATAGTTTTAGAAGTTCTGTGAGTGTGTGCAGGAAGTAGCAGATAGCTCCAAATAGTTGTGGTTTTTTGTGTAGTTGTGGTTTTTTGTGCCATCCCAGATTGTTGCAGATCAAGTGTATTATCATTAGTTTGGTGTTTAAGTTTAGAAATCATTTGTAAATGTTTTTTTTTCTGATTTAATAGAACAAACAAGAGTATACCCAAACAACTGTGTGTCTCCTTTTCTTTCTATTTTTTGTTATTCCGCATTTTTTGTGTGTTTGGGATTTGAAAATCCTACAACCAGTTGCATAATAGAAAAGAATAGTAAGAAACCAATCCAAACAGAAATTTACTCATCATCTATAGAAAAATTGTTAGGAAATAAGGTTTACATTAAATAAATTAGGTTTAGGTAGTTAGTTGGGTGGGAAGTTATTGTTGGCAAGAGACACTATATGGACTCATGAATGTTGTCATTGATGGCAACAAAGGTTATCCCACACATCTACAAGACATGATAGGTCCTCACCAGAAGTCAGATTGAAGAAGTGTTGAGGTCCGATAAGCAAGAATAGAGCAGTCAGTAAGGTCCAACAGACAGGTCCGGATCTCTTAGTAGAAGTATATCAGTGAAGTGCGGATTTGGGGAAGTCAAGAGGAGTATCTTGACTGATAGATTCTAGGGTTTCAGCCTCCGGTGTGGAGAGGATAAAGAAATATGAATGCTTGAGTGTCAGGTTCCCAAGTGACAGTGTGAATAGAGGAAGAACTGACTGGCAAAACATCAAACATTATTCTAGATGTGTTACTTGTAGGAGTCTAGGACAACACTGAGCGGGGGGGGGGGGGGGGGGTGGTGAATCAGTGTTGTGTAAATTTTTACAAATTATTATAACTTTTAATTCAGAAAGAGAAAGCCATCAATATAGTATTACACATATATGTATGAGCAAAACCACATAGAGATAAATCTTATCATAGAAGCAAATATACACATAAAAGCATATCATTGACACAAGAATTACTAGACTAGAAAACTCTCTCGGCGTAGAAAAACCACTCAAAACTACCTCACTGGCTTAACTGAAAAGCATGCCTCACTGGCAATACAAACTGTATCTAGGAGCACCAACTCCAATACCAACTAGAAGCATGATATACCTCACTGGTAAACAAATAGGTCTCACTAACCAACAAGCCTCACTAGCTAATACAAGGCCTCACTGGCAAACCAAATCTTCACTTGAAGTAATAAACAAGATTAGAGGGACACTCTGTTTCCATTCAATTCAATATTTCATGTCTGCATTATACAAACTCCATTTGTGATTTCTCCATGTGTATGTCTCCAATCTTGCATCTGATGCTCAAACAATTCATTCCTACATATTCAACTTCATATTGTCTTCTTGCTTAATTCAATCTATATCATTCAAGAGGATGTCATAGAAAATGTCTTCATTCTGTATTCAGTTCCACACACACAAACCATCAATGTACTTGTTAAAACCATTATATACAAATTCTGAATATCTTTTCATATTCCTTTCCTCTGCAAAAATCCTCTTCAAAAATTCATTGACCTTTCATATTCATTTCAATCTGAACATTTTGTCTTCAATAAAAAATCAGTGCCCTGTAGGAGAAAATAAAATCTCTTTTACTTGAATCCTCTTCATATTTTCTTCAATGTCTTTTCATTTTCTTTTTCTTTGCAAACGTCTTACAAAAATAATATCTGCATAATAAAAAAATCCATCTGCAAGAAGAAAATCTAATTTACAATGTTATGAAAATATTTTTTTATATTTCTCTCTCAAACAAAATTAAAATCTTAAATAATATATTTGAATCTGCCCTTGTGAGAAAGAATAAAATCTCTTTCAAAAATTGATCCACTTCTCAAAAAAAAACATTGATCTTCTTCTCAAGAAAAAATATTTTGTATCTCTTTATATTCTCTGTCAAAAATTGAAGCAAGATCTTCATGTGACCACCTGTATAAAAATCTTTCAAAAAAAATCTCTGTCAAAACTTTATATTCATTTACAAAAAAATCTCTTTGTTTTCTCTCAAAAAATCATCTTCAATAATGTCAATCTTCTCACAAAATTATCTTCCTGAAAAACTCATATGCATTCTATAATGGATCTCATGCCTTTTTTAAAAAAGCAAATAAAATAGAAATTAAAAATAATTTCTAAACTTTAAATACATAGCCTTTTATGGCTAATCCACATACTAAAAAAACTTTCCAAAGTTTATAAATCTTAAACAAGATCATGCCCATTCGTATGTATAGAAAGAATGCCTTTTTCCTTAAAACATGCTCCCCATTCAATGTATTATAAAGCATGCTTTTCTTAACAAAAAATCTGATGCAATCTTCATATGATGACATAATGGTCTTCCTTAATTTAGTTCTTCAAATATTTCGATGACTTTTGTTTTTAAAGCATGCATCACCTTTATGAAAAATCAGTCTCCCTCTTGGCATATATACTATGCTCACTAACATTCGATGCATATTAGTGGCAAATAAAAAACTTAGTTAACTCCCCTTTTGCGTATGCATCGGGCCCTTAAAATCTTTAAAAACTTTGAGTTAGATTCTCCTTAAAAAGCATCGGATTTTATGATAGCATTTGAAATACTTTTTGGCACTTTCATAACCAATGAAAAATAATTCATTGCTGCCACCGATACAAGGTGAAAGGGATGGATGGTTCCAGTTTTTCTTAATGTGTTAAGAGACCTTAGAAGAATAACTTAATATCTTATGACTTGTGATAGCAAGTCATCACCAAAACATAAAGCCATATCACTTAGCACATTTAAATCAATTGCATGTGTCTCAATTATGTGATCACCATAAACTTGACAAACTTATGAGATATAAATTGAACTTGAATATCCTTTTATCATGAAGCATGTAAACTTATCTAAAATTTCCTCAACTATGAATGATGACCATTATCCTTGCTATTTGTATCAAGCCACTGTCACTTGTAACCAACATGATGTCACTATATACAAGCAAGATCCCACTGTCCAAAATGATTGTGAAGACAATCTTTGTAAACCAAGATTACATCTTATATCTTGTCTTGAGCACAACCTGACAACCTTGTCTTGAGCACAACTAACCTCAAATGTACTGATCTCTCTACTAGTAATGCTCAACACATCTGATCTTGACAACCTGTTCTAACCTTATTAGGCATGATGAGTACCACAACATGATAACAAGATAAACACAAACACTTTACCATACTAAACTGTGAAACACACAAGATGATGTCTCCTGCTCCTATCAACAACAATGGCAACTGAACATACTTTTGACATCAATGACAACTTGTCACCATCAATCTCCCCCTTTGTCATTGATGGCAAAACCACCTGATGCAATTTTTTGTTCTCCCCCTTTTTGACATTAGATGACAAAGACAATTATCTCCCCCTGAGAAAATAACTCCACTGAAAGATGTTAAAGCTTGATCACAACATTTACAAACACATTGTATTATGAGGGCTTTGAAGACATAAACTCCTGTAATCTTGTTATCTTCAACCAAAAAATAGAACCACTTGTCTTTCAAAGTATTGAATGCAATTTTGTTAAACTTATCCTGAACATCAACATTTCAAACTTGAAACTTACATCTAAAGCACAATACCACTTCTTATTACTGACATCCAACCTTCCATGCTTTGGAACACTTTTGTTAAGAAATCATAAACACACCAATACTCGTTGATGAACAATTTTATATGCAAAAATCATAAAGACACTTTATCACACAGTTCCCAACACAAGATGCCAAGAAGACCATTTTTGATAAGACCTTTACTTGCCTCTGATTTGAAGAAATACAAGACTCACCATCAATATCATAAGAAACTCTAGATTGTCATAGCTTGAAGCTCATACCTGATATCACTTCAAAACTAAAGCCACACAATTTGAACAAACCTTTCCGAACCATATTAATGAGGAAAATCAACAATGGAACATGTGAAATTCACATAAAAAAACTCCTCAATATCTCTAGTTTATCATCTTCTTTTGACACTATCTTCAAATCACCTTTGTAATCATTAACATGATCAAGGATAATTTGTGCATTTGTACTTCTGAATATTCTTTCAACATCTTGTTTGCATTTTGAACCAAAGATCACCTGTATCACTGTCACATACTAAACAACAACATTGTTAGTAACACCACCATCAACTATATGAATTTAATTTCATTACAAGATCAGCATAATGACAATCATCAAATAATCTTCTCCTGAAACTACTTGGGATTAATTGATAGAGCATTTGACACCTCCCCCTTACTCCATGCTATATTATACAACAGATGAAATGACTTGTGCAAGATGCACAAGCTTAGAATCTAACTTCTCTTGACTTTCTTTCTGCTTCCACACTTTTACAGGATCTTTCTTCCTCCAAACTTTAACAGTTCCTCTTGTCTTGAGATGACTTATTAAATCCTTTCTACAATATTGTGCTTTATGTCCAAACTTCTGACACCTATAGCATATGATCTTGTAATCAAGAGGAGAACCAGAAGAACTATATCTTCTTGAAAGGCCAAAAACACCATTTCTTACTTGAGTACAACAAAACCTTGTAGTATGATCTAAATTACATTTAGAACTTTGATCACTATTTGACCATCCATAAGAATCCTTATTCCATATTGAATTCATCAGACAATCAGTTGCTTTATGACCATACTCATAACAAGCATAGCAATAGCCAGAAAAGAAATTGTACCTTACAGATTGATTTTGTCTGAAAAGTGAAGATCTTGAAAAACTACCTTCGTCAACACATTTATCTTCTGTCTCATCTGTAGGAGTATCAACACATTTATCTTCTGTCTCATCTATAGGAGTTGTGATAGGTGAAAGTCAGGTGTGGATGATCAGACATAGTCATGAAACCCTAACCCTACCATCATCAAGGAATCTAATCTAAATGAAATCAAAGGATAATGCAATTCAAGCATAACATCACCTAGACCGTGCGATTCCTTGTTTGAGAGAGATGTGGACTGCTTCTTCAACAATAAGCAATTACAAAGCTGAAAGCTACCATGATGGATGATAAAAGCTCAAATGCTCAGATGCTCAAGATGATAATGTAGGTGCTATATGATTGCTGGATGTCTCATATGGAGTGAGAGGCTGTTTATATAGGACTCAACCAAGATCAATCAATAGTGGAGATTCAGAGGCTATGTGAATGGCTAGGATTGAAAGTTACTAAATTTATATTCCATTAATTGTGCATGTGAAGGATTGTAAATGAAAGTTGTCTTACAACACATGATTGACTGGACAAGTGTTGGAATGTGATAAATGATGAGGGCTTAATTCAAATAAAATATTTGAATTAGTTGGGATATGAGTTGGAAATTAATTAAATAAATAAAATTTATTTAATTAATAGGATAAATGAATAAAATGAGATAAGACATGATGTGGAATTAATTAAATAAATACAATTTATTTAATTAATTGGCTAAGTGGATGAGAATGGGATTTTAATTAAATAAATAAAATTTATTTAATTAATTGGCTAATGGATTAGTGATTTAACAAGGTGTTGCTAGACATGGACAAATTTGGGTGTCTACATTTTGCCCCTCTTTGATACAATGTTCGATAGAACGTTGTGTCAAAGAAGATACGATATGCATTCGATAAACAAGTTATGCCCCCTCGAGAGGTAAGCCAGGCGAACCAGGAAGGGCTGGGTTGGCTCTCGATAAAAAGAAAAAAGGCTAAAAAGAGGGCAGACGCGAAGGAAATGGGGGTTGCATGGAAGAAAATAGGCTGTGGCATAGAAGAATTAGGGTTTGGAGAAGGGCTATAAGTAGGTGCTTCAATGGCAAATAGGCTCATTTGTGCTCATTTGTGCTTAGAAACTTAGAGGAATCCAGAGCTCCTGAGAGTGAGAGTGGCAAAGCTAGCAGGATGGTTATACCACGCAGGGATCATCGTGTGGAGCGAGTGAGGACACATGGACGACCAGAGGGAGCAGGCGCACCGGTATGTTTCAAAACTTTTCCCAAAAGCGTGTAATTAATAGCCTAAAAGCGTAATTAATTCACACACGTCACCAAAAGCGACTAGGTTAGGACATAGCACAGTTAGGTCGCTTAGGTAGGAATAGAGATCGCTTGTAGTAATTCTGGTCGCTTATGGGCGCGGGTAGGTCGCATAGGTAAAAACGGGTTGCATCCCGTCGGCGAGAAAAACGCAGGCGAAAAGCGCGGAAAGAGCAAAATGCATCGCTTATGGCTAGAAAGGGGTTGCTTATAAGCAAATAGAGGTCGCGTCATGTAGTTTGGCTCGCATATGGATAGAAATAGCTCGCATAGGGAAAATAGCGCGCTTTTAAGGCTAGAATGGTCGCATATGCTTAGGGGGCTCGCTTATAGTGAAAAACTAGGCGCATGTAGAATATAGCGCGCATATGCAGGAAGAGGAAACACTTATAGAGATAGAGCTCGCTGATGGTCAAACAGTAAGCGCATAGGATAAAAGAGTTCGCATGTAGTGAAAATAGGGGCGCATGTGCAAAAGAGCTCGCTTTTGGGCAAAACAGTAGCGCATAAGGGAAAGCCAGTCGCTATTGAGTAGGAAAGTAGCGCATGTGGTAAAGTGGGACGCTTATGGTAGATGTAGGATAAAATAGCAGATAGATAGGCAAATTTTGATATGGATGACTAACAGAATGGACTGACAAGGGTAAATGGATGATGCAGGATGTACTACCGTCATTGCTATCACGGGAGCCCCATCCGAGAGATTTGCGGCTGGTGAGACGGTTGGATGCAGAGGAGCTACTGGTGTTGGAGATCCTGGGCTTAGAGCATGTATCCCGATTAGAGCCAGTTCAGGCACATCGAGGGCTGATGACAGTGATGGTGGAGTGATGGATGAGCGAGCACAGTTCATTCTTGTTACCTTCAGGAGAGGCGACCATTACCTTAGAGGATGTATTCCGGATTTTGAGGATTCCGATAGATGGGGATCGGGTGGATTATGATCCGGAGATGGGTCCAGCTGCATTCAGGAGATTGTTTGGGACACCAGACATCGGAGCAGAGGGTTCAGAGATACCGATGGGGAGGATGGAGGAGCTCTGCGACAGATTACAGCGTGTGGTAGTGGCTATCATTAGATGGCTAGTGGGTGATAGGAGAGCCAGAGGTTTTCCCGTAGGATGGGGGACAGTGATGGAGGGCATGTTCTCCTATGGCACGAGATATGCGTGGGCAGAGTGCATGTTGGGACAGCTCTATCATTACCTGCATGATTTTGTGTACATGTTTGGAGCCAGTATGTCAGCAGGAGTGACAGTTTTGCATGTATGGGCATATGAGCACATTCCGGTGACGAGACCAGAGGGATGGGTTGCTAGAGCAGCAGGAGAGCCATTTGCATGGATGTATAGAGGAGCGTTGACTTATCGACAGTGCCGAGGGGTGGTATACTGGTCGGCGGAGGTTAGATGAGGTAGACAACTTTGTATGGCGGCCATGGCTGGGATGTGAGTAGTGGGAGGAGGAGGATGCGGAGCTTGTCTATGCTAGATAGGCGAGGTACATTTTTGGACGCGGCGTGTATATTATAGAGCGCTATTTGCCAGAGAGAACCCTGAGATAGTTTGGAGAGGCACAGGCAGTACCTGTAGGTGATGCCGTTTTTGGGAGGACGAGGCAGGAGGTGTTTGATTGGGGTCTAGAGGTTGTGGTGGACACAGCCTTGGCAGAGAGAGATGGACTATAGCCAGTAGCATGGCAGTGGAGACAGGGTCCTGCAGATCCAGGCACATTGCCAGAGTATGATGTATACTGGGTGACAGCTAGGCCGACTCGGTTGACACGAGATGGAGAGATAGGAGAGATTGGGATGGAGAGGCCAGTTCGGAGGAGACAACGAAGGGCTCCACCAGCACAGGCAGTAGTGCCAGCTGCACCAGGGATACAGATGCCAGGGCAGGTGCCAGGTCAGCCTGCTATATTAGCACAGCCTCAGGCACAGATCGGAGCAGGAGATGATGTGGGTATTCAGCAGCTGCGGAGACAGATCAAAGAGGAGAGGAGATGGAGGCAGCGGGCACAGATGAGGCTGAAGAGAGTGGAGATGGATAGACATCAGGCCGTGATTAGTCTGCGGCATGCTAGAGCACAGGCACAGACTTATCAGGCTCAGCTACAGTTGAGAGCACAGGGAGGAGATGGATAGGATGGCGGTTCTCTTGCTAGAGTGACAGGAGAGAGGGATATAGCTAGGCAGCATGAGCAGATGATGAGGCTTGAGCGAGACACTGCGGTACAGCAGGAGCAGACTATGAGAGCAGAGAGAGATGGTCTGCGAGCTAAGAGAGATAGGGCAGTGCAGCAGCTACAGGGGATGACTAGTGAGTGAGATAGAGCAGTGGCTGCCTTGGGGACTGATGGAGCTACCATGTACTTGGCCACACAGTTGACAGCGGTACAGGCAGAGCTTTGGAGAGTGCAGGGTGAGGCTGAGTATTACAGAGGCTTATATTATGGAGCAGTGCTGGTAGAGCAGAGACAGCCTAGCTTCAAGAGCAGATCAGGGGCTTCGAGCTCACGGAGGTCAAGTGGATCTCGATCAGTAGCCTCAGTGATGGGGCCACCGAGAGATGGAGGTACAGGTATAGGACCTGGTGGTGGTGGTGGTCAGGGCGAGGGAGCTGGCAGTAGTCGCTAGGGCATACCTTGTTGACATTGTATTATGATGAGGCCTAGAGCTGTTGTTGTACATTCATTCTTTTCAGGGCTCAGCTTGTATTGTAGACACTTGTATTTTGACACACATGTATATATATATGGCAGTTTTGGCGATCTATATGATATTATAATGGTTGTGATGTTGATATTATGATGGCTATGCATGTTATGTGAATGGATTATATATGGATTATGGATGGATGGTTATGCAAATGGTAAGGAATAGAAAATGTATGAATATGTAAAAGGTAATGATATGAATAGATGTATGCATATAGGTAGATGGTAATGAAAGATATATATATAATGGACTCATGTATGGCTAACATACTTGTTTGGTTGCAGGAGTGGGAACATGGACAAAGGATGATGGAAATGATTGATTTTGGCTGAGTATGATGGAATGGATAGATAGAATGAATAAGTAGGATGATGATGGGCAGCTTACAAGTAATTGCTCAAAATGAAAAGAAATGCAGTCCTTATGTTTGATATAGCATATGGATGTTATGCACCAGGGTATAAGAAACCAAGGTGTCGAGGTATCCAATGCGTAACTAGCATGTTACAATCTTGTCTGAACGCATGAGGCCAAGATGTTGAGCCAACATGCACAAGATATGAATAACAGCTAGTGTTGGACTTTGACGCTACAAACAATGGTTTGAGCTTATCTCCACTACACATAATGATAGCTTGTTGGTTATATGTATGGAGTTAGTCTTGACATAGAATAGTCTCAAATGCATAAGAGATTGTTTAGCTTCTCAGATGCTAGAGATATTGATATGTAAGATGCTAATCCCAACACGTACAAGATACCAATACGCATAGGAAGTGAATAAGATCATCCCGCAAACACGACATATGAAAGCTATATGACCATGCCCCAGTCCTTACTTCATCGCAACATACCAAGATATAAATAGATCAAGGCAGTCTTGATTAGGTATAGAAAAGGGACAAAAGATAAATCAAAAGATAAAACAAAAGATACTGTCATCACGTTCTCTTGCCAAATTTTGGGTGCTCTTGGATAGATCAAGCTAGCGCCTTGTTAAGAGGAAAGCTACATCCTGTTGAAGGCTAAAGTTGTTGAGAAACGGCTATAGCAAATATTGGATTAAGGCATGCGGACAAATAGCTTCTGGGATACTTTTGATTGGTTAAAATGCTTGAGCTTGCCATATACACATGGTTTGCTGCTTGTTCGAGTTGATCAAACAGAAGAAAATGGATGAGGAAAGAAGATGAAGAAGATGGGGGGAATCATCTGTGCTTGAGTACTAGAAACTTCCTTCGTATTCCAGACTGCCTACATACCCTGTATCCACGGGATCAAAGCACAGTTACGATGAAGATGAGACATGATGAATATGTAGTTCTGGGTTGTATTGATGATGTAAGTGATGAAAGAGATGGAGGAATTTGAGCTGAAAGATTGAAGGATATTTAGAAGAAAGATGAAAGATGAATGATGAAAGGGGCTATCGTCTTAGCCTGAATCAGAGTGCTTCCTTCGCATCTCAGATTGCCTACATACCCTGTATCCACGGGATCAAGGCGTCAACGATAGAGCTAGATGTAGTTCTTATTGATGTGGCTAATCGGTTGGATGTTTGATCAAGCAACGTTTGTTGCAAGTATTGGATGAATGTGGATGGATTGCGAAGGTATGAGTCCTAGTTGCAAGTTGTTGGGTCACATTTGTCGTTGGATATATGCCATGGCTGAAGTTGATAAGGTGTGCTGTGTTGTAAGCTGAGTTGTTTGATGTGTTATGAGCTAGAGATAACAAGATCCACTTCCAAATAAGACTCAACAAATGCCCCTAGTGCGGGATGAGGTTTATTATGCAGAAGCGACAATGCAGAAAAGATGTGGCCAAGATGCTAAAGTGCCAAAAGATATAGATATCACGACAATGTCTCAAGTATGATAGCTAGCATTGGCAAAGGATGAAGATGAAAGGCTATGTGTGGGATTGCGATAGGGCTTATGATTATGGCTTATACAAGATGCAGTGGAAAAAATGATCAAACGAACCAAGCAAATGAGGGAAGCTGGTCACTACACATAGCGCTTGTTTGCCAGGTTTTCACTATGGTACTTATCCAAGGCGCCTGTTTACCAGGTTTTCACCAGAGGACGGATTATTTATTAAATGTTTATTTATTTATTTATTTATTTATTTTTCTTTTTTTTTTGGGGGGGGGATAGCTAATATTCATGGATAAAACTTCTTGAGATGAACGCTATTGACTGGTTCATCCAAGGGAATGCCTTCAGGTGTTGACAGAGTGTATGCACCGGATCCATAAACTACTGTGATAATGAAAGGACCAAGCCAATTTGGTTCAAACTTGCCCTGTTTCTCTTGATGCTGTTGATTCCTTTGGTTTTCTTTAAGGACAAGGTCGCCAACCTGAAATCTACATTCTCTGATCTTTTTGTTGTAGCTGCGGCGTAGCCGATTTTGATAGACATGAAGATGGTTCAATGCTGTAAGGCGGCGTTCATCTAATAGCTCAAGATCATGGAGTCTGGACACTCGATATTCTTCATCTGAGATAGTATGTTGCAAGGATATGTGCAAAGAGGGAATCTCAACCTCGATAGGCAAAATAGCTTCAGTGTCATAGACGAGAGCATAGGGTGTGGCGCCAGTAGGAGTTATGACACTTGTTCTATATGCCCATAAAGCAGGATGCAGTTGTAGATGCCAATCTCGACTAGCTTCATTAATAGTCTTTTTAAGGATCTTGATGATTGTCTTATTAGAGGCTTCAGCTTGACCATTGCTCTGAGGATAATAAGGCATAGAGAACCTATGTTGAATATGGAACTTATTGCAAAGATCTCTAACCTCTTGGTTCTTGAAAGGCTAACCATTATCTGTGATAATAGCTTGAGGAACTCCATAACGGCAGATAATGTAATGTAAGATGAATTTAGCTATTTGTTTACCTGTGATGTAGGTCATTGGTATGGCTTCTACCCACTTTGTGAAATACTCAGTGGCAGTGATAATAAACTTATGACCGTTTGATGAAGTAGGATGGATTTTACCCACGAGATCAAGTCCCCATTGCGAAAAAGGCCATGGAGTGACAATAAGCTGAAGCTCATGTGCCGGTGCATGTATTAGATCTCCATGTTTCTGACATTGTAGACATCTCCTTGCAAATTGCTGGGCATCTTTTTCCATAGTTGGCCAATAGTATCCTGCTCGTAGAAGTTTCTTAACAAGGCTAGGGCCAGCGGAATGCGAACCGCAGACACCTGCATGCACTTCACGTAAGGCCATTTTTGCTTCCTCAGAATCAAGACATCTAAGGAGGATACCATCAAGACTCCGGCGATAAAGGGTGTCTCCTAAGATAGTGTAACGAGAGGCGCGACGGATAAAGGTTTTACGTTGGGTGTTGGATAGTTGAAGAGGAAAGGTTTGATTACGGAGATACTCATATATATCCTTGTACCACGACGAGTTGGGACCAACAATTTCACATACGAGCTCAGACTGTGGAACTTCAAATGCTGGGATCAAAAGCTGTTCGACCAAGAATTCACATTTATGGGTGTTAGATGGCATGTCTAAAAGAGATCCAATCATAGCCATGGCATCTGCTGCTCTGTTTTGTAGTCTTGGAATTTGCTCAAAGGTAATGTCTTCAAAGTATTGCTTGAAATCGTCCACCATGAGCTTGTATGGAAGAAGCTTCTCATCTTTTGTTTGATATTCATCTAAGACCTGTTTGATAACCAGCTGAGAATTGCCAAAGACTTGTAACTGTTTGATAGCCCATTCTACTACCATGCACAAGCCTGTGATTAAAGCTTCATACTCTGCTATGTTATTGGTACATGGGAATGCTATTCTGTATGCTTTAGGTATGTAGTCTCCTTGGGGAGTGACAAACAAGATACCTACTCCAGATCTGTGGTGAGTGTATGATCCATCAAAGTATAGCTGCCATCGTGCTGGAGAATTTAAATTAAACAATCCTTCATCAGGGAATTCTGGATATATTGGCTGAATGTCTGTGATGGGTGCTGTAGCTAATTGATCAGCAATAACTTGTCCCTTGATAGCTTTGCGGTTCACATATTGTATGTCAAATTCACTTAAGATTATAACCCATTTTGCTAATCTCCCTGTGAGAAGTGCTTTTGAAAGGAGATACTTGAGGGGATCCACATTAGAGATGAGCTTAGTTGTTTGGTTCAACATATAGTGTCGCAACTTTTGAGAAGCAAATACTAATGCTAAACAAGCTTTTTCCATGAAGGAGTAATTGAGCTCATATCCCACAAGAGTTCTGCTAATGTAATAGATGGCTTGTTCTTTTCCTGAATCATCATGTTGAGCTAGAAGTGCACCCAATGCTGCGGTTGTTGATGATATATAGAGCAGTAATGGACGATCAAGTACAGGAGGTATTAACACAAGAGGTGTTGCCAAGTATTCCTTTATCTTATCAAAAGCCTGTTGACACTTTTCGTCCCACTTAAAAGGTTCACCCTTACGAAGAAGATGCTGAAAAGGATGACATTTATCTGCTAGTTGTGAGATGAATCTGCGGATAGATTGTAGCCTACCTTGTAAACTGCGGAGCTGTTTGAGATTTGTTGGTGGAGGCATTTCTATGATGGCTTTTACCTTAGCTGGGTCCACTTCTATCCCTCGTCGAGATACAATATATCTCAATAGTTTTCCTGATGTTACGCCAAATACACACTTCTTTGGATTTAGTCTGACTTGGTATTTTTCTAATCGATCAAAAATTTGTGCCAATACTTGTAGATGTCCCTCTCTTGTCTTGGATTTGCCCAGGATGTCATCAACATAGTCTTCCATGATAGTATGAAAAAGGTCATGAAAAATAACTGTCATGGCTCGTTGATAGGTAGCTCCAGCGTTTTTGAGACCAAAAGGCATTACAACCTAGCAATATGTGCCCCATGGACAAATAAAAGATGTTTTATCTTGGTCTTCCTCTACTATTCGGATTTGATTATAACCTGAAAATCCATCCATCAAAGATAGAATTTCATGTCCTGCTGTAAGATCTACAATGTTGTCTATGCTTGGTAGTGGGAAATCATCCTTAGGACAAGCTTTGTTAAGATCTCTAAAGTCTGTGCAGCAACGAACACGTCCATCTGGTTTTGCTACAGGTACCAAATTTGAAACCCATTCTGGATAATCAATAGGCTTTATGAACTTTGCTTCTAACAGTTTCTAAATTTTTGCTTTGACCAATAAGGCAACTTGTGGATGCATTTTGCGCAGTTTTTGTTTGACAGGCTTTGCATCAGGGAATACTACTAAATGATGTACCACAAGTGAAGGATCTAGTCCTGGCATGTCTGCATAAGTCCATGCAAAATTTATAGCTCTTCTCATAAAAAATGCTGTGAAATTCGTTTGTTCTTGCTCTGATAGTGATGCTGCCAAAAAAGTGATCTTCGGATTCTGTTCTGTTCCCAAGTTCATGTCTTGTGATTTTTCAACTAGCACAGTTGATTTCTCATGGTAATCAGTGGCAACAGGAAGATCAAATCCCTCATCCTCAGGCGCCTCAAAGAGGTTTTCACCTTCGGATACGTCCTTTATTTTTACTTTTTCATGGTCAAGAGGCGCCTTTCAGTTTTCACCTGGTGACCTATTTTGTTGAATTTTGTTTATTTCACTTTTGCGACTGAAGGATTTGATACTTCCGCCAAAATATGCTAGTTTAGGTAAATCCATCATGAAACCTGCTTTATGATCACCCAATGGGATACCTTGTCTCAAACCCATGAATTCTGCAATGGCTTCGTCATTTTCAAATGTATCTAATATCGGTGCCCCCTGTTGGTCCCAATCGATGAGGTCAGGATATACGAGTGAAAGGCTAATGGAGGGATCGTGATGGCTAGAGGAGGTTGCAGAAAACATGAAGATGGAATGTTCTTGAAAAAGGTCGGTGATATGAAGGGAGGAATCATCGATGGTATTTGAATTAGAAGTCTCTCCTACTGAAGAAGGTCCAACGTCAATATCAGAAATACACTTAATGTCTTTGGTTTGCGGTACCTCCGGTTGGTAACCAAGGCCTTGCTTATTAAACTTCTTAGACACAATAATGGGCTCAATAGGTCCTTGTTCCTGTGATCCCAAGCCGCCATGTCCTTTATAGCCCATGTTCTTTATGATACGAAACCCATTGTTGTATCGCTCTACTTCAAGTTGGACTTGGTCATTTTCATCAAAGAATATCCAAGAGTTGATGTCCTCAATGTCTTCGTCATCCAAGAAACCACCTTTAATGAATACGGTAGGGGGAGCTTTGATAATAGCGGAAGATGAAGTTGGCTGGGATGTAGAGGGCTTACCGTGGGATTTAGGAGATAATGGAAGGGTACCCACGCAATAAGACTCTTGTAGTTTGTATTCACCAGGGCCATGTTCGGTATATTTGATATGGAGGTTGGAAGCGGCTTTGCTAGATGAGGGCTTAAGAAGATCAGATGGATCTACATAGGAGGAAGACGGATATGCCTTGGTGTTGATAGGGATACGGTTCGGACTCTGATATTTAGCTTGAAAGGCACGACAAAACTCAAATGGATTGGGATCAGCTGGAATGGTAACCTCAACACCCTTATGGGGAAATTTAAGGCATTGGTGGTATGTAGAGGGAACTACTTTAAGGGTATGGATCCAAGGGCGTCCAAGGATGATGTTGTAAGGCAGATCAATATCCAGGACTTGACAGCGAGTTTCTGTAATGACCGGCCCAACTTGAATAGGCAATAGGATAATCCCTTCGGTATCTCTTTCAGCATCATCATAAGCTCTGATGGTAATAACCTTGGAGGTGTCAACATCTATCTCAGAATATCCCAATTGCTTGATAAGTTTCAAAGAACATATATTAAGACCAGCTCCCCCATCTATCAAGACTCGTTTGATACGGCGTTGTTTAACAAATACTTCAATATGGAGGGCTTCATTGTGTGACGGATGAATGGAGGGTTGAAGATCTTTGTCAGAAAAGGTCAAATGACAAGGGGCTGCAATGCTAGTGACCATAGATTGAAATTGTGTGATATTAATATTATTAGGCACCGAAGACTCTTGTAAGGCTTTATCAAGGATAGCTTTATGTGCAAGGGATATGCGGAGCAGCTCAAGAATAGATATGTGTGCGGGTGTTTTACCAAGGTGATCCAAGAGATTATAGTCAGAGAGAGGTCGAGGAGGATTAGGAGGTGCTCCTTGAATGGTAACTCGACCTCTTTGCGTGGTTAGAGCACAATCAGGGGCTCTCCCTTGGACGGTAATGGTAGAAATGCGAGCATGGTCAATGCGGCCAATGGTAGATGATGCATAGTTATATGGAATAGCATTTCCAGCCTGAAGGTTATTTGTCTGATCATGAGATGGAAGTGGATTCTTGAAAGTCTCTAGATCATAGTTTGATGTGGATTGTTGAGCAGGTTGAGCTGTTGAAGGTGTGACGTTGATGAAACCTTGATCAATGCAGTCTTGGATAACATGTTTTAAGCGCATACAACCATTTGTTTTGTGCCCTTTAACTCGATGGTAATCACAATACTCATTTTCTTTGTACCAAGGAGCTCGAAAGAGGGGTTTGCCATTTGGTGGTGCATCAGGTAGAATAATGTCTCCGGCTTGAAGCAGCTTTTGAAAAATAACTTCCATGGGTTCCACTAATGGTGTAAATTGTCGGCGTGGATTGGAAGTTTGGTGTTGGTTTCTTCGTTGTGGAAAAGGCAGTCTTGGTGTAGAGGCTTCTTGAATGTTGATGGGAGCTCTCATAGTTTGAATATTCTTTGTATCTACAATACTGTCATTGACAACATTCTTGTTCTTGTTCCAAAAGTGAGACTTATCATTGGAATTTTGAGGAGAATCTTTGTTATCATGAAAGATCTTGATAGTTCCTTTGGCAATGAGAGCTCGTTCAATAATAACTCCTTTGGAAACTAGTTCGTCAAAGGTGCTAGCGCTCTGCAATTGTAATTGGAATGACAGCTCAGGATGAAGATTTTGAACAAAGATGTCAAGCTATTGTTTCTCAGGTATTTCCCATGATAATTTGCTAGCCATATTATGCCATCGTTGGGTAAATGAGGAAAAGGTTTCGCCATTGCGTTGTTTATTGTTGACAAGGTCATTCATGTTTACCTCATGTTCAATGTTGAAGGAAAAGTGTGATCGAAACTTGTTTGCCAATTCTAAAAAAGTCTTTATTTCTGGAGGTAAATGGGAAAACCATTCGAGAGCTTGTCCTGCTAAGCTTCGAGGAAATAGTCTCAAAAGATATGTATCATCATAGGCAACATTGAGACATGCCACGAAAAAGGCTCGAAGATGGTCGTCCAGATTTCCTTTCCCTTTGTACTTATCAAATTGTGGGATTTCAAAATGTGGCAGAAAAGGTATCATATTAAGAGACTTGTCAAATGGATAGGCGCATATGTTTTCGAGAGAGAAAGGTTTCTTGCCTTGTCCTACCCTTTCATCAATCATCTGTTGGACATCGGCTGAAGATAACTGCTGTTGTTGCGAAGGGGGTGGAGTATGATATGAGACATATTGTGGTTGCGGTTGTGGTATATGTGGAGTTGTGACTGTTTGTTGCGGTTGAGGGATATATGAAGCTGTGACTATTTGTTGTGGTTGTGTACCCACAATGTATGTCAAAGGAGTGGTATGTGACATGTATGTGTTGGAGGATTGTTGTCCTTGAAACACAAGCGGCAATTGGGTGTGCATCACATGGGAAGTGGATATCGGATTGATAGTAGCAGATGGTTGGGAAGTTGGGGTTGAATTCATGACATGGTAAGTGACGGAGGGATTAGTAGATACGACAGAAGGATGAACATTGGGATTTGTATTTTGGACAATATGAGGATTGGTATGTGTCATGTGTTGGGTGATATTAGAGAAGCCTTGGGTAGCATAAGATGGATTGATGGTGTGTGAAGGATTGGAAGAAGACGATAGCATGGATGTAAGCTGATCAACATAAGCGATCTTATTGTTTGGATTGGCTTGAGAAATGAGGGGATCACTCATGTCAATGAAACTAACATTGGGATTATAGGATAGCATGGAGGAATTAGCAGTTGGTATATGAGATGTGGTAGATTGTAATGGGTGTGAAGCATGGACAACATGTGTTGTTGGAATGGTTTGAGAGGTTTGCACACCATAAGACATGGAACTAGCTTGTGATGCTCGAAGTGTTTGCGCTTGTGTTGCATGGACAGCTTGTGTTACTTGAGGCATGGAAACAGTCATGGTAGAAGGAGAGATATGTTGAGGGACATGAAATGGTGGAATGTTGAGATTTTGCGACATGAGAGGGAGCACATTGGTGGGCACTATCAATGGTTCTAAAGTATGCTCTGATCGTGGTAACTCAAATGAAGCAACAATAGGCAATGAGGATGATGTTTGCGAGGTAATAGGAGATGATGTGACTATAGTAGATGGTCCATTCGCGACAACAGCAGTAGTGTTGGGATCTTGCTCTTTAATAGTGGATATGTCAAAGTCTTTAGGTAGTTTAGCACCCATGCGAGCAAGTTGGAGAAAACAACGATCAGGCTCAGATATCATGAGTTTCTCAACTTGGTCCCATAGATAGGTATCTTGGAATTTTGATGAGTCGTCTTGAGATTGTTCTTTGAAAGTTTCCAAGGATGGTGTAGGTTGCATTCATTGTGAAGAGGATACGCCAATGGTGTATCCTTGAGGTATAAACATATGAGGAGGCATACCAGTTGTGAATTGAGTTGCGTCCTTAAGAGGTGTTGTGAATTGTTTCATCTCAGCTTGCAATTTGGCTTCCATTTCAGCTTTCAATTTGGCTTCTATTTCAGCTCGATATTGACTCCTAGTTTGAGGCATGATGTTGATGATGAAGTTAAGCTTGTCAAAATTTTGAGACCCAAAAGATGATAGTTGGCTAGTTGGTTGATTGGTTGTTGTTTTGGTTTGCTGGTTTGGTTTGCTAGTTTTGCTAGTTCGCTTGGTTGGTTTGTTTTGGCTGAGTTGTTGTTGTTGGGTTGTTGTTGGTTTTCCCTATAGGATAGCTCAAACACTCAAGGGAAAGATTGTTTGCTGTTGATGTTTGTTGGAGCTAAAGCTAAAAGATGTTGTTTGCTGAAGCTAAAGCTGAAGGATGATGTTTGTTGAAGCTACAACTGAAGGATGTTTGCTGATTGAAATGATTGGATTGATGTCTGATTTGCTGGTTGGGGTCTCAAAAAGATGGAAAGCTCATGAGTTGTGATTGATTGATAAGCTCAAAATAGGAGACAAAGTCCAAGTATTTGTTGTTGATCAAAGAGAAGTCTGAAAACTAATGTTTGAGACTTAAGCAAGCTGGACCTGTGGCTAACTCGGCTGATGTACTGAGATTTGCAGGGATTTTAGCTACAGGCGACTGATGATAGCTCAAAGGCGACTCAAAGGATGCTAAAGGCGATCAATGATAGCTCAGATGTGATCTGGTTTAGTTTTGACAGAAAAATGACAGTGCTAACCAGAAGCGAATGCTATGCCAGAGGCGATGACTGTTGGTCTGAAAGTGATCCACTGTTGATCAGAGGTGACTCGGATATCCCTAGAGGCGACAGTCTGTTGTTCAGAGGCGATTTCATTCAGGTATCAGGTGACTAACTATGGCTTAAAGGCGATCTGGCTCAGACAAGATGCGATTGGTTATGATTCAGATGCGATTTGGTTCGGGCAATAGGTGATCAGCTGTGGTTTAAAAGTGATTCTATTCAAGCGAAAGGTGATCAACTATGGTTTAAAAGAGACCCTGTTCAGGCAATATGCGGGCATTTGTTGTTTAAAAGTGATGCAGTTCAGGTAAAAAGTGAATTACTACAGTTCAGAAGCGATGTTTGTGGTCTATGCGAGCAGTTTAGGTTCAAAAGCGACTGTGTTTGTGTAAAAGTTGTCTGATTTTATAGTTTTTCAGCAAGAAAACAGTGATAACAGTCACTCACACTCACAACAAGCACAAACTGATACAACCTAGGCTAGGATAGGACAGTATCTGTTGAATCCCCTAGCTGCGCCTATTCAAAGCGGGTAGCTCCAGGATCTTGGTAGCACCGGCTCCTCCTTACATTTGCACACACTTCTCACGCATACCAAGATCCAGGTTTCTTATAAGGCTTGACCCTCTCCAAACCTTTAGATTGTCCCTGCTACCTCGGCTAAGAACCGCATGAATCGGGGCCGCTTCAAGGGTTTTGCCCTCTGCGTCAACAGATAGAAGGTTTTTGGCTACTACACAAAGTTGCTAATAAGGGCATCCGTTCGGGTGGCTATACATGCGGCAGCGCTACTCTCTGTTATGGAGTCTCCTAGCCTCCAAGGGTTGCGCCTTGGAGGGTTTTGGGGGAGGTTGGCTGTCGGTATAACATAACTGCACCCGTTGTTTGTGGCTTTCGACACAAACACTTTTCTTATATAGCAGTTCGGAAGGACTTGGCTTTAGCCCGTTACCGCTTGGGTCGTATCCCTTCTCACATCGGGAAGGCAGGCCCTCTAAAGATAATGACAAGTTCTCATGCACCCAAGATCCATTTGATAGGCAAGGGGAGAGGATACTTTTGTCATTAAATTTGGGTTACAATCAGGCACATACAAGCAATCAAAAAAGATAAATCAAGCACGGAGCAAATAATAGTTCATTTTAAGCACCAAGCCCAAATATGCCTAATTTAGTGAAAAAAAACCATAAATCTTGGACCGATCAAACCTGCAACAGATATGTCAGTAGTTTGATAACCTCCTTTCTTGGACAAATCGATAAGATGCTGCGCAAATACCCAATTAATAGCCAAAAATTGAACTAGAACTGAAACAGATTTGAAAATAACAGAACTTACCAGATGCGATTCACTGCTGATCAAAAGCGACCTCTATTATACAAGAGGTGAAAGACTGCGGATCATATGCGATGCGGAAAATACAGGATGCGACACCTGTCAGCTCATAAGTGATGCGTATTGGCCATAAGCGATCAATTGAGGGCTAGATGTGAACTGTTTCTGCAAAAACACAGCTGACAAACAAAACCCTAGTCTAACAGGTGATCATTATCAGTCCATAAGCAATACTAATGAAGTCAAACGCGATCTCTGTCGACTCATATGCGGTCCAGATATACCCAGAAGCAACCTGTTGCAAGACAAAAGTGACCTGTATCTGTAAAAAGCTAAACCCTAACATGCACAGGCGATCACTCTTAGCTCATAAGCGACTCATATCAGAATAAAAGCGCGTACTGTTAGATCAAAAGTGATGCTAAATTATGCAAAAGCGGCCACTGTTAGGTTAAAAGCGACCTGACTATGTATAAAAGCGGCGGCTGTTAGGTCAAAAGCGGTAAATACAGTCAAAGCGACTGCAAAAATCACAAGCAAGCATTTTAAAAATAAAAGCGATACCGTTTTACCTCAAGCGACGACTGTTCGTTTAAAGGCGATCCAGAGAGGAAAATGCGGCCTGTTCCAGCTTAAAAGCGACACAGAAATTCAGAAGCAGCGGATTTTCGTTCAAAAGCGACCAGAATTTTCTGCAAGCACCTGCAAAATCTGATCTTCAAAGAAACAACTCCAAAAAATGAAGTTAATCAGGGACGTGAGTCCCACTGGGCGTGCCAAAATGTGATAGGTGAAAGTTAGGTGTGGATGATCAGACATAGTCATGAAACCCTAACCCTACCATCATCAAGGAATCTAATCTAAATGAAATCAAAGGATAATGCAATTCAAGCATAACATCACCTAGACCGTGCGATTCCTTGTTTGAGAGAGATGTGGACTGCTTCTTCAACAATAAGCAATTACAAAGCTGAAAGCTGCCATGATGGATGATAAAAGCTCAAATGCTCAGATGCTCAAGATGATAATGTAGGTGCTATATGATTGCTGGATGTCTCATATGGAGTGAGAGGCTGTTTATATAGGACTCAACCAAGATCAATCAATGGTGGAGATTCAGAGGCTATGTGAATGGCTAGGATTGAAAGTTACTAAATTTAGATTCTATTAATTGTGCATGTGAAGGATTGTAAATGAAAGTTGTCTTACAACACATGATTGACTGGACAAGTGTTGGAATGTGATAAATGATGAGGGCTTAATTCAAATAAAATATTTGAATTAGTTGGGATATGAGTTGGAAATTAATTAAATAAATAAAATTTATTTAATTAATAGGATAAATGAATAAAATGAGATAAGACATGATGTGGAATTAATTAAATAAATACAATTTATTTAATTAATTGGCTAAGTGGATGAGAATGGGATTTTAATTAAATAAATAAAATTTATTTAATTAATTGGCTAATGGATTAGTGATTTAACAAGGTGTTGCTAGACATGGACAAATTTGGGTGTCTATAGGAGTATTAGCATGATGATCCAAATTAATCTTCTTCCTTAGAGTATTCCTAACTTTAAAACTCTATCCTTTCCCTTTTGCAGATACAAAAATTGTTTCAATGTTTGATTCTGTTCCACTTGAAGATGCTTGTCTTACCTCATACCCTAAGCCAGTAAGATCACTGGAATATTTTTGTCTACATAGCATATCATCTAGTGCATTAATACTTTTCTCAAACTTCTTATATTTCTCTAACTGAATCTTATGATCTTCAAGATTTTTCTTAAGATCAACAAACTTTTCTTCAAGTTTATGGCACTCAAAGGTTTTGGCATCCAAGGTATATTTAGTGGCTTCTGCTGTTCTCTTAGTCTCCATAATTTCAACCTTTAAACTAATAATGACTTTGTTAGATTCATCAACATAACTCTTTAAAATTACAATCTGATTTTTTGCTTGTTCAAATTCTAAAGAAACTTTTTCAAAATTTGAGCATATCTTGTTCTTGAATTTTTTTTCTTGTTGAAGCTGATCTTCTAGTTTCTTATTCTCTTTTCTAAGCCGCTTGATTGTATCCAGAGCACACAATAATTCACCTTCTAAATCAACTTCACAATCATATTCATCAAACTCCTGTTCATCTTCATCATTAGTCTCAACATAAAACACATCTTTTCTTTCATTAAATTCTTGTTCTCTTTTATTCACAATGATTTCTTCCTTTTTATCAAAGTTCTCAATTATAGGACCATTCTTTGTATCAATTATCAGGGGTTACATATGCAACAAATCACTTCTAGGCTTAATTGAGGCTTGTTTTACCATCTTTTGATCAACATCTTTCTTTTCTCTATTCAATACCTTATTTCTATTCTTCTTTCCCATGGTACTCCATACACAGAATCTACCCAAGCTGATTAAGCTTCGAAAGGGAACTTGGCTCTGATACCAATTGTAGGAGTCCAGGACAACACTGAGAGCAGGGGGTGAATCAGTGTTGTGTAAATTTTTACAAATTATTATAACTTTTAATTCAGAAAGAGAAAGTCATCAATATAGTATTACACATATATGTATGAGAAAAACCACATAGAGATAAATCTTATCATAGAAGCAAATATACACATAGAAGCATATCATTGACACAAGAATTACTGGAGTGGAAAACCCTCTTGGGGTAGAAAAACCACTCAAAACTGCCTCACTGGCTTAATTGAAAAGCATGCCTCACTGGCAATACAAACTGTATCTAGGAGCACCAAATCCTTATGGAGCACCAACTTTAATACCAACCAGAAGCACGATATACCTCACTGGTAAACAAATAGGTCTCACTAACCAACAAGCCTCACTGGCTAATACAAGGCCCTACTGGCAAACCAAATCTTCACTTGAAGTAATAAAAAAGATCAGAGGGACAATCTGTTTCCATTCAATTCAATATTTCATCTCTGCATAATACAAACTCCATTTGTGATTTCTCCATGTGTATGTCTCCAATCCTGCATCTGATGCTCAAACAATTCATTCCTGCATATTCAACTTCATATTGTCTTCTTGCTTAATTCAATCTATATCATTCAAGAGGATGTCATAGAAAATGTCTTCATTCTGTATACAGTTCCACACACACACCGTCAATGTACTTGTTAAAACCATTATATACAAATTCTGAATATCTTTTCATATTCCTTTCCTCTGCAAAAATCCTCTTCAAAAATTCATTGACCTTTCATATTCATTTCAATCTGAACATTTTGTCTTCAATAAAAAATCAGTGCCCTGTAGGAGAAAATAAAATCTCTTTTACTTGAATCCTCTTCATATTTTCTTCAATGTCTTTTCATTTTCTTTTTCTTTGCAAACGTCTTACAAAAATAATATCTGCATAATAAAAAAATCCATCTGCAAGAAGAAAATCTAATTTACAATGTTATGAAAATATTTTTTTATATTTCTCTCTCAAACAAAATTAAAATCTTAAATAATATATTTGAATCTGCCCTTGTGAGAGAGAATAAAATCTCTTTCAAAAATTGATCCACTTCTCAAAAAAAAAACATTGATCTTCTTCTCAAGAAAAAATATTTTGTATCTCTTTATATTCTCTGTCAAAAATTGAAGCAAGATCTTCATGTGACCACCTGTATAAAAATCTTTCAAAAAAAATCTCTGTCAAAACTTTATATTCATTTACAAAAAAATCTCTTTGTTTTCTCTCAAAAAATCATCTTCAATAATGTCAATCTTCTCACAAAATTATCTTCCTGAAAAACTCATATGCATTCTATAATGGATCTCATGCCTTTTTTAAAAAAGCAAATAAAATAGAAATTAAAAATAATTTCTAAACTTTAAATACATAGCCTTTTATGGCTAATCCACATACTAAAAAAACTTTCCAAAGTTTATAAATCTTAAACAAGATCATGCCCATTCGTATGTATAGAAAGAATGCCTTTTTCCTTAAAACATGCTCCCCATTCGATGTATTATAAAGCATGCTTTTCTTAACAAAAAATCTGATGCAATCTTCATATGATGACATAATGGTCTTCCTTAATTTAGTTCTTCAAATATTTCGATGACTTTTGTTTTTAAAGCATGCATCACCTTTATGAAAGATCAGTCTCCCTCTTGGCATATATACTATGCTCACTAACATTCGATGCATATTAGTGGCAAATAAAAAACTTAGTTAACTCCCCTTTTGCGTATGCATCGGGCCCTTAAAATCTTTAAAAACTTTGAGTTAGATTCTCCTTAAAAAGCATCAGATTTTATGATAGCATTTGAAATGCTTTTTGGCACTTTCATAACCAATGAAAAATAATTCATTGCTGCCACCGGTACAAGGTGAAAGCGATGGATGGTTCCGGTTTTTCTTAATGTGTTAAGAGCCCTTAGAAGAATAACTTAAGATCTTATGACTTGTGATAGCAAGTCATCACCAAAACATAAAGCCATATCACTTAGCACATTTAAATCAATTGCATGTGTGTCAATTATGTGATCACCATAAACTTGACAAACTTATGAGATATAAATTGAACTTGAATATCCTTTTATCATGAAGCATGTAAACTTATCTGAAATCTCCTCAACTATGAATGATGACCATTATCCTTGCTATTTGTATCAAGCCACTGTTACTTGTAACCAACATGATGTCACTATATACAAGCAAGATCCCACTGTCCAAAATGATTGTGAAGACAATCTTTGTAAACCAAGATCACATCTTATATCTTGTCTTGAGCACAACCTGACAACCTTGTCTTGAGCACAACAAACCTCAAATGTATTGATCTCTCTACTAGTAATGCTCAACACATTTGATCTTGACAACCTGTTGTGACCTTATTAGGCATGATGAGTACTACAACATGATAACAAGATAAACACAAACACTTTACCATACTCAACTGTGAAACACACAAGATGATGTCTCCCGCTCCTGTCAACAATAATGGCAACTTAACATACTTTTGACATCAATGACAGCTTGTCACCATCATTATTGATGATGGAAAAGGTTCTTAAGGCATAAGTTATGTTTGGCTGACATGATTGATGACTTCTACAAGTATATGCTTGATCTGTATTACTTGGTGTGCAAGGATTCAGCCGACAGATCAGAGTTTGAGCAAATTATTAACTGTTCCGGATGCCGACTAGAAAGGTGATGAAATCGCTTGTGCAGATATATATATAGGATTGATTTAGTTGTGAGTGGAGTCATGGTTTTTGATGATGAGTGAAGAAAATAAATAGAGCCGAATAAAAGCAGAAAGGAAGGTCCAGTATGTAAAGGAGAGCAACACAAAAGAAAAGGAAAGATGAAGTGTAGCAGATCAGTGTATAGAGCCTAACCAGAACTGAACTCCAGCATATGTTGATGCTCCTTATCAGTTCAAGTATTGTAGTACACTCTTTATAAATAGTAGACAGTGTGTCTCTTGTAGGCAGTGTGCCTCTTGTGAGCAGTGTGCTCGGGCAGTGAGCCCTAATTGGCAAGTGCCATTATGTATTTCCATTCTTCTAATAGAGAATACAATCTTGGGTTAATCACCCCGTGGTTTTTTCCCTTAACAGGGTTTCCACGTCAAAAATATTGTGTCATGTGTATTTCCATTTCATGGTTATGTTTGCTTATTTGAATTAATGTTGCATTGATTATTAAGAAAGTTCAAAAAGTAGAAATAATTAGGATAATTGATTCACCCCCCTCTTAGTTATTAACAATTGGTATCAGAGCTAAGTTCCTCCTAACAGAGTCTAATAGCTTGAGGAAGATCTGGGAATTTAAATGGATGTATATGGTTTAAGGGAGCAACTCAAGACTTCCCTTGATGATCTTGAGTAGTCAAACTTTGAAGTCAATGAATTAAAGGAAAGACTCAAACAGGCTGATGATTTCATGAGAGAACTAAAAGACAAATTAAGTCTCTCTATGAAAAAGAGAAAGAAGCTACTTCAGTAATTGGCAAGTCAAGGTGAAGCCAATGATACAAATGAAGATCTGAAGGAGAAAACCAAGTTATGTGAAAAGTTATCAAAAGAAATCATTATGGTAAGACATGAAATGGAATCAGGAGTTATGAAGTTTACCCAAGAGGTTGAAGAGAAAAGAAAAACTGAAGATAATCTAAGACAATCTCTCAAGGAGAAATCAGAAGATTGCCACAAGATGGATAGAATTATCAGACATCTTGAATCTGATCTTGAAGATGCTAAAGATAATGAAGAAAAACTTGAGGATCAAATTGTCTCTCTCAAAAGGGATCTTCAAATAGCAAATGAATATAAAGAGAAATTCAAGATAAGTTCTGCTCAACTTGAAGTTCTTCTTGAAAGCAAAAGGAGGGTAGATGACAAGTGTGGTTTGGGATATGAGAAAGGAGAAAGCTCCAGATCTGGTCAGAAAAATTTTGGATCAGAAAATCCAAGGAACAGGCCTAGAAGACCTCTGGTAAGGCAGCCTAATGCTCAAAGATATCCATCCTTCAATGGATAGTGCCACAACTGCAATAACTTTGGTCATAAAGCTAATCAGTGTAGAAAGAGAATGAATTAGACTAACTCATCCTTCTCCAGATAGTGTTTCAACTTTAAAAGGTATGGTCACAAATCTCATGAATGCAGAAATATGCAAATAAACAAATCATTCAATGGTAGATGCTTTGCATGCAATAAAATAGGTCATATGGCTAATCAATACAGATCAAGAGGATATCAATCAAATATGCATAGAAATGTTGTTTGCCAAATTTGCAATAGATCCGGCAATATTACAAAATTTTGTAGAAAAAAGAACCAGGACAAAAGAGGTCTGGTATATCATAATCAGAATCAAGATAAGGGAAAACAAAAAGTGAATGCGGATGAAGTTCAAAATGAGATGAACAAGATTTAGGTGAAGAAAAGTATAAAGAATATAGAGGATGGATCCGCCCCAGACTCTGGTACTAATATTCCTTCTAGAAATTAAAAAGTGAGCTTTGGCTCAGGGGGAGACTCAAAGAAAACCTTGTTCCCCCAGCCAGTCAATTGGTGCCGAAACTGGCACAAGAGGAGTTGTGGATTAAAGGGTTCTTAAGAGAAACATCCAAATAAACTATGGTTAAAATTTGGAAGATCCGCAAGATGTTTAAGATCAAGATTGATCCAGTTCCTCAAGTCATCTGAATAAGGCAAACCGGAATGACTTAGGTCAAGCATTTATTGCAACTTAACATTAGGGTTTTCGGAGCAATATAAGGGTTTTCTCACTAAGCATTTGCTCATTCTACATTCAAGAAGAAACAAAAAGAGAGGCTCTGCAACAAAATTCGTCAAGCTCATCCAAGATCATTTGTAGAAGTCAATTCATCCAGAAATCGATCCGGCTAACTCCGTGAAACTGAAAGGCGCAAAAGGTATTCTCCTTTATCAAATATCTCTCTCTAAATCCTTGAATGATGGGTACTCCAAACATTGTGAGGATCTCTGATAGGCCTCGCCCCATATTCAAAAAATATCCATACAAATCCTTGGATGTAGATCCCCTAGGAGCTTTTTCCAGTGTTCTGCATGGTGTCCTGCATAAACAAGATATTAGGGTTTACATTCACGCAAACATTGAAGAATTCAGAGAGTCCAAATTAATGGATATCTATCACACGCAGTTAATAGATGATTCTTTTGAGATCAAACCTTAGTAGAAAGCCATCCGGGATAAGCATTTTGCATAGTGCATTCATTTCCCCTATTTTCTGAAAAATGAATGGGTCCGGTATATCCTAAGTAGAATACATGACAAATTCATGTGGTTGAATAGGCCGTTTAAGATCGTTAAGGATGCCATTAGGGCTGTAACTGGATTACACTCAATCAGTGAAATGCCTATGCTCAAATCTGTCAAGAACCAAATCGTCAGTGAGGCTACCGGATCAAAGTTTGATAAAAGAGATATGACTATTGAGGATATCACAGATCCGGATATCAAATTTTCATCAATGATCATTGGATATAAGATATATCACTCCAGCAGGGAGAACTCTGTCTCTAGAACGGCTATATACACTGCTTATGAAATGTTGAGGAAAAATGTAGACTATGATCTTTGTGAGCTCCTTCTAAACCAACTATTGGAGAATCTATAGAAGATAAAGAAGGATAAGAAGAACTCCTTCAAATATGGTGGTTTGATACTCTATCTTTTCTTTTATTACATGAATGAGCTTCCCGGATCCAGTGGTTGGGTATGGCAGAATGACAGGCCAGTAGCCATTCAAGTCAGAGATTATATACATGGGATTGGTGATGCCAAGGCACAAAATACAACTCTCTGGGGATATTTCAAGAATTTTCAGAACATGATGCAAGCAATAGAGAGAATTCCCCAGTCTCTTGTTGAGAAATACAAAGACACAGTATGCTTTATGGTAGAGACTGATCAGTGCCTAATGGAGGTAGTAGAACCAAGAACTATATGGATCATGCCTATGGGGTATGAATTTGATGAACAAATTATGGAGTTGCATGTTCAACACATGCTAAGTCAGCCAAAGGATCCAAAGGCAGAAAGGTTTGGAACCTTTGAAGAGCTAAGTGTAAAAGTTCATGTGGAACTCAGACAACCAAAAATAAAGAGGAAAGTGAGAAAAGAAGTTAAAGAATTTGCCAAAGGCTTAGGCATCTCAAAGGAGGCTCTTGATGCCAACAGAGCAAAGGTGGAAAGGGTAGAGAAAGAGGAGAAAGAGGTAGAAAAGGGAAGTAAGGAAAGTGATCTGGTAGAAGTTCCCTCCCGGACCAGAACCTCTAAAAGGGCTGCAACTACCTCTGTTAAAAGCTCTAAGGCATCAAAACTGGAAGTCCAGGCATCCAGAAAAGGAGAAAAGAGAACAAAGAAAAAGGCAACAAGGTCCTATGTTAGCCTAAAGGATGATGAAGAAACTGAATCTGATGAGGAGATAAAGAAACTGAAGAAGAAGAAGAAATCATCTGGTGAACACTCTACCGGTCAAGGAGAAGAAGAGAAGGAAGAGGAATTTGTTGAAAAACCCACTCTATCCTTAGATGTTGTAATGAAAGCAGTCACTATGGATGGGAACCTACAACCCTTAACAGAATTCTATGATGCATATAATGAAGCAGATAAAAAGATTCTGGAGGAAGCAACAGTTAAATTTTTGAACACTTACAATAAAGCTTTTATTGAAATTATCTCTCTAATTCCCAAAAGCTTAAAGAAAAGGCTTGAAATGAGGAAGAACAATGCTTGAGCAAAAGATCTCAAGATCTGGGAATAGGTCGCCATTCATCTCTTTCCTTCAATCACTCCATAGCAAATGAATATGATCTTCAAAGATTGCAAGGATGAGTTCCAGAGCAAAGCTAGGATGAATCAGAGAGACTGAAGAGATCCTCCGAAATGCTTTTAAAAAGTTCAACATTCCTGTCATAGAGGACTTGGGTGCTGATCCCTCGGCTACAAGTGTTGAAGAGGAATCGACTGAGAAAATGGCAGAAGAAGTCATGGACATCGGTGCAAAAAAGGATAAGGACTTGGAATCCTCTACTTCGGAAGAGGTGGCTCATGAACAAACAAATATCTCTCCTTCGGTTTCCCCTACAATCTCTGGATCTAAAGGAGAAGAAAGAATAGAGGAGAAAGAAGCAGAGGTGAAGGAAAAAGAAGATGACAGTACCAAGGTTGTAGAAGGTGAAAAAGCTCCAAGAGACAGTTATGAGACTGCAGAAGAGAAGAAGATTCTATCTCCGGCAAGAGACACTGTAGAAACTGTCAAAAAGTTCTTAGACAAAGAGACAATGGAAATTGATGAACCAGAACTTCTGTGAGGGCCATTTAATTTTGACTCTCTTTCTCCGGTATAAACAATGAAGATAGCTTCATTTGCAAATGCGAAGGCCAAAGAGAAACTACTGAAATCTCACATGGAAGACTGTGAGCTTATAGAGGTAGCATCCAAATTATTGGAAAAGATCATGCCATCTTTTCAAAAGGATCCCACAACCTCTTCTTCTAGTAATCTCAAAACTCTAGTCAATAGTGTTAGCAAACATTTTAATTCTCTAGAGAAATCAGCTGAGGAGAAGGTCAGGAAAGAATTTTTGGATAAGAGATTCTCAGAGCTGCAAGGGTTAATATCAAATGACAGAAGAGTTATGGGTATTGGGATAAAAAGTTTGGAAAATGCCCTTAAGGATGGAGGTGATGTATACAAATTTTGTATATCCTGGTCTAAAACAACAGTGGAGATTGAGAAGAAAATGAAAGAATAGGAGGATAAACTGATAAAACTTTCTCAAAATTTTGATCCACTTACTACATCCATAATAAATCAAGAATGTCAAATAGTTGCAGTTTTGAATGAAATTAAGAAGCTTGAAAAAGAGAAGAAAAATAGAATCAGTAGGTTGAGTGAGCTCAGAGGGATAATTGTTCCTAAGTTAGAGGCCATGCATGAGGCCATAAAAGAAGCTCAAATCACAGCCCGGACCAATGATCCAATAGATCTAAAAAGGGCAGATGTGTTTGCATTTCTGTTGAGCGGTCATATATCAATTTTGGATAGAATGAAGCAAAGTTGGGCTACAGAAATCATTCAACTGAAAACAACTTTTGCAGACATACTTCAGTATATGTAAGTATTCCATATGTATATACTTATGTGGACAAGATTTTGAAAATTTTGGTGTACGGACCCTACCCTTTGCCATTGATGTCAAAGGGGGAGTGAAGAACAGTGAAAAATGAGGAATCCAACTAAGGGGGAGCTTCGGTAAATGTACATAGAGATAGAGCATCAGCCAAGGGGGAGTATAGTGTGACACTTAGTCATTTTTCACTAAGTGTTGCCATCAATGCCAAATGTGGAGATTGTTGGCAAGAGACACTATATGGACTCATGAATGTTATCATTGATGGCAACAAAGGTTATCCCACACATCCGTAAGACATGATAGGTCCTCACCGGAAGTCAGATTGAAGAAGTGTTGAGGTCCGGTAAGCAAGAACAGAGCAGTCAGT
The DNA here is from genome assembly GCA_027924645.1 of Cunninghamia lanceolata. Taxonomy (NCBI): domain Eukaryota; kingdom Viridiplantae; phylum Streptophyta; class Pinopsida; order Cupressales; family Cupressaceae; genus Cunninghamia; species Cunninghamia lanceolata. Next base: position 16,425,686 of record BSBN01000112.1, on the reverse strand, counting down.
AAGGTCCAATAGACAGGTCCGGATCTCTCAGTAGAAGTATCTCAGTGAAGTATGGATTTGGGGAAGTCAAGAGGAGTATCTTGACTGATAGATTCCAGGGTTTGAGCCTCCGGTGTGGAGAGGATAAAGAAATATGAATGCTTGAGTGTCAGGTTCCCAAGTGACAGGTGAACAAAGGAAGAACTGACTGGCAAAACATCAGACATTATTCCGGATGTGTTACTAATGATGGAAAAGGTTCTTAAGGCATAAGTTATGTTTGGCCAACATGATTGATGACTTCTACAAGTATATGCTTGATCTGCATTACTTGGTGTGCAAGGATTCAGCCGATAGATCAGAGTTTGAGCAAATTATTAACTGTTCCGGATGCTGACTAGAAAGGTGATGAAATCACTTGTGCAGATATATATATATAGGATTGATTTAGTTGTGAGTGGAGTCGTGGTTTTTGATGATGAGCGAAGAAAAGCAATAGAGCCGAATAAAAGCATAAAGGAAGGTCCAGTATGTAAAGGAGAGCAGCACAAAAGAAGAGGAAAGATGAAGTGCATGAGATCAGTGTATAGAGACTAACCGGAACTAAACTCCAGCATATGTTGATGCTCCTTATTAGTTCAAGTATTGTATTACACTCTTTATAAATAGTAGACAGTGTGTCTCTTGTAGGCAGTGTGCCTCTTGTGAGCAGTGTGCTCGGGCAGTGAGCCCTAATTGGCAAGTGCCATTCTGTATTTCCATTCTTCTAATAGAGAATACAATCTTGGGTTAATCACCCTGTGGTTTTTCCCCTTAATAGGGTTTCTACATCAAAAATATTGTGTCATGTGTATTTCCATTTCATGGTTATGTTTACTTATTTGAATTAATGCTGCATTGATTATTAAGAAAGTTCAGAAAGCATAAATAATTAGCATAACTGATTCACCCCCCTCTCAGTTATCAACAGTTATTCCCATAGGTAGTTTATTCACCAGAAAAATAAAGCTTTATAAGCCATTGTATGGAATGTAAAAACAATGAAATATTATACCAAATTCCACTTTATTGTTATTATCATTTACAATGTGAATCTTCAATTTTGTATTTCAATTTTGGCTCTACCAAAATCTACATTGGTATCAGAACAACTAAAGTCTATGCATGTGCATGAGAGATGTGTGGAGTTGTTGGTATAGAGGAGAGCTGGTGGAGTGTGGGGGATGCAGAAATGTGCATTAAAGCATAAAGGAAGGTGGTTATTTTTAGCACAATATCCTAAAGCCATTTGAAGGCATTGACCAACTTGCAGAGGAGCCACCCCAATTCAGGTTAAAACAAGGAATAACTATTGCATAGGAGAAGATTGAAAGAAGACTGCAACAGTTTGACAAATTAGATTGTATGAATATTGGGCGCAATAAAAACCTAGATGCTTATATTTGTGAAGAATATGTCCAAAATTTGTTAGGTGTTGAGTATAAAATCTAGAATCAATAATATAGTATAGAATAAGATGACAATCTATTGCCAGCCTCTCCATCATTGTTGCAAAATGTTTTAAGCGGCCAAAATGGTATTAAGAAACCCACAACTTTCTGCCACTGTGTCTTACATAGTAAAGGAAATTGTCTTTGCCTTGCAACAACAGTTCATTCTTTGGTGCTTCATAGAAATAAGGTTGATCATTGCAAGTTTGGGGAGTATAATAATAGGTGTTCCATTGCATAGAAGGGAGGCGAAGCATACCCAACACTACACCAATCTTCTACCAAGCATAAGGTGTTTAAATATATATTGGGCCATTTTGTTAATGTTGATTGTTGTTACTTTATGGAGACTTTGCGTGATTAGGGATTTATGCTTCGGAGATAGTCATTTGTAGTCATTGAAAATCATAGATCATACTTTTGGTTGCATTTGATGTTATTGTAAGGAGAAATAAGGATGTTTTTGTAAGGGTGCATTATCAGTTGAATTCGACATCCAATTTTTTATCTTTTAATATGGCCACACTTGTATCAAATATCATTTGTACTCTTGAGGCCATGCATGTTACACCTAATAGAGCTTTCAAAGGCTCACATGAGGCATCAAGTGAATAAAGTGTAACAATATTTATTGGAGGATGGAGGTATCAGAGGAAGGAGGATCTTCATCATCCTAGGTTAGCTTCTTGCTTAGTGATGATTCAATGCATGAGAAGCACCAATGTTTATCTCCAGTCTCTTCAGGAGTAAGAGGGGAGAAGATAGTGGAATGTTTATCTCTAGTCTCTTTAGGAGTAAGAGGGGATGGGATAGTGGTTTGTTGGTTTATTGGTTTACCACAAATCTATTGTTGTTTGTGTGTGGTATCTGTGCATAGTTGAGTGTGTGTGAGGACCGCCCTTTTTACTACTATTGTTATGACTATTTACAGTACTGTTATTGTTACTTTCATATTTGTGGGATAGCAATTCTCGGAATTTGTCAGACTATTTAACTTTATTATGTTTTCGGAAAAACTAATTGGGTGATGTTTGGATAAGTTACTTTTCAGAAAAATGAATTAGGGATGATGGAAAATTGTAATATGATTTTTTAATTATGTTAAATTGTACTAAGGCATGAGAATGCATGTGTTATTTAAGTTGCTTCGGCTATGATGAATTTATGTGGTTACTGATCTTGTAATTGAGTGTGCAGGGACTACTAATCAAACCACAGATTTCGGAGATCATTCCACACCTTGTTAATTGTTATTCCCTGTTAAGCCGATCTGGTTCCACGAAGAACCAAGATCTCTTTGTGTTTGATGTCTTGATGTAATGTGGTCTTTCGTATGGTCGAGTGGGTTAGGTTACCCTCATGTATCATTATTTTTATAAGTAAGTGTTGTTAAGAGATTGAATTTGAAATTTCTATTTTTCTTTAAATTATGAGGCCCTTTTTCTTGTGCTTTACCTTGACCTGGGGTGTCTTGTATGGGTTAAAATTGACCCTGGGTTCTACCCCATGGGTCCAGGGGCCCATTTGGCATGGGTAACCCTTGAGTAACCTCCATCTAGTCAACTTAACCTTCCCCTGAAGTTAAGTGGCGAAAATTGGAGGTAGGAGGGGACATGATGGGTTGTACCAACACTCAACCCATCCCCTCTACTTTTCCCTAGATAAGAGATGCCATCCATTAGTAAAAGTTACCTCTTCTTTAGTAAGATTCCCCCATGTACTATGGGGACACCCATGTGAAGAAAGGAGAAAGAGGCATGGGTCACCTGTCTTGTTCCCATTTAATTTTTTTTTTTTTTTTCCCATGAGAAAGTGGAGTCACATGAAAGGAATAAGGAGTACCCTTGGGAATGGAGAGTGACATAAGCCACCTGGACAGAATAGTGATTTTTGGGAAGGGTGAGGAGGTGACAAGTGTCACTTCCCCATTTCTCAAAATTAGAAAGAAAGAGAATTTTGGGTTATTTATTTTCAAATTTTTGGGATGAGAGGGAGTTAGTTAAATTTTGGGGGAAAATCTTTCATCTTTGGCCTTACCAAAAAAATAGAGAAGTTAGTTTGGAAGATAGAGAAGGGAGAGGGAGTTGGTGGCTAAGCTTGGAAGTGAACTCTGTGGACTCTGCAACAACTTCATTCCAGGAGGGCTTTGCAAGGTTGGTCTGAATTTTATCTTTGTTTTGGTAGAACTGAAATGTGTATGAAATGTGTGTGAAATATGTGTTTAAATTTGTTTTTCTGTGGGGGTTCTTGTCGGGTGTTTGACAGAGCGTCTCCCACTTGGGATAAATGCTCATCAAGTTTGGGGTAGGGGAGGAGAGATCCTCCTCGGGTGCATACCTGTTCCATCTTTTGGGATGTTGAAAGCCTTGAGGGCATGTATCTGTGACTGTATTTTTGACTTGAGAGTCATATACAGATTTCTTACAACTTGTGATCACACTTGGTTGAGACCAAGAGAAATTTATATGAGTTCATTTATCTGTCAGGGTGACACTCTGGAGTCGAGTGTATCCACTCTCCTGCCCCTTGTGAAACTCACTGTAATTGAGTTTCCGTATTGTGTAAAATAGCCACGGGTGTAGGTGTGCTTTGGGATTGTTGTTGTTTCTGTTGTGAAGTGGAGTGTTTGAGTACCCAGGTGTGAGTATGGTCTCCCTAGCTCGGGGGTGACCCTCTTGCGGGTCTACGGTAGGGAGGAGAGCTAGACAAGTGGTATTGTCCTCTTTGTTTGTCTTTGATACGTAGGTTTTTTCTCTTGGAGCTTCTGGTTGGCTATTTATGAAGAAACAGATTAGCTTCTTGTCATGGGAATTAGGCCTGGTTCATTTCATAGAGATGAAAAGAGAACACCTCTCTTGTTATTGTTGTAATTTAAGGATAATCTGGGAGTGAAGATCACCTCCCTGATCTTGTTATTATTGGATTTTATTGGTTGTCATAAGTTTTCAGTTGTATACTGTTTGGGAGGAGAAAGTTCATATCTGGGAAGTTGGTATTCATGATTGAGAAACTGTAATATGAATGTGCTTAAATTTTTAAGTTGATGTTTGCAACCTTTGTTCAATAGCAATTTTTGTGTTTCAAGTATTACTGAAAAGATTAAGTTCGTTTTTGCAACTTAATCTGAGTTGTTTACATTTGAAAGTTTGGAATTGCTTCACTAGTTGAAATGCTAATTTTCTTTTCAATGTTAAAATGGAAAAGACAGTTTAAAATATTTGAGTTATTCTCCATATTAATGGGTTCTGTTAATTTAGAAGGATTAGAGGAAATCTAGCATGTAAATATATAATCTGTTGTAAAGTTATGAGGTCTTAAATGTTTATGAAAATGGAAAATTATAATTATAATAAGGGGATAGCTAGTTACCATTTCTATCAATTAAGTGAACATGGGATATATATATATATATATATATGTATATATATAATTATATCTACTAGTTATGACAATTTCTTTATAACAGGTTGATTTGGAGAAAATGCATTAAGTAGTGAAATTGAGAAATTTAGGAAATAGTTAAGCACATATAAGAATATTTTTATATATAAATAAATTTAAATATATATATATATATATATAGAAATATATATATATATTTCATATTTTGAGTAATTATCATTTTCCAGAATAATAGTGAAATTGAAAATAACTTATCATTTTTATGAAATTGACGGAGAAATATCAATATAAAAATAGATATATATATATATATATATATATATATATATATATATATATATATATATATATATATATATATATATATATATATATATATTTATATATATCTCTAATTATATACTCATTTATAAATATATATATATATACATATGAATATATATATATATATATAAATATATATTTTAATGTTGTGAGAAATGGCGGACCAAATGTAAGCCGCGGTTTAAAAAAAAACACAGTCGAATTTTTTATATTGGGCGGTGGGGAGTAAACCCCACCGCAGGATTGTTAATACATTTGGAGGTGTGGAGTGGGGCGGAGCCCCACCCACACCCCCATGTCGTGGGAATGTGGGTGGGGCTCCGCCCCACTCCACATCTCCCCCCCTCCAAACCCTTATGCCTCCCGCGAAACCTTCCCGCCGCTCTGCGGCCACCGCGAAATCTTGTCTGCCGCTCTGCGGCCACCACGGAATTTCGTCCGCCGCTCTGCGGCCACCCCGACCCTGCTCCTCTGCGGCCACCGCCGCCCATGGCCGCCGCCTGCTGTGAGTCTAAAGCAATACAAAAATGTTAGGGCTTGAGCCCTAACATATGAATGGTGTTTTTGTAATATAAATACAGTTTATTTTTATATAGCTTTATATATATAGGCATATATATATACTATATATGTCTATGTATATAGCTATATAGATATAATATAATAATGAAGCCACCACTAACTATCCATGTGGCCATATTAACCTCAACTGTAGCAAACGATCTCATATGTAAACCTGTAAGAGGTTCCGAAGAAGGAAAAACTAACATTGGAAAACACAGAGGAGAAAATGCGCGACCTTTCTCACACGGGATAAGAGAACTAAGTTGACGGACCCTTCTGTCAATTGTGCTTAGGAACAAGTTGACTAAGTATTTACGAAGAGGAGGAACCTAGATCGGGGAAGATTAGGAGACCGAGTCCAGCGAAATAGTAAACCAGCCTTTGTGACCGAGATCATCCTGAAATTAGGTTTAATAACAACAATAGCTGCAGTAATAACCCTGATTGACGTAAATCACGAAGAAAGGACAGGATGCACATAAAGAAAGTATAGAAAATGAAAGAGAGAGAGAGACCAAAATATAAACACACTAAATGAACTAAGAGATAGTTAAGGTAAGGGCGATAAAGATATAATCCAACTTAAGAACTTGTGGAAAGGGAAGAGAGGGCAACCAAACCGCCTTGTTGAAAATGCTAAGTCATAGGAGGGGTATGTTTCAGGAAACAAGAGAGGAGACAGACAACCGTGCCTGGCTGAAAAATGACTAAATAGGGAGATCACTAGCCGGTTTAGTCGGAACAAGGCGTCGTGGGGAGTGGTTCCTCTATCAGCGAACCACGGGCGTAAATGAGTGCAGCGTAATTCCCACTAACACCGTAAGGCATTCTGCTACCGAACATTGCCGAGGATTCGATTGAAGAACTTTGGTAATCTCACTCTTGCAATGACGTTAGCAGCGTTGTATAGACCCTCTTGTTGATCTATATGCTTCTGGTTGCACGCCATTGTACTTGTATTCCGCCGATGAGAATAGTGTTTCGCCATGAGAGAACACCGTTGAGCATGCGTACGCCTGCGAAAGGGGTTTTTAGGACAGTGTGAGAAAAGTTTTTCATATCTCGTGTCATAACCACATGACAGATGTGGCTATGACACGTGCGATGTGTGTTGTGACCACAAGGAAAATGTGGGCATGACATTTGGTATCAGAGCCAGGTTTGTAAACACTGGGCGTATTTGGGCACGTTATTATTCCGCAACTTTGGCTAATTAGTTTCTACCTTGTTTTGTAGGATGCCTTCCCGACGTGTTCGACGAGCGCGATCACGCCACACAGCGTCAGTCGAGGTGCACAGCGATTCCTCAGCCGAGGGACTGGCACCCGCAGATTCAGCAGCACCACCTGCCCCACCTGTGCCACAAGCACCACTAGTACCACAGGCGACACCAGTAGCGGATATAGGTCCACAGATCTTACAGGCACTACAGACTATGCTAGACAGGTTACCACCAGTGATTCCTGAGCCACGTATAGAGCCTCGTGTTGCTCCGCGAGAGGAGCCACGTGCCGAGTCACGTATTGAGCCACGTATGGAGCCCCGCGTTGATCCACTAGAGGTGAGACGTGTGGAGCCCTTCGTTGAGATTCCTGACACAACAATAGAGGAGGTAGGGTCGGCCTCCCGAGCACGGAGCAGGAGTCCTCCGAGACTTTTGAGACAAGAACAGGTTCAGCAGGGAGTATATGAGGATGGTGTGGAAGAGCCACTTGGGAGACTTAGAGACAGAGGGGACCCTATCAGAGATCTACTAAGGCTCAACCCACCCACCTTCGCAGGAGCTACCGAGGGAGCTGTGGCCGAGGCTTGGCTAATTAGCTTAGACAGGTGTTTCGCATTGCGACCATATGAGAGCAACACGAAAGCACGAGTGGCAGTTCATCTTCTTAGGGATGCAGCAGCCACCTGGTGGCGTACAGAGGAGTGCAAGCGCCGACTCTCCGTGGATACACTCACATGGGACATCTTCATTGAGCGCTTCAATGCGCGGTATCTGTCCGAACATTATAGACAGCGCAGAGTCGATGAGTTTCATGATCTACAGCAGAGGGGACTCACCGTTAATCAGTATGAGAGCCGATTTATAGAGCTTTCTCGTTATGCGGAATACCTCCATGATGAGAAAATCTTAATACACAAATTCATCAGGGGGCTAAATCACGGGATAGCAGGACCAGTTCGTATGGCAAATCCCCAAACCATGAGCGAGGCTGTTGAAAAGGCCCTTATATCAGAGGAAATTCAGGGACGAGGATAGAATTCACGCCCACAGTACCAGGAACGAAATCCCCAACAACAGCAGAATTTCCGAAGGCCTCAAAACACAACACAGAGAGGAGGATATAATCCTTCATCATTACCTCCTAGGCCTCCACAGCAACAGCAACATCAGCAAAAATCCAAATTTCAACAGAGGGGACAGGGAGGACAGAACCGTGGATGGCAGCAGCAGGGACCACGCAGGGATCAGAGACAGCAGGGTTCATCGGCAGGACCCGCAAGGTCCCAGCAGTCTTACAGAGGCTCACAGGGATCCACCGGACGGACCGGGCAACAACAGTCAAGCAGAACACAGTCAGGGCAGTTACAGGTTAGAGGACCATGTTATGTATGTGGTGGGGCAGGGCATCTGGCTAGAGAGTGTCCGCAGGGATTTACTGCAGGGGGTCAGCCCCGATCAGGAGGGTCTGAGCAGACCGTAGGTGACGTGGGCAGATCTCACCACATGTTTGTAGCGGTTGATAACCGCCAGGCTGATTTTCAGGCTTCTGTCATCGAGGCAGCAGGTACGATTAGAGACTTTCCCATCTCGATCCTTTTTGACTCAGGAGCTACTGACTCTTTTTTTGTCTACATCGTTAGTGGAGCGTTGCAGGCTGGTGGCTTCTAGGCAAGACATTAGGTGGGAAGTTGAGTTGGCCTCAGGGGCCAGGATGTCAGTAGATACATTGGTTAAAGACTGTGAGATCACATTGGGACCCTTCACCACAACGTGCGACCTTAGGATTATGCCATTAGGGTCTTACGGAGTAGTTCTGGGTATGGATTGGCTTGCGGCACATAGAGCCAAGCTTGATTGTCGCCAGAGAACGATTAGCTGTTTAGACGATCAGGGTTCGTCGGTTGAGATAGTGGGCATTCAAAAGCCCACGGCAGTTCGTATGATATCCGCACAACAGCTTAAGCGCTGTATGCGGAAGGGATGTCAGATGTTTGCCATCACCGTCAGTGATAGAGCAGAGGACGAACCTGAGGCTACTTTAGATGATCACCCTATCCTTAGAGAGTTTTCCGATGTGTTCCCGCCAGAATTACCTGGTATGCCTCCACGTAGAGAAGTGGACTTCCACATTGACTTAGTGCCTGGTGCAGAGCCGATATCCCGCGCACCCTATAGAATGACGACCCATGAACTCACAGAACTTAAGCTGCAGTTGGAAGAATTACTTGAGAAGGGACACATCCGACCTAGCGTTTCACCATGGGGCGCACCAGTGATCTTCGTGAAGAAGAAGGATGGGTCTCTTCATCTATGCATGGACTACAGGCAGTTGAACAAGGTGACGGTGAAGAATCGTTATCCTCTACCTAGGATTGACGACCTTTTTGATCAGATGCAGGGAGCCACAGTGTTCTCGAAAATCGATCTAAAATCTGGGTATCATCAATTGCGCATCACGGAGTCAGATATTCATAAAACTACTTTTCGAACCAGATATGGCCATTATGAATTCACAGTGGTACCTTTCGGGTTGACGAACGCTCCTGCAGTATTCATGAGTCTCATGAACGGGGTGTTCCGTACATACCTAGACCGGTTCGTGATCATATTCCTAGATGACATTCTGATTTATTCACGGACTGAGGAGGAGCATGTAGAGCACTTGCGTCAAGTTTTGCAGAAATTACGAGAGCAGCAACTTTTTGGCAACTTGACGAAGTGTGCCTTCTTCAGGACAGAGGTGCAGTATTTGGGACACATTTTATCAGGTGATGGCATCTCCGTAGATCCATCTAAAATTAGAGCAATCCAGGAGTGGCCGGCACCCACGAACGTGACAGAGGTCAGAAGCTTTATGGGGTTAGCTGGGTATTATCGTCGGTTTGTCGAAGGTTTCTCCAGGATAGCACATCCCATTACTTCCCTTCAGCGAAAAGGGAAGGGTTTCACTTGGACCGAGCAGTGCGAAAAGGCTTTTGGAGTCCTCAAAGAGCGTCTTACGAGCGCTCCTATTTTAGCAGTTCCAGATCCTTCGGAAGAGTTTGTAGTTTGCACGGATGCATCATTAGAAGGTTTGGGAGTCGTGCTTATGCAGGATGGACGAGCGATCGCATACGAATCGCGGAAACTAAAGACACATGAGTTAAACTATCCTACGCACGACTTAGAGCTTGCAGCTGTTGTTCATGCCTTGGTTCGCTGGAGACACTTTCTCTTAGGGCGACGCTTTGAACTCCATTCAGACCATCATAGTTTGCAGTATATTTTTACACAGCCTAATTTGAACGCCCGCCAACGACGTTGGATGGAATTCCTATGCGAATATGACTTCGATGTCCATTATATAAAAGGGAAGGAGAACGTGGTCGCTGATGCTTTGAGTCGAAGACGCCATGAGATCCAGACCCTGACCTTGAAGATGGACTTGAAGGATCGCATCTTACAGCATCTGCCGGAGGACGAATGGTTTCTTGAAGTGCAGCAGGCAGTACTAAATCAGAAGGCCCTTGAGGGCAAATTTTCAGGATATACCCTTGATTCTGATGGAATGCTTCGACATCGGCAACGCATCTATGTACCCCATGCGGGTAATCTTCGTACAGTAATCCTATCAGAGGCTCATAGAGCACCCTACGCAGCACACCCAGGAGTGAAGAAGATGCATGCTGATTTACGACAGCTTTATCATTGGGCTGGGATGAGGCGTGACATTGCTGAATTTGTTGCTCGTTGCCTGGAATGTCAGAGGGTCAAGGCCGAACATCAGCATCCAGCGGGACTGTTGTACCCTCACGAGATACCTGAATGGAAATGGGATACCATTTCTATGGATTTTATCGTTGGTCTACCTATGTCATCACGTCGCCATGATGCTATTATGGTGACAGTTGACAAGCTGACCAAAGTGGCGCATTTTTCACCAATATGTACAACGTACAATGCACCATCAGTGGCAAAGGTGTTTCTTGATCAGATTGTTAGACTTCATGGAGTACCTCGCCGCATTATATCTGACAGAGACTCCGTATTCACTTCATCGTTCTGGAAAGCCTTACATCAGGCGTTGGGCACACAGCTCAACTTCAGTTCTGCATATCATCCGGAAACCGATGGACAAACAGAAAGAGTTAACCAGGTGTTAGAAGACATGCTTCGCATGTATGTGATGGACCACCAGTCTAGATGGGAGGAGTACCTGTATCTAGTTGAATTCGCCTACAATAATGGGCATCATAGCTCGTTGGGTATGCCTCCTTTCCAGGCATTATATGGCAGACCATGCAGAACACCTTTGAGTTGGGATCGTATAGAGGACAGAACAGTCATCGGCCTAGAGATAGTTCAGAATATGGAACTGCAAGTTAAACAGATAAGACAGAGGCTTCTGGAAGCACAGGACAGGCAGAAAAAGTATGCCGATGCAAAAAGGACAGACCGAAGCTTCACTGTGGGGGAAAGAGTATTTTTGAGAGTGCGGCCGCACAAAAGTCCAATCCGTTACGGAAAAGGCTCTAAACTCGCACCTCGATTTGTAGGACCTTTTGAAATCTTGGAGCGGATAGGACCAGTAGCCTATCGTCTAGCCTTGCCACCTAGCCTGTCACGTATCCACGATGTATTTCATGTATCAGTTTTACGTCAATATATTTCTGACTTATCTCATGTGTTGGATTGGAGTGCTCTTCAGGTAGAGGCAGACGGACAACTGGCGTTGGAGCCAATTCGCATATTGGCTCGACGGACGCTGGCCCTTCGAGGTCGAGAGCTGGACCAGGTTAGAGTCCAATGGGACTTATACGACGAAGTCACTGCAACATGGGAAGATGCAGAGAGATTGAAGACCCTGTATCCTCACCTTTTTGACGACTTCCAGGAGGAAGTACCGTCTTAGGGGGAGAGGATGTGAGGACCGCCCTTTTTACTACTATTGTTATGACTATTTACAGTACTGTTATTGTTACTTTCATATTTGTGGGATAGCAATTCCCGGAATTTGTCAGACTATTTAACTTTATTATGTTTTCGGAAAAACTAATTGGGTGATGTTTGGATAAGTTACTTTTCAGAAAAATGAATTAGGGATGATGGAAAATTGTAATATGATTTTTTAATTATGTTAAATTGTACTAAGGCATGAGAATGCATGTGTTATTTAAGTTGCTTTGGCTATGATGAATTTATGTGGTTACTGATCTTGTAATTGAGTGTGCAGGGACTACTAATCAAACCACAGATTTCGGAGATCATTCCACACCTTGTTAATTGTTATTCCCTGTTAAGTCGATCTGGTTCCACGAAGAACCAAGATCTCTTTGTGTTTGATGTCTTGATGTAATGTGGTCTTTCGTATGGTCGAGTGGGTTAGGTTACCCTCATGTATCATTATTTTTATAAGTAAGTGTTGTTAAGAGATTGAATTTGAAATTTCTATTTTTCTTTAAATTATGAGGCCCTTTTTCTTGTGCTTTACCTTGACCTGGGGTGTCTTGTATGGGTTAAAATTGACCCTGGGTTCTACCCCATGGGTCCAGGGGCCCATTTGGCATGGGTAACCCTTGAGTAACCTCCATCTAGTCAACTTAACCTTCCCCTGAAGTTAAGTGGCGAAAATTGGAGGTAGGAGGGGACATGATGGGTTGTACCAACACTCAACCCATCCCCTCTACTTTTCCCTAGATAAGAGATGCCATCCATTAGTAAAAGTTACCTCTTCTTTAGTAAGATTCCCCCATGTACTATGGGGACACCCATGTGAAGAAAGGAGAAAGAGGCATGGGTCACCTGTCTTGTTCCCATTTAATTTTTTTTTTATTTTTCCCATGAGAAAGTGGAGTCACATGAAAGGAATAAGGAGTACCCTTGGGAATGGAGAGTGACATAAGCCACCTGGACAGAATAGTGATTTTTGGGAAGGGTGAGGAGGTGACAAGTGTCACTTCCCCATTTCTCAAAATTAGAAAGAAAGAGAATTTTGGGTTATTTATTTTCAAATTTTTGGGATGAGAGGGAGTTAGTTAAATTTTGGGGGAAAATCTTTCATCTTTGGCCTTACCAAAAAAATAGAGAAGTTAGTTTGGAAGATAGAGAAGGGAGAGGGAGTTGGTGGCTAAGCTTGGAAGTGAACTCTGTGGACTCTGCAACAACTTCATTCCAGGAGGGCTTTGCAAGGTTGGTCTGAATTTTATCTTTGTTTTGGTAGAACTGAAATGTGTATGAAATGTGTGTGAAATATGTGTTTAAATTTGTTTTTCTGTGGGGGTTCTTGTCGGGTGTTTGACAGAGCGTCTCCCACTTGGGATAAATGCTCATCAAGTTTGGGGTAGGGGAGGAGAGATCCTCCTCGGGTGCATACCTGTTCCATCTTTTGGGATGTTGAAAGCCTTGAGGGCATGTATCTGTGACTGTATTTTTGACTTGAGAGTCATATACAGATTTCTTACAACTTGTGATCACACTTGGTTGAGACCAAGAGAAATTTATATGAGTTCATTTATCTGTCAGGGTGACACTCTGGAGTCGAGTGTATCCACTCTCCTGCCCCTTGTGAAACTCACTGTAATTGAGTTTCCGTATTGTGTAAAATAGCCACGGGTGTAGGTGTGCTTTGGGATTGTTGTTGTTTCTGTTGTGAAGTGGAGTGTTTGAGTACCTAGGTGTGAGTATGGTCTCCCTAGCTCGGGGGTGACCCTCTTGCGGGTCTACGGTAGGGAGGAGAGCTAGACAAGTGGTATTGTCCTCTTTGTTTGTCTTTGATACGCAGGTTTTTTCTCTTGGAGCTTCTGGTTGGCTATTTATGAAGAAACAGATTAGCTTCTTGTCATGGGAATTAGGCCTGGTTCATTTCATAGAGATGAAAAGAGAACACCTCTCTTGTTATTGTTGTAATTTAATGATAATCTGGGAGTGAAGATCACCTCCCTGATCTTGTTATTATTGGATTTTATTGGTTGTCATAAGTTTTCAGTTGTATACTGTTTGGGAGGAGAAAGTTCATATCTGGGAAGTTGGTATTCATGATTGAGAAATTGTAATATGAATGTGCTTAAATTTTTAAGTTGATGTTTGCAACCTTTGTTCAATAGCAATTTTTGTGTTTCAAGTATTACTGAAAAGATTAAGTTCGTTTTTGCAACTTAATCTGAGTTGTTTACATTTGAAAGTTTGGAATTGCTTCACTAGTTGAAATGCTAATTTTCTTTTCAATGTTAAAATGGAAAAGACAGTTTAAAATATTTGAGTTATTCTCCATATTAATGGGTTCTGTTAATTTAGAAGGATTAGAGGAAATCTAGCATGTAAATATATAATCTGTTGTAAAGTTATGAGGTCTTAAATGTTTATGAAAATGGAAAATTATAATTATAATAAGGGGATAGCTAGTTACCATTTCTATCAATTAAGTGAACATGGGATATATATATATATATATATATATATATATATATATATATATATATATATATATATATATATGTATATATATAATTATATCTACTAGTTATGACAATTTCTTTATAACAGGTTGATTTGGAGAAAATGCATTAAGTAGTGAAATTGAGAAATTTAGGAAATAGTTAAGCACATATAAGAATATTTTTATATATAAATAAATTTAAATATATATATATATATAGAAATATATATATATATATAGAAATATATATATATTTCATATTTTGAGTAATTATCATTTTCCAGAATAATAGAGAAATTGAAAATAACTTATCATTTTTATGAAATTGACGGAGAAATATCAATATAAAAATAGATATATATATATATATATATATTTATATATATCTCTAATTATATACTCATTTATAAATATATATATATATATATACATATGAATATATATATATATATATATATATAAATATATATTTTAATGTTGTGAGAAATGGCGGACCAAATGTAAGCCGCGGTTTAAAAAAAAACACAGTCGAATTTTTTATATTGGGCGGTGGGGAGTAAACCCCACCGCAGGATTGTTAATACATTTGGAGGTGTGGAGTGGGGCGGAGCCCCACCCACACCCCCATGTCGTGGGAATGTGGGTGGGGCTCCGCCCCACTCCACATCTCCCCCCCTCCAAACCCTTATGCCTCCCGCGAAACCTTCCCGCCGCTCTGCGGCCACCGCAAAATCTTGTCTGCCGCTCTGCGGCCACCACGGAATTTCGTCCGCCGCTCTGCGGCCACCCCGACCCTGCTCCTCTGCGGCCACCGCCGCCCATGGCCGCCGCCTGAGTCTAAAGCAATACAAAAATGTTAGGGCTTGAGCCCTAACATATGAATGGTGTTTTTGTAATATAAATACAGTTTATTTTTATATAGCTTTATATATATAGGCATATATATATACTATATATGTCTATGTATATAGCTATATAGATATAATATAATAATGATTATATATCTGTATATATATATATATATATATATATATATATAGGTATATAAGTTGTGGGAAACCAATTTGTCCATTATATAGACATTAAAATAAATATATTATATATATATATATATATATATATATATATATATATATATATATATATATATATATATATATATATATATATATATATATATATATATATATATATATATATGCAAAGGAGTGAATCTTTGAACCAATTTATTGGGCCCTCGTTTAAGATCATTATAAACTATGTCTCATGGATATAGAAAATATATATATATATATATATATATATATATATATATATATATATATATATATATATCTATATATATATATATATATCTAAATATATATATATAGATGTTATTAAGTGTTGAACACAACAACCAAAGAAGATATATTACCATGAACAGAGTTTTATAAAGTGGTGAACCACCTACATCTATTGACAACGTCATACGAATTACAATCCGTGTATGAATCGTAATTAAGAGTAACAGTAACAACAGTAATTCTAAACAAGAGAAAATAAAATTATAATGTAAAGAGAGTTTAGGAATATTCGGTGATACTCAGGAAAGAGTTTCTCGGAAGTTTCAACTGTTAACGTACTAATAATCACCTGGAAAATGAAGAGGAAAATTACACAACTCTTGCTCAACAGAACACTGGAAATAAACTTATGAAGCCACCACTAACTATCCATGTGGCCATATTAACCTCAACTGTAGCAAACGATCTCATATGTAAACCTGTAAGAGGTTCCGAAGAAGGAAAAACTAACATTGGAAAACATAGAGGAGAAAATGCGCGACCTTTCTCACACCGGATAAGAGAACTAAGTTGACGGACCCTTCTGTCAATTGTGCTTAGGAACAAGTTGACTAAGTATTTACGAAGAGGAGGAACCTAGATCGGGGAAGATTAGGAGACCGAGTCCAGCGAAATAGTAAACCAGCCTTTGTGACCGAGATCATCCTGAAATTAGGTTTAATAACAACAATAGCTGCAGTAATAACCCTGATTGACGTAAATCACGAAGAAAGGACAGGATGCACATAAAGAAAGTATAGAAAATGAAAGAGAGAGAGAGACCGAAATATAAACACACTAAATGAACTAAGAGATAGTTAAGGTAAGGGCGATAAAGATATAATCCAACTTAAGAACTTGTGGAAAGGGAAGAGAGGGCAACCAAACCGCCTTGTTGAAAATGCTAAGTCATAGGAGGGGTATGTTTCAGGAAACAAGAGAGGAGACAGACAACCGTGCCTGGCTGAAAAATGACTAAATAGGGAGATCACTAGCCGGTTTAGTCGGAACAAGGCGTCGTGGGGAGTGGTTCCTCTATCAGCGAACCACGGGCGTAAATGAGTGCAGCGTAATTCCCACTAACACTGTAAGGCATTCTGCTACCGAACATTGCCGAGGATTCGATTGAAGAACTTTGGTAATCTCACTCTTGCAATGACGTTAGCAGCGTTGTATAGACCCTCTTGTTGATCTATATGCTTCTGGTTGCACGCCATTGTACTTGTATTCCGCCGATGAGAATAGTGTTTCGCCATGAGAGAACACCGTTGAGCATGCGTACGCCTGCGAAAGGGGTTTTTAGGACAGTGTGAGAAAAGTTTTTCATATCTCGTGTCATAACCACATGACAGATGTGGCTATGACACGTGCGATGTGTGTTGTGACCACAAGGAAAATGTGGGCATGACAGTGTGTCTCACATCACAGGATGATGAGTTGGTGTTGAGTAATCAGACATTTACCTAGACAGAGAAGTTTAGGTTGATGCTGGTGGAGTGGTTTTAACATTTACTTAGACAAAGAAGTTTAAGTTGATGTTACAGATTTGGTCATTTACCTAGACAATGGAGTTTGGGTCAATGCAGAGTTGGAAATTTGCCTAGACGATGGAGTTTGGGCTTATGCAGAGTTGGACATTTGCTTATACAGAGGAGTTTAGGCTGATGTAAAGATGGTTAATCAGATATTTACCTAAAGAGGAGGACTTTAGGTTAATACTGATACAATATTTATTTTGTTTTTCTCTTTTGTAATGTAAACCTTAATGGGGGGTTGTTAGGAAATAAGGTTTACATTAAATAAATTAGGTTTAGGTAGTTAGTTGGGTGGGAAGTTATTCCCATAAGTAGTTTATTCATGGGAAAAATAAGGCTTTATAAGCCATTATATGGAATGTAAAAATAATGAAATATTATATGAAATTCCACTTTATTGTTATTATCATTTACAATGTGAATCTTCAATTTTGTATTTCAATTTTGGCTCTACCAAAATCTACAAAAAAATCTTGAGAATTTGAAATTGGATGTTTTAGTAGATTTCCAATCAAAATGTACACCTGCTTGAAAATCCTAGCCACGGGTTCCAAGCCTTCGGGTTTCCTAAAACTACAAAATATCTCATACATTGTTGAAAGATTACCCCATTGTAACAAAAGTGAAAAATAGTAGAGCATTATTAACCATAAAAATATACTCAAAATCAATGTCCCGACTCCCATGTATGCTGCAATATTAAAATTTGTAGACCAAAATCATACCTTGTCATCTCTTAGAAATGCACAAAAACTTGAAGGTTTCTTCTCCGAAAGCTGAGTCTCATACTGAGACAGTAGTTCATTTTCTAATTTCTGTGGAAAAAATCACAAATAATGGTAACTAAATTCAACAATTTAAATATTTGAAACAAGTATGTCATTGTGCATGTCCTAGCTAATGGAAATAATTATTAATTGGCAACTTTTTTATGGTTGATTGAATCCACAAGTTCTGATTGACATAACAAATGTTTAATAGTAACTCACTTCTAGCAATTTATGTTCACTACTGGAATGCATATAATGTGCAACTCTCTCTTTTTCTCACTTTAAACATTCCTCATCCTGTAGTACAATAAAATACAAATCAGCTTCTAGATGAGGTCCATTTTCAAAATTAAAATCAACATTGTGAAATCATGTTTCCTATTCTAGCTCCCCTTTTAGTGCTGACCTTGAGCATATAATCTTGGGAAGAATCTTCTAGAATCCATGAGGTAGCCTTTTCAGAATAGTAAGAAGCAGTGGCTTTCAACATAGCTACTTCAAAATCCATTTCATAGAAATCCATGCTACCCATCCTAATCTCTACAAAGATGCCCAGAACATTTTTCAACAAAGCTCGATCAATTTGTTCTCCTTCACGTTCTCTATCAATCTAAGATAACATTAGTGAATTAGAACTTATTTTGTTCATCAGAAATGACAATGTCAAAAAACTAAAGAACTTTTGATAATTTATCGATATTTGCACTAACATACTAGAGCTATCATTGCATCCTTTGCGTTGTTCCTAATTTCTTTGTAGACCTGCAAAAAGGGAGACATTATTCCAAAAATTGTTAATGTTATTTGGCATATCTAAGGTACACATACATCAATCCTAATTATATATGGTCTTTAAATGAAAAAGTACTTTAAGATATAGAATAAGGAGTGACAGTATGAAGAGGAAGAGTTCAATGTTGGATGTCATCTTATACTTACTAGATCATGGAATCATGTAAAACTAATATCATTTAGATATGGTAGGAAGTGCCTTGGAATGAAGTAGTGGTCCAAGTAGTGAAAAAAATGACAAAGTCACCGAGCCAATATTTTGTAATTTTCCCATTGCTTCACCAGTTCTCCCAAAATACACTCATCCTGCTTCTACCTTAGGGCTAGTAGAACCCAAGTTTAACAATTGAGATAATTCAAACAAAGACCAAGATGCACAGTCCAAAGAATGAAGAACAACATCAGTATCCTTAAATTTAAAATAAAAATTCCAAAGCTTTTCAGTCAGCCCAGATTACATCCAACATCATGAGATGACACTATAATACAACACAAATTATGGGTAAAAACTTTGTATGTTGATTTTTTCATCCTAAGGACTTTAATTCCACAAGTGAGAGATGTAGCCTAAAGATTTCAATTCCATGAGTGGGGGACAAATTATTTCAAAAACTTACACTAGTTGCACAAAGCATGAATCCCACAACTATAGAAACCATCATGTAAGAGGAAGGGTACAGAAAAATAATGGTTTGTGTTGATATCCACAATGAACAAACACAACAGTGATTACTATGTACAACCATTAAAAAGTTAAGTAGACAACAAACAATATTTACAAAATCAGCCCTAAGTCAAGATGCAGAGTATAGAGTATAAATCAGCTCATAACATGTTCAGATGTTAGTTTTACTTGTAACATCCGACTATGTAACCCCAAAGGGTAAGAGCCAAAAGGGAACAAGATAATTTTTTTTGTTTGACATAAGTGGACAACATACACATATTCGGTTGCCAAAATGATAGATCGATAGCATTCATTTTAAACACCAAAGTAAATGTTCCTAATCCCATCTGATATAAAAATGAATCCATAAGCATAAAGTACAAGTGGATCCGATACACACACCGAAATCCATAAAGCAATTAAGGAACAACACATTTCTTCTCATTAAATACAATGATTACAACTTCTCTCCTAAGAGAGTTCAATTACATAAATGCATATACAATTACAATAATATATTCTAGAATATGATACAAGTACAATAACATAGTCCTAAGTCTGATACAAGGACTGAATGGTTATAATAGCTGAATGAAGTAATGGAAAATGAGATCATCTCCAACTGGTGCTCCAAAACCTGTTCGCCAGTCCCCAATGGTGGTGGCAATGCCTCCCAACCATGTGGACTCATAAGAGACCACCCCACTGTGCTCAGAGATAGTCACCAGGCCCAAACAGAAGAACAACAAGAGGATACAAAATAGCCAACACTCACATCAGAGACAAAGCAGACACAGAGAATAGTGCATATAGCCAAAGTCATAATATAGGTGTAATCATCCAAGTCATAGGTTGGGTACTACTCACGACTGCTAAGGTGATAGATACTAGAGTGTAATCATATGGAGTGTCATCATGTGTGCTCGAAGGGATGGCAACACACAGAACTAAGTACTCCTCTCATGCAGATGAGGAGACTCAATCATGCCCGAATCCACGCCCTGTAAATGGATGACTCGACGCCCTGCAGACGGATAGGCCTTCTTGTTGCATCCTTAGCCTTTACAAGCGCTCAAAGCCATGCACGAGGACTAATTATCTTATTAATGTTTTTACCCCAATGTTTTCATTTAGTTATCACTTATTAATGTAACTCTTCTACTAGTTCCCCTGGCAACCACTTGTGAGCCCTAGGCCCGTAGAGAGCCACTCCAGACGACCACTCTAATGCCTAGACATTGTTCATCTCGTTTGACTAAATGAGGCATCCAAAAAGACTAAAAACATTGAGTTATAAATTTAAAATAGTAAAGGTGAGAAATATGATCTATAAGACCCAAACTCTCGTGGACAGTGTAATTTGTTGAAAATGGCCTTCTTCTAGTTAGATTAGTTTTATAATAACTCCTGTGACCCCAATTTGGCCACGATTCACAAGGTATGCATAGATAAAAGAAAAATCATAGCTTGAGAGGCATTGCAAGTCTTCTCATAGCCTATTTTACATATTGTATACCACTTTTAACATAAAAAAATAGGATTGTTTAAGATAATCACAAAATAAAATATTGAAAAGGGCTCACATAAAGGAAGTCTTAATTTTTCCCCTTACAGTAGTTCTTTTAGATCTTGGGTTGTGTGACAGGTTCTCTTAATCAGAAATTATGTGACTAAATCTCAGTGCATGAACACAATTTGTTGCCTCTAAGGTATTTTGGTGCCATGACATTCTTTAACTCAAGGATTACAGTTTTCACAAGGCTACTAATTTAGTAGAAAAATGACTAAAATGACCAAAACAAATGCCACTCAATCTTCTCAAGAAGATTTGCAGTGAAAATATCTGTAGAAAAATCAACGTATAACAAGAGGGTTTCATGGGACTTAGATCTCTTCAATTTCTATCATTGTATCCCAGTTTTCTAGTATGGCTTCCCTCATTATATTCTCAATAAGATTGAACCCTCATATTACCCAAAAAGTTAAAATAGAAATCACATGATCTTTCTTGAAAACCCTCTCATCTAAAGAATTAAGAAAATAGTTTTGCATGTTTAAGAGTAAATTTTAGGAAAGAGGCTATGGAAATATCTTGCATTGATATAAATTTTGGCATGTTTCATTCCAAATGGTAGCACTGTTTTTTTTGTTGGACAAACAAACAACTGATATCTCTATGGTTTAGGGAAATCAAAGCATACATATATTTGCTTATGTGCTGGAAAAACAAAAGACATAGAAATACCTTTAACCAATTCTCACTCCACTTCAGCACCCTCTAATTTTGCAATTTGATGTGCTTGCCTAAGATTCTGCCTTTCCTCATGTGCCTTTTCCTTCCTTAGTTTTCTTCTATCCCTACGTCCTCTGTGTGTTTGTTCTACCTTTTCTTTCTTTTTTTGCAGAGTCTTCATGCATTCCCCTCACCCACCACCATTCAATTCCCCCCAACACGTTACCTTTCAAAAACATTTCTTTCTTTTTTTTTATCTACCCTCAAAACTATGATAGATATTGGTTTATGTCCAGTGACACTAGATGAAAGTGGTCCTATTTTTTTTGTTGTGGAGATCTTTTTTTGAAATCAACTTATCCATCAGTCTCTGAGATTGCAATCGTTACTCTCATCTACCAAAAAGATATTTTATGGCAGCATTTACTTCCTCTATCCCCCCATTCCTATGCTCCCTCAAAAGATATTTTACGCATTTTAATTTTCACCAACTTTCCTTCCAGCTCGCCATGCCACAACCCCCTCAAAGCAAAATTCAGTCAAAACAGGTTGTTACTGAAATCATGAAAAATTAACATGAAGGAAATGATAACAAATGCAAATCAAATGAATGCAAACCTCACATCGACTCACGATCCATTGATAAGGTGGAGAGTGCCACACCCAAAACACTCTAGCTTTACCCAAAGAGATGAATGTTGATTGCTCAATTCTGTAGCATAACAATGATAGGGAGATTGATAGATGAATGGATGGGTGATGATAGATGCAAAATAGATGGATTATGGATTGAGAGGAAAATTTGACAGAGTAAGTATGCTAGAATAAGATTCGTTACAAATGGCTCAAGAGAGGCTAGGTTTATAGGAAAGACCTAGTTTGAATGAATGGACAAGATCGATTAGGGTTTGGAAGACATGGATGGCTAGGATTGATTAGGTTTCCTTGCACATCAAGAAATCGTAGTTGTGTGACAAGTGTGCAATGGAGAATAAAAGGAATCTAATTCAAATATTGTATTTGAATTAGCTTGCACATGTGAAACGTATTAAATGCAAGATGTACTAGCCCACATGAGACAAATAAGGAAGTGGACAAGTGTTGTCATGTGATGAAATGAATCTAATTTAAATAAAAAGATTATTTAAATTAGTTTGACATGTGAAGGGATTAAGTGGAAGATAGAAACATGCGACATGTGTCGCAATGTGATGGGAGGTGAGGGGTTTATTCAAATTTTTAATTTGAATTATGTGAGACATGTGAAGGGGGAGATTAATTAAATAAAGTGGATTTATTTAATTAATTAGGAATGTGATTAAGTTGGAATTGTGAGTGGGATTAGGACAAAATAGCTTATGATGCCCCTAGTAAAGTGTCGACTAGGTGATGGACAAATTTATGTGTCTACATTTTGGCCCTCTTTGAGATGATGTTGCGAGATGATAAGATTTATGTCGAGTAACACCATTTCAAAGAATCTAAGGAAATGGATAGAGGAAAAGGATAGGGTGATGATACCTCCTTAAGAGGATAGGCGGGTTGGACAAACACGGGTATACTCTCAAAATGAAATGGGTGGGGTAAGGAAGAAAGATAGGAAAATGGATAGAAGAAAAGGAAGGATGTGTTATGCTACAATGAAAGTGAGCAACAATGATGTTTGATATAGCATGAGACATTATGCACCAAGGTATAAGGATGAAGGTGACAATGTCTCTTGTGCCCCAACGTAATACAACCTTGTCTAGTTACAATATATGAATATTAGCTGGGTTGGATTTAGATACAAATGCAAGATGAAAATAATAACACACACAAGTAAGCAATCAAGCAAGCAAGCATGCACAAATGATACAAAAACCAACAAGGTATTGTCCATGTCAAGCTATAAACCAATGATTGATTGTTTGATTGATTTGATGATAGTAGTGTTATTGTGGGGAATGATATATCCCTAGATCAACACAAGGATGTGGGAACGATATATCCCATTGATGATGATGATGTTTTGATTGATTTAGCTTACAACAAGATTAGGATCTAGACAAGGATGTGATTGAATAATTTGACAAAATTGATTAACTTGATTGGCATGGATAAAGGATGACTTGCATTTGGATTATTATTTGGATTGATGATTTGATTAGAGGATGAATAGATGAAGTGATTGAAGAAGAATTGGTTTGAAATGAAGTGATGATTGATTTGAATGATTGAAGAATGATGAAAGAAGAAAGAGGAATATCATCTTGTCCCTGAATCTAGGCACTTCCTTCATGCTCCAGATTGATTGGGATTGATTGAATAATTTGATGATAAGTGATGTTATTGATGGGATGACATGTATTGAATTGATGTGATTTTGATTGATTGATAGATTGGCTAGATTTGATGATTTGATTAGATTTTGATTTGGATGAATTGTTTTGATATGATGGATCGTTGGATGATGATTGATTTGATTGATTTGATTGATTTGTTTTGATTTGATGATTTGATTGGTTGGATTGTGTTTAATAGTGATGATTTGATGTGGAATGGTTTTATTGCTTGGATTTTGTTGGATTTTTATTTTTTTTGGATTTTTTGACATATTTTGATTTTTCTGTCTTTTTGAGAATATTTGATTTTTTTGGGTTTTTGAAATGTTTTAATTTTTTTGGATTTTTTGAAATGTTTGAATTTTTTAGGATTTTTGAAACGTTGGCATTGGATGATCATTTTGATAGCCTTTATGCTAGGTACCAATGACAAGGGGGAAACCAAGTCTAGGTGCAAGGGAATGAATGGGATTGGACAAAGGATGGATGATACTGGATGGATCAAAGGATTATGATAAATGGATAGGATAAAAGGATAGGCTATGGAATGGAATGGATGTATGTGTAAGAGAGGAAGGATATGATCTCCAAGGACTATGTTGTATAAGAATAACATGCCCCATTCTAGATAGTAGAATTAGGATTTTTCATGACAATGCTTAGGACAATGGGATGATAGGATGGATTGGATAAGATGGATAAATGGGTAATGACTAGAGGATAATGATAGGATTGGATTGGAAAGGACGATAGGATAATGGCAAGATAAAGTATGTCAAGAGATACCCAAAACATTTGTCAACGTTGTGCCCTCAATCTTTATCAAGATCAAAAGATGAAGGGAGGATGAATGGATGCAATGTGATAGGTATATGTAGGTGGGCGTAATGGATAAGGATGGTAGGATAAGATAGTATAAGACATGATAGGATGGAAAATGATATAATGCGATAGATAGTTTGGATGAGACAAGGTAGCCCCAAGTGTAAGTGACATAGAAGATCAACCTACACATGACACCTGTTTGCTAGGTTTTTATCATGGTACTTATCCAAGGTGCCTGTTTACCAAGTTTTCACTGTTGGACGAAGGGATTTCTCTTTACTTTTTTTCATTATTTTTTTAAATTTTTCATTATTTTTTCTTTTTTTTTTGACTTTTTTGATTTTTTGAATGGGAAAAGGGGGATATGGATGGGTGGGACTCAAGTGTCTAGCTCCACGTAATGTGATAGTCCTATTAGAGAAGGATGTCATCACAAATGGGCCATGTCAAGTCATTATACTCAAGATGTTGGTAGGGTGATTGCGTGAAAGTGAGATGGATAAGGTAGATAATGGATTATGTAGCTGTGAAAGTGGATTATGATGTGGTTTATGAAGGGATCGAAAGTGGATTATGGAGGGATCGAAAGTGGATTATGAAGGGGTGAAAGTGGATTATGGTGTGGATTATGTGGGGAAGCTAGTGCAAAAGCATGGACCATAGGAAGGTGATGGGGGAGATATGTAGGATAATGAGTGAATGATGGAGCGATGGAGGTATGGAAAAGAATCATGACCAACAGTTGTACACACTATGCTAACCATGGAATCTTTTGAGTGGATGGAGGTGTGGGAAGCAATGGTGATGTTTTCTTAGGAGATGGATGATTTAGGACTTTTGGAACCCACATGGACTTAGTATTTTTCTAATTTTTTCTTTTCACGTGGGATGTTTGAAATGTTTTAATGGAATGGAATTTTTGAATGGATGGGGATTGTTGGTATATTTGAGAGGTGGATGCCTAATTTGATTTGCTTGATTTTTGCTTAGGTATCCATACCATTTTACTTTTGGACTTTGCTTTTAGAGGTATGGGCTTGGATGGATATTTAGGTGTACTTTGCTTTGACTCTTCATGTTTGTGCCCTAAGGCATGAGGATTTTTAGGATTTTTGACTTTATAAGTAGAGACATCCAAATATTTATTTTGGAATCCCATGGGGTTGGTAGAATGGGTGAAATATTCATGTTTAGATGATGTGTGCATTTGTTGGTCATGATTAGGATTTTTATGGATAAGTGGATAATTAGGCATTGGAAGCAATGGTGGCAAAGAAGATGGAGGGATATTAGGAGTTGGAAGGAGTGGAGGTAAAGTGGATGGTGGAAAGTGAATGGTTACATGCTTTCCACATTTGTAGGACGAGGGAGGTGAGATGGCAACGTATGTTTGAGGAATATGATGGAAAGAAGTGGATTTAGGAAGTGTGGAGGAAGTACCAACATCTTTTGATTGCTTACCTTGGGGTTTGTATCCAAGGACAATTGAGCGAGGAGGGACCTTGACATGGATTGGCTCCAAAATGCCTTGTTCATGTAGGCCTAAACCTTTACCTTGGTAGTTCATGTTTTTGAGCATGCGATTGACTATAGGACTAGGTGTAGTTTGGACACTAGACTTGAGTTGATTATTGGATGGAGAAGGTAAAGTGGATAATGTTTGTTGGTGTTCTAAGGAGGGACACTCATGAATGAATGTGGATAGACTAAGTGGATATGATGGTAGATTTGAAATGGGATCAATGGTGGATGTGGAAGGATCATTGGGATCATTGTTATGTTCATTGGGATCCAAATTATTTGTTCGATCTTCTATGTTTGCCTTGGAGGCACATGTCTCATCATGACAAGTGGAAGGTGTAGGATCATGGATTAGGCTAGATGGAGGATGACTAGGAGCAATTTAGATGTCTTGCTCATGGATTATAGGATTATGGATAGGATCAAGGTGCTCATGGATAGCTTCTTCATAGGTATCACCTTGATCATAAAGAAGGTAAATGTTATGGATAAATTGGATGGGGATGATTTGATCTTGATTAGATTTACGGGCTATTGTTTCTTCATGCTTAAGATCATGATCTTGACATAACTCTTGGTTGTCTTGAATGGAAGTGTAAGGTTCTTTAATAAGCTTGATAGCTTGTAGATCACATGATAGGGTTAGGAGACTAGACAAAGCATTTAAGGACTCATGGGAAGGCTCAAGAATAGGTGTTTGATGACATGGCAATATTTTATTCCTTGCTAGTAGCCAATGGATCACATCCTTTGCAAGGGTATGGGTGAATGGGTAATATAGTGGATGAATGATAATGGTGGAAGTTGAAGGCTTAGGATTAGGATTTGTTGGATGGATAATGGGATTAGGATTTGGGCTAGATGGAAAGATAATGGTATTAGAGGGATTGGTATTATCCAAGACAATCTTACCACAATCTTCTAGGTTCTTGACCAATCTTTGAAATCAGACACAAGTGGATATGGTATGGCCCCTATACCTATGGTATGCACAATATGCATCATCCTTATACTACCTAGGTTTAAACATATATGGAGAATATGCTTTGAATGGGTATAGCTCAGTCAAATTTGCTTGGACCAATTTCTCTAAAAGTATCTCCATGAAATATTTTAATGAAGGATTAGTTGAACATGGGGATGAAGGTGATGAAGGCGATGAAGGGCTTGGTAAAGGTGTTGGGATGGGACTAGTTGGCTCATGTGTTGGCATATGATTGGATAGTGAAGGTGACTCAAAGGAGGCACTTGCTAGGTTGGTTTCTCCCTTGTCAGAGGATTTTAGGTCTTGCTTAAGATGACTTGGACTTTCTTGATTTATGGACATAGGGCCATTTGGACTTGCTTGTTGTTCTTGTAAGGACATTTTATTGCCATGCAGATAGGTTTGGTGATGAGGTGGCATGATAGGTCTTGTAGGTGAAAGATTTTGTGAGGTGGATTGTTGTGGACATTGTTTGATGTTGGAAGTTTGTTCAGAAAGTAGTTGGGATATGATGGCAATGGAGTTAGGATCATTGGATGGTAGATTATGGAAGTACTTACATTTGGGGTGTTGCTAGGAATAGTGAGGGTGATTTGTGGTATGGATGTGGCATTGTTATGGAAAGATGCTGGATAAGGTGATGTGGAATGGCCTCGATAGGATGATGAAGTGGGATTAGGTGATGTGGCATGAACGTGATAAGTGGGTGGATTAGATTGATATGATGAAGGTTGGTATGAGGTTGAAGGATCCATGTTGTTGGAGAGGTATGAGATGAAATAGATAGTGGGTGACTGGGATCAAATTTCAAGACCTTAGGATGATTTGATTTGTTTTGTTTTTGAAGGATGGCTCTGTATGCTTTAGATAGACTAATGATCTCAAGAAAGAGGGTTGAATGGATTGAGTCTCTATACTTAAGGTAGACTAATGACACTTAACTAATAGAGGGTTGATTGGATTGATTCTCTATACTTAAGGTAGACTAATGACACTTAAGTAATAGAGGGTTGATTGGATTGATTTTATTGGTTGGCTTACTTAAGATAGACTAATGATCTCAAGCAAGTTTGGATAACAGTTGATAATGATCAACTAAGGTCTTGATTTTTGATTGGGTTGATATGGATTTGGATTGGGATGAAAGTAGTTGGGATGTGATTTGGCTTGGAATGATTGGATGATGTATAATGACTAGGATGATGTTGATGTGAAGTGACAAGATTGGGTGATTTGGATTGATGTGTCTACAATTGCATTACATAGCTTTAATAGACATTATACAATGACACAGAGTCGCAGACAAATGAGTAGAATAGTTTTAGTATACATTTGGAGCAAGGATTCGAAATGATGTCCAACTTATGATAATGGATCTTATATGTGTAGAAGTGTAACCATAAAACTCTAGAAAACACTATGCAGTAAAAATGCTTTCTATATACAGTTACATGATAGATACAACTTGCCAATATGACCATGTTAAACAAACATTAAACATTCCATCATGTGTACTTTTACCACACCTACACAAAACTACAACATTTTGGAAGTCTTTGTCCATTATCTTTTTGCCAACAGTTACATCAAGCATGTGCACCTGTGTTCTAGCCAAACAAGATCTATAATAACTTGCTACCTAGAATCTCACAGAATTTTGATATAAATAGTATTTATAAAATACATTAATCCACATAGATACATTTCCAAGACATCTCAACTCCTAAAGTTAAAGCATCCACAGTGCTTGTGAAAATATGTTCATTAAGATTAATGTATTGCAACTAGAATGAGGTCAGAGAAAAGTTTGGCCAAATCAACCTCAAAGATGTTAGAATAAAATTTAAGTTGTGTACTCACCACACTTCATCCATTTGTGGAGATGAATGCTTTTAGTAGGCATCTATAAAGGAGAATTTAAACTCTGAAGTGTAAGAATACATATTGTAACTCTAAAATGTAAGGAAAAAATTAAGAGGTGCATTTGCGCACTACTTTAGCCATATGTGAAGGTGAAAAATTAAGAGGTGCATTTTCCCACTTCTTTATCCATATGTGAAGATCAATGGCTTTAATTGACATTAATAGAGAAGATGTTTTAGAATGTTAGCAGCCATTAATATTCCTTTCGTGTTGATAAATATTTGAAATTTTTGAACATAAATGGAGACTAATCAAAATGCATTTACTAAGGATGTTCAAGGCCCACAACACAAACTAATAATACTTAGTGTGTGCCTAAAAAGTAGACTAATCACAAAGTATATTAAATCACCGTTACAATCATGTCTAATAGATGATTATCTTCCCTCCATCTATAACTACACAAACCCACAAAACTAGCACAATTACTATCTAAAAAAGTGATGGTACATAGATCACAAACTAGTAAAAAAACAAAACATCAAAGCTCTAGATTGTTGATAACTGAGAGGGGGGTGAATCAGTTATCTTAATTAACTTAACTTTCTATTCTTCTTTAATAACTAGTACAGCATCAAAGCAAATAAGCATCCATAATCATGAAAGCAAAAACAAAGTCAACACACATGACACAATGATTTTGATGTGGAAAACTCTGTTAAGGGAAAAACCATGGGGTGACTAACCCAATAATGTGTTCTCTATTAGAAGAATAGAAATACAAAAATAGCACTTGCCAAGTAGGGCTCACTGCCTGAGTACACTGCTCACAAGAGGCTCACTGCCTACAAGAGACTCACTATCTACAAGGTACAAAGCAAGTAACAAGATACTTGAACTGATGAGAAGCATCCACATATGCTGAGGTTTAGTTCCAGTTAGGCTCAATACACTGATCTACTGCACTTCATTCTTCCTCTTCTTTGGTGTTGTTGTCCTTTCACATACCAGAACTGTATTACTACTTCCACACTGCTCTCTACTTTTCTTTGCACTTCACATCACACACCACACACCTTCATACTGAAATCAATCTAGTATATATATCCGCACCAAGGATTTCATCCACTTTCTAGTCAGCATCTGGAATACTCAATAATTTCCCAAACTCTGGTCTGTCTGCTGAATCCTTTCTTATCAAGTGATGTGTATCAAAGAGATGCTTATAGAAGTCATAAATCATGTCATCCAATCATAAATGATACCTCAAGAAACCTGATCACCATCAATAACTCATCTGGATTAAGGTCTGAAGCTCTACTGGTCAGTTCTTCCTCAGTCTACTCTGCCAGACAGGAACCCAATACTTAGGTGTTCATATCTTTTCACTCTTACATCACTGGAGGCTTAAACTTTGGAATATATTAGTCATGGTACTCGTCTTGACTTCCCCAAGTCTGCACTTTATTGAGATACTTCCTCTGAGAGATCTGGACCTAATTGTCAGACCTTGCTGCATGCTCTATTCTTGGTCACCGGACCAAAATACCCTTCAATCTGACTTCCGATATAGATACATCATATCCTACGAATGTGTGGGATGGACTTTGTTGCCATCAATGCCAACACTCATGAAGCCATATAGTGTCTATTGCCAACAATCTCCCCCTTTGGCATTGATGGCAACACTTAGTGAAAAATGACTAAGTGTCACACTACACTCCCCCTTGGCTGATGCTCTATTCTAATGTACACTTTTCCAGAGCTCCCCCTTAGCTAGATTCCACATTTTTCACTGCTACTCACTCCACCTTTGACATCAATGGAAAAGGGTAGAATCCACACACCAAAAATCCCCAAAAATCCAACTATACTTAGCCACATAAGTATATATACATGTTATACTTACATATATTGATGTATGTCTGCAAAAGTCATCTTTAACTGGACAAATTATGTTGCCCAACTCTGCTTCATTCTATCCAAAATTGAGATGTGACCACTCAATAGGAATGCAAAAGCTTCTGCCCTCTTTAGATATGTCAGATCACTGGTCCGGGCTGTGGTCTAAGCATCAATTAGGGCCTCATGCATGGCCTCTAATTTAGGGATAATCATCCCTCTAAGTTCACCCATCCTACTTATTATGTTCTTCCTTTCCTTCTCAAGCTTCTTTATCTCATTTATGACTACAATAGTCTGACATTCCTGGTTTATTATGGATGTGGTGAGAGGATCAAAATTCTGAGAGAGGCTTGACAATTTATCCTCTTGTTCTTTCACTTTCTTCTCAATATCCTTTGTCACTTTAGACCAGGATAAACAAAATTTATATACTTCTCCACCATCTTTAAGAGCATTTTCTAAGTTCTTTATCCCAATATCCATATTTCTCCTATCATTGGTTATAAATCCTTGTATCTCAGAGAATCTTTTTCCCAAAAACTCCTTCCGGACCTTTTCTTCAGCTGACTTCTCTAAGGAATCAAAATGTGTATTAACAAAATTTACAAGAGATTTTAAATTACCAGATGAAGAAGCCAAAAGATCTTTCTAAAAGGATGGCATGATCTTTTCCAACACATTGGATGCAAATTCTATTAGCTCACAGTCTTCCATGTGAGACTTCAAGAGTTTTTCTTTTGCCTTTGCTTGGGCAAAGG
Organism: Cunninghamia lanceolata; assembly: GCA_027924645.1. Classification (NCBI taxonomy): domain Eukaryota; kingdom Viridiplantae; phylum Streptophyta; class Pinopsida; order Cupressales; family Cupressaceae; genus Cunninghamia; species Cunninghamia lanceolata. The sequence continues at coordinate 16,393,785 of BSBN01000112.1, read as the reverse complement.
AAGCTATCTTCATTTTTTGAACTAGGGAGAGGGAGTCAAAATTGAATGGTCCTTAAAGTAGTTCCGGTTCATCAATCTCCATCATTTCTTTGTTCGGGAAATCTTTAACAGTTTCTTTAGTGTCTCTTGCTAGAGACAGAGTCTTCTTCCCTTCTGTAGTCTCAGAACCATCTCTTGGGGTCTTCTCTATTTGATCTTCTTCTCTTTCCTTCACCTCTTCTCCTTGACTAATTTTCTCCTCTATTCTTTCTTCTTCTTTAGATCTAGAGTCTGCTAGGGAGTCCAGAAGAGAGATATTAACTCCTTTATGGACTTCCTCTTCTAGAACAGAGGAATCTAGGTCCTTGGTCTTCTCTTCACTTAACCCTTTTGACTCTTTAGCAATTTCCTTTATAGGATCTTCCTCAAAAGGTTCATCACTTATGTCCTCTATAATAGGAATATTGAATTTTTTCTATGCATTACAGAGGATGTCTTCTATTTCTTTTGCCACTTTGCTAGTCTCTCCAAGCATAAGCTGATTCATTCTAGTTTTTCTCCAGAACTCATCCTTGCAATCTTTGTAGATCATATTCATTTGTTTATGAGTAATTGAAGGATAGAGCTGAATAGCTATCTATTCTCAGATCTTAAGGTCCTTTGCCTTGGCATTGTACTTCCTTATTTCTAGTTCCTTCTCTAGGCTTTTGGGAATTAGAGATATGATTTCAATAAATGCCTTATTATAGATATTCAGATACCTGACTGTTACTTCTTGCAAGATCTTCTGGTCAGCTTCATTATATTCATCATAGAATTTAGTCATTGGTTTTAGGTTCCCATCCACAGTGACTAATTTGATGATATCATCAATGCAGAGAGTAGGCTTTTCAACAAACTCCTCTATCTTCTCTTCTTTACCTTGACCGATAGAGGGTTCACCGGATGTTTTCTTCTTCTTTTTCATTTTCTTGACCTCCTCATCTAACTCAGTCTCTTCATCATCCTTTTGACTGGCATAAGACCTTGTGGCCTTTGTCTTAGTTCTTTTCTCTCCCTTTCCAGATGTTCTAACTTCCAGTTTTGATGCTTTCTGGCTCTTAGATGTGGCAGGTGCAGACCTCTTGGAGGATCTGGTTTGGGAAGGGGGTTCCACTGGATCACTTTTATTTTTGACATCTTGTTTCTCTTTCTCTGCCCTTTCCATCTTCTCTTTGTTGGCATCAACTGCCTCCTTTGAAATTCCATGTCTCTTGGCAAATTCTTCCACCTCTGTTCTCACTTTTCTCTTGATTTTAGGTTGACTTAGTTCAACATGAACTTTTACACTCAACTCTTGGAAGGTCCCAAACCTTTCTGCCTTAGGGTCCTTGGGTTGACTCAGCAGGTGTTGAACATGTAGCTCTACAATTTTCTCATCTACTTCATACCCCATTGGCATGATCCAGACTGTCCTTAGCTCCACTACCTCCATTAGGCATTGATCAGTGTCTACCAAAAGCACACTATATCCTTGTATTTCTCAACCAATGATTGAGGGATTCTTTCTCTGGCTTGCATCATACTCTAAAAGTTCTTGAAGTAGCCCCAGAGTGTTGTATTCTGTGCTTTGGCATCACCAATTCCATGCAGATAATCTTTGATTTGTATTGCTACTGGTCTATCATTTTGCCATATCCAGCCATTAGATCTAGGTAGCTCATTCATGTAATAGAAGAATAGACAGAGTATCAGGCCACCATATTTGAAGGAATTCTTCTTATCCTTCTTTATCTTCTATAGATTGTCCAAAAGTTGGTTCAGAAGGAGCTCACAAAGATCATAGTCAGCATTCTTTCTTAACATTTCATAAGCAGTGTAAATTGCAGTTTCAAGTACTAAATTTTCCTTGCTAGAGTGATATATCTTGTAACCAATTATCATGGAGGCAAACTTGATATATGGATCAGTGATATCTTCTATTGTCATTGGTCTCTTGTCAAATCTTGATCCGGCAGCCTCACTCACAGTTTGGTTTTTGACCGATTTGAGAACAGGTAACCCTCCAAATGAGTGCAAACTAGTTACTACCCTAATAGCATCTTTTGTGATCTTAAATTGTCTATTCAACCACATGAAGTTGTCATGCACTCTACTCAAGACATACCAGACCCACTCATCTTCTGCAAAATAGGGGAAATGGATGCATATTCCGAAATGCTTATCCCAGATGGCCTTGTATTGGGGTTTAAGTTCAAGTGATTCATCTAACAGTTCCTTGTGGTAGATATCCATCAGTTTGGATTGCCCAAATTCTTCAATGTTTGTGTGTATGTAAACCCTAATATCTTCTACATGCAGAACTCCATGCGGAATGCTAGAAAATGCGCCTAGGGGATCAGTTTCTAGGGATTTATAAGGATATTTTCTAAATTTTGGGTGCGGCCTATCAGTAATCTTTACAACATTTGGAGTAGCCATCTTTCAAAGATTCAGAGAGAGATTTCAAGAGCAGAAAATACCTTTTATGCTTCTATGTTTCACGGAATGAGCTAGATTAGATTGCTGGAAGAATTAACCTCTGCGGTTGATCTTTGAGAGGCTTGAGACAATTTGTTTGCAGAGCTCCTTTTCTCTTCTTCTCAAATGCAAATGTACAAATGATGAACAAAAGAACCCTTTTATTTCTACACAAACCCTAATTTCATTTGCAATAAATGCATATCTTAAGTTATTTCAGTTCCTCTATTCTCCTTGTCCTGAGAGATTTTTCTAGATCACTAAGATGCACTTAAAGTTATTCTTGGTAGATATTAGCAATCTATCTACCTTTCACAATCATTCCATTTATCCATAGATCAAGATACCTCAAATACAAATCATACTGGATCTAACTGTGAAAATCATGTTCTTACCAGATGATTATTGAACCAGATCAATCTTGGAAGATTAACCTTTTCAAAACTTCTTGCGAATCATCCATATCTTTACCATGGCTTATTTAGATGTTTCTCTAAGAACCCTTCAATCCGCAACCTTTCATGTGCCAATTTCAGGCACAAATTGACTGGCTGGGGGAACTAGTTTTCTTTTGTGACTCCCCCTGAGCTAGAGCTCATCTATTTAATTTCCATAAGGAATATCAGCACCAAATTCTGGTGCGGATCCATCCTCAACATTTTATATACTCCTCTTCACCCAAATCTTTTTCGTCTCCCTTTGAATTTCATCCGCATTCACTTTTCCTTTTCCTTTGTCTTTGGTTTTGATTGTGATGCACTAAATCCTTTTTGTCCTAATTCTTACTTTTGCAGAATTTGGCAATATGACCGAATCTATTACAATTGTAGAAAATAACATTTCTTTGCATATTTGACTAATATCTTCTTGATCTACACTGATTAGCCATATGTCCCATTCTATTGCATGCAAATAATCTACCATTGAATGAATTGTTCATTTGCATATTTCTACACTCATGAGATTTGTGACCATACCTTTTGCAATTAAAACACTGTCCAGAGAAGGATGAATTAGTCTGATTCATTCTTCTTCTGCACTAATTTGCTTTATGACCAAAGTTATTGCAATTGTGGTAGTAACCATTAAAGGATGGATATCTTTGAGCATTTGGTTGCCTTATCGGAGGTCTTCTAGGCCTACTCCTTGGATTTCCTGATCCATAGTTCTTCTGACTGGATCCAGAGCTTTCACCTTTCTCATACCCCAAGCCTTGCTTGTCATCTACTCTCTTTTGATTTTCAAGAAGAACTTCAAGCTGAACAGAGCTTATCTTGAATTTCTCTTTGTATTAATTTGTTGTTTGAAGATCCCTTTTTAGAGTGACAATCTGATTCTCAAGTTCTTCATTACCTCTAGCTTCTTCAAGATCAAATTCCAAATGCCTGATTATTCTATCCATTTTGTGGCAGTCTTCTAACTTTTCCTTGAGAGATTATTTTAGATTATCTTCAGTCTTTCTTTTCTCTTCAATTTCTTGGGTGAATTTCGTGACTCCTGATTCCATTTCATGTCTTACCATAATGACCTCTTTTGATAGCTTCTCACATAACTTGTTCTTCTCATTTAGATCTTCATTAGTATCATTGGCTTCACTTTGACTTGTAATTGCTGAAGAAGTTCCTTTCTCTTTTTCATAGAGATACTCAGTTTCTCCTTTAGTTCATTTATGAATTCATCAACTTGTTTGAGTCTTTCCATCAAGTTATTGACTTCAGAGTGAGATTGTTCAAGATCATCTAGGGCAGACTGAAGTTGTTCTCTCATAGCATACATATCCATTGAGATTCCCAAATCTTCCTCAATCTATTAGGCTCTGTTTGGAGGAACTTAACTCTAATACCAATTATTGATAACTGAGAGGGGGGGTGAATCAATTATCTTAATTAACTTAACTTTCTGTTCTTCTTTAATAACTAGTGCAGCATCAAAGCAAATAAGCATCCATAATCATGAAAGCAAAAACAAAGTCAACACACATGACACAATGATTTTGACATGGAAAACCCTGTTAAGGGAAAAACCATGGGGTGACTAACCTAAGAATGTATTCTCTTTTACAAGAATAGAAATACAAAAATGGCACTTTCCAATTAGGGCTCACTGCCTGAGCACACTGCTCACAAGAGGCTCACTGCCTACAAGAGACTCACTGTCTACAAGGTACAAAGAAAGTAACAAGATACTTGAACTGATGAGAAGCATCCACATATGCTGAGGTTCGGTTTTGGTTAGGCTCAATACACTGATCTACTGCACTTCATTCTTCCTCTTCTTTGGTGCTACTATCCTTTCACATACCGGACTTGTATTACTGCTTCCACACTGCTCTCTACTTTTATTCACACTTCACATCACACACCACACACCTTCATACCGAAATCAATCTGGTATATATATATATCTGCACCAAGGATTTCATCCACTTTCTAGTCGGCATCCAGAATACTCAATATATTCCAAAACTCTGGTCTGTCAGTTGAATCCTTGCTTATCAAGTGATGCGTATCAAAGAGATGCTTATAGAAGTCATCAATCATGTTAGCCAATCATGAATGATACCTCAAGAAACTTGATCACCATCAATATCTCATCTAGATTAAGGTCTGAAGCTCTACTGGTCAGTTCTTCCTTAGTCTACTTTGCTAGACAGGAACCCAATACTTAGGTGTTCATATCTTTTCACTCTTGCATCATCGAAGGCTCAAACTCTGGAATATATTAGTCATGGTACTCCTCTTGACTTCCCCAAGTCTGCACCTTACTGAAATACTTCCTCTGAGAAAATCTAGACCTAATTGTTGAACCTTGCTATATGCTCTATTCTTGGTCACCAGACCAAAATACCCTTCAATCTAACTTCCGGTATAGATACACCATGTCCAGTAGATGTGTGGGATGGACTTTATTGCCATCAATGACAACACTCATGAAGCCACATAGTGTCTCTTGCCAACATAGATAATAACTAACCATCGTAGTGATATAATCTTCAAAAGATTCCCTTTATCTGTCATACAGTTGCTGTGAAAAATCTTGGGGAGGCTTCTGTGTACACATTTCATAAATAGTGTTGTATATCCAGTTAAGAATAGAATTTTTTTTTCATCAATAATAACTGTGTAATTTTTTTTATCAATAATAACTGTGTAAATGTTTTTTTTCATCAATAATAAAATTGTGTCCACAATTTCAGTAATAGCTATTTACTCAAAAAAAAAAATTTATAAAAAGGAGGTAATCCACACATACCAAAAATTATACTAAAGAAATAATGGGTTACAAGAGAAAGGGAGGCAAATGCCTCGATCCCAAAAATCATACAAGTGATGTCAACAGAACATAGTTGCTGACACTAGTCATGTCCTCATATAAGATCTGCCAATGGACATAACGGCTACACCAAATCCCTAAAGAATCTGCCTGTTAAAAAACATGGAAGGTCATTAATGTGCCCAAGACAACCATTGAAGGAAGTGCAGGAGTAATAGGCATTTAAAGTAGGGATTTGAAATCAAATTTTCACCTACTCCTGAAGCTATCCCAAAAAGCCTGTGGAGCTGAGATTCATCAATGCAGGGCCAGAGTGAAAAGACCTTAGAGAATTATGTTTTAACGAAGGTCATTGGTCCCCCAATGGTACAAGATGCCTTTTATCAGAGCCTTATGGAATTTGAAAAGGCCATTGGAGGGAAAAAGGACCATTATAATCTCCCCTGAAACCTTGTGCTATCCATGACTAGCTTGAAAAATATGCTGCATACACAAAGAACAAAACACAGACAGTGAGCAGAATCCAAATCATACACCCTGTAGATCATAGATAAAAAAATTGAGCCAATTTTCCATAGAAGAAGTCTCCATCAAGACCACCAAGCAAACTGGTGAGGATCCATAGTATCACCCAAGCATTCCCTCATGAAGCCACCAAAAAATGGGATGGAGGCAGGACGTTGAGGAAGAAGGATCAGACACTAGCATAACCACATTAAATGCTAGCTCAAAGCCTAAGAAGAGATGAAAAAAAAAGAGGGTCTTGGAAAGAAACCCTTTTGGAACATGCCTTATCATGGCCTTCATTACCAATATTGGACTTCCTCTACCTGCCATTCTTTCTTGTTGAGGCCGACTTTTTCTTACCCAGTTTGGGGTTTAAACATGTTTGTGAAATACCTGGAGGTCTGTTCACTTCTAAATCATCTTCCTCCACAAGAACCTCTGCTGCAATCTCATCACAAATGTTATATGCAACCTTGTTTAGAACTTCATCAAGCAATGCTTTCAAGGTCTCATCTACTTTAGGTTGCTCATTAGGGTAGATAGAAGGGCATCTGAATGTACTATTTTCACCCTTCCTTGCCTGCTCTAGAAGCTACCCCTCTGTGTCTTTGACTTTGCTATAGTCCTCAACCAAAGCCTGACGTACAGAAGGTAGTTCTGACTCTACCTCATTTCCTTGTGAAAAAACAAGCTCTTCTTCTTGTCCCTGGAGTTTCCCAAATCCAATATTGAAACCTTCAAAAGGGATATTGGAAGAGCCAGAGTTCCAATCTTCTGTATTTTCCACTACAACCTTTTCACATAAAACTGTGTTCTCCTCTTCATCCCTCTCACAAATTTTTGTACCTATAGAAATCTCTTCCTCATTTAGTGCCTAGTTTAGAACCTCCATATAAGGCACTGACTTTGGCTGTTCCTGTGGGTTGCTCAAAACCCCACTTAGGCAATGATGAATATTAGGAGCATTACCTTGCTCTCTTCCAATCCTCAACATCCACTTCATTCTAACCAAATCATCATCTATAAAACCGTCAATCAGGCAAATTTCTTGTATCCATTAGCTAGCCTACATGTTGAGCAAGATACGCTTTGGAGGTAACTCCTCTACCTTCAAGACTATGCAAATTTTAACACAGGGGGTGAGAAATTGGTCAAAGCTAATCTTAAAATCTTGGAAGAAACCCAGTTCATTGCCTATGGCCTGAATGGAAATCTCTTCCCTATACTCAGCTGGTAAGAATGGAAGTTCCAACCACATGGGGATATAGGGAACTTTTTCTACCCCCACATCAAAGTTTTGTCTCCAGCCATGGCAAAAGATGGTCGTGTTTGCAAATTTCCATAGCTTTTTCTTTAGCACAAAGTCTCTATTTTCTAAATTATGAAAAAGAAATGTATAAAACCCATTCCCCATTGAGCTAATCTCTTTTGGTTCTAGCCAACACTTTTTGAACCATTCTAAAAATTCATCGGAGGAGAAATTGGGGGATAAAACTTTACCTATCAGAGCTGCCCCTAAGAGATTAGAAGTCCTCTCTTTTAGACCATCACCATTAAGGTAAACACTAAGCTGCTTCTCTTATTTTCTTGTAACCTTCTTGACAGTCGGTTTGGGGACCCAGACCTCCTTGGCCCTCAAATTTGGGTTGCTCTTTTCTTGGTGATAGATTCTTTGTATCGAGAAATCCTTTTTAAGTTTCCTTTTTCCTCAACCCCTTAGACGCCTATGATGCTTCTTCCTTTGTTCATGGAATGAGCTCCATTTGGATGGATGGAAATTTGAAGCACCTCAGACTGGACCATTTTTACTCAAGAAGTTGTTAAACTCTTGCCACTACGAGGCTAACGGTTTTCTCCATGGATGAAATCTTCTTTTTGACTTCGAAAGTCTCTCGTTAAACCTCGAGAGCTGCTTATATCCATCTCGATGCTACAATCCTCTTGAGCTAAAAAAACTTGTCTCTTCCTAGATTCCTCAAATCCTTTGGAGGTAAGTTACCATGTCGAGCCTCAAGAAGGGCAGTGGAAGATCGATAGGGAGCCGTCTGACTTGAAAAACTAGCCATTCTGTAATTGCATGCCATTCCTGTCAGAAACAGTAATTGTTTAGTTTGTTCTATATAAAGATGGATAGCATATCAGATTACCTACACTATTCCATTCTCTCTTAGTACGTGGACACTCGTTGTCAATAGAGGAACACTGGTTGTGGTGGAAGTGAAGGGAAGGGAGTAAGTGTTGTGCCTTGCATACACACGCCCCATTTGTCAAATGGAAGCCCCCTCTTTTGCTTTGGCTTGGAGTTTCGACCTCTCTTACTTATGATGATGAGAAGGTGAATTTGTACTTAGAATGCATGATTTGTTACAGATTTGGGTATTTCACATGTGTGGAGTCAGTTGATGTCTTTCACAATTGATTTGGAAGTGTCTTGAGTGGTCTTATGCTTAAAAGATTGCCATTTGTTGCCTTTTGGGCTAAAATTGGGTGTTACTGCACTTTTCTCTAAAATCTTGTGTCATTGGATATTGTCCTTGAAAGGGCTTCTACAGGATGTTTCATGTTGAAATTCCTAGTTTCCAGGTCTTAGAGTTGCAAAATCATGTCAAATTCCACTAGATTTCACTAAGGGGTCGATATGCTTTCACCCCGATGCATGGTCCTGAAGCCCTGATTTGGCTAAGTTTGAAACCCTGAAGATCCTGAAAAATGGCTAAGTCTGAAATCTGATGGAACCACAAAATTCTAGAATCTGCATATGAAATCCTATGGATCTGGAACCTATCTCAAACTTATACTTAAATATATTTTTAAATATACTTTCACCCTGGCCAATTCAAAATCTAGCGCTAAAAATGACCCCAACTACAAAAAGCACTAAAAACAGCCTCTGCTGACCTTAGCACTAAAAATAGCCTCTACCGACCTTTGCACTAAAAACCCACTTTGCAGACTTGCACTGAAATGGCCTTCCATTGACTTAAGTCACGCAATTCAATCGGTGCTAAAACTCGCGCAAGTCGATCACTTTGAAAAACCCCGCCAAACAAACTTTGCGCTAAAAATAGACCCAACGGACCTACGCTAAAAATGGAACCGACTGACCTCGTGAAGCCTCATTTTAGTCGGTCAAACCCAAAATCTGCGCTAAGGTTGGATGAACCCAAAATCCATGCTAAGGTTGGATGGACCCAAAATCTGCGCTAAGTGAGTGACCCCCAAAATCAGCGCTTTTTGGTATTTTGGGCCAAAAATTGAGTTTTTCAAGGAGCAATTAGATTTTATTGATAGATTTGAATTGCATATCTATTTGTCATATCATGATGAACATTTTTCCAAGTTTGTATGGATTTTTGGCACATTTTATGACAATTAATGCCACTACACATGAAAAGTCCGTGACCCCCAAAAATCTTACTTTTTGTAGAGAAAGCTAGAAAAACATGAAATAAAGTCCCCAAATGGATTCAAATGACCACAAAACTTCCCTACTCATCATATTGGCCAAATGGGTTCTTGAAAATGGTAAAAAATGTAGAAAATCATGCAAAAATCACTAGATTTAAGAGGTTGGTTATAAGAAAGTGACATTGACAATGAGTTGTTTTTGACTGATCCATGACTGCAAATGGACATGTTTTGATCCAAATTGATGAAAAATGACTTGTTAAGATGAAATTGATGCTTTGCATTGTGAATTGTAGGTCTTGGAGAGAATAGGAGCTTGTTGGAGCCATCTTGGAAGGATGTACACATAGAGGTACCCTATTGACCCAGAGATGCAAAATTGACATTTTATCAACCAAATTGCTATTGCACCTACAAGAGGATGTTAGTATGATGTCCGAGATGATGGAAATAAGTACCTAAAGGTTGAAGACACTGAAGATCATGCCTACATCACTATTATTCCTACAGATCCAGTCTAATGTCCTAGTGATCCAGTCCGGGGGTCATAACTCCTAGCTATTTTATCAGAATTTAAACTTCTTGGACTCGTTGAAAAGATAAACTGATTATCAGTTTGAGATACAAGGTTGCTAAGTCTTAATGTTAAACAACTGAGAAGTTTCAAGCCCCCATTCTGCTCCAAAGGCCTCCGAAAATGCAATTTACTACGATGTAGAAAATACCAAAAATTATATTTTTTATATTTTCCCAAAAATACCACTCAAATGACCTTGGATTGGATCACCAAGACATGCGTACATCTATCCTAGCAGTCTAGTCATCAAGAATTAGTCCCGCAAAAATCTAGTTGCATATACCTTCACAAAAATACTCCTTTTGATCTAGTCAGCACTTGGAATCCTGTGAATCCACATCAGCTCAAGTTTTCAAGTGTCATGTGACTCTATTTTGACTTTATTAGGCCTTGAAAGTTGACTTTTCATCATGTACAACCAAATGGGTATCCATTTTGTCCAGATTCCATGTATTTGCAAGTTGTATTTTGTCTTTTTTCTAAAGGACAAATGCAAATCTAAAAATGTAACTAACTGATGTATCTCATTAAATGCCATGTAATCTGGACTGTTGGTGTCGAGTTAATCTCCACCATTCATTTGAAAACTTGGTATGCTTCTTTTCTATATAAAGGGTTGCCATTTCCTTTGTTTGTAAGTAAGATTAGATACTGAATTGTTGAGACTTTGCCAAATTGTGATCAATACAAAGCAAGTTTTGCAGGTTGCTGGGATTTATGTTCATGTGTTGTCTCATTTTATTTTTCATGGTTCATATCAATCTAAATTTAATTAGTTGTGCTTTTGCAATGATGGGTAAATGTTAAGATATCTGATGAATGCTTTGGTCCATACTATTAGTGCTTGCCGATGGTAAGTTGTTGTGTATAGTTAGTCTAGGCACTGTCATTGAATATAGTTCGGTTGCACTCCACTAGTCAAGCTGTGCCATTATCTAGGTGTTTAATGAGTGAATACAGTTTGAAATCATAAGGATCCTTTGAAGATTGCATCATTTCTTGCAACATTGTGGGTTTCTTATCTTGGTGAAACAGGAAATGATTTATTGAAACTATTTGTCTATCTGCAGTATTTTACCCCATTGTGACTATCACTTAGGATCTCTTAACCCTTCTCTCTCCTTTCCTTTTGCATTTTATTTATATTAACCTTGTTAGGTTAGGTTATAAGCAGCATTTCATTCCTCATCTTCTAGAAAATTTTAGACTTTACAATCTGAACCATTAGAGTTTCTGTATATACATTGCTACCATCTTCCATAAACCCTACATTTCATGTAAGACCCCTTGTTAGTATAGCTAGACATTCCACTGAAGTTATTCCAAGCAAGCTAAGACCTACCTGTATTATCCTTGGGGTAGTCCTATCTTGGATAGGATACCTTTTTCAAGAGAGGTGTGATACCAGGAATCATACCTGCGTTGTTGTGTGTTAAAACCTCCATCAACAACAAGAAATAGAGAAAGGTTGTGCCCATGCTGTGTGCCTTCCTATTGTTTGAACCTCTGCACAAAATATGGAAAAATCCTTTCCTTGTTGATCATTCTTTCTAAATTTTTTTGACAGACCAGCCCGTCACAGTGCATTAGAGTTAATGGTAGCTTGGTACTAAAGAGTCAAAGACTATATTGAATATGTGTATCACGACCTACATGTTAATTATAATTTTTTAATAGAATTTAATTCCCATTGTAAAAATCTAAAACAAAGGTCATTAAACTAAATATTAATTTGTAGATATGATATTTCCAAGTTGGATTTTAAAGATTGAAGAACTATAACCATATTCTTGAGTGCTTTAGATTAAATTGTGAGTTTTTTCATCAACCAATTCTAATTCTCTTTTTGGCTCTCTTCTTCCTAAGATGGATCAAAAGCTTGATAAAAAACTCTCACACAATTTAATCCTAAAGAACTCAAGAATAATATCATGGACTGTGGAAATATAATGTCTATTAACTATAACCCTAGCCCTCAGTAAACTAAAATAGAGTAATTTACCTTGCTGTTATTTTCCTTTGTGGTATGTAGCCACAATTCTTAACAATTTAATGAAATAATTCTCAATAATTTAATCCAAATGATACGAATAAAAATTTAAAACAAAGACCATTAAACTAAATATTAATTTTCTTTGTGGCTTTTAAAGATTGAAGAATCGAACCCTAGCCTTCATTAAACTAAAGTAAATTATTTACCCTCCGTTAATTTTCTTATTTTTCTTTGTGGGATCTAAATAATACACAATGCTTAATCCAACCTTTTATAAATTCATTTTGTAAGAAAAAAATAAAAAAAAAATTGTTGCATAGTGCCCTTACCAATTAACCTTCTGCTCCTTCTGGATTAAACTTCTCCTAATTCAATTTGCTATGTTCTTAAATTTATGTTTGAGCACTACTTATATCTAATTTTTCTTTGTGGGATGTAAATAATACACAATGCCTAATCTAACCTTCTATAAATAATAGCAACATCATTGCATCACTTCATAAATTTATTTTGCAATAAAAGAACAAAAAAATGGTTGCATAGTGCCCTTACCAATTAAACTTTTGCTCCTTATGGATTAAAATTCTTCTACCAATTCAATTTGTTCTATTCTTAAATTTATGTTTGAGTACTATTTATATTTATACACATTATTTTATCAGCTTTATTGTTATGTTGATTGATTAATAAAACTATGGCTATATATTTATAATTATTTAAAAAAATATAAGTCTAGTTATTTAAGAAAAACTATGTGGCTCTATTTTGTTTTATGTACATAGTCACACTCATCCCTTAATGCCAATATACAACTCCTCTTAGTGTAATTATTTATCTTTATATGTTAGCTCTTTAATATTCTTTAATATTTTTTTGTTAACACACTCACGCCATTACACTCCACTGCTTGTTGCCACTGTAGTTACACCTCTCAGCTAATTAACACTCTCAAGCCAAATTATAGTCAACCCATGGCTACTAGTTACTACTGTTACCTCCTAGTGTAATTAACATGATCAAACCATTACACTCCACCCCTTGAATACTACATTATGTTTAAGATTTATATTTAAAAATATTCTAAATTATTATATATTTCTGTAACAAAATTTAATGTAAATTTTTAAATTAATTTAAATATCATTTATAATTATATTTGTAAATATTATAAGTAAATGTATATTTGTGTAATAAAATATTATAAAATAATATATTATGGTGACAATGTTTTGCATGAGATATATTTTGTATACTTAATTTGACATATTCATAGCACCAATACCTAATTTTGAGTGTTAAAAAGCAACATGACAATGACTAAAGGAAGACATTATATACATTTACACATTTTGTCCTCCCTTACATATAATAAATCCATTTAATAAAATATTCCTCTTCATTAAAAATAAAATGAAATAAAAAAATTGATCATAACTTCTTAAATTCATCTCTTTCTTATTCATAGTAGTTAATATAAAAAAAAATTTAATTAAAATTTTTGAAGTGCCATTTTTTTACAACAAAGAATGACAATGAGTTTACAACCCAATGACTAGAGGAGTAAAGATTTTTACATGTAAAAGAGATTCATTTCGCTTGACTGCCACAATGAAAATAGAAATACAAAAGTCACCTTTGCCTTCATTAGGATACACCTTCACTTGATCTTTGAGTGTCTCTTCCCTTACCTCTACATGTAACGCCCCACCAAGGAACCTAGAGAATAACACAACTATGCTATACAAAAAGAACTTTTTTTTTTAAAGAAAGAGATGACAAATAATGTGAATCATAGCTACACATAACATTCAATTTAAGCTTTATTCTCTAGGGTTCCATGGTTGCATTACTAAAAAACTAATAACAAGATCTAACCAACATTATGAATTAACTAACAACCATAGTTCATTCTACATATGATTGCACCAAACAAATAAACACATTCAATTCCAAATTATATCATCAGATAAGAACATCAGGATCCTACATATAAGATTACAAGTACATACACAATTTCCTTTACATGAGAGTACACAATTACATTGGTTACAATATCACTTTTCTAATTACAATGGAGTACATACATCAAGATAACAATACATGTTTCAATTGATATACAAGACTAGAATATGAAAATGAATAACTATCTCCTCAAGCTAGAACAAGATCTGAAATCTACCACACAAGGTACATCCCTCTCGCACATGAACAACAGCAAGGGAAACCAATGGAGATAAAAGCACAACCACCCGACCATGTGGAACCCTAAGGTCCACCCCCGTGCTAGGAGATAACAATAAGGTCCCACTAAGAAAATAATCAAGAAGACAATAGGCTAACAGGTGCAAGGACTACACATGACTCAAATACAACACCGGTCAACAAAGACATCACTAGAAACTCAACATTACTTCCAGGGGCAATCATGCAACGAAAGGGGAAAACACAAATTAGGTAGTGCTAGGCTGTAGTAGGGAAGAGTGTCATCGCATGGTCTTGACATGGGTTATCCTGATAGTCTCTCACTAGATGTCATTCCCCATCTATGGTTACTGTGACAATCTCTCACTAGATGTCGGCCCCATAGGGTGACACATGCGGAACCAACATTCCTTTCATGGGGACAAGGAAATTGATTTGGCCAACCATGGCCTTCTCATCCCATCCTTAGCCTGAACGAGCACTACAGGCATTGGTGAGGCATCCAATTATCTTGATTAGTGTGAAAACTACCCAACTCTCAAAATTTATTATTAAGTTATCACTGGATTAACAACTTCCAATGGGTTACCCTGGCAAGCCACTTTGGGCACTGGGCCCACATTGAAACCCACTCCCCTACCTGCATCTAAAAAACCCTATCCATCAAGCAAGACATTTACCATCATAACGACAAGTATTCATAAACAATGCAAGGCATTTACCTTCTTACATACTAAACATAATCACAAGAATCAACTCTTAAATTATTGCCCCAAAACTTCCAAGTGATGCAATTACAATGATCATAAACAAAATACTTCCTCTTTTACAAATACCAAGGTCTCGTACACAATACTAAATAGAAGTTCAATACAATTAAATGAACAAACAATACATCCTTGAAGGAGATTATAACCTCATCATGATGCATTTTCAACACAAAATATACATCATTTCACATTATCGTTTACCAATACCCACTTACATAAACATGAGACAACATGCTCTTATAACATCATTAACTCAAGACACCTAATCAACATAATACATGAAATCAAAACATAACATCCTAGGCCTCTAGATTTTAACCTTAACAACATGCACATATATCCCCATTACATCCAATGTTCTATCTCACATAATTTCCACTTACATAATGCAATTCAACTTGCAATAAAACAATTATCTAGATGGAATACTTATACACAAAATTTCAAATACAATATTTATATACCTAATTCCAAACCTATTAAACCAATTTTCAACTTAACAAATCATTATAAGGAAATTGTACTAAAAATCAATATCAATTTAAATCATTGTCCCAAAAGTTCATAGTAGAGCTATATATAATTGAAAGCATATACACCTACAGTAGCATAGCTAAGAAGATATATATCTTTTAACTTGTTCAAATTATCAAAACTATCATTTGTTACAAACACATCGTTTCCACTGATAGTAGATTTCTATTTTACTTAACTAAAAGAAAATAATAAGGGATCTTTCCAAGAATGAAATTCTAGTAAAAGAAACTTTCTAATTATGAAGTCTGTCAGATATAGTAATTATAACAGTCCTGCTAGATCTATATGCAAAATGAGGAAGTATGCACAAGGCATGCGGCTTCATGGAATGAGATGGCTGTAGGATATGCACAAAATGGGTTTGTTGAAAATGTTTTCAAGCAAATGAAAAGGCAAGTGTACATCGCATCATAAGTAATCCAATTCAAATAGCAGTGTTGTTGTAGATACTCCTAATCTTGTATTCATATGTGATCTTTAGAGGTGCAAGCATAAAATTGCTATATATATATATATATATATATATATATATATATATATATATATATATATATATATATATATATATATATATATATATATATATATATATATCCTTTCTAAACTAGTTTCCTCTCTCTTATAAGAATGTAAGGAAAATATAATAAGAAAATGTTACCTTTCCTAATTCTACGGATGTTAAGAGAAAAGACAAACTTTTCTTAAGTACTCAACTTCTAAGCTAAGAGGGAGATGCCTCAGAATGCCAATTATAAAATAGAACTAAATACAAAGGCATCTACCATTATACGAATCTAGTTGTTTCCTTCGCAAGTGAAATATTTTTCTATCTACAGGTCTATGTTTGAAGAATAATATTAAGATTATACAAAGAAGATCCACATCCAATAAGTGTATAAAGATTATGGTATAATACTATTGACATGCAGAGGAAATAAAAGAATGGATTTAAAGCCATTGTCATGTAGAGGAAAATTATTGAGTGGATGGAACAAAGATTTTATTCTATGCAAAAATAGCTCCCAAGGATGGCATCTTGGTGGCTTCACTGCTAATAGATTAGACTCCTTTGGGTGAAAAGAATCTATGCAAAGATTTCATAAAAATCTAATGCTATTATTTGGTAATTAGAATCATATGTGAATATAATAACTTATGCATATTTTTAGCAGATATGCTCACAATCTATCATGGGCACCAAGGTTGGGTGAAATAGCTCAAGATCTTTCAAGCCATAGAATGTAATGATGGCTGGATGTGTATAAATGGATTGCAAAAGTTTATATAACAGATTATCATCACATGGGATATAATGATGTAGGATATGTGCAACATGGATTTATTGAAAATGCATTAGAAACTTTTAGGCAAATGTGATTGGCAGTTGTAAAGTGAATTCCACAACCTTTGGAAGTATCCTCCCTACCTACACACATGATAGCTTTGGAACAAGGTATGGTCATCTATCAAAGCAGATTAGGAAAGGGATTTTGTTAGATATTATAGTTGGAAATGCTCTGGTTAATGTATATACAGAAAGTGTAAGCCCAAACAAGGCTGTGAACTGCTATGGCAAAATGCCTCATAGAGATGTCAGCTCATGAATGCAATAATTGCAGGATATGCGAAAAAGGATTTGTTGGAATAGCCTTAAGAAACCTTTAAACAAATGCAACTGTCGGGTGTACAGCCAGACTCCACAACCTTTGCCAGCATCCTCTCTAGTCTTTAATAAACATAAAATGCATTGGCCTCATAACATACTATTATCAACCTCATAACAAGAATAACTCTATCTCAAAAGAAACAAGGATGTCAGCCTTACTTAAACTTAACATCTTCTAGACATAGACATAATATTGGCCTTTCGAAGGCAAGAAGAGATTAAAAACTATAGTTTCAAATAGCTCGAACAAGATAGGGATATAACAAACCTTTATACATATAGATATAATCAATTTCTTGGCCAAGGTATCAATCTTGCACTCTAAGCATGTTAGATTAATGTTCATAGTATTGAATTCCAATATCGGTGGCATATTACTTTCTATAGTATTAGCCTTGTAACACTCAACAATAATTTAATATCAAACTCCAACTACGTTTT
Source organism: Cunninghamia lanceolata (assembly GCA_027924645.1). Taxonomy (NCBI): domain Eukaryota; kingdom Viridiplantae; phylum Streptophyta; class Pinopsida; order Cupressales; family Cupressaceae; genus Cunninghamia; species Cunninghamia lanceolata. Next base: position 16,375,933 of record BSBN01000112.1, on the reverse strand, counting down.
ACTTCATCAACCTTACAAAACTCAAACATAGAGATAGAAAAGATCTATTATACAATGAACATTGAGATAGGCATATACCAAACCTTTGCTCATAGTCAATGAGTTTAATAAAAGCCTAAAACGTGAAAACTCATACCTGATGGATTGCTAAAAAACTTTTTCCTGGAAGAACTGAGCTCGATGGCTTGCCCTTGGCATCACCACTAGAGATGTGCCAAAATTTTCCAGCTCAATGCTTATCTTCCCATAGACTTGCATCCTAAGAGGATCAAGGAATATGTTGGTATGACTATCAACAATTTTTAGAACCTTTCCCCTCTAAAAATCTATCCCTAAGTAATATATTTCTTTTCTGGGCTACGTTGATGCCCCTCTAACCTCGACTAACACAATGCTTTTCTAATCTCTCCTATCACAATATTGTTATCCTTTCCCCAATCTCACAAATCCTCACTCCTATATAGAAAATTTGACCCCCCAACTTCCTGCTCAAAATCTCCTAATAATAGCCAAAACCTATCTATTTTTAGAGAGAGAAATCCACAAAAATCTTCCAAAAGATTCCTCTCATTAAAGGCAATAAATTTCACCTTAACACCTTCTTACAAATTGCTATTTTTATCATTTACAACCAGCCAATGATTCCTTTCTAATTTTATTTATTTTAGTATTTTCTATATATATAAGTTACATGACAACTCATAAATATTATTTATTTTTAAAATCACTTAACAAAATATTTACTTGTTTATATATTATTTTTCATATTAGTTTTATCAATTATATTTTCTCATATAACTATAATTTGCATACAAGCATTTATATTTATTAAAATATTGATCAAACAATCCTAACTAGATAAATCCAAATGTCAAACAATACCTAACCTCTAAGCATGATCGCAAAGTATGACCACAACAACAGTGACTGACTATCATGACCAAACCAACGACATTGACTAGGAGCAAAACAGGATACTCATCCTCTTCAAGGATGATGGCTAAGCTAGGGGACCATATGTTATCTCCATTCAACAATTTCCATTGGTTTTAAGGCATGCTCAGACCTATCAATTCAGGTGGAGTTGATGCCTGATACCCGCAACCTACAACACACAACATGGTCTATGCACAAGTATAATAAATATCAAAACATCATGGAGTGAAAGAGAATTGCAACATCCCTAGATGCTCACAAATGAGTGGTATGACATTGTCTCTTTTCATACCACACAATAAGTAGATCATCCTATAATACATAATTAATCGCATAACAATCAATTCTAACATATAACAATCATAGTAAGATCAATCATCATAATCACGTGAATATGAAACAATGTCAGAGCATAAGAATTATAAGTGTCGCAACAAATATTATCACTAAAACATGATAACTGTCATATGAAACCACACATGAGGATAATCAGGAATGTCACCAGCATGAATGTAGCATCTACCAACATCATATAATGTACAACATAAACTATCTAACATACCCTAAATATTCCTATTATTTTACCTTCATCTTCATGCTCCTTAGCCAGACCATCTGCACCTCCAAGATGAGAATGGAGGGACATTACATCCTCCTCCCCTAAAACTTGACTTACTCATGGAAGTCATAGACTAAAGTGGAAACATAACATATTAGTATTACAATTTTCTATTGTCAACATACGCATCCATATTAAGCAATTGTTCATAAGATAGGCATAATCGTTTAATAAAGACAAGAAGGACATCAATTCTTCACCTTTAAGACATATCATGTGATCTACTTATAACCAATCACACATATTTTTAGAATTTCAAATGATTTAGGGAATTGCATTCACATATTAACAAGGAAGAATGCATCTCATCTCTTATTTCCACTATGGTTCCAACTAATTACCAAACATGCAAGTACAATTCTCTGTGGAGTCTTCCCTTGTACATACTATCAGAGGCTTGAAATGAACATGGTAGAAACAACACTTAACACAAAACGGGGCCAACAAAAACAAACATTCAGAATAGCCACCATAGAAATTATTGAAAAAGTGCAAACCCAAGTGCGGGGATAATCAAATCCAATCTTAAGTCACAAAATGCCGACAATTTTCAACAATAAATCAAGTATAAAGAAAAGAGTTTTGGTGGCCACTCCTATCATAAGAGAGTTCAAAGAAAACAAATTCACTGTTATCCTACAAACAACACATGAAACAACTATAAAAAATTCCAAAGAAACCAAATTACAAACAAATCCACATCACGATGTGGCTAATTTTAGCCACAAAAGGGAGTATCCACTACCCAACACCCAAGGACACAAGGTCTAGAATGCATTAGAGAATGTACACCAAACACATAGAAAATTAAGTTATCTACATCTTCATATCTAAGCAACTTTTATACAAGGATTTAAGGCAACACAGTCACTACTTATTTACAAAAAATTTCTATCTTTAATGCAATACAATTTATTTTTACCAAGCTATGAACATATGTAATTACTTCTATATGTAAGAAGATATTTACAGAGGGAATGTATGATATCACACACAAGAATAATTCAACACTCTAATTGACTTACATTATCACATTCATGATCTCATGGGTCCAACACAAGCTCCAATTTGATCTCCTACACATGATTCTTACACATGCATACACAATGATAACTTTCATAAACCACAACAGAACTTCCACATGAGGTCATGACTAGCTAGGAGATAGATATCAAATTATCAAGCAACCACTTAAAGATACCCCACACATGACAACACCACATAACCACTTGACTCGTGATGCATGATGTCACCGAATGATTAAATCATTCCAATACTTACACGTATACAAAAACAATGCAATAACATAAAGATGGTATGGTACTCCCACACCCATAGCTAAACATAACTCCCAAGTATGATTACTTAACCAAACCAAAGAGCACAAAACACCACTAGCCTTTCACAACACCCCACATAGAATACATACAGGATATTCACATCACTAGAGGGAGAAATACCACACTCCTAATTACATGCACTATTAGTAACCATGCTTCTTTCTTCTAAAGCACTAGAGACCACAAGAGGAACTCAAGGCCTCAACAAACCAACAAGCACTAACATTCAGGAAACACATATTGTCAGATATGTAGTCACGTCTTCAGAAAGAAGGAGAGAGTGTTGTTATATGGAGCCTAATCAGACTCAGAGGTTAAATTTTCCCCACTTTTATCAGTGTGGTTTCTCCCCAAATTATTTAACGGGGCAATGCAGGGGGGAGAGAGCCCCTTCGGCGGGGCTCAGGGAGTTATCCCTCAGTGGGGGCCTGGGGGCAGAGCCCATGGTGGGGGTTTGGGGGCAATTCCCCCAAAGCAAAAAATTGCCTATTATTTTATAAAGGTGTCGAGAGTTATTTTTATATTGGCCGACATAAAAAACCCTATTTTGTAACTGACATAAGGCTTGATAAAAGTAGCTAAGGGTTAGGGTTTCTATTGATATATTGTACCATTTGCAGTAGTATTGAGTTGCAAGGATTGCTGGTTGTAATTGGTTTGATTTACTAGATAATAATATTGGACTCTCTATTGGTGGATGTAGCCCAACTTTGGGTGAACCATGTTAAAACTTGTCTCTCGTTGTTATTATTTTTCTGTATTTCCATTCCTTTGTTTAATCTTTATTTACATTTAATTGATATCTTCTACATACAATCCCTAACAAGTGGTATCAGAGCGGGTTGTGTTTGATTATCATCTACAGAAAGGTCTCATGGTTGAGTGGGAGAAATGGTGGATGAGGGTAAATTGAAGGTAGATAAATTCAATGGGCAGAACTATTAGTAATGGAAGATGTAGATGGAGGACTATCTCTATCAGGAGGATTTATGAAGGCCATTGGAAGGAATAGCCAAGAAACTAACAGCAATGACTGATGAGGATTAGAATTTTCTAAACAGAAAGGAACTAGGAACCATTTGGTTGTATCTGGCACCATCTATGGCATTTAATATAATAGAATCAACCACAACAAGTGAACTGATGAAAACTTTGGCTAAACTATATGAAAAACCCTCAACCTCAAATAAGGTATTTCTCATGAAGTGTTTGTTTAATTTGAAAATGATTGAAGGTGGATCTGTGATAGATCATTTAAATGAGTTTAATACGATTACCAGTCAGTTAACTTCTGTAAAAGTTAAATTTGATGAAGAGGTGAGGGATCTCTTGATATTATGTTCTTTGCCAGAAAGATGGAATAACTTGGTAATGGCTATAAGTAACTATGTCTCTGGTTCAAATACTTTGAAATTTGATTATGTTGTTGGTGTTATCTTTAGTGAGGAAATGCAATGGAAAAGCTCAGGAGGGTCCACATCAGGTAGTGTTTTGAATGAAGAAAGCAGGGGCAGATCAAAGGACAAAGGAAAAGGTTCTAGAGGTCATGGGAAGTCACAAGGAAAATCAAAAGACAAGAGATCCCAATCCAGATGATAAAAGGATTGCTGGTACTATGGGAAACCAGGTCATTTGAAGAAAGATTGCTAGTCTTAGAAGAATAAAGAAGGAGACAAACAAGAAGGCAATAAGGAGGCAAATGTGGTAAGTAATAAATCTAAAGATGATGCTTTGATTCTTTCCCTAGATAGTGTTGATTATTCATGGGTTTTAGATTTAGGGGCCTCATTTCATACTACACCCCATAGAAGTTATTTTCTTGATTATGTCTAAGGGGATTTTAGGCTAGTTTATTTGGGAGATAATGAACCCTATCAGATTGTTGGAAAGAGAAGAATTAAGATTAAGTTACAGAATGGGAATCATTGCCTACTACAAGAGGTAAGGCACGTTCCAAGTATGAGTAGGAATTTAATTTCAGCAGGGCGGCTAGCTGATGAAGGTTGCATTGTTACATTTACTGATAAAAATTGGAAGATTTCAAGAGGTGCCTTAATAGTAGAAAAAGGTGTGAATGTAGGCACCTTATATCTTTGTACAGGTCATATTGTTCCTTCTATTTTAGCTGTTGCAGAGAAAAAATAAATAGGTTCAGGAACAGTTGTTGCAGGTTCATAGGAAGAGACTGAAACAGTTGCTGCAGGTTCTGAGACAACACTATGGCATAATAGACTTGGGCATATTAGTGAAAAAGGTATGAAGGTACTTCATTCTAAGAAAGTTTTACCAGGTCTAAAATGTATTAATATAGATTTCTGTGAAAGTTATGTGTATGGTAAACAAAAGAGAGTTAGTTTTCTCAAGGATGGGAAGAAAAAGAAAGATAAAAAGTTGGAGCTTGTTCATATAGATGTATGGGGACTAGCTCAAGAATCTTCTCTCAGTGGCTCTCAGTATTATGTTATGTTAATAGATGATGCAACTAGGAAGGTTTGGATTTATTTCCTTAGGTAGAATCTGATGTATTTGAAACATTTAAGAAATGGAGAAGCTTGGTTGAGAATGAGATGGGTAAAAGATTAAAATGTCTCAGATCTAATAATGGTGGTGACTATTGCAGCAAAGAATCTGAGGATTATTGTTCCTTTAATGGAATTCATAGGCAGAAAATAGTTTGAGGGACTCCACAGGAGAATAGAGTGGTTGAATGAATGAATAAGACAATAATGCAGTGTACAAGGACCATGAGATTGCATGTTGGGCTGCCTTTAAACATGTGGGTAGAGGCTATCAACACCGCTGTATATTTAATTAATAGAGGTCCTTTAGTTCCTTTGGGTTGTGGTATTCCAAAGGAAGCATGGACAGGTAAGAAGGTGAGTTATTATTTTCTCAAAACCTTCAGATGTGAAGCATTTACACATGTAGAATCTAAAAATAGAACCAAGCTAGATGTAAAATCAAAAAAGTGTACCTTCATTGGATATGACATTGATGAATTTGGTTATAGGCTTTAGGATTTTAAAAACCACAAAATTGTGAGAAGTAGGGATGTTGTATTCAATGAGAAGGTGTTGTACAAAGATTAGTTACAACAGCATGAGAAGAAAGAAAAGAATTATGTGGTGCTGGATGATACTTTAGATAATGATGTTCTAGTGCTTCCTCATGCTCCGCAACAACAATAAAAAAAACCACAAACTCTAGTGAATGTTAGATGGTCAACAGGGCTAAGTAGACCTCTTTAAAGGTTTTCTCCCTCTTTGTATTATATTTTGTTAATAGATGATGGTGAACCAGAAGGGTATGGTGAAGCTATGCAGGTGGATACAAAGGTTCAGTGGGAGCTTGTAATGAAAAAACAAATGGACTCCTTACTGAAAAATTAGACTTGGGAATTATGTAAGTTGCTCACAGGTAAAAGGGTTTTACCAAACAAATGGGTTTATAGGTTGAAAGAAGAAGATGGAGGTAAGAAAAGATTTAAACCCAGGTTAGTTGTAAAAGGATTTGTACAGAAAAAGGGCATTGATTTTGATGAGATTTTTTCTCTGGTTGTTAAGATGACTTCTATTCATACTATTTTAAGTATTGTGGCTATTGAATATTTGCATTTGGAATAGTTAGATGTGAAAACTACCTTTCTCCATGGTGATACAGAGGAGGAAATATATATGGAGTAGCCTCAAGGATTTGAGGTCAAAGGTAAGGAGAAATAAGTGTACAGATTGAAGAAGAGTTTGTATGGCCTGAAACAAGCACCTCAGCAATGGTATTTGAAATTTGATAGTTTTATGGCTGAGCAAGGCTAAAGCCAGTGTAATTATGACCATTGTGTTTATTTTAAGAGGTTGGATAATGACAACTACATTATTTTATGTTTATATGTTGATGACATGCTTGTAGAAGGGTCTAACATGGATCACATAAGAGAGTTAAAACAACAATTAGCACAATCATTTGCTATGAAAGATTTATGGGTAGCAAAATAAATCCTTGGTATAAAAATTTGCAGAGATAGGAAGAACAAAAAATTGACTCTATCTCAGGATGATTATGTTGAAAAGGTGTTGCAGAGATTCTATGTGAAGAATGCAAAAGTTGTCAACACACCGTTGCCTAGTCATTTGAAATTGACTAAGGAGATGTGTCCAAAGACATAAGAGGAGGAAGAAGAATGTCCAAGGTACCATATACTTCAGCTGTAGAAAGTTTAATGTATGTCATAGTATGCACGAGACTAGATATTGCACATACTGTAGGAGTCGTAAGAAGGTATATGAGTCATCCCAGATAGGAGCATTAGAATGTGGTAAAATAAATTCTCAGATATTTGAGAAGTACATTTGATAAACACTTATATTTTGGGGGGCTCTAATACTGATTTACCAGGTTATGTAGACTCAAATTTGGAATGGGATATTGATACCAAGCAGAGTACTATAGGTTATGTCTTTACTGTAGGTGAGCCAGCAATGAGTTAGATCTTACAGTTGTAAAAGGTTGTTGCTTTATCCACCACAGAGGTAGAGTATGTAGTTGTAACAGAGGCAAGCAAGGAGATGATATGGCTGCAATCTTTCATGGAAGAATTAGGCAAACAATAGGCTAACAATTATTTGTTTACAGATAGCTAGAGTGCCATACATCTTGCAAAGAATTCTCTTGCGTTCAAAGACCAAACAAATACATTTAAGGTATCACTTCATTCTATCGGTGTTGGATGATGGATAGTTATGGCTAGAAAAGATCCATAAAGATGAAAATCTAGCAGATATGTTTATGAAGGTAGTGACAAGGGAGAAACTGAGCTCCTCTTCAGCTTCGGTTGGTCTTCAAGATTGAAAACAAAAAAAATCAAGACAGTAGAGTCCAGGATGCTTATTTCCAATGGGAGTTACAAGGTCAGCAATGTTATAATCAGTCCCCAAGTGGGAGATGATATGGTGTGGAGTCTGATCAGTATCTAAATGGGAGATTGTTGTTATATGGAGCCTAATCAGACTCAGAGGTTAAATTTTCCTCACTTTTATTGGTGTAGTTTCACTACAATACATAAAAAAAATCTATTTTGTAATTGACATAAGGCTTGATAAAAGTGGCTAAGTGTTAGGGTTTTTGTTTATGTATTGTAGCATTTAAAGCAGTATTAAGTTGCAAGGATTACTAGTTATAATCAGTTTGATGTATTGGATAATAATATTGGACTCTCTGTTGGTAGATGTAGCCCGAGTTTGGATGAACCACATTAAAACTTGTCTCTCGCTGTTATTATTTATGTGTATTTCCATTCCTCTGTTTAATCTTTATTTGCATTTAATTGATATCTTCTGCATACAATCCCTAACAGAGAGAACACATAGCAAACACATAAGTAAATCAAGGTATAAAGAATTTATTTCTTCCAGAATCAAAGAACAAGTCTATAAACTTATCAACCTTCTAACATCATACTAAGACACATAGGTGAGAGGTACTATTACCAACTCGCCACAAGGAGAGCAATGCTTGACCTAAAGTAACAACAAAAATCCAGAGGTCCCAATGTTGCACACCTAGCTTTGATACCAAATGTAATGCCTCGCCAAGGAACCCAGAGAATAACACAACTATGCTTTACAAAAAGGACAAATATTTTTTTTTAAAGAAAGAGATGACAAATAACATGAATCATAGCTACACATAACATTTAGTTTAAGCTTTATCCTCTAGGATTCCATGGCTGCATTACTAATGAACTAATAACAAGATCTAACCAACAATATGAATTAACTAACAACCATAGTTCATTCTAACTCTGATTACACCAAATGAATAAACACATACAATTCCAAATTATATCATCAGATAAGAACATTAGGATCCTGCATATAGGATTACAAGTACATACACAATTTTCTTTACATGAGAGTACACAATTACATTGTTTACAATATTGCTTTTCTTATTACAATGGAGTACATACATCAAAATAACAATACATGTTTCAATCAATATACAAGACTAGAATATGAACATGAATAACTGTCTCCTCAAGCTAGAACAAGATCTAAAATCTATCACAAGGTACATCCTTCTTGTACACAAATAATAGCAAGGGAAACCAATGGAAATAAAAGCACAACCACCCAGCCATGTGGAACCCTACGGTCCATCCCCCGTGCCAGGAGATAACATTAAGGTCCCACTAAGGAAACAGTCAAGAAGACAATAGGATAACAGGTGCAAGAACTACACATGACTCAAATACAACATTGGTAAACAAAGACATCATTAGCAACTCAACATTACTTCTAGAGGCAATCACACAATGATAGGGGAAAACACAAATTAGGGAGTGCTAGGCTACAGTAGGGAAGAGTGTCATTGCATGGCCCTGACATGGGTTACCGTGACAATCTCTCACTAGATGTCGGGCCCCATCTATGGTTACCTTGACAGTCTCTCACTAGACACCGACCCCATAGGGTGACAAATGCAGAACCAACATTCCTTTCGTAAGGACAAGGAAGTTGATTTCATATACCACAGTCTTCTCATCCCATCCTTAGCTTGAGCAAGCACTACAGGCATGGGTGACGCATCCAATTATCTTAATTAGTATGAAAACTACCTAACTTTCTAAATTTATTATTAAGTTATCATTGGATTAACAACTTTGAATGGGTTACCCTGGCAAGCCACTTTGAGCACCAGCCCCACATTGAAAGCCACTCCCCTACTTGCATATAGAAAACCCTATCCATCAAGCAAGACATTTACCATCATAACGACAAGTATTCATATACAATGCAAGGCATTTACCTTTTTGCATACTAAACATAATCACAAGGATCAACTCTTAAATCATTGCCCCAAAACTTCCAAGTGATACAATTACAACGATCATAAACAAAATACTTCCTTTGTTATGAATACCAAGGTCTCCCACACAATACTAAACACAAGTTCAATACAATTAAACAAACAAACAATACATCCTTGAAGGAGATTTTCACCTCATCATGATGCATTTTCAACACAAGATATACATCATTTCACATTATCGTTTACCAATACCCACTTACATAAACATAAGACAACATGCTCTTATAACATCATTAACTAAAGACACCTAATAAACATAATACATGAAATCAAAAAATAACATCATAGGCCTCTGAAATTTAACCTTAACAACATGCACATAGATCCCCATTACATCCAATGTTCTATCTCACATAATTTCCACTTACATAATGCAATTCAACTTGCAATAAAACAATTATCTAGATGCAATACTTATACACCAAATTTTAAATACAATATTTATATACCTAATTCCAAACCCATTAAACCAAATTTGAAGTTAACAAATCATTATAAGGAAATCATAATAAAGATCAATATCAATTTAAATCATTGTCCCAAAAGTTCATAGTAGAGCTATTTATAATTGAAAGCATATACACGTACGGTAGCATAGCTAAGAAGATATATATATCTTTTAACTTGTTCAAACTATCAAAACTATCATTTTTTACAAAAACATTCTTTCCACTTATAGTAGATTTCTATTATAGTAGATTTCTATTTTACTTAACTAAGAAAATAATAACGGATCTTTCCAAGAATGAAATTCTAGTAAAAGAAACTTTCTAATTATGAAGTTTGTTAGATATAGTAATTATAATAGACCTGCTAGATCTATATACAAAATGAGGAAGTATGCACAAGGCACGTGGCTTCATGGAATGCGATGGTTGTAGGATATGCACAAAATGGGTTCATTGAAAATGTTTTCAAGAAAATGCAAAGGCAAATGTACACCGCATCATAAGTAATCCAATTCAAATAGCAGTGTCATTGTAGATACTCCTAATCTTGTATTCATATGTGATCTTTAGAGGCACAAGCATAACATACAGATATATATATATATATACTAGTTTCCTCTCTCTGATAAGAATGTAAGGAAAATATAATAAGAAAATGTTACCTTTCCTAATTCTACAGATGTTAAGAGAAAAGAAAAACTTTTCTTAAGTATTCAAATTCTAAGCTAAAAGGGAGACGCCTCAGAATGCCAATTATTAAATAGAACTAAATGCAAAGGCATCTACCATTATACAAATTTAGTTGTTACCTTTGCAAGTGAAATATTTTTCTATCTACAAGTCTATGTTTGAAGAATAATATTAGATTATAAAAAGAAGATCCATGTCCAACAAGTGTATAAAGATTATGGTAGAATACTATTGACATGCAGAGGAAATAAAAGAATGGATTTGAAGCCACTGTCGTGCAGAGGCAAATTATTGAGTGGATGGAACAAAGATTTGATTCTATGGAAAAATAGCTCCCAAGGATGGTATCTTGGTGACTTCACTGCCCACAGATTAGACTCCTTTGGGTGAAAAGAATCTATGTGAAGATTTCATGAAACTGCAATGCCCTTATTTGGTAATTAGAATCATATGAGAATATAATAATTGATGCCTATTTTTTAGTAGATATGCTCACAATCTATCGTGGGCGCCAAGCTTGGGTGAAACGACTCAAGATTTTTCAAGCCATAGAATGTAATGATGGTAGGATGTGTACAAATTGATTGCAGAAGTTTATATAACAGATTATCATCACATGGGATACAATGATGTAGGATATACACAACATGGGTTTATTGAAAAGGCATTAGAAACTTTCAGGCAAATGCGATTGGTAGTTGTAAAGCGAATTCCACAACCCTTGGAAGTATCCTCCTTGCCTGCACATGCGAGAACTTTGGAACAGGGTATGATCATATATCAAAGCAAATCAAGAGGGGGATTTTGTCATATATTATAGTTGGAAATGCTCTGGTTAACGTATATGCAAAAAGTGTAAGTCCAGACAAGGCCGTGAACTAATATGGCAAAATGCCTCATAGAGATATCAGTTCATGAATATAATAATCACAGGATATGTACAAAATGGATTTGTTGGAACAGCCTTAAGAAACCTTCAAACAAATGCAACTGTCAGGTGTAAGGCCAGACTCCACGACCTTTGCCAGCATCCTCTCTAGTCTTTAATAAACGTAAAATGCATTGGCCTCATAACATACTGTTATCAACCTCATAACAAGAATAACTCAACCTCAAAAGAAACAAGGATGTCATCCTTACTTAAACATAACATCTACCAAACATAGACATAATATTGATCTTTCAAAGGCAAGAAGAGATTTAAAACTATAGTTTCAAAGAGCTTAGACAAGATAGGGATATAACAAACCTTTATACATACAGATATAATTAGTTTCTTGGCCAAGGTATCGATCTTGCACTCTAATCATGTTGGCTTAATGTTCACAGTATTGAATTCCAATATCAGTGGCCTATTACTTTCTATAGTATTGGCCTTGTAACACTCAACAATAATTTAATATCAAACTCCAACTATGTTTTACTTCATCAACCTTATAAAACTCAAACATAGAGATAGAAAAGCTCTATTATACAATGAACATTGAGACAAGCATATACCAAACCTTTGCTCAAAGTCAATGAGTTTAATAAAAGCCTAAAATGTGAAAAATCATACCCGATGGATTGCTAAAAAAGCTTTTTCCTAGAAGAGCTGAGCTCAATGGCTTCGCCTTGGCATCACCACTAGAGATGTGCCAAAAAGTTCCACCTCAACATTTATCTTCCCACAGACTTGCATCCTAAGAGGATCAAGGAATATGTTGGTATGACTATCAACGAGTTTTAGAACCTTTCCCCTCTGAAAATGTATCCCTAAGCAATATATTTCTTTTCTAGGCTACGTTGATGCTCCTCTAACCTCGGCTAACACAATACTTTTCTAATCACTCCTGTCACAATACAGCTATCATTTCCCCATCTCACAAATCCTCACTCCTTTACAAAAAATCTGACCCCCCAACTTCCTGCCCAAAATCACCTAATAATAGCCAAAACCTATCTATTTTTAGAGAGAGAAATCCATTGAAATCTTCTAGAAGATTCATCTCATTAAAGGCAATAAATTCCGTCTTAACAACTTACAAATTACTATTTTTATCATTTACAACCAGCCAAAGATTCCTTTCAGATTTTATTTATTTTAGTATTTGCTATATATATATATATATACGTTACATGACAACTCATAAATATTATTTATTTTTAAAATCACTTAACAAAATATTTACTTGTTTATATATTATTTTTCATATTAGTTTTATCAATTATATTTTCTCATATAACTATAATTTGCATACAAGCATTTATATTTATCAAAATATTGATCAAACAATCCTAACTAGATAAATCCAGATGTCAAACAATACCTAACCTCTAAGCATGATTGCAAAGCATGACCACAATAATAGTGACTGGCTATCATGACCAAACCAACGACATCGACTAGCTGCAAAACTGGATACTCATCCTCTTCAAGGATGATGGCTAAGCTAGGGGACCATATGTTATCTTTGTTCAACAATTTCCATTGGTTTTAAGGCACGCTCAGACATGTCAATTCAGTTGGAGTCGATGCTTGATACCTGCAACCTGCAGCACACAACACGGTCTATGCACAAGTATAATAAATATCAAATGGTCACGGAGTGAAAGGGAATCACAACGTCGTTGGATGCTCATGAATGAGTGGTACGACATTGTCTCTTTACACACCACACAATAATCAGATCATCCTATAATACATAATTAATCTCATCACAATCAATTCTAACATATGACAATCATGGTAAGATCAATCATCATAATCACCTATATATGAAACAATGTCAGAGCATAAGAATTATCAGTGTCACAGCAAAGATTATCACTAAAACATGTTAACTGTCATACGAAACCACACATGAGGATAATCAAGAATGTCACCAACATAAATGTAGCATCTACCAACATCATATAATGTACAACATCAACTTTCTAACATACCCTAAATATTCCTATTATTTTACCTTCATCTCCATGCTCCTTAGTTAGACCATCTGCACCTCCAAGATGAGAATGGTGGGGCATTACACTACATAAGCTTTAAATATCTTGTATGAAATCCTAAGTTATCCAATAATAGGTTCCTACAATTACATTTCTCTATAAATCTCAAAACCCTCTATATTCCATCCGATCTATGCTAATCCTACAACATCATTGTCTAGGAAACCACATCTCATTCATACATTACACTAAAAAGCTCCAATGCCTCTTCAACCAATCCATTTGGCACAAGCCTAAAAATGATGGTTATCCAAGATGCCATGTCTTGTTTAGGCATATCCCAAAATAACCCCAAGGCCTCATACACAAGCCCTTCTATGTATATCCTATGAAAACCACATTTCATTGTGACATTTGGTCAAACACTTTAAGTACATCCTCCAAACTCTCGTATTTTGCATACATATCAACTAGGGCAATCACCACAATGAAATCAAGCTCATAACAACCTACAACTATGCCTTATGAACTTCCATGCCTTTTTCCAAGGCTATTAGTTTGGCAAAGGCCAAAATCATATTGGAAAATGTGGACTCATTGGCTTGAAAAATGGAACACTACATTTCTCCAAATAATTCCAAACCTTTTTTGGCCTAAGAAATACCATGTCTAGAATAGGTTTCAATTCTATAGTTTTAATATGTCAAGTGATATATTTCTAAAAATAGTATGGCACCTTTGGATGCAATGAATCCACCAAGAACTAATATAATCAGAAGTGAAAATGTTCCAAATGTAATCCAACTCAAAATAATTGAACATTCCTTGTGTATTTTTTGTTTGCAAAGGATATTAAGCCTTGGTGGATATGGGGTTATTGAGAATATCCTCTCATGTATGCTTAAAATGCCATTGCAGTGAATGGATTTCTAGCAAATTGTTGGAAAAAGGTTAGGATCAAACTAAATTTAAAATCTCAAAATAAATTATGTCAAATAGTCAACATGCCATATTTATGTTCTATTTTAATACAATTCAAATAAATTCCTCTATTTGAATGTTATAACAAATGTCCATACCATATTTTGCACACTTATCAACATATTCCGAATCCACACCAAATTTGAACCTTAAAAAGGAGTATGGGCATTTGCTCTTATGGTTGAGGAACTTTTCCAATGTCATGATTGCAAATATCTTCAAAAAAATATGGAATGCAATTATTTTTGGATATACACAAATTGATTTGTTGAGAATGCTTCAAAAACTTTTAAGCAATGAAAAGTTGGTTCTTGGGATTAGAAGGAGGGTTTCTTTAAGACATCAAAATGATAGAAAATATGGTAAAAAAGATTCAAAAAAATAGAAATAAGATAAAAATAAAAAAATGGTAAACAAGATTGAACAAGAATTGAAAGAAGATAAAACTAATCAGTCAGATCAAGTTTAGGAATCTGAATAAATAAAAACTTGAAAATGTTCTTTTGGATATCGTTCCCAATTATTAAGAAATAGGACCATTTAGTTGTAGAATTTTTCAAGTTTTAATGTATGAGAGAACCAAATATGTACCATCAAAAGTATGAATTTTGCAGATTGATGATTATCCTATGTGGAGTAGACATTGATAAATTCAATTTTGATCATAATCTTCAAGCACTTGTTAATTAGTTCATTATAGTTCATGCAAGAATTGAGAGAGAAATAATGCATTTAGATGATACAAAGGATAAAGAAGCTAATGAACAATGTAAGATTATGATTTATGAGGATGTTTCTTTGGAAAAAGGTTACTTTATCATGCACCAAACTTTGAGAGCATTTCAAGCCTAAAATTTAACAAATGTCAAGTCAAGGCTATTCCCAAGTCCCTAAAAAATCTATCGAGAAAACTAGCTCTAAGCTTGCTAACTTCTGATAAATCAATGACTCAGATTCTAAAAGTGCAATTAGATGGTTAGAGGTCAAAATGAAGGGTTGGGATGACATGTAACATGTTAGGATGGTAAAACCATGCAGAATAACCTTATTAGACCCAAAAAAAGTGATTTCTAAACCCAAAAAAAAAGATTAAAAAATTGACACGTTGGGCTCCCTAGCCTAATGTAAAGGTGCTTGTTTAGGTCACATAGGTCCTCATGTAGATACAAAGGTGGTCAAGTATGATTTTTAGCCAAGAAAGGTGCTACAAAGTCACATGAATAGGTCATAGAGGCACTCAACTAGACCCTGCAAGCTACAAAAGGCTAAGAAACAACAAAAGATGACTAGATGAGGACCAAGGGGTCCCACTGGGCAAGCAAAAATGTGTATATAAGAAAATGAACCAAAAAAAAGTTAATATGATATTAACCTATTCCATGCATTAACTAATGCAACCTCATGATTGCACTAAAAGAATGCATAATACAAATGAAGTCAAATGATTAACAACATGTGCAAACATTGATCTTTAGATGTACTCCATGATGTTGATATGTTGATTGCCCCTCAAACTAGCAACATAACCTTGCATAACTTGGAGACTTGCAAATGGCTTGGTTGAGGTTAAATTTACATATTTTTGAGATGATTGATGGAGGGCTAAGATTAATTTGGAAGATCGAGGGTGGAGATTGGCTGAAAGGAATGGGTTGATGAGAGGCCACCAAGTGGCATAATTGGATTGGAGGACAAGAGGAATCCTTGGATTGAGGGGAGATCAAGGGTGGCGAATGGTCTTAGATAAAGTGAATGGAGAGGATCAAAGAAGGACAAAAGAACCCTTTATACTAAGGACTTGCCTATCCCTTTGTAAGACACCCATGTGATCATGTGGGTAAAAGCAAAATAGTGTGTCACACTTTCGGCTAAATAAACAATTCTGAGCAAAATGTTTAAGTGTGATTTGTTTACACCCAGTTTCATTACGCCTGAAACCACGTCGTGCCTATGTGGCTTTGTACATTTCCTAGCAAAACCTTATCGAGTGGTACATTTACGCCTAGTTAGGTTTCAGGCGTAACCAACATAAATAAAAATAAAAAAAGGTGAAATTATCATTTTTTTCCTGGATTGATATAGTTTTCTAAGTGTTCCTCCTGGAGCCCACGATGGACAGTGACCCCACGATGGCCAGCGACCCCACGATAGATAGCCAACCCACAACAGCCAGCCAGTGACTGCACTGCACTGCCACCTCCAGGTACCATGATTCAAGGCTTAAATTTGATAGTTGTATAGTTGTATTTAGGCATTTCTTCTATAAAATAAAATTAAAATTTTAAACAAACTGTATCATATGAAAGGAGAGATTTTGGACAAACTGTCAAAATTTATATAAGATTATGATGATTTAAATATTTGATTTTTATATGATTTACTTATACTAAAGCATGTCATAGTATTTCAAGAGCACCATTGAATAGATAATTGTCATAAAAAAAGAGATTGACAGGCAAAGTCGACTATCAATTTTAAGCCCTACGAGTTAGGGCTTAAATTTGATAGTTGTATAGCTATATTTAGGAATTTTTGTTATAAAATACAATCAAAATTTTAAACAGACTATATCATATGAAAGGAGAGATTTTGGACAAACTGTCAAAATTTATGTAGGATTATGATGATTTTTATATTTGATTTTTATATGTTTTACTTATACTAAAGCATGTCATAGTATTTGAAGAGTACCATTGAATAGATAACTGTCATAAAAAAAATTGAATAGAATTTGTTGTAATCGAGGACAAGTACATAACACAGGTAAGTTTCAATCATTACAAATGGGAAAATCTAAAAGAGAGAAAGAAAGAGATGATTTGGGAAAAGAAAGAAAATAATTATTAAGAGATTTAAAGTAGTCTCAATAGAAAAAACAAGATAGTTGATAAAAATTTATGATTTTGAAATTGAATTGAGTGAAGTTAAAAGGAAAAATGAAGAGTTAGAAGAAAGATTAAAATTGTTTGATGAGGTTAAAAAGAAGAATGAAGATTTGGAAGAGAAGTTAAATAGGTTAGAAGAAGAAAATAGTTGACAAAAAGATGAAATATCAAAGTTGAAAGAAGAGAATGGTCAATCAGTAGTATGCAATGAATGTCTAAGATTGAATCCATCAGTATGTGATGTTTCATGTGACATAGAAGACTTGGCTTGTTCATTAACTAGTTTATGTGATCTAGCTAAAGTTAAGTGTAGAGATGAAGATGATAAGGTGTTTGAGTTTAAAAATCATGTTAGTTGTGATGATATTGATACAAAGAATGTTGGTTTTAAGATGATGAAAAAGATGAGATATGAAGGAAAATGTTTAGGCAAGTTTAGACAAGGAATCAAAGAGCCTATTGAGCCAATAGTGAGGCCAAAGAATGAAGGTCTTGGATATATCACAGGTAAAGGAAATGATGTTACAAGTGTTAAAGGTTCAAGAAAATTTGTTCAAGGAATGAAATGTTCTCATTGTAATAGGAAAGGACATACAAAGGACATGTGTTGGGAACTACATTCATGTACCAAATGTGGTTTGAAAAACCATTGTGAAAAGATGTGTTGGAATAGTGAGTGGAAAAATGAATATATGACAAGATGCATGCAAATGAATTGTGGATGGAGTTTTGGATTGAATTGGCAAGAGATTACAGGTATGTTGAAAAGGTTGTTCAAGTATAAATGTTCATATGTAAGGGATAGCAATCTTGAGAAAAGTTTGTTGGTCTTGTAAGATGTCATGAAAAATAGAAATCTACAAATAGAGAGAAGACTTCCAGATTGAAATTCTAAAAATTTGAAGGTCAAAGTTTGAAGGACTGCCACAGTAGTTGTTAAGAGTTAGAGGAGTAAGAAAACCTACAGATCTTGAAGATAGTTTTGAAAAGGATTTGAGAGAGTCTGTAGACTTGGAACACAAAACTTGGAAGACAAGGCATAGAGAACAAAATTTAGGCATGCTAAATGCTGAAGCATATGTGGTAGAAATTAAGGGGGAGTGTTGGAGTAGTAATTTCTCTCACCAATGATAATTAAATGGGAAAAGACAAAAAAGGAAAAAGACAATCATAGAAAGAGAGATGAGTCTAGATGAGTCAAAGAGGTTTCTAGAAAGTAAGAATGATTATAGAGTTCTAGATAAGATAGGTTCTAGAGGTTAAGGTTTCTAGATGAGTTAAGAAGGATTGGAAGAGTCTAGTCATGTAGTAAGACCTTTATATAACTAGTATATATATCTTAAATACATCTGTCTAAAAGAATGTCAAGAGATATCAATTTGAAGCTATTTTATTTACTTAAGAGTTATTTACTTTACATTAGAACTATTTTATTCACTATATACATAATTGTATTAGTGTTTGTTCTTCTATATTTTTAGTTTGATTAATTATTTAATTATTTAAGGTTTATATTTGTGCCCATCAATTTTCAACTAAATTAACAAATAAAAAAATATCTCAATTTAACAAATCAAATTTAAACTTTTTATTGATTATTACACTACTACATTTTACTATTTTATAAATTAATTAAGACTGAAACCTAAAACATGTATAAAATTATGGTTGAAAAATTACATGAAGTATTGCTCCATTTTCTAACTTTTTTTTCTTTTGAGTTTTATTTACTTTCATGATGTAGAGACCATAGGCCTTACAAAATTGTAGAAAAAAGGATTTATCAAACAAAATTATAGAAAAAAGGATTTATCCAAATATGATGGAGAAGTGGACTTTGTTTTACCTACTTATTTTTAACAATTATGATGTAAATGGTTGTCAAATTTAAAATAAAATGTAAGTTTTTGTTAACACGCTCACGTCATTACACTCCACGCCTTGCTGCCATTGTAGAATCCCTCTCAACATTAATGAGGCATTTGTAATGATTGTATCAAGACATCAAAGGGCATAAAGTGTATGTGTAGCATGATCAAGTGATCATGAGAATGCTGTAGCATTCCATATATGAGTTATAATCATGTTTTGATGTAATGAAATGTGGTGCAACAACATGTAGTTGAGGGTAACATGATTGTGTTTCTGTGTGTTTGACATATGACTGAATTTGTGTTTTATCTCCATCCACTAGCATCACTACGAATTTGGAAAAATATTGTTCCCAAACCAATAGACTAAATATTTGTATACATCATAGTCCACCATTAGCTTTGTTTCTCGCAATACAAGAAAACACTTTATTGAAATGAATGCCCAACATTCACATTGTTTCCTAAAGTAAACGAATCTCTTCAGATTTAAAAGCCATAATGATGTTGTAGATACAAATATCAAACATAGACCAAATACTAATGCTACAACATTCATTAACATCCCATTACTTGTGATCAAAGCAATTTCAATTGCTTGATATAAAACAGATTATAACTGCCTCTATTAATAGAGGTCTTAGAACAATCTAGACATTCAACGCATGGTGAAAATAGACTGAAATTCATTTAAAGCACATGGTAAAAAAATCCAATGCACATGGACTGTCTATTGGTCAGTGGGAGCAAGTGAGAAGCTTCTATAAAAAATGACCCACTAAAGTTTGTTGAGTCAATGGGAGAAATTAATAATACCAACATACTCCCCCTTAATTTTGACCTCAAATGCTTTAGCATCTTCAATCCTGAAACTTTATTTTCTTCAATTGATCTGCAAAATTCCATACTCTTCCTCGTGTTGCTGCACTTTGCTCTTTGATATTATGATTTCGGCAACCTCTTTCCTATGATTTCTTTGAAACTAAGTGTGGATTTGGCTTCTGCAAGCCCACAATCTTCAAATCCTATAGGTTTTGGACTGCGGTCCAATCACCTTCTTTGTGTTGACAATGACTCATAATAACCAATCACCAGACTATCTGCTGCGGCAGATTTTAACAAACTCTCTTGCGGGCGGTTACCAAACCCTCTTTCTTCATCTTTATTCTTCAGAATACCACAGCAGTCAATTTCCACAATTTGTGACTTTACAAATTTCAGGTCTCCTTTCCGCAGTGACTCAACAAAAAATCCACAACCTGCGAAAGACTTTTGTAAAAACAAATACAACACAGAAAATTTAGCTTCTGGCGACTTCTAAGACTCTAAACTACGACTCCTATGATGGTGAACTTCCCTTCGTCTCCTACAACTTCTGGCAGCTTCAAATATCACACGGCCTCGGTTTTCCTTCCTTCTGTGATCACAAACTGCGACTTCTTTTTTTTGTTCATGTGATGACATTCTAGCTACGATAAAACCCTTGATCTTTTTTTGATTTCTGCAAATGGATTTAAATCTGGTGCACCTTCTGTTAGCGTTAATTCCAATTTTCTGTTAATGACGGCAGTTTAGATTAGTTAAACTTCTCCGTGATCTGTAACGAATGAAGTTGCATGCTTCTAACGTAAGCTGACCAAGGAGATCTCACCGCAATTCCTCCTGGGATTCCTTTCCTACAAAGGCTATATATCTGTAAATCCTTGCATTTGATTAATTGAAAACAATGAAGTTCAGTTGATGCCTATTCGTTTTTGTGCTTGGGAAATTTGTCTTTGCAGATCTCCAGAATTTCACATGGTATCAGAGCAGTCAAAGACATTTTCAAGCCATATGCCAATGCATTGAATTGCATCGGTTGACTTCTTCCATTCTCTGTGTTGTTTTGGCACGTTAGAGAAGCTTCACAAGAAGAGCCATACACGACCTCTCAGAGACAATGTTTGTCCGATTCGTGTTTATTAGATTCGCGTTTAACTGATCTAATCAGTCAATGGTGGCAAGTTTTTTCTGTAATCTTAAGGTTTCTATGATTGCAGGTTTTGAAACGACGCCCTGAAGGAGACGATGCGGCCAGGCAAGGAGATGACACCCTACAGCAAGGAGACAGCTCCCCAACTATGCCCAGCAGAACACCCAGGAAAGGCGACAGGCAGAAGATGCTGGCCAAGACAACGATTTCTTTCTCAGCGTGAAGGGCCTAGCGGTAGAAGTGTAAATTTCTGAGCATTCAAATCCCCTATTTTGAAGTGATGACCTGTATTGCGTGTGAGAGGTGTGTATGGTGTGTGTGAGGTCACATTCTGTTTTGAAAGGCCGAGGTTCTGCACAAAAGTGCCCAAGGCGCTTGCCTTTCTTCTGACGCCATGCCTAGGTATACTCTGTTCACTGTTATCAAACGCTAAGGGTGGCTTTCCAAGGCTGTGATCTCTTGCCAGGGGTCGCCACCAATCTGGCTAGTACGATTCTTTTGGTCAAGGTTTATTCAAACCTTTGATTGTTTCTCCTGGTTTTTCAACCCTCTCAAATTTGTAAGGCACCAATATCCTCTAGTTTTGCAAGGCATTTTGATACATGGGCATGGCAATTTTGAACCTTGTGTGAAGAAAGTCTAGGTTTTCTATGTGGTTGAAGAGGCCTGATCGTGAGCAGAGGGGCACTTAATTCCTCCAGAGGTGTGTAGAAGAAGTAATTGGGTATCTGTTATGCGGTGTGCATTCTAGAGTTTGAAATCTGCCACATAGAGATTGCAATTTGTGATGTTCTAAAACAATTCTCTTTGCAGGTACTAAAGAGTCGATCTCTTCATTAAAGGAGTCAATTTGTTGCATGTGAAGAAGTTTCCATTTATGCTTTTTTGCATTCATTATTGGGGGATTATACATGTTCTTTATAATCACGAACTGAGATAAAGTTCCATTTACGGGAGGTTAATCATGTCTCTTAAATACCATTTTCATCATTCTGTTGTTAGGCTAGCTTTAGAGAATTTTTTGTCTTGGAAACAAGAGATAAAGAATCACTGCCTTGAGTAGGATCTACTACCCTATCTCCTCGGACTCGTTCCTGAGCCAAGTGACTATGATGAAAAGAATGCATGGTTTAATAATAATGACATAGTCTATGCACTAATATGTCTTACTATTTCTGAGGATACTCTACATCACATAGAGCACACTGGGTGAGCTTTTACTACTTGGATCATCATCCAACAGTTGTATGGAGATATTGAATCTTCATTTGAAAATGATGTTTTCTTGGAAAACCAGGCTATTGATGATATTGAGACTTATGCTACCTCATCTAATTTGGACACATCTTGTATGGATGATCAGTTCAGTGATTCCCCATCAACACCACCTGTTGCATATCTAGATTCCAGAGATGCTTCTTCGAGAGCCTCCAGTGATTCATTACAATAGGATCATTTATGTCTTTTGGATTCAGTCTATTGAGACCAATTTCTACCAGACATTTCTTTTTTGTTTGTAGAATCCCTCATTTCAGATCTAGATGACACCATTAAGGACATATGTCTTCTCTTTGAGGACCACTATTTTGTCCTTGCATCTGTTGCTACTTCTGAGCTCTGTGTTGCTTCTTCGAAAGCTTCCAATGGCTTCTTGCAGTAGGGCATCCATAGTCTTCCTGATTTAACTTTCTGGGATGATCTCTTGACAGGAGTTTCAAACTTGTTTATGGAGATTCACATTTTAGATTTGGAGGACACATTTGAGGAGTTATCACTCCTCTTTGTTGACAGCCACATCAATGCTGTTGGCCCACCATCTTCATTGCCTTTGCAGCTTGCTCTATATCAGTATTCACAGGATCTTGGATCACCATCATCACTTTCTGACATGTGGACATGTGAGTAGTTTTCAGAGGCACACATCATCTGGATTTGGATTCCAGTATCACCCATCTTTTTGGATTCCAGTATCAAAACAAAATCTGCTACACCCTCTGTGCGCCTGCCCACTCACAGCTTCAAACGGCAAGGCAAAAGTGCTGCTTCAACAGTCTGCAGCTCTAGCACACTATTACACACAGAGATCCAACATTCTTCCTTTACATAGCTTGCAGTCCAAACTACAACCCAAGATTTGGTTGGCCCTAATACCAATTGTAGATACAAATATTAAACACGGACCAAATACTAATGCTACAGCATTCATTAACATCCTATTACTGGTGATCAAAGCAATTTCAATTGCTTGATACAAAACAGATTACAGCTGCCTCTATTAATAGAGGTCTTAGAACAATCTAGATATTCAACGCATGGTGAAAACAGACTGAAATTCATTCAAAGCACATGGTCAAAAATCCAATGCACATGGACTGACTATTGGTTGGTGGGAGCAGGTGAGAAGCTTCTATCATAAATGACCGAATGAAGTTTGTTGAGTCAATGGGAGAAATTAATAATACCAACAGATGCAGACATGATATCGCCTCACGCAAACAGCCAACACATTGTCATGACTGTTTATGAAATCTTCGATGCCCTTTCATTTGACCACCCACTATAACATGTTCAATGCATCTCAGTGGACCACTTTAATCACACTATTTGCTGATATTTGCTGATATTGTTGACATAAATCAACAGTCAAAAAAAATTCGACCAACTGACTGTTTTACAATGTGTCAAGACTGGTTAACCTCTTCCCACATCATGATGTTGCAAACACTAAAAGGACTCGATAGCAAATGTACTACCACAAAAACTCATAAATGCTAGACTAAAATGTTTAACATATAACACAACCAATTGGAAGAGCAGCCACAGTGAATAGACTACCAATATGAACAATTTCATCTTTTGAAATAAAATCCAACATATTACAGATCATATTCAAAAATCGCCAGAAGTTGTAATCATAATATAAGACTTTGCCAGCCCATATCCAACCATGCTAGTTGGAAAAAATCAACTACGCGATTTGTGGATGGTGAAGCATCCATTGTTTCAATAGAGTTTCCAACAGATACAGATTATAGTTATGACACATTTTTAAGTACGAAAACACCAAGTTATAACACACTCTCTAAAATAATGAATTGACTGTGAGAGTAAAATAGCAATAATAAAAGATATCCTGCAATCATAGATTCTCAAGAAATTACAACCCAGCAGGAAGTCAATAAATGGACTGCCGCATGAAAGATGTTTAAACACCCATTTAAATAGTTTCAGGCCAGATATCTCAAAGTGTTAAGATTATCC
Organism: Cunninghamia lanceolata; assembly: GCA_027924645.1. NCBI lineage: Eukaryota > Viridiplantae > Streptophyta > Pinopsida > Cupressales > Cupressaceae > Cunninghamia > Cunninghamia lanceolata. Next base: position 16,351,134 of record BSBN01000112.1, on the reverse strand, counting down.
TTGTCCCTTTCCAGGTATTGCCGCGTGATCAGGTCTTCAATTCGCTTTTTGATTATCTTGAAGTCGGGCTGCACGAAAAAAATTGTTAAATTTAGTAAACTAACAGCATTATTTCATAAGCAAAATAGTTCATTCTGCTACATTACATAAATTTAGTACATTAATGTAGCATCCAGTCCACAATTCACCTTGAACATTCCTCCAAGTTGCTCAACACACTCCATAACAAGCTGTTGGTGAGCTAGAACTTTTCTACTCTTCATAATTCTTGCAATTGACGCATCAATTGCATAACGTCTATCGTTATCCACGTCCTGGATAACCTTTTTCTTCCCATCCAATGGTGGTAGTGGAATCTGCAATCATGTAGAAACCATTTACCATGTGAACCTTGAAACACATTATTTGTTGTTAAAACAAACAACAAAACTGGTATACAATTGTTGTATTAGAGCTCAAACCTTAATTTCCCTATCCTTATCAGTGAACTTTGAATTGAATTCGAAGTAATCTGTTTGTGCCACAGTTTTGGTGTTTGGCTCTTTATTGAGAATTTTATGTTTTGCACACGAAAGAGAATGTAGCAATCTGACAATATCTTCATCTGTCAAATTCAATTGAGTCTTAACTTCTGTATAACTTAGCCTTTCTGATGCATTGAAAAGCAACAGTGCAGATGCCTGTGTATCATCGCCACATGGGAAGATAGTAAATTACTTAACAATAAGGGAAAAAAAAATGAATTCAATAAATATCAAGGAAAGTGATAATGATAAACATGATTTGTTCACTTTTATGATAAACATGATTTGTTCACTTTTCAGATTTATGTTAGAGCCATTCTATAACCCACCAATTACAGTTTCCTTTAGACGAAGAAAGTGTGTGTTGAAATCAGTGCATTCATAGAACTATGGAATGAATCAATGTAGGGTCAAAAAGATTAACCATGACATTGACATTAACCTTGCTTTAATAGATACTGAAATCAGGAATTTACAATATTAACTCTAGTAGGAAATGACCTATAATGCAATTTTATGTCAAATTAAACATCAAAATAAATCATAATTGAATAAAGAATCCAAGTGCCAGTAACAAACCAAAGAGGCAATTACCTGGTAAGTAGTAACAACAAGTTCCATAGGCTTAGGGTCAAACTTCCCATTAATATTACAAGTACCCAGAGAATATATCCATGTAAGCTTTCTATGCTTTGTCTTTGTCTGATAGAACTCGTTAAACACCTCTACGCATTTTACCTGTATTGCAGTAGCAAAAGTCAATAAGCTAAGCTGCTGAAATAGGTAGGTTTAAGAGGCATGCTGTATAAAAAAGGGCATACCATTTCAGCAGGCAGATTAACATCAAATGATTTGGAACTTGACCAAAACCCAGTTGTCAAAACTGTCACAGTCAAGTCTATTCCAGGATGTGCATGAGGATTTTCAGTAAGATAATCCTCAAAATGCCCTTGGTTCTCCTTTGCTAATGCTAAATCTGTAACCTACATAAAAGAACATAGATTTTGACACTGCGTTCAGTAAAATGAAGTTTATTGATAAGAAACATGCAGTGGAATTTTCTTGTTTAGGCAGATGTGGCATACCATGCCTTCCATTTTATAAGTAAACTGGCCACCACATTGTTGCTTCAATTTTGTCAATATGCTTCTCTCATGATCATAGTTTGTGCTTTTATCAAACAGAAGTCTACGTGCAAGCTTCTTCCTGCAATGTCAACAAATAAAAGTAAGTATCCCAGCACATAACAAGACTTGGAAGTTTAAAGACATCTAATATGGTATCCCATGGTCTATAGCATAACATTTCTAGTTCAACATGATGTCAAAATCAGATTGAATGGTTCCCCACAACCTTACATTAAAATCATTGACTGCAATATGTCCTCAATTGCCCAATTAAACTGGTATTGCTAGCTCCATCTATATAGGCAGTAAATCCTATACATGAATTGGTCAACGGGAGCTAAATGTGCAAGATCCTGCTGATGAGTTCCGAGGAAATTTTCATGAAGGTTCTAGAGTTCTAGTGCTTGAATCTTCCATAAACTCTCTACTAAGATGTAGATCTCATTCAACCCATCAATGATGAAGGTTCTAGAGTTCTAGTGCTTGAATCTTCCATAAACTCTCCACTAAGATGTAGATCTCATTCAACCCATCAATGATGAAGGCACCATGGATGTTGTAGGTGCAATTCAACTACGAGGAGTAGAGCACTATCAAGTCATCAAATGCTTGAAAAACTCGTTATGTTTGCACAATTTAATGTACAATTTTAAAAAATTGTCAACACTTCAAATGGTTATGTTACTGTGAACGAAAGCAAGCACTTACTGCAGATGGTTATGTTATTATGGAACGAAAGAAAGCACTTACTGCAGCTCTGATTTTATCTCACAAACCTGTGACATGTTTACATTAATCACAAAATTTTGGGAGATGCACTAACAAAATCTTAAAACCAGTTTCAACAATGGTCATACTATCAAGTATTTCAGCTAAAACAATAACTGTCATCAACGTGTACATAGGCCATCTGAATGTTTTGTTCGCAGCTATATATAGGGCAGGTAATTGGGTTGAAAGGTAGGTTTGCACAAATCAACTAAAAAAAAAAATCTCATGCAGTGTAAGAAAGATATTTAAAAAGAAAGCCAGTTGTGTGTTGATTAAAGTCTTGCTATAAGAATACTAATTTCAACACTGCAAAGAGCGTGGAAATATTCTTCATAAAATTCACTGGACCCCACAATTAACATCATGTTGTTAGAAAATGTAATCTCAACTGCTAGTTATTTTCCAGCTCACCTCAGTAAAGATTTTGAAATGATGCTGCATTAACTGTCTATTTACTCTCACACATTTTGTGGGTAGTAAAAATATTAATTTTATATTTTTCTCTTCCCTCCACCGTAACTTTTGGGTTTTAATATCTTTTGTTGCCATTTTTGTAAGAGAGAAGAATAGAGAAGGGCAATGTAGCTCTGAAGAAGTAAGAAGAAAATACAGCAGCGAAGCTCTGCTGAAATTGTTCCTGTTTTAATATATAAATATAAATTTGCTGTTGTCTATTTTCTGCTGTGCATTTTATGTGTGTTGTGAACAACAATCATTTGCTTTCTCATTTGTCTCTTATTGCTGTATGCAAATTTCAGTTTGCTCTGTTCTTTGAATTTGATGCTCTATTTTATATCAAATCCTTTGCCCCTTTGCCCACATCTGGTATCAGAGCCTTTGGTTCAAGTCCTTTGTCTCCCAACTTTTCTGGGTCTGCTCATTTCCTGTTTGACAGCTATCAATGGCTTCAACATCTGGTTCCACATCTGGTGCTTCTTTGTCTAGTTTGCAAACCCCCATTTTCACAGGCAAAAACAATGAGTATTGGTCTTTAACCATGAAAGCCCTATCTAGGTCTCAGGATGTCTGGGAGATAGTTGAGAATGGTTATACAAAATCAGCAAACCAAGCAACATATAATGCACTCACTCAGGCAGAAAAAGATCTTTTGAAAGATCAAAAGAAGAAACATGGAAAAGCCCTTTTCTACATTCATCAAGCAATGCATGAAATGATATTGCCAAGAGTTGCAGCAGCAACACAAGCAAAGAATGCATGGGATACACTACAAACAGCCTATCAAAGTAAGGACAAAGCTAAATCTGCAAAACTACAGATACTTAGAAGAGAATTTGAAAACATAAGTATGAAAGATTCAGAGTCTGTGGAGTTATTTTTTACTCGTGTTGTTGGGCTAGTAAATTAGATAAAATCTCATGGGGAAACATTAGAAGAGACAACAATAGTTGAGAAAATGTTAAGGGTTCTGCCTACTAAGTTTGATCCTTCAGTTGTTGCCATAGAGGAAACCAAGGATTTAACCCAGCTGACAATGGATGAATTGCATGCATCTTTGATAAATCATGAATATAGGCTGAACAGATCACACACCTCCATTGAGAATGCTTTCTCATCTCAGGCTTCAATAAGCCGTGGAAGAGGTAGAGGTAGATTTACTCCTAGGGGTGGACGAAGAAACACATTTAGAGGACGTAGCAGCAGTCCTGAAAATCAAGGTGGACGAGGACATAACAATGAACCATCTCATAATCATTCAGCTGGTCAAAGACAAGACAAGTCAAATGTTCAATGTCATTACTGCAAGAAATATGGCCATTATGTTTTTGAATGCAGAAAGAAACAACATGATCAAGAAAGACAAAATACAAATCCCCCATAAAATTCAAAAAAAAATTCTATGTTCATTGCATGCACAAAGATTGTTGAATCAATTTCTACAAAATCACCGATTGAATGCAATATGGTTCAAGAGAGTTCAAATGATATTTGGTATTTAGATTCTGGCTGTAGCAATCACATGTCTGGAAATTTAGAGTTATTTTCTAGCTTGGATAAATTAGTCACCTTAAATGTCACTCTTGGGAACAATAATCAAGTGAATGTTATAGGAAAAGGGACCATTGACATTCTAACCAAAAAGGGGGAGCAAAAAGTCATTCATGATGTTTTTTATGTTGCTGTTCTGAAACATAATTTAATGAGTATTGGTCAATTAGTGCAAAAAGGATATAGATTTTATATGAAAAATAATGCATGTCATTCTTGATAAATATCCTAGTACGACAGCTGATTGCAGAGGTACAAATGACAAAAAATAGAATGTTCCCATTGAGGTTGAAACCTAATATCAAATGTAATGCAGCTCAAGCACAAATTGGAGTAGTATTTAAAGCTGAAAATCTCTCTCAAGGTTGCTCCAAAATAGAACAAGGTATCTCCAGAAACGCAGAAGATGAAACTAAAGAAGATGAACAAAATGGTAATGTAACTATTCAAACGGCTTTTCAGTCAGTGGTGAAAAATAAAACATGGTTATGGCATTTGAGATTTGGCCATTTGAACTTTGGAGGTCTGAATTTGTTGCATAGGAAGAATATGGTTAAGGGGCTAACATTGATTAAGAAACCGGATAGAGTATGTGAAGTGTGCATATTGGGCAAACAGCATAGAGATACCTTCCTTGTTGGAAAATTGGAAAGAGCATGTAAACCACTTGAGATTGTTCACTCTGATATATGTGGACTGATGCAAACTCCTTCTATCCGAGGTTGCACACAATTTTTGACTTTTATTGATGATTATACAAGAAAGACATGGGTCTACCTTTTGAGGCATAAATCTGATGCATTTGGAGTCTTTCAATAGTTCAAGGCTCTTGTAGAGAAGAAAAGTGCCTACCACATCAAGATATTAAGAACTGATAGAGGTAGTTAATATAGTTCTAATGATTTTTTGAACTATTGCAGACAACATGGTATTCACAAACAATTTACAACCCATTACACAGCTCAACAAAAATGGTGTGGCTGAAAGAAGAAATTGAACTATCATAGATATGGCAAGAAGTATGTTGAAGTCAAAGCATTTACCAAATGAACACTGGGCTGAAGCAGTAGCAACTGTGGTTTATATTTTGAATAGATGTCCAACTACAAGTGTAAGGAATGTGATTCCTCAAGAGGCTTGGAGTGGTAGAAAGCACAATGTTTCGCACTTCAAAGTATTTGGATTTATTGCATATGCTCATGTGCCTGAAGAGATGAAAAGAAAATTGGACAACAAAGGTGAGAAATGCATTTTTGTTGGGTATTCAAAAGATGCAAAAGCTTACAAGTTGTTTAATCCAATTACTAGAAAAGTTATAATTAGCAGAGATGTACAATTTGTGGAGAATGAAGCATGGGATGGAAGTGTAGAAAAAATAATAAGTGTAGCAGCAGCTGATTCACATGATGATATTCATATAACTGATGAAGTGATAGAACAGCAAGTTATTCCTCAAGCAATAGCTTCTTCCACTCTCGGACATGGAACACAAGTTGTAGCACAAGCTACACCATCTTCTATAGTAAGACTTTCAAGAAATCAAAATTTTTCACCCACACAGCAAACTTCACAAGGAACACTAGTCATAACGCCATTAAGAAGTCCATCAAACTCAACTGATAGAAGCAGCTCATTGGATCCTACATTGGCAAGCTTATTGCAGTGAAAAACAACGAGTTTAAGAGATATCTATGAAGCTGATTTTAATGTTGAAATATCAAATTATTTTTTTGTTTTTGCTTTCTTTTCAGAATTTGCTGATCCAATGTCTTTTGATGAAGCAATGAAGGATGAAGCATGGGCTGAAGCTATGGATGAAGAGATTGAAGCTATTGAAAGGAATGATACTTGGGAGTTGGTGGATCGCCCAAAAGAAAAGGATGTCATAAGTGTAAAGTGGTTTTACAAAACAAAGTATGGCATGGATGGAAATGTGCTGAAGCATAAGGCAAGGTTGGTTGCTAGATGTTTCACTCAGCAGCCTGGTATTGACTACAATGAAACATTTGCCCTTGTAGCTCGCTTGGATATGGTAAGGACTGTTTTGGCCATTGCAGCCCAAAAGAAGTGGCATGTTTTCCAAATGGATGTAAAATCTGCATTTTTAAATGGTCTCATTGAAGAAGAAGTTTATGTCAAGCAACCAGAAGGATATGAAATTCTAGGTCATGAAGACAAGGTATATAAGCTGAAAAAGGTGCTCTATGGACTCAAGCAAGCTCCTAGAGCATGGTACAGTCGAATTGATTCTTACTTGATTAAGAATGGTTTTAGTAGGTGCAATAGTGAGCCTACTTTATATATCAAAATGGATGAACAAGGTAAAATGTTGATAGTTTGTCTCTATGTAGATGATTTGATCTTTATGGGAGACCTTTCTATAAGTTCTTTTAAGGTTGTTATGATGAAAGAGTTTGAGATGAGTGATCTTGGTCTCATGAAATATTTTTTGGAAATAGAAGTTAAGCAATCAGCAGATGGTATTTTTATTTCTCAGTCAAAATATGCAAGTGATGTATTAAAAAGATTTAATATGCTGAATTGCAAACCAGCCCCTACACCAGTTGTTACAAGATTGAAGTTAAGAAAAGAAGATGATGGTTCATTAGTTGATCCTAGATTGTTTAAAAGGCTAGTTGGTAGTCTCGTGTATTTGACTGCAACAAGGCCTAACATCATGTATGGTGTGAGTCTTATCTCAAGGTTCATAGAGTCTCTAAAAGACTCTCATTGGCAAGCTGAAAAAAGGATATTGAGGTACGTATGTGGAACTAAGAACTTTGGACTTTTGTATTTAGTTGTAGATGACTTCAAACTCGCTGGATACAAAGACAGTGGTTGTGCTGGTAGCATTGATGATAGGAAAAGTACCTCGGGTTATGTTTTCCATTTTGGAACAGGAGTTGTATCATGGGCTTCAAAGAAACAGCCTATTGTTACACTTTCTTTAGCAGAAGAAGAGCATGTGGCAGCCACAGCAGCTGCATGTCAAGCCGTATGGATGAGAAGAATGCTAGCTGAGTTGATGCATGAACAATATGAAGCAACAAAGATTTATTGTGATAATAACTCAGCTATTGCATTGTCTAAAAATCATATTTTTCATAAAAGAAGCAAACACACAGATACTAGATACCACTGGTGAAAGATACATTTGAATATTTGAGAAGTTGTTTGGGTGTTTATGCTGAAGGCAGATGTTCCAGAACTTTCAAAACTGTACTGAAGGTAGATGCTCCAGAAACTTTTGAATAAAGGTGGATGCTCCGGAAGATTGTTAGCTAGTTGAGATTAAGGGGGAGTGTTAGAAAATGTAATCTCAACTGCTCGTTATTCTCTAGCTCACCCCGTAACTGCATTTAAGGCAATTTAATTAAAAGCTTTTTGGAAAAGATTTTGGGAGATTTTGAAATGATGCTGCATTAACTGTCTATTTACTCTCACACACTTTGTGGGTAGTAAAAATATTAATTCTATATTCTTCTCTTTCCTCCACCGTAGCTTTTGGGTTTTAACATCTTTTGTTGCCATTTTTGTAAGAGAGAAGAACAGAGAAGGGCAATGTAGCTCTGCAGAAGTAAGAAGAAAACAGAGCAGTGAAGCTCTACTATAATTGTTCCTATTTTAATATATAAATATAAATTTGTTGTTGTCTATTTTCTGTTGTGCATTTTCTGTGTGTTGTAAACAACAATCATTTGCTTTCTCATTTGTCTCTTATTGCTGTATGCAAATTTCAGTTTGCTCTGTTCTTTGAATTTGATGCTCTGTTTTATATCAAATCCTCTGCCCCTTTACCCACATTTGGTATCAGAGCCTTTGGTTCAAGTCCTCTGTCTCCCAACTTTTTTGGTTCAATACTAATTTCAACACTGCAAAGAGCATGGAAATATTCTTCATAAAATTCACTGGTCCCCACAATTAACATCATGTAGTATGCTGTTATTTTAATTTATGATTTCAGTGCACCTGCCACCATTTCTCCCATGTAGTTTATTATAGATATTTAGGAGGAAAATCGACTAAAAAAGAAACAAATTACATTATCTTTTCTCGACATAATTGATGAAAGAAATGTTAACGAACTTGTAGCATTTCTGAGGAAATTTACCTATAAAATTCTGCGAATAAGTCTTTGTCACTGATGTATGCGAGGAACTTCACAGCCTGAAATAATATGAGACAATAAATTAGTGTATACAAAATCACTGGACAAGAGCCAACATTTAAGCTCTCAAACTGAAACGCAAGACAAACCTTTTCAAGTGTATCTTCAATATCTTCATCACTCAATTTTTCACTACCACCTTTTTTCAAAATGTTGTCGCACAATGTTACAAGCAATTCAGCACTTGTGCTTCCTGTAACAACTCCATTGTTACAAAACACCTCAAATGCTTTATTCAGTGCCTGTAAATGGAGTTACGAATCCATAAGAAAGCTGCTTAAACATTCTGCATAAAATCTATAAGCTTAACTTAGCCAACTTAACAAGCAAAAGGACAATAAGCAAATTATACTTTCACTTTCACTTACCCTGTGGAAAAGGTAATGGTTCATAAAACATTCACTGACATATTGCAAGTACTTGTCATGCAATTCAATAACTTTTCTCACGAATGCCTGAAAATCAACCTAAAGATAAAGACAAGTTAATATTCTACAAAATACATTGAGGAATGAAATTGCGTAAGTAGATATGTCAAAGCTAATCCCGTTGTGCAATGTTTGACATATACAAAATTCACAAGACCGTATCTTAGGCTTCACTGCTACAACATTTAAATGCCATGAATTCTATTCCATGTATTGGAAGTTACCGTAGTAAAAGAGATGCAAATAAGAGTTTACCTGCTCCTGTGCAGCAACCATGTCCTCCTTTTCTGCCTGGAGTTCAATGCAAAGTGGAACGAATGTCAGCTAGCACCTAAATAATGAAAAATAAAATATGAGAAATTAATCTGATCATAGACTAAAGAGAAAATAAATCATACTAGCCACAATTGCAAAATTACCTTTCTATTGGCGGCTGCATCTTCTGCATGCTTAACTAATGATGTTCCCTCATCAATTACGTGCTGCATAACAGAAAAGCATAGTAAGAAACAGAACCACACAGAAATTTACTCATCATCTATAGAAAAATCTTGAGAATTTGAAACTGGATGTTTTAGCAGATTTCCAATCAAAATGTATACCTTCTTGAAAATCCTAGCCAGAGGTTCCAAGTCTTCAGGTTCCCTAAAACTACAAAATATCTCATACATCGTTGAAAGATTACCCCACTGTAACAAAAGTGAAAAATGGTAGAACATTATTAACCATAAAAATATACTCAAAATCAATGTCCCGACTCCCATGTATGCTGCAATATTAAATTCGTAGACCAAAATCATACCTTGTCATCTCTTAGCAATGCATGGAAACCTGAAGGTTTCTGCTCCAAAAGTTGAGTCTCATACTGAGATAGTAGTTCATTTTCTAATTTCTGTGGAAAAGATCACAAATAATGGCAACTTTTCAACAATTTAAATATTTGAAACAAGCATGTCATTGTGCATGTCTTAGCTAATGGAAATAACTATTAATTGACAACTTTTTTATGGTTGATTGAATCCACAGGTTCTGATTGACATAACAAATGTTTAATAGTAACTCACTTTTAGCAATTTCTGTTCACTACTGGAATGCATATAATGTGCAACTCTCTCTTTTTCTCGCTTTAAACATTCCTTGGCCTGTAGTACAATAAAATACACATCAGCTTCTAGATTTTCAAAATTAAAATCAACATTGTAGAATCATGTTTTCAATTCTAGCTCCCCTTTCAGTGCTGACCTTGAGCATATAATCTTGGCAAGAATCTTCTAGAATCCATAAGGCAGCCTTTTCAGAATAGTAAGAAGCAGTGGCTTTCAACATAGCTAGTTCAAAATCCTTTTCATAGAAATCCATGCTACCCATCCCAATCTCTACAAAGATGCCCAGAACATTTTTTAACAAAGCTCGATCAATTTGTTCTCCTTCACGTTCTCTATCAATCTAAGATAACATTAGTGAATTAGAACTTATCTTGTTCATCAGAAACAACAATGTACAAAAATTAAGAACTTCTGATAATCCATTCATATTTGCACTAACATACCAGAGCTATCAGTGCATCCTTTACGTTATTCCTAATTTCTTGGTAGACCTGCGAAAAGGGAGACATTATTCAAAAAATTGTTAATGTTATTTGGCATATCTAAGCTACACATATATCAATCCTACTTATATAGGTCTTTAAGTGAAAAAAAACTTTAAGATATAGAATGGGGAGTGACAATATGAAGAGGAAGAGCTCAATGCTGGATATCATCTTATACTTACCAGATCACCAAAGCATGTTAAACTAACTTCATTTAGATATGGCAAGAAGCGCCTTGGAATGAAGTAGCAGTCCAAGTAGTGAAAAAAACGACGAAGCCACCGAGCCAATATTTTGTAATTTTCCCATTGCTTCACTAGTTCTCTCAACATAAACTCATCCTACTTCTCCCTTAGGGCTGGTAGAACCTGAGTTTAACAATTTAGACAATTCAAACAAAGACCAAGATGTATAGTCCAAATAATGAAGAACATCACTGTCCTTAAATTTAAAATAAAAAATTCCAAAGCTTTTCAGTCAACCAAGATTACATCCACCATCATGAGATTACAGTATAATAACACACAAATTATGGGGAAAACCTTGTTAGAAAATCTAATCTGGAGCGTGCAATTACTCCACCAACCCTATCAGAAATCTCCGTAGATCTCCTTCGTGCCGCACCTGACCAATTTGTAATTGCACTCAGCTAGCCTATCAGATAGAAGTTATTGGTGATCAGTTTGTTATTGAATGCTGGTAGGTAGATTTGAATTTTGTGTTTGAGTGGCAGAATTTCGAAGACAAGAAGGAGACAAAAAGGAAGAATGAGAATGAAGAAAGTAGTGTGAAGAGAATATTGTGAGCAACAGCAACACAGTAGTGCACAGCAGAAGAATGTTTGTTGCAGGAGCATAGTAGTGCACAGCAGAAGAATGTTTGTTGCAGCAGCAACATAAAGAATACAACAGTGAGGGAGTGCAGAGATTCGAGCTCCAGACAGCTCCAGACATGCACAACAATTAGTTAGAGGAATGAGCATTGAGCAGCTCCAAACAGAAAGGGGCAGCAGTGATGTCCAACAAGCTCCAGAGAGAGAAGTAGTTGTAGAATAGAAGGAAACAGAGTTGTAACTCTGTAGGTTGTATTTGTTGATTGTAAAATAGTTTTAATGATTAATAGAAATCTCTGTTTGTAGTGTAGTTTTGTTTGTGTCTTCTCTCTCTCCTGTTTGTTTATTCTTCCTTCAATAGTCTAGTTTTAGTACAAATCGCTTCCAACAAACCTTTGTATGTTGATTTCTTCATCCTAAGGATTTCAATTCCACAAGTGACAGACAGATATGCAGCCTAAAGATTTCAATTCCATGACACTATAATAACACTGGTTGCACAAAGCATGAATCCCACAACAATAGAAACCATCGTGCAAGAGGAAGGGTACAGAAAAATAATGGTTTGTGATGATATCCAGAATGAACAAACACAACAGTGATTACTATGTACAGCCATTAAAAAATTAAGTAGACAACAAACAATATTTACAAAATCAGCCCTAAGTCAAGATGCAGAGTACAGAGTATAAATCAGCTCATAACATGTTCAGATGTTAGTTTTGCTTAGCTTTAGTATACATTATACAATGACACAGAGTCGCAGACAAATGAGTAGAATAGCTTTAGCATACATTTGGAGCAAGGACGTGAAATGATGTCCAACCTATCACAATGCATCTTATATGTGTAGAAGCGTAACCATAAAACCCCAGAAAATGCTATGTAGTAAAAATGCTTTCTATATACAGTTACATACAGATACAACTTGCTAATACGACCATGTCAAACAAACATTAAACATTCCAACATGTGTACTTTTGCAACTACAGTATTTTGGAAGTCGTTGTCCATTATCTTTTTGCCAACAGTTACATCAAGCGTGTGCACCTGCGTTCCAGTCAGACAAGATCTGTAATAACTTGCTACCCAGAATCTCACAGAATTCTGATATAAATAGTATTTAGAAAATACATTAAATCACATAGGTGCATTTCCAAGACTTCTCAACTCCTAAAGTTCAAGCATCCACAGAGTCTGTGAAAATATGTTCGTTAAGATAAATGTATTGCCTAATTTAAGTAATGTTATGGGTGGCCTACCACCTTTTTCTGTTAAAACAAAAAAAAAATTAATGCATTGCAACTGGAATGAGGTCAGAGAAAAGTTTGGGTAAATCAACCTCAAAGATGTTAGAATAAAATTTAAGTTGCGTACTCACCTCACTTCATCCATTTGTGGAGATGAATGGCTTTAGTAGGCATCGACAGAGCAGAATTTAAACTCTGAAGTGTAGAATATATATTGTAACTCTAAAATGTAAGAAAAAAATTAAGAGGTGCATTTGCCCACTTCTTTAGCCATATGTGAAGATCAAGATGTTTTAGAATGTTAACAGCCATTAATATTCCTTTTGTGTTGACAGATATTTGATATTTTTTAACATAAAAGGAGACTAATCGAAAGGCATTTACGAAGAATGTTCAAGGCCCACAACACAAACTAATCATACTCAGCGTGTGCCCACAGAGCAGACTAATCACAAAGTATATTAAATCACTGTTAAAATCCTGTCTAACAGATGGTTATCTTCCCTCCAGCTATAACTACACAAACCCACAAAACTAGCACAAATACATAGATAACAAACTAGTAAAAAAAGCGATTGTACATAGATCACAAACTAGTAAAAAAACAAAACATCAGAGCTCTAGATAATAACTAACCATCGTAGTGATATAATCTTCAAAAGATTCCCTGTATCTGTCATAGAGTTGCCGTGAAAAATCCTGGGGAGGCTTCTGTGTACACATTTCATAAATAGTGCTGTATATCCAGTTAAGAATAGCAATTCTTTTTTCAATCAATAATAACTGTGTAAATGTTTTTTTTATCAATAATGTGTAAATGTTTTTTTTCATCTATAATAAAATTGTGTGTACACAATTTCAGTAATAGCTATTTACTCAATTTCAGTACTAAATTAAATATGTGAAACCTAGAAGTTTAAAAAACTTGTTCTGTAAATAAAGTCAAGAATAGCATAATCTGTATACTATAAATAAAGCCAAGAATAGCATCATCTGTATAATAAAAAAAAATTTAATAAATGAGATAAAAAAATTAAACCAGTAAAAATAAATAAATTGAGCTCTACAAGCATTATTGACCCAGAAACTATCAAAAACAAATCGCAAAGGATACTTAGAAAGCTCTGCGCACTCCTCGGCATTGATTTGCCGTTAATGAGCTTCTTGATTCGTTTCTGTATGGACTCCCACCCCTGTTCAAGCTCTATGGTTTTCCTCTTGGCCATGGTCGTTTACTTGGGAGCTCGGCTCCAATCCTAGACGTTAATTATTGCTCTCAGTATCATACACAATTGCTCCTAGTATGATATTCAACCTGAATGCCAAAGACAAAAATATTATTAAAATTGTTGAGGAGCTAAAATATATACATATTACTATATAATGTTAGTTTTACTTAAACAGTTATTTCATTTATTTTATAGATTTATATTTCAAGATTGAAGAACTTTAAAAATTAGTTTTTAATTTAATCCAAATGATACCAAAAATTTAAGTATAATTATCTAATGGAATTAATTCCCACAGTAAACATCTTTAATCTTTTAAAGATTGAAGAACTATAATCCTACCCCACATTAAAATAAAGTAATTTACCCTCATAACCTTATGATAACCCTACCCAGCATTAAAATAAAGTAATTTATGCTGCAATTAGTTTTCTTTCTTTGGATGCATAATTAAATATTTTTCAATAATTCATCCAAATGATATGAAAAACTTAATTATAATTTTTAATAGAATTTAATTCTCATTGTAAAAATCTAAAACAAAGGTCATTAAACTTAATATGAGATGTCAAGGCAACTGGTCAAATGCTTAGTAGTCAAGCATATAGAAAAACTCGCCAGAAATGTTACCATTTTTTGACCCTAGCTCAAAAATTAGCTGAGTAGATTTATCATTTATCATTTTTGGATGAGGTTTGATTTGTTTCTATTATGTGCTAAGTTGCATAGTTTTTATGACAAATATAGTTTAGTTGTTCAAATGTAAAAAGGAAATTTTCAATAATTCATTACATTGTGGAGCAGTAAAAGAGATAAGTATTCATTCACCACAGTGATTGTTCATTTACAATTTTGAATACATAAGAGAAAAAACATTGCATTGAAGGAAACTAAGACATATCAGATGTCCCACACAAGCCATGGGTTATAACTAAACTCATGCAAATAAAAGTAAAATACTATGTATCTGATGAAGAAGAGGGAAAGACATAACCATCATTACCTTGTTTTGGTTGATCTTCATAGAAGCCTCCAGTTCCTGCTCTCGACCTCGACATCTACCTAAAAAAATGTAGGAAGGCCCCGTTAGAAGCTCTGGTTATGAAAATCCTTCATCAATCAAGAGAGACATAATACCTTAGTTGTAATGCATTGATCAAATAAGAGCATCCATTTGTAGAAGGAGCTAAAGAGAAGCAAACATAATAACATTGTTGTTTTATTCTAATCTATTTGTTTCATGTGCAAGTATAGGACAAATCATGAAGACTTTTAGTATGTGGTGTTAAATGGGCTCCCACAAGGGTTGAGCCCAGCATGCTGCTGCCCCTTGATCTTAGAAGGGAGGGATAGAAAATGACATTCACATGACAAGTTGAAAGAGTAAAAGACAATCATATGCATCAGTCCCATTTCAAGATATAACCATGATTTTACTTCAGAGTATGAAATGCAACCAAGACCATGACCTAAACAGATGGAGGACAAAATTCAATGCATATAACAGCTTATATACTTCTCCAACTATTATGAAAGTGACATTCTAATGTATGATAATAATCAAGAGTATACAATGCAATTGTAATAATTTGACTGATAAAGGAGTAAGTGTTCACAAGTCTGGATTATCTGAAGGTTACTTACTCATTCATGATCAATAGTCCAATTGGAGTGTTCATTATAAACCAATAAGCAAATTGCAAAGACAGGTGAGTACCAAACTTCATAATTTCTCATTTAAGTGGAGTGACAGAATCAGATTCAAAATTTAATAAGTTAAGCTACTTTTTAAATGATGAAACATATCCAATTATGCCTCACTTTTCCTACTAATAAGTTGAGCATTAGAAAAAGTGTTATCACATGTTACATTCATTGCATATCTATAAAAGAAACATGATAAGTATTACAGATCTGTAGCAGAAAAATACAAGACAGCCAATCTAGATGGCTCATTTTTGTCTTTGACAAACTCCAAAGGGTCAAAAGAACATTTCATTACATGTGTGTAATAGAGCATCATCATCTTTATGCTACAAGATATCATTTTATCTCAAAATGGAATGTACAAGTGTATGGTTGCATCTTGGGCTAAGTGAGCTCAATTGAATTTTTTATTATGAGAAGTGATCTGTCAAACTGATAACAACAGATATAGTGGACCTGATTGATGTCCTATAGGACATCTCATATTATGCATTTGATATGATAGAATATAGAAAGAGGAGCAGTAGAGGTTCATCATGTGTTGCAGTGTATTCAAAGAAAGTAAGTGTTGCCTTCATGTGTTACAATGCCACAATGTCTTGATACAGCCGTGGTCATCATCATATATGAAAAGCCTAATTTCTATAGTCCACTGAATCAATAAGTAAAGTTGCAGGAATAAAGACAGGTATGCTACTATAGTGGACGAGTTCAAAGTTGAAAAGTGACAGTATACATTTCATGTACAAAGTCCACAGAAAGAGCAAGTAGAGTTACAGAGGAAGAGAATAGTGCATGCAATCATCACTTCTTTTGAACAACAACAATGCTTATAATTAAATAGTGACAATATAAAGAAGAAAGTGATACCATATTCCATGTGTGCTACAGAAAGAAGTTTCTATGCTCATATAAGAACAAACATTGCTTCAGTTTTCAAATATGAGTTTACATAGTAAAGAGGAAAAATGCAAATAGATTCATAGTAAGGTCGTGACATATAGTGCCTTTTGCACTCATCTTTTTAGGTACCCATATTGACTTTCAGAGCCAATGTATTTTTACAATATTGCAAAGAGAAAATTGTGAGTAAACTGTTCAGACAAGGCCGTAGTTGAATATATGGTTTACACAACAAAACATCAAACCCTTGTTGGGTAAAAAAGGTTTTCTTCTTTTCACAGTCGAACAAAGTCATAATGGAGCATAGAAGACATGGCCACAGTGAGAAAAGAGTTCTATGTGACAAACATGAAACCCTTATCAATTTTTTAAAAGGAGTCTCTTTCTTTTTACATACAGATGAGCAAGGTAAAGAATTTTTTTTGTAAGTATGGCCATGAGGAGTAAAAGAAGGTTTTGTGTAATATAAATGAAAACCTTGTTGCAAATATGTGCCTAAGTGGTGTTGTTGTTGATGTCAACATATTCTTGTTGCCATTAGTGTCAACTATATCCTATTTTGTTGTTTGTGTAGAAGACCAGATTGTTGACGATATTGAGAAAATTATTAACAATCAATGCATGAGGACCATATTGACATGTAGAGGATTGTCAGAGGTTGCTCCAGTCAAGATTTGAGAAGTTCACATGAATATTTGAAGGAGTTATGGCCATCTGAGTAGAACCAGTTCCTGCAATAATCAGGAAAGACAGAGTGATAGGAAAGAGGTCCAGATTGCTCTGGTAATATAAGATTATGATCTACGGATCTAAAGGCATGTTTGGGAATTTAGTGTTTATCATCAACTCCAGTGGTTTGTGGTTTGGAGGTCGGAAAGCTATCCTTTTAGTCTGATAGTCATGGCAGAGTGTGTTTTTGAGGTTCTGAAGGAAGATTCAAATGTTTATGATAATACGGTTTAGAGTGAATGTTATTGGTGATTCCAATGTACTTGTGGAGGTCTCTAGATTGTGTAGCTACTTCTTGGAGGTCTGCATTGAAGTTTGAACTTGTTGATTGAAGATTTCTTCTTAAGGATAATGTTCTTCCCAGTCTTGGCCAACCAGATGTTCCTAACCTGTTGTAGATAACTTAAATACATTTATATCAAGAGTGGAGTGGTTGTAGAAGTAGATTCAAGTCTCATTTGTGTTTGGTTGACAGTGTGATGATCCGTGTCAAGTTTGGTTGACCTTGTTGATCATTCCAAGGTTGATGAAGTATATAAATACTTGTTGAAGAAGTACCAAAATCATCCTTGTGCAAAATAGATAAAATCTGAAGGAAGGATTAGGAACAAAGTAGAGAAGGAAAAGAGCAAGAGCATTGTAGAGAGTGAAGAAGAGTTGGAGGCAAAGCGAAAGTTCTTGAGCATTCATTGAAACTAAATCAGGCATGAAATAGATGCTAATTCTTAGTTAATTCTTTCTAAATAAATTATGTAGGCAGTGAGTCTCTCCTTTTGAGCAGTGAGCTATGGGCAGTGTGTCTGAAGGTATGTGCCTTCTATTTTTCTAAGTACTTTTAACAGGGTACGCATTTTATGGGTTAGCCTCCACCTTGGTTTTTCCCTTAACTAGGCTTCCACATCAAAATCTTGGTGTCAAATATGTTGATTATGTTTCTGCTCTTATGTTGTTGATTCATGCTTAAATGCTTGCATTATTAATCTGGTAGTAAGTTAATAAAGAAGGTTAAAGGTAGAAAAGTTTTAAAGGGACAACTGATTCACCCCCCCCCCCCTCATTTGTCTAATTCCAACAATTGGTATCAAAGCTAGATCCTCACATAAAAGCCTAACCGCTTGAGGAGATCCAGGATGTTGACTTACAAGAAGGATAGTCCAAGATTTGATGAAACAAATTATTCTGTTTGGAAAGATCGCATGGAGTGCCATTTACAATGCATGGGCAATGCCTATTGGGCAATAACAAGTGTTGAGTATAAAGCTTCAGAGAAAGGTCCTTCTACTCTTGATCAAATCAAATATGCTGAAAAATAATCTTCAAGCTAAAGAAGCCTTATTGAGTGCCCTGACTGATTCAAAAATGACAAATGTCTTTGGTCTAAAAACTACCTATCAAATCTAGAAAAAGTTGAAATATCTATATGAAGGTGACAAATATGTCAAATGTGCAAAACTGTAAAGTCTAAGAGGAAACTTTGAAACTATGAAGATGAGCAAAGATGAACTTGTGTGTGGCATCAGGTGTACTAGTGGAGTTTTCAAAGAATCATAAATTGTATCGAAAGTACTCAGATCTTTACCAAATTCTTACAAACATAAGGTTGCACCCATAGAAGAAATTAGGACAGTCTCAGAAGTTATAAGACATCATCTGGTTGGTAAAATCTCACCCTTCGAATTAAGTGAGTTTGGTGATTCTCTTCCCAAGTCAGAATCTACATTTAAAGCTAGTGTGTATGGAAAATAAAGATATGATCCAGGTGAAAGCTCTTCTACAATATCAAATAGACTTGCAAAAACAAGAAAAGATCTTGAAGATGTTGAGATGGAAACAGTAGACCTTGAAGCTCTTATTGCCAGATTGGATAAGCATTTGCTTAAGCTAGGATTTGGCAAAGGTACTACTGATAGTAATCTCTACTTCAAAATTGATCATGAGAACATTCTAATTGTTGAAGCTTTTGTTGATGATATCATTTTTGGTGGAAATGAGTGCATGTGTAAAGCATTTGCTGATCAGATGAAAAGTGAGTTTGAGATGTCAATGTTTGGTGAGATGAATTTCTTCCTAGGTCTGCAAATTGTTCAATTGGATAAAGGTATCTTCATATCTTAGTCCAAGTATGTAAAATAATTGCTAAAAAAATTTGGAATGGAAGACTCAAAGCTAGTAGGTACAGTTATGGTAACCGGATGCAAGCTAAGAAAAGATGATGACTCTCCCAAAGCAAATTAGAAAAGATATAGATCAATGATTGGAGGACTATTTTATCTAACTCATACTAGACCTAATATCATGAATGTAGTTGGACTTGTTGCCAGATTTCGAGCTGAACCAAAAGAATCCCATGTTATGGCAGTTAAAAGAATCTTCAGATATCTCAAGAGGACAATTGATTATGGACTGTAGTATCCAAAGGACAATAAATTCACTCTTCATGCATATACAAATGCTGATTGGGTAGGAGATGTGGATAACAGAAAAAGTACAAGTGGTGGTGCATTCTTCTTGGGGAGAAGATTGGTCTATTTGATAAGCAAAAAGCAAGAGGAAATATCTCTATCTACTGCAGAAGCAGAGTACATAGCAGCAACAAATAATTTGAATAAGGTTTTGTGGATGAAGCAAATGTTGAAGCACATCAGAATTGTGTTTGAGGAGCCAGTCACAATTTCTTGTGATAATTATAGTGCAATAAGAATCTCAAAGAATTTGGTGTTGCATTCAAAGACAAAACATATATCTATCAAGTTTCATTTCTTGAGAGAGAAAGTAAATGAGAATGAAGTCAAGTTGGAGTTTGTGCCTTCCAAAGATCAGATTGCAAACATCTTCACCAAGCCTCTTCCCAATGATACTTTTGAGTATCTCAGATAAAATTTAGGGGTTATTACCCCTCCTGAGAAGAACTAAGATGCATTAAGGTGCATTAGTCCGGTGGGACTCACATCTATATCTTGTGATCTGGATTGATGTTAAAGAGGTACTACTCAAAGGGGGAGTAGTCAATATGCAAATTTTGGGATGAATCTGAAGCAAAAATGGAGAAAAGATATCAAATATGTGCCCTTTGCCATTGATGTCAAAGGGGAGAGAAGTCATGTGAAAAACTAGTTGTTGATGTGACAGGAAGCACTAAAGAAAGTAATTACAGAAGTGAGAAGAGAAAGGGGGAGAAGTTTTTGTCTTGATGGTTAGATTCAGTTTTTCACATCACATATTGCCATAAATGACAAAGGGGGAGATTGTTGTAAATATGTGCCTACGTGGTGTTGTCATTGATGTTAACATATTCTTGTTTCCATTAGTGTCAACTATATCCTATTTGTAGGAGTTCGGACAACATTGAGAGGGGGTGAATCAGTGTTGTGTAGATTTTTGCAACTTATTATAACTTTTGATTTACAAGACTCAGAAAGAGAAAGTCATCAATAAACTATGTACAAGTTTGATAGTGAAAATTATGAGCAGTACCACATAGAGATAAATCTTAACATAGAAGCAAGAACACACATAGAAGCATATCATTAACACAAGAATTACTGGAGTGGAAAATCCTCTCTGGGTAGAAAAACCACTCATGAAGTGCCTCACTGGCTTAACTTTGAAAACATCTTACAAAGCCTCACTGGCTGAATATTATGTCTCACTGACTATTGAGGTCTCACTGACCTACAAGCCTCACTGGCATACTGTTTAGAAGCACCAGCTTCAAGGAGCACCAACCCCTATTACAGAACAAACTGAAAACACAAATTCAGAGGGTTTCTCTGTTTCAATACAGAACATTTATTCTCTCTCATGTGTCTGTCAAATGACCATTCTATTCAAAATCAATCCTTCATCTAGATATGCTCAACAACACTACTTTTCTCTATATGTTTCATCTCTGCCTTACCAGTCATACAATCAATGCACCTGATTATCATTGCAATTGCATATTGTCTTTTTGATCACCTTGTCAATATCTGTATCTGTATTTGATCCCTATCAGTCCATCATAAATCTGCACAACATCATATTCAATCTCTCATCATCTGTATAGTTCATTTATGTATTTCAAGACCTCAGATATTCTATCCTTGAATTATCTAATTCACCTAATCAGGAAAACATATTTCACTGCAAATTAGCTCATACACACATTCTTCTGTGTTTTCTTTTTCAAAGAATTTTTAAAAAGTTGTCTTCATAATAGTTTGTTGCTCTATTATTCAACTCACTCATCAAAGTACCTCTAAGCCCCTTTAATAACAGATGACCATTCACATTCTCATATCCGACCTTTTCAATCTGAGCACTTATATCCCTGCATCAAAAATTATATCTTCACAAAAAAAATTTGTTCCAAAATCTCTTCATATTCCTCTGACTCTTTTCAAAACACCTGCAAAGATTTTAAGCAATAATATTAAATTTCCATTTTGTTAAAAAAAACTTTTATATTGCATTGATAAGATAATATCCTTTGTCTCTTGAAAAACTTGAGATCTGAAAAAAAACTTTTCAAATCCTTCATAACAAACTCTTGGTCTTCACTGTCAATGCCCTGTAAATAAAATATCTAAGCACTTATATCTTCCATCTCTGCATCAAATTTCTTTCAATCTAAGAAACCAGTGATCTTTCATATCCTTCAAGAATAAAAAAAATTCACCAATTTTTTTTTAAAAAATCTCCTCAAAAAATTTTGATGTTATCTCTTTTCTAACTTCCAAAAACACCATTAAAAAAAGTCTCTTCAAAAATCACCATTAAAAATCTCTTTAAAAGATTTATCTCATATTTAGAAAAAGCAAAAATAAAAATCTCCTTATGTGAACTCCATGTCATAAGGGACCGACTATTTTAAAAATTTGTAATTTTTAAAAAAAGAAACCTTTTAACATTTTTTTCTTGGGCTCCAAAAAAACTCCTTAGTCAATGGCTTTTTCTAGTTTTAAAAATAATTTAAGACTTGATGTTTATTCCCCACTCGGGCTTCAATGACTCCAATGATTTAAAAAAACATGCTCTTATTTAAACAACTTTTCCCGCTCGAGCTGTTTCCTTAAAAGGTAATAAGATTTTAAAAACAGACATACTTTATTTGGAGAGCTCGTCCCACCAAACTTGACCGATTGCACAAGGTCTTATAAGAAGAAAGGGCCAGTTGCCCAATGAAGTTAACACCCTTAAGCTTGCCACTTAAGTGGCTTTTACCTGCTCAACAAGTCAATGACTTAATATAACTTAAAGTAATTTAATATACAACACCACACATATGTGATTTATATACCATCTTCTGATAAGCTTGACTCTTAAATGAGTATGAAGCAAAACTTGTGATCAAATCTCATACTTCCAAACAAGTTCCAACTCGTAAATTCCCACTTATATTATGAACATGCTTAGCATATGTGTCATCAACGACACATACATATACTTGCTTGCAAACAAGAGGATCATTATCTTCTGAGGAATAAAGAATTTTGTCCAAGTATGAACCTTATAAAGATCCTGCAATATTATCATCTCCTGATAGAACCTTGACATAACAAATGCAAGGAAGTAGTAATGAAGACATAAAACAAATTGAACTGGATTGAAGATCACATTTGAATTTACCTCAACCTTTAACATTTTCCTCAAACCATCTTCTTTATGAGAAGCTTCATCCTGTCATACATCCTGCTATATCATTAACTCAATCTGAATGTCACAACACTTAATCAACATATTGTAGATAGATACTAAGCCCAACTTATATGAGCAAACTAAGCCCAACTTATAATTTCACATAATACATGATGACATCACCTGTCTCTACCATATACCATTCTCCTGATACAAGATAAACTCAACAAGTAAGATCCTGAAGATACCAACATGAAGACTACTCATCACAACTGCAACTAAGATCAAATGAAGACTGAGATCAAATGTAAATCAGTTGCATACCAAACCACCCATGAAACCAACAACCTTGATATAGAGTATGCCAGTAATATCATTTCATTGTTCTGTCTTGATATTTTATAATCAACTCATCCTTGTTTCAATCTTGATGACCAAGCATTCATACTGACCAAGCATTCATACTGACCAAACTTATGATCAATCCAAGATCCTGCAAGACCTTTTTGACAATTTGACATCAATGACAATCTGACACCATCACTATTTTGCTGTCTGTGTCGAAGAACAGATTGTTCTGGATATTGAGAAAATTAATAAAAATAAATGCATGCAGATCATGTGGACATGTAGAGGATTGTTAGAGGTTGCTCCAGTCAAGATTTGAGAAGTTTGCATGAAGATTTGAAGGAGTTATGGCCATCTGAGTAGAACCGGTTCCTACAATAATCAAGAAAGATAGAGTGATAGGAAAGAGGTCTGGATTGCTCTGGTAATATAAGATTATGATCTATGGATCTAAAGGCATGTTTGGGAAGTCAGTGTGTATCATCAACTCTAGTGGTTTGTGGTTTGGAGGTCTGTAAGCTATTCTTTTAGTCTGATAGTCATGGCAGAGTGTGTTCTTGAGGTTCTAAAGGAAGATTCAAATGTTTTTGATAATATGGTTTAGAGTGAATGTTATTGGTGATTCCAATGTGCTTGTGGAGGTCTCTCGATTGTGTAGCTACTATGTTGGAGGTTCGCATTGAAGTTTGAGCTTGTTGATTAAAGATTTCTTCTTGAGGATAATGTTCTTCCCAGTCTTGGTCGACCGAATGTTCCTAACCTATTGTGGATGCCTGAAATACATTTCTATGAAGAGTGGAGTGGCTGTAAAAGTAGATTCAAGTCTCAGTTGTGTTTGGCCAACAATGTGATGATCCATGTCAAGTTTGGCCAACCTAGTTGATCATTCCAAGGTTGATGAAGTATATAAATACTTGTTGAAGAAGTACCGAAATCATCCTTGTGCAAAATAGATAAAATCTAAAGGAAGGAAGGATCAGGAGTAGAGAAAAGAAGGAAAGGAGCAAGAGTAGTGTAGAGAGTGAAGAAGAGTTGGAGGCAAAGAAAAAGTTCTTGAGCATTCATTGAAACTGAATCAAGCATGAAATAGATGTTAATTCTCAGTTAATTCTTTCTAAATAAATTATGTAGGCAGTGAGCCTCTCCTTTTGAGTAGTGAGCTCTGGGTATGCATTTTGTGGGTTAACCCTCACCATTGTTTTTCCCTTAACCGGGTTTCCACGTTAAAATCTTGGTGTCAAATGTGTTGCTTATGTTCCTGCTCTTATGTTGTTGATTCATGCTTAAATGCTTGCATTATTAATGTTGTAGTAAGTTAATGAAGAAGGTTAAAGGCATAAAAGATTTAAAGGGACAACTGATTCACCCCCTCTCTCAGTTGTCTAGTTCCAACAACCCTCACTTCTAACACAAGATCTTCACATTTTTTACATTGAAAGACAAAAAGGAAGCTACAAAATGCATTACATGGAGCGGCCATGCCATATGAAAAGACATTTCACATACCCAAAAGCAAGAATGAAACCCTCTTCACAGTTTTAGATATGCAAAGATAAAAGAGTTTATAGTGGAAGTAATGATAAAGAGGAACAATGAGCTCACTGTTTGATAATGCAGCATGAGAAGAAGATAATGGTCACGGCTAGTTGAACCGAACCTTGTCATCTTGCCATTTTTTCACAAGTTCAACACAAAAAACCAAACAAATGCTTATGAAACATAGAAGACTGAGGAAACAGTTACATGGCCGCAGCTATTTAAAGAAATATAAGCCATCAAAATGCAACAAAAGCCATTGAAAAGCTCAGATTCAAGCTTACCAGGAGTGGCCTATCATTTTGACTAGAGAAGTGCAGTGCTTTCAACCACTGAAGACCATCAAATGGAGCAAGGAAAACATAGAAGCATGAAACCCCAAGTCGGCAACCATAGTTGCAGAGCCAACTCAATGACAACAAAAAAAATGAAGTGGTTGATGTTTTAGGGTTTCACACTTGCTTTTGTTTTGACGTCCCTTTCATTTTGACCATGCAAAATATAATCATTTTTATCCAATTGAGACCAGGGTCAACACCTTATGTTGGTGGTGTCTAGTAATCATAGGCAGAGGTGGCCGACAACACATAGAATATGGCCTATTTTATTAAGTCAAATGTGGACATGATCATAAAACGTGCCTTTAGAATCTTGCAAGGTCTTAACATCATTTGTAGTCGACTCACATTGGATTCAAGGTATCATTTGATATTGTATGTGGTCAAGTGTCTTTGACCTCCGACTTATGCATTTTTTATTATTCCTTTACACATTTCAACGTATGCATAGGATCAAACAAGAACCTTGTGAATGTGAAGAATATGCTAGATGAAGATATGGTCAAAGGGGGTCAATGTGACATCGTGGCACTATAGAGGCAGTGAGTTGGCATTTTTTCAAGCCATATGGATAATGATGAGGTGGCAAAATATCGACACATTGGAGTCCATGGTGTCAAGCCTTTTAAGGCTTTTATTTATTTTTTGCAAATGTGTGTAATAGTTCATATTTTTATGATTCTTATAGAAAATCATTAATGATATCTTGTAAATATCTTGGTGAAATTATAATCCAGATATCATTTTATTTTTGCAAAAAATCATATCGATATGATATTGATTAAAATTGCCATATCATTGTAAAGTTAACTTTAAAGCAATGAAATTATAAATTGCTTTTAAAGTTTAACTATTTTAGGCAATTTATAGGCTAAAAGCGGATCAAATATTCTATTTCGATTTGTTTTATTTAGAGTCATATAGGACAAATTTTGGAGCTTTCATGAGCAGAGAAAGGCAGTTTTATGGTGGGACCACATGAGAGGGCAGTTTTACAACTTTACTTCATAGATTTGTGGAAGATTCAGTGCTTTATTTTTGGCTTTCATGAGTAGCTTGAAAATGGAATTAGGCTCTATTTTTAGGACTTTTTCAACTTTCTTCATAGGAGATCATTTGGAGACATATATAGGAGAAAAACTTAGTTTTTTCTTAGTTAGTTAGCACCAGTTTCTTCTCTCTTACAGAGTTGTATATAGCAGTTGGCTCACACATTTATTTTTCATGCATTGTACTCCTTTAAGTTCTAATAGTAAATCATCTTGTTTCACATATTTTGCAGTCTTGATCTGATGTTATATTGTGACTATTTCAGTCCTTTATTTGTCTCAATACTGTTAAATTTAGTTTTACCTGGTTGCAATTTGTGTTTGACCCAAACCTTGTTGCAAATTACTTTTAAGGAATAAACTATTAGTGAAATTGTGAGGATTTAGGTTAGAGGATCTATTTGTGAGCGATAAAATTTCATCTAGTTTAGATTTAAGAATTAGTTTGCATTTTAGTTACATCCTTCTATCCCTTTCCCCTCAAGTCAGTATTTTTTAGAAATTATAAGAGAACCACTCACTCTAGAGATTTGTTCTCATGAAAGGAGACCCACATCTAAGAATGATTCCATGTTTTAGCAAGTAGTTAAGTGTTCACAAAGCTTAACAAGGGTGCATACTTGAATTGACAACAAGTTTATCAATCAATTTATTCCTCCATGTTAATTAAATAACCCTAATTATTTAATTAAATCAAATTAACATCCACATCAATTGAATAATTCCAATTATTTAATTGAATCAATTTATTCCTCCATGTCAATTAAATAACCCTAATTATTTAATTAAATCAATGTATCCTCCACATTAATTAAATTATTCCAATTATTTAATTAAATCAATTTCCTTCTATTTTAAATAAACAAAATAATTTATTTAATTAGTCTTTTTCCTCCAAAATGAATTAAATTTAATATTTAATTCATTTATCACATGTGCATGAAAGTAAATAAATTATTTATTTAATTCCCTATTATTCCCTCTCATCCATATTTCACTCTCAATCAATTTAGATAACTAATCAATCAAGTTAGTTAACTAAATCAATCAAATAAGTTAACAGGTTAGTCAATTCAATTAACCAATCAATCAATTCAGTTGACTAGTCAATCAATTGAGTTCACTAATCAATCAACTCTCCAATCAATTTAGTTCACTGATCAATCAATTCAATCGTCTGATCAATCAACTCAGTCATCTAATCAATCAACTCCCTAATCAGATCTATTAACACCCTTGATGCATGAGAAGGGTAGGACACTTGTCCTCTTCTGATTCATACACGTTCTCTCAAACATCCTTAATCGTTGATCTTTCTAATCATCCTCAACTATAGATCTTCTATCTCACAGGTCTATAAAAAGAGCCTCATTCTCCATTTCTCTGGATCTCTCATTTTAGTAAACTTATGTTGTCACTATCATCCTCAAGAGATCATATTCATGCTTGGCAATATAGAGAAATCCACATCGTATAGAGCAAAGAGCAAATTGACTTGAGATTTGGGTACTATCTCAGTATCACTCAATCATTTTGGTTTGTCTGTGTGTGTTTGAAGGTAATTTGAATTGTGTTGTGTGTTGCTTTCCTCTTGTTTTCACATTCAAATTTTAACCAATACATTTTGGCATGCCTGGTGGGTCCCACATCCCTAAAAAACTAATCCTTTTGTGGAGATTTCCATACAAAATTTTCTATAGGATAAAAGTGCACCTGTGACTATTAACGCATGTCCACATCAGGTGTCGACATGCCTGGATAGCAGGTTAGCATGCTTGTGCAATAGATCGACGTGTCCATGTTTTAAAAGTGTGCATATGTCTATCGCATATTAATATCTTGTTTTTTCATATCAAGATTCATTTTAGTGGATTTTTACATATTTTCTAATTTCTATGCTTGACTAACAATCATGTTTGTCTATTCAAGCTAATAACTTTATGTTTTTTATAGGTGTTAACCTTGATTTTAGAGCCAAAATCCATTCATTTACAAAAGCATGCCTTTTGCTTTGGAAAAGTGCATCATTGTTAGGATAATCAGAGAACCACTTCTAGATTCTTAGATCCATCATTCCTGACCTCTGGATCACCAAAAGCCTTAGCAAATCACCCTATCTAATTGTATCTTTCACTATTTTCTAGCAGGTTGCATTGATTGTTTCACAAGCATGCATGTGAAATAGGCCTGCGTTTTGTATCTATGTGCCAGAGTATAAAGCGCACCTTTGTTTCTAGTTAGTATGCTCATGTTTTAAGTTGACGCACCTATGATTTCTTCTAGTGCGCCTATGGAGGAAGGTAAAAATAGTCAATTTCATTGCTGATTATTCTTACTTGTTGTCCGTTCTTCTCATTTATCAATTCTATATCTGTTGTGTCTATTGTTTTGTCCATAGTTTTTTTTTTTTTCCTTAACCCTTTCTTTGGTGTTGAAACTAATGATTGTGTAGCTTATACCTCAGCCAAAGAAGCAAATTAAGACTACTAATGCGATTTGATGCAAGACGTATGCCAAAGACAAATCTTGATTATCACTAAGTCTTAGGACTCACACTCATTTTGCTTAAGGGAATTGACATGTATGTGTAATCTGGATGATCACAAATTCTTAGGATTCACACTTCATTTTGCTTAAGGAAAATGACATGTATGTGTAATCTAGATTATCACAAATTCTTAGAACTCACATTTCAATTTTACTTAAGGGAATTTACGTGTGTCTTTTGTGTTTAGAATTTTTTAAATGTGTATGCTCTTCCTTTGCATGACAACATGATCTTAGGAATAAAAAACATTTAGGTTATTCATTTTATTTCTCTCCATGTATGCTATCATCCTTTAGAAGGGCCTACTTTTGAATTACACTTCATCCAAAAGGGACGACCTTAAGCGGATCTTTACTTTGGACCACTATATAAATTGGTAGAGGCATAAGCCAAGACTTAACCAATGTTAGCCTTGCCTTACAGTGCCAAATCGAAAAGAGGCATACTAACACTTTGTGAAAATGATTTTTGCATTGTGTGCGGTATATGAGACTCTTAGTAGAATTGGTTAAAGATTTTAGTAGCTTGTTGGATGCTCACAAGTTGTTGATCCCCTAATGTAACTAGCACCCTTGTAGTTAGTGTCCACCCGACTGACCTCTAAACGTTGCAGTAACTTTCAGTACAAGGGTATGACGCCCCCAAGTTTACTCACCATAAGGTTCCCTCGAGATAAGATAGAAATCCTTGGTATAAAATAAGCTACTTGTAGCTTTTCGGGGAGAGGGTGATTGGGTTATCCTTTCATTCTAGGAGGCCCCTACTTGTCCTCTCTCGCAAAGATGAAAAAATGTACACACCCACTCTAGGTTTGATGACATTTGACTCGTCAAACATTCCAAGTTGTGAGCTGATATTATCATAGTGAAGCCTTGTCTTTAGGGATAAAGAGTGCTTGGTGTGTATTCAATTGTATTTATACTTGTGAAAACTTGGGCTTTTAAGAGCCTTGAAAATACACATTTTTGTTGAAACTTGTCACTTGTGTCTTTTGCCTATTGTGTTTCTCTTGTCCAAAACAAAACCAAAAATTAAAAAACATAGAGAAAATCTTTACCTTTTAGTCTTTGCATTTGTCGAAAATCCCAAAAATCCAAAAACATAGAGTAAAACTTTCCCTTTAGCATCTTCTTTTTTTGTCAAAAATACCAAAAAATCAAAAAACATAGAGTAAATCTTTATCTTTTAGCCTTTTCATTTGTCAAAAATCCCAAAATCCAAAAACATAGTGTAAAATTTTACCTTTTAGCCTTTGTATTTGTCAAAAATCCTAAAATCCAAAAACATAGTGTAAAACTTTCCCTTTTAGCATCTTCAATTTTGTCAAAAGTCCCAAAAAAATCCAAAAACAAGCAACATCACCCCCATCTTCATCCATTAATCATTTCCAAGAACCATCCCAAAATCACCCTTTCCTTCCATCTAACTTGGTTATCAATCCAAAAATCTAGATCATCCAATCTCCTAGTTTGTCTTATAGCTTAAACCTATAAGACCAATTAGCATCAACCAAACTACTGAACCAACCTACCTTAATTCTTTGAAGATAGTCACATTCACTATATCTTTTTATCTTTTTTTGTCTCAGAATCATTAGTCTATTTTGGGAAAGATAATCATAATCCCAACATTATCAAAATCCGTTGGTCTAGGTTTTATATCTCTTAACCAAGCACATCATTAATCCATATCATATGCTTACCACTCAATCCAAATAATCCAAATCCACCTCAAGGCAATCTTGGGGTGTCTACCTCTAAAACACTTATTGATGCATCAAAGTTTACCACAGACATGGACACCAATGTCTTTGTCCCTACAGGGTATACCATAGGTGCATCTTCATCCCAAGATAAAACTCAACACATCCAAGAAGAATCCCAAGACCTCGATGATGACTAGAAAAATCCCAAGATCTTGGTAAAGCTTAGCAAATGTTTGGAATCAAACCATGATCATTATTTCCATCTACTAGATCACAAAGGAGCTAAGTTGCCTTATGCTTTTGATACTTCACAAATCAAATAAAAAGACATCTTTAACACCTCCATGGCCACCATGGGTGGAGGTCATCCATTTTCACTACCCATGACATCCACCTTACCACCTTCTTTTCCATCCAATGATCTTCCATTCACTAACCTATTCAACAAAACATCAATTGAACCATTCTTAGAACCATCTTGCATTGGTATCCAACACCAACCTAGAACCCATCTTCTTCTATCCCACAACATCCCTCAACTAATCCACAACAACCATCTTTTTCCATCCCACAAAATCCCTCTACTAATCCACAACAACCACCTTCTTCCATCCCACATAACCCAACTCCTAATTCGCAACCCGCATCTTCCTCTATTCCACACAACACTTGTGCGAATCCTCCACAAGTCTCTCATGCTCATTTATCCACAACACACATACCCACTAATACATCACCTTATAACAAAAATCTCTCTAACACGTACCAACAACTGCCACACCACAATTACCAACAGCCTCCATACCAAAATTACCAACAACTTCCCAACCAACAATATCAACAACCCCCATCCAACTATCAACAACCTCCATCCAACTATCAACAACCACCTTCTTCCAACATTCAACAATATTACACACCACCACCACCACCATTTGGAATTGAGATTACACTCCAAAACTTGTAAAAATAGGTTTCCAATCTTACACTCAGAAACACCAAAAAGACTTTCTCATTTGATGAAGTCTGTCCATATCCATTCGATCACTCTATTCCCATGCTCCCTTTTCCTTAAAACTTTTGAGGTACCAAAATTTGACAAATATAAAGGAAAAGGTGATCCTCAAGAGCATTTACAGGAATTTTTCATGGCTTGTTTAGAGGTTGCACACAATGATACATATCTCTTGCATCTCTTTCCCTAAAGTCATGGAAGACAAGCCATGGAATGGTTTTCACACTTACCTCTGGATATAAAGTCCTTTAGCAAACTAGTTGAGAAGTTTGTCACCCTTTTCTCTTTCAACATCGAACACAAAGTCACCATGATTGACTTGAGTAATAATAAACAATAAAATGATGAAATCTTCATCTACTTACCACAAAGGTGGAGAAACATGGCTAGCAAATGTACTTGGCCTCTACTTGAGAAACAGTTAGTGCACATATTTGTCCAAAACTTGAACCATGAACTTGGATTTCAATTACAATCATAATGTGCTATCTCATTTGAGGAATTCATTTCAAAAGGAACCAACATCGAAAAATCCCTTATCACTAAGGGACTTGTGAAAATCTTCAAAGAGACAAAATACAACACTCCTACATCAAATGAGAAACCAAGATTTTGGGCAAAAAAGAAAAATATTGTTGGTGATGGTATTGTGGATGCCAAACATGTTCAAATAGTCCAACCACCTCTCAACATCCAAACACCACAAGAGGACAATTCCACTCATTTCAAGGACCATCCTAAACCGGACTTTGCAACCAAACATGGATTCACTCCCTTAGGGGAACCCATTGAAAATGTCCTTAAGAAACTAATTTAAAATGGGTTAATCACATTATCAAAGGCCAGACAATATGAGGAACCTACTTTTAAACTTGCATGGTATAAAGACAATGAATATTGTGAATTCCATCGCATGAAAGGACACAAAATGCCAAGATGCATGAAATTGAAAACCCTCATCTAAAATCTAATTGATCATGGAGAAGTTGTCATTGATGGTGCTCCTCAACCCATAAAAGATAAAGACTTTGGTATTTATGATGATCCATTCCCCCCTCACAGAAAGGGAAAAAACACCAACAATAAAGGTAAAGGTGTAAATAATTTGTCAGGAGTCTATGATTCTATTGTCAGCCACTTTAGCCAAAGCTTCGTATCTAGTCTTACCATCAAAGGGAAAGCTCCTGACTGTGCTGTAAAAACCCATCAAGGTCATGTTACCCTTCATGGTGCAACCTCAAATAGTCAACCTGCTTGAGAGTACAATCTACTCGATCACTTGGGCAAAACTCCATTTGTCATATCCATTCTCAACCTCTTCTGCAATTCCCCTTAACATAGGGATATCCTTGAAAAAGCCCTCAAAGAATCAATTGTACCCACTATCATTGACACTTCATAGTTCAAAACCATGATAGGACACATTGCCTCTCTACATCACTTGGTCTTTATAGAGCAAGATGTCCCATTCCAAAATTCATGTCATAATGAAGCATTGCACATTGAAGCCTACATTCACCAACACAAAGTTAAAAGAATCCTTATTGTATACGCCTAAAAATGACACGATTCGATCTAAATAAAATATTCATATATTTATTCCCTTCTAATTCTTCTATCAATAAATAAATAAACAAATTTATTTATTTGATTCACATTCCTCTAAGTTAATTAAATATCAAAATATTTAATTATCTCTTCTAAAGTCAAAATTAAATAAAATCCTTTATTTAATTAAATTCTTCCAAACAATTAAATAATTCTTTAATTATTTAATTAAATCAAATTCATTCTTCCAAATTTGAATAAATCAAATTAAATTTATTTAAATCCTCTCAATCTCTAAAAATAAAATAAATCAAATATTTTATTTATTCTTCCAAATCATGCACAACAATTAAATAAATTTATTTATTTAATTTGCTTTCTTATCTTCAAATTCTTCAAATATCTTCCAAATCTTCAAAAAATAAGTCTTCTTCTTCATGCACACAAAATTAAATAATTTATTATTTAATTTCTCTTAAATCATGCAAAAGCAAATCTTAAGTTCAGTTATCTATTCAATCAACCTTGTTTCTATTAATATGTCTTAAATTAGACAAAAAATTTCTAATTTATGAAAAGCATATCTTATCTTTAGAAAACAAAGTGATTAACTCAAATAAAATAGCCTTTGTGTGACACTTGTCTTCTTCTTATTCGTTGCACATTCCTCATCTATTCTCAACCGTTGATCTTCTCAAGTCTTCTATACTGTTGATCTTATTTCTCCCAAGTCTATAAATTCAATCCTGTTCTTCCATTATATCCATCCAAGCTTTAAGTATCGTTACTTTGTAGGAATTACAGCGCGCCTTTGGCACCAATTCCTTCATTGCTTGTGATCACATTCACTACTATGCACTACGCACTACTACCATCGTTGTGAAGCCTCTCTTCATTACGACATTACCATAGCCATTCTCAATCAACATTCTTGACAAAGAAAAGAAGTGCACTCATTGAGGGCCCTTTTTCATACACACAAGAATGATTTTTGATAGGCCACCAATGGAAGTTTCGATCTAAGGAAGGTTTGCCTTTGTTATTTGATCATTGTTATTGAATTTCCTTAGTTCACTATTTCATTGTAGTTTTGGGTATTTGCTATTATTTATCATTGCATATTCATTGTTGAACCAATTTTACCATAACATTTTTGGTGCCCACCGTGGGGCCTAGCCCCAAATTTAACCCAAAAACTGAGTTTTTGTGTTTAGAAAGCTATACATAGGAGGAAACAGTGCATACGTCACTTCCTAACATGCATCTAATACCTGTCATGGCACATCCATTTAATCAGCACATACGTTCACTGTTCCAGGGCATATATGATCTGTTATGGCGCATCTGGGCACGTAGTGCATATATACACTGTTCCGGTGCTTTTAACCTCTAAGATGACGCATACATTGGATCAATGCATATACACCTTATTTCTGTGCATTTACTGTCTGTTTCAGTACATATGTATTACTGTGCTTTTGTTGACTATTTTTGTGCATTCAGTCTCTGAAGCGGCACTTCTGTTGTAGGCAGTGATTTTAGGGTTTTTTAGGAAGATTTTTGCTAACACTAACATCTTTTGCAGGAACTCTCTTGATCTGTTTTGTAGGCTAGGTTCTAGTTTAGTTTCATATAGTTGCACTTGTTGGCTCACACTTCACTTTCTAAAAGGATAGTAAAACGGATGCTCATGTAAATCTCATGTAGTTTTAACTAGGAAAGTGGTAATTGAATCATTGCTATCTTGCATTGCAACATTGCTATCTTTTCAAAGTTATTGCTATCTAGATAAAACTGAACTCATCATTACTTTTTGGGTTAAAACTGAACCATTGCTATCTCGATTGACCATCACTTCAAAGTTAACAACTCATGCTATCGTGGTATAAAATTGAACTCATACTACTATCTGGGTTAAAATTGAACCATTGCTATCTCGATTGACCATCATTTCAAACTTAACAATTCATTCTACGTGGTTAAAAATTGAATTCATCATTGCTATCTTTGTTAAAACTAGACCATTGCTATATTATTATCACTTCAAAATTTTGTACTTGCCCAAGTAGATAACTCGTCTAGTTTTTTTCATTTTAACTAGGGAAAAAAGAACAACTGTATATTGTGTTTTGGGAATGATACCAGGCCTATGCTCTCCCCTATCTTGGGTGATCAAAATGCCAAACATATGATTTTCACATGTGTTTTTCTTTTAGAGGGGCCTGCTCTTGGATAGCGTTCATCCAAGTAGGAATGACCCTAAGTGGTAACAGGCTAGATGCCAAGCCCTTCCAAGCCACTATAAATAAATTGTGTTTGGAATGAAAGCTTCAAACAACGAGTGAAGTTGTGTTATACCAACAGCCAACCTCCCCCAAAACCCTCCAAGGCACAACCCTTGTAGACTGGAAGACTCCATAACAAAGAGTAGTGCTAGTGCATGTATAACCACTCGAACAGTTGCCTTCATTAAACACCTTTGTTCTAGTGGCCAAAAACCCTTGTTATCCATTTGAAGCCTAGGATTTGTACTTGTCCTTTCCTTTTAGTCTAAAAAGAGTCAAAAAAATCACAAAAAAATAAAAAACCATAAAAAATTCTTGGTGTTTGTTGTGTCTTCTTGCTGTAATTTTAGAAAATCATATCAAAGAGACCTTGCAACCAAAGTACCAAAAACAGCAAAAAAATTCCAAAAATTGCAAAAACACTAAAAAAAAGCCAGAGCAGCGCATTCATCCTTTGTTCCTACGCATCTGTGTTGACCTGCGACACATTTGTTTAGACATACATCGCTTTCATTGTCTGTTACTGTGCATTTACACTTTACCAGTACAATGCATATATCCTGACTTACAGTGCATTTGTTAATTTCTACAGCGCATCTATATCAGCGCATACACGATAGTGAGCACTTGCACATTTTTCAAGAGAAAAATTTCACCAGTTCTGGGTACCCATTTCAGTCTAGTCCCAAAATCAGAGTTTAGGTCCTACCTTGTAGTCAGTTTTCCATCCATTTCGTCTCAAAATCTCTCTTTCATTGGTCATCCCATTCACCTTCTATCAGGTCTTTTCTAGTCCAATGTCAAAATTGTCCCATATCAGGTCAGCATAGGCCCCTTTTTTGTATCACTTGTGGATTCAAGTAAACCTAGTTAGTCACAAAACTTTGCTAGTAGGTCTTGGTGCACGACTAGTCCCTACACAGTAAGACAGGTATCAAGTACCCTTACTAGTGGCTACCATCTTGTATCAGCCATCTTACTTGGAATCATTGATCGAGAAAGTCCTTTGTCCAAATCTTGTCATAAGTATCTTATTCTCAGCAGTCTCCATCGGCACCTCGCCAAAATCTCTTGTCCCATTCCACCTCATCCCATGTCACCTTGCATGGTTCTTACTAGATCTCAATACAGAAAACAACTTGAAATGGTTGGATCATCCAACCACATCATCACACCTCACAATAGTGATGAGGAAATCTCTAACGAAGACTATCAGGAAAGCATCCAAGATCGGAAGTTCCAACGCTTACTAGAGAAAGTGCTCCATGCGGACCCTCACAAGTATTTCTATCATCTTGTTAATCTTGGAATTAAACTCCTTGCAGATTTTGATATAAGCTCAATCCTGGAAAACATAGAGGATGATCATGAAAAGGGAAAGAATGCCATAGACCCAAACACAAATGATAAAGGAAAGAAAGCCATAGACCCAAATGCTCCTATGCAAGAAATGAGGAAACAACTCGAGAGTCTAAAGCAACAAATGTCGAATCTCAAGACAGGTACAAACACTAAAAACTACTCCTTGGAAGATATTGCACTGTACCCCTTTGATAAAGGTTTAATCATGAAACCATTTCCCTATATTTCAAAGTTCCTAAGTTTGACAAGTACAAAGGAAAAGGGGACCCTAGAGATCACATTAGGGAATTCAACACAACATGTTTAGAAGTAGCTCACAATGAGACTTACTTAATGAGACTATTCCCTAGATCTCTAGGCAGTCAAGCTATGGAGTGGTTCTCACGGCTTCCACTAGGCATCAAAACTTTTGATGAGCTAGTCAACAAATTTATCACTCACTTCTCTTACAATATTGAACACGAAGTCTCTATGCTTGATCTATGCAACACCAAACAAAAGAGTGGTGAGTCATTCGCTACCTTCCTACAATGATGGAGACAACTAGCAAGCAAGTGCTCATAGGATGTACCTGAGAAGCAACTAATGGAGATGTTTGTCCATAACCTCAACACTGATCTTGGCTATCAAATAAAAATACAATGCCCTACATCATTCGCAAAACTCATTGAAATGGGATTGTTTATCAAAAAAGCTATGATCACCAAGGGGCAAATCAAGTTATACAAGGATACACCCACCTCCAACTGTACGATTGACAAATCAAAGTTTTGGACCAAGAATAAGAATGTTGTCAACGATGGAGTGATTGATGCCAAGGTGGCAGCTCCTAAGAAACAACCCATATTCACTCTCAAAGGAGAAGCAAACAATGTTATACCCAACAGACCATTCTCTTGGGAGCCAAGACCATGGTTCAATGTGAATCCAAGATGAAAGTTAACACCGCTGGGTGAGTCCCAAGAATCTACATTATGGAAGTTATTGGCTAACAATGAAATCTCTCTACCGCCAACAAGTGATTATGAGCCTATAGTCAAACCTCCTTATTGGAAAGACACTGACTATTGTGAATATCATAGAGGAAGGGGACATACAACCAACAATTGTATCCATCTCAAAATGTTATCCAAGATGTGCTTGATCAAAATCAAGGAGGAACCCAATAGCATACCTCTAATGAGACACATGTGGCTTATAGGGATCCACTTCTCAATCACAATAGGCCATACAACAACAATAATAATCATGGCAATAACAATAATGACAACTACCATGGCAATAACAACAACGGTAACAACAACAACAACTGTAACAGGCCAAATCAGAATAGTGGGTATAGTAATGCCAACTATGCAAGCATGCCATTCGACTATACCATCGATTGCCTATCCAAGCATGTCCCACAAATCAATGTGGTCACATCCAATCAACAATTAGAACCTAACAGAACTAGTTGTAGTATCATTAACCGCAGTGGTAAAGTCACATTGAATACCGTCCCTCCAAGGTCGTCACCTTCTCAGTCCAACTTCCATCAGTATAATGTCATAGACCAATTACAGAAGACTCTAGCCCACATTTCTATCTTGGAGTTGTTGCGTCTATCTCTTTCCCACAAGGAGATTCTTAATAAAGCCCTAGTGGAAACCACTGTCCCCACTACCTTGGCCCAAGAGAAGTTTCAAGCCATGGTAGGTAATCTGACCTCCTCAAGTACCATATCATTTACCAAGCAAGATGATCTCTCAGTGTCTCAACCCCATAACATCCCTTTGCATATTATCGCCTTCATCCACAAGTACTGCATCAAGAGGGTTCTCATTGATGGG
Organism: Cunninghamia lanceolata; assembly: GCA_027924645.1. Lineage (NCBI taxonomy): Eukaryota > Viridiplantae > Streptophyta > Pinopsida > Cupressales > Cupressaceae > Cunninghamia > Cunninghamia lanceolata. Next base: position 16,312,686 of record BSBN01000112.1, on the reverse strand, counting down.
GGAGCCAGTTTAAATATTTGCATGTTAAAGCTAGTCCTTACATTGGGGTTCTCTGAAAATGCAGTTGATCCAAGAAAGAAGATTACTATCAAAGCCTATGATGAAGAAGAGAGAACTACCATGGAACAGTGGTATTACCCATACAAGTGGGACCTATCATAAAAGATGTTGTGTGCCAAGTCCTAGATAGGGAGCTTGCCTATAATATTCTCCTAGGTAGACCATGGATCCATGCAATGAAAGTTGTTCCCTATACTTATCACCAATGCATAAAATTCCCACATAATGGCAAGCAAGTCACCATCTAAGGCAATCCAGGCCCCTTTTAGCATTGCAAATCTATCCTTTCAAAACTTGATTGCATCATACCAAACAATAGAACATCTACATCCCCTACCCCACAGCAAGACCATACCTCTGAAGCCTCCTCATCAAGGCCCAAAGAGTAGAAAATCACCATCAAAGAAACCAGAGTTGGGGAATACTCCATTGAGCATAGCCTCAATCTAGCCAAGATGCCTTTATCTCCTAGATCCTTTGGTTGACCCAAGCATTTTACAAAGCCATCTTCTCCTCCCATACCTCCCATAGCTCCCTTTGTCAAATGGGGGACCTTATCCAATGAAATAGAAGAAAGAGATGTCCTACAATGGCTTTATACTGAAGAAGAAGAAAACATACAACAGGAACCACCTAGGCTCCCAATAGAACTCTATGGGCAAGGTGAAGCTATCCTACACAGAATGGGTTACGAAGGACAAGGCCCTATTAGCCTAAGAAAAGAAGGAATCATAGAACCCATTCAACCTTCATCCTCATTGGCTAGAAATACAAATGGCCTAGGATACAAAGGCAAGGGCAAAGCTAAAGAAAATGCCTATCTTGTAGAAATGATCCATACACTTCAAATGGACAGTGACACAGATTCTAATGAATATGAGTGGGATGAGCTGATAGAGCTTTCCTAAGATGACAAAGAATGTGATCCCATTCAAACTTATAGCCCCTACCGTGAGGGACAAACACTACCGAACAGACCACTAGAGTTTGATTTGCCTATCTCTGAGAATACAACTTTCGAGGAAGGTTTGATTTCTATCGCAATAAACAATTTAGAGGAAAGTACCATCTCAAACACTCCCCCTACCAATACTCCCAGTATATCCATTCAAAACATCAATGAATCAGATCTATCCTTTGACTCCCTCCCCCTTGTGCATCTTGAACTTATTGACTGGGATCTATGAGGAACTCCTCAACTAGATATGTTCCAAAATGATGATGCTTATATTGACTATATGGAACTTAGGGACTACCTACCCAAAGGAGATCATAAAGCTGGTTTCACTATTGAACTTAATATCATGGTTTATTTCAGAGAGGGTACCAAGCCTTCTAGTCACAAAAATATCAAAATAAAAACTAGATCTGATAGTGAAAACCATTCTGCAGCAGTGTCAGATCCCAAAATAGTAAAAAGAAAGGATGCATCCGAAGGTGAAAACCCAACTGTGGCACCTGACGATGGAAGGATTGACACTCTCCCCAATGACATGCACCAGGAGAAGTCTCAAATTGTTGTGGAACCCATAGAGCCGATCAACATTGGAATAGAGGAACAACCTAAGATCATTCACTTTGCTAAATCTCTTACTCCACCAGAAAAGGCCAAGTTTATACCATTCTTCAAGAAAAAGAGATGCAATTTCACTTGTTCATATGCAAACATGCCAGGTCTAGACCCAAACTTGATCCTGCATCATCTTCCACTAGATCCAGGTGTGAAACCAGTCAAACAAAAGCTTAGAAAGATGCATCTACACATATCATTATTGGTCAAAGAAGAACTCAAGAAATTACTGGATGTAAGGTTTATCAGAGCAATAGACTACCCAGAGTGGATATCCAACATTGTACCAGTGTCCAAACTAGATGGCCGAGTCAGACTATACAATGACTTCAGAGATCTAAACAAAGCTTGTCGCAAGGATGATTTTCTGTTGCCAAATATAGATATCATAGTCGACTTAACAGAAGGGCATACCATGTTATCTCTCATGGATGGCTTCTCAAGATACAACTAGATCAGGATAGCACCGAAAGACTAGCATAAGACATCTTTTACTTGTCCTTGGGGCCCTTTCTGTTGGAATGTCATGCCATTTGGGCTAAAGAACGCAAGAGCCACATATCAACGTGCTATGACTACCATATTTCATGATATGATGCATGTAACAATGGAAGACTACATCGATGATATCCTAGTAAAGTCGCTCACAAGGGAATCACATCTGGATGTGTTAGAGAAAGTCTTTCAGAGACTCGAATAATTCAAAGTAAGGTTGAACCCAAAGAAATGCGTGTTTGGAGTCACCTTAAGTAAGCTTCTAGGCTTTATTGTATCAGCAAATGGAATAGACATGGACCCTGCCAAAGTCAAGGCTATCATGGACATGCCACCACCCAAGACTCTTACTCAACTAAGATCTCTACAAGGTAAGCTACAAGTAATCTGTAGATTCATATCACAATTGGCAGACAAGTGTCAACCATTTAGTCATCTCCTGCACAAGAACATTCCATTCAGATGGGATGAGAGATGTGAAGAGGCATTACACAAACTAAAAGAGTACCTTATGAATCCACATATTCTCATGCCTCCTATCCAAGGGAAACTATTGATACTATACATATCTGCTACATCTACAGCTCTTGGGGCTCTTCTAGCACAACAAGATTATGAGATTAAAGAAAGAGTCATCTAGTGGTGCTCACCTAGGGTTAGGGTTCTAAAATTGAGTTTGAAGGTTTCTATTTTTATCCCTTTAATCCTTTAGTGCTTTAGGTTAGGTTGTTCTTCGACCCACATGCAATGTTTTACCGCTTGTTCTTGAGAATATTCTGCTATTGTATGTTGTGTTTTCTTGTTTAACAGGTTTGTATGTTCAGACATACAAGTGAAAATATACAAGGGTGGTGGACATGCTTTCGCTACAGTGCGATGTACAAGTGGTCTTGTATATCAAGCTACATGCAAAAGGGGCACACATGCATTTGGTGGGGCCCATAGATATATACAAATGACTTTGTACATGTTTGACATACAAAGTAGATGTACATTGTCAATGTGCAAAGGAGAAAGACAAGGGGTCGGGCCCACCAGTTGCATACAAAAGAAATTGTATGTTGGCGCATGCAATCAAATATACATGGCCCGGACCCAAGGAGTTTTACATTCTTCTTGTTGCAGGTTTGAGATCCGGATTGCATATTTTGTTTTGTATATCTGCATTGTATGTTTGTGATTTACAAAACAATGATACAAAGGAAAGATACAACATGGATTCCAGGGGATATTCCAATCTAGCAGATATGGTGTTGAAATCTGCAACTTGCATGTATATGACATTGTATATGCTGATATACAAATAAAAGGAGGTACAAGGCCCAGATTTGAAATTTTTCAAAACTGATGGATAAAATGGCTGGGGGCCGATATACAAATGATGGGCCCTGATGACTCAAAGAAGCTATTGTATGTATATGCATCTTGCATATACAAATATTTGAAAAGTGATTGTATATGCATTTGAGCATGCATATGCAAGGGCGAAAAGGGGAAAATTGAGAAGGGAAAAGTTAGCGATAGAGGAGCAAGGTGCCTACGTGGCATGATGTCATTGGTTGGTGACTTTTCAACATCTTTTGGAGCCATTAATCTCACTGGCGGGGAGATACGATCAATGGCCATGTTTCAAACTACCAGTGATGGTTTTCTTTGCATCAGTAGTCATGTTTTGAGCGAGAAAACTCTATGGGCACGCTGTTGCAACTTCCAAGAGGAGCTGTGGGTAGCTGGGCCATTAATGGAAACATACAGAGGCATGGGCTGATGTTTGACTGGCCACCTACTAGTTTTATGAGGAAAGTCCCCAAATGGTAGTACAGGCTCAAATCTGCTCCTCCTCACCTTTCCTTCTGCCTGCTGCATTGATTATTTTTGGGCGCCATTTCTGGTGCAGTGCACCTGGCAGGAATTTTGACTTGTCATGTAATTAACTTTCTGAATGTACAGTTTGGCTATGTAAGGGGCAAACTGTGTCATTCACGGTTGTTGAAAACTAGACAAATTTTGGTGTTGTGACACAACACAATGTCATTGGTGGCCCTGTTCTTGATGTCTTGTGAGTTTATGAGTCTCATGTTGTATGTTTCATGCATAAATTCACTAGTTTCATGCTATTTTATATGAGAAATGCTCTATGCATGTGTTTAATCATTTGTCTCCAAGCTGTGGGCATGTTTTCTTTTGAATCAAGATAGCTAAGGGTTGTTCAAGATTCAAGAATATAGTTTTTCTATATTGAATGTTTAATCTCCTACCTTTGTTCAAGGAATAAATTAAATGTTTCAGGTTAATCATTGAGAAGGGATGTTGCAACAGGGATACCATTAAGAATGAATGACTAAACACCTAGTTTTTGGGAAGTTTCTATAAGGTAGGTGCTAAACAAGCCCCCTTGAAATCTAGTTATTAATATATGTTTATGCTAACCATTCACATGTGTATGTCTACTGACTCCGAGCCCTGGATAGGTACCAATCTGGTCTTGTATTTAGGTTGCAACCCAAAGTCTCAGTTTTGCATGCAGACATAAAATCAAACTCAAACTTTTAATACAAACCTTTAGGACATTAGGAGTAGTTTAGGACTGAAATCCTCTACCTCACAACTGAACATAGGCCCAAAGCTAACCCCTTTGCACTTATCTCACATTTTTTGTCTATATAAAGGAGGATTTATCTGCTTTGTGTCAACATCCCCCAGTTCACAAGCATATCTTATAGATGTTGAATAGGGAATACCCCCTTGGTTCTGCAAAGCATAAAGAAGAAGAGGAGATATCTATAGAGTCTATCTCCTGTACTGTTGGCCCCTGGCCTAGAAATCCTATTGATCAATGATGGCTACCTTGTAGGGATAATTGGGAACAAGCATCCAGTCTGGGAAAAACACCAACAGATTTGGGGACTCTACTGGGGACTTTGTTTAAGAACCCTGGTTTAAAAGAAAATAATTCCTAGTTATAGGTGGCGACTCCGAACCAATCTCCCAACTGGTAAAGTGAAATTTGTATGCAAGGGAGAAGATCCCTACGTAATCCTCTGTTTGAAGAGTTATCCATAAAAATGATGTATAGGAGAAAAGGGACTATTCAAGCTAGTCGAGAGGGTTCTCCCAGAAGTAATGATAATATTCAGGACAATCCAGGATCTTCAGAGTGGACAATACCCTATTTTTCAAACACTGAGGCTGAAATCCAGAATGTATATGAAAGACAGCAGGGTAGTGGATTGAGAATGAGGTCAGAGGTGTTTCAGGAACGCCCTTTCCTTGATTTCCCTAATAGATTTGAAGAAGCTGAATCCCCAAGGGATGATAATGATGATCAGAATATAATGAAACCATCCTCTTCTATGCTTAGAGAGGAGGAATTAGCCGAAGAAATCAAGAGTCTGAGAGCAGAATTAGAATATTTGCAAGCAGTAAAAATTAGAGATGACATGAGACAGAAAGTACAGGCTCTTCGAACTGCTCAGAATGATTCAATTCCCACCCTTTAGAATATAAATGTGCTGAGAAACCAGCATAGAAATGAAGTTCAGGATCAGCATAATGATCAAAGATAGAATGCAAATAATGCTAGAGTACCATTTAATAATGTAAGGAATCAGAATGCAAATAGAAATGTAATTGCAAATTAGTTTGATAGACAACCTATGCAGATGGATAGATTCAGACAACTAGTTTTTGATGGCATTCCTGGTTACCCCAATCCTATTGACAAACATGTGAGGCCACAAGTGCCAAAATTTTTAGGAAATATTGTTGTATCAGGTGAAGACCACTTGAAAGCTTTTCAGAACATCATGGACAACTTTGAGGTTGAGCATGAAGACATTTTTATGAAATTGTTTATGCAATCCTTAGTTGCTGAGGCTAGAGAATGGTACAAGGGTCTGCCCAACAGGAGTATCTCATCATGGGAGGACTTTAGAAGAATTTTCAAAGAACATTATGGTGACAAAACTGGTCCAAGTTTTTTCATCAATGAATTCACTGGCATTACCAAAGGATCAAATGAACAAGTTGCTGATTTCAATGCTAGATTCACTAAGGTGTTGAACAAACTGCCACATCACCTGAGGCCTAATGAACCCATGTGCATAGTGTTATACATAAATGCTTTTGATGCCAAAATAGCTTATGGATTAAGAGACAAGGGTCCTCATAGCCTTAGAGATGCTTTCAAAATTGCAACAAATATCAAAAATAATAGAAAAGTGTCTGGTAAGACAAACAAAAGAGATGATGTAAAGATTCTACAAAATCCAAATACTAAATCTCAAAGTGTTCAAGGCAATGTATCTACTTCTGAGGATAAATTAGATAAATTGACAACTATTGTCAAGGACCTGAGCTATAGAATGGCTAAAAATGAAAAGGGGATAGGTCCTAATAGACAGGTTTACCAAAGGCAAGAAAGAAGACCATCATTACATGATATGCTATATAACACTAATTGGCATAATGGTAAACCCATTCTCCCAAACAACACAAATCCAAGGAATCAAAGTGTTAAGGAAACACCTAATCCTTTGAAGAAGGCTGTTAATATTGTTAATGACACCCCATGGTGCATAATATGTCAGATGCCTCACTCACAGTCACAATGTATGATTGCTCACTCTCTATATAATAATGATGTTGCCTGTGATGAATGTAATGAACCACATTGCATGGAAGATGACAATGTCAATATGTTGTCTACAAGCAGGGAATATCCTTCTCATGATGTTGATGCAAACACAAATAATGAGATCAAATCTACAAGTAGTTTCCCTGTGACATAAAATCAAACTCAAACTTTTAATACAAACCTTTAGGACATTAGGAGTAGATTAGGACCAAAATCCTCTGTCTCACAACTGAACATAGGCCCAAAGCTAGCCCCTTTGCACTTATCTCACAGTTTTGGTCTGCATAAAGGAGGATTTATCTGCTTTGTGTCAACATCCCCTAGTCACAAGCATATCTTATGGATGTTGAATAGGGAATACCCCCTTGGTTCTGTAGAGCCTAAAGAAGAAGAGGAGATATCTATAGAATCTATCTCCTATACTGTTGGCCCCTGGCCTAGAAATTTTATTGATCAATGATGGCTACCTTGTAGGGATAACTGGGAACAAGCATCCAGTCTAGGAAAAACACCAACACCATCTACTATATCAGTCGAACATTAGTGGGCTATGAGTTGCAATACTCTCAAATAGAAAGGCCATGTCTTGTGGTAGTTTTTGCTTCCCAAAAACTCTGACATTATATGCTTGCACATCCATTCAAACTTATTGCAAAAATAGATCTACTGAAGTACCTACTAAGCAAAGCAGCTCTCACAGGTCACCTAGCCAAATGGGTAATGCTCTTAAGTGAATACAACATTGAGTATGTAGACAGAAAAGCTATGAAGGGACAAGTTATTGCTGATCAGTTAGCAGATTCACCATTACAGGACACCACACCAATGCAATTTGAATTTCTAGATGAATCCTTATTCAACATCTCAACACATTCCTGGAAGCTCTACTTTGATGGATCCTACACAAACCATGGATCGGGGGCAGGAATCTTTTTGGTAACTCCTCATGGTGACACCATTCCAAAGTCTTACCATTTGTTATTCCCATGTACCAACAACATAGCAGAATATGAAGCCTTAGTCATCAGTATCAAAATGGCAACAGAGTGGAAAATCAAAGAGCTACATGTCTATGGTGATTCTCAACTAATAATCAATCACATCAATGATGATTACCAAACCAAAGATGAAAAGCTTGTCCCTTACAAGCGGATGGTTGATGACTTTAAGGAATACTTTGTGATCATTTCTTTTGAGCAAATACCTCAGATTGAGAACAAAGTAGTAGATGCCATGGCAACCATTGCCTCTCTTCTTGAGATACTAGAGAATGAGTCATGGTACGAGTTCTTAGTAGAAACTATCCAGTAACCAGCTTATGATCTTCTGGAGAACCATACCATATGCCTTTTAGTTGGATTTGATTCACCTTGGTATGGTAAGATTTACACTTACCTTAAGGACAACACCCTCCCACCTGACCTATCTTCAAACCAATGATGAACCTTTATATGCCAAACCTCTTGCTATACCATTATTGTCGATACCCTATACCGACGTGGTCTAGATGGTACTTTACTCCATTTTTTAGAACAAGAAGAATCCATAACCGCCTTACAAGATGTGTACGAAGGGATCTATGAAACACACTCTAGCAGTCCTTCCTTAGCCAAGAAACTCATGCGTTTGGGTTATTACTGGCTGAACATGGAGACAGATTCATACCAATTTGTGAAGAAGTGCAAGCAGTGCCAAATACATGGGAACTTGATACATGCACTAGTTCAAGAGTTGAGACCTTTAACTACACCTTGGCCCTTTTGCCAATGGGGACTTGACCTTATGGGAAAGATTCATCCACCCTGATCCAACAACCATAAATTCATCATAACTACCACTGAGTACTTTACCAAGTGGATTGAAGCCATTCCCCTCACCACCATTACAGGTAAGCAAATATCCTCATTTATCCTAAATTACCTCATCTGCAGATATGGAATTCCTTCATCCATTATCATGGCTAACAGAAGACCCTTCAAAATCTAGGATGTCCAAGAACTCTATGACCGATTCAAAATCCAACACTATTTCTTCTCACCCTATTACCCCCAAGGCAACGGTCAAGCTGAAGCATCCAACAAGACCATCATGAAACTTCTCAAGAAGACAGTCAACGATGCTGGCTGTGATTGGCACATCTAACTCAATCCCACTCTATGGGCCTATAGAACCAGTATACGCACTCCCATAGGTGCCACCCCTTACACCCTTGTCTATGGTTCAGAAGCTATCCTCCCCATTAAGGTCAAATCGTGATATCTCAGGGTGTCATTAAAAGGTCTCATATCAGATGAAGAGTACAGAGTCTCCAGATTGCAAGAACTAGAGTTGCTAGAGGAAAGAGATAGAAAGCCTTTGAGCATCTCAAAGCATATCAACAAATGATGTCAAGAAACTATAACCACAGGGTTCACCCAAGAGTCTTCAAAGTTGGAGATCTTTTCCTTAAGGAAAATCCCCACAATCAATAGGATAGGTAAAAGAAGGGCAAGTTTGAACCCAACTGGCTCGGGCCTTATGTAATTGTACTTGCTTATGGATCGGGGGCATATCAGTTGGCAACATTAGAGGGTGAGTTGTTTGATGACCCAATCAACAACATATATCTTCGCTGGTTCTATACCTAGGAGAACCCCAATGTAAGGGGGGTATAAAATACAAAAAAATCAAAAAAACAAAAAAATACAAAAAAAATACAAAAATACAAAAATACAAAAAAATCATCCTTTGGTTAAAACTTGGCAAACAGGCGCCTTGGATAGGTATCATGATGAAAACCTGGCATCATGTATACTTTCTAGCTTTTTGTGCAAACAAAAACAAGTGGTGTAAACCTGGTAAACAAAAGTTACTTGTGATAAACCACCTTCTCCATCTTTGGGAAACCAATCACCATGTGTCTATTCTTCCTCATGTCCCATTCGATCCATATATATCCCATAATAAAATCCTAACAGTAACCTATCATGGCTTGATACTCTATCTCTTTGTTCGCCTTGTCAACCAAGGTTTTATCCCATATCGTCCCCATCATGTCAACCTAGCATAGTGTCTCTCATTGGTATCAATGGTCCAAGTTCATGAGCTACGTTGCCTCTATGCCATCACATAGGCAAGGCCATTATTCTAATGCACCCCCGAGGCTCCCACGGTCCCATCCATCCCATTTCTTGTCATCTTTCTTCTAATCCATCCATGGTCCATTAGGGTTTACCCTGAACTACATTGCCTCTACGTCATCACATAGGTAAGGCCATTTAGCAATGAGCCCCTAAGGCACTAGGTCAGTCCCTTAGGGTCCATCTCACCAATAAGGATTGTGGAATTCTCTCACCAAGCAAGCAAGTGCAAGCAAAACCTGCTATTTTCAAACAGAAATCTTGACACAAGGAATTAACCTATCCAAAGCAAAGAAAACAAACTCCTAAGGCCTTCTAAATGATTTTACCCAAATTATGGAAAGAAACAAACACATCTAAATGCAAAAATATTTTGTGGATTGGAAACATGGTTAAAATACAGGGTCTTGATTTTTGCTATCATGTCTTTCTATGCTACTCGAGGATACCAAAAGCTGGAGATGCTATGATGGGCACATGATTATTTTATTTGTTTGTTGTTTGCGGATCAAACTTTAGTAATGTGATGCCTTGTCTAAGGACATGATTGACAAAAGATCATCGAGGACATCAAAGGTCTAACATGAAAGGGGATAATCCTTGTTTGTTGATACGCAAGAAATACTCAAGTCATCTCAGCTCAATTATACCTCAATGCTTGTATTAACTTGCTAAATCAAAATCCATGTAAGCAATACTTAGGTCATCTTGGTTCAAATTATACCTAGATGCTTGTATTAACTTACAACATTTTGAAAAAGTATAAAAAAAAATCACCCAATGATGAAATAAGCACTTCAAAATACTTGCACCGTCAAGATGTCAAAAGCAAAGAATCCATTATACATCCATGCATCCATATCCCATGCAAATAAAGATCCAAACGACAGAGTATCAAATAAAAGCTTGTGATTCCTTCTGTCGAGTCATTCTTCTATCAATCATTGTATCTCTTGTGAAACAGTTCTAGTTGTCGATCTGAGCAGTGATCAAAATGCAAGTCAATCTTGCACAAATGATCCAATCACAATCAGTGGTCTTGATCCTTGTCTGGTCGTAAACAAACTCGACCAGTTAATCAATCAATTATTTTATACAGGATGTAGCATTGTCGAAATCAGACCAATACACACGTCTTACACAACATGCTTCATTTCCTGAAACCAAACACTATCCTTCGTGTTGCTCTAGGGATCTATCATTCCCTGCCTACTGTGTTGGTCTAGGGATATAATGTTCCCCGCCATGACAACACTATCGTATATCATTGTCAGTATATTATTGGTTTACCACTTGACAGGGGCAATGCCTTGTTTGTTCTTGTATCATTTGTGCATACTTGCTTGCTTCCTTGTGTGTGTTATGATTCTATCTTACATCATGTATCATTCAACTTTTTCTTCAAACCTAACCGAGTTTTCCCTTCATCTTCGTGAGATTGTCCATCTCACGCCTTCTGCATTCTCCACAACCAATCTCCCAAGGGGGCATCCTATCGTCATAACCTATACCAGGGGCAAACTAGGGCATGTATTGTTATCATACAATCTATTCTTTGAAACAACATCGTAAACTGCATTGCATCAAAGAGGGGCAAAATGTATATGCCTAAAAATGACACAATTCGGTCTAAATAAATATTCTTAATATTTATTCCCTTCTAATTCTTCTATCAATAAATAAATAAATAAATTTATTTATTTGATTCACATTCCTCTAAGTTAATTAAATATCAAAATATTTAATTATCTCTTCTAAAGTCAAAATTAAATAAAATCCTTTATTTAATTAAATTCTTCCAAACAATTAAATAATTCTTTAATTATTTAATTAAATCAAATTCATTCTTCCAAATTTGAATAAATCAAATTAAATTTATTTAAATCCTCTCAATCTCTAAAAATAAAATAAATCAAATATTTTATTTATTCTTCCAAATCATGCACAACAATTAAATAAATTTATTTATTTAATTTGCTTTCTTATCTTCAAATTCTTCAAATATCTTCCAAATCTTCTAAAAATAAGTCTTCTTCTTCATGCACACAAAATTAAATAATTTATTATTTAATTTCTCTTAAATCATGCAAAAGCAAATCTTAAGTTGAGTTATCTATTCAATCAACCTTGTTTTTATCAATATCTCTTAAATTAGAAAAAAACTTTCTAATTTATGAAAAGCATATCTTATCTTTAGAAAACAAAGTGATTAACTCAAATAAAACAGCTTTTGTGTGACACTTGTCTTCTTCTTATTTGTTGCACGTTCCTCATCTATTCTCAACCGTTGATCTTCTCAAGTCTTCTATACCATTGATCTTATTTCTCCCAAGTATATAAATTCAATCATGTTCTTCCATTCTATCCATCCAAGCTTTAAGTATCATTACTCTGCAGGAATTACAGTGCGCCTTTGGCACCAATTCCTTCATTGCTTGTGATCACATTCACTACAACACACTATGCACTACTACCATTATTGTGAAGCTTCTCTTCATTACAACATTACCATAGCCATTCTCAATCGACATTCTTGACAAAGCAAAGAAGTGCACTCACTGAGGGCCCTTTTTCATACACACAAGAATGATTTTTGATAGGCAACCAATGGAAGTTTCGATCTAAGGAAGGTTTTCTTTTGTTATTTGATCATTGTTATTGAATTTCCTTAGTTCACTATTTCATTGTAGTTTTGGGTATTTGCTATTGTTTATCATTGCATATTCAATGTTGAACCAATTTTACCCTAACACTTATAAATGGTGGTGCTAGTCTAAATATCTATTCTTTAAAGTTGTTGAAATAGTTGGGATATACTGCAGATGTTATTGATCATTCAAAAATCATGACCATCTAAGCCTATGATGACATTGGATGAGAATCTGAAGGAGCCATACACTTACCAATTCTAGTGCGTCTTGCTTTAGTGGAAACCCAATGTCAGGTACTAGACCTTGACGTCCCATACAACATTATCTTTGGTCACCCATGGATTCACACCATGCAGGCCATACCCTCAACTTACCATCAATGTTTGAAATTCCCCTATAAAGGTACATAAGTTACCATTCCCGTAGATTTGAACCCTTCTGAATTCTGCTACACCATGCAAGGTAGATATCTAAATTCCAATCGAGTGCCTAAAAATGAAGCAGCCCAACCCTCATCCTCATATGTCGATCCATAAACATTAGTCACACAACCTCCTAAACATGACATTCCTGAGGTCAATGTTTAGTACAAGTATGTGGGGTTCAGAGAATATGACTTTTAGAACTCTTGTTGTGTAGGGAACTTGCGTTTATCGCTTAAGTCCTATGGAAAACCTTCTGTCGTGAAAGCAAGTAAAAAGAAGGCAACCAAAACTATGCATCCAACAATTTTCATTCATGAGTGCAAATTAGAAGATAAACACATTGAAGACATATCCTCTTGGGTTTTCCAAGATTAGAAAGAACCAGTGATACTACCTATGGAAAAGTATAACAATGGTCACTGTATTGTCAAAAATATGGGATATATAGGACAAGGTGGACTTGGACTCCATGAGTAAGGAACTATAGAACCCATATCTATCACCATAAAATTTAATAGAAATGGATTGGGATTTAGAAAGGAGGTACCCCAATCCTCAGATATCTAGTTTATACTCGATGAAGTTGTGAAATCTTTTCCTGCAGATAAAGCTTCTATGGAGGATACCATTGATGACTATCACCTTCACCTTACTAATCTCTTCAATGAAAATTCCATATTTATGATCTCATCTATTTCCCTCACATCAAAGACCAAAACACAAACTATTTCCCTTGTACATCTGGAACTAGCTAATTGGGACCAACAAGGGCCTCCTGTTCTAGATATCTTTCAGAATGATGAAGCAATAGCATAATTAATGGGACTTAGAGATGGTATACCCCAAGGTGATCATAAGGAAGGTTTTGTAAAGGATCTCTCTTATCACGTATTTCAGGGAGAATGTCAAATCATTCAGTCACAAAAGTATAAATAAAATAAATTGATCCCTAATGAAAACCACTCTGTGGAAGCTTCTGATCATAAAATAGTAAAAAGAAAGGATACATCCAATGGTGAAAACCTCTTTGAGGTGCCTAAGGATGAACAATTTGACCTTCCCCCACCATTGAAGTATCAAGAGAAGTCTTCCTTATTAGTTAATAAATCACAAGAAATGAACCTGGGCACAATGCAGAATCCGAAGATAACCTTCTTAGTAGCTTCTCTATCACAACAAGAATAAAAAGAGTTCACTAAATTCTTTCAGCAAAGGGGAATTAATTTTTCTTGGTCCTATGTCAACATGCCAGGATTGAATCCTGCAATAGTAGTCCATCATATTTTAATCTTACCTGGAGCTAAACCTATCAAGCAAAAGTTGCACAAAATGCATCCATAGATAGCTTTATCAGTTAAATATGAGCTCGAGAAACTCTTAGATGCTAAGTTCATCTAGCCCATTGATTATATAGAGTGGGTCTCCAACCTTGTCCCTATTGCTAAACCAAATGGGGGCATCCACATTTGTGAAGATTTCAGAGACTTAAATAAGGCCTATCCAAAAGATAATTTTCCTTTGCCCAACATCGACATCATAGTGGATTTAACGATAGGCCATCAAATGCTTTCCCTCATGGACAATTTTTTTGGCTACAACCAAATAATGATAGTGCCCGAGGACTAAGATAAAAGAACTTTTAGATGTCCTTGGGGCAACTACTATTGGTAGGTCATACCCTTTGGCCTCAAGAATGTTGGTGCTACATACCAATGAGTGATGGTAGTTATCTTCCATGATCTATTCCATACCATTATGGAAGATTACATCGATGACCTCTTAGGTAAATCTATAAGAGTAGATCACTTGAAAGTGTTGGAGCTGACATTTGATCGAAATATCAACTAAGGCATCTTGCTTCACCACCTATGTTGATGCCTCCAATCACTGGGAAACCTCTATTGCTTTACATATCCACTACATTAGCAACCTTGGGGGCACTTCTTGCATAAAATGACAACTCAAGAAAAGGATAGGCCATTTACTAAATTAGCCATACCTTGGTATGATATGAGATAAACTATACCCCTATGGAAAGAGCTTTTTTAGCAGTAGTGTTTGCTTCCCAAAAGTTGTAGCACTATATGTTAAACCAACATACAAAGCTTATATCCAAGGTAGATCCTCTGAAATACCTTTTTTCAAAGGCTACTCTGATAGGACATCTTGCAAAATGGGTAATGATTTTAACTCAGTTTGACATCAAATATGTGGATCAAAAGGCTATCAAAGGGCAAGTAATTGTAGATCAACGAGCAGAGGCTCCACTAACTGATACACACCCCATGCTGTCTAATTTTCTATATGAAGGGATTTTCAATCTCTCTACATCTATTGAGTGGAAATTATACTTTGATGGGTCATACACACAACATGTCTCCAGAGCAGGCATCCTCTTCATCATCCTACAAGGTGATTGTATTCCAAAATCATATAAGCTATATTTCCCATGCATTAACAACATAGCCAAATATGAGGCATTAATCACTGGTCTCCGAATAGTTATCCAATGGAATATCAAACAACTTTAGGTCTACAAAGATTCTCAACTTGTTATTCACCAAGTCACAGATGAATATCAAACTAAGGATGACAAGTTGATGCCTTATAAGAAGATGGTGGATGAATATAAACAACACTTCTACAATCTTTCATTTGATTAGATCCCCAGAGTTAATAACAAGGTTGTTGATGCAATAGATACTATTGGGTCTCTATTAGATATGCCAGCCAACATACAAAACTATGAGTTCCTAGTCGAGCAGCTACTTATCCCATCTGTTGATATTTCGTAAACTGAGATGATCTGTGGGCTTTTTGGTCCCAACTCTACATGGTATCAAGATATCTACAATTACCTTCATAACAACACCCTCCCATTTGATTTAACATCAATGCAAAAGAAAACCTTCATCTTCCAAGCCTCTCATTTCACCATCTTAGGAGATACACTATACCAATGGAGTCTTAATGGTATCCTCCTCAGATGTTTAAACATGGAAGAAGTCAAAACTGCTTTAAGAGATATACTCAAGGGTATCTATGGAGTGCATTCCACCGATCCAAACCTAGCAAAGAAATTTCTTTGAACTGAATATTTTTGGCCCATAATGGAACAAGAGGCCAACCAGTTTTCCATAAAATGTCTTTAGTGTCAATAGCATGGAGATTTGATTCATGCACTTGCTCATCAACTACAACCAATGACCAATCCATGGCCATTTTCACAATGGGGTCTTGACCTTGTAGGTAAGATACATCCCTCCTCTTCAAATGGGCATAAATTTATAATTACCGCCACTGAGTATTTTACAAAGTGGGTGGAAGCTATTCCCATGACCTACATAATTGGCAAGCAAATTGCTAAATTTATCTTGAATTATATCATCTGCTGATATGGAATCCCTATGGCTATAGTAACTGATAACTGTAAACCATTCAAAAGCTAGATGTCCATGCCTTGTGCACTCAATAGCATATCCAACATTAGTTTTCCACACCGTACTATCCCCAAAGCAATGGCCAGGATGAGGCTTTGAATAAAACAATCCTTAAAATACTCAAAAAGATAGTCAATGAAGCCAATCGTGATTGACATCTCCAACTTAATCCTACCCTTTGGGTCTACCGAACAAGCATTCAAACTCTAATAGGTGCGACTCCCTATGCTTTAGTATATGGATCTGAAGCCATTTTACCTATAGAGGTTGAGATCCCATCACTTTGTGTCTCTGTGTAGCATCTGATAGACGAAGAAGAGTATAGAGTATCCTAGCTACATTAATTATAACTTCTAGATGAAAGGTGCCTTGCAGCATTAAATCATCTCCAAGTCTACCAGAACTGAATACATCATAGGTACAATAAGAAAATAAAAGAAAGGTGGATCCAAGTAGGTTACCTAGTCCTAAAGGGAAATCATAGAAACTTGCAAGACAAAGAAAAGAAAGGAAAGTTTGAACCTAACTAGTTGGGCCCTTTCATCACCATAGTAGTATATGGATTAGGGGCTTACTCCCTAGCAACACTTGAAGTAATTCCTCTTGATGAACTCCTCAACAGTGTTCATCTCAAGAAATTATATGCCTAATCCTTGGGAATATCTTAGTAGAAAATAACAAAAAATCAAAAGAATAGAAAAATAACAAAACAATCGAATAATAACATAAAATGTTCATCCTCTAGTGAAAACCTAGTAAACAGGCACCTTGGATAAGTACCATAGTGAAAATTTGGCAAATAGGCACTATGTGTAAGGGTCAACACTACCATCTATTTGTTCTCTTTCATCCATACAGATCATTCCATGATAAAACCCATCCATCCATAATAAAACTTGTTGACCCTCACATTCCCAATTGTCCATCTATCATGGCTTAGGAATTGGTTAGTGTTAAGTGTTATATCCCCATCTCATCCATAGTCATTCCTCCTCTCCATAATAAACACCCTTTACTGGAATGGGGCATGTTTCCTTAACCTAAGGCTAGGAATGGATCCTCATTTACACCAAAGGTATTTTTCACACTTTCTCTCATCATTCAGACACTATCACCCATCAACATCAACTCTTAACCTTCATCACTATTCTAACCCATCTATCAATAATCATACATCAACACTATCATTATCCCCATCAATTGATCCATTTCATCACATTACCTAGAACTACATATCATCATCATCATCTCAATCTTAAAGTACCTTGAGCCTGTGGATATGTGTATGTAGGTAGTCTGGAATATGAAGAAAGTATCTAGTACTTAGGTACATAACATATCATCATTTCACCTACCCATTCTCATAATACTTCAACCATCTCATCACATACACCTAGAACTACATATCATCATTCATCATCATCATCGTAATGTGCCTTGATCCCGTGGATGCAGGGTATGTAGGCAGTCTAGAAAATGAAGGATGTATCCAGTACTCAGGCACATACAATACACCCCATCATCCATCTCAACCCATAATAAATTCATCTTGTCACTTCATCAATTTACCACTTAGACATGACTAACTCAGGTAGGACCAAAACTATGCATCTTTCTGGAAGCTACAAGTACTTATCAAATCTAAAACAAAAAAACCTACTCCTAAAAAACAATGTGTCTCCACATATCATTTGCCTATATCTAGGGATATCCATACATCCTAGATTGAAAGCCTTTAATAGATACATCTTCCTTACAATAAGGCCTCAAATCTTTCTAGAATACCCTCTTTTGGCAAGAAAACTTTTTGGTTGTCTATTTGTTTTATCAGTCAGTCTTTTTTTTTCTTTTTTTGATTTATCTTTTGTCCCTTTTAAATTAGACATTCAAAACTACCTTGATCTTTTTATATCTTGGTATGTTGCGATACTATATAAATTGGGGCATAGTCATTGCTTTCATATGCCGTGTTTAAGGGATGACTTTATTATCCTATTAGGTCTACTATTTATCTTGTGTGTGTTGGGATTAGCACCTTGTATATCAGTACCTTTTACATCTAAGGCTTTCCAAAGACCTTTTCACAAAGACTATTCTATGCTAAGACTGTTTTCCATTCACTTACCTGACAGGATTCTATTTTACCGATTAGTAATAAAATCAAACCATTTGTATGCAGAGTCAACAGTCTTATGCATGGGATACATAGCCACCCTAGTTCTCATACCTTGGTGTATAATATCCATATGTTATATCAAAATAAAGGATTGCTCTATTATACATATTAGTGTAACTTCTCACATTCAATCATCTGTTCTTCCCTTATCATCTGATTCTCAATTGTGTGTTAATCAATTGTCCATCATAATTGTCTTTGTTAAGCAATCATCTCATAATTTTCCTCCTCACTTGATTATATTTGTTTAGTTTAATCAATTGTTTCATCATAACTACTCATAAATACATCATTCCATCATCCATCCTTTTATCTTTTCCATTTTTCTCTATGTTGTTCTCCATCCTCTATCTCCTTTTTTTCTTCATATCCATTCATTTTGAGAGTACACCCATTTTCTTCCAATTCATCTATCCTCTCAAGGGGACATCATTCAACCTATTCTACTAGGTACTTCTACCTAATTGGGGCATCATCATTTCTATTTGTTATTTTAAACCAATATCTTCTTCTATCCAACATAGCACTATGTTTTAAACTTCTTTGAAATTATGTTACTTTGCAACACCATCTCAAAGAGGGGTAAAATGTAGACACGTAACACTGACTCATTTCTAGAATATACATGCACCTGCCATACTTCAAATTAATTAAATAATTCTTAATTATTTGATTAAGTCCATCAATCAATTTATTCCTCCATATTAGTTAAAAAATGCTAATTATTTAATTAAATAAATTTATCCTCCGTGTCAATTAAATAATTCCAATTATTTAATTAAATCAATTTCCCTCCATTTTAAATAAATAAAATCAATTTTTTTATTTAATTATTCTTTTTCCTCCAAAATGAATTAAATTTAATATTTAATTCATTTAACAAATGTGCATGAAATTAAATAATTAATTTATTTAACTTCCTATTATTCCTTCTCATCCATATTTCACTCTTAATCAATTAATATAACTAATCAATCAAATTAGTTAACTAAATCAATCAAATCAGTTAACTAAATCAATCAAATTAGTTAATTGTTTAGTCAACTCAATTAACTAATGAATCAATTTAGTCGACTAGTTAATCAATTGAGTTCACTGATCAATCAATTTAGTCAACTCTCAAATCAGTCCATTTCATTGATCAATCAATTTGGTTATCTGATCAATCAATTCAGTCAACTCCTTAATCAAATCTATTAACTTCCTTGATGCATGAGAAGGGTAGCACACTTGTCCTCTTCTGATTCATGCACATTCTCTCAAACATCCTCAACCATTGATATTTTTGATCATCTAGAGGTCAACCGTAGATTTTCTATCTCACAGGTCTATAAAAAGAGCCTCATTCTCCATTTCTCGGGATCTCTCATTTTAGTAAACTTATGATGTGGCTATCATTCTTAGGAGATCATATTCATGCTTGGCAATATAGAACAATCCACATTCCATAAAGCAAAGAGAAAATTGACTCAAAATTTGGGTGCTATCTCGGTATCGCTCAATCCATTTGGTTTGTTTGTGTGTGTTTGAAGGTAGTTTGCATTGTGTTGTGTGTTGCTTTTCTCTTATTTTCATGTTCAGATTTTAACCAATACAGTTTGCACTTTTATCAAACAGAAGTCTACATGCAAGCTTCTTCTTGTAATGTCAACAAATAAAAGTAAGTATCACAACACATAACAATACTTTAAGTTTAAGGACATCTAATATGGTACCCCATGGTCTGTACCATAACATTTCTAGTTCAACATGATGTCAAAAGAAGATTGTATGGTTCCCCACAACATCACATTAAAATCATTGACTGCAATATGTCATCAATTGCCCAATTAAACTTGTATTTCTACCTCCATCTATATAGGCAATAAATTCTATACGTGAATTGGTCAACATGAGCTAATGTGCAAGATCCTACTGATGAGTTCCTAGGAAATTTTCATGAAGGTTCTAGACTTCTAGTGCTTGAATCTTCCATAAACTTTCTAATAAGGTGTAGATCTCATTCAAACCATCAATGATGAAGGTAGCATGGATGTTGTAGGTGCAACTCAACAATGAGAAGTACAACATTATCAAGTCATCAAATGCTTAAAAAACTTGTTATGTTTGCACAATTTAATGTACAATTTTAAAAAATTGTCACACTTCAAATGGTTATGTTACTATGGAATGAAAGCAAACACTTATTGCAGCTCTCATTTTATCTCACAAATTTGTGACATGTTTACATTCATCATAAAATTGTGCTAGATGCATTGACAAAATCTTATCTTAAAACTAGTTTCAACAATGGTCATACTATCAACTATTTTAGCTAAAACAATAACTACCATCAACTTGCACATAGGCCATCTAAATGTTTTGTTCAAAGTTAGAGTACAGGTAATTGGGCTGAAAGGAAGGTTTGCACCAATCAACTAAAAAAATAAACAATCTCATGCAGTTTAAGAAAGATATTTAGGAAGAAAGCTATTGTGTGTTGATTATAATCTTGCTATAAGAATACTAATTTCAATGATGCAAAGAGCATGGAAATATTCTTCATAAAATTCACTGGACCCCACACTTAACATCATGTAGCATACTGTTATTTTAATTTATGATTTTAGTGTACCTGCCACCATTTCTCCCATGCAGTTTAAGATGGATATTTAGGAAGAAAACTGACTAAGAAAGAAACAAATTACATTATCTTTTCTCGACATAATTGATGAAAGAAATGTTAACAAACTAGTAGCATTTCTGAGGAAATTTACCTATAAAATTCTGCAAATAAGTCTTTATCACTGATGTATGTGAGGAACTTCACAACCTGAAATAATATGAGACAATAAATTAGTGTGTACAAAATCACTGGACAAGAGCCAACATTTAAGCATCTCAAACTGAAAGGCAAGACAGACCTTTTCAATTGTATCTTCAATAAATTCATCGCTTAATTTTTCACTACCACCTTTTTTTCAAAATATTGTAACACAATGTGGCAAGCAATTCAACACTTGTACTTCCTACAACTCCCTTGTTCAACAACACCTCAAATGCTTCATTCAGTGTCTGCAAATGGAGTTACGAATCCATAAGAAAGGTGCTTAATCATTCTACATAAAATCTGTAAGCTTAACTCAGCCACCTTAACAAGCAAAAGGACAATAAGAAAATTATACTTTCACTTACCCCGTTGAAAAGGTAATGGTTCATAAAACATTCATTGACATATTGCAAGTACTTGTCATGTAATTCAATAAATTTTCTCACGAATGAAGATAAAGACAAGTTAATATTCTACAAAATACATTGAGCAATGAAATTGTGTGCATATATACATGAAATCTAATCTCATTGTGAAATGTCTTACATATACAAAATTCACAAGGCCCTATCTTAGGCTTCACTGCTACAACATTTAAATGTCATGAATTCTATTCCATGTATTAGAAGTTACCGCAGTAAAAGAGATGCAAATAAGAGTTTACCCACTCCTGTGCGCCAACCATGTCCTCATTTTTTACAGAGTAGTATGAATGTCAGCTAGCACCTAAGTAATGAAAATTTAAAATCTACTTTCAAATAAAACTTGAGAAATTAATCTGATCATAGACTAATGAGAAAA
This sequence comes from Cunninghamia lanceolata, assembly GCA_027924645.1. NCBI lineage: Eukaryota > Viridiplantae > Streptophyta > Pinopsida > Cupressales > Cupressaceae > Cunninghamia > Cunninghamia lanceolata. The sequence goes on along the minus strand of BSBN01000112.1, from coordinate 16,290,504 downwards.
TAGATCAAACTAGCTACTATTGCAAAATTACCTTTTCATTGGTGGCTGCATCTTCTGCATGCTTAACTTATGATGTCCCCTCACCAGTGTTGGAAATTCAAATCTAGAGCACATACTCCACCCTCCAACTACCCCATCAAAGATCTCCTTTGGATCTCTCTCCTCCTACATTGACCAAGGAGTTAATGCCATTCAGTTGGCACTGCAAACCGAATTGAATGTTGGTTAGCTTCTTTATTGCTATAGGTGAGTTTGAATTCTGAGTTTGAGTGGGAGAATTTTTTGTGTGAAGGGATAAGACAAAAAGGAGGGAATGACGTGTAGAATAGTAGAAGAGGAAGTAGAAGAAGCAGCAGCAGTAGAGAATGTTTTTGTGTTGAACAATAGTTCTAGAAGTTCTGTGAGTGTGTGCAGGGGAGCAACAGATAGCTCCAAATAATTGTAGTTTTGTGTGCAGCCCTAGATTGCTGCAGATCAAGTGTAGTATCATTAGTTAGCTGTTTAAGTCTAGAAATCATTTTTAAATGTTTTTTTTTTCTGATTTAGTAGAACAAACAAGAGTTTGCCCAAACAACTGTGTCTCCTTTGCTTTCTATTTTTTGTGTGTGTGTTTGGGATTTGAAAATCCTATAGTTTGGTATCAGAGTGCCAAAAGGCCCTAAGTCTTGAGTGAGTTGGGCATTTGTTTTCTTGGTATTTAAATTTTGTTTGCTAGGAGACATTGTTGGAGAAGAGAGTAAGAGTTGGCAGCAGCCACCATAATGTAATAGACAAAACTATGATGTTTGGGAAAAGAAAATGAAGACCATAATGATTGCAAATGATTTATAGGAGCTTGTGTTTAATGGGTTCAACGATGTGACTAATGCACCTACATATGCATCTCTCACAAACAACCAGAAGACCTAGCTAAATGAGACAAGGAGGAAAGATGCAAAAGTCCTTAGTTTGATTGAGGCAGCCTTGATAGAGGCTATTTTCCCTATAATAGCAACAACTAACTATGCAAAAGAAGCATGGGAAATATTGCAAAATAGTTACAAGGGAACTGACAAAGTTAGATCAGTGAAACTCTAGCTATTTAGGAGAGATTTTGAGACCCTATAGATGAAGGATAGTGAGTCCATTTCAAATTTCTACACAAGGGTTTCCACCTTGGTTAATCAACTAAGGATAAATTGAGAAACCTTGGATGAGCAAAGGATTATAGTGAAAATCCTTAGAAGTCTGCCCCCTAGATTTGATCCAATAGTTATTACCATAGAAGGACCAAAGACCTCTAAAAAATGGCACTTGATGAGCTGATTGGTTCCCTGCTAACCCATGAGCAACACCTAAATAGGTCTGCAAATTCTTCCCATGAGTAAGGTTTCAAAGCTCAAGCCAACTCAAGAGGCAGGGGGGAGGTAGAAACAGCTCTGGATGAAGCTCAAGAGGCAGAGATAGAGGCAGATCTGGATGTGGAAGTGCTAGAGAAGATAGCTCAGGACGAGCACACAGCCAAGAGGGTGCAAGTAGTTCTTAGTCCAGCTCCGAACAAGTCAAGAAGAACAACAACTCAAGTCAGAAGTTTGGCAAGAGCAATGTTGAATGTTATTATTGCCATAAGTTTGGTCATTATACAAGTGAGTGCTGGAAATATCAACATGATCAGTCCAAGCAAAGTACAAATGTGGCTGATGAAAATGTGGCTGAAGGTAATCAGTCAAAGGCCTTTATCATGTGCAACATTGTTGAACAAGGTAGTGATGAGGTATGGTTTTTAGATAGTGGATGTAGCAACCACATGAGTGGTAATGAGAGTTTATTGTTTTTCATTGATAAAAATGTCAAGTCTGAGATAAAAATGGGAAATGATGAAATAGTTCCAATTGTGGGAAAGGGGTCTATTATGTTTCACACCAGACAAGGTGAGAAAAAGGAGATTGAAAATGTATATTTTTCCCCTAGTATAAAGCACAATCTTATGAGTATTAGACAACTGATCCAAAAAGGCTACAAAGTGTTGATGGAAAAGGGTGAATGCATCATTTATGAGAAGGATGGAAGCAAGAAAATACTTGCAGCAGTGCAAATGACAAGGAATATAATGTTTCCCTTGAGGTTAGAAATGTGTTTTTCAGCTCAATCCAGAAATGTACTTGTCAAGTTCTAGATGGCTCCGAACAGCTTCGAAGTCAACCAGATGGCGTCTACAATAGTGAGTCAGTAGTCAGCCTTCAAGATAGTCATTCAAGACCCCTCAAATCTTTGGCATCTTAGGTATGGACACTTAGGTTATGCTAGTTTGAATCTTTTGTCAAAGAAAGGTATTGTTAGAGGTTTACCAACCATTGTAGAGCCTAGTGGTAAATGTGAAGCCTACATTTTAGGAAAGTAGTACAGGCCGTCCTTTCAATAAAGGCATTCTAGAAGGGCAAGAGCAACATTGATTATGGTACACATTGATTTGTGTGGCCCTATGCAAATAATTTCTATTGGTAAGAGCCAATAATTTATGACCTTCATAGATGACTACAGCCGTAAGACATGTGTTTATTTCTTACAATATAAATCTAAAGCATTTGACAAGTTTAAAGTGTTTAAGGCCCATGCTAAAAAGGAGAGTGGACATTTTATCAAGGTCCTAAGGTTAGATAGAGGAGGAGAGTATACCTCCAATCAGTTTGTGAATTTTTGCAAGTAACATGGCATTAAGAAGGAGCTAATAGCAACCTATACTCCATAGCAAAATGGAGTGGTTTAGAGTAAAAACAAAACCATTGTGGAGATGGCAAGAAGTATACTCAAATCCAAGAGACTCCCAAATGAATATTGGGGTGAAGTTGTAGCAACAATGGTATATTTGATAAAAAGAAGTCCTACAAAGGCAGTTCATGACAAGATTCCACAAGAGGTGTGGACAAAATGCAAGTGGAAGGTTGAGCACTTGAGAGTGTTTGGGTGTGTGGCATATGCACTCATCCCAAAAGAGAAGAGGTAAAAGTTGGATGACAAGGGTGAGAAGTGCATCTTCACGGGCTATAGTGAAGAGTCCAAAGCCTACAAGTTGTATAACCCCATCACTAAGAAAATAATTATTAGTAGATATCTGGAGTTCTTAGAGAACGAGTCATGGGATGGCTTGATAGATACTGATAGCTCCAGACAGCTCCCAAAAGCTCTAGAGAGCTCATGACATAGACCATAGACAAGCACAGAGCTCTATACATAGAGTTCTGAATAGTTCCAGACCATTCTTGACATAGAAAGAGAGCTCTAGATAGCTCTAGACAGGATATGCACAACATAGCAGTAGCAATAGTGAGAGTTTAGACCCCACTCTTTCCTCCCTAGTGCCAAGAAAGACCAAGAGTCTAAGGGAGATCTACCAAAATTAAAGGTATGGTGAAGAGTTTGATGAAAGTATGAATTTTTCATTATTTTCTCATAGTGATCCAATTTATTTTGAGGATGCTATGAAAGAAAAGAAGTGGTGTGAATCCATGGATGAGGATATAGATTCAATAGAGAGGAATAGAACATGGGAGTTAACTGATTTGCTTCCCAACAAGCAAGTCATTGGAGTGAAATGAGTCTATAAGACCAAGAGCAATGATGATGGAAGAATAGAAAGGCATAAGGCAAGATTAGTTGTCAAGGGATACAAATAGCAGTTTGGGAGAGATTACGATGAGACATATGCTCTTGTTACAAGGATGGAAACTATGCAGGCAGTTATAGCAATCACATTCCAACATAAATGGAAGGTGTATCAAATGGACGTGAAGTCTGCCTTGTTGAATGGAGTGTTGAAAGGTGAACTGTATGTGGAGCAGCCACCTAGTTATGAAGTTTCAGGTCAAGAAAATAAGGTATACAGGGTGAAGAAAGCTCTTTATGGGCTAAAGCAAGCACCATGGGCATGGTACAGTAGGATTGACTCATATTTGTTGAATAATGGCTTCAGCAAAACTGATGGTGAGCCCACTCATTTTATCAAGACAACTGATGGTAAAATTTTAATTGTTGTCTTGAATGTTGATGACTTAGTTTTGACTGGAGATGATGATTTCCTCATTGCCGATCTTAAAGAGACCATGAAAAGAGAATTTGAAATGACATACTTAGGTCTCCTAAGGTATTTTCTAGGCATAGAAGTAAAACAAATGCATGATTGTATATTTATCTCTGAAGCAAAGTATGCAGCAGAGATTTTGAAAAGGTTCATGATGCAAGATAGCAAGCCTTCCCCTACACCAACAACTATAGGTCTAAAGTTGAGCAAAGAGGACAACAACAATGAAATGAACCCAACCCTCTACAAGAGTATGGTTGGAAGTCTAATGTATTTGATTGCTACTAGGCCTGATATAATGCATAGTGTAAGTTTGATTTCAAGATTTATGGAGACTCCAAAAGAGTCACATTGGCAAGCAGGTAAAAGAATCCTAAGATATGTGAATGGAACCAAAGGATATGGCATTTTTTATAGTGCAACAAATGTTTTTGGGATGGTTGGTTACACGAACAGTGATTGAGTAAGGAGTGTAGATGATAGGAAAATCACATCTGGATATGTGTTTCAATTCGGATCGGGTCTCATTTCATGGGCTTCCAAGAAACAACCCATAGTTTCCCTATCTATAGCTGAGGTTGAGTATGTAGTAGCTAATACAATAGTATGTCAAGCTATTTGGCTAAGGAGGATCTTAGCATATTTGAAGGAAGAACAAAAGGATGGAACATCAATATTTTGTGACAATACTTCAACAATTGCTTTCACAAAGAATCTAGTTTTTCATGGAAGAAGAAAGCACATTGAAATTAGGTATCATTTCATAAGATAATTAGTTGAAAATCGTGAAATCAAAATGAAATTTTGTACATCTGAACAGCAGCTTGCATACATTTTTACCAAACCATTAAGCAAGGAAAACTTTGAACATCTTAGAGATAGCTTAGGCATTGTGGACAGCTCTAGTTTTAGTTCTGGAAAGAAAGCTCCAGATAGCTCCAAAGACACAACATAAAAGAGGTTTGTGGCTCCAGATTTAGGGGGAGTGTTGGAAATTCAAATCTGGAGCGCATACTCTACCCTCCAACAACCCCATCAAAGATCTCCTCAGGATCTCTCTCCTGCCGCACTAACCAAGGAGTTAATGCCATTCAGTTGGCACTGCAAACCAAATTGAATGTTGGTCAACTTGTTTATTGTTGTAGGTGAGTTTGAATTCTGAGTTTGAGCGGTAGAATTTTTTGTGTGAAGGAATAAGAAAAAAAGGAGGGAATGAAGTGTAGAATAGTAGAAGAGGAAGTAGAAGAAGTAGCAGCAGTAGAGAATGTTTTTGTGTTGAACAACAGTTCTAGAAGTTTTGTGCATGTGTGCAGGGAGCAGCGGATAGATTCAAATAGTTGTGGTTTTGTGTGTAGCCCCAGATTGCTACAGATCAAGTGCATTATCATTAGTTTGGTGTTTAAGTTTAGAAATCATTTGTAAATGCTATTTTTTTCTGATTTAATAGAACAAACAAGAGTTTTCCCAAACAACTATGTGTCTCCTTTTCTTTCTATTGTTTGTTATTCCGCATTTTTTGTGTGTGTTTGGGATTTGAAAATCCTACAACCAATTACATGCTGCATAGCAGAAAAGCATAGTAAGAAACCAATCCACACATAATTTACTCATCATCTATAGAAAAATTGTTAGAAAATAAGGTTTACATTAAATAAATTAGGTTTAGGTAGTTAGTTGGGTGGGAAGTTATTCCCGTAGGTAGTTTATTCCCCCAAAAAATAAAGCTTTATAAATTATTGTATGGAATGTAAAAATAGTGAAATATTATACGAAATTCTACTTTATTGTTATTATCATTTACAATGTGAATCTTCAAATTTGTATTTCAATTTTGGCTCTACCAAAATCTACATTGGTATCAAAGCAACTGAAGTATGTGCCTATGCATGAGAGATGTGTGGAGTTGCCAGTGTAGAGGAGAGCCGGTGGAGTGTGAGGGCTACAAAAATGTGCATTAAAGCATAAAGGAAGGTGGTTGTTTTTAGTGCAATATCCTAAAGCCATTTAAGGGCGTGAACCAACTTGCAGAGGAGCCACCCCAAATTAGGTTAAAACAAGGAATAACTGTTGCATAGGAGAAGAGTGAAAGAAGACTGCGACAGTTTGACAATTCAGATTGTATGAACATTAGGCGCAATAGAAACCTAGATGCTTATATTTGTGAAGAATCTATCCAAAATTTGTTAGGTGTTGAGCATAAAATCTAGAATCAATAATATAGTACAGAATAAGAGGATAATCTATTACCAGCCTCTCCATCATTGTTGCAAAATGTTTTAAGCAGCCAAAATTGTATTAAGAAACCTACAACTTTCTACCATTGTGTCTTACATAGTAAAGGAGATTGTCTTTGCCTTGCAACAATAATTCATTCTTTGGTGCTTCACAAAAATAAGGTTGATCATTGCAATTTTGAGGAGTATAATAATAGGTGTTCCATTGCATAGAAAGGAGGCGAAGCATACCCAGCATTGCACCAATCTTCTACCAAGCGTAAGGTGTTTAAATATATATTGGGCCATTTTGTTAATGTTGATTGTTGTTACTTTAAGGAGACTTTGTCTGATTAGGGATTTATGGTTTGGAGATAGTCATTTGTAGTCATTGAAAATCATAGATCACACTTTTGGTTGCAATTGATGTTATTGTAAGGAGAAATAAGGATTTTTTGTAAGGGTGCATTATCGGCTAAATTCGACATCCAATTTTTTGTCTTTTAATATGGCCACACTTGTATCAAATATCATTTGTACTCTTGAGGCCATGCATGTTACACCTAATAGAGCTTTCAGAGGCTCACATGAGGCATCAAGTGAATAAAGTGTAACAATATTTATTGGAGGATGGAGGTATTGGAGGAAGGACGATCTTCATCATCCTGAGTTAGCTTCTCACTCAGGGATGATTTGATGCATTAGAAGCACCAATGTTTATCTCCAGTCTCTTCAAGAGTAAGAGGGGATGAGACAATGGAATGTTTATCTCCAGTCTCTTTAGGAGTAAGAGGGGACAGGACAGTGGTTTGTTGGTTTGCTACAAATCTATTGTTGTTTGTGTGTGGTATCTATGGATAGTTGAGTGTGTCTCACTTCACAAGATGATGAGTTGGTGTTGAGTAATCATACATTTACCTAGACAGAGAAGTTTAGGTTGATGATGGAGTGGTTTTAACATTTACTTAGACAAAGAAGTTTAAGTTGATGTTGTCGATTTGGTCATTTACCTAGACAGTGGAGTTTGGGTCAGTGTAGAGTTGGAAATTTGCCTAGACAATGGAGTTTGGGTTGATGCAGAGTTGGACATTTGCCTAGATAGAAGAGTTTAGGCTGATGTAAAGATGGCTAATCAGATATTTACCTAAAGAGGAGGACTTTAGGTTGATACCGATACAATATTTCTTTTGTTTTTCTCTTTTGTAATGTAATCCTTAAAGGCGGGTTGTTAGGAAATAAGGTTTACATTAAATAAATTAGGTTTAGGTAGTTAGTTGGGTGGGAAGTTATTCCCATAGGTAGTTTATTAACGGGAAAGATAAGGCTTTATAAGCCATTATATGGAATGTAAAAACAATGAAATATTATACGAAATTCCACTTTATTGTTATTATCATTTACAATGTGAATCTTCAATTTTGTATTTCAATTTTGGCTCTACCAAAATCTACAAAAAAATCTTGAGAATTTGAAACTGGATGTTTTAGCATATTTCCAATCAAAATGTATACCTACTTGAAAATCCTAGCCACAGGTTCCAAGCCTTCAGGTTTCCTAAAACTACAAAATATCTCATACATCATTGAAAGATTACCCCCTGTAACAAAAGTGAAAAATAGTAGAGCATTATTAACCATAAAAATATACTCAAAATCAATGTCCTGACTCCCATGTATGCTGCAATATTAAAATTTGTAGACCAAAATCATACCTTGTCATCTCTTAGCAATGCACGAAAACTTGAAGGTTTCTTCTCCGAAAGCTGAGTCTCATACTGAGACAGTAGTTCATTGTGTAATTTCTATGGAAAAAATCACAAATAATGGTAACTTTTCAACAATTTAAATATTTGAAACAAGTATGTCATTGTGCATGTCTTAGCTAATGGAAATAACTATTAATTGGCAACTTTTTTATGGTTGATTGAATCCACAAGTTCTGATTGACATAACAAGTGTTTAATAGTAACTCACTTCTAGCAATTTATGTTCACTACTAGAATGCATATAATGTGCAACTCTCTTTTTCTCACTTTAAACATTCCTCATCCTATAGTACAATAAAATACACATCAACTTCTAGATGAAGTCCATTTTCAAAATTAAAATCAACATTGTAAAATCATGTTTCCTATTCTAGCTCTCCTTTTAGTGCTGACCTTGAGCATATAATCTTGGGAAGATTCTTCTAGAATCCATGAGGAAGCCTTTTAAGAATAGTAAGAAGTGGTGACTTTAAACATAGCTACTTCAAAATCCATTTCATATAAATCGATATTTGCACTAACATACCAGAGCTATCACTGCATCCTTTGCGTTGTTCCTAATTTATTTGTAGACCTACGAAAAGGGAGACATTATTCCAAAAATTGTTAATGTTATTTGGCATATCTAAGGTACACATATATCAATCCTACTTATATACGGTCTTTAAATGGAAAAAAACTTTAAGATATAGAACAGGGAGTGACATTATGAAGAGGAAGAGTTCAATGTTGGATGTCATCTTTTACTTACTAGATCATGGAATCATGTAAAACTAACATCATTTAGATATGGCAGGAAGTGCCTTGGAATGAAGTAGCGGTCCAAGTAGTGAAAAAAATGACGAAGTCACTGAGCCAATATTTTGTAGTTTTCCCATTACTTCACCAATTCTCCCAACATACACTCATCTTGCTTCTCCCTTAGGGCTAGTAGAACCTGAGTTTAACAATTGAGACAATTCAAACAAAGACCAAGATGCGCAGTCCAAATAATGAAGAACAACATCACTGTCCTTAAATTTAAAATAAAAATTTTGAAGCTTTTCAGTCAGCCCAGATTACATCCACCATCATGAGATGACACTATAATACAACACAAATTATGCATGAATACCACAACTATAGAAACCATCGTGTAAAAGGAAGGGTACAAATAAAATAATGGTTTGTGTTGATATCCATAATGAACAAACACAATAGTGATTACTATGTACAACCATTAAAAAGTTAAGTAGACAACAAACAATATTTACAAAATCAGCCCTAAGTCAAGATGCAGAGTATAGAGTATAAATTAGCTCATAACATGTTCAGATGTTAGTTTTACTTGTAACATACTGCTACGTAACATTGAAGGGTAAGAGCCAAAAGGGAATTTTTTGTTTGACATAAGTGGACAACATACACAGATTCGGTTGCCAATATGATAGATCGATAGCATTCATTTTAAACACCAAAGCAAATGTTCCTAATACCATCTGATATAAAAATGAATCCATAAGCATAAAGTACAAGTGGATCCGATACCCACACAGGAATCCATAAAGCAATTAAGGAACAACACATTTCTTCTCATTAAATACAATGATTACAACTTCTCTCCTAAGAGAGTTCAATTACATAACTGCATATACAATTACAATGATATATTCCATAATATGATACAAGTACAATAACATAGTCCTAAGTATGATACAAGGACTGAATGGTTCTAATAGTTGAATGAAGTAACAGAACAAGAGATCATCTCTACCTGGTGCTCCAAAACCTATTCGCCAGTCCCCAATGGTGGTGGCAACGTCTCCCAACCATGTGGACTCATAAGAGACCACCCCACCATGCTTGGAGATAGTCACAAGGCCTAAAAAGAAGAACAACAAAAAGGGGATAAAAATGGCCAACACTCACATTAGACACAAAGTAGACATAGAGAATAGTGCATATAGCCAAAGTCATAATATAGGTGTACTCATCCAAGTCATAGGTCAAGTACTACTCATGACTGCTAAGGTGCTAAATACTAGAGTGTAATCATATGGAGTGTCATCATGTGTGCTTGAAGGGATGGCACCACACGGAACCAAGTAATCCTCTCATGCAGATGAGGAGACTCAATCATGCCTGAATCCATGCCCTGCAGATGGATGACTCGATGCGTCATAGACGGATAGGTATTCTCGTTGCATCCTTAGCCTTTACAAGTGCTCAAGGCCATGCACGAGGACTAATTATCTTATTAATGTTTTTACCCCAATGTTTTCATTTAGTTATCACTTATTAATGTAACTCTGCTACTAGTTCCCCTAGCAACCACTTGCGGGCCCCAAGCCCGTAGAGAGCCACTCCAGATGACCACTCTAATGCCTAAACCTTGTTCATCTTGTTTGACTAAATGAGGCATCCAAAAAGACTAAAAACACTGAGTTATAAATTTTAAATAGTAAAGGTGAGAAATATGATCTTTAAGACCCAAACTCTCGTGGATAGTGCAATTTGTTGAAAATGGCCTTCTACCAGTCAGATTAGTTTTATAATAACTCCTGTGACCCCAATTTGGCTGTGATTCACAAGGTATGCATAGATAAAAGAAAAATCATGGCAAGAGGCTTTGCAAGTCTTCTCATAGCCTATTTTACATATTGTCTACCACTTTTAACATAACAAAAATAGGACTGTTTAAGATAATCACAGAATAAAATATTGAAAAGGGCTCACATAAAGGAAGTCTTAATTTTTCCCCTTACGGTCGTTCTCTTAGATCTTGGGTTGCATGACTGGTTCTCTTAATCAGAAATTATGTGACTAAATCTCAATGTACAAACACAATTTGCTTCCTCTAAGGTATTTTGGTGCCATGCCATTCTTTAACTCAAGGATTATAGTTTTCAAAAGGCTACTAATTTAGCAGAAAAATGATTGAAATGACCAAAACAAATGCCATTAAATCTTCTCAAGAAGAGTTGTAGTGAAAATCTCTACAGAAAAATCAATGTATAATAAGAGGGTTTCATGGGACTTAGATATCTTCAATTTCTATCATTGCATCCCAGTTTTCTAGTATGGTTTCCCTCATTATATTCTCAATAAGATTGAACCCTCGTATTACCCAAAAAGTTAAAACATAAATCACATGATCTTTCTTAGAAACCCTCTCATTTAAAGAATTAGGAAAATAGTTTTACATGTTTAAGAGTAAATTCTAGGAAAGAGGCTATGTAAATATCTTGCATTGATATAAATTTTGGCATGTTTCATTCCAAATGGCAGTGCTATTTTTTTTTGTTGGACAAACAAACAACTGAAATCTTTGTGGTTTAGGGAAATCATAGCATACATATCTTTGTTTATGTGCTGGAAAAACAAAAGACATAAAAATACCTTTAACCAATTTGCACTCCACTTTAGCACCCTCTAATTTTGCAATTTGATGTGCTTGCCTGAGATTCTGTCTTTCCTCCTATGCTTTTTCCTTCCACAATTTTCTTATATCCCTACATCCTTTATCTATTTGTTCTACCTTTTCTTTCTTTTTTTTGCTGAGTCTTCATGCGTTCCCCTCACCCACCAGCATTCAATTACCCCCAACACCTTACCTTTCAAAAATCTTTCTTTCTTTTTTTTTATCTACCCTCAAAACTATGATAGATATTGGTTTATGTCCACCGACACTAGATGAAAGTGGTCCTCTTTTTTTTGCTGTGGAGATCTTTTTTTGAAATCATCTTATCCGTCAGTCTTTTACAATCATTACTCTCATCTGCCAAAAGATATTTTCTGGCAGCATTTACTTCCTCTATCCCCCCATTCCTACACTCCCTCAAAAGATATTTTATGCATTTTAATTTTCACCAACTTTCTTGCCAGCTCGCCATGCCATGGCCCCCACAAAGCAAATTTTGGTCAAAACAGGTTGTTACATCCTACCCCCTTAGGACTAGGCTTACTCCTGGAAGCCTGTAACTGCTAAAATGCATCCAAAACACACACTAGTCTAAGAAACTTGATACAATCAAAGGAAGCCAAGGAGAAAAGTCTCAACAAATAGACTGGCAAACTACACATTGGCATAAGGTAATCCGAACGATAAGACCACAACATAGGAACACTGCACTAACCGGGTGTAGTGGCTAGGGTAGGTTATAGGGCCTATGACTATCTCCAATAACCACCATCGGGGATAATAAGAGTATGCTTAGGCCTACGAATCCAGGCAAAGTCTATATTCAGTACCTGCAACACTCCAAACACATATCAAGGTACCTGTGCATATATATACATCATATAGCCGAAGCAACATTAATCATGTAAGCATGAAATCTATCATAAGTAATAATAATGTCCACATCATAATAGTATCGAGATTGTACATCACTGGTGCCAATACAAAATAATAACAAGATGTGTAATCCAAAATAAAGTATACAGTCATCCAAATCTATCAAGATAAGAAAAACATAATATGAACACGGGGGTCATTACATCCCCTAGAAGTCTGCAAAAAGATATGGATAAAGGTCTCTCATCCTCACCGCATCTTCCCAAGATGCTAAGGACTCACCATCAGGATCCCATTGGACCCTTACCTGCTCTATGTCCCGACGCCTGAGGCTCAACCTCTGATGCTGAAGGATGCGTATGGGCTCCAAAGAAAGCTACCCATCTGCCTCGACCTATAAAGCAGTCCAATCAAGAACAAGGGTCACATCTGAAATATACTGTCTAAGAACTGAAACATGGAACACATCATGGATGCATGATAGACTCGGTGCTAATGCAAGGCAATAGGCAATAGGACTAATCATCTCAAGGATCTCAAAAGGTCCAACAAAATGAGGTGCCAACTTTGAGCCTTTCCCATAATGGATGGGGCTCTTCTGTGGACGAACTCTCAAAAACAAATAGTCACCCACCGAGAAGTGGTGATCCAACCTACGGGCATTAGCATACTTCCTCTACTGGTCCTAAGCTATAGCCAACTGCTCTCTGATCTACACTACCTGCTGCTCCATATCCTAAAGAATCTCTAGACCCAAAATAACTCGGTCCTCTAAGCGATCCCAACTCAACGGAGTGTGACTTGGCCTACCATACAAGGCATGGAAGGGGGACATACTGAGAGAATTGTGATACCCATTATTATAGGCAAACTCAACTAGGTACAAATAGTCCTCCCAACGACACTGTTGATCCATAATGTACATCTGAAGCATATCCTCTAAGACCTGATTAACTTGCTCCATCTGTCCGTCAGTCTTGGGATGGTATGCAGAGCTAAAATTAAGCTAGGCTCCCAAAGCATGCTAAAGAGAAGTCCACAAAGTTGAAGTGAACACTAGATCATGATCAAAATTATCCTATAAGGAACACCATGTAGATGCACAATATCTTCCATAAACACTCAAGCTATAGATGCCACAGTGTAGGAAGATCTCATGGGTGAGAAGTGTGCCACCTTGGACAACTTGTCCATTGTAACCATAATAACATCATGAAGATGCGAAGAAATAGGTAGCCCCACTATGAAATTTAGAGATATCATATCCCACTTCCATCCAGGGATGGAATGAGGTTGCAACAATCTAACTGGGTGTTGATGCTCTGCCTTCACCCACTGACACTCGAGACACTGAGCCACAAAATTAGCAATATCTCATCGCAAACCTGCCCATTGATACAACTGTCAAAGATTGGAATACATCTTTGTGACACCCGGATGAGCTGAATAGGGTGCACGATGGGCCTCTGATAAACCCAAGGAACTAAGATCACCAGAATCTGAAACATAAATACAACCAAGATGTTGTGAAAGTCCATCAAATTCAAGAGAGAACCCTGCAAACCTACCCTCAAGGACTCTCCCAGACTCAATATCTGCTCTCACCTCCTGATACCAAGTATCACTAGGAAGTGACTCCAAAATACGGTTCCACAAATCCACTTCAAGAGATAAAACTGAAATCTCATGTCTCCTCCTACTCAAGGCATCTGCAACAATATTCTCCTTACCCTGAATGTAGCAAACTTGAAGTCATACTCACAGAGGAACTCTATCCAATGGTGCTACCGAGCATTCAAATTTGGTTGAGTGATGATATACTACAAACTGTGATGATCACTATACAACTCAAACCAATATTCCAAAAAGGAAATGTCTCCAATGCACAAGCACATGGATGACAGCTGCTAACTCCAAATCATGGGTGGGGTAGTTCAACTCATGATCCTTGAGCTTATGGGACTCATATGCAATCACTCATCCCTCCTGCATGAGAACTACCCCCAAACCCTCCAATGAAGCATTGGTGCACACTACAAAATTACCTTTAGGATCTGGCACTACTAGGATAGGTGCACTAGTTAGCTACTCATTAAGAGCCTGAAATGCTAACTCACATTGATCTAACCACACAAGCTTCTTCCCTTCCATTGAAGAGAAGTGATGGGATGGGTAACCAAGAGAAATCTCTCACAAATCAGCGATAGTAACCTGCCAATCCCATGAAACTATGAACCTCGGCCACATTCGTTGGTGCTGGCCAATCCACAATAGCCTGAATCTTAGAAGGATCCACTAAGATACCCTCTCCTGAGATGATGTGGCCCAAATATCTCACCTGAGTTTGGAAGAACTCACACTTGGACAAATTACCAAACAACTGATTATCCTGCAAGCACTGCAACACTTGCTACAAATGGCCTTCATGCTCCTCCATAGTCCTCGAATAAATCAAAATATCATGAAGGAACACGAGAACAAACTGGTCAAGATAGGTGCGAAACACCCCATATTTCAAAATCATGAAATTTAATGGAGCATTAGTCAACTCGAAAGGGACAACTGTGAACTCATAATACCAATAGCATGTACGAAATGCTATCCAATAAATTTCTGCCTCATGAATGTGAAGCTGATGATATCTTGACTTCAGATTTATCTTGGAGAATAGCTTGGCTCCCCTCATCTAATCAAACAAATCATCTATCCGAGGCAAGTATCAATTCTTCACTGTCACTTTGTTCAACTGGCGATAATCAATGCACAAGCGAAGAGATCCGTCCTTCTTCATGAAGATGACAGGTGCACCCCAAGGGGATACACTAGGAGGAATGAAACCCTTCTCCAGTAACTCCTCTAAATGCAACCACAACTCACCCAACTCCTAAGTAGTCATGCAATATGGTGCTTGAGAAATAGGCTCTGCACCAGGAATGAGATCGATACGGAAGTCTATGTCACGCTTAGGCAGCATACCTGGAATATCACTCAAAAAGACATCTGCAAACTTCTGAAGAATAGGATGATCATCAAGAGATACCTCCTAAATGCCACCCTTAGTAAGATCACTAACTAAAATAGCAAACGTCTGACAACCTTTCTGTATGGCATGCTTCAGCTGCATAGCTGAAATCACATGGAGAGAAATGGGTCTCTGAACCCCAACTAACTCAACACACTCCCCAACATTGTCAACACACTAACATGACTTACATTGACAATCTATACTGGCTATGTGGGTCTCCAACCAATCCATGCCTAAAACAATCCTATAGGACCCCAAAGACAACACACAAAGATCCACTGTGGTAGTGAAGGTACCCAAATCCAACACATAACCATGAACAAGGTAGTCTACAGCCACCTGGGATCTAGTAGCTAACTCAACCTACCAACCAACATCTTGCCTTGCCACCACGAGTCCACAATGCTCCATGAGAGAAGGAGAAATGAAAGAATCTAAATCTCCCGAATCAAACAAGATAGATGTGGTAATTCCATATAACACACCTAAATACTCAACCACGGTGCCCTGATGCTTAGCCTGATGGTTATCAACTGCCGCAAAAACTCTATGTGATTTGCTAGCATCACCTACTATAGGCTCTGAAGTAGCCTTTCTCTGACTACCTCTAGCCATTGATCTCTGAGGACACTGAACAACTATATGACCATGCCACCCACAAGCATAACAACCACCCCTGCAAAAACCTTGGTCCAAAAATGGTGCACGTGACTACTGGGATCCACCACCCCTAGAACTTTGTCATGCACTCTAAAAACTCTATGATGGACTACTTTACTACCTACTCCAAGAGCGATGATGTGAACGATCTCTAGCAAATGGAGTACCAGTATTCTACCCACTCTGTTGAGACTGAGTAGGCCTATGCCTTTGTTACTGATAGTGTCTAGGAGGTGCAGTATGAGATCTAGATGGTCCAGCTCCCTGAGACTGTGTACCCCGAGCAACTCATCTTGAAGGAGGGGCACTACCAATCTGAACATCTGCCTAACCACAAAAGCCTCTATTCAAATTCTCCTCTGTCAACCTCACCTACTCCATGGCAACCTCTAAGGTCTTTAGCTTAAACACACGGACACAACCACTGATACAGGCATTCAAGCCCCTGATGAAATGTTTTACTAACATCATCTCATCATCAGAAATGCTAGCATATTTCTTTAGCTCAAAGAAGCGGTGCTCATACTGATCTACTATCATAGTCAACTGACAAAGTTCATGGAACTCATCAGCACATCTCTGTCGATAGTAGTCTGAAAGAAATCATGCATGGAACCTCTCTAAGAATAGTCCCCATGACATGGAAGCAATGTCTAGGTGAAGCTTCTACTCCTCTACTCTCCACCATGTAGATGTAAAACATCTAAGATGCATAATGGCACATCGAGCTCTAGTATTGCTACTATAAGGATGCATAGCAAAGCATGGATCAAGATCGCTCAACCAAGTCTTTGCCTTGGTACTTGTACTAGAACCATCAAAAGTAGGGGTATGAGCCCTAAAAAGATCCCTCATGTGACCTATAGTAATACTGTCTCCATCCACCCTATCCCTCACAACAACTACTCTCAAATGGTCCAGACTATGAGAGTGCTCACGCTCAGCTCTATCATCCTGACCATCTTGATGAGAAGGATGTGACTCCACCTCATGAGATACCTCCTAACGAGGTCCTAATTAGTCCATAATCTTCTATAAAAAAGCTAAAACCTGAGCACCCTCGAGCCCTTTGGCTTGATTCTCAACATGGAGTTCCTCTTGATGCTCACCCTGATTAGCTTGATTGCCCTAATTACCCTGATTGGCATCATGCTAGGGGCTACGTCGAAGAACAATGGCTATACCTCTAATTTTGCCTCTGGTTCTGCCCCTAAGAGGCATCCCAAAGGAAACAAAGAACACATCAAAATAGATCATCACAAGAATGACCTATACACCATTCTAAGGCATGAAAGAATAATAACATGACTATAGAACAATATAACAAGCTCACGCCCCACATGCCAAACACAACAAAACATAGAAGGCTCAAGTATGCCAGAGCTCCCAGTGTGTGAAAATGGGCTTTAATACCAGATGTAACATCCTGCTACATAACCCCGAAGGGTAAGAGCCAAAAGGGAACAAGATAAAAAAAAATTGTTTGACATAAGTGGACAACATACACAGATTCAGTTGCCAATATGATAGATCGATAGAATTCATTTTAAATACCAAAGCAAATGTTCCTAATCCCATCTAATATAAAAATGAATCCATAAGCATAAAGTACAAGCAGATTCGATACCCACACCAGAATCCATAAAGCAATTAAGGAACAACAAATTTCTTCTCATTAAATACAATGATTACAACTTCTCTCCCAAGAGAGTTCAATTACATAACTGTATATACAATTACAATGATATATTCCAGAATATGATCCAAGAACAATAACATAGTCCTAAGTATGATACAAGGATTGAATGGTTATAATAGTTGAATGAAGTAATGGAATGAGAGATCATCTCCAACTGGTGCTCCAAAACCTATTTGTCAGTCCCCAATGGTGGTGGCAACACCTCCCAACCATGTGGACTCATAAGAAACCATCCCACTGTGCTCAGAGATAGTCACTAGGCCCAAATAGAAGAACAACAACAAGGGGATACAAAATACCCAACACTCACATCAGACATAAAGCAAACACGGACAATAATGCATACAACCAAAGTCTTAATATAGGTGTACTCATCCAAATCATAGGTCGGGTACTATTCATGACTGCTAAGGTGCTAGATACTAGAGTGTAATCATATGGAGTGTCATCATGTGTGCTAGATACTAGTTCCCCTGGCAGCCACTTGTGGGCACCGAGCCTGTAGAGAGCCACTCCAAATGACCACTCTAATGCCTAGAACTTGTTCATCTCATTTGAGTAAACGAGGCATCCAAAAAGACTAAAAACACTGAGTTACAAATTTAAAATAGTAAAGGTGAGAAATATGATCTATAAGACCCAAACTCTTGTGGACAATGTAATTTGTTGAAAACAGGCTTCTGCCAGTTAGATTAGTTTTATAATAACTCCTGTGACCCCAATTTGGCCACAATTCACAAGGTGTGCATAGATAAAAGAAAAATCATGGCAAGAGGCATTGCAAGTCTTCTCATAGCCTATCTTACATATTGTCTACCACATTTAACATAACGAAAATAGGACTGTTTAAGATAATCACAGAATAAAATATCGAAAAGGGCTCACATAAAGGAAGTCTTAATTTTTCCCCTTACAATAGTTCTCTTAGATCCTTGGGTTGCATGATAGGTTCTCTTAATCAGAAATTATGTGACTAAATCTCAATGCACAAACACATCTTATTGTCTCTAAGGTATTTTGGTGCCATGACATTCTTTAACTCAAGGATTACAGTTTTCACAAGGCTAGTGATTTAGCAGAAAAATGACTGAAATGACCAAAACAAATGCCACTCAATCTTCTGTAGAAGAGTTGCAATGAAAATATTTTCTGAAAAATCAACGTATAACAAGTGGGTTTCATGGGACTTATATCTCTTCAATTTCTATCATTGCATCCAAATTTTCCAGTATGGCTGCCCTCATTATATTCTTAATAAGATCAAACCCTCATATTACCCAAAAAGTTAAAATAGAAATCACATGATCTTTCTTGAAAACCCTCTCATCTAAAGAATTAAGAAAATAGTTTTGCATGTTTAAGAGTAAATTCTAGGAAAGAGGCTATGTAAATATCTTGTATTGATATAAATTTTGGCATGTTTCATTCCAAATGGCAGTGCTATTTTTTTTGGTTGGACAAACAAACAATTGATATCTCTATGGTTTAGGGAAATCACAGCATACATATTGTTATTTATGTGCTAGAAGAACAAAAGACAAAGAAATACCTTTAACCAATTCACACTCCACTTCAGCGCCCTCTAATTTTGCAATTTGATGTGCTTGCCTGAGATTCTGCCTTTCCTCCTATGCTTTTTCCTTCCTCAGTTTTCTTCTATCCCTACATCCTCAGTCTATTTGTTCTTCCTTTTCTTTCTTTTTGTTACCGAGTCTTCATGTGTTCTCCTCACCCATCAACATTGAATTTCCCCCAACATGTTACCTTTCAAAAATATTTCTTTCTTTTTTTTTTATCTACCCTAAAAACTATGATAGATATTGGTTTATGTCCATTGACACTAGATGAAAGTGGTCCTCTTTTTTTTTGCTGTGGAGATCTTTTTTTGAAATCATCTTATCCGTCAGTCTTTGAGATTGTAATCGTTACTCTCATCTGCCAAAAAGATATTTTCTAGAAACATTTACTTCCTCTATCCCCCCATTCATATGCTCCCTCAAAAGATATTTTATGCATTTTAATTTTCACCAACTTTCCTGCCAACTCTCAATGCCACGGCCCCCTCAAAGCAAAATTTGGTCAAAACAGGTGTTACTGAAATCATGAAAAATTGACATGAAGGAAATGATAACAAATGTAAATCAAATGAATACAAACCTCATATTGACTTATGATCCATTGATAAGGTGGAGAGTGCTGCACCCAAAACACTCTACCTTTACCCAAAGAGATGAATGTTGATTGCTCAATTCTCTGGCATAACAATGATAGGGAGATTGATAGATGAATGGATGGATAATGATAGATGCAAAATAGATGGATTATGGATTGAGAGGAAAATTCGGCAGAGTAAGGATGCTAGAAGAAGATTCATTACAAATGGCTCAAAAGAGGCTAGGTTTATAGGAAAGACCTAGGTTGAATGAATGGACAAGATCGATTAGGGTTTGGAAGACATAGATGGCTAGGATTGATTAGGTTTCTTTACACATCAAAAAATCGTAGTCATGTGACAAGTGTGCGATGGAGAATAAAAGGAATCTAATTCAAATATTGTATTTGAATTAGCTTGCACATGTGAAACGTATTAAATGGAAGATGTACTACCCCACATGAGACAAATAGAGAAGTGGACAAGTGTTGTCATGTGAAGAAAGGAATCTAGTTTAAATAAAAAGATTATTTAAATTAGTTTGACATGTGAAGGGAGTAAGTGGAAGATTGAGACATGCGATATTTGTCGCAATGTGATGAGAGGTGAGGGGTTTATTCAAATTTTTAATTTGAATTATGTGAGACATGTGAAGGGGGAGATTAATTAAATAAAGTAGATTTATTTAATTAATTAGGAATGTGATTAAGTTGGAATTGTGAGTGGGATTCAGACAAAATGGCTTATGATGCCCCTCGTAAAGTGTCGACTAGGTGATGGACAAATTTATGTGTCTACATTTTGCCTCTCTTTGAGATGATGTTGCGAGATGATAAGATTTATGTCGAGTAACATCATTTCAAAGAAGCTAAAGAAATGGATAGAGGAAAAGGATAGGGTGATGATGCCCCCTCGAGAATATAGGCAGGTTGGACAAACATAGGTATACTCTTGAAATGAAATGGATGGGCTAAGGAAGAAAGATAGGAAAATGGATAGAAGAAAAGGAAGGATGTGTTATGCTGCAATGAAAGTGAGCAACAATGATGTTTGATATAGCACGAGACATTATGCACCAAGGTATAAGGACCAAGTTGATGAATGTGTCTTGTGCTTCAACATAATATAACCTTGTCTAGATACAAGATATGAATATTAGCTAAGTTGGATTCAGATACAAATGCAAGTTGAAAATAATAACACACACAACCAAGCAAGCAAGTATGCACAAATGATATAGAAACAAACAAGGTATTTTCCGTGTCAAGCTATAAACGAATGATCGATTGTTTGATTGATTTGATGATAGTAGTGTTGTCATTGCGCAGAATGATATATCCCTAGATCAACACAAGGATGCGGGAATGATATATCCCATTGATGATGATGATGTTTTGATTGATTTAGCTTACAACAAGATTAGGATCAAGACAAGGATGTGATTGGACAATTTGACAAAATTGATTAACTTGATTGGCATGGATAAAGGATGACTTGCATTTGGATTATTATTTGGATTGATGATTTGATTGGAGGATGAATAGATGAAGTGATTGAAGAAGAATTGGTTTGAAATGAAGTGATGATTGATTTGAATGATTGAAGAATGATGAAAGAAGAAAGAGGAATATCATCTTGTACCTAAATCTAGGCACTTCCTTCATGCTCCAGATTCCCTACATACCCTGTATCCATGGGATCAAGGCAATTAACAATAATGATGAGATGTAGTTCTAATTTTGTTTTATTGATGGGATGATATGGATTGGATGGATTGATCATGATTAATTGAATAATTTGATGATAAGTGATGTTATTGATGGGATGACATGGATTGAATTGATGTGATTTTGATTAATTGATAGATTGGCTAGATTTGATGATTTGATTGGATTTTGATTTGGATGAATTGTTTTGATATGATGGACGGTGATGATTTGATGTGGAATGGTTTTATTGCTTGGATTTTGTTGGATTTTTAATTTTTTTTTAAATTTTTTGACATATTTTGATTCTTTTGTCTTTTTGGGAATATTTAATTTTTTTGGGTTTTTGAAATGTTTTATTTTTTTTGGATTTTTTGAAATGTTTGAATTTTTTTGGATTTTTGAAACATTGGCATTCGATGATCATTTTGAAAGCCTTTATGCTAGGTACCAATGACAAAGGGGAAACCAAGTCTAGGTGCAAGGGAATGAATGGGATTGGACAAAGGATGGATGATAGTGGATGGATAAAAGGATTATGATAAATGGATAGGATAAAAGGATAGGCTATGGAATGGAATGAATGTATGTGTAAGAGAGGAAGGATGTGATCTCCAAGGACTATGTTGCATAAGAATAACATGCCCCATTCTAGATAGTAGACTTAGGCTTTTTCATGACAATGCTTAGGACAATGGGATGATAGGATGGATTGGATAAGATGGATAAATGGGTAATGACTAGAGGATAATGATAGGATTGGATTGGAAAGGATGATAGGATAATGTCTAGATAAAGTATGTCAAGAGATACCCAAAACATTTGTCAACATTGTGCCCCCAATCTTTATCAAGATCAAAAGAGGAAGGGAGGATGAATGGATGCAATGTGATAGGTATATGTAGGTGGGTGTAATGGATAAGGATGGTAGGATAAGATAGTATAAGACATAATAGGATGGAAAATGATATAATGGGATAGATAGTTTGGATGAGACAAGGTACCCCCAAGTGTAAGTGACATAGAAGATCAACCTACACATGACACCTATTTGCCAGGTTTTTATCATGGTACTTATCCAAGGTGCTTGTTTACCACGTTTTCACCATTGGACGAAGGGATTTCTCTTTACCTTATTCATCATTTATTTTTATTTTTATTTTTATTTTTTTGACTTTTTTTATGTTTTGAATGAGAAAGGGGAGATATGGATGGGTGGTACTCAAGTGTCTAGTTCCATGTAATGTGATAGTCCTATTAGAGAAGGATGTCATCAGAAATGGACCATGTCAAGTCATTATGCTCAAGATGTTGGTAGGGTGATTGCATGAAAGTGAGATGGATAAGATAGATAGTGGATTATGTAGGGGTGAAAGTGGATTATGATGTGGATTATGTAGGGATAAAAGTGGATTATGATGTGGTTTATGAAGGGATTGAAAGTGGATTATGATGTGAATTATGGAGGGATCGAAAGTGGATTATGAAGGGGTGAAATTGGATTATGGTGTGGATTATGTGGGGAAGCTAGTGGATTATGATGTGGATTATAATGGACTTATGAAAAAGCATGGACCATAGGAAGGTGATGGGGGAGATATGTAGGATAATGAGTGAATGATGGAGCGATGGAGGTGTGGAAAGGAATCACGACCAATAGTTGTACACACCATGATAAACATGGAAGATTTTGAGTGGATGGAGGTGTAGGAAGCAATGGTTATGTTTGCTTAAGAGATGGATGATTTAGGACTTTTGGAACCCACATGGACTTAGTATTTTTCTGATTTTTGCTTTTCATGTGGGATGTTTGAAATGTTTGAATGGAATGGCATTTTTGAATGGATGGGGATGGTTGAGATATTTGAGAGGTGGATGCCTCATTTGATTTGCTTGATTTTTGCTTGGAGACCCATACCATTTTGCTTTTGGACTTTGATTTTAGAGGTATGGGCTTGGATGGATTTTTAGGTGTACTTTGCTTTGACTTTTCATGTTTGTGCCCTAAGGCATGAGGATTTTTAAGATTTTTGACTTTATAAGTAGAGGCATCCAAATGTTTATTTTGGAATCCCATGGGGTTGGTGGAATGGGTGAAAGCTTCATGTTTAGATGATATGTACATTTGTTGGCCATGATTAGGATTTTTATGGATAAGTGGATAATTAGGCATTGGAAGCAATGGTGGAAAAGAAGATGGAGGGATATTAGGAGTTGGAAGGAATGGAGGTAAAGTGGATGGTGGAAGGTGAATGGTTACATGCTTTTGACATTTGTAGGATGAGGGAGGTGAGATGGCAACTTATGTTTTAGGAATATGATGGGGTTTATGATGGAAGGAAGTGGATTTAGGAAGTGTGGAGGAAGTACCAAAATCTTTTGATTGCTTGCCTTGGGGTGTATATCCAAGGCCAAATGAGCGAGGAGGGACCTTGACATGGATTGGCTCCAAAATGCCTTGTTCATGTAGGCCTAAACCTTTACCTTGGTAGTTCATGTTTTGGAGCATGCGATTGACTATAGGACTAGGTGTAGTTTGGACACTAGACTTGAGTTGATAATTGGATGGAGAAGGTAAAGTGGATAATGGTTGTTGGTGGTTGTTGGTGTTCTAAGAAGGGACGCTCATGAATGAATGTGGATAGACTAAGTAGATATGATGGTAGATTTGAAATGGGATCAATGGTAGATGTGGAAGGATCATTAGGATTGTTGTTATATTCATTGGGATCCAAATTATTTGTTCGATCTTCTATGCTTGCCTTGGAGGCACATGTCTCATCATGACAAGTGAAAGGTGTAGGATCATGGATTGGGATAGATGGAGGATGACTAGGAGCAATTTGGATGTCTTGTTCATGGATTATAGGATTATGGATAGGATCAAGGTGCTCGTGGATAGCTTCTTCATAGGTATCATCTTGATCATAAAGAAGGTAAATGTTATGGATAAATTGGATGGGGATGATTTGATCTTGATTAGATTTATGGGCTATTGTTTCTTCATGCTTAGGATCATGCTCTTGACATAACCCTTGGTTTTCTTGAATGGAAGTGGAAGGCTCTTTAATAAGCTTGATAGCTTGTAGATCATATGATGGGGTTAGAAGACTAGACAAAGCATTTAAGGACTCATGGGGAGGCTCAAGAATAGGTGTTTGATGACCTGCAATGTTTTATTCCTTGCTAGTAGCCAATGGATCACATCCTTTGCAAGGGTATGGGTGAATGGGTAATATAGTGGATGAATGATAATAGTGGAAGTTGAAGGCTTAGGATTAGAATTTGTTGGATCGATAATGGGATTAGGATTTAGGCTAGAAGGAAAGATAATGGTATTAGAGGGATTGGTTTTATCCAAGACAATCTTACCATAATCTTCTAGGTTCTTGACCAATCTTTGAAATCGGACACAAGTGGATATGGTATGGCTCCTATACCTATGGTATGCACAATATGCATCATCGTTATACTACCTAGGTTTAAACATATATGGAGAATATGCTTTGATTGGGTATAGCTCAATCAAATTTGCTTGGACCAATTTATCCAAAAGTATCTCCATGGAATCTTTTAATGAAGGATTAGTGGAACATGGGGATGAAGGTGATGAAGGTGATGAAGGGCTTGATAAAGGTGTTGGGATGGGACTAGTTGGCTCACATGTTGGCATATGATTGGATGGTGAAGGTGACTCAAAGGAAGCACTTGCTAGGTTAGTTTCTCCCTTGTCAGAGGATTTTAGGTCTTGCATAATATGACTTGGACTTTCTTGATTTATGTACATAGGGCCATTTGGACTTGCTTGATGTTCTTGTAAGGACATTTGATTGCCATACAGATAGGTTTGGTGATGAGGTGGCATGATAGGACATGTAGGTGAAAGATTTTGTGAGGTGGATTGTTGTGGACATTGTTTGATGATGGAAGTTTGTTAAGAAAGCAATTGGGATATGATGGCAATGGAGTTAGGATCATTGGATGGTAGACTTATGGAAATACTTGCGTTTGGGGTGTTGCTAGGAATAGTGAGGGTGATTTGTGGTATGTATGTGGCATTGTTATGGAAAGATGTTGGATAAGGTGATGTGGAATGGCCTCGATAGGATGATGAAGTGGGATTAGGTGATGTGGCATGAATGTGATAAGTGGGTGGATTAGATTGATATGATGAAGGTTGGTATGAGGTCGAAGGATCCATGTTGTTGGAGAGGTATGAGATGAAATAGATAGTGGGTGATTGAGATCAAATTTCAAGACCTTAGGATGATTTGATTTGTTTTGTTTGTGAAGGATGACTCTCTATGCTTGAGATAGACTAATGATCTCAAGGAAGAGGGTTGATTGGATTGATTCTCTATACTTAAGGTAGACTAATGACACTTAAGTAATAGAGGGTTGATTGGATTGATTTGATGGGTCAACTTACTTAAGATTGACTAATGATCTCAAGTAAGTTTGGATAATGGTTGATAATGATCAACTAAGGTCTTGATTTTTGATTGGGTTGATATGGATTTGGATTGGGATGAAAGTAGTTGGGATTGTAAGGAAAGCAAAGGTGCAGAAAATAGCTTCCGTAATGTTAATTCCCAGGGGACAGTGCATACAGGTCACTTTTCAAACTAAATAACTTAGATGAGTACACAAGAGAAACCAAATAGACAATATTCAAACAAAGAACAACACACCATTTACGTGGGAAAACCCTTTCAGGTAAAAAACCCACCACCACAAGAAAACAATCTTTATTACAGTAAGGTTTACAGTTACAATAAAGAGCTCAACTTCTTGCTCTGGTTTTTAATTCTCAACCACATACACCGTTCACACTCTCACTGTACATTTACAAAATGAACTATATATTCAAATCTTCATCATCAACCTCCAACGACACTTGTAGACCTGTATTTCTATTTCTAGTCTGCAAGAACAAGAATCGTTACTCACTTCTGTCCTAACTGATAGAACATACTCCTCACGCGTCGCTGCCATCTAACAGTCGCAACGGTTCATATTTTAGAGAGACGTTTAGTCCCACATGTAGCATGTTGCTGAAGTCACCTTGGTTTATAACAGTCAATGAACCAAAGAGTATCATCGGCAATTTTGTTGCCGACGATACCAAACCTTCAAGTCCATCAGCATAACAAACCCCATCGGCCATCAGACTTTATCTCCCACCGATAAGCAGAGTCTCCCCGACCACCAAGGTTACCATCGGAATGACTTTTACCATCGGCAAAAGATTCAGCTCTCACTCTGACAGTGCTTCGTCCCACTGATACCAACAAAGGAACCTCCAGCAGGGTGACCGCAGTGCATCGGCCCAAAACCTTTAGGCTATGCCGACAGATATCCTCTCACCGAAGTCTAAAGCACCATCAGTATGACAACAACTATCGGCATAGAACACAAAGGTCTCACCGAACCCCAGACTCCTGCTGATAGACATAAGTCATCGGAGTGACCACTCCTATCGGAGTAACTCCACACAGCTCGGCTGATGATAGTTCTTACGCCGACGATCCGTTGAACACTTCCATCGGGGTGATACTTAGCATCGGACAAACCTTTGATGCTTATTCCGACAAACACTTGTCTTACCGATGCCAACTCAATTCCTTCGTCGGAGTGACTACTGTCCATCGGCCCAAAGATATAAAGCTTCACCGATGGTCTTCGTCTCACCGATGGTCACTATGGAATAAGTTATTAGTGGTCTTCAACAAGGTCCTACCGATAGCACTCCGTCACAGCGATGAATGAAGTTGTTGAACTCTGAACCCTTTGAACACATGAATGGTTCAACAAAGAACAATAATGAATTAGAGGTTCAAGCAGTAAAATTGAGACACTAGTTCTCTTCAATCTCCCACTTGTCAAAGAGATTACTGCTACCTCTTAGTCCTCTTTCTTTTATTGAGAACTATGGGCCCATAGACCCATTTTATCTGAACACCATTTGAACTTGGCCATGTTCACTGGTTTAGTTAAGGCATCCACAACATTTTCCAAAGTGTCAACTTTTTCCAGCTTCACCTGCCTGTCATCCACCATATCACGAACAAAGTGATATTGGACATCAATATGTTTTGTCCTAGCATGAAATGTAGGATTCTTTGCCAAACATATGGCACTTTGACTGTCACAGTGAATTTGTATTTGCCCTACATTAAAACTAACATCAGAACACAACCTCTTCAACCAAATGGCTTCTTGGCATGCACGAGTAGCTGCCATGTACTCTACCTCCGTTGTGGACAAAGTGACTACAGCCTTCACTTGCTCATCCAACTGATAGCACCACCATGTAACGTGAACACGTATCCACTGGTGGATCTCCTACTGTCAATGTCCCCTACCCAATCAGAATCAACATATCCCTGAATGCTGATAGATCTCATAGACCCTTCTGAGTTTCCATGATAGCAAATAACATAGTCAGAAGTTCCCTTCAAATACCTCATAACTCTTTTTACAGCATCCTAATGTGATCTGCCTGGATTCGCCATAAACCGGCTCAAAACTCCCACTGCTTGGGCAATGTTTAATCTGGTACAAACCATTGCATACATTAAGCTGCCAACAACACTTGCATAAGGTACTCTTTTTATGTCATCAATTTCATTTGAAGATTCTGGACAATCTTCAACAGATAATTTCATTCCCTGCAAAACTGGAACAACTAACTGTTTAGAATCAGACATATGAAATTTATCAAGAACATTGGTAATATACTTCCTCTGGCTGAGCCAAATTTTTCTCTTAGACCTATCCCTTTTGATCTCCATTCCCAGAATGTACTTTGCTACCCCCAGATTTTTCATTTCAAATTTCAAGGACAACTGAGATTTTAATTCTGAGATCATCCCCTTACCATTGCCAATGAACAACATGTCATCCACATACAGTGCAATTATAAGAATCTGATCACTTTCAATTTTATAATAGACACAATGATCAGCTTTAGATCTCACATATCCCAAGGATAAAACATACGTATCAAACTTTTGATACCACATTCTAGGAGACTGTTTCAAACCATAAAGAGACTTCTTAAGTTTACATACTAGATGTTCTTTACCTTTTTCCACAAAATGCTCTGGCTGGGACATATAAATTTCTTCTTCAAGGTCTCCATGAAGAAATGCTGTTGTCACATCCATCTGCTCAATTTCAAAATCATATGCTGCTGCAAGTGACAACAGAAATCTAATGGATGTCAGCTTAGCTACAAGAGAAAAGATTTCTCCATAATCAATACCTTCCTTTTGGGAATACCCCTTAGCAACCAGTCTTGCATTATACTTATCAATACTACCATCTGGACCATATTTCTTCTTAAATACCCACTTATAGCCTACAGGTTTTCTTCCGTTAGGCAAGGGCACTAGATCCCAGGTTCCATTCTTCTCCAATGATGTCATTTCATTATGCATGGCTTCCAACCAAGAATCTGAATTAGGTAAACTAATAGCTTCTTTCACAGTCCTAGGTTCATCAGTATCAGTAAGTAAAGCATAGGCACAAGTTGAATCAAGTATTGAAAATCCATACCTATCTAGTTGTCTTCTTTCACGTGTAGATCTCCTCAAAGGTTGAGGTGCAGGGTCAAGTTCTTGCTCTGGATTAGAATCTTCGGAGCTACTTGAACTCTCATCTGAACCATCTACACTTGGTGCTTGTTGTTCCTCTTTTACAGGGGTCAGAGGAATATTCACAACACTCTTTTCTTTCTTTTCTTCCGTCTTTTTTGGCTGAGGATCAGTAACCAACAGTTTTAGCTCTCTGAAAATTACATTCCTGCTATAGATTACCTTTTCAGTTTCAGGATTCCAAAGCTTGTACCCTTTAATACCGACTCCATAGCCAACAAAGATACATTTAACTACCTTGTTATCCAACTTAGATCTTTTAACTTCAGGAATATGAGCATATGCCTCACAACCAAAGACTCAAATATGTCTTAGAGAGGGCTTCTTACCAGACCATGCTTCCATAGGTGTCTTATCAACCAATGCTGAAGTAGGAGAATGATTCAACAAGTAAAAGCTGTAGAAATTGCCTCAGCCCAGAACTTCTGTTCAAGACCAGAATAACTCAACATACTTCTTGCTTTCTCCATCAATGATCGATTTAACCTTTCAGCAACTCCATTCTATTGTGGAGTATAAGGTGTAGTTTTATGCCTTTTAATTCCATGGTCTACACAATACTTATCAAAATCTGCATTGCAATATTCACCACTGTTATCTGTTCTCAAGCATTTTAGTTTTCTACCAGTCTAATTTTCCACAAGAGTTTTAAATTCTTTAAATTGACTGAACACTTCTGATTTATTATTCAAAAAATATACAAATGCCCTTCTCAAATAATCATCAATAAATGATACATAGTATCTTGACTTAGATAAAGAAGGAACATCAACTAGACCAAAAACATCAAAATGCACATAGTCCAGAACACTAGAAGATTTATGAGAACTAGAGTAAAACAAAACATAGTTTTGCTTTCCATATATACAATGTTCGCAGAAATCGAACTCTAAATTACAATCAATTAGCCCATCTACCAGGTTTTTGTTTTTCAAGGTCTTTAAACCTTTTTCACCTATGTGACCAAGTCTATGATGCCAGAGCATTGTTTTCTCTGCAGAAAGTTTAACTTCCATAGAATTTACATCATGTGTTACAATAGTAGCTTTTCCAGATTTTACAGAGACACTATTACAGCAAACTAGTTTTGTACCTAACCTATACAGAGTTCCAATGCGTTCACCCTTTGCCAATACAATAGGACCTCTAGTCATCTTACAGCCACCATTCACAAAAGTAACTTGCACTCCAACATCATTAATCTTACTAACAGAAAGTAAATTTCGAGCCAGACCTAGTATATGAAGAACTCCATTCATTCCCTTTATTTTGCCATCCAAGAACTGGATTCTAACTCAACCTCGGCCAACAATTTCCAGTGTTGAATCACTAGCCAGGAACACCTTTCCACCAGCATAGGGTTCATACTTAGTGAACCACTCTCTATGAGATGTCATATGAAAAGATGCTTCTAAATCAATCAGCCAAACATCTTTAGAAGCAGGTGTTGCTAGAGCAGCAATGAAAGCATCAGCATCACTATGTGAAGACTCAGAGTTAGAGAAGTTCTTCTTCTTCTTTTTCTCCTCTTTGCAGTCTTTCTTGACATGACCTTTCTGCCCACAATTCCAGCACTTCACCTTGGACTTCTTGCTAGGAGATTTTGATTTCCCCTCTGATTTGGACTTAGTCTTCTTGTCCTTCTTCTGGCCTCTTTCCTTTGATCGACCACGAACTGACAGAGCCTCTTTGGCCATTCCAGAAGACTTCCTCTGCATCTCTTTAGACAACAAAGAGGCAACAATAGTTTCCTGTGAAAACGTAGTTGTTGTACTTCCAATAGCCATCATCAGATGGTCCCACGAGTCAGGTAAGGAACATAACAGAAGTATACAGCGATCCTCCTCTTCTATTTTTACACCTATAGATGTCAACTGAGCAACAATCATATTGAATGCACTCAGATGTTCTGCTACAGATGCACCTTCATCCATCTTTAGAGAAAACAATTTCTTTCTGAGGAAAAGTTTATTCACCATGGACTTGCCCTGATAAATATTATTCAACTTCTTCCACAAATCACTTGCAGACTTCTCCTCATGGATGTTCTATAGAACAGAGTCAGATAAACTCAATCTTATCAGTCCTTTGGCTTTTCTATCTATCAGCGCCCAATCTTCTTCCTTCATGCCTGTAGGTTGAACTCCAGACATAGCAACCCAAAGATCTCTATAGACTAACATGTCTTCAACTTTAAGTTTCCACAACTCAAAGTTTGTGCCATTGAATTTCTCAATGCCTATTTTGTCTGATGTACTTGCCATCTTTATTTAATTTAAAAATAACTCTCTACAGAATTCCCACACAACAGAACTAACATAAAAAACCCAAACTACCGACAAGGATAACACAACGGGCCAGGCTCTGATACCACTTGTAAGGAAAGCAAAGGTGCAGAAAACAACTTCCCTAATGTTAATTCCCAGGGGACAGTGCATACAGGTCACTTTTCAAACTAAATAACTTAGATGAGTATACAAGAGAAACCAAATAGACAATATTCAAACAGAGAATGACACACCATTTACGTGGGAAAACCCTTTCAGGTAAAAAACCCACCACCATAAGAAAACAATCTTTATTACAGTAAGGTTTACAGTTACAATAAAGAGCTCAGCTTCTTGCTCTGGTTTTTGATTCGCAACCACATACACCATTCACACTCTCACTGTACATTTACAGAATGAACTATATATTCGAATCTTCATCATCAACCTCCAACGACACCTGTAGACCTGTATTTCTATTTCCAGTCTGCAAGAACAAGAATCGTTACTCACTTCTGCCCTAACTGATAAAACATACTCCTCAGGAGTCGCTGCCATCTAACCGTCGTAACGGTTCATATTTTAGCGAGACGTTTAGTCCCACATGTAGCATGTTGCTGAAGTCACCTCGGTTTATAACCGTCAACGAACCAAAGAGTATCACCGGCAATTTTGTTGCCGACGATACCAAGCCTTCAAGTCCATCGGCATAACAAACCCCATCGGCCATCAAACTTTATCTCCCATTGATAAGCAGAGTCTCCCCGACCACCAAGGTTACCATCGGAATGACTTTCACCATCGGCAAAAGATTCAGCTCTCGCTCCGACAGTGCCCGATACCAACAAAGGAACCTCCATCGGGGTGACCGTAGTGCATCGGCCCAAAACCTTTAGGCTATGCCGACAGATATCCTCTCGCCGATGTCTAAAGCACCATTGATATGACAACAACTATTGGCGTAGAACACAAAGGTCTCACCGAACCCCAGACTCCTGCTGATAGACATAAGTCATTGGAGTGACCACTCCTATCAGAGTAACTCCACACAGCTCGGCCGATGATAGTTCTTACACCAACGATCCGTTGAACACTTCCATCGGGGTGATAACCCAGCATTGGACAAACCTTCAATGCTTATTCCGAAAGACACTTGTCTTACCGATGCCAACTCAATTCCTTCGTCGGAGTGACTACTGTCCATTGGCCCAAAGATATAAAGCTTTGCCGATGGTCTTCGTCTCACCGATGGTCACTATGGAATAAGTCATTGGTGGTCTTCAACAAGGTCCTACCGATAGCACTCCGTCACAGCGATGAATGAAGTTGTTGAACTCTGAACCCTTTGAACACATGAAAGGTTCAACAAAGAACAACAATGAATTAGAGGTTCAAGCAGTAAAATTGAGACACTAGTTCTCTTTAGGGATGTGATTTGGATTGGAATGATTGGATGATGTATAATGACTAGGATGATGTTGATGTGAAGTGACAAGATTGGGTGATTTGGATTGATGTGTCTACAGTTACATTACTTAGCTTTAGTAGACATTATACAATGACACAGAGTCGCAGACAAATGAGTAGAATAGCTTTAGTATACATTCGGAGGAAGGATTTGAAATGATGTCCAACTTATGACAATGGATCTTATATGTGTAGAAGCGTAACCATAAAACTCTAGAAAACGCTATGCAGTAAAAAAGCTTTCTATATACAGTTAAATGACAGCTACAACTTGCCAATACGGCCATATCAAACAAACATTAAACATTCCAACATGTGTACTTTTACCACACCTACACAAAACTACCGCATTTTGGAAGTCTTTGTCCATTATCTTTTTGCCAACAGTTACATCAAGCGTGTGCACCTGTGTTCCAGCCAGACAAGATCTTTAATAACTTGCTACCCAGAATCTCACAGAATTCTGATATAAATAGTATTTAGAAAATACATTAATCCACATAGATACATTTCCAAGACATCTCAACTCCTAAAGTTCAAGCATCCACAGTGCTTGTGAAAATATGTTCGTTAAGATTAATGTATTGCAACTGGATTGAGGTCAGAGAAAAGTTTGGGAAAATCAACCTCAAAGATGTTAGAATAAAATTTAAGTTGCGTACTCACCACAGTTCATCCATTTGTGGAGATGAATGCCTTTAGTAGGCATCTATAAAGGAGAATTTAAACTCTGAAGTGTAAGAATACATATTGTAACTCTAAAATGTAAGAAAAGAATTAAGAGGTGCATTTGCGCACTACTTTAGCCATATGTGAAGGTGAAAAATTAAGAGGTGCATTTGCCCACTTCTTTAGCCATATGTGAAGATCAATGGCTTTAATTGACATTAACAGAGAAGATGTTTTAGAATGTTAGCAGCCATTAATATTCCTTTCGTGTTGAGAAATATTTTATAATTTTTAACATGAAAGGAGACTAATCAAAAGACATTTACTAAGGATGTTCAAGGCCCACAACACAAACTAATCATACTGAGCGTGTGCCTAAAAAGCAGACTAATCACAAAGTATATTAAATCACCGTTACAATCCTGTCTAACAGATGATTATCTTCCCTCCAGCTATAACTACACAAACCCACAAAACTAGCAGAATTACTATCTAAAAAAGCGATGGTACATAGATCACAAACTAGTAAAAAAACAAAACATCAGAGCTCTAGATAATAACTAACCATCGTAGTGATATAATCTCCAAAAGATTCCCTGTATCTGTCATAGAGTTGCCGTGAAAAATCCTGGGGAGGCTTCTGTGTACACATTTCATAAATAGTGCTGTATATCCAGTTAAGAATAGCAATTTTTTTTCATCAATAATAACTGTGTAATTTATTTTTATCAATAATAACTGTGTAAATGTTTTTTTTTCCATCAATAATAAAATTGTGTCCACAATTTCAGTAATAGCTATTTACTCAATTTTTTTTATTTTTTATTTTTATAAAAAGGTGGTAATCCACCCATACCAGAAATTATACTAAAGAAATAATGGGTTACAGGAGAAAGGGAGGCAAAGGCCTCAACCCCAAAAATCATACAAGTCATGTCAGCAGAACATAGCTGCTGAAACCAGTCATGTCCTCATATAAGATCTGCCAACGGACATAAAGGCTACACCAAATCCCTCAGGAATCCGCTCATTAAAAAACACGGAAGGTCATTAATGTGCCCAAGACAACCATTGAAGGAAGCGCAGGAGTAATAGGCATTTAAAATAGGGAATTGAAATCAAATTTTCACCTACTCCTGAAGCTATCCCAAAAAGCCTGCGCAGCTGAGATTCATCAATGCAGGGCCAGAGTGAGAAGACCTTAGAGAATTCTGTTTTAAGGAAGGTCGTTGGTCCCCCAATGGTACAAGATGCCTTTTATCAGAGCCTTATGGAATTTGAAAAGGCCATTGGAGGGAAAAAGGACCGTTGTAAGCTCCCCTAAAACCTTGCGCTATCCATGACTAGCTTGAAAAATACGCCGCATACAATGAGCGGCATCCAAATCATACACCCTGTAGATCGTAGATCAAAAAATTGAGCCACTTTTCCTTGGAAGAAGTCTCCATCAAGACTACCAAGAAAATTGGTGAGGATCCATAGTACCGCCCAAGCATTCCCTCATGAAGCCACCAAAAAGTGAAATGAAGGGAGGACGCCGAGGAAGAAGGATCAGATGCTAGCATAACCACACCGAATGCTAGCCCGAAGCCTAAGAAGAGATGAAAAGAAAAGATCATAACCTAAAGTCGAGATCCTCCTGCATCTGGCTTCGTAACACAGGGCACAAACACCCTGTCAAAGGCACGATAAAAGCCTTCCAAATCCTCTGCAGGGGGTAAAAATTAGAAACACCAAGATCCTCCCACGTCCAGCTTCATAACAAAAACCAAAAACAATGTAACCATGGCCCCTATCAAATGCACAATAAGAGCCCCCCAAATCTTCTAAAGGGGTTAAAGGATAGAAGCATAAAGTCTTCCCTTGAAGAGAAAAAACAGCCCCTAAAAAGACATCAAAGATGCAAAGAGAACGCAGCCAAAAACAAAAACCATTCTCAACCACACATTAGAACACATAGGAGGAACAACTCAGGCACTAGCACTGAGGATAAATCCATCCTGCAAAACATTATTCATATCCGTCCAGCTACAAGAGCATCTTGGGGGGCCAGAGCATGACTAAACTGGCACTGAGGGAGAGAAAATCTTTTCCAGGGGGAGAAAAATCTTTCAAATCGCTGGCTCAGCTTTGCAGTCATAGGACACAAATGGGCATGGAACTAAGACCCTCCTTGGAGAGGCACCACAACCAGCTATAAAAATGACATGAAAAAATAGGCACCTCCCAGCGCCAAAACGCTGTCTGAAAAACACTAAAGCATCCATCACCCTCCCTCAAACACCCAAAAAGGTAAAAGAGAAACCATAGAGCCACAATCAATGAGACCAATCCCATCCTCGATCAATGCCACCGTAAGTCATGCCTACTTTGTTTACCCCTATTGGGACAATATGAGGGCATATTGCCCTTAAAAGTTAGGGCAGAAGCAAAAATTTCTCAGGGGAGAGAAATTCCCCCTCTTTGCCCTCAAAATCTTCTCTAACACTAATTGGTGGTTTGAACTTAAATCTTCCCCAACCCTCTTGCTTTTGGCTCTATGATTCTTCTTGCTGCAACTCAAAGTGGTCATCTTTGATTTCTTGACCCAGTTTGACTAAAACAAACCCAAGTTTGTCATGTCCATTAGATCAGAATCCTCTCAAAGAGAATCTCCAACCAAATCATCATAGAAGTTAGATCCTTCCTGAAAGCAATCGTCCCCTATCATGGCTCTCAAGACTTGTTCTGAGGCATTTGCTTCTTGTGACAAAAAATCACTATCCTCCTCCAAAGATTCCCTAATGCCATCCTTTGACAAAAACCAATTCCTTAGTAGACAAACCTCATTTAGAAGATTCTATCCATAGCCGAATCCTTGTCACTAAAGCAATCTGTTCCAATTTCATCCCCAGAAGAGGATGGAATCAACACTTGTAGGTCCACCGATATGTTGGTTTCCTTTCCTAAATCAGAGATGTTCCCCTTTGAAGAAAAACCATCTGTGAAGTGAGACTAGGGACTGTCCTCAAGGGAAAAACTTATATCCAGAGTCTTCTCTTTACTTGAAGCCTCTCTGCTGGAAAAACCGTTAACCAAAGGATTAACCAAATTTGAAAGCTTCTTCAAGCTCGCCTCCACAATAGTGGTGTGAGGTGACACAAGAGGGTCTTGGAAAGAAACCCTTTTGGAGCATGCCTTATCGTGGCCTTCATTACCAATATTGGGCTTCCTCCGCCTATCACTCTTTCTTGCTGAGGTTGACTTTTTCTTACCCGGTTTGGGGTTTAAACATGTTTGTGAAATACCTGGAGGTCTATTCACCTCTATATCATCTTCCTCTGCAAGAACCTCTGCTGCAATCTCATCACAAATGTTATATGCAACCTTGTTCAAAACTTCATCAAGCAATGTTTTCAAGGTCTCATCTACTTTAGGTTGCTTGTTAGGATAGATAGAAGGGCCTCCAAATGTACTATTTTCACCCTTCCTTGCCTGCTCTGGAAGCTGCCCCTCGGTGTCTTTGACTTCGCTGCAGTCGTCAACTAAAGCTTGACGTACAGAAGGTAGTTCTGACTCTACCTCATTTCCTTGTGAAAAAACAAGCTCTTCTTCTTGTCCCTGGAGTTTCCCAAATCTAGTATTGAAACCTTCAAAAGGGATATGGGAAGAGCCAGAGTTCCAATCTTCTGTATTTTCCACTACAACCCTTTCACATAAAACTGTGTTCTCCTCTTCAGCCCTCTCACAAATTTCCGTACCTATAGAAATCTCTTCCTCATTTGGTGCCTGGTTCAGAACCTCCATATAAGGCGCTGACTCTGGCTATTCCTGTGGGTTGCTCAAAACCCCACTCAGGCAATGATGAATATCAGGAGCATTACCTTGCTCTCTTCCAATCCCCAACATCCACTTCATTCTAACCAGATCATCTGCTGTAAAACCGTCAATCAGGCAAATTTCCTGTATCCATTGGCCAGCCTGCGTGTTGAGCAGGATATGCTTTGGAGGTAACTCCTCTGCCTTCAAGACTATGTAGATTTTAACACTGGGAGGCTAACGGTTTTCTCCATGGATGAAATTGCTGTATAGTGCCCTTACCAATTAAACTTCTGCTCCTTATGGATTAAACTTCTCCTAATTTAATCTGCTATGTTCTTAAATTTATGTTTGAGCACTGTAAAAATGGCGCGATGGTATGAAGAGCAACAATTCACAGAAAGTCAATTTTCAGGGAGACCCCGTCCAGAATGGCGAGAGAGAGGGATGAAAGCAGGTTTCATGGAGCGAAGAGATGGGAGATGTTTTCCTCAAAGGGAGTTTGAACCGGTGAATAGGAATGGCGGAGGCGCTAGTGGTGGTCAGAATTTTCCACAACAGGAGGAAGATTTGCAAAGATGGCATGATGATCAGCTCCCTCAGAGAAGAGAGAGGCAACAAAACGGCAATCTTCGTGGTCCAAGGCACTGGAATCAACGACAGCAGAACTATCAAAAAAATAGGGGAAGAAGAAACCCTAGAGGTAATGATCGGCGCAGGGATTTCCAGAGGCTTAATTTACAGCCCAGAAATCAACATCTTGAAAGGAGGGAAGACGCCAGCGAAGAAGAAATCTCAATTAACCTCAATGCTAATCGTCTTCAGGATCTTGTTTTGAAATTGGAAAATACTACGCTAATAATGAAATGGCATGGGAAAGATTTAAATTGGCAAAGTCTGGTGACATGGTGGTATGACAAATGGGGAACGGAATTGGAATTCAAAAGGATGACAAATGATTATTTCGTGGTTATTTATCCTTCGAAAGCCATCAGGACTCAAATTGAAGAAGGGATTTCGATTCTTGATGGCTGCGGCTTTTACATCAGCTGATGGAAGGCCGGGTTCGATCCTACTTCACACCGTTTGGAAAAAATCCACGATTGGTATATTTTACCTAACCTTCCTCTTGAATATTGGAATTCCAGGGTTTTGGAAGAAATTGGTAATGGCATGGGATCCTTTTTGTGTGCGGAGGAGAGGGGTAATCCAGAGGGGTTAGGCACAGTGGTTCGGGTAGGTATTGAGAGCAGTCCAAATCGTAGAATCCTGAGCGAAATTAAGATTTCGTCAGGATTAGGTGTCTGGACGCAGAAAGTGATCCATAATCCCATCCCCACAGATGCTCTGGTCAAAGTGCTAGGGTGGAAAAGCGATCCTTCTCCAAAGGAAAACTCAGAGCAAGCGTCCAATAAATAACTCATGGAGGATGAAGATTGTGTCGAAGAAGGTCTCCCTCTCCCTCCTAAAGTGGAGCCTCAAAAAGAAGCCATATCAGCCCAGAGGCCTAACGATGCTCAGAGTGCCAAATCCATTGACCAAAAATTGTTGCAGGCAATTGAGCTGATTGGTAATACAGTGCGCAAGGAGGATCTTGATTCCCTTATAAATGTGGGTAAAGAATTGGTGGACATTGCAAATGCGGCCAAAAGAGGGGAGTTCGACATCAACAATTTTGAAGGTGAAGATTGGTTGGCAGAACAAGATCTCGAGCTGATGGGAAATGAAGGTTTCTTAATGGACAAGGAAGATCCAAGTAAAGCCCTGAATAACCTTACAGAACAAGGGGAGTTAGGGCTGAAATTCAAGGAACCTACTAAAACATTGCCAGATTGCGGTGAACACAGAGGGAAAGGTAGGATTCCGAATAAGGAAAAACTCAAGTGGGATGGGGAGCCTTCAGGGCAATTGAAAATCCAAAGTCTATTGAAAGTAGGGAAGGGAAACGCCCTTCCTGAACATCAATGAAAATCATAACTTGGAATGTTAGGGGCTTAAACGCCCCTAACAAAAGATGTCTGTTGCGACAGCATCTGAACTCGTAGCAACCGGACATTTGTTTGATTCAAGAATCTAAATTAGGAGAACAAGAAAGAGCAACTCTCAGCCTGAAACTAAGGAACTGGAAGTTGTATGGAGTTAATGCAGAAGGAGCCTCAGGTGGACTGCTCACGCTTTGGAAGCCGCAAACAGTCCTGCTTGAAATGGTTGCCTCAAGCAAGTACTGGCACGCCTGCAAGGTAAGGAGCCTAGCCTCCAATCTAAGTTTTCTTCTGGTAAACGTGTATGGACCTAACAACTACATTCATAAAAGAAATGTATGGAATGAATTGGACAAAGTTTGCAAACTTCCAGGGTTTGATTTTTTCATTTTAGGTGGGGATTTCAATGCAATTTTGAAAGAAAGTGACAAGAAGGGGGGAGTAGGAAGGAAACTTCAATCTCAGCTAGACTTCGAAAGTTTTGTGGATAGAAATGAGCTTTGTGACATTCAAATGGGAGGTGGACAGTTCACCTGGACAAACAGAAGGCTAGGATTCTGCAACATAGCTGAGAAATTGGATAGGTTCCTCTTCAAAGGAGACTTCAACAGTCTACCCTTTAATCTTGATTGTCAGCTACTTCCATTA
This sequence comes from Cunninghamia lanceolata, assembly GCA_027924645.1. Classification (NCBI taxonomy): domain Eukaryota; kingdom Viridiplantae; phylum Streptophyta; class Pinopsida; order Cupressales; family Cupressaceae; genus Cunninghamia; species Cunninghamia lanceolata. Next base: position 16,250,462 of record BSBN01000112.1, on the reverse strand, counting down.
CCAGGGTCAGATCACTACCCCGTTTGCTTGGAATTATTGGGGGAAAAGGGATCAGTCAGGAGTCCCTTTAAATTTGAAAATATGTGGTTTCAGCATAAGGATTTTCTAGATCTAATCAAACAATGGTGGAATGAAACGCAGCCAGTAGGTTCCAAAATGTTTAGCATTGCAGTCAAGTTGAAGGTTATTAAATAGAATCTAAAATCATGGAATAAAAATAACTTCAAAAACATCTTTGAGGAGAAGAGGCAATGTGAATCAGAACTAAAAGCCCTCTCGGAGAAGATTATCAGAGAAGGAATGGATAACCACAGCTACTTACAAGAGAAACTGCTGATGGCAAAAATGAATGATATTCTTACCAAAGAAGAAGTGTTCTGGCGACAAAAATCCTGGGAAGTTTGGTTATCTGCTGGGGACAGAAATACAAAATACTTCCATAACGCTACCAAGGCAAGAAGGGAAGTAAACAGAATTTCCAGGGTTAGAGACATTAATGGAAGAATTGTGGAGGATGTGGAAGAGGTCAAACAAGTTGTGGTGGAACATTTTCAGAATCTCTTGCATGAACCAGAAGGTTCCCTGCTCACAGCCCAAGAAGAGCTTGTGGGTTATATACCCAAGCTGGTCAATGATGAACAAAATGATATGCTGAACAGCAAATTCTCAGAGGAGGAAGTGAAGTTTGTGCTTTTTCAGCTCCATCTAGATAAAGCGCTTGGACCCGATGGTTTTCCAGCCAGCTTCTTTCAGAAATGTTGGGACATAATCAGCACTGACATTTTGGAGGCCTTGGAGGAATCTAGGACCTCTGAACAACTCCTAAAAGAAGTTAATAACACTTTCTTAGCTCTAATCCCAAAGAAAGAGAAGCCTGAACTTCTGGACGACTTTAGGCCAATCTCTTTGTGCAATACCTTTTACAAGTCTAGCTAAAACAATGGCTAATAGGCTAAAAATACTTCTACTAGATCTGATTTCAGAGGAGCAGACAGGGTTCGTCTCAGGAAGGTCCATCTTGGATGGGCTAATTATTGCTCAAGAGGCCATTCACTAAATTCAAGCCACGCGAAAGTAGGCAATGCTATTAAAACTTGACATAAAAAAGGCTTACGATAGGGTCAATTGGTGTTTTCTATTTAAAGTTCTGGAAGGATTCGGCTTCACCAAGAATTGGCTTGATTGGATCTTCTCCTGGGTGGCAAGCCCGAGATTCTCAGTTCTTGTGAATGGAACTCTGGAGGGCTTCTTCAATGTCTCTTGTGGGTTAAGACAGGGAGACCCACTATCCCCCTTCCTTTTCATTTTAATGGCTGAAGCGCTTGGCAGATCGCTTTCCAGAGCTTGGAACCTCAGGGAGATCGAGGGAGTTCAAGTCACAAGTGGCGCTCCACATATTACCCATCAGCAATTTGCTGATGATACCATGCTATTTGGAAACGCCCAAATCAGGGAGGCTCGAAGGTTCAAGACAATCCTCCAAAAGTACACTCTGGCCTCAGGACAAGAAGTTAGTCTTGAAAAATCAGAAATTTTTTTCTTCAATACTTCTGCGAGATTGGAAGCTCAGATTTTGAGGATCCTTGGTTTTACGAAAGGATCTCTCCCCTGCACTTATTTGGGGATCCCGTTAGATAGGGGTCTTCACCCAGGCAATGTGTGGAACAGTCTACTGGAGAAAGTTAGCAACAAGGCAGCCTCTTGGAAAAATAGTTGGCTGTCTTGGGTAGGCAGGTTAACGAAACTCAAGTCAGTCATCTCTACCCTGCCTACCTACCTCATGTCCTGTCTTCCCTTATCAAGCAAAGCCAGCAAAGAATTGAATAAGAAGATGAAGAACTTTTTTTGGCAAGGATTGTCTGAACATTTCAAATACCCTCTCGTTAAGTGGAAACAAATTTGTGAATCTAAACGAAGGAATGGTTTGGGTATCAAAAATCTTTTGCTCCAAAACAAAGCCTTGGGAGCCAAATTAGTTTGGACAATTTTTTCCAACCCAACCCTTAAGTGGGTTCGTATTGTGCAGGCAAAATATTTGGATGAAGGGGTAGACAGCATTTTCACTTCCAGGGAGCTTCCCTCAGGTTCTAGAATTTGGAATTTCATCCGCAGCTGTAGAAATCTCATTTCAGATCATCTTTCATGGGAGATTAGGAGTGGGGATTCTGCTAACTTCTGGGATGACTCTTGGCAAGGGCTACCCAAACTGGCCAATGAGGTAAGATTGGCAAACATCAAAGCTATAACAACCTAGGCATGGGGGGATAAGGTAAGAGATTTTTTGATTCCATCCTTTCATAACAGTCTTCTGACAGCCAAATGGAAGAGCCCACATAATCTCAGGTTAAGTCAGACAGAATTGGAATTATTCGACAAAACCATGGCTGACAGATAGATCAGCTTCTGGCAGGACTCGGACATCCTCAGATGGGTAGGTGCCCCAAATGGAGTTTACAGTGTTAAAGAAGGATACAACAAACTGGCGAACTATCAAGAGGAAGCCTTGGCAATCCCAAGAGAGCTGTGCTGGAACCCCAACTGTATGCCAAAAGCAGGGGTCTTCTTGTGGATAGCCTCACAAGGTAGAGCCCTAACAGCAGATAGGTCAGCCAAACTCAAATTTCAGGGCCCTTCAAGATGTTGTTTGTGTAAAGAACATTCAGAGGACGGTGATCATCTCTTCCTTAGTTGCCCTTATGCGAACATATGTTGGAATTAGGTAATGAAAAAAAATTTCTGGAAATCGGCTATGCCAGCGAGATTGTCTGATTGGCTCTCTAGTTGGCCCAGTTTACACAAAACAATGGTGTATCACAAGCTATGGGAAATTAGTCCCTCATTGCTGATCTGGGAGCTCTGGAAAGAAAGAAACAGGAGATTCTTCCAGGACAAAGAAATGCCTCTCCCTTCGTTTCTAAACAAACTCGAGAGTAGTATAGTCGAGGTTTTTAACTCAACACTGGGTAAGGTAACACAAAAGAGCTTCTCAGTTTGGGATGCCAAGATCAGACAAGGTTGGCAGGGCCTTATATTGCCACCTCTCATCTTGGAAGGAGGACAACAATTAACACTCAAAAGAAAAATAGCCAAATGGTCTCCCCTGGACCCTGAGTGGTTCAAATTAAACTTTGATGGAGCTTCATGAGGGAATCCCGGTAAATCAGGAGTTGGCTGCATCATCAGAAATTGGGAAGGGAAAACAATTGGTAGTCTTGCAGAGCCACTAGTAGAAGGAACCAACAATGAAGCGGAAATGGAGGCCTTAATCTTAGGTTTGAAGCTTTGCCATGAGCTAAATCTTCGTTAGGTAGCTATTAAGGGGGACTCCCTTTTGGTGATCAATGGGCTACGCACAAGGAAACTCCTAAACTGGAAATTGGCTACAAAACTGGAAGTAGCCTTGGCTTTGATGGATCGGTTTGAGCTGACCACTATTAATCATATCTATAGAGAGGCCAATTTAGAAGCAGACTCTCTCTCCAATAAGGGGGTAGATGGAATAAAAGTCAAATTCCTTTCTAGCTGAAGAAGTAAAATAGGGTGGGAAGGTGGGCACCCAATCCAAGAACACTTGGATGGGTCGATGCCATATGAAGCAATCATGGCTATGGTTTATCAATATTCGTAGAGGCTCTCATGCCTTGGAGGTATTTCCTCCCCCACTGATTTCGCCGGCCTCCGATTTGAACCGCTGCACATTCCTCTCTGAGCAACCTTTTGTTACATTGATTACTAGTCTCAGTTAATTGAATGTGACCTCCCTTAGACGCAAACAGAAAGTCATATTTTCATTCCTACTTCTTAGTCCTGAGTGGTCATCTGTTGGTTTCATCGGTGATAGTATCAGTTAGTATGGAGCAGGGCTCAGGCTACATTGCGAAGATCTCAGTGCATGGGCTGATAAATTTGGGGACTTCTACACCTCTACAGCTGGAGAGCTCTGTGAGGCAGATGGCATTCAAAGGACCGGTTACAGATTTAAGGTTAAAACACATACTGCGAAGACATGAGGGCCTCCTCCTTCCGGCAGTCAAAATAATATTGGGGACAGAATTCTTGGCAGCGGATGAATTCTACAGGGTCAATTCCCACATTTCTTCCCATTTCCTTGCCTCAATTCTGGATGCCAGGGTGTCTACAGCGGCGGAAAAATCTATCATGGTGAAAGTATTCAAGCTAGATTCCTTCGGGGCCTGGATTCCATTTTGGAGGCGGTCATTCCAGGGGTGGGCATTCCCCGCCCAAAAGACATTGTCTCAAACAGGGATCCTCTGGAGGTGACGAAGATTCTTCCCTTCATACTAGACTTGAAAGGAATGGCGCTGATCGAGCATTAGGATCGTGTCATCCAGGTCTACGGATTCCTATAGAACATGTTGCAAGAGAATGCGGATTTCGGGGAAGAGGTATGGATTGACAGGCTCCGAGCCATGGTTGTTGAGCTTGGCCTCTTTTAATATCCTGCTTAGATAACCTCAGTTCGGTTGGCTCTGCCCCATATAGATTTCCTAATAGCATAGTCAATACGAAGACCAGTAAGCCTAGAGGCTAATTTTGTTTAGCATGGTCATCGGATCAGTAAGCTTTGTGCTGTCTTTGTAAAGCATTACAAACCCTATAGTTCCAAGTATGGGTTTTGGAATCTTTTTGTCATCTGGTTTTGGCAGGTAAACGGCTTATAGGCACCTGCATGTTCATACTCTCTTCAGATCAATACAAACTTATATTTACGTACCAAAAAAAAAAATTATGTTTGAGCACTAGTTATATCTAGTTTTTCTTTGTGGGATGTAAATAATACACAATGTCTAATCTAACATTCTATAAATAATAGCAACATCATTGCATCACTTCATAAATTTATTTTGCAATAAAAAAAAAAAATGGTTGCATAGTGCCCTTACCAATTAAATTTCTGCTCCTTATGGATTTAACTTCTTCTCCCAATTCAATTTTCTCTATTCTTAAATTTATGTTTGAGTACTATTTATATTTATACACATTATTTTATCAGCTTTATTTTTATGTTGATTGATTAATAAAACTATAGCTATATATTTATAATTATTTGTAAAAATATAAGTCTAGTTATTTAAGAAAAACTATGTGGCTCTATTTTGTTTTTATGTACACAGTCACACTTATCCCTTAATGCCACTATATAACTCCTCTTAGTGTAATTATTTATCTTTATATGTTAGCTCTTTAATATTTTTTTTGTTAACACGCTCATGCCATTACACTCCACCCCTTGTTGCCATTGTAGTTACACCCCTTAGCTAATTAACACTCTTAGGCAAAATTATAGTCAACCCCTGGTTACTAGTTACTACTATTACCTCTCAGTGTAATTAACATGATCAAACCATTACATTCCACCCCTTGAATACTACATTATGTTTAATATTTATATTTAAAAATATTCTAAATTATTATATATTACTATAACAAAAATTAATGTAAAATTTGAAATTAATTTAAATATCATTTATAATTATATTTGTAAATATTATAAGTAAATGTATATTTGTGTAACAAAATATTATAAAATAATATATTATGGTGACAATATTTTGCATGAGATATATTTTGTATACTTAATTTGACATATTCATAGCACCAATACCTAATTTTGAGTGTTAAAAAGCAACATGACAATGACTCAAGGAAGACATTATATACATTTACACATTTTGTCCCCCCTTACATATAATATATCCATTTAATAAAATGTTCTCTTCATTAAAAATAAAATAAAATAAAAAAATTGATTTTAACTTCTTAAATTCATCTCTATCTTATTCATAGTAGTTAATATAAAAATATTTTTTAATCAAAATTTTCAAAGTGCCATTTTTTTACAACAAAGAATGACAATGAGTTTACAACCCAATTACTAGAGGACTAAAGATTTTTACATGTATAAGAGATTCATTTCCCTTGACTACCACAATGAAAATAGAAATATACAAGTCAAGTTGGAAAATCCAATTGTTAAGGTTGAATCTCCACCTTTGCCTTCATTAGGATACACTTTCACTTGATCTTTGAGTGTCTCTTCCCTTACCTCTACATGTAACGCCCTGCCAAGGAACCCAGAGAATAACACAACTATGCTATACAAAAAGAACAAACATTTTTTTTTAAAAGAAAGAGATGACAAATAATGTGAATCATAGCTACACATAACATTTAGTTTAAGCTTTATTCTCTAGGGTTCCACGGTTGCATTACTAACGAACTAATAACAAGATCTAACCAATATTATGAATTAACTAACAACCATAGTTCATTCTAAATCTGATTGCACCAAATGAATAAACACATACAATTCCAAATTATATCATCAGATAAGAACATCAGGATCCTGCATATAGGATTACAACTACATACACAATTTCCTTTACATGAGAGTACACAATTACATTGGTTACAATATCGCTTTTCTAATTACAATGGAGTACATACATCAAGATAACAATACATGTTTCAATTGATATACAAGACTAGAATATGAACATGAATAACTATCTCCTCAAGCTAGAACAAGATTTGAAATCTACCACACAAGGTACATCCCTCCCATACATGAACAATAGAAAGGGAAACCAATGGAGATAAAAGCACAACCACCCGACCATGTGGAACCCTAAGGTCCACCCCCCATGCTAGGAGATAACAATAAGGTCCCACTAAGAAAATAGTCAAGAAGACAATAGGCTAATAGGTGCAAGGACTACACATGACTCAAATACAACACTAGTCAACAAAGACATCACTAGCAACTCAACATTACTTCCAGAGGCAATCACACAACGAAAGGGGAAAACACAAATTAGGTAGTGCTAGGTTGTAGTGGGGAAGAGTGTCATCACATGGTCCTAACATGGGTTATCCTGACAATCTCTCACTAGATACTGGTCCCCATCTATAGTTACCGTGACAGTCTCTCACTATATGTCGGCCCCATAGGGTGACACATGGGGAACCAACATTCTTTTTGTGGGGACAAGGAAATTGATTTTGCCAACCATGGCCTTCTCATCCCATCCTTAGCCTGAATGAGCACTATAGGCATGGGTGAGGCATCTAATTATCTTGATCAGTGTGAAAACTACCTAACTCTCTAAATTTATTATTAAGTTATCATTGGATTAACAACTTCCAATGGGTTACCCTGGCAAGCCACTTTGGGCATTGGCCCCACATTGAAATCCACTCCCCTACTTGCATCTAGAAAACCCTATCCATCAAGCAAGACATTTACCATCATAATGACAAGTATTCATATACAATGCAAGGCATTTACCTTCTTGCAGACTAAACATAATCACAAGAATCAACTCTTAAATTATTGCCCCAAAACATCCAAGTGATGCAATTGCAATGATCATAAACAAAATACTTCCTCTTTTACGAATACCAAGGTCTCCCACAAAATACTAAACACAAGTTCAATACAATTAAATGAACAAACAATACATCCTTGAAGGAGATTATCACCTCATCATGATGCATTTTCAACATAAAATATACATCATTTCACATTATCATTTACCAATACCCACTTAATAAACATGAGACAACATGCTCTTATAACATCATTAACTCAAGACACCTAATCAACATAATACATGAAATCAAAACATAACATCCAAGGCCTCTAGATTTTAACCTTACCAACATGCACATAGATCCCCATTACATCCAATGTTCTATCTCACATAATTTCCACTTACATAATGCAATTCAACTTGCGATAAAACAATTATCTAGATGCAATACTTATACACAAAATTTCAAATACAATATTTATATACCTAATTCCACCTATTAACCAATTTTCAACTTCACAAATCATTATAAGGAAATTGTAATAAAAATCAATATCAATTTAAATCATTGTCCCAAAAGTTCATAGTAGAGCTATTTATAATTGAAAGCATATACACCTACAGTAGCATAGCTAAGAAGATATATATCTTAGATTTCCACAGTCCATAATGATTATAGATCAGTATTTCTGGATTTAACTATGTATGCATTTTTTCCTCAACGTTTCGGATCATACTCCATGATCCATCATCAGGAGAAAATAGAGCCAGAGAAGTGAAAAAATAATGCAATATGCAGATCTGACAAACTAAATAGAGGAGGGAAGGGAGGGGTCGGTGGGTGGTTAGCGCAGAGACCGAAGGACAGTCAAGAGGAGAAGAATCAAGACTCAAAATAACAGAGAAGGCAAAAAGAGGACAAATAGAAAACAAGAAGATAGAAATAAAAAAGAACAAAAGAAAAAGAACAAAGTGTAAATATAAAAAATAATAATAAAATATAAAAATATGAAAAACATAAAAAACCAAAAAGGAATTACAGATAAAAGCACAGAGAAGATCTAATCAAAAAAGAACAAAAAACCCCATTAAGGACTACGAAAAGAAAACAAAGCCATAAGACAAGACTGAACAAGACAAGCACAACAAACATGGGGACACAATAAACTCAAGACAAGTAAATTAAAGAGAAACAAGCGAAATTAGTCAAACATAAGAAGAAAGAAAGAGGGAACAAAAGTACAATAAAATAAAGGTAAATGCAAAAATAACCCGAAGGATGAAAATCAGGTTAAAGAGTGAAGAAAAACCAAACATAAACAAATTAAGAACACCCAAAACAAAAACAAAGAGGACAAGAGGAGGAGTGCAAACCTGAGGAAGGTTGACACGAGAGGAACACACAGAAAGAAACAAAGGTAAGAAAAGAACAAACACCTAGGAGAGGGGTCACACAACGAAAGACAGAACACTTGAAGAGAGAAAGTAAGAGCATTCAAACACAACCGACTCCTAGGACCAAAAACTAAGAACGAAGAAGGGCAAAGAAAGACTGTAAGGGTGGGACAAGTTTAAAAATTCAGACCACTAAGGACAAAGACAAGAAGAAGGCAAAAAGAAGGGGTTGAAGAGAAGAAGAACCATGAAGACCGAAAAAAGGAAAGAGAGAGAGGAGGATAGAGAGGAACATAGAGGGACAAATCAAGAAAAGGACAGGGGGGAAAAACCAGATAGGGAGAGAAGGGGGAAAAAAAAGAGGGAGAGAGGAAACAAGAAGACAAAAATGGAAAAAACCAAGGGGAGGGGTAAGACCAAGGAGAAGGGTAGGGGAAGGAATGATAGAATGAGGGATCAGAACAAGGTTGGGTGTCAAGGGGGGCGTGGGGGGGGTTGGAACAATTTCTGATGCGAGTGAGAAGGGGATTCCAAGTGAAACTTAAACCCCATCCATCGTCGCAGTTGAGATTAGTTGGGTGGTTTCTCATCTCAATGCCTTCTTTAAGTTTCCTCTTGAAGAAGTTGTCTTGCCTGACCAAAATTTGAGTGTCCTCTAGACAGATGTGGTGTTTGGTTACGGAAGAGTGTTCTGCAAGAGCGGATTGGTGGATACGTTCAAGTCTAAGGTCAGCACTATGCTCTTTGGTCCTAGTGCTAAAGGAACGACCGGTCTCACCAATATAGGGGATCCCACAGGAACAAGCAATCTTATAGACTCCAGAGTTAGGAAAAGGGTCTCTAGCATCTTTTGGTGAGGGAATTTGATTTCCAACCCCCCCACTCCCCCCCCCCCCTAACACCCAACCTTGTTCTAATCCCTCATTCTGTCATTCCTTCCCCTACCCTTCTCCTTGGTCTTACCCCTCCCCTTGGTTTTTTCTGTTTTTATCTTCTTGTTTCCTCTCTCCCTCTTTTTTTCCCCCTTCTCTCCCTATCTGGTTTTTCCCCCCTGTCCTTTTCTTGATTTGTCCCTCTATGTTCCTCTCTATCCTCCTCTCTCTCTTTCCTTTTTTCGGTCTTCATGGTTCTTCTTCTCTTCAACCCCTTCTTTTTGCCTTCTTCTTGTCTTTGTCCTTAGTGGTCTGAATTTTTAAACTTGTCCCACCCTTACAATATTTCTTTTCCCTTCTTCGTTCTTAGTTTTTGGTCCTAGGAGTCGGTTGTGTTTGAATGCTCTTACTTTCTCTCTTCAAGTGTTTTGGCTTTCATTGTGTGACCCCTCTCCTAGGTGTTTGTTCTTTTCTTACCTTTGTTTCTTTCTGTGTGTTCCCCTCGTGTCGACCTTCCTCAAGTTTGCACTCCTCCTCTTGTCCTCTTTGTTTTTATTTTGGGTGTTCTTAATTTGTTTATGTTTGGTTTTTCTTCACTCTTTAACCTGATTTTCATCCTTCGGGTTATTTTTGCATTTATCTTTATTTTATTGTACTTTTGTTCCCTCTTTCTTTCTTCTTATGTTTGACTAATTTCGCTTGTTTCTCTTTAATTTACTTGTCTTGAGTTTATTGTGTCCCCCTGTTTGTTGTGCTTGTCTTGTTCAGTCTTGTCTTATGGCTTTGTTTTCTTTTCGTAGTCCTTAATGTGGTTTTTTGTTCTTTTTGATTAGATCTTCTCTGTGCTTTTATCTATAATTCCTTTTTGGTTATTTATGTTTTTCATATTTTTATATTTTATTATTATTTTTTATATTTACACTTTGTTCTTTTTCTTTTGTTCTTTTTTATTTCTATCTTCTTGTTTTCTATTTGTCCTCTTTTTGCCTTCTCTATTATTTTGAGTCTTGATTCTTCGCCTCTTGACTGTCCTTCGGTCTCCGCACTAACCACCCACCAACCCCTCCCTTCCCTCCTCTATTTAGTTTGTCAGGTCTGCGTATTGCATTATTTTTTCACTTCTCTGGCTCTATTTTCTCCTGATGATGGATCATGGAGTATGATCCGAAACATTGAGGAAAAAATGCATACACAGTTAAATCCAGAAATACTGATCTATAAGATATATATCTTTTAACTTGCTCAAATTATCAAAACTATCATTTGTTACAAAAATATCCTTTCCACTTATAGTAGATTTCTATTTTACTTAACTAAGAGAAAATAATAAGGGATCTTTCCAAGAATGAAATTCTAGTAAAAGAAACTTTCTAATTATGAAGTCTATTAGATATAGTAATTATAATAGTCCTGCTAGATTTATATGCAAAATGAGGAAGTATCCACAAAGTACATGGCTTCATGGAATGCGATGGCTGCAGGATATGTACAAAATGGGTTCGTTGAAAATGTTTTCAAGCAAATGCAAAGGTAAGTGTACATCTCATCATAAGTAATCCAATTCAAATAGCAGTGTCGTTGTAGATACTCCTAATCTTGTATTCATATGTGATTTTCAGAGGTGCAAGCATAAAATTGCTATATATATATATATATATATATATATCCTTTCTGAAGTAGTTTCCTCTCTCTTATAAGAATGTAAGGAAAATATAATAAGAAAATGTTACCTTTCCTAATTCTACGGATGTTAAGAGAAAAGAAAAACTTTTCTTAAGTATTCAACTTCTAAGCTAAAAGGGAGACGCCTCAGAATGCCAATTATAAAATAGAACTAAATACAAAGGCATCTACCATTATATGAATCTAGTTGTTTCCTTTGCAAGTAAAATATTTTTCTATCTACAAGTCCATGTTTGAAGAATAATATTAATATTATACAAAGAAGATCCACATCTAGCAAGTGTATAAAGATTATGGTATAATACTATTGACATGTAGAGGAAATAAAAGAATGGATTTGAAGCCATTGTCATGCAGAGGCAAATTATTGAGTGGATGGAACAAAGATTTTATTCTATGCAAAAATAGCTCCCAAGGATGGTATCTTGGTGGCTTCATTGCTGACAGATTAGACTCCTTTGGGTGAAAAGAATCTATGCAAAGATTTCATGAAAATCCAACACTGTTATTTGGTAATTAGAATCATATGAGAATATAATATCTTATGCCTATTTTTAGCAGATATGCTCAGAATCTATCATGGGCGCTAAGGTTGGGCAAAACATCTTAAGATCTTTCAAGCCATAGAATAATGATGGCTGGATGTGTATAAATGGATTGCAAAAGTTTATATAACAGATTATCATCACATGGGATACAATGATCCAGGATATGCACAACATGGATTTATTGAAAAGGCATTAGAAACTTTTAGGCAAATGCGATTGGCAGTTGTAAAGTGAATTCCACAACCTTTGGAAGTATCCTCCCTACATGCATGCACGGGAGCTTTGGAACAGGGTATGGTCATCTATCAAAGCAGATCAGGAAAGGGATTTTGTCAGATATTATAGTTGGAAATTCTCTGGTTAATGTATATGCAGAAAGTGTAAGCCCAGACAAGGCTATTAACTGCTATGGCAAAATGCCTCATAGAGATGTCAACTCATGAATGCAATAATCACAAGATATGCGAAAAAAGGATTTGTTGAAACAACCTTAAGAAACCTTTAAACAAATGCAACTGTAGGGTGTAAGGCCAGACTCCACAACCTTTGCCAGTATCCTCTCGAGTCTTTAATAAACGTAAAATGCATTAGCCTCATAAAATACTATTATCAACCTAATAACAAGAATAACTTGACCTCAAAAGAAACAAGGATGTCGGCCTTACTTAAACGTAACACCTTCCAAACATAGACATAATATTGGCTTTTCGAAGGAAAGAAGAGATTAAAAACTATAGTTTCAAAGAGCTCAAACAAGATAGAGATATAACAAACCTTTATACGTATAGATATAATCAATTTCTTGGCCAAGGCATCGATCTTGCACTCTAAGCCTGTCGGCTTAATGTTCACAGTATTGAATTCCAATATCGATGGCCTATTACTTTCTATAGTATTAGCCTTGTAACACTCAACAATCATTTAATATCAAACTCCAACCATGTTTTACTTCATCAACCTTATAAAACTCAAACATAGAGATAGAAAACCTCCATTATACAATGAACATTGAGTCAGGCATATACGAAATCTTTGCTCACAGTCAATGAGTTTAATAAAAGCCTAAAACGTGAAAACTCATACCTGATGGATTGCTAAAAAATCCTTTTCCTGGAAGAGCTGAGCTCAATGGATTGGCATTGGTATCACCACTAGAGATGTGCCAAAATGTTCCACCTCGATGCTTATCTTCCCATAGACTTGCATCCTAAGAGGATCAAGGAATATGTTGGTATGACTATCAACGATTTTTAGAATCTTTCCCCTTTGAAAATCTATCCCTAAGTAATATATTTCTTTTCTGGGATACGTTGATGCTCCTCTAACCTCTACTAACACAATGCTTTTCTAATCTCTCGTGTCACAATATTGCTGTCCTTTCCCCAATCTCACAAATCCTCACCGCTATACAAAAAATCTGAACCCCCAAGTTCCTGCTCAAAATCACTTAATTATAGCCAAAACCTATCTATTTTTAGAGAGAGAAATCCCCTAAAATCTTCCAGAAGATTCCTCTCATTAAAGGCAATAAATTTCACCTTAACACCTTGTTACAAATTGCTATTTTTATCATTTACAAGCAGCCAATGATTCCTTTCTAATTTCATTTATTTTAGTATTTGCTATATATATAAGTTACATGACAACTCATAAATATTATTTTTCATATTAGTTTTATCCATTATATTTTCTCATATAACTATAATTTGTATACAAGCATTTATATTTATTAAAATATTGATCAAACAATCCTAACTAGATAAATCCAAATGTAAAACAATACCTAAGCTCTAAGCATGATCGCAAAGCATGACCACAACAATAGTGACTGATTATCATGACCAAACCAACGACACTGATTGGGTGCAAAACTGGATACTCATCCTCTTCAAGGATGATGGCTAAGCTAGGAGACCGTATGTTATCTCTGTTCAATAGTTTCCATTGGTTTTAAGGCATGCTCAGACCTATCAATTCAGGTGGAGTCAATGCCTAATACCTGTAACCTACAACACACAACACAATTTATGCACAAGTATAATAAATATCAAATGGTCATGGAGTGAAAGAGAATTACAATGTCGCTGGATGTTCATGAATGAGTGGTACGACATTGTCTCTTTTCACACCACACAATAATCAGATCATCATATAATACATAATTAATTGCATAACAATCACTTCTAACATATGACAATCATAATAAGATCAATCATCACAGTCACTTGAATATGAAACAATGTCAGAGCATAAGAATTATAAGTGTTGCAACAAAGATTATCACTAAAACATGCTAACTATCATATGAAACAACACATGAGGATAATCAGGAATGTCACCAACATGAATGTAGCATCTACTAACATCATATAATTTACAACATCAACTGTCTAACATACCCTAAATATTCCTATTATTTTACCTTCATCTTCATGCTCCTTAGCTAGACCATCAGCACCTCCAAGATGAGAATGGAGTGGCATTACATTCTCCTCCCCTAAAACTTGACTTACTCATGGAAGTCACAAACTAAAGTGGAAACATAACATATTAGTATTACAATTTTCTATTGCCAACATACGCATCCATATTAAGCAATTGTTCATAAGACAGGCATAGTCATTCAATAAAGACAAGAAGGACATCAATTCCTCACCTTTAAGACGTATCATGTGATCTACTTATAACCAATCACACATATTTTGAGAATTTCAAACGATTTAGGGAATTGCATTCACATATTAACAAGGAAAAATACATCTCATCTCTTATTTCCACTATGGTTCCAACTAATTACCAAACATGCAAGTACAATTTTCTCTGCAGAGTCTTCCCTTGTACATACTATCAGATGCTCGAAATGAACATGGTAGAAACAACACTTAACATGAAACAGGGCCAACAAAAATAAACATTCAAAATAGCCACCATAGAAATTATTGAAAAAGTGCAAACCCAAGTGGGGGAATAATCAAATCAAATCTTAAGTCACAAAATGCCGACAATTTTCAACAATAAATCAAGTATAAAGAAAAGAGTTTTGGTGGCCACTCCTATCATAAGAGAGTTCAAAGAAAACAAATTCACTGTTATCCTACAAACAACACATGAAACAACTACAAAAATTCCAAAGCAACCAAATTACAAACAAATCCACATCACGATGTGGCTAATTTTAGCCGTAAAAGGGAGTATCCACTACACAACACCCAAGGACACAAGGTTCAAAATGCATTAGAGAATGTACACCAAACACATAGACAATTAAGTAATCTACATCCTCATATCTAAGCAACTTTTATACAAGGATTTAAGGCAACACAGTCACTACTTATTTACAAAAAATTTCTATCTTTAATGCAATACAATTTATTTTTACCAAGCTATGAACATATGCAATTACTTCCATATGCAAGAAGATATTTACAGAGGGAATGTATGATATCACACACAAGAATAATTCAACACTCTAATTGACTTACAGTATCACATTCATGATCTCATGGGTCCAACACAAGCTCCAATTTGATCTCCTACACACGATTCTTACACAGGCATACACAATGATAACTTTCATAAACCACAACAGAACTTCCACATGAGGTCATGGCCAGCTAGGAGATAGATATCAGATTATCAAGCAACCACTTAAAGATACTCCACATAGGACAACACCACATAACAACTTGACTCGTGATGCATGATGCCACCGAATGATTAAATCATTCCAATACTTATACATATACAAAAACAATGCAATAACATAAAGATGGTATGGTGCTCCCACACCCATAGCTAAACATAACTCCCAAGTATGATTACTTAACCAAACCAGGGAGCACAAAACACCACTAGCCTTTCACAACACCCCACGTAGAATAGGTATAGGATATTCACATCACTAGAGGGGGAAATACCACACTCCTAATTACATGCACTAACAGTACCATGATTCTTTCTTCTAAAGCACTAGAGACCACAAGAGGAACTCAAGGCCTCAACAAATCAACAAGAACTAACATTCAGGAAACACATATTGTTAGATATATCATCACATCTTCAGAAAGAAGAAGAGAGTGTTGTTATATGGAGCTAATCAGACTCAGAGGTTAAATTTTCCCACTCTTATCAATGCGGTTTCCCCCCAAATTATTTAACGGGGGAGTGCAGGGGGGAAGAGCCCCTCCTGTGGGGCTCAGGGGGCTTATCCCTCAGCGGGGGCCCGGGGGCGGAGACCATGGTGGGGGTCTGGGGATAATGTGCCCAACCGGGGCTGCTAGGGGCAGTGCCTCCAAAGCAAAAAATTGCCTATTATTTTATAAAGGTGTTGAGAGTTATTTTTATATTGGCTGACATAAAAAAAAACCCTATTTTGTAACTGACATAAGGCTTGATAAAAGAAGCTAAGGGTTAGGGTTTCTATTGATGTATTGTAGCATTTGTAGCAGTATTGAGTTGCAAGGATTGTTAGTTGTAATTGGTTTGATTTACTGGATAATAATATTGGACTCTTTGTTGGTGGATGTAGGCCAAGTTTGGGTGAACAATGTTAAAACTTGTCTCTCGTTGTTATTATTTCTATGTATTTCCATTCCTCTGTTTAATCTTTATTTGCATTTAATTGATATCTTCTAAATACAATCCCTAACAAGTGGTATCAGAGCAGGTTGTGTTTGATTATCGTCTACAAAAAGGTCTCATGGTTGAGTGGGAGCAATGGCGGACAAGGGTAAATTGAAGGTAGATAAATTCAATGAGTAGAACTATTAGTAATTGAAGATGTAGATGGAGGACTATCTCTATGAAAAGGATTTATGAAGGCTGTTGGAAGGAATAGCCAAGAATCTGATAGCAATGACTGATGACGATTAGAATCTTCTAGATAGAAAGGCACTAGGAACCATTCGGTTGTACCTGGCACCATCTATGGCATTCAATATAATAGAAGCGATCACAACAAGTGAAATAATGAAAGTTTTGGCTAAATTGTATCAAAAACCCTCAGCCTCAAATAAGGTATTTCTCATGAAGCATTTGTTTAATCTAAAAATGATTGAAGGTGGATCTATGACAGAACATTTAAATGAGTTTAATATGATTACTAGTCAATTAACTTATGTAAAAGTGAAATTTGATGAAGAGGTAGGGGGTCTCTTGATATTATGTTCTTTGCCAGAAAGTTGGAATAGGTTGGTAATGGAAAAGCTTAGGAGCCACATCAGGTAGTGTTTTGAATGCAAAAAGCATGGACAAATCAAAGGAGAGAGGAAAAAGTTCTGGAGGTCATGGGAAGTCATGAGAAAAATCAATGGACAAGAGGTCCCAATCCAAACAACAAAAGGATTGTTGGTACTATGGGAAACCAGGTCATTTGAAGAACAATTTCTAGTCTCGGAAGAATAAAGGAGACAAACAAGAAGGCAATAAGGAGGTAAATATTATAAGTAATAAAACTGAAGATGATGCTTTGATTCTTTCCCTAGATAATGCTGATGATTCATGGGTTTTAGATTTAGGGTCCTCATTTAATGCTATGCCCCATAGAAGTTATTTTCTTGATTATGTCCAAGGGGATTTTGGGCTAGTTTATTTGGGAGATAATGAACCCTATCAAACTGTTGGAAAGGGAAGAATCAAGATTAAGTTGTAGAATGGAAATCATTGCCTACTACAAGTGGTAAGGCACATTCCAAGCCTGAGTTAGAATTTAATTTCAATAGGGCAGCTAGCTGTTGAAGGTTGCATTGTTACATTTACTGATAAAAATTGGAAGATTTCAAGAGGTGCCTTAATAGTAGAAAAAGGTGTGAAAGTAGGCACATTATATGTTTGTATAGGTCATACTGTTCCCTCTACTTTAGCTATTGTAGAGAAAAAATAAATATGTTCGGGAATAGTTGCTACGAGTTCACAAGAAGAGACTGAAACAGTTGCTACAGGTTCTAAGTCAACACTATGACATAACAGACTTGGGCATATGAGTGAAAAAGGTATGAAGGTAATTCATTCTAAGAAAGTTTTACCAGGTCTAAAATGTATTAATATGGATTTATGTGAAAGTTATGTGTATGGTAAACAAAGAGAGTTAGTTTTCTCAAGGATGGGAAGCAAAAGAAAGATGAAAAGTTGGAGCTTGTGCATACAGATGTATGGGGACTAGCTCATGTATCTTCTCTCAGTGGCTCTCGGTATTATGTTACATTCATAGATGATGCAACTAGGATGGTTTGGATTTATTTTCTTAGGCAGAATCTGATGTATTTGAAACATTTAAGAAATGAAGAAACTTGGTTGAGAATGAGATGCGTAAAAGATTAAAATGTCTCAGATCTGATAATGGTGGTGACTATTGCAGCAAAGAATTTGAGGATTATTATTCTTTTAATGGAATTCATAAGCAGAAAATAGTTCCAGGGAGCCCACAGGAGAATGGAGTGGCTGAACGCATGAATAGGACAATAATACAGTGTGCAAGGACCATGAGATTGCATGTTGTGCTGCCTTTAAACATGTGGGTAGAGGATATCAACACCCTTGTATATTTTATTAATAGAGATCCTTCAATTCCTTTGGGTTGTGGTATTCCAAAGGAAGCATGCATAGGTAGGAAGGTGAGTTATTCTTTTCTCAAAACCTTCGATGTGAAGCATTTGCACATGTAGATTCTAAAAATAGAACCAAGCTGGATGTAAAATCAAAAAAATATACCTTCATTGGATATGGCATTGATAAATTTAGTTATAGGCTTTGGGATTTTGAAAATCACAAAATTGTGAGAAGCAGGGATATTGTATTCAATGAGAAGGTGTTGTACAAAGATCAGTTGCAGCAGCATGAGAAGAAAGAAAAGGATTATGTGGTGTTGGATGATACTCTAGATAGTGATGTTCTAGTTCTTCCTCATGCTCCGTAACAACAACAAGAAATCCCACAAACTCTAGTGAATGTTAGACGGTCAACAAGGCTAAGTAGACCTCCTAAAAGGTTTTCTCTCTCTTTGTATTATATTTTGTTAATAGATGCTAGTGAACCAGAAGGGTATGATGAAGCTATGCATGTGGATACAAAGGTTTAGTGGGTGCTTGCAATGAAAAAAGAAATGGACTCTTTGATGAAAAATTAGACATAGGAATTATGTAAGTTGTCTGCAGGTAAAAGGGTTTTACCAAACAAATGGGTTTATAGGCTAAAAGAAGAAGATGGAGGTAAGAAAAGATTTAAAGCCAGGTTAGTTATAAAAGGATTTGTACAGAAAAAGGGCATTGATTTTGATGAGATTTTTTCTCCAGTTGTTAAGATGACTTCTATTCGTATTGTTTTAAGTATTGTGGCTATTGAAGATTTGCATTTGGAACAGGTAGATGAGAAAACTACCTTTTTCCATGGTGATACGGAGGAGAAAATATATATGGAACAACCCCAAGGATTTGAGGTCAAAGGTACAGAGAAATAAGTGTACAGATTGAAGAAGAGTTTGTATGGCCTGAAACAAGCACCTCAGCAATGGTATTTGAAATTTGATAGTTTTATGGCTGAGCAAGGCTACAGCTGGTGTAATTATGACCATTGTGTTTTATGGCTGAGCAAGGCTACAACTTCTCCTCCTTTAGCAGTGGCATCGATATGTTTTCGGTGCCTTTCCTGAGTTGTATTATCTTTAGACAAAAATCCTTTGGCCACTTGGCCTTCTTTGATTGGCGGCTGTATATACTTGAACAATTTTTGATTTCTGCGAGCTAAACTATTGGAACTTGCACTTAAATAGCGACCATCCTTTTCAAAGCAAACAAATTCTCTAGATCTTCATATACTTGATTCTTCAAACACCTTTTGATAAAATATTGAGGAAAAAATATGAACAGAACAAATACAACATATTTTATTCATCAAAGATATTACAAATTTATAATATGAGAGGAGCTCAACAACTCCCTACAAAATAGGAATCTAACATGACACCTAACTCAAGCTAACTTGACACCTCTACAACTCTTGTTGACACATCTACAACAATTGATTGATATCACAAAAATAAACTACCAACACTTACAGTCTTCAGTTATTCATTATTTTCTAACATCTCCTCTTAATGAATAACTTAAAATAACACCAACTCTCACATGAGCACAACATTGCTCCTCTGAGATCTCATGCACCTCTCCTCCACCAAACCCATAAATGGAGGCATGTTGAGGAACCAATATTTCCTCTAACAACCTTTTTAAATTGTGCTTTGATTATCCCAAAATATCTAACATAACAATAAATGTATGTCATTAACATGGCAAGGCATCCTGCCATCAGAACTCTCACACTCTCTTTCTCAAGAGAAGAGTGCCCAAAAGAGGCTCCAATCACACCAAACATAATGAACACCAACCTCAAAACTCCAGCCAGCACACCAACCCGAATTATATAGTCAGTGATTAAAAAACCCTTCTGTCGTCTTGCATTGACTCCAACAAGTATTACAGGGCAGCAGATAGGCAAACTATAGAATATTGCAGCGGAGAGATGATGCTAGTGTAGCCCAGGTGTGAGTGCAGTCAACCAAGGTCACAATCTAGTAGAAGAATCTGCAGCACTTTGACTATTCTGTGCTCCTCCTCTCAACAGAGGTAGCCTCCACAGTAGTGTCCTACACATTTGATTGTAGACTCCACATGTAAAGCTCAGGGGCACCATGGAATGCCCTCAATCTCTGTGGTTCCTTTTTTTAATGAAACAATAATAATATTAATAGCATATGCTGGGACTGCAAGCTGCCTGCAATATTGAAGAAATAGAAAGAATATATTTCTTGTCTACTCCAAATAAGCCTCTTGCTCAGCAATCTCCACAAACTATGTCAACCTAGCAGGGTAGAATATCAACAGCAGAGAAAAGAGAAAAGACAAGACTCTCTATAGTAAACTTAATTTCTTATAAGATGCTTTCATATTCTTGGGCACTCCAACGGTGGAGTCACACCCAAACCAGCTCTGATACCTTGATAAAATATTGAGGAAAAAATATGAACAGAACAAATGCAACATATTTTATCCATCAAAGATATTACAAATTTATAATATGAGAGGAGCTCAACAACTCCCTACAAAATAGGAATCTAACATGACACCTAACTCAAGCTAACTTGACACTACTACAACTCTTGTTGACACATCTACAACAATTGATTGACATCACAAAAGTAAATTGCCAACACTTACAGTCTTCAGTTATTCATTATTTTCTAACACCTTTCCCTAGATCTTTCAACTGCTTTAAAACCTCTGCAACTTTTATGTGTCTTTTGGCAGTGATGTCACTTCAAACTGCGACTCCAATAGCAACTTATCCTTTTCTTGATGTCACTTTACAGGCTACGGCTTGATCTTCGGCTCCTTAATTTGTGCCTTCAAATATAGCGATTCCTCTGTATGACTTTTACTGGCTGCAGCCTCTTTTGCATGATCTGCTTTACTCAAAACAAAATCTGCTACACCCTCTGTGCGCCTGCCCACTCACAGCTTCAAACGGCAAGGCAAAAGTGCTGCTTCAGAAGTCTGCAGCTCTAGCACACTATTACACACAGAGATCCAACATTCTTCCTTTACATAGCTTGCAGTCCAAACCACAACCCAAGATTTGGTTGGCTCTGATACCAATTGTAGATACAAATATTAAACACGGACCAAATACTAATGCTACAGCATTCATTAACATCCTATTAGTGGTGATCAAAAGCACATGGTCAAAAATCCAAAGCACATGGACTGACTATTGGTCGGTGGGAGCAGGTGAGAAGCTTATATCATAAATGACCGAATGAAGTTTGTTGAGTCAATGGGAGAAATTAATAATACCAACAGATGCAGACATAATAACGCCTCACGCAAACAGCTAACACATTGTCATGACTGTTTATCAAATCTTCGATGCCCTTTTATTTGACCACCCACTATAACATGTTCAATGCATCTCAGTCGACCACTTTAACCACACTGTTTGCTGATATTGTTGACATAAATCAACAGTCAAAAAAATTTCAACCAACCAACTGTTTTACAATGTGTCAAGACTGGTTAACCTCTTCCCACATCATGATGTTGCAAACACTAAAACGACTCGATAGCAAATGTACTACCACAAAAACTCATAAATGCTAGACTAAAATGTTTAACATATAACACAACCAATTGGAAGAGCAGCCACAGTGAATAGACTACCAATATGAACAATTTCATCTTTTGAAATAAAATCCAACATATTACAGATCATATTCAAAAATCGCCAGAAGTTGTAATTATAATATAAGATTTTGCCAGCCCATATCCAACCATGCTAGTTGGAAAAAATCAACTACGCGATTTGTGGGCAGTGAAGCATCCATTGTTTCAATAGAGGTTCCAACAGATACAGATTATAGTTATGACACATTTTTAAGTACGAAAACATCAAGTTATAACACACTCTCTAAAATAATGAATTGACTGTGAGAGTAAAATAGCAATAATAAAAGATATCCTGCAATCATAGATTCTCAAGAAATTACAACCCAGCAGGAAGTCAATAAATGGACTGCCGCATGAAAGATGTTTAAACACCCATTTAAATAGTTTCAGGCCAGATATCTCAAAGTGTTAAGATTATCCTTGTCCCTTTCCAGGTATTCCCGCGTGATCAGGTCTTCAATTCGCTTTTTGATTATCTTGAAGTCGGGCTGCACGAAAATAAATTGTTAAATTTAGTAAACTAACAGCATTATTTCATAAGCAAAATAGTTCATTCTGTTACATTACATAAATTTAGTACATTAATGTAGCATCCAGTCCACAATTCACCTTGAACATTCCTCCAAGTTGCTCAACACACTCCATAACAAGCTGTTGGTGAGCTAAAACTTTTCTACTCTTCATGATTCTTGCAATTGACGCGTCAATTGCATAACCTCTATCGTTATCCACGTCCTGGATCACCTTTTTTTTCCCATCCAATGGTGGTAGTGGAATCTGCAATCATGTAGAAACCATTTACCGTGTGAACCTTGAAACACATTGTTTGTTGTTAAAACAAACAACAAAACTGGTATACAATTGTTGTTAGAGCTCAAACCTTAATTTCCCTATCCTTATCAGTGAACTTTGAATTGAATTCGAAGTAATCTGTTTGTTCCACAGTTTTTGTGTTTGGCTCTTTATTGAGAATTTTATGTTTTGCACACGAAAGAGAATGTAACAATCTGACAATATCTTCATCTGTCAAATTCAATTGAGTCTTAACTTCTGTATAACTTAGCCTGTCTGATGCATTGAAAAGTAACAGTGCAGATGCCTGTATATCATCGCCACATGGGAAGATAGTAAATTACTTAACAATAAGGAAAAAAAAAATGAATTCAATAAATATCAAGGAAAGTGATAATGATAAACATGATTTGTTCACTTTTCAGATTTATGTTAGAGCCATTCTATAATCCACCAATTACAGTTTTCCTTTAGACGAAGAATGTGTGTTGAAATCAGTGCATTCATAGAACTATGGAATGAATCAATGTAGGGTCAAAAAGATTAACCATGACATTGACATTAACCTTGCTTTAATAGATACTGAAATCAGGAATTTACAATATTAACTCTAGTAGGAAATGACCTATAATGCAATTTTATGTCAAATTAAACATCAAAATAAATCATAATTGAATAAAGAATCCAAGTGCCAGTAACAAACCAAAGAGGCAATTACCTGGTAAGTAGTAACAACAAGTTCCATAGGCTTAGGGTCAAACTTCCCATTAATATTACAAGTACCCAGAGAATATATCCATGTAAGCTTTCTATGCTTTGTCTTTGTCTGATAGAACTCCTTAAACACCTCTACGCATTTTACCTGTATTGCAGTAGCAAAAGTCAATAAGCTAAGCTGCTGAAATAGGTAGGTTTAAGAGGCATGCTGTATAAAAAAGGGCATACCATTTCAGCAGGCAGATTAATATCAAATGATTTGGAACTTGACCAAAACCCAGTTGTCAAAACTGTCACAGTCAAGTCTATTCCAGGATGTGCATGAGGATTTTCAATAAGATAATCCTCAAAATGCCCTTGGTTCTCCTTTGCTAATGCTAAATCTGTAACCTACATAAAAGAACATAGATTTTGACACTGCGTTCAGTAAAATGAAGTTTATTGATAAGAAACATGCAGTGGAATTTTCTTGTTTAGGCAGATGTGGCATACCATGCCTTCCATTTTATAAGTAAACTGGCCACCACATTGTTGCTTCAATTTTGTCAATATGCTTCTTTCATGATCATAGTTTGTGCTTTTATCAAACAGAAGTCTACGTGCAAGCTTCTTCCTGCAATGTCAACAAATAAAAGTAAGTATCCCAGCACATAACAAGACTTGGAAGTTTAATGACATCTAATATGGTATCCCATGGTCTATAGCATAACATTTCTAGTTCAACATGATGTCAAAATCAGATTGAATGGTTCCCCACAATCTTACATTAAAATCATTGACTGCAATATGTCCTCAATTGCCCAATTAAACTGGTATTGCTAGCTCCATCTATATAGGCAGTAAATCCTACACATGAATTGGTCAACGGGAGCTAAATGTGCAAGATCCTGCTGATGAGTTCCTAGGAAATTTTCATGAAGGTTCTAGACTTCTAGTGCTTGAATCTTCCTTAAACTCTCTACTAAGATGTAGATCTCATTCAACCCATCAATGATGTTGGTCAACGGGAGCTAAATGTGCAAGATCCTGCTGATGAGTTCCTAGGAAATTTTCATGAAGGTTCTAGACTTCTAGTGCTTGAATCTTCCATAAACTCTCTACTAAGATGTAGATCTCATTCAACCCATCAATGATGAAGGTTCTAGACTTCTAGTTCTTGAATCTTCCATAAACTCTCCACTAAGATGTAGATCTCATTCAACCCATCAATGATGAAGACACCATGGATGTTGTAGGTGCAATTCAACTACGAGGAGTAGAGCACTATCAAGTCATCAAATGCTTGAAAAACTCGTTATGTTTGCACAATTTAATGTACAATTTTAAAAAATTGTCAACACTTCAAATGGTTATGTTACTACGAATGAAAGAAAGCACTTACTGCAGATGGTTATGTTATTATGGAACGAAAGAAGCACTTACTGCAGCTCTGATTTTATCTCACAAACCTGTGACATGTTTACATTAATCACAAAACTTTGGGAGATGCACTAACAAAATCTTAAAACCAGTTTCAACAATGGTCATACTATCAAGTATTTCAGCTAAAACAATAACTGTCATCAACGTGTACATAGGCCATCTGTAATATCCCTTACTATTTCGGACCTTATATTGCTGATTTGAACCTCAAGGAATATCATCAAACACTTTGTATGCAAAGTATTTCTTGCTGTTTCTGAGTTTCAGTTTGCTTTGCTTGATGAAATTGGAAGATAAGATGATGCAAAAGCCTTGAAATAAATGCTAAATGACTAAACTACAAGTATAGCATGAAATGCAAGTGTCTTAGCATTTTCCAAATGCAATAGATGACTAATGCAAATGTAAATCAACTCCTACAACCAATTGACATTTTGTCAAACAATTGGCATGCATACTATTTTGCTAATCATGAAAAATATTAATATGCACATTACATCAAATAGATGGCCTACAACTTAGCACTCCTTTATTGAGATATATTGTCTAATACAATACTGATATGAATGCCCAAGACTCTTGGCTTTACAATTTAATGCAACTCCTAAAATCTGAGAACAAATGACAACTATGAAGCAATGCTGATATGAATATGCTAACTCATGAGAGAACCTGGAAATGTAAGCTGCTGTGAATTGATGATGAAAATGAAGGAATGACAGCCTCAAAACAACCCATAACCATCCCTCTCAAGCCCCAATCGTGCCTCTCAAGTGTAGCACCCAGCCTTCTCATCAACCAAGGAAAGGAGTCCCTTCCAAACCCAAATTGAAACCCTTTCCTAGCTGCCCCATACTGTAGTGTTACTGTTCACGGCACTGTAGCAATCACTGTAGCGCGCACTGTAGCAAATCACTGTAGCGTCACTGTAGCACTACTATAGCAAACACTGTAGCAAATCACTGTAGCAACCAATAGAAAAACTTAATACCTCCAAACCCTTGGTTAATACTACAGATTTAAGCACAAATGAAAGGACTGAAGTATCCCTTCCAATTTGCAACCCTTCGGAGGATATTTCACCACAAAACTCATCAAATGCAAATGTGAATAATCGGATGCCTGGAAGCTTGCCTTGCCCCTTCCTTTATACTTTTTCAATCCCACTTCAACAAGCTTCTAGAAAAATAATATTATTTTATTTTAGTGACTTTATGTAATAATATTTATTTAAGTCACTTTCTTAAATTAATTAAATATAAGGTCACTTTATAATATTTATTTATTTAATAACCTTACAAATAATTAATGTAATTATTATCTCCCTTATTTTTTCCATCCAACTAAATCCAGGAAACCAACCATCGACCAAGTGACTACCTCAAGAAGACCCCCTAACCATGTACATTAGCCTACGAGGGTCAGGAATAGGCTAAACCATCGGCAAACAACATCAGCTAAAAAGGGGACATTACAGTCTGCCCTCCTTGAAATTGCTTGTCCCCAAGCAATCTTGGCTACAAAGACAATTCTCCCCGCTTGGATCCCAAGGGAGGATCTGTGTAATGTCCCTGCTATCACCAAAGAGCTCCTGTAACACTAGCACTAGCACAACTGACTGAACCTGCTGAATCAAATCAACCCCAATGCCCAATGTCGCAAGAGCATAAGCATTAAGTGGAAGCAACTCTGAATACCGACAATGTTTGCTTCCCATAACTGCGCAAGCTAAGCTGTCATACACACTATCTAGCATATACGCAACTGAGCTATGCATCTGAAACAGATCATGTACATAAAGATCAAAAGTGCAATTGCAAGTAATCACCCTCATATACATGCTGCAAAACTCAACAGTGAACCCTGATGCACACAAAGGATTCCTCAACATACTGGAGAGTATCCCACAACTAATGCTCGGGTCCCAAATGAATCTGTAAGGAACTGCATCATAATCTTGCTGAAAACAGCTGCAGCCATAGAACCTGCCAAAACTCAGCAAACTGTGCAATTTTGTAGCTGAAATAAATATATCACTTCTGATGTCAATCCCTGGGTCCCAGTGCCAAACTAGAAGTCCGTCACAAAGCGCACCTGTTGACTTCCACTGTACCATTCTATATAAACCACTGACATAGCACCAAGAGTGGTAGAACATCTCATCAGGACCAAAATAGAGTGATGAATCAAACACGTCACCACTAGGATCCCAAAATAGAATCAACAATCCACTACCAATGACAACTGGTGGCACCTGCTGCACCATACTGTATGCAACTGAATCACTAATCTGCCAAGAGGCTACTCCCTAATACTGAGACCTGTGGGTTATGGACCCAAACAACTGTCAGAAAAGATGAGTATCTCCTAACTCATCTGCAAATGTTGGTGTCCCCACAATACTCCAACTGCCAAAGCTGGAAGAAGAGTGCTCCTGACACCAACTCATAAAGCCAGTTGCACTAATCAATACAAATGTGGAGGGTTGATCCCTCTCATCAT
Organism: Cunninghamia lanceolata; assembly: GCA_027924645.1. NCBI lineage: Eukaryota > Viridiplantae > Streptophyta > Pinopsida > Cupressales > Cupressaceae > Cunninghamia > Cunninghamia lanceolata. The sequence goes on along the minus strand of BSBN01000112.1, from coordinate 16,222,983 downwards.
CAACGGAAGTGGATATCTGTGCCTCTTCCCTCACAAGTGCACCATACAACTGCCTAGCACGCATGAAAGCACAACCTCTATCCTCTTGCCCAATTCCTATGGACGTGCTGACTAACCAAGCCATCATACCTACTACCCCCATAATCATCCTGTAACCATGTATCTGTGCGAAATCTCTGTGACATAGAAGTAGCAAACCTTGTCGGATACATAATAGCATGATGGATAATTGACTGCTGTCCCTGCAAGTAATTCCTCATACACAACTGAGTCGGGTACTTGCAGGGTCTAGTTTCATCTTCTGTAGATGGCAACTCTTCATCCCACAATGGATGGTATAAGCCCCCCATCAATCCACATCGATGCATCAACCAATCATCTGCATGTGAACTAAAAGAAAGGTGATGAACTCTCCTCACTATGTAGTCACGGTAAAAACTACCAGCCTCCATCAATAGTTGACCATCATAGTCCTGCTTTGTATCCCTTGACATGGAACTAACCTTAGGGGAATCAAGTGTATTTTTAAATTCATCTCTCATTTGAATAAAGAGTCTTCTAATGTTATCTATCCTTCCTTGTCTTGCTATGTTGATGAGATTGATCTTTTCTTTCACTTTTTGAAGATGTTGTCTTGCATTGGCAACCACTAATCTAGCCTCTTTGGCTTTTTGTAACCATTCTTCATTAATTTTTTTGGACTTCTTTACCTCTTCGATGCCAAAATATACAAAATCAGTCCTCTTATCCTTGATATCTTCATGTCTACCAAATGGTGTAGGGCTGCCATCAATAGTTGATATCATAACATTAGCTTTCTCATGATCACAAGCTCCTATCTCACAAGAATGATGGGACATAATGCTGATGTCCTCAAACAAATCAGTGATGACATCATGCCATTGTAAAATGTCTCCTTCATCATGTGTATTCAAAACACTAGTGGCTGCTCCACTAAGCAAAGGATCAACTTTCACATCCAACTTAATATCTTGGACCTTCAATGGACTTTCATGTGTATGAATAACATTCATGGAAGCACCATCTAATTCTTTACCACGATAGGATGAAGCAATGTTAGACTCACCTAATGAAGCATCACAATAAACCATATTTTCATGTAACTTCTCTAATGTAACTAATTTGTCTTCACCCATCACTTGCTCTTCTTTTCCCTCATTTCCTTGTCCCTCAATCATATGCACAACACAAGATTCTTGCCCATCCAAAGAGGCTACAATAGAAGACTGATTTTCTGATTTCTTTGGTGAAGCATGAGCCAAACTCAACTCCACATTCAACTCCTCAATCTGATTTTCTGCCATAAGGAGAGCCATTTGAGAGTCTTCCAAAGATTTTCTAGTCTTCACTAGCTCCATGGTGAGTTGATCAACCTCTTCCTCTTTCCTCTTCAATGCATCTAAATATATGACACCCAATTCAAGTAGGTGATCTCTATCAGAAAGAAGAGTTAAATAGTTATTTTTCATAATCTCCATGGCTGTCTTAAACACTTGCAAATGAGAAATTGATGAAGCCTCTTCAACACTTCTGTGTCTCCCCTCAAGCTGGACCTTCCATAGATGAATTTCCACCATCTTGTGGGAATGATCAAAATGGGACAGCGCTGTAACAATCTTATCTTCACCAACCTTTAGTTGGTTCTCCAAATCAAACTTAGGGACCAAGGAAAATTCATTAGTTGAAGTTGTGGGCTACCAATGGAGAGCTTGCCTCTCATCAAAATATTCTTCTAAAGTGTCCTCATGCTGGTTTGGAACTAGAGCAGTAGTAGTTCCCAACCCTAACTCCTCATCATCCCTCCAAAAAATAGACTCAATGGATGATGAATTGCTAACCTTATGCAGAGAGGTAAGATCACTCTTAGGACTATCAAAAGAGTCCCCAATCATAACCTCCATGTGACCAACTAGGAGACTCATGCAACTTTGTCCTGTAGGATCCACTGTTTCATCCTCTCTACCTTCTGTAACATCAACTGGGTGAAGATCAACTGAAATAGATCAGAGCTCAATACTACTAGTCCACACTTCACCTGTTACTTTTTCCACTGAATTTTTATGAGTGCATTTAACATCAACCCCAAAGGAATCATTAAAAGAATCCATACCATTGCTATCCTCCTGAAGAGAAGATGGACCTTGTAACCTAAAAGAAGGCATCCCCTGCTCATCACCTTTGTCCATTCTGTTCTCCATAGGATCAGTTGTATGTTGGTCACTAACTATTGAAAATTCATTGTAGAGATTTCTAGATACTTCACCTATAGAGACCTTTTGTTCCTCCTTTTTGTTTTGTGATGTAGACCCCTTAAAAATGGATGCCATAAACCGAGCTGCTTTGTCTATGTTTGCAGGGTGTGAAAACAATTCATTCATCCTCTTCTGGTTTTCATCCAACTTATTCAAACTTTGTTTAAGCTTCTCCATATTCCTGTCCCACTGCTTCTGAGTACTTGAAGTAACCATGATTAACTAACTGATTCAATGTCCAATCTACCCAACAGGATAGTAGGACAAAAGCTCTGATACCACTGTAATATCCCTTGCTATTTCGGACCTTATATTGCTGATTTGAACCTCAAGGAATATCGTCAAACACTTTGTATGCAAAGTATTTATTGCTGTTTCTGAGTTTTAGTTTGCTTTGCTTGATGAAATTGGAAGATAAGATGATGCAAAAGCCTTGAAATAAATGCTAAATGACTAAACTACAAGTATAGCATGAAATGCAAGTGTCTTAGCATTTTCCAAATGCAATAGATGACTAATGCAAATGTAAATCAACTCCTACAGCCAATTGACATTTTGTCAAACAATTGGCATGCATACTATTTTGCTAATCATGAAAAATATTAATATGCACATTACATCAAATAGATGGCCTACAACTTAGCACTCCTTTATTGAGATATATTGTCTAATACAATGCTGATATGAATGCCCAAGACTCTTGGCTTTACAATTTAATGCAACTCCTAAAATCTGAGAACAAATGACAACTATGAAGCAATGCTAATATGAATATGCTAACTCATGAGAGAACATGGAAATGTAAGCTGCTGTGAATTGATGATGAAGATGAAGGAATGGCAGCCTCAAAACAGCCCATAAACATCCCTCTCAAGCCCCAATCGTGCCTCTCAAGTGTAGCACCCAGCCTTCTCATCAACCAAGGAAATGAGTCCCTTCCAAACCCAAATTGAAACCCTTTCCTAGCTGCCCCGTACTGTAGCGTTACTATTCACAACACTGTAGCAATCACTGTAGCAAATCACTGTAGTGCGCACTGTAGCAAATTACTGTAGCGCGCACTATAGCAAATCACTGTAGCGTGCACTGTAGCGTCACTGTAGCGCTACTATAGCAAACACTGTAGCAAATCACTGTAGCAACCAATAGAAAAACTTAATACCTCCAAAACCTTGGTTAATACTGTAGATTTAAGCACAAATGAAAGGACTGAAGTATCCCTTCCAATTTGCAACCTTTCGGAGGATATTTCACCACCTCAGTTATGCTAATCTATGGGAGTTTCCGTTCCCAAAGACCAAATATGCAGAAACCCTTGGCTCCACAAAACTCATGAAATGCAAATGTCAATAATCGAATGCCTGGAAGCTTGCCTTGCCCCTTCCTTTATACTTTTTCAATCCGACTTCAAGAAGATTCTAGAAAATAATATTATTTTATTTTAGTGACTTTATGTAATAATATTTATTTAAGTCACTTTCTTAAATTAATTAAATATAAGGTCACTTTATAATATTTATTTATTTAATAACCTTACAAATAATTAATGTAATTATTATCTCCCTTATTTTTCCCATCCAACTGAATCTAGGAAACCAACCATCGACCAGGTGACTGCCTCAAGAAGACGCCCTAACCATGTACATTAGCCTACGAGGGTCAGGAATAGGCTAAACCATCTGCAAACAACATCAGCTAAAAAGGAGACATTACACCATCTGAATGTTTTGTTCGCAGCTATTTATAGGGTAGGTAATTGGGTTGAAAGGTAGGTTTGTACAAATCAACTAAAAAAAAATCTCATGCAGTGTAAGAGAGATATTTAAAAAGAAAGCTAGCTGTGTGTTGATTAAAGTCTTGCTTTAAGAATACTAATTTCAACACTGTAAAGAGCGTGGAAATATTCTTCATAAAATTCACTGGACCCCACAATTAACATCATGTTGTTAGAAAATGTAATCTCAACTGCTCGTTATTCTCCAGCTCACCTCCGTAACTGCATTTAAGGCAATTTAATTAAAAGCTTTTTGGAGAAGATTTCAGGAGATTTTGAAATGATGCTGCATTAATCTATTTACTCTCACACACTTTGTGGGTAGTAAAAATATTAATTTTATATTCTTCTCTTCCCTCCACCGTAGCTTTTGAGTTTTAATATCTTTTGTTGCCATTTTTGTAAGAGAGAAGAACAGAGAAGGGCAATGTAGCTCTGCAGAAGTAAGAAGAAAATAGAGCAGGGAAGCTCTGCTGAAATTGTACCTGTTTTAATATATAAATATAAATTTGCTGTTGTCTATTTTCTACTATGCATTTTTTGTGTGTTGTGAACAACAATCATTTGCTTTCTCATTTATCTATATTTGCTGTATGCAAATTTCAGTTTGCTCTGTTCTTTGAATTTGATGCTCTATTTTATATCAAATCCTCTGCCCCTTTGCCCACATCTGGTATCAGAGCTTTTGGTTCAAGTCCTTTGTCTCCCAACTTTTATGGGTCTGCTCATTTCCTGTTTGACAAATATCAATGGCTTCCACATCTGGTTCCACATCTGGTGCTTCTTTGTCTAGTTTGCAAACCCCCATTTTCACAGGCAAAAACAATGAGTATTGGACTTTAACCATGAAAGCCCTATCTAGGTCTCGGGATGTCTGGGAGATAGTTGAGAATAGTTATACAAAACCAGTAGACCAAGCAACATATAATGCACTCACTCAAGCAGAAAAAGATCTTTTGAAAGATCAAAAGAAGGATGGAAAAGCCCTTTTCTACATTCATCAAGCAATGCATGAAATGATATTGCCAAGAGTTGCAGCAGCAACACAAGCAAAGAATGCATGGGATACACTGCAAATAGCCTATCAAGGTAAGGACAAAGCTAAATCTGCAAAACTACAGATACTTAGAAGAGAATTTGAAAACATAAGTATGAAAGATTCAGAGTCCGTGGAGTTATTTTTTACTCGTGTTGTTGGGCTACTAAATCAGATAAAATCTCATGGGGAAACATAAGAAGAGACAATGATAGTTGAGAAAATGTTAAGGGTTCTGCCTACTAAGTTTGATCCTTTAGTTGTTGCCATAGAGGAAACCAAGGATTTAACCTAGTTGACAATGGATGAATTGCATGCATCTTTGATAAATCATGAATATAGGCTGAACAGATCACACACCTCCATTGAGAATGCTTTCTCATCTCAGGCTTCAATAAGCCATGGAAGAGGTAGAGGTAGATTTACTCCTAGGGGTCAAGGAAGAAACACATTTAGAGGATGTAGCAGCAGTCCTGAAAATCAAGGTGGACGAGGACATAACAATAAACCCTCTCATAATCATTCAGCTGGTCAAAGACAAGACAAGTCAAATGTTCAATGCCATTACTGCAAGAAATATGGTCATTATGTTTGTGAATGCAGAAAGAAACAACATGATCAAGGAAGACAAAATACAAATCCCCCATAAAATTCTAAAAAAAATTCTATGTTCATTGCATGCATAAAGATTGCTGAATCAATTTCTACAAAATCACCGATTGAATGCAATATGGTTCAAGAGAGTCCAAATTGGTATTTAGATTCTGGCTGTAGCAATCACATGTCTGGAAATTTAGAGTTATTTTCTAGCTTGGATAAATTAGTCACCTTAAATGTCACTCTTGGGAACAATAATCAAGTGAATGTTATGGGAAAAGGGACCATTGACATTCTAACCAAAAAGGGGGAGCAAAATGTCATTCATGATGTTTTTTGTGTTGCTGCTCTGAAACATAATCTAATGAGTATTGGTCAATTAGTGCAAAAAGGATATAGAGTTTATATGACAAATAATGCATGCCATTCTTGATAAATATCCTAGTACGACAGTTGATTGCAGAGGTACAAATGACAAAAAAAAGAATGTTCCCATTGAGGTTGAAACCTGATATCAAATGTAATGCAGCTCAGGCACAAATTGGAGTAGTATTTAAAGCTGAAAATGTCTCTCAAGGCTGCTCTAGAATAGAACAAGGTATCTCTGGAAACACAGAAGCTGAAACTAAAGAAGATGAACAAAATGGTAATGTAACTATTCAAACAGCTTTTCAGTCAGTGGTGAAAAATGAATCATGGTTATGGCATTTGAGATTTGGCCATTTGAACTTTGGAGGTCTGAATTTGTTGCATAGGAAGAATATGGTTAAGGGGCTGACATTGATTAAGAAACTGGATAGAGTATGTGAAGTGTGCATATTGGGAAAACAGCATAGAGAGACCTTCCTTGTTGGAAAATCGGAAAGAGCATGTAAACCACTTGAGATTGCTCACTCTGATAGATGTGGACTGATGCAAACTCCTTCTATTCGAGGTTGCACATATTTTCTGACCTTTATTGATGATTATACAAGAAAGACATGGGTCTACCTTTTGAGGCATAAATCTGATGTATTTGGAGTCTTTCAACAGTTCAAGGCTCTTGTAGAGAAGAAAAGTGGCTACCACATCAAGATATTAAGAATTGATAGAGGCAGTGAATATAGTTCTAATAATTTTTTGAACTATTGCAGACAACATGGTATTCACAAACAATTTACAGCCCGTTACATAGCTCAACAAAATGGTCTGGCTGAAAGAAGAAATCAAACTATCATAGATATGGCAAGAAGTATGTTGAAGTCAAAGCATTTACCAAATGAATACTGGGCTGAAGCAGTAGCAACTACGGTTTATATTTTGAATAGATGTCCAACTACAAGTGTAAGGAATGTGATTCCTCAAGAGGCTTGGAGTGGTAGAAAGCACAATGTTTCTCACTTCAAAGTCTTTAGATGCATTGCATATGCTCATGTCCCTAAAGAGATGAAAAGAAAATTAGACGACAAAGGTGAGAAATGCATTTTTGTTGGGTATTCTGAAGATGTAAAAGCTTACAAGTTGTTTAATCCAATTACTAGAAAAGTTATAATCAGCATAGATGTACAATTTGTGGAGAATGAAGCATGGGATGGAAGTGTAGAAAAAATAATAAGTGTAGCAATAGCTGATTCACATGATGATATTCATATAACTGATGAAGTGATAGAACAACAAGTTATTCCTCAAGCAATACCTCCTTCCACTCTCGGACATGGAACACAAGTTGTAGCACAAGCTACACCTTCTTCTACAATAAGACTTTCAGGAAATCAGAATTTTTCACCCACACAGCAAACTTCACAAGGAACACCAGTCATAACGCCATTAAGAAGTCCATCAAACTCAACTGATAGAAGTAGCTCATTGGATCCTACTGTAGGCATCAAAAATTGTCCTAAGTTATCCTTCATCCAAAGATTTAATTAATTTTAATTAATTAAGTAAATCTTACCTTTTATACTATATTTCGTAAATAATAAATTTAATTTATTTATTATTTATCCATAAACAAAAACACCTCTCAAAAAATAATAAATTAAATAAACTTAATTTATTATTTTGTCCAAACTTTAACCTGAATTTATTTCACAAAAATAATACAAACTCGTTACCATAACCCTAACCACCTTTTTACCTACCTTTTTCTCGTTCAACCAATCAAACCACTTTTGAAACCGTCCCCAAAACTTTATAAAAATCAAAAACTCATTCTCATTTACCCCCCGACAATTCTTACATTGGAGTTATGCTAAAATCTGAGCAACCACATATAAATTAACATTCGGTAACATCTATTGTATTTGGAGTTCAATAGTTTTTATCATTATCATTTTTGTTGCACTGAATATAGGTTTTACAGTTTGCACAATAGTTTTCAAATCTTTTCTTAAAATTTATATTTGGCTGCATACAATGGTGAACCTGACGTGAACACGCCCCTTGTTGTTTTGTTTTGTTTTTTTTTAATCCATCGCTTTGCAAGTATTTTTGGTGAGTTTATGTAGGTTTCCTCCTGGCTTACATTTGATTCCACCATGGGATTCGAAGTAGCTCGTGGGGTTTGATCTTTGGCTGACGGATCTTATTTTGTTCATTGGACAAACAGCTCCTTGATGGCTATCTCGCTAATAGCCGATGGTTGTGGTAATGGTATTTATCAGGATTAAATCTTCTTTAATCACCAGTTTTACATTGTGAATGTTAAAATTTTGAGTGCTTTGAATTAAAAACTATGTGTTCTACTTTTGAAATCTTAAAACATTAACATTTCTCTTTTGTGTGGATGTTACTGTCTCCGTAAACCGTTATTGGTTTTTGGCATATTTGTTCTTCATTTTGTCATCTTGTTAAACATAGTGGGTGTGGGTGTCTAAAGCAAATTAGATAGTTTGACATATCATTTCTGTGGATATCACGCTAGAAATCTTTTTAAAATCATTGGTTGTTCCTGGAGGTCATCGTTGATTCAGCGGAATGGTATTTCAATTGTCAAGGGTATAATGTCACATTTTGTTGTTCTTTGAAGCTTCCATATCATTTCCTTCATTCATTTGTTAGTAGTTATTTGTTGACAATTATTAGCAACTTTTAACGAGAATCTGGAGCTTGCTATTCTCATGTAGAAAATTGTCTCAGGTCTGTAACAAATATTCGCGTGGTGCCTTTATTTTTCTTTTGTATGTGAGCATTATAGTGTTCAGAACTGTCTCATGCCGTAAAGAAATTCATGCCAGGAAATCACTTGTTCTTATCAGTGTATTTATTGAATGTATTTCTTGCAGATCTCATCATTCTTAGCAGCGTATGGTGAAAGTTTTTCTAATTTTTTCTATTGTTCCTTTTAGTGTATTCTTTTCTTGGTCTTTTCTTGCATAACATCATCCGTATAGGTTCGAGCCACGACATCTGAGGATTTTATCACCCATGGCAAAGGCGTCATCTCTATCTAGAAAAATAATTTGTTAAAGCCTCCATTTTTGTATACAACTCTCTGCGGCTTCTTGTTCCATTGCCAGTAAATTTTCTAGACTCGTCCATTGTTCCTGCCCACGTATTTTTGAACATCCTATGAGTGCACGCCATAAAGTTTATTAAACTCGTTTGGTTCTTCTAAAGTGCAAATAATCAGACAGGTATAAATAGCATTTTCTAAGACGCTGAAGATGGCTTAAATTTTCCACGCAACCACTACTACATTAGTTTTTCTCCTCTTAGCAATAAGATCAAGTCGCTTCTCTATGGACTTTGATGCAGATGAATAAAGTGCAGCCCTATTAATTTTTGAGTCATATCAAATTTTGAGGAAAATTTTATACTTACAATTTGTTCGTATGTGACCAACTGCCAAATAACCAAGTTTGAAAAATTCCAGAGTGCTCATTTTAAGCCCTTGGAGGCTGTTTTGATCAAACTGTCATAACTTCTTCATCTTTCACCGGATTTTCATGTTTTTGTAGGTGTTGGAAAGGTCACTCAGAGGACTACATCGTGGTGAAGGCCATTTTCTTAAAATCATCTCAGATCTTTTGGTAAAATCATTTGAAATTCAGTCATTTTAAAACATCAAATATTTTTCATCTCGCATTTAACGTTTTTGTGTGGTTTTTGCAGGATTATTCATGCCAATCTAATATATTTCATTGCAGCTATATGCCTATCAAAGAAAAATTTTTCAAACTACTAATCAGTGTGTTGCAGGACCGCTTGTCAAAGAATCTAATCTTGAAACATTTTGTCTTCATTTTATAGATTAGATCACATCATAAGCAAGGGTTAAAATTAACAAGTGTTTGCGATGTCTTGTGGCTTGCAATTTTGTCATTGAATGCGTATGCTCTTCTCTTGCGCCATTCGACGATCTTGAGAATCAAAAGCATTTTCTTTGACATTTTGTATAACCACCCACACATTTGGATTTGGAATTAAAATGAACCCCATGCGAGTGTGAGGCAAAGGCATTGTGTATGCTCTCTCCTTGCGTTTCATGCGATCTGGGAGATCAAAAACAACGTGTTTCCTTGCTTTTGTTATCATTAGAGTGGGCCTGCTCTTGAGACACATCCGCAAGGAGAACTCATTTGCGACCCCAAGTGGGACTTTCGTCCGGCCCGCTATATAAATTGAGGATAAGACGAAAGCCAAGTCTAACCGGTATTAACGCTTACCGTACAGTGCTAGCTCGAAAGGAGGTGTACCTTGTGTATATTAAAACTCCTAGTAGGGTTAGTCAAAGCCTTTAGTGGCTTACTAGACGCTCGTAAGGTGCCGGTCCCCCGGATATTCACTAGAACCCTTTTGTGTAGTGGCCAAAAACCCTCTACTTGTTGATACAAGAGGAAACTCTGATAGCCGTCCCATATTTTCGCGGCTTATGGTAGAGATAGTAAGGTACCTCAGGATCTGCGCATCCTAGGACCTGGAACTTGGTGTGCCTGAGAAGTGAGTGCACTGTAAGGGGGAGCCCGTGCCCCAAGTTCCTGGAGCTATACACCATAAGTAGGTGTGGCTGGGTAAAACCAAGTGGGAACTCAACAAGTATTGTCCTTTCCTAGCTTAGGATCGTGCATTTTTACAAGTGTTTGCAAAACATCCAGGTGTCATAAAAAACAACCAATCAAGTTGTGTGTCTTATATGATTGTTGTGTGTGCATACTTAATCATCATCACCATTATAACTTGTCTCCTACATCACCAGCTGGACTTTCAAAATTGAGAATATTTTTATCCTCGTTGTACATCTCAAGTGGAATCTTGTCATTTTAAAATCACAAGAAGCTCTTTCGATTGATCATTCATCCATATCCATTCCCAAAATCTCTTTTCACTAGTTAGTAGACCCCCATTGTCCTATTGATCATATATCAACATCCAATTAAGAGACAGACCTTTTCCTAATCAATCCCATAATGATCCATTTGCTTAAGAGGCCCTGACCATTCTTAAGTTAGTGTATCTTTGTCATCTTATCTTTTCTACTCAATAAGCCCTGTCTTCCTTTGAGTAGAGGTGGCATTTTGATCTCCTTTCTTCCTTAGGCATATCATCACCCTGAGTGTTTTAAAGGAGCCCCTTATCTGTATCCAATCCTAAGGTCCATCCAGTCTCTTTGAGTCACCATTTTGACTCTATTTCTATCTTAAATCAAATAATTCATATCTACGTCTTGATCCATATCATTTATCCCCACTTTTGGAGTCTTTCATATCATCCATATATATCCATCTGAGGGCTTTTTAACATTTCAATTGTCCTCTATTTTCATGGTTACTACCCGTGCCCAAGCCAAGAAAAACAATATGGATTTCACTCCTCAAAACTGGCAACCTCAATCCTCAAGATTCCTCGAAGAAGAGCCCATCCATGAGCAAATCAATCCTTCCCAACAAGATACTGGATCATCATCACATTTTCATAATGATCCACTTGGAGACCTTTCAACTTATGTAGATGTTTGAGATGACGTATCCGACCAACCAGTTACTCCCAAAACTCCTAAACCCACAAATGACTATACTGAAACGAATCCAATTGCACTTCAAATTCAACAAGATCCTGAAACATTGCAACTTGTTCATCTCACCATGGATCATGATCCTAATTATTTTATGCAATACATTTATGATTGTGGAGCTAGAGTCCCTGATGATATTTATGAGAGAGAAAAAGCACGAAGAAAAGCAGAAAAAGCTAAAGCCAAAGCTCAGGCTACTTCGTCTCTCCACCAATCTTTTTCAACACCTATGTCAAATGTGTTCCAATCCACCTCATCTATCACACCACCACAAAATTTTACCTTGGGACCACAAGATACTTCTATTTCTACAATCCCATCTCTCTCTTCCCATCAATCATTTTCAACACCTATGTCTATCTCATCACATACTTACACATTGGGGATACCTCTAGACTATTCTCCTCCCGTGCTCCAACCTATTCAGTCATCACTTACACCCCCATCGATTCCACCATTAGGAATCTCACAATCTATCCCCGTAATTCAACCCATTCAATCATCTTCATCATTTCCTTCATTAGGATCATCTCTCACAACCTCTTCCATTTCATCAGTAGGGATCTCACAATCTATCCCTGTATCTTCCATACCGAAAACCTTCAACATTCCCTCATCTCAACTAATTCCCAATGCAACTCATGTCTCCATACCTCAAACTTCTTCTATCCACATCTGTCACATCAACGCTCAACCAAAACCGGTATCCACTCCCATACCCTCAATTTCACGAAATTATAACCCTACCTATGTCTCATCCTCAAAACCCGTTGATCCCCAAATCCTTCAACTACAACAACAACTCGCTCAATCACAACAATTTGCCCAATCACTACTCCAATCAGCCCAACAATCCCAATCATCATCACAACATCACCCCAAACTCAATTACGCAATCAATCAATCACCACTCCACCCATTCAAGACGAAATCTAACGAATCATTGATAATCGGATTGGTGCTTGACAAAAGAAATACTCATTTGCAGAACTATACCCAGATCTATTTGACAAATCTCTAATCATGGTACCTTTTCCTACAAACATTGAAATACCAAAATTTGACAAATACAAAGGAAAAGGTGACCCTCACGATCATATTCATGAATTCTGTATCGCATGCATGGAATTTCGACATGAACCTACATACTTAATGAGACTTTTTCCTAAAAGTTTGGCTGGCTCAGCCCTTGAATGGTTCTCACGTCTCCCAGGAAACATCACATCTTTTGAACAACTAGTAGAAGAATTTGTCAAAAATTTTGCCTACAACATTGAACAAGACACTTCCATGCAAGACCTTTATAACACCAAACAAAAAGGAGGGGAAACCCTTACTTCTTTTCTACAACGATGGAGACATATTATCAGTCGACTCCCTTGTCATATCCTTGAGAAACAACTAGTTCCAATTTTTGTGCAAAATCTTAATCAAGAGCTAGCTTTTCACTTACAAGTGCAATGTTCTGATTCATTTGAGCAAATCATGACAAAAGGCAAGATGATTGAAACGACTCTTATCAACAAAGGTCTCATCAAAATTTACAAAGACAATTACAATCGTGATTCCAATAACCAAAACAATGATAAATCACGATATTGGAATTGAAACAAGAATATTGTGAATGATGGAATCACTGATACAAAACATGTTCAACATGTGCAAAACAAACCATTTGTCCTCAATTCTTCATCAACTCAGAATACACCTCGAGATCGTCCACCACATATACAAAAGAAATTTACCCTTCCAAGTTTGCGACCACCACGCACATTTTCAGATTTAACAGAACCTCTTGAATCCATATTTCGGATACTTAAACAAGCAAACATGATCGAACTTTCTGACACTAGTAAATCTTATGATGACAGTCGACCAAAACCCCGTTGGTTCTGAGAAGATCAATATTGTGAATACCACCGTGTCAATGGACATGCCACTAATTCATGCATAAGACTGAAGCATTATATCCAAGATCTAATTGATCAAGGAGAGATACACATAGATCAAATACCTCATAAGTCTCCCAATGAGAAACTCAAAGCCTACCAAGAACCATTTCCTCCACATGGACAAAAAAATAATAGAGCCAATAATGTTGATAACACATCACACACTGAAGTTCATTATGACTATAGTAACCACAGCGTAGTTGGCCGTATTGAAGTTTCATATCCTCATGTCAATGTTATAACTATTAGAGGTCGAACTCCCGAGTGTGATGTCACTACACGAAGAGGTCGTATTACTGTTCAGGGAAATTCTCCTCCTATTTCCTCCCATAACTCCATGAGACCTCATGTGTTATCCCATAATGTACCTAAATATAATATCCTGGATCAATTGAAAAAGACACCTGCCCAGATCTCAATCCTAGAGCTTTTAAGAATGTCCCCCCAACACAAACAAATCTTGGATAAAGCCGTTATAGAATATCAAGTACCAAGTGATATTGATGTAGATCAATTCCAAGCTATGGTGGGGGCTCTTACATCCACTCCTCACCTCATCTTCATAGAACCAGAAAACTCCTCTCCAGAACATTTCCATAACAAAGCCCTTCATCTAGAGGTTATTGTCAAACAACATTTCATGAAACGAGTCCTAATAGATGGTGGATCAGCTTTGAATTTATGTACCCTCAAATTAATAAAACAACTGGGATACTCCGATGAGAACATTGATGAGAAATATCAAATTACGATCAAAGCTTATGATGACGGAGAAAGAAAATCGGCAGGTACAATTAAACTCCCAATCAAGGTTGGCCCTATTACAATGGAAACTACATGTCAGGTCTTAGATATTGATCTCCCCTATAACATTCTCCTAGGTCGTCCTTGGATTCATGACATGAGAGCCGTCCCTTCCACGTACCACCAATGCATAAAATTCCCATTTAATGATCATGAGATTACCATACAAGCAGACCCTCGCCCATTTCAATATTGTAGACGACTGGAGGGTCCTTATCGACATCAAAATTATTGCCCAACTAATGAGGTTGCCCAACCATAATCCAAATACATTGACCCATCCACCCTCACCCCGTCTTCTTCATCCACACCATCCACTTCCCGATCGGAGATCAAGGCTAAGATCAATGCTACAGGCATGGGGGAGTACACTCTGTTTCATATCAATGAACTTTCTCTTTCACCTAAGAGCTATGGGTGACCTCGTCTGATTAATCATGTCTTGATTACTCATCCACAGTTGAAAGACTTCAAATATTGGGGGCAACTAAGTCAAGAAACCATTGAAGATGACATCTCTAAATGGCTCTATAGTGATGAAGATGAACAGAGACAATTACCATTGAGTATATATCACAGAGGTTATCCTATCATTAAAAAGTTGGGCTATACAGAAGGTCGGCTTGGGCAACAACAACAAGGTATCTTAGAGCCTTTAGAATTTCATCGCCGACCTAAGCATGCTGGGCTAGGGTTTGGATCCACCAAGCGTGAGTCACTCGATGTTGAGTTTATCTTAGACGAAGTGGTGAAAGCTTTTCCTGTAGTTGAGTCCTTTAATCGAGACACTTTCATAGATCCTTTTGAAGGGGCCGCCGATGTCTTCAAGGATAATTCCATCTATACCATCACCTATTCCTTTGATCAACCATCGTCCTCATCCACCCCGTCCACTTCCTCTCATTCATTATCCCTTGTTTATCCAGATCTCATTGACTGGGACCAACACGGACCTCCTATTATTGATGTCTTTGAAAATGATGAGGCTATTGGTGAATTTCTGGGGCTTCGTACTCATCTACCTATCGGAGATCACAAGATTGGTTACTCTATTGAACTACACTCTGATGCCTACTTTGGGGAATCTATTAAATTCCTTAGTCAAAAAAATGAAAATGTAAAAATAACATCCCCTGGTGAAAACCACTTTGTGGCACTTTCAGACGATGCAAAAATAAAAATAAAAGACGTATCCACTGGTGAAAACCTTTCTGAGGCACCAGAGGATGAGGAATTTAACCTTCCCAAAGTGGGGGCACACCGAGAAAAGTCCACTATTCTCATAGAATAGACACAAGAGATGAATCTTGGAACTACAGAAGAACCCAAGATCACATATGCAGCAAAGTCATTATTAGAATTTGAAACTCGGGACTTCAATTCTTTCTTCAAAAAATGAGAAATCAATTTTGGTTGGTCCTATGCACATATGCCAGGATTAGATCCATCACTAATAGTACATCATTTAACAGTCCGTCCTGGAACAAAACCAGTCAAACAAAAATTGAGAAAGATGCATCCCAAAATCGCCCTAATGGTTAAAGCAGAGTTAGAAAAGCTCTTAGCAGTTGGTTTCATCAAACTGATAGATTATCCAGAGTGGATCTCAAACATTGTACCTGTAGCCAAGCCAAATGGAACCATCAGGGTTTGTAATGATTTCAGAGACATCAACAAAGCTTGTCCAAAAGATGATTTTCCGTTACCAAACATTGATATCATAGTGGATCTAACAGTAGGACATGAGATGTTATCATTGATGGATGGATTTTCTGGTTATAACCAAATTAGAATAGTTGAAGAAGATCAACATAAAACTTCTTTCATTTGTGTCAGGGGAACATATTGTTGGCTTGTCATGCCTTTTGGTCTAAAAAATGCCGGAGCCACATATCAAAGAGCAATGACTGTTATCTTTCATGATATGCTTCATAAACAAATGGAAGATTATGTAGATGACACACTTGCCAAATCAAAAAACAGAGAGGGGCACCTATATGTTTTGGAAAACATTTTTGATCATCTTGAAAAGTACAATGTCAGACTAAATCCTAAGAAGTGTGTATTTGGAGTAACATCTGGAAAACTCTTAGGTTATATCGTGTCCAGAAGAGGAATTGAAGTTGATCCAGGAAAAGTCAAAGCTATAATGGAAATGCCTCCTCAAAATCTAAAACAACTTAGATCCTTGCAAGGAAAATTACAATCCATACGGAGGTTTATCGCTCAACTTGCTGACAAGTGTCAACCATTTACTCACTTGTTGAAGAAAAACACACAATTTATTTGGGATCAAAATTGCCAAGAAGCATTTGATAAACTTAAAGAATACTTGGGATCTCCTCCTGTGTTAGCACCACCTATTCATGGAAAACCCCTTATTTTATACATCTCAACAACATCAGCAGCATTAGGGGCTTTGTTAGCACAAAATGATGATAGTGGTAAAGAATGAGCAATCTATTATATCAGTAGAACTTTGGTGGGCTATGAAGTAAATTATTCACCTATTGAAAAGGCATGTCTCGCAGTTGTCTTTGCATCACAAAAGCTTAGGCACTACATGTTGAGTCATCAGACTAAGCTTATATCAAAGATTGATCCTCTCAAATATCTACTATCTAGAGCAGCCCTAACTGGACGTATGGCAAAATGGGTGATGATGCTTAGTGAATTTGACATTGAGTATGTTGATAGAAAAGCTATAAAAGGACAAATAATAGCAGATCAATTGGCTGAAGCACCTATAGAATCAGATCATCCTATGGTAACAGAATTTCCTAATGAATCAATCTTGGACATAGAAACTATTCCCTCTTGGCAATTATATTTTGATGGTTCTCATACTCAACATGGCTCTGGAGCTGGAATACTCTTTGTTACACCTCAAGGCGATTATATACCAAAATCATTTCACATTCAATTTCCATGTACAAACAACATCGCCGAATATGAAGAACTAATCAAAGGATTAAAATTGGCTATAACCTAGAATATCAAAGACTTACAAGTTCATGGGGATTCTCAACTAGTGATCAAGCAAGTAAACAACGAATATCAAACAAAGGATGAAAAGTTAAAACCATACAAGAAACTAGTGGATACATTCAAAACATATTTCAACAAGATCACATTTGAACAGATTTCAAGGCTTCACAATAAAGCTGCTGATGCTATGGCCACAATTGGTTCAATGATAGAGATACCTGGGAATGATCACAAAATTGAATTCCTAATAGAACAGTTGTTTGTACCAACTTTTGATATCCCAGAATCAGAGTTGGTATGTGATATTGTTGGTCCTAACTCCACTTGGTTCAATGAGATCTACCATTACCTCCATAGCCAAATCATTCCACCAAATCTTTCCAAATCCCAACGTCGCTCCTACATTCATCATTCTTCCCAATATGTCCTCCTCAGTGATACGCTTTATAAAAGGTCATTAGATGGTGTTTTGCTTAAATGTCTTAACCCGGAAGAAGCCCAAACTGCTTTGCATGAGATACACGAAGGCATTTGTGGTGCTCATTCTGGAGGTTCATCCTTAGTCAAGAAAATGCTTCGCACAGGATACTACTGGCCTACTATGGAGCAGGATGCGCATAATTTTGTTAAAAAATGTATACCTTGTCAGCAACATAAGGATCTAATTCATGCACCAGCACAAGAACTACAAACTATCACTACTCCATGGCCATTCTCACAATGGGGGCTCGATCTCATTGGAAAAATACATCCATCCTCCTCAGATGGTCATAAATTTATTATCACTGCTACTAAGTACTTCACTAAATGGGTTGAAACAATTCCTCTTACTTACATTACGGGAAAGCAAATATCTAAGTTCATTTTCCATTATATCATTTGCCGCTATGGTATTCCTCAAGCCATAGTCACAGATAATGGTCGCCCATTTAAGAATCAAGATGTCAAAGAGCTTTGCAATAAATTCAAAATCCAACATCACTTTTCTACCCCCTATTATCCGCAAAGTAATGGCCAAGCTGAAGCAACTAATAAGACTCTTTTGAAAATCCTAAAGAAAATAGTAAACGAGACTGGCCGTGATTGGCACTTGCAACTTCATCCTGCTCTTTGGGCTTATCGAACTAATATCCGTACTCCTACTAGTGCTACACCATATTCCTTGGTATATGGTTCAGAAGCTATTTTACCCATTGAGATCGAGCTCCCTTCCTTGCGAGTATCCTTACAACACTTAATTTCAGATGAGGAGTATCGGATATCAAGACTACAAGAGCTTGAATTGTTGGACGAGAAGCAACTTACAGCTCTTAATCATCTAAAAGCTTATCAAAATCACTTGCGCTGAGGTTACAACAAGAAAATGAAGCCTCATAAATTTGAGCTTAGAGATCTTGTTCTACTAGAAAATCAAAGGAATCTGGCTGATCATGCAAAGAAAGGGAAGTTTGAACCTAACTGGTTGGGACCTTTTGTCGTAACCAAGAGCTATGGATCAGGAGCTTACCAACTTTCCACTCCGGAAGGTCAACCTTTGGAAGAGCCTATCAACATAGCCCATCTCAAATGGTTCTATACCTGACTCGGAGTATCCCAGTTAAAAAAATTAAAAATTAAAAAAAAAAATAGTAAAGAAAAATCATTTCGTCCAATGGTGAAAACCACTTTAGTGGCACCCTGGATAAGCACCATGGTGAAAACTTGTTCGCAGGCGCCATGTGTAGGATTCAAGTTGTCCCCACCATCCTTTAGGTAGCTTTTTCACATCCATCTCGCCATCATCCATTTCCCATCCATAATAAAATATGTCCTCCCTTTCGCTCCCATCCATATCTTGCCATACGCATCTACTCAGTATCATCTGGTCATATTGCATTGTCTCGCTAGCTATTCTACGTTCCGTTATCACTAGCTTGTCCATTAGTCCTTTCCCATTCCTTCACCTGCTCTCATCCTGGTATTCTTTTGTCCACCTGTGTAGGTCTATGTGTCTTGGTACCTTTGAGTTCCTCATAATAGACTCTTGAGTTTGTCTACCTTTCCAGTCTCATGCAATTCCGTAATAACATTTTTCAGCACTGTATCCTCATTCTTTCCCTCCATCCAATCATTTCACTTCATGAAAAAACACAAACAAACACAACCCAATTTTTGACACTTGCACATTCCAAGCCATACCTCAAAAACACTTTAAAACTCTTAGACTAAATTATGGAACTTAAACACATAGTGATTAGATCTTGATTGCAGTAACTAAGTTGTAGATCCCCCAAGCCAACCATCTTTTATTTACCTTATCTTATCCAGGGATATATCATTCCCACAACATGATGCTTATCTATTTATCGTGTTAGTCTTTGGCTTGTGATCTTACTGCCTATCTTACTTCTATCATGATTAAATCTTTTGATCCTTCTTTTTCTTTTTTTGCCTAGGGGCAACATTGTGTATGCATGTTTTGCTTGTTTTGTTTGCGTGTGCTGACTCATTGATGTTTTTGTGTCTGTTATTGGTCCTTGCAACATACCTGCCACACCGTCATCATGGTCTTTCATATCATGGTGCCATTAGGCATATGCTTGCTTGTGATTTTCCTCCTTTCTGCATTTGACACATAGTCACCCTGGTCTTTATACCTCGGTGCATAATGTCAGGTGCTATATCAAACATCAGGTTGCTCAAAGTTTAATTAGCGTAACTCCATCATCCTTCCCTCCATTTCCTAATGTGCATCCAAAAACCTATGTTTTAATCTTCTTTGAAACAATATTGCTTCGCAACATTGTCTCAAAGAGGGGCAAAATGTAGACATAAAAAATTGTCCTAAGTTATCCTTCATCCAAAGATTTAATTAATTTTAATTAATTAAGTAAATCTTACCTTTTATACTATATTTCATAAATAATAAATTCAATTTATTTATTATTTATCCATAAACCAAAACACCTCCCGAAAAATAATAAATTAAATAAACTTAATTTATTATTTTGTCCAAACTTTAACCTGAATTTATTTCACAAAAATAATACAAACCCGTTACCATAACCCTAACCACCTTTTTACCTACCTTTTTCTCGTTCAACTGATCAAACCACTTTTGAAACCATCCCCAAAACTTTATAAAAATCAAAAACTCATTCTCATTTACCCCCCGACAATTCTTACATTGGAGTTATGCTAAAATCTGAGCAACCACATATAAATTAACATTCGGTAACATCTATTGTATTTGGAGTTCAATAGTTTTTATCATTATCATTTTTGTTGCACTGAATATAGGTTTTATGGTTTGCACAATAGTTTTCAAATCTTTTCTTAAAATTTATATTTGGCTGCATACACCTACATTGGCAAGCTTATTGCAGTGAAAAACAAGGAGTTTAAGAGATATCTATGATGCTGATTTTAATGTTGAAATATCAAATTATTTTTTTGTTTTTGCTTTATTTTCAGAATTTGCTGATCCAATGTCTTTTGATGAAGCAATGAAGGATGAAGCATGGGCTGAAGCTATGGATGAAGAGAGTGAAGCTATTGAAAGGAATGATACTTGGGAGTTGGTGGATTGCCGGAAAGAAAACGATGTCATAAGTGTAAAGTGGTTTTACAAAACAAAGTATGGCATGGATGGAAATGAGCTAAAGCATAAGGCAAGGTTGATTGCTAGAGGTTTCACTCAGCAGCCTGGTATTGACTACAATGAAACATTTGCCCCTGTAGCTCGCTTGGATACGGTAAGGACTGTTTTGGCCATTGCAGCCCATGGAGTCTCTAAAAGACTCTCATTGGCAAGTTGGAAAAAGGATATTGAGGTACATATGTGGAACTAAGAACTATGGACTTTGGTATTTAGTTGTAGATGACTTCAAACTCGTTGGATACAAAGACAGTGATTGTGCCGGTAGCATTGATGATAGGAAAAGTACCTCGGGTTATGTTTTCCATTTTGGAACAGGAGTTGTATCATGGGCTTCAAAGAAATAGCCTATTGTTACACTTTCTTTAGCAGAAGCAGAGTATGTGGCAGCCACAACAGCTGCATGTCAAGCCGTATGGATGAGAAGAATGCTAGCTGAGTTGATGCATGAACAAGATGAAGCAACAAAGATTTATTGTGATAATAACTCAGCTATTGTATTGTCTAAAAATCATATTTTTCATAAAAGAAAGAAACACACAAATACTAGATACCACTTTATAAAAGAGCTCGTGAATAACAAAGAAATATGTTTAGAGTTTTGTAGATCAAAAGAACAATTTGCTGATATTTTCACTAAACCATTGGTAAAAGATACATTTGAATATTTGAGAAGTTGTTTGGGTGTTTATGCTGAAGGCAGATGCTCTAGAACTTTCAAAACTGTACTGAAGGCAGATGCTCCAGAAACTTTTGAATAAAGGTGGATGCTCCAGAAGTTTGTTAGCTAGTCGAGATTAAGGGGGAGTGTTAGAAAATGTAATCTCAACTGCTCATTATTCTCTAGCTCACCTCCGTAACTGTATTTAAGGCAATTTAATTAAAATCTTTTTGGAGAAGATTTTGGGAGATTTTGAAATGATGCTGCATTAACTGTCTATTTACTCTCACACACTTTGTGGGTAGTAAAAATATTAATTTTATATTCTTCTCTTCCCTCCACCATAGCTTTTGGGTTTTAACATCTTTTGTTGCCATTTTTGTAAGAGAGAAGAACAAAGAAGGGCAATGTAGCTTTGCAGAAGTAAGAAGAAAACAGAGCAGTGAAGCTCTACTAAAATTGTTCCTATTTTAATATATAAATATAAATTTGTTGTTGTCTATTTTCTGCTGTGCATTTTCTGTGTGTTGTGAACAGCAATCATTTGCTTTCTCATTTGTCTCTTATTGGTGTATGCAAATTTCAGTTTGTTCCGTTCTTTGAATTTGATGCTCTATTTTATATCAAATCCTCTGCCCCTTTGCCCACATTTGGTATCAGAGCCTTTGGTTCAAGTCCTTTGTCTCCCAACTTTTTTGGTTCAATACTAATTTCAACACTGCAAAGAGCGTGGAAATATTCTTCATAAAATTCACTGGACCCCACAATTAACATCATGTAGTATGCTGTTATTTTAATTTATGATTTCAGTGCACCTGCCACCATTTCTCCCATGCAGTTTATTATAGATATTGAGGAGGAAAACCGACCAAGAAAGAAACAAATTACATTATCTTTTCTCGACATAATTGATGAAAGAAATGTTAACGAACTTGTAGCATTTCTGAGGAAATTTACCTATAAAATTCTGCGAATAAGTCTTTGTCACTGATGTATGCGA
Source organism: Cunninghamia lanceolata (assembly GCA_027924645.1). NCBI lineage: Eukaryota > Viridiplantae > Streptophyta > Pinopsida > Cupressales > Cupressaceae > Cunninghamia > Cunninghamia lanceolata. The sequence goes on along the minus strand of BSBN01000112.1, from coordinate 16,200,269 downwards.
GGAACTTCACAGCCTGAAATAATATGAGACAATAAATTAGTGTATACAAAATCACTGGACAAGAGCCAACATTTAAGCTCTCAAACTAAAACGCAAGACAAACCTTTTCAAGTGTATCTTCAATATCTTCATCACTCAATTTTTCACTACCACCTTTTTTCAAAATGTTGTCACACAATGTGACAAGCAATTCAGCACTTGTGCTTCCTGTAACAACTCCGTTGTTACAAACACCTCAAATGCCTTATTCAGTGCCTGTAAATGGAGTTACGAATCCGTAAGAAAGCTGCTTAAACTTCTGCATAAAATCTATAAGCTTAACTTAGCCAACTTAACAAGCAAAAGGACAATAAGCAAATTATACTTTCACTTTCACTTACCCTGTGGAAAAGGTAATGGTTCATAAAACATTCATTGACATATTGCAAGTACTTGTCAAGCAATTCAATAACTTTTCTCGCGAATGCCTGAAAATCAACCTAAAGATAAAGACAAGTTAGTATTCTACAAAATATATCGAGGAATGAAATTGCGTGCGTATATATGTCAAAGCTAATCCCGTTGTGCAATGTTTGACATATACAAATTCACAAGACCGTATCTTAGGCTTGCTACAACATTTAAATGCCATGAATTCTATTCCATGTATTGGAAGTTACCGTAGTAAAAGAGATGCAAATAAGAGTTTACCTGCTCCCGTGCAGCAACCATGTCCTCCTTTTCTGCCTGGAGTTCAATGCAAAGTGGAACGAATGTCAGCTAGCACCTAAATAATGAAAAATAAAATATGAGAAATTAATCTGATCGTAGACTAAAGAGAAAATAAATCATACTAGCTACAATTGCAAAATTACCTTTCTATTGGCGGCTGCATCTTCTGCATGCTTAACTAATGATGTTCCCTCATCAATTACGTGCTGCATAACAGAAAAGCATAGTAAGAAACCAAACCACACAGAAATTTACTCATCATCATCTATAGAAAAATCTTGAGAATTTGAAACTGGATGTTTTAGCAGATTTCCAATCAAAATGTATACCTTCTTGAAAATCCTAGCCAGAGGTTCCAAGTCTTCAGGTTCCCTAAAACTACAAAATATCTCATACATTGTTGAAAGATTACCCCGCTGTAACAAAAGTGAAAAATAGTAGAACATTATTAACCATAAAAATATACTCAAAATCAATGTCCCGACTCCCATGTATGCTGCAATATTAAAATTTGTAGACCAAAATCATACCTTGTCATCTCTTAGCAATGCATGGAAACTTGAAGGTTTCTGCTCCAAAAGCTGAGTCTCATACTGAGATAGTAGTTCATTTTCTAATTTCTGTGGAAAAGATCACAAATAATGGCAACTTTTCAACAATTTAAATATTTGAAACAAGCATGTCATTGTGCATGTCTTAGCTAAAGGAAATAACTATTAATTGACAACTTTTTTATGGTTGATTGAATCCACAGGTTCTGATTGACATAACAAATGTTTAATAGTAACTCACTTTTAGCAATTTCTGCTCACTACTGGAATGCATATAATGTGCAACTCTCTCTTTTTCTCGCTTTAAACATTCCTTGGCCTGTAGTACAATAAAATACACATCAGCTTCTAGATTTTCAAAATTAAAATCAACATTGTAGAATCATGTTTTCAATTCTAGCTCCCCTTTCAGTGCTGACCTTGAGCGTATAATCTTGGCAAGAATCTTCTAGAATCCATAAGGCAGCCTTTTCAGAATAGTAAGAAGCAGTGGCTTTCAACATAGCTACTTCAAAATCCTTTTCATAGAAATCCATGCTACCCATCCCAATCTTTACAAAGATGTCCAGAACATTTTTCAACAAAGCTCGATCAATTTGTTCTCCTTGACATTCTCTATCAATCTAAGATAACATTAGTGAATTAGAACTTATCTTGTTTATCAGAAACAACAATGTAAAAAAACTAAGAACTTTTGATAATGCATCCATATTTGCACTAACATACCAGAGCTATCAGTGCATCCTTTACGTTATTCTTAATTTCTTGGTAGACCTATGAAAAGGGAGACATTATTCAAAAAATTGTTAATGTTATTTGACATATCTAAGCTACACATATATCAATCTTACTTATATATGGTCTTTAAGTGAAAAAGAACTTTAAGATATAAAATGGGGAGTGACAGTATGAAGAGGAAGAGCTCAATGCTAGATATCATCTTATACTTACCAGATCACCGAAGCATGTTAAACTAACTTCATTTAGATATGGCAAGAAGTGCCTTGGAATGAAGTAGTGGTCCAAGTAGTGAAAAAAACGACAAAGACACCGAGCCAATATTTTGTAATTTTCCCATTGCTTCACTAGTTCTTTCAACATAAACTCATCCTACTTCTCCCTTAGGGCTGGTAGAACCTGAGTTTAACAATTGAGACAATTCAAACAAAGACCAAGATGTACAGTCCAAATAATGAAGAACATCATTGTCCTTAAATTTAAAATAAAAATTCCAAAGCTTTTCAGTCAACCAAGATTACATCCACCATCATGAGATGACAGTATAATAACACACAAATTATGGGGAAAACCTTGTTAGAAAATCTAATCTGGAGCGTGCAATTACTCCACCAACCCTGTGAGGGATCTCCGTAGATCTCCTTCGTGCCGCACCTGACCAATTTGTAATTGCACTCAGCTAGCCTATCAGATAGAAGTTATTGGTGATCAGTTTGTTATTGAATGCTGGTAGGTAGATTTGAATTTTGTGTTTGAGCGGCAGAATTTCAAAGACAAGGAGAAGACAAAAAGGAAGAATGAGAATGAAGAAAGTAGTGTGAAGAGAATATTGTGAGCAGCAGCAGCACAATAGTGCACAGCAGAAGAATGTTTGTTGCAGCAGCAACAGAAAGAATACAGCAGCGAGGGAGTGCAGAGATTCGAGCTCCAAACAGATCTAGACACGCACAACAGTTAGTTAGAGGAATGAGCATTGTGCAGCTCCAAACAGAAAGGGACAGCAGTGATGTCCAACAAGGTCCAGAGAGAGAAGTAGTTGTAGGATAGAAGGAAACAGAGTTGTAACTTTGTAGGTTGTATTTGTTGATTGTAAAATAGTTTTAATGATTAATAGAAATCTCTGTTTGTAGTGTAGTTTTGTTTGTGTCCTCTCTCTCCTGTTTGTTTATTCTTCCTTCAATAGTCTAGTTTTAGTGCAAATCGCTTCCAACAAACCTTTGTATGTTGATTTCTTCATCCTAAGGATTTCAATTCCACAAGTGACACACAGATATGCAGTCTAAAGATTTCAATTCCATGACACTATAATAACACTGGTTGCACAAAGCACGAATCCCACAACAATAGAAACCATCGTGTAAGAGGAAGGGTACAGAAAAATAATGGTTTGCGATGATATCCAGAATGAACAAACACAACAGTGATTACTATGTACAGCCATTAAAAAATTAAGTAGACAGCAATATTTACAAAATCAGCCCTAAGTCAAGATGCAGAGTAGAGTATAAATCAGCTCATAACATGTTCAGATGTTAGTTTTGCTTAGCTTTAGTATACATTATACAATGACACAAAGTCGCAGACAAATGAGTAGAATAGCTTTAGCATACATTTGGAGCAAGGACGTGAAATGATGTCCAACCTATCACAATGCATCTTATATGTGTAGAAGCGTAACCATAAAACCCCAGAAAATGCTATGTAGTAAAAATGCCTTCCATATACAGTTACATACAGGTACAACTTGCTAATACGACCATTTCAAACAAACATTAAACATTCCAACATGTGTACTTTTACCACACCTACACAAAACTACAGTATTTTGGAAGTCCTTGTCCATTATCTTTTTGCCAACAGTTACATCAAGCGTGTGCACCTGCGTTCCAGTCAGACAAGATCTGTAATAACTTGCTACCCAGAATCTCGCAGAATTCTGATATAAATAGTATTTAGAAAATACATTAATCAACATGGGTGCATTTCCAAGACTTCTCAACTCCTAAAGTTCAAGAATCCACAGTGTCTGTGAAAATATGTTCGTTAAGATAAATGTATTGCCTAATTTAAGTAATGTTATGGGTGGCCTACCACCTTTTTCTGTTAAAACAAAAAAAAAATTAATGCATTGCAACTGGAATGAGGTCAGAGAAAAGTTTGGGCAAATCAAACTCAAAGATGTTAGAATAAAATTTAAGTTGCGTACTCACCACAGTTCATCCATTTGTGGAGATGAATGGCTTTAGTAGGCATCGACAGAGCAGAATTTAAACTCTGAAGTGTAGAATATATATTGTAACTCTAAAATTTAAGAAAAAAATTAGGAGGTGCATTTGCCCACTTCTTTAGCCATATGTGAAGATCAAGATGTTTTAGAATGTTAACAGCCATTAATATTCCTTTTGTGTTGACAGATATTTGATATTTTTTAACATAAAAGGAGACTAATCGAAAGGCATTTACGAAGAATGTTCAAGGCCCACAACACAAACTAATCATACTCAGCGTGTGCCCACAGAGCAGACTAATCACAAAGTATATTAAATCACTGTTAAAATCCTGTCTAACAGATGGTTATCTTCCCTCCAGCTATAACTACACAAACCCACAAAACTAGCACAAATACATAGATAACAAACTAGTAAAAAAAGCGATTGTACATAGATCACAAACTAGTAAAAAAACAAAACATCAGAGCTCTAGATAATAACTAACCATCGTAGTGATATAATCTTCAAAAGATTCCCTGTATCTGTCATAGAGTTGCCGTGAAAAATCCTGGGGAGGCTTCTGTGTACACATTTCATAAATAGTGCTGTATATCCAGTTAAGAATAGCAATTCTTTTTTCCATCAATAATAACTGTGTAAATGTTTTTTTTTTATTTTAAACAGAAAAAGGTGTGATAGCACCCATAGATTAAAAAGAAAAGGAAATATTACATATAATCTGGCCTTAGCCGAGTCCAAGAGATAATTGAAACAGCCCAAAAAAAACCTGTAACAGGCCTGATAAAACAAGAGTTAAACATAAGATCAATCCCCCTTACACAGAGGAAAGCATAACTAACTAACCGCTGCCGAGGAGAAAAGCAAGCAGGAAACGCCGAAAAAGCCACAACGCCAGAGCCACCCCCACACAGACGCTGATCGAACAGACATACAGCCCTAAATGTTTTTTTTATCAATAATGTGTAAATGTTTTTTTTCATCTATAATAAAATTGTGTGTACACAATTTCAGTAATAGCTATTTACTCAATTTCAGTACTAAATTAAATATGTGAAACCTAGAAGTTTAAAAAACTTGTTCTGTAAATAAAGTCAAGAATAGCATAATCTGTATACTATAAATAAAGCCAAGAATAGCATCATCTGTATAATAAAAAAAAATTTAATAAATGAGATAAAAAAATTAAACCAGTAAAAATAAATAAATTGAGCTCTACAAGCATTATTGACCCAGAAACTATCAAAAACAAATCGCAAAGGATACTTATAACTATCATTAATGACTCCCACCCCTGTTCAAGCTCTATGGTTTTCCTCTTGGCCATGGTCGTTTACTTGGGAGCTCGGCTCCAATCCTAGACGTTAATTATTGCTCTCAGTATCATACACAATTGCTCCTAGTACGATATTCAACCTGAATGCCAAAGACAAAAATATTATTAAAATTGTTGAGGAGCTAAAATATATACATATTACTATATAATGTTAGTTTTACTTAAACAGTTATTTCATTTATTTTATAGATTTATATTTCAAGATTGAAGAACTTTAAAAATTAGTTTTTAATTTAATCCAAATGATACCAAAAATTTAAGTATAATTATCTAATGGAATTAATTCCCATAGTAAACATCTTTAATCTTTTAAAGATTGAAGAACTATAATCCTACCCCACATTAAAATAAAGTAATTTACCCTCATAGCCCTATGATAACCCTACCCGGCATTAAAATAAAGTAATTTATGCTGCAATTAGTTTTCTTTCTTTGGATGCATAATGAAATATTTTTCAATAATTCATCCAAATGATATGAAAAACTTAATTATAATTTTTAATAGAATTTAATTCTCATTGTAAAAATCTAAAACAAAGGTCATTAAACTTAATATTAATTTTCTTTATAGATTTTAAAGTTTGAAGAACTGTAACCCTATTCTTGAGTGCTTTAGATTAAACTGTGTGAGTTTTTTCATTAACGTTTGGGATCACACTCCGTGATCCATCATTAGAAAGAAGAGAGTCAAAGAAGAGAATTAGAATTGGTTGATCCGTCATCATCAACCAATTCTAATTCTCTTCTTTGGCTCTCTTCTTCCTGAGGATGGATCATGGAGTGTGATGGAAAACATTGATGAAAAAACTCTCACAGAGTTTAATCCTAAAGTACTCAAGAATAATATCACGGACTATGGAAATCTGATGTAGCAGCTATTCTTAGCTCTAACAATTTAATAGAATAATTCTCAATAGTTTAATCCAAATGACACAAACCCTGCCATTAATTTTCTTATTTTTCTTTGTGGGATGTAGATAATGCACAATGCCTAATCTAACCTTTTATAAATAATAGTGGCATCATTGCATAACTTCATAAATTCATTTTGTAAGGAAAAAAACAAAAAAAAAATTACCGCATAGTGCCCTTACCAATTAAAATTCTGCTCCTTATGGATTAAACTTCTTCTCCCAATTCAATTTTCTCTGTTCTTAAATTAATACACAATGCCTAATCTAACCTTCTATAAATAATAACAGCATCATTGCATCACTTCATAAATTTATTTTGCAATAAAAAAACAAAAAAAATGGTTGCATAGTGCCCTTACCAATTAAACTTCTACTCCTTATGGATTAAACTTCTTCTTCCAATTCAATTTGTTCTAGTCTTAAATTTATGTTTAAGTACTACTTGATTTATACACATTATTTTATCTGTTCGTTGATTTAATAAAACTATGTCGGCTATATATTTATAATTATTTAAAAAAAATATGTCTAAGTCACAGTCATCCCTTAATGCCATTACACTCCACCCCTTGTTGCCACTATAATTACACATCTCAGCTAATTAACACTCTCAGACCATTATAGTCAACCCCTTCTACTAGTTACTACTTTACCTTTTGCATAATTAACATGCTCAGACCATTACACTCCACCCCTTGTTGCCACTGTAGTTAGGCTTCTTGGCATAATTATAAATAAGAATACTACATTATGTTGAATATTTATATTTAAAAATATTCTAAATTATTATATATTTCTATAACAAAATTTAATGTCAATTTTTAAATTAATTTAAGTATCATTTATAATTATATTTGTAAATATTATAAGTAAATGTATATTTGTGTAACAATATATTATAAAATAATATATTATGGTGACAATGTTTTGCATGAGATATATTTTGCATACTTAATTTGACATATGGATAGCACCAATACCTAATTTTGAGTGTTAAAAAAAAAACATGACAATGACTAAAGGAAGACATTATATACATTTGTACATTTTGTCCTCCCTTACATATAATATATCCATTTAATTAAATGTTCCTCTTCATTAAAAATAAAATAAAATAAAATAAATTTGATTAACTTCTTAAATTCATCTCTTTTTTATTGATTGTAATTAATATAAAACTACTTTTTAATCAAAATTTTTAAAGTGCCAATTTTTGAAAACAAAGAATGACAATGAGTTTACAACCAAATGACTAGAGGACTAAATATTTTTACATGTATAAGAGATTCATTGCCCTTGACTGCCACAATGAAAATAGAAATATACAAGTCAATTTGGAAAATCCAATTGTTAAGGTTGAATCTCCACCTTTGCCTTCATTAGGATACACCTTCACTTGATCTTTGAGTGTCTCTTCCCTTACCTCTATCAAGGCCACCTCAATCAAACTAAGGGATTTTGCATCATTTCTTCTTGTCTCCTTCAGCTGGTTCTTTTAGGCATTGGACAGGGCTACAAAAGTATTTGGGTCAGTCACATCTATGAACCCACTGACCACAAGTTCCCACAAATCATTTGCAACCAAGATAGTCTTCATCTTCTTTTCCCAGACATCATAGTTCTTCCCATCAAATACAGGTGGCCCCTGTCAACTCTTGTTATCTCCTCCAGCCATTTTTCTAAATCAAGGGAGATTGTTAGTACCCAGAAAAACTTATGGGTATTCCTCAATACCCAAAAAGCTAAAACTCTACCTCAGCCAAATCAATGGCTCTGATACCATTTGTTGGAATTGATTTGTACTAAAACTAGACTATTGAAGGAAGAATAAACAAATAGGAGAGAGAGGACACAAACAAAACTACACTACAAATAGAGATTTTTATTAATCATTAATACTATTTTACAATCAACAAATACAACCTACAGAGTTACAACTCTATTTCCTTCTATCCTACAACTACTACTCTCTCTGGAGCTTGTTGGACATCACTGCTGTCCCTTTCTATTTGGATCTGCTTAATGCTCATTCCTCTAACTAACTATTGTGCGTGTCTAGAGCTATCTGGAGCTTGAATCTCTGCACTCCCTCACTATTGTATTCTTCCTGTTGCTGCTGCAACAAACATTCTTTTGCTGTGCACTACTGTGCTGCTGCTGCTCACAATATTCTCTTCACACTACTTTCTTCATTTTTATTATTCCTTTTTGTCTTCTCCTTTCTTCAAAATTCTACCGCTCAAACACAAAATTCAAATATACCTACCATCATTTAATAACAAACTGACCACCAATAACTTGTATCTGATAGGCCAGCTGAGTGCAATTACAAATTGGTCAGGTGCGGCACGAAGGAGATCTATGGAGATCTCTGACAGGGTTGGTGGAGTAATTGTACGGTCCAGATTAGATTTTCTAACAAGGTTTTCCCCATAATTTGTGTGTTATTATAGTGTCATCTCATGATGGTGGATGTAATCTTGGCTGACTGAAAAGCTTTGGAATTTTTATTTTAAATTTAAGGACAGTGATGTTCTTCATTCTTTGGATTGTGCATCTTGGTCTTTGTTTGAATTGTCTCAATTGTTAAACTCAGGTTCTACTAGCCCTAAGGGAGAAGCAGGATGTGTTTATGTTGAGAGAACTAGTGAAGCAATGGGAAAATTACAAAATATTGGCTCAGTGGCTTCATCAATTTTTTCACTACTTGGACTACTACTTCATTCCAAGGCGCTTCTTGCCATATCTAAATGAAGTTAGTTTAACATGCTTCAATGATCTAGTAAGTATAAGATGATATCCAGCATTGAGCTCTTCATCTTCATACTATCACTCCTTGTTCTATATCTTAAAGTTCTTTTTCACTTAAAGACCATATATAAGTAGGATTGATATATGTGTAGCTTAGATATGCCAAATAACATTAACAATTTTTGGAATAATGTCTCCCTTTTTGCTATTTGCAATATAGGGATTGGATTTCATAGGACCAATAAATCCTCCTTCAAGTGCAGGCCACAAGTGGATTTTGACTGCTACAAATTATTTTACCAAGTGGACCAATGATGTTGCCTTAAAAGAAGCAAATGAATCTGTTGTCCTAAGTTTTTATTAGGACCTAGTGGCAAGATTTGGTACACCAGATTCAATCATCTTTGATAATGGTCTATCCTTTTTAGGATTAAGAATTTCAGATTGATCTGTCAGAAACAATATAGATATTTGAATACTTCATCTAACTATTACCCACAGGGTAATGGGTAGGCTGAATCTACCAACAAAAATCTGATAAGGATCATCAAGAAGACTATTCAAGACAATCAGAGAACTTGGCATGAAATGTTAAAGTTAGCTCTATGGGCTAACATAATTACACCTAAGAGGGCTACTGATTGTTCCCCATATATGCTTACTTATGGAAAAGAGGCTCGATTACCTATTTTAATTGAATTGCCTACATTGGCCTTTATCAAAGAACTTGAGCTACTAGAGGAGCAACCTCTTGTAATCAGATTTGCTCAGCTCATGGAGCTGGAAGAGACAAGGAAAGAGGCCTTAAGAAAGTGTGATATGCATCAAACCCAAATGAAGAATGCATTTGATAAGAGAGCAAGATGAAGGAGTTTTATTGTTGAGGATTTGGTGTTCAAGTGGAATGAACTAAGGAGTAGGCTAGGTAAGCATTCTAAATTTGATGTCATTTGGGATGGACCTTATGTTATTATAGAGTGCAAAGAAAACAATGCATTTTAGTTGTCCAAGTTGAGTGCAAAGGTGCTATTTATCCCAGTTAATGGGATCCACCTCAAGCATTGCCTCTGATGATAAGAGAATTCTTTTGTACATAGTAGAGTAGTTTTTGTAGTAATAAGTGCTCATGTACATTTGTTTTAGCATTTTGTTTTGGCCATCAGGGCCTGTTAGTTTGCTTTTAGTAGAGTTTATTTTTAGTTTTCTGTTGCTGTTTGAACTGTTGGAGAGTTGAAGTATAGTGTTTTCTGAGTTTCTGAGAAGGACGGAGTATGACTCTATGCCCAATGGATGTCAAGGCAACTGGTCAAATGCTTAGTAGTCAAGCATATAGAAAAACTTGCCAAAAATGTTACCATTTTTTGACCCTAGCTCAAAAATTGGCTGAGTAGATTTATCATTTATCATTTTTGGATGAGGTTTAATTTGTTTCTATTATCTGCTAAGTTGCATAGTTTTTGTGACAAATATAGTTCAGTTGTTCAAATGTAGAAAGGAAATTTTCAATCATTCATTGCATTGTGGAGCAGTAAAAGAGATAAGTACTCATTCACCATAGTGATTGTTCATTTACAATTTTGAATACATAAGAGAAAAAATATTGCATTGAAGGAAACTAAGATATATCAGATGTCCCACACAAGCCGTGGGTTATAACTGAACTCATGCAAATAAAATTAAAATACTATGTATTTAATGAAGAAGAGGGAAAGACATAACCATCATTACCTTGTTTTGGTTGATCTTCATAGAAGCCTCCAGTTCCTGCTCCCGACCTCAACATGTACCCAAAAAAATGCAGGAAGGTCCCGTTAGAAGCTCTAGTTATGAAAATCCTTCATCAATCAAGAGAGACATAATACCTTAGTTGTAATGCATTGATCAAATAAGGGCATCCATTTGTAGAAGGAGCTGAAGAGAAGAAAACATAAGAACATCGTTGTTTTATTCTAATCTATTTGTTTCATGTGCAAGTATAGGACAAATCATGAAGTTGATTGAAGACATTCAGTATGTGGTGTTAAATGGGCTCCCACAAGGGTTGAGCCCAACATGCTACTGCCCCTTGATCTCAGAAGGGAGGGATAGAAAAAGAAGATCATTGATGACATTCACATGACAAGTTGAAAGAGTAAAAGACAATCATATGCATCAGTCCCATTTCAAGATATAACCATGATTTTACTTTAGAGTATGAAATGCAACCAAGAACATGACCTGAATAGATGGAGGACAAAATTCAATGCATATAACAGCTTATACCCTTCTCCAACTGTTATGAAAGTGACATTCTAACGTATGATAACAATCAAGAGTATACAATGCAATTGTAATCATTTGACTGATAAAGGAGTAAGTGTTCAGAAGTATGGATTATCTGAAGGTTACTTACTCATTCATGATCAATAATCCAATTGGAGTGTTCATTATGAACCAATAAGCAAATTGCAAAGATAGGTGAGTACCAAACTTCATACTTTCTCATTTAAGTGGAGTGACAGAATTAGATTCAAAATTCAATAACTTAAGCTACCTTTTAAATGATGAAATATATCCAATTATGCCTCACTTTTCCCATTGATAAGTTGAGCATTAGAAAAAGTGTTGTCACATGTTACATTCATTGCATATCTATAAAAGAAACATGATAAGTATTGCAGATCTGTAGCAGAAAAATACAAGACAACCAATCTAGATGGCTCATTTTTGTCTTTGACAAACTCCAAAGGGTCAAAAGAACATTTCATTACATGTGTGTAATAGAGCATCATCATCTTTATGCTACAAGATATCATTTTATCTCAAAATGGAATGTACAAGTGTATGGTTGCATCTGTGGCTAAGTGAGCTCAACTGAAGTTTTTATTATGAGAAGTGATCTATCAAACTGATAACAACATATATAGTGGACCTGATTGATGTCCTATAGGACATCTCATATTATGCATTTGATATGATAGAATACAGAAAGAGGAGCAGTAGAGGTTCATCATGTGTTGCAATGTATTCAAAGAAAGTAAGTGTTGCCTTCATGTGTTACAATGGCACAATGTCTTGATACAGCCGTGGTCATCATCATATATGAAAAGCCTAATTTCTACAATCCACTGAATGGATAAGTAAAGTTGCAGGAATAAAGACATGTATGCTACTACAGTGGAGGAGTTCAAAGTTGAAAAGTGACAGTATACATTTCATGTGCAAAGTCCATAATAAGAGCAAGTAGAGTTACAAAGGTAGACAATAGTGCATGCAATCATCACTTCTTTTGAACAATAACAGTGATTATAATTAAACAGTGACAACATAAAGAAGAAAGTGATACCATATGCCATGTGTGCTACAGAAAGAAGTTTCTATGCTCATATAAGAACAAACATTGCTTTAGTTTTCAAATATGAGTTTACACAGTAAAGAGGAAAAATGCAAATACATTCATAGTAAGGTCGTGGCATATAGTGCCTTTTGCACTCATCTTTTTAGGTACCCATATCGACTTTTAGAACGAATGTATTTTTGCAATATTGAAAAGAGAAAATTGTGAGTAAACTGTTCAGACAAGGCCATAGTTGAATATATGGTTTACACAACAAAATGTCAAACCCTTGTTGGGTAAAAAAGGTTTTCTTCTTTTCACAGTCGAACAAAGTCATAATGGAGCATAGAAGACATGGCCGCAGTGAGAAAAGAGTTCTATGTGATAAACATGAAATCCTTATCAGTTTTTTAAAAGGAGTCTCTTTCTTTTTACATACAGATGAGCAAGGTAAAATTTTTTTTTTGTAAGTATGGCCATGAGGAGTAAAAGAAGGTTTTGTGTAATATAAATGAAAACCATGTTGCAAATATGTGCCTAAGTGGTGTTGTTGTTGATGTCAACATATTCTTGTTGCCATTAGTGTCAACTATATTCTATTTTGTTGTTTGTGTAGAAGACCATATTGTTGATGATATTGAGAAAATTATTAACAATGAAGTTCGCATGAATATTGTTGATGATGTTGAGAAGTTCGCATGAATATTTGAAGGAGTTATGGCCATCTGAGTAGAACCAGTTCTTGCAATAATTAGGAAAGACAGAGTGATAGGAAAGAGGTCCAGATTGCTCTGGTAATATAAGATTATGATCTGTGGATCTAAAGGCATGTTTGGGAAGTTAGTGTGTATAATCAACTCCAGTGGTTTGTGGTTTGGAGGTTGGAAAGCTATCCTTTTAGTCTAACAGTCATGGCAGAGTGTGTTCTTGAGGTTTCAAAGGAAGATTCAAATGTTTCTGATAATATGGTTTAGAGTGAATGTTATTGGTGATTCCAATGTACTTGTGGAGGTCTCTAGATTGTGTAGCTACTTGTTGGAGGTCTGCATTGAAGTTTGAACTTGTTGATTGAAGATTTCTTCTTAAGGATAATGTTCTTCCCAGTCTTGGCCAACCAGATGTTCCTAACCTGTTGTAAATACCTTAAATACATTTCTATCAAGAGTGGAGTGGTTGTAGAATTAGATTCAAGTCTCATTTGTGTTTGGATGACAGTGTGATGATCCGTGTCAAGTTTGGCTAACCTTGTTGATCATTCCAAGGTTGATGAAGTATATAAATACTTGTTGAAGAAGTACCGAAATCATCCTTGTGCAAAATAGATAAAATCTAAAGGAAGGATCAGGAGAAAAGCAGAGAAGGAAATGAGCAAGAGCATTGTAGAGAGTGAAGAAGAGTTGGAGGCAAAGCGAAAGTTCTTGAGCATTCATTGAAACTAAATCAGGCATGAAATAGATGCTAATTCTCAGTTAATTTTTTCTAAATAAATTATGTCGGTAGTGAGCCTCTTCTTTTGAGTAGTGAGCTATGGGCAGTGTGTCCGAAGACATGTGCCTTCTTTTTTTCTAAGTACTTTTAACAGGGTACGCATTTTGTGGGTTAGCCTCCACCATGGTTTTTCCTTTAACTAGGTTTCCACATCAAAATCTTGGTGTCAAATGTGTTGATTATGTTTTTGCTCTTATGTTGTTGATTCATGCTTAAATGCTTACATTATTAATCTGGTAGTAAGTTAATGAAGAAGATTAAAGGCAGAAAAGTTTTAAAGGGACAACTGATTCACCCCCCCTCAGTTGTCTAGTTCCAACAATTGGTATGAAAGCTAGATCCTCACATAAAAGCCTAACCACTTGAGGAGATCTAGGATGTCGACTTACAAGAAGGATAGTCCAAGATGCGATGAAACAAATTACTCTGTTTGGAAAGATCGCATGGAGTGCCATTTGCAATGCATGGGCGATGCCTATCAGGCAATAACAAGTGTTGAGTATAAACGTTTCGAGAAAGGTCCTTCTACTCTTGATCAAATCTAAGATGCTGAAAAAAATCTTTGAGCTAAAGAAGCCTTATTGAGTGCCCTGACTGATTCAGAAATGACAAATGTCTTTGGTCTAAAAACTACCTATCAAATCTGGAAAAAGTTGGAATATCTATATGAAGGTGACAAATATGTCAAATGTGCAGAACTGTAAAGTCTAAGAGGAAACTATGAGGATGAGTGAAGATGAACTTGTGTGTGGCATCAGGTGTGCTAGTGGAGTTTTTGAAAAATCATAAATTGTATCAAAAGTACTCAGATCTTTACGAAATTCTTACAAACATAAGGTTAAAGCCATAGAAGAAATTAGGACAGTCTTAGAAGTTACAAGACATCATCTGGTTGGTAAAATTTCACCCTTCGAATTAAGTGAGTTTGGTGATTCTCTTCCCAAGTTAGAATCTACATTTAAAGCTAGTGTGTATGGAAAATAAAGATATGCTCCAGGTGAAATCTCTTCTGCAAGATCAAAAAGACTTGCAAAAATAAGAAAGGATCTTGAAGATGTTGAGATGGAAACAGTATACCTTGAAGCTCTTATTGCCAGATTGGATAAGCATTTACTTAAGCTAGGATTTAGCAAAGGTACTACTGATAGTAATCTCTACTTCAAAATTGATCATGAGAAAATTCTAATTGTTGAAGCTTTTGTTGATGATATCATTTTTGGTGGAAATGAGTGCATGTGTAAAGCATTTGCTGATCAGATGAAAAGTGAGTTTGAGATGTCAATGTTTGGTCATATGAATTTCTTCCTAGGTCTATAAATTGTTCAATCGGATAAAGGTATCTTCATATCTCAGTCCAAGTATGTAAAAGAATTGCTAAAGAAATTTGGAATGGAAGACTCAAAGCTAGTAGGTACACTTATGGTAACCGGATGCAAGCTAAGCAAAGATGATGACTTTCCCAAAGCAAATCAGAAAAGATATAGATCAATGATTGTAGCACTATTTTATCTAACTCAGACCAGACCTGATATCATGAATGTAGTTGGACTTGTTGCTAGATTTCAAGCTGATCCAAAAGAATCCCATGTTATGGCAGTTAAAAGAATCTTCAGATATCTCAAGGGGACAATTGATTATGGACTGTGGTATCCAAAGGACAATAAATTCACTCTTCATGCATATACAGATGTTGATTGGGTAGGAGATGTGGATGACAGAAAAAGTACTAGTGGTGGTGCATTCTTCTTGGGGAGAAGATTGGTCTGTTTGATAAGCAAAAAGTAAGAGGAAATGTCTCTGTCTACTGCAGAAGTAGAGTACATAGCAGCAACAAATAATTTCAATAAGGTTTTGTGGATGAAGCAAATGTTGAAGCACATCAGAATTCTGTTTGAGGAGCTAGTAACAATTTTTTGTGATAATTATAGTGCAATAAGAATCTCAAAGAATCTGGTGTTGCATTCAAAGACAAAGCATATATCTATCAAGTTTCATTTCTTGAGATAGAAAGTAAATGAGAATGAAGTCAAGTTGGAGTTTGTGCCTTCCAAAGATCAGATTGCAAACATCTTCACCAAGCCTCTTCCCAATGATACTTTTGGGTATCTCAGATAGAAGTTAGGGGTTATTACCCCTCCTGAGAAGAACTAAGATGCATTAAGGTGGATTAGTCTGGTGGGACTCACATCTATATCTTGTGATCTAGATTGATCTAAAAGAGATACCACTCAAAGGGGGAGTAGTCAATATGCAAATTTTGGGATCAATCTGAAGCAAAAATGGAGAAAAGATATCAAATATGTGCCCTTTGCCATTGATGTCAAAGGGGAGATAAGTCATGTGAAAAACTAGTTGTTGATGTGAGGGGAAGCACTAAAGAAAGTAATTACAGAAGTGAGAAGAAAAAGGGGGAGAAGTTTTTGTCTTGATGGTTAGATTCAGTTTTTCACATCACATGTTGCCATAAATGACAAAGGGGGAGATTGTTGTAAATATGTGCCTAAGTGGTGTTGTCATTGATGTTAACATATTCTTGTTCTATTAGTGTCAACTATATCCTATTTTGCTGTCTGTGTAGCAGACCAGATTGTTGTGGATATTGAGAAAATTAATAACAATAAATGTATGTGGATCATGTGGACATGTAGAGGATTGTTAGAGGTTGCTCTAGTCAAGATTTGGGAAGTTTGCATGAAGATTTGAAGGAGTTATGTCCATCTGAGTAGAACCAATTCCTACAATAATCAAGAAAGATAGAGTGATAGGAAAGAGGTCTGGATTGCTCCGGTAATATAAGATTATGATCTATGGATCTAAAGGCATGTTTGGGAAGTCAGTGTGTATCATCAACTCTAGTGGTTTGTGGTTTGGAGGTCTGCAAGCTATCCTTTTAGTATGACAATCATGGCAAAGTGTGTTCTTGAGGTTCTAAAGGAAGATTCAAATGTTTTTGATAATATGGTTTAGAGTGAATGTTATTGGTAATTCCAATGTGCTTGTGGAGGTCTCTGGATTGTGTAGCTACTATGTTGGAGGTTCGCATTGAAGTTTGAGCTTGTTGATTGAAGATTTCTTCTTGAGGATAATGTTCTTCCCAGTCTTGGTCGACTGAATGTTCCTAACCTATGTGGATGCCTTAAATACATTTCTATGAAGAGTGGAGTGGTTGTAGAAGCAAATTCAAGTCTCAGTTGTGTTTGGCCAACAATGTGAAGATCCACATCAAGTTTGGCCAACCTTGTTGAAGTATATAAATACTTGTTGAAGAAGTACCGAAATCATCCTTGTACAAAACAAATAAAATCTAAAGGAAGGATCAGGAGTAGAGCAGAGAAGGAAAGGAGCACGAGCAGTGTAGAGAGTGAAGAAGAGTTGGAGGCAAAGCAAAAGTTTTTGAGCATTCATTGAAACTGAATCAGGCATGAAATAGATGCTAATTCTCAGTTAATTCTTCTAAATAAATTATGTAGGCAGTAAGCCTCTCCTTTTGAGCAGTGAGCTCTGGGTAGTGTGCTCGAAGGCATCTGCCTTCTATTTTTCTAAGTACTTTTAACAGGGTATGCATTTTTTGGGTTAACCCTCACCATTGTTTTTCCCTTAACCGGGTTTCCACATTAAAATCTTGGTGTCAAATGTGTTGATTATGTTTCTGCTCTTATGTTGTTGATTCATGCTTAAATGCTTTCATTATTAATCTGGTAGTAAGTTAATGAAGAAGGTTAAAGGCATAAAAGTTTTAAAGGGACAACTGGTTCACCCCCTCTCTCAGTTGTCTAGTTCTAATAACCCTCACTTCTAACACAAGATCTTCACATTTTTTACATTGAAAGACAAAAAGGAAGCTACAAAATGCATTACATGGAGCGGCCGCCATATGAAAAGACATTTCACATACCCAAAAGCAAGAATGAAACCCTCTTCATAGTTTTAGATATGCAGAGATAAAAGAGCTCACAGTGGAAGGAATGATAAAGAGGAACAATGAGCTCACTATTTGATAATGCAGCATGAGAAAAAGATAATGGTCGTGGCTTTCATGAGTAGCTCGAAAATGGAATTAGGGTCTATTTTTAGGAGTTTTTCAACTTTCTTCATAGGAGATCTTTTGGAGACATATATAGGAGAAAAACTTAATTTTTTCTTAGTTAGTTAGCACCAGTTTCTTCTCTCTTACAGAGTTCTATACAGCAGTTGGCTCACACATTTATTTTTCATGCATTGTACTCCTTTAAGTTCTAATAGTAAATCATCTTGTTTCACATATTTTGCAGTCTTGATCTGATGTTATATTGTCACTATTTCAGTCCTTTATTTGTCTCAATACTGTTAAATTTAGTTTTTCCTAGTTGCAATATGTGTTTGACCCAAACCTTGTTGCGAATTACTTAAGGAATAAACTATCAGTGAAATTGTGAGGATTTAGGTTAGAGGATCTATTTGTGAGTGATAAAATTTCATCCAGTTTAGATTTAAAAATTAGTTGGCATTTCAGTTACATCCTTCTATCCCTTTCCCCTCAATTTAGTATTTTTTAGAAATTATAAGAGAACTAGCTCACTCTAGAGATTCATTCTCATGAAAGGAGACCCACATCTGAGAATGATTCCATGTTTTAGCAAGAAGTTAAGTTTTCGCAAACCTTAACAAGGGTGCATACTTGAATTGAGAACAAGTTCATCAATCAATTTATTCCTCCATGTTAATTAAATAACTCTAATTATTTAATAAATCAACTTACCATCCACATTAATTAAATAATTCCAATTATTTAATTGAATCAATTTATTCCTCCATGTCAATTAAATAACCCTAATTATTTAATTAAATCAATTTATCCTCCACATTAATTAAATTATTCCAATTATTTAATTAAATCAATTTCCTTCTATTTTAAATAAATAAAATAAAATAATTTATTTAATTAGTCTTTTTCCTCCAAAATGAATTAAATTTAATATTTAATTCATTTATCACATGTGCATGAAAGTAAATAATTTATTTATTTAATTCCCTATTATTCCCTCTCATCCATATTTCACTCTCAATCAATTTAGATAACTAATCAATCAAGTTAGTTAACTAAATCAATCAAATAAGTTAACAGGTTAGTCGATTCAGTTAACTAATCAATCAATTCAGTTGACTAGTCAATCAATTGAGTTCACTAATCAGTCAACTCTCCAATCAATTCAGTTCACTGATCAATCAATTTAGTCATCTGATCAATCAATTTAGTCATCTAATCAATCAAATCCCTAATCAGATCTGTTAACTCCCTTTATGCATGAGAAGGGTAGGACACTTGTCCTCTTCTTATTCATACACATTCTCTCAAACATCCTCAATCATTGATCTTTCTAATCATCCTCAACTGTAGATCTTCTATCTCACAGGTCTATAAAAAGAGCCTCATTCTCCATTTCTCAAGATCTCTCATTTTAGTAAACTTATGTTGTCGCTATCATCCTCGAGAGATCATATTCATGCTTGGCAATATAGAGCAATCCACATCGTATAGAGCAAAGAGCAAATTGACTTGAGATTTGCGTACTATCTCAGTATCACTCAATCTATTTGGTTTATCTATGTGTGTTTAAAGGTAATTTGCATTGTGTTGTGTGTTGCTTTCCTCTTATTTTCACATTCAAATTTAACCAATACATTTTGGCATGCCTAGTGGGACCCACATCCCTAAAAAAAACTAATCCTTTTGTGGAGATTTCCATACAAAATTTTCTATAGGATAAAAGTGCACCTGTGACTGTTAACGCATGTCCACATCAGGTGTCGGCATGCCTGCATAGTAGGTTAGCATGCCTATGCAATAGGTCGACGTGCCTGTGTTTTAAAAGTGTGCCTGTGTCTATCACATATTGATATCTTGTTTTTTCATATCAAGATTCATTTTAGTGGATTTTTACATATTTTATAATTTCTATGCTTGACTAACAATCATGTTTGTCTATTCATGCTAATAACTTTGTGTTTTTTATAGGTGTTAACCTTGATTTTAGAGCCAAAATCCATTCATGTATAAAAGCATGCCTTTTGCTTTGGAAAAGTGCATCATTGTTAGGATAATCAGAGAACCACTTCTAGACCCTCAGATCCATCATTCCTGACCTCTGGATCACCAAAAGCCTTAGCAAATCACCCTGTCTAACTGTATCTTTCACTATTTTCTAGCAGGTTGCATTGATTGTTTTGCAAGCATGCATGTGTGCTGTAGAAATAGGCATGCCTTCTGTATCTATGTGCCAGAGTATAAAGCACACCTTTGTTTCTAGTTAGTATGCTCATGTTTTAAGTTGATGCACCTATGATTTCTGCTAGTGCACCTATGGAGGAAGGTAAAAATAGTCAATTTCATTGTTGATTATTCTTACTTGTTGTCTGTTCTTCTCATTTATCAGTTCTATATCTGCCGTGTCTATTGTTTTGTCCATAGTTTTTGATTTTTTTTCCTTAACCCTTTCTTTGGTGTTGAAACTAATGATTGTGTAGCTTATACCTCGCCAAAAGAAGCAAATTAAGACTACTAATGCGATTTGATGCAAGACGTATGCCAAAGACATATCTTGATTATCACTAAGTCTTAGGACTCACACTTCATTTTGCTTAAGGGAATTGACATGTATGTGTAATCTGGAGGATCACAAATTCTTAGGATTCACACTTCATTTTGCTTAAGGGAAATGACATGTATGTGTAATCTAGATTATCACAAATTCTTAGAACTCACATTTCAATTTTACTTAAGGGAATTTACGTGTGTCTTTTGTGTTTAGATTTTTTTGAATGTGTATGCTCTTCCTTTGAATGACAACGTGATCTTAGGAATAAAAAACATTTAGGTTATTCATTTTATTTCTTTCCATGTATGCTATCATCCTTTAGAAGGTCCTACTTTTGGATTACACTTCATCCAAAAGGGACAACCTTAAGCAGATCTTTCCTTTGGACCACTATATAAATTGGTAGAGGCAAAAGCCAAGACTTAACCAATGTTAGCCTTGCCTTACAGTGCCAAATCGAAAAGAGGCATACTAACACTTTGTGAAAATAATTTTTGTATTGTGTGCAGTATATGAGACTCTTAGTAGAATTGGTTAAAGCTTTTAGTAGCTTGTTGGATGCTCACAAGGTGTTGATCCCCCGATGTAACTAGCACCCTTATAGTTAGTGTCCACCTGACTCACCTCTGTACATTGCAGTAACTTTCAGTACAAGGGTATGATGCCCCCAAGATTACTCACCATAAGGTTCCCTCGAGATGAGATAGAAATCCTTGGTATAAAATAAGCTACTTGTAGCTTTCCAGGGAGAGGGTGATTGGGTCATCCTTTCATTCTAGGAGGCCCCTACTTGTTATCTCTCGCAAAGATGAAAAAATGTACATACCCAGTCTAGGTTTGATGACATTTGACTCGTCAAACATTCCACGTTGTGAGCTAATATTATCATAGTGAAGCCTTGTCTTTAGGGATAAAGAGTGCTTGGTGTGTATTCAATTGTATTTATACTTGTGAAAACTTGGGCTTTTAAGAGCCTTGAAAATACACATTTCTGTTGAAACTTGTCACTTGTGTCTTTTGCCTATTGTGTTTCTCTTGTCCAAAACCAAACCAAAAATTAAAAAAACATAGAGAAAATCTTTACCTTTTAGCCTTTGCATTTGTCAAAAATCCCAAAAATCCAAAAACATAGAGTAAAACTTTCCCTTTAGCATCTTCTTTTTTGTGAAAAATACCAAAAAATGCAAAAACATAGAGTAAATCTTTATCTTTTAGCCTTTTCATTTGTCAAAAATCCCAAAATCCAAAAACATAGTGTAAAATTTTACATTTTAGCCTTTGTATTTGTCAAAAATCCTAAAATCCAAAAACATAGTGTAAAACATTCCCTTTTAGCATCTTCAATTTTGTCAAAAGTCCCAAAAAAATCCAAAAACAAGCAACATCACCCCCATCTACATCCATTAATCATTTCCAGGAACCATCCCAAAATCACCCTTTCCTTCCATCTAACTTGGTTATCAATCCAAAAATCTAGATCATCCAATCTCCTAGTTTGTCTTATAGCTTAAACCTATAAGACCAATTAGCATCAACGAAACTACTGAACCAACCTACCTTAATTCTTTTAAGATAGTCACATTCACTATATCTTTTTATCTTGTCTTGTCTCAAAATCATTAGTCTATTTTGGGGAAGATAATCATAATTCCAACATTATCAAAATCTGTTGGTCTAGGTTTTATATCTCTTAACCAAGCACATCATTCATCCACATCGTATGCTTACTACTCAATCCAAATAAACCAAAACCATGGAAAACATTCCAAATCCACTGCAAGGCAATCCAAATCCACCTCAAGGCAATCTTGGGGTGTCTACCTCTAAAACACTTATTGATGCATCAAAGTTTACTACAGACATGGACACTAATGTCTTTGTCCCTACAGGGTATACCGTAGGTGCATCTTCATCCCAAGATAAAACTCAACACATCCAAGAAGAATGCCAGGACCTCGATGATGACTAGAAAAATCCCAAGATCTTGGAAAATCTTAGTAAACGTTTGGAATCAAACCGTGATCATTACTTCCATCTACTAGATCAAAAAGGAGCTAAGTTGCCTTATGATTTTGATACTTTACAAATCAAATAAAAAGACATCTTTAACACCTCCATGGCCACCATGGGTGGAGGTCATCCATTGTCACTACCCATGACATCCACCTTACCACCTTCTTTTCCATCCAATGATCTTCCATTCACTAACCTATTCAAAAAAACATCAATTGAACCATTCTTAGAACCATCTTGCATTCGTGTCCAACACCAACCTAGAACCCATCTTCTTCTATCCCACAACATCCCTCAAATAATCCACAACAACCATCTTCTTCCATCCCACAAAATCCCTCTACTAATCTACAACAACTACCTTCTTCCATCCCACATAACCCAACTCCTAATTCGCAACCCTCATCTTCCTCTATTCCACACAACAATTGTGCGAATCCTCCACAAGTTTCTCATGCTCATTTATCCACAACACACATACCCACTAATACATCACCTTATAACAAAAATCTCTCTAACATGTACCAACAACTACCACACCACAATTACCAACAACCTCCATACCAAAATTACCAACAACTTCCCAACCAACAATATCAACAACCCCCATCCAACTATCAACAACCTCCATCCAACTATCAACAACCACCTTCTTCCAACATTCAACAATATTACACACCACCACCACCACCATCTAGAATTGAGCTTACACTCCAAAACTTGTAAAAATAGGTTTCCAATCTTACACTCAGAAACACCAAAAAGACTTTCTCATTTGATGAAGTCTGTCCGTATCCATTCGATCACTCTATTCCCATGCTCCCTTTTCCTTAAAACTTTTGAGGTACCAAAATTTGACAAATATAAAGGAAAAGGTGATCCTCAAGAGCATTTACAGGAATTTTACATGGCTTGTTTAGAGGTTGCACACAATGATACATATCTCTTGCATCTCTTTCCCTAAAGTCACGGAAGACAAGCCATGGAATGGTTTTCACACTTACCTCTAGATATAAAGTCCTTTAGCAAACTAGTTGAGAAGTTTGTCACCCTTTTCTCTTTCAACATCGAACACAAAGTCACCATGATTGACTTGAGTAATAATAAACAATGAAATGGTGAAATCTTCATCTACTCATCACAAAGGTGGAGAAGCATGGCTAGTAAATGTACTTGTCCTCTACTGGAGAAACAGTTAGTGAACATATTTGTCCAAAACTTGAACCATGAACTTGGATTTCAGTTACAATTATAGTGTGCTAGCTCCTTTGAGGAATTCATTTCAAAAGGAACCAACATCAAAAAATCCCTTATCACTAAGGGACTTGTGAAAATCTTCAAAGAGACAAAATACAACACTCCTACATCAAATGAGAAACCAAGATTTTGGGCAAAAGAGAAAAATATTATTGGTGATGGTATTGTGGATGCCAAACATGTTCAAACAGTCCAACCACCTCTCAACATCCAAACACCACAAGAGGACAATTCCACTCATTTCAAGGACCATCCTAAACCGGACTTTGCAACCAAACATGGATTCACTCCCTTAGGGGAACCCATTGAAAATGTCCTTAAGAAACTAATTTAAAATGGGTTAATCACATTATCAGAGGCTAGACAATATGAGGAACCTGCTTTTAAACTTGCATGGTATAAAGACAATGAATATTGTGAATTCCATCGCATGAAAGGACACAAAATGCCAAGATGCATGAAACTGAAAACCCTCATCTAAAATCTGATTGATCATGGAGAAGTTGTCATTGATGGTGCTCCTTAACCCATAAAATATAAAGACCTTGGTATTTATGATGATCCATTCCCCCCTCATAGAAAGTGATAAAACACCAACAATAAAGGTAAAGGTGTAAATAATTTGTCAGGAGTCTATGATTCTATTGTTAGCCACTTTAGCCAAAGCTTCATATCTAGTCTTACCATCAAAGGGAAAGCTCCTGAGTATGCTGTAAAAACCCATCAAGGTCATGTTATCCTTCATGGTGCAACCTCAAATAGTCAACCTGCTTGAGAGTACAATCTACTTGATCACTTGGGCAAAACTCCATCTATCATATCCATTCTCAACCTCTTCCACAATTCCCCTTAACATAAGGATATCCTTGAAAAAGCCCTCAAAGAATCAATCGTACCCACTATCATTGACACTTCATAGTTCAAAACCATGATAGGACACATTGCCTCTCTACATCACTTGGTCTTTATAGAGCAAGATGTCCCATTCCAAAATTCATGTCATAATGAAGCATTGCACATTGAAGCCTACATTCACCAACACAAAGTTAAAAGAATCCTTATTGTATACACCTAAAAATGACACGATTCGGTCTAAATAAAATATTCTTAATATTTATTCCCTTCTAATTCTTCTATCAATAAATAAATAAATAAATTTATTTATTTGATTCACATTCCTCTAAGTTAATTAAATATCAAAATATAATTATCTCTTCTAAAGTCAAAATTAAATAAAATCCTTTATTTAATTAAATTCTTCCAAACAATTAAATAATTCTTTAATTATTTAATTAAATCAAATTCATTCTTCCAAATTTGAATAAATCAAATTAAATTTATTTAAATCCTCTCAATCTCTAAAAATAAAATAAATCAAATATTTTATTTATTCTTCCAAATCATGCACAACAATTAACTAAATTTATTTATTTAATTTGCTTTCTTATCTTCAAATTCTTCAAATATCTTCTAAATCTTCTAAAAATAAGTCTTCTTCTTCATGCACACAAAATTAAATAATTTATTATATAATTTCTCTAAAATCATGCAAAAGAAAATCTTAAGTTCAATTATCTATTCAATCAACCTTGTTTCTACCAATATGTCTTAAATTAGAAAAAAATTCTAATTTATGAAAAGCATATCTTATCTTTAGAAAACAAAGTGATTAACTCAAATAAAATAGCTTTTGTGTGACACTTGTCTTGTTCTTATTCGTTGCACATTCCTCATCTATTTTCAACTGTTGATCTTCTCAAGTCTTCTATACTGTTGATCTTATTTTCCCAAGTCTATAAATTCAATCCTGTTCTTCCATTCTATCCATCCAAGCTTTAAGTATTATTACTTTACAGGAATTATAGTGCGCCTTTGGCACCAATTCCTTCATTACTTGTGATCACATTCGCTACTATGCACTACGCACTACTACCATCGTTGTGAAGCTTCTCTTCATTACGACATTACCATAGCAATTCTCAATCGACATTCTTGACAAAGCAAAGAAGTGCACTCATTGAGGGCCCTTTTTCATACACACAAGAACAATTTTTGATGGGCAACCAATGGAAGTTTCGATCTAAGGAAGGTTTGCTTTTGTTATTTGATCATTGTTATTGAATTTCCTTAGTTCACTATTTTATTGTAGTTTTGGGTATTTGCTATTGTTTATCATTGCATATTCATTGTTGAACCAATTTTACCCTAACATTTTTGGTGCCCACCATGGGGCCTTGCCCCAAATTTAACCCAAAAACTAAGTTTTTGTGTTTAGAAAGCTGTACACAGGAGGAAACAGTGCATACGTCACTTCCTAACATGCATCTGTTATCGGTCATGGTGCATATGTTTAATTAGCGCATACGTTCACTGTTCTAGTGCATATATGATCTGTTATGGCGCATCTGGTCACGTAGTGCATATATACACTATTCTGGTGCTTTTAACCTCTAAGACGATGCATACATTGGATCGGTGCATATACACCTTATTTCTGTGCATTTACTGTCTATTTTAGTACATATGTATTACTGCGCTTTTGTTGACTATTTCTGTGCATTCAGTCTCTGAAGTGGTGCTTCTGTTGTAGGCAGTGATTTTAGGGTTTTCTAGGAAGATTTTTGCTAACGCTAACGTCTTTTGCAAGAACTCTCTTGATTTATTTTATAGGCTAGGTTCTAGTTTAGTTTCATATAGTTGCACTTGTTAGCTCACACTTCACTTTCTAAAAGGATAGTAAAACAGATGCTCATGCAAATCTCACGTAGTTTTAACTAGGAAAGTGGTAATTGAATCATTGCTATCTTTTCAAAGTTATTGCTCTCTGGATAAAACTGAACTCATCATTGCTTTCTGGGTTAAAACTAAACCATTGCTATCTCGATTGACCATCACTTCAAAGTTAACAACTTGTGCTATCGTGGTATAAAATTGAACTCATATTGCTATCTGGGTTAAAACTGAACCATTGCTATCTCGATTGACCATCATTTCAAAATTAACAATTCATGCTATGTGGTTAAAAATTGAATTCATCATTGCTATCTTGGTTAAAACTGGACCATTGCTATCTTGTTATCACTTCAAAATTCTGTACTTACTCAAGTAGATAGCTCATCTAGTTTTTTTCATTTTATCTAGGGAGAAAAGAACAACTATATACTGTGTTTTGGGAATGATACCAGGCCTATGCTCTCCCCTATCTTGGGTGATCAAAATGCCAGACATATGATTTTCACATGTGTTTTTCTTTTAGAGGGGCCTGCTCTTGGATAGCGTTCATCCAAGTAGGAATGACCCTAAGTGGTAACAGGCTAGATGCCAAGCCCTTCCAAGCCAGTATAAATAAATTATGTTTGGAGCAAAAGCTTCAAACAACAAGTGAAGTTGTGTTATACCGATAGGCAAACTCCCCCAAAACCCTCCAAGGCGCAACCCTTGTAGGCTGGGAGACTCCATAACAAAGAGTAATTCTGCTGCATGTATAAGCACTCAAACGGTTGCCTTCATTAAACACCTTTGTTCTAGTGGCCAAAAACCCTTGTTACCCATTTGAAGCCTAGGATTTGTACTTGTTCTTTCCTTTTAGTCCAAAAAGAGTCAAAAAATTTGCAAAAAAATAAAAAACCACAAAAAATTCTTGGTGTTTGCTATGTCTTCTTGCCGTAATTTTAGAAAATCAGATCAAAGAGACCTTCTTGCAACCAAAGTACCAAAAATAGTAGAAAAATTGCAAAAAGTGCAAAAACACTGAAAAAAGCCAGAGCGGCACATTCGTCCTTTGTTCCTGTGCATCTGTGTCGACTTGCGACGCATTTGTTTAGACCTACAATGCTTTCATTGTCTGTTACTGTGCATTTACACTTTACCAGTACAACGCATATATCCTGATTTATAGTGCATTTGTTAATTTCTACAGTGCATCTGTATCAACGCATACACAACAGTGAGCACTTGCACATTTTTCAAGAGAAAAATTTCACCAGTTCTTGGTACCCATTTCACTCTAGTCCCAAAATTAGAGTTCAGGTCCTACCTTGCAGTCAGTTTTCCATCCATTTCATATGAAAATCTCTCTTTCATTGGTTATCCCATTCACCTTCTATCAGGGCTTTTCTAGTCCAAAGTCAAAACTGTCCCATATCAGGTCAGCATAGGCCCCTTTTTCGTATCACTTGTGGATTCAAGTAAACCTAGTTAGTCACAAAACTTTGCTAGTAGGTCTTGGTGCATGACTAGTCCCTACACAGTAAGACAGGTATCAAGTACTCTTACTAGTGGCTACCATCTTGTATCAGCTGTCTTACTTGGAATCATTGATCAAGAAAGTCCTTTGTCCAAATCTTGTCATAAGTATCCTATTCTTAGCAGTCTCCATCGGCACCTCGCCAAAATCTCTTGTCCCATTCCACCTCATCCCACATCACCTTGCATGGTTCTTAGTAGATCTCAATACAAAAAACAACTTGAAATGGCCAGATCATCCAACCACATCATCACACCTCATGATAGTGATGAGGAAATCTCTAACGAAGACTATCAGGAAAGCATCCAAGATCAGAAGTTCTAATGCTTGCTAGAGAAAGTGCTCCATGTGGACCCTCACAAGTATTTCTATCATCTTGCTAATCTTGGAAATAAACTCCTTGCACATTTTGATATAAGCTCATTCTTGGAAAACATAGAGGATGATCATGAAAAGGGAGAGAATGCTATAGACCCAAACACAGATGATAAAGGAAAGAAAGCCATAGACCGAAATGCTCCTACGGATGAAATAAGGAAACAACTCGAGAGTCTAAAGCAACAAATGTCGGATCTCAAGACGGGTACAAACACTAAAAACTACTCCTTGGAAGATATTGTGCCGTACCCCTGTGATAAAGGTTTAATCATGAAACCATTTCCCTATCGATTCGAAGTTCCTAAGTTTGACAAGTACAAAGGAAAAGGGGACCCTAGAGATCACATTAGGGAATTCAATGCAACATGTTTAGAAGTAGCTCACAATGAGACTTACTTAATGAGACTATTCCCTAGATCTCTAGGCAGTCAAGCTATGGAGTGGTTCTCATGGCTTCCACCGGGCATCAAAACTTTTGATGAGCTAGTCAACAAATTTATCACTCACTTTTCTTACAATATTGAACACAAAGTCTCTATGCTTGATCTATGCAACACCAAACACAAGAGTGGTGAGTCATTTGCTACCTTCCTACAATGATGGAGACAACTAGCAAGTAAATGCTCATAGGATGTACCTGAGAAGCAACTAATGGAGATGTTTGTCCATAACCTCAACACTGATCTTGGCTATCAAAAACAAATACAATGCCCTACATCATTCTCAAAACTCATTGAAATGGGATTGTTTATCGAAAAAGCTATGATTGCCAAGGGGCAAATCAAGTTATACAAGGATACACCCACCTCCATCTATACTACTGACAAATCAAAGTTTTGGACCAAGAATAAGAATGTTGTCAACGATGGAGTGGTTGATGCCAAGGTGGCGGCTCCCAAGCAACAACCCATATTCACTCTCAAAGGAGAAGCCAACAATGTTACGCCCAACAAACCATTCTCTCGGGAGCCAAGACCATGGTTCAGCGTGAATCCAAGATGAAAGTTCACACCACTAGGTGAGTCCCAAGAATTTGCATTATGGAATTTATTGGCTAACAATGAAATCTCTCTACCGCCAACAAGTGATTATGATCCTATAGTCAAACCTCCTTATTGGAAAGACACTGACTATTGTGAATATCATAGAGGAAGGGGACATACAACCAACAATTGTATCTGTCTCAAACATGTTATCCAAGATGTGCTTGATCAAAATCAAGGAGGAACCTAATAGCATACCTCCAATCAGACACATGTGGCTTATAGGGATCCACTTCTCAATCACGATAGGCCATACAACAACAATAACAATCATGGAAATAACAACAATGACAACAACAACCATGGCAATAACAACAATGGTAACAACAACAACAACCACAATAGGCCAAATCAGAATAGTGGGAATAGTAATGCCAACTATGCAAGCGTGCCATTTGAAGAAGAAAACATACAACAGGAACCACCTAGGCTCCCAATAGAACTCTATGGGCAAGGTGAAGCTATCCTACACATAATGGGTTATGAAGGACAAGGCCCTATTAGCCTAAAAAAAGAAGGAATCATAGAACCCATTCAACCTTCTTCATCCTCATTGGCTAGAAATATAAATGGCCTAGGATACAAAGGCAAGGGCAAAGCTAAAGAAAATGCTTGTCTTCTAGAAATGATCCATACACTTCAAATGGACAGTGACATAGATTCCAATGAATATGAGTGGGATGAGCTGATAGAGCTTTCCTACCATGACAAAGAATGTGATACCATTCAAACTTATAGCCCCTACCATGAGGGACAAACACTACTGAACAGATCACTAGAGTTTGATTTGTCTATCTCTGAGAATACGACTTTCGAGGAAGGTTTGAGTTCTATCGTAATAAATAATTTGGAGGAAAGTACCATCTCAAACACTCCCCCTACCAATACTCCTAGTATATCCATTCAAAACATCAATGAATTAGATCTATCCTCTGACTCCCTCCCCCTTGTGCATCTTGAACTTATTGACTGGGATCTACGAGGAACTCCTTAACTAGATATGTTCCAAAATGATGATGCTTATATTGACTATATGGAACTTAGGGACCACCTACCCAAAGGAGATCATAAAGCTAGTTTCACTATAGAACTTAATACCATGGCTTATTTCGGAGAGGGTACCAAGCCTTCTAGTCACAAAAATATTAAAATAATAACTAGATCTAATGGTGAAAACCGTTCTACAGTAGTGTCAGATCCCAAAACAGTAAAAAGAAAGGATGCATCCGAAAGGTGAAAACCCAACTGTGGCACCTGACGATGGAAGGCTTGACACTCCACCCAATGACATGCACGAGGAGAAGTCTCAGATTGTTGTGGAACCCACAGAGCTGGTCAACATTGGAACAGAGGAACAACCTAAGATCATGCACTTTGCTAAATCTCTTACTCCACTAGAAAAGACCAAGTTTATACCATTCTTCAAGAAAAAGAGAGGCAATTTTCCTTGTTCATACATGGACATGCCAGGTCTAGACCCAAACTCGATCCTGCATCATCTTCCACTAGATCTAGGTGTGAAACTAGTCAAACAAAAGCTTAGAAAGATGCATCTGCACATAGTACTATTGGTCAAAGAAGAACTCAAGAAATTACTAGATGTAAGGTTTATCAGAGCAATAGACTACCCGAAGTGGATATCCAACATTGTACCAGTGTCCAAACCAGATGGCCGAGTCAGACTATGCAATGACTTCAGAGATCTAAGCAAAGCTTGTCGTAAGGATGATTTTCCGTTGCCAAATATAGATATCATAGTTGACTTAACAACAAGGCATACCATGTTATCTCTCATGGATGGCTTCTCAGGATACAACTAGATCAGGATAGCACCAGAAGACCAGCATAAGATAGCTTTTACTTGTCCATGGGGCACTTTCTATTGGAATGTCATGCCATTTGGGCTAAAGAACGCAGGAGCCACATATCAACGTGTTATGACTACCATATTTCACGATATAATGCATGTAACAATGGAAGACTACGTCGATGATATCCTAGCAAAGTCGCTCACAAGGGAATCACATCTAGATGTGTTAGAGAAAGTCAAGGCTATCATGGACATGCCACCACCCAAGACTCTTACTCAACTAAGATCTCTAAAAGGTAAGCTACAAGCAAACCATAGATTCATATCACAATTGGCAGACAAGTGTCAACCATTCAGTCATCTCCTACACAAGAACATTCCATTCAGATGGGATGAGAGATGTGAGGAGGCATTCAACAAACTGAAAGAGTACCTTATGAATCCACCTATTCTCATGCCTCCTATCCAAGGGAAACTATTGATACTATACATATCTACTACACCTATAGCTCTTGGGGCTCTTCTAGCACAACAAGATTATGAGAATAAAGAAAGAGTTGTCTGGTGGTGCTCACCTAGGGTTAGGGTTCTAAAATTGAGTTTGCAGGTTTCTATTTTTATCCCTTCAATACTTTAGTGCTTTAGGTTAGGTTGTTCTTCGAACCACATGCAATGTTTTACCACTTGTTCCTATCGTACTTAAGAAAAATGCTAAGTTTTTATATGTGCAAGTGCAAATGTATGTTGCCGGGCTCAAAAGTGCACATCAACTTTCAAAAAATGGTGAAAAAATGAGTCATATGCAGTTCAGAATGCATATCAGGTTGCATATACATGGGAGAATCTATTACAGATTCCTAAGAATATTCTGCAATTGTATGTTGTGTTTGCTTGTTTAACAGGTTTGTATGTTCAGACATACAAGTGAAAATATATAAGGGTGGCGGACATAATTTTGCTGCAGTGCGATGTCCAAGTGGTCTTGTATATCGAGCTACATGCAAAAGGGGTGCATATGCATTTGCTACAGTGCAGCAGAGATGCATTTGGTGGGGCCGGCAGATATATACAAATGACTTTGTACATGTTCGACATACAAAGTAGATGTACATTGTCAATGTGCAAAGGAGAAAGACAAGGGGTCAGGCCCACTAGTTGCATACAAAGAAAATTGTATGTTGGCGCATGCAATCAAATATACATGGCCCAGACCTGAGGAGTTTTACATTCTGCTTGTTGCGGGTTTGAGATCCGAAATGCATATTTTGTTTTGTATATCTGCATTGTATGTTTGTGATATACAAAACAATGATACAAAGGAAAGATACAATGTGGATTCTAGGGGATATTCCAATCTAGCAGATATGGTGTTGAAATCCGCAGCTTGCATGTATATGACATTGTATACGCTGATATACAAATAAAAGGAGGTGCAAGGCCCAGATTTTAAAGTTTTTCAAAACTGATGGATAAAATGGCTGGGGGCCGATATACAAATGGTGGGCCTCGATGACTCAAAGAAGCTGTTGTATGTATATGCATCCTGCATATACAAAGATTTGAAAAGCAATTGTATATGCATTTGAGCATACATATGCAAGGGCAGAAAGGGGAAAATTGAGAAGGGAAAAGTCAGCGATAGAGGAGTAAGGTGCCTACGTGGCATGATGTCATTGGTTGGTGACTTTTCAACATCTTTTGGAGCCATTAATCTCAGCGGTGGGGAGATACAATCAATGGCCATGTTTCAAACTACCAGTGATGGTTTTCTTTGCATCAGTAGTCATGTTTTGAGCAGAAAAATTCCATGGACGGGCTGTTGCAACTTCCAAGAGGAGCTGCGGGTAGCTGGGCCATTAATGGCAACATACAGAGGCATGGGTTGATGGTTGACTGGCCACCTACTAGTTTTATGAGGAAAGTCCACAAACGGCAGCACAGGGCTCGAGTCTGCTCCTCCTCACCTTTCGTTCTGCCTGCTGCATTGATTATTTTTGGGTGCCATTGCTGGTGCAATGCATCTGGCAGGAATTTTGACTTGTCATGTAATTAACTTTCTTAATGTACAATTTGGCTATGTAAGGGGCAAACTGTGTCATTCATGGTTGATGAAAACTAGACAAATTTTGGTGTTGTGACATAATACAACATCATTGGTGGCCCTGTTCTTGATGTCTTGGGAGTTTATGAGTCTCATGTTGTATGTTTCATGCATAAATTCACTAGTTTCATGCTGTTTTATATGAGAAATGCTCTGTGCATGTGTTTAATCATTTGTCTCCAAGCTGTGGGTATGTTTTCTTTTGAATCAAGATAGCTAAGGGTTGTTCAAGATTCTGGAATATAGTTTTTCTGTATTGAATGTTTAATCTCCTACCTTTGTTCAAGGAACAAATTAAATGTTTCAGGTTAATCATTGAGAAGGCATGTTGCAGCAGGGATACCATTAAGAATGAATGACTAAACACCTAGTTTTTAGAAAGTATCTATAAGGCAGGTGCTAAACAAGCCCCCTTGAAATCCAGTTATTACTATATGTTTATGTTGACCATTCACATGTGTATGTCTACTAACTTCGAGCCCTGGATAGGCACCAATCTGGTCTTGTATTTAGGTTGCAACCCAAAGTCTCAGTTTTGCATCCAGACATAAAATCAAACTCAAACTTTTAATACAAACCTTTAGGACATTAGGAGTAGTTTAGGACCAAAATCCTCTGTCTCACAATTGAACATAGGCCCAAAGCTAGCCCCTTTGCACTTATCACATAGTTTTGGTCTGCATAAAGGAGGATTTATCTGTTTTGTGTCAACATCCCCCAGTTCACAAGCATATCTTATGGATGTTGAATAGGGAATACCCCTCTTGGTTCTACAGAGCCTAAAGAAGAAGAGGAGATATCTATAGAGTATCTCTTGTAGTGTTGGCCCCTAGCCCAGAAATCTTATTGATCAATGATGGCTACCTTGTAGGGATAATTGGGAACAAGCATCCAGTCTGGGAAAAACACCAAGAGATTTGGCGACTCTACTGAGGACTTTGTGTAAGAACCCTAGTTTAAAATAAAATAATTCCTAGTTATAGGTGGCGACTCCGAACCAATCTCCCAACCAATAAAGTAAAATTCGTATGCAAGGGAGAAGATCCCTGTGTAATCCTCTATTTGAAGAGTCATCCATAAAAATGATGTATAGGAGAAAAGGGACTGTTCAAGCCAGTCGAGAGGGCTCTCCTAGAAGTAATGATAATATTTAGGACAATCTAGGATCTTCAGAGCGGACAATACCCTATTTTTCAAACACTGAGGCTGAAATCTAGAACGTATATGAAAGACAACAGGGTAGTGGATTGAGAATGAGGTCAGAGGTGTTTCAGAAATGCCCTTTCCTTGATTCCCCTGATAGATTTGAAGAAGCTGAATTCCTAAGGGAGGATAATGATGATTAGAATGTAATGAAACCATCCTCTTCTATGCCTAGAGAGGAGGAATTAGATGAAGAAATCAAGAGTCTGAGAGCAGAATTAGAATAATTGTAAGCAGTAAAAATTAGAGATGACATGAGACAGAAAGTACAGGCTCTTAGAACTGCTCAAAATGATTCAATTCCCACCCTTGAGAATATAAATGTGCTGAGAAACTAGCATAGAAATGAAGTTCATGATCAGCATAATGATCAAATATAGAATGCAAATAATGCTAGAGTACCATTTAATAATGTAAGGAATCAGAATGCAAATAGAAATGTAATTGCAAATTAGTTTGATAGACAACCTATGCAGATGGATAGATTCAAACAACTAGTTTTTGATGGCATTCCTGGTTACCCCAATCCTATTGACAAACATGTGAGGCCGCAAGTGCCAAAATTTTTAGGAAATAATGTTGTATCAAGTGAAGACCACTTGAAAGCTTTTCAGAACATCATGGACAACTTTGAGGTTGAGCATGAAGATGCTTTTATGAAATTGTTTATGCAATCCTTAGTTGGTGAGGCTAGAGAATGGTACAAGGGTCTGCCCGACAGGAGTATCTCATCATGGGAGGACTTCAGAAGAATTTTCAAAGAATAATATGGTGACAAAACTGATCCAAGTTTTTTCATCAATGAATTCACTGGCATTACCAAAGGATCAAATGAACAAGTCACTGATTTCAATGCTAGATTCACTAAGGTGTTGAACAAACTGCCACATCACCTGAGGCCTAATGAACCCATGTGTATAGTGTTATACATAAATGTTTTTGATGCCAAAATAGCTTATGGATTAAGAGACAAGGGTCCTCATAGCCTCAGGGATGCTTTCAAAATTGCAACAAATATAAAAATTAATAGAAAGGCATTTGGTAAGACAAACAGAAGAGATGATGTAAAGATTCTACAAAATCCAAATACTAAATCTCAAAGTGTTCAAGGCAAGCATCTACTTCTGAGGATAAATTATATAAATTGACAACTATTGTCAAGGACCTGAGCTATAGAATGGCTAAAAATGAAAAGGGGATAGGTCCTGATAGATAGGTTTACCAAAGGCAAGAAAGAAGACCATCATTACATGATATGCCATATAACACTAATTGGCATAATGGTAAACCCATTCTCCCAAACAACAACACAAATCCAAGGAATCAAAGTGTTAAGGAAACACCTGATCCTTTGAAGAAGGCTGTTAATATTGTTAATGACACCCCATGGTGCATAATATGTCAGATGCCTCACTCACAGTCACAATGTATGATTGCTCAGTCTCTATATAATAATGCTATTGCCTGTGATGAATGTAATGAACCACATTGCATGGAAGATGACAATGTCAATATGTTGTCTACAAGCAGGGAGTATCCTTCTCATGATGTTGATGTAAACACAAATAATGAGATTCAGATCTGCAAGCAATTTCCCTATGATGAAGATGATGAGAATAATTATGCTTATGCTCAAGACTCACATCTTCTTGAATAACTTGAGGAGACCATCTGATGAAGAAATTAGAGCCCTCACAGCTGCAGCGGTAGCTCAGGTCAAAAGCAAATACAACCTAAGAGGTAAATCTTAGGTAAGCAACTCACGCCAACCAAAGGACACTTTTGTGAACCAACCAGTGCATGGTCATAGAGGGATTGAACCACAAAGAAGCAATGGAGCAATAATAAGCAAAATTTTAAGCAAAAAATAGGTCGTGATTCTCAAGAATCAGAAAATAAAATTCCCCAGGTTGACGATCAAAACAAAATTTTTTAGATCAAAGATGACAGTCGGAGAGCCACAAAAATTAAAGCTGGATCATACCAAGATAAAAATAAAATTGTAGATCAGGCTACAACTGCTATACAAAATTATGCTTCATTTGACATAACTCAGGTCTTGTCCCAGGTAAAGGTTTATGTTCGATTGATGGAGCTGATGAAAGTTTAAGAGTTCAGAAATAAAGTAGTGTCCTTGATTTCAGGAGTGCCTTGTCAAACCAGACAAAATGATGAGACTCAGGGTAATAAGCAAGCCTTCTGTATTGATGAAGATGAGGCTTCTAAAGTATATTTGGGGATGACCATGACAAAATGCCCTTCATAGGTTGAACCATGTTATGTCTCCCTTGTCATAAATGGAAAAGTGATTAAGAATTGTATGCTTGACTCAGGAGCATCAACGAATATCGTGCCCTTGGCTATCATGCAACAAGCTAGGTTAAAGATAGACAAGGCATGTGGGAAATGCTATGCCATGGATGCTAGATAAGTACCAGTCATTGGAATCATGAAAGATGTGGATTTTAGGCTGGCACCATCTCCTGAAACAACCTACAAAATAAACATAACGGTTGTTGATATCAAGCCACAATATGGTATGTTACTATCAAGAAGATGGGCAACATTAATAGGTGGAAGTATGCAATTAGACCTGTCATATGCTATGATCCCTATGAATGGAAAGAATGTAAAATTGATCAGAGAAGAAAGGTCACCAGACACAGTTGAGGATCAGGAATCAGAGGAGCATGTTTGTTTTGTGGACATTGACTGTGATAATTTCATAATTGTCTCAGATGATCAAGAGGATAAAGGGAGAGATGTCTACATTCAGGAGCTTGACCAGCAGGGCCTCTGGACCATGTATTTTGATGGAGCTTGTTTGAAGGAAGGCTCTGGTGCTGGAATTGTATTTCTGTCTCCAACTGGTAAGCTTCTAAAATCATCTTTCTTGTTGAAGTTTGCTTATACAAATAATAATGTAGAGTATGAAGCTCTGTTATTGGGATTGAATGTTGCTTTGAAGCATGGGATCAAGATGCTCAAAGTATTTGGGGATTCAGAGTTAGTTGTCTCCCAAGTTAGAGATAAGTATACATCAAAGAATAAGAGATTAAAATAGTATAAGCATGCTGTTTGGGATACAATTGAATTGTTTGATGCTTTTTCAATAAATTGGATTGAGAGATCAAAAAATGTTAGGGCAGATTTTCTAGCTAATGTAGCCATAAGGCCAGATGATATAACTCTATCAGATGTTACAAATGTTGAAGTCAAACTTAGACCTATAGTACCAGATAACTTATGCAATTGGTAGGTGTTTGATGATGATAAGGATTTACTGAGATTTCTACATTGCATAGATGAATATGAGAATCAAGAGATTGACTTTTAGAACTTTGTGGAGGTTGTGGATGGGAAAGAAACTCTCTTAGAGAAGGAGGTAATTCAACTCAAGACAAATAAAATCTATAGAGGGTTGGTTGCATTAGAAAGAGCGTTTGACAATAGGGATCAATTTGTTACAAAGGCATCTCCAACAAATAAGAGTGATTTGGAGGAGATAAACTTGGGGACATCTCATGCCCCCAAAAAGGTATATATTGGCAAACAACTCAAGCCACATATCAGGAGTATGTTGATTGTACTACTGAAAAAATATAAGCATGTCTTTACCTAGTCATATGAGGACCTAAAGGCTTATAGAGAAGACCTATTCTAGCATGAAATCCCTTTGAAGCCTAAAGCTAAGCCATTTAGGCAAAAGCAAAGACCTATCAACCCAACTCTAGCTCCAAAAATGCAAGAAAAGCTTATGAGGCTTAGGGAGGTTGGAATAATCATGCCTATTAGACACTCAACTTTGGTGTCAAACCTTGTCCCAGTTAGAAAGAAAAATGGTGATATAAGGCTTTGTGTTGACTTTAGAAATCTAAATGTATCTTCCTTGAAGGACAATTATCCATTGCCAAACATGGAATCCATGTTGCAGAAGGTGACTGGCTGTGAACTTTTATCCATGATGGATGGATTTTCAGGGTATGATCAGGTGAAGGTAAAAGAATCAGAACAATTCAAGACTCCCTTCACTACTCCATGGGGAACCTATGTATATGTGAGAATGCCATTTGGATTGACAAATGTAGGTGCTACATTTTAGAGGGCCATGGATGTTGCTTTTGCAAGATTAATTGATTCAATCTTGGCTATATATCAGGATGATCTGACTACCTATTCAAAAAGGGAGGAGCAACATTGCATGCACTTAGAGTAGATCTTTATTAGAGCATTGGAATATGGCATCTCACTCAGCCCAAAGAAATGTGCTTTTGGGGTAGTGGAAGGAAAATTGCTTGGACACATTGTTTCCAAGGATGGAGTCAGCATTGATCCTGAAAGGGTGGCTGCAATTGACAAAATTCAAGTTCCTAAAATAGTGAAAGGTATTCAGTCCTTCTTTGGATAAATTAATTTTGTTAGGAGATTTGTTCCTAATTTTGTAGAGACCACAAAAGATATCTCCAAGATGTTGAAGAAAGGTGCAATTGTCAAATGGGAAGATGAAGCAACTAAGTCATTTCATAACATCAAAGAGGCTATAAAGATGGCTCCTATACTAAAATCTCCTAATTTTTCTACGCCATTTGAGTTGTTCTTATTTTCTTCTTTCTATACCATTGCTGCATGTTTATTGCATAAAAATGTACAAAGTTTTGAACAACCTATTGCTTTCTTTAGCAGGTCATTGCAGGATGCTGAATTAAAGTATGACATCATGAAGAAGTAGACATATGCACTAGTTAGAGCAATCAAAAGATTTAGGCCATGCAATGTTTTACCGCTTGTTCCTGTCGTACTTAAGAAAAATGCTAAGTTTTTATATGTGCAAGTGCAAATGTATGTTGGCGGGCTTAAAAGTGCACATCAACTTTCAAAAAATGGTGAAAAAATGAGTCATATGTAGTTCAGAATGCATATCGGGTTGCATATACATCGGAGAATCTATTGCAGATTCCAAAGAATATTCTGCGATTGTATGTTGTGTTTGCTTGTTTAACAGGTTTGTATGTTCAGACATACAAGTGAAAATATACAAGGGTGGCAGACATGCTTTCGCTATAGTGCGATGTACAAGTGGTCTTGTATATCGAGCTACATGCAAAAGGGGCAAACATGCATTTGCTACAGTGCGGCAGAGATGCATTTGGTGGGGCCTGTAGATATCTACAAATGACTTTGTATATGTTCGACATACAAAGTAGATGTACATTGTCAATGTGCAAAGGAGAAAGACAAGGGGTCAGGCCCACCAGTTGCATACAAAGGAAATTGTATGCTGGCGCATGCAATCAAATATACATGGCCCAGACCTGAGGAGTTTTACATTCTGCTTGTTGTAGGTTTGCGATCTGGATTGCATATTTTGTTTTGTATATTTGCATTGTATGTTTGTGATATACAAAACAATGATACAAAGGAAAGATACAACGTGGATTCTAGGGGATATTCCAATCTAGCAGATATGGTGTTGAAATCCGTAGCTTGCATGTATATGACATTGTATATGCTGATATACAAATAAAAGGAGGTACAAGGCCCGG
The DNA here is from genome assembly GCA_027924645.1 of Cunninghamia lanceolata. Taxonomy (NCBI): domain Eukaryota; kingdom Viridiplantae; phylum Streptophyta; class Pinopsida; order Cupressales; family Cupressaceae; genus Cunninghamia; species Cunninghamia lanceolata. The sequence continues at coordinate 16,160,067 of BSBN01000112.1, read as the reverse complement.
ATTTGAAAGTTTTTCAAAACTGATGGATAAAATGGTTGGGGGCCGATATACAAATGGTGGGCCCTAATGACTCAAAGAAGCTATTGTATGTATATGCATCCTGCATATACAACGATTTGAAAAGTGATTGTATATGCATTTGAGCATGCATATGCAAGGGCGAGAAGGGGAAAATTGAGAAGGGAAAAGTCAGTGATAGAGGAACAAGGTGCCTACATGGCATGATGTCATTGGTTGGCAACTTTTCAACATGTTTTAGAGCAATTAATCTCAGCGGTGGGGAGATACGATCAATGGCCATGTTTCAAACTGCCAGTGATGGTTTTCTTTGCATCAGTAGTCATGTTTTGAGTGGGAAAACTCCATGGGCATGCTCTTGCAACTTCCAAGTGGAGCTGCGGGTAGCTAGGTCATTAATGGCAACATATAGAGGCATGGGATGATGGTTGACTGGCCACCTACCAGTTTTGTGAGGAAAGTCCCCAAACGGTAGCACAGGGCTCGAGTCTGCTCCTCCTCACCTTTCCTTCTGCCTACTGGATTGATTATTTTTGGGCACCATTTCTGGTGCAGTGTATCTGGCAAGAATTTTGACTTATCATGTAATTAACTTGCTAAATGTACAGTTTGGCTATGTAAGGGGCAAACTGTGTCATGAACGGTTGTTGAAAACTAGACAAATTTTGGTGTTGTGACACAATACAACATCATTGGTGGCCCTGTTCTTGATGTCTTGTGAGTTTATGAGTCTCATGTTGTATGTTTCATGCATAAATTCACTGGTTTCATGCTGTTTTATATGAGAAATGTTCTATGCATGTGTTTAATCATTTGTCTCCAAGCTGTGTGCATGTTTTCTTTTGACTCAAGATAGCTAAGGGTTGTTCAAGATTTTGGAATATAGTTTTTCTATATTGAATGTTTAATATCCTACCTTTGTTCAAGGAACAAATTAATAAATGTTTCAGGTTAATCATTGAGAAGGCATGTTGCAACAGGGATACCATTAAGAATGAATGAATAAATACCTAGTTTTTGGGAAGTATCTGTAAGGCAGGTGCTAAACAAGCCCCCTTGAAATCTAGTTATTAATATATGTTTATGCTAACCATTCACATGTGTATGTCTACTGACTCTGAGCCCTGGATAGGCACCAATCTAGTCTTGTATTTAGGTTGCAACCCAAAGTTTCAGTTTTGCATACAGACATAAAATCAAACTCAAACTTTTAATACAAACCTTTAGGACATTAGGAGTAGTTTAGGACCAAAATCCTCTGTCTCACAACTGAAAATAGGCCCAAAGCTAGCCCCTTTGCACTTATCTCATAGTTTTGGTCTACATAAAAGAGGATTTATCTACTTTGTGTCAACATCTGCCAGTTCACAAGCATATCTTATGGATGTTGAATAGGGAATACCCCCTTGGTTCAGCAGAGCCTAAAGAAGAAGAGGAGATATCTATAGAGTCTATCTCCTGTACTGTTGACCCTTGGCCTGGAAATCCTATTGATCAATGATGGATACCTTGTAGGGATAACTAGGAACAAGCATCCAGTCTAGGAAAAACACCAACACCATCTACTATATCAGTCAAACATTAGTGGGCTATGAGTTGCAATACTCTCAAATAGAAAGGCCATGTCTTGTGGTAGTTTTTGTTTCCCAAAAACCCTAACATTATATGCTTGCACATCCATTCAAACTTATTGCAAAAATAGATCCACTGAAGTACCTACTAAGCAAAGCAGCTCTCACACATCACCTAGCCAAATGGGTAATGCTCTTAAGTGAACACGACATTGAGTATGTAAACAGAAAAGCTATTAAGGGACAAGTCATTGTTGATCAATTAGCAGATGCACCATTACAGGACACCACACCAATGCCATTTGAATTTCCAGATGAATCCTTATTCAACATCTCAACACATTCCTGGAAGCTCTACTTTGATGGATCCTACACAAACCATGGATCGGGGGCAAGAATCTTGTTTGTAACTCCTCATGGTCACACCATTCCAAAGTCTTACCATTTGTTATTCCCATGTACCAACAACATAGCAGAATATGAAGCCTTAGTCATCAGTATCAAAATGGAAACAGAGTGGAAAATCAAAGAGCTACATGTCTATGGTGATTCTCAACTAATAATCAATCACGTCAATGATGATTACCAAACCAAAGATGAAAAGCTTGTCCCTTACAAGCGGATGGTTAATGACTTTAAGGAATACTTTGTGATTATCTCTTTTGAGTAGATACCTCAGATTGAAAACAAAGTAGCAGATGCCATGGCATCCATTGCCTCTCTTCTTGCGATACTAGAGAATGAGTCACGGTACGAGTTCTTAGTAGAAACTATTTGAAAATCAGCTTATGATCTTCCAGAGAACCATACCATATACCTTTTATTTGGATCTGATTCACCTTGGTATGGTAAGATTTACACTTACCTCAAAGACAACACCCTCCAACCTGACCTATCTTTAAAGTAATGACAAACCTTTATATGCCAAACCTCTCGCTATACCATTATTGTCGATACCCTATATCGACGTGGTCTAGATGGTACTTTACTCTATTGTTTAGAACAAGAAGAATCCATAACCACCTTACAAGAGGTGCACAAAGGGATCTATGGAACACACTCTAGCAGTCCTTCCTTAGCCAAGAAACTCATGTATTTGGGCTATTACTGGCCGAACATGGAGACAAATTCATACCAATTTGTGAAGAAGTGCAAGTAGTGCCAAATACATGGGAACCTGATACATGCACCAGTTCAAGAGTTGAGACCTTTTACTACACCTTGGCCCTTTTGCCAATGGGGACTTGACCTTGTGGGAAAGATTCATCCACCCTCATCCAATGGCCATAAATTCATCATAACTGCCATTGAGTAATTTACCAAGTGGATTGAAGCGGTTCCCCTCACCACCATTACAGGTAAGCAAATATCCTCATTTATCCTAAATTACCACCTCTGCAGATATGGAATTCCTTCATCCATTATCATGGATAATAGAAGACCCTTCAAAATCTAGGATGTCCAAGAACTTTGTGACCAATTCAAAATCCAACACCATTTCTCCTCACCCTATTACCCCCAAGGCAATGGTCAAGCTGAAGCATCCAACAAGACCATCTTGAAACTTCTCAAGAAGATAATCAACGATGCTGGTCGTGATTGGCACATCCAACTCAATCCCACTCTGTGCACCTACAGAACCAATATACGCACTCCCACAGGTGCCACACCTTACACCCTTGTCTATGGTTCAGAAGCTATACTCCCCATTAAGGTTGAATTGTGATCTCTTAGGGTGTCGTTAAAAGGTCTCATATCAGATGAAGAGTACAGAGTCTCTAGATTGCAAGAAGTAGAGTTGCTAGAGAAAAGGAGACAGAAAGCCTTTAAGCATCTCAAAGCATATCAACAAATGATGTCAAGAAGCTATAACCACAGGGTTCACCCAAGAGAATTCAAAGTTGGAGATCTTGTCCTTAAGGAAAATCCCCACAATCAGCAGGATAGGGAAAAGAAGGTTACGTTTGAACCCAACTGGCTCAGGCCTTATGTAATTGTAGCTGCTTATGGATCGGGGGCATATCAGTTGGCAACATCAAAGGGTGAGTTGTTCGATGACCCAATCAACAGTATGTATCTTTGCCGGTTCTATACCTAGGAGAACCCCAATGTAAGGGGGCATAAAATACAAAAAAATCAAAAAATCAAAAAAATACAAAAAAAAATCAAAAAATACAAAAAAATCATCCTTTGGTTAAAACCTGGCAAATAGGCACCTTGGATAGGTATCATGATGAAAACCTGGCAAACATGCATCATGTATACTTTCTATCTTTTCGTACAAATAAAAACAAGTGGTGAAAACTTGGTAAACAGATGTTACTTGTGATAAACTGCCTTCTCCATCTTTGGGAAACTAATCACCATGTGTCCATTCTTCCTCATGTCCCATTCGATCCATATCTATCCCATAATAAAATCATGACAGTAACCTATCATGGCTTGATACTCTATCTCTTTGTTCGCCTTGTCAACCAAGGTTTTATCCCATATCGTCCCCATCGTGTCAGCCTAGCATAGTGTCTCTCATTGGTATCCACGGTCCAAGTTCATGAACTACGTTGCCTCTACGCCATCACATAGGCAAGGCCATTATTCTAATGCGCCCCCGAGGCTCCCATAGTCCCATCCATCCCATTTCTTGTTGTCTTTCTTCTAGTCCATCCATGGTCTGTTAGGGTTTACCCCGAACTATGTTGCCTCTACGTCGTCACATAGGTAAGGCCATTTAGCAATGAGCCCCCAAGGTACTAGGTCAGTCCCTTAGGGTCCGTTTCACCAATAAGGATTGTGGAATTCTCACACCAAGCAAGCAAGTGCAAGCGAAACCTGCTCTTTTCAAATAGAAATCTTGATGCAAGGCATTAACCTATCCAAAGCAAAGCCAACAAACTCCTAAGGCCTTCTAAATGATTTTACACAAATTATGGAAAGAAACAAACACATCTAAATGCAAAAATGTTTTGTGGATTGGAAACATGGTTAAAATACAGGGTCTTGATTTTTTCTATCATGTCTTTCTATGCTACTCGAGGATACCAAAAGCTAGAGATGCTATGATGGGGGCATGATTATTTTATTTGTTTGTTGTTTGCAAATCAAACTTTAGTAATGTGATGCCTTATCTAAGGACATGATCGGCAAAAGATCATCGAGGACATCAAAGGTCCAACATGAAAGGGGTAATCCTTGTTTGTTGATACGCAATAAATACTCAGGTCATCTCGGTTCAATTATACCTCGATGCTTTTATTAACATGCTAAATCAAAATCCATGTAAGAAATACTCAGGTCATCTCGGTTCAAATTATACCTAGATGCTTGTATTAACATACAAAATTTTGAAAAAGTATCCAAAAAAAAATTGTCCAATGATGAAATAAGCACTTCAAAATACTTGCACCGTCAAGATGTCAAAAGCAAAGAATCCATTATACATCCATTCATACATCCATACATCCATATCCCATGCAAATAAAGATCCAAACCACAAAGTATCAAATAAAAGCTTGTGATTCCTTCTGTTGAGTCATTCTTCTATCAATCATTGTATCTCTTGTGAAACAGTTCTAGCTATCAATCTGAGCAGTGATCAAAATGCAAGTCCATTCTTAATCCATGCCAATCAAGTCAAGTCAATCTTTCACAAATGATCCAATCACAATCAGTGGTCTTGATCCTTGTCTGGTCGTAAACCAACTCAACCAGTTAATTAATCAATTGTTTTATACAGGATGTAGCATTGTCGAAATTAGACCAATACACGCATCTTACATGACATGCTTCATTTCCTGAAACCAGACACTATCCTTCATGTTGCTCTAGGGATCTATCATTCCCCACCTGCCGTGTTGGTCTAGGAATATAATATTCCCTGCCATGACAACACTATTGTATATCATTATCAGTATATTATTGGTTTACCACTTGATAGGGGCAATGCCTTGTTTGTTCTTGTATCATTTGTGCATACTTGCTTGCTTCCTTGTGTGTGTTATCATTCTATCTTACATCATGTATCTTTCAACTTTTTCTTCAAACCTAACCGAGTTTTCCCTTCGTCTTCGTGAGATTGTCCGTCTCACGCCTTCTGCCTTCTTCACATCCAATCTCCCAAAGGGGTATCGTATTGTCATAACCTATACCAGGGGCAAACTGGGGCATGTATCGTTATCATACAATCTATTCTTTGAAACAACATCATAAACTGCATTGCATCAAAGAGGGGCAAAATGTATATGCCTAAAAATGACACAATTTGGTCTAAATAAATATTCTTAATATTTATTCCCTTCTAATTCTTCTATCAATAAATAAATAAACAAATTTATTTATTTGATTCACATTCCTCTAAGTTAATTAAATATCAAAATATTTAATTATCTCTTCTAAAGTCAAAATTAAATAAAATCCTTTATTTAATTAAATTCTTCCAAACAATTAAATAATTCTTAATATTTAATTAAATCAAATTCATTCTTCCAAATTTGAATAAATTAAATTAAATTTATTTAAATCCTCTCAATCTCTAAAAATAAAATAAATCAAATATTTTATTTATTCTTCCAAATCATGCACAACAATTAAATAAATTTATTTATTTAATTTGCTTTCTTATCTTCAAATTCTTCAAATATCTTCCAAATCTTCTAAAAATAAGTCTTCTTCTTCATGCACACAAAATTAAATAAATTATTATTTAATTTCTCTTAAATCATGCAAAAGCAAATCTTAAGTTGAGTTAACTATTCAATTGACCTTGTTTTTATCAATATCTCTTAAATTAGAAAAAAACTTTCTAATTTATGAAAAGCATATCTTATCTTTAGAAAACAAAGTGATTAACTCAAATAAAACAGCTTTTGTGTGACACTTGTCTTCTTCTTATTCGTTGCACGTTCCTCATCTATTCTCAACCGTTGATCTTCTCAAGTCTTCTATACCATTGATCTTATTTCTCCCAAGTCTATAAATTCAATCCTGTTCTTCCATTCTATCCATCCAAGCTTTAAGTATCATTACTCTACAGGAATTACAGGGCGCCTTTGGCACCAATTCCTTCATTGCTTGTGATCAGATTCACTACAACGCACTATACATTACTACCATCATTGTGAAGCTTCTCTTCATTATGACATTACCATAGCCATTCTCAATGGACATTCTTGACAAAGCAAAGAAGTGCACTCATTGAGGGCCCTTTTTCATACACACAAGAATGATTTTTGATAGGCAACCAATGGAAGTTTTGATCTAAGGAAGGTTTTCTTTTGTTATTTGATCATTGTTATTGAATTTCCTTAGTTCACTATTTCAGTGTAGTTTTGGGTATTTGCTATTGTTTATCATTGCATATTCAATGTTGAACCAAATTTACCCTAACACTTATAAATGGTGGTGCTAGTCTAAATATCTATTCTTTAAAGCTGTTGAAATAGTTGGGATATACTGCAGATGTTATTGATCCTTCAAAAATCATGACCATCTAAGCCTATGATGACATAGGATGAGAATCTGAAGGAGCCATACACTTACCAATTCTAGTGCGTCTTGCTTTAGTGGAAACCCAATGTTAGGTACTAGACCTTGACGTCCCATACAACATTATCTTTGGTCACCCATGGATTCACACCATGCAGGCCATACCCTCAACTTACCATCAATGTTTGAAATTCCCCTATAAAGGTACATAAGTTACCATTCCTGCAGATTTGAACCCTTTTGAATTCTGCTGCACCATGCAAGGTAGATATCCAAATTCTAATCAATTGCCTAAAAATGAAGCAGCCCAACCCTCATCCTCATATGTCGATCCATAAACATTAGTCACACAACCTCCTAAACATGACATTCCTGAGGTCAATGTTCAGTACAAGTATGTGGGGTTCAGAGAATATGACTTTTAGAACTCTTGTTGTGTAGGGAACTTGCCTTTATCACTTAAGTCCTATGGAAAACCTTCTTTCGTGAAAGCAAGTAAAAAGAAGGCCACCAAAACCTTGCATCCAACAATTTGCATTCATGAGCGCAAATTAGAAGATGAACACATTGAAGACATATCCTCTTGGGCTTTCCAAGATTAGAAAGAACCAGTGATACTACCTATGGAAAAGTACAACAATGGTCACTGTACTGTCAAAAATATGGGATATATAGGACAAGGTGGACTTGGACTCCATGAGTAAGGAACTATAGAACCCATATCTATCACCATAAAATTTAATAGAAATGGATTGGGATTCGGAAAGGAGGTACCCCAATCCTCAGATATCTAGTTTATACTCGATGAAGTTGTTAAAGCTTTTCCTACAGATAAAGCTTCTATGGAGGATACCATTGATGACTATCACCTTCACCTTACTAATCTCTTCAATGAAAATTCCATATTTATGATCTCATCTATTTCCCTCACATCAAAGACCAAAACACAATCTGTTTCCCTTGTACATCTGGAACTAGCTAATTGGGACCAACAAGGGCCTCCTGTTCTAGATATCTTTCAGAATGATGAAGCAATAGCATAATTAATGGGACTTAGAGATGGTATACCCCAAGGTGATCATAAGGAAGGTTTTGTAAAGGATCTCTCTCTTATCACCTATTTCAGGGAGAATGTCAAATCATTCAGTCACAAAAGTATAAATAAAATAAATTGATCCCCAATGAAAACCACTCTGTGGAAGCTTCTGATCGTAAAATAGTAAAAAGAAAGGATGCATCCAATGGTGAAAACCTCTTTGAGGTACCTAAGGATGAATAATTTGACCTTCCCCCACAATTGAAGTATCAGGAGAAGCCTTCCTTATTAGTTAATAAATCACAAGAAATGAACCTGGGCACAATGCAGAATCTGAAGATAACCTTCTTAGTAGCTTCTCTATCACAACAAGACTAAAAGGAGTTCACTAAATTCTTTCAGCAAAGGGGAATTAATTTTTCTTGGTCCTATGTCAACATGCCAGGATTAAATCCTGCATTAGTAGTCCATCATATTTTAATCTTACCTGGAGCTAAACCTATCAAGCAAAAGTTGCACAAAATGCACCCATAGATAGCTTTATCAGTTAAAGATGAGCTCAAGAAACTCTTAGATGCTAAGTTCATCTGGCCCATTGATTATATAGAGTGGGTCTCCAACCTTGTCCCTATTGCTAAACCAAATGGGGGCATCCACATTTGTGAAGATTTTAGAGACTTAAATAAGGCCTATCCAAAAGATAATTTTCCTTTGCCCAACATCGACATCATAGTGGATTTAACGATAGGCCATGAAATGCTTTCCCTCATGGACAATTTTTTTGGCTACAACCAAATAATGATAGTGCCCAAGGACTAAGATAAAACAACTTTCAGATGTCCTTGGGGCAACTACTGTTGGTAGGTCATACCCTTTGGCCTTAAGAATGTTGGTGCTACATACCAATGAGTGATGGCAGTTATCTTCCATGATCTATTTCATACCATTATGGAAGATTACATCGATGACCTCTTAGGTAAATCTATAAGAGTAGATCACTTGAAAGTGTTGGAGCAGATATTTGATCGAAATATCAACTAAGGCATCTTGCTTCACCACCTATGTTGATGCCTTCAATCACTGGGAAACCTCTATTGCTTTACATATCCACTACATCAGCAACCTTGGGGGCACTTCTTGCATAAAATGACAACTCAAGAAAAGGATAGGCCATTTACTAAATTAGCCATACCTTGGTATGATATGAGATAAACTATACCCCTATGGAAAGAGCTTTTATAGCAGTAGTGTTCTCTTCCCAAAAGTTGCAGCACTATATGTTAAACCAACATACAAAGCTTATATCCAAGGTAGATCCTCTGAAATACCTTTTCTCGAAGGCTACTCTTATAGGACATCTTACAAAATGGGTAATGATTTTAACTCAGTTTGACATCGAATATGTGGATCAAAAGGCTATCAAAGGGCATGTAATTGTAGATCAACTAGTAGAGGCTCCACTAACTGATACACACCCCATGCTGTCTAATTTTCTATATAAAGGGATTTTCAATCTCTCTACATCTATTGAGTGGAAATTATACTTTGATGGGTCATACACACAACATGTCTCCAGAGCAGGCATCCTCTTCATCATCCTACAAGGTGATTGTATTCCAAAATCATATAAGCTAGATTTCCCATACATTAACAACATAGCCAAATATGAGGCATTAATCACTGGTCTCTGAATAGTTATCCAATGGAATATCAAACAACTTTTGGTCTACAAAGATTCTCAACTTGTTATTCACCAAGTCACAGATGAATATCAAACTAAGGATGACAAGTTGATGCCTTATAAGAAGATGGTGGATGAATATAAACAACACTTCTACAATCTTTCATTTGATTAGATCCCCAGAGTTAACAACAAGGTTGTTGATGCAATAGATACTATTGGGTCTCTATTAGATATGCCAGCCAACATACAAAACTATGAGTTCCTAGTGGAGCAGCTACTTATCCCATCTATTGATATTCCGCAAACTGAGATGATCTGTGGGCTTTTTGGTCCCAACTCAACATGGTATCAGGATATCTACAATTACCTTCATAACAACACCCTCCCATTTGATTTAACATCAATGCAAAAGAAAACCTTCATCTGCCAAGCCTCTCATTTCACCATCTTAGGAGATACACTATACCAACGGAGTCTTGATGGTATCCTCCTCAGATGTTTAAACATGGAAGAAGTCAAAACTGCTTTAAGAGATATACTCAAGGGTGTCTATGGAGTGCATTCCACCGATCTAAACCTAGCAAAGAAATTTCTTCGAACTGAATATTTTTGGCCCATAATGGAACAAGAGGCCAGCCAGTTTTCCATAAAATGTCTTCAGTGTCAATAGCATGGAGATCTGATTCATGCACTTGCTCATCAACTACAACCAATGACCAATCCATGGCCATTTTCACAATGGGGTCTTGACCTTGTAGGAAAGATACATCCCTCCTCTTCAAATGGGCATAAATTTATAATTACCACCACTGAGTATTTTACAAAGTGGGTGGAAGCTATTCCCATGACCTACATAATTGGCAAGCAAATTGCTAAATTTACCTTGAATTAATCATCTGCTGATATGGAATCCCTATGGCTATAGTAACTGATAACGGTAAACCATTCAAAAGCTAAGATGTCCATGCCTTGTGCACCCAATAGCATATCCAACATTTGTTTTCCACACCGTACTATCCCCAAAGCAACGGCCAGGATGAGGCTTTGAATAAAACAATCCTTAGAATACTCAAAAAGATAGTCAATGAAGCCAATCGTGATTGACATCTCCAACTTAATCCTACCCTTTGGGTCTACCGAACAAGCATTCAAACTCTAATAGGTACCACTCCCTATGCTTTAGTATATGGATCTGGAGCCATTTTACCTATAGAGGTTGAGATCCCATCACTTTGTGTCTCCGTGTAGCATCTGATAGATGAAGAAGAGTATAGAGTATCGTAGCTACATTAATTATAACTTCTAGATGAAAGGTGCCTTGCAGCATTAAATCATCTCCAAGTCTACCAGAACTGAATACATCATAGGTACAACAAGAAAATAAAAGAAAGGCGGATCCAAGTAGGTTACCTAGTCCTAAAGGGAAATCATAGAAACTTGCAAGACAAAGAAAAGAAAGGAAAGTTTGAACTAACTGGTTGGGCCCTTTCATCACCATAGTAGTATATGGATTAGGGGCTTACTCCCTAGCAACACTTGAAGTAATTCCTCTTGATGAACTCCTCAACAGTGTTCATCTCAAGAAATTCTATGCCTAATCCTTGGGAATATCTTAGTAGAAAATAACAAAAAATTAAAAGAATAGAAACATAACAAAACAATCGAATAATAACAAAAAATGTTCATCCTCTAGTGAAAACCTGGTAAACAGGTGCCTTGGATAAGTACTATAGTGAAAATTTGGCAAATAGGCACTATGTGTAAGGGTTAGCACTACCATCTATTTGTTCTCTTTCATCCATACATATCATTCCGTGATAAAACCCATCCATCCATAATAAAACTTGTTGACCCTCACATTCCCCATTGTCCATCTATCATGGCTTAGGAATTGGTTAGTGTCAAGTGTTATATCCCCATCTCATCCATAGTCAGTTTCCTCCACCATCAATTCCATCCATAGTCATTCCTCCTCTCCATAATAAACACCCTTTACTGGAATGGGGCATGTTTCCTTAACCTAAGGCTAGGAATGGATCCTCATTTACACCAAAGGTATTTTTCACACTTTCTCTCATCATTCAGACACCATCACCCATCAACATCAACTCTTAACCTTCATCACTATTCTAACCCATCTATTAATAATCATACATCAACACTATCATTATCCCCATCAATCAATCCATTTCATCACATTACCTAGAACTACATATCATCATCATCATCATCTCAATCTTAAAGTATCTTGAGCCTGTGGATATGGCTATGTAGGTAGTCTAGAATACGAAGGAAGTATCTAGTACTTAGGTACATAAGATATCATCATTTCACCTACCCATTCTCATCATACTTCAACCATCTCATCACATACACCTAGAACTACATATCATCATTCATCATCATCATCGTAATGTGCCTTGATCCCGTGGATGCAGGGTATGTAGGTAGTCTAGAAAATGAAGGATGTATCCAGTACTCAGGCACATACAATACACCCCATCATCCATCTCAACCCATAATAAATTCATCTTGTCACTTCATCAATTTACCACTTAGACATTACTAACTCAGGCAGGACCAAAACTATGCATCTTTCTGGAAGCTACAAGTACTTATCAAATCTAAAACAAAAAAACCTACTCCTAAAAAACAATGTGTCTCCACATATCATTTGCCTATATCTAGGGATATCCATACATCCTGGATTGAAAGACTTTAACAGATACATCTTCCTTACAATAAGGCCTCAAATCTTTCTAGAATACCCTCTTTTGGCAAGAAAACTTTTTGGTTGTCTATTTATTTTATCAGTGGGTCTTTTTTTTTTTCTTTTTTTGCTTTATCTTTTGTCCCTTTTAAATTAGACATTCAAAACTACCTTGATCTTTTTATATCTTGGTATGTTGCGATACTGTATAAATTGGGGCATAGTCATTGCTTTCATATGCCATGTTTAAGGGATGACTTTATTATCCTATTAGGTCTACTATTTATCTTGTGTGTGTTGGGATTAGCATCTTGTATATCAGTACCTTTTACATCTAAGGCTTTCCAAAGAACTTTGCACAAAGACTATTCTACGCTAAGACTATTTTCCATTCACTTACCTGACAAGATTCTATTTTATTGATTAGTAAAAAAATCAAACCGTTTGTATGCAGAGTCAACAGTCTTATGCATGGGATACATAGCCACCCTGGTTCTCATACCTTGGTGTATAATATCCATATGTTATATCAAAATAAAGGATTGCTCTATTATACATATTAGTGTAACTTCTCACATTCAATCATATGTTCTTGCCTCATCATCTGATTCTCAATTGTGTGTTAATCATTTGTCCATCATAATTGTCTTTGTTAAGCAATCATTTCATAATTTTCCTCCTCACTTGATTATATTTGTTTAGTTTAATCAATTGTTTCGTCATAACTACTCATAAATACATCATTCCATCATCCATCCTTTTATCTTCTCCATTCTTTTCTATGTTGTTCTCCATCCTCTATCTCCTTTTTTTCTTCATATCCATTCATTTCAACAGTACACCCATATTCTTCCAATTCATCTGTCCTCTCGAGGGGACATCATTCAACCTATTCTACTAGGTACTTCTACCTAACTGGGGCATCATCATTTCTATTTGTTATTTTAAACCAATATCTTCTTCTATCCAACATAGCACTATGTTTTAAACTTCTTTGAAATTATGTTACTTTGCAACACCATCTCAAAGAGGGGTAAAATGTAGACACGTAAAACTAACTCGTTTCTAGATCATATGTGCACCTGCCATACTTCAAATTAATTAAATAATTCTTAATTATTTGATTAAGTCCATCAATTAATTTATTCCTCCATGTTAATTAAAAAATGCTGATTATTTAATTAAATAAATTTATCCTCCATGTCAATTAAATAATTCCAATTATTTAATTAAATCAATTTCCCTCCATTTTAAATAAATAAAATAAAATAATTTATTTAATTAGTCATTTTCCTCCAAAATGAATTAAATTTAATATTTAATTCATTTAACAAATGTGCATGAAATTAAATAATTTATTTATTTAACTTCCTATTATTCCCTCTCATCCATATTTCACTCTTAATCAAGTAATATAACTAATCAATCAAATTAGTTAACTAAATCAATCAAATTAGTTAATTGTTTAGTCAACTCAATTAACTAATGAATCAATTTAGTCAACTAGTTAATCAATTGAGTTCACTGATCAATCAATTTAGTCAACTCTCAATTTAGTCCATTTCATTGATCAATTAATTTGGTCATCTGATCAATCAATTCAGTCAACTCCTTAATCAGATCTATTAACTCCCTTGATGCATGAGAAGGGTAGGACACTTGTCCTCTTCTGATTCATGCACATTCTCTCAAACATCCTCAACCATTGATCTTTCTGATCATCTAGAGGTCAACCGTAGATTTTCTATCTCACAGGTCTATAAAAAGAGCCTCATTCTCCATTTCTCAGGATCTCTCATTTTAGTAAACTTATGATGTGGCTATAATTCTCAGGAGATCATATTCATGCTTGGCAATATAGAGCAATCCACATTCCATAGAGCAAATAGAAAATTGACTCAAGATTTGGGTGCTATCTCGGTATCACTCAATTCATTTGGTTTGTTTGTGTGTGTTTGAAGGTAGTTTGCATTGTGTTGTGTGTTTCTTTTCTCTTATTTTCATGTTCAGATTTTAACCAATACAGTTTGCACTTTTATCAAACAGAAGTCTACATGCAAGCTTCTTCTTGTAATGTCAACAAATAAAAGTAAGTATCCCAACACATAACAATTCTTTAAGTTTAAGGACATCTAATATGGTACCCCATGGTCTGTACCATAACATTTCTAGTTCAACATGATGTCAAAAGAAGATTGTATGGTTCCCCACAACCTCACATTAAAATCATTTACTACAATATGTCATCAATTGTCCAATTAAACTTGTATTTCGAGCTCCATCTATATAGGTAGTAAATCCTATATAGGAATTGGTCAACATGAGCTAATGTGCAAGATCCTACTGATGAGTTCCTAGGAAATTTTTGTGAAGGTTCTAGACTTCTAGTGCTTGAATCTTCCATAAACTTTCTAATAAGGTGTAGATCTCGTTCAAACCATCAATGATGAAGGTAGCATGGATGTTGTAGGTGCAACTCAACAATGAGAAGTACAGCATTATCAAGTCATCAAATGCTTAAAAAACTCATTATGTTTGCACAATTTAATGTACAATTTTAAAAAATTGTCACACTTCAAATGGTTATGTTACTATGGAATGAAAACAAACACTTATTACAGCTCTCATTTTATCTCACAAATTTGTGACATGTTTACATTCATCACAAAATTGTGCCAGATGCACTGACAGAATCTTATCTTAAAACTAGTTTCAACAATGGTCATACTATCAACTATTTTAGCTAAAACAATAACTACCATCAACTTGCACATAGGCCATCTAAATGTTTTGTTCAAAGTTATAGGACAGGTAATTGGGCTGAAAGGAAGGTTTGCACCAATCAACTGAAAAAATAAACAATCTCATGCAGTTTAAGAAAGATATTTAAGAAGAAAGCTAGTTGTGTGTTGATTATAATCTTGGTATAAGAATACTAATTTCAATGCTGCAAAGAGCATGGAAATATTCTTCATAAAATTCACTGGACCCCACACTTAACATCATGTAGCATGCTGTTATTTTAATTTGTGATTTCAGTGCACCTGCCACCATTTCTCCCATGCAGTTTAAGATAGATATTTAGGAAGAAAACCAACTAAGAAAGAAACAAATTACATTATCTTTTCTCGACATAATTGATGAAAGAAATGTTAACAAACTAGTAGCATTTCTGAGGAAATTTACCTATAAAATTCTGCAAATAAGTCTTTATCACTGATGTATGCAAGGAACTTTACAACCTGAAATAATATGAGACAATAAATTAGTGTGTACAAAATCACTGGACAAGAGCCAACATTTAAGCATCTCAGACTGAAAGGCAAGACAAACCTTTTCAATTGTATCTTCAATAACTTCATCACTCAATTTTTCACTACTACCTTTTTTTCAAAATATTGTCACACAATGTGGCAAGCAGTTCAGCACTTGTACTTCCTACAACTCCCTTGTTAAACAACACCTCAAATGCTTCATTCAGTGTCTGTAAATGGAGTTATGAATCCATAAGAAATGTGCTTAAACATTCTACATAAAATCTGTAAGCTTAACTCAGCCACATTAACAAGCAAAAGGACAATAAGAAAATTATACTTTCACTTACCCTGTTGAAAAGGTAATGGTTCATAAAACATTCATTGACATATTGCAAGTACTTGTCATGTAATTCAATAAATTTTCTCATGAATGAAGATAAAGACAAGTTAATATTCTACAAAATACATCGAGCAATGAAATTGTGTGCATATATACATGAAAGCTAATCTCATTGTGAAATGTCTGACATATACAAAATTCACAAGGCCATATCTTAGGCTTCATTGCTACAACATTTAAATGCCATGAATTCTATTCCATGTATTAGAAGTTACCGCAGTAAAAGAGATGCAAATAAGAGTTTACCTGCTCCTGTGCACCAACCATGTCCTCATTTTTTGCAGAGTAGTATGAATGTCAGCTAGCACCTAAGTAATGAAAATTTAAAATCTACTTTCAAATAAAACTTGAGAAATTAATCTGATCATAGACTAATGAGAAAATAGATCAAACTAGCTACTATTGCAAAATTACCTTTTTATTGGTGGCTGCATCTTCTGCATGCTTAACTTATGATGTCCCCTTACCAGTGTTGGAAATTCAAATCTGGAGCACATACTCCACCCTCCAACTACCCCATCAGAGATCTCCTTGGGATCTCTCTCCTCCCACATTGACCAAGGAGTTAATGCCATTCAGTTGGCACTGCAAACCGAATTGAATGTTGGTCAGCTTCTTTATTGCTGTAGGTGAGTTTGAATTCTGAGTTTGAGTGGGAGAATTTTTTGTGTGAAGGGATAAGACAAAAAGGAGGGAATGATGTGTAGAATAGTAGAAGAGGAAGTAGAAGAAGCAGCAGTAGTAGAGAATGTTTTTGTGTTGAACAATAGTTCTAGAAGTTCTGTGAGTGTGTGCAGGGGAGCAACAAATAGCTCCAAATAGTTGTAGTTTTGTGTGCAGCCCTAGATTGCTGTAGATCAAGTGTAGTATCATTAGTTAGGTGTTTAAGTCTAGAAATCATTTGTAAATGTTATTTTTTTCTGATTTAATAGAACAAACAAGAGTTTGCCCAAACAACTGTGTCTCCTTTTCTTTCTATTTTTTGTTATTCCACATTTTTTGTGTGTGTGTTTGGGATTTGAAAATCCTATAGTTTGGTATCAGAGCACCAAAAGGCCCTAAGTCTTGAGTGAGTTGGGCATTTGTTTTCTCAGTATTTAAATTTTGTTTGCTAGGAGACATGGCTGGAGAAGAGAGCAAGAGTTGGCAGCAGCCACCATAATTTAATAGACAAAACTATGATGTTTGGGCAAAGAAAATGAAGACCATAATGGTTGCAAATGATTTATGGGAGCTTGTGTTTAATGGGTTCAATGATGTGACTAACACACCTACATATGCAACTCTCACAAACAACCAAAAGACCCAGCTAAATGAGACAAGGAGGAAAGATGCAAAAGCCCTTAGTTTGATTGAGGCAGCCTTGATAGAGGCTATTTTCCCTATAATAGCAACAACTAACTATGCAAAATAAGCATGGAAAATATTGCAAAATAGTTACAAGGGAACTGACAAAGTTAGATCAGTGAAACTCTAGCTATTTAGGAGAGATTTTGAGACCCTATAGATGAAGGACAGTGAGTCCATTTCAAATTTCCACACAAGGGTTTCCACCTTGGTTAATCAACTAAGGATAAATTGAGAAACCATGGATGAGCAAAGGATTATAGTGAAAATACTTAGAAGTCTACCCCCTAGATTTGATCCAATAGTTATTACCATAGAAGGACCAAAGACCTCTCAAAAATGGCACTTGATGAGCTGATGGGTTCACTGCTAACCCATGAGCAACACCTAAATAGGTCTACAAATTCTTCCCATGAGTAAGGTTTCAAAGCTCAAGCCAACTCAAGAGGCAGCGGGAGAGGTAGAAATAGCTCCGGACGAAGCTCAAGAGGCAAAGGTAGAGGCATATCTGGATGTGGAAGTGTTGGAGAAGATAGCTTAGGATGAGCACACAACCAAGAGGGTGCAAGCAGTTCTCAGTCCAGCTCCGGACAAGTCAAGAAGAACAACAACTCTAGTCAGAAGTTTGACAAGAGCAATGTTGAATGTTATTATTGCCATAAGTTTGGTCATTATACAAGTGAGTGCTGGAAAAATCAACATGATCAGTCCAAGCAAAGTGTTGATGGAAAAGGGTGAATGCATCATTTATGAGAAGGATGGAAGCAAGAAAATACTTGCAGTAGTGAGGTTATAAATGTGTTTTTCAGCTTAATCTAGAATTGTACTTGTCAAGTTCTAGATGGCTCCGGACGGCTTCGGAGTCAACCAAATGGCATCTACAATAGTGACTCAGTAGTCAGCCTTCAAGAAAGTCATTCAAGACCCCTCAAATCTTTGGCATCTTAGGTATGGACACTTAGGTTATGCTGGTTTGAATCTTTTGTCAAAGAAAGGTATTGTTAGAGGTTTACCAACTATTGTAGAGCCTAGTGGTAAATGTGAAGCCTACATTTTAGGAAAGTAGCACAAGCCACCCTTGCAATCAGGGCATTCTAGAAGGGCAAGAGCAACATTGATTATGGTACACACTAATTTGTGTGGCCCTATGCAAATAATTTCTATTGGTAAGAGCCAATAATTTATGACCTTCATAGATGACTACAGCCGTAAGACATGTGTTTATTTCTTACAACATAAATCTGAAGCATTTGACAACTTTAAAGTGTTTAAGGCCCATACTGAAAAGGAGAGTGGACATTTCATCAAGGTCCTAAGGTCAAATAGAGGAGAAGAGTATACCTCCAATCATTTTGTGAATTTTTCTAAGTAACATGGCATTAAGAAGGAGCTAACAACAACCTATACTCCACAACAAAATGGAGTGGCTTAGAGTAAAAACAAAACCATTGTGGAGATGGCAAGAAGTATACTCAAATCCAAGAGACTCCCAAATGAATATTGGGGTGAAGCTGTAGCAACAATGGTATATTTGATAAAAAGAAGTCCTACAAAGGTAGTTTGTGACAAGATTCCACAAGAGGTGTGGACAAAATGCAAGTAGAAGGTTGAGCACTTGAGAGTGTTCGGGTGTGTGGCATATGCACTCTTGCCAAAAGAGAAGAGGCAAAAGTTGGATGACAAGGGTGAGAAGTGCATCTTCACAGGCTATAGTGAAGAGTCCAAAGCCTACAAGTTGTATAACCCCATCACTAAGAAAATAATTATTAGCAGAGATGTGGAGTTCTTAGAGAACGAGTCATGGGATGGTTTGATAAATACTGATAGCTCTGGACAGCTCTCGACAACACTGATTGATGAAGAAAAGGAGTATGAACAGCTCCCGACAACTCCAGAGAGCTCATGACATAGACCATAGACAAGCACAGAGCTCTATACATAGAGTTCTGAATAGCTCCAGACCATTCTTGGCATAGACAGAGAGCTCTAGATAGCTCCAGACAGGATATGCACAACATAGCAGTAGCAATAGTGAGAGTTCAAACCCCACTCTTGCCTCCCTAGTGCCAAGAAAGACCAAGAGTCTAAGGGAGATCTACCAAAATGAAAGGTATGATGAAAAGTTTGACGAAAGTATGAATTTTACATTATTTTCTCATAGTGATCTAATTTATTTCGAGGATGCTATGAAAGAAAAGAAGTGGTGTGAATCCATGGATGAGGATATAGATACAATAGAGAGGAATAGAACATGGGAGCTAATTGATTTGCTTCCCAACAAGCAAGTCATTGGAGTGAAATGAGTCTATAAGACCAAGAGCAATGCTAATGGAAGAATAGAAAGGCATAAGGCAAGATTAGTTGTCAAGGGATACAAATAGTAGTTTGGGAGAGATTACGATGAGACATATGCTCTTGTTGCAAGGATGGAAACTATGTAGGCAGTTATAGCAATCGCAGACCAACATAAAAGGAAGGTGTATCAAATGGATGTGAAGTCTGCCTTGTTGAATGGAGTGTTGAAAGGCAAAGTGTATGTGGAGTAGCCACCTAGTTATGAAGTTTCAGGTCAAGAAAATAAGGTATACATGCTGAAGAAAGCTCTTTATGGGCTAAAGCAAGCACCATGGGCATGGTACAATAGGATTGACTCATATTTGTTGAATAATGGCTTCAGCAAAAGTGATGGTGAGCCCACTCTTTTTATCAAGATAGCTGATGGTAAAATTTTAATTGTTGTCTTGTATGTTGATGACTTAGTTTTTACTAGAGATGATGATTTCCTCATTGCTGATCTTAAAGAGACCATGAAAAGAGAATTTGAGATGACATACTTAGGTCTCCTAAGGTATTTTCTAGGCATAGAATTAAAACAAATGCATGATTGTATATTTATCTTTAAAGCAAAGTATGCAGTAGAGATTTTGAAAAGGTTCAGGATGCAAGATAGCAAGCCTTCCCCTACACCAACAGCTATAGGTCTAAAGTTGAGCATGGAGGACAACAACAATGAAGTGAACCCAACCCTCTACAAGAGTATGGTTGGAAGTCTAATGTATTTGACTGCTACTAGGCCTCATATAATGCATAGTGTAAGTCTGATTTCATGATTTATGGAGACTCCAAAAGAGTCACATTGGCAAGAAGGTAAAAGAATCCTAAGATATGTGAATGGAACCAAAGGATATGGCATTTTTTATAGTGCAACAAATGTTTTTGGGATGGTTGGTTATGCAGACAGTGATTGGGCAAGGAGTGTAGATGATAGGAAAATCACATCTGGATATGTGTTTCACTTGGGATCGGGACTCATTTCATGGGCTTCCAAGAAACAACCCATAGTTTCCCTATCTATAGCTGAGGCTAAGTATGTAGTAGATAATACAATAGCATGTCAAGCTATTTGGCTAAGGAGGATGTTAGCAGATTTGAAGGAAGAACAAAAGGATGGAACAACAATATTTTGTGACAATACTTCAACAATTGCTTTCACAAAGAATCTAGTTTTTCATGGGAGAAGAAAGCACATTGAAATTAGGTGTCATTTCATAAGATAATTAGTTGAAAATAGTGAAATCAAAATGAAATTTTGTAGGTCTGAACAACAGCTTGCATACATTTTTACCAAACCATTAAGCAAGGAAAACTTTGAACATCTTAGAGATAGCTTAGGCGTTGTGGACAGCTCCAGTTTTAGTTCTGGAAAGAAAGCTCTAGATAGCTCCAGAGACACAGCATAAAAGAGGTTTGTGGCTCTAGATTTAGGGGGAGTGTTGGAAATTCAAATCTGGAGCACATACTCTACCCTCCAACAACCCCATCAAAGATCTCCTTGAGATCTCTCTCCTGCTGCACTGACCAAAGAGTTAATGCCATTCAGTTGGCACTGCAAACCAAATTGAATGTTGGTCAGCTTGTTTATTGTTTTAGGTGTTTTTGAATTCTGAGTTTGAGCGGTAGAATTTTTTGTGTGAAGGAATAAGACAAAAAGGAGGGAATGAAGTGTAGAATAGTAGAAGAGGAAGTAGAAGAAGCAGTAGCAGTCGAGAATGTTTTTGTGTTGAACAACAGTTCTATAAGTTTTGTGAGTGTGTGCAGGCAGTAGCAGATAGCTTCAAATAGTTGTAGTTTTGTGTGCAGCCCCAGATTGCTACAGATCAAGTGTATTATCATTAGTTTGGTGTTTAAGTTTAGAAATCATTTGTAAATGTTATTTTTTTTCTGATTTAATAGAACAAACAAGAGTTTTCCCAAACAACTATGTGTCTCCTTTTCTTTCTATTGTTTGTTATTCCACATTTTTTGTGTGTGTTTGGGATTTGAAAATCCTACAACCAGTTACATGCTACATAGTAGAAAAGCATAGTAAGAAACCAATCCACACATAATTTACTCATCATCTATAGAAATATTTTTAGGAAATAAGGTTTACATTAAATAAATTAGGTTTAGGTAGTTAGTTGGGTGGGAAGTTATTCCCATAGGTAGTTTATTCCCTAGAAAAATAAAGCTTTATAAGCTATTGTATGGAATGTAAAAATAATGAAATATTATATGAAATTCCACTTTATTGTTATTATCATTTACAATGTGAATCTTCAATTTTGTATTTCAATTTTGGCTCTACCAAAATCTACAAAAAAATCTTGAGAATTTAAAACTGGATGTTTTAGCATATTTCCAATCAAAATGTATACCTACATGAAAATCCTAGCCACAGGTTCCAGGCCTTCAGGTTTCCTAAAACTACAAAATATCTCATTGGGCGCAATAAAAACCTAGATGCTTATATTTGTGAAGAATCTATCCAAAATTTGTTAGGTGTTGAACATAAAATCCAGAATCAATAATATAGTATAGAATAAGAGGACAATCTATTGCTAGCCTCTCCATCACTGTTGCAAAATGTTTTAAGCAGCCAAAATTGTATTAAGAAACCTGCAACTTTCTACCATTATGTCTTACATAGTAAAGGAGATTGTCTTTGCCTTGCAACAATAATTCATTCTTTGGTGCTTCACAGAAATAAGGTTGATCATTGCAATTTTGAGGAGTATAATAATAGGTGTTCCATTGCATAGAAGGGAGGCAAAGCATACCCAGCACTGCACCAATCTTCTACCAAGCGTAAGGTGTTTAAATATATATTGGGCCATTTTGTTAATGTTGATTGTTGTTACTTTATGGAGACTTTGTCTAATTAGGGATTTATGGTTTGGAGATAGTCATTTGTAGTCATTGAAAATTGTAGATCACACTTTTGGTTGCATTTGATGTTATTGTAAGGAGAAATAAGGATTTTTTGTAAGGGTACATTATCGGCTGAATTCGACATCCAGTTTTTTGTCTTTTAATATGGCCACACTTGTATCAAATATCATTTGTACTCTTGAGGCCATGCATGTTACACCTAATAGATCTTTTAGAGGCTCACATGAGGCATCAAGTGAATAAAGTGTAACAATATTTATTGGAGGAAGGAGGATCTTCATCATCCTGAGTTAGCTTCTCCCTCAGGGATGATTTGATGCATTAGAAGCACCAATGTTTATCTCCAGTCTCTTCAAAAGTAAGAGGGGATGAGACAATAGAATGTTTATCTCCAGTCTCTTCAGGAGTAAGAGGGGACAGGACAGTGGTTTGTTGGTTTGTTGGTTTGCTACAAATCTATTGTTTTTTGTGTGTGGTATCTATGGATAGTTGAGTGTGTCTCACTTCACAGGATGATGAGTTGGTGTTGAGTAATCATACATTTACCTCAACAGAGAAGTTTAGATTGATGATGGAGTGGTTTTAACATTACTTAGACAAAGAAGTTTAAGTTGATGTTGCCGATTTGGTCATTTACCTAGACAGTGGAGTTTGGGTCAATGTAGAGTTGGAAATTTGCCTAGACAATGGAGTTTGGGCTGATACAGAGTTGGACATTTGCCTAGATAGAAGAGTTTAGGCTGATGTAAATATGGTTAATCAGATATTTACCTAAAGAGGAGGACTTTAGGTTGATACTGATACAATATTTCTTTTGTTTTTCTCTTTTGTAATGTAAACCTTAAAGGCGGGTTGTTAGGAAATAAGGTTTACATTGAATAAATTAGGTTTAGGTAGTTAGTTGGGTGGGAAGTTATTCCCATAGGTAGTTTATTAATGAGAAAAATAAGGCTTTATAAGCCATTATATGGAATGTAAAAACAATGAAATATTATACAAAATTCCACTTTATTGTTATTATCATTTACAATGTGAATCTTCAATTTTGTATTTCAATTTTGGCTCTACCAAAATCTACAAAAAAATATTGAGAATTTGAAACTGGATGTTTTAGCATATTTCTAATCAAAATGTATACCTACATGAAAATCCTAGCCACAGGTTCCAGGGCTTCAGGTTTCCTAAAACTACAAAATATCTCATACATCGTTGAAAGATTACCCCCCTATAACAAAAGTGAAAAATAGTAGAGCATTATTAACCATAAAAATATACTCAAAATCAATGTCCCGACTCCCATGTATGCTGCAATATTAAAATTTGTAGACCAAAATCATACCTTGTCATCTCTTAGCAATGTATGGAAACTTGAAGGTTTCTTCTCCAAAAGCTAAGTCTCATACTGAGACAGTAGTTCATTTTGTAATTTCTATGGAAAAAATCACAAATAATGGTAACTTTTCAACAATTTAAATATTTGAAACAAGTATGTCATTGTGCATGTCTTAGCTAATGGAAATAACTATTAATTGGCAACTTTTTTATGCCACAAGTTCTGATTGACATAACAAGTGTTTAATAGTAACTCACTTCTAGCAATTTATGTTCACTACTAGAATGCATATAATGTGCAACTCTTTTTTTCTCACTTTAAACATTCCTCATCCTGTAGTACAATAAAATACACATCAGCTTCTAGATGAAGTCCATTTTCAAAATTAAAATCAACATTGTGAAATCATGTTTCCTATTCTAGCTCTCCTTTTAGTGCTGACCTTGAGCATATAATCTTGGGAAGAATCTTCTAGAATCCATGAGGTAGCCTTTTGAGAATAGTAAGAAGTAGTGACTTTAAACATAGCTACTTCAAAATCCATTTCACATAAATCGATATTTGTACTAACATACCAGAGCTATCACTGTATCCTTTGCATTGTTCCTAATTTATTTGTAGACCTGGGAAAAGGGAGACATTATTCCAAAAATTGTTAATGTTATTTGGCATATCTAAGGTACACATATATCAATCCTACTTATATACGGTCTTTAAATGAAAAAGAACTTTAAGATATAGAACAGGGAGTGATAGTATGAAGAGGAAGAGTTCAATGTTGGATGTCATCTTTTACTTACTAGATCATGGAATCATGTAAAACTAACATCATTTAGATATGGCAGGAAGTGCCTTGGAATGAAGTAGTGGTCTAAGTAGTGAAAAAAATGACGAAGTCACCAAGCCAATATTTTGTAATTTTCCCATTACTTCACCAGTTCTCCTAATATACACTCATCCTGCTTCTCCCTTAGGGATGGTAGAACCTGAGTTTAACAATTGAGACAATTCAAACAAAAACCAAGATGCATAGTCCAAAGAATGAAGAACAACATCACTATCCTTAAATTTAAAATAAAAATTCCAAAGCTTTTCAGTCAGCCCGGATTACATCCACCATCATGAGATGACACTATAATACAACACAAATTATGTGGAAAAACTTTGTATGTTGATTTCTTCATCCTCAGGATTTTAATTCCACAAGTGAGAGATAGATATGCAGCCTAAAGATTTCAATTCCATGAGAGGGGGACAAATTATTTCAAAAACTTACACTAGTTGCACAAAGCATGAATACCACAACTATAGAAACCATCGTGTAAGAGGAAGGGTATAGATAAAATAATGGTTTGTGTTGAAAGATAGAATGAACAAACACAACAGTGATTACAATGTATAGCCATTAAAAAGTTAAGTAGACAACAAACAATATTTACAAAATCAGCCCTAAGTCAAGATGTAGAGTATAGAGTATAAATCAGCTCATAACATGTTCAGATGTTAGTTTTACTTGTAACATCCTACTACGTAACACCAAAGGGTAAGAGCCAAAAGGGAACAAGATAATTCTTTTTTTGTTTGACATAAGTGGACAACATACACAAATTCGGTTGCCAATATGATAGATCGATAGCATTCATTTTAAACACCAAAGCAAATGTTCCTAATCCCATCTGATATAAAAATGAATCCATAAGCATAAAGTACAAGTGGATCCGATACCCACACAGGAATCCATAAAGCAATTAAGGAACAACACATTTCTTCTCATTAAATACAATGATTACAACTTCTCTCCTAAGAGAGTTCAATTACATAACTGCATATACAATTACAATGATATATTCCAGAATATGATACAAGTACAATAACATAGTCCTGAGTATGATACAAGGACTGAATGGTTATAATAGCTAAATGAAGTAATGGAACAAGAGATCATCTCCAACTAGTACTCCAAAACCTATTCTCCAGTCCCCAATGGTGGTGGCAACGCCTCCCAACCATGTGGACTCATAAGAGACCACCCCACCATGCTTGGACATAGTCACAAGGCCCAAACAGAAGAACAACAAAAAGGGGATAAAAAATGGCCAACGCTCACATTAGACACAAAGTAGACACAGAGAATAGTGCATATAGCCAAATTCATAATATAGGTATACTCATCCAAGTCATAGGTGGAGTACTACTCATGACTGCTAAGGTGCTAGATACTAGAGTGTAATCATATGGAGTGTCATCATGTGTGCTTGAAGGGATGGCACCACACGGAACCAAGTACTCCTCTCATGCAGATGAGGAGACTCAATCATGCTCGAATCCATGCCCTGCAGATGGATGACTCAACGCGTCACAGATGGATAGGTCTTCTCGTTGCATCCTTAGCCTTTACAAGCACTCAAGGCCATGCATGAGGACTAATTATCTTATTAATGTTTTTACCCCAATGTTTTCATTTAGTTATCAGTTATTAATGTAACTCTGCTACTAGTTCCCCTGGCAACCACTTGCGGGCCCCAGGCCCATAGAGAGCCACTCCAAATGACCACTCTAATGCCTAAACCTTGTTCATCTCGTTTGACTAAATGAGGCATCCAAAAAGACTAAAAACACTGAGTTATATATTTAAAATAGTAAAGGTGAGAAATATGATCTATAAGACCCAAACTCTCGTGGACAATGCAATTTGTTGAAAACAGCCTTCTGCCAGTTAGATTAGTTTTATAATAACTTCTATGACCCCAATTTGGCCATGATTCACAAGGTATGCACAGATAAAAGAAAAATCATGGCAAGAGGCTTTGCAAGTCTTCTCATAGCCTATTTTACATACTGTCTACCACTTTTAACATAACGAAAATAGGATTGTTTAAGATAATCACAGAATAAAATATTGAAAAGGGCTCACATAAAGGAAGTCTTAATTTTTCCCCTTACAGTAGTTCTCTTAGATCTTGGGTTGCGTGACAGGTTCTCTTAATCAGAAATTATGTGACTAAATCTCAATGTACAAACACAATTTGCTGGCTCTAACATATTTTGGTGCCATGACATTCTTTAACTCAAGGATTACAGTTTTCACAAGGCTACTAATTTAGTAGAAAAATGACTGAAATGACCAAAACAAATGCCATTAAATCTTCTCAACAAGAGTTGCAGTGAAAATCTCTGCAGAAAAATCAACGTATAATAAGAGGGTTTCATGGGACTTAGATATCTTCAATTTCTATCATTGCATCCCAGTTTTCTAGTATGGTTTCCCTCATTATATTCTCAATAAGATTGAACCCTCATATTACCCAAAAAGATAAAACATAAATCACATGATCTTTCTTGAAAACCCTCTCATCTAAAGAATTAGGAAAATAGTTTTGCATGTTTAAGAGTAAATTCTAGGAAAGAGGCTATGTAAATATCTTGCACTGATATACATTTTGCCATGTTTCATTCCAAATGGCAGTGCTATTTTTTTTGTTGGACAAACAAACAATTAATATCTCTGTGGTTTAGGGAAATCACAACATACATATCTTTGTTTATGTGCTAGAAAAAAAAAAGACATAGAAATACCTTTAACCAATTTGCACTCCACTTCAGAGCCCTCTAATTTTGCAATTTGATGTGCTTGCCTGAGATTTTGCCTTTCCTCCTATGCTTTTTCCTTCCTCAATTTTCTTATATCTCTACGTCCTTTATCTATTTGTTCTGTCTTTTCTTTCTTTTTTTTGCTGAGTCTTCATGTGTTCCCCTCACCCACCAGCATTCAATTCCCCCCAACACCTTACCTTTCAAAAATCTTTCTTTATTTTTTTTTATCTACCCTCAAAACTATGATAGATATTGGTTTATGTCCACCGACACTAGATGAAAGTGGTCCTCTTTTTTTTTGCTGTGGAGATCTTTTTTTGAAATTATCTTATCTGTCAGTCTTTTGCAATCATTACTCTCATCTTCCAAAAGATATTTTCTGGCAGCATTTACTTCCTCTATCCCCCCATTCCTACACTCCCTCGAAAGATATTTTATGCATTTTAATTTTCACCAGCTTTCTTGCCATCTTGCCATGACATGGCCCCCACAAAGCAAAATTTGGTCAAAATAGGTTGTTACATCCTACCCCCTTAGGACTAGGCTTACTCCTGGAAGCCTGCAACCACTAAAATGCATCCAAAGCACACACTAGTCCAAGAAACTTGATACAATCAAAGGAAGCCAAGGAGAAAAGTCTCAACAAATAGACTGGCAAACTACACATGAGCATAAGGTAATTTGAATGGTAAGACCACAACACAGGAACACTACACTAACCAAGTGTAGTGGCTAGGGTAGGTTATAGGGCCTGTGACTATCTCCAACAACCACCATCAGGGATAATAAGAGTGAGCTCAGGCCTATGAATCCAGGTGAAGTCTATACTCAGTACCTGCGACACTCCAAACACATATCAAGGTACCTGTGCATATATATAGATCATATAGCTGAAGCAACATTAATCATGTAAGCATGAAATGTATCATAAGTAATAATAATGTCCACATCATAATAGTATCAAGATTGTACATCACTGGTGCCAATACAAAATAATAACAAGATGTGTAATCCAAAATAAAGTATACAGTCATCCAAATATATCAAGATAAGAAAAATATAATATGAACATGGGGGTCATTACATTCCCTAGAAGTCTACAAAAAGATATGGATAAAGGTCTCTCATCCTCGCCGCATCTTCCCAAGATGCTAAGGACTCACCATCAGGATCCCATTGGACCCTTACCTGCTCTATGTCCCGACCCCTGAGGGTCAACCTCTGATGCTGAAGGATGCATATGGGCTCCAAAGAAAGTTGCCTATCTGCCTTGACCTATAAAGCAGTCCAATCAAGAATAAGGGTCACATCAAGAATATACTATCTAAGAACTGAAACATGGAACACATCGTGGATGAATGATAGACTCGGTGGTAATGCAAGGCAATAGGCAACAAGACCAATCCTCTCAAGGATCTCAAAAGGTCCAACAAAATGAGGTGCCAACTTCGAGCCTTTCCCATAATGGATGGGGCTCTTCTACGGACAAACTCTCAAAAACAAATAGTCACCCACTGAGAAGTGGTGATCCAACCTACGGGCATTGGCATACTTCCTCTGCTGGTCCTGAGCTATAGCCAACTGCTCTCTGATCCGCACTACCTGCTGCTCCATATCCTAAAGCATCTCTGGACCCAAAATAACTCAGTCCTCTAAGTGATCCTAACTCAACGGAGTGCAACATGACCTACCATACAAGGCCTGGAAGGGGGACATACTGAGAGAATTGTGTTACCCATTAATATAGGCAAACTCAACCAGGTACAAATAGTCCTCCCAATGACACTATTGATCCATAATGTACATCTAAAGCATATCCTCTAAGACTTGATTAACTCACTCCATTTGTCTGTCATTCTCGGGATGGTATGCAGAGCTAAAATTAAGCTAGGCTCCCAAAGCATGTTGAAGAGAAGTAGATGCACAATATCCTCCATAAACACTCAAGCTACAGATGCCAAAATGTAGGAAGATCTCATGGGTGAGATGTGTGCCACCTTGGACAACTTGTCCATTGTAACCATAATAACATCATGACGACATGAAGACACAGGTAGCCCCACTATGAAATCCAGAGATATTGTATCCTACTTCCATCTGGGGATGGAATGAGGTTGCAACAATCTAGTTGGGTGTTGATGCTCTACCTTCACCTACTGACACTTGAGACACTGAGCCACAAAATTAGCAATATCTCGTCGTAAACCTACCCAATGATACAACTGTCAAAGATTGGAATGCATCTTTGTAACACCCGGATGAGCTGAATAGGGTGCACGATGGGCCTCTGATAAACCCAAGGAACCAAGATCACCAAAATCTGGAACATAAATACGACCAAGATGTTGTGAAAGTGCATTAAACTCAAGAGAGAACCCTGCAAACCTACCCTCAAGGACTCTCTCAGACTCAATCTTTGCTCTCACCTCCTAATACCAAGTATCACTAGGAAGTGACTCCAAAATATGGCTCCACAAATCCATTCCAAGAGATAAAACTAAAATCTCATGTCTCCTCCTACTCAAGGCATCTACAACAATATTCTCCTTACCTTGAATGTAGTAAACCTTGAAGTCATACTCACAGAGAAACTCCATCCAACAGTGCTACCGAGCATTCAAATTTGGTTGAGTGATGATATACTACAAACTGTGATGATCACTATACAACTCAAACCAATGTCCCAAAAGGAAATGTCTCCAATGCACAAGCACATGGATGATAGCTGCTAACTCCATATCATGGGTGGGGTAGTTCAACTGATGATCCTTGAGCTTACGGGACTCATATGCAATCACTCGTCCCTCCTGCATGAGAACTACCCCCAAACCCTCCAATGAAGCATTAATGCACACTACAAAATTACCTGTAGGATCTAGCACTACTAGGATAGGTGCACTAGTTAGCTGCTCATTAAGAGCCTAGAATGCTAACTCACAATGATCTAACTACACAAGCTTCTTCCCTTTCCATTGAAGAGAAGTGATGGGATGGGCAACCAAGAGAAATCTCTCACAAATCAGCGATAGTAACCTGCCAATCCCATGAAACTGTGAACCTTGGCCACATTCGTTGGTGCTGGCCAATCCACAATAGCCTGAATCTTAGAAGGATCCACTGAGGTACCCTCTCCTAAGATGATGTGGCCCAAATATCTCACCTGAGTTTGGAAGAACTCACACTTGGCCAAATTACCAAACAACTGATTATCCTGCAAGCACTGCAACACTTGCTACAAATGACCTTCATGCTCCTCCATAGCCCTCAAATAAATCAAAATATCATGAAGGAACATGAGAACAAACTAGTCAAGATAGGTGCAAAACACCCCATATTTCAAAATCATGAAATTTAATGGAGCATTAGTCAACTTGAAAGGGACAACCGTGAACTCATAATACCAATAGTGTGTACGAATTGCTGTCCAATGAATGTCTGCCTCATGAATGTGAAGCTGATGGTATCTTGACTTCAAATTTATCTTGGAGAATAGCTTAGCTCCCCTCATCTGATCAAACAAATCATCTATCCGAGGCAAGTATCGATTCTTCACCGTCACTTTGTTCAACTAGCGATAATCAATGCACAAGCGAAGTGATCTATCCTTCTTCATGAAGATGACAAGTGCACCCCAAGGGGATACACTAGGAGGAATGAAACCCTTTTCCAGTAACTCCTCTAAATGCAACCATAACTCACCCAACTCCTAAGTAGTCATGCAATATGGTGCCTGAGAAATAGGCTCTGCACCAAGAATGAGATCGATACGGAAGTCTATGTCGCGCTTAGGCAGCATACCTGGAATATCACTCAAAAAGACATCTGTAAACTTCTAAAGAATAGGATGATCATCAAGAGATACCTCCTAAATCCCACCCTTAGTAAGATCACTGACTAAAATAGCGAATGTCTGACAACCTTTCTGCATGGCATGCTTCAACTGCATAGCTGAAATCACATGGAGAGAAATGGGTCTCTAAACCCCAACTAACTCAACACACTCCCCAACATTGTCAACACACTAAACTGACTTACACCGACAATCTATACTGGCTATGTGGGTCTCCAACCAGTCCATGCCTAAAACAATCCCGTAGGACCCCAAAGGCAACACACAAAGATCCACTGTGGTAGTGAAGGTGCCCAAATCCAACACACAACCATGAACAAGGTAGTCTACAGCCACCTTAGATCCAGTAGCTAACTCAACTTGCCAACCAATGTCTTGCCTTGCCACCACGAGGCCACAACTCTCCACGAGAGAAGGAGAAATGAAAGAGTCTAAATCTCCCGAATCAAACAAGATAGATGTGGTAATTTCACATAACACACCTGAATACTCGACCACGGTGCCCTGATGCTTAGCCTAATGGTTATCAACTACTGCAAAACCTCTATGTGATCTGCTAGCATCACCTACTATAGGCTCTGAAGTAGCCTTTCTCTAACTACCTCTAGCCATTGATCTTTGAGGACACTGAGCAACTATATGACCATGCTGCCCACAAGCATAAAAACCAACCCTGCAAAAACCTTGGTCCAAAAATGGTGCACGTGACTGCTGGGATCCACCACCCCTAGAACTCTGTCATGCACTATGAAAACTCTGTGACAGACTACTCTACTGCCTACTCCAAGAGTAATGATGTGAATGATCTCTAGAAAATGGAGTACCAGTATTCTGCCCACTCTGCTGAGACTAAGTAGGCCTATGCCTTTGTCGTTGATAGTGTCTAGGAGGCGTAGTATGAGATCTAGATGGTCTAGCTCCCTGAGACTATGTACCCTGAGCAACTCATCTTGAAGGAGGGGCACTACCAATCTAAACATTTGCCTAACCACAAAAGCCTCTAGTCAAACTCTCCTCTATCAACCTCACCTACTCCATGGCAAACTCTAAGGTCTTCGGCTCAAACACATAGACACCACCACTGGTACGGGCATTCAAGCCCCTGATGAAATGTTGTACTAACATCATCTCATCATCAAAAATGCTAGCATATTGCTTCAGCTCAAAGAAGCGGTGCTCATACTGATCTACTATCATAGTCAACTAACGAAGTTCATGGAACTCATTAGCACATCTCTGTCGATAGTAGTCTGAAAGAAATCATGCACGGAACCTCTCTAAGAATAGTCCCCATGACATGGAAGCAATGTCTAGGTGAAGCTTCTGCTCCTCTACTCTCCACCATGTAGATGCAAAAGATCTGAGATACATAATGGCACATCGAGCTCTAGTATTGCTACTATAAGGATGCATAGCAAAGCATGGATTAAGATCGATCAATCAAGTCTTTACCTTGGTACTTGTACTAGAACCATCAAAAGTAGGGGTATGAGCCCTAAGAAGATCCCTCATGTGACCTACAGTAACACTATCTCCATCCACCCTATCCCTCACAACAACTACTCTTGAATGGTCTGGACTACGAGAATGCTCACGCTCAGCTCTATCATCCTGACCATCTTGACGAGAAGGGTGTGATTCCACCTCATGAGATACCTCCTGACAAGGTCCTAATTAGTCCATAATCTTCTATAAAAAAGCTAAAACCTGAGCACCCTCGAGCCCTTTGGCTTGATTCTCAACATGGAGTTCCTCCTGATGCTCACGCTAATTGCCCTGATTGCCCTAATTACCCTGATTGGCATCATGCTAGGGGCTACGTCGAAGAACAATGGCTATACCTCTAATTTTTCCTCTGGCTCTACCCCTAGGAGGCATCTCAAAGGAAACAAAGAACACATCAAAATAGATCATCACAAGAATGACCTATACACCATTCTAAGGCATGAAAGCATAATAACATGACTATAGAACAATATAACCAGCTTGTGCCACACATGCCAAACACAACAAAACATAAAAGGCTCAAGTATGCCAGAGCTCCCAGTGTGTGAAAATGGGCTTTAATACCAAATGTAACATCCTGCTACGTAACCCCGAAGGGTAAGAGCCAAAAGGGAACAAGATAATTTTTTTTTGTTTAACATAAGTGGACAACATACACAGATTTAGTTGCCAATATGATAGATCGATAGCATTCATTTTAAATACCAAAACAAATGTTCCTAATCCCATCTGATATAAAAATGAATCCATAAGCATAAAGTACAAGCAGATTCGATACCCACACCAGAATCCGTAAAGCAATTAAGGAACAACAAATTTCTTCTCATTAAATACAATGATTACAACTTCTCTCCCAAGAGAGTTCAATCACATAACTATATATACAATTACAATGATATATTCCAGAATATGATCCAAGTACAATAACATAGTCCCAAGTATGATACAAGGATTGAATGGTTATAATAGCTTAATGAAGTAATGGAATGAGAGATCATCTCCAACTGGTGCTCCAAAACCTATTTTTTAGTCCCCAATGGTGGTGGCAACACCTCCCAACCATGTGGACTCATAAGAAACCATCCCACTGTGCTTGGAGATAGTCAATAGGCCCAAACGGAAGAACAACAACAAGGGGATACAAAATGGTCAACACTCACATCAGACATAGAGCAGACACAGATAACAATGCATAGAACTAAAGTCATAATATAGTGTACTCATCCAAATCATAGGTCGGGTACTATTCATGACTGCTAAGGTGCTAGATGCTAGAGTGTAATCATATGGAGTGTCATCATGTGTGCTCGAAGGGATGGCACCACATGGAACCAAGTACTCCTCTCATGTAGACGAGGAGACTCAATCATGCCCGAGTCCATGTCCTATAGACAGATGACTCGACACGTCGCAGATGGATAGGCCTTCTCATTGCATCCTTAGCCTTTACAAGCGCTCAAGGCCATGCACGAGGACTAATTATCTTATTAATGTTTTTACCCCAATGTTTTCATTTAGTTATCACTTATTAATGTAACTCTGCTACTAGTTCCCCTAGCAGCCACTTGTGGGCACTGGGCCCATAGAGAGCCACTCCAGATGACCACTTCATCTCATTTGACTAAATGAGGCATCCAAAAAGACTAAAAACACTGAGTTACAAATTTAAAATAGTAAAGGTGAGAAATATGATCTATAAGACCCAAACTCTTGTGGACAATGTAATTTGTTGAAAATGGGCTTCTGCCAGTTAGATTAGTTTTATAATAACTCCTGTGACACCAATTTGGCCACGATTCCCAAGGTGTGCACAAATAAAAGAAAAATCATGGCAAGAGGCATTGCAAGTCTTCTCATAGCCTATTTTACATATTGTCTACCACATTTAACATAAAGAAAATAGGACTGTTTAAGATAATCACAGAATAAAATATTGAAAAGGGCTCACATAAAGGAAGTCTTAATTTTTCCCCTTACAATAGTTCTCTTAGATCCTTGGGTTGCATGATAGGTTCTCTTAATCAGAAATTATGTGACTAAATCTCAATGCACAAACACATCTTATTGTCTCTAAGGTATTTTGGTGCCATGACATTCTTTAACTCAAGGATTACAGTTTTCACAAGGCTAGTGATTTAGCAGAAAAATGACTGAAATGACCAAAACAAATGCCACTCAATCTTCTAAAGAAGAGTTGCAATGAAAATCTCTACTGAAAAATCCACGTATAACAAGTGGGTTTCATGGGACTTATATCTCTTCAATTTCTATCATTACATCCCAATTTTCTAGTATGGCTGCCCTCATTATATTCTTAATAAGATCAAACCCTCATATTACCCAAAAAGTTAAAACAGAAATCACATGATCTTTCTTGAAAACCCTCTCATCTAAAGAATTAAGAAAATAGTTTTGCATGTTTAAGAGTAAATTCTAGGAAAAAGGCTATGTAAATATCTTGCATTGATATAAATTTTGGCATGTTTCATTCCAAATGGCAGTGCTATTTTTTTTGGTTGGACAAACAAACAATTGATATCTCTATGGTTTAGGGAAATTACAGCATACATATCGTTATTTATGTGCTAGAAAAATAAAAGACATAGAAATACCTTTAACCAATTCACACTCCACTTCAGCGCCCTCTAATTTTGCAATTTGATGTGCTTGCCTGAGATTCTGCCTTTCCTCCTGTGTTTTTTCCTTCCTCGGTTTTCTTCTATCCCTACATCCTTAGTCTATTTGTTCTGCCTTTTATTTCTTTTTGTTACCGAGTCTTCATGCATTCTCCTCACCCATCAGCATTCAATTTCCCCCAACATGTTACCTTTTAAAAATATTTCTTTCTTTTTTTTTATCTACCCTCAAAACTATGATAGATATTGGTTTACGTCCATTGACACTAGATGAAAGTGGTCCTCTTTTTTTTTCTATGGAGATCTTTTTTTGAAATCATCTTATCCGTCAGTCTTTGAGATTGTAATCGTTACTCTCATCTGCCAAAAAGATATTTTCTAGAAACATTTACTTCCTCTATGCCCCCATTCCTATGCTCCCTCAAAAGATATTTTATGTATTTTAATTTTCACCAACTTTCTTGTCAGCTCGCCATGCCATGGCCCCCTCAAAGAAAAATTTGGTCAAAACAGATGTTACTGAAATCATGAAAAATTGACATGAAGGAAATGATAACAAATGTAAATCAAACAAATGCAAACCTCATATCGACTCATGATCCATTGATAAGGTGGAGAGTGCTGCACCCAAAACACTCTACCTTTACCCAAAGAGATGAATGTTGATTGCTCAATTCTTTAGCATAACAATGATAGGGAGATTGATAGATGAATGGATGGATGATGATAGATGCAAAATAGATGGATTATGGATTGAGAGGAAAATTCGGCAGAGTAAGGATGCTAGAAGAAGATTCATTACAAATGGCTCAAAAGAGGCTAGGTTTATAGGAAAGACCTAGTTTGAATGAATGGACAAGATCGATTAGGGTTTGGAAGACATGGATGGCTAGGATTGATTAGGCTTCTTTGCACATCAAGAAATCGTAGTCGTGTGACAAGTGTACGATGGAGAATAAAAGGAATCTAATTCAAATATTGTATTTGAATTAGCTTGCACATGTGAAACATATTAAATGGAAGATTTACTACCCCACTGATAGGGAGGACTCTAGGTTGCCTGCTCTGCATCCTATAGGTGTACAAGACTATTTGACAACACTAGCCTCCCTACCAATTCAAAGTACTAAACAGACATCTTTCTACACAAAAATGTCAGTTAAACTCCTCAACTCTTTGCAAAGATGGAAAACTCTATTTCTCTACTTGGTGTGGGACACATACCTTATCCTCACTGCTTCCAAGATACTGCCTCAATGGCACATAACTTTTCTGAGCCTGTTGCCCACCCTTCTCTCTCTATTCAAGGGTCTGGACTGCTTGGTGCTCACTTTCTCCCTCTCTATTTTCCACCCCTACAAGTTTACTTTCCTACTTGTTTATCTAGCTAGACTCCTTACTGAGCTCGCCTAGAATAAGCATGCATTGCCCCTAGTCGACAATCCAACCACCACACAAAAGAAAAACAACCAAAAAGCATGGCTCTACTTGATGACCTCCATACTGTATAGAGGAACTCGAGGAACATCAATGTAGAGTCATGGTTTGCAAAAGAGAACAAGATTGCAGAAAAAGAAATGACTAATCTACTTTAGAATAGTAAATTGAAAACAAAATAGAAATACACAAATTGGTCGAACTGCTATATTTGATTTTTATTCAAAACTTTCTTACATCAAAAATGCTTCACACATCAAAAATTCCCTTCTTCAATTCTTCTGCTCAACTCCTTACAGAAAGAATGCTATATCATATATATTTGCTCATGTCCGTTACAGGATGGTTCAGTTACCAGACCGGTTCGTTTTCTAACTACCCGGTTCAGTTCTGCATTTTCTTGGCAGTTACTTTCTCACCAATTTCCTTTTCATTTCATAAACTTTCCATCACCAAACAATGTCTATCGGCAAACTTCACATTTGTCCCACCGATATCTTCGGTCATGCCGATGTTCTTTCTATCGGCGTCACTTTCCCTCTATCACCCCGACACATACTTCTTTCGCTAAACCATTGAACCTTGGCGTGAGGTTCAACTGCGGGGTTCAACGGTGTGGTTCAACTACGGGGTTCAACCATTCAACAAAGTGCCCAATGATTCCATTGAACCATTGAACCTTGGCATGAGGTTCAACTGCGGGGTTCAACGTTGAGGTTCAATGGTGAGGTTCAACCATTGAACAAATTCCAAACACCTTCAAACATACATTTTTTGACTTGAATTTCACTTGGGCCGATAGGCTGATCAAAAGTAAAGGCTTCTCCTGCCGATGCATTTTCAGAAAACTAGAAAAACTCCTAAGACAAAACCACATGCTGCAAACTCAAAATTGACAAATCAAAAAAGGCTATGTATAGGCTGCATTGAGCCTTGGTGCTCCTGCACCATACTCCCCCTGTGCGGAAAGAAGCTAGGTCACCTCCGGTGACAATGAGGCAAAATCAATGCCCCTCTTTTTGAATTCTGACTCTGCAACCCAGGTAGCTTCTGCTTCAGGCAACTGCTTCCATTTGACCAAATGCTCCATGCAGACACCATGTCTAGTTTACTTCTGTACTCTTGAATCCAGTATTCTTTCTGCCTGTAGTTTGGGTTTTAGTGGCAAAGTCACATCTATTGCTGTCTATTCCTTCTCTGAAATGGATCCATTTGCTGCTGACTGAGGACCCTTGTATTGCACCAGGTCTTGGACATTAAACACTGGTGAGATTGCCAAGTCTTCTGGCAATTCAATTCTGTAGGCATCATTTCCATACTTGTTCAGGATTCTGCAAGGACCAATTCTCCTCATCTATAGTTTGGTTGGAATTCCTTTCTGCATTCTGGCTTTGTTCAAGTGCACCATAACCAGATCACCAACCTCAAACTGAATATCCCTTCTGTGGGCATCTACTCTGTCCTTGATCTTCTGTGTGTTCTCTGTTAAAGTTTTCTTCACCTGCTCATGCACTTCTTTCATGGATTGTGCAAAATCCTCTGCATGTCCACTTCTGTTCTCTATGTTTCCCATATTCTTGAGCTCACATACACCTCTGGGATGCATTCCATGGACTATTTCGAATGGACTCTTACCATTAGTCCTATTCACACTGTCATTATAGGCAAATTCTACCTGATGTATGACAAGATCCCAACTCTATCCATATTCTTTGGTTATACACCTTAACAGGTTGCCCAATGTCTTGTTTACCACCTCTGTCTGACCATCTGTCTGTGGGTGATATGCTGAACTGAAAGACAAATTTGTTCCCAATCTCTGCCACAATGTTTTCCAGAAATGCCCCATGAATTTAGCATCTCTGTCAAACACAATACTTGCTGGAAGTCCATGAATTCTGATCACCTCTTTGAAAAACAAATGTGCTATGTGACTGGCATCATGAGTCACCTTACAGGGAATGAAATGACTCATCTTGCTAAACCCATCCACAACTACATATATGCTATCATAACCAGTCTTAGTCTTAGGCAAACCAACTACAAAATCCATACTTACACATTCCCATGGCCTGGAAGGAATGGGCAAGGGTTGGTACAATCCTGCATTTGAAGTGGTTCCCTTGGCCTTCTGACATACGATACACTGCTCTACATACCTTCTGATGTCTCTGTGCATCCTTGGCCAATAATAGAACCTTTGGACTAGCTCCAGTGTTTTGTTCAGACCAAAATGGCCACTCAGACTGCCATTGTGCTTCTCCTGTATGAGATTTTCTCTCATAGATCCCCTTGGCACACATAATTACCCACCTTTGAATAGCAATCCCTACTGTAAGGTGAAATCTGCAAACTCACTGTGAAAGTGATTCTCAAAATCTTGACATACCTTGTATGCCTCAGCAAAATCTTCATCATCTTGGTAAAGATTCTTGAAATCTTCAATCCCAATGCTCTTCAATTGCACTTCCTGCACTATGAGCAATCTTCTGCTCAAAGCATCTGTAACTCTGTTCAGCTGCCCCTTCTTATGCTTAATTGTAAAAGTATAAGATTGCAGGTACTCCATCCATTTGATATGCT
Organism: Cunninghamia lanceolata; assembly: GCA_027924645.1. Taxonomy (NCBI): domain Eukaryota; kingdom Viridiplantae; phylum Streptophyta; class Pinopsida; order Cupressales; family Cupressaceae; genus Cunninghamia; species Cunninghamia lanceolata. Next base: position 16,120,413 of record BSBN01000112.1, on the reverse strand, counting down.
TGCTGCTTAACTTATCTTGTGAGTTTAGAAAACTCAGAGCTTGGTTATCTGTGTAGACAACAAATTCTTTAGGCAGGAGATAATGTCTCCACTTCCTCAATGCTTGGACTAGAGCATACAACTCTAAGTCATATGAAGAGTACTTACTCTTTGCTTCATTCAGTCTCTCACTAAAAAAGGCTATAGGTCTGTTTTCCTGGTTTAGCACTGCTCCTACAGCTATATTACTTGCATCACATTCAATAGTAAATAGCTTATCAAAACTGGGCAACAACAAAACAGGTTGTGCTGCTACCTCTTTCTTCAACCTTTCAAAACTTCTATCTGTAGTTGTTGTCCATCTAAATTTTGCTTTCATTCCACCCTTAATTGTATCCAACATGGGTGCACATATTCCACTAAAATTTCTGATAAACTTTCTGTAAAACTAGGCTAAGCCATGGAAACTTCTCACCTCTGTGGCTGCTCTGGGAGTAGGCCAGCTCAAGATTGCCTCTACCTTTGACTTGTCCATCTTCAATTCTCCCTGGGACACCACAAAACCAATGTATACCAATTCCTGCTTCATGAATTCACACTTCTCCAGATTGATGGTTAGTTGTTCATCATGTAATTTTTGCAAAACAGTATTTACATTTTCTAGATGTTCTTCCTTGGTCTGACTAAAAATTAGAATATCATCTAGAAAACAACTACGAATTTACCAATATAATCCTTTAGGACTTCATTCATGAGTCTCATAAAGGTGTTGGGTGCATTTGATAGACCAAATGGCATAACAAGCCACTCATACAGTCCTTCTGTGGTCTTGAAGGCTGTCTTCCACTCGTTTCCTTCCTTGATTCTTATTTGGTGGTAACCACTCTTTAGGTCTATCTTGGTGAAATACTTTGCTTTTCTAATATAGTCCATGAGATCTTCAATTCTGGGAATTGGAAATCTATACCTTATAGTTATCTTGTTTATGGCTCTGGCATCTGTGCACAATCTCCATGATCCTCCTTTCTTGGGTGCCAACACTGTGGGTACTGCACAAGGACTAATACTCTTCCTAATCAATCCTTGATCTAGCAACTCCTGTACTTGCCTGGAAATCTCTTTGTGCTGATCTAGAGTCATCTTGTAAGGTGCCTTATTTGGCAAAGATGCTCCTGGAATCAGGTCTATCTGATGGCTTATTGCTCTCTGTGGAGGCAAGTGGCTGGTGTACCATCACTGATTATGCCTTTATACTTCTCCAGTATAGGCTGCACTTCTTTGGGAATCTCTGTCTTCTTATCCTATTGTCCTTCTTTTGGTTTTACTATGATGGCATAACCAATGCCATCCTCCTTAAGAGTACTCAGAAACTCTTTTCCACTCACAACCAAGATATTATGACTCTTTGTCTAAACTGCATCTTCATCCTCCAATGACTGAATCTTATAGGTGACACCATCCTTCTGAAAAAAATAGGCATTCTTCTCACCATCATGTATTGCCTTTCGGTCATACTGCCATGGTCTACCCAATAAGAGATGGCATGCATCCATGGGTAGTATATCACATAATACCTTATCCTTATAGCCACCTATACTAAACTCCACCCAACTTTGTTCATTTACTACCACATGTTGACCCTTGTTCAACCATGTGACTCTATATGGGTTTGCATGAGTAATTCTTTTCAAATTCAGTTTCTTAACTACCTCATCAGAAATAATATTATCAGTAGATCCTGAATCTATGCTAATTTTACATACCTTATTCAAAATCTTGCACTTGATTCTGAATAGTGCTCTCCTCTAGCTTGGTTCAGACTTTACTGGTTCCTTCATCAGGGTTCTCCTTATCATCAGGTTCTCTCCATCTTCTGAGTTCAGACTGACCTTAGGTGACTAGCTGCTGGATGCATTATCTTGGACATAGTGATTTCTTTTATCACCTCCTTGAGAAGAGGGTGTGGTCTTTTCTGGGCACCTATACGCTGGATGACCTAGATTGCCACAGTTGTAACACTTCATGGTGGTGAAATAGGATCCTCTGCCTGATCCTCCTGACCTTCCTCTGTTAGATCCTCTTCCTCTATGGTTTCCTCTACCACTCGACTCCCCACTCTACTCTGTGAGTTTGGATTCTGCTTGGGATCTATTGGCAGGATTCCTTCCACCAAAACCTCCTCTATGTCCTCTGTTATCTCTGCCTCTTACTCTTCCTCTGCTATTTGAGTCTCGTTTCCTCTTGTTCTTTTCCTCCACTTTCAGTGCCAGCTGATAGCATTTTTGCACTGTTGTAGGACACAACAAACTGATTTCTTCTTGTATATTCCACTTTAGATTGTTAAGGTACCTGGCTACCTTTATGCTTTCATCCTCCATTACTTTGGACCTTAAGCATAGTTTTTTGGAATTCTTGAATGTATGCACTAACATCTAATTCCTTCTGTCTCAAATTCTGTCTCTTCCTGTGTAGTTGTATTTCATAATCTTCTGGCATATATGCTTCTTTGATTTTAGCTACCATTCCCTTCCAAGTAGCTATGGGCTTCTTATCTTCTTTTGCTCTTTCAGTCTGCACAAATTTCCACTAGGTTAAGGCAGCTCCCCTGAGTCTGGATTTGGCCACCTTTACTTTCTGTGCCTCGCTTACACCATCACATTCAAAGTGATTTTCAAGTCCTTCTATCCACTCCATGACCAAATCTGGGTCCATTTTCCCACTGAAAAGTGATACTCCGTCCAACATTTTACCACTCATTGCTTTCAAAGCTTTCAAGAATGGTTCTTCTTCCAACTTAGGATCAGGTGTGGGCTCTTCATCTTCTATAGATACACCTTTTTCCTTGTTTACTTTTTGCCTGACTTCTTCAGTCTTCTCCATCATTATACCCAGTCTACTTTCCATTTCTGCTAGTCTTTCTTGTAGGAGTCTATTCTCCTCTTCTTGATCCTCAACCTTCTTTGCTAACTCTGCATTAGTCACCATTTTCTTGGATGAACCTACAAACTCACTTGAACTCGGTGAGGACATACAACTCTTCTATTCCTATCTAGGAATAACCCAAATCTTACTGCTCTGATACCAATTTTATAGGGAGGACTCTAGGCTGCCTGCTCTGCATCCTGTAGGTGTACAAGATTGTTTGACAACACTAGCCTCCTTACCAATTCAAAGTGCTAACAGACATCTTTCTACAAAAAAATGTTAGTTAAACTCCTCAACTCTTTGCAGAGATGGAAAACTCTATTTCTCTACTTGGTGTGGGACACATACCTTATCCTCACTGCTTCCAAGATACTACCTCAATGGCACATAACTTTTCTGAGCCCGTTGCCCACCCTTCTCTCTTTGTTCAAGGGTCTGGACTGCTTGGTGCTCACTTTCTTCCTCTCTATTTTCCACCCCTGCAAGTCTACTTTCCTACTTGTTTATCTAGCCAGACTCCTTATTGAGCTCACCTAGAATAAGCATGCATTGCCCCTAGTCGACAATCCGACCACCACACAAAAGAAAAACAACCAAAAAGCATGGCTCTGCTTGATGACCTCCATACTGTACAGAGGAACTCGAGGAACATCAATGCAGAGTCATGGTTTGCAAAAGAGAACAAGATTGCAGAAAAAGAAATGACTAATCTACTTCAGAATGGTAAATTGAAAACAAAACAGAAATACACAAATTGGTCGAACTGCTGTATTTGATTTTTATTCAAAACTTTCTTACATCAAAAATGCTTCACACATCAAAAATTCCATTCTTCGATTCTTCTTCTCAACTCCTTACAGAAAGAATGCTATATCATATATATTTGCTCATGTCCATTACAGGACAGTTCAGTTACCAGACCGGTTCATTTTCTAACTGCCCGGTTTAGTTCTACATTTTCTTGGCAGTTACTTTCTCACCGATTTCCTTTTCATTTCATAAACTTTCCATCGCCAAACAATGTCTATCGGCAAACTTCACATTTGTCCCGCCGATATCTTCGGTCATGCCAATGTTCTTTCTATCGGCGTCACTTTCCCTCTATCACCCCGACACATACTTCTTTCGCTAAACCATTGAACCTTGGCGTGAGGTTCAACGGTGTGGTTCAACTGCGGGGTTCAACCATTCAACAAAGTGCCCAATGATTCCATTGAACCATTAAACCTTGGCGTGAGGTTCAACTGCGGGGTTCAACGTTGAGGTTCAACGGCGAGGTTCAACCGTTGAACAAATGCCGAACACCTTCAAACATACATTCTTTGACTTGAATTTCACTTGGGCCGATAGGCCAATCAAAAGTAAAGGCTTCTCCCGCCGATGCATTTTCAGAAAACTAGAAAAACTCCTAAGACAAAACCACATGTTGCAAACTCAAAATTGACAAATCAAAAAAGGCTATGTACAGGCTGCATTGAGCCTTGGTGCTCCTGCACCACCCACATGAGACAAATAGGGAAGTGGACAAGTGTTGTCATGTGAAGAAAGGAATCTAATTTAAATAAAAAGATTATTTAAATTAGTTTGACATGTGAAGGGAGTAAGTGGAATATGGAGACATGCGACATCTGTCACAATGTGATGAGAGGTGAGGGGTTTATTCAAATTTTTAATTTTAATTATGTGAGACATGTGAAGGGGGAGATTAATTAAATAAAGTAGATTTATTTAATTAATTAGGAATGTAATTAAGTTGGAATTGTGAGTGGTATTCAGACAAAATGGCTTATGATGCCCCTAGTAAAGTGTCGACTAGATGATGGACAAATTTATGTGTCTACATTTTGCCCCTCTTTGAGATGATGTTGCGAGATGATAAGATTTATGTCAAGTAACATCATTTCAAAGAAGCTAAGGAAATGGATAGAGGAAAAGGATAGGGTGATGATGCCCCCTCGAGAGGATAGGGAAGTTGGAAAAACATAGGTATACTCTTGAAATGAAATGGATGGGCTAAGGAAGAAAGATAGGAAAATGGATAGAAGAAAAGGAAGGATGCATTATGCTGCAATGAAAGTGAGCAACAATGATGTTTGATATAGCACGAGACGTTATGCACCAAAGTAAAAGGACCAAGGTGATGATGTGTCTCGTGCTTCAATGTAATACAACCTTGTCTAGATACAAGATATGAATATTAGCTGAGTTGGATTCAGATACAAATGCAAGTTGAAAATAATAACACACACAAGAAAGCAAGCAAGTATGCACAAATGATACAAAAACAAACAAGGTATTGCCCGTGTCAAGCTATAAACCAATGATTGATTCTTTGATTGATTTGATGATAGTAGTGTTGTCATTGCGAAGAATGATATATCCCTAGATCAATACAAGGATGCGGGAATGATATATCCCATTGATGATGATGATGTTTTGATTGATTTAGATTACAACAAGATTAGGATCAAGACAAAGATGTGATTGGACAATTTGACAAAATTGATTAACTTAATTGGCATGGATAAAGAATGACTTGCATTTGGATTATTATTTGGATTGATGATTTGATTGGAGGATGAATAGATGAAATGATTGAAGAAGAATTGGTTTAAAATGAAGTGATGATTGATTTGAATGATTGAAGAAAGAGGAATATCATCTTGTACCTGAATCTAGGCACTTCCTTCATTCTCCAGGTTCATTACATACCCTGTATCCATGGGATCAAGGCAGTTAACGATAAAGATGAGATGTAGTTCTAATTTTGTTTTATTGATGGGATGATATGGATTGGATGGATTGATCAGGATTAATTGAATAATTTGATGATAAGTGATGTTATTAATGGGATGACATGGATTGAATTGATGTGATTTTGATTGATTGATAGATTGGCTAGATTTGATGATTTGATTGGATTTTGATTTGGATGAATTATTTTGTGATTTGATGTGGAATGGTTTTATTGCTTGGATTTTGTTAGATTTTTAATGTTTTTTGGATTTTTTGACATATTTTGATTCTTTTGTCTTTTTGGGAATATTTGATTTTTTTGGGTTTTTGAAATATTATTTTTTTTTTGGATTTTTTGAAATGTTTGAATTTTTTTGGATTTTTGAAACATTGGCATTGGATGATCATTTTTATAGCCTTTATGCTAGGTACCAATGACAAGGGGGAAACCAAGTCTAGGTGCAAGGGAATAAATGGGATTGGACAAAGGATGGACGATAGTGGATGGATAAAAGGATAGGCTATGGAATGGAATGGATGTATGTGTAAGAGAGGAAGGATGTGATCTCCAAGGACTATGTCACATAAGAATAACATGCCCCATTCTAGATAGTAGACTTAGGGTTTTTCATGACAATGCTTAGGACAATGGGATGATAGGATGGATTGGATAAGATGGATAAATGGGTAATGACTAGAGGATAATGATAGGATTGGATTGGAAAGGACGATAGGATAATGCCCAGATAAAGTATGTCAAGATATACCCAAAATATTTGTCAACATTGTGCCCCCAATCTTTATCAAGATCAAAAGAGGAAGGGAGGATGAATGGATGCAATGTGATAGGTATATGTAGGTGGGTGTAATGGATAATGATGGTAGGATAAGATAGTATAAGACATAATAGGATGGAAAATGATATAATGGGATAGATAGTTTGGATGAGACAATGTACCCCCAAGTGTAAGTGACATAGAAGATCAACCTACACATGGCACATGTTTGCCAGGTTTTTATCATGGTACTTATCCAAGGCACTTGTTTACTACGTTTTCACCATTGGATGAAGGGATTTCTCTTTACTTTTTTCATCATTTTTTTAATTTTAATTTTAATTTTTTTGACTTTTTTTATGTTTTGAATGAGAAAGGGGAGATATGGATGGGTGGGACTCAAGTGTCTAGTTCCATGTAATGTGATAGTCCTATTAGAGAAGGATGTCATCACAAATGGACCATGTCAAGTCATTATGCTCAAGATGTTGGTAGGGTGATTGCATGAAAGTGAGATGGATAAGGTAGATAGTGGATTATGATGTGGATTATGTAGGGGTGAAAGTGAATTATGATGTGGATTATGTAGGGATAAAAGTGGATTATGATGTGGTTTATGAAGGGATTGAAAGTGGATTATGATGTGGATTATGAGGGGGTGAAATTGGATTATGGTGTGGATTATGTGGGGAAGCTAGTGGATTATGATGTGGATTATAATGGACTTATGAAAAAGCATGGACCATAGGAAGGTGATGGGGGAGATATGTAGGATAATGAGTGAATGATGGAGTAATGGAGGTATGGAAAGGAATCATGACCAACAGTTGTACACACCATGATAAACATGGAAGCTTTTGAGTGGATGGAGGTGTAGGAAGCAATGGTGATGCTTGCTTAGGAGATGGATGATTTAGGACTTTTGGAACCCACATGGACTTAGTATTTTTCTGATTTTTGCTTTTCATGTGGGATGTTTGAAATGTTTGAATGGAAAGGCATTTTTGAATGGATGGGGATGGTTGGGATATTTGAGAGGTGGAGGCCTCATTTGATTTGCTTGATTTTTGCTTGGGTACCCATACCATTTTGCTTTTGGACTTTGCTTTTAGAGGTATGGGCTTGGATGGATTTTTAGGTGTACTTTGCTTTGACTTTTCATGTTTGTGCCCTAAGGCATGAGGATTTTTAAGATTTTTGACTTCATAAGTAGTGGCATCCAAATGTTTATTTTGGAATCCCATGGGGTTGGTGGAATGGGTGAAAGCTTCATGTTTAGATGATGTGTACATTTGTTGGCCATGATTAGGATTTTTATGGATAAGTGGATAATTAGGCATTGGAAGCAATGGTGGAAAAGAAGATGGAGGGATATTAGGAGTTGGAAGGAATGGAGGTAAAGTGGATGGTGGAAGGTGAATGGTTACATGCTTTTGACATTTGTACGATGAAGGAGGTGAGATGGCAATGTATGTTTTAGGAATATGATGGGGTTTATGATGGAAGGAAGTGGATTTAGGAAGTGTGGAGGAAGTACCAACATCTTTTGATTGCTTTCCTTGGGGTGTGTATCCAAGGCCAAATGAGCGAGGAGGGACCTTGACATGGATTGGCTCCAAAATGCCTTGTTCATGTAGGCCTAAACCTTTACCTTGGTAGTTCATGTTTTGGAGCATGCGATTGACTATAGGACTAGGTGTAGTTTGGACACTAGACTTGAGTTGATTATTGGATGGAGAAGGTAAAGTGGATAATGGTTGTTGGTGGTTGTTGGTGGTTGTTGGTGTTCTAAGGAGGGACACTCATGAATGAATGTGGATAGACTAAGTGGATATGATGGTAGATTTGAAATGGGATCAATGGTGGATGTGGAAGGATCATTAGGATTGTTGTTATGTTCATTGGGATCTAAATTATTTGTTCAATCTTCTATGTTTGCCTTGGAGGTACATGTCTCATCATGACAAGTGGAAGGTGTAGGATCATGGATTGGGATAGATGGAGGATGACTAGGAGCAATTTGGATGTCTTGTTCATGGATTATAGGATTATGGATATGATCAAGGTGCTCGTGGATAGCTTCTTCATAGGTATCATCTTGATCATAAAGAAGGTAAATGTTATGGATAAATTGGATGGGGATGATTTGATCTTGATTAGATTTATGGGCTATTGTTTCTTCATGCTTAGGATCATGCTCTTGACATAACCCTTGGTTTTCTTGAATGGAAGTGGAAGGCTCTTTAATAAGCTTGATAGCTTGTAGATCACATGATGGGGTTAGAAGACTAGACAAAGTGTTTAAGGACTCATGGGGAGGCTCAAGAATAGGTGTTTGATGACATGCAATGTTTTATTCCTTGCTAGTAGCCAATGGATCACATCCTTTGTAAGGGTATGGGTGAATGGGTAATATAGTGGATGAATGATAATAGTGGAAGTTGAAGGCTTAGGATTAGGATTTGTTGGATGGATAATGGGATTAGGATTTGGGCTAGAAGGAAAGATAATGGTATTAGAGGGATTGGTTTTATCCAAGACAATCTTACCACAATCTTCTAGGTTCTTGACCAATCTTTGAAATCGGACACAAGTGGATATGGTATGGCTCCTATACCTATGGTATGCACAATATGCATCATCTTTATACTACCTAGGTTTAAACATATATGGAGAATATGCTTTGAGTGGGTATAGCTTAATCAAATTTGCTTGGACCAATTTCTCTAAAAGTATCTCCATGGAATCCTTTAATGAAGGATTAGTGGAACATGGGGATGAAGGTGATGAAGGTGATGAAGGGCTTGATAAAGGTATTGGGATGGGACTAGTTGGCTCATGTGTTGGCATATGATTGGATGGTGAAGGTGACTCAAAGGAAGCACTTGCTAGGTTGGTTTCTCCCTTGTTAGAGGATTTTAGGTCTTGCATAATATGACTTGGACTTTCTTGATTTATGTACATAGGGCCATTTGGACTTGCTTGTTGTTCTTGTAAGGACATTTGATTGCCATGCGGATAGGTTTGGTGATGAGGTGGCATGATAGGACTTGTAGGTGAAAGATTTTGTGAGGTGGATTGTTGTGGACATTGTTTGATGATGGAAGTTTGTTAAGAAAGCAATTGGGATATGATGGCAATGGAGTTAGGATCATTGGATGATAGACTTATGGAACTACTTGTGTTTGGGGTGTTGCTAGGAATAGTGAGGGTGATTTGTGGTATGGATGTGACATTGTTATGGAAAGATGTTGGATAAGGTTATGTGGAATGGCCTCGATAGGATGATGAAGTGGGATTAGGTGATGTGGCATGAATGTGATAAGTGGGTGGATTAGATTGATATGATGAAGGTTGGTATGAGGTCGAAGGATCCATGTTGTTGGAGAGGTATGAGATGAAATAGATAGTGGGTGATTGGGATCAAATTTCAAGACATTAGGATGATTTGATTTGTTTTGTTTGTGAAGGATGGCTCTCTATGCTTGAGACAGACTAATGATCTCAAGGAAGAGGGTTGATTGGATTTATTCTCTATACTTAAGGTAGACTAATGACACTTAAGTAATAGAGGGTTGATTGGATTGATTTGATGGGTCGACTTACTTAAGATCGACTAATGATCTCAAGTAAGTTTGGATAATGGTTGATAATGATCAACTAAGGTCTTGATTTTTGATTGGCCTGATATGGATTTGGATTTTGATGAAAGTAGTTGGGATGTGATTTGGATTGGAATGATTGGATGATGTATAATGACTAGGATGATGTTGATTTGAAGTGACAAGATTGGGTGATTTGGATTGATGTGTCTACAGTTACATTACTTTGCTTTAGTAGACATTATACAATGACACAGAGTCGCAGACAAATGAGTAGAATAGCTTTAGTATACATTCGGAGCAAGGATTTGAAATGATGTCCAACTTATGACAATGGATCTTATATGTGTAGAAGCGTAACCATAAAACTCTAGAAAACGCTATGCAGTAAAAATACTTTCTATATACAGTTACATGACAGCTACAACTTGCCAATACGGCCATGTCAAACAAACATTAAACATTCCAACATGTGTACTTTTACCACACCTACACAAAACTACAGCATTTTGGAAGTCTTTGTCCATTATCTTTTTGCCAACAGTTACATCAAGCGTGTGCACCTGCGTTCCAGCCAGACAAGATCTGTAATAACTTGCTACCCAGAATCTCACAGAACTCTGATATAAATAGTATTTAGAAAATACATTAATCCACATAGATACATTTCCAAGACATCTCAACTCCTAAAGTTCAAGCATCCACAGTGCTTGTGAAAATATGTTCGTTAAGATTAATGTATTGCAACTGGATTGAGGTCAGAGAAAAGTTTGGGAAAATCAACCTCAAAGATGTTAGAATAAAATTTAAGTTGTGTACTCACCACACTTCATCCATTTGTGGAGATGAATGCCTTTAGTAGGCATCTATAAAGGAGAATTTAAACTCTGAAGTGTAAGAATACATATTGTAACTCTAAAATGTAAGAAAAGAATTAAGAGGTGCATTTGCGCACTACTTTAGCCATATGTGAAGGTGAAAAATTAAGAGGTGCATTTGCCCACTTCTTTAGCCATATGTGAAGATCAATGGCTTTAATTGACATTAACAGAGAAGATGTTTTAGAATGTTAGCAGCCATTAATATTCCTTTCGTGTTGAGAAACATTTGATAATTTTTAACATAAAAGGAGACTAATCAAAAGGCATTTACTAAGGATGTTCAAGGCCCACAACACAAACTAATCATACTGAGCGTGTGCCTAAAAAGCAGACTAATCACAAAGTAATTAAATCACCGTTACAATCCTGTCTAACAGATGATTATCTTCCCTCCAGCTATAACTACACAAACCCACAAAACTAGCACAATTACTATCTAAAAAGCGATGGTACATAGATCACAAACTAGTAAAAAAACAAAACATCAGAGCTCTAGATAATAACTAACCATCGTAGTGATATAATCTCCAAAAGATTCCCTGTATCTGTCATAGAGTTGCCGTGAAAAATCCTGGGGAGGCTTCTGTGTACACATTTCATAAATAGTGCTGTATATCCAGTTAAGAATAGCAATTTTTTTTCATCAATAATAACTGTGTAATTTATTTTTATCAATAATAACTGTGTAAATGTTTTTTTTTTCCATCAATAATAAAATTGTGTCCACAATTTCAGTAATAGCTATTTACTCAATTTTTTTTATTTTTTATTTTTATAAAAAGGTGGTAATCCACCCATACCAGAAATTATACTAAAGAAATAATGGGTTACAGGAGAAAGGGAGGCAAAGGCCTCAACCCCAAAAATCATACAAGTCATGTCAGCAGAACATAGCTGCTGAAACCAGTCATGTCCTCGTATAAGATCTGCCAACGGACATTTGCTTCTCGTGACAAAAAATCATTATCCTCCTCCAAAGATTCCCTAATGCCATCCTTTGACAAAAACCAATTCTTTAGTAGACAAACCTCACTCAGAAGATTCTATCCGTAGCCGAATCCTTATCACTAAAGCAGTCTGTTCCAATTTCATTCCCAGAAGAGGATGGAATCAACACTTGTAGGTCCACCGATATGTCGGTTTCCTTTCCTAAATCAGAGATGTTCCCCTTTGAAGAAAAACCATCTGTGAAGTGAGACTCAGTTGAAAAGTGAGACTGGGGACTGTCCTCAAGGGAAAAACTTAGATCCAGAGTCTTCTCTTTACCTGAAGCCTCTCTGCTGGCAACCCGGCTACAGCATCTGTCCTCTTCACTCTCTACTCCCTCAAAACCATTAACCAAAGGATTAACCAAATTTGAAAGCTTCTTCAGGCTAGCCTCTGCAATAGTGGTGTGAGGTGACACAAGAGGGTCTTGGAAAGAAACCCTTTTGGAGCGTGCCTTATCGTGGCCTTCATTACCAATATTGGGCTTCCTCCGCCTACCACTCTTTCTTGCTGAGGCTGACTTTTTCTTACCCGGTTTGGGGTTTAAACATATTTGTGAAATACCTGGAGGTCTATTCACCTCTATACCATCTTCCTCCGCAAGAACCTCTGCTGCAATCTCATCACAAATGTTATATGCAACCTTGTTCAAAACTTCATCAAGCAATGCTTTCAAGGTCTCATCTACTTTAGGTTGCTTGTTAGGATAGAGAGAAGGGCCTTCGAATGTACTATTTTCACCCTTCCTTGCCTGCTCTGGAAGCTGCCCCTCGGTGTCTTTGACTTCGCTGCAGTCGTCAACCAAAGCCTGACGTACAGAAGGTAGTTCTGACTCTACCTCAGTTCCTTGTGAAAAAACAAGCTCTTCTTCTTGTCCCTGGAGTTTCCCAAATCCAGTTTTGAAACCTTCAAAAGGGATATGGGAAGAGCCAGAGTTCCAATCTTCTGTATTTTCCACTACAACCCTTTCACATAAAACTGTGTTCTCCTCTTCAGCCCTCTCACAAATTTCCGTACCTATAGAAATCTCTTCCTCATTTGGTGCCTGGTTCAGAACCTCCATATAAGGAGCTGACTCTGGCTGTTCCTGTGGGTTGCTCAAAACCCCACTCAGGCAATGATGAATATCAGGAGCATTACCTTGCTCTCTTCCAATCCCCAACATCCATTTCATTCTAACCAGATCATCTGCTGTAAAACCGTCAATCAGGCAAATTTCCTGTATCCATTGGCCAGCCTGCGTGTTGAGCAGGATACGCTTTGGAGGTAACTCCTCTGCCTTCAAGACTATGCAGATTTTAACACTGGGAGGCTAACGGTTTTCTCCATGGATGAAATCTTCTTTTTGACTCCGAAAGTCTCTCGTTAAACCTCGAGAGCTGCTTATAGCCATCTCGATGCTGCAATCCTCTTGACCTAAAAAACTTGTCTCTTCCGAGATTCCTCAAATCCTCTGGAGGTAAGTTACCATGTCGAGCCTCAGGAAGGGCAGTGGAAGATCGATAGGGAGCCGTCCGATTTGAAAAACTAGCCGTTCTGTAATTGTTTAGTTTGTTCTATACAAAGATGGATAACATATCAGATTAGCTATGCTATTCCATTCTCTCTTAGTGCGTGGACACTTGTTGTCAATAGAGGAACACTGGTTGCGGTGGAAGTGAAGGGAAGGGAGTAAGCAAGAGAGAAAGGTTGCGCCTTCCTATTGTTTGACCCTCTGCACAAAATAGAGAAAAATCCTGTCCTTGTTGATCATTCTTTCTAAATTTTTTTGACCAGCGCGTCACAGTGCACTAGAGTTAATGGTAGCTTGGTACTAAAGAGTCAAAGACTATATTGAATATGTGTATCACGGCCTACATGTTAATATGGAGTATTCTAGAAACATAGTAACGATCACCAAGCATAGTAACCTCCGCATTTTGGTTCGCGTGAAGTGAGACCAAATCCAGACTACCACCCCCCGCTATTCTATCCAGGTGTTTTATTCAATTTCAGTACTAAATTACAGTACTAAATTAAATATGTGAAAACTAGAAGTTTCAAAAAATCGTAAACACCTATTGTAACTTGTTCTATAAATAAAGTCAAGAATAGTATCATCTGTATACTATTAATAAAGCCAAGAATAGCATCATCTGTATAATAAAAAAATTTAATAAATGAGAGAAAAAAAATTAAACCAGTAAAAATAAATAAATTGAGCACTACAAGTATTATTGACCCACAAACTATCAAAAACAAATCGCAAAGGATACTTATAAAGCTCTGCACACTCCTCGGTTTGATTTGTTGCTCGGGAAGCCCGTTAATGAGCTTCTTGATTCCTTTCTGTATGGACTCCCACCCCTGTTCAAGGTCTATGGTTTTCCTCTTGGCCATGGTCGTTTACTTGGGAGCCGTTAATTATTGCTCTCAGTATCATACACAATTGCTCCCAGTATGATACGCAACCTGATTGGGAAAGACAAAAACATTAACTAAATTGTTGAGAGCTAAAATATATACATAATAATGCTAGTTTTATTTAAATAGTTATTTTATTTATTTTATAGATTTACATTTAAAGATTGAAGAACCTTAAAAATTAGTTTTTAATTTAATCCAAATGATACTAAAAACTTAATTATAATGGTCTAATGGAATTAATTCCCATAGTAAACATCTTTAATCTTTTAAAGATTGAAGAACTATAACTCTACCAGACATTAAAATAAAGTAATTTACCTGATAACCCTACCCCACATTAAAATAAAGTAATTTAAGCAGCAATTAATTTTCTTTGGATGCATAATGGAACATTTTTCAACAACTTCATCCGAATGATACCAAAAACTTAATTATAATTTTTTAATAGAATTTAATTCCCATTGTAAAAATCTAAAACAAAGGTCATTAAACTAAATATTAATTTGTAGACATGATATCTCCAAGTTGGATTTTAAAGATTGAAGAACTATAACCATATTCTTGAGTGCTTTAGATTAAACTGTGAGTTTTTTCATTGACCAATTCTAATTCTCTTTTTGGCTCTCTTCTTCCTAAGATGGATCAAAATCTTGATAAAAAAAATTCTCACACAATTTAATTCTAAAGCACTCAAGAATAATATCATGGACTGTGGAAATATAATGTCTATTAACTATAACCCTAGCCCTCAGTAAACTAAAATAGAGTAATTTACCATGCTGTTATTTTTCTTTGTGGTATATAGCCACAATTCTTAACAATTTAATGGAATAATTCTCAATAATTTAATCCAAATGATATGAATATCATTTTTTAAAAAAGACCATTAAACTAAATATTAATTTTCTTCGTGGCTTTTAAAGATTGAAGAACCGAACCATAACCTTCATTAAACTAAAGTAAATAATTTAACCTTCATTAATTTTCTTATTTTTCTTTGTGGGATGTAAATAATACACAATGCCTAATCTAACCTTTTATAAATAATGGCAGCATCATTGCATCACTTTATAAATTCATTTTGTAAGAAAAAAAAAAAAAAAAAATTTGTTGCATAGTGCCCTTACCAATTAAACTTCTGCTCCTTATGGATTAAACTTCTCCTAATTTAATTTGCTATGTTCTTAAATTTACGTTTGAGCACTAGTTATAGCTAGTTTTTCTTTGGGATGTAAATAATACACAATGCCTAATCTAACATTCTATAAATAATAGCAGCATCATTGCATCACTTCATAAATTTATTTTGCAATAAAAAAAAAATGGTTGCATAGTGCCCTTACCAATTAAATTTCTGCTCCTTATGGATTTAACTTCTTCTCCCAATTCAATTTTCTCTATTCTTAAATTTATGTTTAAGTACTATTTATATTTATACACATTATTTTATTAGCTTAATTTTTATGTTGATTGATTAATAAAACTATAGCTATATATTTATAATTATTTAAAAAAATATAAGTCTAGTTATTTAAGAAAAACTATGTGGCTCTATTTTGTTTTTATGTACACAGTCACACTTATCCCTTAATGCCACTATATAACTCCTCTTAGTGTAATTATTTATCTTTATATGTTAGCTCTTTAATATTTTTTTTGTTAACACGCTCACGCCATTACACTCCACCCCTTGTTGCCACTGTAGTTACACCCCTTAGCTAATTAACACTCTCAAGCAAAATTATAGTCAACCCCTAGCTACTAGTTACTACTGTTACCTCTCAGCATAATTAACATGATCAAACCATTACACTCCACCCCTTGAATACTACATTATGTTTAATATTTATATTTAAAAATATTCTAAATTATTATATATTTCTATAACAAAAATTAATGTAAAATTTGAAATTAATTTAAATATCATTTATAATTATATTTGTAAATATTATAAGTAAATGTATATTTGTGTAACAAAATATTATAAAATAATATATTATGGTGACAATATTTTGCATGAGATATATTTTGTATACTTAATTTGACATATTCATAGCACCAATACCTAATTTTGAGTGTTAAAAAGCAACATGACAATGACTCAAGGAAGACATTATATACATTTACACATTTTGTCCCCCCTTACATATAATATATCCATTTAATAAAATGTTCTCTTCATTAAAAATAAAAAAAATAAAAAAAATTGATCTTAACTTCATAAAGTCATCTCTTTCTTATTCATAGTAGTTAATATAAAAATATTTTTTAATCAAAATTTTTAAAGTGCCATTTTTTTACAACAAAGAATGACAATGAGTTTACAACCCAATGACTAGAGGACTAAAGATTTTTACATGTATAAGAGATTCATTTCCTTTGACTACCACAATGAAAATAGAAATATACAAGTCAAGTTGGAAAATCCAATTGTTAAGGTTGAATCTCCACCTTTGCCTTCATTAGGATACACTTTCACTTGATCTTTGAGTGTCTCTTCCCTTACCTCTACATGTAATGCCCTGCCAAGGGACCCAGAGAATAACACAACTATGCTATACAAAAAGAACAAACATTTTTTTTAAAAAGAAAGAGATGACAAATAATGTGAATCATAGCTACACATAACATTTAGTTTAAGCTTTATTCTCTAGGGTTCCACAGTTGCATTACTAACGAACTAATAGCAAGATTTAACCAACATTATGAATTAACTAACAACCATAGTTCATTCTAAATCTGATTACACCAAATGAATAAACACATACAATTCCAAATTATATCATCAAATAAGAACATCAGGATCCTGCATATAGGATTACAACTACATACACAATTTTTTTTACATGAGAGTACACAATTACATTGGTTACAATATCGCTTTTCTAATTACAATGGAGTACATACATCAAGATAACAATACATGTTTCAATCGATATACAAGAATAGAATATGAACATGAATAACTATCTCCTCAAGCTAGAACAAGATTTGAAATCTACCACACAAGGTACATCCCTCCCGTACATGAACAATAGAAAGGGAAACCAATGGAGATAAAAGCACAACCACCTGACCATGTGGAACCCTAAGGTCCACCCCCCATGCTAGGAGATAACAATAAAGTCCCACTAAGAAAATAGTCAAGAAGACAATAGGCTAATAGGTGCAAGGACTACACATGATTCAAATACAACACTGGTCAACAAAGACATCACTAGCAACTCAACATTACTTCCAGAGGCAATCACACAATGAAAGGATAAAACACAAATTAGGTAGTGCTAGGCTGTAGTAGGGAAGAGTGTCATCACATGGTCCTAACATGGTACTAATGCTACAGCATTCATTAACATCCTATTACTGGTGATCAAAGCAATTTCAATTGCTTGATACAAAACAGATTACAGCTACCTCTATTAATAGAGGTCTTAGAACAATCTAGACATTCAACACATGGTGAAAACAGACTGAAATTCATTCAAAGCACATGGTCAAAAATCCAATGCACATGGACTGACTATTGGTCGGTGGGAGTAGGTGAGAAGCTTCTATCATAAATAACCGAATGAAGTTTGTTGAGTCAATGGGAGAAATTAATAATACCAACAGATGCAGACATGATAACGCCTCACGCAAACAGCCAACACATTGTCATGTCTGTTTACCAAATCTTCGATGCCCTTTCATTTGACCACCCACGATAACATGTTCAATGCATCTCAGTGGACCACTTTAATCACACTATTTGCTGATATTGTTGACATAAATCAACAGTAAAAAAAAATTCGACCAACCGACTGTTTTACAATGTGTCAAGACTGGTTAACCTCTTCCCACATCATGATGTTGCAAACACTAAAAGGACTCGATAGCAAATGTACTACCACAAAAACTCATAAATGCTAGACTAAAATGTTTAACATATAACACAACCAATTGGAAGAGCAGCCACAGTGAATAGACTACCAATATGAACAATTTCATCTTTTGAAATAAAATCCAACATATTACAGATCATATTCAAAAATCGCCAGAAGTTGTAATCATAATATAAGACTTTGCCAGCCCATATACAACCATGCTAGTTGGAAAAAATCAACTACGCGATTTGTGGACAGTGAAGCATCCATTGCTTCAATAGAGTTTCCAACAGATACAGATTATAGTTATGACACATTTTTAAGTACGAAAACACCAAGTTATAACACACTCTCTAAAATAATGAATTGACTGTGAGAGTAAAATAGCAATAATAAAAGATATCCTGCAATCATAGATTCTCAAGAAATTACAACCCAGCAGGAAGTCAATAAATGGACTGCCGCATGAAAGATGTTTAAACACCCATTTAAATAGTTTCAGGCCAGATATCTCAAAGTGTTAAGATTATCCTTGTCCCTTTCCAGGTATTGCCGCGTGATCAGGTCTTCAATTCGCTTTTTGATTATCTTGAAGTCGGGCTGCACGAAAAAAATTGTTAAATTTAGTAAACTAACAGCATTATTTCATAAGCAAAATATTTCATTCTGCTACATTACATAAATTTAGTACATTAATGTAGCATCCAGTCCACAATTCACCTTGAACATTCCTCCAAGTTGCTCAACACACTCCATAACAAGCTGTTGGTGAGCTAAAACTTTTCTACTCTTCATGATTCTTGCAATTGACGCATCAATTGCATAACGTCTATCGTTATCCACGTCCTGGATAACCTTTTTTTTCCCATCCAATGGTGGTAGTGGAATCTGCAATCATGTAGAAACCATTTACCATGTGAACCTTGAAACACATTATTTGTTGTTAAAACAAACAACAAAACTGGTATACAATTGTTGTATTAGAGCTCAAACCTTAATTTCCCTATCCTTATCAGTGAACTTTGAATTGAATTCGAAGTAATCTGTTTGTGCCACAGTTTTTGTGTTTGGCTCTTTATTGAGAATTTTATGTTTTGCACACGAAAGAGAATGTAGCAATCTGACAATATCTTCATCTGTCAAATTCAATTGAGTCTTAACTTCTGTATAACTTAGCCTTTCTGATGCATTGAAAAGCAACAGTGCAGATGCCTGTATATCATCGCCACATGGGAAGATAGTAAATTACTTAACAATAAGTAAAAAAAAAATGAATTCAATAAATATCAAGGAAAGTGATAATGATAAACATGATTTGTTCACTTTTATGATAAACATGATTTGTTCACTTTTCAGATTTATGTTAGAGCCATTCTATAACCCACCAATTACAGTTTTCCTTTAGACGAAGAAAGTGTGTGTTGAAATCAGTGCATTCATAGAACTATGGAATGAATCAATGTAGGGTCAAAAAGATTAACCATGACATTGACATTAACCTTGCTTTAATAGATACTGAAATCAGGAATTTACAATATTAACTCTAGTAGGAAATGACCTATAATGCAATTTTATGTCAAATTAAACATCAAAATAAATCATAATTGAATAAAGAATCCAAGTGCCAGTAACAAACCAAAGAGGCAATTACCTGGTAAGTAGTAACAACAAGTTCCATAGGCTTAGGGTCAAACTTCCCATTAATATTACAAGTACCCAGAGAATATATCCATGTAAGCTTTCTATGCTTTGTCTTTGTCTGATAGAACTCCTTAAACACCTCTACGCATTTTACCTGTATTGCAGTAGCAAAAATCAATAAGCTAAGCTGCTGAAATAGGTAGGTTTAAGAGGCATGCTGTATAAAAAAGGGCATACCATTTCAGCAGGCAGATTAACATCAAATGATTTGGAACTTGACCAAAACCCAGTTGTCAAAACTGTCACAGTCAAGTCTATTCCAGGATGTGCATGAGGATTTTCAGTAAGATAATCCTCAAAATGCCCTTGGTTCTCCTTTGCTAATGCTAAATCTGTAACCTACATAAAAGAACATAGATTTTGACACAGCGTTCAGTAAAATGAAGTTTATTGATAAGAAACATGCAGTGGAATTTTTTTGTTTAGGCAGATGTGGCATACCATGCCTTCCATTTTATAAGTAAACTGGCCACCACATTGTTGCTTCAATTTTGTCAATATGCTTCTTTCATGATCATAGTTTGTGCTTTTATCAAACAGAAGTCTACGTGCAAGCTTCTTCCTGCAATGTCAACAAATAAAAGTAAGTATCCCAGCACATAACAAGACTTGGAAGTTTAAAGACATCTAATATGGTATCCCATGGTCTATAGCATAACATTTCTAGTTCAACATGATGTCAAAATCAGATTGAATGCTTCCCCACAACCTTACATTAAAATCATTGACTGCAATATGTCCTCAATTGCCCAATTAAACTGGTATTGCTAGCTCCATCTATATAGGCAGTAAATCCTATACATGAATTGGTCAACGGGAGCTAAATGTGCAAGATCCTGCTGATGAGTTCCTAGGAAATTTTCATGAAGGTTCTAGACTTCTAGTGCTTGAATCTTCCATAAACTCTCTACTAAGATGTAGATCTCATTCAACCCATCAATGATGAAGGTTCTAGAGTTCTAGTGCTTGAATCTTCCATAAACTCTCCACTAAGATGTAGATCTCATTCAACCCATCAATGATGAAGGCACCATGGATGTTGTAGGTGCAATTCAACTACGAGGAGTAGAGCACTATCAAGTCATCAAATGCTTGAAAAACTCGTTATGTTTGCACAATTTAATGTACAATTTTAACAAATTGTCAACACTTCAAATGGTTATGTTACTATGAACGAAAGCAAGCACTTACTGCAGCTAGTTATGTTATTATGGAACGAAAGAAAGCACTTACTGCAGCTCTGATTTTATCTCACAAACCTGTGACATGTTTACATTAATCACAAAATTTTGGGAGATGCACTAACAAAATCTTAAAACCAGTTTCAACAATGGTCATACTATCAAGTATTTCAGCTAAAACAATAACTGTCATCAACGTGTACATAGGCCATCTGAATGTTTTGTTCGCAGCTATATATAGGGCAGGTCATTGGGTTGAAAGGTAGGTTTGCACAAATCAACTAAAAAAAAATTTCATGCAGTGTAAGAAAGATATTTAGAAAGAAAGCCAGTTGTGTGTTGATTAAAGTCTTGCTATAAGAATACTAATTTCAACACTGCAAAGAGCGTGGAAATATTCTTCATAAAATTCACTGGACCCCACAATTAACATCATGTTGTTAGAAAATGTAATCTCAACTGCTCGTTATTCTCCAGCTCACCCCCGTAAAGATTTTGAAATGATGCTGCATTAACTGTCTATTTACTCTCACACATTTTGTGGGTAGTAAAAATATTAATTTTATATTTTTCTCTTCCCTCCACCGTAACTTTTCGGTTTTAATATCTTTTGTTGCCATTTTTGTAAGAGAGAAGAATAGAGAAGGGCAATGTAGCTCTGAAGAAGTATGAAGAAAATAGAGCAGCGAAGCTCTGCTGAAATTGTTCCTGTTTTAATATATAAATATAAATTTGCTGTTGTCTATTTTCTGCTGTGCATTTTATGTGTGTTGTGAACAACAATCATTTGCTTTCTCATTTGTCTCTTATTGCTGTATGCAAATTTCAGTTTGCTCTGTTCTTTGAATTTGATGCTCTATTTTATATCAAATCCTCTGCCCCTTTGCCCACATCTGGTATCAGAGCCTTTGGTTCAAGTCCTTTGTCTCCCAACTTTTCTGGGTCTGCTCATTTCCTGTTTGACAGCTATCAATGGCTTTGACATCTGGTTCCACATCTGGTGCTTCTTTGTCTAGTTTGCAAACCCCCATTTTCACAGGCAAAAACAATGAGTATTGGTCTTTAACCATGAAAGCCCTATCTAGGTCTCAGGATGTTTGGGAGATAGTTGAGAATGGTTATACAAAATCAGCAGACCAAGCAACATATAATGCACTCACTCAGGCAGAAAAAGATCTTTTGAAAGATCAAAAGAAGAAGGATGGAAAAGCCCTTTTCTACATTCATCAAGCAATGCATGAAATGATATTGCCAAGAGTTGCAGCAGCAACACAAGCAAAGAATGCATGGGATACACTGCAAACAGCCTATCAAGGTAAGGACAAAGCTAAATCTGCAAAACTACAGATACTTAGAAGAGAATTTGAAAACATAAGTATGAAAGATTCAGAGTCTGTGGAGTTATTTTTTACTCGTGTTGATGGGCTAGTAAATCAGATCAAATCTCATGGGGAAACATTAGAAGAGACAACAATAGTTGAGAAAATGTTAAGGGTTCTGCCTACTAAGTTTGATCCTTTAGTTGTTGCCATAGAGGAAACCAAGGATTTAACCCAGCTGACAATGGATGAATTGCATGCATCTTCAAGATAAATCATGAATATAGGCTGAACAGATCACACACCTCCATTGAGAATGCTTTCTCATCTCAGGCTTCAATAAGCCATGGAAGAGGTAGAGGTAGATTTACTCCTAGGGGTAGAGGAAGAAACACATTTAGATGACGTAGCAGCAGTCCTGAAAATCAAGGTGGACAAGGACATAACAATGAACCCTCTCATAATCATTCGGCTGGTCAAAGACAAGACAAGTGAAATGTTCAATGTCATTACTGCAAGAAATATGGCCATTATGTTTTTGAATGCAGAAAGAAACAACATGATCAAGAAAGACAAAATACAAATCCCCCATAAAATTCTAAAAAAATTCTATGTTCATTGCATGCACAAAGATTGTTGAATCAATTTCTACAAAATCACCAATGGAATGCAATATGGTTCAAGTGAGTTCAAATGATATTTGGTATTTAGATTCTGGCTGTAGCAATCACATGTCTGGAAATTTAGAGTTATTTTCTAGCTTGGATAAATTAGTCACCTTAAATGTCACTCTTGGGAACAATAATCAAGTGAATGTTATGGGAAAAGGGACCGTTGACATTCTAACCAAAAAGGGGGAGCAAAAAGTCATTCATGATGTTTTTTATGTTGCTTCTCTGAAACATAATTTAATGAGTATTGGTCAATTAGTGCAAAAAGGATATAGAGTTTATATGAAAAATAATGCATGTCATTCTTGATAAATATCCTAGTACGACAGCTGATTGCAGAGGTACAAATGACAAAAAATAGAATGTTCCCATTGAGGTTGAAACCTGATATCAAATGTAATGCAGCTCAAGCACAAATTGGAGTAGTATTTAAAGCTGAAAATGTCTCTCAAGGTTGCTCCAAAATAGAACAAGGTATCTCCGGAAACGCAGAAGATGAAACTAAAGAAGATGAACAAAATGGTAATAGCTTTTCAGTCAGTGGTGAAAAATGAATCATGGTTATGGCATTTGAGATTTGGCCATTTGAACTTTGGAGGTCTGAATTTGTTACACAGGAAGAATATGGTTAAGGGGCTAACATTGATTAAGAAACCGGATAGAGTATGTGAAGTGTGCATATTGGGCAAACAGCATAGAGATACCTTCCTTGTTGGAAAATTGGAAAGAGCATGTAAACCACTTGAGATTGTTCACTCTGATATATGTGGACCGATGCAAACTCCTTCTATTCGAGGTTGCGCACATTTTCTGACTTTTATTGATGATTATACAAGAAAGATATGGGTCTACCTTTTGAGGCATAAATCTGATGCATTTGGAGTCTTTCAACAGTTCAAGGCTCTTGTAGAGAAGAAAAGTGGCTACCACATCAAGATATTAAGAACTGATAGAGGCAGTTAATATAGTTCTAATGATTTTTTGAGCTATTGCAGACAACATGGTATTCACAAACAATTTACAGCCCGTTACACAGCTCAACAAAAATGGTGTGGCTGAAAGAAGAAATCGAACTATCATAGATATGGCAAGAAGTATGTTGAAGTCAAAGCATTTACCAAATGAACACTGGGCTGAGGCAGTAGCAACTGTGGTTTATATTTTGAATAGATGTCCAACTACAAGTGTAAGGAATGTGATTCCTCAAGAGGCTTGGAGTGGTAGAAAGCACAATGTTTCTCACTTCAAAGTATTTGGATGCATTGCATATGCTCATGTGCCTGAAGAGATGAAAAGAAAATTAGACAACAAAGGTGAGAAATGCATTTTTGTTGGGTATTCAGAAGATGCAAAAGCTTACAAGTTGTTTAATCCAATTACTAGAAAAGTTATAATCAGCAGAGATGTACAATTTGTGGAGAATGAAACATGGGATGGAAGTGTAGAAAAAATAATAAGTGTAGCAGCAGCTGATTCACATGATGATATTCATATAATTGATGAAGTGATAGAACAACAAGTTATTCCTCAAGCAATACCTCCTTCCACTCTCGGACATGGAACACAAGTTGTAGCACAAGCTACACCTTCTTCTACAGTAAGACTTTCAAGAAATCAGAATTTTTCACCCACACAGCAAACTTCACAAGGAACACTAGTCATAACGCCATTAAGAAGTCCATCAAACTCAACTGATAGAAGTAGCTCATTGGATCCTACATTGGCAAGCTTATTGCAGTGAGAAACAAGGAGTTTAAGAGATATCTATGAAGCTGATTTTAATGTTGAAATATCAAATTATTTTTTTGTTTTTGCTTTATTTTCAGAATTTGCTGATCCAATGTCTTTTGATGAAGCAATGAAGGATGAAGCATGGGCTGAAGCTATGGATGAAGAGATTGAAGCTATTGAAAGGAATGATACTTGGGAGTTGGTGGATCGCTCGAAAGAAAAGGATGTCATAAGTGTAAAGTGGTTTTACAAAACAAACTATGGCATGGATGGAAATGCGCTGAAGCATAAGGCAAGGTTGGTTGCTAGAGGTTTCACTCAGCAGCCTGGAATTGACTACAATGAAACATTTGCCCCTGTAACTCGCTTGGATACGGTAAGGACTGTTTTGGCCATTGCAGCCCAAAAGAAGTGGCATGTTTTCCAAATGGATGTAAAATTTGCATTTTTAAATAGTCTCATTGAAGAAGAAGTTTATGTCAAGCAGCCAGAAGGATATGAAATTTTAGGTCATGAAGACAAGGTATATAAGCTGAAAAAGGTGCTCTATGGACTCAAGTAAGCTCCTAGAGCATGGTACAGTTGAATTGATTCTTACTTGATTAAGAATGGTTTTAGTAGGTGCAATAGTGAGCCTACTTTATATATCAAAATGGATGAACAAGGTAAAATGTTGATAGTTTGTCTCTATGTAGATGATTTGATCTTTATGGGAGACCTTTCTATAAGTTCTTTTAAGGTTGCTATGATGAAAGAGTTTGAGATGAGTGATCTTGGTCTCATGAAATATTTTTTGGGAATAGAAGTTAAGCAATTAGCAGATGGCATTTTTATTTCTCAGTCAAAATATGCAAGTGATGTATTGAAAAGATTTAATATGCTGAATTGCAAACCAGCCCCTACACCAGTTGTTACAAGATTGAAGTTAAGAAAAGAAGATGATGATTCATTAGTTGATCCTAGATTGTTTAAAAGGCTAGTTGGTAGTCTCATGTATTTGACTGCAACAAGGCCTGACATCATGTATGGTGTGAGTCTTAGCTCAAGGTTCATAGAGTCTCTAAAAGACTCTCATTGGCAAGCTGGAAAAAGGATATTGAGGTACGTATGTGGAACTAAGAACTCTGGACTTTTCTATTTAGTTGTAGATGACTTCAAACTCGTTGGATACAAAGACAGTGATTGTGCTGGTAGCATTGATGATAGGAAAAGTACCTCGGGTTATGTTTTCCATTTTGGAACAGGAGTTGTATCATGGGCTTCAAAGAAACAGCCTATTGTTACACTTTCTTTAGCAGAAGAAGAGTATGTGGCAGCCACAGCAGCTGCATGTCAAGCCGTATGGATGAGAAGAATGCTAGCTGAGTTGATGCATGAACAATATGAAGCAACAAAGATTTATTGTGATAATAACTCAGCTATTGCATTGTCTAAAAATCATATTTTTCATAAAAGAAGCAAACACATAGATACTAGATACCACTGGTGAAAGATACATTTGAATATTTGAGAAGTTGTTTGGGTGTTTATGTTGAAGGCAGATGTTCCAGAACTTTCAAAACTGTACTGAAGGTAGATGCTCCAGAAACTTTTGAATAAAGGTGGATGCTCTAGAAGTTTGTTAGCTAGTTGAGATTAAGGGGGAGTGTTAGAAAATGTAATCTCAACTGCTCGTTATTCTCCTGCTCACCCCGTAACTGCATTTAAGGCAATTTAATTAAAAGCTTTTTGGAGAAGATTTTGGGAGATTTTGAAATGATGCTGCATTAACTGTCTATTTACTCTCACACACTTTGTGGGTAGTAAAAATATTAATTCTATATTCTTCTCTTCCCTCCACCGTAGCTTTTGGGTTTTAACATCTTTTGTTGCCATTTTTGTAAGAGAGAAGAACAGAGAAGGGCAATGTAGCTCTGCAGAAGTAAGAAGAAAACAGAGCAGCGAAGCTCTATTAAAATTGTTCCTATTTTAATATATAAATATAAATTTGTTGTTGTCTATTTTCTGTTGTGCATTTTCTGTGTGTTGTGAACAACAATCATTTGCTTTCTCATTTGTCTCTTATTGCTGTATGCAAATTTCAGTTTGCTCTGTTCTTTGAATTTGATGCTCTGTTTTATATCAAATCCTCTACCCCTTTGCCCACATTTGGTATCAGAGCCTTTGGTTCAAGTCCTTTGTCTCCCAACTTTTTTGGTTCAATACTAATTTCAACACTGCAAAGAGCCTGGAAATATTCTTCATAAAATTCACTGGACCCCACAATTAACGTCATGTAGGATGCTGTTATTTTAATTTATGATTTCAGTGCACCTGCCACCATTTCTCCCATGCAGTTTATTATAGATATTTAGGAGGAAAACCGACTAAGAAAGAAACAAATTACATTATCTTTTCTCGACATAATTGATGAAAGAAATGTTAACGAACTTGTAGCATTTCTGAGGAAATTTACCTATAAAATTCTGCGAATAAGTCTTTGTCACTGATGTATGCGAGGAACTTCACAGCCTGAAATAATATGAGACAATAAATTAGTGTATACAAAATCACTGGACAAGAGCCAACATTTAAGCTCTCAAACTGAAACGCAAGACAAACCTTTTCAAGTGTATCTTCAATATCTTCATCACTCAATTTTTCACTACCACCTTTTTTCAAAATGTTGTCGCACAATGTGACAAGCAATTCAGCACTTGTGCTTCCTGTAACAACTCCATTGTTACAAAACACCTCAAATGCTTTATTCAGTGCCTGTAAATGGAGTTACGAATCCGTAAGAAAGCTGCTTAAACATTCTGCATAAAATCTATAAGCTTAACTTAGCCAACTTAACAAGCAAAAGGACAATAAGCAAATTATACTTTCACTTTCACTTACCCTGTGGAAAAGGTAATGGTTCATAAAACATTCATTGACATATTGCAAGTACTTGTCATGCAATTCAATAACTTTTCTCACGAATGCCTGAAAATCAACCTAAAGATAAAGACAAGTTAATATTCTACAAAATACATTGAGGAATGAAATTGCGTACGTATATATGTCAAAGCTAATCCCGTTGTGCAATGTTTGACATATACAAAATTCACAAGACCGTATCTTAGGCTTCACTGCTACAACATTTAAATGCCATGAATTCTATTCCATGTATTGGAAGTTACCGTAGTAAAAGAGATGCAAATAAGAGTTTACCTGCTCCTGTGCAGCAACCATGTCCTCCTTTTCTGCCTGTAGTTCAATGCAAAGTGGAACGAATGTCAGCTAGCACCTAAATAATGAAAAATAAAATATGAGAAATTAATCTGATCATAGACTAAAGAGAAAATAAATCATACTAGCTACAATTGCAAAATTACCTTTCTATTGGCGGCTGCATCTTCTGCATGCTTAACTAATGATGTTCCCTCATCAATTACGTGCTGCATAACAGAAAAGCATAGTAAGAAACCAAACCACACAGAAATTTACTCATCATCTATAGAAAAATCTTGAGAATTTGAAACTGGATGTTTTAGCAGATTTCCAATCAAAATGTATACCTTCTTGAAAATCCTAGCCAGAGGTTCCAAGTCTTCAGGTTCCCTAAAACTACAAAATATCTCATACATCGTTGAAAGATTACCCCGCTGTAACAAAAGTGAAAAATAGTAGAACATTATTAACCATAAAAATATACTCAAAATCAATGTCCCGACTCCCATGTATGCTGCAATATTAAATTTGTAGACCAAAATCATACCTTGTCATCTCTTAGCAATGCACGGAAACTTGAAGGTTTCTGCTCCAAAAGTTGAGTCTCATACTGTGATAGTCGTTCATTTTCTAATTTCTGTCGAAAAGATCACAAATAATGGCAACTTTTCAACAATTTAAATATTTGAAACAAGCATGTCATTGTGCATGTCTTAGCAAATGGAAATAACTATTAATTGACAACTTTTTTATGGTTGATTGAATCCACAGGTTCTGATTGAAATAACAAATGTTTAATAGTAACTCACTTTTAGCAATTTCTGTTCACTACTGGAATGCATATAATGTGCAACTCTCTCTTTTTCTCGCTTTAAACATTCCTTGGCCTGTAGTACAATAAAATACACATCAGCTTCTAGATTTTCAAAATTAAAATCAACATTGTAGAATCATGTTTTCAATTCTAGCTGCCCTTTCGGTGCTGACCTTGAGCATATAATCTTGGCAAGAATCTTCTAGAATCCATAAGGCAGCCTTTTCAGAATAGTAAGAAGCAGTGGCTTTCAACATAGCTGGTTCAAAATCCTTTTCATAGAAATCCATGCTACCCATCCCAATCTCTACAAAGATGCCCAGAACATTTTTCAACAAAGCTCGATCAATTTGTTCTCCTTCACGTTCTCTATCAATCTAAGATAACATTAGTGAATTAGAACTTATCTTGTTCATCAGAAACAACAATGTAAAAAAACTAAGAACTTCTAATAATCCATCCATATTTGCATTAACATACCAAAGCTATCAGTGCATCTTTTACGTTATTCCTAATTTCTTGGTAGACCTGCGAAAAGGGAGACATTATTCAAAAAATTGTTAATGTTATTTGGCATATCTAAGCTACACATATATCAATCCTACTTATATATGGTCTTTAAGTGAAAAAGAAATTTAAGATATAGAACAGGGAGTGACAATATCAAGAGGAAGAGCTCAATGTTGGATATCATCTTATACTTACCAGATCACCGAAGCATGTTAAACTAACTTCATTTAGATATGGCAAGAAGTGCCTTGGAATGAAGTAGCGGTCCAAGTAGTGAAAAAAACGACGAAGCCACCGAGCCAATATTTTGTAACTTTCCCATTGCTTCACTAGTTCTCTCAACATAAACTCATCCTGCTTCTCCCTTAGGGCTGGTAGAACCTGAGTTTAACAATTTAGACAATTCAAACAAAGACCAAGATGTACAGTCCAAATAATGAAGAACATCACTGTCCTTAAATTTAAAATAAAAATTCCAAAGCTTTTCAGTCAACCAAGATTACATCCACCATCATGAGATGACAGTATAATAACACACAAATTATGGGGAAAACCTTGTTAGAAAATCTAATCTGGAGCGTGCAATTATTCCACCAACCCTGTCAGAGATCTCCCTAGATCTCCTTCGTGCCGTACCTGACCAATTTGTAATTGCACTCAGCTAGCCTATCAGATAGAAGTTATTGGTGATCAGTTAGTTATTGAATGCTGGTAGGTAGATTTGAATTTTGTGTTTGAGCGGCAGAATTTCAAAGACAAGAAGGAGACAAAAAGGAAGAATGAGAATGAAGAAAGTAGTGTGAAGAGAATATTGTGAGCAACAGCAACACAGTAGTGCACAGTAGAAGAATGTTTGTTGCAGGAGCACAGTAGTGCACAGTAGAAGAATGTTTGTTGCAGCAGCAACAGAAAGAATACAACAGTGAGGGAGTGCAGAGATTCGAGATCCAGACAGCTCCAGACACGCACAATAGTTAGTTAGAGGAATGAGCATTGAGCAGCTCTAAACAGAAAGGGACAGCAGTGATGTCAACAAGCTCCAGAGAGAGAAGTAGTTGTAGAATAGAAGGAAACAGAGTTGTAACTCTGTAGTAAAATAGTTTTAATGATTAATAGAAATCTCTGTTTGTAGTGTAGTTTTGTTTGTGTCCTCTCTCTCTCCTGTTTGTTTATTCTTCCTTCAATAGTCTAGTTTTAGTACAAATCGCTTCCAACAAACCTTTGTATGTTGATTTCTTCATCCTAAGGATTTCAATTCCACAAGTGACAGACAGATATGCAGCCTAAAGATTTCAATTCCATGACACTATAATAACACTGGTTGCACAAAGCACGAATCCCACAACAATAGAAACCATCGTGTAAGAGGAAGGGTACAGAAAAATAATGGTTTGTGCTGATATCCAGAATGAACAAACACAACAGTGATTACTATGTACAGCCATTAAAAAATTAAGTAGACAACAAACAATATTTACAAAATCAGCCCTAAGTCAAGATGCAGAGTACAGAGTATAAATCAGCTCATAACGTGTTCAGATGTTAGTTTTGCTTAGCTTTAGTATACATTATACAATGACACAGAGTCGCAGACAAATGAGTAGAATAGCTTTAGCATACATTTGAAGCAAGGACGTGAAATGATGTCCAACCTATCACAATGCATCTTATATGTGTAGAAGCGTAACCATAAAACCCCAGAAAATGCTATGTAGTAAAAATGCTTTCTATATACAGTTACATACAGATACAACTTGCTAATACTACCATGTCAAACAAACATTAAACATTCCAACATGTGTACTTTTGCCACACCTACACAAAACTACAGTATTTTGGAAGTCCTTGTCCATTATCTTTTTGCCAACAGTTACATCAAGCGTGTGCACCTGCGTTCCAGTCAGACAAGATCTGTAATAACTTGCTACCCAGAATCTCACAGAATTCTGATAGAAATAGTATTTATAAAATACATTAACCACATAGGTGCATTTCCAAGACTTCTCAACTCCTAAAGTTCAAGCATCCACAGAGTCTGTGAAATATGTTCGTTAAGATAAATGTATTGCCTAATTTAAGTAATGTTATGGGTGGCCTACCACTTTATTCTGTTAAAACAAAAAAAAAATTAATGCATTGCAACTGGAATGAGGTCAGAGAAAAGTTTGGGCAAATCAACCTCAAAGATGTTAGAATAAAATTTAAGTTGCGTACTCACCACACTTCATCCATTTGTGGAGATGAACGGCTTTAGTAGGCATCGACAGAGCAGAATTTAAACTCTGAAGTGTAGAATATATATTGTAACTCTAAAATGTAAGAAAAAAATTAAGAGGTGCATTTGCCCACTTCTTTAGCCATATGTGAAGATCAAGATGTTTTAGAATGTTAACAGCCATTAATATTCGTTTTGTGTTGACAGATATTTGATATTTTTTAACATAAAAGGAGACTAATCGAAAGGCATTTACGAAGAATGTTCAAGGCCCACAACACAAACTAATCATACTCAGCGTGTACCCACAGAGCAGACTAATCACAAAGTATATTAAATAACTGTTAAAATCCTGTCTAACAGATGATTATCTTCCCTCCAGCTATAACTACACAAACCCACAAACTAGCACAAATACATAGATAACAAACTAGTAAAAAAAGCGATTGTACATAGATCACAAACTAGTAAAAAAACAAAACATCAGAGCTCTAGATAATAACTAACCATCGTAGTGATATAATCTTCAAAAGATTCCCTGTATCTGTCATAGAGTTGCCGTGAAAAATTTTGGGGAGGCTTCTGTGTACACATTTCATAAATAGTGCTGTATATCCAGTTAAGAATAGCAATTCTTTTTTCCATCAATACTAACTGTGTAAATGTTTTTTTTATCAATAATGTGTAAATGTTTTTTTTCATCTATAATAAAATTGTGTGTACACAATTTCAGTAATAGCTATTTACTCAATTTCAGTACTAAATTAAATTTGTGAAATCTAGAAGTTTAAAAAACTTGTTCTGTAAATAAAGTCAAGAATAGCATAATCTGTATACTATAAATAAAGCCAAGAATAGCATCATCTGTATAATAAAAAAAAAATTAATAAATGAGATAAAAAAATTAAACCAGTAAAAATAAATAAATTGAGCACTACAAGCATTATTGACCCAGAAACTATCAAAAACAAATCGCAAAGGATACTTATAAAGCTCTGCGCACTCCTCGGTATTGATTTGCTGCTCGGGAAGCCCGTTAATGAGCTTCTTGATTCGTTTCTGTATGGACTCCCACCCCTGTTCAAGGTCTATGGTTTTCCTCTTGGCCATGATCGTTTACTTGGCAGCTCGGCTCCAATCCTAGACGATAATTATTGCTCCCAGTATCGTACACAATTGCTCCTAGTATGATATTCAACCTGAATGCCAAAGAAAAAAGCATTATTAAAATTGTTGAGGAGCTAAAATATATACATATTACTATATAATGTTAGTTTTACTTAAACAGTTATTTCATTAATTTTATAGATTTACATTTCAAGATTGAAGAACTTTAAAAATTAGTTTTTAATTTAATCCAAATGATACCAAAAATTGAAGTATAATTATTTAATGGAATTAATTCCCGCAGTAAACATCTTTAATCTTTTAAAGATTGAAGAACTATAATCCTACCCCATATTAAAATAAAGTAATTTACCCTCATAACCCTATGATAACCCTACCCGGCATTAAAATAAAGTAATTTATGCTGCAATTAGTTTTCTTTCTTTGGATGCATAATGAAATATTTTTCAATAACTTCATCCAAATGATATGAAAAACTTAGTTATAATTTTTAATAGAATTTAATTCTCATTGTAAAAATTTAAAACAAAGGTCATTAAACTTAATATTAATTTTCTTTATAGATTTTAAAGATTGAAGAACTATAACCCTATTCTTGAGTGCTTTAGATTAAACTGTGTGAGTTTTTTCATCAACGTTTGGGATCACACTCCGTGATCCATCATTAGAAAGAAGAGAGTCAAAGAAGAGAATTAGAATTGGTTGATCCATCATCATCAACCAATTCTAATTCTCTTATTTGGCTCTCTTCTTCCTGAGGATGGATCATGGAGTGTGATGGAAAACATTGATGAAAAAACTCTCACAGAGTTTAATCCTAAAGCACTCAAGAATAATATAATGGACTATGGAAATCTGATGTCTATTAATATAACCCTAGCCCTCAGTAAACTAAAATAAAGTAATTTACCTTGCTGTTATTTTTTCTTTGTGGTATGTAGTGGCTATTCTTAGCTCTAACAATTTAATAGAATAATTCTCAATAGTTTAATCCAAATGATACGAACCCTGCCATTAATTTTCTTATTTTTCTTTGTGGGATGTAAATAATGCACAATGCCTAATCTAACCTTTTATAAATAATAGTTGCATCATTGCATCACTTCATAAATTCATTTTGTAAGAAAAAAAACAAAAAAAAAATTACCGCATAGTGCCCTTACCAATTAAAATTCTGCTCCTTATGGATTAAACTTATTCTCCCAATTCAATTTGCTCTGTTCTTAAATTAATACACAATGCCCAATCTAACCTTCTATAAATAATAGCAGCATCATTGCATCACTTCATAAATTTATTTTGCAATAAAAAAACAAAAAAAATGGTTGCATAGTGCCCTTACCAATTAAACTTCTGCTCCTTATGGATTAAACTTCTTCTTCCAATTCAATTTGCTCTAGTCTTAAATTTATGTTTGAGTACTACTTGATTTATACACATTATTTTATCGGTTCATTGATTTAATAAAACTATGTCGGCTATATATTTATAATTATTTTTAAAAAATATGTCTAGTTATTAAAGAAAAACTATGTGGCTCTATTTTGTTTTTATGTACACAGTCACAGTCATCCCTTAATGCCATTACACTCCACCCCTTGTTGCCACTATAGTTACACATCTCAGCTAATTAACACTCTTAGACCATTATAGTCAACCCCTTGCTACTAGTTACTACTTTACCTCTTGCATAATTAACATGCTCAAACCATTACACTCCATCCCTTGTTGCCACTGTAGTTAGGCTTCTTGGCATAATTATAAATAAGAATACTACATTATGTTTAATATTTATATTTAAAAATATTCTAAATTATTATATATTTCTATAACAAAATTTAATGTAAATTTTTAAATTAATTTAAATATCATTTATAATTATATTTGTAAATATTATAAGTAAAATTTATATTTGTGTAACAAAATATTATAAAATAATATATTATGGTGACAATGTTTTGCATGAGATATATTTTGCATACTTAATTTGACATATGGATAGCACCAATACCTAATTTTGAGTGTTCAAAAAACAACATGACAATGACTAAAGGAAGACATTATATACATTTGTACATTTTGTCCTCCCTTACATATAATATATCCATTTAATTAAATGTTCCTCTTCATTAAAAGTAAAAATAAAAAAAATTTGATTAAGTTCTTAAATTCATCTCTTTCTTATTGATTGTAATTAATATAAAACTACTTTTTAATCAAAATTTTTAAAGTGCCAATTTTTGAAAAAAAGAATGACAATGAGTTTACAACCAAATGACTAGAGGACTAAATATTTTTACATGTATAAGAGATTCATTACCCTTGACTGCCACAATGAAAATAGAAATATACAAGTCAATTTGGAAAAACCAATTGTTAAGGTTGAATATCCACCTTTGCCTTCATTAGGATACACCTTCACTTGATCTTTGAGTGTCTCTTCCCTTACCTCTATCAAGGTTGCCTCAATCAAACTGAGGGCTCTTGCATCATTTCTTCTTGTCTCCTTCAGCTGGTTCTTTTAGGCATTGGACAGGGCTACAAAAGTATTTGGGTCAGTCACATCTATAAACACACTAACCACAAGTTCCCACAAATCATTTGCAACCAAGATGATCTTCATCTTCTTTTCCCAGACATCATAGTTCTTCCCATCAAATACAAGTGGCTCCTACCAACTCTTGTTGTCTCCTCTAGCCATTTTTCTAAATCAGGGGAGATTGTTAGTACCTAGAAAAACTTATGGGTATTCCTCAATACCCAAAAAGCTAAAACTCTACCTCAGCCAAATCTATGGCTCTGATACCATTTGTTGGAATTGATTTGTACTAAAACCAAACTATTGAAGGAAGAATAAACAAATAGGAGAGAGAGGACACAAACAAAACTACACTACAAATAGAGATGTCTATTAATCATTAAAACTATTTTACAATCAACAAATACAACCTACAGAGTTACAACTCTATTTCCTTCTATCCTACAACTACTACTCTCTTTGGAGCTTGTTGGACATCACTACTGTCCCTTTCTATTTGGAGCTGCTCAATGCTCATTCCTCTAACTAACTATTGTGCGTGTCTAGAGCTATCTGGAGCTCGAATCTCTGCACTCCCTCACTGTTATATTCTTCCTATTACTGCTACAACAAACATTCTTCTGTTGTGCACTACTATGCTGCTGCTGCTCACAATATTCTATTCACACTACTTTCTTCATTCTCATTCTTCCTTTTTGTCTTCTCCTTGTCTTTGAAATTCTACCACTCAAACACAAAATTCAAATCTACCTACTAGCATTCAATAACAAACTGACCACCAATAACTTCTATCTAATAGGCCAGCTGAGTGCAATTACAACTTGGTCAGGTGCGGCACGAAGGAGATCTATGGAGATCTCTAACAGGGTTGGTGGAGTAATTGTATGGTCCAGATTAGATTTTCTAATAAGGGTTTCCCAATCATTTGTGTGTTATTATAGTGTCATCTCATGATGGTGGATGTAATCTTGGCTAACTGAAAAGCTTTAGAATTTTTTTTAAAAATTTATGGACAGTGATGTTCTTCATTCTTTGGACTGTGCATCTTGGTCTTTGTTTGAATTGTCTCAATTGTTAAACTCAGGTTCTACCAGCCCTAAGGGAGAAGCAGGATGAGTTTATGTTGAGAGAACTAGTGAAGCAATGGGAAAATTACAAAATATTGGCTCGGTGGCTTCATCATTCTTTTCACTACTTGGACTGCTACTTCATTCCAAGGCGCTTCTTGCCATATCTAAATGAAGTTAGTTTAACATGCTTCAGTGATCCGGTAAGTAAAAGATGATATCCAGCATTGAGCTCTTCCTCTTCATACTGTCACTCCTTGTTCTATATCTTAAAGTTCTTTTTCACTTAAAGACCATATATAAGTAGGATTGATATATGTGTAGCTTAGATATGCCAAATAACATTAACAATTTTTGGAATAATGTCTCCCTTTTTGCCATTTGCAATATAGGGATTGGATTTCATAGGACCAATAAATCCACCTTCAAGTGCAGGCCACAAGTGGATTTTGACTGCCACAAATTATTTTACCAAGAGGACCAAGGATGTTGCCTTAAAAGAAGCAAATGAATCTGTTGTCCTAAGTTTTTATTAGGACCTAGTGTTAAGATTCGGTACACCAGATTCAATCATCTTTGATAATGGTCTAGCCTTTTTAGGATTAAGAATTTTAGATTGATCTGTCAGAAAAAATATAGATATTTGAATACTTCATCTAACTATTACCCACAGGGTAATGGGTAGGCTGAATCTACCAACAAAAATCTGATAAGGATCATCAAGAAGACTATTCAAGACAATCAGAAAACTTGGCATGAAATGTTAAAGTTAGCTCTAAGGGCTGACATAATTACACCTAAGAGGGCTACTGATTGTTCCGCATATATGCTTACTTATGGAAAAGAGGCTTGGTTACATATTTTAATTGAATTGCCTACATTGGCCTTTATCAAAGAACTTGAGCTACTAGAGGAGCAGCCTCTTGTAATCAGATTTGCTCAGCTCATGGAGCTGGAAGAGACAAGGAAAGAGGCCTTAAGAAAGTGTGATATGCATCAAACCCAAATGAAGAATGCATTTGATAAGAGAGCAAGACCAAGGAGTTTTATTGTTGAGGATTTGGTGTTCAAGTGGAATGAACTAAGGAGCAAGCTAGGTAAGCATTCTAAATTTGATGTCATTTGGGATGGACCTTATGTTATCATAGAGTGCAAAGAAAACGATGCATTTCAGTTGTCCAAGTTGAGTGGAGAGGTGCTATTTATCCCAGTTAATGGGATCCACCTCAAGCATTGCCTCTGATGATAAGAGAATTCTTTTGTACATAGTAGAGTAGTTTTTGTAGTAATAAGTGCTCATGTACATTTGTTTCAGCATTTTGTTTTGGCCATCAGGGCCTGTTAGTTTGCTTTTAGTAGAGTTTATTTTCAATTTTTTGTTGCTGTTTGAACTGTTGGAGAGTTGAAGTATAGTGTTTTCTAAGTTTCTGAGAAGGACGGAGCATGACTCTATGCCCAATGGATGTCAAGGCAACTGGTCAAATGCTTAGCAGTCAAGCATATAGCAAAACTTGCCAGAAATGTTACCGTTTTTTTACCCTATTTCAAAAATTGGCTGAGTAGATTTATTATTTATCATTTTTGGATGAGGTTTGATTTGTTTCTGTTATGTGCTAAGTTGCATAGTTTTTATGAAAAATACAGTTCAGTTGTTCAAATGTAGAAAGGAAAGTTTCAATCATTCATTGCATTGTGGAGCACTAAAATAGATA
This sequence comes from Cunninghamia lanceolata, assembly GCA_027924645.1. NCBI lineage: Eukaryota > Viridiplantae > Streptophyta > Pinopsida > Cupressales > Cupressaceae > Cunninghamia > Cunninghamia lanceolata. The sequence continues at coordinate 16,082,475 of BSBN01000112.1, read as the reverse complement.
AGTATTCATTCACCACAGTGATTGTTCATTTACAATTTTGAATACATAAGAGAAAAAACATTACATTAAAGGAAACTAAGACATATCAGATGTCTCACACAAGCCATGGGTTATAATTGAACTCATGCAAATAAAAGTAAAATACTATGTATCTAATGAAGAAGAGGGAAAGACATAACCATCATTGCCTTGTTTTGGTTGATCTTCGCAGAAGCCTCCTGTTCCTACTCTCGACCTCGACATGTACCTAAAAAAATGCAGGAAGGTCCCGTTAGAAGCTCTGGTTATGAAAATCCTTCATCAATCAAGAGAGACATAATACCTTAGTTGTAATGCATTGATCAAATAAGAGCATCCATTTGCAGAAGGAGCTGAAGAGAAGCAAACATAAGAACATCACTGTTTTATTCTAATCTATTTGTTTCATGTGCAAGTATAGGACAAATCATGAAGTTGATTGAAGACATTCAGTATGTAGTGTTAAATGGGCTCCCACAAGGGTTGAGCCCAGCATGCTGCTGCCCCTTGATCTCAGAAGGGAGGGATAGAAAAAGAAGATCATTGATGAAATTCACATGACAAGTTGAAAGAGTAAAAGACAATCATATGCATCAGTCCCATTTCAAGATATAACCATGATTTCACTTCAGAGTATGAAATGCAACCAAGAACATGACTTGAACAGATGGAGGACAGAATTCAATGCACATAACAGCTTATATACTTCTCCAACTATTATGAAAGTGACATTCTAACGTATGATAATAATCAAGAGTATACAATGCAATTGTAATCATTTGACTGATAAAGGAGTAAGTGTTCACAAGTATGGATTATCTGAAGGTTACTTACTTATTCATGATCAATAGTCCAATTGGAGTGTTCATTATAAACCAATAAGCAAATTGCAAAGACAGGTGAGTACCAAACTTCATACTTTCTCATTTAAGTGGAGTGACAGAATCAGATTCAAAATTCAATAACTTAAGCTACCTTTTAAATGATGAAATATATCCAATTATGCCTCACTTTTCCTACTGATAAGTTGAGCATTATAAAAAGTGTTATCACATGTTACATTCATTACATATATATAAAAGAAACATGATAAGTATTATAGATCTGTAGCAGAAAAATACAAGATAGCCAATCCAGATGGCTCATTTTTGTCTTTGACAAACTCCAAAGGATCAAAAGAACATTTCATTACATGTGTGTAATAGAGAATCATCATATTATGCTATAGGATATCATTTTATCTCAAAATGGAATGTACAAGTGTATGGTTGCATCTGTGGCTAAGTGAGCTCAACTGAAGTTTTTATTATGAGAAGTGATCTGTCAAACTGATAACATCAGATACAGTGGACCTAATTGATGTCCTATAAGACATCTCATATTATGCATTTGATATGATAGAATACAGAAAGAGGAGCAGTAGAGGTTCATCATGTGTTGCAGTGTATTCAAAGAAAGTAAGTGTTGCCTTCATGTGTTACAATGCCACAATGTCTTGATACAGCCATGGTCATCATCATATATGAAAAGCCTGATTTCTACAGTCCACTGAATGGATAAGTAAAGTTGCACGAATAAAGACATGTATGCTACTATAGTGGAGGAGTTCAAAGTTGAAAAGTGACAGTATACATTTCATGTGCAAAGTCCATAGAAAGAGCAAGTAGAGTTATAGATGTAGAGAATAGTGCATGCAATCATCACTTCTTTTGAACAATAACAGTGATTATAATTAAACAGTGATAGTATAAAGAAGAAAGTGATACCATATGCCATGTGTGCTACAGAAAGAAGTTTCTATGCTCATATAAGAACAAACATTGCTTCAGTTTTCAAATATGAGTTTACACAGTAAAGAGGAAAAATGCAGATACATTCATAGTAAGGTCGTGGCACATAGTGCCTTTTGCACTCATCTTTTTAGGTACCCATATCAACTTTCAGAACCAATGTATTTTTGCAATATTGAAAAGAGAAAATTGTGAGTATACTGTTTAGACAAGGCCGTAGTTTAATATATGTTTTACACAACAAAACATCAAACCCTTGTTGGGCAAAAAAGGTTTTCTTCTTTTCACAGTCAAACAAAGTCATAATGGAGCATAGAAGACATGGCCGCAGTGAGAAAAGAGTTCTATGTGACAAACATGAAACCCTTATCAGTTTTTTAAAAGGAGTCTCTTTCTTTTTACATACAGACGAGCAAGGAAAAGAAATTTTGTGTAAGTATGGCCATGAGGAGTAATAGAAGGTTTTGTGTAATATAAATGAAAACCTTGTTGCAAATATGTGCCTAAGTGGTGTTGTCGTTGATGTCAACATATTCTTGTTGCCATTAGTATCAACTATATCCTATTTTGTTGTTTGTGTAGAAGACCAGATTGTTGATGATATTGATAAGATTATTAACAATCAATGCATGAGGATCATGTCAACATGTAGAGGATTGTCAAAGGTTTCTCCAGTCAAGATTTGAGAAGTTTGCGTGAAGATTGGAAGGAGTTATGGCCATCTGAGTAGAACCGGTTCCTGCAATAATCAGGAAAGACAAAGTGATAGGAAAGAGGTCCAGAATGCTTCGGTGATATAAGATTATGATCTACAGATCTAAAGGCATGTTTGGGAAGTTAGTGTGTATCATCAATTCCAGTGGTTTGTGGTTTGGAGGTCAGAAAGCTATCCTTTTAGTCTGACAGTCATGGCAGAGTGTCTTCTTGAGGTTCCGAAGGAAGATTCAACTGTTTCTAATAATATGGTTTAGAGTGAATGTTATTGGTGATTCCAATGTACTTGTGGAGGTCTCTAGATTGTGTAGCTACTTGTTGGAGGTCCGCATTGAAGTTTGAACTTGTTGATTGAAGATTTCTTCTTAAGGATAATGTTCTTCCCAGTCTTGGCCAACCAGATGTTCCTAACCTGTTGTAGATACCTTAAATACATTTCTATCAAGAGTGGAGTGGTTGTAGAAGTAGATTCAAGTCTCATTTGTGTTTGGCTGGCAGTGTGATGATCCGTGTCAAGTTTGGCTGACCTTATTGATCATTCTAAGGTTGATGAAGTATATAAATACTTGTTGAAGAAGTACCGAAATCATCCTTGTGCAAAATAGATAAAATTTGAAGGAAGGATCAGAAGCAAAGTAGAGAAGGAAAGGAGGAAGAGCATTGTAGAGAGTGAAGAAGAGTTGGAGGCAAAGTGAAAGTTCTTGAGCATTCATTGAAACTAAATCAGGCATGAAATAGATGCTAATTCTCAGTTAATTCTTTCTAAATAAATTATGTAGGTAGTGAGCCTCTCCTTTTGAGTAGTGAGCTATGGACAGTGTGCCCAAAGGCATGTGCCTTCTCTTTTTCTAAGTACTTTTAACAGGGTATGCATTTTGTGGGTTAGCCTCCACCATGGTTTTTCCCTTAACTAGGTTTCCACGTCAAAATCTTGGTGTCAAATGTGTTGATTATGTTTCTGCTCTTATGTTATTGATTCATGCTTAAATGTTTGCATTATTAATCTGGTAGTAAGTTAATAAAGAAGGTTAAAGGCATAAAAGTTTTAAAGGGACAACTGATTCACCCCCCCTCAGTTGTCTAGTTCCAACAATTGGTATCAAAGCTAGATCCTCACATAAAAGCCTAACCACTTGAGGTGATTCAGGATGTCAACTTACAAGAAGGATAGTCCAAGATTTGATGAAACAAATTATTCTATTTGGAAAGATCGCATGGAGTGCCATTTGCAATGCATGGGCGATGCCTATCGGGCAATAACAACTGTTGAGTATAAACCTTCGGAGAAAGGTCCTTCTACTCCTGATCAAATCAAAGATGCTGAAAAATAATCTTCGAGCTAAAGAAGCCTTATTGAGTGCCCTGACTAATTCAGAAATGACAAATGTCTTTGGTCTAAAAACTGCCTATCAAATATGGAAAAAGTTGGAATATCTGTATGAAGGTGACAAATATGTCAAATGTGCAAAACTATAAAGTTTGAGAGGAAAATTTGAAACTATGAGGATGAGCGAAGATGAGCTTGTGTGTGGCATCAAGTGTGCTAGTGGAGTTTTCGAAGAATCATAAATTGTATCAAAAGTACTCAGATCTTTACCAAATTCTTACAAACATAAGGTTGCAGCCATAGAAGAAATCAGAATAGTCTCAGAAGTTACAAGACATCATCTGGTTGGTAAAATTTCACCCTTCGAATTAAGTGAGTTTTGTGATTCTTTTCCCAAGTCAGAATCTACATTTAAAGCTAGTGTGTATGGAAAATAAAGATATGATCCGGGTGAAAGCTCTTCTGCAAGATCAAATAGACTTGCAAAAACAAGAAAGGATCTTGAAGATGTTGAGATGGAAACAATAGACCTTGAAGCTCTTATTGCTAGATTGGATAAGCATTTGCTTAAGCTAGGATTTAGCAAAGGTACTGCTCATAGTAATCTCTACTTCAAAATTGATCATGAGAACATTCTAATTGTTGAAGCTTTTGTTGATGATATCATTTTTGGTGGAAATGAGTGCATGTGTAAAGCATTTGCTGATCAGATGAAAAGTGAGTTTGAGATGTCAATGTTTGGTGAGATGAATTTCTTCCTAGGTCTGCAAATTGTTCAATCAAATAAAGGTATCTTCATATCTCAGTCCAAGTATGTAAACGAATTGCTAAATAAATTTGGAATGGAAGACTCAAAGCTAGTAGGTACACTTATGGTAACCGGATGCAAGCTAAGCAAAGATGATGACTCACCCAAAGCAAATCAGAAAAGATACAGATCAATGATTGGAGGACTATTTTATCTAACTCAGACCGGACCTGATATCATGAATGCAGTTGGACTTGTTGCCAGATTTCAAGCTGATCCAAAAGAATCCCATGTTATGGCAGTTAAAAGAATCTTCAGATATCTCAAGGGGACAATTGATTATGGACTGTGGTATCCAAAGGACAATAAATTCACTCTTCATGCATATATAGATGCTGATTGGGTAGGAGATGTGGATGACAGAAAAAGTACTAGTGGTGGTACATTCTTCTTGGGGAGAAGATTGGTCTGTTTGATAAGAAAAAAGTAAGAGGAAATATCTCTATCTACTACAGAAGCAGAGTACATAGCAGTAATGAATAATTTCAATAAGGTTTTGTGGATGAAGCAAATGTTGAAGCACATCAGAATTGTGTTTGAGGAGCTAGTCACAATTTTTTGTAATAATTATAGTGCAATAAGCATCTCAAAGAATCTAGTGTTGCATTCAAAGACAAAGCATATATCTATCAAGTTTCATTTCTTGAGAGAGAAAGTAAATGAGAATGAAGTCGAGTTGGAGTTTGTGCCTTCCAAAGATCAGATTGCAGACATCTTCACCAAGCCTCTTCCCAATGATACTTTTGAGTATCTCAGACAAAAGTTAGGGGTTATTACCCCTCTTGAGAAGAACTAAGATGCATTAAGGTGCATCAGTCCGGTGGGACTCACATCTATATCTTGTGATCTGGATTGATGTTAAAGAGGTACTACTCAAAGGGGGAGTAGTCAATATGCAAATTTTGGGATCAATCTGAAGCAAAAATGGAGAAAAGATAGCAAACATGTGCCCTTTACCATTGATGTCAAAGGGGAGAGAAGTCATGTGAAAAACTAGTTGTTGATGTGAGGGGAAGCACTAAAGAAAGTAATAACAGAAGTGAGAAGAGAAAGGGGGAGAAGTTTTTGTCTTGATAGTTAGATTCAATTTTTTCACATCACATGTTGCCATAAATGACAAGGGGGGAGATTGTTGTAAATATGTGCCTAAGTGGTGTTGTCATTGATGTTAACATATTCTTGTTTCAATTAGTGTCAACTGTATCCTATTTTGTTGTCTATGTAGAAGACCAAATTGTTGTGGATATTGAGAAAATTAATAACAATAAATGCACACGGATCATGTGGACATGTAGAGGATTGTCAGAGGTTGCTCCAGCCAAGATTTGAGAAGTTCACATGAAGATTTGAAGGAGTTATTGCCATCTGAGTAGAACCGGTTCCTACAATAATCAGGAAAGACAGAGTGATAGGAAAGAGGTCTGAATTGCTCCAGTAATATAAGATTATGATCTATGGATCTAAAGGCATGTTTGGGAAGTCAGTGTGTATCATCAACTCTAGTGGTTTGTGGTTTGGAGGTCTGTAAGCTATCCTTTCAGTCTGACAGTCATGGCAGAGTGTGTTCTTGAGGTTCTGAAGGAAGATTCAAATGTTTTTGATAATATGGTTTAGAGTGAATGTTATTGATGATTCCAATGTGCTTGTGGAGGTCTCTGGATTGTGTATCTACTATGTTGGAGGTTCGCATTGAAGTTTGAGCTTATTGATTGAAGATTTCTTCTTGAGGATGATGTTCTTCCTAGTCTTGGTCGACTGGATGTTCCTAACCTATTGTGGATGCCTTAAATACATTTCTATGAAGAGTGGAGTGGTTGTAGGAGTAGATTCAAGTCTCAGTTGTGCTTGCCCAACAATGCGATGATCCACGTCAAGTTTGGCCAACCTTGTTGATCATTCCAAGGTTGATGAAGTATATAAATAGTTGTTCAAGAAGTACCGAAATCATCCTTGTGCAAAACAGATAAAATCTAAAGGAAGGATCAGGAGCAGAGCAGAGAAGGAAAGGAGCAAGAGCAGTGTAGAGAGTGAAGAAGAGTTGGAGGCAAAGCAAAAGTTCTTGAGCATTCATTGAAACTGAATCAGGCATGAAATAGATGCTAATTCTCAGTTAATTCTTTCTAAATAAATTATGTAGGTAGTGAGCCTCTCCTTTTGAGCAGTGAGCTCTGGGTAGTTTTCCCAAAGGCATGTGCCTTCTATTTTTCTAAGTACTTTTAATAGGGTATGCATTTTGTGGGTTAATCCTCACCATTGTTTTTCCCTTAACTGGGTTTCCACATTAAAATCTGGGTGTCAAATGTGTTGATTATGTTTCTGCTCTTATGTTGTTGATTCATGCTTAAATGCTTGCATTATTAATCTAGTAGTAAGTTAATAAAGAAGGTTAAAGGCATAAAAGTTTTGAAGGGACAACTGATTAACCCCCTCTCTCAGTTGTCTAGTTCCAACAACCCTCACTTCTAACACAAGATCTTCACATTTTTTACATTGAAAGACAAAAAGGAAGCTACAAAATGCATTACATGGAGTGGCCATGCCATATGAAAAGACATTTCACATACCCAAAAGCAAGAATGAACCCCTCTTCACACTTTTAGATATGCAGAGATAAAAGACTTTACAGTGGAAGTAATGATAAAGAGGAACAATGTGCTCACTGTTTGATAATGCAGCATGAGAAGAAGATAATGGCAACGGCTAGTTGAACTGAACCTTGTCATGTTGCCATTTTTTCACAAGTTCAACACAGAAAACCAAACAAATGCTTATCAAACATAGAAGACTGAGGAAACAGTTACATGGCCGCAGCCATTTAGAGAAATATAAGCCATCAAAACACAACAAAAGCCATTGAAAAGCTCAGATTCAAGATTACCAAGAGTGGCCTACCATTTTGACTAGAGAAGTGCAGTGCTTTCGACCACTGAAGACCATCAAATGGAGAAAGGAAAACATAGAAGCATGAAACCCCAAGTCGGCAGCCACAGTTGCAGAGCCAACTCAATGACAACAAAAAAAATGAAATGGCCGATGTTTTAGGGTTTCACACTTGCTTTTGTTTCGATGTCCCTTTCATTTTGACCATGAAAAATATAATCATTTTTATCCAATTGAGACCGGGGTCAACACCTTATGTTGGTGGTGTCTAGTAATCATAAGTAGAGGTGGCCGACAACACATAGAATATGGCCTATTTTATTAAGTCAAATGTGGACATGATCATAAAACGTGCCTTTAGAATCTTGCAAGGTCCTAACATCATTTGTAGTCGACTCACATTGGATTCAAGGTATCATTTGATATTGCATGTGGTTGAGTGTCTTTGACCTCCGACTTATGCATTTTTTATTATTCCTTTACACATTTCAACATATGCATAGGATCAAACAAGAACCTTGTGAATGTGAAGAATATGCTAGATGAAGATATGGTCAAAGGGGGTCAATGCAACATGGTGGCACTATAGAGGCAGTGAGTTGGCATTTTTTCAAGCCATATGGATAATGATGAGGTGGCAGAATATCGACACATTGGAGTCCATGGTGTCAAGCCTTTTAAGGCTTTTATTTATTTTTTGCAAATGTGTGTAATAGTTCATATTTTTATGATTTTTATAGAAAATTATTAATGATATCTTGTAAATATCTTGGTAAAATTATAATCTAGATATCATTTTATTTTTGCAAAAAATCATATCGATATGATATTGATTAAAATTGCCATATCATTATAAAGTTAACTTTAAAGCAATGAAATTATGAATTGCTTTTAAAGTTTAACTATTTTAGGCAATTTATAGGCTAAAAGCAGATCAAATATTCCATTTTGATTTGTTTTATTTAGAGTCATATAGGACAAATTTTGGAGCTTTCATGAGTAGAGAAAGGCAGTTTTATGGTGGGACCACATTAGAGGGCAGTTTTGCAACTTTACTTCATAGATTGGTGGAATATTCAGTGCTTTATTTTTGGCTTTCATGAGTAGCTCAAAAATGGAATTAGGGTCTATTTTTAGGAGTTTTTCAACTTTCTTCATAGGAGATCATTTGGAGACATATATAGGAAAAAAACTTAGTTTTTTCTTAGTCAGTTAGCACCAGTTTCTTCTCTCTTACAGAGTTGTATACAACAGTTGGCTCACACATTTATTTTTCATGCATTGTACTCCTTTACTTTCTAATAGTAAATCATCTTGTTTCACATATTTTGTAGTCTTGATCTGATGTTATATTGTGACTATTTCAGTCCTTTATTTGTCTCAATACTGTTAAATTTAGTTTTTCCTGGTTGCAATTTGTGTTTGACCCAAACCTTGTTGCAAATTACTTAAGGAATAAACTATCAATGAAATTGTGAGGATTTAGGTTAGAGGATCTATTTGTGAGTGATAAAATTTCATCTAGTTTAGATTTTAGAATTAGTTTGCATTTCAATTACATCCTTCTATCCCTTTCCCCTCAAGTCAATATTTTTTAGAAATTATAAGAGAACCAGCTCACTCTAGAGATTCGTTCTCATGAAAGGAGACCCACATCTGAGAATGATTCCATGTTTTAGCAAGTAGTTAAGTTTTTGCAAAGCTTAACAAGGGTGCATACTTGAATTGACAACAAGTTCATCAATCAATTTATTCCTCCATGTTAATTAAATAACCCTAATTATTTAATTAAATCAACTTACCATCCACATCAATTAAATAATTCCAATTATTTAATTGAATCAATTTATTCCTCCATGTCAATTAAATAACCCTGACTATTTAATTAAATCAATTTATCCTCTACATTAATTAAATTATTCCAATTATTTAATTAAATCAATTTCCTTCTATTTTAAATAAATAAAATAAAATAATTTATTTAATTAGTCTTTGTCCTCCAAAATGAATTAAATTTAATATTTAATTCATTTATCACATGTACATGAAAGTAAATAATTTATTTATTTAATTCCCTATTATTCCCTCTCATCCATATTTCACTCTCAATCAATTTAGATAACTAATCAATCAAGTTAGTTAACTAAATCAATCAAATAAGTTAACAGGTTAGTTAATTCAGTTAACTAATCAATCAATTCAGTTGACTAGTCAATCAATTGAGTTCACTAATCAGTCAACTCTCCAATCAATTCAGTTCACTGATCAATCAATTCAGTCATCTGATCAATCAATTCAGTCATCTAATCAATCAACTCAATCAACTCCCTAATCAGATCTGTTAACTCCCTTGATGCATGAGAAGGGTAGGACACTTGTCCTCTTCTTATTCATACACATTCTCTCAAACATCCTCAATCATTGATCTTTCTAATCATCCTCAACTATAGATCTTCTATCTCATAGGTCTATAAAAAGAGCCTCATTCTCCATTTCTCGGGATCTCTCATTTTAGTAAACTTATGTTGTCACTATCTTCCTCGAGAGATCATATTCATGCTTGGCAATATAGAGCAATCCACATCATATAGAGCAAAGAGCAAATTGACTTGAGATTTGGGTGCTATCTCAGTATCACTCAATCTGTTTGGTTTGTCTGTGTGTTTTTGAAGGTAATTTGCATTGTGTTGTGTGTTGCTTTCCTCTTATTTTCACATTCAAATTTTAACCAATACATTTTGGCATGCCTAGTGAGACCCACATCCCTAAAAAATCTAATCCTTTTGTGGAGATTTCCATACAAAATTTTCTATAGGATAAAAGTGCACCTGTGACTATTAACACATGTCCAGATCAGGTGTGGACATGCCTGCATAGCAGGTTAGCATGCCTGTGCAATAGGTTGACGTGCTCGTGTTTTAAAAGCGTGCCTATGTCTATCACATATTGATATCTTTTTTTTTCATATCAAGATTCATTTTAGTGGATTTTTACATATTTTCTAATTTCTATGCTTGACTAACAATCATGTTTGTCTATTCATGCTAATAACTTTGTGTCTTTTATAGGTGTTAACCTTGATATTAGAGCCAAAATCCATTCATTTACAAAAGCATGTCTTTTGCTTTGGAAAAGTGCATCATTGTTAGGATAATCAGAGAACCACTTCTAGACCCTCAGATCCATCATTCCTGATCTCTGGATCACCAAAAGCCTTAGCAAATCACCTTGTCTAACTGTATCTTTCACTATTTTCTAGCAAGTTGCATTGATTGTTTCGCAAGCATGCATGTGCACTGTAGAAATAGGCATGCGTTCTATATCTATGTGGCAGAGTATAAAGTGCACCTTTGTTTCTAGTTAGTATTCTCATGTTTTAAGTTGATGCACCTATGATTTGTGCTAGTGCGCCTATGGAGGAAGGTAAAAATAGTCAATTTCATTGCTCGTTATTCTTACTTGTCCGTTCTTCTCATTTATCAGTTCTATATCTACTGTGTCTATTGTTTTATCCATAGTTTTTGATTTTTTTTCCTTAACCCTTTCTTTGGTGTTGAAACTAATGATTGTGTATCTTATACCTTGGCCAAAGAAGCAAATTAAGACTACTAATGTGATTTGATGCAAGACGTCTGCCAAAGACAAATCTTGATTATCACTAAATCTTAGGAATCACACTTCATTTTGCTTAAGGGAATTGACATGTATGTGTAATTTAGATGATCACAAATTCTTAGGATTCACACTTCATTTTGCTTAAGGGAAATGACATGTATGTGTAATCTAGATTATCACAAATTCTTAGAACTCACATTTCAATTTTACTTAAGGGAATTTATGTGTGTCTTTCGTGTTTAGAATTTTTTGAATGTGTATGCTCTTCCTTTGCACGACAACGTGATCTTAGGAATAAAAAACATTTAGGTTATTCATTTTATTTCTTTCCATGTATGCTATCATCCTTTAGAAGGGCCTACTTTTGGATTACACTTCATCCAAAAGGGACGACCTTAAGCGGATCTTTCCTTTGGACCACTATATAAATTGGTAGAGGCAAAATCCAAGACTTAACCAATGTTAGCCTTGCCTTACAATGCCAAATCAAAAAGAGGCATACTAACACTTTGTGAAAATGATTTTTGCATTGTGTGCGGTATATGAGACTCTTAGTAGAATTGGTTAAAGCTTTTAGTAGCTTGTTGGATGCTCACAAGGTGTTGATCCCCTGATGTAACCAGCACCCTTGTAGTTAGTGTCCACCCAACTCACCTCTGAACATTGCAGTAACTTTCAGTACAAGGGTATGACGCCCCCAAGATTACTCACCATAAGGTTCCCTCGAGATAAGATAGAAATCCTTGGTATAAAATAAGCTACTTGTAGCTTTCCGGGGAGAGGGTGATTGGGTCATCCTTTCATTCTAGGAGGCCCCTACTTGTCCTCTCTCGTAAAGATGAAAAAATGTACACACCCACTCTAGGTTTGATGACATTTGACTCATCAAACATTCCAAGTTGTGAGATGATATTATCATAGTGAAGTTTTGTCTTTAGGGATAAAGAGTGCTTTGTGTGTATTCAATTATATTTATACTTGTGAAAACTTGTGCTTTTAAGAGCCTTGAAAATACACATTTTTGTTGAAACTTCTCACTTGTGTCTTTTGCCTATTGTGTTTCTCTTGTCCAAAACCAAACCAAAAATTAAAAAAACATAAAGAAAATCTTTACCTTTTAGCCTTTGCATTTGTCAAAAATCCAAAAAATCCAAAAACATAGAGTAAAACTTTCCCTTTAGCATCTTCTTTTTTGTCAAAAATACCAAAAAATCCAAAAAACATAGAGTAAATCTTTATCTTTTAGCCTTTTCATTTGTCAAAAATCCCAAAATCCAAAAAATATAGTGTAAAATTTTATCTTTTAGCCTTTGTATTTGTCAAAAATCCTAAAATCCAAAAACATAGTGTAAAAATTTCCCTTTTAGCATCTTCAATTTTGTCAGAAGTCCCAAAAAAATCCATAAACAAGCAACATCACCCCCATCTTCATCCATTAATCATTTCCAAAAGCCATCCCAAAATCACCCTTTCCTTCCATCTAACTTGGTTATCAATCCAAAAATCTAGATCATCCAATCTCCTAGTTTGTCTTGTAGCTTAAACCTATAAGACCAATTAGCATCAACCAAACTAGTGAACCAACCTACCTTAATTATTTTAAGATAGTCACATTCACTATATCTTTTTATCTTGTCTTGTCTTAGAATCATTAGTCTATTTTGGGGAAGATAATCATAATCCCAACATTATCAAAATTTGTTGGTCTGGGTTTTATATCTCTTAACCAAGCACATCATTCATCCACATCGTATGCTTACCACTCAATCCAAATAAAATAAAACCATGAAAAACATTCCAAATCCATTGCAAGGCAAACCAAATCCACCTCAAGGCAATCTTGGGGTGTCTACCTCTAAAACACTTATTGATGCATCAAATTTTACCACAGACATGGACACCAATGTATTTGTCCCTACAGGGTATACCATAGTTGCATCTTCATCCCAAGATAAAACTCAACACATCCAAGAAGAATCCCAAGACCTTGATGATGACTAGAAAAATCCCAAGATCTTGGAAAAGCTTAGCAAACTTTTAGAATCAAACCATGATCATTACTTCCATCTACTAGCTCAAAAAGGAGCTAAGTTGCCTTATGCTTTTGATACTTCACAAATCAAATAAAAAGACATATTTAACACCTCCATGGCCACCATGGGTGGAGGTCATCCATTGTCACTACCCATGACATCCACCTTACCACCTTCTTTTCCATCCTATGATCTTCCATTCACTAACCTATTCAACAAAACATCAATTGAACCATTCTTAGAACCATCTTGCATTGGTGTCCAAAAGTAACCTAGAAACCATCATCTTCTATCCCACAACATCCCTCAACTAATCCACAACAACCATCTTCTTCCATCCCACAAAATCCCTCTACTAATCCACAACAACCACCTTCTTCCATCCCACATAACCCAACTCCTAATTCGCAACCCGCATCTTCCTCTATTCCACACAACAGCTGTGCGAATCCTCCACAAGTCTCTCATGCTCATTTATCCACAACACACATACCCACTAATACATCACCTTATAACAAAAATCTCTCTAACACATACCAACAACTACCACACCACAATTACTAACAACCTCCATAACAAAATTACCAACAACTTCCCAACCAACAATATCAACAACCCCCATCCAACTATCAACAACCACCTTCTTCCAACATTCAACAATATTACATATCACCACCACCACCATCTGGAATTGACCTTACACTCCAAAACTTGTAAAAATAGGTTTCCAATCTTACACTCAGAAACACCAAAAAGACTTTCTCATTTGATGAAGTCTGTCCGTATTTCCTTAAAACTTTTGAGGTACCAAAATTTGACAAATATAAAGGAAAAGGAGATCCTCAAGAGTATTTATAGGAATTTTACATGGCTTGTTTAGAGGTTGTACACAACGATACATATCTCTTGCATTTCTTTCCCTGAAGTCACGGAAGACAAGCCATGGAATGGTTTTCACACTTACCTCTGGATATAAAGTCCTTTAGCAAACTAGTTGAGAAGTTTGTCACCCTTTTCTCTTTCAACATCGAACACAAAGTCACCATGATTGACTTAAGTAATAATAAACAATGAAATGGTGAAATCTTCATCTACTTACCACAAAGGTGGAGAAACATGGCTAGCAAATGTACTTGGCCTCTACTTGAGAAACTGTTAGTGCACATATTTGTCCAAAACTTTAACCATGAACTTGGATTTCAGTTACAATTATAATGTACTAGCTCCTTTGAGGAATTCATTTCAAAAGGAACCAAAATTGAAAAATCCCTTATCACTAAGGGACTTGTGAAAATGTTCAAAGAGACAAAATACAACACTCCTAGATCAAATGAGAAACCAAGATTTTGGGCGAAAAAGAAAAATATTGTTGATGATGGTATTGTGGATGCCAAACATGTTCAAATAGTCCAACCACCTCTCAACATCCAAACACCACAAGAGGACAATTCCACTCATTTGAAGGACCATCCTAAACCAGACTTTGCAACCAAACATGGATTCACTCCCTTAGGGGAACCCATTGAAAATGTCCTTAAGAAACTAATTTAAAATGGGTTAATCACATTATCAGAGGCCAGACAATATGAGGAACCTGCTTTTAAACTTGCATGGTATAAAGACAATGAATATTGTGAATTCCATCGCATGAAAGGACACAAAATGCCAAGATGCATGAAACTAAAAACCTTCATCTAAAATCTCATTGATCATGGAGAAGTTGTCATTGATGTTGCTCCTCAACCCATTAAAAATAAAGACCTTGGTATTTATGATGATCCATTCCCCCCTCACAGAAAGGGAAAAAACACCAACAATAAAGGTAAAGGTGTAAATAATTTGTCAGGAGTCTATGATTCTATTGTTAGCCACTTTAGCCAAAGCTTTGTGTCTAGTCTTACCATCAAAGGGAAAGCTCCTGACTGTGCTGTAAAAACCCATCAAGGTCATGTTACCCTTCATGGTGCAACCTCAAATAGTCAACCTGCTTGAGAGTACAATCTACTTGATCGCTTCGGCAAAACTCCATCTGTCATATCCATTCTCAACCTCTTCCGCAATTCCCCTTAACATAGGGATATCCTTGAAAAAGCCCTCAAAGAATAAATCGTACCCACTATCATTGACACTTCATAGTTCAAAACCATGATAGGACACATTGCCTCTCTACATCACTTGGTCTTTATAGAGCAAGATGTCCCATTCCAAAATTCATGTCATAATGAAGTGTTGCACATTGAAGCCTACATTCACCAACACAAAGTTAAAATAATCCTTATTGTATATGCCTAAAAATGACACAATTCTATCTAAATAAAATATTCTTAATATTTATTCCCTTCTAATTCTTCTATCAATAAATAAATAAACAAATTTATTTATTTGATTCACATTCTTCTAAGTTAATTAAATATCAAAATATTTAATTATCTCTTCTAAAGTCAAAATTAAATAAAATCCTTTATTTAATTAAATTCTTCCAAACAATTAAATAATTCTTAATTATTTAATTAAATCAAATTCATTCTTCCAAATTTGAATAAATCAAATCAAATTTATTTAAATCCTCTCAATCTCTAAAAATAAAATAAATCAAATATTTTATTTATTCTTCCAAATCATGCACAATAATTAAATAAATTTATTTATTTAATTTGCTTTCTTATCTTCAAATTCTTCAAATTCTTTAAATATCTTCCAAATCTTCTAAAAATAAATCTTCTTCATCATGCACACAAAATTAAATAATTTATTATATAATTTCTCTTAAATCATGCAAAAACAAATCTTAAGTTGAGTTATCTATTCAATCAACCTTGTTTCTATCAATATCTCTTAAATTAGAAAAAAACTTTCTAATTTATGAAAAGCATATCTTATCTTTAGAAAACAAAGTGATTAACTCAAATAAAACAACTTTTGTGTGACACTTGTCTTCTTCTTATTCGTTGCACATTCCTCATCTATTCTCAACTGTTGATCTTCTCAAGTCTTCTATACCGTTCATCTTATTTCTCCCAAGTCTATAAATTCAATCTTGTTCTTCCATTCTACCCATCCAAGCTTTAAGTATCGTTACTTTGCAGGAATTATAGCGTGCCTTTGGCACCAATTCCTTCATTGCTTGTCATCACATTCACTACTATGCACTATGCACTACTACCATCATTCTCTTCATTTCGACATTACCATAGCCATTGTCAATCGACATTCTTGACAAAGAAAAGAAGTGCACTCACTGAGGGCCCTTTTTCATACACACAAGAATGATTTTTGATAGGCAACCAATGGAAGTTTCGATCTAAGGAAGGTTTTCTTTTTTTATTTGATCATTGTTATTGAATTTCCTTAGTTCACTATTTCATTGTAGTTTTGGGTATTTGCTATTGTTTATCATTGCATATTCATTGTTGAACCAATTTTACCCTAACATTTTTGGTGCCCATCGTGGGGCCTAGCCCCAAATTTAACCCAAAAACTAAGTTTTTGTGTTTAGAAAGCTGTACATAGGAGGAAATAGCACATACATCACTTCCTAACATGCATCTGTTACCTGTCACAGCGCATCCATTTAATCAGTGCATACATTCACTATTCTAGCACATATACGATCTGTTATGGTGCATCTGGTCATGCAGCGCATATATACACTATTCCAGCGCTTTTAACCTCTAAGACGATGCATACATTGGATCAGGGCATATACACCTTATTTCTGTGCATTTACTGTCTGTTTCAGCACATATGTATTATTGCACTTCTGTTGACTATTTCTGCACATTCAGTCTCTGAAGTGGCACTTCTATTGTAGGTAGTGATTTTAGGGTTTTCTAGGAAGATTTTTTCTAACGCTAACGTCTTTTGTAGGAACTCTTTTGATCTATTTTGTAGGCTAGGCTCTAGTTTAGTTTCATATAGTTGCACTTGTTAGCTCACACTTCACTTTCTAAAAGGATAGTAAAACAGATGCTCGTGCAAATCTCACATAGTTTTAACTAGGAAAGTGGTAATTGAATCATTTGTATCTTGCATTGCAACATTGCTATCTTTTCAAAGTTATTGCTATTTGGATAAAATTGAACTCATCATTTCTTTCTGGGTTAAAACTGAACCATTGCTATCTCGATTGACCATCACTTCAAAGTTAACAACTTGTGCTATCGTGGTATAAAATTGAACTCATATTGCTATCTGGGTTAAAACTAAACCATTGCTATCTCGATTGACCATCATTTCAAAGTTAACAATTCATGCTATGTGGTTAAAAATTGAATTCATCATTGCTATCTTGGTTAAAACTAGACCATTGCTATCTTATTATCACTTCAAAATTTTGTACTTGCCCAAGTAGATAACTGATCTAATTTTTTTTATTTTAACTAGGGAAAAAATAAGAACTGTATACTGTGTTTTGGGAATGATACCAGGCCTATGCTCTCCCCTATCTTGGGTGATCAAAATGCCAGACATATCATTTTTGCATGTGTTTTTCCTTTAGAGGGGTATGCTCTTGGATACCATTCATCCAAATAGGAACGACCTTAAGTGGTAACAGGATAGATGCCAAGCCCTTCCAAGCCACATAAATAAATTGTGTTTGGAGCGAAAGCTTCAAACAACGAGTGAAGTTGTGTTATACCGACAACCAACCTCCCCCAAAACCCTCCAAGGCGCAACCCTTGCAGGCTGGGAGACTCCATAACAGAGAGTAGTGCTACCGCATGTATAACCACTCAAATGGTTGCCTTCATTAAACACCTTTGTTCTAGTGGCCAAAAACCCTTGTTATCCATTTGAAGCCTAGGATTTGTACTTGTTGTTTCCTTTTAGTCTAAAAAGAGTCAAAAAAATTGCAAAAAAATAAAAAACCATAAAAAATTCTTGGTGTTTGCTGTGTCTTCTTGCCGTAATTTTAGAAAATCAGATCAAAGAGGCCTTCTTGCAACCAAAGTACCAAAAACAACAGAAAAATTCCAAAAATTGTAATAACACTGAAAAAACCCAGAGCGGTGCATTCGTCCTTTGTTCCTGCGCATCTGTGTCGACCTGTGACGCATTTGTTTAGAGCTACAACACTTTCATTATCTATTACTGCGCATTTACACTTTACAAGTACAATGCATATATCCTGACTTACGGCGCATTTGTCAATTTCTACAGTGCATACACAATAGTGAGCACTTGCACAGTTTTCAAGAGAAAAATTTCACCAATTCTGGGTACCCATTTCAGTCTACTCCCAAAATCAAAGATTAGGTCCTACCTTGCAGTCAGTTTTGCATCTATTTTGTCTCAAAATCTCTCTTTCATTGGTCATCCCATTCACCTTCTATCAGGTCTTTTCTAGTCCAAAGTCAAAACTGTCCCATATCAGGTCAGCATAGGCCCCTTTTTCATATCACTTGTGGATTCAAGTAAACCTAGTTAGTCACAAAACTTTGGTAGTAGGTCTTGGTGCATGACTAGTCCCTACACAGTAAGACAGGTATTGAGTACCCTTACTAGTGGCTACCATCTTGTATCGGCCGTCTTACTTGGAATCATTGATCAAGAAAGTCCTTTGTCCAAATCTTGTCATAAGTATCCTATTCTCAGGAGTCTCCATTGGCACCTTGCTAAAATCTCTTGTCCCATTCCACCTCGTCCCACGTCACCTTGCATGGTTCTTACTAGATCTCAATACAGAAAACAACTTGAAATGGCTGGATCATCCAACCACATCATCACACCTCACGATAGTGATGAGGAAATCTCTAATGAAGATTATCAAGGAAGCATCCAAGATCAGAAGTTCCAACACTTACTAGAGAAAGTGCTCCATGTGGACCCTCACAAGTATTTCTATCATCTTGCTAATCTTGGAATTAAACTCCCTGTAGATTTTGATATAAGCTCAATCCTGGAAAATATAGAGGATGATCATGAAAAGGAAAAGAATGCCATAGACCCAAACATAGATGATAAAGGAAAGAAAGCCATAGACCCAAATGCTCCTATGGAAGAAATGAGGAAACAACTCGAGAGTCTAAAGAAACAAATATTAGATCTCAAGAAGGGTACAAACACTAAAAACTACTCCTTGGAAGATATTGCACCGTACCCCTTTGATAAAGGTTTAATCATGAAACCATTTCCCTATCGATTCGAAGTTCCTAAGTTTGACAAGTATGAAGGAAATGGGGACTCTAGAGATCACATTAGGGAATTCAACATAGCATGTTTAGAAGTAGCTCACAATGAGACTTACTTAATGGGTCTATTCCCTGGATCTCTAGGCAGTCAAGCTATGGAGTGGTTCTCATGGCTTCCACCGAGCATCAAAACTTTTGATGAGCTAGTCAACAAATTTATCACACTTCTCTTACAATATTGAACACGAAGTCTCTATGCTTGATCTATGCAACACCAAACAAAAGAGTGGTGAGTCATTTGCTACCTTCCTACAATGATGGAGACAACTAGCAAGCAAGTGCTCATACAATGTACTTGAGAAGCAACTAATGGAGATGTTTGTCCATAACCTCAACACTGAACTTGGCTATCAAATACAAATACAATGCCCTACATCATTCTCAAAACTCATTGAAATGGGATTGTTTATCAAAAAAGCTATGATCGCCAAGGGGCAAATCAAGTTATACAAGGATACACCCACCTCCAACTATACGACTAACAAATCAAAGTTTTGGACCAAGAATAAGAATGTTGTCAACGATGGAGTGGTTGATGCCAAGGTGGCAGCTCCCAAGAAACAACCCATATTCACTCTCAAAGGAGAAGCAAACAATGTTACGCCCAACAAACCATTCTCTCGGGAGCCAAGAGCATGGTTCAGCGCGAATCCAAGACGAAAGTTCACACCGCTGGGTGAGTCCCAAGAATCTGCATTATGGAAGTTTTTTGCTAACAATGAAATCTCTCTACTACCAACAAGTGATTATGAGCCTATAGTCAAACCTCCTTATTGGAAAGACACTGACTATTGTGAATATAATAAAGGGGACATACAACCAACAATTGTATCTGTCTCAAACATGTTATCGAAGATGTGCTTGATCAAAATCAAGGAGGAACCAAATAGCATACTCCAATGAGACACATGTGGCTTATAGGGATCCACTTCTCAATCACGATAGGCCATACAACAACAATAACAATCATTGCAATAAAAATAATGACAACAACAACCATGGCAATAACAACAACGGTAACAACAACAACAACCGCAACAGGCCAAATCAGAATAGTGGGAATAGTAATGCCAACTATGCAAGCGTGCCATTCGACTATACCATCAATTGCCTATCCGAGCATGTCCCACAAATCAATGTGGTCATGCCCAATCAACAATCAAAACCTAACAGAACTGGTTGTAGTATCATTACCTGCAGTGGTAAAGTCACATTGAATACCGTCCCTCCAAGGTTGTCACCTTCTTAGTCCAACTTCCGTTAGTATAATGTCATATACCAACTATAGAAGACTCCAGCCCACATTTCTATCTTGGAGTTGTTGCATCTATCTCCTTCCCATAAGGAGATTCTCAATAAAGTCTTAGTGGAAACCACCGTCCCCACTAACTTGGCCCAAGAGAAGTTTCAAGCCGTGGTAGGTAATCTAACCTCCTCAAGTACCATATCATTTACTGAGCAAGATGATCTCTTAGTGTCTCAACCCCATAACATCCCTCTACATATTGTCACCTTCATCTACAAGTACCGCATCAATAGGGTTCTCATTGATGGGGGAGCCGGTTTAAATATTTGCACATTAAATCTAGTCCTTACATTGGGGTTCTCTGAAAATGCAGTCGATCCAAGAAAGAAGATTACTATCAAAGCCTATGATGAAGAAGAGAGAACTACCAAGGGAATAGTGGTATTACCCATACAAGTGGGACCTATCATAAAAGATATTGTGTGCCATGTCCTAGATAGGGAGCTCATCTATAATATTCTCCTAGGTAGACCATGGATCCATGCAATGAAATTTGTTCCCTCTACTTATCACCAATGCATAAAATTCCCACATAATGGCAAGCAAGTCACCATCTAAGGAGACCCAGGCGCCTTTTAGCATTGCAACTCTGTCCTTTCAAAACCTAATTGCATCATACCAAACAATAGAGCATCTACATCCCCTACCCCACAGCGAGACCATACCTTTGAAGCCTCCTCATCAAGGCCCAAATAGTAGAAAATCACCATCAAAGAAACTGGAGTTGGGGAATACTCCATTGAGCACAACCTCAATCTAGCCAAGATGCCTTTATCTCCTAGATCCTTTGGTCGACCCGAGCAGTTTCCAAAGCCATCTGCTCCTCCCATACCTCCCACAGCTCCCTTTGTCAAATGGGGGACCTTATCCGATGAAATAGAAGAAAGAGATGTCCTACAATGGCTTTATACCAAAGAAGAAGAAAACATACAACAGGAACCACCTAGGCTCCCAACAGAACTCTATGGGCAAGGTGAAGCTATCCTACACATAATGGGTTACAAAGGACAAGGCCCTATCAGCCTAAGAAAAGAAGGAATCATAGAACCCATTCAACCTTCTTCATCCTCGTTGGCTAGAAATACAAATGGCCTAGGATACAAAGGCAAGGGCAAAGCTAAATAAAATGCTTGTCTTGTAGAAATGATCCATACACTTCAAATGGAGAGTGACATAGATTCCAATGAATATGAGTGGGATGAGCTGATAGAGCTTTCCTACGATGACAAAGAATGTGATACCATTCAAACTTATAGCCCCTACCGTGAGGGACAAATGCTACCGAACAGACCACTAGAGTCTGATTTGCCTATCTCTAAGAATATGACTTTCGAGGAAGGTTTGAGTTCTATCGCAATAAACAATTTAGAGGAAAGTACCATCTCAAACACTCCCCCTACCAATACTCCTAGTATATCCATTCAAAACATCAACGAATCAGATCTATCCTTTGACTCACTCCCCCTTATGCATCCTAAACTTATTGATTGGGATCTATGAGGAACTCCTCAACTAGATTTGTTCCAAAATGACAATGCTTATATTGACTATATTGAATTTAGGGACCACCTACCCAAAGGAGATCATAAATCTGGTTTCACTATTGAACTTAATACCATGGCTTATTTTAGAGAGGGTACCAAGCCTTCCAGTCACAAAAATATCAAAATAAAAATTGGATCTGATGGTGAAAACCATTCTGCAGCAGTGTCAGATCCCAAAATAGTAAAAAGAAAGGACACATCCAAAGGTGAAAACCCAACTATGGCACTTGACGATGGAAGGCTTGACAATCTCCCCAATGACATGCACTAGGAGAAGTATCAGATTGTTGTGGAACACACAGAGTCGGTCAACATTGGAATAGAGGAACAACCTAAGATCATTCACTTTGCTAAATATCTTACTCCACCAGAAAAGACCAAGTTTATACCATTCTTCAAGAAAAAGAGAGGCAACTTCAATTGATCATATGCGGACATGCCAGGTCTAGACCCAAACTTGATCTTGCATCATCTTCCACTAGATCCAGGTGTGAAACTAGTCAAACAAAAGCTTAGAAAGATGCATCCGCACATAGCACTATTGGTCAAAGAAGAACTCAAGAAATTACTGGACGTAAGGTTTATCAGAGCAATAGACTACCTGGAGTGGATATCCAACATTGTACCAGTGTCCAAACTAGATGGCTGAGTCAAACTATGCAATGACTTCAGAGATCTAAACAAAGCTTGTCGCAAGGATGATTTTCTATTGCCAAATATAGATATCATAGTCGAATTAACAACAGGGCATACCATGTTATCTCTCATGGATGGCTTCTCAAGATACAACTAGATCAGGATAGCACTAGAAGACTAGCATAAGACAACTTTTACTTGTCCATGGGGCACTTTCTGTTGGAATGTCATGCCATTTGGGATAAAGAACATAGGAGCCACATATCAATGTGCTATGACTACCATATTTCATGATATGATGCATGTAACAATGGAAGACTACGTCGATGATACCCTACCAAAGTTGCTCACAAGGGAATCAC
Source organism: Cunninghamia lanceolata (assembly GCA_027924645.1). NCBI lineage: Eukaryota > Viridiplantae > Streptophyta > Pinopsida > Cupressales > Cupressaceae > Cunninghamia > Cunninghamia lanceolata. The sequence continues at coordinate 16,059,251 of BSBN01000112.1, read as the reverse complement.
ATCTGGATGTGTCAGAGAAAGTCTTTCAGAGAATTAAACAATTCAAAGTAATGTTAAACCCAAAGAAATGTGTGTTTGGAGTCACCACAGGCAAGCTTCTAGGCTTTATTGTATCAGCAAATGGAATAGAGGTGGACCCCCCCAAAGTCAAGGCTATCATGGACATGCCACCACCCAAGACTCTTACTCAACTAGGATCTCTACAAGGAAAGCTACAAGCAATCCGTAGATTCATATCACAATTGGCAGACAAGTGTCAACCATTCAATCATCTCCTACACAAGAACATTCAGATGGGATGAGAGATGTGAAGAGGTGTTCAACAAACTGAAAGAGCACCTTATGAATCTACCTATTCTCATGCCTCCTATCCAAGGGAAACTATTGATACTATACATATCTGCTACACCTACAGCTCTTGGGGCTCTTCTAGCACAACAAGATTATGAGAATAAAGAAAGAGTCATCTACTATATCAGTCGAACATTAGTGGGCTATGAGTTGCAATACTCTAAAATAGAAAGGTCATGTCTTGCAGTAGTTTTTGCTTCCCAAAAACTCTAACATTATATGCTTGCACATCCATTCAAACTTATTGCAAAAATAGATCCACTGAAGTACCTACTAAGCAAAGCAGCTCTCACAGGTCGCCTAACCAAATGGGTAATGCTTCTAAGTGAAAAAGACATTGAGTATGTAGACAGAAAAGCTATCAAGGGACAAGTAATTACTCATCAGTTAGCAGATGCACCATTACAGGACACCACACTAATGCAATTTGAATTTCCAGATGAATCCTTATTCAACATCTCAACACATTCCTGGAAGCTCTACTTTGATGGATCCTACACAAACCATGGATCAGGGGCATGAATCTTGTTTGTAACTCCCCATGGTGACACCATTCCGAAGTCTTACCATTTGTTATTCCCATGTACCAACAGCATAGCAGATTATGAAGCCTTAGTAATTAGTATCAAAATGGCAACAAAGTGGAAAATTAAAGAGCTACGTGTCTACGGTGATTCTCAACTAATAAGCAATTAGGTCAATGATGAATACCAAACCAAAGATGAAAAGCTTGTCCCTTACAAGCAGATGGTTGATGACTTTAAGGAATACTTTGTGATCATCTCTTTTGAGCAGATACCTTGGATTGAAAACAAAGTAGCAGATGCCATGGAAACCATTGCCTCTCTTCTTGATATACTAGAGAATGAGTCATGGTACGAGTTCTTAGTAGAAACTATTCGGCAACCAGCTTATGATCTTCTAGAGAACCATACCATATGCCTTTTAGTTGGATCTGATTCACCTTGGTATGGTAAGATTTACACTTACCTCAAGGACAACACCCTCCCACCTAACCTATCTTCAAACCAATGACAAACCTTTATACGCCAAACCTCTCGCTATACCATTATTGTCGATACCCTATACCGACGTGGTCTAGATGGTACTTTACTCCATTGTTTAGAACAAGAAGAATACATAACCGCCTTACAAGACGTGCATGAAGGGATCTACGGAACACAATCTATCAGTCCTTCCTTAGCCAAGAAACTCTTGTGTTTGGGTTATTACCGGCCAAACATGGAGACAGATTCATACCAATTTGTGAAGAAGTGCAAGCAGTGCCAAATACGTGGGAACCTGTTACATGCACCAGCTCAGGAGTTGAGACCTTTAACTACACCTTGGCCCTTTTGCCAATGGGGACTTGACCTTGTGGGAAAGATTCATCCACCCTCATCCAATGGCCATAAATTCATCATAACTTCCACTGAGTACTTTACCAAGTGGATTGAAGCCGTTCCCCTCACCACCATTACAGGTAAGTAAATATCCTCATTTATCCTGAATTACCTCATCTGCAGATATGGAATTCCTTCATCCATTATCATGGATAATGGAAGACCCTTCAAAAACTAGGATGTCCAAGAACTCTGTGACCGATTCAAAATCCAACACTGTTTCTCCTCACCCTATTACCCCCAAGGCAACAGTCAAGCTAAAGCATCCAACAAGAACATCTTGAAACTTCTCAAGAAGACAGTCAATGATGCTGGCTGTGATTAGCACATCCAACTCAATCCCACTCTGTGGGCCTACAGAACCAGTATACGCACTCCCACAGGTGGCACCCCTTACGCCCTTGTCTATGGCTTAGAAGCTATCCTCCCCATTAAGGTCAAATTACCATCTCTCAGGGTATCATTAAAAGGTCTGATATCAGATGAAGAGTACAGAGTCTCCAGATTGCAAGAACTAGAGTTGCTAGAGGAAAGGAGACATAAAGCCTTTGAGCATCTCAAAGCATATCAACAAATGATGTCAAGAAGCTATAACCATAGGGTTCACCCAAGAGTCTTCAAAGTTGGAGATCTTGTCCTTAAGGAAAATCCCCACAATCAACAGGATAGGAAAAAGAAGGGCAGGTTCAAACCCAACTGGCTTGGGCCTTATGTAATTATAGCTACTTATGGATTGGGGGCATATCAGTTGGCAACATCAGAGGGTGAGCTATTTGATGACCCAATCAACAACATGTATCTTCGCTAGTTCTATACCTAGGAGAACCTCAATGTAAGGGGGGGCATAAAATAAAATAAAAAATAAAAAAATTAGAAAAATACAAAAAAATACAAAAATAAAAAAAATACAAAAAAAAATCAAAAAATAAAAAAATAAAAAAAATCATCCTTTGATTAAAACCTGGCAAACAGGTGCCTTGGATAGGTATCATGATGAAAACCTAGCAAACATGCATCATGTATACTTTCTAGTTTTTCGTGCAAATAAAAATAAGTGGTGAAAACCTGGTAAACAGACGTTACTTGTGATAAACTACCTTCTCCATCTTTGGGAAACCAATCACCATGTGTCCATTCTTCCTCATGTCCCATTCGATCCATATCTATCCCATAATAAAATCCTAACAGTAACCTATCATGGCTTGATACTCTATCTCTTTGTTGGCCTCGTCAACCAAGGTTTTATCCCATATCGTCCCCATCGTGTCAGTCTAGCATAGTGTCTCTCATTGGTATCCATGGTCCAAGTCCGTGAACTACATTGCCTCTGTGCCGTCACATAGGCAAGGCCATTATTCTAATGTGCCCCCGAGGCTCCCACGGTCCCATCCATCCCATTTCTTGTTGTCTTTCTTCTAGTCCATCCATGGTCTGTTAGGGTTTACCTCAAACTACGTTGCCTCTACGTCATCACGTAGGCAAGGCCATTTAGCAATGAGCCCCCGAGGCACTAGGTGAGTCCCTTAGGGTCCGTCTCACCAATAAGGATTGTGGAATTCTCTCACCAAGCAAGCAAGCACAAGTGAAACTCGCTCTTTTCAAACAAAAATCTTGACGCAAGGCATTAACCTATCCAAAGCAAAGTAAACAAACTCCTAAGGCCTTCTAAATGATTTTACCCAAATTGTGGATAGAAACAAACACATCTAAATGGAAAAATGTTTTGTGGATTGGGAACATGGTTAAAATACAGGGTCTTGATTTTTGCTATCATGTCTTTCTATGCTACTCGAGGATACCAAAAGCTAGAGATGCTATGATGGGGGCATGATTATTTTCTTTGTTTGTTGTTTGCGGATTAAACTTTAGTAATGTGATGCCTTGTCTAAGGACATGATCGGCAAAAGATCATTGAGGACATCAAAGGTCTAACATGAAAGGGGGTAATCCTTGTTTGTTGATACACAAGAAATACTCAGGTCATCTTGGTTCAATTATACCTCGATGCTTGTATTAACTTGCTAAATCAAAATCCATGTAAGAAATACTCAAGTCATCTTGGTTCAAATTATACCTAGATGCTTGTATTAACTTACAACATTTTGGAAAAGTATTAAAAAAAAATTGCCCAATGATGAAATAAGCACTTCAAAATACTTGCACCGTCAAGATGTCAAAAGAAAAGAATCCATTATACATCCATTTATACATCCATACATCCATATCCCATGCAAATAAAGATCCAAACCATAGAGTATTGAATAAAAGCTTGTGATTCCTTCTGTCGAGTAATTCTTCTATTAATCATTGTATCTCTTGTCAAATAGTTCTAGCTATCAATCTGAGTAGTGATCAAAATGCAAGTCCATTCTTAATCCATACCAATCAAGTCAAGTCAATCTTACACAAATGATGCAATCACAATCAATGGTCTTGATCCTTGTCTGGTCGTAAACCAACTCAATCAGCTAATCAATCAATTGTTTTATACAAGATGTAGCATTGTCAAAATTAGACCAATACACACGTCTTACATGACATGCTTCATTTCCTAAAACCAGACACTATCCTTCATGTTTCTCTAGGGATCTATCATTCCCCGCCTGCCATGTTGGTCTAGGGATATAATGTTCCCTGCCATGACAACACTGTCGTATATTGTTATCAGTATATCGTTGGTTTACCGCTTGACAAGGGCAATGCCTTGTTTGTTCTTGTATCATTTGTGCATACTTGCTTGCTTGTGTGTGTTATCATTCTATCTTACATCATGTATCATTCAACTTTTTCTTCAAACCTAATTTCCCTTCATCTTCGTGAGATTGTCTGTCTCACGCCTTCTGCCTTCTTCACATCCAATCTCCCAAGGAGGCATCCTATCGTCATAACCTATACCAGGGGCAAACTGTGGCATGTATCGTTATAATACAATCTATTCTTTGAAACAATGTTGTAAACTGCATTGCATCAAAGAGGGGCAAAATGTATACACCTAAAAATGACACAATTCGGTCTAAATAAATATTCTTAATATTTATTCCCTTCTAATTCTTCTATCAATAAATAAATAAACAAATTTATTTATTTGATTCACATTCCTCTAAGTTAATTAAATATCAAAATATTTAATTATCTCTTCTAAAGTCAAAATTAAATAAAATCCTTTATTTAATTAAATTCTTCCAAGAAATTAAATAATTCTTAATTATTTAATTAAATCAAATTCATTCTTCCAAATTTGAATAAATCAAATTAAATTTATTTAAATCCTCTCAATCTCTAAAAATAAAATAAATCAAATATTTTATTTATTCTTCCAAATCATGCACAACAATTAAATAAATTTATTTATTTAATTTGCTTTCTTATCTTCAAATTCTTCAAATATCTTCCAAATCTTTTAAAAATAAGTCTTCTTCTTCATGCACACAAAATTAAATAAATTATTATTTAATTTCTCTTAAATCATGCAAAAGAAAATCTTAAGTTGAGTTATCTATTCTATCAACCTTGCTTTTATCAATATCTCTTAAATTAGAAAAAAAATTTCTAATTTATGAAAAACATATCTTATCTTTAGAAACAAAGTGATTAACTCAAATAAAATAGCTTGTGTGTGACACTTGTCTTCTTCTTATTTGTTGCATGTTCCTCATCTATTCTCAACCATTGATCTTCTCAAGTCTTCTATACCGTTGATCTTATTTCTCCCAAGTCTATAAATTCAATCCTGTTGTTCCTTTCTATCAATCCAAGCTTTAAGTATCGTTACTCTGCAGGAATTATAGTGTGCCTTTGGCACCAATTCCTTCATTGCTTGTGATCACATTCACTACTATGACACTACTACCATCATTGTGAAGCTTCTCTTCATTATGACATTACCATAGCTATTCTCAATCGACATTCTTGACAGAGCAAAGAAGTACACTCACTGAGGGCCCTTTTTCATACACACAAGAACGATTTTTGATAGGCAACCAATGGAAGTTTCGATCTAAGGAAGGTTTGCTTTTGTTATTTGATCATTGTTATTGAATTTCCTTAGTTCACTATTTCATTGTAGTTTTGGGTATTTGCTATTGTTTATCATTGCATATTCAATGTTGAACCAATTTTACCCTAACACTTATAAATGTTGGTGCTAGTCAAAATATCTATTCTTTAAAGCTGTTGAAATAGTTGGGATATACTGCAGATGTTATCAATCCTTCAAAAATCATGACCATCTAAGGCTATGATGATGCAAAATGAGAATCTGAAGGAGCCATACACTTACCAATTCTAGTGGGTCTTTCTTTAGTGGAAACCCAATGTCAAGTACTAGACCTTGACGTCCCATACAACATTATCTTTAGTCACCCATGGATTCACACCATGCAGGCCATACCCTCAACTTACCATTAGTGTTTGAAATTCCCCTATAAAGGTACATAAGTTACCATTCCCAAAGATTTGAACCCTTTTGAATTCTGCTGCACCATGCAAGGTAGATATCTAAATTCCAACCAAGTGCCTAAAAATGAAGCAGCCCAACCCTCATCCTCATATGTCGATCCATAAACATTAGTCACACAACCTCCTAAACATGACATTCCCAAGGCCAATGTTTAGTACAAGTATGTAGGGTTTAGACAATATGACTTGTAGAACTTTTGTTGTGTAGGGAACTTGCCTTTATCACTTAATTCCTATGGAAAACCTTCTGTGGTGAAAGCAAGTAAAAATAAGGCCACCAAAACTATGCATCCAACAATTTTCATTCATGAGTGCAAATTAGAAGATGAACACATTGAAGACATATCCTCTTGGGTTTTCCAAGATTAGAAAGAACTAGTGATACTACCTATGGAAAAGTACAACAATGGTCACTGTATTGTCAAAAATATGGGATATAAAGGACAAGGTGGACTCGGACTCCATGAGTAAGGAACTATAGAACCCATATCTATCATCATAAAATGTAATAGAAATGGATTGGGATTAGGAAAGGAGGTACCCCAATCCTCAAATATCTAGTTTATACTCGATGAAGTTGTGAAAGCTTTTCTTGCAGATAAAGCTTCTATGGAGGATACCATTGATGACTATCACCTTCACCTTACTAATCTCTTCAATGAAACTTCCATATTTATGATCTCATCTATTTCCCTCACATCAAAGACCAAAACACAAACCATTTCCCTTGTACATCTGGAACTAGCTAATTGGGACCAACAAGGGCCTCATGTTCTAGATATCTTTTAGAATGATGAAGTAATAGCATAATTAATGGGACTTAGAGATGGTATACCCCAAGGTGATCATAAGGAAGGTTTTGTAAAGGATCTCTCTCTTATCACCTATTTCAGGGAGAATGTCAAATCATTCAGTCACAAAAGTATAAATAAAATAAATTGATCCCCAATGAAAACCACTCTGTGGAACCTTCTAATCACAAAATAGTAAAAAGAAAGGATGCATCCAATGGTGAAAACCTCTCTGAGGTGCCTAAGGATGAACGATTTGACCTTCCCCCACCATTGAAGTATTAGGAGAAGTCTTCCTTATTGGTTAATAAATCACAAGAAATGAACCTGGGCACAATGCAGAATCTAAAGATAACCTTCTTAGTAGCTTCTCTATCACAACAAGAATAAAAAGAGTTCACTAATTTTTTTCAGCAAAGGGGAATTAATTTTTCTTGGTCCTATGTTGACATGCTAGGATTGAATCCTGCATTAGTAGTCCATCATATTTTAATCTTACCTGGAGCTAAACCTGTCAAGCAAAAGCTGTACAAAATGCACCCATAGATAGATTTATCAGTTAAAGATGAGCTCAAGAAACTCTTACATGCTAAGTTCATCTAGCCCATTGATTATATAGAGTGGGTCTCCAACCTTGTCCCTACTACCAAACCAAATGGGGGCATCCACATTTGTGAAGATTTCAGAGACTTAAATAAGGCCTGTCCAAAAGACAACTTTCCTTTGCCCAACATCGACATCATAGTGGATTTAACGATAGGCCATGAAATGCTCTCCCTCATGGACAATTTTTTTGGATACAACCAAATAATGATAGTGCCTGAGGACTAAGATAAACCAACTTTTAGATCTCCTTGGGGAAACTACTGTTGGTAGGTCATACCCTTTGGCCTCAAGAATGTTGGTGCTACATACCAATGAGTGATGGTAGTTATCTTCCATGATCTATTTCATACCATTATGGAAGATTACATCTATGACCTCTTAGGTAAATCTATAAGAGGAGATCACTTGAAAGTGTGGGAGTAGATATTTGATCAAAATATCAACTAAGGCATCTTGCTTCACCACCTGTGTTGATGCCTCCAATCACTGGGAAACCTCTATTACTTTACATATCCACTACATCAGCAACCTTGGGGGCACTTCTTGCATAAAATGACAACTCTAGAAAAGGATAGGCCATTTACTAAATTATCCATACCTTGGTATGATATGAGATAAACTATACCCCTATGGAAAGAGCTTGTTTAGTAGTAGTGTTCGCTTCCCAAAAGTTGCAACACTATATGTTAAACCAACATACAAAGCTTATATCCAAGGTAGATCCTCTGAAATACCTTTCTTCCAAGGCTACTCTTATAGGACATCTTGCAAAATGGGTAATGATTTTAACTCAGTTTGACATTGAATATGTGGATCGAAAGGCTATCAAAGGGCAAATAATTGTAGATCAACTAGTAGAGGCTCCACTAACTGATACACACCCCATGCTGTCTAATTTTCTATATGAAGGGATTTTCAATCTCTCTACATCTATCAAGTGCAAATTATACTTTGATGGGTCATACACACAACATGTCTCTGGAGTAGGCATCCTCTTCATCATCCTACAAGGTGATTGTATTCCAAAATCATATAAGCTAGATTTCCCATGCATTAACAACATAGCCGAATATGAGGCATTAATCATTAGTCTCCGAATAGTTATCTAGTGGAATATCAAACAACTTTAGGTCTACAAAGATTCTCAACTTGTTATTCACCAAGTCACAGATGAATATCAAACTAAGGATGACAAGTTGATGCCTTATAAGAAGATGGTGGATGAATATAAACAACACTTCTACACTCTTTCATTTGATTAGATCCCCAGAGTTAACAACAAGGTTGCTGATGCAATAGATACTATTGGGTCTCTATTAGATATGCCATCCAACATACAAAACTGTGAGTTCCTAGTGGAGCAACTACTTATCCCATCTGTTGATATTCTACAAACCAAGATGATCTGTGGGATTTTTGGTCCCAACTCGACATGGTATCAGGATATCTACAATTACCTTCATAACAACCCCCTCCCATTTGATTTAACATCAACGCAAAAGAAAACCTTCATCTACCAAGCCTCTCATTTCACCATCTTAGGAGATACACTATATCAACAGAGTCTTGATGGTATCCTCCTCAGATGTTTAAACATGGAAGAAGTCAAAACTGCTTTAAGAGATATACATAAGGGTATCTATGGAGTGCATTCCACCGGTCAAAACCTAGCAAAGAAGTTTCTTCGAACTGAATATTTTTGGCCCATAATGGAACAAGAGGCCAACCAGTTTTCCATAAAATATCTTCAGTGTCAATAGCATGGAGATCTGATTCATGCACTTGCTCATCAACTACAACCAATGACCACTCCATGGCCATTTCCACAATGGGGTCTCAACCTTGTAGGCAAGATACATCCCTCCTCTTCAAATGGCCATAAATTTATAATTACCGCCACTGAGTATTTTACAAAGTGGGTGGAAGCTATTCCCATGACGTACATAATTGGCAAGCAAATTGCTAAATTTATCTTGAACTATATCATCTGCTGATATGGAATCCCTATGGCTATAGTAACCGATAACGGTAAACCATTCAAAAGCTAAGATGTCTATGCCTTGTGCACCCAATAGCATATCCAACATTAGTTTTCCACACCGTACTATCCCCAAAGCAACGGCTAGGATGAGGCTTTGAATAAAACAATCCTTAAAATACTCAAAAAGGTAGTCAATGAAGCCGATTGTGATTGACATCTCCAACTTAATCCTACCCTTTGGGTCTACCGAACAAGCATTCAAACTCCAATAGGTGCCACTCCCTATGCTTTAGTATATGGATCTGAAGCCATTTTACCTATAGAGGTCAAGATCCCATCACTTTGTGTCTCCATGCAGCATCTGATAGACAAAGAAGAGTATAGAGTATCCTAGCTACATTAATTATAACTTCTAGATGAAAGGTGCCTTGCAGCATTAAATCATCTCCAAGTCTACTAGAATTGAATACATCATAGGTACAACAAGAAAATAAAAGAAAGGCGGATCCAAGTAGGTTACCTAGTCCTAAAGGGAACTCATAGAAACTTGCAAGACAAAGAAAATAAAGGAAAGTTTAAACCTAACTGGTTGGGCCCTTTCATCACCATAGTAGTATATGGATTAGGGGCTTACTCCCTAGCAACACTTGAAGTAATTCCTATTGATGAACCCCTCAACAGTGTTCATCTCAAGAAATTCTATGCCTAATCCTTGGGAATATCTTAGTAGAAAATAACAAAAAATCAAAAGAATAGAAAAATAACAAAACAATCGAATAATAACAAAAAATGTTCATCCTCTAGTGAAAACCTGGTAAACAGGTGCCTTGGATAAGTACCATAGTGAAAATTTGGCAAATAGGCATTATGTGTAAGGCTCAGCACTACCATCTATTTGTTCTCTTTCATCCATACATATCATTCCGTGATAAAACCTATCCATCCATAATAAAACTTGTTGACCCTCACATTCCCAATTGTCCATCTATCATGGCTTAGGAATTGGTTAGTGTCAAGTGTTATATCCCCATCTCATCCATAATCAGTTTCCTCCACCGTCAATTCCATCCATAGTCATTCCTCCTCTCCATAATAAACACCCTTTACTAGAATGGGGTATGTTTCCTTAACCTAAGGCTAGGAATGGATCCTCATTTACACCAAAGGTATTTTTCACACTTTCTCTCATCATTCAGACACCATCACCCATCAACATCAACTCTTAACCTTCATCACTATTCTAACCCATCTATCAATAATCATACATCAACACTATCATTATCCCCATCAATCGATCTATTTCATCACATTACCCAGAACTACATATGATCATCATCTCAATCTTAAAGTACATTGATCTTGTGGATATGGGTATGTAGGTAGTCTAGAATACGAAAGGAAGTATCTAGTACTTAGGTACATAATATATCATCATTTCACCTACCCATCCTGATCATACTTCAACCATCTCATCACATACACCTAGAACTACATATCATCATTCATCATCATCATCATAATGTGCCTTGATCCCGTGGATGCAGGGTATATAGGCAGTGTAGAAAATGAAGGATGTATCCAGTACTCAAGCACATACAATACACCCCATCATCCATCTCAACACATAATAAATTCATCTTGTCACTTCATCAATTTACCACTTAGACATGACTAACTCAGGCATGACCAAAACTATGCATCTTTCTGGAAGCTACAAGTACTTATCAAATCTAAAACAAAAAAACCTACTCCTAAAAAACAATGTGTCTCCACATATCATTTGCCTATATCTAGGGATATCCATACATCCTGGATTGAAAACCTTTAACAGATACATCTTCCTTACAATAAGGCCTCAAATTTTTCTAAAATACCCTCTTTTGGCAAGAAAACTTTTTGGTGATCTATTTGTTTTATCAGTGGGTCTTTTTTTTCTTTTTTTGATTTATCTTTTGTCCCTTTTAAATTAGACATTCAAAACTACCTTGATCTTTTTATATCTTGGTATGTCGCGATACTGTATAAATTGGGGCATAGTCATTGCTTTCATATGCCGTGTTTAAAGGATGACTTTATTATCCTATTAGGTCTACTATTTATCTTGTGTGTGTTGGGATTAGCATCTTGTATATCAGTACCTTTTACATCTAAGGCTTTCCAAAGACCTTTGTACAATGACTATTCTACGCTAAGACTATTTTCCATTCACTTACCTGACAAGATTCTATTTTACTGATTAGTAATAAAATCAAACCGTTTGTATGTAGAGTCAACAGTCTTATGCATGGGATACATAGCCACCCTGGTTCTCATACCTTGGTGCATAATATCCATATGTTATATCAAAATAAAGGATTTCTCTATTATACATATTAGTGTAACTTCTCACATTCAATCATCTGTTCTTCTTTCATCATCTGATTCTCAATTGTGTGTTAATCATTTGTCCATCATAATTGTCTTTGTTAAGCAAACGTTTCATAATTTTCCTCCTCACTTGATTATATTTGTTTAGTTTAATCAATTGTTTCATCATAACTACTCATAAATACATCATTCCATCATCCATCCTTTTATCTTCTCCATTTTTCTCTATGTTGTTCTCCATCCTCTATCTCCTTTTTTTCTTCATATCCATTCATTTCGAGAGTACACCCATATTCTTTGAATTCATCTATCCTCTCGAGGGGACATCATTCAACCTATTCTACTAGGTACTTCTACCTAACTGGGGCATCATTATTTCTATTTGTTCTTTTAAACCAATATATTCTTCTATCTAACATAGCACTATGTTTTAAACTTCTTTGAAATTATGTTACTTTGCAACACTGTCTCAAAGAAGGGTAAAATGTAGACACATAAAACTGACTCATTTCCAGATCATACGTGCACCTGGCATACTTCAAATTAATTAAATAATTCTTAATTATTTGATTAAGTCCATCAATAAATTTATTCCTCCATGTTAATTAAAAAAAGCTGATTATTTAATTAAATAAATTTATCCTCCATGTCAATTAAATAATTCCAATTATTTAATTAAATCAATTTCCCTCCATTTTAAATAAATAAAATAAAATAATTTATTTAATTAATCGTTTTCCTCCAAAATGAATTAAATTTAATATTTAATTCATTTATCAAATGTGCATGAAATTAAATAATTTATTTATTTAACTTCCTATTATTCCCTCTCATCCATATTTCACTCTTAATCAATTAATATAACTAATCAATCAAATTAGTTAACTAAATCAATCAAATCAATTAATTGTTTAGTCAACTCAATTAACTAATCAATCAATTTAGTTGACTAGTTAATCAATTGAGTTCACTGATCAATCAATTCAGTCAACTCTCAAATCAGTCTATTTCATTGATCAATCAATTTGGCCATCTGATCAATCAATTCAGTCAACTCCTTAATCAGATCTATTAACTCCCTTGATGCATGAGAAGGGTAGGACAATTGTCCTCTTCTGATTCATGCACATTCTCTCAAACATCCTCAACCATTGATCTTTTTGATTATCTAGAGGTCAACTGTAGATTTTCTATCTCACAGGTCTATAAAAAGAGCCTCATTCTCCATTTCTTGGGATCTCTCATTTTAGTAAACTTATGATGTGGCTATCATTCTTAGGAGATCATATTCATGCTTGGCAATATAGAACAATCCACATTCCATAGAGCAAAGAGAAAATTGACTCAAGATTTGGGTGCTATCTCGGTATCGCTCAATCCATTTGGTTTGTTTGTGTGTGTTTGAAGGTAGTTTGCATTGTGTTGTGTGTTGCTTTTCTCTTATTTTCATGTTCAGATTTTAACCAATATAGTTTGCACTTTTATCAAACAGAAGTCTACATGCAGTCTTCTTCTTGTAATGTCAACAAATAAAAGTAAGTATCCCAACACATAACAATACTTGAAGTTTAAGGACATCTAATATGGTACCCCATGGTCTGTACCATAACATTTCTAGTTCAACATGATGTCAAAAGAAGATTGTATGGTTCCCCACAACCTCACATTAAAATCATTGACTGCAATATGTCATCAATTGCCCAATTAAACTTGTATTTCTAGCTCCATCTATATAGGTAGTAAATCCTATACAGGAATTGCTCAACATGAGCCAATGTGCAAGATCCTACTGATGAGTTCCTAGGAAATTTTCATGAAGGTTCTAGACTTCTAGTGCTTGAATCTTCCATAAACTTTCTAATAAGGTGTAGATCTCATTCAAACCATCAATGATGAAGGTAGCATGGATGTTGTAGGTGCAACTCAACAATGAGAAGTACAACATTATCAAGTCATCAAATGCTTAAAAAACTCGTTATGTTTGCACAATTTAATGTACAATTTTAAAAAATTGTCACACTTCAAATGGTTATGTTACTATGGAACGAAAGCAAACACTTATTGCAGCTCTCATTTTATCTCACAAATTTCTGACATGTTTACATTCATCACAAAATTGTGCCAGATGCATTGACTGAATCTTATCTTAAAACTAGTTTCAACAATGGTCATACTATCAACTATTTTAGCTAAAACAATAACTACCATCAACTTGCACATAGGCCATCTAAATGTTTTGTTCAAAGTTATAGGATAGGTAATTGGGCTGAAAGGAAGGTTTGCACCAATCAACTGAAAAAATAAACAATCTCATGCAGTTTAAGAAAGATATTTAAGAAGAAAGCTAGTTGTGTGTTGATTATAATCTTGCTACAAGAATACTAATTTCAATGCTGCAAAGAGCATGGAAATATTCTTTATAAAATTCACTGGACCCCACACTTAAGATCATGTAGTATGTTGTTATTTTAATTTATGATTTCAGTGCACCTGCCACCATTTCTCCCATGCAGTTTAAGATAGATATTTAGGAAGAAAACTGACTAAGAAAGAAACAAATTACATTATCTTTTCTTGACATAATTGATGAAAGAAATGTCAACAAACTAGTAGCATTTCTGAGGAAATTTACCTATAAAATTCTGCAAATAAGTCTTTATCACTGATGTATGCGAGGAACTTCACAACCTGAAATAATATGAGACATAAATTAGTGTGTACAAAATCACTAGACAAGAGCCAACATTTAAGCATCTCAAACTGAAAGGCAAGACAAACCTTTTCAATTGTATCTTCAATAACTTCATTGCTCAGTTTTTCACTACCACCTTTTTTTCAAAATTTTGTCACACAATGTGGCAAGCAATTCAGTACTTGTACTTCCTACAACTCCCTTGTTAAACAACACCTCAAATGCTTCATTCAGTGTCTGTAAATGGAGTTACGAATCCATAAGAAACGTGCTTAAACATTCTACATAAAATTTGTAAGCTTAAGTCAGCCACCTTAACAAGTAAAAGGACAATAAGAAAATTATACTTTCACTTACCCCATTGAAAAGGCAATGGTTCATAAAACATTCATTGACATATTGCAAGTACTTGTCATGTAATTCAATAAATTTTCTCACGAATGAAGATAAAGACAAGTTAATATTCTACAAAATACATCGAGCAATGAAATTGTGTGCATATATACATGAAAGCTAATCTCATTGTGAAATGTCTGACATATACAAAATTCACAAGGCCGTATCTTAGGCTTCACTGCTACAACATTTAAATGCCATTTATTCTATTCCATGTATTAGAAGTTACCATAGTAAAGGAGATGCAAATAAGAGTTTACCCACTCCTGTGCACCAACCATGTCCTCATTTTTTGCAGAGTAGTATGAATGTCACCTAGCATCTAAGTAATGAAAATTTAAAATCTACTTTCAAATAAAACTTAAGAAATTAATCTGATCATAGACTAATGAGAAAATAGATCAAACTAGCTACTATTGCAAAATTACCTTTTTATTGGTGGCTGCATCTTTTGCATGCTTAACTTATGATGTCCCCTCACCAATGTTGGAAATTCAAATCTGGAGCACATACTCCACCCTCCAACTACCCCTTCAGAGATCTCCTCGGGATCTCTCTCCTCCCGCATTAACCAAGGAGTTAATGTCATTCAGTTGGCACTGCAAACTGAATTGAATGTTGGTCAGCTTCTTTATTGCTGTAGGTGAGTTTGAATTCTGAGTTTGAGTGGGAGAATTTTTTGTGTGAAGGGATAAGACAAAAAGGAGGGAATGACGTGTAGAATAGTAGAAGAGGAAGTAGAAGAAGCAGTAGTAGTAGAGAATGTTTTTGTGTTGAACAATAGTTCTAGAAGTTCTATGAGTGTGTGAAGGGGAGCAACAGATAGCTCCAAATAGTTGTAGTTTTGTGTGCAGCCCTAGATTGCTGCAAATCAAGTGTAGTATCATTAGTTAGGTGTTTAAGTCTAGAAATCATTTGTAAATGTTATTTTTTTCTGATTTAATAGAACAAACAAGAGTTTGCCCAAACAATTGTCTCCTTTGCTTTCTATTTTTTTTTATTCCACATTATTTGTGTGTGTTTGGGATTTGAAAATCCTATAGTTTGGTATCAAAGTGCAAAAAGGCCCTAAGTCTTGAGTGAGTTGGGTATTTGTTTTCTCAGTATTTAAATTTTGTTTGCTAGGAGACATGGCTGGAGAAGAGAGTAAGAGTTGGCAGCAGCCACCATAATTTAATGGACAAAACTATGATGTTTGGGCAAAGAAAATGAAGACCATAATGGTTGTAAATGATATATGGGAGCTTGTGTTTAATGGGTTCAATGATGTGACTAACGCACCTACATATGTAGCTCTCACAAACAACCAGAAGACCTAGCTGAATGAGACAAGGAGGAAAGATGCAAAAGCCCTTAGTTTGATTGAGGCAACCTTGATAGAGGCTATTTTCCCTAGAATAGCAACAACTAACTATGCAAAAGAAGCATGGAAAATATTGCAAAATAGTTACAAGGGAACTGACAAAGTTAGATCAGTGAAACTCTAGCTATTTAGGAGAGATTTTGAGACCCTATAGATGAAGGACAGTGAGTCCATTTCAAATTTCCACACAAGGGTTTCCACCTTGGTTAATCAACTAAGGATAAATTGAGAAACCATGGATGAGCAAAGGATTATAGTGAAAATCCTTAGAAGTTTGCCCCCTAGATTTGATCCAATAGTTATTACCATAGAAGGACCAAAGACCTCTCAAAAATGGCACTTGATGAGCTGATGGGTTCCTTGCTAACCCATGAGCAACACCTAAATAGGTCTGCAAATTCTTCCCATGAGAAAGGTTTCAAAGCTCAAGCCAACTCAAGAGGTAGGGGGAGAGGTAGAAACAGCTCCGGACGAAGCTCAAGAGGCAGAGGTAGAGGCAGATCTAGACGTGGAAGTGCTAGAGAAGATAACTCAAGACGAGCACACAGCCAAGAGGGTGCAAGCAGTTCTTAGTCTAGCTCCGGACAAGTCAAGAAGAACAACAACTCAAGTCAGAAGTTTGACAAGAGCAATGTGGAATGTTATTATTGCCATAAGTTTGGTCATTACACAAGTGAGTGCTAGAAAAAGTAACATGATTAGTCCAAGCAAAGTACAAATGTGGCTGATGAAAATGTGGCTAAAGGTAATCAATCAAAGGCCTTTATCATGTGCAACATTGTTGAGAAAGGTAGTGATGAGGTATGGTTTTTAGATAGTGGATGTAGCAACCACATGAGTGGTAATGAGAGTTTATTTTTTTTCATTGATAAAAATGTCAAGTCTGAGATAAAAATGGGAAACGATGAAATAGTTCCAATTGTGGGAAAGGGGTCTATTATGTTTTGCACTAGATAAGGTGTGAAAAAGGAGATTGAAAATGTATATTTTGCCCTTGGTATAAAGCACAATCTTATGAGTATTAGACAATTGATCGAAAAAGGCTACAAAGTGTTGATGGAAAAGGGTGAATGCATCATTTATGAGAAGGACAGAAGCAAGAAAATACTTGCAGAAGTGTAAATGACAAGGAATAGAATGTTTCCCTTGAGGTTAGAAATGTGTTTTTCAGCTCAATCCAGAATTGTACTTGTTAAGTTCTAGATGGTTCCAGAGGGCTACGGAGTCAACCAGATGGCATCTACAATAGTGACTCAGTAGTCAGCCTTCAAGAAAGTCATTAAAGACCCCTCAAATCTTTGGCATCTTAGGTATGGACACTTAGGTTTTGCTGGTTTGAATCTTTTGTCAAAGAAAGGTATTGTTAGAGGTTTACCAACCATTGTAGAACCTAGTGGTAAATGAGAAGCCTACATTTTAGGAAAGTAGCATAGGCCGCCCTTTCAATCAAGGCATTCTAGAAGGGCAAGAGAAACATTGATTATGGTACACAATGATTTGTGTGGCCCTATGCAAATAATTTCTATTGGTAAGAGCCAATAATTTATGACCTTCATAGATGACTACAGCCATAAGACATGTGTTTATTTCTTACAACATAAATCTGAAGCATTTGACAAGTTTAAAGTGTTTAAGGCCCATGATGAAAAGGAGAGTGGACATTTCATCAAGGTCCTAAGGTCAGATAGAGAAGGAAAGTACACCTCCAATCAGTTTGTGAATTTTTACAAGTAACATGGCATTAAAAAGGAGCTAACAGCAACCTATACTCTGCAGCAAAATGGAGTGGCTTAGAGTAAAAATGAAACCATTGTGGAGATGGAAAGAAGTATGCTCAAATCCAAGAGACTCCCAAATGAATATTGGGGTGAAGCTGTAGCAACAATGGTATATTTGATAAAAAGAAGTCCTACAAAGGCAGTTCATGACAAGATTCCACAAGAGGTGTGGACAAAATGCAAGTGGAAGATTGAGTAGTTGAGAGTGTTCGGGTGTGTGGCATATGCACTCATGCCAAAAGAGAAGAGGCAGAAGTTGGATGCCAAGGGTGAGAAGTGCATCTTCATGGGCTATAGTGAAGAGTCTAAAGCCTACAAGTTGTATAACCCCATCACTAAGAAAATAATTATTAGCAGATATGTGGAGTTCTTCAAGAATGAGTCATGGGATGGCTTGATAGATACTGATAGCTCTGGACAGCTCCCGACGACACCGATTAGTGAAGAAAAGGAGTATGAACAACTCCCGACAACTCCAGAGAGCTCCCGATAGCTCTAGAGAGCTCATGACATAGACCATAGACAAGCATAGAGCTCTGTACATAGAGTTTTGAATAGTTCCAGACCGTTCTTGACACAGACAGAGAGTTCTAGATAGCTCCAGACAGGATATGCATAGCATAGCAATAGCAATAGTGAGAGTTCAAACCTCACTCTTGCCTCCCTAGTGCCAAGAAAGACCAAGAGTCTAAGGGAGATCTACCAAAATGAAAGGTATGATGAAGAGTTTGATGAAAGTATGAATTTTGCATTATTTTCTCATAGTGATCCAATTTATTTTGAGAATGCTGTGAAAGAAAAGAAGTGGTGTGAATCCATGGATGAGGATATAGATGCAATAGAGAGGAATAGAACATGGGAGCTAACTAATTTTCTTCCCAACAAGCAAGTCATTGGAGTGAAATGGGTCTATAAGACCAAGAGCAATGCTGATGGAAGAATAGAAAGGCATAACGCAAGATTAGTTGTCAAGGGATACAAATAGCAGTTTGGGAGAGATTACGATGAGACATATGCTCTTGTTGCAAGGATGGAAACTATGCAGGCAGTTATAGCAATTGCAGTCCAACATAAATGGAAGGTGTATCAAATGGACGTGAAGTCCGCCTTGTTGAATGGAGTGTTGAAAGAGGAAGTGTTTGTGGAGCAGCCACCTAGTTATGAAGTTTTAGGTCAAGAAAATAAGGTATATAGGTTGAAGAAAGCTCTTTATGTGCTAAAGCAAGCACCATGGGCATGGTACAGTAGGATTGACTCATATTTGTTGAATAATGGCTTCAGCAAAAGTGATGGTGAGCCCACTCATTTTATCAAGACAGCTGATGGTAAAATTTTAATTGTTGTCTTGTATGTTGATGACTTCATTTTTACTGGAGATGATGATTTCCTCATTGTTGATCTTAAAGAGACCATGAAAAGACAATTTGAAATGACATACTTAGGTCTCCTAAGGTATTTTCTAGGCATAGAAGTAAAAAAAATGCATGATTGTATATTTATCTCTGAAGCAAAGTATGCAGCAGAGATTTTGAAAAGGTTCAGGATGCAAGATAGCAAGCCTTCCCCTACACCAATAGCTATAGGTCTAAAGTTGAGCAAGGAGGACAACAAAAATGAAGTGAACCCAACCCTCTACAAGAGTATGGTTGGAAGTCTAATGTATTTGACTGCTACTAGGCCTGATATAATGCCAGTGTAAGTCTAATTTCAAGATTTATGGAGACTCCAAAAGAGTCACATTGGCAAGCAGGTAAAAGAATCCTAATATATGTGAATGGAACCAAAGGATATGGCATTTTTTATAGTGCAAAAAATATTTTTGGGATGGTTGGTTACGCAGACAGTGATTGGGAAAGGAGTGTAGATGATAGGAAAATCACATCTAGATATGTGTTTCACTTGGGATCGGGACTCATTTCATGGGCTTCCAAGAAACAACCCATAGTTTCCCTATCTACAGCTGAGGCTGAGTATGTAGCAGCTAATACAACAGCATGTCAAGCTATTTGGCTAAGGAGGATCTTAGCAGATTTGAAGGAAGAAGAAAAGGATGGAACAACAATATTTTGTGACAATACTTCAATGATTACTTTGACAAAGAATCTAGTTTTTCATGGAAGAAGAAAGCACATTGAAATTACGTAACATTTCATAAGATAATTAGTTGAAAATAGTGAAATCAAAATGAAATTTTGTAGGTATGAACAGTAGCTTGCATACATTTTTACCAAACCATTAAGTAAGGAAAACTTTGAACATCTCAGAGACAGCTTAGGTGTTGTGGACAACTCTAGTTTTAGTTCTGGAAAGAAAGCTCCAAACAGCTCCAGAGACACAACATAAAAGAGGTTTGTGGCTCCAGATTTAGGGGGAGTGTTGGAAATTCAAATCTAGAGCACGTACTCTACCCTCCAACAACCCCATCAGAGATCTCCTCGGGATCTCTCTCCTGCCGCACTGACCAAGGAGTTAATGCCATTCAGTTGGCACTGCAAACCAAATTGAATGTTGGTCAGCTTGTTTATTATTGTAGGTGAGTTTGAATTCTGAGTTTGAGCAGTAGAATTTTTTGTGTGAAGGAATAAGACAAAAAGGAGGGAATGAAGTGTAGAATAGTAGAAGAGGAAGTAGAAGAAGCAACAGTAGTAGAGAATGTTTTTTTTTTTACAACATTTCTAGAAGTTTTGTGAGTGTGTGCAAGGAGCAGCGGATAGCTTCAAATAGTTGTGGTTTTGTGTGTAGCCCCAGATTGCTGCAAATCAAGTGTATTATCATTAGTTTGGTGTTTAAGTTTAGAAATCATTTGTAAATGTTATTTTTTTCTGATTTAATAGAACAAACAAGAGTTTTCCCAAACAACTGTGTCTCCTTTTCTTTCTATTGTTTGTTATTCCGCATTTTTTTTGTGTGTTTGGGATTTGAAAATCCTACAACCAGTTACATGGTGCATAGCAGAAAAGCATAGTAAGAAACCAATCCACACATAAATTTACTCATCATCTATAGAAAAATTGTTAGGAAATAAGGTTTACATTAAATAAAATAGGTTTAGGTAGTTAGTTGGGTGGGAAGTTATTCCCGTAGGTAGTTTATTCCCCAGAAAAATAAAGCTTTATAAGCTATTGTATGGAATGTAAAAACAATGAAATATTATACAAAATTCGACTTTATTGTTATTATCATTTACAATGTAAATCTTCAATTTTGTATTTCAATTTTGGCTCTACCAAAATCTACATTGGTATCAAAGCAACTGAAGTCTGTGCCTATGCATGAGAGATGTGTGGAGTTACCAGTGTAGAGGAGAGTCAGTGAAGTGTGAGGGCTGCAGAAATGTGCATTAAAGCATAAAGGAAGGTGGTTTTTTTTAGTGCAATATCGTGAAGCCATTTAAGGGCATGAACCAACTTGCAGAGGAGCCACCCCAAATTAGGTTAAAACAAGGAATAACTGTTGCATAAGAGAAGATTGAAAGAAGACTGCAACAGTTTGACAAATCAGATTGTATGAACATTGGGTGCAATAAAAACCTAGATGCTTATATTTGTGAAGAATCTATCCAAAATCTGTTAGGTGTTGAGCATAAAATCCAGAATCAATAATATAGTACAGAATAAGAGGACAATCTATTGCCAGCCTCTCCATCACTGTTGAAAAATGTTTTAAGAAGCCAAAATTGTATTAAGAAACCTGCAACTTTCTGCTATTGTGTCTTACATAGTAAACGAGATTGTCTTTGCCTTGCAACAATAGTTCATTCTTTGGTGCTTCACAGAAATAAGGTTGACCATTGCAAGTTTGAGGAGAATAATAATAGGTGTTCCATTGCATAGAAGGGAGACAAAGCATACCCAGCACTGCACCAATCTTCTACCAAGCGTAAGGTGTTTAAATATATATTGGGCCATTTTGTTAGTGTTGATTGTTGTTACTTTATGGAGACTTTGTCTAATTAGGGATTTATGGTTTGGAGATAGTCATTTGTAGTCATTGAAAATCATAGATCACACTTTTTGTTGCATTTGATGTTATTGTAAGGAGAAATAAGGATTTTTTGTAAGGGTGCATTATCGGCTGAATTCGACATCTAGTTTTTTGTCTTTTAATATGGCCACACTTGTATCAAATATCATTTGTACTATTGAGGCCATGCATGTTACACCTAATAGAACTTTCAGAGGCTCACATGAGGCATCAAGTGAATAAAGTGTAACAATATTTATTGGAGGATGGAGGTATTGGAGGAAGGAGGATCTTCATCATCCTGAGTTAGCTTCTCGCTCAGGGATGATTTGATGCATTAGAAGTACCAATGTTTATATCCAATCTCTTCAGGAGTAAGAGGGGACGAGACAATGGAATGTTTATCTCTAGTCTCTTTAGGAGTAAGAGGGGACGAGACAGTGGTTTGTTGGTTTGTTAGTTTGCTACAAATCTATTGTTGTTTTTGTGTGGTATCTATGGATAGTTGAGTGTGTCTCACTTCTCAGGATGATGAGTTGGTGTTGAGTAATCATACATTTACCTAGACAAAGAAGTTTAGGTTGATGGAGTGGTTTTAACATTTACTTAGACAAAGAAGTTTAAGTTGATGTTGCCGATTTGGTCATTTACCTAGACAATGGAGTTTGGGTCAATGTAGAGTTGGAAATTTGCCTAGACAATGGAGTTTGGGCTGATGCAGAGTTGGACATTTGCCTAGATAGAAGAGTTTAGGCTGATGTAAAGATGGCTAATCAGATATTTACCTAAAGAGGAGGACTTTAGTTTGATACTGATACAATATTTCTTTTGTTTTTCTCTTTTGTAATGTAAACCTTAAAGGGGGGTTGTTAGGAAATAAGGTTTACATTAAATAAATTAGGTTTAGGTAGTTAGTTGGGTGGGAAGTTATTCCCATAGGTAGTTTATTAATGGGAAAAATAAGGCTTTATAAGCCATTATATGGAATGTAAAAAGAATGAAATATTATACGAAATTCCACTTTATTGTTATTATCATTTACAATGTGAATCTTCAATTTTGTATTTCAATTTTGGCTCTACCAAAATCTACAAAAAAATCTTGAGAATTTGAAACTAGATGTTTTAGCATATTTCCAATCAAAATGTATACCTACATGAAAATCCTAGCCAAAGGTTCAAGGGCTTCAGGTTTCCCAAAACTACAAAATATCTCATACATCGTTGAAAGATTACCCCCCTGTAACAAAAGTGAAAAATAGTAGAGCATTATTAACCATAAAAATATACTCAAAATCAATGTCTCGACTCCCATGTATGCTGCAATATTAAAATTTGTAGACCAAAATCATACCTTGTCATCTCTTAGCAATTCACAGAAACTTGAAGGTTTCTTCTCTGAAAGCTGAGTCTCATACTGAGACAAAAGTTCATTTTGTAATTTCTATGGAAAAAATCACAAATAATGGTAACTTTTCAACAATTTAAATATTTGAAACAAGTATGTCATTGTGCATGTCTTAGCTAATGGAAATAACTATTAATTGGCAACTTTTTTATGGTTGATTGAATCCACAAGTTCTGATTGACATAACAAGTGTTTAATAGTAACTCACTTCTAGCAATTTATGTTCACTACTAGAATGCATATAATGTGCAACTCTCTCTTTTTCTCACTTTAAACATTCCTCATCCTGTAGTACAATAAAATACACATCAGCTTCTAGATGAAGTCCATTTTCAAAATTAAAATCAACATTGTGAAATCATGTTTCCTATTCTAGCTCTCCTTTTAGTGCTGACCTTAAGCATATAATCTTGGGAAGAATCTTCTAGAATCCATGAGGCAGCCTTTTTAGAATAGTAAGAAGTAGTGACTTTAAACATGGCTACTTCAAAATCCATTTCATATAAATCGATATTTACACTAACATCCTAGAGCTATCACTGCATCCTTTGCAATGTTCCTAATTTATTTGTAGACCTCCAAAAAGGGAGACATTATTCCAAAAATTGTTAATGTTATTTGGCATATCTAAGGTACACATATATCAATCCTTCTTATATACGGTCTTTAAATGAAAAAGAAATTTAAGATATAGAACATGGAGTGACAGTATGAAGAGGAAGAGTTCAATGTTGGATGTCATCTTTTACTTACTAGATCATGGAATCATGTAAAACTAACATCATTTAGCTATGGTAGGAAGTGCCTTGGAATGAAGTAGTGGTCCAAGTAGTGAAAAAAATGATGAAGTCACCGAGCCAATATTTTGTAATTTTCCGATTACTTCACTAGTTCTCCCAACATAAACTCATTCTGCTTTTCCCTTAGGGCTGGTAGAACCTGAGTTTAACAATTGAGACAATTCAAACAAAGACCAAGATGTGAAGTCCAAAGAATGAAGAACAACATCACTATCCTTAAATTTAAAATAAAAATTCCAAAGCTTTTCAGTCAGCCCAGATTACATCCACCATCATGAAATGACACTATAATACAACACAAATTATGCAAAAAAACTTTGTATGTTGATTTCTTTATCCTAAGGATTTTAATTCCACAAGTGAGAGATAGATATGCAACCTAAAGATTTCAATTCCATGAGAGGGGGACAAATTATTTCAAAAACTTACACTAGTTGCACAAAGCATGAATACCACAACTATAGAAACCATCATGTAAGAGGAAGGGTACAGATAAAATAATGGTTTGTGTTGATATCCAGAATGAACAAACACAACAGTGATTACTATGTATAGCCATTAAAAAGTTAAGTAGACAACAAACTATATTTACAAAATCAGCCCTAAGTCAAGATGCAGAGTATAGAGTATAAATCAGCTCATAACATGTTCAGATGTTAGTTTTACTTGTAACATCCTGCTACGTAACACCGAAGGGTAAGAGCCAAAAGGGAACAAAATAATTCTTTTTTTGTTTGACATAAGTGGACAACATACACAAATTTGGTTGCCAATATGATAGATCGATAGCATTCATTTTAAACACCAAAGCAATTGTTCCTAATCCCATCTGATATAAAAATGAATCCATAAGCATAAAGTACAATCAGATCTGATACCCACACAGGAATCCATAAAGAAATTAAAGAACAACACATTTCTTCTCATTAAATACAATGATTACAACTTCTCTCCTAAGAGAGTTCAATTACATTACTACATATACAATTACAATGATATATTCCAGAATATGATACAAGTACAATAACATAGTCCTAAGTATGATACAAGGACTGAATGGTTATAATAGCTGAATGAAGTAACGGAACAAGAGATCATCTCCAACTGGTGCTCCAAAACCTATTCGCCAGTCCCCAATGGTGGTGGAAACACCTCCCAACCATGTGGACTCATAAGAGACCACCCCATCATGCTTGGAGATAGTCACAAGGCCCAAATGGAAGAACAACAAAAAGGGGATAAAAAATGGCCAACACTCACATTAGACACAAAGTAGACACAGAGAATAGTGCATATAGCCAAATTCATAATATATGTGTACTCATCCAAATCATAGGTCAAGTACTACTCACAACTGCTAAGGTGCTAGATACTAGAGTGTAATCATATGGAGTGTCATCATGTGTGCTCGAAGGGATGGCACCACACGGAACCAAGTACTCCTCTCATGTAGATGAGGAGACTCAATCATGCCCGAATCCATGCCCTATACATAGATGACTCGACGCATCGCAGACAGATAGGCCTTCTCGTTGCATCCTTAGCCTTTACAAGTGCTCAAGGCCATGCATGAGGACTAATTATCTTATTAATATTTTTACCCCAATTTTTTCATTTAGTTATCACTTATTAATGTAACTCTGCTACTAGTTCCCCTGGCAACCACTTGCGGGCCCCTGGCCCATAGAGAGCCACTCCAGATGACCACTCTAATGCCTAAACCTTGTTCATCTCGTTTGACTAAATGAGGCATCCAAAAAGACTAAAACATTGAGTTATAAATTTAAAATAGTAAAGGTGAGAAATATGATCTATAAGAGCCAAACTCTCGTGGACAGTGCAATTTGTTGAAAACGGCCTTTTGCCAGTTAGATTAGTTTTATAATAACTCTTGTGACCCCAATTTGGCCACGATTCACAAGGTATGCACAGATAAAAGAAAAATCATGGCAAGAGGCTTTGCAAGTCTTCTCATAGCCTATTTTAGATATTGTCTACCACTTTTAACATAATGAAAATAGGACTGTTTAAGATAATCACAGAATAAAATATTGAAAAGGGCTCACATAAAGGAAGTCCTAATTTTTCCCCTTATGGTAGTTCTCTTAGATCTTGGGTTGCATGATAGGTTCTCTTAATCATAAATTATGTGACTAAATCTCAATGTACAAACACAATTTGCTGCCTCTAAGGTATTTTGGTGCCATGACATTCTTCAACTCAAGGATTATAGTTTTCACAAGGCTACTAATTTAGTAGAAAAATGACTGAAATGACCAAAACAAATGCCACTCAATCTTCTCAAGAAGAGTTGTAGTGAAAATCTCTACAAAAAAATCAGCGTATAACAAGAGGGTTTCATGGGACTTAGATATCTTCAATTTCTATCATTGCATCCTAGTTTTCCAATATGGTTGCCCTCATTATATTCTCAATAAGATTGAACCCTCATATTACCCAAAAAGTTAAAACATAAATCACATGATCTTTCTTGAAAACCCTCTCATCTAAAGAATTAGGAAAATAGTTTTGCATGTTTAAGAGTAAATTCTAGGAAAGAGGCTATGTAAATATCCTGCATTGATATAAATTTTGGCATGTTTCATTCCAAATGGCAGTGCTATTTTTTTTGTTAGACAAACAAACAACTGATATCTCTGTGGTTTAGGGAAATCACAGCATACATATCTTTGTTTATGTGCTGGAAAAAAAAAAGACATAGAAATACCTTTAACCAATTTGCACTCCACTTCAGTGCCCTCTAATTTTGCAATTTGATGTGCTTGCCTGAGATTCTGCCTTTCCTTCTACGCATTTTCCTTCCTCAGTTTTCTTATATCCCTACGTCCTTTATCTGGTTGTTCTGCCTTTTCTTTCTTTTTTTTGCCGAGTCTTCATGCATTCCCCTCACCCACCAGGATTCAATTCCCCCCAACACCTTACCTTTCAAAAATCTTTCTTTCTTTTTTTTTTTATCTACCTTCAAAACTATGATAGATATTGGTTTATGTCCACCGACACTAGATGAAAGTGGTCCTCTTTTTTTGCTGTGGAGATCTTTTTTTGAAATCATCTTATCTGTCTGTCTTTTGCAATCATTACTCTCATCTACCAAAAGATATTTTCTGGAAGCATTTACTTCCTCTATCCCCCCATTCCTACACTCCCTCAAAACATATTCTATGCATTTTAATTTTCACCAACTTTCTTGCCAGCTCGCCATGCCATGGCCCACACAAAGCAAAGTTTAGTCAAAACAGGTAAAATGCATTCAAAGCACACACTAGTCCAAGAAACTCTATACAATCAAAGGAAGCCAAGGAGAAAAGTCTCAACAAATAGACTGGCAAACTACACATGAGCATAAGGTAATTTGAATGGTAAGACCACAACACAGGAACACTACACTAACCAAGTGTAGTGGCTAGGGTAGGTTATAGGGCCTGTGACTATCTCCAATAACCACCATCAGGGATAATAAGAGTATGCTTAGGCCTATGAATCCAGGTGGAGTTGATACTCAGTACATGCAACACTCCAAACACATATCAAGGTACCTATGCATATATATACATCATATAGCTGAAGCAACATTAATCATGTAAGCATGAAATCTATCATAAGTAATAATAATGTCCACATCATAATAGTATCGAGATTGTACATCATTGGTGCCAATACAAAATAATAACAAGATGTGTAATCCAAAATAAAGTATACAGTCATCCAAATCTATCAAGATAAGAAAAACATAATACGAACACGGGGGTCATTACATCCCCTAGAAGTCTACAAAAAGATATGGATAAAGGTCTCTCATCCTCGCCACATCATGCCAAGATGCTAAGGACTCGCCATCAGGATCCCATTGGACCCTTACCTGCTCTATGTCTTGACCCCTGAGGGTCAACCTCTGATGCTGAAGGATGTGTATGGGCTCCAAAGAAAGATGCCCGTCTGCCTCGACCTGTAAAGCAGTCTAATCAAGAACAAGGGTCACATTAGGAATATAATGTCTAAGAATTGAAACATGGAACACATCGTGGATGTATGATAGACTCGGTGGTAATGCAAGGCAATAGGCAATAGGACCAATCCTCTCAAGGATCTCAAAAGGTCCAACAAAATGAGGTGCCAACTTCGAGCCTTTCCCATAATGGATGGGGCTCTTCTACGGATGAACTCTCAAAAACACATAGTCACCCAGTGAGAAGTGGTGATCCAACCTACGGGCATTGGCATACTTCCTCTGCTGGTCCTAAGTTATAGCCAACTGCTCTCTATTCCACACTACCTACTGCTCCATATCCTAAAGTATCTCTGGACCTAAAATAACTTGGTCCTCTAAGTGATCCCAACTCAATGGAGTGTGACATGGCCTACCATACAAGGCCTGGAAGGGGGACATATCGAGAGAATTGTGATACCCATTGTTATAGGCAAACTCAACCAGGTACAAATAGTCCTCCCAACGACACTGCTGATCCACAATGTACATCTGAAGCATATCCTTTAAGACCTAATTAACTCGCTCCATCTGTCTGT
The DNA here is from genome assembly GCA_027924645.1 of Cunninghamia lanceolata. NCBI lineage: Eukaryota > Viridiplantae > Streptophyta > Pinopsida > Cupressales > Cupressaceae > Cunninghamia > Cunninghamia lanceolata. The sequence goes on along the minus strand of BSBN01000112.1, from coordinate 16,030,350 downwards.
CAGTCTCGGGATGGTATGCAGAGCTAAAATTAAGCTAGGCTCCTAAAGCATGCTGAAGAGAAGTCCACAAAGTTGAAGTGAACACTAGATCATAATAAAAAATTATCCTACGAGCAACACCATGTAGATGCACAATATCCTCCATAAACACTCAAGCTACGGACGCCACCGTGTAGGAAGATCTCATGGGTGAGAAGTGTGCCACCTTGGACAACTTGTCCATTGTAACCATAATAACATCATGACAATGAGAAGACATAGGTAGCCCCACTATGAAATCCAGAGATATCGTATCCCACTTCCATCTAGGGATGGAATGAGGTTGCAACAATCTAGCTAGGTATTGATGCTCTGCCTTCACCCACTGACACTCGAGACATTGAGTCCCAAAATTAGCAATATCTCGTTGCAAACCTGCCCAATGATACTACTGTCAAAGATTGGCATGCATCTTTGTGACACCTGGATCAGCTAAATAGGGTGCACGATGGGCCTCTGATAAACCCAAGGAACCAAGATCACTAGAATCTAGAACATAAATACGACCAAGATGTCATGAAAGTCCATCAAACTCAAGAGAGAACCCTACAAACCTACCCTCAAGGACTCTCCCAAACTCAATCTCCGCTCTCACCTCCTGATACCAAGTATCACTAGGAAGTGACTCCAAAATACGGCTCCACAAATTCACTCCAAGAGATAAAACTGAAATCTCATGTCTCCTCCTACTCAAGGCATCTGCAACAATACTCTCCTTAACCTGAATGTAGCAAACCTTGAAGTCATACTCACAGAGGAACTCCATCCAACGGTGCTACCGAGCATTCAAATTTGGTTGAGTGATGATATACTACAAACTATGATGATCACTATACAACTCAAACCAATGTCCCAAAAGGAAATGTCTCCAACGCACAAGCAAATGGATGATAGTTGCTAACTCCAAATCGTGGGTGGGGTAGTTCAACTCATGATCCTTGAGCTTATGGGACTCATATGCAATCACTCGTGCCTCCTGCATGAGAACTACCCCCAAACCCTCCAATGAAGCATTGGTGCACACTACAAAATTACCTATAGGATCTGGCACTAGTAGGATAGGTGCACTAGTTAGCTACTCATTAAGAGCTTGAAATGCTAACTCACACTAATCTAACCACACAAGCTTCTTCCCTTTCCATTGAAGAGAAGTGATGGGATGGGCAACCAAGAGAAATCTCTCACAAATCAGCGATAGTAACCTGCCAATCCCATGAAACTGTGAACCTTGGCCACATTCGTTGGTGCTGGCCAATCCACAATAGCCTAAATCTTAGAAGGATCCACTAAGATACCCTCTCCTGAGATGATGTGGCCCAAATATCTCACCTGAGTTTGGAAGAACTCACACTTGGCCAAATTACCAAATAATTGATTATCCTACAAGCACTGCAACACTTGCTACAAATGGCCTTCATGCTCCTCCATAGTCCTCGAATAAATCAAAATATCATCAAGGAACATGAGAACAAACTGGTCAAGATAGGTGCGAAACACCCCATATTTCAAAATCATGAAATTTAATGGAGCATTAGTCAACTCGAAAGGGACAACTGTGAACTCATAATACCAATAGCGTGTATGAAATGCTATCCAATGAATGTCTGCCTCATGAATGTGAAGCTGATTGTATCTTGACTTTAGATTTATCTTGGATAATAGCTTGGCTCCCCTCATCTGATCAAACAAATCATCTATCCGAGGCAAGTATTGATTCTTCACCGTCACTTTGTTCAACTACCGATAATCAATGCACAAGCAAAGAGATCCACCTTCTTCACGAAGATGATAGGTGCACCCCAAGGGGATACACTAGGACGAATGAAACCCTTCTCCAATAACTCCTCTAAATGCAACCACAACTCACCCAACTCCTAAGTAGTCATGCAACACGGTGCCTAAGAAATAGGCTCTGCACCATGAATAAGATCAATACGGAAGTCTATGTCGCGCTTAGCTGGCATACCTGAAATATCACTCAAAAAGACATCTACAAACTTATAAAGAATAGGATGATCATCAAGAGATACCTCCTGAATCCCACCCTCAGTAAGATCACTGACTAAAATAGAAAACGTCTAACAACCTTTCTGCATGGCATGCTTCAGCTGCATAGCTGAAATCACATGGAGAGAAATGGGTCTCTGAACCCCAACTAACTCAACACGCTCCCCAACATTGTCAAGACACTGAACTAACTTACACCAAAAATCTATACTAGCTATGTGGGTCTCCAACTAGTCCATGCCTAAAACAATCCCGTAGGACCCCAAAGGCAACACACAAAGATCCACTGTGGTAGTGAAGGTGCCCAAATCTAACACACAACCATGAACAAGGTAATCTACAACCACCTTGGATCCAGTAGCTAACTCAACCTGCCAACCAACGTCTTGCCTTGCCACCACGAGTCTACAATGCTCCACGAGAGAAGGAGAAATGAAAGAATCTAAATCTCCCAAATCAAACAAGATAGATGTGGTAATTCCACATAACACACCTGAATACTCAACCACGATGCCCTAATGCTTAGCCTAATGGTTATCAACTACTGCAAAAACTCTATGTAATCTGCTAGCATCACCTACTATAGGCTCTGAAGTAGCCTTTCTCTGACTATCTCTATCCATTGATCTCTAAGGACACTGAGCACCTATATGACCATGCTACCCACAAGCATAACAACCACCCCTGCAAAAACCTTGGTCCGAAAATAGTGCACATGACTGCTGGGATCCACCACCCCTGGAACTCTGTCATGCACTCTGAAAACTCTATGATGGACTACTCTTCTGCCTACTCCAAGAGTGATGACGTGAACGATCTCTAGCAAATGGAGTATCAATATTCTGCCCACTCTGCTGAGACTGAGTAGGCCTATGCCTTTGTCATTGATAGTGTCTAGGAGGTGCAGTATGAGATCTAGATGGTCCAGCTCCCTGAGACTGTGTACCCCAAGTAACTCATCTTGAAGGAAGGACACTACCAATCTGAACATCTGCCTAACCATAAAAGCCTCTAGTCATATTCTCCTCTATCAACCTCACCTACTCCACGGCAACCTCTAAGGTCTTCAGCTCAAACACATGGTCACCACCACTAATACGGGCATTCAAGCCCCTGATGAAATGTTGTACTAACATCGGCTCATCATCAGAAATGCTAGCATATTGCTTTAGCTTAAAGAAGCAGTTCTCATACTGATCTACTATCATAGTCAACTGATGAAGTTCATGGAACTCATCAGTACATCTCTGTCGATAGTAGTCTGAAAGAAATCATGCACGAAACCTCTCTAAGAATAATCCCCATGACATGAAAGCAATGTCTAGGTGAAGCTTCTGCTCCTTTACTCTCCACCATGTAGATGCAAAACATCTAAGATGCATAATGGCACATTGAGCTCTAGTATTGCTACTATAAGGATGCATAGCAAAGCATGGATCAAGATCGATCAACCAAGTCTTTGCCTTGGTACTTGTACTAGAACTGTCAAAAGTAGGGGTATGAGCCCTAAGAAGATCCCTCACGTGACCTATGGTAACATTGTCTCCATCCACCCTATCCCTCACAACAACTACTCTCAAATGGTCTAGACTACGAGAATGCTCACGCTCAGCTCCATCATCCTAACCATCTTGACGAGAAGGGTGTGACTCCACCTCATGAGATACCTCCTGACGAGGTCCTAATCAGTCCATAATCTTCTATAAAAAAGCTAAAACCTGAGCACCCTCAAGCCCTTTGGCTTGATTCTCAACACGTAGTTCCTCCTGATGCTCACCCTGATTGCCCTGATTGCCCTAATTACCCCGATTGGCATCATGCCAGGGGCTACATTGAAGAATAGTGGCTATACCTCTAATTCTGCCTCTGGCTCTACCCCTAGGAGGCATCCCAAAGAAACAAAGAACACATCAAAATAGATCATCACAAGAATGACCTATACACCATTCTAAGGCATGAAAGCATATTAACATGACTATAGAACAATATAACAAGCTTGCACCACACATGCCAAACACAAAACATAGAAGGCTCAAGTATGCCAAAGCTCCCAGTGTGTGAAAATGGGCTCTAATACTAGATGTAACATCCTGCTACGTAACCCTGAAGGGTAAGAGCCAAAAGGGAACAAGATTTTTTTTTTGTTTGACATAAGTGGACAACATACACAGATTCGGTTGCCAATATGATAGATCAATAGAATTCATTTTAAATACCAAAGAAAATGTTCCTAATCCCATCTGATATAAAAATGAATCCATAAGAATAAAGTACAAGCAGATCCGATACTCACACCAGAATCCGTAAAGCAATTAAGGAACAACAAATTTCTTCTCATTAAAAACAATGATTACAACTTCTCTCCTAAGAGAGTTCAATTACATAACTGCATATACAAGTACAATGATATATTCCAGAATATGAGCCAACTACAATAACATAGTCCTAAGTATGATACAAGGATTGAATGGTTATAATAGTTGAATGAAGTAATGGAATGAGATATCATCTCCAACTGGTGCTCCAAAACTTGTTTGCCAGTCCCCAAAGGTGGTGGAAACACCTTCCAACCATGTGGACTCATAAGAAACCACTCCACTGTGCTCAGAGATAGTCACTAGGCCCAAATGGAAGAACAACAACAAGGGGATACAAATGGCCAACACTCACATCAGACATAGAGTAGACACGGACAACAATGCATACAACCAAAGTCATAATATAGGTGTACTCATCCAAATCATAGGTCAGGTACTATTCACGACTGCTAAGGTGCTAGATACTAGAGTGTAATCATATGGAGTGTCATTATGTGTGCTCGAAGGGATGGCACCACACGGAACCAGGTACTCCTCTCATGTAGACAAGGAGACTCAATCATGCTTGAATCCACGCCCTACAGATGGATGACTCGACACATCGCAGATGGATAGGCCTTCTCGTTGCATCCTTAGCCTTTACAAGCGCTCAAGGCCATGCACGAGGACTAATTATCTTATTAATGTTTTTACCCCAACGTTTTCATCTAGTTATCACTTATTAATGTAACTCTGCTACTAGTTCCCCTAGCAGCCACTTGTGGGCACCAAGCCCATAGAGAGCCACTCCAGACGACCACTCTAATGCCTAGACCTTGTTCATCTCGTTTGACTAAACGAGGCATCCAAAAAGACTAAAAACACTGAGTTACAAATTTTAAAATATTAAAGGTGAGAAATATGATCTATAAGAGCCAAACTCTCATGGACAGTGCAATTTGTTGAAAATGGCCTTCTGCCAGTTAGATTAGTTTTATAATAACTCCTGTGACCCCAATTTGGCCACGATTCACAAGGTATGCACAGATAAAAGAAAAATCATGGCAAGAGGCTTTGCAAGTCTTCTCATAGCCTATTTTACATATTGTCTACCACTTTTAACATAATGAAAATAGGACTGAATAAGATAATCACAGAATAAAATATTGAAAAGGGCTCACATAAAGGAAGTCTTAATTTTTCCCCTTACGGTAGTTCTCTTAGATCTTGGGTTGCGTGATATGTTCTCTTAATCATAAATTATGTGACTAAATCTCAATGCACAAACACATCTTATTGTCTCTAAGGTATTTTGGTGCCATGACATTCTTTAACTCAAGGATTACAGTTTTCACAAGGCTAGTGATTTAGCAGAAAAATGACTGAAATGACCAAAACAAATGCCACTCAATCTTCTGAAGAAGAGTTGCAATGAAAATCTCTGTAGAAAAATCAACGTATAACAAGTGGGTTTCATGGGACTTATATCTCTTCAATTTCTATCATTGCATCCCAATTTTCTAGTATGGCTGCACTCATTATATTCTTAATAAGATCAAACCCTCATATTACCCAAAAAGTTTAAACAGAAATCACATGATCTTTCTTGAAAACCCTCTCATCTAAAGAATTAAGAAAATAGTTTTGCATGTTTAAGAGTAAATTCTAGGAAAGAGGCTATGTAAATATCTTGGATTGATATAAATTTTGGCATATTTCATTCCAAATGGCAGTGTTGTTTTTTTTGGTTGGACAAACAAACAATTGATATCTCTATGGTTTAGGGAAATCGCAGCATACATATCATTATTTATGTGCTAGAAAAACAAAAGACATAGAAATACCTTTAACCAATTCGTACTCCACTTTAGCGCCCCCTAATTCTGCAATTTGCTATGCTTGCCTATGATTCTGCCTTTCCTCTTGTGCTTTTTCCTTCCTCGGTTTTCTTCTATCCCTACATCCTCAGTCTATTTGTTTTGCCTTTTGTTTCTTTTTGTTACCGAGTCTTCATGCATTCCCCTCACCCATCAGCATTCAATTCCCCCCAACATGTTACCTTTCAAAAATCTTTCTTTCTCTTTTTTTATCTACCCTCAAAACTATGATAGATATTGGTTTACATCCATTGACACTAGATGAAAGTGGTCCTCTTTTTTTTTGCTATGGAGATCTTTTTTGAAATCATCTTATCCGTCAGTCTTTGAGATTGTAATCGTTACTCTCATATGCCAAAAAGATATTTTCTAGAAACATTTACTTCCTCTATCCCCCCATTCCTATGCTCCCTCAAAAGATATTTTATGCATTTTAATTTTCACCAACTTTCCTGCCAGCTCGCCATGCCACAGCCCCCTCAAAGCAAAATTTGGTCAAAACAGGTGTTACTAAAATCATGAAAAATTGACACGAATGAAATGATAACAAATGTAAATCAAACAAATGCAAACCTCATATCAACTCATGATCCATTGATAAGGTGGAGAGTGCTGCACCCAAAACACTCTAGCTTTACCCAAAGAGATGAATGTTGATTTCTCAATTCTCTAGCATAACAATGATAGGGAGATTAATAGATGAATGGATGGATGATGATAGATGAAAAATAGATGGATTATGAATTGAGAGGAAATTTTTGCAGAGTAAGGATGCTAGAAGAAGATTCATTACAAATGGCTCAAAAGAGGCTAGGTTTATAGGAAAGACCTAGTTTGAATGAATGTACAAGATCGATTAGGGTTTGGAAGACATGGATGGCTAAGATTGATTAGGTTTCTTCACACATCAAGAAATTGTAGTTGTGTGACAAGTGTGTGATGGAGAATAAAAGGAATCTAATTCAAATATTGTATTTGAATTAGCTTGCACATGTGAAACGTATTAAATGGAAGATGTACTACCCCACATGAGACAAATAGGGAAGTGGACAAGTGTTGTCATGTGAAGAGAGGAATCTAATTTAAATAAAAAGATTATTTAAATTAGTTTGACATGTGAAGGGATTAAGTGGAAGATGGAGACATGAGACATGTGTCGCAATGTGATGAGAGGTGAGGGGTTTATTCAAATTTTTAATTTGAATTATGTGAGACATGTGAAGGGGGAAATTAATTAAATAAAGTGGATTTATATAATTAATTAGGAATGTGATTAAGTTGGAATTGTGAGTGGGATTCAGACAAAATGGCTTATGATGCCCTTAGTAAAGTGTCAACAAGGTGATGGACAAATTTATGTGTCTACATTTTGCCCCTCTTTGAGATGATGTTGCGAGATGATAAGATTTATGTCGAGTAACATCATTTCAAAGAAGCTAAGAAAATGGATAGAGGAAAAGGATAGGGTGATGATGCCCCCTCAAGAGGATAGGTAGGTTGGACAAACATGGGTATACTCTTGAAATGAAATGGATAGGATAAGGAAGAAAGATAGGAAAATGGATAGAAGAAAAGGAAGGATGCGTTATGCTGCAATGAAAGTGAGCAACAATGATGTTTGATATAGCACGAGATGTTATGCACCAAGGTATAAGGACCAAGGTGATGATGTGTCTCATGCTTCAACGTAATACAACCTTGTCTAGATACAAGATATGAATATTAGCTAAGTTGGATTCAAATACAAATGCAAGTTGAAAATAATAACACACACAAGCAAGCAAGCAAATATGCACAAATGATACAAAAACAAACAAGGTATTGCCCGTGTCAAGCTATAAACCAATGATTGATTGTTTGATTGATTTGATGATAGTAGTGTTGTCATTGCGCGGAATGATATATCCCTAGATCAACACAAGGATGCAGGAATGATATATCCCATTGATGATGATGATGTTTTGATTGATTTAGCTTACAACAAGATTAGGATCAAGACAAGGATGTGATTGGACAATTTGACAAAAATTGATTAACTTGATTGGCATGGATAAAGGATGACATGCATTTGGATTGATGATTTGATTGGAGGATGAATAGATGAAGTGATTGAAGAAGAATTGGTTTGAAATGAAGTGATGATTGATTTGAATGATTGAAGAATGATGAAAGAAGAAAGAGGAATATCATCTTGTACCTAAATCTAGGCACTTCCTTCATGCCCCAGATTCCCTACATACCCTATATCCATGGGATCAAGGCAGTTAACGATAAAGATGAGATGTAGTTCTAATTTTGTTTTATTGATGGGATGATATGGATTGGATGGATTGATCAGGATTAATTGAATAATTTGATGATAAGTGATGTTATTGATGGGATGACATGGATTGAATTGATGTGATTTTGATTGATTGATAGATTGGCTAGATTTGATGATTTGATTGGATTTTGATTTGGATGAATTGTTTTGATATGATGGATCATTGGATGATGATTGATTTGATTGATTTGTTTTGATTTGATGATTTGATTGGTTGGATTGGTTGGATTGTGATTAATAGTGATGATTTGATGTGGAATGGTTTTATTGCTTGGATTTTGTTGGATTTTTATTTTTTTTTGGATTTTTTGACATATTTTGATTCTTTTGTCTTTTTGGGAATATTTGATTTTTTTGGGTTTTTGAAATGTTTTGTTTTTTTTGGATTTTTTGAAATGTTTGAATTTTTTTGGATTTTTGAAAATTTGGCATTGGATGATCATTTTGATAGATTTTATGCTAGGTACCAATGACAAGGGGGAAACCAAGTATAGGTGCAAGGGAATGAATGGGATTGGACAAAGGATGGATGATAGTGGATGGATAAAAGGATTATGATAAATGGATAGGATAAAAGGATAGGCTATGGAATGGAATGGATGTATGTGTAAGAGAGGAAGGATGTGATCTCCAAGGACTATGTCACATAAGAATAACATGCCCCATTCTAGATAGTAGACTTGGGCTTTTTCATGACAATGCTTAGGACAATGGGATGATAGGATGGATTGGATAAGATAGATAAATGGGTAATGACTAGAGGATAATGATAGGATTGGATTGGAAAGGATGATAGGATAATGTCAAGATAAAGTATGTCAAGAGATACCCAAAACATTTGTCAACATTGTGCCCCCAATCTTTATCAAGATCAAAAGAGGAAGGGAGGATGAAGGAATGCAATGTGATAGGTATATGTAGGCGGGTGTAATGGATAAGGATGGTAGGATAAGATAGTATAAGACATAATAGGATGGAAAATGATATAATGGGATAGATAGTTTGGATGAGACAAGGTACCCCAAAGTGTAAGTGACATAGAAGATCAACCTACACATGACACCTGTTTGCCAAGTTTTTATCATGGTACTTATCCAAGGCACTTGTTTCCTAGGTTTTCACCATTGGACGAAGGGATTTCTCTTTACTTTTTTCATCATTTTTTTTAATTTTTATTTTTATTTTTAGTTTTTTGACTTTTTTATTTTTTGAATGGGAAAGGGGAGATATGGATGGGTGGGACTCAAGTGTCTAGTTCCATGTAATGTGATAGTCCTGTTAGAGAAGGATGTCATCACAAATGGACCATGTCAAGTCATTATGCTCAAGATGTTGTTAGGGTGATTGCATGAAAGTGAGATGGATAAGGTAGATAGTGGATTATGATGTGGATTATGTAGGGGTGAAAGTGGATTATGATGTGGATTATGTAGGGATAAAAGTGGATTATGATGTGGTTTATGAAGGGATTGAAAGTGGATTATGATGTGGATTATGGAGGGATTGAAAGTGGATTATGATGTGGATTATGAGGGGGTGAAATTGGATTATGGTGTGGATTATGTGGGGAAGCTAGTGGATTATGATGTGGATTCTAATGGACTTATGCAAAAGCATGAACCATAGGAAGGTGATGGCAGAGATATGTAGGATAATGAGTGAATGCTGGAGCGATGGAGGTATGGAAAGGAATCATGACCAACAACTGTACACACCATGATAAACATTGAAGCTTTTGATTGGATGGAGGTGTAGGAAGCAATGGTGATGTTTTCTTAGGAGATGGATGATTTAGGACTTTTTGAACCCACATGGACTTAGTATTTTTTAGATTTTTGCTTTTCATGTGAGATGTTTGAAATGTTTCAATGGAATGGCATTTTTGAATGGATGGCGATGGTTGGGATATTTGAGAGGTGGATGCCTCATTTGATTTTCTTGATTTTTGTTTGGGTACCCATACCATTTTGCTTTTGTACTTTGCTTTTAGAGGTATGGGCTTGGATGGATTTTTAGGTGTACTTTGCTTTGACTTTTCATGTTTGTGCCCTAAGGCATGAGGATTTTTTAGATTTTTGACTTTATAAGTAGAGGCATCCAAATGTTTATTTTTGAATCCCATGGGGTTGGTGGAATGGGTGAAAGCTTCATGCTTAGATGATGTGTACATTTGTTGGCCTTGATTAGGATTTTTATGGATAAGTGGATAATTAGGCGTTGGAAGCAATGGTGGAAAAGAAGATGGAGGGATATTAGGAGTTGGAAGGAATGGAGGTAAAGTGGATGGTGGAGGGTGAATGGTTACATGCTTTTGACATTTGTAGGATGAGGGAGGTGAGATGGCAATGTATGTTTTAGGAATATGATGGGGTTTATGATGGAAGGAAGTGGATTTAGGAAGTGTGGAGGAAGTATCAACATCTTTTGATTGCTTTCCTTGGGGTGTGTATCCAAGGCCAAATGAGTGAGGAGGGACCTTGACATGGATTGGCTCCAAAATACCTTGTTCATGTAGGCCTAAACCTTTACCTTGGTAGTTCATGTTTTGGAGCATGTGATTGACTATAGGACTAAGTGTAGTTTGGACACTAGACTTGAGTTGATTATTGGATGGAGAAAGTAAAGTGGATAATGGTTGTTGGTGGTTGTTGGTGTTCTAAGGAGGGACACACATGAATGAATGTGGTTAGACTAAGTGGATATGATGGTAGATTTGAAATGGGATCAATGGTGGATGTGGAAGGATAATTAGGATTGATGTTATGTTCATTGGGATCCAAATTATTTGTTCGATCTTCTATGTTTGCCTTGGAGGCACATGTCTCATCATGACAAGTGGAAGGTGTAGGATCATGGATTGGGATAGATGGAGGATGACTAGGAGCAATTTGGATGTCTTGTTCATGGATTATAGGATTATGGATAGGATCAAGGTGCTCATGGATAGCTTCTTCATAGGTATCATCTTGATCATAAAGAAGGTAAATGTTATGGATAAATTGGATGGGGATGATTTGATCTTGATTAGATTTATGGGCTATTGTTTATTCATGCTTAGGATCATGCTCTTGACATAACTCTTGGTTTTCTTGAATGGAAGTGGAAGGCTCTTTAATAAGCTTGATAGCTTGTAGATCAAATGATGGGGTTAGAAGACTAGACAAAGCGTTTAAGGACTCATGGGGAGGCTCAAGAATAGGTGTTTGATGACATGCAATGTTTTATTCCTTGCTAGTAGCCAATGGATCACATCCTTTGCAAGGGTCTGGGTGAATGGGTAATATAGTGGATGAATGATAATAGTGGAAGTTGAAGGCTAAGGATTAGGATTTGTTGGATGGATAATGGGATTAGGATTTAGGCTAGAAGGAAAGATAATGGTATTAGAGGGATTGGCTTTATCCAAGACAATCTTACCACAATCTTCTAGGTTCTTGACCAATCTTTGAAATCGGACACAAGTTGATATGGTATGGCTCCTATACCTATGGTATACACAATATGCATCATATTTATACTACCTAGGTTTAAACATATATGGAGAATATGCTTTGAGTGGGTATAGCTCAATCAAATTTGCTTGGACCAATTTCTCTAAAAGTATCTCCATGGAATCTTTTAATGAAGGATTAGTGGAACATGGGGATGAAGGTGATGAAGGTGATGAAGGGCTTGATAAAGGTGTTGGGATGGGACTAGTTGGCTCATGTGTTGGCATATGATTGGATGGTGAAGGTGACTCAAAGGAAGCACTTGCTAGGTTGGTTTCTCCCTTGTCAGAGGATTTTAGGTCTTGCATAATATGACTTGGACTTTCTTGATTTATGTACATAGGGCCATTTGGACTTGCTTGTTGTTCTTGTAAGGACATTTGATTGCCATGCGGATAGGTTTGGTAATGAGGTGACATGATAGGACTTGTAGGTGAAAGATTTTGTGAGGTGGATTGTTGTGGACATTGTTTGATGATGGAAGTTTGTTGAGAAAGCAATTGGGATATGATGGCAATGGAGTTAGGATCGTTGGATGGTACTCTTATGGAAGTACTTGCATTTGGGGTGTTCCTAGGAATAGTGAGGGTGATTTGTGGTATGGATGTGGCATTGTTATGGGAAGATGTTGGATAAGGTGATGTGGAATGGCCTCGATAGGATGATGAAGTGGGATTAGGTGATGTGGCATGAATGTGATAAGTGGGTGGATTAGATTGATATGATGAAGGTTGGTATGAGGTCGAAGGATCCATGTTGTTGGAGAGGTATGAGATGAAATAGATAGTGGGTGATTGGGATCAAATTTAAAGACCTTAGGATGATTTGAATTGTTTTGTTTGTGAAGGATGGCTCTCTATGCTTGAGACAGACTAATGATCTCAAGGAAGAGGGTTGATTGGATTGATTCTCTATAATTAAGGTAGACTAATGACACTTAAGTAATAGAGGGTTGATTGGATTGATTTGATGGGTTGACTTACTTAAGATAGATTAATGATCTCAAGTAAGCTTGGATAATGGTTGATAATGATCAACTAAGGTCTTGATTTTTGATTGGGTTGATATGGATTTGGATTGGGATGAAAGTAGTTGGGAAGTGATTTGAATTGGAATAATTGGATGATGTATAATGACTAAGATGATGTTGATGTGAAGTGACAAGATTGGGTGATTAGGATTGATGCGTCTACAGTTACATTACTTAGCTTTAGTAGACATTATACAATGACACAGAGTCGCAGACAAATGAGTAGAATAGCTTTAGTATACATTCGGAGCAAGGATTTGAAATGATGTCCAACTTATGACAATGGATCTTATATGTGTAGAAGCGTAACCATAAAACTCTAGAAAACGCTATGCAGTAAAAATGCTTTCTATATACAGTTACATGACAGATACAACTTGCCAATACGGCCATGTCAAACAAACATTAAACATTCCAACATGTGTACTTTTACCTCACCTACACAAAACTATAGCATTTTGGAAGTCTTTGTCCATTATCTTTTTGCCAACAGTTACATCAAGCGTGTGCACCTGCGTTCCAGCCAGACAAGATCTGTAATAACTTGCTACCCAGAATCTCATAGAATTCTGATATAAATAGTATTTAGAAAATACATTAATCCACATAGATACATTTCCAAGACATCTCAACTCCTAAAGTTCAAGCATCCACAGTGCTTGTGAAAATATGTTCGTTAAGATTAATGTATTGCAACTGGAATGAGGTCAGAGAAAAGTTTGGGAAAATCAACCTCAAAGATGTTAGAATAAAATTTAAGTTGCATACTCACCACACTTTTTTTAAACCAGAAAAAGGGGAGTGAACACCCGTATATTAAGAAATAATAAAAGTTGCGTACTCACCACACTTCATCCATTTGTGGTGATGAATGCCTTTAGTAGGCATCTATAAAGGAGAATTTAAACTTTGAAGTGTAAGAATACATATTGTAACTCTAAAATGTAAGAAAAGAATTAAGAGGTGCATTTGCGCACTACTTTAGCCATATGTGAAGGTGAAAAATTAAGAGGTGCATTTGCGCACTACTTTAGCCATATGTGAAGGTGAAAAATTAAGAGGTGCATTTGCCCACTTCTTTAGCCATATGTGAATATCAATGGCTTTAATTGACATTAACAGAGAAGATGTTTTAGAATGTTAGCAGCCATTAATATTCCTTTCGTGTTGAGAAATATTTGATAATTTTTAACATAAAAGGAGACTAATCAAAAGGCATTTACTAAGGATGTTCAAGGCCCACAACACAAACTAATCATACTGAGCGTGTGCCTAAAAAGCAGACTAATCACAAAGTATATTAAATCACCGTTACAATCCTGTCTAACAGATGATTATCTTCCCTCCAGCTATAACTACACAAACCCACAAAACTAGCACAATTACTATCTAAAAAAGCGATGGTACATAGATCACAAACTAGTAAAAAAACAAAACATCAGAGCTCTAGATAATAACTAACCATCGTAGTGATATAATCTCCAAAAGATTCCCTGTATCTGTCATAGAGTTGCCGTGAAAAATCCTGGGGAGGCTTCTGTGTACACATTTTATAAATAGTTTTGTATATCCAGTTAAGAATAGCAATTTTTTTTTCATCAATAATAACTGTGTAATTTTTTTTTATCAATAATAACTGTGTAAATGTTTTTTTTTCCATCAATAATAAAATTGTGTCCACAATTTCAGTAATAGCTATTTACTCAATTTTTTTTTTTTAATAAAAAGATGGTAATCCACCCATACCAGAAATTATACTAAAGAAATAATGGGTTACAGGAGAAAGGGAGGCAAAGGCCTCAACCCCAAAAATCATACAAGTCATGTCAGCAGAACATAGCTGCTGAAACCAGTCATGTCCTCGTATAAGATCTGCCAACGGACATAAAGGCTACACCAAATCCCTCAGGAATCCACTCACTAAAAAACACGGAAGGTCATTAATGTGCCCAAGACAACCATTGAAGGAAGCACAGAAGTAATAGGCATTTAAAGTAGGGATTTGAAATCAAATTTTCACCTACTCCTGAAGCTATTCCAAAAAGCCTACGCAGCTGAGATTCATCAATGCAGGACCAGAGTGAAAAGACCTTAGAGAATTCTGTTTTAAGGAAGGTCGTTGGTCCCCCAATGGTACAAGATGTCTTTTATCAGAGCCTTATGGAATTTGAAAAGGCTATTGGAGGGAAAAAGGACCGTTGTAAGCTCCTCTAAAACCTTGCGCTATCCATGACTAGCTTGAAAAATATGCCGCATACACAAAGAACTGAGCGGCATCCAAATCATACACCCTGTAGATCGTAGATCAAAAAATTGAGCCACTTTTCCTCGGAAGAAGTCTCCATCAAGACCACCAAGAAAACCGGTGAGGATCCATAGTACCACCCAAGCATTCCCTCATGAAGCCACCAAAAAATGGGATGGAGGGAGGACGTCGAGGAAGAAGGATCAGATGCTAGCATAAGCACACCGAATGCTAGCTCGAAGCCTAAGAAGAGATGAACAGAAAAGATCATAACCTAAAGTCGAGATCCTCCTACATTTGGCTTTGTAACACAGGGCACAAACACCCTGTCAAAGGCATGATAAAAGCCTTCCAAATCCTCTACAGGGGGTAAAAATTAGAAACACCAAGTGTGAAAAATCTATTGCAGCTACTGATTATTAATTTCCTATCTTATAAGATTATTTGGCTGCCAAAAAATTAATTAATTTACAGCAAATATTAAATAATAACACAGCTGCAACTTCACGGAAAAATCACGGAGATAGAAAAATAAAATCAACACAACATTTTGGACAAATTGTCCCTGGAAAAACCCCGAAGGGAAAACCAGTACTGCAGATGAGGAACTTTATTAAATCAAATCAAGAGATACATAGACTGCTTGCCTCTTACTGGCAGAGCTCTGGCAATGATCTCCTCCGGAAATTCTTCTCCCAATTTCTCCTATAGAAATTCCACTACTGCTGTCTCAAACGCTATCTCTGCGCCCTTGCTCTCACTGCAAATCAATTTGCTATCATCGCAAATTTATTTATTTGCTATCGCTGCAAATACTTCTCGGATCTGTGTTCTCCAAATGCCTATTGATCCTCTTTTATAATCCCCTCGTTAAAAACCAATGGCCATGATTTAATCTAAATCAATGGCTAGGATTAATTAGACTCTAAACCCTAATATCTAGAAGCCTCTCAAGAAATCAATTATCTAGGTATGGAGATAATTATTCCAGCTGTGTTTTCAGCCTCGTAATCACCACCCGAGACTAGAACACCTGTCCAAGCTACATTTAAAATTAACACTCCCTCTTAGCGAGGAAGGTGTTCTGCATAACACCCAACTTACCTCTAAGGAAGATGAATTTCGCCTTCCCCAATGCCTTTGTCAAAATATCTGCTACGTTCTGATCTGTAGGTATATACTGTAGTTGAACAACCCTCCGCTGTACACAATCCCTGATGAAATGATATCTGATGTCTATATGCTTAGACCTATCATGAAACACTAGATTCTCAGATAATCTGATGCAACTCTGATTATCATAGTGTATCACTGTAGTCTCAACCCTTTGACCAAACAAGGCTACCAGCAACTTCCGAAGCCATATAGCGTCACACGTTGCCATGCTAGCTGCTATGTATTCTGCTTCCGCAGAACTCAGAGCCATGGACTTTTGCTTCCTGCTGTACCAAGAGACAACTCCTGATCCCAAACTAAAGCAGCACCCTGAAGTGCTTTTCCTGTCCACCGCACTACCTGCCCAATCTGCATCAGTATAGCCTATCAACTTGATACCATCACCTCGAGCATATCTGATCCCATACTCGATTGTACCATGCAAATACCGCAATACATGCTTTGCCACTATCCAATGCACTCTCTTCGGCTCAACCATGAACTGACTAAGAGAGTTTACTACAAAGGATATATCTGGCCTAGTGTTGACCAAATACATGAGAGATCCAATCAACATCCTGTATAATGTGGGGTCTACATCCTTTTCCTTGGATGCGTCTACCTTCTTCCAATTCGTGATCATAGGTGTAGACATGGCTCTGCAATCTTGCATCTCAAACCTCTTCAAGATTTCAATGCAGTATTTCCCTTGTCCAAGGAAAATCTCTCCATTTGTCTGCCACATTTCCATGCCTAGAAAGTAGTGCATAAGCCCCAAATCCTTCATCTCAAACTCTACTGCAAGGTCCCTCTTGCACTCCTCTATAAGCCCTAGTGAACCTGTTAAAAACAAGTCATCCACATATAGAACAAGAATGAGAATTTCACCCCCAACCACCAAGTAGTAGAGGTTAGCATCCGCCTCACTCTTCACAAAGCCTATTCCCTGCAAGTATCTATCAATGCGCTCATACCACGCCCTGGGAGCCTGCTTGAGTCCATACAAAGCTTTCTTCAATCTGCACACGTGGGTTTTGCTGCTGTGTGCTACAAAGCCCTCTGGTTGTTCTATGTATACCTCTTCTAACAATTCACCATTAAGAAATGCCGTCTTGACATCCATTTGATGGATCTGCCATCCCATATGTGCTGCAAGTGAGATTACGGCTCGTATAGAAGTATACCTGGCCACTAGAGCGAATGTCTCCTCATAGTCTATTCCCTCCTTTTGAGAGAACCCCTTGGCCATGAACCTTGCCTTGTATTTTTCGATGCTACCATCTGCACCATGCTTAATCTTATAGATCCAGCGTGATCCAACCACTGCCCTATCTGTCGGTCTAGGCACAACCTCCCACACATCATTCTGCATTATTGAGGTATATTTCTCAACCATCGCATCTTGCCACACCTGTTGCTATGCAGCCTCCTGATAGCTAGAAGGCTCACTATCTACCAACTGACTAACCAATGCCACATAGTCATTATACCTAGCTGGTTGTTTTCGTTGTCTATTACTCATCCTAGGAGCTCCCACAAACTCCTGAGTATCCTTATGTGTCTGTTGAACCTCACGGTTCCTCCTATCAACTATAGAGGATGAAATATCAAACTCCATATCTTCTTGATGCATCTCTTGGATTTGCTGTATCTATTGCTCCATACTCTGCGAACTCTCAGCACCTGAGCCTGTGCTTGTACTAGTAACTGTACTCGTGCTTCGCTGCCCCTGTTCTGGTTGAACAATCCTTGGAGCTTCTGTTGGCTGCTCATTCTGATCATCTGCTGGCAAATCTCTAGACCTCCTATATGCCTTGTCCTCCATGAATTTGACGTCACGCCTGACTATAATCCTCCTGGTCCCTGGAATAAATATCCGATATGCCTTTGAGGTCTCGCTGTACCCCACAAAGTACCCTCTCTCTGCAGTCTGATCTAACTTGGAACGTGTAGCCCCTGGAATGTGACAAAATGCCAAACTCCCAAATATCCTGAAGTGACTAACATCTGGCTTCTTCCCTGAGAATGCCTCCTCTGGTGTCATCTTGCCCAATACCTTATGTGGAACCCTGTTCTGTATGTATACTGCTGTACTGCATGCCTCTGCCCATAAGTATCGTGGCATATCTTGGTCATACAACATAGCCCTTGCTGCCTCCGATATAGAACGATTCTTCCTCTCAGCAACCCCATTCTGCTGCTGGTTGTAAGGAACGGTCCACTCTCTCTTGATTCCTTCTCTGGTACAGAACTCCTAGAACTCTTTCCCTTTGTACTTGCCTCCATTGTCTGACCGAAGAACCTTTACCTTCCTGCCTGTCGAATTCTCCACAAGAGCTTTGAACTCCTGGAAGTGACTGAAGACCTCATCCTTGGTCTTCAAGAAGTATATCCAGGTCTTCCTGGAGAAATCATCAATAAAAGTAACAAAGTACTCATATCCTCTGAGAGACTTCGTTGACATTGGTCCACATATATCTGAATGTACTAGATCAAGAACCCCCTTGGATCTGGTGTCACTCCTTGGAAAAGCTACTTTCACAAACTTCCCCAATACACATCCCTTACATACATCATCATGCTCTGTGCTCACATCTGGAACACCTGTCACTGTCTCACGAAGCAATTTAAGTGCTCCATGATGTATATGGCCCATCCTTCTATGCCATAGCTCTCCTTGATCTCTAGGATTACTGCTGCTCACTAGTGCCTTAGGAGTATCAAACTACAACCTATAAAGTCGGCCGCTCCTAACTCCAATAGCTATGGGTGATTTCCAATCCTTATGCTTGATTAAAACATGCGCCCCTCTAAAGAGTACATTGTAGCCTTTATCCTGAAGGACAGATACGGAAATTAGATTCATGCCCAAGCCTGGCACATACAACACATCATGAATGGAAATAGGCTTGCCATTCTCCCTCTGAAATAGAACAGTCCCTCTCCCAACTGGATTGCACTTGGACTTGTTCCCCATCTGAATCTGGAATGTGATGTCCTCCTCCTTGTATCTGGAGAAGTAATCCCTAACTCCTGTCATATGAAATGATGCCCCACTGTCTATATACCAAACACCCTGTGAGGTTGAGCTAGTCAGGCAAGCTATGAGTGCAAACTCATCCTCCATTCTACTAGAAAGCTCATCTACACTTGCTGAAGCTGCTGTCTGCTTCTTGCCCTTTTTTTCATTTTTCTTCCTTTGTGGGCAATCGCTGACATAGTGGCCGAACTCGTGACAGCCATAGCATTTGATCTTAGATAAATCCTTCTTCTTCTCACTTTTTGGATTTGATCCTTTGCCAGACCCCTTCTTCGCTTTCCCTTTTCCTACTAGGGCAACGTTTTCCTGTTCCACCTCACTTTTCTGACTATTACTACTGGTTCCATTGACAAGACTTAGTCTAAGCTCCTCCTGAGTGAAGTCACTCCATAGTCGATCCCAACTTGGTAAGGTGTCTCGTCCATTAATAACTTGAACAAAGACATCCCACTACTTAGTAAACCCATTCAGGGCTATTCGTACTAGCTCATCATCCTTTGGTTTGTCTCCAACAGCTGCCAATTCATCCTTGAGAAGTCTAAGTCTGGTGAGGTAACTTGTGACATCTTCTCCCTTATTCATCTGGGTATTCCTTAACTTTTCTCTGAGAATCAGCTTTCGGTTAAGGGTAGCATTCTGGTACAGATTCATAATGGCATCCCACATCGTCTTTGCTATATCTAACTCTGCAATATGTGGAACAATATGATCCTTAATACCGTCAAGAATCAGCCTCCTTGCCTTGGCATCTTCCTTCTTATATGCTACGAGCTGTGTTGCGTCTGTAGGTACAGGTACAACAGTGGTCACATAATCCTTGATACCATTCTCTTCCAGCAATAAAGAAATTCTGGCTTTCCAGACACCAAAATTTGAGGCTCCATCCAATCTGTCCTGATCTCTTAAACCTGCTGAGGCCACTCAAAAGAAAATAATAATTTGAAGAGGTCAAACTGGGTTTTATAAACCCTAGATTTTTATTTATTATTTTTTCCTTTCTCCCTGTGCCTGTTCTGCCCTCAGATCCGCTCTGATACCATGTGAAAAATCTATTGCAGCTACTGATTATTAATTTCCTATCTTATAAGATTATTTGGCTGCCAAAAAATTAATTAATTTACAGCAAATATTAAATAATAACACAGCTGCAACTTCACGGAAAAATCACGGAGATAGAAAAATAAAATCAACACAACATTTTGGACAAATTGTCCCTGGAAAAACCCCGAAGGGAAAACCAGTACTGCAGATGAGGAACTTTATTAAATCAAATCAAGAGATACATAGACTGCTTGCCTCTTACTGGCAGAGCTCTGGCAATGATCTCCTCCGAAAATTCTTCTCCCAATTTCTCCTATAGAAATTCCACTACTGCTGTCTCAAACGCTGTCGCTACGCCCTTGCTCTCACTGCAAATCAATTTGCTATCACCGCAAATTTATTTATTTGCTATCGCTGCAAATACTTCTCGGATCTGTGTTCTCCAAATGCCTATTGATCCTCTTTTATAATCCCCTCATTGAA
Organism: Cunninghamia lanceolata; assembly: GCA_027924645.1. Classification (NCBI taxonomy): domain Eukaryota; kingdom Viridiplantae; phylum Streptophyta; class Pinopsida; order Cupressales; family Cupressaceae; genus Cunninghamia; species Cunninghamia lanceolata. The sequence continues at coordinate 16,009,322 of BSBN01000112.1, read as the reverse complement.
AACCAATGGCCATGATTTAATCTAAATCAATGGCTAGGATTAATTAGACTCTAAACCCTAATATCTAGAAGTCTCTCGAGAAATCAATTATCTAGGTATAGAGATAATTATTCCAGCTGTATTTTCAGCCTCGTAATCACCACCAGAGACTAGAACACCTGTCCAAGCTACATTTAAAATTAACACCAAGATCCTCCCACGTCCAACTTCATAACAAAAAACCAAAAACAATGTAACCATGGCCCCTGTCAAATGCACAATAAGAGCCCCCCAAATCTTCTACAGGGGTTAAAGGATAGAAGCACAAAGTCTTCCCTTGAAGAGAAAAAACAGCCCCTAAAAAGACATCAAAGATGCAAAGAGAACGCAGCCAAAAACAAAAACCATTCTCAACCACACATTAGAATAGATAGGAGGAACAACTCAGGCACTAGCACTGAGGATAAATCCATCCTGCAAAACATTATTCATATCCGTCTAGCTACAAGAGCATCTTGGGGGGCCAGAGCATGACTAAACTGGCACTGAGGGAGAGAAAATATTTTCCCGGGGGAGAAAAATCTTCCAAATCGCTGGCTCAACTTAGCAGTCATAAGACACAAATGGGCATGGAACTAAGACCCTCCTTGGAGAGGCACCGCAACCAGCTATAAAAATGACATGAAAAAATAGGCACCTCCCAGTGCCAAAAAGCTGTTTGAAAAACACTAAAGCATCCATCACCCTCCCTCAAACACCCAAAAAGGAAAAAGAGAAACCATAGAGCCACAATCAATGAGACCAATCCCATCCTCGATCAATGCCACCGTAAGTCATGCCTACTTTGTTTACCCCTATTGGGACGATATGAGGGCATATTGCCCTTAAAAGTTAGGGTAGAAGCAAACATTTCTCAGGGGAGAGAAATTCCCCCTCTTTGCCCTTAAAATCTTCTCTAACACTGATTGGTGGTCTGAACTTAAATCTTCCCCAACCCTCTTGCTTTTGGCTCTATGATTCTTCTTGCTGCAACTCAAAGTGGTCATCTTTGATTTCTTGACCCGGTTTGACTAAAACAAACCCAGGTTTGTCATGTCCATTAGATTAGAATCCTCTCAAAGAGAATCTCCATCCAAATCATCATAGAAGTTAGATCCTTCCTGAAAGCAATCGTCCCCTATCATGGCTCTCAAGACTTGTTATGAGGCATTTGTTTCTTGTGACAAAAAATCTCTATCCTCCTCCAAAGATTCCCTAATGCCATCCTTTGACAAAAATCAATTCTTTAGTAGACAAACCTCATTCAGAAGATTCTCATCCATAGCCGAATCCTTGTCACTAAAGCAGTCTGTTCCAATTTCATCCCCAGAAGAGGATGGAACCAACACTTGTAGGTCCACCGATATGTTGGTTTCCTTTCCTAAATCAGAGATGTTCCCCTTCAAAGAAAAACCATCTGTGAAGTGAGACTCAGTTGAAAAGTGAGACCGGGGACTGTCCTCAAGGGCAAAACTTAGATCCAGAGTCTTCTCTTTACCTAAAGCCTCTCTGCTGGCAACTCAGGTACAGCACTTGTCCTCTTCACTCTCTACTCCCTAAAAACTGTTAACCAAAGGATTAACCAAATTTGAAAGCTTCTTCAGGCTAGCCTCCGCAATAGTGGTGTGAGGTGACACAAGACGGTCTTGGAAAGAAACCCTTTCGGAGCGTGCCTTATCGTGGCCTTCATTACCAATATTGGGCTTCCTCTGCCTGCCACTCTTTCTTGCTGAGGCTGACTTTTTCTTACCCGGTTTGGGGTTTAAACATGTTTGTGAAATACCTAGAGGTTTATTCACCTCTATATCATCTTCCTCCGCAAGAACCTCTGCTACAATCTCATCACAAATGTTATATGCAACCTTGTTCAAAACATCATCAAGCAATGCTTTCAAGGTCTCATCTACTTTAGGTTGCTTGTTAGGGTAGATAGAAGGGCCTCCGAATGTACTATTTTCACCCTTCCTTTCCTGCTCTGAAAGCTGCCCCTCTGTGTCTTTGACTTCGCTGCAGTCGTCAACCAAAGCCTAACATATAGAAGGTAGTTCTGACTCTACCTCATTTCCTTGTGAAAAAACAAGTTCTTCTTCTTGTCCCTGGAGTTTCCCAAATCCAGTATTGAAACCTTCAAAAGGGATATCGGAAGAGCCAGAGTTCCAATCTTCTGTATTTTCCACTACAACCCTTTCACATAAAACTGTGTTCTCCTCTTCAGCCCTCTCACAAATTTCCGTACCTATAGAAATCTCTTCCTCATTTGGTGCCTGGTTCAGAATCTCCATATAAGGCGCTGACTCTGGCTGTTCCTATGGGTTGCTCAAAACCCCACTCAGGCAATGATGAATATCAGGAGCATTACCTTGCTCTCTTCCAATCCCCAACATCCACTTCATTCTAACCAGATCATCTGCTGTAAAACCGTCAATCAGGCAAATTTCCTGTATCCATTGGCCAGCGTGCGTGTTGAGCAGGATACGCTTTGGAGGTAACTCTGCCTTCAAGACTATGCAGATTTTAACACAGGGGGTGAGAAACTGGTCAAAGCTAATCTTATAATCTTGGAAGAAACCCAGTTCATTGCCTATGGCCTGAATGGAAATCTTTTACCTATACTCAGTCGGTAAGAATGGAAGTTCCAACCATATGGGGAGATAGGGAACTTTTTCTACCCCCACATCAATGTTTTGTCTCCAGCCCGGGCAAAAGATGGCTGTGTTTGCAAATTTCCATAGCTTTTTGTGTAGCACAAAGTCTCTATCTTCTAACTTATGAAAAAGAAATGTGTAAAACCCATTCCCCATTGAGCTAACCTCTTTTGGTTCTGGCCAACACTTTTTGAACCATTCTAAAAATTCATCCGAGGAGAAATTGGGGGATAAAACTTTACCTATCAGAGCCGCCCCTAAGAGATTAGAAGTCCTCTCTTTCAGACCATCACCATAAGGTAAACACTGAGCTGCTTCTCTTTTTTTCTTGTAACCTTCTTGACAGTCGGTTTCGGGACTCAGACCTCGTTGGCCCTCAAATTTGGGTTCCTCTTTTCTTGGTGATAGATTCTTTGTATCGAGAAATCCTTTTTAAGTTTCCTTTTTCCTCGACCCCTCAGACGCCTATGACGCTTCTTCCTTTGTTCATGGAATGAGCTCCATTTGGACGGATGGAAATTTGAAGCACCTCGGACTGGACCATTTTTACTCGATAAGTTGTTAAACTCTTGCCACTGGGAGGCTAACGGTTTTCTCCATGGATGAAATCTTCTTTTTGACTCCGAAAGTCTCTCGTTAAACCTCGAGAGCTGCTTATATCCATCTCGATACTGCAATCCTCTTGACCTAAAAAACTTGTCTCTTCCCAGATTCCTCAAATCCTCTGGAGGTAAGTTACCATGTCGAGCCTCAGGAAGGGCAGTGGAAGATCGATAGGGAGCCGTTCGATTTGAAAAACTAGCCGTTCTGTAATTGCGCTCCATTCCCGTCAGAAAAAGTAATTGTTTAGTTTGTTCTATACAAAGATGGATAGCATATCAGATTAGCTATGCTATTCCATTCTCTCTTAGTGCGTGGACACTCGTTGCAATAGAGGAAGTGAAGGGAAGGGAGGAAGCAACAGAGAAAGGTAGTGCCCACGCTGTGCGCCTTCCTATTGTTTGACCCTCTGCACAAAATAGAGAAAAATCCTGTCCTTGTTGATCATTCTTTCTAAATTTTTTTGACAGACCAGCGCGTCACAGTGCACTAGAGTTAATGGTAGCTTGGTACTAAAGAGTCAAAGACTATATTGAATATGTGTATCACAGCCTACATGTTAATATGGAGGTTGGTTTCCCATTCCACGGTACATTTACAGGGAGTATTCTAGAAACATAGTAACGATCACCAAGCATAGTAACCTCCGCATTTTGGTTCGCGTGAAGTGAGACCAAATCCAGACTACCACCCCCCGCTATTCTATCCAGGTGTTTTATTCAATTTCAGTACTAGATTACAGTACTAAATTAAATATGTGAAAACTAGAAGTTTCAAAAAATCGTAAACACCTATTGTAACTTGTTCTATAAATAAAGTCAAGAATAGTATCATCTGTATACTATTAATAAAGCCAAGAATAGCATCCTCTGTATAATAAAAAAATTTAATAAATGAGACAAAAAAAAAAATTAAACCAGTAAAAATAAATAAATTGAGCACTACAAGTATTATTGACCCACAAACTATCAAAAACAAATCGCAAAGGATACTTATAAAACTCTGCCCACTCCTCGGTATTGATTTGCTGCTCGGGAAGCCCGTTAATGAGCTTCTTGATTGGTTTCTGTATGGACTCCCACCCCTGTTCAAGGTCTATGGTTTTCCTCTTGGCCATGGTCGTTTACTTGGGAGCCGTTAATTATTGCTCTCAATATCATACACAATTGCTCCCAGTATGATACGCAACCTGATTGGGAAAGACAAAAACATTAATTAAATTGTTGAGAGCTAAAATATACACATAATAATGCTAGTTTTATTTAAATAGTTATTTTATTTATTTTATAGATTTACATTTAAAGATTGAAGAACCTTAAAAAATAGTTTTTAATTTAATCCAAATGATATTAAAAACCTAATTATAATTGTCTAATGGAATTAATTCCCATAGTAAACATCTTTAATCTTTTAAAGATTGAAGAACTATAACTCTACCAGACATTAAAATAAAGTAATTTACCGTGATAACCCTACCCCACATTAAAATAAAGTAATTTACGCAGCAATTAATTTTCTTTGGATGCATAATGGAATATTTTTCAACAACTTCTTCCGAATGATACCAAAAACTTAATTATAATTTTTTAATAGAATTTAATTCCCATTGTAAAAATCTAAAACAAAGGTTATTAAACTAAATATTAATTTGTAGACATGATATTTCCAAGTTGGATTTTAAAGATTGAAGAACTATAACCATATTCTTGAGTGCTTTACATTAAACTGTGAGTTTTTTCATTGACCAATTCTAATTCTCTTTTTGGCTCTCTTCTTCCTAAGATGGATCGAAAGCTTGATAAAAAAACTCACACAATTTAATCCTAAAGCACTCAAGAATAATATCATGGACTGTGGAAATATAATGTCTACTAACTATAACCCTAGCCCTTAGTAAACTAAAATAGAGTAATTTACCATGCTGTTATTTTTCTTTGTGGTATATAGCCACAATTCTTAACAATTTAATGGAATAATTCTCAATAATTTAATCCAAATGATATGAATAAAAATTTAAAACAAAGGCCATTAAACTAAATATTAATTTTCTTCGTGGCTTTTAAAGATTGAAGAACCGAACCCTAGCCTTCATTAAACTAAAGTAAATAATTTAACCTACGTTGATTTTCTTATTTTTCTTTGTGGGATGTAAATAATACACAATGCCTAATCTAACCTTTTATAAATAATAGCAGCATCATTGCATCACTTTATAAATTCATTTTGTAAGAATAAAATAAAATAAAAATTGCTGCATAGTGCCCCTACCAATTAAACTTCTGCTCCTTATGGATTAAACTTCTCCTGATTTAATTTGCTATGTTCTTAAATTTATGTTTGAGCACTAGTTATATCTAATTTTTCTTTGTGGGATGTAAATAATACACAATGCCTAATCTAACATTCTATAAATAATTGCAACATCATTGCATCACTTCATAAATTTATTTTGCAATAAAAAAAAAAATGGTTGCATAGTGCCCTTACCAATTAAATTTCTGCTCCTTATGGATTTAACTTCTTGTCCCAATTCAATTTTCTCTATTCTTAAATTTATGTTTGAGTACTATTTATATTTATACACATTATTTTATCAGCTTTATTGATTAATAAAACTATAGGTATATATTTATAATTATTTAAAAAAATATAAATCTAGTTATTTAAGAAAAATTGTGGCTCTATTTTGTTTTTATATACACAGTCACACTCATCCCTTAATGCCACTATATAACTCCTCTTAGTATAATTATTTATCTTTATATGTTAGCTCTTTAATGTTCTTTAATATTTTTTTTGTTAAAACACTCACGCCATTACACTCCACCCCTTGTTGCCACTGTAGTTACACCCCTTATCTAATTAACACTCTCAGGCAAAATTATAGTCAACCCCTGGCTACTAGTTACTACTAGTTAGTGTAATTAACATGATCAAACCATTACATTCCACCCCTTGAATACTACATTATGTTTAATATTTATATTTAAAAATATTCTAAATTATTATATATTACTATAATAAAATTTAATGTAAATTTTGAAATTAATTTAAATATCATTTATAATTATATTTGTAAATATTATAAGTAAATGTATATTTGTGTAACAAAATATTATAAAATAATATATTATGGTGACAATATTTTGCATGAGATATATTTTGTATACTTAATTTGACATATTCATAGCACCAATACCTAATTTTGAGTGTTAAAAAGCAATACGACAATGACTAAAGGAAGACATTATATACATTTACACATTATTTCCCCCCTTACATATAATATATCCATTTAATAAAATGTTCTCTTCATTAAAAATAAAATAAAATAAAAAAATTGATCTTAACTTCTTAAATTCATCTCTTTCTTATTCATAGTAGTTAATATAAAAATATTTTTTGATCAAAATTTTTAAAGTGCCATTTTTTTACAACAAAGAATGACAATGAGTTTACAACCCAATGACTAGAGGACTAAAGATTTTTACATGTATAAGAGATTCATTTCCCTTGACTACCACAATGAAAATAGAAATATACAAGTCAAGTTGGAAAATCCAATTGTTAAGGTTAAATCTCCACCTTTGCCTTCATTAGGATACACTTTCACTTGATCTTTGAGTGTCTCTTCCCTTACCTCTACATGTAATGCCTTGCCAAGGAACCCAGAGAATAACACAACTATGCTATACAAAAAGAAAAAACACTTTTTGCAAAAAAGAAAGAGATGACAAATAACGTGAATCATAGCTACACATAACATTTAGTTTAAGCTTTATTATCTAGGGTTCCACTGTTGCATTACTAATGAACTAATAAGCAGATCTAACAAACATTATGAATTAACTAACAACCATAGTTCATTCTAAATCTAATTGCACCAAATGAATAAACACATACAATTCCAAATTATATCATCAGATAAGAACATCAGGATCTTGCATATAGGATTACAAGTACATACACAATTTCCTTTACATGAGAGTACACAATTACATTGGTTACAATATCGCTTTTCTAATTACAATGGAGTACATACATCAAGATAACAATACATGTTTCAATTGATATACAAGACTAGAATATGAACATGAATAACTATCTCCTCAAGCTAGAACAAGATTTGAAATCTACCACACAAGGTACATCCCTCTTGCACATGAACAATAGCAGGGGAAACCAATGGAGATAAAAGCACAACCACCCAACCATGTGGAACCCTAAGGTCCACCCCCCCGTGCTAGGAGATAACAATAAGGTCCCACTAAGAAAACAGTCAAGAAGACAATAGGCTAATAGGTACAAGGACTAAACATGACTCAAATACAACACTGGTCAACAAAGACATCACTAGTAACTCAATATTACTTCCAGAGCAATCACACAATGAAAGGGGAAAACACAAATTAGGTTGTACTAGGCTGTAGTAGGGAAGAGTGTCATCACATGGTCCTAACATGTATTATCCTGACAGTCTCTCACTAGATGCCCATCCCCATCTATGGTTACCGTGACAGTCTCTCACTAGATTTCGGACCCATAGGGTGACACATGCGAAACCAACATTCCTTTTGTGGGGACAAGGAAATTGATTTTGCCAACCATGGCCTTCTCATCCCATCCTTAGCCTGAACGAGCACTATAGGCATGGGTAAGGCATCCAATTATCTTGATTAGTGTGAAAACTACCTAACTCTCTAAATTTATTATTAAGTTATCACTGGATTAACAACTTCCAATGGGTTACCCTAGCAAGCCACTTTGGGCACTAGACCCACATTGAAATGCACTCCCCTACCTGCATCTAGAAAACCCTATCCATCAAGCTAGACATTTACCATCGTAATGACAAGTATTCATATACAATGCAAGGCATTTATCTTCTTGCATACTAAACATAATCACAAGAATCAACTCTTAAATTATTGCCCCAAAACTTCCAAGTGATGCAATTACAACGATCATGAACAAAATACTTCCTCTTTTACGAATACCAAGGTCTCCCACACAATACCAAACACAAGTTCAATACAATTAAATTAACAAACAATACATCCTTGAAGGAGATTATCACCTCATCATGATGTATTTTCAACATAAAATATACATCATTTCACATTATCATTTACCAATACCCACTTAATAAACATGAGACAACATGCTCTTATAACATCATTAACTCAAGACACCTAATCAACATAATACATGAAATCAAAACATAACATCCAAGGCCTCTAGGTTTTAACCTTAACAACATGCGCATAGATCCCCATTACATCCAATGTTCTATCTCACATAATTTCCACTTACATAATGCAATTCAACTTGCAATAAAACAATTATCTAGATGTAATACTTATACACAAAATTTCAAATACAATATTTATATACCTAATTCCAAACCTATTAACCAATTTTCAACTTAACATATCATTATAAAGAAATTGTAATAAAAATCAATATCGATTTAAATCATTGTCCCAAAAGTTCATAGTAGATCTATTTATAATTGAAAGCATATACACCTACGGTAGCATAGCTAAGAAGATATATATCTTTTAACTTGCTCAAATTATCAAAACTATCATTTGTTACAAAAACATCCTTTCCACTTATACTAGATTTCTATTTTACTTAACTAAGAGAAAATAATAAGGGATCTTTCCAACAATGAAATTCTAGTAAAAGAAACTTTTTAATTATGAAGTCTGTCAGATATAGTAATTATAATAGTCCTGCTAGATTTATATGCAAAATGAGGAAGTATCCACAAGGCACATGGCTTCATGGAATGCGATGACTACAGGATATGCACAAAATGGGTTCGTTGAAAATGTTTTCAAGCAAATGCAGAGGCAAGTGTACATCGCATCATAAGTAATCCAATTCAAATAGTAGTGTCATTGTAGATACTCCTAATCTTGTATTCATATGTGATCTTCTGAGGTGCAAGCATAAAATTGCTATATATATATATATCCTTTCTGAACTAGTTTCCTCTCTCTTATAAGAATGTAAGTAAAATATAATAAGAAAATGTTACCTTTCCTAATTCTATGGATGTTAAGAGAAAAGAAAACTTTTCTTAAGTATTCAACTTCTAAGCTAAAAGGGAGATGCCTCATAATACGAATTATAAAATAGAACTAAATAGAAAGGCATCTACCATTATATGAATCTAGTTTTTGCCTTTGCAAGTAAAATATTTTTCTATCTACAAGTCTATGTTTGAAGAATAATATTAAGACTATACAAAGAAGATCCACGTCCAGCAAGTGTATAAAGATTATGGTATAATACTATTGACATGTAGAGAAAATAAAAGAACGGATTTGAAGCCATTGTCATGCAAAGGCAAATTATTGAATGGATGAAACAAAGATTTTATTCTATCCAAAAATAACTCCCAAGGATGGTATCTTGGTGGCTTCACTGCTGACATATTAGACTCCTTTGGGTGAAAAGAATCTATGCAAAGATTTCATGAAAATCCAACACTATTATTTGGTAATTGGAGTCATATGAGAATATAATAACTTATGCCTATTTTTAGCAGATATGCTCACAATTATCATGGGCGCTAAGGTTGGGCAAAATAACTTAAGATCTTTCAAGCCATAGAATGTAATGATGGCTGGATGTGTATAAATGGATTACAAAAGTTTATATAACAGATTATCATCACATGGGATACAATGATCCAAGATATGCACAAAATGGATTTATTGAAAAGGTATTAGAAACTTTTAGGCAAATGTGATTAGCAGTTGTAAAGTGAATTCCACAACCTTTGGAAGTATCCTCCCTACCTACATGCGTGGGAGCTTTGGAATAGGGTATGGTCATCTATCAAAGCAGATCAGGAAAGGGATTTTGTTAGATATTATAGTTGGAAATGCTCTAGTTAATGTATATGCAGAAAGTGTAAACCCAGACAAGGCTATGAACTGCTATGGAAAAATGCCTCATAGAGATGTCAACTCATGAATGCAATAATTGTAGGATATGCAAAAAAAGATTTGTTGGAACAACCTTAAGAAACCTTTAAACAAATACAAGTATAGGGTGTAAAGCCAGACTCCACAACCTTTGCCAGCATCCTCTCTAGTCTTTAATAAACGTAAAATGCATTGGCCTCATAACATAATGTTATCAACTTGATAACAAGAATAACTCAACCTCAAAAGAAACAAGGATGTCAGCCTTACTTAAACGTAACATCTTCCAAACATAGACATAATATTGGCCTTTTGAAGGCAAGAAGAGATTAAAAACTATAGTTTGAAAGAGCTCAGACAAGATAGGGATATAACAAACCTTTATACATATAGATATAATCAATTTCTTGGCCAAGGTATTGATCTTGCACTCTAAGCCTGTCGGCTTAATGTTCATAGTATTGAATTCCAATATCGGTGGCCTATTACTTTCTATAGTATTAGCCTTGTAACACTCAACAATAATTTAATATCAAACTCCAACTACATTTTACTTCATCAACCTTATAAAACTCAAACATAGAGATAGAAAAGCTCTATTATACAATGAACATTGAGACAGGCATATACCAAACCTTTGCTCATAGTCAATGAATTTAATAAAAGCCTAAAATGTGAAAACTCATACTCGATGGATTGCTAAAAAATCCTTTTCCTGGAAGAGCTGAGCTCGATGGCTTGGCCTTGGCATCACCACTGGAGATGTGCCAAAATGTTCCACCTCGACACTTATCTTCCCACAGACTTGCATCCTAAGAGGATCAAGGAATATGTTGATATGACTATCAACAATTTTTAGAATCTTTCCCCTTCGAAAATCTATCCCTAAGTAATATATTTCTTTTCTAGGCTATGTTGATGCTCCTCTAACCTCTACTAACAGAATGCTTTTCTAATCTCTCGTGTCACAATACTGCTGTCCTTTGCCCAATCTCACAAATCCTCACTGCTATACAGAAAATCTGACGCCCCAAGTTCCTATTCAAAATCACCTAATTATAGTCAAAACCTATCTATTTTTAGAGAGAGAAATCCCCTAAAATCTTCCAGAAGATTCCTCTCATTAAAGGAAATAAATTTCACCTTAACACCTTGTTACAACTTGCTATTTTTATCATTGACAAACAGCCAATGATTCCTTTCTAATTTTATTTATTTTAGTATTTGCTATATATATAAGTTACATGACAACTCATAAATATTATTTATTTTTAAAATCACTTAACAAAATATTTACTTGTTTATATATTTTTTTTCATATTAGTTTTATCAATTATATTTTCTCATATAACTATAATTTGTATACAAGCATTTATATTTATTAAAATATTGATCAAACAATCCTAACTAGATAAATCCAAATGTCAAACAATACCTAACCTCTAAGCATGATCGCAAAGCATGACCACAACAATAGTGACTGACTATCATGACCAAACCAACAACACTAACTGGGTGCAAAACTGGATACTCATCCTCTTCAAGGATGATGGCTAAGCTAGGAGACCGTATGTGATCTTTGTTCAATAGTTTCAATTGGTTTTAAGGCATGCTCAGACCTATCAATTTAGGTGGAATCGATGCCTGATACCTGCAACCTACAACACACAACACGATTTATGCACAAGTATAATAAATATCAAATGGTCACGGAGTGAAAGAGAATCACAACGTCGTTGGATGCTCATGAATGAGTGGTAAGACATTGTCTCTTTTTACACCACACAATAATCAGATCATCCTATAATACATAATTAATCACATAGCAATCACTTCTAACATATGACAATCATAATAAGATCAATCATCATAATCACCTGAATATGAAACAATGTCAGAACGTAAGAATTATAAGTTTCGCAACAAAGATTATCACTAAAACATGCTAACTGTCATATGAAACAACACATGAGGATAATCAGGAATGTCACCAACATGAATGTAGCATCTACTAACATCATATAATTTACAACATCAACTATCTAACATACCCTAAATATTCCTATTATTTTACCTTCATCTTCATACTCCTTAGCTAGACCATCTACACCTCCAAGATGAGAATGGAGTGGCATTACATTCTCCTCCGCTAAAACTTGATTTATTCGTTGAAGTCATAGACTAAAGTGGAAACATAACATATTAGTATTACAATTTTCTATTGCCAAAATATGCATCCATATTAAGCAATTGTTCATAAGACAGGGATAATCATTCAATAAAGACAAGAAGGACATCAATTCCTCACATTTAAGGCGTATCATGTGATCTACTTATAACCAATCACACATATTTTGAGAATTTCAAATGATTTAGGGAATTGCATTCACATATTAACAAGGAAAAATACATCTAATCTCTTATTTCCACTATGGTTCCAACTAATTACTAAACATGCAAGTACAATTTTCTCCGCAGAGTCTTCCCTTGTACATACTATCAGAGGCTCGAAATGAACATGGTAGAAACAACGCTTAACATGAAATGAGGCCAACAAAAACAAACATTCAAAATAACCACCATAGAAATTATTGAAAAAGTTCAAACCCAAGTGGGGGAATAATCAAATCCAATGTTAAGTCACAAAATGCCAACAATTTTCAACAATAAATCAAGTATAAAGAAAAGAGTTTTGGTGGCCACTCTATCATAATAGAGTTCAAAGAAAATAAATTCATTGTTATCCTACAAACAACACATGAAACAACTATCAAAAATTCCAAAGCAACCAAATTACAAACAAATCCACATCACTATGTGGCTAATTTTAGCCACAAAAGGGAGTATCCACTACACAACACCCAAGGACACAAGGTCCAGAATGCATTAGAGAATGTACACCAAACATAGAGACAATTAAGTAATCTACATCCTCATATCTAAGCAACTTTTATACAAGGATTTAAGGCAACATAGTCACTACTTATTTACAAAAAATTTCTATCTTTAATGCAATACAATTTATTTTTACCAAGCTATGAACATATGCAATTACTTCCATATGCAAGAAGATATTTATAGAGGGAATGTATGATATCACACACAAGAATAATTCAACACTCTAATTGACTTATAGTATCACATTCACGATCTCATGGGTCTAACACAAGCTCCAATTTGATCTCCTACACATTGTTCTTACACAGGCATACACAATGATAACTTTCATAAACCACAATAGAACTTCCACATGAGGTTATGGCTAGCTAGGAGATAGATATTAGATTATCAAGCAACCACTTAAAGATACCCCACACATGACAATACCACATAACCACCTGACTCGTGATGCATGATGCCACCGAATGATTAAATCATTCCAATACTTATACATATACAAAAACAATGCAATAACATAAAGATGGTATGGTGGTCCCACACCCATATCTAAACATAACTCCCAAGTATGATTACTTAACCAAACCAGGGAGTACAAAACACCACTGGCCTTTCACAACACCCCACAAAGAATAGGTATAGGATATTCACATCACTAGAGGGGGAAATACCACACTCCTAATTACATGCACTAACAGTAACCATGCTTCTTTCTTCTAAAGCACTAGAGACCACAAGAGGAACTCAAGGCCTCAACAAATCAACAAGAACTAACATTCAAGAAACACATATTGTTAGATATATCATCACATCTTCAGAAAGAAGAAGAGAGTGTTGTTATATGGAGCCTAATCAGGCTCAGAGGTTAAATTTTCCCCACTTTTATCAGTTTAGTTTCCCCCCAAATTATTTAATGGGGGAGTGTAGGGGGAAGAGCCCCTCCTGTGGGGCTCAGGGGGTTTATCCCTTGGTGAGTACCCGGGGGTGGAGCCCATGGTGGGGGTCTGGGGACAATGTGCCCAACGGGAGCTGCTAGGGGTAGTGCCTCTGAAGCAAAAAATTGCCTATTATTTTATAAAGGTGTTGAGAGTTATTTTTATATTGGCCGACATAAAAAAACCTTATTTTGTAACCGACATAAGGCTTGATAAAAGAAGCTAAGGGTTAGGGTTTCTATTGATGTATTGTAGCATTTACATCAGTATTGATTTGCAAGGATTGTTAGTTGTAATTGGTTTGATTTACTGGATAATAATATTGGACTCTTTGCTGGTGGATGTAGCCCAAGTTTAGGTGAACCATGTTAAAACTTGTCTCTCATTGTTATTATTTTTGTGATTTCCATTCCTTTGTTTAATCTTTATTTGCATTTAATTGATATCTTCTACATACAATCCCTAACAAGTGGTATCAGAGTGGGTTGTGTTTGATTATCGTCTACAAAAAGATCTCATGGTTGAGTGGGAGCAATGGTGGACAAGGGTAAATTGAAGGTAGATAAATTCAATGGGTAGAACTATCAGTAATGGAAGATGTAGATGGAGGACTATCTCTATCAAAAGGATTTATGAAGACCATTGGAAGGAATAGCCAAGAAACTGATAGCAATGACTGATGAGGATTGGAATCTTCTGGACAGAAAGGCACTAGGAACCATTCGATTGTACTTGGCACCATCTATGGCATTCAATATAATAGAAGCAACCACAACAAGTGAACTGATGAAAGCTTTGGCTAAACTGTATCAAAAACCCTCAGCCTCAAATAAGGTATTTCTCATGAAGCATTTGTTTAATCTAAAAATGATTGAAGATAGATCTATGATAGATCATTTAAATGAGTTTAATATGATTACTAGTCAATTAACTTTTATAAAAGTAAAATTTGATGAAGAGGTGAGGGGACTCTTGATATTATGTTCTTTACCAGAAAGCTAAAATAGGTTGGCAATGGAAAAATTTAGGAGGGTCCACATCAGGTAGTGTTTTGAATGTAGAAAGCAAGGGCAGATCAAAGGAGAGAGGAAAAGGTTCTGGAGGTCATGGGAAGTCATGAGGAAAATCAACGGACAAGAGGTCCCAATCTAAACAACAAAAGGATTGCTAGTACTATGGGAAACCAGGTCATCTGAAGAAAGATTGCTAGTCTCAGAAGAATAAAAGAGACAAACAAGAAGGCAATAAGGAGGTAAATGTTGTAAATAATAAATCTGAAAATGATGCTTTGATTCTTTCCCTAGATAATGCTGATGATTCATGGGTTTTAGATTTAGGGTCCTGATTTCATGCTATGCCCCATAGAAGTTATTTTCTTAATTATGTCCAAGGGGATTTTAGGCTAGTTTATTTGGGAGATAACGAACCCTGTCAAATTGTTGGAAAGGGAAGAATCAAGATTAAGTTGTAGAATGGGAATAATTGCCTACTACAAGAGGTAAGGCATGTTCCAAGCCTGAGTAGGAATTTAATTTCAGCAGGGCAACTAGCTGATGAAGGTTGCATTGTTACATTTACTGATAAAAATTGGAAGATTTCAAGAGGTGCCTTAATAGTAGAAAAAGGTATGAAAGTAGGCACCTTATATGTTTGTATAGGTCATACTATTCCTTCTACTTTATTGTTGTAGAGAAAAAATAAATAGGTTCAGGAATAGTTGCTGCGGGTTCACAAGAAGAGACTGAAACAGTTGCTACAGGTTTTGAGTCAACACTATGGCATAACAGACTTGGGCATATGAGTGAAAAAGGTATGAAGGTAATTCATTATAAGAAAGTTTTATCAGGTCTAAAATGTATTAATATGGATTTTTGTGAAAGTTGTATGTATGGTAGACAAAGCGATTTAGTTTTCTCAAGGATGTGAAGCAAAAGAAAGATGAAAAGTTGGAGCTTGTGCATACAGATGTATGGAGACTAACTCAGGTATCTTCTCTCAGTGGCTCTTGGTATTATGTTACATTCATAGATGATGCAACTAGGAGGGTTTGGATTTATTTTTTTAGGCATAATTTGATGTATTTGAAACATTTAAGAAATGGAGAAACTTGGTTGAGAATGAGATGGGTAAAAGATTAAAATGTCTCAAATCTAATAATGGTGGTGACTATTGCAGCAAAGAATTTGAGGATTATTATTCCTTTAATGGAATTCATAAGCAGAAAATAGTTCCAGGGAGTCCACAAGAGAATGGAGTGGCTGAACACATGAATAGGACAATAATACAGTGTGCAAGGACCATGAGATTACATGTTGGGCTGCCTTTAAACATGTGGGTAGAGGATATCAACACCGTTGTATATTTAATTAATAGAGGTCCTTCAATTCCTTTTGGTTGTGGTATTCCAAAGGAAACATGGACAGGTAGGAAGGTGAGTTATTCTTTTCTCAAAACCTTTGGATGTGAAGCATTTGCACATGTAGATTCTAAAAATAGAACTAAGCTAGATGCAAAATCAAAAAAGTGTACCTTCATTGGATATGGCATTGATAAATTTAGTTATAGGCTTTGGGATTTTGAAAATCACAAAATTGTGAGAAGCAGGGATATTGTATTCAATGAGAAGGTGTTGTACAAAGATCGGTTGTAGTAGCATGAGAAGAAAGAAAAGGATTATGTGGTGTTGGATGATGCTCCAGATAATGATGTTCCAATGCTTTTTCATGCTCTGCAAAAACAACAAGAAATACCACAAACTCCACTGAATGTTAGATGGTCAACAAGGCTAAGTAGACCTCCTGAAAGGTTTTCTCCCTCTTTGTATTATATTTTGTTAACAGATGCTAGTGAACTAGAAGGGTATGATGAAGCTATGCAGGTGGATACAAAGGTTCAGTGGGAGCTTGCAATGAAAAAAGAAATAGACTCTTTGATGAAAAATTAGACTTAGGAATTATGTAAGTTGCCTGCAGGTAAAAGGGTTTTACCAAACAAATGGGTTTATAGGCTAAAAGAGGAAGATGGAGGTAAGAAAAGACTTAAAGCTAGGTTAGTTATAAAAGGATTTGTACAGAAAAAGGGCATTGATTTTGATAAGATTTTTTCTCCAGTTGTTAAGATGACTTCTATTTGTATTGTTTTAAGTATTGTGGCTATTGAAGATTTGCATTTGGAACAAGTAGATGTGAAAACTACCTTTTTCTATGGTGATACAGAGGAGAAAATATATATGGAATAACCCCAAGGATTTGAAGTCAAAGGTAAGGAGAAATAAGTGTGCAGATTGAAGAAGAGTTTGTATGGCCTGAAACAAGCACCTCAACAATGGTATTTAAAATTTGATAGTTTTATAGCTGAGCAAGGCTACAGCTGGTGTAATTATGACCATTGTGTTTATTTTAAGAGGTTAGATAATGACAACTACATTATTTTACGTTTATATGTTGATGACATGTTTGTAGAAGGGTCTAACATAGATCACGTAAGAGAGTTAAAACAATAGTTAGCACAATCATTTTCTATGAAGGATTTAGGAGTAGCAAAACAAATCCTTGGTATGAAAATTTGTAGAGATAGGAAGAAAAAAAAATTGACTCTATCTCAGGATGATTATGTTGAAAAGGTGTTGCAGAGATTCCATATGAAGAATGCATAAGCTGTCAAAACACCATTGCCTAGTCATTTAAAATTGACTAAGGAGATGTGTCCAAAGACACAAGAGGAGGAAGAAAAATGTCCAAGGTACCATATGCTTTAGCTGTAGAAAGTTTAATGTATGCCATGGTATACATGAAATCAGATATTGCATATGCTATAGGAGTCATAAGCAGGTATATGAGTCATCCCAGATAGGAGCATTGGAATGCGGTAAAATAGATTCTCAGATATTTGAGAGGTACATCCAATAAACACTTATGTTTTGGGGGCTCTAATATTGATTTAGCAGGTTATGTAGACTCAAATTTGGCAGGGGATATTGATACTAGGCAGAGTACTATAGGTTTTGTCTTTTCTATAGGTGGGCTAATAGTGAGTTGGATCTCACAGTTGCAAAAGGTTGTTGCTTTATCCACCACGGAGGCAAAGTATGTAGCTACAATAGAGGCAAGCAAGGAGATGATATGGCTACAATCTTTCATGGAAGAATTGGGCAAACAATAGGCTAATACTTATTTGTTTACAAATAGCCAGAGTGCCATACATCTTGCAAAGAATTCTACCTTGTGTTCAAAGACCAAACATATACATTTGAGGTATCACTTCATTCAATCGGTGTTGGATGATGGATAGTTACGGCTAGAAAAGATCCATATAGATGAAAATCTAGCGGATATATTTACGAAGGTAGTGACAAGGGAGAAACTGAGCTCTTCTTTAGTTTCGGTTGGTCTTTAAGACTGAAAACAAAAAAATCAAGACAATAGAGTCCAGGGTGCTAATTTCTAGTGGGAACTACAAGGTCAACAATGTTATGATTAGTCTTCAAGTGGGAGATGATATGGTGTGGAGTCTGATCAGTATCCAAGTCAGAGATTGTTGTTATATGGAGCCTAATCAAACTCAGAGGTTAAATTTTCCCATTTTTATCGGTGCAATTTCCCCCCAAATTATTTAACGAGGGAGTACAGGGGGGCAGATCCCCTCTTGCAGGGCCTGGGGGGCTTATCCCCCCAATGGGGACCTGGGCGCAAAGCCCACGGTGGGGGCCTGGGGGAAACACCCCCAACAGGGCCTACTAGGGGAAGCGCCCCCAAAGCAAAAAAATGCCTATTATTTTAAAAAGGCATCAGGAGTTATTTTTATATTGGTTAACATAAAAAAAACCAATTTTGTAACTAACATAAGGCTTGATAAAAGTGGCTAAGCATTAGGGTTTCTGTTTATGTATTGTAGCATTTAAAGTGGTATTGAGTTTTAAGGATTACTGGTTATAATTGGTTTGATGTATTGGATAATAATATTGGACTCTCTGTTGGTAGATGTAGCCCAAGTTTGGATGAACCACGTTAAAACTTGTCTCTCGCTATTATTATTTCTGTGTATTTCCATTCATCTATTTAATCTTTATTTGCATTTAATTGATATCTTCTGCATACAATTCCTAACAGAGAGAACACATAGCAAACACATAAGTAAATCAAGGTATAAAGAATTTAGTTCTTCCAGAATCAAAGAATAAGTTTGTAAATTTCTCAACCTTCTAACATCATACCAAGACACATAGGTGAGAGGTACTATTACCAACTCGCCACAAGGAGAGAAATGCTTAACCTAAAGCAACAACAACAATCCAGAGGTCCTAATGTTGCACACCTAGCTTTGATACCAAATGTAATGCCCCACCAAGGAACCAAGAGATTAACACAACTATGCTTTACAAAAGGACAAATATTTTTTTTAAAGAAAGAGATGACAAATAATGTGAATCATAGCTACACATAACATTTAGTTTAAGCTTTATCCTCTAGGGTTCCATAGCTGCATTACTAACGAACTAATAACAAGATCTAACCAACAATATGAATTAACTAACAACCATAGTTCATTCTAAATCTGATTGCACCAAATGAATAAACACATACAATTCCAAATTATATCATCAAATAAGAACATTAGGATTCTGCATATAGGATTACAAGTACATACATAATTTTCTTTATATGAGAGTACATAATTACATTGTTTACAATATTGCTTTTCTGATTACAATGGAGTACATACATCAAGATAACAATACATGTTTCAATTAATATACAAGACTAGAATATAAACATGAATAATTGTCTCCTCAAGCTAGAACAAGATCTGAAATCTACCACACAAGGTACATCCTTCTTGCACACAAACAACAACAAGGGTAACCAATGGAAATAAAAGCACAACCACTCAACCATGTGGAACCCTAAGGTCCACCCCTCGTGCTAGGAGATAACAATAAGGTCCCACTAAGTAAATAGTCAAGAAGACATTAGGCTAACAGGTGCAAGGACTACACATGACTCAAGTACAGCATTGGTCAACAAAGACATCATTAGAAACTCAACATTACTTCTAGAGGCAATCACACAATGAAAGGGGAAAACACAAATTAGGGAGTGCTAGGCTACAGTAGGGAAGAGTGCCTTCGCATGGTCCTGACATGGGTTACCATGATAGTCTCCCACTAGATGTCAACCCCCATCTATGGTCACCTTGATAGTCTCTCACTAGACGCCGGATCCATAGGGTGACACATGCAAAACCAATATTCCTTTTGTGATGACAAGGAAGTTGATTTTGCCAACCACAGTCTTCTCATCCCATCCTTAGATTGAACAAACACTACAGGAATGGGTGATGCATCCAATTATCTTGATTAGTGTGAAAACTACCTAACTCTCTAAATTTATTATTAAGTTATCACTAGATTAACAACTTCCAATGGGTGACCCTGGTAAGCTAGTTTGGGCACTGGCCCCACATTGAAAGCCACTCCCCTACCTGCATATAGAAAACCCTATCCACCAAGCAAGACATTTACCATCATAACGACAAGTATTCATAGACAATGCAAGGTATTTACCTTCTTGCATACTAAACATAATCACAAGGATCAACTCTTAAATCATTGACCCAAAACTTCCAAGTGATGCAATTACAACGATCATAAACAAAATACTTCCTCTTTTACGAATACCAAGGTCTCCCACACAATACTAAACACAAGTTTGATACAATTAAATGAACAAACAATACATCCTTGAAGGAGATTATCACCTCATCATGATACATTTTCAACACAAAATATACATCATTTCACATTATCATTTACCAATACCCACTTACATAAACATAAGACAACATGTTCTTATAACATCATTAACTCAAGACACCTAATCAACATAATACATGAAATCAAAACATAACATCGTAGACCTCTAAAATTTAACCTTAACAACATGCACATAGATCCCCATTACATCCAATGTTCTATCTCACATAATTTCCACTTACATAATGCAAGTCAACTTGCAATAAACAGTTATCTAGATGCAATACTTATACACCAAATTTTAAATACAATATTTATATACCTAATTCCAAACCTATTAAACCAAATTTGAACTTAATACATAATTATAAGGAAATCATAATAAAAATCAATATCAATTTAAATCATTGTCCCAAAAGTTCATAGTAGATCTATTTATAATTGAAAACATATACACCTACGGTAGCATAGCTAAGAAGATATATATATCTTTTAACTTGTTCAAACTATCAAAACTATTATTTGCTAAAAAACCATTCTTTCCACTTATAGTTGATTTCAATTTTACTTAACTAAGAGAAAATAAAAATGGATCTTTCTAAGAATGAAATTCTAGTAAAAGAAAATATCTAATTATGAAGTCTGTCAGATATAGTAATTATAACAAACCTCGTAGATCTGTATGCAAAATGAGGAAGTATGCACAAGGCACACGGCTTCATGGAATGTGATGGTTGCAGGATATGCACAAAATGGGTTCATTGAAAATGTTTTCAAGCAAATACAAAGGCAAGTGTACATCACATCATAAGTAATCCAATTCAAACAACAGTGTCATTGTAGATACTCCTAATCTTGTATTCATATGTGATCTTCAGAGGTGCAAGCATAACATTTCTATATATATATATATCCTTTCTAAACTAGTTTCATCTCTCTTATAAGAATGTAAGGAAAATATAATAAGAAAATGGTACCTTTCCTAATTCTACGAATGTTAAGAGAAAAGACAAACTTTGCTTAAGTATTCAACTTCTAAGGTAAAATGGAGATGCCTTAGAATGCCAATTATAAAATAGAACTAAATACAAAGGCATCTACCATTATACGAATTTAGTTGTTTCCTTCGCAAGTGAAATATTTTTCTATCTACAAGTCTATGTTTGAAGAATAATATTAAGATTATAAAATGAAGATCCACGTCCAGCAAGTGTATAAAGATTATGGTATAATACTATTGACATGCAAAGGAAATAAAAGAACAGATTTGAAGCCATTGTCATGCAGAGGCAAATTATTGAGTGGATGGAACAAAGATTTGATTCTATGGAAAAATAGCTCCCAAGGATGCTATCTTAGTGACTTCACTGCCCATAGATTAGACTCATTTGGGTGAAAAGAATCTATGCAAAGATTTCATGAAAATCTAATGTTGTTATTTGGTAATTAGAATCATATGAGAATATAATAACTTATGCCTATTTTTAGCAGATATGCTCACAATCTATCATGGGTGCCAAGGTTGGGCAAAATGACTCAAGATTTTTCAAGCCATAGAATGTAATGATGGTAGGATGTGTACAAATGGATTGCAAAAGTTTATATAATAGATTATCATCACATGGGATATAATGATGCAGGATATGCACAACATGGATTTATTGAAAAGGCATTAGAAACTTTTAGGCAAATGCGATTGGTAGTTGTAAAGTAAATTCCACAACCTTTGGAAGTATCCTCCCCGCCTACATGCATGAGAGCTTTGGAACAGGCTATGGTCATATATCAAAGCAAATCAAGAGGGGGATTTTGTCAAATATTATAGTTGGAAATGCTCTAGTTAAAGTATATGCAGAAAGTGTAAGTCCAGACAAGGCCGTGAACTGCTACAGCAAAATGCCTCGTAGAGATATCAGCTCATGAATACAATAATCATAGGATATACACAAAATGAATTTGTTGGAATAGCCTTAAGAAACCTTCAAACAAATGCAATTGTTAGGTATAAGGCCAGACTCCACAACCTTTGCCAGCATCCTCTCTAGTCTTTAATAAACATAAAACGTATTGGCCTCATAACATATTGTTATCAACCTCATAACAAGAATAACTCGACGTCAAAAGAAACAAGGATGTCGGCCTTACTTAAACATAACATCTACCAGACATAGACATAATATCGGCCTTTCAAAGCCAAGAAGAGATTAAAAACTATAGTTTCAAAGAGCTCGGACAAGATAGGGATATAACAAACCTTTATACATGTATACAGATATAATTAGTTTCTTGGCCAAGGTATCAATCTTGCACTCTAATCCTATCGGCTTAATGTTCATAGTATTGAATTCCAATATTGGTGGCCTATTACTTTCTATAGTATTGGCCTTGTAACACTCAACAATAATTTAATATCAAACTCCAACAATGTTTTACTTCATCAACCTTACAAAACTCAAACATAGAGATAGAAAAGCTCTATTATACAATAAACATTGAGACAGGGATATACCAAACCTTTGTTCATAGTTAATGAGTTTAATAAAAGCCTAAAATGTGAAAACTCATACCCGATGGATTGCTAAAAAAGCTTTTTCCTTAAAGAGCTGAGCTTGATGGCTTGGCCTTGACATCACCACTGGAGATGTGCCAAAAAGTTCCACCTCGACGTTTATCTTCCCACAGACTTGCATCCTAAGAGGATCAAGGAATATGTTGGTATGACTATCAATGAATTTTAGAACCTTTCCCCTCCAAAAATCTATCCCTAAGTAATATATTTCTTTTCTGGGCTATGTTGATGCTCTTCTAACCTCGGCTAACACAATGCTTTTCTAATCACTCCTGTCACAATACAACTGTCCTTTCCCCAATCTCTCAAATCATCACTCCTTTATAGAAAATCCGACCCCCCAACTTCCTGCCCAAAATCGCCTAATAATCACCAAAACCTATCTATTTTTAGAGAGAGAAATCCCCCAAAATCTTCTAGAAGATTCCTCTCATTAAAGGCAATAAATTCTGCCTTAACAACTTCTTACAAATTGCTATTTTTATCATTACAACCAGCCAATGATTCCTTTCTAATTTTATTTATTTTAGTATTTGCTATATATATATATATATGTATATGTATATATATATGTATATGTATATATATATGTATATATACAGATTTGTATATATATATATTTGTTTATATATTATTTTTCATATTAGTTTTATCAATTATATTTTCTCATATAACTATAATTTGCATACAAGCATGTATATTTATCAAAATATTGATCAAACAATCCTAACTAGATAAATCCAAATGCCAAACAATACCTAACCTCTAAGCATGATCGCAAAGCATGACCACAACAACAGTGGCTGACTATCATGACCAAACCAATGACATTGACTAAGTGCAAAACCAGATACTCATCTTCTCCAAGGATGATGGCTAAGCTAGGGGACCATATGTTATCTCCATTCAATAGTTTCCATTGGTTTTAAGGCACACTCAGACCTGTCAATTTAGTTGGAGTCAATGCTTGATACCTGCAACTTGCAGCACACAACATGGTTTATGCACAAGTATAATAAATATCAAACAGCCATGGAGTGAAAGAGAATCGTAACGTCGCTAGACGCTCACGAATGAGTGGTACAACATTGTCTCTTTACACACCACACAATAATCAGATCATCCTATAATACATAATTAGTCTTAGAACAATCAATTCAAACATATGACAATCATGGTAAGATCAATCATCATAATCATCTGAATATGAAATAATGTCAGAGCATAAGAATTATCAGTGTCGCAACAAATATTATCACTAAAACATGTTAACTGTCATATGAAACCACACATGAGGATAATCAAGAATGTCACAAACATAAATGTAGAATCTACCAACATCATATAATGTACAACATCAATTGTCTAACATAGCCTAAATATTCCTATTATTTTACCTTCATCTCCATGCTCCTTAGTTAGACCATCTACACCTCCAAGATGAGAATGGATGGGCATTACACTACATAAGCTTTAAATATCTCGTATGATATCCTAAGTTATCTAATAATAGGTTCCTACCATTACATTTCTCTATAAATCTCAAAAGCCTCTATATTCCATCCGATCTATGCTAATCCTACAACATCATTGTCTAGGAAACCACATCTCATTCAGACATTACACTAAAAAGCTCCAATGCCTTTTCAACCAATCTGTTTGGCACAAGCCTAAAAATGATGGTTATCCAAGATGCCATGCCTTGTTTAGGCATATCCCAAAATAACCCCAAGGCCTCATACACAAGCCCTTCTATGCATATCTTATGAAAACCACATTTCATTGTGACATTTGGTCAAATACTTTAAGTACATCCTCTAAACTCTCGTATTTTGCATACATATCAACCAGGGCAATCACCACGATGAAATTAAGCTCATAACAACCTACAACTATGCCTTATGAACTTCCATGCCTTTTTCCTAGGCTGTCAACTTGGCAAAGGCCAAAATCATATTGGAAAATGTGCACTCATTGGCTTGAAAGATGGAACACTACATTTCTCCATATAATTCCAAACCTTTTTTGGCCTAAGCAATACCATGTCTAGAATAGGTTGCAATTCTATAGTTTTTAATATGTCAAGTGATATATTGCTGAAAATGGTATGGCACCTTTGGATGCAATGAATCCACCAAGAACTAATATAATCAGAAGTGCAAATGTTTCAAATGTAATCCAGCTTGAAAAGATTGAACATTCCTTGCAGATTTTTTGTTTGCAAAGAATATTAAGCTTTGGTGGATATGGGGTTAATGAGCATATCCTCTCATGTATTCTTAAATGCCATTGCAATGAATGGATTTCTAGCAAATTGTTAGAAAAAGGTTAGGATAAAACTAAATTTAAAATCTCAAAATAAATTATGTCAAATAGTCCACATGCCATATTTATATTCTATTTTAATACCATTCAAATAAATTCCTCTATTCGAATGTTATAACAGATGTCCATACCATATTTTGCACACTTATCAACATATTCCCAATCCACACCAAATTTGAACCTTAAAAAGGAGTATGGGCATTTCCTCTTATGCTTGAGGAACTTTTCCAATGTCATGATTGCAAATATCTTCAAAAAAATATGGAATGCAATTATTTTTGGATATACACAAGTTGATTTGTTGAGAATGCTTCAAAAACTTTTAAGCAATGAAAAGTTGGTTCTTGGGATTAGAAGGAGGGTTTCTTTAAGACATCAAAATAATAGAAAACTTGGTAAAAAGGATTCAAAAAAATAGAAATAAGATTAAAATAAAAAACTAGTAGAAAGGATTGAACAAGAATAGAAAGAAGATAAAACTAATCAGTCAGATCAAGTTTAGGAATCCAAATAAATAGAAACTTGAAAATGTTCTTTTGGATATTGTTCCCAATTATTAAAAAATAAGACCATTTAGTTGTAGAATTTTTCAAGTTTTAATGTATGAGAGCACCAAATATGTACCATCAAAAGTATGAATTTTGTAGATTGATGATTATCCTATGTGGAGTAGACATTGATAAATTCAAGTTTGATCATAATCTTCAAGCACTTGTTAATTAGTTCATTATAGGTCATGCAAGAATTGAGAGAGAAATATTCCATTTAGATGATACAAAGGATAAAGAAGCTAATGAACAATGTAAGACTATGATTTATGAGGATGTTTCTTTGGAAAAAGGTTACTTTATCATGCACCAAACTATGAGAGCATTTCAAGCCTAAAATTTAACAAATGTCAACCCTACAAATTCTATCAAGAAAACTAGCTCTAAGCTTGCTAACTTCTGATGAATCAATGACGCAGATTATAAAAGTGCAATCAGATGGTTAGAGGTCAAAATGAAGGGTTGGGATGACATGTAACATGTGATGGTAAAACCATGCAGAATAACCTTATTAGACCCCAAAAAAGTGATTTCTAAACCCAAAAAGAAAGATTAAAAAATTGACATGTTGGGCTCCCTAGCCTAATATAAAGGTGCTTGTTTAGGTCACATAGGTGCTCATGTAGATACAAAGGTGGTCAAGTATGATTTTTAGCCAAGAAAGTTGCTACAAAGTCACATGAATAGGTCATAGAGGCACTCAACTGGACCTTGCAAGCTACAAAAGGCTAAGAAATAACAAAAGATAACTAGATAAGGACCAAGGGGTCCCATTGGGGAAGGAAAAATGTGTATATAAGAAAATGAACAAAAAAAAAAGTTAATATGATATTAACCTATTCCATGCATTAACTAATGCAACCTCATGATTGCGCTAAAAGAATGCATAATACAAATGAAGTCAAATGATCAACAACATGTGCAAACATTGATCTTTAGATGTACTCCATGATGTTGATATGTTGATTGCCCCTCAAACTAGCAACATAACCTTGCATAACTTGGAGACTTGCAAATGGCTTGGTTGAGGTTGAATTTACATATTTTTGGGATGATGGATGGAGGGCTAGGATTAATTTGGAAGATCAAGGGTAGAGATTGGCTAAAAGGAATGGGTTGATGAGAGGCCACCAAGTGGCATAATTGGATTGGAGTACAAGAGGAGTCCCTGGATTGAGGGGAGATCAAGGGTGGCAAATGGTCTTAGATAAAGTGAATGGAGAGGATCAAAGGAGGACAAAAGAGCCCTTTATACAAAGGACTTACCTATCCCTTTGTAAGACACCTATGTGATCGTGTGGGTAAAAGAACAATAGTGTGTCACACTTTCAGCTAAATAAACAATTCTGAGCGGAACGTTTACGTGTGATTTGTTTACAGCTAGTTTTGTTATGCCTGAAACCAGGTCACGCCTATGTGGCACCTATGTGGTTGTACATTTCCTAGCAGAACCTTATCGAGTGGTACATTTACACTTGGTTAGGTTTTAGGCATAACCAACATAAATAAAAACAAAAAAATGATGAAATTATCATTTTTGCCCGTATTGATATAGTTTTCAAGTGTTTCGCCTAGAGCCCATGATGGACAGTGACCCCACGATGGCCAGCGATCCCACGATGGACAGCGAGCCCACAACAGCTAGCCAACGACTGCACTACACTGCCACCTCCAGGTACCATGACTCAGGGCTTAAATTTGACAGTTGTATAGCTGTATTTAGGCATTTTTTCTATAAAATACAATCAAAATTTTAAACAAACTGTATCATATGAAAGGAGAGATTTTGGACAAACTGTCAAAATTTATATAAGATTATGATGATTTAAATATTTGATTTTTATATGATTTACTTATACTAAAGCATGTCATAGTATTTCAAGAGCACTATTGAATAGATAACTATCATAAAAAAATAGCTTGACAGGCAAAGTCAACTGTCAATTTTAAGCCCTACGAGTCGGAGCTTAAATTTGACAGTTGTATAGCTATATTTAGGCATTTTTGCTGTAAAATATAGTTGAAATTTTAAATAGACTGTATCATATGAAAGGAGAGATTTTGGACAAACTGTCAAAATTTATATAGGATTATGATGGTTTATATATTTGATATTAATATGTTTTACTTATATTAAAGCATGTCATAGTATTTGAAGGGTACCATTGAATAGATAACTGTCATAAAAAAATTTGAATAGAATTTGTTGTAATCGAGGACAAGTGCATAACACAGGTAAGTTTCAATCATTACAAATGGGAAAATCTAAAAGAGGGAAAGAAAGAGATGATTTGGGAAAAGAAAGTAAATAATTATTAAGAAATTTGAAGCAAGTCTCAATAGATAAAAAAAGATAGTTGATAAAATTTTATGATTTTGAAATTGAATTGAGTGAAGTTAAAAGAAAAAATGAAGAGTTAGAAGAAAGATTAAAATTGTTTGATGAGGTTAAAAAGAAGAATGAAGATTTGGAAGAGAAGTTAAATAGGTTAGAGGAAGAAAATAGTTGACAAAAAGATGAAATATCAAAGTTGAAAGAAGAGAATGGTCAATCAGTAGTATGCAATGAATGTCTAAGATTGAATCCATCAGTTTGTGATGTTTCATGTGACACAGAAGACTTGGTTTCTTCATTAACTAGTTTATGTAATCTAGCTAAAGTCAAGTGTAAAGATGAACATGATAAGGTGTTTGAGTTTAAAATCATGCTAGTTGTGATGATATTGATACAAAGAATGTTGGTTTTAAGATGATGAAAAAGATGAGATATGAAGGAAAATGTTTAGGCAGGTTTAGAGAAGGAATCAAAGAGCCTATTGAGCCGATAGTGAGGCCAAAGTATGAAGGTCTTGGATATATCACAGGTAAACGAAATGATGTTACAGGTGTTATAGGTTCAAGAAAATTTGTTCAAGGAATGAAATGTTCTCATTGTAATAGGAAAGGACATACAAAGGACATGTGTTGGGAACTACATCCGTGTACCAAATGTAGTTTGAAAAACCATTGTGAAAAGATGTGTTGGAATAGTGAGTGGAAAAATGAATATATGATAGGATGCATGCAAATGAATTGTGGATGGAATTTTGGATTGAATTGGCAAGAGGTTACAGGTATGTTGAAAAGGTTGTTCAAGTATAAATGTTCATATGTAAAGGATAGCAATCTTGAGCAAAGTTTGTTGGTCTTGTAAGATGTCATGAAAAATAGAAAGATACAAATAGAGAGAAGACTTCTAGATTGAAGTTCTAAAAATTTGAAGATCAAAGTTTGAAGGACTGCCATAGTAGTTGTTAAGAGTTGGAGGAGTAAGAAGACCTGCAAATCTTGAAGATAGTTTTGAAAAGGATTTGAGAGAGTCTATAGACTTGGAACACAAAACTTGGAAGACAAGGCTTGGAAAACAAAATTTAGGCATGGTAAATGCTAAAGCATATGTATTAGAAATTAAGGGGGAGTGTTGGACTAGTAATTTCTCTCACCAATGATAATTAAATGGGAAAAGACACAAAAGGAAAAAGACAATCATAGAAAGAGAGATGAGTCTAGATGAGTCGAAGAGGTTTCTAGAAAGCAAGAATGATTAGAGAGTTCTAGATAAGAGGTTCTAGAGGTTAAGGTTTCTAGATGAGTCAAGAAGGATTGGAAGAGTCTAGTCATGTAGTCAGACCTCTATATAACTAGTATAGATATCCTAAATACATCTATCTAAAAGAATGTCAAGAGATATCAATTTGAATCTATTTTATTTACTTAAGAGTTATTTATTTTACATTAGAACTATTTTATTCACTATATACATAATTTTATTAGTGTTTGTTCTTCTATATTTTTAGTTTGATTAATTATTTAATTATTTAAGGTTTATATTTGTGCCCATCAATTTTCAACTAAATTAACAAATAAAAAAATATCTCAATTTAACAAATCAAATTTAAACTTTTTATTGATTATTACACTACTACATTTTATTATTTTATAAATTAATTAAGACTGAAACATAAAACATGTATAAAATTATGGTTGAAAAATTACACTATTTTCTTTCACTTAGTATATACGAAGTATTGCTCCATTTTCTAACATTTTTTTTGAGTTTTATTTACTTTCATGATGTAGAGGCCATAGGCCTTACAAAATTGTAGAAAAAAGGATTTATCCAAATATGATGGAGAAGTGGACTTTGTTTTACCTACTTATTTTTAACAAATATGATGTAAATGGTTGTCAAATTTAACGTAAAATGTAAGTTTTTGTTAACACGCTCATGTCATTACATTCCACACCTTCCTGCCATTGTAGAATGCCTCTCAACATTAATGAGGTAGTTGTAATGATTGTATCAAGGTGCATAAAGTGTATGTGTAGCATGATCAAGTGATCATGATAATGCTGTAGCATTTCATATATGAGTTGTAATCATGTTTTGATGTAATGAAATGTGGTACAACAAAATGCAGTTGAGGGTAACATGATTGTGTTTCTATGTGTTTGACATATGACTGAATTTGTGTTTTATCTCCATCCACTAGCATCACTACTAATTGGAAAAATATTGTTCCCAAACCAACAGACTAAATATTTGTATACATCATAGCCCACCATTAGCTTTGTTTCTCACAATACAAGAAAACTCTTTATGAAATCATTGCCCAACATTCACATTGCTTCCTAAAGTAAACAAACCTCTTCAGTTTTAAAAACCATAATTATGTTGTGGATACAAATATTAAACATAGACCAAATACTAATGCTACAAAATTCATTAACATCCCATTACTTGTGATCAAAGCAATTTCAATTGCTTGATATAAAACAAATTATAACTGCCTCTATTAATAAATGTCTTAGAACAATCTAGACATTCAATGCATGGTGAAAACATACTGAAATTCATTCAAAGCACATGGTAAAAAATCCAATGCACATGCACTGTCTATGGGTCAGTGGGAGCAAGTGAGAAGTTTAATAAAAAATGACCTATTGAAGTTTGTTGAGTCAATGGGAGAAATTAATAATACCAACATACTCCCCCTCAATTTTGACCTCAAATGCTTTAGTCTTCAACCCTAAAACTTTATTTTCTTCAATTGATCTGTAAAATTCCATACTCTTCCTCGTGTTGCTGCACTTTGCTCTTTGATATTACAATTTCTGCAACCTCTTTCCTATGATCTACCTTCTCTGATTTCTTTGAAACTAAGTGTGGATTTGGCTTCTGCAAGCCCACAATCTTCAGATCCTATAGGTTTTGGACTGCGGTCTAATCACCTTCTTTGTGTTGACAATGACTCATAATAACCAATCACTAAACTATCTATTGTGGTAGATTTTAACAAACTCTCTTGGGGGCAGTTACCAAACCCTCTTTCTTCGTCTTTTATTCTTCAGAATACCATAGCAGTCAATTTCCACAATTTGTGACTTTACAAATTTTAGGTCTCCTTTCTGCGGCGACTTAACAAAAATCCACAACCTATGACAGACTTTTATAAAAACAAATACAACACAAAAAATTTACCTTCTAGGGACTTCTAAGACTTTAAACTGTGGCTCCTTCTATGACAGTGAACTTCCCTTCATCTCCTGCAACTTCTGGCAGCTTCAAATATCACACGGCCTTGATTTTCCTTCCTTCTGTGATCACAAACTGTGACTTCATTTTTTTGTTCATGAGATGATATTCTAG
Source organism: Cunninghamia lanceolata (assembly GCA_027924645.1). Lineage (NCBI taxonomy): Eukaryota > Viridiplantae > Streptophyta > Pinopsida > Cupressales > Cupressaceae > Cunninghamia > Cunninghamia lanceolata. The sequence continues at coordinate 15,977,403 of BSBN01000112.1, read as the reverse complement.
CTACGATAAAACCCTTGATCTTTTCTTGATTTCTGCAAATGGATTTAAATCTGGTGCACCTTCTATTAGCGTTAATTCCAGTTTTCTGTTAATGATGGCAGTTTAGATCAGTTAAACTTCTCTGTGATCTGTAGATAATGAATGAAGTTACATGCTTCTAACTTAAGCTAACCAAGGAGATCTCACTGCAATTCCTCCTGGGATTCCTCTCCTACAAAGGCTATATATCTATAAATCCTTACATTTGATTAATTGAAAAGAATGAAGTTTAGTTGATGCATATTCATTTTTGTGCTTGGGAAATTTGTCTTTGTAGATCTCTAGAATTTCACATGGTATCAAAGCAGTCAAAGACATTTTTAGGCCATATACCAATGCATTGAATTGCATTGGGTGACTTCTTCCATTCTCTGTGCTGTTTTGGCACATTAGAGAAGCTTCACGGGAAGAGCCATACATGACCTCTCAGAGCCTATGTTTGGCGGATTCATGTTTATTGGCAAACTAGGTTGGGCGAAGTGTTTGAGAATCCAACGAGATCAACGGTGGCAAGTTTTTTCTGTAATCTTAAGGTTTCTGTGATTGCAGGTTTTGAAACGATGCCCTAAAGGAGATGATGCGGCTAGGGAAGGAGATGACACCCTACAGCAAGGAGACAACTCCCCAATTCCGCCCAATAGAACACCCAGGAAGGGCGACGGGCAGAAGATGCTGGCCAAGACAATGATTTCTTTCTTAGCATGAAGGGCCCAGTAGCAGAAGTGTAAATTTCTGAGCATTCAAATCCTATATTTTTGAAGTGGCGACCTGTATTGCATGTGAGAGGTGTGTATGGTGTGTGTGAGGTCACATTTTGTTTGGAAAGGCCGAGGTTCTACATCCAAGTACCCAAGGCACTTTCCTTTCTTCTAACGCCATGTCCAAGCATAGTCTGTTCACTATTATCAAATGCTAAGTGTGGCTTTCCAAGGCTATGATCTCTTGCCAGGGGTTGCTACCAATCTAGCTAGTACCATTCTTCTGGTCAAGGTTTATTCAAACCTTTGATTGTTTCTCCTGGTTTTTCAGCCCACTCGGCCACATTTTGCCTCTCAAATTTGCAAGGCACTAATATCCTCTAGTTTTGCAAGGCATTTTGATACATGGGCATGGCAATTTTGAACCTTGTGTGAAGAAAGTCTAGGTTTTCTCTGTGGTTGAAGAGGCCTGATTGTGAGCAGAGAGGGGCACTTAAATTCCTTCAGATCAGCTTCCAGCGCATTTTACTCTAGAGCCGTGTAGAAGAAGCGATTGGGTATCTGTTATGTGGTGTGCATTCTGGAGTTTGAAATCTATCACATGGAGATTGCAATTTGTGATGTGCTAAAACAATTCTCTTTGTAGGTACTAAAGATTTGATCTCTTCATTGAAGGAGACAATTTGTTGCATGTGAATAAGTTTCCATTTATGCTTTTTTGCATTCATTATTGGGGGATTATACATGTTCTTTGTAATCACGAACTGAGATAAAGTTCCATTTATGGGAGGTTCATCATGTCTCTTAAATACCATTTTCATCATTCTATTGTTAGGCTAGCTTCAGAGAATTTTTGTCTTGGAAACAAGGGATAAAGAATCACTGCCTTGAGCAAGATCTACTACCCTGTCTCCTCGAACTCATTCCTAAGCCAAGTGACTATGATGAAAAGAATCAATGGTTTAATAATTATGACATAGTCTATGGACTAATATGTCTTACTATTTCTGAGGATACTCTACATCACATAGAGCACACTGAGTGCCCTTTTACTACTTGGATCATCATCCAACAGTTGGATGGAGACATTAAATCTTCATCTGAAAGTGATGTTTTCTTTGAAAACTAGGCTATTGATGATATTGAGACTTATGTTGCCTCATCTAATGTGGACATGTCTTGTATGGATGATCAGTTCAATGATTCCCCATCAACACCACTTGTCGCATATCTAGATTCCAGAGATGCTTCTTTGAGAGCCTCCAGTGATTCATTACAATAGAATCATTTATGTCTTTTAGATTTAGTCTATTGGGACCAATTTCTACCAGACATTTAGTTTTTGTTTGTAGAATCCCTCATTTCAGATCTAGATGACACCATTGAGGACATATGTCTTCTCTTTGAGGACCACTATTTTGTGCTTGCATTTGTTGCTACTTCTGAGCTCTATGTTACTTCTTTGAAAGCTTCCAATGGGTTTTTGCAGCAGGGCATCCATAGTCTTCCTGATTTAACTTTCTGGGATGATCTCTTGACATGAGTTTCAAACTTCTTTATGGAGATTCACATTTCAGATTTGGAGGACACATTTGAGGAGTTATCACTCCTCTTTGTTGACAGCCACATCAATCCTATTGGCCCACCATCTTCATTGCCTTTGCAGCTTGCTCTATATCAGTATTCACAAGATATTGGATCGCCATCATCACTTTCCAACATGTGGACATGTGAGCAGTTTTTAGAGGCACACATCATCTGGATTTGGATTCTAGTATCACCCATCTTTTTGGATTGGCATCTCCAATCACCAGTGGATCCTTTTCTTCTTAAGGGGAGAAATATTGTTTGTGGGCAGTGGATCATATTCTATCTTCAGGCAATCATCATTGGCATGGGAGCTCTTTCATTATGGGGGGACTCATATATTCTTTTCTTATATTGTCTCTATATTTATAGGGGAAATTTATATGTACATGGGTACCTAAAATGGCCTTGATGCCAGGACCCATCTTTGTTGGCTATATTAGCTTTTGTCTCCTTAGTTAGATTTAGGGGGGGAGAGGGGGGTTTGTTCCCACAAGGTTTTTCCTCTTTCCTCTTTCCTCTTTCGTCTCTTTAGGACTTTGTCTCCTTAGTTAGACTTAAGAGGAGGTGTTAACGTTAATTCCAGTTTTCTGTTAATTACGGCAGTTTAGATTGGTTAAACTTCTCTGTGATCTACAGATAACGAATGAAGTTGCATGCTTCTAACTTAAGCTAACCAAGGAGATCTCACCACAATTCCGCCTGGGATTCCTCTCCTACAAAGGCTATATATCTATAAATCCTTGCATTTGATTAATTGAAAACAATGAAGTTTAGTTGATGCATATTCATTTTTGTGCTTGGGAAATTTGTCTTTGCAGATCTCCAAAATTTCACACCTTCAATCCAGATCTAACTGCTCTTATGAACACCTTGGACAAATTCTGGCGACTTCAATAGCTAACACCTTGACTTTTCCTTCAATCTCCTTGGCGTTTTCTCCTAGCAGCTTCAAGTAACTTCAACGATCCTAGCGGCTCCAATATCTCCAACTCATAGCTTCTCCTCCTTTAGCAGTGGCATCGATATGTTTTCGGTGCCTTTCTTGAGTTGTATTATCTTTAGACAAAAATCCTTTGGCAGCTTGGCCTTCTTTGACCAACAGCTGTATATACTTGAACAACTTTTGATTTCTGCGAGCTAAACTATTAGAACTTGCATTTAAATAGTGACCATCCTTTTCAAAGCAAACAAATTCTCTAGATCTGCATATACTTGATTCTTCAAACACCTTTCCCTAGATCTTTCAACTACTTTAAAACCTCTGCAACTTTTATGTGTCTTTTGGTAGTGATGTCACTTCAAACTACGACTCCAACAGAAACTTCTCCTTTTCTTGATATCACTTTACAGGCTACGGCTTGATCTTTGGCTCCTTAATTTGTGCCTTCAAATATAGCGATTCCTCTGTATGACTTTTACTGGCTACAGCCTCCTTTGCATGATCTGCTTTACTCAAAACAAAATCTGCTACACCCTCTGTGCGCCTGCTCACTCACAGCTTCAAATGGCAAGGCACAAGTGCTGCTTTAGTACTCTGCAGTTCTAGCACACTATTACACACAGAGATCCAACAGTCTTCCTTTACATAGCTTGTAGTCCAAACGACAACCCAAGATTTGGTTGGCTCTGATACCAATTGTAGATACAAATATTAAACACAGACCAAATACTAATGCTACAGCATTCATTAACATCCTATTACTTATGATCAAAGCAATTTCAATTGCTTATACAAAATAGATTATAGCTGCCTCTATTAATAGAGGTCTTAGAACAATCTAGAGATTCAACGCACGGTGAAAATAGACTGAAATTCATTCAAAGCACATGGTCAAAAATCCAATGCACATGGACTAACTATTGGTGGGTGGGAGTAGGTGAGAAGCTTCTATCATAAATGACCGAATGAAGTTTGTTGAGTCAATGGGAGAAATCAATAATACCAACAAATGCAGTGTAATGAACCCTCCCTTTTGCTGCCTTGGTGTGGAGAGTGGTGCTTCGGTTATGATATGTGTTGTAAGAATTGTTTTTGAATTTTTATCTTATTTTTGAATTTTAAATTTTGAGACCCATTTCTTGTGTCTTAACTTGACCCTGGGTTATACCCCATGGGTCTAGGGTCACTTTTGACTTAGGTAACCCTTGGTTAACCTCTGTATGGTCACCTTAACTTCACAGTGAAGTTAAGTGACGAATTTGGAGGCATGAGAAGGATAGGATAGTGGGGATATTTTATTAATTCCACTTGGGATAGTGGGGATATTTTTTTAATTCCACTTGGGATAGTGGGGTTATTTAATTATTACAATCTTAAAAAAATTCATAAATATTACAATCTTTAATTCATTTTTGTCCTCCACTACCCCATGAGTTGAATTAAAAATTCAACTTGTCATAATCCACTCTTTCCAAAAAAATGAATCTTTAATTCATTTTTGTCCTCACATGTGGATTTAAAATTCACAAATAATGAGAGCCCTTGATCTCATCTTTTGATCCTCACCCTCCATCATCTTTTCAAAAATCTATAAATAAGACCCTCCTCTAAGCCATTAGGAGAGAGAGGAAGAGACTTCATTCTTGCAGGGGGACTGCATTCTTGCATTCTTATCATGCCTAATTTCCTCTAGGAAATCTTCTTCTGGCATCCTCATAATGCCCAATTCCTACTCTATTCTCCTCTTCATAGCCTCATAATGTCGAAATTATTCTAGCCATCCTATATCCTCCATTCATTGTCCCTTGCTTGTGATCATAGAGAGATTGTTTTTTTTGAGAAGTGAGATTTGGAGAGGAGGCTGGAGAGGAACTCTACTTCAACTTCTTCTATTACAGGATTTTTAAGGTTGGATTTCAAGGCCTTTCCTTTGCATTTTCTATATTTTGCATGATGGATTTGTGAAATGAAATTTGATTAAAGTTGTGTAATTGAGTTAAATAGAAACTAATCTCATATTAAAAGTTTGTCTTCATAAGAATAGTGAATAGTGAAAAGTCAAAAGTGAATAGTGAATAGTGAAGAGTGAATAGTGCATAGTGAATAGTGAAATCTAGAGCGGAAACTAAGGAGAATGAGATAGAAATACAATCAAAATTAAATTTCAGAGAAACGGAAGAGAGGGCAAATGATTGTGCTTTGTTGAAAAAAAAGATCTATCACCCAAAACGACTGTTGTTCAAATGTAATTCGTGAGTGTAATACCCTGCTAACAACTGCTTTTACGTGACACCCTAGTGTCTTGTACCTTTGTAGTTGTGAACAGCACCCGACATTATATTGATGAGCATCTTTATGTGTTGACTATGTCCTTATGCACTATTTTCCGTGTCTGCTCTGTGATTGATGTGAGTGTTGGCCATCATGTATACCCTTTCCTGTATTATTCTGTTTGGGCCTTGTGACTATCTCCAAGCATGGTGGGGCGGTCTCTTATGAGTCCACATTGTTGGGAGGCGTTGCCACCACTATTGGGGATTGGCGAACAGGTTATCAGAGCACCAGTTTGAAGATATTCTCTTTCTTTCTGTTACTTTATCAGTCATGTACCCATTCAGTTATTGTATCATTCATGGCTATGCCACTATTCATGTATATTCCTTTATGTAATTTTGTACTCTCTTGCAAGAGATGATGTAAATTATAGTAATGAGAAGATATGTGATGTTGTTCTTATTTGACTTACGATTTCTGATGTAGGCACGGATCCACTTGTACTATGATGTTTATAGATTCATATTTGTATCTGAAATGAGACATAGGAACATTTAAATTAGTGTTTAAAATGAATGTAGTTGTATTACTATTTCTCTAGAGAGTGATTTAGTCCTCTCCTCTAGGATGTGCATTCAGCCATGTGTGGCCATGAATGCTGTCGATATAACAAATCAACAACCATGTTTGGTTATGTTATCTACTTATGTCAAAAAAATTATCTTGTCCTCTTTTGGCCCTTAACCTTTCGGGTTTCACAGGGCGGGATGTTACATTTGGTATCAGAGCCCAAGTTCACACGCTGGGAGCTCTAACATACTTGAGCCTTCTATGTTTTGCTGTGTTTGGTGTGTGTGGCATGAGCTTGTTATATTGTCTTTATAGTCTTGATTGCTTTCATGCCTTAATAAGAACATAAGAGGAGCCCTCATTAAGTTTCCTGGATTCGTAACCAAAACCGACTTATATGTCGCACCCCTGGGAGCCTATGATGTCATAATCAAAATAAGTTGGCTAACGAGTCATAAAGCTAACATAGATTGCTATAACAAAGTGGTGGAGTGTGTAGATGATAAGGGGTGTAGAGTTAGGATCCAAGGAATTTACAAACCTATATCAGTGGGGACCATTTCTGCTATGCAACTAAAGAAGGCAAGGCGAAAATGAGGAAATCAGATATTCTTAGTATCTTTAGATGAGAAGGGAGAAGAGAAAGAAGCCCCTACCTTTAAAAATAGTCCATTCCTTTGGAACTACAAGGATGTGTTTCCAGAAGAGCTACCTAGATTACCTCCTAAAAGGGAATTTGATTTTTCAATCGATATACTTCTTGGAACTGCACCTATATCCAAAGCCCCATATAGGATGAACACCACAGAAGTCCAAGAGTTGAAAATACAGTTACAAGAATTGCTAGAGAAAGGGTTGATAAGGCCTAGTGTATCACCTTGGGGAGCACCAGTCATATTTGTAAAGAAGAAGAATGGGACACTAAGGTTTACATTGACTACAGAATGTTGAATAAGGCCATTGTGAAGAACAGATATCCCTTGCCTCGTATTGATGATTTATTTGACCAAATGAGAGGAGCCTCAGTGTTCTCCAAAATTGATCTTCGCTCAGGTTATCATCAATTAAGGATAAAGGAAGAAGACATCCCAAAGACAACATTTAGGACTAGGTATGGCCACTATGAATTCACTGTAGTTCCATTTGGGCTAACAAATGCTCCAGCTGCCTTTATGAATCTAATGAATAGTGTGTTCCATGATTTTTTTGGATAAGTTTGTGATTGTGTTTCTGGATGACATTTTAATATATTCCAAGGATGAAGAGGAACACTTAACCCACCTCCAGGCAGTCTTACAAAGGTTGTGGAAACATAAGTTGTTTGGAAAGTTATCTAAATGTTCCTTCTTTGAAATGAGGGTTCACTATTTAGGGCACATCATTTCAGCCGAGGGTATAGCAGTAGATCCTAATAAAGTAAAAGCCATCACTGAATGGCCTATCCCTACAAATGTGACCGAAGTAAGAAGTTTTATGGGATTGGCAGAATTACTATAGAAGGTTTGTGAAAGACTTTTCAAGGATAGCCAATCCAATCACATCCTTGCAAAAGAAGAACAAAAAGTTCATTTGGACTGAGCAGTGCGATAAGGTATTTCAAGTACTGAAGGAAAGACTAACGTCACCTCCAATTCTAAAAGTGCCTAACCCTAATGGTAACTTCATAGTAGTAATAGATGCATCCATAGAAGGACTAGGAGGAGTTATTTTCCAAGAGGAAGGAGTAGTGGCTTATGAATCACAAAAATTGAAAATCCATGAAGTCAATTACGCCCCCCATGACCTTGAACTTGCAGCCATAGTTCATGCCTTGCAAAAATGGAGACATTTCTTGTTGGGAAAACCATTTGAGCTTAAAACAGACCATCAAGGACTAAAATATATCTTCACTCAACCTTCTTTGAATGTAAGACAAAGAAGGTGGTTAGAGTTTCTAAGTGAGTATGATTTTGATATTCAATATATCAAGAGGAAATAAAATAGGGTGGCCGATGCTCTCAGCAGGGAGGAGGCATATAATGGCCATATCCAACTTGCACATAGACCTAAAGCAACAAATACTCTCTGAACAAAAACATAACCCAAGGTACGCTCAGGTTAAGACATCTCTAGCTAACACCTTTGTGGAACCTAAGTATTTGGACTATGCTTTTGATTATGATGGACTAATGAGGTACCAGGGAAGAATATGCGTTCCTGATAATGCAGAACTAAGGGGTATGATCTTGATAGAGGCACATAAGGCTCCCTATTCAGGACATCTAGGAGTGAATAAGATGTATGTAGACCTCAAAAGAATAAATTTTTGGCCAGGAATGAAGAAGGATGTGGTAGACACAGTTGCCAGATGCCTAGAATGTCAAAGGGTTAAGGCAGAACATGTGCACCCAGCAGGACTTCTTTATCCACATGATGTACCTTTCTATAAATGGCAAGTCATAAGTATGGATTTTGTCCAAGGGCTACCAATGACATCTCATAGGCATAATTGCATTTTGGTGGTAGTGGATAAACTCACTAAGGTTGCCCACTTCATACCAAGAAACCTAACAGATGATGCACCAGCAGTAGCAAAAAGGTTCATAAAAGTTACAACCCAATTTTTTTGAAATCGTGGAGGAAATAGCCTCCTTGGCCTTACGTTACTTAGTGTGACTGAGTGTTGAGTCTTGTATGTTTGTGGGTTAAAGGTAACTTAGATTGCCTAAATACCCTTGTTTGGACTAGTCTTGTAAGCTTTGTGCTATAGATGTAAAGGATGGTAGGATGTAGCTGTTTGCAGATGTGGACAAATTAGTTTGATTGTTCCATGCTCTTTTGTAAGTGTTGGATGATTGCTAATTTTTCTTATAACCTCGTAATGTGCTTGAGTTGCTACCATTTATCACCCTTGATGACATATTGAAGTCATTGGAATACTAATGGTGCCTTAAACTATCCCTTAGTAGAATTTTCATGTTTACATATGATGAATATTGGATGGCATGTAATGTCTTTACTTGAGATGAAATCTATCTTTCTCTCCTCTTTTCAGTTGTTATTGGTTGACAAGATGTTAGATTGATGGCATATGGATTTAATTAGTATGTTAAAGTTGCAATAAGTAAAAGAATTAGTGAAGGAGACTTGATATTTGTTATGGTTATGCATTGAAGCTGATTACATGCTTATTAGTGCCTCCTTACTCAACAAGTATACATGAGAATAGTAATTGCTTAGTGGATATATCTTGTTGAAAACTGATTTTCTCCCTTGCATTGTGGACTTGAATGGGATCTTATAGGTGAATTCTTGTATTTAATGCAAACTGAAAAACTAATGCATGTAGGGTAGTAGGAATGTTGCATATCTTGCTTGATGAGCTATTGCATGCCTTAACATAGCCATGGTTACTTAAGATTATATGTATGGTTGTGAACATGAGGAATGGATTGGAGTTCCTTAAACAAACCCATTTAATTATTATTATAAGCATTTAATTTTTTTATTTTTTTTGTGAAATGTTACTTATGTTTATGCATTAAGATAAAAGTGATAGTGATGATGCTATACATGTTCATGCACCATTGCATTATGTTGATAGAATTTCTAGTGAACCTACGATGTTATGGGTAAATGAGTTGCCCTTGTGAAAAGAGAAAATTATTTTGGAAGTTTGGGAGTACTTATTTTTTTGGGGTAAAGTGTATATTTGCATCATGTTGTTTAGTCATGTGTGGGCTATGGTTATGCCTGGGTAAGAGAAATCATGTTTGCATTATCCTTGTTGTGAACATCCATTGATGTATTCTTGTTGAGTGTTGTGATTAACCTGTACTTGAGATGTGTACCCATGGGATGCTGATACTGCGTACCCATCCATGGAGGATATGTTCGGATTATGTGTATGGGAGAAAACCATACCATGTATGTGTTTTTTGTTGTCACCTTATTGACTGCCAACCTAAGGGTTGTTGATAGGTCAATATGTGGAGGGTAGTAGAAGCAACAAAGTTCCTTGGGAGGGAATTGCATGGCGTACGCATAATGGTGGCGTGAAACGACAGTGATCGTTTCACCCTCCCGGGAAAGTACTCACTGCTTCCCCTTATTAATGGACCAGATACTTGGTTCATACAGTGTTAGTCTAATCTGCACAGTTCTTGAGGATGATTTTAGTTTGTGGTATGAGCACCTATGACAGTTATGATCTTACCTTGATGTGATTGTTTTAGATATGATGCCACCCCCCCCACTAGTGTTCCGACACAGTGCTGGTGAGGATGTCATGTCACTGATGGTAGCGAGCTGAGCTCAAGGACACGATGCCATGTACATAGATGCGTGAAGGCGTAGTATAGATGTTGTATTCCTACTTGTGTTGAGAGGAGTGGTTTCTCACATAGAGTAGAGGGTTCGCTCAAGAGGGCCTCAATTCCGATCGGTTGGTATGCGAGTGGAACCTAGCCATGTGCACCTCTAACTCGGTGTGTTACTATATGTGTTTTCTCCATGGGTACACACTATGCGGGATGCTCCTCTGAGTAGGACATTACCATGCAGTATATGGCCATTGTGTGCTTTCTCCGCTTGGCGTATACAATGCGCGGTCGCGCCGCATGAGGTATGTGATTTGGGTGGCCAGCACATTACTTTTCCATGTGAGGGTTGCGAGAGTAGGCCGCACCCACATGAAGGACTGTTGAGACAGTCACGTAGTGTTGTAATGTGTATATTTTGAAGACTGTGAATCTTCTTTTCAGTTATTGGTGACTTTTACTTTATTTGTGTGGACCAGCACTTTGGGTTATCTTGCTTGTATTGGTCTAGCCACGAATGATTTTCTTAGCATGTAACTCTTGTGGTTACATTTGATTTATTGTTGAAACTATGCGCATTTTTCTTAATTTATTGTTGGAATTGAGATTTACTCTTTCTTATTTATATTTTGGTGGCTAAACTCATTGACTTTTTTGTTTTGAATGCTAGTCTTGTGTTGTGATGTGATTCCTCATCGGGTATGGTGAGATCCACCCATTTGAGTGTATACAAGGAAGTAGACGCAAGGAAACCCTTGAGGATGGGGGTATGTGTGAGCTGTTCTAAGTTCTAATTCACTACCTTCCTATTGTTTGACTATCTCTTGGAGGCTAAAACCCTTACACAAACAAGAGACATGTCATTGTGGCTTGTATGGATGGCTCACTAGGTGGGTCAATGCCATCAAGACACATGGTCTTGGATATTGGACATGGTTATTGGTTATGGACTCATGGTTACTTTGGATATGGATGGTACTACTACATCCACGTGAACCCCTATGTAGCCTTGTGATGTGGATGAGTATGTATGTATATGTAGGTAGTACAATTATCATGTATATAGTTGCATATTAAAATATAGAAGAAAACAAAATTTGCATCATTATGCCTTGAAAAGTGACAAACTATTGCATTTTATGAAAAGAGAGGTCATGCATGCTATGAAATCAAAGGTTGAGATTATGTACATGTGTGTTGTGTACTCCATTTTATGGATAGCTGCATATAAAAGTTAGAGAATTGAAAAATTTTATGTCTTGAAAGTGCAGTTTTTGTAAATTATGAGAAAACTATGTGATATATTCTAGTATAAATGTGCAAATTGATGGTTGTTGATTTTTCTTGATGGATTCCAATACTATTATGATGTTGACATGATTGGTTATCATGTTGGATTACATGCTTATATGTTTATATACTGATATCATTACTTTTGTATGATTATGGACAGAAAAGGGATGACGTTGTAACACTCATATCTGAGAGGCTTACGATATCATGACTCTCTTCCTGATGATTGATGTTGCTTCGGCTATACGATATATGTTATATGCACATGTGCTTTGATGTGTGCTTGGAGTGTTGCAGGTACTGAGTATTGACTCTGCCTAGATTCATAGGCCTAAGCGTACTCTTATTATCCCCGATGGTGGTTACTGGAGATAGTCACAAGCCCTGTTCCCTATACCCTAGCTCACTATACCTTGTCAGTGTTGTGTTCCTGTGTTGTTGTATTATCTTTCGATTACCTAACGATAATGTTCAGATTGCCCTCATAATCATGTGGAGTTTGCCAGTCCATTTGTTAAGAGATATATATATATATATATATTCTCCTTGGCTTCTTTTGATTGTATCGAATTTCTTGGTTTAGTGTGTGCTTTGCCTACATCTTAGTGTTTGGAGGCTTCCAGGAGTAAGCCTAGTCCTAGGGGGGTAGGATGTAATGAATCCTCCCTTTTGCTGCATTGGTGTGGAGAGTGGTGCTTCGGTTAAGATATGTGTTGTAAGAATTATTTTTTGAATTTTTATCTTATTTTTGAATTTTAAATTTTGAGACCCTTTTCTTGTGTCTTAACTTGACCCTGGGTTATACCCCATGGGTTTAGGGTCATTTTTGACTTGGGTAACCCTTGGTTAACCTCTATATGGTCACCTTAACTTCACAGTGAAGTTAAGTGATGAATTTGGAGGCATGAGAAGGATAGGATAGTGGGGATATTTTATTAATTCCACTTGGGATAGTGGGGATATTTTATTAATTCTGCTTGAGATAGTGGGGTTATTTAAATATTACAATCTTAAAAAAATTCATAAATATTACAATCTTTAATTCATTTTTGTCCTCCACTACCCCATGAGTTGAATTAAAAATTTAACTTGTCATAATCCACTCTTTCCAAAAAAATGAATCTTTAATTCATTTTTGTCCTCACATGTGAATTTAAAATTCACAAATAATGAGAGCCCTTGATCTCATCTTTTGATCCTCACCCTCCATCATCTTTTCAAAAATCTATAAATAAGACCCTTCTCTAAGCCATTAGGAGAGAGAGGAAAAGACTTTATTCTTGCAAGGGGACTTCATTCTTGCATTCTTATCATGCCTAATTTCCTCTAGGAAATCTTCTTTTGGCATCCTCATAATGCCCAATTCCTATTCTATTCTCCTCTTCATAGCCTCATATTGTCAAAATTATTCTAGCCATCCTATATCCTCCATTCATTGTCCCTTGCTTGTGATCATAGAGAGATTATTTTTTTTGAAAAGGGAGATTTGGAGAGGAGGCTAGAGAGAAACTCTACTTCAACTTCTTCCATTACAGGATTTTTAAAGTTGGATTTCAAGGACTTTCCTTTGCATTTTCTATATCTTGTATGATGGATTTATGAAATAAAATTTGATTAAAGTTGTGTAATTGAGTTAAATAGAAACTAATCTCATATTAAAAGTTTGCCTTCATAAGAATAGTGAATAGTGAAAAGTGAATAGTGAATAATGAATAGTGAAATCTAGAGCAGAAACTAAGGAGAATGAGATAAAAATACAATCAAAATTAAATTTCAGAGAAACAGAAGAGAGGGCAAATGATCGTGCTTTGTTGAAAAAAAAAAGATCTATCACCCAAAACGACTGTTGTTCAAATGTAATTCGTGAGTGTAATACCCTGCTAACAACTGCTTTTACGCGACACCCTAGTGTCTTGTACCTTTGTAGTTGTGAGTAGCACCCGACATTATATTGATGAGCATCTCTATGTGTTGACTATGGCCTTATGCACTATTTTCCATGTCTGCTCCGTGATTGATGTGAGTGTTGGCCATCATGTATACCCTTTCCTGTATTATTCTGTTTGGGCCTTGTGACTATCTCCGAGCACGGTGGGGTGGTCTCTTATGAGTCCACATGGTTGGGAGGCATTGCCACCACTATTGGGAACCGAAGAACATGTTATCAAAGCACCAGTTTGAGGATGTTCTCTTTCTTTCTGTTACTTTATCAGTCATGTACCCATTCAGTTATTGTATCATTCATGGCTATGCCATTGTTCTTGTATATTCCTTTATGTAATTTTGTACTCTCTTGCGAGAGATGATGTAAATTATAGTAATGAGAAGATATGTGATGTTGTTCTTATTTGACTTACAGATTCCGATGTGGGTATCGGATCCGCTTGTACTATGATGTTTATAGATTCATGTTTGTATCTGAAATGAGACATAGAAACATTTAAGTTGGTGTTTAAAATGAATGTAGTTGTATTACTGTTTCTCTGGAGAGTGATTTAGTCCTCTCCTCTAGGATGTGCATTCAGCCATGTGTGGCCATGAATGCCGTCGATATAACAAATCAACAACTATGTCTGGTTATGTTATCTACTTATGTCAAAAAAATTATCTTGTCCTCTTTTGGCCCTTACCCTTCAGGGTTCGCAGGGCAGGATGTTACATGCAGACATAATAACGCCTGACGTAAACAGCCAACACATTGTCATGACTGTTTACCAAATCTTCGATACCTTTTCATTTGACCACCCACTATGACATGTTCAATGCATCTCAGTCGACCACTTTAACCACGCTGTTTGCTGATATTGTCGACATAAATCAACAGTCAAAAAGATTTCGACCAGCCGACTGTTTTATAATGTGTCAAAACTGGTTAGCCTCTTCCCACATCATGATGTTGCAAACACTAAAAAGACTCGATAGCAAATGTACTACCACAAAAACTCATAAATGCTAGACTAAAATGTTTAACATATAACACAACCAATTGGAAGAGCAGCCACGGTGAATAGACTACTAATATGAATAATTTCATCTTTTGCCAGAAATTGTAATCATAATATAAGACTTTGCCAGCCCATATCCAACCATGCTAGTTGGAACAAATCAACTACGCGATTTGTGGGCAGTGAAGCATCCATTGTTTCAATAGAGTTTCCAACAGATACAGATTATAGTTATGACACATTTTTTTAGTACGAAAACACCAAGTTATAACACACTCTCCAAAATAATGAATTGACTGTGAGAGTAAAATAGCAATAATAAAGGATATCCTGCAATCATAGATTCTTAAGAAATTACAACCCAGCAGGAAGTCAATAAATGGACTGCCGCATGAAAGATGTTTAACACCCATTTAAATAGTTTCAGGCCAGATATCTCAAAGTGTTAAGATTATCGTTGTCCCTTTCCAGGTATTGCCGCGTGATCAGGTCTTCAATTCGCTTTTTGATTATCTTGAAGTCGGGCTGCACGAAAAAAAATGTTAAATTTAGTAAACTAAGAGCATTATTTCATAAGCAAAATAGTTCATTCTGCTACATTACATAAATTTAGTACATTAATGTAGCATCCAGTCCACAATTCACCTTGAACATTCCTCCAAGTTGCTCAACACACTCCGTAACAAGCTGTTGGTGAGCTAAAACTTTTCTACTCTTCATGATTCTTGCAATTGACGCATCAATTGCATAACGTCTATCGTTATCCACGTCCTGGATCACCTTTTATTTCCCATCCAATGGTGGTAGTGGAATCTGCAATCATGTAGAAATCATTTACCATGTGAACCTTGAAACACATTATTTGTTGTTAACACAAACAACAAAACTGGTATACAATTGTTGTATTAGAGCTCAAACCTTAATTTCCCTCTCCTTATCAGTGAACTTTGAATTGAATTCGAAGTAATCTGTTTGTGCCACAGTTTTTGTGTTTGGCTCTTTATTGAGAATTTTATGTTTTGCACACGAAAGAGAATGTAGCAATCTGACAATATCTTCATCTGTCAAATTCAATTAGTCTTAACTTCTGTATAACTTAGCCTTTCTGATGCATTGAAAAGCAACAGTGCAGATGCCTGTATATCATCGCCACATGGGAAGATAGTAAATTACTTAACAATAAGGAAAAAAAAAATGAATTCAATAAATATCAAGGAATGTGATAATGATAAACATGATTTGTTCACTTTTCAGATTTATGTTAGAGCCATTCTATAACCCACCAATTACAGTTTTCCTTTAGACAAAGAAAGTGTGTGTTGAAATCAGTGCATTCATAGAACTATGGAATGAATCAATGTAGGGTCAAAAAGATTAACCATGACATTGACATTAACCTTGCTTTAATAGATACTGAAGTCAGGAATTTACAATATTAACTCTAGTAGGAAATGACCTATAATGCAATTTTATGTCAAATTAAACATCAAAATAAATCATAATTGAATAAAGAATCCAAGTGCCAGTAACAAACCAAAGAGGCAATTACCTGGTAAGTAGTAACAACAAGTTCCATAGGCTTAGGGTCAAACTTCCCATAAATATTACAAGTACCCAGAGAATATATCCATGTAAGCTTTCTATGCTTTGTCTTTGTCTGATAGAAGTCCTTAAACACCTCTACGCATTTTACCTGTATTGCAGTAACAAAAGTCAATAAGCTAAGCTGCTGAAATAGGTAGGTTTAAGAGGCATGCTGTATAAAAAAAGGGCATACCATTTCAGCAGGCAGACTAATATCAAATGATTTGGAACTTGACCAAAACCCAGTTGTCAAAACTGTCACAGTCAAGTCTATTCCAGGATGTGCATGAGGATTTTCAGTAAGATAATCCTCAAAATGCCCTTGGTTCTCTTTTGCTAATGCTAAATCTGTAACCTACATAAAAGAACATAGATTTTGACACTGCGTTCAGTAAAATGAAGTTTATTGATAAGAAACATGCATTTTGACACTGCGTTCAGTAAAATTAAGTTTATTGATAAGAAACATGCAGTGAAATTTTCTTGTTTAGGCAGATGTGGCATACCATGCCCTTCCATTTTATAAGTAAACTGGCCACCACATTGTTGCTTCAATTTTGTCAGTATGCTTCTTTCATGATCATAGTTTGCGCTTTTATCAAACAGAAGTCTACGTGCAAGCTTCTTCCTGCAATGTCAACAAATAAAAGTAAGTAAGTATCCCAGCACATAACAAGACTTGGAAGTTTAAAGACATCTAATATGGTATCCGATGGTCTGTAGCATAACATTTCTAGTTCAACATGATGTCAAAATCAGACTGGATGGTTCCCCACAACCTTACATTAAAATCATTGACTGCAATATGTCCTCAATTGCCCAATTAAACTGGTATTGCTAGCTCCATCTATATAGGCAGTAAATCCTATACATGAATTGGTCAACAGGAGCTAAATGTGCAAGATCCTGCTGATGAGTTCCTAGGAAATTTTCATGAAGGTTCTAGACTTCTAGTGCTTGAATCTTCCATAAACTATCTACTAAGATGTAGATCTCATTCAACCCATCAATGATGAAGGTTCTAGACTTCTAGTACTTGAATCTTCCATAAACTCTCCACTAAGATGTAGATCTCATTAAACCCATCAATGATGAAGGCACCATGGATGTTGTAGGTGCAATTCAACTACGAGGAGTAGAGCACTGTCAAGTCATCAAATGCTTGAAAAACTCTTATGTTTGCACAATTTAATGCACAATTTTAAAAAATTGTCAACACTTCAAATGGTTATGTTACTATGGAACGAAAGCAAGCACTTACTGCAGATGGTTATGTTATTATGGAACGAAAGAAAGCACTTACTGCAGCTCTGATTTTATCTCACAAACCTGTGACATGTTTACATTAATCACAAAATTTTGGGAGATGCACTGACAAAATCTTAAAACCAGTTTCAACAATGGTCATACTATCAACTATTTCAGCTAAAACAATAACTATCATCAACGTGTACATAGGCCATCTGAATGTTTTGTTCGCAGCTATATATATGTTCGCAGCTATATATATTATATAGGGCAGGCAATTGGGTTGAAAGGTAGGTTTGCACAAATCAACTAAAAAAAACAATCTCATGCAGTGTAAGAAAGATATTTGAAAAGAAAGCCAGTTGTGTGTTGATTAAAGTCTTGCTATAAGAATACTAATTTCAACACTGCAAAGAGCGTGGAAATATTCTTCATAAAATTCACTGGACCCCACAATTAACATCATGTTGTTAGAAAATGTAATCTCAACTGCTCGTTATTCTCCAGCTCACCTCCGTAACTGTATTTAAGGCAATTTAATTAAAAGCTTTTTGGAGAAGATTTTGGGAGATTTTGAAATGATGCTGCATTAACTGTCTATTACTCTCACACACTTTGTGGATAGTAAAAATATTAATTTTATATTCTTCTCTTCCCTCCACCGTAGCTTTTGGGTTTTAATATTTTTGTTGTCATTTTTGTAAGAGAAGAATAGAGAAGGGCAATGTAGTTCTGCAGAAGTAAGAAGAAAATAGAGCAGCGAAGCTCTGCTGAAATTGTACCTGTTTTAATATATAAATATAAATTTGCTCTTGTCTATTTTCTGCTGTGCATTTTCTGTGTGTTGTGAACAGCAATCATTTGCTTTCTCATTTTTCTCTTATTGATGTATGCAAATTTCAGTTTGCTATGTTATTTGAATTTGATGCTCTGTTTTATATCAAATCCTCTGCCCCTTTGCCCACATCTGGTATCAGAGCCTTTGGTTCAAGTCCTTTGTCTCCCAACTTTTCTGAGTCTGCTCATTTCCTGTTTGGCAGCCATCAATGGCTTCCACATCTGGTACTTCTTTGTATAGTTTGCAAACCCCCATTTTCATAGGCAAAAACTATGAGTATTGGTCTTTAACCATGAAAGCCCTGTTTAGGTCTCAAGATGTCTGGGAGATAGTTGAGAATGGTTATACAGAACCAGCAGACCAAGCAACATATAATGCATTCACTCAGGCAGAAAAAGATCTTTTGAAAGATCAAAGGAAGAAGGATGGAAGAGCCCTTTTCTACATTCATCAAGCAATGCATGAAAGCATATTGGCAAGAGTTGCAGCAGCAACACAAGCAAAGAATGCATGGGATACACTGCAAACAGCCTATAAAGGTAAGGACAAAGTGAAACCTGCAAAACTCCAGATACTTAGAAGAGAATTTGAAAACATAAGTATGAAAGATTTAGAGTCTGTAGAATTTTTTTCTCGTGTTGTTGGGCTAGTAAATCAGATAAAATCTCATGGGGAAACATTAGAAGAGACAAGGATAGTTGAGAAAATTTTAAGGGTTCTGCCTACTAAGTTTGATTCTTTAGTTGTTGCCTTAGAGGAAACCAAGGATTTAACCCAGCTGACAATGGATGAATTGCATGCATCTTTGATAAATCATGAATATAGGCTGAACAGATCACACACCTCCATTGAGAATGCTTTCTCATCTCAGGCTTCAATAAGCCGTGGAATAGGTAGAGGTAGATTTACTCCTAGGGGTAACGGAAGAAACACATTTAGAGGACATAGCAATAGTCCTGCAAATCATGGTGGAAGAGAACATAACAATGAACCCTCTCATAATCATTCAGCTGGTCAAAGACAAGACAAGTCAAATGTTCAATGTCATTACTGCAAGAAATATGGTCATTATGCTTTTGAATACAGAAAGAAACAACATGATCAAGGAAGACAACATACAAATCTCCCATAAAATTCTATAAAAAATTCTATGTTCATTGCATGCACAAAGATTGCTAAATCAATTTCTACAAAATCACTGATTGAATGCAATATAGTTCAAGAGAGTCCAAATGATATTTGGTATTTAGATTCTGGCTATAGCAATCACATGTCTAGAAATTTAGAGTTATTTTCTAGCTTGGATAAATCAGTCACCTTAAATGTCACTCTTGGGAACAATAATCAAGTGAATGGTATGGGAAAAAGGACCATTGACATTCTAACTAAAAAGGGGGAGCAAAAAGTCATTCATGATGTTTTTTATGTTGCTGGTCTGAAACATAATCTAATGAGTATTGGTCATTAGTGCAAAAAGGATATAGAGTTTATATGAAAAATAATGCATGTCATTCTTGATAAATATCCTAGTATGCAGCTAATTGCAGAGGTACAAATGACAAAAAATAGAATGTTCCCATTGAGGTTGAAACCTGATATGAAATGTAATGCAGCTCAAGCACAAATTGGAGTAGTATTTAAAGCTGAAAATGTCTCTCAAGGCTGCTCCAGAACAAAACAAGGTAACTCCGGAAAGGCAGAAGCTGAAACTAAAGAAGATGAACAAAATGGTAATGTAACTGTTCAAACAGATTTTTAGTCAGTGGTGAAAAATGAATCATGGTTATGGCATTTGAGATTTGGCCATTTGAACTTTGGAGGTCTGAATTTGTTGCATAGGAAGAATATGGTTAAGGGGCTGCCATTGATTAAGAAACCGGATAGAGTATGTGAAGCATGCATATTGGGTAAACAACATAGAGATACCTTCCTTGTTGGAAAATCGGAAAGAGCATGTAAACCACTTGAGATTGTTCACTCTGATATATGTGGACTGATGCAAACTCCTTCTATTGGAGGTTGCACATATTTTCTGACTTTTATTGATGATTATACAAGAAAAACATGGGTCTACTTTTTGAGGCATAAATCTGATGCATTTGGATTCTTTCAATAGTTCAAGTCTCTTGTAGAGAAGTAAAGTGGCTACCACATCAAGATATTAAGAAATGATAGAGGCGGTGAATATAGTTCTAGTGATTTTTTGAACTATTCCAGACAACATGGTATTCACAAACAATTTACAGCCCGTTACACACCTCAACAAAATGGTGTGGCTGAAAGAACAAATCAAACTATCATGGATATGGCAAGAAGTATGTTGAAGTCAAAGCATTTACCAAATGAATATTGGGCTGAAGCAATAGCAACTGCTGTTTATATTTTGAATAGATGTCCGACTACAAGTGTAAGGAATGTGATTCCTCAAGAGGCTTGGAGTGGTAGAAAGTACAATGTTGCTCACTTCAAAGTCTTTGGATGCATTGTATATGCTCATGAGCCTGAAGAGCTGAGAAGAAAATTGGACAACAAAGGTGAGAAATACATTTTTGTTGCGTATTCAGAAGATGCAAAAGCTTACAAGTTGTTTAATCCAATTACTAGAAAAGTTATAATCAGTAAAGATGTACAATTTGTGGAGAATGAAGCATGGGATGGAAGTATAGAAAAAATAATAAGTCTAGTAGTAGCTGATTCACATGATGATATGACTAATGAAGTGATAGAACAGCAAGGTATTCCTCAAGTAATACCTCCTTCCACTCCTGGACATGGAACACAAGTTGTAGCACAAGCTACACCTTCTTCTACAGTAAGACTTTCAAGAAATCAGAATTTTTCACCCACACAACAAACTCCACAAGGAACACCAGTCATAACGCCATTAAGAAGTCCATCAAACTTAGCTAATAGAAGCAGCTCATCGAATCCTACATTGGCAAGCTTATTGCAGCGAAAAACAAGGAGTTTAAGAGATATCTATGAAGCTGATTTTAATGTTGAAACATCAAATTATTTTTCTGTTTTTTCTTTATTTTCAAAAGTTGTTGATCCAATGTCTTTTAATGAAGCAATGAAGGATGAAGCATGGGCTGAAGGTATGGATGAAGAGATTGAAGCTATTGAAAGGAATGATACTTGGGAGTTGGTGGATCGCCCGAAAGAAAAGGATGTCATAAGTGTAAAGTGGATTTACAAAACAAAGTATGGCATGGATGGAAATGTGCTGAAGCATAAGGCAAGGTTGGTTGCTAGAGGTTTCACTTAGCAGCCTGGTATTGACTACAATGAAACATTTGCCCCTATAGTTTGCTTGGATATGGTAAGGACTGTTTTGGCCATCGCAGCCCAAAAGAAGTGGCATGTTTTTTAAATGGATGTAAAATCTGCATGTTTAAACAGTCTTATTGAAGAAGAAGTTTATGTCGAGCAACTAGAAGGATATGAAATTGTAGGTCATGAAGACAAGGTATACAAGCTGAAAAAGGTGCTCTATGGACTCAAGTAAGCTCCTAGAGCATGGTACAGTCAAATTGATTCTTACTTGATTAAAAATGGTTTTAGTCGGTGCAATAGTGAGCCTACTTTATATATCAAAATGGATGAACAAGGTAAAATGTTGAAAGTTTGTCTCTATGTAGATGATTTGATCTTTATGGGAGACCTTTCTATAAGTTCTTTTAAGGCTGCTATGATGAAAGATTTGAGATGACTGATCTTGGTCTCATGAAATATTTTTTGGGAATAGAAGTTAAGCAATCAGTAGATGGTATTTTTATTTCTTAGTCAAAATATGCAAATGATGTATTGAAAAGATTTAATATGCTGAATTCCAAACTAGCCACTACACCAGTTGTTACAAGATTGAAGTTAAGCAAAGAAGATGATGGTTCATTAGTTAATCCTAGATTGTTTAAAAGGCTAGTTGGTAGTCTCATGTATTTAACTGCAACAAGGCCTGACATCATGTGTAACATCCTGCTATGTAACCCTGAAGGGTAAGAGCCAAAAGGGGACAAGATAAATTTTTGTTTTGACATAAGTAAACAACATACACAGGTTCAACTATCAATTCGATAGATTGATACCATTCATTTTAAACACCAAATCAAATGTTCCTAATCCCATCTGATAAAAAATATGAATCCATAAGAATAAAATATAGGTGTACTCATCTAAGTCATAAGTCGGGTACTACTCACGACCGCTAAGGTGCTAGGTACTAGAGTGTAATCATATGGAGTGTCATCATATGTGCTCGAAGGGATGGCACACACAGGACCAAGTATCTCTCTTACAGACGAGGAGACTCAATTATGCCTGAATCCACGCCCCATAGATGGATGACTCAATGCCCCATAGATGGATAGGCCTTCTCATTGCATCCTTAGCCTTTACAACCGCTCAAGGCCATGCACGAGGTTTAATTATCTTATAGTGTTTTTTACCCCAATGTTTTAGTTTTAGTTATCACTTGTTACTGTAACTCTACTACTAGTTCCCCTGGCAGGGACTTATGGGCCCTGAGCCCATAGAGAGCCACTCTAAATGACCTCTTTAATGCCTAGACCTTGTTCATCTCATTTGACTAAATGAGGCATCCAAAAAGACTAAAATCACCGAGTTATAAATTTAAAATAGTAAAGGTGAAAAATATGATCTACAAGACCCAAACTCTCGTGGACAGTATAATTTGTTGAAAACAGTCTTCTTCCAATGAGATCAGTTTATAATCACTCCCGAGACCCCCAATTTGATCACGATTCATAAAGCAATGCACGGATAAAATAAAAATATGACAAATGGCATTGCAAGCCTTCTCACAGTCTAATTTTTTTTTTAACCTATTGACTATCGTATTTAACATAACAAAATTAAGTGTTTAAGATAATTACAAAATGGAGATCTTAATTTTCCCTCATCTAGAGATTTTCTTTAGATCCTTGAGTTGTGTGATAGATGTTCTTAATAAGAAATTATGTATCCAAAGTTTAATGCACAACATAGCTTGATAAAACTAAAGTATTTTGGTGTCATAACATTCTTTCACTCAAGGATGGTAGTTTTTCTAAGGCTGGAAATTTAGCAGAAATGACCAAAATTAATTAGATAAGAAATTCCCTAAAGTAGTAATCATTTGGGGGTTCTATAGTTGATGCCTTCATAAAAGTAGAGATCTTGTTTTGTGGACAATAGCTTTTCATTTGGTATTTACCCTTACAGATCAACTTCTATTGGTTGCAAGCTGTGGTTTGTTTGGCCTTCTCTATTGCATGTGCAGCTATAGCCTAGTTTCAATTTCTTAAGTAGAGCTTCTATGAAAATCTACCAGAGAAGTCATCGTATAACAAAAAGGCTTCATGGGAATTAGATCTCTTCAATCTCTATCAAACGTCTCTATTTTTCTGTATGGCTGCTGGTTGTCCTCATTATATTCTCTATAGGTTCAACCCCTCTATTTTACCTAATATTAAACTCAGAAAAATATGATCTTTCTTTGAAAACCCCTTAATCTAAAGGATTAAGGGAGTATTTAAACATGTTAAAAATTGATTCAGGAAGGAGGTAGAGTAAATATCTTGCATTGAAATATATTCTAGCAAATATTTTTAAAATAGCAACATGGGGTTTTTGGGTTCTATGGTGAAGGAAATTGTAGCAAACAGATTTTAGGTTTTTATTTTTTTTGTGCTAGAAAAACAATAGACAGAGGTAAATAGCTCTACCCAAATCACGGCTGAGCACACTCCCCTTTAGCGCACCTCAAATCTAGCAATTTGATATGCTCCCTGTGTGATTCGCACTCCTATCCTCTTTCTCGTTAAGGATCACATTCATCCATTCACCTACTGCAGAGATATCTTTCAATTAAAACTAGACATGCTGCACATAAGCAAAAGCTAGGCGGTTAGCTTGGACAACACTCAATCAAATTGGAATGCCCCCACCAAACTCACGCCAAAACTCAGTGTAATCCCATTTTATTGTTATCTTTATTGACCACGTAAGGTTCTCTAGAGGATGCGCCTAAGAAAAGTAAATCATCTAGCCAAAGCCTAGACATCCCTTCACCAAATTTTTCACACTAAAATAATAACTTACATAGTAGTTAATTCATTCACCTAAATCATCATGATATGTTTTGCAGCATTTAATATTTTTTTTCCACCTCTCCAAAACATTGACTGCCTTTCCCTGCATACATACGCTGCCTAGAAGATATTTTCCTCATCCTTATCTTATCTCTATCGGTCACCCACTCCGTGGGTATTTCCTGCTATCACAATAACTCTATCCCTGCAGTCGTTCCTTGCAAGCGTTTAATTCTCCACCCAAAAAAAGATATTTTGTAGCATTTAATATCCACCAACTTTCCTCCCCAAAGGCCATATTCATCGGTCAAAAGAAAATGGTTGTTACATCATGTATGGTGTGACTCTTATCTCAAGGTTCATGGAGTCTCTAAAAGACTCTCATTGGCAAGCTAGAAAAAGGATATTGAGGTACATATGTGGAACTAAGAACTATGAAATTTTGTATTTAGTTGTAGATGACTTCAAGCTCGTTGGATACACATACAACGATTGTGCTGGTAGCATTGATGATAAGAAAAGTACCTCTGGTTATGTTTTTCATTTTGGAATAGGAGTTGTATCATGGGCTTCAAGGAAACAGCCTATTGTTACACTTTCTTCAGCAGAAGCAGAGTATGTGGCAGCCACAACAGTTGCATGTCAAGCCCTATGGATGAGAAGAATGCTAGCTAAGTTGATGCATGAACAAGATGAAGCAACAATGATTTATTGTGATAATAACTCAGCTATTGCATTGTCTAAAAATCATATTTTTCATAAAAGAAGCAAACACACAAATACTAGATACCACTTTATAAGAGAGCTAGTGAATAACAAAGAAATATGTTTAGAGTTCTGTAGATCAAAAGAACAATTTGCTGACATTTTCACTAAACCATTGGCAAAAGATACATTTGAATATTTGAGAAGTTGTTTGGGTGTTTATGCTGAAGGAAGATGCTCCAGAACTTTCAGAACTGCACTAAAGGCAGATGCTCCAGAAACTTTTGAATAAAGGTGGATGCTCTGGAAGTTTGTTAGCTAGTTGAGATTAAGGGGGAGTGTTAGAAAATCTAATCTCAACTGCTCGTTATTCTCCAGCTCACCTTCATAACTACATTTAAGGCAATTTAATTAAAAGCTTTTTGGAGAAGATTTTGGAATATTTTGAAATGATGTTGCATTAATTGTCTGTTTACTCTCACACACTTTGTGGGCAGTAAAAATATTAATTTTATATTCTTCTCTTCCCCTTTTGGGTTTTAATATCTTTTGTTGCCATTTTTGTAAGAGAGAAGAACAGAGAAGGGCAATGTAGCTCTACCGAAGTAAGAAGAAAATAGAGCAGCGAAGCTCTGCTGAAATTGTTCCTATTTTAATATATAA
Source organism: Cunninghamia lanceolata (assembly GCA_027924645.1). Taxonomy (NCBI): domain Eukaryota; kingdom Viridiplantae; phylum Streptophyta; class Pinopsida; order Cupressales; family Cupressaceae; genus Cunninghamia; species Cunninghamia lanceolata. Next base: position 15,951,626 of record BSBN01000112.1, on the reverse strand, counting down.
ATATAAATTTCCTGTTGTCTATTTTCTACTGTGCATTTTCTATGTGTTGTGAGCGGCAATCATTTGCTTTCTCATTTGTCTCTTATTGTTGTATGCAAATTTCAGTTTCCTCTGTTCTTTGAATTTGATGCTCTGTTTTATATCAAATGCTCTGCACCTTTGCCCACGTCTGGTATCAGAGCCTTTAGTTCAAGTCCTGTGTCTCCCAACTTTTTTGGTTCAATACTAATTTCAACACTGCAAAGAGCGTGGAAATATTCTTCATAAAATTCACTGGACCCCACAATTAACATCATGTAGTATGCTGTTATTTTAATTTATGATTTTAGTGCACCTACCACCATTTCTCCCATGCAGTTTAAGATAGATATTTAGGAAGAAAACCGACTAAGAAAGAAACAAATGACATTATCTTTTCTCGACATAATTGATGAAAGAAATGTTAACGAACTAGTAGCATTTTTGACGAAATTTACCTATAAAATTCTGCAAATAAGTCTTTATCACTGATGTATGCGGGGAACTTCACAACCTGAAATAATATGACACAATAAATTAGTGTGTACAAAATCACTGGACAAGAGCCAACATTTAAGCATCTCAAACTAAAACGCAAGACAAACCTTTTCAAGTGTATCTTCAATAACTTCATCACTCAATTTTTCACTACCACCTTTTTTCAAAATGTTGTTGCACAATGTGGCAAGCAATTCAGCACCTGTGCTTCCTGCAACTCCCTTGTTAAACAACACCTCAAATGCTTCATTCAGTGCCTGTAAATGGAGTTACGAATCCATAAGAAAGGTGGTTAAACATTCTGCATAAAATCTATAAGCTTTATTCAGCCAACTTAACAAGCAAAAGGACAATAAGCAAATTATACTTTCACTTTAACTTACCCTGTGGAAAAGGTAATGGTTCATAAAACATTCATTGACATATTGCAAGTACTTGTCATGCAATTCAATAACTTTTCTCGTGAATGCCTGAAAATCAACCTAAAGATAAAGACAAGTTAATATTCTAAAATACGTCGAGGAATGAAATTGCGTGTGTATATATGTCAAAGCTAATCCCGTTGTGCAATGTTTGACATATACAAAATTCACAAGACCGTATCTTAGACTTCACTGCTACAACATTTAAATGCCATGAATTCTATTCCATGTATTGGAAGGTACCGTAGTAAAAGAGATGCAAATAAGAGTTTACCTACCCCTGTGCCCCAACCATGTCCTCCTTTTCTGCCTGGAGTTCAATGCAAAGTGGAACGAATGTCAGCTAGCACCTAAATAATGAAAAATAAAATATGAGAAATTAATCTGATCATAGACTAAAGAGAAAATAAATCATACTAGCTACAATTACAAAATTGCCTTTCTATTGGTGGCTGCATCTTTTGCATACTTAACTAATGATGTTCCCTCATCAGTTACGTGCTGCATAACAGAAAAGCATAGTAAGAAATCAAACCACACAGAAATTTACTCATCATCTATAGAAAAATCTTGAGAATTTGAAACTGGATGTTTTAGCAGATTTCCAATCAAAATGTATACCTGCTCAAAAATCCTAGCCAGAGGTTCCAAGTCTTCAGGTTCCCTAAAACTACAAAATATCTCATACATCGTTGAAAGATTACCCCGCTGTAACAAAAGTGAAAAATAGTAGAACATTGTTAACCATAAAAATATACTCAAAATCAATGTCCCGACTCCCATGTATGCTGCAATATTAAAATTTGTAGACCAAAATCATACCTTGTCATCTCTTAGCAATGCACGAAAACTTGAAGGTTTCTGCTCCAAAAGCTGAGTCTCATACTGAGATAGTAGTTCATTTTCTAATTTCTGTGGAAAAGATCACAAATAATGGCAACTTTTCAACAATTTAAATATTTGAAAAAGCATGTCATTGTGCATGTCTTAGCTAATGGAAATAACTATTAATTGACAACTTTTTTTACGGTTGATTGAATCCACAGGTTCTGATTGACATAACAAATGTTTAGAAGTAACTCACTTCTAGCAATTTCTGTTCACTACTAGAATGCATATAATGTGCAAACTCTCTCTTTTTCTCGCTTTAAACATTCCTTAGCCTGTAGTACAATAAAATAGACATCAGCTTCTAGATTTTCAAAATTAAAATCAACATTGTAGAATCATGTTTTCAATTCTAGCTCTCCTTTCAGTGATGACCTTGAGCATATAATCTTGGCAAGAATATTTTAGAATCCATAAGGCAGCCTTTTCAGAATAGTAAGAAGCAGTGGCTTTCAACATAGCTACTTCAAAATTCTTTTCATAGAAATCCATGCTACCCATCCCAATCTCTACAAAGATGCCCAGAACATTTTTCAACAAAGCTCAATCAATTTGTTCTCCTTCACGTTCTCTATCAATCTAAGATAATATTAGTGAATTAGAACTTATCTTGTTCATTAGAAACAACAATGTCAAAAAACTAAGAACTTCTGATAATCCATCCATATTTGCACTAACATACCAGAGCTATCACTGCATCCTTTACATTATTCCTAATTTCTTGGTAGACCTGCGAAAAGGGAGACATTATTCCAAAAATTGTTAATGTTATTTGGCATATCTAAGTTACACATATATCAATCCTACTTATATATGGTCTTTGAGTGAAAAAGAACTTTAAGATATAGAACAGGAAGTGACAGTATGAAGAGGAAGAGTTCAATGCTGCATATCATCTTATACTTACCAGATCACCGAAGCATGTTAAACTAACTTCATTTAGATATGGCAAGAAGTGCCTTGGAATGAAGTAGTGGTCCAAGTAGTGAAAAAAATGACGAACCCACCAAGCCAATATTTTGTAATTTTCCCATTGCTTCACTAGTTCTCTCAACATAAACTCATCCTGCTTCTCCCTTAGGGCTGGTAGAACCTGAGTTTAATAATTGAGACAATTCAAACTAAGACTAAGATGCACAGTCCAAAAGAATGAAGAACATCACTATCCTTAAATTTAAAATAAAAATTCTAAAGCTTTTCAGTCAGCCAAGACTACATCCACCATCATGAGATGACACTATAATAACACACAAATTATGGGGAAAACCTTGTTAGAAAATCTAATCTGGAGCATGCAATTACTCCACCAACCTCGTCAGAGATCTTCGTAGATCTCCTTCATGCCGCACCTGACCAATTTGTAATTGCACTTAGCTGGCCCATCAGATAGAAGTTATTGGTGGTCAGTTTGTTATTGAATGCTGGTAGGTAGATTTAAATTTTGTGTTTGAGCGGCATAATTTTGAAGACAACGAGAAGACAAAAAGGAAGAATGAGAATGAAGAAAATATTGTGAGCAGCAGCAGCAGCACAGTAGTGCATAGTAGAAGAATGTTTGTTGCAGCAGCAATAGGAAGAAGACAACAATGAGGGAGTGTAGAGATTTGAGCTCTAGACAACTCCAGACATGCACAACAGTTAGTTAGAGGAATGAGCATTGAGCAGCTCCAAATAGAAAGGGACAACAATGATGTCCAACAAGCTCCAGAGGGAGCAGTAGTTTTAGGATAGAAGGAAACAAAGTTGTAACTCTATAGGTTGTATTTGTTGATTGTAAAATAGTTTTAATGATTAATAGAAATCTCTATTTGTAGTGTAGTTTTGTTTGTGTCTTCTCTCTCCTATTTATTTATTCTTCCTTCAATAGTTTGGTTTTAGTACAAATCACTTCAAACAAATGGTATCAGAGCCATAGATTTGGCTGAGGTAGAGTTTTAACTGTCTAGGTATTGAGGAAAACCCATAAGTTTTTTTGGGTACTAACAATCTCCCCTGATTTGAAAAAATGGTTGGAAGAGACAACAAGAGTTGGCAGTAGCCACCTGTATTTGATGGGAAAAACTATGATGTCTAGGCAAAGAAGATGAATACCATCTTGGTTGCAAATGATTTGTGGGAACTTGTGGTTAGTGGGTTCACCGATGTGACTGACCCAAATACTTTTGTAGCCCTGTCCAATGCCCAAAAGAACCAGTTGAAGGAGACAAGAAGAAATGATGCAAAAGCCCTCAATTTGATTGAGGCGACCTTGATAGAGGCTATTTTCCCTAGAATAGTAGCAGCTAACTATGCAATAGAAGCATGTGAAATATTGCAAAATAGTTACAAGGAACTAGCAAGGTGAGATCAGTGAAACTCCAACTACTTAGGATAGACTTTGAGACCCTGCAGATGAAGGGCAGTGAGTCTATTTCAGATTTTCACACAAGGTTTCCACCTTAGTTAATCAATTGAGGATAAATGGAGAAACTATGGATGAGCAAAGGATTATAGAGAAAATCCTTAGAAGTTTGCCCCCTAGATTTGACCCAATAGTTATTACCATAGAAGAGACCAAAGACCTCTCAAAAATGGCACTTGATGAGCTGATGGGTTCCTTGCTTACCCATGAGAAGTGGCTAAATAGATCCACTCCTTCTCTAGAGAAAGCATTCAAAGCACAAGGAAATGTGAGAGGCAGAGGAAGATGAAGAAATGGTAGAGGAAGAGATCAAAGGGGCAAAGGTAGAAGCAACTCTAGAAGAGGATGCTCTAACAGTCAAGAGATTGCCAGTACCTCCCAAACAGACTTCCAAAACAAGAAGAATAGTAGCTCAAATCAGAGGTATGATAAGAGTAATGTGCAATGTTACTACTGTCATAAGTATGGTCACTATGCAAGTGAATGTAGGAAGAAACAATGTGACCAAGGGAGTCAAAATGCCAAGGTGGCAAATGAGAACAAGGTTGAAAATGAAAATTAGTCTAAGGTCTTTATTGTGTACAACCTTGCTAAGTAGAGCAACACTGAAGTATAGTATTTGGATGACAGATGTAGCAACCACATGAGTGGTAATGCAAATTTGTTTATCTCCATTGACAAGAGTGTCAAGTCTGAGATCATAATAGGGAACAGTCAAAAGGTTCCTGTCATAGGAAGAGGCATCATCATAGTCCTATCGAAGCAAGGTGAGAAAATGCAGATCCAAGATGTCTATTATGCCCCTAGCATAAAACATAATCTATTGAGCATTGGATAGATGGTCCAAAATGGTTATAGAATCCTAATGGAGAAAGGGGAGTGCATCATCTATGATAGAGATGGTAGCACAAAGGTCATTGCAGTAGTACAGATGATGAAAAATAGAATGTTCCCCCTTAGGTTGCACTCACTATGCTCTCTGGAGCTGCACCTATCAAGTTCTAGATGGCTCCGAATGGCTCCAGAGTCAACTAGATGGCATCTACAACAGTCGCTGAGCAGTCAGCTTTCAAGACAGTCATCTAAGACCCATCCAAGCTTTGGCATTTAAGGTATGGGCACTTGAGTTTTTCTAGTTTAAGTCTTTTGTCCAAAAAAGGCATGGTTAGAAAGCTTCCAACAATTCTTGAGCCTAATAGGAAATGTGAAGCCTACATTTTAGGAAAGGAGCATAGATAGCCCTTTCAATCGGGGCATTCTAGGAGGGCAAGAGTACCATTGAAGTTGGTGCATTCAAATTTGTGTGGCCCCATGAAGACCCCCACACTAGGTGGGAATGTATATTTCATGACCTTCATTGATGATTACAGTAGAAAGACTTGGGTTTATTTCTTAAAGAATAAATCTAAAGCATTTGAGAAGTTTAAAGAGTTTAAGGCCTTGGCTGAGAAGCAAAGTGGCTGTCATATCAAGGTCCTTAGAATAGACAGAGGGGGAGAACATGTCTCCAAAGAATTTATGAATTTATGCAAGGATGAAGACATTCATAAATAGTTTACAACATGGTACATTCCACAACAAAATGGAGTTGCTGAGAGGAAGAATAGAACCATCATAGAGATGATAGCAAGCATGCTGAAGGCAAATGGACTGTCAAATGATTATTGGAGTGAGGCAGTAGCAACATCAGTATACCTACTAAATAGAAGTCCCACGAAGGCTGTAAGGGACAAAATTCTACAAGAAGCGTGGAAAAATGACAAATGGAGTGTGGAGCACCTATGGATTTTTGGGTACATGGCATATGCATTTGTGCCTAAGGAGAAAAGACAGAAGTTTGATGACAAAAGAGAAAAGTGCATCTTCATTAGGCACTCTGAAGTCAAGCAGCAGTAACTCCAGAAGTAGTGTAGATCCTACACTTGCTTCTCTAATGCCGAGAAAGACAAGGAGTGTGAGGGAGATTTATGAAGACACAAGGTATGATGATTTAGATGAAATTTTGGACTTTGCTTTGTTCTCTCATGGTGATCCAACAATTTTTGAAGAGGCTGTGAAGGAAGAAAATGGTGTAAGGCCATGGATGAAGAATTAGATGCAATAGAAAGGAATGGGACATGGGAGTTAACAACCTTACCCAAGGGTAAACATGTTATTGGAGTCAAGTGGGTCTATAAGACCAAAAGTATTGCTGAGGGAAAGATAGAGAGGCATAAAGCAAGGCTGGTTGTTAAGGGATACAAACAACAGCCTGGAAGAGACTATGATGAGACCTATGCACTAGTTGCAAGGTTGGAGACCATGCGGATAGTCATAGCAATTGTAGGCCAACACAAGTGGAAGGTATATCAAATGGACATGAAGTCAGCCTTTGTAAATGGAGTGTTGAAAGAGGAGGCGTATGTGGAGCAACCATCTAGCTATGAAGTCCAAGGGCATGAAGACAATGTATATAGTCTCCGGAAAGCTCTCTATGGGCTGAAGCAAGCACCTCAGGTATGGTACAGTAGGATAGATTCCTATCTGCTAAGTAATGGTTTTAGCAAAAGCGGTAGTGAGTCCATGCTCTACATCAAAGCAGCCAGTGGTAAGATTTTAATTACTATTTTTTATGTAGATGATTTGATTTTAACTGGTAATAGTGATCTCTTCATTGCTAATTTCAAAGAGGTGATGAAGAAAGGGTTCAAGAAATTACTGACCTAGGTTTGCTGAGATATTTTCTTGGCATTGAGGTCAAACGAACTGAGCTTGGCATATTTATTTTGCAAACTAACTATGCCAAACATATTTTGAAAAGATTTAAGATGCAGAACAGCAAGCTTGCTCCAACACCAAGAGCTACAGGTTTGAAACTGAGCAAAGAGGACAGTAGCAATGAAGTGAACCCAACCCTCTACAAGAGTATGGTTGGAAGTCTGATGTATTTGACTGCTACAAGGCCTAATTTAATGTACATAGTAAGCCCGATATCTAGGTTCATGGAAAAACCTAAGGACACACACTGGCAAGCAAGAAAGAGGATCTTGAGCTATGTCAATGGCATGCAAGGCTATGACATATTGTACACTACATCAAGTGAGTTTGAGCTAGTTAGTTATATAGATAGTGATTGGGCAGGAATTGTAGATGACATAAAGAGCACATCGGGATATGTGTTCCACATGGGTTCAGGACCCATTTCATGGGCATCAAAGAAGCAACCCATTATCTCTCTCTCCACAGCTAAAGTATAATACATAGCAACAAATGCAACAGCATGTCAAGCTATTTGGTTAAGAAGAATCCTTGTAGATTTGAATGAATAGCAATAAGATGGTACAACCATATTTTGTGATAATGTTTCCTCCACAACCTTGACGAAGAATCTAGTCTTCCATAGAGAAAGTAAACACATAGATATCCACTATCATTTCATAAGGGAGTTAGTGGAGAATGAAGAGATAAAATTACAATTTTGTAGGTCCGAGCAGCAGCTCGCTAGCTCACTGATATTTTTACTAAGGCACTGTCAAAGTGTCATGTCCCCATATCAAGACATTGTTAAAGTAAAGATTTGAACACGATAAAGATGGTTTCTAAAATATTATTTCCGATGATAGAAATAATTACATACATTATATATTATTTAATAAATAATATTATTGTATGAATATTTTATTATAATTAAATATAATATCCATATTATAAATAACAATATATATAAATATAATATATTATAAATATATCTAATAATATAAATAACAAATATAATTATTAATATATAAATATAAACATTAAATTAAATATTATTATAATCATATATTTGATTATTTAATATAAATATTAATAATATAACTATAAATATTATCAGTTTAATTATTATTATCAATATAATAGTAATTATAATATATATATAATAAGAATATATAATAGTAAATATATATTTATTCATTGTATAATATAAAGGCATTCATATATGGAATTGGGTCTCTTGAGAAGATGGCATCTCCAATGACGAGAGGTTAACTAATTCAAACATCAAGTATCATCAAAGTTTAATAATATTTATTTATTAAGGGTGGTGACCTGTGGTAAATTGCATCCCTTCAAACTTATAAATATTAACCGACCCTTCTAACAAAAGTAGGAAATCAATCAGAAAAAAGAAAGATAAGAGAATAAATATTTACAGCAGCAGCCTAAAAGGGTATCTGCAGATCCGTCTAAACAGCAGGTAAGTATTTTAATATATTTAATTATTAAGATGTAATATATATATATATATATATATATATATATATATATATATATATATATATATATATATATATATATATATATATATATATATATAAAACCAAGTAGGCATAGTTAATAAGAATTTATGTAAATCATTATGGCTCATAAGAAATGTCTTAACTATATCTAAAATCAAATAATAAAGAATAATTATATAAAGAAGGATCAACATATAAATGGAGTGTATTCTCTATGATAGATATGACTATCATGTAAATAACATATGAAATAAGAAAGTTGATTAGAATGATGAAAAGCATATAATGTCAATGAATGGCAATCCACAAATATAATTGATAATTCACAACTCATGACATATTCGAAAAGGGATGTTCAAGCCTCATCCTTAATCATCTTATCAACCTATGAGTATGGGGTTAAGTTAAGGATGTAAATTGGACCTAGGTGACCCTCAAGTGGATAAAGAACACCGGGTGTGTGTGAAGTCCCTTGAGCCAAGAGACGAAGAACTCCGGGTGTGAGTGAAGCTCTTAGGCCTATGGTATTATGAGCTCATAATAAATGTGCCCGACGGTTGGTGACTCTCAATGGGATGAAGAATGCCGGGTGTTGCGTGAAGTTCCATTGAGCCAAATGGTGAAGGACCCCGGGTGTTGGGAGAAACCTTTGGGCCTCCGTGTGGGATGGTTAATGCCTTAACAAAACCATGCTCATGTGGAAGACAAGGTTGATTAATGATAGGGCTAACCAAGAACTCTCTTTAGATTATGCATGGGAACGATGAGAGAAATAATATGAATATGGAATGTATGAACTTCATATGAATCATAACTATAAGTATAGAGATGAAATATATGTGATTATAATTAAATATTATAAGCCTTAAATACAATTGTGGAAAATATATGAGTTTGATACTTAGTTATTAACTCTAAATATGAAAAGAAGAATTGAATATTAATGTTCTCTTTTGTAAGCTAAAATTTTGTGCAAGGTTAAGGAAAATTTTGACTTACCAGAAGGGGACATTACACAAAGGAAAACTTTGAGCGCCTAAAAGATAGCTTGGGCATTATAGACACCTCCAGATTTCATCTCTAAAAAGAAAGCTCCAGAAAACTCTGGACAGCTACAGACATCTCCGGAAACACAGAATGAAAGTGGTTTGTGGCTCCAGACTAAGAAGGAGTGTTAGAAAATCTAATCTGGAGTGTGCAATTACTCCACTAACCCCGTCAGAGATCTCTGTAAATCTCCTTCCTGCCACACCTAACCAATTTGTAATTGCACTTAGCTTGCCCATCAGATAGAAGTTATTGGTGGTCAGTTTGTTATTGAATGCTGGTAGGCAGATTTGAATTTTGTATTTGAGTGGCAAAATTTTGAAGACAAGGAGAAGACAAAAAGGAAGAATGAGAATGAAGAAAGTAGTGTGAAGAGAATATTGTGAGCAGTAGCAGCATAGTAGTGCACAATAGAAAAATGTTTGTTACAGCAGTAACAAGAAGAATATAGAAATGAGGGAGTACAGAGATTTAAACTCCAGACATGCACAATAGTTAGTTAGTGGAATGAACATTGAGCAGTTCCAAACATAAAGAGACGGCAGTGATGTCCAGCAAGCTCCAGAGAGAGTAGTAGTTGTAGGATAGAAGGAAACAAAGTTGTAACTCTATAGGTTGTATTTGTTGATTGTAAAATAGTTTTAATGATTAATAGAAATCTCTGTTTGTAGTGTAGTTTTGTTTGTGCCCTCTCTCTCCTATTTGTTTATTCTTCCTTCAATAGTCTGGTTTTAGTACAAATCACTTCCAACAAACCTTTGTATGTTGATTTCTTCATCCTAAGGATTTCAATTCCACAAGTGAGAGACAGATATGCAGCCTAAAGATTTCAATTCCATGACACTATAATAACACTGGTTGCACAAAGCATGAATCCCACAACTATAGAGGCCATCGTGTAAGAGGAAGGGTACAGAAAAATAATGGTTTGTGATGATATCCAGAATGAACAAACACAACAGTGATTACTATGTACAGCCATTAAAAAATTAAGTAGACAACAAACAATATTTACAAAATCAGCCCTAAGTCAAGATGCAGAGTACAGAGTATAAATCAGCTCATAACATGTTCAGATGTTAGTTTTGCTTAGCTTTAGTATACATTATACAATGACACAGAGTCGCAGACAAATGAGTAGAATAGCTTTAGAATAGATTTGGAGCAAAGATATGAAATGATGTCCAACCTACCACAATGCATCTTATATGTGTAGAAGCGTAACCATGTAACTCCAGAAAATGCTATGTGGTAAAAATGCTTTCTATATACAGTTACATACAGATACAACTTGCTAATACGACCATGTCAAACAAACATTAAACATTCCAACATGTATACTTTTACCACACCTACACAAAACTACACCATTTTGGAAGTCTTTGTCCATTATCTTTTTGCCAACAGTTACATCAAACGTGTGCACCTGCGTTCCAGCCAGACAAGATCTGTACTAACTTGCTACCCAGAATCTCACAGAATTCTGATATAAATAGTATTTAGAAAATACATTAATCCACATAGGTGCATTTCCAAGACTTCTCAACTCCTAAAGTTCAAACATCCACAGTGTCTGTGAAAATATGTTCGTTAAGATTAATGTATTGCCTATTTTAAGTAATGTTATGGGTGGCCTACCACCTTTTTCTGTTAAAACAAAAAAAATAAATAATGTATTGCAACTGGAATGAGGTCAGAGAAAAGTTTGAGCAAATCAACCTCAAAGATGTTAGAATAAAATTTAAGTTGCGTACTCACCACACTTCTTCATCCATTTGTGGAGATGAATGGCTTTAGTAGGCATCGACAGAGCAGAATTTAAACTCTGAAGTGTAAGAATATATATTGTAACTCTAAAATGTAAGAAAAAAATTAAGACGTGCATTTGCCCACTTCTTTAGCCATATGTGAAGATCAAGATGTTTTAGATGTTAGCAGCCATTAATATTCCTTTTGTGTTGACAAATATTTGATTTTTTTGAACATAAAAGGAGACTAATCGAAAGGCATTTACGAAGAATGTTCAAGGCCCACAACACAAACTAATCATACTCAGCGTGTGCCCACAGAGCAGACTAATCACAAAGTCTATTAAATCACTGTTAAAATCCTGTCTAACAGATGATTATGTTCCCTTCAGCTATAACTACTCAAGCCCACAAAACTAGCACAATTACATAGATAACAAACTAGTAAAAAAAGCGATTGTACATAGATCACAAACTAGTAAAAAAACAGAACATCAGAGCTCTAGCTAATACTAACCATCGTAGTGATATAATCTTCAAAAGATTCCCTGTATCTGTCATAGAGTTGCCGTGAAAAATCCTGGGGAGGCTTCTGTGTACACACTTCATAAATAGTGCTGTATATCCAGTTAAGAATAGCAATTCTGTTTTCCATCAATAATAACTGTGTAAATGTTTTTTTATCAATAATGTGTAAATATTTTTTTTTGCATCTATAATAAAATTGTGTGTATACAATTTCAGTAATAGCTATTTACTGAAGTTTAAAAAACTTGTTCTGTAAATAAAGTCAAGAATAGCATAATCTGTATACTATAAATAAAGCCAAGAATAGCATCATCTGTATAATAAAAAAAAATTTAATAAATGAGATAAAAAAATTAAACCAGTAAAAATAAATAAATTGAGCACTACAAGCATTATTGACCCAGAAACTATCAAAAACAAATCGCAAAGGATACTTAGAAAGCTCTGCGCACTCCTCGGCATTGATTTGCTGCTCGGGAAGCCCGTTAATGAGCTTCTTGATTCGTTTCTGTATGGACTCCCACCCCTGTTCAAGCTCTATGGTTTTCCTCTTGGCCATGGTCGTTTACTTGGGAGCTCGGCTCCAATCCTAGACGCTAATTATTGCTCTCAGTATCATACACAATTGCTCCTAGTATGATATTCAACCTGAATGCCAAAGACAAAAGTATTATTAAAATTGTTGAGGAGCTAAAATATATACATATTACTATATAATGTTAGTTTTATTTAAACAGTTATTTCATTTACTATATAGATTTACATTTAAAGATTGAAGAACTTTAAAAATTAGTGTTTAATTTAATCCAAATGATACCAAAAATTTAAGTATAATTATTTAATGGAATTAATTCCCATAGTAAACATCTTTAATCTTTTAAAGATTGAAGAACTATAATCCTACCCCACATTAAAATAAAGTAATTTACCCTGATAACCCTACGATAACCCTGCCGTACCCTGCATTAAAATAAAGTAATTTATGTTGCAATTAGTTTTCTTTCTTTGGATGCATAATGGGATATTTTTCAATAACTTCATCTAAATGATATGAAAAACTTAATTATAATTTTTAATAGAATTTAATTCTCATTGTAAAAACCTAAAACAAAAGTCATTAAACTTAATATTAATTTTCTTTATGGATTTTAAAGATTGAAGAACTATAACCCTATTCTTGAGTGCTTTAGATTAAATTGTGTGAGTTTTTTCATCAATTTTTGGGATCACACTCTGTGATCCATCACTAGAAAGAAGAGAGTCAAATAAGAGAATTAGAATTGGTTGATCCATCATCATCAACCAATTCTAATTCTCTTCTCTGGCTCTCTTCTTCCTGAGGATGGATTGAAAACATTGATGAAAAAACTCACAGAGTTTAATCCTAAAGCACTCAAGAATAATATCATGGACTGTGGGAATTTGATGTCTATTAATATAACCCTAGCCCTTAGTAAACTAAAATAAAGTAATTTAACTTGTTGTTATTTTTCTTTGTGGTGTGTAGCGGCAATTCTTAGCTCTAACAATTTAATGGAATAATTCTCAATAATTTAATCCAAATATAACAAATAAAAATTTAAAACAAAGCCCATTAAACTAAATATTGATTTTCTTTGTGGCCTTTAAAGATTGAAGAACCAAACCCTAGCCTTCATTATACTAGAGTAAATAATTTACCTGCCGTTAATTTTCTTTTTTTTTTTTGTGGGATGGAAATAATGCACAATGCCTAATCTAGCCTTTTAGAAATAATAGTAGCATCATTGCATCACTTCATAAATTCATTTTGTAAGAAAAAAAAACAAAAAAAAAATTGCTGCATAGTGCCCTTACCAATTAAACTTCTACTCCTTATGGATTAAACTTCTTCTCCCAATTCAATTTGTTCTGTTCTTAAATTAATACACAATGCCTAATCTAACCTTCTATAAATAATAGCAGCATCATTGCATCACTTCATAAATTTATTTTGCAATAAAAAAACAAAAAAAATGGTTGCATAGTGCCCTTACCAATTAAACTTCTACTCGTTATGGATTAAACTTCTTCTCCCAATTCAATTTGTTCTAGTCTTAAATTTATGTTTGAATACTAGTTATATTTATACACATTATTTTATCGGTTCATTGATTTGATAAAACTATGTCGGCTATATATTTATAATTATTTAAAAAAAAATATGTCTATTATTAAAGAAAAACTATGTGGCTCTATTTTGTTTTTATGTACACAGTCACAATCATCCCTTAATGCCACTATATAACTCCTCTTAGTGTAATTATTTATCTTTATATGTCAGCTCTTTAATATTTTTTGTTAACACGCTCACCATTACACTCCACCCCTTGTTGCCACTATAGTTACACATCTCATCATTACACTCCAGTCCTTGTTGCCACTGTAGTTAGGCTTCTTGGCATAATAATAAATAAGAATATTACATTATGTTTAATATTTATATTTAAAAATATTCTAAATTATTATATATTTTTATAACAAAATTTAATCTAAATTTTTAAATTAATTTAAATATCATTTATAATTATATGTGCAAATATTATAAGTAAATGTATATTTGTGTACAAAATATTATAAAATAATATATTATGGTGACAATGTTTTGCATGAGATATATTTTTCATACTTAATTTGATATATTCATAGCACCAATACCTAATTTTGAGTGTTAAAAAAACAACATGACAATGACTAAAGGAAGACATTATATACATTTGTACATTTTGTCCTCCCTTACATATAATATACCCATTTAATTAAATGTTCCTCTTTATTAAAAATAAAATAAAATGAAAAAAATTGATTAACTTCTTAAATTCATCTCTTTCTTATTGATTGTAATTAATATAAAAATATTTTTTATCAAATTTTTTTAAGTGCCAATTTTTGAAAACAAAGAATGACAATGAGTTTACAACCAAATGACTAGAGGGCTAAATATTTTTACATGTATAAGAGATTCATTGCCCTGGACTGCCACAATGAAAATAGAAATATACAAGTCAAGTTGGAAAATCCAATTGTTAAAGTTGTTTCCCTTAACTCTACTTTGAATCTCCACCTTTGTCTCCATTATGATACACCTTCACTTGATCTTTGAGTATCTCTTCCCTTACCTCTACATAAACTTTAAATATCTCCTATGGAAACCCAACTTATCCAATAATAGGTTCCTACCATTACATTTCTCTATAAATCTCAAAAGCCTCTATATTCCATCCGCTCTATACTAATCCTACAACATCATTGTCTAAGAAACCACATCTCATTCGTACATTACACTAAAATGCTCCAATGCCTCTTCAACCAATCCGTTTGGCACAAGCATAAAATCATGGTTATCCAAGATGCCATGTCTTGTTTAGGCATATCCCAAAATAACCCCAATGCCTCATACACAAGCCCTTCTATGCATATCCTATGAAAATCGCATTTCATTGTGACATTTAGTCAAACATTTTAAGTACATCCTCTAAACTCTCGTATTTTGCATACATATCAACCAGGGAAATCACCACGGCGAAATCAAGCTCATAACAACCTACAACTATGCCTTGAACTTCCATGCCTTTTTCCAAGGCTGTCAGTTTGGCATAGGCCAAAATCATATTGGCAAATGTGGACTCATTGGCTTGAAAAATGGAACACTGTATTTCTCCAAATAATTCAAACCTTTTTTGGCCTAAGCAAAACCATGTCTAGAATAGGTTGCAATTCTATATTTTTTAATATGTCAAGTGATATATTGCTGAAAATGGTATGGCACCTTTGGATGCAATGAATCCACCAAGAACTAATATAATCAGAAGTGCAAATGTTCCAAAAGTAATCCAACTCGAAATAATTGAACATTCCTTGCGGATTTTGTGTTTGCAAAGGATATTAAGTCTTGGTGGATATGGGGTTATTGAGGATCTCCTCTCATGTACGCTTAAAAATCCATTGCAGTGAATGTATTTCTAGCAAACTGTTGGAAAAAGGTTAGGATCAAACTAAATTTAAAATCTCAAAATAAATTATGTCAAATAATCCACATTCCATATTTTTGTTCTCTTTTAATATCATTCAAATAAATTCCTCCGTTCTAATGTTATAACAGATGTCCATACCCTGTTTTGCACACTTATCAACATATTCCCAATCCACACCAAATTTGAACCTTAAAAAGGAGTATGGGCATTTGCTAAAGCTTATGGTCAATGTCATGATTGAAAATATCTTCACAAAAAATAAAAAATATGGAATGCAATTATTTTTTCAATATACACAAATTGATTTGTTGAGAATGCTTCAAAAAATTTTAAACAATGAAAAGTTGGTTCTTGGGATTGGGAGGGTTTTTTTAAGACATCAAAATGATAGAAAACTTGGTGAAAAGGATTAAAAAAATAGAAATAAGATAAAAATTAAAAAAAAATGGTAAAAATGATTGACCAAGAATAGAAAGAAGATAAAACTAATCAATCAGATCAAGTTTAGGAATCCAAATAAATAGAAAGTTGAAAATGTTCTTTTGGATATGGTTCCCATTATTAAAAAATAGGACCATTTAGTTGTAGAATTTTTCAAGTTTTAATGTATGAAAGCACCAAATATGTACCATGAAAATTATGAATTTTGCAGATTGATGATTATCTTGTGTGGAGTAGACATTGATAAATTAAAGTTTGATCCTAATCTTCAAGCACTTGTTAATTAGTTCATTAGAGGTCATGCAAGAATTGAGACAGAAATATCCCATTTAGATGATACAAAGGATAAAGAAGCTAATGAACAATGTAAGACTACGATCTATGAGGATGTATTTTTGGAAAAAGGTTACTTTATCATATACCAAACTATGAGAGCATTTCAAGCCTAAAATTTAACAAATGTCAAGTCAAGGCTATTCCCAAGTGCCTAAAAATTCTATTGAGAAAACTAGCTCTAAGCTTGCTAACTTTTGATGAATCAATGACTCATATTCTAAAAGTGCAATTAGATGATGGTAGTGACTTTGGACTAGCAGTAGATATAGAAACAAACGATGGGCCATCCATTGGGCCACATTGGCAAGAAATGGGTTCTCAAATGGGGCCCACAACAAGATAGAAGAATATAAAAGAAACATGCAGGATTGTGTCTTCTCTTCTTTTCTTTAAGTTCAACTCTCACCTTCTCTAATGATTGTTTCTCATGTCCCTTATTTGCAACTCATCCAAGATACTTACTTGAAATTTTTAACATGTGGGTGAGAGTAAAGAGTTGGGTCGGCTTTGTTAATGGTTTCCCTATACATTAAAGTATTAATTGTAGTTTCCAATCTTTAACAAACATGGGTCTAAGAATCTACTCCAAAACATACAAATTCAAAGTTAATGCACAAATGCCTCGTAAACTTATAAGTTTAATGGGAATGCAACATGACTACAAGTAAACACAAGGCTAGGCATATTAGAATTGTAGTAACAAAATTATGAACAAAAGAAACACATAAATGCTAAGAAGGCACAATGAAAATACAACAATTGTGCTAAATTTTGGTTCATTGGTGTCGTAATTTATAAAAAATATATGTTTTTAAAAAAACTTACTCTCAATGAAGCCTATCAATCTACTTTACATTGAAAAGAATTTACACTCATCAAAGAAAGAATTGAAATTATTCAAGAATAGTGTCATTCTCATTCCCATATTTCCAAGTGGTTAGGCAAACTTCCTTTATGTTTAGAAGAATTGAGACAAATGTAAAACTGTAGTCCACATTAATTATCCCTCTTTTATGTTTTTATCCCTTATATGTATGCTATCTTGAGAAGTATAAGGGCATTGAAGGATAGTGCATATGTGCCTCAAAAAAATCAAGAAGAGGACATGCATGTCAATTACAAATAATTCAATATTCCTTGCAAGGTGTTGTGGGTATATCAACTCTATCAATAGATACCTTGCAGGTAATATAGTTAAGGACTACAAAAGAAGGGATTGTTGCATTTAGTTCAAGACTTGTTTTCTCAGTGGTCTGACTATGCAAATTCTTAGATTCCTTGACATAGAAAATTTTAATATTTATGGCCAATCAAAGGAAAAGGAGCAACTATCAATTATTATTCCTAGATTTGGTTTTGTGTAGTTAGAGATAAGTGCTTCCTAGAATGACGATTGTTAGCTCAGGAGGAAGCTAAAGAATTATACTTTTTTCACCTTTTTAATGGAAACAACCAGAATTCATATTGTCATGATTTCAAGTGACGTAATTTAAAAAAAGTCATTATTTTTTGTTATAAAGGTGAGGAAATGCACTTTGCACAATCATCCTTAGTAATGGCTCTTATTTCTATCCCGTCTTCTACCTTGAGATTCTTCTTCAAAGCTAAGCGTACCCATGATATTAAGTCTACCCTTGAGAAGGGGACATGACAACACCCTGTTCCCAAAATTTCTTTTCCACAAGTAATTGCAAATTTGGATGCTCGAGAATTTACTTGTCTTCTCAAGGGGCATTTGTTGGTGGAAGATCCTTCCAATGGATCAAGTATTCTAAAATGCTTTTATTTGTCAACTTCCTTTCTTGCACATTCATGATAGTTTCGAGAACCAAAACCAACTTGCCTTCATCATCAAGTGGAGGCAACTCTATTAAAGATGTGATATATTTCCCAAGTGCCCTTTCAAGGTGCAAACCATGAAACACATTATGAATTTTTCTTTCTTTTGGCAGCTCCAATTCATAAGAAACCTCACTAATCCTCTGAAAGACCTTGTATGGGCCATATAAATGCAATTTGATATCTTCAACACCACTCTTCTTGATAGATAATTTCTTATAAGGATACAATCTAAAATAAACTATATCACCAACATCAAATTTACTCTCCCATCTATGTCGATCAACATACATCTTTTGGTGACTTTGAAGCTTGCTAGAGATTTTTCTTAAGTGCTTTCAAAATCTCTAGACTTTTTTGAACCATGTCCTTTGCTTCTAACACTTTGCTGTCAATAATAATCAAATCCATAAAAGATAAAACATCGTATTCATACAATTCTTTGAAAGGAACCATCCCAAATGACATATGATATGTGGAATTATAACAATGTTGTCCAAGATAGTGCCATTTTATCTATGCCTTATGTTTTCCTACCACATAGTTTCTCAAATAACCCTCAACTAACTTCTTAACAATTTTTGTATGCCCATCTATTTCTAGGTGATAACTTATGTTAGGAGTCAATTTTATACTAGTTAATTGAAAGAACTCTTACCAAACTAAGGAACTTGTTGTCCCTATCACTCAATATATTCTTTGGCAATGTATGAAGACTAAATATCTCCTTAAAAAACAAATCAACAATTTTTGATGCTTTAAACTTTGAATATATAGAAAAGAAAAGAGCATTTTTAGTGAGTCTATGAACTATAAGAAATATACAATCCTTAACCTAAACATGTGGGAGTGTAGTGATCAAATCCATAGAGATACTCTCTTGTTTTTATTCTAGTATTGGTAAGGGTTGCAAGAGGCTCATTTGAAAAGATTTCTCTACTTATTATGTCGGCAAGCTTGACACTCTTTGATATGCTTAGGGACATCATCTTTGAGTCATTTCCATGTAAATATCTCCCTAATCTTCTTGTAAGTTTTAAAATACTCCAAATGACCAGCCAAAAGGGCATCATGAACTACTCTCAAAATCTTATCTTTCAACTTCCATTGGGGAACAAGATATACTCTATTCTTATATAGTATGAGATCACATGCTACTTGATATCTACCATCTCACAACTTGCCATCCATAATGTGAGTAGAAATGGAATTATAAGAATATTCTACTAAAGTATGAGTTTTCCAATTTTAACTAAAATTTTAGACATCTAGAACATATTGTAGGTTTCGTTGACAAGGTATCCACAACTATGTTCTTCTTTCCTTTGACATACTCAATATAAAAGTCTTGGACATAAAGTTTACTCACCTACTTCTACCGTCTTTCATTAAGATCCTTTTGGTTAAGAATATATTTCAAGTTGTGGTTTTTTTAACTAGAAATCTAGGTCACCCACTAGATATTGCTTGAACTTGGCCAATGCATGCATGATGGCCAACATCTTTTTTTCATAAATTGAGAACCATTTTTAAGAATCTTTGAGTTTATGAATCTCAAAATCTACTAGATGCTTATTCTATAGCAGGACCACTTCAATCCCTTCTCTAGAAGAACTACATTATAGCACAAAAAGGGAAGAGAGAAATTGGGAATAGCCAACATAGGATATGATCTCATCACTACATTTATATTATCAAAAGTTTGTTTTGATACACTAATCCATGAGAACGTTCCTTTCTTAGTTAAAATAATCAAGGGGGTAGCTAATTGCGAAATCCCTTGAAAAAACTTATGTAGTAGCTACAGAGGCCAAAGAGTCCTTTTAATCAAGTCAAAGTCTTGGGAGGAGGCCAATCCAAAGTAGCCAAAATATTCTCTTGATCAACCTAAACTCCTTGGGCACTTATGACATATCCATTATATAGAATCTTTGTCATCCCAAAATCACACTTAGACTCCTTTATCAAATAATGCTTGTGCTTCAAGGATGCCCAAAATTTCATCTATGTGCCTCAAATTATCTTCTCATGTCTTGTTGTAACAATGCTGTCATCAAAGAAGACCAAGAAAAAATTTAGCAACTACTTGTTGAACACTTACTTAATGCAAGATTATAAAGTGGTAGGTGCATTGGTCAACCCAAATGGCATGATAGAAAACACATAGTGTCCATAGTGAGACTTGAAAGTTGTTTTGTGAATATATTCCTCATGAATTCAAAATTGATGATATCTTGATCTGAGGTCTAATTTTTAGAAATAGACAACTTCATGAAGCACATTGATGAATTCATCCATCTTGGGAATTGGATAACTTTCTTGATTGTCCTTTTGTTAGAGGTTTTGTAGTCTATGCACATGCTCATGTTTCCATCCTTTTTTTACCAAGACTATAGACGAAGCAAAGGGGTTTGAAATAGGCTTGATGTGTTCCATGTCAAAAAGCTCTTTAATATCTTTTCTCAATCTCTTTCTTATGTCTTCTAGGATGGAAATAAAGAGTGGTGATCATAGGTTTGTCTCCTTCCTCTAACTCTATAACATGCTCAAAACCTCTATTATGTGGCCTCTTTGGAGGTATGTCATTGAAAACTTTGCTATGCTTATCCAGAAGAGACTGGATATCAACACGATAAGACCTCTTTCCACAAGAAAACATTTCAAGAGTTATCAAACATTGTGCTGCCCAAGCAACCCGATCATTAAATAAAGTTCTCTCCATTCTTTTTGTAGAAACAATTCTAGGTGCTCCACTTGATATTCCATGAAGTGGTACCTTCTTCCTATCTACATGGAATTTTAGATCCATAGACTAAAAATTTTGAGAGTATTTCCCAAGGGAATGCAACCATTTAACTCCCAACACCATATCAGTATTGTTGAGGATGGTGGATCAACTAGACAAATAAATGCATTGAATCTACAAAATCACACACAAAGCAAAGCATAAGGAATGAGAACAAATGATCTTCAATATCTTATTATTCACAAAGGAATTGGAATACATACAAATAGTGTAAAGAGTTTGAAACTTGGAAGGAGTCAACTGATGGAAATCTCTAGAGATGGCAAGATGTTTTATCCAAGTGGATAAAATAGAATGTCACATAGCTTGGAAGAGTTCAACAAATCTCCAAGTGACACATCACCACATAAGGTGGCTTAATACAAAGTGTAGAATAATAATATAATTAAACAATATTTCTACACTAACACCCCCCTTTAAACATATCTTAGGTGGGCACAATAAAGATGGTTCTTGACAACTAGGCTTGATCATGTACCCATGTACAATGAAATCTCCCATAAAATGGAGAAAGGTAGAAAACCTTGTGGGAAAAACTACCCTCCAAACAAGAGAAAAAAAAAAAGTACAAGACACTATAGAAAACATGATACAAGATGAAGTCCTACAATCATAGCTAGCTACTGATTTCCTTAATATGTTGTTTTGGAGAATTTTTGGAGGGAGAATTTTTGGAGGCTCTCTGAGAAGCATCTCTAAATTATGTAGCAACTAGATGCCGATGAATGTACCACTGAAGAGTAATCATCAAGAGAAAAATCTATAAATGTATAGAGTCGAGAAGATTAGTCTACTTTCTCAACTTCTGTGATTTCTCTACTAAGCAAATCGCATATGAGTACTAAATTTGGTCCAAATTCATTTGCCTTCCATTTATCACTATTTGCTATCTGATACTCTCCTATTTTTATTGTAGTATCGGTAAGGGTTGCAAGAGGCCCATTGGAAAAATTTTCTCTACTTATTATGTTGGCAAGCTTGACACTCTTTGATATGCTTAAGGACATCATCTTCGAGTCATTTCCATGTAAATATCTCCCTGATCTTCTTGTAAGTTTTCAAATACTCCAAATGACCAGCCAAAAGGGCATCACGAACTTCTCTCAAAATCTTATCTTTCAACTTCCATTGAGGAACAAGATATACTCTGTTCTTATAGAGTATGAGATCATGTTCTACTTGATATCTACCATCCTACAACTTGCCTTCCATAATGTGAGTAGAAAAAGCTTTATTAGAATATTCTACTAAAGTATGTGCTTCCGAATTAATTGAAATTTTAGACATAGAACATATTGTAGGTTTTGTTGACAAGATATCAACAACTATGTTCTTCTTTCCTTTAACATACTCAATATAAAAGTCTTGGACATAAAGTTTACTCACCCACTTCCACTAGTAGAAAAATAGAAATAAATGACTAAAAAAACTACCAAAAATTGGTCATGTGACCATTGGTAGTTTATTGTTGGTCATTTATCTCACAACCAAATTTATGACTAAACAAATTTTAGTCGTTAATTTAGTCATTAATTTGGTAGTATACTTAGTCATTAATTTCGTAGTATATTTTGTGATCAATTTGGTAGTATATTTGGTAATTTGGTAGTATATTTAGTCATCAATTTGGTAGTATATTCAGTCATTGATTGTTGTTAACTGGTCATTTATTTAGTCATTGTAATCATTAATTACCATCAATTGGTAGTATATTTAGTCATTTATTTAGTTACATGGAACCCTTTAGATCTAAAAAGCAACCAATCATGTGATGCCACATTAGTGCACCAACAAAACATGACTTAATGCACAACTATTGATCCTCTACACTAACACCCCCCTTTAAACATATCTTAGGTCGGCACAATAAAGATGGGTCTTGACAACTAGGCTTGATCATGTACCCATATACAATGAAATCTCCCATAAAGTGGAGAAAGGTAGAAAACCTTGTGGGAAAAACTACCCTCTAAACAAGAGAAAAATAAAAATGTACAAGACACTATAGAAAACATGATACAAGATGAAGTTCTGCAATCATAGCTAGCTACTGATATCCATAATATGTTGTTGTGGAGAATTTCTGGAGGCTCTTTAAGAAGTATCTCTGACTTATGTAGCAACTGGATGCCGATGAATGTACTACTGAAGAGTAATCATCAGGAGCAAAATCTATAAATGTATAGAGTTGAGAAGAGTCATCTACTTTCTCAACTCTATGATTTCTCTACTAAGAAAATTGCATATGAGTACTAAATTTGGTCCAAATTCAATTGCCTTCCATTTATCACTATTTCCTATCTGATACTCTCCTATTTTTATTGTAGTATCAGTAAGGGTTCCAAGAGGCTTGTTGGAAAAGTTTTCTCTACTTATTATGTTGGCAAGCTTGACACTCTTTGATATGCTTAAGGACATCATCTTCAAGTCATTTCCATGTAAATATCTCCCTGATCTTCTTGTAAGTTTTCAAATACTCCAAATGACTAACCAAAAGGGCATCATGAACTTCTCTCAAAATCTTATCTTTCAACTTCCATTGAGGAACAAGATATACTCTATTCTTATAGAGTATGAGATCATGTTCTACTTGATATCTACCATCCTACATCTTGCCTTCCATAATGTGAGTAGAAAAAGCATTATTAGAATATTCTACTAAAGTATGACCTTTCCAATTAATTGAAATTTTAGACATAGAACATATTGTAGGTTTTGTTGACAAGGTAACAACAACTATGTTCTTCTTTCCTTTGACATACTCAATATAAAAGTCTTGGACCTAAAGTTTACTCACCCACTTCCACTAGTAGAAAAACATAAATAAATGACTAAAAAAACTACCAAAAATTGGTCATGTGACCATTGGTAGTTTATTGTTTGTTATTTATCTTGTGACCAAATTTATGACTAAATAAATGATTTAGTCATAAATTTGGTAGTTTATTTAGTCATTAATTTGGTAGTATATTTAGTCATCAATTTGGTAGTATATTTTGTCATGAATTTGGTAGTATATTTAGTCATTGATTGTTGTTAACTGGTCATTTATTTAGTCATTGTAATCATTAATTATGGTCAATTGGTAGTATATTTAGTCATTTATTTAGTTACATGGAACACTTTAGATCTAAAAAGCAACCAGTCATGTGATGCCACATTAGCGCACCAATAAAACATGACTTAATGCACAACTATTGGTCCTCTACACTAACACCGCCCTTTAAACATATCTTAGGTGGGTACAATAAAGATGGGTCTTGACAACTAGGCTTGATCATGTACCCATGTACAATGAAATACCCAATAAAGTGGAGAAAGGTAGAAAACCTTGTGGGAAAAACTACCCTCCAAACAAGAGAAAAATAAAAATGTACAAGACACTATAGACAACATGATACAAGATGAAGTCCTGGAATCATAGCTAGCTACTGATATCCTTAATATGTTGTTGTGGAGAATTTCTGGAGGCTCTCTAAGAAGCATCTTTGAATTATGTAACAACTGGATGCTGATGAATGTACCACTGAAGAGTAATCATCAGGACCAAAATCTATAAATGTATAGATTTGAGAAGAGTCATCTACTTTCTCAACTTCTATGATTTCTCTGCTAAGCAAATCACATATGGATACTAAATTTGGTCCAAATTCAATTGCCTTCCATTTATCACTATTTGCTATATGATACTATCCTATTTTTATTGTAGTATCGATAAGGGTTGCAAGAGGCTCATTGGAAAAGTTTTCTCTACTTATTATGTTGGCAAGCTTGACACTCTTTGATATGCTTAAGGACATCATCTTTGAGTCATTTCCATGTAAATATCTCCTTGATCTTCTTGTAATTTTTGAAATACTCCAAATGACTAGCCAAAAGGGCATCATGAACTTCTCTCAAAATCTTATCTTTCAACTTCCATTGAGGAACAAGATATACTCTATTCTTATAGAGTATGAGATCATGTTCTACTTGATATCTACCATCTTGCAACTTGCCTTCCATAATGTGAGTAGAAAAAGCATTATTAGAATATTCTACTAAAGTATGAGCTTTCCAATCAATTGAATTTTTAGACATAGAACATATTGTAGGTTTTGTTGACAAGGTATCAACAACTATGTCCTTTCCTTTGACGTACTCAATATAAAAGTCTTGGACAGGTAAGGTTTACTCACCCACTTCCACTAGTAGAAAAATAGAAATAAATGATTAAAAAAACTACCAAAAATTGGTCATGTGACCATTAGTTTGGTCACGTGACCATTGGTAGTTTATTGCTGGTCATTTATCTCGCAACCAAATTTATGACTAAACAAATTTCAGTCATTAATTTGGTAGTATATTTAGTTATTAATTTGGTAGTATATTTAGTCATCAATTTGGTAGTATATTTTGTCATCAATTTGGTAGTATATTTGGTAATTTGGTAGTATATTTAATCATCAATTTGGTAGTATATTTGGTAATTTGGTAGTATATTTAGTCATCAATTTGGTAGTATATTTAGTCATTGATTTTTGTTAACTGGTCATTTATTTAGTCATTGTAATCATTAATTACCATCAATTGGTAGTATATTTAGTCATTTATTTAGTTACATGGAACCCTTTAGATCTAAAAATCAATCAATCATGTGATGCCACATCAGCGCATCAATAAAACATGACTTAATGCACAACTATGGGTCCACCCTTTTTTTGGGCTCTTTTTGGACACCTCAACAAAAAGCATGCTAATGTGGCATCATATTTGATAACGTGGTCCTAAAACCTTAGTTATTATAAGAAGGGGCCTTGCCAAGTAGGGTACTATAAAAATTTTGGAGTGATTCAAAATTGCCACGTATGATTTTGAGAGGTGTGAAGTTAGTGTGCTCAACTAGTGGGTCCTCACCCCTATACAAGTTGCTATCAAACTCAACATTTCCAAAAATAAAAAATAAAATATAAATAAACTTTAATTCCCATCATAGCTTAAAAAAATCATCTATATTGGAAGTAACAAATATGTTCGAATTAATTTTTGTAACATGGACAGAAGAATTTAGCAAAGCTTGATTGAGGTAAAATGAGATTAAAGAAGAACAATCGGGTCTAATAAGAGATTGCTATTTGCAAATTAAAACATATCCATGACTCTTATTCTCAGGTCAACAAACATAATTTTTCATCCAATCCAATGGATGAATTATTAATAATGTAGACAACCACGATCAACCCGTTCAAATTTTAGGAGGAAAATGAAAACTCTTGGAATGCTTGGATGAGTATAGCAAAGACCACTCCCACCACTACAAAAGCGCAACCATTCATGTTCTGCTTAATCCCTGCATCTTCAACAAATCAGAAAGAAAACAAAAGTTTTAGTTATAAGCACTGTATGGCATGCTACTAACAAAAAAAAAGAAAGCAGGGATATGGATTGTTGTGGTGGTGATTTCAATAGCTGACCATGGCTTGAAGGGTTCTATGGGACTTAGACCTCTTCAATCTCTATCATTGCAACCCAATTTTTTTGTATGGCTGCCCTCATTATATTCTCTATAAGACCGATCCCTTGTTTTACCTAAAAATTATAAATCAAAAACCACATGATCTTTCTTTGGAAACCCTTTTATCTAAAGAATTAAGGAAATGGTTCTGTTTGTTAAAAATAAATTCAAGGAAAGAGGCAATGTAAATATCTTGCATTGAAATAAATTTTGGCATATTTTTTAAAAAGGCAGCAATGGGGTTTCTATTTTTCTGTGGTTAAGGAAATTGCAGCAAGAAGATTTTTAGTTTTTGTACTAAAAAAAGAAAGAACTAATGCAAATACATTTTTAAAAAAAAATATTTCCTCCACTGCCTTGGATCGATTCCTTGGAAGGAGAATCCTTTGTTTTATGTTCACACTCCCTTCCAACTCACCTCAAATCTTGCAATTTGATATGGTCAGCTAAGTTATTTGCTTTCAACTATTTTGCCTTTCCTTTTCCTTTGAAAAAATATAAAATAGAAATCCTAGAGCATCCAATGGGGAACATTTAAACAACATGAGACTTTTTTTGACACAATTTTTTTCCCAGCATGAGAACAACCGACGAGTTTAGAAAATCTTTTGGCATGAACTTTTTTATAGTGTGAGAAACATTTCCAGTCATTTTGGCATAGAAGCTCTACATATATAGCCTCCTGTGACATCCTTCCTTTAGATTCTGAGGCAAATGAAGTGCCCCGCTTTGCTCCAATCATTCACAACAAAAAAGAGAAGCCGGGATTGATAAGAGTAGGAAAAAAAAGGAGATGAAACAAAATAGGTTAGGGTTTTGAGCCTTTCTGAGTTAGGGTTTACCTTTATGATTTGGTCACCCACCTCTTCTCTCGATGTTCTCATTCAGAAGCTCCTTGCAAAAGAGCCGACAAAGAGGCTAAATAGAAAGCAAGTAAAAAGCCATCCATTCTTCCCTTGAGATGGGAGTCGCTATAGTTTGTTTTGAGACCTCCTTTTGTGTTGCCACTCTACCCTAAACCACCGCTCACTTTTCACCCAGAAAATGAAGTAGGTATCCACAACAAGAGTGAAACATCTCGATCAAATGACTGCAATTTCTCAATCTCGCAGAGTGTTGGCAAGGAAAATGGCCAGGAAGCGGACTATCATGAATTAGTTGCAGACATCAAACATTAGGGTTTACCTTTATGGTTTCAATATGGGCACCAAAATTTTAATTAAATTTTAACCATTTTACTTTTGGCGGCCATCGTTAATATTTTGGCACTCATAGTTTCTCATCTGATCAATGTGACACATTTTGGTGTCACACCGATATGCCCTGGTCTGCTCGATATGTTTTTCAATGTGTTTGGGAAGTCTTATATTAATATTATAATATAATATAATATAATACTATAAATATATTATAATATAATATTATATTATATTATAATATAAATATTATATTATATTGTAATATAATAATTATATAATATTATAATATAAATACTATATTATATTATAATATAATAATTATGTAATATTATAATATAATATTATATAATATATAATGTAATATATATTATATAATTGTCCGATAAAGGGCTAGATCTTTAGGTAGACAGGAGAGGTCACATGGAGGGGGTAGTTATAGCCCCTAGACATTTTATGTAGGTTGGCTCTATTTTCTAACAGTTAGAAAGTGTGATTGAAGGCATCGATAGATATTGGCAAGGTGGCAAGTAATGATGTTTTTGGCAGGTCGAGGCTAGACAATCACTTCTCCGAGGCCTACAGATCATTAGTGGGCATGTTGTACCATGGCTAGTGCACTAAGATAGATTAAAGAGCCAAGATAATCCAGCTCTACTCATGGGAAATGTCTGAGCTTTCTCTCCCTTTATTCCTTTGGTCTAAGCATGCATTTATTGCCTTGCCTTGTATTGTCTTTGAATTCATGGATTATGATCAAATTGGAAAGAAAAAAGAATAGAGAAGTAATAGTCATTTATTTAGTCATTTTTATTTGTTTGGCCAATTATTTAGTTGTGTTTTTCACTTGATGACCAAATTAGTCATTTATTTAGTCATTTATTTGGTCATTTATTTAGTCATTTCAACCGATGACCAAATTAGTCATTTATAGCTGTGTTACAAAAATGTTTGATCACATGACTAAAAGTTTGGTCACGTGACTAAAAGTTTTAGTCACCTGGTCATTTATTTTCCATATTTCTACTAGTGTTCTACCATCTTTCATTAAGATCCTTCTGGTTAAGAAAATATTTCAAGTTTTGATTTTTTTAACTACAAATCTAGGTCACCCACTAGATATTGCTTGAACTTGGCCAATGCATGCATGATGGCCAACATCTCTTTGTCATAAATCAAGAACCATTTTTAAGAATCTTTGAGTTTATGAATCCCAAAATCTATTGGATGCTTATTCTATAGCAGGACTACTTCAATCCCTTCTCTAGAAGCACTGTATCCTAGCACAAAAAGGGAAGAGAAAATTTGGGAATAGCCAACATAGGATATGGTCTCATCACTACCTTTAGCTTATCAAAAGTTTGTTGTGATGCACTACTCCATGAGAATGTTCCTTTCATAGTTAAAATAATCAAGGGAGTAGCTAACTGCAAAATCCCTTGAAAAACCTTATGTAGTAGCTACATAGGCCAAAGAGTCCTTTCAGTCGAGTCAAAGTCTTTAGAAGAGGCCAATCAAAAATAGCACAAATATTCTCTTGATCAACCTAAAATCCTTGGGCATTTATGACATATCCAATATATAGAATCTCTGTCATCCCAAACTCACACTTAGACTCCTTATCAAATAATGCTTGTGATTCAAGGATGCCCAAAATTTCATATATGTGCCTCAAATTATCTTCTCATGTCTTGTTGTATATAATGATGTCATCAAAGAAGACCAAGAAAAAATTTAACAACTACTTGTTGAACACTTGCTTCATGCAAGATTATAAAGTAGTAGGTGCATTGGTCAACCCAAATGGCATGATAAAAAACTCATAGTGTCCATAGTGACACTTGGAAGTTGTTTTGTGAATATCTTCCTCATGAACTCTGAATTGATGATATCTTGATCTGAGGTCTATTTTTTAGAAATAGACAACTTCATGAAGCTCATTGATGAATTCATCCATCTTGGGAATTGAATATCTTTCTTGATTGTCCTTTTCTTAAAGGTTTTGTAGTCTATGCACATGCTCATGTTTCCATCCTTTTTTTACCAAGACTATAGATGAAGCAAAGGGGTTTGAAATAGGCTTGATGCGTTCCATGTCCGAGAGCTCTTTAATATCTTTTCTCAATCTCTTTCTTATGCCTTCTAGGATGAAAATAAATAGTGATGATCACAGGTTTGTCTCCTTCCTCTAGCTCTCTAACATTATCAAAACCTCTATTATGTATCCTCTTTGGAGGTATGTCATTGAAAACTTTTCTATGCTTATCTAGAAGACACTGGATATCAACATGACAAGACCTCTTTCCATCAAAAGAAGTTTTAGGAGTTATCAAACATTGTGCTGCCTAGGCAACCCAATCATGACAAAAAGTTCTCTCCATTCTTTTTGTAGAAACAATTCTAGGTGCTCCACTTGATATTCCATGAAGTGCTACCTTCTTCCCATCTGTATGGAATTTCAGATCTATACACTAAAAATTTTGAGAGTATTTCCCAAGGGAATGTAACCATTTAACTCTGAACACCATTACAATATTGTTGAGAATGATGGATCAACTAGACAAATAAAGGCACTAAATCTGTAAAATCACACGCAAAGCAAAGCACAAAGAAGGAGAACAAATGATCTTCAATATCTAATTATTCACAAAGGAATTAGAATGTACAAAGAGTTCAAACTTAGAAAGAGTCAACTCATGTAAATCTCTAGAGGTGGAAAGATGTTTTATCCAAGTGGAGAAAATAGAATGCCACATAGCTTGGAAGAGTTCAACAACTCTCCAAGTGACACATCGTCACATAAGGTGGCTTAATACAAAGTGTAAAATAATAATATGATTAAACAATATTTCTACACTAACAGCCCCCTTTAAGCATAGATTAGGTGGGTACAATAAAGATGGGTCTTGACAACTAGGCTTGATGAGGTACCCATGTACAATGAAATCTCCCATAAAGTGGAGAAAGGTAGAAAACCTTATGGGAAAAACTACCCTCCAAATAAGAGAAAAATAAAAATGTGCAAGACACTATAGAAAACATGATACAAGATGAAGTCCTACTATCATAGCTAGCTTCTGATATCCTTAATATGTTGTTGTGGAGAATTTCTGGAATCTCTCTGAGAAGCATCTCTAAATTCTGTAGCAATAGGAGATGGTGGAGGAGAGAAACTATCAACAATGGATATCGGTGAATGTACCATTGAAGAGTAATCATCAGGAGCAAAATCTGTAAATGTATAGAGTCAAGAAGAGTCATCTACTTTCTCAACTTCTATGATTTCTTTGCTAAGAAAATCACGTATGAGTACTAAATTTGGTCCAGATTCAATTGCCTTATCTTTATCACTATTTACTATCCTATAGATTGAGAGGATATTCTTGGTCAATTCTAAAACATATAGGACATTATTTAAATATCCATTAATAATTTGAATAGTTCCTCTTCAACACTGCATAAGGATGTGTTGTCTACTATCAAAATTTCCAATGTGTGAGTTGGATGCAAATACATGAATTAATATGGCGAATAAGACATATGGTGGAAAGCCCCTAAATCAAGGAGCCACTTTACACCACCTTCGCATCATAAGCTTCAACATTTATTGCGATGTGTGTAACCATTGGTCATGGTTCCCTTCCATTTTGCAATAGATCTACCATCATTCATCCACTATCCTACATACCCTCCACATACCATCCCTATGGTCCATGCTTTGGCATAAGTCCGACATAATCCACATCATAATCCACTATTTTCCCTACATAATCCACATCATAATCCACTTTTCTCCCCTCTAGAATCCATGTCATAATCCACTATCTACCTAATCCATTTGCCTTCCATGTATCCCTTACCAACATCAATGAGGGCACTCGACATGGTCCATGTGAGGACATCATTCTCTAATGGGACTATAACCTTTCAGTGAAATGCAACGTATCCTTCAACCCTCAACCCTAAACACTATACCTTAAACCCTAATCCCTCTACCCTAAACCCTAATCCGTCAATGCTAAATGCTATCCCTAAAACCTGAATCCTCAACCCTTAAACCTTAAACCCTAAACCCTATCCCTAAACACTATACCTTAAACCCTAATCCCTTAACCCTAAACCCTAATCCCTTATAGATAAACCTTAAATCATATCCCTAAAGCCTCAACCCTCAACACTTGAACCTTAAATCCTAAACGCTATCCCTAAATCCTCAATCCTAAACACTATGCCTTAAACCCTAATCCCTCAACTCTAAACCTTAATCCCTAAACCCTAAACCTTAAACTGTCAACCCTAAACCCTAAACCCTCAACCCTCAACAATATACCTTAAACCCTAATCCCTCAACCCTCAACCCTAATCTTAAAGCTAAACTTAAAGCTTCCACTCATTCCACCATTCCCAAGGGATCCAGAAATGTAAAATTAGATGCCTCTACTGATAAAGCCAAACATCCTAATGGTCCTCATGCCTCAAGACATAAAAACAAAGAGTCCAAGAGAAATCAATCCGAAAAGTTATCCAAGCACACAGATTGACTTGAAACTAGGAGAGTCCCACCGATACAATCTGACATTTTGAAATTCAAAAAATCTATTGCATTCATTTCCAGTGATGGACATTAATGGCTGCATGAACAAGAATTATATGAACAATTTTGATTGAAAAGGGATTAAACTCATTAGAACCAGAAAATTTTTTATCTCTCACCAAGCTCTTCACACTTATCCTCTGTATACCATGGAAATTGGCCACATTATAATTTTGTGATTAAAACAGTTTATGAGAATTTGTGTGAAAACATCCATATTAACTCCTATTGCTAAAACATGTGTGACAAAATCCTATCAGAACAATTACATTTATGAACAAATCCTCATAATATCTTTTCCTAAGTATATCGGCCTAGCGACACTTCAGCATTGGAACCCTATTTATAGCTCCACCAACAACCCTATGAAAAATAATTTACAGCTTTATCTATCTAAAAATACCCTGTCGGGCTAACCTTTGAAGTCCTTCCCCTGATAGACTGATATAGCCAACTATAGTGAGCTCATCATTGCAACACATAGTCATAGGTAGGATAGATATTCATATTCCCCTGATGACCTGATATAACTGTGGGTTGTCCAAAATTAGACATAATCAGCCGAACATGCCCTCATCATTGGAGTTCCCATCATACTCCCATTGATAGTCCTATAAACATAACTCGTAGCCATATCGGGCTAACAATATTGTATCGGCCTTACTCTTGAGAGTCCCTCACCAATAGACCGATAAAATCAACAAAAGCTAGCACATCATTGTGACTCATAAACATCGGTGGAACAAATGTTTATGTTACCCCAATAACCCGATATGACCATAAGTTACCCAAAGGTGCAATATTGCCCAAGCTATGGTACATCGGGGTAACGTTACCTGGCGTACCACCGATACATTGACACAAAGAGTTTATCGATGAAGGAAGATAACATTAGTGAAACATAAATAACAGTCTCAACAATGCAGCAATAATACTTATTGTGACATCTGGAGACATCATTCAGATATTCAAAATAAATGACATGACAGAAATGAAAGGTGCATTTATGAACCAAAAATAAAAGTGAGTTGCGCCATAGTTTGATCACATAGCTCCTGTAAAACTTGAACAAATTGCAAAAGGGGTTAAAGGAGAAGGGGACTGAAGCTCTCACACAGTAAAGCGAAGAAAAACTAGTGGGAAAGCAAAATTCAAGTAAGCACACTGATCCTAGCTAAGAAATTCTGTCTCTTAAAGGTTTGAATTCAAGAAATGGGAGATAGTGTAGAGAAACCTAAAAATAAGAAACAAAAAATGGAAAAGAGACCATTAAACCAAGACTTGATAGATCAAGCAATGGGAGATAATGTAGAAAAACCTAAAAATAAGAAATTGAAAAATGAAAAGAGACCATTAAACCAAGACTTGATAGATTAGTGTCTTGGGTTGAGACCAAGACCAAAAAGAAGTGTACAGATGATCCCCTCACATGATCGATTGTTGGACAATCACAAGGACTTGGGAGATGTATGGACTCCACTATGAGGGTATGAACTTTTCTTATACCACTATAGAAAACAATATAGGTTTTTCCTAGTCTGTAACCCGTGGAGGCTGAACCTAAGGAGATTAGTTATGCTAGAGGTGTTTGTCAATGTGGAATTAATGAAAGCCCTTGCCAGTAAATATGATCCAAAAATGAGAACTATTCAAACACATAGTGGTGATAATTTATTGGTTATTTCAAAACATCTCATTTCCAATGTATTTCAATTAGAGTGTGGTTTTGATTTACCATTCACAATCAGAGATCTATTACTAGAGTATCGTCATATGAATACTAGCTATAAAAGGTGGAAGTTGGCCTTGCATAGACCTAAGGATGAAGAAGTACAATTAAGGAAATTCTCTAGTAATGAGAATCCTCCATTTCATGAAGATCTTTTTTTTGATACACCTATTATGCAGCTCGTAAAGTCTTGGGAGTAGAGGTCCCACCTCTAATGTCAATTACACCAATGGTTTTAGCTATAGATGTACAGACTAAGTAGGCCAGGCCTTTTGACTATGCTAGCTTTGTAGCTAATGCCCTAAATCAAGGGTTGGAAAAAATAAAAAATAATAGTGATAGGATCAACTTCAAACACTATTCCTTATTAATGCATTTACTTTTGTATGAGAGACATGATAGAGGATTTTGGAGCAGTGAACTAGGGATAAGGGATTCTTTTGATAATGGGGATCCGAAACCTGTACATATGTGGACTCCATTATGGGATAGCTTATTTGGTAGATCTCACTACCTCTACTTTGAAGAGTTTTTTGTAAAACATTTAATGGAGTTACTAGGATATCCCCGGGATTATAACCTATCCCCAAGGATGCAGAGATTTCTAAGACCCAAAGAAAATGACCCTAAAAGTAAAGTGGACCATAACTGGGGAGATTGGTATGCTTTCCATGACTACATAGTGATTAGAGTTTATGGATTTGAGGACACCCCACATTTGCTGCCACGAATAGTTCCTGATCGGATTGGCTACCTAGAGATTGTGAGGCAATTAGCAAAATTTGATGCCATACACCTCAAGAAGTATAACAAATAGTCAATCATGCCTAGCACTCTATGTTTTGGAGATTTCACATTGGTCACGAATGAAGGATATGAAGAAATTAATACTAAATTGGCACAGTTCAATCTTCCTATAGGTAATGAAAGACAAAATTTTTATTCAGAGGGTTTTATTCATAAAGCAAAGATTTCACAAGGGCTCTTAGGATATGAACATTTATTTTTAGAGGAA
The DNA here is from genome assembly GCA_027924645.1 of Cunninghamia lanceolata. Lineage (NCBI taxonomy): Eukaryota > Viridiplantae > Streptophyta > Pinopsida > Cupressales > Cupressaceae > Cunninghamia > Cunninghamia lanceolata. Next base: position 15,916,375 of record BSBN01000112.1, on the reverse strand, counting down.
GATGTGATTAGAAACCATGATGAGGCCTCTACTATCAACAAAATGGGTACATTCAACAAAGTGATACTTGTTGATGAAGGGAAAATAAAACATGTCCAATCTTATTCAAAATTTTTTTGTGAAATACAGGATCCACTAGCAAGGATTGAACAATTGATTGCTCATACAGATGAAATCATAAAAGATGTGCCCCCAGTTGTTTTTGATACAACTTATACAATCTATTCAGGAACATAAGCTGAAGACATAGAGCTTCTGGGCTACTAAGAATCATAGCCTACCCCTGAAGTATGTTTTCTGTAGATACTGACATAAGTGAAGAAGGGGAAAGTGATGAAGAAATTGAACAAATGAAGCCAATAAATGTTCCTGAAATAGCACAATATGAGCATCCTCTTGAATTGAATGATGTAAAGTTTGAGACATCAGATGAATTATTTGATGAAATTAGAATCTTGGTTGCACAAAAATTTATTTCTAATGATGATTTTATTAAAACTCCTGAATTTAAGTCATTTGTCTATGAGTAAAAAGGAAAAAAGGTGAGAGAAAAAATGCAAGATGTCACTTCTGAACAAGATATTACTACTTTGGATGAATTAAAAAGGGAAGTTGATAAAGAGATGGAGTCCATCACTCTCCAAAGAGGAAGGGAGTTGCTTCAAGAAGCCAAAGTATTTCTCTTGTCAGGGTGGGATATAAGTTCAACAATTGCATTTGATAGCTTTAGGAAGAGAGAAGATAAAATAATGAATTTGACTGAAGAAGCCACTGATAAGATATACTCAGGATCAATATTAGGGTATAATGCAGATGAAGCCACTCTACTTATTTGATCACTTTACCCACAGGATAAGAGACCAGCAATTGCTAATAATTCAAATCAAATGTTCAGTCATCTCTTAGTTGAAAGGGTAGGGGATACTGACCCCATGAAAACAAAAGAGCTCAACATTAATGTGGCAAAGTTCAATAAGGTACAATTAGAAAAATTGCTTAATGAAAATGATAGACTAAAGAAGGAGCTATTATATCAAAAGGAAAGATCCTCTTCCTCTTCTATATCACAATTCTATCCTCCAGACCTTGAGAAAGATAATAAAGTGTTGGATGCACTTACTGATGCATCTTATTGGAAAAAATGCCATCTAAAATCCTAAGGGAAATGTAAAGAGCTGGAGAAGGAAGTAAAAACTATCAAATACGATATGGCATCTAAATTAATCAAGGAAAGATTCAATAAAATGATGAGCTGTACTGATACCTATTGGAAATTCTTTAAGTTGACACTCTCAACAATGGCAGAAAATAAAAGATTACAGGGAGGATGACTAAAAAGAAAGAAGACCTTTTGGGCAAAGGGATCTTGGTGGGACAAACATTATAGGTATATAATGATTTGATAGAGTCACATGATGAATATCATGACAAGCTCAAAGAATAATATTTTATTCTTGCTCCACCACTTCATGATAATTCTAGGAAGGAATTGTAAATAGTTTGTTTTCTGCAATAAATCAGTCGTACATTTCTAAGTTTTCATTATGAGTTCTAAGATATCTTTATAGAGCTATTAAGGATGTGTTATGCACCTGGAAGGCCAATGTTTTGGAGTCAAAGTGATTCAACAGTGTTCCTTATTTGCTGAAGTGGATGTTGTTGAATTGAGCACTGTCTTGGTTGGACTTATTTCATGTGTTCCATTTGGGAATAGTGGTAGGTTCTGGAGCTGAGGTCTCTTTTCTGTTGTTACCCCATTTGGCAAGGACTAGGTAGAGATTAGGTGTTGGTGACAGAATGTCACTACAGTCAGTCTGGTTGATGACTAAAGTAAGTCTTGTTGATAAATTGGACAGTTTGGTCTAGTAGGAATACTTGACGGACAAGCAAGTCTACGGTTTTGTTAATGATCTTATGCAAAAAGAACGCCGGAGAGATAAGTTGTGTTTCTGGTTCAATGGGATAGAGTTGTGTGTTGGAACTAGGCTTGGTCATAAACCTGGAGGCCAAGATTTTGATTGCTGAGTTGAGTTATGCTAGGAATCAGATGAAAGTGTGAAGATGCAGTTGTCCTCATGTGGATTGGATTCTTATCTTACTTTACAGTTGGGTGGTCCATCATTTTGGTGGCTCACGAAGTCAAGAGTTATGTTAATCTTACAAAAGTCAGAGGAGGAGCACAAGGCTCTCAAATCTGTGAAGACGGGAGTAAGTTTGTTCTCTCACAAGGCTGGCTTGGTCAAATTGTAGACCTGGAAGTTGGTAGAGTTGCCAAAGGAAATCTTCAGGAGTTTGGTCCATCAATATGGTGGTTCTGGAAGTCAAGAACAGTTGGTTTTGTTGGTTCTTGCAGATAGTTTGGTTGGAGTAGTAGGCTCACATATCTGAGAAAGTTGAAAGCAGTTTCTTTCGCAGGCTAACTTGGTCAAAGAACCTGGATGTTAGTAGCACTAGTGGAGGAGAAGCTTATGTCAGTTTGCATGAAGTTGGAGTTGTGCTTTGTGCTGTGAAATCTCCTTGGAGGAAGCAACCACTTGATGTTTGGTGACCTCGGGCTTAATGGATTGGTGCCGAGGGCATCACCTGATTCAAGTGGGGGAGTTTGTCACAACTTAGGAAGCTGCATGGTAGTCACCGTGTCGGGCTTCCTGAGTCAAGACATGCATAGTGGTATGAGGTTGTCTAGATAGTGTTGGAGGGATACCTCACCATAAGCTTGGTGCATAACTAAGTCAGAAGATAAGTGCAGTCTTCCTCTATGCCAAGTTGTGAGGTGATTGTCACAACGCTTTGTGTGCTGATTGTGAGGACACTTTGTGAGGTGATTGTGGATCAGCCACTCATCCTTCCATGGTGCCACATTCAGACTTATGTCTACTATGTAGGGGATGTGTTTGAAGCTTCGAGTGATATCAAAGTAAACATGATTCCACCCCTTCGAGATGAAGAAGAGTAGTCTCGACACTCGTGCACTGGACTAGTCATCCTGGGCTGGATGAGTGTGCTACATGGAACTTTAGAGGTGAATAAGAGTAACCTTGCCATATTGTAAAAAGGTGTGGTTTCGTCACAGGGCGAGGGGCACTACCTGATCGGTGTCATTCTGGTTAGATTAGGTATACTCTTAGTCTGTATGGGTGAGGTTTCCAGGTGAGCGACTAGGGGACGATATGGTAGTTCTCCTAGTGTTGTCTTGAAGGTGTATGCCGACGAGGGATGTAGGATCCTAAGTCCTATTGCAGTAGGGCGATGTGACTTAGTGGAGTGGTTTCTCAACATTGGAAGTCAGTATGATGTCAGTTAAGATCCAGGAAGCTGAAGAGTCATGTGGCAAGCTAGATGGATAACATAGTGCAAAGGTCAAGTGAGCCGATGGTCTTGAGGCAAGGCTCAACAGAGCATTGCTGACTTGGAAGTGAGAGTCTAGTGTTCTAGGCAAGTAGACTGGATGGGCGATCAATTGGGTCTAGGCAACTCAATGTGACAGGCATGGTTGTGTTGCTTCATGTTAGTTTGATATCTAAACAGGTGAAGACTTGTGGTGTCAACATGGGTGCAGCAGAGTAGGATGCAAGTCAATGTAGTCTTAGATCTAGGTACTTGTAGAGAAGTTTGAGTAGGATCAACCTAGGGTGCAGGTTTGGTTCAGGGTTGCATTGTGAAGACTTGGTGATCTAAAGATAAAGGAAGTAGAAAGTATGTTCGTATGTTGGAGGCTCATGATGTTAGATGGAATGGCAACCCAAGCTGGGTTGTTGCATTAGGGACTATCTGGTTGGATGGTGAAGACATGATGAATAGTGGTACAATGTCGAAGGCTTGTCGAGGGCTTGTAGGATGGTAACCCCAAGTTGGGTTGTGGCTTGGGGGCTGAGTGACTGGAGGTCAAGGACATAGAAGTCGATTGGTATGACGGTGGTTCGAGGAGAACTGAGCCATACAATTAAGATGAGAGGGTGGCAGCATGTTGTGAGTTCAAGTGGAATAGTGCAGTGTTGTGACACGAATGTGAGCAGTCAAGGTGGCAACTAGTGTTGCAAGGTTTCAGAGGACAAAGGTATGTTGTGCTATGGCACGAGTTCAGTAGGAAGAGCATATACATGGTTTCAGTGTGAAGTCATGGCGGACTCAAAGTGTGAGTTTGCATAGTGGCCAAGATAACAAGTGGATGAGTATCTTGTAGGTATGCATCAGACACCGTTGTTGCGAGTTGACGAAGATAAGTTGTGAGACCAGGTTGGGATGTCACTAGCTTGGTGTGAGACTTGGACAAGTTGTCCTATTAAGGCAAACACCTTGTGACATGGTCTTCTATGGGACTCAACGGATGAGGTCGACGAGCTGTGGTGGTGGATGTGCTCTTTGGGGAAAGTTACAGAGTGATGTTGAGTAAGAGGAGTTATGGGGTCCTCAGTACTCGTGGTCTACATCATTTCGATAGTAGGTCGATCTCTTGAGAAGTGAGGGATGAAGATTGGAGTTGGTTTACTTCAGTGTAGTGTGTGTGTGCACAACCCAGTGAACTGGGACAATGCATGAGTATTCCGCCGTGTGCATTGTGGTGGTCAAGTTGCGCTAAGCATGGACTTAACTAGAAGAGTGAAGGCATAGTCCAAAGTTTGTGGAGAGTTCTGTTCCCAGTGGAAGGACTCAAAGGGAATTAGCGGTGCCGCACGTGGTCGGTTTGGCAAATTAGCTCCGGTGTTTTGGGGCACAAAGCTGACCCCGTGACAGTTGGTATCAGAGTCTTTGATACCTTTGGTGCATGTTGGTCTAGGATTTGTTTAAATTATTGATGTTGTGGTCTAGTAGTGACTTGTTCCTTTTTATATAACCTCTTAAGTTCATCAAACATTCTTTGGGTGTAATAAGGAGCATCCTCTTGGTTTCTGTAAGCACTAAAAAAACATATGAGCCTACGTGGTAATCTGATGCATGGGAAGTGGCTGCTATCTCATGAATGTGAGAAGAAAAAGGACTGTTGTGTCATAAAATAGAGAATTGGACCTGCTGTCATACTTTTTCATAGTGTCTTCAACCATTAAATATATGCAAGCTATTTTGCCTCTTTGGACTAAGTTTTAGTTTAGTGTGAATTTGCATATGTTTGCCTGTGAATGTATTGTTCCTTTCAATCATCTAGTTTCTCACCTTTTCTAGGATCAGTTGAATCTATGTATGTCTGCTTGCTATATTTGGTTTCACATATTGTGAATTTAAGAAAGTACGTCACCCTCGGTGGCTAAAGAGACACTATACTCATTAACTTGAGTGTGAATATTGGTATACAGATATTTTCTGTAGATTGAAAGTTTCTAAGTTAACCATTGCTTATTTCACTTCTAGTTTGTCTGTGAGATATTGGTGCAAACTAAATGGACGTGCAAGGGATTAAGTCATTGTCCCACCATGATCTGCATTATTATTAGTTGATAGGCTTTTATATCTTTTATTATTAGAAGATATATTCCTTCCTCAACTTAAAGCATTAGCAACACTATTCTTGTTTCCCTCGACATAATTAATGTTGAAATCTTAATCTGATATCAATTCTAACCACCTCCTTTGCCTTGCATCTAGATTAGGTTAAATAAATAAATACTTTAAACCATGATGGTCTATTTTCAATTCAAAAGTTTTTTTCAAACAGATAGTGTCTTTTGTCCTCTACCATGTCTCAAATGAGATGATATTGCACATCAATGTGATTTGTCCATGCATAAAATGTAAGGTTCTTGGTCAAATTAATTGCACTAAAGGCAAAGTTAATCATCAAAATCATCAATGCATACTTTATTAGGGAGCATTAAAGGCAAAGTTATATTTAAGACTTGGCCTTTAATGGGAAGAGTCTATATTAGAAATTCACAAATTGGATTAGCTCCATTACTTCCACTTACTTAGGCATCATTAAGTTAATAAAATTTAGAAATAAATATTTATGGTATCTTTTGCATAGGCATCGAATTTAGCCATCAATATCTTGGAATTGAGTTGCATCTATGGGAGTTTAACAATTTTATTAGAAGAGACATTGTGTTGTTAAGAATGGCAAGTGCCATTTTGAACTTCTTATTCTTTTAACAGAGAATACAATCTTGGGTTAGTCATCCCATGGTTTTTCCCTTAACAGGGTTTTCCATGTCAAAATCATTGTGTTATGTGTATTGATCTTATTTCTTCTTTCATGGTTATGCATGCTTATATGTTTTGATACTGCACTAATTGTTAAAGAAGAATAGAAAGTTAAATTATTTAAGATAACTGATTCACCCCCCCTCTTAGTACAATCTTGGGTTAGTCATCCTGTGGTTTTTCCCTTAACAAGGTTTTCCATGTCAAAATCATTGTGTTATGTGTATTTATCTTATTTCTTCTTTCATGGTTATGCATGCTTATATGTCTTGATACTGCACTAATTCTTAACAACCTAATGTCTCTTCTAATAAAATTGTTAAACTCCCATAGATGCAACTCAATTCCAAGATATTGATGGCTAAATTCGATGCCTATGCAAAAGATACCATACATATTTATTTCTAAATTTTCTTAACTTAATGATGCCTAAGTAAATGGATGTAATGGAGCTAATCCAATTTGTGAATTTGTGAATTTCTAATATAGACACTTCCCATTAGAGGAGATCAATGATGAAGAGATAGTCTTGAAAAATACTTATAAGCAGTTGGAAAAAATGATGCGAATGGAGTATGATATGAAGGAAGTGATTATCAATGTGAATACCTATGTAGAATAGGACTACATCCATAATTTCTCTGCAATAAATCTATTTATCTATTACAGGAGATCAATGATGAAGAGATAGTCTTGAAAAATACTTATAAGCAGTTGGAAAAAATGATGTGAATGGAGTATGATATGAAGGAAGTGATTATCAATGTGAATACCTATGTAGAACAGGACTACATCCATAATCTCTCTATAATAAATCTATTTATCAATCAAATGATGAATGTGCCAGATACGACAGGACAGTCATCAGATGGAGGAGATCAACCAACAGTATGATGGGCATCATATCAGAAAATAGAAGCTTTCCACAAGCCTTAGATAGTCACGGGCCTCTATTCGAAGATTAACGGATCAGTGCATCCATTTAATGAAATGTTTTTCTTTTCATTTATAATTAGTTATCAAAAGTCATGTCTTTTTGAAACAGGTTTGTAGCTTGTTGCCTCTCGCATCTAAGAGAGACCAAGACCTGAGAGAAAAATGGAGGGTAGTAGTTCTTTCTGAAACATTTTAGGGGACTTAGTAAGAAGATAGATTACACCCATCCCACTCATCCACTTTCATGTTCCAAAAACTTTGCAATTAATATATATATATATATATATATATTATGAAGCAGTATTATGGAGAAGACTATACTTAAATGGTAACCTTTTTTCAATGTTCAACTGTTGTGTTAATTTTCATGTTTATATGCTACTGTACTATCTCGAAAGTGATTGAAAAAAGTTACAAATGATTTGATGATGATGATGATGATGATGATGATGATGATAATGATGCTTGTAATTTGGATGATGTGGATGCTTGTAATTTGCTCATACTATAATGAAAACCTTTTGCTTACAATTTTACAAATGAGAAGAAATCTATCAAATTCTGCTAATGCAAGAATAATGAGCTTACCAGTGAAAGTGATCACCATTGTTTCACAAATTAGGTTACCTGCTTCTTCCTTTTTCAAATGTTGTTAAAGGAAGAGATGTCTTTAAACATGTCATCAGGTATTGAAAACTGATGTAGTATTTTCCTATGTTCAGTGCATGGACTTCAAAGTCCTATGTCTAAATAGTCACCATGTATGGTGAATAGATCTTCAAATATTCATATACATTTCACTATAATAGCTAAGTGGGTATGTGAAAACTTGCATTGTTTCACTATGTTTGGTAATTGAGTACTCAAGGATTCAAACCATCTCACTGTGATTTTTAATTGTGAATGCAAAAACTCAATTCAATTCAATATACCTGCAAATTGGTTACACAAGGATTCAAATCAGTTCACTGTATTTGCCAATGGGAATGCAAGGATACAAATCATTTGCATATAACAACTATTGGAAAATTTTAGACCTAGGAGTGGATGATGTGGATGCTTGTAATTTGCTCATACTATAATGAAAACCTTTTGCTTGCAATTTTACAAATGAGAAGAAATCTATCAAATTTTAAAAATGCAAGAATAATGAGCTTACCAGTGAAAGTGATCACCATTCTTTCAAAAATTAGGTCACCTACTTCTTCCCTTTTCAAATGTTGTTAAAGGAAGAGATGTCTTTAAACATGTCATCAGGCATTGAAAACTAATGTATTATTTTCCTCTGTTCAGTGCATGGACTTCAAAGTGGACTATGTCTAAACAGTCACCATGTATGGTGAATTGATCTTCAAATATTCATATACATTTCACTATAATAGCTAAGTGGGTATGAGAAAACCTGCATCGTTTCCCTATGTTTGGTAATTGAGTACTCAAGGTTCAAACCATCTTGCTATAATTTTTTAATTGTGAATGCAAAAACTCAAATCAATTCACTGTACTTGCAAATTGGTTATACAAGGATTCAAATCAGTTCACTGTATTTGCCAATGGGAATGCAAGGATACAAATCATTTGTATATAACAACTAGGAGGTCTACACAATTGAGGGATGATGTAGAAAGGCTAGAGGATAAATGCAAACCTATAGGAAATTTATATAATATGTTAGGACACATTTGTTGTTCATGTGTGGTTATCTTGATTGGTTCCTTTTAACCTCTTGGTGCACAACTGTTATGTGACTATTGTTATTGTTGTGTATTACAAGATCCAGAGGAGGCCATGGAGAGAGGACGTGGATGACATAGAACTACTAAATCACAGAGAGGAAAGTGAGTGGAAGTAGATATGACAATGGAATCCGTAGATATGATAGAGGTAAGAAGAGAAAGCAACCTCAACCAAAGGAGGAAGGTGTTTATGAATTCACAAATGCTATAACATAGAGGTGATAAAGTCATTTTTTTGTCCATGAGGCCTTTGAGGTCAAACTTATTGGTTGAAAATGCACAGGAATGGTGATTAAATGTGATTCTATGATTAAGGGAAAAGTTTGAAAATTAGGTTTTGTGTTGGATAGCATATTCGTTGAAATGATATAATTGGTGTACTAAACATTATTTATTATGTTGTGTATTATAGGGGCCAGACGAGGCCATGGAAACAGATCATGTCATATCAAATGAGGACACAACAGATGAAGCAGGACATCAGGTACTCAAATTTTGACTTAACATAGGAAAAAATGATCTGATGGCATTTTGTGATACGTCCATCTTTTTTCAAAATATTATTGAAATTTATAATGTATTATCCAATCTTGACATAAATTAATGCATGTTGTTAATTATTTTAGATGGAGATTGGACCAAATGCAGAGCCTGAGTATTCAACTAGCAAAAGAAAAAGATATGTACGTGGACGTGGACCTAAAATTGTTAAATCACGTACACGACAGTGGGTAGAAGAGGATATGACAATAGATCCTGCATACACAACAAATGATTGCACTAAACAAGAGGTTGGTCAGGACTATAGTACATGGGATGAATACTTTGAGAAAATTATTATTTGTGGATGTTCTGTATGTCATGGAAAGAAATAATTCAAATGAACGATTGTACAAAGACATTACATATATGATGAGCTTCCAGTCGGTAGTATGCCTCCTACAATCGATTCAAATCCAATAGGAATTGTGGTAAGGAATTTTCCAATTTGATATAAATAACATGTATACTTCGTTTAAACATTATTTTATATTATTTAAATAACTAATTTTTTTCTTAATGTATACTTGTAGGATAAAGTTCTTGGTTTAAAGTTTCTTGGATCACCAACTTCTAGCCTAGAGGGCAATGATCATTCATTAGATGAAACATCTAACAAAAATATGTGCCAATATACCAGCTCCGAAGATGAGGAATTGATGAAAATAAGTAACAGAACAAGAACCAGTTTAAAGATACATAATTTGCTTAAAGACAAGGGGAAGGTGGACTACATACCCTCTGAGAATGAATGTGATGGAGATGATGACTTGCCCCTGAGTTTGAGATCAATTTACAAAGAGACATTTGATCATCAACTATATTACGCTTGGCCTAGTGATCAACAACTACCTAGAGTGTACAAGGTGTTTCAATTTTGGGGATACAACTACATGATATGACCCTCCAATATTCATGGAGTGAATCTAGGCCTCTTTGTCGTCCAAAATGTACATGTGGGATCTAAACATATAAACAATTTAGAACAAACCACTAGGAGATTAATGCCATATTATGGTCCATCATATTACAGTGGTGAATGTAGAAGGCTAGTAGAATATAAGCCTAGCATGTCAACATATGGTCTAAATTTTAATATGTATACACATCGTCTCCAATTGGAAAGTGGAAAATAAATGAATAGAGGTCATCTTATGTATATAGATGGATATGCATACACACACAAAAATATTGCAGGATTTATAAATAGTAGTAAGGGAAGGGACCCTATTGTAAGACCGAATTGTCAATTTGTTGAGGTTATAAATGATAAAGGTGGAGATATGGAAAGAGAGGTTGATAGATTGATAATGGTTGAGGATATTATGGACCTTACCATTGAGGATGAGTTATTGATTGATTAACCCTTCTTAAAACACACTCCTGCGCAAAAGAAAAGGGAAGAACAAGGTCTCCCTAAGGATGTTCTTAAGGGAAGAAAACTAAAGAATAATAAATGAGTGTGGAGTGATGTTTTATAAACTATGTTGTCAAAATTGTGTTTTCTTTAAATTATTCTATAAAAAAGGTAGTCTATAATATAATGTTCCATTATTCAATTGATGTATATATGTTCATACAATTTTTATTTTTATTTTTTAAGCAATATTTGATTATATTTCTTTGAAATTGATACATTTTGAATTTAGTGCAATTGTTGCCAAACATTAAATAATGCTTGCATTTGTGATAGGTAGAAGATGTTGATGAAACACATACTAATACCCAAGATCCAACTGGGTTATAAAGGTTTGCATGGGATGATCCAAACCATCCTTTAAACCATACTAGATAGAAAAGAGCAACATTGAAGAGAATACTAGCAACTAAGAAATTTGAATTGCTGATGAGATCCGCATACACTGATGACATGCCAGCTAGCCTTAATGATGATGATCATGATAGTGAAAATGCAGTGCATGAAGAAGGATTGAATGAAATCCGTACAGGTTTCTTTAGGGATGGAAACAATGATGACAATAATGATCATATGGTTGACAATAACAATGATAGCATGGGTAATTACCACCAACGTAATGTTGATGATAACAACCTGAAAGACTCCATCAAGCAAGCAAAGAAGACACTTGTGTTCAAATCAGGTGCAAGTAGAACTTCAAAACTGGCATGCACATTAATATTATTAGAAATCAAGTCACTATTTGGCTGGTTAGACAAAGGATTCACTACCCTACTAAAGTGATATGAAATCCATTTCTTACTTTGCATTATCAATTGGTGTACATAATTCATAAACATTCATCAACTTCGTTTATATTTCTTTAAGGGGATTTTAAAACCATATATTGTAGACAAACAGTCCTGTTATAGATTGACATATCAAACATGTTCATCATAAGTCAAACAGTCAATTGATTTAATCTCTGGCAATCTTATAGGGCACTAAAAACTAAAATATTCCCTGAAGAGAATGTGTTACCATCAACTTGCAGAGAGGCACGTCTGTTATTGGTTGATTTGGGGATTTAATATAAGCAAATTCATTCATGTAAAAATGATTGCATTTTATAAAGAGATGAATATGAAAACAAGGTAGAATTCCCTGTATGCAAAGAGAAGAGATATCATACAGATGTACAAGGTCCTATAGTTCTAAAGAAGGTTTTACTTCACATGCCAATTATACCTAGACAACAACAAATGTTTCGTTGCAAGTCACTTGCACAATTGATGAACTAGCATGCAAAGAATAGGAGTAAAGATGGATTCATGCAAATTCTGGACAACTCCAAATCAATGAAACACATAGAGGAAAAATGGCCAAGAAAATTCAAAGATAAACCCCGTAGTATCAGGTTTGGTCTTGCAATTGGAGTGTGCCCATTCTCTTTCCTAAGCTTAAATTATAGTGTTTGTCCAGTCGGATTGATAGTATACAATATTCCCCCATGGATGAGTGTTAGAAAGAAGAACCTTATGTTGACTCTCATTGTTCCAGGAAAACATTAAGTTAAAAACATGGATGTTTATCTTGCACCTTTTATTGATGAGATGCAATTGCTATGGAAAGACATAAGAATGTAAGACATATCACGTCCCCCATAAAATAGGTCCTTCAAGTTGTATGGTGTGCTATGTTGGACTATTCATGATTTCCCAGGACTTGGTGTTTGTTCTGGTAAGATAAAATATTTACATATTTACACTCAATTTATTTCCATCCCAGCTTTCATACTTAGTTTTATACTATTTTTTTGATGTTATGAACATTACTTATTGAATTGCAGGGCTTCAAACAAAGGGGATATTTTCATGTCCAAGATGTGTAGAACAATTTCAAGGGCGATATTCTAAAGATCTACATAAATTTATTTATGCAAACAACAGGGTTTTTCTACCACTAGTTCATAAGTTTAGAAATTGCCTCAAGAATCAATTTGATGGAAAAGTAGAAAATAGAGGCCCTACCATGATTATAGGTCTAGGTGATTGGCTTAAGAAGTATGAAGATGCTAAATTTAAATCTTGGGAGGATTTTTTTGATCGGGGTGATTCAATTGAAGAACTAGAACAAGTTGTAGTTAATATGCCAGAAGGAATGAAAATGAAATCCATATTTTATGAGCTCCCTTACTGGAAGGATCTATTAATATCTAACCTATTAGATCCAATGCACATCTTCAAAAATGTCCCAGATTCTATATTTTGACATATATCAGGCAAAGAGAAGGACACCTTGTCTTCAAGGAGAGATATTTCTCTTTCGTGTTCCAAAATTGATAGAAAACATTTGTGGCCAAATAGGAAAAATGAAACATATGCAGAAGATCCATGGATTTAAAAAAAAAAATAGCTAGACCAACTAAAAAATGTCATCCGTTCAATAAGGACACCTGCTAGCTATGGGTCATCATTGGCTAAAGCTTTTACAATTGATGGACATATCACAGGATTTAAAACACATGATTATCATAATTTTATGAAGGTACATATATCATCATTTAACATTTACTGGTAACATTGATTAAGTACTAAATATATTTTGATATTTTGTTGTGTTAGGAAAAATTACTAATGAACTTTTCATAAATGTGTTTGATAGCATATCATGCCATTGGCAATTAGGGGGGATTCATGTCTTACAATTGACTTAAGGAATGCCATAAGTTGATTGTTAGCATTTACAAGGCATGTGGTTATATGAAATTTTCATGTGTGAGAGACAGAGATATTATATTGCATTTTAATTTTTGACTAAAGGTTCATACTAATTTACTATTCTTATATTAGGTGGGTGAGCTCCAAGGAGATCCATGAATGTGAAGTGCCAAAATGGAAGAAGGAAATTGCAGAAATTGTATGTGTATTTAAGAAGGAGCTCCCTACAAGTTTCATGGACCTACAAGTCCATTTACTTATACACCTAGTCGATGACATTGAATTGGTGGGTGTCATATAAACGAGGTGGATGTTTTTTTTTGAGAGGTATATAAAAACTCTAAAAAGATATGTCCAACAAAAGGCACACCCAGAGGATTGCATGGCTAAAGGGTATGTATTGAATGAAGCATTTTTCTTCCTATGTGAATTCCTTGGTAAGGATTTCAAAGATGGACCACACTTATGGGATGAAGAATGAGCATCAGATATTATTGATGGAGAAAAACCACAATCTAATGGTGTTCAAGTAGAAATTAGTAAGTAAATTCATGATCAGTGTGGTTGTTTTTCTTGCAATCATTAATTTACTCTATAATTTATTTGTCAAATTAACAGCATGACATTTGGAGTTTGAAATAAACATGCTAACATGTAATAGGTGTAGACGAAAGTGCTATACTTGACAAGTTTATTTTGCACCACATGGACTTTATGAACAAATGAATCGATCTATATGATAAAAAGAGAGAAGAAGTGTTAGAAGTAAGGAGACAGTTTAAGAGATCAAACCCAAGGAATACTCCACTTCCTACTGATCTTCTTGGGGAATGGGGCAAAGATTTCACACTAGAATGGGTTACTGAACAAATTCAAAATCAAATAGAAGATGCAGCTATAGATTCAAACATAATAGAAGACGAACTCAACATGTCTAGAGGATGTGAAAGAAAGGTATAGTTGGAATTTTACAAAATGTTGTTTCCTTACAGTTTTGACACTATTAAATATTTTAATATTTGTCATTATATTTGTTTTCACTGAAATAAATGGTCTTTCATAGGAGAGGAAATATCTAGCAATGTGGTCATATGGTCGACATTATCATGTAGAAAGTGTAGATGTAAAGAGATGATCCTTCGATTTTGGCATCATGGTTTACTTCAAGCAATCCAGTCAATCAAGCTCAAAAGATAAGAATATAATTGAAGGGAATCTACAATATGTTGGGAAAATACAAGAAATTATTGAGTTGGATTACTGCTCTTTTCAATGTTGTGTTTTTAAGTGTAGATGGTATGAAGCATTTCAGAGGACATGAAGACATGATACCCATATTAGATTGTTTTCTATAGATTCCTCATGTTTCCTACTAGAGGATAAGGAGCCTTATGTTCTACCAATTCATTGTGAGCAGGTATTTCTTTAACTCATTTACAAGAAGAAGTAGTGATCATTAATCTATTAATTCATAGTTTATTGCAAATATATACATATTTTTATTAATCAATAAAATTTTTATACCATACGTCTAATATATGTATGTCGTTCATGTGCAGGTATTTTTCTATGAAGATATTTTGGACCCGAAATGGATATTTGTCATACATTATGATCCAAGATTAAGGCATGTATTTGACGTTACATTAGTGGATACTAAGCAAAACAATGATGGCCAACAAAATGAGAGAGAGGGATTAGAGAACATCAAAGAAATTGACATCCATGATGATGTTGAAGATGGTTATGTTCAGGCACAAGAAGACACCAATCCAGAGTTAGATGATGTTATGGAAGACAACAATATGAATGGTATAGAAACTGATGATCCAAATACATCTGGTAACAATATAGATGGTCTATAGTCAAATTTCAATGATGATGAAGATGATGCAGGTCAAGATGAGGATGATGATAATATTAAATACTTGAAAGAACATATGAACATTGACAATGATACACTTGATGACATTATAGCAGACAATAATGTTAATGACCAAGACTTCTAAATTTTTAGAATAATTTGCAATTCATGTTTAAAAAAGGATGATTCTTATGGCCTAAAATTTGTAATGCTTCAGTAATATTATTTGTGTCAGTACAAATTACCTATTGCAATATCCTTAAATTGTTCAATCTTTGGTATGAATTGTTGGTAGAAAAAATTAGGATTACTTGGATGCTTCTTCCATTCATTTTGTATCAACATATGTTCGTGAAGACACAAAAGTTAATAAAATATTAATGCACGTAACTCACAATTATTTAAATAAGCAACTTTGTTAACTTTATTATTTTTACATAGTTCCATTTTTATGTTGAACATAATTTTGAACATGTAACTGAAAATATCCACAGTAAATGCTTTATTGTATCAGCATATTCATTCACATAAGCATAGTATTGAGGCTCAATAACTGATATTCATTCAAATATAAGAAGAAATAAGTATGGCAAACATAAGAAAAATATAGAATGATAACATAGTCATGGAGTTACACCAGTGCTTTGTCATAGGTAGTCTTCTTAATAAATCCATGTTAATGATTCCCAAGGTGGTGTCAAAACTGAGAGAGGGGTGTAGAGTCCAAGCTTCCTATTTCCAATATTTTGCAATGCTACAAAGAATGAGAGACTTGATGTGGTTCTCAATTTGCACATATGTGAGGCCACTAGAAGTGTTGTTCAAGTGTTGCTAGTGTTTTAGTAATGTTGAAGTGTTGAGTTATTTTGGCATAGTATGCTTCCTAGATGAGTCTCTAGTGTGGTGTGGTGTCTAAAACATAGAGATACTTGAGCTTGTAGAGAAGCTTGTTAGACATGTAAAATTCACCAACCTATTTTCCTTGTAAGAGCTCAGTGTAGTTCTATGCAAAGTACAAGTCTGGTGGGTAGAGAGGTTCCCAGTCAAAGAAGTTGTGACCATATGAGTCTAACATTGTGGTGAGTGCATGAACTAGCTATTAGCTTAGGTAGTCAAATAACTTTTAGTCTTTTCCCTTCTCGTGATTACAGATAACTAGATGGAATTGTTGTAGACATGTCATCTATTTCATGTGGTGTACATTTTCCAATTTGTTCTAAGTTTGTAAGAATTGGAGTGGCTTGTGATCAAAGTGGATGATTGGACCTCCTTTCCCAAGATGTAGTGAGTGTTACAAGTATGGGCCTAACCTGCATTGTCATTGATGTCAACATACTCCTATTGCATTAATGATAATGATTGGATGAGCTGTGTGTTGAGGATATTGAGAAAATTAGTCTCAATCAAGAATAGTGAAGAACAGTGATGACAGTAAGACAAAAGTCCAAGATAGGATGAGGATCAGAGGATGTAGTTTAAAGGGTTTATAGATATGTGTCTTAAGATGGTTTAGTAGAGATTTTAGAGGTCCGTATGAAGATCTGAAGAAGTTGTGGCCGCTCAAATTAAACCGGTTCCGACAGATGTTCAGTGGTGACAGAGTGATACAGATAGGTCCGGTGAGATCGATAAATACATTATCCTATTCTGCGGATTTGAGGGAGTGTTTAGGAAGTCTTTGTGAAGTATCAACTCAATTGGTTCATGGTTTGAAGGTCCACAAGTATCTATTCCTTTGTGACAGTGATGACAAACTATGTTCTTGAGGTTTCGGATGAAGGAGAGAAGGATTTTAGTAAGAAGATGAAGTGTGGATGTTCTTGGTGATTCAAGCAATCTTGTGGAGGTCTTTGGATCGTGTCTAGTTCGTATTGGTGGTTCGCATTGGATTTGGAGCCCACAATTAAAGAATAACCTCTGAATGATGATGTTCTTCCTGAGACTGGCTGACCAGATGAGTTACATGTCTTGCGGATGTTCTTATGGATGTTTGCTGACTTAGATGATTATTCCTAAGTTGATGTCTTATTGAAATAAGGGGTTGCAAAGTCATTTCAAAGTTGTCCTTGTCTAGATGAGGGAGTGGTAGCAAGGAAGAGAGTGAAAGGTAGAGCAGAAGTATTGGGCTTAAATGGAACTGATTCAAGCATGGTGAAGATGCTATTTTCCAGTTCAAGTAGGTGATACTTATTCTTTTGTAGACAGTGTGTCTCTTGTAGGTAGTGAGCCTCTTGTGAGCAATGTGCTTGGGCAGTGAATCCTAATTGGCATGTGTCATTTTGTTCTTTTTATTCTTCTAACAGAGAATACAATCTTGGGTTAATCACCCCATGGTTTTTCCCTTAACCAGGTTTTCCACGTCAAAATCTTGGTGTCTTATGTGTTGATGTGTTTCTGCTCTTGACTTAATTGCATTATGTTTCATGATTGATATACTGCTAAATCACTAAGAGAATTTAAGTGTGAAATAGAGAGAAATTTTTTGACAACTGATTCACCCCACCCTCTCAATTGTGTGCCCTAAGTCTAACAATTGGTATCAAATCAAAGTTCCTCTAGAAGGAGCTTAACCACTTGAGGAGATCCAGGATGTTGTCTTATAAGAGGGATAGTCCAAAGTTTGATGGAACCAATTTTAATCTCTGGAAAGGTTGCATGAAATGTCACTTGCAATGTATGGGAATGGCGTACTGGACCATGGCTACAACACAGTATGTACCTCCACAGGGTGGTCCGAAGACCCAAAATGAAATCACAGATGCTAAAAACAATCTGTGGACTATAGAAGCGCTTCTAAGCACATTATTTGATTCAAATATCTCAAATGTTATTGACCTACCAACTATTTTTGAGATTTGGCAAAAACTAGAACTTTTGCATGAAGGAGACAAGTATGTTAAATGTGCAAGGTTACAGAGTTTGAAAGGGAAATTTGAAAATCTAAAGATGAGAGATGATTAAAATATTACTACTTTTATGCCAAGAGTAAATGAGATTCTTTGTGGAATTAGAAATGCTGGTGAAGTCCTAGATGAAAATGAGATTGTTGGCAAAATTCTCAGATCCCTACCTACTTCTTACAAAATCAAGGTTGTTGCCATTGAAGAATTCAGAGCCCATACAACTGTCACAAGAGATCAATTGGCTGGAAAATTTGCTGCATTTGAAATGACAGTGTTTGGAGATGACCCCCCCAAGACTAAATCTGCATTCAAAGCCAGTGCCTCTGTTAAAGGTAAACAAAGGTTTGATCTGGGAGAGAATTCATCAAGGAAGCTGTCATGGTATTAAAAAGCAAGAAAAGATCTGGAAGAAGAAGAAGTAGAAACTGCTCAACTTGAAACCCTTATTGCAAAGAGGCTGCCAAGAGGATCCGATAAGTATGAAGGGAAATTACCTTTCAAGTGTTTTAGCTGCAATAAGATTGGTCATTTTTCCTCAAGGTGTCCGGAAAGGTTTTCAAGGCTAAATCCTAACAAGCCAAGGTTCCAAAAGAACTATTACTATGCACATGAAGATGTTGATAATGAAGGAGTAACAGATGATGAATTAGAGATAGGAAACAAATCTGGAAATGAATGGGTGTTCATTGCCATCAAGGAAGAAGATCCAATGTCCTCTGTATCTGTCAATCATAAGACTGTGGAAAGCGCTCTGGCTGCCCAAGTTGAAGAGAAGGATGATTGGGTCATTAATAGTGGTTGCTCTCACCATATGACTGATGACAAAAATAAGTCCATAGATTTGGAAAGGTATGAAGGAGGAGTGGTAAAGTTTGGTGATAATTCTGCAGGCAGAATTAGAGGAAGAGGAACTATTTCTTTTGATGGAAGGAACAAAACCAGTAATGTACTATATGTTGAAGGTTTGAAGCACAATCTTCTCAGTGTTGGACAGTTGGTGGACAAAGGCTATGATCTCCAGTTCAAGAATGGAAAATGCAAGATCTTTGAAAGTTCTAGAACATAGATTGAATTCGATACCCAAACTAAAGCTAATATCTTCCACTTGGTTGGTACTGGTAAAAGTTGCTTATTTGTTTAAGTTGATCAGAGTTGGTTATGGCATAGGAGAATGTGTCATGTGAATTTTGATAATATTGTCAAGATAAGCAATACTCAAGTTGTAAGAGATCTTCCAAAATTGGTGAAACCTACAAATAGCTTGTGTAAAGAATGTCAGTTGGGTAAGCTAAGCAGAGTCACATTCAAGAGTAAGGAACTTTCTTCTACTGGATTATTGGACTTAGTTCATACTAATCTTTGTGGTCCGGCAAGAACCAGGAGTGTGCAAGGTGATAGATACTTCATGTTACTAATTGATGACTATTCCCAGATGATATGGGTAACCTTTATAAAAGAGAAATCAGAAGCTCTTGAGAAATTCAAAATATTCAAGGCTATGGTAGAGAATGAAACTGGATTAAAACTGAAATGTCTGAGGTCTGATAGAGGTGGGGAATTCACATCTAGTGAGTTCTTAGAGTTCTGTGAGAAACATTGAATAAAGAGATAGTTATCTGCTCCTAGGACTCCACAGCAGGATGGAGTAGTGGAAAGAAAGAACTGGACCATCCAGGAAGCTTCTAGGACCATGATGATGGAAGCAAATGTTCCTCATATCTATTGGAGAGAAGCTGTCAATACTGTAGTCTATACTCTCAATAGAGTTCAAATCAGAAACAATACCGGTAAGACTCCTTATGAACTTTGGTTTGGCATCACTCCTACTATGAGGTATTTCAAAGTTTTTGGTAGAAAATGTTACATTAAAAGAGATGAAGATCTAGGAAAGTTTGATGCTAGAAGTGATGGAGGAATATTCTTGGGTTACTCTACTCAAAGCAAAGCATACCGGTGTTATAACAAGAGACTAAGAAAGATAATAGAAAGTACAAATGTGAAGGTTGATGAGGGAATTGAGAAACACCCAAGGTTTTATGAATATGATGAAGATGATCAGAATGGTGTTTTGATTCAAGGAACCCAAACCTCTTCTAAAAATTAGATTCAAACTGATCCGGTAAATCAGGAAGAAGAGGTAAGTCTAAATGAGTCTGATCAAGAAGCAGAAGTGCAAGAAACTCCCAAAATTCCAAGGTATGTAAGACTAAACCACTCTGAAGATCAAATCATAGGTGACAAAAGCAAAGGTGTGCAAACTAGAAGGAGAATTGCTCAAAATTCAGATGAGTATTGTCTGATTTCAAAGATTGAACCTAAGACAATAAATGAAGCCTGCAATGATGAAAACTAGACCAAAGCAATGGAGGAAGAGTTGATGCAAATTGAGAAAAATCACACTTGGGATCTTGTTCCCAGACCTAAAAATAAGAATGTGATTGGAACCAAATGGGTCTTCCAGAACAAACTAAATGAAGTTGGTGAAGTAATCAGAAATAAAGCCAGATTGGTCTGCAAGGGCTATTCTCAAATAGAAGGAGTTGATTTTGAAGAAAATTTTTCTCCGGTGGCAAGAATTGAAGTAGTTAGATTATTTCTTGCATTTGCTACCTTCAAAGATTTCAAAGTATATCAGATGGATGTCAAGTTTGCCTTCCTAAATGGTGACTTGGAAGAAGAAGTGTACATTGAGCAATCAGATGGATTTCAATTGTTTGATCATGGTAATATGGTCTGCAAGTTGAAGAAGGCACTGTATGGATTGAAATAAGCTCAAAGAGCCTGGTATGAAAGATTGGATAAACATCTTTTGAAGATTGGTTTCAACAAAAGTACTGCTGACAGTAATTTGTACTTCAAAATTGATCATGAAAACATCTTGATTGTTGAAGTGTTTGTTGATGATATCATTTTTGGAGGAAGAGATAGTATGTGTAAAACTTTTGCAAATCAAATGAAAAGTGAATTTGAGATGTCCATGCTTGGTGAAATGAATTTCTTCTTGGGACCGCAAATCACTCAAATAAAGAAAGGAATCTTCATTTCTCAAACCAAATATGTGAAAGAATTGTTGAAGAAATCTAGGATGGAAGACTCAAAACTAATGAATACTCCCATGGCAACTAGATGTAAATTAAGCAAAGATGATGACTCTCCTAAGGCTGATCAAACAAAATACAGGTTAATGATTGGAGGACTATTGTATCTTACTCAAACTAGACTAGACATTATGCAGGCTGTTGGTCTTGTTGCTAGATTTCAGGCTGATCCTAGAGAAACTCATGTCATGGAAATCAAGAGGATTTTTAGATATCTAAAAGGGACAGTTGAGTATGGTCTATGGTATCCTAGAGATCATGATTTCTCTCTTCATGCATATACAGATGCTGATTGGGTAGGAGATGTGGATGACTAGAAGAGTACCAGTGGTGGAGCATTCTTTTTGGGGAAGAGATTGGTTTCTTGGCTAAGCAAGAAACAAGAGGCAATATCTCTGTCCACAACTGAAGAAGAATATATTGCAGCAGCAGGTAGTTACACTCAAGTATTGTGGATGAAGCAAATGCTAAGAGACATAAGAGTGGAGTATGAGAAGCCTATCACAATCTTCTGTGATAATTCAAGTGCAATAAATATATCTAAGAATCCGGTGTTGCATTCAAAGACTAAGCATATATCTATCAAGTTTCATTTTCTAAGAGAGAAAGCACACAAGAATGAAGTCAGATTGGAGTTTGTGCCTTCCAAGGATCAAATTGCAGATATCTTTACTAAACC
The DNA here is from genome assembly GCA_027924645.1 of Cunninghamia lanceolata. NCBI lineage: Eukaryota > Viridiplantae > Streptophyta > Pinopsida > Cupressales > Cupressaceae > Cunninghamia > Cunninghamia lanceolata. The sequence goes on along the minus strand of BSBN01000112.1, from coordinate 15,894,365 downwards.
TCTACCTAAGGACTCTTTTGAGTATCTCAGGGAGAAGTTAGGGGTTATTGCCCCTCCGGTGTTGAACTAAGATGCATTGTTGTGCATCAATCTGATGGATATCACAGTCACATATTGTGGTTCGGATTGATGTTGGGGAGCTTCTACTCAGGGGGAGCAGCAGGTATGATTCTAAAGTGGTAGAAATGCAAGTATGTGCCCTTTTCCATTGATGTCAAAGGAGGAGAAAAGACATGTGAAAAACAAGTGGTTGCTGATCAAAGGGGGAGTAGTAAAGGGAGAGAAGACATGTGAATGGTTGTTGCTAATAGGGGGAGTTGTGACAGTGAGGAGAAGTTCTCGTCTTGATGGTTAAAACAATTTTTCACATCATATGTTGCCATCAATGACAAAGGGGGAGATTGTTGCAAGTATGGGCCTAACCTGTGTTGTCATTGATGTTAACATACTCCTATTGCATTAATGATAAGGATTGGATGAGTTGTGTGCTAACGATATTGAGAAAATTAGTCTCAATCAGGAACAGTGAAGAACAGTGATGACAATAAGACAAAAGTCCAAGATAGGATGAGGATCAGAGGATGCGGTTTAAAGGGTTTGTAGATATGTGTCTTAAGATGGTTCAATAGAGATTTTAGAGGTCCTCATGAACATCTGAAGAAGTTGTGGCCGCTCAAGTTAAACCGGTTCCGGTAGATGTTCAGTGGTGACAGAGTGATACAAATAGGTCCAGTGAGAAACAGAAATACATTATCCTATTTTGTGGATTTGAGGGAGTGTTTAGGAAGTCTTTGTGAAGTATCAACTCAATTGGTTCATGGTTTGAAGGTCTGCAAGTATCTATTCCTTTGTGACAATGATGACAGACTATGTTCTTGAGGTTTTGGATGAAGGAGAGAAGGATTTCAGTAAGAAGATGAAGTGCGGATGTTCTTGGTGATTCAGGCAATCTTGTGGAAGTCTTTGGATTGTGTCTAGTTCGTATTGGTGGTCCGTATTAGAGTTGGAGCCCACAATTGAAGAATAACCTCCAAATGATGATGTTCTTCCTGAGACTAGCTGACTAGATGAGTTACACATCTTGCAGATGTTCTTATGGATGTTTACTGACTTAGATTATTATTCCTAAGTTGATGTCTTGTATAGATAAGGGGTTACAAAGTCATTTCAAATTTGTCCTTGTGTAGATGAGGGAGTGGTAGCAAGGAAGAGAACGAAAGGCAGAGCAGAAGTATTGGGCTTAAATGGCGCTGATTCAAGCATGGTGAAGATGCCATTTTCCAATTCAAGTAGGTGATACTTATTCTTTTGTAGACAGTGTGTCTCTTGTAGGCAGTGAGCCTCTTGTGAGCAGTGTTCTCAGGTAGTGAGCCCTAATTGGCATGTGCCATTTTGTTCTTTCTATTCTTCTAACAGAGAATAAAATCTTGGGTTAATCACCTCATGGTTTTTCCCTTAACTGGGTTTTCCACGTCAAAATATTGGTGTCTTATGTGTTCATGTGTTTCTACTCTTGACTTAATTGCATTATGTTTCATGATTGATATACTACTAAATCACTAAGAGAATTTAAGTGTGAAATAGAGAGAAAGTTTTGGACAACTGATTCACCCCCTCCCTCTCAGTTGTGTGCCCTAAGTCTAACAGTGAGATCATTGCTTGATGGCTTGCATGATGGTATACAACTCCTTTACATGGGTGGAATAGCATTGAAGCATGTCATTTAAAAGTCATAGAGTGGTACAAAAATCTCTAATTGCATATTTCCTTTAAGAGGATTCCAAACCTCTGACATTCTAACTGAAACATCTCAAACAATCTGTTAGGTCACAAAAATGCAAGTTGTTAACCCTAAGAGGTTGCCAAGCTCTCTTGACATTTTTGGCTAATGACATAGGATAGATATGGCTAAACTCACTTCACTTTAGGCTTTGCTAGACCTAGGTTGGTGTACCTTAAAAGATATTGCAGATTTTTTGTGTAACCTTCACAGTGGCAAATGGGTGTGAAGTAGATGTAAGGGTTGGAATGTATTTCTAAGGTTAAGGTTTGCAAATATGAATAGGGTATGAAGATTAATAGTAAATTGGACCAGTACTTTATCTATTGGCAAAGAAATCAAGAGTCAATGGTGTAATGGATCTTTATATTGACTTAACTCAGATTGTTAGGCAATTATGTAAATCTGTATCTTATGCAGATGTGCAAGAATGTTGAGGTACAAGATTCTTCTTATAAATCCCAATGATATTTCCTCAAATTGAAATGACCTAGAAAAAGGATTTTAATTCTAATAGGGAGGAAACCATAGATTTTTCAAAGGATTTTAACCCTGGGTAGAGACCAATAAACACTGACTACTCAGCCATATCTAAATCAACTTCCTCAAAAACCAATCACACAGATCATATAGTAACAATAAATGTATACTAAAAAATTAATGATATCCTTGATATATTGACTTAAACAACTTGACAAACCACTTTGGAGACAATCATGCAACTCATAAATATTAACATCAACACAATAATTCAACATCAATTTTGGATCCACCAACTAACTCTGATTCTTTTTATTAATTTAGCAATTCATTCTGGTTTGAAAACATAGATAGATGGAAATGGATTCTTTGAATACTAATTTTATATCAAATATATATCTCTGAAATAGATTGGATGATCTCCCTCATAGTAGCCTCGGTATCCTATTTTATAGGATAAACAAGCTTCGGGCTTGAAACATTGTACCTTTTCATAATAACATCTTTTGGTAACTAATGCATAATTAAGAAACATAAATGGCAATAAAATCTTATGCAACGATCTAATTTTGGCTCCATTAATCTCCATCGAGTGACCCATGACTCAAAGGCCTGGCAAGGTTGTCCTCATCTCCATAATACAGATTGATACACCTGCATTGCTTGACAAAATTGTACTACTTTTGCTTCATCACAATGCTCTAGATACAAATAGATTTATTTGACTGATATGGTCGATGTACCCTTGATCATCACATGGATCAGTCTCAAGTAAACTGCTCATCAATGATTCTAGACTAAATATCTTTCCCAAACATGTATAAGTATTCTCTATCATCCTTTCCTCATTATTTACATTTTCAAGTAGTGGTGGCAGTAACTGACCCAGTTCATTCCTCCAAGTGTCCTTGTCTTTTAGGTTGCCCTCATCATTGAAGAAGTTGGGAAATGCCAAATCAATACATTGATCAAAATCTTTCAAATCTACTATTAATATACCATTAAATCTCTCATGTTCTTTCATCAATTCATTATATCGTTTGAGCACTTGTTCCTTAGTGCTAGCTTTAGCATTCAACCCTTCCTTTGTTTCCAACATTCTGAGGTGTAGTCTTTTATGCTCTTGGTATAATTGATGTGTTCTAGTGTGCAAATCCCAAACCTTATCACTATTTTTCATCATGTGGCCAAACCTTCTTTGAATCAATTCAGAGGCCATACTATATTTGACAGTTTTCAATTCAGTTTCTAGCTGCTCACTTTTCTTTTGATTCTTTTATGCCTTATACTTCCAATCATTCACATCTTCCAAGGCCTCTATTACCCTTTGATCACCTTCTAGGTATGGTGAGTAGTTGCTGAATGAAGGCAACTTGTCTCTGTGCAAATCAATCTCTTGTCTCAGCATAGCATTTTCTTTCTTATATATATTATTATCTTTGATTAATTTCTCAATTTGTGCTTTAGTAAACCTTACAACATTAACATATAAATCAACAGTGTCCATAGGATTTGTATCCTCAATCCTTTGTATCAACAGGTGACCCAAAGATTTATTAGGATCATCAATGATATGTGGTCATACCCTGATCCTCTTCTGATATCATCCATTGCCTCTATGTTGAGTTTCAACTTCTTATCTTGATTTCTATTGAAAGTATCAAATACAATGGTCGAAGCCATGTCCCATCTAGGAATCAAAATCACACCTGCTTCTTGTAACAAGGTCCTTTCCCTTTCTAGAGTCATTATCTCTAATTCATTGTCGATCTCCTTCTGAAGCTCAAACAACACCTCATCCTGTATGTCAAGAGTGATATCTTTAATTCTCTTCCTAGCTTGTTTGCCCTTGTATTCATATAAGAAGGCTTTAAACTCAAGTGTTTTGATGAAATCATCATCTGATATGAATTTATTATTGGCCAGATGCCTTATGTCTTTTGATATATCATTTGGTGCTTCCACGGTGACATCTTCTGTTTATATAAGTGGTTCATACCCCTCAATGGTTGGGTCATAACTTTGAACCCCTTCTTCAAACTCTCCCTCTCCTTCTGCAATGTTTGTGTCTGCAGAGAAACTTATATCTAGTGTGGGTTGACGTGACAAGTGACCCAGGGGTACTTCATACTCAGCCTGTGCATCTTTAAGTTGTTTTCCTTTTTTTTAAATACATGAAGGGGAACATTCTTGATCAGTTCTGGTGTATGAGTAATCATAGTGTCCAGCCTCTCGATAGGATCATCAATATCCTAGAAAATCTGGTGTAGGTGGGGTTTTGGGCTACCCTCCAAGCCTATGCTAACATGGTATGGTACAAACTTCTTCTTTCTGCTGTTATAGTTTCATCACAATTTCTGATTAAATCTTCATCAACAAATAGGACATGATGATACCCCTTTAACTTCTACTTTGTTTTTACACTATTTATGAAGTGTTCTAGATCAAAATTTCCTCTTGCATTTCTGAAAGGTAATCTAAATTGTTCTAATTTACTATCAATTAATTGATAACCTTTGTCAGAAAGTACTGTGAAATCTCCAAAGCATAACTTCCTAGGCATAAATGACTGTTTATTGTGATTCTTGAGATGCATGAAGTCTGAGGAAGCTAATTGCCTAACAATTTGTAAGTATGCAACTCAATCTGGGCATGTCTTTGCTACCAGGAAGGGTGGCCCTTCATATCCAAATACTCTTATCATAGTGCAATCTCTAAAAACATACCAATTGCCTCAATTATGGCTGAATTTTCCCTCTTCATGTCTATCTTTTGGTCTAAAAAAATTCTGTATTTCCAATGAAAAATGGTGGTTGCAAGGATGTCCAAACCATTTGAATATTGGTTTCATAAAAAACTCTTCAAAGTATAAATAATGGGATCTATCACATCTGCTATCCCAAATAGCAGTCCACATTTGCATAGGTTTTATATCTCCATTGATGTCTAGGTCTCTTACCCTGAGATTTCTATCCCATAAGCCCATACATTGTCCTTCATATAATACCATATGCATAAATAAAGAATAATGTCTGAATTTACTTCCTCCATTCTTAATAGACATTAAATCATTTTTTATATTATATGCCAGGTATTCAACATAATCAAAATACTACGCATCATGACTCTGTATGTCCGCAGCTAGGACCATGGGCACAATTACCATGAACATGGAGGCCTAGATATTCCCAATATCTGGCAGGCAAAGTAATATGTGTTTTTGAAATAATCTTCAAACAATTCAGTTGAGTAGGGTGGATCTTCACCCTTTGAAAATACCCTAAGTTGGTTATTGTCACCACGAGGCCTATGCAAGGGTAACTTCCATCTCTTATAATTGATACTCATATTGCGGTACTCAACCAACAAATCCTTGATTCTGAATTTCTTGTCTAAACTTGTGTCTAACTAAAACACTATGGCTATATAGTCTCTGGTAATGGGGAAGAAACAAGTCCCATCATTGAATTCAATATAACAAGTCTTAGGGTTATATTTCTCTGCAAGAAACTTCATCAACTGGACATTTACAAACACATTTAGGAATACTAATTTACCCAAGTTTAGCCACCATGGGTTTGAAATGGGTTTATGCCTATGCATGTTTCTATAATGGGAGATAAAGAGATCATACCCTATGACTGGTATCCATATATCCCCAATTTGCTTGTATAAATCTTCAAATTTCTCAGCATGTGGGTTTAGTTGGGAATTTCTTCTGGATTTTTATCCTAACCCTAGACATTGGTCTAGTAGATCCCGGTTTAGTTGCCCATCCCCAATTTTTTGTCTTTTACTCTTTGGGTTCTAAATTATTTCTTCTATATTCTATCACTATGTCTTGATTTCAACTCTATGATTTATAAATGTAGACTAATCTATAAAAGAACATTCGTAGTACTTACTTGACAAATCACTCTGGTCTCGAATTGCTTATTCATCCACGCCCTGCACTTGTTCTTTGCAACGCCCTCTAAATTCCCATTCAACAATCATAACTCGGTGTAATCAATGGCATTTCTTGTGTTTCTCATATCATCGAAGGAAATTTAAATGTTTTCAAAAATAGAGCATTTGATCGCCACCTTTATGTCTTGTCACTTTATTTTGAGGTGATGTGTTTTGCAATCTCATTTATTGTTCAAGATTTTGATATGACCCTAACTGGAGTTACTTCAATAATATGAGTCTCCTCGAATAAGAAATCACCCTTTTGATATTTTAATTTCTTTTCGTTCCCTTTTTAGAGAGACCCCAAAAACCCTCTCTTCGACATAGTAGAGTTTCTTCAAAATACCCTTTACATTATCTTTTCATCAACAAGACCCCTTCTATCAGTGAGACTCTAAACCATATCACTTCGATATCCTAAATCCTTTAAAGGTTATCAATATTTTTGTTTGATCATCGTGACACATTTTGGTGTCACACCGAAGTGCCTTATCTATTCAACTTTTAGGGTATCATGAGACTACTAAATGACTCTTGCCGATATCCCCTGTCTCTTCGATTTGGTCATTACTTCAGGTTTTGGTGTAATTTTCCTTTTGTCTGCTTGTGCCTTCGGGTCATCGAAGAGACTGTATATTGAGTCTCCTCAATGTAGTAACATTTTACCAATGTTAGCTATAGTGATTTTTTCATCAAATATTTTACGGTTGAGGTATAGAATGTAGGGCTAATAAGGGAATGGTGATATTTTTTGGGTTCAAGTAGAACATATTATTAGGGATTATGGTGGGAATGGCAAAATTTTAAAGTCTAAAATTTTGATCCAACACAATCCATAGAGGCTTAGAGGTACAACGCTAAAGTCGGTGCTAATTTAGACATTAAAGTTGGTGCTAACTTGGGCGCTAAAGTCGGCTCTAATTTAGGCGCAATTTGGTGCCTAATTTAGCACCTACTTGTTCTAATTGGTGCAAAAAATGCCAAAAAAAGCACCATTCCGATAAATAGCATCAACTTTTTCAAAAAATTAGAGAAAAATACATTAAAACAGTGGGTGGAAGCAAAAAAAGGGGCTAATCACATGGATTTGTTGTAGTGAAATCATATCATCATGAAAAAGATCAATCAACCTCAAGAGGTATGTTTTTATGCTAACTTGTTTGTTCACTGTGTAGGTATAGGAAAAGTAATGTTGCTGATTTTTAGAGATTTAAAACATGTGGAGAAAATGTGGCTCCTACAAGGGTTGAGCCCATCATGTTTTCCTTTTCTATTCATTTGAAAAGGATATCAGATTGAAAGACAAGATGCATCATTCAAGATAATATCATAAATCATACCATTCAACTTGTAAAGAGTGAAGTCATTATGATAAAGTGAAGAGGAGTAGTTGCTCCTATAAACCATGCCCACTTAATAACAGACTGTAAAAATCATATCAGTCATGTTCAAATGCTTCATATCATGTTACAAAAGAAGCAGTGATTATGAATAAGACTTGTCAAATTGTTGAACATAGGAGTACAATCATGTTAATGTACTTTTCTTTATTTCTATCATCATTGAAATGTCTTACTATTGTTCATATGAATGCTATAAGCATGACAGTCATCTAGGAAGGTCAAAAAATTAGAAAAAAATTGCACCTCAGATGTGATAGAAGTACAAAAAGTTGTAATGTAGGATCAACTGAGAAAGAGATTCCAAGACTGTGATGGAGATGATCAAATAACAACATCATAAAGTGTAGATTTACATTAGGTGAAGGCTACAAGAGCAATTGTGAAATAACTGACTGTCATGTATATTTCAGTATGCAAAAGGTACAGTGTCCTTGTTACAAAAGAGTATAAATGATGAAGCATGTCATGTTACAGCCAAATCATAATTCATCTTTATTCAAGTTGTGTAAGTTATGAAGTAACAGCATACAGGAGATAGTTCAAGAGAGTAAGTACAACCATGCTACAGTATTGAAACATCTTTCATACAAATGCCAATGTTTAGGCCCTTAATGACAAAGACATTTCAAATACTAAGGAACTAAATGTCACTTTGGACCATGAAAGAAATAGATCAACCTATCTAAAGAATATCAGACAATGATACATAGATAAATACCAATATTATTCCATGTGCAAGACAAGTCAAATTAGCTACAAGAGATAAGAATAATAAGCTACAGGTGGGACAAAGAAAATAGTAGGATCAGATGATAAAAGCATAGTCATGCCCAAACAAACATGGTCATGCCATTTATAGTGAAGGAACCTTGAAGGGTATTTGAAGATCTCAAAGATAATGCCAAAGGCATCAATAAAGAGAATAGTTACATCATGACTACAACAGTCAGGAACAACAATACATGTTAAAATCCTTTGGGGTAGCACATCATGAAACAACTTATATAGCCATAAAAAGATACCAAAGATGATAAGTCAAGTGCAGATACAAAGATGTCATAGTTGTGACATAAGGAAGGTTTCACTATTCAAAAATGTTAAAACCATATGTGTTTTCTTGAAACCTTAGGTGCATGATTCTTGCATACAAAGAGAAGGCTTTTGTTCTCAAAAATGCCAAAACCCTTTGTTATATTTTTTAAAAACCTTACAAAACCTAGTATCTACAATGGAGCTGGGTTATAGAGAAGGCATATACAGGCATGATTGTGAAGCAGAAGTATTATTTTCTTCAGGGAAATAATACCCATTTAAAAACATTTTGGAACCCTTATCATTTTTTTCACAGACACAGTGAAAAGAAGATGAGATACAAGAAAGCCGAATAAGCAAGAAGACTCACCTCATTGTCTTAAATGGAGAGCTCTACAGGCCCTGAATCCATTATTTGAAACTCTCTAAAATACAAAGTTATAGTTGCAGAAGAAGGCACAGAAACAAATAAAATATTTGTTAAAAAATTGTAATGAATACACAGTTGCCATGGTCGTGGCCATATAAAAAAAGTTGCCAGTCAAAAGCTAAAAAGACATGCTCATCTTGTTCCTGCACCAAATTCCATAAAAATGCCAGAAAATTGACTAAGAGAAGCCATGGAAATGGCAAGGAAAACTAGTGAAGACAAAACCCTAGCGGCGACCAAGTGAGTTGCAGAGCAGAATTCAAATGATGCAAAATGTAAAATGAGATAACTTTTAGGGTTAAGTTGTTGCTTTTTGTTCAACTAGCATCTTCTTTTTCTCTCATTTTATTTACTTTGCAAAAAAAAAAAATCATTACCTTATCCATCGGGGTCAAGACTTTAGTCTTGAGAGATTCCTAGTCATCATGCCAAGAAGGGGCCATGGGCTGACAGTCATGTTTCTTTTTGTATTTGACTTTGATAAATTCAAAGGGTGGATCATTTTAAGATAAGGCCTTGGTGCCTTTTTTTTCCCTTTTATCATGGAGGCCGACTAATGATGTGGTCGAAATGTCTCATGTGAAAAACATGGTCGAAGATACCTTGAAATCATATGCAGCGTGGTTGAGAGTCAAAGATTCTTCAAATCATGCATGGTGAAGGTGTAGTCAAACTCTTTTTATACCTTATGCATTTTTAATGTATCAAAGGTCAAAGTAGGAAGATCATATGAAGGCATGGTGATATAAATATTGCATGAGGATTTTGAAGACAAGTGAAATACAAAGTTGATAAGGTCAAAAACAAGGTGGCAGAATATTACTACATGGACAATGCATGTATAAGGATAAGGTGAGGATTTTTTTTAATACATTATCAAAGACAAGGTGATATGAAGACAAAGTGATATATGCCTTGAAACCGATTTGGTCACCTATGAGAACAGGTCACATGCCTTAAGGGACTTTTGCAAAGATAGATAAAATATAAGCCCCATAGGCTTTATTTTTTGCAAAGACTATATCATGCCTCCAATTTTTTTATGATTTTTTATAAGAAAATCAAGTATTGTAATTGAAATGTACTTGGCAAAGTAAGAAAAATATAAAGTCTTATATTTTTGCATTCAAATCAAATAGGGATAGAATAAAATTGCCAGTGATGTAAAGTTAGTTTTAAAGCAATCATTTATAAATTGCTTTTAAAACTTAACTATTTTTAGGGAGTTAATAGGCTAATAAAAAAAATTAGATATTCTTTTTCAATTTGTTTTATTTAGAGGTAGATATGAATAAAATTTGAGATCTCATGGGCAGAAGAAAGCAGATTTGTGGTGGGAACACATCAGGGAGTCTTTTGGCATCATGATTTGATAGTTTGGACTCTTTTGAGAAGCTTTTATTTGTGCTTTTCTGAGTAGCTCAAAAATGGACTTGGAGTCTATTTTTAGGAGCTCTTTTTCAAGCTTTTAGGGGAAGATAGATTTCATAGCATATATCTCAAATATCCCTTTCTTTTTATGGACTCCCAGTTCTAGTTAGAGTTTTGTAGATATAGAGGAGAGATCAGAGTGTAGAGATACCAGGGTCTTCCTCTCACATTGAGAGTGTTGTACTCATTTCATTGTACTCATTATTCCTTCAGATATAGAGCAACAATTTTCCTTCATTTTTGCCTCTCTTTTGAAGAACTGATTTGATATAACACCGTGATAAGCATTTATCCTCTATTTTTTTCTTGGTTTTGTGATAAGATATGCAAGTTTTTTTATTCAGGTTGCATGCTGTGTTTAATCAAACCTTCACACAAAATATTTATGAATTGGGTAAAATAAGAAGTCTTGTGAAGATCAGTGCTTTATGGTCTGACTGTGAGTAAGATCTGACTATACACCACCTAGATTACATTTCAGTTTATCCTCCTATCCATTTTCCCCTGCAAGTAATTAGATTAGGAAAATCATAAGGAGAACTAGCTCACTCTGGAGATTTCCTCTCGAAATAGATCACCCACAATCTGGGAGGGTTTCCATGTTTCAATAGGTAGTTAAGTTTCTGTGAGTTTAGCAGGGTGCATACTTGATTAAAAATAGTTTTTGGCACGCCCGGTGGGACAAAAGCACATTCTTTCCTCTGTTGTTTGGTATGCATAGCAAGGTTTCCAGCATTTCAAAGGTAAAATCAACATACTTGGTGACTCAAATTTCTGGCTTTGCATGCAGATCCAGTGGACATCACATGAAGAAGATCACATATTGAAGGATCAGGTGTTTTCTTTAGTATCAATAGTCTTCAGAGGCAAAGTTATCAAACACCCTAGCAACTCTAAGTAAATGGTCAGACTGTATCCTTTTGCTGCATTTAATGGGGGCAACCCATTACAAATTGTTCATCATGATGACATTCCAGTTACAGCCCTCAGAGGACTACCATATTTCACCAAAGAGGATCACACTACAGCTGTTCAACACATTCAAGATGTGGCAACGCTGTATTTAGTATATAATGTTACCCAAGAGAATGTAGCAATCAGACTCTTGGCTACATCGCTGAAAGGGAAAGCTTTGCAATGGTTTTGAGAACTCACAGCAGACTCAATCACATCATGGGATGATCTGGGAGATGGATTGTACAAACATTTTAAGGACAAATCTGATCTTTTATCTCTGCTACAGTAGTTGAGTACCATCAAGAGGCATTCACACAAACATACGTCTAATTTCAACTACCGCTTCCAGAAGACTTGGGATAGGATCCCCTTAACGGTAAGGCCTACACCACTGCATGCCTTTTTATTCTATCTTAGAGCTTTAGATAACAAAATATCAATTATGATTTAGGCTCTGGGTGGATCTACCCTTCCCGATGCTTTTGAGATTGTTGTTAGAGAAGAAAACTATCTTATTCTAGCAAGGAAAATAACCCCAAGGCCTCCCTTACCCATGTTTCCACAAATCTAGTAACCTGAGCCTATGACAGTTCCCCTTTTAGTTGTTGTCCCAACTGTTCCAACCATAGAACACCAGGATTCTACTCAAGAGACTATTGTTCCAGGTCCTTTTCAAGAATTACTTAAGCTTAAAAATACAATTAAGAGCATGGAAAATGAGTTTGTTAATTTCAAGAGGTAAATTGGTCAAGAACATAAGCCATGCCAGGTCTTGTATCAACCTAATTAGCCAAACATGCCACCCTTCCAAACTGATCCATAGGCCCCAAGAAGAATTGTAGCCCTGAGGTAGTTTTTATGAATTGGCAAAGCCCTAATTTTTGTGGTCTGAATTATCTGCAAGGCCAAGAGATGGGTTTTGAAAGCAAGCAGACTCCTTAGGAGATCAAAATCCTAAGTTTCAGAAGTTCTGACTTTGTTCAGGAGTCTGCCTGTATTCAAGACCAATCTATTAGTCCTCAGTTTTAGCCATATCAAGAATCCAAACCAATTGAAATCACGAATGTCAGGACAACGGTTGAGAAATCAAATAGAGAACAAGAAGTTACTATTGTTTGCCCTGCAACCCCGACTAATTATGAGCATAAGGAATGTGTGAGGGAAGTTGATTCAAACTTGGTCCTGAACCCTATGCACTTTGAGTCATTTGAAAAATTTTCTAATGCTTTCTATAAGATGAATCAAAGGAGGATGCAGAGATTGGAGGGCAAAAGTCTTCAATTGCAAAAACACATTACTTAGAAAATGGGGAATAGACCGGAAGAGGGAGATGATGTAGTTTTCTTGTTTGATCAGCTATCCAATTATGTTGGAAATGATGAAAACAACATGCAGAAATCCCACTTATCAGTAGATTTGGGACAACCGATAGGTGTTACAGAAAATGATGCACTGTTGTTTCTAAAGAACAATGATAAGATTGCCTCATTTCAGTTGGAAGAGCAAAGAGGAAGTTTGGTTTCAAAATCTAACATGCTTGTTTTGCATGAATATCTTGAGCACAAGGTTAAATTAGATCAGATCATTTATGAAGATGAGACATTTTGTTTATTCTCAGAGCTCCCATTGTATTATAATGAAGAAGCTGACCTAAATGAGACTAAGACACCTTGCCTTGACAAGTAATCAAGTCAACCAGCTAAAAATGATCAAGCTATCCAAAATAACTTCATGATTGATTGTTAGGATCCTAACTGTTCGACTTGTAGGGACATTGCCACTCTGCTAATTTCTTGCAGCAATCAAAAGCCAATAGATGAGGAGGACATCCATGACACAAAAGAGCTTGAAATTGGTGTTATACAAATTGAGGGTATGTTGAAAGCAGTTAGTTTGTTATTTGACCACCTACCTTCATTCATTGGCAAAGAGACTGTTGTTCCAAAGTGTTCTTCATTAACTAATAGGGTGTATTCTGAGCCTAGTCCAACTCTAGTTAAGAGCCTATTTAGAGTTGATACCTTCGGCAGGCTATTAGCAACTCTAATGGAGGAGGATGATCCATTGACTGAGGAGGAGGAAGCCACTTGGTAGGGTATCATGCAAGGTACAGGTCATGCCGTTGTTTCCAGTCCAAAACCTTTGAGAGGCTACCCCATTAGAGATTTGACCAATCAAGTGACCGATAGCTTTTAGAGTGTTTTCAGTACCCCCAAGAATGAGATTGCAGACAAGGAGCAACATATTCAACTTGCCCATTCATGGTTAATCAAATGTATACCTAAATAATATCAAGTGTTTCAAACTTTTGATTGTATTCTGTAGGTTACAGTGCATGAGTTTATAGGGTGTGTTCTTGTGTTTTGCTCCATATTGCCAGTTTGTAAGCATGAGAAGCATCCTCAGTTGGTTAGGAAAGGCAATTATTTCACCCAATCAGTGAATGGTTTTGTTTGACTAGCTTCCTTGGCTGGTTAGAGTAGTTTACGTTAGTGTTTTCAGTCAATAAGTGCCCAGTGCACATTTACTTTTAGTCAGTTTTGTCTCCCTAAGTGTTGTTGCACAAGTTTTCTAGAAATCAAGTCCTATTAGTCCATTTTTAGTTTTCTGCTATTGTTTGAACTAGTTGGAGTGCTGAGCTTCAATGCTTTCTAAGTTTGAGAAAGAGTAGAGTATGACTCAATGTGGTGCAAGGGCACCCCTTCAACAAGTAAATTATACACCTAAGGGAGAAGATTAAAGTCTCAATATGTCTTAGGCATATTTTTATTTAATGTAATAAGGTCTATTTGACCAATATCTATTATAGTAGTTTTCTTCTAGGTTTCTGTGCAACTTCCTAGGACACTTGTCGATCTGTCATGACAAGGTTGTTAGTTTGTTAAGAGTTTGTTAGTTGGTTGTTATTTCCCAGCCGCTTGGAATTGTCTCCCAGCTGTTGGGAACCTAGTTAGTACTACTCATAGTAAGTGGATAAATAGCCTAGATCTGATCGATTAGAGATATATAGAGAGGAGATGTCAGACAGAGCAGTAGTTGTGAAATCAAGTTGTATAACTGTGAAATCAGATACTTGTATGCATTTTTGAAAATAATAAGAAGATCCTATTTGTGTTATCTTCCTAGTTTTCAAATTCACTGTGTAATCAATTTTCTACTTTGGAATCGAAATGGGTTCTTAGTCTATTCCACCGGTTGGATTACTTCATAATCGGTGGAATGGCTATATATATTTGTTTGTGTTCTTGTTTTGCATTTTTTATTTGTTCGTTTCATGTTCATAGGACCATTTGTAGCATGCTTTGATAAACCCTAGCATCCTCATGTGCTAGGTTGGAAAAGTCTTAAAACTGTGTTAGATTGACAGAGAGAGAGTTCTGTGCAATCGCTGAGTATAAAGTGGATCAAAATAGTGAAAATCTGTGTGTTTTCAATAGACATATAGATTGTGTATATATTGATTTTGTATGCAAGATATACATTCTGTGAGTATATCACTATTGCATATTCCTGTGTATATCACATTTGTCCATCACAGTTGTATGTGGAAAACATACATTGGGTTTATATACAAAGAAGTCAGCGGTCAACTTTCCTTGAAGGCATATTCAGTGAATGCATGTTTGAGTTGTATGTTTTTGAATGCATATTGAAATATACATTCCACAGATACATCAGGTTAAGATGCAGAAAAATACCACTAGCAAAGGTCAAGGAAACCGACAGTAGGAGGTTGTCGTTTGTGTGTCCCGATTGCATATAGCACTTATATGTTGAAACATACATTTTTCGTTGATACAAATATCAACCGATAGGAGCGGTAAGAGGAACCAGCCCGGCACGTCAGAGGTTGTATGTACAAATCCAAATGTATTAGGGTGACTGTAAGCATCAGGGTGAAACCTATTGAGGAGGGCGATAGCATATGTGTTGCCGATAGGTAACAAATGCAAAGTGCATTCATCGATATGAAGTATGTGATTGGTGGAAGGATTTTGAGCTATGCCGATGGGAGAAGTCATGGTGATAGAAGTGTCGGAGACATGCCGATGTGAAATAGAACTTCGGTGTGAGAGGAATTTGGTCAGCCGATGAATGTGATCTCACTGATGGGTAAACATACAAGGTAAATGTATGTTAGCGAGTGATTGACAACCATTTCGCGCATTTTTGTTGGCATCTCTGCATCACAATGCCTAATGGATATTCAAGGCAACTGGTCCTGATGCTTAGTAGGAAAGTATGTAGTAGAAGTCATCAGAAATGTTACCAATTTTTCAACACAGCTCAAAAATTAGCAGAGCTGGTATTGTTACTAAATTTTGTTCAAACCTAATTTAGTTAGACCTGATTTGTAGATTGTTTCAAAAGGAGTAAAGAAAACTTTTAAGTTAATGCAATCAGTGAATGTATGATGTCTTGACAAGAGGAAAGCAATGATCAGTTGTCATGATAATTCAACAGTCCAATTAGGACTGTCAAACCATCATGACAAATGAATGTCCAATGTTAAGAATTTAGACAGTCAATGAAAGACAATTGATCTAACTTATTTTTATCTTTCAAGTTATAGGACAATTTGGTTATTCAAATGATATTATTTCAGTGTGGAAAAAAGGTATTCATTTGAACTGTCATTTCATATCATTTTTGAACATATATCAGTTTCAGTTATTCTATCCTATGCATTTGATTTAAAAGAAACATACACAAATCAATTGTATAAGGTAAAGTAACTGATCATGTTTAAAGAAATGTTTAAATGTGTCCCACACAAGCCGTGGGAATGACTAAACTAAGCAATGCAGACATATGCAAGCTATAGATCTGATGATAAAAGGAAATGGAAAAGAACATATGAGAATATTAAATAGCCATCATTGCCTTTTGTTGGAACGTTGATGCCCTTTGTTGGTGGCTGGTCTTCATGTCATATCTTCAAGTTCCAGTCATTTCAGTGTACCTACAAAAATTGGAAAAAAGTCCTATTAGAAGCTTTGGATATTTGAGGCTATCATATGCTTTTATCAACAGACATATCAACTTGTAGACAATATCCATTTCATGTGAAGGGATCAAATCAAACATGTGCAATAAATCAGATCATCATTAGAAAGATCAATCAACTTAGAGAGGTATGTTTTTATGCTAACTTGTTTGTTCACTGTGTAGGTATAGGAAAAGTAATGTTTCTGATTTGAAGACACTAAAACATGTGGAGAAAATATGGCTCCCACAAGGATTGAGCCCATCATTTTTTCCTTTTCTATTCATTTGAAAAGGATATCAGATTGAAAGACAGGATGCATCATTCAAGATAATATCATGCATCATAGCAGCCAACTTGTAAAGAGTGAAGTCATTATGATAAAGTGAAGAGGAGCAGTTGCTCCTATAAACTATGCTGACTTAATAACAGACTATCAAAATTAGATCAGTCATGTTCAAATGCTTCATATCATGTTACAAAAGAAGCAGTGATTATGAATAAGACTTGTCAAATTGTTGAACACAGGAGTACAATCATGTTAATGTACTTTTTTTTATTTCTATCATCATCGAAATGTCTTACTGCTATTCATATGAATGCTATAAGCATGATAGTCATCTAGGAAGGTCAAAAATTAGAAAAAACCAAACCTCATATGTCATAGAAGAACAAAAAGTTGTAATGTAGAATCAACTAAGAAAGATATGCCAAGACTGTCATGGAAATGATCAAATAACAACAACATGAAGTATAGATTTACATTAGATGAAGGCTACAAGAGCCATTGTGAAATAACAGAGTGTTCTATATTTCAGTATGCAAAAGGTATAGTTTCCCTATTACAAAAGAGTATAAATGATGAAGCATGTCATGTTACAGTGAAATCATAATTTATCTTTATTCTTTGTGTAAGTTATGAAGTAACATCATACAGGAGATAGTTCAAGAGAGTAAGTACAACCATGCTATAGTATTGAAACATCTTTCATACAAATGCCAATGTTCAGGCCCTTAATGACAAAGACATTTCAAATACTAAGGAACTGAATGTCACTTTGGACCATGAAGGAAATAAATCAAACTATATAAAGAATATCAGACAATGATACACAGATAAATACCAATATTATTCCTTGTGCAAGACAAGTCAAAATAGCTACAGGTGGGACAAAGAAAACAATATAATCAGATGATAAAAGCACAGTCGAGCCCAAATGAACATGGTCATGGTATTTATAATGAAGGAAACTCGAAGGGTATTTGAAGATCTCAAAGATAATGCCAAAGGCATCAATGAAGAGAACAGTTACATCATGACTGCAATGGCCAGGAACAATGGTACATGTTAAAATCCTTTGGGGCAGCACAGCATGAAACAACTTATACAACCATAAAAAGATACAAAAGATGATAAATCAAGTGCAGATACAAAGATGTCATAGCCATGACATAAGGAAGGTTTCACTATTCAAAAATGTTAAAACCATATGTGTTTTCTTGAAACCTTAGGTGCATGATTCTTGCATACAGAAAGAAGGCTTTTGTTCTCAAAAATGCCAAAACCCTTTGTTATATTTTTTGAAAACCTTACAAAATCTGGTATCTACAATGGAGCTGGGATACAAAGAAGGAATATAGAGGCATGACTATGAAGTAGAAGTATTATTTTATTTAGGGAAATAATACCCATTTTAAAACATTTTAGAACCCTTATCATTTTTTTTGCAGACATAGTAAAAACAAGATGAGATACAAGAAAGCTGAATAAGCAAGAAGACTCACCTCATTGTCTTGCATGGAGAGCTCTACAGGCCCCAAATCCATTATTTGAAACTCTCTAAAATACAAAGTTACAGTTGCAGAAGAAGGCATAGGAACAAAGAAAAGATTTGTTAAAAAATTGTAATGAATACATAGTCGCCATGGCTGTGGCCATATAAAAGAAGTTGCCAGTCAAAACCTAAAAAGACATGCTCATCTTGTTCCTGCACCAAATGCCATAAAAATTCTAGAAAATTGACCAAGAGAGGCCATGGAAACGACAAGGAAAACTAGTCAAGACAAAACCCTAGTGGTGACCAAGTGAGTTGCAGAGCCGAATTCAAATGATGTAAAATGTAAAATGATAACTTTTAGGGTTAAGTTGTTTCTTTTTGTTCAAGTAGCATCCTCTTTTTTCTCTCAATTTTTTTAACTTTACAAACAAAAACAAATCATTGCCTTATCCACCAGGGTCAAGACTTTAGTCTTGAGAGATTCTTAGTCATCATGCCAAGAAGGGGCCATGGGCCAACAGTCATGTTTCTTTTTGTATTTGATTTTGATAAAGTCAAAGGGTCGATCATTGTAAGATAAGGATTTGGTGCCTTTTTTTCCCATTTATCATGGAGGTCGACTAATGATGTGGTTGAAATGCCTCATGTGAAAAACATGGTCGAAGATACCTTGAAATCATATGCAGCATGGTTGAGAGTCAAAGATTGTTCAAATCATGCATGGTGAAGGTGTAGTCAAATTCATTTTATACCATATGCATTTTTAATGTATCAAAGGTCAAAGTAGGAAGATCATATGAAAGAAGGGTGATATAAAGATTGCATGAGGATTTTGAAGACAAGTGAAATACAAAGTGGATAAGGTCAAAAACAAGGTGGCAAGATATTTCTACACAAGCAATGCATGTATAAGGATAAGGTGAGGATTTTTTTTTGCATGATGATACTTGCATAATACATTATCAAAGACAAGGTGATATGAAGACAAAGAGATGTATGCCTTGAAACCCATTTGGTCACTTATGAGAATAGGTCACATGCCTTAAGGGATTTTTGCAGAGATAGATAAAATATAAGCCCCATAGACTTTATTTTTTGCAAAGACTATATCATGCCTCCAAATTTTTTATGATTTTTTATAAGAAAATCAAGTATTGTAATTGCAATGTACTTGGCAAAGTAAGAAAAATATAAAGTCTCGTATTTTTGCTTTCAAATCAAATAGGGATAGAATAAAACTGCCAGTGATGTAAAGTTAGTTTTAAAGCAATCATTTATAAATTGCTTTTAAAACTTAACTATTTTTAGGCAGTTAATAGGATAATAAAACAAATCAGATATTCTTTTTCAATTTGTTTTATTCAGAGGTAGATATGAACAAAATTTGAGATCTCATGGGCAGAAGAAAGCAGATTTGTGGTGGGGACACATCAAGGAGTCTTTTGGAATCATGATTTGATAGTTTGAACTCTTTTGAGGAGCTTTTATTTGTGCTTTTCTGAGTAGCTTGAAAATGGACTTGGAGTCTATTTTTAGGATCTTTTTTTCCAGCTTTCAAGGGAAGATAGATTTCACAGCATATATCTCAGATATCCCTTTCTTTTAGGGATTCCCAGTTCTAGTTAGAGTTTTGTAGAGATAGAGTAGAGATTAGAGTACAGAGATACCAGGGTCTTCCTCTCACATCGAGAGTGTTGTACTCATTTCATTGTACTCATTATTCCTTCAAATATAGAGCAGTAGTTTTCCTTAATTTTTGCCTCTTTTGCAAAACTGATTTGATATAACACTATGATAAGCATTTGTCCTCTTTTTTTGTCTTAATTTTGTGATAAGATATGCAGTTTTTTTCTTAATTCAGGTTGAATGTTGTGTTTAATCAAACCTTCACACAAAATATTTATGAATTGGGTAAAATAAGAAGTGTTATGAAGATCAGTGCTTTATGGTTTGGGTGTGAGTAAGATCTAATTGTACACCACCTAGATTGCATTTTAGTTATTTATTTTAGCTTATCCTCCTATCCCTTTTCCCCTACAAGTCATTAGATTAGGAAAATCACAAGGAGAACTAGCTCACTCTGGAGATTTCCTCTTGAAATAGATCACCCACAATCTGGGAGGGTTTCCATGTTTCAATAGGTAGCTAAGTTTCTGTGAGCTTAGAAGGGTGCATACTTGATTGACAACAAACTGCAACATACCCTTTACTTCTTGGATTTCTTGGGATGGGTTTGGAACAACAGCTTCTTGGGCTGCAACTTGATATCCTATTGCTAGAACAGGAGAGACAACATCTAAAGGGGGTAATGACATAGGTATAGGTGGCTATACCTCAGGAAAAATTGGCACAAGAGGCCTTGGGTCTATTTTACTAGCTTGTATGAGACATTTTTCTGCTCTAATAGCTATGTCATAAGTGTTAGGTAGTGTAATTCCACCCAGAGACTGAATCATCATAGATATCTCACTATTTAAAGCTTTAAGGAAATACAAAAATGCATGTTGAGGTGAAGGCCTTACAATCATTGGAATCCTATCCCAAGTCATCTAGAAGCGGTAATTAAAATCAAACATGTGCTCATGTCGAGCCCTCTTGATAGTACTTAACTATTCCAGCAAAGATAAATGATCAGGTTTGTCCTCAAATTGTTTATGTAAACCATCACCAGGCTAATCCCATGTTCTTATGGAGTTCACTGTAAGACTTCTAAACCATTGTAAATATTTTCCTTTCAGTGAGGTCACCAGTAGTCTAAGTGCTACATTCTCTTTAGTGATATTATGTACCAAGCACAATTTTGACACATCTTGAATGTGCTCAATAGCAGTGGTCTGATCTTCCCTGGTAAAGTATGGCAAACCTTTGAGGGCTGCAACAGGAATGTCATCACGCTGAGCAATGTCTAATGGGATGCCCCCATTAAATGAAACAAAAGGGTACGGTCTGACCATTTTGTGTAGTAGGCTAGAATCATATGGTAGTCATAATATGAACACTAAGAAAGACACCACCAACCTGGGTCCTTGTAGATTCTTGGATTGTTGAAACTAGCTGATACATGCTTAGAGTTGCCATGGTGTTCAATGATTTTGCCTCTAAAGGTTGATAATACCGAAGCAAAGACCCGATCCTTCAATATGTAATTCTTTCATGTGTTGTTCACTAGATCTGCTTGAAAATTAGAGATTTGAGTCGCCAAGTATGCTATTTTTTACCTTTGAAAGGCTGAAAACCTTGTTGTGCATACCAAACAAGAAAGGAAAAAATGTGCTTGAGTCCCATCGGTCATGCAAAAAACTATTATCAATCAGATATGCACCCTATGCTAAGTTGTTTGACTTAATTATCTGTTGACACATGGGAACACTCCTAGGCCTATGGGTTGCCTAAAAATTGGAGTGAATCTCTAGAGTGAGCTGGCTCTCCTAATGATTTTACTAATCTAAATGATTTGCAGAGGGAAAAGGTGAGAAGATGAACTAAACTGAAATGAATAATTGAAATTAACTCCTAAGGTGATGCATCAATACTTAAACTCCTACCAAATCTTACTCGCAATCAGTCCACAGAACTATAACTCTCACAACCCCTTGATTATACTTAATTCATTAATATTTTACATGAAAGTTCATCTGAACACAACATGCAACTTGAATCAAATAAAATACTTGCATACCCATCACAAAAATTAAGAAAAAATAGAGGATAAATAACTATCACAATGTAATATCAAATCAACCTTGCAAATGAGTAGAAAAATGGGAAGGAAAATTGCTGCTTTATAAACTGGAAGGAATAATGAGTATTAAAACTAAAGTACAACTCTCTCAGTGTGAGAGGAAAACTCTAAAAATCTCTGAACTTTGATCTCTCACCCCTATGAAAGAACTAGCTATCTCCAATATAAAGATCTCCCAGAGCAAAAGTTGGAAAAGCTCCTAAAAATAGTTATTTTGATCCATTTTTGAGCTCCCAGAAAAAGCCAAAGAATTAGCCTCCAAACTATCTCCAAAATGTGTGTAAAAGCTGCCAAAACCTTTTGTCAAGTGGCCCCCACCAAAATCTCTTTTAAAAAATGCTTTATTTGCTAAATAAAAGCACCAATTTGTCTTCATCTACTCAATTTCATCCAAAGGAAATCAAGAAAGATTTTGTCTATTTTACTAGCTTTAACTGCATTTAAAATAGAAATTATTTAAAAGCAATTTATAAACATTGCTTTAAATAATGCTTTACAAAGATTTTATAGTTTTATTTTTTCGCAGAAAATAAAAATACAATGCTTCATCACTATGCCAAGTATATTACATTTCCTGTGGATATATGATTTTCTACAAAAATCATGAAAATTATGAAGGTATATTAGATAATTTTGCAAAAATAAAAGGCTATAAGGCTTTTTTTTTTCTATCTGGCTTTGCAAGATATTGTCAGGGCATATGAGTTCATCTCCTATCTTCAAAAGAGACTAAAATGGCTCTTAAGGCACAATGCATAGGCATTAAGTATGCCAAAGGGACCTAAAGGCATGTGATGTTCTAAGGTGTGAAGACTTAGGTAAAAACAAGGTAAATTATAATACCACAGGGTATTAGTGAGGCCTTTAATTTTTAAATCAATGAGATAAAATAATTAAGTCGAGTTAGGGAAAACATGGAACCCTAACCCAAAAGCATTTGAAGCCCTAGTTTTTCGCATTCATTTCATAGTTTGAACTTTGAAAGAAAACAACTCTACCTCCAGGTCGCTGCCATGACTAGGGTTTGGACCTGGGAAACTTGATTTTCTACATCTTTCTGGAGGATTTTAATGTATTTCATACATGGGATTAAGGAAAATGGCCCCTTGTTGCTATTTTGGATGTTGAACTTGAATTTTTGAAGTAAAATTACCTTACTGAGGTCCGGCTGAGTTATATTTATCTGATGCATTATCCATTATTTAAATTTCCTATTAATATGCCTGAGGCCACCATGGTAACTAGATTGTGCTTGTTTGAGACGTCATGAGGGCAATAAAACTCACAGCCCTATTTGTATCTTCCTTTAGAAATCATGGTAAGCTTTTATCTTTCGACTACTGTGTTGTTTTCTTCATTTCTCATATGAGCTTGGGAGACCACGAATGCACCATTTTTTATTTGGTAGAAGCAAAAACACTATATTTTAACATGGTCACAACCATTATGACTGATCCTTCACCATTTCTAGACAATGAATAAACCCCTTTGGGTTTGAAGACCTCCATTACACCGTTCAATATGAGCATATCCAAGTACAAACCTGTAACTATACCTTCATGGCATTGGTTTTATTACCTACAAAGAAAATAGGTTCTCAGGCTGCGGCTTGCTCCCTATATTCCTTTTGTCTATTGAGTATACTCTTATTTGTATGAACTCAAAACTCCCCAATGATTCTGTCTGTGTCTTATTGCATGAAAATCCCAAGTGGGTTCATTGTAACTGGGCCGCGGTTATTTATGACATCTCTAGGCATCTCTTTTGTTAAAATGAACTTAAAGTATTCATTTTTTGAGTATGATAGTCTCTCTGGAAATGGTTTCTTAATTGATTATAATTGATATTTTCGTGGCTGCAACTAAAAAGAAGATTCATCTGATATTTCTGCATGTAGCTTGTACACTGAGGCTACGACCATATACATACTCATTTTCTATTTATTTCTTGAGTATTTTGCATTGATAGATGAGCCTATATAGGCCGTGACTATAGTGGAAATGATGAGCACTACTCCTTAACATATGATTTTGAAACCCTCGACCCTTTCTTCTTCTCTATTACTCTCATCTTTAAAACTCCAGATGTGAACAAATGCATTATACATTTCTTTGATACAGGTCTCTGCTTCTCTTAGTGCTCTATAAGATCATTGCTTGATATTGTTGTTCCTGTCACTTCTGAACATTGTTCTTTCTAACACCCTCATGAGCTTGGGATAGATTATGACTATTCATTGTTGTTCATTCCTTTGGGTGAGGGCTTAAATGATACACTTGACTACTATATATATGATTGTAACTTTTCTTAAGACCTTATGACAAAACAACCACTTTTACTTCAACTCCAAGCAACTGAGATTCACCAGAAGCATGAATGAAACCTCAAAACATTGATATGGAAAGGCTGAATGATTTATAGCCTCACAGTCAAGCTTTCTTTATGAAGTTACCTTGCAATGATGAGTTCTTCAAGGGCTGTGTAAGATGATATGACAAAATGTATGAAGATTCCTCCTATATCACTTCTTGACAGAGCTCTTCATTACAATCTAATATTATGACAATAATCAGGTATAAAGTACCTTTCAAATGTCATAAAACACCCTTCTCTCTTTCCTATACCACCTCTGTTGTGCTCTACTTGATGGATGTGACAAAGATTTGATCATTTTCTTTGATTTATGTACACTTTGAATGACATGCTATTTTCTATCTGGTTTACTGTACTATATCAAATATGTTTACATACACTCTTTTATATCTATCATTCAAATGTGGCACTTCTATTCATCCTGTATGACATGACATACTATGGTTGTCCATCACTGTATTTGGCTTGTACCATTCTTTACTGCACTATATTTTCTCATGAGCATCTTGTCTTA
This sequence comes from Cunninghamia lanceolata, assembly GCA_027924645.1. NCBI lineage: Eukaryota > Viridiplantae > Streptophyta > Pinopsida > Cupressales > Cupressaceae > Cunninghamia > Cunninghamia lanceolata. The sequence goes on along the minus strand of BSBN01000112.1, from coordinate 15,869,507 downwards.
TGTTGTGCCTTGCATCCTAGCTCATAAAGGTAGCACCTTGATATGTTGTTCCATTGTTGTCCTCATACATTTGATCAATAACTTGATACTTCAAAACAACAAAGAAAAAATGCCTGTCTCAGTTTCATACCTCATCGGGTAGCCTTCTAAAGAGCTCAATGCTCATTGATGGCTCTCACTTCAAATCGCTTTGAACTGATAGTCATATATAGATATTGAGTTTGGAGCTCATGTACTGACCTGAGGTAGCATGCCTTCAGTTGACTGTATTCTATCTGAACAATGAGAACATGAATTCCTATATCATTCCCCTTGAGACTCAGGGGTAACATGCTAGGCTCAACCCTCATGGGAGCCCACTTAACACCACATGTTGAATTGGTCTTCAAAATAGCAACATGATTTCACCTATAATTGCATATGAAACAAACACATTAGATAAAATCAGTGAAGTATAATGATTGTTTCTTTTCAATCTCTCTTGCATGTAAAAGATATGTATCTGACTTAGTGCACTATAGGCAATGTATTATGCCTTTGCTGATAGGCACATAGCGAACTCATATCTGGAGCTCTTACAAATATCTTTCAATCTTGCAGGTTATTATGAAGATCAGGAGCAAGGACAAAAGGCAACCTCAGAAACTGAAGACATTGAATAGGCAATGATGGCTATGATCCTTCCCCTTCCTATTTCCAGATGCATATTATATTTCTTATATATGTACTAGTTCAGCTATTCCCACAGCTTGTGTGGGACATTTGATCTATCATGTTAAATCACTCAATGCAATGTTTATTTCTTTTGTGTATCTCATTTGTAAAATGAATAATCATTGTAGTGAAATGAAACATCTTATCTCTTATGGAAATTTCAAAGCAAATGAAGAATGATCTGAAAATTCTATTCCTCTGTTGAACAACTAAACTACAACATAACTGAATATCTCAAACACTCCAACTATGCAAACAAGATAACATGCAAATGTTAAAAATTTCCTCATCTAAAATGAACTTAATGCACCAGCTCTACTAATTTGAGTTGTAGAGAAAAATTGGTAACAATTACAAACATTTATTTATAGAGAAACTTTGGCCAAAGTGATGCATTTGTCTCTACATGCATTAGTCGATTCATCGTGTCTAGATTGTGTAACCTGTTAGAATGATCATACTTAGCTAGAAGATTATCTAGAGTTGTATGGTCGATTGAGTTATGTAAGACACAACACTAGTACTCAGATGGAAACCTGTTGGTTCCTTCTGTCTATGCTCTTCGTGAAGGGTAGGGCCACTTCCAAATGGAAGATGAGTGGGGGACCACTAGCTTGTGGTTGGAGGAAAAGCACTCAGTTGATGCTCTCTCTGTAGAAAAAGAATCGCCGAGACTTGTGAGATAGATACCAAGATTCCAAATGCAATATACTTTGTGATTGACTTATGATTTTCATACTTATGTAAAAATTATTCATTTTTCCAAGAGCAAATTATTTGAAAAGATAAAGTGAAATGATTTCACTATGATTTCATCTTTGAGTATATTTTATTTTCAAGGTTGAAAAATATTCAGAAAAGATATGCATTTAATTCTGTGTGATTATGCAAATGTAAAAAAAATTCTCTCATGGTTGAACATGTTCATTTACTTTCTTAGTAAATCTTGTGAGTAATTCCAAGTTGTATGAGTAGGTATGTTACATATGGTATCAGAGCTATCGGGTTCAACACATGGACCTAGGAGCTCACTATGAGAAAAATTGTCAACATTTAGGAGATTGACTAAGGTTTTAAATTGGTTTTATGCCAAATGGCATGGAGAAGAACCAAGAAAATTGTTAGGAAGTCTATTTCCCAGAACTTACCCAAGATAGTGGTTAAAAAAGAACCAACTAAGGAGGTAAAATTCAAAGAACATATTAACTATCCTTAGGGTGCATGATTGGAAGACTTTGAAACATTGGATGGCACTCTTAAGCATATTTGACTAGAAAAGAAACAATGAAACAAAATGGCTAAGAAACCCATTATTCCTACTCATCTAGTTAAACCGAGTGAACCGTCTACTAGTCGCAACATGTCATTTCGGTTGTGATGCCACTGTTTTAGGAAAATAGGTGTTGGAGAAGTGCCTGCGTGTACATCTACCCTCTAAGTTTGTTTTACGAGATTCAAATGGGGAAGAGGAACCTGAGGAATGTCCTTTAATTGATAGTGACATGTAGTCTTGTTGTGTTATTCATCTAAATAAGGATGTATTTATACCTAGAATAAAATATAATAAAGATGTGATTGTTTTGTACAAATTTGAGTATTATGAATAGATTTTATGATGAATTTTGAATTAATGAGATGCATTATTTCTGATTTCTAATTTATAACTTAATAGGAATATCAGGTGTGATATAGAGTATCATCATAGTTTGAACTCAAACAAATCTTAGAGATAGTCAATGAGAGTCAAATCCTTCTGAAAACCCAATGACTAAGATGGATCAGATATTGACCATGCTGCATGAAACCAAGGAAAGGGTTGAAAACCTAGAACAAGAAGTGAGGAGCCAAGGCATACCTGAAGGAGAAAAAGAGGACTCACATCAAGGAGATGATGATTATGTCCATGAACCTAGTACTCATAGTGAATGAAGGGAGGAAGTTGTTGAACACCTGGAATACTTAGAGGGGGTGAATCATTATTCTTTTAAACCATTCATACATTAAATATCCAATCCATTTAGTAGAATCACTTGCAGTAAATGAAATAAAACATAAAGCATGAAACAACCACACATAACACATGAACACCAGGATTTTTTGTGGAAAACCCAAAATGGGAAAACCATGGTGATGATTAGCTCACAATATATTATAATTGGTTATAGTATATTTATAGAAGTGCTCACTGCAGGTAGACTCACTATCCAAATGGACTCACTACCCACTGAGAAAAAGATAGAAGAAGAGTTGTGGCTCACAACCTAGTTTGAATGGTTACAATTGCATCTAACATATGCATGGGATACAGTTCTAATGAAGCTCATTATATTGACTTTATACACTTCATCTGATTCTGATCTTACAATCTTCTTTCCTCTACTATTGCATTACTCTGATCTTGTTCTCAACATTCACAACATAAGTTCATACTACACTAATAGAATTTGCATGCATACATATCTATACATCTCTACTACTTCTTCGAAACACCAAAAGGATCTATATGTATCCATATCAATTGTAACATAAATTAGGTCAACCTAATTGGATGTAACATACAAAATATACTATATGTAACTTGTCATCTCAAAACCTTCCACACATGCTTCACGCCAAGATCCAAACCTTAGAACAAATTGAAATAGGTCGGTATGGACCTAAAATAGCTCCCACATAGCTTTGCAATGCTTATTTAAACTTTGTATATCTTCACAACTATTAGGTTGGCTATTCAAAGGACTTAATGCAAAATCCCTTCAACTATATACCCATATTTGGACACGTGTATCTTGAAATGTCATACCAACTAGAATTCATATTCTATTGACATCTATCAACATCTCCTTAAAACCACAAAGCCAAAATCCAATCCGCAGAGAAATGTGGACCATCTTACTCACATGCACTATACAGGAAATGACTATGTTCTATTAGGCTGAACTTCTTTCATTCATAACTTCCAAACCATAGGACAAGATCAGATGCAATTATAGAATTAGATGCTTCTACCAACCAAAAATAATATACTAGAACCACAAAGTAAAGTGTTCATTTCCAGACCAATGTGGACCCAAAAAATGGATGCTCTATAACATAGAATTACTAGAACTGACACTCAGTCAATTTCATCATAAGTCTCTTTACCGGATCAAACCTTCTTGCAAAATTGTCTTTCATAGGATCAAACCTTATTACAAAATTGTCAAGTTAATAGACATTTTGAAGCATGTTAGGATCAAACCTTCTTGCAAAATTGTCTTCATACCAAGATACAATGTTGACATCAATGACAATACTGCAAAACATATTAACATACCTTGTGCCTATCCTACATGCTCATGTTGCCAAAAACAACATCAATGACATACTTCCAACAATCTGCCCCTTTGTCATTGATGGCAACATGCCAAAATATCTCCAAAACATTCTCCCCCTTTGACATCAAGGACAAAGGGTGCCTTCAAAAACCTTTCTAACATGTACTAGTTCTCCCCCTATGAATTATATTTATATGTACAAGTTGGAAGATTGACTTGACTCCCCTAAGTCATTTGCTGGATCTTGAACCAAGAATTTGTACCGAAAACCGCTCTATATGTTCCACATATGTACAAGGAATCTGAAATAGAAAATTGAAAAATGCATAAAGATAGAAAATGTTGTCACCCGGATGAAGTAGGTGCCTACAACTTTTGTACTTGAGCCTGCCATTCCTGTTTTCCTTCATCCATCAGAAATTCTTCTCCTTCTTCCGAAGTTCTAGGTACAAGATTTATTTGTGAAACTTTTGTAGCACTTAAAAGGGCTTTGGAAATAATCATAAAGTTGGGATTCATTAAATCCCTTATTTCTCTAAACTACAAAATAATATGTTGTTTTTGAGCTTGTAGTTGAAATAATTTCTTATGCAAGTCTTCAATTGCATTCCTTGTATTCCCATCAAGATCAAGTTTCAAATCATAGGCACTGGAGGCATTATTAATTTGGGACTCAATGGAGTCCATCTGTTTCCTAATGCTTTGTGTCGCTCTAGACCATTTCATGTCAAATTGAAAAAGGGACTTTGCCTCACCTACACAATCTTGTGCATCCTTTAGTTTTTCTTGAAACTTTTTATGTGCAATGGTACATTTATCAGTAATCTCCCTCATCCTCTTCTCATTTATTCTCTTTTCAACCTCATCTTCAATTTTTCCATTAAGACAAGAGGCATATTCTTTAAAATAATCAATTAAAATCTTTAAATATTCCATACCAGAGAGATGTGTCGATGCTTACTCTTGGTATGACCTCTTGTAGTGTCTCCACTACCTCATCCATCAATTCTCCACTCTTTTGATGGGTCTCTATAACTTCCTTGTAGGTAGATGCATGGAATACATCTCCCAATTGTAGCTTCTGGAGAAGAGAGATCTTATCCAGATCTATGCTTCCCTATTGCATTGGTAATTGAAGCACTTGTGAAGATAGAACAGGCTAGAAATCAATTTGTATACTTAGTAGATTCTTCAATGAATCTCTAGAGGAGCTGGAGGATTCACCAGAAGGTTATGATAACTCTACAACTCTTTCTTTCAATTCCTTCTCCCCATCTTCACCAAAGTTTTCTAGATTTTCTTCCTTATTCTTTGCATCTATGGATGCATCCTTAACTTTATCTTGTTCTTTATTCTTCTTTTCTTCATCCTTTGCTCCATCTTCTTCCTTATTTGTATTCTTTACCTTTGTAGAGTTCTCAGTTTTTCTTGGAGGAGTGGTATTTACCTCTGGTGCTAGAGGAGGAGTGGATGTATTTTGCTTTTCGGCATCCTTACTAGTGACGGTCTCTTCTTCAACATTCTCCTCTACTTATTTGTATTTATGAGCTATTTCTTCTAAGACTGAAGGAATGTTGTCTTGATTATGTACATTATCTGTTTCATGCTCATGTTGAGCATCAATGTTCTGGGCTTCTTCCTTAGTAGCAACTTTTAGAATAGAATCTTCTGAAAACATCCCATATTTTTGAACAATGTTAGAAATATTCTCAACTGTCTCCTTCAGTAATTTTTCAAAATCATTTTTATCTTTACTCATAAGGGTGGTTACCCTTTGTTTCACCCTAAATTTGGTAGAGTAAAGCTGAGCCAATGTGGCTCTATTCTCCATAGACAAAGAAGCGCCAACCTTTTCTAATGCATATTCTTTTATCTTCCCTTTTTCTGTAATTGCCTCTTGCCTTATGTTCATAAGAACATTCCAGATCTCTGCAGGGATTTGATCTTTAATATTCTTCATATCCCCTTCTAATATATTTTACAATGACCTTAACAATGGTGGTGTTATCTACTTCATTTGCCTCATTATAGACAGCAACAATCTCTCCTAATGCCTTAAAACAAAATTCACTGTGAGATGAGGGAAAACTGGAGATCGTATATACCTTTTCTTTCACTTTCTAGACTAGGGTTTGAGTGCACTGAACCTTGAATCACCTTGATCGCTCTGTAGCTACTTCGCTCCTTCTCGAATGCTTTTTTAATGAAGTTTGGCTGAGTGAAAACACTTTATGATCTTTTGGATCTAACCTAATTTTGCATTAAATGCTTAGAACAACAAAGATGACAATCCTTTCTCTGTATGCACAATCAACTTCAAATACTTAGCAAACTTCTGCATTATCATATTTTCTTTTGTAATTTTCATCAACAGATCAAGTTTGTTGATCTACATCTCATATATTTGTGTTGAGGTGTCAACACCATTTTCTCTGGCAGGGGAAAATATTTTCATTAAGGCTCCCACTAAGCCAAATCTCTCAACATAGTTTTTAAAGGAAACTTCTGCACCAGATGTAGGTACAGATACATCCTTAACCTCTGTTTCTTCCTTCTTGTTCTAGATCTTTTCCATTTCCTTCTTTGCTTCTATAGGGTCAATCTTTTGCACTGGTTCATTCCTCTCAATTGGATTATCCTTCCTCATATTTTTTCTTCTATAAAGCTTGGAGATGTGGCCAGGCCTATTGCAAACATAGCATATAACATTCTTTTGACCAATATTCTTTCCATTCATTTTGGATCTACATTGATTAGCTTTATGCCCAAATCCATAGCATGTATAACAATATCCTTTTAAAGATTGAACCATTCTATAATTGTTATAGCCATTCATCATTTGACTTCTCAATTGACTAGCTCTATGACCAAATTTCTTGCATATAAAACATTGACTAGAAAAAGGTAGTACATTTTGATTCATTCTGCTTCTATATTTTTATTACCATTTCTCGCTTACAGCTCAAACTGGTGGAGCTGGTTCTTCAAGTTCATTTCAAAAGTGAAGGTTAACATTCCTTTGTTATAAGTTATTTGCATAGTTGATTGTGTTTCAGTGATATTAGAGTTTAGTTGTTCAAGAAAAGAAAAGATTTTTAGATCATTCATTGCATTACAGAACATTCACAAGAGAGGATAAAAACCAAACTCAATTTTATGCACAGACCCATCTGAGTTTTGTTCCATATTCAAGACTATACAAGTCGCAGCCTTATGAATAAAAAATACAGAAAGGAGCCATTTTGTTCATACCTATCTGGGGTTTCAAAAGAAGTAAATTTGCAGATATAACAAAAGAATGAAGACTCTCAAATTCATAGTACACAGAAATAATGCATGATAGCCACAAACATTTTTAAGCAGTGAACACAAAAATATGTATATCAGAGGCACAAAAGGTCATGCACAGGTAGGAGTCATATTTTTTTCATGATTGGTAAAGCTCATATGGGATTTTATAGACTGTCAGATACAGAGCCTCCTTATTAGGGGCCAAATCCTTTTTGTTACAGAAATAGTGATAGGATAAAGTGTATTATGTCAGTCATGACTTTCTAGAGAAACCTTTTCATGTTTTAATTTATAGATACAAAGAATGGTGGAGTTGCTAGTTATAACCGTGGGCTCATACATGTAAAGTTTTTTCTTCTCATAGAAGTGACTTCCCATTTAGGGTTTCAACAAAATGCAGAGATGAAAAGAAAAACACAGAACTTTAATGAGTTTTTGAGCCCATAAATAAAAGTGAAAATTTGCAGAAGATAAGCCGCAGCCCATAAAATAAATGATATCTCACTCCTTTAGACAGATAATTAGCAAAGGAAATCAAAAGCTAGAGCATAGAGTATGAGACAAAGAGTTAACTTTTCCTGAGTGAAGATAAATATGCAGTGAGACCGTGAATTCTTCCCTTTCTAGGGTCTCAAATAACTCAATACAATCAGGCATGGTGGCCACGAACTCAGTCAAGAAATGACAGTGAAACAAATGTAAACAAATCCATGAGAAAATTGTCATGGGTGCAACTTATAAAGCCTTATTAAACTCAAAAATTAAGAGAAGGATAGGAATATGAGTCATTTTGTATTAGACATAATCTTACCTCCATTTTTTTGTGCAAAATGCTTGAAGAATCCATCTAAAATAGTGAGAAATCATGGAGTGGCTGGGTCAAACCCTAGCATGATGGCGGCTACAGAGCCCCTTTTCCTCTCAGATGCAAAATGAATTGGTGTGAAAAAGTAGGGTTGAAAATGTGTTTTTTTATTAGGGTTTCAATGAAGCCCTAATCCAAATGGTGGATTTTATCACATTCATTTCATTTTTGGAGGTCTCAACTAATGCCCTTCATGGTATGAAACATGTCTTGCAGAATGCCTAAGTCCCATGACTTAGAGTGAGGTTGAGCCTCAAGGGTTCCCTCTAAACATTTGATACCTCAAAACCATGCTTGGTCACCTTGAAAATATGCTATATGCCCTTAAGAGATTGATAGATCATATGGAGATAAGCCCACAAGACTTTTATTTTTCCAAATAATATGTAATGCCCTTGATATTTTTTATGATTTTTTTATAGAAAAATCAATATATATGTATTATAAAGACTTGGCAAAATTATAAGCCATGTGTATTTATTTTTGCAAAAAAATCAAATTGAACAGGGGTATAGGATAAAACTACAAGAATTGTTAAGTTTGTTTTAAAGCAATAATTTATAAATTGCTTTAAAATCAAAACTATTTTTAGGTAGTTAAAATTAGTAAAGAAAATCAAATATATTTTCTTGATTTGCTTTATTTTGAGGTAGATGAAGACAAAAACTAAGTTTTTATGGATAGAGAAAGCAGATTTTGGTGGGGTCTACCTTGAGGAAGATTTTGGTAGCTTTCATGTGTAGATTGGAGGTGATTTGAAAGCTTTATTTTTGGCTTTTCTATGAAGCATGAAAATGGATTCTTTTATCTATCTTTAGGAGCTTTTTGGAGAGATCTTTGGCAGGAAATTTATAGGAGAAAAACTTAGTTTTTCTCAGTCAGTTGATATCCTTATTTCTTCTCTCTTGAGCACAGGTAGAGAGTTTGTAAAACTAATCTTGACTCATATTTTTCAAAGTTAGATATACTCTTTTCATTTCAATATAGCAAAGCATTCTTGTTTCACATGTTTGTTGCCTCCTTTATAACTTTGATTTGATATTTTCACTTGGATTATGATGTCTAATCCTCTGATTATGTCTCAATGTTATTGAAATATGTGCAGCTATTGCCCATCTAATCTAGGTTGTGTGTTGTGTTTAAGTTAAACCTTCGTACAAAGTACTTTTGGATTGTTAGACTTTGGCAAAACTGAGAAGGTTATAGGCTTAAGAGTTGTTTGTGGGTAAATATTTAGATTTTAGGATCATCTTTACATAAAAAATAGAATTTCATTTCAGCTATTCCTCTTCCCTTTTCTTAGACAAGTCAATAGTTTAGAAAAATCATAAGGAGAACCAGTTAACTCTAGAGATTCATTCTCACTATAGGTCACCCACAACCTGAGAGTGTTTCCATGTGTCAACATATAACTAAGTCTTCTGTAAGCTTAGCATAGTGTGCATATCTGATTGATAACAGTTTTTGGCACGCCCGGTGGGACTTTGAAAGGGATTTTAGAGAAGTTTTATACCCTCATAGGTTCTGTTTTAGTATATATAGTAGCATTCAAGCCTTTGGAAGCTTTTACAATATATCTGGTGACTCATTTTCTCTAGTCTTGCATGCAGATTAGTGTTACCAGCTTATGAAAACTAGATCTAGTTCTGATCCATTTGAATATTTACAACTATCTCTACCAAGAAGAAGAGGTAGATCAGCAAGCATAATAGCTGATTCAGTGAGGAGATCAAAATCAACACCTCCAACTTCAAGATGAAGAAGAAGAAGTCTGGTGCTGGTAATTCAAATACCCATAATGGCTAGACAGTACGAATTTGCCCCCTTTAATGAAGGTAGCCCACTGCAACTTGCTCAGTGTGATGATATTCTAGTTGCAACCCTTAAAGGACTACCATATTTCATTGGAGAAGACCATACTATAGCTACTTAGCATATTCAAGATGTGGCAACTCTTTGTTCCATACATAATGTCACTCAGGAAAATGTAGCAATTAGACTCTTGGTTGCATCATTGAAAGGTAAAGCCTTACAATGGTTCAGAGGACTTGTTGAAAATTCAATAACGTCATGGGATCTACTAGGAGATGGATTGCACAAACACTTTGAAGACAAATATGATCATCTCTCATTGCTAGAGCAGTTGAGCACCATCAAAAGGGCACCCCACGAACAAATGGCAGATTTTAATTACCGATTTTAGAGAACTTGGGATAGGATTCCCACAACACTAAAACCCCTGCTAAGGCATTCATTTTTGTTTTATCTTAAAGATTTGAACAATGAAATTTTTGTAATGATCTAGTCTATGGGAGGAACCACCCTTCTAGATTCTTTTGAGATTGTTGTTAGAGAAGAAAACTACCTTATTCAAGTGGGGAAGATAGCCCCAAGGCCTCCCTTACCCATTTTCCTAGAAATCTAGCCATCTGTTCCAATAGAAGTGCCTTCTTTGGTTGTTGTCCCACCTATTCCAGCAATAACCCATCAACCTGCAGCCCAAGAAAACCATACCCCAACTCACCTCCAAGAAATCCAAGAGTTGAAAGGCATGATTCAGTCCATGGGCAAGACCTTTGGCAATGAATTTGTTAATATTAAGAAGTAGTTTGGTCAAGAGTATAGGCCTTACCAAGCCCCATATCAATGTAATTAGTAGATTACGCAACCTTTCCAAGCTGATCCTCAGGGTCAAAGAAGAAATTACAACCCTCAACCCTTCCAATCTTACAACCTAAATGTTGTTAGCACCTCAAAGGATCTTGTGCCCACTCAGAACAACTTAGCTCAAGATAGTGACTGGTGTTATCCATGTCACCAACCCCATAATCAAACTGCATTCACAAATGGTGTAAGAAATCAAGCACTTATGGTGCAGAATAGTTATGCAAGTTTGGAAGGTGTCTCTGGTGAAGTTTCAGCTCAATAAAATAATGTTGATGTGGCCTTAATGAACTGGCAAGATAGTGATTTCTATGGTATAAGTTACCCACAAGGCCCAAATTAGTAAAACACACCTATTTCAGCCAACACATGGTCAAAATAGAAGGCTGTAGATCTTAATCAGCAAGCTACAATGGTACAACAATAGCCTGCAAGAGTTAAATTTTAGACTTTTCCATCACAAGCTACCCCTGTATCACAACAAAATGTGCAAATTCTGCAAAGGGATCAAACTGTACCGAGAAAATATCAATCCAAAGTACAATCATAGCCTTCACAAAGGCAGAATGATGCTTCTGCTGCAAGAGGATAGCAAAAGGTAAATCTTGTTTCTTTCAACATAGTAGATCATCTTAAGAAGGCTGCAATGAATATGTCAGTTATGCATGCATTGCGTATTCCTGGCCAAAATAATCTTCTACAAGAGGCATTGGCTGAACTTTCTATTTCTGAGTGTTCTAATCAAGGAAAGACCAAAGTTGTACTTGCCAACAGCTTAGAAATCAAGATTGGACAACCAACAAACGAGGTAAAAACCTCCTCCTTTTTACCTTATTTTTTTACCTAAGTCTGATTATTGGTGACAAGCTTGTTCATAACTGTATGATAGATTCAAGAGCAAGTAGTTCTATCATGCCCAAGAGTCTAGCTAATTCATTAGGATTAGTTTATGAGCCCCTTGCAAAAGGAGTAGTCTTGCTAGATGGGTTTGCACTTAGTACTGCAGGAATAATAAAAAATCTGCCACTTACACTGCATGCTTGTCCTAATTTTGCAATCCATCAGGACATTTATATCATTGATCTACCACCTAGATTTGCTATATGTCTTTCTAGGGAGTTTACTGCCAAATTGTGTGGGTTTTTATCTTCTGATTGGTCCCACTTGTTTTTTAGAACAAGATATGGTACGAAAGTAACCATACAATCTGAACCACTTGCAAAGGATCATGTTGAGCCCTATGTTCCTAGCCCAATAAATGCTAACCTCTACATCACTCATGGGCAGTAGGATCAATCCATGAGCCCAGATCCTAGTGCACCTATAGAGGATATAAATTTAGATGACTGGGTAGCTGAAGATCATGAAGATGACCCTTTGTATAACACTGATGAGGTAGGATTATGCATTTAGATGATACAGGAACCTGATGTAGTGATTCCTAATTTGATTAAGGTCCAAAGTTAGTCAGAACAACAAGAAGATCAGCTTTGGAAGCTATACTTTGAAGGATCAAGAAAAAAATAGGAGTTGGTGGAGGGAATGTGTTGATTTCACCCGAAGGAGACAAGTACTATGTATCATTGAGGTTTAGTTTTAGCTGCATAAATAATGTGGCTGAGTATGAGGCCCTGATTCATGGCTTAGAATGGGCCCGAAAAAAGGTATCAAATCTGTCCAAGTTTATGGTGATTCTGAATTAATCGTCAATCAGGTTAGGAATCTGAAAGTTACTAAAAATGACTTGCTCAAAAAGCACAAGCATCGAGTTTGGGACTCAACTAAAAATTTTGATGCTTTTAATTTACTTTTAGTTCCCATAAGTCAAAATAAGTATGCAGATAAGCTTGTTGTCTTAGGATGTCAGTTTGAGATTCCTAATCAGATTCATAACATTGAGGTACATCCATATGTCAAAGTAGTTGTCAGACCTTCTATACTTGACAATAGTGTTTACTGGCAAGTATTTGACTATGATGAATAGATATTAAGTTTTTTGAGTGCAAAAACTGAATTTGTAGCTGATAATCAGCATAAATATCAATAGTAATTTGAGGATCAGATTGTACAATTAAGATCCAATAAGTTGCCCAAGGGACTGGTAACACTAAAATTAGTGTTTAATTCAGATGACTAGTTCAGAAAGGGCAAGTGTAGCATGACTGTCAAACAGGAGCACTATGAGGTAGTGGACATATTCAAGGATAAGCTATTGAACCTCAGAAAGGTATGTACTAAAGAAGAGCAACTGTCTTTTGTTCAATTATGCCAAGAATTTTTTGATTTTTTTGCATCGGAGAATAAAGACTTAAAGGGCTTTGATCCTGATCTAGCCCAACATACCATTGAATTAGAACCTAATGCCAAACCTGTTAGGAAAAAACAAAGACCCCGTAATCCAAAACTTGAGCATTTAATGAAAGATGATTTAAACAAGTTGATTGAGAGTAGCATAATATTTCCAATCAAACACACATCCTGGGTCTCCAACTTAGTACCAGTCAGAAAAAAATGGAGAGATTTGACTTTGTGTTGACTTCCATGATCTGAATTAGGCTTCATTGAAAGACCATTACCCTCTTCCTTTAATGGAGCAAATATTGCAAACTATTTCTAGTTCTAATAGATATTCCTTGTTAGATGGTTACTCAGGTTACAACTAGATTCTAGTCAAGGAGGAAGACCAATATAAAACTGCATTCACAACTAAGTGGGGTACCATGGCATACATGAAGATGCCATTCAGTTTGTCCAATGCAGAGGCAACCTTCCAGAGGGAAACGGATATGGACTTCCATGGCCTTATGAATAGAATAGTGCTGGTGTATTTAGATGACATAACAGTTTTTTCAAAAGATTCTAATGATCACTTTGATCACTCGAAGCAGATTTTTCAGAGGTGCAGAGAGTTTGGAGTTTCATTGAACCCAAAGAAGTGCATATTTTCAGTTCACGAAGGTAAACTTCTCAGCCATATTGTTTCAAAACAAGGTATTTCTATTGACCCTGAGAGAGTTTCAGCTATTCTAGATTTCTGCCTGCACATAAGAAAGTCTTGCAAAGCTTTCTTGGCAGAATGAATTTCATGAGAAGATTTATTCCAAGCATTGCAACTTTGTTACAACCCCTCACTTCCATGCTAAAGAAGAATGTGCCATTCAACTGGACTAAGGAAGGAAAAGGTAGCTTCGAGCAAATCAAAGAAACCCTCATAGCTGCCTCTACCCTCATTAATCCTAATTATGATAGGGATTTTATTTTAATGCTGTTGGAGGTACTGACACCATCTCAACAATGTTATGTCAGCAAAATGATGAAGGTTTAGAGTAGCCAGTGGCATTTTTCAGCCAGGTACTACATGACTACGAGGTAAAGTATTCTTTTGTTGAGAAGCATGGTTTTGCTATTGTTAGAAGCCTCAAGAAATTTAGACACATGTTGTCCAATAAAAAAATTCACTTAATGGTTGCTCACCCTACTATCAAGAGTTTTTTACTTAACAGAGATATAAATGATAAGAGGGCTGGTTGGATAACCAAGGTTATGGAGTTTGATGTTGATATCAAGGTAACTAAGTTGATTAGGGGCAAGGGCTTGGGTGAGCAGCTTGCTGAAAGTGAAGAGCACAATTAAGAACATGAAGAGAACACAAATAGTATTGGATAATAGTGTACCAGCCACTATACCAGCTCCTACAAATAGCTGGATGTAGCAGATGATGCACTATCTGTAGGCTGGTCAATGCCCTAAAGGTTTGGATAGGGTAGGAAGAAGGTATTTTAGGTTACAAGCTACTCATTATGCTATCATTGATGGTATTATGTATAGGAGAGATTTTAATGGTGTATTTCTAAGATGTATTGAGCCAGTTCAAGTTGATAAGCTATTAGAGGAGTTTCACAATGGACCTTCAGGAGGTCACTTTGCAGCTAGGACAACTACCTTGAAGATTATGCAGGTTGGTTATTACTGGCCTAACTTGCTTAAAGATGCATTTGCTTTGGTAAGAAGATGTGAAAAATGCTCATTATTCGTAGGTAAGCAAAGGCTTGCAGCCTTACCTCTGCATCCTATCAAAGTTGAACAACCATTTGCAAAATGGGGTCTAGATTTCATAGGACCAATAAACCCACCTTCAAGTGCAGGCCACAAGTGGATATTGACTGCCACAGACTATTTCACTAAGTGGATCGAGGCTGTTGCTTTAAAAGAAGAAAATGAATCTGTTGTTTTAAATTTCTATCAGGATTTGGTATCAAGGTTTGGTACACCAGATTCCATTATCTCTAATAATGGTTTGTCTTTTATTGGTTTGAGAATTTCAGATTGGTTTGTCAAAAATAACAATTTTTTGAATACTTCTTCTAACTATTACCCACAAGGTAATGGGCAGGCTGAATCTACCAATAAGAATTTGATAAGAATCATCAAGAAGACCGTTGAAGACAACCAGAGAACATGGCATGAGATGTTGAAGTCAGCTCTTTGGGCTGACAAAATTACACCCAAGAGAGCTACTGGTTGTTCTCCATATGTGCTTACTTATGGAAAGGAGGCTAGATTGCCTATTGCAGTTGAATTACCAACTTTGAATTTCATCAAAGAACTTGAGCTGCTAGAGGAACAACCTTTAGTAGTAAGGCTATCTCAGCTTATGGAATTGGAAGAGACCAGGAAAGAAGCCTTAAGGAAGCTTGATATACATCAAGCTCAGATGAAGAATTCCTTTGATAAGAGGGCAAGACCGAGAACCTTCATTTTTGGTGATTTAGTTTTCAAATGGAATGAACTAAGAAGAAGAGCTAGAAAGAATTCCAAGTTTGATGCAATTTGGGATGGACCTTATGTAATCATAGAGTGCAAAGAAAATAATGCATTTCAGCTGTCCAAGTTAAGTCCAGAGAGGTGCTATCTATCCCAGTTAATGGGATCCACCTCAAGCATTGCCTTTGAGGATAAGTACTACCTTTGTATCATAGTAGAGTAGTGTTGTAGTTAATAAGTGCTCATGCACATTTGCTTTCAGTATTTTTTTTCCCTAAGTGCTGTTACACATTTCTATTGGCCATCAGGGCCTATTAGTTTTCTTTCAGTTTAGTTTGTTTTCAGTTTACTGTTGCTGTTTGAACTAGTTGGAGAGCTAAATTTCAGTGTTTTATGAGTTTGAGAATAGTAGAGTATGGCTCAATGCCCAATGGATATTCAAGGCAATTGATCCAATGCTTAGCAGGTAAGCATGTAGCAGAAGTCACCAGAAATGTTACCATTTCTCACTTACAACTCAAACTGGTGGAGCTGGTTCTTCAAGTTCATTTTAAAAGTGAAGGTTAACATTCTTCTATTATAAGTTATTTGTATAGTTGATTGTGTTTCAATGATATTGCAGTTGAGTTGTTCAAGAAAATAAAATATTTTCATATCATTTATTGCATTACAGAACATTCACAGGAGAGGATAAAAACCAAACTCATTTTTATGCACAGACCCATCTGAGTTTTGTTCCATATTCAAGACTATACAGGCCACAACCTTATTAATAAAAAATACAAAAAGGAGCCATTTTGTTCATACCTATCTAGGGTTTCAAAAGAATTAAATTTGTAGATATAATAGAAGAATGAAGACTCTTGAATTGACAGTACACAGAAATAATGCATGATAGCCGCAACCTTTTTTAAGCAATGAACATAGAAATATGTATATTAGAGGCACAAAAGGTCGTGCACTGGTAGGAGTCATATTTTCTTCATGATTGGTAAAGCCCATATGGGATTTTATACACTGTCAGATACAGAGCCTCCTTATTATGGGTCAAATCCTTTTTGTTACAGAAATGAGTGATAGGATAAAGTGTATTATGCCAGTCATGACTTTTGAGAGAAACCTTTTCAAGTTTCAATTTATAGATGTAAAGAATGGTGGAGTTGCCAGTTATAACTATGGGCTCGTACACGTAAAGTATTTTCTTCTCATAGAAGAGACTTCCCATTTAGAGTTTCAACAAAATGCAGAGATGAAAAGAAAAACACAGAACTTTAATGAGTTTTTGAGCCCATAAATAAAAGTAAAGATTTGCAGAAGATAGGCCGCAACCCATAAAACATAATGATATCTCACTCCTTCAGACATATAGTTAGCAAAGGAATTCAAAAGATGGAGCACAGAGTATGAGATAAAGAGTTACCTTTTCCTAAGTGAAGATAAATATGCAGTGAGACCGCGACTTTTACCCATTCTAGGGTCTCAAATAACTCAATATAGTCATCCATGGTGGCCATGAACTCAGTCAAGAAATTATAGTGAAACAAATGCACACAAATCCATCAAAAAAATGCCATGGCCGCAGCTTATAAAGCCTTATTCAACTTAGAAATTAAGAGAAGGACAAGAATATGAGTCATTTTGTATTAGACATAATCTTACCTCCATTTTTTTGTGTAAAATGCTTGAAGAATCCATTTGAAACAGTGAGAAATCATGGAGTGCCTGGGTCAAACCCTAGCATGATGGTGGCTCCAGAGCCCCTTTTCCTCTCAGATGCAAAATGAAATGGTGCAAAAAATAGGGTTTAAAATGTGTTTTGTTATTAGGGTTTCAATGAAGCCCTAATCTAAATGGTGGATTTTATCACATTCATTTCATTTTTGGAGGCCTCAACTAATGTCCTTCATCGTATTAAACATGTCTTGCATAATACCTAAGTCCCATGACTTAGAGTGAGGTCGAGCCTCAAGGGTTCCCTCTAAACATTTGATACCTTAAAACCATGCTTGGTCACCTTGAAAATATGCTATGTGCCCTTAGGAGATTGACATATCATATGGAGATAAGCCCACAAGGCTTTTATTTTTGCAAATAAAATGTAATGCCCTTGATATTTTTTATGATTTTTAATAGAAAAATCAATAAATATGTATTTTAAAGACTTGGCAAAATTATAAGCCATGTGCATTTACTTTTGCAAAAAAAATCAAATCAAATAGGGGTATAGTATACAACTACAAGCATTATAAAGTTTGTTTTAAAGCAATAATTTATAAATTGCTTTAAAATCAAAATTATTTTTGGATAGTTAAAACTAGTAAAGAAAATCAAATATATTTTCTCGATTTGCTTTATTTTGAGGTAGATGAAGACAAAAACTAAGTTTTTATGGACAAAGAAAGTAGATTTTGGTGGGGTCTACCTCGAGGAAGATTTTGGTAGCTTTCATGTGTAGATTGGAGGTGATTTGAAAGCTTTATTTTTGGCTTTTCTATGGAGCACAAAAATGGATTCTTTTATCTATCTTTAGGAACGTTTTGGAGAGATCTTTGGTAGGGCATTTATAGGAAAAAAACTTAGTTTTTCTTAGTCAGTTGATATCCTTGTTTCTTCTCTCTTGAGCACAGGCATCTAGAGTTTGTATAACTGATCTTGATTCATATTTTTCAGAGTTAGATGTACTCCTTTCGTTTCAATATAGTAAAGCATTCCTGTTTCACATTTGTTGCCTCCTTTATAACTTTGATTTGATGTTTTCACTATGATTATGATGTCTAATCCTCTAATTATGTCTCAATGTTATTGAAATCTATGTAGCTATTGCCCATCTAATCCAGGTTGTGTGTTGTGTTTAAGTTAAACCTTCATACGAAGTACTTTTGGATTGTTGGACTTACGTGAAACTAGAAGGTTATAGGCTTGGGAGTTGTTTGTGGGTAAATTTTTAGATTTTAGGATCATCTTCAGATAAAAAAATAGAATTTCATTTGAGCTATTCCTCTTCCCTTTTCTCAGACAAGTCAATAATTTAGAAAAATCATAAGGAGAACCAGCTCACTCTGGAGATTCATTCTCACTATAGGTCACCCACAACCTGAGAATGTTTCCATGTATCAACAGATAGCTAAGTCTTCTATAAGCTTAGCATATTCTATTGCTTTGTGATCAAATTTATTAAAGTAGTAACATAAATCATTAAAGGATAGGTACCTTTGTGCATTTGGTTGTCTTACTAGTGATCTTCTAGCTTCATTCCTTTGATTCTGGATCTACTTGCCATTGTTCTTATTTTCAGCATTTGATGTCTGATCTAAATTTGAACTTTCAGCCTTTTCAAATCCTAAACCTTGTTTATCCTTAGGGCCTTTCTGATTTACAATCATTTCATCAAGCTTTGTAGTAGTCATCTTGAATTTGTCTTCATGAATTTTCGCTTTCTCCAAATCTGATTTTAGATTCACAACTTCTTCCTCAAGCCTTGTACATTCTTCAGATTTGCTTTTCACTATTGTATTAAGACATTCCTCAATTCTTTTCTTTTCTTCAACTTGTACCTTTAGGCCGATGATGATTTCATTTGCTTGGTTCAATTGTTCACTAATTTCCTTATGTCTTTCTCTAAACTTTTTGATTTTCTCTTTCAACTTTCTAATGCATTCATTTGCTTCCTTGACATTTTCTTTTAGATCTCTATTTTCACCTTCAGTTATTTCAAGATCTTCTAGGGCAGCACAGAGTTCTCCCACTTTGTCAAGTATACAATCTTGTTCAATGAATTTAATAGAAGGAATCTCTTCCAAAGGATTAAGTAGTCTTCTAGTAGCCATGTGTTTAATTTCAGAGATCTTCTCCGATCGGTTAAGCTTCTTGTGATAAGTGGAAATCAAAATGAAAGAAAGAACATGAAACGAATGCAAAACACAAGTATTATACCTTCAAAATAACCCACAAACGCAAGATAAGGTGGAAAGTGTTGCACCCAAACACTCTAGCTTTACCCAAGGTGATCAAATGGAATGTGAAGTGCTCTCAATCTATGTAAATCACTAAGTATAGCTAGCTCAAGGGGAGATATTTTGGCATGATAACTTTGCTTAATTGTGGATGATCAAATGGCTTGGGGAGAGGCTCTATTAATAGATTTTTTGGAGAGATTTTGATCCAAGGGTGGAGATTCATTTGAGAGATCAATGGTGGAGGATGAAGGTGATGTGGAGGACCTAGATTTAATCTCCAAAAATGGAGAGTTGTGAATAAAGATGAATTTTAAATTCATCTTAGGAAGGGGGAGGATTAATGAGGTTAGGTGAGATGGATTCGATATGAATTAACAATTCATATGGAGAAGAGAGGAGGATAAAAAATGATTTAAAAATTTATTTTGGGAAGGGTGGAAATAAATGAGTTATGACATGGGTAAGGGGGTGTAAGAGGTATTAATGAGGGTTATGACATGTGTGCATAAAAAAATTATTTATGTGGCATATATTTCAATTTTTTATTTGGAGGATGTGGGGAAGGGTGTTAATCTAGGTTTGACCATCTTAATTAGGGTAATTAGCCTAACTAATATGGCTGGAAAAAATAGGGAATGGGTTAATGAGGGGTTAGGAGTAATTAAATAAAGTTTTATTTAATTGACCCTAGGTCTATGGTCATGTAGGTTAAATTAGGTAATTAAATAATGGATATTTAATTAACTAGGGTAGGGATAGGGTAATTAGTAGGTTAAATTAATTAAATAAACATGATTTATTTAATTATTTGGGTTTAGGCCAAATGGGAAATTAATCCAATAAATATTTGCACATTTATTCAATTAATTGGTAATGTTAGACTATTGAATTAATTAAATTAATTCAATTTGAAATGATGAGAAGTCCGTTGAAAAGGATAATTAATTAAATAAAAATTTAATTAATTGTTTGGAAGGGGAATTGATGTGTTTGTTGATGTTAGAAGTCAATTAGATGGTGAAGACATTTTTAGGTGTCTACACTTCTTTCAAAGAACTTGGCTCTGATACCAATTGTTGAACACCCGAAATACTGAGAGGGGGGTGAATCAGTATTCTTTTAAACCATTCAAACATTAAATATCCAAAAAATTTAGCAGAATCACTTGCAATAAATGAAATAAAACATAAAGCATGAAACAACAACACATAACACATGAACATTGGGATTTTTACGTGGAAAATCCAAAATGGGAAAAACCACAGTGAGGATTCGCTCACAATATATTATAACCAATTATTTACAGAAGTGCTCACTATAGGTGGACTCACTACCCACTGAGAAAAAAATAGAAGAAGAGAAATCACAACCTAGATTGAACTGTTACAATTGCATCTAACATATGCATGGGATACAGTTCCAATGAAGCTCATTAAATTGACAATATACACTTCATCTAATTCTATTCTTACAATATACTTTCCTCTGCTATCGCATTACTCTGATCTTCTTCTCAACATTCACAAAATAAGTTCGTACTGCATTGATAGAATTCGCATACATACATATCTAGTACAACTCTACTACTTCTTCAAAATACTGAAAGGATCTATATGTATCCATTTCAATTGTAACATCAATTAGGTTGGTCTAATTGGATGTAACATACAAAATGTACAATATGTAACTTGTCAACTCAAAGCCTTCCACACACACTTCACGCCAAGATCCAAACATTAGAATAATTTGAAATAGGTCGGTATGGACCTAAAATAGCTCCCACATAGCTCCACAATGCTTATTTAAACTCCACATATCTTCACAACTATTAGGTCAGCTATCCAGAGGACCTAATACAAAAACCCTTCAACTGTATACCCATACTTAGACATGTGTACCTCAAAATGTCATGCCAATTGGAATTCATACTCTATTGACCTATAATTACTTATCTAGTTTTTAACATTAAAAAGTAAAATTAAACTTAGTCAAGATTGAGGATGTAACAATCCAGGCAGAGATCTTAGGGTGGAGACAACTTATAAAGGATGAAAATGGGGGAACTTCCAGTGGTGATAGGGATTTAGAGGTAGTGAAGGATGTTTGATGAGAGTGTCAGGGAATGGAGGGGAGGTCAACAAAGGGTGTCGATAGGAGGGCAGGGCTTTTCAACAGGGTCTAACAAGAGGTGATGGGGTGGACCTGTGGGTGGCTAGGATTAGCAGTGAAAATCTACTGGAGATCAAATGATGAAAATGGATATCAGGGGAGGTCGACTAAAAATCCAATGGTGGTAATGGAGTGTTTAAAATGGTACATAGGAGTTTGACCCAAAATGGAAGTAGTGGAAGAAAATATCGCATGGAAACAAATCTAGTTGACCAATGTCAAAACTAATACCCGCAAGAAAAAATAGAGAAACACATGCAAAAGCAATAGGGATTGAGGTGTATGTAGACCATACGGAGGGTCCATATTGTACACATCCATGTTGTATAGACATGCACCCTAAAAAAATTCAAATAATTTTTAGGGAGCAAAATATAGCAAATTTTATGTCAATATTCATCTACGAGGTCTCTCAGATGCAATAGTGAGGTCATTTTTCACGTAGAAGCCAACCAAAAAAACTTGATCAACAAAACTTGACAAAAATGATGTTAAATGTGCAAAATAAAGCACATAAACTTTCAAGGTGAGGGTTAGACTAGCGATGCATACTAGAAATGTAAATAAAAAATTAGTACAAAGGTAATAAGAAGATAAATTCAAGATAACCAATTACCTTCACCTTCAAACCAAGTTCTCCACACTTGATAGAATGGAGTAGATGCACCCAAATCAACTAGCTTTGTTCTCTTTGATGGATAATGAATAGGATGAGATGTTGATTGGTCATATCTATGGCATAACAGTAGTATGAGGATGATAGATAAGAAGATCTAGAGTGATTTGGACAACATGATGATGTATGAAGATGTGTTTTTCTCTCCCCCTCAAATGGATTAGGGAAGGCTTCATTTATAGAAGATGAAGGATAGAAATGGATGGCTAGGATTAGATTAGTGATGGATGGCTAGGATTAAGTGACACAAGAAGTTGTAGTCATGTGACAAGTGTCACATGAGGATTGAATGAGAGGAATAACGTCAAATGGCTTCTACATAATAAGGATTAGAAGGAAGATAGAGACAAATGTGAAATTAAAAAATAAAATTATTTAATATTTAGAAAATGATGATGTGGGATACATTAATTAAATAAATCTTTAATTTATTTAATTAATTTGAATGAGAAAAAAGTGGGAATTAATTAAATAAATATAATTTAATTAATTAGTTAACTAGAGGGACTAAAATGGGATTAGTTAAGTAAATATGATTTATTTAACTAATAAGGTGATGAAAGGGTTTCTAAGAAAAAACATGTTACAAAGTGTCTCAAGTGATGTATCGACAAGGTATGGTCAATTTTAGGTGTCTACAAGTCTATACCTCAAAGGAAAAATGAAGTTGTTGTGGAAAGTACCTTTTCTACTTTATCTGATACTCTAAAGTACAATCCTTTTAGAGTTTGAGGAGTTTTACATGGATAAAAAGTGACAATGTAAGTTTATGGTGGGGCAAACCACAATTTCATTGATGAAGTTTAGTGGAAAAAATAGGTCTTGAGATAGAAGACTGAGAGATTTCATGTGATGGTAGCTAATGGATTCACCATGTCTTGCATAAAGATAATTTCCCAATTGAGCATCTATTTAAGAAATCACAAAGTGATAGATGACTTCTATATTGTTGGCATAGGAGATATTTGTTAGTGTAGAAATATTAGTTAATTATATTATTATTCTACACTTTGTATTAAGTCACCTTATGTGGTGATGTGTCACTTCATGAGTTATTGATCTCTTCAAAGCTATTCTATTTTCTCCACTTGGATAAAACATCTTACCGCCTCTACAAATTTGCATGAGTCAACTCCTTCTGAGTTTCAAACTCTTTGCACTATTTGTAGATTCTAATTTCTTTGTGAATAATCAGATATTGAAGATCATTTGTTCTCCTTCTTCGTGCTTTTCTTTGCATGTGATTTTCAGATTTAGTGCATCCATTCATCTAGTTGATCTACCATCCTCAACATGCTATTAGAGCCAGCTTTGGTTTATTTACTAGTTCAAAGTATAATGTGAGTTTTTCATTGCATGCAAGTTGTGTTCTACATTTTTTCAATTTGAGGGTTTGGTCGCCATTGTTGAGTCGACCTATTACTAGTGAGGATGATTTAGTGGAGGTTACACCCCTATTTTGTGTTGAAAGTGTGATCAAAACTAGCACAAAGGCAAAGGTATATTGTTTTATATTGTTTGCAGAGGTGTCAAGGGTTAATATAAGAGGCCATGACCTTGTTTGTGGAGGCCACAAACTATTGAAAGTTTGGAAACCTGTTAGGAAGGTTGTCACATATCCATAAGTGATGCACCTATATTAAAGAAGCCATGACCTATTCTGAAGGGTTGTACCCTCCATAAAGGTGTCAAACCTACAAAAATGGGGGCATCGATTCTTTGCATTCACGTGCCCTCTGAAGATGCCCCTCCATAGGAAGATCTATGCACCTCCACAAGAAAATTCAATCTTTAATTTGGCTTGTAACTCCACACTCATCATTCTCTCTACTAAGGCAAATCCTCAGGAATTCTCTCTACAAATAGGAAGACTTACACTCTTCCATAGATGAATTTTCCCTATCAATCAGCTTGCAACTCCACATTTAGCATGCATGCATGGGAGAAGTGAAGGCCATCAAATTCAACCCCAATTGAAAGGGAAAAGTCATTGTTTGACATTAGGGTTAAATATTTCCTCCTTATTTTCTCATTCCTCTCTATTTTTCTCTCAAAATATTTTGTGGGTGGTTAGTTCTAAAAAATATTTTTATGTACAAATTTGTATAAGCATAAAAATTGAAAGCACCATAACTTTTAAATTGTAACTCAAAATTGAGTTCTATTTTTTAGAAAGTGCTTATTTTTTCATGCTCGATCCATTGGTGACAATTCCACATTATGTTATAAAATGTATTTTTTGTCTCCATTTGTACTACATATATGCACTGTGATATAAAGTGCCACCAAAAAAAATCAAAGGGGGGATCAAAATAGTCAAGGGAGGGTTTCATTGAGTTGTTTTAAGCACTCCTATACTTCTCATTTTTTAGGTATCTAAGTTTGTAACAAATATCTAAATCATGGACCCTAATATGCAAATTAAGCCTCTTACACCCTTTAACTACCATGAATGGAAGTTGAATGTCCAACTTGCATTGAAAAAAAGGGTTGTATAGAGTCACTATGGGAAGTGAGAAGGAACTTAATGTAGTCCAAGATAAGGAAAAATGGTTTAACAAATGTGACCAAGACTTTGGCTTTCTATGTTTAAATCTATCTCAAGAGCTTCTCTTTCATGTTGAGACCTTGAAAACTCCCCAAGAAGTGTGGCAAATGCTTTAAAAATGTTTTGGGAAGGTTAATGAATTAAGAAGTCATGAAATTGAAAATAAGATAATAAGTTTAAGTCCCAATGACTTTAAAACTTTAGAAGACTATTTCACAAAGTTCAAATCACTCAGGTTGCAACTCAAAGAATGTGGGATAGAAAAGATAGATGACCAGCTCATCTTATAAACACTTTCTAAGTTGGGTTCTCAATACTCCATCTTTGATTCAAATTTCTACTGCACAAAAAGAGCCCTAGGAACAACATGGACCATGCCTTCTCTTGATGACTTTATTGTTGATCTTACCAAGGAGTAAGACAATCTTATCTAGATGGGCACCATAACCTCCTAAGAAAAATATAACCTCATAAGAAAAACACAAAGATGAGAGATACAAGGATACATAAATACAGGGAGAGAAAAAACCACAAACTGAAAAACATGACAAAAAAAAAAGATTAGAAATGCTCCTATTGTAATAGGCCAGGACATAAAAAAAAAAATGTATGAAGAAAAACATAAACAATCTCACTCAACTTCTTGAGGATAATACCATAGTTGTATCTTCATCTTCATCATCATAATCATTGAAAGACACTTTTAGAAACAAAGAAGAAAAATCAAAGGGTAGAGCACTTGTAATATCTATGGTTCTAGAATCTAGGGTGTAATGCAGATGTTTGCTTAGGAGATGGATGATGAAGGGCTTTAGGAACCCACATAGGCTTAGGTGTATTATTACTTTTATTTTTCTTGTGGGATGGAATATTTTGACACTTTTGAGTGGAATGGGAATTTGAGATGGGAGTAGATGGTTGGGATTTTTTAGTGGTAGATACCTCATTTAACTTGATTTCTTGTTGATTAGGTACCCATACCATTTTGGTTTTGGACTTTGCTTGTGGAGGTATGGGCTTGGATAACTTTTTGGATTGATTTTTCTTTGATTCTTTGTTTTTATGTCCTGAGGCATGAGGACCCTTAGGATGTTTGGCTTTATCAGTAGAGGCATCTAACTTGTATTTCTGGATCCCTTGGGGATGGTGGAATGAGTGGAATCTTTAAGTTTAGCTTTAAGATTAGCGTTGAGGGTTGAGGAATTAGGTTTTTGTTGTGATGTTCACAACACGCCCCATTATTGCTCCTTAGCAAAATGGGGACCCCTGCTGTTGCTTTGCTTTTTGCTTCTGCTTATGTTGTTTTGCTTGGTGGTAAAGGGAAAAAAAAAGAGAGTCAAATTTGCAAACCTTGTTAAAAATATGGAAAAATGCATTTTCAGTACCCTTGCATGATATGGTTGGATTCCTTGTGAAAAATGAGCCAGGGTTGCTTTTTGAACCATCTTAAAATTTGCCATATTTTGCAATTTATGATCATTTTTAGTAAAATGTACATTCAGGTTTGTCTATCGCTTTGCATATACAAAGTCCTTTGTATATGCAAAGTCATATTTTTTATATATACTTGGTTGCTTTTGCATTTCGGGCTTGTATATTTTAACATACAAGACAATATACAATACAAATATACAATGCTGGACCCGAAAGGCTTATCAAATGGAGAGAATTCGTTGTATATTTGGGCTTGTATGTTTTCATATACAAGCAGAATATACAACGCTGGAATTAAAAGGTTATCAAATGGAGTTAATGGCTTGTATATCGCGATATACATAGGTTTTGAAAGGAGAAAGACTTGGTCGAATGCATTACGAAAGAGCATCGGCCAAGGTATGGGCATCGGCAGAAAAGATTTGGAGTTCGCCGATGGCGAATCTCACGCCGATAAGGAAGAATACAAGCTGCTAAGGGCTATATCGGCATAACTCTCGCCGATGGAGGATGAGCGAAGTAAAAAA
The DNA here is from genome assembly GCA_027924645.1 of Cunninghamia lanceolata. Lineage (NCBI taxonomy): Eukaryota > Viridiplantae > Streptophyta > Pinopsida > Cupressales > Cupressaceae > Cunninghamia > Cunninghamia lanceolata. The sequence continues at coordinate 15,842,582 of BSBN01000112.1, read as the reverse complement.
GGCCATCGGCCCAATGGAGAACATCGGCGAAGGAATTTTGGGGCCCGCCGATGGACAGTTTCACACCGATAGGCGGGAAATGCATAGCGATGGAAATTTTAAACTATATTTTTGGCGCCCATGGCATTTTCCTGGTCAACGATAGTTGACCCGATGATTTTGAGCAGTCTGTATGCGTTTTGAATGCGTTTTGGAAGTATTTTGGACCCGATTTCCATATTTTTTGCACAGTCACCTGGATTTAAACGATTATTTTAATTTCCTGTTGTTTATGTGATAAATGTGATACTTATTGCTTGTCTTGTCTTGCAGGCTTGCAGTTGAGGAAGCAGCTGAAACTTCATCATAGTGACATCATGGAGGAAGAAAATCCGATCTCAGGAGCAAGAGGATAAAGATGAAGTGCGAAGAAGTCAAGGCCATTCAAATGAAGGACAAGGTTGCAGCTGAGAACATTACTGCAGCGGATAAACAAAGTTATTGCTGAGCTGCCAGGGCTTCTCAGAAGGGGCAATATTTTGCCCAGATTTGACACTGCTCAGAGATATTTTGGAAGATCTGGTTCATCTGTATTTATTGCTTTAACCAGGGGTTTGAACCAGAGGTAGTTAGGTTTTTTTTCTGTAGTGAGGACAATCAGAAAGTCTATATATTGTGCCTCTCTACATTGTAATACTTTACAACAGGGGCTACAACAGGGGGCTACAACAGGGGCTACAACAAGGATTTTAGGAAAACACAGCAAGTTAGCTTAGTTTAGATTAGAAGTAGAAGAAGGAGGTCGCCTATTTGTCTGCAGTAAGATGCGCGTGGAATGTCTGGCTGCCTTACTGTATCTGTAAAGCTTGTAAGTTCTCTGTAGTATGATCAATGAAACTAAGAGTCATTCCTACATTGTAAATCATGTATGACTATTCGTTTCTAATACAATAGAATCTGGAGTTCTGCGTCTATCTTCTGAGTGTTCTCCTGCTCTTCTTTGTGTTTTGAAATATTTCCTTTGAGAGCTTGCAATTTTAAATGTATGTTTGTGAAAATGCTCAGAACTTGCATTTAAGGTTTTTTACTGTGGATTTGATCAAATTATTGTAGTATTTACATAGTGCATAACAGAAACAATTAGATCCTTCGGTAGAGTAAATGAGGTATAGATTAGGTCTTTCTAACTTTTCCCAACCCATCTGAAATATTTAGCTGAAAACGTAGAAATCTAAAGGAAATTGTCTCAAATTTGAAGAAGCATGCATAACAGAGTTAAGAGTAGACAGTTTTCATAAATGTATAAAGGAGAAGGCTGCAATAATTCAAGAAAACCATCTGAATTTGCAACACAGTAACACTTGTATGCAAATGAACAAAATACTTGTTGAAATCTATGATTCTTTTGCATATTCTTAGTCCATTAAACTACCAAACAAACCTAAACTACGTAACGCCCCTTGAACATTACAGCTTCACATTGACCAAATGAACTTGACCAACCAAACCATTGCAGACTTGGGATTAGTTGAATCTTAAATGATTCCTTCTTATCTTTCAAGTATAGTTTCAGTTCATTATATGTGAATTTTAACTTATTGTTATGATTGCATCAAAACAATCATCAACAATTTTCTGGTGCTAGAAGGAGGGCTAGAATGCTGTATATTGCAATCATCAACAGGTTTAAGGTATAGTGTTGAGGGTTGAGGGTTTAGGGTTTAGGGTTTAGGTTTGAGGGTTTAGGGTTTAGGGTTTAGGGATTAGGGTTTAGAGTTGAGGGATTAGGGTTTAAGGCATAGTGTTTAGGGTTGAGGGTTGAGGCTTTAGGGATAAGGTTTAGGATTTAAGGTTCAAGTGTTGAGGGTTGAGGCTTTAGGGATAGGCTTTAAGGTTTAGAGATAAGTGATTAGGGTTTTGGGTTAACAAATTATGGTTTAGGGTTGACAGATTAGAATTTAAGTTATAGTGTTTAGGGTTGAGGGTTTAGGGATAGGGTTTAGGGTTTAAGATTTAAGGGTTGAGGTTTCAGGCTTTAGGGATAGTGTTTAGGGTTGAGGGATTAGGGTTTAGGGTGGAGGGATTAGGGTTTAAGGTATAGTTTTTAGGATTGAGGGTTGAAGAATGCGTTGTGCTACACTGAAAGGTTATAGTCCCATTAGAGAATGATGTCCTCACATGGACCATGTCGAGTGCCCTCATCGATGTTGGTAAGGGATACATGGAAGGTAAATGGATTAGGTGGATAGTGGATTATGACATGGATTCTAGAGGGGAGAAAAGTGGATTATGATGTGGAATATGTAGGGAAAATAGTCAATTATGATGTGGATTATGTCAGACTTATGCCAAAGCATGGACCATAGGGATGGTATGTGGAGGGTATGTAGGATAGTGGATGAATGATGGTAGATTTATTGTGGAATGGAAGGGAACCATGACCAATGGTTGCAAAATCTGCAATAAATGTTGAAGCTTGTGATGTGAAGGTGGTGTAGGGTGCAATGGAGATGTTTGCTTAGGAGATGGATGATGAAGTGCTTTAGGAACCCACATAGACTTAGGTGTATTATTACTTTTGTTTTGCTTGTGGGATGGAATGCTTTTACACTTTTGAGTGGAATGGGAATTTGAGATGGGAGTAGATGGTTGGGATTTTTTAGAGGTAGATACCTCATTTAACTTGATTTCTTGTTGATTAGGTACCCATACCATTTTGGTTTTGGACTTTGCTTGTGGAGGTATGGGCTTGGATAAGTTTTTGGATTGATTTTTCTTTGACTCTTTGTTTTTATGTCTTGAGGCATGAGGACCCTTAGGATGTTTGGCTTTATTAGTAGAGGCATCTAATTTTGTATTTCTAGATCCCTTGGGGATGGTGGAATGAGTGGAAGCTTTAATTTTAGCTTTAAGATTAGGCTTCAGGGTTGAGGGTTGAGGGATTAGGGTTTAAGGTATAGTGTTGAGGGTTGAGGGTTTAGGGTTGAGGGTTTAGGGTTTAGAGTTTAGGGATTAGGGTTTAGAGTTGAGGGATTAAGGTTTAATGCATAGTGTTTAGGGATAGGGTTTAGGATTTAAGGTTCAAGTGTTGAGGGTTGAGGCTTTAGGGATAGGGTTTAAGGTTTAGAGATAAGGGATTAGGGTTTAGGGTTGATGGATTAGTGTTTAGGGTTGAGGGATTAGGGTTTAAGGAATAGCATTTAGGGTTGAGGGTTTAGGGATAGGGTTTAGGGTTTAAGGTTTAAGGGTCGAGGCTTCAGGCTTTAGGGATAGCGTTTAGGGTTGAGGGATTAGGGTTTAGGGTAGAGGGATTAGGGTTTAAGGTATAGTGTTTAGGGTTGAGGGTTGAAGGATGCATTGCACTGCACTGAAAGGTTATAGTCCCATTAGAGAATGATGGCCTTGCATGGACCATGTTGCCCTCATCGATGTTGGTAAGGGATACATGGATGGCAAATGGATTAGGTAGATAGTGGATTATGATGTGGATTCTAGAGGGGAGAAAAGTGGATTATGATGTGGATTATGTAGGGAAAATAGTGGATTTTGTTCGGCGTATGCCAAAGCATGGACCATAGGGATGGTATGTGGAGGGTATGTAGGATAGTAGATGAATGATGGTAGATTTATTATGGAATGGAAGGGAACCATGACCAGTGGTTGCACACATCGCAATAAATGTTGAAGCTTGTGATGCAAAGGTGGTGTAGGGTGCAATGGAGATGTTTGCTTAGGAGATGGATGATGAAGGGCTTCAGGAACCCACATAGAATTAGGCGTATTATTACTTTTATTTTGCTTGTGGGATGGAATGTTTTGACACTTTTGAGAGGAATGGGAATTTGAGATGGGAGTAGATGGTTGGGATTTTTTAGAGGTAGATGCCTCATTTAACTTGATTTCTTATTGATTAGGTACCCATACCATTTTGGTTTTGCACTTTTCTTGTAGATGTATGGGCTTGGATAACTTTTTTGGATTGATTTTTCTTTGGCTCTCTATTTTTATAAGAGAAATTAAATTTCCATGGTCCATAATGATTGCAATTAGATACTTCAGGATTTAACTATGTGCAAGTTTATACCTCAATATTTCAGATCACACTCCATGATCCATCATTAGGAGAGAATGGCAAGAGAAGAGAAATGGAAGGTAATTTGTAGACCGAGTACCCTAAATAGAATAAGGATGGGGTGCATGGACCAATACACAACTAAGGAGAAAGAAAAATAAAAATAACAACCAACAACAATTCCAACAATAAGCTATCATGCACAACTATGCTAGTGCACCCAAACAACACAAAGTCAAACAAGAGGAGTGAAAAACAAAGAGACAACATAAAAATGAAAGAGAGGAAATTAAAAACAACAAAAAATGATAAAACAAAGAAGGAAGAAACAAGGTGTGATAAAAAAGGGGATCAAAAACCATGGAAGCAAAAAACATATAAGAGGGAAATGTACCAAAAAGAAACAAAACCATATGCAATATATAGAGGTAAAAACAAAGAATCAAGCACACACAAACATTAGCAATTGATAAAATGAAAAAAGTGACAAAAATAAACAAATAAACCAAAAAGTTACATGAACGGGAACATAAAAACAAATAACATAAAGATAAACCCAGATCATAACCCCACAAGTACAAATACCATTGAAAAACAATAGTATGAAAAAATAGGTATATAAATATATAGACATATAAGACTAGTAAAAAACATAAAAGGATGACTAGTAAAAAACATAAAAATATAATACTAATAAATAACGAACAATGATAATAATGAAGTAAGAAAAATGCTAAAAAAACACCAAAGACTATTAGCTAAAAAGTCTTGTCTCATAACCCAATGTCCAAAATTTTGAAAAAAGTTAAGTCTGCCATCTCCCTCTCATCCTTTGATGATGCCACAAAAAACATCTTTTACCCTCCAAAGAATCCACCCCTCGCATCTATGGGGTTCCAAAAATCCACAAAGCTAACATCCCCTTGCGTCCAATTGTGGACACCATCGGTTCACCCACATACAAACTAGCTGCCCACCTAGCCAAGCTTATTTCTCCTCTTGTGGGTAAATCTAGCTCCTTCATCAAGAATTCTATCCATTTCATAGAATTTATCAAGGACAAAAAAATGGAAAGCAGTGACCTCCTAGTCAGCTTTGATGTGGTCTCCCTTTTCACCAAGGTCCCCATCCCTAACTCCATTGAAATAATTAGACGCAAGACCAACGATGAGATAACCTCCCTAGTGGAACTTTGCCTTAGATCCACCTTCTTCACCTTCCAAGTAGTCATCTATGAACAGTTGGATGGAGTTGCCATGGGATCTCCCCTTTCCCTGATTGTAGCTAACCTGTACATGGAACACTTTGAAGATTTAGCCCTAAACTCTTTTCCTCTCAAACCAAAATGGTGGAAATGCTATGTTGATGACACCAACATATGTTGGCATCATGGCCTTGAAAAGCTCAAAGAATTCCACTCACACCTCAACCAGATAGCTAAGTGCATCTCCTTTACCAAAGAGCTTGAATTGGTTAATGAGCTCCCTTTTCTCGACATTATTCTCATCAAAAAACTTGACAGATCCTTAGGTTGCCATGTGTTTCACAAATCTACCCATACTGATCTATACCTCCACTTTTCCTCCCATCACCACCTAGCACAAAAAGCTAGTATCCTTAAGACTTTAGCCACTAGGGCCTTTCGTATGTATGATAAAGATAACCTAGACCAAGAGATGGCACACCTCACCAAAGTTTTTAAATTAAATGGGTACAATAAAAACACATCTTAAAAGTGTTCAAACAAGCCGGGTCCTAACTTAACTCCAAGCCCAAGGACGCCAATCCTCCCAACCTCCCGATTTCCACCCTTCCCTACATAAAAGGCCTTTCTAACAAAATTTCTAAGATTCTTCTCAAAAAGGGCCTCCATTGTACTTTCAAACCCATCTCCACTCTTAGGAATCGGATCCCCTCACCCAAAGACCCTAGAGACCTCCTTGTTAACTCAGGGGTCTACAAAAAAAATTTCTCTTGTGACACCCCCTATATTGGGTAAATGGGATGTTCCTTTAGTACTACAATCAAAGAACATAGTGTAGACATCAGGCATGAACGTGTCCATAAATCTTCCCTTGCAGAGAATTCAACCCTAACCAAACACCACATCTACTTGGAAGACACTCAAATCTTAGTCAGTGAAGACAACTTCTTCAAGAGGAAAATCAAAGAGGCCATAGAGATCAATAACCACCCATCCAATCTCAATCATGATGATGGATGGAGCTTGAGTTTCTCTTAGAGCCCCCTATTAACCCTCATCCAAAATGGCTCTCGCCCCCCTTCTTGAGATATTTTTCCCTCTTCTACTTCTTTTTCTCCTTATCCCCTTCCCCCTTAGCTTCTCCTCTCCCTCTGCATTCTTCCTCCAGTTCCTCGTCTTTCATCAATAGATTTTTTAATCTTTCTACTTCTTCGGTCTTATTGTCCCTCTCCCCCCTCCTCGTTTCTCTCTCCCCCTTTCTGAGTCATCTTCATTTTTTCTTCCCTTTATGATTCTAGTCCCCCCATCCATCCTCTTAATGTTGTCTTATCTCCCCCCTGTTGGCCCTTTTGTTATGTCTTGCTTAGTCCTTGTCACCCTTGCTAGTTGTTCATCATTCCTGATCTAGTCTTTCCTTTTCCCTTGCCTTTGAGAGATACATATATATTCTATCTTGGTCTTTTACTTTCACTATCCATTATGTCATGTCTTTTGTAGTTCTCAAACTTCAATTTTTTTTATCTTTTTTAGTTATAGGTTTATAGTGAGAATCCTCTTCATATATATATAAGAATAAATAAATATGATTTAATCCTCAATATAAGCAAAAAACTAACAAATAAAAAGAAAAAAGTAAATAACCACAAAGGACTATCAATATTAGTATTATCAAAGAAGGATGAGTGAGTGTGTCTGTGTGTGTTTATATATATATATATAGAATCGACATCTATAGCGCTAAAAGAGGAAGTTGAGTGGTAAGGGCATATAGCCTATGCACCCTCAGCCACCAATCTCAAAGTGTGCAATAATGTGATTCCCGGCCCCCCCACACCCCGCGGTACTGGAATACCTAGTCCTAAATCGGAGCGTGGGGCCCTGACCATACCACTACGCAAGATTTTAGCTAGAAAGGTAGGGCGGCATGTTACAAAACTGTGTCCTCTGGATGGGGTACATTCACAAATGAATGTAGGACAGATCTTCAAATGTTTGCTTGGTTTAGTAGTTCAGATCCTTCCAACTCATCCATCTCAATTCGAGGAGCCTGATCCCTACGTATCCGGGGATTAAATATATATATAAACACACACACACACACACACACACACACACTTATCCTTCTTTAATAATACTAATATTGATAGTCCTTTGTGGTTTATTTACTTTTTGCTTTTTATTTGTTAGTGTCTTGCTTATATTGAGGATTAAATCATAATTATTTATTCTTATTTATAACCTTCTTTAATGACTATCACTTCTAGGTATTTGATAGTCTTTTGTGGGTTTTTATCAATTTGTTTATTTGTTTATTATCTTGTTAGTTATTTTATAGCCTTTAGTTTTATTATTTTTTCATCAATTTTGGCCTCATTGTTGTTTTTTACCTTGTCACCTACTTTGTGTCATCTCCTTTTTCTTTATTTTTCCCTTTATTATTGTGTGCTCATGTTTTTTGGCTTCACTCCCATTCCTCTTGGTTCTTAGTTTGTGTTCTTGTTGTTCCTTGGCAGGATTAGCCTTGTTTTTCTTATCTTGTCATACCTATTATCTTTCTTTTGATAGTTATACATATATATACACTATCTTATTTTTTACTATCAATATTAATTATGGAATAGTCCATTAAGGTTTTCTTACTTAATTTTTTATCTTTCTTACTTTATTTTTTATCTTCAAATGATTGAGCCTTCTCTTTCTTGGGTATCAATGCAAGAAAAGTATTACTAATTTCTCTGAGGACCTTACCCTCCCTTCTGGAATCTTCATAGGCCGCCATTAGGTCCTTACCAATAATACTCCAACATTTCTAAAAGAAGGCTGCTGGGAACCCATCAGGTCCAGGGGCCTTATCTGGACCTAGTTGAAACAGAGCTTCTTTGATTTCCTCTTCTGAGAACTTACTTGTCACATAAGGTTTTGATCTTCTGTTACTAACTTTGGAATGACTCTTATAAATTCTTGCTGAGCTTGGAGATCTGAACCTTCTTCATCATTCAAGAGATCCTGAAAATAGTCAATCACTGCTTGGCCAATTTCTTCTAGAATCTCAATGGCCCTTCCCTCCCTTGTCTTAATGGCTGAAATTCTATTGATCTCTCTACAGATTTTTGTTGAGTTATGAAAAAACATGGTATTAGCATCCCCAGCTTTCAACCACACCTCTCGAGATTTCTGCCTCCAAAACACTTCTTCTTTGGCCAATATATCCTCCAACTTTCCCATCAACTCTTTTTCCTTATTATAAGAATCATTATCCATTCTTTCTCTAACAACTTTATCATTAAGGATCTGCATCTCTGCCTCTATCGGCCTCTTTGTTTCAAAGATATTCTTTAAATGATCCTTATTCCATTGTCTTAAGTTTACTTTAATAAGTTTTAGCTTTGTAACAATATTAAATAGGCCAACTCCCCTGGGATTACAATTTTTCCACCAATCCTCTATTAATGCCAAAAAGGAAGGGTCCTTGAACCAAATATTTTCAAATTTGAAAAGGCATCTTACTGGTCTCCTTTCACCCTAGATCTCCAGACTAATTGGAAAGTGGTCAGATCCTGATTCCAGAGTAATCTTGCTATCCAAACTAAAGGGGAAATTGTTTAAGTCCCCTTTAACAAAAAACCTGTCTAATTTTTCTGCAATATTGTAGAAACTAAGTCTTCTATTATTCCAAGTATATTTCCCGTTCCCCAACTATATTTCAATCAAAGCATTCCGATCTACAAAGTCTTCAAAATCCTTCTGAGATTGGAGCTTCCTACCCACCCCTCCTAGCTTGTCTTCAGCTCTCAAAATTGCATTGAAATCTCCCCCCAAAATGATGAAATCCCAATTCCTATTATCACACAACTGGTCAAGTTCAACCCATAACTCCTTTTTTTGACTTTAAGGATTTGGACCATAAACATTTATTAAAAGAAAACTCAAGCTTGACACCAAACTCCTAACCTTACTGGCAATCCATCCTTTACTAGATCCTACTTCTTCCAACAGAACAGACTGCGGCCTCCAGAGCGTCAATAATCCTCTCGAGGGACCTCTAGAATTTACCTTAATCATTCTCCACTGCTTCAGATTTTTGACTAAGGATTAATTTTCACTGTCATCTAATTTGGTTTCTTGAATCATACAAATATCTGGTTGGAGTGTCTTTAGTTCTTTCCTTAAGAGGCACTTCTTGTTAGGGGCATTCATGCCCCTAACATTCCACAACAAAATCCTCATTGTTGTTCAGGAAGGGAGGCTCCCTTCCCTACTTTTAACAAATCCATTAACTTCAGCTGTCCACTTGCCTCTCCATCCCACTTCAATTTCTCCCTATTAGGGATCTGACCCCTAGATTTATGATCTCCGCAGTCTGGTGAGGTTTTATCCATTTCTTTTTGACCAATCCCTAATATCTCTGGGGATCTGGCTGAATTATTTTCTCCACTGGTTTTGAGAGCCAGAGAATTAACTTCATCTTCAAAACTAAAATCTTCCAACCCTTTCCCTGCATGAGTCAACCACTCATCTTCCAGAGCATCTTCTGTTGATCTGATAGATCCCTCCTTAATAGCCCTAGCTAATTGAACTAATTCACTATCTACCTCAATTAATGATTCAAAATCCTCCATTTGCATATTGGGCTTGATTGCTTCGATTGTTTCTGAGATCTTATTGTTTACATTCTGAGAGAAATTGATGAATTCCTCCATCCTTACAAGCTTCTATACCCCATCTTCCAAAATGTCTTCCCCTTTTCTACTTTCTTTATTCCCTGAATCTTCTTCACCATCCTTCCTTCGATTCATATCAACCTCCACCAATCCTAGGATCTGATCTGATTGAGGATTGTTCTCCTCTCCCCTTCCACAATCCTTATTCTTCGCTTTTAATCCCAAATCTACACCCAGGGCTTCTTCTTTTCCCAACTTCTCCCCTTTGTTTCTAACTTGATCCTCCTCCCATGTTCTCCATCCTAACGTGCTTACCCAATCTCCTTGAGGCTTAGGTTCATAAACAAGAGGTTGATTCAGGACTCCCTAATCTATGAAAATCTTGATTTCTCTCCACCGCTGGTCAGGGAAGCAATTTTCTACACAGATTCTGACATGTGAACCTTCTTCTGATGAATCCTTCCATTCTTCTGCACATATATATCTTCCCAGGTAGTTCCCAATTTCTTCTAAGATCTTTTGATTCCAGAATTATAATGGTAGAGTAGGCATTGTATACCAATTCTGTGTGTGCTTCAAGTAAAAAAATTTTGGATCAAAACCCATGAACCAGTTACATAAGTAGAAGCCAAAACTATTCAAAAGCCAAATTCCATCTAAAATCTCCAATTTTATTTTCTCAGAGGGACATAAAACTAGGAAAAAGCCATTTACTAGGGCTTTCAAAGATAGCTCTTTCCCCCATCTATCCTGCCACCACCTCCTTAAATCTTCCAAATCCAGGTTGGAGCCAAACCATTTCCCTATAACCCCAAACTTTTTCAAATGTTCGATGGAAGGTTTTAGCAAATTTGAACCTAAAACCATAGTTTTTTTGTTTCCATATCTCAATTATGTAGATCTCTTACCTATGCCTCCCTCTCCAAAAATTGGTTGCCTCCATTGATCCCGCGCCAGACCTCTATTGATTCGCCCTCGACTCCTTTGTTGCATCTTATTATCCCATCTCCTCCATTGACGATTTGGAGGAAATTCTTTATCCTAAAACTGCCAAGACTGTTGTCTTCCATTTGATCTCCAAGGTTCTCTAGCTGCTTGATCTTGGATTCTACTCATTGGAAAATCTTTTTCTATTACTTCGGCCCATGATTGAGACTACCCACGCTCCTTGCCTTCTGGATTTTCCTTTCTCCCTTTGATTTTTCCTTCGACCCTTCCTACGCTCGAAATTAGGTCTTCCTTCTACTTATTTTTGCTCGCTCACTCCATCCTTCTATTGATATAACTTTTTTTTTTTGGGTTTATTAACTTTATATATTTTCTCATTTTTATTTATATGCTTATATATATATATATATATATATATATATATATATATATATATATATATATAACCTTCTTATTTTCTGACTATCAATGCTAGGTTTATGATCCTTTGGTGTTTTTTAGCATTTTTCTTATTTCAATATTATCATTGTTCATTATTTATTAGTCTTATCTTTTTATGTTTTTTACTAGTCTTATATGTCTACATATTTATATACCTATTTTTTCATACCATTTTTTTTGCATGGTATTTGCACTTGTGGGGTTATGATCTGGGTTTATCTTTATGTTATTTGTTTTTATGTTCCTGTTCATGTAATTTTTTGGTTTATTTGTTTATTTTTGTCACTTTTTTCATTTTATCAATTGCTAATGTTTGTGTGTGCTTGATTCTTTATTTTTATCTCTATATATTGTATATGGTTTTGTTTCTTTTTTGCACATTGCCCTCTTATATGTTTTTTTCTTCCATGGTTTTTGACCCCCTTTTTTATCACACCTTGTTTCTTCCTTCTTTGTTTTGTCATTTTTTTTAATTTTTAATTTCATCTCTTTCATTTTTATGTTGTCTCTTTGTTTTTCACTTCTATTGTTTGACAATGTGTTGTTTGGGTGTACTAGCATAGTTGTGCATGATAGCTTATTGTTGGAATTGTTGTTGGTTGTTATTTTTATTTTTCTTTCTCCTTAGTTGTGTATTGGTTCCCGTACCTAATCCCTTATTCTATTTAGAGTACCCAGTCTGCAAATTACCTTCCATTTCTCTTCTCTTGCCACTCTCTCTTGATGATGGATCATGGAGTGTGATCCAAAATGTTGAGGTATAAACTTGCACATAGTTAAATCCTAGAGTATCTAATTGCACTCTTTGTTTTTATGTCCTGAGGCATGAGGACCCTTAGGATATTTGTCTTTATTAGTAGAGGCATCTAATTTTGCATTTCTAGATCCCTTGGGGATGGTGGAATGACTGGAAGCTTTAAGTTTATCTTTAAGATTAGGGTTGAGGGTTGAGGGTTGAGGGATTAGGGTTTAAGGTACAGTATTGAGGGTTGAGGGTTGAGGGTTTAGTGTTTAGGGTTGAGGGTTAAGGGTTGAGGGTTTAGGGTTTAGGGATTAGGGTTTAGAGTTGAGGGATTAGGGTTTAAGGCATAGTGTTTAGGGTTGAGGGTTTAGGGATAGGGTTTAGGATTTAAGGTTCATGTGTTGAGAGTTGAGGCTTTAGGGATAGGGTTTAAGGTTTAGTAATAAGGGATTAGTGTTTAGGGTTGAGAGATTAGGTTTTAAGGTATAATGTTTAGGGTTGAGGGTTTATGGATAGGGTTTAGGGTTTAAGGTTTAAGGGTTGAGGCTTTAGGCTTTAGGGATAGCATTTAGGGTTGAGGGATTAGGGTTTAGGGTGGAGGGATTAAGGTTTAAGGTATAGTGTTTAGGGTTGAGGGTTGAAGGATGTGTTGCACTACACTAAAAGGTTATAGTCCCATTAGAGAATGATGTCCTTGCATGGACCATGTTGAGTGCCCTCATCGATGTTGGTAAGGGATACATGGAAGCCAAATGGGTTAGGTGGATAGTGGATTATGATGTGGATTCTAGAGGGGAGAAAAGTGGATTATGATGTGGATTATGTAGGGAAAATAGTGGATTATGATGTGGATTATGTCACACTTATGATACAAATGACTCATTCAATTTTTTTCCAAAGGGACATATTGGACAGCCATACAACAGGTATTTATCATTTTGTTAATGAAATATGAAGAATATCCAGTGCCAGTATAGAAGTCATAAAAGACCAAAAGTAAAGCTGTCAAAAAGCTACAGGAGATCATGGTGAGCAATGCTTGTTTGAAGAGATAGCACATAAAGGTATGTGATTGGAAGCATTTTATTCAACTTTGAATAACAGTCATCTCGTGAATCATGTTACTTCAGCTACATGAGTATCATTTTTATGCAAGAATGATCCAACTGATGAATAGTTTAAATGAGGCCATGCTCAAAAGTGTCCATGATATACAGAAAGTAAAGGAGCCATAACCATTGAATATGGTATAATGGAAATGCATTTGACACAACACTTAGAAAATAGAGTAAGCTTGACAACATATGAGTAGGCTGTGTCACAAATTCAGTATAGAATATACCAAGTATATATAGAAGGGATAAACAAACCATCACAGTGATCAAATGAAAAATGCTAAGTGCCTCTATGTAGGTTTCAGTTTGAAGATAGCAAAAAAAGAATGTAATCTCAGTATCCATGTATATTTATAGAAGGTACAAAGAAAATAGCATGTGTTTCAGCTTGTTTGATTTCATCATTAAGTGCAGGTTTTATAGTATGTATATGGAGCATCAGATGAGAAATAGAGCCATAGCCTTTATTTCATGGTGACTGTCATCTCAACTAGTGAATAAATACTGTGTGGAAGGCAAAGAGTACACAAAAGCCATGGCCTTATGAGTTAGCACAAATACACATGAGTATATGCTGAGAAACCTCAAATATAGAATATCCAGAATAAGAAACCCTCAACCATAGCAAAGAGTGAAGATTCAAAACAAGGGTTTGAAACAACCGTGACCAGAGTATGAGTATTTATCATAGCAAGGAGAACCCATTTGGGGTTTCAAGTTTTATCATAGATATGAAGAAGCTTGAGTTTATATACCCAAATGGAGTGCTCAGAAATGTAAAAATTAGATACAGAGGAGATATACAGGAAAAATTCTAAGTTTCAAACTTTAGAGATTATTTTTACAAACTCAAAAATGATAAAAACCCAATACATTGTCATTACAGCCGCGGTTTAGTTAGGGTCGAACCCATTTGGGGTTTCATACTGAAGACTACATTTACAGAACAAGGAAGAGTCTGAAATGAAAGAACACTCAAGAATGATTAAAGACACTGTAATGAAGTCGTGGCCTAGTGTTCAGGTAAAGAAGAGCAATACAGAAAGATAATGAAACCCATTTGTATGCCTTTGAAGCCGCAGCCTATAGAAGAGAGAAGCTCTATTCTCATAATGACTCAAACCCATTTGGGGTTTTACATATAGAGGACATATACAAAAGGAGGATCAAAATTTTTAAGCTCATATAACCACAAACACTCAGAAATACAACTACAACTATGACTTTTAAATGCCCTTATCGAGCCTCATGCTACAGGAAAAATGAAAAGAAATGTATGCAGATTTTAAGTTTACAAACTTACCCTTACTTTTTAGAAGCATCATGTGCATAAGATCGTGGGTTTTTACCCATTTTGTTGCCCTCAGGAGAGCTCAGTTAAATCACCCATGGTGGCCTCATACAAAGACAAAGAATGTGTTGACAAAGGAACCAAATAGAGATAAAGATGTATCTGTAAAATGTATATGGTCGCGGCCCTGTAAGGACAAGATACCTCATAAAATGGAGAAATAATAACCTATGTATGGTTGAGAATAGACTTACCTTCCATTCTTTGTAGGATTCTTCAAAACATTGCAAAGATATAAAGTGAGAAATCGAGGGCTTTTTCATCCAAATCCTAGTCATGGTGGTGGCAGCAGCAGAGAACATCATTTCAAAAAAGATGGAAGTGAAAATGAGCCTGAGAAACTAGGGCATCAGTGATTTTGTGATTAGGGTTTTCTTGTGCCCTAAATCCAATTGTGGCACTTTATCACATCATTTTCATTTTCATATGCCTTAACTAATGCCCATCATGCTGTTATTGACCACCTTGCTTATACCTAGTCTAATGACTTAGGATTTTCACATGCCTTAGGTTTTTTTTTTTTGCATATTGATTGCCTAAGCATTGTGCCTTAAAGACTATTGGTCTCATTTAAAGGATAAACACATATAGTTCATATGCCCTTAGAGATATTTTGCAAAGCTAGATGGAGAATACGGCTTATAGGTTTTTATTTTGTAAAACCATACATTATGCCTTCATTTTTTAATGACTTTTATAGAAAATCATATGTCATTAGATGTATTATACTTGGAAAAATGAGACATCTAGAGCCTTGTATAGTTTTTATAAAGTATCAAATCAAGCATTGCATTATTTTTGCAAAAAATAAAATCGAGGCAAAATAAGAAATAAAGCTGCAAATCCATGTAAGCAACATTTTATAAATTTCTTTAAAATATTTGTTATTATGCAGTTAAAGTAGAGATAATCTAGGCAGGATCTTATTTTGGATTTGATTTTTCTTCTAGACAAAGTTGGACAAATAAGGACAAATTGGAACTTTAATTGAGTAGATAAAGCGTAATTTTTTCAAAGATTTTGGTGGGGCCACTTGACAGAGGATTTTGGCAGCTTTTCAACCTAGTTTGGAGATATTTTAGAGGGTTTTTTGACATCTTTTCTATGGATTCCGAAAATGATTTGGAGGCAAGCTTTTAGAGTGTGTTTTGACATTTTCCTATTTTTTCCATCCTGGGAAAATCAAAGGATATATTGGGGAGAAAAACTTAGTTTTTCTTGGTTCTGATCAATTGTTTCTTTCTCTCAGCTCACTAGCAGAGAGCATTGTAAACTTTGTACTCAGTCTCATTTTGCATACTCCTTTTAGATTAATAAGACATCATGTTTCCTTTCCCATTCATTTTGCCTTATTTTTGTAGTGTCAACTTGATGTTTCATTGTGATTAGAGAAAATAGATCCTTTATTATGTCTCTTTATTGCAAGCTTGTATGAAGAAGTTATGTATAATGTAGGTTGTGTGTTGTGTTTTAAACCTTCATACAAATTACTTATGTGTTGTATGTGTCAAGCAGGATTGTGAAGGTAGATGTCTTAAGAGTTTGATTGTGAGTGGAAGCATTAAATAAGTTAGAATCTTGTTTAATCATCCTAAGAAGTTAGTGAGTGGGTTTCCTAAACTTGTAGTGAAGATCTCATGGGAGAAAGGAGCTCTTCATTCGATGAGGAGATGGATGCTCAATTCTACAAATACAAAGACATAAAACAACACAAGTCTACTCTTTCACACAATGAATGCTTTGAATCACCAATGCTCATGCAAGTTGATAGCTTGTAATCATCTAATTGAAATCTAATTTACAAATGAATTCCTAAACATGCTTTTATATGCAACTACAAACATTCCTACCAAGAATTTCGTAATTTAAACTTACCATGTCGGCATGGGAACCAAATAACGGTCATAAATTGACACTAGAAATTTGGGCCTAACCCAAAATAGGGAAGGACTAGGGTGCGGATGCCTAAGTCCTCCCCACTTGTTTTGGATAGGGTTAAGTTCAAGGGGTCCCCCTAGGCCCCATTTGTCATAAGACCCGAGGTTCATTCCATCAGGATGTTAAATTATGATGTAAGATGTCCTAAATGCACACTAAAGACCCAAGAGCTAAACCTTATGAGGGAAAATCCCCCAAGGGGACATTTTCTAACATTACACAATCCATCAAAGTTGTTCCATCTACATACCATCAATGCCTCAAATTCCCTTACAATGGAGTCAAAGTTGCAATCCCCACTGATCCCAATCCATTTGAGTATTATCAAACTTTTCAAGATAAATATCAAGATCCCAATTGTGTCCCCATCAATGTCCAAGCACACCCATCCATGTCCTATCTCGATCCCTCTGACTTAAACAAGCCCTCATCTAGTAAATCCATCCCCTCCATTTAAGCTAAATTTTAAGAGAAAGGACTCGATGAATACACGCTATAAGAATCGTCTTGTGTAGGAACCTTGCCTTTGTCTCCTAAATCTTATGGCCAACCATCCATATGCAAAGCTACTTCATCGCCAACCATTATCAAAGCACCTCCTACCATGTTGATAAAATCAGGCATGCTCAAAGATGAAGACATTGATGACATTAATTCCTGGATCTTCTTTAATGAGAACAATCAACTTACTCTAGAAGTGGAGCGATATAATAATTGCTTTTCCATTATCAAGAATATGGGCTATAAAGGACAAGGAGGTATAGGACTATATGGATAAGGACCTGTTGAACCCATTATTGTAACCAAGAAGTTTAATAAGCAAGGTCTAGGGTATGGTAAGGAGGTGCCGCCTTCCAAAGACATTGAGTCTATCCTTGAGGAAGTAGCCAAAGCTTTTCCCATAGAAAGGACTTCTAATGAAGATATCATCGATGACTCTTCCTTCCACATAACTGAACTATTCCAAGACATCCACTTTTACCTTTTCATCGGCCTTATCTACTTTATCCTCTTCATCTTCCAACTTAAAGCTCATATATCCTCACCTTGTCATTTGGGACCAACAGGGGGCACCTATTCTAGACACATTTAAAAATGATGAACCTATAGAAAAATTCATGGGTTTGAGACAAAGAATACCATTGGGAGATCTAAAGCAAGTTTCATGATGGATCTACCTTTGTTAGCATATTTTGGTGGAAGAGTCAAATCCTTCAGTCACAAAAGTGAAATAAACAAAATAAAAAAAGATAGGTCATTAGGTGAAAACCATAAGGTGCCTCTTGACCATGAAAATGCAAAAATAAAGGATGCATCTGAGGGTGAAAACCTCTCCAAGGCACTTGAGGATGGAGGATTTGACCTTCCTTTGACCACCAAATATCAAGAATGGTCACCATTGCTAATAGAGAAATCTCAAGAGATGAATCTAGGTACAACACAAAATCCCAAGATCACATTCCTAGTAGCATCATTATCAGAACAAGAAGGGAAAAATTTTACGGCCTTCTTTATGAAAAGAGCAATCAATTTTGCATGGACATATGCAGATATGCCAGGGTTAGATCCTTCCCTTGTTGTACATCATTTAGTGGTATCTCGAAATGCAAAATTGGTTAGGCAAAATCTTTGAAAGATGCATCCTAAAATAGCACTTTTAGTCAAAGAAAAAATTTAGAAATTATTGGATGCAAAGTTTATAAGGCCTATTGATTATCCAAAATGGGGTTCCAATCTAGTACCAGTCTCAAAACCTGATGGATGCATATGTTGTTGTACTGATTTCAAACACCTTAACAAAGCCTGTCCCAAGGATAACTTCCCATTACCAAGCATAGATACCATTGTGGATCTCACAACAGGACATGAAATGCTATCATTAATGGATGGGTTTTCCAGATATAATCATATCAAAATTGCAGAAGAATATCAACCCAAAACTTCCTTCATATGTCCTTAGGGTACCTATTGTTAGGTCATCGTGCCTTTTAGCCTTAAGAACATAGGAGCCACATATCAACAAGCTATGACAGTTATCTTCCATAACCTTTTTCATACCATAATGGAAGATTATGTTAACGACATCTTGGGAAAATGAAAAACTAGGGAAGGCCACCTACAAGTATTAGAACAAATTTTTGATAGATTAGAGAAGTATTCAATGAGGCTAAATCCAAAGAAATGTGTATTTGGGGTTGTTGATATGCACCAGACAACTGAGAGGGGGGTGTGAATCAGTTGTCTCAAAAACTTAAACACTTTCTGTAATTCAGCATTAATCACTTATCCACAATTATTATGATTTAACAATGAATGCATGAAATTAGAAACTTAACCATAGATATAGAATCAAACACAAGAGATACCAGATTTTACGTTGAAAATGCTAAGGTGGGGAAAAAGAACGGAGAGGATTAGCTCTCAATATATATTGCAATCTTGAAATAATGATGTTTAGGCTTGGTCACTCCGTGGGCCTAAACATATTGGCTCATTGGCATCAAGAACAACTAGGTCTAGAAGGCTCACGGCCTCAACCCTAAACCTAGCAAGATTAAAATAAGGGCTGTTAAACCCTACTTGAGACTCATTTCTAGGCATGATAGGTGTTGTCATTGATTGCAACTAAGATCATCCCAACCATCCATATAACACAATCTATTCACACCAAAAGTTAGAATCAGAATGTGTCTAAGTCTAGGAAGTCAAGAACAGAGTAGTTGATAGGGTCCGGTATCTTGGTCTAGATCTATCTGGTGGAAAGGCATGGTCTACTGTGGATCTGAGGTAGTTGTAAGAATTTTCAAGACACTCTAAATCTAGAATTTCATCCTCCAGATTTGAAGGACTCAAAAGATATTAGCTTCTGAGTATCAGGTTTCCGTTTGACAAAACAAATAGAAGAAGAACTGGCCGACCTTGTGAATGATCCTATTTTCAAATGTATAAAAGTTGTCTATTGGGCAATTGGTGATGATAAATAGTGATAGATGACATGATTGATGTTTCACAAGTGCAAGTTTTAATCCACATCTCATATTATATATAAATCTAGTCTATAGAGCAGAGTACTTTACAAAGTTCTAAATGTTCTTGAAGCTGACTAGTTAAAAGATTGTAGATCATGTTGCAGATATATATATATATATATATATATATATATATATATATATATATATATATATATATATATATATATATCCAATGGAATTGGATGATGTGGTGTGTGAGTGAATAAGGTAATTGTGAGAAGAGCAGAAAATCTAAGGAGCAAATGAAGGCAAAGCAGTAAGAAGAGCAAGTTCAAATGAAATTTGTAAGATTAGTTTTTGCACTTAACTGGAATTGAAAATCTTGCATGAGTAGATGCTATTTATCAGTTCAAAATATCTGTTAGTCTCTTGTAATCTTTCTATAGGCAGTGACCCTCTAATTGAGCAATGAGCTTTGGGTAGTGAGCCTGAATGCATGTGCATTCTCATTTGTAAATTTTTTTTAAGAGGGTATTAATTTTTGTGGGTTAACCCCCACCATGGTTTTTCCCTTAACTGGGTTTCCATGTCAAAAATCTTGCTGTCAAGTGTGTTATTTATGTTTCTACTCATGTGTTATTGATTAATGTTGAAATGTTTATATCATTAATTTGATTATAAGTTGTAAAGGAAGGTCAATGGTAGAAAATATTAAAATATGTGACAACTGATTCACCCCCCCTCTTAGTTGTCTGAACCTAAGCCAATAATTGGTATCAGAGAAAGATTCCTTTTGAAAAATTTAACAGCTTAAGGTAGATCTAAGAAGTTAGTAAAAATGGATGAATATAACCTTCAAGGGAAATTGAATATTTCCCTAGATGATCTTGAGTAGTCCAAGGCAAAGGTCCAAGAGATGCAAGATAACCTCAAAAAGGCTGAAAACTTCATTGAGATTTTAAAAGAAAATTTGAGCAAATCTAATGCAAAAGGAAAGCAGCAACCTCTTCAACTAGAAGAAAATGCCCTGAAAGAAAAGACAAAGGAATGTGAAAAGTTAGCTAAAAAAGTTATTGTCTTAAAACATGAGATGGAAATTGGGTTAATGAGATTGACCAACGAAACTGAAGATAGGAAGAAAACTGAAGAAGAAATGAAGCAAAATCTGAAGGAGAGAACTGAAGAATGCAACAGATTGGATGGAATAGCCAGTCTCCTAGAATCAAATCTACAAGAAAGTAGAAACATTGAGAGAAAACTTGAGAGACAAATTATCACTCTCAGACATGACCTAGAAATTGCCAATGAGTATAAGGAGAAGTTCAAGATAAGGTCAACTAAACTTGAAGTACTAACTGAAGAACAGAAAAAGGATGATGACAAGCATGATCTTAGATATGAGAAAGGTGAAAGCTCTCGATCCGAACAAAGAAATTTTCAACCAAGGAATAAAAGAAATAGAACTAGAAAACCTCCGGTAAGACAGCCTAATGCTCAAAGATATCCATCATTCAATGGAAATTGTTTCAATTATAATAAATTTGGTCATAAATCTACTTAGTGTAGAAGTAGAGTGAATCAAAATGGTCCATCCTTCTCCTGTCAGTGCTTCAAGTGTAAGAGGTATGGTCATAGATCAAATGAATGTAGAAGTATGATATTGAATGATGCTAACAACAGAGGAATTGGCAATTCTTTCAATGGTTACTATTTTGCTTGCAATGGGTTTGGACACATGGCTAATCAATGTAGATCAAAAGGAAATCAAGTTCATAAGAAAGGAAATGCTGTGTGCTTTAATTGTAATAAATCTGGTCATATTACAAGACTCTACAGAAGTAGGAACAATGGAAGAAAAGGTCTGGTAAACAAAAAACTAGATGAACAGAGACATGACAAAGGCAAAAGAAAAATTGATGTGAATGAGATACGGAGTGAAATGAACAAGATCTGGGTAAAGAAAGATACAATAAACAACGATGATGAGTCCACACCAGAATTAGGTGCTGACAATTCCTCTGTGAATTAAGTCAGGAACTCTAGCTCAAGGGGAGCTACATTGAACATCAAAATCCCCCCATCAGTGAGTGGGTGCCTGAATCTAGCACAATAAAAGAGAATATTTCGAATTGATCCAAAATCTTTGGAAGGTTTTCTAGAAGGAAAAATGTTGATATGAAATCTCGTAGAGTAATTCATGAAGAACTATTAAAAGCAAA
Source organism: Cunninghamia lanceolata (assembly GCA_027924645.1). Classification (NCBI taxonomy): domain Eukaryota; kingdom Viridiplantae; phylum Streptophyta; class Pinopsida; order Cupressales; family Cupressaceae; genus Cunninghamia; species Cunninghamia lanceolata. The sequence continues at coordinate 15,820,940 of BSBN01000112.1, read as the reverse complement.
GAAACCAGATATAATTAGGGCAATGCATTTATTATAATGCCAAATTAGGTTTTACAAAACATAAAAGGTCACTTGGTCACTCATTTGAATCACTTTGCATTCGAAAGAAACAAGAAGAAGAGCATTTGAGCTGCAAATCTAGAGACTGAGGAAAAAAGCTAATTCAACCAGCAACTGATCAACCCTAACCTCGCAAAAGAAAAAGGTACCTCTCTGAATCTGAAATCTATTGAAATGACTACTCCTCATGTTGTTGACATTACTGAAAGGCCTCAAACCAAATTTAAGAAGCATCCCCACAAATCAATTGAAGTCGACTCATTAGGAGCTTTTTCAAGTGTTCCGTATGGTGTGTTGCATGTAGAAGACATTAGGGTTTATATTCATGCAAATATAGATGAATTGGGAGATTTAAGATATGTAGAATTGTTTGAGAAACAACTCAAGGATGAAAATCAGGAACTTAAACCCGAGTATAAGGCACTACAGGATAAACACTTTATTCAGATTATGAGTTTCCAACATTTGATGAGGATGAATGGGTTCAATACGTTTTGAGTCGAATGCATGATGAATTCATTTGGTTGTTAAAACCATTTAAGATTACCAAGGATGCTATTAGAAATGTAACTGGCTTAAACTTAATCAGAGGATTGCCCATGGTGAAAGCCATGAAAAACCAGACAATGACTGATGCTACCGGTGCTAAGTTTGACAAAAGGGCATTGACCATTAATGATTATTATAGAACTGAATGTCAAATTCACCTCCATGGTGATTAGGTACAAGATCTATCACTCGAGTAGAGAAAATTATGTGTCCGGAAGAGACATATATGCTGCATATAAGATGCTAAAATAGAACACTGATTATGACTTGTGTGAATTACAACATAATCAATTGATTGAAAATTTAAACAAAATCAAGAAAGATAAGAAAAATACTTTCAAGTATGGTACATTGGTTCTATGTTTGTTCTTTTACTTTATGAATGAGGTACTTGGGGTAAAAGGCATGCACTGGACTAACGATGAGCTAGTTGTCATTCAGATTAGAGATCATCTTCACATCATTGGTGATTTCAAAGCTCAAAAAACTACAATATGGGGTTACTTCAAGAATTTTCAGAGTATGATGCACCTAAGGGAAAGAATCCCTAAATCAATTGTTGAGAAATACAAAAATGATATATACTTCATGGTTGATACTGATCAGTGTCTGATGGAAATAGTGGAACCTAGAACTACTTGGATCATGCCCATGGGATATGACTTAGATGAAAAAATCCTGAATATGTATGCTCAACATCTTCTAAGCAAGCCTAAAGACACAATGGTTGAAAGATTTAGAACTTATGAGGAGTTGAATTTAAAACTGCACAATGAATTCAGATAACCTGAAACTAATAGGAAAGTAAGAAAAGAAGTTGAGCAATTAGCTAAAAATTTAGGCCTAAGTAAGGAGGCTATGAAGAAACACAAAGAAAGAATTGAAAAAGCTGAGAAAGAGAAACAAGATAAGAAATCAACAAATGCTCTGGTGGAACTCTCTTCCATTTCAAGAACTACTAGGAGCTATGTTGCTGCCCCTATTCCTTCCAAGAATTCAAAACTGGAAGCAAAATCATCTACAAAATGGGAGAAAAGGAAGAAAACAAAAGCAACCCAGACCTATGAAAGCATAAGAGAAGAAGAAGAAGATACAGATTTTGACATTGAAATCAAGGAAATAAAGGCCACAGGAACAAAAGTTGCAAAAGTAACCAAAGAAGAGTCCTCCAAAAGCAAAAGACAAAAGATAGAAGCATATGAGGAATATGATGAGAAGCCCACACTTTCCCTAGAGGATGTGATAAAGTCAGTCACGATAGATGGTAATCTAAAACCCATGATTGAATTCTATGATGATTACAGTGATGTGGATAAAAGGGTATTGGAAGAAGCAACTATCAGATATCTCAACATCTACAACAAGGCACTGATTGAGATAACTTCTAAGTTGCCACAAAATCTAGCAAACATTTTGGAATTGAGAAAAGAAAATGCCAAGAGCAAGGACATGGAAATCAAGGTACATGAGTTAATAAATTTGTGTCCTTAGATTTCACCTGATCAAATAGATATGATATTCAAGGAAGTCAAAGATGACTTTAGAAGCAAAAGGAGAATGAACAAACTCATGCTTGGAGAAACAAGTGAAATCATTAAATAAATTCAATAAATTCTTTTGAAAGCATTAAAAAAGCACAATTTTCCCATAGTCACAAAAGAAGTTCCTAATGGTGAAGAAGAGAACATCATCGAGTAGCAATCTGAGATAGGTGATGCCTCTATTCTGGAAGTGGAACAAGTAAATCAAGATGATAAAAAAATGATAGATAAAGTAGTTGATGTAGGAAATACTCCTAATTCACCCGATCCATTAGGAAAGGAAGATAATATTACTACTTCATAGAGAATTCCAGATCATATAGCAAGTGATGAACAAATAGAAAAGGGTCCCTTTGTAGAGAACACAAAGAAAAGTAATGCAAAGAAAGAGGAAGAAAAAGGAAAGAGATAAATCAGACGAAGATGGTGCAAATGATGAAGCACCTAAAGCAAATACTGAGAAATCTGATGAACCAAAGGATGGTTTAGAAAATGTTGCAAGAGACACTGCAGATGCTCTCTCTCCAATTTAATTGATTGATATTGATGAGCCTGAACTACTCCGAGGTCTAGCCAATCTAGATGCTCTCTCTCTAATTCAATTGATGAAAATTGCATCATTCACCCAAGTAAAGGCTAGAGAAAAGATGTTAAAGTTCCACATGGAGGACAATGAGCTACTAGGGCTTACAACTGGGATTATGGAGAAATTAATGCCTTCTTACCAGAAGAATTCATCTAATTCCCCCTCTGGCCATCTAAAAAATCTTGTAAGTTTTGTAAATACTCATTTTGAGTCCATTGAAAAGTCTGCAGAGACAAAAGTCAGAAATGAGTTTTTGGATAAGAGATTTGGTGAAATTAAGAGTCTAATAGTGTATGATAGGACTATACTTGCTATCAGTATAAAGAGTGTTCAAAATGCTCTAAGTGATGGAAGTGATGTATATAAATTTTGTCTATCCTGGCCCAAAGTAAATAAGGATATTGAGAAGAAGATAAAGGAACAAGAACTGAAATTATCAAATCTGTCCAATAATTTTGATCCTCTAACCATTTCACCCATAAGTCAGGAATGCCAAGAAATTATCTTGACTTATGAGATAAAGACACTTGTTAGAGAGAAAGGCAACATTATGAAGAGAATGTGTGAGCTCTGGGGATTGATTTCCCCTAAGTTAGAGACAATCTATAATGCCCTATCTGAAGCTCAGACTGCAGTTCAGACTAGTGATCCATCAGATCTGTCAAAGGCAGAAGCATATTCATTTTTGTTAAGTGGGCACATCTCTATTTTGGATGGAATGAAGAGTACTTGGGCCTCTAAACTTGTGCAAATAAAAACCATCCTTGCAAACATTCTCAAGTTCATGTAAATAGAACTTTATGATTAGTTGTACATATGCAGTTCTATATATAATTTTTTTGAAAATTTTGGCTTACGGACCCCACCCTTTGCCATTTATGTCAAAGGGGGAGTGAAGATCAGTGAAAAATGAGGAATCCAGCTAAGGGGGAGTACTAAAAAGTAGTAAACAACAGTATGGAGCACTAACTAATGGGGAGCTTTTCTAACACTTAGTCATTTTTCACTAAGTGTTGCCATTAAAGCCAAAGGGCGAGATTGTTGGCAAGAGACACTACTAGGCATGGTAGGTGTTGTCATTGATGGCAACTAAGATCATCCCAATCATCCACATAACATAATTTGTTCACACCGGAAGTCAAAATCAGAATGTGTCTAAGTCCAGGCAGTCAAGAACAGAGCAGTTGATAGGGTCTAGTATCTTGGTCCGGATCTATCCGGTGGAAAGGCATGGTCTGCTATGGTTTTGAGGTAGTTGTAAGCATTGTCAAGACACTCTAAATCTAGAATTTCATCCTCTGGAGTTGAAGGACTCAAAAGATATTAGCTTCTGAGTATCGGGTTTTAGTTTGATAGAACAGACAGAAGAAGAACTGGCCGACCTTGTGAATGATCCTATTTTTGGATGTATAGAAGTTGTCTATTGGGCAATTGGTGATGATAAATAGTGATATCTGACATGATTGATGTTTCACAAGTGGAAGTTTTAATCTGCATCTCATATTATATATGAATCTAGCCGACAGAGAAGAGTACTTTACAAAGTTCTAAATGTTCTTGAAGCTGACTGGTAAAAAGATTGTAGATCATGTTGTGGATATATATCTAATGGAATTGGATGATTGTGATGTGAGTGAATAAGGTAATTGTGAGAAGAGCAGAAAATCTAAGGAGTAAATGAAGGCAGAGCAGTAAGAAGAGTAAGTAAAGATGAAATGTGTAAGATCAATTTTAGTACTTTATTGGAATTGAAACTCTTACATGAGTAGATTCTATTTATCAGTTCAAAATCTTTGTTATTCTCTTATAATATTTCTGTAGGATGTGAGCCTCTAATTGGGCATTGAGCTCTGGACAATGAGACCAAATGCATGTGCATTCTCATTTGTAAAAATACTTTTAATAGGGTATTAATTTTGTTGGCAAGAGACATGGTGTGGCTTCATTAGTGTTGTCATTGATGGCAACAAAGTCCATCCCACACATCCATAGGACATGGTATGAGTATACCAGAAGACAGACTGAAGAATATTTTAGTCCAGTAAGCAAGAACAGAGCATGCAGCAAGGTCTGACAATCAGGTCCAGATCTCTCAGAGGAAGTATCTCAGTAAAGTGCAGACTTGCGGAAGTCAAGAGGAGTACCATGACTAATACATTCCAGAGATTGAGCCTCCAGTGGTGAATGAGTGAAAAGATATGAACACCTAAGTGTTGGGTTCCTATTTGGTAAAGTAGACTGAGGAAGAATTGACCGACAGAGCATCAGACCTTAATCTGGATGAGATATTGATGGTGATCAAGCTTCTTGAGGGTTCATTCATGATTGGCCAACATGATTGATGACTTCTATAAGTATCTCTTTCATACGCATCACTTTGTAAGCAAGGATTCAGTTGACAGACCATAGTTTGGGAAAATATTGAGTATTCCAGATGTCGACTAGAAAGATGTTGAAATCCTTGGTGTGGATATATATACCAAATGGATTTTGATGAGAGTGTGTGTGTGGTGTATTGTGAAGTGCGAAGAAAAGCAGAGAGTAGTGTGGAAATAGAAATACAGGTCCGGTATGTGACAAAATAGCAACGCTAAGGCAGAGGAAGAATGAAGTGTAGTAGATCAATATATTGAGCTTAACTAGAACTGAACCTCAGCATATGTGTATGCTTCTCATTAGTTCAAATACATGGTTTCCTTCTATAAACTATTGTAGGTAGTGAGCCTCTTGTGAGCAGTGTGCTCGGGCAGTGAGCCCTAATTGGCAAGTGCCATTTTGTACTACCTTATTCTTTTAATAGAGAATACAATCTTGGGTTAATCACCCTGTGCTTTTTTCCCTTAACAGGATTTTCCACGTCAAAATATTGTGTCATGTGTGTTGAAGCTTATTTATGCTTCCATGGTTATGTATGCTTATATAATTTGATATAGCACTAATTGTTAAAGAAGAAAAGAAAGTCAAATTATTAAGATAATTGATTCACCCCCCCCTCTCAGTTATCAACAATTGGTATCAAAGCCAAGTTCCTTCTAATAAGAGCCTAACAGCTTGAGGAAGATCTGCGAATCTCAATGGATATGTATGGTATGAGGGAACAACTTCAGTCTGCCCTAGATGATCTTGATGAATCTCACTCTGAAGTCAATGACCTAAGGGAAAGACTCAAACAAGTTGATGATTTAATAAATGAACTCAAAGAAAAACTAAGTATCTCAATGAAGAAAAGAAAGGAACTTATTCAACAATTAGCAAGTCAAAGTGAAGCCAATGATACTAATAATGATTTGAATTAGAAAACCAAGTTATGTGAGAAGTTATCAAAAGAGGTCATTATGGTAAGACATGAAATGGAATCAGGAGTTATGAAATTCACCCAAGAAATTGAAGAGAAAAGAAAAAGTGATGATAATCTAAAATAATCTCTCAAGGAGAAGTCAGAAGACTGCCACAAAACGGATAGAATAATTAGGCATTTGGAATCTAATCTTGAAGAAGCTAGAGACAATTAAGAACAACTTGAGAATCTGATAGACACTGTTAAAAGGGATCTTCAAACAACAAATGAATACAAAGAGAAATTCAAGATAAGCTCTTCTCAACTTGAAGTTCTTCTTGAAAGCCAAAAGAGGGTAGATGACAAGAAAGGCTTGGGGTATGAGAAAGGGGAAAGCTCTGGATCTGGTCAGAAGAACTCTGGATTAGGAAATCCAAGGAACAGGCCTAGAAGACCTCCAGTAAGGCAACCAAATGCTCAAAGATATCCATCCTTCAATGGATACTGTCATAATTGCAATAACTTTGGTCATAAAGAAAATCAGTATAGGAAAAGAATGAATCAGACTAATTCATCCTTCTCTGGACAGTGTTTTAACTACAAAAGGTATGGTCACAAATCTCAAGAATGTAGAAATATGCAAATGAACAATTCATTCAATGGTAGATGCTTTGCATGCAATAGAATGGGACATATGGCTAATCAATGCAGATCAAGAGGATATCAGTTAAATATGCAAAGAAATATTGTTTGCTACAATTGCAATAGATCCGGTCATATTGCCAAATTCTACAGAAGTAAGAATCAAGGTAAAAGGGGTCTAGTGCATCATAATCAAAATCAAGACAAAGGAAAAGAAAAAGTGAATGTGGATGAAATTCAAAGGGAGATGAACAAGATTTGGGTAAAGAGAAGTACAAAAAATGTTGGGGATGGATTTGCACTAGAATCTGGTGCTGATATTCCTTCCGAAAACTACATAAGATGAGCTCTGGCTCAGGGGGAGTCAAGAAGGAAAACAAATTCCCCCAGCCAGTTACTTGGTGCATGAAATTGGCACAAGGAAAGTTGCAGATTAAAGGGTTCTTAGAGAAACATCTAAATAAGCCTTAGTAAAGATATGGAAGATCCGCAAGAAGTTTAGAAGAAGTTAATCTTCCAAGATTGATCCGGTTTAATAGTCATCTGGTAAGAAGCAGGATTTTCATAGTTAGATCTGGTATGATTCAAAATTAAGGAATCTTGATCTACAGATAGATGAAATGATTGGAGAAAGGAAGATAGATTGTCATTAATCACCAAGAATAACTCTAAGTGCATCTCAGTGATCCAGGAAAAGATCTTTCTCAGAACAAGGAGAACAAGGCAACCAGAAAAACTTAAGTTGCGCATTTATTGCAATGTGGAATTAGGGTTTATGCATAAATATAAGGGTTCTCTTATTGAACATATTTACATTCAAGAAGAAGAGAGAAGGAGCTCTACAACAAAATTGTCTCAAACCTCCCAAAGATCAACCACAGAAATTGATTCATCCAGCAATCCGATCCGACTCATATCGTGAACCCTAGAGCGTAAAAGGTATTTTTCACTCTTGAATATCTCTCTCTGAATCTTTGAAAGATGGCTACTCTGAATGTTGTGAAGATCACTGATAGGCCGCGCCCTAAATTCAAAAACATCCCTATAAATCCCTAGAGGTTAATCCCCAAGGCACATTTTCTAGCATTCCGCATGGAGTTCTGCATGTAGAAGATGTTAGGACATACATTCATGTGAATATTGAGGAATTTAGGGAATCCAAGCTGATGGATACATATCACAAGCAGCTAATAGATGAATCATTTGAACTCAAACCTCAGTACAAAACCATCCGGGACAAGCATTTTGGCCAGTGTATCTATTTCCCCTATTTTGCAGAAGATGAATGGGTCTGGTATATTCTGAGTAGAGTGCATGAAAACTTCATGTGGTTGATGAGGCCATTTAAGATCACAAAGGATGCCATTAGGACGATGACTGGATTGCACTCATCCAGAGGGTTACCTATTCTCAAATTGGTCAAAAACTAAACTGTGAGTGAGGCTACCAAATCAAAATTTGACAAGAGAACAATGGCAATAGAAGATATCACTGATCCGGATATCAAGTTTGTCTCCATGATAATTGGTTACAAGATATATCACTCCAACATGAAAATTCAGTACTTGGAATTGCAATTTACACTACTTATTAGATGCTAAGAGAAAATGTTGACTATGATCTTTGTGAGCTTCTTCTGAACCAACTATTAGAGAATTTGCAGAAAATAAAGAAGGATAAGAAAAAATCTTTCAAGTACGGTGGGTTAATACTCTGTCTATTCTTCTATTACATGAATGAGCTACCTGGATCTAGTGGCTGGATATGGCAAAATGACAGACCTATTGCCATACAAATCAGGGATTATATGTATGGGCTTGGTGATGCCAAGGCACAAAATACAGCACTATAGGGTTACTTCAAAAACTTCCAAAGCTTGATGTAGGCCAGAGAAAGAATCCCCCAATCATTGGTTGAGAAATACAAGGATACAATGTGCTTTATGGTAGACACTGATCAATGCCTAATGGAGGCAGTGGAGCCAAGGATAGTCTAGATCATGCCAATGGGGTATGAAGTAGATGAGAAAATTGTGGAGCTACATGTTCAACACATGCTAAGTCAACCCAAGGATCCTAAGGCAGAAAGGTTTGGAACCTTTCAAGAATTGAGTGTGAAAATCCATGTTGAGCTAAGACAACAGGAGATCAAGAGAAAAGTGAGAAGGGAAGTAGAAGAAGTCGCCAAGAGATATGGAATATCAAAGGAGGTAGTTGATGCCAACAAACAGAAGCTAGAAAGGGCAGAGAAAGAAAGACAAGAAACAAAAAAAGAAAGTGCTCCGATGTAAGCCCCCTCCCAGACTAGATACTCCAAAAGATCTGCACCAGCCACCTCTAAGAGTCAAAAAGCCTCAAAACTGGAAGTCTAGACATCCAGAAAGGGAGAGAAGAGAACAAAGAAAAAGGCAACAAGGTCCTATACAAGTCAGAAGGATGATGAAGAGACAGAATCTGATGAGGAGATCAAGAAAATGAAGAAGAAGAAGAAAACATCTGGTGAACCCTCTGCTGGTCATAACAAGGAAGAAGAGGCAGAAGAATTCATTGAAAGACCTACTCTCTGCATTGATGATATCATCAAATCAGTCACTGTGGATGGGAACTTGAAACCAATGACTGAATTTTATGATGATTCTAGTGAAGCTGATCAGAAGATCCTGCAAGAAGCCACAGTCAGGTATCTAAACGTCTATAACAAAGCATTCATTGAAATAATCTCCTTAATTCCTAAAAATCCTAGAGAAAGAAGTTGAAATAAGAAAGAACAATGCTAAGGAAAAGGACTTGGAGATTCAGGAACAAATAGCCATTTAGCTCTATCCTTCCATCTCTCCTAAGAAAATGAACATGATCTTCAAAGATTGCAAGGATGAGTTCCAGAGCAAAGCTAGAATGAACTAGCTTATGCTTGGAGAAAGTGACAAAGTGGCAAAAGAAACCAAATATATCTTCCAAAATGCTTTTAAAAGATTCAATATTCCTATTATAGAGGACTTAGGTGATGAACCTTCTGTCATGGATGATGAAGGACTAAGTACATAAAAATAAAATCCTATAGAGAAAACTACAGAAGAATCAAAGGAGATAGGTGAGGAGAAAACTAAGGATCTGGATTCCTCTGCTCTGGAAGAGGAAGTCCATGAAGAAGTAAATATCTCTCATCTGGATTCCCCAGCAGACTCCAGATCTAAAGGAGAAGAAAAAATAGAGGAGAAAATAAGTCAAGAAGAAGAGGTAAAGGGAAGAGAAGAAGATCAAACAAAGAAGACTCCAGAAGATAGTTCTGAGGTTGAAGAAGGGAAGAAAACTCTGTCTCTGGCAAGAGACACTGCAAAAGTAGTTAAAGACTTTTTGACAAAAGAAATGATGGAATTAGATGAACTAGAGCTACTTCAAGGACCATTCAACTTTGATTCCCTCTCCCTAGTTCAAACAATGAAGATAGCATCCTTTTCTCAAGGAAAGGCAAAATAAAACTTCTGAAGTCTCACATGGAAGACTTTGAACTGATAGCAATTGCATCTAGTGTATTGGAGAAGATCATGCGATCCTTCCAGAATGATCTTTCAGCCTCCTCATCTGGTAATCTAAAATCTCTTGTAAATTCTGTTAATACACATTTTGATTCCTTAAAGAAGTTAGCTGAAGAAAATGTCTGGAAGGAGTTTTTGGGAAAAAGATTCTCTGAAGTACAAGGGCTAATAACAAATGATAGGAGAAATATGGATATTGGGATAAAGAGCTTAGAAAATGCTCTTAAAGATGGTGGAGAAATGTATAAATTTTGTCTATCCTAGTCCAAAGTGACAAAGGATATTGAGAAGAAAGTGAAAGAACAAGAGGGTAAACTGTCAAGTTTATCTCAAAATTTTGATCCTCTCACCACATCCATAACAAACCAAGAATGTCAGACTGTTACCATTCTAAATGAACTAAAGAAACTTGAAAAGGAAAGGAAGAATATAATAAGTAGGATGGGTGAACTTAGAGGGATCATTATCCCTAAGTTAGAGGCCATGCATGAGGCTCTAATTGATGCTCAGACCATAGCTCGGACTAGTAATCTAACAGATTTAAAGAGGGCAGAAGCTTTTGCATTCCTGCTGAGTGGTCACATCTCAATTTTGGACAGGATGAAGTAGATTTGGGCAACATAACTTGTCCAGTTGAAGACAACGTTTGTAGATATACTTCAGTATATGTAAGTAGAACATGTATAAATATTTATGCGGCCAAGTATAGATTGTTTTTGGAAATTTTGATGTGTGGATCCTACCCTTTTCTATTGATGTCAAAGGGGAAGTGAGGAGTAGTGAAAAATGTGGAATCTAGCTAAGGGGGAGCTCCAGAAAAGTTTACATAAGAACAAAGCATCAGCCAAGGGGGAGTATGCTAACACTTAGTTATTTTTCACTAAATGTTGCCATCAATGCCAAAGGGGGAGATTGTTGACAAGAGACAAGGTGTGGCTCCATGAGTGTTGTCATTGATGACAACAAAGTCCATCCCACACATCCACAGGACATGGTATGACTATGCCGGAAGATAGACTAAAGAATATTTTAGTCCGGTAAGCAAGAATAGAGCATGCAACAAGGTCCGACAATCAAGTCCAGATCTCTCAAAGGAAGTATCTCAGTAAAGTGCAGAATTGGGGAAGTCAAGAGGAGTATCATGACTAATACATTCTAGAGATTGAGCCTCCGGTGGTGAAAGAGTGAAAAGATATGAACACCTAAGTGTTGGGTTCCTGTTTGGCAGAGTAGACTGAAGAATAACTGACCAGCAGAGCATCAGACCTTAATCCGGATGAGATATTGATGCTTCTTGAGGGATCATTCATGATTGGCCAACATGATTGATGACTTCTATAAGTATCTCTTTGATACACATCACTTTGTAAGCAAGGATTCAGTCGACAGACCATAGTTTGGGAAAATATTGAGTATTCTAGATGCTAACTAGAAAGATGTTGAAATCCTTGGTGCGGATATATATACCAAATGGATTTTGATGAGAGTGTGTGTGTGGTGTATTGTGAAGTGCGAAGAAAAGTAGAGAGCAGTGTGGAAATAGAAATACAGGTCCGGTATGTGACAGAACAGTAGCACTAAGGCAGAGGAAGAATGAAGTACAGTAGATCAGTATATTGAGCTTAACTGGAACTAAACCTCAACATATGTGTATGCTTCTCATTAGTTTAAATCCCTAGTTTCCTTCTATAAACTATTGTAGGAAGTGAGTCTCCTGTGAGCAGTGTGCCCGAGTAGTGAGCCCTAATTGGCAAGTGTCATTTTGTACTACCTTATTCTTTTAACAGAAAATACAATCTTGGGTTAATCACCCTGTGGTTTTTTCCCTTAACAGGGTTTTCCACGTAAAAAATATTGTGTCATGTGTGTTGAAGTTTATTTCTGCTTCCATGGTTATGTATTCTTATATAATTTGATATAGCACTAATTGTTAAAGAAGAAAAGAAAGTCAAATTATTAAGATAACTGATTCACCCCCCCTCTTAGTTATCAACATTTTTTTTTTGGGTTAACCCCCACCATGGTTTTTCCCTTAATCAGGTTTACACATCAAAAATCTTGGTGTCAAGTGTGTTATTTATGTTTCTACTCGTGTGTTATTGATTAATGCTTAAATGTTTATATCATTAATTTGATTATAAGTTGTAAAGGAAGATCAATGGTAGAAAAGATTAAAATATGTGACAATTGATTCACCCCCCCTCTTAGTTGTCTGGACCTAAGCCAACACGCACAACCCTTAAGCACTTTAACAATAGGATCTTCACACCGGAACACATGACCTTCACTATTTTCAACTGTCATAAAGGAAAGATAGCTTGTGGACCACCAAACCACAAACCATTGCATATGTAGGCACTTATCATCATCCCAGACTTCCCTCTAGAATAGTAGAGTAAAATACTTTATTGCGGAGGAATGCGGAGTAGAATACTTTCTTGTTGTCCCAACTGAACTTACAAAAAAAGAAGGTTTTACTCTGGTGAATGCAACTCTCTCAATTCTTCACACTAGAGGCTTAAACTTAGGATTTAGCATCTTCAGACATTCCTTTAAGTAACTTCAAATCCATAGACAAAGATCTTCATCCAGAAAGAAATGCAAAGCAATCTACCGGACTATTCCTTCAACATACAACTCACTGTCTATACTGCACTTTACTATAAGTCACGCGTTTCTTCTGGAGAGGCTAATTTTCTTAATATCCTCAACATACAAAGCTTCTAAACAAGTAATAGAATAAGATATGGTTGACACCAATAGAAAAAAAAGATATGTTGACATCAATGACAACACCAATTAGGCACATAATTGCAAAAATCTCCCCCTTTGTCATTGATGGCAACATATGATGTGAAAAATTGCAACAGTCATCAAGAGAAGATACTCCCCCTTTCTTTTTACACACCTACACTCTTTCTTTCTCCAAGATTTTCCCCCTTTCTCTTTACACATTTGAACTCTTTGTCTATCTAAGTTTTTCACATGACTTCTCTCCCCCTTTGACATCAATGGAAAAGGGCACATACTTGCACTCTTATGCTCTAATCTAATCTCTCTTATGAACTCTCTGACTACTCCCTCTAAGAAGTAGCCCTAAAAAGCATCAATTGGACATTTGAGCACCTCCAGACTGGTGCAGTATTGTGCATCTTAGTTTAGAGCAGGAGGGGTGATAACCCCTAACTTTTCTCTGAGATACTCAAAAGTATCCTTAGGCAGAGGCTTGGTAAAAATGTCTGCAATCGGATCTTTGGTAGAAACATACTCCAACTTGACTTCATTTTCTGTCACCTTTGCTCTCAGAAAATGATACCTAATGGATATGTGCTTTGTCCTTGAATGCATCACTAGATTTTTTGATATGTGTATGGCACTTGTGTTGTCACAAAATATTACAATTGGATCCTCATACAAAACTTTGATGTCCTTCAAAGTCTGCTTCATCCATAACACTTGAGTGCAACTGCATGTTGCTGCAATGTATTCTGCTTCTGCAGTAGACAGGGATATTGAATCTTGTTTCTTGCTCGATCAAGATACTAACCTTTTTCCCAAGAAGAATGCACCTCCATATGTACTTTTTCTGTCATCCACATCTCTGGTCCAATCTACATCAGTATATGCACTAAGAGTAAAGTCATTGTCCTTAGGGTACCACAAACCATAATCCATTGTACCTTTTAAATATTTCAGAATTTTCTTGACTGCCATCACATGTGATTCCTTAGGTTCTTCTTGAAATCTTGCCACAAGACATACTACATGCATTATGTCAGATCTAGTTTGAGTCAGATAAAGTAATCCTCCAATCATAGATCTGTACCTTTTCCGATCTACCATGGGTGAGTTATCATCTTTACTCAACTTCGAACCAGTTATCATAGGTGTGCAAACTGGTTTAGAATCTTCCATCCCAAATTTCTTTCACAACTCTTTCACATACTTAGACTAAGAAATGAAGATACCTTTATCTGATTGATTTATTTACAGACCTAAAAAGAAGTTCATCTCTCCAAACATGGACATTTCAAATTCTCTTTGCATTTCTCCAACAAAAACTAAGCACATACCTTCATTGCCTCAAAAAAAATATCATCAACAAAGACTACAACTTTGGTTCCTCATATGAAGTTCTCTCCAGTGTAGATCTAGATTGCATATAAACAACATCACTTACCTTGCACATTTCTCATACTTGGTCATTTTAGGCTTTTGGATCAGAATCCTTCCAAGCAAACTGACATAACATATCTTTGTGCCAGATTTCAGCACTAACTGGCTGGGGCTTTCAGAATCTTCAATACTGCTCCCCCTAAGCCATAATTCACAATCTACTTCTCGGAGGAAGTAGTTGCTCCAGAGTCTAGAGCAGACTCATCTTTTCCTTCATTTATTCCCTTCCTGACCTAAACCTTGTTCATCTCTTCCTTGACTTGTGTCAGATCAACTTTTTCAACTCATTTTCTTGATTCTGATTGATTATCCTTCTTATTTCTATAGTATTTTGCAATATGTCCAAGCTTGTTGCAATTGAAGTACATGGTATTTTTCTGACCATTGTTTCTTCCATTCATCCTTGACCTGCATATGTTGGCCTTATGCCCAAAATTATTGCATGTATAACAATAGTCACTATAGAATTCCATTGTCCTATTTGTCCCATAGCTTTTACTCACTTGACTTCTACACTCATTAGCCCTGTGTCCCATTTTGTGTCATGCATAACACCTAATAGAGTTCTGACTCACTTTGCTTCTACATTCAACTGCTTTATGACCAATTTTATTACATGTGAAACACTGACTAGGAGCACTTTGCTTTATCCTGTTTCTACACCAAGTAGCTTTGTGACCAAACTTGTTACATGAATTGCAATAACCATTGAAGGATGGGTACCTCTGAGCATTTGGTTGCCTAACTGATGTTCTTCAAGGTCTATTTCTTTGATCTTGAGTCTGTTTGCCTCTGTCCTTTTCCTTAGTATTCTCTCCTTTTTTGAGTCTTATGCTTTCTTTTTTTATCAACAGTTTCCTAACTTGCCATGAGTTTATCATATCTAGTAGCACTCACATAGAATTGATCTCTTTGGGCCTATACATGTTTCAAATCATCTTTCAGGTCTTCAACTTGTTGTTCAAGCCTCACGCAATCTTTGGTTTTGTTCTTCAGACATTCTTCATTTTTTTCTTTTTTTTCATTGTTCTCCTTTAGTCTTTGCTAAAGCTGTCTGATTTGCTCTCTTAACTCATTGATGTACTCATTTGTTTCCATGTAATCAAGCATGGGTTCATACCAAGTCTATGACCTTCCATATCACATTTTGTTTTGTCATTGATGGTCTAGGAGCCTCATTGTGCTTCAATTTGCAGATTCTCACTTACTTTGAAATTTGTACTTTCAACGATCCTTCCTAAACTATTGATGTAGCAATGATAGGCTTTGGTCCAAGATGAGTATCCAAGAAAAATAACCTCCTTATATTTGACACTATCCTTTTCCATTTTGATAAGACATCTACTTCCAAATATTTTGAAATATTTCACAGTGGGTATAGTTCCATACCATAATTCAAAAGGAGTCCTTTTATCTTTGGTTTTTACCTGGACTTTGTTTAGCATATAGACAGTGGTTTAAATTGCCTCCTTCCAAAATGTATCTAGTAGGTTTTCTTATTCCATCATTAATTTTACAATTTCCTGAATAGTCATGCTTGCTTCTCCCATTACCTTATTTTTTACAAAGAGTCGTTTCCCTATCCCATAGGTTTCACATAATATGTTGGTAGTGATCTCTTCTTCTTTGCCAATTCTCAAACTCTTTATTTTCATGATTAGCTCATTTTCAAACATTTCTTTAAAAGATTTAAGTGCATCTAGAGTCTCTGATTTATCTTTGAAAAAGTTCACCCAAGTCATTCTAGAAAAATCATCAATAAAGAACATAAAGTACCTATCGTCATGGAGGCTTGGTATTCTTGTAGGACCACAGAGGCTTATGTGGATCAATTCCAATTTTTTAGTGGAAGATCTTTGCAATATTTTTCTTGACATTCCTTTGTCTTGACATTTCCTACAAATGATGTTGTTTGAGTAGTCAATTTCTAATAGATCCTTCCCAACTTGACCTGAGCTTAGTAAATCATCAAGATTTGTATGACACAATCTTCTATGCTAGATCCAACTTTCATTGATCTAAGATGTAAACCCACAAAGGTCACTTTTCTTGAGATGATAGAGATTCCTTTCTGTCCTTTTTCCAATTGCTATTGTGGCTCTAGATTTTTCTTTAATTTTAAAAGTATCATTCTCAAATACAAAACTAAATCCTTTTTGGCATAACTATCCAACACTCAAGAGATTTTGCTTCAAACTTTTGACATAAAGAACATCTTTGTAGAATAGTTAATTTCCAAGATCGATTGATCCTATTCTATAGGTTTCAGCAGTGCAATCATCTCCAAATGTAACTACCCCTTCATTATATCTTTCCAGATTTGTAAACTTGCTCTTGTCACCAGTCATGTGATTAGAACAACTACTATCAATAACCTAATAGTTCTCACCTTCTGAATCAGAACGTCTTTGTTGGTTGACATTCATTCCTTCATAAAATGCTTCCTTGGACAATCCTCCTTTATTATTTCTTGATGAGCATTCAAATGCATCAGTGTGTGGCTGCTTTACTTCTGACTCCATTAGGATCTCCCTTGAGTTGTTAGACTCTTTCCGAAGGGACGTGGCTCTGATACCAATTGTTGATATGCTTTGGACAACTAAGAGGGGGGGTGAATTAGTTGTCTCAAAAACATAAACACTTTCTAGAATTAAACATCAATCACTTATCCACAATTATTATGATTTAACAATGAATGCATGAAATCAGAAACTTAACCATAGATACAATATCAAACACAAGAGACACCAGATTTTATGTGGAAAACCCCAAGGTGGGGAAAAACCATGGAGAGGATTAGCTCTCAATATATATTTAAATCCTGAAATAATGATGTATTGGTCATTCCATGGGCCTAAACATACTAGCTCACTGCCATGAAGAACAACTAGGTCTAACAGGCTCACTGCCTCAACCCTAAACCTAGCAAGATTACAATAAGGGTTGTTAAACCCTGAAGGCTGTTAAACCCTACTAGCAACTCACTGCCAAGATCATTGCCATGATCAACACCTTTTTATGTATGTGATTGAAGTATAACAATTCCTCTGCTCTACTCTTTGTCTACTCTACTTTGCCTCTTCTCTGCTCTGCCTCTTCTCTACTCTACCTTTTGGACCTTTCTTATTATCTTTCCATCTTCATTCAAGGACATCTTTTCCATGACTCAACTACAAGTATTTATACACTTCAACAACCTTGGAATGATCATCAAGGTCAGCATTACAATCATCAACCATTGGAATAGTCTCCAAGGTCAGTATTACAAATATTTATAAAATAGGTCTTAACCTATTACAACATTATGCAAAGGGGATGAAGTAAAACTGTACGCAGATCATGTCATGCCTTAACTGGGACTCAAAAATGATCTTCCATGCTTCATCATTCTTCCACAATCTTCAAGATATCTTTGCAATCACTGGGATTAACCATGTTGGCTAAGACTAGTTACATGCTACATTAGCTGGGAACAATCTTCAAACATAATCTCAATTCCTTAATGTGGACCAAAGTCCAGATAGAAACATGATCAGGAGACATCCACAAGCATGTTATAATCATTAGGAGCAACCGTACAACCCTTAACCACTTTATTAATAGGATCTTCACATTGGAATACATGAACTTCATTGTCTTCAACTGTCATAAAGGAAAGATAGCTTGCGGACCACCAAACCATGAACCATTGCAACTGTAGGCACTTATCATCATCCTAGACTTCCCTCTAGAACTGCAAAGCAAAATACTTTATTGCAAAGGAATGTGGAGCAGAATACTTTCTTTCTATACCAACTAAACTTACAGAAAAAGTAGGTTTTACTTTGGTGAATGTAACTCTCTCAATTCTTCACACCGGAGGCTCAAAATTAGTATTTAGCATCTTTAGACATTCCTTTAAATAACTTCATATCTGCAGACAAAGATCTTCATCTAGAAAGAAATGCGGAGCAATCTACCAGACTATTCTTTCAACATACAACTCACTGTCTATACTGCACTTTACTGTAACTCACTTGTTTCTTCCAAAGAGCCTAATTTTCTCAATATCCTTAACATACAAATCTTCTAAACAAGTAATAGAATAAGATATGGTTGACACCAATGACAACAAAGATATGTTGACATTAATGACAACACCGATTAGGCACATACTTGCAATAGGGGTAACATCCAAAAAGTTGTTAGGTTATATTGTATCCCGACAAGGCATAGAAGTGGATCCTGACAAGGTAAAAGTTATAATGGAAATGCCTCCACTATCCAACTTGAAATAGCTTCATAACTTACAAGGCAAATTACAGTCCATACGTAGATTCATTGCACAGTTAGCAGATAAATGTTATCCTTTTCAACACCTTCTTTGGAAGGGAGAACCTTTCAAATGGGATGATAAGTGTCAACAAGATTTTCAAAAAATAGAAGAATATCTAGCTAATCCTCTTGTATTAGTACCCCATGTGTCCAATCAACCATTGTTATTATACATCTCCTTAACAACAGCAGCTTTGGGTGCCCTTTTAGTGTAACGTGATGAATCAGGAAAAGAACAAGCCATTTACTACATCAATAGAACTCTTGTTGTATATGATCTTAACTACACAACTATGGAAAAAGCATGTTTACCTGTGGTGTTGCCTCCCAAAAAATGTGACACTATATGTTGAACCAACGTACAAAGCTTATATCTAATTTTGATCCTCTCAAGTATCTTCTTTCCAAAGCAGTGCTCATATGAAGACTAGCAAAATGGGTCATGATTTTAAGTGAGTTTGACATAGAATATGTGGATCGAAAGGCTATCAAAGGACAAGTAACAAACCAGATAGTAGAGGTACCTATAATAGATGTTCATACTATCTGTCTTGAATTTCCTGATGAAGAGCTATTCAACTTATATTCTTCAGTAGTTTGGCACTTATACTTTGATGGATCATACACACAAAATGGAGCGGGAGTCAGAATTTGTTTCATCACACCTCAAGGAGATTATGTACTAAAGTCATACAGGTTTACTTTCCCTTACACAAACAACATTGCTAAGTATGAAGCTTTGATCACAGGATTACACATGGTTGTAAAATGGTCTATTACACAACTCCAAGTTTTTGGAGATTCTTAATTGGTTATCAGACAAGTCCTAGATGAATATCAAACCAAAATGAAAAGCTTCTTCCATACAAGTTGATGGTAGATAATTTTAAGTACTTCTCAAAAATCACATTTGAACAAATTCCTAGGATCAACAACAAAGTAGTAGACACTATGGCTACAATTGGTTCTCTCCTAGACATGCCTTCCAATGCACATCGATGTGAGTTCTTGGTTGAACAATTTTTGATACCAGCCTTTGAAGTTCTACAATCTGACCTCGTATGTGAAGTTGTTGGTCCCAATTCTCCTTGGTATGAGGATATATACAAGTATCTCCGCTGTGGTACATTCCCATTTCAACTATTCAAAACCCAATGCAAAACTTTCATTTGTCGAGCTTTTCGTTACACTATCCTTGGAGAAACCTTATACCATAAGAGTGTCAATGGTATTTTTCTTAGATGTCTTGACTTGGAGGAAGCTAACATTGCTTTACGTGAGGTACATGAAGGTGTTTGTGGTTCACATTCCACTAGCCCCATTCTTGTTAAGAAACTCTTGAGAGCTAGATACTATTAGGCAACAATGGAGCAAGATGCACAAAAATTCGCTAAGCATTGTCTATAATGTCAGAAACATGGGGACTTGATACATGCACGAGCACATGAGTTACAACCTGTTACTACACCATGGCCTTTTTCACAATGGGGACTTGACCTCATAGGTAAAATCCATCCAACCTCATCTAATGGTCATAAGTTTATCATTACAGCCATAGAGTTTTTTACAAAGTGGGTAGAAGCCATACCTATGACTTACATCACCGGTAAGCAAATATCCAAGTTCATCCTTTATCATATCATTTGCCACTATGGAATTCCACAAGCCATTGTTACTGACAATGGGCGTCCCTTCAAAAACCAAGAAGTTCATGAGTTATGTAACAAATTCCATATCCAACACATGTTCTAAACACCTTACTATCCCCAGAGTACCAGTCAAGCTGAGACTTCCAATAAAATCATTATCAAAATCCTCAAGAAGACAGTCAATGAAGCTGGCCATGATTGGCATATAAAACTTAATCTAGCCTTGTGGGCTTATTGAACAAGTGTTAGAACTCCCACTGGTGCTACACCTTATGCTCTTGTATATGGCACTAAAGCTATCCTACCTATATAGGTCGAGATCCCCTTGTTGAGAGTATCCCTACAGCATCTCATTTTTGATGAAGAATACAGGGTATCCAGACTAAATGATCTAGAGATATTGGATGAATGATGTCTCATGATACCGAATCATCTCTAAGTGTATCAAAATTGTCTTCGTTGTAGCTACAACAAAAAGATTAGAGAAAGAAGGTTCCATGTAGGAGACCTTGTCCTTAAAGAAAATCAGAAGATCGTGAGTAGAAAGGCAAGTTTGAACTGAATTGGTTAGGACCTTATGTGATCACAACGGTTTATGGATCAAGAGCCCACACTCTTGCAACACTTGAAGGCATTCCTTTGGATGAACCCATCAACAGTGTTCATCTAAAAAAAAATATGCTTTATTCTCATAATATTCAAAAAAAATAAAAATAAAAAAGAGATAAATAAACTGTCCTTTGGTTAAAACCTAGTAAACAAGTGCCTTGGATAAGTACCATAGTGAAAACCTAGAAAATAGGCACTATGTGTAGAACCAGCTCCTATCACCTACTTTGTCTTTGTTTGACATCTGCCCATCCATAATAAGCTTTGTCCTTACCATAACCACATCCATTCATTTTCATAATAAACTTATCCATCCACTAATAAAGATAATCCCCTTTTTCCATCCCTATGCTTACTGCTATCATGGTTTTGAGAAATTGTTGGAGTTCACATATCATTGTGTCCATTATCCTTCTAGGTCTAGGTTATCACCTCATGACTTAGTATCCATAATCAATTCAACCCATACTAGGGGCACCTGTGCGTCTAGTGTTTGAAGTGGATAATTTAAGCATCATCGCCTAACATTACATCAATAACATTTCACATCACCCAAACACCCAATCCCATCAATTCATAACATGATCAACCCCTCCATCTTTGATCATCACCATCAATAAAACAAATTAGAACTACATCTAACCTCTATCATTAAATGCCTTGATCCCATGGATACACGGTATGTAGGCAATCTGGGATATGAAGGAAGTACCTAGATTCAGGCATGGGTGATAGACCTCTTCCATCTTTCATCGTTCTTCTAATCTTCATCAATCATCTTCTTTCTTCTACCTCACTTTCTTCTATCATCTATCTCCCACATCATCAATAAACATCCAGAACTACATATTATCATGTGTCATCATTTATTATACTGTGCTTTGATCCCATAAATATAGGGTATGTAGGCAGTCTGGAATAGGAAGGAAGTATCCAATACGCAAGCACAGATGATTCATTCTTCCATCCTAATTTCATCTTTTCTCATCCTCCATCTTCTTCCCTTTGACTAACTCAAGTAGAAAACATATTATGCATGTTTCAATAGCTCAAAGAATTTATGAAATTAGGGAAAATCAAAAGCCATTTGTCTCCATGCCTTAAGCCAACATTTTCTATATCCATCCAACATCTTAGCCTTCAATAGTATATATCTTTCCTCACAATAAGGAACTATCCAAATTCATCTAAGAGCATCCTCTATTGGCAAGAGAATGTGATGGTTGTCTTTTGTTTTTCTTTTGATTTTTCTTTTGATTTATCTTTTGTCCCTATCTAATACCTAATCAAGGCTGCCTTGATTCATCATATTTTGGTATGTCACGATGAAGTATGGACTGGGGCATGGTCATTTTCTTTCATATGCTATGTTTGTGGGATTATCTTATTTTCCTACTATTGATGCATAAATTTGTGGGTCTAATCCAACAACAACATGGGAAATTTCTGAGATGTGAGAATGCTTCTCAGAAACAACCTCCAGATTTTAGGGAAGCTAGATCTTTCATTCTTCAATGGAGTTTGGTAAAAAGTTAGAAAGAAACTAGATTGCAGAAATAAATGCCTAAATCTAAGGTGATCTGCTAGATTTAAAACTCAATTGTACAGTGCTAACCTTGTGAGATTTAATTGGAATCAAAGAGCAAAATGCATGATTAAACCCAGTTTAAGAAACAGATTTTAATAGAGGCAAAAATAAACAAAGATTTAAAGAAATGAGGAATAGAGACATCCAGATATGCATAGAACAACATTCTCGTTATTTGGACAGTAATAGGTTACAGAGACAAAAATAGCTGCACAAAGTAAAATATTACATCTCATTTGAAAAGCATCTACTGCTAAGGCAAAAGAAAATCTCTGCTATTGGCTGCTATAAAATCTAATCTGTATAATATTTGGAACTCTAAATATGAATAATTCCCTATATGTATGTCTTAGATCTATTTATTTGTAGTCTGAAAACCCAACAAAAATCTCAACTGTCTCAACTGAAAATCTGCAACTAAACCCTGCAAATTCTAGCACTAAATCTGAAAAATAACAATAAATGAACTGGCAACGGAAAATCTTAACTGAGCTAGTTGTATCTCCATTTTCCTTCATGGCTAGAAGTATCTTCATTTTCTTATCTGACCTGTGTGAATAGAAAATATTTCCCACCGCTTCTCTTCCTGTAGCTTGCAGTAGAAGTTTCCAATGAAAATAAATAGTCACATTCTTATTTCTAGGGTTACATATCCTTTTACATGAGGTATAAGTGGTATAATGAGAGAGTCTTATTTTAATAAAGCATTCATCTTTATTCCATGAGGGACCCACCACTTATAATGACTTATAATCATGCATATCTTATTTCACTTTACTCCTGTGGCTTTATTATCTCATAAAGTTTTTATAATATAAAACTCAACTTACTTGGAGGAAGGCCCCACCATTGTATTATAAGAGACTTTCATTTATATTTAACTCCTCGAAGTTCTCGTAACATATGATGCATTAATGACATGAAATAAACTTTTCCTTGCTTCTGGCTCACCCACATGGCTTCCTCTACAATATGCTTTTGGTTCTGTTCAGCGCATCACCCACGTGGCTCCATCCACTCAATTTGAAACTCTACCATATTTATTAGGTGTCTCCACATGCCTTGCTTCGCAGCTTTGTTTCTTTTCCTCCGTAGCTAACATCTAGTAGCCTCTGCAGGTCTCTATTCTGCTATGCCTGAGCCATTGGATTTATCTCTGCATCAATAGTTACTGAGTATTCTCTCTGAATGACTGTATGATATTTTGTATCTTAAGCAACACCTTCCATCTTATTGACTGTGCATCATCTAAGTGGATGGCTTGCACCATATTTGCTTATGCTAGCTGCATTTTCTATGGATATGCCATGTTTGGAGTGGCAATACCTTTGATATCAGGTGCGCCACTCCCTTTGAATCAAATCTGTGCCCTTTTCCAATACCAAAGATTGTGCTATTTAATTTTATTATGGCTATGTGTCTTCATTGAATTCCTAATGTTTCTTTACATAGGTTGATGCCATGTTGTTTGACTGTGTACCCTCTATATATGCTATGCACCTGTGATATGCTGCACATTTTTATTAGATGATTCCTTCATTGTTTCATACTTGTACCATTCTTTGATGCACCAATATTTGCTTCGGTTGAGTCTTTGTTTATCAAAGGTGGCATCTTTCCTCCAGACCACACTTCTTCTCTTAATGTGATTGTGCCTCCATTTCTTTGAGGCCATGCTTCAGGCAGTGTCTCATGGTATGGCTTGCACATCTTATCTTATACTGGTGGTTTCAATAAGGCCATGTCTCATTCTTTGTGCCTTTCTTATAGAAGATCACCATTTTCATGAATAAAGGTTGCGCTATGCTTTTAATTTGAATGTATGTGCCCTGCTAATGGTTGAATGGATTGCACCATTCTTCTATGACTAGATACACTATTCTAAATAATCCCACATCTTATATTATGGCTAAGTTGAAGCTCTTGAGAAATTTAAGCCATAACTGAGAATGGAACTTTGATTACGCACTATTCTCTATACCTATGCATGTTGTATATTCTCCACCTTAATTCAAGAAAGGTTGATACTTCTTACCTCAGACCAGAAGATGTCATCTCATGGAATGTAATTTTCTTAAACGTGTAACACCTTTGTCTTAGTCTTTAAGACTAACACATCATTTAAATGACTGGGGTTTTCTTCTTAAGACTGTGCACCATTATAGGTTGCGCCTTACTTTGAAAATGGCTTGTAGCTTAACTTATAGGCCACTCCTCTGTCGTAATGTTGTGTTTAAAACTCAAGAGGCCATGCCTCTATTATAAAAATGTACCATTTCAATTACATTTCTTTGTAACCTGAGCTTTCCTATTTATAACTTGAGCTTCACCCATAAGCAATCTGCTTCGAACCCCAGCGGCCTTCATGATGTAATGCTATGTGCATTCTTTCATTATAATGGTTGAGTGTCTGCAAAGTAGCATCATACTTCACATGACAGTGGCTTTGATTTTAACTTGAGAAGCCTTGACAACATGATGAACATTTTCCCTTGCTAGGGCTGTGCTTCAAACTGTTGACTTCGAGCTATCTCATAAAGGCAATGCTATTAGACAAAACAACTGGTAGTATCTTCAAATGGGCAATGCGACACTTGATTCACATTACCCCATTGTACCCATGTATGGATATGGTGGCTTCTAGCCTTGAGAAAATGATGAACCATGCCACTAATCTAACAGTGAAAAAGGAATTTTCAAAATGGGGTGAAGAATTCTCACCAATTTTTGGTGACTTGCTGGGAAGGTGAGCCCACTTAGTAAGAACTCCATCATCTCTAGCTTTGCAAATAGTGCCTTGACTTATTGGGCAGAGAGTCAAATATGTGATAGAAACCACTAGCTCAAGACAAATCCGTAGTCAATACTTATACAAACAAAACCGTCATAACCTGCCCTGAAGACTTATGAAATTAAAACTAAAACATCGTTGATGTAGACATATTCCATAATTGTAACCAACTGAAACTGAAGCAATGAATCACTAAAACTCACACTGTGCTGACCTTATCTTCATAGTAGCAGAAACTTATTGAAAGCTACAAACTAAACTGAAATTTAATGCTATTGCGGTAGCTTATTCTAAAAATTGGAACTAATTATTGACATATTGAACTTATAGGAATATGCCCATTCATGGGAGTAGCAAAATAACTGCCACATCTGATAATGTTGCTCTAATGAATCTTCATCAAACTAAAAATGAACTAGACAAACTGTATGAAGAAATATAATAAGATTTTGTACCTTTTTACTTCTCTACACTCTGGAGAGTCTTTTTTTGCTTCAAAACACCAGTCATACTGATCAACATGCTATCCCTGCATCAGTGGAGGGCGGGGCGAGAAATTAAAACACTAAAACTCTTTCCTATGTTTGCATCTGAAAGATTCTACCAACAAAACTTCTTCGGTGACTTCTTTTGCTGACTCTTCATCCAAATGATGATCCATGATAGCATCAAGATTAAGCTGACAGGTGATAAAACTTCCCAGAACAGTCCTGAATCTGATTGGGATCCCTTCATGCAAGAAGAAATGCATAGAATCTAACTCTATTTGTGACATCACATGTGGCTCTGCACTGTGGCAAATGTCTCTCTGGATCTCATCATCTTATAGAGGTGAATCTTCATCAAGAAGAAGACAATAACCATTTGCAAAAATAGTAAACAAATCAGCTCTGGAAGTTGTGTTTCTTTCAAACTCGTCTTCTTGATTTGCTATAGAAGGCTTTACAAAACAACTATCCACTTGGTCAATGGTAGGCTCTTCTACATCAAGAAGCTGGTATCCTTGTTGCAAGATCAAGAATAAATCTTCATCATGCTCCAAATGTTGTTCATGCATCTTCGTGGCTTCTGCCTCAAAATGTGAAGCTTCGTGACTAGAATAAAGACATTCATTCTTTGTAGACTAGTATAATATCATTGGAAACCTCTTCCTCAAAATGAGATACAGATGCAGTGCCAGTCTAGACCCAATACTTTTCATCTTCAAAGCCCTTCTTAGAGTACTTTTCAGCTTCTAGAAATTTCACCTCATCAGTATCTTCTGAAGACTTTGCAAAATATGACTAAAATTTTGAATCACATGTTGCCATAGGTGCTTGATGCTAGTAACCAGAAAGACACACTGAATGGACAGGGACCACCTTTTGAAGTACATTTCTTGCATTTTGATCATTGAAACCTAATTCCTCCTTGATATCAAAATGACAAAGAACCTGGTCTAAGGCTTCTATAGGCTGATTTGTAGCTACAGGAGTTTGTAATGCATAATTATGAAGGTTATTGGGTCTTTTCTAGCTATATCCAAATTGTTGTTCATACAGACTCAAGGGCATAAAAATTGGATCAAAATTATACATGGCTTGATCTTTTAACTCATCCAGTTCATGGCTGAGGGTTTTTATAAGTTCTTTCATAGCACTCATCTCCTCGTGATTTGACAAATCAGCAGGGAGGGTGGGTGGATTAGAATAAGCATGCATTTGACTACAAGAAAGAGTTTGAGACATGTTATTTGCATGAGGCATCAGCTATTTAAAAGGTAGAGGAAGTAATTTACCAGACATTATGAGATTGCTTTCAGCCTTAAGAGCAAGATCATATGACTGAGGAAGGGTTTCACCTCCTAAGGATTGTATTATGACAGAGATCTCAGGGTCTAAAGCCTTTAAATAATACAAGAAAGAAAAGACTGGAGATGGCCTGATATCAACAGAGAATCTCTTCCATACCTTGTCAAATATTGAATTAAAATCATGTATAGGTTCCCATGGATGCCTTTTGATCATGATAAGATTCTGGGTAAGAGTGCTGACATCCGTCTTGTCTCTAAACTATTTGTAGATGAGCCCACCAAGCTTATCCCATCCATTGATTCAACTAGGTTGCAAGCTTCTATACCATTCTCTTGCATTGCCTTTGAGGGAAGATGCAAGCAACAAGAGAGCATGATTCTTAGTTGTGACATTGTGAATAATGCATAAACTTGCAACATCTTGAATATGATCTACAGGGCAAATAGAGCCATCTCCAAGAAAGTGAGGTAGTGCCTTCCATGGTATGTCAGGAACCTACCCTTGCTACTGAAGAATAAGAGGACTTGAATCCCAAGTCACAAAAGGTAGGTCTCTTTGAATATTTAGATGCACATAGATACCAGGGGCTACCATGCTCTGCAAAGGCAAAGATCTAAGAAAGATTCACCAATAGAGTCACCAGATGGATGATTCATGGTCCTATGAGTAGATATTTTTGTGATTTCTTCAAACCACAATATACAGGGCAAAGATTCAATGAAAACAAACACCCAAATCTTTGAGTCATGTCCCACTGGGTGTACCAAAAACTGTTGATGCATAAATCTATGGGTCTAATCAAGCAACAACATGGGAAATTTATGAGATGTGGGAATGCTTCTTAGAAACAACCTCCATATTTTAGGGAAGCTGGCTCTTCCATTCTCCAATGGGGCTTGGGAAAAAGTTAGAAAGAAACTAGATTGAAATAAATGCCTAAATCTAAGGTGATCCACCAGATTTAAAACTCAATTGCACAGTGTTAACCTTGTGAGATTTAACTGGAATCAAATAGCAAAATGCATGATTAAACCTAGATTGAGAAACAAATTTTAACAGAGGCAAAAAGAAATAGATATTTAAAGAAAAGAGGAATAGATACATCTAGATATGCACTGAACAACATTCTCATTATTTGGATAGTAATGGGTTATAGAGGCAAAAATGGCTGCACAAAGTAAAATATTACATCTCATTTAAAAAGTATCTATTGCTAAGGCAAAAGAAAATCTTTGCTACTGGCTGCTCTAAAATCTAATCTATAGAATATTTGGAACTTTGAATATGAAGAACTCCTTATATGTATGTCTTGGATCTGGCTATTTGTAGTCTGAAAACCCAATAACAATTTCAATTGTCTCAACTGAAAATTTGCAACTAAATCCCACAAAATTTGGCACTAAATTCAGCAAATAATGGTAAATGAACTGGCAACGGAAAATGTTAATTGAACTGGCTATATCTTCATTTTCCTTCATGGCTAGAAGTATCTTCATTTTCTTATCTTTGACTTGCATGAAGAGAAAATATTTCCCACCGCTTCTCTTCCCGTAGCTTATGGTAGAAGTTTCCAATGAAAATAAAGAGTCACATTCTTATTTCTAGGGTTACATATCCTTTTACGTGAGGTATAAGTGGTATAATAAGAGAGTCATATTTTAATAAAGCATTCAGCTTTATTCCATGAGGGACCCACCCCTTATAAAGACTTATAATTATCCATATCTTATTTCACTTTACTCCCGTGGATTTATTATCTCATAAAGTTTTTATAATCTAAAACTCAACTTACCTGGAGGAAGGCCCCACCACTAGATTATAAGAGACTCTTTCATTTATATTTAACTCCTCAAAGTTACCATAACATATGATGCACTAATGACATGAAATAAACTTTTCTTTTCTTTGGGCTCATCCACGTGGCTTCCTCCGCAATCTAATTTTGTTTCTGTTTAGTGCATCACCCATGTGGTTCCATCCGCTCAATTTAAAACTCTACTCTATTTATTGGGTGTCTCCATGTGACTTCCTCCACAACTTTATTTCTTTTCCTCCGTAGCTAACATCTGGTAGCCTCTGCGGGTCTCTATTCTACTATGCCTGAGCTGTTGGATTTATCTCTACATCAACAGTTACTGAGTGTTCTCTCTAAATGACTGAATGATATTTTGTATCTTAAGCAGCACCTTCCATTTGATTGACTGTGCATCATTTGAGTGGGTAGCTTGCGCCATATTTGCTTATGCTAGCTGCATTTCTATGGAAACACCATGTTTGGAATCGTAATGCCTTTGATATCAAGTGCGCCACTCCCTTTGAATCAAATCTATGCCCTTTTCCAATACCAAAGATTGCGCTATTTAATTTGATTATGGCTATGTGTCTTTATTGAATTGCTGATGTTTCAATACATAGGCTGATGCCATGCTGTTTGACTGTGTGCCCTCTATATATGCTATGCACCTGTGATATGCTACACATTTTTATTAGACGATGCCTTCATTGTTTCATACTTGCACGATTCTTTGATGCGCCAATATTTGCTTCAGCTAAGTCTTTGTTTATCAAAGGTGGTGTCTTTCCTTTAGACCATACTTCTTCACTTAATGTAATTGTACCTCCAGTGCTTTGAGTCATGCTTCAGGTAGTGTCTTAGGGTATGGCTTGGACATCTTGTCTTATACTAGTGGTTTCAATAAGGCTATGTCTCATTCTTTGTGCCTTTCTTATAGAAGATCACCATTTTCATGAATATAGGTTGCACTATGCTTTTGATTTGAATGTCTACGCCTTGCTAATGGTTGAATGGTTTGCACCATTCTTCTATGACTGGCTACGCTATTCTAAATTATCCCACATCTTAAATTATGGTTGAGTTGAAGATCTTCAGAAAGTTGAGCCATAACTGATAATGGAACTTTGATTACACACTATTCTCTACACTTGTGCATGTTGTATATGCTATGCCTTAATTCAAGAAAGGTTGATACTTCTTACCTTAGACTGGAAGATGTCATCTCATGGAATGCCATTTTCTTAAACGTGCAATACCTTTGTCTTAGTCTTTAAGACTAAGACATCATTTAAATGACTGGGGCTTTCTTCTTAAGACTGTGCACCATTATAGGTGGTGTCTTACTTTGAAAATGGCTTGTGCCTTAACTTATAGGCCACTCCTCTGTCATAAGGTTGTGTTTAAAACTCAAGAGGCCGTGCCTCTATTATAAAAATGTGCAATTTCAATTACATTTATTTATAACATGAGCTTCCCTTTTTATAACTTGACCTTCACCCATAAGCAATCTACTTCAAACCCCAGTGGCCTTCATGCTATAATGCTATGTGCATTCTTTCATTATAATGGTTGAGTGTCTGCAAAGTAGCATCATACTTCACATGACAGTGGCTTTGATTTTAACTTGAGAAGCCTTAACAACATGATGAACATTTTCCCTTGCTAGGGTTGTGCTTCAAATTGTTGACTTCAAGCTATCCCATAAAGGCAATGCTATTAAACAAAATAGTTGGTAGTATCTTCAAATGGGCAATGCGACACTTGATTCACATTACCCTATTCTACCCATGTATGGATATGGTGGCTTCTAGCCTTGAGAAAATGATGAACCATGCCACTAATCTGACAGTGTAAAAGAATTTTTCAAAATGGGGTGAAGAATTCTCACCACCTACTATGCCTAATGGTATCTTGTACGTGTTGGGATTAGCATCTTGCATATCAATATCTTTTGTATTTGAGAAGCTAAACAATCTCTTATGCATTAAAACTATTCTATGCTAAGACTATTTCTATACATATAACCAATTAGGTGTCATTATGTTTAGTGGATATAAGGTCAAACCGTTGCTTGCAGAGTCAAAGTCCATCATGGCTCAACTAATATTCGTATCTTGTGTATACAGGATCAACATCTTCACCTCATATGTTAGACAAGATTGTATTACGCTATGTGCATTGGATACATCACCACCCTGGCTATTATACCTTGGTGCATAATATCCACATGCTATATCAAACATAAGGATTACTAATCTAATAAATTTGTTACAGCCATTGTCATAAAGCTACATCTACTATCCCTTATCTTTCTAGTCATTTTACCGCAATAAAACTTTTAGCTCTCACAAGTATTGATCAATTCTGATTTTCATCTGTCTTCATCATCTTCATCATATTTGACCTATCAAACAAGTGTGTTAGACAAATATGGTTACATACATATCATCATATCCATAACATAGATCATTATCCATTTGATTAACATAAGCATGCATGTGTCATATTCATCTATGTCTATCATATGCATATTATTACTATAAAAACATATAACCATAAAATAAGTAATCATACATTATGCATCCATAAACCATAACACCACGCATCACCATCAAAATCCATCATCATATATACATCTGGGTCAATATACAAGTGTCTCATCATGTACAAAAGAATCAATATATTCACAATTTGGCTACCAAGAGCCCTCAAAAACATACATATATTGGCTCACAGGCCTCATAACAATACAACATGATATAAATTGATACAATATATATATACATACATACAATAGCAGGCTATCCCTGATGTCTCAGGTGGATGGCACTCCTCGAGGAAGTCTCACCCTAATCCCCACCTGCACAACCTATATCTCTACGATGTGGTGGTCCCATCACTGACCCCACTGATCTTGATCCACCTGTCCTCCATGAGGCATGGGCTCCTAATCTGCTCCTAAAACTGGGTTGTCTCTGGTAAGCATATACTACTCTGAAATATAAACCTCTATAATACTTTGTCTCTACTTGTGTTGTACCAAGCTCACCTTGTACTTGAGTAAGCTCTCTAGCTATGTACAAAGTAACCTAATATGTCCTCAACACGGATACAGTAGCATCCCTCTCCCCCGTCAGCCTTTTCACTCTCTATACAACAACATCCCTCTCTCCAATTATCCCTTGAACTCTCAAAACTAATGCATCCTTCTCTGTAGTAAGTCTGGCTATGGCTCCATCATTCAGCCTTTGTGCTGCCTATGCCTGTGCTACTTGTGCCTGGTAGGCCTACACCTATCCCCAAGCCTATCTCATGGCGTTAAGGCTCTATCCATGTCAATGCCTAGCTGCCTATACTGTACCTCCAATCTAATCCTCTAGCCTATCTCCCAATGTAGCTATCTCCGCAGCTGAGCCTCCCTATCTCCTCCATCTCCACCACCTCCCACTGCTACCACCTGCTACTATGGTGGCTAAACCTGTACCAATCTCGAAACCTATCCTGGTCCCTGCTTCTGTCCCTATATTTAAGCAACCTGTGCCACTATATAAACTCTAGGCAGCCTCATCTATCCCCTCACTCTCCTCCTCACTGGTGTCTGCACTGCTACCTCCCCAATCTCTCCTAGAGCACTTAGTCATGTCAGTCCATGTATTAACCAATATGAGTCATACTTGGGAGTAGTACCTAGATCAGCTAGCCCCCTAATCTAGTCCCATACTACCAGCTGCAAGCTCTCAAAACCTACTAGTAATGTATCTACAACAATCTTAGGACCCCAATCTGGGATCTCTCACCATGTCTTTCCATAAATAGCATCTCTAGCTGGCTCACCCTGGGGAAAACCAAATTGTCCTAGAACTCTCTCTAGGACATATCACTCAATCACATAAATACTCTGCCCAAAGAGATATCAAGGCTATCAAGCATCTAATAGCTTTGGTACATCATCATCCCATCTCTCGCAATTCTTTACCATTATACAGATGCATTAAGCTTTCTTTATATAGTGACTCCTCCATAAATATGAACATAAGGCTATCCAAGTGCCCTCGGCCTCAATCTAATCGGCCTCATCACCGCAATGTGCTCATATGCCCAGACATGTAAAAGTGTGACCCTTGCTGACATACTCAAACAAAATAGGTAAGCATAGTCATGAAGATAATGATATAACTATCCTAATACACATGAGCCCCATGCATATCTCACTTCATACTCAAACATGCCCTCCATCACTGTCCCCCATCCAACAGGGAATCCTCTCGCTCGTCTATCTAGAACCAAAAATTCTATAATCACTACTACTAATCTCTGCAATCTATCACAATGGCCTCTCATCCTCCACATGGGTATCTCATGGTCCTCAACCACGATATCTGGAGTCCCAAATAATCGTTGGAACACATCATGGCCCAGCTCTAGATCATAATCCACTCGATCACCATGAATGGGAATCCACAAAATGTGCCACACATCCTCCAAGGTGATGGTAACCTCACTCGTAGGAAATAGGAAAGAACTATGCTCACTGTACCACTACTCAACTAACGTTGTCATGAATGCTAGGTGTTCTCACACAAGAGTAATGTGTGCACCATGCTCTAGGCCAATGATCTCCAAAAATAGGTGCTCATCTGTGTCCAACTGTTGCACCAATCCTAAGTTTGATGGGTGAACCTCTCATGATAACAAGGGTCATAGAATGGCCTACAACCATCAAGTTGACTCAATTTTGTGAATTGTCATAAGTTAAACCCTAAAATTACCTATAATTGACCAAAAGCAACCTATCCTACCATAGGTGATTTAGCTTTCACCATAGGCGACATGTTTCACCAAAGGTGACCTTCGGTCATCCAAAAGTGATGCATTCTACCACATGTGACTACCTGTTGTTCAAATGTGACATAATTCACCATATGTGACCCGCTTCTGATCAAAGGAAACTTTTCATGCCAAAGGCGCATGCCCAAAACCTAAAGCCCTAATTTTAACCATATGTGCATTAGTCAGACCAAATGTGATGAGCCTGCATTCATAGGCAACGAGTTTTGCCAAAGGTGACTTTGTATCGCTCAGAGGTGCATGACCTAATCCTATACACCTTTGGTAGCATGGGACACATTTATGATGCTTTTGCATAATTAATGATGCCTATGGAGAGAATTTTTTATACATACCAATGCAGGAGCTCGTGCTAGTCATCCATAAGTCCTCACTCTCTCAGCCAGGTGATACCTGCATGGAATAACCATCCTAAAGCTCTTAGGGATCTTGAAGCACTCTATACACACAAGCTCTAGAATTCTCAAAAGCAAATAACACAAATGAGTTCAACTGAGTCCTCACAGCCTATTTATACATCCAAACCCTAATTTTTCTTCCAAACCAAAACATAATTCTTATTTTTCCACCCCTAATCTATCCCACCCTAATCCTAATTCTTTGTGTTGTTCCTATCCTAGTCCATCCTTGTCCTATCATCTAATCACAAGTCAACCTAGTCTTTCCTAGTTGCCTGGTTTACCTCTCAAGGGGGCATCACCCACCAGTTTCATTGGGTAATAGCTTGTTTATCTTAATGTATCAGTTTCATCTTCTTTGAAACAATGCCCTGATGAACATTGTCTCAAAGAGGGGCAAAATGTAGACACCCAAAATTGACCCTTCACATCATTTGTAAAGTTGTCTCATTATTCACCTTGCATATGTCAATTTTGTCTAGCACACTTGGGTTAATTATCTACATTTCTTCTAAACCATCTATTTCTATCATTAATTAAATAATTTATATTTATTTAATTAATTTCATCTAATTTCATCTATTTTCTTCTATTTTCATTTATAATTAAATAATCTTTGATTAAATTTAATTATCTCATTATTCCTCTTATAAATAAATAAAATCAATATTTTATTTATTTATCTTCTCATCATACAAATAAATTAAATAAATTTATTTATTTAATTTATGTTGATTCTCCAATCTTGTAACTTTAGCTTCTCCTCTATCATTTAAAAATAAATTAAATGAATTTATTTAAACAATTTATTTTTATCTTATCATTTCGTTATCTTATCACTTTCCTCTATGTGTACACGATAGGTCTTATCCTAAATCAAATATAAAAAATGATTTAATTGGTTCTAAAATAAATCATTCACATCATCCAATCCTTAAAATAGAAAAGCATCCTATTTTAAGAAAAGTAATCTTAGTAATACCAACAAACCAACTACAATCATTTAATAAAAGTTAGCTCTATGGACACTTGTCTTGTACACATTCATCCAAGCTTCTTGTTTAATCTTAACCATTCACATAGCCACCTAATCACCACTATTGATCAATCTTAGTAGAGATCTCTATATACAGCCTCTCATTTCATTCCAAACACCTGAAATCCCATACAATCTTGAAGCATCCAGATTATCAGGTTATGTATATTGAGCACTTTGAGCTTATCATCCATCATCATTGTAGCTATGGAAACTATGGTTATTTACTATTGAGAAGCAATTCACAATTCCAACCAAGGAGTCAAGCAATCTAGGTGACTTTGCTTTTGATTTGCATTCATTTTGTGTCATTTAGATGGATTCTTTGAAGGTGGTTGGATTAGGTTTGATTTGCAATGCTTGATCTTGTTAACCTAATTTTTAATGCTAACACAATACGTATTATGATGTGCGACTTAAGGAGAAAGAACAGAAGCAATAAGGGTTGTCTTGATTTATATTGAAGACATTTTTGTGACAAGAGGGAAGTGAAGGGTGTGCCTAATTGATTCAATCATCAAAAGAGGAGTAAAGAGGCAGAATTGCAATAATCAAAGGTGTGAGCTTCAATGTAAGTTTTCAAGCAGTATAAGGACTATCATACTGTAATCATTTTTTAGTTTGCTCTTAGATTGAAGAGTAGTTGCTTCCATGGGTTGTAGTCCTAAAAAAAAGTCTACAGGGAGTTGTAGCTTCCTTGGGAGTGACCCTAAAACAAAATCTTCAGGGAGTAGTAGCCCTAAAACAAAGTCAATAAGGAATAGTAGTTTCCTTGGGTTGTATCCCTAAAACAAAGTTGTAATTTTTATAGCAGTGAGCTTCATATATTGTGAGTTAATCCTTACCATGGTTTTTCCCCTTTTGGGGTTTTCCATGTATATTTGGTGTTTGTTATGTCTTGCACACACATCCCATTTCAAAAAATAGGGACCCCTCTCTTTCAAATCTGGGCTTAGAGTGTCAAGCAAGTTTTCCATCTCTTAAGTAGACAAGTGGTCAAAATGCACTTCCTGCCATGTTAGAAATTTGATGTTAATAGGCCATTCCAAAATCTACTAAGTCCAAGCCTCTGCATTTCATTAAACTAGGTCTAACTATCTTTTGCAGTAAATTTGCTGCCATCTAACCTTTGCACTAAAATGCTCTTTGTCTGACCTATGCGCTAATATCCTTTGCCTCTGACCTTGGCATTATATTTCTATCTGACCAACCTTAGTGCCACTTTTCACATCTGCTGACCTTAGTGCTAAAACTAATTGTCACCAACTAAGTCAGAGAGTTACAAATTCCCTACTGGTCTGAGGAACCCTAAAATCCTGCAAAGCACTCACAATAGAGCTGATCACTTTTGCACTAAGAGTGACATTCGCCGACTAGGTCCATGACACTCCAAAACCCCACTAAGTCAGAAGAAACCTTAATCCGCGCAAACCCTAATATTCTGTCGAATCTCCCAACTGACGCTTCGTACATTCTGCATTAATGGCGATTGATTCAGGGGGATAAAAAGGGATTTTCATGGTTTTCAAGCTCATTCTACATTAAACAAGCACTCAGAGAGCTCTTTTTTGACATTTTGGTTGATTGCCTTGTGCAACCCATGAACTCAATGCGATGACTTCCTCCACATCTGCATGCTTCAACTCACCTCATTTCTCGTGAACCAAGTAGGTGTTCATCTCCATTGTTCAGGGTTTTCTGTAGTTAGGGATTCAATTAAAATCAAATACATTTTCTTCCAAAAACACGCCAAATGCACAAATGATAGGGTTAGGGCATGCAAGTTAGGGTTTATTTGCTGAAATAAGTTTATTATCATGAAACCCTAATGTCAAACAAAAGGGAGGTAGCATATTTTTTGAGCATCGTCTGAGGTCCTCCCTGTAGACAAAATGAAACTGATATTTGCCAAACCCTAACGAGACAAAAGAATCTTGCCTTAGCACATTGAATTGATCTACAAAATCCCCACCGAAACTTTAAGTTAATTTTGCGCTAAAAGTTTGATGCTCTAATGCAGTGCTAAAAGATCACTTCTCTGACTCAGGTCAAATGTGCTAAAATGTCTCACAAGTCTATCATGCCCAAAACCCCCACAAACTATACGAAAATGACTCTGCGCCAAAATCAATTCCCTCTGACCCTTGCACTAGAAAGTGCCTTCGCTGACTTGGTCAGTTACCTACGAACACTTTGCAAGGTCAGATGATACCCAATCCTGCACAAAAGGTGTTAAGGTCTGTTTGATCACCTTGCGCTAAAATGCAACCGATTGACCCGAATGACTAACTCAAGTCAGTCTCATCTAAAACCCATGCAAATCGAATGACTATGAAATTCCTGCAAGATGTCGCAGTGACATGAACATAAGCAAATCAATTGGTTGGACCATCCTAATTTCTCTGCCAGGTCAGTTGAACTTGAAATCAATGTTTTTCCTCTTGTAGGTTGGTTGACCCTAAAACTAGTGCAAACTAGGAAAATGACAGTTTTAGAAGAAATTTCAAAAGGAGAAATGTCTGTGAGAATGAAATAATGATTGCACTTAGAAAATTATGATGTTTACATGTCTCAACTAGGATTTTGTAGCATTAGAGTATTTGTTACATGCATTAGTATAAGATGGCTCTATTATTTAATCATGTGATAAATGCAATAGTTGGTAAATTTCATACTTATGTTCTCATAGGCAGGTAAGGGTAAATTGGTGGATTCATTTCAGACTCATTTATCATAACATGGTTTGATAGTGTAGTAGTTCACTTGATAATCTTAGAGTTTAAACTTAGGAGTTAAAAAAAAAACATCTCAGTGGCATCAAGACTTATAAGGACCAATCCTATAGGTTAGATGACTACACGAGCTCAATCCATGAGGTATGAGTTCAAAGGTATTCTCCCGAAAATGAAGATTTCTACTAGATGGAAGAATGTAGAAGATACAGAGCTAGGTCATATTGACCTGGATGACTTCAAACTCATAATATTTGGCCCAAATCCAACCCTGGGAGCCAAGAAAGTAAAAGATAGTGGGATTGCAGAGGCTACTGCCTTCCCCACATCTTCTCAATGTGTGGAGTTGATTGTTACTTGTGCAAAGAGATATGACATTATGACAAGAACAATACAAACTACTAGTGGAGAAGTGTTAGCTGACCTAAGTCCACCCTCCTTGGCTAAAATTTTTGGCATCCCTTGGCATTTAGTGATGACTATTGTAGATAAGGCAGGATTAGAAGCCACATATAAGAAAGATGAAAATGGATGTAGAAAACACATGAATGAATAGTGGGAAAAAATTAAAAGGTCCGCCTTGGTCAAGTTTCCTTAGGTGTTGTATCGGAGTGATTTTCATGATGAAATAGGAGATTTAGTAACCTTGTTGACAAGAATATATGGGTTACCTGCAGCATCAACCTTCAAAGGATGGAAGTTTGTTATAATTGAGGAGATATTAAAGGGAACTAAGTTCCACTAGGCACAAATCCTAAGTGATAATATCCATGAAGCATTCAATAACTTCAAAGAGAAACATTTCTTTAGAAGAACATCCTATGTAGTTTATGCATTGGTGAGAAAGAATCATTATGTTGGACTGTCTAAGGTAGGGAAAGTGGGAAATGATGAGCAAACCCAAATTAAGGTCTACAAATGTTATACACAACTCACATTAACACAATCTCTTATGCATTATAAGAGGGTAAATGATGCCTTTACTATGTACATAACCAGATTATTGTAAGGCAAGAGAACTCTAAGGATATCCACTGAATCTATGAATGAAGCCACCAAGTTTGGGAGGTGGTATATTCAATATGTGAAGTTCACATATTTAAGAATACAAGGCTTCACATGGATGGCTTATAGACTCCCTAGATATCCAATAGATAAAGTAGTGCTTTTGGAACTATCTAGACAACTGATAAGTTGTGCTGAAAAACCCAAACATCTGCATAGAACAAATGTCCAATTTCCCATCCTGTTAGGCAAAAGAAACTATACATGTCCTTCATTGGGGTCAGCCGAGCACTCTGAAACAGAACTTCAACATCTCAATCTTCATTATTACAACAAAAGAAATCATTTTGATCCAAATAATGTGATGGAGAGGTTTGTGAGTAAGAAATTATTTCATAAGATGCATGTAGAAGATTTCTGGGCAAATTACATGGATGACTATGAGGTCATGAAGAAAGCCCATTCCAGATTATCATTAGAATTCACAAGAAAGTTTTATATTATTGTAGTCCCTGACCAACTAGAAGATGATGAAAATGTGATGCATAGGGGCACCTGGGAGGTACAATACCACCAACCAATTCCCTTTCCTAATTGGGCTAATGTTGAGGAAAGTTCCCTTGATGCTATGATGAAGGAACCAATTAGATTAAGCAAAGCATGGGTAAGAGGTCAAATTACTGCCTTGGAAGGATAAGGGATTCAGCTCACATACACTGCACTTGAATCAAAAAAAGAATCTAGAAGAGAAGAGGATGAACCTATAGAGATCACTAAAGAAACAGAACCAACCCAAGGACTCAAATCAGATAGTGAAGATCACATACCCTTGCCAGAAAAGGCCAAAGCACAAAAGAGTAAGAAGGTTGCTACAAAGACTTAGAAGAAGGATATACCTCCTTCCACCCAGACAAGAGCTTCAAAGAAGAGTGACCTTCATAGTGGGCTAGGAGAAGGGTTGAAAATGAAGAAAGCTAGAGTGAAAGATACTAGTAAGACAATAGAAGTCGTTGCTGCTACTGCTGATAGTGCAAATTTGTCAACTTCTCCACCTCCTACTTCCCTGAATGTGAACGTTGTTGTACTCTCTTCAACAGTTGCTACTGTTGTATCTCCCTCTGTTGTTTCCACTACTAAACCTATGACCTTAGTAACCATCAAGTAAGTTGTCTCTGTTGCTACCTCACCTTCCACTGCCATTTCAATTGTCTCTTGTTCATTGGCAATAACTTCTAGCACTTCTAGAGGTCCCATCTCCTCCATTGCTACCACCTCATGTTCTTCTGTTACTACCACATCTTTACCTTCCATATCTTCCATCCCACTTTCTACTTCCCTTGCATTACCTCCTATTTATACCATTCTTTCACCTTCTCTCCCCTTTCCTTCTTTGTCCATTTCTTCACCCATTGTCGTTTCCTCTACCCTACCAACTTCTGTCATCTCACCGGCTTTGGGATCTGATGCCTTTGCCAATTTGACACAAGTTAGTCTACCTTCAAGTGCCAGTCCCCTCTCAGTTATTGCTCCCATTTCCCAAGCTATCCCAGAGACATATTCAACTCCCTTGGCTATGCCATTGCTGACAGGTATTGAGAAAGTGTGTGCTAAACTAGGTATCCAAGAGCAAGAATTGGAGAAGGATGTGTTCATTGAGGCAGAAAATGAAATAATTGATGAACCTTTGGCTAAAGCTACCAATGCAGAAATAATTGAAATATCAGATAGTCCTCTTGAAAAGATTCAAACATGAGCAATCTTCAGGGATGCACAAAAAGATGTATTGGTAAGTTGGAGGAACCTTGCAAAAGAGGAAGAAGATTTGGATAAAGGCTTAGAATAGGAGCAAAGGCTACTTGAGGGGCCATCTGATACAGATAATAAAGACCTTGATGGGCCTAAAGAACCTTCTTCTTCTGCACCTGACTGGCTACAAAATAGAGTACCATATCCAGAGCTTCAGGTAGAAATAATGAAACTAGATCTAAGTGCCATCTTGTCACATGCCCAAAAGTTAAAGAAACAAAAGAAAGCCAAGGTGTAATCCAAGATTTACAAGGATGAAACTGGGTCTAGAATAGCTAAAATAGTTGTCCCATCGGCTGATACAAACAAAGAGTAGGTTAGAGCAAAAGATTATACCATAACAACTATAAATTTGGGACCAGCTACAAGAGCTTAAAGGGTTGATGAATTAAAAGGTTTTGTTACTTCCATCTTAGAACAACTGGATAAGGATGAACTTTCAAAGAAAGAGCTGAAGCAGCAGAATGAGGAGCTCTAGGCCTGTTTACAGTTTTTAATAAAACTAGTAGATTCAGATGGTAAGATAAGGACAGTGCCCACCTTTTTGTCAAGAGATGAAATCTCTAAGCTTGGCAAAGTTCAGACTCTGTCAAGAGGCACACAAAGTTGGATGATCAAAGTGTGCAAGAAAGGATGTAGGACAATTGATGTTGTAGCTGAATTTCATAAGAATCTGGTCCAACTTCGGGAATGTTGGAAAGACTTGCATGAGGAATGTGATACCTTTGATGAATATTATTCTCATATGTTTCCTCGAGTGCAAGCAATCAGAGACTTGCCTACTTAGACATTGTTGTCTAAAAACATTTTGACAGGGGATAAGTTGCATAAATCTATTGACTGGTATCAGCAAATAAAGTTGAGGAAATAAGTCTTTGACAGCGTCAGAGAGGCTTATAAAATAGTAGATGAAAACATACTGGCCCTTATCTATGAAATAAATGACACTTTGAAAGACTACCTAGTGATGGGTTGCGATGATTTGGAGCCATACGATGTCAAAGGATGTAAAGATAAGTTACATAAGATAGTTTTTGAAGATACTGAATTGGACATGGAGGCTATACTAGACAGAGTTAGTGATCTCATAACTGAATTCAATACATTTCATAAAACAGAGGTAGAGATAGAGAAAATATGTAATGGGTATAGCCAGGAATTGGAGATGTTCAGGTATCAGGCTAATCACCTGAAGAACCTGGACCCTGCAAACATCAATCCAGCACTAACAGCCTAGGTCGGCTATCGCAACAAGATTGTAGAAGCAGACAAAGTAGACTTGGATGATGAATCCTAGTATATTCTTGATATTTTAAAATGTAATCATGTCACTAATGTAAACTGCTATATTTAGAGTGACATGTGACACTATTTTGTCTTTATTATGCTTCAAAAATGACTTTTTCTATATATATACTTAGTTGGGTAGTCAAATTGTCCAGATTCAATGTATCTAGGGGTTGTTTTTGTCTTTTTAATAAGAGACAAAATGTAATCCAGGATTGCTATGAGCTGTTATAAATGCATTTAATGATGTAAATCTAGACCATTGGTGTTGAGTTAATCTCCATCGTTCATTCAAAACTTGGTGTGGCTCCTCTCCTATATAAAGGGTTGCCATTTCCATTATTTGGGGGAGAATTCTCGATGCCGAATTGTTGACACTCTGCCACTTGAAGTAATACAAAGCAATTTTCTATTGTTATCTTGAGAATTTGTGTATTGTATTTGCTTATCTAGTTTCCATGGTTCACTTCTTAATCTCCAATAGTTAATTAGTTGTGCTTTTGCAATGTTCATGGTTTGTTGAAAGTATAAGATGAATGCTCTTAGTCCATACTTTTAGTTATTTACTGATGGTAGGTAACTATACAAAGTTAGTCTGGGTTGATCAGTTGTACTTAGTTCAATTGCATTTAATAAATTAAATTGCGCCATTTGTTGGGTATTTGATGAATGAATTGTAATTTGAAAATTTCTTGATTTCCATATAAGACATCATTTTCTGCAGTGCTGTAACATTCATTTTCAGTTTGGTAACTTAGAAAATTGGTTAAATTTTAAAGCATTTGTCTACTTGCAGCAGTCCTTATATTGTGAATGTCACTTAGGATCCCCTTAAAACCTTATCCCCTTTTGCATTTCTTTGAAAACAACCTTGAGTTTAGGAATTTCAGCAGCATTCCATATTGTCTTATCAGCTGAAATCATAAAGGGTTTGCATGAGTTGATGTTCCAACTATTAAAATCTATAGATTGCATGTAATACCCCTTGTAAGAATAGCTAGACATACCACTGAGTCATTCCAAGGAAGCTAAGACCTAGCTATAGAAACCTTGAAGTAGTCTTACCTAAGGTAGGATACTTTTCAAGAGAGGTGTGAAACTAGTGATCACACCTGCGTTGTTATGTGCTAAAACCACCATCAACAGTGTTATGTGTTGATGTGCATTGTGAGGATCTTTCATGTTTATGTTAATGTTGTAATATTTAAGTTTTAATCTTCTCTAGAGGATTTGAAGTTTGTTTAGATATTGATTCATCCCCCTCTTAGTATCCTAGTGTGTTCAACAATGTTTTCTTTTAATCAATTTTATTAAAAAATAGTTGGTGAACCCACATAATTGGGTTACAATTGTATTGAGGAAGGAAAACTGGTCAGGCAAGGAAAAAAATTGCACGGGTTCATTCGAATGGGCGGTGTTCATTAGAACCCAAAAATGGGTTCATTCAAACCCCCCCATTCGAATGAACCCCACATCATTGGAGGATTCCCTCGAACCCATGTTTGGCCCATTTCTTTAATAATAATATAATGGGTTCATTTGAATGGGGGTTCGAATGAACCCATCTATGTAAGTTTTTTTTAAATATTTTTTAACTATCATTTTTGACAGTTTTACCTGTTGAACCCCAGGAGGACCCCAACAGTGCAACCCAAACCCTACCAACCAGCTGAACCGTCCAGCCACCCTCCAGTTATGATATTTGTTTCATTTTCTCAAATTTTTTGTAGTTTCTCGAAGTCTCTGGTTGAAGTTTCATAGTTTCGCGTAGTCTCTGGTTGAATATGAGCTTCAGTACAGTTTAAATTAGGGCACAAAATTCCACACAGGCAAGTAGTCATAGTCTCCATTTTTATGGATGTCGATACCCTATTAAAAAATTGCATTTAGTCATAGGTAAGGAGGATGCTAACAAAGGTTGCAGAATCTAGCTTATCGCCTACAAATTGCATTTGCTTGAAAATTTCTAAATCCTTTTCAACAAATCCATTTTGTGCATATCTTGTAGTCCATGAGAACACATTTCTTTGAAGCATTATGTCAAAACAGTTCATGTCCCTTGTCTATGCTTCCATATTTTACATACATGTCTAAGTTGCCCAAGGAGGTTGCAAATACAATATCTGACAAAATCTTGCTATCCTTTATGCTTTAATAGATGTCGATACCCTATTTGTAAGATCCCATTTAGTCACAGGAAGGGAGGATGCTAACAAAGATTGTGGCATCTGGATTATTGCCTACCAATTGCATTTGCTTGAATGTTTCTAAACTCTTTTCAACAAATTCATTTTTTGCATATCTTACA
The DNA here is from genome assembly GCA_027924645.1 of Cunninghamia lanceolata. Classification (NCBI taxonomy): domain Eukaryota; kingdom Viridiplantae; phylum Streptophyta; class Pinopsida; order Cupressales; family Cupressaceae; genus Cunninghamia; species Cunninghamia lanceolata. The sequence continues at coordinate 15,776,615 of BSBN01000112.1, read as the reverse complement.
GTCCACAAGAACATGTTTCTTTGAGGAATTCTTTCAAAATAGTTCACGTCCCTTGTCTATGCTTCAACATTTTGCATACGTCTCTATTGTCCATGTCTACTGTCTAGGGAAGTTGCAATTACAATAGACAAAATTTCTCTATCCTTTATGCTTTGATCAATGTCCATACCCTGTTCCAAAGCTCCCATTTAGGCAAAAGCAGGGAGGATGCTAACAAAGGTTGCAGTGTCTGGCTGTACACCTTCTAATTGTATTTTCTTGAAAGTTTCTAAAGCCCTTTCAACAAATCCATTTTGTGAATATCCTGCAATGGAGGCATTCCATGAGAACAAATGTCTTTGAGGCATTCTATCAAAATTAGGTATCATTCTTGTTTCTAAAATTACACTATTTTTTAGGGCTATTTAACTATGAAATAAAAACATGCTTTCCATTCCATCTTCCCATTTATTTTACCCCCACAGCATGACTAAATTTATGGGCCCCTAAATGAGTTGAATCAATCTTGGAAGTTGTCTTAAATATGCCAATTTAAAGATTACAAGATGTACCATATCATCCTTGTACTGGATCTTAGTTGTTGAGTTTAAATTATCTACTTGTTTACATGTACATTTAATACTAAATGTTAGCTATGTATGTAGTATCTAGTTGTCAATAAGAAATACCATTTGTTTATTTTTCATATCTAGTTAGTAGTTGTGTTTATTCTTATTTTGAATGCTTTATGGATGCTACTTATTTGGATCCCTTTATTTTGTGTTTGCATGTGTGCAAGTGGCACAATTATCACAAGGGAACATGTACATCAAAATGGTGCTTAGTTCCATATGTGTGTCCTTAAATATAGGTGTGAATATTTATGTTTGTATTGATGCACAAAACATTTCATTTAATACTTGGGAAGCTATATAAAACTTGGACTAAAACTAATTCATTTATAAAATCTAGCAAACACATGGAACATTTGAACACTTTCTAACACACATCACATTACCTAAAAAGAGTCAGATCTTGTGATATCAAAATTGCATCATCATTCAGGGCATATTGTATGAATTCTTGCTACCTAGAAGTTAATACTATTCAAAATTATTGATTCAACATCTTTATTATGGTTTGACATAGAGGATAAAAATTATCATTGCCATACATGTAAACTCCCAAGCACATGCAAACCAATTTTAATGCAAATATCAAACTTAGAAACTTGAGTTGAGTTAAAAGCGAGTGTCTAAAATTAGTAAAGATTAAATATGTGGATTTGGTTGAGAGCTTCACTTGTACCTAATCATTTTCAAACCTATCCACTCCGCCCTTAATTGCACCTATTTGCATGCATTCAACTTTACCTTGAATCCCTTTTTCAACACATACCCATGTACATTCATCATACACACATCATTTCTTATTGCCTCAAGATTGACCCAAAACTTTAAATTTTTAAGTTTCCCACCCCTATTTGAGAACACTAGTCATGTTATGAGTCCACTTGGCATGCTTTATGGGTCCATAGAAATTTTATTTTGTTTTTGTATTTTAAGGGATCATAAGGAGAATTCAAGAGAACATCTATAACAAAAGGAACATTTACTCTTGGAATAAATTTCAATTTGGAGAGCTTAAAAGGAATCTTAGTCTACATTAAAATCACAAGTCTCTCTGTGTTGTCTAAAATCATTTTATCAAATATGTAAAGACAATTTGACTATTCATTTGGGGTTGATCTAATAGAACTTGACCTTAGAAATCTAGTATCTTCCCTTTAAAGATATTTTAAATACCATCATCTTTACAAGAATTCAAATATATCAAAGATTAGGGTTAAATATTTTTAGGAGTCTACATTATGCCCAGTTGATGTAGTTGCAATTTTTGTTTCCATATCTATAAATTCATTCTTATGACACTTTAGGTTTTATCTCGAGGAGTTTAGATATGATCCATATAGATTTCTAGGATGATTTAGAACATGAGATATCCAGCAAACTACTTCAACATTTATTTTTGTACCTTAGTTCAATTAGATTATGTGTGACATCAATTGTAGAAATTCTCCTTAAAGATTCCCACATAAAAGTACCTTATCCATAACATTTATTTTTGAAAAATAACATTTCAATTTATAGATCAACACAAATACTTTCTTAACTAAATCTAGATTAATTATGTGATTAAATTGATTGCATTATTTCAATCAACCTAGATTTAATAAGATTTTATTTGTAAGTTACAACTATACATGTATAACATTTAAGAAATTTTAAAAAACCATTCAAGCGAGCGATACTTGTGCAAATCATTTTCTAAGAAGCTCACTCAAAATTCTCATGACCCCATCACCTGCAAGATTCAAGTTATCATGATCCCCTCCCAAAAGGGCTATTACAATATATTAAGGTTTAATGGGTGGAAAAGGGAATCATCTGAGCCCTTCCCCTATCTAGGGCTTCTAGAGATTAAACATTAATGAGGTGCCTAGTCATTTCCAAATGACCTAGAGGTAATAGAATAATAGAAGTTTAACCGATTTTGATGCCTTTATTTGGCAAGCCTTGAAATTTTAAAATATTGACAAATAACCTTGGGACATAGGCATAGTCATATTCTACGTTGAGCTAAGAGCTAGAAGTACAATTTGCATGTATTATTTAAATTTTTTAGCCTCAATTTTGAACAACATGCTTATCATTCACAACTCTTACATGAACCTAGGATATTTGTGTATCAATGTACTTATTTAATTGATTAATCTTAGGGTTTCACATAACTTGGTGTAGTTTATATTTCTTTACAGAAATCAAGAAACTTAACGTTTTATATTTAAAACAATTAAGATGTCTAAATTCATTATTATTAAATTATAACTTTGTTATGAATGAGCGAGAAGACTTGAGTAGATTCATTGAAATAGTGTTCATCAAGTATTATATAGGAGAAAAGTGTATTTTTATATCCTTTAAGTTTCTACTCATTTTACACTCACTTTAGGTTTTATCCTACTTGATATATATTATCTTGGTATTTATTTCACGATATAAGCTAGAAAAAATATAGAATTTATCTAGATCAACCTTTAGTCCTTTTATACATAATGGTCTAAACCCATTTTTATTCATGTACACATTCCCTCACCTTGGATTGAATTGCAAGTGTGATTTTTTCTAGTACAATGTTGTTGAACTATAGATAGAATATTGGACAAGTGTAATCACATGGACTCCAAACATGCTTTTCACTTATGCCATGTGGTGACCCTTTCACTAAATTTGAACCTTTCACTTATGCATGCCAAAATATTTAAATTAAGCACCTTGATTAAATCATATTCAAATAGAAGCCCTAAGATACTAAAAAATTTAGTGATCCTAGATTATTTTATATATATTTTTTAAATGTATCTTACAAGTTTGTACATTTTGGTGAAATTCCTGTGCACATGAAGTGAATTAAATTAGATAAATATTAATACTTCAAATTAATTTGCTGGTTTCACTTGTTTAGTTGTTTCTAAAAGTTAAACATTATTTATTGTACACATATGCATACATACAAAAACTAGATGGATATAGAGAAATACAATCTAATATTCACTTGTAAATAGTTACATTTTGAATAATTTAAATTGAATGCGTACATGTCCAATATTTCTAGATTCTCTCTATATATATTAAAGCAAGAACCTTGAATTGCTCCTTCAGGTACATCACATGGCAAATTATGCATCAATTTCACCTTAGGAACTATTTGCACGAACTGATAGTGAGATTGAGAGATTAAGAATTTCCATAAATGATGGTACCAACACAAGAATATATAAGGACATTTGTAAGTCCATATTGGAAAGCCTAAAAAAATTAGAGATAAAATTTGAGACACAAGTGCATATTCCCCTGATCCTATAGCTGCTATTCTTTCCCACATTCGGGAAGAAGTTTGTGGTGATGTTCCCCTTTCTCATGTTCAAAGTGTGGTGACCAAAGAAACCATTAAATCCCAATGTTTTCCACTCTATTAGGATAAGCCTAAGGTGAAGAGATACCAAGTTACCAAATGTATGGATGGTGCTATGGCCAATTCGATCTACCCTTGATTTCTTGCTATCTTTGCTTGTTATCCAAATAATGAACAAATTGCCTTATATTTTGCACAACAGTTTTATGCTGAGATTCATTGGGGCCTCAAAGTCAACTATTGTGACCTTCCAAGATATTTGGGTCAGGGGCATGGTAGGCTTGCTGATATGTATGCTTATTGTCGAGTAGATCAGGCGGCCCCAGTGTATAGGGCATTGGTTGGTGAGAGGTGTCATGCTATCTACCGAGCCCTGGCCCCCTTAGTAGATCATGTTGTCATTGCTTCTCAAAGGGAAGCAATTGACAGTGTCGGCAATATTGCAGTTGCCACCACTACAATAGCTAGTGATCGTGTGGGTCTATTTTTTATGGCATGACATCCACGATCTAGAGCTTCATTTACAGCAGAGTGCAACATCACTGATCATTGTGATCCTTATGCTATGTCAAGCATCCCTACACCCACACAGTTAGATTGTCTTACAGGGGAGATGGCACATAGTACTGTACATTATTTTGCAGAGGACCTCTTGGAGGCATATGCCTTCATCAAATCAGAGCTAGGGATCTCGATAGATTAGGTTAGAGATCGTCTGACTACATCTATTCATTCACATTTAGGATCTCATCATTCTCACCACCCTGCCAGGCCCAACACCAGTGCACATCAGGATCCACCTACGGATCATTCGGTTGTTGCATAGGATAGTGATCCTTTATATGACCTAGAGAGGATGTAGTCTATAGGTTTTGTACAAATACTGATGCACTCAAATTCGTTATCGATGCCATCTTAGTTAGTTAGTCCCCTTAACTCATCACTACTATGACATGAGAGGGCTCAAACATATAAATTAGATCACGACATGGCTTAGACAACTCATTTGGATGATTTAGTGGAGGCATCCATTGTAGAGGGATTAGATCCTGTGCCACCTAATATGCAGGTATGTATGTGTGCATTTGCATGGTCAATTCATTTTTTAAAAAATTATTTAGATTTTAGTTTTAACTAAATGATATATATATATATAGGAGTAACATGAGGTATATCCATATATATATATATATATATGGAGATACCTCATGTTACTCCTAGCCTAAGGTCAGATCATATACGTTAACATGATTCTGTTGATTATATTGTTGTCCGTGGACATGTACATTTTAAATTTTTACATGTACATGTATATATAGATAGATATAGATATTTATAATATTACATAGATTTTAAATAGTTCTAGATATAGATAAAATGTATTTAACACATTGTACATGTATGTCTACTTGATTTTATCTCTAGGACTCAACACATCCATCAAAGTAGGATTCTCATTCAGAGGGTCGCTTGACTAGGAGTCGACATGACAATTAGGTAGCCACCTAAAGACCTCCATTTGATGTTGCATCTAGACATTTCCAGATATATGTTTGATATATTGACATTTTCAGCACTTGATTACATACGTGTTTGATGATTCATGTTTGATATATCAAGACGTGCACATTTACACCAGGACTTGATTACATACATTTGATGATTTATTTTTGATAATATATATTGACATTTCTAGGACTTGATTACATACATGTTATCTTATATGTAAATATTTATGTGAACATTTACATACATACATATATATACATGTGTTTGTGTTTATGTTATATATCTATTTAGAGAACTCATGAGTTTAAATGATTTATATACATGTTAAACAGGTTAAATGTGCATTAAATACATTATGGATAGTATATGTTATGTTAAACATGTTTTAAAAAAAATGTATGTATTTACAATCACTAATAGTTAGTCTTTTCTCCTTTCACTACTCTTCCACTTTTACATTTTCCTTCTTATCATCCTAGATATGATGGAAACATTCATCTATAGTACCATTTTATCTAATTATATGTGGTCTATCCTAAGAGCTAAGAACTAATTAGACTAATCCTCTCATGAAATTTGAACTCTCATGCATACATCTTCCAACCATGAAAGCAAATATTTTTCTACAATTCTTTTAACCTATCCTCCATGATAGCAATGAATTGTGTTAGTAAATCATGAACTAGTCTTAGTACATCCAAGTTGGTAGCCTATTCCTTAGATATATTGTTCTTATTCACAATTTGGCATATGAGATCCTTTAAAACATCCTAACATAGAGTATTCACTTCCTTCATCTTCTTTAGAAGATCCTTAAATCATTTTCTAGTCTATTGTGCCACTTATCCATATCTAGATAACTGTGATATGACAATTGTTATTAACCAAGACTATAAAATCATATAATTGAAACAACACTACATCTCCAAAACACATTTCCTCAAGCACCATGATAATTTTCATTATATAGTTGAATAGTTTGTTGTGATTAGATACACCCTTTTCACCTATTTTTAATGTACAAGTATCTACAATTTTGAAATCAAACTTGAGAAGTTGTATATGTATATATTTTATGATGTGTTTGACATGGTATAATGTTCCTTCACCTTGTAGTGATGGTGGTACTTTTGTTGATTCATGTGGATATCTTTCTATTTCTTCCCTCATTTCTTTTTGTAATCTAAACTTCTTCTTTGTCCTTTTGCATGACATGGTTAAAGTTGATTCCAATGTTATCTTAATATTTCAACCTAATGCACACACTAGATAATGCTAAGAATAAAAAGTATTAATTTTAATTTCAATATAGATAATCAAAATTATTCATAACCTTATCTAAATCATGTACATTTGTCTTTAATTAAACTACTTGTTTTTCCCTTATGAAAAAGTTAATGAGTTGATATAGGAAAATAGGAAAAATTGAAAGTTCAAGGAAACATAATATGAAAACTAGTTACAAAAATAAGAACCTAGAACTATACAAAGAGTTTGGAGAGTAAATTTGGAAGAAGTTCAATTTAGACACTAGTGCACTAGTGTTGCCATCCATAAATTGTGATGTAGTCCTCAATAATCACTATTGTTATAATCAAATTTACAAATAGCTGCAATTAAAGTAATTCTTTTCCCAATAAATTAACACACATGATTAAATCAATTTGGCTAAGGAATGAAGCCCAAATAATCTTTCAATTCATAATTTGAGATAAAATATCACAATTTGATAAATGCATTCGACGATTCCAAGATAACAATTAAATATAAATATTCTTTGACATGTCTAGAAGCATATAGGTAAATCACAAAAACTTCTCATTAAGAAAATGTATAACTAAATAAATACAAATGCAAACTAGGAGATATAATAAACACATTTAATGAGAACATACACAAATTACTAGTTTATTTATAATACGTGGATCTAGAATTGACATCGATTTGGATCTTGATAATTTCATAGGTATTAACAAAATATGTATCACATTATAACTTGAATCAAGTGAGACGGGGAAGATACACACAACATATTTGTCCAAACTAAATTGTCTCTAGGTAATTATAGTTAGGATTAATGAGGATAGGGGCAGCTACAAGAACTTCTTTGATCTGCTTAAAGCTTCCTTTTCCTTCCTTAGTCCAATTGAAAGACATGGTCTTCTTTAGCATGGTAGTGAGGGGTTGTAATAAAGTAGCAATGTTTGGAATGAATCTCCTCACAGAGTTAATCCTACCAAGAAAGCTCTCCAAACCTTTCTTATGTGCAGGTAGTGGTAAATCTAGAATTGCAGACACTCTTTTAGGATCAATAGAAATACCATGCTTTGAAACAATATGGCCCAGGAGTTTACCTTCATGAACTAAAAATATGCACTTTTTGGGTTCAATGAAACTCCAAACACTCTGCACCTCTAAAAAATCTACTTCAAGTGGTCAAAATGATCATTAGAATCTTTTGAAAAAACTGTTATGTCATCTAAATATACTAGCACTATTCTGTTCATGAGGCCAAGGAAGGCTATATCAATTGTCCTCTAAAAGGTTGCCCCTGCATTAGACAAACCAAATGGCATCTTCCTATATGCCATGGTACCCCACTTAGTTGTGAATACAATTTTATATTGGTCTTCTTCCTTCACCAAGATCTGGTTATAACCTGAATAACCATCTAACAAGGAATATCTGTTAGAACCAAAAATAGTTTGCAATATTTGTTCCATTGAAGGAAGGGGGTAGTGGTCTTTCAATGAAGCCTGATTTAGATCATGGAAATTGACACAAAGTCAATTCTCCTCATTCTTCTTTCTGACTGGTACTAAGTTGGAGACCTAGGATGTATGCTTGATTGGGAATATTACGTTGCTCTCAATTAACTTGTTTAGCTCAGTTTTCATTAGATGCTCAAGTTTTGGGTTAAGGGGTCTTTGTTTCTACCTAATAGGCTTGGCATTAGGCTCTAATTCAATGGTATGTTGGGCTAAACTAGGATCAAGGCCCCTTAAATCCTTATATTCACATGCAAAAACATCAAAAAATTCTTGACATAACTGAACAAAAGATAGTTGCTCATCTATAGTACATACCTTTCCCAACTTTAGTAGTTTATCTTTAAATATCTCCACTGTCTCATAGCGGTCCTACTTCACAGTCATGTTGCACTTGTCTTTTCTGAACTGATAATCTGAATTAAACACTAATTCCAGTGTCACTAGTCCTTTGGGTAACTTGTTAGATTTTAACTAACATGATATGATTATCAAATTGCTACTAGTACTTATACTAATTATCAGCTGCAAATTCAGCTTCTGCACTTAGAAAACTTAATATTTTCTCATCACTATCAAAGACTTGCCAAGAAACACTATTCTTAGGCACAGACGGTCTGACAACCACTTTGACATATGGATGTACCTCTATGTTAGGAATCTGATCTAGAATCTCAAACTGAGATCCCAAAGTAGCAAGCTTATCTCCATACTTATTTTAGTTTATGGGAATTGAAAATAGATTAAATGCATCAAAAAATTCAATTGAATCCCAAACTCTATACTTGTACATTTTGAGCAAATCATTTTTAGTAACATTCAGATTCCTAACTTGGTTTACAATCATCTCATAATCACCATAAAATTGTAAACATTTTATACCTCTTTTCCAAGCCCATTCTAAACCATGAATCAGGGCCTCATATTTGGCCACATTGTTTGTGCAGCTGAAAGCAAACCTCAATGATGCATAGTACTTGTCTCCTTTGGGTGAAATCAACATAGTTCCTCCACCAGCTCCTGTTTTGTTCCTTGATCCATTAAAGTATAGCTTCTAAAGCTAATTTTCTTGTTGTTCAGATTGACTTTGGTCCTTAATTAGATTAAGAATCACTGCATCAGGTTCCCGTATCATATAAATGCCTAATCCTACCTCATCAATGTGATGGAAAGGGTCTTCTTCATGATCTTCAGCTGCCCATTCATCTAAATTTATATCTTCTATAGGTGCATTAGGATCTGGGCTCATGGATTGATCCTTCTGCCCATGGGTGATGTAGAAGTTAGCATTTATTGGGCTAGGTACATAGGGTTCAACATGATCCTTTGCATGTGGCTCAGATTGTATGGTTACTTTTGTACCTTACCTTGTTCTAAAAAATAAGTGGGACCAATCGAAAGATAAAAACCCACCCAATTTGGCAGTAAACTCCCTAGAAAGGAATATAGCAAAGCTAGGTGGTAGATCAATGATATAAATGTCCTGATGGATGGCAAAATTAGGACAACCATGTAGTGTAAGTGGCAGATTTTAACAATTCCTGCAGTATTAATAGCAAACCCATCTAGCTGGACCACTCCTTTTGAAAGGGGCTCATAAACCAATCCTAATGAATCAACTAGACTCTTGGGCATGACATAACTGCTTGCTCCGTAATCTATCATGCAGTTATGAACAAGCTTGTCACCAATAATCAGACTTAGGTAAAAAGGAGGAGGTTTTACCTCATTTGCTGGCTGTCCACTTTTAATTTCTGAGCTGTTGGCAAGTATAACTTTGGCCTTTTCTTGATTAGAATAATCAGAAATTGATAATTCAACCAATGCCTCTTGTAGCAGATTCTTTTGGTCAGGAATATGCAATGCATCCATTACTGACATACTCACTGTAGCTTTCTTTAGATGATCTACTATATTGAAAGAAACAGGATTTACCTTTTGATGTCCTTTCACAGTTACAGCATCATTCTATCTTTGAAAAGGTTGTGTTTGCACTTGTGACTAATTTTGTATGGGTAAAACTTGTCCTTTTTGAAGTATCTGCACCTTTTGCTATGCTGTTGGGGCATCTTGTGATAGAAAAGTTTAAAATATGTCTCCCGCAGGCTGCTACTGTACAACTGCAGCTTGCTGATTAAGATTTGCAGCCCTCTGCTTTGACCTTGTGTTGGCTGAAACAAGTGTATTTTGCTAATTTTGGCCTTGGGGGTAATTTACACCACAGAAATCAGTATCTTTCTAGTTCATTAAGGCCACATCATGATTATTTTGCTGAGCTGAAACTTCACCAGAAACACCTTCCAAACTTGCATAACTATTCTGCACCATAAGAGCCTGACTTCTTACACCATTTATGCATGCAACTTGATTATGGGGTTACATGGATAACTTCAGTCACTATCTTGAGCTAAGTTGTTCTGAGTGGGTACAAGCTCCTTTGATGTGCTAGTAGCATTAGGTTTGTAAGATTGGAAGAGTCGAGGGTTGTAATTTCTTCTTTGACCCTAAGGATTAGCTTGGAAAGGTGGCCTATTTTGCTGATTGGGCTGGTACGGGGCTTGGTAAGGTGTATGTTCTTGACCAAATTACTTCTTGATATTAACAAGTTCATTGCTAAAAGACTTTCTCATGGACTAAATCATGCCTTTTAACTCTTGGATTTCTTGGGACTGAGCTAAGGCAGGGATTTCTTGGGCTGTAGCTTGGTGTCCTATTGCTGGAATTGCTAGGACAACAGCGAAAGGGGGAATTGCCATGGGTACAGGTGGGTAGATTTCCAAAAAAATGGGTAAAGGAGGCCTTAGGGCTATCTTCCCTACATGTATAAGGCAATTTTCTGCTCTAATAGTAACTTCAAAAGAATCAGGAATGGTAGATCCTCCCATAGATTGGATCATTACAGAAATTTCACTGTTCAAAACTTTAAGATAAAACAAAAATGCATGCCTTGGAAGAGGCTTTACCGTTACAAGCATTCTATCCCAAGTCCTCTGAAATCGGTAATTGAAATTTGCCATGTGTTCATGGGGGGCTCTTTTGATGGTACTCAACTACTCCAACAATGAAAGGTGGTCAGACTTATCCTTGAAATTTTTGTGCAATCCATCTCCCAGGTCATCCCATGACGCTATTGAGTTTTCTGCAAGACTTCTAAACCATTACAAAGCCTTCCCTTTTAATGATGTAGCCAATAATCTGATTGCTATGTATTCTTGGGTAACATTATGTACCAAACATAGAGTTGCCACATCTTGAATGTGCTTATTAGCCATAGTGTGGTCTTCTCTGGTGAAATAAGGCAGTCCTTTGAGGGCTGCAACTAGAATGTCATCATGTTGGGCAAGTTGTAATGGGTTGCCTCCGTTAAAAGGCAAAAATGCAAAGTTCCTAGTCATTATGGGTATATGCACTATTAGCACTGGACTACTGCTTCTCTATTTTTGAGTTAGCAGACTGAGTCTTGAAGGTGTTGATTTTGACCTCCTTGATGAATCATTTGTTCTACTTGTTGATCTACCTCTTCTTCTTGATGGAGATAGCTGTAAATATTCAAATGGATCAGAACTAGATCTAGTTTTCATAACTTGGAAACACTAATCTGCATGTAAGACCAGAGAAAATGAGTCACCAGGTATATTGTAAAACGCCTCCAAAGGGTGGAACACTATGCATATACCATAACAACAACTTTGAGGATGTAAAAACTTCTTTGAATGAACTTTTAGTGTCCCATTGGGCATGCCAAAAACTGTGATCAATTAGATATGCACCCTATGCTAAGATTGCAGAAGGCTTAGCTATCTGTTGACACATGGAAACACTCTCAAATTTTGGGTGATCTGTGTCAAGAAGGAATCTCCAGAGTGAGCTGATTCTCCTTATGATTTTTTTAATCTAATTGATTTGCAGGGGAAAAGGGAGAAGAAGAATTAAAATGAAACTCTAAACTCTGAATTTCAATCTAAATGAAATATTTTTACTCACAAACAAACCTTCAAACTTAAACTTCCACAACCCCACCTACGAGATTTGATCCAAAAATAATTTATAATAAGGTTCAGATTGAACACAAATTACAACCAGGATCAACATGTGATTTCACAGTAAAGAGACATAACAAAGGACATAACACCACCACAATGAGACATCAAATTAAAATTACAAAATAGACCAGTAGATGAAATAGGGAAACCTATTATATTGAACTGGAAGGAGTATAATGCAAAATAAACTAACTGAGTCAACTACTTTATACAAACTCTCTGTGTGCTTAAGAGAGAAGAAAGAAATGGTATCAACTGACTAAGAAAAAACTAAATTTTTCTCCTATAAATGCCCTACCAAAAAGATCTCTTCCAAAAAGCTCCTAAAAATAGATGTAGGAATCCATTTTCGAGCTCCTCAGAAAATCAAAAAAATAAGCCTTCAAATTGCCTCCAAACTGTGAAAACAAACTGCCAAAAAGATCCTCTCATGTGGCCCCACCAAAATCTGCTTTGTCTGCCCAAAAAAAACTCAATCTCTGTCCATATCTGCTCTAAAAGAAAGAAAAATAAAGAAAACAAGATTTGTTTTCTTTATTTTCTTTAAACTACATAAAATGACAAAATACTAAAAGCAATTTTTAAAGGACATTGCTTTAATATTTATCTTACAATAGATTGCAATTTTATTTTACATCCTTATTTGATTTGATTTTTTGCAAAAAATAATAATACATGGCTTATAATTTCACCAAGTATATACATTACATAGCTTGTGCAAAAAATAAAACCTACACCCTACCCTCTAACTGATCTCTAAAGATACTTCTAAAAGCTTTTGTTTTACTCCTTAACGGAGTCTAAGGTACATGGCATATCTTTCGAGGTGACCAAAAATGGTTTTAAGGTATCAAATGTATAGAGGGAACCTGTCATGCCCACATTTCCCATGCGGTCACAACATATATTCATGCGTGTCATGTCCACATGTGTCATGTGGTCATGATACGAACTATAAAAAATTTTCCCTTACTACTCTGAAAACCCCCTCGCATGCGTAGACGTGCTCGGCGGTGTATGCTTTAGGCGAAAACAATACAGTTGTCAGCGGGGTACCAAGTACATGTTCGCACACCCTACACAAGATAATGTATGGTTTCCTAACTTAGGTTAATCTCATGAATTACATTTGAACCACAGTTGTTTTAGGTGATAGATCATTTTTCAACAAAGCACGATCATCTGTTCATTTGCCCTCTCTTACTTTTCTTAGAAATTAATTTTGATTGTATTTCTATCACGTTCATTTTACCGTATCTCTAAAATTTAATTTTGATTGTATTTCTATCTCATTCTCCTTCCCATTGTGCAAGATCTTCTTATCCTATTTTTTTTCTTCACATTCTTTATCAAATAGCAATAACACTACTTCCTTTACATTATTCCTAATTTCTTGGTAAACCAGATCACTTACATAGGGTTGGTTAACTTCACTTGACTTAGTCCCCCTAGGGTTCTGCTCTAGGTTTTAGTTCAACGTTTGAATTAATTTTAATAATCAACCTGTTCCTAAACAGGATTAACGGTAGGTTAAAATTACTTAGTTCTCTTAGCCCTGTTCGGAAATGCCACACATTTTCTCCTCTTTGTTTTCCAAGGTTAGTTGTTCTTTCTCTTTCTCTCTTTTTTTTTCAATTGGACATTTATTCTCTAAATCTACAGTTGAGTTTAAAATGGCCACTCATGGAATGCCTGTGAGGGCTTGTTTGCATTTATTTTCAGTGTCCTTTGTAAATGAAAGGATCATATTTTTCTCTTCATTTTCTTGTTAAGTAATTTGTGATAATTGTTGAAACTTCCGAGAAAACTCTCACTTAAAATTAAAATATATTTACCTATGCTCTTTTTATATTATAATTATATTTCTCCTTATAAATTTAATTTATATATATATATATATGTATATTTACCACCATTATCTCAGTTCACTTTAACTCACAATTTCATTAATAAGTTCCTTAACTGTAAAGAGAGTATAGAATATATATATAATAAATAAATAAATATATATATATAATTTGTTAAAACAGATTACTATCCAATAATTCATTAAAAACAGAACAATGAGTTAATTTATTTTTTGCAAATATAAACATTGTATTTCCGAAGTGCAACTCTGAGTTTAAGCATCTATTCAATTCGTATTATACAATATGCATAAATAAATTCCACTTTCCTTGATTTAAAATTTCTATTTCAAGTCAAATGTTTTAAACTACATATAGTTTGCCTTCAAATGAATAGTGAAAAGTGAATAGTAAAAGTAAATAGTGAATAGTAAAAGTGAATAGTGAATAGTGAATAGTGAAAGTGAATAGTGAATAGTAAAAGTGAAAAGGTCCCCATCCTAGGAAGAGACCCTCAAGGTGGCGGTAATTTCAAAAGCAAAACTACAACCCAAATTTCATTTCTTTCATCGTAGCAAAATTACAACTTCGCTTATAACAAATGTAAAATTAATATTTCCACTAAGCTTACACAGAAATAATACTTTTACAAACTTAATTAAAACATCAACTAACTTACAACTTTGCAAGTAGAAGAAGAAGGAACTAGACAATTTTAATATCTTTTTAAAAAATAAATTTTCTTTTCCTCTTCTCATTTCTAAATGGTAAAACTTAATGAATAAGAAAGTTACAACTATCAACCCAAAAACAGAGGATTTCCTCACAACTAAAAAAATAACAATTTATACAACAATAGGGAGATAATTTTCTCCTTCTGGAAAATTGACAAGGAAGGAGCTATTAAAAGATTAGGCTCTCCTTAAGACTTAAGGAAAATAAAATATTTTCTAAGATCCAATAATCTTCTCCAAGCTTCATAATAAGCTCCCACAAAACCTGCATATCATACAAGGGAAGAAACACCACACAAGCTGCTCTCCTCTCTACCGTAGATCCACAAGAGGGTCACCCCCGAGCTAGGGAGATCATCCACACACCCAGGGTAGAATAGACCAAAAACTACTTCACAACAATAGAAACAAACAACACACAACACCCATGGTTTTAGTCACAACACAAAAACTCAACTAAGGTGAGTTTAAAGAGGGTAGGGAAGTAGACTCACTCAACTCAAGGGTGTCATTCTTCTCAACATTTTATCACATCTTTTCTCATGGCCTCAAGCCAACAAAATTAACTTTTCTCATGGCCTCAAGCCAACTAAATAATCAAAATCCCAGGGATATCACAATCAGGCTCTCAAGCCTTATAGCCATCTTGGCTCAAAACCACAAACATGCCCTCAAGGCTTCCATGTACCAAGAAACAAGAATGCACCCGAGGAGGTTCACACCTTCCCTTCCCCATATATGATAAGCATTGTCTTCTAACTGGAAGAAGCTCTTTCAAACACCCAACACAAACCCAAAATACAGAAATAATACTTAGACAACCTTTGCAAATCCATATTCATCAAACAAGAACAAAACATACAAGGTGAGTAAATTGGCTCACTAACCTTTACAAGCCCTATTATGGATGTAGTTGAAGAAGAGCTCCACCCTTAGTCTCCTCCTCCAAGTTCTCCTTCTTTCCACAATAAACCCCATCTTCCTTCTCCCAAAAATAATCTCCCCCCTTTCCACTCTTCCTCCTCTTCCTTTTAAAACTAATTCCCCAAGTTCTCTTATCCCTAAGTGGCATTAAAAAACTAACCCCACTTTTTATCCACTATCCCTAGTGGACTTAAAACAATTAACCCCACTCATGAGGTCCCCCACTATAGTCCTTTTCCAACACACAGAGGAATAAAATAAAATAAGTGTAATAGAAATAACAAGGAAGTGGATGACACACCACCTTTTTTATGGGGAGCTCCCATCAAAAAAGAGGCACAAAGAGACAAAGCACTCCATTATTGGTGGATCATGGAGTCATTCCGTGACTTGGAAGTGGGCCTGAGTGTGGATTCCACTCATCCTATTATCCCCATGCTTCCAAATTCGTCACTTGACTTCACTATGAAATTAAAGTGACCATATGGAGGTCATCCCAAGGTCATCCTAGTTAAAAGGGTCCCTAGACCCATGGGGTATAACCCAGGGTTGATTTTAACCTAGTTAGGACTCCTAGAGTCAAGTAAAAACACAAGAAAAAGGTCTAAAAGAAATAAACTTAAACAAGACTCATAACAACATTTCTTACAACACATATCACAATACAAGTAATTCAGAGGGTAGACCTAATTCCCTTGACCCCATGCAACATTACAACATTACAACATTATAACATTTCCACCATACATAGAGTTGATCTTAGTTCCTCGTGGAACTAGATTGGCTCACAAGGGATACAACATAGGGTGTCGAATGATCTCCTGTATTTGTGGTTTCGTTAGCAATACCTGCACACTCAATTTCAAAGTCAATCACACATATATATATCATAGCTGAAGCAAATAAAATACATGCATTCATAAAACATACTATCATATAAACATACTAAACTCACATTAAGTTCTCTTTCTAATATTACCCACTCATTATTCTCTTGAATGCAAACATCTATCTAACATTGCACAATTTCCTCCTTAAAAATAATTAGGTTTAATAGTCAAAATTTCAGGATCAACAGTCCCCCGACATAAAAGTATAAGCAATAGTACGTTATACAATCACAAGAACAGAAGTGAAAAATGTGGACCTCACAGAACCTTACATTGGCTCAACCTCACTCAAAGTCTTAGGACTTAGGCATTATGCAAGATACACTTAATACCATGAAGGGCATTAGTTTGTGCTTCAAAATATGAATAAAATGTGATTAAAATCCCATTCTTTTTAGGGATTCAAAGTGAACTCTAGAACAAAACTCCTTCGAAACCCTACTTTCTCACATTATTTCACTTTTCACATTTTTGAGAGAGCTCTCTACTTCAGCACCACCATGGGTAGGGTTTTGGCTTGAGAATCTTCAATTTCCTGTGTCTCTGAGCATGATTTCCATGGATTCCATACAGAAAATGAAGTTAAAATGTTATCTAATACAAATATGACTCATATTTTTTGACTTTCTTTCAATTTTGAGATGAAAATTGGCTTTCCAGCTACGACCTTTGTAGTATTTCTGACACAATTTATTGCTCTTTGTCTGTATGAGAAGACGCCATGTGTTTCTTTATCATGACCATAAATAGTGACTAGGGTTTGATTGAAACTCCTCCATTTTAGTGAATCATGCTGGACTTTGCACAAATTTTGATACATGAAACAAAAAGGTAAGATCCCACCTGCAATTTGATCATTTTCCTTCATTACTTGAAGCAAGATCTAGTTTTTATCATTGTGACTATAGCTATTTCTGAGGCACTTTTAAATCTCTATTTTTTTTTGTCATCTTATTCCTTGAGCTTGATATCTGTCAAATGTAGCTCATGAAACAAAAAACATAGTGCATTTTCTATAGATTTCAGTGGGTAAAACCCATGGCCATATATAATACCTCAGTAAGCTTGCATCTCTCTCTTTGATTTCTTTTGTTAGCTGTATATACTTATTAGGCCGCAGCCATATTCCTTCATTTGTGAGTATGTTTTGCCTAAATAGACCTAAAAACCTCATTTTTCTTTTACACCTGAAGCTTTTCTAAGTTTATCAATGGGGTTTTAGTGCTTGAGCATAAGAAAATGTACTAAAACATTTTTCTTTTTGTGGGCTTGTTTTTATGAGGCTATGGCTTCATACTGCATATCTTTGAGCATTACTTCTGAGCCCAACATTTTTCATTCCTGCAACTATGTCTACTCAAAGTATAAAAAAAAAAAATAGGATTGACCTATAATGAAGGAAACCCTTTGTATTTGGTTGTGTATAAAAATCTCATATGGGTTCTTGGAAACTTACAAAATAAAAACATTTTTTTTGCATTTTTATCATCACAAAAGTGTCCTTCTTTATAGGTCGCAGGCTTCATTGAAGATATTTGAGCATTATTTGTTTTGTACACCTATATATGAGCCTACTTCTTTTCATTTGGTCAAAATAATTATGCTCTTTGCTGGGACATAGAACACATATATTGAATTCAGTTGTCATTTTTTGTATATGCAAAACAATTTAGATTGACCTGTTTCTCCTATAGATGCCCTTTTTCTATGATGGGATGTACTAGATAAAATATATGTTGTTCTATGTTTCTGCTGTTCAGAGCTACACCTTTTCCTGTCATTCTTCCTATAGTATTTCTTTATATAGTTACTCTTTTTGTAGCATTGAAATGGCAAAACACATGCTCCACTTGACATAGGTAACTTTTACTTCTCCTGCTCACTTGATATACTGTTGATGCACATAGACATTGAAGTTTTACATTGTGACCATGCATGTGTTAACTAGAACATATGATATTCTAAGGCTTTTGTTGTTCTATTATGCATATGGCATCTCCCCTTACATCTGTAACTTATGATTCCTCAGTTGTTCCACCTGCATCATCTCCTGTGTATTATTTGACATGGCTACTCTATAACATGGCATATGATTTGGTGTTGTCATCTCCCATATTCTATCAAATGCATACTTGGCATGCCATATTGAAATATAGCACTTTTTACCTTACTGTAGCACGGCAAATAAGATGCATGAGGAATGCATCAGCTTGACTGTCCTTTCCTGTAGCATTTAAATATGCAAATTATATCTTGATGTTCAAAGGCAATATGTACTATGTATATCTTGAAGTTATGCCATCATGGCTATCCCTTACATGGGTCTATAATGTTTATGATAAAAGAGTAAGACACAAACCTTCCTCCTATCACTCTTGAGACAAGAACATCAAAACCTTTCTACAGTGGCAGGGTCCCTAATATGAGTTGTGCTCCATGTATTTATGTATTCCATTAATGATTGGTATCTCCATTTGATCTATGTGACACCTTTACCTTGCTCATGGATATTTGGCTTTGATTTTTCTTTAACTGCAGTATGGTATATGTCATTTGACTATCTCGTTATATGAAAGAGAAATAGTGATGATTTGTATCTCTGTTTACATTTGATGTGTACATACTTGATGTCCCTTTAGTTGATGATGGCATTGAAACCTCTTAGAGATGATGTTGGTACATCATGAATGTACTCTGTAAATGATAAGGTACATGTTGTTCCTATAGTTGATCATGGTTGTCCCATGCATTGTATACAACTTGCATCTTTTAGGGCATTGGTTATAGTCAGTTGAGCTCACTGTATGTTCATTGCTCTCATCTGATACTTGGCTATCCAAAGTAATTTGCTCTGATTCTCTTGTAACAACAAATAGATGAATAATTCCTTCAATGTTTCTACTCTGTTTTAGACAACATGAATGGGCTCAAAATTCACCTATGACTTTCACTTCCTCAATGGCTATTGAAGCAATAATGATAGCTATCCTTATATAAGTTTAGGTCATCCTTATGGTTTCACTTCATTACTTGAACTGTAGTCATGAGTATGTCCTATTCTTGAAACCAATGCACCTGATTGATTTGGATACTCCTTCAATTCAGTTATTCAATTTAGGCAATGTGAATAATGATCTCTATTCCATTCCATCCCCTTTGAGATTAAGGGGCAACATGCTAGGCTCAACCCTTGTGGGAGCTCGCTTGACACCACATACTGATATGTCTTCAATCATCTACATAACTTATCCTATACCTGCACATGAAACAAACATGTTAGATAAAAACAATGAAGTTCAATGTGTGTTCCATTTTTTAGTTCCTCTGTATGTGAATGATGTATTTATGATCCAGTGTATTATAGGCAATGTGTTATGCCTCTTCTGATAGGCACATTGAGAACTCATAACTAGAGCTCTAACAGGTCTTTTTCCATTTTTTTGTAAATTCTTATTGGAGATCAGGAGAAAGGACAGAAGGCAACCTCAGAGACCAAAGACTTGAAAAGCAATGATGGCTATGATCCTTCTCTCCTATCCTTAGATGCATAGTATATTTCTTATATTTGCACTTGTTCATCTATTCCCATGGCTTGTGTGGGACATTTGATCTATCATTATTTCATTCAATGCAATGTTTATTTCTTTTATGTATTTTATTTGTAAAATGGATAAGCATTGTAGTGAAATGAAATAACTTATCTCTTATGCACCTTTCTACAAATGAATGATAAGTAGAAATTCCTTATGTTTGATCATCTGAACTGCAATATCACTGAAAGACTCCAACCATGCAAATAACTTATAACAGAAAATGTTGAAACCTTCACTCTAAAAATGAACTTGCTCTACCAACTCTACCAATTTGAGTTGTAAGTGAAAAATGGTAACATTTCTCACGACTTCTACTATATGCTTGCCTCCTAAGCATCAGGACCAGTTGCCTTGAATATCCATTGGGTATTGAGTCACACTTTGCTCTTCTCAAACTCAGAAAACATTGAAACTCAGCATTCCAACCAGTCCAAACAACAACAGAAAACAAAAACAAACCAAACTAAAAATAAACTAATAGGCCCTGCTGGCTAGAAAACTTGTGCAACAACACTTAGGGAAACAAAAATCTAAAAGTAAATGTGCATGAGCACTTGTTAACTGCAACACTACTCTACTATGATACAAGGTAGTACTTATCTTCAGAGGCAATGTTTTAGGTGGATCCCATTCACTGGGATAGACAACATCTCTCCACTTAATTTGGATAGCTGAAATGCAGTGTTTTCTTTGCACTCTGTGATTACATAAGGCCCATCCCAAATTGCATCAAACTTGGAATGCTTTCCAGGTCTGCTTCTTAATTCATTCCATTTGAAAACCAAATTACCAACAATGAAGCTTCTTGGTCTTGCTCTCTTATCAAAGGAATTCTTCATCTAAGCTTGATGCATTTCAAGCTTCCTTAAGGCTTCTTTCTTGGTCTCTTCTAATTCCATAAGCTAAGCTAACCTTACTACTAAAGGTTGTTCCTCTAGTATCTCAAGTTCCTTAATGAATGTCAAAGTTGGTAATTCTACTGAAATGGGCAATCTAGCCTCCTTACCATAAGTAAGTACATATCAAGAATAACCAGTAGCTCTCTTGAGCTAACTTCAACTTCTCATGCCATGTTCTTTGGTTGTATTCAACAGTCTTCTTGATGATCCTTATCAGGTTCTTATTGGTGGATTCTACCTGCTAATTACCCTGTGGGTAATAGTTAGAAGATGTATTACAAAAGATGTTATTTTTAATAGACCAATCTGAAATCCTTAAATTAATAAAAGTCAAACCATTGTTAGAAATGATTGAATCCAGTGTACCAAATCTTGATACCAAATCCTGATAGCAACTTAAAACAGCGGATTCATTTGCTTCTTTTAAAGCAACAACCTCAGTCCACTTGGTAAAATAGTCTGTAGTAGTCAAAATCTACTTGTGGCCTGCACTTGAAGGTAGGTTTATTGGTCCTATGAAATGAAGATCCCATTTTGCAAATGGTTGTTCAACTTTGATAGGATGCAGAGGTAAGGCTGCAAGCCTTTGCTTACCTACAAATAATGAGCATTTTCACATCTTCTTACCCAAGAAAATGTATCTTTAAACAATTCAAATCATTAATAGCCAGCATGCATTATCTTCAAGGTGGTTGGCCTTGCAGCAAAATGACCTCCTAAAGGTACATTGTGAAACTCTTCTAATAATCTATTAACTTGATCTGGTTCAATGCATCTCAGAAATACACCGTTAAAGTCTTTCCTATACAAAATACCTTCAATGAGAGCATAAGGAGTAGCTTGTAACCTGAAATACCTTCTTCCTTCCCTATCCAAACCTTTGGGGCATTAACCAGTCTGTAGATACTGCATCATCTGCTGCACTCAGCTATTTGTAGGAGCTAGTACAATAGCTGGTACAATATTATTCAACATTGTTTCTGCATTCTCTTCATGTTCTTGGTTGTGCTCTTTATTTCCAGCAAGCTGCTCACATAAGCCCTTGCCCCTAATCATCTTAGTTACCTTAATATCAACATCAAACTCCATAACCTTGGTTATCCAACTAGCCCTCTTATCATTTATATCTTTGTTAAGTAAAAAACTCTTAACAGTTGGGTGAGAAACCATTAAATTAATTCTATTATTAGATAGCATGTGTCTGAATTTATTAAGGCTTCTAACAACAACAAAAACATGCTTCTCAACAAAAGAATACTTTACCTCATAGTCATGTAGTACTTGGCTGAAAAATGCCACTGGCTGCTCTAAGCCTTCATCATTTTGCTGGCATAACATTACTGAAATGGTGTTTGTACCTCCAAAAGCATATAAAATAAAATCCCTCTCATAATTAGGATTAATGAGGGTAGGGGTAGCTGCGAGAGCTTCTTTGATCTACTTGAAGCATCCATTTCCTTCCTTAGTCCAAGTGAAAGACATGTTCTTCTTTAGCATGGAAGTGAGCGGTTATAACAAAGTAGTAATGTTTGGAATGAATCTCCTCAGGAAGTTAATCCTACCAAGAAAGCTCTACAAGCCTTTCTTATGTGTAGGCATCAGTAAATCTAGAATTGCAGACACTCTTTCAAGAACAATAAAAATACTGTGCTTTGAAACAATATGGCCTAGGAGTTTACCTTCACGAACTAAAAATATGCACTTTTGGGGTTTAATGAAACTCCAAACTCTCTACACCTCTAAAAATCTACTTCAAGTGGTCAAAATAATCATTAGAATCTTTTGAAAAAATTGTTATGTCATCTAAATATACCAACACTATTCTATTCATGAGGCCATGGAAGGCCATATCCATTGCCCTCTGAAAGGTTGCCTTGCATTGGACAAACCGAATGGCATCTTCTTGTATGCCATAGTACCCCACTTAGTCGTGAATACAGTTTTATATTGGTCTTCTTCCTTTAACAAGATCTGGTTATAACCTGAATAGCCATCTAACAAGGAATATCTGTCAGAACCAAAAATAATTTACAATATTTGTTCCATTGAAAGAAGGGGGTAGTGGTCTTTCAATGAAGCCTGATTTAGATCACAGAAATTGACACAAAGTCGAATCTCCCCATTCTTCTTTCTGATTGGTACTAAGCTGGAGACCCAGGATGTATGCTTGATTGGGAATATTATGCTGCTCTCAATCAACTTGTTTAGCTCAGCTTTCATTAGATGCTCAAGTTTTGGGTTAAGGGGTCTTTGTTTCTACCTAATAGGCTCAGCATTAGGCTCTAATTTAATGGTATGCTAGGATAAAGAAAGATCAAACCCCCTTAAATCCTTATATTCACATGCAAAAACATAAAAAAATTCTTAACATAACTGAACAAAAGACAATTGCTCATTTTTAGTACATACCTTTCCCAACTTCAGCAGTTTATCTCTAAATATCTCCACTGCCTCATAATGGTCCTGCTTCACAATCATGTTGCACTTGTCTTTTCTGAACTAGTCATCTAAATTAAACACTAATTCCAGTGTCACTAGTCCTTTGGGAAGCTTGTTTGATTTCAACTACATTATCTAATTATTAGATTGTTGCTGGTACTTATGATGATTATCAACTGCAAATTTAGCTTATGCACTCATAAAACTCAATATTTGCTCATCGCTGTTAAAGACTTGCAAAGAAACACTATTCTCAGGCACAGATGGTGTAACAACCACTCTGACATATGGTTGTACCTCTATGCTAGGAATCCGATCTAGAATCTCAATTTGAGATCCCAAAGAAGCAAGCTTATCTGCATAGTTATTTTGGTTTCTAAGAATTGAAAACAGATTAAATGCATCAAAAAATTCAATTGAATCCCAAACTCTATACTTGTACATTTTGAGCAAATCATTTTTAGTAACATTTAGATTCCTAACTTGGTTTACAATCAGCTTAGAATCACCATAAACTTGTAAATATTTTATACCTCTTTTCTGAGCCCATTCTAAATCGTGAATCAGGGCCTTATATTCGGCCACATTGTTCGTGAAGTTGAAAGCAAACCTCAATGTTGCGTAGTACTTGTCTACTTCAGGTGAAATCAACAGAGTCCCTCCACCAGCTCTTGTTGTGTTCCTTGATCCATCAAAGTACACCTTCCAAAGCTAATTTTCTTACTATTCAGACTAACTTTGGTCCTTAATCATATTAGGAATCACTGCATCAGGTTCCTGTATCATATAAATGCCTAATCCTACCTCATCAATATGATGGAAAGGGTCTTCTTCATGATCTTCAAATGACCAGTCATCTAAATTTATATCTTCTATAGGTGCATTAGGATCTGGGCTCATGGATTGATCCTATTGGCCATGGGTGATGTAGAGGTCAGCATTTATTAGGCTGGGAACATAGGGCTCAACATGATCCTTTGCAAGTGGTTTAGATTGTATGGTTACTTTCGTACCATATCTTGTTCTAAAAAATAAGTGGGACCAATAGGAAGATAAAAACCCACCTAATTTGGTAGTAAACTCCCTAGAAAGGCATATAGCAAAGCTAGGTGGTAGATCAATGATATTAATGTCCTGATGGATGGCAAAATTAGGACAAGCATGCAGTGTAAGTGCTAGATTTTTAACTATTCCTGTAGTATTAATAGTAGACCCATCTAGCTAGACCACTCCTTTTGAAAGGGGCTCATAAAATAATCCTAATGAATCAACTAGACTGTTGGGCATGACAAAAATGCTTGCTCCAGAATGTATCATGCAGTTATGAACAAGCTTGTCACCAATAATCAGACTTAGGTAAAAAGGAGGAGGTTTTACATCATTTGTTGGTTGTCCACTTTTAATTTCTGAGTTGTTAACAAGTACAACTTTGGTCTTTTCTTGATTAGAACAATTAGAAATTGATAATTCAGCCAATGCCTCTTGTAGTAGATTATTTTGGCTAGGAATATGCAATGCATCCATTACTAGCATACTCACTGTAGCTTTCTTAAGATGATCTACTATATTGAAAGAAATGAGATTTACCTTTTGTTGTCCTTTTACAATTGCAACATCATTCTATCTTTGAAAAGGTTGTGTTTGCACCTATGACTGATTTTGTCCAGGTACAACTTGTCCTTTTTGAAGGATCTGGACCTTTTGCTGCACTGTGGGGGCAGCTTGTGATGGAAAAGTCTAAAATTTGTCTCCTGCAAGTTGTTACTGTACAACTACATCTTGGTGATTAAGATCTATAGCCCTCTGCTTTGACCTTGTGTTGGCTGAAACATGTGTATTTTGCTGATTTTGTCCTTGGGAGTAATTTACACCATAGAAATTAGTATCTTGCCAGTTCATTAAGGCCACATCGGCATTATTTTGCTGAGCTGAAACTTCACCAGAAACACCTTCCGAACTTGCATAACTATTCTACACCATAAGAGCCTGATTTCCTACACCATTTGTGCATGTAGCTTGATTATGGGGTTGGTGACATGGATAACACTAGTCACTATCTTGAGCTAAGTTGTTCTGAGTGGGTACAAGCTCCTTCGAGGTGTTGGCAGCACTAGGATTGTAAGATTGGAAGGGTCGAGGGTTGTAATTTCTTCTTTGACCCTGAGGATCAACTTGGAAAGGTGGCCTATTTTTTTGATTGGGCTAGTACAGGGCTTGGTAAGGTTTATGTTCTTGACCAAATTGCTTCTTGATATTAACAATGTCATTGCTAAAAGTCGTTCCCATGGACTGAATCATGCCTTTTAACTCTTGGATTTCTTGGGATTGAGCTGGGGTAGGATTTCGTGGGCTATAACTTGGTATCCTATTGTTGGAACTACTGGGACAATAACCAAAGGGGGAACTTCCATGGGCACATGTGGCTAGATTTCTAGAAAAATGGGTAAAGGAGGCCTTTGGGCTATCTTCCCTGCCTATATAAGGAAATTTTCTACTCTAACAACAACTTCAAAAGAATCAAGAAGGGTGGATCCTCCCATAGATTGGATCATTATAGAAATTTCACTGTTCAAATCTTTAAGATAAAACAAAAATGCATGCCTCGGAAGAGGCTTTACTGTTTTAGGGATTCTATCCCAAGTCCTCTAAAATTGGTAATTAAAATCTGCCATGTGTTCATGGGGGGCTCTTTTGATGGTTCTCAACCGCTCTAGCAATGAGAGGTGGTCAGACTTGTCCTCAAAATGTTTGTGCAATCCATCTCCCAGGTCATCCCATGACGCTATTGAGTTTTCTTCAAGACTTCTAAACTATTGCAAAGCCTTCCCTTTTAATGATGCAACCAATAATCTAATTGCTACATTTTTTTGGGTAACATTATGTACTGAACATAGAGTTGCCACATATTGGATGTGTTCAACAACTGTAGTGTGGTCTTCTCCAATGAAATAAGGTGGTGCTTTAAGGGCTACAATTGGAATGCCATCACATTGGGCAAGTTGTAATGGGTTGCCTCCATTAAAAGGCACAAATGCGAACTACCTAGCCATTATGGGTATCTGCACTATCAGTACTAGACTCTTGCTTCTTTGTTTTGGAGTTGATGGACTGAGTCTCGAAGGTGTTGATTTTGACCTCCTTGATGAATCAGCTATTCTGCTTGTTGATCTACCTCTTCTTTTTGGCAGAGATAGCTGTAAATATTAAAATGGATCAGAACTAGATCTAGTTTTCATAAGCTGGAAACACTAATCTGCATGTAAGAGTTGAGAAAATGAGTCACTAGGTATATTGTAAAAATCCTCCAAAGGATGGAACACTACTACATATACTAGAACAACAGCTTCAAGGATGTAAAAATATTTCTGAATGAAATTTTGAAGTCCCACTAGGTGTGCCAAAAATTGTGATCAATCAGATATGCACCTTATGCTAAGCTTGCGAAAGACTTAGCTATCTATTGACACATCGAAGGCAATCTATGTTGAGAGTGAATCTCTAGAGTGAGCTGGTTCTCCTTGTGATTTTTTCTATCTAATTGATTTACAGGGGAAAAGGGAGAAGAAGAACTGAAATGAAACTCTAAAATCTAAATAAAATATTTTTACTCACAAACAACCCTTCGAATATAAACTTCCATAACCCCACCTATGAGATATGATCCAAAAATAATTTATAATAAGGTTTAGATTGAACACAAATTACAACCAGGATCAACATGTGATTTCACAATAAAGAGACATAACAAAGGACATAACACCGCCACAATGAGACATCAGATCAAAACTACAAAATAGACCATTAGATGAAATAGGGAAACCTGTTATATTGAACTAGAAGGAGTATAATGCAAAATAAACCGAGTCAACTGCCTATATACAAACTCTCTATGTGCTCAAGAGAGAAGAAACAAATGGTATCAACTAACTTTTTCTCCTATAAATGCTCTACCAAAAAGACCTCTCTAAAAAATCTCCTAAAAATAGATGTAGGAATCCATTTTTGAGCTCCTCAGAAAAGCCAAAAAATAAGCGTTCAAATTGCTTCCAAACTGTGAAAACAAACTGCCAAAAAGATTTTCTCATGTGGCCCCAACAAAATCTACTTTGTCTGCCCCAAAAAAATTCAATCTCTGTCCATATCTGAGCTAAAAGAAAGCAAAATAAAGAAAACAAGATTTTCTTGCTTTATTTTCTTTGAATGGCATAAAATGACAAAATATTAAAAGCAATTTATAAAGGACATTGCTTTTATACTTTTCATACAATAGATTGCAGTTTTATTTTACATCCTTATTCGATTTGATTTCTTGCAAAAAATAATAATACATGGCTTATAATTTCACCAAGTATATACATGACATAGCTTGTGCGTGTTGTGATGTTCACAACACGCCCCATTTTACTCCTTAGCAAAATGAGGACCCCTGTTGTGGCTGTTGCTTTTGCTTGTGTGTGTTGTTCTGCTTGGTGGTAAAGGGAAAAGGGGGGTGAATAGTAAACCTTGTTGAAAATAGAGAAAAAAATTGCATTAAGTGCCAAAGCAGAGTACAAGTAAATTCCTTGTCAAAAATGAATAGGGGTTGCTTTTTGAACCATCTTAAAATTCCCTGTATTTTGCAAGTTATGAGTATTTTGGTAAAATGTACAATCGGGTTTGTATGCTGCATATACAAAAGGTTTTGTATATCGAGTTGCATATGCAATGTTCTTTGTATGTTAGGTCATTGTATGTTGTACATACAAAGTTGTTTGTATATCAGGTTACATACAAAGGGTTTGTATATCAGGTTTATGTACATTGTTTGCCTTGTATGCGTTTCGCTAATGTTCAATCTATACATGCAAAATGGACTCGATGCGGTTGGAAGTTGAAATGAATATTTTGTTAAATCCGCCGGTTGTATATTTGGCGTTTGTATGTTTGAACATACAAGCGAAACATACATTGCGATACGCAACACTTTATACATGGCGCGGATCTGAAAAGTTATTAAATGAGAAGTAATCGTTGTATATTCATCAGCTTGTATGTATTTTTCAGGATATACATTGCTTTACATACAAGCACTGGAACTCAAAACAGATTAAAATTGAGATAATGCAATGTATCTTAACTTAATGTATATGCAATATACATTGCATTATATACATTGGACGGAACCGAAAAGTTTATCAAGTAACGTTAAGTTGTTGTATGTTTCGATACATACATTGCAATATGTATTGGATACATACAAGCTGCGGATTTGAAATCGTTATGAAAAAGAGTTAAATGCTCGCATATTTCATTGGTTTGTATGTATGTTTCAAAATATACATTGCTTTACTTACAAGCCGGAATTCAAATGGAATTAAAACCTGATATATGCAATGCATCACGTCTTATTGTACATCAAAAGATGCATTGCGTTATATATATTGCGCGGAATCAAAAATGAATAAACTACGGTTTATAAAAGGCGATAAGTCTGAATGTACATACAAATGTGTTTCTATGTATTGAGCCAACATACATTCGTGATATATAAGGAATTAGGCATGCGAAAAGCCGGGAAAGCAAAGCGAATGGATTTTGAGGCTGTTTTGAGGCCCGATGCATGTTTTTGGTCAATGATGGTTGACTCAGCCATTTTTAAATGTTGTATATGCATTTAGATATGTGTTTGCTTGCAAATGCTAAATATTCATAGCCTAATATCTGTGTTTGCACATTTAGAGCTGGATTTAATATAAATGTTTAAATTTCTTGCTAGTTTTTGAAATGATAATGATGCTTAATTCTTGTCTGTTTGTTGCAGGATGTTGGAGCTATTTCTAAGTGACTGGGATTTGTAGAGTTACTGACACAGTGGTGCGGTGCAGGTAGATATAAAGACGGAGCTTTAATGGCAATGAGATCATGGATGGTGATCAGATCATTAAGAGACGAGAAGATTCAAGGCTTTCAATAAGAAGACATAATATAGATGGGGAAACATTATTAAAAGGAACAACAGTTATTTCGGTGACTATTAGGGTTTCCAAGGGGCATCCTTATGCCCAGTATGGGCATGCTGCTTGGATTTTTGGTGGGATTTGCTTTCCACCAATGGATGCTGCACTTGAAGGGTGGACCGTTGATCGACTAGGGTTTTGGCACCATATTGGGGATAAATCAGAGCTATATATTGAGCCCCTTTACTTTGTAAAAAGAGGGAGGTCAATCATTTTCTAAAAATCTGACCGAGACAATTTCATATAGGAGATTGGATTACTGAGACTAATGAGGACTGAACTATTGAAATGTCAAGGTTCTTTCTTCAGATCACTATAAATGTACTTATTCTAAAGCATAATGAATGGAGATGAAGCTTCAGATTACATCCTGATTGTAAACTTTACGTAATCTTCAAGTTGATTTCTGGATATGTAATGGTGAATACTATGTTCAAATAGAAGCGCTTTCACATTATTGCATGTTGTTGTCAACTTTTCCTTTGAAGATTTGCACTGGATTATGCGGATTTGTGGAATGTCTTGGTGAAGTATGATTCTAGTTTTCTTCTCTTGATTGCTGTATCAAAACATGTATGTGGATCAGTGATCTTAGTCAAGTAATTTTGGGAATCTCATTCTCTAAACCCTTTTTCTCATTTTAATTTCATTGAGATCACTTCCATAACTACAATACACAGATAAATAATAAGCAGAACAGAGAAATATGCTGACATCTCGTAGATAACTGAATATCATTAGCATATTTGAGCTAAATGCATGTAGTATTGAAAATATCATGCAAAGACTTGCAAATAATGGTAGAAATCATTCAAATATCAATCTATAGGCACATTATTGAGTAAGTTCATAGTGTAGAGACAGAAATTATTGGAGAACGTAAGGCCCCTGAATGATTAACATCAACACACATCAACCACTAAGTAACATCAGTAGATTATGAACTAATCAATGGAGACTTGGGATCATGAATTCTTTGAATTCATCTTATCTTTCAAGATAAATAAGGGTTATTGTGTAACTTTTATTTCATGTTTGTTTGTGACTAACATCACCATCAACAGAACTGGTGCTAGAAGGAGGGCTGAGCAAGAAATTTTTAGATTTCTGCAAATGTCTACAAATATCTCTTATCTGAGAGGTTTTGGTTACACCTTTGCAAAGATCTAGCTCAAAGCTTCAAAGATTCATTTGATTTTCTAGACTTTCAAATTATATTTTGAGATATGATAGATCTCATTAAAATTTTAAAAATCCTAAAAATAGAAAGCAGAGTCTCATTTCAATGGATGCATATGAAGACAATTGTCAGGTTAACATTCCTTTATTTCAGGAAACTTTGAATAAGCATCTTTATCCTCAAAGTTTGTATAACATTGGTTTATCCAGTTGTTACAGGGTACACCAGACTATAGAGCATAGTGAAATTAATTGTCTAACTTTTCTTACAAGGTTGGATTTATATTTGAAAGGACTAATATTCTTTTAGATGTGCTCAGGGCTGAAGTCTGGCAAGAAAATGAAAGAGTTCTGGAGCGACAAGACAATACATCTTCAGAGGCTAGGAGACATACAGAAGAGGTACTGGTTGAATCAGTTCTAGAAGGTAAAAATGAGGAAACATCTTTCCTTGAGTCATTTTATGGTGACATTGATAGGAGTTCTTCAAATGGGGAGTGCTGGTATAAATCTATCAAAATTTGTAGAGAAGAAACCACTTGTCAGGATAAAGTCTTTGATTCTGATCCTAATACTTTTGATAAGGATAGTGAAACATCTTTCCTTGAGTCATTTTATGGTGAGAATTGGAGGTCTCTACCTTGTAATAAGGGTGAAGTAGAGTGCGGGTATGAATCTTTTGAAAATCCTAGATAAGAAAGTGCTTCTTGTTTCACGTCATCAGACAATTAGCAAGAAAGATTTGATGAGAGGGAAGATAAATACGAAATTGATCTTAATACACTAGACAAATATATTGAATTATTAAATGCTTGTCAGGATGATGTTTCTGGATCTAAATTTAGCAGTTTTGATAGAGATGAGTTGATAAAGAAGTGTAAATAGGTGGTGGAACAATTTAAATGCATTGCTACTGAAGAAGTTCCTATGATAGTAACCCAAGAAGTTGTAGAAAAGGAAATAAATGCTGATTTACTATCTAACTTGTTTAAGTTGAATGATCAAATGAAAGATTGTTGCACATCAATGGAACCAAATACCATTCTGGATGGTAGAAGCAAAATACTTGATGAACAATTCGTGAAAGTTGAGGATACAAAAAATTTTGGAGTTGTCTTGCATGATCAGATACCAGTCCAATGTCATTTTGAAAGTGAAATAGGGGAGTATTCCTATCAATCAAAAGTTGTTTCACCTTTACAGTCAAATGATTTAGAAATGATAAATTTCTGTATATTAGATTATGATAATAAAGATACTCATTTAGATGCTGATGTGCAAATAATTGAAGAGAACACTGAAACATTTCCTGAAGTTGAAGATAAACTGAACATCCAGAATGAAGGAACAAAGTTGGATAAGGATGAAGAATAATCCATCAAGAGCCATACATCCTTCAATTTGAAGTGAGACTAAACGTTGAGCCAAGCGATGAAAGTGCAGAGTTAAATGGAAGACCAACTGGCAATGAACCAGCATGTCCAACAGAACCAGAGATACACCAAGTTGTATCTTTCCTTTCCACAGTAAATGATGTTGATTATTATTTTGATTATGGAAATTCAGGAGATAAGACATGCATATGGATTAATCATGAACATGACGAGCTTCCTCAGTTGCTAATCGTTAAGAGTTATTCTGTTAAACATAGTGAATTTAGAATACAAGAATATTTTTCAGAATACAAAGATGAATTTGCTAGAATCAGAACCATAACTAGTGCCCTGATGCTACTACACAATCTAAGGAAATATGCAAATATAGGAGTCTTTGGGTCTTTTCTTGGGTTTTATTTGCCTTGTAGTGTCTTGTGTTTAGTTTGGTAGAGTAGTTGGTTTGTTTCTTTTCTTTGCTTTCTTGTCTTGTTTTCTGTTGTTTCCTTTCATAGGTTAGTTGTTTGTACAGTCTGCTTGTTTTGCTTTCTTTGTTGTTTCCTCAATAGGGATGTTTATTTTGATTTAGAGTATACAAGGGTAGACTAACAACCACTAAAAACAATAGAAAATTTAGAACATTCAGGTTAATTATTTGAAATTTATGCATAACTTGTTGTAACTGTCATAAATGTAGAAGTTGTTTAACATTGCAAAACTTTTGTATTCAATAACTGTGGGTTGAGTATTCAAGGAAGGTTTATCACAATAACACACCTAAAATCCTTGGGTTTGTTGAACTTACCAGTGTAGATATTAGGTGAAAAATCAAAGGTCACCCTTGCTACCATTACAATTCTCAGCTTAATTTCAGTAAGTGACCACTCCTTGCATCATGAAGTTACAAATGCAATATCTTATGAAGTTCTATCAAATACAAAAAATAAATAAATAAAATGGATTTTACTGAAAATCTAGATTAAGCCATCTAAGTAACTCTACCGGGACTATAGATGCTCACTAGCAGTGGGGCTCTACTTAGGAGAATTGTAATGATAACCTTGTCGGGGCTATGGACGCTCGATGGCAGCAAGGCTCTATCCGGTTGGCTATGAGGGAATGACCTCAACTATGTAGGCTAATATCAGTCACTGGTTTTTTCAACTGATCTTCAAGATGAGGATTATTAATCACGTGCACCCACTTAAACTGAAAGGAAAATTCATGCACCTTATTAAATACATTGAGTCTCAAGTTAAATGATGGTTTGCAGAAAAAATACTTGGAAGTTATGAATTTATTTCATTCAGTTTCCTTTAATGGTTTTAAATTGATTGTTTTGTTTGGTTGCTAGTTGTTGTGATGTTCACAACATGTCCCATTTTACTCCTTAGCAAAATGAGGACCCCTGTTGCGATTGTTGCTTTTTGCTTGTGTGTTGTTCTGCTTGGTGGTAAAGGGAAAAGGGGGTGAATAGTACAAACCTTGTTGAAAATAGAGAAAAAAATTGCATTAAATGCCAAAGAATAATACAGGTGAATTCCTTGTCAAAAATGAATAGGGGCTGCTTTTTGAACCATCTTAAAATTCCCTGTATTTTGCAAGTTATGAGTATTTTGGTAAAATGTACAATCGGGTTTGTATGCTGCATATACAAAAGGTTTTGTATATCGGGTTGCATATGCAATATTCTTTGTATGTTAGGTCATTGTATATTGCACATACAAAGTTGTTTGTATATCGGGTTACATACAAAGGGTTTGTATATCGGGTTTATGTACATTGTTTGCCTTGTATGCATTTCGCTAATGTTCAATCTATACATGCAAAATGGACCCGACGTGGTTGGAAGTTGAAATGAATATTTTGTTAAATCTGCTGGTTGTATATTTGGCATTTGTATATTTGAACATACAATTGAAACATACATTAAGATATACAACGCTTTATACATGGCGCGGATCTAAAAAGTTATTAAATGAGAAGTAATCGTTGTATATTCATCGGCTTGTATGTATGTTTCAGGATATACATTGCTTTACATACAAGCGCCGAAACTCAAAACAGATTAAAATTGGGATAATGCAATGTATCTTAACTTAATGTATATCCAATATACATTGCATTATATACATTGGACGGATCCAGAAAGTTTATCAAGTAATGTTAAGTTGTATGTTTCGATACATACATTGCAATATGTATTGGATACATACAAGCTGCGGATTTGAAATCATTATGAAAAAGAGTTAAATGCTCGCATATTTCATCAGTTTGTATGTATGTTTCAGAATATACATTGCTTTACATACAAGCCAGAATTCAAATGGAATTAAAACCCGATATATGCAATGCATCACGTCCGATTGTACATCAAAAGATGCATTGCATTATATACATTGCGTGGAATAAAAAATGAATAAACTACGGTTTATAAAAGGCGATAAGTCCAAATGTACATACAAATGTGTTTGTATGTATTGAGCCAACATACATTCGCGATAAACAAGGAATTAGGCATGCGAAAAGGCAGGAAAGCAAAGCGAATGGATTTTGAGGCTGTTTTGAGGCCCGATGCATGTTTTTGGTCAATGATGGTTGACTCAGCTATTTTTAAATGTTGTATATGCATGTAGATATACAGTTGCTTGCAAATACTAAATATTCATAGCCTGATATCTGTGTTTGCACATTTAGAGCTGGATTTAATATAAATGTTTAAATTTCCTGCTAGTTTTTGAAATGATAATGATGCTTAATTCTTGTCTGTTTGTTACAGGATCTTGGAGCTATTTCGAAGTGAATGAGAGTTGTAGAGTTGCTGACGCAGTGGCAGCATGTAGGTAGATATAAATATGGAGCTTTAATGGCAATAACATCATGGATGGTGATCAGATCACTAAGAGACGAGAAGAGTCAAGGCCTTCAATGAGAAGACAAAATACAGATGGGGAAACATTATTAAAAGGAACAACAATTATTTCGACGACTGTTAGGGTTTCCAAGGGGCATCCTTACGCCCAGTATGGGCATGCTGCTTGGATTTTTGGCAGGATTTGCTTTCCACCAATGGATGCTGCACTTGAAGGGTGGACCATTGATCGACTAAGGCTTTGGCACCATATTGGGGATAAATCAAAGCTATATATTGAGCCCCTTTACTTTGGAAAAAGAGGGAGGTCAATCATTTTGTAAAAATTAGACAGAGACAATTTCATATAGGAGATCAGATTACTGAGACTAATGAGGACTAAACTGTTGAAATGTCAAGGTTCTTTCTTCAGATCACTATAAATGTACTTATTCTAAAGCATACTGAATGGAGATGAAGCTTCAGATTACATCCTGATTGTAAACTTTACATAATCTTCAAGTTGATTTCAGGATATGTAATGGTGAATGCTGTGTTCAAATAGATGCACATTCATATTATTGCATGTTGTTGTCAACTTTTCCCTTGAAGATTTGCGCTGGATCATGCAGATTTGTGGAATGTCCTGGTGAAGTATGATTCTAGTTTTTTTCTCTTCAATGTTGTATCAGAGCACGTATGTGGATTAGTGATCTCAGTCAAGTAATTTTGGGAATCTCATTCTCTAAACCCTTTTTCTCATTTTAATTTCATTGAAATCACTTCCATAACTGCAATACATAGATAAATAATAAGCAGAATAGAGAAATATGTTGACATCTTTTAGATAACTGAATATCATTAGCATATTTGAGCTAAATGCATGTAGTATTAAAAATATCATGCAAAGACTTTCAAATAATGGTAGAAATCATGCAAATATCAATCTATAGGCACATTATTGAGTAAGTTCATAGTGTAGAGACAGACATTACTGGACAACGTAAGGCCCCTGAATGATTAACAGCAACACACATCAACCACTGAGTAACGTCATTAGATTATGAACTAATCAACGGAGACTTGGGATCATGAATTCTTTGAGTTCATTGTATCTTTCAAGATAAATAAGGGTTGTTGAGTAACTTTTATTTCATGTTTGTTTGTGACTAACATCACCATCAACAGTGTGAAAAATAAAACCTACACCCTACCCTCTAAATGATCTCCAAAGAAACTTCTAAAAGCTTCTATTTTACTCCTCAAAGGAGTCTAAGGTACATGGCATATCTTTCAAGGTGACCAAAAATGGTTTTAAGGTATCAAATATATAGAGGGAACCTTAAGGCTCAACCTCACTCTATGTCTTGGGACTTAGGTGTTATGCAAGATACACTTAATACTACGAAGGGCATTAGTTTGTGCTTCAAAATATGAATAAAATGTGATTAAAATCCCATTCTTTTTAGGGCTTCAAAGTGAACCCTAGAACAAAACTCCTTTGAAACCCTACTTTCTCACATCATTTCACTTTTCACATTTTTGAGAGAGCTCTCTGCTTCAGCGCCACCATGGGTAGGGTTTTGGCTTGAGAATCTTCGATTTCCTATGTCTCTGAGCATGATTTCCATGGATTCCATGCATAAAATGAAGGTAAAATGTTATCTGATGCAAATATGACTCATATTTTTTGACTTTGTTTCAATTCTGAGATGAAAATGGCTTTCTAGCCGTAGCCTGTATATTATTTCTAACACATTTTATTGCTCTTTATCTGTATGAGAAGCTGCCATGTGTTTCTTTATCATTACCATAAATAGTGACTAGGGTTTTGACTGAAACTCCTCCATTTTAATGAATCTCACTGGACTTTACACAAATCTTGATATAGGAAACAAAAAGGTAAGATCATGCCTGTAATTTGATCATTTTCCTTCATTACTTGAAGCAAGATCTAGTTGATATGGTTGCGACTGTAGCTATTTCTGATGCACTTTTAAATCTCTATTTTTTTGTCATCTTATTCCTTGAGCTAGATATCTATCAAATGTAGCTCATTAACTACAAAACACAGTGCATTTTCTATAGATTTTGGTGGGTTAAAACCCGCGGCCATATATGATACCTCAATGAGATTGTATCTCTCTTTGATTTCTCTATTAACTGTATATACTTATTAGGCCACGACCATATTCCTTCATTTTTGACTATGTTTTGCCTAAATAGACCTAAAAACTTCATCTTTCTTTTACATCTGAAGCTTTTTTGACTTTATCAATGGGGTTTTGGTGCTTGAGCATACAAAAAATGTATTGAAACATTTTTCTTTCTGTGGGCTTGTTTTTATGAGGCCGCGATTTCATACCACATATCTTTGAGCATTATTTCTGAGCCCCACTTTTTTCATTCCTACAACTGTGTCTACTAAAAGTAAAAAAAAAAAGGGGCTCGGTCCATAATGAAGGAAACCCTCTGTATTTGGCTGTGTATAAAAATCCCATATGGGTTCTTGGAAACTTGCAAAATAAAAACATTTCTTTTGCATTTTTATCATCACAAAAGTGTCCTTCTCTATAGGCCATGGGCTTCATTTAAGATATCCGAGCATTATTTGTTTTGTGCACTTGTATATGAGCTTGCTATTTTTGATTTGGTCAAAATGATTATGCTCTTTGCTGGGACATAGACCACATATATTGAATTTAGTTGTCATTTTCTGGTATATGCGAACCAATTTAGATTCACCTATTTCTCCTGTAGATGCCCTTTTTCCATGATGGGATGTATCAGATAAAATATATATGCTATTCTATTTTTCTGCTATTCAGACTTGCACCTTTTCGTCTCATTCTTCCTATAGCATTACTTTATATATTTACTCTTTTTGAAGCATTAAAATGGAAAAAACATGCTCCACTTGACCGAGGTAACTTTTACTTCTCCTACTCACTTGATATACTGCTGATGCACATGGACATTGAAGTTTTACATTGTGACCATGCATGTGTCAACTAGAACATATGATATTCTAAGGCTTTTGTTGTTCTATTATGCATATGGCAGCTCCCCTTACATTTATAACTTATGATTCCTCAAATGTTCCACCTCCATCTTCTCCTATCTATTATTCGACATGGATACTCTGTAACATGGCATATGATTTGGTGTTGTAGTCTCCCATATTCTATCAAATGTATACTTGGCATGCCATATTGAAAGATAGCACTTTTTACCTTACTGTAGCATGGCAAATAAGATGCATGAGGAATGCATCAGCTTGAATGTCCTTTCCTATAGCATTTAAACCTACAAATTATATCTTGATGTTCAAAGGCAATATGTACTATGTATATCTTGAAGTTATGCCATCATGGTTGTCCCTTACATAGGTCTATAATGTTTATGATAAAAGAGATAGACACAAACCTTCCTCCTAACACTCTTGAGATAGGAACATCAAAGCCTGTCTATAGTGGCAGGGTCCCTGATATGAGTTGTGCTCCATGTATTTATGTATTCCATTAATGATTGGTATCTCCATTTGATCTCTGTGACACCATTACCCTTCTCATGGATATCTGGCTTTGATTGTTCTTTAACTACAGTATGGTATATGCCATTTGACTATTGTTGGTGATTGTTTTGATGCAATCATAACAATAAGTTAAAATTCACATATAATGAACTGAAACTATACTTGAAAGATAAGAAGGAATTGTTTCAAATTCACTTAATCCCAAGTCTACAATGGTCCTGTTGGTCAAATTCAGTTGGTCAATGTGAAGCTATAATGTTCAAGGGGCCTTACATAGTTTAGGGTTTCTTTGTGGTTTACTGGACTCAAACTATGCAAAAAGATCATGAGATATGTTAATACTTTTCATTCCTTTGCATAAAAGTGTTATTGTGCTGCAAAGATTTAGATGGTTGTCTTGAATTATTGCAGCCTTCCTCTTTATATATTTATGAAAACCTGTCTACTTTTAACTCTGTTGTTCATGCTTCTTCAAATATGAGACAAATTTCCTTCAAATTTCTACGTTTTCAACTAAATATTTCAGATGGGTTGGGAAAAGTTAGAAAGATCTACTCTAAACCTCATTTACTCTACCGAAGGATCTAATTGTTCTGTTATGCACTATATAAATCATACAGCAATTTGATAAAATCCACAGTAAAAACCTTAAATGTAAGTTCTAAGCATTTTCACAAACATACATTTAAAATTGCAAGCTCTCAAAGAAAATATTTCAAAACATAAAGAAGAGCAGGAGAACACTCAGAAGATAGATGCAGAACTCCAGATTCTATTGTATTAGAAACAAACAGTCATACATGATTTACAATGTCAGAATGACTCTTAGTTTCATTGATCGAATTACAGAGAACTTACAAGCTTTACAGATACAATAAGGAAGCTAGATGTTCCATGCACTCCTTACTGCAAAACAGGTGACCTCCTTCTTCTACTTCTAAACTAAAAGGTCCCTCTATTCTAAATGTTACTTCTACAAATTCTTGCTGCTACAAATTTCTATGTAGCCCCTGTGTAAGTATTACAATGTATTAAGGCACAATATATAGACTTTCTGATTGTCCTCAATACAGCCCAAAACCCTAATGGTTAAGCAATGGTTCAAACCCTAGGTTACAACATTAAATGGTGCAGAACCAGTTTCCCAAAAATATCTCTGAGCACACATCATATCTGGGTGAAATATGCCATTCTGGAAACCCTAGCAGCTCAATATTAACTTCTGTGGTCTGCTGCAATAATGTCTCCAACTACATTTTGTCTTCATCAGTGAAGACCCTTGACTTCTTCGCACTTCATCCTTATCTTTCTCTGCTCCTGAGATCGGATTCTCCTTCCAGGACGCCACTGCCATTAAGTTTCAACTTCCTCTTCCAGCTACTAACCTGCAAAAACAGACCAGTAATAAGTACCATTGATTGTTAAACAACCACTTTCGAAACACCTGTTAGATCCAAGTGGGGGCTGAGCAAAATTGTGGCTATCGGGTCAAAATATGCAAAAAAAACACATTCATACTATGCCTACTGTGTCAAAAACTACCAGGTCAACCATCGCAGACCAGAAACGATGCAAACGTAGGGTCAAAGTGTGTCAAAAACCCTAAAAACCTATCGCTAAATGTTTCCCGCATATCGGTGCCAAAAAACCATCATCGGCGGGCCCTTGAAAATTCCTACTGACTTCCTATGTCTGGCCAAAAAATGGCCCTTTATATCCCTTTATTAGAAATGGTGCCCTCAGAGAGTGACACATGGCGCGTTCCGCGCGAGGGGCTTATGAAATTGTTGGTCATGCGGAAGGTGACACTTGTCGCCACCCGTGTCGTTGTTAGGGGCCACTGAGAAACTTGCAGAGGCTCTCCTAAAACTATTTGAAACTCTCACAGAAAGTGACACTTGTCACTCTCTATGCGACTGTTGCAACCCTTAGAAACTTTATAGAAACTTTTGAAACTGCCTGCAGAAGGCGCCACGTGGCGTCTTCCGCATCGTTGCTGAAACCTTAAGGGGTAGAGTGGGTCATACTTCAGAGTCTGACACTTGTCACACTCCGCGGGGCCTTTGAAACTGTTGGAAACCTTTTAGAAACTTTCGTGGAAGGTGCCACGTGGCGTCTTCCGCGCAACCTGTGAAACACTTTAGAAACTTTAAGGGGCCCGGTAGAGAGTAACACGTGGGACGCTCCATGCTGCCTATTGAAACTTTAAGGAACTTTTGTAGAAGGTGCCATGTGGCGTCTTCTGCGCAATCTTTGAAACTACTTAGAAACTATCGAAGGGACTTTTGAAGGACCGACAGAGGGTGACAAGTGTCACTCTCTGCGCTGCTTGTTGAAACTTAAAGGGGCTACTACGAAAGGCACCACGTGGTGTCTTCCGCACAACCATTGAAGCTGTTAAGAAACTTTAAGGGGGCTCTATGGAGGGTGACACATGGCACACTCTGCACGACTGTTGAAACATTTAGAAACTTTTAAGAAATTTCAGCGGCCCGTAGATGGTTTTAAATCTTTAAAGGGGCTCGCTGTGGAAGGTGACAAGTGGCACCTTCCATGCTATCTTGAAACTGTTAAGAAACTATTGAAGCCTGCGGGTGGTTTAAAATTAAAAGGGGCTCACTTTGAAACTGCTACGAAACTCATGTGGAAACTTTTAAGAAACCTGTGGAGAGTGACACTTGTCATGCTCCACACTGCTTGTTTGAAACAAACAGGACTCTCCGTGGCTCGTGAAACTTTAAGGAAACAATCGCAGAAGGTGCCACGTGGTGTCTTCCGCGCAGCTTGGAAACTGTTAAGAAACATTTTTGAAGGCCGCGGACTTTAAATTTAAAAGGGGCTATTGAGGAAGGTGACAAGTGGCACCTTCTGCACAACACTAGAAACTCTTTGAAACTGCTGGGAAACTTATGAAACTATCACGCAAGGCGCCACATGGAATCTTCCGCGCAACTTTTGAAACACTTTAGAAATTTTTAAGAAACATTTGAAACTTTGAACTATTTAAACCCCTATAATGCATTTTACCAAAATGGGCATAACTTGAAAAATATGGCAAATTTTCAGATGGTTGAAAAAGCAACCCTAGCTCATTTTTGACAAGGAATCCAACCATACCATGCACTGGCACTCAAAATACATTTTCTCACTAAATTTATCAAAGTTTGCAAATTTCACTCTCTTTTCCCTCACCACCAAGGACAAACCCACAAAAACAGAAGCAAAAAGTAAAGCCACAGCAGGGGTCCCTATTTTGCTAAGGAGTAAAATGGAGCATGTTGTGAATATCACAATAACTAGCAACTAGACAAAATAACTAAATTCAAGGCACTCAAGAAAACTAGATGAAATAAATGCATAATTTCTGATTATCCATCTTGTAAATTATTATCCAACTTGAGACCTAAGGCATTCAATAAGGGTGCATGAATTTTCATTTTTAGTTTAATTGTGTGCACGTGATTAATTATCCTCTTCTTGAAGATCGGTTGAACAAAACAGTGACTGATATTAGCCTACGTAGGTGAGGATATTCCCTAA
The DNA here is from genome assembly GCA_027924645.1 of Cunninghamia lanceolata. Lineage (NCBI taxonomy): Eukaryota > Viridiplantae > Streptophyta > Pinopsida > Cupressales > Cupressaceae > Cunninghamia > Cunninghamia lanceolata. The sequence continues at coordinate 15,734,541 of BSBN01000112.1, read as the reverse complement.
TAGCCGACCAGATAGAGCCTTGCTACCAACGAGCATCTATAGCCCTGGCAAGGTTATCGTTACAATTCTCCTAAGTAGAGCCCCACTACCAATGAGCGTCTATAGCCTTGGTAGAGTTACTTAGATGGCTTAATCTAAATTTTCAGTATAATCCACTTTTTTTTTTTGAATGAGATTTCACAAGATATAGCAATTTGTAGCTTCATGATGCAAGGAGTGGACACTTGCTGAAATTAAGCTGAGAATTGTAATGGTAACAAGGGTGACCTCTAATTTTTCACCTAATATCTACACTGGTAGGTTCAACAAACCCAAGGATTTTAGGTGTGTCATCGTGAGAAACTTGTCTCGAATTCTCAATCACATTTATTGAATACAAAATTTAAAAAGATAAATAACTCTCTACATTCATGACAGTCACAACAAGTTATGTGTAAATTGCAAATGATTAACTTGAATATCCTAAATTTATACTATTTTGGATGGTTGCTAGTTTGCTCCTTAATACTCTAAAGTAAAATAAAGATCCCTGCTGAGGAGAAAACAACAAACCAAACAAACAGACTCTACAAAAAGCAAAAGTAGAAAAAACTATACAAACAAAAACAAAACAACAAACAGGAAACAAAACTGAAACTATACAAACAACTAACCTACAAAGGGAAACAACAGAAAAAGAAGACAACAAAAAGAAGAAAATAGCAAAAGAAAAGAAAGGAAACAAAACAACTACCCTACCAAACTATATACAAGCCTCTATAAGGCAAACAAAACCCAAGGAAAGATCCAAGAACACCCGTACTTGCATATTTCTTTAGATTGTGCAAGAGCATCAGGGTATTAGTTATGGTTCTTAACTTAGCAAATTTATCTTTAAATTCTGAAAAATTTCTTGTATTCCAAATTTATTGTGTTTATCAGAATAGCTCTCAACTATCAGCAATTGGGGCAGCCTATCATTTTCATGATTAATCCATATGCATGTCTTTGCTCTTAAATTTCCATAATCAAAGCAGTATTTATCATTTTTTACTAAGGAAAGGAAAGAGACAACCTGATGTATTTTTAGCTCTGTGGGACGTGTTTGTTCACTGATAGCTGGTCCTCCATTCAACTCGGTACTTTCATTGCCTAGCTCCATGTCTAGTCCTTTTTCAAGTTGGAAGATGAATGACTCAAGGTATATCATTTCTTCATCTTTATCCATCTTTGTTCCTTCATTCTGGATGTTTAGTTTATCCTCAAAGTTAGCAAACCTCTTAATGTTCTCATTAGTTTCCTGCACATCAGCACTTAAGTGAGTATCTTTATCATCATAATCTGATATATAGAAATTAATCATTTCTAAATCACTTGAGAGTAAAGGTGGAATAACATCTCTAGATTGACAGGAATACTCCCCTGTTTCATTTTCAAAATGTTGTTGGGGTGATGTCTGACTATGCACAGCAACTCCAAAATCTTCTGTATTTTCAATTCTTAAGAATTGGTCATCATATGACTCGCTTTCATCATCCAGTGTGGAGTCTGCTTCTATTGACCTACAACAATCTTGATTTTAATCATTTAATTCAAAGAAGTCAGCTATGAAATTGAGATTTACTTTATTTTCTATGACTTCATCAGTTGCTATAATGGGAACTTCATCAGTTTTAGTGCACTTTAATTTTGCCAATGCTTGTTTACATTTCTTTGCTAAATCATTTTCGCTAAAACTTTTTAGGTTAGATCCAGAGATTTCCTCTTGACAAATATTCCTTAGTAATTCCATATATTTATCAAATGTATCAAGATGAACCTCACTTTCCTTTTCCTTTTCATTAAATACTCTTTGCTTATCATCTAGAAAAGGGACATGAGCTGTGATTTCCTCTCTGTATTTTTTTGGATATTTATACCTTTCACTAACTTTAATCGCAGCTGAACCTTGACAAAAAGACAGATTATTTTTCTTACCACCACATAATTCCAGCAAAGAGATTTTACTATCCTTTATTTCTAGCATTGGTTCCATCTTTGTATTCTCTAAACATTTAATGACCGCTAATGCTGTATCCCCTTGTTGCTCCATAATCTTCTCATTTTCCTGCCAACTTTCAGCCTTATACACATCTTAGAGAGAGATTAGTCCTTTTAAATATAAATCTAACCTTGTAAGAAAAGTCAGACAATTAATTTCATTGTGCTCCGTGGACCTATGTAGCCTACACCTTCCAAATAAGCCATAGCTAGATAAATTTTTTGGATAAAGCTGTCTATTTAAAGTTTCCTGAAATAAAGGAATGTTAACTTGAAAACTATCCCTATATGAGTCCATTGAAAATGGGACTTTCTTTTCACCCTTTTAGGCTTTTGAAATTTTATGAGATCTAACATATCTTAGAATATAGCATTTACTCAGACATTTAACCCTAAACCAAATCAGGTCCTCCTTCTAGCGCCAGAAAACTGTTGGTGATTGTTTTGATGCAATCATAACAATAAGTTAAAATTCACATATAATAAACTGAAACTATACTTGAAAGATAAGAAGGAATCGTTTAAGATTCACTTAATCCCAAGTCTACAATGGTCCTGTTGGTCAAATTCAGCTGGTCAATGTGAAGCTGTAATGTTCAAGGGGCCTTACGTAGTTTAGGGTTTCTTTGTGGTTTACTGGACTCAAACTATGCAAAAAGATCATGAGATATGTCAATACTTTTCATTCCTTTGCATAAAAGTGTTACTGTGCTGCAAAGTTTTAGATGGTTGTCTTGAATTATTGCAGCCTTCCTCTTTATATATTTATGAAAACCTGTCTACTTTTAACTCTGTTGTTCATGCTTTATCAAATATGAGACAAATTTCCTTCAAATTTCTACTTTTTTAGCTAAATATTTTAGATGGGTTGGGAAAAGTTAGAAAGATCTACTCTAAACCTCATTTACTCTACCAAAGGATCTAATTGTTCTGTTATGCACTATATAAATCATACAGCAATTTGATCAAATCCACAGTAAAAACCTTAAATGTAAGTTCTGAGCATTTCCAAAAACATACATTTAAAATTGCAAGCTCTCAAAGAAAATATTTCAAAACACAAAGAAGAGCAGGAGAACACTCAGAAGATAGATGTAGAACTCTAGATTCTATTGTATTAGAAACAAACAGTCATACATGATTTACAATGTCAGAATGACTCTTAGTTTCATTGATCAAATTACAGAGAACTTACAATCTTTACAGATACAATAAGGAAGCCAGATGTTCCACACACTCCTTACTGCAGACACAGGCAACCTCCTTCTTCTACTTCTAAACTAAAAGGTCCCTCTATTCTAAATGTTACTTCTACAAATTCCTGCTGCTACAAATTTCTATGTAGCCCCTGTGTAAGTATTACAATGTATTAAGGCACAATATATAGACTTTCTGATTGTCCTCAATACAGCCCAAAACCCTAGTAATTAAGCAATGGTTCAAACCCTAGGTTACAGCATTAAATGGTGCAGAACCAGTTTCCCAAAAATATCTCTGAGCACACATCAAATCTAGGTGAAATATGCTATTCTGGAAACCCTAGCAGCGCAATATTAACTTCTGTGGTCTGCTGCAATAATGTCTCCAATTGCATTTTGTCTTCATCAATGAAGACCCTTGACTTCTTCGCACTTCATCCTTATCTTCCTCTGCTCCTGAGATTGGATTCTCCTTCCAGGACGTCACTTCCATTAAGTTTCAACTTCCTCTTCCAGCTGCTAACCTACAAAAATAGACCAGCAATAAGTACCATTGATTGTTAAACAACCACTTTCGAAACACCTATTAGATCCAAGTGGGGGCTGAGCAAAATCATGGATATCGGGTCAAAATCTACAAAAAATGCATTCATACTGCGCCTACTGCGTCAAAAACTACCGGGTCAACCATCGTAGACCAGAAACGATGCAAATGCATGGTCAAAGTGTGTCAAAAACCCTAAAAAACCTATCGTTAAACGTTTCCCGCCTATCGGCGCCAAAAAACCATCATCGGCGAGCCCCTGAAAATTCCTACTGACTTCCTATGTCTGGCCGAAAAATGGCCCTTTATATCCCTTTATTAGAAATGGTGCCCTCAAAGAGTGACACGTGGCGCGTTCCATGCGAGGGGCTTATGAAACTATTGCTCATGCAAAAGGCGACACTTGTCGCCACCTGCGTCGTTGTTAGGGGCCATTGAGAAACCTGTGGAGGCTCTCCCGAAACTATTTGAAACTCTCACGAAAAGTGACACTTGTCACTCTCTGCGTGACTGTTGTGACCCTTAGAAACTTTATAGAAACTTTTGAAACTACCTGCGAAAGGCGCCATGTGGCGTCTTCCGCGTCGTTGCTGAAACCTTAAGGGGCAGAGTTGGTCATACTTCGAAGTGTGACACTTGTCACACTCTGCGGGGCCTTTGAAACCATTGGAAACCTTTTAGAAACTTTCACGGAAGGCGCCACGTGGCGTCTTCTGCGCAACCTGTGAAACACTTTAGAAACTTTAAGGGGCCCAGCAGAGAGTGACACGTGGCACGCTCTGCGCTACCTATTGAAACTTTAAGGAACTTCTGCCGAAGGTGCCACATGGCGTCTTCCACGCAATCTTTGAAACTACTTAGAAACTGTCGAAGGGACTTTTGAAGGACCGGCGGAGGGTGAGAAGTGTCACTCTCTGCGCTACTTGTTGAAACTTAAAGGGGCTACTGCAGAAGGCACCACGTGGTGTCTTCTGCACAACCATTGAAGCTATTGAGAAACTTTAAGGGGGCTCTGCAGAGGGTGACACATGGCACACTCCGCACGATTGTTGAAACATTTAGAAACTTTTAAGAAATTTTAGCGGCCCGCGGATGGTTTTAAATCTTTAAAGGGGCTCGCTGCGAAAGGTGACAAGTGCCACCTTCCGTGCTATCTTGAAACTGTTAAGAAAGTATTGAAGCCCGCGGGTGGTTTAAAATTAAAAGGGGCTCACTTTGAAACCGCTGCGAAACTCATGCAGAAACTTTTAAGAAACCTGCGGAGAGTGACACTTGTCACGCTCCGTGCTGCTTGTTTGAAACAAACAGGACTCTTCGCGGCTCATGAAACTTTAAGGAAACAATCGCGGAAGGCGCCACGTGGCATCTTCTGCGCAACTTAGAAACTGTTAAGAAACATTTTCGAAGGCTGCAGATTTTAAATTTAAAAGGGTCTATTGCGAAAGGTGACAAGTGGCACCTTCCGCACAACACTGGAAACTCTTTGAAACTGCTGGGAAACTTATGAAACCATCACGGAAGGTGCTAGGTGGCGTCTTCCATGCAACTTTTGAAACACTTTAGAAACTTTTAAGAAACATTTGAAACTTTAAACTATTTAAACCCCTGTAATGCATTTTACCAAAATGGGCATAACTTGAAAAATATGGCAAATTTTCAGATGGTTCAAAAAGCAACCCTAGCTTATTTTTGACAAGGAATCCAACCATACCATGCACTAACACTCAAAATACATTTTCTCACTAATTTTATCAAAGTTTGCAAATTTCACTCTCTTTTCCCTGACCACCAAGGATAGACCCACAAAAATAGAAGCAAAAAGCAAAGCCACAGCAGGGGTCCTTATTTTGCTAAGGAGTAAAATGGGGCATGTTGTGAACATCACAACAACTATCTCATTATACGAAAGAGAAATAGTGATGATTTTTATCTCTATTTACATTTGATGTGTACATACTTGATGTCCCTTTAGTTGATGATGGCATTGAAATCTCTTAGAGATGATGCTGCTCCATCATGAATGTACTCGGTAAATGAGAAGGTACATGTTGTTCCTATAGTTGATCATGGTTGTCCCATGCATTATATACAACTTGCATCTTTTATGGCATTGGTTATTGTCAGTTGAGCTCACTGTATGTTCATTGAACTCATTTGATACTTGGCTGGCCAAAGTAATTTTCTCTAATTCTCTTGTAACAATAGATAGATGAATAATTTCTTCAATGTTTCTGCTCTATTTTAGACAATATGAATAGGCTCAAAATTCACCTATGACTTTCACTTCCTCAATGGCTATTGAAGTAATAATGACAGCTATCCTTATATAAGTTTAGTTCATCCTTATGGTTTCACTTCATTACTTGAACTGCAGTCATGAGTATGTCATGTTCTTGAAACCAATACACCTGATTGATTTGGATAGTCCTTCAGTTCAATTATTCAATTTAGGCAATGTGAATAACGATCTCTATTTCATTCCATCCCCTTTGAGATTACGGGGCAGCATGCTAGGCTCAACCCTTGTGGGAGCCCACTTGACACCACATGCTAATATGTCTTCAATCAGCTACATGACTTATCCTATACTTGCACATGAAACAAACATGTTAGATTAAAACAATGAAGTTCAATGTGTGTTTCATTTTTCAATTCCTCTGTATGTGAATGATGTATTTTTTATTCACTACATTATTTGCAATTTGTTATGCCTCTTCTGATAGGCACATTGAGAACTCATAACCAGAGCTCTAATAGGTCTTTTTCCAATTTTTTGCAGATTCTTATCAGAGATTAGGAGCAAGAACAGAAGGCAACCTCGGAGACTGAAGACTTAAAAGGTAATGATGGCTATGACCCTTCTCTACTATCCTTAGATGCATAGTATATTTCTTATATTTGCACTTGTTCAGCTATTCCCACGGCTTGTGTGGGACATTTGATCTATCATGCTTTCATTCAATGCAATATTTTTTTTTTATGTATTTCATTTGTAAAATGGATAGGCATTGTAGTGAAATGAAATAACTTATCTCTTATGCACCTTTCTGCAAATGAATGATAATAAAAAATTCCTTATGTTTGATCAACTGAACTACAATATCACTAAAACACTCCAACCATGCAAATAACTTATAATAGAAAATGTTTAAACCCTCACTCTAAAAATGAACTTACTATACCAACTCTACCAATTTAATTTGTAAGTGAAAAATGGTAACACTGGTGATTTGTCACATTTTGTATATAGATTCTAAATATATATATTTTAAATTTTTTGGAATCAACTTACATTTCTTTTTCCATCTCCTTCAATAACTAGTTTTTAACAGTGAACACCATTTTTAACGAGTGATGTGTACTGTGTAAAACATAAATTTTTTCTATGAAGGATAAAATTCTAATTTTTTCCAATTTAGATTTTTAACTATGATATCGAGAGGATACATTTGGTTCCATAATGTTTTATTCAATATTTTGATTTTAATTAACTTTTGAAGTCAAACCAATTACAATTTAGACATAGGTGTACTATGTAAAGAATAATGCTTTTTGTATGTATCGGAATTCAATTTTCTTTTTTGTTGGATCAAGGACATGAATACCAAGAGGATAGATATTTTTCATAATTTCTTTTTGGTAATGTACTATTTTTCCACATGTGTAGAACAAAGAGATTTCTATGTTTAATTAAACTAAGAAACAAATTATAATTAATCCAAAATATATTAGAATTATACTTGATAGAAACCTCCTTTCGAGGAATTTAATGCTTCAGCTGGGTTTGTCAAGTTGATTCCATTTTGATCCTCAACCTGAGCCTTGAAACCCAAAATCTGCATAAAATTGTAGCTGGAGAGGGGCAAAGGCAAAATAAGGGGGTTCGAATGAATGGGGCTTCGAACGAAGCCCCTATGACCAATTTGAATGAATGGGGGTTCGAATGAACCCATTTTCATCAAAAACCTATTAAAAAATATTTAAAAATCAATCCAAGGGGGTTTGATCAAACCCAGTTGGTTAAAAAAAATTTAACTGCGGACGTTTGTTCGAACCCCTAGCCAACCAAATTGTTATTATTTTTTTTAATAATGTTATATGCATATAAATATGAACTTTTTTTTTTTATTTTTTCATATAACATTGGAAGATTAATTCACATTTTTATTCAGCAAGCGAGATTTTGGAGAAGAAAACTTGAAGAAGAAAATTGGAGACAAAAAAAAAGACAAAATAAGACTCAACAAAAGTATTCAAAAGAAATGAAATAAGAGATGCATGAATTAAATTTGACAAGATACCATAGAAAGAAACAAGGTATGTATGCATATTTTCTTTCCTATTTAATTTATGATTTTTTAGCATGTACTAGGATGTTATTTCTTGTTCACATAAATACTAAGTGAATTTATATTTGTTTCAATTGAATGTGTATTAGGGTCCTTCATAGGTTTGCACATTAAGTAAATCATACTTGTATTATTTAATCATAAGTTCCTCTCTCTCTCGAGTAGATCTTTTTAAAGCTCTTTCTTTGTATCTCTCTAGATCTCCTTAAATCTAGATAAGTCAACTCTCTCTCTCTCTCTCTCTCTCTCTCTCTCTCTCTCTCTCTCTCTCCTCTCTCTCTCTCTCTCTCTCTCTCTCTCTCTCTCTCTCTCTCTCTCTCTCTCTCTCTCTCTCTCTCTCTCTCTCTCTCTCTCTCTCTCTCTCTCTCTATCTCTCTCTCTCTCTCTCCTTTTTTTTCTCTAAGGTCCTCTCTCTCTCTTGACAAGTACAAGTAGATTCTAAAGCTCTCTCTCTCTTGACTTAAGTCTTTTTAAAGCTCCTTCTTTCTCTCTTTATCCTTCTCTAGATAGGTCTTCTCTCTCTCTCTCTCTCTCTCTCTCTCTCTCTCTCTCTCTCTCTCTCTCTAGACTTAAGTTTTTTTAAAGCTCTTTCTTTAGATTTGTCTTGACTTTTAAGTATTTTGTGTGTAGAATGGCTCAACAAGCAGAAAGTTCTAAAGCGTGAGTCAAGCCAAATTTAGATATTGAATGAATGGGGGTTCGAATGAACCCATTTTCATCAAAAACCTATTAAAAAATATTTAAAAATCAGTCCAAGGGGGTTCGATCGAACCCAGTTGGTTAAAAAAATTTAACTGCGGACGTTTGTTCGAACCCCTAGCTGACCAAATTGTTATTATTTTTTTTAATAATGTTATATGCATATAAATATGAACCATTTTTTTAATTTTTTTCATATAACATTGGAAGATTAATTCACATTTTTATTCAGCAAGCGAGATTTTGGAGAAGAAAACTTGAAGAAGAAAATTGGAGACAAAAAAAAGACAAAATAAGACTCAACAAAAGTATTCAAAAGAAATGAAATAAGAGATGCATGAATTAAATTTGACAAGATACCATAGAAAGAAACAAGGTATGTATGCATATTTTCTTTCCTATTTAATTTATGATTTTTTAGCATGTACTAGGATGTTATTTCTTGTTCACATAAATACTAAGTGAATTTATATTTGTTTCAATTGAATGTGTATTAGGGTCCTTCATAGGTTTGCACATTAAGTAAATCATACTTGTATTATTTAATCATAAGTTCCTCTCTCTCTCTCTCGTAGATCTTTTAAAGCTCTTTCTTTGTATCTCTCTAGATCTCCTTAAATCTAGATAACTCTCTCTCTCTCTCTCTCTCTCTCTCTCTCTCTCTCCTCTCTCTCTCTCTCTCTCTAAGGTCCTCTCTCACTCTCTTGACAAGTACAAGTAGATTTTTAAAGCTCTCTCTCTCTTGACTTAAGTCTTTTTAAAGCTCCTTCTTTCTCTCTTTATCCTTCTCTAGATAGGTCTTCTCTCTCTCTCTCTCTCTTGACTTAAGTTTTTTTAAAGCTCTTTCTTTAGATTTGTCTTGACTTTTAAGTATTTTGTGTGTAGAATGGGCTCAACAAGTAGAAAGTTCTAAAGCATGACTCAAGCCAAATTTAGATATTGAATGAATGGGGGTTTGAATGAACCCATTTTCATCAAAAACCTATTAAAAAATATTTAAAAATCAATCCAAGGGGGTTCAATTGAACCCAGTTGGTTAAAAAAAATTGAATTGCGGACATTTGTTCAAACCCCTCGCCAACCAAATTGTTATTATTTTTTTTTTAATAATGTTATATGCATATAAATATGAACTATTTTTTTTATTTTTTCATATAACATTGGAAGATTAATTCACATTTTTATTCAGCAAGCGAGATTTTGGAGAAGAAAACTTGAAGAAGAAAATTGGAGACAAAAAAAAGACAAAATAAGACTCAACAAAAGTATTCAAAAGAAATGAAATAAGAGATGCATGAATTAAATTTCACAAGATACATAGAAAGAAACAAGGTATGTATGCATATTTTCTTTCCTATTTAATTTATTATTTTTTTAGCATGTATGTTTGTAGGATGTTATTTCTTGTTCACATTAATACACTAGTGAATTTATATTTGTTTCAATTGAATGTGTATTAGGGGTCCTTCATAGGTTTGCACATTAAGTAAATCATACTTGTATTATTTAATCATAAGTTCCTCTTTCCCTCTCTCTTGAGTTAGATCAAGCTCTTTCTTTGTATCTCTCTAGATCTCCTTAAATCTAGATAAGTCAAGTCTCTCTCTCTCTCTATCCTTTTTCTCTAAGGTCCTCTCTCTCTCTCTCTTGACAAGTACAAGTAGATTTTTAAAGCTCTCTCTCTCTCTCTCTTGACTTAAGTCTTTTTAAAGCTCCTTCTTTCTCTCTTTATCCTTCTCTAGATAGGTCTTCTCTCTCTCTCTCTCTCTCTCTCTCTCCTCTCTCTCCTCTCTCTCTCTCTCTCTCTCTCTCTCTCTCTCTCTCTTGAGTTAAGTTTTTTTAAAGCTCTTTCTTTAGATTTGTCTTGACTTTTAAGTATTTTGTGTGTAGAATGGGCTCAACAAGCAGAAAGTTATAAAGCATGAGTCAAGCCAAATTTAGATATTGGGAAAATAAGACTGAAGAGGACATAGTCGAAGATAGGGAGGAGGCCCAAGTTCAAACAATGCATGTTGGAGAGTGGCCAGGATCACTTCCTTCTATTGGTATGGATGAGCATATGAATCTAGCTAAAGAGGTGAAGACAAAAATTTCAAGTTATAGAAATTTTGATCATTTACTTGAAATGGATGTGGAGAAATTGAAATGTTATGCCAAACAACCTATAAATATTAGTAAGAGGTCAATGAATAAATCTGTAAATGAAATAATCAATGCCCATTTCAATCATCTTGGTACACTTGGAAAAACGTAATTGTTATCACTTTTACTTCTTCGTAATGAGTTGAAAGAGCCATTACAATTGTTGGGTGTAGATTTGATATTGAATAAGAGGAAAGCTTCATACGACTTAGGAGAAGATATTGTTGAAAATGTTAAAAAAGGTTTAGATTCCATTGGGAAAGGATCTCAATTAATGGATAAGGCCATTTCAAGAAGAGTGATGTTGACATCTATTTTAAATAGAAATATATCAAGAAAAAGAAAAATCTCTTCAATTTCAACTAAATTTGGTATTAGTAGAAAGACACTAACAAAATATGTGAAAAGGAGAAAGGTTTTGGATAATAGTTTAGAAGGCATTGGCAATTATGTGTAGAGATCCCTATTCTGACAGGATTGAAGATGTTGTTAGGAACTTGGTCTCAAATTTTTGAAATGATCATACTCATCCATCATAAAAAATTAGAGATGTTATCAGACACAGGATTGGGCTCAATGATTATGAACATCATTCAAAACGTTGGCTAGACATAACACAACATGAGAGGTATGTGAAATTTTGTAATTTGAATCCTGATATAAAGATTGGGCAAACAATGTTTGAAAACATGTGTGAAAATAAACAAGGTTTTTGAAACTTTTTGTTGTTATTATCATATTGAATTTGATCTCTACTATCAGGTGTTTCAAAAGGTGAGAGGAGAAAGTGATGGTTTTTAAAATGTACCTCCTAAATGGGTAAGTTTGTTCATAAAGTCCATCTTATGTGATAATGCATTTGGTCAAATAAACTGCATAAAAGGACTTGTGAAACATGTGGAAATTTGGCTAAATTGCCTTTGAGAATGAAGATACCAACCCAACAAAGATAGTAAATTGCAAGAGTTACAAGTATGTAAAGTTTCAAACAAATTTTGGGAAAGAATCCACAAGGTTAAACTATGTAGAAGAGGAGATACCTATTGGAACATTTATAGAAATTTTTAAAAATTGATACAACCATACATACAACATGCCTTTTTGGTAGGTGGCAAGCACAAGAGTTTTAAACATTAAGAGATACTTTCCCACTAGAATAGTTCTATTAGTAGTCGACTTTGCAGAAAATTACTCTTTTGTACATCAAAAAGAGATTCAATCAGATTATTACTTTTCAAAGTAGATCACTATTATGGTGCATGTGTGCTATCGACATGCACAATTGGATTTGGATGGTGTTGATAGTACATATGATGAATGAGTCATTAAGAAATAATATCACTTTTATATGAGACATTTTTTCCAATACATTCCTTCGAGGAACTTTATCAAGCATTCATATTCTTGAAAATAGTTTGCAACCCTTTTGTTGGAGCATTTTATCATAAAGTCTACATGCATTGTCTATGTTCACATTAGCTGCACTACCAAGTCATTCTAGATTCCTTTGTTCATATTCCATATCTAAACCACACATTTCATTTCTTTGAAGCATTTTGTCGAATAATTACAATGTAATCTTTGGCCACAAATTTGTTAGTTTTTGTCCTTTGATTTACTTTGAACTCCACATTGCACCTCTAATTATGCATTGCATGATGCCTCTACTAGAATCCAATCATTGAGACTTTCATGTAATGATGATGGCAAAAACCTTGTAAACCATTTATCCAACCCCACTCTACTAGTGCTAAATTCAACAAGTCATAGCCAGTAAACACATGAATAGATTGGTGGGACACCATGAATATGGAAGAGAGAAAGAGGTGTAGATAAGGGAGAATAAAAACAAAAGCATGGCAGATTAGAATATTTCCACCCAAGGAACTGTAGATTGTGATAAAATAAATAGATAATAAAGGAGGAGGTGTGAATATTGAAAGAAGAAGAAAAAGAAACAAATCAGTAAAGAAATAAATCAATAATGAGGATTGATGTGGAGCATAAGGTAAGAGTAAATTTTAGAGAACACAAGTGTCAAAGTGCTGAAAGCCACCTATAAGGGAGAGAATATATAAGGAGCTACAGAAAATTCTAGGTCACCCATCCTGAGGTTATAGAAGGAATTTGAAAGAAGGAGAAATGGAGTATTTTGGAGTTTATCAGGTGGTTACATTTAATATTATATTGATCTAGAGCTCCTATTTGATAATATATAATAACCCTCGTGCCTGGTGGTTGTGCTTTTTCATCCTATGGTTGATTGCAATAGAGTATTCATATTGGGTATTTGTTCTTAGCTTCATGATCACATGGAGAAACTTGGGTTTTCATGGTTTGATGTGCTTGTGTTGGTTGGGTGCATGGTTTTAGTCCCTTGCATTGGAAGGCACTATCTTGTTAACTTCAAATGCATGTAGGCTGTGGATTTGATCATTGGATGATCTAAAAGCTTCTAGAATAGCCTAGCTCCTTCGTATGCTTATACATGGTGGTGGTTGTGGAATTGGCCTATGAGTGGGCTAGGAGTTCCTAGACCTCTTCTTTTTTTTGGTTGGTTGTACTTGCATGTATCAATTTCATTAGATGTTTTCCCATTCAAAATCTATGGTTATGCTTATCTATGTTATTCCATTGTTTTGGTTTTAACTATTTTGGTGATTTTCAGACTCATGGATTTTTAGATTATAAGTGGACACTAATTTGCATAACATGATAGTTTTGTAGGTGTAGATGTCTAAAAATGGTCACAACCGCTTTCATCCACCTACAAAATTCAACCCTAATTCACCTGCATCACTTCATTCGATCCATATAGTAATTAAATAATTTTTAATTATTTAATTAATTTATTCTACACATTTTCCCTAAAAATCAAGTTCCTCTACTATAGTTTAAAAATTATATATTTTTAACTATAGTTCATAAATCACATTTCACAATTAAATAAATTATCATATTTATTTAAATCCCATATTTTGTTCACTTTTAATTACTTTTTGCAATCATCATTATCTTCTTCTAATACATGTGCACATGAATTAATTTTAATTAATTCACCATTACAAACCCCCATGCTTCTAGAAGTCCACTTGTCATCCAATGTACATGACAAATGGTACTTTGGAAGCATGGTCAAATCTTCCATAAGTTTACATTTGTCCTATTTCTTCCACCCCACTCCATGTGTCACTATTCATGCTAATTTAAAATTAGATGTGGCACTATTTGAACATTATTCTCCTAATTTCAAATTCCACTTGTCCTCTCCATGGAATTTAAAATCCCTCACAAAATCCAACCCTTATCTTTTCATAAATGAGTCCCTCACATGTCATACACCTACCCAATCCTAGCCATCCATCCATTCAAACTTGCAATCTCATCCATTGATCATCCCTTGAATCTTGGAGAAAACTTCTCACCAATGATAGCTTACCATTTGTCCAATTATCTTTGCTTGAGGATCCTCAAGAAATCTCAACCATTGATCTTCCAAATTGATCCTAGCCCTCCAATTATATCCCCAAAAATCTATAAATTGAGGCCTCCACCTCCCATTTCAACAAACCATCATATGTAAAGAAACTCTATCCAATTGAGTGCTTAACATATAGAATTAGTGCAATTATAACTACTTTAGTTTAGTATATCATCCATTAGGGACATATCATCACTAGTTTGCTTAGATAAGGTGCATAGTTTAGTATAAAAGCATAGTAGTGATTTAGTCCAATCTTGAGGCCCCTTGGACTTGGGATTGGGTGCATTTTAGGGTAATTTGCATTCATTTAGGATCCCACTTTCATAGGTTAGACATTTTGGCATGCCCAATGGGACCCCACCACCTTAACACTAACAAAATTACATGTTTTATGTGGTTTTTCTTGTGACAGGTCAGATCAGCACCTAGTTTCTGCAGAGTGGCACCTATCTAGTGAATTAGCGCTCAGCTCGGTACATTAGCGCCCAGCCCAACATAAGGTAAAACACTTGATTTTTATGAGTTTTTGGTCAATTTCAGTGTTTTATGTTTGCATTAGGTCTTAGATGTCTTTTTACTAACTTTTTGGACTTGGTAAGCTCTCTGTTTTGCAAGAAAAATCCATTTTACAAAGAGGAGGTGCTACCTGTCCCAGATCAGTGCATGTCACTATGGATCAACACCCATCTAGCGAATCAGCGCCCAACCTGGAACATTGGCGTTTGTCCCTACTTTGCATAGAACTAACACTTTGTGCACTTTTTTTGTTAACCTTAGCATCTAATAGGTGTTTTTAACTGTCTAACCATCATTTTTTGTAGGGTTAATTGTCTATTTTGTAGAAAAGTACATTTTACAAGGGGAAAACTCTACCAAAATCATATCAGTGCCCAATCCTGCATATCAGTGCTCAATCCCACAGTTCAGTGCTTAGCCTTAGGTATAAGACGTCTTTCATATTAGCACATATATTTTATAGGGGTTCTATTTTAGTGCCTAGATATATGTATTAGCGCCTAGAAGAAATTAGTTTTCTTGGACTAACATTTGTCTTGCAAACCTCATTCGACTGTCCAAGATCAAAAAATCCAAACTAATAACATCTTTTGCAAGATTTTGATAGCTTAGAAAGAGTTATTTTTGGTGCATTAAAATGAACATTGTGTGCTTTAGCTTAGAGAACATTTTCTTTTGGTACACTTAAAATGAAACTTGCTTGCAAACAAACGTAGGAACACTTCATTTTTGGGCATAAAAAGAACTTAGCTTTGTTTGAAGTGTCTTGTGCACTTGCACACATGTGTCATTAGAACCCAAGGGATAGAATCAAAGTATCCTCTCCCCTCGCCTTATAAGGATCTTGGGTGAAGAGAAATAGTTCTACACTCTTATAGAGGGCCTGCCTCCCAATTTGTGATAGGGAACAACCCAAGCGGTACTTTCATTTTGGTCCTCTATACAAATAATCATGGTTTTTATGAGAGTCATCAATTACCTGGTGCCGTTGTTCTATACTGAGGGAAGACTCCTCAGTATCCATCTGATGTGTAAAAACCCTTTCTAAGGGCTAGGAGGCCTCTTAAATGGGCAAACTGATGCATGTGTAGGACACTAGTATATCCCAAAACATTGATTAAGAACCATTTGTGCTAGTGGCCAAAAAAAGCCTTTTTACTTGCTGGTATAGGAGGTCAAACCTCTCAAGATGCCCCACATGTACTATGCATTGTAAAGATAGGAATTCCCTTGGTCCCTAGGATCAAAGGGTAAGAGAAGTTGGTGTGACCGTGTCATGTAAGGGGAGCCAATGTCACCAAATTCTCTAGTTGTCCACCTTGTCTTAGTATTTGGAGAAATCTGAGTGGGGACTCAGTAGGTAGTATCCTTGACTAGCCTAGGATTATACATGCTTATAAAATATTTTCAATCACGAACATACACTATCATACCACAATACCATTAAGCCATTGTGTGATTGATTATTTGCTTGCCAAAAATCCAAATCACCACCTCGAAAATCAGCGCCCAGTTTTCTGCAAATCAGTGCTTGGCCCTCTGAATCAACATCCATTTTCAAACACATTAAAAAGGTCAAAACTTTATCTTTTGGTTGCCAACAATACCCATTCCATGTCATCCCTCGATATTACTTGCCACCTCATCCATACCTTTGTGCATTTGTCACTCTTATCTTGTGGATTCACACTAATCATCAACCATTATCCTTGTCATTATCTTCATTAAGTTATATATTGTCCACATCATCCATAGCTAATCAACCCTAATCCATCATCATCCTTAAACCATCATTTGCTAAAATTTTACTCATCATCCATTATCATCACTAATCAAACCTATCATCTTAATCAATCCCTATCAATCCATAATCAATCATTATCCTCAAATCAACTAAATCCTTATCCAACCATTTCCTCATCCAAATCAATCCTAATCATTAAATCTATCTAAATCACATCGCAACCCTAAGGTTAGACTCTAGATCAAATTATCCTTTTGTTTATAGTAAGCTTTGAGACTTAGTACATCTTAAGTTTAGTATCAACTAAATATCATTGACCCTCT
Source organism: Cunninghamia lanceolata (assembly GCA_027924645.1). Taxonomy (NCBI): domain Eukaryota; kingdom Viridiplantae; phylum Streptophyta; class Pinopsida; order Cupressales; family Cupressaceae; genus Cunninghamia; species Cunninghamia lanceolata. The sequence continues at coordinate 15,717,522 of BSBN01000112.1, read as the reverse complement.
GGGATAAATTGGCTTAGGAACTTAGAGAACTCCTAAGTTAGTGGATTCCAAGAAATCCATTTTTCTTGGTACATATCGTCTACCCCAAGTAAAATAATCCTATTATCCTTTTGATTAGGCTCATTGTCCACCCTAAGTATATAGGAAAACCATCGACCTTTAATCATCTTGATCTAGATTTTAGACCTATCTCCATCCATCATCATTGGTACATCATCATCCAAAATCTGATCCAAATTCACCTTTTATGCCTCCCATCACGTGATCACAAGCTAAGAAATGGACACTTGTTACCAACCCCTCTCTCCTAATGGCTCTACCATGAGCAACATGGAGGGATATGTCAACCAACCTGAAATGGGTAAAACATCTACTCATCCTCATCTCACCTATTCTCCCACCTTTGTCAATTTCCTTAATGAAAAGGGGTTACATGACAAGTTTGACTAATTCATTGACAACCATAAGGATGAATTTCTTGAACACCTCATCGAACATGGTGCGCACCTCCCACATTCATTCAACCATGAAAAACTCAAAACCATATTCCATGACAATCCACCATCGCCTATATATGATCAACCATGGGGACATGTCCCTAATCCTAATGAACCCATATACAACAACCCATGGGCTACTTTTGATTCCAACACCAACACCGTCCACACCTTGGGACAAAACATGAGGGCTAGAAATGTTTCACAACCACAAGTATCCAACCCCCCCTTCAGGTTACCCTATGACATGCTACCCTCTGATGTGCCCATTTTTGGGGTACCTTCTAATGTCACTATCACTGCCAAACAATCAACAAGAGTCCACCACGATTGTACCACAACCTCTTTCTCCATTAAACATTCCACAAAGATCGATCACGAAAATAGTGGTACCACCCACAACTTGAACACCCATTACAAATCCACTTAACCAACAACAAAACCCCTTGACAAGCTATACCAATCCCATGCCAATCCCATGCACATATATCAATCTTCCATGCATCAACAACCTTCCCATGGGTCATTGATACAACCTCCTTATGGCACCCAACAACAACCACCACTCCAAAATTAACAAGTCATCCCACAACAAAAAAACATATGGGTCCCATGTTTACACACAAACTATAGGCCTTCCACCACATGCACAACAACAACAATACATCCATCCCCAACAACAACAATAAATTCATGCCCAACAACAACAACAATACATCCATCCCCATCAACAACAACAATATGTCCATCCCCAATATCAACAATCATCATCACAACAACCTCCACTCCAACATGTATTGCAACCACCTCTTGCTAACCCTTTCGATCAAGAATGGAAAGAGATGAAAAATGCACTTAAAAACATCCAACTAGGGACCCAATAGAAACATTATAATTTTGAAGACTTATGTCCCTACCCATTTGATAGAAACATCACCATCACACCTTTTCCTCAACACTTTGAAATGCCAAAATTTGATAAATACAAAGGAAAAAGGAGACCCTCGTGATCACATCATGCAATTCTTCATGGCATGCCAAGAAGTAGCCTATGACGACCAATTCCTCATTTGTCTTTTTCCATGAAGCTTAGGAGGACAAGCCTTAGAATGGTTTATGCACTTGCCTTATGGTTCCATCTCAACTTTCATCGATCTCTCAAAAAAATTTGTCGCCCACTTCTCATATAACGTAGAACATGAAATCACTATGCTCAACCTTTGCAACACCAAACAATAAAGTGGTGAGAGTTTCACCGCTTACCTACAAAGATGGAGATCCCTTGCTAGTAGGCTACCTTGGACAACCCCCAAAAAATAACTCACCCACATTTTCATCCAAAATCTCAACCAAGAAATAGCCTTCCACTTGCAAGTACATTATGCATCTACCTTTGATGAGATCATAGAAAAAGTGGTCACTATTGAAAAAGCCCTTATTGCGGGTCTAGTCAAAATATACAACAAGAATGACAACAACAAAACCTCCAACAACAAACCTAAATTTTGGGCTAAAAACAAGAACACCATAGGAGATGGTGCTATTGATTCCAAGTATATCCAAATCACCACTCCTAAACCCAAAGAGACAAACGTAGTCCAAAATGTTTCAGTCTCTGTCACATCTACTCCTCCAAAGAAAAATCCCCCTAACAATCCAAAATGCAAGCATACACCCTTGGGTGAACCACTTGAGGTTGTGTTCTAAACACTTGTCCAAGCGAACATGGTTGAGTTCCTCATGACAAAACCATTTGACAAAACAAACCTAAACCTGCATGGTACAAAGAAAATGAATATTGTGACTATCATCACATAAAGGGCCATGCCACAAGCAAATGCATGAAATTAAAGAACTATATCCAAGACCTCACCGATTGCGGCAACATCCAAATAGAAGGAAACACTAACCCATCACCCAATGATTGCCTAGATGTCTACCAAGACCCTCTTCCCCACCGTAACAACCAAACTACATCCAAACCATTATCTTCCAGTACTAACCCTGGCAACCAAGCCAACAACATTACCTACAACAACGTTCCACCTCATTACGACAATGTTTTAGGATGAATCGACTTTGATTCTACTCATGTTGCCACCATCAAACTCAAAAATACCAACCCCAAATGTGTCGTTACTAGTTGCCATAGGCATGTAACCGTAAAGGGACCATCCCCATCCTCTACTACTACCACTTCCTAATATAACCTCCTTAACCATCTTAGGAAGACCCCCACACAAATCTACATCTTGGAACTCCTCAAGACATCCACCATCCACCATGAAATTCTTGACAAGGCTCTCCAAGAATCTCATGTCCCCACTAACATACCTCCCACTCAATTCCACAACCTTGTCACTCAACTATCTTTATCCTATCACCTCACGTTTAGCCATGCTGACATGCCAACCATCAATCCCACACATGACAAAGAACTCCACATCAAAGTCTAAATTGCCAACCATAAAATCAAGAGGGTCCTCTTGGATAATGGATCTAGTTTGAACATATGTCCATTAAAATTCATAAAATTCATGGGGTATTTAGCAGCTGACCTAGAGTCTTTGGTCATCTCCATCAAGGCTTATGATAACACAGAAAGGGCATCCGAAGGCACTATATGCCTCCCTATCAAGGTGGGCCCACTCACCATGCTCACTCTATGTCATGTGATTGATCTTGACCTTCCATATAATCTCCTTCTAGGGCGACCATGGTTGCATGCCATGCAAGCCGTTCCATCCACCTACCATCAATGCCTCAAGTTCCCTCATAATGGTGTGGAAATCACTATTCCTACCAATCCACAACCTTTTGAATACTGTAAGGCTTTAGAGGTTGTTTATGATAGACAATTACATTATCTGAGTACATATGGGGATCATGTCAAGGATCCTTCATCCACTCCATCCACATCATCATCCACTCCGCAAGTCACCATAGAACCGTCAAAAGCTTCTACTTCATCTTCCACCCCTACACCTCAAAAGGTCAAGATCATAGATAAAGGGTGTGGCGAATATGAGCTTCACAATGCTTTCCATGTGGGACAATTACCATTGTTCCCCCATTCCCATGGTCATCATCTTCAAAAGAAGGAACAAGAATCGTAGCGTAGGATCAATGACAAAATTCCCTTTGTACTAGCATAGGTCTCTAGACAAGAGGAAGCCGAAGAAACAGCTTTGAGTGATAGGCTATATCATAATGAAACCACTCTAGCACCTATAAATATGGAATAGTTCAAAGAAAAATATCCTGTACCATTTCTGTTATAGGTGAAAGTCAGGTGTAGAAGATCAGACATAGTCATGAAACCCTAACCCTACCATCATCAAGGAATCTAACCTAAATGAAATCAAAGAGCAATGCAATCCAAGCATAACATCACCTAGACCGTGCGATTCCTTGTTTGAGGGATGTGGACTGCTTCTTCAACAACGAACAATTACAATGCTGAAAGCTGCCATGATGGATGATAAAAGCTCAATTGGGTAATCAGATGCTCAAGATGATAATGTAGGTGCTATATGATTGCTAGATATGATTGCTGGATATGATTGCTAGATGTCTCATATGGAGTGAGAGGGTGTTTATATAGGACTCAGCCAAGATCAATCAACGGTGGAGATTCAGAGGCTATGTGAATGGCTATGATTGAAAGTTACTAAATTTAGATTCCATTAATTGTGCATGTGAAGATAAGAATAAAAGTTGTCTTACAACACATGATTGACTGGACAAGTGTTGGAATGTGATAAATGATGAGAGCTTAATTCAAATAAAATATTTGAATTAGTTGGGATATGAGTTGGATATTAATTAAATAAATTAAATTTATTTAATTAATAGGATAAATGAATAAAATGGGATCAGATATGATGTGGAAATTAATTAAATAAATAAAATTTATTTAATTAATTGGCTTAATGATTTAACAAGGTGTTGCTAGATATGAACAAAGTTGGGACAAATTTGGGTGTCTACATTTTGCCCCTCTTTGATACAATGTTTAATAGAACATTGTGTCAAAGAAGATATGATATGCGTTCGATAAACAAGTTATGCCCCAGTGTAACTGGCAGGTGATGCCCCCTCGAGAGGTAAGCCGGGCTAACCAGGAAGGGCTGGGTTGGCTCTCGATAGAAAAAGGCTAAAAAGAAGGCTGACACGAAGAAAATGGGGGTTGCATGGAAGAAAATAGGCTGTGGCATAGAAGAATTAGGGTTTGGAGAAGGGCTATAAGTAGGTTCTTCAATGGCAAATAGGCTCATTTGTGCTCATTTGTGCTCAGAAACTAGAGAAACCCAGAGCTCCTGAGAGTGAGAGTTGCAGAGCTAGCAGGATGGTTATTCCATGCAGGGATCATCGTGCGGAGTGAGTGAGGACACATGGATGACCAGAGGGAGCAGGCGCACTGGTATGTTTCAAAAATTTTCCCAAAAGCATGTAATTAATAGCCTAAAAGTGTAATTAATTCACACACTTCACCAAAAGCGACTAGGTTAGGGAATAGTCATTGTAGGTCACTTATATAGGAATAGAGAGCGCTTGCAGTAGTTTGGGTCGCTTATGGGTGCGGGTAGGTCGCATAGGGGAAAACGGGTCGCATCCCATCAGCGGGAAAAACGCAGGCGAAAAGCGCAGAAAGAGCAATATGCGTCGCTTATGGCTAGAAAGGGCTCACTTATAAGCAAATAGAGGTCGCGTCATGTAGTTCGGCTCGCTTATGGATAGAAATGGCTCGCATAGGGAAAGTAGCGCACTTTTAAGGCTAGAATGGTCGCATATGCTTAGGTGGCTCGCTTATAGTGAAAAACTAGGTGCATGTTGAATATAGCGCGCATATGTAGTAAGAGGAAGTGGTTATAGAGATAGAGCTCGCTTATGGGCAAAAAGTAAGCGCATAGGATAAAATAGCTCGCATGTAGTGAAAACAGGGGTGCATGTACAAAAGAGCTCACTTTTTGGGCCAAACAGTAGCGCATAAGGAAAGGCTGGTCGCTAATAAGCTAGGAAGAAGCGCATGTGGTAAAATGGGATGCTTATGGTAGGTTGAAGATAGAATAGCAAATAGAGAAGCAAATTTTGATATGGATGACTAACAGAATGGACTGACAAGGGTAAATGGATGATGCAGGATGTATTACCGCCATTGTTATCGCGAGAGCCCCATCTGAGAGATTTACGGCTGGTGAGATGGTTAGATGCAGAGGAGCTACTGGTGTTAGAGATCCTGGGCTTGGAGCATGTGTCACGATTAGAGCTAGTTCAGGCACATCGAGGGCTGATGACAGCGATGGTGGAGCGATGGATGAGTGAGCACAGTTCATTCTTGTTACCGACAGGAGAGGCGACCATCACCTTAGAGGATGTATTCCGGATTTTGAGGATTCCGATAGATGGGGATCGGGTGGATTATGATCCGGAGATAGGTCCGGCTGCATTCAGGAGATTGTTTGGGACACCAGACATTGGAGCAGAGGGTTCAGAGATTCCGATGGGGAGGATGGAGGAGCTCTGTGACAGATTATAGTGGGTGGTAGTGGCTATCATTAGATGGCTAGTGGGTGATAGGAGAGCCAGAGGTTTTCCCGTAGGATGGGGGACAGTGATGGAGGGCATGTTTTCCTATGGCATGAGATATGCATGGGCAGAGTGCATGTTGAGACAGCTCTATCATTATCTGCATGATTGCGCATATATGTTTGGAGCTAGTATGTCAATAGGAGTGACAGTGTTACATGTATGGGCGTATGAGCACATTCCGGTGACGAGACCGGAGGGATGGGTGGCTAGAGCAGCAGGAGACCCATTTGCACGGATGTATAGAGGAGTGTTGACATATCGACAGCGCCAAGGTGTGGTATACTGGCAGCGGAGATTGGATGAGGTAGATAGATTTGTATGGAGGCCATGGCTGGGATGTGAGCAGTGGGAGGAGGAGGATGTGGAGCTTGTCTATGCTAGACAGGTGAGATACATTTTTGGACGCGGCGTGTATATTATAGAGTGCTATTTGCCAGAGAGAGCTTTGAGACAGTTTGGAGAGGCACAGGCAGTACCTGTAGGTGATGCTGTTTTTGGGAGGACGAGGCAAGAGGTGTTTGATTGGGGTCCAGAGGTTGTGGTTGACACAGCTTTGGCAGAGAGAGATGGATTGCAGCCAGTAGCATGGCAGTGGGGACAGGGTCCTACAGATCTAGGCACATTGCCAGAGTATGATGTATACTGGGCGACAGCGAGGCTGACTCGGTTGACACGAGATGGGGAGATAGGAGAGATTGGGATGGAGAGGCCAGTTTGGAGGAGATGACGATGGGCTCCACCAGCACAGGCAGTTGTGCCAGCTGCACCAGGGATACAGATGCCAGGGCAGGTGCCAGGTCAGCCTGCTATATTAGCACAGCCTCAGGCATAGGTTGTAGCAGGTGATGATGTTGGTATTCAGCAATTGTGGAGATGGATTAGAGAGGAGAGGAGATGGAGGCAGCGGGCACAGATGAGGCTGAGGAGAGTGGAGATGGATAGACATCAGGCCGTGATTAGTCTGCGGCATGCGAGAGCACAGGCACAGACCTATCAGGCGCAGCTGCAGTTGAGAGCACAGGGAGGAGATGGACAGGATGACGGTGCTCTAGCTAGAGTGACAGGAGGGAGAGAGATGCAGCTAGACAGCATGAGCAGATGATGAGACTTGAGCGAGACACTGCGATACAGCAGGAGCAGGCTATGAAAGCAGAGAGGGATGGTCTGCGAGCTGAGAGAGATAGGGCAGTGTAGCAGCTGCAGGGGATGACCAGTGAGCGAGATAGAGCAGTGGCTGCCTTGGGGACTGATGGAGCTACGATGTACTTGGCCACACAGTTGACAGCGGTACAGGCAGAGCTTCGGAGAGTGCAGGGTGAGGCTGAGTATTATAGAGGCTTATACTATGGAACTGTGCCGGCAGAGCAGAGACAGCCTAGCTTCAGGAGCAGATCAGGGGCTTCGAGTTCACGGAGGTCAGGTGGATCTTGATCAGTAGCCTCAGTGATGGGGCCACCGAGAGATGGAGGACCAGGTATAGGACCTAGTGGTGGTGGTGGTCAGGGTGAGGGAGCTGGCAGTAGTCACTAGGGCATACCTTGTGTATTTTGTATCATGATGAGGCCTAGAGCCGATTTTGTACATTCATTCTTTCAGGGCTCAGCTTGTATTGTAGACACTTGCATTTTGACACACATGTATATATATATATATGGCAGTTTTGGCGATCTATATGATGTTGTAATGGTTATGATGTTGATATTATGATGGCTATGCATGTTATGTGTATATTGTGATGAATGACATATGGATATTTATGCAAATGTTAATGGATGGCAAATGTGTAAATAGGTAAATGGTAATGATATGGATAGATGTATGCATATAGGTAGATGGTAATGAAAGATATATATGATGGACTTATGTATGGCTAACACACTGGTTTTTGCAGGAGCGGGAACATGGACAAAGGATGATGGAAATGATTGATCTTGGCTGAGTATGATGGAATGAATAGATAGAATGAATAGGTAGGATGATGATGGGCAGCTTTCAAGTAATTGCTCAAAATGAAAAGAAATGCAGTCCTTATGTTTGATATAGCATATGGATGTTATGCACCAGGGTATAAGAAGACCAAGGTGTCGAGGTATCCAATGCGCAACTAGCGTGTTACAATCTTGTCTGAACGCATGAGGTCAAGATGTTGAGCCAACATACACAAGATATGAATAACAGCTAGTGTTGGACTTTGACGCTACAAGCAATGGTTTGAGCTTATCTCCACTACACATAATGATAGCTTGTTGGTTATATGTATGGAGTTAGTCTTAACATAGAATAGTCTCAAATGCATAAGAGACTGTTTAGCTTCTCAAATGCATAAGAGACTGTTTAGCTTCTCAAATGCTAGAGATATTGATATGTAAGATGCTAATCCCAACACGTACAAGACACCAATACGCATAGGAAGAGAATAAGATCATCCCGCAAACACAACATACGAAAGCTATATGACCGTGCCCCAGTCCTTACTTCATTGCAACATACCAAGATATAAATAGTTCAAGGCAGTCTTGATTAGGCATAGAAAAGGGACAAAAGATAAATCAAAAGATAAAACAAAAGATACTGTCATCACGTTCTCTTGCCAAATTTTGGGTGCTCTTGGATAGATCAAGCTGGCGCCTTGTTAAGAGCAAAGCTACATCCTGTTGAAGGCTAAAGTTGTTGATAAACTGTTATAGCAAATGTTGGCTTAAGGCATGCGGACAAATAGCTTCTGGCGTACTTTTGATTGGTTAAAGTGCTTGAGCTTTCAATATACACATGGTTTGCTGCTTGTTTGAGCTAATCAAAGAGAAGAAGATGGATGAGGAAAGAAGATGAAGGAGATGGGGTGGATCATCTATGCTTGAGTACTGGAAACTTCCTTTGTATTCCAGACTCCCTACATACCCTATATCCATTGGATCAAAGCACATTTACGATGAAGATGAGACATGATGAATATGTAGTTCTGGGTTTTATTGATGATGTAAGTGATGAAAGATAGAAGGATTTGAGCTGAAAGATTGAAGGATGTTTAGAAGAAAGACGAAAGATGAATGATGAAAGGGACTATCGTCTTAGCCTGAATCAGAATGCTTCCTTCGCATCTCAGATTGCCTACATACCCTGTATCCACGGGATCAAGGCGTCAACGATAGAGCTGTATGTAGTTCTTATTGATGTCGCTAGTTGGTTGGATGTTTGATCAAGCGACGTTTGTTGCGATTGTTGGATGAACGTGGATAGATTGCAAAGATATGGGTCCTGGTTGCAAGTCGTTAAGTCACATTTGTTGTTGGATATGTGCCATGGTTGAAGTTGATAAGGTTTGTTATGTTGTAAGCTGAATTGTTTGATGTGTTATGAGCTAGAGATAACAGGATCCACTTCCAAATAAGACTCGACAAATGCCCCCAGTGCGGGATGAGGTTTATTATGCAGAAGCGACAAAGCAGAAAAGATGTGGCCAAGATGCTAAGGTGCCAAAAGATATAGATATCACGACAATGTCTCAAATATGATAGCTAGCATTGGCAAAGACAAGGATGAAGATGAAAGGTTATGTGTGGGATTGCGATATGGCTTATGATTATGGCTTATACAGGATGAAGTGGGGAAATATGATCAAACGAACCAAACAGATGAGGGAAGCTGGTCACTACACATAGCACCTGTTTGCCAGGTTTTCACTATGGTACTTATCCAAGGCGCCTGTTTACCAGGTTTTCACCAGAGGACGGATTATTTATCATATATATATATTTTTTGTTTTTGTTTGTTTTTGGTTTTTTTTTTTTTTTTTTTTGCTTTTTTGCTTTTTTTTTGGTTTTTTGGGGATAGTTGAGATTTATGGATAAAACTTCTTGAGATGAATGCTGTTGACTGGTTCATCCAAGGGAATGCCTTCTGGTGTTGACAGAGTGTATGCACCTGATCCATAGACTGCTGTGATAATGAAAGGACCAAGCCAATTGGGTTCAAACTTGCCCTGTTTCTCTCGATGTTGTTGATTCCTTTGGTTTTCTTTAAGGACAAGGTCGCCAACTTGAAATTTGTGTTCTCTGATCTTTTTGTTGTAGCTGCAGCGTAGCCGATTTTGATAGACTTGAAGATGGTTCAATGCTGTAAGGCGGCGTTCATCTAATAGCTCAAGATCATGGAGTCTGGATACTCGATACTCTTCATCTGAGATAGTATGTTGCAAGGATATGCGCAAAGAGGGGATCTCAACCTCGATAGGCAAAATAGCTTCAGTGCCATAGACGAGAGCATAGGGTGTGGCTCCAGTGGGAGTTCTGATGCTTGTTCTATATGCCCATAATGTAGGATGTAGTTGTAGATGCCAATCTCGACCAGCTTCATTAACAGTCTTTTTAAGGATCTTGATGATTATCTTATTAGAGGCTTCAGCTTGACCATTGCTCTAAGGATAGTAAGGCGTAGAGAATCTATGTTGAATATGGAACTTGTTGCAAAGATCTCTAACCTCTTGGTTCTTAAAAGGCCAACCATTGTCTGTGACAATAGCTTGAGGAACTCCATAACGGCAGATAATGTAATGTAGGATGAATTTGGCTATTTGTTTACCTATGATATAGGTCATTGGTATGGCTTCTACCCACTTCGTGAAGTACTCAGTGGCAGTAATAATAAACTTATGACCGTTGGATGAAGTAGGATGAATTTTACCTACGAGGTCAAGTCCCCATTGCGAAAAAGGCCATGGAGTGACAATAGGCTGAAGCTCATGTGTTGGTGCATGTATTAGATCTCCATGTTTCTTACATTGTAGACATCTCCTTGCAAATTGTTGTGCATCTTTTTCCATAGTTGGCCAATAGTATCCTGCTCATAGAAGTTTCTTAACAAGGCTAGGGCCAGCAGAATGCGAGCCGCATACACCTTCATGTACTTCACGTAAGGCCATTTTTGCTTCCTCAGAATCAAGACATCTAAGAAGGATACCATCAAGACTCTGGCGATAAAGGGTGTCTCCTAAGATAGTGTAACGAGAGGCTCGACGGATAAAGGTTTTGCGCTGGGTGTTGGATAGTTGAAGTGGAAAGGTTTGATGGCGAAGATACTCATATATATCCTTGTACCACGACAAGTTGGGACCAACAATTTCACATATAAGCTCAGATTGTGGAACTTCAAATGCTGGGATCAAAAGCTGTTCAACCAAGAATTCACATTTATAGGTGTTAGATGGCATGTCTAAAAGAGATCCAATCATAGCCATGGCATCTACTGCTCTGTTTTGTAGTCTGGGAATTTGCTCAAAGGTAATATCCTCAAAATATTTCTTGAAATCATCCACCATTAGCTTATATGGGAGAAGCTTTTCATCTTTTGTTTGATATTCGTCTAAGACATGTTTGATAACCAGCTGAGAATCACCAAAGACTCATAACTGTTTGATAGCCCATTGTACTGCCATGCGCAAGCCTGTGATTAAAGCTTCATACTCTGCTATGTTGTTGGTACATGGGAATGCTATTCTGTATGATTTAGGTATGCAATCTCCTTGAGGGGTGACAAACAAGATACCTGATCCAGAACCATGTTGTGTGTATGATCCATCAAAGTATAATTGCCATCATGCTGGAGAATTCAAATTAAACAATCCTTCATCAAGAAATTCTGGATATATTGGCTGAATATCTGTGATGGGTGCTGCAGCTAATTGATCAGCAATAACTTGTCCTTTGATAGCTTTGCGGTTCACATATTGTATGTCAAATTCACTTAAGATCATAACCCATTTGGCTAATCTCCCTGTGAGAAGGGCTTTTGAAAGGAGATACTTGAGGGGATCCACATTAGAGATGAGATTTGTCATTTGGTTCAGCATATAGTGTCGCAACTTTAGGGAAGCAAACACTAATGCTAGACAAGCTTTTTCCATGAATGAGTAATTGAGTTCATATCCCACAAGGGTTCTGCTAATGTAGTAAATGGCTTGTTCTTTGCCTGAGTCATCATGTTGAGCTAGAAGGGCACCCAATGCTGCGGTTGTTGATGATATATAGAGCAGTAATGGATGATCAGGTATCGGAGGTACTAACACAGGAGTTGTTGCCAAGTATTCTTTTATCTTATCAAAAGCCTGTTGACACTTTTCATCCCACTTAAAAGGTTCACCCTTACGAAGAAGATGTTGAAAAGGATGACATTTATCTGCTAGTTGTGAGATAAATCTGCGGATAGATTGTAGCCTACCTTGTAAACTGCGAAGCTGTTTGAGATTCGTTGGTGGAGGCATTTCTATGATAGCTTTTACCTTAGCTGGGTCCACTTCTATCCCTCGTCGAGACACAATATATCCCAACAGTTTTCCTGATGTTACACCAAATACACACTTCTTTGGGTTTAGTCTGACTTGGTATTTTTCTAATCGATCAAAGATTTGTGCCAATACTTGTAGATGTCCTCTTGTCTTGGATTTTCCCAGGATGTCATCAACATAGTCTTCCATGATAGTATGAAAAAGGTCATGAAAAATAACTGTCATGGCTCGTTGATAGGTAGCTCCAGCATTTTTAAGACCAAAAGGCATTACAACCCAGCAATATGTGCCCCAGGGACAAATAAAAGATGTTTTATCTTGGTCTTCCTCTGCTATTCAGATTTGATTATAACCTGAAAATCTGTACATCGAAGATAGCATTTCATGTCCTGCTGTAAGATCTACAATGTTGTCTATGCTTGGTAGTGGGAAATCATTCTTAGGACAAGCTTTGTTAAGATCTCTAAAGTCTGTGCAGCAACGAACACGTCCATCTGGTTTTGCGACAGGTACCAAATTTGAAACCCATTCTGGATAATCAATAGGCTTTATAAATTTTGCTTCTAACAGTTTCTAAATTTCTGCTTTGACCAATAAGGCAACTTGTGGATGCATTTTGCGCAATTTTTGTTTGACAGGCTTTGCATCAGGAGATACTGCTAAATGATGTACCACAAGCGAAGGATCTAGACCTGGCATGTCTGCATAAGTCCATGCAAAATTTATAGCTCTTCTCAGAAAAAATGCTATGAAGTTTCTTCGTTCTTGCTTTGATAGTGATGCTGCCAAAAAAGTAATCTTCGGATTCTGTTTTGTTCCCAAGTTCATGTCTTGTGATTTTTCAACTAGCACAGTTGATTTTTCATGGTAATCAGTGACAATAGGAAGATCAAATCCCTCATCCTCAGGCACCTCAGAGAGGTTTTCACCTTTGGATACGTCCTTTATTTTAACTTTTTCACGGTCAAGAGGTGCCTTTTGGTTTTCACCTAGTGACCTATTTTGTTGGAATTTGTTTATTTCACTTTTGCGACTGAAGGATTTGATACTTCCGCCAAAATATGCTAGTTTAGGTAAATCCATCATGAAACCTGCTTTATGATCACCCAATGGAATACTTTGTCTCAAACCCATGAATTCTGCAATGGCTTCGTCATTTTCAAATGTATCTAATATCGATGCCCCCTGTTGGTCCCAATCGATGAGGTCAGGATATACGAGTGAAAGGCTAATGGAGGAATCATGATGGCTAGAAGAGGTTGCAAAAAACATGAAGATGGAATGTTCTTGAAAAAGGTCGGTGATATGAAGGGAGGAGTCATCGATAGTATCTGAATTAGAAGTCTCTCCTACCGAAGAAGGTCCAACGTCAATATCAGAAATACACTTAATGTCTTTGGGTCGCGGTACCTCCGGTTGGTAACCAAGGCCTTGCTTATTAAACTTCTTAGACACAATAATAGGCTCAGTAGGTCCTTGTTCCTATGATCCCAAGCCGTCATGTCCTTTATAGCCCATGTTCTTTATGATACGAAACCCATTGTTGTATCGCTCTACTTCAAGTTGGACTTGGTCATTTTCATCAAAGAATATCCAAGAGTTGATGTCCTCAATGTCTTCATCATCCAAGAAACCACCTTTAATGAATACTGTAGGGGGAGCTTTGATAACAGCAGAGGATGAAGTTGGCTTGGATGTAGAGGGCTTATCGTGGGATTTAGGAGATAATGGAAGGGTACCAACGCAATAGGACTCTTGTAATTTGTATTCACCAGGGCCATGTTCGGTATATTTGATATGGAGGTTGGAAGCAGCTTTGCTAGATGAGGGCTTGAGAAGATCGGATGGGTTGATATAGGATGAAGACGGATATGCCTCGGTGTTGATAGGAATGCGATTCAGACTCTGATATTTAGCTTGAAAGGCACGGCAAAACTCAAATGGATTGGGATCAGCTTGAATGGTAACCTCAACACCCTTATGTGGAAATTTAAGGCATTGGTGGTATGTAGAGAGAACTACTTTAAGGGTATGGATCCAAGGGCGTCCAAGGATGATGTTGTAAGGAAGATCAATATCAAGGACTTGACAGCGAGTTTCTATAATGACCGGCCCAACTTGAATAGGCAATAAGATAATCCCTTTGGTATCTCTTTCAGCGTCATCATATGCTCTGATGGTAATAACCTTGGAGGTGTCAACATCTTTCTCAGAATATCCCAATTGCTTGATAAGTTTTAAAGAACATATATTAAGACCAGCTCCCCCATCTATCAAGACTCGTTTGATACGGCGTTGTTTAACAAATACTTCAATATGGAGGGCTTCGTTGTGTGACGGATGAATGGAGGGCTGAAGATCTTTGTCGGAAAAGGTCAAATGACAAGGGGTTGCAATGCTAGCGACCATAGATTGGAATTGTGTGATATTAATATTATTAGGCACCGAAGACTCTTGTAAGGCTTTATCAAGGATAGCTTTATGTGTGGGGGATATGCGGAGCAGCCCAAGAATAGATATGTGTGCGGGTGTTTTGCTAAGGTGATCTAAGAGGTTATAGTCAGAGAGAGATCGAGGAGGATGGGGAGGTACTCCTTGAATAGTAACTCGACCTCTTCACGTGGTTACGGCACAATCAGGTGCTCTCCCTTGGACGGTAATGGTAGAAATGTGAGCATGGTCAATGCGGCCAATGGTAGATGATGCATAGTTATATGGAATAGCATTTCCAGCTTGAAGGTTATTTGTCTGATCATGAGATGGAAGTGGATTCTTGAAAGTCTCTAGATCATAGTTTGATGTTGATTGTTGAGCAGGTTGAGCTCTTGAAGGTGTGACGTTGATTAAACCTTGATCAATGCAGTCTTGGATAACATGTTTTAAGCGCATACAACCATTTGTTTTGTGCTCTTTAACTCGATGGTAATCACAATACTCATTTTCTTTGTACCAAGGAGCTCGAAAGAGTGGTTCGCCATTTGGTGGTGCATCGGGTAGAATAATATCTCCTGCTTGAAGTAGCTTTTGAAGAACAACTTCCATGGGTTCCACTAATGGTGTAAATTGTCGATGTGGATTGGAAGTTTGGCGTTGGTTTCTTCGTTGTGGAAAAGGCTGTCTTGGTGTAGAGGCTGCTTGAATGTTGATAGGAGCTCTCATAGTTTGAATATTCTTCGCCTCTACAATACCATCATTGACAACATTCTTGTTCTTGTTCCAAAAGTGAGACTTATCATTGGAATTTTGGGGAGAATCTTTGTTGTCACGAAAGATCTTGATAGTGCCCTTGGCAATTAAGGCTCGTTCAATAATAACTCCTTTGGAAACTAGTTCATCAAAGGTGCTAGCACTCTGCAATTGTAGTTGGAATGACAGCTCAGGATGAAGATTTTGAACAAAGATGTCAAGCTGTTGTTTCTCAGGTATTTCCCATGATAATTTGCTAGCCATATTACGCCATCGTTGGGTAAAAGCAGAAAAGGGTTCACCATTGCGCTGTTTGGTATTGACAAGGTCATTCATGTTTACCTCATGTTCAATGTTGAAGGCAAAGTGTGATCAAAATTTGTTTGCTAATTCCGTAAAAGATTTGATGCTCGGGGGTAAATGAAAAAACCATTCAAGAGCTTGTCCTGCTAAGCTTCGAGGAAATAGTCTCAAAAGATACGTATCGTCATAAGAGACATCAAGACATGCTACAAAAAAGGCTTGAAGATGGTCTTCCGGATTCCCTTTCCCTTTGTATTTATCAAATTGTGGGATTTCAAAATGTGGTGGAAAAGGTATCATATTAAGAGACTTGTCAAATGGATATGCGCATATGTTTTCGAGAGAAAAAGGTTTCTTGCCTTGTCCTACCCTTTCATCGATCATCTGTTGAACATCTGCTGAAGATAATTGTTGTTGTTGCAAAGGGGGTGGAGTATGGTAGGAGATATATTGTGGTTGCGGTTGTGGGATATATGGAGTTGTGACTGTTTGTTGCGGTTGTGTACCCACAATGTATGTCAAAGGATTGGTATGCAACACGTATGTGTTGGAGGATTGTTGTCCTTGAGACACAAGCGGCAATTGGGTGTGCATCACATGGGAAGTGGATAGTGGATTGATAGTAGCGAATGGTTGGGAAGCTGGGATTTGATTCGTGACATGGTAAGTAATGGAGGGATTGGTAGATACGACAGAAACATTTGGATTTGTATTTTGGACGATATGAGGATGGGAATGTGTCATAGGTTGGGTGACAATAGGAACGCTTTAGGTAGCATAGGATGGATTGATGGTGCGTGAAGGATTGGAAGAATATGATGACATAGATATAAGTTGATCAACATAAGCGATCTTATTGTTTGGATTGGCTTGAGAAACGGGGGGATCACTCATGTCAATGAGACTAACGTTGGGATTATATGATAGCATGGAGGTATTAGCAGTTGGTATATGGGATATGGTATTCGTATGAGAGGTAGTAGATTGTAATGGGTGTGAAGCGTGGACAACATGTGTTGTTGGAGTGGTTTGAGAGGTTTGCACACTATAATACATGGGAATAGCTTGTGATGCTCAAAGTATTTGCGCTTGTGTTACATGGACAGCTTGTGTTACTTGAGGCATGGAAACAGTCATGGTAGAAGGAGAGATATGTTGAGGAACATGGAAAGGTGGAATGTTGAGATTTTGTGACATGAGAGGGAGCACATTGGTGGGCACTATCAATGGTTCTAAAGTATGCTCCGATCGTGGTAGCTCAAATGAAGCTACAATAGGTAATGAGGATGATGTTTGCGATGTAATAGGAGATGAAGTGACTATAGTAGATGGTCTATTCGCAACAACAGCAGTAGTGTTGGGATCTTGCTCTCTAATAGCGGATATGTCAAAGTCCTTTGGTAGTTTAGCACCCATGCAAGCAAGTTGGAGAAAGCAACGATCAAGCTCAGATATCATGAGTTTCTCAACTTGGTCCCATAGATAGGTATCTTGGAATTCTGATGAGTTGTCTTGAGATTGTTCTTCGAAAGTTTCCAAGGATGGTGGAGGTTGCATTCTTTGTGAAGATGACTCACCAATAGTGTATCCTTGAGGTATAAACATATGAGAAGGCATACTAGTTGTGAATTGAGTTGCGTCCTTAAGAGGTGTTGTGAATTGTTTCATCTCAGCTTGCAATTTGGCTTCCATTTCAGCTTTCAATTTGGCTTCTATTTCAGCTTGATATTGACTCCTAGTTTGAGGCATGATGTTGATGATGAAGGTGAGCTTGTCAAAGTTTTGAGACCCAAAAGATGATAGTTGGCTAGTTGGTTGATTGGTTGTTGTTTTGGTTTGCTGGTTTGGCTAATTCACTTGGTTGATTTTGTTTTGGCTAAGTTGTTGTTTAGTTGTTGTTGGTTGTCCCTAGAGGATAGCTCAAACACTCAAGGGAAAGATTATTTGTTGTTGATGTTTGTTGGAGCTAAAGCTAAAGGATGTTGTTTGTTGAAGCTAAAGCTAAAGGATGTTGTTGGCTGAAGCTAAAGCTGAAGGATGTTTGTTGATTGAAATGATTGGGTTGATGTCTGATTTGCTGGTTGGGGTCTCAAAAGGATGGAAAGCTCATGAGTTGTGATTGATTGATAAGCTCAAAAATAGAAGACAAAGTCCAGGTATTTGCTGTTGATCAAAGAGAAGTCTGAAAGCTGATGTTTAAGACTCAAGAAAGCTAGACTTGTGGCTAATTTAGCTGAGGGACTGGGGTTTGTAGGTATTTTAGCTACAAGTGACTGATGATAGCTCAAATGCGACTCAAAGGATTCCAAAGGCGATCAATGATAGCTCAGATGCGATCTGGTTTAGGCTCAACAGAGAATGACAGTGTTAACCAAAAGCGAATGCTATGCCAGAGGCGACGACTGTTGGTTCAAAGGTGATTTCCTGTTGATCAGAGGCGACTCAAATATCCCTAAAGGTGACAGTCTGTTGTTCAAAGGCGAGCTCGTTCAGGCATAAGGTGACTAACTGCGGCTTAAAGGTGACCTGGTTCAATCAAGATGCAATCAACTGTTGTTCAAATGCGATTTGGTTCAGGCTATAGGCGATCATCTGTGGTTTAAAAGTGATTCTGTTCAAGAAATATGCGGGCAGCTGTTGTTTAAAAGTGACACAGGTCAGACTAAAAGCAAATTATTACAGTTCAGAAGCGATGTCTACAATCTGTGCGAGCAGTTTAGGTTCAAAAGTGACTGTGTTTGTCCAAAAGTTGTCTAATTTTGTAGTTTTTCAGCAAGAAAATAGTGATAACAGTCACTCACACTCACAACAAGCACAAACTGATACAACCTAGGCTAGGATAGGACAGTATCCGTTGAATCCCCTAGCTGCGCCTATTCAAAGCGGGTAGCTCCAGGATCTTGGTAGCACTAGCTCCTCCTTACATTTGCACACACTTCTCACGCATACCAAGATCTAGGTTTCTTATAAGGCTTGACCCTCTCCAAACCTTTAGATTGTCCCTGCTACCTTGGCTAAGAACCACATGAATCGAGGCCGCTTCAAGGGTTTTGCCCTCTGCATCAACAGATAGAAGGTTTTTGGCTACTACACAAAGTTGCTAATAAGGGCATCCGTTCAGGTGGCTATACATGCGGCAGCGCTACTCTCCATTATGGAGTCTCCCAGCCTCCAAGGGTTGCGCCTTGGAGGGTTTTGGGGGAGGTTGGCTGTCGGTATAACGCAACAGCACCCGTTGTTTGTGGCTTTTGACACAAACACTTTTCTTATATAGCGGTTCAAAAGGACTTGGCTTTAGCCCGTTACCGCTTGGGTTGTATCCCTTCTCACACCGGGAAGGCAGGCCCTCTAAAGATAATGACAAGTTCTCATACACCCAAGATCCATTTGATAGGCAAGGGGAGAGGATACTTTTGTCATTAAATTTGGGTTACAATCAGGCACATGCAAGCAATCAAAAAAGATAAATCAAGCACGGAGCAAACAATGATTCATTTTAAGCACCAAGCCCAAATATGCCTAATTTAGTGAAAAAAACACAAATCTTGGACCGATCGAACCTGCAACAGATATGTCAGTAGTTTGATAACCTCCTTTCTTGGACAAA
Organism: Cunninghamia lanceolata; assembly: GCA_027924645.1. Taxonomy (NCBI): domain Eukaryota; kingdom Viridiplantae; phylum Streptophyta; class Pinopsida; order Cupressales; family Cupressaceae; genus Cunninghamia; species Cunninghamia lanceolata. The sequence goes on along the minus strand of BSBN01000112.1, from coordinate 15,698,057 downwards.
TCGATAAGATGCTGCGCAAATACCTGATTAATAGCCAAAAATTGAACTGGAACTGAAACAGATTTGAAAACAACTAAACTTACTAGATGCGATTCACTGCTGATCAAAAGCGATCTTCATTATACCAGAGGCGAAAGACTGCAGATCATATGCGATGCAGAAAATACAGGATGCGACATCTGTCAGCTCATAAGCGATGCGTATTAGCCTAAGGCGATCAATTGAGGGCTAAATGCGAAAAGTATCTGCAAAACACAGTCAAAAACCCTAGTCTAACAGGCGAGCATTATCAGTCCATAAGAGATCCCAATGAAGTCAAACGCGGCCTCTGTCGACTCATATGCGATCCAGATACACCCAGAAGCAACCTGTTGCAAGACAAAAGCGACCTGTATCTGCAAAAAAAAGTCTAAATCCTAACCTGCACAGGCGATCACTCTCAGTTCATAAGCGATTCAGATCAGTGTGAAAGCGACTACTGTCAGATCAAAAGCGATGCAAACATGTGCAAAAGCGGCCACTGTTAGATCAAAAGTGATGTGAATGTGTACAAAAGCGGCCACTGTTAGGTCAAAAGCGGTAAATACAGTCCAAAGCAATCGCAATCAGTACTAAAATCACAGGCAAGCCTTTTAAAAACAAAAGCGATACGATTTTACCATAAGCAACGACTGTCTGGTTAAAGGCGATCCAGAGAGGTAGATGCGGCCTATTCCAGCTTAAAAGCGGCGCAGAGATTCAGAAGCGGCAGATTTTCTTTCATAAGCGACCGGAATTTTCTGCAAGCACCTGCAAAATCTGATCTTCAAAGAAAACAACTCCAAAAAATGAAGTCAATCAAGGACGTGAGTCCCACCGGGCATGCCAAAATGTGATAGGTGAAAGTCAAGTGTAGAAGATCAGACATAGTCATGAAACCCTAACCCTACCATCATCAAGGAATCTAACCTAAATGAAATCAAAGAGCAATGCAATCCAAGCATAACATCACCTAGACCATGCGATTCCTTGTTTGAGGGATGTGGACTGCTTCTTCAACAATGAACAATTACAATGCTGAAAGCTACCATGATGGATGATAAAAGCTCAATTGGGTAATCAGATGCTCAAGATGATAATGTAGGTGCTATATGATTGCTGGATATGATTGCTGGATATGATTGCTGGATGTCTCATATGGAGTGAGAGGGTGTTTATATAGGACTTAGCCAAGATCAATCAACGGTGGAGATTCAGAGGCTATGTGAATGGCTATGATTGAAAGTTACTAAATTTAGATTCCATTAATTGTGCATGTGAAGGATATGAATGAAAGTTGTCTTACAACACATGATTGACTGGACAAGTGTTGGAATGTGATAAATGATAAGAGCTTAATTCAAATAAAATATTTGAATTAGTTGGGATATGAGTTGGATATTAATTAAATAAATTAAATTTATTTAATTAATAGGATAAATGAATAAAATGGGATCAGATATGATGTGGAAATTAATTAAATAAATAAAATTTATTTAATTAATTGGCTAAGCGGATGAAAGGGTATTGAATGGGGTTTTAATTAAATAAATAAAATTTATTTAATTAATTGGCTTAATGATTTAACAAGGTGTTGCTAGATATGAACAAAGTTGGGACAAATTTGGGTGTCTACAATTTCTAATTTGTAGAAAAATGCCTTACCATGAGACGGGACTTGGTGTCGATGAACAAGGTGTTACAAAAGCCCTTCCAGTTGATCCTACATCTCCCAAGAAATATGCTCAATACTTCAGTTTAGGATATGCTCCACTGACTGTGACAATTCGTGGACCAGTTAAAACCTCGGTCCAGCTAATGGAATCCTCTTCTAGTGTCGAAAACATCACTCTAAGTGTCATCATAGATTCATAGGAAGATCTTGATCTTTCATGCATCTTCCCCAACAACACCATTCTCTTTATTGACCTCCCCCTCATTCATCCCAAGTTCATTGCTTGGGATTGTCAAGGACCCCTGCCTGTCGATGTATTTTCACACGATAAGGCCCTCTCCACATTCCTAGAGCTCTATGACACGTCACAGTATGACATATGCTTACATGTCGATGCCTATTTTGGGGAAGAGGAGATCCTTAGTCCAAAAACCCAAAAATAAAAAAATATAAGATCGTCCCCTAGTGAAAACCTCTCTAAGGCACTTTTAGACACAAAAGAGAAAATTAAAGAAGTATCTCTTAGTGAAAACCTCTCCAAGGTGCTAGAAGATGAGGATCTCCATCTTCCCCCATACCATCCTACTGGCAAGACCATTCCAACATTCTGATTGAAGGCACCCAAGAAATCAACCTTGGCATGCAAGAGTTGCCCAAGCTCACACATCTAGTAGAAAGTCTCAAAACTAAAGAAAAATCCAACCTCTCCATAGTGCTTCATGAAGCACCTAATGTGTTCACTTGGTCCTACGCCGACATGCCAGGATTGGATCCATCCTTGGTTGTTCATCATCTTGTGGTAAATCTCAATGCAAAACCTGTTAAGCAAAAGCTCCATAAGATTACTTGTCAAAGAAGAGCTACAGAAGCTATTAGATGTCAGCTTTATCTACCTGATTGACTATCCAGAATGGGTCTCCAACATTGTTCTAGCTGATAAGAAACTTGAGGGCATCCGTTGTTGTACAGACTTTCAAGATTTTAACAAGGCATGTCTGAAAGATGATTTTCCACTCCCCAACATTGACATGATTGTAGATCTCATAGAAGGGCATGATATGCTTTCCCTCATGGATGGCTTCTTCGAGTACAATCAAATCAGAATCAGCCCCAAAGATCAACATAAAATAACTTTTACTTATCCTTGGGGCACGTATTGCTAGCAAATCATGCCCTTTGGCATAAAGAATGTGGGGGCAACCTATCAATGTGTAATGACTAACATCTTCCATGACATAATACAAAAGATAATGGAAGACTATGTAAATGATCTCCTAGGGAAATCTAGAACCAAGGAAGAACATCCTAATGTCTTGTGATAGATCTTTGCATGCCTCAGAGAGTACAAGCTTCACCTCAACCCCAAGAAATGTGTCTTTAGCATAACATCAAGAAAACTCTCAGGGTTCATTGTTTCTCGTAGAGGCATTAAGGTGGATCCTACTAATGTCATGGCTATAATAGAAATGCCTCCTCTAAAGATGGTCAAATAGCTGTAAAATCTCCAAGGCAAACTATAGGCTATACGCAAGTTCATCGCTCAACTCACAGATAAATGTCATCCCTTCGCCCATTTGCTTCGCAAAGATGTACACATTAAATGGGACCAAAATTGTCAGTAGGCATTTGATCGCATCAACCTGTGTGTCTAGCTTCACCACTGGTCCTAATGGCACCTATCCCTAGAAAACCCCTGTTATTATATATCAGCAACTTTAGTAGTACTAGGAGCAATTTTAGCACAACAAGATGATACCAGATGCGAAAGGGCTATATACTACATTAGCAGGACTTTAGTTAGCTATGAGCTTAACTACATCCTTATGGAGTGTGCATGTCTAGCTATCATTTTTTTGTTCCCAAATGTTACGACACTACATTCTATGTCATTCTATCAAGCTCATCTCTAAAGTTGATCTTCTCAAGTACTTGCTTTCCAGGACTTCACTCACAGGAAGAATGGCAAAATGGGTCACATTGTTGAGCAAATTTGGCATTGAGTATGTTGATAGAAAAGCAATCAAAGGACAAGTTGTAGTGGATCAGCTGGAGGAAGCACCCCTCATAGATTATCAACTGCTATCCATTGATTTTCTAGACAGGTCCATCTTAACCATGACAGAATCGATAAACTAAAAACTATATTTTGATGGATCATTCACCAATCACGGTTCAGGGCTAAGGATACTATTGGTTACCCCACAAGGCGGTTACATCTCCAAATCTTAAAGACTTTCTTTCCCATGCATGAACAATGTATCCAAATATGAAGCTTTGATCATTGGTCTCAAAACAATAGTACAATGGAATATCTTGCAGCTACAGGTCTATGTAGACTCCCAATTGATCATCAAACAAGTGAATAACAAGTTTCTCACCAAGGATGAAAAGATAGTGCCCTATAAGAAAATGGTTGATGAATACAAGATATTCTTCACCCACATATAGTTTGAGCAGGTACCTCACCTTCACAACAAAGTAGCTAGTACTATTGGTACCCTCTTGGATATGCCTCAGGATAGTCATCAGTGTGAGTTTCTTGTGGAATAGTTCCTAATGCCAGCATATCATGTCACTGAGTCAGAATTTGTGTGTGAGATTGTTGGTCTAGAAAATCCTTGGTATCACAACATCTACACCTATCTCCAACATCACACTTTCCCTCCAAAATCCACCTGTAAACAACAACGATCCCTCATTCACCAAACCACTTACTACACTATCCTTATCGACACCCTCTATTTTTGAAGCTATGATGGCACTCTCCTTCAATGCTTAAACATGGAAGAAGCTTCCCTTGCCTTACACGAAGTCCATGCGGGTATCTGTAGAGCACACACAAGTGGAATTGTCCTAGCCAAGAAACTCTTGCCTACTGGATATTATTGGCCTACTATGGAACATGATGCATGTGAGTACGTGAAGAAGTGTAAGCCCTATCAGCAGCATGGGGATCTCATTCATGCTCCCTCTCAGGCATTTCAACCTATCACCACACCATGGCCTTTATCTCAGTGGGGCCTAGATCTCTTTGGTAAAATCCACCTATCCTCCTTTGATTGACACAAGTTCATTATCATCGCTACTGAATACTTCACTAAGTGGGTTGAAGCCATTCCTCTCACTCTCACCACAAGAAACCAAATCACCAAGTTCATCCTTTACCATATCATCTATCGTTATGGTATACCATCTACCATTGTTACAAACAATGGTAAACCTTTGAAAAACCATAATGTTCGAGACCTTTGTGAAAAATTCCACATCCAACATCACTGGTCTACTCCCTATTACCCACAAGGTAATGGTCAGGCTGAGGCAACTAACAAAACCCTGCTCAAAATTCTCAATAAAGTTGTTAATGAAACTGGTTGTGATTAGCACCTCTATATCAATCTCATCCTTTGGGCCTATTACACTAGTATCCGCACACCTATAGGAGCTACACCATACTCCCTAGTCTTCATATCCAAAGCTATCATGCCAATAGAGATCGAATTGCTCTCATTGCGCATCTCCTTGCGTAATGTTATCATTGATGAAGAATATCATGTTGCACGCCTCCAAGAACTCAAGCTATTAGATGAATGGCACCTCAATGCCCTCAATCACCTCCAATCATACCAAAAATGGCTTCGCAGATCCTACAACAAGAAGATCTATGCTAGGAAATTTGCAGTAGGAGACTTGGTCCTGAAAGAAAATCAAAGGAATCTGTTTGAGCAAGAAAAGAAAGGGAAATTTGAGCCTAATTGGCTAGGACCTTATATTGTCACTGCAAAGTATGGCTCTGGAGCATACCGCCTCTCCACCCTTGAAGGAGAAGAACTTGACAAGCCTATGAACATTATTCACTTGACGTGGTTCCATAGTTAGTCCGCTAAATTCCTTATGAAGAAAATACAAAAAATGAAAAAAAATGAAAAAAAAAAATGAAAAATAGTAAAGAGAAATAATCCATCCTATGGTGAAAACCACTCCTTGTGGTACCTTGGATAAGTACCATGATGAAAACTTGCTTGCAGGTGTCATGTGTAGGTTCAACCTGAATCCATTGTTCAAACTACCTTCCCATCTTCATCCACACTATCCAATCCACATATCCCTTCATCTGAGCTTCGAAACAAACCGATCATCTGAGCTTCTGTTGTCCATCATTCCCAAAATATCTCCCATCTCCCAACATTTAATCTCCATCTTTCCATGCCATATATTTCCACCACCATGTCACTCACCTAATCCTCTCATCCACCACAATCCTTGGTCCCTTTGATAGTTTTTACATAACCCTCATGGCTATGAACCACCATTTCACATCATCAAGCAACATACCCACCTTACATTGTTCATCACTACCCCCTACCTATTGTGGTCCTTATACCATGGTACAATCAGAAAATTGACATCCACATCCTCTAAAACAAACCTCATCATTCTACATGAACCAATCCCTATCCTTACATCATCAATTCTCCCAGAACTACATATCATCATCACCCACATTATAATGTGCCTTGATCCCATGGATACAAGGTATGGAGGTAGTTGGGAATATGAAGGAAGTATCCAATACACAAATACATACGATGTACCCATCCAACCCACTTGGATGGTCCCACTTTCCTGAGCTTGTTGATTGCACTTGGTCTATAAATGATACACTTGCTAGGCATCTTGTCAAAGCATAACAATCCCACGAAAAATCTTTCACCAAGAGATTAGATTTTTCATAACTAGTAGCCTATGTCCCCCACCTATCCTTAGTTATCTAAATCTATAATTGATTCTTGTCCTAGGATACATCCTTCCTATAATGGACAAAATCATCAATCCTCCATCCATCCTTTAGCAAGAGATACAATGGCTGTGTGTTTTGGGTCAGTCAATTTTTTTGTCTTTGATTTTTATTTTGTGCACCATTCCTAGGTTGTTTCAAAGTTGTCTTGATCTCATTATATCATGGCATGTGGCAAAAAATCCAGAATGGGGCATTGTTGTTGCTTTCATATGCCATGCTTGTGGGAGGTTCTCATTACTCCATCTTAGTATTCATATCTTGTGGATCATAGGGTCAGTTCTAGCATATTAATCCCCTTTAACATCTAAGGTTCTTCATATCTTTTGTGTAATAAGGACTTATGCTATGAGTCCCCTTCCCTCATCTAGATAGGATTATACTATGGTGGGCATGTATGGGTTCATCCTATTGTTTACAGTGTCATGTCTTATGCACGGATGCCTTGCCACCTTGGTTCCACATACTCTGGTGCATAACATCCTATGCTATATCAATAGTAGCACTCAATTTTTTATTGGCACAATTCTTAATATAATGTAATCCCTTTATCCTACACATTTACATCTACACTCATCACCCCATCCCTCTACTTTTGCTTCAAGATTTATCCACGCTAACATTTCCATCACCCCCTACTTTCTACTAACCCATATCCCCCTACCATCTTATGACCATTTTTTTGAGGGACCTATTTGCGTATCATGATCACTCACCTCATCGCCTTATTGACCCCTACATATCCATCCTCATGCATCACCCTGCATCACAAACATGTTGGTCCAACTATAATTATTCAAGTATCATATACATCACATATCCTTCACCCATAAATAACCGTACATCCTCCATCACAAGCACGTTAGCATCACACATCCATACATCCATCATAATACATCCTACATCCAAACACAAGTCAAGTTCTAACATCTCATATCAAAACCATCATAACTGCATATAAATCGATACATCCATCATATATAACACAACATAAATCCATACATCCAAACATAACACATAATATGTCGATTGAACAATCCATCTCATATATATATATATATCAAAATGTGATCATGATACAAAATGTGGTCCTCAGACATGTCAAAAAATAATACATCATGCCCCTAAGTGGAGTTGTCCGTACTTGACTCAACTCGTAATGAATTCATTTGAGGAAGGGCCCCCACATCCTATTGTCCTGCCTATCTCGGTACCTGAGGAGGTAGCATATGTGCTACTACGCCTACCTGTAATGGTGAAAGCTGCTATACTGACCTCTCTGACCACCCTATCCTCCTAGAACTAGAAGCTCTAGATCTACTATAGTAGCTAGCCCTCTATCCTACTGGCACTATAGCCTCATATACTAACCTATAATGTTGTGCTTCCCTAGTAACCTCCTCTATCCACTACTACATCATCTCCTTCAACCCTACCCTCAATGCATGGAGAGCTTGATCTCTCTCATGTCCATACCTTTGAGCTAAGGCCTAACCCTGTATCACCTATGCCTATATGGCACCTATCTGTGTGGGCTCCCCCTGTAACTGGGCTATCTAGGCATCTCGCTACTGTACTACAGCCTGTAACTCTGTAACTTGTGCTTGTATGGCACCTATTTGTGCTAGCTCCCCATGTAAATGGGTTATCTAGGCATCTCGTTGCTGCATTACAACTTGTAATCCTGACACTTGCACTGTGCCACCATCTATGATCTATCCCTGTAATTGGGCCACTAGTCCCTCTCGCTAGACTAACTGTCCCTATAGCTAGGCTATCTGTCCCTATAGCTGGTGTATCTCCTCCTGTGTCCTGGCCAACTCTGATTGATCTACATCATCACCACCAACCCCATCACCTCTGCCATCACCTTCACCCTCTACATCCATCCCCTCTGCCTGCACCTCCTTCGCATCCTCCTCATCCTCATCAGAATTATTGATGGTGGTTTTAGCACACAACAATGTAGGTGTGATTGTTGGTATCACACCTCTCTTGAAAAAGGTATCCTATCCAAGATAGGACTACCCCAAGGATAATACAACTAAGTCTTAGCTTGCTTGGAATGACTCAATGGTATGTCTAGTTGTGCCAACAAGGGGTCTTACATAAAATGTAGGGTTTATAAAAGATGACAGCAATATGTATGCAGAAACCCTATGATACTTTCACCAGATTTGTAATGTAGATGCTGCTTATAACCTAACCTAACAAACTTGATATAAATAAAATGCAAAAGGAAAAGGAGAGAGAGAAGGGATAAGAGATCCTAAGTGATAGTCACAACTCAGTAAAATGCTGTAGATAGACAAATATTTTCAATAAACTATTCCTTCACCAAGATAGGAAACCCACAATGTTGCAAGAAATGATGCAATCTTCAAAGGATCCTTATGATTTTCAAATTGCATTCACTCATTAAACACCCAGACAATGGTACAACTTAACTAGTGGAGTGCAACCAAACTGCATTCAATGACAAGGCCTAGGCTAACTATACACAACAACTTACCATCAGTAAGCACTAATAGTATGGACCAAAGCATTCATCAGATATCTTAACATTTACCCATCATTGCAAAAGCACAACTAATTAAATTCAGATTGACATGAACCATGAAAACCAAAGAGGATAACACAAGAACACAAATTCTCAGCAACCTGCAAAACTTGCTTTGTATTGATCACAAATTGGCAGTCTCAGCAATTCAGTATCTAATCTTACTTGTTCCAATGAGAGAATGATGGCCCTTTTTATAGAAAAGGCACCATATCAAGTTTTTCAATGGACGGTGGAGATTAACTTAACACCAAGGGTCCAGATTACATGGCATTTAATGAAGTACAACAGTTTGTTACATTTTTAGATTTGTATTTGTCCTTTAGGAAAAAGACAAAATACATTGAATCTAGACAAAATACATTGAATCTAGACAAAATGGATACCCATTTGGTTGTTGTACATGAATAAAAGTCAATTTTCAAGGCCTAATAAAGCCAAAATAAAGTCACATGACACTTGAAAACTTGAGTTGATGTGGATTCACGAGATTTCAAGTGATGACTAGATCAAGGGGAATATGTGGCACATCTTTTATGAAAACATGTCCAACTGGATGCTTATTGGATTAATCTTTGATGACCAGACCATTGGGACAGCTATGAACAAGTGTGAACATGTCTTGGACATTGGACTTGATCTGCAAGAATTACCATGAAAGAAGCATGATCTTCAATGTCTTCCAGCTCCTAAGGCCTTCCTCCATCATCTTGGACATCATACTGACTTCCTTTTGTATGTGTAGTAGCAATTTGGTTGATAAAATGTCAATTCTGTATCTCTGGGTCAGCAGGGTACCTCTGTATGTTCATCCTTCCAAGATGGCTCCAGTTGGCTCCTTTGTCCTCTTAGACCTACAAGTGACAAGACCAAACATTAATTTCATCTTAAACAATCATTTCCCATCATTTTGAATCAAAATATGCCCATTTCCAGTCATGGATCAATCAAAAACAGTTCATTATCAATGTTACTTCCTTATAGACAACTTCATAAATCTAGTAATTTTGCATGTTTTCCTGAGTTTTTTATCATTTTCAAGTACCCATTTGGCCTATATATTGATTCAAGAAGTTTTTACGGTCATTAGAATCCATTTTCAAACTTTTATTTCATGTTTTTCTAGCCTTTTCTGTAAAAAACAAGATTTTTTGGGGTCACGGACTTTTCAAGTGTAGTGGCATTAATTATCATAAAACATGCCCAAAATCCACACAAACTTGGTAAAAAGATCCATCATGATGTGATAAATATATGTACAAACCAAATTCACCAAGAAAATCTAAGTTTCACCTTGAAAAACTTAATTTTCAGGCCAAAATACCAAAAAGCGTTGATTTTGGGGGTCACTAACCTTAGCGCTGATTTTAGGTATCACTGACTAAAAGTCAGTCGGAGCTGATTTTAGTGCAAGGTCAATCAGAGCTTATTTTAGCACAAAATGTAAAAGTACTACTTTTGAGCATCACTGACTTGCGCAGATTTCAGTGGGTACCAACTAAAAGTCAGTCGGAAACAATTTTCACGCAGGTCGGAGAGGCCTATTTTTAGTGTAGAATGCTCTGTGTAGCCAACAGGGAATTTGGTGCCATCAAACCTAGCGCGAGTTTTGAAGGTGTCCAACCAAAGTCAGTTGGTGGTGATTTTCGCGCAGGTCAGACATGGCCCTTTTTAGCGCTGCGAGGTTTTTCGAAGTGACCGACCTGCGCAAGTTTTAGCGCCAACTAACCTGCACGAGTTAAGTCGGTGGAAGGCCATTTCAACACAAGTCGATAAGGGTTGATTTTAGCATAGAGGTCGGTAGGAGGCAGTTTTGGCGCAAAGTGCAGTAGGGGCCATTTTTGGTGCCAGATTTTGAATTGGCCAGGGTGAAAGTATAATTTCTTATAATCTAAATATTTTTAAATATACCTTTAGGATATTTGAGATGGGTTCTAGATCCATAGGATTTCAAATGTAGATTCTAGAATTTTGAGGTTACACCAGATTTCAGACTTAGCCATTTTTTAGGGTTTTCAGGGTTTCAGACTTAGCCGAATCAGGGCTTCAGGACCATGCGTCAGAATGAATGTATATGAACCCCTTAGTGAAATCTTGTGAAATTTGACATGATTTTGCAACTCTAAGACCTGGAAACTAGGAACTTCAAAATGACACATCCTGTAGTAGAAATTTCAAAGGCAATATCTAGTGACATGAGATTTTGGAGCAAAGTGCAGTAATACCTAATTTTAGTGCAAAAGGAAACAAATGGCTATCTTTCAAGCACAAGACCACTCAATACACTTCCAAATCAATAATGCACCACGTCAAATGACTTCAAACATTGAAAATACTCAAATATGGAAGAAATCCAGCATTCTAAGCACCAGTTCACCCTCTCATTGTCATAAAGATGAAAGATTGAGACTCCAAGCCAAAGCAAAAGAGGAGGTCTCCATTGGCGAAATGGGCTATGTGTGCAAGGCACAACAAGAATCATCATCCTACTCCTCCTCTATTGGCGCCTCCTCTGGTGCTAAAAAACCCACTGGCACTATGAGTCTCACTGGCCTCTACCGAGCCCACCACTCCTCATATGTCATCATAGTCCCTACATCCACTACATCTCGTCTAGCATCCCATGCCTATGGCTAGAGTCCCTCAAACTCTGTTATAACCATCTGTGAATTAGGCACTAGTCCCCACCGCTGCTGCTCCTCCCATATCTATGTGAACATCGCACCTACCTGTGGTACATCCTGTACTAAACTGAACTATTTGATGAAGGGGGGTAACTCATAAAACACACAATAACAGAAATTGCACACAAAAAATAGAATGATATTTTATTAATATGGGAAAAATATTACATTACAGAAGCTCAAATACAATCAGAGGATAAATCCTCTATAGGCTGCAACACATTACAGCTCCCTCTCTCAAGACTCTAGAATCTTCAGCCTTCTGCAACCCCAAATCAACTAGGGTTTCTATTTTCTCACCTTTTCCTAACCCTACACCTTCCCCCTTAGCTCTACTACCCCAAGGGTTCCCAAAAATGGTCATATATAGCCCTTTTTGGCGGCCACTAGCTTAATTTTGAAATTTGTATCTCCCTCAAAAAATAGTGGTCAACTTCGTGGGGCCATCACTTTTGATCTGACTGTTGCAGTTTCAATTATAATATCTTTTCAGAAAGCTCTCGAAAAGACAATGATGCACAAGCAGTACTGATAGGTAGACTGTTGGGTTTCCCACCAAATTTTAGGCCCATCTGGAGCCTCTATGTGCCTCAAATTTGACTTTGAATATTTCAATAGGAATTTTAGAAATTAAAATTTTAATATCTCACAAATGGAAAATGATATTGAAGTAATTTCTTCACCATTAGCTTTAATTCACCATTCTAGAGGTCCGTGTAAGATTTTGTATCCAATCGTGCACAAATGCAAACTTACTAAAAATAGTAACCCTACCAAATTTAGCCCTTATTGAAAAGAAACAACACATATTTTATTTTTTTTGGTTGTTGCAAGATTGTTCTTACACCCTAGATGCTCCTGCATCAGACAACTGGGGTGATTTGAAAAGTGACCCTGTCACTTCTCATGAGTTAGAGGGAAACCAAATTGGTTAACCTCGGTCTCAGATAACCATGATGAATCTTCAACAGGCCTTCCTTTCCATTTCACCAAGTATTTTGTATACTGCATGTTTCTTGTACTCTTACCCACACGGCTATCCAGAATGCCCTCTATCTCCTCCTCTGAAGTAGATGTTGGAATGTCCCACTATGTTCCTTTATCAAGTCCATCATCATGATACTTTGTCAAATTTGAAATGTTGAACACTGGTGAAATATTGATGTCATCAGGCAACTCTACCTCAAATGCATTTTTTGAATCATGCTTATTCAAGATTCTACACGGTTCAAATTTCTTCATTTACAACTTATTGTATGTTCCAATTGGGAACCTTTATTTTCTCAAGTGAACCATGACTTCATCTCCTACCTGGATCTCCTTATATTGCCTCTTCTAACTTGCCTTAGCCTTGTACTGAATATTCATCTTATTAATATGATTTCTCACTTATTCATGCAAATTCTTCAGGTGTTCTGCAAAGTCTTCAGCCTCAGCACCTATCTCCTTTGTCTAGCTTCCTTAACTCTGAACCATTTCTTGGACTATTGTCATATACAATCTGGAATGGTGATTTACCAGTACTCCTATTGACAAAATTGTTGTAAGTGAATTCCACCTGTGGCAAAATCAAATCCCATGCCTTGGGCTTATCTCCTAATAAGCATTGTAGTAGGTTACCCAAACTCCTATTCACCACTTCTATCTGTCCATCAGTCTATGGATGGTGTGCAGAATTGAACTTCAAATCTGTGTTCAACTTCTTCCACAATGTCCTCCAGAAATAACCAACAAACTTGGTATCTCGATCTGAAACTATGCTCTTAGGTAGACCATGTAGTCTCACCACTTGACTAAAAAATAACTTTGCAATATGAACACCATCATTAGTCTTCTTACAAGGAATAAAATGGGCCATCTTTGAGAATGTGTCCACCACCAAAAAAATGGAATCATGTCCTCTCTGTGTCCTTGGTAAACCAAGAACAAAATCCATATTAATATCATCCCATGGCTTCTCTGGTACAGATAATGGCTAATATAGCCCTGTATTCTGACTTGTTCCTTTTGCCATCTAACACACTCTACAACTCTACACAAATTTTCTCACATCTTGCTGTAATTGTGACCAGTAATAATGTTCACCAACAATAGCAATGGTCTTATCTCGACCAAAGTGTCCAAGTAATCCTTCACTATGCTTATCCTTAATCAAGTTCTCTCTCATGGAACTCCTCGGAATGCACAACTGGCTTCCTCTAAAAAACATGCCATCTTGGATTATGAGAACCAACCATTTTTTCCTATTCAAAGTAACATGTTCCAGGAAAGCTTTCTAGGCCTCTGGATCTTTAGGATACAAACTTTTGAGCTCATCAAAACCAACAACCTATATCATCACTTCTCTTAACAAATTTTGCCTTCTGCTCAAGGCATCTGCAACTCTATTGGACTTCCCATTGTTGTGCTTCAAAACAAAAGTATAACTCTGCAAAAACTCAACCCATTTTAAGTGCCTTTGATTTAACTTTCCTTGACTATTAAGATACTGCAAAGCCTGATGATCAGTATATAAAATAAACTCATTTGGCAACAAATAATGTTTCTATTTCTTCAAAGCCTGAACTATTGCATTAAACTCCTGATCATAAACAGAATACTTTTTCTTGGCATCATTAAGCTTCTCACTAAAATAGGCAATGGGCTTACCTTCTTGACTCAAAACAACTCCTATACCAAAACCACTAGCATCACAATCTACCTGAAATACCTTATTAAAATCTAGAAGAAACAAAATAGGTTGTTCTATGACTTTTTGCTTCAATGTATCAAAGCTCTTGTCTGCTCCTTTAGTCCATCTAAACTCTTTTCAATCCCCTCTCATTGCCTCAGTTAGGGGTGCAGAAAATGCTACTGAAATTCCTGATAAACGTTCTTTAAAAACTTGGCAAACCATGAAAATATCTTACCTCGAAAGCACTCCTTGGCATAGGCCATTCAATGATAGCCCTCACCTTCTCTGGGTCCATCTTAAGACCTTCCTCTGAGACAACAAATCCTAGGTATACCAACTCCTTTTTTTTTTAAACTACATTTCTTGAGATTGATCAACAACTTCTCCTCGCTCAACTTCTCTAAAACTCTTCTGATATGCATCAAATGCTCATCCCAAGTCTTACTAAAAATCAAAATGTCATCTAAATAAACAATAACAAAACTCCCCAAAAAATCTTTCAGTACTTCGTTCATGAGCCGCATGAATGTGCTCGGTGCATTGGTTACCCCAAATGGCATGACTAACCACTCATACAAACCTTCCTTTGTTTTGAAGGTTGTCTTCCACCATCTCCTTCTCTGATTCAAATCTGGTGATACCCACTCTTCAGATCAATCTTCGTGAAGTACTTGGCTCCAGTCAAACAATCCATTATGTCATCCATTCTGGGTGATGGAAATCTATACTTGATTGTGATCTTGTTGATGGTTCAAGAATCTATACACATCCTCCACTCTCCATCTTTCTTCAGTGCTAGTACTATAGGTACCGCACACAGACTTAGGCTTTCTCTTATCAATCCCTTCCTCAGCAACTCTTGAACTTGTCTGTTCAACTTTTCACTCTCTGCTGGAGTCATTCTATGGGCTGCCTTATTTGGCAAACTAGCTCCCAGTATCAAATCCATTTGATGACTTATCTTCCCTACTGGTGGTAAACATTCTGGTAAATTATCAAAGATAATATCTTGGAATTCTTCCAACATATTTGAGACTTCTGCTGGTACATCTTCACATTTCACTTGACTAATCTTAGGAATCAATGCAAAGCAATGACTCTCATGCTTCATACCCTCTAAAAATTTCCTACCATCTACCAAGCAAATTCTGGCAGTACTACATACCTTTTCTTCCACCTCCTTTAAGGGCTTCAACTTATGATGAACTCCATCCTTTGTTAGGGAATATGTGTTTGTACGGCCATCATGGACTGCACTCCTATCATACTGCCATGGCCTCCCCAACATATGACATGCATCCATCGGTATGATGTCACACAACACCTCATCATGGTAGTCACCAATCTTGAACTTCACTAAACACTACTCATTGACCAAAGCTCTATGGTCCTTCTAAGACTATGCAATCTAGTATGGATACGGATGCTTTCTTCTTGTCAACTTCAACTTGTCAACTATCTCCTCTGAAACAAGATTATTAGTGCTTCCATTGTCAATAATAATATCACAACACTTACCTTCACATTTACACCTTGTGCAGAATAAACTCTTCCTCTAATTGGGTTCTTTCTCCTCATTCAACAAAGTTCTTCTGAGAACTAGGGTTTCTCCCCTTTCAACATCTTCAGAGCGCTCAAATTGTGAATCTCCATCGACATGTGCAACTCATGCATTACCTTCAGGTCTTCTATTTGTCCTTCCTTGATGTTGTGGACACTCGTATGATCGATGTCCTTCTTCTCCACATTGGAAACAGGTTCCTCTAAAACCTCCTCTTCCAGGTCCTTGCCCAGGTCTGCCTCTTCCTCTTCCTCTTTACTCACCATTGTTCTCGTCATGAGGGCGGTAGGTATTATCTCCTCTCTGATTCCGATTAGTGTCGGCTTCTTCACTTTTGCTTGAATTTCGGCCCACATAGGGTCTTCCACTAGTCCTTCTGCCTTGACCTCTCCCCCTTTGCTTGTTGTCAAATCTTTTATTCAGCTTCTCTTCCACCTTCAGGGAAAACTGGTATGCATCTTCTATGCTGGACATTCTGACCAGGCTCAGCTCCTCTTGAATACTTGGCCTCAACCCGTTAATGTAACAGGCTACCTTCTCCTTGTTGGTCTCTGCATGATCGGTTCTGATAGTAATCTTATAAAACTCTTTTGTATACTCCTTAATAGACTTGTTGCCTTGCTTTAATCCTTGTATCTTCTTCAACAACTCCATCTCATAATCCACAGGAATGAACTGCTTCTTCAGTTTTTCCACCATCTGATCCCATCTGGTGATCTTTCATTTTGCTCTTCTATTTCTCTCTAACTGGACCTCCTTCAACCAAATATTGGCATGGACCTCCAATTTTATTTTTGCAAATTTGACCCAATGTGGGTCTTCCACATCTTCATACTCAAAAAATTCCTCCATGTCATTGATCAAATCAATAAGATGTTCTAGATTCAAATATCCAGAATATGTAGAAACTTCTATCCTGGGCCTCTTTCCAATCTTAGAAATCCCCCTCAACAACCTAACTTCTGCAGGATCTCCTGCAGCTTCTTGTTCTTCCTTAGATAGCTCCTCTTCTGCTTCATCCTTGCTTTCTTCTCTTGTTATTGGCTCAAACCCTCTTCGCAGCTCCTCTTGCAATGCATCGTTTTGTCTTTGTAGGGCTCTAAAACCCTCTTCCATCAAAATCATTCCTCCTAATATGATTTCTTTGTGGAGGCATCTTGATCTCTGCAGCAAACCCATAACCTCAAGTCCTAGTGCAAACTGCCTCACGGTCAGTGATCTGTCTGCAAACTCAAGAACCCTTTCTCTGATACCACTTGATGAAGGGGGGGTAAGTCATAAAACACACAATAATAGAAATTGCACAAAAAAAAATAGAATGATATTTTATTAATATGGGCAATACATTACATTATAGAAGCTCAAATACAATCAGAGGATGAATCCTTTACAGGCTCCAGCACATTACAGCTCCCTCTCTCAACACTCTGGAATATTCAGCCTTCTGTAACCATAAATCAACTAGGGTTTCTATTTTTTCACCTTTTCCAGACCCTACACCTTCCCCCTTAGCTCTACTACACCAAGGGTTCCCAAAAATGGTCATATAAAGCCATTTTTGGCAGCCACCAGCTTAATTTCGAAATTTGCATCTCCCTACAAAAACAGTGGTCAACTTCGCGGGGCCATAACTTTTGATTCGCCCGTTGCATTTTCAATTATAATACCTTTTCAGAAAGCTCTCGAAAAGATGATGGTGTACAAGCAGTACCAAGAAGTAGACTGCTTGGGTTTTCCACCAAATTTCAAGCATATCTGGAGCCCCTGAGTGCCTCAAATTTGACTCTGAATATTTCAATAGGATTTTTAGAAATTAAAATTTTTATATCTCACGAATGGCAGATGATATTGAAGTGATTTCTTCACCATTAGCTTTAATTCACCATTCTGGAGGTCCGTGTAATATTTTGTATCCAACCGTGCACAAATGCAAACTTACTAAAAATAGTAACCCTACCAAATTTAGCCCTTATTGAAAAGAAACAACACATTTTTTTATGTTTTTGGTTGATGCAAGATTGCTCTTACACCTTGGATGCTCCTGCATCAGACACTCGGGGTAATTTTAAAAGTGACCCTATCACTTCTCATGAGTTAGAGGGAAACCAAAATGGTTAACCTCGGTCTCAGATAACCATGATGAATCTTCCACATGCCTTCCTTTCCATTTCACCAAGTATTCTGTATACTGCATGTTTCTTGTACTCTTACCCACATGGTTATCTAGAATGCCCTCTATCTCCTCCTCTAAAGTAGATGCTGGAATGTCCCACTGTGTTCCTTTATCAAGTCCATCATCATGATACTTTGTCAAATCTGAAATGTTGAACACTAGTGAAATATTGATGTCATCAGGCAACTCTACCTCAAATGCATTTCTTGAATCCTGCTTCTTCAAGATTCTACACGGTCCAAATTTGTTCATTTTTAACTTATTGTATGTTCCAATTGGGAACCTTTCTTTTCTCAAGTGAACCATGACTTCATCTCCTACCTGGAACTCCTTATATCGCCTCTTCTGACCTGCCTTAGCCTTGTACTGAATATTCATCTTATTAATGTGCTTTCTCACTTCTTCATGCAAATTCTTCAGATGTTCTGCAAAGTCTTTGGCCTCGGCACTTGTCTTTTCTCCTTTGTCTAGCTTCCTTAACGCTAAAGCATTTCTTGGATTATTGCCTTATACAATCTAGAATGGTGATTTACTAGTACTCCTATTGACAAACTTGTTGTAAGCTAATTCCACCTGTGGAAAAATCAAATCCCATCCCTTGGGCTTATCTCCTACTAAGCATCGTAGCAGGTTATCCAAACTCCTATTCACCACTTCTGTCTATCCATCAGTCTGTGGATGGTGTACAGAACTGAACTTCAAATCTGTGTTCAACTTCTTCCACAATGTCCTCCAGAAATAACCAACAAACTTGGTATCTTGATGTAAAAATTTTCTCTTAGGTAGACCATGTAGTCTCACCACTTCCCTAAAAAATACCTCTGTAATATGAACAACATCATTAGTGTTCTTACAAGGAATAAAATGGGCCATCTTTTGAGAATCTATCCACCACCACAAAAATGGAATCATGTCCTCTCTATGTCCTTAGTAAACCAAGAACAAAATCTATACTAATATCATCCCATGGCTTCTCTGGTACAAGTAATGGCTGATATAGCCTTGTATTTTGACTTGTTCCTTTTGCCATCTAACACACTCTGTAACTCTGCACAAATTACCTCACATCTTGCTGCAATTGTGGCCAGTAATAATGTTCACCAAGAATAGCAATGGTCTTATCTTGACCAAAGCGTCCAGCTAATCCTCCACTATGCTTCTCCTTAATCATGTTCTCTCTCATGGAACTCCTCAGAATGCACAAATGGCTTCCTCTAAACAACATGCCATCTTGGATTATGAAATCCAACCATTTTTTCCTATCCAAAGTAATAGGTTCTAGGCAAGCTTTCCAGGCCTCTGCAAAATCTAGATCTTTAGGATACAAACTTTTGAGCTCATCAAAACCAACAACCTCTATCATCATTTCTGTCAACAAATTTTGCCTTCTACTCAAGGCATCTACAACTCTGTTGGACTTCCCACTCCTGTGCTTCAAAACAAAAGTATAACTCTACAAAAACTCAACCCATTTTAAGTGCCTTTGATTTAACTTTCCTTGACTATTAAGATACTGTAAAGTCTGATGATCAGTATTATAAACAAACTCTTTTGGCAACAAATAATGTCTCCATTTCTTCAAAGCCTGAACTATTGCATAAAAGTCCTGATCATAAACATAATACTTTTTCTTGGCATCATTAAGCTTGTCACTAAAATAGGCAATGGGCTTACCTTCTTGACTCAAAATAGCTCCTATACCACTACCACTAGCATCACAATCTACCTGAAATACCTTTTTGAAATCTAGAAGTGCCAAAATAGGTTGTACTATGACTTTCTGCTTCAATGTATCAAAGTTCTTGTCTGCTCCTTTAGTCCATCTAAACTCTTTTCTATCCCCTCTCATTGTCTCAGTTAGGGGTGCACAAATGCTACAGAAATTCCTAATAAACTTTCTATAAAAACTTGCCAAACCATGAAAATATCTTACCTTGAAAGCACTCCTTGGCGTAGGCTATTCAATGATAGCCCTCACCTTCTTTGGGTCCATCTTAAGACCTTCTTCTGAGACAACAAATCCCAGGTATACCAACTCCTTCTTTACAAAACTACATTTCTTGAGATTGATCAACAACTTCTCCTCTTTCAGCTTCTCTAAAACTCTCCTGATATGCATCAAATTTTCATCCCAAGTCTTACTAAAAATCAAAATGTCAACTAAGTAAACAATAACAAAACTTCCCAAAAATTCTTTCAGTACCTCATTCATGAGCCACATGAATGTGCTCGGTGCATTGGTTAGCCCAAATAGTATGACTAACCACTCATACAAACCTTCCTTTGTTTTGAAGGCTGTCTTCCACTCATCTCCTTCTCTGATTCAAATATGGTGATACCCACTCTTCAGATCAATCTTTGTGAAGTACTTGGCTCCACTCAAACAATCCATTATGTCATCCATTCTGGGCGACGGAAATATGTACTTGATTGTGATCTTGTTTATGGTTCATGAATCTGTACACATCCTCCACTCTCCATCTTTCTTCGGTGCTAGTACTGCATGTACCGCACATGGACTTAGGCTTTCTCTTATCAATCCCTTCCTCAACAACTCCTGAAATTGTCTATTCAACTCTTCACTCTTTGCTGGAGTCATTCTATGGGCTTCGTTATTTGGCAAACTAGCTCCCGGTATCAAATCCATTTGATGACTTATCTTCCTTACTGGTGGTAAACCTTCTGGTACATTATTAGAGATAATGTCCTAGAATTCTTCCAAAATATCTGAGACTTCTATGGGTACATCTTCACATTTCTCTTGACTAATCTTAGGAATCAATGCAAAGCGATGATGCTCATACTTCATACCCTCAAAAAATTTCCTACCATCTACCAAACAAATTCTGACAGTACTACATACCTTTTCTTCAACCTCCTTCAAAGGCTTCAACTTATGATGAACTCCATCCTTTGTTAGGGAATATGTGTTTGCACGGCCATCATGGACAGTGCTCCTATCATACTGGCACGGTCTCCCCAATAACATATGACATGCATCCATCGGTATGATGTCACACAGCACCTCATCATGGTAGTCACCAATCTTGAACTTCACTAAACACTGCTCATTGACCAAAGCTCTATGATCATTTTGCAACCATGCAATCCAGTATGGATGTGGATACTTTCTTCTTGTCAACTTCAACTTGTCAACCATCTCCTCTAAAACAAGATTATCAGTGCTTCCAATGTCAATAATAATATCACAACACTTACCTTCACATTTGCACCTTGTGCGGTATAAACTCTTCGACTGATTGGGTTCTTTCTCCTCATTCAACAAAGTTCTTCTGAGAACTAGTGTTTTCCCCTTTCGGATCTTCAGAGCACTCAGATTGTGCATCTTCATCGACATGTGCAACTCATGCATTACCTTGAGGTCCACTATTTGTCCTTGATGTTGTGGACAATCGTATGCTCGATGTCCTTCTCCACATTGGAAATAGGTTCCTCTGAAACCTCCTCTTCCATGTCCTTGCCCAGGTCTGCCTCTTCCTCTTCCTCTTTGCTCAGCATTGTTCTCGTCATGAGGGCTTTAGGTATTATCTCGTCTCTGATTCCGACTGGTATCAGCTCCTTCACTTTTCTTTGAATCTTCATTTTGGTCCCCATAGTGTCTTCCACCAGTCATTCAACCTTGACCTCTCCCCCTTTGCTTGTTGTCAAATCTTTTATTCAACTTCTCTTCCACCTTCAGGGAAAACTGGTATGCATCTTCTATGGTGGTCATTCTGACCAGGCTCAGCTCCTCTTGAATACTTGGCCTTAACCCATTAATGTAACAAGCTACCTTCTCCTTGTTGGCCTCTGCATGACCGGTTTTGATAGTAATCTTATAAAACTCTTCTGTATACTCCTTAACAAACTCGTTGCCTTGCTTCAATCTTTGTAGCTTCTTCAACAACTCCATCTCATAATCCACAGGAATGAACTGCTTCTTCAGTTTCTCCATCATCACATCCCATTTGGTGATCTTTCATTTTCCTCTTCTATTCCTCTCTAACTGGACCTCCTTCCACCAAATACTGGCATGGCCCTTCAATTTTATTTTTGCAAACTTCACTCGATCTGGGTCTTCCACATCTTCATACTCAAAATATTCCTCCATGTCATTGATCCAATCAATAAGATGTTCTAGATTAAAATCTCCAGAATATGTAGAAACTTTGATCCTAGGCCTATTTCCAATCTTAGCAATGGCCCTCAACAACATAACTTCTCCAGGATCTCCTTCAGCTTCTTGTTCTTCCTCAGATAGCTCCTCTTCTGCTTCATCCTCGCTTTCTTCTCTCGTTATTGGCTCAAACCCTCTTCGCAGCTCCTCTTGCAATGCATCGATTTATCTTTGCAGGGCTCTAAAACCCTCTTCCCTAAAAGCATTCCTCCCAATATGATTTCTTTGTGGAGGCATCTTGATCTCCGCAGCAAACCCACAACCTTAGGTCCTGGTACAAACTGCCTTATGGTCGGTGATCTGTCTACACACTCAGGAACCCTTTCTCTGATACCACTTGATGTAGGAAGGGTAACTCATAAAACACACAATAACAGAAATCGCACCCAAAAAATAAAATGATATTTTATTAATATGGGCAATACATTACACTACAAAAGCTCAAATACAATCAGATGATGAATCCTCTACAGGCTCTAGCACATTACAACTCCCTCTCAAGACTCTGGAATCTTCAGCCTTCCGTAACCCCAAATCAACTAGGGTTTCTATTTTCTCGCCTTTTCCTGACCCTACACCTTCCCCCTTAGCTCTACTACCCAAAGGGTTCCTGAAAATGGTCATATATAGCCCTTTTTGGCGGCCACTAGCTTAATTTCAAAATTTGCATCTCCCTCCAAAAATAGTGGTCAACTTCGCGGGGCCATAAGTTTCGATCCGACCGTTGGATTTTCAATTATAATACCTTTTTGAAAAGCTCTCGAAAAGATGATGGTGTACAAGTAGTACTAGGGGGTAGACTGCTTGGGTTTCCCACCAAATTTTAGGCCCATCCGGAGCCTCTGATTGCCTCAAATTTGACACTGAATATTTCAATAGGGTTTTTTAGAAATTGAAATTTTAATATCTCGCAAATGACAAATGATATTGAACTGATTTCTTCACCATTAGATTTAATTCACCATTCTAGAGGTCCGTGTAAGATTTTGTATCCAACCATACACAAATGCAAAGTTACTAAAAATAGTAACCTTGCCAAATTTAGCCCTTATTGAAAAGAAACAACACATTTTTTAATTTTTTTGGTTGATGCAAGATTGCTCTTACATCCTGAATGCTCCTGCATCAGACACCTGGGGTAATTTGAAAAGTGACCCTATCACTTCTCATGAGTTAGAGGGAAACCAAAACGGTTAACCTCGATCTCAGATAACCATGATGAATCTTCAACATGCCTTCCTTTCCATTTCACCAAGTATTCTGTATACTGCATGTTTCTTGTACTTTTACCCACACGTCTATACAGAATGCCCTCTATCTCCTCCTCTGAAATGATGCTGGAATGTCCCACTGTGCTCCTTTATCAAGTCCATCATCATGATACTTTGTCAAATCTGAAATGTTGAACACTAGTGAAATATTGATGTCATCAGGCAACTCTACCTCAAATGCATTTCCTGAATCATGCTTCTTCAAGATTTTACACGGTCCAAATTTGTTCATTTTTAACTTATTGTATGTTCCAATTGGGAACCTTTCTTTTCTCAAGTTAACCATGACTTCATCTCCTACCTGGAACTCCTTATATCGCCTCTTCTGACCTGCATTAGCCTTGTACTGAATATTCATCTTATTAATATGCTTTCTCACTTCTTCATGCAAATTCTTCAGGTGTTCTGCAAAGTCTTCAGCCTCGGCCCTTGTCTTTTCTCCTTTATCTAGCTTCCTTAACTCTGAAGCATTGCTTGGACTATTGCCATATACAATTTAGAATAGTGATTTACCAGTACTCCTATTGACAGAATTGTTGTAAGCAAATTCCCCCTATGGTAAAATCAAATCCCATCCCTTGGGCTTATCTCCTACTAAGCATCGTAGCAGGTTACCCAAACTCCTATTCACCACTTCTATCTATCCATCAGTCTGTGGATGGTGTGCAGAACTAAAATTCAAATATGTATTCAACTTCTTCCACAATGTCCTCCAAAAATAACCAACAAACTTGGTATCTCGATCTGAAACTATGCTCTTAGGTAGACCACGTAGTCTCACCACTTCCCTGAAAAATAACTCTGCAATATGAACATCATTCGTCTTCTTACAAGGAATAAAATGGGCCATCTTTGAGAATCTATCCACCGCCACAAAAATGGAATCATGTCCTCTCGGTGTGCTTGGTAAACCAAGAACAAAATCCATACTAATATCATCCCATGGCTTCTCTGGTATAGGTAATGGCTGATATAGCCCTATATTTTGACTTGTTCCCTTTGGCATCTGATACACTCTACAACTCTACACAAATTTCCTCACATCTTTCTACAATTGTGGCTACTAATAATGTTCACCAACAATAGCAATGGTCTTATCTCGACTAAAGTGTCCAGTTAATCCTCCACTATGCTTCTCCTTAATCATGTTCTCTCTCATGGAACTCCTCGGAATGCACAACTGGCTGCCTCTAAACAACATGCCATCTTGGATTATGAAATCCAACCATTTTTTCTATCCAGAGTAACAGGTTCCAGGAAATCTTTCTAGGCCTCTGCAAAATATGGATCTTTAGGATACAAACTTTTGAGCTCATCAAAACCAACAACCTCTATCATCATTTCTGTCAACAAATTTTGCCTTCTGCTCAAGGCATCTACAACTCTGTTGGACTTCCCACTCACGTGCTTCAAAACAAAAGTATAACTCTGCAAAACCTCAACCCATTTTAAGTGTCTTTGATTTAACTTTCCTTGACTATTAAGATACTGTAAAGCCTGATGATCAGTATATAAAACAAACTCTTTTGGCAACAAATAATGTCTCCATTTCTTCAAACCCTAAACTACTGCATTAATCTCCTGATCATAAACAGAATACTTTTTCTTGGCATCATTAAGCTTCTCACTAAAATAGGCAATGGGCTTACCTTCTTCACTCAAAATAGCTCCTATACCACAACCACTAGCATCACAATCTACCTGAAATACCTTATTGAAATCTAGAAGTGCCAAAATAGGTTGTTCTATGACTTTCTGCTTCAATGTGTCAAAGCTCTTGTCTGTTCCTTTAGTCCATCTAAACTCTTTTCTATCCCCTCTCATTGTCTCATTTAGGGGTGCACAAATGCTACTGAAATTCCTGATAAATGTTCTTTAAAAACTTGGCAAACCATGAAAATATCTTACCTCGAAAGCACTCCTTGGCATAGGCCATTCAATGATAGCCCTCACCTTCTCTGGGTCCATCTTAAGACCTTCCTCTGAGACAACAAATCCCAGGTATACCAACTCCTTTTTTTTTAAAACTACATTTCTTGAGATTGATCAACAACTTCTCCTTGCTCAACTTCTCTAAAACTCTTCTGATATGCATCAAATGCTCATCCCAAGTCTTACTAAAAATCAAAATGTCATCTAAATAAATAATAACAAAACTCCCCAAAAATTCTTTCAGTACCTCGTACATGAGCCGCATGAATGTGCTCGGTGCATTGGTTACCCCAAATGGCATGACTAACCACTCATACAAACCTTCCTTTGTTTTGAAGGTTGTCTTCCACTGTCTCCTTCTCTAATTCAAATCTGGTGATACCCACTCTTCAGATCAATCTTCGTGAAGTACTTGGCTCCACTCAAACAATCCATTATGTCATCCATTCTAGGCAATGGAAATCTATACTTTATTGTGATCTTGTTGATGGTTCAGGAATCTGTATACATCCTCCACTCTCCATCTTTCTTCAGTGCTAGTACTGCAAGTACCGCACACAAACTTAGGCTTTCTCTTATCAATCCCTTCCTCAACAACTCTTGAACTTGTCTGTTCAACTTTTCACTCTCTGCTAGAGTCATTCTATGGGCTGCCTTGTTTGGCAAACTGGCTCTCGGTATCAAATCCATTTGATGACTTATCTTCCCTACTATTGGTAAACCTTCTGGTAAATTATCAAAGACAATGTCCTGGAATTCTTCCAACATATCTAAGACTTCTGCTAGTACATCTTCACATTTCACTTGACTAATCTTAGGAATCAATGCAAAGCAATGACGCTCATGCTTCATACCCTCCAAAAATTTCCTACCATCTACCAAACAAATTCTGGCAGTACTACATACCTTTTCTTCCACCTCCTTTAAGGGCTTCAACTTATGACGAACTCCATCCTTTGTTAGGGAATATATGTTTGCATGACCATCATGGACTGCACTCCTATCATACTGCCACGGCCTCCCCAATAACATATGACATGCATCCATCAGTATGATGTCACACAACACCTCATCATGGTAGTCACCAATCTTGAACTTCACTGAACACTACTCATTGACCAAATCTCTATAGTCCTTCTGAGACCATGCAATCTAGTATGGATGCGGATGCTTTCTTCTTGTCAACTTCAACTTGTCAACTATCTCCTCTGAAACAAGATTATCAGTGCTTCTACTGTCAATAATAATATCACAACACTTACCTTCACATTTACACCTTGTGCGAAATAAACTCTTCCTTTGATTGGGTTCTTTCTCCTCATTCAACAAAGTTCTTCTAAGAACTAGGGTTTCTCCCCATTCAACATCTTCAGAGCGCTCAAATTGTGAATCTTCATCGACATGTGCAACTCGTGCATTACCTTCAGGTCTTCTATTTGTCCTTCCTTGACGTTGTGGACACTCGTATGCTTGATGTCCTTCTCCACATTGGAAACAGATTCCTCTGAAACCTCCTCTTCCAGGTCCTTGCCCAGGTCTGCCTCTTCCTCTTCCTCTTTGCTCAACATTGTTCTCGTCATGAGGGCGGTAGGTATTATCTCCCCTCTGATTCTGACTAGTGTCAGCTTCTTCACTTTTCCTTGAATCTTCATTTCGGCCCCCATAGGGTCTTCCACTAGTCCTTCTGCCTTGACCTCTCCCCCTTTGCTTGCTGTCAAATCTTTTATTCAGCTTCTCTTCCACCTTTAGGGAAAACTGGTATGCATCTTCTATGCTGGACATTCTAACCAGGCTCAACTCCTCTTGAATACATGGCCTCAACCCGTTAATGTAACGGGCTACCTTCTCCTTGTTGGCCTCTGCATGATCGGTTCTGATAGTAATCTTATAAAACTCTTATGTATACTCCTTAACAAAATTGTTGCCTTGCTTCAGTCCTTGTAGCTTCTTCAACAACTCCATCTCATAATCCACAGTAATGAACTTCTTCAGTTTCTCCACCATCTGATCCCATCTGATGATCTTTCATTTTCCTCTTCTATTTCTCTCTAACTAGA
The DNA here is from genome assembly GCA_027924645.1 of Cunninghamia lanceolata. NCBI lineage: Eukaryota > Viridiplantae > Streptophyta > Pinopsida > Cupressales > Cupressaceae > Cunninghamia > Cunninghamia lanceolata. The sequence goes on along the minus strand of BSBN01000112.1, from coordinate 15,670,480 downwards.
CCTCCTTCAACCAAATATTGGCATGGACCTTCAATTTTATTTGTGCAAACTTGACCCAATGTGGGTCTTCCACATCTTCATACTAAAAAAATTCTTCCATGTCATTGATCCAATCAATAGGATGTTCTGGATTCAAATCTCCAGAATATGTAGAAACTTTGATCCTGGGCCTCTTTCCAACCTTAGAAATCCCCCTCAACAACCTAACTTCTGCAAGATCTCCTGCAGCTTCTTGTTATTCCTCAGATAGCTCCTCTTCTACTTCATCCTTGCTTTCTTCTCTTGTTATTGGCTCAAACCCTCTTCGCAGCTCCTCTTGCAATGCATCGATTTGTCTTTGCAGGGCTCTAAAACCCTCTTCCGTTAAAGCATTCCTCCCAATATGATTTCTTTGTGGAGGCATCTTCATTTCCATAGCAAACCCACAACCTCAGGTCCTAGTGCAAACTGCCTCATGATCAGTGATCTATCTGCACACTCAGGAACCCTTTCTCTGATACCAATTGATGAAGGGGGGTAAGTCATAAAACACACAATAATAGAAGTTGCACATAAAAAATAGAATGATATTTTATTAATATGGGAAATACATTACATTACAGAAGCTCAAATACAATCAGAGGATGAATCCTTTACAGGCTCCAGCACATTACAGCTCCCTCTCTCAAGACTCTGGAATCTTCAGCCTTCCGTAACCCCAAATCAACTAGGGTTTCTATTTTCTCACCTTTTCCTGACCCTACACCTTCCCCCTTAGCTCTACTACACCAATGGTTCCTAAAAATGGTCATAGATAGCTCTTTTTGGCAGCCACCAGCTTAATTTTCAAATTTGCATCTCCCTCCAAAAACAGTGGTCAACTTCGCGGGGCCATAATGTTTTATCCGACTGTTGGATTTTCAATTATAATACCTTTTCGGAAAGCTCTCGAAAAAAAGATGGTGTACAAGTAGTACCAGGAAATAGACTGCTTGGGTTTTCCACCAAATTTCAGGCATATCCAGAGCCCCTGAGTGCCTCAAATTTGACTCTGAATATTTCAATAGGATTTTTAGAAATTGAAATTTTAATATCTCACAAATGGCAAATGATATTGAAGTGATTTCTTCACCGTTAGCTTTAATTCACCATTCTGGAGGTCCGTGTAATATTTTGTATCCAACTGTGCACAAATGTAAACTTACTAAAAATAGTAACCCTGCCAAATTTAGCCCTTATTGAAAAGAAACAACACATTTATTTTTTTTTGGTCGATGCAAGATTGCTCTTACACCCTAGATGCTCCTACATTAGACACCCGGGGTAATTTGAAAAGTGACCCTGTCACTTCTCATGAGTTAGAGGGAAACCAAAATGGTTAACCTCGGTCTCAGATAACTGTGATGAATCTTCTATATGCATTCCTTTCCATTTCACCAAGTATTCTGTATACTGCATGTTTCTTGTAGTCTTACCCACACAGCTATCGAGAATGCCCTCTATTTCCTCCTCTGAAGTAGATGCTGGAATGTCCCACTGTATTCCTTTATCAAGTCCATCATCGTGACACTTTGTCAAATCTAAAATGTTGAACACTAGTGAAATATTGATGTCATCAGGCAACTCTACCTCAAATGCATTTCTTGAATCATGCTTCTTCAAGATTCTACATGGTCCAAATTTGTTCATCTTTAACTTATTGTATGTTCCAATTGGGAACCTTTCTTTTCTCAAGTGAACCATGACTTCATCCCCTACTTGGAACTCCTTATATCGCCTCTTCTGACCTACCTTAGCCTTGTACTGAATATTCATCTTATTAATGTGATTTCTCACTTCTTCATACAAATTCTTCAGGTATTCTGCAAAGTCTTCGGCCTCAGCACTTGTCTTTTCTTCTTTGTCTAGCTTCCTTAATGCTAAAGCATTTTTTGGATTATTGCCATATACAATCTAGAATGGTGATTTACCAGTAGTCCTATTGACAAACTTGTTGTAAGCGAATTCCTCCTGTGGCAAAATCAAATCCCATCCCTTGGGCTTATCTCCTACTAAGCATCGTAGTAGGTTACCCAAACTCCTATTCACCACTTCTGTTTGTCCATCAGTCTGTGGATGGTGTACAGAACTGAACTTCAAATCTGTGTTCAACTTCTTCCACAATCTCCTCCAGAAATAACCAACAAACTTGGTATCTCAATCTAAAATTTTGCTCTTAGGTAGACCATGTAGTCTCACCATTTCCCTAAAAAATAACTCTGCAATATGAACAACATCATTAGTCTTCTTACAAGGAATAAAATGGGCCATCTTTTGAGAATCTATCCACCACCACAAAAATGGAATCAAGTCCTATCTGTGTAATTAGTAAACCAAGAACAAAATCTATATTAATATCATCCCATGGCTTCTCTGGTACAAGTAATGGCTGATATAGCCCTGTATTTTGACTTGTTCCTTTTACCATCTGACACACTCTGCAACTCTGCACAAATTTCCTCACATCTTGCTGCAATTGTGGCCAGTAATAATGTTCACCAAGAATAGCAAAGGTCTTATCTCAACCAAAGTGTCCAGCTAATCCTCCACTATGCTTCTCCTTAATCAGGTTCTCTCTCATGGAACTCCTCGAAATGCACAACTGGCTTCCTCTAAACAACATGCCATCTTGGATTATGAAATCCAACCATTTTTTCCTATCCAAAGTAATAGGTTCTAGGCAAGCTTTCTAGGCCTCTGCAAAATCTAGATCTTTAGGATACAAACTTTTGAGCTGATCAAAACCAACAACCTCTATCATAATTTCTGTCAACAAATTTTGCCTTTTGTTCAAGGCATCTACAACTCTGTTGGACTTCCCACTCCTGTGCTTCAAAAAAAAAGTATAACTCTGCAAAAACTCAACCCATTTTAAGTGCCTTTGATTTAACTTTCCTTGACTATTAAGATACTGTAAAGTCTGATGATCAGTATTATAAACAAACTCTTTTGGCAACAAATAATGTCTTCATTTCTTCAAAGCCTGAACTATTGCATAAAACTCCTGATCATAAACAGAATACTTTTTCTTGGCATCATTAAGCTTGTCACTAAAATAGGCAATGGGCTTACCTTCTTGACTCAAAATAGTTCCTATACCACTACCACTAGCATCACAATCTACCTAAAATACCTTATTGAAATCTGGAAGTGCCAAAATAGGTTGTACTATGACTTTCTGCTTCAATGTATCAAAGCTCTTGTCTGCTCCTTTAGTCCATCTAAACTCTTTTCTATCCCCTCTCATTGTCTCAGTTAGGGGTGCACAAATGCTACAGAAATTCCTAATAAACTTTCTATAAAAGCTTGCCAAACCATGAAAATATCTTACCTCGAAAGCACTCCTTGGCCTAGGCTATTCAATGATAGCCCTCACCTTGTTTGGGTCCATCTTAAGACCTTCCTCTGAGACAACAAATCCAAGGTATACCAACTCCTTCTTTACAAAACTACATTTCTTGAGATTGATCAACAACTACTCTTCTTTCAGCTTCTCTAAAATTCTCCTGATATGCATCAAATTTTCATCCCAAGTCTTACTGAAAATCAAAATCTCATCTAAATAAACAATAACAAAACTTCCCAAAAATTCTTTCAGTACCTCATTCATGAGCCACATGAATGTGCTCGGTGCATTGGTTAGCCCAAATGGTATGACTAACCACTCATACAAACCTTCCTTTGTTTTGAAGGCTATCTTCCACTCGTCTCCTTTTCTGATTCAAATCTAGTGATACCCACTCTTCAGATCAACCTTTGTGAAGTACTTGGCTCCACTCAAACAATCCATTATGTCATCCATTCTGGGCAATGGAAATCTATACTTGATTGTGATCTTGTTGATGGTTCAGGAATCTGTACACATCCTCCACTCTCCATCTTTCTTTGGTGCTAGTACTGCACGTACCGCACATGGACTTAAGCTTTCTCTTATCAATCCCTTCCTCAACAACTCCTAAACTTGTCTATTCAACTCTTCACTCTCTGCTGGAGTCATTCTATGGGCTTCCTTGTTTGCTAAACTAGCTCCCGGTATCAAATCCATTTGATGACTTATCTTCCTTACTGGTGGTAAACCTTCTGGTACATTATTAGAAATAATGTCGTGGAATTCTTCCAACATATCTGAGACTTCTATTGGTACATCTTCACATTTCTCTTGACTAATCATAGGAATCAATGTAAAGCAATGACACTCATGCTTCATACCCTCCAAAAGTTTCCTACCATCTACCAAACAAATTCTGGCAGTACTACATACCTTTTCTTCAACCTCCTTCAAAGGCTTCAACTTATGATGAACTCCATCCTTTGTTAGGGAATATGTGTTTGCACGGCCATCATGGACAGCGCTCCTATCATACTGGCACGGCCTCCCCAATAACATATGACATGCATCCATCAGTATGATGTCACACAGTACCTCATCATGGTAGTCACCAATCTTGAACTTCACTAAACACTGCTCATTGACCAAATCTCTACGGTCCTTTTGTAACCATGCAATCCAGAATGGATGTGGATACTTTCTTCTTGTCAACTTCAACTTGTCAACCATCTCCTCTAAAACAAGATTATCAGTGCTTCCAATGTCAATAATAATATCACAACACTTACCTTCACATTTACATCTTGTGCACTATAAACTCTTCGATTGATTGGGTTCTTTCTCCTCATTCAACAAAGTTCTTCTGAGAACTAGGGTTTCTCCCCTTTCGGCATCTTCAGAGCGCTCAGATTGCGCATCTTCATCGACATGTGCAACTCGTGCATTACCTTCAGGTCCACTATTTGTCCTTCCTCAATGTTGTGGACACTCGTATACTTGATGTCCTTCTCCACATTGGAAATAGGTTCCTCTGAAACCTCCTCTTCCATGTCCTTGCCTGGGTCTGCCTCTTCCTCTTCCTCTTTGCTCACCATTGTTCTCGTCACGAGGGCTGTAGGTATTATCTCCTCTTTGATTTTGACTGGTATCGGCTCTTCACTTTTCTTTGAATCTTCATTTCGGTCCCCATAGGGTCTTCCACCAGTCCTTCCACCTTGACCTCTCCCCCTTTGCTTGCTACCAAATCTTTTATTCAGCTTCCCTTCCACCTTCAGGGAAAACTGGTATGCATCTTCTATGGTGGTTATTCTGACCAGGCTCAGCTCCTCTTGAATACTTGGCCTTAACCCGTTAATGTAACAAGCTACCTTCTCCTTGTTGGCCTTTGCATGACCAGTTCTTATAGTAATCTTATAAAACACTTCTGTATACTCCTTAACAGACTCGTTGCCTTGCTTCAATCTTTGTAGCTTCTTCAACAACTCCATCTCATAATCCACAGGAATGAACTACTTCTTCAGTTTCTCCATCATCGCATCCCATTTGGTGATCTTTCATTTTCCTCTTCTATTCCTCTCTAACTAGACCTCCTTCCACCAAATACTGGCATGGCGCTTCAATTTTGTTTTGCAAACATCACTCGATCTGGGTCTTCCACATCGTCATACTCAAAATATTCCTCCATGTCATTGATCCAATCAATAAGATGTTCTGGATTAAAATCTCCAGAATATGTAGAAACCTCAATCCTAGGCCTATTTCAAATCTTAGCAATGGCTCTCAACAACCTAACTTCTGCAGGATCTCCTGCAGCTTCTTGTTCTTCCTTAGATAGCTCCTCTTCTACTTCATCCTTGCTTTCTTCTCTTGTTATTGGCTCAAACCCTCTTCGCAGCTCCTCTTGTAATGCATCGATTTGTCTTTGCAGGGCTCTAAAACCCTCTTCCCTTAAAGCATTCCTCCCAATATGATTTCTTTGTGGAGGCATCTTGATCTCTGTAGCAAACCCACAACCTCAGGTCCTAGTACAAACTGCCTTACGGTCGGTGATCTGTCTACACACTCAGGAACCCTTTCTCTGATACCACTTGATGAAGGAAGGATAACTCATAAAACACACAATAACAGAAATTGCACACAAAAAATTAAAATGATATTTTATTAATATGGGCAATACATTACATTACAGAAGCTCAAATAAAATCAGATGATGAATCCTCTACAGGCTCCAGCACATTACAACTCCCTCTCTAAGGACTCTAGAATCTTCAGCCTTCCGTAACCCCAAATCAACTAGGGTTTCTATTTTCTTGCCTTTTCCTGACCCTACACCTTCCCCCTTAGCTCTACTACCCCAAGGGTTCCCGAAAATGGTCATATATAGCCCTTTTTGGCGGCCACCAGCTTAATTTCAAAATTTGCATCTCCCTCCAAAAATAGTGGTCAACTTCGTGGGGCCATAAGTTTCTATCCGACCGTTGGATTTTCAGTTATAATACCTTTTCGAAAAGCTCTCGAAAAGACGATGGTGTACAAGCAATACCAGGAGGTACACTGCTTGTGTTTCCCACCAAATTTTAGGCCCATTCGGAGCCTCTGAGTGCCTCAAATTTGACATTGAATATTTCAATAGGGTTTTTAGAAATTGAAATATTAATATCTCGCAAATTACAAATGATATTGAAGTGATTTCTTCACCATTAGATTTAATTCACCATTCTGGAGGTCCGTGTAAGATTTTGTATCCAACCATACACAAATGCAAACTTACGAAAAATAGTAACCCTGCCAAATTTAGCCCTTATTGAAAAGAAACAACATATTTTTTTTTTTTTTGGTTGATGCAAGATTGCTCTTACACCCTGGATGCTCCTGCATCAGACACCTGGGGTAATTTGAAAAGTGACCCTGTCACTTCTCATGAGTTAGAGGGAAACCAAAACGGTTAACCTTGGTCTCAGATAACCGTGATGAATCTTCAACATGCCTTCCTTTCCATTTCACCAAGTATTATGTATATTGCATGTTTCTTGTACTCTTACCCACAAGGCTATCCAGAATGCCCTCTATCTCCTCCTCTAAAGTAGATGCTGGAATGTCTGGAATGTCCCACTATGTTCCTTTATCAAGTCCATCACCATGATACTTTGTCAAATCTGAAATGTTGAACACTAGTGAAATATTGATGTCATCAGGCAACTCTACCTCAAATGCATTTCTTGAATCATGCTTCTTCAAGATTCTACACTGTCCAAATTTGTTCATTTTTAACTTATTGTATGTTCCAATTGGGAACCTTTCTTTTCTCAAGTTAACCATGACTTTATCTCCTACCTGGAACTCGTTATATCGCCTCTTCTGACCTGCCTTAGCCTTGTACTGAATATTCATCTTATTAATGTGCTTTCTAACTTTTTCATACAAATTCTTCAGGTGTTCTGCAAAGTCTTCGACCTCGGTACTTGTCTTTTCTCCTTTGTCTAGCTTCCTTAACTCTGAAGCATTTCTTGGACTATTGCCATATACAATTTGGAATGGTGATTTACCAGTACTCCTATTGATAGAATTGTTGTAAGCGAATTCACCCTGTGGCAAAATCAAATCCCATCCCTTGGGCTTATCTCCTACTAAGCATCGTAGCAGGTTACGCAAACTCCTATTCACCACTTCTGTCTATCCATCAGTCTGTGGATGGTGTGCAGAACTGAACTTCAAATATGTGTTCAACTTCTTCCACAATGTCCTCCAGAAATAACCAACAAACTTGGTATCTCAATCTGAAACTATGCTCTTAGGTAGACCATGTAGTCTCACCACTTCCCTAAAAAATAACTCTGCAATATGAACAACATCATTAGTCTTCTTACAAGGAATAAAATGGGTCATCTTTGAGAATCTATCCAACACCACAAAAATGGAATCATGTCCTCTCGGTGTCCTTGGTAAACCAAGAACAAAATCCATACTAATATCATCCCATGGCTTCTCTGGTATAGGTAATGGCTGATATAGCCATGTATTCTGACTTGTTCCCTTTGGCATCTGACACACTCTGCAACTCTGCACAAATTTCCTCACATCTTGCTGCAATTGTGGCTAGTAATAATGTTCACCAACAATAGCAATGGTCTTATCTCGACCAAAGTGTCCAGTTAATCCTCCACTATGCTTCTCCTTAATCATGTTCTCTCTCATGGAACTCCTCGGAATGCACAACTGGCTTCCTCTAAACAACATGCCATCTTGGATTATGAAATCCAACCATTTTTTCCTATCCAAAGTAACAGGTTCCAGGCAAGCTTTCCAGGCCTCTGCAAAATCTAGATCTTTAGGATACAAACTTTTGAGCTCATCAAAACCAACAACCTCTATCATCATTTCTGTCAAAAAATTTTACCTTCTGCTCAAGGCATCTACAACTCTATTGGACTTCCCACTCATGTGCTTCAAAACAAAAGTATAACTCTGCAAAACCTCAACCCATTTTAAGTGCCTTTGATTTAACTTTCCTTGACTATTAAGATACTGCAAAGCTTGATGATCAATATTATAAACAAACTCTTTTGGCAACAAATAATGTCTCCATTTCTTCAAAGCCTGAACTATTGCATAAAACTCTTGATCATAAACATAATACTTTTTCTTGGCATCATTAAGCTTCTCACTAAAATAGGCAATGGGCTTACCTTCTTGACTCAAAACAGCTCCTATAGCACTAGCACTAGCATTACAATCTACTTGAAATACCTTATTGAAATCTGGAAGTCCCAAAACAAGTTGTTCTATGACTTTCTGCTTCAATGTATCAAAGCTCTTGTCTGCTCCTTTAGTCCATCTAAACTCTTTTCTATTCCCTCTCATTGTCTCATTTAGGGGTGCACAAATGCTACTAAAATTCCTGATAAACTTTATGTAAAAAACTTGCCAAACCATGAAAAGATCTTACCTCGAAAGCACTCCTTGGCATAGGCCATTCAATAATAGCCCTCAGCTTCTCTGGGTGTATCTTAAGACCTTCCTCTAAAACAAAAAATCCTAGGTATACCAACTCCTTCTTTGTAAAACTACATTTCTTGAGATTGATCAACAACTTCTCCTCCCTCAGCTTCTCGAAAACTCTTCTGATATGTATCAAATGCTTATCCCAAGTCTTATTGAAAATTAAAATGTCATCTAAATAAACAATAACAAAACTCTCTCAAAATTCTTTCAGTACCTCGTTCATGAGCCGCATGAATGTGCTCGGTGCATTGGTTAGCCCAAATGGCATGACTAACCACTCATACAAACCTTCCTTTGTTTTGAAGGCTATCTTCCACTCATCTCCTTCTCATATTCGAATCTGGTGATACCCACTCTTTAGACCAATCTTCGTGAAGTACTTGGCTCCACTCAAACAATCCATTATGTCATCCATTCTAGGCGATGGAAATTTGTACTTGATTGTTATCTTGTTGATGGTTCAGGAATCTGTACACATCCTCCACTCTCCATCTTTCTTTGGTGCTAGTACAGTAGGTACCGCAGATGGAAATAGGCTTTCTCTTATAAATCCTTTCCTCAATAACTCTTGAACTTGTCTATTCAACTCTTCACTCTCTGTTGGAGTAATTCTATGGACTTCCTTGTTTGGAAAAGTAGCTCCCGGTATCAAATCCATTTAATGACTTATCTTCCTTACTAGTGGTAAACCTTCTGGTACATTATTAGAGATAATGTCCTGGAATTCTTCCAAGATATTTGAGAATTCTACTGGTACATCTTCACATTTCTCTTGACTAATCTTGGGAATCAATGTAAAGCAATGACGCTCATGCTTCATACCCTCAAAAAATTTCCTACCATCTACCAAGTAAATTTTGGCAGTACTACATACCTTTTCTTCCACCTCCTTCAAGGGCTTCAACTTATGACGAACTCCATCCTTTGTTAGGGATAATGTGTTTGCATGGCCATCATGGACAGTGCTCCTATCATACTACCACGACCTCCCCAATAGCATATAACATGCATCCATCGGTATGATGTCACACATCACCTCATCATGGTAGTCACCAATCTTGAACTTCACTAAACACTGCTCATTGACCAAAGCTCTATGGTCCTTCTGCAACCATGCAATTTAGTATGGATGTGGATGCTTTCTTCTTGTCAACCATCTCCTCTGAAACAAGATTATCAGTGCTTCCACTGTCAATAATAATATCACAACACTTACCTTCACATTTGTACCTTGTGCGGAATAAACTCTTCCTCTAATTGGGTTCTTTCTCCTCATTCAACAAAGTTCTTCTGAGAACTAGGGTTTCTCCCCTTTCGACATCTTCAGAGTGCTTAGATTGCGCATCTTCATTGACATGTGCAACTCATGCATTACCTTCAGGTCTTCTATTTGTCCTTCCTTGATGTTGCAGACACTCGTATGCTCGATGTCATTCTTCTCCACATTGGAAACAGGTTCCTTTGAATACTCCTCTTCTAGGTCCTTGCCCATGTCTGCCTCTTCCTCTTCCTCTTTGCTCACCATTGTTCTCATCACGAGGGTGGTAGGTATTATCTCCTCTCTGATTCCAAATGGTGTCGGCTTCTTCACTTTTCTTTGAATCTTCATTTCAGCCCCTATAGGGTCTTCCACCAGTCCTTCCACCTTGACCTCTCCCCCTTTGCTTGCTGTCAAATCTTTTATTTAGCGTCCCTTCCACCTCCAGGGAAAATTGGTATGCATCTTCTATGGTGGTCATTCTGACCAGGCTCAGCTCCTCTTGAATACTTGGCCTCAACCCGTTAATGTAATAGGCTACCTTCTCCTTGTTGGCCTCTGCATGACTAGTTCTGATAGTAATCTTATAAAACTCTTTTGTATACTCCTTAACAAACTTGTTGCCTTGCTTCAATCCTTGTAGTTTCTTCAACAACTCTATCTCATAATCCACGGGAATGAACTGCTTCTTTAATTTCTCCACCATCCCATCCCATCTGGTGATCTTTCATTTTCCTCTTCTATTCCTCTCTAACTGGACCTCCTTCCACCAAATACTGGCATGGCCCTTCAATTTTGTTTTTGTAAACTTCACCCAATCTGGGTTTTCCACATCTTCATACTCAAAATATTCCTCCATGTCATTGATCCAATCAATAAGATGTTCTAGATTTAAATCTCCAAAATATGTAGAAATTTTGATCCTAGACCTCTTTCCAATCTTAGAAAGTGCCCTCAACAACCTAACTTCTGCAAGATCTCCTGTAGCTTCTTGTTCTTCCTCAGATAGCTCCTCTTCTGCTTCATCCTTACTTTCTTCTCTTGTTATTGGCTCAAACCCTCTTCGCAGCTCCTCTTACAATGCATCGATTTGTCTTTGGAAGGATCTAACACCCTCTTCTGTCAAAGCATTCCTCCTAATATGATTTCTTTGTGGAGGCATCTTGATCTCCGTAGCAAACCCACAACCTCAGGACCTGGTTCAAACTGCCTCACGGTCAGCGATCTATCTACACACTCAAGAACCCTTGCTCTGATACCACTTGATGAAGGGGGGGTAACTCATAAAACACACAATAATAGAAATTCTACACAAAAAATAGAATGATATTTTATTAATATAGGCAATAAATGATATTACAGAAGCTCAAATACAATCAGAGGATGAATCCTCTACAGGCTCCAGCACATTACAGCTCCCTCTCTCAAGACTCTGGAATCTTCAGCCTTCTGTAACCCCAAATCAACTAGGGTTTCTATTTTCTCACCTTTTCCTGACCCTACACCTTCCCCCTTAGCTCTACTACCCCAAGGGTTCCCAAAAATGGTCATATATAGCCCTTTTTGGTGACCACCAGCTTAATTTCAAAATTTACATCTCCCTCCAAAAACAGTGGTAAACTTCGTGGGGCCATAACTTTTGATATGACCGTTTTATTTTCATTTATAATACCTTTTTAGAAATCTCTCGAAAAGACGATGGTGCACAAGTAGTGCTGAGAGGTAGACTGCTTGGGTTTACCACCAAATTTCAAGCCCATCCGGAGCCTCTGACTGCCTCAAATTTGACTTTGAATATTTCAATAGGATTTTTAGAAATTGAAATTTTAATATCTCACAAATGGCTAATGATATTGAAGTGATTTCTTCACCATTAACTTTAATTCACCATTCTAGAGGTCCATGTAAGATTTTGTATCCAACCGTGCACAAATGTAAACTTACTAAAAATAGTAACCTTGCCAAATTTAGCTCTTATTGAAAAGAAACAACACATTTTTTATTTTTTTTGGTTGATGCAAGATTGCCCTTACACACTGGATGCTCCTGCATCAGAAACTTGGGGTAATTTGAAAACTGACCCTGTCACTTCTCATGAGTTAGAGGGAAATCAAAACGGTTAACCTCGGTCTCAGATAACTGTGATGAATCTTCAACATGCCTTCCTTTCCATTTCACCAAGTATTCTGTATACTACATGTTTCTTGTACTCTTACCCACATGGCTATCTAGAATGCCCTCTATCTCCTCATCTGAAGTAGATGCTGGAATGTCCCACTGTGTTCCTTTATCAAGTCCATCATCATGATACTTTGTCAAATCTGAAATGTTGAACACTGGTGAAATATTGATGTCATCAGGCAACTCTACCTCAAATGCATTTCCTGAATCATGCTTCTTCAAAATTCTACACGGTCCAAATTTGTTCATTTTTAACTTATTGTATGTTCCAATTAGGAACCTTTCTTTTCTCAAGTGAACCATGACTTCATCTCCTACCTGGAACTCCTTATATCGCCTCTTCTAACCTGCCTTAGCCTTGTACTAAATATTCATCTTATTAATGTGCTTTCTCACTTCTTCATGCAAATTCTTCAGGTGTCCTGCAAAGTCTTCGGCCTCAACACTTGTCTTTTCTCCTTTGTCCAGCTTCCTTAACTCTAAAGCATTTCTTGAACTATTGCCATATACAATCTGGAATGGTGATTTACCAATACTCCTATTGACAGAATTGTTGTAAGTGAAGTCTACCTGTGGCAAAATCAAATCCCATCCCTTGGGCTTATCTCCTACTAAGCATTGTAGCAGGTTACCCAAACTCCTATTCACCACTTCTGTTTGTCCATCGGTCTATGGATGGTGTGCAGAACTAAACTTCAAATATGTGTTCAACTTCTTCCACAATGTCCTCTAGAAATAACCAACAAATTTGGTATCTTGATCTGAAACTATGCTCTTAGGTAGACTATGTAGTCTCACCACTTCCCTAAGAAATAACTCTGCAATATGAACTTCATTATTAGTCTTCTTACAAGGAATAAAATGGGCCATCTTTGAGAATCTATCCACCACCACAAAAATGGAATCATGTCCTCTCTATGTCCTTGGTAAACCATGAACAAAATCCATACTAATTTATCATCCCATGGCTTCTCTAGTACATGCAATGGTTGATATAGCCCTATATTCTGACTTGTTCCTTTTGTCATCTGACACACTCTGCAACTCTGCACGAATTTCCTCACATCTTGCTACAATTGTGGCTAGTAATAATGTTCACCAACAATAGCAATGGTCTTATCTCGACCAAAGTGTCCAGCTAATCCTCCACTATGCTTCTCCTTAATCGGGTTCTCTCTCATGGAACTCCTCGGAATGCACAACTGGCTTCCTCTAAACAACATGCCATCTTGGATTATGAAATCCAACCATTTTTTCCTATCTAAAGTAACAGGTTCCATGCAAGCTTTCCAAGCCTCTACAAAATCTTGATCTTTAGGATACAAACTTTTGAGCTCATCAAAACCAACAACCTCTATCATCATTTCTGTCAACAATTTTTTTCTTCTGCTCAAGGCATTTGCAACTCTATTGGACTTTCCACTCCTGTGCTTCGAAACAAAAGTATAACTCTGCAAAAACTCAACCCATTTTAAGTGCCTTTGATTTAACTTTCCTTGACTATTAAGATGCTGCAAAGCCTGATTATCAGTATTATAAACAAACACTTTTGGCAACAACTAATGTCTCCATTTCTTCAAATCCTAAACTATTGTATAAAACTCCTTATCATAAATAGAATACTTTTTCTTGGCATCATTAAGCTTCTCACTAAAATAAGAAATGGGCTTACCTTCTTGACTCAAAACAGCTCCTATACCACTACCACTAGCATCACAATCTACCTGAAGTACCTTATCGAAATCTGGAAGTGCCAAAATAGGTTGTTCTATGACTTTCTGCTTCAATGTATCAAAGCTCTTATCTGCTCCTTTAGTCCATCTAAACTCTTTTCTATCCCCTCTCATTGTCTCAGTCAGGGGTGCACAAATGCTACTAAAATTCCTGATAAACTTTTTGTAAAAACTTGCCAAACCATGAAAAGATCTTACCTCAAAAGCACTCCTTAGCATAGCCCATTCAATGATAGCCCTCACCTTCTTTGGGTCCATCTTAAGACCTTCCTCTGAGACAACAAATCCCAGGTATACCAACTCCTTTGCAAAACTACATTTCTTGAGATTGATCAACAACTTTTCCTCCTTTAGCTTCTCTAAAACTCTTCTAATATACATCAAATGCTCATCCCAAGTCTTACTAAAAATTAAAATGTCATCTAAATAAACAATAACAAAACTTCCCAAAAATTCTTCCAGTACCTCGTTCATGAGCCGCATGAATGTGCTCGGTGCATTGGTTATCCCAAATGGCATGACTAACCACTCATACAAACCTTCCTTTGTTTTGAAGGCTGTCTTCCACTCATCTCCTTCTCTAATTTGAATCTGGTGATACCCACTCTTCAGATCAATCTTTGTGAAGTACTTGGCTCCACTCAAACAATCCATTATGTCATCCATTCTAGGTGATGGAAATCTGTACTTGATTGTGATCTTGTTGATGGTTCAGGAATTTGTACACATCCTCCACTCTCCATCTTTCTTCGGTGCTAGTACTACAAGTATCGCACATGGACTTAGGCTTTCTCTTATCAATCCCTTCCTCAACAGCTCCTGAACTTGTCTGTTCAACTTTTCACTCTCTATTGGAGTCATTTTATGGGTTTCCTTCTTTGGCAAACTAGCTCCCGGTATCAAATCCATTTGATGACTTATCTTCCTTACTGGTGGTAAACCTTCTGGTACATTATCAAAGATAATGTCTTGGAATTCTTCTAACATATCTAAGACTTCTGCTGGTACATCTTCACATTTTGCTTGACTAATCTTAGGAATCAATGCAAAGAAATGATGCTCATGCTTCATACCCTCCTAAAATTTCCTACCATCTACCAAGCAAATTCTGGAAGTACTACATACCTTTTCTTCCACCTACTTCAAGGGATTCATCTTTGATGAACTCTATCCTTTGTTAGGGAATATGTGTTTGCATGGCCATCATCGACAACGCTCCCATCATACTGCCACAGCCTCCCCAATAACATATGACATGCATCCATCTATATGATGTCACACATCACCTCATCATGGTAGTCACCAATCTTGAACTTCACTAAACACTGCTCATTGACCAAAGCTCTATGGTCCTTCTGCAACCATGCAATCTGGTATGGATGCAGATGCTTTCTTCTTGTCAAGTTCAACTTGTCAACCATCTCCTCTGAAACAAGATTATCAGTGCTTCCACTGTCAATAATAATATCACAACACTTACCTTCACATTTGCACCTTGTGCGGAATAAACTCTTCCTCTGATTGGGTTCTTTCTCCTCATTCAACAAAGTTCTTCTGAGAACTAGGGTTTCTCCCCTTTCAGCATCTTCAGAGCATTTAGATTGCACATCTTCATCGACATGTGCAACTCGTGCATTACCTTCAGGTCTACTCTTTGTCCTTCCTTGATGTTGTGGACACTCTTATGCTTGATGTCCTTCTTCTCCACATTGGAAACAAGTTCCTCTGAAACCTCCTCTTCCAGGTCTGCTTCTTCCTCTTCCTCTTCCTCTTTACTCACCATTGTTCTCGTCACGAGGGCGGTAGGTATTATCTCATCTCTAATTCTGATCGGTGTCAGCTTCTTCACTTTTTTTGAATCTTCATTTCGGCCCCCATAGGGTCTTCCACCAGTCCTTCCACCTTGACCTCTCCCCCTTTGCTTGCTGTCAAATCTTTTGATTAGCTTCTCTTCCACCTTCAGGGAAAACTGGTATGCATCTTCTATGGTGGTCATTCTAACCAAGCTTAGCTCCTCTTAAATACTTGGCCTCAACCCGTTAATGTAATGGGCTACCTTCTCCTTGTTGGACTCTGCATGACCGGCTCTGATAGTAATCTTATAAAACTCTTCTGTATACTCCTTAACAGACTTGGTGCCTTGCTTCAATTCTTGTAGCTTCTTCAACAACTCCATCTTAGAACCCAGAGGAATGAACTGCTTCTTCAGTTTCTCCACCATTCAATCCCATATACTGATCTTTCCTTTTCCTCTTCTATTCATCTCTAACTGGACCTCCTTCCACCAAATACTGGCATGGCCCTTCAATTTTGTTTTTGTAAACTTGACTTGATATGCGTCTTCCACATCTTCATACTCAAAATATTCCTCCATGTCATTGATCCAATCAATAAGATGTTCTAGATTCAAATGTCCAGAATATCTAGAAACTTTGATCTTGGGCCTCTTTCCAATCTTAGAAATGGCCCTCAATAACCTAACTTCTACAGGATCTCCTGCAGCTTCTTGTTCTTCCTCATATAGCTCCTCTTCTGCTTTATCCTCGCTTTCTTCTCTTGTTATTGGCTCAAACCCTCTTTACAGCTCCTCTTGCGATGCATCAATTTGTCTTTGCAAGGCTCTAAAACCCTCTTCCATCAAAGCATTCCTCCCAATATGATTTCTTTGTGGAGGTATCTTGATCTCTGTAGCAAACCCACAACCTCAGGTCCTAGTGTAAACTGCCTCACAGTCGGCGATTTGTATACATAATTAGGAACCCTTGCTCTGATACCACTTGATGAAGGGGGGTAACTCATAAAACACACAATAACAGAAATTGTACACAAAAAATAGAATGATATTTATTAATATGGGCAATACATTACATTACAGAAGCTCAAATACAATCAAAGGATGAATCCTCTATAGGCTACAGCACATTACAACTCCCTCTCTCAAGACTCTAGAATCTTCAGCCTTCCGTAGCCCCAAATCAACTAGGGTTTCTATTTTCTTGCCTTTTCCTGACCCTACACCTTCCCCCTTAGCTCTACTACCCTAAGGGTTCCCAAAAATGTTCATATATAGCCCTTTTTGGTGGCCACCAGCTTAATTTCAAAATTTGCATCTCCCTCCAAAAACAGTGGTCAACTTCGCTTGGCCATAACTTTCGATCCGACCGTTGGATTTTCTATTATAATACCTTTTTGGAAAGCTCTTGAAAAGACAATGGTACACAAGCAATATCGAGAGGTAGATTGCCTGGGTTTCCCACCAAATTTTAGGCCCATCCGGAGCCTCTGATTGCCTCAAATTTGATTCTGAATATTTCAATAGGATTTTTAGAAATTGATATTTTAATATCTCACAAATGGCAAATGATATTGAAGTGATTTCTTCACCATTAGCTTTAATTCACCATTTTGGAGGTCCGTGTAAGATTTTGTATCCAACCATGCACAAATGCAAACTTACTAAAAAATAGTAACCCTGCCAAATTTAGCCCTTATTGAAAAGAAACAACACATTTTTTATTTTTTTTGGTTGATGCAAGATTGATCTTACACCCTAGATGCTCCTGCATCACTACTACTGAACTCACTCTGGTAGATACCTATCTTTGATCATCTCTATTCATGCCATCAGGTATACTGACAGCATCGCATATCCTAGCTAGTCCTCATCATTTGACCACCTCTCCACCTCCCTCCATAGTCGCCACAGAAACTCCACTATCTCATCCATCACCTGCCTCTAGTATCCTATGTTCCCCAAATGACAGCACATCTGATGTCCTCTATATACATAAACAAATGGCTTATGTCGTGGCCTCTCTCACACTGTCAATGGTTGAGTCATTGGGATATTCTCCCATGCCTAGATGTGCAACAATGTAATACCACAGGCCAGGCTCCCTGATCACTTGTATACCACCACATCCATGTCATGATACAAATCTGCTAGTATACATGGGCCCCTTGCGTAAACCACTCCATCAATTAGCATCTAATGTAGCACAACTCCCCAGCCCACTCAGAATCCATGTGATCTCCTATTTGGGACCAAGGTCCCTACTATCAAGCATGCCAGAAATAGAGCCATCCGATCTAGTCCCCTCTCTATCGCTAGCTGGTATACCATCTCTGTCCTATCAGTTGCATATGGAACATACCTCAGGGAAAACACCTGGTCCAGATACCCTACTTCATGTGCATGGTCATATACCACGCTCTCACCATGTATGGGGACCCATAGGATCCTCCATACGTCCTCTAATGTAATTGTCACCTCCCAAATGGGCAACAAGAAGGAACAATGCTCCAACTAATATCGTTCCACTAGAGCAGTCATCATAGCCCTGTCGGCATGAATCCTCGGCATATCTACAATCTATTGCAGCCCAACTACCCCTAGGACGAACATGTCGGTGCTGTCTAGTTCCTCCCAGAACTCGAATGTAGGCTGTCACCTCTTCCGAGACTAAAGAACACCCTCATAGTCCTACACCATTACACAAATGCACCAAATCAGCCTTTATCTTATCCCTACTCACCTATTCTTCCCATCAGTGCCTTTCCTAGGATGCCCTACTATTAACAAAGCACCCCTCACCTGACAACCACACCCCCTCCCTCTGCAAGGCCAAATGCACCTGCTAACTTTACCCTCGCCCATAAATAACCACCCCGTCCTCCCACTTTCCTATTCCTCTTCTCCCATCCCACAATCCTCCAAAATCCCCCAAAACCCCTCAAAAATAAAAAATTAAAAATCAAAATAAAATTTCCTATTCCTCTTCTCCCATTCCACAATCCCCCAAAATCCCCTAAAACCCCTCAAAAATAAAAAAATCAAAAATCAAAAAATCAAAAATCAAAAATCAAAAAATCAAAATTAAAAATTAAAAATTAAAAATCAAAAAATCAAAAATAAAAAATCAAAAAATCAAAATTAAAAATTAAAAAATTAAAAAATTAAAAATTAAAAATTAAAAATCAAAAAATCAAAAATCAAAAATAAAAAATCAAAAGCTCAAAATCAAAAATTAAAAAATAAAAAAATAAAAAATAAAAAATAAAAAATAAACAATCTAAAATTAAAATTAAATAAATCAAAAATCAAAAATTAAAAATTAAAAAAAAAAAACCAAAGGGGCAAACTTTAGAGCCCGACCCGGTGGATCGGCACCGGTGCCGATCTCCTGGGCTGGGCACCCATTGGTGCCCGATCTAGTGAAACAGTGCCAATTCGCTCCCCTCTCCCACAAACACACCTCGTTCACATTGCCGATCTCCCGAGCTGGGCACCCATTGGTGCCCGATCTAGTGAAACAGTGCCGAGCCGGTGCCAATGCACTGGACTTGGTGCCAATTCTCTCCCCTCTCCCACAAACACGCCTCCTTCACATTTTAACGCCTTTCTTCACAAAAAAATGCCCTCATCTAATATTTAATATGCTAACACTAAACTCTAAGTGCCATTTCATTTAAAATCCCCAGCCCCCCACCATTTCATTCAAAAACCCCCCATTTTCCAAACCCTCATTTTACCCTAATTCTGCTAAAACCAAATAATAAGAACAAATCATAACCGAAAAAGTTAAAACCACTTACCGGCTCGCCGACTGCTGCGGGTTGGAGATACTCTCTCACTCACTCCACTTGGTTCTCCTCTCAAGGAATACTTGCCATCGCTTTGCTCTCCTTTTCCTTCTTCTCCACTCACTCCAAATTCAAAAAGTAAAATGAGCTTTTTGAGCTCCTTTTCACTTTTTTACCCCCCACCACCCTAACCTTTTATCTTTTTTTAATCTTTTTAAGCCACCTTTTTATCCTTTTTCCTTTTTCTTCACCCCCTTCTTTTTAACCCCTTTTTTTCTCTACCCACCCCATTTTCATTGGCTGTCACTCTTTTTTCCTTGTTTCTCAGTCTTAGGATCCCCTTTAACCCCCTTCCTGCCAGTTTTTTCTCTTTTTTCGAGAAATCACCAAAAAATTCATTTTTTCCACCGATCTCTTGAGGGGGCATCACCTGGTCACCTATTCCCCTTCTATTCACCCACTGGGGCATATTTATCAAAAAAAATTATAGTCTTTGATATCTCGTCAACTCAATAGTTATAACACCATATCAAAGAGGGGCAAAATGTAGACATCTGAAAATGGTCACAACCAGTTTCATCCACCTACGAAATCCAACCCTAATTTAATTAATTTATTCTACACATTTTCCCTAAACATCAAGTTCCTCTACTATAGTTTAAAAATTAAATATTTTTTTCTTGATGGCGACAACATGCATAGGAGGGTAGGCTAGGGCACCCGAGCCCTAGCTTGTAGGTTCAAGCTTTCTCTATGCATAGGGATTTTGCATGTTAGTGGGGGGTCAAGGGGACCGGGTCTACTTCACCATTTCTACTTTTTTTTTTCTAGTTTTAGTTGGCTATGAGGCATCCTTTGGTTAAGGTGGTGGTGTGCAGGGTTTAACGGTTTCCAACTCTGGGTTTTCTTTTATTGTGTGCTCTTAGGTTCGTGTTTATTGCACGTTGGAATTTTTTTTTCCTTTGAGGTGTTGTCTCTGGTGGTGGTGCACTTGTTTGGAGCCATTGCTTTAGATTCGGCATGGTGTGGGGGGGGCATTTTGGGCCCTCACTCGTTTGGTATAAATGGCTTCGAATGTGCCTTTGGATATGGTGGGTCATGCTTCTTCTATGGTT
The DNA here is from genome assembly GCA_027924645.1 of Cunninghamia lanceolata. Taxonomy (NCBI): domain Eukaryota; kingdom Viridiplantae; phylum Streptophyta; class Pinopsida; order Cupressales; family Cupressaceae; genus Cunninghamia; species Cunninghamia lanceolata. Next base: position 15,649,762 of record BSBN01000112.1, on the reverse strand, counting down.
GGGGAGGATGCCGGAATACCCATTCAGTCTTCTTCTGGATCGGATGTGGTCCAAAATGGTTCCCTTAAATTACCAAAGGTGAGTGGATGCTTGGAGAGGGCCCAGGAGCAGCCAGTTTTAGTAATATAATCAGAGTCAGTAGTTGAGGATATTAATTACTACTGCAATCATGCTTTGATTTGTAATTTCATGGGGATGAGGGTTTCTCCCCCATTTCTTGATACATGGAACCCGGAAGAAGATTTTGATATTTTGATGGCTGCAAATAACTTCTTTATGGTGGATTTTTCATGTGTCTCGAATCAGAATAGGGCCTTCAAAGGGGGTCCATATTTTTAAAATCAGGTGGGTCTCTTCATCAAACCATGGCATGTTGGCTTTAACTCAGTAGAGGAGTTACCTTCTAGAATCCCAGTTAGGGTTCATCTTCCTCGATTGCCACTTGAATGCTAGAGAAGTGATATATTTCAGTCAATTGCATTGCTGCTGGGAAAACCTATTGGTCCTTCTCAACAAACTTTGAATAAGAGAATTTTTTCTTATGCTAGGGTTTGTGTTGAAATTGATTTGAGCCAACCGCTTCCAGATTCTATTGATATGACTATTGGGTCTTGCTCCTGGACTCAGCCGTTAGATTACGAGACATTACCTTTTAGGTGTCGGCTATGTCATGAATATGGTCATCTTCAGCGAAGGTGCCCTCGAGCTTCTGGTGCAGTTGATTCAAGTAATGCTCCTACTCAGCGTGATTTGAAAGCAAACAAGGGTAAAGGCCCCATGTAGGGAGGTGGGGTTGATAAAGAAGGTTTTATTCCAGTTAAGTCTCGTAATCGTGGTTGAGGCCTGAAGAGATCCCTCAAGGATAGGTAGGACAAGGAAAACTTCAACCGATTTGAGATGTTAGAGGATTTGGTCCAAGAGGAAGGTTTTTAGGTGGACTTGCAGGCAATAGTTGGATCTTTTACTAAGGTTGTTCCTAGGGATCAGCCTAATGTGATTCCTAGTTCAGATCAGCGTGGTGAGCAGGGTACTCAGATGGACACTGAACTGGCTCCTCTGGCTCATATTCAGGGTGTGTTAGATCTGGTACTAGAGGCTTCTGGTGGCTATCCTAGTGTTGGTGGTGTTCTATTTGAAGTGCAGGGTACTCCAGACTCAGGAAAAAGTAAGGCTCCTTCCCCGGCCTTGGGTTTGCAACCAAAAATCCTCAAAAAAGGGGCTCCTGAGAAACCTCTTAAGGTTGGTATAGAAAAGGACCTGGAAAAGGTAAAGCTAGCTAGTGAGATTTTGGTTGAGTCAGGTTTAGTGAGGACTATTGATGCTCACTTCTCCCAACCCCAACGATGATTGTGCTCTCTTGGAATGTGAGGGGTATGAATAGCATCCCTAGACAAAAGGTTATTCAAGATTTGGTTTGTATTCATTCACTTGATGTGGTTTTCCTTCAAGAAACTAAGTTATCAGTTAATAGTATGATAAGTGTGGATTCGAAGATTTGGAGTCGTGGTCAGTGTCAATGTGTTGGTGCACTTGGTAGCTTTGGTGGGGTTGCATGCTTATGGGACCCACGTAGAGTCAGGCCAATTTGGTGGTACTCTTGCAAAGGTTTGATTTCTTGTGTTGCTTCTCATCTTGAGTCTGGAGAGAGAGAATACTCTTTTCCAACATCTATGCTCCAACTGACCTTCATGGCAAGGTAAAGTTCTAGGGTTTTGTCAGATATGTGAGGACTTTGGATCCTTATCTCCCATGGATTTCAGTCAGGGATTTTAATGTTGTTGTTTCTTTGGAAGAGAAGAGGGGAGGCATTGCTCACTTGGAGCCTTCTTCTGATCTCTTGCAAGTTAATACATGGCTCTCTTGAATTTGGTTGACATCAAGCCTATTAATGGGGCCTTTACTTGGAATAATAGGAGATGTGGGGATGCTGCTATTTCTGAATGCCTGGATAGATTCTTGGTGTCCAGTTTCTGGTTGGGAGATAGGTGGCTGACTAGCTCTAAGATTTTGGATGGGCATGGTTCTGATCATTGGCCGATCAAACTTATTATTGAGCTACCTCGGTGTTGTGTAAATAAGTCTTTTAAGTTAAATCATCTCATGTCGTTAAGAGATGACTCCCTCCATGATCTCCTTCCTAGCTGGTGGAATTTGGGGAAGCTGTCACATGTGACTGCTATGTACTCCTTCTCCAATAGGCTCCAATATATGAAATATAGGTTGAAACGGTGGAATAGGCAACACTTTGGTAATGTTTTCCATGCAAAGCAGTCTGCTCAAGCTCATTTGGACTTGATCACCAGGCGGATTCAAGATCAGGGCCTCATTGAGGATCTGGGTTTGCTGGAACCTATTGCTATGAAGGATGTTGAGGAATGGGAATTACGTGAGGAAATCTTTTGGAAACAAAGTTTCAAATCAAGTGTCTTCAGGTGAGAGATAGGAATAGTTCTTTCTTCCACAAATTAGTAAAAGATAGGAGACAAGGTAGTGTCATTTCTTCTCTTAGGCTCAAATGGGGAGATTCTCTCCTCTGCTTCTATTTCTACTGAGGTTGTTCGTTTCTTTTCTATTCTACTATCTAAGGATTCCCTTCCTATGGAGGAGGATGAAGCTACTATTTTGAATAGTATTCCGCCCTTAGTCACCAGTGAAATGAATGCTTCTTTGCTTAATCCTATTTCTTTGTTGGAGCTTGAAACTGTTGTCTTCCAGATGAAAAAGGGAAAAGATCCAGGGCCTGATGGTTTCCCAGTTGAGTTCTACCAGGAGTTCTGGGAAGTGATCAAGTTGGATTTGTTGGAGGTCATTCAGGAATCTTTCATGAATAAAGAAATGCTGAAATCCATGAATGCTACCTTTCTTTCTCTCATTCCAAAGAAGGATGGGGCTAATTCTCTAGATTGTTTTAGGCCCATTGCCTTATGTAATGTGATTTACAAGATTAGTACTAAGTTGATTGTTGTGCGACTAAAAGCCTAGCTAAGCAGGTTAATTTCTGAAGAGCAATGGGGTTTTGTGGATGTTAGGCAGATTATGGATGGTGTCATCATTGCAACTAAGATGATTCATTCTATGGATTGTTCTAAAGAGAAATCTATGTTTATTAAGTTGGATATGGATAAAGCTTACGATTAGGTTAAATGGGCCTTCTTATTTAAGATTCTGGGAGCATTTGGTTTTTCTGGTGAATGGATTGAGTGGGTCAAGAGCTATGTTACTTCTCCTTCCTTTTTGGTGTTGATTAATGGTAAGCCGAAAGAGTTGTTTGGTGCTTCTAGGGGGTTCAGACAAGGGGACCTTTTATCCCCCTATCTGTTCATCTTATTGGAGGAGGGTTTGGGGAGGTTTATTAGATCCTAGGTGGAGACTAGTTTGATTAAGGGCTAGAGTTTTGGAAATAATATTCCCCTCAGTCACATTTGCAATTTGTTGATGTCACAACTCTGATGGGCAGAGCCAAGGTCAAGGAGGCTTCTGGTTGGTGTAGGATTCTGGATTGTTATTTGGATATGTCAGGTTAGAAAATTATTGAGGGGAAGTCTTTTATCTACTTCTTTCATACTCTGTGAGCTATTCAGAGAAGAATTGCTAGTATCCTTCATTTCCCGATTGGTACTCATCCTTTTGTGTATCTTGGTATTTATCTTGCTATTTGTTCGCTCCCTAAATTGTTCTGGCAGGAGATTATGGATAAGTTTAGAAATCTGGTTAGTCATTAGACTAATAGGTGACTCTCTTTTGTGGGTAGGGTGACTCTTCTAAAGTTAGTGGTGCAGGCCCTTCCTCTGTATAGATGTTTTGTTCTCTCTTCACCTTCTGGCTTTATCAAAGACTTTGAGAGTGTGTCTAGGTAGTTCCTTTGGTCTGGCAACCTTCTTCATAGGAAGTGGAGTTTGGTTAAGTGGGAAGCTATTTGTAGGCCGAAGCAGGCTAGTGGTCTAGGTCTATGTAGAACTAATTTGAATGGAAAATCTTTAGCGGCTAAGCTGTATTGGCGGTGGTGTTCATAGCAACATCAATCATGGGAAACAAATTCTTACCTCAAAGTATCTAGGTGCAGTTGAGAGTGTGGATGTGGCCTGCTTTAGTTTGGAGGGGAAGGGTTCTATGATTTGGAGTACCCTCAAAAAGGGTGCTAAGTTGGTCAAGTAGGGGTTGTTTTGGATTTGCAATGGTGGGTAGGATGCTCTCTTCTGGTATGATTCTTGGAATGGTTATCCTCCCATTTTGTCTACTCACCCCATCTACAGAATTTGATAGGCATTTTATTGATGTTGGGTGGTGCCATGTTCCTGATTTTAAAACTCTTCAAAATTTGGGACAAGTTACTATGTATAGATGGAAAGTTCCGTAGGAGTGGTCTCCTGGTGGGGCAGCTGGGGATTATCAAGAGCTTGCTTGGATTCTATTGGGGCATGTCTTCACTTCTCTTCTTGGGAGAAATGTGTTGGCTTAGGGTCCTGATCCAAAAGGCAAATTTTTTGTTTCTTCAGGTTATCAAGTTCTTGATAAGCAAATGTTTGGGAGCTCAGAGGTCTCATGGTGGAAATAGGTTTGGAATAAGTTTGCTTGGCCTAAGTATAACTTTTTCTCATGGTTAGTTGTTCAAGGGAGGTGTCTTACCTGGGAGAATCTCTAGAAACATGGGTTTCAGGGGCCCTCTATGTGTGTTCTGTGTGGTTGACATGAGGAGTGCACCCCCCATCTCTTCTTTAAGTGTCCCTTTGCGAAAGTTATTTGGTATTTCTAGTGGAATCTCTAGCATATACTATGTAGACATGCTTCTTCTTTAGAAGACTTTTGGAGGAGTCTGGGGCCTCCCCCTGTAAAGACCTCTTTTCTCCTCATTGCTTGGATCATTGGCCCCAGTTTGATAATTTGGCATATTTGGTTGGAGCACAATCGTAGAATTTTTTTGGATAAGAAGCTTCCTGTTGGTCAGCTCTAGTTGAGGATTTTGGGGGGTCTGCAGGAAACTTTGGCTGTTAAGTATGATTTGTATGTCCCTATTATTTCTGGTGACTGTGATGTTGAAGCCCTAGGTCTCTCTGGGGGTGGACAAAAAAAATTAAGGACGCTTCAGCATGGGCATGGGAGAGCAAAGGTCTGTCATATTGGTCGTTGGTATCCTCCCACTATGGGGGAACTAAAAATCAATACTGATGGATCTTCTAGAGGTAATCCCGACCATGCTGGAGTTGGTGGCATTGGCAGGGATAGTTCAGGGGTGGTAATTTTTTTCTTCTCTATATATAGAGGTCAACATACAAATAATCTCATGGAGGCTCTTGCTATTCTTCTCGCATTAGAGCATGCTTGTGCCCTTGGTTGGAAGTGGATTATTTGTGAATCAGATTCTCAGATGGTCATTGATATGTTGAATAAGAGACATTTTGAGGAGGTGAATTGACAACTTGTAGTGGTGGCCAAACAAATTGTTTCTCTTAGAAATGCTTTAGATTCTATTGATTTTTGTCATGTGCCATAGGAGTGGAATAAGGTGGCCTGGATGGTTTGGCAAGGTGGGTGTCCGAGAAGATCAAGACTTGGAATGTGGATGATTGGGGAAACCTTCCTGGTGATTTGGCCCCTGTTCTTGAAGATTAGGTTATGGAGGATATGAGGAGCTTTTTGGGTGTTACTTAATTATTGATTTTGGTTGTGCCCCTTACGGCTGTTTCTTTTTGTTTTGTAATTTTTTTTAATTCAATAAAGTTTTTAGCCCCTTTTTTATAAAAAAATTAAATATTTTTAACTATAGTTCATAAATCACATTTCAAAAATTAAATAAATTATCATATTTATTTAATTCCCTATTTTGTTCACTTTTGATTACTTTTTGTAATCATCATTATCCTCTTCTAATCCATGTGCACAAGAATTAATTTTAATTAATTTACCATTACAAACCCCCATGCTTCTAGAAGTCCACTTGTCATCCAATGTACACACATGTACATGACAAGTGGTACTTTGGAAGAATGATCAAATCTTCCATAAGTGTACATTTGTCCTATTTCTTCCACCCCACTCCATGTGTCACTATTCATGCTAATTTGAAATTACATGTGGCACTATTTGAACACTATTCTTCTAATTTAAAATTCCACTTGTCCTCTCCATGAAATTTAAAATTCCTCACAAAATCCAACCCTTACCTTTTAATAAATGAGTCGTCACATGTCATACACCTACCCAATCCTAGCCATCCATCCATTCAAACTTGCAATCTCATCCATTGATCATCGCTTGAATCTTGGAGAAAACTTCTCACCCAATCCTAGCTTTCCATTTGTCCAATTCTCCTTGCTTGAGAACCCTCAAGCAATCTCAACCATTGATCTTCCAAATTCATCCTAGCCCTCCAATCCTATCCCCAAAAATCTATAAACTAAGGCCTCCACCTCCCATTTCAACAAGCCATCATATGCAAAGAAACTCTATCCAATTGAGTGCTCAACATATAGAATTAGTGCAATTCTAACTAGTTTTTTTAGTATATCATCCATTAGGACATATCATCACTAGTTTGCTTAGATAGGGTGCATGATTTAGTATAAAAGCATAGTAGTGATTTTGTCCAATCTTGAGGTGTTGAATACTGAGAGAAGGGGTGAATCAATATTCTTAAATTTGAACAAATAAACCAATGACAAACTTTAATAATCAAAAAGCAAAGTGACCACAGAAATACAAGCCATAAAAACATGACACATAGACACTAGATTTTTATGTGGAAAACCCAAGAAAGGGAAAAACCATGAAGAGGATTATCTCTCAATATAAATTGAAATCTTTTACAAATGATGATGTTCAAGCTTGGTCACTCCACGGGCCTAGAACATGATGGCTCACTGCCTTGAAGCACAACTAGGTTTCGCAGGCTCACTACCACAACCCTAAACCTAGAAAGATTACAATGAGGTCTATTAAACCCTACTAATTGGTTATAGCCAGGTTCACTACCAAGTACAAATGAAATTGTATAAGGAATATGAATACTACAAAAGCATCTATCAGTATGCCAGGGTGTAGTCATTTATCAACTGAATACCGAGTCCTGAGTCTTCATCATCACTGATCTTCTATCTCTACTCTACTATTCTGATACTCACATTAATCACATTCACAATACTTCTTCACACACTTCACATTCACATTACACCCCAAACACTGAATTCGATCCCATATATATATCAGCAACACTTAAGATCTTCATATTAGGTCGGCATACTCAGATGCAGCGTACAGTTGATAAACTTGTAGCTTGTCATCAAAATTCATTCATCAAAATACATTGCGTACTCAAATAATATTTGAAACATCTTCTTATATGTCATCTCCAACTATAGAACCACTTATGGTAAAGTTCTAATCAATAGAACTTACCGCACATAAATCAAACTATCGTGTCAGCCTCAAACTCAGACTGCTACTAGTTAATTTCAACTGCTAGATCACAACTTTCACTACGGACCACATGGGTTGCTCAAAATCATGTTAAAGACTCCTTAGACATCACCCATCATATCTTCAGAACTACAGAGAAAAATATTCTTTAGCGGCTGAATGCGGACCATCAGAACTTAGATTCTGTCATAGTCAAACTCTGTCAAATAGTGTAGCGATATTCAACAACTTGTAACTATCTTTCTGGTGGACTTCAGACTCTACAATTCTAGATTTAGGAACTTCATACAAGTGCTTACAACACCTCAAAACTGCATATCAAGATATACAACACCGGAGGAATGCGGACCAAAACAATTGAGTGTACTACTCTAAATAACACTATGTTCTGTTCTATCAGACTTAGGCCATTTGAACATATACTTCTGGAACTTATCAAAAGATAAAACCTTGGATATAAGATCATCTAAGAGTTAGGAACATCATACTAGAACCATAGATCTTGGTCTTCAAATACAGACCAATGCCAGTCCAAATACTGTTCTTCTGACGCTGCTTTTGTACATTGCTAACACTTAACCAATGTGACTAAGTCTTCTTCACCGAACCATAATCTTTGTTCCAACCTTGTTCCTTTTCTTGTTTCCATCAATGACAACAATCAATTATTCAACATAGCAGTGTCTCTTGCCAACAATCTCCCCCTTTCGCATTGATGGTAACACTCAGTGACAAATGCTTGTATTGCTCCCCCTTATTCTATACACTCTATTTTTCTATTCTCCTTTAGATGTATACTTATTTTTCACTAGTTTTCCTCTCCCCCTTTAACATCAATGGCAAAGGTGTAGATGCCAGAGTAAAAAATTGTCAAAACTATAAAATTTGCTATATTCTACTGCATATGTATAGGTATAATCTTAAACTTTATTCTACATGTGCTAGATGATGTCATTGAAAATGTTCTTTATTTGGGATAATTAACCATCCCATCTTTTCTTGGAATTATCAAAAATTGAATATGACCACTGAGTAGAAAAACTATAGCCTCTACCTTTTGAAGATTAGAGGGTGTGTCAGATTGTAAAGCCACTTGTGCTTTAGTGGCTAGATTAAACATAGAATCTAGCTTAGGACTGATTATTCTTCTTAGCTGACACATTTTGTTTTTGATTTTATCCCTCACTTATTAGATTGTTCAATACATCATGAAGGTTGATGACTTGATTTTCCTTGCTACTTACTGATTATATCACCGAATCAAATGTCTTAGAAATATTTCCCAGTTACAACTCTAAATCCTTGATCTTCACTTCTATTTCCTTAGTGGGTTCTGACTAGGATAAGCAAAATATATACATATCACCGACTTCTTTAATGGCACCATGAATGCCTTTTATTCTATTATCTAGCTGGACTTTGTCATTATCTATCATTTCCTTTCGCTCATTCAATCTTTTCTCATAAAACTCCTGCTTAACTTTTATTTCTGAAGATTTCTCAAAGGATTCAAAAAGTTTATTTACAGAGTTTATAAGTCCTTTGAGTTGGTTTTCTAATGACATAGAGTTGCCCTTCTGGAATGTTGGCATCAGTTTCTCCAAAATACTAGATGCCTCACTTATGAGCTCACTATCCTCCATGTGAGATTTCAACATTTCCTCTCTTGCTTTTCCTTGTGCAATTGACACCAATCTGAATTTTTGAATAGGGGACATTGTGTCCAAGTTTATTGGACCATGCAAAAACTCAGGCTCATCTAAGATTTGTTTTTCTTTCTCCAAAATCTCTTTCACTATCTCTGCTGTGTCTCTTGTTGCACCAAAGACTTCATCCTTCTATTGCTGCTCTGGAGGATCTATGTTCATGGCCTTGTAGGTGTCATATTTCTTCTCTCGAGGAGGATTATCTCAACTTGTTATTTCTTGTCAATTTTCTCCTCACTTTTGTGTTCTAGTGAGGATATAGTTTCAGTAGCTGGTATTTCTATCTCCTCAGTCTTCTCACCATCAATTTGTCCTCTATTTGATGTTCTAGAGAGGCAAGTGTTTCCTTTTCTTCAGCCATTTCATCAACTTTATTTGTCTCCTTTTGAACATTGACTTCCAAAATAGATGTGTTATCTTCACCATCTATTTCTTATTTTTCATAAATGATAGGGATATTATATTTCTTTAGTATCTCCAAAATGATTTCCTTAGTCTCCTTGACCACTTTATCAATTTCTTCTAACATCAGTGCATTCATTCTTTTCTTTGATCTGAACTCATTGTTAAGTACTTTGGAGATCTTGGCCTTTTCTTCTAGAGTGATCTCTGGACATAATTTTATCAATGTATGTTCTTTGAGTTCAATGTCCTTAGCCATAGCAGCTTCCTTTTTGGCTGACAAAATACTACCCAAGGTATCTGGGAGATCACAAATGATCTCAATGAGAGCTCTATTATATATGTTCAGATACTTTATAGTGGCTTCTTCTAAGATCTTCTTGTCTGCATCATTGTAATCATCATGGAATTTGGCCATTGGTTTCAGATTTCCATCAATTGTAACTGCTTTTAAAACATCTTCTATCTTTATTATGGCTTTTTCAGTCTATGGATCATCTTTCCTTTATCTTTTCTTGGGTTTATCCCTTCTAGAGGGCTTCTCCTTATTGCTTTTAGAGGCTTTGGTAGCCTCAGCTTTCATCTTTTTCACTTCTTCATCAGACTTTGTCTCTTCTTCTTTAGTTTTTCCTATACTGTCATACTTTCTTCTACCTTTCATTTTGTATCTCTTTGTCCCTTTGTTAGTGGATTTCTTGGATGGTTGTTCCACACTTGTAGATGGTGTGGAACTAGAGAAGGTAGCAAAGATTCTTGTAGACCTCTATGTTGCTTCAGACTTCTCTTGTTTCCTTTTAGGTTCCTCCAGACCCTTAGTCGGTTCACTTTCTTTCTTTTCTCTTGCTTCTTTGACTTGTTCCTTAGTGAAACCATATTTCAATGTAAATTCTTCTACCTCTTTCCTCACCTCCCTGGAGATTTTACGTTCTATGAGTTCAACATGTAGTTTCATAGATAACTCTTCATATGTTCCAAACCTTTCTTCTTTGTTGTCCTTAGGTTTGCTCAGCATGTGTTGAGCATAGTTATCTAATATTTGTCCATCCACTTCATAACCCATTGGCATTATCTAGACTATCCTAGGGTCAACAACCTCCATCAAACATTGATCTTTTGTAACCATAAAACATATAGTGTCCTTATACTTGTCAACAATTTTCTTAGGAATTCTTTCTCTTGAGTGCATCATGCTTTGAAAATTTTTGAAGTACCCCCATAAGGCTGCCTTTTGCTCATTTTGGCTTCCAATGCTACTTACAAGATTTCTAATTTGGATAGCTACCAGTTTGCTAGTTAACTAGAATAGATTCTTTATTTTTGGCAACTCATTCATAAAATAGAAGAATAGACAAATGATCAACGTACCAAATTTGAATGGATAGTTTTTTCTTTCCTTGATCTTCTTTAGATTCTCCAATAGTTGGATTCTCAGAAACTCACACAAATCATACTCAACATTCTCTTTGACCATTTGATGTGTAGTGTATATTGCAGTACCAGAGACAGAGTTCTCCTGGTTTGAGAAGTAGACCTTGTAGCCTATAACCATTGAGGCAAATCTCACACCATGATTTGTATCATCATTGATCGATAATGCCCTTTTGTCAAATTTAGCTTTGGTGGCCTCTGAGATAGTTTGATTCTTGACAGCCTTTAGCAAGGGTACACCTCCGATGGAGTTCAATCCAGTTACTACCTTGATTGCTTCCTTAGTGATTTTGAAGGGTTGTCTTAGCCACATGAATTCATCGTGCATTCTGCTAAGCACATATTGGAACCATTCATCTTCCGCAAAAGTAGGGAAGTGTGCATATTGGAGGAATTTCTTTTCCTTTAGGGTTTTATACTCTAGCTTTAAGTCATATTGATCATCACTTAGATGGTTTAGAAATAATTCTGTGAATCTCTCGTCGCTATACTCATCTAGAGCAACATGTATATATGCCCTAACATCCTCAACATATAGAAATCCATGAGGAATGTTTGAAAATGCACCCATCGGATCCACTTCTGTTGCTTTAAATGGGTGTTTCTTAAATTTAGGTTGAGGTCATTCGGTGATATCAATGACTTATGGAGTTGCCATTGCAGAATTTTAACAGATTCACAAATGGGGTTTCAATGAAAATACCTTGTTCTACCAAGCTAGGGTTTCCTTTACCTAAATCACTCTGAATCCTTCAGATCTTAGTTGTCACTCAAGTTTCACCTTACTCTCTCCTAGATGTCTGATATCTTGAATGAAAAGTGATTTTGAAATCAAACAAGTCCCTTTTTATCCTCCACATGACTTGACCTAAATTGTCATAAATGCTCATTCCAAAAAAGCCGCATGTCTTATTTGATAGATACAATCGATCAAGATTGCTCTGCAATGTACCATATTGACTTCTTTTCTTTTGGATTTTCTTGTAGGAGATTTGCCACATCATATTCTATCATATACCTTCGTGCTAGATTCTAGCACCCACTTTCTAGCTGGGGGTTTTGGATTTTCAACACTGCTCCCCCTGAGCTAGAGCTCCCAATTTACTTCTCAGAGGTAGTATCTGCAACAGATGATGGTGCAGATTCATTCTTGACTTCAATCACATCTTTCTTGATCCAAATCTTGCTTATTTATTTCTTGGTTTCAACCGGATCAACCTTTTCTTTCCCTTTGTCATTCTTTTGCTCTATTTTCCTGTATTCAGTATTGTAGTTTCTTTGCACATTTTTGCTTCTGCAAACTCTTGCAATATGTCCATACTTGTTGCAATTGTAGCACACCACATTCCTTTGTCTTTGATTCCTTTTATTAATTGGATTTGATCTGCATTGATTAGCCATATGTCCAAGTTTGTTATATGCAAAATACTTTCCATTGACTGGTTGGCTATTCCTTGCATTGTAGGCACCATTCCTTACCAAATTTCTGCATTCATTTGATTTGTGACCCATTTTATTGCAATTAAAACATTAACCAGAGAATGATGGAACATTCTAATTTACTGTACTCCTGCATTGAGTAGCTTTATGACCAAACTTATTGCAATTAAAACAATGACCATTGAAAGATGGGTACCTTTGAGCATTTGGTTGTCTGACCAGAGGTCTTCTAGGTCTTCTTCTTTGGTTTCTAAACTAGTTCCCTCTATTTTGCTTTGACTTAGAATTTGCCTGACCAGATTTTTAACTTTCTCCTTTCTTAAATCCCAAACCTTTCTTGTCATCAGTACTTCTTTGACTAGCAATCATTTCATCAAGATTTGCAGAACTTAGCTTGAACTTTCTTTATAGCTCTTGGCTGCTTACAGATCAAATTTTAGAAGTAGCACTTCTTTGCCCAAATTTTCACATTCTTCTGATTTATCCTTAACTACTTGATTCAGATGCCTTTCAATTTCTTCCTTCTTTTCAACTTCCTGTGTCAACCCATTAAGGAACTCTTGTGCTTTATTTAATTGATCATTTAGTTCCTTTCTTTTCTCCTTGAATTTCCTAACTTTCTCTCTTAGCTTTACGATGTATTCATCAACTTCTTGAATATTAGTTTTTAGATCCCTGATTTCTACCTCAAATTTTTCAAGATCAATAAGGGTTGCTTCTAGTTCCTTTTCACTTTCATAATTTCCAAATCTTCTTGCTGCCATGATTACAGAGCCCTAGATCTTCCTTAAGTTGTTAGACTTCTTCCAAGGAACCTTGCCCTAATACCAATTGTTGAATACTGAGAGGGGGGTGAATCAATATTCTTAAATTTGAACAATTAAACCAAATACAAACTTTAATAATCAGAAAGCAAAGTGACCACAGAAATACAAGCCATAAAAACATGACACATTGACACCAGATTTTTACGTGGAAAACCCAAGAAAGGGAAAAACCACAGAGAGGATTATCTCTCAATATAAATTGCAATCTTTTACAAATGATGTTGTTTAGGATTTCTCACTCCATGGGCCTAAAACATGATCGCTCACTGCCATGAAGTACAACTGGGTTTAACAGGCTCACTGCCACAACCTTAAACCCAAAATATTACAATGAGGACTATTAAACCCTATTGATTGCTTACAACTAGGCTCACTACCAAGTACAAATGAAATTGTATAAGGAATATGAATATTGCAAAAGCATCTATTAGTATGCCAGGGTGTAGTCATTTATCAACTAAATACTGAGTCCTGAGTCTTCATCATCACTGATCTTCTATCTCTGCTCTGCTATTCTGATACTCACATTAATCACATTCACAATACTTTTTCACACACTTCACATTCACATTACACCCCAAACACTGAATTTGATCCCATATATCGGCAACACTTAAGATCTTCATATTAGGTCAGCATACTCAGATGAAGCGTATAGTTGATAAACTTGTAGCTTGTCAACCAAATTCATTCATCAAAATACATTGTGGACCTAAATAAAATTTGAAACATCTTCTCATATGTCAGCTCCAACTATAGAACCACTTAGGATAAAGTTCTAATCAATAAAACTTACCGCACATAAATAAAACTATCATGTCAACCTCAAACTCAGACTGCTACTAGTTCAATTCAACTGTCAAATCACAACTTTCACTACAGACCACATGGCTTTCTCAAAATCATGTTAAAGACTCTTTAGACATCACCCAGCATACCTTTAGAACTGTAGAGAAAAATATTCTTTAGCGGTAGAATGCGGACCATCAGAACTTAGATTCTGTCACAGTCAAACTCTATCAAACACTGTAGCGATAGTCAACAACTTGTAACTATCTTTCCAATAGACTTCAAACTCTACAATTCTAGATCTAGGCACTTCATACAAGTGTTTACAACACCTCAAAACTGTATATCAATATATACAACACCGGAGGAATGTAGACCAAAACAACTGAGTGTGTTGCTCTGAATAACACTGTGTTCTGTTCTACTGGACTTAGGCCATTTGAAGATATACTTATCGAATCGATCAAAAGCTGAAACCTTGGATATAAGATCATTTGAGAGTTAGAAACATCATACCAGAACTGTAGAACTTGGTCTTCAATTGCGGACCAATGCTATTCCAAATACTATTCTTTTGATGCTGCTTTTGTACATTGCCAACACTTAGTCAATGTGACTAAGTCTTCTTCACCGGACCACAATCTTTGTTCCAACCTTGTTCCTTTTCTTGTTGCCATCAATGACAACACTTAATTATTCAACATAGTAGTGTCTCTTTCCAACATGAGGTTCCTTGGACTTGGGATTGGGTGCATTTTAGGGTAATTTGCATTCATTTAGGATCCCACTTTCATAGGTTAGACAGTAGGTTTTACATGGTTGATAAAAAACTTGTGGTTTTATAGATCTGTAGATAAACTATTTTTTAGATTATAAATCCTCAGGGGTATTTCTGGATGCAAGATAGTTGCAGGTTTGCATGTATGATTTGTGCATAGTTTGAGGAGGTTATTTGCAGCCTTCTCAGTTCGGAGATGTTGGTGTCATTTCTACAGTATTTTCTTATGGGTTCCTTGACTATGGTTACTTATTATATATTAGTAAATCAGATCTAAAATTAATGTAGTGTTTGAGTCTTGAGGTCTATAGGTTATCCTCTTTGATATCTCAATTTGTAGGTGTATACACCTAAAAATGATACGACTCTGTCTAAATAAATATTTTTAATATTTATTTAAGTCTACCTTCCTCTATCAATAAATAATTAATTAAATTTATTTATTCGATTCATATTCCTCTAAGTTAATTAAATATCAAAATATTTAATTATCTCTTCTAAAGTCAAAATTAAATAAAATCTTTTATTTAATTAAATTCTTCCAAGCAATTAAATAATTCTAAATTATTTAATTAAGTCAGGTCTATTCCTCCAAATTTAAATAAATTTATTTAAATCCTCTCACTCTCCAAAAATAAAATACAATTAAATATTTTATTTATTCTTCCAAATCATGTGCAAGTAATTAAATAAATTTATTTATTTAATTCACTTTCTTATCTTCCAAATCTTCTAAAAATAAATTTTCCTTGTCATGCAAAAGCAAAAGTTGAGTTATTGATTTAAAACAGCCTTGTTTTTATCAATAAATTCTTAAATTAGAATAAAACATTCTAATTTTGTAAAAGCAAATCTTATCTTTGTCATGAAAGCAGTTAACTCAAAGAGAATAGCTTTTTCTATGACACATGTCCTTCTTCTATTCATGCACGTTCCCTTAAACATCCTCTACCATTGATCTTCTTACTTCCTCTACACCATTGATCTTCTCTCTCAAAACTCTATAAATACAACCCTCTTCTTCCATTTCATATATCCAAGCTTTCCATATCGTTATTCTACAAAATTCATATCATTTCATACCAATCTATAGCTTGTGACTATCCTCATTTGTATTTGAGGTTCATCTTCAATGCAAAAAGTATCCTAGCCACCTCTCTATCGCCATCTTGAAGAAGTGCAAGGAATTGCGTTTCCTGAGGGCCATATTCTTCACAACAAAGATCGATCCAAAATAGGCAAGCAATGGAAGCTGCAGGGTAATAGAGGTTGTATGATTCATTCTTATTTTAAAGCTTTTGTTATCTACATGTTCTATTGTGTTTTTGGTTTTGATATTAATTTATGATATTAACCACTTTTACCCATCACATTTTTGGCGCCCACAATTCAATTTTATGTTTTTTGCAATTTTTTGTAGTAAAAATTTGTGTTTCTCTAAACCACATTGTCAAGTTTTACAAGGATCTATCCAAAGGTGACCTCCTGGGCTAAAACTGACATCACCAACATGCTCAGAAGGGTTGAAAACCTTAGACTCACCTGTTAATTCACAAAAATCAAAGACTGAAAAAAAAATCTCTGTGATTTTTTTGAGGGTGCATCCTTTTATCCAGCAGTCCAAAGGGTGCTTCCGCAGGGTGCATCACTTTATCTAGTGGTCTGAAGGGTGTTTCTGCGTCCTTTTCTCCAACTATCCGAAGAGCTTTTTCACAGGGTACATCCTTTTATCCAGCGGTCTGAAGAGTGCTTCAGCAGGGTGCATCCTTTCATCCAGCGGTCCAAAGGGTGCATCGCTTTATCTAGCGGTCCAAAGGGTGCTTCTGTATCCTTTTATCCAACTGTCTGAAGAGATTTTTCACATGGTGCATCCTTGTATCCAACGGTCCGAAGGGTGCTCCCGCAGGGTGCATCGTTTTATCCAATGGTCTGAAGGGTGCTTCTGCCTCCTTTTATCCAATGGTCCGAAGGGTGCTTCCATAGGGTGCATCATTTTATCCAACAATCCTCCATCCTACCTTCTTCTACATGTCATAAGAGTGGTATATTTTTCTTTTTGCCATAACAGGAGCATACGAACTCGTAATTGCGCAAATAAACACTTGTTGGAAAGGTAATTCTGTGAACTTTTTTCGTGGAAACTAATGATTTATCTATGCAGCTTGACTTAAATGCTTGCCAAAGAAAGGAGAAAAGAAACTTCTGATATATCTTTTACAGGTTCGAGTGGTCAAAGAACAATCATTTATCACTAAAATAGGCACACTTTTGTTTTGGGCTTTAAAATGAACCTTTGTGTGTTTAGTTAGGCAAACATCTCATTTGGGCTTAAAAAGAACCATTGTTTGATCTTAGGAACATTTGGATTTGGACTTAAAAAGAACATTAGCACTTATTTTCTGTGTTTGGTGCACTTGCACGCTTTGTATTTCCCAAGGGCTAGAATTAAAGTATCCTCTCCCCTCACCTCCAAAAGGATCTTGGGTGTTAGAGAAATAGTTCTATGCTCTTCTTTTTTAGGACATGGGCCTACCCTTGACACACATCTGTATGGAGAACTCATTAAAGAAACTCCAAGTGGTACTTTCATCTGGTCTGCTATATGTAAATTGAGGATAAGGCGAAAGCCAAGTCTAACCGATATGAGCATTCACCATACAGTGCTAGCTTGAAAGGAGGCGTACCTTTGTGTATATTAAACTCCTAGTAAGGCTAGTTAGAGCCTTAAGTGGCTTGCTAGATGCTCATGAGGTGCTGGTCCCCCAGATGTTCCCCCACTACGAACCATTGTTTTAGTAGCCCAAATCCTTCTATTTGTTGGCGTAAAAGGTGGGACCTTTGAAGTGGCCTTGATTCATATGATTCTTAGTAGAGGTAGCAGGGATAATCCTAAGGTTCGGTGGGGGGATGAGCCTAAGGAAACCCAGATCTGGTATGTATGAGAAGTGAGTGTCGTGGAGGGGAGCTGGTGCTACCAAATCCTGAAGCTACATGCTTTGAATATGCACAGCTAGGGGATTCAACAAATACTGTCTTTTCTAGCCTAGGATTGTAATTGTTCTTCTATCAAAAAGTCTACAAAAAAATATAAAAAAATAATAAAAAATAAAAATCATGAAAACTTCTATGCGTTTGCTGTGTCTTTATCTGCCATAATTGAAAATCAAAAGCAAAAAAGACCAAGTTTTCAACCAAAAACATTTTTTTTTGAAAAACATGCCAAAAACTCTACCAAAACAAAATTTGCTAGATCTGTGCATATGCTTTGACCTACTACACTTTTATCCTCTGTTTCCATGCATTTGTAGCTGCGCATCTATCACAGTAAGCTTTTCTAGTCTTGTGTCAATTTCTGTAGAGATGGCAAACCAATTAGAATATATTGCTTAAACACTCCAATATCTATAATTGCAGATAAACTTAGGTCCCTCGCCCCAGGATTGTATAGAAATTGCTCAAAAAATCCAAGTCTTACAACAAGAAATGGCAATCTTGCAAGCTGAACATGCTAGTACCAGCTACTCATTACCCCAAAATCGTATATCCTTTTCCTCATACTCATGACAAGGCAAGCACCACCTCAAGTTGGAAATCGTATACCACTTCGTCTACTAGTCCTCTTTCGCCACCTACTAAGATGCCTATCCCAAAACATACCAGTCCTACACCAACAGCACCATATAGTTCCTCAAACTCTAAATGGACAACCAAAAAAGAATCAAATGAGTTTTGGGAAAAATATTTTCTAAATTTATACAACAAAAGAAAAGCTATGGAGAAAGCCAAATCCACTCATCCATTACCCCATACACCTAAAAAGGATGTGATCCAAGGACTACCAGCAGAGAGCCAAACATGTCCTCAAATTATGGTCCTTGACCTTACCAAAGATTCTTCTAATGCCATGTCAAATCCTACAACCCCTTCATGTCATCCGCAACCCCTTGAGCTTATCGAAGAACCTCCTACCATGAACCAAAGTCAAGGTCCATCAAACATCTATATTGTCAACCAAGAAGCTATCCAAGATCTATCTGCTTCCATTCAAGAAGACCAAGAGCTATGTCAAGAGCCCACCTTAGAGCATGTGGAAACATCCACCCTTTGTCTAAATCAAGATCAAAACACCCCCATCCAATTTCAAACCGTTCATAACCTTTATCTCTTCCATGATCAAGATAATACCTATGAAGAAGCTATCCATGAACAACTTGATCCTATACATGGGAAAGAGGTCCAATTCCAACCCGTTCATAATCTAAACCTTCTCTATGATCAAGATACTACCTTTTACAAAGAAATGTTCATGAACAACTTGATCCCATACCTCTACATGAGCAAGAAACCTATGTTACTTCTATCCATCTTCCATCTAATCTTATCCATGATCCAACAACTTCCGCTTCCTCTGATGAGACACTTGCCTCCCAAATGTACATGAATGATCAACCCAATAACTTAGATCCTAAAGAGCATAATGATGATCAAGCTTCTAGTGATCCTTCACCATCCATTATTGACCAAGTTTCAAATCCCCCACCATATATCCTTGGTCTCACTACCTTCATGCATGAATGTTCTTCCTTAAAACACCAACAACCATTTTCTACCTCTTCACCTTCCTCATCCAATAAGGAACTTGTGTCTAATGTTCCACCTATACATAATCCCATGGTCCACCGTATACTCTAGAATATGTACTATCAAGGTAAAGGATTAGGCCTTCAGGAACAAGGTATTTTGGAGCCTATCCATGTCAAAGCTCCTCCACCTTCATATGGCCTTGGATACATAACCCAAGGTGAACAATCTCAAGATGTTGATACTTCCTCCACTCCTCCTAAATCCACCACTGTCCATCGCAAATGCTATCATATTCCCAAAACATATGTTGCCATTCGACCCCCATCTTCCTACAATTGTCAAAAGCATGTGACCATACACCTTCCACCATCCAATCTACCTCTACTACTTCCAACTCCTAATATCCCTCCATGCATTTTACCACCACTTCTTTTAACACCTTATCCATCCATCTATAAATCCTCTAAATATCCCAATCATGGCCAACAAATGCACATGTTGTCTAAACAACGAGCTTGCATCAACCTCACTTCCACCATCCCTAGGGGATTCAAAAGCACAAATCTAGATGCCTCTACCTATAAAGTCAAAAATCCTAAGAGTCCTCATGACCTAAGATACAAAATCCAAGAATCAAAGAAACGTCCATCTCAAAAGCTGCATACACCCACACACCTCAATGCCAAACTGAAAAAGGTGTGGGTCCCCAAGCAACAAATAATTATTTCAGAAGCTGCACAAAAGCTACATATACCCAAGCCCATACCTTCACAAGTACAATATACAAGAAAAAAAGGTTTGGGTACCCAAGAAAAAATCCATCAAGTCAAATGAGGCATCCACCTCTAAAGCATCCCAACCATCCACTTTCTCCCATGTCATCCACAAGTATCAAATCCTTCCATCCCACATGACAAACAAAAATCAGAAGTATACTAAGTCTATGTGGGTCCCTAAAGGCCTACATCACTCATCCATAGGCAAAAATCTCCATTGCTTCCTACACCACACTCATATCATCAGCTTCAATGTTTATCACGGTATGTGCAACCATTGGTCATGGTTCCCTCCCACTACTATCCTACATATCTTCCTCGTCCTATGGTCCATGCTTTTATATAAACCTTCCTTCCATCCTTGCATAAGTCCTATATTCTGCATCATCATCCACTATCGCACCTTCCATTATCCAATATCTACCTTCTCCATATCTCACTTTCATGCAATCCCCTACCAACATCTATGAGAACACTTGACTTGGTCCATGTGATGACATCCATTGAGACTATCACCTTTTAAGGAACTAGATGCTCGAGTCCTTCCATATCCACTTTCTTCCATCCAAATATTCAAAAAAATAAAAATAAAAAATCATCCTTTGGTGAAAACCTGGCAAGCAAGCGCCTTGGATAAGTACCATGATGAAAACCTGGCAAACAAGCGTCATGTGTAAGTTGATCTCCTATGTCACCTACACTTGGGGGTACCTTGTCTCATTGGCATATCACCTTCTGCTATCATTCCTTTCCTCACTATTTCCTATCCTATTCCCTCTATCAATTACATACCTATACTGTCGAGTCTATCCATCATGATCTTCCATTTCTCTATTTCCTTGATCTTGATAAAGATTGGGGGCACAATGTTGACAAATTTTTTAGATGTCTCTTGACATACCTTATCCCTCTAAACCACACAAATCCTTCATTATCCTCTCATCCTCCTATTGTCATAAGCATTGTCATGAAAATCCTAAGTACTCTACCTACAAAAGGGGCATGTTATTCCTATGTGACTTAGTCCTTGGCGATCACATCCTTGCCCTCTTCCATATGCATTTAATTCCTTATCACCCTTGCACCTACCTATCTGTGGTTTTTCCTTGTCGTCAGTATCATCTGATCCATATCTATTCCATACCTAATCCATATATGTTCCCTATCATGTCTCATTCGGTCCATATCTCAGTATCATAGGGTTCACCCCAAACTATGTTGCCTCTGTGTCGTCATGTAGGCAAGGCCATTATCAATGCACCCCCAAGGCTCCACTACCCATCCATTCCCTACCTTATCCCCTGTCCTCCCATCCGTCCATGTCCGCACCTTTCACCAAATGCAAGCACGCGCAGTAAAACATGTTTCCAAACAAAAGTCTTGATGAAAAACATCAACCTATCCAAATGCAAAACAAACAAGGACCAAAACATATCAAAATGATTTTTATCAATACTATGGCAAGGAAGCACATTTAATGCAAGAATATTTTATGGAAAGGTTAAGTTAGAGAGTCTTGATTTTTCGTTATTATGTCTTTCTATGCTACTTGAGGATGCCAAAAGCTAGAGATACTATGATGGGGGCATAACCATTTTCTTTTTCTATTTTTTGTGGGTTAATCTTTAGTAATGTGATGATGTTTATCTAATGACATGATCAGCAAAAGATCATCAAGGACTTCAGAGGTCTAAGCATGAAAAGGGGCAATCCTTGTCTGTTGAAACACAAGAAATACTCAAGTCATCTAGATTCAATTTTGACTAGATGCTTGTATTAAATTGCTATATCAAAATCCATGTAAGTAATACTTAGGTCATCTCAGTTTAATTATACCTAGATGCTTGTATTTTCTTACAACATAATAAATGCCCGATGATGAAATAAGCACTTCAAAATACTTGCAATATCAAGATGGCAAATATCCATATCCATAACATATCTAGAAAGCATTCCTTATCCATATCCATAACATATCTAATTACATCTCATATCCGTATCCATATCCATATCCATATCCCATGCAATAAAAATTCCATGCAGACTATCAATGTTTACAAATAAAAGCTTTTGATTTCTTCTGTCAAGTCATTCTTCTATCAATCAAATTTCTATCTATAATTGTATCTCTTATCAACAGTTCTAGTTGTCAATCTAAGCAATGATCGAAATGCAAGTCTATCTTTAATCCATACCAATCATGTTAGTCAATCTTGTCAAATGATCCACTCACAATTAGTGGTTTTGATCCTTGTCTGGTTGTAAAGCAACTCAATCAGTTATAATCAATCAATTGTCTTATACAAGATGTTGCATTGTCAAAATCAGACCAACACACGCGTCTTACACGACATGTTTCATTTCTTGAAACCAGACACTATCCTATCATGTTACTCTAGGGATCTATCGTTCCCCTCCATGACAACACTGTTGTATATCATTATCGATTTGGTTTACCACTTGCCAAGGCCAATACCTTGTTTATTCTTATATCAATTGTGCATACTTGCTTACTTGCTTGTGTGTGTTATCATTTTATCTTGCATCACATATCATTCAACTTTTTCTTCACCCTAACCTATTTCTTCTCTTTTTCATCGTGAAATTGTCCATCTCACGCCCTTCTACCTTCTTCCCATCCAATCTCCCGAGGGGGCATCCTATCATCGTTAAACCTGTACCAGGGGAAAACTAGGGCATGTATCATTTTCAAACAATCTTATTCTTTGAAACAATGTGATAAAACACATTGCATCAAAGAGGGGCAAAATGTATACACCTAAAAATGACACGACTCTGTCTAAATAAATATTTTTAATATTTATTTAAGTCTACCTTCCTCTATCAATAAATAAATAATTAAATTTATTTATTTGATTCATATTCCTCTAAGTTAATTAAATATCAAAATATTTAATTATCTCTTCTAAAGTCAAAATTAAATAAAATCCTTTATTTAATTAAATTCTTCCAAGCAATTAAATAATTCTAAATTATTTAATTAAGTCAAGTCTATTCCTTCAAATTTAAATAAATTTATTTAAATCCTCTCACTCTCCAAAAATAAAATATAATAAAATATTTTATTTATTCTTCCATATCATGTGCAAGTAATTAAATAAATTTATTTATTTAATTCACTTTCTTATCTTCCAAATCTTCTAAAAATAAATCTTCCTTGTCATGCAAAAGCAAAAGTTGAGTTATTGATTTAAAACAACCTTGTTTTTATCAACAAACTCTTAAATTAGAATAAAACATTCTAATTTTGTAAAAGCAAATCTTATCTTTGTCATGAAAGCAGTTAACTCAAAGAGAATAGATTTTTCTATGACACATGTCCTTCTTCTATTCACGCACTTTCCCTCAAACATCCTCTACCATTGATCTTCTTACTTCCTCTACACTGTTGATCTTCTCTCTCACAACTCTATAAATACAACCCTCTTCTTCCATTTCATATATCCAAGCTTTCCATATCGTTACTCTGCAGAATTCATATCATTCCATACCTATCTATAGCTTGTGACCATCCTCATTTGTATTTGAAGTTCATCTTCAATGCAAAAAGTATCCTAGCCACCTCTCTACCACCATCTTGAAGAAGTGCAAGGAATTGTGTTTCCTGAGGGCCATATTCTTCACAACAAAGATCGATCCAGAATAGGTGAGCAATGGAAGCCATGTTGTAATAGAGGTTGTATGATTCATTCTTATTTTAAAACTTTTGTTATCTACATGTTCTATTGATTTTTTGGGTTTGATATTAATTTATGATATTATCCACTTTTACCCATAAGAGTAGCTTGCTGATATGATGATGAGTTTGCATATTTTCATTGATTGGATTCTTCAAGTTATGTAGTTATGTGGATTGGCTACCCATTGGCTATAGTGGGATGACTTGGATGTGGATTCTCATATCCACGATATCAATTCAGTGTTGATATAGATTTTGGTAAGTTTGTTTGAGATGAGAGGATAGATTATTAGAGTATTTGGTTAGTTGATTATTAGGACTTGAAGTATGTTTATCATGATACCATGGATAGATCGGTATCAAATTTCATTGGGAGCTTTAGTAGTGATGTGGATTCGTCACCTAGTGATGGATGATCTTTTACAGTGGTTGTTGGTGTCATCGAGGAGCTCTTGGTAGTGAGAGTTTTTTGACATTTGAGTTCTATTTTCAAGAGATGGTTATCTTCATGTGATTGGAGATATTGATCCTTGTTTATAGGATGTTTGTTATTGTGCCATGGTGGGCTCTTCATTCTAGATTAGAGTGTTGGCATAATACAAGTTCTCTTCATACAATATATATTTTTTGGATAATGTGGTCTTATTTTGTGGAGATGTTAGATCATGGTGGCATGATGTGTTCCTAGGTTATGTTGACGTGTAGTGGGATTTTTGATAGTGGTCTTGTTGGTTCTCTTTGTATTGTGTACTTTGGTCATTTCTTGGAGAGATTCATGATGGTTCAATGTTGCTTTTGGAGCTTAGCATGGATTGATCATGGAGGCACTCATGGATACTTGGAGACTTGGGTGAGGCTGGAGTTCTCTTGGGATTAGAGAACATTTGTTGAGACGGTTACTCTTTGGAGGTTTCAACAAGAAGACTGAAGAGCCTACACCTGGATATGGATGTGAGTTCATTATGGACCTAGAAGAGATTATTCTTGGAGAGAGTCATTGTGGCTTTGTGTAACCAGGAGGAGCATTCTTATTCCCTACTCTTGGTCTACTCACCGGTTATCTTCAAATAGGTATTGGCCATCCTATTTTTATATGCATTTCTCTTTATGATTTACCTTCTCATGGTTATGGACCTTGAGCTATGGTTATTAGTTTTGGAGGTTCTATTTGAGGGATGTTGGCATGGTTATCTTCGTGTGTATACGAGTTTGGTTCATGATGTCATTTTATGAGGAGTTTAAGAGATGTAATTGGGCTTATTCCTAGTTTTTGGAATGGATATTTGAGTTTGATCTTCTTTTGTTAGAGAGGATTACATCCATTTTGGTTACATGTTGATGTAGGACCATCTCTGGTTCAAGAGAAATCTTGCATCAACCAAAAACATTTGCATTTTAGTTTCTTTGCCATTCAGTTTGTTTCTTTTCATTTTCTAGTTCAGTTCAAGTAGTTCAGTCAGTAGCAGTCTCAGTATTTTAGTCCGCATTCTACTACAGTTGCATTTTAGATCTTGTGGAGCTAGACTTAGCATCTAGAAATGTTCATCTACATCATATCCAATTCTTAGAGTATTTGGATTAGTTACCAAAAAGATATCGCTATCAGAAGATCAACTATTTTCTCATAGCAGAGCACCCTAACAGTCTCAGACAATCAGCTAAAAGGAGAAGACTTGTGGAGCATTCCTTGACTTGTGGAGCCTAATGACAAATCATTCAATGATCTATAGTTCATGACTGAACTTCCCCAAGATCCACACATCATTCTATTCATTTGCAGAGGAGTTCTATTTATTTAGGTTTGACCTATCCATGTACACACGTTATAGCTCTTCATTGGAGTTTATGATCTTCCTTAGATGACATGGAGGAATCTTTTGTATTGGAGATGATATATTTGTGTAATAGATACCTAGGAAAGTAGTTCAGAACCTAGAGATAATTGATAGTTTAGATTTTGTGTAGAGGGACTTCAAAGCTATATCTTATGTATATTCCAATATTCTATAATCAATCCTGTGAGCCCTAATTGTAAGCTAAATTTGAATTCTTTGATATACTGAATGATTGAATCTACATTTGTTTCATACCTTCAAGTTGTTTCCCTTGTGTTTACTCTTGCTGCATGGTTTGGACAGTTCATCCTGTGAACCCTCCTACCGTGACTATACCAAGTGGTATCAAAGTGAAAGTTCAAATCTTTGGGAGTGAATTGAATGAAGTTGGCCAAGGAATTCCATAAGATCTTTCTATGGATAGATCACTAAATTGAGGCAAGTTACACATGTTGCAACTGATCACCGATTGTGAGGTAGTTGTCACCTTGTAGCTCGATCACTGAACTTGAGGCAGTTTGCACTTGATCCTAGGAAGAATGCCGCTGAGGAGAGTTGCTACTATTCGAACAATAGATGGTAGAATGGATGAGATGATGGACATGATGAAAACAATGAGAATTCGATTGGATGTTGTTGAGGAAGATAGACAAAGAGGATTGACACCGAGACCTAATGTTGAAAGTGATGATAAAGAAGAATTTCAATCTGTTGAACAAATTGGTGAAACCCTAGGAGGTGATGAAGAAGAAGAATTAGATAAAGTAAAGATGTTGTGATCTATTTCAAAGATTGGAAAGAGACCTAGAGTAGATGTACCAAATTACACTGGCAATTTGAATCCTGAAGAGTTGATTGACTGGATAAATGACATGGAAGACTACTTTGAATATGAAGAAGTTGAAGATCCAGAGAAGGTGAAATTTGCAAAGACAAAGTTGAAAGGACATGCTGCTATTTGGTGGAAGGAAGTTTAGTTGGACAGAAACAGAAGAGGAAAAGAAAAGATTACAAAATGGGATAGAATGGTGACAAAATTGAAGAATCAATTTGTACCTATTGACTATGAGTTGGAGATTTTGAAAGATTTTAGAACTTGAGACAAAAAGAGAAATTAGTGAAGGAGTATACTAAATAATTTCATAAGATGATCATAAGAATAGGACATAGTGAAGAAAGCAAGGAGAAAGTGGCTAGATACATCAATGGATTGAGATTGAACATTCAAGAAGAACTAAGCTTGGTGAGGATGACATCTTTGGAGGAAGCATATTAGTTTTCCCTGAAGGTTGAAGAGAAACTTAATAAGAGGCATGATCAAAGACAAAGAGGTAGAGGAGGTAAATTTCAGAGAGGTAGAACATTTTCTGGAGGAGACAGATCACATCTGGAGTAAAACAAGCCTGACAACCCATTCAAGAAGGAGGATAGAGATGGCAATGCCTATCGAAGCAATGGTAGAAATTTTCATCACAGAGCCAATTATAATTCATACTGAAATGAAGGATACAGAAGAGAAAGAAGAGGACCTGATAGGAGAACATTCAAAGGCACTTGTTTCATGTGTGGAGGTGAAGGACATAGAGCATTTGAACGTAATCAGGGTAGTACAAGCAAGAGGACAGAGAATAGTGGAAGAGCAGCCTATGTTGAAGAAGAACCTATTGGATCACCTAGTTCAATTGGTAAACTAGAAAAAGGAGAATCACTTTTGATGAGGAGAGCACTTTTTCAAGCAGAAACAAATGGGGAACCACTAGAGAGGAAGAGTTTGTTCAGAACCAGATGCAAATCATGAGGTAAGTGTTGCAAAGTTGTAATTGATAGTGGTAGCTCAGATAACCTAGTTTCAGAGAAGATTGTGACTAAGCTAAAGTTGGAAAGACTAAAATAGCCTAAGCCCTATCATATAGCATGGATTCAAGATGATCATAAGGTACTGGTGAGTGAACAATGTTTGGTAAAATTTCATATTGGATCATTGTTACCATTTTTCACCTACAACTCAAATCGACCAAGCTGAAACATTTCTTCATTTTAAGGTGAAAGATTTCAATTTGTTTCTACTTTGCTTAAGCCTTGCACATATTGAATTTTATTAGAAAGGATCAGTTGTTTTAGTACAATGTGTTTCATGAAGGAAAGTATTCAGTTTGTAGTTTAGTTGTTTAATAGAAGAGAGACAACCAATTCATTATTCATTGCTTTGCAGAGTTTCATGGGAGATAAGGGATATTCCATTTCATTACAATGATCATTCAATTTTAAAAATGAGATACAAGTGGAATAAACATTGCATTGAATGAAAGAAAGACAAATCAAATGTCCCACACAAGCCATGGGAATAGCTGAACTAGCACAAACATAGGAAATACACTATGCATATGAAGATAAGAAGGGAAAAGCATATCCATCATTGCCTGTTTAGGGGTCTTAGTTTGATCTTCATTTGCAGTTGGCTCCTCCTCACTCCTGATCTTTGAGAGAGCCTGCAGGATTGAAAAAAATTGGGTTAAAACTCCGGATATGGTTTCCTATGTGCCTATCAATAGAGACATAATTCATTTCCTATTATGTACTAAGTTAGAAGATCAAATCATTCATATGCAAGAGAGACTAAAAATGAAACAATCATTGAGCTTCACTATTTTAAACTAACATGTTTGTTTCACGTGCAAGTATAGAAGAAGTTTTGTTACTATTTTGAAGACCATTTCAGCATCTGGTGCAAAGTGGTCTCCCACAAGGGTTGAGCCAAGCATGGTGCCCCTTAATCTCAAGAGGGGATGGAATATGAGTACATATTCATATTGCTCAAATCGAGACATATTCAGTCAAGGAGTATTACATTTACTAAGTGCATGAGTGCCCATCCATGACTTTCAGTTCAAGTGGGATGAAATGAAAGCCATAAAGGAGCATTGAGCTCTTTCAAAACAACTCAGTAAAGGTATTATTAAAATCATGATGATGTTACAGCTATTTGTTGTGACAATATCATAAATTGTCATGTGTAAGCATTCAAATCACTATGTTGGAACAGTAGAAGAAATGGTAATACAGAGGTAGCCATTAATGCCATTGAGTGTTAGAGATCAATTCCAAGAGATATTATTACAAGGGCAACTATTATAAACTAAAAGACAACATCATGAAGCCTATATAGTCATCAAAAGATGGGAAATGAAGACACCAGCTAGAAAGGAGCAGTCATATCAATAAAACCATTATGCCTACATGGATGTCATAGTCACGAGAATGAGTAGTAATATTCAAAGTATGAAGAGTAGTCCATGTGATAGACAGGACAGTCAAACATCATATCAATTATATATGGAATAAGTGAACAAACTACCACAGGGATCAATTTAGAACTTATCAAATGATACAGAGTCATATGAGCATAGAACTTCATGCAAAAATGTATATATCAGCTTAGAAATAACAACAGAAGAGTTAAGTCTCAGCGTTCAAGTTCATCTACAGGTGTTGTCCCAGGTGATAATGTCAAGATACAGTCATAAGGTAAATGTTTTTGTTAAGCATTCCATACTTTTATGCCAAGCCACAGTCACCAAGTAGAGGATACATATATGTATAATTGCATGAATTCAGAACTTCAAAGTGCACTTTATCATGGCAAAAGAAATAGAACTTTGATGATATATGCAACTACAGGAGGTGCAAATAAGAGAACTATATGTGTAGTTTCATCTATACATATAGACTGCTACAGTGCAAATATGAAGGTCTCATGTCATAAGATAACCATAATATATACCCGTTGGGCAGAGAAATAAATGCCATAATGATCAATAAGACAATAGGTGTATTGCATGATAGTTATGAATGGTGATCCTCAAACATGATTCAAGCCTCTTCACTTAGAACCATGACAGAATGCAAATACAACAGAAAGTAGTTTTAGAGCCACAATTACGAATTTCAAGCATGAACAATACTCATAATTTTGAAAACAACTGTGATCGTGGAGGGTTTTATAATCGATAAACGTGCATATTCAAGTGGATGACAAGGTATTCTTTCCTTGCATTTTTTCAAAGAACCTTGTTGATACAAAGTCAAATATAAAGAAATGAAGCTTATGGTTTCAAGAATATGTAGGCTTGAAAACATTCATAAGTGCTTAGATGAGCAAGAGAGGCTGCAACCTAAGCACATGTCGTTATGTTTCTACAGGATACATTTTTCCTTGCAAGATATCAAAAATCCCATATTAGTATTTATGAAGAGACCTTCAAAACAAAAGAAGCTAGAAAGTATTTCGATCCCATGAGGGTTTGACTCAGAAATCTCAAACATGCCAGTATGGTAGTCATCCACAAGAGAGATAAACAAATTTCATGGTGTCAATGACAAATCAAGCCTTAAGCTCTAATAGCCGCAGCCTTTTACAGTAGTAAAACTTTGTTTTTACCAGACCCAACATGAGATATAGTAGTGGCTTGTAAATACAGTGAGTTTCATGATACTCTTTGTAGAATGAAAGAAGGAAATGCATATCATTTCATGGTTCTTGAGTTCATATTAAACACATATCAAATGAGAAATGAGTAATCATAAAGAGTTTGAAGGCAATGATTACCTCTTTCTTGCTTCTAAGAGGAGGCATATGCATAGGGCCATGGGTTTTAACCCATGTTTTGCTTTTAGATTACCTTCGAATAAGCTTAGTTAAATCACCCATTGTGGCCTCATATAGAGACAAAGAATGTGTTGACAGAGGAACAAAATATAGATAAAGATGCATCAGTAAAATATACATGGTCATGGCCATGTGAGGACAAGATACCTCATAAAATGGGGAAATAATAACTTGTATGTGGCTGAGAATAGACTTACCTTCCATTCTATGTAGGATTCTTCAAGAAAATTGTAGAGATACAGAGAGAAATCAACTTTTTCTAGTTCAAACCCTAGCCATGGTGGCAGCTGGGTAGCAGAGCCAAGAAGCCCAAAATTGAAAGTGTGAAATGAGCCTGAGATTATAGGGCATTGTTGTTTTGTGATTAGGGTTTTCATTTGCCCTAGGATTGAATGTTGTGTTTTATCACAACAATTTCATATTCATATGCCATGACTAATACACATCATGGTATTTTGTGTTCACCTTGTCTTTGCCTAGTCTTCATAACTTAGAGCATCACATGCCTTAGGTCCCTTTTTTGCATATTCATTGCCTATGCATTGTGCCTTAAAGACTATTAATCTCTTTGAAGATAAACTTGTATGTCCATATACCCTTACATATTTTTTGCAGAGCATTTGGAGGATAAGCCTTATAGGCTTTTTATTTTTGCAAAAATTATATAATATGCCTTCATAATTTTATGATTTTTATAGAAAATCAAAAGCCTTGTAATAGTATTTTTTTGGAAAGAATCAAATTAGGATCAAATCAGGGAAAAGGACAAAACTGTAAATTCATTGTAAAACATTATTAAAGCAATGCTTTTATAAAATGTTTTAATAATTGTTATTTTTATGTAGTTAAAGCAAAGTGAATCCAGACTAAATCTTGCTTTTCTAGATTTATTTTCTTTGGATGAAATTTAGAAGATACGGACAAAATAGAGCCTTTTTGAAGTAGATAAAGCCTGATATTCAGAATTTTTTGGTGGGACCACTTTGGATGGCCTTTTGGCAATTTCTTTCTTTAATTTGGAGGCAGTTTGGTGATAGTTTTCAAGGCTTTTTTATGGATTCTGAAAATGATTTGGGCAGAGCTTTCAGGGGCAGTTTTCCTTTTCCATCTTGGGAAAATTAGAGGATATATTGTGAGAAAACTTAGTTTTTCTCAGTTCTAATTATTGTTTCTTTCTTTCTTGTTCACTTGCAGAGAATATTGTAAACACCTTGTACTTAGATTCTCAGTTGCTACTCCTTTCAGTTTCAATAAAAACAATAGTGTTCCCCTCTTTCACATTTTGTCTCATGTTTATAGTATTGGTTTGATATTTCATTGTGATCATAGAACCAAGTCCTTTGTTATGTTACATTGGTGTAAGTTTGTGTACAAAAAGTTTCATGTAATGTAGGTTGCATGCTATGTTTAGTTTGGTTAGTGGGTTGAAGTTGTGATAAAACCTTTGTTTGTCCTTCATGCAAACCTCTAGTTTTAAAACTTTCATGCAAATCACTTATGTATTGCATTGTTTTAGTGAGATTGTGAGATTTAATGTTCTTGAGGGCTGATTGTGAGTCAAGATAAAATTCTGGTAACATATCCTTAGGTTTTAGAATTTAATTTTTAGTTATCTTCTTAACCCTTTCCTCAAAAAGTCTTTTAGATTAGGTGATTTACTAGGGAACCAGTCCGCTCTGGAGGTTCACTCCAAATTTTAGGCAACCCACAAGCCTAGGAGTGTTCCCATGTGTCAACAAATAGCTAAGTTTGGGTGCATATATGATTGATAACAATCATATCAAGATGAAGTATTGTGTGATATTATGCCTATGGATATTTGTCATAGCTTGTTGGGTAGACCTTGGCAATATGATAGGAAAGCTATACATGACAGGAGAAAGAATACATATACTATAACATCAAAAGGGAAGAGAATTACTTTGATTCCTTTGGAAGATGATCTTAAGAGTGAAGTATGTGGAATGCTAGAATATGTTTGGTAGATGGAAGAAAATTTCTTGATGGTTTGAGACATAAGAATATGTGTTATGCTTTGATTCCTAAGAAGCCTAAAACATTGAAGGAGACTAAAGAAACACAACCGGAGGAAATAAAGGAGTTGTTGACAGAGTATGAAGACATCATATCAAACAATGTACCTAAAGGATTACCACCAATCAGGAGTATCCATCATCACATGGATCTTATACTAGGAGCAAGTTTGCCTAATAAAGTAGCACATAGAATGACACCAGTAAAGAATAAAGAATTGAATAGAAATATACAAGATTTTTTGAGGAAAGGTTTGATTAGAGAAAGTTTGAGTCCTTGTACAGTACCTACAGTGTTAGCACCAAAGAAAGATGGAGAGTGGAGAATATGTACTAACTCTAGAGAAATCAACAAGATAATAGTTAAATATAGATTTCCTTTACCTAGGATGGATCATGATATCATGGATTGTTTGAGTGGAGCAAGATATTTCACAAAGATAGATCTGAAGAGTGGATACCATCATATTAGAATCAGAGAAGGAGATGAATGAATAATTGATTTTAAGACAAATGAAGGATTGTATGAGTGGTTCGTGATGCCTTTTAGAGTGACAAATGTGCCTAGTACTTTCATGAGATTGATGAATGCAGTTCTCAAGAAATTCTTGGGTAAGTTGAAATTGTATATTTGGATGACATTTTGATTTTCAGTAAGACAAAAGAAGAACATTTGCAGCACCTGAGACAAGTTTTGTAGAGACTAAGAGAGGAGAAATTGACAATAAACATCAAGAAGTGTAGCTTCATGAAGGAAGAATTAGTATATTTGGGATTTGTGATTTTTGTAGAAGGATTGAAGATGGATTCTGAGAAAGTAAGAGCAATTGTTGAATGGCCTACACTGGAGAGCATTAGAGAAGTGCTATCATTTCATGGATTGCCTAGTTTCTACCAGAAGTTCATTAGAAATTTCAGTTCAGTTTATAATCCTATGACAGAGACAATGAGAGATGACAGAAAAGATTTCAAGTGGACATTAGGAGCAGACAAAAGTTTTGAATTGTTGAAGCAGAAGGTGACAAAGCAACCTATTTTGGCATTACCAGATTTCAATAAGGCATTTCAAGTGGATTGTGATGCAAGTGGGAATACAATTGGAGTATTATTAAGTCAAGAAGGTAAACATGTAGCATATTTTAGTGAGAAGTTGAATGATGCAAGGAGAAGATATTCAGTTTATGATCAAGAGTTCTATGCCATAATTCAAGCCTTGAAGAAGTGGAGACATTATTTGTTGCCTAAGGAGTTTGTTTTGTATACAAATCATCAAGCTTTGCAATATTTAAATAGTCAAGGAAAGTTGAATCAGAGACACATGAAATGGGTAGAGTTCAAGCAGAGTTATACTTTTACGTTGAAGCATAGGAGTGGTAAATCAGATAAAGTTGTAGATGCATTGAGTAGGTGAAGGAACTTGTTGATAGAGATGAGAGTTGAAGTGATAGGATTTGATGAATTGAAGAACATGTATGAGGGAGACATTGATTTTGAAGAACCTTGGAAAGCATGTAAGGAACCAGTTGTGACAGATAGGAGTAAATGGTTGGATTATTTCATTCAGGAAGATATGTTATTCAAAGGAAGCTAGTTATGCATACTTAGAAGTTCAATGGGAGATAATTTGATCAAGGAGAAACTCAATAGTGGATTAGCAAGACATTTTGGAATTGACAAGACAGTGGCTTTAGTGAGTGAAAACTACTTTTAGCTTCAGATACATAAGGATCTTAGGAAATTTGTGCAGATTTGTAGAGTTTGTCAAGTAGTAAAAGGGAATAGTTAGAACACTGGATTGTATAAACCTTTGACAGTACCAGAGAGACCTTGGGAGGACATAAGTATAGATTTTTAAATGGGATTGCCAAAAACACAGAAAGGACATGAATCAATATTTCTAGGGTTGGACAAATTTTTAAAGATGGAAAATTTCATACCTTGTAAGAAGACAACTGATGCAATGCATGTAGCAGACCTATTTTTCAAGGAGATTGTGAGATTGCATGGATTACCTAAGAGCATAATTTTAGATAGAGACACTAGATTTTTTGGAAACTTTTGGAAGACACTTTGGAAGAAGATGAAGACAGATTTGAAGTTCAGTTTAGGATTTCACCCATAGATTGATGGATAGACAGAGGTAGTGAATAGGAGTTTGAGAAACTTGTTGAGATGTTTAGTTGGAGAGAAGATTGGAAGTTGGGATTTGATTCTTTCACAAGCAGAGTTTGCATACAACAATTCAATAATAGGAGTACCAGAAGAACACCTTTTGAGATTGTTACTGGAACACACCCTAGAGGGGTTACAGAGTTGAGAGATATTGGCATGGAAGAAAAGAGAAGTGAAGAAGCAACATAATTTGTAGAACATATGGAGACAATGCATCATTAGGTGAAGAAGCATTTAGAGGAAATGAACCACAAATATAAGGACCAAGTAGATGATAAGAGAAGACATAAGAAATTTGTAGTTGGAGATGAAGTGATGGTATATTTGAGAAAAGAAAGACTTCCAATTGGGACATATAACAAGTTGAAGATGAAAAAGTTTGGACCTTGCAAGATACTCAAGAAATTTGATTCAGGAAATGCATATAAAGTGGAGTTACCTGAGACATTGGGTATATCACCTATTTTCAACATTGTAGACCTATATCGGTATCAGGAAGTAGAGTTCAGTGACAACATTGAAGAAGACCTCAAGAAGCATTTACCACAGCAAGCATTAGAGCAAATTGAAGACATCTTAGACAGTAGAGTTGGACGCAGCACTAGAGGGAGACAATGCAAAGAATACCTTGTGAAGTGGAAAGGAAGACTGGAAGAAGATTCATCATGGATTCCTTAGGTTGAGGTGGACCATCTTGGTTCTCCCCCAGCCCTAGCAAAGTGAGGGACTCACTTTTTTAATAAACCTGGATGTCTGATGCAAGAGCATCCCTTGTTTAAGAGAAATCTTGCATCAACCAAAAATATTTGCATTTCAATTTGTTCGTAGTTTAGTTTGTTTCTTTTCATTTTCCAGTTCAGTTTAGGTAGTTCAATCAGTAGTAGTCTCAATATTTTGGTTTGTATTCTACCGCAGTTGCATTTCAGATCTTGTGGAGCTGGACTTAGCATCTAGACATGTTCATCTACATCATATCCAATTCTCAATGTATTTGGATCAGTTACCAGAAAGATATCGCTATCAGAAGATCAACTATTTTCTCAGAGTAGAGCACCCTGACAGTCTCAGATAATCATCTAAAAGGAGAAGACTTATGGAGCCTAATGACACATCATTCAATGATCTATGGTTTGTGGCCGACCTTCCCTAAGATCCGCACATCATTCCATTCATTTGCAGAGGAGTTCTATTCATTTAGGTCTGACATATCCATGTACACATGTTACAGCTCTTCATTGGAGTTTGCAATCTTCCTTGGCTAACACGAAGGAATCTTTTGTACTCAAGATGATACATATTGGTGTAATAGATACCTAGGAAAGTAGTTTAGAACCTAGAGATAATTGATAGTTTCTATTTTGTACTGAGGGACTTCAAAGCTATATCTTGTGTATATTCTGCTATTCTTTAATCAAGCCTATGACCCTAATTGTAAGCCCACATGATGCCGGCCGATCTGAATTCGAATTCTTTGATATACTGAATAACTGAATCTACATTTGTTTCATACCTTCGAGTTGTTTCCCTTGTGTTTACTCTTGTTGTATGGTTTGGATAGTTTATTCTATGAACCCTCCTATTGTGACTACACCACATGTAATATTCCCAATCTGATTTTTATTAAAACCCCCAAAAAATTTGAAAATTATTTTGCATTAACAACACAACTATGCATCACAACACATAGTAACTAATGACTAGTTTGCATAATAGGAATTCTAAAACGTTACAACACAACTCCAAACCACTCTTATTATTAATTTATGATGAAAACACACACGTGTAGGTCTAATACATATAATTTATCCAGCAGCAAACTATCATAACAAATTTGTATTTTTAGCCACAACCTATTATGCAAAATGTTGAAATACATATAGAATAACTCACTACAAAGCCTTCAAAATCTTAGAATCACACCCATACTTGATATGGCTGTAGAATGGTGCTGTAAATTATGTGTTATAGCAGCACATATAGAAAACGAAACCCCACACAATAGAAAATGCGAATAGAAACACAAACAACACCTAAAACACACTACGGAAGCACTGTACAAACTCCAACAACACAAGAACACTGCACTACTGAATCTTGTCCACACAAATGCAATCTGTGAGATAGATTGCTTTATCAACCCAAGAAAACTACCCTCAGGTTGCTAGAAACTCATGTCCACTGGCCACAAGCTCTATCTTCAATGCTTTCCCTACACAAAGTTGTGTCACACTTTCAGCCAACTTATCAACACAAGTGAATTTAAGTATTTCTAACTAAAAATCAATTTTGGTCAAGCATATGATCTTGTAAGATTCATTCTAGCTAAGTTAGATATATCCACAACTTTTTCAACTAAAATTTTTGGCTAAATGCATATGTAGCATCACTATGAGGCCAATTTACCAAAAAAATAATTTTTTTAGAAAAACTTGATATTTCAACAACTTCTACTCGTGTAAATAATGTTTTTTTAAAAATATAAAAATACCCTTTTGTAGATCTATAAGTTTAGTTTTCAAAAATATATATATTTTAATAGTTAAATTATTATTTATATTTTCTTTTCTATTTTTAGTAAAAGTAGGTTATCAACACAAAACATTAGGTTGATTACCATGTCAAGGAAAAATAGTAAAACTTATTAAAAAAATTTGAAAAAAATATCATGCACTAGATAAGAGAATCTATATCAAGATGGTATAATTTTTTTCTATTTTAGATAAATAGATAATATGAAAGTTGACTTTGAATGGAAACAACTACATTTTAATACATGCACATTTTATTAATTATTTAAAAAAATATATTTATCAAGATTGGAAAAAAATATATCCATGCACTAAAGTATGAAGTTATAAATACACACAAAAAAATTTAAGAAAACAATTTAAAATTTACTATACTAGTAAAAGCACCAAAGGTGCTATCAAATGGCTGATAGGCACAAATATTTATAGGCCTATCATTAAATAGTTTATGTTTGTATTTTTATGGAAAGTCATTACATGTAGTTGTTGGTAGACAAGGCTATAAATACAATAAGAAATTCAATTTTTTTTTGCAAATAAAAATAATTGAGTGGTATTAAATGAATAAGCACATGAAGTAAATTGTAAATCATGAATGAGCTAAATAAATTCTAAGCAATCAATAGATTAGGTGAACCGTGCAGTACCTAAATAATGTAAGATAATAAAAATCCATGTTACTAATTTCCTATCGACCAAGCATTGCACAAAATAACTTTTAAAAAACATATATGTATGAAGTGTGTATTTGAATCAACTATGTGTGAAGTGATTGAAATAACATTGTGTGAAGAGTGTGCTTTAACTTTGGCATTCACTTTGTGTGTATTTGTTCTTTGACATATTTTGTCATGCCCACATTTCCCATATGGTCACAACACGCATCACACGTGTCATGTCCACATTTGTCATGTGGCCATGACACGAAATATCAAAAAGAATTTCTACGCTTCCCTAGAAACCCCCTCACACACGTAAGCATGCTTGGTGGCGTACTCTTAAGGTGCAAACAATACGGTTGAAAATGGGGTAATACGCACACGTGCGTATACCAATCGCAAGAAGGCCATCAAGGGGGTCATCGCAACGCGATTAACATCGCTAATAGGGTTAAAGTTTATTATCCTAACTAAACCTTAAATTTCAAGAAAATCTGGCAGCATAATGCCTCACGGGCGTGAGTAGAGTTTATTGTACTATCACTAAATTTGATCAAGAGGTTTCCTGATTTGGGTTAATAAATTTTCTACATATCACTAGTTGCATTGGTAAAATAGTTGATTAAGTTAATTGAATATTTTTCAACAAAGTCCGATCATCTGCTCTCCTTCACGTTTTCTGAAATTTAATATTAATTTGTTCTCCTTCACGTTTTCTAAATTTTAAACATTTTTCAACAAAGTCCGATCATCTGCTCTCCTTCACGTTTTCTTAAATTTAATATTAATTTGTTCTCCTTCACATTTTCTAAATTTAAAACATTTTTCAACAA
Source organism: Cunninghamia lanceolata (assembly GCA_027924645.1). Lineage (NCBI taxonomy): Eukaryota > Viridiplantae > Streptophyta > Pinopsida > Cupressales > Cupressaceae > Cunninghamia > Cunninghamia lanceolata. The sequence goes on along the minus strand of BSBN01000112.1, from coordinate 15,611,193 downwards.
AGTCCGAACATTTATTCTCCTTCACGTTTTCTAAAATTTAATATTAATTTGTTCTCCTTCGCGTTTTCTAAATTTTGAACATTTTTCAACAAAGTCTGAACATTTGTTCTCCTTCATGTTTTCAAGGATTTATGATTAATTTACTCTCCTTCATGTTTTCTATCAATCAGAGTTATCTCTACATCATTTACATTATTCCTAATTTCTTGGTAGATCAGATCTCAAAATCAGGATTAACTAATTTCGTTTGTGGAAGTTTACTAGGTTTCCGTTCTAGGTCTCAAACAACATTTGAATTAATTTTGTTAATTAAATTGCCCCCAATCATGATTAAATGAATATTAAATCCTAATTAGTACTCTTAGCCCTATTTTGGAAAAGTCATGCATTTTCTCCTCTTTGTTTTCACTTTTATCTTTCTTTCTCTTTTTCTCTCATTTTTTTTCTTATTTTCTCAATTTACCTTTGTTTCTTTATTGCAAGTTGAGTTTAAATGGCCACATATGAAATGAATCTGATGGCTTCAAATAAATGTGAAATTATAAACACACACACACACACACACACACACACACACACACACACACACACACACACACACACACACACATGCTTATTGTATTTATATCACTAGGTTTTCTTTTAATAAAAATATATGTATATATTTCTTTTCTTTTTCTTTGAATTTCATTTGGTAATAAAATTGAAGCCCTAAATCTTTTTGTTGACTTCTATAGGAGGAACCCTAAATTCTTTTTTTTTTGTTTTGTTTTTATTATAAATTATAGAAGCCCAAATTTTATTTTTGTTTGCCATTGGCAGGGAGGTGGAAATGCTGAGGAGCGGCGGATCAAGAGGAAGGCCACAGGGTTTAGTGGCCGACGGCGGAGGTGGAGCGCCAGTGGTGAGGATGGTGGCTGAGATTCGTAGGTAGAGTCATGTGAGGACCACAGAGAGGGGAGTTTAGGCAGCGACCGCGTAGGAGGAAGGATTGTGGAATGCATAGAGGGGGCCATGTGGTGGAGAAACCACGGTGGGGGACACAGGTTGTAGTGGTTTGAACAACAGAGGGATGGTTTATTGGTAGCAACGATGCTGTTAAGGGGGTGCCATGGGATGCAAAAGGGGAAGGGGAGTGTGGGGAGGGGGCGGAGCCCCCACCCACATCCCACAGCGTGGGGTGTGGGTGGGGGCTCTGCCCCCTCCCCACACCCATTGTAATGGCAGCAACGGTGAGGGGTTCGAACCCCCCCACCACTCCTTTCAATTTTATTGAATAGTTTGTTTTCACAGAACTGTGAACTCTCATGTATTTTGTTTTTGACACAGTTTATTAACTGTGTTTCATTTACACAACTATCATTTTATTTTCTCCATGAATTTTATTTAATAATATATATACATATATGCATATATACATAAATGTATACATATACATATACATATATATATATATAATAGAATCACAATTTAATTAAAATCACAGTTTAATTAAAAATAATACATAACTGAATATATATATATAATAAATCCTCAATTTTGACTTATAGAATTAATGGAATCAGTTTATATTTTAAAATCATGTAAATACATTGATTTAAAAATAGAAAAAAAAAACACAAACAAGATATATAATTTATATATTTTCAACTAAAGCTTCCCTCTAATACACTTACAATTTTATTTTTATCTTTTTTTTAAAGACAGATAAAACAAGAAATACATGCATTTTATTAATCAAATTTTCATTGAGGCAAAAGTCCATATTTTTCCACAAATTGAATTCATTGCATTATTATTAAATACACTTGCAAAGAAAGAACAAATACAATTAATTAGATACTCCTAAAAATTGACAACAACTAATTTTCTCTCTTTTCAAAAGAACATTTTATAACTTTCTTATTTGTCATGGAAACAAAATCACAACTTAACAATTTGGTACTTCAATATGAAATACAAATGAAGCAGCTTATTAACAAATTTTCTTCCTTCATCTTTTGAATAATAAGCATTTAAACTAACAATTTCTAACTTTCAATACAATGAAAAATGTCCAACACACAACTTTCAAGAATATAATTTTACAACCAAAAGAGAGAACCAAGTTCTCATCTTTGACAACTAACAATGCTAAGATATCCTAAGAAGGCTAGGCTCTCTCTCACGAGATTTAAGAGTAAAGGAAAATAAAATATTAACTCCAAGAACAAGAGTTTCTCCAACTTCACATTAAGCTCCAATGAACCTGCATATCACACAAAGGGGAAAGAAAACCACACATCTTGTTCTCCTCCCTACCGTAGACCCACAAGAGGGTCACCCCTGAGCTAGGGAGGTCATCCACACACCTAGGGTCTCATTCCAATTCACAACAAGGCACACAAACATCCAAAACACAATATTACACCCATAGATAATCACAACACACGAACTCAACCAAGGTGATTTCAAAGGCGTAGGAGAGTGGACACACTCAACTCAAAAGTGCCACTCCTTCAACTATCTCAACACACTTTCTCTTATGGCCTCAATCCATCATATTTAACAAAATTTCCAAAAGTCTCCATAAATTGGCTCTTAAGCCATGTATCAAATTGCTCAAAATCACATAAAATTGCCCTCAAGGCTTACAACACCCCAAAACAAGGTAATGACCCTTAGGAGGATCACTCCTCCCCTACCCCACACTTGTTGAGCATTTTCTCCCAAGTGGGAGAGGCTCTTACAACACCCCACAAAATTTCCCTACAATAACAAAATATAATTCAAGAAAATACATCACACACATATGCATCATGCAAGCAACTAAAATACAAAGGGAAGGCCTTATCCTTGAAAACCAACCTTTAAAAGCCCTATTATGGAAGAAAGTTGATGTAGAGCTTCTCCAAATTCCCCTCAAACATAAGCCACCAAACTCCCTCTATCTTCTTTCCCAAAATCAATTTCAAACAATTAAAATTCTTAAAAATTCAACAACCTCTCACCCTATCCCAAGTGGGATTAAAATAAGCCTAACCCATGAGTTTAGAGGAATGGGGAGGTGACACTTGTCACCTCCTCACTCTTCCTCTCCACTACAAGCATGTACTAAGAGATGGGTGTTGACACGTCACTTACCCATCCCCAAGTCTCCCTCACCCCTTACCACATGTCCTCTCTCCAACATATGGGAGAGAAAAGAGGAGTTAAAAAGGGAAAGGGTGACACATGTGTCCCCTTCCTTTCCTCTCAAGAAGGACCACACAACTCCAAGGGTACTCTCACCAATTGTGAGAGAGACTTGAAGTCAAGTCCTCCACAATTGGTGGGTCTTAGAGTCATCTCTAACTTTGGGAAGTGAAAAGGGATGGGGTTGAGTGTTGGTACCACTCAACCTCTCCTTCCCATGCCTCCAAATTCGTCACTTAACTTTAGTGTGAAGTTAAGGTGACCATATGGAGGTTTACCAAGGGTTACCTAAATCAAAAGGGACCCTAGACCCATGTTGTATAACCCAGGGTCAAGTTTAGCCTAGTTAGAGCACCCAGGGTCAAGTTAAAACATATGAAAATGGTCTCCAAAAATTTAACATTTAAAAATGTAATTCAAAGGAAAAAGTCTTAGAACACAAATTATAATTCAAGTTAAAAGAGGGTAGACTTAACCCAATTAACCACATGCAAATTAACATTACAACATTTCATCATACACAAAGTTGATCTTGGTTCCTCGTTGAACTAGATCGGCTTCACAAGGGATTACAACATCAAGTGTGGGGTAATCTCCAATTTCTGTAGTTTGTTAGAAATACCTGCGCACTCAATTGCAAAGTTAATTCCACATATCAATATCATAGCCAAAGAAATTTAAAACATGCACTCGCATAAAATATCACAAGTTCACATAAGCATAAGGAAAGTCATAATACAATTAGGTTCTAATTTCTACATTTCAAACATCCATTCCCAAGATTGAATCTCAAAACAATTTTCTATCCAACATCACACAATTAGTTTTTCCTTAATAACAAGCATTTATCTAACATCACCCAGTTTGTTTTCTCTTAATATATAGTATCTATCTAACATCACCCAATTAGTTTTCCTTTAACATTAAATATAAACTAATTCTATCTAACATCACCCAATTAGTTTTCCTTTAACATTATAATATAAACTAATTTCTATCTAACATCACCCAATTAGTTTTCCTTTAATATAAAGCATCTATCTAAGATCACCCAATTTGTTTTCTCTTAATATAAAATATCTATCTAACATCACCCAATTTGTTTTCTCATAATATAAAGAATCTATCTAACATCACCCAATTAGTTTTCCCTTAACATCTTAAAGTCTAATAGTTCGAGAATTCGGGATCAACAATCCCACAAGTTTAAATGTATCCGCAGCAGTAAAGTAAATAGTCAAAGGAACGAGAATGAAAAAGGTAGGCCTCACATATTTGAACTCAAGTGTTTATTTGTGTGTTATTGAACTAACTTTGTGCATGAAGCATGTTTAAAATTTGGCACATATTCACTTTCTATGTGTGAATTTGGGCATTCACTTTGTCTAGTGTGTGTATTTGAACTTTACCATGTTTTATAAATTTGGCACCCACTTTATGAGTGTGTTCGAAGTTTAGAATATTTGAACTTAAGTTTTAATGCATGCTTGTACTAAATTTGTGTGAATGGATTATGTTTGAACATTGGCATATTCACTTTTTGTTTATGTAAATTGTGTGTGTGGGGGAAAGTTAATTTAGGCATTCACTTTGTGGTGTGTGTTTTTAAAAAATAATTTTGGTATTCATTTTGTGTGGTATATGTGTTTGAACCAACTTTGCAATTTGTTGTGTATCTATGTGCACTTGAAAGACCTTTTACATGTAGTTTTTCTTTATTTATGAATGAGCTTAAGCTAACACATTTTGTGGAGTGATTGAACTTCAACTATCACATTTTGTTGAGTGTATGAACAAACTTTGATGTTCACTTTGTGTATAATGCAATTGAAAGATTTGAAATTTTTTATTTTGTGTGTGTACAAATGAGCCTTGGATATCATTTTGTGTAGAGTGTATGAATGAACTTTGATGTTCATTTTATGTGGAATGTGCTTGAAAGAACTAACATTCCTTTTTTTGTGTGTGCACGAATGAATTTTGGATATCATTTTGTGTGATGTATGAATAAACTTTGATTTTCACTTTTTGTGAAATGTGTCTACAAACAAACTTCAATTATGTTCATTGTGAGTCTTTGTGTGTTTGAATAAATTTTGACTTTCATTGCGTGTGTGTGTGTGTGAATAAACTTTGATATTCATTGTGTGCATGTTTGAAATTTAACTTTGGCATTCACTTCGTGTGTGTGTGTGTGTGTGTGTGTGTGTGTGTGAAAGTTATTTAGTTTTGTCATTCAGTTTGTGTGAAGTGTGTGCCTATGTATCTGAATAAAATTTGTCACACTCTATGTGTGCATGCATGTGTCTGTGAATGAACTTTGGCACTCACTCTATGTGTGTACAAAAACACTGATATTCACTTTGTGTCAAGTGTATGTGTGTGTGAATTAACTATGGTTTTCATTGTGTGGGTGGGTAGGTTTGAAAGTTAGCTTTGGTATTCACTGTGTGTGCACATATTTATGTGAATGAACTTTGGTATTCACTTGAAGTGTGTAAGATGTGTATGAACTAACTTTCACATTCACTTTGATATATGTGAAATATTTGTGAACATTTCCCTTGATACACTTTCCAAAGTGGACCTAGATCAAGGGACTGTGAGGAAGGAACCCATTACATTGTTATTGATATAGTTTTAGTTCAGTAAATTAGTTGTGAACATTTTCAAGGAGAATCGACTACATTGTTATAAACCATTCACTAACTCTAAATTTAATTTTTTATGTATTTTTGACAATAATATTAAAAATTTAGATGCTTTAGATTCAAGGAGAATGTTTTGGGGAGAATGTTTTGGTCCCAAACTTCACAATGTTTTAGTGCATTATGATTGTCTCCTACTTTATTTGTAAAGAGTCTACATAATATTGTGAATTTCATTATTTTAAACTATCTTCCACCATTCTATTATTGCTTTATTTGTAAAGAGTTCGCATAATATTTTGAATCCTTGCACTCTTTTCAATATATAGACCCTTGCGTAACATTTGGAATACTTGCATTGAATGGATAAATGAATGGTTGTGTACCACTCCCTTGCACATCATTCTTATATATTATTCCATTTTTAGAAGCAATGTTTGCTTTCTTCAATCGGTGTGCTACAGTTAGGTCTTAAACTAGTCTAGGCTTATTGTACTTATGATTTAATTTATGCATCTTTAAGAGGTACAAAGGGTTTAGAGATAGGAAAATAATGATATTAGTAAATTACATGCATTATTTATGATTTGATATTTTTACATTGTGAAGATTTAATTTGTAGGAAGATTTGGTTTTCCACATAATTGATTTTCTATGACCTTAAAATGGTTTAATGGTAAGAAAGTTGTACTTTTACATCATTTCATATTATATATTTACAAATACTTTAAATCACTACCTAAAACACAAATAACATTTTTCCAAACAAAATATTATTACTTTAATATTATATATTACCAATTTCACTGAGCAACATACAATTTATATAATTAAAATATTATTTTTAAAATCATAATGGTTTTAACTTTTGTATTTGAATTTTAATGCTAAGAAAAACATTTTAAGTGAAGAAAAGTTTTATTTGGCTGATTGGCCATTCTATATGTGCACACATCTTGTAACTACCAAAAATTTTGTCGTTCGTAATCCCAAAAAAATATTATTTTTTTCGTTGTCCCAAAAAAAATATTCGTCGTACTTCAATTTTAAAGCGCATATCAAATTGCAAGATTTGAGGTTAGATGAAGGGGAGTGCAAACAAAAAACAAAAGAATCACCTTCAAGCAATCGATCCAACGCCATGGAGGAAATTTTTTTTTCTTAAAAGGTATTTGAATCAGTTCTGTTTTTCTAGCACAAAAACTAAATTCTGTTTGCTGCAATTTCATTAACCACACAAAAACTGAAACCCCATTACTATCTTTTTAAATATGGAAAATGGTGGCTTACCAGTGACGAAGAGAAAATGGATATTGCCCCTGCTAGCCAGTTTTGTGGTCTTGTTCATTCTAATTATTGCAACCATGGAGGAATTCATGGGCCCTGTTTACAAAAAATTTTCTCTGCGATGTTCAGGGTTCAAATCGATGGCATACACGATAGTTATAAAAGGGCCTTGGGTGACCTCCCATTCTAGCATATGTGATCGCAGGGACCTGCAGGCACGGGCCAAAAATTAAGAGGTTATTGTGTGCATTTTACCATCCAAGAAATCATTATCTCCTACACTTGGACTGCCTTGCCTCTGATGAAGAAGGGGTTCATCTCACTTTCTATGTACAGTCTGTTAGGGTTTTTAACATCATGGAGAATGTTAATGTTATGGACTTGGTAGCTAAATCTTGGTTTCAGATTTCCAATTCATGTTTTTTTCTCAAGTATTTTTTAGTCATTTTAGTAGAATCAAATTGAAATATTTTAGGGTTAGGTTTAGGGTTTGACAAACTATTTTTTTTAGGGTTTGGTTTTGAAAGCCTAAGATTTTGAGGTTGTAAATGATCTTATTTGTGTTTTGATACTTCATTAGAAGCACCAAAATTGTATTTTTTAATTGGTAAATTCCCCCTGTTCTTGCATTGGAGTACACCACACTTAGACTTGGGTGTAGTGGTTAACTCAATTAAACATTTAACATCACACTGGAAGCATTGATGATTTGCCATTTGAACTAATCCCATTTGATGGCATTGGAATTTATTTTGCTTCTTATCTTGTTATAATTTAGGCACAGTTCCAAGTAAACTGTCGAAAGCTGTCTGAGATCCTTTTTTGAAATTGATCTCTGATTCAATCAGATTTTTTAAGTAAAATACTGAGGATTTAAGAAATCTGTCTATTTTTTTCCTTCTTTAAATTCACTCTTTCATTAGCTATAGGCACTTACTTACAAGCATCTTAATCAAAGCAAAAATTAGTAGCACCTTTGCATTGTTTTAGTAAACACAAAAATATAAAGTATGAATTTGGACATCTGTGTAGAAATTTTAACAATATCAAGACTTGCTTTGTAATTTAATGAATTTGATGCTCTGCTGAAGATATCTTATTAAAATTAATGTTGCATACAAATCATCCTAATTACTTTCCATTAACAATTTTTTTTTCATTTTGGTCAAAGATCTCTGAGCGGTTGAGAAATTGTTATATTTCTTCCTATGGTATTAAGAAGATTTTACTGGATGGATCTTTAATGTTGCAGATTGCCAATCTGAAAATTGCACTGGCAAAGAAGGAAGCAAAGGATAAAGAGGTGCAAAGAACAAGAGATTCAAGGATTAGCCCACAAAAACAGAGAATGCGAAATTGTGTCTCGCCCTTGCATTTACGGAGGCAGAGCATAGAAGATGTCCAAACACAGGTCAACTACAGGTAGCCGATGGAAGATGTTGTGAATATAGAGGTATGTGATGGCAATTTTTATTTGATGATACTATCATTTGATTCTCCTTAAGTTTTCCCACCCAGGGATTCTTTTTTGAAGTTACTTAACTAGAAAAGATGGATGCTGGATGAATGGTCTTCAATTTTTTTTAGGTTCGGGACATTGTCTTAGGAAGACAAAAGAGACCTATTTATGGAAGGGATATTCAACCAGAGGAGATAATTGATGTTAGTCCTATATGTGGAGAGGATTTAGGTGAAATGAGGAAATTAGTACGTGTACCATCTCCTGACCTTCCATTACCTAGTCTACCATCTCCAGATAGACAATTAACAGTGTTGGACCGTGGCAGTCACACCAAGTATAAAATTAAGCATGATGTGTTTGAAGATCAAGATGTAAGAAATTGGTAGGACAAAGTAATGGTGAATAAGCATATACCTATGCATGGTCCAATTTCACAAGATGATGTGTACGCATCTTGGGAATCTCAAAGATAGGAGAAACACGATAGCTTTGAGTTTTATTATCAAAGATGCCCTTGCAATCTGAGAAAGGTCTATCTAGACTGTGAAGAAGATGAGTTAGAATTTGAACTTGACACAAGAAGCAAGGATGATTATCAAACAAGTGATTCCTCAGAAGCAGATCTTCTGTGGCAATTCAACACACCAAATGCTCTTGCAATGGCATCAGTTGAACATGTCTCACAACTTAAGAAGCCAGAACAGAGGATAGAAAAGACTCCTGAGGGGAGGTAACTTAATATCAATCATCTCTTTTGTTCATTTGCTGATTTTTTTCTTGACTTAAACTTGAAAGGAAGACACACATAATTAAACTACACAGGAATTTAAATTGGCAATTAGTGGTAATATGTTGGAAGGAACCAAAGAAAGAATACTTGGTTTCGGAGGGCATAATGAATCAAAGCATGTTTACTACCTCTATTAATTGAAAATGATCCTTCAAATATCTTAACCATTTTGCAGGAGTCCAAGACAAGCACAAATTCTTCATGGAGCAATGAAGCAGGACCATAAGATGTCAAATTCGAATAGACAATCACAAGGTCGAACTGGAAGGCAGGTGCCTTATGGTGTAATAGATGTGAAATGATCTTCAAATGGGGGAAAATCCAAGCTTGAACCCAGGATTGGTGCTAGTAAGTAGTCCATTACGAGGAATTCCAATCAGGTAATTCTTACAAATTTGAAAGAATCCAAGCCTATATTTCAAGCATCATGTTGTTAATTGGAAATAGGGAATGAGATTTGAAGATGTTTGTTCTGCATAATTTTCCTTCATTTCTTTTGTTCCTTGGTTACTAGATGATCATCAGTCCAGTGTTCTTCAAACATGTCTTTCCCAAGGCAAACAGTTATACGCATTGGAGTTCTTTCAAAGTCATCCGAAAGATGACAATAATGACCACTGTTGCTGCTGTTATTTTTTTTATGGCTATACCCCAGTTCTGTGAACCTGGTAGCTATCTTTTTCTCTTCCGAGGATATCTATTATAGAATTGTTGAGTGTTGTAGAATATGATGGATAGCTAGCAGAGTAAGCAATAAATTCATTGCTTCTGTATGTCTTGTAATGTTGTATGGTGTGCAGAATTAGAATGGAGGCATCCTTGTTGTTACATATTTCCCCATGCTATGAGATGGAGACCCCTCTATATTGTTTTGAGATGTATTTATTGTAGAGTAAACAAATTCCTTCATGTATTCTTTCAGTTGGCCCAACATTTCTGTATCCATTTCAAGTTATATGATATGTGTAACTAAGCAATCCTGCTTCAGCGACATAGATTTCAATAATTAACCATTATCTCTCTTGCTACTTATTTTGACAACTGTGGTCATGTGATTAGTATATGTGCGCAAAGCTTCTACCATTTTGAATGACTATTATTTGCACTTGATGTTTTGCTCTCTTCAATGAGTATGTTGTAGTTGTAAAGGGTAATCGAGTGGATACAAGAGAAGCAATAAATGACATTGTCCTCCTGTGAGCAGCACAGTTTTTATAAAAACCAAAATGGGCAATAAATATAATTGAAGAGTGTTATATTGTTTTATGTAGTGCACTAGATCAGGAACCGTTATCATTTCCTTATACTCTGAAGTTTTTGAAAAAAATGCTTACTTCATATGTTTGCTTGAAGTCATTATGACATAACTCATATTTTACTTCTATCTTCAAAATGCTTACTATTTTTTGGAATCCTGTATTCGCTCTTGCCCTGTTTATATGGGGGATCATAATAAATTTAATATACACAATTCTTTTCTTAAAGAGGAAGCTTGTGTTGTGATGGGAATGTTGACTGTAGGTCTGAATCTTTTGATGATACACAATACAAGTAAAGGTTGCCACCAGAAGATTTAAATATGTAGCTCATATGTACAATGAACCACAGAGATAAATATGGGAATGTCCCAATGAGTAGGACTACCTTAATACATAACATGTTCATGAACTTTATTCCAATGTTAAATCATAGAAGAGTATTTGTTAAGTTGCTATTCATATAACTTGAACAAAGTTTAGTGGTGTCACATCATTTAGAACAAATTTAATATGAAATATTATTGGGTCTAGATCACCATCTGTAGGACATTTTTTTAACTAATTTCAATGAGGAGGCTTAACTATTTTGTTTTTACATTTTTTTTTAGATGACAAAGATTAACTCTTACAATGTTTCATATCATACTTCATATTCATTTCAATGAGGATAACAAAATATGATTAATTCTATGTTGCATCATGTTGGCACCATATATAGGTATGAGGTGGCCTCTACTCTATAAAATTCTATTAATTTTATGCTCTCTGTTCAAGATATGGTGTATAATTGAATGTGCAATACATGCATGGCTAAGCATTGAATAGTTGGGTGACCTCCCGTTCTAGCATATGTGATCACATGGACCTGCAGGCACGGGCCAAAAATGAAGACATTATTGTGTGCAATTTACTATCCAAGAAATCATTATCTCCTGCACTTGGACCGCCTTGCCCCTGATGAAGAGGGGGTTCAGTTCGCTTTCTATGTATAGTCTGTTAGGGTTTTTAACATCATGGAGAATGTTAATGTTATGGACTTGGTAGCTAAATCTGGGTTTCTGTGTATTTTCATTGCTTCCCTTTCTTTAGACTCACAAAACAGTTTGCAAATAACAAAGTTTATGTAAAATATTTTTTTATTATACTATAGGATTTTTTATGATGAGTGTCAAGTAAATTCCAAAGATAGTTGAAACACTCACACACACAAAAGTGAATGCTAAAGTTAAAACATTCACTTCACACACACACACACACAAAAGTAAACATAATTCAAGATGCCAATTTTCAATTCACAATAAGTGAATGCAAAAGTTCAAATTTACCTAAACACACAAATAGTAAATAGATCAAATAAGTGAATGACAAAGGCAGTTCACTCACGTTCCACACACAAAAAAGTGAATCACACAAACAATAAATGGCTCAAGTCCAAGTGAATGTCAATTTTAGTTCACTCACACACACAAAGTGAATGTGAAATTTAGTTCATACACATTTTACACACATATTTAGTGAATGCCAAAGTTCATTCACATAAACATGTGCACACACAACGAATACCAAAGATAACTTTCAAACCTACCCACCCACATACAATGAAATCCATTATTCATTCACACACACATACACTTGACACAAAGTGAACTTTAGTATTTTTGTACACATAGAGTGAGTGCGAAAGCTCATTCACACACACATGAACACACACATTGTGAATGTCAAATTTCATTCAAAATACATAGGCACACATTTCACACAAATTGAATGACAAAATTAACTTTCAAACAAACACATACACACACTTCACATGAAGTGAATGCCAAAGTTAATTTTCAAACATGCACACAATGAATGTTGAAGATTATTCACACACACACACATAATGAAAGACAAAATTCATTCTAACACACAAAGACTCTCAATGAACACCATTGAAGTTTGTTTGTAAACACATTCCACACAAAATGAAAATCAAAGTTCACCTAATGTCTTGATTGCTTAGAATCTATTTAGTTCACTCTTTAGTTCATGTACTTATTCATTAAGACCATGCCATTATTTTTATTTGCAAAAAAAATGAATTTCTTATAGTATTTATAGCCTTGTCTACCAACAACTACATATAATGACTTTCCATAAAATAAAAATATGAACTATTTTAGTGATAGGCCTATAAATATTTGTGCCTATTGGCCATTTGATAGCACCTTTGGTGCTTTTACTAGTTAATAAGAATAATATTGAGAATCATTAATATGGCTAGTTTAACTTCCTCATCATTAAGTATGTTAGACTAAATCAATTAAAATAAAAATGAATATAACTAAATTTAATTTTACTTTAACATAATAAATAAATTAAATTGCAAGAAAAGATTTAAATTGAAACAACTAATTTTTAATCCTAACATTATTTCTAAATAGAAACACAAATAAAATTACTAAAATGATTATGGGAACTCCAACAAAATTTAGTAATTAAAAGATAAAGGTCACATTAAAGTCAAAAAATCATTTAAAATTATAAATTTTTTTTTAATAATCTACTAAAAATGAATCATTCTAGTAAACTATTTGATTTCAACCAAATAAATCCCACCAAGACTGGGAAAACCATTTATTTTTTTACAGGTTATTGCACTTAGAGGAAGGATTAGTGGACTTGGCTAGAAGCAGAACATGGAAATATAAATTTAATTGATTTTCTATTACCTTAAAATGGTTTAATGGTGAGTAAGAAAGTTATACTTTTACATCATATGCATATTATATATTTACAAATACTTTAAATCACTACCTAAAATACAAATAACATTTTTCCAAACAAAATATTATTACTTTAATATTATATATTACCATTTTCACTAAGCAATATACAATTTATATAATTAAAATATTATTTTTAAAATAAAAATACCTAATAATAATTGAGTTACTTTATATATTTAACTATTTTAAGATATATTATGCATCTCCTTTTGAAAAAATGCATTTGGTATCATAATGCTTTTAGCTTTTGTATTTGAATTTTAATGCTAAGAAAAACATATAAGTGAAGAAAAACTTTATTAATAAGAATAATATTGAGAATCATTAATATGGCTAGTTTAACTTCTCATCATTAAGTATGTTAGACTAAATCAATTAAAATAAAAATGAATATAACTAAATTTAATTTTACTTTAACATACTGAATAAATTAAATTGCAACAAAATATTTAAATTGAAACAATTACTAATTTTTAATCCAAACATTATTTCTAAATAGAAACACAAATAAAATTACTAAAATGAATCTACTAAAAATGAAAATTAAAAAAAAAACTAAATAATCTACTAAAAATAAATCCACCAAGATTGGGAAACCATTTATTTTTTTACAGGTTATTGCACTTAGAGGAAGATTGGGAAACCATTATGACCTTCAGGCCTGAAGAAACCAATGAAAGACCTTTCTAGAATAACTGAAAGGGTGCATACCTTAGCTTGCAATATTGTGTCCAAATCAAAGTGCCTGTTAGGAAACCTCTCTTTGAAATCCTGCACATCAGAAAGCTTCCTCCACTCCTGAGATCCTTCTCTAATCAACATGTCAAATTATTATTTGACTGGCATAGAATTTGGGTTGCTATGCAACCAATGAGCAAAGACAGCTACTAAAGCAGTGCAAGAACTCTCCCCTGCTACTCATTCATTATGCTAATCAATTGTACCAAAAAATACCTATTGTTGATGACTTCATTTGTCCATCTCTACTAACTAGCTCTTTCGATTCCCAACTGCCTATGGTGAATTGGTCATCTCCAAAGGCATAAACGTTAGATTTTGCTCCATTTTCACTATCCTGCAAAAAGAAACCAAAAAATAATAAAACTTAGTTGATGTTTAAAAGTTTGATCTTAGTTGTCCCTACTAAAGATCTAAAGGAATTGTTAAATATGGGATTCCGAAGCAACAGTGATTACATTCAATGTTTGTGAGATTGTATGACCATTAGAAGAGCCAAAACATAAGAACCAATTAGAAAATAGGATCTATTACTATTTGACATGAAAACTTAGTGCTCTAGGCCATCTCACAAAAGAACCTTCAAGCACAATACACTCTCATATAAATCATGAACATATCAGTTTCCCTCTTTGCACCTTTGAGATTTGATAATAGAAAAAGAGATTTCAAATCTGATATATAGCACCATAGGGAGGACTTTCATATTCATATTTCAAACCTAATATATAAATCATGAACTTATCATTTTCTATGTTCATATTTTCCTGGAACAAAGGAAAAACAAAACCTTCATTAGAGAAAATGACAATAAAATAAAGCTAATGAAAATAATGCAAATCTTGGGAAAGATTGGGAGATAAAAGGTGGAGAGGGCAAGAAGAAGTTGAATTGAGGAGCTAAAGAGAATGAAACTGCCGCCACTTGTTCTTCATTACCTAATTTATTTTATTTATTTTGGAAAACCAAAATATTGAAGGACTACCAAAATTTTGGACCACCAAATTTTTGGCAGTTACAAGATGTGTGCACATATAGAATGGCTTATCAACCAAATAAAGATTGACGTCTCATGTAACTTCATTTTTCAACATTTTATCAACAACTAAATTATAGTGTCAATTTATTAAAAACTATATTCAAATAATTTTTTTTTTTTTTGAAAAATACAAACATAAAATATACTAAAAAATAAATATTTTATTAGTTTACATCATTTCAAAACTCAAAACATATATGCCACTTTTTAGTGATTCAAGTTTAAAAATTGGATCAACGTTGGCCGTTTCCTTTATAAAAGTGTGACACAACTTTGTGCTTTTACCAATTGAATCTTGTCTGAACAAATGCGATCTCTGAGTTAAGATTACTTTATCAACCCAAGAACATTGCCCTCAAGTTACTGGAAACTCATGTCCACCGGTCACAAGCTCTATCTTCAATTGTTTCCCTATCCATTGAAGCTGCACAAGCATCTACTCTCCAAGAAAGAGTGAAAAATGTCATTAGCCTCCCAAAATACAATGTTACATTATTTTATGATGTGAGAGGCCATCTTGGGTATCCAATATCTCCCATGGCCAAATCTTGGGAGTTACAACTCCCATATGCCACTTGGGTGCTTCAAACAATGCCCTTCGTCCACTTGTCAAAGGTGCAATCCCTATTTTTTGGTAAATCTCTTCACAAATCTGCCCAAATCTCCATAAAATATTCCCTCCCAAATACAAACACCCAAGGGGAATATTTGAGCTCTAAATACATTTTATTTAATATTTATTTATCCTCAAATATTTGAAAATGCAATAGGACAACATAATATTAAATAATTAATTTCCCTCCAAGCTGCCATGTAAACTGACTTACATATTTCGGATCTAAGAGACTTATTAAAAATGGAAAATATTATTTTTGGAAAGGGGACATGACATTACATGATACATATGTTGATTTGATATTTGAGATTGAATGGTTGGGTGTTGTTAAGGTTTTTTCATTTGGGATTGTAAAGGAGATCATACTTGGCACAACTTAGCACTTGAAGGTGTTGGTAGAAAGATGTGATATGGTTTGCAACTTCTCTTTATAGTATTATGTTTCTTCCTAGAGTTTCTTAATTATCTAGTATGATCATTGGGTTTGTGGTCATCTATTGTTGTACTTTATTGCCTTTTAACAACAATATGTGGTCTTTTAATGTATATCATTTGAGATATGGAGGACTTGGGAGAAGTGAAGGAGATCAAAGGTGAGAATTTAGTAGAAAACTATTTGTGGAAGTATGCTATGTTTTGTGACAGTTTGGTTGTGGTTTGCATATCATTGTGATTTATTAGTGTACACATTTCAGTTGGCTTCATTTGGCCACATTTGGAAGCCTCATTTTATGCACATGGCATAAGACACTTCAGCCGAGTGTGTGGCAGCTGGAAGATTCCTTGAAACTCTTTCACTCCACTTGTCATTTGCAGTTCACCACATCTACTTGAGATCTCCTTGAGTTATGGGATTGACTCCTCCTTCATCCCATTAACTCAAGGCTATATGTACTTTTCATTTGCTTTTGATTTATGCATTAGGTGACTTCATCCATTCTCTATATTGTTTTTTGCTTGTTCTTTACATCTGATGATCCAAGGTTTCTTCATGGTATTAGAGAAAGAACTCTAAATTATTTTCCAAATAGTTCTTGACAATAAACATGTAAGAACTCAAATAACAAATAAGTTTGTAAACGCACTACTATTATAAATTGCGACAAAATTGAATGTGTGTTCCACATAGAGGGAATTTGGGAAATTTGTACTTACACTAAATTATAAAGTGTAATGGGGGGTTGTACCATCACAACAATGGATCCTTGTGATTCTCACCTCATGTAAGTGTGTCTTGGAGAACACCCTTTCTTAGTTTCTTATACATCTCTACATTCCTTGCACACTCTCGATTTCAATTGGTTCTATTTATTCTCTTAGCATTAAGGGGGGACTATTATGTGTTATGCTAATGCTTCTTTTAATGAAGCAGTGGAGGAATCTTCTTTTTAGAAGGTCTTAAATCCTTCATCTTGATCTCTCGTATGGGGAATTATTTCAGTGGATCATATTTTGAGATTTTAGTACTCCTAATCATAGTACTATTTGTATTTTTGACTTCATAGAGTTTGATTGACTTTGTGTACATTGGTTGAGTAGTGTTCGTATGTTCACTAATGTAGTGTTTTGTATCTCTTATCTTGATCTACTTTTCTTGGAGACTTGTTGATTCTAGCATACACCAGTTCATCATTGGAAGAGTTTATAACTTCTACATGCTTCAGGAGTTCTTCATCATCATATTCCTATCATCAAGGGACATATTTTTACAAGGTCTTAAATCCTTCTCTTTCTCTTTTTTAGAGCAGAGTTTTGTTCCCACTGGGTTTTCTCCTTTTTATCCACTTATGATAGTTTTATTTGTACTTAGGTACCTCATCATGCCTTGTTGTTGGGACCCATCTTTTTCACCCACCTAAGTTGTACTTAAGGGGAGGTATTAGTGTACACATTTTATTTGGCTTCACTTGGCTTTCATTTGGCCACATTTGGAATTCTCATTTTATGCACATGGCATAAGACACCTCGGTTGGGTGTGTGGCAATTGGAAGAGTCCTTCAAACTCTTTCACTCCACTTATCATTTCCAGTTCGCCTCATCTACTTAAGATCTCCTTGAGTCATGGGATTGACTCCTTCTTCATCCTATTAACTCAAGGCTATATGTAATCTTCATTTTCTTTTGATTTATGCATCAAGTGACTTCATCCATTCTCTATGTTGTTCTGTGTTTGTTCTTTATCTCTGATGATCCAAGGTTTCTTCATGATTGTTCTTGGTATTAATGATTTTGATTATTAGCCACACCTTTATGTAAGTGCTGATTGGAAGACTTTGAATTGCTTTGATTGGCATTTCTCATGCAATATAAGTCCTAGGACGTACTTGTGTCTTCGGTAGATTTTTTTTTCATTGGATTGCAGTATCAAGGGTCTTTAGATTTTTCATACATCAATGGATTTGGTGAGTTTTTTTCATGGGAGATGGTATTTTTTAGTAGGACAATGAATTATACAAGGATGAGAGCTACTGTATGGGTTGGATATGTTGTTGGCATGAATTTAATGATATTGTTGATACCTTGGAGGTATGGTTAGTTGGGTGTGTTAGCAACTCGCTGTGGTTGTTATTTCATCTATGGTGATTGATTCTTGTCATCTATGCAAGCCTATTTGTTATCATTGGATTTGGTGTTTGTGTTTGGATATTGGTTGATGCAGGTTTCTTGCTTCTATGTGACAATTTAGTGTGGCATATCTTTGGAGGATCTTATCTTACATGGTTTGACATGATGCAGGATGAGATGGTGGTCACCTTGATTATTGTTGTAGGTATCTTGATGGAGCACATGGATGTTTACTCAGTACATGTTGGGCATATGGATTGTTTCCTTGATGTTTGAGTTTACTTATTTGCCCCTTTTATGGAATAAGTGGGAGAAGAGCATATGCATTTACGAATGAGAAGATGGAGTTCTCTAGAGCTTCTCTTGGTTTGGTAAACATGTTACAATAGGCCATGGAAAGTGGGTGATATTTCTAAGCATGGTTATTTGCAGCATGAATCAGACTTCAAGTGGGAGATTGTTCGAATGTGAAGTCCGACTGTTCATTTCATTTCCCCTGTTTTGTCCCTCTGTCTTCTTTGAATAATATTGTAAAAATTTGGGGGAAAAACTCTATGTATTCTGCTGTGATTAGTAAAAGAAAAATACCCCTTTCTCATGGATGTAGCCATTTATCGGTGAACCAGGTATATCTGTTGTGTCTATATATTTTATAGTAGTTAGTGATATATTTTCATTTAATGTGCCTATTTTATTAACAATCATGTCTACACATAGGGGAGAGTAGTTATTATGTCAACAACATCATGGTTTTTAAATCTGAAGAGGTTCATAAACTTACGAAGCAATATGAATGTTGGTCAATGAATTCAATAAGTTTTTTGTATTGCAGGAAACAAAGCTAATGGTTGGCTATGGTGTATACAACTATTCAGTCTATTGGTTTGGGAACAATATTTTTCCAATTTCTAGCTGCTATTGGAACCAGAGTTACAGACTCTTGACTTGTCTTTTTATTGTTGGTTTTTGGTTTCCATGATTTGATCATCTATCCAAATTATTGGCGGCTTCTGACCTCAGAGAAATGGGTGACGTTGTATGAAATAGATAAAACAATTTCTTATTCACTTAGATGAAAAATTTTCAGGTTTCTTGGAAATGTCCATTTTTAGCTGAGATAGCCTCCGCAGAAGGCTGATGTTTAAGTGGGCATTGGAAAACATTACATAGATATGCTGGTGGTGTAAATCACCTAATTTGTCAATAGTAATTACTCTTTTGACTTTTCCTTTCTGACAAAATAATACAATTATCAATTGAATGAATAATCTACTCAAGAGACGCAATTTATAATTTGAATAAATATTTAATATATAATTAATATAAAAATTATTAACCCTTCTATGCTAAGGTAAAATCCATTGTATCTGGAGCCAATGAGATGGCCTTTTTTTTGGCCCGGGTTCTCTTTTTGCCCCCTTCAGCTCCTGAAGCCTTTCTTAAATAAAAGATAGTGCCTACAAGCCTTCGACAAATGAAATTGTGCAAATGCGATGAACAAATCATTTATGCTCGGAAAAACTTTAAAATCACATTTGCTTTTGGTTAGTTGTCAGAAATGTGGAAATGTGGAAAAGACCCTATTGTGTTGTCCAAGTTCTTTTGTTAATGGTAATTGCTTTTAACACTATAGCCTGTTGTGACCTAGGTTAAACATGATCTGACAGAAGAATGTCTATGGAACGATGAACCTTTCCAACTATTTTGAAGTTTGTTTGCAGTTGTGGTTTATATTGATAAAATTGTGGGTTGGCCAAATTTTGAACGCATGATGTGAATCTTTCACTGGAATGAAGCATTATCTGTTCAGATTTATAGTTTTCTTATTACTTGCGTTTATAATTGTCTATATTTTGTCTAGCAACAGTAGAATTTACATTCGATGTTTCAGATTTATAATTTTCTCATTAGGGGAGAGGATTCAATAACCCCTAATTAAATCTATGAAAACAATAGTAGTTGAGAATAATATACTATTAAAAAATTAATAAGGAACCAATACATGTGCACCTATACATGTGTAATAATACATTTCACATGTCACATCAAAGAAACAGCCAATCATATGGTGACACATAAGGAAATTGTAAGGCAATAGGTAATAGGTGCCTTGGTACACATGTTTTGGTCTATTTTTTCTTTTAAATGTATTTTTGGACAACTCAGCGAAGATGTAGTTGATTAGGCTACACTGTTGATATCCAAAACACCAAACAATAGCCTTAAGCTCTAAGTCACATATGAAGAAACCCAACAAAATTCCTCAAAATCCAATGTACCATTTAGAAGCTTATGATGCGCGAAGTTAGGGTGGGCAAGTACTTGGTCCTTTCCCTTACTCACATTTATAATTTTCCACATTTTGTCTAAAAATAATGCTCCAAATGTATAGTTTACATTTATAATTTTTTTCTTTTTAGGAACTTATTTTTCCACTACAATCATTTTATGTTCATGGCGTGTAAAACATTTTTTAAATTCATTAAATTAATGTTTAACTCTTTGCATTAAAGTTTACTTCTTCCTAAATTTAAATTGATAGCTTCTTTTCTTTGGGAATATAATTTTTGCTATGACTTTTATTGTTTTAATATTTAAATTAAAGGAAGATGGCCCCTCTTTCTTTAAATAAATTATCAAAAGAGAATTACGTCCATACTTTTCTTGAGCTTGCCTAAACCAAGCAACCTACCTAAGGAAGAGGTCCTTAGTTGAAGACAACCACTTCAAACAAATCAACTCAAGCCTTATAATCTTTTAAGAAACAAAACAAAAGGAAGTTGTAAATAATATACCAAACTAAAAAACTTGGGAATGGAGAGTCATCTAATCTACTAGTGGTCCTTGATTTTTTAGTAGAGCTTTTTTTTTAAAATTGTTGTCCAAATTGTTGAATTGTTATCTATTAATCTTCAATTAATTGCCCAAAATCTATCAACAATTAGCCTAACAAAATGGACCCCTGTACTTCAAGGTTATTCTTAAACATCATCCATTTCAATAGTCAAAGGTCAATTTTGACCAATAAAAATAGGACAAATATTTACCACTTTTTGTTGTGGATAAGGTGTAAAATTGCTATTGAATATTTGACCATTGAAGTGGATGATGTTTAAATAGAGTGGTACTTTAGTGGTAGAGGGAGGGAGGTCAATCAATCCCAAGTACCTTTCCTGTTAGAATTGTTCATTTTTGTTGGAGAGAACATTTTCCAAGTGACCAAGAGTATAGCACAATTTGCATCTAAAAGCAATTATTTCATAATCTAATATATATTTCCATATTGTAAGGACCTGACTCATCCTTAACCAAATAATACTAAACTCTGAATTTGAAAGTACTGAGGAATAATTTTTTTGATCTAACAAATACAGGAAATGTGAAGGTTTTCTATTAATTCTAAGAAGTGCTTGATGCATGTTATAGATATGAGATGAACTTGAGTTTAGTTTTCTAAAATCATCAAGTCTTTAAGTCCTTTATTACATCCTGCATTCATTTTTGACAACTAGATTTTTCTCCAGTGTCTTGTATTATTTTTGGTCTGCACAAAGCTTAGCTAGACAATCTCATGTTAACACGACTCAGAAATCACTACACAGAAAGTTATGATCACAATGTTAATTATAAAAGAGTATCCTATATTCGGGGGACTTGAGTACTGGGGGCATCCTTCACCGTCCAGACTACGTACATACCCTGTATCCATGGGATCAAGGCCCTCCTTTGGATGCAATTGACACAGGGGACGCGAATATGTAGTTTTATCTTGCATTATGTTTAATGCAACTATGAGTGGGTACGCAGCCCTTTCTAGGGCCCAGTTTCCCAAGATGGTTCTTCACTGACTACCACCCACTCGAGTGATATAGTGACAGAATTCCTAAGAAGCTAATTTTACAAACACACCTCCCAGAAGTGTTTGATGTTTAAATTTTTTTATAGGTGAATGGTTTACCTAGTGTGCATATTTGTCCAACGAGTTTTTTCGTTGATAGTTTAAAAGGTTTTCTATCATAGTAATTGTCATACAACTCTTTCGATAGACTCGTCCTTTCTTTTTAGTTAATCTTTTTAGTGAGGTATCCAAGGAAATTTTTCCTTCCTGCGGATTTAACTTTGACATGTCCCTTATTACTCTCCAACAATTTAGAGGGATGGTGCCCAGCCGTCATTGTTGCAGCTATGTTAGGCGTGAGGTACTTGGTTCAATGCGACAGCATTACCCGTAAACGTTACATAGAGGTACCATAAAAACCGAACACTGGGATTTGTTTGAGTTTGGACATTTCTTTACAAGGTTTACCTATCTATTAGAAAAGAAAATCTTTGCATAATAACTAATAAAGAAATTAATAAAGGAAAGATACTTCTCTAAGGCATAATGAAGTAACATATTGTAATGATGCTTGATCACTTGCTTAGATAAGATACTTAATCAATTTTATTTATTCATAACAATACTAGAAAATATATTCTATCAGTAAAAGACTCCATTTTTAGAAATCAAAAAATCTTGATAACTTATTTTGTCATACATCAAGTTATTTCATGATCATTACAAACTTACTTTTAAACTGAAACTAAAAAGTTTTAAAATAAGACAGATATCTCAACAAGAGATTTATTTTAAACTTCCCAAATGAATTTATAGTTTGTTTCCAATATATTGTTACAAGACCTCATAGTGATCAAAAGAAGCATATTTCGTCCATCTACTTAGCTAACTCACACGTTCAAGGTAATTTACACTATCTTCTTAAAGATGACACTGAGCTAAGACAATACACATACAGTATTCGTAAAAACTATTTAATTATTGCATATAAAGTTACTTGATTAAATGACTTACTATCATGGTATTCTTACCGTAGTTGAGTAAATAGTTGTTCCTATCTAGGTCCCTAATACTCCACAACCTACACTCAGTCAGTTAGTCATATACACTCAAATACATAAATAGAAATATCATAACACACAAGAAGTAACAACCCCTAGAGTTATCCATCAAATAGATTTCTAACTACTAGTATCAGAGAGAGTATGCAATATAATGGTTAAACTATTAACATCCAAAGTCTAACGCTAGTCATATCATAAGTGTATGACTGATTTCATAAGATAAACTTATGGCTTACTAAATTTTAACTCACACACTAATGTTGCTAAAGAATGCATTAGGTAATTACAACTATTGACAACGTTTACAATAACTATACAATTCACTCGATACTAAAGATTATTTTGCATCAATCCAATAAAACCAATAAAAGAATGCAACAAGCTATGATTTCATGATTTCTATTCAATGACATGAAAATTTTGTCAAGGATCTCATTAATGTTTGTTGTTGTTGTAAGTGTATACTAGGGAGGACTAATTTTGACTCAATCTCTTCAATCATCACTATTAGGAAGAATTAAAATCCAATAATAAGAATTATAGAAAACATTCATTAATTTTACAAAGCATAGAAATTATATGTCTCTTCTCACAAGATTCGATCCCATGTCATTTCATAACTGACTTGAGAGGCCACCACTAATGGTTCAAGAAATGCTCTTTAGTCCTTACTACATATTTTGAAAAACTTTTGAAATGCAAATATTTAAATAGTTAAATTATTGGGGACTTCCACACCTCATTATGCATGCTTGTGGAAACTAAAGATTGGGATTCAATAGTAAATATTCTAAATAAAAGTTTTACCTATTTGTAATATGATTATCCTTAAACATGCCTTACATTATGGCTTCTCAAGGTTCAAGGTTACTGTTATCAATCAGATATGCACCCTATGCTAAGCTTACAGAAGACTTAACTGCCTATTGACACAAGGAAATACTCTCAGGTTGTGGGTGACCTATAGTGAGAATGAATCTCCAAAGTGAGCTGGTTCTCCTTATGATTTTTTTTAAACTATTGACTTGTCTGAGAAAAGGGAAGAGGTATAGCTAAAATGAAATTCTATTTCTTATCTAAAGATGAACCTAAAATCTAAAAATTTACCCACAAACAACTCTCAAGCCTATAACCTTCTCACTTTCACCTAAGTCCAACAATCCAAAAGTACTTCGTATGAAGGTTTAACTTAAACACAACACACAACCTGGATTAGATGGACAATAGCTACACAGATTTCAATAACATTGAGATATAATTAGAGGATTAGACATCATAATCACAGTGAAAACATCAAATCAAAGTTATAAAGGAGGCAATAAATGTGAAACATGAATGCTTTGCTATATTGAAATGAAAGGAGTACATCTAACTCTGAAAAATATGAGTCAAGACTAGTTTTACAAACTCTCTACCTATGCTCAAGAGAGAAGAAACAAGGATATCAACTAAGTACCTTAAGAAAACTAACTATCTCCAAATATATGTTGTCCCAAAAGATCTCTCTGGAATAGCTGAAAAAAAGCTCCTAAAATTAGTCTCTTCATTCATTTCTGAGCTCCACTAAAAAGCCTTAAAAAATGGCCCCAATTTGTCTCCAAACTGAAGAATAAAGCTGCCAAAATCATCCCCAAAGGATTCCTACCAAAAAGCGCCAATAAGACATGCCTTATCTCATCCATATCTGCTCCAAGATATCTTATTTTTGTCCATATCTAGTCAACTTCGCCCAAAAAACAAAAGAAGATCCTCTTGTTTTAATTGCTTAAAATAGCTTTTATTTTAAAGCAATTTATAAAACATTGCTTTAAAACAAAGCTTTACAATGTTTGTAGTTTTGTCTCTATATTTGGCTTGATTTTACTTTTCTTTTACAAAAATACAAGGCTTTTATTTTTCTTGTTTTGCCAATTATATTATATTTAACAGTCATATGATTTTCTATAAAAATCATAAAAATATTTGAAGGCAAATATATGTTAAAAAAAACCTATGAAGTCTATCCTCTAAATAGCTCTGCAAAAATCTCTATATCCTCATGAGTGTCTAAATGATCAAATGATCTTTAAAGGTGCAAATGATCATAAGCCCAAATTCATTTCTTTACTCTAAGGCCTATAGACATGGGTTCTTACCTTTCAAGTTTAAACAAAAAGGTTCTAAGGCATTGGAAGGTCAATAGATCACAATGACATTAGTTTGGTCAATGGAGAAATAAACTTAATGTGGTAAAACTCCACATTCAACTAAGGGTAAGAAGGAAACCCTAATGACAAAACAAGTTTTGCCATAAATTTTTGAGCCATTTGCATTTTGTAATATTAGAAAGAGGCTCTGCACACCATGGCCGCCATAGGTGCTAGGGTTTGGAGTTTGACCTTCCTTTTTCATTATTTGCAAGCATACTTCGAGGGTTTTGCAAGGTAAGTCAACATTCACCATGAATCTAAGCTAGATATTCCTACATTTGAAGAGATTGAACCTTATAGGTTGCGGCTAAAACAAGCTTATTTTTGTTGTTTACCCCCTTCTATGTCTGTGGCTATGACCAAATATTATGATATTACTTGCACTTGTGATGAAACGAGCTCTTCTCGAAAGCCACGACTAGGGCTTTGGGCTTTGATAAACCAAACTTTTTCACTGTCTCTGTGGCATTTTTCTAGAGATTCTTCAATAGAAAACCAAGGTAATTCATTATTGACCTGGTTTGGTTCCACATTCTTTATTTAAGTATCAGTTTTTTTCTCTCAGTGACGGCCTCCACTGGTTCCTAATACATTTTCTTTTGTTTTGCTCCATTGTTATCTCTATGTTTGGATGTCGTATCCTGATGGAGCTCCTTAATGTATTATCTTGGTGTCCAAAAATGCATCTCTGGCATAACATGGTAAGCTGCTCTGAAACTTTGAACTCTATGTTTCAAAATCTGTATGTTGGGTCATTTTTTCATTGAATAGAATGCTTGGTATATGAGCTCAAACATCTTTCTATCCTCTACACTTATGGTTTCCCTTTATCTCTATATCTACATTCTGTGTGAAACCCCATGTGGGTATTGTCTTTTGTGAAGAAAATATACCTCATGATCAAAATCCACAGCCACATGTGATACCTTTTTGCATAAATGATAGCAAGTTCACAAAACAAAACAATGGTTTCACCCATTTTCCTGTATTATTATGTCATTGAAAACCATGATTGTCATACATTTTCCATTATTTTTTAGTGTGGCTGTATTTGGCCTCTGTGCACATATTTTCTGCATCATTGTCATTTCCTTCTCTTTTGCATTCAATCTATGCACAATACCATGAGATTTGACCTTTTGAAGGTCATGGCTAGACTGGTGATTTCTATATTTCATAGTATCTTTTGCTTCATTGTTATGATTACCTCTGTTGGTCTGAGACTTATTTGTTTGTATAAGCTAAATCTTCCTTCAACATGCTTGCTCTGTAATGATATAGTACAGTCTTCTTTTGCATCCTCACTTAGATATGCATCTTCAGATGTTTTCTTCCTTCCTATAGCTCATAACTGAAATTTGCTTGATGACATTCTCCTGATGAAGTGGCATCCATTTGCCATGATTAAATATATTAATACAGCTATGCACATACCTAAAGGCTTTTGAATTGTAATCATGCCTTCATGGCTATCCATCTGTACTTCTTAGTTTGATTATGCACAACATGATCCTTTTACCACTGATGATGCACTTATAGCTGAAGCATTACATATCATGAGGCTACTTTATAAATGTGACTTGGCATAAAGCATATTGAAGGCATTCATAAAATGTAGCTTGGGTTTGAGATCATTTGTATACTTATGATGTTTTGGCTGCTCTGTATTGGTTTTGTTGATCCAATATTTAATGCTATTGCTCCTTTATACTTGTCCTATGGCTTCTTTTATTTAATCTCACACTTCATTGATTTGTTCATTGCTTGTGTATGGTGGTCATTTCATTTATGAACTGATGATCATGGATGAGCAACAAACTTAGTTCATGCAATCACTTGATATGTCACTCATGTTTCACTCCCCTCAGGATCCAAGGATAGCATGTCAGGCTCAACCCCTGTGGGAGCCCATTTTTCACCACATGCATGTATTCAAATCAATAACATGACTTATCCTATGCCTGCACATGAAACAAACAAATTAGATTAAAAATATTGCAGCACAAATTATTGTTCCTTTCCAATCTATCTTACTCATGGATGATATGTTTGTCTGATGTAGTACACCATAATAAATCTATTTTGTATCTTCTGATAGGCATAAAAGGAATTATTTCTAGAGCTCTAACAGGCCTTTTCCACATTTTTGCAGGTTCTTGTCGAAGATCGAGAGTGAAGAAGATTCAATTGCAAGGATGATCAACTGAGACAAACAGGCAATGATAGAAATATTTTCTTTCTTGTCTTTAGATGCATGTTATCTTTCTTATGACTATACTAGTTTAGTTATACCCACGGCTTGTGTGGGACATTTGATTTGTCGTTATTTCTTACAATGCAATGTTTATCCTTTTATGTATCTCAATTTGTAAATGAATAATCATTGTAGTGAATGAAATATTTATCTCTCTTGTGAATGTTTTGTAATGCAATTAATGATACGAAAATCTTTTCTTTTCTTGAACAACATAACTGAACTGTAAACTTCATGCACCTCTTGAAACTATCACAACTGCTCATTTTATAAGTCAATATCTGTAAAGGGTCTAAGCAAGGTAGAAATAAAAATTGAAAAATTTCACCTTAAAATGAACAACGAACGAGCTCTGCCAATTTTTGAGCTGTGGTGAAAAAATGGTAACATTTCTGGCAACTTGTACTACATGCTTGCCTGCTAAGCATCAGATCAGTTGTCTTGAATAGCCATTGGGCATTGAGTCATACTCTTCTCTTCTCAAACTTAGAAGACACTAAAACTCAGCACTCCAATAAGTTCAAATAGCAATAGAAAATAAAAATAGACTAAACTAAAAATAAACTAATAGCCACTGGCAGCCAAAAACTTGTGTAGCAGTACTTAGGAAAACAAAAACTAGTTGAAAGAATGTGTATGAAGCACTTATTAATAGTAACACTACCCTATCCTACTCTAACCAGCCTACTTATGCTAGTCAAATAAAACCATTTACTGATTGGGTGAAATAACTACCTTTCCTAACCAATTGAGAATGCTTCTCATGCTTAGAAACTAGCAATAAGGAGCAAAACATAAGAACACACATTATAAACTATTGTACAGAAACCTATAGAATACAATCAAAGGTTTGTAACTCTAGATTCTGTTTGGATATACCTTTGATTGGCCATGAATGGGTGAGTTGAATTTGCTGCTCCCTGACTGTAATCTCATTCTTAGGGGCACTGAAAATACTCTGAAAGTTGTCGGTCACTTCATTTGCCAAATCTCTAATGGGGCATCCTCTTGAAGGTTTGGGATAGGAAACAATAACATGACCCATACCTTGCATGATATCTTACCATGTGGCTTCCTCCTCTTCAGTTAATGGGTTATCCTCCTCCGTTAGAGTGGCTAATAGCCCATCAAAACTATCTAGACTTGGAAGATTCTTAGCAAGAGCTATACTAGGTTCAAAATATTCAAGATTGCTCGAGGAGATACATTTCGAAACAGGGGTTTCTTTGATAAATGAAGACAATAATCCAAATAATGAACTAATCCCATTGACAATCCCTCAATTTGCATATCAACCTCTAGTTCCTACGTGTCATGGCTGTCCTCACTAGATTCTTCCCAAATCTGTACCTTGCCTAACTGATTCTCTTCATACTATTTATCATCCTCATCATCTACTAGCTTGGGCTTTTGATTGATGCAATAAATCAACATAGTGAAAAGCTCTTTGCAAGCTAAATAGTCAAGATCCTCACAATCAAATATAAAGTTGTCTTGGACAGGTTGATCATCTTCAGCTGGTCGACTTGATTGCTCAGCAAGGCAAGCTTCCCTAGTCTCGTTTATGATAGCTTCTTCATTACAGTCCAATGGGAGCTCTAAGAACAAACAAGATGCTTCATCCTCATAAAGAATTTGATCTAATTTAACCTTGTGCTCAGGGTCTTCATGTGAAACAAGCATGCTAGATTCGGAGACAAAACTACCTCTTTGCTCTTCAAATTGAAATGAGGCTTCAATCTCATCATTGCCCTTTCGAAATAGTACTGCATCATTTTCTGCAATATCTTCTAGCTGTCCCAAATTAGCTGATAAGTGGGATTCCTGCATGTTGTCATCATCATCACCAACATAAGTAGGCAATTGATCAAACAAGAAAACTAAAATGTATCCCTTTTCCAGTCTATTCTCCATTTGAACTTGAGCAATGTGTCTTTGCAATTGAAGACTTTCACCCTCCAATCTTTGCATGCTTCTTTGATTCATCTTATAAAAAGCATTAGAAAACTTGTCAAAAGAATTGAAATGCAAAGGGTTCAGTGACAAGTTTGAATCAACTCTAGCTACGCATGCATTATGTTCAGATTCAACTGGGGATGCAACACAAAAAACATCAACCTCTTGCTCCCTATTTGATCTTTCAGCTGTTGGCTTGAAATTCGAGATTTTGATTGGTTTGGGTTCTTGATATGGTTGAAACTGAGGACTAATGGACTGGTCTTGAATGCAGACAAGCTCCCGAGCAAAATCAAAACTTTTGAAACTTGGGAGTTTAATTTCCTGGGGAGTCTGCTTGCATTCAAAACCCATCTCTTGGCCTTGGGGATAATTCACATCACAAAATTTAGTGCCTTGCCAATTCATGAAAACCACATCAAGGTTATAATCTCTTCTTGGGCCCTGTGGATCAGTTTGGAAGGGTGGCCTATTTGGCTAATTAGACTAATACAGGGCTTGGTATGGCTTATGTTCTTGACCAATTTGCCTCTTGAAATCAACAAACTCATTTGTCATGTTTTTAATTGTGTTTTGAAGCTGTTTGAATTCTTGAGTTTGGATTGGAATATTAGTCTCTTGAATAGCAGCCTGGTGTCGTACGGCTAGAATAGTTGGGACAATAGCCAAAAGGGGAACTGCCATGGGCACATGTGGCTAGATTTGAAGAAAAATGGGTAAGGGAGGCCTTGGGACTATTTTCCCTGCTAGAATAAGGTAGTTTTTTGCTCTAACAACAATCTCAAAAGCATTAGGAAGGGTAGATCCACCTAGAGCCTGAATCATAATAGATATTTTGCTATTTAAAGCTCTAAGATAGAATTAAAAGGCAGGCAATGGTGTAGGCCTTACCGTCATAGGGATCCTATCCCAAGTCTTTTGGAAGCGGTAACTAAAATTAGACATGTGCTCATGTGGAGCCCTCTGGATGGTACTCAACTGCTGCAACAGAGACAAAAGATCAGATTTGTCCTTAAAATGTTTGTACAATCCATCTCCCAGATCATCCCATGATGTGATTGAGCCTATTGTGAGTCCTCTAAACCACTGCAAAGCTTTACCCTTTAGTGATGCAGCCAATAATCTGATTGTTATGTTCTCTTGGGTAACATTATGTACTAAACACAGCGTTGCCACATTTCAAATATGCTCAGCAGCTATAGTGTGGCCTTCTTTGGTGAAATATGACAGTCCTTTGAGGGCTACAACTGGAATATCATCACGCTGGACTAGTTATAATGGGCTACCCCCATTAAATCCAACAAAAGGATATGGTCTAGCCATTTACTTAGAGTTGCCAGGGTGTTTGATAATTTTGCCTCCAAAGGTTATTGATACTAAAGAAAACACCTGATCCTTCAGTATGTGACCTTCTTCATGTGATGTTTCACTAGATCTGCATGTAAAAACTAGAAAATAGAGTCGCCAGGTATATCTTGAAATCTCCAAAGGCTGGAACAAACTGTTGCATATACCAGAACAACAGCTTTGAGAATTGAAAACTTCTCTAAAAACACTTTCAGTGTCCCACCGAGCATGCCAAAAACTATTATCAATAAGATATGCACCCTATGCTAAGCTTATAAAAGACTTAGCTACCTGTTGACACATGGAAACACTCTTAGGTTGTATGTGACCTATAGTGAGAACGAATCTCCAGAGTGAATTGGTTCTCCTTATGATTTTATCTAAACTATTGACTTGTCTGAGAAAAGGGAAGAGGAATAGCTGAAATGAAATTCTATTTTTTATCTAAAGATGATCCTAAAATCTAAAAATTTACCCACAAACAACTCTCAATCCTATAACCTTCTCAATTTCACCTAAGTCCAACAATCCAAAAGTACTTTGTATGAAAGTTTAACTTAAACACAACACACAACCTAGATTAGATGGGCAATAGCTGTACAAATTTTAATAACATTGAGACATAATCTGAGGATTAGACATCATAATCACAGTGAAAACATCAAATCAAAGTTATAAAGGAGGCAACAAATGTGAAACAGGAATGCTTTGCTATATTGAAATGAAAGGAGTGCATCTAACTCTGAAAAATATGAGTCAAGACTAGGTTTACAAACTCTCTGTCTATGCTCAAGAGAGAAGAAACAAGGATATCAACTATCTGCCTCAAGAAAACTAACTATCTCCAAATATATGCTGTCCCAAAAGATCTCTCTGGAATAGCTGGAAAAAAGCTCCTAAAATTAGTCTCTTAATTCATTTCCAAGCTCCACTAAAAATCCTTCAAAAATGCCCCCAATTTGTCTCCAAACTAAAGAATAAAGATGCTAAAATTATCCCCAAAGGGGTCCCACCAAAAACCTCCAATAAAACATGCCTTATCTCATCCATATCTGCTCCAAGATATCCTATTTTTGTCCATATCTAGTCAGCTTCACCCAAAAAACAAAAGAAGATCCTCTTGTTTTAACTGCTTAAAATAGCTTTTATTTTAAACAATTTATAAAGCATTGCTTGAAAACAAAGCTTTACAATGTTTGCAGTTTTGTCTCTATATTTATCTCGATTTGACTTTTCTTTTACAAAAATACAAGGCTTTTATTTTTCCTATTTTGCCAAGTACATTATATTTAATAGTCATATGATTTTCTATAAAAATCATAAAAATATTTGAAGGCAAATATATGTTTAAAAAAAAACCTATGAAGGCTATCCTCTAAATAGCTCTGTAAAAATCTCTTTATCCTCATGAGGGTCTAAATAATCAAATGATCTTTAAAGGTGCAAATGATCAAAAGCCCAAAATCATTTCATTACCCTAAGGCCTACAGACATGAGGTCTTACTTTTCAAGTTTAAACAAAAAGGTTCTAAGGCATTGGAAGGTCAAAAGATCACAATGGCATTAGTTTGGTCAATGGAGAAATAAACTTAATGTCATAAAACTCCACATTAGACTTAGGATAAGAAGGAAACCCTAATGATAAAACAAGTTTTGCCCTAACTTTTTGGGCCATTTGCATTTTGTAATATTGGAAAGACACTCTGCACACCATGGCCACCATATGTGCTAGGGTTCAGAGTTTGACCCTCCATTTTCACTGTCTGCAAGCATACTTCGAGGGTTTTGCAAGGTAAGTCAACATTCACCATCCATCTAAGATAGATTTTCCTGCATTTGAAGTGATTTAACCTTATAGGCCGTGGCTAAAACAAGCTTCTTTTTTTTTGTTTACCCCCTTCTATGTTTGCAGCTATGACCAAATATTATGATATTACTTGCTCTTGTGATGAAATGAGCTATGCTTGACAGCCATGACTAGGGCTTTGGGTATTGATAAACTAAACTTTTTCACTATCTCTGTGGCATTTTTCTGGAGATTCTTCAATAGAAAACCAATTTAATTCATTATAAACTTGATTTGGTTCCACATTCTTCATTTAAGTATTAGTTTTTTAGCTCTTAGCCGCGGCCACCACTAGTTTTTAATACATTTTATTTTGTTTTGCTCCATTGTTATCTCTATGTCTGGATGTCATGGCCTGATGGAGCTCCTTAGTGCATTATCTTGGGGTTCAATAATGTATCTCTGGCATAACATGGTAAGCTTCTCCCAAACTTCAAACTCTATGTTTCAAAATCTGTATGCTGGGCTATTTTTTCATTGAATAGAATGCTTGGTATATGAGTTCGAACATCTTTCTGTCCTCTGCACTTATGATTTTCCTTTATCTCTATATCTGCATTCTGTGTGAAACCCCATGTGGGTATTGTCTTTTGTGAAGAAAATATACCTCGTGATCAAAATCCACGGCCACATGTGATACCTTTTGCATAAATGATAGCAAGTTCATAGACAAAACAATGGTTTCACTCATTTTCCTATATTATCCTATCACTAAAATCAGTGATTGTCATGCATTTTCCATTATTTCTGAGTGTGGCTATATTTGGCCTATGTGCACATATTTTCTACATCATTATTGCTACCTTCTCTTTTGCATTCGATCTATGCACAATACCATGAGGTTTGACCTTTTGAAGGCCACGGCTAGACTGGTGATTTCTATATTTCTGAGTATCTTTTGCTTCATTGTTATGATTACCTATTCTGGTCTGAGACTTATTTGTTTGTATAAACCGAATCTTCCTTCAGCATGCTTGCTCTATAATCATATGATGTAGTCTTCTTTTGCATCTTCACTTAGATATGCATCTTTAGACGTTTTCTTCCTTCCTGTAGCTCATAACTAAAATTTACCTAATGACATTCTCCTCATGAAGTGGCATCCATTTGCCATGATATAATATATTAATACAGCTATGCACATACCTAAAGGCTTCTGAATATTGTAATCATGCCTTCATGGTTGTCCATCTATACTTCTTAGTTTGTTTATGCATAACATGATTCTTTTACCACTGATGATGCACTTATAGCTGAAGCATTACATATCATTAGGCTACTTTATAAATGTGACTTGGCATAAAGCATATTGAAGGCATTCATAAAATGTAGCTTGGGTTTGAGATCACTTGTATACTTATGATGTTTTAGTTGCTTTGTATTGGTTTTGTCGATCCAATATTTGATGCTATTTCTCCTTTATAGATGTCCTATGGCTTCTTTTATTTAATCTCACACTTCATTGATTTGTTCATTGCTTGTGTATGGTGGCCATTTCATTTATGAACTGATGATCATGGACAAGCAACAAACATAGTTCATGCAATCACTTGATATGTCACTCTTGTTTCACTCCTCTTGGGATCCAGGGACAACATGTCGGGCTCAACCCTTGTGGGAGCCCATTTTTCACCACATGCATGTATTCAAATTAGTAACATGACTTATCCTATGCCCGCACATGAAACAAACATATTAGATTAAAAACAGTGCAGTACAAATGATTGTTCCTTTTCAATCTGTCTTACTCATGGATGATATGTTTGTCTGATGTAGTACACCATAAGCAATATATTCTGTATCTTCTGATAGGCATACAAGGAATTATATCTGGAGCTCTAACATGCCTTTTTCGCATTTGTGCAGGTTCTTATAAAAAATCAGGAGTGAGGAAGATTCAGCTGCAAGGATGATCAACCGAGACAAACAGGAAATGATGGAAATATTTTCTTTCTTGTCTTTAGATGCATAGTATCTTTCTTATGACTGTACTAGTTCAGCTATACCCACGGTTTATGTGGGACATTTGAATTGTCATTATTTCTTTCAATGCAATGTTTATCCTTTTATGTATCTCAATTTATAAATGAATAATCATTGTAGTGAATGAAATATTTATCTCTCCTATGAATGTTCTGTAATGCAATGAATGATCTAAAAATCTTTTCTTTTCTTGAACAACATAGCTGAACTGTAAACTTCATTCACCTCTTGAAAGTATCACAACTAATGTTTTTGTAAAATCAATATTTGTAAAGAGCCTAAGCAAGGAAGAAATAAAAATTGAATATTTTCACCTTAAAATCAACAATGAACCAGCTCTGCCAATTTTTGAGTTGTGGTGAAAAAATGGTAACAGTTACAATTAAATAAAAACAATATGAAAACATGATTTTATGGTTACTAGAATTAGGGTATTATATTATAGTCACAATCTCATCCTCCCAATTATAAATCTTTTACCAACTCTTCCAAATATCCTAACCATTATCCTTCATCATATGTATCAAGTATTTCAAATTGAGTGCCTTAGCTCTTTAATTTAAGGATAAGCCTTAGGACACTATTTTAGATCAAGTGGCATCATCTAAGGTTAAAGAGAGATTGATTTAGAGTACGCACAAAGCATTACTTGCATTTTTTAGATCAATACGAGCCTATTTACTACACTAAGCATTTTACCAATTGTCTCTCATATAAATCTTCTTGTCTCTCATATTCTATAACTACTTAATCTATTCTTCACTCTCCTACATATATTATATTATTTTTACCAATTTTCTAATTTATTTTCAATCATTCATCCATCCCTCTATACAACCTATTTCACCTTACATTGTTAATAACGCATATAACTATTATATACTTACTCATAATTTATTTCATTCTCTACTCATTTATTATCTATAATCTACTCCCAACCCACTATTCAACATGTCCCACTAATATTATTTATACTTTTCCTCACTTCATACTAATATTATTACTTGCTCCACTACAATAAAATTCAATTCTAACATTTTATATTCCTCTTTCTCTCCTCCACTTCATAAACTCTACTCTCATCATCCTTCTATTTTATTATCTATCTCAATCATTTCAACCATTCACACTTTCCTCACATAATATATTTGCATCCACTACCCTCTCTTACTTTAAACTTACTTCATATCCTTTCCCATATATTTTTCTCATTATTTCACTCCATCTTATTATTTTATTATTTTCACTCTATTACTTCTTTTTAACTTTTCATTTTTATTTTTCTATCACTATTTGCCCCTCCATCTTTCTTAATATATACAATTCTTTTCTATCATACTTAATTAACTCATTTTTGTTATACTCATGATAACATTAATACAACACCAATAGAAATATATAAATGGCTAAATAACTCTTCATCAATCTCTTTTACCATTAGAACCTCACTACACCTATCTACTACTCGACCTGTTTGAGAAAAGAACATAATTTGTGTAAAAAACTGTAGGATTTGAGATAATAAGTAGTATCAAGCTGAAAATACACCTAAGCCTATATTTCGAGACAATAAGTCGTATCAAGATGAAAATACACCTAATCCTATATTCATATGTGATCTATAAGTACCGAAGAACTCATTCACACAGACAACACAAATTTATTTAACATCTATTTGACCAAAATTAGGATGTTAAGCATTTTAACTCTAGTAAAATGAAGAGCTATCCATCAAAGCATATCGGGAGGGAAAGTTTTTAATAGTGGGAAAGGCTCTGGTAGACATCTATGAAAAATGGGAAAACCCAGACAGATCCCATCAACTGTTTGACAAAATCCCTCAAAGAGAAGTCTCATGAACTGGAATGATTGCAAGATGTGAACATAATAAATTTATTGAAAACAATTTAGAAACTTTCAGGAAAATGCAATCGACAGAGGTAAAGTCAATTCCACAACCTTTGTCAGTACCCTCCCTGCGTATGCCAAAATGGGGACTTTCAAATAGGGCATGGTCATCCGTCAAAGAAGAACAGAAGGGTGATTTTGTCAGATCTTATAGATGGAAATACTCTGGTAACATATTTGCAAACTAAGGAAGCATAGACCAGGCACATCAACTGTTTGACAGAATGCCTCAATGAGATGTCATCTCATGGAATGCCGTAATTTGTAGGTTATGCATGAAATGGATTTGTTGGAAAGGCTTTAGAAAATTTTTAAAAAATGCAATTGGTAGACATAAAGCCAAAGTCCATTTCCTTCCTACCTACACAAATTGACACTTTGGAGTAGAGTATGGAATTCCATCAAAGCATGATGGAAGGACAATTTTTTCAGAAGAAGAAATTGCAAATGCCCCGGGCAGGCACGTCAACTATTTGACAAAATCCCTCAAAGAAACATTGACTCATGGACTGTAGCGATTGGATGATGTGCACAAAATGGATTTCTTGAAAAGGACAGAAGAAAAAGAG
This sequence comes from Cunninghamia lanceolata, assembly GCA_027924645.1. Taxonomy (NCBI): domain Eukaryota; kingdom Viridiplantae; phylum Streptophyta; class Pinopsida; order Cupressales; family Cupressaceae; genus Cunninghamia; species Cunninghamia lanceolata. The sequence goes on along the minus strand of BSBN01000112.1, from coordinate 15,573,890 downwards.
ATTTGTTGAAAAGGTTTTAGAAACTTTCGAGCAAATGAAGTTAGCAGGCGTAAAGCCAAATTCCATAACCTTTGACAGTGTACTTCTTGTCTGTGCCAAAATGGTGCTCAGGAACAAGGTAGGGGTGACTGTTATAGCTTAATAATAGGGGATTGGAGAAACTCCAGTAGACATATATACCAATTGGGGAATACACAGACAAGGCACATCAACCATTTGAAAAAATCCCTCAAAGGCATGTCACCTCATGGAATACAATGATTGCAGGATCGCACAAAATGGATCTGAAAGTGGCCATCAACCCTATCTCAAATATATAATGGAACTTGTGGCATTACACCTCATGTCAGTAAATACATTTCTCATAAAACAAAGTTACTTATAACACACATTATAACCCGAAAAGAATTTGATTAAACAATATTTTTCCCTATATATTAGTCAATAATAGACACAAAAAATGTATTCTATACAATACTTGTCACACCAACTATGTGAGACAAGTTGAAAGAATTTTCTGGTAAAAAAAATGAAGTGTCTTAACAATAAGAGTTCCCAACATAACATGCAACTTGGGAAAAAAATTGAAAGCTGATGTGAAAAAAACACTTTATTGGGGAGTGTATGCAAAAATGTTGCAACTAATTCATCAATCTACCTTTTTAATGCTTCTATATAGAATTTAGGGAGTATTTGGTGGGTTTTGTGGCACACTCTCACAAGCTATTTCATATTTTAATCATAAACAAAGATAAAGTGGCCACTCATCATTTCACCAATAGCCAAAAAATGATTGTTGTTACCAATTTTTCACCTACAATTCAAATTGGCAACGCTGATACATTTTCTATCTTAAGATGAAAGATTTTTAAAATTTTTTGCTATAATATTTTTTCATAGTTTAAGGTGCTTGAAAGATTCAGTTTTACCATTTCTATAACAGAGGAAAGAGATTCAGTTCGTCATTCATTCATTGCTTTGCAGAGTTACATCACAAATAGAAGTTATTTCATTTCACATTACAATGTTTTATTCATTTTGACAAATGAGATATACACAAATAGAATAAACATTGCATTGCATGATAGAAAGACAGATCAAATGTCCCACACAAGCCATGGGAATAACTGAATCAAATATATCAGAAAGAATATACTATGCATCTACAAAAGACTAAAGAAGTAGATAAGATAGGCATATCTATCATTGCTTACTGATGTGGCGGGTTGATCCTTGTTGTAGTTGATCCCTCTTGCTCCTGAGCTTTCGAAAGAATCTGCAAGATTAGAAAATTTTTGTTAGAGCTCCAGATATGGTTATCCTATGTACCTCATCAATGCAGAGACATAATATATTCCTTGTGATGCATAGAATCAGTTGATCAAGCCATTCACATGCAAGAGTGACTGAATAAATGAACATCATTGAACTTCATTATTTTTTAAGCTAATATTTTTGTTTCCTGTGCAGGTATAGAAGAAGTTATGTTGCTATTTTGAAGACAATTTCAGCATGTGGTGCAAAGTGGACTCCCACAAGGGTTGAGTCCAGCATGCTACCTCTAAATCTGAAGGGGAATGATATAGGAATACCTACTCATTTTGTGCAAAACAGAGCATTTCAACTAAACGAATAATTCATAGAATGCATGAACTTTTAGATCATTTCCCTTCCATGATCATCAACTCAAAGGATGAGGTGATAACCATACAAGTGCAGTGAACAACTTGTCTAAAATAGATTGATGAAATAGGAAACTAAGTACATGTATGACCAACATCAAAATATCTATTCCTATTATTTGTTGTCACAATATCATTGTATTGCCCTTTGTATGCATTCAAATTATAATATTGGAATAACAAGAGCCATAGAGTATCAAGTTATTGTTCAAATGCAATAGAACAGTTGTCTAGTATGAGTGAAAATCATTGACAAGAAGAAAGGACAACAGTTTGACAACTATGAGGCAGATGCAACTATAGTGATCTATGCCAAGTCACTGGCATGCGAAAGGAGTTTTTATGAAGTCTTCAATGTATTTGTATGCCCAAGTGAGTTCAATAATGAACAATATCACTCAGTGATATATAAGAGCTTCAGTCATACCATATTTGTTGGTGTATAAACTCATACGAGTTATACCTAACTTAATCATAGTTAGTGGTTTTCCTCACATGTGGAAAGACTAAGTCCTCTTGTTGAGTCATTAGTCAATGTGTTGATCCATCTTTGATGCATTGCTGCTATTTTAGAGGGGGGTGAAACCTTGAGCTATTCTCTTGGTTCCAATTTCGCCACCTTTCCTACTCTTGTGGAGACTTGTTCCTCAAGCTTCACCTATTTATACCAGTTTGGTTGTAAACCAATTAGCTCGTTTTCAATACATTACATTTGTGTTTGATTTCTGCTCCATGATCTTGGAATTTCTCTCCCACATGGTATCATAGCAAGCGGAATAGCGTCAAATTGTTTTCTCATTGATTACATACCTCCATTGGTGAATCTCTGCAACTTCTCTTGCATGCTAGGCTCAATCCAACATTCTATCACTGAATATTGAGGAGGTAAAATTTTGTTTCAAAGAACATTTGAAACAAGTTTTTCTTTTGTAGGTCATAATCATCATTGGAAGAGCTCATCGACTTGTTGCAAATATGTGCCTAAGTGGGTTGTCATTGATGTCAACATATCCTTGTTGCCATTAGTGTCAATTGTATCCTATTTTACTATCTGTCTAGAAGACTGGATTGTTGAGGATATTGAGAAAAATAATGATAATCAACACATGTGGATCATGTGGCTATGTAGAGGATTGTTAGACATTGCTCTAGTTAAGATTTGAGAAGTCTACATGAAGATTTGAAGGAGTTATGGCTACCTGAGTTTAACTGGTTCCTGCAATACTCAAGAAAGATAGAGTGACAGGAAAGAGGTCTGGATTGCTCTGGAAATATAAACTTGTGATCTGTGGATCTGAAGGCATGTTTGGGAAGTCAATGAGTATCATCAATACTAGTGGTTCGTGGTTTGGAGGTCCGCAAGCTATCCTTCTAGTTTGACAGTCATGGCAGAGAGTGTTCTTGAGGTTCCGGAGGAAGATTCAATTGCTTATGATAATTTGGTTTAGAATGGATGTTATTGGTGAATTCAATGTGCTTGTGGAGGTCTTTGGATTGTATGGCTACTATGTTAGAGGTCCACATTGAAGTTTGAGCTTGTTGATTGAAGATTTCTTCTTGAGGTTGATGTTCTTCCCAGTCTTGGCCGACCAGATGTTCCTAGCCTATTGCGGATGCCTTAAAAACATTTTTATGAAGTGTGGAGTGGTTGTAGAAGCAGATTCAAGTCTCATTTGTGTTTGGCCGACAATGTGATGATCTGTGTCAAGTCTAGCCGACCTTGTTGATCATTCTAAGCTTGATGAAGTATATAAATACTTGTTGAAGAGATATTGAAATCATCCTTGTGTAAAATAGATAAAATTTGAAGAAAAGATCAGGAGCAGAGTAGAGAAGAAAAGGAGTGAGAGCAGTGTAGAATGTGAAGAAGAGTTTGAGGCAAAGAAAAAGTTCTTGAGCATTCATTGAAACTGAATCAGGCATGAAGTAGATGCTATTTCTCAGTTAATTCTTTCTAAATAAATTTTGTAGGCAGTGAGCCTCTCTTTTGAGTAGTGAGCTCTGGGTAGTGCACCTGAAGGCATGTGCCTTCTATTTTACTAAGTACTTTTAATAGGGTATGCATTTTGTGGGTTAACCCCCACCGTGGTTTTTCCCTTGACCGGGTTTCCACGTCAAAATCTTGGTATCAAGTGTGTTGATTATGTTTCTGCTCTTATGCTGTTGATTAATGCTTTAATGTTTACATCACTAATCTGATAGTAAGATAATAAAGAAGGTTAAAGGGAGAAAAGTTTTTGTGGGACAATTGATTCACCCCCTGCACTCTCAGTTGTCTAGTTCCAACATGACTCTCGTCCTCTCGTCCTCATCACTGTCTCTTACTGTGGCATTGAATCCATGTCACCACCTTTCTCTATGGCATTTTCACCACATATCCTCAGTTGACAGGGTTGTCTCAACCTTGAAGGCTCAAGCTATTTTTCCCATGCCAAAAGGTGGAACAAAGGCTGCATTTCTAGGCGGGAAGGCAGAGCGAAATCAACTTTGAAAAGCTAGGCGGGCAGTGGGAATTTAAAAGTGCTTTGGGATGCATGTGAACAACAATGACCGTCAAATTCAAAGAGAGTATTTGCAACACTATTCATTGTATTTTATGCCAATTTTGCTGACATAAGAAACTAGGGGGGTGACATAAGCAGAGGCAAAATAGAAAGGGTGGGGCACAAAATTTTTATTAATTAGCCCATGGTCATATGGGCTTTTAAGCCCTTGGTCACACCCAACCACAGGGGGCTTAACTTTTTCCCTATCAAGTTTTTATCCATATATTAGTTTGCACAAAATTTTATTTTCAAGCACATTGAAAATATTTTTTTTGAAGGTGTAATTTTTTGCGTATGCAAAAATTGTATAGGCTATAACTTTTGCATACGATCTAGTAATCAAGTCATTCAAAAGGCAAAAATACCTAATTTTTTGACCTCCATAATTCTAGCTACTAATTGTACTATCATTATAAAGTGCCAAAGTAAGTTAGGTTTAGGGTTCTTAAAATACTTCATCTCAAATTGTAAAGCTTGTTGGGAGAGGAAAAAAAGTTGGGGGGGGGAATATTGATGTATGATGGCATGCACTACTTATAAAGTGTCACTTTAAGGGGGGGTAGATAAGTAAGAAGAGTGCACACAATCACTTCTTCTATCACTAAAGCACCACCTTAATTCCCAAAACTAAGTTTAAAACTAAATCCATTCATCAACTCTAAAAGGGATAAAAAGAGATAAAAATTCCACCATCTAAAATAGAGTTAAACTGATGGGTCATAAGTTTAGTTGTTGGTGATCATATGTCACCATTTCTAGAAATGTTTATAAAACTAGAACCTTATAGAATCTACAAGATTTTAATGAACCAAAAGTATAATGATGTCATTGGTAAAGGCACAGTTGAACTAGGGAATTGTATTCTAAATAATGTATACTATATCCCTGGTTTATTTAAAAATGATCTCTTAGTATATGCACTTTGCGATTATGAAAAGACAGTAGAATTCACTGCAGATGTTGCCCTCATTAGAGAGTCCAAAGATAGAAAACTAGTTGCATTTGGTAAAGTCTGCCATCTAAAAGCCTGTTTCATATTTTTACACTTTACAACTAATGAAGAAGAAGTTAACTCAGAGCCTAGTATCAATTCAAGGCTTAGCACAGTTGGCTCAAATTAGCTGATTATTCAAACTCCAATAAAGCTATTTTTTTGTACTTGCACTTCAAAAAAGGTGTCAAATTCAAATCACTTGTGTAATCAATCATGAAAATTAGGAATTGTATATACACTGAATTATAAAGTGTAATGGGGGGAACAATCACTTCTCAAAGAATCGAACATATTATTTATCTCATTCGCATGTGCGTAAATGCACATCCTTTTATCAGGCTTCAGTATACCAACTTCTGTACATATTGGAGATGATTTGTCTATTTTCTAAATATTTAGAAAATTTAGAATTTACAACATATTTTGTTTGGAGAGTTCTCAACATCAGCATCTGGGTCTACATCGGCATCATCATCATCTGGAGGGGCCATCTAAAGTCCTCTCTTTGTTTTCTCTCTTTAGGAGGAAAGTGTTTTCCCATAGGGTTTTCTTTCTTTCTCTATTTTATGAGAGATGTTTTGTAAATGAGTAACTAAAATGGCGCATAGCCGGGACTCATATTTCATAAACCCAGCTAAGCTATGCATAAGGAGGGGTGTTGGTGTATAAACTCATATGAGTTAAACCTAACTTAATCATAGTTAGTGGTTTTCCTCACATGTGGAAACACTAAGTCCTTTCGTTGAGTCATTAGTCGATGTGTCAATCCATCTTCGACACATCACTTCTATTTTGGAGGGAGGTTAAACCTTGAGCTATTCTCTTGGTTCCAATTTCACCACCTTTCCTATTCTTGTGGAGACTTGTTCCTCAAGCTTCACCTATTTATACCGGTTCAGTTGTAAACTAATTAGGTCATTTTCAATACATTGCATTTGTGTTTGATTTCTGCTCCATGATCTTGGATTTCCGCTCCCACAATATGGATAACAGCAATTGTAAAGAAATGAGCATCACCATCAGACTATAGGACAGTCAAGTTAATATAGTTGGAAGTTGTACATAGAGATGCCATGTTACAGTGAAGTAAAGGAGTCATAATCATTCAAATGTGGTATGTGTATGATTACATTTGATGTAATACAGTAAGCTAGACAACAAAATATATGCCATATCACAAATTGAGTGAGATCACCAAATGTATACAGAACAGGTAAATCAATCATCAAGTGGAGCACACAAGTGTATAACTATATGAGTTAAAATATTAATATACACTTTACCATTGCAAAAAGGGTGGAGTGTCAGTGATCATTGTTCATCTACAAGAAGCAAAAAATAAAAAGGAACATGTATGTTCTCATTGTAAAGTTCAAATGGAGCAACAAGGAAATGAGCCATAATTTTTTCTCATATTAATTTCATCAAATAGTTATTTTTACAATCAGTAAGATAAATGAAATGGAATAGTAGAGATATCATGTGACTATAGTAAAAGTAAAATGGAGGTATTGTTTATCATGCATTCTTGTTCATGTAATAACCTTCATGCTGCTATAGAGACAAAAATTTAAACATCAAGAGCCATGGCCCTATATGATATTAGAGAAATCTTTTGTTTCTTTTTACATTTCTCAGAAAAATGGAGGAGCTTTCAACTATACAGAAGACAATAATACCAGAAATGAAGGTAGGTATTCATTTTGTAAATATTGCATTATTGATTAAGTTCTCTTTATACAAAAAGGACAAAATGCAAGTTAAAGTTGTGCTATGAGCCAGAGACTGCACTTTCTCAAAACCCCCTTATCGTATTTGCATGAGAAAAAGTAGATACATAGGGGTACAGAAAGTTTCAAGTTCATATATAAAAGAGAAAAACACTCAGAGATATGAGCAAACCCACTGCCTCTAATGAACAGTATAATCTTATTATCTCAATATACAAAAAATGATTGAAAAAAGCCCAAATGATGGTTGCAGGCAGTGACAGAGTGATCTTTTTCTTCACAGAAGTTAAACCCACTTTGGGGTTTTGTATGTAAAAATAGATACAAAGGAGAATAGCTTGATTCAAACTCATATAGGCAAAAAAGTTATAGAAATAGAGTAATGGAGAGATTCAAACACATAGACACAAGCAATCTTCAGAACTAGTAAGTGTATGGCCATAAACCTTTCATAGAACACTAAAATATAAGAAAATATTCTCAGATTCAACCAAGAGAAAACTATAGAAAATGAGGAAACAAACAAAGTCGGTGAGCTTACCTTTGCTTCTAAGAGGATAAACGTTTGGATTTCCTCATTTTGCTTTCATTTTTCTCTCAGATGAACTCAAAAATATCATGGCGGCCCAAAACACAGAGACAGTAGAGGAATACCAAAGAAAGAAAAATAAAAAAGTGCATTAGATGAGCCACAGTCACGGCTTAAAAGGCAAAGATTTGTGTCAGAAGATGAAAGAAAATGGTATAAATCTGTGATACCAATCTTACCTTATTACTTCCTGTTGAAATCTTCAAAGGGATCCATGAAAACCTTGCATTTTTTGTGAAGAATCTTCGAAAATATGCTCAGAACAATAGAGAGGTTGAGGGTTTCAGGCTTGAATCCTAATTCTCCATGGCGGCTAGGTAGAGAGCCATTTAATCAAAACTCAAAATGCCAAATGAGCTCGAATAGTTAGGGATTCAAATATTTTGTCCTAGGGTTTCATATGCCCTAATTTGATTGTGACATTTCTGTCACATTAAATTATTAATGTTGCCTTGAGTAATACCCATCGTGGTATATGGTGTTCATCTTACAAATGTCTAGTTCTCATAACTTAAAATATCAATGCTTGGGATTTATGCCTTCAAGGCTATTTGCCCACCTTTGAAGATGAACCAAAACACATAGGTCATATGTTGTTGGAGACTATTTGCATATCAAATGAAGGATAAGCCTTATGGGCTTTTATTTTTGCAAAACTATTTAGTATGCCTCCATATCTTATGATTTTAATAGAAAATGAAATATCATAGAATGTATATACTTGGCAAAGTGCCACATATAGCCTTGTATTCTATTTTTTGTAAAAAAAAAATCAAATCAGAAAAAAGATAAAACTGCAAATCCATGTAAAACAATATTTAAAGTAATATCTTATAAATTGCTTTTAAATATTTGTTATTATGTAGTTAAAGTAGAGAAAATCTAAGCTAGGATCTTCTTTTGGATTTGATTTTCCTTTTGGGCGAAATTGGACAAATTTGGGCATTTTGGAGCTTTTTCTGATAAGGTAAAGCCTGATTTTGAGTGGATTTTGGTGGGACCACCTGAGGCATCATGTTGGCATCTTCTATTTTCAGTTTGGAGATATTTTAGAGGGGGCTTTTTGACAGATTTTCTATGGATTCTGAAAATAATTTTTAGGCAGGCTTCTAGAGTGATTTTTGGCAGCTTTTGAAAACCAGATCCAGTCCAGCTTCGTTTGACTATCTGCAACTATCTCTGCCAAGAAGAAGGGGTAGGGCAGCAAGTAGAATAGTTGATTCATCAAGGAGGTCAAAATCCACACCTCTAAGACTTAGTCCTTCAACTCCAGTATAGAGAAGCAGGAGTTTGGTGCTAATAGTTCAAATACTAATAATGGCCAAGTAGTTCACATTTGCACCTTTTAATGGCGGCATCCCATTGAATCTTGCCCAACGTGATGATATTCTAGTTGTGGCCCTCAAAGGTCTACCATATTAAACCAAAGAAGATCAGACTACAGCTATTGAACACATTCAAGATGTGGCAATGATGTGCTCGGTGCATAATATTACCCAAGAGAACATGGCAATCAGACTATTGGCTTCTTCACTAAAAGGTAAGGCTTTGCAATGGTTCAGAGGTCTTGCAGAAAATTTAGTAGCAATATGGGACCAGCTAGGTGATGGTTTGCATAAGCATTTTGAAGACAATTATGATCATATATCATTGCTAGAGTAGTTGAGCACCATTAAAAGAGCCCCTCATGAGCACATGGCAGATTTCAACTACTGATTTCAAAGGACTTCGGATAGGATTCCCGTAACAGTAAAGCCTTTTCTATGGCATGTTTTTTTATTCTATCTTAAGGCTTTAAATAGTGAAATTTCTATAATGATTCAGTCTATGGGTGGGTCTACCCATCCTGATGCTTTTGAGATTGTTGTTAGAGTAGAAAACTACCTTATTCAAGTAGGGTAAATAACCCCAAGACCTCCTCTACTTATTTTTCCTGAAATCTAGCCATCTATGCCCATGGTCGTACCTCCTTTGGTTGTTGTCCTACCAGTTCTAGCTATAGGATATCAAGCTACAGCTCAAGAAATCATTGTTCTAGCCCAATCTCAAGAATTTCAAGAGCTTAAAAACATATGAAAAAACTTTGTGAATGAGTTTGTAAATATCAAGAAGCAAGTGGGGCAGGAACATAGGCCTTATCAAGCCCCATATCAGTCTAATTAGCCAAATAGGCCATCTTTTCAAGCTGATCCTCAGGGCCAAAGAAGAAATTAAAACCCTAGACCTTTCCAGTCCTATAATCCTAATGCTGCCAGCTCTTCAAAAGAGCTCGTCCCTACTCAGAACAATATAGCACAAGAAACTAATTGGTGTTATCCATGTCACCAACCTCGTAACCAAGTTGCATGTGTAAACAATGTGAGGAATCAAGCTCTTATGGTGTAGAACAACTATGGTGGTTTGGAAGGTACCATGAATGAGAAGTTAGTCTAGCAAGATAACTCCGATGTGGCCTTAATGAATTAGAAAGGCACTAAATTTTGTGGTGTAAGTTATTCTCAAGGTCAAAATCAGTTCAACACACCTGTTTCAGCCAACACAAAGTAAAAAAAAGGGCTATTGATCTAGATCAGTAGGCTGTAAATGCACAATGACAGCCTACCAAGGACAAATTTTAGGCTTCTTCATCACAAGATGCCCCCATAGCACAACCAAAGGTGAAAATTCTTCAAAGAAGTCAAGTTGTACCTGGGAAAGATCAATCAAAAGTGAAAACATAGCCTTTACAAAGGCAAAATCATGCTGCTACTGTTAAAGGATAGCAAAAGGTAAGTCATGTTTCCTTCAATGTTGTTGATCACCTTAAGAAAGCCATTATCAATATGTCAGTGATGGATGCACTGCACATTCCTAGTCAAAAGGACTTATTACAAGAAGCTTTGGTTGAGCTTTCCATCTCTGAAGTTGCTAGCTAAGAAAAGGCTAAGGTGGTACTTGCAAATAGCCCAGAGACTAAGAATGAACATTAATCTCATGAGGTAAAAATTCCTCCTTTTTATCTGCGTTTAATCATTGGAGATAAATTTGTATATAATTGCATGATAGATTTTGGGGAAAGTAGTTTTGTCATGCCCAAGAGTCTCACTGATACACTGGGTTTAGTTTATGAACCCCTTTCGAAGGGAGTAGTTTAGCTAGATGGATCTACTATTAATACTACTAGAGTGATTAAAAACCTGCCCCTAATTTTGCATGCTTGTCCTAATTTTGCAATCCATTAGGACGTTCATATCATTGATCTACCACCTCACTTTGCTATCTGCCTTTCCAGAGACTTTACTACCAAATTGGGTGGGTTTTATCTTCTGATTGGTCCCATGTGTTTTTTAGAACAAGATATGGTATGAAAGTAACCATAAAATCTGAGCCTCTCACCAAGGATCATGTTGAGCCATACATCCCTAGCCCAATAAATGTTAACCTCTACATCACCCATGGGCAGGACGATCAATCCATGGCCCTAGACCCCAGCAGACCTACTGAAGAAATTAATCTAGATGAGTTGGTAGCCAAGGATCATGAAGATGAGCCTTTCCATCACACTGATGAGGTAGGATTAAGCATTTATATGATTCATGAATCTGATGCGGTGATTCCAAATCTGGTCATGGATAAAGTCAGCCTGAATAGCAAGAGAATCCTCTTTGGAAGCTATACTTTGATGGATTGAGAAGTAAAACAGGTGCTGGTGGAGGAGCTATGTTGGTTTCACGTAAAGGAAACAAATACTATTTAGCATTGAGGTTTTCTTTTAGCTGCACAAATAATGTAGTTGAATATGAAGTCCTGATTCATGGTCTAGAATGGGCTCAGAAAAGAGGTATAAAGTGCTTACAACTTTATGGTGATTCTGAGTTAATTATAAATTAGGTTTGAAACTTGAATTTTACTAAAAATGACTTGCTCAAAAAGTACAAGCATCGAGTTTGGGATTTAATTGAAATTTTTGATGCTTTTAATCTTCTTTCAATTCCCAGAAACTAAAATAAACATGTAGATAGGCTTCCTACCTTAGGGTCTTAGTTTGAAATTTTGAATGAAATTCATAACATAGAGGTACAACCATATGTCAAAATGGTTGTTAGACCATTTGTTCCTGACAATGGTGTGAGTTGGTAGGTTTTTGACAGTGATGAGCAGATTTTGAGTTTTCTAATTTTAGAAGTAGAATTTGCAGCTGATAATCAGCATAAATGCAACCAAATTGTACAACTAAAGTCTACTAAGCTACCCAAGGGACTAGTAATATTAGAATCTATTTTTAACTCAGATGATTAGGTCAGAAAGGACAAATGTAGCATGACTGTGAAGCAGGAAGACTATGAGGCAGTGGAGATATTCAAAGGTAAACTACTTAAGTTGGGAAAGGTATGCACTAAAGATGAACAAAAACTTTTATTCAATTATGTCTAGAGTTTAGTGATGTTTTTGCATGGGAGTATAAAGATTTATGAGGGTTTAATCCTAGTTTAGCTCAACATACCATTGAGTTAGAGCCCAACGCCAAGCCTATCAGGTAGAAACAAAGGCCCCTTAATCCTAAACTTGAGCATATGATGAAATCTGAGCTGAACAAGTTAATTGAGAGCAGTATAATATTTCCTATAAAGCATACATCTTAGGTCTCCAACTTAGTACCAGTTAGAAAGAAGAATGGAGATATTCAACTTTGTGTCGACTTCCATGATCTGAATAAAGCTTCTTTAAAAGATCACTATTCTCTCCCTTCAATGGAACAAATTTTGCAAATTGTTTCTGGTTCTAACAGATTTTCTTTGTTAGATGGATATTCAGGCTAGAACTAGATTTTGTTAAAGAAAGAAGACCAATATAAAACCAAATTTACAACTATGTTGGGTACCATGGCCTACAGGAAGATGCCTTTCGGTTTGTCCAATGTAGGGGCAACCTTTTAGAGGGTAATGGATATGGTCTTATGAACAAAATAGTTATGGTATATTGAAATGATATAACAATTTTTTCAAAAGATTCTAATGAAAATTTTGATCATTTGAAGTAGATTTTTCAGAGATGCAGAGAGGTTGGAGTTTCTCTGAACCTGAAGAAATGTATATTTTCAGTTCATGAAGGTAAACTCTTGGGACATATTGTCTCAAAGCATGGTATTTCCATTTACCTAGAAAGAGTTTCTGCAATTCTTGATTTACCATTGCCTACACACAAGAAAGGCTTATAGAGATTTCATTGTAGAATTAACTTCATGAGAAGGTTTATTCCCAATATTGCAGCTTTATTACAACCTCTCACTACCATGCTTAAGAAGAATGTGCATTTTAATTGGACTAATGAAGGTAAGAGAAGCTTCAAGTAGATCGAAGAAGCTCTCACAGCTGCCCCCACCCTCACCAATCCTAACTACAAAAAATATTTCATTTTATATGCTTTTGGGGGGGCTGATACCATTTTAGCCATGTTGTGCCAAAAAAATGATGAGGGATTGGAGTAGCTAGTGGCATTTTTCAGCAAGGTATTGCATGATTACGAGGTAAAGTATTCATTTATTCTCAAGAAGCATGTTTTTGTTGTTAGAAGACTAAAAAAAATAAGACATATGTTGTCCAATAATAGAATTCAGTTAATGGTTGCCCACCCAACTGTTAATAATTTTTTACCTAAAAGAGAAATAAATGATAAAAGAGCTAGTTGGGTAACAAAAGTTACGGAATTTGATGTCAATATTAAGATAACTAAGCTAATTAGGGGCAAGGGTTTATGCAAGTAGCTTGCTAGAAATGGAGAGCACAACCAAGAACAGGAAGAAAATGCTAAAATAGTGCTAAATAATGTAGAACTAGTTGTTGTTCCAACTCTTACTGATAGCTAGGTACAACAAATGATTCACTATTTGCAGACTGGTGAATGCCCCGAAGTTTTAGATAGAGCAAAAAAAGGTATTACAGATTACAGGCTACTCCTTATGCTATTATTGAGGGTGTTTTATATAAAAAAGATTTTAATGGTGTACTACTGAGATGCATTGAATCAGATAAGGTTGATAAACTACTAGAAGAGTTCCAAAATGGACCTACAGGAGGACATTTTGCTGCAAGGACAACAACCTTGAAAATTATGCAGATTGGTTATCACTAGCCAGATCTGTTTAAGTATGCATTTTCTTGGGTGAGAAGGTGTGAAAAGTACTCATTGTTTGTAGGTAAGCAAAGGCTTGCAATCTTACCATTGCACCCTATCAAAGTAGAACAACCATTTGCTAAATGAGGTCTTGACTTCATTGGACCAATAAACCTGCCTTCAGGTGTAGGTCACAAGTGGATTTTAACTGCTACAAATTATTTCACTAAGTGGACTGAGGATATTGCTTTGAAAGGACTAAATGTATCTTTTGTTTTAAGCTTCTATCAGGATTTGGTATCTAGATTTGGTTCCTCGAATTCAATTATCTCTTACAATGGTTAGCTTTTATTGGTTTAAGGATTTCATATTGGTCTGTCAAAAATAATATCTATTTGAATACATCATCTAATTATTACCCGTAGGGTAATGGACAGGCAGAATCCACCAATAAGAACCTAATCAAGATCATCAAAAAGACCATCGAAGACAACCAGAGGACATGGCATGAAAAGTTGAAGTTAGCTCTTTGGGCTAATAGGATAACTCCCAAGAGAGATAATAGTTGTTATCCATATGTGCTCACTTATGGTAAGAAGGCTAGATTGCCTATTTCAGTAGAATTACCAACTTTGGTTTTCATTAAAGAAATTGAGCTATTAGAGGAGTAGCCTTTAGTAGTAAGGCTAGATCAGCTTATAGAATTAGAGGAAACCAAAAAAGAAGCCTTGAGGAAGCTTGAAATCCATCAAGATCAAATGAAGAATTCTTTTGATAAGAGGGCAAGGCCAAGAGACTTCATTGTTGGTTATTTAATTTTCAAATGGAATGAACTGAGAAGCAAACCTAGAAAATATTCCAAGTTTGATGTAATTTGGGATGGACCTTATGTAATCATAGAGTGCAAGGAACACAATGCATTGCAACTTTCTAAGTTAAGTGGAGAGGTGTTGTCCCAATTAATGGGATCCGCCTCAAACATTGCCTCTGAAGATAAGTTATGTTCTTGTACCATAGTAGAGTAGCGTTGCTATTAATAAGTGCTATATGCACATTTACTTTCAGTTATTTTCTTTCCCTAAGTGTTTCTGCACTTGTTTTCTGGCCACCAGGGCCTTTTAGTATGCTTTCAGTTGGTTTGGTTTAGTTTTCTGCTACTGTTTGGAGTAGTTTGAAGTGCTGAATTTTAGTTTTCTAAGTTTGAGATGAGCATAGTATGACTCAATGCCCAATGGACAGTTAAGGCAACTAGTCTTGATGCTTAGCAGACAAGCATGTAGTAGAAGTCACCAGAAATGTTACCAAATTTTCACCTACAGCTCAAATTGGCAAAGCTGATACATTTTTCTATCTTAAGATGAAAGATTTTAACATTTTCTGCTATAATATTTTTTCATAGTTTAAGTTGCTTGAAAGATTCAATTTTACCATTTCTATAATAAAGGAAAGAGATTCGGTTCATCTTTCATTCATTGCTTTGTAGAGTTACATCACAAATAGAAGTTATTTCATTTCACATCACATTGTTTTATTCATTTTGACAAATGAGATATACACAAATGGAATAAAGATTGTATTGAATGATATCAAGACAGATCAAATGTCCCACACAAGCCATGGCAATAGCTGAATCAAATATGTTAGAAATAATATATTATGCATCTACAAAAGACTAAAGAAGCAGATAAGATAGGGATATCTATCATTGCTTGCTGATGTGGTGGGTTGATCCTTGTTGCAGTTGATCCCTCTTGCTCCTGACCTTTCAAAAGAACTTGCAGGATCAGAAACATTTTGTTAGAGCTCTAGATATGGTTATCCTATGTACCTCATCAATGCAGAGATATAATATATTCCTTGTGATGCACAGAATCAGTTGATCAAGCCATTCACATGCAAGAGAGACTGAAGAAATGAACATCATTGAACTTTGTTGTTTCTTAAGCTAACATGTTTGTTTCTTGTGCAGGTATAGAAGAAGTTATTTTGTTGTTTTGAAGACAATTTTAGCGTGTGGTGCAAAGTGGGCTCCCACAAGGGTTGAGCCCAGCATGCTGCCCCTGAATCTACAGGGGAATGATATAGGAATACCTATTCATGTTGTGCAAAAAGGAGCATTTTGACTAAAAGAATAATTCATAGAATGCATGAACTTTTAGATCATTGCCCTTCCATGATCATCAGCTCAAAGGATGAGGTGATAACCATACAAGTGTAGTGAACAACTTGTCCAAAATAGATTGGTGAAATAGGAAACTGAGTATAGGTATGACCAACATCAAAATATCCATTGCTATTGTTTGCTGCCGCAATATCATCGTATTGCCCTTCGTATGCATTCAAATCATAATATTGGAACAACAAGAGACATAGAGTATCAAGTTATTGTTCAAATGCAATAGAACAACTATCTTGTATGAGTGAAATCATTGCCAAGAAGAAAGGACAACAGTTTGCAACTATGAAGTAGATGCAACTATAGTTATCTATGTCAAGTCACTAGCATGAGAAAGGAGGTTTTATGAAGTCTTTAATGTATTTGTATGCCCAAGTGAGTTTAATAATGAACAATATCACTCAGTGATATATAAGTGATTCAGTCATATCATATGGATAACAGCAATTGTAAAGAAATGAGCATCACCATCAAACTATAGGACAGTAAAGTTGATACAGTTACAAGTTGTACACAAAGATGCCATGTTATAGTGAAGTAAAGGAGTCATAATCATTCAAATGTGGTATGTGTATGATTACATTTGATGTAATACAGTAAGATGGACAGCAAAATATATGCCATATCATAGATTGAGTGAGATCACCAAGTGTATATAGAACAAGTAAATCAGTCATCAAGTGGAGTACACAAGTGTATAACTATATGAGTTAAAACATTAATATACACTTTATCATTGCAAAAAGGATGGAGTGTCAGTGATCATTGTTCATCTACAGGAAGCAAAAAAAAAAGGAACAAAATGTATGTTGTCATTGCAAAGTTCAAATGGAGCAGTAAGGAAATGAGCCATAATCTTTTCTCATATTGATTTCATCAAATAGTGTTTTTTACAATCAGTAAGATAAATGAAATGGCATAGCAGAGATATCATGTGACTATAGTAAAAGTAAAATGGAGGTATTGTTTAAAATGCATTCTTGTTCATGTAATAACCTTCATGCTACTATAGAGACATAAATTTAAACATCAAGAGTCATGGCCCTATATGATATCAGAGAAAGGTTTTGTTTCTTTTTACATTTCTCAAAAAACTGGAGGAGATTTCAACTAAACAGAAGACAGCAATACCCAAAATGAAGGCATATTTTCATTTTGTAAATATTGCATTATTGATTAAGTTCTCTGTATACAGAAAGAACATAATGCAAGTTAAAGTTACGTTATGAGCCAGAGAATGCACTTTTTCAAAACTTCCTTATCGTATTTGCATGAGGAAAAGTAGATATAGAGGGGTATAGAAAGTTTCAAGTTCATATATAAGAGACAAAAAAACTCAGAGATATGAGCAAACCCGCAGCCTCTACTGAACAGTATAATCTTATTATCTCAATATACAGAAAATGATTGAAAAAATCCCAAATGATGGTCACAGGTAGTGACAGAGTGATATTTTTCTTAACAACAGTTAAACCTACTTTGGGGTTTTGTATAGAAAAACATATACAAAGGAGAATAGCTTGATTCAAACTCATATAGGCAAAAAAGTTATAGAAATAGAGTAATGGAGAGGTTAGAACACAGATACAAGGAATTCTTAGAACTGGTAAGTGTATGGCCATAAACCTTTCACAGAACACCGAAATATAAGCAAATATTCTCAGATTTAACCAAGAGAAAACTACAAAAAATGAGGAGAAAAACAAAGTTGGTGAGCTTACCTTTGGTTCTGAGAGGATAAACATCCACAGAGCTATGGGATTTCCTCATTTTGCTCTCAGATGAACTCAAAAATATCATGGTGGCCTGAAACACAGAGACAGGAGAGGAATAATAAAGAAATAGAGATCAAAAAGGTGCAATAGATGAGCCACAGTCATGGCTTAAAAGGCTAATATTTTCCTCAGAAGATGAAACAAAATGGTATAAATTTGTGATACTAGTCTTACCTTATTACTTTATGTTGAAATCTTCAAAGGGATCCATGAAAACCTTGCATTTTTTGTGAAGAATATTTGAAAATATGCTCAGAACAATACAGAGGTCAAGGGTTTTAGGCTCAAACCCTAATTCTCCATGGTGGCTAGGCGGAGAACCATTTCATCAAAACTCAAAATGCCAAATGAGCCCGAATAGTTAGGGCTTCGAATGTTTTGTCCTAGGGTTTCATATGCCCTAATTTGATTGTGACATTTTTGTAACATTGAATTATTAATGTTGCCTTGAGTAATATCTATCGTGATATATGACATTCATCTTATAAATGCCTAGCATTTATGCCTTCAAGGCTATTTGACCACCTTTGAAGATGAACCAAAACACATACGTCATATGCCCTTAGAGACTATTTGTAGATCAAATGGAGGATAAGCCTTATAGGCTTTTATTTTTTCAAAACTATTTAGTATGCCTCCATATTTTATGATTTTTATAGAAAATCAGATATCATAGAATGTATATAATTGGCAAAGTGCCACATATAGCCTTGTATTCTATTTTTTGTAAAAAAAATCAAATCGAGATCAAATCGGGAAAAAGATAAAACTGTAAATCCATGTAAAACAATATTTAAAGCAATATCTTATAAATATTTTTAAAATATTTATTATTATGTAGTTAAAGCAATGAAAATTTAGGCTAGGATCTTCTTTTGGATTCGATTTTTCTTCTGGGCGAAATTTGACAAATTTGGGCATTTTGGAGCTTTTTCTGATTAGGTAAAGCCTGATTTTGAGTGGATTTTAGTGGGACGACCTGAGGCATCATGTTGGCATCTTCTATTTTCAATTTGGAGATATTTTAGAGGCCTTTTTGAAAGCTTTTATGTGGATTCTGAAAATGATTTGGAGGCGGTCTTTCAGAGTAATTTTTGGTAGTTTTCCTATTTGTTTCCATCTTGGAAAAATTAGAGGATATATTTGAGAGAAAAACTTTATTTTTCTCAGTTCTGATCATTTTGTTTCTTTCTCTCTTGTTCACTTGTAGAGAGCATTGTAAACTTTTGTACTCAGTCTCATTTTGCATACTCCTTTTAGATAAATAAGACAACGAGTTCCTTTCCCATTTATTTTTGTCTCTTTCCCATTTATTTTTGTCTCATCTTCCAGTGTTGATTTAATGTTTCATTGTGATCACAGAAATTAGATCATATGCTATGTCTCCTTATTACAAGTTTGTATGTAGAAGTCTTTTGTAAGGACAATTGTCTATTGTGTTTAATTGTAAACCTTCAAACAAATTACTTATGTGTTGCATGTGTCAAGTGGGATTGTGAAGGTAGATGTCTTAAGTGTTTGATTGTGAGTGGAAAAATTAAATAAGTTAGAATCATGTTTAGTCATCCTTAGAAGTTAGTTTTGCATTTTAGTTATTCTCTATCCCTTTTCTTTATAAATTATTTAGATTAGGAGAGAGCCAGCTCACTTTGGAGGTCCACTCCAAGTTTAGGCAACCCATAGGCCTAGGAGTATTCCCATGTGTCAATAGGTATTTGGGTGCATACTTTGATTGACAACAATTGTAAACTACATATCATATATCCTATGCATACAATAATGTTTGAGCCATAAGAATTATTATGAAGTAAGTAGACATATATGCAGAATGTGGTAGCAGAGACACAACATGTGAATTGGCAGACATGGACGCTCAGAAACAGGGTATGCCAAGAATTTTTTATCAAACAAAATAATAGTTACCAATGCCACTTCCAATCACCAAAAAAAAACTTATACACAGATTCTCTCGTAATTGATTTCAAATTTTAATTTTCCTAAGACATATGATCAAATTGAATCCAAAATCAAAGTTGAACTAAAATAAGTTTATTAACAAAATTTCAAGAACCAAAATTTTGAAGGAAAGAAACAAAATTGTGGAGGGGAGAGCTCTTACAGATTTCTCCAGCACTCCAAGCCAGAGCCCAAGTGTGTCCCTCCTTCAACAATTCCATGATATTTATAGACATTTTAACCCATATGGAGGAAAACTCAAGTCTTTTAGTCAAGTCTTCTCCACAAATGCTTCCTTTCTATTTTCCAAATTGCCATCAATTTTTGTGGAAAAGGACTCATTTGGCTTTAATTTTTTATCTCAAATTTTCCAATTGTCATCAATACATGTGGAAACCTCCAATGCCCTCAATAAATTCATGGGGAAAATATCTCATTTATTTAGTAAATGTGATCTTTGAGTCTTGACTTGAGAATGAGGGGGAGTGAACCTCATTTATTCCTCTTTCTAGAAGTGTACCCTTATTTATTTATTTAGAATTTGGGATTAAAAAATCATCTATTCTTATCATCAATATTTTTATCATTTTGTTTTTGAATGAGACTATATATTTTAATATATTTTACGTGTGTTTTGAACATTTGAAAATTAAAAAACATAAAATTAGATATTTAAAAATAATGAGTTATGCATAGTAGTCAATTCAACCTTAGAACTCAAAATATGTTCGAGGGTTAGAAGTGGTTCATGACACATATTTTTTTGCCTTCCTTTAGCCAAGAATTCAATCAGAGATGAAAGGCTAATGAAACTTTGTGTACCTGATATCGCAATAGGTATCCCTAAGGAATAGCCAATGGAAGAGAGGTTGGAGATGCCTTAAAATTGCAAAGGAAGGATGGGCAATCTAACCCAAATTGAAGTTACAAAAGAAAATCTTTCTAAGGATTAAAATCTAAATACCATGGTTTTAAAATATAGGGAAGCTTCATTGCATGATCCCCACCTCACCCTTTCTCCTTTGAAACAACATTTGGGGATCTTTTGTAGATTCTCAAATCACAAGGAAAAAACCTTTCAAACAAAAGCACTTTCAAAAAGTGTTTCATGTTTTCGAATCAACTCATTTAGATCAATCAACCTTAGACAAAATTTAAGAAATCTAAGATTGAAGTATGTTCCATTGAGGGCTTAAATTTAACAGTCCACTTTTGACGCAAAAGGGACACCCCACTCTCAAACAAACATTCACATAATTCTTGTAAATTCAATTCAAACTACAATATATGATTGCCAACAACAAATTTTCAAAATTTTTAATTCAAATCAAACTAAATTGCAAAAAAAAGTTTCAATTCATTACTGTCACAGCAATCTCCTATTCTCTACTGGCATATTGGGCTCTTTCTTCCTTTGGCCGAACCCACTTCAAATGCCAGACTCTTCCCTTTTACTTCTATCTACTTTAACTTTGGCAGCAACAATACTTCTTCCAAATCTCTCTAGCTAAACTCCTTCACCCTAGTAGTGTATTCCATTGTTCTCTCTATTTCTATTTTGGGTCAAACCTCCCCTCCTTTTGGCATTTCATCATCCTATTTCGTGCTATGAAACTCTATGCATTCCTGAGAGGTGTTGCATTGGATGTTTTTACTGCCTATTCCTTGAGTGGCCTCTCTACCACTTCCAAGATCTTGGTGCTATATCTCTTTCATTCAATAGAGTGCCTCTCCTCTCTCTTTTTGGATCTGCAACAAAGCACTCCTCCTTGATTCTTCTTAGAATGACATGAACTTCCTCCTTTTTAAATCTGCATTTTGGTAGCGCTAATATGAAGCACTTTGCCTTCTAACATTTGGCACCTCATTCCTTTGATGTTGGCAATTTTCTTCCCTTTGTTAAATCTATTTTCTGAATAGTCAAATAACGGTCTATATTTCCTTTTAAACTTCTTACGTTGGTGCCTCTAGAAGAGGCGTTTCAAATTCTTGAGGCGTTCCCTCCTGTGTATAGTCAAGTAACAATTTTATATGATTAAAAGGTCTACAACAAATTGTTCCTTTCTTTTTAATGTCTCCTTCTGAAATACAAAATTAATAATTGAAGTTTTAATTCAGTTAGAAGAAATCAGAAGACTTAACTTTCTAACGTAGTAGCACTAGTGTCTTTTGTAGACGCCTTGGTATCTGGGAGAAAAGAAATAATAACGTCATAAAATATGACTCTTCAATAGCTGCACACTTGATATCAAACTAAGTATGCGAAACAGAGACTTCTCCAAGTGAACCATGGCAAATATCAACTTCTAGCTGACAATACAACATAAAGCTTTACATATGACTACGAGGGAAATGCATTCCAATTGTCAGTAACAATCATCATAATCAATCATAAAGCCAAGTACAAAAAGAAAATTGTTTTCATAGGTAGTGAAGCACGAATCCCATCAACTATGATCATTTAGTGATGAACAATATTAGAGAAGAAAATTGCAAGACTTACATTATGTGACTTCGTCATGATATGCCGAAAGCAGAAACCTGACTTTCCTTATAACTTTTTACCAGAAGCTTCGAATCATTTGAGAACTTGTAAAGATGAAGGTTTCAAAGACGTTCTAGTTCAAACTTCATGAAACTCAAGATTTTGAAGTTTCGCCAATCTACCAGTGTAAGTCGTGAAACAACTATATCTCAAAAATAGTAAGGTATACGACTATGAAATCTTTAGCATCAAATCCAAAATGGAGTCAACAACCTTCTTATAAGAGGATTTATCATCAAACCTTGTCAATCCACCTGAACATTTGTTTTGTGAAGGCATCCTATTATGCACCGAAACCAACAATTGGTAAAAACTAGATTCCTGCTAGTCTGATCACACCATGTGTCCCTTATGCTATGAGATGCCAAAAGAATTAAGCAAACTACAACTTAAACAAACAATTGAAAAATCTTTTTGGGTGATGTCGATTGCATGTACAACTGAGTGCTCCTGCATCAGACATGCCGGATAGAAAGCTTGTGAGCATAGGCTCACATAAGTGGAGTTGAGTAGTCAAACTACCCTTTCAAGTTGCAACCACCCTATAGCAAACTCTATCACTATAAAATGTGCACATGGTCATTTCTTCTTTCTCTTTTTCTAGCATCTCATTGTTACAATTGTCATCCTCCTCCCACAACTCAATTCATCATTCCTCTCTCCTCTCATGGATTCACATCCACCATATGTCGTCCTCCTCTGCCAAATGCTCTCTACTCTCCTCTCCTCCTTCATGGGATCCAACCCACAACAAACCAACCACCTCCATCATCCTCCATAATCTCTACAAGCAAATATGTAGCATCTACAACATACTTCTATTCTCTATCCATCTCTTCTTCTACTATCTTATCTGAAAACAAACTATTATCACAAAACAGATTTACCTCATCTTTATTTATAGTTGCAACATCAATTTTTACTGTGACAATTTCCACATCCTCGTCAACTGCAACTTTTGTTTCCTCTTCTTTCACTACGAGGTTCATCTTCTCATCTTCATTGACGATCTTCTCAAGCCACTCCTGTTATATTGCCAAAATATGCAACATTAAATCATCTCTTTCTTCACCATTTTCAATCTCTTCACATTCCATCGCTGCAATCACATCCTCTATATCTACATATTCAACCTATTCTTTATTGATGCCCACCTCTTCATCTTCAACTATTACTGCACACAACTCTTCATCTAGCTTATCCTCATCATACTTGACCAATTTATCACACTTCCATACTTCGAATCTATCCACTCTCGCATTAATGTCAATCATCATTGCCAAAATCTTCCTCTTCTCATACTACATCTAGCCCTCCCATATCATGGTCTTCTTCCTCACCAATATTCCCATCTCACTTGTTGTTGCAATCTCATCTCAATCTACAATCCACATCACACTCTCAATATTTTGGCGGCTTCAATCTCTCTCACTACTTAGGACTTCTACCAGCAACATTCCTCACATGAGCTTCTCCTCTACAATTGCTTCACTCTCCCACATGTCCTGGTGCATACTCTGCACTCTCAAGCTCCCTTGCTATGATACCATATGATACATAAGGGACACCCCTCTCTCAAACAAACATTCACATAATTCTTGTAAATTCAATTCAAACTACAATATATGATTGCTTGCAACAAATTTTTAATTTTTGTTCACATCAAACTAAATTACAACAAAAATTTCAATTCACTACTATCACAACAATCTGCTATTCTCTACTAGCATATCAGGGTCTTTCTTCCTCTTGTTGAACCCACTTCAAATTCCTGACTCTTCCCTTTTACTTCTATCTACTTTAACCTTGGCAGCAACAATACTTCTTCCAAATCTTGCTAGTTGAACTCCTTCATCCTGGCAGAGTATTCCATTGTTCTCTCTATTTTGTTTTGGGTCAAACCTCCCCTCCTTTTGGCACTTCATCATCCCATTTGGCGCTAAGAAACTCTATGCGTTCCTAAGAGGTGTTGCATTGGATGTTATTACTGCTTGTTCCTTGAGTAGTCTCTCTACCACTTCAAAGATCTTGGCACTATATCTCTTTCATTCAATAGAGCACCTCTCCTTTCTCTTTTTTGATCTGCAATAGAGAACTCCTCCTTGGATTCTGCCTAAAACGACCTGAACTTCCTCCTTTTTAAATATGCATTTTGGTGGCACTAATATGAAGCACTTTTTCTTGTAATGTTTGGTGCCTCATTCCTCTGATGTTGGTGATTTTATTCCCTTTGCTAAATCTATTTTCTAAATAGTCAACCAGCAGTCTATATTTCCTTTTAGGCTTCTTACATTGGGACCTCTAGAAGAGGCATTTCAAATTATTGAGGCATTCCCTTCTGTGTATGGTTAGGCAATAGTTTTATATGATCCAAAGGTCCACAACAAACTGTTCCTTTCTTTTAAATGTCTCTTCGCCAATTACAAAATTAATAACTAAAGTTTTAATTCAGTTAGAAGAAATCAGAAGACTTAACTTTCTAACATAGAAAAGCTAGTGTCTTTTGTAGATGCCTTGGTATTTGGGAGAAAAGAAATACTAACGTCATAACAAATGACACTCTTCAACACTTGAACACTTGATATCAAACTAAGTATGCGAAAAAGAGACTTCTCCAAGTGAGCCATGGCAAATATCAACTTCTAGCTAACAATATGACATAAAGCTTTAGATATGACTTTGAGGGAAATTCATTCCAATTGTCACCAACAATCATCATAATCAAGCATA
Organism: Cunninghamia lanceolata; assembly: GCA_027924645.1. Taxonomy (NCBI): domain Eukaryota; kingdom Viridiplantae; phylum Streptophyta; class Pinopsida; order Cupressales; family Cupressaceae; genus Cunninghamia; species Cunninghamia lanceolata. The sequence continues at coordinate 15,549,074 of BSBN01000112.1, read as the reverse complement.
AAGCCAAGGGTGAAAATAATATTGTTTTCATAGGTAGTGAATCGCCAATCCCATCAACTATGATCCTTCAGTGACAAACTATATTGGATAAGAAAATTGCAAGACTTACATTATGTGAATTCGTCATGAAATGTAGAAAGCAGAAACCCAACTTTCCTTATAACTTTTTACCAGAAGCTTGGAATCATTTGAAAACTTGCAAAGATGAAGATGTCAACAACCCTAAACTCTCTGCCAGGTTATTCTACTTCAAACTTCATGAAACTCAAGATTTTAAAGTTTCACCAATCTACCAGTGCAAGTCGTAAAATAGCTATATGTCCAAAACTGTAAGGGGTACCACTATGAAATCATTGGCATAAAATTGAAATCTCAAAAATAATCTAGGACTAAAATATTTCCTTAACTATAAAACTAAACTTTATAAAGCTTATTAAATAACACAAATATTTCTTTAAAATTTAATAATACTAATACTTTTATAATTTAAAATGCATTAAATGAATTAAAATATTGTAAGTTTGAAGGATAAAATAAAAAATGTAATAACATTGGCAAATATTTTTCGTGATACTCGATTTTTAACTTTTCTCCCTAAATAAAATTGAAATCCTAAATTTTTAACTCTTGAGTAAATAAAATTGAAATCCCCAAAATAATCTAATTTCATAAAATAAAATGTGTAGAACCCTAACCCTAGTTGGGTGTGGAGAGATTTGAAATGTCTACCTAACATATTAAAATGTAATAATATTGAACACTATTACAATTTAAAATGCATTAAAATATTGTAAATTTGAAGAATAATTACACAATATAATAACAATAAAATTGAAATCCTAGATTTTTAACTCTTGAGTAAATAAAATTGAGATCCCCAAAATAATCTGATTTCATAAAATAAAATGTGTAGAACCCTAACCCTAGTTGGGTGTAGAGAGATTTGAAATGTCTGCCTAACATATTAAAATGTAATAATATTGAATACTATTACAATTTAAAATGCATTAAAATATTGTAAGTTTGAAGAATAATTGCACAATATAATAACATTAAAATTGAAATCCTACATTTTTAACTCTTGAGTAAATAAAACTGAAATCCCCAAAATAATCTAATTTCATAAAATAAAATGTGTAGAACCCTAACCCTAGTTGGGTGTGGAGAGATTTGAAATGTCTGCCTAACATATTAAAATCTAATAATATTGAATACTATTACAAATAAAAATGCATTAAAATATTGTAACTTTGAAAAATATTTACACAATATAATAACAATAACATATTCATAGATCACTACACTTAGTCACTTAATTTTTTGTTTAAGTAATAATAGCAAGTACTTTTAAGGACTTTTGACTAAATAAAATTGAAATCCCAAAAAAAATCTAATTTCATAAAATAAAATGTGTAGAACCCTATATTTTTAATAGTATTATTAATATTATAATTTTATCCCTTTGACAAAAAGTAACATTTACGTTTAGCTAATGAACCAAAAATTAAATTCATAAAAACTGATGATTCTTCCCTCCCTCTCATAATTATCGCCATCCATTTAGGCATGACTTAACTAGTGGGAGACAAAATTTGTGTTCATAATTTGTTTACTTGCCAAATCCTCCTCTCAAACCAAAATTCTCTCCACATTTATAGTTTTTTGTTGCACTCTCCTACAATTTGACAATCCAAAGAAGAGGTCATTTTTTTTAGCCAATGACAATATAGATAAATCATTTTTTCAATAATTTATTGTTAAAAATTTATCATGTTGACATAGGAAAAATACAAATTTAAATCAAATTTGCCTGACAAGAAAAATAATCCTATCTTTTGATTGGTTTGCAATCAATAGATTAATAACTAGATAAGTGTGAACTCATTGCAATAGTTGTTAGGCAATGAAGCCCACTCACCACTCCATGTGGCCTCTTCTCTATGAAGTGTAACAGTCTTGCATCATAACCTATTGTAACTTACAAACTATTCATAACTGCTTCTCCTATTTATTGGACATCGCTTACAAACTATTCATAACTGCTTCTCCTATTTATTGGACATCGCTACTCTTCTTTGTCGTGGGTTGAATGTGTGAGAATTTTCCATTTTTTGGAGGAATAGCCATAGCAAGGCTGTGTGTATGTAAACTCAATAACAGAGAGTTAATATAAATCTGGGGATATCCCATTCAGTGTGGACATAGCCTGCTATGCAGGTGAACCACGATATATCTTGTGTATGTGTTTTTATTCTGAGTGTGTGTGTCTCTTCTTATTTTCTCTATTTCATTTGTGCTTTTAGACTCAACAACTGGTATCAGAGCACTTGTTGAGGGTTGCATCAAATCTGGGATGAATCCTTGATCAAAATGGAGAATTCTAATAAATGGAAATAGAAAAATTTTCTGGACAAAATTTTGGTCTGTGGAAACTCCAAATACATGCTCTCCTGATTCAAAAGGACTTAGCTATTGTACGCTAAGGGAAAACTATCAAACCAGAGAAAATGTTGGATACAGAATGGGATGTCTTAGACCAAAAAGTAGCTGCAACTATTATTTTATCCCTGTCAAGCAATGTATTATTCAATGTGGCTACTGAGACAACAACCAAACAAATCTGGGATAAATTGTGTAACATGTATGAATGAGCTTCAACAACGAATTGGGTATTTTTGTTGAATAAATTAGTAAACTTAAAAATGAAAGAAGGAACTAGCATGTCAAATCATCTTAATGAATTCAATGTAGTCATTAGTCAATTACTCTCGGTAGATGTCAACCTAGAAGAGGAAATGAGAGCTATGTTATTGTTATGCTCTCTCCCGATAGTTGGGAAAGTGTGATTATGACTATAAGTAACTCGGTATCTAGAAAATCAAGATCCGTAGAAGGAGAGGATAAAAAAAAGGAAACCCTGTTATGGTATGATGATGTTGCAGCCATGTTGCTAAATGAAGACATGAGAAGAGGGCAAAACAAAACAAGTGGTGAAGCACTAATGGCTGTTAGCACAGAAAATAGAGGTAGGAGTCAAGGTAGAGGAAGGTATAAGGATAGAAGGAGGTCAAAATCAGAAAAAAGTTTGAAGTCTATAGGAATACTGGATGCTTGCTGGTTTTGTGGTAAATTTGGTCACACCAAGAAACAATGTCGGAACTACAAAAAGGCTCAAGACAAGGTTCGTACCAATGAGGTAAATACGGTTGATGATGCTATTCGGATTTTATCTGCAAGTGACACAATAGCAAATTCATGGGTCCTTGATTCTAGTGCTTCTTTCCATGCAACTCCATGTCGGAGTGCCTTTGTCAACTATCATGAATGTATGTTTGGACAAGTATTTCTTGGAGATAATAAAGAATGTGAGATTGTAGGGAAAGGTGATGTCCCTTTATTTTTGACAAATGGTAGTAAACTAATTTTGAAAGATGTAAGACATGTGCCCTCTCTTAAACAAAATCTGATTTCTGTTAGTCAGCTCCATGCTCAAGGCTTTAATGTAATTTTTTTACTTGACTCTCAGAAAGTAACCAAAGGATAGTTGGTTTTAGCAAAAGACATGAAATTAGGGAGTTTATATGTTTTAGAGTGTAATGGTGAAGTGGGAGTAGCAATGGCTGCTACAGACAGTGATGCCAAACTTTGGCATCAACAACTTGGGCATATGAACAAGAAGAGGCTTGAAGTCATGTTACAATGAAATGAGCTTCTGGGTCTTAAATCAATTGATTTGACATGATGTGAGCATTGTTTATATGGTAAATAAGATCAAACTACTTTTTTGAGGATGGGTCAAGATAACAAAACATCTCCCTTACAACTTGTGCATTCAGATGTCTTCGGTCTAATAGAGGTAACTTCTTTTGGTGGTGCAAACTATTTTGTCACTTTTCTTGATGATTGCACACGTACAATTTGGATATATATGCTGAATAAGAAATTTGAGGTTTTTTCGAAATTTAAAGTGTTTAAAGCACTTGCTGAAAATCAAAGTGGTCATAAGATTAAATGTCTTAAAACTGACAATGGTGGTGAGTTTTTCTCGTTGGAGTTTGATAATTTTTGTGCAGACCAAGGTATTCGACGGATCAAAGTAGCCTCGTTCACCCCTCAGAAAAATGGAGCAGCTGAGTTGTTGAACTGAACAATATTGGAGAGAGCCCATTGTATGCTCTCCAATGTTGGGCTGGGCAAAGAATTTTGGGTTGGGGCATGCAACACTATTATTTATCTTATTAACTGTACTCCCTCATCACGTCTTGACTTCGATATCCTAGAAGAACGGTGGACTGGTAAGAGGATTTCTCTAAATCATTTGAGAGTTTTTGTTTACGATGTGTTTGTCCACATTTTGAAACAATAGTGAACTAAACTGGATTTTAAATTGAAGAGTTGTCTCTTTCTGGGGTACGGTGAGGATTAGTTTGGTTTTCATCTCTGGGATCCAAATGCAATGAAAGTAATTCGAAGTCGTGATGTTGTGTTCAACGAAAGGTCCTTTTTAGGTTTGTAAAACCAGAGAATCACATCTAATGATTATGTTCAATTTGACATGTTTGAAAATGGCTTAAATTTGACTTCACAGGGACATTTTTCAAAGGGAAACTCTGTTAGTTGTGCTCCCTCTATTTCAAATTCTCCTTCTAATGTGGTTTCACAACACATTTCTGAGCATACCTCACACACCCAAGCCTTCCCTCACTCACCTTCTGGCACCTCCGGGCAGGTTGAATGCCCACCTTGCACATCCCTTGGCACTGTTGCACAGCAAACTACAGATGAGTCATCTGGTCAATGTCAATTGAACCAGCCAATACAACACAGTCTGTGCTCAATAGAATTGGCGCAGCCCATCCAATTTGTGCCCCATGTTTCCAATGACAAGATAGCTTCAAATCTGATTCAGTCTCCCTCGATATGTCCCACTTCTCCCACAGGAGATTTTTCACGCTCCCAGTGAATATCTCCTAAGACGTTTGGGCCTTTGCCTTTAACTGTGCACCCAGAACCCACATCTCCCCTTATGTTTTCCAGTCCACCGTCAACTTAGGGTGCCTTGTAGTCCAATATGGCATTTCCACACATGTTCTTAGCTTGCACTTTGCAGCTTTCACCTGCTCCACAAGAATTTTGTGAAGCTTTACCTCTAGATATATTACATGGGACTGGTAATCAACAATTTTTGAGGGATAAACCTTTGGATACTAAATAGGGACCTCATCTTCAGAGGTCTACTTGGGAAAGATGGTGTCCAAAGAGGCTTGATGACTATGAATGCATTCTTTCTAAGTTTCAGAATGCTCATCTAGAGCCTTAGACATTCAAACAAGCCTATAATGATATTAACTCTGCACAATGGATAGCTACTATGCATGAAGAATTAGATGCGTTGCACTCAAATGACACATGGAATCTTGTACCTCTGCCTCCCAATTGTAAACCACTAAAAAATAAATGGGTTTGCCGTGTCAGAGAAGAAGCTGGTGGGACAAAATGATTCAGGGCCAGACTAGTTGCAAAGGTTTTGGTCATCAGCATGGCATTGACTTCAATAAGATCTTCTCTCCTGTAGTCAAAATGACAACCATTCATTTTGTGTTAGGGATGGTAGTTGTTTTGGACCTCAAATTAGAGCAACTTGATGTTAAAACAACGTTTCTTCATGGTGACATTGCAAAAGAGCTATATATGCAATAGCCTAATGGTTTCGATGAAAGGGGAAAAGAACATCTATGTTGCTGATTGAAGCGTAGTTTGTATGGGTTGAAGCAAGCCCCGAGGCAATGGTATTTTCAATTTAATAGCTTCATGATCCAACACAACTTCATACGTTGCAAGTCAGATCCATGTGTGTATTATAAATAGTTTCCCAATGGTGAGTTGTTACATCCCCAATTTTTGTCTTGCTTTACTTTTACTATTTACTTGGATATAAGTAAATTGATTATGATGTTTGGATTGGTGACATGGATTATATTAAATGTCCTTTATTGAAATCATGGAAATGATTATGTTATTATCAATTTTTGTATTATGAGATTTGATTTATTAGTTGAATTAATTGAATAATGATGCACTGATCACATATTGTTTGGTGACAAGTGAAACATGATTACAGGTTATCAGATGACTCTCAGGGAAAAAGAGAGAGAGTGTATCTTCCCAGGAGAGAGATATAGACCTTAGGTTATGAGTTATTTATTTGCCAAACTGAGTATAAAGTGTTTAACTAAAATGTGAACTGTGGTGTCATAAGAGGTAAGCTTTGTCTTGACAGTTTACTTCTGAACTCAATCGACAGGTAGTCGACAGTGTTTTTAAATATTTCTTAGTCATATTAAGTTTTCTTAGTTGTTAATAATGTTAACGACATCATTAAGTTGATTTATGACTATTTACGTTTAACATAAAAATTATGACATTTTTGTCGTCAAATGATAAGACGTTATTGTCGAAGTTATTATGTGTTTATTGTCAACAAATTATGAAGGGGAGACAAGCTCAACCCAATCAAATATCCATAAACCATGGTTTGATAATATATTATTATTGAATAAACTATATCTATCTAATGCAATAGGTAATTCTATGAGAATTATAATTGATGCCTTAGCATCGAATGATGATAATACCTTCTATTGAGTTGACTGCATTGAAGAAGCCATAAGCTATAATATAGCAGTCATTATAATTGATAGTAGTGGATCGAACCACATGTAATAGTGGATTGAACCACATGTAATGATCATTAATAGATCAGTTTGTATCTCTTTGAAGTGTCAGCCTCATCCTTATGAGGATGACTGTGGTTTTAACCGCCACAACCATCGAAGGATGAAGCAGTAATTACCCATCGACATGTGGGATATTATGCATAAATATTGGTTGTCAATTTTGTTTAACCATTTTTTAAAACTGTAAGCTTTGAATGAAGCTAGTAACCAAACGTAGAGGAGAGAATAGTGAGGTGACTCTGTAGGAGTCATGCCTCTACCTTTATGAAGGAGGTTTAGATCTTGTTATAGGGAGGAAGGAAAAAATAGAAGTGGTAGGGGGATTAGAATGTAGTAGTTGTGACAGTGGAGGATTACATAGTCTAGTGGCATCGACCTATTGAAACATTCAGCTATTCCAGCTAGTTTAAGTTTATATACTTTCAGGTATTCCTCAGTACATGTTTTAATATACAAGAGTAAATCGTTTAGCTCATCTTAAAATGGTATATTGTAGTATTGTTGGTGATGGAATGAGCTCACCGGTAGGAGATTATCTTCTGAATTATGATGTGATAGCCGATATCTATTATGAAACAATTTAGAAATGCCAGTTAACTTTTTAAAGTAAGCCATTAGAGTTACTTTCTGGTAGTCATTTAAGACAACGAATGCTACTTATATGGTGTATAATAGGTCATGCCAGTTAGGTTACTATTTTATTTGACTGAGTCGATCTGTTTCTTAGTATTTAAAAACTATTGTTCATACCTGATTAGGGAATGAAAGATATAATGATTATCCTAGCAGGAGAAAGATATAAGTTGTTATCAGCTTAAACTCACAGTCTCTTTAATAAGTCTAAAGCAAGTTAATGCAGAGTATGAGAATAACCATGTGATAAACTCATGAAGGATGAACTATGTTTTATTACTCTTAGTTTGGAGCTATATAGTAATGAGGTTTGAGGAGTTAACTTTATTGTATTGTAGAGGTTATAAACATGAGCATCACAAATAGTGTTATCTACCAAGATAACTAGAATCATTTGAATTGTTAGTAAACTTTAGGGTCATATCTAAAGATAGTAACTTAGAGATATTAAGGAGGATGGGAATAAGGTTATTATGAGAATCCCATTCAAAGCTAATTGTCATTGTTGTTTATGAAGAGATTCAAAACAATGGATTAGGCTAAGTATACTAAAGAATGACCTAATAAGGATATTTTAACATAAGAACTCCAAAATATAAGATATGGACATATTTTTATGTTGTAGTAGCAAAGAACATTAGGGTAACGCTAGAGTCGACTACAAACCAATGGAGTGGTTATTTCATATAGACTTACTCAAGTCTTAAGTATTATTATCATGATTCTTAGTTGAAAACTATTGCATGAATACGGTTGATAAGAGATATAAACTGCATGAATAAGACAGTATCCAAGTCGAGTAGGGGTGGGTAAACACAATGACTATGTTCCTTACGAACATTATTGAAATTAAAAACTTTGGCCAAAGTAATACATTTATTTTCTACACGCATTGTCGGTTCACTGTATTCGGAATTGCTCATCCTATCAGAAATCATACTTAGCTAGAGGGTATTTAGGGTTGTGTAGTTGATAGAATTGAGTAGAATACAACACTATGTACTTAGAAAAGGCAAATTACAACTGGTCACCTAAACTCTATATTCCTCATGAAGGGAAGGGTCACTTCCTATGTGGAAGATGTGTGGGAGACCGCCGGTCTGTGGTTGGAGGTAAATCACTGGAAAGATGCTCTCTCTCTCCAAGAAGGAGACATGCCAGGACTTGTGATAAAGATGTCAGATATTTAGATGCAATATTGATTCTAAATTTGTATTTGTAATGGTTTTACATTTGTAAACATTGTAAACAAAAAGATAATATGGGTATATTGTATTTTGTAAAAGAAATCTTGTAATTAAAGTTACTTGATTATTTGTTAAATAAAAGAAAAAAATTTCTCTATCTCATTTTTACCTTGTTGAGTTACTTAATAGTAAATTTTGGATTTTACTATGTTTTTAGAACGTGGATGTTACATGAGTTCTTCATTCTATTATTATATGTTGATGACATGCTTGTTGCCAGTACTAGTATGCAGATTGTCAATGGATTGAAGAAACATTTAGCTCTTCATTTCACCATGAAAGACTTAGGGGCGGCGAAAAGGATTCTTGGCATGGATATAATCTGCAATAGGCAGAAGAGGGAACTCAAGTTATCAAAGGAAAAATACATTTTGAAAGTTCTAAATAAGTTCAATATGTCGAATGCCAGGTCTGTTTGTACCCCCTTGGCTAATCATTTTCGTTTGTCTTCTGTTATGTGTCCTTCCACTCCAGAAGAAGAAGATGAAATTGCTGATATTCCATACTCCTCAGCATTCGGCAGCCTCATGTATGCAATGGTTTCTACTCACCTTGATATTGCCCATGCAGTGGGAGTTGTAAGCCGCTTTATGAGTAATCCAGGCAAACCCCATTGGCAAGCGGTTCAATGGATCCTTCGATACCTAAAAGGGACATCTGATTTTTTTCTACACTTTGCTGCAAAGGACACTCAACTATGTGGTTGTGCCGATTCTGACATGGATGGAGATTTCGACAAGAGAATGTCAACTTTTGGTTATGTTTTCACATTCGCCAGGGCAGCAATCAGCTGGGTTTCTCGTTTGCAACTGGTGGTTGCTCTTTCCTCAACTAAAGCTGAATATGTTTCTATTACTGAGGCAGCCAAGGAAATGATATGGTTATAGCATGTGCTTGGTGAGTTATGGTGTAAGCAATCAGATTTTACCCTGTTTTGTGACAGTGCCAGTGCCATTCATTTGGCTAAAAACTAAGCCTTTCATAGCCACACTAAGCACATAGAAATTAAATAACACTTCATTCGTCAAGCTGTTAGTGAAGGTAAACTTCAGCTAGTAAAAATTCATACCAAAAAGAATCCGGTAGATGCTCTGACCAAAGTCATCAAATGAGAGAAGTTCATTTTCTGCAGAGCTTCTCTCAGTCTTGTTCGTCAGTGATTTGTCAATCTAGAGCTTGGGATATCTCTCTATTGTAGTTCTTCTTTGTTGGTGACTGGTCTTCAAGTGTGAGTTTGTTAGGCGGTGAAGCCCACTCACCACTCCACGTGGCCTCTTCTCTATGAAGTATAACAGTCTTGCATTAGAACCTGTTGTAACTTATGAACTATTCGTAACTACTTCTCCTATTTGTTGGAGGTCGCTACTCTTCTTTGTAGTGGGTTGAATGTGTGAGAGTAGTCGGTTCTGGTTTTTGGAGGAACAACCATAGCAAGGCTGTGTGTCTGTAAACTCAATAACAGAGAGTTAATATAAATCTAGCGATATCCCATTCAGTGTGGACATAGCCTGCTATGCAGGTGAAACACAATATATCTTGTGTATGTGTTTTTATTCTGAGTGTGTGTGTCTCTTCTTACTTTGTTTGTTTCATTTCTGCTTTTAAACTCAACAATAGTACCAGCCGAAGGCAGGTACTAATAAAGAACTGATGCAAATACCTTAAAAAGAAAATTAGTTCAAAGTAAATTAATCAACCGCATTTTGGATTGAAGTTGATATAATTAATAAAAGAATTAAAAAATCTCCAAACAATAAAAATATTATGATACAAAATAATTAAAATGACTAAAATAAAAATAGATCTTAGCTCTTTACCACATAATATCACTTTAATCCTATAAATACACATAACTTGTCTCTCCATAATTTTAGATCCCCTTTGTGGGACCCTATTGGCAACAATGAATCCAGCAAGAATTTGTTTTAAGAAATGAAAGTCGATTTATTCTTCCTCGACCCACTCACTGTCCGCTCTGCCTCTCCATATATCTCATTAAATCATGTTGAGTACAACAAATTATCATTTGATTTAACAAAGGCCAACTGGCAAGAGCCAATGAAAAGAACAAATTTTTTAGAATAAATTTTGCAGCAGCTGCAGATGTTTGTGTTGTATTCTTGAAATATATGGGTCTTCTCATGTGTGAATTTTCTGTTAGCTTCATAGAAAGCTTAGTTTGATTATATTGTGTAAGAATCCACATGAAAATATTTTCCGTTTTTCCACTTAGCAGAAATACCGATTCACTTAGGGTTTAAGACTTGAAGTGTGTCTATTTTACTGCGGATGATATTATCATAAGCCTGACAAATCATGATGTAGAACCATTACAGAAGAATCAAGATCATCCCGCTTATTTGCACTAATGCCTTCCATCTCGATCTAGCACCTTCGATTAGGTAATGGGAACTGGAGCTGAATCGTATTTGCTGCTACGAGCAAGAACTATTGGGAGCAGTTAAAGACAGCGAAGAAAGCAACCGTTAACATGTAGCTAACGAAAACAAATGGAGAATCTGTGCAAAATGTCCGTGTTTTTTAAAGATTAAGAGCCAAAAATTTTGAGTTAACTGAATATCCAACAAAACCAGCTATTTGAAGTTTCTCAGGCAATGGTTCTCCTGCTCTGAGTGCCAGATTATCAAACAAATCCGGTGATCTGAAATTTCCGGCCAACATAAATTCCCCTACCCCAAAAGTTTCTGGGCGGATAAGGTCGCTAATTATTTCACAATTGACAGGCGTAGATGTCCTCCAAAGGTCATTTGGAAGAGTTTCGACAATTGTGATTTCCCTCTGGCCCAGAAGCAGATTTTAAGTGAAATTCTAGAAATCCAAAGATGATGAATTAACTTGGATTGGCGACGGTTCAGGTGGCTATAATGTCTCTCAAGGTAATAAATTTCTTTCTACTAGTAGGAAAGCTGATTGGCCCACGCACCTATGCTAGGCAGACCCAATCCTCCCCAAAGCAGGCACGTTCGCTTGGCTGGCCCTCCAGAAGAAGATACTGAGAGGAGATAGGATTGAAAAGCCAGCTTTAGGGACCTCTTTTAAGTGTGTTCTATGTAACAAGAGGGACGAATCCTTGGACCACTTACTTATTCAATGTAATTTTTCTCAGGAATACTGGAGATGGTTGTTGACGCAATTGAATTGTTGTGCTCCTCTTCCAAATACCTTGGTCCAGATGTTTGCTGGGTGGCCAAGGTTGCACCAAGAAGCAACACTTCAGCACTTATGGACGGTTAGCCCTTCTTTACTGATTTGGATGATTTGGAAGGAAAGAAATCATAGAATTTTCAGAGACAAGTCATGGGAGGATCTGTGTTTAGATCTGGAAGTCGACATCTCAGAAATTGTCGCAGCAAAGATCTTAGTGTTAAATTAAATGGAATAATGAAAGCAAAGTGAAATAGAACACATAACAAAGATCATACACACGAGACAACAAATTTAACGTGGTTCACCATAAACTGGCTACATCCACAGGAGCAGGGGAACAATTTTATTATCTCTATATGAAGTGCGAATACAATACATGATAACAACAATACATCTCTCTTATAAAGTAATATCCACAATGGATAAGGAAGACCAAGAGGCAAGAGATTTGGCGGCAGAAATTATGTGTCTTTTGGACTTCACAATCCAACAATCTCCCACTTGAAGTCCACTGATTGCTGCTCACTCTCCTACTCCATTCTCAATGTCACATCTTGACAATGTCGAGAGAAGCTTGGCAGAATTCGAACTTCTCTCAAGGTACAACCTTGGTCAATGCATCAGCCAGATTGATCTTGGTGTTGATCTTTTGAACTTACAACTTGCCTTCTTCAATCATGCTACAGATGAAATGATACCTCAGCTCGATGTGTTTGGTTCTATTGTGGAATGCCGCATTCTTGGCCAAATGAATAGTGCTGTTACTGTCACAAAAGAGTGTGAAAACTTGTTGTTTGGAACCCAATTCAGTAAACAAATGCTGCAACCAAACCATTTCTTTTGCTCCTTCAGTGAGGGCAATGTACTCAGCCTCAGTAGTGGAAAGAGCAACTATTTGTTGCAATCTTGAGACCCAACTGATAGTTACCCCGACAAAAGTGAAAGAATAATCTGATGTAGACCTTCTTTTATCCAAGTCACCCGCCATATCAAAGTCAATGAATCCATGTAGCTATGCAGCTTTCCCACCAAAGCATAAGTCATAATCTGAAATGCCTTTTAGATACCTCAATCTCCACTTCACAACTTCCCAATGAGTTTTTCTGGGATTGCTCATGAATCGGCTCACAACTCCCACTGCTTGGGAAATATCAGGATGGGTGCATATCATTGCATACATAAGACTTCCTACGGCTGAAGAATATGGAATGTTCTTCATATAATCTTGTTCTTCTTGTGTCTTGGGGCACAATGCGGAAGACAAGTGAAAATGATCGGCAAGTGGAGTGCTAACCGGCTTAGCACTTCTCATATTAAATCTATCCAAAACTTTTTCAATATATTTTTGCTGAGTCAATCTGATTTCTTTCTTCTTTCTGTCCCAAATGATGGTCATGCCAAGAATCTTCTTTGCTGCCTCGAGGTCCTTCATTGCAAATTTGTTTCCCAAGTGTTACTTAAAATCAGCAATGACTCTCATGTTGGTGCCGGTAATGAGCATGTCGCCCACATAGAGTAGCAATAAAACAAATTCACTATTTGGTAAAACCTTGTAGTATAAACATGGATCACATTCACAATGTATAAACTGATTCTCCATGATGAAGTTATCAAACTTGATGTACCACTACCTTGGGGCTTGTTTTAGCCCATACAAGCTCCTCCTTAATCTACAAAATGGATTTTCATGCCCTTGCTTGACAAAACCTTCTGGTTGATGCATGTACAATTCCTCTTCTATATGACCATGGAGAAATGTGGTTATGACATCGAGTTGCTCAAGCTCAAGGTCATAAACTGCTACCAAGCCCAAAATAGCTCGAATTGTGTTCATCTTCATGACTGGTGAAAATATCTCATTGAAGTCTACTCCCTTTTGTTGATCATATCCTTTCACAACAAGTCCTGTAGCATTTTGTGCCGCCTTCTTCCTTTTTGATTCTATAGACCCACCAATTCTTCAAAGCTTTGCGATCAGGTGGAAGCCGAACCAGATCCCATGTATGGTTTGCCATTAGTGACTCCATTTCATCCTTCATTGTAGCCATCCACATTTCACTATCTTTTGCATTGCAAGCCTCTCGAAATGTATTTGGTTCTGATAGATCAGAAAGGAGCAATTGATAATCATCCAGCTTAGGAGGAGGTTTCCTCTCCCTGGTAGACCTCCTCAATGGAGGAATTTGTCCCTGTAGTCTGCCCTGTTCATGTGCAGTGCTTTGTTCAATTGCAACATTCCTCTATTTTTTATTGTCATTGTCCTGTATTTCTTTATTGCCTCTCTGTATTTCCTGCAACTCCCTCACTGCTGGCGATTCCCTTGCTAGCTACATGGGAGAAATTGAATGCTTTATTTCAAAATTTATTGGCTGCGTAGCACTTGAAGTGTTCAAAGGATTTAATGAAATTTTCCTTGAATTGATAGGAGGCTGCATAATGGTCATAGGGGATGGCCGATTTAAAAAAACTTGTGTGCCTGTGTTTGACTTACCACCCTCAGCCCATGTGGGTGTATTTCTAACTATATTTTGTGCACCACTATTGTTATTAGTAGATGCTAGAAAAACTTCATCCAAATTAGGCTGCGTGGGAAAAAATGATTGTTCACCAGATGAGCTTTGTCTCTCTGTCTGTGGGTGATGTGTATCCTATAGTTGATAAGGGACTAAATCCCTTCCTACACTTCCATCACTGTGCCAATACCGACATTTGAACGTTGTGCAGGATACAGAACTCCCACTTCATTTGATGACTGAAAATTGCCTCCACTAAAACTATCATCCAACGAAATATATTCTTTTGTAGATGTCCTCTATTCTTGCAAGGCAAGAAACAATTTTTCATTGAAGACCACATCACAGCGGCGAATGATTTGCTTTGCAATAGGATCCCACAACTTGAATCCATATTGCTCTTCCCCATAACCGACAAAGATACATTGTTTGGATTTGAAATCCAATTTTGTTCGCTTCTCCTTGGGAATATGAGCCTCGCAGCCAAAGACCCAGAGGGGATTGTAGGAGATCTTCCTTTCAAACCACTCTTCTTCTGGAATGTCAAAGTCCAGCTTAGTAGACGGACTTCAGTTTATCAAATAAACCACCGTGTTAACTACCTCAGACCAAAATTCTTTACTCAAACCAGCATTAGAGAGCATGCTTCGTGCCCTCTCTAAAATCGTTTGATTCATCCTTTCTGCTGCATCATTTTCTTGAGGTGTAAATGTTACAACCTTGATGTGCTGAATGCCGTTATCTGCACAATAAGTATTAAAACCTAAAGAGAAAAACTCCCCCCCATTGTTAGTTTTTAGACATTTAATTTTTCTCCCAATTTGATTTTCAGCAACAACCTTAAAAATTTTGAATTTTGCAAACACTTCTGATTTTCTGTTGAGCATATAGACCCAAAGTTTATTGGTGCAATCATCTAAAAAAGTTATAAAATAGTTTGCTCCTCCAATGGAGGTTACCTCCATGGGACTGAAGACATCCAAATACACGAGTTCCAAGGGTCTTGACTTCTTGTCATGTTTGGTTTTGGAGAAGCTGGCCCGCCTTTGTTTCCTGTAAATACAATGCTCACATAGCTCTAAATCTGCTGATTGTAAACTAGAAAGTTGGCCTCTTTTGAGCAAGACTTCCATTCCCTTCTTGCTCATATGGCCAAGTCTCCTATGCCAAAGTTCTATCCCACTGTCAACTATAGACATCACAGCTCCCACTTTAGCAGTACATTCGAGCACATAAAGAGATCCTGATTTGCTACCTTTCACAACAACTAAAGCTCCTTTGGTTACTTTCCAAATGTTGGAAGAGAAAGCGATGCTACAACCTTGAGCATCAAGTTGTCCAGCTGAAATCAAGTTCATCTTAAGTTTAGGAACATGTCTTACATTATTGAGTAGCCATTTTCTTCCATTCTTTAGTTGTAGCAATATGTCACTTTTGCTGACTATCTCACATGGCTCATTGTCACTGAGATAAACTTTGTCAAATTTTCCTTCTTGATATGTTTTGAAGGCATCCCGATTTGATGTTGCATGAAAGGAGGCACCGGAGTCTAAAATCCATGAGTCGGTTTTAGCTTCACTTGTTGCCAAGACAAGAGCTCCTCCATCATCTTCAAGAGTCATGTTAACCTCATTTTCTTTTAGTTGTTTTTGGGCTTTCTTGTAACACCAACAATCCTTCTTGACATGTCCATCTTTTCCACAAAACTAGCAACCTTCTTTCCATCCTCTTGACTTTGATCTCTTTGCTGATTTAGATCTTCTCCTATTTTGTTTTCCTTTATCTTGGGTTCTTCCTCTATTGCCTAAACCAAGGCTTTGCTGGATATTTTATTTTGTCCTCTCCTCATGTCTTCATTGAGAAGGGTGGCAGCGACATCATCAAATCTTAACATTGCTTTCTTTTCCTTATCTTCAGATCCTCTTCTCCCAGGTGTTGAATTGTTGATCGTCATCACAACATTATCCCAGTTGTCAGGAAGAGAGCACAAGAGTAGCATAGCCCTCATTTTATCATCAAAATTGATTTCTACATAAACTAGTTGGCTAATTGTAATGTTAAATTTGTTCAAGTGATTTGAAAATCTTTTTCCCTCTTTCATTTTCAGATTGAATAACTTCTTTAACAAGAAGACCCTATTGGTTGTGGATGTCATCTCATGTCCCAAATCTATTTTGCCAAAGTTTCTATTGTAACATTAAATAAGACATTGCTGGACAGTGAGAGGATAATTATAGTAGCTACTTTTTGATCCATCACATCCCATTCATCATCTGTCATCTTCTCTGGTTTTGCTGATTTTCCTTTCAGCATGATAGATAGGTCTTTTTGAATTAGTAGGGCATGAATTTGCAGCTTCCAAAGTCCAAAATTTTGCCCTAAAAACTTATCTATTCTCCACTTGTCCGCTTCTTCCATTTCTTCCAAATTCATCATGAATTTCTCAACCAGCTCCTTGACCAAGCTCTAATACCAATTGTTAAATTAAATGAAATAGCGAAAGCAAAGTGAAATAGAACACACAACAAAGATCATATACATGAGACAACAAATTTAACGTGGTTCACCATAAACTGGCTACATCCATAGGAGCAGGGGAACAATTTTGTTATCTCTGTATGAAGTGCGAATACAATACATGACAACAGCAATACATCTCTCTTATAAAGTAATAGCCACAATGGATAAGGAAGACAAGAGGCAAGAGATTTGGCGGGAGAAATTATGTGTCTTTTGGACTTCACAATCCAACACTTAGGAGATCCCTCTTGAAGGACGTAAGATGGATTAGTTGGGAAGACGTGATGATTAAAAACTGGAAATTGTTGGATGGCATGAAAGGCCTAGCATCTTCCCAATCACTGCCATAGAAAGTTGATCGAGCCAAAGTTAAATGGCAGCCACCATCTGACCCATTTTTTAAAGTTAACTTTGATGGAGCATGTAGGGGCAACCCGAGGCCCTCTAGTATAGGATGCATCATTAGGAGTCTAGCGGGGGGTTCTTTTAGCAGCCAAGGTGGCCAAGCTGCTAGACGGGACAAACGACATTGTCAAGGTTTCAACGCTGGTCCAAGGCCTTCAATTAGCTCTGGATTACAGTTTTTAGGAATATATGGATAGAAGAAGACTCAAACATCATCATCTCGGCCCTGCAGAATAGAAGAGCAGAGAACTAGCTTATTAGATATTTCTTGGAATAGGCTTGGACGTTGCTCGGTCTATTTGACTCCGACCAAATATCCCAATGCTATTGGGAAGATAATCGGGCAGCTGATTGTCTTACTAACTTGGCCATAGATCAATCAGAGTGTTAATCGGTGCTAGATCATTTGTCCTCCCTAGAGTTGGGCCATCTGAAATCTATTTTGGATGCAGATACGGCTAGTGAGGTTCAGGTTCACAGTGCTTTGACTCTAGAAGGGATGTCTCCTCAGGTCACAAATCAGTGTTTTTAAGGGGGTGGGGGGTCTTGGAGGGGGACGTTTGGGGGACCCCATGGGACTTTTAAAAGGGCTATCCAGCATGCCCTTGAGGTGGAAATAGGGGGAGCCTAATGTCATGTCATATTGGTGACCTCCCCACGTCCCCCCCTTTTTTTGGCCAAATGACATTATGCTGGCTAGAACACTGATATGACAGCATAGGATCGAATTTTTCTCTGGAATAACAATTGGCTTCATTTTCCTCACTTTTCCTCTCATTGCTACCATGTGTTCAGCCATCACCTCCATCATCACACATACCGCAACTCTTCTTAAGGATGGCTTTTTGCCCATTTCAAATACTTGGTATTTACTCTGATGGGATGCCTCATTGGATTTTGGCCGCCAACATTTATACCCGCCAAGCTTCATGGTACTTCAGCTGCTCTCCTTTTGTCGTTGCAGGATTCAAAATGACTAAAATTTATTGCTCCTTTGTGACTTTGGATTGGTTTTGATATGGGACATGGCCAGATTTTAGTGCGTACCCATGTGAATTTATGGCTAGTATGTCCCCTCCAGGTCTATATTATAGCATTCTGGAGGGTTCAACTTATTTCATAGTGCCTTTTTTCATTGTCACTTGTCAGCTAATAAGGCTTCTTTCAACCTCCCTCCACTGTCAGCTAGGGTCTTGGTGTGCAGGTTTGGAAGAGTTACGGATAGGGAGGTGGCCAATCACAGGTTTCATTTTTATCCCTTCAAATGGGAGGCAACCATCAAGAGATCTGTGATGATCCTAGACCTAAGCTAAATCTTTGAGATTGACTGTTTGCTCACTCAGTTTGCATTTAGGCACATCTACAACCAGTGGTGGTTAGATGGTTCACCTAAGAGGGAGGTGAGGTGATCAGATGTGGTATGAGTGTTCATTTCTAACTTGTTGGATATTACTTTGGATGCCAAATATGTGCTTCCCATTGCAACATGAATTGTTAATAAGCAACTTTTTTCCATGGATCATTGGAACAGTACCCTCCATAGCTACGATATAATGGTGGGAGACGCTTGGGTTGGTGGCCTCATTCCCATCCACCACCTGCAATCTTCCCTAGCCTTCGAGTGCCTCTACAGAACCATGCAGAGAGGTTTGTGCTGCAGGTACATCAATAAATTGGAGGGAGCAATTAAAGGGCACACCTTTGCTGTCCTTAAAAGAATGAGGGTGAGGTGTAAGGAGATGTTCATAGAAATACACTTCCTATGCTTGCACGCGGTTGACATGGATCTGAAAGGAAGCTAGGTGTGTGGAAATCACTTCCTACACTAATCTAATGAGAAGAGATGTATGCAAATTTAACTTTAATTCTTACAACTGCAGCAACATAGAACATCTAACAGAGATATTGCAGCATTACACATATACACAGAAAGTAGACAGAAGGGAGAGAGACAAGATATATGTGGGGAAAACCCTTATGGATGAAAAACCCCACACTCCAAAACATAGCTCAAATGTATTACAATAAACAATAACATATTACAATACAGTTTCAGAGCCAATGCTATTTCAGGAGTCTTCAAATGTTGAATCTGGAGATATTCCGACAGCATAACAGTACTTGTACCAAAGTTATCTATCTCCCATCCAAGCACCTGTTTATATAAAGTTTACAAGGCAAATATGGAACCTTCTAGAGATGGGCGTCCATCTTGGACTCATGCCCCAAAACCCTCGCCTAAGGACACTTGTCCAACATCCCATCCCAAAGTGGGCACCTGGTCCCAAGATAGGTTATGATAGACGCTCTTACGCACCTTACAGCTGTCATATAATCCGTAATAACTGACATCACTTATAGCTGTAAGAGAATCTGTCATACACTGATTAAAAATATCATATTCCTCTTACAACATGTCATAACCTCCCTTGACCACCCAAAGATGCCTTTCTCTCACCCAAAGATACTCAAGGATACCGTTAATTATTCAAGGGGAAAACTACGGTTGCCAAAGTCACCAAAATTTATCCTGCTGCATATACACAAGGTGCTGACTATGCCAACTCAACATGGGATAAATAAATACAACATTAGGAATTCGCAAAGGTTGAGACACCTTAATTCCCAACAGGATCCCCACTTACTGAGGGACCCAAATGCCATGTAAGTGGACTCAGATCTAGATGATGAACCTCTGCACACCAAGGAAGGGGACAATGGGATCGAGGCAAGTGGTGTTGTAGGCCCGGTGGAGATGAGCACTCGCTAGGTGTCCGTGTTTTCATCAGTCCATGTGTTCATCACTTTTGGTTTTAAACTCCCTATTTTTTATTTTTCTTGATAATTTGTATGAACCAGTGTTGTCTCCTAGCTTGTTTATATGATGGTTTATGTTTTTTGTTTGAATCTCTTGGCCAGATGACTTATTCATGGCTTCTCTATATGTATGTAACATTTTTTGGAATCTTAATATAGTTTGGTGTTCAACACCTTTGTTAAAAAAAACTTAAATTCCCCTACAGATAGCTTATCAGCTAACTACATAGTTACTTTGTATGAAACCTCATGACCAATGTTTAGGAAATCACACAAACAACCAACTGTGACATGCATCCATAATTGCCACATCTAATACACCCAACAACTTAATTTTTTGAAAATTCCACAGCTAATACCTTGTTACATAAAGTTATTAGTGACCATCTACAAACAACCGTAAGTCTGTCATGTCCTTTTTTAAACAAAAATAAAATAAAATTTAAGAACCATAGCCTATTCTCTATTTGTCGTAGGCTAAACAATAAAATAAAAGGAAATCATAATAAAATTTTAAGTTGTGCCCAATTGCTTTATTTTTAATGGGCAACTTAAATATTATTATAGGGTCTACGTAATATTCCAAAAAAAATTCTAGTTTATTCAATATGTATTTAAAAAGGATTTTTAGATATAATTTAAAAGCATTTTTAAATATTTGGAAGAAAAAAGTAAATTAAATAAAAATCATCAATCTGTTTGATTGTGTCATTTCAATTAGTGCTTCCAATTTGGAGTCTGGAGCATTCAAAGATGAAAACCTTTAGTGTTCTAAATGAGGATGAAAACCTTCTTGATTTTCTATAGTTAGATTTCAGGACAGAAACGTCATATCCTTTAAGATGATTTTATTCAAATATCACATTTGGATTAAAAAAGATTGCAGATTTCTGATTTGTTGATTTTGGATCTTCGTTCAATGAGTTATTTCAATTAGTGATTGTAACATCCCGCTACATAACCCCGAAGAGTAAGAGCCAAAAGGGAACAAGATAATTTTTTTTTACATAAGTAGACAACACACATATTCGGTTGCCAATATGATAGATCAATAGCATTCATTTTAAACACCAAAGCAAATGTTCCTAATCCCATCTGATTAAAACATGAATCCATAAGCATAAAATATAGGCAGATACGATACCCACACCGAAATCCGTAATGCAATAAAGGAACATCACATTTCTTCTCATTAAATACAATGATTACAACTTCTCTCCTAAGAAAGTTCAATTACATAAGTGCATATATAATTATAATGATATATTCCAGAATATGATACAAGTATTGAATGGTTACAATAGTTGAATGAAGTAATGGAAAGAGAGATCATCTCCAACTGGTGTTCCAAACCCTATTCACTGGTCCCCAATGGTGGTGGTAACGCCTCCCAACCATGTGGACTCCTAAGAGACCAGCCCACCATTCTTGGAGATAGTCACAAGGCCCAAACGGATGAACAACAACAAGGGGATACAAGATGTCTAGCACTCACATCAGACACAGAGCAGACACGGAGAACAGTGCTTATAGTCAAAGTCATAATATACATGTGTACTCATCTAAGCCATAAGTTAGCTACTACTCACGACCACTAAGGTGCTGCTACTAGAGTGTAATCATATGGAGTGTCATCTTGTGTGCTCGAAGGGATGGCACACAAGGGACCAAGTACCTCTCATACAGATGAGGAGACTCAATCATGCCTGAATCTACGCCCCACAGATGGATAGGCCTTCTCGTTGCATCCTTAGCCTTTACAAGCACTCAAGGCCATGCACGAGGTTTAATTATCTTATTAGTGTTTTTATCCCAATGTTTTAATTTAGTTAGCATTTGTTACTATAACTCTACTACTAGTTCCCCTGGCAGCCACTTACGGGCCCTGGTCTCGTAGAGAGCCACTCCAGACGATCACTCTAATGTCTAGACCAAGTTCATCTTGTGTAACCAACGAGGAATCTAAAATGACTAAAAACACTGAGTCATAAATTTAAACTAGTAAAGATGAAAAATATGATCTACAAGACCCAAACTCTCGTGGGTAGTGTAATATGTTGAAAATGGCCTTTTGCCAGTTAGATCAGTTTTATAATCACTCCCGAGACCCCAATTTAATCACTCTTCACAAAGGAATGCATGGATAATAGAAAAAGCACAGCAAGAAGCATTGCAAGTCTTCTTACAACCTATTTTTGCATATTGTCTACCACTTTTAACATAACAAAAACAAGAATGTTTAAGATAATAACAAAATGAAGATCTTAATTTTCTGACTGGAATGATCAACACAGAGGAGCAATCAATTTGTTTAAGAGCTATAATGAAATTTTCTACGGAGGGGACATCGTATAAAAAAAATGTTTCATCATAATCCTATACATAAATTTTGACAGTTTGTCCAAAATCTCTCCATTCATATATTTCAAAATTTCAATTGTATTTTATAGTTAAAATGTCTAAATATAGCTATACAACTGTCAAATTTAAGCCTTGATAAAAACCATGAGTTCTATTGTAAATATAAACAAATTAGAAACCAACAATTACTAAATACCATATGGTAATTTTCCTCAAAGAACAAACATCACAGACTATAGTGCACTAGATTTAGTGAGACTGTGAGAGGACAATAACATTATTAGAAACTAAATATTTAAAATTTTCAACTGACAGAGAAATGAAAATTCTAAAATATTGATGGCCCTTGTGAGTCACAAGTCATGATACGTGCTATAATATTTTAAATTAATAATTAACAAAAACCAATTAGGTCAAATCCCATCTATATCTTACTACCTAACCAATCAAAGGCAACTACCACATTAAACACATTTATTTTTGTCTATCCGTGCAAATGTATCGTCACCATCTGTGCAGTGCATTTGGCTAAATGCAGAGATTGACCAAACAAAATAGTCAAACATATATCATTCTGAAATAGGCATTACCACTTAACAATTTAGAAATGTTTATCATTTTGAAAATAGACATTCCTAAAAATTCAGAAATGTTATCTTATCGATGCCATAAACCATTTAATGGGGTTTTGATTCTCTGTGCGTCATGAAATCTCAACAAGCATATTTTTAGTTTCTTTGTGGAAGAATGTTGTTTCAATTTTTCTGAGTTTAATGGAAACAGAAACAAACATATATAAGTTTATTATGTTTTTGTGCTAGAAAAATAGAGACAGAGGTAAATACCTCTAATACAAATGCACTCCCCTCCAGACAGCTCACACCCCCTTCAGTGCTCCTCAATCTTGCAGTCTGATTGCTTACTTCAGACTGGTTTGCACTCCTCCTTTCCTCCATAAATGCTGAGTCTTCTCTTTTTAAAAAAAAATCCACCCCAAAACTATGACAAGTTTTTTGATTGTGTCCCCAGTTTCTTTTGTGTTTTATCTCTCAAAACAGAGAAAGTTTTTTTTTACTCCCACCAAATTTAGAGTCTCGCAAGCCGGTAGCATACTAAAGGACCAATTCCGTCAACAATATATGCCCAAAAATGTGAATGGGGAAATTGTGGGTGTTCCAACAAGTTTTTGAGTGGATGTTCACCATCCCAAGCCATCAATTCATTTACCTAATGCTCAGATATTTTCATCTGTAGCATTAAAACCAACTCCAACACCTAATAGCCACGACCCCCTCTATCTAATAGCTCATTGATGGTTTTAAAAGCCTCTCTAACATGAGGTGTTGACTCATCTAGTTCCAATCCCCTATGTTGCCCTCAAAAGATATTTTGTAGCATTCAATTTTCACCCACTTCCTAGATATTTTCTACACCCACTTTCCTACTAGCTTGCCATGCCATGGCCCTCTCAAAAAAAAACTTGGTCAAAACAAGTTGTTACATCCTACCCCCTAGGACTAGGCTTACTCCTGGAAGCCTGCAACCGCTAAGATGCATCCAAAGCACACACTAGTCCAAGAAACTTGATACAATCAAAGGAAGCCAAGGAGAAAATTCTCAACAAATAGACTAGCAAACTACACATGACCATAAGGTAATCTAGATGGTAAGACCACAACATAGGAACACTACACTAACCAGGTGCAGTGGACTTAGGTAGGGTATAGGGAATAGGGCCTGCGACTATCTCCAATAACCACCATCGAGGATAATAAGAGTACGCTCAGGCTTGTGAATCCAGGCGGAGTCGATACTTAGTACCTACAACACTCCAAACACACATCAAGGTACCTATGCATAAATATACATCATATGCCCAGAGCAACAACAATCATGTAAGCATGAAATCCATCATAAGTAATAATAATGTCCACATCATAATAGTATCGAGATTGCACATCACTGGTGCCAATACAAAATAATAACAAGATGCATAATCCAAAATAAAGTATACAGTCATCCAAGTCCATCAAGATAAGAAAAACATAATACAAGCACAGGGGTCATTACATCCCCTAGAAGTATGCAAAAAGACATGGATAAAGGTCTCTCATCCTCATCACATCTTCCCAAGATGCTGAGGACTCACCATCAGGATCCCATTGGACCCTTACCTACTCTATGTCCTGACCCCTGAGGGTCAACCTCTGATGCTGAAGGATGCATACGGGTTCCAAAGAAAGCTATCCGTCCGCCTTGACCTGCAAAGCAGTCCAATCAAGAACATTGGTCACATTAGGAATATATTGTCTAAGAACTAAAACATGGAACACATTGTGGATGCATGATCGACTCGATGGTAATGCAAGGCAATAGGCAATAGGACCAATCCTCTCAAGGATCTCAAAAGGTCCAACAAAAGGAGGTTCCAGTTTCGAGCCTTTCCCATAATGAATTGGGCTCTTCCGCAGACGAACTCTGAGAAACACACGATCACCCATCGAGAAATGATGATCCAACCTATGGGCATTGGCATACTTCTTCTGCCAATCCTGAGTTGTAGCCAACTACTCTCTAATCCGTACTACCTACTGCTCCATATCCTGAAGCATCTCCGGACCAAAAATAACTTGATCCTCTAAGCGATCCCAACTCAACGGAGTGCGGCATGGCCTACCATACAAGGCCTGGAAGGGAGACATATCATGAGAACTGTGATACCCATTGTTATAAGCAAACTCAACTAGGTACAAACAATCCTTCCAATGAGACTGCTGATCCATAACATACATCTGAAGCATGTCCTCTAAGACTTGATTAACCCACTCTGTCTGTCCGTCAATCTCGGGATGGTATGCAGAGCTGAAATTAAGCTGAACTCCCAAAGCATGCTGAAGAGAAGTCCACAAAGTTGAAGTGAACACTGGATCACGATCATAAATGATCCTATGAGGAATACCATGTAGATGCACAATATCCTCCATAAACACTTGAGCTATGGACACAGCAGTGTAGCAAGATCTCATGGGTGAGAAATGTGCCACCTTGGACAACTTGTCCACTATGACCATAATAGCATCATGACGACGCGAAGACATAGGTAGCCCCACTATAAAATCCATAGATATCATATCCCACTTCCATCTAGGGATGGAATGAGGCTGCAACAATCTTGCTAGGTGTGAATGCTCTTCCTTAACCCACTGCCACTCAAGACATCGAGCCACAAAATCAGCAATATCTCATTGCAAACCTACCCAATAAAACAACTATCAAGGATTGGCATGCATCTTCGTGACACCTGAATGAGCTGAATAGGGTGCACGATGGGCTTCTGACAAAACCAAGGAACGAAGATCACCAGAATCTAGAACATAAATACAACCAAGATGTCGCAAAAGTCCATTAGGCTCAAGTGAGAAACCTACAAACCTGCCCTCAAGGACTCTCCCAGACTCAATCTCTGCTCTCACCTCCTGATACCAAGTATCACTTGGAAGTGACTCCAAAATATGGCTCTGCAAATCCATTCCAAGAGAAAAAAGTGAAATCTCATGTCTCCTCCTACTCAAGGCATCCACAACAACATTCTCCTTACCCTAAATGTAGTGAACCTCGAAGTTGTACTCATAGAGGAACTCCATCCAACGGCGCTGCTGAGCATTCAAATTTGGCTGGGTGAAGATATATTGCAAACTGCAATGATCACTATGCAACTCAAACCGATGTCCCTAAAGGAAATGTCTCCAACCCACAAGCGCATGGACAATAGCCACTAACTCCAAATCGTGGGTGGGGTAGTTCAACTCATGATCCTTGAGCTTATGAGACTCATACGCAATCACTCGTCCCTCTTGCATGAGAACTGCCCCCACACCCTCCAATGAAGCATCGGTGCACAATACAAAATCACCTATAGGATCTGGCACTACTAGGATAGGTGCACTAGTCAGCTACTCCTTAAGAGCCTGAAACGCTGACTTACACTAATCTGACCACACAAACTTCTTCCATTTCCACTAAAGAGAAGTGATGGGATGGGCAACTCGAGAGAAATCTCTCACAAATCGGTGATAGTAACCTGCCAATCCCATGAAAATGTGAACCTTGGTCACATTCGTTGGTGTTGGCTAATCCA
Organism: Cunninghamia lanceolata; assembly: GCA_027924645.1. NCBI lineage: Eukaryota > Viridiplantae > Streptophyta > Pinopsida > Cupressales > Cupressaceae > Cunninghamia > Cunninghamia lanceolata. The sequence continues at coordinate 15,522,535 of BSBN01000112.1, read as the reverse complement.
CAATAGCCTGAATCTTAGAAGGATCCATTGAGCTACCTTCTCTTGAGATGATGTGACCCAAATATCTCACCTCAGTCTTGAAGAACTCACAGTTGGCCAAATTGCCAAACAACTGATTATCTCACAAGCACTGCAACACTTGCCGTAAATGGCCTTCATGCTCTTCCATAGTCCTTGAATAAATCAAAATATCATCAAGGAACACAAGAACAAACTGGTCAAGATAGGTGTAAAACACCCCATTCATCAAACTCATGAAAACTGATGGAGCATTGGTCAACCCAAAAGGGACAACCATGAACTCATAATGCCCATAGCGTGTACAAAATGCTACCCAATGAATGTGTACCTCTTGAATGCGAAGCTGATGGTATCCTAACTTCAGATCTATCTTGGAGAACACCTTGGCTCCCCTCATCTGATTGAACAAATCATCTATCCGAGGCAACGGGTATCAATTCTTCACCATCACTTTGTTCAACTGGCGATAATCAATACACAAGCGAAGAGATCCGTCTTTCTTGTTCACAAAGATGATAGGTGCTCCCCAAGGGGATACACTAGGATGAATGAAACCCTTCTCCAGTAACTCCTCTAACTACAATCGCAACTCACCCAACTCCTGAGTAGTCATGCGATATAGTGCCGGAGAAATAGGCTCCGCCCCAGGAATGAGATCGATACAGAAGTGTATGTCGTGCTTAGGCAGCATACCTGGAATATCACTCAGAAAGACATCTGTAAACTCTTGAAGAATAGGATGATCATAAAGAGATACCTCCTGAATCCCACCCTCAGCAAGATCACTAACTAAAATAGTGAACATTTGACAACCTTTCCGCATGGCACACTTCAGCTGCATAGCTGAAATCACACAGACAGAAATGGGTCTCTGAACCCCAACTAACTCAACATGCTCCCCAACATCATCAACACACTAAACTGACTTACACCGACAATCTATACTGGCTAGGTGGGTCTCCAACCAATCCATGCCTAAAATAATCCTGTAGGACCCCAAAGGCAACACATGAAGATCCACTGTGGTAGTGAAGGTGCCCAAATCCAACACACAACCACAAACAAAGGAGTCTACAACCACCTTTGATCCAGTAGCTACCTCAATCTGCTAACTAACGTCTTGCCTTGCCACCACGAGTCCACAACACTCCATGAGAGAAGGAGAAATGAAAGAATCTGAAGCTCCTGAATCAAACAAGATAGATGTGGTAATCCCACATAACACACCTGACTACTCAACTACAGTGCCCTGATGCTCATTTTGACAGTTATCAACCACCAAAAAACTCTATGTGATCTGCCAGCCTCACCTACTGTAGGCTCTAAAGTAGCCTGTCTCTGACTACCTCCAGCCACTGATCTCTGAGGACATTGAGCAACTATATGACCATGCTGCCCACAAGCATAAAAACCACCCCTGCCAAAACCTCGGCCTAAAAATGGTGCACGTGACTACTGGGATCCACCACTCCTAGAACTCTATTGCACACTCTGAAAACTCTATGACAGACCAATTTGCTGCCTACTCTGAGAGCGATGATGTGAACGATCTCTAGCAAATGGAGTACCAGGGTTCTACCCACTCTGCTGAGACTGAGCAGGCCTATGCCTCTGTTGGTGACTGTGTCTAGGAGGTGTAGTATGTGATATAGATGGTCCAGCTCCCTGAGACTATGTACCCCAAGCAACTGATCCTGAAGGAGGGGCACTACTAATCTGAACACCTACCTGACCACCAAAACCTCTAGTCAAATTATCCTCTATCAACCTCGCCTTCTCCACAGCAACCTATAAGGTCTTCGACTCAAACACACAGACACCACCACCGATACGGGCATTCAAACCCCTAATGAAATGCCGTACTAACATCGACTCATCATCAGAAATGCTAGCATATTGCTTTAGCTCAAAGAAGTGGTGCTCATACTGATCTACTGTCATAGTCAACTAACAAAGTTCATGGAACTCATCAGCACATCTCTGTCAATAGTAATCTGAAAGAAATCATGCATGAAACCTCTCTAAAAATAGTCCCCATGACATGGAAGCAATGTCTAGGTGAAGTTTCTGCTCCTCTACTCTCCACCATGTAGATGCAAAACTTCTAAGATGCATAAGGGCACATTGAGCTCTAGTATTGCTACTATAAGGATGCATAGCAAAGCATCAATCAAGATCAATCAACCAAGTCTATGCCTCGGTACCTATACTAGAACCATCAAAAGTAGGGGGATGAGCCCTAAGAAGATCCCTCATGTGACCTGTAGTAACATTGTCTCCATCCACCCTATCCCTCACAACAACTACTCTCGAATGATCCGGACTACGAGAACGCTCACACTCAGCTCCAGTATCCTGACCATCCTAACGAGAAGGGTGTGACTTAGACTCATGAGATACCTCTTGACGAGGTCCTAATCGGTCCAAAATCTGCTATAAAATAGCTAAAAACATGAGCACCCCCGAGCCCTTCGGCTTGATTCTCAATATGCGGTTCCTCTTGATGCTCACCCTGATTGCCTTGATTTCCCTGATTATCCTAATTGCCCTAATTGGCATCATGCTGGGTGCTACGTCGAAGAGCAGTGGCTATACCTCTAATTCTACCTCTAGCTCTACCCCTAGGAGGCATCCTAAAGGAACAAAGAACACATCAAAATAGATCATCACAAAGATGACCTAAGCACCATACTAAGGCATGAAAGCATAATAGCATGACTATAGAACAATATAACAAGCTCACACCACACACGTCAAACATAGCAAAACATAGAAGGTTCAAGTACGCCAGAGCTCCCAGTGTGTGAACATGGGCTCTGATACCAGATGTAACATCCCACTACGTAACCCCGAAGGGTAAGAGCCAAAAGGGAATAAGATATATTTTTTTTAACATAAGCAGACAACACACATATTTGGTTGCCAATATGATAGATTGATAGCATTCAATTTTCACCCACTTCCCAGATATTTTCTACACCCACTTTCCTGCCAGCTTGCCATGCAACGACCCTCTCAAAACAAAACTCAGTCAAAACAGGTTGTTACAGTGGTGTTTGCATTTCAGTATGTTGAGAAGTTTGTCAGTATGTCAATATTTAGTGTTGTATATTAGTATAGTTGTGCAGCCACCCTTTGTAATAAATTGATAAAATCAAATACATTGTGGCACAACTAATTTATATGTTCATTATATGTGTTTAACATTAAATATTATTATATTTGATGTCTCAATTTTTTTTTTAAATTTTCTGATTTTTGGTACTTTTCTAGATGTTCCAAACTAAAAAATAAATACTAATAGCCATTGGTAAGAATTGTTGACAAACTTCACTCAAATGATACCAAATTTTGGAAATTTCAACATGAAATCAGCTATCACATTCTTACATTAGATAACCTTCCAAACCAAGTTGATGAACAATTGGTTAAATTGGAATTAGTCAAACTGGAAAATACATTATAAGATATATAATATAAATAGCTATGTAGCATCAGCACTGATATGATATTCAAATAAAATAACAATGTATCAGGTTTGATAAACAGCCACCAGTTACACAAATACAGTCTGCACCTTATGTAATCTGCACAAGTTATTATGAACCAATCAATTTACAATGCTCACAAATTAACCCCGGGTGATCTCTTTAAGGCAGAATTAGCTGCTAGCAACACTTCACACCCTCCTCACCTCTAATTTATGCTCATAACAGTCCCAATGTGAAGGATGCATTAGATAATAATTGGCAAATCCAAGTATGGATTGACCACTAGATGTAGGAGGTTGTGATTTATTAGATCAAACCCTGTTTTGGGTGTGGTATAATGTTGGTAACCTGCGATGTAAATGGAAACCTGAACTCCTTTTTGTTGGTCCCATGTATGGCGAGTGATAATGTACTGTGTGGCTGTACAATAGATGACAACCAAATAAAATATGAAATATGTAATCCACCACTGGTTAGAGGACCCATTGACCCTTGTGCTTTGTATCATAAATTGGCTGCTATAAAACGAGGTGAGGGAGAGCTGATTGATAATTTCAATGACAGATTCCAAAAAGGCCTACTCTAGGCTAGTAGCCCCTTATACCGTGGATGATGATCCCTTGTTGGCTATGTACTATGTAGCCTTGGATCCTTTAACTACCATGTTTGTCAAAAGAAAACTTGACATAGATTCAATATCCAAAGAGTACAAAGAGGAAGCCTCAGTGAACCAAGAGATGAGGCATATGACTTATAGCCCATTTGTTAATGGAGGGAATTTTGGGGTGCAAAATCAGGCACAACCATGGAATGGAGCCCCTATGCATCACACTCCCTTATTAAATTCGGTTCCTTCTTACACACCTGTGTATTGTCCTACCCCAATCCAAGCCATAACTCCTTACATGGGTAGGACTTCCAATAACAGTCAAAATAATAGTCAGCCTTTCTTCCAACCTCCTAGGGATACAACTATGGCAAAAGCACAGGAGGATAGGGAAGAGATCAAAGAGATCACTACACATTTGAAAAGTTTAACCACCGAAGTGACACAACTAAGAAATGAGAACCTCTATGGAAGAGGCAACCAAAACTACAATCAACATCAGAATCACAACCAAGGCCAAAATCAGAACTATAGTTTCAATTAAAATCAGCAATACAATCAGAACCAAAACTATAATCAGCATCAGGGCCCCAACCAGGGGCAACCAATGCAAAATAGAGGGCCAGTGATAGATAATAGGACCTGGGGCAATAATAATAGAAATCAGAATCAACCTAGGCCACCCAAGACATGGAACATTGGGCCCAACAACAGTACTCTAGCTTCTCCTTTTGAGAACATAGATAATCATGATGCAAAACAAATGGCTAGAATCCAAATGGCCAGTAAAGCACCCAAAAATTGGTGTAGATTTCACAATACCAATGCCCATGCTGAGCACAACTGCCCACAGTTCCACTTAGTAGCTAGCATTTTTAATATAGATGTCCAGCCTCCTACCTCTGAATTTCTCATTCCCAAGGGTAATGAGGTAGTACCCTCAGGATATGACACAGCATTAGTCTGAGAAACGTTTACTTTTGCAACTGCAGAAGAGAAAGAGAATGAATTGCTAGAAGATGGACCATACTGTTGTGAAAATCTTTATCCTGAATCAGCCTTTGTGTTAAATGCTTTTCAGTTTCCCTTTGAATCTGAAAATGAGGTATTAACTGAAACAGAAGAGGTGCAGGCCTTTCAATAGACAAATAAAAACCACACCTACAATTTGAGGAACAACCCTAGGCCAGGAGGACCTTTCACCACTTCCATTCCCCCGAATAACTTTAATACACCCCCAGATCAGAATACCAGCAACAATCCTACCATACTTAAAGCTAATCAGCACACAAATAACGGAACAGCAGTACAAAAGGATCAAACAAGTAAAACTGAAACAATAGGGACAACAAGATTAATGAGTTACTTGTCAGAGGAAATAAAGAAAATTAAGGTCAGTATACCTCTAAATGAATTATTGAAGACCCCAGGGATCAGAAATGCTTTTATAAAATCTCTGGATACATCCATGATAGACGAGGTTTCTGCTGATATAACTGTTCTTAATAGAAATTCACTGCCTAAAGAGAAAAATAAGAAAGTTGAGCACCCTTCAAATACAAATGTAGTAATACATGTAGATAAGAGGGATACTCCCCCTTTCTTGTTAACTGTTAGATTGTGTGGGAAGAATATACACAACTGCATGGTAGACTCTGGTGCCTCAGCCAACGTAATGCCCTTAGGAATATGTAAAACTCTCAGGCTGACTCCCACCAAATCTGCCAAGGTTGTCACACAATTAGATAAGACTGAGGTTAGCATGATAGGAGAACTCATGAACATTCAAATGCAATTAGCTTCAGACCCTAGGGTAAGCCAAATCATTGATATTCAAGTAGTGGATATACCCGTAAATTATTGAATGTTGCTGAGTAGGGATTGGTCCAAGACATTAAACGGATATATGGCCACTGACTTTTCACATATGTGGCTACCTTGGAGAGGTGTCCCAAACCAGATTAGAATAGAGGCAGAGCCCAGGATGAAACATATGATAACAGAGTATAATCAAACTAATGAAATATTATATGCTGCTGTTGAACCTGGTGTCTATAGAATTACCAACAATGGGGTGCACATTGAAGAGATCATGATGTTAAACATAAAAAAAAATGTGTCAGCAATAGGACAGCATTATTCATTGAGTCTGATGGAAATTCTTCAGATGAAGAAAACAATGCAATAGAGAAATTTGGTCATGCCATTAGACAAGAGGTGGAAGAGTGTGTTAAACACAATTTGCCAGCCCAATGTAAATTGTATTAAAACAGGTGTAGAGTCCATGATAGGCAACATTCTGAGGAGAGTTGTGAAATATGCAAAGACATCATTGAATATGAATACAAAAAATGCATAGGGAGGGTAGAGTTACAAGAGGAAAATGAGAATCCTGATCAAACACAGAAATATGTTCAAGATGATGTAGATGCCTTGATTCCAGATTTAGGAGAAGAAATAAGGGACAAGGGTAGTTGTCTTTCTGATTTACCAAATGGAAATACACATATGCAAGTTAACCAAATAGAAAAACCCATGAATAAAAAGGACAACACCCCACAGATGATAAAAGAGACAAAGCATGCCAAGATAAAAGGTCAGAAAAGTAAAGATGGCATGTGGACATTAAAATGTGATGGGTCCAAATCAAAACAGGGCATAGGTGCAGGTGTTGAACTCATAGATCCTCAGGGTAAATCACACCTAGCAGCATATAGATTACAATTTTCCTGTACTAACAATATTGCTGAATATGAGGTCCTAATTTTAGGACTTGTCATGGCCATCAAGAAAAGGGTGAAAACAATCAGAGTATTTTCAAACTCTGAATTAGTAGTTAGACAAGTGAGGAAACTATATGCCTGCAATTACAAGAAAATGATTAGTTACAGACACAGAGTATGGGGTTTAATAGATGCGTTTGATGCTTTCAACTTAGAGCATATCCCTAGAGAGGTGAACCACAGGCCAGATGCACTAGCAGTTGCTGCTAGCACATTAGAACCATTGACATTGTCAGGATTGAGACGATCTACTGTTGAGCTAGTTAATGTGCCCAGTATACCAGACAACGTTACACACTTTTAGGTATTTGGGGGGATCAGCAAATTATTGATATTCTGACTTGTAATGAGGCATTTGAGGCTCAAGTCATTGATGAGCAAGAAAGGCCTGAAATAACATGGGACGAAGAGGATATAATCAACTTGAAGAGCAACTTCTTACCCAAAGGAGTAATTGAATTAGAACATATCTTTGACTTCGATGGAGTAATGAGACAGAAGGACTTGCCCAAAACAGAAGGGGGTAAGTGCAATTTACATAACTTAGGAACAGAGCAAAATCCACAAAATGTACTAATCAGAAAGGCTTGCTCTGAGAAAATTAGAAAAGAGGTTTTAGATGTTCTGAAGGATTATAAACACATCATAGCATGGATGTGTGAAGACTTGAAAACATTTGATGAGTCTATCATAACTCACGTAATACCTCTAAGACCAGAGGTTAAACCATTTAGGCAGAAACAAAGGCCTGTGAACGCCATTTTGGAGCCTTTAATCTTTGAGGAAGTTAAAAAATTGCTGTTTGCTGGAATAATTTTCCCAGTCAGACATTTAGTCTGGGTAGCTAACTTAGTACTAGTGAGGAAGAAAAATAGAGACATCAGGTTATGCGTAGACTTTAGAAATTTAAACAAAGCATCTGAAAAGGATAATTATCCTCTTCCTTCGATAGACGAAGTGTTGCAAGTAGCAAACGGGGCAAAGATGATGTCTTTTTCAGATGGTTTTTCAGGTTATAACCAGGTCTTAATTGATAGAGAAGATAGACTAAAAACCACCTTCACTTGTAAATGGGGAAATTATGCATATAGAAGAATGCCTTTTGGTCTGATCAATGCAGGTGCCACTTTTCAGAGAGCCATGGACATTGCATTCTATGAATTATTAGGTAAGTGCATTGTTGTGTATATGGATGATTTGACTATGTATTCCAAGGATGCATCCACTCACGCTGAAGATCTCAGGAAAATACTCAAGCGATGTGAAAGGTATGGGATTTCCCTTAATCCTAAGAAATGTATATTTGGCGTAACTGAAGGTAAATTATTAGGCCATGTCATTTCTGAAGATGGAATTTTGATTGATCCGGATAGAATACAATCCATAAAAAATTTGCAAATACCAAACAGTAGGAAAGAGTTGAAATCATTTTTTGGTAAAATTAACTTGGTTCAGAAGTTTATAATAGGTTTTGTAGAGATCGTGCAACCGTTAAATGCCATGTTAAAGAAGGATGCGTAGATGGAATGGACGCCTATGGCTAGGTCTGCATTCAAAGATATCAAGGAGGCAATTTCTAATGCTCCTGTATTGGCAAGTCCAAACTACACAAGCCCATTTTACATCTACTCCTTTGCATCTTCTCATTCAGTCGCGGCTGCCTTGACACAAAAAGGTGAAAACAATGAAGAAAGGCCCATCGCATTTATGAGCATGCCTCTGAAGGATGCACAACTGAGGTATCTAGACACCAAGAGACAAGCATTTGCATTAATGAGGGCTATGAAAAAATTCAAACACTACATTCTGCGTAGCCAGGTCAAAGCCATAGTGCTAGACGCAGCAGTAAAGATGTTGCTAATGCAGAATGAACCTGGAGAAAAGAGAGCCAAATGGATCACCATGCTGCAAGAGTTTGACATGGAAATCATTCCCATGAAGCTGGTCAGAGGGTAGGCGTTGGTGCAAACAATAGCAAATACGGATCTAGATTTGATAAAATAGCAATACGTATTAGATTCCCAGAACGCATCAGACTGGTATGATGATTTAAACACCTTCTTGATAGCTGGAAAGTACCCAAATAGAATGAAAGCTACTCAGAGGAGAGCTTTGAAGGTTAAAGCACAAAAATATATGGTGCAAGGAGGTCTTCTATTTAGGAAGAACCATGATGGAATTTATCTGAGATGCCTAAACAAAGCTGAAGCAGATAAAGTGTTGACAGAACTACATGACAAGTACGGAACCGGCCATGGTTCCCATCTAGCTACAACACACAAAATACTGAGTGCGGGCTATTACTGGCCCACGATGTTCAAAGATACTGAGAGTCACATCAAAAGTTGTCACACCTGTCAGACTACAGCAGATAAAGGGAGAAATCAGGCCAATCCACTACAACCTGTGATTGAATCAAGACCGTTTGCACAGTGGGGCTTGTATTTTATTGGAGTCATCAATCCCCCATCTTCTGTAGGACACAAATTTATACTAACGGTAATAGACTATTGTACAAGGTGGACTGAGGCTACCTACTACAAATTCTCCATAACTGAGGTAGTTATCAAGTTTTTTGAAGAAAACATCATCACCAGGTTTGGAACTCCCTATTCATTGGTATGTGATAATGGTCTTGCTTTCTCTTCTTTAAAGTTTTCTAAATGGGCATTTGAATACGGGATCATTTTAAGGTTTTCTTCAAATTATTACCCTTAAGGTAATGGATTGGCTGAATCAATGAACAAAATCTTATTAGATATAATCAAAAGTTGGTTGCAAAGAATCCTAGAGAGTGGAATACCCTGTTAAGATATGCATTATGGGTAGATAGGACCAAGTTTAAGATAGATTTAGGTAGCACACCTTATCATATAGTTTATGGGACTAATCCCATACTTCCAGTAAATCTGAGAATACCAACCTGGAAGTTTGCCAATGAGTATCTAGGCTTTGATGACCATAGGGAAGCCAGAATAGTACAAATGCTACAATTAGACGAGAAAAGAGGTCAAGCCATTGAGAAGTTTGCCAAACACCAAGTGGTTGTTAAGAGGTGGTTTGATAAAAGGGCAAGAGTCAAAACATTTAGGATATCAAACTTAGTGCTGTGCTGGGACAAAGCACATGAAAGGAAAGGAAGCCATGGAAAATTTGATAAACTATGGCTAGGTCCATTACAAGTCTTAGAGATAATAGGAGACAATACATTTAGACTTAAGACCTTGACTAGAGAAGACGTGCCATTGCCAGTTAATGGCCAACATCTGAAACACTACTTCTAGGCTTGAGGTAAAGGGCAGCCCATTTTGGTGTAATATAGTGTAAGTAATGTCCAGTTCTTCTTTTGCTGTTTTCTTTTTTGGGTTGGCTATTTGTATAGTTTTGTTTTCTGTTTGTTGTTTTGTTTCTGTTTGTATAGTGTTGTTTGTATAGTCTCCTTTTGTACAATTTTTTCTATTTTTTTGCTTTTTGTACAGTCTGTTTGGTTTGGTTTGTTGTTGTCTCCTCAGCAGGGATCTTCATTTTACTTTAGAGTATTAAGGAGCAAACTAGCAACCATCCAAAACAGTATAAATTTAGGATATTCAAGTTAATTATTTGCAATTTGTGCATAACCTTGTTGTGACTGTCATGAATGTAGAGAGTTATTTATCTTCTGAAATTTCATATTCAATAAATGTGATTGAGAATTCGAGGCAAGTTTCTCATGATGACACACCTAAAATCCTTGGGTTTGTTGAACCTACCAGTGTAGATATTAGGTGAAAAATCAGAGGTCACCCTTGCTACCATTACAATTCTCAGCCTAATTTCAGCAAGTGTCCACTCCTTGCATCATAAAGCTACAAATTGCTATATCTTGTGAAATCTCTTTCAAAATCAGAAAATAAAAAATAATCATAATAAAAAAATAAATAAAGCAGATTATACTGAAAATCTAGATTAAGCCATCTAAGTAACTCTACCGAGGCTATAGATGCTCACTGGCAGTGGGGCTCTACTTAGGAGAATTGTAATGATAACCCTGCTGGGGCTATAGATGGTCGCTGGCAGCAAGGCTCTATCCGGTTGGCTATGAGGGAATATCCTCACCTACGTAGGCTAATGTCAATCACTGGTTTGTTCAACCGATCTTCAAGATGAGGCTTATTAATCACGTGCACACAATTAAATTGAAAATGAAGATTCATGCACCCTTATTGAATGCCTTAGGTCTCAAGTTGAATAATAATTTATAAGATGGATAGTCAGAAGTTATGCATTTATTTCACTTAGTTTTCTTGGAGGCCTTGAATTTAGTTGTTTTGTTTGGTTGCTAGTTGTTGTGATGTTCACATCATGCCCCATTTTACTCCTTAGCAAAATAGGGACCCCTGCTGTGGCTTTGTTTTTTGCTTCTGTTTTTGTGGGTCTATCCTTGGTGGTAAGGGAAAAGAGGGTGAAATTTGCAAACCTTGATAAAATTAGTGAGAAAATGCATTTTGAGTGCCAGTACATGGTATGGTTGGATTCCTTGTCAAAAATGAGTCAGGGTTGCTTTTTGAATCATCTAAAAATTTGCCATATTTTGCAAGGTATGCCTATTTTGGTAAAATGCACTGCATGGTTTAAATAGTGCAAGGTTTCAAATGTTTCATAAAAAAATTCCTAAGTGTTTCAAACAGCTACACAGAGCGTGCCACGTGTCACACTCCGCATGAATCTCATTGTGTTGTAAAAAGACCAACATTGAACCTTGAGAAGTTTCTTATTGTTTCCTAAAGTTTCTAGAGTCACGCAGAGCGTGCCACTTGTCACCTTCCGTAGTGAACCCCTTTAAAGACTTAAAACCATCCGTGGGCTGCTAAAATTTCTAAATAGTTTCTAAATGTTTCAACAGTCACATGGAAGGTGCCACTTGTCACCATCCGCAATAGCCCCTTTAAAATTTAAAAAAATCTGCGGCCTTCGAAGGTTTCTTAGAGTTTCAAATGGTTGTGCAGAAGACGCCACGTGGCACCTTCCGCCATTGTTTCCTTAAGGTTTCTAACAGTTGCAACAATAGCACGGAGTGTGCCATGTGTCACTCTTCGCAGGTCCTTCTAATAGTTTCTTAAAGTGTTTCAAAGGTTGCGCGGAAGACGCCACATGGCACCTTCCGCGATAGTTTCAAAAAGTTTTGCAGTAGTTTCAAAGGATTTTCCAAAGCTCCGCGGAGTGTGACAAGTGTCACTCTCCACAAGACCCTCAATGGTTTCAAATAAGTTTCAAAGCTCCACAGAGTGTGACAAGTGTCACCCTCCACAGGTCCCTCGACAATTTCTAAAAATTTCTAGGGTTCTTTGGAGAGTGACAGGTGTCACACTCTAAAGGATGACCCACCAAGCCCCTTAAGTTTCAGGCAGTTGCGCGAAAGACACCACATGGCGCCTTCTACCAACAGTTTTAAAAGGTGCCCCGACGGTTTCTAAAGGTCAAAATAGTTGTGCGGAGAGTGACAAGTGTCACTTTCCGTGAGAGTCTCAAAAGGTTTCGGGAGAGCTTCCGCAAGTTTCTCAGTAGCCCCTAGCAACTGCGCGGAAGATGACACATGTCTTCTTCTGCATGAGTCTAAAGAGTTTCAATAAGTTTTGAGATAGCTTCAAACACTCATGGAGCGTGCCAGGTGTCGCCTTCCGCATAGAGAAATAGTTTCATAAGCCCCTCGTGCGGAACACGCCACGTGTCTCTCTCTGCGGGCACCGTTTCTAATAAAAGGTAGATAAAGGGGTCATTTTTTGGCCAGACACAGGAGGTCAGTGGGAAATCTTTAGGGCCCACCGATGTGGTTTTTAGGCACCGATAGGTGGGAAACATTTAGCGGTAGTTTTTTTTAGGGTTTTTGACACACTTTGACCCTATGTATTCATCATTTCTGGTCTGTGATGGTTGACTCGGTAACTTTTTTGGCACAGTATGAATGTATGAAAGCATTTTTTGCAGATTTTGTCCTGATAGCCATGATTTTTGCTCAGCCCCACTTGGATCTAACAGATGTTTCGAAAGTGGTTATTTAATAATCAATGGTATTTATTGTTGGTCTATTTTTGCAGGTCAGCAGCTGGAAGAGGAAGCTGAAACTTAATGGCAATGATGTCTTGGAAGGAGAATCTGATTTTAGAAGCAAAGAGAAGATGAGGATGAAGTGCAGAAAGTCAAGGGACATCAATGAGAAGGCCCAAAATGCAAATAAAACATGATGACGGTAGGTTGCAGAATTTACTTCTGAACTGCCAGGGTTTTAGAAAGAGGCATATTTTCACCCAGATTTAACACATATTTGGAGATATTTTTTGAGAAATTGGTTCACCTGCATTTAATGCTGTAACCTAGGGTTTGAACCATTGCTTAACCATTAGGGTTTTGGGTTGTATTGAGGACAATCAGAAAGTCTATATATTGTGCCTTAATACATTGTAATACTTACACAGGGGCTACATAGAGATTTGTAGCAACAAGAATTTGTAGAAGTAACATTTAGAATAGAGGGACCTTTTAGTTTAGAAGTAGAAGAAGGAGGTCGCCTGTGTCTGCAGTAAGGAGTGCGTGGAACATCTAGCTTCCTTATTGTATCTGTAAAGCTTATAAGTTCTTTGTAATTTGATTAATGAAACTAAGAGTCATTCCAACATTGTAAATCATGTATGACTGTTTGTTTCTAATACAATAGAATCTGGAGTTCTGCATCTATCTTCTGAGTGTTCTCCTGCTCTTCTTTGTGTTTTGAAATATTTTCTTTGAGAGCTTGCAATTTTAAATGTATGTTTGTGAAAATGCTCAGAACTTACATTTAAGGTTTTTTACTCTGGATTTGATCAAATTGCTGTATGATTTACATAGTGCATAACAGAACAATTAGATCCTTCAGTAGAATAAATGAGGTTTAGAGTAGATCTTTCTAACTTTTCCCAACCCATCTAAAACTACTTAGCTAAAAACATAGAAATTTGAAGGAAATTTGTCTCATATTTGAAGAAGCATGAACAACAGAGTTAAAAGTAGACAAGTTTTCATAAATATATAAAGAGGAAGGCTGCAATAATTCAAGACAACCATCTAAAGCTTTGCAGCACAGTAACACTTTTATGCAAAGGAATGAAAAAGTATTGACATATCTCATGACCTTTTTGCATAGTTTGAGTCCAATAAACCAAAAAGAAACCCTAAACTACGTAAGGCCCCTTGGACATTACAACTTCACATTGACCAACTGAATTTGACCAACAGGTCAAGACCTGACCACTGTAGACTTGGGATTAAGTGAATCTGAAATGATTCCTTCTTATCTTTCAAGTATAGTTTCAGTTCATTATATGTGAATTTTAACTTATTGTTATGATTGCATCAAAACAATCACCAACAGGACTTAGTCACATCCCCCCAAGTACTACATACATCCTGTATATACAATCTATGCCCCCCATAAGAGGGAAAGAGAGACTATGTAGCCCCCCATAATGTGTAATCACCTAAAAAAATGGTAAGTGCCTAAAGATAAAACATAATCCAATGTCGACAAACAACTAGTCTCCCTTTTGGAAGAAACAAAACCAAGTACAAATGCAGGTATGCTTCCCACTCCAGATAAGAATTGAAGGAAAGAAGCATGAAGAATGAAGATGTCTCTAAAATCTACTCATGTGTCACCAAGACCTTGGAAAATGATGCCACAAACCAATCAGGAACATGCCCAATCACAATAGAAGGTGACAAACAAGGTACCACTGGAAACTGATCTTGAACATTCTCCAAAGACATAGATGGAGTGACAATAGTTGTACCACAACTATCATCAAATAGGAGGGATATACCCTCAAAATATGAGATTCTATGAACAAGGAACCAATGTCTGACAAATAAGAATTCCAATCAGGTAGAAAATGAGATACGGGTTGTAATGAATCATTTGATGTGCTCAATAAATCACCACCAAAAGATGAATGGTCCTGTTGAACAGAATGATAGGAGCCTCAATCAATGACTCTGCACAATGAATCACTGAAGGTGAAGGTACATCAATTGTCCCTAATGGAGAAGAAGGAGCATCTGAAGAACCCTCGTCATCCTCATCTGAAGATTCAAATTTTTCCAAAACTTCAAACTCCTACATAGTAGCATGATCATAGGGTATCCTGTCTGAAACATGAAGAGGTACAAGACAATCTGATATGGGATCATCTGGGAATAATTGAGTATCAAGATCTCCATGTATTTCCCAAATTTTAGTCCAAAGAATATGAGGACACTCAAAATGATCAATAGCATTCAAAGTGGCATCATCAATATGCATTGCAATAACTCCTAGGACATGATCCCTTTTGTAATTCCATGCAAATTTCTTACTATAGTACCAAGAAGAGGAACAATATTATACAAATGTGGCAACAAATGAAGCCATCTAAGATGTTTTATGATACCATCTCTTCATTGTTTATAATTTTCCCTTTTCAACATAATCACAACATGATGAACTGAAAACCCCATAATGAACTATGACTAATCTCCAAAATTACAAAGACATTAACCTTCAAAAACATTAGAAACTCCCAAATACTGCAAATGAAGCCTTCAAATTAGAAAAATTAGGCAGATTTACCTATACCACTGCGAGATTGGTGAAGTCAGCTTTCTGATGATATGTGAAATGCGAAAATCGGACTCCAAATACCCAAGATATGCTCTGTGGAAGAAAAATCACCTATGGGGGATCAATGCAAAATTGAAGGAGATGGATTAAGCTCTAGGTCATCCCTGTGACCACCTTCTACAAGTAAGTGAAAAGTATGCAACAAAGATGTTGCAAAATATTATGACAATCATGCCAACCAATCACCAAACCTAGCCATCGATCACACACCAAGTCTGAGCAAGCTTTGCATGTTCACCACAAGCTTTCCACAACTTCACCATACAATCCAAGTGTTAGTGAATATAAAGTGAAAATAGCTTGTCTGTGGGAGTAATGTGGGATAAAAGATCTCAAATGGCACTCCAAACACAATGCACGGGCCCACCTCCACTTTGGTTGTACAAAAGCCCTAGAATGAAATATTTGCGCAAAACTTTAGAATGCTAAAGTCTAAAACCAGAATATATATCAGCCAATGTCTTCAAACCAAGTTTCACACTTCTGGCTTCTCCAAAACGCTTGATAAACCAGCACAATAGGAGATAAAATCACACAGCAGAGGGTTCTTAACACAGCTACTAGGGGTTTAGCATACACAGAATGTACAGCTTGTACAAACACTAGCCAAATATTTCTATTGCAAACCTTATGAAATATAAAGTCTGATGAAAATATATATGCCAATGATTTGCATCGCCTAAATGCTATCACACGCTGGCAGAAGGAAGGCACACCCAACAACAAATCTGTGAGTTTCTCTATCCCTTGCATACTTGGAAAAAAGCTCCTTTGACACCTCCTCACAGCAAAACCAAATCGTGGCCTTCTTCCTCAAACACCAACAAATCTGCACCTTTCAAGCTTGGTAGAAATCTCACGCCACAACTCTTTGGAATGAGCATAGGGGAAAGTCAAAGATGGGCCTCACAAAAATGCCTCCAATGCCTCAAAAAAAAACTTTGACAACTTATCTCCTCACACTGCCATGCCACAGCAAGTGGAACAAATTCCACGATCAGGAAATTTAACACGAAGAGGTTCTACGTAAAATAGAAAATAGGCAACTTTGAAATTTAAAAAATTTCAAATGCCAGAAGAATAAGTGATCTCAAACACTTGATGAAAACTCTCAAGGAAGGAGTGCAGAATGGTTGGTTCTAATACCATGTTGGTGTCATCCACCTCCCAGGAGCAACATCTGCAGAAAATAACCTTCACAAAATAGAGAGAAGCACACAGGCTCTTTCACCAAACAAGAGTGAATAAATTGAGCTGAATAATTTACATATTATATAGCCTTTTAAAGGCAAGAAAATATATGACAGGTAATCTTTTAATGCATAAAACTACCCTAATGAGAATACCTTCCTACACTAATTATTTAAGCCCAGGTGAAACTTAAGCAAGGTAAAATCTATTTACCCTAACATTCATTATTTTATAAAATTCTACTTACTATTTCATTTATTCCCTATAGAATCTTCTATATAGAATATTTAAATAAATAATAGGTACTTTATTTTTCTAAATTTTGAAAAGATTTATTTATGCATATTTAATGATATATTTATTTCAAAAGTATTATCTACTAGCATAGATATCTTAAATACATCTAGACTATTCATAATTAAGTCATAGATTTGACGGTAGAGGTTATGTTGAATTTTCTTACCCTAGAAAGAAACCCTTTATGAGGATATTGTATTATGGTTATGTTATTGTAGAGAGTTGAGACTGGAAAAATAGGCGATGCTGAATTGAAGACAGAAGAGCATATTGATAGTGTTATAATGTAAATTCTATTGAAGTTAATACAAACTATTGCATCTCTTCTTCTATGGAGGTTTTTCCTGAAAGGGTTTCTCCACATAAACATTGTGTTATGTGTTTGATCTTCTATTTCATTATTTATTTGTGGGGATTTCATACTATATTCATTTTGGTTCTGCATAGTTATAGTCATAATCAATTTTTCATTGACAGTTGTTTACCTTCATTTCTAACAACATTTTTCACTGAATTAGAAGATAAATAACATTGTTAATATTTGTTGGCCTTTACTTGAAAGTTTCCCTACATACTCTATCAGCCATGCCTATTGAGAGGTCAATAAGGTGGCTGATGTGTTGGCAAATGTGGAGATTAACATGGACATTGCCCACATTTTTATAGCTCCCTAATCACATGCCAAAATATTGCATCGAATGTGTCATCCTTCTCTCCACATTGGAGTTGGAAGAAGTAATAATGGTTTTAATTTGGTTTTAGTTCGACTCGCTTCTCACCAAGGAAGTACTAGGGAATTTTATTGTAATAAGGCAAAGATTTATGATGGATTTGGTGCTGAAGCCACCTCTAATAGATATTAAAGACCACACAACATTCTATCTTGTCATGTTGCAAATATTGTCATTGATGTCAAAGAGAAGTTGTTGTCGAAGGGAAAATAGTTGTAAGAGAAAAATAAAAGTTTTTAAGGCATGTTTTCTACCTTTAGTCAGAAAATTGTTTGATTCATAAAATTGCAAGTTCGACAACAACTTGGTTTCCCAACATTGAGTTGGCCAATGAAACGTCAACAAGAAAACTCTAAGGCATGAATAATTTCTACCTTCGGCCGATAAAATGCTTGGTTTATGACCTCAAGTTTCTCCAGCAGTAAGTTCACTAACAGGAAAGATGGGTGATCAAGGCATGAAGAAGAAAAGTTAAAAGTTTTAGAAAAGGATTGGTTCATAAAATTTGAAGTTTGCTGATTTGTCGATTCATTGACAAGGGAGAGTGTGAAGATAAGGTGACAAATTTTCAAGTTTAAAGACTTAACAAAGGAAAATTTGATTGGCTTGCAAGTTGCTTAGTTCACCGATTTGCCAACTCATCGATAAAGGAAATCATGAAGATAAGGCAGAGAAATATTAATTTCATGAACTTAAGAAAGAAATAGTTGGTTAGTTCACAGGTTTTGAAGTTTGCTAATTCACTGACTAGCCGACAAAGAGATGTGAAGGCATGCTCATGAAAGCCATCTTTTAGAGAAGAGAGTCC
Source organism: Cunninghamia lanceolata (assembly GCA_027924645.1). Taxonomy (NCBI): domain Eukaryota; kingdom Viridiplantae; phylum Streptophyta; class Pinopsida; order Cupressales; family Cupressaceae; genus Cunninghamia; species Cunninghamia lanceolata. The sequence goes on along the minus strand of BSBN01000112.1, from coordinate 15,503,938 downwards.
AAGGTTTATGAGAGTGGGATTTTGAAAATAGAGAAAGGAGAGGAGTTTAAAGTTTGTAGAAAGGTATTTTTCTGACATAGGTTGTTTGAAGGTGGTTCATGGCTCTCTAGTTTCATCGATAAAGGTGCTGAAGAAAATCTTGTGGAGACAACGATGAGAAGACTTAGTATATTTAAATTAAATATTTAAATATAAAGTTTGATTCTGACTTGGTGAAATAGGTTAACAACATTGAAAATAAAAAATTTAAATTTTGGGGTCATTGTTGTAATGTGTGGGTTTTTCAATTTTTGGTCCAAACCTATTATTTGGGTCAACTTAAGCATGTGTGAATTGGGCCCAAATTTAAAGAGGAATTTCAGGATGGGTCACCCTTGTATACATTAGAATTCAAACTATAATTGCCAACCTTGGAGAATGTTTATTTGATGTAGTATTGCTGACTTGAAGGCTATTTTCTACATATTGATATAAATGAAAGATGATTGTCATGCATTTTGTGAGTGTGTGTGTATTTGCATATGAAAGAATTTGAAGTGAAAAATCTAAATACATATGTGATTGTCTAGATTTGTGAAATACACATGAACATCAAGTGAACAAGTGTGAACAATTATGTGAATTTTAAGTGTGCAAAGGGCATGAACAACTGATGACCCTGAGTTCACATAGTTTGTGTTGATTGTGTTGAAAATTGATTTAGTTTCAGTTTTCTGGGTTAGAGTTGAGTTTGTGTGGGGGTTTGGTGCAGGAGCACCTAAGAGAACACTCTGGAGTAAGAAGACACACATGATCAAAGGAGAAGCCCATGGATCAAATCAAATCAAATGGAACATCCTAGAACCAATTATGGCATATTGTAATGGTCAAGATGATGTAATGTTTAAATGTCTTGAGGGTCCTGGTAAGGACCCTAGGACCAAAAATGATGTAAGTTGGGCCAATAGTGCCCCTAGAGTCAAATAGAGGTGTCTAAGATCAATAAGAAGATTTAATGAACCTAAATAAAATCAAACATGATAAATAAATAAGGTAGAAGTTTATTAAATAAGGCAAAAATTTACTAAACCAAAGTTCAGAAATTCAAATTTCTGAATTATGCATTTAGGAGGGAAAGTCAATTTGAGTAGTTTCTTTGTGGTTAAACCAACTCCAACCGATGGGGATTGGTTAAGTAAGTTGGATAGAACTTATGTAATCATTCCAAGGCATTTGATGTACGGACAAGTACTTTGGAGGCTGTTTTTTGGTACGGCAGACTGGGAAATAACAGAAATTTCAGTTTTCTTGCATTTTTTCTTCTCATTTCCATTGATTCTTTGGTTGCTGAGTGTTGGAAAATGTATTAGGACCTCAGTTAACATTATTAGACTTCATTCCATGCTCTGAAAAAGTTTTTAGATCAGTTTTATTTCTGTTCTTGTTGACTGTCATAAAAAACAGCAGACTGTTCTGTGTGTTTTGAGTGGTGACAATGCATCTTTGGGCCTTCCCATGAATGTAAGACCCTGGTTATCATGGGATAGGTCCTTGCTAACATGTATACTATGATTCTTTAACCTTTGCAAGGCAGGACGAGTTCAAACTGGAAGGTAATCACCATTTGAAGTAAGGGATTGCTTGTGAAAAAGCATTGAAATGGTGGCATGGTTATAGCAGCCGGAGATCCGTCTTAACAAGGTGACATTTTTATGATTGCTGTTGTTTAATATGGTCAAGGAGATGGTGTTAGACCTTTGAATGAGGTCCGGAAGTAATTGGAGGTGGAAGATCTAGCAAGCCCTAGGTTTTGAGGCCTAGAAACGAGTTTTTTGTATTTCAAACCATAAATGTGCAAACCTCCTGATAAGACATGAAAAATACTTGGTTTTGAACCCTTTACTAAGACTGTTTTTAGGTTTGAAGTGTGTGGGACAAGTTTGTCATAGGGTTCCTTTGTAAAATGGTCAATTTAGGCCTTGTAGGAAGGCAGCAGGGTGTTAGGACAGTCACATTTCGTCCAAAACAACAGTAGGTGAGTTTGAGATATGTTTTAGAACTCAATAGAGGGTATCCAAATCAGTCATTTGTTTCAAAAGTGTTTTGGGAAAGTTTGGAGAAAAGTACAGTTTAGTCGCTGAACAAGACTACAAGGATTAAGCCTGTTTAAGGGGAATTGTCAAGAATCTATCAAATTGGTTTGTGAAACCTTTGGAACCTTGTTGGTTGGGGTAGGTTGAGACCCTAGAAGGTGCTAAAATTCATCTGAGAAGTTGGAATCCAAACTTGAGCCCTTTGGTGGAGTTTAGGACAAGAGGAAGGCTAGAGAAGTCTTATTGGTTGAAGCCCACAAACTATTGAAACCTTTTGATCTTGTTAGATTATCTTTGGAGACCTAACACCTCTGCATTAGGGTTGAAGCCTCCAATGGGTTGGATCCTGTTAATAGAGTTTAGAGCCTCTTGTTGGGTTGGTGCTTAGAAGACGAAGTGGAAGCTTCATTTCTGGGTTGATGTTTAGTTTGATTTGGAGATTGAAGTCTCTGGTAGGTTGGAGCCTGTAGTTATGTAAAAGGATTGTTGTACTTCTTAGGTTGAAATTCTTGTGGGTTGGAGCCTACAAAATTACTATAATTTCATTGTTTCCTTTTTGTGAGCCCTGATTTGGGAAGTAGACCAATGCAACTCTTCTCACCGTGGTTTTTCCCTTCTTGGGTTTCCACAAAATCTGGTGGTATGGTAACTTATGTGGATGTGTGAATATGTTTATATTTGTATAGTTCCTTTCATAATATGATAAATACATTAGAATTGATTTAAAGGTGGCATATACTGAGTGACCCCCCCTCTTAGTATATTAGTGTGTTCTAACAATTGGTTTAAGAGCTATGGTCCTCGGTGCAGCCTAATAGTTGAAGGTAGATCTTGGATAAGAACACATGGCTGGTCAGGAAGGATTTTCTTCTAATAGAGTACCTCTATTTGATGGAACTAACTACGCCTTCTAGAGTATTAAGATGGAAGCCTATCTTACTTCTCTAGGGTATGATGTGTGGAGATCGGCGATCAATGATTATACTATTCCTACAAATCCTCTCACAGATCTAGTTGTGAAGAAGGCTTGTGAGAACAATGCTAAAGCTAAGAATGCTATTCTAAGTGTTCTAACTAACACAAAGTTTGTTAAAGTAATATAGTGCAATATGGCTAAGGACGTATGGGATAAACTCAAAAGTCTCTATGAAGGATATGATAAGGTAAAGAAAGCAAAATTGAAGACCTTCAAAGGTAATTTTGAAAATCTAAAAATGAAAGAAGAAGAGAACATAGGCGATTATCTACTCCGATTAGATAAAGTTGTGAATGCAATCACAGAACTTGGTGAAGAGGTAGCAGATTCAATGGTTGTTAAAAAAGTATTAAGATCACTCTCTCAAAGGTATGAATCTTCAAAAGTCTCTGACATTGAAGAAGTGAGATATCTTGATAAATTTACAATGGATGAATTATTTGGTACCCTCACTACCTATGAGATGAGAAATGCAAGAAAAGACACATCTAAAAGGGGAGTTGTATTCAAAGCAACAAAGAAGGAAGAATTATCTAATTGAAGTAGTGGATCTAAGGAAGAAGAGACAAACTTTGTATGAAAGTTAAAAAAGGGTTCAGGTAAGTTTAAAGGTAAGTTGCCCTTCAAGTGTTTCAACTATGGTGAAATTGGGCATTTTGCATCTAAACGTACTCTTAGAAAGAATGAAGATAGAAACAAGGGTTTCAAAAGATCAAACTAAAATAAGAAAAAGAAAAAACTTTACTCTAAGGATGATTGCATTCAACAGAAGAAGTTGAAAACTGCCCATTAGAAGATGAAAGAGAAGAAATCCTATTCATGGCTATGTAAGTCTTGGAGAACTCAATCAGTGTTGCTATTGATGAAGAAGAATGTGAAGTTGATTTTTAAGCTGAACTAAGCTTTGCACTTGAAGATTTGGAATAAAAAAGGAAAGATAATGAATGGTGACAAAATTGAAGAATCAATTTGTACCTGCTGACTATGAGTTGGAGCTATTGAAAAGATTGCAGAACTTGAGACAAAAGGAGAAATCAATGAAGGAGTATACTGAAGAATTTCATTAGATGATCATAAGAATAGGACATAGTGAAGAAAGCAAGGAGAAAGTGGCTAGATACATCAATGGATTGAGATTGAACATTCAAGAAGAACTAAGCTTGGTGAGGATGACATCTTTGGAGGAAGCATATCAGTTTTCCCTGAAGGTTGAAGAGAATCTAAATAAGAGACATGATCAAAGACAAAGAGGTAGAGGAGGTAAATTTTAGAGAGGTAGAACATTTTCTAGAGGAGACAGATCACATAAGGAGCAAAACAAGCCTGACAACCCATTCAAGGAGGATAGAGATGGCAATACCTATAGGAGCAATGACATAAATTTTCATCACAGAGCCAATTAGAATTCATACCGAAATGAAGAATTCAGAAGAGAAAGAAGAGGACCTGATAGGATAACACTCAGAGGCACTTGTTTCATGTGTGGAGGTGAAGCATTTGAATGTAATCAGGGTAGTACAAGCAAGAGGATAGAGAGTAGTGGAAGAACAACCTATGTTGAAGAAGAACCTATTGGATCACCTAGTTCAATTGGTAAACTGGAGAAAAGAGAACTACTTTTGATGAGGAGAGCACTTTTTCAAGCAGAAACAAATGAGGAACCACCACAGAGGAAGAGTTTGTTTAGAACCAGATGCAAATCATGAGGTAAGTGTTGCAAAGTTCTAATTTATAGTAGTAGCTCAGATAACCTAGTTTTAGAAAAGATTGTGACTAAGCTGAAGTTGGAAAGACTGAAACAGCCTAAGCCCTATCATATAGCATGGATTCAAGATGATCATAAGGTACTGGTGAGTGAACAATGTTTGATGAAATTTCATATTGGATCATTGTTACCAATTTTTTCACCTACAACTCAAATCGGTCAAGCTAAAACATTTGTTCATTTTAAGGTGAAAGATTTGAATTTATTTCTACTTTTCTTAAGCCTTGCACTTATTAAATTTTATTAGAAAGGTTCAGTTGTTTTAGTACAATGTGTTTCAAGAATGAAAGTATTCAGTTTGCATTTCAGTTGTTTAATAGAAGAGAGACAACTAGTTCATTATTCATTGCTTTGCAGAGTTTCATGGGAGATAAGGGATATTTCATTTCATTACAATGATCATTCAATTTTACAAATGAGATACAAGTGGAATAAAAATTGCATTCAATGAAAGAAAGACAGATCAAATGTCCCACACAAGCCGTGGGAATAGCTGAACTAGTACAAACATAGGAAATACACTATGCATCTGAAGATAAGAAGGGAAAAGCATATCCATCATTGCCTGTTTAGGGGTCTTGGTTTGATCTTCATTTGCAGCTGGCTCCTCCTCACTCCCAATCTTTGAGAAAGCCTACAGGATTGAAAAAAATTGGGTTAGAGCTCCGGATATGGTTTCCTATGTGTCTATCAACAGAGACATAATTCATTGCCTATTATGCACTGAGTCAGAAGATCAAATCATTCATATGCAAGAGTGAATAAAAATGAAACAATCATTGAGCTTCACTATTTTAAACTAACATGTTTGTTTCATGTGCAGGTATAGAAGAAGTTTTGTTGATATTTTAAAGACCATTTCAACATCTAGTGCAAAGTGGTCTCCCACAAGGGTTCAGCCCAGCATGGTGCCCCTTAATCTCAAGAGGGGATGGAATATGAGTACATATTCATATTGCTCAAATCGGGACATATTCAGTCAAGGAGTATTACATTCACTAAGTGCATCAGTGCCCATCCATGACTTTTAGTTCAAGTGGGATGAAATGAAACCCATAAAGGAGCATTGAGCTCTTTCAAAACAACTTAGTAAAGGTATTATTAAAATCATGATGATGTTACATCTATTCGTTGTCACAATATCATAAATTGTCATGTGTATGCATTCAAATCACTATGCTGGAATAGTAGAAGAAATGGTAATACAGAGGTAGCCATTGATGCCATTGAGTGTTAGAGATCAATTCTAAGAGATATTATTACAAGGGTAGCTATTATTAGCTAAAAGACAACATCATGAAGCCTATACAGTCATCAAAAGATGGGAAATGAAGACACCAGCTGGCAAGGAGCAGTCATATCAATAAAACAATTATGCCTACATGGATGTCATAGTCATGCGAATGAGTAGTAATATTCAAAGTATGAAGAGTAGTCCATGTGATAGACAGGACAGTCAAATGTCATATCAGTTATATATGGAATAAGTGAACAAACTACCACAGGGATCAATGCAGAACTTATCAAATGATACAAAGTCATATGAACATAGAAGTTCAAGTAAAAATGTATATATCAACTCAAAAATAACAAGAGAAGAGTTAAGTCTCGATGTTCAAATTCATCTACAGGTGTTGTCCTAGGTGATAATGTCAAGATACAGTCATAAGGTAAATGTTTTTCTTAAGTATTCCATACTTTTATGCCAAGCCACAGTCACCAAGTAAGGATACATATATGTATAATTGCATGAATTAAGAACTTCAAAGTGCACTTTATCATGATAAAAGAAATAGAACTTCGATGACATATGCAGCTACAGGATGTGCAAATAAGAGAACTGTATGTGTAATTTCATCTATACATATAGACTACTATAGTGTAGATATGAAGGTGTCATGTCATAAGATAGCCATAAGATATACCCATTGGGCAGAGAAATAAATGCCATAATGATCAATAAGACAATAGGTGTCTTGCATGACAGTTATTAATGGTGATCCTCAGACATGATTCAAGCCTCTTCAGTTAGAACCATGACAGAATGTAGATACAACAGAAAGTAGTTTTAGAGCCACAATTATGAATTTCAAGCATGAACAATACTCATAATTTTGAAAACAACTGTGATCATAGAGGGTTTCATAATCCATAAACGTGCATATTCAAGTGGTTGGCAAGGTATTCTTTCCTTGCATTTTTTTCAAAGAACCCTGTTGATACAAAGTCAAATATAAAGAAATGAGGCTTATGGTTTCAAGAATATGTAGGCTTGAAAACATTCATAAGTGCTTAGATGAGCAAGAGAGGCCACGACCTGATCATAGGTGGTTATATTTCTATAGGATACATTTTTCCTCGCAAGATATCAAAAAACCCATATTACTATTTATGAAGGGACCTTCGAAATAGAAGAAGCTAGAAAGTATTTCGATCCCATGAGGGTTTGACTCAGAAATATCAAACATGCCAGTATGGTCATCATCCACAAGAGAGATAAACAAATTTCATGGTGTCAATGACAAATCAAGCCTTAATCTCTAATGGCCATGGCCTTTTATAGTAGTAAAACTTTGTTTTTACCAGACCCAACATGAGATATAGTAGTGGCTTGTAAATACAATGAGTTTCATAATATTCTCTATAGAATGAAAGAAGGAAATGCATATCATTTCATGGTTCTCAAGTTCATATTCAACACACATCAAATGAGAAATGAGTAATCATAAAGAGTTTGAAGGCAATGGTTACCTCTTTCTTGCTTCTAAGAGGGGACATATGCATAGGGCCGTGGGTTTTAGCCCATGTTTTGCTTTTAGATTGCCATCAAATAAGCTCAATTAAATCACCCATCGCAGCCTTATACAGAGACAAAGAATCTGTTGACAGAGGAACCAAATATAGATAAAGATGCATCAGTAAAATATACATGGTCTCGGCCATGTGAGGACAAGATACCTCATAAAATGGGGAAATAATAACTTGTATGTGGCTAAGAATAGACTTATCTTCCATTCTATGCAAGATTCTTCAAGAAAATTGCAGAAATACAAAGAGAAATCAACTTTTTCCAGTTCAAACCCTAGCCATGGTGGTGGCTGGGTAGCAGAGCCAAGAAACCCAAAATTGAAAGTGTGAAATGAGCCTGAGATTATAGGGCATCATTGTTTTGTGATTAGGGTTTTCATTTGCCCTAGGATTGAATGTTGTGTTTTATCGCAACAATTTCATATTCATATGCCATGACTAATACACATTGTGGTATTTTGTGTTCACCTTGTCTTTGCCTAGTCTTCATAACTTAGAGCATCACATACCTTAGGTCCCCTTTTTGCATATTCATTGCCTAGGCATTGTGCCTTAAAGACTATTAGCCTCTTTGAAGATAAACTTTTATGTCCATATGCCCTTAGATATTTTTTTCAGATCATTTGGAGGATAAGCCTTATAGGATTTTTATTTTTGCAAAAATTATATAATATGCCTTCATAATTTTATGATTTTTATAGAAAATCAAAAGCCTTGTAATAGTATTTTTTTGCAAAGAATCAAATCAAGATCAAATCAGGGGAAAGGACAAAACTACAAATTAATTGTAAAACATTATTAAAGCAATGCTTTTATAAATTGCTTTAATAATTGTTATTTTTATGTAGTTAAAGAAAAGTGAATCCAGATTAAATCTTGTTTTTCCAGATTTATTTTCTTTGGGCAAAATTGAGAAGATATGGACAAAATAGAGCCTTTTGAATAGATAAAGCTTGATTTTCAGTATTTTTTGGTGGGACCACTTTGGATGGCCTTTTGGCAGTTCTGTCTTCAGTTTGGAGGTAGTTTGGTGATAGTTTTCAAGGTTTTTTTATGGATTCTAAAAATGATTTGGGTAGAACTTTCAGGGGCAGTTTTCCTTTTCCATCTTGGGAAAATTAGAGGATATACTGTGAGAAAACTTAGTTTTTCTTAGTTTTGATTACTATTTATTTTGCTCTTGTTCACTTGTAGAGAGTATTGTAAATACCTTGTACTCAGATTATCAGTTGCTACTCCTTTTAGTTTCAATAAAAACAACAGTGTTCCCCTCTTTCACATTTTGTCTCATGTTTACAGTATTGGTTTGATATTTCATTGTGATCATAGAACTGGGTCCTTTGTTATGTTACATTGATATAAGTCTGTGTAGAAAAAGTTTCATGGAATGCAGGTTGCATGCTATGTTTAGTTTGGTTAGTGGGTTGAAGTTGTGATAAAACCTTTGTTTGTCCTTCATGCAAACCTCTAGTTTTAAAACTTTCATGTAAATCCATTATGTATTACATTGTTTTAGTCAGATTGTGAGATTTAATGTTCTTGAGGGCTGATTGTGAGTCAAGATAAAATTCTGGTAACATATCCTTAGTTTTTAGAATTTAATTTTTAGTTATCTTCTTAACCCTTTCCTCAGAAAGTCTTTTAGATTAGGTGATTTACCAGGGGAACCAGTCCGCTCTCAAGGTTCACTCCAAATTTTAGGCAACCCACAAGCCTAGGAGTGTTCCCATGTGTCAATAGATAGCTAAGTCAATAGCTTAGTCTGGGTGCATATCTAATTGATAAAAATCATATCAGGATGAAGTATTGTGTTATATTATGCCTATGGATGTTTGTCATATCTTGTTGGGTAGACCTGGGCACTATGATAAGAAAGCTATACATGACGGGAGAAAGAATACATATACTATAACATCAAAAGGGATGAGAATTACTTTGATTCCTTTGGAAGATGATCCTAAGAGTGGAGTATGCAAGATTGCTAGAATATGTTTGGTAGATGGAAGAAGATTTCTGGATGGTTTGAGACATGAGAATATGTGTTATGCTTTGATTCCTAAGAAGCCTAAAACATTGAAGAAGGAGACTGAAGAAATACAATTGGAGGAAATAAAGGAGTTGTTGACAGAGTACAAAGACATCATATCAGACAATGTACCTAAAGGATTACCACCAATCAGGAGTATCCATCATCACATGGATCTTATACCAGGAGCAAGTTTGCCTAATAAAGCAACACACAGAATGACACCGGTAGAGAATGAAGAATTGAATAGAAAGATACAAGATTTGTTGAGGAAAGGTTTGATCAAAGAAAGTTTGAGTCCTTGTGCAGTACCTGCAGTGTTAGCACCAAAGAAAGATGGAGAATGGAGAATGTGTACTAACTCTAGAGAAATCAACAAGATCATAGTTAAATATAGATTTCCTTTACCTAGGATGGATGATATCATAGATTGTTTGAGTGGAGCAAGATATTTCACAAAGATAGATTTGAAGAGTGGATACCATCAGATTAGAATCAAAGAAGGAGATGAATGGAAAATTGCTTTTAAGACAAATCAAGGATTGTATCAGTGGTTAGTGATGCCTTTTGGATTGACAAATGCACCTAGTACTTTCATGAGATTGATGAATGAAGTTCTAAAGAAATTCTTGGGTAAGTTTGTTATTGTATATTTGGATGACATTCTAATTTTCAGTAAGACAAAAGAACATTTGCAGCACCTGAGACAAGTTTTGCAGTGACTAAGAGAGGAGAAATTGATAATAAACATCAAGAAGTGTAGTTTCATGAAGGAAGAATTGGTATATTTGGGATTTGTGATTTCTGTAGAAGGATTGAAGATGGATCCTAAGAAAGTAAGAGCAATTGTTGAATGGCCTACACCAGAGAGCATTGGAGAAGTACGATCATTTCATGGATTGCCTAGTTTCTACCATAAGTTCATCAGAAATTTTAGTTCAGTTTGTAATCCTATGACAGAGACAATGAGAGGTGATAGAAAAGATTTCAAGTGGACATTAGGAGCAGACAAAAGTTTTGAATTGTTGAAGCAGAAGGTGACAGAGCAACCTATTTTGGCATTACTGGATTTCAATAAGGTATTTCAAGTCGATTGTGATGCAAGTGGGAATTCAATTGGAATAGTATTAAGTCAAGAAGGTAGACATGTAGCATATTTCAGTGAGAAGTTGAATGATGCAAGGAGAAGATATTCAATTCATGATCAAGAGTTCTATTCCATAATTTAAGCCTTGAAGAAGTGGAGACATTATTTGCTGCCTAAGGAGTTTCTGTTGTATACAGATCATCAAGCTTTGTAATATTTAAACAGTCAAGGAAAGTTGAATCAGAGACACATGAGATGGGTAGAGTTCATGCAGAGTTATACTTTTGTGTTGAAGCATAGGAGTGGTAAATAAAACAAAGTTGCAAATGCACTAAGTAGGAGAAGGAACTTTTTGATAGAGATGAGAGTTGAAGTGATAGGATTTGACAAATTGAAGAACATATATGAGGGAGACATTGATTTTGAAGAACCTTCAAAAGCATGTAAGGAACCAGTTGTGATAGATAGGAGTAAATGGTTGGATTATTTCATTTAGGAAGATATGTTGTTCAAAGGAAGTTAGTTATGCATATCTAGAAGTTCAATGAGAGATAATTTGATCAAGGAGAAACATAGTGGTGGATTAGCAGGACATTTTGGAATTGACAAGACATCGGCTTTGGTGAGTGAAAACTACTTTTGGTCTGAGATACTTAAGGATCTTAGGAAATTTGTGCAGATTTGTAGAGTTTGTCAAGTAGCAAAAGGGAATAGTTAGAACACTGGATTGTATAAACCTTTGACAGTACCAGAGAGACCTTGGGAAGACATAAGTATGGATTATTTAATGGGAATAGCAAAGACACAGAGAGGACATGAATCAATATTTGTAGTGGTGGACAAATTTTCAAAGATGGCAAATTTCATACCTTGTAAGAAGACAACTGATGCAATCCATGTAGCAAACCTATTTTTCAAGGAGATTGTGAGATTGCATGGATTACCTAAGAGCATAATTTTAGATAGAGACACTAGATTTTTTGGATACTTTTGGAAGACACTTTGGAAGAAGATGAAGACAGATTTGAAGTTCAGTTTAGCATTTCACCCATAGACTAATGGATAGACAGAGATAGTGAATAGGAGTTTGGGAAACTTGTTGAGATGTTTGGTTGGAGAGAAGACTAGAAGTTGGGATTTGATTCTTTCACAAGCAGAGTTTGCATACAACAATTTAGTAATAGGAGTACCAGAAGAATGTCTTTTGAGATTGTTACTAAAGCACACCCTAAAGGAGTTGCAGAGTTGAGAGATATCAGCATGGAAGAAAAGAGAAGTGAAGAAGCAAAAGAATTTGTAGAACATATGGAGACAGTGCATCACCAAGTGAAGAAGCATTTGGAGGAAATGAACCACAACTATGAGGACCAAGTAGATGATAAGAGAAGACATAAGAAATTTGTAGTTGGAGATGAAGTGATGGTATATTTGAGAAAAGAAAGACTTCCAGTTGGGACATATAACAAGTTGAAGATGAAGAAGTTTGGACCTTGTAAGATACTCAAGAAAATTGATTCAGGAAAAGCATATAAAGTGGAGTTACCTGAGACATTGGGTATATCACCTATTTTCAACATTGCAGACCTATATCAGTATCATGAAGTAGAGTTTAGTGACAACATTGAAGAAGAATTCAAGAAGTAGTTACCACAGCAAGCACCGGAGCAAATTGAAGACATCTTGGACAGCAGAGTTGGATGTAACACTAGAGGGGGAGAGTACAAAGAATACCTTGTGAAGTGGAAAGGAAGACTAGAAGAAGATTCATCATGAATTCCTTAGGTTGAGGTGGACCATCTTGGTTCTCCCACATCCCCAACAAAGTGAGGGACTCACTTTTTCAATAACCCTGGATGTTTGATGTAGGAGCATCCTTGGTTCAAGAGAAATCTTGCATCAACCAAAAACATTTGCATTTCAGTTTGTTTCTTTTCATTTTCCAGTTCAATTCAGGTAGTTCAATTAGTAGCCATCTTAGTATTTTGGTCCATACTCTACCACAGTTGCATTCTAGATCTTGCAGAGATGGATTTAGCATCTAGACATGTTCATCTACATCATTTCCAATTCTCAGAGCATTTGGATCAGTTACCAGAAAGATATCACTATCAGAAGATCAACTATTTTCTCATAGTAGAGCACCCTAACAGTCTTAGAGAATTAGCTAAAAGGAGAAGACTTCTGGAGCATTCCTTGACTTGTGGAGCCTAATGACACATCATTCAATGATCTATAGTTCGTGGCCAACCTTCCCTGAGATCCGCACATCATTCCATTCATTTGTGGAGTCCAGTTCTATTCATTTAGGTCTGACATATCTGTGTACACATGTTACCGCTCTTCATTGGATTTTGTAATCTTCCTTGGTTGACGTGAATGAATCTTTTGTACTGGAGATGATATATATTGGTGTAATAGATACCTAGGAAAGTAGTTTAGAACCTAGAGATAATTGATAGTTTCTATTTTGTGTAGAGGGACTTCAAAGCTATATCTTGTGTATATTCTGATATTCTTTAATTAGGCGTATGATGCTAATTGTAAGCCCGCATGATGCCAGCCGATCTAAATTTGAATTCTTTGATATACTGAATGACTGAATCTACATTTGTTTCATACCTTCGAGTTGTTTCTGTTGTGTTTACTCTTGTTCCATGCTTTGGATAGTTCATTCTATGAACCCTCCTATTGTGACTACACCACATGTAATATCCCCAATCTAATTTTTATTAAAACCCAAAAAATATCTGAAAATTATTTTGCATTAACAACACAACTATGCATCACAACACATAGTAGTTAGTGACTAGTTTGCACAATAGGAATTCTAAAATGTTGTAACACAACTCTAAACCACTCTTATTATTAATTTCTGATGAAAACACACACATGCAGGTCTAATACATATAATTTATCCACCAGCAAACTATCATAACAAATTTGCATTTTTAGCCACAACACAAGTGAATTTAAGTATTTTTAACTAAAAATCAATTTTGGTCAAACATATGATCTTGTAAGATTCATTCTAGCTAAGTTAGATATGTCTAGAACTTTTCCAACTAAAATTTTTGGCTAAATGCATATGTAGCATCACTATGAGGCCAATTTACCAAAAAAATTAAATTATTTGGAAAACTTGATATTTCAACAACTTCTACTCGTGTAAATAACATTTTTTAAAAAAAATATAAAAATACCCTTTTGTAGATCTATAAGTTTAGTTTTCAAAAATATATATATTTTAATAGTGAAATTATTGTTTATATTTTCCTTTCTATTTTTACAAAAAGTAGGTTATCAACACAAAACATTAGGTCAATTACCATCTCAAGGAAAAATAGTATAACTTATTTAAAAAATTTGAAACACATATGATGCACTAGATAAAAGAATTTATATCAAGATGGTATAATTTTTTTTCTATTTTAGATAAATAGATAATATGAAAGTTGACGTCGAATAGAAACAACTACATTTTAATACACACACATTTTATTAATTATTTAAAAAAATATATTTATCAAAATTAGAAAAAAATATATCCATGCACTAAAGTTTCAAGTTATAAATACACACAAAAAAATTTAAGAAAAAAAATTAAATTTACTATACTAGTAAAATCACCAAAGGTGCTATCAAATGGCCGATAGGCACAAATATTTATAGGCCTATAATTAAATAGTTTATATTTTTATTTTTATGGAAAGTCATTACATGTAGTTTTTAAATGCATAGAATTGTTTTCTAAAATTGCAGAGAACAAGGAGGACTACACCAAGTTCTACGAGTCCTTTGCTAAAAACATCAAGTTGGGTGTGCATGAAGATAGTCAAAACCATGCCAAATTGGTAGATCTACTGAGATATCATTCCATGAAAAGTAGTGATGAAATGACAAGCCTGAAGGATTATGTCACCCGCATGAAGGAGGCATAGAAGGACATATTCTATATAACTGGTGAGAGTAAGAAGGCTGTGGAGAATTCTCCATTTTTGGAAAAGATGAAGGACGAAGTTCTGGCTAGTGTGGCAGTCAAGAATTTTGCCATCATTTATCTGGTGGACATAACGGAGGTCCCTGATTTCAACACCATGTATGAGCTCTATGACCCCTGCACTGTCATGTTCTTCTTCTGCAATAAGCACATTATGATTGATTTGCAGATGGGTAATAACATTTTGGATCAGGAGTGGGCTCATCTCCTTCAAGCTTGCTCTTATCGCAGAAATCTGCTATTAGGTAAATAGGTTCATGCACATTTGATTAAGTCTGAATCCAATTTGGCTACTTATGTTTGGAACAATCTTCTATATATGTATGCAAAATGTGGGGTGTTGGATGATGCATGCCAAGTGTTTGAAAAATTGTTTGAATGGGATTTAGTGTCTTGGAATGGGGTTATTGTTGCCTGTGTTAGAAATGGGCACTATGAGGACGCCTTATGTTTCTATGTACAAATGTAATAGCTTGGCATAAAACCCAATCAGTACACTTTGGGAAGTGTTCTCAAGGCATGCGCTACTGTTGGCAACCTAGATCAAGGAGTAGATATCCACAATCATATTTCTCAAAGTGGACCTAAGTTGGATGTGTTTGTCGGAAGTGCACTTATTGATTTGTATGCCAAGTGCGGTAGTGTTGATGATGCCACTGAAAAGGAACGACTTCAAAGGCCATGTTCTTCTGAGCCTATCCGTGGTAATGTAGAAGTTTTTGGTACTTAGGGTCCAGTAGATTTGGGGCTATATCGGTTACCACAGAGAGTAAAATATGATTCAGAAACTAGGGTTGAAATATTAACTTGTCATTATGTTCTATGGTTGATTTTTAGGCATTCATGGGCAAAGTCATTGACTTGCATAACAAGTACTTGTAATATGTCAAGGAATGTTTTATAAACTAGTCCCTTTTCAAAAAGGTCAGGGAAAGTATAATTTTCTTATTGTCCTTTTGCTTGTCCATGTTGGATGAGTTAAGCTTATAGATATTATATAGAATTTTTAAGCACCTTTCTTATAAATTTTTAACTCCATTTATAGGTGCTGAAGAAAGAATTTGAGGTCTTTTGTAACAAGGAAGTCGCAAGAAGCACAACTGCCGAATTGTTGCCACATTTTGCGACAACATTATGAAAAACGTGGCAGTGAAAAATTGAGAGATGAAGATATTGAGGATACACTTGAAAAGGTTTGTGTTGCATTTCAGTTTGACATGCTTTGATGTTGGCTCTTGTCCAGTGATTTTGTATACACTAATTTATTGTCTCATATTATGCTTCAATTTTTGCTCTTGATCGGTGATTTTGCATACACTAACTTATTGTCTCATATTATTTTAGGTTATGGAGTTCCTCGCATACATCAGTGATAAAGACTTATTTGCAAAATTTTATAGGTAAGTTTCCTCAGAAATGCTACAAGTTTGTTAACATTTCTTTCATCAATTACGCTGAGAAATGATAATGTAATTTGTTTCTTTCTTAGCTCTATGTACCATGCAATATACATATAATTTGTTTCTTTATTCTACTTTAATTTTTTTAAATATTTGTTCATTGTTGGTGTCATCCAAGCATAGAGGTTCTTTCACCAAACAAGAGTGAATAAATTGAGATGAATAATTTACATATTGTATAGCCTTTTAAAGGAAAGGAAAGAAAATATATGATGGGTAATCTTTTAACAGATAAAACTACCCTAAAGAGAATACCTTCCCACACTAATTATTTAAGCCTAAGTAAAACTTAAGAAAGGTAAAATCTATTTACCCTAACGCCCCCCTTAAGTGTAACTTAGGGAGAATAATTATGTAAAAAAGCAAGATGTTAATGCAATATGGGTCCCAGCTACACAACCATGTTAGGTACCCATTTACAATGCAAAAAAAAAATCTCTCACAACTAGAGAAAATGAGAAAAACCCTGTGGGAAAAAACCACTCCCCAAAAGAGAGAAATAAAAATGATGCATGTATGGAGGACTTAGTCACATCCCCCCAAGTACTACATACATCCTATATATACAATCTATTGCCCCCCATAAGAGGGAAAGAGAGAGACTATGTAGCCCCCCACAATGTGTAATCACCTGCAAAAATGGTAAGTGCCTACAGATAAAACATAATCCAATGTCGACAAACAACTTGTCTCCCTTTTGGAAGAAACAAAACCAAGTACAAATGTAGGTATGCTTCCCACTCTAGATAGGAATTGAAGGAAAGAAGCCTGAAGAATGAAGATGTCTCTGAAATCTGATCATGTGTTACCAAGACCTTGGAAAATGATGCCACAAACCAATCAAGAACATGCCCAATCACAATAGAAGGTGACAAACAAGGTACCACTAGAAACTGATCTTAAACATTCTCCAAAGACATAGAGGGAGTGACAATAGTTGTACCACAACTATCATCAAATAGGAGGGATATACCCTCAAATGTATCTTCCAAGTCTGAAATATGAGATTATATGAACAAGAAACCAATGTCAAACAAATACAAATTCCAATCAGGAAGACAATGAGATATTGGTTGTGATGAATCATTGGATGTGCTCAATAAATCACCACTAAAAGATGAATGGTCCTATTGAACAGGAATGATAGGAGCCTCAATCAATGACTCTGCACAATGAATCATTGAAGGTGAAGGTACATCAACTATCCCTAATGGAGAAGAAGGAGCATCTAAAGAACCCTTGTCATCCTCATCTAAAGATTCAAAGTTTTCCAAAACTTCAAACTCCTGCATAGTAGCATGATCATAGGGTATCTTGTCTAAAACATGAAGAGGTACAAGACAATCTGATACAGGATCATCTGGGAAAGAGCAATAACAGACTTAGTGGGATTGACTGCAAGTCCATTGTGTTGACATACTGAGAGGAAAATTCTGAGGTGATCAAGATGAGACTCCATATTTTGGCTGAATACAAGGATATCATCTATATAAGGCTGGATGAATTTGGCATGAGGCCGAAAGATAATATCCATTTTTTGTTGGAAAATTGACGGGGCAGTTTTAATACCAAAAGGCAGAACTGTCCATTCATATAAACCCTGAGGAACAGAGAAGGCTGTTTTGTAATAATCATCTGTTTTAAGATTTACTTGCCAATAGCCTTTTGTTAAATCAAACTTGGAATAAATGTGGCTGCCCTGAATTACTCGCCAAATATGGTATTTACTAGGTATGGGATGTCGATGATCTACTAGACAATCATTAAGAGGTTTATAATTCACTACTAACCTCTTTTCAGGAAGTTCATTTCCATGTTCATCCACCTTTGGGACATACATTGCATGACAAGAAAATGGGGAGTCTGATACTTGGATCAGTCCTAAGGCTTCTAATTCAGCTACCTCTTTAGTACATACTTCTATTTCACTAGAGCTCATGAGAGAGAAGCTTCCATGCAGCGGCAAAGAGATTTGTTACTCAAGGTAAAAGAAGATGTGAAAGTTGATTTTGAATCAATTAGTGCTCAGTTGGGTACTACAAATATCCAGATAAAACATACTAGCCAGAGATTGCAAGAAATTTCTGAAGAAATAAGTTTTCTCACTACTTCTCAGATTAAACTAGCTGATAATCTGAAAGTAGAAGCTCAGGAGACACGTGAAGCTATTTCGGCTGAAGCCAATGAACTTCACCTGTCCCTTAATAAAATTAAGATTCAAACTAGTCACAAGGCACCCTATAAGAGTTTTCCTAATAGTGCCAGTACCTACCTAGCAGCTCAATATAGTGGGGGTGTAAATCTTACAGTTCAAGTCCCTACCACTAATGATCCACTTCGATATGATCCTGCTAGTGGTAAACTTTTGTCAACCCAGCCCCTTCCTATGGCTCCCTCAGCTCCTCCTGAACCGAGTTCCCAGCCGCCTACTCAGGGGACTGTGTTAATGGCCCGGGGGAATGGTACATTTCCTTTTCCAGGTGGTTCTGATCCATTTAAAAATATTCAAACTTTTAAAGCTGACACTCCACCTCTGGTCAATTTTGATAAATTTGAAGAAGTTGAAAATGCAAGAGGAGTGGATGCAATGCGGTCATGGATCACGAACTATATCTCAACAAACCCAGATGCAGATGAAAAAGAAGTAATCAAGCAAGCATTGAATTCCATGACTGGAATGGCAAGGGTTGTGTGGGATAGATTAGATAATGATTTCAGAGAAACTCTGCTAGACAGTGGAACAGATCAAGTCTGTGCCCAACTAGCCAGAATGTTTGTAGGAAAGCGTGATGTTTTGGAAAAGCTTTCTTACTAGAAATTCATGAAAGGAAAATGTAAAGACCTGAGAAATTTTAAAGAATATTGTAAGAAACAATATGAGAACTTTTATTTCTCAGGAAAAGAAGGAGATCATGAATTCATGTTTACTACTTTTCTAAAAAGCTTTGGTGATCCTATCGGATCATATTATCATAGAAAAGTTTTAGAAAACATGTTGCATGATAAAACGGAAATGAAGGAAATGACATTTCCGCAGCTAGTACAATTCCTTGAACAGATCAACACTGACATATGCAATGATGTCAAGGAAAGGAAAGAAAAGAAAAGAATCCAGCCTATCCTGTCAGCAGCAGTGTGCTACCAGCTGGAAAAAGGTGACGAATGTATGGACTGTAAGCCATACAAGAAAAAGTATAAAAAGAAGAAAGAGAAAGATCGCTTGAAGCCGAAGAAAAGAGGATACTTTCGTAAGAAAGACAAAAGCAAAAAAGGAGGTAAACGACGAAAGCCAGTTTGCTACATCTGTAAAGGAGACCACTTTGCCAACAAATGTCCTAAAAAAGATAAGAAAAAAGGAAAAGCAAAGATGCGCGCCGCTAAAAGCGCCGGTGTCTCAACAGAAGATTTTGTCTATATAAATGACTATCCCTCTGATTCAGAAGACATTGTGATATCAAGTCCTGATATTTCAGATTCAGAATCAGAAGACGAAGACTACTATTCTTCTAGAGAAGATCAGGCAAAAGTACAGTTGATGAAATCAAAGCCTGAAGAGGAAGGATCAGCATCTGGTTCAAGCAGTTCCAGCGATTCAGACGCTTCAGAGGTATCATTCTATTACAAAATGATGAAAGGATCTTCTTCATCTGAGCTCGACCAAGTTATTGGTGAAATCATGAATATAGAGCAGCAGCTGAAAGAAATGTATATGGGGCCAGAGACGTGGAAGAAATTGAAGGCTCGTCTCGAAGACTTAAAAGCCAGAAAGTATTATCTGCTAAAGCCCAAAGAGCCCGTATTTCAGCACAAGCCATCTCCAATGGTGATTGAAGAAGAACGATATGTGCCAGCCAGGCCATATCAAGTAAGAGGAAGGAATTTTATTCCTATCCGACCTCCACAGTAGTCTTCAAGGTCTGCTCAAAGTCATGGTTATAAACCATCTCCATGGTATAACCAGCCCAGAGCCACAGTGGCCACTCTGAGAGAAACAGGGCCAACAGAGTCAGTTGTAACTGCCACAACGCCACTAGAGCAGAAAGGAATACTAGAGGCACCTAGCCCAGACAGTATGGCAAGAAGACTATGGCGCCGCCATCGTCTTGAGTTTTTAAATAAAGTTCTGACACAAGCACAAGAAGAAGTAGAGATTCTCATGACTGAAGACATCGAAGAAAGGAATGTCGAAGAATCTCAGAGAGAGCTACAACAATTCATAAATAGATTCAATCAAGTTTCTGCTGTACCGCTTCCTCAAGCCAGTGCCAGCATCAGTGAAGCAGCTCTCATATGCCAAGAAAAGACTTACCCCGACTATGTAAGTCAGCCACTTTCCCAAGTGAAGGCAGAGCAACAAGAAGATCCCCTGCAGTTTCTATCAACAGAAGCATTCGAAGGAAGTCCAGTTCGAGAAATAACTCCTGGAGCAAGCTCTCAGGATAAAGGTCAAAGCAGCAAAGGAAGATTCAGTGGGATGCAAAATAAAAAGAATATGTGCCGAGCTTCTAAGGCCACGACCCACTGTCCAGGAGCAGTTCTCCTGATTAAGTTTCCAGGTATTCAAGCCTATCCTTTGGCTTTTCTGATTGATACTGGAGCAGACTTAAATATTGCTAGAAGGAATGCTTTTCCAGAAGATGCATGGCGGGAAGGTAAAACTGATATTACCTTTGGCAATAATGAAAAGACGGACAGTCAGTTTTTCTGTATTGCTCCCATTCAGTTAGGATTTGAAGAGAAACCTCAAAACACCTTATTTGTTCATTATGAGGTTGAAGATTATGATGGTGTTATAGGGAGTAACACTTTGAATGAATGGCAGCCTTTCATTATTGATTCTGATTTTTTAACATTCAAAGGATTGTATCAGTTGCCCAGAATTTATCATCCAACCTCCTTCTCTAGAATTCAGAAGGAAGACAAGAAAAGGAAACCTGTCAATCAGGTTTGGCTTCATCAACAGTTCAAGGAAAGAAATGAAGAAATTCTGCAGATTAAGGAAATGTTCGCCAGCACAGTAATGACGAAAGATCTAAAGAAGTTTCAAAGAAGCTTAACCTGCACACTTCCCTTGAAACGAGATTCCGAAGGAGCTGAAAACATAGTAGCTGACTTTGCATCCAGAGAAGGACACCAAGACAAGGATCAAGCTATTGATCCTCTTGAAGCTGTAAATCGACAGGTAAACGGTAAACTGAGGGTCATGCATATAAGAATCCGTGAGACAAGATGGCATGAACTCAGTAGATCAGAATGGAGCACGAATCCCTTTCCAAGAAGGGACCTTCACAATTACAGAATGGCTAATGACTTTCTGTATGATAGGTATAAAATGCTAAAGGCTAAGCTATTGTTAACATCCCCTGGTCTTTGGGTAGAAACACCCTTCTTTACATTTAGCGCAGAAGCAGAACCAGTGGATCCTGACATTGGTCATATCCTAAACAACTGGTGTAGGGATTTCAGCCTTCCACTCCAATTCAATAATCCGGCTCTACCGAAACCAGAAGAATGGTTGAACTTTGAGGAAGGAAAAGATTTGATACGAGATCTTTTCGCAGGACCGTATCCACCAGCGGAGAATATGAACTTCCATAATACAACAGCTTATACAGGTTGTATTTTCCGTCTTAGTTTCAATTCTGGTGAAGATACTCCTCTTAGTAGGTATATTGCTCAGCATTACGGGCCGTGTGGACCTGAATCAGTCTTTGAGCATTGGACTGTGAAAAATAGGATTAGATATTTCTATGCTCATCAGGTTCCGATTTGGTTACATGTGAAAACCTATCGCATGAACGAGGCAACACCACTGTCAATGACCCGAGGAATCTATGGTCCATACAAGCTAAAGGTACTGACCATCATGTGGAAAGAAGGTTCTCCACAACTCATGACAGGTTGTATTCCACATGCCTCTTCTCAAACATGCTATAATTGTGAAGACCACTCTGAGGATGACCCAAGGGTCCCTCCTAACGCTCCAGCTTGCAATCATCCGGATAAAGCTTTCTGTGAAAGGTGTGCGTGGGGTCGAGATGATGAATATGATTCCCATAGCACTGGGTCCTAGGCTAATAAGTGGGCATGTCACTTATCGGGGAATCTTATCTCCTCGTTATCTTGATAAGACGTGGACCCTACCACGTTGTAAAGGGGTTACCCCATCACCTCATTATGGGGACAAGTTATTCCACTTGTTTTCAAAAGGAAAGTCCTGTACAGCTGTCCGTCTGTGTCGGTCGTGCTTATCTTGTTCCGAGTAATTGGGTCCCACCTTCTTGGGATGCTCTTCGGATAAGCTTGCTTCGTGTCATTCTCCTATGGACGGATTTCAAAGAATTGTGAAGTCGGGGTAAAAAGATCTGCCCGCTCCTCCTCTGTAAAAGGTCGCCGGGCCGCCTGCATTCTTCAGGCAATTCTTAGTGTGAGAAGTCCATGAGAAGAATTGAGATAAGTCTTGAGTCTATAAGTTTGAAGTTAAATCTTTTCGAGTCAGTCGAGTCTAAAGTCCTGTAATGTCAGTAACATCTAGTCTGTAAGTGTGTTATGAGCCAAAGGCTTTAAGTATTATCAAAGCATACCACTTTGTACTCTGTAAATTTCTATGATGAATATAATAGCGAGCATATTTAAAGATGAATATATCTGTTAGCTTCCTGCATGTGTTAACCGCCAATAGCTCAACTATTCATGTTAAAGCTAGATATTGTGTCGAAAATTGTATTTGTCTATTGCAGCTTAGATTTGGTATCAAGAAGTTGAAAATGCAAGAGGAGTGGATGCAATGCGGTCATGGATCACGAACTATATCTCAACAAACCCAGATGCAGATGAAAAAGAAGTAATCAAGCAAGCATTGAATTCCATGACTGGAATGGCAAGGGTTGTGTGGGATAGATTAGATAATGATTTCAGAGAAACTCTGCTAGACAGTGGAACAGATCAAGTCTGTGCCCAACTAGCCAGAATGTTTGTAGGAAAGCGTGATGTTTTGGAAAAGCTTTCTTACCAGAAATTCATGAAAGGAAAATGTAAAGACCTGAGAAATTTTAAAGAATATTGTAAGAAACAATATGAGAACTTTTATTTCTCAGGAAAAGAAGGAGATCATGAATTCATGTTTACTACTTTTCTAATAAGCTTTGGTGATCCTATCGGATCATATTATAATAGAAAAGTTTTAGAAAACATGTTGCATGATAAAACGGAAATGAAGGAAATGACATTTCCGCAGCTAGTACAATTCCTTGAACAGATCAACACTGACATATGCAATGATGTCAAGGAAAGGAAAGAAAAGAAAAGAATCCAGCCTATCCTGTCAGCAGCAGTGTGCTACCAGCTGGAAAAAGGTGACGAATGTATGGACTGTAAGCCATACAAGAAAAAGTATAAAAAGAAGAAAGAGAAAGATCGCTTGAAGCCGAAGAAAAGAGGATACTTTCGTAAGAAAGACAAAAGCAAAAAAGGAGGTAAACGACGAAAGCCAGTTTGCTACATCTGTAAAGGAGACCACTTTGCCAACAAATGTCCTAAAAAAGATAAGAAAAAAGGAAAAGCAAAGATGCGCGCCGCTAAAAGCGCCGGTGTCTCAACAGAAGATTTTGTCTATATAAATGACTATCCCTCTGATTCAGAAGACATTGTGATATCAAGTCCTGATATTTCAGATTCAGAATCAGAAGACGAAGACTACTATTCTTCCAGAGAAGATCAGGCAAAAGTACAGTTGATGAAATCAAAGCCTGAAGAGGAAGGATCAGCATCCGGTTCAAGCAGTTCCAGCGATTCAGACGCTTCAGAGGTATCATTCTATTACAGAATGATGAAAGGATCTTCTTCATCTGAGCTCGACCAAGTTATTGGTGAAATCATGAATATAGAGCAGCAGCTGAAAGAAATGTATATGGGGCCAGAGACGTGGAAGAAATTGAAGGCTCGTCTCGAAGACTTAAAAGCCAGAAAGTATTATCTGCTAAAGCCCAAAGAGCCCGTATTTCAGCACAAGCCGTCTCCAATGGTGATTGAAGAAGAAGAAGAAGAAGAAGAAGAACGATATGTGCCAGCCAGGCCATATCAAGTAAGAGGAAGGAATTTTATTCCTATCCGACCTCCACAGCAGTCTTCAAGGTCTGCTCAAAGTCATGGTTATAAACCATCTCCATGGTATAACCAGCCCAGAGCCACAGTGGCCACTCTGAGAGAAACAGGGACAACAGAGTCAGTTGTAACTGCCACAACGCCACTGGAGCAGAAAGGAATACTAGAGGCACCTAGCCCAGGCAGTATGGCAAGAAGACTATGGCGCCGCCATCGTCTTGAGTTTTTAAATAAAGTTCTGACACAAGCACAAGAAGAAGTAGAGATTCTCATGACTGAAGACATCGAAGAAAGGAATGTCGAAGAATCTCAGAGAGAGCTACAACAATTCATAAATAGATTCAATCAAGTTTCTGCTGTACCGCTTCCTCAAGCCAGTGCCAGCATCAGTGAAGCAGCTCTCATATGCCAAGAAAAGACTTACCCCGCCTATGTAAGTCAGCCACTTTCCCAAGTGAAGGCAGAGCAACAAGAAGATCCCCTGTAGTTTCTATCAACAGAAGCATTCGAAGGAAGTCCAGTTCGAGAAATAACTCCTGGAGCAAGCTCTCAGGATAAAGGTCAAAGCAGCAAAGGAAGATTCAGTGGGATGCAAAATAAAAAGAATATGTGCTGAGCTTCTAAGGCCACGACCCACTGTCCAGGAGCAGTTCTCCTGATTAAGTTTCCAGGTATTCAAGCCTATCCTTTGGCTTTTCTGATTGATACTGGAGCAGACTTAAATATTGCTAGAAGGAATGCTTTTCTAGAAGATGCATGGCGGGAAGGTAAAACTGATATTACCTTTGGCAATAATGAAAAGACGGACAGTCAGTTTTTCTGTATTGCTCCCATTCAGTTAGGATTTGAAGAGAAACCTCAAAACACCTTATTTGTTCATTATGAGGTTGAAGATTATGATGGTGTTATAGGGAGTAACACTTTGAATGAATGGCAGCCTTTCATTATTGATTCTGATTTTTTAACATTCAAAGGATTGTATCAGTTGCCCAGAATTTATCATCCAACCTCCTTCTCTAGAATTCAGAAGGAAGACAAGAAAAGGAAACCTGTCAATCAGGTTTGGCTTCATCAACAGTTCAAGGAAAGAAATGAAGAAATTCTGCAGATTAAGGAAATGTTCGCTAGCACAGTAATGACGAAAGATCTAAAGAAGTTTCAAAGAAGCTTAACCTGCACACTTCCCTTGAAACGAGATTCCGAAGGTAAGGAACTTCTTCCCAGAGCTAAAGCAAATTATTTTCTCATGAGCTCTAGTGAAATAGAAGTATGTGCTAAAGAAGTAGCTGAATTAGAAGCCTTAGGACTGATCCAAGTATCAGACTCCCCATTTTCTTGTCATGCAATGTATGTCCCGAAGGTGGATGAACGTGGAAATGAACTTCCTGAAAAGAGGTTAGTAGTGAATTATAAACCTCTTAATGATTGTCTAGTAGATCATCGACATCCCATACCTAGTAAAGACCATATTTGGCGAGTAATTCAGGGCAGCCACATTTATTCCAAGTTTGATTTAACAAAAGGCTATTGGCAAGTAAACCTTAAAACAGTTGATTATTACAAAACAGCCTTCTCTGTTCCTCAGGGTTTATATGAATGGACAGTTCTACCTTTTGGTATTAAAACTGCCCTGTCAATTTTCCAACAAAAAATGGATATTATCTTTCGGCCTCATGCCAAATTCATCCAGCCTTATATAGATGATATCCTTGTATTCAGCCAAAATATGGAGTCTCATCTTGATCACCTCAAAATTTTCCTCTCAGTATGTCAACACAATGGACTTGCAGCCTTTGGCTCATAACACACTTACAGACTAGATGTTACTGACATTACAGGACTTTAGACTCGACTAACTCGAAAAGATTTAACTTCAAACTTATAGACTCAAGACTTATCTCAATTCTTCTCATGGACTTCTCACACTAAGAATTGCCTGAAGAATGCAGGCGGCCCGGCGACCTTTTATAGAGGAGGAGCGGGCAGATCTTTTTACCCCAACTTCACAATTCTTTGAAATCCGTCCATAGGAGAATGACACGAAGCAAGCTTATCCGAAGAGCATCCCAAGAAGGTGGGACCCAATTACTCGGAACAAGATAAGCACGACCGACACAGACGGACAGCTGTACAGGACTTTCCTTTTGAAAACAAGTGGAATAACTTGTCCCCATAATGAGGTGATGGGGTAACCCCTTTACAATGTGGTAGGGTCCACGTCTTATCAAGATAACGAGGAGATAAGATTCCCCGATAAGTGACATGCCCACTTATTAGCCTAGGACCCAGTGCTATGGGAATCATATTCATCATCTCGACCCCACGTACACCTTTCACAGAAAGCTTTATCCGGATGATTGCAAGCTGGAGCGTTAGGAGGGACCCTTGGGTCATCCTCAGAGTGGTCTTCACAATTATAGCATGTTTGAGAAGAGGCATGTGGAATACAACCTGTCATGAGTTGTGGAGAACCTTCTTTCCACATGATGGTCAGTACCTTTAGCTTGTATGGACCATAGATTCCTCGGGTCATTGACAGTGGTGTTGCCTCGTTCATGCGATAGGTTTTCACATGTAACCAAATTAGAACCTGATGAGCATAGAAATATCTAATCCTATTTTTCACAGTCCAATGCTCAAAGACTGATTCAGGTCCACACGGCCCGTAATGCTGAGCAATATACCTACTAAGAGGAGTATCTTCACCAGAATTGAAACTAAGACGGAAAATACAACCTGTATAAGCTGTTGTATTATGGAAGTTCATATTCTCCGCTGGTGGATACGGTCCTGCGAAAAGATCTCGTATCAAATCTTTTCCTTCCTCAAAGTTCAACCATTCTTCTGGTTTCGGTAGAGCCGGATTATTGAATTGGAGTGGAAGGCTGAAATCCCTGCACCAGTTGTTTAGGATATGACCAATGTCAGGATCCACTGGTTCTGCTTCTGCGCTAAAGGTAAAGAAGGGTGTTTCTACCCAAAGACCAGGGGATGTTAACAATAGCTTAGCCTTCAGCATTTTATACCTATCATACAGAAAGTCATTAGCCATTCTGTAATTGTGAAGGTCCCTTCTTGGAAAGGGATTCGTGCTCCATTCTGATCTACTGAGTTAATGCCATCTTGTCTCACGGATTCTTATATGCATGACCCTCAGTTTACCGTTTACCTGTCGATTTACAGCTTCAGGAGGATCAATAGCTTGATCCTTGTCTTGGTGTCCTTCTCTAGATGCAAAGTCAGCTACTATGTTTTCAGCTCCTGGAATATGAAGACAATCAAACTCATAAGTGCATAGAAGCTGTGCCCACCTTAATAATCTACCTCTGACTACCTTATTTCGTGATTCCTTCTTGAAGAATCCTTTTAAGTTCTGCAAATAACTTTTCAACAAAAACCTCTTGTCAGCAATAAACATTTGAAATGCTTGGAAGGTGTTTACCACTGCAAGAATTTCCTTGTGGGTGCTATGGTAGTCTTTCTCTGATCCATGAAAACTTCCACTGACCGTTCTAACAATTTTACCTTTGTCCTTAGGATCATACTGTTCAGTTTTCTGTTCCCTAAGAACTCCTGCCCATGCATATTCACTTGCATCGGTTTCTACAATTTTATAACCAGGGCCAGGTAACTTCAGAGTAGGGAGTTTAGCACATTTATCCTTTATGTTCTGGATCAGTCTATCATGCCTTGGACTCCAAGGTGGTGGGTTTTTGCCTAAAAGCTTATTCAGCTCTAGACGGTCTTCAGCTAACTTATAATAGAAGCCTGAGATATAATTCACGAGACCCAAGAATCTCTGTAATTCTTTGACATTTGTGACAGGCAAATTCTGGATTCTGGTTAAAATATGATCTTGTACCTCCATCTCCCCCCCCTGAAGAAGCTTGATCCCGATGAAAACTAACTCAGGAACAGCAATAACAGACTTAGTGGGATTGACTGCAAGTCCATTGTGTTGACATACTGAGAGGAAAATTCTGAGGTGATCAAGATGAGACTCCATATTTTGGCTGAATACAAGGATATCATCTATATAAGGCTGGATGAATTTGGCATGAGGCCGAAAGATAATATCCATTTTTTGTTGGAAAATTGACGGGGCAGTTTTAATACCAAAAGGCAGAACTGTCCATTCATATAAACCCTGAGGAACAGAGAAGGCTGTTTTGTAATAATCATCTGTTTTAAGGTTTACTTGCCAATAGCCTTTTGTTAAATCAAACTTGGAATAAATGTGGTTGCCCTGAATTACTCGCCAAATATGGTCTTTACTAGGTATGGGATGTCGATGATCTACTAGACAATCATTAAGAGGTTTATAATTCACTACTAACCTCTTTTCAGGAAGTTCATTTCCACGTTCATCCACCTTCGGGACATACATTGCATGACAAGAAAATGGGGAGTCTGATACTTGGATCAGTCCTAAGGCTTCTAATTCAGCTACCTCTTTAGCACATACTTCTATTTCACTAGAGCTCATGAGAAAATAATTTGCTTTAGCTCTGGGAAGAAGTTCCTTACCTTTGGAATCTCGTTTCAAGGGAAGTGTGCAGGTTAAGCTTCTTTGAAACTTCTTTAGATCTTTCGTCATTACTGTGCTGGCGAACATTTCCTTAATCTACAGAATTTCTTCATTTCTTTCCTTGAACTGTTGATGAAGCCAAACCTGATTGACAGGTTTCCTTTTCTTGTCTTCCTTCTGAATTCTAGAGAAGGAGGTTGGATGATAAATTCTGGGCAACTGATACAATCCTTTGAATGTTAAAAAATCAGAATCAATAATGAAAGGCTGCCATTCATTCAAAGTGTTACTCCCTATAACACCATCATAATCTTCAACCTCATAATGAACAAATAAGGTGTTTTGAGGTTTCTCTTCAAATCCTAACTGAATGGGAGCAATACAGAAAAACTGACTGTCCGTCTTTTCATTATTGCCAAAGGTAATATCAGTTTTACCTTCCCGCCATGCATCTTCTGGAAAAGCATTCCTTCTAGCAATATTTAAGTCTGCTCCAGTATCAATCAGAAAAGCCAAAGGATAGGCTTGAATACCTGGAAACTTAATCAGGAGAACTGCTCCTGGACAGTGGGTCGTGGCCTTAGAAGCTCGGCACATATTCTTTTTATTTTGCATCCCACTGAATCTTCCTTTGCTGCTTTGACCTTTATCCTGAGAGCTTGCTCCAGGAGTTATTTCTCGAATTGGACTTCCTTCGAATGCTTCTGTTGATAGAAACTGCAGGGGATCTTCTTGTTGCTCTGCCTTCACTTGGGAAAGTGGCTGACTTACATAGGCGGGGTAAGTCTTTTCTTGGCATATGAGAGCTGCTTCATTGATGCTGGCACTGGCTTGAGGAAGCGGTATAGCAGAAACTTGATTGAATCTATTTATGAATTGTTGTAGCTCTCTCTGAGATTCTTCGACATTCCTTTCTTCGATGTCTTCAGTCATGAGAATCTCTACTTCTTCTTGTGCTTGTGTCAGAACTTTATTTAAAAACTCAAGACGATGGCGGCGCCATAGTCTTCTTGCCATACTGCCTGGGCTAGGTGCCTCTAGTATTCCTTTCTGCTCCAGTGGCGTTGTGGCAGTTACAACTGACTCTGTTGGCCCTGTTTCTCTCAGAGTGGCCACTGTGGCTCTGGGCTGGTTATACCATGGAGATGGTTTATAACCATGACTTTGAGCAGACCTTGAAGACTGCTGTGGAGGTCAGATAGGAATAAAATTCCTTCCTCTTACTTGATATGGCCTGGCTGGCACATATCGTTCTTCTTCAATCACCATTGGAGACGGCTTGTGCTGAAATATGGGCTCTTTGGGCTTTAGCAGATAATACTTTCTGGCTTTTAAGTCTTCAAGACGAGCCTTCAATTTCTTCCATGTCTCTGGCCCCATATACATTTCTTTCAGCTGCTGCTCTATATTCATGATTTCACCAATAACTTGGTCGAGCTCAGATGAAGAAGATCCTTTCATCATTCTGTAATAGAATGATACCTCTGAAGCGTCTGAATTGCTGGAACTGCTTGAACCGGATGCTGATCCTTCCTCTTCAGGCTTTGATTTCATCAACTGTACTTTTGCCTGATCTTCTCTGGAAGAATAGTAGTCTTCGTCTTCTGATTCTGAATCTGAAATATCAGGACTTGATATCACAATGTCTTCTGAATCAGAGGGATAGTCATTTATATAGACAAAATCTTCTGTTGAGACACCGGCGCTTTTAGCGGTGCGCATCTTTGCTTTTCCTTTTTTCTTATCTTTTTTAGGACATTTGTTGGCAAAGTGGTCTCCTATACAGATGTAGCAAACTGGCTTTCGTCGTTTACCTCCTTTTTTGCTTTTGTCTTTCTTACGAAAGTATCCTCTTTTCTTCGGCTTCAAGCGATCTTTCTCTTTCTTCTTTTTATACTTTTTCTTGTATGGCTTACAGTCCATACATTCGTCACCTTTTTCCAGCTGGTAGCACACTGCTGCTGACAGGATAGGCTGGATTCTTTTCTTTTCTTTCCTTTCCTTGACATCATTGCATATGTCAGTGTTGATCTGTTCAAGGAATTGTACTAGCTGCGGAAATGTCATTTCCTTCATTTCCGTTTTATCATGCAACATGTTTTCTAAAACTTTTCTATGATAATATGATCCGATAGGATCACCAAAGCTTTTTAGAAAAGTAGTAAACATGAATTCATGATCTCCTTCTTTTCCTGAGAAATAAAAGTTCTCATATTGTTTCTTACAATATTCTTTAAAATTTCTCAGGTCTTTACATTTTCCTTTCATGAATTTCTGGTAAGAAAGCTTTTCCAAAACATCACGCTTTCCTACAAACATTCTGGCTAGTTGGGCACAGACTTGATCTGTTCCACTGTCTAGCAGAGTTTCTCTGAAATCATTATCTAATCTATCCCACACAACCCTTGCCATTCTAGTCATGGAATTCAATGCTTGCTTGATTACTTCTTTTTCATCTGCATCTGGGTTTGTTGAGATATAGTTCGTGATCCATGACCGCATTGCATCCACTCCTCTTGCATTTTCAACTTCTTCAAATTTATCAAAATTGACCAGAGGTGGAGTGTCAGCTTTAAAAGTTTGAATATTTTTAAATGGATCAGAACCACCTAGAAAAGGAAATGTACCATTCCCCCGGGCCATTAACACAGTCCCCTGAGTAGGCGGCTGGGAACTCGGTTCAGGAGGAGCTGAGGGAGCCATAGGAAGGGGCTGGGTTGACAAAAGTTTACCACTAGCAGGATCATATCGAAGTGGATCATTAGTGGTAGGGACTTGAACTGTAAGATTTACACCCCCACTATATTGAGCTGCTAGGTAGGTACTGGCACTATTAGGAAAACTCTTATAGGGTGCCTTGTGAGTAGTTTGAATCTTAATTTTATTAAGGGACAGGTGAAGTTCATTGGCTTCAGCCGAAATAGCTTCACGTGTCTCCTGAGCTTCTACTTTCAGATTATCAGCTAGTTTAATCTGAGAAGTAGTGAGAAAACTTATTTCTTCAGAAATTTCTTGCAATCTCTGGCTAGTATGTTTTATCTGGATATTTGTAGTACCCAACTGAGCACTAATTGATTCAAAATCAACTTTCACATCTTCTTTTACCTTGAGTAACAAATCTCTTTGCCGCTGCATGGAAGCTTCTCTCTCAATCTGCCAGAGTTCAAATTTTGTTTTGAAATCATTATAACATATCTGCAGATCCCACTGAATCAGGAGAACTACTCCTGGACAGTGGGTCGTGGCCTTAGAAGCTCGGCACATATTCTTTTTATTTTGCATCCCACTGAATCTTCCTTTGCTGCTTTAACCTTTATCCTGAGAGCTTGCTCCAGGAGTTATTTCTCAAACTGGACTTCCTTCGAATGCTTCTGTTGATAGAAACTGCAGGGGATCTTCTTGTTGCTCTGCCTTCACTTGGGAAAGTGGCTGACTTACATAGGCGGGGTAAGTCTTTTCTTGGCATATGAGAGCTGCTTCACTGATGCTGGCACTGGCTTGAGGAAGCGGTACAGCAGAAACTTGATTGAATCTATTTATGAATTGTTGTAGCTCTCTCTGAGATTCTTCGACATTCCTTTCTTCGATGTCTTCAGTCATGAGAATCTCTACTTCTTCTTGTGCTTGTGTCAGAACTTTATTTAAAAACTCAAGACGATGGCAGCGCCATAGTCTTCTTGCCATACTGCCTGGGCTAGGTGCCTCTAGTATTCCTTTCTGCTCCAGTGGCGTTGTGGCAGTTACAACTGACTCTGTTGGCCCTGTTTCTCTCAGAGTGGCCACTGTGGCTCTGGGCTGGTTATACCATGGAGATGGTTTATAACCATGACTTTGAGCAGACCTTGAAGACTATTGTGGAGGTCGGATAGGAATAAAATTCCTTCCTCTTACTTGATATGGCCTGGCTGGCACATATCGTTCTTCTTCAATCACCATTGGAGACGGCTTGTGCTGAAATACGGGCTCTTTGGGCTTTAGCAGATAATACTTTCTGGCTTTTAAGTCTTCGAGACGAGCCTTCAATTTCTTCCACGTCTCTGGCCCCATATACATTTCTTTCAGCTGCTGCTCTATATTCATGATTTCACCAATAACTTGGTCGAGCTCAGATGAAGAAGATCCTTTCATCATTCTGTAATAGAATGATACCTCTGAAGCGTCTGAATCGCTGGAACTGCTTGAACCGGATGCTGATCCTTCCTCTTCAGGCTTTGATTTCATCAACTGTACTTTTGCCTGATCTTCTCTAGAAGAATAGTAGTCTTCGTCTTCTGATTCTGAATTTGAAATATCAGGACTTGATATCACAATGTCTTCTGAATCAGAGGGATAGTCATTTATATAGAAAAAATCTTCTGTTGAGACACCAGCGCTTTTAGCGGCGCGCATCTTTGATTTTCCTTTTTTCTTATCTTTTTTAGGACATTTGTTGGCAAAGTGGTCTCCTTTACAGATGTAGCAAACTGGCTTTCGTCGTTTACCTCCTTTTTTGCTTTTGTCTTTCTTACGAAAGTATCCTCTTTTCTTCGGCTTCAAGCGATCTTTCTCTTTCTTCTTTTTATACTTTTTCTTGTATGGCTTATAGTCCATACATTCGTCACCTTTTTCCAGCTGGTAGCACACTGCTGCTGACAGGATAGGCTGGATTCTTTTCTTTTCTTTCCTTTCCTTGACATCATTGCATATGTCAGTGTTGATC
Organism: Cunninghamia lanceolata; assembly: GCA_027924645.1. Lineage (NCBI taxonomy): Eukaryota > Viridiplantae > Streptophyta > Pinopsida > Cupressales > Cupressaceae > Cunninghamia > Cunninghamia lanceolata. The sequence continues at coordinate 15,470,417 of BSBN01000112.1, read as the reverse complement.
TGTTCAAGGAATTGTACTAGCTGCGGAAATGTCATTTCCTTCATTTCCGTTTTATCATGCAACATGTTTTCTAAAACTTTTCTATGATAATATGATCCGATAGGATCACCAAAGCTTTTTAGAAAAGTAGTAAACATGAATTCATGATCTCCTTCTTTTCCTGAGAAATAAAAGTTCTCATATTGTTTCTTACAATATTCTTTAAAATTTCTCAGGTCTTTACATTTTCCTTTCATGAATTTTTGGTAAGAAAGCTTTTCCAAAACAAGCTGTTGTATTATGGAAGTTCATATTCTCCGCTGGTGGATACGGTCCTGCGAAAAGATCTCGTATCAAATCTTTTCCTTCCTCAAAGTTCAACCATTCTTCTGGTTTCGGTAGAGCCAGATTATTGAATTGGAGTGAAAGGCTGAAATCCCCGTACCAGTTGTTTAGGATATGACCAATGTCAGGATCCACTGGTTCTGCTTCTGCGCTAAATGTAAAGAAGGGTGTTTCTACCCAAAGACCAGGGGATGTTAACAATAGCTTAGCCTTCAGCATTTTATACCTATCATACAGAAAGTCATTAGCCATTCTGTAATTGTGAAGGTCCCTTCTTGGAAAGGGATTCGTGCTCCATTCTGATCTACTGAGTTCATGCCATCTTGTCTCACGGATTCTTATATGCATGACCCTCAGTTTACCGTTTACCTGTCGATTTACAGCTTCAGGAGGATCAATAGCTTGATCCTTGTCTTGGTGTCCTTCTCTGGATGCAAAGTCAGCTACTATGTTTTCAGCTCCTGGTATATGAAGACAATCAAACTCATAAGTGCATAGAAGCTGTGCCCACCTTAATAATCTACCTCTGACTACCTTATTTCGTGATTCCTTCTTGAAGAATCCTTTTAAGTTCTGCAAATCACTTTTCAACAAAAACCTCTTGTCAGCAATAAACATTTGAAATGCTTGGAAGGTGTTTACCACTGCAAGAATTTCCTTGTGGGTGCTATGGTAGTCTTTCTCTGATCCATGAAAACTTCCACTGACCGTTCTAACAATTTTACCTTTGTCCTTAGGATCATACTGTTTAGTTTTCTGTTCCTTAAGAACTCCTGCCCATGCATATTCACTTGCATCGGTTTCTACAATTTTATAACCAGGGTCAGGTAACTTCAGAGTAGGGAGTTTAGCACATTTATCCTTTATGTTCTGGATCAGTCTATCATGCCTTGGACTCCAAGGTGGTGGGTTTTTGCCTAAAAGCTTATTCAGCTCTAGACGGTCTTCAGCTAACTTATAATAGAAGCCTGAGATATAATTCACGAGACCCAAGAATCTCTGTAATTCTTTGACATTTGTGACAGGCAAATTCCGGATTTTGGTTAAAATATGATCTTGTACCTCCATCTCCCCCCCTGAAGAAGCTTGATCCCGATGAAAACTAACTTAGGAACAGCAATAACAGACTTAGTGGGATTGACTGCAAGTCCATTGTGTTGACATACTGAGAGGAAAATTCTGAGGTGACCAAGATGAGACTCCATATTTTGGCTGAATACAAGGATATCATCTATATAAGGCTGGATGAATTTGGCATGAGGCCGAAAGATAATATCCATTTTTTGTTGGAAAATTGATGGGGCAGTTTTAATACCAAAAGGCAGAACTGTCCATTCATATAAACCCTGAGGAACAGAGAAGGCTGTTTTGTAATAATCATCTGTTTTAAGGTTTACTTGCCAATAGCCTTTTGTTAAATCAAACTTGGAATAAATGTGGCTGCCCTGAATTACTCGCCAAATATGGTCTTTACTAGGTATGGGATGTCGATGATCTACTAGACAATCATTAAGAGGTTTATAATTCACTACTAACCTCTTTTCAGGAAGTTCATTTCCACGTTCATCCACCTTCGGGACATACATTGCATGACAAGAAAATGGGGAGTCTGATACTTGGATCAGTCCTAAGGCTTCTAATTCAGCTACCTCTTTATCATCCAGGAGTTATTTCTCGAACTGGACTTCCTTCGAATGCTTCTGTTGATAGAAACTACAGGGGATCTTCTTGTTGCTCTGCCTTCACTTGGGAAAGTGGCTGACTTACATAGGCGGGGTAAGTCTTTTCTTGGCATATGAGAGCTGCTTCACTGATGCTGGCACTGGCTTGAGGAAGCGGTACAGCAGAAACTTGATTGAATCTATTTATGAATTGTTGTAGCTCTCTCTGAGATTCTTCGACATTCCTTTCTTCGATGTCTTCAGTCATGAGAATCTCTACTTCTTCTTGTGCTTGTGTCAGAACTTTATTTAAAAACTCAAGACGATGGCGGCGCCATAGTCTTCTTGCCATACTGCCTGGGCTAGGTGCCTCTAGTATTCCTTTCTGCTCCAGTGGCGTTGTGGCAGTTACAACTAACTCTGTTGGCCCTGTTTCTCTCAGAGTGGCCACTATGGCTCTGGGCTGGTTATACCATGGAGATGGTTTATAACCATGACTTTGAGCAGACCTTGAAGACTGCTGTGGAGGTCGGATAGGAATAAAATTCCTTCCTCTTACTTGATATGGCCTGGCTGGCACATATCGTTCTTCTTCAATCACCATTGGAGACGGCTTGTGCTGAAATACAGGCTCTTTGGGCTTTAGCAGATAATACTTTCTGGCTTTTAAGTCTTCGAGACGAGCCTTCAATTTCTTCCACGTCTCTGGCCCCATATACATTTCTTTCAGCTGCTGCTCTATATTCATGATTTCACCAATAACTTGGTCGAGCTCAGATGAAGAAGATCCTTTCATCATTCTGTAATAGAATGATACCTCTGAAGCGTCTGAATCGCTGGAACTGCTTGAACCGGATGCTGATCCTTCCTCTTCAGGCTTTGATTTCATCAACTGTACTTTTGCCTGATCTTCTCTGGAAGAATAGTAGTCTTCGTCTTCTGATTCTGAATCTGAAATATCAGGACTTGATATCACAATGTCTTCTGAATCAGAGGGATAGTCATTTATATAGACAAAATCTTCTGTTGAGACACCGGCGCTTTTAGCGGCGCGCATCTTTGCTTTTCCTTTTTTCTTATCTTTTTTAGGACATTTGTTGGCAAAATGGTCTCCTTTACAGATGTAGCAAACTAGCTTTCGTCGTTTACCTCCTTTTTTGCTTTTGTCTTTCTTACGAAAGTATCCTCTTTTCTTCGGCTTCAAGCGATCTTTCTCTTTCTTCTTTTTATACTTTTTCTTGTATGGCTTACAGTCCATACATTCGTCACCTTTTTTCAGCTGGTAGCACACTGCTGCTGACAGGATAGGCTGATTTCTTTTCTTTTCTTTCCTTTCCTTGACATCATTGCATATGTCAGTGTTGATCTATTCAAGGAATTGTACTAGCTGCGGAAATGTCATTTCCTTCATTTCCGTTTTATCATGCAACATGTTTTCTAAAACTTTTCTATGATAATATGATCCGATAGGATCACCAAAGCTTTTTAGAAAAGTAGTAAACATGAATTCATGATCTCCTTCTTTTCCTGAGAAATAAAAGTTCTCATATTGTTTCTTACAATATTCTTTAAAATTTCTCAGGTCTTTACATTTTCCTTTCATGAATTTCTGGTAAGAAAGCTTTTCCAAAACATCATGCTTTCCTACAAACATTCTAGCTAGTTGGGCATAGACTTGATCTGTTCCACTGTCTAGCAGAGTTTCTCTGAAATCATTATCTAATCTATCCCACACAACCCTTGCCATTCCATGACAAGATCTCCATGTATTTCCCAAATTTTAGTCCAAAGAATATGACGACACTCAAAATGATCAATAGCATTCAAAGTGGCATCATCAATATGCATTTCAATAACTCCTAGGACATGATCCCTTTTGTAATTCCATGCAAATTTCTTACTATAGTACCAGGAAGGGGAACACTATTATACAAATGTGACAATAAATGAAGCCATCTAAGATGTTTTATGATACCATCTCTCCATTATTTATAATTTTCCCTTTTCAACATAATCACAACATGATGAACTGAAAACCCCATAATGAAGTATTACTAATCTCCAAAATTACAAAGACATTAACCTTCAAAAAAATTAGAAACTCCCAAATACTGCAAATGAAGCCTTCAATCATCAAAATTAGGCAGATTTACCTATACCACTATGAGCTTGGTGAAGTCAACTTTCTAATGATATGCAGAATGCAAAAATCAGACTCCAGATACCCAAGATATGCTCTGTGGAAGAAAAATCACCTATGGGGGATCAATGCAAAATTGAAGGAGCTAGATTAAGCTCTAGGTCATCCATGTGACCACCTTCTACAAGTAAGAAAAAAATATGCAACAAAGATGTTGCAAATTATTATGACAATCATGCCAATCAATCAACAAACTAAGCCACCTATCACACACCAAGTCTAAGCAAGCTTTACATGTTCACCACAAGCTTTCCACAACTTCACCATACAATCCAAGTGTTAGTGAATATAAAGTGAAAATAGCTTCTCTGTGGGAGTAATGTGGGATAAAAGATCTCAAATGGAACTCCAAACACAATGCACAGACCCACCTCCACTTTGGCTGTACAAAAGCCCTAAAATGAAATATTTGCGCAAAACTTTAGAATGCTAAAGTCTGAAACTAGAATATATATTAGCCAATGTCTTCAAACCAAGTTTCATGCTTCTGGCTTCTCCAGAATGCTTGATAAACCAGCACAACAGGAGATAAAATCACACAACAGAGGTTCTTAACACAGCTACTGGGGGTTTACCATACACAGAATGTATAGCTTGTACAAACACTAGCCAAATATTTCTATTGCAAACCTTATGAAATATAAAGTCTGATGAAAATATATATGCCAATGATTTGCATCACCAAAATGCTATCACATGCTGGCAGAAGGAAGGCACACCCAGCAACGAATCTGTGGGCTTCTCTATCCCTTGCACACTTGGAAAATTTCTCCTTTGACGCCTCCTCATAGAAAAACCAAATCGAGGCCTTCCTCAAATGCCAACAAATCTACACCTTTCAAGCTTGGTAGAAATCTCACACCACAACTCTCTAGAATGAGCACAACGGAAAGTCAAAGATGGACCTCACAAAAATGCCTCCAATGCCTCAAAAAAAAACTTTGATAGCTTATCTCCTCACACTGCCATGACACAGCAAGTGGAACAAATGCCACAGTCAGAAAATTTAATGCCAAGAGGTTCCAGGTAAAATAGAAAATAGGCAACTTTGAAATTTAAAAAAAATTAAATACCAAAAAAATAAGTGATCTCAAACACTCGATGAAAACTCTCAAGGAAGGAGTGCAGAATGGTTAGCTCTGATACCATGTTGGTGTCATCCACCTCCAAGGAGCAACATCTGTAGAAAATAACCTTCACAAAATAGAGAGAAGCACATAGGCTCTTTCACCAAACAAGAGTGAATAAATTGAGATGAATAATTTACATATTGTATAGCCTTTTAAAGGCAAGAAAATATATGATGGGTAATCTTTTAATGGATAAAACTACCCTAATGGGAATACCTTCCCACACTAATTATTTAAGCCCAAGTGAACCTTAAGCAAAGTAAAATCTATTTACCCTAACATTCATTATTTTATAAAATTCTACTTACTATTTCATTTATTCCCTATAGAATCTTCTATATAGAATCTTTAAATAAATAATAGGTACTTTATTTTTCTAAATTTTGAAAAGATTTATTTATGCATATTTAATGACATTTATTTTAAAAGTGTTATCTACTAGCATATATATCTTAAATACGTCTAGACTATTCATAATTATGTCATAGATTTGACTGTATAGGTTATGTTGGATTTTCTTACCCTAGAAAGCAACCCTTTGTGAGGATATTGTATTATGGTTATGTTATTGTAAAGAGTTGAGACTGGAAAAATAGGCGATGCTGAATTGAAGACAGAAGAGGATATTGATATTGTTATAATGTAAACTCTATTGAAGTTAATACAAACTATTGCATCTCTTCTTCTGTGGAGGTTTTTCTTGAAAGGGTTTCTCCACATAAACATTGTGTTATGTGTTTGATCTTCTATTTCATTATTTATTTGTGGTGATTTCATACTATATCTATTTTGGTTCTGCATAGTTATAGTCATAATCAATTTTTCATTGACAGTTGTTTACCTTCATTTCTAACAACATTTTTCACTGAATTAGAAGATAAATAACAGTCTTAATCTTTGTTGGCCTTTACTTGAAAGTTTCCCTACATACTCTATTGGCCATGCCTATTGAGAGGTCAATAAGGTGGCTGATGTGTTGGCAAATGTGGAGATTAACATGAACATTGCCCACATTTTTATAGCTCCCTAAGCCCATGGAAAAATATTACATTGAATGTGTTGCCCTTCTTTTGAAACTGGAGTTGGAAGAAGTAATAATGGTTTTAAGTTGTTTTTAGTTTGCTTCTCACCAAGGAAGTACTAGGGAATTTTATTGCAATAAGGCAAAGATTTATGATGGATTTGGTACTGGAGCCACCTCTAATGGATATTAAAAACCACAGAACATTCTATTATGTCATTTTGCAAATATTGCCATTGATGTCAAAGAGAAGTTGTTGTCGAAGGGAAAATAGTTGTAAGAGAAAAATAAAAGTTTCTAAGGCATGTTTTCTACCTTTAGTCAGAAAATTGTTCGATTCGTAAACTCACAAGTTCGACAACAGCTTGGTTTCCCAACATCAAGTTGGCCAATGAAACATTGACAAGAAAACTCTAAGACATGAATAATTTCTACCTTCGGCTGATAAAATGCTTGTTTTATGAAATCAAGTTTCTTTAGTAGCAAGTTCACCGACAGGAAAGCTGGGTGATCAAGGCATAAAGAAGAAAAGTTAAAGTTTCAGAAAAGGATTGGTTCGTAAGTTTCAAAGTTAGTTGATTTGTCAATTCATTGACAAGGGAGAGTGTGAAGATAAGGTGACAAATTTTCAAGTTTAAAGACTTAACAAAGGAAAATTTGATTTGCTTGCAAGTTTCTTAGTTCACCGATTTGCCAACTCATTGACAGAGGAAATCATAAAGATAAGGCAGAAAAATATTAAGTTCATGAACTTAAGAAAGAAATAGTTGGTTAGTTTGCAGGTTTTGAAGTTTGCTGATTCATCGAACGATTGACAAAGAGATGTGAAGGCACGCTCATGAAAGCCATCTTTTAGAGAAGAGAGTCCAAGGTTTGTGAGAGTGGGATTTTGCCAATAGAAAAAGGAGAGGAGTTTAAAGTTCGTAGAAAGGTATTTTTCTGACATAGGTTGTTTGAAGGTGGTTCATGGCTCGCTAGTTTCATCAATAAAGGTGCTGAAGAAAATCTTGTGGAGACAATGATGAGAAAACTTAGTATATTTAAATTAAATATTTAAATATAAAGTTTGATTCTAACTTGGTGAAATAGGTTAACAACATTGAAAATAAAAAATTTAAATTTTGGGCTCATTGTTGTAATGTGTGGGTTTTTTAGTTTTTGGTCCAAACCTTTTTTTTGGGTCAACTTAAGCATGTGTAAATTGGGCCCAAATTTAAAGAGGAATTTTAGGATGGGTCACCCTTGTATACATTAGAATTCAAACTATAATTGCCAACCTTGGAGAATGTTTATTTGATGTAGTATTACTGACTTGAAGGCTATTTTCTACATACTAATAAAAATGAAAGATGATTGTCATGCATTTTGTGAGTGTGTGTGTATTTACGTATGCAAGAATTTGAAGTGAAGAATCTAAATAAATATGTGATTGTCTAGATTTGTGAAATACACTTGAACATCAAGAAAACAAGTGTGAACAATTATGTGAATTTGAAGTGTGCAAAGGGCATGAACAACTGATGACCCTAAGTTCACATAGTTTGTGTTGAGTGTGTTGAAAATTGATTCAGTTTCAGTTTTCTGGGTTAGAGCTAAGTTTGTGTGGGTGTTGAAGCCTCCAATGGGTTGGACCCTATTAATAGAGTTTAGAGCTTCTTGCTGGGTTGGTGCTTAGAAGACAAAATGGAAGCTTCATTTCTAGGTTGATGCTTAGTTTGATTTAGAGATTGAAGTCTCTAGTAGGTTGGAGCCTGTAGTTATGTAAAAGGATTGTTATACTTCTTAGGTTGAAATTCTTGTGGGTTGAAGCCTACAAAAGTACTATAATTTCATTGGTTCCTTTTTGTGAGCCTTGATTTTGGATGTAGACCCACGTAACTCTTCTCACCATGGTTTTTCCCTTCTTGGGTTTCCACATAAAATCTGGTGGTATGGTCTCTTATGTGGATGTGTGAATATGTTTATGTTTGTATAGTTCCTTTCATAGTATGATTAATACATTAGAATTGATTTAAAGGTGGCATATACTGAGTCACCCCCCCTCTTAGCATATCAGTGTGCTTTAAGAATTGGTTTTAGAGCTATGGTCCTTGGTGCAACCTAATAGTTGAAGGTAGATCTTGGATAAGAACACATGGCTGGTCAGGAAGGATTTGCTTCTAATAGAGTACCTCTATTTGATGGAACTAACTACACCTTCTAGAGTATAAGGATGGAATCCTATATTACTTCTCTAGGGTATAATGTTTAGAGATCCGCAATCAATGATTATACTATTCCTACAAATCCTCTCACAGATCTAGTCGAGAAGAAGGCTTGTGAGAACAATGCTAAAGCTAAGAATGCTATTCTAAGTGGTCTAACTAACATAGAGTTTGTTAAAGTAATATAGTGCAATATGGCTAAAGACATATGGGATAAACTCAAAAGTCTCTATGAAGGATATGATAAGGTAAAGAAAGTAAAATTGAAGACCTTCAAGGGTAATTTTGAAAATCTGAAAATGAAAGAAGAAGAGAACATAGGTGATTATCTACTCCGAATAGATAAAGTTGTGAATGCGATCAAAGGTCTTGGTGAAGAGGTAGCGGATTCAATGGTTGTTAAAAAAGTATTGAGATCACTCTCTCAAAGGTAAATCTTCAAAAGTCTCTAACATTGAAGAAGTGAGATATCTGGATAAATTTACAATGGATGAATTATTTGGTACCCTCACTACCTATGAGATGAGAAATGCAAGCAATGATACATCTAAAAGGGGAGTTGTATTCAAAGAAACAAAGAAGGAAGAAGTATCTAATTGAAGTAGTGGATCTGAGGAAGAAAAGACAAACTTTGTAAGAAAGTTAAAAAAGGGTTCAGGTAAGTTGCCCTTCAAGTGTTTCAACTATGGTGAAATTGGGCATTCTGCATCTAAATGTACTCTTAGAAAGAATGAAGATAGAAACAAGGGTTTCAAAAAATCAAACTACAATAAGAACAAGAAAAAAATTTACTCTAAGGATGATTGTAGTTCAACAGAAGAAGCTGACAACTGCCCATTAGAAGATGAAAGAGAAGAAACCCTATTCATGGCTATGGAAGTCTTGGACAACTTAATCAGTGCTGCTATTGATGAAGAAGAATGTGAAGTTGATTTTCAAGCTAAACTAAGCTCTGCACTTGAAGATTTGGAATCAACAAGGAAAGATAATGAATGGTGACAGAATTGAAGAATCAATTTGTACCTGCTGACTATGAATTGGAGCTCTTGAAAAGATTGCAAAACTTGAGACAAAAGAAGAAATCAGTGAAGGAGTGTACTGAAGAATTTCATCATATGGTCATAAGAATAGGACATAGTGAGGAAAGCAAGGAGAAAGTGGCTAGATACATCAATGGATTGAGATTGAACATTGAAGAAGAACTAAGCTTGGTGAGGATGGCATCTTTGGAGGAAGCATATCAGTTTTCCCTGAAGGTTGAAGAGAATCTGAATAAGAGGCATGATCAAAGACAAAGAGGTAGAGGAGGTAAATTTTAGAGAGGTAGAACATTTTTGGAGGAGACAGATCACATCTGGAGTAGAACAAGCCTGACAACCCATTCAAGGAGGATAGAGATGGGAATGCCTACCAGAGCAATGACATAAATTTTCATCACAGAGCCAATTATAATTCATACCGAAATGAAGAATACAGAAAAGAAAGAAGAGGACCTGATAGGAGAACATTCAGAGGCACTTGTTTCATGTGTGGAGGTGAAGCATTTGAATGTAATCAGGATAATACAAGCAAGAGGATAGAGAATAGTGGAAGAACAACCTATGTTGAAGAAGAACTTATTGGATCACCTAATTCAATTGGTAAACTAGAGAAAAGAGAATCAATTTTGATGAGGAGAGCACTTTTTCAAGAAGAAACAAATGAGGAACCACCACAGAGGAAGAGTTTGTTTAGAACTAGATGCAAATCATGAGGTAAGTGTTGCAAAGTTGTAATTGATAGTGGTAGCTTAGATAACCTAGTTTCAGAGAAGATTGTGACTAAGTTGAAGTTGGAAAGATTGAAATAGCCTAAGCCCTATCATATAGCATGGATTCAAGATGATCATAAGGTACTGGTGAGTGAACAATGTTTGGTGAAATTTCATATTGGATCATTGTTACCATTTTTTCACCTACAACTCAAATTGGTCGAGCTAAAACATTTGTTCATTTTAAGGTGAAAGATTTCAATTTTTTTCTTCTTTGCTTAAGCCTTGCACATATTAAATTTTATTAGAAAGGTTTAGTTGTTTTAGTACAATGTGTTTCAAGAAGGAAAGTATTGAGTTTGCATTTTAGTTGTTTAATAGAAGAGAGACAACTGGTTCATTATTTATTGCTTTACAGAGTTTCATGGGAGATAAGGGATATTTCATTTCATTGCAATGATCATTCAATTTTACAAATGAGATACAAGTGGAATAAACATTGCATTGAATGAAAGAAAGACAGATCAAATGTCCCACACAAGCCATGGGAATAGCTAAACTAGCACAAACATAGGAAATACAATATGCATCTGAAGATAAGAAGGGAAAAGCATATCCATCATTACCTGCTTAGGGGTCTTTGTTTGATCTTCATTTGCAGCTGGCTCCTCCTCACTCCCGATCTCTAAGAGAACCTATAGGATTGAAAAAAATTGGGTTAGAGCTCCGGATATGGTTTCCTATGTGTCTATCAATAGAGACATAATTCATTGCCTATTATGCACTGAGTTAGAAGATCAAATCATTCATATGTAAGAGAGACTGAAAATGAAACAATCATTGAGCTTCACTATTTTAAACTAACATGTTTGTTTCATGTGCAGGTATAGAAGAAGTTTTGTTGCTATTTTGAAGACCATTTCAGCATCTGGTGCAAAGTGGTCTACCACAAGGGTTGAGCCTAGCATGGTGTCCCTTAATCTCAAGAGGGGATGGAATATGAGTACATATTCATATTTGCTCAAATTAAGACATATTCAGTCAAGGAGTATTACATTCACTAAGTGCATCAGTGCCCATCCATGACTTTTAGTTCAAGTGGGATGAAATGAAAGCCATAAAGGAGCATTGAGTTCTTTCAAAACAACTTAGTAAAGGTATTATTAAAATCATGATGATGTTACATCTATTTGTTGTCACAATATCATAAATTGTCATGTGTATGCATTCAAATCACTATGTTGGAACAGTAGAAGAAATGGTAATACAGAGGTAGCCATTGATGCCATTGAGTGTCAAAGATCAATTCCAAGAGATATTATTACAAGGGTAGCTATTATCATCTAAAAGACAACATTATGAAGCCTATACAATCATCAAAAGATGGGAAATGAAGACACCAGCTGGCAAGGAGTAGTCATATAAATAAAACAATTATGCCTACATGGATGTCATAGCCATGAGAATGAGTAGTAATATTCAAAGTATGAAGAGTAGTCCATGTGATAGATAGGACAGACAAACATCATATCAATTATATATGGAATAAGTGAACAAACTACCACAGAGATGAATGCAGAACTTATCAAATGATACAGAGTCATATGAGCATAGAACTTCAAGTAAAAATGTATATAGCAGCTCAAAAATAACAAGACAAGAGTTAAGTCTTGGTGTTCAAATTCATCTACAGGTGATGTGTCCAAATATATGATGTCCCCAAAGATCTCTCTGGAATAGCTGGGAAAAAGCTCCTAAAATTAGTCTCTTAATTCATTTCCAAGCTCCACTAAAAATCTTTCAATAATGCCCCCAATCTGTCTCCAAATTGAAGAATAAAGCTGCTAAAATCATCCCCAAAAGGGTCCCACCAAAATTTGTCAATAAAACATGCCTTATCTCATCCATATCTGCTCCAAGATACCCTATTTTTGTCCATATCTAGTCAACTTCACCCAAAAAAAAAGAAGATCCTCTTGTTTTAACTACTTAAAATAGCTTTTATTTTAAAGCAATTTATAAAACATTTCTTGAAAACAAAGCTTTACAATGTTTGCAGTTTTGTCTCTATATTTAGCTCGATTTGACTTTTCTTTTAGAAAAATACAAGGCTTTTATTTTTCCCATTTTGCCAAGTATATTATATTTAACAGTCATATGATTTTCTATAAAAATCATAAAAATATTTGAAGGAAACTATATGTTAAAAAAAAACCTATGAAGAGTATCCTCTAAATAGCTCTACAAAATCTCTTTATCCTCATGAGGGTCTAAATAATCAAATGATCTTTAAAGGTGCAAATGTTCAAAATCCTAAATTCATTTCATTACCCTAAGGCCTACAGACATGAGGTCTTACCTTTCAAATTTAAACAAAAAGGTTCTAAGCTATTGGAAGGTCAAAAGATCACAATGGTATTAGTTTGGTCAATGGAGAAATAAACTTAATGTGATAAAACTCCACATTCAACTTAGGGTAAGAAGGAAACCCTAATGATAAAACAAGTTTTTCCCTAACTTTTCAGTCCATTTGCATTTTTTAATATTGGAAAGAGGCTCTTCACACCATGGCCGCCACAGGTGCTAGGGTTCGGAGTTTGACTCTCCATTTTCACTGTCTGCAAGCATACTTCAAGGATTTTACAAGGTAAGTCAACATTCACCATGAATCTGAGCTATATTTTCCTGCATTTGAAGAGATTGAACCTTATAGGCCACGACTAAAACAAGCTTCTTCTTTTTGCATACCCCCTTCTATGTTTGCAGCTATGACCGAATATTATGATATTACTTGCACTTGTGATGAAACGAGGTCTGCTCAAGAGCCACGACTAGGGCTTTGGGTATTGATAAACTAAACTATTTCACTATCTCTGTGGCATTTTTCTAGAGCTTCTTCAATAGAAAACCAAGTTAATTCATTATAAACCTAATTTGGTTCCACATTCTTCATTTAAGTATCAGTTTTTTAGCTCTTAGCCATGGCCTCCACTAGTTTTTAATACATTTTCTTTTGTTTTGCTCCATTGTTATCTCTATGTCTAGATGTTGTGGCCTGATGGAGCTCCTTAATGCATTATCTTTGTTAGCATTACTACATTGTTCAGTCAGTGTTGGTTACTACATTGATCAGGTGGTTCATTTAGTTTCGTTCAGTTCATTGTAACTGTAACTCATTATAACTATCAACCAACTCCAACTCTCTCAGTATATATACATGATGTATCGGTACTTTAGAACATCAAATAAATAAAAGCATTTAGTCTTCATTATTTGGTATCAGAGCGATCATGGGGAAGTAGCAAATTTGAAGACAGTTCCTGTGGCATGGAGACTAAATGAATAAAGCTGTAAGTAAATTAGATCACCAGTGCTACGTGTAGAAAGAACAAAATCAGCGTATGGCATGGCTGGAGAGAAGCGTAAGGGCTGTGTAAGAGAATGAGCACTTTTCTTGAGATATCACTGTTTACTATGCAAAGGATGAAGATAAGCATGAAAATTTATGTTCAAATCTGCCTAGACAAATAGCATTTCTTGCTTTTGTGACTGTGTGCAGAATTGTTCTCTACATCCATTGTTAACATTGCTTCCTCATGCTTTGGAAGTCTGCGTGGAGACATCTTGTGCAATTTGGGAGCCGTTCATTAAGTGTTAGTGATTTATGCTTTAGATTTGTGTGATGAACAAGTGACTAGCATATCAGGTATGTGGAATGTTTATATGATATTCACTAGTGCAAAGGAGAAGGTCATGACCCAATTTGGAGACTACCTAATATAGTGTTTCTCTTCCTATCATTGCCCAAGCCATTTGAAGTAATAAAATAGGATATTGTCATTTGTTGTTTTGAAGGTTCATTCTTGGTATAACCGTTCATAGTTTGAAGCATGTTTTCTTTCCACTCATAAAGATTGTTATTTGCCTTTAGTTTGCTTTGATTGGTGGTTGAAAGTAATATGTTGTAATCTCTACTTGCACAGATTTTCCCTCAATCTTCTGAAGGTTTCTCTGCCTTCCCACCATTCAATAGTCTATTTGTGTACTAGGCTCCTACCATCCACTATGAAAATCAAACTTGAGTACTTTATTGATAATGCCAACTATATTCACCTGCCATCTCTATTGAAAGAAAAGCATTTCTTCCATTCACAAAGACTAAAGTTTGTTTTTAGGGTGGACTATTGTTGATTGGATGGAAACTAAAGCCATTGTGGATAGGTGTTTTGTGAAATAAGGTTTTATTGGAATTATAAAGTGGAATAATAAAGGCATTTGACATTTGGGAAAAATCCTAAGGTTGTCCACATTAAAGAAACGATGCAAATAATATTCTCAATATCTAGTTTCTGTTATTTTCAACGCTCTCTGCTTTCCATGGTTGTTTAGGGTTTTTTTAGGGTTTTAGCTCTAAGTGCTTTTGGTATCAATGGAGGCTACTGCCTTGGGTAGTGCCTCTGGGACTACGAACCTGATGGAGGATGATCCTTCCAATGGATGGAAGAGAGCATTAACAGGGGAAAAGATGGGTTCTTCTAAATGCATGTTGGGACTTCCTGTCAAAAATGTTTCTGCATAAGGTACAGCTCTGGATATTCTAGATGTACAGATTGAAGAAATCATGGCAACCATGGATCTTTCTCTGGTAGGTAAGTTCTTTTCCTTCCGTCCCAATATTGAGATGGTTCAAAAATGGGTGATCTCTCGGCGGAGAATCAAAGGTAGTGTTTCGGTTATTGCTATGGCAAGAAGGTTATTCCTATTTAAATTCATGAATAGGGAGGATATGATAGCTACTCTTGCTAGGGTACCCTGGCTTTATGGATCATATTCACTTGCTTTGTGCCCTTGGAAACCTAGGTTTGACCCTAGCTCAGACCTCAATAGGTCTGCTCTTGTTTGGGTTAGATTACCAGGGTTTCCCTTGGAATTATGGGATGAAAAAATATTTACCGCTATTGGCAACTCCTTTGGCCAGTATGTTACTATGGATCATACTACCCGTACTCAATCCCATTGTGTTTATGCTCAGTTTTGTGTCAATGTGGAGATCAACCAAACCCTCCCAATGTCCATCGAGTTAAACTCCAAATATGGGATTTGGACCCAACCAATCCTTTATGAAAATGCTACCACTTTCTATCAGATATGCAAGAAGAAGGGCCATATAAAGACAAAATGTAAAGCAAAGCAAATGGGCAAGAAGACTGATCCCCATAATGAGGTTGAGGATCATTCACAAAAAACTGTTACCCCTGGCAATCAGGGAATGGGGGGTAATGCAGAAAATGATTTCCCAGATGATAATACTAAGCAGGCTATGGAAAAAGATTGTCAGATGGCTTTGGGTAATGGGGATAATGCTTACCTAGATGATAATACTGAGAAGGTTCTAGACAAAGTTTGTCAGAATGATGTTTTAGATACAGTTAATTATATGGATCAACAAACCACCAATGGGTTTGAGGATGGTGAAATACGGGACCAATTGATAGATCGGGATGCTAAAGAAGGTAAAGTTTTGTGGATGATCCACAGGTTCTTCCTAAAGAGATAGCAAATACTGAAGGAGCAATAGCTTTTGAGTCAACCTAGGATAATGCTCTGGAAATAGGTGATCAATCAGCTAATCCTTCATTGACAGTGGAAATCGGTCCAAGTGGTAGTGGTAATGAATAAGAGGAATGGATTACCCCTAAGAAAAAGACTCGTAAAGGTAAAAAGACTGTTGATGTTGGCACTGACTCCAAACAAGGGAGACCGACCCTACGGGAAACATGGCAAAGAGAGATTGCCAGGGAAATTGCCATTGGTAAGCAGAAAACACTAGAGGTCAATTCCCTCAAACCTTCTAAATGAGGATTTTATCCTGGAATCTAAGGGGTTTCAACAGCCCCACCAAACAGTTTGAGGTTAAAAAATGCATTTTAGATAATAAATTAGATATCTTGCTTCTTCAGGAGGTCAAGATGAATGAGGAGAGCTTTAAGAAGATAGCTGATTACATATGGCCTAAGGCTGAGTTTTGCATTAGTCCGGCTATAGGGGCTTCTAATGGGATTGTTACAATGTGGAACAATGCTAAAATTTAGGGTTCTCTTGTGGCTTCTAGCAAGCATTTTCTAGTTATCAACTTCTCCTTGCCTTCATTCAATTGGTATTTAATCAATATTTATGCTCCTAATACTAGAGTTCTGAGGCAATCTTTGTGGACTGATTTGAGTAGCATTCTAACCAATTTCCCATGCTCTAGATGGATGTTGGCTGGTGACTTCAACACTCCATTATATCTCTCTAAGAAATCTGGTGGGATCCTTGATTACTCTGACAGCATGTTTGACTTTGTAGAATTTATTAATGTTTGGGGATTGCTAGATGTGGAGCTGCAAAATTAGATTTTTACCTAGTCTAACAGACGACGAGGTGACCATATGATCTAGTTTAAATTAGACAGGGTTCTTATTTCAAGTAACTAGGATAATCATCATAATATGCATTTGTAGGCTTTTCCTAGAACCATAACTGATCACTGCCCTATCTTCCTTCATTGGTAAGATCAATGCCAATGGGGCCCTTTCCCTTTCCGCTTTGAAGCAATGTGGATTAAGCATAAAGACTTTAGACAACTTGTGACTCAATGGTGGCAAATTCCTATCCAGGGTACTCTTATGTTTAGACTGGTTAAAAAGCTTATGCATATCAAACGGGAGGTACGTGGATGGAATAGATATAGTTTTGGTCATGCATTTTGTCAGAAGAAAAATATAACTGGAAAACTAGCAGATATTCAGCAGCGGATTGCTCAAGGAGATGTTTCAGAAGACACTACTAAGGAAGAACATGATCTGATTTCGGACTGGAGGAATCTTATGTGCCGAGAAGAGGTCTTTTGGAAATAGAAGTCCAGAATTTAGTGGCTTAAAGAGGGAGATAGGAATACAGCTTTTTTCCATATTTCTGCCAAGAAAAATAGGAAGGCTAACTCCATCACAAAATTATGTTTGGGCAATGGCAATGTTATCACTGAGGATAATGAGACTGGAGAACAAGGTGAGATATTCTTTCAGAATTTGTTGACTGAACAAGCTAATGTTGTTGACAATGGCAGGACTATGAATCAATTCATTGAAAAAATTCCCTGTTTGATAACTGAGGAAGATAACCTAGAAATTCTAAGGCCTATATCTAAGGAGGAGGTTCATGTTGTTTTATTCTCTATGGGTCCCTTCAAAGCTCCGGGTCTGGATGGCTTCCCTCCTATTTTTTTCCAGGAATATTGGGATATTGTGGGGGCTGATCTTACCACTGTGGTTTGTGATTTCTTCAAAACTGGTAAACTTTTAAAACAGCTCAATAATACCTTTATTGTCCTTGTTCCTAAAAAGATGAAACCCACCAATCTTTCTGAATTTAGACCTATTAGCCTGTGTAATATTGTCTATAAGCTTTGCACCAAAGTCCTTGTCATGAGAATTCAACCTTTTTTAGATAAAATTATTTCCCCTTATCAAAAAGGTTTTGTCCCAGGTCATCAAATTCTGGATGCTGTGATCTCCACTCATGAAACTATTCATTCCATGGATAAGAGTAGAATACCAGGCATGGCTCTTAAGTTGGATATCTCTAAAGCCTACGATAGGGTCTCATGGACTTTTCTATTTCAAGTTATTAGAAAATTTGGGTTTAATGAAAAAATATATCTCCTCATTTGGACGGCTATTTCTTCCGCCAAATTTTCAGTCCTAGTTAATGAGCTCTCTAGGGGTTTTTTCTCTTCCTCGAGAGGACTCCGTCAGGGGGATCCTCTTTCCCCTTACTTGTTTATCATAATGGCGGAGGCACTCGGGAGATACATTCAAGCTAATGTTGCTTCTAAGCATCTTGTGGGCATCAAACCTGCTTCGTCCCTTACTCCTATGTCTGTGCAGCAATTTGTTGATGATACCATTCCTTTCGGCATCTCTTCTGTGCTTGAAGCTCAGAGATGGAAGAATATTTTAAACCTTTATGCCATAGTTTCTGGGCAAAGCATAAATTTCCAAAAGAGTAATATGTATTTTTTTAATACTCCTAATGATCTTTGACAAAAAATCATTAATATCTTGGACTATGCTGAAGATGATCTTCCTGCTATCTATCTGGGTCTTCCCTTTATGATTAAAGGGGTGTCTCAAAGTTTCTGGAATAGTATATTGGAAAGAACTCAGCAAAAAATTATTGGTTGGAAAGGGAAATTACTCAATAGTGCTGGAAAATTGCAGCTTCTTCGGGCCTCCCTGCAAGGTATACCCACTTATTTCCTGTCTCTTTTTAAAATTCCTACTTCTTTTGTTGACAAGCTGGAACAGATTCAAAGAAAATTTTTATGGATGGGAGTAGAAGATAAACAGAGAATGTCCTTGGTCATCTGGGAAAAAGTGTGTCTCCCTAAATCCCATGGAGGTCTCAATATTAGATCCATATGCAACATGAATAAAGCCCTTCTCTCAAAAATCAATTGGAACCTGATTCATCAACATAAAGATTGGGGGGAAATCATGCAAGAAAAATATTTGCATGTCATTGACTAGTCCAACTTACTCCAACAGGAAGGTTTACCTTAGGGATCTGTTATATGGAATAAAATGCTAAAATCCAGAAGCCTTCTTACGCAAGGGATTAGATGGAAATTGGGTAATGGTATGTCTATTAAGTTCTGGATTGATATTTGGATAAAAGATAAGGCTCTCATTACTCAGGGGGACTATGGTGAAATTGCTGGCATTGCTACTCAGTTTTTTGGTGATAAAGTCAGTGATTACATGTTAAATAATAATGGCAACAGGAGCTAGAAAAATTTATTGGATTGCTGCACACATTGCCCTGATCTCACCTCTAGAGTTTGGGCTGTTCAATAGTTGATTCAGGGAGTCAGAATCCTCTCTTCCCTCATGAGGATGAGTAGTTTTGGTGGCTGGATAAGAATGGATGTTTCTCTATTAAGTCTGCCTATCATTTATTGGTTCCTGAGGTTCATAGAAAGGAGATATGGAGAAAAGTTTGGAACCACAAACTTGTACCGAAAATCAATATGTTTTGGTGGGCTTCTGTTCATAACAAAATTCTGACCCAAAACAACTTATAGAAGAGCGGTTTTACTTTGGTCAATAGATGTTGTCTATGCTGTGATAAGGAGGAAACTGTTTCTCATCTTTTCCTTCACTACGATTTTGCTAGGGAAATCAAGAACTTAATCCTAAGTAATTTTGGTATTTGGTGGGTCTGTAATTCTGATATGATGAAAGTTATTAATAGCTGGTATCCGCCCTTTTCTCATCCCTGGCTTGTTGAGTTATGGAATCAAACTCTGTTGTGTTTGAGCTGGACTTTGTGGAAAGAGCGCAATCATAGGATTTTTAGGGATACTGCTAGAGATGCCTCTCAGGTTTCTCACACTTTTATTAAGACTCTTATGGAAAGTGTCACTAATGCCCATATCTGAATTGCGGAGAAACCTCTGACTCATGAAGAGGAATAAATTGTGGCAAATTGGAAGATTCTCAATCATATTCCTGTGCATAACAATGCCAAATTGTTGTAGAGGCTTAATACTAGATGGAGTCCTTCGAATCCTAACTGGCTGAAACTTAACTTTGATGGGGCTTCTAAGATGGATGGTACAGCTAGTGGGGGAGGGATCATAAGAGATGACAAGGGGTGGCTGGTTGCTGTCTATGCTAGCGGTCTGGGCTATCAAAGCAATAACTATGCTGAAGCTACTGCTCTTCTATGGGGGATTAAATTGGCTATATCCCTTGGTATCAGGAATTTGTATATCCAGGGGGACTCTAAAATGGTTATTGATGCAGTTAACAATGTGTCGACTGTTGGAATTAAGTTGAAAGATATTATTATGGATATACAGATTCTCCTACAGAAGATTCCCAGTGTGGACATCTCACATATTTACCACAAGGGTAATGGTGTTGCAGATGTTTGTGCCGAACTTGGACAATGGTATTCAAATTGGCGTTGTTGGTGCCAAATTGATCATATCCCTTTAAATCTTAAGGCTCTCATTCTAAAGGAAGTGATGGGTTATGGATGAGTCAAATTTATTGGAAAGATAGCTCCCATTATTAGCTCTTTGGGAGGGTGCTGACGTGCCTCTTGAAGTACAAGTTTTTTTGTACCTTCTTAATTGTCATTTCCGCTCCTTTCTTTTATAAGGCTAGCAGGCTGCTTGATCATTATGGTGTGTGCCATGTAATTATGATTAAGCATGGGATGAGTAAGCGTCATCTTTGTAAGGTTTCTCATATTTATGATAATGCGTGTTGTTTTATCACCAGCATCATTAGCCTTGATCAAGAGAGTAATGTTACCGTAAATACGACTGGGGAGATTTGGGGTTTTTGTGAACTGCTCTGTAATTCTGACATGGGTGGCGATAGAATCAGAACCGAACCCGTCTCTTGTTGTGAGTTCAAAGACAACCTAGTGGTCTGGCATTATTGCAAAGAGGGTGGGATTAGTCCCTATTTGGAGCGGCTCAATGGGTATAATGAAAATTTATCTGAACAGTTTGCTAGGTCTTGGCAGAACCGACTGTTTTTGTGGGTGGAATTAGTTTTGAAATTTTAGAAAGTGTGATTGCTATGGCCACTGGTATGTTTACTCAGGGGATTAAACTGCAAAGGAAAACTAAAATTACGGACCTTTCCAGTCAAAAGCTCTTTCTTGGAGATGGCAAAGAATTAGTCCTCTATCAGGGGGGATTTGACAGAGTCAAGCTGCTCGAGCCTTGGGACGGTGTGTGTTTTCTCCTCATGAAGTATTTCACCTTGGAGGGGTGCTTCACTATGTTCTACAACTATCATCTCCCCCTTTTGAATCATTTTCGACACAATGCTCATATTAGCTTTCCTTTTTATCTGCTTTCTTCCCTTGAGCATTCTGTCCTTAGGGTTAGAGCTAAATTGGCTAAGAACCCTGCTAAGAAACCCATCCCTCTTTATCAGGGCCTTATCCTCTGTCTTTATAACCACCATCTTGCCCTAGAACCATCTAAGGCCATTCAAACTAGCAGTGGGGAACTATCTTCTAACCCTAAGGATATTCTTGGTGTTGAAGAACCATGCCCTTCCCCTGTTCCTACTAAGACAAAAGAAGTTTCTTTTTCTACTCCTGAGGAGATTCCCGTTGATACTCCAGGTTCTACTGTCAGTACAAAGGGCAAAAAGAGGAAGACTCATGCTGGTGAAATGGGCACTGGGGGGCTGCGATTGGGACCTCAAAAAATCCTTGTAGGACCCCTGTGGGACAAGGTAGCAAGTCTCATTCGTCTGCTAAGGTTATTAAGGATGGTTTCTCCTCAAGAGTTAGACAGTCAGGGCAAATCGCTAGCAAACTTGCTCTAAAAGCAAAACTTATTGATTATTCTGAGAGCGCTTCTGATGAATCCACCTAGGGGGATGAGGCTAAGGATATGGATGTTCAGGAAATCTCTAAGGATGCTAATGGTAAGTAGGAGACTCAAGAAATGGGGGCTACCACTGTTGATGCTACTGAATCTGCTGAAAATGCTAGCAAAGTGGGAGAGATGTTTGTGGAAGAAGCTGATGATGAAATGGACACTGATGCTGGCCTGGGAGCTAAAATTGCAGTTCTGAGGGCTCGCATTGAGAAACTGGAACAAAATCTTTCCACTATGCTCAGGAATTCTATTTTCCTCAATATTTTTATACTGCAAAACCTGGGGGTTACTATTACTGCTGACAATGATGATCTTGCTAGGAAATTGGATGACATTATTAAATCTATCATGGTTAAGTAAGGAGAGAATCTGCCTCCTTAGTTTTTTTCTTTTATATAGATGATACTCTGCTACTCTGTATTTACTATCTTAGTTTATAGTGGCTGGTTTTGTTGTTTATGCTAGGAAAACAGTATTTGATATATTTGGTTTAAGGTATTTTTTGTGCTTGTTGCCTTTGTGGTCTCTCTGCTTTTTGTAAGGGTTTGGCCCCTTGTTTAGCCACCTTGTATTATCAAAAACATTTGAGAAAATCAATTATGGTAAATAGGCGAGTTGGTGGAACTAGTGAAAGCTTTGAGTGGTGATTACAAAAGGTTATGAGTTCAAAATATGATTATGGTTGGGCTCTTGTCATCTTATTTCACTTTGAATGATTAACAATACCTTAAAATGGACTTTTTAATCATATTTACTTATGCGTGGACTTTCAGTGCCACCTTTGTTACACATAACGGGGCCTTCAAAGACTCACATGCTTGTGTTCTTAGAGAGATTAATGTGGCATTGAACAGATAAAGTGTAACAAGGTCAAATTGGAGATAGGCGGCATCGAAGGATGGGGGATTTTCCATCATCTCAAGTTAGCTTCTTGCTTTGAGATGATGCTTTGCATGAGAAGCATTTTTGGTTTTGGTTGTTTTGTTTTTCTTTGTTGATGCTGACGGAGCTAATAGATTTGAAGAATGTATGTTTTGTGAAGATTTTATTTTGGAGACAGGTTTGAGGTTTGGTGTTGAGCTCAATATGGATTGTTGTCCAACGAGCTTCAAAGAGTATATGATCTTGAATTATACCCTTTTGTAGTCACTAGACAACATGGCAGAGATATGTCGTATGTCTTAGGGTCCATTGTCAAATAATTCAAGACTCTGTGATTTGAGAGCTTGGGACTAAAGAGCTGAAGAACACAGCTCAAAGCTACACCTTTCCAAGGGTAGACGAGATAGCATGATGGGGCCTCGCTTGGTTTAGATTTGTTCTTTGGGAGAAGATCTTCTATAAAATATGTATTCATACTATGTAATCAGCTTTGTTGAGTTTTTATCATTAAGGGGGGGTACCTTGGTACTATTACAGGAACAATGTAATAAGGGGGGGAATACTAGCATTACTACATTGTTCAGTCGGTGTTGGTTACTACATTGATCAGGTGTTTCATTCAGTTTCGTTCAGTTCATTGTAACTGTAACTCATTATAACTATCAACCAACTGCAACTCTCTCAGTATATATACATGATGTATCAGCACTTTAGATCATCAAATAAATAAAAGCATTTACTCTTCATTAATCTTGGGGTCCAATAATGTATCTTTGGCATAACATGGTAACCTACTCCCAAACTTCAAACTCTGTGTTTCAAAATCTATATGTTGGGCCAATTTTTCATTGCATAGAATGCTTGGTATATGAGCTCAAACATCTTTCTGTCCTCTATACTTATGATTTTCCTTTATCTTTGTATCTACATTTTGTGTGAAACCCCATGTGGGTATTGTCTTGTGTGAAGAAAATATACCTCATGATCAAAATCCATGGCCACATGTGATACCTTTTGCATTAATGATAGCAAGTTCATAGAAAAAACAATGGTTTCACTCATTTTCCTATATTATTCTGTCACTAAAAACCATGATTATCATGTATTTTCCATTATTTCTAAGTGTGGCTATATTTGGCCTCTGTGAACATATTTTCTGCATCATTATCATTTCCTTCTCTTTTGCATTCAATCTATTCACAATACCATGAGATTTGACCTTTTGAAGGCCGCGACTAGACTGGGGATTTCTATACTTCTGATTATCTTTTGCTTCATTGTTATGATTACCTCTGCTAGTCTGAGACTTATTTGTTTGTATAAGCTGAATCTTCCTTCAACATGCTTTCTCTGTAATAATATGATATAGTCTTCTTTTGTATCCTCACTTAGGTATGCATCTTCAGATGTTTTCTTCCTTCCTGTAGCTCATAACTAAAATTTGCCTGATGACATTCTCCTCATCAAGTGGCATCCATTTGCCATGATATAATATATTAATATAGCTATGCACATACCTAAAGGCTTCTGAATATTGTAATCATGCCTTCATGGTTGTCCATATGGTGCAAAGTGGGCTCCCACAAGGGCTGAGCCCAGCATGCTACCTCTGAATCTAAAGGGGAATGATATAAGAATACCTATTCATGTTGTGCAAAAAGGAGCATTTCAACTAAAAGAATAATTCATAGAATGCATGAACTTTTAGATCATTGCCCTTCCATGATCATCAGCTCAAAGGATGAGGTGATAACCATACAAGTGCAGTGAACAACTTGTCCAAAATACATCGATGAAATAGGAAACTGAGTACAGGTATGACCAACATCAAAATATCCATTTCTATTGTTTGCTTTCACAATAGCATCGTATTGCCCTTTGTATGCACTCAAATCATAATATTGGAACAACAAGAGCCATAGAGTATCAAGTTATTGTTCAAATGCAATAGAACAACTATCTTGTATGAGTGAAATCATTGCCAAGAAGAAAGGACAACAGTTTGACAACTATGAAGCAGATGCAACTATAGTGATCTATGCCAAGTCACTGGCATGAAAAAGGAGTTTTTATGAAGTCTTCAATGTATTTGTATGCCCAAGTGAGTTCAATAATGAACAATATCACTCAGTGATATATAAGTGCTTTGGTCATATCATATGGATAATAGCAATTGTAAAGAAATGATTATCACCATCAAACTATAGGATAGTAAAACTGATATAGTTGCAAGTTGTACATAGAGATGCCATGTTACAGTGAAGTAAAGGAGTCATAGTCATTCAAATGTGGTATGTGTATGATTACATTTGATGTAATATAGTAAGTTGGACAGCAAAAGATATGCCATATCACAGATTGAGTGAGATCACCAAATTTATATAGAACAAGTAAATCAGTCATCAAGTGGAGCACACAAGTGTATAACTATATGAGTTAAAACATTAATATACACTTTACCATTGCAAAAAGGATGGAGTGTCAGTGATCATTGTTCATCTACAAGAAGCAAAAAAAAAAGGAACAGCATGTATGTTGTCATTGCAAAGTTCAAATGGAGCAGTAAGGAAATGAGCCATAATATTTTCTCATATTGATTTCATCAAATAGTGTTTTTTACAATCAGTAAGATAAATGAAATGGAATAGTAGAGCTATCATATGACTACAGTAAAAGTAAAATGGAGGTATTGTTTATCATGCATTCTTGTTCATGTAACAACCTTCATATTGCTAAAGAGACATAAATTTAAACATCAAGAGTCGTGGCCCTATATGATATCATAGAAAGGTTTTGTTTCTTTTTACATTTCTCAAAAAAATGGAGGAGATTTCAACTATACAGAAGACAACAATACCCAAAATGAAGGCACGTTTTTATTTTGTAAATATTGCATTATTGATTAAGTTCTCTGTATACATAAAGAACATAATGCAAGTTAAAGTTATGTTATGAGCCAAAGACTGCACTTTTTCAAAACTCCCTTATCATATTTGCATGAGGAAAAGTAGATATAGAGGGGTATAGAAAGTTTCAAGTTCATATATAAAAGACAAAAACACTCAGAGATATGAGCAAAACCGCGGCCTCTAATGAATAGTATAATCTTATTATTTCAATATACAGAAAATGATTGAAAAAATCCCAAATGATGGTCGCTGGCAGTGATAGAGTGATATTTTTCTTCAAAACAGTTAAACCCACTTTGGGGTTTTGTATAGGAATACATATACAAAGGAGAATAGCTTGATTCGAACTCATATAGGCAAAAAAGTTACAGAAATAGAGTAATGGAGAGATTAGAACACATAGACACAAGGAATTCTTAGAACTTGTAAGTGTATGGCCATAAACATTTGACAGAACACCAAAATATAAGCAAATATTCTTAGATTCGACCAAGAGAAAACTATAGAAAATGAGGAGACAAACAAAGTCGGTGAGCTTACCTTTGGTTCTGAGAGGATAAACATCCATAGAGTTGTGGGATTTTCTCATTTTGCTTTCATTTGGCTCTCAGATGAACTCAAAAATATCATTGCAGCCCGAAACACATAGACAGGAGAGGAATAATAAAGAAACTGATATCAAAAAGGTGCATTAGATGAGCCACAGTCATGGCTTAAAAGGCCAAGATTTCCCTCAAAAGATGAAAGAAAATGGTATAAATCTGTGATACCAGTCTTACCTTATTACTTCCTATTGAAATCTTCAAAGGGATCCATGAAAACCTTGTATTTTTTGTGAAGAATATTTAAAAATATGCTCAGAACAATAGAGAGGTCGAGGGTTTCAGGCTCGAACCCTAATTATCCATGGTGGGTAGGCAAAGAGCCATTTCATCAAAACTCAAAATGCCAAATAGCCCGAATAGTTAGGGCTTCAAATGTTTTGTCCTAGGGTTTCATATGCCCTAATTTGATTGTGATATTTTTGTCACATTGAATAATTAATGTTGCCTTGAGTAAAACCCATCGTGATATATGGCGTTCATCTTACAAATTCCTAGTCCTCATAACTTAGAATATCAATACCTAGGATTTATGCCTTCAAGGTTATTTGACCACCTTTGAAGATGAACCAAAACACATATGTCATGCCCTTAGAGACTATTTGCAGATCAAATGGAGGATAAGCCTTATAGGCTTCGATTTTTTCAAAACTATTTAGTTTGCCTCCATATTTTATGATTTTTATAGAAAATCAGATATCATAGAATGTATATACTTGGCAAAGTGCCACATATAGCCTTGTATTCTATTTTTTTTTTTTAAAATCAAATCGAGATCAAATCGAGAAAAAGATAAAACTGTAAATCCATGTAAAACAATATTTAAAGCAATATCTTATAAATTGTTTTTAAATATTTGTTATTATATAGTTAAAGCAAAGAAAATCTAGGCTAGGATCTTCTTTTGGATTTGATTTTTCTTCTGGGCGAAATTAGACAAATTTGGACATTTTGGAGCCTTTTATGATAAGGTAAACCCTGATTTTGAGTGGATTTTGGTGGGACCACCTGAGGCATCATGCTGGAATCTTCTATTTTCAATTTAGAGATATTTTGAGGCCTTTTTGACATCTTTTCTATGGATTCTAAAAATGATTTGGAGGCGGGCTTTCAGAGTTATTTTTGGCAGTTTTCCTATTTGTTTCCATCTTGGAAAAATTAGAGGATATATTTGAGAGAAAAACTTTATTTTTCTCAGTTCTGATCATTTTGTTTCTTTCTCTCTTGTTCACTTGCAAAGAGAATTGTAAACTTTTGTACTCAGTCTCATTTTACATACTCCTTTTAGATAAATAAGACAACCGAGTTCTTTTCACATTTATTTTTGTCTCATCTTGCAGTGTTGATTTGATGTTTCATTGTGATCACATAAATCAGATCATATGCTATGTCTCTTTATTGCAAGTTTGTATGTAGAAGTCTTGTGTAATGATTGTTGTCTATTGTTTTTAATTGCAAACCTTGAAACAAATTACTTATGTGTTGCATGTGTCAAGTGGGATTGTGAAGGTAGATGTCTTAAGAGTTCGATTGTGAGTGGAAGCAGTAAATAAGTTAGAATCCTACTTAATCATCCTTATAAGTTAGTTTTACATTTTAGTTATTCTCTATCCCTTTTCTTTAGAAATTATTTAGATTAGGAGAGAGCCAGCTCACTCTAGAGGTCCACTCCAAGTTTAGGCAACCCATAGGCCTAGGAGTATTCCCATGTGTCAACAGGTATTTGGGTACATACTTTGATTGAAAACAATTGTAAACTACATATCATATATCCTATGCATACAATAATGTTTGAGCCATAAAAATTATTATAAGGTAAGTAGATGTATATGTAGAATGTGGTAGCAGAGACACAACACACGTGAACTATTTATCAAAATCCCTTAAAGAAATGTCATCTTGGAAAATAACGATTACAAGTTCTTACAAAATGGATTTGTTGAAAAGGTTTTAGAAACATTCAAGTGAATACAATTGGCAGACATGGACGCTCAGGAATAGGGTATGCCAAGAAATTGTTATCAAACAAAATAATAGTTACCGATGCCACTTCCAATAACCAAAAAAAAAACTTATACAGATTCTCTTGTAATTGATTTCAAAATTTAATTTTCCTAAGACATCATCAAATTGATCCAAAATCAAAGTTGAACTAAACTAAGTTTATTAACAAAATTTTAAAGGAAAGAAACAAAATTGTGGAGGGCAGAGCTCTTACAAATTTCTCCAGCACTCTAAGCCAAAGCCCAAGTGTGTCCCTCCAACAATTCCATGCTATTTATAGATAATTTAACCCATATGGAGGAAAACTCAAGTCTTTTAGTCAAGTCTTCTCCATAAATGCTTCCTTTCTATTTTCCAAATTACCATCAATTTTTGTGGAAAAGGACTCATTTGACTTTAATTTTTTATCTCAAATTTTCCAATTGTCATCAATGCATGTGGAAATCTCCAATGCCCTTAATAAATTCAAGCGGAAAATATCTCATTTATTTAATAAATGTTATCTTTGAGTCTTGACTTGAGAATGAGGGGGGGGTGAACATCATTTACTCCTTTTTCTAGAAGTGTACCCTTATTTATTTATTTAGAATTTTGGATAAAAAAATCATCTATTCTTATCATCAATATTTTTAACATTTTGTTTTTAAATGAGACCATATATTTTAATAGTTTTTATGTGTGTTTTTAACATTTGAAAATTAAAATACATAAAATTAGACATTTAAAAATAATTATTTATGCATAGTATTCAATTTAACCTCGGAACTCAAAATATGTTCGAGGGTTAGAAGCAGTTCGTGACACAAATGTTTTTACCTTCCTTTAATCAAGAATTCAATCAAAGATGAAATGCTAATGAAACTTTGTTTACCTAATATCACAATAGGTATCCCTAAGGAATAGCCAATGGAAGAGAGGTTGGAGATGCCCTAAAATTGCAAAGGAAGGATAGGCAATCTAACCCAAATTGAAGTTACAAAAGAAAATCTTTCTAAGGATTAAAATCTAAATACCATGGTTTTAAAATATAGGGAAGCTTCATTGCATGATCCCCACCTCACCCTTTCTCCTTTGAAACAACATTTGGGGATCTTTTGTAGATTCTCAAATCACAAGGAAAAAACCTTTCAAACAAAAGCTCTTTCAAAAAGTGTTTCATGTTTTCGAATCAACTCATTTAGATCATTCAAGCTTAGAAAAAATTTAAGAAATCTAAGATTGAAGTATGTTCCATTCAGGGCTTAAATTTGACAATCCACTTTTGATGCAAAAGGGACACCCCACTCTCAAACAAACATTCACATAATTCTTGTAAATTCAATTCAAACTACAATATATGATTGCCAACAACAAATTTTCAATTTTAATTCAAATCAAACTAAATTGCAAGAAAAGTTTCAATTCACTACTATCATAGCAATCTCCTATTCTCTACTGGCATATCGGGCTCTTTCTTCCTTTGGCTGAACCCACTTCAAATGCCAGACTCTTCCCTTTTACTTCTATCTACTTTAACTTTGGCAGCAACAATACTTCTTCCAAATCTCTCTACCTAAACTCCTTCACCCTAGTAGCATATTCCATTGTTCTCTCTATTTCTATTTTGGGTCAAACCTCCCCTCCTTTTGGCATTTCATCATCCTATTTGGTGCTATGAAACTCTATGCATTCCTGAGAGGTGTTGGATTGGATGTTTTTACTGCCTATTCCTTGAGTGGCCTCTCTACCACTTCCAAGATCTTGGTACTATATCTCTTTCATTCAACAGAGCGCCTCTCCTCTCTCTTTTTGGATCTGCAACAAAGCACTCCTCCTTGATTCTTCTTAGACCGACATGAACTTCCTCCTTTTAAAATCTGCATTTTTGTAGCGCTAATATGAAGCACTTTGTCTTCTAACCTTTGGCACCTCATTCCTTTGATGTTGGCAATTTTCTTCCCTTTGCTAAATCTATTTTCTGAATAGTCAAACAATGGTCTATATTTCCTTTGACTTCTTACGTTGGTGCCTCTACAAGAGGCCTTTCAAATTCTTGAGGCATTTCAAATTCTTGAGGCGTTCCCTCTTGTGTATAGTCAAGCAACAATTGTATATGATTCAAAGGTCTGCAGCAAATTGTTCCTTTCTTTTTAATGTCTCCTTCTGAAATACAAAATTAATAACCAAAGTTTTAATTTAGTTAGAAGAAATTAGAAGACTTAACTTTCTAACATAGCAGCACTAGTGTCTTTTGTAGACACCTTGGGATTTGGGAGAAAAGAAATACTAACGTCATAAAATATGACTCTTCAATAGCTGCACACTTGATATCAAACTAAGTATGTGAAACAGAGACTTCTCCAAGTGAACCATGGAAAATATCAACTTCTAGCTGACAATACGACATACAGCTTTACATATGACTATGAGGGAAATGCATTCCAATTGTCACTAACAATCATCATAATCAATCATAAAGCCAAGTACAAAAAGAACATTGTTTTCATAGGTAGTGAAGCATGAATCCCATCAACTATGATCATTCAGTCATGAACAATATTGGAGAAGAAAATTGCAAGACTTACATTATGTGACTTCGTCATGATATGCCGAAAACATAAACCTGACTTTCCTTATAACTTTTTACTAGAAGCTTGGAATCATTTGAAAACTTCTAGAGATGAAGGTTTCAACAACCCTAAACTCTCTGCCAATATGTTCTACTTCAAACTTCATGAAACTCAAGATTTTGAAATTTTGCCAATTTGCCAGTGTAAGTTGCGAAACAACTATATCTCAAAAATAGTAAGGCATACAACTATGAAATCTTTAACATCAAATCCAGAATTGAGTCAACAACCTTCTTATAAGAGGATTTATCATCAAACCTTGTCAATCCACCTGAACATTTGTTTTTGTGAAGGCATCCTATTATGCACCGAAACCAACAATTGGCAAAAACTAGTTTCTTGCCAGTCTGATCACACCATGTGTCCCTTATGCTATGAGA
Organism: Cunninghamia lanceolata; assembly: GCA_027924645.1. Taxonomy (NCBI): domain Eukaryota; kingdom Viridiplantae; phylum Streptophyta; class Pinopsida; order Cupressales; family Cupressaceae; genus Cunninghamia; species Cunninghamia lanceolata. Next base: position 15,439,286 of record BSBN01000112.1, on the reverse strand, counting down.
TGCCAAAAAAAATTAAGAAAACTAAAACTTAAATAAACAATTGAAAAATCTTTTTGGGTGATATCGATTGCATGTGCGCCTAAGTGCTCCTGCATCAGACATGCCGGGTAGAAAGCTTGTGAGCATAGGCTCACATAAGTGGAGTTGAGTAGTCAAACTACCCTTTCAGGTTGCAACCAACCTACAACAAACTCCATCACTGTAAAATGTGCACATGGTCATTTCTTCTTTCTCTTTTTCTAGCATCTCATTGGTACAATCATTATCCTCCTCCCACAACTCGATTCATCATTCCTCTCTCCTCTCGTGGATTCACATCCACCATATATTGTCCTCCTCTGCCAAATGCTCTCCACTCTCCTCTCCTCCTTTGTGGGTTCAACCCACCACAAACCAACCACCTCCACCAAAATTCACCTCCATCATTCTCCATAATCTCTACAATCAAATATGTAGCATCTACAATATACTTCTATTCTCTATCCATCTCTTCTTCTACTATCTTATCTAAAAACAAACTATTATCACAAAATAGATTTACCTCATCTTTATTTATAGCTGCAACATCAATTTTTGCTATGACAATTTCCACATCCTTGTCTGCTACAACTTTTGTTTCTTCTTTCACTATGATGTGCATCTTCTCATCTTCATTGATGATCTTCTCAAGCCACTCCTCTTCTATTGCCAAAATCTGCAACATTAAATCATCTCTATCTTCACCATTTTCAATCTCTTCACATTCCATCGCTACAATCACATCCTCTATAGCTACATCTTCAACCTATTCTTTATTGATGCCCACCTCTTCATCTTCAACTGTTGCTACACACAACTCTTCATCTAGCTTATCCTCATCATACTTGACCAATTTATCACGCTGCCATACTTCCAATCTATCCACTCTCACATTAATGTCAACCATCATTGCCAAAATCTTCCTCTTCTCATACTACATCTAGCCCTCCCATATCACGGTCTTCTTCCTCACCAATATTCCCATCTCACTTGCTGCTGCAATCTCATCTCAATCTATAATCCACATCACATTCTCAATCTTTTGGCAGCTTCAATCTCTCTCACTACTCAGGACTTCTACCCGTAACATTCCTCACATGATATTTTCCTCTACAATTGCTTCACTCTCTTGCATGTCCTAGTGCATACTCTACACTCTCAAGCTCCCCTGCTATGACACCATATAACGTAGAAGGGACACCCCTCTCTCAAACAAACATTCACATAATTCTTGTAAATTCAATTCAAACTACAATATATGATTGCTTGCAACAAATTTTTAATTTTTATTGAAATCAAACTAAATTGCAACAAAAATTTCAATTCACTACTATCACAGCAATTTCCTATTCTCTACTGGCATATCGGGCTCTTTCTTCCTCTTGCTAAACCCACTTCAAATTCTTGACTCTTCCATTTTACTTCTATCTACTTTAACTTTGGCAGTAACAATACTTCTTCCAAATCTCACTAGCTGAACTCCTTCAGCCTAGCAGTGTATTCCATTGTTCTCTCTATTTTGTTTTGGGTCAAACCTCCCCTCCTTTTGGCACTTCATCATCTTATTTGGTGCTAAGAAACTCTATGCATTCCTAAGAGGTGTTGCATTGGATGTTATTACTGCTTGTTCCTTGAGAAGCCTCTCTGCCACTTCCAAGATCTTGGCACTATATCTCTTTCATTCAACAGAGCACCTCTCATTTCTCTTTTTTGATTTGCAATAGAGAACTCCTCCTTGGATTCTGCCTAAAATGACCTGAACTTCCTCCTTTTTAAATCTGCATTTTGGTGGCACTAATATGAAGCACTTTGTCTTGTAACATTTGGTGCCTCATTCCTCTGATGTTGGTGATTTTATTGCCTTTGCTAAATCTATTTTCTAAATAGTCAACCGGCGGTCTATATTTCCTTTTAGACTTCTTACATTGGCACCTCTAGAAGAGGCATTTCAAATTATTGAGGCATTCCCTCCTGTGTATGGTTAGACAATAGTTTTATATGATCCAAAGGTCCACAACAAACTTTTCCTTTCTTTTTAATGTCTCTTTGCCAATTACAAAATTAATAACTGAAGTTTTAATTTAGTTAGAAGAAATTAGAAGACTTAACTTTCTAACATAGAAATGCTAGTGTCTTTTGTAGACGCCTTGGTATTTGGGAGAAAAGAAATACTAATGTCATCAAATATGACACTCTTGAACACTTGATATCAAACTAAGTATGAGAAAAAGAGACTTCTCCAAGTGAGCCATGGCAAATATCAACTTCTAGGTAACAATACGACATAAAGCTTTAGATATGACTCCGAGGGAAATTCATTCCAATTGTCACCAACAATCATCATAATCATGCATAAAGCCAAGTGTGAAAATAATATTGTTTTCATAGGTAGTGAATCACCAAGCCCATCAACGATGATCCTTCATTGAAAAACTATATTGGATAAGAAAATTGCAAGACTTAAATTATGTGAATTTGTCATGATATGTCGAAAGCAGAAACACAATTTTCCTTATAACTTTTTACCAGAAGCTTGGAATCACTTGAAAACTTGCAAAGATGAAGATATCAACCCTAAGAAAACTTGCAAAGATGAAGATATCAACCCTAAGCTCTCTGCCAGGTCATTCTACTTCAAACTTCTTGAGACTCAAGATTTTAAAGTTTCTCCAATCTACCAGTGTAAGTCACGAAATAGCTATATGTCCAAAACCGTAAGGGGTACGACCATGAAATCATTGGCATAAAATCTGAAATGAAGTTAACAACCTACTAATAAGATGATTTGTCATCAAACCTTGTCAATCTACCTGAACAATTATTTTAGTGAAGGCAGCATGTTATGCATTAAAACAAACAAATCGTAAAAACTAATTTTCTGCCAATCTGATCACACCATGTGTCCCTTATGTTGGGAGATGCCAAAACAAAACCCAAGAAAATCAAAACTGAAATAAACAACTAAAATCTCTTTTTGGGTGATGTCAATTACACGTGTGCATGGGTGCTCCTGCATCAACTTTGCTTGTCAATAATTTTTTTTTCCTATTGTTCAGTCTTCATTATTGCCTTTCACATGACAATTATTATTTTTTAATGCAAGTCAAATTTTATATATAAATATAAAAAAAAAAATTACAAGCATGCCAAATACTTATGCAAACATTTCCAACAATTTACCAATTGTAAACACGGGTAGCTTATAAAGGGTTTTCAAAAGCATTTAAAACTCATGCTAAAATGCATTCTTCACAATTCTCCTTCAATACAAAACCAAAGCATTCTAATTCTTTCTATTTTTGAAAATTGTTAAGTTAGAAAAGCTTGGAATGACTATAAAATATTCTATAAAAGAGTATTGAGAATTTTTTTTTAAAATCTAAAAAATTTGGAATTCTTTTTTAAATAATAGAAGTTTCTATTAAAGAATTTAGAAATTAAAAAGAATGTATAAATATATATATATAAACACACACATACACTCAAACTTTTATATTAATTCTTTTTTCTACAGTTTCTAAAATAAATTATGTGTATGTTAATATAGTCAAATATTTATTTTAATTGTATTTTACAATTGAATTTTTTAAATACAACTATACAACTGTCAAATTTAAGCCATGGTTCAACTTCCATTGGCTTTGTCATAATGTTTGAATACATCCTTGCCTTTTTTGTTTACCGTGTCATTTCAAACAATTGCTGACTACATATTTGGAACACATTATACTAGTAGTTGCACAAATTTTACGTAAAACAAATTGGTTGATAGGGTGAAATATTAAATAATAATATGATGATAATTTAAGTATAAGTTTATATTAAATAATAATATGATCATAATTAAAATAAATTTTGGTATATTTTTTAAAAGACAACAATGGGTTTCAGTTTTTCTAGTGTTGTTATTATAATATTTGTTTATTTGTAATTTTTTTTGTTGATTAGTTATTGGTTGTATATAGTATTTGTTTAGGTGTAATTTTTTTGTTGATTAGGTATTGGTTGTATAGAGAAATTGCATTCCAATAATTAAAAAAATAATTTTTGAAGAGTGTTGAAATGTCTTGGGTAAATAAAACTGAAATCTCAAAGATAATTTAGGACTAAAATATTTCCTTAACTATAAAACTAAACTTTACAAAGCCTATTAAATAACACAAATATTTCTTTAAAATGTAATAATACTAATACTTTTATAATTTAAAATGCATTAAATGCATTAAAATATTGTAAGTTTGAATAATAAAATAAAAAATGTAATAACATGGCGAAATATTTTTCCTGATACTAGATTTTTAACTTTTCACTAAATAAAATTGAAATCCTAGATTTTTAACTCTTGAGTAAATAAAATTGAAATCCCCAAAATAATCTAATTTCATAAAATAAAATGTGTAGAACCGTAACCCTAGTTGGGTGTGGAGAGATTTGAAATGTTTGCCTAACATATGAAAATGTAAGAATATTGAATACTATTACAATTTAAAATTCATTAAAATATTGTAAGTTTGAAGAATAATTACACAATATAATAACAATAAAATTGAAATCCTAGATTTTTAACTCTTGAGTAAATAAAATTGAAATCCCCAAAATAATCTAATTTCATAAAATAAAATGTGTAAAACCCTAACCGTAGTTGGGTGTGGAGAGATTTGAAATGTCTGCCTAACATATTAAAATGTAATAATATTGAATACTATTACATCTTAAAATGCATTAAAATATTGTAAGTTTGAAGAATAATTATGCAATATAATAATAATAAAATTGAAATCCAAGATTTTTAACTCTTGAGTAAATAAAATTGAAATCCCCAAAATAATCTAATTTCATAAAATAAAATGTGTAGAACCCTAACCCTAGTTGGGTGTGGAGAGATTTCAAATGTCTACCTAACATATTAAAATGTAATAATATTATAATTTAAAATGCATTAAAATATTGTAAGTTTGAAAAATAATTATACAATATAATAACAATAACATATTCATATTTAGATCACTACACTTAGTCACTTAATTTTTTGTTTAAGTAATAATAGCAAGTACTTTTAGAGAACTTTTGACTAAATAAAATTGAAATCCTAAATTTTTAACTCTTGAGTAAATAAAATTGAAATCCCCAAAAATAATCTAATTTCATAAAATAAAATGTGTAGAACCCTAACCCTAGTTGGGTGTGGAAAGATTTGAAATGTCTGCCTAACATATTAAAATATAATAATATTGAATACTATTACAATTTAAAATGCATTAAAATATTGTATGTTTGAAGAATAATTACACAATATAATAACAATAAGATCACTACACTTAGTCACTTAATTTTTTGTTTAAGTAATAATAGTAAGTACTTTTAGAGAACATGATTTTAATTATTTTAATTAATCTAATATTGTGGTTTAGTAATAATTTTTTCTAAACTAGAGAATTGTTTATCATTTCAAATTTGTAACTATTATATTTCGTGAACTAAATTTATAAGAAAAAATTTATGTGAACTCGTTTTGAAATGTTTTGGTAAATGAAATTGAAATCTCAAAAATAATTTAATTTGGTAAATATAAAATAACACTAAAATATTTACTTAGCTATAAAACTAAACTTTTCAAAGCCTATTAAATAACACAAATATTAAGTAAACTTTACAAAGCCTACATATTTGTATTATGTGGAGATTTGAAATGTCTACTTAAGATATTATAATGTAATAATATTAATACTATGATAATTTAAAATGCATTAAAATTGAAATCCCAAATATAATCTAATTTCATAAAATAAAATGTGTAGAACCCTATATTTTTAATAGTATTATTAATATTATAACTTTATCCCTTTGACAAAAAGTAATTTTTACGTTTAGCTAATGAATAAAAAAATTAAATTCATAAAAACTAATGATTCTTCCCTCCCTCTCATAATTATCGTCATCCATTTAGGCATGACTTAACTAGTGGGAAACAAAATTTGTGTTCATAATTTGTTTACTTGCCACATCCTCCCCTCAAACCAAAATTCTCTCCACATTTATATTTTTTGTTGCACTCTCCACAATCCGCAGAGAAGAGGTCATTTTTTTCAGCCAATGACAATATAGATAAATCATTTTTCAATAATTTTTTGTTAAAAATTTATCATTTTGACATAGGAAAACCCGACAAAAAAATAATCCTATCTTTTGATTGGTTTGAAATCAATAGATTAATAACTAGATAAGTGTGAACTCATTGCAATAGTTGTTAGGCATTGAAGCGGTCTTGCATCAGAAGAACCTGTTGTAACTTACGAATTGTTCATAACCAGTTCTCCCATTTGTTGGAGGTCGCTACTCTTCTTTGTAGTGGGTTGAATGTGTGAGAGTAGTCAGTTCATGTAAACTCAATAACAAAGAGTTAATATAAATCTCATTCAGTGTGGACGTAGCCTGCTATGTAGGTGAACCACGATATATCTTGTGTATGTGTTTTTATTCTGAGTGTGTGTGTCTCTTCTTATTTTCTCTGTTTCATTTCTGCTTTTACACTCAACAACTAGTATCAGAGCACTTGTTGAGGGTTGCATCAAATTTGGGATGAATCCTTGATCAGAATGGAGGATTCTGATAAATGGAAAATAGAAAAATTTTCTGGACAAAATTTTGGTCTGTGGAAACTCCAAATACATGCTCTCTTAATTCAAAAGGACTTAGCTATTGAACTCCAAGGGAAAACTAGCAAACCTGAGAAAATGTCAGATATAGAATGGGATGTCTTGGACCAAAAAGTAGCTGCAACTAGTATTTTATCCCTGTCAAGCAATGTATTATTCAATGTGGCTACTGAGACAACAACCAAACAAATCTGGGATAAATTGTGTGACATGTATGAATGAGCTTCAACAATGAATCAGGTATTTTTGTTGAAGAAATTAGTAAACTTAGAAATGAAAGAAGGAAGTAGCATGTCAAATCATCTTAATGAATTCAATGTAGTCATTAGTCAATTACTCTCGGTAGATGTCAACCTAGAAAAGGAAATGAGAGCTATGTTATTGTTATGCTCTCTTCCCAATAGTTGGAAAAGTGTGATTATGACTATAAGTAAATTGGTATTTAAAAAATCAAGATCCCTAGAAGGAGAAGATAAGAAAAAGGAAACCTTGTTATGGTATGATGATGTTGCAGCCACATTGCTAAACGAAGACATGAGAAGAGGGCAAAATAGAACAAGTGGTGAAGTACTAATGGCTGTTAGCACAGAAAATAGAGGTAGGAGTCAAGATAGAGGAAGGTATAAGGATAGAAGGAGGTCAAAATCAGCAAAATGTTCGAAGTCTAGAGGAAGACCGGATGCTTGCTAGTTTTGTAGCAAATCCGGTCACACCAAGAAACAATGTTGGAACTACAAAAAGACTCAAGACAAGGTTTGTACCAATGAGGTAAATACGGTTGATGATGGTATTCTAATTTTATCCACAAGTGACACAACAGCAAATTCATGGGTCCTTGATTCCAGTGTTTCTTTCCATGCAACTCCATGCTAGAGTGCCTTTGTCAACTATCATGAAGGTATGTTTAGAAAAGTATTTCTTGGAGATAATAAAGAATCTGAGATTGTAGGGAAAGGTGATGTCCCTTTATTTTTGACAAATGGTAGTAAACTAATTTTGAAAGATGTAAGACATGTGCCCTCTCTTAAATGAAATCTGATTTCTGTTAGTTAGCTCTATGCTCAAGGCTTTAATGTAAATTTTTCACTTGACTCTTGGAAATTAACCAAAGGATAGTTGGTTTTAGAAAAAGGCATGAAATTAGGGAGTTTATATGTTTTAGAGTGTAATGGTGAAGTGGGAGTAGGAATGGCTGTTATGGACAGTGATGCCAAACTTTGACATCAGTGACTTGGGCATATGAGCAAGAAGGGGCTCGAAGTCATGTTACAACGAAATCAGCTTCTGGGTCTTAAATCAATTGATTTGACATTATGTGAGCATTTTTTATATGGTAAACAACATCCAACCAGTTTTTTGACGACAGGTCAAGATAACAAAACATCTCCCTTAAAACTTGTGCATTCGAATGTCTTCGGTCCGATGGAGGTAACTTCTTTTGGTGGTGCAAACTATTTTGTCACTTTTCTTGATGATTGCACACATAAAATTTGGATATATATACTGAATAAAAAATTTGAGAGCTTTTCAAAATTTAAAGTGTTTAAAGCTCTTACTGAAAATCAAAGTGGTCATAAGATTAAATATCTTAAAACTGACAATCGTGGTGAGTTTTTCTCATTGGAGTTTGATAATTTATGTGCATACCAAGGTATTCAATGGATCAAAGTAGTCCCATTCACCCCTCAAGAAAATGGAACAGCTGAGTGGTTAAACTGAACAATATTGGAGAGAGCCCATTGTATGCTCTCCAATACTGGGCTGGGCAAAGAATTTTGGGCTGAGGCATGCAACACTGTTGTTTATCTTATTAACCGTGCTCCCTCATCACGTCTTGACTTCAATATCCTAGAAGAATGGTGGACTGGTAAGAGGATTTCTCTAAATCATTTGCATGTTTTTGGTTGTGATGCATTTGTCCAGATTTTGAAAGAATGATGAACTAAACTAGATTTTAAATCGAAGAGGTGTCTCTTTTTGGGGTACGGTGAGGATCAGTTTGGTTTTCATCTTTGGGATCCAAATGCAATGAAAGTAATTCAAAGTCATGATGTTGTGTTCAGCAAAAGGTCCTTTTCAAGTATACAAAAATAGAGAATCACTTCTGATGATTATGTTCAATTTGACATGTTTGAAAATGGCTCCAACTCAACTTCACAGGGACATTTTTCAAAGGGAAGTTCTATTAGTTTTGCTCCCTTGTTTCAAATTATCCTTCTAATGTGGTTTCACAACACATTTCTAAGAATACCTCATACACCCAAGCCTTCCCTTACTCACCTTTTGGCACCTCTGGGTAGGTTGAATTCCCACCTTGCACATCCCTTGGCACTGTTGCACAACAAACTACAGATGAGTCATCTGGTCAATGTCAATTGAACCAGTCAATACAGCACAGTCCATGCTCAGTAGAATTGGCACAGCCCATCCAATTTGTGCCCCCTATTTCCAATGACAAGATAGCTTCAAATCTGACTCAGTCTCCCTTGATACATCCCACTTCTCCCATGGGATATTCTTCACGCTCCCAGTGAATATCTCCTAACACGTTTGGGCATTTGCCTTTAACTATGCACCCAGAACTTACATCTCTCCTTATGTTTTCCTGTCCACTATCAAATCAGGGTACCTCACAGTCCAGTATGGCATTTCCACGCACATCCTCAACCCGTACTTTGCAGCTTTCACCTGCTCCACAAGAGTTTAGTGAATATTTATCTCCAGATATATTACAGGGGACTGGTAATCAACAATTTTTGAGGGATACACCTTTGGATACTGAATAGGGACCTCATCTTCAGAGGTCTACTCAGGAAAGATGGTGGCCAAAGAGGCTTTATGACTATGAATGCCTTCTTTTTGAGTTTCAGAATGCTCATCCAGAGCCTTAGACATTCAAACAAGCCTGCAATGATATTAACTATGCACAATGGATGGCTGCTATGCATGAAGAATTAGATGCGTTATGCTCAAATGACACATGGGATCTTGTACCTTTGCCTCCCAATCATAAACCACTAAAAAAAAAATGGGTTTACTATGTGAAAGAAGAAGCTGGTGGGATAAAATGATTCAGGGCCAAAATAGTTGCAAAAGGTTTTGGTCAACAACATGGCATTGACTTTAATAAGATCTTCTCTCTTGTCGCCGAAATGACAACCATTCGTTTTGTGTTAGGGATGGTAGTTGTTTTTAACCTTGAACTAGAGCAAATTGATGTTAAAATAATGTTTCTTCATGGTGACATTGCAGAGGAGATGTATATGCAACAACCTGATGGTTTCGTTGAAATGGGAAAAGAACATCTATGTTGCCGATTGAAGTGTAGTTTGTATGGGCTGAAACAAGCCCCGAGGCAATGGTATTTGAAATTCGATAGTTTCATGATCCAACACAACTTCATATGCTGTGAGTTGGATCCATGTGTGTATTATAAATAGTTTCCCAATGGTGAGTTGTTACATCCCCAATTTTTGTTTTGCTTTACTTTTACTATTTACTTGGATATAAGTAAATTGATTATGATGTTTGGATTGGTGAAATGGATTATATTAAATGTCCTTTATTGAAATCATGGAAATTATTATGTTATTATCAATTTTTGTATTATGAGATTTGATTTATTAGTTGAATTAATTGAATAATGATGCACTGATCACATATTGTTTGGTGACAAGTGAAACATGATTATAGGTTATCAGATGACTCTCGAGGAAAAGAGAGAGATATAGACCTTTGGTTATGAGTGATTTATTTGCCAAATTGAGTATAAAGTGTTTAACGAAAATGTGAACTGTGGTGTCATATGAGGTAAGCTTTGTCTTGACAGTTTACTTCTGAACTCAATCGATAGGTAGTCGATATTGTTTTCAAATCTTTCTTAGTTGTATTAAGTTTTCTTAGTCGTTAATAATGTTAACGACATCATTAATTTGATTTATGACTATTTATGTTTAACGTAAAAATTATGATGTTTTTGTCGTCAAATGATAAGATGTTATTGTCGAAGTTATTATTATGTGTTTATTGTCAACAGATTATGAAGGGGAGACAAGCTCAACCCAATCAAATATCCATAAACCATGGTTTGATAATATATTATTATTGATTAAACTATATCTATCTAATGCAATAGGCAATGCTATGAGAATTATAATTGATGCCTTAGCATTGAATGATGATAATACCTTCTATTGAGTCGACTGCATTGAAGAAGCCGTAAGCTATAATATAGTAGAGTCATTATTATCGATAATAGTGGATCGAACCACATGTAATAATGGATTGAGCCACATGTAATGATCATTAATAGAGTAGTTTGTATCTCTTTGAAGTGTCAACCTCATCCTTATGAGGATGACTGTGGTTTTAACCGCCACAACCATCGAAGCATGAAGCAGTAATTACCCATCAACATGTGGGATATTAGGCATAAATATTCATCGTCAATTTTTTTTAACCATTTTTTAAAACTATGAGCTTTGAATGAAGCTAGTAACCAAATGTAGAGGAGAGAATAGTGAGGCGACTCTGTAGGAGTCGTGCCTCTTCCTTTATGAAGGAGGTTTAGAACTTGTTGTAGGGAGGAAGGAAACAATAGAAGTGGTAGGGGGATTAGAATGCAGTAGCTGTGACAGTGGATGATTACATAGTCTAGTGACATTGACCCGATGAAACATTCAGCTATTCCAGCCAGTTTAAGTTTATATACTTTCAGGTATTCCTTAGTACATGTTTTAATATACAAGAGTAAATTGTTTAGCTCATCTAAAAATAGTATATCATAGTATTTTTGGCGATGGAATGAGCTCGCCAGTAGGAGATTATCTTCTAAATTATCATGTGATAGCCGATATCTATTATGAAACAATTTAGAAATGCCAATTAACATTTTAAAGTAAGCCATTAGAGTTACTTTCTGGTAGTTGTTTAAGACAGCGAATGTTACTTATATGGTGTATAATTGGTCATGCTAGTTAGGTTACTATTTTATTTGACTGAGTCGATCTGTTTCTTAGTATTTAAAAACTGTTGTTCATACCTGATTAGGGAATGAAAGATATAATGAATATCCTAGCAGGAGAAAGATATCAGTTGTTATCAGCTTAAACTCATAGTCTCTTTAATAAGTCTGAAGAAAGTTAATGCAAAGTATGAGAATAACCATGTGATAGACCCATGAAGGATGAACTATGTTTTATTACTCTTAGTTTTCAGCTATATAGTAATGAGGTTTGAGGAGTTAACTTTATTGTATTGTATAGGTTATAAACATGAGCATCACGAATAGTGTTATCTACCAAAGGAACTAGAATCATTTGAATTGTTAGTAAACTTTAGGGTCATATCTAAAGATAGTAACTTAGAGATATTGAGGATGGGAATAAGGTTATTATGAGAATCTCATTTAGAGCTAATTGTCATTGTTGTTTATGAAGAGATTCAAAACAATTGATTAGGCTAAGTATACTAAAGAATGACCTAGTAAGGATATTTTAACATAAGAACTCCAAGATATAAGATATGGACATATTGTTATGTTGTAGTAGCAAAGAACATTAGGATAACCCTAGAGTCGACTACAAACCAATGGAGTGGTTATGTCATATAGACTTACTTAAGTTTTAAGTATTATTATCATGATTCTTACTTTAAACTATTGCATGAATATGGTTGATAAGAGATATAAATTGCATGAATAAGACAGTATCCAAGTTGAGCAGGAGTGGGTGAACACAATGACTATGTTCTTTACAAACATTATTGAAATTAAAAACTTCTACCAAAGTAATGCATTTGTTTTCTGCATCCATTGTTGGTTCACTATATTCAAAATTGCTCATCCTATCAGAAATCATACCTAGATAGAGGGTATCTAGGGTTGTATGGTTGATAGAGTTGAGTAGAATACAACATTATGTACTCAGAAAAGGCAAATTACTACTGGTCACCTAAGGTCTATATTCCTCGTGAAGGGAAGTGCCACTTCCTATGTGGGACATGTGTGGGAGACCACCAGTCTGTGGTTGGAGGTAAATCATTGGAAAGATGCTCTCTCTCTCTCCAAGTAGGAAACATGCCAGGACTTGTGATAAAGATGTCAGATATTTAGATGCAATATTGATTCTAAATTTGTATTTGTAATGGTTTTACATTTGTAAACATTGTAAACGAAAAGACAGTATGGGTATATTGTATTTTGTAAAAGAAATCTTGTAATTAAAGTTACTTGATTATTTGTTAAATAAAAGAAAAATATTTCTCTATCTCATTTTTACCTTGTTGAGTTACTTAATAGTAAATTTTGGACTTTACTATGTTTTTAGAATGTGGATGTTACATGAGTTCATCATTCTATTATTATATGTTGATGACATGCTTGTTGCCGGTACTAGTATGTGGATTGTCAATGGATTGAAGAAATATTTAGCTCTTCGTTTCACCATGAAAGACTTAGGGGCACTCAAGTTATCACAGGAAAATTACATTTTGAAAGTTCTAAATAAGTTCAATATGTCGGATGCCATGTTTGTTTGTACCCCCTTGGTTGATCATTTTCATTTGTTTTCTGTTATGTGTCCTTCCACTCCAGGCAAAGAAGATGAAATAAGTGATATTCCATACTCCTCAACAGTCGGCAGCCTCATGTATGCAATGCTTTCTACTCGCCCTGATATTGCCCATGCAGTGGGAGTTGTAAGCCACTTTATGAGTAATCTAGGCAAACCCCATTGGCAAGCGGTTCAATGGATCCTTTGATACCTGAAAGGGACATCTAATTTTGTGCTATGCTTTGCTAGAAAGGATGCTCAGCTATGTGGTTATGCCGATTCCAATATGGCTGGAGATTTCGACAAGAAAAGGTCAACTTTTGGTTATGTTTTCACATTCGTCGGGGTAGCGATCAACTGGGTTTCTCATTTGCAACTGGTGATTTCTCTTTCCTCAACTGAAGCTGAATATGTTTCTATTGCTGAGGCAGCCAAGGAAAAGATATGGTTACGGCGTGTGCTTGGTGAGTTATGGTGTAAGCAATCAGATTCTACCCTGTTTTGTGACAGTGCCAGTGCCATTCATTTGGCTAAAAACCTAGCCTTTCATAGCCATACTAAGCACATAGAAATTAAATACCACTTCATTCGTCAAGCTATTAGTGAAGGTAAACTTTAGCTGGTAAAAATTCATACTGAAAAGAATCCGGCAGATGCTCTGACCAAGGTTGTCAAACGAGAGAAGTTCATTTTTTGCAGAGCTTCTCTCGGTCTTGTTCGTTAGTGATTTGTCAATCTGGAGCTTGGGATATCTCTCTGTTGTAGTTCTTCTCTGTTGGTGACTGGTCCTCAAGTGGGAGTTTGTTAGGCAGTGAAGCCCACTCACCACTCCAAGTGGCCTCTTCTCTATGAAGTGTAACGGTCTTGCATCATACCCTGTTGTAACTTATGAACTATTTGTAACTGCTTCTCCTATTTGTTGGAGGTCGCTACTCTTCTTTGTAGTGGGTTGAATGTGTGAGAGTAGTCGGTTCTGGTTTTTGGAGGAACAACCATAGCAAGGTTGTGTGTCTGTAAACTCAATAACAGAGAGTTAATATAAATTTGGGGATATCCCATTCAATGTGGACGTAGTCTTCTATGCAGGTGAACCATGATATATCTTGTGTATGTGTTTTTATTCTGAGTGTGTGTGTCTCTTCTTATTTTCTCTGTTTCATTTCTGCTTTTACACTCAAAAATAGTACTAGCTGAAGGCAAGTACTAATAAAGAACTGATGCAAATACCTTAAAAAGAAAAGTAGTTGAAAGCAAATTAATCAGCCGCATTTTGGATTGAAGTTGATATAATTAATAAAAAAATTAAAAAAATCTCCAAACAATAAAAATATTATGATACAAAATAATTAAAATGACTAAAATAAAAATAGATCTTACCTCTTTACCACATAATATCACTTTAATCATATAAATACACAGAACTTGTCTCTCCATAATTTTAAATCCCCTTTGTGGGACCCTATTGGCAACAATGAATCCAGCAAGAATTTGTTTTAAGAAATGAAAGTCGATTTATTCTTCCTCGACCCACTTACTGTCCGCTCTGCCTGTCCATATATCTCATTAAATCATGTTGAGTACAACAAATTATCATTTGATTTAACAAAGGCCAACTGGCAAGAGCCAATGAAAAGAAATTTTTCAGAATGAATTTTGTAGCAGCAGTAGATGTTTGTGTTGCATTCTTGAAATATATGGGTCTTCTCATGTGTGAATTTTCTGTTAGCTTCATAGAAAGCTTAGTTTGATTATATTGTGTAAGCATCCACATGAAAATATTTTCCATTTTTCCACTTAGCAGAAATACCGATTCACTTAGGGTTTAAGACTTGAAGTGTGTCTATTTTACTGCGGGTGATGTTATCATAAGCCTGTTACAA
Source organism: Cunninghamia lanceolata (assembly GCA_027924645.1). NCBI lineage: Eukaryota > Viridiplantae > Streptophyta > Pinopsida > Cupressales > Cupressaceae > Cunninghamia > Cunninghamia lanceolata. The sequence continues at coordinate 15,424,181 of BSBN01000112.1, read as the reverse complement.
ATCATGACGTAGAACCATTACAAAAGAATCAAGATGATCCCGCTTATTTGCACGAATGCCTCCCATCTCGATCTAGCACCTTTGATCAAGTAATGGGAACTGGAGCTGAATGGTATTTGCTGCTACGAGCAAGAACTATTGGGAGCAGTCAAAGACAGCGAAGAAAGCAACCGTTAACACGCAGCTAACGAAAACAAATGGAGAATCTGTGCAAAATGTCTGTGTTTTTTAAAGATTGAGAGCCAAAAATTTTGAGTTAACCAAATTCCAACGAAACCAGCTATCCAAAGTTTCTCAGGCAATGGTTCTTCTGCTCTGACTGCCAGATTATCAAACAAATCCGGTGATCTAAAATTTCTGGCCAACTTAAATTCCCCTACCTCAAAAGTTTCTGGGCGGATAAGGTCGCTAATTATTTCACAATTGACAGGCGTAGATGTCCTCCAAAGGTCATTTGGAAGAGTTTCGACAATTGTAATTTCTCTCCAGCCCAGAAGCAGATTTTAAGTGAAATTCTACAAAAAGGACTGGTTTTCTTTAGCTCCAAAGATGATGAATTAACTTGGATTGGAGATGGTTCAGGTGACTATAATGTCTCTCAGGGTCATAAATTTCTTTCTACTGGTAGTAAAGTTGATTGGCTCACGCACCTATGCTAGGCAGACCCAATCCCTGGATCACTTACTTATTCAATGTAATTTTTCTCAAGAATGCTGGAGATGGTTGTTGAGCCAATTGAATTGGTGTGCTCCTCTTCCAAATACCTTGGTCCAGATGTTCACTGGGTGGCCAAGGTTGCACCAAGAAGCAACACTTCAGCACTTATGGATGGTCAACCCTTCGCTGGGTGGCCAAGGTTGCACCAAGAAGCAACACTTCAGCACTTATGGACGGTCAGCCCTTCTTTACTGATTTGGATGATTTGGAAGGAAAGAAATCATAGAATTTTCAAAGACAAGTCTATGTCATGGGAGGATCTGTGTTTAGATCTGGAAGTCGACATCTCAGAAACTGTCGCAGCAAAGAGCTTAGGAGATCCCTCTTGAAGGATGTCAGATGGACTAGTTGGGAAGACTTGATGATTAAAAACTGGAAATCATTGGATGGCATGAGTGTTGAAACCTGTAATCCCAACCACCGCAATAAATCTGCTACACTGTTCATCCTCCAGTTTTTCTGATCGGCCATCTTTTCTAATTAATTTATGAAGACTTTTGAAAAAGAAACCTGCCCTCTCTGTTCTCCGTCATGTTCCTCATTAATTTTTCTGCAGGGAAAGTATGGCCTTCCTCTCCACCGTATGGAAGAAGGCAGTATTTCTGTAATATCTCTTGTCAAGTCTTATTACTGGGGTGTGCAGCGTAGGAAAAGAAAATGCCTCTATTTTTCTGTATATTTTAAAAAAGGAACAGCTGCTTTGTTTTTCATGCTATGTGTGGGAAGTAAAGAGTTTCATAATACTCTATTTTTTTTTCTGTATGTATGAGCTGTAGCTCTATATCTAAAGAAGTAAAAGAGTAGTTTTCTCTGTTTTTTATAGATAAAGAAGCTGCCCTGTTTTTTCTTACTTTTGTGTATGGAAGAGCTGAAGCTCTGTTCAAACGGAAATATATATATGCTGTTTTATTTTTCAGTGTGCAGGACTTAGCATATGAAATGCTCTGTTTTTGTCTTTTTAATATAAAATCTTAATAGAGCAGTAGCTCTATGTTTCTGTTTTTGTTTATCTCTGCCTCTTAACCAACAAGTGGTATCAGAGCCATGGTTATGAGCTAAAGGTTCTCTTGCAAGGGCATTTCAAGTAAGGTTTCTCAAGCACTTATCAAGCAGAGGCTTTGAAGAAGGCAAAGCTTTCTTTCACAATCAGCAATAGCATCCACAAGCACAAGCTTGACAAATCCTCAAATCCTACAGTTCAATGGGAAAAATTATAATTATTGGTCTATAACAATGAAGGCACTCTTTTGTTCTCAAGACATATGGGATCTCGTAGAGAATGGCTTTCCAGAACCACCAGATGCAGCAGCATACAATGCTCTATCTCAAGCAGAGAAAGATCTGTTGAGGGATAATAGAAAGAAGGACTCCAAAGCTCTCTTTTACATATTTCAAGTAGTGCATGAGAGCATTTTTCCAAGGATTGCAGCAGCAACAAAGTCCAAATAGGCATGGGATATTCTTCAAACAACATATCAAGGCATGGCAAAGGTTAAGACAGCTAAGTTACAAATGTTGAGAAGGGATTTTGAAACAATCTTCATGAAGGAATCAGATTCAATAGACACTTTCTTCACACAAGTGATGGGTTTAGTTAATCAAATTAGATCTCATGGTGAGACACTTGAAGATACTAGGATTGTTGAAAAGATTTGAAGGAGTTTACCCACAAGGTTTGAATCCATAGTTGTGACCATAGAGGAAACAAAGAATGTCTCACAGTTTTCAGTTGATGAGCTCCATGCATCTCTCATCTCACATGAGCATAGACTAAGCAGGTCAACAAATTCATCATTAGAGCATGCATTCAAGACACAAGCTTCAATCAGCCATGGTAGAGGCAGAGGAAGATCAAATTTCAGAGGTAGAGGAAGGAATTCTTATAGAGGTGGAAGAAGCAGCCCATCAAGCCCAAGTGGAAGAGGCAGCAGTCATAACTCAAGCCCAAACCCATCTCAAAATCAATCACATGGTCAAAGGTATGACAAATCTCAAATCCAATGTCATTATTGTAAGAAATATGGGCATTATTCAAATGAATGTAGGAAAAAAAATTTGATTTCAGCAAACAAAATATAAACTTTACAAGAGAAAACCAAAATCAGAGCAATATGTTCATAGCATGCAATGTAGCACAAGAAAATCAGAAGGATGTATGGTTTTTAGACTCAGGTTGTAGCCATCATATGACAGGGAACTTAGAAATGTTCTCAAGTTTAGATGAAAGTGTAAAATCAGATGTCACATTGGGTAATGACAACAAAGTTTCAGTTATGGGCAAAGGAAATATCAACATTCTAACTAAACATGGGGAGAAGAAGTATATTTTAGATGTGTATTTTGTGCCACGTCTAAAACACAATCTAATGAGTATTGGGCAGCTTGTTCAAAAGTGGTATAGAGTCAACTTATTGCTAAAGTGCAAATGACAAATAATAGAATGTTTCCCCTAAAAATTAAGCCAAATTTAAATGTGGAATATGCTCAAGCACAGCCCACAATGAACCCACAAGAGGATAAAGAAAAGGTTGCAGCAGTTACACACACCATCTTTCAAGCAGAAATAAAAGATGAAAATTGGTTATGGCATCTAAGATTTGGGCATCTCAACTTTGGAGGTTTAAATTTGCTTCATAGGAAGAGTATGGTAAAGGGTATGCCTCTAATAGAGAAACCGGAAAGAGTATGTGAAGGATGCATCTTGGGAAAGCAACATAGAGAGACATTTCCAACATGCAAGTCAATTAGAGCAAAGGCACCTTTAGAGATTGTTCATTCAGATTTATGTGGGCCAATGCAAACACCCTCAATTGGTGGAAGATTTTACTTTTTGACTTTCATTGATGACTATTCAAGGAAAACATGGGTCTACTTTCTAAGGCAAAAGAATGAAGTGTTTGATTACTTCCATCAATTCAAGGCATTTGTTGAGAAGCAAAGTGGGCACTACATCAAAGAATTGAGAACAGATAGAGGTGGTGAGTACATCTCAAATGAATTTCTAAATTTTTGCAAAGACCATGGGATTCACAAGCAATTCACAACCAGGTACACACCTCAACAAAATGGGGTAGTTGAAAGGAAAAATAGAACAATCATGGAAATGGCAAGAGGCATGTTGAAAGAAAAGCATTTGTCAAATAAATATTGGGCTGAAGCTGTAGCTTGTGCAACATATATTATGAATAGATGTCTAACCAAGAGTGTGAAGAATATGGTTCCTAAAGAAGCATGGACCGGAAGAAAACATAGTGTTGCTCACATGAGAGTATTTGGATGTGTGGCATATGCACATGTGCTAGATGAGTTGAGAAGAAAGTTGGACAACAAAGGAGAAAAGTGTATATTTGTTGGTTATAGTGATGAATCAAAGGCATACAAACTATACAATCCAATAACCAAGAAAGTTATAATCAACAGAGATGTGCAATTCATAGAAGATTAAGCATGGGATGGAAGTTTGGAGAAGACAATCAATATTGCAGCCAACTTATCTCAAGAAGATAGAGAAGATTTAACACCAACTGGTACTCCATCAAATGTGACTCCTTCCGCACCCATTCAGGCTCAACAAAGTGGTCATCAATTGACACCATCATCAAGTGTAAGGACAGCCCCATGCATTCAAGTATCCACTCCTTCAAATGTACAAAAAACACCATCTACAAGTGGCAATCAGGGTGCAGGACCATCAAGTCCACGTTCCACAAGTTCAAGTTCAAGTGATATGTCAAATCCTACATTGGCAAGCTTGAGGAGACAAAAAATCAGAAGTTTGAGAGACATTTATGATCAAAATGAAGGTGAGAACAATGCTGGTCTGATTTCTCTCTTTGCATTTTATTCACAAGTAGAAGATCCAATTCATTATGAAGATGCAATTAAGGATGACAAATGGGTAAATGCAATGGTGATGAAATTGATGCAATAGAAAAGAATCAAACATGGGATTTAGTGAGTCTTCCAAAAGACAAGGATGTCATAGGAGTGAAGTGGGTTTACAAAACCAAATTAGATGCAAATGGTGATGTGCAAAAGCATAAAGCAAGACTAGTGGCAAAAGGATATTTACAATAGCCTGGGGTTGATTACAATGAGACATTTGCTCTAGTAGCTCAATTAGACACTGTGAGAACTATACTTGTAATAGCAGCTCAAAACAAGTGGCCAGTTTGCCAAATGGATGTAAAATCAGCCTTTTTGAATGGTTATCTTGAAGAAGAAGTTTATGTGGAGTAGCCACCTAGGTATGAGATTTTGGGTCAAGAAAACAAAGTTTACAAACTGAAAAAGGCACTCTATGGACACAAGCAAGCCCCAAGAGCTTGGTATAGTAGAATTGACTCTTGTCTTTTGCAAAATGGCTTCAATAGGTGTAGCAGTGAGCCTACATTGTAGACCAAGATGAATGAGCAAGGTGAGATCATAATTGTTTGCTTGTATGTTGATGATTTGATATTCACGGGTGATTTGGCAATTGATTTGTTCAAAGGAGCTATGAAAAAGGAATTTGAAATGACTGATTTGGGTCTCATGAAGTATTTTCTTGGCATTGAGGTGAATCAAAATGATAATGGTATTTTCATCTCCCAATCTAAATATGCAAATGACATTTTGAGAAGGTTTAATATGACAAATTGTAAATCAGCTCCAACACCAATTGTCATAGGACTGAAATTAAGCAAGGATGATAAAGGAGGCAACATTAATCCAACTTTGCATAAAAGGCTTGTTGGTAGCCTCATGTATTTAATAGCCACAAGGCCTAACATAATGTATGTAGTTAGTCTCATTTCAAGGTTCATGGAGTCTCCAAAGGACTCTCATTGGCAAGCAAGAAAAAGAATTCTCAGATATGTGAGTGGAACAAGAAACTATGGCATTCAGTATGCAAAGTCAAATGAGTTCAAGCTCATAAGCTACACAGATAGTGATTGTGCAGGAAGCATTGATGATAGGAAGAGTACTTCTGGTTATGTTTTTCATTTTGGAACAGGTGTAGTTTCATGGGCTTCAAAAAAACAACCAATAGTTACACTTTCATAAGTTGAAGCAAAGTACGTAGCAGCCACAAGTGCATCATGTCAAGCAGTTTGGATGAGAAGAGTTTTGAAAGATCTTAGGCAAGAACAAGAAGTGGCAACAAAGATCTTTTGTGACAATAACTCTGCCATAGCATTGTCAAAGAATCTTGTTTTTCACAAGAGAAGCAAACACATAGACACACGGTATCACTTCATTAGAGAACTAATCAACAATGGAGAAATCTTTCTAGTTTTCTGCAGGTCTCAAGATCAGTATGTAGATATCTTCACCAAGCCATTACCGAAAGAAAGCTATGAGTATCTAAGAGACCGTTTGGGTATCAAAGAAGGTGGTAGTTGTGATTAAGGGGGAGTGTTGAAACCTATAATCCCAACCACTGCAATAAATCTGCTACACTGTTCATCCTCCAGTTTTTCTGATCGGCCATCTTTTCTAATTAATTTATGAAGACTTTTGAAAAAGAAACCTACCCTCTCTGTTCTCCGTCATGTTCCTCATTAATTTTTCTGCAGGGAAAGTATGGCCTTCCTCTCCACCATATGGAAGAAGGTAGTATTTCTGTAATATCTCTTGTCAAGTCTTATTACTGGGGTGTGCAGCATAGGAAAAGAAAATGCCTCTATTTTTCTATATATTTTAAAAAAGGAACAGCTGCTTTGTTTTTTATGCTATGTGTGGGAAGTCAAGAGTTTCATAATACTCTATTTTTTTTTCTATATGTATGAGCTATAGCTCTATATCTAAAGAAGTAAAAGAGTAGTTTGCTCTATTTTTTATAGATAAAGAAGCTGCCCTATTTTTTCTTACTTTTGTGTATGGAAGAGCTAAAGCTCTATTCAAACAGAAATATATATATGCTATTTTATTTTTCAGTGTGCAGGACTTAGCATATGAAATGCTCTATTTTTGTCTTTTTAATATAAAATCTTAATAGAGCAGTAGCTCTATGTTTCTGTTTTTGTTTATCTCTACCTCTTAACCAACAATGAGAGGCCTGGCATCTTCCCAATCACTGCCATAGAAAGTTGATCGAGCCAAAGTTAAAGTTAACTTTGATGGAGCATGCAGGGGCAACATGAGGGCCTCTGGTATAGGATGCATCATTAGGAGACCAACAGGGGGTTCTTTTAGCAGCCAAGGTGGCCAAGCTGCTAGACGGGACAAACAACATCGTCGAGGTTTCAGTGCTGGTCCAAGGCCTTCAATTAACTCTAGATTACAATTTTTAGGAATATAGGGATAGAAGAAGACTCAAAGATCGTCATCTCAGCCCTACAAAATAGAAGAGCGGAGAACTAGCTTATTAGATATTTCCTGGAATAGGCTTGGACATTGCTCAGTCTATTTGACTCCTACCAAATATCCTATTGCTATTGGGAAGATAATCAGATAGTTGATTGCTTGCTAACTTGGTGATAGATCAATCGGAGTGTTAATTGGTGCTAGATCATTTGTCCTCCCTAGAGTTGGGCCATCTAAAATCTATTTTGGATGCCGATACGGCCAATGAGGTTCAGGTTCAGGGTGCTTAGACTCTGGAAGGGTTGTCTCCTTAGGTCACAAATCAGTGTTTTTCAGGGGGTGGGGGGTCTTGGAGGAGGGCTTTGGGGGACCCCATGGGACTTTTAAAAGGGTTGTCTAGCATGACCTTGAGATGGAAATAGGGGGAGCCTGATGTCACGTCATACTGGTGACCTCCCCACCTCCCCCCATTTTTCTGGCCAAATGACAGTATGCTAGCCAGAACACTGACGTGACAGCATAAGATCAAAATTTTCTCTGGAATAACAACTGGCTTCATTTTCCTCACTTTTCCTCTCATTGCTACCACGCGTTCAGCCATCACCTCCATCATCACACATACCTCAACTCTTCTTAAGGATGGCTTTTTGCCCATTTCAAATACTTGGTATTTACTCTGATGGGATGCCTCTCACTAGATTTCGGCCTCCAATGTTTATACCCACCTAGCTTCATGGTACTTCAGCTGCTCTCCTTTTGCCATTGCAGGATTCTAAATGACTTAAATTTATTGCTCCTTTGTGTCTTTGGATTGGTTTTGATATGGGACATGGCCAGATTTTAGTGCATCCCCATGCGAATTTATGGCTAGTCCATCCCCTCCAGGTCTATATTATAGCATTATGGAAGGTTCAACTTATTTCATAGTGCCTTTTTTCATTGTCATTTGTCAGCTAAGGCTTCTTTCAAGCTCCCTCCACTATCAGCTAGGCTCTTGGTGTGCAGGTTTGGAAGGGTTATGGATGGGGAGGTGGCCAATCACATGTTTCATTTTTATCCCTTCGAATGGGAGCCAACCATTAGGGGATCTGTGATGATCCTAGACCTAAGCCAAATCTTTGAGATTGACTGTTTTCTCACTCAGTTTGCATTTAGGTACATCTACAACCAGCGGTGGTTAGATGGTTCACCTAAGAGGGAGGTGAGGTGATCAGATGTGGTCTCAGTGTTCATTTCTAACTTGCTGTCCATATTACTTTGGATGCCAAGTATGTGCTTCCCATTGAAATGCAAATTTTTAATAAGCAATTTTTTTCCATGGATCATTGGAACAGTGCCCTCCATAGCTACGACATAATGGTGGGGAACACTTGGGTTGGTGACCTCATTCCCATCCACCACCTACGATCTTCCCTAGCCATCAAGTGCCTCTACAGAACCATGTAGAGAGGTTTGTGCTGCGGGTGTATCAATAAATTGGAGGGAGCAATTAAAGGGCACAGCTTTGCTGTCCTGAAAAGAATCAGGGTGAGGTGTAAGGAGATGTTCATAGCAATATGCTTCCTATGCTTGCATGTAGCTGACATGGATCCCCACTTACTGAGGGACCCAAACGCCATGGAAGTAGACTTAGATGTAGATGATGAACCTCTGGACACTGAGGAAGGGGACAATGAGATCAAGGAAAGTGGTGTTGTAGGCCCAGTGGAGATGAGTCCTGGCTAGGTGTCCGTGTGTTCATCAGTCCATGTGTTGATCACTTTTGATTTTAAACTCCCCCTTTTTTTGTTTTTCTTTATAATTTGTATGGGCCAGTGTTATTTCCTAGCTTGTTTATATGATGGTTTAAGTTTTTTGTTTGAATCTCTTGGCCAGATGACTTATTCATGGCTTCTCTATATGTATGTAACATTTTTTGGAATCTTAATACAATCTGGTGTTCAATACCTTTGTTAAAAAAAACTTAAATTCCCCTATTGATAGACTATTAGCTAACTACATAGTTACTTTGTATGAAACCTCATGACCAATGTTTAGGAAATCACACAAACAACCAATTGTGACATGCATCCCTAATTGACACATCTAATACCTCTAACAACTTATTTTTTGAAAATTCCACAGCTAATACCTTGTTACATAAAGTTATCAGTGACCATATACAAACAACTGTACCTTTGTCATGTCCCTTTTTAAACCCAAAAAAAAAAAAATTTAAGAACCATAGCCTATTATCTATTTGTCGTAGGGTAAACAATAAAATAAAATGAAATCATAAAAAAATTTTAAGTTGTGCCCAATTACTTTATTTTTAATGGGCAACTTAAATATTATTATAGGGTCTATGTAATATTCAAAAAAAAATTCTAGTTTATTCAATATGTATTTAAAAAGGATTTTTGGATATAATTTAAAAGCATTTTTAAATATTTGGAAGGAAAAAGTAAATTAAATAAAAATCATCAATTTGTCTCATTGTGTCATTTCAATTGGTGCTTCCAATTTGGAGTCTGGAGCATTCAAAGACGAAAACCATTAGTGTTGTAAATGAGAATGAAAACCTTCTTGATTTTCTATAGTTAGATTTCAAGACAGAAACCTCATATCCTTTAAGATGATTTTATTCAAATATCACATTTGGATTGAAAAAGATTGCAGATTTCTGATTTGTTGATTTTGGATCTTGGTTCAATGAGTTATTTCAATTAGTGGTTGTAACATCCCGCTATGTAACTTTGAAGAGTAAGAGCCAAAAGGGAACAAGATAATTTTTTTTTATATAAGTAGACAACACACATATTCGGTTGCTAATATGATAGATTGATAGCATTCATTTTAAACACCAAAACAAATGTTCCTAATTCCATCTGATAAAAACATGAATCCATAAGCATAAAATACAGGTGGATCTGATACCCACACCGGAATCTGTAATGCAATAAAGGAACATCACATTTCTTCTCATTAAATACAATGATTACAACATCTCTCCTAAGAGAGTTCAATTACATAAGTGCATATACAATTACAATGATATATTCCAGAATATGATACAAGTACTGAATGGTTACAATAGTTGAATGAAGTAATGGAAAGAGAGATCATCTCTAACTGGTGCTCCAAACCCTATTCGTTGGTCCTCAATGGTGGTGGCAACACCTCCCAACCATGTGGACTCCTAAGAGACTACCCCACTGTGCTCAGAGATAGTCACAAGGCCCAAATGAATGAACACCAACAAGGGGATACAAGATGGCCAGCACTCACATCAGACACAGTAGACATGAAGAACAGTGCTTACAGTCAATGTCATAATATAGGTGTACTCATCTAAGTCATAAGTTGGGTACTACTCATGACCGCTAAGGTGCTAGATACTAGAGTGTAATCATATGGAGTGTCATCATGTGTGCTCGAAGGGATGGCACAAATAGGACCAAGTACCTCTCATACAGATGAGGAGACTCAATCGTGTCTAAATCCACGCCTCGCAGATGGATGACTCGACGTCCCGCAGATGGATAGGCCTTCTCATTGCATCCTTAGCCTTTACAAGCGCTCAAGGCCATGCACAAGGTTTAATTATCTTATTAGTGTTTTTATCCCAATGTTTTAATTTAGTTATCACTTGTTACTATAACTCTACTACTAGTTCCCCTAGCAGCCACTTATGGGCCCCGGACCCGTAGAGAGCCACTCCAGACGACCACTCTAATGTCTAGACCTAGTTCATCTCGTGTAACCAATGAGGAATCCAAAATGACTAAAAACACTGAGTCATAAATTTAAACTAGTAAAGATGAAAAATATGATCTATAAGACCCAAACTCTTGTGGGCAGTGTAATATGTTGAAAATGTCCTTTTGCTAGTTAGATGAGTTTTATAATCACTCCTGAGACCCCAATTTAATCACTCTTCACAAAGGAATGCATGGATAATAGAAAAAGCACGGCAAGAGGCATTGCAAGTCTTCTCACAGCCTATTTTTGCATATTGTCTACCACTTTTAACATAACAAAAATAGGAATGTTTAAGATAATAACAAAATGAAGATCTTAATTTTCTGACCATAATGATCAAAATAGAGGAGCAATCAATTTGTTTAAGAGCTATAATGAAATTCTCTACGGAGGGGTCATCATATAAAAAAAGGTTTCATCATAATCCTATACATAAATTTTGACAGTTTGTCCAAAATCTCTCCTTTCATATATTTCAAAATTTTAATTGTATTTTACAGCTAAAATGTTTAAACATAGCTATACAACTGTCAAATTTAAGCCTTGATAAAAACCATGAGTTCTATTGTAAATATAAACAAATTAGAAACCAACAATTACTAAATACCATATGGTAATTTTCCTCAAAGAACAAACAACACATACTATAGTGCACTAAATTTAGTGAGACTGTGAGAGGACACTAACATTATCAGAAACTAAATATTTAAAATTTTCAATTGACAGAGAAATGAAAATTCTAAAATATTCAGGGCCCTCATGAGTCACGAGTCATGATATGTGCTATAATATTTTAAATTAATAAATAACAAAAACCAATTAGGTCAAATCCCATCTATATCTTACTACCTAACCAATCGAAGGCTACTACCACATTAAACACACTTATTTTTGTATGTCCATGCAAATGCATCGTGACCATCTGTGCAGTGCATTTGGCTAAACATAGAGGCTGACCAAACAAAATAGTCAAACTAATATCATTCTAAAATAGACATTACCACTTAACAATTTAGAAATGTTTATCATTCTGAAATACACATTCCCAAAAATTTAGAAATGTTATCTTATCGATGCCATAAACCATTTAATGGGGTTTTGATTCTATGCATCATGAAATCTCAGAAAGCATATTTTAGTTTCTTTCTGGCAAAATGTTGTTTTAAATTTTTTGAGTTTAATGGAAACAGAAACAAACATATATAAGTTTATTAAGTTTTTGTGCTGGAAAAATAGAGACAGAGGTAAATACCTCTAATACAAATGCACTCCCCTCCAGATAGCTCACACTCCCTTTAGTGCTCCTCAATCTTGTAGTTTGATCGCTTACTTCAAACTGGTTTGCAGTCCTCCTTTCCTGCATAAATGTTGAGTCTTCTCTTTTTTTTTTTAAATCCACCCCAAAACTATGACAGATTTTTTGATTGTGTCCCTAGTTTCTTCTGTGTTTTATCTCTTAAAAAAGAGAAAGTTTTTTTTTAACTCCCACCAAAATTCAGAGTCTCGCAAGCCGGTAGTATACTAAAGGACCGATTCTATCAACAATATATGCCCAAAAATGCGAATGGGGAAATTGTGGGTGTTTCAGTGAGTTTTTGAGTGGATGTCCACCATCCCAAGCCATCAATTCATTCACCTAATGCTTAGATATTTTCATCTGCAGCATTAAAACCAACTCCACCACCTAATAGCCATGATCCCCTCTATCTAATCGCTAATTGATGGTTTTAAAAGCCTCTCTGAGATGAGGCGTTGATTCATCTACTTCGAATCCCCTATGCTGACCTCAAAAGATATTTTGTAGCACTCAATTTTCACCCACTTCCCAGATATTTTCTACACCCACTTTCCTACCAGCTTGCCATACCACAGCCCTCTCAAAACAAAACTTAGTCAAAACAAGTTGTTACATCCTACCCCCTAGGACTAGGCTTACTCTTGGAAGCCTGTAACCGCTAAGATGCATCCAAAGCACACACTAGTCCAAGAAACTTGATACAATCAAAGGAAGCCAAGGAGAAAAATCTCAACAAATAGACTGGTGAACTACACATGACCATAAGGTAATCTGGATGGTAAGACCACAATACAGGAACACTACACTAACTAGGTGCAGTGGACTCGGGTAGCGTATAGGGAACAGGGCCTGTGACTATCTCCAGTAACCACCATCAGGGATAATAAGAGTACGCTCAGGCCTATGAATCCAGGAGGAGTCGATACTCAATACCTACAACACTCCAAGAACACGTCAAGGTACCTGTACATATATATACTTCATATAGCCAAAGCAACAACAATCATGTAAGCATGAAATCCATCATAAGTAATAATAATGTCCACATCATAATAGTATCAAGATTGAACATCACCGATGCCAATACAAAATAATAGCAAGATGCGTAATCCAAAAGAAAGTATACAGTCATCCAAGTCCATCAAGATAAGAAAAACATAATACAAACATAGGGGTCATTACATCCCCTAGAAGTCTGCAAAAAGATATGGATAAAGGTCTCTCATCCTCGTTGCATCTTCCCAAGATGCTGCGGACTCACCATCAGGATCCCATTGGACCCTTACCTTCTCTATGTCCTGACCCCTGAGGATCAACCTCTGATGCTGAAGGATGCGTACGAGTTCCAAAGAAAGCTACCCGTCCGCCTCGACCTGCAAAGTAGTCCAATCAAGAACATAGGTCACATCAGGAATACGCTATCTAAGAATTGAAACATGGAACACATCGTGGATGTGTGATAGACTTGGTGGTAATGCAAGGTGATAGGCAACAGGACCAATCCTCTCAAGGATCTCAAAAGGTCCGACAAAATGAGGTGCCAGCTTGGAGCCTTTCCCATAATGAATGGGGCTCTTCCGCAGATGAACTCTCATAAACACATGGTCACCCACCGAGAAATGGCAATCCAACCTACAGGCATCAGCATACTTCCTCTACCAATCCTGAGCTGTAGCCAACTGCTCTTTGATCCACACTACTTGTTGTTCCATATCCTGAAGCATCTCTGGACCCAAAATAACTCGATCCTCTAAGCGATCTCAACTCAACAGAGTGCGGCATGGCCTACCATACAAGGCCTAGAAGGGAGACATACCAAGAGAACTGTGATACCCATTGTTACAAGCAAACCTAACTAGGTACAAATAGTCCTCCCAACAAGACTGTTGATCCATAACATACATCTGAAGCATATCCTCTAAGACCTGATTAACCTGCTTCATCTGTCCATCAGTCTCGAGATGGTATGCAGAGTTGAAATTAAGCTGAGCTCCCAAAGCATGCTGAAGAGAAGTCCACAAAGTTGAAGTGAACACTCGATCACGATTAGAAATGATCCTACGAGGAATACCATGCAGACGCACAATATCCTCCATAAACACTCGAGCTACGGACACTGCAGTGTAGCAAGATCTCATGGGTGAGAAGTGTACCACCTTGGACAACTTGTCCACTATGACCATAATAGCATCATGACGACACAAAGACATAAGTAGCCCCACTATAAAATCCAGAGATATCGTATTCCACTTCCATCCAGGGATGGAATGAGGCTGCAACAATCCTACTGGGTGCTCATGTTCTTCCTTAACCCGCTAGCACTCAAGACATCAAGCCACAAAATTGGCAATATCTCATCGCAAACCTGCCCAATAATACAACTGTCAAAGGTTGGCATGCATCTTCATGACACCTAGATGAGCTGAATAGGGTGCATGATGGGCTCCTGACAAAACTGAGGAATGAAGATCACCAGATTCCAAAACATAAATACGACCAAGATGTCACAAAAGTCCATTAGGCTCAAGTGAGAAACCTGCAAACCTGCCCTCAAGGACTCTCCCAGACTCAATCTCTGCTCTCACCTTCTGATACCAAGTATCACTAGGAAGTGACTCTAAAATACGGCTCTGCAAATCCACTCCAAGAGACAAAAGTGAAATCTCATGTCTCCTCCTACTCAAGGCATCCGCAAGAACATTCTCCTTACCCTGAATGTAGCAAACCTCAAAGCCATACTCACAGAGGAACTCCATCCAATGGTGCTACCGAGCATTCAAATTTGGCTGAGTGAAGATATACTACAAACTGTGATGATCACTATGCAACTCAAACTGATGTCCCAAAAGAAAATGTCTCCATTGCACAAGTGCATGGACGACAGCCGCTGACTCTAAATCATGGGTGGAGTAGTTCATCTCATGATCCTTGAGCTTACGGGACTCATATGCAATCACTCATCCCTCCTGCATGAGAACTACCCCCACACCCTCCAATGAAGCATCGGTGCACACTACAAAATCACCTATAGGATCTAGCACTACTTGGATAGTTGCACTAGTTAGCTGCTCCTTAAGAGCCTGAAATGCTGACTCACACTAATCTGACCACACAAACTTCTTCCCTTTCCGCTGAAGAGAAGTGATGGGATGATCAACCCGAGAGAAATCTCTCACAAATCAGTGATAGTAACCTGCCAATCCCATGAAACTGCGAACCTCGGTCACATTCGTTGGTGTTGGCCAAGCTACAATAGCCTGAATCTTAGAAGGATGCACTGAGATACCTTCTCCTGAGATGATGTGACCCAAATATCTCACCTCAATCTGGAAGAACTCACACTTGGCCAAATTGTCAAACAACTGATTATCTCACAGTCACTGTACACTTGCCGCAAATGGCCTTCATGCTCTTGCATAGTCCTTGAATAAATCAAAATATCATCAAGGAATAGGAGAACAAACTAGTCAAGATAGGTGCAAAACACACCATTCATCAAACTCATGAAAACTGATGGAGCATTGGTCAACCCAAAAGGGACAACTGTGAACTCATAATACCCATAGCATGTACGAAATGCTACTTGATGATTGTCTGCCTCATGAATGTGAAGCTGATGGTATCCTGACTTTAGATCTATCTTGGAGAACACCTTGGCTCCCCTCATTTGATCAAACAAATCATCTATCTGAGGCAACGGGTATCAATTCTTTACCATCACTTTATTCAACTGGCGATAATCAATGCACAAGCGAAGAGATCCATCTTTCTTCTTCACAAGGATGATAGGTGCTCCCCAAGGGGATACACTAGGATAAATGAAACCCTTCTCCAATAACTCCTCTAACTGTAATCATAACTCACCCAACTCCTGAGTAGTCATGTGATACAGTGCCAGAGAAATAGGCTCTGCCCTAGGAATGAGATTGACATGGAAGTCTATGTCGCGCTTAGGCGGCATACCTGGAATATCACTTGGAAAGACATCTGCAAACTCTTAAAGAATAGGATGATCATCAAGAGATACCTCCTGAATCCTACCCTCAGCAAGATCACTAACTGAAATAGCAAACATTTGACAACCTTTCTGCATGGCACACTTCAGCTATATAGCTGAAATCACACAGAGAGAAATGGGTCTCTGAACCCCAACTAACTCAACATGCTCCCCAACATTGTCAACACACTGAACTGACTTACACCAACAATCTATACTAGCTAGGTGGGTCTCCAACCAATCCATGCCTAAAATAATCCCGTAGGACCCCAAAGGCAACACACAAAGATCCACTGTGGTAGTGAAGGTGCCCAAATCCAACACACAACCATGAACAAGGGAGTATACAGCCACCTTGGATCCAGTAGCTAACTCAATTTGCCAACTAACATCCTGCCTTGCCACCACGAGTCCACAACACTCCACAAGAGAAGGAGAAATGAAAGAATCTGAAGCTCCTGAATCAAACAAGATGGATGTGGTAATCCCACATAACACACCTGAATACTCAACTACGGTGCCCTGATGCTCAGCCTGACAGTTATCAACCACCACAAAAACTCTATGTGATCTGCCAGCCTCACCTACTATAGGCTCTGAAGTAGCCTATCTCTGACTACCTCCAACCACTGATCTTTGAGGACACTGAGCAGCTATATGACCAGGTTACCCACAAGCATAACAACCACCCCTACCAAAACCTCAGCCTAAAAATGGTGCACCTGACTACTAGGATCCACCACCCCTAGAACTCTGCTGAGCACTCTAAAAAATCTGTGATGGACCAATTTGCTGCCTATTTCAAGAGTGATGATGTGAACGATCTCTAGTAAATGGAGTACCAGGGTTTTGCCCACTCTACTAAGACTAAGCAGACCCATGCCTCTGTCGCTGGCCGTATCTAGGAGATGCAGTATGTGATCTAGATGGTCCATCTCCCTGAGACTATGTTACCTCGAGCAACTGATCCTAAAGGAGAAACACTACCAATCTAAACACCTGCCTGACCACCAAAACCTCTAGTCAAATTCTCCTCTATCAACCTCGCCTTCTCCATGGCAACCTCTAAGGTCTTCGGCTCAAACACACGGACACCACCATTGATACGGGCATTCAAGCCCCTGATGAAATGTTGTACTAACATTGACTCATCAACAGAAATGCTAGCATATTGCTTTAGCTCAAAGAAGCGGTGCTCATACTGATCTACTGTCATAGTCAACTAACGAAGTTCGTGGAATTCATTAGCACATCTCTGTTAATAGTAATCTAAAAGAAATCATGCATGGAACCTCTCTAAAAATAGTCCCCATGACACGGAAGCAATGTCTAGGTGAAGCTTCTACTCCACTACTCTCCATCATGTAGATAGAAAACCTCTGAGATGGATAATGGCACATGGAGCTCTAGTATTGCTACTATAAGGCTGCATAGGAAAGCATTGATCGAGATCAATCAACCACATCTCTGCCTCGGTACCTATACCAGAACCATCAAAAGTAGGGGGATGAACCCTAAGAAGGTCCCTCATGTGACCTGCAGTAACACTGTCTCCATCCACCCTATCCCTCACAACAACTACTCTCGAATGATCCGGACTATGAGAACGCTCACGCTCAGCTCCAGTATCCTGACCATCCTGATGAAAAGGGTGTGCTTCTTCTCATGAGATACCTCCTGACGAGGTCCTAATCGGTCCAAAATCTACTGTAAAATAACTAAAACATGAGCACTCCTGAGCCCTTCGGCTTGATTCTCAATATGCAGTTCCTCTTGACACTCACCCTGATTGCCCTGATTTCCCTGATTGCCCTGATTGCCTTGATTGGCATCATGCCAGGTACCACGTTGAAGAACAGTGGCTATACCTCTAATTCTACCTCTGGCTCTACCCCTAGGAGGCATCCTAAAGGAACAAAGAACACATCAAAATAGATCATCACAAAGACGATCTAAGCACCATACTAAGGCATGAAAGAATAACAAAATGACTATAGAACAATATAACAAGCTCATGCCACACACATCAAACATAGCAAAACATAGAAGGCTCAAGTATGCCAAAGCTCCCAGGGTGTGAACATGGGCTCTAATACGAGACGTAACATCCGGCTACGTAACCCCGAAAGGTAAGAGCCAAAAGGGAACAAGATAATTTTTTTTTTTACATAAGTAGACAACACACATATTCGGTTGCCAATATGATAGATCGATAGAATTCAATTTTCACCCACTTCCCAAATATTTTCTACACCCACTTTCCTACCAGCTTGCCATGCCACAGCCCTCTCAAAACAAAACTCAGTCAAAACAGGTTGTTACAATGGTGTTTGCATTTCAGTACGTTGAGAAGTTTGTCAATATGTCAATATTTAGTGTTGTATATTAGTATAGTTGTGCAGCCACCCTTTGTAATAAATTGATAAAATCAAATATATTGTGGCACAACTAATTTATATGTTCATTATATGTGTTTAACATTAAATATTATTATATTTAATGTCTCAATTTTTTTTAAATTTTCTGGTTTTTGGTATTTTTCTTGATGTTTCAAACTAAAAAACAAATACTAATAGCCATTGGTAAGAATTGTTGACAAACTTCACTCAAATGATACCAATTATTGGAAATTTCAACATGAAATCAGCTATCACATTCTTACTTTAGATAACCTTCCAAACCAAGTTGATGAACAATTGGTTAAATTGGAATTAGTCAAACTGGAAAATACATTATCAGATATATAATATAAATAGCTATGTAGCATCACCACTAATATGATATTCAAATAAATAACAATGTATCAGGTTTGATAAATAGCCACCAGTTACACAAATACAGTCTGCACCTTATGTAATCTACACATGTTATTATGAACCAATCGATTTACAATGCTCACAAATTAACCCCAGGCGATCTCTTTAAGGCAGAATTAGCTGCTAGCAACACTTCACACCCTCCTCACCTCTAATTTATGCTCATAACAGTCCCAATGTGAAGGATGCATTAGATAATAACTGGCAAATTCAAGTATGGATTGACCACTAGGTGTAGGAGGTTGTGATTTATTGGATCAAACCCTATTTTGGGTGTGGTATAATGTTGGTAACCTGTGATGTAAATGGAAACCTAAACTCCTTTTTGTTGGTCCCATGTATGGTGAGTGATAATGTATTGTGTGGCTTTACAATAGATGACAACCAAATAAAATATGAAATATGTAATCCACCACTGAATAAAATGTGTAATTACCCTCAAATATGATATGGATCTCTTTAGAGGGTAGCTCTCCAAGGACTAAGTTGATAACCTACTCCAATTAATCCATAAATGGTGCTTCAGACATAAATTGCCTGCAAATCCTTGATCTCTAAACCTTGAAAATTCGATGAAGATCTCTAATCAGCCCAACTTGCAATCCTTGTGAAGAATTGCCAAGTAAGAGGCCAAGGTTTTCTTTCTGACCTCTTGAATTAGGAGAATTAAGGTCGGTAATTATTATTACCTATTCACTATGAGTATTTCTATATACATATTACTATTTACCTATCTGTATTATTGCATATTGGATGTTGTTATCCTTGCATTAGTTTGTATGGGTTTATCGACATTACTATTCACTAATAGTAGAGTTAGGGGTTGTAATTAGACCGTGCAGTAGCATGTTATAATGCTAGCTCATTGAGGGTTTGAATAACATTATTCCAATATTAATAATTGTTTGTGATTTAAGTGTTGCACCAGCCATACCTTTATAACAACAATTGCATTGATAGGATAAAATCATTATCGTTGGTCATATCAGCAATTTCAATGATTGTTATTAGTTGTTTGCAGCTTGTTATCAGTTCATACAATCCACTTAGGTTGTCGTTTATGTATAGTATTTGCAAGTGGGTTATAGTTTATTAGATTGAGCCAAGATCAATGAGACAATGCAAGTATCGAGTTGAAGTCATTGATTAGGTTCATAAAGTGGTACACACATGGGAGGATAGGCAACCAGTCATCCACAAAATGAGGATAGGACTCCTCACATGTAGAGTGGTGGCAAGATGCCTCAGACTAAAATAGTGAGAGGTGTCAAAAGGAAGATGACACCTCTATGAAGCTCCTAACCAACATGACAACTCATATGAACAAGTGTCAAGTGTAAATGAACACCTAAGTAGGCTTAATAAGCCTAAGTGTATGCATATAATATATACATATACACTAACACCCCCCCTTAAGCATAGCTTAGGTGAGCATGGATGAAATGGGTCCTGGCTACTATCCTGGTGAGGTACCCATGTACAAAGAAAAAGAAAATGAGTCCCAGCTATGAAGCGTGATAAGGTACTCATGTACAATGCAAACTCTCTAAAAATGGTGTAAGATAGAAAATCCAGTGGGAAAAAACTATCCTCCAAAAAGATAGATTATATAGGTGAAGAAGTACTACTTCTTTCAATAAGTACAATATAAGATTCCCCCCATAGGAGAAAAAAATGATAGAAGGTCTATGAGACCCCCTGATAATACATGTCTTGTTGCAGTGATGCTGAATAGTCGACAAAGGACGCAAATGTAAATCCAAGAATGCCGAACAATGTTCCTTCCCTTGGGAAGAAAAGAAAGCACCTGAAGATGCAGGATATCTTCCCATGTAAAAAGATGTATGTATGACCTTAAATCATGCTGAAGCTAATCCAAGGATGATAGTACCCATGTTGATTCCTTCGAAGAGTGCTCAGGGGTCCCAATGTTGATACTGATGGATGCCATAATCAAATTAGGTGCATGTCCAATAGATAAGGATGATGACGATCCAGAACCATGTGTAGGATGATGTAGAGCATGAATATCCGAAGAGGACAACGGAGATGCAGTTTCATGCAAACTATCATCGAAGAGAAGACTAATGTCCTCAATGTGTGCTTCCATGTCAGCAATGCAAGACACTACAAATAGAAAAGTGATGTTAGGTAGAAATGTGTCCCAATTAGAAATTCTAGGAAGACTGATATCTTGTTGCAAAGAAGCACCAAAAGCTTTCAAAAAAGTGACTCTGAAATCTAATGAAGCAACAGTAGGAGTGATGACTTCTTCTGTCACTGGAACATTTTGTTTATGTATCATGAATAGGGATTGCGAGTTGTGATCAAAGAAGGATCATGTGGGAATGGAGAAACATTTGAGTCTCCATATATCTCCCAAATTTTGATCCATAATACATTTGGAGAGTCAATATTCATGATGGCATACAAGACATCATCTAGAATATGTAAAGTTATTAATCTACAAATATGATCACAGTGATTAAACCAGCTAGCCTTCTGAGACTATTTACTAGGTTTAGGGACAAGTCGATACAGATGGGGTATGAGATTATGAAACCTGAGGTGTTTCAGGATGCCTTGACACCAAGACTTATAGTTTTCCTTTTTTAGGTTGATTACAGAAGAGTGATTTTCATATCCCATGATTAGAACAAGTTATTTTGTCTAGATAAAAGAAAGTCAACTCATTAGGCAACCCAGATTAGGTGACCCCACCCAGTTTTGGCACTTTATAATTTAGTGCATGTTTAAAACCCCCTTTGCTTAAGTACCCCACAATTTGTGGCACTTTAAGAAGTTCTTAGTGCTTTTTAGACAATTAAAATGTCTATACTAAAACTAACATTTGTAAAAGAACCTCTAATTTAAACTTGCCCCCATTTTTTGCATTTATTCTATACTACATGTATTTTTTAGCATAACTAAAAAAATATGCAAAATAAAAAAAATTGAATGCCCAAAACATACAAAACCCTAATAAGGGCATGGGCAGGTTTAGGGTAGAATGCACAACAATATGTTAAGGAAATAACAACATATAGGGGAAATTGGGGGAAGAATAGTGATGGTGGCTAGAGCATATGAGTGCTATGGAGAATACAGAAGACATAGGCATTGAATGCCCCTTCATAGATGTTGACACCTTTTACTAGCAACTAGGGATTGATTCTCTTTGGCTTAGAAGGATCTATGGTGGCATCAAATAGAGCAATGGCGACCAGGTTACAGAGGCAAGTCAAAGGGTTTCAGATGCCTTTTTCACCTTGGTTGATGCCTTTGAATAGCCCCTTTGTTTTCCACCACCTTTGCTATGAGGGTCCTCTCTATAATCTGAGACGATAAAAAAATAGGGGTGTGAGCATGAAACAGACACCTATCACAATCAAAGAAGTAGCTTCTACTAAGCCACTATGATGGCACCAAGAGAGCAAGTTGTGAACTAGCTCAAATGTCTCATAGCAGAAGAGGAAGGCACAGTGGAGCCTCCTAAAGGTTTCCAAGAGCTTCAAGTGGCACTTGTGGTCTCACCCTCTCATCCTTCTTCCATGATTGTATCACAAGCTTCTGGTGATTATTCCATAGGCCTAGCTAGATCACCAATGGCAGTGTCTCTCATAGAGGGTGAGTGTTAGTTTTATCAGGCCACGACTTTCCCTGAGGTCACCTGCCTTTTTATCAGTCATAGACAAAAACAACACAAGCATCAAAGTAGAAGTATGGTGCCCAATTTAAGGGATGTCAGCAACTAGACTCTTCCACAACATACACGGACACAGGAAGAAACCTCAAAGCCTCTATGTGGAATTAGAGCCAAAGTGCCTAAAGCAAGATAGCCAACGCCTTCATCAATTTTCAAATGCCTCAAAAAAAGAGAGTTTGTGGCTCCAAATGTTACTACGTCCTCCAACTCAAGCAAGCCTCCAAGTAGGATATGCAAACAACGCCTGCCTTCGACTTGTCATGGTTGCTACCATGAGATTTTCAAAGCAAGCCGATTAATCTCCAACTCATTCGGCCTTTCGTGCAAGGGATTCACCTCCTTCAAGCCATGATTGACCTCTATAAAAAGAGAACTCCTCGCACACACAACACTCATGAGACAACAACCAAACTTACAAATGAGCTTAGTAGTTCTCTAATACCATATTAGATTGATCCAAGATCAATTAGACAATGCAAGTACCAAATTGAAGTCATTGATTAGGTTCATAAAGGAGTACATATAGGTGAGGATAGACAACCACTCACCCACAAAATGAGGATAGGAATCCTCACAAGTAGAGTGGTGAGAAGATGCTTCCCACTAAAATAGTGAGAGGTGTCAAAAGAAAGATGACACCTCTATGAAACTCCTAAGCAACTTGACAACTCACATGAACAAGTGTCAAGTGTAAATGAACAACTAAGTAGGCTTAATAAGCCTAAGTGTATGCATATAATATATACATATACACTTACAGAGTTGAATTAATAACATTATTTTAAATCATTTACTAAGTTTGTCCAATTGGGTATATTAAAATGGTATAAGAACTTTGATTTTGTCAACCTATAGGGTTAGCTCTAACTTTTAATACAATTTGTGAATGATATTGAGAAATCAAAGAGAAAAATCCATTGAACTTATTATAGATCAACTTATTAGAAATCATGAATCGACTAAGCATAAATAGATTATGAATTAGAGTGAAAGCAATTGTAAATTGCAATGCATAAACAATGCATAAGAGGTATACATATAGTGTTACGAGTTTGAATGACTTCAGGAGTTGACTCAAACACTCAAGGAGTGGTGGCAAAAGAGTGTCAACAAGTGGCTTGAAGAGTTGTATTGGACTCTTCAAGTAGACACCTAACCACCTAAGGTCTCTTAAAGCCATGTGGGGAATATACACATAATTACTTAATTAAATAATAAGTAATATTGTTAATATTCCTACACTAACACCTCCCTTAAGCATAGCTTAGGTGGACACAAAAGAGATGGGTCCTAGATACAAGTCCTAGTGAGGTACCCATTTACAAAGAAATCTCTCAAAATAGAGTAAGATAGAAAACCCAGTGGGTAAAAACTATCCTCCAAAAAGAGAGAAAAGATGCATGAATCTGGAAGTTGCTTGTGTACCGATGTCGATGTTGAACTGTGACTGATGACTCCATAGATGCTAGTATCATGAGTATTCAAGAACATTAACCAAATTTGAGATGTAATCCAATGCAAGATTTGGGTTCATTTACCATAGGCTTTCAATGTGAGATATGAACCGATGGGAATCTGTTGCAAGATTATGTATTTACCATAGGATCTCAAAAAAATGTTTGAAGGATCATTCGATCCACCTATTTCTCAATGAAGGATCATTCGATCCACCTTCTTTTAGTTGCAACCTTCTTTTAGTTAGATTCTTGTTGAAGTCAATCACACATATAAATCTATGTAGATGAGTTGTAATTGCAAACTTAGATGTACAGAAAGAGAAAATAGAGAAACTAACTCGAGATGATACCCCCCCTTACTTTGTTCACCCCTTTTTTGTGGAACTTTATATTTTAGTGCTATAGGTCTAAGTAGGTTGATACAATCAAACCCTAATACTTAGCCATTTTATAAAAAAAATGCAAATTAACACTTATGGTTTTATAAAGAACCATTACTCTTCTAAAGGCAATTTTGCCCCAAATTAATTTACCCTAAAATTAAAAAAGCATCCCCCTCCAAATTTGTATTTGTAATGTTTATTTCTTAATGGATTTTAATAAACATTCGTACATTTTTTTAAAAAAATTTAAATACTATTTAGAAATTAGGGTGAATGCTCAAAATAGGGAAAACTAAAAGAAAAAACAAAGAGATTGCAAGGGATGGAGGCGGCCATGGTGGCACTCATAGGAAGCTGGGGCATGATGCATGAGATGAAGCACTTGGGTTGTGTATCCCTCATAGGGATCTTTGCCCCTATTCTAGCCTATCAGCCAGGTTTGGCCCATCCTCTCCCTTCTACTCACAGTCTGGAGAGTTCTTAAAGCCCTTGCACTATGCTCATGGGCTACAAAGGAGTCAATAAAGCCCGCATCCATTCTATCCTTTTCAACTTCTCTATACAACAACCTTTGGTCACCAACCCAAGAAGAAGGATAAACAAATTCAAAGTTACATTAATGTTGTCGAAGCATCTCTTGTAACTATTGACAGAGTAAACGACATCCAACTTTAGCTTCCTGGAGGCATCGGCTTTGAATCCCAACAGATAGCTTGTAATGCCTCCCAGATTTCCTTTCAATGCCACATCCGACGCCGCAGTGGTTCCCACCAGCAGTCTTCTGCCGAATGCATTGGCAAGTGATGAAAATTAGGTCACAGTTTCGAGTCCCCCTGGTGGTTGTGCTTGTGCAGGGAATGAGTCTATTCTTCACTCGCCTTTCCACTAACAAGTTTTGCCTTAGGCGAATTCCAATGGTGTTGGGTGGTGGCATCGCCTCCCAAAGGAGGGGCCTTTTCTTCAAGCGTCAGCGGCCTTCAACAGCTTGACCTTTTCTCCTTAGCCTGTAGGATTTTTTTTGTAGGCCTGTGGATGCACTGTGCAGGCCCGTTGGCCTTTTGTGCCGTGGCTTTTTCTGTAGGGTCAAATGCCCTTGAATATGGGCAAGGTCATTCAAGGTGAACATGGCCCTGAAACCCTTGCTAGATGGCACACCATAGATACCACCTAGCTCTCCTTCACGTGGATGAACCTCTCCTTCAAAACACTTCCACACTTCGAGCAACCAAACAGCAAAACCTGGTCTCAGATTCAAGTCTCCAAGATGAACCAGCCAATGACTTAGTTTGGCTCTGATACCATATTAGAAACCATGAATTGACTAAGCATAAATTGATTACGAATTGGAGTGAAAGCAATTGTAAATTGCAAAGCATAAACAATGCATAAGAGGTGTACATATAGTGTTAAGAGTTTGAGTCACTTCAGGTGTTGACTCAAACACTCAAGGAGTGGTGGTAAAAGAGTGTTGACAAGTGGCTTGGAGAGTTGTATTGGACTCTCCAAGTAGACACCTAACCACCTAAGGTGGTTTAAAGCCATGTGGAGAATATACACATATTTACATAATTAAATAATAAGTAATAGTGTTAATATTCCTACACTAACACAACTTAGTAACTTTGACAAGATAATGAAGTTACAATGGTTGAAAGATCAGGGGACATGGATGAAAATGCACAAGGAAATAATGAATTATAAATTTGAGGCCACCAAGGTCCTTGACTACTATCAAGACTGGTCTGATAATTTCAAATCCCAAGTTCCCTTTGATGAATATTTGGAGTTACCTAAAATGAATTTTCTAGAAAAAAGAGGTCTATATAGCTACATAAGAAGGTTAAAAAAGGAAGAGGAAAAGTTAAAACTTGAAGATGTTAAGGAAGAAATTAGGAAGAAGAAGAACAATCAAAACCAAAGCCACAAGACATTGCTATAGAGTAAACCATTGAGCAGGGACAAAGAGGCCCTGCCATACAAGTTAAAGGTAAGGATCATTTGTTAAAAAAGATGTTTTACTAGCTTCTAACGAATATGTATACTAGAAAAATACTAATAAAATCAAGGAGGAATGGGCATTACTTGTTGAATCGAAGAGCCCAAGATGGGAAAAGATGTTACAGCCCAAAAACTACCCATTGATCTTTGATTTGTAGAACTATGTTGATAAGTATGCAATTGATGAGAATATCTTAGTTGATCCAAATTTGGGAATTTTGAGTCACAAGGAAGGTTATGTTTAATGCTCAACAACTTCTAAATTGATTAAAAAAAAGGTAAGCACTTTGATTTCATCCCAAGATATGGAAAAGATAGTCATATTCCAGATTCATTGCTCCATACTATGTCATTACAAGGTTGTTGACATCATGGGAAGCACACTAAGAATGACCTGTAAGGACAAAGGATGTGGCTTGTAGTATAGAGCATATAGGTTTTTTATTCAAATTAAGAATTGTTTATTGTTGGTTAATACCTTTAAACCTAGGCATATACACATTTGCTTTAACCATAGTTAGGGGTATTTTCCACATGTACTTTGAACCTGTCAAAGTAGTTAGTCATTTTGGAGAGGTGTTGACTTGCATCGACACCTCGGCCTATCTTTGTGGGTGGTTACTCACGACCACTTCATGTAGAGGAGTCCTATCCTCGTTTTGTGGAGAATTGGGTACCCACACTCACCTATTTATATCTGCCTCATTTGTGAATACAATTTGTTGATTCATTGCATACTTGTGTGCTTGTAGTTTATACTATGTCTTGTTTCTTACATGGTATCAGATCTTTCTAGAATAGCTTTGAGATGATAGTTCTCTGCTATGCAACTCACCCCATTCGGCTGGAATCAAGCTTCAAATCTGTGAGGCATTGTTTCCTTGATTGCTTGGTTTGTTTTGATTTAACTATGCTTTTGTTTTCTTCCCACGAAGAGGAATCTTGATGTTCATAGAAGGAGGCTAGGCCCCTATTCAGCACCGTGGTCTGCACAAAGGCTGACCCACAACCCTTTTTTCACTATTTGCTCAGCTTACAATAGCTAGACCCTATCAAAACACGGTGGACCTCATTTCATGGAGCATGGAGTTTGCATTGGACGCCTTCACATGTGCCTCTTAACACCCACAATGTGACCTCTAAAGGCATCTTCGCAATCGCTTGGTAAGCACCTTCTCATAGGTGACAAGGCACCTCATATCAGCGCCCTTTGGTCCTCCTTCGAAGGCCTCTACCCTACTCGCAGAGGTACCTCTACTATGTCATTTGATTCACCCTCGTTTCCCCTATTTTGCCTATTCATTCAGTGCCTAGATAAAGCTTGGACGGGTGTCACTTTTATTCCCACAAACGTTGGCACTATTCATCTTTAAAAATGTCAAAAAAGATGATGTGATAAACTCAAGGGGGGTGATGTAAGTAGGGGAATGGGGGAAACAATTTAAAACTTAAGCCCTTGGTCACATGGGGTTTTAACCCTTGGTCATGTATAGCCCAAGGGGGCTTAACTTTTCTCCTCTTTTTATTTTTCTCTCACAAAATTTTTGCATGAAAATAAATTTTCTCAAAATCCATTTTTTTTTTCTATAGAAGGAATTTTTTTTTGTAAATGCAAAAACTTGCAAGTCCTATAACTTTTGCAAAACAACTCAAAATCAAGTACTTCTTTTTGCAAAAGTGGATGATTATGCATCACGGATCCAACTAGCATAAAAAAGCACTAATATTATAAAGTGCCAGTTTATGTCTTTTAAGTGACCTAAAGCACTCCTATAAAGTGCCAAATTTGGGGGGAAAATACATAATTAAGGGGGGGTCTTGTGTGTTCATTTTTCACAAGGAACTAACTTTATAAAGTATCACTTTAAAGAGGGAAATTAAGAAAAATCACACACTCAATTTATAAAATGCCACTTTACATAAAGTTCAATTAGTGATCTAACTAATTTGGGTTGCCTAATGTGTTGATTTCTATTGTCTAAAGGAATTAACTTGTTCTAATAATGGAATATCAAACTCTCTCTGTAATCAACCTAAACAAGGGAAACTACAAGTCTTGGTGTGAAGGCATCCTAAAACATCTCAAGATACATAATCTCATACCCCATCTATATGGACTTGTCCTTGAACATGGTAAACAATCTTAGAAGGCTAAGTTGTTTAATCATCATCATCACATTGTTGGATTGATCAGTTTACATATACCAGATGCTGCTTTGTATGTCATCATGGATATTGACTATCCACATGCATTATGGATCAAAATTTAGGAGATATATGGTGACTCGAATGTTTCTCCATTCCCACATGATCCTGTATTGATCACAACTCACATCCCTAATCATGATACAGAAGAATAATGTTCCAGTGACATTGAAGAAGTCATCACTCCTACTATTGCTTCATTAGATCCCAGAGTCGCTTCTTCGAAAGCCTCTAGTGCTTCTTTGTGACAGGATATTAGTCTTCCTAGCATTGTTGATTGGGACAGATTTTTACCTGACATCACTTGTCTTTTTGTAAAGTCCCACATTGCTGACATGGAAGCACAAATTGAGGACATCAGTGTTTTCTTTGATGATAGTTTCGATGAAGCTACAGCAACATTGTCCACTTCAGATATTCATTCTCTACATTGTCCTACACATGGTTATGGATCGTCATCATCCTCATCTATTGCGCATGCACCTGATTTGATTATGGCATCCTTCGACATTGACATGGGGACACCTAAGCACTCTTCAAAGGCATCAACATGGGCACCATCATCCTTGGATTAGCTTCAACAACATTCAAGATCATACATACATCTTCTTGCATAGGAAGATGTCCTACATCTTCAGGTGGTTTCTTTTCTTCCCAAGGGAAGGAACATTGTTTGCATTCTTGGATCTAAATCTGCATCCTTTGTCGACTATTTAGCATCACTAGGGCAGGACATGTATTATGGGGGGTCTCATAGACCTTCTATCAGTTTATCTCCTATGAGGGGAATCTTATATTGTACTTAGTGAAAGAAGTAGTACTTCTTCACCTATATAATCTCTCTTTTTGGAGGATAGTTTTTTTCCCACTTGGTTTTCTATCTTACTCTAGTTTTGAGAATTTACATTGTAATTGAGTACCTTATCAAGCTTCATGGTTGGGACTCATTTTTCTTTTGCATTATACATGGGTACCTCACCAGGTTTATATTCAAGACCCATTTTTCATAAAACTCACCTAAACTATGCTTAAGGAGGGGTGTTGGTGTATACCTTTAATCCTAGGTGTATACACATTTTCTTTAACCATGGTTAGGCATATTTTCCACATGTACTTTGAACATGTCAAAATAGTTAGTAATTTTGGAGAGGTGTTGACTTGCATCGACACCTTGTGCTATATTTGTGGGTGGTTACTTGCCACCACTTCATGTAGAGGAGTTCTATCCTCGTTTCATGGAGAATCGAGTAACCACACTCACCTATTTATATATGCCTCATTTGTGAATACAATTTGTCGATTCATTGCATACTCGTGTGCTTGTAGTTTATTCTATGATCTTGTTTTTTACATTTACGCATATGGGATCCAGGTGATATTTTGAGGCACTAGAAGAATAAAGGTTTTGATAGGATCAATATCATTATTTCTGATGAGTTCTTCATTCCATGTATTTAGATAAAAAGAAATTCCATTAATAATCATAAAGAATGTGTTGTGAGTTCTAATGGAGTTGTGGAAGTTCAATGCTTGCAATTCATGGGTTAATCCTTTGGGCCTGATTCTACACTTGAAGAAAAAATTATGATGCCTAATATAGACCATGGTCTAATGGAGGTAGTCATATTTGTCAAAGCAGCTAGATACTTGATGTTGGGAGGTCATAAATAAGATAGATATTATTTTAGTATTTGAGATTTTCTAACTAAGAATAGTGTGGTGTTTTTGGAATCAAGCTCCAAACATGTTTTCTACCCTTGGATGAATGAAGAAGAACTCACAGGGGATGAGATACTATAAGATGGCCTCACCATTCCTTGCACCAAGAAGGTACAATATCTTGTCATCGCATCGAGCAGACACAAGGTGTGCAATGACTTCTATGTTGTGAGACTATGCAAGACCAATATAGGGTTAGGTGTGTAGTGGTTACATTCTATTGGGAAAATTGTCATCAACATTTCCATCTTTGGGACTACTATCATCATCATTTTCAATCACTACATTCTACCATTTGCAGTTGTACAACTATTTTTAGTTATTGGGTTGTTGATTTTTAAGGGTTTCAGGAGTGATTTTCAATTTATTGTAAAGGATTTTCAATATTGTTGCCACTATACCATTTTCGTATTATTGATTTTTAGGGCTTTAGACTTTGGAGTGCTTTTATCAATCATCTATAGCCATATATGGTTACAAATTTTAAGAGGCTTTTCTTACATTGTGTTGTTTGTGAGGGGTTTTAGCCATTAGATTTGCTGAAGACAATTATTCCAGCTATCATACTGCTAATTTGGATGAGGTTTTAGATGATTTATGAATGCTACAACTTCATTCCGCCCTATGTACAATTTGAATTGTGCCATTTTATGAGGGTTTCTACTTGCAGTATAGTTCTAGGATCTTTTGGAAATCAAAAAATCATTATGATGTTCATTTGGAGGCTCCGAACTCTTCAATTTATAATGATAGTAAAGTGGCATGATGAAAACCATCCACCTTATAGGTCTAGGAGATAACATCAAAACCTATGATATGGATTTTTTTTACCATTGGTATGGAGTAACTATTTAAAGACATCATTTGACATCATAAGACAAACATATAATATAAAGTATTCCAAGGCATGTACATTGCCACCCTAGTACTTGTACACATAAGAATAGTATTTTTCCACATAATATTCTTATCTATTTCTTTGCAAATACTCTTTCCACAAATCACTCATGTTTTGTTTTAGGCTCTTACTTTTTTAACCCCCAATTACACTCTTTTGGTCCAAAAAAAATCATATATTAAAAATTTTAGTAACTATTCAGTTCGACCATTTTTTATTGTGATGGAATTCAAACCCTGGACCTCCTCAAATACACTTGACTCTCTTAGGTTTTGGGAGGGTTGAAAATAGCTTTTTTTTGTTAAATTCACCAATTTCTGCTAGATATGGAATTGGATTTGGATTTATTGTGACAATTGATTTGTTTTGCTAGTGTTTTCGTCAACTGTATAATTCTAGTGTTTTTGTCGACTGTGTAATTCTAGTGGTCATTTGCTATTTGGGTTTCTCTATAGTTTTAATGATGTTTTTGTCTTTCTCATTCAGGTTGTGTATGATATTGGGAGCAATATTTAACATCTAGGATTGGATCCAAGCTCCCAATAAAATGACCATGATGGACAGGAAAACCATAGAGCTTGAACAGGGGTGGGAATTCATGAAGAAAGGAATCAAGAAGCTCATTAACATCCTGGAAGGGCTTCCTGAGTAGCAATTCAATTCCGAGGAGTACATAATGCTTTATGAGTATCCTTTGAGATTACATAGATGATGTTATTCTTGGTTTTATTTATAGAACAAGTTATAATACATGTTCACAATTTTTTTAAATTTTTAGGTTTCACATATTTAATTTATTATTGAAATTGAGTAAATAGCTATTACTTATACAATTTTATTATTAATGAAAAAAACATTTGTATAGTTATTACTAGAAACATTTCAATCATTTATATGTTTATATGAACTATGGAAACATTATATCTACAATACATAGCTATTGCTATGCTTAACTGGATATACGGTATTGTTTATAACATGTGTACACATAATTCTCCAAAGGATTATTCACAGAAACTCTATAACAAATATGGGGAATCTTTTGAAGACTATATCACTAGGATGGTTAGTTGTTTTCTAGAGCTCTTATGTTTTGTTTTTTACTAGCCTGTCATCTATGTACCATCACTTTTTTTGGTAGTAATTGTGCTAGTTTCGTGGGTTTGTGTAGTTATACCTAGAGGGAAAATAATCATCTATTAGACCAGATTATAACAGTGATTTAATATACTTTGTGACTAGTCTGCTTTGTGGGCATAGTTCGAGTATGATTAGTTTGAGATGTGGGCCTTCAACATCCTTAGTAAATTCCTTTTGATTAGTCTCCTTTTATGTCCAAAATATCAATTATTTCTCAACATGAAACGAATATTAATGGCTGTTCATATTCTAAAAAGTCTCCTTTGTTAATTCCAACTAAAGGAAGGACTTCCACACCCATGTTTGCTATTTCTTTTGGAGCTATTGATCTTGGACAAGACTAGTTTTGCAAATTGTATCTTTTGATAAGGGTTGGAATTAAAATCCTTAGGCTAAAGAAATCAACATACAAAGTTTTAGTATCCCATTTGCCTTGCTTAAGTCAAAAGATTATGTGTAACAAAGCTTCCCTATACAAGGTATTCTGCTACTATGTTACCAACAATGAGAAATGCAACAGAAGTAACAACATGATAGAAAACAGGGTTGGATGAGGTTGCACGTATGAAATGGTCTTCTATATGCATTCATATGTTTCACATTTTTTTTAATTTTGTGATAAAATAAAGTTTATGGGGAGTGTTAAAAATATAAACTCTATTTAATCACACTTCCTAAGCATCTGTTAATAGAAAGACACATCTGTCATGTAGAGACGTATCTATTAATATGTTTTGCCTATTTAAAAGATCTTTGGATCCATAAATTGTAAAAAGACATAAACTGACACTTTATAATTTATTTGCCAAGGATCATGTTGAGTTGTACGTCCCTAGCCCAATAAATGCTAACCTCTACATCACCCATGGGCAGGACAATCAATCCATGACCCTAGACCCTAGCACACCTACTAAAGAAATTAATCTAGATGAGTTGGTAGCCAAGGATCATGAAGATGACCCTTTTCATCACATTGATGAGGTAGGATTAGACATTTATATGATTCATGAACCTGATGCGGTGATTCCAAATCTGGTCAAGGATCAAAGTCAGCCTAAACAGCAAGAGAATCAGCTTTGGAAGCTCTACTTTGATGGATCAAGAAGTAAAAAGGGTGCTAGTGGAGGAGCTATGTTGGTTTCTCCTGAAGGAGACAAATACTATTCGACATTGAGGTTTGCTTTCAGTTGCACAAATAATGTAGTTGAATATGAAGCCCTGATTCATGGTCTAGAATGGGCTCAGAAAAGAGGTATAAACTACTTCCAAGTTTATGGTGATTCTGAGTTAATTATAAATTAAGGTCAAAACTTGAATGTTACTAAAAATGACTTGCTCAAAAAGTACAAGCATCGAGTTTGGGATTTAATTGAAATTTTTTATGCTTTTAATCTACTTTCAATTCCCAAAAACTAAAATAAACATGCAGATAGGCTTGCTGCCTTAGGGTCTCAATTTGAAATTCTAAATGAAATTCATAACATAGAGGTGCAGCTATATGTAAAAATGGTTATTAGACCATTTGTACTTGACAATAGTGTGAGTTGGTAGGTTTTTGACATCGATGAGCAAATTTTTAGTTTTCTAATTTCAGAAGCAAAATTTGTAGATGATAATTAGCATAAGTGGCACCAGCAATATGACAAACAAATTGTACAACTGAAGTCTAATAAGCTGCCCAAGGGACTAGTAATATTAGAATCTATTTTTAACTCAGATGATCAAGTCAGAAAGGACAAATACAGCATGACTGTGAAGCAGGAAGACTATGAGGCAGTGGAGATATTCAAAGGTAAACTACTTAAGTTGGGAAAGGTATGCACTAAAGATGAACAACAAACTTTAATTCAGTTATGTCAAGAGTTTAGTGATGTTTTTGCATGGGAGTATAAAGATTTAAGAGGGTTTGATCCTGGTTTAGCTCAACATACCATTGAATTAGAGCCCAATGCCCAACTTGTCAGGTAGAAACAATGGCCCCTTAATTCTAAACTTGAGCATATGATGAAAGCTGAGATGAACAAGTTAACTGAGAATAGCATAATATTCCCTATAAAGAATACATCTTGGGTCTCCAACATAGTACCAGTCAGAAAGAAGAATAGAGAGATTCAAGTTTTTGTTGACTTCCATGATCTGAATAAAGCTTCTTTAAAAAATCACTATCCTCTCCCTTCAATGGAACAAATTTTGCATACTGTTTCTGGTTCTAACAAATTTTCTTTGTTAGATGGATATTTAGGCTATAACTAGATGTTGGTGAAGAAAGAAGACCAATATAAAACAACATTTACAACTAAGTGGGGTGCCATGGACTACAGGAAGATGTCTTTCAGTTTGTCCAATGCAGGGGCAACCTTTTAGAGGGTAATGGATATGGCCTTTCATGGCTTTATGAACAAAATAGTTTTGGTATATTTAGATGATATAAGAATTTTTTCAAAAGATTCTAATAAACATTTTGATCATTTGAGGCAGATTTTCCAGAGATATAGAGAGTTTCAATTTTCTCTGAACTCGAAGAAATGTATATTTTCTATTCATGAACGTAAACTCTTGGGACATATTGTCTCAAAGCAAGCTATTTCCATTGACCCAAAAAGATTTTTTGCAATTCTTGATTTACCATTGCTTGCACACAAGAAAGGCTTACAGAGCTTTCTTTGTAGAATTAACTTCGTGAGAAGGTTTATTCCCAATATTGCAGCATTATTACAACCTCTCACTGCCATGCTTAAGAAGAATGTGCATTTTAATTGGACTAATGAAGCTTCGAGTAGATCAAAGAAGCTCTTGCAGCTGTCCCCATCCTTATCAATCCTTATAAGAGAAAATGAAGTATTAACACCATTATTTAATTTCTAGGGGCTGAGAGGCCCATAGACTCTGAACACCATCTGAACTTCTCTATGCTCACAGGTTTTGTCAAGGAATCTACAACATTTGTCAAAGTATCAACTTTCTTCAAGTTACCTTCCCATCCTCTACCATGTCACAAACAAAATGGTACTCAACATCAAGACACTTAGTCCTTCAGTGGAAAGTAGGATTCTTCACCAAATATATGACACTTTGAATGTCACAACAAATCATAATCTTCCCTGCATCAAACCCAACATCAAAATGCAATCTCTTAAGCCAAATGGCTTCTTTACAAGCATGAGTTGCTGCCATGTACTCAACTTTAGTAGTGGACAAAGTGACCACATGTTACTGCTTACTCATCCAACTAATAGCACCACCAAATATAGTAAACACATAAGCACTGGTGGATCTCCTGCTGTCAATGTCACCTACCCAATCTAAATCCACAAATCCATGATTACAAAGTGAATGCTGAGGTCATGTACGATAACCATGATAACATAAGGAATACTCAAAAGTACCCTACAAATATCTGAACATTGTCTTCTTGCATCCCAATGTACCCGTACATGATTAGCAATAAATTGACTAAGGACTCCCACTGCTTGGGCAATGTCTAGTCTTGTACAGACCATCACATACATCAAACTACCAACTGCATTAGCATAAGGAACTCTGCTCATATCCTCTATCTTAGAAGAAGACTTTGGACAATTTGCAATAGATAACTTTAGCCCCATTGCAACAGGAACAATCAAAGGTTTGCAATCCACCAAGCTAAATCTCTCTCCAGAATGTACCGAGTTGCCCCTAGATTTTTCATCTCAAATTGTGCTGACAATTGAGACTTCAAATCAAAAATCAAACTTTTACCATTCCCAATGAGTAACATATCATTGACATACAATGCAATAATGAGAATGTGATCATTGTCAAACTTGTAATAAACACAATGATCTGATTTTGATCTCTGAAATCCAATACTCAACATAAAGGCATAAACTTTATGGTACCACATCCTAGGAGACTGTTTCAAACCATACAAAGACTTTTTAACTTGCAAACCAGATTTTATTTACCTTTCACCACATCCATCTAGATCATACTTTTTAACTTCTAGATCATACACTACTTCAAGGGATAATAGGAACCGAATAGATGTTAGCTTTGCAACAGGAGGGAAAATCTCACCATAGTCAATTCCCTCCACCTAAGAATACCCCTTTGCAACCAATATAGCCTTATATTTCTCAACATTGCCATCGAGATCAAATTTATTTTTGAACACCCATTTTACATCCCACAGGTTTTCATCCTTCAGGAAAAGGCACCAAGTCCCAAGTATTATTCTTTTCCAAACAAAATATCTCCTCTTCCATGGCTTCCATCTAGGAACATGCATCTTTCACACATATAGCCTCTTTCATAGTTCTAGGCCTATTAGTGTTAGAAATCAAAGCAAAAATATAACTGGAATCATGTAATGAATAACCAAACCTATTAGGTTGTTGCCATATTCATGTGGACCTCCTCAAAGATTGAGGTTGAGGTTCTTCATCTTCTTATGAACTTTTAGAGCTACTAGAGCTCTCCTCATTATCAGGTCCAATAGATGTTTTTGATTCAACTTTCTTAGGGGTCAAAGGAATCTGAACCACATCATGTTTCCTCTCTCCTTTCTCTAGCTACAAGATAATAGAAGAAGGATTGAGCTCTTTGAAGATCACACTTCTGCTATAGAGAACTCTCTCAGCCACTAGATCCCAAAGATTGTACCCTTTCACACCAATGCCATAACCGATGAAGATACACTTCACAGCCTTATTCTCCAACTTAGACCTCTTTTCCTTAGGCACATGTGCATATGCCTCACAACCAAATGCTCGAATGTGTCTTAATGGAGGATTTTTACCAAACCATACCTCCATAGGTGTCTTATCAATGAGTGTTGATGTAGGAGACCTATTAACCAGGTAACAAGAAGTAGCAACAACTTCAGCCCAAAAATTTTGTTCAAGACCAGCTCCACTTAATGTAACATCCATGTTCTAAAAACATAGTAAAACTAGAAATTTACCATAGAGTAATTCAACAAGGTAAAAATGAGAGAGAAAATTTTTCTTTTATTTAACATATAATCAAGTGACAACAATTACAAGATTCTCTTACATATTACAATAAATCATATTATCTTTCTCAATTACAATATCTACATAAGTAAATCAATCACATAAAAAAATTTGGTATAATTACTGCTTCTGAATATCTGACATCTTTATCACAAACCCTGGCATGTTTTCTTCTTGGAGAGAGAGAGAGAGTATCTTCCCAGTGATTTACCTCCATCCACAAACATGCGGTCTCCCACACATCTTCCACATGGGAAGTGGCCCTTCCCCTCACGAGGAATGCAATCCATATACAGTGAACTAACAATGCATGCATAAAATGAATACATTACTTTGGCCAAAGTTTCAATATCAATAATGTCCGTAATGAATGTGGTCGTAGTGTTCACCCACCCCTACTCGACTTGGATACTATCATATTCTCGTAGTTTATTCTCACCAACTATGTTTCATAGATGGTTTTTACATCTTGTCATCATAATAGTCTTCTTGACTCAGATAAGTCCATATGACATAACTAACCATTTGGTTCATATTTGTCTCTAGGTTTTTCATAATAACCCTTAAATAATCCATTATATCAAAATAACCATATCTCATAACTTACAAGACTAAGGTTCATAAATGACCTTTGGTTCAACTCAACCAAGGTTAATAATACAATGGTTTTGTAATAGATAATAACTCCTATACAAAGAAGTATGAATACCTTCCTTAGCGTGATATCATTGACCATCATGATATACACCTATATACGTTTCCCTACAAGGTCATTTACTAGTTAGACTTAGCCTATTCCATCATATTTGATTTTCAAAGAGTATTAACAACAAGAATGATAAATAGATAATAAAGAATCTCCTATAGACCTTATTTCTTCTACCACAATATTACTAATTTTACTATCATTCGATGGGATATACAATAGTTTTCTAAAGATTTCTAACAGTATAAGTCTCTTATGGATAAAAATGGTTTTTCCATACACAATAGACTAAACCAAGAATTGATTTAAAATGATAATAACATAGGCTAATGCTTAAACCATTTTACTCATAGTTACTAAGTTTACCTATCAAGTTTTATTTACACTATTTTCGTCAAGAGTCAAATACATAACTAACTTATGACTAAATCATCGACTTGCTTCATAATGATAACTCATTCCATAAAGTGACTAGTTTTCTAGGCACATGAAACTATGATATCCTTTTTCGAGTAAGTGATTGTCAAAGTCATTTTGGTTGTTCATATGATAGTTTGACATGTATAACAATTTTAAAACAATAAGTATAATGTTGGCCCTATGTGATAATGAAATAGATTTCATTGTTATTGCTGGCATCGGCCTTTACAGGCTAAATCGATGCTCTCTGCTTTCCACTAAGTTGATTATACAGTCCTACAATGACTCAATATTCTATTCGACACAATCAACACTTCTTGTTGAACAAATACATAATGAACTTAAGGAATAAGCCATTCTAGTATAAACAATTTTCCTTAACAAAGAAATACATAGGACTTAATAAACATTTGAATTTCCATTGCCTTTTAATGCATAAATTGCAGGAGTATTACCTGGTAGCAGCGGTCTAAGCTAAGAAATATTTGTAAATAAAAATACTTTTGTGGTCTCCCAAGACAATCCACATTATCTTCTTCCTCTCACTGGTTATCACTCTGCTCACCGTGAACTCTCTACCAAAGCATCCCCCTCCCAATGATAATGATTATGCAAATAACATATCACTCCATGATCATGCCATTGACTTGGCCGAGTCATGGCTATAAAGACTCGGCATAACTCATAATGAGTTGCACAACTTTCATCCCCCACTCTTTGTAGTTTGAAAGCACATTGAATACACAGTAGTTTGCCTATTGATTTGGTTATAACTGATATCTATTAAGTTGCAAAGCTCAACAAATGTCGACGGGAGAACGTCCTTCAATGGGAGCTCAGAGAATTTGGTTAGAATTACCACCACTACTCCTCTTCCATAGAGGCCGACAAGAAATTTAAACCATTGTTTGATCATTTATTAATCACATAGAGTGATTCGATCCACCACTCATTACAATGAAGACACTCCTATTAGTAAGCCAATGACTACTCAAGTGAGTAAGTATTAATATCAATCATGAGGTATTATCCTCAAATTGATGATTACATATATATTTGTTTATATAAATAAATATGGTTCAACATGGAACCTATGCTATGTGATAGTTTATGCCTTGATCAAAATTTGATAATAATAATAAATTGAAAGGCTTACAAATATTGTGGAAGGATCGAGCTTGTCTCCCCTACATAGTCTCATTAAATCACGTCAACTTGTCTTGACGAGATTGTCATTTGACATTAAATGTCAATAATAAAACCTTAAATGACTCAAAGATAATAACACAACCATTTTGTGACAATGATGTCATAATATTTATGTTAATTGTAAATGGTCATAGTTCTACTTAGAGGATGTCGTTTACTTTACAAATGACTATGTCGACACACAAATGACTTGACTTAGAAAAGATTGAAGATATCGACTTCCTATCGACTAGATTCAAAACTATACTAACAAAACATACCTTACCTCTATTGACACTAGTTCATGTTTTTGTTAAACACTCATACACGTTTTGGTAAATAATAACACATAACCCAGGGTCTATATCTCTCTCCTTGAAAGATACTCTCTCTCTCTCTCTCTCTCTCTCTCTCTCTCTCTCTCTCTCTTTTCTCTAAGAGTCATCTGAAAAAACCTGTAATCCTATATAAAACTTGAAATCAACAGATTACAATCAGTGCATCATTATTCAAATCATAAACCAAATTCTCATAATACAATTATTAAATCAATAATAGCATATTCATTTACTTACAAAATAGATTTACTTATATCCAAGTAAAAGTAAAAACTATTAGCAAGACAAAAATTGAGGATGTAACATATCCTTCCCCTAAAGATTCATCATCCCTTATGATATAAAGTATCAAAATGTAACTAAAAAGCAAGTTCATTGTTTTCAACTGATAACATTATTAAATAAATGAGGAAACTTCTGATAAAACTCATGGTAATCCTTCCATGTAGAATTTTCCTCAGCATATTAGTCCCATTGGACCTTGCACTGCAAGACCTCTCTATTACGCAAGCGGAGCTTGCGAGTTTCTAACACTTTGAGTGGCTTGATCGTGACCACCCCTGGATCCTACATCTTTAAGGAATTCCAATTTAAAATATGATTATCACCCACAATATATTTCTTTAAATAAGAAACATGAAAAACATTGTGCATTCTAGACAAAGCTAGTGGTAGAACAATTCTGTAGGCAACCGGATTGACCACTTTGAGTACTTTGAAGGGTCCCACATAACGATGAGCTAGCTTAGAAGACTTCCCAAACTTAATAGAACTTTTCTGAGGTTTGACTCTTAAGAGAACTTTCTCTCCAATAGAGAATTGTCTCGATAATCACTTTGCATCCGCATAACTCCTTTGTCTATCATTGGCTTCTTCCATTCTTTTTCTGATCAACTTAACTTTCTCTTGCATTTCAACTACCATTTCTGGTCTGATGCTAATCCTATCTTCTAGCTTATCCCAGCTTATAGGATTTAGACATCTTCTTCCTTACAATGCTTCAAATGGCACCATCTTAATAGCGGAGTGATAGGAATTGTTGTAAGCAAATTCCACAAGTGGTAAGTATCCCTCCCACTTATATTGCTGATCCATGCAATACATTCACAACAAATCTTCCAAAACCTAGTTAACTCTCTCAATTTGCCCATCAGTTTCAAGATGCTAAGCTATACTCACATTGAGTTTAGTCCCTAGCATAGAGAACAAAGTTTGCCAAAACATTGATGTTATACATGCATCTCTATTTGAGATAATATTTTCAGGGAACCCATGCAATAGAAACACCTCTTGCACAAATTTGTGAGCTAACACTGGTGCTCCATCAGTCAAATTCCCTGGTATGAAATGTGCTACCTTTGTGAGTTTATCAACCACAACTAAAATGGCATCATTTCTATTCCAAGACATAGAAAGACCTTGAACAAAATCCATACATACAACTTGCCATTTCCACTCTGTTACATCATGTGGGTACAACAATCCTGCAGGG
Source organism: Cunninghamia lanceolata (assembly GCA_027924645.1). Taxonomy (NCBI): domain Eukaryota; kingdom Viridiplantae; phylum Streptophyta; class Pinopsida; order Cupressales; family Cupressaceae; genus Cunninghamia; species Cunninghamia lanceolata. The sequence goes on along the minus strand of BSBN01000112.1, from coordinate 15,382,681 downwards.
TGTTGATGTTCTTCTTTTACCCTCTGGCATTCTAAATAGATTGCTACAAATCTTACAGCATCATTCTTCACTCTTTTCAAAAAATAAAGAGGTTTAACATCCGCTAGAAGTTTGGTGACTCCTGGATGTCTAGAATATGGCGCGGTATAAACTTCTTTCCATACTAGATCCCTTAATCTAGCTGAATCAGGAACATACATTCTACCTCTAAATGTCAATAGTCCATCTGACTCAAATAGAAACCCATCATAGCTTGGATCTCTAGGATTATCCTCCAGAGCCTTCTTAACCTACTTATAATAATCATCACTAGACAAATTTTGTAACACCAAATCTTGGAAATTTCCATGAATAGAAACAATAGAAGAGTCTTCTACGACTCAAAGCATCAACTACTCTATTCTCTTTTCCTTTGATGTAGTTTATCTCAAAGTGATAGTCAGATATCAATTCTAATCATCTCTTTTGTCGAGCATTCAGATGTGGTTGAGAGAAAATATACCTAAAACTTTGATGGTATGTCTTAAGTACAAAAGATTTCCCCAACAGATAGTGTCTCCACATTTTCAAAACATGAGTTACTACTGCCAATTCCAGATCATGTGGTGCATAATTTTTCTCATAGGATTTCAATTTCCTTGACTCATATGCTATAAATCTCCCATCTTACATAAGCACTCCTCCTAATCCTTCTCCTGAGGCATCTATAATTACCTCAAATTGTCCTTTAGGGTCATGAACTTTCAAAATTGGAGCTGAAGTTAACTTTTCCTTTAAGAGATCAAATGCATCTTGACATTTGTCTATCCATTCAAATCTCTTTCCTTTCCTTTGTAGGGAAGTGATTGGACTAGAAATACTAGAGAAATTTAGAACAAACTTTCTATAATAGCTAGCCAGACCCATGAAACTATGCACTTCATGCACATTTGTGGGTACAAGCCAATCCATAATAGTTGTGATTTTTTTAAGATCCATAGATATTCCATTAGCAAAGTAAATGAGTATGTCATCCAAAAAGACGTGAACAAACTTGTCTAAACAATCTCTAAATAAATTGTTCATGAGATTCATGAATGTGGTAGGGGCTTTTGTCAAAACAAACGGCAACACTATGAACTTATAGTGCCCATATCTAGTTCTCAAAGCTATCTTATGAATATCCTCATCTTTCAGTCTTAACTGATGATATCCTAATCGCAAATCAATCTTTGAAAATGTAGTAGCTCCACACATTTGATCAAAGAGATCATCAATACATGGGAAAGGATATTTTTTCTTTACCGTTGCTTTATCAAGCATACGATAATCTATACATAACCAAAGGGTTCCATCCTTCTTCTTGACAAAAAGAACTAGAGCACCCCAAGGTGAAACACTGGGTCTGATCAAACCTTTTGCCAACAATTCTTGTAATTGGGCTTTCAATTCCATTAACTCCATACTTGTCATATGGTAGGTTGCTTTTGATATAGGCTCAGATCCTGGTTTAATACCAATTGAAAAATCAAAAACCCTCTTGGGAGGCAATCCTGGAAGTTCTTTTGGAAACACATCCTGAAAATCCTGAAGTAAGCGATACTTTTCTCCAAAAGTTGGAAGTTCTTTTGTATACACTAACTTATTGTCTCATATTATTTCAGGTTGTGGAGTTCCTCGCATACAACAGTGATAAAGACTTATTTACAGAATTTTACAGGTAAATTTCCTCAGAAATACTACAAGTTCATTAACATTTCATTCATCAATTGTGCCGAGAAAAGATAATGTAATTTGTTTCTTTCTTAGCTCTATGTACCATGCAATTGGTTTTCTTCTTACATATCTTTCTTAAACTGCATGGGAGAAACTGCCTCACATAAACCACTCTACTTAAATACCATCCATTTCAATGGTCAAATAGTCAACAACAATTTTACACCTCATTCACAATAAAAAGTGGTAAATATTTGTCCTATTTTTATTGGCCAAAATTGACCTTTGACTGTTGAAGTAGATGATATTTAACAACAGCCCACGTAAACAGCTGGCACATTGTTTGCCGACTGTTTACAGTAAATTTCAACCTCTGAATTTTTCGACACAAAGCACAGACAGTTTCAGTCGACGTGCATCTACAACCTATTTAAACAATGAAGAGTAATCATTCATGGAAAAGGTTTGAAATCCCATATAATATTTTGTTTATTTTTTTAGTTGTTGGTGCAAACCTACCTTTTAGCCTGCTTGCCTGTCCTATATATAACTGCAAACAAAACATTCAGATGACCTATGTGCAAGTTGATGGCAATTATGGTTTTAGCTAAAATAGTTGGTAGTATGACCATTGTTGAAACTGGTTTTAAAATTCTGTCAGTGCATTTGCCACAATTTTGTGATTAATGTAAACATTTCAAAGGTTTGTGAGATAAAATCAGAGCTGCAATAAGTGCTTGCTTTTGTTGCATAGTAATTCAGAGGTTTGTGAGATAAAATCAGAGCTGCAATAAGTTCTTGCTTTTGTTCCATAGTAACTTAATCATTTGGAGTGTGACAATTTTTTAAAATTGTATATTAAATTGTGCAAACATACTGAGTTTTTCTTGCTTTTGTTCCATAGTAGCCTAACCATTTGAAGTGTGACAATTTTTTAAAATTGTACATTAAATTGTGCAAACATACTAAGTTTTTCAAGCATTTGATGACTTGAGAATGTTCTGCTCCTCATAGTTGAGTTGCAACAACATCCATGGTGACTACGTCATTGATGGTTTGAATGAGATCTACGTCTTAGTAGAGAGTTTATGGAAGATTCAAGCACTAGAATCTTCATGAAAATTTCCTAGGAACTCATCAACATGATCTTGCACATGTTGCTCCTGTTGACTAATTCATGTATAGGATTTACTCTCGAATATATGGAATTAGCAATACCAGTTTATGACTTGAGGAGGACTAATTTAATTGGGCAATTCATGACATATTGCAGTCAAATGTTTTTAATGTGAGGTTGTGGGGAACAATCCAATGTGCTTTTGACATCATTTTGAACTACAAATGTTATTGTACAAACCATGGTATACCATATTAGATGCCTTCAAATTTAAAGTCTTGATGTGTGTTGGGATACTTTTATTTGTTGACATTGCAGGAAGAAGCTTGCACGTAGACTTCTGTTTGATAAAAGTGCAAATGATTATCATGTAAGAAGCATATTGAAAAAATTGAAGCAATAGTTTGGTGACCATTTTACTTCTAAAATGGAGGACATGGTATGCTGCATCTGCTTAAACAAGAAAATTCCACTGCATGTTTCTTATCAATAAACTTCATTTTACTACACGCAGTGTAAAAATCTATGTGCTTGTATGTAGGTTAAAGACTTAACATTAGCAAAGGAGAACCGAGGGCATTTTGAGGATTATCTTAATGAAAATCACCATGCACATCCTGGAATAGACTTGACTGTGACAGTTTTGACAAACGGGTTTTGGCTACAGATCATTGGATCTTAATCTGCCTGCTGAAATGGTATGCCTCTTTTTATATAGCATAGCTCTTAAACATACCTATTTCAGCAGCTTGGCTTATTGACTTTTGTAACTGCAAATTAGGTAAAGTGCGTAGAGGTGTTTAAGCAGTCCTATCAGATAAAGACAAAGCATAGAAAACTTACATGGATATATTCTCTAGGTACTTGTAATATTAATGGGCAGTTTGACCCTAAGCCTATGGAACTTGTTGTTACTACTTACCAGGTAACTGCCTCTTTGGTTGGTTACTGTCAGTTGGATCATTTGATTCAATTATGATTTATTTTGACAGTTAATTTAACATAAAATTACATTATAGGTCATTTCCTACTAGAGTTAATATTGTAAATTCCTAATTTCAGTATCTTGTTAAGAATTAGTTGGATAGGATAAGTTAAAGCAATGTTAATGTCATGGTTAATCTTTTTGACCCTACATTGATCCTTTCCATAGTTCTACGAATACACTTATTTCAACTTACACTTTCTTTGTTTAAAGGAAAACTGTATGACAATTGAACAAATCATGTTTATCAGTATCACTTTCCTTGATATTTGTAGAATTCAATTTTTTTTTTGTTATTGTTAAGTAATTAACTATGTGATCATGATATACAAGCATCAGCACTGTTGCTTTTCAATACATCAAAAAGGCTGTTTTATTCAGAAATTAAGACTCAGTTGAATTTGACAGATGAAGATATTGTCAGATTGCTACATTCTCTTTCATGTGCAAAACATAAAATTCTTAATAAAGAGCCAAACAAAAAAATTGTGGTACAAACAGATTACTTCATATTCAATTCAAAGTTCACTGATAAGATAAGGAGAATTAAGGTTTGAACTCTAATACAACAATTGTATACCACTTTCTTTGTTTGTTTTAACAACGAATGATGTGTGTGGAAATTCACATGGTAAATGGTTTCTACATGATTGCAGATTCCACTACCACCAGTGGATGAGAAAAAAAAAGTGATCGAGGACGTGGATAAAGATAGACATTATGCAATTGATGCGTCAATTGTAAGAATCATGAAGAGTAGAAAAGTTTTAGCTTATGAGCAGCTTGTTATGGAGTGCGTTGAGCAACTTGGACGAATGTTCAAGGTGAATTGTTGACTGGATGCTGAATATATTGCTACATTAATGTAGTAGAATGAACTAATTTGCTTATGAATAATGTTGTTTAAAAAAAAAATGGTTAAATTTAGTAAACTAACAGCATTATTTATAAGCAAATTAGTTCATTCTGCTACATTAATGTAGCAATATATTCAACATCCAATCAAGAATTCACCTTGAACATTCCTCCAAGTTGGTCAAGGCACTCCATAACAAGCTGCTCATAAGCTAAAACTTTTCTACTCTTCATGATTCTTACAATTGATGCATCAATTGCATAACGTCTATCTTTATCCACGTCCTTGATCACTTTTTTTTCCTCATCCACTGGTGGTAGTGGAATCTGTAATCATGTAGAAACCATTGACCATGTGAATATCCACACACAATCATTTTTTGTTAAAACAAACAAACAAACTGGTATACAATTGTTGTATTAGAGTTCAAACCTTAATTCTTCTCATCTTATCAGTGAACTTGAATTGAATTCGAAGTAATATGTTTGTGCCACAGTTTTTACGTTTGGCTCTTTATTGAGAATTTTATGTTTTGCACATGAAAGAGAATGTAGCAATTTGACAATATCCTCATCTGTCCAATTCAACTGAGTCTTAATTTCTGAATAACTCAGCCTTTCTGATAGATTGAAAAGCAACAGTGTTGATGCCTATATATCATGATCACATAGTAAATTACTTAACAATAGAAAAAAATGAATTCTACAAATATCAAAGAAAGTGATGCTGATAAACATAACTTGTTCACTTTTCAGATTGATGTTAGAGCCATTCCATAACCCACCAATTACAGTTTCCTTTTAAACAAAGAAAGTGTAAGTTGAAATCAGTGTATTCATAGAACTATGGAAAGAATCAATGTAGGGTCAAAAAGATTAACCATGACATTAACCTTGGTTAACTTATCCTATCCAGCTAATTATTAACAAGATACTGAAATCAGGAATTTACAATATTAACTCTAGTAGGAAATGACCTATAATGCAATTTTATGTTAAATTAACCGTCAGAATAAATCATAATTGAATCAAAGAAGCCAACTGACAGTAACCAATCAAAGAGGCAATTGCCTGGTAAGTAGTAACAACAAGTTCCATAGGCTTAGGGTCAAACTTCCCATTAATATTACAAGTACCCAGAGAATATATCCATGTACGCTTTCTAGGCTTTGTCTTTACCTAATAGAACTCCTTAAACACCTCTACGCATTTTACCTGTATTGCAGTTGCAAAAATCAATACGCCAAGCTGCCGAAATAGGTACGTTTAAGAGCTATGTTGTATAAAAAGAGGCATACCATTTCAGCTGGCAGATTAAGATCTAATGATCTGTAACTTGGCCAAAACCCGTTTGTCAAAACTATTACAGTCAAGTCTATTCTAGGATGTGCATGAGGATTTTTATTAAGATAATCCTCAAAATACCCTCGGTTCTCCTTTGCTAATGTTAAGTCTTTAACCTACATACAAGCACATAGATTTTGACACTGCATCCAGTATAAAGAATTTAATTGATAAGAAACATGAAGTGGAATTTTCTTGTTTAGGCATATGTAGCATACCATGCCCTCCATTTTAGAAGTAAAATGGCCACCAAACTGTTGATTCAATTTTGTCAAATATGCTTCTTTCATGATCATCTTTTGCACTTTTATCAAACAGAAGTCTACGTGCAAGCTTCTTCCTACAATGTCAACAAATAAAAGATCCCAACACACATCAAGACTTTAAATTTAAAGGCGTCTAATATGGTATACGATGGTCTGCACAATAACATTTGTAGTTCAAGATGATATCAAAAGCACATTGGATTGTTCCCAACAACCTCACATTAAAAACATTTGACTGCAATATGTCATCAATTGCCCAATTAAATTAGTCCTTCTCAAGTCATAAATTGGTATTCTAATTCCATCTACTGGAGAGTAAATCCTATACACGAATTAGTCAACAGGAGGAGCAACATGTGCAAGATCATGTTGATGAGTTCCTAGGAAATTTTCATGAAGGTTCTAGTGCTTGAATCTTCCATAAACTCTCTACTAAGACGTAGATCTCATTCAAACCATCAATGATGTGGTCACCATGGATGTTGTAGGTGCAACTCAACTATGAGGAGCAGAGCATTCTCAAGTCATCAAATGCTTGAAAAACACAGTATGTTTGCACAATTTAATGTACAATTTTAAAAAATTGTCACACTTCAAATGGTTAGGTTACCGTGGAACAAAAGCAAGAACTTATTGTAGCTCTGATTTTATCTTACAAACCTCTGACATGTTTACATTAATCACATTACTATGCAAAAAAAAACAAGCATTTATTGCAGCTCTGATTTTATCTCACAAACCTTTGACATGTTTACATTTTTTTTGACAGAAAAAGGTGAGTCACCCATAGTATTAAAAGGAGAGTTTATACAGAAAGTAAAGAGGGTGCCATATCCAGATGTCCATAAAAAAATATTAGACAAACGGCCCTTGACAAGTTTACATTAATCACAAAATTGTGGCAGATACACTGACGAAATCTTAAAACCAGTTTCAACAATGGTCATACTACCAACTATTTTAGCTAAAACCATAATTGCCATCAACTTGCACATAGGTCATCTGAATGTTTTGTTTGCAGCTATATATAGGACAGGCAAGCAGGTTGAAAGGTAGGTTTGCACTAACAACTGAAAAAATAAACAAAATATTATATGGGACTTCAAACCTTTGCCATGAATGATTACTCTTCATTGTTTAAAGAGGTTGCCCGTTGCCACTATCATAAGGATTCTTACTGTTTGCAAAATAAGCAGTGCAGAATTGAAATAAGCAGTGAAATAACAATAATTCACACAAAATAGACAATACAGATTTATGTGGAAAACCTGGTAATGTACCAGGAAAAAACCACGGGCAAAGATCTCTTAATTTTATTCTCAGAAGAAAATTCATTGTTACAAAAAAAAAATTCTCATGCCTTTGCATTCAAGCTTGACTAACTTAAATAACTAGGAAAAAAATACATGCAAAAGCAAATCCTTTCTGAAGAAAGATTTCCATGCATAAAACTGTGAGTGACACTTCCGCATGCAATTCTACATGGTGAACATGTGTCATATGGCCAAAAAAAAATTCAGCAAGGCCAATAGGGGGGCTAAGAAGCCCCCTACTACCCCTTTCCATTCAACCTTCGGTTGCATATTTCCTTGGCCTTTGGTCCCACCCAGTGGATATGTCAAGGCACTGCTGTGATACTCATTGTTGACTACTCATCATTACTAGAATATAATTGTTGGTGTATAACTCCATGAGTTAACACTAACTCAATCATAGTTAGGCGACTTATAGCACATGCCAATTGACATTTTCAACTTGGTGAGTCGTTTGTAATAGGTGTCAATAGACTTGACACATTGCCTGTATTTCCTAGGGTAGTTATGCTATTCTCTTGCTTTGAATATCACCACCTATCATTGTTTTGTAGAGAGTTGGGTATGCAACCTCTACTATTTATACCTGTTATTTGTTAATACAAATTGTTCGTTCTCACTTGTAATCTCGTGTTTGATAGTCTTTCCATTATCTTGGTTCTCACATGGTATCAGATCACTGTGGTCAGCATCAAATCTTGTTTGCTCGTTGTGTGAATCGGGTTTGCATCTCTCTGTTTTTGCTTTGTTTCAGTTGTTTTCTATTTAACATTTCAGTGTACTCTTATTGTCTTCAAACGCCCACATAGGGCAGTGTGGATCCTTGCTTGCAAGCGCCACACAAGCCGTATTGGCTAAATTTATTTGAAAACTCATAGACGACATCCAGAGTGGCCATATAGGCTATTTTTCATAGGCATTGAGAGAGGCTCCAAAAGCCGAAGCAGAGATAATCTTGAGCAGCCACAAAAGGCCGAATCTACACTACATTCGCAGTGACTAAAGGGCTGACAATGGAAATCAATTGTAGTGGCCAAAAGGTCAATAGTGGAGAGCATACCCAGAGGCCATGAAGGCTGATGAGGGATGCCACAGGAGTGCCACCCTCAGCTCATTCCACAGCCAACGAAGGTGTCAAAGAGGCCACATAGGCCAGTGACACCATAGTCCTAAAAGGACTTCTCATCAGCATATACGTGGGTGTCTAAGCGCCACACGTGGTGGTCATCACCACTGCACCACCTGCATTTCTATGGCCAGTGCTTGAAGCGCTCAACCTTGGACCACCAATAGCCCAACGCACCCAAGGGTCACCATTGACCACACCCAAAGGCATTCAAATGCCCTTGAGGGCCCCATGTTTTTTAATTTGTGATGGTTGTCAAAGTTAATGCCATATGTATTGGCACTATTCATTTGTATTTTGTATTCAAATCTTGAGGAGTGACATCATCAAAGGCAAAAAGCTAAAAATGGGGGGGGCTCAAAATTTTAAGAGCCAAGCCCTTGGTCACATGGGAAAATAAGCTCTTGGTCGTGCTCTACCATAGTGAGCTTAAATTTCTCCCTCACACACAAGTTTTTATTTCCTTCACTCTTTGTATGCAATTTTTTCACCAAGCACATTGGAAAATTATTTTCTGGAGGTGTATTTTTTTTTTTGCATATGCAAAATGTTCAAAGGGCCATAACTTTTGCAAATTGACTCAAAATTGAGTTGTTCCTTTTGCAAAGGTGGCTCCTTTCTAGTCCTCTATCCAACAAAACTGATATCACTATCATTATAAAGTGCCTAATCACACTTTTGTAGGGAGATGATAAGCACTCATTCCATTAATTGCACAATTCAGGGGGAAAAACACATATTCAAAGGGGGATAGCATTGTGTCATCATTTTTCAATATGCACTAACTTTATCAAGTGCCACATTAAGGGGGGAATTAAAAAAAAATCATGCACTCAACTTATAAAGTGCCGCTTCACAAAGTTCAATTAGGGATCTAACTAATCTAGGTTGCCTAATTGTGTTGATTTCTATTGTCTAGTCAAATTAACTTCTTCTAATCATGGGCTATGAAACTCACTCTTCTGTAATCAACCTAAGTAAGGAAAACTATAAGTCTTGGTGTGAAGGCATCCTAAAACACCTTAGGTTCAATAATCTCATATTCCATTTGTATGGATTGTCCTTGAAATTGGTACACAATCTCAAAAGGCTAAGTGGTTTATTCATTGTGATCATATTTGTGGACTAATTAGTTTACATATTCCAAAAGCCGCTTTGTATGCCATCATGGCTATTGATTGTCCACATGCATTATGGATCAAAATTTTGGAGACATATGGAGACTCAAATGTTTCATCATTCCCACATGATCCTACTTTGATCACAACTCACATCCCTAATCATGATACATAAACAAAATGTTCTAGTGACATAGAAGAAGTCATCACTCCTACTATTGCTTCAACAGATTCCAGAGTCACTTCTTCAAAAGCTTCTGGTGCTTCTTCACAACAAGAAATTAGTCTTCTTAGTATTTCTGATTGGGACACATTTCTACTTCACATCTCTTGTCTATTTGTAGAGTCTTGTATTGTCGACATGGAAGCACACTTTAAGGACATCAGTGTTCTCTTCGATGATAGTTTTGATGAAACTGCATCAACATTGTCCACTTCAGATATTCATGCTCTACATCATCCTACACATGGTTCTAGATTGTCATCATTCTCATCTATTGCACATGCACCTGATTTGATTGTGGCATCCTTCGGCATCGACATGGGGACACCTGAGCACTCTTCGAAGGCATCAACATGGGCACCATCATCCTTGGATCAGCTTCAACATGATTCAAAATCATACATACATCTTCTCGCATGGGAAGATATCTTGCATCTTCAGGTGGTTTCATTTCTTCCCAAGGGAAGGAACAGTGTTCGACATTCTTGGATCTACATCTGCATCCTTTGTCGACTATTCAACATCACTATACCAGGACATGTATTATAGGTAAGTCTCATAGACCTTCTATCATTTTCTCTCCTATGGGGGGAACTTTTGGGGAGGTCATCTAAGCCTTTGCTTTGTTTTCTCTTTGTTTTCCCTCTTTTGGAGGAAAGTTTTTCCCACAGGGTTTTCTTTCTTTCTCTATTTTCTAAGAGATACATTTGTAAATGAGTACCTAAAATGGTGCACTGTTGGGACTCATCATTCATAAACTCACCTAAGCTATGCTTAAGGGGGGGTGTTGGTGTATAAATCCATGAGTTAACACTTAGTCAATCATAGTTAGGTGACTTATAGCACATGCCAATTAACATTTTCAACTTGGTGAGTCATTTGTAATAGGTGTCAATAGACTTGACCCATCACCTCTATTTCCTAGGGTAGTTACACTATTCTCTTGCTTTGAGTATTGCCACCTATCCTTGTTTTGTGGAGAGTTGGGTATGTAACCTCTACTATTTATACCTATTATTTGTTAATACAAATTGTTCATTCTCACTTGTAATCTTGTGTTTGATAGTCTTTCCACGATCTTGGTTCTCACAATAATAAACTGAGTTCGCATACCTACAATCTCCCACTTGAAGTCAAGTTTCTACCTTGCGAATATCTCCTCCTATTAAAAGAACAATACCACCACTACAAATGATGTGCAAGCCAAGAGAAGTTCTGCACCATATGAACTTTTCTCTACTAATAGGCTTTGTCAAAATATCTGCTAGCTTTATATTAGTGTGTATCTTGGCCAAATAGGTATTTCCTCCTTCCACCACCTCATGTACAAAGTGATATTGTACATCAATATGTTTCATTCTAGAATGATAAGCTGAGTTTCGTGCTAAGTTTAAAGAACTCTAGATTGTCACAATGCAACACCATGTTATCCTACTTTACCTGCAATTTACCCAGAAGTCTATTAAGCTAGCTTGCCTCCTTGCTAGCCTGTGTCACTACCATATATTTAGCTTCAGTAGTAGACAAATCCACCATTGTTTGCATCTTTGAGACCCAACTTAAAGCACCTCCTGAGAAAGAGAAAACACAACCTTTAGTAGATTTTCTTTTATCTCTATCTCCACCAAAATCCGCACATCTACATACCCATTAACCTAAAGACTACTCCCACTATAACAAATAGCAGCATCAGAAGTGCCCCTAAAATACCTGAAAATCCTCTTCACAACTGTCCAATGATCACAACCTAGATTTGCCATGACACGATTGACTACTCCCACTGCTTGTGCAATGTCTAATCTAGTGCACACCATGGTGAACATAAGACTACCAACTATTGATGAGTATGATACACAAGGCATCTGTGTCTTCTCCGCTTCTACGCTAGGGTACTATTTTGAAGATAATTTAATATGAGTAAGAAATGGAGTACTACTTGGTTGTGCATTCTATTGAGAAATGGTGAGAAAACATACACAAAATTAAACCATAATAAAATAATATAGTATTGTCTTCAGGATGATTTTACAATGCAATACATTGGCTTTTTAAAGCCTTAGTTATTCCCGTATATAACTTCTTATGGGAAAGTAACTTCTCATAACTTCCCAAAACCTAACTTATAAACTAACATTTATTTAATATGCATAAACTAACAATGTAATATTATATACTATTATGCCAACACATTCTACATATTGAAGCACTACAAAATCTTCACTACATAAGTCTTCTATGACAACCAAATATTCCTATTCTTTCTGTCTCTATGTATCCTCATTCCAAGAATCTGATTTGCATTTCCTAAGTCCTTCACTTCAAACTCCCTAGCAAGCCGAGCTTTTAACCCAATGATTCTATGCATGTTGGGACCTACTGCTAACATATCATCTACATACAAATAAAATAATCAAACAACCATCTTCATACATTTTAAAGTAGGCACAATGATCAACATCACATCTACTAAAACCCAAACTCATTATGGAGGAATCAAATCACTTGTACCAACACCTTCGCGCCTATTTCAAACCATACAATAATTTGTTCAACTTGCATACTAGATTCTCCTTATCTTTTTCCTCAAAACCTTCTAGTTACTGCATATAAATTTCCTCAAAAAGATCACCATGCAAGAAAGTTGTTTTAACATCTAACTAATGTAACTCCAAATCAAGACTAGCAACAAGAGCCAAAACAACTCTAACTATACTTAACCACACCAGAAGTGAAAAGATTACATCAAAATCAATATGAGATTTTTATGAATACCCCTTGGCCATCAACCGAGATTTATATCGCTCCACATTATCATTTATATTCCTTTTTAGTTTGAAGACCCACTTGTTGCCAATAGCTATTTGCCCCTTAGGCAATTGTACAAGCTCCTGCATTTTATTTTTATGTAGAGCTCTCATCTCCTAATCCATGGCTTCTCTCCATTTGTTTGCATCTTCATCTTCACAAGCCCCCTGATATGAGCTAGGCTCACCAACATCAGTAATTAAAGCATAAGTTAAATTACAATTAAGAGAGTACCTTTCTAGTGGTTTGATCACTCTAGTGGATCTCTTTAGAAGGAGTAATGAGTTAGCCTATAGCTCATTTGGTTGTTATTCAATCTCATCATATAACTGATTCTGATTATTATCTTATTAATTTTCATGAATAGGTGAAGGTTGCCAATTTTCATCTAGCACCTCTATATTAGCATCATACTTTGCCACCTCTACTGGAATGATTTTTGTACTTTTCTTTTATTTACTTCTTTGCACTAAATTTTCATTAAAATAAACACCCCAACTAATAATAATCTTGTAGGTAGTAGTATCCCACAACCTGTACCCCTTTGTACCTTCTACTTAGGGAAGAAAAATACATTTCACGGACTTCATGTCTAGCTTATTCCTAATAAATAGTAAATGCATTATTCAATGATCATTGCAGATACAAATCATGATAAATACTTGTCATGAAACAGTTGAAGCAGTTACAGAATGGCAGTTGTAGAACGAACTCTGAATTGACTAAAAACTAGTGCTAACGAACTGACTCAACAATGTAGTAACCACTAACATTCCCCCCCTTATTACATTGTTCTTGCAATGGTACCAAGGTACCCCCCCTTAATGCTAGAATACTCAACAAAGCTGATTACATAATATGAATACATATTTTATAGAAGATCTTCTCCCAAAGAACAAATCCTGAACCAAGCGAGGCTCCATCATGCTGTCTCGTCTACCCTCGGAAAGGCGTCACTTCGAGCTGTGTTCTTGAGCTCTTTAGTCCCAAGCTCTCAAATCACAGAGTCTTGAATTATTCGACAATGGCCCCTAAGAGATACGACAAATCTCTGCCATGTTGTTTAGTGACCGCGAAAGGGTATAATTCAAGATCATATACTCTTTGAAGCTCGCTGGACAACAATCCATATTGAGCTCAACACCAAACCCCAAACCTGTCTCCAAAACAAAATCTTCACAAAACATACATTCTTCAAATCTGTCAACTCCGTCAACATCAATAAAGAAAAAACAAAACAACCAAAACCAAAAATGCTTCTCATGCAAAACATCATCTCAAAGCGAGAAGCTAACTTGAGATGATGGAAAATCCTCCATCCTCCGATGCCGCCTGCCTCCAATGTGACATGCTTACACTCTATCCATTTTCTTTAGACTCTTCAATAGCACAAGCATGCAAGTCTCTCAAATTTCTATCAATGATAGCATGGATGGCATCGAAAATACAAAAATAATGTGTGGCCCATGTTGAAATGTTAAAAATAATGATGTTGATTTCGATCAATACTGGACCCATACACTTATACCTCCTTAGATTTGTAGATTTCAATGAAGAAAATTTGACTCTAATTCATCAATCTTTTCCAATCACTTCTTCCTTCCTTTTTAACACCAAAAATATTTTCAGGAATATACACTTACCCCAACATCTTACAAACAAATCCACAAAGCAATATGTTCTTATGAAGTTTGAACCTCTAATCTCTTTCAACAACTTAAATATCCTCGCCAGTTGATCTTTTTCACCTAATTGCACTGGATTGTTTCTAATGTGACATTGTAGAAGACAACTAAAACAAACTTCAGCATAAATGTGAAATAATGAACTTACATATGTTGCACTTCACTTCAACCCTAATTACTCTCTCCAATTAAGAGCATCCACGGCTGCCAATCATCAATGCCATATCAATCATTTATCATATAATACTGAATCATGAAATTCCTGATCCATTAGTGACTAGCCACCTCCCCTAAGATGCCTTCTGCTTTACTCTTTTCTAATTGATGAAGGCCTGGAGATTTTGAAAAAAAAAATAACACAAAGAACACGTGAGTTAGGTACTCATGTCTTTTGGAAACCAACTGTCCACTTTAACCTCTCAAATGGATGCAGCAAATTCCTCACATTTGGACGTAGCAAACTGATCCTTGAAATTGGAATCTTCACCTTTGACAGCGGCGACTTCAAACTGATCCTTGAAATGATGAATGACTATTCAAAGTTCAATACACAGTATCAAGATCAAAATAGAAAATATGAAGAAGGATGCTATAACAACTGCAGCTTATGTTTCAGAATCCTTTATCAACAAGAGAAACATTGAATTTGAAACTCTGTATTGGCATCAACAGTGCAGTGATATATCAAGCACACAAATCTAGAACTTCTTTACTTCTGGTAGTGCAACTAGAAAAACTCAACCTATTCTATTTTCCAAACAAACAATGCTCACAAAAATTCAAATCTCTGGATTTAGAACTTGGGAGAAGATTTCTATCTCACAATGCCTAAGACCACACTCATTCATGTGGCCTAGCTATTGATGCCAAGTAGATAATGAATCCATTTCTACATCTTATACCATCAAAGCCTCTCCACTACAAGTTTCCCCAACTAGTTTGTAGAGATTGCAAACCTTTTCTCCCTTTCGCACCACCAACGCTCTGTTTGTTACCTTGAGACAACTATTTTCACCACTGAATTGGTAATCTTGCTCATCGAATACTCCAAGTGACAAGATATTTTTATTTAATCTTGGTATATGTCTAACATGCTGAAGAGTCCTTACTATCCCATCAAATATCTTGATTTTGACCTCTCCTTCACCAATATCTTCACACATGTTGTCATTTCCCCTATAAACCATACCTCAACATCACATGACTGGTAAGTAGAAAACTAGTCCTTGTGAGGAGTCATGTGAAAAGAAGTACTAGAATAAATGATCCAAACATGATGAAATGAACCTCTTAGATTAGCAGAAAAAAACATCTCAATCTTCCAATGGTTCTTCAACTTTTGTTGCATTTGCCTCCGATGGCTACGAGCTAGGATTTTCTTTGTTTGATTTCAGTAGCCTACAATCCTTTTTGACATGCCCTATTTTTCCATAGTTCCAACATTTGACTCTTTTCCATGGGCCTTGGATTTCAACGTAGCTTGTCTACACTCAACTTTCTCTCTTTCTAGAGTTCTGCTCCTTGCAATTAGGGCATCAATGGAAGAAGTCCCTTGAGATGTCAAGATCCACCTTGAATCTTTAGACATTACTATGGCTAGCACATCTTCAAAGATAAGTTTCCCCTTTGGTGTTGAGTTACTAACCGCCATAACTAGTTGATGCCAAGTTTTGGGAAAAGAGCACAATAGTATAGCCGCTTTATCCTTTTCTTCAATTTTCACCTTCACTGAAGCCAACTTGCTAATTAGTGTACAACTACCACCGTAACATAATGCATCCTCAAAGTATACAACTACCACCGTAACATAATTTTATTTACAAATGACTTGGTCTCATATATCTTTTCGAGCTTAGTCCACAAGTCATATGCCATTTTCTCTTCTGCAATATTAAATAAAACTAAATCAACTAGAGATAACTAAATTGTACCTCTATCCATGTTATCCTTTTCATCCCATTCCTCTTTCTTCATGGTTGTGTGCTTTGATACCAACTGTTAGAAAAATAAGCAATGCAAAATTGAAATAAGCAATCAAATAGCAATAATTCACACAAAATAGACAACATAGATTTATGTGGAAAACCTAGAAAAGTACCAAGATTAAACTACAGACATCCTGAGAAGAAAATTTGTTGTTACAAATTTTTTTTCTCATGTGTCATATCCCCAACGGAAGGAGTATTCCACTTTGATGAAAAGCAAAAATAATAACCAAAAAGATAATGAAGAGGCATTGGTCAAGCCACCAACCACCACATTGAAGAGTGATTTGAATGTGTTATACATAAAAAGGTAGGGGAGGAGACAAGGAATTAAAAGAGGTAGTTGGCCAGAAGAGGGACAATATGTTGTCCATGTGTAGCGAAGCTTAGGCAGCCCTTAACCATTAAATGGTGATTGACATAGGTTTGGTGGAAGAGAAAATGTAGGTATGGGCATCCATAAATTCTCACACCACCTGTTGAATCACAAGAGCTCTCTCTAAGCGGTTGAAAGTCACTTTGATCATAATAGATATCTATGTTCTAATGATACTCTCATCATGAGAGACGAGAGCTGTTTTATGGTGGCTAAAAGTTCATGGGTCTGAGTTTGTTCATTGGTTGAGAGGAAGATTATTAGTTGATAAAGATAAATAAATTTTAATAGTTGCAGAGGATTATGGAAGATGCTAGGGCATGGAGAAGAGTAGAAGGGAGGCATGAGAGAAGGAAAACTTAGTTGGGTTATTTGGCAATATGCAGAAGTTGTGGCAGCCATTCTCCAGTCGCCTGGATAAATCTAAATGCCCAGAAACAACAAGTTTCAGTTACCTTTCACCTATTCTATTCCACTAGTAGTTCTCGTTCATTTCTTCTTGTTATAGCTGAGTGGAATAGGAAGCATGAATAAGGGATATGGGAGTAAGAAATATAGCTGTAGTAAAAAAAGGTGGATATGGGAGTAAGGAATTAATCATAGCCATAATTTTCCTGGTAGATATACGGTTGAGTGTTCTTATATCCCACCCAATATTTGTTGTAATGCCAATGCACACCTTGATTTTGAGCATTAGTATAAGTAGACTTATCTTCTTCAATCAATATTGGAAAGTAAGATAATGTAGGAGAATGTTCACTTTCAATATCTTCATCAAACCATACATTCCTTTTGATATAAATTTCATTTGTTTTAAGATTATATAACCTATATCCTTTTGATTCCTCACTATACCCAACCATTATACACTTCTCACTCTTTCTTTCTAACTTGCTCCTTTTTTCATCAGGGATGTGGGCATATGCATTACATCCAAAGACTCTAAAATGAGATACTGTAGGCTTCCTACCACTCCATGCCTCTTTTGGTGTTATATTCAAAACTGCCTTAGTAGGTGTTCTATTCAAAATATAAACTGCAGTACAAATTGCTTCAGCCCAGAATTTAACTTCTATATTTCTAGAGTGAAGCATGCACCTAGCCATTTCTATTATAGTTCTATTCTTCCTTTCTGCAACTCCGTTTTGTTGGGGTGAGTAGGAGACTGTTGATTCCTTCTTTATACCATGTTGTTTACAAAAATCTAAAAAAACTTTGTTCATATATTCCATACCACTATCTGTTCTTATTATCTTCAGAGATCTTCCACTTTGATTTTCAGCCAATGCCTTAAACTCTTTAAACTTATCAAACACTTCATCCTTCTTTTTTAAAAAAATAAACCCAAATTCTTCTAGTATAGTCATCAATAAAGGTGAGGGCATACCTTGATCCTACAAGAGATGGTGTTCTGAAAGGACCCATTACATCACTATGAACCAAATGTAAAGGAGTCTTTGCTCTCCATGATTTACCTTGTGGGAAACTTTCCACATGTTGCTTTCCCATAGCACATCCTTCACACAACTTGTGACTTGATGAGATTTTTGGAAGCCCATGCACCATATATAGTTTCTCCATAAGCTTGAGGCTTTGATAATTGACATGTCCCATACGCTCATGCCATAACCTGCTCATATCATTATATCTGGCAATAGCACACATATTCTCATTTCCATATTTAGAAGTAAATTCTTGAAACCTATATAATCCATTCTCCATTTTACCAATTGCAGTCACTTTGTAGTTATTACTCACATCCTTGATCAGACATTTGTCATTGTAGAATTCTATTTTATACCCTTGATTTGCAATTTGAGATATAGAAAGAAGATTTGTCTTCAATTCTGGAACTAACTTCACATTTTTGAACACACCATTATCTACTTTAACATTTCTAGTTCCTTTAACTTCCAAAGCACTGTTATTCCCCAAATATATTTTCTCTAGATTGTTATCATTTCTTAGTGATACAAATTGTTCTTTATTATAACACATATACTATGTGGCCCCAGAATCAATAACCCAGTCATCTTTATAAGAATCATTTGCTTTAAGTGCACTACAGAGAGCATTACTTTTAGAATCAAAATTTTTTGTAAACTTATTTGTCTTCCTTTCTGTATCTTTGATCCTCTTATAGCATTCATTTGCTTTATGACCCAACTTACCACAGTAATTACATTTCCATTTGCTTCTATTATAATCCTTGGCTGGAGTATACCTATTGTCATACTTCCAATTTTTCTCTCTTGAATGATTTTCTTGTGTACTTCTATAATTTTGTTTGCCTCTTATTATGAAAGCTTCATCATTAAATGACTCCCTTTCTTTGATTTGATGTTTTTCTTCTTGCACTAATTTAGCACATAACTCTTCATATTTTATGCTCTTTAATTTATCAGCAGTATCTAGCCCTCTTATAAATGACTGATAAGATCCTGGGAGACTTTGTAAAACTATTTGTACAAAATCTTTTTCACCTATATCCTTTCCAAGAGAAGCAAGTTCATTTTTCTTTTCCTTTAATTTGCTTAGATGAAGGACTAACTCTTGTGAATTTGATAATTTCATGTTGTATAATTATGCAGTGAGGGTTAGAATCCATACATCACCTGAATTTTCATATGTAGTTTTCAAAATATCCCACACTTTAACTCCACTTCTTTCATTGCGAACTTCTGGAAAAACTTCTTCTGAAAGTGTAAGCTTGATCAGTGCTGCTGCCCTTTTATCTCTTTTATCCCAATCTTCTTGATCTTTTCCACTGTTTGCTGGTCTTTTTTCACTACCATTAACAATTTCAAAGCAATTTTGAAGCATTAGAAAAATCTCCATACGAGACACCCAATCATAATAATTTTTTCCATTTAATTTAATTGTAGGTAAAGGAATACCAATTGAATCCATTGTATCAAATTCCCTCTTTTTAAGATGAGAATTAAAATCAGAAATCTCTCACCAATTTCTGCTGATTTGATTCTTCTCTTTGCTGCAATATTTTTGTTTCTTCACCACAAACAATGGTGATCAGCCTCCAATCACACAACCTGCATAATGCACAGCCAACACTACAAAAACCACAGATTACAGCCCCAAGATTTGAGAGGGCTCTGATACCATATTGAAAAAAAAATAGAGAAAATAAAATAGAGTGCAGCAAATACAAAACACTTAAATATATTATTGCACAGAAAATCTCCAGAATCTTTTTAGTTACAATGGCAGCCTTGCTGCTATTTTTATAACATTCATGGAAATTTCCAGAATATCTTAGAATGACTAAGAGAAGTGTCGAGAAAGGAAAGATCTGGAGGTTTCTACTTAGAGATGGAAGTTTCCATATTCTGGAACATTCCATAATAAATATTATCTCCAACATTCTAGAACATTCTATAATAAACATTATCTCCAACAGTTATAGCTGAGTGGAATAGGAAGCATGAATAAGGGATATGGGAGTAAGAAATATAGTTGTAGTAAAAAAAAGGTAGATATGGGAGTAAGGAATTAATCATAGCCATAATTTTCCTGGTAGATATACGGTTGAGTGTTCTTATATCCCACCCAATATTTGTTGTAATGCCAATTCACTGGACTCACATATCTTCACATTCTAGTAATGTCAACCTCTTCAAGGAGTTGAGTTTCAATGTTCTTCACCTTGAGAAAGATTTCTTTGTTATTTTATTAGGCTGACAATACAAGTTGTCAAGCCTTGATTTAAGTTGTCAATAGAGCCCACATGTCTTTGTTTTCTTTATGGAGACATTAACCAAATGTCTACTACTAGGAACAATATCAATAAAAATTTGGGAGTAGTAAGGCTCTCCTTTAGACATATGTAAACTCGTGGGTGCACAAATGCTATATATATATTTGTATATGGTTGTACACAAGTTGCCTATATGCACCTAGAGTGTAGATATCTACTATTGATTGTTGCACTTCTTTATCAAATATGTGTGTAATCGTTATTATGTTCAATGTTAAATCTTGTCCTTTGAACCACACTAATGGCACAATCTCAAAGGAGAATGAGACAGGTATGAAATAAAATACAAACATAGCATTGTAGTAGTTCAATTCTCCTCCCTCTTGCTCTGAGGATTTAAAGACCTTTGGATTATATTTAAGAAATATTTATTTTAAAGGCTGCCAAGTATAATGTCAACTACTTTGGGTTAGGGACCTTCCAAACAGTCTACAGTCATTAGGCAAATGCTTACCTTTCTCACTAGAGTGATCTTTTCTATTGTTTTTACTATTCACTTTGATTGTGGAAATAGTAACCATGTATTAGGCTCTGGCAAGCATAAGGTTATAATGTGGCTAGGCAAATATATGAATCATGATTCATTACATTTTACACTATTATCTTATTCTAAACCATTTAAGGTTGTTACCCTTGAGCATTTATAGAGATCATAATGGTGATATTGCTATCAGATACTTATCAAGTTGACAACCTGAATCATTGATCGGTGGGCTTAGGGTATTGTTTATACTCCTCCATATCCTTGATTCTAGCTTTGAAATAATTGAAGAATATAATTTGGGACAAACTAAGAAAGATGGACTGAAAGGATGGTTAATTTTTTGGGATTATGGAAGACGCTAGGGAATGGAGAAGAGTAGAAGGAAGGCGTGAGAGCAGGAAGACTTAGTTGGGGTCATTTGGTAGTATGCAGAAGTTGTGGCAGCCATTCTCCAGTCACCTGGATGAATCTAAACACCTAGAAACAACAAGTTTCAGTTACCTTTCACCTATTCTATTCCACTAGTAGTTCTCCTTCATTTCTTCTTGTTATAGCTAAGTGGAACAAGAAGCATGAATAAGGAATATGGGAGTAAGGAATATACTTGTAGTTTAAAAAAGCTGGATATGGGAGTAAGGAATTAATCATATCCATAATTTTCTTGTAGATATACGGTTGACTGTTCTTATATCCCGCCCAATATTTTTTGTAATGCCAATTCACTGGACTCACGTATCTTCACATTCTAGTAATGTCAACCTCATCAGGGAGTTGAGTTTCAATTTTCTTCACCTTGAAAAAGATTTCTTTGTTATTTTATTAGGCTAGCAATGCAGGTTGTCAAGCCTTCATTTGAGTTGTCAACAGAGCCCACATGTCTCCGTTTGCTTTCTGGAGACATTACCCAACTGTCTACTACTAGGAACAATATCAATAAAAATTTAGGAGTATTAAGGCTATCCTATAGACATATGTAAACTTGTGGGTGCACAAATGCTATATATATTTGTATATGGTTGTACACAAGTTGCTTATATGCACCTAGAGTGTAGATATCTACTATTGATTGTTGCACTTCTTTATCAAATCTGTGTGTAATCTTTATTATGTTCAATGTTAAATATTATCCTTTGAACCACACTAATGGCACAATCTTAGAGGAAAATGAGATGGGTATGAAATACAATACAAACATAGCATTGTAGTAGTTCAATTCTCCTCCCTCTTGCTCTGAGGATTTAAAGACCTTTGGATTATATTTAAGAAATATTTATTTTAAAGGCTGCTAAGTATGATGTCAACTACTTTGGGTTAGGGAGCTTCCAAACAGTTTGCAGTCATTAGGCAAATGCTTACCTTTTTCACTAGAGTGATCTTTTCTATTGTTTTTACTATTCACTTTGATTGTGGAAATAGTGACCATGTATTAGGGTCTGGCATGCATAAGCTTATAATGTGGCTAGGCAAAGACATGAATCATGATTCATTACATTTTAGACTATTATCTTATTCTAAACCATTTAAGGTGGTTACCCTTGAACATTTATAGAGATAATAATGGTGATATTGTTATAGGATGCTTATCAAGTTGACCACTTAAATCATTGATCAGTGGGCTCTGGGTATTGTTTATACTCCTCCATATCCTTGATTCTAGCTTTGAAATAATTGAACAATATAATTTGGGACAAACTAAGAAAGATGGACTAAAAGGATGGTTAATCTTTTGGGATTAGGTTTGATAATAGGAACTATTATTTATATTGATTACTTTTGTACAATTTCATATGGTGATGATGACTTCATTTAGTGGCATTAGAACCACACTGTATTGAACACATTTTAATGTTGGAAGTTGATATCTTTTTGTATTCAGTTTATGGTTTGGGGGTTAGATTGATTAATTGACTACATAATGTTCTTAATTACGAGAACCTTGATATTGGAAATATCATGGGAACAAAGAAAAGAGTACTATACTTGTATTGGACTATTGTATGGTTGCACACTAAGTGAAAGACAATCTATCCTTTAAATTTGATGGTATTATTGAGATTGAGTTAAGAGATAAAATAATTGTGATCATATTGTATAGCATCTCCTAATAGCTTATTGATGACCATTAAAGTCATATTTAATATAAATGGCAAGTGTGAATACTATCTTGACCATGATATAGACTTTCATAAGAATGTGGGGTTGTGCCATAAGACAAATGAAATTAAAATATTAAGAATATTATTATTCGATGTATATCTTTATATGTTGGTTCCATGGATATAGTGTTGCCAACCATTTAGAGTATGAATCGAGTATTGACCATGTTTAAAGCAAGTTTAAATTATTGGTGTAAGTTTTTCAAGCTCCTTATAGTTTTCCTATGGCCTTGAAGATGCATGTTCAATGCTTCCAATCAAGAAGAATCAAGACACCATAACGTGTTATGATTATGATATTGATACTATTAAATCATATTATGGTAGGACATCATGTAGAGCCATATAGGGCCTTGCATAATCATTGCTTTGTGATGATATTCTAACAATTGTTATTGCTGCCTTGTGCTATGTTGTGAGTGGATTAATTTATATTGGATATACTACTATACTTAAATTCTAAGTGTGGATTTGGCTTGGGCACTTTGTCCTCATATGATTCTATCATCTAAGGTGCATCTTTTAAGAAGGGTTCTAGCTTGTCTAGGCAGAATTACAAATCATAATGGTGGAGAGGTCTAACTAGAGATCTCAGTGTCCTTGGGTAGAAGCTCTATTGTATAGTCTTGATATATTGTGAACTTAGTTGGGTTTCTCTGCCTATGGTTAAGCCTTATTAATTGATGGGAACCATTAAGAGGAACCTTGTTGGAGTATACTATAGTAATTAATAAAACTTTGTGAACTGTGGTTTTGTTTTGGAATGAGTATTGATAATTAGTGATGTATTACACTATTTGGTCTTAAACCCTTTTATGGTTATCCATCCTCCTTTAGTAGTCCTTCTATTTCACTTCTAGGAGGAAAGTTACTTTAGTGGAAATGAAACCTTGAGAGTAGGAACCTATGTATAAAACCCATGAGATATTATGTGAGGAGAACTACATGTGACTTCAATCATGTTTGGAAGTAGTTATGCAGGCAGTTCTTGGCTGAAGGATTCCCCTAGACCTCAAGTTCGTAGGGGTAGGGTTTAGGGAATGACTCATAGGAATGGAGTGTTCCTAAACTCGATCAACCTTCCCTCTTTGATATGTTTTAGTTTGAGGCTGAAACTACATGATGGAGACATGAACCCACCTTCCAATTAGTAAATCTCATTATATAGGCCTCAGTCAGAAAAAAGTACTCTATCAACACTAAGCTCGTATACCCTGAGGTTGTTGGGTTAGGTTCTCTAAATCTACCCAATCTTGGATGAGCTTTTAGAATTGTCATCTTCATGGTTTATCTATAACAAGATTTGTACAAAGGTGACTTTGGTAATGTCTAGATTAAAATAGTTAGAGTCTTGTATATTGAACACTATAGGCTATTAATGGTCATAATTACCAACTATGTAGGGGGTTCTACTGTAACACCTAGTTGGTAGATAATTGTATGCCAGGCTTTGTGATTGATAATATGTAAACGTGATGCACTCATAAATATAATATTGTTTAATATTTCCATTATCGGTTTGATTTTTGTATGATGCATACTATGTTTCCAAGTGACAGTTGAATGTGTGGAATGTCCCTTGATATTACTTTGTGTTTGTATATGTTTATGCATATGTGACCAGATAGAATCTAGCTCATGTGGGTCCAATATGTTTATTGAGTGTTGACTTGTAATTTAGACCCCTACACCTAAAAAGACCTTGTGTAATAGTTTATGGACCTCTATGTGGCATGTAACCAAGTCAACCTAATAAGTGTTGGTGAATCCTTGTAACATTTTGATTGAGTTTGCCTTGGCTATAAGATGACCCACATGTTGGGACCGAGTCTGATACAGGTGCGGATAGCCAACTATCACCAATACAATGTAGGTTACAGATGCCAAGTTCTATCTATTATATCTTGGATGAGTTGGTTGTCACCAATAGCAAGAAGGTGACAGATACTAGGAGCCATCCAGGTTATGATGTAGGTGTGGTTTAGCCAGTTGTCACCAATACCATGGAGGTGATAGATACTAGGTGCTATCTGCCATATCTTAGGGTTAGTCGGGTATCACCAATACCATGGAGGTGATGGATGCCAGGAGCTACCCTTTGGTATGTACGGCTTAGCTGGCTTTCACCAATACCATGCAGGTGATAGATGCCAAGAGCTATCCCATACCAGGTTGGACCAAATTTCTCCAGTGGCATGGAGGTAATAGATGTCAAGATCCACCGACTCGATGGTTCAATAGGCTGTGAAAATTTTAATTAATGGCCACATGTGATGTATGTTGTTACACCTACTCCTTAGCCGGTGATGACAACAAGTAGTATGGGATACTTGTGTGTCATCACAGCTGGTTGTGAACTAGGAAAAGGATGGGAGCTTATGTGTGAGTAAACTAGGTAATGGGAAGGTGCATGTAATAGGGTACATCCACTTTGTATTACGAGTTAGTCACTATGTATGTGTGAGTCAATACCTATGTGCATCTTTGTTAAGGACCTTATGTGTTGTGTATTGTCGCACTTGAGCCCTTGCCAATGATAACCACAAGTAGTATGGGATGATTTCTTGTCATCATAGTTGACTATAAGTCAAGGAAAAATGATGGAACCCATGGTGTGCCATTAGATACACCAAGTTTCCTATTTCTGGTTGGGATCTATTTGAGGAAATATGGGCTAGTGAATCAAGCAACGAGGGATATGCTTGCAATATGGTCACAACCTTTCATTTTGATACTTGGTCACTATGTGTACCCATGATGTGCATATGATCTAGTCACCTTGAGTATAAATGTTGCTTGCATGAGCTAATCACATTTGGTATATGTGAATTAGTCACATTGTGTATATATGATGCCTTCCCTAGCTATTCATATTGTGTATGTGATATAGGTGGGAACTAATCACACTGTGTAGATGTGATGTATGCATGAGCTGGGAACTAATCACAATGTGTATAGGTGTTGTATTCATGAGCTAGTCACTTTGGTTGTATGTGACGCATGCATGAGTTATTCACTCTATGTATATGTGGTATGCATGATCTAGTCACTCGGTGTAAATGTGACACATGCGTGAGTTATTCACATTGTGTAGATGGGTTATACCCTTGATCTAGTCACACTATGTATGTGTGACCCATGTGATAGATGATCACATTGTGTACATGTAATGTATGCTTTAGCCAATCACTATGTTTTATCAAGTGACATTTATATGAGCTAGTCACTACATGGTTATGTGTGTTTTCATACCTTGATGTGGGCATTGAACTAACGTATGCTTGGATTGCATTTGCTATCATACTATTGCTTATGAATTTAATTGGGATCATATGATTTACTTAAAAGATATGATTTAAAAGTGAGACTAGAGATCTCATATCAAGGGAGAGGATGTAGCCTGTCTACTATTGATATACGAACTATGGATACGTAGGCAAGGCCATTGCAAATGAACCCTTGAGGATTAGGTCTAGGTCAACGGATGACCTTGACCTTGTGAGATTACCATACTCTAGTGTAAGTGTATGAGTTGTGGCATAGAGTTGTTGCCATGACTACGGTTGGTAAGTCCACGAAGTTAGCTTTTCTAAAATCAAATAGAAGATGCTTGGGTGATTAAGCTATTACTTGGTGTAAAAAAAAATTGGTAGTAAACAAGGTGGTTATTACATCATGCCTTCACATTCAAGCTCAACTAACTTAAATAACCATGAAAAAATACATAAAAAAAATAAATCCTTTCTAAAGAAAGATTTCCATGCATAAAAGCATGAGTTGCACTTTCACATGTTATTGTGTGAGCTCATCAAGCCAGATGTTGATTTGTGTTGAAGTTGGATAGAAAGATGGTGATACAGAAATTAGAGAAAGATCTTTTTTTGCATCCTAACATTCATCATGCTAGCGAAGTTGGTAAGAAATATAATGAGAGTAATTTGCTACCATTTAATTGAACACCATGGTCATTCATTTCTGTCAGAGGCACTTTTGCACAATTCCAATATTGTAAGCTTGCTATTATTAAATTTGGTAGAGAAACAAAATAGAAAACCAATATTAAAGATTTACATTGTGAATGATAACAAAAATAAGTTGGAATTTCATTATGTTCAACCATATGATATTACATTCAATATATTGGTTTTATAAAGCCATTATTCTCTTGTGTACAAACTATTAAGGGGAATAATTTCCCACCAACTAACCTAAAAACTGACTTATTACTTGTAAACCTTAATTTTATAACAACTATAAAATTACTAATTTCAACAATGCAAAGCGCATAGAAATATTCTTCATAAAATGCATTGGAGCTCACTTTTAACATCGCATAGTATGCAGTCAATTTAATTTACGATTTCAATGCACATACCATCATTCCTCTCGTGCAGTTTAAGAAAGATATTTAAGAAGAAAACCAATTCCAATATTGTGGGTTGAATATAATTTTGCTATAAGAATATTAATTTCAATAGTGCAAAGAGCATAGAAATATTCTTCGTAAAATGCACTGGCCCCACGCTTAACATCATGTAGTATGCTGTTGTTTTAATTTATGATTTCAGTGGACCTGCCAATGTTTCTCCCATGCAGTTTAAGAAAGATATGTAAGAAGAAAACCAATTGCATGGTACATAGAGCTGAGAAAGAAACAAATTACATTATCTTTAAGAAATGTTAACGAACTTGTAGCATGTCTGAGGAAATTTACCTGTAGAATTCTGCAAAAAGTCTTTATCACTGATGTATGCGAGGAACTCCACAACCTGGAATAATATTAGACAATAAGTTAGTGTATACAAAATCACTGGACAAGAGCCAACATCGAAGCATAATATGAGAGAATAAATTAGTGTATACAAAATCACTGGACAAGAGCCAACATCGAAGCGTGTTAGACTGAAATGCAACACAAACCTTTTCAAGTGTATCTTCAATATCTTCATCGCTCAATTTTTCACTGCCACCTTTTTTCAAAATGTTGTCGCAAAATGTGGCACGCAATTCGGCAGTTGTGCTTCCTGCAACTTTCTTGTTACAAAACACCTCAAATTCTTCCTTCAGCACCTGTAAATTCATAAGAAAGGTGCTTAAACATTCTGCATCATATCTATAAGCTTAACTCAGCCAACACGGATAAGCAAAAAGGACAATAAGAAAATTATACTTTCCCCGACCTTTTTGGAAAGGGAATGGTTTAAAAAACATTCTTTGACATATTGCAAGTACTTGTTATGCAAGTCAATAACTTTCCCAACGAATGCCTGAAAATCAACACAGCGACAAGCTAATCCCATTGTGCATTGTTTGACATATGCAAAATTCACAGGGTCGTATCTTAAATGCCATGTATGGAAAGTTCACGAAGTAAAAGAGATGCATATAAGATTGTACCTGCTCCTATGCACCAACCATGCTGATCATAGACTAATGAGAAAATAGATCGAACTAGCTACAATTGCAAAATTATCTTTATATTGGTGGCTGCTTCTTCTTCAAGCTTAACTAATGATGTTCTCACGTGCTGCAACAGAAAAGCATAGTAGAAAACCATACCACACAGAAATTTACTCATCATCTATAAAAAAATCTTGAGAATTTGAAACTAGACGTTTTAGCAGATTTCCAATCAAAATGTATACCTGCTTGAAAATCTGAGCCACAGTTTCCACACCTTTGGGGTTCCTACAAATATAATATAGCTGATACGTCCTTGAAAGATCATCCAGCTGTACCTAAAGTAAAAAATAGTAGAAGATTATCAAATATACTCAAAAGTATGGTCCCGACTCCCATGTATGCAGCAATATTAAGATTTGTAGACCAAAATCATACCTTGTCATCTCTTAGCAATGCATACTGAGTTAGTAGTTCATTTTGTACTGTCTGTGGAAAAGATCACAAATAATGGTAACTTTTTTACAACTTAATTAAAACAAGCAGGTCATTGTGCATGCCTTATAGCTAATGGAAATAACTATTAATTGACAACTTTTTCATGGTTAGTTGAATTCACAGATTCTGATTGACATAACGAGTGATTGACATAACGAGTGTTTAATAGAAAGTTACTTTTAGCAATTGCTGTTCAGTGCTGGAACGTAGATAATGTGCAACTCTCTCTTTTTCTTTCTTTAAACATTCGTCAGCCTGTAGTACAATAAAATACACCAGCTTCTAGATGAAGTCCATTTTCAAAATTAAAATCGACATTGTTAAATCATGTTTCCAATTGTAGCTCCACTTTCAGTGCCGACCTTGCGCAAATAATCTAATCAAAAAGGATACTCTAGAATCCATGAGGCAGCCTTTCGAGAATAGTAAGAAGCAGTGTCTTCCAACATGGCTACTTCAAAATCTTCTTGATAGAAATCCATGCTACCCATCCCAATCTCTTCAAACATGCCCAGAACATTTTTCAAAAAAGCCCGATCAATTTGTTCTCCTTCATGTTCTCTATGAATCTAAGATAATATTAGTGAATTAGAACTTAGTTTGTTCATCAGAAAAGACAATGTCAAAAAACTAAAGAACTTCTGATAATTTATCAATATTTCCACTAACTTACTAGAGTTATCACCGCATCCTTTACATTATTCCTAATTTTTTGGCAAACGTATGAAAAGCGAAACATTATTCCAAAAATTGTTTATGTTACATTGTTATTTGGCATATCTAAGCTACA
The DNA here is from genome assembly GCA_027924645.1 of Cunninghamia lanceolata. NCBI lineage: Eukaryota > Viridiplantae > Streptophyta > Pinopsida > Cupressales > Cupressaceae > Cunninghamia > Cunninghamia lanceolata. The sequence goes on along the minus strand of BSBN01000112.1, from coordinate 15,352,685 downwards.
CATATATCAATCCTACTTCCTTATATATGGTCTCTAAGTGAAAAACAACTTTAAGATACACAATAGGGAGTGACAGTATGAAGAGGAAGAGCTCAATGTTGGATATCATCTTATACTTACTAGATCATGGAAGCATGTTAAACCAACTTCATTTAGAGTTGGCAGGGAGTGCATTGCAATGTAGTAGCGGTCCAAGTAGTCAAAAAGATGAGAAAGCCATTGAACCATAATTTTGTGATTTTCCCATCTTTTCACTAGTTCTCTCAACATAAATTCAACATGCTGCTCCCTCAGGGCTGGTAGAACCTGAGTTTAACAATTGAGACAATTCAAACAAAGACCAAGATGCAAACCACAGAATGATCATCATTGTCCTTAAATTTAAAATAAAAATTCTAAATCTTTTCAGTCAAGCAACATTACATCCACCATCATGAGATGACACTATTGTTGGCATAGTTTGTATTACATTGCCAACGTAACTACATGGTTACGTCAGTTAGTTTCTACAGTTCTGCATAGTTTTACAGTTATGCCAACTACTATGAAAGTTTCATCAACTATTCATCAACTATTATGTAGTATTTATACCGATCTTGTATATGTCTTTAACATCGAATAAAGCATTTACTGTTTATTAAATGGTATCAGAGCTTCTTGTGCAATGTGAGATGTAGATTCATTTAATCATGACCTGAGCGAGAGTTGTTTGTGGACTACAGAAGGGAATAAAATGTGGAGAAACGGCGTTGTTGGGCAATGGCCAGTGTGAGGATTCTAACGGTTGAAGCACTACCAGAAAATGCTGTACCCTATCTAAGAGACTGTAAGTATTGATTTTGCACTAGGCAGAGATTTACAAAGGAGTAGGAGATAAGCCATAAGCTAGTTCAAGTCGCAGTTGTCAAAGGTGAAGATTCCAATTTCAAGGATCAATTTGCTGCATCCAAATGTGAGGAATTTGCTGCGTCCATTTGAGACGTTAAAGTGGATAGTTGGTTTCCAAAAGACATGAGTACCTAATTCTCGTGTTCTTTGTGTTCAAGAGTCTTTCCTTTTATTGAGTCCAGCATATGTACTTGATATAGCGATCCTATTTGGAGCAAATGGCATGGATTTACTGTTGCGCATGAAGGAGGAGAAAGGCATTGAAATCTGTTGTATAGGGTTTTCAGAGAGCGTCTCATAGAGTATTATTATTGCAGTGCACAAAAGAAATAAGCATTATTATTTTCAAAATCTCCAGGCCTTCATCAATTAGAAAAGAGTAAAGTAGAAGGCATCTTAGAGGAGGTGGCTAGTCACTAATGGATCAGGAATTTCATGATTTAGTATTATATGATAAATGATTGATATGGCATTGATGATTGGCAGCCGTGGATGCTCGTAATTGGAGAAAGTAATTAGGGTTGAAGTGAAGTGCAACATATGCAAGTTCATTATTTCACATTTATGTTGAAGTTTGTTCTAGTTGTCTTATACAATGCCACATTAGAAACAATCCGGTGCAATTAGATGAAAAAGATCAACTGGCGAGGATATTTAAGTTATTGAAAGAGATTAGAGGTTCAAACTTCATAAGAACATATTGTTTTGTGGATTTGTTTGTAAGATGTTGGGGTAAGTGTATATTCCTGAAAATATTTTTGGTGTTAAAAAGGAAGGAAGAAGTGATTGGAAAAGATTGATGAATTAGAGTCAAATTTTCTTCATTGAAATCTACAAATCTAAGGAGGTATAAGGTTGACTAGTGTGTGGGTCCAATATTGATCGAAATCAACATCATTATTTTTAACATTTCAACATGGGCCACACATTATGTATGTATTTTCGATGCCATCCATGCTATCATTGATAGAAATTTGAGAGACTTGCATGCTTGTGCTATTGAAGAGTCTAAAGCAAATGGATAGAGTGTAAGCATGTCAAATTGGAGGCTGACAGCATCGGATGATGGAGGATTTACCATCATCTCAAGTTAGCTTCTTGCTTTGAGATGATGCTTTGCATGAGAAGCATTTTTTGGTTTTGGTTGTTTTATTTTTCTTTGTTGATGCTGACGGAGCTGACAGATTTGAAGAATGTATGTTTTGTGAAGATTTTGTTTTGGAGATAGGTTTGGGGTTTGGTGTTGAGCTCAATATGGATTGTTGTCCAGCGAGCTTCAAAGAGTATATGATCTTGAATTATACCCTTTCGCAGTCACTAGACAACATGGCAGAGATCTGTTGTATCTCTTAGGGTCCATTGTCGAATGATTCAAGACTCTGTGATTTGAGAGCTTGGGACTAAAAAGCTCAAGAACACAGCTCGAAGCTATGCCTTTCCGAGGGTAGACGAGACAGCATGATGGAGCCTCGCTTGGTTCAGGATTTGTTCTTTGGGGGAAGATCTTCTATAAAATATGTATTCATATTATGTAATTAGCTTTGTTTAGTATTTTAGCATTCAGGGGGGGGTACCTTGGTACTAATGCAGGAACAATGTAATAAGGGGGGGAATGTTGGCATAGTTTGTATTACATTGCCAACGTAACTACATGGTTACGTCAGTTAGTTTCTACAATTCTGCATAGTTTTGTAGTTATGCCAACTGCTATGACAGTTTCATCAACTGTTCATCAACTGTTACATAGTATTTATACCCATCTTGTATATGCCTTTAACATCAAATAAAGCATTTACTGTTTATTAACTATAATAAGAAACAAGTTAAGGGAAAAACCGTCAAGACATATGTAACTTTTGAAATTGGAGAGCTTGAATAGATTTGCTCTATTTACAATTTATGGATCCAAAGATCCTTTAAATAGGCAAAACATATGGACACGTCTCTACACAACAGCTATGTGTTTCTGTTAATAGATGCTTAGAGAGTGATTAAATAGAGTTTATATTTTTAACACTCTCCATAAACTTTATTTATCACACAGCCTAACTAGATGATGGGGGCCACCTGTAATAAATAGGTTTATTAGCTACCCATGTACAAATGGAGAACATTTAACACTAATTCCTTCTTGAAAGCATCAAAATCTATCCTTGCTCAAAGGTTTTGCAAGCTACTCATTAGTTGGTGTATAGAGTAGTTCAATTTACTTATTGAGAACATGCTCACAAATGAAGTGATGGTGTACTTCAATATGCTTTGTGAGAGCATGGAACACTGGATTCTTAGATATCTTCAACACACTTTGATTATCACAAAACATAATTGTTGTATCAGGTTGTGGGTGCCGAGGACTCTCAAGAAGTTGTCTAACCCATAGTGCTTCACATGTTGCTATAGCAACTGCTTGGAGGTTAATATGATCAAGCTTTTCATGCAACAATTGATTTCTCAAAGCAACACTTGAAACTAAGTTTTTAGAGGATTTGCTCCTCCTTTCATATATCCATTAGATACTAATTTTCTCTTAATTACCCTTGTTCATATTTTTTTTCTTTTTGAAGCATTGGCTTTCAAAAGTGACTAGGATGATTGTAATAATGTAAAACTTTCTTTTCTTCTTCTCAAATAGGATGTCTTTTCGTAATTTTATTGATATATGAGGTAAAGTCTTACAAGAAAAAAATGACATTGTGCAACCAACACATTGAAGTTTTTTTTAGCTTGTTACAAAAACACAACGCAAACCTTTTTAAAGACTTTGCAGCCCCCAAAATAGACCAGTGACAAAAATAAACTAATAGTCTAAAAATAAGGTGAACATGCATGATCATTGTAAACTCTAAAAATAGTTGTGCTAAAGATATAGTTTATTATGCATTGAACATGCATTCCTAAAAAAATAAAAGTTGTCTTAAATGAGTCTTAAAAAACACACACTCCGGCATGCATGCAAGCATCACTTATCAATATACTCCCCCTTGATGTGGATCAAACTCACAAGATGATCTCAGAGTTTCAAAAATTAGACCTTTGGAATTGCTTTCATGAAGATATATGAATGTTGTTCCTGAGTGATTATATACCACAATTCAAATTCTTTCTCCTGGACCAAACCTCTAATTAAATAGTATTTCAAATCAAAATACTTTGTACTGCTAGGATGGATACAATTCTTGGCCAACTTAATTTGACTCATGTTATCACAAAAAATCAGTGTAGGCTCATCCTTCATTTTAGGACTTCTACCCATATACAAAAAATCATCAACATACAAACTTACAATAAGAATATCATTACCCTTTCTATTTTAGTAAAGAGTAGGCTCACTCTTGCTTCTCTTGAAGCCATTCTGCTGGAAATATCTATCAATCCTAGCATACCATGCTCTAGGTACTTGCTTGAGGCCATATAAAACCTTCTTCAACTTGTTGACTTTGTGTTCTTTGCCTTGCACATCAAAACCTTGTGGCTTTTGTATGTATAAACTTCTTCTTCTATGTACTCATTCAAGAAGGCACTCTTGACATCCATATGTTGTATCCTCCATTTCTTTTGAGTTTCTAGTGAAACCATCATTCTAATGGTCTCTTGTCTTTCTACTGGTACAAATGTCTCTTCATAATCTATACCATACTTCTGTGTGAAACCTTTTTCAACTAATCATGCCTTGTGTCTTTTAATACTTCCATCACTATTATACTTGGTATTGTAGACCCACTTAGTACCAATATTTTTCTTGTCATGTGGAAGCTCTGTAAGCTCCCAAGTATCATTCCTATGAATGGAATCTATCTTTCTTTGCATTGCTTGCATGCAAACCTCATTAGTACATGCATCTTCAAATTCTTGGCTTGTTAGAAAACACATGGCAGTCCTCTTTAAAGACATTATAGCCCCCAAAATAGACCAACAACAAAAATAAACTAATAATATAAAAATAAGCTGAACATGCATGATCACTGTAAACTTTAAAAACAACTATGCTAAAAATACAGTTTATCATGCATTGAACATGCATTCCTAAAATCATAAAAGTCTTCTTAAATTTGCCTTCCAAAAGCTCTCCCACTCCTGCATGCATGCAAGCATCACATATCAGTGGATGAGAGATTTTAGATCCACACCCACGTGATTGCTGTTAGTGTCATTCAATTCTTTGTCATTGCCAGGTAATTGCCTCTTTGGTTGGTTACTGTCAGTTGGATTCTTTGATTCAATTATGATTTATTTTGACGGTTAATTTAACATAAAATTACATTATAGGTCATTTCCTACTAGAGTTAATATTGTAAATTCCTAATTTCAGTATCTTGTTAAGAATTAGCTAGATAGGATAAGTTAAAGCAAGGTTAATGTCGTGGTTAATCTTTTTGACCCTACATTGATTCTTTCCATAGTTCTACGAATACACTGATTTCAACTTACGCTTTCTTTGTTTAAAGGAAAACTGTATGAAAATTGAACAAATCATGTTTATCAGTATCACTTTCCTTGATATTTGTAGAATTCAATTTTTTTTTGTTATTTTTAAGTAATTTACTATGTGATCATGATATACAGGCATCAGCACTGTTGCTTTTGAATGCATCAGAAAGGCTGTTTTATTCAGAAATTAAGACTCAGTTGAATTTGACAGATGAAGATATTGTCAGATTGCTACATTCTCTTTCATGTGCAAAACATAAAATTCTCAATAAAGAACCAAACACAAAAACTGTGGCACAAATAGATTACTTCATATTCAATTCAAAGTTCACTGATAAGATAAGGAGAATTAAGGTTTGAACTCTAATACAACAATTGTATACCACTTTCTTTCTTTGATTTAACAACAAATGATGTGTGTGGAAATTCACATGGTAAATGGTTTCTACATGATTGAAGATTCCACTACCACCAGTGGATGAGAAAAAAAAAGTGATCTAGGATGTGGATAAAGATAGACGTTATGCAATTGATGCGTCAATTGTAAGAATCATGAAGAGTAGAAAAGTTTTAGCTTATGAGCAGCTTGTTATGGAGTGCGTTGAGCAACTTGGACGAATGTTCCAGGTGAATTGTTGACTGGATGCTGAATATATTGCTACATTAATGTAGTAGAATGAACTAATTTGCTTATGAATAATGTTGTTAGTTTACTAAATTTAGCCATTTTTTACATGCAGCCTGATTTTAAGGCAATAATAAAGTGAATTGAAGACCTAATCACACGGGAATACCTGGAAAGGGACAAAGATAATCCCAACACTTTCAGATATCTGGCCTGAAACTATTTAAATGGGTGTTTAAATATCTTTAGTCTATTTATTGACTTCCTGCAGGGTTGTAAGTTCTTGAGGATTCATGATTGCAGGATATCCTTGAATGTTGCTATTTTACCCTATAGAGTCAATTCATTATTTTGGACAGTGTGGTATAGCCTGCTGTTTTTTTACTTAAAAATGTGTCATAACTATAATTGGTCTGTTGGAAACTCTGTCGAAACAATTGATGCTTTCAATGCCCACAAATTGCGTAGTTGATTTTCTCCAACTAACCTGATTGGATATGGACTCGCAAAGTTTTAAATTATGATTACAATTTCTGGCAATCTTGAATTTGATCTGTAATATGTTGGATTTTATTTAAAAAAATGAAATTGTTTATATTAATAGTCTATTCACTCTGGCTACTCTTCCAACTGGTTGTGTTATATGTCAATATTTTAGTCTAGCATTTATGAGTTTTTGTGGTAATAAAATTTGGCATCAAATCTTTTAGTGTTTGCAATGTCATCAAGTTTGCACACAAGGGAGATTTGTTATTACGCCTGGACCATTATGCTTTCTAAATCCAAAGAGGTTCTTGTATTTTCAAAAACAAAGTTAATTGTGGGCTATGATAATTTTTAACAACCCCTCTTAAGGTTTACATTACAAAAAAAGAAAAATAATAGAAAGACTGCATCAACATCAACCTGAATTGCTCATGTTTAGGCAAATGTCTTGATTATCCAACTTTACATGTGAATCAAGACATACTCAATTATTTACAAGAAAATCACCAATAGACTGTGAATCAAGATTAACTCAATTATCCACATTAACGCTTCTCCATTTGTGGATTGAGACTAACTCCATTATCCACAAATACAAATCTGCAAAACTGTAAATCAAGACACATTCAACTATCCATAGATACAACTTCTAATTTTTTGAATTTAGTTATCCACAAACAAACAACAAGATAAGGGGCATTCAAAAAGATACGTCAAGATAAAGGGCATTTGAAAAGACCAAAATGGGGAAGAATAGTTAGAGATACGTCAATAGTCCCAGGGGGGAGGAAGACCCTTTTATACTCATGAATACCTGGGGCAACGGGGATCAGCCTCACCATCTTCGACTAAAGGGGCGTCCTAGCCATTTGGCTGGCTTAAATCTGAATTGGCATTGATCCCGGATATACCAACCGGGAAAATGGATTCCTTGGGGTTAGACTAACTGGAGAAGAATAAGGGTACTAGCGACGAGCAACTATCAATACCTAGGTTTGCCTCATTGGAGCACATCATAATAGGTTGAAAGCAATCCCCTAGGTAACCTATGATATAGGAGAGCATCCCAACATAAGGAGTGAAAGGTCATCTCATCACCCTCAGTGTTGGGGCCTGAGGACCATTTGGGTTTGTATCCAAACCCAAGCTCCGAAGATGTTGCATACAACTTGAATAGGACATCTTGTCTGAACTATATGAAGGCAAGGACATATCCAAGTGATACAATCAAGACCGGATATCCGTAGGCTAGTTGGATCCCATAATCAACCATGCCCTACTAGATATAGGGCTATTAGTAGAGAGAAATCAGTCAAGAGAATATGAATACGGAGAGAGGCACCATTGATCGATTACATGGGAGTTCATCCATGTTCTATTTTGAAAAAAAGTATGCTATGGACCGAATGCCGGCTACTCTGAAGGGGTTAGTGCTCAAGACCTGTTTTGGTTAATAGATTGCTACCTGGAAACATCTACTTAGTGCGTATCCCTTTCGGGTACTGTGGCCTCTAGGTGGGGGAGATTCTAGTCAGGTCAATTTTGCCATTGGACAACCACTCAGATCCTATTCATCATGGCTAGTCTTCTCTTGAATTTCTCATCTGATTGTGCAATACAGTGCCCTACATGCTAGTGTAGTATCTCCTAGTGAGATCTACATGAACTACACTATGCTAGGTGATGACAACTCAGTCATTGAGGAGGCCCTACTATCTTATCTAGAGGGGGCTATTGTATATCAGCTAGTACTCTGCTTATTTGGCATGGCTACTTCACTGTCCAAGGCCCAACTATATAGAGGGCATTCTGAAGATGGTGTAGGTGAGTTCGTTTGGCCTACACCATATCTGCGGTGTTCAAGTTTCTAACTGTTGATGTATCTCTAACTATTATTCCCTACACACTCAACCACTATTCTTCAAGATAAAGGGCATTTGAAAAGACCAAAACTGGGAAGTATAGTAACCTTTCGAAGTTGCAAGGTTGAGACACTTTTTTTAACATTCTCCCACTTGCAGAACACCTTATAAGAGCAAATGAAGTATTAACACCATTATTTAATTTCTAGGGGCCGAGAGGCCCATAGACTCTGGACACCATCTAAACTTCTCTATGCTCACATGTTTTGTCAAAGAATTTGCAACATTTGTCAAAGTATCAACTTTCTCCAAGTTACCTTCCCATCCTCTACCATGTCACAAACAAAATGGTACTCGACATCAATATGCTTAGTCCTTGAGTGGAAAGTAAGATTCTTCGCCAAATATATGACACTTTGAATGTCACAACAAATCATAATCTTCCCTGCATCAAACCCAACATATCATATCCTCTATCTCAGAAGAAGACTTTGGACAATCTGCAATAGATAACTTTATCCCCATTGTAACAGGAACAATCAAAGGTTTGCAATCCACAAAGATAAATCTCTCCCCAGAATGTACCGAGCTACCCCTAGATTTTTCATCTCAAATTGTGCTGACAATTGAGACTTCAAATCAAAAATCAAACTTTTACCATTCCCAATGAGTAACATATCATCAACATACAATGCAATAATGAGAATGTGATCATTGTCAAACTTGTAATAAACACAATGATTTGATTTCGATCTTTGAAATCCAATACTCAACATAAAGGCATAAAATTTATGGTACCACATCCTAGGAGACTGTTTCAAACCATACAAAGACTTTTTTAACTTGCAAACCAAATTTTATTTACCTTTCACCACATAGTGCTCTGGCTGTGACATATAGCTTTCCTCCTCCAAGTCACTATGAAGGAATGTTGTCTCCACATCCATCTGTTCCACTTCTAGATCATGTTGGAAGTAAGCCACACCCAGACCGACGATGGGCTAGCCACAAGGGGCCAGTAGCTCAGTTGGTAGAGCACTCCAACAACAAATGGATGGTCCTAGGTTCGAGTCCTAGCTGGTCCATATGAGCTGTAGCTCAACAAGTGGTATCAGAGCCAAGCTAGGAGCTCCAAGCACCTGTAGTGTGGCTTAAGGGGGGGTGTTGGAAGTAAACCACACCCGGACCGACGATGGGCTGGCCACAAGGGGCCAATAGCTCAGTTGGTAGAGCACTCCAGCAGCAAATGGAAGGTCCTAGGTTCGAGTCCTAGCTGGTCCATATGAGCTGTAGCTCAACAGATCATACACTGCTACAAGAGATAACAAGAACTGAATAGATGTTAGCTTTGCAACAGGAGAGAAAATCTCACCATAGTCAATTCCCTCTACCTAAGAATACCCCTTCGCAACCAATATAGCCTTATATTTCTGAACATTGCCATCTACATCAAATTTATTTTTGAACACCCATTTGCATCCCACATGTTTTCATCTTTCAGGAAAAGGCACCAAGTCCCAAGTATTATTCTTTTCCAAAGAAAACATCTCCTCTTTGTGTGGACCTCCTCAAAGATTGAGGTTGAGGTTCTTCATCTTCTTATGAACTTTTAGAGCTACCAGAGCTCTCCTCATTATCAGGTCCAATAGATGTTTTTGATTCAACTTTCTCATTGGTGGAAGGAATCTAAACCACATCATCTTTCTTCTCTTCTTTCTCTGGCTGCAATATAATAGAAGAAGGATTGAGTTCTTTGAAGATCACACTTCTGCTATATAGAACTCTCTCAGCCACTGGATCCAAAAGCTTGTACCCTTTCACACCAATGCCATAACCAATGAAGGTACACTTCATAGTCTTATTCTCCAACTTAGACCTCTTTTCCTTAGGCACATGTCCATATGCCTCACAACCAAATATTCGAATGTGTCTTAACGGAGGATTTTTACTAGACCATACCTCCATAGGTGTCTTATCAATGAGTGCTGATGTAGGAGACCTATTAACCAGGTAACAAGAAGTAGCAACAACTTCAGCCCAAAACTTTTGTTCAAGACCAGCTCCACTTAGTGTAACATCTACATTCTAAAAACATAGTAAAACTAGAAATTTGCCATAGAGTAATTCAACAAGGTAAAAATGAGAGAAAAAATTTCTTTTATTTAACATATAATCAAGTGACAACAATTACAAGATTCTCTTACATATTACAATAAATCATACTATCTTTCTTAATTACAATATATGCACAAGTAAATCAATTGCATAAACAAATTTGGTATAATTACCGCTTCTGAATATCTGACATCTTTATCACAAGCCCTGGCATGTTTTCTTCTTGGAGACAAAGAGAGTATCTTCCCAATGATTTACCTCCATCCACAGACCCACAATGCCCCACACATCTTCCACATGGGAAGTGGCCCTTCCCTTCACGAGGAATATAGACCAAAGGTGACCAGTGGTAATTTGCCTTCCCAAGTACATAGTGTTGAATCCTACACAATTTTATCAACCATACAACCCTAGATACCTTCTAGCTAAGTATGATTTTTGATAGGCTATGCAATCCAGATACAGTGAACCGACAATGCATATAGAAAATGAATGCATTACTTTGACCAAAGTTTTAATATCAATAATGTTCATAATGAACATGGTCGTAGTGTTCACCTACTCCTACTCGACTTGGATACTATTGTATTCTCGCAATTTATTCTCACCAACTATGTTTACGTAGATGGTTTTTACGTCTTGTCATCCTAATAGTCTTCTTGAATTAGATAAGTCCATATGACATAACTAACCATTTGGTTCATATTTGTCTCTAGGTTTTTCATAATAACCCTTAAATAATCCATTATATCAAAATAACCATATCTCATAACTTACAAGACTAAGGTTCATAAATGACCTTTGGTTCAACTCAACCAAGGTTAAGAATACAATGGTTTTGTAATAGATAATAACTCCTATACAAAGAAGTATGAATACCTTCCTTAGCGTGATATCATTGACCATCATGATATACACCTATATACGTTTCCCTACAAGGTCATTTACTAGTTAGACTTAGCCTATTCCAGCGTATTTGATTTTCAAAGAGTATTAACAACAAGAATGATAAATAGATAATAAAGAATCTCCTATAGACCTTATTTCTTCTACCACAATATTACTAATTTTACTATCATTCGATGGGATATACAATAGTTTTCTAAAGATTTCTAATAGTATAAGTCTCTTATGGATAAAAATGGTTTTTCCATACACAATAGACTAAACCAAGAATTGATTTAAAATGATAATAACACAGGCTAATGCTTAAACCATTTTACTCATAGTTACTAAGTTTACCTATCAAGTTTTATTTACACTATTTTCGTCGAGAGTCAAATACATAACTAACTTATGACTAAATCATCGACTTGCTTCATAATGATAACTCATTCCATAAAGTGACTAGTTTTCTAGGCACATGAAACTATGATATCCTTTTTTGAGTAAGCGATTGTCAAAGTCATTTGGTTCTCCATATGATAGTTTGACATGTATAACAATTTTAAAACAATAAGTATAATGTTAGCCCTATGTCATAATGAAATAGATTTCATTGTTATTGCTGGCATCAGCCTTTACAGGCTAAATCGATGCTCTCTGCTTTCCACTAAGTTGATTATACAGTCCTACAATGACTCAATATTCTATTCGACACAATCAACACTTCTTGTTGAACAAATACATAATGAACTTAAGGAATAAGCCATTCTAGTATAATCAATTTTCCTTAACAAAGCAATACAAAGGACTTAATAAACATTTGAATTTCCATTGCCTTTTAATGCATAAATTGCAGGAGTATTACCTGGTAGCAACGGTCTAAGCTGAGAAATATTTGTAAATAAAAATACTTCTGTGGTATCCCAAGACAATCCACGTTATCTTCTTCCTCTCACTGGTTATCACTCTGCTCACCGTGAACTCTCTACCAAAGCATCCCCCTCCCAATGATAATGATTATGCAAATAACATATCACTCCATGATCATGCCATTGACTTGGCCGAGTCATGGCTATAAAGACTCGGCATAACTCATAATGAGTTGCACAACTTTCATTCCCCACTCTTTGTAGTTTGAAAGCACATTGAATACACAGTAGTTTGCCTATTGATTTGGTTATAACTGATATCTATTAAGTTGCAAAGCTCAACAAATGTCGACGGGAGAACGTCCTTCAATGGGAGCTCAAAGAATTTGGTTAGAATTACCACCACTACTCCTCTTCCATAGAGGCCGACAAGAAATTTAAACCATCATTTGATCATTTATTAATCACAGAGTGATTCGATCCACCACTCATTACAATGAAGACACTCCTATTAGTAAGCCAATGACTGCTCAAGTGAGTAATTATTAATATCAATCATGAGGTATTATCCTCAGATTGATGATTACATATATATTTGTTTATATAAATAAATATGGGTCAAGATGGCACCTATCCTATGTGATAGTTTATGCCTTGATCAAAATTTGATAATAATAATAAATTGAAAGACTTACAAATATTGTGGAAGGGTCAAGCTTGTCTCCCCTACACAGTCTCGTTAAATCACGTCAACTTGTCTTGACGAGATTGTCATTTGACGTTAAATGTCAACAATAAAACCTCAAATGACTCAAAGATAATAACACAACCATTTTGTGACAATGACATCGTAATATTTATGTTAATTATAAATGGTCATAGTTCTACTCAGAGGATGTCATTTACTTTACAAACGACTATGTCGACACACAAATGACTTGACTTAAAAAAGAATGAAGATATCGACTTCCTGTTGACTAGATTCAAAACTATACTGATAAAACGTACCTTACCTCTATTGACACTGGTTCATATTTTTGTTAATCACTCATACTCATTTTGGCAAATAATCATGCGTAACCCAAGGTCTATATCTCTCTCCTTGAAAGATACTCTCTCTCTCTCTCTCTCTCTCTCTCTCTCTTTTCTCTAAGAGTCATCTAAAAAAACCTGTAATCCTGTATAAAACTTGAAATCAACAAATTACAATCAGTGTATCATTATTCAAATCATAAACCAAATTCTCATAATGCAATTATTAAATCAATAATAGCATATTCATTTCCATAATTCCATAAATGACATTCAATAGAATCTATGTCTTTCCTTGACATTAATCTAAACATCAAAATAGATTTACTTATATCCAAGTAAAAGTAAAAAGGTATTAGCAAGACAAAAATTGGGGATGTAACATATCCTTCCCCTAAAGATTCATTGTCCTTGATCATATAAAGTATCAAAATGTAAATAAAAAGCAAGTTCATTGCTTTCAACTAATAACAGTATTAAATAAATGAGGAAACTTCTGATAAAATTCATGGTTATCCTCTGATGTAGAATTTTCCTCAGCATATTGGTCCCATTGGACCTTGTACTGCAAGACCTCTCTATTATGCAAGCACAGCTTGCATGTTTCTAACACTTTGAGTGCCTTGATTGTGACCACCCCTGGATCCTGCGTCTTTAAGGAAATCCAATTTAAAATATGATTATCACCCACAATATATTTCTTTAAATAAGAAACATGAAAAACATTGTGCATTCTAGACAAAGCTAGTGGTGGAGCAATTCTGTAGGCAACCAGATTGACCACTTCTAGTACTTCAAAGGGTCCCACATAACAAAGAGCTATCTTAGAAGACTTCCCAAACTTAATTGAACTTTTCTGAGGTTTGACTCTTAAGAGAACTTTCTATCCAACAGAGAATTGTCTTGGTAATTGCTTTGCATCCTTATAACTCTTTTATCTATCATTGGCTTCTACCATTCTTTTTCTGATCAACTTAACTTTCTCTTGCATTTCAACTACCATTTCTGGTCTAATGCTAATCCTATCTTCTAGCTTATCCTAGCTTATAGGATTTAGACATCTTCTTCCTTACAATGCTTCAAATGGCACCATCTTAATAGCAGAGTGATAGGAGTTGTTGTAAGCAAATTCCACAAGTGGTAAGTATCCCTCCCACTTATATTGCTCATCCATGCAATACATTCACAACAAATCTTCCAAAACTTGGTTAAATCTCTCAATTTGCCCATCGGTTTCAAGATGATAAGCTATACTCACATTGAGTTGAGTCCCTAGCATAAAGAACAAAGTTTGCCAAAACCTTGATGTTATACATGCATCTCTATCCGAGATAATATTTTCAGGGAACCCATGCAATATAAACATCTCTTGCACAAATTTGCGAGCTAACACTGGTGCTCCATCAGTTAAATTGCCTGGTATGAAACATGCTACCTTTGTGAGTTTATCAACCACAACTAAAATGCATCATGTCTATTCCTAGACATGGAAAGACCTTGAACAAAATCCATACTTATAACTTGCCATTTCCACTCTGGTACATCATGTGGGTACAACAATCCTCCAAGGTGTTGATGTCCTTCTTTTACCCTCTGGCATTCTAAACAGATTGCTGCAAATCTTGCAGCATCATTCTTCACTCCTTTCAAAATATAAAGAGGTTTAACATCTGCTAGAAGTTTGGTCACTCCCAGATGTCCAAAATATGGTGCGGTATGAACTTCTTTCCATACTAGATCCCTTAATCCAGCTGAATCAAGAACATACATTCTACCTCTAAACCTCAATAGTCCATCTAACTCAAACAGAAACCCATCATACCTTGGATCTCTAGGATTATCCTCCAGAGCCTGCTTAACCTGCTTATAATAATCATCACTAGACAAATTTTGCAACACCAAATCTTGGAAATTTCCACGAATAAAAACAATAGAAGATATATGTCTTCTACGACTCAAAGCATCAACTACTCTATTATATTTTCCTTTGATGTAGTTTATCTCAAAGTCATAGTTAGATATCAATTCTAACCATCTCCTTTGTCAAGCATTCAGATATGGTTGAGAGAAAATATACCTAAAACTTTGATGGTATGTCTTAAGTACAAAAGATTTCCCCAACAGATAGTGTCTCCACATTTTCAAAACATGAGTTACTGCTATCAATTCCAGATCATGTGGTGCATAATTTTTCTCATAAGATTTCAATTTCCTTAACTCATATGCTATAAATCTCCCATCTTGCATAAGCACTCCTCCTAATCCTTCTCCTGAGGCATCTGTAATTACCTCACATTGTCCTTCGGGGTCAGGAACTTTCAAAATTGGAGCTGAAGTTAACTTTTCCTTTAAGAGATCAAATGCATCTTGACATTTGTCTATCCATTCAAATCTCTTTCCTTTCCTTTGTAGGGAAGTGACTGGACTAGAAATACTAGAGAAATTTAGAACAAACTTTCCATAATAGCCAGCCAGACCCATGAAACTATGCACTTCATGCACATTTGTAGGTACAAGCCAGTCCAGAATAGCTGTGAGTTTTTTAGGATCCATAGATATTCCATTAGCAGATATAATATGCCCTAGATATTGAATCTTCTTCTAGAAGAATGTACACTTTGACAATTTTCCATATAACTTATGATCGTTGCAAAACCAATTGCAAATGCCGATGATGTTCTTCTTCATTCTTAGAGTAAATGAGTATGTCATCCAAAAAGACTAGAACAAACTTGTCTAAAAAATCTCTGAATACACTGTTCATGAGATTCATGAATGTGGTAGGGGCATTTGTCAAAACAAATGGCAACACTATGAACTCAGTGCCCATATCTAGTTCTAAAAGTTGTCTTATGAATATCCTCATCTTTCAGTCTTAACTGATGATATCCTGATCACAAATCAATCTTTGAAAATATGGTAGCTCCACACATTTGATCAAAGAGATCATCAATACATGGAAAAGGATGTTTTTTCTATACCGTTGCTTTATCAAGCATACGATAATCTATACATAACCAAAGGGTTCCATCCTTCTTCTTGACAAAAATAGCTAGAGCACCCCAAGGTGAAACACTGGGTCTGATCAAGCCTTTTGCCAACAATTCTTGTAATTGGGCTTTCAATTCCATTAACTCCGTACTTGTCATATAGTAGGGTGCTTTTGATATAGGCTCAGATCCTAGTTTAATATCAATTGCAAAATCAAAAACCCTCTTGGGAGGCAATCCTGGAAGTTCTTTTGGAAACACATCCCGAAAATCTTGAAGTAAGGGATACTTTTCTCCAAAAGTTGGAAGTTCTTTTGTATACACTAGCTTATTGTCTCATATTATTTCAAGTTGTGGACTTCCTCGCATACATCAGTGATAAAGACTTATTTGCAGAATTTTACAGGTAAATTTCCTCAGAAATGCTACAAGTTCGTTAACATTTCTTTCATGAATTATGTCGAGAAAAGATAATGTAATTTGTTTCTTTCTTACTTCTATGTACCATGCAATTGGTTTTCTTCTTACATATCTTTCTTAAACTGCATGGGAGAAACCGCCTCACGTAAACCACTCTACTTAAATATCATCCACTTCAATGATCAAACAGTCAACAGCAATTTTACACCTCATTCACAATAAAAAGCGGTAAATATTTGTCCTATTTTTATTGGCCAAAATTGACCTTTGACTGTTGAAGTAGATGATATTTAACAACAGCCCACGTAAACAGCTGGCACATTGTGTGCTGACTGTTTATAGTAAATTTCAACCTCTGAATTTGTCGACACAAAGCACAGACAGTTTCAGTCGACGTGCATCTACAACCTATTTATAGAATGAAGAGTAATCTTTCATGGAAAAGGTTTGAAATCTGATATAATATTTTGTTTATTTTTTCAGTTATTGGTGCAAACCTACCTTTCAGCCTGCTTGCTTGTCCTATATATAACTGCAAACAAAACATTCAGATGACCTATGTGCAAGTTGATGGCAATTATGGTTTTAGCTAAAATAGTTGGTAGTATGACCATTGTTGAAACTGGTTTAAAAATTCCGTCATTGCATCTGCCACAATTTTATGATTAATGTAAACATTTCAAAGGTTTGTGAGATAAAATCAAAGCTGCAATAAGTGCTTGCTTTTGTTGCATAGTAATTCAGAGGTTTGTGAGATAAAATCAGAGCCGCAATAAGTTCTTGCTTTTGTTCCATAGTAACTTAATCATTTGAAGTGTGACAATTTTTTAAAATTGTACATTAAATTGTGCAAACATTCTGAGTTTTTCTTTCTTTTGTTCCACAGTAACCTAACCATTTGAAGTGTGACAATTTTTTAAAATTGTACATTAAATTTTGCAAACATACTGAGTTTTTCAAGCATTTGATGACTTGACAATGTTCTGCTCCTCATAGTTGAGTTGCAAAAACATCCATGGTGACTACATCATTGATGGTTTGAATGAGATCTATGTCTTAGTAGAAAGTTTATGGAAGATTCAAGCACTAGAACCTTCATGAAAATTTCCTAGGAACTCATCAACAGGATCTTGCACATGTTGCTCCTGTTGACTAATTCCTGTATAGGATTTACTCTCCAGTAGATGGAATTAGCAATACCAGTTTATGACTTGAGGAGGACTAATTTAATTGGGTAATTCATGACGTATTGCAGTCAAATGTTTTTAATGTGAGGTTGTGGGGAACAATCCAATGTGCTTTTTTCATCATGTTGAACTACAAAAGTTATTATATAGACCATGGTATACCATATTAGATGCCTTCAAATTTGAAGTCTTGATGTGTGTTGGGATACTTTTATTTGTTGACATTGCAAGAAGAAGCTTGCACGTAGAATTATGTTTGATAAAAGTGCAAATGATGATCATGAAAGAAGCATATTGAAAAAATTGAAGCAATAGTTTGGTGGCCATTTTACTTCTAAAATGGAGGACATGGTATGCTACATCTGCCTAAACAAGAAAATTCCAAGGCATGTTTCTTATCAATAAACTTCATTTTACTGTATGCAGTGTAAAAATCTATGTGCTTGTGTGTAGGTTAAAGACTTAACGTTAGCAAAGGAGAACTGAGGGCATTTTGAGGATTATCTTAATGAAAATCCCCATGCACATTCTAGAATAGACTTGACTGTGACAGTTTTGACAAACAGGTTTTGGCTAAGTTACAGATCATTGGATCTTAATCTGCCTGCTGAAATGGTATGCCTCTTTTTATACAACATAGCTCTTAAACGTACCTATCTCAGCAGCTTGGCTTATTGACTTTTGCAACTGCAATATAGGTAAAGTGTGTAGAGGTGTTTAAGGAGTTCTATCAGATAAAGACAAAGCATAGAAAGCTTACATGGATATATTCTCTGGGTACTTGTAATATTAATGGGAAGTTTGACCCTAAGCCTATGGAACTTGTTGTTACTACTTACCAGGTAATTGCCTCTTTGGTTGGTTACTGTCAGTTGGATTCTTTGATTCAATTATGATATATTTTGACAGTTAATTTAACATAAAATTACATTATAGGTCATTTCCTACTAGAGTTAATATTGTAAATTCCTAATTTCAGTATCTTGTTAAGAATTAGCTGGATAGGATAAGTTAAAGCAATGTTAATGTCATGGTTAATCTTTTTGACCCTACATTGATCCTTTCCAATAGTTCTACGAATACACTTATTTCAACTTACACTTTCTTTGTTTAAAGGAAAACTGTATGACAATTGAACAAATCATGTTTATCAGTATCACTTTCCTTGATATTTGTAGAATTCAATTTTGTTGTTGTTGTTGTTAAGTAATCTACTATGTGATCATGATATACAGGCATCAACACTGTTGCTTTTCAATGCGTCAGAAAGGCTATTTTATTCAGAAATTAAGACTCAGTTGAAATTGACAGATGAAGATATTGTCAGATTGCTACATTCTCTTTCATGTGCAAAACATAAAATTCTCAATAAAGAGCCAAACGCAAAAACTATGGCACAAACAGATTACTTCATATTCAATTCAAAGTTCACTGCTAAGATAAGGAGAATTAAGGTTTGAACTCTAATACAACAATTGTATACCACTTTCTTTGTTTGTTTTAACAACAAATGATGTGTGTGGAAATGCTCATGGTAAATGGTTTCTACATGATTGCAGATTCCACTACCACCAGTGGATGAGAAAAAAACAAAGTGATCGAGGACGTGGATAAAGATAGATGTTATGCAATTGATGCATCAATTGTAAGAATCATGAAGAGTAGAAAAGTTTTAGCTTATGAGCAGCTTGATATGGAGTGGTTGAGCAACTTGGATGAATGTTCAAGGTGAATTGTTGATTGGATGCTGAATATATTGCTACATTAATGTAGCAGAATGAACTAATTTGCTTATGAATAATGCTGTTTAAAAAAAAATATATGGTTAAATTTAGTAAAGTAACAGCATTATTCATAAGAAAATTAGTTCATTCTGGTACATTAATGTAGCAATATATTCAGCATCCAGTCAAGTATTCACCTTGAACATTCCTCCAAGTTGCTCAAGGCACTCCATAACAAGCTGCTCATAAGCTAAAACTTTTCTATTCTTCATGATTCTTACATTGACGCATCAATTGCATAACGTCTATCTTTATCCATGTCCTTGATCACTTTTTTTCCCTCATCCACTGGTGGTAGTGGAATCTGCAATCATGTAGAAACCATTGACCATGTGAATTTCCACACACAATCATTTGTTGTTAAAACAAACAAACAAACTGGTATACAATTGTTGTATTAGAGTTCAAACCTTAATTCTCCTCATCTTATCAGTAAACTTTGAATTGAATTCGAAGTAATATGTTTGTGCCACAGTTTTTGCGTTTGGATCTTTATTGAGAATTTTATGTTTTGCACATGAAAGAGAATGTAGCAATTTGACAATATCCTCATTGATCCAATTCAACTGAGTCTTAATTTCTGAATAACTCAGCCTTTCTGATGGATTGAAAAGCAACAGTGTTGATGCCTATATATCATGATCACATAGTAAATTACTTAACAATAAAAAAAATGAATTCTACAAATATCAAGGAAAGTGATGCTGATAAACATGATTTGTTCACTTTTCAGATTGATGTTAGTGCCATTCTATAACCCACCAATTACAGTTTTCCTTTAAACAAAGAAAGTGTAAGTTGAAATCAGTGTATTTGTAGAACTATGGAAAGAATCAATGTAGGGTCAAAAAGATTAACGATGACATTAACCTTGCTTAACTTATCCTATCCAGCTAATTCTTAACAAGATACTGGAATCAGGAATTTACAATATTAACTCTTGTAGGAAATGACCTATAATGAATTTTATGTTAAATTAATCGTCAAAATAAATCATAATTGAATCAAAGAAGCCAACTGACAGTAACCAACCAAAGAGGCAATTACCTGGTAAGTAGTAACAACAAGTTCCATAGGCTTAGGGTCAAACTTCCCATTAATTTTACAAGTACCCAGAGAATATATCCATGTAAGCTTTCTATGCTTTGTCTTTATCTAATAGAACTCAAACACCTCTACTCATTTTACCTGTATTGCAGTTGCAAAAGTCAATAAGCCAAGCTACTGAAATAGGTATGTTTAAGAGCTATGTTATATAAAAAGAGGCATACCATTTCAGCTGGCAGATTAAGATCCGATGATCTGTAACTTGGCCAAAACTCGATTGTCAAAACTATCACAGTCAACTCTATTCCAAGATGTGCATGAGGATTTTTATTAAGATAATCCTCAAAATGTCCTTGGTTCTCCTTTGCTAATGTTAAGTCTTTAACCTACATACAAGAACATAGATTTTGACACTGCGTCCAGTAAAAAGAATTTTATTGATAAGAAACATGCAGTGGAATTTTCTTGTTTAGGCACATGTAGCATATCATGCCCTCCATTTTAGAAGTAAAATGGCCACCAAACTGTTCCCAACACATATCAAAAGCACATTGGATTGTTCCCAACAACCTCACATTAAAAACATTTGACTGCAATACGTCATCATTTGCCCAATAAAATTAGTCCTTCCCAAGTCATAAACTGGTATTGCTAATTCTATCTACTAGAGGGTAAATCCTATACATGAATTAGTCAACAAGAGGAGCAACATGTGCAAGATCATGTTGATGAGTTCCTAGGAAATTTTCATGAAGGTTCTAGTACTTGAATCTTCCATAAACTCTCTACTAAGACGTAGATCTCATTCAAACCATCAATGATGTGGTCACCATGGATGTTCTAGGTGCAACTCAACTATGAGGAGCAGAGCATTCTCAAGTCATCAAATGCTTGAAAAACACAGTATGTTTGCATAATTTAATGTACAATTTTAAAAAATTGTCACACTTCAAACGGTTAGGTTACTATGGAACAAAAGCAAGAACTTATTGCAGCTCTGATTTTATCTCACAAACCTCTGACATGTTTAAAGAGGTTGCCCATTGCCACTATCATAAGGATTCTTACTGTTTGAAAAATAAGCAGTGCAGAATTGAAATAAGCAGTGAAATAACAATAATTCACACAAAATAGAAAATACAGATTTATGTGGAAAACCTGGTAATGTACCAGGAAAAAACCACAGGCAAAGATCTCTTAATTTTATTCTCAGAAGAAAATTCATTGTTACAAAAAAAAATTCTCATGCCTTTGCATTCAAGCTCGACTAACTTAAATAACCAGGAAAAAAATACATGCAAAAACAAATCCTTTCGGAAGAAAGATTTCCATGCATAAAAGTGCAAGTGACACTTCCGCATGCAATTCTACATGGTGAACATGTGTCATATGGCCAAAAAAAAATTCAGCAAGGCCAATAGGGGGACTAAGAAGCCCCCTGCTACCCCTTTCCATTCAACCTTCGGTTGCATATTGCCTTGGCCATCAGTCCCACTCGGCAGATATGTCAAGGCACTGTCGTGGTACTCATTGTTGACTACTCATCACTACTGGATATAATTGTTGGTGCATAACTCCATGAGTTAACACTAACTCAATCATAGTTAGGCGACTTATAGCACATGCCAATTGACATTTTCAACTTGGTGAGTCATTTGTAATAGGTGTCAATAGACTTGACACATTGCCTCTATTTCCTAGGGTAGTTACGCTATACTCTTGCTTTGAATATCACCACCTATCATTGTTTTGTAGAGAGTTGGGTATGCAACCTTTACTATTTATACCTGTTATTTGTTAATACAAATGTTCATTCCCACTTGTAATCTTGTGTTTGATAGTCTTTCCATGATCTTGGTTCTCACATGTTATCAGAGCACTGTGGTCAACATCAAATCTTGTTTGCTCATTGTACGAATCGGGTTTGCATCTCTGTGTTTTTGCTTTGTTTCAGTTGTTTTCTATTTAACATTTCTGTGTACTCTTATTGTCTTCAAACACCCACATAGGGTAGTGTGGATCCTTGCTTGCAAGCGCCACACAGGCTGTATTGGCTAAATTTATTTGAAAGCTCACAGATGACATCTAGAGTGGCCATATAGGCTATTTTTTACAGGCATTGAGAAGAGGCTCCAAAAGCCGAAATAGAGATAGTCCTGAGCGGCCACATCATGGTAGTAACCAAGGTGGTTATTACATCATGCCTTCACATTCAAGCTCAACTAACTTAAATAACCATGAAAAAATACATGCAAAAAATAAATCCTTTCTGAAGAAAGATTTCCATGCATAAAAGCACGAGTGGCAACTTCTACATGCTATTGCGTGAGCTCATCAAGCCAGATGTTGATTTGTGTTGAAGTTGGATAGAAAGATAGTGATACAGAAATTAGAGAAAGATTTTTTTTTGCATCCTAACATTCATCATTGCTAGCGAAGTTGGTAAGAAATATAATGAGAGTAATTTGCTACCATTTAATTGAACACCATGGTCATTCATTTCTGTCAGAGGCACTTTTGCACAATTCCAATATTGTAAGCTTGCTATTATTAAATTTGGTATAGAAACAAAATAGAAAAGCAATATTAAAGATTTACATTGTGAATGATAACAAAAATAAGTTGGAATTTCATTATGTTCAACCATATGATATTACATTCAATATATTGGTTTTATAAAGCCATTATTCTCTTGTGTACAAACTACTCAGGGGAATAATCTCCCACCAACTACCTAACAACTGACTTATTGCTTGTAAACCTTAATTTTCTAACAACTATAGAATAACTAATTTCAACAATGCAAAGAGCATAGAAATATTCTTCATAAAATGCATTGGACCTCACTTTTAACATTGCATAGCATGCAGTCAATTTAATTTACAATTTCAATGCACATACCATCATTCCTCTCATGCAGTTTAAGAAAGATATTTAAGAAGAAAACCAATTCTAATATTGTGGGTTGAATATAATTTTTCTATAAGAATATTAATTTCAATAGTGCAAAGAGCATGGAAATATTCTTCGTAAAATGCACTGGCCCCACGCTTAACATAGTGTAGTATGCTATTGTTTTAATTTCTGATTTCAGTGGACTTGCCACTTTCTCCCATGCAGTTTAAGAAAGATATGTAAGAAGAAAACCAATTGCATGATACATAGAGCTGAGAAAGAAACAAATTACATTATCTTTGTTTTTTTTTGAAAGAAAAGAGGGTAGAGGGACCCCTTAGACCAATAGATATTAAAAAAATTATAAACGTAATTACAGTGGCACACGTCAAAGCCATACAAAGGAGCTAGAAAGCAATAAACACCTAAACCTAAAAATAGGCCAGCCAACTCATGGCATAACCTTATCAGTAAGAGCACACAGATTCAAGCACACACGCATAGGTCAGGGCTGCTATCATAAACAATGATAGCATTAATAAAGCCCCATCTGTCTATCAGAAACAATGATGATGGAAAACAAAGGCTAGTATGCTCAGATCCCACAAGCAATCTTTCCATTGGCAAAAAGTCAAGCTAAGATCTTTTGAAGACTTGGACATGTCAGGGCATTAATAGTCCCCATTAACAAACCCCATCTGCCTATCTAATACAGAGAAGACGTAAAAACCAAAGGCATGCTCGGATCCCATAGGCAATCTTCCCGTTGGCAAAAGGACAAGCAGAGACCTTTTGAACACTTAGACATGACAGAAGCAGTGACTCCATCCTAATTGCCTCCAGCCCATCCTATATGCCTTAAATAGGCACCCACTGCAATAAAGGAGTGAAGGTGTCAAACTAATTGACAGAAAGGAAAAAACCAATCAAATAATCTGCCTGGCCAGCTCAACTTAAGAGGGGAACGTAGCCTTCATATCATCTTTTAGGAGGTTGCACACGTGGCTATTCTAACTAAGCTGGGCTGGAATCAAAATCTCTGCAGCCGTGGTGTGATCTATTGCCATGTTGGCAAGTCCATCCGCAACCTTATTACCTTCCCTCAGAGTGTGCGAAAACCTAAAGTCCTCAAAAGTTTTAAGAAAGGGAAAAGCCTGTTGTAGTATATAATTTAGCTTCTAGTTGGCCAAGCCTTTAGCTTTCAGGGTGTTCATAATAATTATAGAATCACCTTCTATCCATAGATGCTTAACTTGAAACATTGCCACCAATTGCAACCCATGCACCAGAGCCCAAACTTCAGCTTCATTATTTGTCCCTATTGGGATCTTTGTTGCTTTAGCAGCTAATAGATTGCCATCCTCTCTTCTAAGGACACACCCCATGCGTGAGACTCTAGGGTTGCCCCTACACGCACCGTCAAAATTTAATTTAATGAATGGGGATGTAGGCGGTATGCATTTAACCTTCTCTCTGGAGACCGATGGAACTCTTGCCACAACTAAACCTCCTATGTTGGCTCTATCCAGCAACTTCCACTTTTTGAAGACAATGGAGTCCCATTTGGACCAATTCAAATTTCTATTTTTTAAGTTTCTCTGAGATAGCTGCCTCAATCTTGCCACAAACTATCTTCAATGACGAGGCTTCTTTTTTGAAAATTTGGCAATTCCTTTCCCACCATATGAGCCACACTACTAGAGAAGGACCTAGCTCCCAAATGCAAGCAAAGAATGAATCTAAGAAAAGAAGAGGCTAGTTTTTAAACATAAGAACTAGAGAACTAGAGAGGGGGGAGGACCAATTCAGCATATGCATAAACCATAACCAGCATTCTCTATTGAATGGGCACTGTAAAAGCAAGTGGTCCACCAATTCTTCTTCTTTCCCGCAAAGGGTGCAAAGAAAATTTGGACCAAAGCCTAACCTTTTGATTCTGTCACCTGTAAGAATTTTGTTATTGATTGCCAACCAAGAGAACGCTCCAGCTTTCGGCAACACTAATTTACTCCAGCATAAAATCAACGGCTAGTCTACCATCAACTTTTCATTGACTAATCTATACCCCCAACAAAATGGTATTACAAAAAGAATGATGCAGTGGCATCCCGTTTCAACCAATTTTGGATTGCATCTTTTAGTTTTTGGGTTTTGCACCTTTTGTCACCCATATATTAGTAATTTGTTTGCTATTTCTGTCATCTGTTGCTGAGGCATTAAATTGCTATCGGGAGTTCGTGGTAGCCAGTTAACTGCAGATTTTAGAAATAAAAGCCTTAGATTGTGCATTGGAAAGAATGGACCAATATAGAAAAAGCATTAAAAAAAAAAACTCCAATTATATCTTTGAGGTCGTGCTGAAGGGAATAACGCTTCTTTTCTCTGAATGCGTTGTGGTCTCATTATTTTGGCATCTCCATTTTTCTTGTGGCTGCGACTGGTTGAATTTATTTCCGCTGCTGAATGTGGGCAGTCCATGGTGGCTTCATGGAGGTGATTCTAATGGTTCCTGGATGTGTCGGTTACTTGGAGGAGCATATAAAGTATCTAAGCTTGATAGAATGAGGGGGAGGAAGAAAAACAGTGGAAGGTGATAATGGAAGTAGAGTAAAAGAGCGATGAAGGAGTTCGATGGTGAAGGGACGGGTGTGTTAGTGTAGTTCGTAGGAAGGTTGATTTATGCACATAATAAGGCCAATCATAGCAGGCATTAGAAATGTACTTCTTGTTTGGTTGAAGAGTAAGGGAAAACAAAATATAATAGTCTCAGTTAGAGAGAGAGTCATAGAGAATTGTTGGGATAGAGGGATGAGTCTTGGTATAGAGGCTGATGCACAAACAAATGCAATTCATGTTTTGATAAATCAAGGGAATTTCTAAGTGAAGTCACGGCTTTGATATGAACTCAATGATTTCAATACTTCTTTGAAACTGATCATTTCATTCTTCTGTCGTTATTCCCGCATATGGATTTGATTTTTGTTTCCTATAAATGGGTTTTAATATGAATCAATGAAATTCTTCCATCAAGGGATCTCAAAGCAAAAAATGTGTTTAGGACTGGTTCCATCAAGTGGTATCAGAGCCCTAAAAAGATCTGGGCAATAAGAGTTTGATGTAGGTTTTGATAGTTTGATGTTTTTAAGAAACCTAGAGTGTTATGTGTGTTTGGATAGTTAATGGGTTGTAGAAGAAACCTAGAGTCCCAAAATATCTAGGCAGTGAGAACTATGTGTGTTCCTAATTTTGATGGGTTTTGTGTATGAGTGTTATGGTCTAATGAATGTTGTAGAGGCAGAAGATCACTAGCATGGTGGGAAATATGGACATGAGAATTGCTGATTAATATAGTAACAAGAAAGGAGAAGCACCAAAAGACTAGGTAGAGAGGAAAGAGAGAAGCCTTAGTTGAGGTGCAGAGGTGTTTTGTTGTGTGTGAACAAGTCACCGAAGGAGAGGTAGTTTGCACTTGGAGATTGAATAAGAGAAATGGATTTTTGTGTAAGAAAACCTATGATAATCCCATATTGGAATAGATATTGGGATGAAGTAGAAAGAAGAAGGTACCGAGAGGGATTGGAAGAGATCTCGAGAAGAATGGAGATCTTGGAAAAGATTTATTTTCCTGACAAGGTTGTGACTGCACAAAGCAGACAAGGAGAGAAGAAGAAAGTTTTCATGGCACCTGAGGAGACATCATGGTCTCTTGATTTATTTTCTAATGATTTGTTTGAAGTTGTGAATACAGATGTGAAAAAGACTAAGGACAAGCCTTTGGAGGCAAAGAAAGAAGGGGCAAGAAGAGAGCCCGTCAATGGAGTTGGAGATAAGAGAAAAATAAGTCAGATTGCAACAATAGATGAGAAAAGACAGTTTGTACCTAAAGGTGGAAAGAGGGCTGATCAAGAAAAGAAGAAAGCCTGTGAAGAAAGGGAGTTGGCAAGACATGCAACCAAGAATATTTGCAAATTGGGGCAGCAAACCAATGACAAGGTAAAAGTTCATTTTGATTGTGTAAGTGGTAATGGAAATGTAGATGTGCAAGTTCAAAAGGAAAAGGGTAAATTAGTAGATCATGGGTATATAATCCCATCTTGGCAAAAGAAATCAATTGTTGATGTGCAACAAAGAGGAGTGGTTTGTATTAACTTTTGTGATAGAAAAATAACATCAAGGGTAGAAGAAGTTGACAGCAAGAAAGCTAAGGATGTTGATGAGGACTGCAGATAGTTTGTAGATTTTCAGAAGTGTGAAGTCGATCCTGTTGATGTTCAAGGTAATTCTGAGTTCAATGCTATAGTTCATGTTGCTAAAGATGATAAATATAATGAAGATGAAAAGAACAACATGTTTGCAAAAGAGGATGAGCAACTGGATGTGTAGAACAGTTCGAAGGCAAATTTGGAAGGTGAAAAGGTGATTACAGTAGAGAAAGAAAGTGTAGAAGGTTCAATGAAAGAACCAGATGATGTAGAAGAGGCAAAAGACTTATTGTTACTTGATCACATTGTGGTCGTAAAGATTCTAGAGGTAATTTCATTTGCACAGAGCAAAGATAAGGTTTTATTTTCATTTGAGATGATGTCCGTAGATGATTATGATGATGAGTCAGCATGGTGGAGATTTGGAGTTGATAAGGAGAATCAAAGGTGGAAACATGCACAGAGGGAAAGAAGTCGACAAATGCAGATAACAAAATTTCAAAGGCAACAATACAAGCGTGGAAGTGCAGAGTTAATGAATTGGAAAGCGAGGAAAAAGAAAAGAGGAATTGTAGACCTCATGAGCAGGAGGTCATGAATTTTTTTTCTGCCTGGGAGTCTGATGCAGTGGCATCCCGTTTCAACCAATTTTGGATTGCATCTTTTAGTTTTCAGGTTTTGCACCTTCTGTCACCCATATATCAGTAATTTGTTTGCTATTTCTGTCATCTGTTGCTGAGGCATTAAATTGCTATCGGGAGTTCATGGTAGCCAGTTAACTGTAGATTTTAGAAATAAAAGCCTTAGATTGTGCATTGGAAAGAATGGACCAATATAGAAAAAGCATTAAAAAAAAAACTCCAATTATATCTTTGAGGTCGTGCTAAAGGGAATAACGCTTCTTTTCTCTGAATGCGTTGTGGTCTCATTATTTTGGTGTCTCCATTTTTCTTGTGGCTGCGACTGGTTGCATTTATTTCCGCTGCTGAATGTGGGCAGTCCATGGCGGCTTCATGGAGATGATTCTAATGGTTCGTGGATGCGTCGGTTACCTGGAGGAGCATATAAAGTATCTGAGCTTGATAGAATGAGGGGGAGGAAGAAAAACGGTGGAAGGTGATAATGGAAGTAGAGTAAAAGAGCGATGAAAGAGTTCGATGGTGAAGGGACGGGTGTGTTAGTGTAGTTCATAGGAAGGTTGATTTATGCACATAATAAGGCTGATCATAGCAGGCCGTTAGAAATGTACTTCTTGTTTGGTTGAAGAGTGAGGGAAAACAAAATATAATAGTCTCAGTTAGAGAGAGAGTCATAGAGAATTGTTGGGATAGAGGGATGAGTCTTGGTATAGAGGCTGATGCACAAACAAATGCAATTCATGTTTTGATAAATCAAGGGAATTTCTGAGTGAAGTCGTGGTTGTGATATGAACTCAATGATTTCAATACTTCTTTGAAACTGATCATTTCATTCTTCTGTCATTATTCCCGCATATGGATTTGATTTTTGTTTCCTATAAATGGGTTTTAATCTGAATCTATGAAATTCTTCCATCAAGGGATCCTAGAGCAAAAATGTGTTTAGGACTGGTTCCATCAAAGAAGGAACTGTACCATTATGGAAATGGCATGAAGTATGTTGAAGTCAAAAAAACCTTCCTAATCGTTATTGGGGAGAATCGGTGGCAACAACAATATACATCTTGAATCGAAGCCCCACAAAGCAGTTCAAAACATCACTCCAAAGGAGGAAGTTTGGGGTGGTCACAAGACTTATGTGGCTCATCTCAGTGTATTTGATTGTCTAGCACATGTTCATATTCTAGTTCAGAAGTGGAAGAAGTTGGATGCAAAATCCCAACTTTGTATCTTTGTGGGATATTTTAATGCGACTAAAAGTTATAGATTTTATAATCTTGACACAAAGCAATGGGTTGTGAGTTGGGGTGTGGTTTTTGATAAAGGGTGAGTATGACAATGGCAAAAGGGTGTACAACAATAAACACTTGTAATTATGAACATAGAAGATGATAGTGTTCCTCCTCTAGCCACAAGCTCAAGTGAAAGTTCAAGCTCCAACATTAGCTCAAGTTTGAGTTCTCCAAGCTCAAGTTCACCAAGTTCTTCTAATAGCTCAAATTTAGATGATAGTTCTAATCCAACATCAAGTCCAAGCTCTTCAAAAAGGGTACAAACTTTAAATAAAATTTATCAGAGGACTACAAATATAAATCTAGTTGTTCATTTTGCTTTGCTTAGTCAAATTCAAGTTGAACTCTCTATGTATGAAGAAGTAGTAAAAGAGAAAGTATGGATTAATGCTATAAATGAAGAGATGAAAGCAATAGATAAAAATAATACATGGGAATTAGTGCAGCTTCCAAAAGATAAACAAGTCATTGGTGTCAAATGAATTTATTAGGTAATTTATCTTTAGATTTAGAGCTGCTTTTTAACTTCAGACAGTCTGCTGAAAAACACTATACATATAGTACTATGTTCGCTGTTTTAACTATGAGTGTGTAATGAACATCAGATTCAGATTTTGAGAATTATTAATACAGTGCTTTGTTTATGCTTATGGTGAATGTTCATCCGTTGAGCAGTACATAAATTTCATTTAATATTCAGTTCAATATTTATTCTTGCCGTTAATAATCCTAGTAGTAGTATAGTGTAAGTGTTGTTTATATTACCTTCAATGTCAAACAATCAATAAAACCTTCCAACATGTGGACTTTTGCTACACCTTCACAAAAGTACAGCAATTTGGAAGTTCTTGGCCATTATCTTTATGCCAACAGTTACATAAAGTGTGTGCACCCGCATTTCAGCCAGACAAGATCTGTAATAACTTTCTACCCAGGATCTCACACAATTCACATATAAGTAGTATTTAGAAAATATTTTAATCCACATAGGAGATTTGATAGCTGTAATAGATGATCCATGCTGGACATTTAGTGTAAGAGGTGCACTTTCCAAGACTTTTCAACTCTTAAAGTTAAACCATCCAGTGTATGTGAAAATATGTTTGTTAAGATTAATGTATTGCATTAACTGGAATGAGGTGAGCAAAAACTTTGGGAAATCAACCGCAAAAATGATAGAATAAAATATAAAATGCGTGCTCACCACATTTCTTCATCCATTTGTGGAGATGAATAGCTTTAGTAGGCATCTCCAAAGCAGACATTAAACTCTGAAGTGTAAGAATAAATATTGAAACTCTAAAATGTAAGAAAACAAAATTAAGAGGTTCATTTGCCCACTTCTTTAGCTATATGGGGAGATAAATGGCTTTACTTGGAGTTAACAAAGAAGACTTTTTAGAATATTAGCAGCCATTAATATTCGTTTCATGTTGAGAAATAATTGATATTTTGGGCATAAAAGGAGACTAATCAAAAGGAATTTACTAAGGATGTTGAAGGCCCGCATCTCAAACTAATCATATTCAAAGTGCGCCCGCAAAGCAGACTAATCACAAATTATATTAAATCACTGTTATAATCCGGTCTAATAGACGATTATTTTCCCTCCAGGTGTAACTACACAAACCCACAAAACTAGTACAATTACTACCTAAAAAAGTGATGGAACATAGATCACAGGCTAGTAAAAAATAAATCGGAGCTCTAGAAAATAACTGACCATCGTAGTGATATACCCTTCAAAAGATTCGCTGTATCTGTTATAGAGTTGCTGCGAATAATTGTGTGGAGACTTCTGTGTACACATGTTATAAACAGTACTGTATATCCAGTTAAGAATAGCAATAGCTATGTATTGTAGACATAATGTTTCCACAGTCATTAGTAACCCACATTAAACTATCAAAAACAAATCATAAAGGATACGTATAAAGCTCTGCGTGCTCCTCGAAATTGAATTGCTGCTCAGGAAGCCCTTCCAGGATGTTAATGAGCTTCTTGATTCCTTTCTGCACGAATTCCCACCCTTGTTCAAGCTCTGGTTTTGCTCATTATTGCTCCCAATATCATACACAACCTGAATGAGGAAGACAAAAGCATCACTAAAACTATAGAGAAACCCAAATAGCAAACCACCGCTAGAATTACACAGTTGAGGAAAACAAAAGCCAAAAACACTAGAATTATGTAGAATTATACAGTTGACGAAAACACTAGCAAAACAAATCAATTGTCACAACAAATCCAGATCCAATTCCATATCTAGCAGAGATTGGTAAATCCAATTCCATATCCCAAAACCTGAGATCCAGGAGAGGCGTATTTCAGGAGGTCCAGGATTTGAATTCCGTTGCGATGAAAAATTTAGTTAGGGTAAGTAAATAATTAGGGTAAATAAATAACTTATGGAAGATCCGGCGCCGCGTTCCTTTGTTCACGTAATCACAATACATATGATTGGAGACTGAAACAATAATAACAATGGAGTTATTTATTTGTCAATTGTCGGTCTATATATAATAAAGACAATAAAGGCAAACCAATATCTGACTCATCAAAGTCATCTGAGCCGCTAATATTTTTTATTTGCCATTTGCCGTTTTTGGTGGACGCTAAAATTCCTTGCGAACGATTAAACCCTAAATATTATCGCTGGATATTGCGTGGATGTAGGAAAATAATAATGGGAGAGTTATCTTTATTGGTTTAGACGTCTTTTTATTATTTAATGTAGATTTTTCCATTCATATTTCCCATTGTTTTTGTTTTTTAATGGGGTCTTTCGTTACATGACACAAGTGGATGACTATTGAAAGCCATTTCTAAAGGACCTGTCATTCCTACCTATAGAAAGCATATATATATTTGTAAGAGATTAATGTTTGAGAGAAGGATGTTAGTACTTAGAGTTGGAGTGGGTATGCCATAGGCAAATTAATGTTAAAGAACTTGTTAATTTCTTTTTAAGGTATGTTATGCTATGTTAATAATAAGTATAATAATTAATTTTGAATAATTAATGATGAGAGTTAGAATATTAATAAATTTGATAATTTGTAATAATTATATGTAAAAATAAAAATAGAACTAATGGTATTTAGTTTTTATTATTTTATCTATATTTTAAAAATAGTATTATATTATAAATTGTATAATTATATTACATATTTAATTGTAATTTAATTATATTTATTTTATATATAATATATAATGTGTATTATAACAATACATATACTGTAAATTATTTAATATACTTTTAAAATAATAATATATTGTAATATGGTAAATTTATATTTTAATATTTAATATTTCAAAATATTTGTTATTTTATTAATTATATATAAAAAGAGACGATCTAATAAAAAAAGAGAGAGGGTGTGGTCAAAGTACAGAGATGGTCTAATAAAAAGAGAGAGAGGGTGTGGTCAAAGTGCCTATTTGACAAGGTTCAAAGAGATAAAAACAATAAAATAATAAGATAGAAAGAGATTAATAAGGTAGAAGGGAGGAAAAAAAAAGGAAAAAAAAAAGTGAGAGAGAGGAGGGGTCAAAGGGAAAAATATGTATATAGTAAATAGAAAGAGATCAAGTATTAAAATAAAATAAAAATCAAAGTAGAACCATTAGAGTAGGAAAATAATAAAAGACTTAAATTAATTAGTAAGGGGAAAGAAAATTAAATTAAACTAAATACAAATATATAAATAAATTGATATTGTAAGTAGAAAATATAAATAAATAAATTAAATTAAATTTTAAAAAAAACTTAAAGTAAAAAAGCGATAAATCAAAGAGAAAGACATAAGAGTATGCAAATAGAGGAAGGGGGATGAGAAGAGAAAAGAGGTCAAAAAAAGATAAAATAAGGACTACTATGCACAAGAGAGAAAATTTGGGAAACAGAGAGAAAGAGCAAGTTGATACAAAGGTATGTATATAATAATTAGTTGGAATTAGAAGCAATAAAATACCAAAAAATCAAAGAAGGAGACAAAAGAGTGAAAAAATAAGGGATAAGAAAAAAGAAGAGATAAAAATAAGACAAAGATTACAATGCCCAAGTGAGAGACAAAAAGAGGGACGAGAGAGAAAGAGCAAAAGAATACCAAGTAGATAATAGGAAGAGAGAGCCCATAAATGAGTACAAATATATGTATTATGTATAGTAAAGGAATATATATGTATAAGGATATGACAAAGTATATATAGAAATATTAATAAAAGAAAAGGACTAGGCTTATATATATAAATATAAGGACTAAGTATATATAGTATAGGAAAGCAAATATATGTATAAATGTGTGTGTGTAAAACTATAAATTACAACACAGGAGTAAGCAAGGAAAAAAGAGGAAAGAGACACAAGAAAACTACAGATGAGAGCATAAAAGAGGAGGAGAAATGGATAAGAGGAAAGTAAGGACAACAAGGCCAAAGAAAGATAGAGCAAGGGTAAACCAAGGGGGGCAAGTGGTGAAAATAGGGGGGAAGGAAGATAGTAAGAAGAGAGGAGATAGATGTTAATTTTAATATTCAGATTCATAGTAAGAAACAATGAAACATAAATGCTCACATAACACACATATACCCTGGGAAAACCTCCCTCTTCGAGGTGAAAAACCCAGCAAGAAAATCTCAGATCTAATTTATATTAAGAGCAGAAACATATTACAACTTTGCCCAACTAAGGCACGAAACATAGATATCAAAATACAACATGAGTTGAACCATCAAACCGTCGAACTGTTGAACTAGTTCAACCATCAGCAGAGCCCTTCACTATTGAACCATTGAACCTATCAAACTGTTGAACTGTTGAACTAGTTCAACCATTGGCGGAGCCCTTCACTATTGAACCTTTGAACCCGTCAAACTGTTGAACTAGTTCAACCATCGGTGGAGCCCTTCACTATTGAACCTTTGAACCCGTCGAACCATTGAACCGTTGAACCTGTCGAACGGTTCAACCAACGGCGGAGCCCTTTCACTGTGCTTGTAGTAGATCGTTGATTTCGCAAAGCAGAATTTGATAAGTGATTGCTGTGGATTGTGACTGCCAGTCACTCTTCATTTATATGAGATTGCACAAATGTTTTGGTGCCAAATTACATATACGTTACATTTGAAATAGGTCCTGACCTATTTGTAATTTTAAGATACATAGAATGGTGAGTTTGCCCAATTGGGGCATGCCTTAATCAGATAATACAATCTGAGATCTCGAAATGCTAAGGCTGGTAGGCCATTCAACATTTTATGACTAGGTTGGTCTCTAGAAGGGATCTGACCTTGCTACCAAAATCAACACTCCCTCTTAGCTAGGGAGGATTCCTTCATAAGGATCAAGTCACATAGTGACTAACATCATGGCTACTCCCATGGATGAAAACATAAGTGCTTATTGTCATCTCCTCATGAGGTTTACCAGATATACTCCCAGAGGGTGAACAAGCACATCATGAAATTTCTCCCATGATATCCACCATACCTACTTGTAGAGGGTGGCTCCACCATGCCTACTCGCAGAGGGTGAAAGAGGGCTTTCACCTCAAACTTCTCCCAGAGAAGAGTGCATTACCACCATGCCTACTTGCAGAGGGTGGATTCACCATGCCTACTCGCAGAGGGTGGAAGATACAGTATAATGTATCACTGATGCTAAGACTCCCTCTCAGCTAGAGCTTCATTCTCCACAACTCCAAGCTTGTCTCGAAAATATGCAAGTTTCACTCGAGCAAGGGGTTTGGTGAGAACATCTGTTGTTTGCTCATCAGTGCTGATGTACTTTAGCTAAATAGCATTCCTTTGCACCATATCCCAGATATAGTGATACTGAGTTTCCACATGCTTTGATCTATCATGAAACACAGGATTGGCAGAGAGCTTCACACAGCTCTGGTTATCACTATGAATAACTGTAGGCTCCCAAGGTTGTCCAAACAAGCCTGCAAGGAGTTTTTGAAGCCACACTACTTCTCGAGATGCCACACAGGCTGCAATATATTTTGCTTCAGCAGCACTCAATGCTACTAAAGACTATTTTCTACTGCACCAGGATATCATGGCGGATCCCAAGCTGAAGCAAACTCCAGAAGTGCTCTTTCTATTAGTGACACTTCCTGCCTAATCAGAATCAGAATAGCCCTCCAAGGTAATGATTGTGTTGGAAGAGTACTTCAATCCATATCCAACTGTACCAAGCAAATATCTCAAGATATGTGATGCAGAGGTATCGGTAGATTTGGTTTGTCCACACAATATACTTAGTCTTCAATGTTTCCTCCAAAAGGATTTCAAAAGTTATGTGACACAAGCCTACACAAGGCTACTTAGGAGATTGACCTAGCCTAGGACCACACCCTAGTGTCCACCCTCACAGGCTATTCAACTCTCATTTGGGGAGTCACTACTCAACCCAAATACAAGCACAAACACCTTCTAGATCACACAACCAATCTACTAATACCTCTACCACAGGATCTTCACACTATACCCAGCATATACTTATCAAGGACATGACCAACATGAGGTCCCTAACCCAAAAACTAAATTATGTACTCTACAGGACAGTGGACATCAAGTTACCATATGACTATCTTATGACAATGCCTAAAGGAGGCTATTTCCTTATAGCCCTTGAGAATGACTAACACAAAGATAACTCCTTGAACCTTCAAAAGGAAATTAAAACACTTTACACATTCCAATACCCATTATCGACTTACACCTACCCTCCAAGTTGCAAAGTCGTACTCTGTCATAGGTTACAATAACAACAAACTGTCTTCTTTTAGGAATGGGCCTAGTTTAAGGGCTTTGTGAAGGAAGTGTATCTAATCCACTTGTTTAGGAGCAACCAAGTACCTACACAGGACTGTTATCATCTGAAAACACCAAATTCATCATTCATTTGATCAAACACTTGACTGTTTTCTACATTTACAATGCTGTCCACCATTTGCAATCTAACTAGTCACTATATAGACTAGTTAGAGTCATGCCAAACACCTTGGAGAGAAGATTGAAACCTTGCAAGCAACAAAAATCATGAAATCTAATATACCTTCTTCCATCCTACTAAAAATGGATGAGATCTTTCAGAGGACAGAAGAGAAATTCCTCATTTTGGCACAAAGCCCTAGTTTGGAGGGTTTCAAAATAGTTTTTGCAAAAGGAGTTGGTTCTCCCTTCACGAGAAATGTCAAGAGCTCTAACTACATGCAAAAGAAAGGTGATTCAAAATGCTAACACATTTTCTAGGTCTTAGACTCCTTTCTATCTGTACCAGGCTGTATTGTATGACTGTCTTCTGAAAATGCAGAAAAAATCTATTTTTTTCTTCAAAAAATTTCTCTCCTTTCATTAACTTTGCATCTAATATAGTTTTCCTACCTATAATAGGCTTGAGAAATGTTTCACCTCCTCCTCCAACCATACATCTGCCCTCCAAAGGTAGAGAATCAATGGAGGTTACATTTGCACAAGAAACCCTATGCTTCCAAAGTGAAAATACATTGAAAATAGACCTTATTAAGACTATATTGGACTAGTTAATCAAAATGAACTAAGTCCTTATTACAAAACATGAGAATGGCTTCCAAAGCCTTAGAGAGAACAAAAATAACAAGACCACAAAACATGACATAGGCAAAAATGACTAAAACTGGGAGCTCCTGCACCATACTCCCCCTGTAGGAAGAACTCAAGTCCCTTGAGTTGCCAATTGTTGAAGTGTCATGCTATGCTTCAAGATATCTTCTTCAGTCATCTAGGTGGCCTCTGAATCAGGAAGATCCTTCCATTTCACCAAGTAGTCTTTATAGACACCTCTCCTAGTCTTCTTGACAACTTTGGAATCCAGAATGCATTCCAACTGCAAAGGTTTGCTTGAAGGCAAATCCTTGATCCAATCAGCATCTTCAGCCACCACATCTAATCCACTTTCACCAGGCAATGGAGGTCTGAAAGGAAAAAGATTACAAACATTGAAAATTGGAGAGATACCCAGGCTGGATGGTAACTCAATCTCATATGCATTTGGACCGAACTTGTGCACAATTTTGCATGGCCCAATCTTCTTCATCAGGAGTTTAGTTGGCTGACCCTTTGGCAACCTTTCTTTCCTTAGATATGCCATAACTAAGTCTCCAAATTTGAATTGCACTTCTCTTTTCTTCAAATCTACCCTTTCCTTGTACTTTGTGACTATTTTTTCTAATTGCAACTTGACTTGATCATGGACTATTTTCATGGAGAAGGCAAACTCTTCACCAAGCGCACTCCTTCTATCTCATCCTTGGAGATCCTTCAGCTCAAGGGGCCCTCTTGGATGAAAGCCATAAAAAACCTCAAAAGGACTTTTACCAGTGCTCCTATTCCTTGAATTATTGTAGGCATATTTAGCTTGACTGATAACCAAGTCCCATGCCAAACTATGCTATTTTGTGAGGCATCTTAGAAGGTTTCCAAGTGATCTATTAACCACCTTAGTCTGACTATTAGTTTGTGGATGGTAGGCTGATGAAAAGGACAACTATGTGCCCAACTTCTTCCACAAGGTCCTCCAGAAGTGACCTACAAACTTAGAATCCCTATCAGTTACAATGGACAATGGTAAACCATGAATTCTTACTACCTCTCTAAAAAACAAACCTGCAACATGAGATGCATCATTTGTGCATTTACATGGCACAAAATGAGCCATCTTGCTGAACCTATCAACAATAGCAAACACTCTATCCACCCCTCTGGCTGTCCTGGGTAACCCAAGCACAAAATCCATGCTGATACTTTCCCAAGGTCTATTGGGAATGGGAAGGGGCTGGTATAGACCTGCATTTGAAGACACACCCTTGGCCCTTTGACAGATTGCACAACTAGCTACATACTTCCTCACATCTAATTGCACCTTTGGCCAAAAATAGAACCTTGTGACTTGTTCTAGTGTCTTGTCTAAGCCAAAATGTCCTCCTAAAGAACCATTATGCTTCTCCTTGATGATGTTGTCCCTCATGGAACACTTAGGGATACACAACAAATTGCCCTTAAACAAGAGGCCTTCTTGCAAAATAAAATCTGCATACTCTCCATGGAATGTGTTAGCCAAGTTCACACAAACATCATAAGCCTCTTTGAAATCTAAATCTTCTTTATACAACTCCTTTAAACAGTCAATACCCATGCTTTCTAACTGAATTTCATGAACAATAAGCAGCATCCTACTTAATGCATCAGCCACCTTGTTAGAAACACCTTTTTTGTGCTTAATTGTGAAGGTATAAACTTGTAACTGTTCCATCCATTTAACATGTCTATGATTCAATTTTTCTTGACTATTTAGAAAGCTTAAAGCATGATTATCAATAAACACAATAAATTATTTGGGCAGCAGATAATGTCTCCATTTCTTAAGAGCTAGCACCATTGCATAGAGTTCTAAGTCATAGGTAGAGTACCTTTGCTTGGCTTCATTCAACTTCCCTGAAAAGAATGCTACAGGATGTCCTTCTTGGTTGAGAATAGCACCAATAGCTTGCTGACTTGCATCACACTCAACAACAAACACCTTATCAAAATCAGGAAGCACTAAAGTAGGCAACTCAGCCACCTTTGTCTTCAACAACTCAAAACTATCATCAACTTCCTTTGTCCATTGGAATCTATATTTGACTCCACCCTTGATGGTGTTGAGGATGGGAGCACTAATGTGACTAAAACCTCTGATAAACATCCTATAGAAAGTCACCAATCCATGGAAACTTCTCACATCTCCCACTATTTTTGGAGTAGACCAACTGAGAATAGCCTCAACCTTAGAGGGATCCATCTTCAAACAGCCATTAGAAATGACAAATCCAAGGTATACAAGTTTAGTTTTCATGAACTCACATTTTTCTAAGTTGATCATCAACTTCTGCTCATGTAGCTTCTCCAACACCTGACCAACATGCTTCACATGGTCTTCTCTTGTCCTACTGAAGATTAGTATGTCATCAAGATAAACGATAACAAATTTACCAATGAATTCAACTAATACCTCATTCATCAAGCACATAAATGTACTTGGAGCATTGCTAAGACCAAATGGCATAACAAACCATTCATAAAGACCCTCACTGGTCTTGAAAGCAGTCTTCCATTCATCTCCCTATCTGATCTGGATTTGATGATAACCAGATTTCAAATCAATCTTTGAGTAATAGCATGATCCTCCAAGGTAATCCAAAAGATCTTCAATCCTTGGCATTGGGAACTTGTACCTTATGGTGATCTTGTTTATGGCCCTTGAATCTATACATAGCCTCCACTTTCCATCCTTCTTAGGAGCAAGTACACTTGGGATTGCACAAGGACTTAAACTCTTCCTAATCAGCCCTTTCTCCAAGAGATTTTGAATTTGCCTTGCCACCTCTTCATTTTGTTGTGGTGTCATCTTATAGGTAGCCTTGTTTGGTAATGTAGCACTAGGTATTAAGTCAATTTGATGACTTATGTCTCTCATGGGTGGTAAGGAGTTAGGAACTTCCTCTACCACAAGATCTTGATACTTGTCTAGGAGTTGCTGTACTTCTAATGGAATCTCCTTCTATTTTTGTTCTTGTTGATCTGATCCACTCTTGGGCTTCATGACCAAGGCATACCCTTGGGTATCCTTCTCCTTCAAGAGGTTTAAAAACTCTTTACCATTCGCCAACATGACACTTCTGTCATTGTTCTTCTTCCTGGGCTGCGCCAACATAGGATCCATCTTGAATGGTCTTCCATTCTTGGTGATGACATAAGTGTTCTTCTCACCATCATGCTGAGCTTTAACATCATATTGCCATGGGCAGCCAAGAAGTAGATGACATGCATCCATAGGGATGATTTCACATAGCACTTTGTCCTTGTAGTCACCAATTGCAAATTCAACCCAAGTTTGTTCTTCCACCATGAAACTTTGGTTCTTGTTCAACTAGAAGATCTTGTGAGGACTGATATGAGGCAGCCTCTTCAACTTGCACTTCTCAACCATCTCAGTGGATATGACATTCTCCGTAGATCTTGAATCTACTATGATCTTGCAAAGCTTCCCATAGGCTAGGCCTTAGGTTCTAAAAAGATTCTTTCTCTAAGGGGGCTCTTGTTTCAATGGCATCTTCAACATAGACCTCTTAATCATCATACTTTCTCCTTCTAGAATAGGTGGAGCACTTCCCATTGGTGAATTTACACTCTCACAATCATCATCCTTTACCAACTGATTTCTCTTTCCATTGTCATAAGAACTGCTGGCCTTCTCTGGGCATTTGTTCATTGTATGGCCAACTTGGTTGCAGCAATAACACCTTCCAGTGAAGACTCCTGGTCCTCTACCTCCTCCACCATTTCTACCCCTGCCATTAGGCCTTCTCCAACCTCTGAAGCCTCCTCTATGCTCTGTCTCAGTTGGTGTTTCTTGCTGACTGTTATTTTTAGTTTTGTGGAACTGTCCACGGCCAAAACTACCTCTTCCTCTTTGGTTTCTGCCACCTCTTCCTCTGGCACTTTGTTCACCCTTCCTTCTCAACTTTTCCTCTACTCTAGAGGCCAATAAGAAGCATTCATCCACTATTTTTGGTATCACTAAACTGATCTCATCTTGTAGATTGTATTTCAGACCATTTAGGTACCTAGCCACCATCCCTTTTTCATCTTCATTATGATTGGCCCTCATACTTAGTCTATGAAATTCTTCTATGTAGGCAGCCACATCCATGTCTTTTTGTCTTAAATTCTGGAATCTCCTAATGATTTGAATCTCATAGTCAGGTGGCATGAACTTGCTTCTGAGCATAGCCACCATTCTACTCCATTTAGTAATGGGACTCTTCCCAATCTTCTACCTCTCACTTTGCATGTAGTTCCACCACACAAGTGTAGAACCTCTTAGCCTTGTCTTGGCAAATTTAACCTTCTTTCTATCATTAAACTCCTTGTAATCAAAGAAATTACACATGGCTTCTATCCAATCGGTGAGAGCATCTCCATCCAATTTGCCATGAAAGGTAGGCACATCCATCTTGGGATCACCACTGTCTCCATGAGCACCCTTAAGTGCATTCAAGAAAGCTTTCTAATCTGTAGACATGTCCTACTCCTGAGGACTCTCTTCTACCTCTACTTCTTCATTTGTGTCAGAAGAACTTCCCTCTTCTTTGGTCTTGCCCTT
Organism: Cunninghamia lanceolata; assembly: GCA_027924645.1. Classification (NCBI taxonomy): domain Eukaryota; kingdom Viridiplantae; phylum Streptophyta; class Pinopsida; order Cupressales; family Cupressaceae; genus Cunninghamia; species Cunninghamia lanceolata. Next base: position 15,310,847 of record BSBN01000112.1, on the reverse strand, counting down.
AGACTTCTTTACTTCTTGCAATCTTGCTTCAACCATCTCTTCCACCAACTTCTTGATGGCTTCTTGACTCATTATCTTGGGAGGCATTGTACTAGCCTCAGTTTCAATCTCCTCGTTTGACATACATTGCTTCCAATCAGATATTGGCTGTGATACCAATATGATGAAGAGGTATCGGTAGATTTGGTTTGTCCACACAATATACTTAGTCTTCAATGTTTCCTCCAAAAGGATTTCAAAAGTTATGTGACACAAGCCTACACAAGGCTACTTAGGAGATTGACCTAGCCTAGGACCACACCCTAGTGTCCACCCTCACAGGCTATTCAACTCTCATTTGGGGAGTCACTACTCAACCCAAATACAAGCACAAACACCTTCTAGATCACACAACCAATCTACTAATACCTCTACCACAGGATCTTCACACTATACCCAGCATATACTTATCAAGGACATGACCAACATGAGGTCCTTGACCCAAAAACTAAATTATGTACTCTACAGGATAGTGGACATCAAGTTACCATATGACTATCTTATGACAATGCCTAAAGGAGGCTATTTCCTTGTAGCCCTTGAGAATGACTAACACAAGGATAACTCCTTGAACCTTCAAAAGGCAATTAAAACACTTTACACACTCCAATACCCATTATAGACTTACACCTACCCTCCAAGTTGCAAAGCCATACTCTATCACAGGTTACAATAACAACAAACTATCTTCTTCTAGGAATGGGCCTAGTTTAAGGGCTTTGTGAAGGAAGTGTATCTAATCCACTTGCTCAGGAGCAACCAAGTACCTACACAGGACTGTTATCATCTAAAAACACCCAATTCATCATTCATTTGGTCAAACACTTGACTATTTTCTGCATCTACAATGCTGTCCACCATTTGCAATCTAACTAGTCACTGTATAGACTAGTTAGAGTCATGCCAAACACCTTGGAGAGAATATTGCAACCTTGCAAGCAACAAAAAGCATGAAATCTAATCTACCTTCCTCCATCCTACTAAAAATGGGTGAGATCTTTCAGAGGACAAAGGAGAAATTCCTCATTTTGGCACAAAGCCCTAGTTTGTAGGGTTTCAAAATAGTTTTTGCAAAATGAGTTGGTTCTCCCTTCACAAGAAATGTCAAGAGCTCTAACTACATGCAAAAGAAAGGTGATTCAAAATGCTAACACATTTTCTAGGTCTTAGACTCCTTGCTGTCCGTACCAGGCTGTACTGTACGACTGTCTTCTAAAAATGCAGAAAAAAACTATTTTTTCCTTCAAAAAACTTCTCTCCTTTCATTAACTTTGCATATAATACAGTTTTCCTGGCTATAACAGGCTTGATCAATGTTTCACCTCCTCCTCCAACCATACATCTGCCCTCCAAAGGCAGAGAATTGATGGAGGTTACATTTGCACAAGAACCCTATGTTTCCAAAGTGAAAATACATTGAAAATAGACCTTATTAAGACAATATTGGACTAGTTAATCAAAATGAACTAAGTCCTTATTACAAAACATGAGAATGGCTTCCAAAGCCTTAGGGAGAACAAAAATAACAAGACCACAAAACATGACATAGCCAAAAATGACTTAAACTGGGAGTTGCTGCACCAATATGCTTGGCTGCAACAAGATGAATCTGCCTTGGTTCGCACATAAACTGGCTGAGGGCACTCACTGCATAGCAAATGTCAGGTCTAGTGTTAACTAGATACATCAAGGATCCAATCAGCTACCTATATTCAGTGGGATTCACAAGATCAGACCTTGTTGTAGATTCACTCGACTTCTTTAAGTTAGTTTCCATAGGAGTAGGCATAGGTTTACAATCTAGCATTCCAAATCTCTTCAAAATATCAATGGTATATTTTCCTTGACTTAGAATAATTTCATTGGGTCTTTGCCATACTTCTAACACTAGAAAGAAATGCATGAGACCTAGATCTTTCATTTCAAATTCTGAAGTCAGTTCTTCCTTACATCTAAGAATGAGATGATCTTCCCCAGTTAGGAATAGATCGTCAACATATAAAACCAAAATCAACATTTCACCATTGAATACCTTGAAGTAAAGGTTAGGATTAGCATCATTCTTATAGAATCCTAGTCTTACCAAGTACTTATCAATTCTTTCATACCAAGCACGGGGGGCCTGCTTAAGGCCATATAATGCTTTCTTCAATTTGCATACATGAGATTCTTTCTTATGGATCACAAAGCCTTCAGGTTGCTCAATGTAGACCTCTTCTTCAATAACACCATTGAGGAAGGCTATCTTTACATCCATCTAATGCAACTTCCATCCCTTAGCTATGGCAATAGCAATGATAGTCCTGATGGAAGTATATCGAGCAACATGGGCAAAGGTTTCCTCATAATCTATGCCTTCTTTCTGAGAGAAGCCATGAGCCACAAATCTAGCTTTGTATTTCTCAATACTTCCATCAGCAGCATGTTTAATTTTAAACAACCATTTGGAAGATACAACAAACTTGCCTTTGGGTCTAGGCTCAATATCCCAAACATCATTCTTAATGATAGATTGATATTCTTCATCCATAGTGTTGGTTTTTGCTTCTGAATCAGCATTAGGGTTTGCCAGTTCTAATGCACAGGCAGATTCAGCCAACTAAATACAGGAGGTTGCGTGAGCTCCTCCCCTTCACTTCTGGTTCTGCCGCACCAAGGGGGGTGTCCCTATTTGATAAAAGTATAACTTTGACTAGCTCAATGACAGAAGGATTTAACTTGCCAGCAACAGGCAGAATACTCTCATGTATGGACCAAGATTTGTGTAACAAATCACAAGGTTGGCAACATTCTTGGACATAATGTCTGGTTAGGTATGAGAGCATGCAGAGGTTCCTAATCCTAATCCTACAACTAACAGGTGGAAGTGATGAGATGGGTTGAAATGGTGTTTGGAGTGATGGGACTTTCCTAGACCCATTGAACAGACAAATTCCCAAACCAATGCCTTATCTGGGCAGCAGAGTCATATCTAAGATTGTAAATGTCTCCCCATGACAACATAAATTCATATCCAGAGGACATGAGAATAATGCTACTGCTTGACAGCAACATGTCCAAGAAAGAGTATCATTAATGATCATGCTTAACAGATCCTATGATGCAATCTATTTCCCTTTGTATCTGATCAAAAGCCTATTTAACCACTCCTTGAGCAGATGCAATAAATCAGACACATAGTATGCATACACTGAAAAACTTGGAAGTCCTTGACAACCTTGTTTGAAAGGAAAACAAATGACATATAGGAGACAATCAGAAACAATACACACACAGGATTTTTTCATTTAAAATCAATCTGCATAGAAGGTCATCACAAAGAAAATCATCATGTACAATCTAAGATAGATTAGTACACCAGACTAAGGACCGAGTCTGTAGCAAAAAATGCCTTTCAAAATGTGAACACCTTATGTTCAGAGTCAGAGCTGAAAGCCCAAAAAACCTCCAACCTCTCAAAAGTAACACAACCAAAACTATTTATACAGAACCGTGTACATTTAGCAATTAATTACATGGCCAGAAGTCAAAAATCTGCCAGATACATCCATTAGAGGGAATGGCGCTCAAAAGCCATCAATGCAGCAGACAAGGGAGGCCTCGAGCCTTGCGCCACCATCTGGGAGTCTTCATTCACAATCGGGCAGTTTAATCGCTTGTACCATCTCCCATACTCCTGCTACAGTCGCCATTGATGGCCCAACAACCTGCAACCATCAAGAAAACTATCGCTGCATTCAAATGGAAGTTTCCTGCCAAAATGCCCTCTTTGCAGGCTCAAACTACATAGGGGAAAAATCCCACATGCACGGTGCCGAGACCACACTAGCACTTTATAAACATAGCTGCATGCATAATAGGTGTCAAGCGTTTTGCCGCGCTCGACACACAACCCTTCGCCAAAAGCCCATCGACCAAATCTACACCATCGGCTTGCCCCAAAAACCTCTCGTTGATCTCAATCGTCTCATTGATGACACCTCCGCAAGCCTCCAACTTCCACATCGGCCAGAGAAGACCCATCGGCGGACCCTCCAACTGCTAGCCCGATATGCAATCTTACTTTGATGGCATTCCCCATCGGGCAAACTCCTTACATCGGCGGCCCAAAAATTTGCTTCGCCGATAGCCAAACACACGCAGATGGACATCCATCGGCTAGACCAAAACAATCGGAGCACTCAAGAAATCTTTCGCCAATGAAGCCAATCACTCTGATAAGACCAAAAACATAAAGCCTTGAACCGTTGAACCCCAAACCAAAAGGGTTCAACACGAGGGTTCAACACGATGGTTCCAACATCAAAAATAATACTCCATAGGCAACAAAGCTTCAAACCATTGAACCTTGAACCAAAACAAAAAGGTTCAAGCGGGAGGTTCAACGATGCAATATTTGCGCAAGGCAAATGCATAATGCGACCTGTTAGAACAAAATTGAACTCTGAACTGCTGAACCACTGAACTTAGAGAAAAAAGGGTTCAAGTTCAAACCAAAATGTCGAAGACACAAAAACGAACCCATGCCGATGGAGAAAAGACGAAGACCCCTCAAGAAATGAGATGTAGATGCTGAAAAGTACTGAAGGGGTGTCAAAACTTAGAACCTTTTGGATATTTTGGGATGGTGCCTGCATGAAAATTGCTAAATTAACTGACAGTGAATTCAGGCACCAACACATAGCATTCTTCCATGTCTATTGGTTCATGGTTTCTTCAACACTGGAAGGTTCAGTCTCAATGAGATTGCACATCAATGCAACATAGTTTGAGAATTTCTGAGGTCTCCTTCTTTCTCTAAGTGTGCCACTTGGAGCTACAAACTTTTCTGCCTCTTGAATCTAGAGAGGTCCTCTTCTTACTCATGGTAATGTCCCTAGGCCCATCTGTAGGATCCAAAGGTTCACTTGGATCATCATGATTTTCAGATTCTGTAGACTCTCTCTGAATCTCAGTATCATGCTCAATATCCATGTCTTGAGGGTTATCATGGACTTCATTGTGAATCTCTAAACTTGAGCCTTTAGATCTTTTGAGTGCAATATTTTCTTCAAAAGTGACATCTCTACTAACCTCAATAAACTTCTGACCTGGAATGTAAATTCTAAATGCTTTGGATGTTTTGTTGTAGTCCACAAGGATGCCTCTTTTGCTAGAAGGTTCCAACTTGGTTCTCTTCTCTTTGGGTACATGGACATATACTGGACTCCCGAAGATCTTCAAGTGACTGATATCAGGTTTGATCCCTGAAAATGCTTCTTCTAGAGTAATATCATTCAATACACGGTGAGGGCATCTATTCTGAATGTAGATAGCAGTCCTAGATGCTTTGGCCCATAGGAAAGTCTGCAGATCCTGATCATGAATCATAGCTTTTGCTGCCTCAACTATGGATCCGTTCTTTCTTTCTGCAACCCCATTTTGTTGAGGGTTGTAGGGAACACAAAACTCTCTCTTGATCCCTACCTCAACACAAAAATCATGAAAACTACCTGAGGTGTATTCACCTCCATTTTTAGACCTTAAAACTTTAATTCTTTTCCCAGATAGATTTTCAGCTAAAGCTTTAAATTCTTTGAATCTACTTAGAACTTCATCAGATTCTTTTGATTTGAGAAAGTAAATCCAAGTTTTCCTAGAGTAGTCATCTATAAAGATTACATAATACAAGAATCCACTTGGGGAAGCAACAGACATAGGTCCACATAAATCAGAATGCACAAGAGCTAATTTCTCTCTAGACCTACTTTCACTTTGATGAAATGGACTCTTAGTGTTCTTACCCATAGCACAACCTTTGCATGTATTATCATGAATATGACTAAGTTTAGGCATACCTTTAACTATCTTCTCAAGTGTGGGGAGGGCTTGGCAATAAAGATGTCCAACTCTTCTATGCCATAGCTCGCTTGACTCCAGTGCTTCATGAATGAGAGCTTGAACTGGATGTGCTGAGAGCTTATATAGGCTCTCATACCTATTCCCAATGACACGAGCTGATTTGATGCTAGACTTCTTAGGCCATGCAAGCACCCTTCCCTTAGAAAATACAATTTGATAACCCTTATCTTCTAGTACTGATATGGAGATAAGGTTTCTTTTGATTCCTGACACAAACAAAATATCACTGAGGTGAAGAGAAATTCCAGAATCTAAATTAAGGGAAGTAGTACCAAAACCTCTCACAGAATAGCGAGCATCATCACCAATGACCACATGAAGATTAGACTCTTTCTCCACTAAATCTAAGAGGTGCTCTCAATAGCTGGTGATGTGTCTAGATATGCCACTATCAATCAGCCAAGTATCACTGTCTGAGGGTACATTGCTTGACAAAGCAGAAATGAAAAGGAAGTCTTCAGTATTAGACTGATTTGAGACTTCATTTAAGTTTGCTCCTTGTTGCTTAGACTGGGATAAATAGTCCCTTGCATAGTGATTGAATTTGTCACACCTGAAGCACTTGATGTGAGATAGGTCCTTTTTCTTTTTCTTCGAATCATGAGATGGATTAGACCTTTGATCTCTATTCCTTTTGAAATTGTTCTTCTTCCAATAGCCTCCTTTCTTCTTGAAAGACTGGGCAGCAAGGATTGATTGTCTTCATGAGTATTTTTGATAACTCCTCTAGCAGCCAGTCGAGACTCTTCTTGGATACAGTCAGCCCTTAATCTGTCTAACATGGGCAGATCAGCTCTTGCACTAATTCCTTGAATGTAGGATTCCCAAGATGCTGGAAGACCATTGAGGGCTAGCATAGTTAAATGATTTTCATCAACAATATTTCCAATAGATGAGAGCTGATCTCTCAAATCAGAAATCCTCATGAAGTAAGCCATGATAGATTCACCTTTAGCCATCTTGATGTGATGAAGCTGCTGCTTCAAAGCTAGAACATGACTAGTGTTGTTGATTTCATACATCTCCTCTAAGGTTCTAAATATTTTGCTTGTTGTATTCAGCTTGGAGATGATAAGAACAATGTGATCTTTTACTGAATCAATTAAGATCTTCTAAGCTTGAAGATCTTTCTTCCTCCATTGGATCTTTTCTCCTTCTGCCTCAAGCTCAGAAGATTCTTTGGTCATAAAGTCTACAAGATCATTTTCATTCAACGCAAGCATGATGCGAACTCTCCATGATGTGAAATTGGAAGCCCCATCTAATCTGTCTTCAACCCTGAGACTGTGAGCCATTTTATCTGATCTTTAATGATAAGAGTAGAATGTAAATAACTAAATACTACAAATTTGATTATACTAATTTGAACTTAGCTCTGATACCATGTTAATTTTAATATTTAGATTGACAGTAAGAAACAATGAAACATAAATGGTCACATAACACACATATACCCTAGGAAAACCTCCCTATTGGAGGTGAAAAACCCAACAAGAAAATCTCAGATCTGATTTATATTAAGAACAGAAACATATTACAACTTTGCCCTGCTAAGGCACAAAACATAGATATCAAAATACAAGATGAGTTGAACTATCAAACCGTCGAACTGTTGAACCAGTTCAACCATCGGCGGAGCCCTTCACTGTTGAACCTTTGAACTTGTCGAACCGTTGAACCATTGAACCAGTTCAACCATCGGCAGAGCCCTTCACTGTTGAACCTTTGAACCTGTCAAACTGTTGAACCGTTGAACCTGTCGAACGGTTCAACCAACCGCGGAGCCCTTTCACTGTGCTTGTAGTAGATCACTAATTTCACAGAGTAGAATTCAGTAAGTGATTGCTGTGGATTGTGACTGCCAGTCACTCTTCATTTATATGAGATTGCACAAACATTTTGGTGCCAAATTACATATACGTTACATTTGAAATAGGTCCTAACCTATTTGTAATTTCAAGATAAATAGAATGGTGAGTTCACCCAATTGGGGCCTGCCTTAATCAGATAATACAATCTGAGATCTTGAAATGCTAAGTCTGATAGGCCATTCAACATTTTATGACTAGGTCGGTCTCTAGAAGGGATCCGACCTAGCTACCAAAATCAACAATAGAAACCTAGGGGTAGGATGTAAGGAAAAGGGAGGTAATGAAGGGATGCAAAGGGGGAAGAGCTGGGTGGGGGAGATGAGGAGGAAGAGGGCGGGGAGGGGGAAAAGTCACAAAGTGGCAAGAGCGGAGATGAGACGGTAAAGACAAGAAGGGGAAGAAGTAGTGAGGAGCGGGAGGATGACATGGTATTTCTTTTTCTTTCTCATGCTGTCATTGTTTAGTCATAGTCACTGTTACTCTTGAAAAGAAGTGGTGATTGTATATAGTATTCTCTCTCTGTAGCTCTACTTGCTCTTTCTGTGGACTTTGCATATGGATGATCCTGTCACTTTTCTTAGAACTTCTCTTCTTCCTATAGTAGCAAATATACTTTCATTTCTGTATCTCTTGTCTATTCAATGGACTGTGGCAATCAGACTTTTCATATATGATGATGACCTGGTTGTATCATAACATTGTGGCATTATAACACATGAAGGCAACACTTATTTATTTCGTATAAACTATAACACATGAACCTCCACTGTTCTTCTTTCTGTATTCTATCATATTAAATGCATTATATGAGATGTCCTGTAGGACATGATTAGGTCCACTATACATGTTGTCAGTAGTTTTGGTAGATCACTTCTTAATATTGAAACTTCATTTGAACTCACTTAGCCACAGATGCACCCATACACTTATACATTTCATTTTGAGACAAAATGATATCTTGTAGCATAAAGATGATGATCATACTAGTTTAACCACTCCTTATCACATGATAATGATACTCTATTACACACATGTAATGAAATGTCCCTTTTGATCCTTTTGGAGTTTGCCAAAGACAAAATGAGCCATCTGGATTGGCTATCTTGTATTTTTCTGCTACAGATCTGCAATACTTATCATTTTTCTTTTATAGATATGCAATGAATGCAACATGTGATAACACTGTTCTGATACTCAACTTATCAATAGAAAAAAAAATGTGAGGCATAATTGGATATATTTCATAATTTAGAAGGTAGATTAAGTTATTGAATTCTGAATCTGATTCTGCCACTCCACTTAAATGAGAAAGTATGATGTTTGGTACTCACATGTCTTTGTAATTTGCTTACTAGTTTATAATGAACACTTCAATTGGGCTATTGATCATGAATGAGAAAGCAATCTTCAGATAGTCAATACTTGTGAACACTTACTCCTTTATCAATCTGATGATTACAAGTGCATTGTGTACACCTAATTATGATCATGCCTAAGAATGTCATTTCATAACAGTTGGAGTAGTGCATAAGTTGTTATATGCATTGAATTTTGTCCTCCATCTGTTCAAGCCATGTTCTTGGTTGCATTTCATACTTTGAAGTAAAATCATGGTCATGTCTTGAAATGGGACTGATGCATATGATTGTCTTATTACTCTTTCAACTTGTCATGTGAATGTCATTAATGATCTTCTTCTTCTATTCATCCCTTCTGAGATCAAGGGGCAGAAGCATGCTGGGCTCAACCCTTGTGGGAGCCCATTTGATACCACATGCTGAATGTCTTCAATCAGCTTCATAATTTTTTCCTATACCTACACATGAAACAAACATATTAGAATAAAATAATGATGCTCTTATGTTTGCTTCTCTTCAGTTCCTTCTGCATATGGATGTTCTCATTTGATCAATGCATTATAACTAGAGTATTATGTCTCTCTTGATTGATGAAGGATTTTCATAACCGGAGCTTCTAACAGGACTTTCCTGCATTTTTTTAGGTACATGCCAAGGTCAAGAGCGGGAACTGGAGGCTTCTATGAATATTAACCAAAACAAGGCAATGATGGATATGTCTTTCCCTCTTCTTCATTAGATGCATAGTATTTTACTTGTATTTGCATGAGTTTGGCTATAACCCATGGCTTGTGTGGGACATCTGATATGTCTTAGTTTCTTTCAATGCAATGTTTGTTCTATTATGTATTCAAAATTGTAAATGAACAATCACTATGGTGAATGAATACTTATCTTTTTTATTGCTCTACAATGCAATAAATAATTGAAACTTTTCTTTTCTACATCTGAACAACTGAACTGCATCTGTCATAACAACTATACAACTTAGTACATAACAAAAATAAATCAAACCTCATTCAAAAATGATAAATGTATTATCTTCTCAGCCAATTTTGGCTGGGGTCAAAAAATGGTAATAGTTACAAAGTCTCATTCATGTATCTTTAAAGAATACAATTTTTTTTTCAAAAAAACTTATTTACAATACACTTAGATTGATAATAATGCAATAATTTAATCTCATAAACCCTTAGCAATGTTTTAAACTAAAACATGAACATCAAGACTAAATTAGAAAGACACAACCTAATAGTAGATCTATCTCTTCTATCCAACTTGTCTCATTCATCTTGATCCATTGATAATGGTAGAAAATTAAGTACAACAATCATTGCAATCAACTAATCTATCTCCACTAAAAGACCTTCAACCATCAACCTTTAATTTCTACAACTAAATGTTTTACTTACTAGACTTCTCAATCTCAATTGTCAAGATGTTGTCCATGACTTCTGATTTTTAAATGTTATTTCAAATCCACATGAATTATCCCATAACAAAAATAAAAAGGAACATAAGAAATCTATTCCTTCCTTCATGGGATCAATTGAAACAAAGATTTGATACCAAATATTAGTTTTACAATGCTCATTCCTCAATTAAGAGCAATGGAAAGTAATAAAATTTGTTGATCTAAAACACATGTAACCTTAATTAAACATATAAGAATAAGTGAAGGAGATAGAGAAGATAAGAAGACATATATATACTTGGGAAAAACTTTCCGAATAAGAGACCCACCACCACCAAAAGTAAACTTAATATATTAGTGAAACACATCATTTGCTTAAGGATCTGATAATTCACCTTTAATACCTCTTTACTGTACCCATTGCACACTAATGTGTAGCTATCTCTAACAATAGAAATATCACATCTCCAAGACTCATTCATACATGACATGACCAGTACAATTGGAAACAATGTTACTTATTGAAGTGGCTCAAAAATGGACGTTTGCAACAACTAACTCAAAAGTTCAACATATGGCAAGAATGCTTAACACCAAGTCTATCACACAACAAAACACTTATTACTACAATGTTTATGTAGTTAAGCTTAGTGTTGTCTCCTTCATGCATCTTTAAAGAATACAAATTTCTTTTCAAGAAAAACTGTATTTACAAGACAATTAGTTTGATATACTGCAATAATTCTCTCATAAACTCTTAGCAAAGTTTTGAACTAAAACATTCACGAAGATTGAATAAGAAAGACACAACCTAATAGTAAATCTTAAAATATTTATATTCATATGAAGGTTGTGCATGTAGCCAAGTTTTTCTACTTGAAATTGAAAAGTACTTTCAATCCATACATTGTAGTTACCCTTTGCTATACTATACAGATATTCAAAGTAAAAGTATGGTAGGCCTTGCTCAAAATCTTTAAACTTCCAGTACTCACCCATAAGGTGATCTAGAACTCCAACTCCAATCAATCCTTTAACATGTGGTGGTAAATGAAAATTTATATATTTATTTTCTATAGACAAAGCTGCTTCCGTACCTATGGAAGATCCGGTGCGACGTTCCTTTGTTCACGTAATCATAATACATATGATTTGATTGGAGACTGAAACAATAATAACAATGGAGTTATTCTGTCTTTTCCAAGTTACTATTTTTATTTATCAATTGTAGGTCTATATATAATATAGACGATAATTTTTATTTTTATTTTAAATATGTTCGTTAAGGGTGAAAATTATTAATTTTGCTATCGGTAAGAAAGAATTTTTCTTATTATTAAAAAAACTAATGCGTCGTACAAGATTTATAGATTGATATTTGAAAAGAAAATAAAATGATTTTTACAACTTTTTCAAAGAAATAGTTAGGGTAGTAAATAAATAATTTATGGAAGATAAGTAATAAATTTTTTATGAATGAATTAGTTGTGTAAGATTTTTTGATTTAATTTTTCAATCAAATTTGATGAAAAACATATTTTGAGTTTGAAACAATAAAAATAATTTACACAATGGTCATTGTTTGTGCTTGTTATAGATTACAACAATGGTTGTCTCTAGTTATTTTTTCTGTGGTATGTAGTGATTTTTGCAATATGTTGTACTCTTAGTGACTCTAAACACTTAGATTTGGGCACCCTAATTAATTAATTCTAGGCATTAATTTAGTGGAGAGGCATTCTACAATGGCAGTAGGTGAAGTGTAATGGCCTCAACGTGTTAACAAAAACTCTTAACATATAGTCATTTATACATCAAAATATTAATATTTAAATATTCTAATACATCTATCTATAAAAAATGTGAGATATCAATATTGAATTATTTTGAGTTATTTTATTTTATTTAGAATTATTGAAGAATTATTATTTTTATTTACATTGTTTACTTTATTTTCAAAAACTATTTTTATTTACTTAATAATTATTTTATTTTATTTTAGAATTATTTTATTTACTACATACACATAAATTTTAATTTATTTTAGAGTTATTTTATTTTACCTATTTTATTTTATAAATTTTAATTTACTTCCAAATTATTTTATTTTACTTTAATAATTTTAAATATTTGTTCATTGTTGGTGTCATCCACCTCGAGCACCATTTGTAGAAAATAAAACTACACTAACGGGAATACCTTCCCACACTAATTATTTAAGCCTAAGTAAAACTTAAGCAAGGTAAAATCTATTTACCCTAACACCCCCCCTTAAGTGCAACTTAGGGAGAATAATTATGTAAAAAAGTAAAATGTTGATGCCATATGGGTCCCAGCTACACAACCATGTTAGGTACCCATTTACAATGCAAAAATGAAATCTCTCACAAATAGAGAAAAGGAGAAAAACCCCGTGGGAAAAAAACCCCTCCCCAAAAGAGAGAAACAAAAATGATGCATGTATGGAGGACTTAGTCACATCCCCCCAATTACTACATACATCCTGTATATACAATCTATGCCCCCCCATAAGAGGGAAAGAGAGAGACTATGTAGTCCCCCACAATGTGTAATCACCTGCAAAAATGAGTGCCTAAAGATAAAACATAAGCTAATGTCGACAAACAACTTGTCTCCCTTTTGGAAGAAACAAACCAAGTACAAATGCAGGTATGCTTCCCACTCCAGATAGGAATTGAAGGAAAGAAGCATGAAGAATAAAGATGTCTCTGAAATCTACTCATGTGTCACCAAGACCTTGGAAAATGATGCCCCAAACCAATCAGGAACATGCCCAATCACAATAGAAGGTGACAAACAAGGTACCACTGGAAACTGATCTTGAACATTCTCCTAAGACATAGATGGAGTGACAATAGTTGTACCACAACTATCATCAAATAGGAGGGATATACCCTCAAATGTGTCTTCCAAGTCAGAAATATGAGATTCTATGAACAAGGAACCAATGTCTAACAAATATGAATTCCAATTAGGAAGACAATGAGATACTAGTTGTGATGAATCATTAGATGTGCTTAATAAATCACCACCAAAAGATGAATGGTCTTGTTGAAAAGGAATGATAGGAGCCTCAATCAATGACTCTTCACAATGAATCATTGAAGGTGAAGGTACATCAACTATCCCTGATGGAGAAGAAGGAGCATCTAAAGAACCCTCGTCATCCTCATCTGAAGATTCAAAGTTTTCCAAAACTTCAAACTCCTACATAGTAGCATGATCATAGGGTATCCTGTCTGAAACATGAAGAGGTACAAGACAATCTGATACAGGATCATCTGGGAATAATTGAGTATCAAGATCTCCACGTATTTCCCAAATTTTAGTCCAAAGAATATGAGGACACTCAAAATGATCAATAGCATTCAAATTGGCATCATCAATATGCATTACAATAACTCCTAGGACATGATTCCTTTTGCAATTCCATGCAAATTTCTTACTATAGTACCAGGAAGGGGAACAATATTATACAAATGTGGCAACAAATGAATCCATCTAAGATGTTTTATGATACCATCTCTCCATTGTTTATAATTTTCCCTTTTCAACATAATCACAACATGATGAACTGAAAACCCCATAATGAACTATGACTAATCTCCAAAATTACAAAGACATTAACCTTCAAAAAAATTAGAAACTCCCAAATACTACAAATGAAGCCTTCAAATCAGCAAAATTAGGCAAATTTACCTATACCACTGCGAGCTTGGTGAAGTTAGCTTTCTGATGATATGCAGAATGCGAAAATTGGACTCCGGATACCCAAGATATGCTCTGTGGAAGAAAAATCGCCTATGGGGGATCAATGCAAAATTGAAGGAGCTAGATTAAGCTCTAGGTCATCCATGTGACCACCTTCTACAAGTAAGTGAAAAATATGCAACAAAGATGTTGCAAAATATTATGACAATCATGCCAATCAATCACCAAACTAAGCCACCAATCACACACCAAGTCTGAGCAAGCTTTGCATGTTCACCACAAGCTTTCCACAACTTCACCATACAATCCAAGTGTTAGTGAATATAAAGTGAAAATAGCTTCTTCATGGGAGTAATGTGGGATAAAAGATCTCAAATGGCACTCCAAACACAACGCACGGGCCCACCTCCACTTTGGCTGTACAAAATCCGTAAAATGAAATATTTGCGCAAAAAATTAGAATGCTAAAGTCTGAAACTGGAATATATATCAGCCAATGTCTTCAAACCAAGTTTCACGCTTCTGGCTTATCCAGAATGCTTGATGAACTAGCACCACAGGAGATAAAATCACATAGCAGAGGGTTCTTAACACAACTACTGGGGATTTATCATACATAGAATGTATAGCTTGCACAAACACTAGCCAAATATTTCTATTGCAAACCTTGTGAAATATAAAGTCTAATGAAAATATATATGCCAACAATTTGCATCACCTAAATGCTATCACATGCTGGCAGAAGGAAGGCACACTTGGAAAAAAGCTCCTTTGACGCCTCCTCACAGCAAAATCAAATCACGGCCTTCTTCCTCAAACACCAACAAATTTGCACCTTTCAAGCTTGGTAGAAATCTCATGCCACAACTCTCTAGACTGAGCATAGGGGAAAGTCAAAGATGGGCCTCACAAAATATGCCTCCAATGCCTCAAAAAAAAACTTTGACATCTTATCTCCTCACACTGCCACAGCACAACAAGTGGAACAAATGCCACGGTTAGGAAATTTAACACCAAGAGATTCTAGGTAAAATAGAAAATAGGCAACTTTGAAATTTAAAAAGTTTCAAATGCCAGAAAAATAAGTGATCTCAAACACTCGATGAAAACTCCTAAGGAAGGAGTGCAGAATGGTTAGCTCTTATACCATGTTGGTATCATCCACTTCCTAGGAGCAATATCTGTAGAAAATAACCTTCACAAAATAGAGAGAAGCACATAGGCTCTTTCACCAAACAAGAGTTCATAAATTGAGATGAATAGTTTACATATTGTATAGCCTTTTAAAGGCAAGAAAATATATGAGGGGTAATCTTTTAATGGATAAAACTATCCTAACGGGAATACCTTCCCACACTAATTATTTAAGCCCAAGTGAAACTTAAGAAAGGTAAAATCTATTTACCCTAACATTTATTATTTTATAAAATTCTACTTACTATTTCATTTATTCCCTATAGAATCTTCTATATAGAATCTTTAAATAAATAATAGGTACTTTTTTTTCTAAATTTTGATAAGATTTATTTATGCATATTTAATGATATATTTATTTTAAAAGTGTTATCTACTAGCATAGATATCTTAAATACATCTAGAATATTCATAATTAAGTCATAGATTTGATGGTAGAGGTTATGTTGGATTTTCTTACCCTAGAAAGCAACCCTTTATGAGGATATTGTATTATGGTTATGTTATTGTAGAGAGTTGAGACTAGAAAAATAGGCAATGCTGAATTGAAGACAGAAGAGGATATTGATAGTGTTATAATGTAAACACTATTGAAGTTAATACAAACTATTGCATCTCTTCTTCTATGGAGGTTTTTCCTAGAAGGGTTTCTCCACATAAACATTGTGTTATGTGTTTGATCTTCTGTTTCATTATTTATTTGTGGTGATTTCATACTATATCCATTTTGGTTCTGCATAGTTATAGTCATAATCAATTTTTAATTGACAGTTGTTTACCTTCATTTCTAACCACATTTTTCAGAGAATTATAATATAAATAACATTCTTAACCTTTGTTGGCCTTTACTTGAAAGTTTCCCTACATACTCTATCGGCCATGCCTATTGAGAGGTCAATAAGGTGGCTGATGTGTTGGCAAATGTGGAGATTAACATGGACATTGCCCACAGTTTTATAGCTCCCTAATCACATGGAAAAATATTGCATTGAATGTGTTGTCCTTCTCTCCACACTGGAGTTGGAACAAGTAATAATGGTTTTAAGTTGGTTTTAGTTCGACTCGCTTCTCACCAAGGAAGTACTAGGGAATTTTATTGCAATAAGGCAAATATTTATGATGGATTTGGTACTGGAGCCACCTCTAATGGATATTAAAAACCACACAACATTCTATTCTGTCATGTTGCACATATTGTCATTGATGTCAAAGAGAAGTTGTTGTTGAAGGGAAAATAGTTGAAAGAGAAAAATAAAAGTTTCTAAGGCATGTTTTCTACCTTTAGTCAGAAAATTGTTCAATTCGTAAACTTGCAGGTTTGACAACAGCTTGGTTTCCTGACATTGAGTTGGCCAATGAAACGTTGACAAGAAAACTCTAAGGCATGAATAATTTCTACCTTGGGCTAATAAAATGCTTGGTTTATGAACTCAAGTTTCTCCAGTAGCAAGTTCACTGACAGGAAAGCTGGGTGATCAAGGCATGAAGAAGAAAAGTTAAAGTTTCAGAAAAGCATTGGTTCGTAAGTTTCAAAGTTTACTGATTTGTCAATTGATTGACAAGGGAGAGTGTGAAGATAAGGTGACAAGTTTTCAAGTTTAAATACTTAACAAAGGAAAATTTGATTGGCTTGCAAGTTGCTTAGTTCACCAATTTTCCAACTCATCGACAAAGGAAATCATAAAGATAAGGCGAAAAAATATTAAGTTCATGAACTTAAGAAAGAAATAGTTGGTTAGTTCATAGGTTTTGAAGTTCACTGATTCGCTGACCAGCTGACAAAGAGATGTAAAGGCACACTCACGAAAGCCATCTTTTAGAGAAGAGAGTCCAAGTTTTGTGAGAGTGGGATTTTGCCAATAGAAAAAGGAGAGGAGTTTAAAGTTCATAGAAAGGTATTTTTCTGACATAGGTTGTTTGAAGGTGGTTCATGGCTCGCTAGTTTTATTGATAAAGGCAATAAAGAAAATCTTGTGGAGACAACGATGAGAAGAATTAGTATATTTAAATTAAATATTTAAATATAAAGTTTGATTCTGACTTGGTGAAATAGGTTAACAACATTGAAAATAAAAACTTTAAATTTTGGGGTCATTGTTGTAATGTGTGGGTTTTTAAGTTTTTGGTCCAAACCTATTTTTTGGGTCAACTTAAGCATGTGTGAATTGGGCCCAAATTTAAAGAGGAATTTTAGGATGTGTCACCCCTATATACAATAGAATTCAAACTATAATTGCCAACCTTGGAGAATGTTTATTTGATTTAGTATTGTTGACCTAAAGGCTATTTTCTATATACTGATATAAATGAAAGATGATTGTCATGCATTTTGTGAGTGTGTGTGTATTTGCGTATGCAAGAATTTGAAGTGAAGAATCTAAATACATATGTGATTGTCTAGATTTGTGAAATACACATGAACATCAAGAAAACAAGTGTGAAGAATTATGTGAATTTGAAGTGTGCAAAGGGCATGAACAACTGATGACCCTGAGTTCACATAGTTTGTGTTGATTGTGTTGAAAATTGATTTAGTTTTAGTTTTCTAGGTTAGAGCTAAGTTTGTGTGGGGGTTGAAGCCTCCAATGGGTTGGATCCTGTTAATAGAGTTTAGAGCCTCTTGTTGGGTTGGTGCTTAGAAGACGAAGTGGAAGCTTCATTTCTGGGTTGATGCTTAGTTTGATTTGGAGATTGAAGTCTCTAGTAGGTTGGAGCCTATAGTTATGTAAAAGGATTGTTGTACTTCTTAAGTTGAAATTCTTGTGGGTTTGAGCCTACAAAAGTACTATAATTTCATTGTTTCCTTTTTGTGAGCCCTGATTTGGGAAGTAGAACCACGCAACTCTTCTCACCATGGTTTTTCCCTTCTTGGGTTTCCGCATAAAATCTGGTGGTACGGTCTCTTATGTGGATGTGTGAATATGTTTATATTTGTATAGTTCCTTTCATAATATGATTAATAGATTAGAATTGATTTAAAGGTGGCATATACTGAGTCACCCCCCCTCTTAGTATATCAGTGTGTTTTAACAATTGGTTTTAGAGCTATGGTCCTTGGTGCAGCCTAATAGTTGAAGGTAGATCTTGGATAAGAACACATGGCTGGTCAGGAAGGATTTGCTTCTAATAGAGTACCTCTATTTGATGGAACTAACTACGCCTTCTAGAGTATAAGGATGGAATCCTATCTTACTTCTCTAAGGTATGATGTTTGGAGATCTGCAATCAATGATTATACTATTCCTACAAATCCTCTCACAGATCTAGTCGAGAAGAAGGCTTGTGAGAACAATGCTAAAGCTAAGAATGCTATTCTAATTGGTCTAACTAACATAGAGTTTGTTAAAGTAATATAGTACAATATGGCTAAGGACATATGGGATAAACTCAAAAGTCTCTATGAAGGATATGATAAGGTAAAGAAAGCAAAATTGAAGACCTTCAAGGGTAATTTTGAAAATCTAAAAATGAAAGAAGAGAACATAGGTGATTATCTACTCTGAATAGATAAAGTTGTGAATGCAATCAAGGGTCTTGGTGAAGAGGTAGTGGATTCAATGGTTGTTAAAAAACTATTGAGATCACTCTCTCAAAGGTATGAATCTTCAAAAGTCTCTGACATTGAAGAAGTGAGATATTTGGATAAATTTACAATGGATGAATTATTTGGTACCCTCACTACCTATGAGATGAGAAATGCAAGAAAAGATACATCTAAAAGGGGAGTTGTATTCAAAGAAACAAAGAAGGAAGAAGTATCTAATTGAAGCAGTGGATCTGACAAAGAAAAGACAAACTTTGTAAGAAAGTTAAAAAAGGGTTCAGGTAAGTATAGAGGTAAGTTGCCCTTCAAGTGTTTCAACTATGGTGAAATTGGGCATTCTGCATCTAAATGTACTCTTAGATAGAATGAAGATAGCAACAAGTGTTTCAAAAGATCAAACTAGAATAAGAACAAGAAAAAACTTTACTCTAAGGATGATTGTAGTTCAACAGAAGAAGCTGACAACTGCCCATTAGAAGATGAAAGAGAAGAAACCCTATTCATGGCTATGGAAGTCTTGGACAACTTAATCAGTGCTGCTATTGATGAAGAAGAGTGTGGAGTTGATTTTTAAGCTGAACTGAGCTCTGCACTTGAAGATTTGGAATCAACAAGGAAAGATAATGAATGGTGACAAAATTGAAGAATCAATTTGTACCTGCTGACTATGAGTTGGAGCTATTGAAAAGATTGCAGAACTTGAGACAAAAGGAGAAATTAGTGAAGGAGTATACTGAAGAATTTCATTAGATGATCATAAGAATAGGACATAGTGAAGAAAGCAAGGAGAAAGTGGCTAGATACATCATTGGATTGAGATTGAACATTCAAGAAGAACTAAGCTTGGTGAGGATGACATCTTTGGAGGAAGCATATCAGTTTTCCCTGAAGGTTGAAGAGAATCTAAATAAGAGGCATGATCAAAGACAAAGAGGTAGAGGAGGTAAATTTCAAAGAGGTAGAACATTTTCTAGAGGAGACAGATCACATTTGGAGCAGAACAAGCTTGACAACCCATTCAAGAAGGAGGATAGAAATGGCAATGCCTACCAGAGAAATGACATAAATTTTCATCACAGATTCAATTATAATTCATACCGAAATGAAGAATATAGAAGAGAAAGAAGAGGACTTGATAGGAGAACATTTAGAGGCACTTGTTTCATGTGTGGAGGTGAAGCATTTGAATGTAATCAGGGTAGTATAAGAAGGAGGACATAGAATAGTGAAAGAGAAGCCTATGTTGAAGAAGAACCTATTGGATCACCTAGTTCAATTGGTAAACTAGAAAAAAGAGAATCACTTTTGATGAGGAGTGCACTTTTTCAAGCAGAAACACATGAGGAACCACCATAGAGGAAGAGTTTGTTTAGAACTAGATGCAAATCATGAGGTAAGTGTTGCAAAGTTGTAATTGATAGTGGTAGCTCAGATAACCTAGTTTCAGAGAAGATTGTGACTAAGCTGAAGTTGGAAAGATTGAAACAGCCTAAGCCCTATCATATCATGGATTCAATATGATCATAAGGTACTGGTGAGTAAACAATGTTTGGTGAAATTTCATATTGGATCATTGTTACCATTTTTTTACCTACAACTCAAATCGGTCGAGCTAAAACATTTGTTCATTTTAAGGTGAAAGATTTCGATTTGTTTCTTCTTTGCTTAAGCCTTGCACATATTAAATTTTATTAGAAAGGTTCAGTTGTTTTAGTACAATGTGTTTCAAGAAGGAAAGTATTTAGTTTGCATTTCAGTTGTTTAATAGAAGAGAGACAACTAATTCATTATTCATTGCTTTACAGAGTTTCATGGGAGATAAGGGATATTTCAATTCATTACAATGATCATTCAATTTTACAAATGAGATATAAGTGGAATAAACATTGCATTGAATGAAAGCAAGACAGATCAAATGTCCCACACAAGCCATGGGAATAGATGAACTAGCACAAACATAGGAAATTCACTATGCATCTAAATATAAGAAGGGAAAAACATATCCATCATTGCTTGTTTAGGGGTCTTGGTTTGATCTTCATTTGCAGCTAGCTCCTCCTCACTCCCGATCTTTGAGAGAGCCTACATGACTCAAAAAAATTGGGTTAGAGCTCTGGATATGGTTTCCTATGTGTCTATCAACAGAGACATAAATCATTTCCTATTATGCACTAAGTCAGAAGATCAAATCATTCATATGCAAGAGAGACCGAAAATGAAACAATCATTGAGCTTCACTATTTTAAACTAACATGTTTGTTTCATGTGTAAGTATAGAAGAAGTTTTGTTGCTAGTTTGAAGACCATTTCAGCATTTGGTGCAAAGTGGTCTCCCACAAGGGTTGAGCCTAGCATGGTGCCCCTTAATCTCAAGAGGGGATGGAATATGAGTACATATTCATATTGCTCAAATTGAGACATATTCAGTCAAGGAGTATTACATTCACTAAGTGTATCAGTGCCCATCCATGATTTTCAGTTGAACTGGGATGAAATGAAAGCCATAAAGGAGCATTGAGCTCTTTCAAAACAACTTAGTAAAGGTATTATTAAAATCATGATGATGCTACATCTATTTGTTGTCAAAATATCATAAATTGTCATGTGTATGCATTCAAATCACTATGTTGGAATAGTAGAAGAAATGGTAATACAGAGGTAGCCATTGATGTCATTGAGTGTTAGAGACCAATTCCAAGAGATATTATTACAAGGGTAGCTATTATCAGCTAAAAGACAACATCATGAAGCCTATATGTCATCAAAATATGGGAAATGAAGACACCAGCTAGAAAGGAGTAGTCATATCAATAAAACAATTATGCCTACATGGATGTCATAGTCATGAGAATGAGTAGTAATATTCAAAGTATGAAGAGTAGTCCATGTGATAGATAGGACAGTCAAACATCATATAAATTATATATGGAATAAGTGAACAAACTACCACAGGGATCAATGCAGAACTTATCAAATGATACACAGTCATATGAGCATAGAACTTCAAGTAAAAATGTATATATCAGCTCAGAAATAACAAGAGAAGAGTTAAGTCTCAGTGTTCAAATTCATCTACAGGTGTTGTCCCAGGTGATAATGTCAAGATATAGTCATAAGGTAAATGTTTTTGTTAAGCATTCCATACTTTTATGCCAAGCCATAGTCATCAAGTAGAGGATACATATATGTATAATTGCATGAATTAAGAACTTCAAAGTGGACTTTATCATGGCAAAAGAAATAGAACTTTGATGACATATGTAGCTACAGGAGGTGCAAATAAGAGAATTGTATGTGTAATTTCATCTATACATATAGACTGTTACAGTGTAGATATGAAGGTGTCATGTCATAAGATAGCCATAAGATATACCCGTTTGGCAGAGAAATAAATGTCATAATGATCAATAAGACAATAGGTGTATTTCATGACAGTTATCAATGGTGATCCTCAAACATGATTTAAGCCTCTTCACTTAGAACCATGATAGAATGCAGATACAATAGAAAGTAGTTTTAGAGCCACAATTATGAATTTCAAGCATGAACAATACTCATAATTTTGAAAACAATTGTGATCATGGAGGGTTTCATAATCCATAAACGTGCATATTCAAGTGGCTGACAAGGTATTCTTTCCTTTCATTTTTTCAAAGAACCCTGTTGATACAAAGTCAAATATAAAGAAATTAAGCTTACGGTTTCAAGAATATGCAGGCTTGAAAACATTCATAAGTGCTTAGATGAGCAAGAGAGGTCGCGACCTGAGCACATGTGGCTATGTTTCTATAGGATACATTTTTCCTCGCAAGATATCAAAAAACCCATATTAGTATTTATGAAGAGACCTTCGAAACAAAAGAAGCTAGAAAGTATTTCGATCTCATGAGGGTTTGACTCAAAAATCTCAAACATGCCAATATCGTCGTCATCCACAAGAGAGATAAACAAATTTTATTGTGTCAATGACAAATCAAGCCTTAAGCTCTAACGGCCGCGGCCTTTTATAGTAGTAAAACTTTGTTTTTACCAGACCCAACATGAGATATAGTAGTGGCTTGTAAATACAGTGAGTTTCATGATATTCTCTATAGAATGAAAGAAGGAAATGCATATCATTTCATGGTTCTCGAGTTCATATTCAACACACATCAAAAGAGAAATGAGTAATCATAAAGAGTTTGAAGCAAATGATTACCTCTTTCTTGCTTTTGAGAGGAGACATATGCATAGGGCCGTGGGTTTTAACCCATGTTTTGCTTTGAAATTGCCTTTGAATAAGCTTAGTTAAATCACCCATCATGGCCTCATATAGAGACAAAGAATGTGTTGACAAAGGAATCAAATATAGAGAAAGATGCATCAGTAAAATATACATGGTCGTGGCCATGTGAGGACAAGATACCTCATAAAATGGGGAAATAATAACTTGTATGTGGCTAAGAATAGAGTTATCTTCCATTCTATGCAGGATTCTTCAAGAAAATTGTAGAGATACAGAGAGAAATCAACTTTTTCCAGTTCAAACCCTAGCCATAGTGGTGGCTAGGTAGCAGAGCCAAGAAACCCAAAATTGAAAATGTGAAATGAGCCTAAGATTATAGGGCATTGTTGTTTTGTGATTAGGGTTTTCATTTTCCCTAGGATTGAATGTTGTGTTTTATCGCAACAATTTCATATTCATATGCCATGACTAATACACATCGTGGTATTTTGTGTTCACCTTGTCTTTGCCTAGTCTTCGTAACTTAGAGCCCCCTTTTTGCATATTCATTGCCTAGGCATTGTGCCTTAAAGACTATTAGTCTCTTTGAAGATAAACTTTTATGTCCATATGCCCTTAGATATTTTTTGCAGATCATTTGGAGGATAAGCCTTATAGGCTTTTTATTTTTGCAAAAATTATATAATATGCCTTCATAATTTTATGATTTTTATTGAAAATCAAAAGCCTTGTAATAGTATTTTTTTACAAAGAATCAAATCAGGATCAAATCGGGGAAAAGGACAAAACTAAAAATTCATTGTAAAACATTATTAAAGCAATGCTTTTATAAATTGCTTTAATAATTGTTATTTTTATGTAGTTAAAGCAAAGTGAATCTGGACTAAATCTTGATTTTCCAGATTTATTTTCTTTGGGCGAAATTGAGAAGATATGGACAAAATAGAGCCTTTTGAAGTAGATAAAGCCTAATTTTCAGTATTTTTTGGTGGGACCACTTTGGATGGCCTTTTGGAAGTTTATTTCTTCTATTTGGAGGTCGTTTGGTGATAGTTTTCAAGGCTTGTTTATGGATTCTGAAAATGATTTGGGCAGAGCTTTCAGGGGCAGTTTTCCTTTTCCATCTTGGGAAAATTAGAGGATATATTTGGAGAAAACTTAGTTTTTCTTAGTTCTGATTACTGTTTCTTTCTCTCTTGTTCACTTGCAGAGAGTATTGTAAACACCTTGTACTTAGATTCTTAGTTGCTACTCCTTTTAGTTTCAATAAAAACAACAATGTTCCCCTCTTTCACATTTTGTCTCATGTTTATAGTATTGGTTTGATATTTCATTGTGATCATAGAACCAGGTCCTTTGTTATGTTACATTGATGTAATTCTGTGTACAAAATGTTTCATGTAATGTAGGTTGCATGCTATGTTTAGTTTGGTTAGTGGGTTGAAGTTGTGATAAAACCTTTGTTTGTCCTTCATACAAACCTCTAGTTTTAAAACATTCATGCAAATCACTTATGTATTGCATTGTTTTAGTCAGATTGTGAGATTTAATGTTCTTGAGGGCTGATTGTGAGTCAAGATAAAATTCTAGTAACATATCCTTAGGTTTTAGAATTTAATTTTTAGTTATCTTCTTAACCCTTTCCTTAGAAAGTCTTTTAGATTAGGTGATTTACTAGGGGAACCAGCCCACTCTAGAGGTTCACTCTAAATTTTAGGCAACTAACAAGCCTAGGAGTGTTCCCATGTGTCAACAGATAGCTAAGTCAATAGCTTAGTCTAGGTGCATATCTGATTGATAACAATCATATCAGGATAAAGTATTGTTTTATATTATGCCTATGAATTTTTGTCATATCTTGTTGGGTAGACCTTGGCACTATGATAGGAAAGTTATACATGAAGGGAGAAAGAATACATATACTATAACATCAAAAGGGAAGAGAATTACTTTGATTCCTTTGGAAGATGATCCTAAGAGTGAAGTATGCAGGAATGCTAGAATATGTTTGGTAGATGGAAGAAAATTTCTGGATGGTTTGAGACATGAGAGTATGTGTTATGCTTTGATTCCTAAGAAGCCTGAAACATTGAAGAAGGAGAGTAAAGAAATACATCTGGAGGAAATAAAGGAGTTGTTGACAGAGTATGAAGACATCATATCAGACAATGTACCTAAAGGATTAGGTACACCAATTAGGAGTATCCGTCATCACATGGCTCTTATACCAGGAGCAAGTTTACTTAATAAAGCAGCACACAAAATGACGCTAGTAGAGAATGAAGAATTGAATTGAAAGATAAAAGATTTGTTGAGGAAAGGTTTGATCACAGAAAGTTTGAGTCCTTGTGCAGTACCTGTAGTGTTAGCACCAAAGAAAGATAGAGAATGGAGAATGTGTACTGACTCTAGAGAAATCAACAAGATCATAGTTAAATATAGATTTCCTTTACCTAGGATGGATGATATCATGGATTATTTAAGTGGAGAAAGATATTTCACAAAGATAGATTTGAAGAGTGGATACCCTCATATCAGAATCAGAGAAGGAGATGAATGGAAAACTGCTTTTAAGACAAATGAAGGATTGTATGAGTGGTTAGTGATGCCTTTTGGATTGACAAATGCACCTAGTACTTTCATGAGATTGATGAATGAAGTTTTGAAAAAATTCTTGGGTAAGTTTGTTATTGTATATTTGGATGACATTCTGATTTTCACTAAGACAAAAGAAGAACATTTACGGCACTTGAGACAAGTTTTGTAGAGACTAAGAGAGGAGATATTGATAATAAACATCAAGAAGTGTAGTTTCATGAAGGAAGAATTGGTATATTTGGGATTTGTGATTTCTATAGAAGGATTGAAGATGGATCTTGAGAAAGTAAGAGTAGTTGTTGAATGACCTACACTGGAGAGCTTTGGAAAAGTAAGATCATTTCATGGATTGCCTAGTTTCTACCAGAAGTTCAAAAATTTTAGTTCAATTTGTAATCCTATGACAAAGACAATGAGAGGTGACAAAAAAGATTTTAAGTGGACATTAGGAGCAGACACAAGTTTTGAATTGTTGAAGTAGAAGGTAACAAAGCAACCTATTTTGGCATTACCAGATTTCAATAAGATATTTCAAGTGGATTGTGATGTAAGTGGGAATGCAATTGGAGTAGTATTAAGTCAAGAGGGTAGACATATAGCATATTTTAGTGAGAAGTTGAATGATGCAAGGAGAAGATATTTAGTTTATGATCAAGAGTTCTATGCCATAATTCAAGCCTTGAAGAAGTGGAGACATTATTTGTTGCCTAATGAGTTTGTGTTGTATACAGATCATCAAGCTTTGAAATATTTAAATAGTCAAGAAAAGTTGAATCAGAGACACATGAGATAGGTAGAGTTCATGCAGAGTTATAATTTTGCGTTGAAGTATAGGAGTGGTAAATAAAACAAAGTTGTAGATGCACTAAGTAGGAGAAGGAACTTGTTGATAGAGATGAGAGTTGAAGTGATAGGATTTGATGAATTGAAGAACATATATGAGGGAGACATTGATTTTGAAAAACTTTGGAAAGCACGTAAGGAACCAGTTGTGATAGATAGGAGTAAATGGTTGGATTATTTCATTTAGGAAGATATGTTGTTCAAAGGAAGTTAGTTATGCATACCTAGAAGTTCAATGAGAGATAATTTGATCAAGGAGAAACACAGTTGTGGATTAGTAGGACATTTTGGAAATGACAAGATAGTGGCTTTGGTGAGTGAAAACTACTTTTGGCCTCAGATACATAAGGATCTTAGGAAATTTGTGTAGATTTATAGAGTTTGTCAAGTAGCAAAAGGGAATAGTTAGAACACTGGATTGTATAAACCTTTGACAGTACCAGAGAGACCTTGGGAAGACATAAGTATGGATTTTTTAATGGGATTGCTAAAGACATGGAGAGGACATGAATCAATATTTGTAGTGGTGGACAAATTTTCAAAGATGGCAAATTTCATACCTTCTAAGAAGACAACTGATGCAATGCATGTAGCAGACCTATTTTTCAAGGAGATTGTGAGATTGCATGGATTACCTAAGAGCATAATTTCAGATAGAGACACTAGATTTTTTGGATACTTTTGGAAGACAATTTGGAAGAAGATAAAGATAGATTTGAAGTTTAGTTCAACATTTCACACATAGACTGATGGATAGATAGAGGTAGTGAATAGGAGTTTGGGAAACTTGTTGAGATGTTTGGTTGGAGAGAAGACTAGAAGTTGGGATTTGATTCTTTCACAAGAAGAGTTTGCATACAACAATTCAGTAAAAGGAGTACTAGAAGAACACCTTTTGAGATTGTTACTGGAGCACACCCTAGAGGAGTTACAGAGTTGAGAGATATCAGCATGGAAGAAAAGAGAAGTGAAGAAGCAAAAGAATTTGTAGAACATATGGAGACAGTGCATCATCAAGTGAAGAAGCATTTGGAGGAAATGAACCACAAATATGAGGACCAAGTAGATGATAAGAGAAGACATAAGAAATTTGTAGTTGGAGATGATGTGATGGTATATTTGAGAAAAGAAAGACTTCTAGTTGGGACATATAACAAGTTGAAGATGAAGAAGTTTGGACCTTGCAAGATACTCAAGAAATTTGATTCAGGAAAAGCATATAAAGTGGAGTTACCTAAGACATTGGGTATATCACCTATTTTCAACATTGCAAACCTATATCGGTATCATGAAGTAGAGTTCAGTGACAACATTGAAGAAGACCTCAAGAAGTAGTTACCATAGCAAGCACCGGAGCAAATTGAAGACATCTTGGACAGTAGAGTTGGACACAACACTAGAGGGAGACAATACAAAGAATACCTTGTGAAGTGGAAAGGTAGACTAGAAGAAGATTCACCATGGATTCCTTAGGTTGAGGTGGACTATCTTGGTTCTCCCACAGCCCCAGCAAAGTGAGGGACTTAAGTTTTCAATAACCCTAGATGTTTGATGCAGGAGCATCCTTGGTTCAAGAGCAATCTTGCATCAACCAAAAACATTTGCATTTCAATTTGTTCACAGTTCAATTTATTTCTTTTCATTTTCCAGTTTAGTTCAGGTAGTTCAATTAAGTAGGTAAAAGCACAAAGCTGTATCACACTTTTATAAAGGAAATGGCCAATGCTGATACAACTTTTAAACTTGAATCACTAAAATGTGACATATATGTTTTGAATTTTGAAATGATGTAAAATAATAAAATATTTATTTTTTAGTATATTTTATGTTTGTATTTTTTTAAAAAAATTAAAAAATTATTTGAATATAGTTTTTAATAAATTGACACTATAATTTAGTTGCTGATAAAATGCTGAAAAATGAAGTTACATGAGACATCAATCTTTATATAGTAAATTTTATTTCATTTTCTTCAATTTTGTTTTATGTATTTATAAGTTGAAACTTTAGTGCATGGATATTTTTTTTTCAATTTTGATAAATATATAATTTTAAATAAATAAAAAAATGTGCGTGTATTAAAATGTAGTTGTTTCCATTCAACGTCAACTTTTATATTAACTATTTATCTAAAATAGAAAAAAATTATACCATCTTCATATAGATTTTTTTATCTAGTGCATCATATTTTTTTAATTTTTTTAATAAGTTTTACTATTTTTCCTTGACATGGTAATCGACCTAATGTTTTGTGCTGATAACCTACTTTTAGTAAAAATAGAAAGGAAAATATAAATAATAATTAAACTATTAAAATATATTTATTTTTGAAAACTAAACTTATAGATCTACAAAAGGGTATTTTTATATTTTAAAAAAAATATTATTTACACGACTAAAAGTTGTTGAAATACCAAGTTTTTCAAATAATTTTATATTTTGGTAAATTGGCCTAATAGTGGTGCTACATATGCATTTAGCCAACAATTTTAGTTGGAAAAGTTGTGGACATATCTAACTTAGCTAAAATGAATCTTACAAGATCGTATGTTTGACCAAAATTAATTTTTAGTTAGAAATACTTAAATTCACTTGTGTGATAAGTCGGCTGAAAGTGTGACACAACTTTGTGCTTTTACTTGTTGGTTTTAATATTTTGGTCTACATTCTACTATAGGTGCATTTTAGATCTTACAGAGCTAGATTTAGCATTTAGACATGTTCATCTACATCATATCCAATTCTCAAAGTATTTGGATCAGTTACCGGAAAGATATCGCTATCAAAAGATCAACTATTTTCTCATAGTAGAGCACCCTGACAGTCTCAAACAATCAACTAAAAGGAGAAGACTTGTGGAGTATTCCTCGACTTGTGGAGCCTAATGACACATCATTCAATGATCTATGGTTTGTGGCCGACCTTCCCTAAGATCCACATGTCATTCCATTCATTTGCAAAGGAGTTCTATTCATTTAGGCCTGACATATCCATGTACACACGTTACAACTCTTCATTAGAGTTTGTAATCTTCCTTGGTTGACATGAAGGAATCTTTTGTACTAGAGATGATATATATTGGTGTAATAGATAGCTAGGAATTAGTTTAGAACCTAGACATAATTGATAGTTTGTATTTTGTGCAGAGGGACTTCAAACCTATATCTTGTGTATATTCTAATATTCTTCAATTAGGCCTATGACACTAATTGTAAGCCTGCATGATGCCAGCTGATCTAAATTTGAATTCTTTGATATACTGAATGACTGAATCTACATTTGTTTCATACCTTCGAGTTTTTTCCATTGTGTTTACTCTTGTTCCATAGTTTGGATAGTTCATTCTATGAACCCTCCTATTGTGACCACACCACATGTAATATCCCCAATCTAATTTTTATTAAAACCCAAAAAAATTTGAAAATTATTCTGCATTAACAACACAACTATGCATCACAACACATAGTAACTAGTGACTAATTTGCACAATAGGAATTCTAGAATGTTGCAACACAACTCCAAACCACTCTTATTATTAATTTCTAATGAAAACATAGACGTGCAAGTCTAATACATATAATTTATCCAGCAGCAAACTATCATAACAAATTTGTATTTTCAGCCACAACCTATTATGCAAAATGTTGAAATACATATAGAGTAACTCACTACAAAGCCTCCAAAATCTTAGAATCACACCTAGACTTATATGGCTATAGAATGGCCTTGTAAATTCTGTGTTATAGTAGTACACATAGAAAATCAAACCCCACAAAATAGAAAATGCGAACAGAAATACAAACAATGCCTAAAACACACTATGGAAGCACTATACAAACTAGTACATCAACATAAGAACACTGCACTACTAAATCTTGTCTGCACAAATGCAATCTCTGAGATAAGATTGCTTTATCAACCCATGAACACTGCCCTCAGGTTGTTGGAAACTCATGTGTTGATAACTGAGAGGGGGGGTGAATTAGTTATCTTAATTACTTTAACTTTTTGATCAATTAGTGCAGCATTAAATCATATAAGCAAACATACCCATGAAAATAGAAATAATATCAATACACATGACCCAATGATTTTGACATGGAAAACCTTGTTAAGGGAAAAACCATGGGGTGATTAACCCAAGAATGTATTCTTTGTTAGAAGAATAGAAATACAAAATGGCACTTGTCAATTAGGGCTTACTACCCGAGCACACTGCTCACAAGAGGCTCACTGCCTACAAGAGACTCACTGTCTACAAGTTATAAGGAGAGTAACAAGATACTTGAACTAATGGGAAGCATCCACATGTGCTTGGGTTCAGTTCCGGTTGAGCTCAATATACTGATCTACTGCACTTCATTCTTCCTCTTCTTTGGTGCTACTGTCCTATCACATACTGGACCTACCTTACTGCTTTCACACTGTTCTTCTACTTTTATTCACACAACACAATACCCCACACACACCTTCATACTGAAATCAATTTGGTATATATATCTGCACCAAGGATTTCATCCACTTTCTAGTTGGCATCCAAAATACTTACTATTTTCCCAAACTCTTGGTCTATCAGCTGAATCCTTGCTTATCAAGTGATGCGTATCAAAGAGATGCTCATAGAAGTCATCAACCATGTCAGACAATCATGAATGATACCTCAAGAGACTTGATCACCATCAATAACTCATCCAGATTAAGGTCTGATGCTCTGTCGGTCAGTTCTTCCTTAGTCTACTCTACCAAATAGGAACCCAATACTTAGGTGCTTATATCTATTCACTCTTTCCTCACCAGAGGCTCAATCCCTGGAATCTATCAGTCAAGGTATGCCTCTTGACTTCCCCAAGTCTATACTTAACATAGATACTTCCTCTGAGAGATCTGGACCTGACTGTCGGACCTTGCTACATGCTCTGTTCTTTCTTACCAGACCACAACACTCTTCAATCTTACTTCTGGTATAAGCACAGCATGTCTTGCGGATGAGTGGGATGAACTTTGTTTCTATCAATGACAACACTCATGAAGCCACAATGTGTCTCTTGCCAACAATATCCCCCTTTGGCATTGATGGCAACACTTAGTGAAAAATGACTAAGTGTTATACTACACTCCCCCTTGGCTGATGCTTTGTTCTAATGTACATTTTTCTGGAGCTCCCCCTTAGCTAGATTCCACATTTTTCACTGCTCCTCACTCCCCCTTTGACATCAATGGCAAAGGGTAGGGTCCGCACACCAAAATTTTTAAAAATAGTCTATACATATCCACATAAGTATATATATAAGTTGTACATACATATACTTAAGTATGTTTGCAAAAGTATTCTTCAACTGTATAGCTTCTGTCACCCAACTCTGCTTCATCCTATCCAAAATTGAGATGTGACCACTCAATAGGAATGCAAAAGCTTATGCCTTCTTAAGATCTATTGGATCATTGGTCCGGGCTGTGGCCTATGCATCAGTTAGGGCCTCATGCATGGCCTCTAACTTAGGGATAATGATCCCTCTAAGTTCACTTAACCTGTTTATTCTATTTTTCTTCTCCTTCCCAAGCTTTTTTAAGTCATCTATGATTGCAATAGTCTAACACTCTTGATTTAGTATGGAGGAGGAGAGAGGATCAAAACTTTGAGATAAACTTAACAGTTTATCCTCTTGCTCTTTTACTTTCTTCTCAATATCAATGGTCACTTTAGGCCAGGATAAACAAAATTTATAGATATCTCCGCCATCTTTGAGAGCATTTTCTAAGCTCTTTATCCCAATATCCATAACTCTCCTATCATTGGTTATAAGACCTTGTAGCTCAGTGAATCTCTTATCCATAAACTCTTTCTAAACCTTCTCCTCAGCTGATTTCTCCAAAGATTCAAAATGAGTGCTGACAAAACTAACAAGAGACTTGAGATTACCGGATGAAGAGGCTGAGGAATCCTTCTGAAAGGATGGCATGATCTTTTCCAACACACCAGATGCTATCTCTAATAGCTCATAGTCTTCCATGTGAGACTTTAGAAGTTTCTCTTTTGCCTTTGCTTGGGCAAAGGATGCTATCTTCATTGTTTGAACCGGGGAGAGAGAATCAAAGTCGAATGGTCCTTGAAGTAGTTCCGGTTTATCAATCTCCATCATTTCTTTAGTCAAGAAATCTTTGACAGTTTCTACAGTGTCTCTTGTCGGAGAGAGAGTTTTCTTTCCTTCTGCAGTTTCAGCACTGTCACTTGTGGTCTTCTTAGTTTGACCTTCTTCTCCTTTCTTCACTTCTTCTTTTTCCTCTAATCTTTCTCCTCCTTTAGATCTAGAGACTACTAGGGAATTTGGATGAGAGATATTTTCTGCTTCTTGGACTTCTTCTTCCGGAACAGAGGAGTCCTGGTCCTTGGACTTCTCCTCACCTATCTCCTTTGTTTCTTCTACAATCTTTTCAATAGGATCTTTCTTTGATGTACTTTGCCTTTCAGCATCAGAAAGTTCATCACTTACGTCCTCTATAATGGGACTGTTGAATCTTTTGTATGCATTCCAGAGGATCTCTTCTGTCTCTTTTGGTACTTTGTCAATTTCTCCGAGCATAAGCTGATTCATTCTGGCTTTGCTCCGGAACTCATCCTTGCAATCTTTAAAGATCATATTCATTTGCTTTAGAGTGATTGAAGGATATAGCTGAATAGCTATCTGTTCTCAGATCTCAAGATCCTTTGCCTTAGCATTATTCTTCCTTATTTCTAATTCCTTCTCTAGGCTTTTGGGAATGAGAGATATGATTTCAATAAAAGCCTTATTGTAGATATTCAGATACCTGACTGTAGCTTCTTGCAAGATCTTCTGGTCAACTTCATTATACCCATCATAGAACTCAGTCATTGGTTTTAGGTTCCCATCCATAGTAGCTGATTTGATGATATCATCAATGTGAAGAGTGGGCTTTTCAACAAATTCATCTACCTTGACCGGTAGAGGGTTCACTGGATGTTTTCTTCTTCTTCTTCATTTTCTTGACCTCTTCATCAGATTCAGTCTCTTCATCATCCTTTTGACTGGCATAAGATCTTGTAGCTTTTTTCTTGGTTCTCTTTTCTCCTTTTCTAGATGTCTGAGCTTCCGGTTTTGAGGCTTTTGGATGATCTAGTTCGGGAGGGGGCTTGTACCGGGGCACCTTCTTTTTCTGTCTCTCCCTTTTCTTTCTCTGTCCTTTCCATTTTCTCTCTATTTGCATCAAGTGCTTCTTTTAATATGCCATATCTTTTGGCAACATTTTCTACTTCTTTTCTCACTTTTCTCTTCATCTCCGGTTGTCTAAGTTCCACATGAATCTTTACACTCAATTCTTCAAAGGTTCCAAACCTTTCTACCTTAGGATCCTTGGGTTGACTAAGCATGTGTTGAACATGTAGCTCTACAATTTTCTCATCTACTTCATACCCCATTGGCATGATCCATACTATTCTTGGTTCTACTACCTCCATTAGACATTGATTAATGTCTACCATAAAGCACACTGTATCCTTGTATTTTTCAACTAGGGATTGGGGAATTCTTTCTCTAGCCTGCATCATGCTTTGGAAATTTTTGAAGTAACCCCACTGTGCTATGTTTGTGCCTTGGCATCACCAAGCCCATGCAATTAATCTCTGATTTGAATTGCAACAGGTCTGTCATTCTACCATACTCAACCACTAGATCCAGGTAGCTCATTCATAAAGTAAAATAACAAACACAGTATTAGCGCACCATACTTGAAAGAGTTCTTCTTGTCCTTCTTGATCTTTTGTAGGTTTTCCATCAGTTGGCTCAGAAGGAGTTTGCAAAGATCATAATCTGCATTCTTTCTCAACATTTCATAAGTAGTGTAGATTATTGTTCTAGATATAGAATTTTCTCTGTTGGAGTGATATATCTTGTAGCCAATAATCATGGAAGCAAACTTGATGTCCAAATCTATGATATCCTCAACTGTCATTGCTCTTTTATCAAATTTAGATCTGGTAGCCTCACTCACAGTTTGGTTTTTGACTGATTTTAGAGTAGGTAACCCAAATAGCAATAATTCACACAAAATAGACAACATAGATTTACGTGGAAAACCTAGAAAAGTACCAAGATTAAACCACAGACAAAGATCTCTCAATTTTATTTTGAGAAGAAAATTCATTGTTACAAAAACTTTTTCTCATGTGTCATATCCCCAGCGGAAGGAGTATTCCATGTGGATGAAAAACAAAAATAATAACCAAAAAGATAATGAAGAGGCATTGGTCAAGCCACCAACCACCGCATTAAAGAGTGATTTGAATGTGTTATACATAAAAAGGTAGGGGAGGAGACAAGGAAATAAAAGAGGTTGTTGGACAGAAGAGGGATGATATGGTGTCCATGTGCAGCGAAGCTTAGCCAGTCGTTAACCATTAAATGGTGATTGACGTAGGTTTGGTGGAAGAGAAAATGCAGGTATGGGCATCCATAAATTCTCACACCACCTCTTGAATCACAAGAGCTCTCTCTAAGGGGTTGAAAGTCACTTTTATCATAATATATATCTAAGTTCTAATGATACTCTCATTATGAGAGACGAGAGCCATTTTATGGTGGCTACAAGTTCATGGGTCTAAATTTGTTCACTAGTTGAGAGGAAGATTATTAGTTGATAAAGAGAAAGGAATTTTAATAAATGCAGAGGATTATGGAAGACACTAGGGAATGGAGAAGAGTAGAAGGGAGGTGTGAGAGAAGGAATACTTAGTTGGGGTCATTTGGCAGTATGCAGAAGTTGTGGCAGCCATTCTCCAGTCACCTGGATGAATCTAAACACCCAAAAACAACAAATTTTAGTTACCTTTCACCTATTCTATTCCACTAGTAGTTCTCCTTCATTTCTTCTTGTTATAGCTAAGTGGAACAAGAAGCATGAATCAGGAATATGGGAGTAAGGAATATACTTGTAGATAAAAAAAGGTGGATATGGGAGTAAGGAATTAATCATAGCCATAATTTTCCTGGTAGATATACGGTTGACTATTCTTATATCCTACCCAATATTTTTTGTAATGCCCATTCACTGGACTCACATATCTTCACATTCTAGTAATGTCAACCTCATCAAGGAGTTGAGTTTCAATGTTCTTCACCTTGAGAAAGATTTCTTTGTTATTTTATTAGGCTAGCAATGCATGTTGTCAAGCCTTCATTTGAGTTGTCAACAGAGCCCACATGTCTCCGTTTTCTTTCTGGAGACATTACCCAACTGTCTACTACTAGGAACAATATCAATAAAAATTTAGGAGTATTAAGGCTCTCCTTTAGACACATGTAAACTCGTGGGTGCACAAATGCTATATATATTTATATATGGTTGTACACAAGTTACTTATATGCACCTAGAGTGTAGATAGCTACTATTGATTGTTGTACTTCTTTATCAAATCTATGTGTAATCTTTATTATGTTCAATGTTAAATTTTATCCTTTGAACACTAATGGCACAATCTTAGAAGAGAATGAGATGGGTATGAAATAAAATACAAACATAGCATTGTAGTAGTTCAATTCTCCTCCCTCTTTCTCTGAGGATTTAAAGACCTTTGGATTATATTTAAGAAATATTTATTTTAAAGGCTGTCAAGTATGATGTCAAGTACTTTGGGTTAGGGAGCTTCCAAACAGTCTGCATTCATTAGGCAAATGCTTACCTTTCTCACTAGAGTGATCTTTTCTATTGTTTTTACTATTCACTTTGATTGTGGAAATAGTGACCATGTATTAGGCTCTAGCATGCATAAGGTTATAATGTGGCTAGGCAAAGACATGAATGATGATTAGTTATGTTTTAGACTATTATCTTATTGTAAACCATTTAAGGTTGTTACCCTTGAGCATTTATAGAGATAATAATGGTGATATTGCTATAGGATGCTTATCAAGTTGACCACCTAAATCATTCATCGGTGGGCTTTGGATATTGTTTATACTCCTCCATATCCTTGATTCTAGCTTTGAAATAATTGAACAATATAATTTGGGACAAACTAAGAAATATCGGCTAAAAGGATGGTTAATCTTTTGGGATTAGGTTTGATAATAGGAACTATTATTTATATTGATTACTTTTGTACAATTTCATATGGTGACGATGACTTCATTTAGTGGCATTAGAACCACACTGTATTGAACACATTTTAATGTTGGAAGTTGATATCTTTTTGTATTCATTTTATGGTTTAGGGGTTAGATTGATTAATTGACTACATGAAGTTCTTAAGTATGAGAACCTTGATATTGGAAATATCATGGGAACAAAGAAAAGAGTACTATACTTGTATTGGACTATTGTATGGTTGCACACTAAGTGAAAGACAATCTATCCTTTAAATTTGATGGTATTATTGATATTGAATTAAGAGATAAAATAATTGTGATCATATTGTATAGCATCTCCTAATAGCTTATTGATGACTGTTAAGGTCATATTTAATATAAATGGCAAGTGTGAATACTATCTTGACCATGATATAGACTATCATAAGAATGTGGGGTTGTGCCATAAGACAAATGAAATTAAAATATTAAGAATATTATTATTTGATGTATATCTTTATATGTTGGTTCCATGGATATAGTGTTGCCAACCATTTAGAGTATGAATCGAGTATTGACCATGTTTAAAGCAAGTTTAAATTATTGGTGTAAGTTTTTCAAGCTCCTTATAGTTTTCCTGTGGCCTTGAAGATGCATGTTCAATGCTTCTAATCAAGAAGAATCAGGGACACCATAACATGTTATGACTATGATATTGATACTATTGAATTGTATTATGGTAGGACATCATGTGGAGCCATATAGGGCCTTGCATAATCATTACTTTGTGACGATATTCTAACAATTGTTATTGCTGCCTTGTGCTATGTTGTGAGTGGATTAATTTATATTGGATATACTAGTATACTTAAATTCTAAGTGTGGATTTGGCTTGGGAACTTTGTCCTCATGTGATGCTATCATCTAAGGTGCATCTTTTAAGAAGGGTTCTAGCTTGTCTAGGAAGAATTACAAATCATAATGGTGGAGAGGTCTAACTGGAGATCTCAGTGTCCTTGGGTAGAAGCTCTATTGTGTAGTCTTGATATATTGTGAACTTAGTTGGGTTTCTCTTCCTATGGTTAAGCCTTATTAATTGATGGGAACCATTAAGAGGAACCTTGTTGGAGTATGCTATAGTAATTAATAAAACTTTGTGAACTATGGTTTTGTTTTGGAATGAGTATTTATAATTAGTGATGTATTACACTATTTGGTCTTAATCCCTTTTATGGTTATCATCCTCCTTTAGTAGTCCTTCTATTTCACTTCTAGGAGGAAAGTTACTTTAGTGGAAATGAAACCTTGAGAGTAGGAACCTATGTATAAAACCCTTGAGATATTATGTGAGGAGAACTACATGTGACTTCAATCCTATTTGGAAGTAGTTATTCAGGTAGTTCTTGGGTGAAGGATTCCCCTGGACCTCAAGTTCATAGGGGGGGGGTTTAGGGAATGACTCAAAGGAATGGAGTGTTCCTAAACTTGATTAACCTTCCCTCTTTGATATGTTTTGGTTTGAGCCTGAAACTACATGATGGAGATATGAACCCACATTCCAATTAGTAAGTGTCATTATATAGGCCTCAGTCAGAAAAGGCACTCTATGAACACTAAGCTCCTATACTCTAAGGTTGTTGTGTTAGGTTCTCTAAATCTACCCAATCTTGGATGAGCTTTTAGAATTGTCATCTTCATGGTTTATCTCTAATGAGATTTGTACAAAGGTGACTTTGGTAATGTCTAGATTAAAATAACTAGAGTCTTGTGTATTGAACACTATAGGCTATTAATGGTCATAATTACCAACTATGTAGGGGGTTCTACCATAACACCTAGTTGGTAGATAATTGTATGCCAAACTTTGTGATTGATAATATGTAAATGTAATACACTCATAAATATAATATTATTTAATATTTTCATTATGGGTTTGATTTTTGTATGATGCATACTATGTTTCCAAGTGACAACTGAATGTGTGGAATGTCCCTTGATATTACTTTGTGTTTGTATATGTTTATGCATATGTGACCAGATAGAATCTAGCTCATGTGGGTCCAATATGTTTATTAAGTGTTGACTTGCAATTTAGACCCCTAGACCTAAAAAGACCCTGTGTAATGGTTTATGGAACTCTATGTGGCATGTAACCAAGTCAGCCTAATAAGTGTTGGTGAATCCTTCTAACATTTTGATTGTGTTTGCCTTGGCTATAAGATGACCCACATGTTGGGACCGAGTCTTATACAGGTGCAGATAGCCAGCTGTCACTAGTACCATGTAGGTGACGGATGCCAAGTTCTATCTATTATATCTTGGATGAGTCAGTTGTCACCAATAGCATGAAGGTGACAGATACTAGGAGCCATCCAAGTTATGATGTAGGTGCGGTTTAGCCAGTTTTCACCAATACCGTTGAGGTGACAGATACTAGGTGCTATCTGTCATATCTTAGGGTTAGTCAGCTATCACCAGTACCATGGACGTGATGGATGCCAGGAGCTACCCTCTAGTATGTATGGCTTAGCTGGCTTTCACCAATACCATGCAGGTGATAGATGCCAGGAGCTACCCCATACTAGGTTAGACCAACTTTCTCCAGTGGCATGGAGGTGATAGATGTCAAGATCCACCGACTCGATGGTTCAATAGGTTTTGAAAATTTTATTAATGGCCACATGTGATGTATGTTGTTACACCTACTCCTTTGCCAGTGATGACAACAAGTAGTATGGGATACTTGTTTGTCATCACAGCTGGTTGTGAACCAGGAAAAGGATGGGAGCTTATGTGTGATTAAACCAGGTAATAGGAAGGTGCATGTAATAGGTTACATCCACTTTCTATTATGAGTTAGTCACTATGTATGTGTGAGTCAATCCCTATGTGCATCTGTGTTAAGGACCTTATATGTTGTGTATTGTCGCACTTGAGCCATTGCTAATGATAACCGCAAGTAGTATGGGATGCTTTCTTGTCATCATAGTTGACTATAAGTTAAGGAAAAATGATGGAACCCATGGTGTGCCATTAGATACACCAACTTTCCTATTTTTGGTTGGGATCTATTTGAGGACATATGGGCTAGTGAATCAAGCAACGCTGGATATGCTTGCAATATGGTCACAACCTTTCGTTTTACTACCTGGTCACTATGTGTACTCATGATGTGCATATGATCTAGTCACCTTGAGTATAAATGTTGCTTGCATGAGCTAATCACATTTGGTATATGTGAATTAGTCATATTGTGTATATATGATGCCTTCCCTAGCTATTCATATTGTGTATGTGATATAGATGGGAACTAATCACACTGTGTATATGTGATGTATGCATGAGCTGGGAACTAATCACAATGTGTATAGGTGTTGTATTCATCAACTAGTCACTTTTGTTGTATGTGATGCATGCATGAGTTATTCACTCTATGTATATGTGGTATGCATGATCTAGTCACTCAGTGTAAATGTGGCACATGCGTGAGTTATTCACATTGTGCAGATGTGTTATACCCTTGATCTAGTAACACTATGTATGTGTGACCCATGTGATAGATGGTCACATTGTGTACATGTAATGTATTCTTTAGCCAATCACTATGTTTTATCAAGTGACGTTTATATGAGCTAGTCCATATGTGGTTATGTGTGTTTTCATACCTTGATGTGGGCATTGAACTAACCTATGCTTGGATTGCATTTGCTATCATACTATTGCTTATGAATTTAATTGGGATTATATGATTTACATCAAAGATATGATTTAAAAGTGAGACTAGAGATCTCATATCAAGGGAGAGGATGTAGCCTCTCTACTATTGATATACGAACTACGGTGCCTCTGATTCCCATGAGGGGATATGTAGGCAAGGCCATTGCAAATGAACCCTTGAGGATTAGGTCTAGGTCAAGGGATGACCTTGACCTTGTGAGATTACCATACTCTAGTGTGAGTATATGAGTTGTGGCATAGAGTTGTTGCCATGACTACGGTTGGTAAGTCTAAGAAGTTAGCACTTCTAAAATCAAATAGAAGATGCTTGGGTGATTAAGCTAGTACTTGGTGTAAAAAAATTTGGTAGTAAACAAGGTGGTTATTACATCATGCCTTCACATTCAAGCTCAACTAACTTAAATAACCATGAAAAAATACATTAAAAAAAAAATCCTTTGTGAACAAAGGTTTCCATGCATAAAAGCACGAGTGGCACTTCTACATGCTATTGCGTGAGCTCATCAAGCCAGATGTTGATTTGTGTTGAAGTTGGATAGAAACATAGTGATACAGAAATTAGAGAAAGATTTTTTTTTGCATCCTGACATTCATCGTTGCTAGCAAAGTTGGTAAGAAATATAACGAGAGTAATTTGCTACCATTTAATTGAACACCATGGTCATTCATTTCTGTTAGAGGC
The DNA here is from genome assembly GCA_027924645.1 of Cunninghamia lanceolata. Lineage (NCBI taxonomy): Eukaryota > Viridiplantae > Streptophyta > Pinopsida > Cupressales > Cupressaceae > Cunninghamia > Cunninghamia lanceolata. The sequence goes on along the minus strand of BSBN01000112.1, from coordinate 15,269,629 downwards.
ACTTTTGCACAATTCCAATATTGTAATCTTGCTATTATTAAATTTGGTATAGAAACAAAATAGAAAAGCAATATTAAAGATTTACATTGTGAATGATAACAAAAATAAGTTGGAATTTCAGTATGTTCAACCGTATGATATTACATTCAATATATTGGTTTTATAAAGCCATTATTCTCTTGTGTACAAACTGCTCAGGGGAATAATCTCCCACCAACTACCTAACAACTGACTTATTGCTTGTAAACCTTAATTTTCTAACAACTATAGAATTACTAATTTCAACAATGCAAAGAGCATAGAAATATTCTTCATAAAATACATTGGACCTCACTTTTAACATCGCATAGTATGCAGTCAATTTAATTTACGATTTCAATGCACATACCATCATTCCTCTCATGCAGTTTAAGAAAGATATTTAAGAAGAAAACAAATTCCAATATTGTGGGTTGAATATAATTTTACTATAAGAATATTAATTTCAATAGTGCAAAGAGCATGGAAATATTCTTCGTAAAATGCACTGGCCCCAAGTAAAATGCACTGGCCCCACGCTTAACATAGTGTAGTATGCTGTTGTTTTAATTTATGATTTCAGTGGACCTGCCACTGTTTCTCCCATTCAATTTAAGAAAGATATGTAAGAAGAAAACCAATTGCATGGTACATAGAGCTGAGAAAGAAACAAATTACATTATCTTTTCTCGACATAATTGATGAAAGAAATGTTGACGAACTTGTAGCATGTCTGAGGAAATTTACCTGTAGAATTCTGCAAAAAGTCTTTATCACTGATGTATGCGAGGAACTCCACAACCTGAAATAATATTAGACAATAAGTTAGTGTATACAAAATCACTGGACAAGAGCCAACATCGAAGCATAATACGAGAGATTAATTAGTGTATACAAAATCACTGGACAAGAGCCAACATCGAACCATGTTAGACTGAAATGCAACACAAACCTTTTCAAGTGTTATCTTCAATATCTTCATCGCTCAATTTTTCACTGCCAAGTTTTTTTAAAATGTTGTCGCAAAATGTGGCACGCAACTTGGCAGTTGTGCTTCCTGCAACTTTCTTGTTACAAAACACCTCAAATTCTTCCTTCAGCACCTGTAAATTCATAAGAAAGGTGCTTAAACATTCTGCATAGTATCTATAAGCTTAACTCAGCCAACACGGATAAGCAAAAGGACAATAAGAAAATTATACTTTCCCCGACCTTTTTGGAAAGGGAATGGTTTAAAAAACATTCTTTGACATATTGCAAGTACTTGTTATGCAAGTCAATAACTTTCCCAACGAATGCCTGAAAGTCAACACAACGACAAGCTAATCCCATTCTGCATTGTTTGACATATGCAAAATTCACAAGGTCGTATTTTAAATGCCATGTATGGAAAGTTAACGCAGTAAAAGAGATGCATATAAGATTGTACCTGCTCCTGTGCACCAACCATGCTGATCATAGACTAATGAGAAAATAGATCGAACTAGCTACAATTGCAATTACCTTTATATTGGTGGCTGCTTCTTCTTCAAGCATAACTAATGATGTTCTCACGTGCTGCAACAGAAAAGCGTAGTAGAAAACCAAACCACACAGAAATTTACTCATCATCTATAAAAAAATCTTGAGAATTTGAAACTGGACGTTTTAGCAGATTTCCAATCAAAATGTATACCTGCTTGAAAATCTGAGCCACAGTTTCCACACCTTTGGGGTTCCTACAAATATAATATAGCTGATACGTCCTTGAAAGATCATCCAGCTGTACCTAAAGTAAAAAATAGTAGAAGATTATCAAATATACTCAAAAGTATGGTCCCGACTTCCATGTATGCAGCAATATTAAGATTTGTAGACCAAAATCATACCTTGTCATCTCTTAGCAATGCATGGCAAGCTGAATGTTCCTTCTCCAAAAGCTGACTCTCATACTGAGATAGTAGTTCATTTTGTACTGTCTGTGGAAAAGATCACAAATAATGGTTAACTTTTTTACAACTTAATTAAAACAAGCAGGTCATTGTGCATGCCTTATAGCTAATGGAAATAACTATTAATTGACAACTTTTTCAGGGTTAGTTGAATCCACAGATTCCGATTGACATAATGAGTGTTTAATAGAAAGTTACTTTTAGCAATTGCTGTTCAGTGCTGGAACGTAGATAATGTGCAACTCTCTCTTTTTCTTTCTTTAAACATTCATCAGCCTATAGTACAATAAAATACACATCATCTTCTAGATGAAGTCCATTTTCAAAATTAATATTGACATTGTCAAATCATGTTTCCAATTCTAGCTCCCCTTTCAGTGTCGACCTTACGCAAATAATCTAATAAAAAAGAATACTCTAGAATCCATGAGGCAGCCTTTTGAGAATAGTAAGAAGCAGTGTCTTCCAACATGGCTACTTCAAAATCTTCTTGATAGAAATCCATGCTACCCATCCCAATCTCTTCAAATATGCTCAAAACATTTTTCAACAAAGCCCAATCAATTTGTTCTCCTTCACATTCTTTATCAATCTAAAATAACACTAGTGAATTAAAACTTAGTTCGTTCATCAGAAAAGACAATGTCAAAAAACTAAAGAACTTCTGATAATTTATCAATATTTCCACTAACATACCAGATTTATCACCGCATCCTTTACATTATTCCTAATTTTTTGGCAAACCTGCGAAAAGCGAAACATTATTCCAAAAATTGTTTATGTTATTGTTATTTGGCATATCTAAGCTACACATATATCAATCCTACTTCCTTATATATGGTCTCTAAGTGAAAAACAACTTTAAGATACACAATAGGGAGTGACAGTATGAAGAGGAAGAGCTCAATGTTGGATATCATCTTATACTTATTAGATCATGGAAGAATGTTAAACCAACTTCATTTAGAGTTGGCAGGGAGTGCATTGCAATGTAGTAGTGATCCAAGTAGTCAAAAAAATGAGAAAGCCACCAAACCATAATTTTGTGATTTTCCCATCTTTCACCAGTTCTCTCAACATAAATTCTACATGCTGCTCCCTCAGGGCTGGTACAACCCGAGTTTAACAATTGAGACAATTCAAACAAAGACCAAGATGCAGACCAAAGAATGATCATCACTATCCTTAAATTTAAAATAAAAATTCCAAAGCTTTTCAGTCAAGCAACATTACATCCACCATCATGGGATGACACTATAATAAGAAACAAGTTAAGGGAAAAACCGTCAAGACATATGTAAATGTTGAAATTGGAGAGCTTGAATAGATTTGCTCTATTTACAATTTATGGATCCAAAGATCCTTTAAATAGGCAAAACATATGGACATTTCTCTACACAACAGCTATGTCTTTCTATTAATAGATGCTTAGAGAGTGATTAAATAGAGTTTATATTTTTAACACTCTCCATAAACTTTATTTATCACATAGCATAACTTGTTGATGGGGGCCACCTATAATAAATAGTTTATTAGCTACCCATGTACAAATGAAGAGCATTTAACACTAATTCCTTCTTGAAAGCATCAAAACCTATCCTTGCTCAAAGGTTTTACAAGCTACTCATTAGTTGGTGTATAGAGTAGTTCAATTTCCTTATTGAGAACATACTCACAAATGAAGTGATAGTGTACTTCAATATGCTTTGTGAGAAAATGGAACACTGGATTCTTAGATATCTTCAACACACTTTGATTATCATGAAAACATAATTGTTGTATCAGGTTGTGGGTGTCGAAGACTCTCAACAAGTTGTCTAACCCATAGTGCTTCACATGTTGCTACAACAACTACTTTGAGGTTAATATGATTAAGCTTTTCATGCAACAATTGATTTCTCAAAGCAACACTTGATACTAAGTTTTTAGAGGATTTTCTCTTCCTTTCATATATCCATTAGATACTAATTTTCTCTTGATTACCCTCGTTCATATCTTTTTTATTTTTGAAGCATTGGCTCTCAATAGTGACCAGGATGATTCTAATAATGTAAAACTTTCTTTTCTTCTTCTCAACTAGGATGTCTTTTTGTAATTCTATTTATATATGAGGTAAAGTCTTACAAGAAAAAAATGATTTTTATCTATTGATGCCATTGTCCGTAGATCTTTGCGATCAAAACCTTTTGTGATAAAAAACTTTTTGCAATGATCTTTGTGATCAAGACCTTTTTGCAATGATCTTTGCGATAAAAAAAACTTTTGAAATGATCTTTGCAATCAAAATCTTTCTTCAATGATTTTTGCAATCAGAATCTTTTGCAATGATTTTTGCAATCAAAATCTTTTGCAATGATCTTTGTGATCAAAATCTTTCTGCAGTGATCTTTGTGATCAAAATCTTTCTATAGTGATCTTTGTGATCAATACTACAACTTTATTGAATGAGCCTCAAATGCATTTTATGGTTGGCATTCTCTTTTATTACTAATTTTAGTGTACTTTATATGCTCTCCAACTACAAATCTCACTCATCTACACATACAACATGGATAGAATTCAAGTGGAAATACTTTGGCCCTTATTGTTGATAATGGTTTTTTAAATATTCATAGCTCTTCAAGGTTGTAGGCTAATCATGAATGTTTAATATTGCAAGCTCCCTCATACCAAAAATCCAAATAGTCAATTCAAATTCCTACAACTTTATAGGATTATCAAATGTGATCCTTTCCAAAAAGTTCAAGCCTCCAAACAATCCAATGTGTTTAGCCTCTTTGTATAATTACAGTGACAATTGGTTGATTGTCAGTGGGAGAATAAATAGTTTATTCCAACATTCCCCCTTAATTTCTACCACTAGTTGGTTTAGCATCCCAATTTCTATCTTAAATGTTCAAATTTATCATTTTCTAAATTCTTTGTGAATATGTCTGCCAACTAAAGTTTGATCTACAAAACTTCAAGTAGATTTCTTCATTATTCACTAGTTCTCTGATGGAACCTTGTTTGGTTGTTATTTTTCTCTATATGTAAATATTTATTCTTGTACAACATTTTGAACATATTTGTGACCTTTCACCAATTGGATCTACACCAATCTATCCATATTTCATCTATAGACAATCTTTCATAGATTGTTTCTTCCACTTTCTATTCTAACACAATTTTTCAAAATGATTCTTCAATCCACAAATAGTACAAGGATGAAGATGCCAAATTGCTTTTTAATGTCCTTGCCTATTACAATGAGAACATTGGGAACATTGCATTTCTTGAACTATGTTGTTTGTAACTAGATTACCTGTAACATCATTTATGTTTTCTTTACCTCTAACATATCTAAGGCCTTCATTTGTTAGCATCACACTTGGTTCAATGGGTTCTCTAATTCTTTCCCCATACTTTCCGAAATGTTTTCCATCATAACCCATTCCTTTCATAAAATTAAAACCAACATTCTTTGTTATTATCATCACAACTAGCAAGATTTGTAGATTCAAAAACATTGTTTTCTCCAACCTCACACCCTTTAGAATAGAAGATTTAGCTATATCACATATATCAAATTATTCATCAAATGAATACAACAAATCATTTGTATCAAATGAGACATTACATAATGTATGCTTAGAACTTACACACATGTTTTCCTTTAGGTATGTTGCAAGTAATTGATCTAATAGATTATTTTGTTCTTTCAGTTTTGATATTTCATCCTTTTGAAAACTATTTTCCTTTCCGAACATTTTAGATTGTTTATCAAACCACTTCAACTTTTCTTCCAATTATTTACTTTTCTTTTTAACTTTCACTAATTCTTCTTCCAAAATATCCTTTTCACACATTGAATCTTTTATTTTCTTTCTGCACTCTTTTACCAATCTTTCCCATTGGAATAAATGGTTTCCTTATAGAACTAAATTTTAACCATACAAAAGAACCACTTAAGTAATGCCTAATGGTGATTGATTTTGGTAGCTTTGCACGCCCCTCTTTCCTCTATATCCAATTATTTCTTCTATCTTGAGCAAATATCCATCAGAATATTTATCCTTTCATTTTTTATAAAAAATCTCACTGAGAGGATGAATTCTGAATATGGATGGCAATGGCACTCTTTTTAGAACCTTGAATGGTAACACTCATAAAGTTCTAGCATTAATTTGATCTCATTTCCAAGATTATCATAGTCAATCCAAGCCTTTATCTTCTATCCACTTTTTAGATCCAACTGTAACAACCAATTTCCAATCCAATAACTTGCAGATTTAGACTCTATAGAGATGATGAAGATTTTGAAACCCACTAATCTTTGAAGCCAATTTTTAAATTTACTTGCAGTAATAAACAACTTTTTATTTACAACACATATTATTCAGCCAAAAGTAACATTACTTACAACAAAGAGCAAGACAAATTAATCAACATATTGCTTTTCAGAATTACAGTGTTTTACAGTATTTTTCCAATGTTCTTACACCTTTGCTCAAGTTGAGCAACCAACACATTGACATTGAAGTTTGTTTTAGCTTGTTACAAAAACACAAGGCAAACCTTTTTTAAGATTTTGTAGCCCCCAAAATAGACCAGTGACAAAAATAAACTAATGGTCTAAAAATAAGGTGAACATGCATGTTCATTGTAAACTCTAAAAATAGTTGTGCTAAAGATATAGTTTATTATGAATTGAACATGCACTCCTAAAAAGATAAAAGTCCTTTTAAACGAGTCTTAAAAAACTCTCACACTCTGCCATGCATGCAAGTATCACTTATCAACATACTCCCCCTTGATGTGGATCAAACTCACAAGATGATCTAAGAGTTTCAAAAATTAGACCTTTAGAATTACTGTCATGAAGATATCTAAATGTTGTTCTTGAGTGATTATATACCACAATTCAAATTCTTTCTCCTGGACCAAATCTCTAATTAAATAATATTTGAAATCAAAATACTTTGTCCTACTAGGATGGATAGGATTCTTGGCCAACTTAATTGCACTCATGTTATCACAAAAAATCAGTGTAGGCTCATCCTTCATTTTAGGACTTCTACCCATATACCAAAAATCATCAACATACAAACTTACAATAAGAGTATCATTACCCTTTTTATTGTAGTAAAGAGTAGGCTCACTCTTGCTTCTCTTGAAGCCATTCTTCTGGAAATATCTATCAATCCTAGCACACCGTGCTCTAGGTACTTGCTTGAGGCCATATAAAACCTTCTTCAACTTGTTGACTTTGTGTTCTTTGCCTTGCACTTCAAAACCTTGTGGCTTTTGTATGTATAAACTTCTTCTTCTATGTACCCATTCAAGAAGGCACTCTTGACATCCATGTGTTGTATCCTCCATTTCTTTTGAGTTTCTAGTGAAACCATCATTCTAATGGTCTCTTGTCTTTCTATTGGTACAAATGTCTCTTCATAATCTATACCATACTTCTGTGTGAAACCTTTTTCAACTAATCATGCCTTGTGTCTTTTAATACTTCCATCACTATTGTACTTGGTATTGTAGACCTACTTAGTACCAATATTTTTTTTTGTCATGTGGAAGCTCTGTAAACTCCCAAGTATCATTCCTATGAATGGAATTTATCTTTTCTTTCATTGCTTGCATGCAAACCTCATTAGTACATGCATCTTCAAATTCTTGGCTTGTTAGAAAACACATGACAGTCCTCTTTAAAGACATTATAGCCCCCAAAATAGACCAACAACAAAAATAAACTAATAGTATAAAAATAATCTGAACATGCATGATCACTGTAAACTTTAAAAACAACTATGATCACTGTAAACTTTAAAAACAACTATGCTAAAAATACAGTTTATCATGCATTGAACATGCATTCCTAAAATCATAAAAGTCTTCTTAAATTTGCCTTCCAAAAGCTCTCCCACTCCTGCATGCATGCAAGCATCACATATCAGTCGATGAGAGATTTTAGATCCACACCCACGTGATTGCTGTTAGTGTCATTCAATTCTTTATCATTGCCAGGTAATTGCCTCTTTGGTTGGTTACTGTCAGTTGGATTCTTTGATTCAATTATGATTTATTTTGACGGTTAATTTAACATAAAATTACATTATAGGTCATTTCCTACTAGAGTTAATATTGTAAATTCCTAATTTCAGTATCTTGTTAAGAATTAGCTAGATAGGATAAGTTAAAGCAAGGTTAATGTCGTGGTTAATCTTTTTGACCCTACATTGATTCTTTCCATAGTTCTACGAATACACTGATTTCAACTTACACTTTCTTTGTTTAAAGGAAAACTGTATTAAAATTGAACAAATCATGTTTATCAATATCACTTTCCTTGATATTTGTAGAATTCAATTTTTTGTTGTTATTGTTAAGTAATTTACTATGTGATCATGATATACAGGCATCAGCACAGTTGCTTTTCAATGCATCAGAAAGGCTGTTTTATTCAGAAATTAAGACTCAGTTGAATTTGACAGATGAAGCTATTGTCATATTGCTACATTCTCTTTCATGTGCAAAACATAAAATTCTCAATAAAGAGCCAAACACAAAAACTGTGGCACAAACAAATTACTTCATATTCAATTCAAAGTTCACTTATAAGATAAGGAGAATTAAGGTTTGAACTCTAATACAACAATTGTATACCACTTTCTTTGTTTGTTTTAACAACAAATGATGTTTGTGGAAATTCACATGGTAAATGGTTTCTACATGATTGCAGATTCCACTACCACCAGTGGATGAGAAAAAAAAAGTGATCTAGGATGTGGATAAAGATAGACGTTATGCAATTGATGCATCAACTGAAAGAATCATGAAGAGTAGAAAAGTTTTAGCTTATGAGCAGCTTGTTATGGAGTGCGTTGAGCAACTTGGACGAATGTTCAAGGTGAATAGTTGACTGGATGCTGAATATATTGCTACATTAATGTAGCAGAATGAACTAATTTGCTTATGAATAATGTTGTTAATTTACTAAATTTGGCCATTTTTTTCATGCAGCCTGATTTCAAGGCAATGACAAAGCGAATTGAAGACCTAATCACACGGGAATACTTGGAAAGGGACAAAGATAATCTCAACACTTTCAGATATCTGGCCTGAAACTATTTAAATGGGTGTTTAAATATCTTTAGTCTATTTATTGACTTCCTGCAGGGTTGTAAGTTCTTGAGGATTCATGATTACTGGATATCTTTGAATGTAGCTATTTTACCCTGTAGAGTCAATTCATTATTTTGGACAGTGTGGTATAGGCTGTTTGTCACAACTCAATATCTTGAAAACTAATATAAAAAAAAATAATATTCATTTAAAATACAAAATGGTTTACACATAATAAATAGATGATAAGATTTGCAAATCCACTAGTGAGTGGAGGATGCATTTTCTTTAAACAAAGACAATGGATGAAGCATTTTCCTTAAACTAAGACAGTGGAGGAGGCATTAGCATTAAACAAAAACAGTGGGGATGCATGGAATTTTCTATTAAATGCCTCGATTGTAAGGAAGAAGGACACACTGATTTCTGGTTTGGGAAAGAAATTTACGATTCATGATCAGGAAGAAAGGATCCTCTTCTAAAGTAATGTTCATATTCAGTATTCCATCGATGTCTGCAGGTAAGTTTCTTATATTTTAAAAATGTTTTAATTCAATCTTACCTCTGAATGTATGTATTCTCCTAGAACGTTAGCTATTATAGTCTGCAACAAACTGCAATTATGTTTGCACTGTTTTGTTTTGAATTCTCTTTTGTATATTGTCCACCAGATGAGTTCATCTTTGATACTACACTTAGCATGCTTTTCCTTTGAGACAAAATGTTAAACAATTATGTGCTTCATATTGATTCATCTACCGTATTGAGTAAATGTCTTGAATCTAGAAAATACCCTACTGCCTTCATCTTCCAAGCTGATTTGATCTGTCACTTATTCAAACAGTGGCATTGTAGATACAGACACCAAGAGAAACACATCCATATAAACACCATGGGTATAACTAGTCAACCTTAAATCATAATGATCAACTATACGTGTAATGCAATTTTTTTGGGAAATTGGTCTTCTTGTATCAAAATCTTAGAAAGTTTCTAAAGCTATCTCAACAAATCTCAAATTTACGTTTTGGGAACCTCCATTGCATCTTTTCATGTTTTACGTTATTCATTCTGGGTAAAATAACATTCACACAGATCGCCCTTCTGGATGCCCTGCTCAAAAACTCCCACGCTGACAGGCAGGGAGGACGCTGGCAGAGGTTGTGGAATTTAGAATTACCGCTGCCAATTGCCACGCTGGCACTGGCAGAAAGGACGCTGGCAGAGGTTGTGGAATTTTCGATTTACAGCTGACGATTGCATTTGCCTGAAAGTTTCTAAAGCCCTTTTAACGACTCCATTTTGTGTAATCTTACGATCATGCATTCCACAAGATGACATTTTGTCAACAGTTCACATACCTTGTCGATTCTGTTAATTTTTATGTAGCTTGGACAGGTGTTCTAGTCTCGGGTGGTGATTACGAGGCTGGAAACAGAGCTGGAATAATTATCTCCATACCTAGATAATTGATATCTCGAGAGACTTCTAGATATTAGGGTTTAGAGTCTAATTAATCCTAACTGTTGATTTAGATTAAATCATGGCCATTGGTTTCCAATGAGGGGATTATAAAAGAGGATCAATAGGCATTTGGAGAAGACAGATCCGAGAAGTATTTGCAGCGATAGCAAATAAATAAATTTGCGGCAATAGCAAATTGATTTGCAGTGAGAGCAAAGGGCGCAGTGATAGCGTTGGAGAGCAGTGGAATTGCCGGGAAAATATTGCCGGAGCAATTTCAGCAGGAACAATTGAGGGAAGGGAATTTACAGGAAAGAAATTTCCAGAGCTCTGCCAGTAAGAGGCAAGCAATTTTGTATCTCTTGATTTTCTGCAGTTGAATAGAATTCTTATCTGCTGACTGGTTTTCCCTTTGGGGTTTTTCCAGGGACAATTTGTCCAAAATGTTGTGTTGATTTTATTTTTCTATCTCCGTGATTTTTCCGTGAAGTTGCAGCTGTGTTATTATTTAATATTTGCTGTAAATTAATTAATTTTTTGGCAGCCAAATAATCTTATAAGATAGGAAATTAATAATCAGTAGCTGCAATAGATTTTTCACATGGTATCAGAGCGGATCTGAGTGCAGAACAGGCACAGGGAGAAAGGAAAAATAATAAATAAAAATCTAGAGTTTATAAAACCTAGTTTGACCTCTTCAAATTATTATTTTCTTTTGAGATAGCCTCAGTAGGTTTAAGAGATCAGGACAGATTGGATGGAGCCTCAAATTTTAGTGTCTGGAAAGCCAGAATTTCTTTATTGCTGGAAGAGAATGGTATCAAGGATTATGTGACCACTGTTGTACCTGTACCTACAGATGCAACACAGCTCGTAGCATATAAGAAGGAAGATGCCAAGGCAAGGAGGCTGATTCTTGATGGTGTTAAGGATCATATTGTTCTGCATATTGCAGAGTTAGATACAGCAAAGACGATGTGGGACGCCATTATGAATCTGTACCAGAATGCTACCCTTAACCGAAAGCTGATTCTCAGAGAAAAGTTAAGGAATACCCAGATGAATAAGGGAGAAGACGTCACAAGTTACCTCACCAGACTTAGACTTGTCAAGGAAGAATTGGCAGCTGTTGGAGACAAACCAAAGGATGATGAGCTAGTACGAATAGCCCTGAATGGGTTTACTAAGCAGTGGGATGTCTTTGTTCAAGTTATTAATGGACGAGACACCTTACCGAGTTGGGATCGACTATGGAGTGACTTCACTCAAGAGGAGCTTAGACTAAGTCTTGTCAATGGAACTAGCAGTAATAGTTAGAAAAATGAGGTGGAACAGGAAAACGTTGCCCTAGCAGGAAAAGGGAAAGCCAAGAAGGGGTCTGGCAAAGGATCAAATCCAAAAAGTGAGAAGAAGAAGGATTTATCTAAGATTAAATGCTATGGCTGTCACGAGTTCGGCCACTATGTCAGCGATTGCCCACAAAGGAAGAAAAATGAAAAGAAGGGCAATAAGCAGATGACAGCTTCAGCAAGTGTAGATGAGATTTCTAGTAGAATGGAGGATGAGTTTGCACTCATAGCTTGCCTGACTAGCTCAACCTCACAGGGTGTTTGGTATATAGACAGTGGGGCGTCATTTCATATGACAGGAGTTAGGGAGTACTTCTCCAGATATAAGGAGGAGGACATCAGATTCCAGATTCAGATGGGGAACAAGTCCAAGTGCAATCCAGTTGGGAGAGGGACTGTTCTATTTCAGAGGGAGAATGGCAAGCCTATTTCCATTCATGATGTGTTGTATGTGCCAGGCTTGGGCATGAATCTAATTTCTGTATCTGTCCTTCAGGATAAAGGCTACAATGTACTCTTTAGAGGGGCGCATGTTTTAATCAAGCATAAAGATTGGAAATCACCCATAGCTATTGGAGTTAGGAGCGGTCGACTTTATAGGTTGCAATTTGATACTCCTAAGGCACTAGTGAGCAGCAGTAATCCTAGAGATCAAGGAGAGCTATGGCATAGAAGGATGGGCCATATACATCATGGAGCACTTAAATTGCTTCATGAGACAGTGACAGGTGTTCCAGACGTGAGCACAGAGCATGATGATGTATGTAAGGGATGTGTATTGGGGAAGTTTGTGAAAATAGCTTTTCCAAGGAGTGATACTAGATCCAAGGGGGTTCTTGATCTAGTACATTCGGATATATGTGGACCAATGTCAACGAAGTCTCTCAGAGGATATGAGTACTTTGTTACTTTTATTGATGATTTCTCCAGGAAGACCTGGATATACTTCTTGAAGACTAAGGATGAGGTCTTCAGTCACTTCCAGGAGTTCAAAGCTCTTGTGGAGAATTCGACAGGCAGGAAGGTAAAGGTTCTTCGGTCAGACAATGGAGACGAGTACAAAGGGAAAGAGTTCCAGGAGTTCTGTACCAGGGAAGGAATCAAGAGAGAGTCGACAGTTCCTTACAACCCATAGCAGAATGGGGTTGCTGAGAGGAAAAATCGTTCTATATTGGAGGCAGCAAGGGCTATGTTGTATGACCAAGATATGCCACGATACTTATGGGCAGAGGCATGCAATACAGCAGTATACATACAGAACAGGGTTCCACATAAGGTATTGGGCAAGATGACACCAGAGGAGGCATTCTCAGGGAAGAAGCCAGATGTTAGTCACTTCAGGATATTTGGGAGTTTGGCATTTTGTCACATTCCAGGGGCTACACGTTCCAAGTTAGATCAGACTGCAGAAAGAGGGTACTTTGTGGGGTACAGCGAGACCTCAAAGGCATATCGGATATTTATTCCAGGGACCAGGAGGATTATAGTCAGGCGTGATGTCAAATTCATGGAGGACAAGGCATATAGGAGGTCCAGAGATTTGCCAGCAGATGATCAGAATGAGCAGCCAACAGAAGCTCCAAGGATTGTTCAACCAGAACAGGGGCAGCGAAGCACGAGTACAGTTGCTAGTACAAGCACAGGCTCAGGTGCTGAGAGTTCGCAGAGTATGGAGCAACAGATACAGCAAATCCAAGAGATGCATCAAGAAGATATGGAGTTTGATATTTCATCCTCTATAGTTGACAGGAGGAACCGTGAGGTTCAACATACACATAAGGATACTCAAGAGTTTGTGGGAGCTCCTAGGACGAGTAATAGACAGCGGAAACAACCAGCTAGGTATAATGACTATGTGGCATTGGTTAGTCAGTTGGTAGATAGTGAGCCTTCTAGCTATCAAGAGGCTGCACAGCAACAGGTGTGGCAAGATGCGATGGTTGAGGAATATACCTCAATAATGCAGAATGATGTGTGGGAGGTTGTGCCTAGACCGACAGATAGGGCAGTGGTTGGATCACGCTGGATCTATAAGATTAAACATGGTGCAGATGGTAGCATCGAAAAATACAAGGCAAGGTTCGTGGCCAAGGGGTTCTCTCAAAAGGAGGGAATAGACTATGAGGAGACATTCGCTCCAGTGGCTAGGTATACTTCTATACGAGCCGTAATCTCACTTGCAGCGCATATGGGATGGCAAATCCATCAAATGGATGTCAAGATGGCATTTCTTAATGGTGAATTGTTAGAAGAGGTATACATAGAACAACCAGAGGGCTTTGTAGCACACAGCAGTGAAACCCACGTGTGCAGATTGAAGAAAGCTTTGTATGGACTCAAGCAGGCTCCCAGGGCATGGTATAAGCACATTGATAGATACTTGCAAGGAATAGGCTTTGTGAAGAGTGAGGCGGATGCTAACCTCTACTACTTGGTGGTTGGGGGTGAAATTCTCATTCTTGTTCTATATGTGGATGACTTGTTTTTAATAGGTTCACTGGGGCTTATAGAGGAGTGCAAGAGGGACCTTGCAGCAGAGTTCGAGATGAAAGATTTGGGGCTTATGCACTACTTTCTAGGCATGGAAGTGTGGTAGACAGATGGAGAGATTTTCCTTGGACAAGGGAAATACTGCATTGAAATCTTGAAGAGGTTTGAGATGCAAGATTGCAGAGCCATGTCCACACCTATGATCACGAATTGGAAGAAGGTAGATGCATCCAAGGAAAAGGATGTAGACCCCACCTTATACAGGATGTTGATTGGATCTCTCATATATTTGGTCAACACTAGGCCAGATATATCCTTTGCAGTAAACTCTCTTAGTCAGTTCATGGTTGAGCCAATGAGAGTGCATTGGATAGCGGCAAAGCATGTATTGCGGTATTTGCATGGTACAATCGAGTATGGGATCAGATATGCTCGAGGTGATGGTATCAATTTGATAGGCTATACTGATGCAGATTGGGCAGGTAGTGTGGTGGACAGGAAAAGCACTTCAGGGTGCTACTTTAGTTTGGGATCAGGAGTTGTCTCTTGGTATAGCAGGAAGCAAAAGTCCGTGGCTCTGAGTTCTGCAAAAGCAGAATACATAGCAGCTAGCATGGCAACGTGTGAGGCCATATGGCTTCGGAAGTTGCTGGTAGCCTTGTTTGGTCAGAGAGTTGAGACTACAGTGATACACTGTGATAATCAGAGTTGCATCAGATTATCTGAGAATCCAATGTTTCATGATAGGTCTAAGCATATAGACATCAGATATCATTTCATCAGGGATTGTGTACAGTGGAGGGTTGTTCAGCTACAGTATATACCTACAGATTAGCAGGTAGCAGACATTTTAACAAAGGCATTGGGGAAGGCGAAATTCATCTTCTTCAGAGGTAAGTTGGGTGTTATGCAGAACACCTTCCTCGCTAAGAGGGAGTGTTAATTTTTATGTAGCTTGGACAGGTGTTCTAGTCTCGGGTGGTGATTACGAGGCTGGAAACACAGCTTGAACAATTATCTCCATACCTAGATAATTGATTTCTCGAGAGACTTCTAGATATTAGGGTTTAGAGTCTAATTAATCCTAGCCGTTGATTTAGATTAAATCATGGCCATTGGTTTCCAATGAGGGGATTATAAAAGAGGATCAATAGGCATTTGGAGAAGACAGATCCGTGAAGTATTTGCAGTGATAGAAAATAAATAAATTTGCGGCAATAGCAAATTGATTTGCAGTGAGAGCAAAGGGCGCAGTGATAGCGTTGGAGAGCAGTGGAATTGCCGGAGTAGGAAAATATTGCCGGAGCAATTTCAGCAGGAACAATTGAGGGAAGGGAATTTATAGGAAAGAAATTTCCAGAGCTTTGCCAGTAAGAGGCAAGCAATTTTGTATCTCTTGATTTTCTGTAGTTGAATAGAATTCTTATCTGCTGACTGGTTTTCCCTTCGGGGTTTTTCCAGGGACAATTTGTCCAAAATGTTGTGTTGATTTTATTTTTCTATCTCCGTGATTTTTCCGTGAAGTTGCAGCTGTGTTATTATTTAATATTTGCTGTAAATTAATTAATTTTTTGGCAGCCAAATAATCTTATAAGATAGGAAATTAATAATCAGTAGCTGCAATAGATTTTTCACAGATTCTTCCACGTTTTGCATTTTGTCTGCCAAAACATTTCCAGTTATATTATCTGACAAAAATCTCCTTTTTATGCTTGGATGGTTGTCCATACCCTGTTCCAGAGCCCATGTAGGCACAGGCAGGGAGGACGTTCGCAAAGATTGAGAAATTTGGTTTTACACTCAGTTTTGCATACATGTCCACCAACGCACTTGCAACTCTAACATCTGACAAAAATTCCCCTTTCGATATGCTTGATGTAAGTCCATACCTAGTTTAGAAGATTGCCATGCTGGCACTGAACCTTAATCAAAATTAAGCTTTTATTTGAGTGAGAAACATGTCACAAGGTTAAGTGTTTCTTCATAGATTATATGGTGTTAGAGACTATTTTCGAATTCAAGACAAGTAAATCGGTTATTATACAGAACTTAAGCATTGGATTTCCTAATTAGAGCTCACGTCAAGTTAGAAAATTTGGAGATTAAGTCAAATGTTAAACTTAAAACTCAAGTTATGTTAGAAACTTGAAGCCTAAGCTATGTAAATGGCATATATTTAATCATATATAAATCATTTTGTACTCTAGCAAACAAACATTAAGGATAGAAATAATTATATTGTGCATTCTTAAGTAAATCTTACAAGATTTTAAGAGTGAAAATAGGTCACATAAAAATATGTCCATCACATTATAGACTTGTTCTACTAGAAACCCGTATAGCTCATCGCTACTGTGATCTAGTGGCTTCTCATGGATTCCTATTTGCATGGAAATATCATATCTTCTACCCCATATGTAAATCAAGGAATCAACAACAACTACATAATTAGAGAATTGATTCATGATTCAATTAACCGAAACTAAGAATCACCATATTTTTAATGTTTGATCTATCTTAGAACTATTAATTACTATCTAGAAGTGAGTTCGATCGTGCGACAACTATGAAACATTCATGAATGTACATACAAAAATAGTAGACACCCAAGTTTACCTTGGAACAACTAATTATCATTTCTTATGTATTAGGAAACATAGTTACCGTTGATCGAGTATATACAAAAGTTTATTAATAATGGAAATTAATCAATTTTGTTGAAGTATAAACTTGTGAAGACATCTATCTTATTTTACAAATTTTTATTAAAAGATTAGAAGCATTCTTGCCACTTGCTGTCAAGTAGGCCTTCTATTTTGCAATCCATAATGAAGACACCAAATAATAACCATGTCCAGGTAAAACAGCAATGCTTTTACCCAAACATAATTGTTCATGCCTTTGCCGCTGTTCCAACTTGGTTACCCTATCAGATGAGACAAGGAATGACTTTACAAAATCTAACATTTGATTTGTTTTCACTCACACCAATTGTACTCTCCTAGATAAAAATGCAAATATACCTACAGTTACCTCAGAAGGTCTTGTAGGGTTGCAGCTTGAGATAGTTCAAACTCACAAACAAAACAAGATTATGAATTTGAATGGAAGGTAGTATAGCCTTCAGGATTATTAGGCATATTAAGGATGGTCATTTTCTTTAAAAGATTAGTGAATTGTTTGGTAAGGAGAAAGTTATTGATCTCTATGTCTATTTAATATAGATAAATCCAAATGATCTTATCTAATTAGTCCATTTTGCATAAATATTTCAGTTAGTGTGCTACTTCAACGACCCTTTAAATTAAGTTGTAAATCATACTTACGACCATGGAATCTATTTGTGTCATCCATAGTATCTTAGATAATATCAGCTATGGGTTATGCTCTTAAGAAAGTGAATTGTAGAACTCGATGTGATTTCTTGTGCATTATGATAGTTCTAGTTATGTACATACATGCATATGACTAATCCAATGAGTGTCAGTTGTGGAGTATTAGAGACCTAGACAGAAACAACTACATACTCAACTATGGTAAGAGTACCATGCTAGTAACTCATTAAGCGAATAACTTTATATGTACTGACTAAATAGTTTTATGAATAACCTACGTGAGCTCAGTGTCATCTTAAGAAAATAGCGAAAACTACCTTGTAACAATATAATAAGTAATGTACGCTCTCTTTACTAGATTTAAAATTGGTGATCTTTCAAGAACCTGATGATTCTAAGAAACTAAATTTCAAGTTTCATCGCATTGCTATAGTATACATTAAGCACTTCTGGAAGAATTTCACATTTCCTACATCTTCCAGATCAAAAATTTTATTCATTGGTATTTTTGAAATTAGAGTTTAATGTTATTTGATTTAGGATGAGTCAGGTCCCTACACTGTTGTTTTCATACTTAAAAATGTGTCATAACTATAATTTGTTTGTTGGAACCTCTGTCGAAACAATGGATTCTTTCAATGCCCACAAATTGCGTAGTTGATTTTCTCCAACTAACCTGATTGGATCTGAGCTGGCAAAGTTTTAAATTATGATTACAACTTTTGGCAATCTTGAATTTGATCTGTAATATGTTGGATTTTATTTTAAAAAATGAAATTGTTTATATTAATAGTCTATTCACTGTGGCTACTCTTCCAACTGGTTGTGTTATATGTCAACATTTTAGTCTAGCATTTATGAGTTTTTGTGGTAATAAAATTTGGCATCGAATCCTTTTAGTGTTTGCAACGTCATCATGTCTACACACAAGGGAGATTTGTTATTATGCCTAGACCATTATGCTTTCTAAATCCGAAGAGGTTCTTGATTTTCAAAAACAAAGTTAATTGTTGGCTATGATTTATATAAATATTCAGTCTATTATGTTAAAATGTTGAGCATACACAAAAAAATTTCACTAAACCATAACATTTCACTGAAAAATATATTTTACTAACTTAAGTCATTAAGGAGACTTTATTACAGGTAAACCTTAATTTTTAACAACCCCTCTTAAGGTTTACATTATAAAAAAAGAAAAACAATAGAAAGACTGCATCAACATCAACCCAAATTGCTCATGTTTAGGAAAATGTCTTGATTATCCAACTTTACATGTGAATCGAGACATACTCAATTATTTACAAGAAAATCACCAACAGACTGTGAATCGTGATTAACTCAATTATCCACATTAACTCTTCTCCATTTGTGGATTGAGACTAACTCCATTATTCACAAATACAAATCTGCAAAACCATAAATCAAGACACATTCAACTATCCATAGATACAACTTCCAATTTTTTCAATTTATTTATCCGCAAACAAACAACAAGATAAGGGGCATTCAAAAAGATACGTCAAGATAAAGGGCATTTGAAAAGACCAAAATGGGGAAGAATAGTTAGAGATATGTCAATAGTCCCAGGGGGGAGGAAGACCCTTTTGTACTCATGAACACCTGGGGTAAGGGGGATCAACCTCACCCTCTTCGACTAAAGGGGTGCCCTAGCCATTTGGCCGGCTTAAATCTGAATTGGCATTGATCCCAAATATACCAACTAGGAAAATGGATCCCTTGGGGTTAGACTAACTGGAGAAGAATAAGGGTACTAGAGATGAGCAACTATCAATACCTAGGTTTGCCTCATTGGAGCACATCATAATAGGTTGAAAGCAACCCCCTAGGCAACCTATGATATAGGAGAGCATCCCAACATAAGGAGTGAAGGATCATCTCATCATCCTCAGTGTTGGGGCCTAAGGACCAGCTGGGTTTGTATCCAAACCCAAGCTCCGAAGATGTTGCATACAATTTGAATAGGACATCTTGTCTGAACTATATGAAGGCATGGCCATATCCAAGTGATACAATCAAGACTGGATATCCGTAGGCTAGTTGGATCCCATAATCAACCACGCCCTACTGGATATAAGGCTATTAGTAGGGAGAAATCAGTCAAGAGAATACAAATACGGAGGGGGGCACCATTGATCGATTATGTGGGAGTTCGTCCATGTTTTGTTTTCAAAAAAAGTCTGCTATGGACCGAATGCCCGCTACTTTGAAGGGGTTAGTGCTCGAGACCTATTTTGGTTAATAGATTCCTACCTTGAAGCATCTCATTAGTGCATATCCCTTTCGGGTTCTGTGGCCTCTGGGTGGGGGTGATTCTAGTCAGGTCAATTTTGCCATTTGACAACCACTTAGATCCTATTCATCATGGCTAGTCTTCTCTTGAATTTGTCATTTGATTGTACAATACAACGCCCAACGTGCTAGTGTAGTATCTCCTGGTGAGATCTACACGAACTACACTATGCTAGGTGATGACAACTCGGTCATTGAGAAGGCCCTACTATCTTATCTAGAGGGGCCTATTGTATATCAGCTAGTACTCTATTTATTTGTAATGGCTACATCGCTATCCAAGACCCTACTATCTAGAGGGCATTCTAAAGATGGTGTAGGTGAGTTTGCTTACCCTACACCATATCTGTGGCATTCATGTTTCCAACTGTTGATGTATCTCTAATTGTTATTCCCTGCACACTCGGCAACTATTCTTCAAGATAAAGGGCATTCGAAAAGACTAAAACTGGGAAGAATAGTAACCTTTCAAAGTTGCAAGGTTGAGACACTTTTTTTAACATTCTCCCACTTGTAGACCACCTTATAAGAGAAAATGAAGTATTAACACCATTATTTAATTTCTAGGGCCGAGAGGCCCATAGACTCTTAACACCATCTGAACTTCTCTCTGCTCATAGTTTTGTTAAGGAATCTGCAACATTTGTCAAAGTATCAACTTTCTCCAAGTTACCTTCCCATCTTCTACCATGTCACAAAGAAAATGGTACTCGACATCAATATGCTGAGTCCTTGAGTGGAAAGTAGGATTCTTCGCCAAATATATGACACTTTGAATGTCACAACAAATAGTAATCTTCCCTGCATCAAACCCAACATCAAAATGCAATCTCTTAAGCCAAATGGCTTCTTTACAAGCATGAGTTGCTGCCATGTACTCAACTTCAATAGGGAACAAAGTGACCATAGGTTGTTGCTTACTCATCCAACTAATAGCACCACCAAACATAGTGAACACATAAGCACTAGTGGATCTCCTACTGTCAATGTCACCTGCCCAATCTGAATCCACAAATCCATGATTAAAAAGTAAATGCTGAGGTCATGTACAATAACCATGATAACATAAGGAATACTCGGAAGTACCCTGCAAATGTCTGAACACTGTCTTCTTGAAAACCAATATAACCATACATGATTAGCAATAAATCGACTAAGGACTCCCACTTCTTGGGCAATGTCATGTCTTGTACAAACCATCACATACATCAAACTACCAATTGCATTAGCATAAGGAACTCTGTCTCAGAAGAAGACTTTGGACAATTTGCAATAGATAACTTTATCCCCATTGTAACAGGAACAATCAAAGGTTCAACATAGCTGCCCCTAGGTTTAACATAGTTCCACAAAGCTAAATCTCTCCCCAGAATGTACCGAGCTGCCCCTAAATTTTTCATCTCAAATTGTGCTGACAATTGAGACTTCAAATCAAAAATCAAAGTTTTACCATTCCCAATGAGTAACATATCATTGACATACAATGCAATAATGAGAATGTGATCATTGTCAAACTTGTAATAAACACAATGATATGATTTCGATCTCTGAAATCCAATACTCAACATAAAGGCATAAAATTTATGGTACCACATCCTAGGAGACTGTTTCAAACCATACAAAAAAAATTTTAACTTGCAAACCAAATTTTATTTACCTTTCACCACATAGTGCTCTGGCTGTGACATATAGCTTTCCTCCTCCAAGTCACCATGAAGGAATGTTGTCTCCACATCCATTTGTTCCACTTCTAGATCATACACTGCTGCAAGAGATAATAGGAACTCAATAGATGTTATCTTTGCAAAAAGAGAGAAAATCTCACCATAGTCAATTCCCTCCACCTAAGAATACCCCTTCGCAACCAATATAGCCTTATATTTCTCAACATTGCCATCTACAACAATTTATTTTTGAACACCCATTTGTATCCCACAGGTTTTCATCCTTTCTGGAAAAGGCACCAAGTCCCAAGTATTATTCTTTTCCAAAGAAAAGATATCCTCTTCGATGGCTTCCTTCTAGGAACCTGCATCTTTCATACCCATAGCCTCTTTCATAGTTCTAGGCCTATTAGTGTTAGAAATCAAAGCAAAAATACAACTGGAATCATGTAACGAATAACCAAACCTATTAGGTTGTTGCCATATTCATGTGGACCTCCTCAAAGATTAAGGTTGAGGTTCTTCATCTTCTTATGAACTCTCGAAGCTACTAGAGCTCTCCTCATTATCAGGTCCAATAGATGTTTTTGATTCAACTGTCTCAGGGGTGGATGGAATCTAAACCACATCATCTTTCTTCTCTTCTTTCTCTAGCTCCAAGATAATAGAAGAAGGATTAAGCTCTTTGAAGATCACACTTCTGCTATACAGAACTCTCTCATCCACTCGATCCCAAAGGTTGTACCCTTCCACACCAATGCCATAACTGATGAAGATACACTTCACAGCCTTATTCTCCAACTTAGACCTCTTTTCCTTAGGCACATGTGCATATGCCTCACAACCAAATACTCGAATGTGTCTTAATGGAGGATTTTTACCAGACCATACCTCCATAGGTGTCTTATCAATGAGCACTAATGTAGGAGACCTATTAACTAGGTAATAAGAAGTGTTGTGATGTTCACAACACGCCCCATTTTACTCCTTAGCAAAATAGGGACCCCTACTGTGGCTTTGCTTTTTGCTTCTGTTTTGTGGGTCTGTCCTTGGTGGTAAGCGAAAAGAGAGTGAAATTTGCAAACTTTGATAAAATTAGTGAGAAAATACATTTTGAGTGCTAGTGCATGGTATGGTTGGATTCCTTGTCAAAAATGAGCTAGGGTTGCTTTTTGAATCGTCTTAAAATTTGCCATATTTTTCAAGTTATGCCCATTTTGGTAAAATGCACTCTCAGGTTTAAATAATGCAAAGTTTCAAATGTTTCGTTAAAATGTTCCTAAGTATTTCAGCAGCTATGCGGAGTGTGCCACTTGTCACATTCCGTATGAGTTTCCCAGCAGTTTCAAAGAGTTCCCCAGAGTCGCACGGAAGGTGCCACTTGTCACCTTCCGCAATAGCCCCTTTAAAATTTAAACCATCTGCGGGCTTCGACAGTTTCCAAAATGTTTCTTAGAGTTTCATAAGTCTTGTAGAGCATGCAAAGTGGCACCTTCCATGGGTCCCTTTAAAGAGTCTTAACAGTTTCTAACAATTGCGCGGAGCGCGCCAAGTGTCACTTTCTATGGGTTCCCTTAAAAGTTTCTAAACAGTTTTCAGAGTTATGCGGAAGACACCACGTGGTGCCTTCCGTAGTAGTTCCTTAATGTTTCAAGAGTAGCCACGGAGAGTTCCTTAAAGTTTCAAGCTTTGTGTTGCTCTCCGCGGTCCCTTTGAAGAAGTTTCTATAGAGTTTCTAAGTGTTTCAGCAATTGCATGGAAGACACCACGTGGTGCCTTCCGCGGTAGTTTCTGCAGTTTCGAAAGAGTTTCCAAATCTCCGCAGAGTGTGACACGCGTCACACTCTGCAAAGCCCTCAAAAGTTTCAAACATGTTTCAACGACCCTACGGAGTGTGCCACTTGTCACCCTCCGTAGACCCAGCGTAGAGTTTCAAAAAGTTTCTAAGGCCCCGCAGAGTGTGACAAGTGTCACACTCTGAAGAATGACCCACCGAGCCCCATGTATTTCAAACAGCTGTGTGGAAGACGCCACGTGGCGCCTTCTGCAATCAAATTTCAAAAGTGTTTCCATACAGTTTCTAAGGGTCATAACAGTCGCATGGAGAGTGACATGTGTCACTTTCCGCAATAGTTTCAAATGGTTTCGGTAGAGCTTCCGCATGTTTCTCAGTGGCCCCTAGCAACTGCGCGGAGGACGACATGTGTCTTTTTCCACATGAGTCTAAAGAGTTTCAATAAGTTTCGAGGTAGTTTCTAGGAAGCGCAGGAGTGCGCCAGGTGTCGCCTTCTGCAAGTAGGTTTCAAAGTGCCCCAATAGTCCCTAAAAGTTGCAACGATCGTGCGGATAGTGACAAGTGTCACTTTCCACGAGAGTCTCTAAGTTTCAAAATAGTTTTAAACGGAGCGCACAGGTAGCGACACGTGTCTCGCGCGGGAGTAAGATTTTCAAAAGGTAATCAAGGTGTCCCTGGGGCAGTTTCGCAATAATTTTTTAGTATCTTAAGAGTCCCGCGGAAGCTGCCACGCGTAACCTTCACACAAAGCAATAGTTTCATAAGCCCCTCGTGTGGAATGCACCACATGTCACTCTCTGAGGGCACCATTTCTAATAAAGGAATATAAAGGGCCATTTTTTGGCCAGACACAAGAAGTCGGTGGGTAGTTTTCAGGGCCTGCTGATGAGGTTTTTTGGCACCGATAGGCGGGAAACATTTTGCGATAGGATTTTTAGGGTTTTTTGACACACTTTGACCCTGCGTTTGCGCCATTTCTGGTCTGCGATGGTTGACCCAGTAAGTTTTTTGGCATAGTATGAACGTATGAATGCATTTTTTGTAGATTTTGACCTGATAGCCATGATTTTGGCTCAGCCCCACTTGGATCTATCAAGTATTTTGTTTCTCATTGTTTAATAATCAATGGTACTTATTGCTGGTCTATTTTTGCAGGTTTGCAGCTGAGGAAGAGGCTGAAACTTAATGGTAGTGACATCACGAGAAGAAGATCAGATTTCAGAAGTAAAGAGAAGATAAGGATGAAGTGCAGAAAGTCAAGGGACATCAATGAGAAGACCCAAGTGCAGATAAAACATAATGACAAGTAGGTTGCAGAATTTACTTCTAAGCTACTAAGGTTTCAGAAAGGGGCATATTTTCACCCAGATTTAACACATTATTTAGAGATATTTTAGAGGATGGTTCTGCACCATTTAATGTTGTAACCTAGGGTTTGAACCATTGCTTAACCATTAGGGTTTTGGGCTGTATTGAGGACAATCAGAAAGTCTATATATTGTGCCTTAATACATTGTAATATTTACAATAGGGATTTTTAGGAACAACAGGGATTTTTAGGAACAATAGGGATTTTTAGCAACAACAGGGATTTTTAGGAACAACAGGGATTTTAGAACACATGGATTTTTAGGAATACACAACAAGTTAGCTTAGTTTAGATTAGAAGTAGAAGAAGCAGGTCACCTCTTGTCTACAGTAAGGAGTGCGTGGAATGTCTGGCTTCCTTACTGTATCTATAAAGCTTGTAAGTTCTCTGTAGTTTGATCAATGAAACTAAGAGTCATTCCAACATTGTAAATCATGTATGACTGTTTCTAATACAATAGAATCTGAAGTTTTGCATCTATCTTCTGAGTGTTCTCCTGCTCTTCTTTGTGTTTTGAAATATTTTCTTTGAGAGCTTGCAATTTTAAATGTATGTTTGTGAAAATGCTCAGAACTTACATTTAAGGTTTATTTTTAGTATGGATTTGATCAAATTGTTGTATGATTTACATAGTGCATAACAAAACAATTAGATCCTCTGGTAGATTTAAATGATGTTTAGATTAGATCTTTCTAACTTTTCCCAACCCATCTGAAATATTTAGCTGAAAACGTAGAAATTTGAAGGAAATTTGTCTCATGTTTGAAGAAGCATGAACAATAGAGTTAAAACTAGACAAGTTTTCATAAATATATAAAGAGGAAGGCTGCAATAATTCAAGACAACCATCTAAAGCTTTGCAGCACAGTAACACTTTTATGCAAAGGAATGAAAAGGTATTGACATATCTCATGATCTTTTGGCATGGTTTGAGTCCAGTAAACCACAAAGAAACCCTAAACTACGTAAGGCCCCTTGAACATTACAACTTCACATTGACCAACTAAATTTGACTGACAAGACCATTGTAGACTTGGGATTAAGTGAATCTTAAACGATTCCTTCTTATCTTTCAAGTATAGTTTCAGTTCATTATATGTGAATTTTAACTTATTGTTATGATTGCATCAAAACAATCACCAACAGTTTTCTGGGGCTAGAAGGAAGGCCTGACTTGAGTTAGGGTTTGTTTCAAACTGGCTAATAACAGTGATAGAGTGACCAGGTCTAGATCCAGTTTAGGAGATATATTTGTGCAACTACCTGATATAAGGCGAAGTAAGAGCCCTTTGATTTGGAATCCTAAAATATCACAAGCAAGAAGTTCATCTGGAACACCTCCTGGGTCACCTTTTAACATCTGTAGTATTGTGAGTCCTGACAGATCACTATTCAGATCTTTAAATCTTGATTCAGGCACTCCTGGAGGTCCTAATCCTCCTAGAGATCCTATCCCTACAATCAATCCAGGTATTTCTACAAGTTCAGGTCAAGCTCAAACACCTGCAATGGCTTATTTCAATGTTCATTCTCCCATATTCTTCAATGATTATCATGAGATGCCCAAAAATCCAGAAAAGATATGTCCCAAGTACCAGTTGCATCAGGATCTAGAGGATCATATTAGAATATTTAAGGAAGCATGTTTTAGGGCTATGTTAGAGCACGAGGATGTGGTGTGTAGATTGTTTCCCTACACCTTTAATGAACAAGCTTCTAACTGGTATGTAAACTTACCCAAAAGTTACATTTCTTCTTGGTCACTCATGGAAGAAGCATTTCTGTCAAGATTTAGAGGACCCATTGACCCTTGCGCTTTGTATCATAAATTGGCTGCTATAAAACGAGGTGAGGGAGAGCTAATTGATAATTTCAATGACAGATTTCAAAAGGCCTACTCTAGGCTAGTAGCTCCTTATATCGTGGATGATGATCCCTTGTTGGCTATGTACTATGCAGCCTTGGAACCTCTAACTAACATGTTTGTCAAAAGAAAACCTAACATAGATTGTAAGATACCCAACTAATTCAACTAAAATTTTTCCTTACTTAAACAATTTTACTTGCTATCAATGCATCAACTACTTCAACAACATAAAGATATACATCAAAGATAACTACTTGAATGAATCAATCTTAGAGTTGGGTACTTGTCTTGTTACTTGATTCAATCAACTTGCAATGTCTTATTACATGGATGATGCTTTCAATAGCATGATGTACAACTTATTCAAATGGGAAATCAAAGGAAGGCCTTGAAGCCTTGATGTTTACAATGTCTTCTTTACTTGATCAACTCAATTGAACTCAATGATGTCAACTAAATGTCAACACCTCACAATATCACAAGGGAGCATCACCTTGCTTATTGAGGGAGCATCACCCCAACACTTGAAACTCGCAGACCTCAAGATTACAAGCTCAATAGCTTTGCAGAGAGAATTTTGTCAAATGAACATATGCCAAATGAATGAAAGAGCTCCTCCTTTTATAGGCCTTCCAAAGGCAATGAAGGCACATTTTTCAATGCTCAAAGAGGAACCAAGGTACGTTTTCCAAGGGGCATATCCAAGGGAATATTCCATCTGATGACTCATTCTGAGTTGGCAAGCTTTTCCAGAGACCTTGACACATATCCCAAAGACAGTCTGTTGTTCAATGAAAGCTCAGGTAGTTATAACTGCCTTATCTTCTGACTAGGTGCCCATTTGAAGTAGTGTGACCATGGAATAGCGCCCAATGTGGACCTAGGTGCTCAACTGGGATAACAGAAGAAGGAATATGCGCCTAGAAAGATTTGATGATTCCAAGCAACCTTGGAACTTAAGCTAAGATCTTTTGCAACCTAGGCGCCATCTCCTAATGGGTGTCTTGTTCAAAACTAACCTTGTAGGCTAGCAACTACCTTAGGCGCATTCTTGGGGTAGTTTCAACTGGCATTAGCGCCTGGCACTTCAAGGAAGATGCTCTATACAACTCATACTGTCAAATACTTGCAATCAAAACCCCTTTTGCTGTTCCTTTCAACCCAGTGCCTTCCTCTGGAGTTCTAATATTTTGCTTGCATCTTTAGCTACTCTTAGGTGCACTTATTGATAGAGAAGGGTTTGGATTGGTGCCTTAGGAAGAAAATGGTTTTGCCTTGTTAAAATCTTCAACACAAGACACAACTGAATCAAAATCACTATCTTCTATCAAGCGCCTTTCACTTTGAGTGGATTGAAACCTCTTTCTCCTCTCAAGTGCACTTTTGGATGAGCAGAACTGTGCCTTAGAGGTGTTTGGATCTTAGGCGCCATTTGGAGGTGGCAAAAGCATGAATGCGCACCTAGTGAAGTTTGATACCTTCAAACTCTTAACATCATTCAATGAAGACCCCTAGGCTTGGATTAAAGACTTAACATGTTTAGGCACCCAAAATAGGTACTCTGGAGTCCAAGCACCAAGTGGAGGTAGAAGAGAGGAGGATTTGCACCTAACTTGCTTTAGGCGCCCTTGGGAGGTGGTGGAGATCCTAAAATGCACCTTCAATAACTTGGATCTTTGAGCAATAATGAAGGATGTTTCCCTACAAGTTGAAATACTCCTGGTTGTCATGTCAAATGTCTAGGACAAGCATCAAACTAGGGCGCTAATCCAGCTTCATGGAGTAGGCACATGTGTGAGGTGAGAGAGAAGGTAAAGTGTGCCTAGTTTGGTTTAATGCTTCTCCAGATGGAAAGTGAGTCCTTAACCTTGTTGATGATGCCAATACCTGCTTACCCTCAATTCAATCATAAGGCACCTTTTCTAGGTGGTGAAATCCTACTTTGTATCTAGACTAAATTTGAGGACTTACTTCCATCTCAGGCCCACTAAGGTACCAATGGAAGAGTAAAATGGCGCCTACACACTACTTGCCTTACCAAGCGCCCTGACCTCTTGAGGGGTTTGAAGATCATATTCCTATTTAGGCACATCTTCAAGGTCATGGAACCCTGTCTTGGCGCCTTGATGTTCTAAAGTGAACTTGGAGTGTTGTAGAGTGTCATCTAGGCACCTTGGATCATATCAGAGTCTAGGTGCACTTGTTGGGAAGTTTGGTGTAGGATGAGTGCCTGGGCATGAAAACTCCATCATACCTTGTCCATGTTCATCTCTGATCTAGGTGCTTGATTGGAGGAACCCATTCAAGTGGAGCGCCTTTAGTTGAAACCTCAACTTCAATGCCAGATGTGACTCTAGAAGCTAGGTGCCAGGATGGGTGTGTTCAGCCAAAATGGGTGCCTTGTCAATGACTTAGTGGATTATGACTCAAAAATCCTTGATTGTACTTGCAAAATGACACACAGAGTTAGTCAAAACCCATTTCATTCCCTTATCATTCAGATTTAGCCTCCGAGAATGAGGAGTAGGCTAATCCATTCATCACTTGGTGCTCAAGCCGAAAATGGGGACATGACAGTCTCCCCTTCCCGGGATTGCTTGTCCTCAAGTAATTGAAGGTTAGGATGCTCTAGAATCTTTTCTCCTTCCCAAGTTGCATCCTCCATTGGCAACCCTTTCCACTTCACCAGATATTCTCTTATGCTGCAGTTGCAAAGTTTCTTCTCCCTTATATCTACCACATTTTCAGGTTCAAGTGCAAGCATTCCTTCTTCATCAAGTGGTGGTAGTTCATCAGTTGAAACCACATGTTGAACTAGTGCATTTTTGAGACACGACACATGAAATACATTGTGGATACAGCTTTCTGCTGGCAAGTCTAGTTCATATGCCACTTCCCCTACTCTTCTCAACACCTTGTAGGGTCCGTAAAACCTTGGTTTCAATTTCTCTACACCTGACTTCTTCAAAGCACTCTGTCTATATGGATGAAGGCGTAGAAACACCATGTCCCCTACTTCAAAGCTTCTTTCAACCCAGTGTTTGTTGGCATACAACTTCTGTTGATTTTGAGCTCTTTGCAAGTTGTCCTTAAGGAATCTCAAAATATCCTAAGTATCCTTCATCAATTCACTTGCTCTAGGAGCTCTACTATCATCCAATGCTAGGTCAACAAATGAAACTGCTTCATATCCATACAGAGCTCATAAGGGAGTCATGCCAATTGACATATGAAAAGTAGTGTTGTAGTAGTATTCATCCAAATGTAGCCACTTAATCCAAGCACACTAATGATTAGACACATAGTTTCTCAAGTATCCCTCAAGCCATTTGTTTACAATTTCAGTCTGTCCATCAGTTTGAGGATGATAACTAGTGCTTGGTGTTAATTCAGTTCCAGCCAGTCGAAATAGCTCTCACCAAAACACACTGATGAACTAGCTATCTCGATCACTGACTATAGTTTTAGGCAAGCCATGTAGTCAGAAGACTTCATGGAAAAAATAACTCAGCTACTTGCAATGCTGATGACTCAACTGGAATTGCAAAGAAGTGAGCAAACTTGGTTAATCTGTCCACAACTACATAGATACAGTCTCTTCCATTCACCTTCGGAAGACCTGTGATGAAGTCCATAGAGATACTCTCCCACTTATGTTCTGAAATTGGCAGTGGTTGGAGTAATCCAGCTGGAAATGTATGTTCTGTCTTATTTTGTTGACAAATCAAACACTCCCTGACATATTGAAGAACTTCTTCCTTCAGACCTTTCCAAGTGAATCTTTCCCTGATCTGTCTGTATGTCTTGAAGTAGCCAGGGTGTCCTGCAAGTGGAGCATCATGGTAAGTCTGCAAAATTTGTCGCTTCAATTCCGACTCAGGAGTTAGATAGATTCTATCTTTATAATAGATGGTATCATTAATCACCTTGTACCTATTATCCTGAATGATTCCTTCCATGATCTCACAAGCAAATTTTGATTTGGAATACTCAATTAGAAGCTGAGCCTTCCAATCCATTGAAACTTTTCTTAGGGCACAAACACTAGGTCTTCTAGACAGGGCATCAGCAACCACATTCTTCTTGCCTTTCACATATTCAATGTCAAAATCATACGCCTGTATCTTCACAACCCACTTCTGCTATCTTTCATTCAAATATTTCTGCCCTAGAAAGTATTTCAAACTGTTGTGATCAGTTCTGACCACAAACTTAGATCCGACTAGATACTGGCAGAATTTAGCCAAGGCATGCATGATTGCCAGCATCTCTTTGTCATAAGTTGAGTACAATCTTTCTGTATCCTTCAACTTCCTACTCTCGAATGCGATGGGATGTCAATCTTGCATCAAAATAGCTCCAATGCCTTCTCCTGAAGCATCACATTCTAGCACAAAGGACTTAGTAAAATCTGGCAAAGCCAGCACTCGTGTTGTACTCATTACTTCCTTCAATCTATCAAATGCAGCTTGGGCTTCTATTGACCAAATGAAAGCTCCTTTCTTTGTTAAATTTGTCAAGGGTGCAGCAAGCTGTGAGAATCCCCTGACAAATCTTCTATAATAGCTGCAGAGGCCAAGGAAACCTCTTAGTTCAGATATATTCTGGGGAACTGGCCAATTTCGAATGGCTTCAATCTTTTCTTCTCGAACTTTAACTCCATTAGCTCCTATTACATGACCCAAGTACAGAATCTCCTTTAAGCCAAAATCACCCTTAGACATCTTTGCATACAAAGATTGATTCTCCATGACATTCAATACTTCATCTAAGTGTTGGAGATGTTCTTCCCATGTCTTGCTGTAGATCAAGATGTCGTCGAAGAAAACCAACAGGTATTTCCTCAACTGCTTGTTGAACACATGATTCATACAGGACTGGAAAGTGGCGGGAGCATTTGTCAGCCCAAACAGCATCACCATAAATTCATAATGTCCATAATGTCATCTGAATGCTGTCTTTGGAATGTCCTCTTCTCTGACACGAATTTGATGGTAGCCAGATCGAAGATCTATCTTTGAGAAATAGACTGCTCCATGCAGCTCATCAAGTAGTTGATCAATCCTAGGTATTGGATACCTATTTTTGATGGTCTTCTTATTCAATGCGCGATAGTCAACACACATCCGCATTGTTCCATCCTTCTTCTTCACTAGCACCACAGATGATGCAAATGGACTTGATGATGGCCTTATGTGCCCCATAGCGATCAATTCTTTGATCGTCTTCTCAATTTCAATCTTAAAATGCCTAGGATGCCGATAGGGTGCAATATTAACAAGTTTAGCCCCATCCTCCAATTCAATTACATGTTCAAAAGCTCTATCAAGAGGTATCCCTGGAGGTATATCCCTGAACATCTTACCATGCTTATCCAACATTGCCTGAATATCTGTAGGATAAATTTCTTCAGCAGAGAGGATTTGATTGTCCTTGATGCAAACCTGTGCTGCCCATTCGATGTCATTATGCCTGAATAATGCTTCCATTCATTTTGCTGAGACAACTTTGGGATTTCCATCAGACACTGACTTCAATTTGATCTTCTTTCCCTCATGCATGAATTCCAGTTCCATTTTCTGAAAGTCCTGGACAATTCTTCCGAGTGAATGCAACCATTGCACTCCAAGTACTACATCAATATGCCCAAGTCCAACCACATAGAAATCATCCTGTAAAGAATAATCTCCCATTTGAATTTGTAGTTGGGACACCTTATTGGTACAACTCATTAGGAATCCATCAGCAACTGCTATTTGAAATCCTTCAAAGTCTTCAACTGATAGACCCCGCCTCGCTACCAAACCTTCATCTATGAAGTTGTGCGTAGCACCACTATCAATTAGATAGGTGACTCTTTGACCCTTCACAACTCCTCTTATGCAAAAGGCATGATACTTAGGTACTCCCGAGATAGTTGCTAATGTTATTTTGTCAGATGTTTCTTCTGAAACTACATTAAGAGTTGGTTGTACCTCCTCTTCATATTGAGTGGATTCTTCTTCACTCAGTGACTCTTCTTCACTTCCATCATCGGATACAACTTCAATCAAATGAACTTTACCTTTACCAAGGCATCTGTGTCCTGGTTCCCAAGGTTGTTTGCAAGAAAAGCAAAGTTTCTTCCTTCTTAGCTCGTCTCTTTCGGCTGCAGATGGACCTTGAGTCATCTTTTGTGGAAAAGAGGGTCTCCTTTGAGTAGAGCTAACACCTTTATAGAACTTCTTCTTAGGCTGGTATACAGGAGTAGTATCTAGATCAAGAGCAAAGTCAATTGCTTCTTCCAAGTTTGTTGGCCTTTGTACCTTTACCAATGGCTTGATCTGATTGTTCAATCCCTCAATGAACAGCATAGTGATTCTTCAGTCAGTCATATCAGGTACTATTACTACGATCTTCTGGAATTCATTAACATACTGCACAACCCTTCCTTCTTGCTTGAGTTGAGCTAGTTCGTGATAGTACACTTCAGTGTCTTTTCTATCAAACCTCTGAATCAGCTTGGTTACAAACTCATCATAGGAAGTTATCCTATCATGATGTTGAGAGACTAGGCCATAATGCCACCATTCATAAGCCAATCCTTCAAGATGCATTGTTGCAAATTGAATTGCCTTCTTCTCAGTCAAAGGCTTAAGTGAAAGGTATGTATCCAGCTTGTTTACCCAAGCCCTAGCACTGAGCTTACCACTTCCATCAAAGGTAGGGATGGGAACTTGATTTAAGGCTTCCTTATACTCCTTTGTATCATCATCCCTTCTAGGACGAAAGCCACTAGTTCTACCTCGCCTGTCTCTATCTTCCCTCTTTTGTCAGCAATATTTGTTGAAGGTCATCATATCCCGAACACGTTCCAGAAGTCTGGCATAAAGATCTACAAAGAGAGCTATCTCATCTTCAAAATTATTTGGTTCTTCTTCGTCAAACTTTTCATCAGCTTCATTGTCCTATTCAGGTGGTGGTGGAAGGAAAGTTGGTCTTAACGGCCTATCAACCGTAGGTGTTCATGTGCGAACCCTTCTGCCTGTTGCACTAGCAGCATTGTCATCAACTTGTCTGTCCTGTCTCTCAGGTCTAGCTGCATCTCTATGACCTTGTCCAGCTGCTTCACCCTGATTCATATTTTGAAGGGTTTGTAGGACTTGTTGCAGAATTTGAGCTGTTTGTTGATGTCCAACAGCCATGTTCCTGAACATCTCTCTAGCTTCATGTTCACCATCAGTAGGTGGACTTCTACTTCTTCTTTCCTCAGCCATATTAGCTAGAACTTCTGGATGATGTTGTTGCTATTGTTCTTGTTGTTGTCTATTTCTTCTTGTATAATACCTGTGTGGACCTACTTCAGGTGGCTGCATAACCCAGAGGCTGGCAGGATCCAAGCTCTGATACCACTGTAAGATCCCCAACTAATTCAACTAAAATTTTTCCTTACTTAAACAATTTTACTTGCTATCAATGCATCAACTACTTCAACAACATAAAGATATACATCAAAGATAACTACTTGAATGAATCAATCTTAGAGTTGGGTACTTGTCTTGTTACTTGATTCAATCAACTTGCAATGTCTTATTACATGGATGATGCTTTCAATAGCATGATGTACAACTTATTCAAATGGGAAATACAAAGGAAGGCCTTGAAGCCTTGATGTTTACAATGTCTTCTTTACTTGATCAACTCAATTGAACTCAATGATGTCAACTAAATGTCAACACCTCACAATATCACAAGGGAGCATCACCTTGCTTATTGAGGGAGCATCACCCCAACACTTGAAACTCGCAGACCTCAAGATTACAAGCTCAATAGCTTTGCAGAGAGAATTTTGTCAAATGAACAGATGCAAAATGAATGAAAGAGCTCCTCCTTTTATAGGCCTTCCAAAGGCAATGAAGGCACATTTTTCAATGCTCAAAGAGGAACCAAGGCACGTTTCCCAAGGGGCATATCCAAGGGAATATTCCATCTGATGACTCATTCTGAGTTGGCAAGCTTTTCTAGAGACCTTGACACATATCCCGAAGACAGTCTATTGACCAATGAAAGCTCAGGTAGTTATAACTACCTTATCTTCTGACTAGGTGCCCATTTGAAGTAGTGTGACCATGGAATAGCGCCCAATGTGGACCTAGGCCGATGGTCTTTTCTCTTTATTTCCTCTTCATCAGCAAGAGATCCGCCATCGGCGAACTCCATATTCTTTCCACCGATGCCCCTTGTTTCATCGCCTTCGTCGGTGTGAGGCTTGCCTATCGGCGAGCTCCAAATCTCCTCCGCTGATGCCTTTACCTCGGCCGATGCTCTTATATCGGCGAGAGTCCCACCAATGTCCTCCCTTCCTTTGCATTTCGGCTAAGTCCTCTCTCCCTTTCTTCCATCGGCCTGACCTTGCCCATCGGCAAAGGTCCTAAACCATACTCCGACTACCGCTGTCTAGCTGAAATGGCCCCTAAACCTAAGCCTTGTCTCATCTATCAGCGAGAGCCTCTTATATCGGTGAAGGCCTGAAAAACTTGGCCGATGACTGCCGCTATACCAACACTCTTTGCTATCGGCGAGACCATACCCTTCGGCATGATGAATTCAAACTTGGCCAATGCTCTATGTTACGCCGATCACTATTGTTTTGGCCACAGGCTTACCAAAGCCTTTGAACCCGAACTATTAAACTCTGCCACTATCGGGATGACTCCTGCCGATCTCCCTTTCGTTTATGCTTTATCAGCGAGAGATTCCACTTCAGTGGAACACTCCAAAGCCCCACCGATGGCAACTGTTATGCCGATAGCCCTTGTCTTGAACCCGAACCCTGAACTTTGAACCATCAAACCAAGGTTCAATGCGTAGGTTCAATGATACACAGCGACTGTTAAAAGAAAATGAACCCTGCCATTTCGAACCATTGAACCATTCAAAAAGGTTCAAGCGGATGGTTCATCGTTGGAATATAGAATAATAGTCTACCCCCCCTTTATATTTTTGAGCATGCTGAACCTTTTGAACCCCAGACTATTGAACTTTGAAACAGTTCAATGCGCAGGTTCAACGTGCAGGTTCAAACCTGTGAAAAAAAACACTTCAATGAATAAATAATGGCGAGCGAAGTGTTAGATGTATTTTTCTTCAAACAGACAGTTAAATGTAAGATACAGAGTGGAACCTAGACAAAATTGCCCATGACCCCGAACCACTAAGTACGATTTTTTTTGAAATATAAAATGAATACAAACAAGAAAAAAGGCAAACAACTGACTGTTTATCATGCAAAACCTGATAGTACATTTCACCTAAATGATCATAACTTGCAAAATATGATGAATTTTAAGATGGTTCAAAAAGCAACCCTGGCTCATTTTTCACAAGGAATCCAACCATATTATGCAATGGTACTGAAAATGCAATTTTCTATATTTTTAATGAGGTTTACAAATTTGACTCTCTTTTCCATTTACCACCAAATAGAACAAACACAAGCAACAGCAGGGGTCCTCATTTTGCTGAGGAGCAAAAATGGGGCGTGTTGTGAACATCACAACAACTAGCAAGCAAACAAATCAACTAAATTCAGAGTGTTCAAGAAAACTAGATGAAATGAACTCATAACCTCCAACTATCCCTCCTGCAAATTACTATTCAGCTTGAGACTTAAGGTATTCAATAAGGGTGCATGAATTTTTATTTTCAGTTTAGTTGTGTGCACTTGATTAATTATCCTCATCTTGAAGATTAGTTGAACAAACCAGTGACTGACATTAGCCTACATAGGTGAGGATATTCCCTCATAGCCGACCGGATAGAGCCTTGCTGCCAGTGAGCGTCCATAGCCTCGGCAAGGTTATCGTTACAATTCTCCTAAGTAGAGCCCCACTGCCAGCGAGCGTCTATAGCCCTGGTAGAGTTACTTAGATGGCTTAATCTACATTTTTAGTATAATCCATTTTATTTATTTATTTATTTATTTATTTATTTTCTAATTTTGAAAGACTTCATAAGATATAGCAATTTGTAACTTCAAGATGCAAGGAGTGGACACTTGCTGAAATTAAGCTGAGAATTGTAATGGTAGCAAGGGTAACCTCTGATTTTTCACCTAATATCTACACTGGTAGGTTCAACAAACCCAAGGATTTTAGGTGTGTCATCGTGAGAAACTTGCTTCGAATTCTCAATCACATTTATTGAATACAAAACTTCAGAAGATAAACAACTCTCTACATTCATGACAGTGACAAGTTATGTGTAAATTGCAAATGGTTAACTTGAATATCCTAAATTTTATACTGTTTTGAATGGTTGCTAGTTTGCTCCTTAATACTCTAAAGTAAAACAAAGATCCCTACTGAGGAAACAACCAACAAACCAAACAAACAGGCTATACAAAAAGCAAAAAAGTAGAAAAATCTGTACAAACAAAAACAAAACAAACAGAAAGAAATAGAAAACAGCAACAAACAGAAGACAAAATTGTACAAACAGCCAACCAAAAAGAAAACAGCAAAAAAAGAACTGTACATTACTTACAGCACTCTACACCAAAATGAACTGCCCATGCCTCAAGCCTGGAAGTAGTGTTTCAAATGCTGGCCATTAACTGGTAATGGCACATCTTCTCCAGTCAAGGTCTTAAGTCTGAATGTGTTATCTCCTATTATTTCTGAGACTTGTAAGGGACCCAGCCATAATTTATCAAATTTTCCGTGGCTTCCTTTCTTTTCATGTGCTTTGTCCCAGCACAACACTAAGTCTGATATCCTAAATGTTTTGACTCTTGCCCTTTTATCAAACCACCTCTTAACAACCGCTTGGTGTTTGGCAAACTTCTTGATGGCTTGACCTCTTTTCTCATCTAGTTGTAGCATTTGCACTATTCTGGCTTCCCTATGGTTATCAAAGCCTAGATACTCATTAGCAAACTTCCAGGTTGGTATTCTTAGATTTACTGGAAGTATGGGATCAGTCCCATAAACTAAATGATAAGGTGTGCTACCTAAAGCTGTTTTAAACTTGGTCCTATCTACCCATAATGCATATCTCAATAGGGAATTCCACTCTCTAGGACTTTTTGCAATTAACTTCTTAATTATATCTAATAAAATTTTATTCGTTGATTCAGCCAGCCCATTACCTTGACGGTAATAATTCGAAGAAAACCTTAAAATGATCCTGTATTCAAATGCCCATTTAAAAAACTTTAAAGAAGAGAAAGCAGGGCCATTATCACATACCAATGAATAGGGAGTTCCAAACCTGGTGATGATGTTTTCTTCAAGAAACTTGATAACTACCTCAGTCATGAAAAATTTGCAGCAGGTGGCCTTAGTCCACCTTGTACAATAGTCTATTACTGTCAGTATAAATTTGTGTCCTGCAGAAGATGGGGGATTGATGACTCCAATAAAATCCAGGCCCCACTGTGCAAACGGTCTGGATTCAATCACAGGTTGTAGTGGATTGGCCTGATTTCTCCCTTTGTCTGCTGCAGTCTGACAGATGTGGCAACTTTTGATGTGACTCTTAGTGTCTTTGAACATCGTGGGCTAGTAATAGCCCGCCCTCAGTATTTTGTGTGTTGTGGCTAGATGGGAACCATGGCCGGTTCCGTACTTGTCATGGAGTTCTGTCAACACTTTATCAGCTTCAGCTCTGTTTATGCATCTCAGATAAATTCCATCATGGTTCTTCCTGAATAGAAGACCTCCTTGCACCATATAATTTTGTGCCTTAATCTTCAAAGCTCTCCTCTGAGAAGCCTTCATCCTGTTTGGGTACCTTGCAGCTATCAAGAAGGTGTTTAGATCATCATACCAGCCTGATGCACTCTGGGAATTCAGTACATATTGCTGCTTTATCAGATCTAGATCTGTATTTGCTATTGTCTGCACCAACACCTGCCCTCTGACCAGCTTCATAGGTATGATTTTTACATCAAATTCTTGCAGCGTGGTGATCCACTTGGCTCTTTTTTCTCCAGGCTCGTTCTGCATCAGCAACATCTTTACTACTGCGTTTGGTACAATGGCTTTGATTTGGCTGCGCAGAATGTAGTGTCTAAATTTTTTAACAGCCTTTACTAACGCGAATGCCTACCTCTCGGTGTCTAGATACCTCAGCTGTGCATCCTTCAGAGGCGCGCTCATAAATGCTATAGGCCTCTCTTCATTATTTTCACCTTTCTGTGTCAAGGCAGCCGCGACTGAATGAGAAGATGCAAAGGAGTAGATGTAAAATGGGCTTGTGTAGTCTGGACTTACGAATACAGGGGCATCAGAAATTGCTTCCTTGATATCTTCAAACGTGGTTCTAGCCACTGGCGTCCATTCCATCTGTACATCTTTCTTCAACATGGCATTTAACAGCTGCACGATCTCTGCAAAACCTGTTATAAACTTCTGAACAAAGTTAATTTTGCCAAAAAATGATTTCAATTCTTTCCTACTGTTTGGTATTTGCAAACTTTTTATGGATTCTATTCTGTCCAGATCAATTGAAATTCCACCTTCAGAAATGACATGGCCTAATAATTTACCTTCAGTTACGCCAAATATACATTTCTTAGGATTAAGGGAAATCCCATACCTTTCACATCGCTTGAGTATTTTCCTGAGGTCTTCAGCGTGAGTGGATGCATCCTTGGAATACACAGTTAAATCATCCATATACACAACAATGCACTTACCTGATAATCCACTGAATGCAATGTCCATGGCTCTCTAAAAAGTGGCACCTGCATTGATCAGACCAAAAGGCATTCTTCTATACGCATAATTTCCCCATTTACAAGTGAAAGTGGTTTTTAATCTATCTTCTCTATCAATTAAGACCTGGTTATAACCTGAAAAACCATCTAAAAAAGACATCATCCTTGTGCCATTTACTGCTTGCAGCACTTCGTCTATTGGGGGCAGAGGATAATTATCCTTTTCAGATGCCTTGTTTAAATTTCTAAAGTCTACACATAACCTAATGTCTCCGTTTTTCTTCCTTACTGGTACTAAGTTAGCTACCCAAACCGAATGTCTGACTGGAAAAATTATTCCAGTAGACAGCAATTTTTTAACTTCTTTGAAGATTAAAGGCTCTAGAATGGCATTCACAGGCCTCTGTTTCTGCCTAAATGGTTTGACTTCTTTTCTCAAAGGTATTATGTGAGTTATAATGGACTCATCAAATGTTTTCAAGTCTTCATAAGTCCATGCTATGACATGTTTATATTCTTTCAGAACGTCTAAAACCTCTTTTCTGATTTTTTCAGAGCAAGCTTTCCCAATTAGTACATTTTGCGGATTTTGCTCAATCCCTAAGTTATGTAAATCACACTTGCCCCCTTCTGTTTTGGGCAAGTCCTTCTGTCTCATTACTCCATCGAAGTCAAAGATGTGTTCTAATTCAATTACCCCTTTTGGTAAGAAGTTACTTTTCAAGTTGATTATATCCTCTTCGTCCCATGTTACTTCAGGCCTTTCCTGTTCATCAATGATTTGAGCCTCAAATCCTCATTACAAGTCAGAAAATCAATAATTTGTTGATCCCCTCCAAATACCTGAAAGTATGTAACATTGTCTAGTATACTGGGTATGTTAACTAGCTCAATAGCAAATCGTCTCAATCCTGACAGTGTTAATGGTTCTAATGTACTAGCAGCAACTGCTAGTGCATCTGGCCTATGATTCAGCTCTCTGGGGATGTGTTCTATGTTAAAAGCATCAAACGAATCTATTAAACCCCATACTCTATGTCTGTAACTAATCATTTTCTTGTAATTGCAGGCATATAGTTTCCTCACTTGTCTGACTACTAATTCAGAGTCTAAAAATACTCTGATGGTTTTCACCCTTTTCTTGATGGCCATGACAAGTCCTAAAATTAGGGCCTCATACTCAGCAATATTGTTAGTACAGGAAAATTGTAATCTATATGCTGCCAGATGTGATTTACCCTGAGGATCTATAAGTTCAACACCTGCACCTGCACCCTGTTTTGATTTAGACCCATCACATTTTAACATCCACATGCCATCTTTACTTTTCTGACCTTTTATCTTAGCATGCATTGCCTCTTTTATTGCCTGTGGGGTGTTGTCCTGTTTATTCATGGGTTTTTTTGTTTGGTTAACTTGCATATGTGTGTTTTTAGTTTGCAACTCAGAAAGGCAACTACTCTTGTCTCTTATTTCTTTTCCTAAATCTGGAATCAAGGCATCTATATTATCCTGAACATATTTTTGTGTTGGATCAGGATTTACATTTTCCTCTTGTAACTCTGCCTTCCCTATGCATTTCTTGTATTCATATTTAATGATGTCTTTACATATTTCACAACTTTCCTCAGAATGTTGCCTATCATGGACTCTACACCTATTTTTATATAATTTATATTGGACCGGGAGATTGTGTTTAACGCACTCTTCCACCTCTTGTCTAATGGCACGACCAAATTTGTCTATTGCATTGTTTTCTTCATCTGAGGAATTTCCATCAGACTCAATGAATAATGTTGTTCTATTGCTAACACATTTTTTTGCAATATTTAACATCATGATCTCTTCAATCTGCACCCCATTGTTGGTAATTCTATAGATACCCGGTTCAATAGCAGCATATAATATTTCATTAGTTCGATTATACTCTGTTATCATATGTTTCATTCTGGGCTCTGCCTCTATTTTGATCTGGTTTGGGATACCTCTCCAAGGTAACCACATGTGTGAAAAGTCAGTGGCCATATATCCGTTTAATGTCTTGGACCAATCCCTACTTAGCAACATTCCATAATTTACAGGTATATCCACTACTTGAATATCAATGATTTGGCTTACCCTAGGGTCTGAAGCTAATTGCATTTGAATGTTCATGAGCTCTCCTATCACGCTAACCTCAGTCTTATCTAATTGTGTGACAACCTTGGCAGATTTAGTGGGAGTCAGCCCAAGAGTT
This sequence comes from Cunninghamia lanceolata, assembly GCA_027924645.1. Lineage (NCBI taxonomy): Eukaryota > Viridiplantae > Streptophyta > Pinopsida > Cupressales > Cupressaceae > Cunninghamia > Cunninghamia lanceolata. The sequence continues at coordinate 15,227,988 of BSBN01000112.1, read as the reverse complement.
TTACATATTCCTAAGGGCATTACATTGGCTGAGGCACCAGAATCTACCATGCAATTGTGTATATTCTTCCCACACAATCTAACAGTTAACAAGAAAGGGGGAGTATCCCTCTTATCCGCATGTATTACTACATTTGTATTGGAAGGCTGCTCAACTTTCCTATTCTTCTCTTTAGGTGGTGAATCACTATTAGGAACAGTTATATAAGCAGACACCTCATTTGTCATGGACATATCTAGGGATTTTATAAAAGCATTTCTGATCCCTGGGGTCTTCAATAATTCATTTGGGGGTATACTGACCTTAATTTTCTTTATTTCCTCTGACAAGTAATTCATTAACCTTGTTGTCTCTATTGCTTCTGTTTTACTTGTTTGATCCTTTTGTTTTGCTGTTCCATTATCTGTGTGCTGATTAGCTTTAAGTGTGGTAGGATTGTTGGTAGCATTCTGATCTGGGGGTGTATTGATGTTATTCGGAGGAACGGAAGTGGTAAAAGGCCCTCCTGGCCTAGGGTTGTTCCTCAAATTGTAAGTGTGGCTTTTATTTGTCTGTTGAAAGGCCTGCACCTCCTCTGTTTCATTTAATATCTCATTTTTTGATTCAAAGGGAAACTGAAAAGCATTTAACACAAAGGCTGATTCAGGATAAAGATTCTCACAATAGTATGGTTCATCTTCTAGCAATTCATCCTCTTTCTCTTCTGCAGTTGCAAAGGTAAATGTTTCTAAGACTAATGTCATGTCATATCCTAAGGGTACTACCTCATTACCCTTGGGAATGAGAAATTTAGAGGTAGGAGGTTGCACATCTATGTTGAAAATGTTGGCTGCTAAGTGGAACTGTGGACAGTCGTGCTCAGCATGGGCATTTGTATTGTGAAATCTGCACCAATTTTTGGGTGTTGTACTGGCCATTTGTATGCTAGCTGTCTGTTTTGCATCATGATTATCTATATTCTCAAAAGGAGAAGCTAGAGTACCATTGTTGGGCCTAGTGTTCCATGTCTTGGGTGGCCTAGGTTGATTCTGATTTCTATTATTATTGCCCCAGGTCCTATTATCTGTCACTGGCCCTCTATTTTGCATTGGTTGCCCCTGGCTGGGGCCTTGATGCTGATTATAGTTTTGGTTCTGATTGTTCTGTTGATTTTCATTGAAACTATAGTTCTGATTTTGACCTTGGTTGTGATTTTGATGTTGATTGTAGTTTTGGTTGCCTCTTCCATAGAGGTTCTCATTTCTTAGTTGTGTCACTTCAGTGGTTAATCTTTTCAAATGTGCAGTGATCTCTTTGATTTCTTCCCTATCTTCTTGTGCTTTTGTCACAGTTGTATCCCTAGGAGGTTGGAAGAAAGGCTGACCATTATTTTGACTGTTATTGGAAGTGCTAGCCGTGTAAGGAGTTATAGCTTGAATTGGGGTAGGACTATACACAGGCGTGTAAGAAGGAACTGGATTTAATAGTGGAGTGTGTTGCAAAGGGACTCCATTCCATAGTGGTGCCTGATTCTGCACCCCAAAACTTCCTCCATTAACAAATGGGTTATAAGTTGTATGCCTTATCTCTTGGTTCACTCAAGCTGCCTCTTTATAGGCTTTGGATATTGAATCTATGTCAGGTTTTCTTTTGACAAACATGACAGTTAAAGGATCTAAGGCAGCATAGTACATAGCCAACAAGGGATCATCATCTATGATATAAGGGGCTACCATCCTAGAACATGCCTTTTGAAATCTATCGTTGAAATTATCAATCAGCTCTCCCTCACCGCGTTTTATAGCAGCCAATTTATGATACAAAGCACAAGGGTCAATGGGTCCCCTAAATATTGACAGAAATGCTTCTTCCATAAGTGGCCAGGAAGAAATGTAACCATTGGGTAAGTTTACATACCAGCTAGAGGCTTGTTCATTAAAGGTGTAGGGAAACAATCTACACACCACATCCTCGTGCTCTAACCTAGCTCTAAAACATGCTTCCTTGAATATTCTAATATGGTCTTCTGGGTCCTGATGCAACTGGTATTTCAGACATATCTTTTCTAGATTTTTAGGCATCTCATGATAATCATTGAAGAGTATGGGAGAATTGACATCGAAATAAGCCATTGCAGGTGTTTGAGCTTGACCTAAACTTGTAGGAATACCTGGATTGATTGGTGGATTAGGATTTACAGGAGGATTGAGACCTCCAGGAGTGCCTGAACCAAGATTTAAAGATCTGAACAGTGATCTCTCAGGACTCACAATACTACAGATGTTAAAGGGTGACCCAGGTGGTGTTCCAGATGAACTTCCTACCTGCGATATATTTGGATTCCAAATTAAAGGGTTCCTACCTTGCCTAATATCAGGTAGTTGCACAAATATATCCCCTGAACTGGATCTAGACCTAGTCACTCTATTACTGTTATTAGCCAGTTTGAAATAAACTCTAACCCAGAAAGGCCCTCCTTCTAGCGCCAGAAAACTGTTGGTGATTGTTTTGATGCAATCATAACAGTAAGTTAAAATTCACATATAATGAACTGAAACTATACTTGAAAGATAAGAAGGAATCATTTAAGATTCAACTAATCCCAAGTCTACAATGGTTCGGTTGGTCAAGTTCAGTTGGTCAATGTGAAGCTGTAATGTTCAAGGGGCCTTACGTAGTTTAGAGTTTCTTTGTGGTTTACTGGACTAAGATTATGCAAAAGATTATGAGATATGTCAATGCTTCTCATTCCTTTGCACACAAGTGTTACTGTGCTACAAGTTTTAGATGGTTTTCTTGAATTATTGCAGCTTTATCCTTCATACTTATGAAAACTGTCTACCTTAAACTCTATTATGCATACCTCTTCAAATTTGAGACAATTTCCTTTTGAGTTCTCCATCGGTGAGAGGTTCGCCATCCGTGAACTCTAAATCCTCTTCACCGATCCTCATCGTTAGGCCGATGGCCCTCTTTGCTTTGTTCCATCGGTGAGAGATTCGCCTATCGGCAAACTCCTTATTTCTTTTTCCAATGCCTCTTGTTTCATCAATGGCCCAGCTTACCTGCTTATTGCCTTCATCGGCGAGCTCCAAAATTCCTTCGCCGATCACTATTGTTTGGTTGACGGCCCTTCGGCTTGTATTTCTTTTTTATCGACATGAGAATCGCCATCGGCGAACTCACAAATTTCTTCACCAATTTTCACTGTTTCATCGATGTCATTCGTCGGTGAGACTCTTACTAACAACCCTTCATATCATCCACCTTACTTCCATCGCCGTGAGATCGCCCATCAGTGACTCACAAACTCCTCCTTCCGATGGCATTACCTCAGCCGATGGCCTTTTCCTTTTTGCTTCTTTTTCTTATGTTTATTGGGCTGATACTGCCCATCGGCGTGTCTCAAAATACATAGGCCGATGGCCTTTTCTCTTTATTTCCTCTTCATCGGCGAGAGATTCGCCATCGGTGAACTCCATATTCTTTCCACCAATGCCCCTTGTTTCATCACCTTCGTTGGCGTGAGGCTTGCCTATCGGCGAGCTCCAAATCTCCTCCGCCAATGCCTTTACCTCGGCCAATGCTCTTATATCAGCGAGAGTCCTGCCGATGTCTTCCCTTCCTTCGCATTTCGGCTAAGTCCTCTCTCCCTTTCTTCCATCGGCCTGACCTTGCCCATTGGCAAAGGTCCTAAACCATACTCCGACTACCGCTGTCTGGCCGAAATGGCCCCTAAACCTAAGCCCTATCTCATCTATCGGTGAGAGCCTCTTATATCGGTGAAGGCCAAAAAAACTTGGCTGATGACTGCCACTATACCAACGCTCTTTGCTATCGGCGAGACCATACCCTTTGGCACGATGAATTCAAACTCGGTCGATGCTCTATGTTACGCCGATCACTATTGTTTCGGCCACAAGCTTACCAAAGCCTTTGAACCTGAACTATTAAACTCTGCCACTATCGGGATGACTCCTGCCGATCTCCCTTTCATTTATGCTTTATCGGCAAGAGATTCCACTTCGGTGGAACACTCTAAAGCCCCACCAATGGCAACTGTTATGCCGATAGCCCTTGTCTTGAACCCAAACCCTAAACTTTGAACCATTGAACCAAGGTTCAATGCGCAGGTTCAACGATACACAGCGACTGTTAAAAGAAAATGAACCCCACCATTTCGAACCATTGAACCCTTCAAAAAGGTTTAAGCGGATGGTTCATCGTTGGAATATAGAATAATAGTCCGCCCCCCCTTTATATTTTTGAACATGCTGAACCTTTTGAACTCCAGACTATTGAACTTTGAAATGGTTCAATGTGCAGGTTCAACACGCAGGTTCAAACCTGCGAAAAAAAAACACTTCAATGAATAAATAATGGCGAGCAAAGTGTTAGATGTATTTTTCTTCAAACAGACAGTTAAATGTAAGATACAGAGTGGAACCCAGACAAAATTGCCCACGACCCCGAACCACTAAGTACGAATTTTTTTTAAATTTAAAATGAATACCAACAAGAAAAAAGGCAAAAAACTGACTATTTATCATGCAAAACCTGATAGTACATTTCACCTAAATGATCATAGCTTGCAAAATATGATGAATTTTAAGATGGTTCAAAAAGCAACCCTGGCTCATTTTTCACAAGGAATCCAACCATATTATGCAATGGTATTGAAAGTGCAATTTTCTATATTTTTAACGAGGTTTGCAAATTTGACTCTCTTTTCCCTTTACCACCAGACAGAACAAACACAAGCAAAAGCAAAAAAAGCAAAGCAACAGCAGGGGTCCTCATTTTGCTGAGGAGCAAAAATGGGGCATGTTGTGAACATCACAACAGGATCCAAACGCCATGGAAGCGGACTCGGATGTAGATGATGAACCTTTGCACATCGAGGAAGGGGAGAATGGGATCAAGGCAAGTGCTGTTGCAGGCCCAGTGGAGATGAGCACTGGCTAGGTGTCCATGTGTTCATCAATCCATGTGATCATCACTTTTGGTTTTAAACTCCCCATTTTTTGTTTTTCTTGATAATTTGTATGGGCCAATGTTGTTTCCTAACTGTTTATATGATGGTTTAAGTTTTTTGTTTGAATCTCTTGGCCAGATGACTTATTCATGGCTTCTCTATATGTATGTAACATTTTTTGGAATCTTAATATAGTCTGGTGTTCAACACCTTTGTTAAAAAAAAATTAAATTCCCCTACATATAGCCTATCAGCTAACTACATAGTTACTTTGTATGAAACCTCATGACCAATGTTTAGGAAATCGTACAAACAACCAACTGTGACATGCATCCCTAATTACCACATCTAATATGCCCAACAACTTAATTTTTTGAAAATTCCACAGCTAATACCTTGTTACATAAAGTTATCAGTGACCATCTACAAACAACTGTAACTCTGTCATGTCACTTTTTAAACCACAAAAAAAGGAAATTTAAGAACCATAGCCTATTCTCTATTTGTCATAGGCTAAACAATAAAATAAAAGGAAATCATAATAAAATTTTAAGTTGTTCCCAATTACTTTATTTTTAATGGGCAATTTAAATATTATTATATGGTCTATGTAATATTCAAAAAAAAAATTCTAGTTTATTCAATATGTATTTAAAAAGGATTTTTGGATATAATTTAAAAGCATTTTTAAATATTTGGAAGGAAAAAGTAAATTAAATAAAAATCATCAATCTGTATGATTGTGTCATTTCAATTAGTGCTTCCAATTTGGAGTCTGGAACATTCAAAGACGAAATCCTTTAGTGTTGTAAATGAGGACAAAAACCTTCTTGATTTTCTATAGTTAGATTTCAGGATAGAAACCTCATATCCTTTAAGATGATTTTATTCAAATATCACATTTGCATTGAAAAAGATGCAGATTTCTGATTTGTTGATTTTGGATCTTGGTTCAATGAGTTATTTCAATTAGTGGTTGTAACATTCTACTATGTAACCCCGAAGGGTAAGAGCCAAAAGGGAACAAGATAATTTTTTTTTTTACATAAGTAGACAACACACATATTCGGTTGCCAATATGATAGATCGATAGCATTCATTTTAAACACCAAAACAAATGTTCCTAATCCCATCTGATAAAAACATGAATCCATAAGCATAAAATACAGGCGGATCCAATACCCACACTGGAATCCATAATGCAATAAAGGAACATCACATTTCTTCTCATTAAATACAATGATTACAACTTCTCTCCTGAGAGAGTTCAATTACATAAGTGCATATACAATTACAATGATATATTCCAAAATATGATACAAGTACTGAATGGTTACAATATTTGAATGAAGTAATGGAAAGAGAGATCATCTTCAGCTGGTGCTCCAAACCCTATTCTCTAGTCCCCAATGTTGGTGGCAACACCTCCCAACCATGTGGACTTCTAAGAGACCACCCCACTGCTCTCAAAGATAGTCACAAGGCCCAAATGAATGAACAACAACAAGGGGATACAAGAAGGCTAGCAGTCACATCAGACATAGAGCAGACACGAAGAACAGTACTTACAGTCAAAGTCATAATATAGGCATACTCATCTAAGTCATAAGTTGGGTACTACTCATGACTTCTAAGGTGCTAGATACTAGAGTGTAATCATATGGAATGTCATCATGTGTGCTTGAAGGGATGGCACACACGGGACGAAGTACCTCTCATACAGATGAGGAGACTCAATCGTGCTTGAATCCATGTCCCACAGATGGATGACTCAATGCCCCATAGATGGATAGGCCTTCTCGTTACATCCTTAGCCTTTACAAGCACTTAAGGCTATGTACGAGGTTTAATTATCTTATTAGTGTTTTTATCCGAATGTTTTAATTTAGTTATCACTTGTTACTATAACTCTACTACTAGTTCCCCTGGCAGCCACTTACGGGCCCTAGGCCCGTAAAGAGCCACTCCAGATGACCACTCTAATGTCTAGACCTAGTTCATCTCATATAACCAATGAGGAATCCAAAATGACTAAAAACACTAAGTCATAAATTTAAACTAGTAAAGATGAAAAATATGATCTACAAGACCCAAACTCTCATGGGTAGTGTAATATGTTGAAAATGTCCTTTTTCCAGTTAGATCAGTTTTATAATCACTCCTGAGACCCCAATTTAATCACTCTTCACAAAGGAATGCACAGATAATAGAAAAAGCACGGCAAGAGGCATTGCAAGTCTTCTCACAGCCTATTTTTGCATATTGTCTACCACTTTTAACATAACAAAAATAGGAATGTTTAAGATAATAACAAAATGAAGATCTTAATTTTTTGACTGTAATGATCAAAATAGAGGAGCAATCAATTTGTTTAAGAGCTATAATGAAATTCTCTATGGAGGGTTCATCGTATAAAAAAAAGGTTTCATCATAATCCTATACATAAATTTTGACAGTTTGTCCAAAATCTCTCCTTTCATATATTTCAAAATTTTAATTGTATTTTACAGCTAAAATGTGTAAATATACTATACAACTGTCAAATTTAAGCCTTGATAAAAACCATGAGTTATATTGTAAATATAAACAAATTAGAAACCAACAATTACTAAATACCATATGGTAATTTTCCTCAAAGAACAAACAACACAGACTATAGTGCACTAGATTTAGTGAGACTGTGAGAGGACAATATTATTATTAGAAACTGAATATTTAAAATTTTCAACTAACAGAGAAATGAAAATTCTAAAATATTTAGGCCCTTGTGAGTCACGAGTCATGATACGTGCTATAATATTTTAAATTAATAATTAACAAAAACCAATTAGGTTAGATCCCATCTATATCTTACTACCTAACCAATTGAAGGCAACTACCACATTAAACACACTTATTTTTGTCTATCCATGCAAATGCATCATGACCATATGTGTAGTACATTTGGCTAAACACAGAGGTTGACCAAACAAAATAGTCAAGCAAATATCATTCTGAAATAGGCATTACCACTTAACAATTTAGAAACGTTTATCATTCTGAAATAAACATTCCAAAAAATTTAGAAATGTTATCTTATCGATGCTATAAACCATTTAATGGGGTTTTGATTCTCTATGCATCATGAAATCTCAGCAAGCATATTTTAGTTTCTTTGCGGCAGAATGTTGTTTTAAATTTTTTGAGTTTAATGGAATCAGAAACAAACATATATAAGTTTATTAAGTTTTTATGCTGGAAAAATAGAGACAAAGGTAAATACCTCTAATACAAATGCACTCCCCTCTAGACAACTCACACTCCCTTTAATGCTCCTCAATCTTGCAGTTTGATTGCTTACTTCAGACTAGTTTGCACTCCTCCTTTCCTCCGTAAATCCTGAGTCTTCTCTTTTTTTTTTTTCAAATCCACCCCAAAACTATGACAGATTTTTTGATTCCGTCCCCAATTTCTTCTATGTTTTATCTCTCAAAATAGAGAAAGATTTTTTTTAACTCCCACCAAAATTTAGAGTCTCGCAAGCCGGTAGCATACTAAAGGACCAATTCCATCAACAATATATGCCCAAAAATGTGAATGGGGAAATTGTGGTTGTTCTAGCAAGTTTTTGAGTGGATGCCCACCATCCCAAGCCATCAATTCATTCACCTAATGCTCAGATATTTTCATCTGTAGCATTAAAACCAACTCCACCACCTAATAGCGATGACCCCCTCTATCTAATCGCTCATTGATGGTTTTAAAAGCCTCTCTGACATGAGGCGTTGACTCATCTACTTCCAATCCCCTATGCTGTCCTCAAAAGATATTTTGTAGCACTCAATTTTCACCCCCTTCCCAGATATTTTCTACACCCACTTTCCTGCCATCTTGCCATGCCACAGTCCTCTCAAAACAAAACTCAGTCAAAACAAGTTGTTACATCCTACCCCCTAGGACTAGGCTTACTCCTGGAAGCCTGCAACCGCTAAGATGCATCCAAAGCACACACTAGTCCAAGGAGAAAATTCTCAACAAATAGACTGGCAAACTACACATGACCATAAGGTAATCCAAATGGTAAGACCACAATACAGGAACACTACACTAACTGAGTGCAGTGAACTCAGGTAGGGTACAGGGAACAGGGCTTGTGACTATCTCTAGTAACAACAATCGGGGATAATAAGAGTATGATCAGGCCTGTGAATCCATGCGGAGTCAATACTCAGTACCTGCAACACTCCAAGCACACGTCAAGGTACCTATGCATATATATACATCATATAGCCGAAGCAACAACAATCATGTAAGCATGAAATCCATCATAAGTAATAATAATGTCCACATCATAATAGTATCGAGATTGCACATCACCGATGCCAATACAAAATAATAACAAGATGCATAATCCAAAATAAAGTATACTGTCATCTAAGTCCATCAAGATAAGAAAAACATAATACAAACATAGGGGTCATTACATCCCCTAGAAGTCTGCAGAAAGATATGGATAAAGGTCTCTCATCCTCGTCACATCTTCCCAAGATGCTGAGGATTCACCATTAGGATCCCATTGGACCCTTACCTTCTCTATGTCCTAATCCCTGAGGGTCAACCTTTGATGCTGAAGGATGCGTACGAGTTCCAAAGAAAGTTGCCCGTCCACTTGGACCTACAAAGCAGTCCAATCAAGAACACGGGTCACATCAGGAATATATTGTCTAAGAATTGAAACATGGAACACATCATGGATGTGTGATAGACTTAGTGGTAATGCAAGGCGATAGGCAACATGACCAATCCTCTGAAGGATCTCAAAAGGTCCAAAAAAATGAGGTGCCAGCTTTGAGCCTTTCCCATAATAAATGGGGCTCTTCTGTGGATGAACTCTCATAAACACATGGTCACCCACCGAGAAATGGCAATCCAACCTATGGGCATCGACATACTTCCTCTACCAATCCTTAGCTGTAGCCAACTGCTCTCTGATCTGCACTACCTACTGCTCCATATCCTGAAGCATCTCTGGAACCAAAATAACTCGATCCTCTAAGCGATCCCAACTCAACGGAGTGCAGCATGGCTTACCATACAAGGCCTGGAAGGCAGACATACCGAGAGAACTGTGCTAGCCATTGTTATAAGAAAACTCAATTAGGTACAAATAGTCCTCCCAATGAGACTGTTGATCCATAACATACATCCGAAGCATATCCTCTAAGACCTGATTAACCCGCTCCATCTATCCATTAGTCTCAGGATGGTATGCAGAGTTGAAATTAAGCTGAGGTCCCAAAGCATGCTGAAGAGAAGTCCACAAAGTTGAAGTGAACACTGGATCACAATCAGAAATGATCCTACGAGGAATACCATGCAGATGCACAATATCCTCCATAAACAGTCGAGCTATGGACACTACATTGTAGCAAGATCTCATGGGTGAGAAGTGTCCCACCTTGGACAACTTGTCCACTATGACCATAATAGCATCATGACGACGCGAAGACATAGGTAGCCCCACTATAAAATCCAGAGATATCATATCCCACTTCCATCCAGGGATGGAATGAGGCTACAACAATCTTGCTGGGTGCTCATGCTCTTCCTTAACCTGCTAGCACTCAAGACATCAAGCCATAAAATTGGCAATATCTCATTGCAAACCTGCCCAATAATACAACTGTCAAAGATTGGCATGCATCTTCGTGACACCTAGATGAGCTGAATAGGGTGCACGATGGACTTTTGACAAAACCAAGGAACGAAGATCACCAGAATCTGGAACATAAATACAACCAAGATGTTGCAAAAGTCCATCAGGCTCAAGTGAGAAACCTGCAAACCTGCCCTCAAGGACTCTCCCTGACTCAATCTCTGCTTTCACCTCCTGATACCAAGTATCACTAGGAAGTGACTCTAAAATATGGCTCCGCAAATCCACTCCAAGAGACAAAAGTGAAATCTCATGTCTCCTCCTACTCAAGGCATCCACAACAACATTCTCCTTACCTTGAATGTAGCGAACCTTGAAGTCATACTCACAGATGAACTCTATCCAACGGCGCTGCTGAGCATTCAAATTTGGCTGAGTGAAGATATACTGCAAACTGCGATGATCACTATGCAACTCAAACTGATGTCCCAAAAGGAAATGTCTCCAACACACAAGTGCATGGATGATAGCCGCTAACTCCAAATCATGGGTGGGGTAGTTCATCTCATGATCCTTGAGCTTAAGGGACTCATATGTAATCACTTGTCCCTCCTGCATGAGAACTGCCCCCACACCCTCCAATGAAGCATTGGTGCATACTACACAATCACCTATAGGATCTGGCACTACTAGGCTAGGTGCACTAGTTAGCTGCTCCTGAAAAGCCTGAAATGCTGACTCACACTAATCTAACCACACAAACTTCTTCCCTTTTTTTGAAGAGAAGTGATGGGATGGGCAACCCGAGAGAAATCTCTCACAAATCGGCGATAGTAACCTACCAATCCCATGAAACTATGAACCTCGGTCACATTTGTTGGTGCTGGCCAATCTACAATAGCTTGAATCTTAGGAGGATCCACTGAGATACCTTCTCTTGAGATGATGTGACCCAAATATCTCACACTTGGCCAAATTGCCAAACAACTAATTATCTCACAAGCACTGCAACACTTGCCGCAACTGGCCTTCATGCTCTTCCATAGTCCTTGAATAAATCAAAATATCATCAAGGAATAGGAGAACAAACTGGTCAAGATAGGTGTGAAACACCCCATTCATAAAACTCATGAAAACTGATGGAGCATTGGTCAACCCAAAAGGGAAAACCATGAACTCATAATACCCAGATCATCTACGAAATGTTGCCTGATGAATGTCTACCTCATGAATGCAAAGCTGATGGTATCCTAACTTCAGATCTATCTTGGAGAACACCTTGGCTCCCCTCATTTGATCGAACAAATCATCTATCTGAGGCAACAGGTATCAATTCTTTACCGTCACTTTGTTCAACTGGTGATAATCAATGCACAAGCGAAGAGATCCGTGTTTCTTCTTCACAAAGATGACAGGTGCTCCCTAAGGGGATACACTAGGACAAATGAAACCCTTCTCAAGTAACTCCTCTAACTGCAATCGTAAGTCACCCAACTCCTGAGTAGTGATGTGATACGGTGCCCAAGAAATAGGCCCTGCCCTAGGAATGAGATCGATACGGAAGTCTATGTTGTACTTAGGCGGCATACCTAGAATATCAGTTGGAAAGACATCTACAAACTCTTGAAGAATAGGATGATCATCAAGAGATACCTCCTAAATCCCACCCTCAGCAAGATCACTAACTGAAATAGCAAACATTTGACAACCTTTCCACATGGCACACTTCAACTACATAGCTGAAATCACATGGAGAGAAATGGGTCTCTGAACCCCAACTAACTCAACACACTCCCCAACATCATCAACACACTGAACTGACTTACGCCAACAATCTATACTGGCTAGGTGCATCTCCAACCAATCCATGCCTAAAACAATCCTGTAGGACCCCAAAGGCAACACACAGAGATCCACTATGGTAGTGAAGGTGCCCAAATGCAACACACAACCATGAACAAGGGAGTCTATAGGCACCTTGGATCCAGTAGCTAACTCAATCTACCAACCAACATCTTGCCTTGCAACCATGAGTCCACAACACTCCACAAGAGGAGAAATGAAAGAATCTGAAGCTCTTGAACCAAACAAGATAGATGTGGTAATCCCACATAACACACCTGAATACTTGACTACAGTGCCCTAATGCTCAGCTTGATAGTTATCAACCATCACAAAAACTCTATGTGATCTGCCAGCCTCACCTACCATATGCTCTGAAGTAGCCTGTCTCTGACTACCTCTAGCCATTGATCTCTGAGGACACTCAGCAGCTATATGACCATGCTACCCACAAGCATAACAACCACCCATGCCAAAACCTCAGCCTAAAAATGGTGCACGTGACTGTTGGGATCCACCACCTCTAGAACTCTACTGAGCACTCTAAAAACTATATGATGGAGCACTCTACTACTCATTCTGAGAGAATGATCTCTTGAAAATGGAGTACCAGGGTTCTGCCCACTCTGCTGAGACTGAGCAGGCCTATGCCTCTATCATTGACCATATCTAGGAGATGCAGTATGTGATCTAGATGGTCTAGCTTCCTGTGACTATTTACCCCAAGCAATTGATCCTGAAGGAGGGACACTACCAATTTGAAGACCTGCCTAACCACCAAAACCTCTAGTCAAATTCTCCTCTATCAACCTTGCCTTCTCCATGGTAACCTCTAAGGTCTTCGGCTCAAACACATGGACACCACCACTGATACGGGCATTCAAGCCCTAGATGAAAGGCTGTACTAACATTGACTCATCATCAGAAATGCTAGCATATTGCTTCAGCTCAAAGAAATGGTGCTCATACTGATCTACTATCATAGTCAACTAACGAAGTTCATGGAACTCATCAGCACATCTCTGTTGATAGTAATCTGAAAGGAATTATGCATAGAACCTCTCTAAGAATAGTCCCCATGACACAGAAGCAATGTCTAGGTGAAGCTTTTGCTCCACTACTCTCCACCATGTAGATACAAAACCTCTAAGATGCATAATGGCACATCGAGCTCTAGTATTGCTACTATAAGAATGCATAGCAAAGCATCGATCGAGATCAATCAACCACGTCTCTACCTCGGTACCTATACTAGAACCATCAAATGTACGGGGATGAGCCCTACGAAGATCCCTCATGTGACCTACAATAACATTGTCTCCATCCACCCTATCCCTCACAACAACTACTCTCTAATGATCGGGACTACGAGAACGTTCACGCTCAGCTCCAGCATCCTAACCATCCTAACGAAAAGGGTCTGACTCCGCCTCATGAGATACCTCTTGATGAGGTCCTAATCGGTCCAAAATCTACTATAAAATAGCTAAAACATGAGCACCCCCGAGCCCTTCAGGTTGATTCTCAATATGCGGTTCCTCTTGACGCTCACCCTGATTGCCTTGATTTCCCTGATTTCCTTGATTGGCATCATGTCAGGGGCCATGTTGAAGAATAGTCGCTATACCTCTAATTCTACCTCTGGCTCTACCCCTAGGAGGCATCCTAAAAGAACAAAGAACACATCAAAATAGATCATCACAAAGATGACCTAAGCACCATACTAAGGCACGAAAGCATAACAACATGACTATAGAACATGTCAAACACAGCAAAACATAGAAGGCTCAAGTACGCTAGAGCTCCCAGTGTGTGAACATGGGCTCTGATACCAGATGTAACATCAAGCTACGTAATCTCGAAGGGTAAGAGCCAAAAGGGAACAAGATTTTTTTTTTTTTTTACATAAGTAGACAACACACATATTTGGTTGCCAATATGATAGATCAATAGCATTCAATTTTCACCCACTTTCCTGCCAGCTTGCCATGCCACGACCCTCTCAAAACAAAACTCAGTCAAAATAGGTTGTTACAGTGGTGTTTACATTTTAGTATGTTGAGAAGTTTGTCAGTATGTCAATATTTAGTGTTGTATATTAGTATAGTTGCGAAGCCACCCTTTGTAATAAATTGATAAAATCAAATATATTGTGGCGCAACTAATTTATATGTTCATTATATGTGTTTAGCATTAAATATTATTATATTTAATGTCTCAATTTTTTTAAAAATTTTCTAATTTTTGGTATTTTTCTAGATGTTTCAAACTAAAAAATAAATACTAATAGCCACTGGTAAGAATTGTTGACAAACTTCACTCAAATGATACCAATTAGTGGAAATTTCAACATGAAATCAGCTATCACATTCTTACATTAGATAACCTTCCAAACCAAGTTGATGAACAATTGGTTAAATTGGAATTACTCAAAATGGAAAATACATTATCAGATATATAATATAAATAGCTATGTAGCATCACCACTGATATGATATTCAAATAAATAACAATGTATCAGGTGTTCGTTTTTCTTCTGAATAAGCATTAGGGTTTGCCAGTTCTAATGCACAGGCAGATTTAGCCAACTGAATACAGGAGGTTGCATGAGCTCCTCCCCTTCACTTCTGGCTCTGCCACACCAAGGGGGGTGTCCCTATTTGATAAAAGTATGACCTTGACTAGCTCAATGACAGAAAGATTTAACTTGACAGCAACAGGCAGAATACTCTCATGTAAGGACCAAGATTTGTGTAACAAATCACAAGGTTGGCAACATTCTTGGACATGATGTCTGGTTGGGTATGAGAGCATGTAGAGGTTCCTAATCCTAATCCTACAACTAACAGATGGAAGGATGAGATGAGTTGATTTGATGTTTGGATGCAAACCTGGACCTGGTGTATAACCTCAACACAGAGCTAGATTGGTGCCTATCCAGGGCTTGGAGTCAGTAGACATACACCTGTGAATGATCAGCATGAACAACTAAAACTAGATTTCAGGGGGATACATATGATACCTACCTTACAGATATCTCCCAATACAGAGTGTTAAGCTATCTATACTTATGGCATCCCTATTGCAGTATACCCTTCCCAATATTCAATCTAAAAATAGTTTAATCTACCCCTTGAGTAGAAGTTAAAAGATTAAACATTCAACACAGGAATTCTATGTTCTAGAATCTCAGACATTCCTTGAATACCTGGACTCAGAAGAAAGATACATGCAAAATTAGAGACAGAATCAGCATAACACATGCAAACATAGCATTATTCATATAAAATTGACCATGAAATCAGTGGATTCATGCACAAACATACAACAGGAGATACATAAACTCACAAGTTTTGCTGCATAGAGCAACCAAAACCAGTTGTATCTTATTACAGAGCCATAATGTCTAGTTTTCAACAACATAAAAAATCATAACACAGTCTGCCTATATTGGCCAGAAAGTGTACCCGCAGCAATTAATTACATGGTAAAAAATCAAAAATCTGCCAGATACAGACTCCACAAAGGAATGACGCTCAGAAGTTATTGCAGCAACAGACAAGAGAAGCCTCGAGCCCTGTGCCACCATCTGGGAGTCTTCACTCAAAAATCAGGCGACATGATCATGTGTACCATTGCCCATACCTCTACACTATCACCATTAAAGGCCTCAACCACCCGCGGCCTACCTGGAAACCATCGTTGTGTTCAAACAGAAGTTCCTGCCAAAATGCACTTTATTGAAGTTTCAAATGTGCAGGAAGAATAGTCCCACATTGGTGCCGCGGAGACTCCTTCAATACCTTAAAAACATGGTCGCGAGCATAATAGGTGTTGAGCGCCTTTTGCCGCGCTCGACGCATAAGCCTTCTCCAAAAGCCCATCACAAAAACCCAAGCCATCGGCACACCCCAGAATTCTCCTTCCGATCTCAATGGTCTCGCCGACTGCTACCTTCGCTTCCCCATCGGCCAGAGATGCATCATCGGGCCAACCATCCAAACCTTTGCCGATCTCATCAGTTACACCAATGAAGCCACCACAATCCCCTGTCGGCCAGACCAATACCGTCGGCCAAGCAAAAGATCCCTCTGCCGATAGACCACACTCTCACCGATGCACCAACGAATTATACTCTGCTCCTTCATCAGTGAGACCTCCCACTGTCAGCCCACCACAATCCATCCTCACCGACAACACAAGTCACACCGAAGACCATACACAACACTTCCCTTCATCGGCCAGAGATTAGTCTATCAGCCAACCATTTCACTGTTCACCCGACAATACAACCCATGCCGATAGACCCTAGCTCTTCCCCTTCCGTCGGTGTAACACACACCATCGGAGCATCCAAAAAGCTTCCTGCCGATCTCAAAGGTCATGCTGATGACATCTTCGCCAGCCACACACTACTCCTCCATCGGCCAAACTCCTTACATTGGCAGGCCACAAATTTGCTTCGTCGACAGCCAAACACACGCCGATGGACATCCATTGGCTAGACCAAAACAATCGGAGCACTCAAGAAATCTTTCGCCGATGAGGCCGATCACTCCGATAAGACCAAAAATGTAAAGTGCTGAACTGTTGAACCGTTGAACCACGAACTGGTTCAACCCGATGGTCCAACCGAGAAGTTCAATGCCAAACGGAGCACTTCAAAAAGAACATTCACCGAACACAAACACAAAGCCTCGAACTGTTGAACCCCGAACCAAAAGGGTTCAACACTAGGGTTCGACGCGATGGTTCAAACATAAAAAATAATACTCCATAGGAAAAAAGCTTCGAA
Organism: Cunninghamia lanceolata; assembly: GCA_027924645.1. NCBI lineage: Eukaryota > Viridiplantae > Streptophyta > Pinopsida > Cupressales > Cupressaceae > Cunninghamia > Cunninghamia lanceolata. The sequence continues at coordinate 15,210,762 of BSBN01000112.1, read as the reverse complement.
CCATTGAACCTTGAACCAAAACAAAAAGGTTCAAGCGGGAGGTTCAACGATGCAATATTTGCGCAAGGCAAATGCATAATGTGACCTGTTAGAAGAAAAATGAACCTCGAACCGCTGAACCATTAAACTTAGAGAAAAAGGGTTCAAGTTCAAACCAAAATGTCAAAGACACAAAAATGAATGCATGCCGATGGAGAAAAGACGAAGACCCCTCCTCAAGAAATGAGATGCAGATGCTGAAAAGTACTGAAGGGGTGCCAAAACTTAGAACCTTTTGGATATTTCGGGATGGTGCCTGCATGAAAATTGCTAAATTAACTGACAGTGAATTCAAGCACCAACAATGGCTCTGTCTGAGGACATGCAGGTGCAAGACTGCAGCGAGAACCCCAGATCTCTGGGATGTAGACCAGTCCCCTATCCATTGGGCACAGAGTCAAACTTGCACCAATCTGCATCACCAAACACATTATTTTAAAATAAACATGGTGGCCCAGGGCCACCAAAAAGGGAAAACCAGAATTTTCCTTTGTCAAACACTTGATTTTCTTTTGATTTCTTCAAATGAAGCCTAAAAGCATTTAACTGTCTGTAGCAAGCCCCTTGGCAATTATTTGTGTTGCTGCTCATTTCTTTTTCTTCAACAAATCTACAACTAGCTTCATCAGCATATATAATTATCAGTTGTAGAATGTCATCATCATATGAGTCACTGATGTTGCTTGGAAAAATAACAGACTCACATGAAACAAATGAATCCACATCAGAATTTTGCCCTTCCTCAAAAAATAAGAGCTTCTCTGTATCAAACATGCAATATTTAGGCACAAGCAACATCTCATAATCAAATTTATGTTGATGAACATATAGATATCCATCATCATCATGCATGGTAGTTTTGTCATTAATGTCCACCTGACATGTCTCAAGAGAAGGCAGAAATAACTCAGAATGCAGCCCTACACTGAAAGCTTCATAGTCACCCCTGCAATCAACACTATTCCCAACTGTATGAGCACACACATCTGCAATTTTCCCATCCACCTCTGAATAGTGACCTTATTTTTTATCTTCACCAGTGCCCTGATAATCAAAAGCAAAGTTTTCAACCTCTGCACTATGAAGGTGGCCAAAATCTTCAAGGAAACACTCATAATCAGCATCCGAATATATTTCATCATCTAAAAGGCTCACACATGCATTTGAATGCTGGCAATCACTAGCATATTCACTGCCATCCCTTGAATCAATGTTTTCTATATTCAGAGTGAAACTCTGCATATCCACTTCATATAAATAATCAGGCATAACTGGGATATGCACACTGCTGCAAGACACAACTTCATGTATGTCTCTCATTTGATCAATTGGAGGGCACCTTGTGTCTGTAGGCTTGTCTTCTAAAGACTGATAACAATCTTTGTTTTCATTATTACAAGATGTGCTTACATTTTCTACAACATTTTCTTCGTGCATCACATCATGGCTGCACACATTATTCTGAAATATATTTCCCTCTATACAATCATTTCTCAATGCACATACTGGGAGAGCTGAAATATATTCACTTTGATAACTGCTTTGACAACTTGCAGCCATGAAACCTACTGGACCCGACAATACAACCCATGCTGATAGACCCTGGCTCTTCCCCTTCCGTCGGTGTAACACACACCATCGGAGCATCCAAAAAGCTTCCTGCCGATCTCAAAGGTCACGCCAATGACATCTTCGCCAGCCACACACTGCTCCTCCATCGGCCAAACTCCTTACATCGGCGGGCCACAAATTTGCTTCGCCAACAGCCAAACACACGCCGATGGACATCCATTGGCCAGACCAAAACAATCGAAGCACTCAAGAAATCTTTCACCTATCAGGCCGATCACTCCGATAAGACCAAAAACGTAAAGCGCTAAACTATTGAACCATTGAACCACGAACTGGTTCAACCCGATGGTTCAACCGAGAAGTTCAATGCCAAACGAAGCACTTCAAAAAGAACATTCGCCGAACACAAATACAAAGCCTCGAACCGTTGAACCCTGAACCAAAAGGGTTCAACACTAGGGTTCAACGCGATGGTTCAAACATCAAAAATAATAATCCATAGGAAAAAAGCCTTCGAACCATGGAACCTTGAACCAAAACAAAAAGGTTCAAGCGGGAGGTTCAACGATGCAATATTTGCGCAAGGCAAATGCATAATGCAACCTGTTAGAAGAAAAATGAACCTCGAACCCCTGAACCATTGAACTTAGAGAAAAAGGGTTCAAGTTCAAACCAAAATGTCAAAGACACAAAAACGAACGCATGCCGATGGAGAAAAGATGAAGACCCCTCCTCAAGAAATGAGATGTAGATGCTGAAAAGTACTGAAGGGGTGCCAAAACTTAGAACCTTTTGGATATTTCGGGATGGTGCCTGCATGAAAATTACTAAGTTAACTGACAGTGAATTCATGCACCAACATCAGGTTTGATAAATAGCCACCAGTTACACAAATACAGTCTGCATCTTATGTAATCTGCACAAGTTATTATAAACCAATCGATTTACAATGCTCACACATTAACCCCAGGCGATCTCTTTAAGGCAGATTTAGCTGCTAGCAACACTTCACACCCTCCTCACCTCTAATTTATGCTCATAACAGTCCCAATGTGAAGGATGCATTAGATAATAATTGGGAAATCCAAGTATGGATTGACCACTAGGTGTAGGAGGTTGTGATTTATTAGATAAAACCCTATTTTGGGTGTGGTATAATGTTGGTAACCTACGATGTAAATGGAAACCTGAACTCCTTTTTTTTGGTCCCATGTATGGCGAGTGATAATGTATTGTGTGGCTGTACAATAGATGACAACCAAATAAAATATGAAATATGTAATCCACCACTGAATAAAATGTGTAGATGTAAATGGAAACCTGAACTCCTTTTTGTTGGTCCCATGTATGGTGAGTGATAATGTATTGTGTGGCTATACAATAGATGACAACCAAATAAAATATGAAATATGTAATCCACCACTGAATAAAATGTGTAATTACCCTCAAATATGATATGGATCTCTTTAGAGGGTAGCTCTCCAAGGACTAAGTAATGATAACCTACTCCAATTAATCCAAAAATGGTGCTTCAGACGTAAATTGGCTGCAAATCCTTGATCTCTAAACCTTGAAAATTTGATGAAGATCTCCAATTAGCCCAACTTGCAATCCTTGTGAAGAATGGCCAAGTAAGAGGCCAGGGTTTTCTTCCTGACCTCTTGAATTAGGAGAATTAAGGTCGGGAATTATTATTAGCTATTCACTGTGACTATTTCTATATACATATTACTGTTTACCTATCTGTATTATTGCATATTGGATATTGTTATCCTTGCATTAGTTTGTATGGGTTTATCAACATTACTATTCACTAATAGTGGAGTTAGGGGTTGTAATTAGACTGTGCAGTAGCATGTTATAATGCTGGTTCATTGAGGGTTTGAATAACATTATTCCAATATTAATAATTATTTGTGATTTAAGTGTTGCACCAGCCATACCTTTATAACAACAATTGCATTGATAGGATAAAATCATTATCGTTGGTCATATTAGCAATTTCAATGATTGTTATTAGTTGTTTGCAGCTTGTTATCAGTTCATACAATCCACTTAGGTTGTTGTTTATGTATAGTATTTGCAAGTGGGTTATAGTTTATTAGATTGAGCCAAGATCAATGAGACAATGCAAGTATCGAGTTGAAGTCGCTGATTAGGTTCATAAAGTAGTACACACACGTGAGGATAGGCAACCAGTCATCCACAAAATGAGGATAGGACTCCTCACATGTAGAGTGGTGGCAAGATGCCTTAGACTAAAATAGCGAGAGGTGTCAAAAGAAAGATGACACCTCTATGAAACTCCTAACCAACTTGACAACTCATATGAACAAGTGTCAAGTGTAAATGAACACCTAAGTAGGCTTAATAAGCCTAAGTGTATGCATATAATATATACATATACACTAACACCCCCCCTTAAGCATAGCTTGGGTGGGAATGGATGAAATGGGTTCTGACTACTAGCCTCATGAGGTACCCATGTACAAAGAAAAATAAAATGAGTCCCAGCTATGAAGCATGATAAGGTACTCATGTACAATGCAAACTCTCTAAAAATGGTGTAAGATAGAAAACCCAGTGGGAAAAAACTATCCTCTGAAAAGAGAGATTATACAGGTGAAGAACTACTACTTCTTTCAATAAGTACAATATAAGATTCCCCCCGTAGGAGAAAAAATGATAGAAGGTCTATGAGACCCCCCGATAATACATGTCTTGCTGCAATGATGCTGAATAGTCGACAAAGGATGCAAATGTAAATCGAAGAACGCCGAACAATGTTCCTTTGCTTGGAAAGAAAAGAAAGCACCTGAAGATGCAAGATATCTTCCCATGCAAAAAGATGTATGTATGACCTTAAATCATGCTGAAGCTAATCCAAGGATGATAGTGCCCATGTTGATTCCTTCTAAGAGTGCTCAGGTGTCCCAATGTTGATACTGAGGGATGCCATAATCAAATTGGGTGCATGCCCAATAGATGAGGATGATGACGATCCAGAACTATGTGTAGGATGATGAAGAGCATGAATGTCCAAAGAGGACAATGGAGATGCAGTTTCATGGAAACTGTCATCAAAGAGAAGACTAATGTCCTCAATGTGTGCTTCCATGTCAGCAATGCAAGACACTACAAATAGAAAAGTGATGTTAGGTAGAAATGTGTCCCAATCAAAAATTCTAGGAAGACTGATATTGTTGCAAAGAAGCACCAGAAGCTTTCGAAGAAGTGACTCTGAAATCTAATGAAGCAATAGTAGGAGTGATGACTTTTTCTATGTCACTGGAACATTTTGTTTATGTATCATGAATAGGGATTGTGAGTTGTGATCAAAGAAGGATCATGTGGGAATGGAGAAACATTTGAGTCTCCCTATATCTCCCAAATTTTGATCCATAATGCATGTGGAGAGTCAATATCCATGATGGCATACAAGACATCATCTAGAATATGTAAACTTATTAATCTACAAATATGATCATGGTGATTAAACCACCTAGCCTTCTAAGACTATTTATCAGGTTTAGGGACAAATCCATACAGATGGGGTATGAGATTATGGAACCTGAGGTGTTTCAGGATGCCTTGACACCAGGACTTATAGTTTTCCTTGTTTAGGTTGATTACAGAAGAGTGAGTTTCATATCCCATGATTAGAACAAGTTATTTTATCTAGACAAAAGAAAGTCAACTCATTAGGCAACCCAGATTAGGTGACCCCATGCAGTTTTGGCACTTTATAATTCAGCGCATGTTTAAAACCCCCTTTGCTTAATTACCCCCCAATTTGTGGCACTTTAAGAAGTTCTTAGTGCTTTTTAGACAATTAAAATGTCTATACTAACACTAACATTTGTAAAAGAACCTCTAATTTAAACTTGCCCCCCTTTTTTGCATTTATTCTATGCTACATGTATTTTTTAGCATAACTAAAAAATATGCAAAGTAAAAAAAATTGAATGCCCAAAACATACAAAACCCTAATAAGGGCATGGGTAGGTTTAGGGCAGAATGCACAACAATATATTAAGAAAATAACAACATATAGGGGAAATGGGGGAAGACTAGTGATGGTGTCTAGAGCATATGAGTGCTATGGGGAATGTAGAGGACATGGGCATTGAATGCCCCTTTACAGATGTTGACGCCTTTTACTAGCAACTAGGGATTGATTCTCTTTGGCTTAGAAGGATCTATGGTGGTGTCAAACAAAGCAATGGCGACCAAGTTATAAAGGCAAGTCAAAGGGTTTTAGATGCCTTTTTCACCTTGGTTGATGCCTCTGAATAGCTCCTTTGTTTTCCACCGTCTCTGCTATGAGGGTTGTAAATTCAAATCGAACTTATAATCTCTGACTTGGATATTTTCTGAAAGTTGGATATTTATATAGTAGACTTAACTTATTACTTTCTTTTGTATTTTAGATGCAATTTCCACTTCTCATACACTTCCAATTTTTGTATCGATCCATGGTATTGCAGGGGAAAGACATTGATATAAGTATGTGAGTGATTTTTGTGCTTGTTCTTTATATTTGATGATCTAGAGTTTCTTCACATGGGATCAGAGAAAGAACTCTGAATTGTTTTCCAAATAGTTCTTGACAATAAACTTGTAAGAACTCAAATAACAAATAAGTTTGTAAACGCACTACTATTATAAATTGCCACAAAACTGAATGTGTGTTCCACATAGAGGGAATTTGGGAAATTTTTACTTACATTGAATTATAAAGTGTAATGGGGGGTTGTACCATCACAACAATGTATCCTTGTGATTCTCACCTCATGTGAGTGTGTCTTGGAGAACACTCTTTCTTAGTTTCTTATACATCTCTACATTCCTTTCACACTCTCGATTTCAATTGGTTCTATTTATTCTCTTAGCATTAAGGGGGGACCATTATGTGCTATTCTAATGCTTCTTTCAATGAAGCAGTGGAGGAATCTTCTTTTTAGAAGGTCTTAAATCCTTCATCTTGATCTCTCGTATGGGGAATTATTTCATTCGATCACATTTTGAGATTCTAGTACTCCTAATCACAGTACTATCTATATTTTTGACTTCATAGAGTTTGATTGACTTTATGTACATTGGTTGAGTAGAGTTCATATGTTCACTAATGCAGTGTTTTGTATCTCTTATCTTGATCAACTTTTCTTAGAGATTCATTGATTCTAGCATACACCAGTTCATCATTGGCAGAGTTTACAACTTCTACATGCTTCAGGACTTCTTCATCATCATATTCCTATCATCAAGGGACATATTTTTACAAGGTCTTAAATCCTTCTCTTTTTCTTTTTTAGAGAGGAGTTTTGTTCCCACTAGGTTTTCTCCTTTTTCTCCACTTATGATAGTTTTATTTGTACTTGGGTACCTCATCATGCCTTGTTATTGGGACCCATCTTTTTCACCCACCTAAGCTGTGCTTAAGGGGAGGTATTAGTGTACACATTTCATTTGGCTTCACTTGGCTTTCATTTGGCCACATTTGGAAGTCTCATTTTATGCACATGGCATAAGACACCTCGGTTGGGTGTGTGGCAATTGGAAGAGTCCTTAAAACTCTTTCACTCGGGTGTGTGGCAATTGGAAGAGTCCTTAAAACTCTCACTCTGCTTGCCATTTGTAGTTTGCCTCATCTACTTGAGATCTCCTTGAGTCAAGGGATTGACTCCTTCTTCATCCTATTAACTCAAGGCTATATGTACTCTTCATTTTCTTTTGATTTATGCATCAGGTGACTTCGTCCATTCTCTATGTTGTTTTGTCCTTGTTCTTTATCTCTGATGATCCAAGGTTTCTTCATGATTGTTCTTGGTATTAATGATTTTGATTATTAGCCACACCTTCTATGTAAGTGTTGATTGGAATACTTTGAATTGCTTTGATTAGTATTTCTCATGCAATATAAGTCCTCGGATGTACTTGTGTCTTTGGTAGATTGTTTTTTTCATTGGATTGTAGTATCAAGGGTCTTCAGATTTTTTGTACATCAATGGATTTGGTGTGTTTTTTCATGGGAGATGGTATTTTTTTAGTAAGACAATTAATTATATAGGGATGAGAGCTACTGTATGGGTTGGATATGCTGTTGGCATGAATTTAATGATATTGTTGATACCTTGGAGGTATGGTTAGTTGGGTGTGTTAGCAACTAGCTATGGTTGTTATTTCATCTATGGTGATTGATTCTTGTCATCTATGCAATCCTATTTGTTATCATTGGATTTGGTGTTTGTGTTTGGATATTGGATGATGCAAGTTTCTTTCTTCTATGTGACAATTTAGTGTGGCATATCTTTGGAGGATCTTATCTTACATGGTTTGACATGATGCAGGATGAGATGGTGGTCACCTTGATTATTGTTGTAGGTATCTTGATGGAGCATATGGATGTTTACTCAATACATGTTGGGCATATGCAATGTTTCCTTGATGTTTGAGTTTACTTATTTGCCTCTATTATACAATAAGTGGGAGAAGAGTAGATGCATTTATGAACGAGAAGATGGAGTTCTCTAGAGCTTCTCTTGGTTTGGTAAACATGTTACAATAGGCCATGGAAAGTGGGTGATATTTCTAAGCATGGTTATTTGCAGCATGAATCAGACTTGAAGTGGGAGATTGTTCGGATGTGAAGTCCGACTATTCATTTCATCTCCCTTGTTTTGTCCCTCCATCTTCTTTGAAGAATATTGTATAAATTGGGGGGAAAAGCTTTATGTATGCTGTTGTGATTAGTAAAAGAAAAATACCCCTTTCTCATGGATGTAGCCATTTATCGGTGAACCAAGTATATCTGTTGTGTCTATGTATTTTATAGTATCTTTGTTTATTCACTGTTAGTGATATATTTTCATTTAATGTGCTTATTTTATTAACAATCATGTCTACACACGGGGGAGAGTAGTTATTATGTCAACATCATCATGGTTTTTAAATCTGAAGAGGTTCATGTACTTACGAAGCAATATGAATGTTGGTCAATGAATTCAATAAAGAGTTTTTTGTATTGCAGGAAACAAAGCTAATGGTTGGCTATGATGTATACAACTATTCAGTCTATTGGTTTGGGAACAATATTTTTCCAATTTCTAGCTGCTATTAGAACCAGAGTTATAGACTCTTGACTTGTCTTTTTATTGTTGGTTTTTGTTTCCATGATTTGATCATCTATTGAAATTATTGGCGGCTTCTGACCTCAGAGAAATGGGTGACGTTGTATGAAATAGATAAAACAATTTCTTATTCAGTTAGATGAAATTTTTTTAGGTTTCTTGGAAATGTCCATTTTTAGCTGGAGATAGCCTCCGCAGAAGGTTGATGTTTTAGTGGGCATTGGAAAACATTACATAGATATGCTGGTGGTGTAAATCACCTAATTTGTCAAAAGTAATTACTCTTTTGACTTTTCCTTTCTGAAAAAATAATACAATTATCAATTGAATGAATAATCTCCTCAACAGACGCAATTTATAATTTGAATAAATATTTAATATATAATTAATATAAAACTTATTAACCCATCTATAGTAAGGTAAAATCCATTGTATCTGGAGCCAATGAGATGGCCTTTTTTTTGGCCCGGGTTCTATTTTTGCCCCCTTCAGCTCCTGAAGCCTTTCTTAAATAAAAGATAGTGCCCATAAGCCTTCGACAAATCAAATTGTGCAAATGCGATGAACAAATCATTTATGCTCAGAAAAACTTTAAAATCACATTTACTTTTGGTTAGTTGTCAGAAATGTGGAAAATACCCTATTGTGTTGTCTAAGTTCTTTTGTTAATGGTAATTTCCTCTAACACTATAGCCTATTGTGACCTAGGTTAAACATGATCTGATAGAAGAATGTCTATGGAACATGAACCTTTCCATCTATTTTGAAGTTTGTTTGCAGTTGTGGTTTATATTGATAAAATTGTGGGTTGGCCAAATTTTGAATGCATGATGTGAATCTTTCACTGGAATGAAGCATTGTCTATTGAGATTTATAGTTTTCTTATTACTTGCATTTATAATTCTCTATATTTTGTCTAGCAACAGTGGAATTTACATTCGATGTTTCAGATTTATAATTTTCTCATTACGGGAGAGGATTCAATAACCCCCTATTAAATCTATGAAAACAATAGTAGTTGAGAAATAATATACTACTAAAAAATTAATAAGGAACCAATACATGTGCACCTATATAGGTGTAATAATACACTTCACATGTCACATCAAAGAAACAACCAATCATATGGTGACACATAAGGAAATTGTAAGGCAATGGGTAATAGGTGCCTTGGTGCACATGTTTTGGTCATTTTTTTATTTTGGGTGTTTTTGGACAACTCGACGAAGATGTAGTTGATTAGGATACGCTGTTGATACCCAGAACCCCAAAAATAGCCTTAAGCTCTAAGTCACATATGAAGAAACCCCCCAAAATTCCTCAAAATCTAATGTTCCATTTAGAAGCTTATGATGATCGAAGTTAGGGTGGGCAGGTACTTGGTCCTTTCCCCTACTCATGTTTATAATTTTCTACATTTTGTCTAAAACAATGCTCCAAATGTATAGTTTACATTTATAATTATTTTCTTTTAAGGAACTGATTTTTCCACTACAATCATTTTATGTTCTTTTCTTTGGGAATATAATTTTTACTATGACCTTTATTGTTTTTAATATTTAAATTAAAGGAAGAGGGCCCCTCTTTCTTTAAATAAATTATCAAAAGAAAATTACGTCCATACTTTTCTTGAGCTTGCCTAAACTAAGCAACCTACCTAAGGAAGAGGTCCTTGGTTGAAGACAAACCACTTCAAACAAATCAACTCAAGCCTTATAATCTTTTAAGAAACAAAACAAAAGGAAGTTGTAAATAATATACCAAACTAAAACACTTGGGAATGGAGAGTCATCTAATCTACTAGTGGTCCTTGATTTTTCAGTAGAGCTTTTTTTTTAAATTGTTGTCCAAATTGTTGAATTGTTATCTATGAATCTTCAATTAATTGCCCAAAATCTATCAACAATTAGCCTAACAAAATGGACTCCTATACTTCAAGGCTATTCTTAAACATCATCCATTTCAATAGTCAAAGGTCAATTTTGACCAATAAAAATAGGACAAATATTTACCACTTTTTGTTGTGGATAAGGTGTAAAATTGCTATTGACTATTTGACCATTGAAGTGGATAATGTTTAAATAGAGTGGTACTTTACTGGTAGAGGGAGGGAGGTCGATCAATCCCAAGTACCTTGCCTGTTAGAATTGTTCATTTTTGTTGGAGAGAAAACATTTGCCAAGTGACCAAGACTATAGCACAATTTGTATCTAAAAGCAATTATTTCATAATCCAATATATATTTCCATATTGTAAGGACTCGACTCATCCTTAACCAAATAATACTAAACTCTGAATTTGAGAATACTGAGGAATAAAATTTTTGATATAACAAATACAAGAAATGTGAAATTTTTCTATTAATTCTAAGAAGTACTTGATGCATGTTATAGATATGAGACAAACTTGAGTTTAGTTTTCTAAAATCATCAATTCCTTAAGTCCTTTATTACATCCTGCATTCATTTTTGACAACTAGATTTTTCTCCAATGTCTTCTATTATTTTTGGTCTACACAGAGCTTAGCTAGACAATCTCATGTTAACACGACTCAGAAATCACTACACAAAAAGTGATCACAATGTTAATTATAAAAGAGTATCCTATATCTAGGGGACCTGAGTACTGGGGGCATCCTTCACTGTCCAGACTGCCTACATACCCTATATCCATGGGATCAAGGCCCTCCTTTGGATGTGATTGACATGGGGAACACGAATATGTAGTTTTGTTTTGCACTATGTTTAATGCAACTATGAGTGGGTATGCAACCCTTTCTAGGGCCCAGTTTCCCAAGATAGTTCTTCACCAACTACCACCCACTCGAGTGATACAGTGACAGAATTCTTAAGAAGCTAATTTTGCAAACACACCTCCCGAGAGTGTTTGACATTTAAGTTTTTTATAGGTGAATGGTTTACCTAGTGTGTATCTTTGTCTAACGAGTTTTTCCATTGATCTAGTTTAAAAGGTTTTCAATCATGGTAATCATCATACAACTATTTTGATAGACTCATCCTTTCTTTTTAGTTAATCTTTTTAATGAGGTATCCAATGAGATTTTCCCTTCCTATGGATTTAACTTTGAAATGTCCCTTATTACTATCTGACGATTTAGAGGGATGGTTCCTAGACATTGTTGTTGCAGCTATATTAGGCGCGAGGTACTTGGTTCAATGCAATAGCATTACCTGTAAACGTTACACAGAGGTACCGTAAAAATTGAACACTGGGATTTGTTTAATTTTGGACATTTCTTTACAAGGTTTACCTATGTATTAGAAAAGAAAATCTTTGCATAATAGCTAATAAAGAAATTAAAAAAGGAAAGATACTTCTCTAAGGCATAATGAAGTAACATATTGTAATGATGCTTGATCATTTGCTTAGATAAGATGCTTAATCAATTTTGTCTATTCGTAACAATACTAGAAAAGATATTCTATCAGTAAAAGACTCCAGTTTTGGAAATCAAAGAAATCTTGATAACTTATTTTGTCATACATCAAGTTATTTCATGATCATTACAAACTTACTTTTAAACTAAAACTAAAAAGTTTTAAAATAAGACAGATTTCTCAACAAGAGATTTATTTTAAACTTCCCAAATGAATTTATACTTTGTTTCCAAGATATTGTTACAAGACCTCATAGTGATCAAAAGAAGCATATTTCATCCATCTACTTAGCTAACTCACACGTTCAAGGTAATTTACACTATCTTCTTAAAGATGACACTGAGCTAAGACAATACACATATAGTATTCATACAAACTATTTAATTATTGCATAAAAAGTTACTTGCTTAAATCAGTTACTATCATGGTATTCTTACCGTAGTTGAGTACGTAGTTGTTCCTATCTAGGTCCCTAATACTCCACAACCTACACTCAGTCGGGTAGTCATATGCACTCAAGTACATAAATAGAAATATCATAACACACAAGAAGTAACAACCCCTAGAGTTATCCATCAAATAGTTTTCTAACCACTAGTATTAGAGAGAGTATGTAATATAATGGTTATACTATTAACATCCAAAGTCTAACGCTAGTCATATCATAAGTGTATGATTGATTTCATAAGATGAACTTATGGCTTACTACATTTGAACTCACACACTAATGTTGCTAAAGAATGCATTAGGTAATTACAACTATTGACAACATTTCCAGTAATTATACAATTCACTCAATACTAAAGATCATTTTGCATCAATCCAATAAAACTGATAAAAGAATGCAACAAGCCGTGATTTCATGATTTCTATTCAATGACATGAAAATTTTGTCAAGGATCTCATTAATGTTTGTTGTTGTTGTAAGTGTATACTAGGGAGGCCTAATTTTGACTCAATCTCTTCAATCATCACTATTAGGAAGAATTAAAATCCAATAACAAGAATTATAGAAAACATTCATTAATTTTACAAAGCATAGAAATCATATGTCTCTTCTCACAAGATTCGATCCCATATCATTTCATAACTGACTTGAGAGGCCACCACTAATGGTTCAATAAATGCTCTTTAGTCCTTAATCAATATTTTGAAAAACTTTTCAAATGCAAATATTTTAATAGTTAAATTATTGGGGACTTCCACAACTCATTATGCATGCTTATTGAAACTAAAGATTGGGATTAAATAGTAAATATTCTAAATAAAAGTTTTTCCTATTCGTAATATGATTATCCTTAATCATGCCTTACATTATGGCTCCTCAAGGTTGAAGGTTACTGTTATCAATCAGATATGCACCCTATGCTAAGCTTATAGAAGACTTAGCTACCTATTGACACATGAAAACACTCTCAGGTTGTGGGTGACCTATAGTGAGAATGAATCTCTAGAGTGAGCTGGTTCTCCTTATGATTTTTTTCTAAACTATTGACTTGTCTGAGAAAAGCGAAGAGGTATAGCTAAAATGAAATTCTATTTCTTATCTAAACATGAACCTAAAATCTAAAAATTTATCCACAAACAACTCTCAAGACTATAACCTTCTTAGTTTCACCTAAGTCCAACAATCCAAAAGTACTTCGTATGAAGGTTTAACTTAAACACAACACACAACCTGGATTAGATGGGCAATAGTTGCATAGATTTCAATAACACTGAGTTATAATCAGAGGTTTAGACATCATAATCACAGTGAAAACATCAAATCAAAGTTATAAAGGAGGCAACAAATGTGAAACAGGAATGCTTTGCATATTGAAATGAAAGGAGTCCATCTAACTTTGAAAAATATGAGTCAAGACCAATTTTACAAACTCTCTGCCTATGCTCAAGAGAGAAGAAACAAGGATATCAACTAACTGCCTCAGGAAAACTATCTCCAAATATATGTTGTCCCAAAAGATCTATCTGGAATAGCTGGAAAAAACCTCCTAAAATTAGTCTCTTCATTCATTTCTAAGCTCCACTAAAAAGCCTTCAAAAATGCCCCCAATCTTTCTCCAAACCAAAGAATAAAGCTTGCAAAATCATCCCCAAAGGGGTACTACCAAAAAGTACCAATAAAACATGCCTTATCTCATCCATATCTGCTCTAAGATATCTTATTTTTGTCCATATCTAGTCAACTTCACCCAAAAAACAAAAGAAGATCCTCTTGTTTTAACTGCTTAAAATATCTTTTATTTTAACACAATTTATAAAACATTGCATTAAAACAAAGCTTTACAATGTTTTTAGTTTTGTCTCTATATTTGGCTCGATTTGACTTTACTTTTACAAAAATACAAGGCTTTTATTTTTCTTGTTTTGATAAGTATATTATATTTAACAGTCATATGATTTTCTATAAAAATCATAAAAATATTTGAAGGAAAATAAATGCTAAAACAAAAACCTATGAATGATATCCTCTAAATAGCTCTGTAAAAATCTCTATATCCTCATGAGGGTCTAAATGATCAAATGATCTTTAAAGGTGCAAATGATCAAAGCCCTAATTCATTTCTTTACTCTAAGGCCTACAGACATGAGGTTTTACCTTTCAAGTTTAAACAAAAAGGTTCTAAGGCATTGGAAGGTCAAAAGATCACAAAGGCATTAGTTTGGTCAATGGAGAAATAAACTTAATGTGATAACACTCCACATTCAACTTAGGGTAAGAAGGAAACCCTAATGATAAAACAAGTTTTGCCCTAACTTTTCAAGCCATTTGCATTTTGTAATATTGGAAAGAGGCTCTGCATACCATAGCCGTCACAGGTGCTAGGGTTTAGAGTTTGACTCTCCATTTTCACTGTCTACAAGCATACTTCGAGGATTTTGCAAGGTAAGTCAACATTCACCATGAATCTGAGCTAGATTTTCCTGCATTTGAAGAGATTGAACCTTATAGGCCATGGCTAAAACAAGATTCTTTTTTTTGCTTACCCCCTTCTATGTTTGCAGCTATGATTGAATATTATGATATTATTTGCACTTGTGATGAAACAAGCTCTACTTGACAGCCATGACTAGGGCTTTGGGTATTGATAAACTAAACTATTTCACTGTCTCTGTGGCATTTTCTGAAGATTCTTCAATAGAAAACCAAGTTAATTCATTATAAACCTGATGTGGTTCCACATTCTTCATTTAAGTATTAGTTTTTTAGCTCTTATCTGCGGCCTCCACTGGTTTTTAATACATTTTCTTTTGTTATGTTCCATTGTTATCTATATGTCTAGATGTTGTGGCTTGATGGAGCTCCTTAATGCATTATCTTGGGGTCCAATAATGTATCTCTGGCATAACATGGTAAGCTACTCCCAAACTTCAAACTTCGTGTTTCAAAATCTATATGCTGGGCCATTTTTTCATTGCATAGAATGCTTGGTATATGAGCTCAAACATCTTTCTATCCTCTGCACTTATGATTTTTCTTTATTTCTGTATCTGTATTCTGTGTGAAACCCCATGTGGGTATTGTCTTTTGTGAAGAAAATATACCTCGTGATCAAAATCCATGGCCACATGTGATACCTTTTGCATAAATGATAGCAAGTTCATAGACAAAACAATGGTTTCGTTCATTTTCCTATATTATTTTGTCACTGAAAACCATGATTGTCATGCATTTTCCATTATTTCTGAGTGTGGCTATAGTTGGCCTCTGTAAACATATTTTCTACATCAGTATCGTTTCCTTTTCTTTTGCATTCGATCTATTCACAATACCATGAGATTTGACCTTTTGAAGGCCGTGGCTAGACTGGTGATTTCTATATTTCTAAGTATCTTTTGCTTCATTGTTATGATTACCTCTGCTGGTCTGAGACTTAATTGTTTGTATAAGCTGAATCTTCCTTCAACATGCTTGCTTTGTAATCATATGATGTAGTCTTCTTTTGAATCCTCACTTAGGTATGCATCTTTAGATGTTTTCTTCCTTCCTATAGCTAATAACTGAAATTTGCCTGATGACATTCTCCTCATGAAGTGGCATCCATTTGCCATGATATAATATATTAATACATCTATGCACATACCTAAAGGCTTCTGAATATTGTAATCATGCCTTCATGGTTGTCCATCTATACTTCTTAGTTTGTTTATGTACAACATGATTCTCTTACCACTGATGATGCACTTATAGCTGAAGCATTACATATCATTAGGCTACTTTATAAATGTGACTTGGCATAAAGCATATTGAAGGCATTCATAAAATGTAGCTTGGGTTTGAGATCACTTGTATACTTATGATATTTTAGCTGCTCTGTATTGGTTTTGTTGATCAAATATCTGATGCTATTTCTCCTTTATAGATGTCTAGTGGCTTCTTTTATTTAATCTCACATTTCATTGATTTGTTCATTGCTCGTGTATGGTGGCCATTTCATTTATGAACTGATGATCATGGACAAGCAACAAACATAGTACATGCAATCACTTGATATGTCACTCTTGTTTCACTCCCCTCGGGATCCAGGGATAGCATGTCAGGCTCAACCCTTGTGGGAGCCTATTTTTCACCACATGCATGTATTCAAATTAGTAACGTGACTTATCCTATGCCCGTACATGAAACAAACAAATTAGATTAAAAACATTGCAGTACAAATGATTGTTCCTTTTCAATTTGTCTTACTCATGGATGATATGTTTGTCTGATGTAGTACACCATAAGCAATATATTTTGTATCTTCTGATAGGCATACAAGGAATTATTTCTGGAGCTCTAACATGCCTTTTCCACATTTTTGTAGGTTCTTGTGAAAAAACGAGAGTGAGGAAGATTCAGCTGCAAGGATGATCAACCGAGACAAACAGGTAATGATGGAAATATTTTCTTTATTGTCCTTAGATGCATAGTATCTTTCTTATGATTGTACTAGTTTAGCTATACCCACGGATTATGTGGGACATTTGATTTGTCATTATTTCTTTCAATGCAATGTTTATCCTTTTATGTATCTCAATTTGTAAATGAATAACCATTGTAGTGAATGAAATATTTATCTCTCCTATGAATGTTCTGTAATGCAATGAATGATCTGAAAATCTTTTCTTTTCTTGAACAACATAGCTGAACTGTACACTTCATGCACCTCTTGAAAGTATCACAACTAATCTTTTTATAAAATCAATATCTATAAAGGGCCTAAGCAAGGAAGAAATAAAAATTGAATTTTTTCGCCTTAAAATGAACAATGAACCAACTCTGCCAATTTTTGAGCTGTGATGAAAAAATGGTAATAGTTACAATTAAATAAAAACAATATGAAAAAATGATTTTATGGTTACTGGAATTGGGGTATTATATTATAGTCACAATCTCATCCTCCCAATTATAAATCTTTTACTAAATCTTCCAAATATCATAACCATTATCCTTCATCATACGTATCAAGTATTTCAAATTGGGTGCCTTAGCTCTTTAATTTAAGGATAAGCCTTAGGACACTATTTCAGATCAAGTGGCATCATCTAAGGTTAAAGAGAGATTGATTTAGAGTACACACAAAGCATCACTTGCATTTCTTAGGTCAATACTCCTATTTACTACACTAAGCGTTTTACCAATTGTCTCTCATATAAATCTTCTTGTCTCTCATATTCTATAACTACTTAATCTATTCTTCACTCTCCTACATATATTATATTATTTTAACCAATTTTCTAATTTATTTTCAATCATTCATCCATCCCTCTATACAAGCTATTTCACCTTACATTCTTAATAACACATATAACTATTATATACTTACTCATAATTTATTTCATTCTCTACTCATTTATTATCTATAATCTACTCCCAACCCACTATTCAACATATCCCACTAATATTATTTATACTTTTCCTCACTTCATACTAATATTATTACTTTCTCCACTACAATAAAATTCAATTCTAACATTTTATATTCTTCTTTCTCTCCTCCACTTCATAAACTCTACTCTCATCATCCTTCTATTTTATTATCTATCTCAATCATTTCAACCATTCACACATTCCTCACATAACATATTTGCATCCACTACCCTCTCTTACTTTAAACTTACTTCATATCCTTTCCCATATATTTTTCTTATTATTTCACTCCATCTTACTTAATATATACAATTCTTTTCTATCATACTTAATTAACTCATTTTTTTTATACTCACGATAACATTAATACAACACCAATAGAAATATAGAAATGGCTAAATAACTCTTCATCAATCTCTTTTACCATTAGAACC
This sequence comes from Cunninghamia lanceolata, assembly GCA_027924645.1. Taxonomy (NCBI): domain Eukaryota; kingdom Viridiplantae; phylum Streptophyta; class Pinopsida; order Cupressales; family Cupressaceae; genus Cunninghamia; species Cunninghamia lanceolata. The sequence continues at coordinate 15,192,335 of BSBN01000112.1, read as the reverse complement.
TCACTACACCTATCTACTACTCAACCTGTTTGAGAAAAGAACATAATTTGTGTAAAAAACTGTAGGATTTGAGATAATAAGTAGTATCAAGATGAAAATACACCTAAGCCTATATTTCAAGACAATAAGTAGTATCAAGATGAAAATACACGTAATCCTATATTCATATGTGATCTATAAGTACTGAAGAACTCATTCACATAGACAACACAAATTTATTTAACATCTATTTAACCAAAATTAGGATTTTAAGCATTTTAACTCTAGTAAAATGAAGAGATATCCATCAAAGCATATTGGGAGGGAAAGTGTTTAATACTCGGAAAGGCTCTGGTAGACATTTATGAAAAATGGGGAAACCCAGATAGATCCTGTCAACTGTTTAACAAAATCCCTCAAAGAGAAGTCTCATGAACTGCAATGATTGCAGGATATGAACATAATAAATTTATTGAAAAGGATTTAGAAACTTTTAGGAAAATGTAATTGGCAAAGGTAAAGTCAAATTCCACAACCTTGGTCAGCACCCTCCTTGTGTATGCCAAAATGGGGACTTTCAAACATGGTATGGTCATCCGTCAAAGTAGAATAGAAGGGGGATTTTGTCAAATCTTATAGATGGAAATACTCTGGTAACATATTTGCAAACTGAGGAAGCATAGACCAGGCATGTCAACTATTTGACAAAATGCCTCAATGAGATGTCATCTCATGGAATGTCATAATTTGCAGGATATGCATGAAATGGATTTGTTGGAAAGGCTTTAGAAACTTTTAAATAAATGCAATTGGCAGACATAAAGCCAAACTCCATGTCCTTCTTGCCTACACAAATTGACACTTTGGAGAAGAGTATGGAATTCTATCAAAGCATGATGGAAGGGCAATTTTTTTAGAAGAAGAAATTGCAAATGCCTCAGGTAGGCATTTCAACTGTTTGACAAAATCCCTCAAAGAAATGTTGCCTCATGGACTGTAACAATTGCAGGACGTGCACAAAATGGATTTCTTGAAAAGGACAGAAAGAAAAAGAGATTTGTTGAAAAGGCTTTAGAAACTTTCAAGCAAATGAAGTTAGCAGGCGTAAAGCCAAATTCCATAACCTTTGATAATGTACTTCTTATATGTGCCAAAATGGCACTCAGGAACAAGGTAGGGGTGACCATTACAACTTAATAATAGGGGATTGGAGAAACTCCAATAGACATATATGCCAATTGGGGAATACATAGACAAGGCACATCAACTGTTTGACAAAATCCCTCAAAGGCATGTTGCCTCATGGAATACAATGATTGCAGGATCGCACAAAATGGATTTGAAAGTGACCAGCAACACTATCTCAAATATATAATGGAACTTGTGGCATTACACCTCATGTTAGTAAATACATTTCTCATAAAACAAAGTTACTTATAACACACATTATAACCCAAAAAGAATTTGATTAAACAATATTTTTCCCTAAATATTAGTCAACAATAGACACAGAAAATGCATTCTATACAATACTTTTCACACCAACTATGTGAGACAAGTTGAAAGAATTTTCTAGTAAAAAAAATGAAGTGTCTTAACAATAAGAGTTCCCACCATAACATGCAACTTGGGAAAAAAAAATGAAAGCTGATGTGAATAAAACACTAAATTGGGGAGTGTATGCAGAAATGTTGCAACTAATTCATCAATCTACCTTTTTAATGCTCCTATACAGAATTTAGGGAGTATTTGGTGGGTTTTGTGACACACTCTCACAAGCTATTTCATATTTTAATCATAAACAAAGATAAAGTGCCCACTCAGCATTTCACCAATAGCCAAAAAATGATTGTTGTTACCAATTTTTCACATACAACTCAAATTGTCAGAGCTGATACATTTTGTATCTTAAGATGAAAGATTTTTTTAAAAAAATTCTATAATATTTTTTCATAGTTTAAGGTGCTTGAAAGATTCAGTTTTACCATTTCTATAATAGAGGAAAGAGAATCAGTTCATCATTCATTCATTGCTTTGCAGAGTTACATCACAAATAGAAGTTATTTCATTTCACATTATAATGTTTTATTCATTTTGAGAAATGAGATATACACAAATGGAATGATAGAAGCTTCAAGCAGATCAAAGAAGCTCTCGCAACTGCCCCCACCCTCATCAATCCTAAATACGAAAAAGGTTTCATTTTTTATGCTTTTTTGGGGGCTGATACCATTTTAGCCATGTTGTGCCAACAAAATGATGAAGGATTGGAGCAACCAGTGGCATTTTTCAGCCATGTATTGCATGATTACGATGTAAAGTATTCATTTGTTCTCAAGAAGCATGTTTTTGTTGTTGTTAGAAGACTCAAAAAAATTAGACATATGCTATCCAATAATAGAATTTAGTTAATGGTTGCCCACCCAGCTGTTAAGAATTTTTTACTTAAAAGAGAAATAAATGATAAAAGAGCTAGTTGGGTAACAAAAGTTATGGAATTTGATGTCAATATTAAGATAACTAAGCTGATTAGGGGCAAGGGTTTATGCGAGCAGCTTGTTAGAAATGGAAAGCATAGCTAAGAACATGAAGAAAATATTGAAACAGTGCTAAATAATGCAGAACCAACTGTTGTTCCAACTCTTACTGATAGCTGGGTACAACAAATGATTCACTATTTACAGACTGGTGAATGCCCTGAAGGTTTGGATAGAGGAAAACAAGGTATTACATGTTGGCATAATAGTAGTATTATATTGTTAGTTAAATAAATATAAGTAAATAATTAGTTGGTTAGTTTTTGGGAAGTTACTTTCCCGTAAGAAGTTATACACGGGAATAACGAGGCTTTAAAAAGCTAATTCTCTGCATTGTAATAGACATAAAAAAATCATCAATATACTATTATATATTTTTGTTATTTCTATCCAAGGATGTAATCTGTAGGTGCTCACCATTTCGCAATATGGTATCAGAGCATCTAATCTTCTGCGATGGGAGGTGTATCAGAGTTCACTGCCAGTAAGTGTCGTATGATTGAAGGTACTTGAAGCATAGAAATGGCATTGGGAAAACTAGTTTGATGCCTTAAATTCTTCAGTTGCTATTTTCCAATGAGTGATCAAGCTCATTAAGCATCTACAGAATTTCTTAAGGTTTCAAATGAGGGGTTAGGAGCACATTTTTTTTTTTTGGTAAGATATGTGAAAAACTGATGCTCTATAAGTGATTGTCTGAAACATTTTTCTGTGGAAGAATTATGTTTCATACGTCAATAGGGGAAAACATGTATAGCTTAAATTTCATTTATGGTAATTAAAAAATTTGGAAAAGAATAGAGGAAACATCAAGCCATTATTTGGATATTCTAGCAATTTTTAGATCACTGAGGAAACCTGAAAATTTGAGGAACTAAACTTGGTTCATTTATTTCGTTTTGTTGCTGCGTTGAATTTCCTGAATGGCCTATCAAAAAGAACGGAAAGTCTAAAGATATTTTTTTCAGACTGGGAAATTTAGAGACCGATCTGGAGATGAATAAATTGTGGTGTGAAGACATTGAAGGTTGTATTTCAAGCCATGAGAAATCAAAGGTTGAACTGAAGATTGAACAAGAAGATTGTAGAAGATTGAATCACTTTGGATGGTTCTCAAATCGTGAGTTCATAGAAAAGGCATATTAGGGTTTCATATTCTTGTTTTCCGTGTATTTTATAATATTTGGATGAAAAGTTTAAAATAAAGTCTTTCATTGGAGATAAAAGAATTTATGACTTTTGATAATAGAAGTGATAAAGTTAGTGTGTTGTTTAAATGGAGAAATAAGGACATTATTGGAATCTATTTGGAAGAGATTTATTGAATCAGATACTCAATCTTTTGTTTTTCATTATAGCCACACATATTACATGGCCACTTCATATAAATCTTGTATGCTCGAGAATGATTGTGCTTTCGGGGATATGCATGCTACGCTTGATAGAGATTTTGAAGGTATGACTGCATATATGTCAAAGATCACTTATGCTTTCAAGGACATCTTTTCTATTCTTGATGAGGCCTCCAAAGAGTGATTCAAGACATTAGTTGGTTAAAGTATAACAGGGGTCAAATTGGAGGCAGGTGGCATCAGAGGATGGAGGATTTACCATTATCTCAAGTTAGCTTCTCTCTTTGAGATGATGCTTTGCATGAGAAGTATTTTTGGTTTTGGTTGTTTTGTTTTTGTTTGTTGATGCTGACGGAGCTGACAGATTTGAAGAATATATGTTTTGTGAAGATTTTGTTTTGGAGACAGGTTTGGGGTTTGGTGTTGAGCTCAATATGGATTGTTGTCTAGCGAGCTTCAAAGAATATATGATCTTGAATTATACCCTTTCGTGGTCACTAGACAACATGGTAGAGATCTATCGTATCTCTTAGGGTCCATTGTCGAATAATTCAAGACTCTGTCATTTGAGAGCATGGGACTAAAGAGTTCAAGAACAAAACTCGAAAGCTATGCCTTTTCAAGGGTAGACGAGACAGCATGATGGAGCCTCACTTGGTTTAGGATTTGTTCTTTGGGGGAAGATCTTCTACAAAATATGTATTCATATTATGTAATTAGCTTTGTGGAGTTTTTTAGCATTCAGGGGGGTACCTTGGTACTAGTGCAGGAACAATGTAATAAGGGGGGGAATGTTGGCACAATAGTAGTATTACATTGTTAGTTAAATAAATATAAGTAAATAATTAGTTGGTTAGTTTTTGGGAAGTTACTTTCCCGTAAGAAGTTATATACGGGAATAACAAGGCTTTAAAAAGCTAATTCTCTGCATTGTAATAGACATCAGAAAATCATCAATATACTATTATATATTTTTATTATTTCTGTCCAAGGATGTAATCTGTAGGTACTCACCATTTCTCAATATTATAGATTACAGGCTACTCCTTATGCTATTATTGAGGGTATTTATATAGAAAAGATTTTAATGGTGTACTACTGAGATGTATTGAATCAGATAAGGTTGATAAACTGCTAGAAGAGTTCCACAATGGACCTTCAGGAGGATATTTTGCTGCAAGGACAACAGCCTTGAAAATTATGCAGGCTCATTATCATTGGCTAGATCTGTTTAAGTATGCATTTTCTTGGGTGAGAAGGTGTGAAAAGTGCTCATTGTTTGCAGGTAAGCAAAGGCTTGCAATCTTACCATTGCACCCTATCAAAGTAGAACATCCATTTGCTAAATGGGGTCTTGACTTCATTGGACCAATAAACTTGCCTTCAAGTGCGGGCCACAAGTGGATTTTAACTGCTACAAATTATTTCACTAAGTGGACCGAGGCTATTACTTTAAAAGGAGCAAATGAATCTTCTGTTTTAAGCTTCTATTAGGATTTGGTATCTAGATTTGGTACCTCAAATTCAATTATCTTTGACAATGGTTTAGCTTTTATTGGTTTAAGGATTTCATATTGGTCTGTCAAAAATAATATCTATTTGAATATATTATCTAATTGTTACCCGCGGAGTAATGGGTAGGTGGAATCCACCAATAAGTACCTAATCAAGATCATCAAAAAGACCATCGAAGACAACCAGAGGACATGGCATGAAAAGTTGAAGTTAGCTCTTTGGGCTGATAGGATAACTCCCAAGAGAGATATTGGTTGTTCTCCATATGTGCTCACTTATGGTAAGGAGGCTAGATTGTCTATTTCAGTAGAATTACCAACTTTAGTTTTCATTAAAGAAATTGAGCTATTAGAGGAGCAGCCTTTAGTAGTAAGGCTAGCTCAGCTTATGGAAATAGAGGAAACTAGAAAAGAAGCCTGGAGGAAGCTTGAAATCCATCAAACTCAAATGAAGAATTCTTTTGATAAGAGGGCAAGGCCAAGAGACTTCATTGTTGGTGATTTAGTTTTCAAATGGAATGAACTGAGAAGTAGACCTAGAAAATATTCCAAGTTTGATGCAATTTGGGATGGACCTTATGTAATCATAGAGTGCAAGGAACACAATGCATTCCAACTTTCCAAGTTAAGTGGAGAGGTGCTATCTGTCCCAATTAATGGGATCTACCTCAAATATTGCCTTTGAAGATAAATTTTGTTCTTGTACCATAGTAGAGTAGTGTTGCTGTTAATAAGTGCTATATGCACATTTCTATTTAGTTATTTTCTTTCCCTAAGTGTTTCTGCACTTGTTTTCTAGCCACCAGGGCCCTTTAGTTTGCTTTTTGTTGGTTTGGTTTAGTTTTTTGCTACTATTTGGAGTAGTTTGAAGTGCTGAAATTTAATTTTTTTGAGTTTGAGATGAGCAGAGTATGACTCAATGCCCAATGGACAATTAAGGCAACTAGTCTTGATGCTTAGCAAATAAGCATGTAGTAGAAGTCACCAAAAATGTTACGAAATTTTCACCTATGGCTGAAATTGGCAAAGCTGATACATTTTTCTATCTTAAGATGAATGATTTTTAAAATTTTCTGCTATAATATTTTTTCATAGTTTAAGGTGCTTGAAAGATTTAGTTTTACTATTTCCATAATAGAGGAAAGAGATTCAGTTCATCTTTCATTCATTGCTTTGTAGAGTTACATCACAAATAGAAGTTATTTCATTTCACATTACAATGTTTTATTCATTTTGACAAATGAGATATACACAAATGGAATAAAGATTGTATTGAATGATATCAAGACATGTCAAATGTCCCACACAAGCCATGGGAATAGTTGAATCAAATACATTAGAAAGAATATACTATGCATCTACAAAAGACTAAAGAAGCACATAAGATAGGGATACCTATCATTGCCTACTAATGTAGTGGGTTGATCCTTTTTGCAGTTGATCCGTCTTGGTCCCGACCTATCGAAAGAGCTTGTAGGATTAGAAAATTTTTGTTAGAGCTCCAGATATGGTTATCCTATGTACCTCATCAATGCAGAGACATAATATATTCCTTGTGATGCATAGAATCAGTTGATCAAGCCATTCACATGCAAGAGAGTCTGAAGAAATAAACATCATTGAATTTCACTATTTTTTAAGCTAAAATGTTTGTTTCTTGTGTAGGTGTAGAAGAAGTTATGTTGTTGTTTTGAAGACAACTTCAGCATGTGGTGCAAAGTGGGCTCCCACAAGGGTTGAGCCCAACATGCTGCCCCTAAATCTAAAGAGGAATGATATAGGAATACCTATTCATGTTGTGCAAAAAGGAGCATTTCAACTAAAAGAATAATTCATAGAATGCATGAACTTTTAGATCATTGCCCTTCCATGATCATCAGCTCAAAGGATGAGGTGATAACCATACAAGTGCAGTGAACAACTTGTCCAAAATACATCGATGAAATAGGAAACTGAGTACAGGTATGACCAACATCAAAATATCCATTTCTATTGTTTGCTATCACAATATCATCATATTGCCCTTTGTATGCACTCAAATCATAATATTGGAACAACAAGAGCCATAGAGTATCAAGTTATTGTTCAAATGCAATAGAACAACTATCTTGTATGAGTGAAATCATTGCCATGAAGAAAGGACAACAGTTTGACAACTATGAAGCAGATGCAACTATAGTGATCTATGCCAAGTCACTGGCATGAAAAAGGAGTTTTTATGAAGTCTTCAATGTATTTGTATGCCCAAGTGAGTTCAATAATGAACAATATCACTTAGTGACATATAAGTGCTTTAGTCATATCATATGGATAACAGCAATTGTAAAGAAATGATTATCACCATCAAACTATAGGACAGCAAAGTTGATATAGTTGCAAGTTGTACACAAAGATGCCATGTTATAGTGAAGTAAAGGAGTCATAATCATTCAAATATGGTATGTGTATGATTACATTTAATGTAATATAGTAAGCTGGACATCAAAATATATGCTATATCACAGATTGAGTGAGATCACCAAATGTATACAGAACAAGTAAATCAGTCATCAAGTGAAGCACACAAGTGTATAACTATATGAGTTAAAACATTAATATACACTTTCCCATTGCAAAAAGGATGGAGTGTCAGTGATCATTGTTCATCTATAGGAAGCAAAAAAAAAAAGAACAGCATGTATGTTGTCATTGCGAAGTTCAAATGGAGCAGTAAGGAAATCAGCCATAATCTTTTCTCATATTGATTTCATCAAATAGTGTTTTTTACAATTAGTAAGATAAATGAAATGGAATAGCAGAGATATCATGTGACTACAGTAAAAGTAAAATGGAGGTATTGTTTATCATGCATTCTTGTTCATATAATAACCTTCATGCTGCTAAAGAGAGATAAATTTAAACATCAAGAGTCATGGCCCTATATGATATCAGAGAAAGGTTTTGTTTCTTTTTACATTTCTCAAAAAAATGGAGGAGATTTCAACTATACAGAAGATAGCAATACCCAAAATGAAGGCACATTTTCATTTTGTAAATATTGTATTATTGATTAAGTTCTCTGTATACAGAAAGAACATAATGTAAGTTAAAGTTATGTTATGAGCCAAAGACTGCACTTTTTCAAAACTCCCTTATCGTATTTGCATGAGGAAAAGTAGATATAGAGGGGTATAGAAAGTTTCAAGTTCATATATACAGAAAATGATTGAAAAAATCCCAAACAATGGTCGTAGGCAGTGATAGAGTGATATTTTTCTTCAAAATAGCTAAACCCACTTTGGGGTTTTGTATAGAAATACATATACAAAGGAGAATAGCTTGATTCAAACTCATATAGGAAAAAAAGTTACAGAAATAGAGTAATGGAGAGATTAGAACACATAGACACAAGGAATGCTTAGAACTTGTAAGTGTATGGCCATAAACCTTTCATAGAACACTGAAATATAGACAAAAATTCTTAGATTCAACCAAGAGAAAACTACAAAAAATGAGGAGACAAACAAAGTCGGTGAGCTTACCTTTGGTTCTGAGAGGATAAACATCCATAGAGTTGTGGGATTTCCTCATTTTGCTTTCATTTGGCTCTCAGATGAACTCAAAAATATCATGGCAGCCCAAAACACATAGACAGGAAAGGAATAATAAAGAAACTGATATCAAAAAGGTGCATTAGATGAGCCACAGTCATGGCTTAAAAGGCTAAGATTTGCCTCAGAAGATGAAAGAAAATGGTATAAATTTGTGATACCAGTCTTACTTTATTACTTCCTATTGAAATCTTCAAAGGGATCCATGAAAACCTTGCATTTTTTGTGAAGAATATTTGAAAATATGCTCAGAACAATAGAGAGGTTGAGGGTTTCAGGCTTGAATTCTAATTATCCATGGTGGGTAGGCAAAGAGTCATTTCATAAAAACTCAAAATGCCGAAAGAGCTCGAATAGTTAGGGCTTCAAATGTTTTGTCCTAGGGTTTCATATGCCCTAATTTGATTGTGACATTTTTGTCACATTGAATTATTAATGTTACCTTGAGTAATACCCATCACGATATATGGTGTTCATCTTACAAATGCCTAGTCCTCATAACTTAGAATATCAATACCTAGGATTTATGCCTTCAAGGCTATTTGACCACCTTTGAAGATGAAACAAAACACATATGTCATATGCCCTTAGAGACTATTTGCAAATCAAATGGAGGATAGCCTTATAGGCTTCAACTTTTTCAAAACTATTTAGTATGCCTCCATATTTTATGATTTTTATAGAAAATTAGATATCATAGAATGTATATACTTGGCAAAGTGCCACATATAGCCTTGTATTCTATTTTTTGTAAAAAAAAACAAATCGAGATCAAATCGGGAAAAAGATAAAATTGTAAATCCATGTAAAACAATATTTAAAGCAATATCTTATAAATTGTTTTGAAATATTTTTTATTATGTAGTTAAAGAAAAGAAAATCTAGGCTAGGATCTTCTTTTGGATTTGATTTTTCTTTTGGGCGAAATTGGACAAATTTGGACATTTTGGAGCTTTTTCTAATCAGGTAAACCCTGATTTTGAGTGGATTTTGGTGGGACCACCTGAGGAATCATGTTGGCATCTTCTATGTTCAATTTAGAGATATTCTAGAGGCCTTTTTGACATCTTTTTTGTGGATTCTAAAAATGATTTGGAGGTGGGCTTTCAGAGTGATTTTTGGTAGTTTTCCTATTTGTTTCCATCTTGGAAAAATTACAGGATATATTTGAGAGAAAAACTTTATTTTTTCTCAGTTCTGATCATTTTGTTTCTTTCTCTCTTGTTCACTTGCAAAAAGAATTGTAAACTTTTGTACTCAGTCTCATTTTGCATACTCCTTTTAGATAAATAAGACAACAGAGTTCCTTTCACATTTATTTTTGTCTCATCTTGCAGTGTTGATTTGATGTTTCATTGTGATCATAGAAATCAGATCATATGCTATGTCTCTTTATTGCAAGTTTGTATGCAGAACTCTTGTGTAATGACTATTGTCTATTGTGTTTAATTGTAAACCTTGAAACAAATTACTTATGTGTTGCATGTGTCAAGTGGGATTGTGAAGGTAGATGTCTTAAGAGTTCAATTGTGAGTGGAAGCAGTCAATAAGTTAGAATCCTACTTAATCATCCTTAGAAGTTAGTTTTACATTTTAGTTATTCTCCATCCCTTTTCTTCAGAAATTATTTAGATTAGGAGAGAGCCAGCTCACTCTAGAGGTCCACTCCAAGTTTAGGCAACCCATAGGCCTAGGAGTATTTCCATGTGTCAACAGGTATTTGGGTGCATACTTTGATTGACAACAATTGTAAACTACATATCATATATCCTATGCATACAATAATGTTTGAGCCATAAAAATTATTATAAAGTACGTAGACGTATATGCAGAATGTGGTAGCAGAGACACAACATGTGAACTATTTATCAAAATCCCTTAAAGAAATGTCATCTTGGAAAATAACGATTACAGGTTCTTTGTACTGCCCCATCATGCAACCCTAGAGTGCTAGACAAAAAGTGCAAAATTACAGAAAATATTTTTTTTTTGAAAGCAATAACTTGCATTATAAGTAACCAAGGATATCAAAACACACAACATAAAGGGAATTGTACTTCTAACAACTCTAGGGCATATAAAGTAAAACCACATAAGTGCTAAACATTAAACTACTGTATTAGATAAAAAAAACTTTTACAATAGCAAGATAGTTTGATTACAAAGTCTCAGTACAAGATTACAAGACCGATCTTGTCGGTTTACAAATGAGTACAAATGAACGTATACAACACCACTGAAGGTAGAAAGCAATCTAGAACTAGAACATCTCTGCACAAGACTCAAACTGAATCTCCAAGAAGACCAATGGATATCTCTGCCACCCAACCATTTGGAACCCTAAGATCCACCCCTCCGAGCTAGGAGATAACATCGAGGCTCCACTAGGACAATGTTACAATAAAGAAACAACAATAAGATACAGACTCCTTACTTGCATACATGATAACAAGACTGCATAGAAATGACAATAATCCACTAGACAAACCAACATCTAATCAAGATCAAACAAAAAAAACCAAGACTATACTCCAGAGGTATGAACATAATAAGAGGAAGTAACCAAGTTGCGTAAGGAGAGTGTCATCACATGGTCCTAGCATGGGTTGCCTAGACTATCTATCACTAGAAGCCAGCCCCCATCTATGGTTACCCTAGCAGCCTCTCACTAGGCACCGGCCCCATAGGGTGACACATGCGGAGCCGACAGATCCTCTCATGGAGATAAGGAAGTCAGCTTTGCCGACTAGGCCTTCTCATCCCATCCTTAGCCTATGGAAGCACTCGCGGCATGGGTGAGGTATCTTGCTTATCTTGTTATGTGTTTTGTTACTCAACCCTCCTAATAAGTTATTAAATTTCCACTTGCTCATAACTTCCATGGGGTTACCCAGGTGGCCTCTCACTAGGCACCAGCCCCACCATGAAAGTCACTCCCTTAGCATTTTCAGACCAATCAACATGCAAGAAAAGATACAAAATGGCTTCAACCCATTACTCATGCCATTCACTTGGCCACAACTATACAAGCCCTTTTATTCCCTTCCAAAATTCAGAGCAATACAATCAAGAAACAAAATGATACAAGTATCAGGCCCAACGGATAAGCCTCTAGAGTTGGTGTTGGAGTTCCTTATTAGGTTACCACAGTACTTTTCCCAATATGGAACTTAAGCTTCAATGATCATGACAATGGTATAAGATCAACAAGGAATAAAGTGAAAGAAAATAACACAACACCAATGTATTCATGCCACTTCATCACACTGGACTCCAAGGTGACTAGTTTCTAGAGTCACACAGACATTAACATGACTTACCAATAATCAACTAGCCAAAACAAGATGCTTACCAACTTGCCCCCCTATGAAACTCATATTCTCACCATTGTATTAACTAGAAAAGATATCCCCACAAGACTCAACACCAAATGACATGCAATGGCCCACTTGCATTGGTGAAACACATCGGTAATGAACAATCAAAGAATTCACATATGTCCAAGACCAAAATACTACAACACTTTCAACTAGTTAACATGGATTCAATAAAAGACTTAACTCTCTCTTTTAGCTTAGGACATCAAATTTCTTGTGGTAATAAATTCAAATCAATCCCAAACATCTATAGTTCCAACTAATCACCATTTTTTCAATTATTCAATTTAAGTTATAGAACAACGAATTCATTAAACTTTAACACTCTAATACTAAGAAGAGGCATCATATGATGACCACCAAAATTATTAATTACGGTGAAAACTATTTATATAAATACCTCATGGATAACATTAATAGTTCAAAAGAAATAAATCCTAACGTGTATTAACAGAATGAAGTAAATGTGATGGCTATTCAATAGACTAATAATAATATTAATCACTTAAACTAAAACGTCAACCACAATCAACAAACTAAAAGGATTGCACCTATCTATGAATGATCTCATCCTATAAATATTAATTATATAAACCAAAAAGAGATAAAGATCTATTCTCAAATTACTAAGCCCAACTAGTAAGAAAGAATTCCTTCACTAAATAATATGCTTGCCACCATATAAATCCTCTTGTAAAGACATCTATGCAACTTCTTTATTAGATAATTAAATTCCCAACATAGGAATACTCATCCCAACCTAATTAATGTAACAAGCATTATGTTTTATATCTACTTAAGTCAAAATAGAATAAGCCAAGAAATTTTATGATTAGCAATAATAATTGTTAGTTACGCAAGTCTTACTTCTCTTTCTACAAAAAGATAAGGACATTTCTAAAATACAACATGAGTGCCACATGCACGTTCCAAAATGTCACCTAAAGATATATTCTAATTTTTTTTCAGAGATGAAAAATGGAAGCATTCTATTTAAACCTTAAACATTCCTAATGTTAAGGAAATTCCTACAAAATCCTAACAATACTCTAAATTCCAGTTAAGACCTTATAATAAGGAAATGTCAAAGGAAAGGTTCGGCCACCTACAAGGAAAGGAACTACTTTAAGCATGACGCTGCCATCCCAAAAGGTTTTAGATGTTGCACAAGGAAGAACCATGGAACAGACCAACTGGATCGGCACTTGCACTCAAAAAAGGTTCATGGGGAGCACCGATAGGCGACCAACAAGACAGAGGGCCTCTCAGCGTGAAAGCTATTGATACGGTGTGCCAATCTCTATCTCTGATAATACTATAATGCTCACAAATAACAGGGTATTGACTAAAAATTACATGTTGAAAATGTTTTAGACACTCTTAAGAAAAAGCAATCGGTGGGGGGGAAAGGGTAAGGAATTGTTAGGAAACCTGATGTGAAGAGAATATCACAAGGAAATGTCTACTAATGGAAGTAATGGCTGTCGAAGTGTATAGCATGGATTGGCTTAAAGGTCCATATGAACTTTATGCGACAACTTGGATGCTAACGAAAATTTCTCTCTGCGGTGAGGATTCACAAAGCATGGAGATTTTAGCCTAAAAGTATGCCATACAAGTGTTTGGAAATGAGCTATGCCCAATCAGTCTCATAGCAACCCCTACCGCTAAAAACTTACAGTTGTTTATTATGCATGTTTGGCTGAACAAAGACCCGTGTGGCTATCTAAAGGTCATTCTAAACTATTTATGGTGAGACTAGAATTACCTATGGCGATAGACGGGTGTAATATCTTAGAGCTCGTAGGATACAGAAGAGTATTGTTGGATTAATGACCGCAGTAGGATAGGGGATGAGAGACAGATTAGATCATACCTCATTCACATTGTAAATCTTAACACATTTCCCATACAAAAGCTCATTATCACAGATCGGAGGCTAGGGATGGATTAAATGCCCAAGGTTTGAAGGTTCAATCCGAAGGAAAGCACCACTCAAAAAGATACATTTATCTTATCAATATACAAGAACAAGTAGGAAGAGAAGAAATTAGCAAATATTGGAACTTGAATTCACTTCGAATGACAGGCTGAAGGTTTGAGGTTGTTCACTGGTCTAAGCTTCCAGCTCCTCCCTTAAATTCTCCTCTTCGAAATTTCTCTAAATCCTGTAACCAATTCTCTGTTCTTCTCCCAATGTCTCCATTCCTTTTTCCAACTACCTTCCAAACAAGACTTTTTTTTCTGTCTAAAAAAAATGGTTCAACTCATCAAAAAAAATGCAGACATGCATCCGTTACCCAACAACCCACTCTTCTGAGAAATTCAAAATTTTTCTATAAAAAGAGATCCCAAATCTTCCAATTTCAAAACTGACAACTCAAGGCATTAATTTTACAAATCCAAATTATCCTGTACCAAATAAATACTAATCACCGGTAACTCCAATTTATGACATAAATACTTTAGAATAGCAGATAATTTAATCTAGACTATTATAAAATTTAACCAAGGTGTCAATCCAAGTTCTAAGATAAAGAAATAATATCTAATAAACATAATAGGAGCATTATCAATAAAGTATTTTCCAACCACACATGAGCATAATTAACACAACTCGACTATATACCACAACACAAGATTACCAACATACAAGGCAAGGACCAAGCGTTACAACATGACTCAAGACCACAACAGAAAACAAGGACTGACCTAGTGTAATAGGCCTCACGTTATCTCCCATCACTGATACCCATTGGTACAAGAACCCACTTGAACCTGCTATATTAGGTGGAGTCGAGGTTCGGTACCTGCAGCCTGCATCCAAACAGGCTGAAGCTAAAAATTGATTTCTTGTCTTTCTAGGTTCTCCCACAACAGAGCCACACATATAACATTTCTTTTGCTGCAACAAACACCTCCAGGTCTGATTCTTCAATCTCTTAGACTCAAACCTTCATGGATATGACATTTGGTCCCTAGCAAATTCGCCAATTCTGTTGGTGTTTATTTCTAAATCGGCAGAGGGTTTGCCAGTTCCAATGCATAGGCAGATTCGACCAATAGATACGGGAGGTTGCGTGAGTTGCCTCCCCTTCACTTCTGGTCCTGCCGCACCCAGGGGGGTATCCCTATTTCCTAAAGATATAACTTTGATTCATCCAATGACATAAAGATTTCACTTTGTGATAACAAGCAGAATACTCTCACGCGTGGACCAAGATTTGTGTGATAAATCACAAGATTGGCAACATTCTTGGACATATTTGTCTGGTTATGAATGAGAGCATACAGGGGTTCCTAATCCTACTCCTACAACTAATAGGTTGGAAATATGGAATGATTTGATTTTTATGGTTTGGATGCAAGACAGGGGTTTTGGATCATAACTACTTCACAAGGGTAGACCGGTGCCTATCTCAGGGCAAGGAGTCACATAGACGTATACTCGAGAGTGGCTTGCAACTAGCATTCAAGTTTCAAGGGGTTAGATTGATGATTGCCTTACAAACATCACCCAAGAATGGGTATTTAACTATCTCTGCTTATGGATATCCCAGCTGACATACAATCTTCTGCACACTCAACCTAAAACAATTTAATCCACTCCTTGAATGGAAGTTACAGATTAGGCATGCAATACATAAATCTATATTCTATAATTTGAGAAACCCTTAGCAACCAAATTCAGAAGAAGAAATGCATACAACAAGTGGAGATAGACAGCAAAACACATGCAAGAAGCATTTTTCATATAACATTAACATTGAAATTGAACATATGTGCAAGATACAACTCAGATGCAACACATAAACTCCACAGAGATACAACAGCCAGGAAAATGCTCTGTATTTCATTATTTTTCCCCAAAATTGCCCAAGTCTTCAACAACCAAATATGAGTGACACAGTTTGCATTTTATAGAAAAACTGTGTACTCAGCCAAAATTACAATGGTCAACTGAAAAATTGCCTGATACAATGCATCATGAGAAATGGCGCTCAAAATTGAATGTAGTCGGGAAGCAGAGGAAGAGAGTAGGTGGGCTCAGGATTTACACCGCCGCCTAGGGATTTTCTTCATAAATTGGGTGGTTGACCTATCAACTCCAACGACCACACCTCTGCAAAACTACCATTAATGTATCAGCTACCCGCAGCCTCTGGAATGTAGCAATAGCGTGCCCACCAGAAGTTTTCCTGCTAAAAAATAGTTGCAAACAACAAAGAAAACCCTTCGCTGCAGCAAGCTTTGAAACCAACCGTCGATCATCGCCCATCGCTGAAATCCACGGCTCAAAATCATGTTGAATAAGTTTCCAGCCAATTAAATCATTCCACGTAGGCACCTTTTTCTATCGCTAGCTTTTTATCCTTTCAAATCCTTTGTATATGACAAATGCATATACAAAACTGTTCAATATACAAGGCAGACCCCAAACTGTTATAGATCAAATTACAATCACCATCAGGTCTGCTCTGCATCCTTATTCCATGCATATCTTCTTTGTATATGTGCATATACAAGCACCCTGACATACAAGCCATGGACGCCAGTGCTTTATTTGCCAACTTTGAGTTTTGAATCAGGTCTGGCTTGTACATTAATCTTTGTATCTTTGCAATGTATATCGGCACATACAAGCACCCAAAATACATGCTGCAGACCCCAAACCCTATTTATACATTTAATTTTTCAATTGGGTCTGAATTGTATGTCCCCAATGTATATCAACTTGTATGTGTAAACATACAACGCGGATATACATACAAAGCGTGGGCTCAAAAATTTATGAGTTGATTTAAAAGAACCCTTTGAAGTCCGGCTTGTATGCTGGCCTTAGCATATTTTCGAATGTATATCACATATACATTCTCCTTCGTATATGAGATACAAATCTCTTTGCATGTGAGGCGGACCCCACCAAATGTATCTCCTACTTCATATGTCACCGAATGTACAAGACCCCTTGTATCTTCTCAGTGTACAAGTTTCTTCTTGCACATGCATTGGCCGATGCATCCTTTGCACTGTAGCAAATGCATGTCGGGTCTTGTATATTTTTCTTTGCATATGACCTTTGTATGTCCAAACATACATTCACCCCTACATACAAACAAGGAATCTTTCATGGAATATGCCTGCAATGTATCTTTTCTTTGCATGTTGAACATATACAAACTTGTTTGTATATACCTATGTGTTTTCCTTTGTATGTCACGCATGTATGTGTGAACATACAACACAATATACAAGCAAACCCTTGGTACATCTACCGAATATTCCTAGAATTTGCAATGTATATTCCTCCCTTGCATGTTCTCCTCTGTATCTAACTGTTGTATGTTTGAACATACAACACAAAATGTACATTCAGCCTGATATACAAATAGGGAATATTCTTGGGATCTGCGACAGATTCCCTCTTTGTATATGCAACCTAATATGCATTCAGAAATGCATATAACTCATTTTTTCAAAGGCCGATCAAAATTTTTGACCCGCCAATGCACATTCGACATGCATGTATATACAAACACCCTTGTACATACAAAGTGACATGCATACAATAGATTTTTTGTATTTTGTAACACTGCAGAGGCCGAAAGTGTTGGAATTTTTTGAATTTTTGGGAAGGGGCCTGCATATTAAAATGCTTGAAACCTAAATGTTTATGCAGGCACCACTAGTGGCTCTCTCTAGGGATGCATGCCTCTTGCAGGCATGGCGAGAACCTCATAATCTCTGGTTTCATAGATTGGGCCTTATCAATTGGGTAACAGAGTCTAAAATTGCACCAACCTGCACACAAATTATATTTTCAAACAATAATATCAGTGGCCCTGGGCAGCCAAAAATGAAGAACAACAACCTTTTTCTATCAAATGCCTAATTCCAAACTTAATAACCCCAACCACAGCTGAAAACATTAAAACAATATGCCCATATGCTGATCTTGTCAATTACACACTTTACCATTTTTGAAAGCTTGCCACTGTTAGTACTACCTCTGTCACCCTGCATCTTACAATCAGACATATAACCATACATAGTAGAATATGTTTTAGCATTATGTAACATATGTAGGTTATAATCCTCAAATAGTATATCCTCATATTGCATTTGGCAATATTCATTATCTACCTGGCTGTTGCACTTTACCAAACACATATCCAGTTGATCAAAAAACTAAAAACACTCAAAAAATATGAGATCTACAATGTCATCACTTATATCACTTATTGATGTTGAAAACAATACCTGATCCACATAGCCATTATTGCACATGTCTGAACCAACTGATGTTGAGAATTCATTATCCACAGTTTGCAAATCAATGTCATCATTTTCAAACAAAGGGTTAACTTTGCACCACTGAAAGTCATGACTCACAATGTCTAATGCATCCACAGGCTCATCATAAAGGGGAGTCATACTCATTGCAAAGGTCTCTATTTCTTCTTCATGATTATCCATTTCTTTTTCATTATCAAATCTAATGTCATAAGAAGAACAAACCTGATCCATGAATTCATCATGGATATCATCTTTATCATCTTTAACATCTGATTGCTTCACATACAAATTTTTGCTACTTCAATGCACTCTAAAGTTGAACTATCTGCATCATTTTTCAGCCCTCTAATGCTTCCTGATGAAACTGATATTGACTCTTGATCCATATGATCACAACTTTGCACAACTAAGCCATTTAAACATGAATGCTCTTTGTTTAGGACTGGCATGCAAATATCACTTGGGAAATTATTGTTGTCAACTTCATTTGCTGGGCAAATCAAGACATCCCCCTCTATAACAGAAACATCATCAACTTGGAATGATGTAAAAACTGGGACAGCAGGGGTGTTAGTACTTTGACATTCATCTCTAACATTTAAACTATATCCCTCATCAACATTTGTGGCCTTAGGGAAACAAAAATTTTCAGAGAAATAACCCTTTTGAATTCCATACCTCCAATTATTTTCAATGTCCATTGCAAACTGTTGTGCTTGATGCAATGTGGTGGTCTCCTTATCTCTTAATCTATAGCTCATTTTCTTATCAAATGCTCCCAAATAGACAACTAGGCACAATGCATCATAAGGTCTCATGCATTCTGGAATTCTATTCAATGCCTTCATAAATCTAAGGTTAAAGGCCGGGATCAACTCATCTTCTTCAATATGGACATACATAAAATCACTAATAACTGCACAAGCAAAAAAAATTCACCATATTGATCTAGAAATGTAGATTTAAATTCTTGCCAAGAGCTAACAGAGTGAGCTGGAAGATAGGAGAACCAGTCCCTTGCATCTTCATCTAGAGATTGAACAAATAATCTAATAACTACATCTTCATGGTCAATCTAAAATCATCTATCAGATTTATAAACTGTTGCAAGTGTCTCTCAGCTGATTCATCCTTTGCACCATTGAATTTGGGCAAATACTTTCTGATTTTAGATGGAAAAGCATTTGGATAGCTACAAATGCCATCAAAATTTATGGGCTTATATGTATCAATACTAAAACTTCTTTTATTGCATGGTTGGGACTAATTATTATGCACTATTACATTTGACACCTCACTAGGGTACAGGGGCTGATAATACATCTTTATGTGTTTTGTGCAACACTCTTCTCAACGTAGATTTTCAATCACAACAGTGACCTTAGGTCTTTAAAATACAAACTATTGTTTCAGCTTTCCTAAAGTCCTTTAAATGAGTATTTTCAATAATATTGCATACTCCCTTTGAAATACAAATTAGGTTCTTACAATAGCATGCAATCTTTAATTATCATCTCTGTTTTAATTAGTGATGTTTCACCAAATAGGGAGTCTTTTAAAACTTATAAAATACCTAGATATGTTGCAGCAATCATGAATTTAACACCTCTGGTGTCCTCTTATCAGGTCCTTAATATGCAGAGTCACCACCTCCTTAGTAGAGGAATGAGCTTCAAACAGGCTAAAGCTAAAAATTGATTTCTTGTCTTTCTAGGTTCTCCCACAGCAGAGCCACACATATAACATTTCTTTTGCTGTAACAAACACCTCCAAGTCTGATTCTTCAATCTCTTAGACTCAAACCTTCATGGATATGACATTTGGTCCCCGGCAGAGTCACCAATTCTATTGGTGTTTATTTCTGAATTGGCAGAGGGTTTGCCAGTTCCAATGTATAGGCAGATTCAGCCAACAGATACGGGAGGTTGTGTGAGCTACCTCCCCTTCACTTCTAGTCCTGCCACACCAAGGGGGGTATCCCTATTTCCTAAAGATATAACTTTGATTCATCTAATGACATAA
The DNA here is from genome assembly GCA_027924645.1 of Cunninghamia lanceolata. Taxonomy (NCBI): domain Eukaryota; kingdom Viridiplantae; phylum Streptophyta; class Pinopsida; order Cupressales; family Cupressaceae; genus Cunninghamia; species Cunninghamia lanceolata. The sequence goes on along the minus strand of BSBN01000112.1, from coordinate 15,171,667 downwards.
AGATTTCGCTTTGTGATAATAGGCAGAATACTCTCATGTGTGGACCAAGATTTGTGTGATAAATCACAAGATTGGCAACATTCTTGGACATATTTGTCTAGTTATGAATGAGAGCATATAGGGGTTCCTAATCATACTCCTACAACTAATAGGTTGGAAATATGGAATGATTTGATTTGATGGTTTGGATGCAAGACAGGGGTTTTGGATCATAACTACTTCACAAGGGCAGACTGGTGCCTATCTTAGGGCAAGGAGTCACATAGATGTATACATGAGAGTGGCTTGCAACTGGCATTCAAGTTTCAAGGGGTTAGATTGATGCTTGCCTTACAAACATCACCCAAGAATGGGTATTTAACTGTCTCTGCTTATGGATATCCCAGCTGACATACAATCTCCTCCACACTCAACCTAAAATGATTTAATTCATTCCTTGAATGGAAGTTAGAGATTAGGCATGCAATACATAAATCTGTATTCTAGAATTTGAGAAACCCTTAGCAACCAAATTCAGAAGAAGAAATGCATACAACAAGTGGAGACAGATAGCAAAACACATGAAGAAGCATTTTTCATATAACATTAACATTGAAACTGAACATATGTGCAAGATACAACTCAGATGCAACACATAAACTCCACAGAGATACAACAGCTGGGAAAATGCTCTGTATTTCGTTATTTTTCCCCAAAATTGCCCAAGTCTTCAACAACCAAATATGAGTGACACATTTTGCATTTTATAGCAAAACTGTGTACTCAGCCAAAATTACAATGCTCAACTCAAAAATTGCCTGATATAATGCATCATGAGAAATGGCGCTCAAAATTGAATGCAGCTGGGAAGCAGAGGAAGAGAGCAGGTGGGCTCAAGATTTACACCGTTACCTAGGGATTTTGTTCATCAATCAGGTGGTTGACCTGTCAACTCCACCAACCACACCTCTGCAAAACTACCATTAATGCATCAGCTACTCACAGCCTCTGGAATGCAGCAACAGCGTGCCCACCAGAAGTTTTCCTGCTCAAAAATAGTTGCAAACAACAAAGAAAACCCTTCCCTGTAGCAAGCTTTGAAACCAGCCATCGATCATCTCCCATCACTGAAATCCATGGGTCAAAATCATGTTGAATAAGTTGCCAGCCAATTAAATCATGCCACGTAGGCACCTTTTGCTATTGCTAGCTTTTTATCCTTTCAAATTCTTTGTATATGCCAAATGCATATACAAAACTGTTCAATATACAAGGCAGACCCCAAACTATTGTAGAGCAAATTAGAATCACCATCAGGTCCTCTCTGTATCCTTATTGCATGCATATCTTCTTTGTATATGTGCATATACAAGCACCCTGACATACAAGCCGCGAACTCCAGTGCTTTACTTGCTAACTTTGAGTTTTGAATCGGGTCCGGCTTGTATGTTAATCTTTGTATCTTCGCAATGTATATTGGCACATACAAGCACCCAAAATACATACTGCAGACCCCAAACCCTATTTACTGCATTTGATTTTTCAATCAGGTCTTAATTGTACGTCCCCAATGTATATTGACTTGTATGTATAAACATACAACGCGGATATACATTCAAAGCGCAGGCTCCAAAATTTACGAGTTGGATTAGAAGAACCCTTTGAAGTCCAGCTTGTATGCTGGCCTTTGCATATTTTTGAATGTATATCACATATACATTCTCCTTCGTATATGAGATACAAATCTCTTTGCATGTGAGGCAGACCCCACCAAATGTATCTCCTGCTTCATATGTCGCCAAATGTACAAGACCCCTTGTATCTTCTCAATGTACATGTTTCGTCTTCCACATGCATTGGCCAATGCATCCTTTGGACTATAGAAAATGCATGTCGGGTCTTGTATATTTTTCTTTGCATATGACCTTTGTATGTCCAAACATACATTCACCCCTGCATACAAACAAGGAATCTTTCCTAGAATATGCCTGTAATGTATCTTTTCTTTGCATGTTGAACATATAGATACTCGTTTGTATATACCTGCGTGTTTTCCTTTGTATGTAGCGCATGTATGTATGAACATACAAGACAATATACAAGCAAACCCTTGGTACATCTGTCGAATATTCCTAGAATCTGCAATGTATATTCCTCCCTTGCATGTTCTCCCCTATATCTAACCGTTGTATGTCTGAACATACAACACAAAATGTACATGCAGCCCAATATACAAACAGGGAATATTCCTGGGATCTGCGACAGATTCCCTCTTTGTATATGCAACCTGATATGCATTCATAAATGCATATAACTCATTTTTTCAAAGGCTGATGGAAATTTCTGACCGGCCAATGCACATTCGACCTGCATGTATATACAAACACCCTTGTATATACAAAGTGACATGCATACAACAGGTTTTTTGCATTTTTTAACATTGCAGAGGTTGAAAGTGTTGGAATTTTTTGGATTTTTGGGAAGGGCCTTGCATATTAAAATGCTTGAAACCTAAATGTTTATGCAGGCACCACCAAAACCATTATAGAAGAATCAAGATCATCCTTCTTATTTGCACCAATGCCTTCCACCTCAATGTAGCACCTTTGATCAGGTAATGGGAACTGGAGTTGAATGGTATTTGCTCCTACGGGCAAGAACTATTGGGAGTAATCAAAGACAATGAAGAAAGCAACCGTTAACACGTAGCTAATGAAAACAAATGGTGAATCTGTGCAAAATGTTCATGTTTTTTAAAGATTGAGAGCCGAAAATTTTGAGGTAACCAAATATCCTACCAAACCAGCTATTCGAAGTTTCTTAGGAAATGGTTCTCCTACTCTAACTGCCATATTATCAAACAAATCTGGTGATCTGAAATTTTTGGCCAACTTAAATTCCCCTACCTCAAAAGTTTCTGGGCGGATAAGGTCACTAATTATTTCACAATTGATAGGTGTAGATGTCCTCCAAAGGTCATTTGGAAGAGTTTTGACAATTGTAATTTCCCTCCGGCCCAAAAGTAGATTTTAAGTGAAATTCTAGAAAAAGGACTAGTTTTCTTTAGCTCCAAAGATGATGAATTAACTTGGATTGGGGATGGTTTAGGTGACTATAATGTCTCTCAGGGTTATAAATTTCTTTTTACTGGTAGTAAAGTTGATTGGCCCATGCACCTATGTTAGGCAAACCCAATCCTTCCCAAAGCAAGCACATTCGCTTGGCTGGCCCTCCAGAAGAAGATACTGATAGGAGATAGGATTGAAAACCTAGCCTTAGGGACCTCTTTTAAGTGTGTTCTATGTAATGAGAGGGATGAATCCCTAGATCACTTACTTATTCATTGTAATTTTTCTCAGGAATGCTGGAGATGGTTGTTGAGCCAATTGAATTGGTGTGCTCCTCTTCCAAATACCTTGGTCCAAATGTTCACTAGGTGGCCAAGGTTGCACCAAGAAGCAACGCTTCAGCACTTATGGATAGTCAGCCCTTCGCTAGGTGGCCAAGGTTGCACCAAGAAGCAACACTTCAGCACTTATGGATGGTCAGCCCTTCTTTACTGATTTGGATGATTTGGAAGGAAAGAAATCATAGAATTTTCAAAGACAAGTCTAAGTCATGGGAGGATCTGTGTTTAGATCTGGAAGTCGACATCTCAAAAACTGTCGCAGCAAAGAGCTTAGGAGATCCCTCTCAAAGGATGTAAGATGGACTAGTTATGAAGACCTGCTGATTAAAAACTGGAAATCATTGGATGGCATGAGAGGCCTAGCATCTTCCCAATCACTGCCACAGAAAGTTGATCGAGCCAAAGTTAAATGGCAGCCACCATCTGACCCCTTTATTAAAGCTAACTTTGATGGTACAGGATGCATCATTAGGAGTCTAGCAGGGGGTTCTTTTAGCAGCCAAGGCGGCTAAGCTGCCAGATGGGACAAACAACACCGTCGAGGTTTTAGCGCTGGTCCAAGGCCTTCAATTAGCTCTGGATTATAGTTTTTAGGAATATAGCGATAGAAGAAGACTCAAAGATCGTCATCTCGGCCCTGCAAAATAGAAGAGCAGAGAACTAGCTTATTAGATATTTCCTAGAACATGGTTGGATGTTGCTTGGTCTATTTGACTCCTACCAAATATCCCATTGCTATTGGGAAGATAATCGGGCAGCTGATTATCTTGCTAACTTGGCGATAGATCAATCAGAGTGTTAATTGGTGCTAGATCATTCATCCTCGCTGGAGTTGGGCCATCTAAAATCAATTTTGGATGCAAATACGACCACTGACGTTCACGTTTAGGGTGCTTAGACTCTGGAAGGGATGTCCCCTTAGGTTGCAAATCAGTGTTTTTCAGGGGGTGGGGGGTCTTGGAGGGGGGGTTTGGGGGACCCCATGGGACTTTTAAAAGGACTATCCAACATGACCTTGAGGTGGAAATAGGGGGAACCTGATGTCATGTCATATTGGTGACCTCCCCACCTCCCCCCCTTTTTCTTGCCAAACGATAGTATGCTAGCCAGAACACTGACATCACAGGATAGGATCAAAATTTTCTCTGGAATAATAGCTGGCTTCATTTTCCTCACTTTTCCTCTCATTGCTACCATGCATTCAACCATCACCTCCATCATCACACATACCTCAACTCTTCTTAAGGATGGCTTTTTGCCCATTTCAAATACTTGGTATTTACTTTGATGGGATGCCTCTCGCTGGAATTTGGTCTCCAACGTTTATACCCGCTTGGCTTCATGGTACTTCAGCTGCTCTCCTTTTACTATTACAGGATTCAAAATGACTTAAATTTATTGTTCCTTTGTGTCTTTGGATTGGTTTTGATATGGGACATGGCCAGATTTTAGTGTGTCCCCATGTGAATTTATGGCTAGTCCGTCCCCTCCAAGTCTATATTACAGCATTCTGGAAGGTTCAACTTATTTCATAGTGCCTTTTTTCATTGTCATTTGTACACTAAGACTTCTTTCAACCTCCCTCCACTGTCGACTAGGGTCTTGGTGTGCAGGTTTGGAAGGGTTATGGATGGGGAGGTGGCCAATCACAGGTTTCATTTTTGTCCCTTCGAATGGGAGCCAACCATCAGGAGATCTGTAATGATCCTAGACCTAATCCAAATCTTTGAGATTGACTATTTGCTCACTTAGTTTGCATTTAGGCACATCTGCAACCAACGGTGCTTAGATGGTTCACCTAAGAGGGAGGTGAGGTGATCAAATGTGGTCTCAGTGTTCGTTTCTAACTTGTTGGATATTACTTTGGATGCCAAGTATGTGCTTCCCATTGCAATGTGAATTATTAATAAGCAACTTTTTTCCATGGATCATTAGAATAGTGCCCTCCATAGCTATGACATAATGGTGGGGGACACTTGGGTTGGTGCCCTCATTACCATCCACCACCTGTGATCTTCCCTAGCCTTCGAGTGCCTCTACAGAACCATGTAGAGAGGTTTGTACTACGGGTGCATCAATAAATTGGAGGGAGCAATTAAAGGGCACACCTTTACTATCCAGAAAAGAATTAGGGTGAGGTGTAGGGGGATGTTAATAGAAATATGCTTCCTATGCTTGCTTGTGGCTGAAATGGATCCCCACTTACTAAGGGACCCAAATGCCATGGATGCAGACTTGGATGTAGATGATGAACCTTTACACACCGAGGAAGGGGAAAATGGGATCGAGGCAAGTGGTGTTGCATGCCCGATGGAGATGAGCACTGTCTAGGTGTCCGTGTGTTCATCAATCCATGTGATCATCACTTTTGGTTTTAAACTCCCTATTTTTTGTTTTTCTTGATAATTTGTATGGGCCAGTGTTGTTTCCTAACTTGTTTATATGATGGTTTAAGTTTTTTGTTTGAATCTCTTGGCCAGATGACTTATTCATGGCTTCTCTATATGTATGTAACATTTTTTCGAATCTTAATATAGCCTGGTGTTCAACACCTTTGTTAAAAAAAAACTTAAATTCCCCTACAAATAGCCTATCAGCTAACTACATAGTTACTTTGTATGAAACCTCATGACCAATGTTTAGGAAATCACACAAACAACCAACTGTGACATGCATCCCTAATTACCACATCTAATATGCCCAACAACTTAATTTTTTGAAAATTCCACAACTAATACCTTGTTACATAAAGTTATCAGTGACCATCTACAAACAACCATAACTCTGTCATGTCCCTTTTTAAACCACAAAAAAAGGAAATTTAAGAACCATAGCCTATTCTCTATTTGTCATAGGCTAAACAATAAAATAAAAGGAAATCATAATAAAATTTTAAGTTGTGCCCAATTACTTTATTTTTAATGGGCAACTTAAATATTATTATAGGGTCTATGTAATATTCAAAAAAAAAAATTCTAGTTTATTCAATATGTATTTAAAAAGGATTTTTGGATATAATTTAAAAGCATTTTTAAATATTTGGAACGAAAAAGTAAATTAAATAAAAATCATCAATCTGTCTAATTGTGTCATTTCAATTAGTGCTTCCAATTTGGAGTCTGGAGCATTCAAAGATGAAAACCTTTAGTGTTGTAAATGAGGACGAAAACCCTCTTGATTTTCTATAGTTAGATTTCAGGACAGAAACCTCATATCCTTTAAGATGATTTTATTCAAATATCACATTTGCATTGAAAAAGATTGCAGATTTCTGATTTGTTGATTTTGGATCTTGGTTCAATGAGTTATTTCAATTAGTGATTGTAACATTCCGCTATATAACCCCAAAGGGTAAGAGCCAAAAGGGAACAAGATAATTTTTTTTTTTACATAAGTAGACAACACACATATTCGGTTGCCAATATGATAGATCGATAGCATTCATTTTAAACACCAAAAAAAATGTTCCTAATCTCATCTAATAAAAACATGAATCCATAAGCATAAAATATAGGTGGATCCGATACCCACACCGGAATCCGTAATGCAATAAAGGAACATCACAATTCTTCTCATTAAATACAATGATTACAACTTCTCTCCTAAGAGAGTTCAATTACATAAGTGCATATACAATTACAATGGTATATTCCAAAATATGATACAAGTACTAAATGGTTACAATAGTTGAACGAAGTAATGAAAAGAGAGAGCATCTCCAACTGGTGCTCCAAACACTATTCTCCAGTCCCCAATGGTGGTGGCAACACCTCCCAACCATGTGGACTTCTAAGAGACCACCCCACTGTGCTCAGAGATAGTCACAAGGCCCAAACGAATGAACAACAAGGGGATACAAGATGGCCAGCACTCACATCAAACATAGAGCAGACACAAAGAACAATACTTACAGTCAAAGTCATAATATAGGCGTACTCATCTAAGTCATAAGTTGGGTACTACTCATGACCGCTAAGGTGCTAGATACTAGAGTGTAATCATATGGAGTGTCATCATGTGTGCTTGAAGGGATGGCACACACGAGACCAAGTACCTCTCATACAGATGAGGAGACTCAATCGTGCCCGAATCCATGTCCCATAGACGGATGACTCAATGCCCCACAGACAGATAGGCCTTCTCATTGCATCCTTAGCCTTTACAAGCACTCAAGGCCACGCACGAGGTTTAATTATCTTATTAGTGTTTTTATCCCAATGTTTTAATTTTGTTATCACTTGTTACTATAACTCTACTACTAGTTCCCCTGGCAGCCACTTACGGGCCCTAGGCCCGTAGAGAGCCACTCCAGACAACAACTCTAATGTCTAGACCTAGTTCATCTCGTGTAACCAACAAGGAATCCAAAATGACTAAAAACACTGAGTCATAAATTTAAACTAGTAAAGATGAAAAATATGATCTACAAGACCCAAACTCTCGTGGGCAATGTAATATGTTGAAAACATCCTTTTGCCAATTAGATCAGTTTTATAATCACTCCTGAGACCCCAATTTAATCACTCTTCACAAAGGAATGCATGAATAATAGAAAAAGCACGGCAAGAGGCATTGCAAGTCTTCTCACAGCCTATTTTTGCATATTGTCTACCACTTTTAACATAACAAAAACATGAATGTTTAAGATAATAACAAAATGAAGATCTTAATTTTTTGACCGTAATGATCAAAATAGAGAAGCAGTCAACTTGTTTAAGAGCTATAATGAAATTCACTATGGAGGGGTCATCGATAAAAAAAGGGTTTCATCATAATCCTATACATAAATTTTGACAGTTTGTCCAAAATCTCTCCTTTCATATATTTCAAAATTTTAATTGTATTTTACAGCTAAAATGTGTAAATATAGCTATACAACTGTCAAATTTAAGCTTTGATAAAAACCATGAGTTCTATTGTAAATATAAACAAATTAGAAACCAACAATTACTAAATACCGTATGGTAATTTTCCTCAAAGAACAAACAACACAGACTATAGTGCACTAGATTTAGTGAGACTGTGAGAGGACAATATTATTATCAGAAACTGAATATTAAAAAAAATTCAACTGACAGAGAAATGAAAATTCTAAAATATTTAGGCCCTTGTGAGTCACGAGTCATGATACGTGCTATAATATTTTAAATTAATAATTAACAAAAACCAATTAGGTCAGGTCCCATCTATATCTTACTAGCTAACCAATCAAAGGCAACTACCACATTAAACACACTTATTTTTGTTTGTCCATGCAAATGCATTATGACCATCTGTGCAGTGCATTTGGCTAAACACAGAGGATGACCAAACAAAATAGTCAAATAGATATCATTCTGAAATAGCCATTACCACTTAACAATTTAGAAACATTTATCATTCTGAAATAGACATTCCCAAAAATTCAAAAATGTTATCTTATCGATGCCATAAACCATTTAATGGGGTTTTGATTCTCTGTACATCATGAAATCTCAACAAGCATATTTTAGTTTCTTTGCGGCAGAATGTTGTTTTAAATTTTCTGAGTTTAATGGAAACAGAAACAAACATATATAAGTTTATTAAGTTTTTGTGCTAGAAAAACAGAGACAGAGGTAAATACCTCTAATACAAATGCACTCCCCTCTAGATAGCTCACACTCCCTTCAGTGCTCCTCAATCTTGCAGTTTGATTGCTTACTTCAGACTAGTTTGCACTCCTTTCCTCTGTAAATCCTGAGTCTTCTCTTTTTTTTTTCAAATCCACCTCAAAACTATGACAGATTTTTTGATTCCATCCCCAGTTTCTTCTTTGTTTTATCTCTCAAAATAGAGAAAGCTTTTTTTTAACTCCCACCAAATTCAGAGTCTAGCAAGCTGGTAGCATACTAAAGGACCAATTCCATCAACAATATACGCCCAAAAATGTGAATGGGGAAATTGTGGGTGTTCCAGCAAGTTTTTGAGTGGATGTCCACCGTCCCAAGCCATCAATTCAATCACCTAATGCTCAGATATTTTCATCTGTAGCATTAAAACCAACTCCACTACCTAATAGCGTTGACCCCCTCTATCTAATCGCTCATTGATGGTTTTAAAAGCCTCTCTGACATGAGGCGTTGACTCATCTACTTCCAATCCCCTATGTTATCCTCAAAAGATATTTTGCAGCACTCAATTTTCACCCACTTTCCAGATATTTTCTACACCCACTTTCCTACCAGCTTGTCATGTCATAGCCCTCTCAAAACAAAACTCAGTCAAAACAAGTTGTTACATCCTACCCCCTAGGACTAGGCTTACTCCTGGAAGCCTGCAACCGCTAAGATACATCCAAAGCACACACTAGTCCAAGAAACTCGATACAATTAAAGGAAGCCAAGGAGAAAATTCTCAACAAATAGACTGGCAAACTACACATGACCATAAGGTAATCCAGATGGTAAGACCATAATACAGGAACACTACACTAACCGGGTACAGTGGACTCAGGTAGGGTACAAGGAACAGGGCTTGTGACTATCTCCAGTAACCATGATCGGGCATAATAAGAGTACACTTAGGCCTATGAATCTAGGTGGAGTCGATACTCAGTACCTGCAACACTCCAAGAACACATCAAGGTACCTATGCATATATATACATCATATAGCTGAAGCAACAACAATCATGTAAGCATGAAATCCATCATAAGTAATAATAATGTCCACATCATAATAGTATTGAGATTGTACATCACCGATGCCAATACAAAATAATAAAAAGATGCATAATCCAAAATAAAGTATACAGTCATCAAGTCTATCAAGATAAGAAAAACATAATACGAACATAGGGGTCATTACATCCCCTAGAAGTTTGTAGAAAGATATGGATAAAGGTCTCTCATCCTCATCGCATCTTCCCAAGATGCTAAGGATTCACCATCAGGATCCCATTGGACCCTTACCTTCTCTATGTCCCGACCCCTGAGGGTCAACCTCCAATGCTAAAGGATGCGTATGAGTTCCAAAGAAAGCTACCCATCCGCCTGGACCTACAAAGCAGTCCAATCAAGAACATGGGTCACATCAGGAATATACTGTCTAAGAATTGAAACATGGAACACATCGTGGATGTGTGATAGACTCGGTGGTAATGCAAGGTGATAGGCAACATGAATAATGCTCTCAAGGATCTCAAAAGGTCCAACAAAATGAGGTGTTGGCTTTGAGCCTTTCCCATAATGAATGGGGCTCTTCCACGGATGAACTCTCATAAACACATAGTCACCCACCGAGAAATGGCGATCCAACCTTCGGGCATCGGCATACTTCCTCTACCGATCCTGATCTGTAGCCAACTGCTCTCTGATCTACACTACCTGCTGCTCCATATCCTGAAGCATCTCTGGACCCAAAATAACTCGATCCTCTAAGCGATCCCAACTCAATGGAGTGTGGCATGGCCTATCATACAAGGCCTAGAAGGGAGACATACTGAGAGAACTGTGATACCCATTGTTATAAGCAAACTCAACTAGATACAAATAGTCATCCCAATGAGACTGTTGATCCATAACATACTTCTGAACCATATCCTCTAAGACCTGATTAACCCGCTCCATCTATCCGTTAGTCTCGGGATGGTATGCAGAGTTGAAATTAAGCTGAGCTCTCAAAGCATGCTAAAGAGAAGTCCAAAAAGTTGAAGTGAACACTGGATCACAATCATAAATGATCCTATGAGGAATACCATGTAGACGCACAATATCCTCCATAAACACTCGAGCTACGGACACTACATTGTAGCAAGATCTCATGGATGAGAAGTGTGCCACCTTGGACAACTTGTCCACTGTGACCATAATGGCATCATGACGACACGAAGACAAAGGTAGCCCCACTATAAAATCCAGAGATATCGTATCCCACTTCCATCAAGGGATGGAATGAGGCTGCAACAATCCTGCTGGGTGCTCATGCTCTTCCTTAACCCGCTAGCACTCAAGACATCAAGCCACAAAATCGACAATATCTCATTGCAAACCTACCCAATAATACAACTGTCAAAGATTGGCATGCATCTTCATGACACCTAGATGAGCTGAATAGGGTGCACAATGGACTTCTGACAAAACCAAGGAATGAAGATCACCAGAATCTGGAACATAAATACGACCAAGATGTCACAAAAGTCCATCAGGCTCAAGTGAGAAACCTGCAAACCTACCCTCAAGGACTCTCCCAGACTCAATCTCTGCTCTCACCTCCTGATACCAAGTATCACTAGGAAGTGACTGCAAAATACGGCTGTGCAAATCCACTCCAAGAGATAAAAGTGAAATCTCATGTCTCCTCCTACTCAAGGCATCCACAACAACATTCTCCTTACCCTAAATGTAGTGAACCTTGAAGTCATACTCATAGAGGAACTCCATCCAACGGTGCTACCGAGCATTCAAATTTGGTTGAGTGAAGATATACTGCAAACTGCGATGATCACTATGCAACTCAAACTGATGTCCCAAAAGGAAATGTCTCCAACACATAAGCACATGGATGATAACTGCTAACTCCAAATCATGGGTGGGGTAGTTCATCTCATGATCCTTGAGCTTAAGGGACTCATATGTAATCACTCGTCCCTCCTGCATAAGAACTGCCCCCACACCCTCCAATGAAGCATTAGTGCACACTACACAATCACCTATAGAATCTAGCACTACTAGGATAGGTGCACTAGTTAGCTACTCCTTAAGAGCCTGAAATGCTAACTCACACTAATCTGACCACACAAACTTCTTCCCTTTTTGCTGAAGAGAAGTGATGGGATGGGCAACCCAAGAGAAATCTCTCACAAATTGGTGATAGTAACCTGCCAATCGCATGAAACTACGAACCTCGGTCACATTCGTTGGTGCTGGCCAATCTACAATACCCTGAATCTTAGAAGGATCCACTGAGATACCTTCTCTTGAGGTGATGTGACCCAAATATCACACACTTGGCCAAACTACCAAACAACTGATTATCTCACAAGCACTACAACACTTGCTGCAAATGGCCTTCATGCTCTTCCATAGTCCTCGAATAAGTCAAAATATCATCAAGGAATAGGAGAATAAACTGGTCAAGATAGGTGCGAAACACCCCATTCATAAAACTCATGAAAATTGATGGAGCATTGGTCAACCCAAAAGGGACAACCGTGAACTCATAATACCTATAGCATGTATGAAATGTTGCCTGATGAATGTATGCCTCATGAATGCGAAGCTGATGGTATCTTAACTTGAGATCTATCTTGGAGAACACCATCGCTCCCCTCATTTGATCGAACAAATCATCTATCTGAGGCAACAGGTATCAATTCTTTACCGTCACTTTGTTCAACTCGTGATAATCAATGCACAAGCGAAGAGATCCATCTTTCTTCTTCACAAAGATGACAGGTGCTCCCCAAGGGGATACACTAGGATGAATGAAACCCTTCTCTAGTAACTCCTCTAACTGTAATCGTAACTCACCCAACTCCTGAGTAGTCATGTGATACGGTGCCCGAGAAATAGGCTCTGTCCCAAGAATGAGATCGATACAGAAGTCTATGTCGCGCTTAGGTGGCATACCTAGAATATCAGTTGGAAAGACATCTACAAACTCTTGAAGAATAGGATGATCGTCAAGAGATACCTCCTGAATCCCATCCTTAGCAAGATCACTAACTGAAATAGCAAACATTTGACAACCTTTCCGCATGGCACACTTCAACTGCATAGCTGAAATCACATGGAGAGAAATGGGTCTCTGAACCCCAACTAACTCAACATGCTCCCCAACATCGTCAACACACTGAACTAACTTACGCCAACATTCTATACTAGCTAGGTGGGTCTCCAACCAATCCATGCCTAAAACAATCCCGTAGGACCCCAAAGGCAACACACAGAGATCCATTGTGGTAGTGAAGGTGCCCAAATGCAACACACAACCACGAACAAGGGAGTCTATAGCCACCTTGGATCCAGTAGCTAACTCAATCTACCAACCAACATCTTGCCTTGCCACCATGAGTCCACAACACTCCACGAGAGAAGGAGAAATGAAAGAATCTGAAGCTCTTGAATCAAACAAGATAGATGTGGTAATCCCACATAACACACCTGAATACTCGACTACGGTGCCCTGATGCTCAGCTTGATAGTTATCAACCATCACAAAAACTCTATGTGATCTGCCAGCCTCACCTACTATATGCTCTGAAGTAGCCTGTCTTTGACTACCTCCAGCCACTGATCTTTGAGGACACTCAGCAGCTATATGACCATGCTGCCCACAAGCATAACAACCACCCCTACCAAAACCTCAGCCTAAAAATGGTGCACGTGACTACTGGGATCAACCACCCCTAGAACTCTACTGGGCACTCTGAAAACTCTATGATGGAGCACACTGCTGCTTATTCTGAGAGCAATGATGTGAACGATCTCTAGCAAATGGAGTACCAGGGTTCTGCCCACTCTGCTGAGACTGAGCAGGCCTATGCCTCTATCGTTGACCGTATCTAGGAGATGCAGTATGTGGTCTAGATGGTCCAGCTTCCTGAGACTATTTACCCCAAGCAACTAATCCTGAAGGAGCGATACTACCAATCTAAAGACCTGCCTGACCACCAAAACCTCTAGTCAAATTCTCTTCTATCAACCTTGCCTTCTCCACGGCAACCTCTAAGGTCTTCGGCTCAAACACACGGACACTACCACTGATACGGGCATTCAAGCCCCTGATGAAATGCTGTACTAACATTGACTCATCATCAGAAATGCTAGCATATTGCGTCAACTCAAAGAAACGGTGCTCATACTGATCTATTGTCATAGTTAACTAACGAAGTTCATGGAACTTATTAGCACATCTCTGTCGATAGTAATCTGAAAGAAATTGTGCACGGAACCTCTCTAAGAATAGTCCCCATGACACGGAAGCAATGTCTAGGTGCAGCTTCTACTCCACTACTCTCCACCATGTAGATGCAAAACCTCTGAGATGCATAATGGCACATCGAGCTCTAGTATTGCTACTATAAGTATGCATAGCAAAGCATCGATCGAGATCGATCAACTACATCTCTACCTCGGTACCTATACTAGAACCATCAAAAGTATGGCGATGAGCCCTAAGAAGATCCCTCATGTGACCTATAGTAACATTGTCTCCATCCACCCTATCCCTCACAACAACTACTCTCCAATGATCGGGACTACGAGAACGCTCACGCTCAGCTCCAGCATCCTAACCATCCTGATGAGAAGGGTCTGACTCCGCCTCATGAGATACCTCCTGACGAGGTCCTAATCGGTCCAAAATCTACTGTAAAATAGCTAAAACATGAGCACTCCCAAGCCCTTCAGGTTGATTCTCAATATGCGGTTCCTCTTGAGGCTCACCCTGATTGCCCTAATTTCCCTGATTTCCCTAATTGGCATCATGTCGGGTGCCACATTGAAGAATTGTGGCTATACCTCTAATTTTGCCTCTAGCTCTACCCCTAGGAGGCATCCTAAAGGAACAAAGAACACATCAAAATAGATCATCACAAAGACGACCTAAGCACCATACTAAGGCATGAAAGCATAACAACATGACTATAGAACACGTCAAACACAGCAAAACATAGAAGGCTCAACTACACCAGAGCTCCCAGTGTGCGAACATGAGCTCTAATACCAGATGTAACATCCAGCTATGTAATCCCAAAGGGTAAGAGCCAAAAGGGAACAAGATTATTTTTTTTTCTACATAAGTAGACAACACACATATTTGGTTGCCAATATGATAGATCGATAGCATTCAATTTTCACCCACTTCCCACATATTTTCTACACCCACTTTCCTGCTAGCTTGCCATGCCATAGCCCTCTCAAAACAAAACTCAGTCAAAACAGGTTGTTACAGTGGTGTTTGCATTTCAGTATGTTGAGAAGTTTGTCAGTATGTCAATATTTAGTGTTGTCTATTAGTATAGTTGCGCAGTCACCCTTTGTAATAAATTGATAAAATCAAATATATTGTGGCGCAACTAATTTATATGTTCATTATATGTGTTTAACATTAAATATTATTATATTTAATATCTCAATTTTTTTTTAAATTTTCTGATTTTTGGTATTTTTGTAGATGTTTCAAACTAAAAAATAAATACTAATAGCCACTGCTAAGAATTGTTGACAAACTTCACTCAAATGATACCAATTATTGGAAATTTCAACATGAAAGCAGCTATCACATTCTTACATTAGATAACCTTCCAAACCAAGTTGATGAACAATTGGTTAAATTGGAATTAGTCAAACTGGAAAATACATTATCAGATATATAATATAAATAGCTATGTAGCATCACCACTGATATGATATTCAAATAAATAACAATGTATCAGGTTTGATAAACAGCCACCAGTCACACAAATACAGTCTGCATCTTATGTAATCTGCACAAGTTATTATGAACCAATCAATTTACAATGCTCACAAATTAACCCCGGGCGATCTCTT
Source organism: Cunninghamia lanceolata (assembly GCA_027924645.1). NCBI lineage: Eukaryota > Viridiplantae > Streptophyta > Pinopsida > Cupressales > Cupressaceae > Cunninghamia > Cunninghamia lanceolata. Next base: position 15,155,765 of record BSBN01000112.1, on the reverse strand, counting down.
TAAGGCAGAATTAGCTGCTAGCAACACTTCACACCCTCCTCACCTCTAATTTATGCTCATAGCAGTCCTAATGTGAAGGATGCATTAGATAATAATTGGCAAATCCAAGTATGGATTGACCACTAGGTGTAGGAGGTTGTGATTTATTGGATTAAACCCTGTTTTGGGTGTGGTATAATGTTGGTAACCTGCGATGTAAATGGAAACCTGAACTCCTTTTTGTTGGTCCCATGTATGGCGAGTGATAATGTATTGTGTGGCTGTATAATAGATGACAACCAAATAAAATATGAAATATGTAATCCACCACTGAATAAAATGTATAATTACCCTCAAATATGATATGGATCTCTTTAGAGGGTAGCTCTCCAAGGACTAAGTAATGATAACCTACTCCAATTAATCCAGAAATGGTGCTTCAGACGTAAATTGGCTGCAAATCCTTGATCTCTAAACCTTAAAAATTCGATGAAGATCTCCAATTAGGCCAACTTGCAATCCTTGTGAAGAATTGCCAAGTAAGAGGCCAGGGTTTTCTTCCTGACCTCTTGAATTAGGAGAATTAAGGTCGGGAATTATTATTATCTATTCAGTGCGACTATTTCTATATACATATTACTGTTTACCTATCTGTATTATTGCATATTGGATGTTGATATCCTTGCATTAGTTTGTATGGGTTTATCAACATTACTATTCACTAATAGTGGAGTTAGGGGTTGTAATTATACTGTGCAGTAGCATGTTATAATGCTGGTTCATTGAGGGTTTGAATAACATTATTCCAATATTAATAATTGTTTGTGATTTAAGTGTTGTACCAGCCATACCTTTATAACAACAATTGCATTGATAGAATAAAATCATTATCGTTGGTCATATCAGCAATTTCAATGATTGTTATTAGTTGTTTGCAGCTTGTTATCAGTTCATACAATCCACTTAGGTTGTTGTTTATGTATAGTATTTGCAAGTGGGTTATAGTTTATTAGATTGAGCCAAGATCAATGAGACAATGCAAGTATCGAGTTGAAGTCGTTGATTAGGTTCATAAAGTAGTACACATAGGTGAGGATAGGACTCCTCACATGTAGAGTGGTGGCAAGATGCCTCACACTAAAATAGTGAGAGGTGTCAAAAGAAAGATGACACCTCTATGAAACCCCTGACCAATTTGACAACTCATATGAACAATTGTCAAGTGTAAATGAACAACTAAGTAGGCTTAATAAGCCTAAGTGTATGCATATAATATATACATATACACTAACACCCCCCCTTAAGCATAGCTTAGGTGGGCATGGATGAAATGGGTCCTAGCTACTAGCCTGGTGAGGCACCCATGTACAAAGCAAAAGAAAATGAGTCCCAGCTTTGAAGCATGATAAGGCACTCATGTACAATGCAAACTCTCTAAAAATGGTGTAAGATAGAAAACCCAGTGGGAAAAAACTATCCTCCAAAAAGAGAGATTATACAGGTGAAGAAGTACTACTTCTTTCAATAAGTATAATATAAGATTCCCCCCATAGGAGAAAAAATGATAGAAGGTCTATGAGACCCCCCGATAATACATGTCTTGCTGCAGTGATGTTGAATAGTTGACAAAGGATGCAAATGTAAATCCAAGAACGCCAAACAATGTTCCTTCCCTTGGGAAGAAAAGAAAGCACCTGAAGATGTAGGATATCTTCCCATGTGAAAAGATGTATGTATAACCTTAAATCATGCTGAAGATAATCCAAGGATGATAGTGCCCATGTTGATTCCTTCGAAGAGTGCTCAGGTGTCCCAATGTGGATACTAAGGGATGCCATAATCAAATTAGGTACATGCCCAATAGATGAGGATGATGACGATCCAGAACCATCTGTAAAATGATGTAGAGCATGAATATCCGAAGAGGACAATGGAGATACAGTTTCATGGAAACCATCATCGAAGAGAAAACTAATGTCCTCAATGTGTGTTTCCATGTCAGCAATGCAGGACACTACAAATAGAAAAGTGATGTGAGGTAGAAATGTGTCCCAATCAAAAATTCTTGGAACACTAATATCCTGTTGCAAAGAAGCACCAGAAGCTTTCGAAGAAGCGACTTTTAAATCTAATGAAGCAATAGGAGTGATGACTTCTTCTATGTCACTGGAACATTTTGCTTATGTATCATGAATAGGGCTTGTGAGTTGTGATCAAAGAAGGATCATGTAGGAATGGAGAAACATTTGAGTCTCCATATATCTCCCAAATTTTGATCTATAATGCATGTGGAGAGTCAATATCCATGAGGGAATACAAGACATCATCTAGAATATGTAAAGTTATTAATCTACAAATATGATCACAGTGATTAAACCACTTAGCCTTCTGAGACTGTTTACCAGGTTTAGGGACAAGTCCATATAGATGGGGTATGAGATTATGGAACCTAAGGTGTTTCAGGATGCCTTGACTCCAGGACTTATAGTTTTCCTTGTTTAGGTTGATTACATAAGAGTGAGTTTCATATCCCATGATTAGAACAAGTTATTTTGTCTAGACAAAAGAAAGTCAACTCATTAGGCAACCCAAATTAGGTGACCCCACCCAGTTTTGGCACTTTATAATTTAGTGCATGTTTAAAACCCCCTTTTCTTAATTACCCCCCAATTTGTGGCACTTTAAGAAGTTCTTAGTGCTTTTTAGACAATTAAAATGTCTATACTAACACTAACATTTGTAAAAGAACCTCTAATTTAAACTTGCCCCCCTTTTTTGCATTTATTCTATACTACATGTATTTTTTAACATAACTAAAAAAATATGCAAAATAAAAAAATTTGAATGCCCAAAACATACAAAACCCTAATAAGGGCATGGGCAGGTTTAGGACAGAATGCACAACAATATGTTAAGGAAATAACAATATATAGGGGAAATGGGGGAAGAATAGTGATGGTGGCCAAAACATAGAGTTCTATGGAGAATCTAGAGGACATAGGCATTGAATGCCCCTTCACAGATGTTGACACCTTTTACCAGCAACCAGGGATTGATTCTCTTTGGCTTAGAAGGATCTATGGTGGCGTCAAACAGAGCAATGGCGACCAGGTTACAGAGGCAAGTCAAAGGGTTTCAGATGCCTTTTTCACCTTGGTTGATGCCTCTAAATAGCCCCTTTGTTGACCACTGCCTTTGCTATGAGGGTCCTCTCTATAATCTGAGATGATAAAAAAATAGGGGTGTGAGCATGAAACAGACACCTATCATAGTCAAAGAAGCAGCTTCTACTGAGCCACTATGATGGCACCAAGAGAGCAAGTTGTGAACTAGCTCAAATGTCTCATAGCAGAAGAGGAAGGCATGGTGGACCCTCCTAAGGGTTTCCATGAGCTTCAAGTGGCACTTGAGGTCTCACCCTCTCATCCTTCTTCCATGATTGCATCACACGATTTTGGTGATTATTCCATGGGCCTAGCTAGATCACCAATGGCAGTGGTTCTCACAGAGGTTGAGTGTCAGTTTTATCAGGCCATGACTTTCCCTGAGGTCGCCTGCCTTTTTATCAGTCACAGACAAAAACAACACGAGCATCAAAGTAGATGTATGGTGCCCAATTTGAGGGATGTCAGCAACTAGAGTCTTCCACAACATATACAGACACGACAAGAAACCTCAAAGCCTCTGTGTGGAACTAGAACCAATGTGCCTGAAGCAAGATAGCCAATGCCTTCATCAATTTTCAAATGCCTCAAAAAAAGAGAGTTTGTGGCTCCAAATGTTACTGCATCCTCCAACTCAAGCAAGCCTTCAAGCAGGATATGCAAACAACGCCTACCTTCGACTTGTCATGGTTTCTACCATGAGATTTTCAAAGGAAGCCGAGATCAATCTCCAACTCATTCGGCATTTCATGCAAGGGATTCACCTCCTTCAAGCCATGATTGACCTCTATAAAAAGAGAACTCCTCCCACACACAACACTCATGAGACAACAACTGAACTTGCAAATGAGCTCAGTAGCACTTTGATACCATATTAGATTGATCCAAGATCAATTAGACAATGCAAGTACCAAATTGAAGTCGTTGATTAGGTTCATAAAGGAGTACATATAGGTGAGGATAGACAACCACTCACCCACAAAATGAGGATAGGAATCCTCACAAGTAGAGTGGTGACAAGATGCTTCCCACTAAAATAGTGAGAGGTGTCAAAAGAAAGATGACACCTCTATGAAACTCCTAACCAACTTGACAACTCATATGAACAAGTGTCAAGTGTAAATGAACAACTAAGCAGGCTTAATAAGCTTAAGTGTATGCATATAATATATACATATACACTAACAGAGTTGAATTAATAACATCATTTTAAATCATTTACTAAGTTTGTCTAATTGGGGATATTAAAATGGTATAAGAGCTTTGATTTTTTCAACCTATAGGGTTAGCTCTAACTTTTAATACAATTTGTGAATGATATTGAGAAATCAAAGAGAAAAATCCATTGAACTTATTATAGATCAACTTATTAGAAATCATGAATCGACTAAGCATAAATAGATTATGAATTAGAGTGAAAGCAATTGTAAATTGCAATGCATAAACAATGCATAAGAGGTATACATATAGTGTTATGAGTTTGAATCACTTCAGGAGTTGACTCAAACACTCAAGGAGTGGTGGCAAAAGAGTGTCAACAAGTGGCTTGAAGAGTTGTATTGGACTCTTCAAGTAGACACCTAACCACTTAAGATCTCTTAAAGCCATGTGGAGAATATACACATAATTACTTAATTAAATAATAAGTAATAGTGTTAATATTCCTACACTAACAACCCCCTTAAACATAGCTTAGGTCAGCACAAAAGAGATGGTTCCTAGATACAAGTCCTAGTGAGGTACCCATGTACACTAAAGAGAAATGGGTCCCGGCTATTACCCTGGTCAAGGTCGTTAAATTCACTAGTTTCTGCTAGATATAGAATTGGATTTGGATTTGTTGTGACAATTGATTTGTTTTGCTAGTGTTTTCATCAACTGTATAATTCTAGTGTTTTTGGCTAGTGTTTTTGGCTACTGTGTAATTCTAGTGGTCATTTGCTATTTGGGTTTCTCTATAGTTTTAATGATTTTTTTGTCTTTCTCATTCAGGTTGTGTATGATATTGGGAGCAATATTTAACATCTAGGATTGAAGCCAAGCTCCCAATAAAATGATCATGACAGACAGGAAAACCATACAGCTTGAACAGGCGTGGGAATTCATGAAGAAAGGAATCAAGAAGCTCATTAACATCCTGGAAGGGCTTCCTAAGCAGCAATTCAATTCCGAGGAGTACATAATGCTTTATGAGTATCCTTTGAGATTACACAGATGATGTTATTCTTGGCTTTATTTATAGAACAAGTTATAATACATGTTCATAATTTTTTAAATTTTTAGGTTTCACATATTTAATCTATTATTGAAATTGAGTAAGTAGCTATTACTTATACAATTTTATTATTGATGAAAAAAACATTTATACAGTTATTACCAGAAACATTTTCAATCATTTATATGTTTATATGAATTGTGCAAACATTATGTCTACAATACATAGCTATTGCTATTCTTAACTGGATATACAGTACTGTTTATAACATGTGTACACAGAATTCTCCAAAGGATTATTCGCAGCAAATCTATAATAGATACAAGGAATCTTTTGAAGACTATACTAGAGCTCTGATGTTTTGTTTTTTACTAGCCTGTGACCTATGTACCATCACTTTTTTTGTAGTAATTGTGCTAGTTTCGTGGGTTTGTGTAGTTATACCTGGAGGGAAAATAATCATCTATTAGACCAGATTATAACAGTGATTTAATATATTTTGTGATTAGTCTGCTTTGTGGGCGTAGTTTGAGTATGATTAGTTTGAGATGTGGGCCTTCAACATCCTTAGTAGATTCCTTTTGATTAGTCTCCTTTTATGTCCAAAATATCAATTATTTCTCAACATAAAACGAATATTAATGGCTGCTAATATTCTAAAAAGTCTCCTTTGTTAATTCCAACTAAAGGAAGGACTTCCACACCCATGTTTGCTATTTCTTTTGGAGCTATTGATCTTGGACAAGACTGGTTTTGCAAATTGTATCTTTTGATAAGGGTTGGAATTAAAATCCTTAGGCTAAAGAAATCAACATACAAAGTTTTAGTATCCCATTTGCCGTGCTTAAGTCAAAAGATTACGTGTAACAAAGCTTCCCTATACAAGGTATTCTGCTACTATGTTACCAGCAATGAAAAATGCAATAGAAGCAACAACATGATGGAAAACAAGGTTGGATGAGGTTGCACGTATGAAATGGTCTTCTATATACATTCATATGTTTCCCATTTTTTTGAATTTTAAAAATTATATATATTAAATATAGTATGGACACATAAAAGGATAAATTCTTGTCGAGTGTAAAAAATGTACATGGGTAACTAATAAACTTATTTATTACAGGTGGCCCCCATCATCTAGTTAGGTTGTGTGATAAAATAAAGTTTATGGGGAGTGTTAAAAATATAAACTCTATTTAATCACACTTCCTAAGCATTTGTTAACAGAAAGACATAGCTGTCATGTAGAGAGGTATCTATTCATATGTTTTGCCTATTTAAAAGATCTTTGGATCCATAAATTGTAAATAGAGAAAATCTATTCAAACTCGTTACTGGTTTTCCCTTAATTTGTTTCTTATTATAGTGTCATCTCAAGATGGTGGATGAAATGTTGCTTGACTGAAAAGCTTTGGAATTTTTATTTTAAAATTAAGAACAGTGATGATCATTCTTTGGTCTGGATCATGGTCTTTGTTTGAATCATCTCAATTGTTAAACTTGGGTTCTACCAGCCCTGAGGGAGCAGAATGTTGTATTTATGTTGAGAGAACTAGTGAAGCGATGGGAAAATCACAAAATAATGGTTCGGTGGCTTTCTCATTTTTTTCACTACTTGGACCACTACTATATTGCAATGTGCTCCCTGCCAACTCTAAATGAAGTTGGTTTAACATGCTTCAGTGATCTGGTAAGTATAAGATGATATCCACCATTGACTTCTCTTCCTCTTCAGACTGTCACTCCCTATTATGTAGGATTGATATATGTATGTAACTTAGATATGCCAAATAACAATGTAACATAAGCAATTTTTGGAATAATGTTTCCCTTTTCGCAGGTCTGCCAAGAAATTAGAAATAACGTAAAGGATACAGTGATAACTCTAGTATGTTAGTTCAAACATTGATAAATTATCAGAAGTTCTTTAGTTTTTGACATTGTCTTTTCTGATGAACAAATTAAGTTCTAATTTACTAATGTTATCTTAGATTGATAGAGAACGTGAAGAAGAACAAATTGATCGGGCATTGTTGAAAAATGTTCTGGGCATCTTTAAAGAGATTGGGATGGGTAGCTATGAAGAATATTTTGAAGTAGCCATGTTGGAAGACACTGCTTCTTACTATTCTCGAAAGGCTGTCTCATGGATTCTAGAGTATTCTTTATTAGATTATATGCGCAAGGTCAGCACTGAAAGGGGAGCTACAATTGGAAACATGATTTGACAATTTCGATTTTAATTTTGAAAATGGACTTCATCTAGAAGCTGATGTGTATTTTATTGTACTACAGGCTGAGGAATGTTTAAAGAAAGAAAAAGAGAGAGTCGCGCATTATCTACGTTCCAGCAATGAACAGCAATTGCTAGAAGTAAGTTTCTATTAAACACTCGTTATGTCAATCAGAATCTGTGGATTCAACCACCCATAAAAAAGTTGTCAATTAAAAGTTATTTTCATTAGCTAAGGCATGCACAATGACCTGCTTGTTTTAAATATTTAAATTATAAAAAATTTACCATTATTTGTGATCTTTTCTACAGAAAGTAGAAAATGAACTACTATCTCGGTATGACAAACCAGCTTTTGGGAAAGGAACATTCAGCTTGCCATGCATTGCTAAGAGATGATAAGGTGTGATTTTGGTCTACAAATCTTAATATTGCTGCATACATGGGATTATATTTTTATTGTTCCTAATCTTCTACTATTTTTTGCTTTTGGTACAGCTGGATGATCTTTCAAGGATGTATGAAATATGTTATATTTGTAGGAAACTTGATGGCGTGGAAACTGTGGCTCAGATTTTCAAGCAGGTATACATTTTGATTGGGAATCTGCTAAAACGTCCAGTTTCAAATTCTCAAGATTTTTCTATAGATGATGAGTAAATTTCTGTGTGGTTTGGTTTTCTACTACGCTTTTCTGTTGCAGCATGTGAGAACATCATTAGTTAACCATGAAGAAGAAGCAGCCACAAAGATAAAGATAATTTTGGAATTGTAGCTAGTTAGATTATTTTCTCATTAGTTTATGATCAGCATGGTTGGTGCATAGGAGCAGGTACAATCTTATCTGCATCTCTTTTACTGCGTTAACTTCCCATACATGGCATTTAAATGTTGTAGCAGTGAAGCCTAAGATATGGCCTTGTGAATATTGCATATGTCAAACAATGCGCAATGGGATTAGCTTTCACATATACAAGATACGAATGCAATTTCGTTCCTCAACTTATCCTGTAGAATATTAACTTGTCGTTATGTTCTATGGTTGATTTTCAGGCATTCGTGGGAAAGTCATTGACTTGCTGTAAAAACCTGACTCATCCTAAATCAAATGACATTAAAATCTATTTTCAAAAATACTAATGAATAAAAATTTTGATTTGATAGATGTAGGAAATGTGAAATTCTTCCAAAAGTGCTTAATGTATGCTATAGCAATGCGATGAAACTTGAAATTTAGTTTCCTAGAATCATCAAGTTCTTAAAAGATCACTAATTTTACATCTAGTAAAGAGAGAGTACATTATGAGAGAAGGTACATTATGTAGCACAACGGATCAGTTCATACCTTAAGTCATGCATTACATCCTGCATTTTTTTTCGATAGCTTGCTTCTCCTCTAGTAACTGTATCCTTCTCATCTGCACAAAATTAACTTAACAATCTCTTGTTAACACAACTCAGTAATCACTACTCAGAGAATTAAGATCACAATGCTAATTGGAGGACACCCTACATCCAGGGGACCTGAGTACTGGGGGCATCCTTTGCCATCCAGACTGCCTACATACCCTGTATCCACGGGATCAAGGCCCCCTCCTTAGGATGTGACTAACACAGGGAACGTGAACATGTAGTTCTATTTTGCAATATGTTTAATATAACTATGAGCAGGTACCCAGCCCTTTCGAAGGTTATTCCCTGCCCCAGACAGTTCTTCATTGGTTGCCACCCACTCGGTGAAACAGAGACGGAAGTTAGTCCACTACAACAAACACCTAAGGGGGTGTCAGCTAGTCCTAGTGTGGAGGAATCCCTATAAGGTGTCTACCCATGAAATCTAATTTGCTTCCCCGAGTCAAATTAGATAATTATCATGACTAAGTCCGTTCTTGATCCCCTAGTACTTTCACCACGATCTGCAAGGGCAAGATGAAAGCATATGATAGATAGCGTTTCTAGATCGGCCTAGTTGCCCTATCTAACATTTCACATGTCCTCCCTGATCTATACCCACGTATCAATAAACCTCATTTTCTGATAAAATGCTTGGAGTGTTTTCCAAATGAGCATCATGGTAATCATTAGTACAATAGAATCATCCTTTCTTTTTAGTTGATCTTCTTAGTGAGATATCCAAGGAGATTTTCCCTTCCTGCGGATTTAATTTTGACATGTTCCTTATTACTCCCTAATGATTTAGAGGGACAGTTCCCGGACGTCGTTGTTGCAGCTATGTTAGGAGTGAGGTACTTAGTTCAACGCGATGGCATTACCCGTAAACATGACCCAGAGGTACCATAAATACCGAACACTGCGATTGGGTTGAGTTTGGACGTTGATTTATAAGGTTTACCTAACTAAATTGAAAGAACTTGCATAAAGAAAAGATACTAGTTTATAGGACATTAACGGGAACAACCAGCTTGAAACAAGTATCATGTATAAAACAATATCCACATAATCATACAGATACAAAACTATTAGTGTTAAGACCACTCTTAAAATTAGGTTTAACTGATAACTTTGTTCTTCAAATACAATTCCAAATACAATATGAATAAATTCCGAATAATCCTTGGGAAACAATATGACCTTTAATGAATAGAGAAACTTAACAAGCTTGCTATTATGAAAAGAGTGTTATTGACCAAGGCAGCTCAAGCAAATTTTAGAATTCTAATCCCACATAATAATGTTTATCTAATTCTTAGGATTCTTCTAACAATTTATAGAGTAGAAACAAGATTCAACCATGCAGCGTCTTTACATACATTCATATACCAAATTACTCACTCATACTTTCACATTCCTAATTATTCATATAAATAATTCACTTCAAGTTATTCGTAAACATAAACTGGAAAGGATACTTAAGCTTTCAAGCTAAGGTGATTTGATATTTAAGAAATGATTTTTATTATGGAATTTATTTGTGAGAAAGATGCTATTAAGATTTGAATGCATCTTAGGTTCCCCTACTCATGATTATGGAAAAGGAGGTTATCCCAAATTATAGGGACATGATTAAATAGCAACATTGAAACAATAGTTTTCAAGGGTCAAGTCAGAGGGAACTTTTACATGGTATCATACTTCACCAATGCTATTTGTGTGACCATGAGTTTTCCTCCTCCCCTTACTAATTAAAGACTCACTCTACTATCTTACTACACATTACTTTTAAAGAGCTTCATGACAATAATTATGGTAGTGTAATTGTAGTAGTAAGTGTACCCTATAGCATAATAGAATTCACAAGAAACACATATGCACAATTAAAGAAAAATGTGGAAGATTGTATAATTAAAAAAGGATTATAAGCTGAGTATAAATATGTAATAAGAATATACATGGCAACAGAGACTTACGATGCCAATAAAGAGATACAATGGTAGAGTATATACAAAGAATTTTGAGACAAATCCATTTTGGCATAGCGTATATAATTGATTCCCACATTATTTCAAAGGATGTTAAGTAAAAGATAGGGAGAATTCTATCTAACCTATTAAAACTCATAGGTGAAAATTATAGTTTCATGTCAATCTCCACAATTGGTAACATGATTGAGTTATTTAGTTTTGATCAAACACCTCATTCACATACAAACATGATGAGAAGTCCCTAAATGACAAGTACAATAGATAGGGTCTATTTGTTGAGGATGTAAGGATTGCTTGTGATGGAGAAGTAAATCAATTCCACCAAAACCATTGACATCGAGAAAATTTATTTATGAACTAGATGGTAAATTATCTCTTAGGAATATTAAGAGATCCACAAAAGAATAGTTATAAGCAAGGGCATTGCCAAGTAAGCTACTGTAAAAATTTTGTAGTGATTCGAAATTGTCACATATGATTTTGAGAGGCATGAAGTTAGGCGTGATATTTATCACAATTTGAAATCATTCAAGAGATAATTTGTGCATGAGTTTTTGTTAAGGTTGTAATGACTGAAAGTAGCAAATGGCCGATGGTTGCTGGGTAGGAGTCGGTTCATGTACCAAATAGGTCATATAAGATATACCCTTTTATTCCCTTAAAGTAATCCATTCAAATCTGGCCTTCAAATGCTAAGAAAAATATCATGGTTAAAATGAGAAACATCATAAAAAATATAATACTTCCTAGAGGATAAGAAGTTGGAAGGAGTCCTTGTCTATTGCTTCTTAACTTTTACTCAATACCTTTATATTTTATTGGCGTTAATGGAAGGTAACAAGAAAAACAATTATTATATTCGCTTAGAGTGGAGGAGTCCTTGTATAGTTGGCACTTGAATCAAACCCCTTCTTTACACACAGATTCAGTCACCTTGCCCTATTCACTTAGAAACTGCCACAAACTTTTGTGCTTGACATACATGTTAATATGCTTATTCTAAAAAGTTGTACCTCTGGCAAATGCAAATTGCCTATGAGGGATGATACTGAAATTGCAAAGGATTTATTTTTGTAAATATAAAAGTTCTAACTTTAAAATAAATAAAATATGTAGTAAATAGAATAGTTTTATGGTAAAATGAAGTAACTCTTAATTTAATATAGCTCTATGGTAAAATAAATTAATTCTTAATTTAAAATAGTTTTATGGTAAAATAAATTAAAATGGGCGAGTTCCTTAGTTGTTAGCATCTTGATTGCGAAAAACACGAAGATCTCTTATCTTGATTGTTAAGATTTCACCTTTTTGATTAGGGACGACTCGACGAGATAAACAAGAGAGTTTCTACACCTTGGCCGCACACTGCGACAGCTACATACGCCAAACTAGATGATTTTCTCCGAGGAATTACAAATGCTCAATGCAAAGTGTCTTAATTTCCCTATAAGGGTAAGACTTGTAAATGCTTAAAGGTAAAGTTCCCTAATTCCTCTGTAATGGTAGGAATTGTAAATACTTAAAAGAGTGGATTTTTTTTTAAACTTTATGAAAGTGCATTCTTGAACATGCAGGTTGTTAGATGAAAAATATTAAGTGTTTCACATTAGACAAAATCTCATACAGTGTTTCACCAACCCGTTCAATTCACATTTGCCAGCATGTTCCCAGTCCGTGCCAACATGGCGTGACTGTTTGTGTAAAGTGATAAATTCAAAACCTTTGCCAACGTCATCCTTGCCTGTGCTCAATGGATGCTTAAGAAACAGGGTATTGATCACAGACAAGGCACGTCCACTGTTTGACAGAATCCCTCAAAGAAATGTCATCACGTGGAATGATTGTAGGTTCGACACAAAAGTGATTTGAAAAAGGCCTATAAAACTTTTGAGCAAATACAATTAGCCGGTGTAAGGCCAAAAACCAAAACCTATGCCAAAGTCTTTCCTTCTTGTGCCGAATGGGTGATTAAGAACATGGTATGGACTTCTGTCAAAGCATGATGGAAAGGGAAATTCTTTTCAGATATTATGAATGAAATTGCTCTGGTGGACCAATAAAGACATCGTGGTAGGCAGAGCACGTGGGATTCCTAAAAGAAGTAAGATCACAGGATATGCACAAAACAGATTGGTTGATGCAATTGGCAGCTTGTCATGCCAAATTTATATAACCTTTGACGATAGCCTTCCTGCCTGCATCAGAATGGGACTGCAGCTAAAGGGGAATTTTTGTCAAGTATCGTCACCTACAAATTTGGCTTATAACAGAAAAATGGATAATTATAAATGGATACTCTAACAAAATCATAACTCTTCTCTTATAATAGAAAAATGCAATCATCACCATTACCCAATCATCATTGGCTTATAATCCTTAAAGTGCCTTGATCTAGCAACTCAAAACAATCAAAATAAGCAGATCCATGAGCAAACTCCCCGAAAAAAAATGTAGAACAAAAGAAAATAGCAAATCTATGTGATAGGGTCAAAACTTACTTATTATTGGCCTCCAAGATCTGACGAAGAAAGCCTCCTCCTCCTTAGTAGTGTCTCAGATTTCTCCAGTCCTCCAAACAAGAGATGATGTCCCTTCTTCATCAAATCCTTGCAATTTATAGAAAAACCAAGCATCTTCCACTCTTGTTTTTTTAATGCTATTGCATCCTCCACTACTTTAATTTATTGATAATGCTTTCTCCACTATCTTTGTTTAAGGAAAATGCTCCCTCTACTATCTTTGTTTAAGGAAAATGCATCTTCCACTCACTAGTGGATTTGCAAACTTATCATCTATTCTTTATGTGTAATCCATTTTGTATTTTAAATGAATATATTGTTTTATATTAGTTTAAATTATATTAGTTTAAAAAAATTGAGTTGTGACATCCTTCTCCCCTAAATTTATGCATCGTCTCGATGCATGTTCGAATTCAAATCAAACATATACATATAGATATAACCATCATTTACTATCAGTATGCTTGCCTACCTTCATAGTCCATCAGAGTATCATCTAAAAATCATTGTTGTATCATCTAAATATCAGTGAAGTTATAGTTCGTAATTAAAATTGTACTAGGTTCCAATATGATAAAGTATCCATGTCTTGTCATGACATTGTGAGTTTAAGAAACATCTTTAACCTGATTGAGCATATCCTTGTAACTTGTCCTCATGTCTGAAATGTTGAATGAATTTTACTGTGTCTAGAATAAACACTTGCAATTCACTTTAAACTTCCATCATCAACTTTCGAAGTGTGGTCAATAAAAATTTCAGTTCATAAATTCTCCCTTGGTAATCCAGATCTTTATCAAAAATTTCAGTTACATTTGAAGTTTACTCCAACATGTGCTCAAATCCAAGAGTAGTGATGCACCACTGTAGATTAGAAAATTATATTCTCTTAGTCAATCTGAGTACTCAGGAAATAGCCAATCCAGGCTAAAGTGTCCAAAATGGGACATACTGAAATAAAGCCAACTGGGCTCTTTTGTCCTTTGGGCAAACTGGTAAATGTAGTTCAGTCACACTGTTATCTTCACTTTCATCTTCTAAAGAAACTTCTGCAACATCACAAAACATCACAAGGTTCAGGCTTAGATTTCAACTTTTCATTTTCTACATACGACAAGTGACTTCTCCAATTGATTAACATGTTCTTTGTCTCCTGTTACTATTCTCCCTTTTCAATGCTTTCAAACCATCTTCTATTTCTCTCTCTATTTCCAACAACTTTGAATTACACCTTTTGATTTTGCATAATTCTCCAAAATAATGGCAAAATAGTCTACACTGGTCAAACGGACTTTATCGCTACCTGATTCAGGTAGAACAAACAAATAGATTCATATAGAACTAGGTCAAATGGACCAATACTCTATCCACTACGGGATAAGTAAACACAACAGCCAACCAGGCTAAATAGGACAGGAATCATTATGCTCTGGCCAGAGACTTTTGGCTCCTTCGGGATCAATCTGGATCCATGAGTCACTTCCTGGAGACCACAGTATCTGCCCAAGAACTGTGCTGAGGATGTCAACCAGGGATACACAATATCAACTTGTACACACCTCAATTTTGGCAAAGCCGGGTATAAGTAATCCACCCCGGGGATTCTTTTGAGTACTAGTGACTTCTCAGTTTCGGCAAAGTCAGGTACAAGTAATCCACCCTAGGGATTCTTTTGAGTACCAGTGACTTCCATTATTCTAATATCATATTATACATATCAACATTCAAGTGAAAGGTAACAATTCTAGCAATCACGCATGCTGATTTATCAAAAACTTCTTCCAAACTTTCCATCCATCTCTCTTCGCGACTGTCACATCAATTAGTGCCACCTTAGGGCTTGTTATCTAAAAGTAGTGATAGCATCCCAAAATTGATAGTAGCTTCCCAAAGTAGGAGTGCATGAATGTCATCAGTTTCTCAAAAGTCAATAGCTGTCTCTAGTATTCATCATATAGACTCAAGGATTTATGGAAGCTGAAGGAGGTGCCAATAACAGAGGAGGACTTAAATGTTGATGATCAGGAGTGTAAGATGTGTAAAATCCATACTCTAAGAACAGAACCAGAGATCTGTAAAGAGTGCATAGAGGATAGAGAAAGCTGTGAATTTATGCGTAAATTGGAATATAGAAATGCAGAGATTCTTATACATCTTTTGATGTAAAGAACCTCCTAGGTCCATTTTAGCTTCCTCTGGGTTTTTATTTGATGTTGAATGGAGCACATCAAAGAGGTCTTGGAAGACATCGACAAATGGTAGCTCAATTAACTTGAGAGTTTTGGGATGCACAACTATGTATCATTTGAAGATGATGGTGTGGGAGTCCCTTGGTGTAGTGAAGAAAAATTAGAAGCTTCATAAAGGCACAATGGAACGGGTCAATGAACTGGCCACTTTAGCCGACTTGAATGTTTTCCCTGGGGTTAGTCTGTGGGTTATGGATACCGAAGTTTATGAAAATTTGAGATATTGCTGAGGAGCTATCAGAGCAGGAAATGGAAAATGAGCAATTGGAGGAAGGATTAAAAGGAACACTTTTGACATCAACTGTCCCTGCTCAAGTGGTTGCAATAGATGCAGGGAGGATATACTTGGAGATACGGTTTTGCCCCCAAGTGTAGGGATACAAAATGGATGGAGAAGGGATTACGCATGACGCCCACAAGGGGTTTTCATCATGGTCTTCTTAGTGCCAAGTAACTGAGAAATAAAGATGGTTTTCAGGGCCCTCTCAAGAATCCCTCGACATGGTTCCTAATACCTTGCACTTGTTTAAGGTGTTATTCTCCAAGAGGGAGATATGCAAGAAACAGACACATAGATCTAGGGGGATGGATGGATTATGACTATCCCATACCAATCCCATCTGCAACCCCATCCTTACAGTAGAATCTCCCCAAGTCACCTACTCCCCCATACAACCTGCCAGGGCCCTACCTATATATGGCAGTTTTACAGAAGTCACATTACTCCACACATGCCAGTAGTTGTAAAATTAAAAATGCCTCAAAATAAGAAGGATTAAGTGAAACAAGTCAATAAGTTAAATCCTCAAAAAAAACAAAACAAGCCAAGAAAAGTGAAGATCAAAGATAGAAATTATTGCAACATCCCAAGTTCAACAAAGAACAAGTCCTTGAGGCAAAAGGACCATCAACATTTAAATAAAGAAATAAAACATTGCGGCTTTTAAAATCTTTATCACAAGAATAAATAATGCAACAATCTCATAAAATTTGCACATTACAAGCACCATGTAGTCTTACAATAAGACCACCTAAAGGGAGTAAAGAACTTGATGGACTTCTATCACTCAAATAGCTAAATAGTGCAGTAGTCTTAAACCACATAGAGAACAATGATAATCGCCATGTCACATTAAGCATTCGCCACAAAACTTGAAACAACCTTATCAAACTTCTCTATCGAAAGTCCAAATGAATAGTCATATGACCCCATACGGCCCAGGGCATGCCATTCTAAAAAGTTTACGATGCGCCACGGAATATGATATTCACTTCACCAGTCTTATGATTGTCATGTACCCAATTACTGTTGTCCTGTTACACATACCATTACTATCATCAAGCTATCCACTTCACCTTCTAGGGAGGGTTTACTTACGACCTTATCATGTTTCTGTCCAAGTTTATCATTTACTGGATGATCATTAGATCACAAGAGGGAAATACTATTAGTCTTATGTCTTAATTCTGACCATGCTTTAGGTTAGCGGACCGTCAGGCCTAGTGTCCAAACCAAAAGCTCTGATACCACATGTAAAAACCCGGCTCATCCTAAATCAAATGACATTAAAATCTGTTTTCAAAAATACCAATGAATAAAAATTTTGATTTGATAGATGTAAGAAATGTGAAATTCTTCTACAAGTGCTTAATGTATGCTATAGCAATGCGATGAAACTTGAAATTGAGTTTCCTAGAATCATCAAGTTCTTAAAAGATCACAAATTTTACATCTAGTAAAGAGAGAGTACATTATGAGAGAAGGTACATTATGTAGCACAACGGATCAGTTCATACCTTAAGTCATGCATTACATCCTGCATTCTTTTTCGATAGCTTGCTTCTCCTCTAGTAACTATATCCTTCAAATCTACACAAAATTAACTTAACAATCTTCTATTAACACAACTTAGTAATCACTACTCAAAGAATTAAGATCACAATGCTAATTGTAGGACACCCTACATCCAGGGGACCTGAGTACTGGGGGCATCCTTCGCCGTCCAGACTGCCTACATACCCTGTATCCACGGGATCAAGGCCCCCTCCTTAGGATGTGACTAACGCAGGGAATGCGAACATGTAGTTCTATTTTGCACTATGTTTGATGTAACTGTGAGTGGGTACCCAGCCCTTTCGAGGGTTATTCCCTGCCCCAGATAGTTCTTCGTCAGCTGCAACCCACTCGGTGAAATAGAGACGGAAGTTAGTCCACTACCACAAACACCTAAGGGGGTGTCAGCTAGTCCTAGTGTGGAGGAATCCCTATAAGGTGTCTACCCATAAAATCTAATTTGCTTCCCCGAGTCAAATTAGATAATTATCGTGACTAAGTCCATTCCTGATCCCCTAGTACTTTCACCACGATTTGCAAGGGCAAGATGAAATCATATGATAGATAGCGTTTCTAGATCGGCCTAGTTGCCCTATCTGACATTTCACATGTCCTCCCCAATCTATACCCACGTATCAATAAACCTCATTTTCTAATAATATGCTTGGAGTGTTTTCCAAATGAGCATCATGGTAATCATTAGTACAATAGAATCATCCTTTCTTTTTAGTTAATCTTCTTAGTGAGATATCCAAGGAGATTTTCCCTTCCTGTGGATTTAATTTTGACATGTTCCTTATTACTCCCTGATGATTTAGAGGGATGGTGCCCAGACGTCGTTGTTGCAGCTATGTTATGCGTGAGGTACTTGGTTCAATGTGATGGCATTACCCATAAACGTGACCCAGAGGTACCGTAAATACCAAACACTGCGATTGGGTTGAGTTTGGATGTTGATTTATAAGGTTTACCTAACTAAATTGAAAGAACTTGCATAAAGCAAAGATACTAGTTTATAGGACATTAATGGGAACAACTAGCTTGAAACAAGTATCATGTATAAAACAATATCCACATAATCGTATAGATACAAAACTATTAGTGTTAAAACCACTCTTAAAATTAGGTTTAATTGATAACTTTGTTCTTCAAATACAATTCCAAATACAATATGAATAAATTCTAAATAATCCTTGGGAAACAATATGACCTTTAATGAACAAAGAAACTTAACAAGCTTGCTATTATGAAAAGAGTGTTATCGACTAAGGCAGCTCAAGTAAATTTTAGAATTCTAATCCCACATAATAATGTTTATCTAATTCTTAGGATTCTTCTAATGATTTATAGAGTAGAAACAAGATTCAACCATGCAGCATCTTTACATACATTCATATACCAAATTACTCACTCATACTTTCACATTCCTGATTATTCATATAAATAATTCACTTCAAGTTATTCGTAAACATAAACTGGAAAGGATACTTAAGCTTTCAAGCTAAGGTGATTTGATATTTAAGAAATGATTTTTAATATGGAATTTATTTGTGAGAAAGATGCTATTAAGATTTGAATGCATCTTAGGTTCCCCTACTCATGATTATGGAAAAGGAGGTTATCCCAAATTATAGGGACATGATTAAATAGCAACATTGAAACAATAGTTTTCAAGGGTCAAGTCAAAGGGAACTTTTACATGGTATCATACTTCACCAATGCTATTTGTATGACCATGAGTTTTCCTCCTCCCCTTACTAATTAGAGACTCACTCTACTATCTTACTACACATTACTTTTAGAGAGCTTCAAGACAATAATTATTGTAGTGTAATTGTAGTAGTAAGTGTACCCTATAGCATAATAGAATTCACAAGAAACACATATGCACAATTAAAGAAAAATGTGGAAGAGTGTATAATTAAAAAAGGATTATAAGCTGAGTATAAATATGTAATAAGAATATACATGGCAACAGAGACTTACGATGCCAATAAAGAGATACAATGGTAGCGTATATACAAAGAATTTTGAGACAAATCCATTTTGGCATAGCGTATATAATTGATTCCCACATTATTTCAAAGGATGTTAAGTAAAAGATAGGGAGAATTCTATCTAACCTATTAAAACTCAAAGGTGAAAATTATAGTTTCATGTCAATCTCCACAATTGGTAACATGATTGAGTTATTTAGTTTTGATCAAACACCTCATTCACATACAAACATGATGAGAAGTCCCTAAATGACAAGTACAATAGATAGGGTCTATTTGTTGAGGATGTAAGGATTGCTTGTGATGGAGAAGTAAATCAATTCCACCAAAACCATTGACATGAAGAAAATTTATTTATGAGCTAGATTGTAAATTATCTCTTAGGAATATTAAGAGATCCACAAAAGAATAGTTATAAGCAAGGGCATTGCCAAGTAAGCTACTGTAAAAATTTTGTAGTGATTCGAAATTGTCACATATGATTTTGAGAGGCGTGAAGTTAGGCGTGATATTTATCACAATTTGAAATCATTCAAGAGATAATTTGTGCATAAGTTTTTGTTAAGGTTGTAATGACTGAAAGTAGCAAATGGCCGATGGTTGATGGGTAGGAGTTGGTTCATGTACCAAATAGGTCATACAAGATATACCCTTTTATTCCCTTAAAGTAATCCATTCAAATCTGGCCTTCAAATGCTAAGAAAAATATCATGGTTAGAAAGAGAAACATCATAAAAAAAAATAATACTTCCTAGAGGATAAGAAGTTGGAAGGAGTCCTTGTCTATTGCTTCTTAACTTTTACTCAATACCTTTATATTTTATTGGCATTAATGGAAGGTAACAAGAAAAACAATTATTATATTCGCTTAGAGTGGAGGAGTCCTTGTATAGTTGGCACTTGAATCAAGCCCCTTCTTTACACGCAGATTTAGTCACCCTGCCCTATTCACTTAGAAACTGCCACAAACTTTTGCGGTTGACATACATGTTAATATGCTATTCTAAAAAGTTGTGCCTCTGGCAAATGCAAATTGCTTGTGAGGGATGATACTGAAATTGCAAAGGATTTATTTTTGTAAATATAAAAGTTCTAACTTTAAAATAAATAAAATATGTAGTAAATAGAATAGTTTTATGGTAAAATGAAGTAACTCTTAATTTAATATAGCTCTATGGTAAAATAAATTAATTCTTAATTTAAAATAGTTTTATGGTAAAATAAATTAAAATGGGCGAGTTCCTTAGTTGTTAGCATCTTGATTGAGAAAAACATGAAGATCTCTTATCTTGATTGTTAAGATTTCACCTTTCTGATTAGGGACGTCTTGACGAGATAAACAAGAGAGTTTCTACACCTTGGCCGCACACTGCGACAGCTACATATGCCAAACCAAACGATTTTCTCTGAGGAATTACAAATGCTCAATGTAAAGTGTCTTAATTTCCCTATAAGGGTAAGAATTGTAAATGCTTAAAGGTACAGTTCCCTAATTCCTCTGTAATGGTAGGAATTGTAAATACTTAAAAGAGTGGATTTTTTTTTAAACTTTATGAAAGTGCGTTCTTGAACATGTAGATTGTTAGACAAAAAATATTAAGTGTTTCACATTAGACAAAATCTCATACAATGTTTCACCAACCCGTTCAATTCACATTTGCCAGCGTGCTCCCAGTCCGTGCCAACATGGCGTGACTGGCTATGTAAAGTGATAAATTCAAAACCTTTGCCAACGTCCTCCTTGCCTGTGCTCAATGGGCGCTTAAGAAATAGGGTATGGATCATAGACAAGGCACGTCCACTATTTGACAGAATCCCTCAAAGAAATGTCATCACATGGAATGATTGTAGGTTCGACACAAAAGTGATTTGAAAAAGGCCTATTAAACTTTCGAGCAAATACAATTAGCCGGTGTAAGGCCAAAAACCAAAACCTATGCCAAAGTCTTTCCTTCCTGTGCCGAATGGGTGATTAAGAACAGGGTATGGACTTCTGTAAAAGCATGATGGAAGGGGAAATTCTTTTCAGATATTATGAATGAAATTGCTCTGGTGGACCAATAAACACATCGTGGTAGGCAGAGCATGTGGGATTCCTAAAAGAAGTAAGATCGTAGGATATGCACAAAACAGATTGGTTGATGCAATTGGCAGCTTGTAATGCCAAATTTATACAACCTTTGATGATAGCCTTCCTACCTGCGTCAGAATGGGACTGCGGCTAAAGGGGAATTTTTGTCAGGTATCATCACCTACAAATTTGGCTTATAACAGAAAAATGGATAACTACAAATGTATACTCTAACAAAACCATAACTCTTCTCTTATAACAGAAAAATGCCATCATCACCATTACCCAATCATCATTGGCTTATAATCCTTAAAGTGCCTCGATCTAGTAACTCAAAACAATCAAAATAAGCAGATCCACGAGCAAACTCCCCAAAAGAAAATGCAGAACAAAAGAAAATAGCAAATCTATGTGACAGGGTCAAAACTTACTTATTATTGGCCTCCAAGATCTGACGAAGAAAGCCTTCTCCTCCTTAGTAGTGTCTTAGATTTCTCTAGTCCTCCAAACAAGAGATGATGTCCCTTCTTCATCAAATCCTTGCAATTTATAGAAAAACCAAGCATCTTCCACTCTTGTTTTTTTAATGCTATTGCATCCTCCACTCCTTTAATTTATTGATAATGCTTTCTCCACTATCTTTGTTTAAGGAAAATACTCCCTCCACTGTCTTTGTTTAAGGAAAATGCATCTTCCACTCGCTAGTGGATTTGCAAACTTATCATCTATTCTTTATGTGTAATCCATTTTGTATTTTAAATGAATATATTGTTTTATATTAGTTTAAATTATATTAGTTTAAAAAAATTGAGTTGTGACACTTGCATAACAAGTACTTGCAATATGTCAAGGAATGTTTTATAAACCATTCCCTTTTCAAAAAGGTAGGGGAAAGTATAATTTTCTTATTGTCCTTTTGCTTGTCCATGTTGGATGAGTTAAGCTGTTAGATATTATGCAGAATGTTTAAGCACATTTCTTATATATTTTTTACTCCATTTACAGGTGCTGAAGGAAGAATTTGAGGTGTTTTGTAACATGGAAGTTGCAGGAAGCACAACTGCCGAATTGCTTGCCACATTTTGCGACAACATTTTGAAAAAAGGTGGCAGTGAAAAATTGAGCGATGAAGATATTGAGGATACACTTGAAAAGGCTTGTGCTGCATTTTAGTCTGACATGCTTCGATGTTGGCTCTTGTCCAGTGATTTTGTATACACTAATTTATTGTCTAATATTATGCTTCAATTTTGGCTCTTGACCAGTGATTTTGTATACACTAACTTATTGTCTCATATTATTTCAGGTTGTGGAGTTCCTCGCATACATCAGTGATAAAGACTTATTTGCAGAATTTTACAGGTAAATTTCCTCAGAAATGCTACAAGTTCGTTAACATTTCTTTCATCAATTATGCCGAGAAAAGATAATGTAATTTGTTTCTTTCTTAGCTCTATGTACCATGCAATTGGTTTTCTTCTTACATATCTTTCTAAACTGCATGGGAGAAACCGCCTCACCTAAACCACTCTACTTAAGTATCATCCACTTCAATGGTCAAACAGTCAACAGCAATTTTACACCTCATTCACAATAAAAAGTGGTAAATATTTGTCCTATTTTTATTGGCCAAAATTGACCTTTGACTGTTGAAGTGGATGATATTTAACAACAGCCAACATAAACAGTTGGCACGTTGTGTGCCGACTGTTTACAGTAAATTTCAACCTCTGAATTTGTTGACACAAAGCACAGACAGTTTCAGTCGACGTGCATCTACAACCTATTTAAACAATGAAGAGTAATCATTGATGGCAAAGTTTGAAATCCCATATAATATTTTGTTTATTTTTTCAGTTGTTGGTGCAAACCTACCTTTTAGCCTGCTTGCCTGTCCTATATATAGCTGCAAAAAAAACATTCAGATGACCTATGTGCAAGTTGATGGCAATTATGGTTTTAACTAAAATAGTTGGTAGTATGACCATTGTTGAAACTGGTTTTAAAATTCCGTCAGTGCATCTGCCACAATTTTGTGATTAATGTAAACATGTCAAAGGTTTGTGAGATAAAATCAGAGCTGCAATAAGTGCTTGCTTTTGTTGCATAGTAATTCAGAGGTTTGTGAGATAAAATCAGAGCTGCAATAAGTTCTTGCTTTAGTTCGATAGTAACCTAACCATTTGAAGTGTGACAATTTTTTAAAATTGTACATTAAATTATCCAAACATACTGAGTTTTTCTTACTTTTGTTCCATAGTAACCTAATCATTTGAAGTGTGACAATTTTTTAAAATTGTACATTAAATTGTGCAAACATAGTGAGTTTTTCAAACATTTGATGACCTGAGAATGTTCTGCTCCTCATAGTTGAGTTGCAACAACATCCACGGTGACTACATCATTGATGGTTTGAATGAGATCTACGTCTTAGTAGAGAGTTTATGCAAGATTCAAGCACTAGAACCTTCATGAAAATTTCCTAGGAACTCATCCATAGGATCTTGCACATGTTGCTCCTATTGACTAATTCGTGTATTGGATTCACTCTCCAATATATGGAATTAGCAATACCAGTTTATGACTTGAGGAGGACTAATTTAATTGGGCAATTCATGACGTATTGCAGTCAAATGTTTTTTATGTGAGGTTGTGGGGAACAATCCAATGTGCTTTTGACATCATGTTGAACTACAAATGTTATTGTACAGACCATGGTATACCATATTAGATGCCTTCAAATTTAAAGTCTTGATGTGTGTTGGGATACTTTTATTTGTTGACATTGCAGGAAGAAGCTTGCACGTAGACTTCTGTTTGATAAAAGTGCAAACGATGATCATGAAAGAAGCATATTGAAAAAATTGAAGCAACAGTTTGGTGGCCATTTTACTTCTAAAATGGAGGGCATGGTATGCTACATCTGCCTAAACAAGAAAATTCCACTGCATGTTTCTTATCAATAAACTTCATTTTACTGCACGCAGTGTAAAAATCTATGTGCTTGTATGTAGGTTAAAGACTTAACATTAGCAAAGGAGAACCGAGGGCATTTTTAGGATTATCTTAATGAAAATCCCCATGCACATCCTGGAATAGACTTGACTGTGACAGTTTTGACAAATGGGTTTTGGCCAAGTTACAGATCATTGGATCTTAATCTGCCTGCTGAAATGGTATGCCTCTTTTTATACAACATAGCTCTTAAACGTACCTATTTCAGCAGCTTGGCTTATTGACTTTTGCAACTGCAATACAGGTAAAATGCGTAGAGGTGTTTAAGGAGTTCTATCAGATAAAGACAAAGCACAGAAAGCTTACATGGATATATTCTCTGGGTACTTGTAATATTAATAGGAAGTTTGACCCTAAGCCTATGGAACATGTTACTACTTACCAAGTAATTGCCTCTTTGGTTGGTTACTATCAGTTGGATTCTTTGATTCAATTATGATTTATTTTGACGGTTAATTTAACATAAAATTACACTATAGGTTGTTTCTGTAACATCCCGCTACATAACCCCGAAGGGTAAGAGCCAAAAGGGGGCAAGATAATTTTTTTTTTTTTTTACATAAGTAAACAACATACACAGATACAGCTGTTAATTCGATAGATTGATACCATTCATTTTAAACACCAAAGCAAATGTTCGTAATCCCATCTGATAAAAAAAACATGAATCCATAAACATAAAATACAGGTGGATCCAATACCCACACCGGAATCTATAAAGAAATAAAGGAACATCACATTTCTTCTCATTAAATACAATGATTACAACTTCTCTTCTAAGAGAGTTCAATTACATAACTGAATATACAATTACAATGATATATCCCAAAATAATCAACAAGTACATAACATAGTCCTAAGTATGATACAAAGACTAAATAGGTACAATAACTGAATGAAGTGATGGAGAGAGAGATCATCTCAAACTGGTGCTCCAAAACCTATTTGTCAATCCCCAATGGTGGTGGCAACGCCTCCCAACTATGTGGACTCCTAAGAGACCACTCCACCGTGCTCGGAGATAGTCACAAGGCCCAAACAGATGAATAACTCAAACTGGTGCTCCAAAACCTGTTCGCCGGTCCCCAATGGTGGTGGCAACGCCTCCCAACCATGTGGACTCCTAAGAGACCACCACATCATGCTCGGAGATAGTCACAAGGCCCAAATAGATGAATAACAATAAGGGGATACAAGATGGCCAACACTCACATCAGACACAGAGCAGACACGGAGAACAGTGCTTACAGTCAAAGTCATAATATAGGTGTACTCATCTAAGTCATAAGTTGGGTACTACTCATGACTCCTAAGGTGCTAGATACTAGAGTGTAATCATATGGAGTGTCATCATATGTGCTCGAAGCGATGGCACACATGGGACCAAGTACCTCTCATACAGACGAGGAGACCCAATCGTACCCGAATCCACGTCTCGCAGACGAATGACTCAATGCCCCGCAAACGGATAGGCCTTCTCGTTGCATCCTTAACCTTTACAAGTGCTCAAGGCTATGCACGAGGTTTAATTATCTTATTAGTGTTTTTAAACTAATGTTTTAATTTTAGTTATCACTTATTATTGCAACTCTACTACTAGTTCCCCTTGCAGCCACTCACAGGCCCCGGGCTCATAGAGAGCCACTCCAAATGAACACTCTAATGCCTAGACCGAGATCATCCCATGTAACCAATGAGGAATCCAAAATGACTAAAGACACTTAGTTAAAAATTAAAATAGTAAAGATGAAAAATATAATCTATAATACAAAAGCTTGCGGTAATAGTGTAGTTTGTTGAAAACAGCCCTTTGCCACTAAGATAGTTTCGTAATAACTCCAGTGACCCAAATTTGGTCACAATTCACAAGGTATGCACGGATAATGTAAGAAAACATAGTAAAAGGTATTGTAAGCCTACTTTTAGCCTAAATTTTGGCATATTGTCTACTATATTTAACATAGCAAGATAAAATGTAAATATAAATTCTTGTAATACGTGGTACATTTTCTTAATATAAATTATGTGACCAGATTTCAATGCACAAACCATGTTGATAATTCTATGGTATTTTAGTGCCGTGACATTCTCTAACTCAAGGATGGTAGTTTTTCCAAGGCTAGAGATTTAGCAGAAATGGCCGTAATGACCAAAATTAATCAGATAAGCAATTCCCTAAAGTAGTTAATCATTTGGGGGTTCTACAGTTGATGCCTTAAAAAAAGTAGAGATCTTGTTTTGTGGACAATGGCATTTCATTCAGTATTTATCCTTACAGATTAGCTTCTATTGGTTACAAGTTATGATTTGTTTGGTCTTCTCTATTGTATGTGGAGCTATAACCTATTTGACAGTGCCAATCAATTTCTTAAGAAGAGTTGTAATGAAAGTGGTGCATGAGCTCCTCGAGACATTAAGGATCTGGAGGATCCTTCATATTTTATGTTATGTCCAAAATGTTATGTTTGTAAAGGTCTTCGAGCCATAGTGGGAGACTGTATACGTGTCAAGAAGGATTAAAAGATATGTAACCAAACCGTTTGGTATTGTAATCGGTGGTTGTTGGTGGTTCACCTTTCACCACATATGTAAATGTCCAGCTACGTGTCTTTACAATAGCTAAAGTCTGTATTTATAAGAGGAGTGGACAGACAGAGAAAAAGAGAGCAGATCAATTTGTATGTGTTGATGCATAAATCTATGGGTGTAATCCAGCAGCAAGATGGGAAACTCTGAGACATGGGAATGCTCCTCAGAGTGACATCCAGATTTTTAGGAAGCTGGCTCTTCCGTTCTTTCAGTAGGGTTTGAGAAAAAGGCCAGAAAGAAAACCAAGATTGCAGAAAACAAATGCCTAATCTATGGCAATCCACCAAATTTGAAACTATTATTTGCACAGTGTTTAACTTGAAGGATTTAACTAGATCTAAAGAGCAAAATATGCATGATTAAAACTCAGTTTGAGAAACACATTAAACAGAGGCAGAGAAATGGAGAAATTAGAGACAAGAAACAGAGATATCCAATATGCACAGAACACATCTCTTTATTTGAATAACTAGTTACAGAGGCAAAAGTTGTAGCACAAAATGACTGTTACATTCTCATAAAGAAATAATTGCAAAGGCAAGAAGAAAGAAAATCTATGTCTGCTGCTCCAACTCTTTGATCTGTAGAATGTAGAACTCTGTATGTATGAAGAACTCTCTCTAAACATATTTGAAGAACCCTTTAAAGTGACCCGGATCTGCCATTTTATAGACTGAAAAACTCAACAAATTCTCAACGGCCTCTGAAAATCCACAACTAAATCCACAAAATCCAACACAAATCTGACTGCAACTGTAGTTTCTATTTTGCCCATGGCTGGAAAAGTATCTCTGTGTGTGAAAGAAAACTCCTGCTGCTATTCTCTTGTAGCTTGCTTCATGAGAATGGAAAAATGGCTGCTCACATTTAGGGTTTCACTTTTTTAACTCCCGTGAGTTAAAAGTTTTACTTCATAAAGCATTATTTTAGAAGCAGGGACCCACCATTTAATATGAGGCTATATAAAATTCCTGCTCACCTGTAACTTTATAAGATGAGAAACTTATATTTAATAAGTGTCACTTATTAAAAGGAAGGGCCACATATTTGTTTCATTAATAAAAGACTTTCTCATAAAAACCCGTAACACTACAATAGTGAAATAAAATGAAACAAACTTGTTTTCCTGTCCACATAACTCTTAGTTATTTTCTCGTTGCTGCGGACACTTACATTTGGCAACCTCTGCATAACCTGCTTTTGCTTTCTTTTAATTTTGTTGTAGCCACGTGCTCACCTCCGCAACATTATAACTTGATTTATATTGCTCTCGGGTGTTGACATGTGTCGGCTTCCACAGTTCCTTCAGTTGCTAAATAAAGTGGCTCATTTCATATTTTGGGGCTTTCACATTCCCATGACTTTATTCCATTAGGGACCCACATCTTATATTATTTAGGAGACTCTTTCATTTATATTAACCTGTGACACATTTGCATTTTTAAATAAATGAGATAAAACATTGTTTCTCCTGTGCACGGACCGCTCCACGTGGTGGCTTCCGCTTCATTTTCAGCTACTCTCAAATTGATGTGGACACTTCCATTTGGCAACCTCCGCATAACTCTTTGGTTTCTCTTTGAGCTACGTGGGTGATTGCACGTGGCCTTCTCTGCAGTCTTTCTTTGAAACTATATCTGCACTGTTAGATATTTTCTATATCAACAGTGGCTATTGTGCTGCAGTGAAACTCTGTGTCATTTGGCAGCTACGAAGAGATCTAGGGTTTTGTTCCTTATGAGAGTGTACTTCACTTGCATAGACCGCTATTCCCTTAAAACCAAAAGCTTCATTTGTCTCAGAGCCATGCCTCCTACTGTAGCTTTAAAATAATGGCTGCCTTCTCACTGTGTATGTAATTTGAAATGACCTTGCCTTTGAGAAAGGCCACTCCATCATTATCATGCCTTTGTTAAAGTTGAGTTCTGAACTGTGTCTATATCTTTTTCTGATAAAGCCGGCAATTTTATTATGAACTTTGCACATTACTATGACCGATCCTCATGTCTCAGCGGTTGCCCTTACTGTTTTAAGTGGCTACATCTTTTAAAAAACTAACGCCTTCATTATTGCTCATACCTTATGCTGGCAGTGCTTCTTTCCTTACTCGCATAATAAATTGATGTTGGTGTTATCTCCCATATGCTGACTACTACAATCTACAGGCCGCCATTTCTCAAAGACCAAACGCCACTCATTAACAGACCACCCTCTTTTATTGGCTGATGCCTATAGACTATGGCTTTTATGAAGAGACCGATCCTTATGGTATCTTACATAAATACTTGCCATCATTCATTATTCTGAACCTTTGTCTATGTTGATTGTTTAATTTTAAACAAAACATCTTCATTTTCAGGCACCACAAATTGCTAACTAAGTATGTGGCAACGTCCTCCCTTGTTGATGAGTGGCAATGTGATGCCCTCAATGCTAACAAAACTTTGAATAGGAGCACTGTCATTCCTATCATGCCTCTCTCTTTGAACTTGCCCAAAAATACTGATGGTGGTGATGTCTTATTTGAAACTGTGCCAAGTTTAAAAGGCTGTGTGGTTATATTTTAAAACTAAACTTCTGAGACATCATTTTCTTACAGAGACCACACCATCCCATGCTAAGCCACTGATATTACTGATTGAATGGCCTCACCTCATTACTAAAAACTGTTGAAATTACATTAAAGCTTATGAAATCAAAGTTTAGTTTTGAAATGGTGTGAAACTTCATCACCAGTATGTATATTCTGAAATAGAAGGAATAGAAGGATTCTGTGTTTCTGGTCTAACTACAAGGATATCGTTTGGAGTCATTCCACTGGTGGATTTCTTTGAAACTAGTGGAATGACCTTCGTGTGTTCATTTATTTTCTATTCTGTGTTGAATTAGTGATTTTTCTGTGGTGTTCGTTTGGTTACAATGGTTGCAGAGGAGGAATTGTGCATTTTATGTATATACTGCATTTGCATGGTGAAAATTCTATGTGTATCTATCAGTTGTATCTATATGTGTATCGCTGACCAATTTAGGTGTCAAAATAAGTCAAATATGTATGTTTTGAAGGCATCGGCATAAGTTCCATTCATGTCGCCGACGAAGGAGGTATCGGTGTGAGGCAAGGCATCGGCGAAAAGGAGTTGTGTTGGTCCGACGGTGAAAGTCTCACCGATGATAGCATTGGCCTAAGGCATCGGGGTGAAAAGGAATGTCAGCGGAGGAGTTTTTAGTCAGACCGATGACGAAAGTCTGACCGACAGTGGAGCTAGTGTTAAGTGCTTCGGCATGACATTCGCCATTGGAGAATGGCCAGAAAGTTAGGCTGATAGATATAAGTCATAGTGAAAGGTGTACATTAGTAAGAGTTTTGCTATCGAAGGGCGAGTAGAATGTTTCACCGATAGAGGCAGTCATGCCGATAAATGCGAGGAGATGGAGACAAAGGTGACATCAACCTATCGGCCAATGAAGATTTAGATTTGCCGATAGAGTGTGGTCTAGCCGACGAAGGCGGTTGTAAGGTTCATCAGGGTGACTAAAGGTGTCGGCAGGAGATTCAAGGAGGTTACTGATAGTGGATGTGTTGCCGATGGAAGAGTCAAGGTCTGTTTTGGTGAGACACTTAAGTTATCTTGCCGATATAGACTATAATGGCTATTTTGTGGGTTTCAATGGGTTTTTCAACCTGTTTATAAGCTTCTTCTGTGTTGCTCTGCATCAGATTGGTATCAGAGCTCAGAAGATTCTAAGCATGTAGATAGAGTGTTGAAGGAGGCAATCTACACTAGGATTTTGGAATGAGCAGTTACAAGTTCACTCGCTACAGTAGACGTACAGGAAGGTCTGTCAAGAGGGCCAGAGAAGATGGTCCATTGGTTGTCGCCAAAAGTCTTGGGGAGAGAGGCAAGAGAGGACTCCTAGGTGAGGGACAGAAGTGTTGGTGTAGCAAGAAGAGTGGACTTCAGATGATATTTGGAAGCAGCCAGTCAAACTCCATTAATAGGAGTCATAGTTGGAAGGTAAAGAGGAAGCAGTGGAGGCATCAAGTCAGGGTTGAAGACATAAAGAGGCAACTGTCATTTGAAGCAGACCACATAACTCTTGGGACAAGAGTTTTCTTCTTGCTGAGGAGTATGGTGCAGGAGCACCTCGAAACATTGAGGATCTGGAGGATCCCTCATATTTTATGTTATGTCCAAAATGTTATGTTTGTAAAGGTCTTTGAGCCATATTGGGAGACTGTATATGTGTCAAGAAGGATTAAAAGATATGTAACCGAACCGTTTGGTATTGTAATCGGTGGTTGTTGGTGGTTCACCTTCCACCACGTATGTAACTGTCCAGCTAGGTGTCTTTACAATAGCTAAAGTCTATATTTATAAGAGGAGTAGACAGACGGAGAAAAAGAGAGTAGATCAATTTGTATGTATATTCTGAAATAGAAGGAATAGAAGGATTCTGTGTTTTTGGTCTAACTATGGGGATATCATTTAGAGTCATTCCACTAGTGGATTTCTTTGAAACCAGTGGAATGACCTCCATGCATTTGTTTATTTTCTATTTTGTGTTGAATTAGTGATTTTTCTATGGTGTTCGTTCGGTTACAACGATTGCAGAGGAGGAATTGTGCATTTTGTGTAAATACTACATTTGCATGGTGAAAATTTTGTGTGTATCCGTCAGTTATATCTGTATGTGTATTGCTGACTAGTTTGGGTGTCAAAATAAGTCAAATATGTATGTTTTAAAGGCATCAGCATAAGTTCCATTCGTGTCGCCAACGAAGGAGGTATTGGCATGAGGCAAGGCATCAGCGAAAAGGAGTTGTGTTGATCTGACGGTGAAAGTCTCACCGATGATAGCATTGGCCTAAGGCATCGAGGTGAAAAGGAACGTCAGCGGAGGAGTTTTTAGTCAAACCAATGAGGGAAGTCTGACCGATGGTGGAGCTAGTGTTAAGTGCTTCGGCATGACATTCACCATTGGGGAATGGCCAGAAAGTTAGGCCAATAGATATAAGTCACAGCGAAAGGTGTACATCAGTAAGAGTTTTACTATCGAAGGGCGAGTGGAATGTTTCACCAACAGAGGCGGTCCTGCTGATAGATGCGAGGAGATGGAGACAAAGGTGACATCGGCCTATCGGCCAATGAAGATTTAGATTTGCCGATAGAGTGTGGTCTACCTGACAAAGGCAGTTGTAAGGTTCATCGAGGTGACTGAAGGTGTTGGCAGGAGATTCAAGGAGGTTGCCGATAGTGGATGTGTTGCCGATGGAAGAGTGAAGGTCTGTTTCGGTGAGACACTTAAGTTATCTTGCCGATATACACTATAATGGCTATTTTGTGGGTTTCAATGGGTTTTTCAACCTGTTTATAAGCTTCTTCTGTGTCGCTTTGCATCAGAAAGTCTCTACAGAGAGTCATCATTTAACAAGAGAGTTCCATGAGACTTAGATCTCTTCAAAGTCTATTATGAGGTCCTAGTTTTTTTTTCATAAGCCTACACCCATTATATTCTCTATAAAATCAAACCCTTTGATTTCCTAAAAAAAATTGTAAATCAAAAATCACATAATCTTCCTTTGAAAACCCTTTTTAACTACAACATTAAGGAAAGACTTCTGCATGATAAAATAAATTCAAGGACAGAGGTAGTGTAAATATCTTGCATCAAAATAAATTTTGGCATACTATTTAAAGGACAGTAATTGGGTTTCAGTATTTTCTATGGCTAATCAAATCAATGAAATAATCTTTTAGTTTGTGTGAAGGGTAGAATTAAGAGCACAGAGGTAAATACCTCTAAAACTATCGCACTCCCCTCCTCAGCTCATTGATCACCCTCTCTTGCAACGCACCTCTAATCTTGCGATCTGATATGCTTGCCTGAGTTATTTGCTTTTGTTTTCCCTCAGCTCTCTTTTCTTTTTTTTCTGTCCTATGTTCTTTTGTTCTTTTTTGAGTTTTGTTTTTTCTTTTTGCCTCTCCCCTCTCATCCGTTGATTAGATAACTACTTAACTCCTAGATATTTTCTACCAGATAGCCCCATCCTTTCTCCCATGATGACTAACTTCTTTTTTTGCCTTGAATATTTTCATTGACTCTTATCCCCTCTGCAGTCGTGCTCTGCCAAGGAATTTAATTCTTCACCCATAAAATAGATATTTCTCTCCGTCATAAATAATTTCTGCCTCTGTGTTGATGAACATGAAGATTAGATATCCTTTTAACTCCCATTCTTATCCTATCTCCATCACTCACCACGTCATGGTTCACTCTATCATTCGTAGGTCAATAGGGGTTGTTACATCCTACCCCCTTAGGACTAGGCTTACTCCTGGAAGCCTACAAAGATACATCCAAAGCACACACTAGACCAAGAAACTTGATACAATCTATAGAAACCAAGGAGAAAAGTCTCAACAAATGGACTAGCAAACAACACATGACTATGAGGTAATCCAGACGGTAAGACAACAATATGGGAACACTACATTATTTGGGTGCAGTAGGCTAGGGTATGGTATAGGGAACAAGGCCTATGACTATCTCTAGTAACCACCATTAGGGATAATAAGAGTATGCTTTGGCTTGTGAATCCAGGCGAAGTAGATACTTAGTACTTGCAACACTTGAAACACATGTCAAGGTACCTGTGCATATATATACATCATATAGCTGAAGCAACATCAATCATGTAAGCATGAAAACCATCATAAGCAATAATAATGTCCACATCATAATAGTATCAAGATTGCACATCACTGGTGCCAATACAAAATAATAACAAGATGCATAATCCAAAAATAAAGTATACAGTCATCCAAGTCCATCAAGATAAGAAAAACATAATATGAACACAGGGATGATTACATCCCCTAGAAATCTGCAAAAAGATATGGATAAAGGTCTCTCATCCTCGTCGCATCTTCCCAAGATGCTGAGGACTCACCATCAGGATCCCATTGGACCCTTACCTACTCTATGTCCTGACCCCTGAGGGTCAACCTCCAATGTTGAAGGATGCGTATGGGTTCCAAAGAAAGCTGCCCATCTGCCTCGACCTGAAAAGTAGTCCAATCAAGAACATGGGTCACATTAGGAATATACTGTCTAAGAACTAAAACATGGAACACATCATGGATGTGTGATAGACTCAGTGTTAATGCAAGGCGATAGGCAATAGGACCAATCCTCTCAAGGATCTCAAAAGGTCTAACAAAATGAGGTGCCAGCTTCAAGCCTTTCCCATAATGGATGGGGCTCTTCTATGGACGAACTCTCAAAAACACATGGTCACCTACCGAGAAGTGGTGATCCAACCTACGGGCATCGGCATACTTCATTTGTCGATCCTGAGCTGTAGCCAAATACTCTCTGATCCGCACTAGCTATTGCTCCATATCCTGAAGCATCTCTGGACCCAAAATACCTCGATCCTCTAAGCGATCCCAACTCAATGGAGTACGGCATGGCCTACCATACAAGGCCTGGAAGGGAGACACATCAAGAGAACTGTGATACCCATTGTTACAAGCAAACTCAACTAGGTACAAATAGTCCTCCCAACGAGATTGTTGATCCATAATGTGCATCTGAAGCATATCCTCTAAGACCTGATTAACCCGCTCTGTCTGTCCATCAGTCTTGGGATGGTATGTAGAGCTGAAATTAAGCTGAGCTCCCAAAGCATGCTGAAGAGAAGTCCACAAAGTTGAAGTGAACACTGGATCACAATCAGAAATGATCCTATGAGGAATACCATGCAAACGCACAATATCCTCCATAAACACTTGAACTACAAATGCTGCAGTGTAGGAAGATCTCATATGTGAGAAGTGTGCCACCTTGGACAACTTGTCCACTGTGACCATAATAGCATCATGACGACGCGAAGACATAGGTAGCCCCACTATAAAATCTAGAGATATCATATCCCACTTCCATCCAGGGATGGAATGAGGTTGCAACAATCCTGCTAGGTGTTGATGCTCTACCTTCACCCGCTGAAACTCAAGACATCAAGCCACAAAGTCAGAAATATCTCATCACAAACCTGCCCAATGATACAACTGTTGAAGATCAGCATGCATCTTCGTGACACCTGGATGAGCTGAATAGGGTGCACGATGGGCTTTTGATAAAACCAAGGAATGAAGATCACTAGAATTTGGAACATAAATATGACCCAGATGTCACAAAAGTCCATCAGGCTCAAGAGAGAACCTTGTAAACCTGCCCTCAAGGACTCTCCCAGACTCAATCTCTGCTCTCACCTCCTGATACCCAAGTATCACTAGGAAGTGACTCCAAAATATGGCTCCGCAAATCCACTCCAAGAGACAAAACTGAAATCTCATGTCTCCTCCTGCTCAAGGCATCCACAACAACATTCTCCTTACCCTGAATGTAGTGAACCTCAAAGTTGTACTCACAGAGGAACTCCATCCAATGACGCTGCCGAGCATTCAAATTCAGCTGAGTGAAGATATACTGCAAATTGCAATGATCACTATACAACTCAAACCAATGTTCCAAAAGGAAATGTCTCCAACATACAAGCGCATGGATGACAGTCACTAACTCCAAATCGTGGGTGGGGTAGTTCAACTCATGATCCTTGAGCTTACGGGACTCATATGCAATCACTCATCCCTCCTACGTGAGAATTGCCCCCACACCCTCTAATGAAGCATCGGTGCACACTAAAAAATCACCTGTAGGATCTGGCACTACTAGGATAGGCGCACTCATTAGCCACTCCTCAAGAGCTTGAAATACTGACTCACACTGATCTAACCACACAAACTTCTTCCCTTTCCACTAAAGAGAAGTGATGGGATGGGCTACCTAAGAGAAATCTCTCACAAATCGGCAATAGTAACCTGCCAATCCCATGAAACTGTGAACCTCAGTCACATTCGTTGGTGCTGGCCAATCCACAATAGCCTAAATCTTAGAAGGATCCACTGAGATACCTTCTCCTGAGATGATGTGACCCAAATATCTCACCTCAGTCTGGAAGAACTCACACTTGGCCAAATTGCCAAACAACTGATTATCCTGCAAGCACTGTAACACTTGCCGCAAATGGCCTTCATGCTCCTTTATAGTTCTTGAATAAATCAAAATATCATCAAGGAACACGAGAACAAACTGATCAATATAGGTGCAAAACACCCCATTCATCAAACTCATGAAAACTGATGGAGCATTGGTCAACCCAAAAGGGACAACCATGAACTCATAATGCCCATAATGTGTACGAAATGCTATCAGATGAATGTCTGCCTCATGAATACAAAGTTGATGGTATCCTGACTTAAGATCTATCTTGGAGAACACCTTGGCTCCCCTCATCTAATCGAACAAATCATCTATTCGAGGCAACAGGTATCGATTCTTCACTGTCACTTTATTCAACTGGTGATAATCAATGCACAAGCGAAGAGATCCATCCTTCATCTTCACGAAGATGACAGGTGCACCCTTAGGGGATACACTAGGATGAATGAAACCCTTGTCCAATAATTCCTCTAACTGTAACCGCAACTCACCCAACTCCTGAGTAGTCATGCGATACGGTGCCCGAGAAATAGGCTCTGCACCAGGAATGAGATCGATAAGGAAGTCTATGTCGCGCTTAGGTAGCATACCTAGAATATCACTTGGAAAGACATCTACAAACTCCTGAAGAATAGGATGATCATCAAGAGATACCTCCTAAATCCCACCTTCAGCAAGATCACTAACTGAAATAGCAAACATTTGACAACCTTTTCGCATGGCACGCTTCAGCTGCATAGCTAAAATCACACGGAGAGAAATGGATCTCTGAACCCCAACTAACTCAACATGCTCCCCAACATTGTAAACACACTAAATTGATTTACGCTGATAATCTATACTGGCTAGGTGGGTCTCCAACCAATCCATGCCTAAAACAATCCCATAGGACCCTAAAGGCAACACACGAAGATCCACTGTGGTAGTGAAGGTGCCCAAATTCAACACACAACCATGAACAAGGGAGTCTACAGCCACCTTGGATCCACTAGCAAACTCAACCTGCCAACCAACGTCTTGCCTTGCCACCATGAGTCCACAACGCTCCACGAGAAAAGGAGAAATGAAAGAATCTGAAGCTCCTGAATCAAACAAGATAGATGTTGTAATCCCACATAACACACCTGAATACTTGACTACGGTACCCTGATGCTCAGCCTGACGATTATCAACTGCCACAAAAACTCTAGGTGATCTGCTGGCCTCACCTACTGTAGGCTCTGAAGTAGCCTATCTCTGATTATCTCTAGCCACTGATCTCTTAGGACACTGAGTAGCTATATGACCATGCTGCCCACAAGCATAAAAACCACCCCTGTCAAAACCTTAGCCTGAAAATGGTGCACGTGACTACTGGGATCCACCACCCCTAGAACTCTACTAAGCACTCTGAAAACTCTCTGAGGGACCACTCTGCTACCTACTCCGAGAGCAATGACGTGAACGATCTCTAGAAAATGGAGTACCAGGATTCTGCCCACTCTGCTGAGACTAAGCAG
Organism: Cunninghamia lanceolata; assembly: GCA_027924645.1. Classification (NCBI taxonomy): domain Eukaryota; kingdom Viridiplantae; phylum Streptophyta; class Pinopsida; order Cupressales; family Cupressaceae; genus Cunninghamia; species Cunninghamia lanceolata. The sequence continues at coordinate 15,117,952 of BSBN01000112.1, read as the reverse complement.
GCCTATGCCTCTGTCGCTGACCATGTCTAGGAGGTGTAGTATGTGATCTAGATGGTCTAGCTCCCTGAGACTGTGTACCTCGAGCAATTGATCCTGAAGGAGGGGCACTACCAATCTGAACATCTGCCTAACCACCAAAACCTGTAGTCAAATTCTCCTCTATCAACCTTGCCTTCTCCATGGCAACCTCTAAGGTCTTTGGCTCAAACACACAGATACCACCACTGATACGGGCATTCAAGCCTTTGATAAAATGTTGTCCTAACATCAGCTCATTATTGGAAATGCTAGCATATTGCTTCCGCTCAAAGAAATGGTGCTCATACTAATGTACTGTCATAGTCAACTGACGAAGTTCATGGAACTCATCAACACATCGCTGTCGATAGTAATCTGAAAGAAATCATGCACAAAACCTCTCTAAGAACAGTCCCCATGACACAGAAGCAATGTCTAGGTGAAGCTTCTACTCCTCTACTCTCCACCATGTCGATGCAAAACATCTGAGATGCATAATGGCACATCGAGCTCTAGTATTGCTACTATAAGGATGCATAGCAAAGCATCGATCGAGATCGATCAACCAAGTCTCTACCTCGGTACTTGTACTAGAACCATCAAAAGTAGGGGGATGAGCCCTAAGAAGATCCCTCACGTGACCTATAGTAACACTATCTCCATCCACCCTATTCCTCACAACAACTACTCTTGAATGATCTGGGCTATGAGAACACTCACGCTCAGCTCCAGCATCCTGACAATCCTGACGAGAAGGGTGTGACTCTGCCTCATGAGATACCTCTTGACGAGGTCCTAATCTGTCCAAAATCTGCTATAAAATAGCTAAAACATGAGCACCCCCAAGCCCTTCGGCTTGATTCTCAACACGTAGTTCCTCCTGATGCTCACCCTGATTGCCATGATTACCTTGATTACCCTGATTACCCTGATTGGCATCATGCTGGGTGCTACATCGAAGAACAGTGGCTGTACCTCTAATTCTACCTCTGGCTCTACCCCTAGGAGGCATCCTACAGAAAAAAAGAATACATCAAAATAGATCATCAGAAAGATGACCTAATCATCATACTAAGGCATGAAAGCATAACAGTATTACTATAGAACAATATAACAAGCTCACGCCACACATGTCAAACACAGCTAAACATAGAAGGCTCAAGTACACTAGAGCTCCCAGTGTGTAAACATGGGCTCTGATACTAGATGTAACATCCCGCTACGTAACCCCGAAGGGTAAGAGCCAAAAGGGGGCAAGACAATTTTTTTTTTTTTTACATAAGTAAACAACATACACAGATACAGCTGTCAATTCGATAGATTGATACCATTTATTTTAAACACCAAACCAAATGTTCCTAATCCCATCTGATAAAAAAAACATAAATCCATAAACATAAAATATAGGTGGATCTGATACCCACACCGAAATCCATAAAGCAATAAAGGAACATCACATTTCTTCTCATTAAATACAATGATTACAACTTCTCTTCTAAGAGAGTTCAATTACATAACTGCATATACAATTACAATGATATATCCCAAAATATAATATAAATACATAACATAGTCCTGAGTATGATACAAAGACTAAATAGATACAATAACTGAGTGAAGTGATGGAGAGAGAGATCGTCTCAAACTGGTGCTCCAAAACCTATTCGCCGGTCCCCAATGGTGGTGGCAACTCCTCCCAACCATGTGGACTCCTAAGAGACCACCTCACCATGCTCGGAGATAGTCACAAGGCGCAAATGGATGAATAACTCAAACTAGTGCTCCAAAACCTGTTCGTTGGTCCCCAATGGTGGTGGCAACGCCTCCCAACCATGTGGACTCCTAAGAGACCACCCCACCATGCTCGGAGATAGTCACAAGGCCCAAACGGATGAATAAAAATAAGGGGATACAAGATGGCTAACACTCACATCAGACACAAAGCAGACACGGAGAACGGTACTTATAGTCAAAGTCATAATATAGGTGTACTCATCTAAGTCATAAGTTGGGTACTACTCACGACTCCTAAGGTGCTAGATACTAGAGTGTAATCATATGGAGTGTCATCATATGTGCTCGAAGCGATGGTACACACGAGACCAAGTACCTCTCATACAGACAAGGAGACTCAATTGTTCCCGAATCCACGTCCCGCAGTCAGATGGCTCAACGCCCCGCAGACGGATAGGCCTTCTCGTTGCATCCTTAGCCTTTACAAGCGCTCAAGGCTATGCACGAGGTTTAATTATCTTATTAGTGTTTTTACCCCAATATTTTTGTTTTAGTTATCACTTATTATTGTAACTCTACTACTAGTTCCCCTGGCAGTCACTTACGGGCCCCGGGCCTGTAGAGAGCCACTCCAAATGAACACTCTAATGCCTAGACCTGGATCATCTCATGTAACCAATGAGGAATCCAAAATGACTAAAGACACTGAGTTAAAAATTAAAATAGTAAAGATGAAAAATATGATCTATAATACAAAAGCTTGCGGTAACAGTGTAGTTTGTTGAAAACAGCCCTTTGCCACTAAGATAGTTTCGTAATAACTCCAGTGACCCCAATTTGCTCACGATTCACAAGGTATGCAGGATAATGTAAGAAAACACAGCAAAAGGTATTGTAAGCCTACTTTCAGCCTGAATTTTGGCATATTGTCTACCATATTTAACATAGCAAGATAAAATGTAACTATAAATTCTTGTAATACGTGGTATATTTTCTTAATATAAATTATGTGACCAGATTTCAATGCACAAACCATGTTGATAATTCTAAGGTATTTTAGTGCCGTGACATTCTCTAACTCAAGGATGGTAGTTTTTCCAAGGATGGAGATTTAGCAGAAATGGCCATAATGACCAAAATTAATCAGATAAGCAATTCCCTAAAGTAGTTAATTATTTGGGGGTTCTACAGTTGATGCCTTAAAAAATGTAGAGATCTTGTTTTGTGGACAATGGCATTTCATTCGGTATTTATACTTACAGATTAGCTTCTATTGGTTGCAAGTTACGATTTGTTTGGTCTTCTCTATTGCATGTGGAGCTACAGCCTAGTTTACAGTGCCGATCAATTTCTTAAGAAGAGTTGTAATGAAAGTCTCTACAGAGAGTCATCATTTAACAAGAGAGTTCCATGAGACTTAAATCTCTTCAAACTCTATTATGACGTCCTAGTTTTTTTTTCATAAGGCTACACCCATTATATTCTCTATAAAATCGAACCCTTTGATTTCCTAAAAAAAATTGTAAATCAAAAATCACATAATCTTCCTTTGAAAACCCTTTTTAACTACAACATTAAGGAAAGACTTCCGCATGATAAAATAAATTCAAGGACAGAGGTAGTGTAAATATCTTGCATCAAAATAAATTTTGGCATACTGTTTAAAAGGACAGTAATTGGGTTTCAGTATTTTCTGTGGCTAATGAAATCGATGAAATCATATTTTAGTTTGTGTGAAGGGCAGAATTAACAGCACAGAGGTAAATACCTCTAAAACTATCGCACTCCCCTCAGCTCTCTGATCACCCTCTCCTGCAACGCACCTCTAATCTTGCGATCTGATATGCTTGCCTGAGTTATTTGCTTTTGTTTTCCCTCGGCTCTCTTTTCTTTTTTTTTCCGTCCTCTATTCTTTTCTTCTTTTCTGAGTTTTGTTTTTTCTTTTTGCCTCTCCCCTCTCATCTGTCGATCAGATAACTACTTAACTCCTAGATATTTTCTGCCTGATAGCCCCGTCCTTTCTCCCACGATGACTAACTTCTTTTTTTTCCTTAAATATTTTCATTGACTCTTATCCCCTCTGCAGTCGCGCTCTGCCGAGGAATTTAATTCTTCACCCCTAAAATAGATATTTCTCTCCCTCATAAATAATTTCTGCCTCCGTGTTGACGAACATGAAGATTAGATATCCTTTTAACTCCCATTCTTATCCTATCTCCGTCACTCACCACGTCACGGTTCACTCTATCATTCGTAGGTCAATAAGGGTTGTTACAGTATCCTACTAGCGTTAATATTGTAAATTCCTAATTTCAGTATCTTGTTAAGAATTAGCTAGATAGGATAAGTTAAAGCAAGGTTAATGTCATGGTTAATCTTTTTGACCCTACATTGATTCTTCCCATAGTTCTACGAATACACTGATTTCAACTTACACTTTCTTTGTTTAAAGGAAAACTGTATGAAAATTGAACAAATCATGTTTATCAGTATCACTTTCCTTGATATTTGTAGAATTCAATTTCTTTTTGTTATTGCTAAGTAATTTACTATGTGATCATGATATACAGGCATCAACACTATTGCTTTTCAATGCATCAGAAAGGCTGTTTTATTTAGAAATTAAGAGACTCAGTTGAATTTGACAGATGAAGATATTGTCAGATTGCTACATTCTCTTTCATGTGCAAAACATAAAATTCTCAATAAAGAGCCAAACACAAAAACTGTGGCACAAACAGATTACTTCATATTCAATTCAAAGTTCAGTGATAAGATAAGGAGAATTAAGGCTTGAACTCTAATACAACAATTGTATACCACTTTCTTTGTTTGTTTTAACAACAAATGATGTGTGTGGAAATTCACATGGTAAATGGTTTCTACATGATTGCAGATTCCACTACCACCAGTGGATGAGAAAAAAAAAGTGATCAAGGATGTGGATAAAGATAGACGTTATGCAATTGATGTGTCAATTGTAAGAATCATGAAGAGTAGAAAAGTTTTAGCTTATGAGCAGCTTGTTATGGAGTGCGTTGAGCAACTTGGACGAATGTTCAAGGTGAATTGTTGACTGGATGCTGAATATATTGCTACATTAATGTAGCAGAATGAACTAATTTGCTTATGAATAATGCTGTTAGTTTACTAAATTTAGCCATTTTTTTCATGCAGCCTGATTTTAAGACAATAAAAAAGCAAATTGAAGACCTAATCCCACGGCAATACCTCGAAAGGGACAAAGATAATCCCAACACTTTCAGATATCTGGCCTGAAACTATTTAAATGGGTCTTTAAATATCTTTAGTCCATTTATTGACTTCCTGCAGGGTTGTAAGTTCTTGAGGATTCATGATTGCAGGATATCCTTGAATGTCGCTATTTTACCCTGTAGAGTCAATTCATTGTTTTGGACAGTGTGGTATAGCATGCTGTTTTCGTACTTAAAAATGTGTCATAACTATAATTTGTCTGTTGGAACCTCTGTTGAAATAATGGATGCTTTCAAGGCCCACAAATTGCGTAGTTGATTTTGTCCAACTAACCTGATTGGATACGGGCTGGCAAAGTTTTAAATTATGATTACAACTTCTGGCAATCTTGAATTTGATCTGTAATATGTTGGATTTTATTTAAAAAAATGAAATTGTTTATATTAGTAGTCTATTCACTGTGGCTACTCTTCCAACTGGTTTTGTTATTTGTCAACATTTTAGTCTAGCATTTATGAGTTTTTGTTGTAATAAAATTTGGCATCAAATCCTTTTAGTGTTTGCAATGTCATCATGTCTGCACACAAGGGAGATTTGTTATTACGTCTGGACCATTATGCTTTCTAAATCGGAAGAGGTTCTTGTATTTTCAAAAACAAAGTTAATTGTGGGTTATGATGTGTATAAATATTCAGTCTATTATGTTAAAATGTTGAGCATACACAAAAATGTTTCACTAAACCATAATATTTCACTGAAAAATATATTTTACTAACTTAAGTCATTAAGGAGACTTTATTACATGTAAACCTTAATTTTTAACAACCCCTCTTAAGGTTTAAATTACAAAAAAAGAAAAACAATAGAAAGACTGCATCAACATCAACCCAAATTGCTCATGTTTAGGCAAATGTCTTGATTATCCAACTTTACATGTGAATCGAGACATACTCAATTATTCACAAGAAAATCACCAACAGACTGTGAATCGAGATTAACTCAATTATCCACAATAACTCTTCTCCATTTGTGGATTGAGAGTAACTCCATTATCCACAAATACAAATCTGCAAAACTATGAATCAAGACACATTCAACTATCCATAGATACAACTTCTATTTTGTGAATTCAGTTATCCGCAAACAAACAACAAGATAAAGGGCATTCAAAAAGATACATCAAGATAAAGGGCATTTGAAAAGACCAAAATGGGAAAGAATAGTTAGAGATACGTCAATAGTTCTGGGGGGAGGAAGACCCTTTTGTACTCATAAACACACAGGTGTCCATGAGTGGATATAGTTGGGTGGGGGCAGGTGCCTTCAATAATGTAATGTAGGGGGTCAGGGCAAGGGGAATTAGTTTCACCATCTTTGACTAAAGAGGCACCCTAGCCATTTGGCCAGCTTAAATCTGAATTGGTATTGAGCCCAGATATACCAACCGGGAAAATGGATCCCTTGGGGTTAGACTAACTGGAGAAGAATAAGGGTACTAGCGATGAGCAACTATCAATACCTGGGTCTGCCTCATTGGAGCACATCATAATAGGTTGAAAGCAACCCCCTAGACAACCTATGATATAGGAGAGCATCCCAACGTAAGGAGTGAAGGGTTGTCTCATCACCCTCAGTGTTGGGGCCTAAGGACCAGCTGGGTTTGTATCCAAACCCAAGCTCCGGAGATGTTGCATACAACTTGAATAGGACATCTTGTCTGAACTATATGAAGGTAGGGCCGTATCTAAGTGATACAATCAAGACCGGATATCCGTAGGCTAGTTGCACCCCATAATCGACCATGCCCTACTGGATATAGGGCTAGATCAGTATGGAGAAATCAGTCAAGAGACTACAAATATGGAGGGGGGTACCATTGATCGATTATGTGGGAGTTCATCCATGTTTTATTTTGGAAAAAAGTTTGCTATGGACTGAATGCCCGCTACTCTGAAGGGGTTAGTGCTCGAGACCTATTTTGGTTAATAAATTGTTGTTTCTTGGAAGCATCACATTAGCACGTATCCCTTTCGGGTTCCGTGGCCTCTGGGTGGGGGGAATTCTAGTCAGGTCAATTTTTCCATTGGACAAGCACTCATATCCTATTCATCATGGCTAGTCTTCTATTGAATTTCTCATTTGATTGTGCAATACAGTGCCCAACGTGCTAGTGTAGTATCTCCTCGTGAGATCTACACGAACTACGCTGTGCTAGGTGATGACAACTCAATCGTTGAGGAGGTCCTACTATCTTATCTAGAGGTGGCTATTGTATATTAGCTAGTACTCTGCTTATTTGGCATGGCTACCTTGCTATCCAAGGCCCTACTATCTAGAGGGCATTCTGAAGATGGTGTAGGTGAGTTTGCTTGCGCTACACCATATCTGTGGCATTCAAGTTTCCAACTATTGATGTATCTCTAACTGTTATTCCCTGCACACTTGGCAACTATTCTTCGAGATAAAGGGCATTTGAAAAGACCAAAACTGGGAAGAATAGTAACCTTTCGAAGTTTCAAGGTTGAGACACTTTTTTTAACATTCTCCCACTTGTGGAACACCTTATAAGAGCAAATGAAGTATTAACACCATTATTTAATTGCTAGGGGCCGAGAGGCTCATAGACTCTGAACACCATCTGAACTTCTCTGTGCTCATAGGTTTTGTCAGGGAATCTACAACATTTGTCAAAGTATCAACTTTCTCCAAGTTACCTTCCAATCCTCTACCATATCACAAACAAAATGGTACTCAACATCAATATGCTTAGTCCTTGAGTGGAAAGTAGGATTTTTTGCCAAATATATGACACTCTCACTGTCACAACAAATAGTAATCTTCCCTGCATCAAACCCAACATCAAAATGTAATCTCTTAAGCCAAATGGCTTCTTTACAAGCATGAGTTACTTCCATGTACTCAACTTCAGTAGTGGACAAAGTGACCACAGGTTGCCGCTTACTCATCCAACTAATAGCACCACCAAACATAGTGAACACATAAGCGCTGGTGGATCTTCTGCTGTCAATGTCACCTGCCCAATCTGAATCCACAAATCCATGATTACAAAGTGAATGCTAAGGTCATGTACTATAACCATGATAACATAAGGAATACTCAGAAGTACCCTACAAATATCTGAACACTATCTTCTTGCATCCTAATGTACCCATACATAATTAGTAATAAATTGACTAAGGACTCCCATTACTTGGGCAATGTCTGGTCTTGTACATACCATCGCATACATCAAACTACCAACTACATTGGCATAAGGAACTCTGCTCATATCCTCTGTCTCAAAATAAGACTTTGGACAATCTGCAATAGATAACTTTATCCTCATTGTAACAGGAACAATCAAAGGTTTGCAATCCACAAAGCAAATCTCTCCCCAGAATGTACTGAGCTGCCCCTCGATTTTTTATCTCAAATTGTGCTGACAATTGAGACTTCAAATCAAAAATCAAACTTTTACCATTCCCAATGAGTAACATATCATCGACATACAATGTAATAATGAGAATGCGATCATTGTGAAACTTGTAATAAACACAATGATCTGATTTTGATCTTTAAAATCCAATACTCAACATAAAGGCATAAAACTTATGGTACCACATCCTAGGAGACTATTTCAAACCATACACAGACTTTTTTAACTTGCAAACTAGATTTTATTTACCTTTCACCATGTAGTGCTCTAGCTGTGACATATAGGTTTCCTCCTCTGAGTCACCATGAAGGAATGTTGTCTCCACATCCATCTGTTCCACTTCTAGATCATACACTGTTGTAAGAGAGAACATGAACTGAATAGATGTCAGCATTGCAACAGGAGAGAAAATCTCACCATAGTCAATTCCCTCCACCTAAGAATACCCCTTCGCAACCAATATAGCCTTATATTTCTTAACATTGCCATCTACATCAAATTTATTTTTGAACACCCATTTGCATCCCACAGGTTTTCATCCTTCAAGAAAAGGCACCAAGTCCCAAGTATTACTCTTTTCCAAAGAAAACATCCCCTCTTCCATGGCTTCCTTCTAGGAACCTGCATCTTTCATACCCATAGCCTCTTTCATAGTTCTAGGCCTATCAGTGTTAGACATCAAAGCAAAAATACAACTGGAATCAAGTAATGAATAACCAAACCTATTAGGTTGTTGCCATATTCACATGGACCTCCTCAAGGATTGAGGATGAGGTTCTTCATTTTCTTATAAATTTTCAGAGCTACTAGAGCTCTCCTCATTATCAAGTCCAAGAGATGTTTTTGATTCAACTTTCTCAGGGTTGGAAGGAATCTGAACCACATCATCTTTCTTCTCTTCTTTCTCTGGCTGCAAGAGAACAGAAGAAGGATTGAGCTCTTTGAAGATCACACTTCTGCTATTCAGAACTCTCTCAGCCACTAGATCCCAAAGCTTGTACCCTTTCACACCAATGCCATAACCGATGAAGATACACTTCACAGCCTTATTCTCCAACTTGATGCAACTATAGTGATCTATGAAGCAGATGCAATTATAGTGATCTATGCCAAGTCACTTGCATGAGAAAGGAGTTTTTCTGAAGTCTTCAATGTATTTGTATGCCCAAGTGAGTTCAATCATGAACAATATCACTCAGTGATATATAAGTGCTTTAGTCAAATCATATGAGTTGGTGTATAAACTCATACGAGTTATACCTAACTTAATCATAGTTAGTGGTTTTCCTCACATGTGGAGAGACTAAGTCCTCTTGTTGAGTCATTAGTCGATGTGTTGATCTATCTTCAACACATCGCTACTATTTTAGAGGGAGGTGAAATCTTGAGCTATTCTCTTGGTTCCAATTTCGCCACCTTTCCTATTCTTGTGGAGACTTGTTCCTCAAGCTTCACCTATTTATACCAGTTCGGTTGTAAACCAATTAGCTCATTTTCAATACATTGCATTTGTGCTTAATTTCTGCTCCATGATTTTGGACTTTCACTCCCACATGGTATCAGAGCAAGTGGAATAGCATCAAATTTTTTGCTCGTTGATTATATACTTCCATTGTCGAATCTCTGCAACTTCTCTTGCACACTAGGCTCAATCCGGCCTTCTATCACTGCATATCGAGGAGGTAAAATTTTGTTTCAAAGCACATTTGAAATGAGTTTTTCTTTTATAGGTCATAATAATCATTGGAAGAGCTCATCAACTTGTTGTAAATATGTGCCTAAGTGGGTTGTCATTGATGTCAACATATCCTTATTGCCATTGGTGTCAACTGTATCCTATTTTGCTATCTGTATAGAAGACCAGACTGTTTAGGATATTGAGAAAATTAATGATAATCAATGCATGTGGATCATGTGGCTATGTAGAGGATTGTCAGAGGTTGTTCCAGTTAAGATTTGAGAAGTTCACATGAAGATTTGAAGGAGTTATGGCCACCTAAGTTTAACTGGTTCCTGCAATACTCAAGACAGACAGAGTGACATGAAAGAGGTCTAGATTGCTCTGGAAATATAAACTTGTGATCTACAGATCTGAAGGCATGTTTGGGAAGTCAATGTGTATCATCAACACTAGTGGTTTGTGGTTTGGAGGTCCACAAGTTATCCATCTAGTTCAAGACAATCATGGAAGAGAGTGTTCTTGAGGTTCCGGATGAAGATTCAATTGCTTCTGATAATTTGGTTTAGAATGGATGTTATTGGCGAATTCAATGTGCTTGTGGAGGTCTCTAGATTGTATGGCTACTATGTTAGAGGTCTACATTGAAGTTTGACCTTGTTGATTGAAGATTTCTTCTTGAGGTTGATGTTCTTCCCAGTCTTGGCCGACTGGATGTTCCTAGCCTATTACAGATGCCTTAAAAACATTTTTATGAAGCATGGAGTGGTTTTAGAAGCATATTCAAGTCTTAGTTGTGTTTGGTCGACAATGTGATGATCTGCGCCAAGTCTAGCCAACCTTGTTGATCATTCCAAGGTTGATGAAATATATAAATACTTGTTGAAGATATATTGAAATCATCCTTGTGCAAAATAGATAAAATCTGAAGAAAGAATCAGGAGCAGAGCAGAGAAGAAAAGGAGTGAGAGCAGTGTACAATGTGAAGAAGAGTTTGAGGCAAAGCAAAAGTTCTTGAGCATTCATTGAAACTGAATCAGGCATGAAGTAGATGTTATTTCTCAGTTAATTCTTTCTAAATAAATTCTATAGGTAGTGAGCCTCTCTTTTGAGCAGTGAGCTCTGGGCAGTGTGCCTGAAGGCATGTGCCTTCTATTTTACTAAGTACTTTTAATAGGGTACATATTTTGTGGGTTAACCCCCACCATGGTTTTTCCCTTAACTGGGTTTCCAAATCAAAATCTTGGTGTCAAGTGTGTTGATTATGTTTCTTCTCTTATGTTGTTGATTAATGCTTTAATGTTTATATCACTAATCTGATAGTAAGATAATAAAGAAGGTTAAAGGTAGAAAAGTTTTTGTGGGACAACTAATTTACCCCCCGTGCTCTCAGTTGTCTAGTTCCAACACGGCTCTCACCATAGTGAAGTCAAATCATAGCCCAAAAAGCCTCAACAGAGGCATTTTTCTGTGGTAGTCGTGCCTCACATAGAGGCCAATTTTTATTAAGGTTACGTGCCTCACATAGAGGCCAAACCCTGTGCTTATTGTGCCTGATATCATAGGCTGAATTCACCCCTCCAAGTTGTATTCTACAGAGCCTCCAAGAGGTCTGATCCTCTCCTCCTCATCACTGCCTCTTACTGCAGTATTGAAGCCACATCGCCACCTTTCTTTGTGGCATTTTTACCACATATCCTCAGTTGATGGGGTCCTCTCAGCCTTGAAGGCTTAAGCTATTTTGCCCATGCCAAAAGGTAGAGCAAAGGCCGCATTTCTGAGCAAGAAGGCAGAATGAAATCGGCTTTGAAAAGCTAGGCGGGCCATGGGAATTTGAAAGTGCTTTGGGAGGCACGTGAACAGCGATGACCATCAAATTCAAAGAGAGTATTTGCAACACTATTCATTGTATTTTATGCCAATTTTTCTGACATAAGATACTCGGGGGGTGACATAAGCAGAGAGGCACAAAAATTTTATTAATAAGGCCATGGTCATATGGGCTTTTCAGCCCTTGGTCACACAGGGGGCTTAACTTTTTCCCTATCAAGTTTTTATCCATATATGGATAATAGCAATTGTAAAGAAATGAGCATCACCATCAAACTATAGGACAATCAAGCTGATATAGTTGGAAGTTGTACACAGATTGAGTGAGATCAGCAAATGTATACAGAACAGGTAAATCAGTCATCAAGTGGAGCACACCATTGTATAACTATATTAGTTAAAACATTAATATACACTTTACCATTGCAAAAATGGTGGAGTGTCAGTGATCATTGTTCATCTACAAGAAGCAAAAAAAGAGGAACAACATGTATGTTCTCATTGCAAAGTTCAAATGGAGCAGCAAGGAAATGAGCCATAATATTTTCTCATATTGATTTCATCAAATAGTTTTTTTCACAATCAGTAAGATAAATGAAATGGAATAGCAGAGATATCATTTGACTACAATAAAAGTAAAATGGAGGTATTGTTTATGATGCATTCTTGTTCATGTAATAACCTTTATGCTGCTATAGAGACAAAAATTTAAACATCAAGAGCCGTGGCCCTATATGATATTAGAGAAAGCTTTTGTTTCTTTTTACATTTCTCAGAAAAATGGAGGAGCTTTCAACTATACAGAAGACAACAATACCCAAAATGAAAATAGGTTTTTATTTTGTAAATATTGCATTATTGATTAAGTTCTCTTTATACAGAAAGGACAAAATGCAAGTTAAAGTTGTGCTATGAGCCAGAGACTGCACTTTTTCAAAACCCCCTTATCGTATTTGCATGAGGATAAGTAGATACATAGGGGTATAGAAAGTTTCAAGTTCATATATAAAAGAGAAAAACACTCAGAGATATGAGCAAACCCGCAGCCTCTAATGAACAGTATAATCTTATTATCTCAATATACCAAAAATGATTGAAAAAGGCCCAAATGATGGTTGCAGGCAGTGACAGAGAGATCTTTTTCTTCACAGTAGTTAAACCCACTTTGGGGTTTTGTACGTAAAAATAGATACAAAGGAGAATAGCTTGATTTGAACTCATATAGAAAAAAAAGTTATAGAAATAGAGTAATGGAGAGATTCGAACACATAGACACAAGGAATGCTCAGAATTGGTAAGTGTATGGCCATAAACCTTTCACAAAACACTAAAATATAAGCAAATATTCTCAGATTTAAGCAAGAGAAAACTACAGAAAATGAGAAGACAAACAAAGTCGGTGAGCTTACCTTTGCTTCTAAGAGGATAAATGTTGGAATTTCCTCGTTTTGCTTTCATTTTTCTCTTAGATGACTTAGAAATATCATGGTGGTCCAAAACACAGAGACAATAGAGGAATAACAAAGAAAGAAAGATAAAAAAGGTGCATTAGATGAGCCACAGTCATAGCTTAAAAGGCCAAGATTTGAGTCAGAAGATGAAAGAAAATGGTATAAATCTATGATACCAATCTTACCTTATTACTTCCTATTGAAATCTTCAAAAGGATCCATGAAAACTTTGCATTTTTTGTGAAGAATCTTGGAAAATATGCTCAAAACAACAGAGAGATCGAGGGTTTCAGGCTTGAACCCTAATTCTCCATGGTGACTGGGTAGAGAGCCATTTCATCAAAACTCAAAATGCCAAATGAGCCTGAATAGTTAGGGCTTCGAATGTTTTGTCCTAGGGTTTCATATGCCCTAATTTCATTGTGATATTTCTGTCACATTGAATTATTAATGTTGCCTTGAGTAATACCCATCATGGTATATGGTGTTCATCTTACAAATGCCTAGTCCTCATAACTTAGAATATCAATGCTTGGGATTTATGCCTTCAAGGTTATTCGACCACCTTTAAAGATGAACCAAAACACATAGGTCATATGCCCTTAGAGACTATTTGCAGATCAAATGGAGGATAAGCCTTATAGGCTTTTATTTTTTCAAAACTATTTAGTATGCCTCCATATCTTATGTTTTTTATAGAAAATGAGATATCATAGAATGTATATACTTGGCAAAGTGCCACATATAGCCTTGTATTCTATTTTTTGTAAAAAAAAAATCAAATCGAGATCAAATCAGGAAAAAGATAAAACTGCAAATCCATGTAAAACAATATTTATAGCAATATCTTATAAATTGCTTTTAAATATTTGTTATTATGTATTTAAAGTAGAGAAAATCTAAGCTAGGATCTTCTTTTGAATTTGATTTTTCTTTTGGGCAAAATTGGACAAATTTGGGCATTTTGGAGCTTTTTCTGATCAGGTAATGCCTGATTTTGAGTGGATTTTGGTGGAACCACCTGAGGCATCATGTTGGCATCTTCTATTTTCAGTTTGGAGATATTTTAGAGTGGTTTTTGATAGCTTTTCTATGGATTCTGAAAATGATTTGGACGTAGGCTTTCAGAGTGATTTTTGGCAGTTTTCCTATTTTTTCCATCTTGGAAAAATTAGAGGATATATTTGAGAGGAAAACTTTATTTTTATTAGTTCTGATCATTTTGTTTCTTTCTCTCTTGTTCACTTGTAGAGAACATTGTAAACTTTTGTACTTAGTCTCATTTTACATACTCCTTTCAGATAAATAAGACAGCAGAATTCCTTTCCCATTTAGTTTTTTCTCATCTTGCAGTGTTGATTTGATGTTTCATTGTGATCACAGAAATCAGATCCTTGCTATGTCTCCTTATTGCAAGTTTGTATGTAGAAGTATTGTGTAATGCAAGCTGTCTATTGTGTTTAACTGTAAACCTTCAAACAAATTACTTATGTGTTACATGTGTCAAGTGGGATTGTGAAGGTAGATGTCTTAAGAGTTCGATTGTGAATAGAGGCATTATAAGTTAGAATCTTGTTTAATCATCCTTAGAAGTTAGTTTTGCATTTTAGTTATTCTCTATCCATTTTATTTAGAAATTATTTAGATTAGGAGAGAGCCAGCTCACTCTGGAGGTCCACTCCAAGTTTAGGAAACCCACAGGCCTAGGAGTGTTCCCATGTGTCAACAGGTATTTGGGTGCATACTTTGATTGACAATAGTTTTTGGCACACCTGGTGGGACTCTAGAATTGTTTTCAAAGAAGTTTTTAAGTCTTAAAGCTTATGTTCTAGTATATGCAGCAGTGTTCTAGCCTTTTGAGGTTTCACATAATATACCTGGCGACTCTATTTTTTCTGATCTTGCATGCAGAACTAGTGTATCCATCTTATGAAAACCAGATTCAGTCTAGCTTCGTTTGACTATCTGCAACTATCTCCACCAAGAAGAAGGGGTAGGGTAGTATGTAGAATAGTTGATTCATCAAGGAGGTCAAAATCCACACCTCTGAGACTTAGTCCTTCAACTCCAGCACAAAGAAGTAGGAGTCCAGTGCTGATAGTTCAAATTCCAGTAATGGCCAGGTAGTTCACATTTGCACCTTTTAATAGGGGCAGCCCATTGAATCTTAACCAACGCGATGATATTCCAGTTGCAGCCCTCAAAGGTCTGTCATATTTCACCAGAGAAGATCAGACTATAGCTATCGAACACATTCAAGATGTGGCAACGATGTGCTCGGTACATAATATTACCCAAGAGAACGTGGCAATCAGACTATTGGATGCTTCACTAAAAGGTAAGGCTTTACAATGGTTCAGAGGTCTTACAGAGAATTCAGTAGCAATATGGGACCAGCTAGGTGATGGATTGCATAACCATTTTGAAGACAATTCTGATCATCTATCATTGCTGGAGTAGTTGAGCACCATTAAAAAAGCCCCTCATGAGCACATGGCATATTTCAACTACCAATTTCAGAGGACTTGGGATAGGATTCCCGTAACGGTAAAGCCTTTACCGTGGCATGTTTTTTATTCTATCTTAAGGATTTAAATAGTGAAATTTCTATAATGATTCAGTCTATGGGTGGGTCTACCCTTCCTGATGCTTTTGAGATTGTTGTTAGAGAAGAAAATTGCCTTATTCAAGCAGGGAAAATAGCCCCAAGACCTCCTTTACCTATTTTTCCTGAAATCCAGCCATCTATGCCCATGGTCATACCTCCTTTGGTTGCTGTCATGCCAGTTCCAGCAATAGGATATCAAGCTACAGCTCAAGAAACCATTGTTCCAGCCTAATCTCAAGAATTTCAAGAGCTTAAAAACATATGAAAAAACTTTGGGAATGAGTTAGTAACTATCAAGAAGCAAGTGGGGTAGGAACATAGGCCTTATCAAGCCCCATATCAGTCTAATCAACCAAATAGGCCATCTTTTCAAGCTAATCCTTGGGGCCAAAGAAGAAATTACAACCCTAGAGCTTTCAAGTCCTATAATCCTAATGCTGCTAGCTCTTCAAAAGAGCTTGTCCCTGCTCAGAACAATATAGCACAAGAAACTGATTGGTGTTATCCATGTCACCAACCTCATAACCAAGTTGCATGTGCAAATGGTGTGAGGAATCAAGCTCTTATGGTGCAGAATAGCTATGGTGGTTTGGAAGGTACTGTGAATGAGAAGTTAGTCTAGCAAGATAACTCTGATGTTATCCTCAAGGTCAAAATTAGTTCAACACACCTGTTTCAGCCAACACAAAGTAAAAAAAAGGCTATTGATCTAGATCAGTAGGCTGCAAATGCACAACAATGGCCTACCAAGGACAAATTTTAGGCTTCTTCGTCACAAGTTACCCCCACAGCACAACCAAAGGTGAAAATTCTTCAAAGAAGTCAAATTGTACCTGGGAAAGATCAATCAAAAGTGAAAAGACAGCCTTTACAAAGGCAAAATCATGATGCTGCTGTTAAAGGACAGCAAAAGGTAAGTCATGTTTCCTTCAATGTTGTTGATCACCTTAATAAATCCTTTCTCAATATGATAATGATGGATGCACTACACATTCCTGGTCAAAAGGACTTATTACAAGAAGCTTTGGTTGAGCTTTCCATCTCTGAAGTTGCTAGCCAAGAAAAGGCTAAGGTGGTACTTGCAAATAGCCTGGAGACTAAGAATGAACAAGAAACTCATGAGGTAAAACCTCCTCCTTTTTATCTGAGTTTAATCATTGGAAATAAATTTGTACATAATTGCATGATAGATTTCAGGGAAAGCAGTTTTATCATGCCCAAGAGTCTAGCTGATACATTGGGTTTAGTTTATGAACCCCTTTCAAAGGGAGTAGTTTAGCTAGATGAATCTACTATTAATACTGCTAGAGTGATTAAAAACTTGCCCCTAACTTTGCATGCTTGTCCTAATTTTGCAATCCATTAGGACGTTCATATCATTGATCTACCACCTCACTTTGCTATCTGCCTTTCTAGGGACTTTACTGCCAAATTGGTTGGGTTTTTATCTTCTGATTAGTCCCGTTTATTTTTTAGAACAAGATATGGTACGAAAGTAAACATAAAATCTAAGCCTCTCCCCAAGGATCATGTTGAGCCATATGCCCCTAGCCTAATAAATGCTAACCTCTACATCACCCATGGGTAGGATGATCAATCCATGACCCTAGACCCCAGCACACCTACTAAAGAAATTAGTCTAGATGAGTTAGTAGCCAAGGATCATGAAGATGACCCTTTCTGTCACATTGATGAGGTAGGATTAGACATTTATATGATTCATGAACCTGATGCGATGATTCCAAATTTGGTCAAGGATCAAAGTTAGCCTAAACAACAAGAGAATCAGCTTTGGAAGCTGTACTTTAATGGATCGAGAAGTAAAATGGGTACTAGCGGAGGAGCTATGTTGGTTTCTCCTGAAGGAGACAATTATGATTCGGTATTGAGGTTTTGTAAGGACTCGCTTGATCCAAACTTGAATTTTCAAAAAAATTTACTTTATTAACAAGTTCTTATGAGAGATATCAAGACTTTGATTGAGTACTTAGGAAGAATTTCAGCCAAAATGGCCATATGTTCAAACGAAACATTAATTTCAGCCAAAAAGGGCCATATGTTCAAAACAGAACATTCTTAAGCCAACCCAGGCTCTTGTATCCTTTGGGCAAATAGGTTCATACAGAACCGGGTCAAATGGACCTTATCGCTACCTGATTCAGGTAGAACAAACAGTGGCCAAAAGGCCTAGTGATAAAACGGACCAATACTCTATCCAATATGGGATAAGTAAACACAATAGCCAACTGGGCTAAATAGGACAGGAATCATTATGCTCTGGCCAGAGACTTCTGACTCCCTCAGAACCAATATAGATTCATGAGTCACTTCCTTGGGACCACAATCTGCCCAGACACTGTGCTGAGGATGTCGACCAAGGAATACATAACATCAACTTGTACTCACCTCAGTTTACGGCAATGCCGGGTACAAGTAATCCACCCTGGGGATTCTTCTGAGTATTAGGAGAGTTCTTATGTTACCTAGATATCGAGGTTATGAAGTTGATTATTAAAGAGTACCTTATATCTGAGGGACCTGAGTACTGGGGGCATCCTTCGCCGTCTAGACTGCCTACATACCCTATATCCACAGGATCAAGGCCCTCTATGGATGCGATCTACATGATGAAAGCGAACATGTAGTTCAGTCTTGCACTATGTTTATGTAACTGTGGTTGGTACATAGTTCTTCGCTGACTGCCCATTCACTCAAGTGATGCAGAGATGGAATTCCTAAGAAACTAGTATTGCAAACACACCTCTCAGGAGTGTTTGGCATTTAAGTTTTCAAATGTGAATAATTTACCTATCACACATATTTTCCTGATGAGGTCTTCCCGTTGATCATCCTACAACAAATGTTGATAGTCTCATTTCTTTTTCTTAATCTTTTTAGTCAGGTATCCGAGGAGATTTTCCCTTCCTGCGGATTTAACTTAGACATGTTCCTTATTACTCCCCAACGATTTAGAGGGACGGTGCCCAGACGTCGTTGTTGTAGCTATGTTAGGTGTGAGGTACTTGGTTCAACGCAACGGCATTACCCGTAAATGTGACCCAGAGGTACTGTAAATACCGAACATTGCGATTTCTTTGAGTTTGGATGTTTCTTTACAAGGTTTACCTATCTAGCAAAGAGAAGAAAAACTTGCATAATCACTAACTAAGAAAATTGATAAAGGAACATAAAGATGCATGATAATTTTGCTTAGAAAATGTTTAATCCATTCTATCAATTCTCATTATAAAGAGGTTTAGATTTGGAAAAACAAGGAATATTGAGAACCTATTTTGTCATACATCAATAGACTTTATTCCAAGAGTGGATAATTGAGACATTTTCTTGCATGACCATTATAAGTTCATTTTCAAATTGAAACTAGTAAGAATTAAAAGATGTAACAAGAGATTCAAAATAGATTTAACAATACTAGTAAACTTCCATTATCAACAAACCTTTGGATATACTTGATCAAGGATAACAATGATTTCGAATACCTAAGAAATGGTAAAGGTTTTACGACTATTTTAAAGAACTTCCCAATTCCATGCATGACTGAAGCAAGATCATAATTTATAATACGATAACTCATCTATTTCAAAATACCTTTGTCTTCATGTTTGAGGAACCAAGTAATTTACTTACTTCATTCATTATTCTTTTTCCCTAGTAGATTTTAAGGTTGGTTTCAAATTAACTTAGTGTATGTAAATATTAATTTAAAATGACATTTGTTCTTGTATTTCAATTTCCAACCATTTCACATTTTGGTACTTAATCACCTAGATACTTAATCATAAAGGTCAACATAAGTCATTCTGCTTGTGTCATATATGGTCAAAAGTTAATTTCCAATTCATAGATAGTTGCATTTATAAAGTTGTCTTTTGTATTCTTGTTTGATTAGTGAGTTGTGTATGGAATTAGTGAGTGTCTAATTAGGTTTGTGTCAACACGGTTCACATGATTCCAAGGAAGAATCCTTGACATAACTCATCCATGTAACAATTGTATCAAGAAACTTAATGAAAGTTTTCAAAAATAGTTCAATTGTCAAAATATAGTAGTTATTACTCAAATAAATTCCAATTATCTAATTTAATAATTATTTTGACATGTACATGCTATTATTGATTTTATAAATAATATTATTTAAATATGAGACCATGTCTCACAAGGTAACTAAACAAGACTGATTATTAATTTGAAGCAATAAAACCTTTTATGAATAATTACATATGAACTCCATAAGATTAATAATATATTATTTATATATTTAGTAGTAAAACAAATTTATTGTTTAGTTTATAAATATTAATTCTTATTTTTAAGACTTAGGTTATATATTATTAATACTTATTTTTAATCTTGCAGGCGTTAAGTTACATTCCACAACCTCTGCCAGCGTGGGAGCTTTTGGAATAGGGTGCAAACATTCATCAGTCATAAAAAAAGAAAAAACTATCAAGCAAAAGCAATTGTCAATTGTAAAGCCAAAGTCCCTAACCTTGGCCAACGTCCTCACTGCCTATGCACTAAAAGACTTTATTTTGTATTTATGATGAATTAGACATGACTGACAGACAACTGAAGATTTTTCCAATGGTAAAGAAAAATGCAAGGAATAAATGAAGAAACTCCTAATATATCTAATCAACATTAGTACAAGTCTTAATTCCATTAGAAGGATGATGCATCACCTAGACTTCGAATAGCAATCTAAGTTAAAATAGCAAGTTTTGGTGCAGAGATAAAAGTAGAATATTCCTGTATGATAAACCAATATTCATGCAAATAAAATTGGCTTCCTTATCAAAGTATCTACAGGCTATAACCCAACAAAAGAAAGGTTGCAGGATATAAATTAATGAAAGGATGATTTTTGTCAGATATTATAGTTGATCCTAGTGAGTTAATAATTATGCAACTATCCTTTGTTGTCTTCCAATTGTTTCCAGTGAGGAATGACTTGAATTTTGTAATCATGTAGCACCTTGCATAAATTATGGTGTTATTAATGATCAATCCCTTGTGCCTCCTTCAGCTTATTTCATTCCATCAATTTTTTTGTTTTGGGTAGAATTCAAACCTCATATTCACAAGAACACAAAAACTATTAAGCTAGTTATAATTATTGTGGGAGTAACTGTGACTTTGGGTCTTTTGCTGATATTATATCTAATCTTTATACAGAAGACCAAAAGGTGGGACAACATATTTTCCTTTGTCGGTAGGGACAAACATAAGGGTAATTGTTTTAAAAACTAATACTATCTTATTTTGTTTATGTTTCTTATATTTCAAATCATTTTCTGAATACTTCCTATATATGGTTGGAGGGTTGCCAGAGTTGAAGAAAATGAAGGGAAATTCTTTTAGCTTAAGTGAGATTAAAAGTGCAACAAAAATTTTTGATCCCAACAATAAGATAGGAGAGGGTGGGTTTGGTGTAGTTTACAAGATACATTTATATGCACATAACATTTTAGCTGAGCTTATAAACAATCACTATAGCATGGATGAAATATTTAAAACATGCAAAATATAGTTACAATATTGCATATCAGGCAGACATGAAATACTTATTACGCAAATGTTGTAACATAAGATTTTTATGGGACAGGGCATACTACCAAGTGGAACGAAAGTGGCAATAAAGTAGTTGTCATACCTATCTAGCCAAGGAAATCATGAGTTTCTGGTTGAAGTTACCATAGTCTCTCTGCCAGCATCCTCTCTGCCAGGCAAGTGGAAAGCTTTGGCACAAGGTATGGATATCGATTTCTCCAACACTCCCTAATTCAGAGATGAGTGTGTCCTTCCATTCAATCAAGGCATTTTATAGAAAATTCCATGCATCCCCACTGTCTTTGTTTAATGCTAATGCCTCCTCCACTGTCTTAGTTTAAGGATAATGCTTCCTCCACTGTCTTTGTTTAAGGAAAATGCTTCCTCCGTTGTCTTTGTTTAAAGAAAATGCATCCTCCACTCACTAGTGGATTTGCACATCTTATCATCTATTTCTTATGTGTAATCCATTTTGTATTTTAAATGAATATTATTTTTTTAATATTAGTTTTTAAGATATTGAGTTGTGACAGGTTTGCTTTCAGCTGCACAAATAATGTAGTTGAATATGAAGCCCTGATTCATGGTCTAGAATGGGCTCGGAAAAGAGGTATAAAGTGTTTACAAGTTCATGGTGATTCTAAGTTATTTATAAATTAGGTTCAAAACTTGAATGTTACTAAAAATGACTTTCTCAAAAAGTACAAGCATCAGGTTTGGGATTTAATTGAAATTTTTTATGCTTTTAATCTGCTTTCAATTCCTGAAACTAAAATAAACATGCAGATAGGCTTGCTGCATTAGGGTCTCAATTTGAAATTCTGAATGAAATTCATAACATAGAGGTGTAGCCATATGTAAAAATGGTTATTAGACCATTTGTACCTAACAATAGTGTGCGTTGGTAGGTTTTTGACATCGATCAGCAGATTTTCAGTTTTCTGATTTCAGAAGTAGAATTTGCAGCTAATAATCAGCATAAGTGGCACCAGCAATATGACAACCAAATTGTACAACTGAAGTCTAATAATCTGTCTAAGGGACTACTAATATTAGAATCTATTTTTAACTTAGATGATTAGGTCAGAAAGGACAAATACAGCATGACTGTGAAGCAGGAAGACTATGAAGCAGTGGAGATATTCAAAGGTAAACTACTTAAGTTGGGAAAGGTATGCACTAAAGATGAACAACAAACTTTTATTCAGTTATGTCAAGAGTTTAGTGATTTTTTTGCATGGGAGTATAAAGATTTAAGAGGGTTTGATCCTAGTTTAGCTCAACATACCATTGAGTTAGAGCCCAACACCAAGCTTGTCAGGTAGAAACAATGGCCCCTTAATCCTAAACTTGAGCATATGATGAAAGCTGAGTTGAAAAAGTTAATTGAGAGTAGTATAATATTCCCTATAAAGCATACATCTTGGGTCTCCAACTTAGTACCAGTCAGAAAGAAGAATAGAGAGATTCAACTTTCTATTGACATCCATGATCTAAATAAATCTTCTTTAAAAAATCACTATCCTCTCCCTTCAATGGAACAAATTTTGCAAACTGTTTCTGGTTCTGACAGATTTTCTTTGTTAGATGGATATTCAGGCTATAACTAGATGTTGGTGAAGAAAGAAGACCAATATAAAACAATATTTACAACTAAGTGGGGTACCATGGCCTATAGGAAGATGTCTTTCGGTTTGTCCAATGCAGGGGCAACCTTTTAGAGGGTAATGGATATGGCCTTTCATGGCCTTATGAACAAAATAGTTCTAGTATATTTAGATGATATAACAATTTTTTCAAAAGATTCTAATGAACATTTTGATCATTTGAAGTAGATTTTCCAGAGATGCAGAGAGTTTCGAGTTTCTCTGAACTCGAAGAAATGTATATTTTCTATTCGTGAAGGTAAACTCTTGGGACATATTGTCTCAAACCATGGTATTTCCATTAACCCAAAAAGAGTTTCTGCAATTCTTGATTTACCATTGCCTACACACAAGAAATTAGGTTGTTGCCATATTCATGTGGACCTCCTCAAAGATTGAGGTTGAGGTTCTTCATCTTCTTATGAACTTTCAGAGCTACAAGAGCTCTCCTCATTATCAGGGCCAATAGATGTTTTTGATTCAACTTTCTTAGGGGTGGAAGGAATCTAAACCACATCATCTTTCTTCTCTTCTTTCTCTGGCTGCAAGTTAATAGAAGAAGGATTGAGCTCTTTGAAGATCACGCTTCTGCTATACAGAACTCTCTTAGCCACTGGATCCCAAAGCTTGTACCCTTTCACACCAATGCCATAACCGATGAAGATACACTTCACCACCTTATTCTCCAACTTAGAGCTCTTTTCCTTAGGCACATGTGCATATGCCTCACAACCAAATACTCAAATGTGTCTTAATGGAGGATTTTTACCAGACCATACCTCCATAGGTGTCTTATCACCGAGTGCTAATGTAGGAGACCTATTAAACAGGTAACAAGAAATAGCAACAACTTCAGCCCAGAACTTTTGTTCAAGACCAGCTCCACTTAGTGTAACATCCATGTTCTAAAAACATAGTAAAACTAGAAATTTACCATAGAGTAATTCAACAAGGTAAAAATGAGAGAAAATTTTTCTTTTATTTAACATATAATCAAGTGACAACAATTACAAGATTCTCTTACATATTACAATAAATCATATTATCTTTCTCAATTACAATATCTACATAAGTAAATCAATTACATAAACAAATTTGGTATAATTACTGCTTCTAAATATCTGACATCTTTATCACAATCCGTGGCATGTTTTCTTCTTGGAGAGAGAGAGAGTATCCTCCCAATGATTTACCTCTATCCACAGACCTGCAGTCTCCCACACATCTTCCACATGGGAAGTGGCCCTTCCCTTCACAAGGAATATAGACCAAAGGTGACCAGTGGTAATTTGCCTTCCCAAGTACATAGTGTTGAATCCTACACAACTTTATCAACCATACAACCCTAGATACCCTCTTGCTAAGTATGATTTCTGATAGTCTGTGCAATCCAAATAGAGTGAACTGACAATGCATGCAGAAAATGAATGCATTACTTTGGCCAAAGTTTCAATAACAATAATGTTCTTAGTGAACGTGGTCGTAGTGTTCACCCACCCCTACTCGACTTGGATACTGTCATATTCTCGTAGTTTATTCTCACCAACTATGATTTCATAGATGGTTTTTACATCTTGTCATCCTAATAGTCTTCTTGACTTAGATAAGTCCATATGACATAACTAACCATTTGGTTCATACTTGTCTCTAGGTTTTTTATAATAACCCTTAAATAATCCATTATATCAAAATAACCATATGTCATAACTTACAAGACAAAGGTTCATAAATGACCTTTGGTTCAACTCAACCAAGGTTAAGAATACAATGGTTCTATAATAGATAATAACTCCTATACAAAGAAGTATGAATACCTTCCTTAACATGATATCATTGACTATCATGATATACACCTATATACATTTCCCTACAAGGTCATTTACTAGTTAGACTTAGTCTATTCCATTGTATTTGATTCTCAAAGAGTATTAAAAATAAGAACGATAAATAGATAATAAAGAATCTCCTATAGACCTTATTTCGTCTACCACAATATTACTAATTTTACTATCATTCGATGGGATATACAATAGTTTTTTGAAGATTTCTAAGAGTAGAAGTCTCTTATGGATAAAAATGGTTTTCCCATACACAATAGACTAAACCAAGAATTGATTTAAAATGATAATAACATAGCCTAATGCTTAAACCATTTTACTCATAGTTACTAAGATTACCTATCAAGTTTTATTTACACTATTTTCATCGATAGTCAAATACATAACTAACTTATGACTAAATCATCGACTTGCTTCATAATGATAACTCATTCCATAAAGTGACTGGTTTTCTAGGCACATGAAACTATGATATCATTTTTCGAGTAAGCGATTGTCAAAGTCATTTGGTTCTCCATACGATAGTTCGACATGTATAATAGTTTTAAAACAATAAGTACAATGTCAGCCCTATGTGATAATGAAAGAGATTTCGTTGTTATTGTTGGATCGGCCTTTGCAGGATAAATTGATGCTCTCTGGTTTCCACTAAGTTGATTATACAGTTCTACAATGACTTAATATTCTATTCGACACAGTCAACTCTTCTTATTGAACAAATACATAATGAACTTAAGGAATAATCCATTCTAGTATCAACAATTTTCCTTAACAAAGCAATACAGGGGACTTAATAAACATTCAAATTTCTATTGCCTTTTAATGCATAAATTACAGGAGTATTACTTGGTAGCAGCGGTCTAAGCTGAGAAATATTTGTAAATAAAAATACTTCTATGGTCTCCCAAGACAATCCACGTTATCTTCTTCCTCTCACTGGTTATCACTCTGCTCACTGTGAACTCTCTACCAAAGCATCCCCCTTCCAATGATAATGATTATGCAAATAACATATCACTCCATGATCATGCCATCAACTCAGCTAAGTCGTGGCTATAAAGACTTAGCATAACTCATAATGAGTTGCCCAATATTCATTCCCCACTCTTTGTAGTTTGAAAGCACATTGAATACACAACAATTCACCTGATGATTCGGTTACAACCGATATCTATTAAGTTCCAAAGCTCAACAAATGTCGATGGGAGAACGTCCTTCAATGGGAGCTCAGCAAATTTGGTTAGAATTACCACCACTACTCCTCTTCCATAGAGGCCGACAAGACATTTAAACCATCGTTTGATCATTTATTAATCACATAGAGTGATTCGATCCATCACTCATTACAATGAAGGCACTCCTATTAGTAAGCCTATGATTGCTCAAGTGAGTAAGTATTAATATCAATCATGAGGTATTATCCTCAAATTGATGATTACATATATATTTGTTTATATAAATAAATATGGTTCAACATGGCACCTATCCTATGTGATAGTTTATGCCTTGATCAAAATTTGATAATAATAATAAATTGAAAGACTTACAAATACTATGGAAGGGTCGAGCTTGTCTCCCCTACATAGTCTTGTTAAATCACGTCAACTTGTCTTGACGAGATCGTCATTTGACATTAAATGTCATTAATAAAACCTTAAATGACTCAAAGATAATAACACAACCATTTTGTGACAATGACGTCATAATATTTATGTTAATTGTAAATGGTCATAGTTCTACTCAGAAGACGTCGTTTACTTTACAAATGACTATGTCAACACACAAATGACTTGACTTAGAAAAGAATGAAGATATCAACTTCCTATCGACTAGATTCAAAACTATACTGACAAAACATACCTTACCTCTATTGACACTAGTTCACATTTTCGTTAAACACTCATACTCATTTTGGCAAATAATCACGCGTAACCCAAGGTCTATATCTCTCTCCTTGAAAGATACTCTCTCTCTCTCTCTCTCTCTCTCTCTCTCTCTCTCTCTCTCTCTCTCTCTCTCTCTCTCTCTTTTCTCTAAGAGTCATCTAAAAAAACCTATAATCCTGTATAAAACTTGAAATCAATAGATTACAATCAATGTATCATTATTCAAATCATAAACCAAATTATCATAATACAATTATTGAATCAATAATAGCATATTCATTTCAATAATTCCATAAATGACATTCAATAGAATCTATGTCTTTCCTTGACATTAATCTACACATCAAAATAGATTTACTTATATCCAAGTAAAAGTAAAAACTATTAGCAAGACAAAAATTGGGGATGTAACATATCCTTCCCCTAAAGATTCATCGTCCTTGATGATATAAAGTATCAAAATGTAACTAAAAAGCAAGTTCATTGTTTTCAACTGATAACAGTATTAAATAAATGAGGAAACTTCTGATAAAATTCATGGTAATCCTCCCATGTAGAATTTTCCTCAACATATTAGTTGCACTGGACCTTGCACTGCAAGACCTCTCTGTTACGCAAGCAGACCTTACGTGTTTCTAACACTTTGAGTGGCTTGATCGTGACCACCCCTAGATCCTGCATCTTTAAGGAATTCCAATTTAAAATATGATTATCACCCACAATATATTTCTTTAAATAAGAAACATGAAAAATATTGTGCATTTTAGACAAAGTTGGTGATAGAACAATTCTGTAGGCAACTGGATTGACGACTTCAAGTACTTCAAAGGGTCCCACATAACGATGAGCTAGCTTAGAAGACTTCCCAAACTTAATAGAACTTTTCTGAGGTTTGACTCTTAAGAGAACTTTCTCTCCAATAGAGAATTGTCTCGGTAATCGCTTTGCATCCGCATAACTCCTTTGTCTATCATTGGCTTCTGCCATTCTTTCTCTGATCAACTTAACTTTCTCTTGCATTTCAACTACCATTTCTAGTCTGATGCTAATCCTATCTTCTAGTTTATCTCAACTTATAGGATTTAGACATCTTCTTCCTTACAATGCTTCAAATGGCACCATCTTAATAGCGGAGTGATAGGAATTGTTGTATGCAAATTCCACAAGTGGTAAGTATCCCTCCCACTTCTATTGCTGATCCATGCAATACATTCACAACAAATCTTCCAAAACCTGGTCAACTCTCTCAATTTGCCCATCGGTTTTAGGATGATAAGCTATACTCACATTGAGTTTAGTCCCTAGCATAGAGAACAAGGTTTGCCAAAACCTTGATGTTATACATGCATCTCTATTTGAGATAATATTTTCAGGGAACCCATGCAATATAAACACCTCTTGCATAAATTTGTGAGCTAACACTGGTGCTCCATCAGTCAAATTCCCTGGTATGAAACATGCTACCTTTGTGAGTTTATCAACCACAACTAAAATGGCATCATGTCTATTCCTAGACATAGAAAGACCTTGAACAAAATCCATACTTATAACTTGCCATTTCCACTCTGGTACATCATGTGGGTACAACAATCCTATAGGGTGTTGATGTTCTTCTTTTACCCTCTGGCATTCTAAATAGATTGCTACAAATCTTAAAGCATCAATCTTCACTCCTTTCAAAAAATAAAGAGGTTTAACATCCACTAGAAGTTTGGTCACTCCTGGATGTCCAAAATATGGTGCAGTATGAACTTCTTTCCATACTAAATCCCTAAATCCAGCTGAACTAGGAACATTCATTCTACCTCTAAACCTCAATAGTCCATCAGACTCAAACAAAAACCCATCATACCTTGGATCTCTAGGATTATCCTCTAGAGCCTGCTTAACCTACTTATAATAATCATCACCAGATAAATTTTGTAACACCAAATCTTGGAAATTTCCACGAATAGAAACAATAGAAGATATATGTCTTCTATGACTCAAAGCATCAAATACTCTATTCTATTTTCCTTTGATGTAGTTTATCTCAAAGTCATAGTTAGATATCAATTATAATCATCTCTTTTGTCAAGCATTTAGATGTGGTTGAGAGAAAATATACCTAAAACTTTGATGGTATGTTTTAAGTACAAAAGATTTCCCCAACAAATAGTGTCTCCACATTTTTAAAACATGAGTTACTGCTGCCAATTCCAGATCATGTGGTGCATAATTTTTCTCATAGGATTTCAATTTCCTTGACTCATATGCTATAAATCTCCCATCTTGTATAAGCACTCCTCCTAATCCTTCTCCCAAGGCATCTGTAATTACCTCAAATTGTCCTTTGGGGTCATGAACTTTCAAAATTGGAGCTGAAGTTAACTTTTCCTTTAAGAGATCAAATGCATCCTGACATTTGTCTGTCCATTCAAATCTCTTTCCTTTCCTTTGTAGGGAAGTGATTGGACTAGAAATACTAGAGAAATTTAGAACAAACTTTCTATAATAGCCAGCCAGACCCATAAAACTATTCACTTCATGCACATTTATGGGTACAAGCCAATCTAGAATAGCTGTGATTTTTTTAGGATCCATAGATATTCTATTAGCAGATATAATATGCCCTAGATATTGAATCTCCTTCTGGAAGAATGTACACTTTGATAGTTTTCCATATAAGTTATGTTCCCTTAATCATTGCGAAACCAATTACAAATGCCGATGATCTTCTTCATTCTTAGAGTAAATGAGTATGTCATCCAAAAGGACTAGAACAAACTTGTCTAAACAATCTCTGAATACACTGTTCATGAGATTCATGAATGTGGTAGGGGCATTTGTCAAAACAAATGGCAACGCTATGAACTCATAGTTCCCATATCTAGTTCTCAAAGCTATCTTATGAATATCCTCATCTTTCAGTCTTAACTGATGATATCCTAATCGCAAATCAATCTTTGAAAATATAGTAGCTCCACACATTTGATCAAAGAGATCATCAATACATGGGAAAGGATATTTTTTCTTTACCATTGCTTTATCAAGCATACGATAATCTATACATAACCGAAGGGTTCCATCCTTCTTCTTAACAAAAATAACTAGAGCACCCCAAGGTGAAACACTGGGTCTGATCAAACCTTTTGCTAACAATTCTTGTAATTGGGCTTTCAATTCCATTAACTCCGTACTTGTCATATGGTAGGGTGCTTTTGATATAGTCTTAGATCCTAGTTTAATATCATTTGCAAAATCAAAAACCCTCTTGGGAGGCAATCCTAGAAGTTCTTTTGGAAACACATCCTGAAAATCCTAAAGTAAGGGATACTTTTCTCCAAAAGTTGGAAGTTCTTCTATATACACTAACTTATTGTCTCATATTATTTCAAGTTGTGGAGTTCCTCACATACAACAGTGATAAAGACTTATTTGTAGAATTTTACAGGTAAATTCCTCAGAAATACTACAAGTTCGTTAACATTTCTTTCATCAATTATGCCGAGAAAAGATAATTTAATTTGTTTCTTTCTTAGCTCTATGTACCATGCAATTGGTTTTCTTCTTACACATCTTTCTTAAACTGCATGGGAGAAACCACCTCATGAAAACCACTCTACTTAAATATCATCCACTTCAATGGTCAAATAGTCAACAACAATTTTACACCTCATTCAAAATAAAAAGTGGTAAATATTTGTCCTATTTTATTGGCCAAAATTGACCTTTGACTATTGAAGTAGATGATATTTAACAATAGCTCAGGTAAACAGCTGGCATGTTGTGTGCCGACTATTTACAGTAAATTTCAACCTCTGAATTTGTCAACACAAAGCATAGACAGTTTCAGTCGACATGCATCTACAACCTATTTAAACAATGAAGAGTAAACATTCATGGAAAAGGTTTGAAATCCCATATAATATTTTGTTTATTTTTTTAGTTGTTGGTGCAAACCTACCTTTTATCCTGCTTTCCTGTCCTATATATAACTGCAAACAAAACATTCAGATGACCTATGTGCAAGTTGATGGCAATTATGGTTTTAGCTAAAATAGTTGGTAGTATGACCATTGTTGAAACTGGTTTTAAAATTCCGTCAGTGCATTTGCCACAATTTTGTGATTAATGTAAACATTTCAAAGGTTTGTGAGATAAAATCAAAGCTGCAATAAGTGCTTGCTTTTGTTGCATAGTAATTCAGAGGTTTGTGAGATAAAATCAGAGTTGCAATAAGTTCTTGCTTTTGTTCCATAGTAACTTAATCATTTGAAGTGTGACAATTTTTTAAAATTGTACATTAAATTCTGCAAACATACTCAGTTTTTCTTGCTTTTGTTACATAGTAACCTAACCATTTGAAGTGTGACATTTTTTTAAAATTGTACATTAAATTGTGCAAACATACTGAGTTTTTCAAGCATTTGATGACTTGAGAATGTTCTGCTCCTCATAGTTGAGTTGCAACAACATCCATGGTGACTACGTCATTGATGGTTTGAATGAGATCTACATCTTAGTAGAGAGTTTATAGAAGATTCAAGCACTGGAACCTGTTGTGACATGGTCCAACATCGCCCCGTCAAGCGTGGGGACCCCTGAATTTGGTGTTTTTGTCTGTGGTCTTGGTCAGAGTTTCTTGTCTGGGCAAGGCAGTTTGTAGGTGTCATTAGGGTACATTGTAATCCATTTATTGGTTGGTAAAATACTTGCAATGCATGGATACCCTAACTTTACATGGAGCGCACTCATGTCAAATGCTCACACTGGCAGACGTTTTCAGTCACCCTGCAGCACATTATTGCATAGCATGCCCGCTCCCCCCTAGATCTCCGCCTAAGCGGACTTCATTTACCTTCCGGCATTACTGTTGATTCCCTATTCTCTTAGCAAGCTAAATGACCGCTTGAGAAGATTTTCATGATTTGTTGGGAACTCTACATGTTTTGAGTTAGTCTCCGGTGGGCTTAAGTGACCGTTTGCCCAGGGTGTCTGTTGCATAGCGTGGTTATTAATGCCCCTTTGGCAGATCTTCTAGGCATCACGTAAACGTTCTATTCTCAGCATCACGTCTGGTGTAAGGCATAACGTCCACTCCAGGTTGATCATTTGGGCTCTTGGCAACAGTTAAATGCTTGGTGAGCATTTCTCAAATCATACAAGACACCCTCGTAAATACATGGAGGGATGGACTTTTAAGAGTCCACTGCAAATCCTGCATTGTGCACATTGAAACAAAAAGACCGCCAGGATGGAGCTAAATCTTAAGTTTGCAATATGCTTTTTGGCCAAGTGTGGTAAAGATTTCAAACATTTGCTCTGACTCGCTGTAATACCGTTGCCTCTCTGGTAATCATGAAGATTCTGATTGAAGGTATCATTCAATGATCTTGTGCAGAACGACTATGTTCTATTCTTAGCATATAATTAAATAGGCACTGCACTCTTAATAACGCATAGATAGCAAATTAATTAGGATTCCTGGCAGGCATTTTGAGACACGTAGCTCTTTTGAGTATTAGCTTGTCCTATTCTTAGACCCACGATTAATTCAGGTAATATCATTTATTCTGTACAAGAAGTGGAACGCATTGTTTGTGTTGGAAAAATCTTTTGGATATTTATCAAGCGACAGTGCCAACTTTCTGAGCATGTGTGGTATGCACTGTCCTCTAGAGAAAACAATATCGCTGTGTGGGATGATAGGGATTTGAGGGTGTTTTATCATTTAATCTAACAGTGAGCTTCATCGGTATTTAGAAACCTGACTACGTTCATGAGTTTTGTCTACAGGAGGAGATCCTTATGAGGTCTTTTTGAATAGGTGCTTGGACGTTGAACTAGTTAGTATTGCATAATCTACCCGGTGTTCTCAAAGCTTCTTGAGTGCGGGTTTAAGAGTGTCTTCCTGGTTGAAGTCTTCAAAAGTTTAAGAAAGATCACCTTCTATTGCTTGGAAATCGACCTCCCCTCCATTAAAGCACATAAGGGATTACAGCACATGATTATTGCAGGTCCATTAGGAGATCAGATTTGACAGGGGCAAATAGGAACTAAGTGTGTTGGTGAGACATTTGGACATTTTGTTCTCACGGGAGTCGCATTATTGTTTTTTCTTTAGTAGAGGGGTGAGATAAATTGAAATCTTGCATTCAAATAATCCTGCATGTATTAAATGTAGGTTTTGTTACTATTATGTTGTTACTAAATGTCATTTTCGAGATTTTTCACATAAGGCAGTTGTGCAGGTGAAGGATGAGTGCGAAGGATAGACAAGCATTAATGAGGAGTGACATGAAGGAAACGTGGCTAGAAACAAAAATCACTTCGAAGTGGTGAAACCTCTGTGACACTAATCTGGGGAAGAGCAATATGGAAGAGATTCGGCAAAATTTGCACAAACCCAATCCTTCAGATCTAATTGGGCGAATGTTGAAGAATGGGATTGTACAAGCTGCTTGTTTCCCACCAACAATGCTGTGTCCAGAACTGATGTTAGAATGCGCCAAGCATTATAATCATGAAAAGAGATGTATTATGACTAGAGAGGGCAAAGTACTTGCTTATCTGAGAAAGGAGGCGATCACGGAAGCTTTTGACATCCCCTCATACAAAACTACTACATTCTGCGACAAGGAGTCTGCTTTGCAACTTTATTTGGCTGGACCTAAGAAATGTATGGAGGTGATAAACAACAGCTGGTTGGTGCAACCAAGGCCACATGTGAGTAAGGTGCCTAAAAAGCTTCACAAGTCTGACTTTCATCAAGAAATCAACTATATGGTTGTGTTTTTGAACTGCATCATGGGCTGCCCACAATCGGCAAATTTCGAGCCCTAGATGTTCTTCTTCATTGAAGAAATTATAAGTGGAAAAAGAATGATAGATTGGGCTAAAATGATCAGCAGCAACATCGATGATCAATTGAAGGGTTTACAGGAAACTAAAACATTTTACGTGAGCTCATATATTATATATATGCTTGCCAGAAGCGAGAGATATCCAGGATTGAACTGCAAGGGGAGAGTTGGAAACGGAGAAGGACAATTCAAGGTTTATGATTGCTATCCTCAACTACACTTACAGGCTATATCCCATTATAGAAGGTTTAATGATGCCTTTTCCATGCATATTGTTAGATTGTTACAAGGTAGCACATGCAAGAGATTGTTGAAGGAGGCCATGGACTTCATGGCAAAATACGAAAAGTGGTTTATTCAGTTTCTCAGATTCACATACATCCGTGTGGAGGGCTTCTCATCATTGCCTTACAGATTGCCTAGATACCCCACTGATAGAATGGTGTTGTTGGAAGTAACACGATAGCTGGTTGCATTTCACAGAGTCCAGAGAAAGAGGAAAAAGACCGCAACAAAGTTTCCAATCAGCATCGAGAGGCTCGAGGCTTGCATGCCATTACAAGCTGTTGAAAATTTACAGATAGAGTTGCAGGCTTACAACTTGGTATGCCACAATGATGCATGCAGTAACTTTGATCCATTTGGCACAGTCAGATAGAAATTTGGGAGCAAATACGAGCACAAACTGCAGCTCGAGGGTCATTGGATAGATACATATGATGACATAGAAATAAGAAAGAAAAGTTTCTACCGATTGTCTTTGGATTTGGTCAGATCAACAAGAGTGATCAACATTCCAGATCAGCTTGAGGAGAATCACAAAAGACTTTCACAATGTTCGTATGAAGAGAAAAGAGACAGGCCCTTCACCATCAATTGGTCAGAGCAGGAGGCCACATGCAATGATGATTTGATGATGCCAATTGTATCACATACAAGAAAGTATGTAGACTTCTAGATTCGTAGACTTCAGGAGAAGAATGTCCAATTGACTTACAACTTGATGGGAGGAATTAGTGTACATCAGTCCAAGGATACTTCAAGTGGTGGGTCATCCAATAATTCCAATGGTTCATAGGGTGAAGGTGATGATCTGCATGAGGGTATTCAGCCAAGTAAGAAGGTAAAGACTAATGATCAGCAGGCAGTTAGTGCATTTTCAAGATAGGACGGTAATAATATAATAAATATTGATGAAGATGAAGTGAGACATGATGAGCAGACAGCCCTTAAAATCCAAGATGATCAGGGAAACAAACAAGGTAATCAAATTGGTGAAGTAGTGTCAAAATCAGCTAAGGAACAAGAAGTGGTCATGATAGAAACAGAAGCTGAAAATCAAGATGACAAAGAGTTGTATGAGTTTGATGAGGAGACTCTTCCCACTGTTCAGCATAAGGGAGTTCAAGAAGAAAGTCAGAGGAACTTGTCTGATCTGCCTGAGTTGTTAAGAGATCGAGTCAAGGAAAAGTCTGTTATTGAAAGGGAACCCATACTAAGTTTGGAAGACTTGCTGAGCAGGGCCAAAACTGATAATGGAAAGTAGAAAATTACTAAATTCTCGAAGATCACAAGAGGCAGGTCGGGGTCAAGGCAAGTGCATATTGCTGTCCCAAAAATCAGCAAAGAGGTAGATGATGGCTTTCTGAGTGCATATGACATCAATACTTTTGATTTGGGACCAGCCACAATAGAGCAGGAGATAGAAGAGTTGGAAGATTTAGTTTCTATCATCAAAGAAAGGCTACAGAAGGAACAAGAATAGAGGATTCAGTTAGAGAAGGATAACTTGGCATTTTGGCATTATATTCAGTAGTTAATGAGGCCACTAAGCCAAGCTGAAGATATGGTTGCACCTCCGGCATTGCTCTCGCAGGAGTCTGTGGTTCATTCAGAAGAACTGAGGTCCTCTTCTCAAGTATTGCAGGACTGGGCAGCAAATTTCAAGATCAAGGCTCATAGGTTCCTAAATGAGATTGTGAAGCTGTACAAGGAGGCTGGTTCAACATTCGATAAAGTTCAGAATATTCTAATTACTTGTGCAGAATTTAGAAATGTAAGGGAGGAAGTTATGCCTCAGTTGAAAAGGCTGATTTATACTCCAAGTGCCACATTGTTGGATGAAGGGGTGATTGAACAGGGTCCAACATATAATTTCCATTCTTGGTATTGTGCACTCATCATAAAGTAGCAAGTTCTAGGAAAGGTTGAGAGTGACTACACTCGAACAAGAGAGGTACTTCAGGAAATGCAAAACAAAATACTTGTTTTCGTAAACAGGGTAGTTGATTCCAATGGAGAGATTGATGAATACTTGCTGAAAGAGAAGATGCATGGAAAGTATTTTTGGCATACACAGGCTATTTCGAGGGAGTTGTTGGATGAAATTTGCACATTTTCCACTTTCATGGGCACGTTTCAGACATCCATGGCTGGTTCAGAAATGACAGTTGTCAAATGTACAGAAGAGCTACAAATCATAGAGGGCACCATTCAGACTCTGCCAAGTGTCCCTATGGAGGAGGTTACACGTGTCATCGCTAGATTTGTGGAGTTTACCGCAAAAAGGAAAGGTCATAAATGAGGGTATTCCACTTGGTGCATCATTAATGCAAGGTCCAATTTTAGTAAATTTTGTAACCACTTGCCTGTGTGGCATAATACGGGCCCTCGATTTAAAGTTTTAATGGCCATCCATTGAGTTTTGGGGCCTATATAAACCCATTTTGCTCTCATTTGTAAAGGGGGAATGCTCTGAGAAATTGTTGCTCAAGACTCTGCTGAAATAAATACAAATTCATTGCTAAAATTTTCATGGTGATTTGTGTTGTTTCAAATGAATGCATGGTTTCTAAGTGTTCACTCATAGAATAAGATCCATTTAGTTTGTTTTCAGCAATTTAGTTTTATGTTTTATGGAAGTTGTTGTTGCTGATTCATGTTTAGTGTCTCCATAGTTCATACCATTTACAATTTGTCGATGGCAGATTGTAGTGCATGGTTAGTTTGAACATCATCTGAGCTTAACTTCAATTACTTTGTGTATGGAAGTAATCTAAAAATCTTACTTTACCCTTAGAAGATAGCACCACTTTTGTGTAGTTGTTACCTTATGGCGAAGCAAAGTGTGGTTGAGATTCCGGTGAATCAGTGGTGATTGCTTGCATTTAGATTAGAGCCTTCTAAACTCATTTCCTTTTGCATTTTGTTTAAAATCTTGTTAGATTTAGATTCGAGAGCTTCCATTGTCATATCTTAAGTTATCAAATTGGTAGACCTTCAAAGAAGCTATGTTACATGTTATCCAAGAGAAACAAGTTTCCTATTGTTGAGCATTTACATAAGTCCCTTTGTGTCAAATAGTAATTCGCATCCTACTGCTAAGTTATGCCAAGTCGGAACACAAAAAGTAACTAATCAAGAACCTTGGAGTCTACTCATCTGATCACTTAGCTTAGCATTTGAGGGATTTTTTTCAAGAGAGGATAGAGTACACCAGTATTTTATTCTACATTGTATGTGCAAGGAAAACACATCAACAGAATTGGCGCTAGAAGGAGGGCCTCTCTTGGAATACAAAGTTAGACACACTGGAGTGCATTGTTTCTTTTTCACCTAAAAAACACCAGAGGATTCTAAGGTCTACACCACAAACTTCAAAGGAGTTGATTGAGTTTAATTCCAAAGCCAACCACAATAAAAAGACAAATTCATCAAGTGAAGGATCACCTAGCGTAAGGGTCATTGTAGATTTGTTTCAAACTCCACCACAAAATACAAGAATCGCTCAAGCAATTAATACACAAGGAATTACGCAAACGGTTCCAGTGCAACAAGCAAACTTTCCAATGGCTTGGCTTCCGGCAAATGCTTCTCCCCTTGCTGCTTTCACGAATTACCATGAAATGCCCAAGAGTCCTAAACAATTCTGCTCTAAATTTCAGGTTAGTGATGTGAATAGGACAGCAAAGGAACATATTAAGATTTTTGAGGATACTCTTTGAAATAGAAGAATTGAGCATGAGGATGTAGCATGTAGATTGTTTCCTTATTCACTGGGTGAAGATGCATACATTTGGTACGTTCATCTACCTACAGGTTCCGTTAATAGTTGGCAGATACTGAAAAACACCTTTCTAGAAAATTTTAGGATTCCCATCACTCCATTAGAGCTCTACAAACAGTTTGTTGATGTCAAGAGGCAAGACCATGAACCTATCAGTTCTTTCAATAATCATTTTCATAAGGCTTATACAAGGTTGCAAGCTCCGTATAATGTTGATGATGCAATGGCAAGGGAAGTATATTATGCAGCACTAGACTGCCTTACTTCCATGTTTGTGAAGAGAGCAACTGTACCTCCAACTACTTTAATGGAGGCCTATGCTAAGGTTGTCAAAGTGAATACTGACTTGGGCATGAATACTCAAGGACCACTTAATCATATAGGACATCTAGCTATGCCAAATTAGATTCAAGGAATCAACCAAGCTTTGACACAGCATACTCCTGTAATGAATCCAATTCCAGCACCTAGCAATCAGATGGTGTTGCATCCAGGAACACCCATTTCACAAGCTTCATCAGTGCAACCTGTGTACTTACAAGGGTCTTCATCCTCTACAAGGATTCAAGAAGAGAAGGATGAAATGAAAGAGTTAATTGATCAAGTGAAGAGATTATCCACTGAAGTTACCCATCTGAGAAATCAAAATAATCATTTACAAAATATGCAAAGGAGTTTTCAAGGAAATCAGAGGGACCAGGGAAATCACAATGGATATCAAGGAAATTAGAGAGACCAAGGAAATTATCAAGGTTATAATCAAGGATTCCGAGGGACAAATCAAGGATTCCAAAGACAAAACAAAACATGGAATACATCTCCAAACAATGGAAATGTTCCCTCTCCATTGGAAAACAGTTCAAATTCAGATTCTAGACCAGCAGACAAGGTGTTCTTAGCTGAAGCAGCTTTATCAAGTTGGTGTCGATTGCATAACACAAATCAACATTCTGAGTTGCAGTGTACAGAGTTTAGAATAGCTGCTGATATATTTCAAAAGGAGATGCAAAACATGCAAGCTCAAGATGCTCCTCAAGCAATGACAGGATATGAGATTGTTCCTACAACAAGGTATGATCAAGCCTTGATCATTGAAGACTTCACATTTCCTCCTGTGATGGATTATGATGCAATGGAATATAATGGAAGGTTCCCTCCAGCATCTGCAAATGGACCAATTGAAAATTTAGATTATTACTCTCCATTCAGTAATGACTTTCAAGCTGAAGTAGCAGGGGAAGTACAAGCATTTCAACAATTAGCTGGGAATCCACCCCTAAAAGTCTATCAAAGAAATCATCGAGTACAAGATCCATTAACCTCTTCAGTTCCTCCAAACAATTTTCAAACTCCACCAAATCCAAATGCTAGTAATAATCCAAATTTTCCAAAGGATTCACCAGAGTATAGACAAAGGGATGCTGCTCAAAGAACCACTCCAACGCGAGAAGTTCAGCCACGAGACAATCCACAAGGAGCCAATCTTTCACGAGATGGCCCTGCAACAAATGATGGATTGAAACGTCTAAGTTTAATTGTTATTGAATAATTCAAGAAAGTGAAAGTGAGCATGCCTTTGGTTGAAATGATGAGAATCCCTGAGATTAGAAACACAATTTTAAATAGCTTAAATGATACATCTATTCCAAGGAATGCTACGGCAAGCCCTTCTAACTCATCCCATGCTCAGAATGCACATGTTGTGGAAAGTGTGCCAAAGGGTGTTTCTCCATATATGAATTCAGTATGTATAGCCCAAGACCCTACAAAGGATATATAAGAAGGAAGTATGAAGGATATAAAAGAAGGAAGTATTGTTAAAAGTGAAAAGATCATCAAA
Organism: Cunninghamia lanceolata; assembly: GCA_027924645.1. Classification (NCBI taxonomy): domain Eukaryota; kingdom Viridiplantae; phylum Streptophyta; class Pinopsida; order Cupressales; family Cupressaceae; genus Cunninghamia; species Cunninghamia lanceolata. The sequence goes on along the minus strand of BSBN01000112.1, from coordinate 15,078,289 downwards.
AATGAAAGGATTGCAAAAGATCAAATCTCCCGGTCAAATGATGTGGAAAAGAACGCACATTCCAAGTTACCAAATGAAAAGACTGTAGTTTTCTATCAAGGAAGAGATGAGCTTGCCCCATTCCTATTATCAGTCCATATTTTCAGGAAAATGTTACATAATTGTTTGATGGATTCGGGAGCATCAAGCAACGTAATGCCACTCACCATATGTAAAAGATTGGGTTTGATTCCTACTCCAACCACAAAGAATGTTACACAACTGGATAAGATAGAAGTGCCTACGGTTGGAGAATTGAATAATATACACATGCAATTGTCATCTAATCCAAGAATCCAAAGCTACATTGATATATCAGTTGTTGATATCCCAGGTGGATATGGCATGCTCCTGAGCAGAGATTGGTCAAGAAGATTGAATGGGTATGTAGCTACGGATTTCTCACACATGTGGCTACCATGGAAAGGAATTCCAAATCAAATCAGAATTGATAGTACTCCAAGATTGAAACTGATGATCACAGAATATGGTGAAGACAATGAGGTCATGTTCCTAGAAACTGATCTTGGAAATTACAGGCCAAATACGGAAGAAGTCGTCATGCTACAAGGTTCAAGAATGAAAGAAGATGAAGGTCAAAAATCTTTTGATGAAACTGAAATTTTGTTTGATCACAATTATGAGTCCGCTTCTGATGAAGGAGATGGTACATTTGAATTTTTTTGAAATTTCATACTCAAGAATGTTCAGCAAGCAACAGAGTTGGGTCAACAAGCAAATGCCAAAGATCTATTATTACCTAACTGGTGCCGGATACACAGTGCTTTTCATTCCAAGTATTCCTATGCTATGTGTAAAGTGGCCTTAGAACAAGTATACAGAAGAGTCCCTCATGCTATAAAACTAGAAATTCTAGAAGTAAGGAAGGAAGTTAACCTTGTCAAATTACCCACCATAACTGAAATAATTAAAAAATCTGAAAAAAGTGACAATCAACCGAAGAAGAATCCAATTTCACTGAGGACTTCCAATAAGGGTAAGGGAAAAGAAATTCCAAACAAAGTTTCAATTGGTCAAGAAGGAAATCAAGTATGGACTTTGCGTTTTGATGGGTCCAAGTCGAAACAAGGAGCTGGTGCTGGGTTCGAGTTAATCAATCCATCAGGTGAATCATTCTTGGCTGTGCATAGACTACAATTTCCATGTACAAATAATGTCACAGAGTATGAATCATTAGTTCATGGGTTATTGATGGCTATCAAGAAAAGAGCTAAGATTCTACATGTTTACGGAGATTCTGAGGTAATTGTCAAGCAAATAAGGAAGAAGTATGTTTGTCATGATAAGAGATTAAAGAGGTATAGAAATCATGTTTGGGATTTGATTGAAAGTTTTGATGCATTCAACATCAAATCAGTTTACAAATCAAAGAATCAAGTTGCTAATTCCCTAGCACAGGCTATGAGTTCACTTACACCACTTGCCATGAATGGGTTAAAAATGTTCACTGTAGAGTTAGTCTCAGTACCATCAGTTCCTGATAATGTTACAAATTTTCAGGTGTTCAATGATGATAAACACATATTGGATTTCATCACAAATTCTGGGGTTTTTGAGGCTCAAATCATAGATGAAGAAGATTTGGAACAAGCAGAATTTGATACAGAGGGTATCTTGAACCTAAAAAATAACACAATACCATGAGGGATGGTTGAGTTAGAAAGACTCTTTGATTCAGATCAATTGAGTACATTGAGAGATCATAAGATTCAAGGAGATAAATGTGAACCTATCAATATGGGAATAGGTAATGAAGAGAAGAATGTGTTAATAGGAAAGGTGTGTAGACCTGAAGAAAAAGAAGGTATACTCAAATGCATGAAAGAATTTTCAGACATTATAGCATGGAGTTATGATGATTTAAAGACTTATGATACCTCAATCATTACACACACCATTCCTCTGAAACCCAATAGCAAGCCGTTCAAACAAAGGTAGAGGCCTGTCAATCCACTTTTAGAACCATTGATATATAAAGAGGTAAAGAAGCTGTTGAACGCAAGGATAATATTTCTGGTAAGGCACTCAATGTGGGTTGCCAATCTTGTTCCTGTTTGTGTGTGGATTTTAGGAATTTGAATAGAGCATCTAAAAAGGACAATTATCCACTGCCTTCATTGGATGAAGTTTTGCAAATTGTAAATGGTTCCTAGATGATGTCTTTCCTAGATAGATATTCAGGGTACAACCAAGTGATGGTGGAACCAGAAGACAGATTGAAGACTATTTTCACTTGCAAGTGGGGAAATTATGCATACAGGCAAATGCCATTTGGATTGATTAATGCTAGAGCAACCTTTCAAAGAGCTATGGACATTGCTTTTCATGATTTGATTGGAAAATGTATCATCATATACATGGATGATCTCACAGTTTTCTCTCACAGAAGGGAAGATCACATAGAGGATTTGAGGAAAGTATTTCAAAGATGTAGAAAACACGAAATCTCATTGAATCCAAAAAAGTGTATGTTTGGAGTAACAGAAGGCAAATTATTGGGACATGTGATTTCAGAGAAGGGAATTTCAATAGATCCAAACAGAATAGAGGCTATTTCCAAGATTGACATGCCTGCAAGTAAAAAGGAGCTGAAGTCATTCTTCGGGAAGATAAACTTCGTTAGGAAGTTCATTACAAGATTTGCAGAGATCGTTAAGCCATTGAATGACATGTTGAAGAAAGATGCGAAGATAGAGTGGACAATTTCTACAAGAAAGGCATTTGAAGAAATCAAACAAGCTATTGTTGATGCTCCTATTTTGATAAGCCTAGACTACACAAGGCCATTTTATCTATATTCGTTTGCTTCAGAGCATACTTGTGCAGCAACTCTCACCCAGAGAAATGAAGAAAAAGATGAACCCCCAATAGCTTTCATGAGCACACCATTGAAAGATGCTGAACTGAGATATCCCAATGTGGAAAAGCAAGCTTATGCACTGGTCAAAGCAATTAAGAAATTCAAACATTACATTTTGAGAAGTAAAATATATGCTATTGTTCCAAATGTGGCAGTCAAGACCCTGCTTATGCAGAATGAGTTGGGAGAAAGAAGAGGTAAGTGGGTCGCCACGATTCAAGAATATGATATTGAAATACAACCAATGAAGCTTGTTTGAGGACAAGGACTCACTTAGACGATCGCAAATGATGGACCAGGGTTGGTGCAACAAGTTTATACTCTTGAGGATGTATCACCTGATGAGTGGTACAATGACGTTATATATTGTCTGCTAAATCAGAAGTGTCCGGCACATATGAGTTCAACCCAGAAGAGAGCTTTGAGAATAAAAAGTCAGCGTTTTATGCTCCAAGGATCAGTCTTGTTTAGAAAGAATCATGAAGGGATATATTTGAGATGCCTAGGAAAGGACGAAGCAGGTCAGATAATGGAACACTTCCACAGCAAATTTGGAACATGCCATGGGGGTGGTTTAGGTACAGCACACCAAATTCTGAGGGCAGGCTATTATTGGCCCACTTTGTTTCATGATGCACATGACCATTTCAAGAGATGTCACACGTGCCAGGTAGCTACTTCGAGGGAAAGAAATCCATCCATGCCACTTCAACTGGTGATCGAAGTAAGACCTTTTGCTCAATGGGGTTTGGACTTTATTGGTATGATTAACCCACCTTCCTTGGCACAACATAGGTATATTCTGACCGCTACTGATTACTGTACCAGGTGGTCTGAGGCTCATGCTTTAAAATTTTATACTTCTGATGTCGTGATTAAATTTCTTCAAGAAAATATTATCACTAGGTTTGGATGTCCACATGCACTTGTTTGTGATAATGGTCCGGCTTTTACTTCACTAAAATTTTCTAACTAGGCTTTTGAATATGGCATTACACTGAAATTTTCATCAAACTATTACCCGCAGGGAAATGGCCTAGAGAATCCACCAACAAAAACTTGCTAGGTACAATTAAGAAACTATTGGACAAAAACCTGAGAGATTGGCATACACAACTTAAGTTTACTCTTTGGGCAGATAGGACAAGAATAAAGAGTTCCCTGGATACATCCCTTTATCATCTAGTTTAGGGCCAAGATCCTGTATTCCCAATCCAACTGAGAATTCCTACATTACAATTTATGCAAGATTACATGGAAGAAAATGACAGAGTCCAAACTAGGTTGTCACAACTGCTCCACTTCGAAGAAAAATGAGACATGGCAGTTGAAAATTTTGCAAAACATCAGGGAGTTGTGAAGAGATGGTTTGATAGACAAGCAAAGATCAAGTCTTTTCATATTTCTAATTTGGTTCTATACTGGGACAAAGCTAAAGAGAGAAAGGGTGGACATGATAAATTTGATAATCTTTGGAAGGGCCCTTACCAGATTGCCAAAATTTTGGGAGAAAATGCTTTCAAACTGAAAACACTCACTGGAGAATCTGTTCCATTACCCGTTAATGGACAATTCTTAAAGCATTATTTCCAACCCTAAGTTCCTTCGGGGACCTATTTGTACATAGTTAGGATAGTTGTTTCTTGCTTTCGTTGGTTGGTTTTAGGGTAGGTTTGCTTCATTTTGGGCTTGTCTACTTTTGCTGCAGTTTTTGGCTTTCCCCGGGGTCCCATTTTTGGGTGGTTTTTACAATAAGAGCACTTCTGGTTGACTTTATGAGGTAATGCTAAGTATATTTTGAGAATAAATATTCATGAGATTCTTTGAGTCAGAAGGTAATTCTCTTTAGTCTATCTTTTTGTTAAGATCTGTACTTGACTCGAGAAGGGAATCATGCATTGTATTTTGACATGAAGGTCTTTGATTATATGTTTAAAATGTTTAATCTTTAAATGAATACTTTTTGTTTTCTTTTGATAAGCTTGCGTCAGATGGATAGATTCATTGCGAACTCCATTGTTGGCGTTCGATAGCATGTTTCTTACTCTAGAAGGATAAATTGACTATTTAGGGCAACTTGAATTGTTTTGAGATCTTATATCTTTTCACTTTTAAAAACTAGAAGTACCTAAGTAAATCTTTGTGATCTCGCATTAAGTGAAAAATCTAAAGGTCCACCTTTGCCGCCATCGTAAGTCCACACCCAGCTAGCTGAGTTATCACGTAGCAGTACTACATTGTACTCTACCAAGCAAAAGCATGTTGAAAATCAAAAGAAAAGAAAAGAAATGAAAGAAAATCACAAATCACACACCATAACTCAGTTAGATGGATGATCGAGTAATCTTTACCGGCGCTATGGACGCCTGACCGGCAGTAGGGCTCTGCTCGAGTGGAATTACGAGACAAACCCGTCAGGGCTATAGACGCTTGCTGGCAGTGGGGCCATGTCTAGGTAGTTCATGAGGTGTGCACTAATCACGTAGCTTAATGCAGAGGAACTAAGGTGATCTTGAGTATTGATGGATGGCAATGAACCCAATTGCACACACTTGGATCTTTCAGGATGAAAATGGTTGTCCTAAGCTTTTGATTTTGATGCCTTGATTAAGTTTTCATGTTTATATGACCTAATATGTGGGTACACGTAGGGATTTTGAAGTTTTGATTCTTTCTTATCTCTAGAACACTTGAAGAAATTTTAAATGAAATTTTTACCCTAAGAAATAGCAGAGATGAAATGTCGTGATACAATTTTTGACTCTTTTCTCCTTTTGAGTGCATCTCTTAACTATTAGATGGACTTGACGAGATTATTTGATGATTTAGGGTTTTGAATGAGTTTTTTTTCCTCAAATGTTCAAGAACATTTCTCTTGTGGAGTCTCCAGATGTTGTGACGTGGTCCAACATCGCCGCGTCAGGCTTGGGGACCCCTGAATTTGGTGTTTTTGTCTGTGGTCTTGGTCGGAGTTTCTTGTCTAGGCAAGGCAGTTTGTAGGTGTCATTAGGGTACATTGTAATCCATTTATTGGTTGGTAAAATACTTGCAATGCATGGATACCCTAACTTTACATGGAGCACACTCATGTCAAATGCTCACACTGGTAGACGTTTTCAGTCACCCTGCAGCACATTATTGCATAGCATGCCCACTCCCCCTAGATCTCTGCCTAAGCGGACTTCATTTACCTTCTGGCATTGCTGTTGATTCCCTATTCTCTTAGCAAGCTAAATGACCGCTTGAGCGGATTTTCATGATTTGTTGGGAACTCTACATGTTTTGAGTTAGTCTCCAGTGGGCTTAAGTGACCGTTTGCCCAGGGTGTCTGTTGCATAGCGTGGTTATTAATGCCCCTTTGGCAGATCTTCTAGGCATCACGTAAATGTTCTATTCTCAGCATCACGTCTGGTGTAAGGCATAACGTCTACTCCAGGTTGATCGTTTGGGCTCTTGGCAATAGTTAAATGCTTGGTGAGCATTTCTCAAATCATACAAGACACCCTCGTAAATACATGGAGGGATGGACTTTTAAGAGTCCACTGCAAATCCTGCATTGTGCACATTGAAACAAAAAGACCGCCAGCACGGAGCTAAATCTTAAGTTTGCAATATGCTTTTTGGCCAAGTGTGGTAAAGATCTCAAACATTTGCTCTGACTCGCTGTAATACCATTGCCTCTAGTAATCATGAAGATTTTGATTGAAGGTATCATTCAATGATCTTGTACAAAATGACTATTTCTATTCTTAGGACATAATTAAATAGGCACTGCACTCTTAATAACGCATAGATAGCAAATTAATTGGGATTCCTGGCAGGCGTTTTGAGACATGTAGCTCTTTTGAGTATTAGCTTGTCCTATTCTTAGACCCACGATTAATTCAGGTAATATCATTTATTGTGTAGAAGTGGAACGCATTGTTTGTGCTGGAAAAATCTTTTGGATATTTATCAAGCGACAGTGCCAACTTTCTGAGCATGCGTGGTATGCACTGTCCTCTAGAGAAAACAATATTGTTGTGTGGGACGATAGGGATTTGAGGGTGTTTTATCATTTGTTCTAACAGCGAGCTTCATTGGTATTTAGAAACTTGACTACGTTCATGTGTTTTGTCTCCAAGAGGAGATCCTTATGAGGTCTTTCTGAATAGGTGCTTGGACGTTGAACAAGTTAATATTGTATAATCTGCCCGGTGTTCTCAAAGCTTCCTGAGTTTGGGTTTAAGAGTGTCTTCCTTGGTTGAAGTCTTCAAAAGTTTAAGAAAGATCACCTTCTATTGCTTGGTAATTGACCTCCCCTCCATTAAAGCACATAAGGGATTACAGCACATGATTATTGCAGGTCCATTAGGAGATCAGATTTGACAGGGGCAAATAGGAACTAAGTGTGTTGGTGAGACATTTGGACATTTTGTTCTCACGGGAGTCGCATTATTGTTTTTTCTTTAGCAGAGGGGTGAGATAAATTGAAATCTTGCATTCAAATAATCCCGCATGTATTAAATGTAGGTTTTGTTACTATTATGTTGTTACTAAATGTCATTTTCAAGATTTTTGACATAAGGCGGTTGTGTAGATGAAGGATGAGTGCGAAGGACAGACAAGCATTAATGAGGAGTGACATGAAGGGAACGTGGCCAGAAACAAAAATCACTTCAAAGTGGCGAAACCTCTGTGACACTAATCTAGGGAAGACCAATATGGAAGAGATTCGGCAAAATTTGCACAAACCCAATCCTTCGAATATAATCAGGTGAATGTTGAAGAACAGGATTGTGTAAGCTGCTTGTTTCCCGCCAACAATGCTATGTCCAGAACTGATGTTAGAATGCGCCAAGCATTATAATCATGAAAAGAGATGTATTATGACTAGAGAGGGCAAAGTACTTGCTTATCTGAGAAAGGAGGCGATCGCAGAAGCTTTTGACATCCCCTCATACAAAACTACTACATTCTGCGACAAGGAGTCTGCTTTGCAACTTTATTTGGCTGGACCTGAGAAATGTATGGAGGTGATAAACAACAGCTGGTTGGTGCAACCAAGGCCACATGTGAGTAAGGTGCCTAAAAGCTTCACAAGTCTGACTTTCATCAAGAAATCAACTATATGGTTGTGTTTTTGAACCGTATCATGGGCTACCCACAATCGGCAAATTTCGAGCCCTGGATGTTCTTCTTCATTGAAGAAATTATAAGTGGAAAAAGAATGATAGATTGGGCTGAAATGATCAGTAGCAACATCGATGATCAATTGAAGGGTTTACAGGAAACGAAAACATTTTACATGAGCTCATATATTATATATATGCTTGCCAGAAGCGAGAGATATCCAGGATTGAACTGCAAGGGGAGAGTTGGAAATGGAGAAGGACAATTCAAGGTTTATGATTGCTATCCTCAGCTGCACTTACAGGCTATATCCCATTACAGAAGGTTTAATGATGCCTTTTCCATGCATATTGTTAGATTGTTACAAGGTAGCACATGCAGGGATTGTTGAAGGAGGCCATGAACTTCATGGCAAAATACAGAAAGTGGTTTATTCAGTTTCCAAGATTCACATACATCCGTGTGGAGGGCTTCTCATCATTACCTTACAGATTGCCTAGATACCCCACTGACAGAATGGTGTTGTTGGAAGTAACACAACAGCTGGTTGCATTCGACAGAGTCCAGAGAAAGAGGAAAAAGACCACAACAAAGTTTCCAATCAGCATCGGGAGGCTCGAGGCTTGCATGTCATTACAAGCTGCTGAAAATTTAGAGATAGAGTTGCAGGCTTACAACTTGGTATGCCACAATGATGCACACAGTAACTTTGATCCATTTGGCACAGTCAGACAGAAATTTGGGAGCAAATACAAGCACAAACTGCAGCTCAAGGATCACTGGATAGATACATATGATGACATATAAATAAGAAAGAAAAGTTGCTACCGATTCTCTTTGGATCTGGTCAGATCAACAAGAGTGATCAACATTCTAGATCAGCTTGAGGAGAATCACAAAAGACTTTCACAAAGTTCGTATGAAGAGAAAAGAGACAGGCCCTTCACCATCAATTGGTCAGAGCAGAAGGCCACACGCAATGATGATTTGACGATGCCAATTGTATCACATACAAGAAAGTATGTAGACTTCTAGATTCGTAGACTTCAGGGGAAGAATGTCCAATTGACTTACAACTTGATGGGAGGAATTAGTGTACATCAGTCCAAGGATACTTCAAGTGGTGGGTCATCCAATAATTCCAATGGTTCAGAGGGTGAAGGTGATGATCCGCATGAGGGTATTCAGCCAAGAAAGAAGGTAAAGACTAATGATCAGCAGGCAGTTAGTGCATTTTCAAGACAGGAGGATAATAATATAATAAATATTGATGAAAATGAAGTGAGACATGATGAGCAGATAGCTTTGAAAATCCAAGATGATTAAGGAAACAAACAAGGTAATCAAATTGGTGAAGTAGTGTCAAAATCAGCTAAGGAACAAAAAGTGGTCATGATAGAAACAGAAGCTGAAAATCAAGATGACAAAGAGTTGTATGAGTTTGATGAGGAGACTCTTCCCACTGTTCAGCATAAGGGAGTTCAAGAAGAAAGTCAGGAGGACTTGTCCGATCTGCCTGAGTGGTTAAGAGATCGAGTCAAGGAAAAGTTTGTTATTGAAAGGGAACCCATACTATGTTTGGAAGACTTGCTGAGCAGGGCCAAAACTGACAATGGAAAGCAGAAATTACTAAATTCTCGAAGATCACAAGAGGCAGGTTGGGGTCAAGGCAAGTGCATATTGCTGTCCCAAAAATCAGCAAAGAGGCAGATGATGGCATTCCAAGTGCATATGACATCAATACTTTTGATTTGGGACCAGCCACAGCAGAGCAAGAGATAGAAGAGTTGGAAGATTTAGTTGCTGTCATCAAAGAAAGGCTACGAAAGGAACACGAACAGAGGATTTAGTTAGAGAAGGATAACTTGGCATTTCGGCATTATATTCTGCAGTTAATGAGGCCACTAAGCCAAGCTGAAGAGATGGTTGCACCACTGGCATTGCTCTTGCAGGAGTCTGTGGTTCATTTGGAAGAAATGAGGTCCTCTTCTCAAGTATTGTAGGACTGGGCAGCAAATTTCAAGATCAAGGCTGATAGGTTCGTGGACGAGATTGTGAAGTTGTAAAAAGAGGCTGCTTCAACATTCGACAGAGTTCAGAATATTCTAATTACTTGTGCAGAATTCAGAAATGTAAGGGAGGAAGTTATGCCTCAGTTGAAAAGGCTGATTTATACTCCAAGTGCCACATTGTTGGATGAAGGGGTGATTGAATAGGGTCCAACATATAATTTCCATTCTTGGTATTGTGCACTCAGTATAAAGGAGCAGGTTTTGGGAAAGGTTGAGAGTGACTGCACTCAACAAGAGAGGTACTTCGGTGCAAAACAAAATACTTGTTTTCGTAAACAGGGTAGTTGATTCCAATGGAGAGATTGATGAATACTTGCTGAAAGACAAGATGCATGCAAAGTATTTTTGGCACACACAGGCTATTTCGAGGGAGTTGAATGAAATTTGCACACTTTCCACTTTCATGGGCACATTTCAGACATCCATGGCTGGTTGGGAAATGACAGTTGTCAAATGTACAGAAGAGCTACAAATCATAGAGGGCACCATTCAGACTCTGCCAAGTGTCCCTATGGAGGAGGTTACACGTGTCATCGCTAGATTTGTGGAGTTTACCACAAAAAGGAAAGGTCATAAATGAGGGTATTCCACTTAGTTGGTGCATCATTAATGCAAGGTCCAATTTTAGTAAATTTTGTAACCACTTGCCTGTGTGGCATAATACGGGCCCTCGATTTAAAGTTTTAATCTTGGCTATCCATTGAGTTTTGGGGCCTATATAAACCCATTTTGCTCTCATTTGTAAAGGGGGAATGCTCTGAGAAATTGTTGCTCAAGACTCTACTGAAATAAATACAAATTCATTACTGAAATTTTCATGGTGATTTGTGTTGTTTCAAATGAATGCATGGTTTCTAAGTGTTCACTCATAGAATCAGATCCGTTTAGTTTGTTTTTAGCAATTTAGTTTTATGTTTTATGAAAGTTGTTGTTGCTGATTCATGTTTGGTGTCTCCATAGTTCATACCATTTACAATTTGTTGATGGCAGATTGTAGTGCATGGTTAGTCTGAACATCATCTGAGATTAACTTCAATTACTTTGTGTATGGAAGTAATCTGAAAATCTTACTTTACCCTTAGAAGATAGTACCACTTTTGTGTAGTTGTTACCTTATGGCGAAGCAAAGTGTGGTTGAGATTATGGTGAATTAGTGGTGATTGCTTGCATTTAGATTAGAGCCTTCTAAACTCATTTCCTTTTGCATTTTCTTTAAAATCTTGTTAGATTTAGATTCGAGAGCTTCCATTGTCATATCTTAAGCTATCAAATTGGTAGACCTTCGAAGAAGCTGTGTTACATGTTATCCAAGAGAAACAAGTTTCCTATTGTTGAGCATTTATGTAAGTCCCTTTGTGTCAAACAGTAATTCGCATCCTACTGCTAAGTTATGCCAAGTCGCAACACAAAAAGTAACTAATCAAGAACCTTGGAGTCTACTCATCTGATCACTTAGCTTAGAATTTGAGGGATTTTGTTCAAGAGAGGATAGAGTACACCAGTATTTTATTCTGCGTTGTATGTGCAAGGCAAACACATCAACAGAACCTTCATGAAAATTTCCTAGGAACTCATCAACAGGATCTTGCACATGTTGCTCATGTTGACTAATTCGTGTATAGGATTTACTATCCAATATATGGAGTTAGCAATACCAGTTAATGACTTGAGGAGGACTAATTTAATTGGGCAATTCATGACGTATTGCAGTCAAATGTTTTTAATCTGAGGTTGTGGGGAACAATCCAATGTGCTTTTGACATCATTTTGAACTACAAATGTTATTGTACAGACCATGGTATACCATATTAGATGCCTTCAAATTTAAAGTCTTGATGTGTGTTGGGATACTTTTATTTGTTGACATTGCAGGAAGAAGCTTGCACGTAGACTTCTGTTTGATAAAAGTGCAAATGATGATCATGAAAGAAGCATACTGAGAAAATTGAAGCAATAGTTTGGTGTCCACTTTACTTCTAAAATGGAGGACATGGTATGCTACATCTGCCTAAACAAGAAAATTCCACTGCATGTTTCTTATCAATAAACTTAATTTTACTACACGCAGTGTAAAAATCTATGTGCTTGTATGTAGGTTAAAGACTTAACATTAGAAAAGGAGAACTGAGGGCATTTTCAGGATTATCTTAATGAAAATCCCCATGCACATCCTGGAATAGACTTGACTGTGACAGTTTTGACAAACGGGTTTTGGCCAAGTTATAGATCATTGGATCTTAATTTGCCTGCTGAAATGGTATGCCTCTTTTTATACAACATAGCTCTTAAACATACCTATTTCAGCAGCTTGGCTTATTGACTTTTGCAACTGCAATACAGGTAAAGTGCGTAGAGGTGTTTAAGGAGTTCTATCAGATAAAGACAAAGCATAGAAAGCTTACATGGATATACTCTCTGGGTACTTGTAATATTAATGGGAAGTTTGACCCTAAACCTATGGAACTTGTTGTTACTACTTACCAGGTAATTGCCTGTTTGGTTGGTTACTGTCAGTTGGATTCTTTGATTCAATTATGATTTATTTTGACGGTTAATTTAACATAAAATTACATTATAGGTCATTTCCTACTAGAGTTAATATTGTAAATTCCTAATTTCAGTATCTTGTTAAGAACTAGCTGGATAGGATAAGTTAAAGCAATGTTAATGTCATGGTTAATCTTTTTGACCCTACATTGATCCTTTCCATAGTTCTACGAATACACTTATTTCAACTTACACTTTCTTTGTTTAAAGAAAAAATGTATGACAATTGAACAAATCATGTTTATCAGTATCACTTTCCTTGATATTTGTAGAATTCAATTTATTTTTTGTTATTGTTAAGTAATTTACTATGTGATCATGATATACAGGCATCAGCACTGTTGCTTTTCAATGCATCAGAAAGGTTGTTTTATTCAGAAATTAAGACTCAGTTGAATTTGACAGATGAAGATATTGTCAGATTGCTACATTCTCTTTCATGTACAAAACATAAAATTCTCAATAAAGAGCCAAGCAAAAAAACTGTGCACAAACAGATTACTTCATATTCAATTAAAAGTTCACTGATAAGATAAGGAGAATTAAGGTTTGAACTCTAATACAACAATTGTATACCACTTTCTTTGTTTGTTTTAACAACAAATGAAGTGTGTGGACATTCACATGGTAAATAATTTGTACATGATTGCAGATTCCACTACCACCAGTGGATGAGAAAAGAAAAGTGATCGAGGACGTGGATAAAGATAGACGTTATGCAATTGATGCGTCAATTGTAAGAATCATGAAGAGTAGAAAAGTTTTAGCTTATGAGCAGCTTGTTATGGAGTGCGTTGAGCAACTTGGATGAATGTTCAAGGTGAATTGTTGACTGGATGCTGAATATATTGCTACATTAATGTAGCAGAATGAACTAATTTGCTTATGAATAATGTTGTTTTAAAAAAAAAATGGTTAAATTTAGTAAACTAACAGCATTATTTATAAGCAAATTAGTTCATTCTGCTACATTAATGTAGCAATATATTCAGCATCAAATCAAGAATTCATCTTGAACATTCCTCCAAGTTGCTCAAGGCACTCCATAACAAGCTGCTCATAAGCTAAAACTTTTCTACTCTTAATGATTCTTACAATTGACGCATCAATTGCATAACGTCATCTTTATCCGCGTCCTTGATCACTTTTTTTTCCTCATCCACTGGTGGTAGTGGAATCTGCAATCATGTAGAAACCATTGACCGTGCGAATTTCCACACACAATCATTTGTTGTTAAAACAAACAAAGAAAGTGGTATACAATTGTTGTTTTAGAGTTCAAACCTTAATTCTCCTCATCTTATCAGTGAACTTTGAATTGAATTCGAAGTAATATGTTTGTGCCACAATTTTTCGTTTGGCTCTTTATTGAGAATTTTATGTTTTGCACATGAAAGAGAATGTAGCAATTTGACAATATCCTTATCGGTCCAATTCAACTGAGTCTTAATTTCTGAATAACTCATCCTTTCTGGTGGATTGAAAAGCAACAGTGTTGATGCCTTTATATCATGATCACATAGTAAATTACTTAACAATAGAAAAAAAATGAATTCTACAAATATCAAGGAAAGTGATGCTGATAAACATGATTTGTTCACTTTTCAGATTGATGTTAGATCCATTCTATAACCCACTAATTACAGGTTTCCTTCAAACAAAGAAAGTGTAAGTTGAAATCAGTGTATTCATAGAACTATGGAAAGAATCAATGTAGGGTCGAAAAGATTAACCATGACATTAACCTTGCTTAACTTATCCTATCCAGCTAATTCTTAACAAGATACTGAAATCAGGAATTTACAATATTAACTCTAGTAGGAAATGACCTATAATGCAATTTTATGTTAAATTAACCGTCAAAATAAATCATAATTGAATAAAAGAAGCCAACTGCCAGTAACCCACCAAAGAGGCAATTACCTGGTAAGTAGTAACAACAAGTTCCATAGGCTTAGGGTCAAACTTCTCATTAATATTACAAGTACCGAGAGAATATATCCATGTAAGCTTTCTATGCTTTGTCTTTAACTAATAGAACTCCTTAAACACCTCTACGCATTTTACCTGTATTGCAGTTGCAAAAGTCAATAAGCCAAGCTGCTGAAATAGGTATGTTTAAGAGCTATGTTGTATAAAAAGAGTCATACCATTTCAGTATGCAGATTAAGATCCAATGATCTGTAACTTAGCCAAAACCCGTTTGTCAAAACTATCACAGTCAAGTCTATTTCAGGATGTGCACGGGGATTTTCATTAAGATAATCCTCAAAATGCCCTTAGTTCTCCTTTACTAATGTTAAGTCTTTAACCTACATACAAGCACATAGATTTTTACACTGCGTGTCGTAAAATGAAGTTTATTGATAAGAAACATGCAGTGGAATTTTCTTGTTTAGGCAGATGTAGCATACCATGCCCTCCATTTTAGAAGTAAAATGGCCACCAAACTGTTGCTTCAATTTTTTCAATATGCTTCTTTCATGATCATCTTTTACACTTTTATCAAACAGAAGTCTACGTGCAAGCTTCTTCCTGCAATGTCAACAAATAAAAGATCCCAACACACATCAAGACTTTAAATTTAAAGGCGTCTAATATGGTATACCAAGGTCTGTACGATAACATTTGTAGTTCAACATGATATCAAAAGCACATTGGATTGTTCCCAACAACCTCACATTAAAAACATTTGACTGCAATACGTCATCAATTGCCCAATTAAATTAGTCCTTCTCAAGTCATAAACTGGTATTTCTAATTCCATCTACTGGAGAGTAAATCCTACACACGAATTAGTCAATAGGAGGAGCAGCATGTGCAAGATCATGTTGATGAGTTGCTAGGAAATTTTCATGAAGGTTCTAGTGCTTGAATCTTCCATAAACTCTCTACTAAGACGTAGATCTCATTCAAACCATCAATGATGTGGTCACCATGGATGTTGTAGGTGCAACTCAACTATGAGGAGTAGAGCATTCTCAATTCATCAAATGCTTGAAAAACACAGTATGTTTGCACAATTTAATGTACAATTTTAAAAAATTGTCACACTTCAAATGGTTAGGTTACTATGGAACAAAAGCAAGAACATATTGCAGCTCTGATTTTATCTCACAGACCTCTGACATGTTTACATTAATCACATTAATATGCAACAAAAACAAGCGTTTATTGCAGATTTGATTTTATCTCACAAACCTTTGACATGTTTACATTTTTTTTTTTTGACAGAAAAAGGTGAGTCACCCATAGTATTAAAAGGAGAGTTTATACAGAAAGTAAAGAGAATGCCATATCCAGATGTCCATAAAAAAATATTACAGACAAACGGCCCTTGACATGTTTACATTAATCACAAAATTGTGGCAGATACACTGACAGAATCTTAAAACCAGTTTCAACAATGGTCATACTACCAACTATTTTAGCTAAAACCATAATTGCCATCAACTTGCACATAGGTCATCTAAATGTTTTTTTTGCAGCTATATATAGGACAGGCAAGCAGGTTGAAAGGTAGGTTTGCACTAACAACTGAAAAAATAAACAAAATCTTATATGGGACTTCAAACCTTTGCCATGAATGATTACTCTTCATTGTTTAAAGAGGTTGCCCGTTGCCACTATCATAAGGATTCTTACTGTTTGAAAAATAAGTAGTGCGGAATTGAAATAAGCAGTGAAATAACAATAATTCACACAAAAAAGACAATGCAGATTTATGTGGAAAACCTGGTGATGTACTAGGAAAAAACCACGGGCAAAGATCTCTTAATTTTATTCTCAGAAGAAAATTCATTGTTACAAAAAAAAATTCTCATGCCTTTGCATTCAAGCTCGACTAACTTAAATAGCCAGGAAAAAATTACGTGCAAAAACAAATCCTTTCTGAAAAAAGATTTCCATGCATAAAAGTGCGAGTGACACTTTCTCATGCAATTCTAAATGGTGAACATGTGTCATATGGCCAAAAAAAATTTCAGCAAGACCAATAGGGGGGCTAAGAAGCCCCCTGCTACCCCTTTCCATTCAACCTTTGGTTGCATATTTCCTTGGCCTTCGGCCCCACCCAGCGGATATGTCAAGGCATTGTCGTGGTACTCATTGTTGACTACTTGTCACTACTGGAATATAATTGTTGGTGTATAACTCCATGAGTTAACACTAACTCAATTATAATTAGGTGACTTATAGCACATGCCAATTGACATTTTCAACTTGGTGAGTCATTTGTAATAGGTGTCAATAGACTTGACACATTGCCTCTATTTCGTAGGGTAGTTATGCTATTCTCTTGCTTTGAATATCACCACCTATCATTGTTTTGTAGAGAGTTGGGTATGCAACCTCTACTATTTATACCCATTATTTGTTAATACAAATTGTTCGGTCTCACTTGTAATCTCATGTTTGATAGTCTTTCCATGATCTTGGTTCTCACATGGTATCAAAGCATTGTGGTAAGCATCAAATCTTGTTTGCTCATTGTGCGAATCAGGTTTGCATCTCTCTGTTTTTGCTTTGTTTCATTTGTTTTCTATTTAACATTTCTGTGTACTCTTATTGTCTTCAAACGCCCACATAGGGTAGTGTGGATCCTTGCTTGCAAGCGCCACATAGGCCGTATTGGCTAAATTTATTTGAAATCTCACAGACGACATCCAGAGTGGCCATAAAGGGTATTTTTTATAGGCATTGAGAGAGGCTCCAAAAGCCAAAGCAGAGATAATCTTGAGCAGCCACAAAAGACCAAATCTACACTGCATTCGTAGTGACCAAGGGGCCGACAATGGAAATCACTTGTAGTGGTCAAAAGGCCAATAGTGGAGAGCATACCCAGAGGCCACGAAGGCTAAATAGGGACACCACAGGAGTGCCATCCTCAGCTCATTCCACAGCCAACGAAGGAGTCAAAGAGGCCACACAGGCCAGAGACACCACAGTCCTAAAAGGACTCCTCATCAGCAAATACGTGGGTGTCCAAACACCACACATGGTGGTCAACACCAGTACAACACATACATTTCTGCGGCTAGTGCTTGAAGCGCTCAACCTTGGACCATCAACAGCCCAACGCACCCAAGGGTCACCATTGACCACACCCAAAGGTATTCAAACACCCTTGAGGGCCCCACTCGATGGTGACCAAATAGGAGGGAAAAGATTTGTGAAAATATTTTTTAATTTGTGATGGTTGTCAAAGTTAATGCCATATGTATTGGCACTATTCATTTGTATTTTGTATTCAAATGTTGATGTAAGAGACTTGGGGAGTGACATCATCAAAGGCAAAAAGCCAAGAAGGGGGGGGGGACAAAATTTTAAGAGCCAAGCCCTTGGTCACATGGACAAATAAGCTCTTGGTCATGCTCTACCATAGTGGGCTTAAATTTCTCCCTCACACACAAGTTTTTTTTTCCTTCACTCTTTGTATGCAATTTTTTCTCCAAACACATTGGAAAATTATTTTCTGGAGGTGTATTTTTTTTTTTTTGCATATGCAAAATGTTCAAAGGGCCCTAACTTTTGCAAATTGACTCGAAATTAAGTCATTCCTTTTGCAAAGGTGGTTCTTTTCTAGTCCTCTATCCAACAAAACTGATATCACACTATCATTATAAAGTGCCCGATCACGTTTTGTAGGGAGACGATAAGCACTCATTCCATTAATTGCACAATTCAGGGGGAAAAACACATAATCAAAGGGGGATAGCATTGTGCCATCATTTTTCACTATGCACTAACTTTATTAAGTGCCACATTAAGGGGGGAATTAACAAAAATCATGCACTCAACTTATTATGTGTCGCTTCACAAAGTTCAATTAGGGATCTAACTAATCTAGGTTGCTTAATTGTGTTGATTTCTATTGTCTAGTCAAATTAACTTCTTCTAATCATGGGCTATGAAACTCACTCTTTTGTAATCAACCTAAACAAGGGAAACTATAAGTCCTAGTGTGAAGGCATCCTGAAACACCTTAGGTTCAATAATCTCATATCCCATTTGTATGGACTTGTCCTTGAAATTGGTAAATAATCTCAGAAGACTAAGTGGTTTAATCATCATGATCATATTTGTGGACTAATTAGTTTACATATTCCAGAAGCTGCTTTGTATGCCATCATGGATATTGACTGTCCACATGCATTATGGATCAAAATTTTGGAGACATATGGAGACTCAAATATTTCACCATTCCCACATGATCCTACTTTGATCACAACTCACATCCCTAATCATGATACATAAACAGAATGTTCCAATGACATAGAAGAAGCCATCATTCCTACTATTGCTTCAACAGATTCTAGAGTCACTTCTTCAAAATCTTCTGGTGCTTCTTCACAAGAAGAAATTAGTCTTCTTAGTATTTCTAATTGGGACACATTTCTACCTGACATCTCTTGTCTATTTGTAGAGTCTTGTATTGTCGACATGGAAGCACACTTTAAGGACATCAGTGTTCTCTTCGATGACAGATTCAATGAAACTGCATCAACATTGTTCACTTCAGATATTCATGCTCTACATCGTCCTACACATGGTTCTGGATCGTCATCATTCTCATCTATTGCACATGCACCTAATTTGATTATGGCATCCTTCGGCATCGACATGGGGACACCTGAGCACTCTTCGAAGGCATCAACATGGGTACCATCATCCTTGGATCAGCTTCAACATGATTCAAAATCATACATACATCTTCTCGCATGGGAAGATATCCTGCATCTTCAGGTGGTTTCATTTCTTCCCAAGGGAAGGAACATTATTCGGCATTCTTGGATCTACATCTGCATCCTTTGTCAACTATTTAACATCACTGTACCAGGACATGTATTGTGGGCGGGTCTCATAGACCTTCTATAATTTTCTCTCTTATGGGGGGAATCTTCTGGGGAGTTCATCTAAGCCTTCGCTTTGTTTTCTCTTTGGTTTCCCTCTTTTGGAGGAAAGTTTTTCCCACAAGGTTTTCTTTCTTTCTATGTTTGCTGAGAGATACATTTGTAAATGAGTATCTAAAATGGCTCACTGTTGGGTCTCATCATTCATAAACCCACCTAAGCTATGCTTAAGGGAGGGTGTTGGTGTATAAATCCATGAGTTAACACTTACTCAATCATAGTTAGGCGACTTATAGCACATGCCAATTAATATTTTCAACTTGGTGAGTCATTTGTAATAGGTGTCAATAGACTTGACACATCACCTCTATTTCCTAGGGTAGTTATGTTATTCTCTTGCTTTGAGTATTGCCACCTATCCTTGTTTCGTGGAGAGTTGGGTATGCAACCTCTACTATTTATTCCTATTATTTGTTAATACAAATTGTTCGTTCTCAGTTGTAATCTTGTGTTTGATAGTCTTTCCACGATCTTGGTTCTCACAATAATAAAGTAAGTTCACATACCTACAATCTCCCACTTGAAGTCAAGTTTCTATCTTGCGAATATCTCCTCCTATTAAAAGACCAATGCCACCACTGCCTATTATCAAATGATGTCCAAGCCAAGAGAAGTTCTACACCATATGAACTTATCTCTACTAATAGGCTTCGTCAAAATATCTACTAGATTTATATTAGTGTGTATCTTGGCCAAACAGGTATGTCCTCCTTCCACCACCTCATGTACAAAGTGATATTGTACATCAATATGTTTCATTCTAGAATGACAAGCTGAGTTCCGTGCTAAGTTTAAAGCACTCTAGCTTGTCACAATGCAACACCATGTTATCCTACTTTACTTGCAATTTACCCAAAAGTCTGTTAAGCTAGCTTGCCTCCTTGCTAGCCTATGCCACTGCCATATATTTAGCTTCAATAGTAGACAAATCCACCATTGTCTGCATCTTTGAGACCCAACTTAAAGCACCTCCTGAGAAAGAGAAAACACAACCTTTAGTAGATTTTCTTTTATCTCTATCTCCACCGAAATCCGCACATCCACATACCCATTAACCTAAAGACTACTCCCACTATAACAAATAGCAGCATCAGAAGTGCCCCTAAAATACCTGAAAATCCACTTCACAACTATCCAATGATCACAACCTAGATTTTTGATGACACGATTGACTACTCCCACTGCTTGTGCAATGTCTAATCTAGTGCACACCATGGTGAACATAAGACTACCAACTGTTGATGAGTATGATATACAAGGCATCTGTGTCTTCTCTGCTTCTATGCTTGGGCACTATATTGAAGATAATTTAATATGAGCAAGAAATGGAGTACTACTTGGTTGTGCATTCCGCATATTGAAGCACTACAAAATCTTCACTATATAAGTCTTCTATGACAACCAAATATTCCTATTCCTTCTATCTCTATGTATCCTCATTCCAAGAATCTGATTTGCATTTCCTAAGTCCTTCACTTCAAACTCCCTAGCAAGCTAAGCTTTTAACCCAATGATTCTATGCATGTTGAGACCTACTACTAACATATCGTCTACATACAAATAAAATAATGAAACAACCATCCTCATACATTTTAAAGTAGGCACAATGATCAACATCACATCTACTAAAACCCAAACTCATTATAGAGAAATCAAATTGCTTGTACCAACACCTTCGCGCCTATTTCAAGCCATACAATAATTTGTTCAACTTGCATACTAGATTCTCCTTATCTTTTTCCTCAAAACCTTCTGGTTCCTGCATATAAATTTCCTCAGAAAGATCACCATACAAGAAAGTTGTTTTAACATCTAACTAATGTAACTCCAAATCAAGACTATCAACAAGAGCCAAAACAACTCTAACTATACTTAACCACACCACAAGTGAAACTAATACATCAAAATCAATATGAGATTTGTATTAATACCCCTTGGCCATCAACTAAGCTTTATATCACTCCACATTATCATTTATATCCTTTTTCAGTTTGAAGACCCACTTGTTGCCAATAGCTATTTTCCCCTTAGGCAATTGTACAAGCTCCCGCATTTTATTTTTATGTAGAGCTCTCATCTCCTAATCCATGGCTTCTCTCCATTTGTTTGCATCGTCATCTTCACAAGCCCCCTGATATGAGCTAGGCTCACCAACATCAATAATTAAATTATAAGCTAAATTACAATTAAGAGAGTACCTTTCTAGTGGTTTGATCACTCTAGTGGATCTCTTTAGAAGGAGTAATGTGTTAGCCTATAGCTCATTTGGTTGTTATTCAATCTCATCATATAACTAATTCTGATTATTATCTTGTTGATTTTCATGAATAGGTGAAGGTGGGTAATTTTCATCTAGCACCTCTATATTAGCATCATACTTTTCCAACTCTACTGGAATGATTTTTGTACTTTTCTTTTATTTACTTTTTTGCACTAAATTTTCATTAAAATAAACATCTCAGCTAATAATAATCTTGTAGGTAGTAGTATCCCACAACCTGTACTCCTTTGTACCTTCTGCACAGCGAAGAAAATTACATTTCACTGACTTCACGTCTAGCTTATTCCTATCCTCTTTGGGAATATCAACATAAGCACCAGAACTAAAAAAATGAAAAAAGAATAATCAACAGGTTTACCTGTCTATACTTCTTTAAGAATTTTATGATCTAGAGTTGTAGTGGGTGATCTATTAATCAAAAAATATGTTGTAGAAACAAGCTCACCCCAAAATTTCTGCTCCAATCTAGCAATGCTTAGCATACATCTAGCTCTCACCACAATCGTACAGTTCATCCTTTTAGCAACACCATTTTGTTGTGGTGTTCTAGGAACCATCAAGTGCCTTGCAATTTCATGCTCACTACAAAAATGATTACACTCACTTGAACATAATTCCCCTCCGTTATCTATTCTAGGACACTTTATTGTCTTTCTTTTGTGATCCTCTACCAGAACTTTAAACTTCTTAAAATAAGAAAAATACATCAGATTTCTTCTTCAACAGATAAATCCACACCTTATGAGAATAATCATCTATAAATGAAACAAAATTTGACAAACCTCCAATTGATGTAACATGTGCTTGCCAAGTATGTAAATAAATTAAATCTAGAACATCTTTACTTCTAGTAGTGTAACTAGAAAAACTCAACCTATTCTATTTTCCAAACAAACAATGCTCACAAAAATTCAAATCTCTAGAACTTGGGAGAAGATTTCTATCTCACAATGCCTAAGACCACACTCATTCATGTGGCCTATCCATTGATGCCAAGTAGATAATCAATCCATTTCTACATCTTATACCATCAAAGCCTCTCCACTACAAGTTTCCCCAACTAGTTTGTAAAGATTGCAAACCTTTTCTCCCTTTCGCACCACCAACGCTCCGTTTGTTACCTTGAGAGAGCTATTTTCACCACTGAATCGGTAATCTTGCTCATCGAATACTCCAAGTGACAAGATATTTTTATTTAATCTTGGTATATGTCTAACATGCTGATGAGTCCTTACTATCCCATCAAATATCTTGATTTTAACCTCTCCTTCACCAATATCTTCACACATGTTGTCATTTCCCCTATAAACCATACCTTGGCATGACATGACTAGTAAGTAGAAAACTAGTCCTTGTGAGGAGTCATGTGAAAAGAGGTACTAGCATAAATGATCCAAACATGATGAAATGAACCTCTTAGATTAGCAGAAAAAAACCTCTCAATCTTCCAATGGTTCTTCAACTTTTGTTGCATTTGCCTCCGATGGCTACGAGATAGGATTTTCTTTGTTTGATTTCGGTAGCCTGCAATCCTTTTTGACATGCCATATTTTTCCATAGTTCCAACATTTGACTCTTTTCCACAGGCCTTGGATTTCAACAAAGCTTGTCTACACTCAACTTCCTCTCTTTCTGGAGTTCTGCTCCTTGCAATGAGGGCATCAATGGAAGAAGTCCCTTAAGATGTCAAGATCCACCTTGAATCTTTAGACATTACTACGGCTAGCACATCTTCAAAGATAAGTTTCCCCTTTAGTGTTGAGTTACTAACCGCCATAACTAGTTGATCCCAAGTTTTGGGAAACGAGCACAATAGTATAGCCGCTTTATCCTCTTCTTCAATTTTCACCTTCACTGAAGCCAACTTGCTAATTAGTGTGTTGAAATTATTTATATGATTTGTGACTGAAGAACTATAATGCATCCTCAAAGTATACAACTACCGTCGTAACATAATTTTATTTGCTAATGACTTGGTCTCATATATCTTTTCGAGCTTAGTCCACAAGTCATATGCCATTTTCTCTTCTGCAATATTAAATAAAACTAA
Organism: Cunninghamia lanceolata; assembly: GCA_027924645.1. Classification (NCBI taxonomy): domain Eukaryota; kingdom Viridiplantae; phylum Streptophyta; class Pinopsida; order Cupressales; family Cupressaceae; genus Cunninghamia; species Cunninghamia lanceolata. The sequence continues at coordinate 15,054,396 of BSBN01000112.1, read as the reverse complement.
ATCAGCCAGAGATAACTAAATTGTAGCTCTATCCATGTTATCCTTTTCATCCCATTCCTCTTTCTTCATGGTTGTAGGTTTTGATGTCGTCCCCTTCAGAGCCAAGGTGCATCCATCCTTCAACAATAAGGCTTGAACCTTTAGTTTGCACAAAGCAAAATTGAAACCATCAAATTTTTGAACCTCAAATCTGGTAACCATGCCTCATGTCATTTCTTTTCACAAAGATAAAAAACTCACAAAATAATTTCTGCACAAAACTGTGTGCTCTAATACCAACTGTTAGAAAAATAAGCAATGCAAAATTGAAATAAGCAATCAAATAGTAATAATTCACACAAAATAGACAACATAGATTTACATGGAAAACCTAGAAAAGTACCAAGATTAAACCACAGACATCCTGAGAAGAAAATTCGTTGTTACAAAAACTTTTTCTCATGTGTCATATCCCTAGCGGAAGGAGTATTGCACATAGATGAAAAACAAAAGTAATAACCAAAATGATAATGAAGAGGCATTGGTCAAGCCACCAACCACCACATTGAAGAGTGATTTGAATGTGTTATACATAAAAAGGTAGGGGAGGAGACAAGGAATTAAAAGAGGTAGTTGGACAGAAGAGGGACAATATGTTGTTCATGTGTAGCGAAGCTTAGGCAGCCCTTAACCATTAAATGGTGATTGACATAGGTTTGGTGGAAGAGAAAATGTAGGTATGGGCATCCATAAATTCTCACACCACCTCTTGAATCACAAGAGCTCTCTCTAAGCGGTTGAAAGTCGCTTTTATCATAATAGATATCTATGTTCTAATGATACTCTCATCATGAGAGATGAGAGCTGTTTTATGGTGGCTACGAGTTCATGGGTCTGAATTTGTTCATTGGTTGAGAGGAAGATTATTAGTTGATAAAGATAAATAAATTTTAATAGTTGCAGAGGATTATGGAAGATGCTAGGGCATGGAGAAGAGTAGAAGGGAGGCGTGAGAGAAGGGAGGCGTGAGAGAAGAGAGGCGTGAGGTAGTTGGGTTATTTGGCAGTATGCAAAAGTTGTGGCAGCCATTCTCCAGTCGCCTGGATGAATCTAAATGCCCAGAAACAACAAGTTTCAGTTACCTTTCACCTATTCTGTTCCACTAGTAGTTCTCCTTCATTTCTTCTTGTTATAGCTGAGTGGAATAGGAAGCATGAATAAGGGATATGGGAGTAAGAAATATAGTTGTAGTAAAAAAAAGGAGGATATGGGAGTAAGGAATTAATCATAGCCATAATTTTCCTGGTAGATATACGGTTGAGTGTTCTTTTATCCCACCCAATGTTTGTTGTAATGCCAATTCACTGGACTCACATATCTTCACATTCTAGTAATGTTAACCTCATCAAGCAATTGAGTTTCAATGTTCTTCACCTTGAGAAAGATTTCTTTGTTATTTTATTAGGCTGACAATACAAGTTGTCAAGCCTTGATTTGAGTTGTCAACAGAGCCCACATGTCTCTGTTTGCTTTATGGAGACATTACCCAAATGTCTACTACTAGGAACAATATCAATAAAAATTTGGGAGTAGTAAGGCTATCCTTTAGACATATGTAAACTCGTGGGTGCACAAATTCTATATATATTTGTATATGGTTGTACACAAGTTGTCTATATGCACCTAGAGTGTAGATATCTACTATTGATTGTTGCACTTATTTATCAAATATGTGTGTAATCTTTATTATGTTCAATGTTAAATCTTGTCCTTTGAACCACACTAATGGCACAATCTCAGAGGAGAATGAGATGGGTATGAAATAAAATACAAACATAGCATTGTAGTAGTTCAATTCTCCTCCCTCTTGCTCTGAGGATTTAAAGACCTTTGGATTATATTTAAGAAATATTTATTTTAAAGGCTGCCAAGTATGATGTCAACTACTTTGGGTTAGGGACCTTCCAAACAGTCTACAGTCATTAGGCAAATGCTTACCTTTCTCACTAGAGTGATCTTTTCTATTGTTTTTACTATTCACTTTGATTGTGGAAATAGTAACCATGTATTAGGCTCTGGCAAGCATAAGGCTTTAATGTGGCTAGGCAAAGATATGAATCATGATTCATTATGTTTTACACTATTATCTTATTCTAAACCATTTAAGGTTGTTACCCTTGAGCATTTATAGAGATCATAATGGTGATATTGCTATCAGATGCTTATCAAGTTGACCACCTGAATCATTGATCGGTGGGCTCTGGGTATTGTTTATACTCCTCCATACCCTTGATTCTAGCTTTGAAATAATTGAACAATATAATTTGGGACAAACTAAGAAAGATGGACTGAAAGGATAATTAATTTTTTGGGATTAGGTTTGATAACAGGAACTATTATTTATATTGATTACTTTTGTACAATTTCATATGGTGATGACGACTTCATTTAGTGGCATTAGAACCACACTGTATTGAACACATTTTAATGTTGGAAGTTGATATCTTTTTGTATTCATTTAGTGCAGAGGATTATGGAAGACGCTAGGGAATGGAGAAGGGTAGAAGGAAAGCATGAGAGAAGGAAGACTTAGTTGGGGTCGTTTGGCAGTATGCAAAAGTTGTGGCAGCCATTCTCCAGTCACCTGGATTAATCTAAACGCCCAGAAACAGCAAGTTTCAGGTACCTTTCACCTATTCTATTCCACTAGTAGTTCTCATTCATGTCTTCTTGTTATAGCTAAGTGGAACAAGAAGCATGAATAAGGAATATGGGAGTAAGGAATATACTTGTAGTTAAAAAAAGGTGGGTATGGGAGTAAGGAATTAATCATAGCCATAATTTTCCTGGTAGATATACGGTTGACTATTCTTATAGCCCGCCCAATATTTTTTGTAATGCCAATTCTCTGGACTCACGTATCTTCACATTCTAGTAATGTCAACCTCATCAGGTAGTTGAGTTTCAATGTTCTTCACCTTGAGAAAGATTTCTTTGTTATTTTATTAGGCTAGCAATGCAGTTTGTCAAGCCTTCATTTGAGTTGTCAACAGACCCCACATGTCTCTGTTTGCTTTCTGGAGACATTACCCAACTGTCTACTACTACGAACAATATCAATAAAAATTTAGGAGTATTAAGGCTCTCCTTTAGACATATGTAAACTTGTGGGTGCACAAATGCTATATATATTTGTATATGGTTTTACACAAGTTGCTTATATGCACCTAGAGTGTAGATATCTACTATTGATTGTTGCACTTCTCTATCAAATCTGTGTGTAATATTTATTATGTTCAATGTTAAATCTTATCCTTTGAACCACACTAATGACACAATCTCAGAGGAGAATGAGATGGGTATGAAATAAAATACAAACATAGCATTGTAGTAGTTCAATTCTCCTCCCTCTTGCTCTGAGGATTTAAAGACCTTTGGATTATATTTAAGAAATATTTATTTTAAAGGCTGCTAAGTATGATGTCAACTACTTTGGGTTAGGGAGCTTCCAAACAGTCTGCAGTCATTAGGAAAATGCTTACCTTTCTCACTAGAGTGATCTTTTCTATTGTTTTTACTATTCACTTTGATTGTGGAAATAGTGACCATGTATTAGGCTCTGGCATGCATAAGGTTAAAATGTGGCTAGGCAAAGACATGAATCATGATTCATTACGTTTTAGACTATTATCTTATTCTAAACCATTTAAGGTGGTTACCCTTGAGCAATTATAGAGATAATAATGGTGATATTGCTATAGGATGCTTATCAAGTTGACCACCAAAATCATTGATCAGTGGGCTCTGGGTATTGTTTATACTCCTCCATATCCTTGATTCTAGCTTTGAAATAATTGAACAATATAATTTGGGACAAACTAATAAAGATGGACTAAAGGGATGGTTAATCTTTTGGGATTAGGTTTGATAATAGGAACTATTATTTATATTGATTACTTTTGTACAATTTCATATGATGACAATGACTTCATTTAGTGGCATTAGAACCACATTGTATTGAACACATTTTAATGTTGGAAGTTGATATCTTTTTGTATTCAGTTTATGGTTTGGGGGTTAGATTGATTAATTGACTACATGATGTTCTTAAGTATGAGAACCTTGATATTGGAAATATCATGGGAACAAAGAAAAGAGTACTATACTTGTATTGGACTATTGTATGGTTGTACACTAAGTGAAAGACAATCTATCCTTTAAATTTGATGGTATTATTGAGATTGAGTTAAGAGATAAAATAATTGTGATCATATTGTATAGCATCTCTTAATAGCTTATTGATGACCATTAAGGTCATATTTAATATAAATGGCAAGTGTGAATACTATCTTGACCATGATATAGATTTTCATAAGAATGTGGGGTTGTGCCATAAGACAAATGAAATTAAACTATTAAGAATATTATTATTCGATGTATATCTTTATATGTTGGTTCCATGGATATAGTGTTGCCAACCATTTCGAGTATGAATCAAGTATTGACCATGTTTAAAGCAAGTTTAAATTATTGGTGTAAGTTTTTCAAGCTCCTTATAGTTTTCCTGTGGCCTTGAAGATGCATGTTCAATGCTTCCAATCAAGAAAAATCAAGGACACCATAATGTGTTATGATTATGATATTGATACTATTAAATTGTATTATGGTAGGACATCATGTGGAGCCATATAGGGCCTTGCATAATCATTGCTTTGTGATGATATTCTAACAATTGTTATTGCTGCCTTGTGCTATGTTTTGAGTGGATTCATTTATATTAGATATACTACTATACTTAAATTCTAAGTGTGGATTTGGCTTGGGCACTTTGTCCTCATATGATGCTATCATCTAAGGTGCATCTTTTAAGAAGGGTTCTAGCTTGTCGAGGCAGAATTACAAATCATAATGGTGGAGAGATCTAACTGGAGATCTCAGTGTCCTTGGGTAGAAGCTCTATTGTATAGTCTTGATATATTGTGAACTTAGTTGGGTTTCTCTGCCTATGGTTAAGCCTTATTAATTGATGGGAACCATTAAGAGGAACCTTGTTGGAGTATGCTATAGTAATTAATAAAACTTTGTGAACTGTGGTTTTGTTTTGGAATGAGTATTGATAATTAGTGATGTATTACACTATTTGGTCTTAAACTCTTTTATGGTTATCCATCCTCCTTGAGTAGTCCTTCTATTTCACTTCTAGGAGGAAAGTTACTTTAGTGGAAATGAAACCTTGAGAGTAGGAACTTATGTATAAAACCCTTGAAATATTATGTGAGGAGAACTACATGTGACTTCAATCCTATTTGGAAGTAGTTATTTAGGCAGTTCTTGGCTGAAGGATTCCCCTAGACCTCAAGTTCGTAGGGGAGGGGTTTAGGGAATGACTCATAGGAATGGAGTGTTCCTAAACTCGATCAACCTTCCCTCTTTGATATGTTTTAGTTTGAGGCTAAAACTACATGATGGAGATATGAACCCACCTTCCAATTAGTAAGTCTCATTATATAGGCCTCAGTCAGAAAAAGGCACTCTATCAACACTAAGCTCCTATACCCTAAGGTTGTTGGGTTAGGTTCTCTAAATCTACCCAATCTTGGATGAGATTTTAGAATTATCATCTTCATGGTTTATCTGTAACGAGATTTGTACAAAGGTGACTTTGGTAATGTCTAGATTAAAATAGTTAGAGTCTTGTATATTGAACACTATAGGTTATTAATGGTCATAATTACCAACTATGTAGGGGGTTCTACCATAACACCTAGTTGGTAGATAATTGTATGCCAAGCTTTGTGATTGATAATATGTAAATGTGATGCACTCATAAATATTATATTGTTTAATATTTCCATTGTGGGTTTGATTTTTGTATGATGCATACTATGTTTCCAAGTGACAACTAAATATGTGGAATGTCCCTTGATATTACTTTGTGTTTGTAAATGTTTATGCATATGTGACAAGATAGAATCTAGCTCATGTGGGTCCAATATGTTTATTGAGTGCTGACTTGTAATTTAGATCCCTAGACCTAAAAAGACCCTATGTAATAGTTTATGGAACTCTATGTGGCATGTAACCAAGTTAGCCTAATAAGTGTTGGTGAATCCTTGTAACATTTTGATTGTGTTTGCCTTGGCTATGAGATGACCCACATGTTGGGACCGAGTCTGATACAGGTGCAGATAGCTAGCTGTCACCAGTACCATGCAGGTGACAGATGCCAAGTCCTATCTGTTATATGTTGGATGAGTCGGTTGTCACCAATAGCACAAAGGTGACAGATACTAGGAGCCATCCAGGTTATGATGTAGGTGTGGTTTAGCTAGTTTTCACCAATACCGTGGAGGTGACAGATACTAGGTGCTATCTTCCGTATCTTAGGGTTAGTTGGCTATCACTAGTACCATGGAGGTGATGGATGCCAGGAGCTACCCTCTGGTATGTATGGCTTAGCTGGCTTTCACCAATACCATGCAGGTGATAGATGCCAGGAGATACCCCATACTAGGTTGGACCAACTTTCTCCAGTGACATGGAGGTGATAGATGTCAAGATCCACCAACTTGATGGTTCAACAGGCTGTGAAAATTTTATTAATGGCCACATGTGATGTATTTTGTTACACCTACTCCTTAGCCGATGATGACAACAAGTAGTATGGGATACTTGCTTGTCATCATAGCTAGTTGTGAACCAAAAAAAGGATGGGAGCTTATGTGTGAGTAAACCAGAAAATGGGAAGGTGCATGTAATAGGTTACGTCCACTTTCTATTAAGAGTTAGTCACTATGTATGTGTGAGTCAATCCCAATGTGCATCTGTGTTAAGGACCTTATGTGTTGTGTATTATCACACTTGAGCCCTTGCCAATGATAACTGCAAGTAGTATGGGATGCTTTCTTGTCATCATAGTTGACTATAAGTCAAGAAAAAATGATGGAACCCATGGTGTGCCATTAGATACACCAACTTTTCCTATTTCTGGTTGGGATCTATTTGAGGACATATGGGCTAGTGAATCAAGCAACGCGAGATATGCTTGCAATATGGTCACAACCTTTCATTTTGCTACTTGGTCACTATGTGTACCCATGATGTGCATATGATCTAGTCATCTTGAGTATAAATGTTGCTTGCATTAGCTAATCACATTTGGTATATGTGAATTAGTCACATTGTGTATATATGATGCCTTCCCTAGCTATTCATATTGTGTAATTGATATAGGTGGGAACTAATCACATTGTGTATATGTGATGTATGCATGAGCTGGGAACTAATCACAATGTGTATAGGTGTTGTATTCATGAGCTAGTCACTTTGGTTGTATGTGATGCATGCATGAGTTATTCACTCTATGTATATGTGGTATGCATGATCTAGTCACTCGGTGTAAATGTGACACATGCGTGAGTTATTCACATTGTGTAGATGGGTTATACCCTTGATATAGTCACACTATGTATGTGTGACCCATGTGATAGATGATCACATTGTGTACATGTAATGTATGCTTTAGCCAATCACTATGTTTTATCAAGTGACATTTATATGAGCTAGTCACTATGTGGTTATGTGTGCTTTCATACCTTGATGTGGGCATTGAACTAACCTATGCTTGGATTGCATTTGCTATCATACTATTGCTTATGAATTTAATTGGGATCATATGATTTACTTAAAAGATATGATTTAAAAGTGAGACTAGAGATCTCATATCAAGGGAGAGGATGTAGCCTGTCTACTATTGATATACAAACTACGGATACGTAGGCAAGGCCATTGCAAATGAACCCTTGAGGATTAGGTCTAGGTCAAGGGATGACCTTGACCTTGTGAGATTACCATACTCTAGTTTGAGTATATGAGTTGTGGCATAGAGTTGTTGACATGACTACAATTGGTAAGTCTACGAAGTTAGCACTTCTAAAATCAAATAGAAGATGGTTGGGTGATTAAGCTAGTACTTGGTGTAAAAAAAATTGGTAGTAACCAAGGTGGTTATTACATCATGCCTTCACATTCAAGCTCAACTAACTTAAATAACCATAAAAAAAAACATGCAAAAAATAAATCCTTTTTGAAGAAAGATTTCCATGCATAAAAGCACGAGTTGCCCTTTCACATGCTATTGTGTGAGCTCATCAAGCCAGATGTTGATTTGTGTTGAAGTTGGATAGAAAGATAGTGATACAGAAATTAGAGAAAGATCTTTTTTTGCATCCTGACATTCATCATTGCTAGCAAAGTTGGTAAGAAATATAACGAGAGTAATTTGCTACCATTTAATTGAACACCATGGTCATGCATTTCTGTCAGAGGCACTTTTGCACAATTCCAATATTGTAAGCTTGCTATTATTAAATTTGGTAGAGAAACAAAATAGAAAAGCAATATTAAAGATTTACATTGTGAATGATAACTGAAATAAGTTGGAATTTCATTATATTCAACCATATGATATTACATTCAATATATTGGTTTTATAAAGCCATTATTCTCTTGTGTACAAACTATTCAGGGGAATAATTTCCCACCAACTAACCTAACAACTGACCACCAACTAACCTAACAACTGACTTATTGCTTGTAAACCTTAATTTTCTAACAACTATAGAACTACTAATTTCAACAATGCAAAGAGCATAGAAATATTCTTCATAAAATGCATTGGACCTCACTTTTAACATCGCATAGTATGCAGTCAATTTAATTTACGATTTCAATGCACATACCATCATTCCTCTCATGCAGTTTAAGAAGGATATTTAAGAAGAAAACCAATTCCAATATTGTGGGTTGAATATAATTTTGCTATAAGAATATTAATTTCAATAGTGCAAAGAGCATGGAAATATTCTTCGTAAAATGCACTGGCCCCACGCTTAACATCATGTAGTATGCTGTTGTTTTAATTTATGATTTCAGTGGACCTGCCACTGTTTCTCCCATGCAGTTTAAGAAAGATATGTAAGAAGAAAACCAATTGCATGGTACATAGAGCTGAGAAAGAAACAAATTACATTATCTTTTCTCGACATAATTGATGAAAGAAATGTTAACGATCTTGTAGCATGTCCGAGGAAATTTACCTGTAGAATTCTGCAAAAAGTCTTTATCACTGATGTATGCGAGGAGCTCCAGAACCTGAAATAATATTAGACAATAAGTTAGTGTATACAAAATCACTGGACAATAGCCAACATCGAAGCGTGTTAGACTAAAATGCAACACAAACCTTTTCAAGTGTATCTTCAATATCTTCATCGCTCAATTTTTCACTGCCACCTTTTTTCAAAATGTTGTCGCAAAATGTGGCACGCAATTCGGCAGTTGTGCTTCCTACAACTTTCTTGTTACAAAACACCTCAAATTCTTCCTTCAGCACCTGTAAATTCATAAGAAAGGTGCTTAAACATTCTGCATAATATCTATAAGCTTAACTCAGCCAACACGGATAAGCAAAAGAACACTAAGAAAATTATACTTTCCCCGACGTTTTTGGAAAGGGAATGGTTTAAAAAACATTCTTTGACATATTGCAAGTACTTGTTATGCAAGTCAATAACTTTCCCAACGAATGCCTGAAAATCAACACAACGACAAGCTAATCCCATTGTGCATTGTTTGACATATGCAAAATTCACAAGGCCGTATCTTAAATGCCATGTATGGAAAGTTAACGCAGTAAAAGAGATGCATATAAGATTGTACCTTCTCCTGTGCACCAACCATGCTGATCATAGACTAATGAGAAAATAGATCGAACTAGCTACAATTGCAAAATTACCTTTATATTGGTGGCTACTTCTTCTTCAAGCTTAACTAATGATGTTCTCACGTGCTGCAACAGAAAAGCGTGGTAGAAAACCAAACCACACAGAAATTTACTCATCATCTATAAAAAAATCTTGAGAATTTGAAACTGGACGTTTTAGCAGATTTCCAATCAAAATGTATACCTGCTTGAAAATCTGAGCCACAGTTTCCACACCTTTGGGGTTCCTACAAATATAATATAGCTGATACGTGTTGATGTGTTTTCCTTGTACATACAACGTAGAATAAAATACTGGTGTACTCTACCCTCTCTTGAACAAAATCTCTCAAATGCTAAGCTAAGTGATCAGATGAGTAGACTCCAAGGTTCTTGATTAGTTACTTTTGGTGTTGCGACTTGCGATAACTTAGCAGTAGGATGCAGATTATTGTTTCACACAAAAGGACTTACATAAATGCTCAACAATAGAAAACTTGTTTCTCTTGGATAACATGTAACATAGCTTCTTTGAAAGTCTAACAATATGACAGCTTAAGATATGACAGTGGAAGCTCTTGAATCTAAATCTAACAGGATTTTAAAGAAAATGCAAAAGGAAATGGGTTTAGAAGACTCTAATCTAAATGCAAGCAATCACCACTGATTCACCAGAATCTCAACCACATTTTACTTCGCCATAAGGTAACAACTAAGCAAAGGTGATGCAATCTTCTAAGGAAAAATAAGATTTTTAGATTACTTCTGCACATAAAGGTAAATGAACACCAAGTAATTGAAGTTAAGTTCAGATAAGGTTCAAACTAACCATGCACTACAATCTACGATCGACAAATTATAAATGGTATGAACTATGGAGACACTGAACATGAATTAGAAACAACAACCTCCATAAAACATAAAACTAAATTGCTGAAAACAAACTAAACTGATCTTATTCTATGAGTGAAACACATAGAAACCATGCAATCATTTGAAACAACACAAATCACCATGAAAATTTCAGCAATGAATTTGTATTTATTTCAGTAGAGTCTTGAGCAACAATTTCTCAGAGCATTCCCCCCTTACAAATGAGAACAAAATGGGCTTATATAGGCCTCAAAATTCAATGGATGGCCAAGATTGAAACTTGAAATCAAGGGCCCATATTGTGCCACGTGGGCAAGTGGTTACAAAATTTACTAAAATTGGACCTTGCATTTATGATGTACCCACCAAGTGTTGTACCCTCATTTATGACCTCTCCTTTTTGTGGTAAACTCTACAAATCTAGTCATGACACATGTAACCTCTTCCATAGGGACACTTGGCAGAGTTTGAATGGTGCACTCTATGATTTGCAGCTCCTTTGTACATTTGACAACAGTAATTTCCCAACCAGCCATGGATGTCTGACACATGCCCATGAAAGTGGAAATGTGCAAATATAATTCAACAACTCCCTGGAAATAGCCTGCATATGCTGAAAATACTTTGTGTGCATCTTATCTTTTAGCAAGTATTCATCAATCTCTCCATTGGAATCAACTACCTTGTTTACGAAAACAAGTATTTTGTTTTGAATTTTCCAAAGTACCTCTCTTGTTCGAGTGCTGTCACTCCCAATCTTTCCCAGAACTTGCTCCTTTATACTAAGTGCACAGTACAAGGAATGGAAATTGTATGTTGAACCTTGTTCAACCACTCCTTCATCCAACAATGTGGCACTTGGAGTATAAATCAGCCTTTTCAACAGAGGCATAACTTCCTCTCTTACATTTTTGAATTCTGCACAAGTAATCAGAATATTCTAAACTCTGTCAAATATTGAAGAAGCTTCCTTATACAACTTCACAATTTCATTAATGAACCCATCAGCTTTGATCTTGAAATCTACTGCCTAATCCTACAATACTTGAGATGAGGACCTCATTTCTTCCAAATGTGACATAGACTCCTGTGAAAGCAACGCAGGTGGTGCGACCATCTCTTTATCCTGGCTTACTGGCCTCATCAACTGCTGAATATATTGCTGAAATGCCAAGTTATCCTTTTCTAACTGAATCCTCTATTCTTGCTCCTTTCGTAGTCTTTCTTTGATGACCGCAATGGAATCTTCCAACTCTTCTATCTCCTATTATACTGTGGCTGGTCCCAGATCAAAAGTTTTGATGTCATATGCACTTGGAACACCATCATCTGCCTCTATGCTGATTTTTGGGACAGCAATATGCACTTGCCTTGACCCTGAGCTGCCTCTTGTGATCTTCGAGAATTTAGTAATATTCTGCTTTCCATTGTCAGGTATGGCCCTACTCAGCAAGTCTTCCAAACTTAAGATGGGCTCCCTTTCAATAACAGACCTCTCCTTGACTTGATCCCTTAGCCACTCTAGTAAGTCAAACAAGTCTTCCTGATTTTCCTCCTAAACTCCCTTCTGTTGAATACTAGGAAGAGCCTCCTCATCAAACTCATACAACTCCTTGCCATTTTGATTTTCAGCCTCTACTTCTATCATGACCACCTCTCGCTCCTTAGATGATCTTAACAGAACCTCATCAATCTGATTACCTTGTTTGATGCCTTGATCAATTTGTACTTCTAAATCTATCTATTCATCCTGTCTCACCTCATCTTCCTCAATGTTTATTATACCATTACCCTCTTGCCTTGAAGATGCACTAGCTGCCTTCTGATCATCAATCTTTGCCTTCTTACTTGGCTGAATATCTTCATGTGGATCAGCACCTTCACCCTCTAAATCACTAGAATCACTAGAGTCACTGCTTGACTCACTACTTGAAGAATGCTTGGACTGATGTGTACTAACTCCTCCATTCAAGTTGTAAGTGAATTGGACATTCTACTTCTAGAGCCTTTGAATTTGGAAGTCCACATATTTTCTGGTATGCGCTACAATTGGCATCATCAAATCTTCATTGCGTGTGTCTTCCTATTTTGACCAATTGATGGTGAAGGGCCTATCCCTCTTCTCTTCATACGAACTTTGTGAAAGTCTTTTGTGATTCTCTTCAAGTTGATCCAAAATGTTGATTACTCTTGTTGCTTTGACCAAATCCAAAGACAATTGGTAGCAACCTTTGTTTCTTATTTCTATGTCATCATATGCATCTATCCAGTGATCCTCGAGCTGTGGACTGTGCTCGTATTTGCTCCCAAATTTTTGTCTGATTGTACCAAATGGATCAAAGTTACTGGGTACATCATTGTGGCACACCAAGTTGTCAGCCTACAACTCTATCTCTAAATTTTCAGCTACTTGTAATGACACGCAAGCCTCAAGCCACCCGATGTTGCTTGGAAACTTTGTTGTGGTCTTCTTTCTCTTTCTCTGGACTTTGTTGAATGTGACCAGCTACCGTGTTACTTCCAACAACACCATTCTTTCAGTGGGGTATCTAGGCAATCTGTAAGGCAATGATGAGAAGCCCTCAACACGGATGTATGTGAATCTTGGAAACTGAATAAACCACTTTCCGTATTTTGCTACGAAGTTCATGGCCTCGTTTGACAATCTCGTGCATGTGTTGCTTTGCAACAATCTAACAATGTGCATGGAAAAGGCATCATTAAACCTTCTCTAATGGGATATAGCCTGCAAGTGCAGATTGTTAGCATTAGTTACTACATTGTTGAGTCAGTTTGTAAGTTAGCATTGGTTTTCAGTCAGTTCAGTTCTTGTAACTGTAACACATTATAACTGTCACTCTCAAGATTTATATGCATTGTTTTGTATCTGCAAATCATCAAATGAATAAAAGATTTTACTCTTCATTATTTGGTATTAGAGCATGATGGAAGGAGAGTGATTGTACAAAGAGGAAATGCAAGAAGACATGTAGCCATTGTCACCATGGAGCATATAATAGCAATGGTCTGCTGATGAAGCCTGTAGAAGTAGCGTAAGTTTCCTAAATGTGGTTGTCTTGCCATCCAGTGTGGAAATTTAATCTTCTCAAATCACTTGAGATGTGTAGCGTAGGTAAGCATAAACAGATTTTACTTTGATGAATTGTTCCAACACGATGCATAGTTTCTATTTTTTTTAGATATCTTTGGTTATCGTCCGAGGATAAGAAGAGTCATGTGGGTGAAGAAACCACAGATCTGTTGAGGTCTAGTGAGTGATTGATTCTTTGTAATGCAACAATAGAAGGTGTAAAGTTCTCCTAACGTAGTTGCTCAGTGGCTACAGATTGATGTTTGAAAGATAATCCCCGAAATCCATTTAATATTTGATATACCATTTTGAAACTTTTTGGGTGGCCCATGTTTAAAAGAAGAGACACCATGCCCCAGGGTTCATGTGCACAGCATTGAAAGAAGACATTGTTGACTGCATTTTGTCATTGAGAAAGTTCACTCCATTTTCTACCTGATTCCTTCCGTTTCTTCTCACCATTGTTGGTTGTTCCATATTGGATTTCTGTTTGCCGGATCCGCACATAGGAGGAAACAATCTTCTATGAAGTAATCATCCAGGTTCATTCCCTACATATTCATTGCTTTTGAAGAAATTATTGATTTGGATGAATATAGCGGGTAGTTTTGTTATTAGTGTCACATTGTGGAAGATTCTTTGTAATGAAATATCTGTTTCAGCCAAACAGAATATAAGAGAAGTGATCTAACAATAAGGAGTTATCACTAAAGGATTTTTATTATCTTATTTTGGAAGCAACTTTATGCTTTACAAGAATTTTATGGTGAAAAAAAAAACAAGAAAAGTAATTTTTTAACCTAATGTAGGCTTGTTTGTTGAAGAAATAAGGGAATTATGGTGAAATAAGTGATAAATAGGTATAAAGGGTTTTTTAAAGGAGAAATAAGTAGGATGTTTTTGTTAAAGTTGAAATTACATGTTTTGGAGTTATAAGGTTGAGGGTCCATTATTGGTTGAAATTGATATCATTATTTTTTAATCATGGCTACACATATAACAAATGCTGCTTATGCTTTCGAGGCCTTTAAACATCACATGCTTATGCTATCAAAGAGATTAATGTGCCATAAAGTGTAGCAGGGTCATATTGGAGGTAGGCGGCATCAGAGGATGGAGGATTTTCCATCATCTCAAGTTAGCTTCTTGCTTTGAGATGATGCTTTGCATGAGAAGCATTTTTGGTTTTGGTTGTTTTGTTTTTTCTTTGATGATGCTGACAGAGCTAACAGATTTGAAGAATGTATGTTTTGTGAAGATTTTGTTTCGGAGACAAGTTTGGGGTTTGGTGTTGAGCTCAGTATGGATTGTTGTCCAGCGAGCTTCAAAGAGTATATGATCTTGAATTATACCCTTTCGCGGTCACTAGACAACATGGCAGAGATCTGTCGTATCTCTTAGGGTCCATTGTCAAATAATTCAAGACTTTGTGATTTGAGAGCTTGGGACTAAAGAGCTCAAGAACACAGCTTGAAGCTATGCCTTTCTGAGGGTAGACGAGATAGCATGATGGAGCCTCGCTTGGTTCAGGATTTGTTCTTTGGGGGAAGATCTTCTACAAAATATGTATTCATATTATGTAATCATCTTTGTTGAGTTTTTTAGCATTTAGGGGGGCTACCTTGGTACTATTGCAGGAACAATGAAATAAGGGGAGGAATGTTAGCATTAGTTACTACATTGTTGAGTCAGTTTGTAAGTTAGCGTTGGTTTTCAATCAGTTCAGTTCTTGTAACTGTAACACATTATAACTGTCACCCTCAAGATTTATATGCATTGTTTTGTATCTGCAAATCACTAAATGAATGAGAATAGTAGTCGTAAACCTTGAACTATCCATCTTCGTTTCCAACTCTCCCCTTGTAGTTCAGTCCTAGATATCTCTCGTTTCTGGCAAGTATATTTATGACATATGAGCTCATATAAAATATTTTTGTCTCCTACAAACCCTTCAACTGATCATCGATATTGCTGCTGATCATTTTAGTCCAATCTATCATCCTCTTTCCACTTACAATTTCCTCAATGAAGAAAAACATCCATGGCTCGAAATTTGCTGATTGTGGGCAGCCCATGATGCGATTCAGAAATACCACCATATAATTGATTTCTCGATGAAAATCAGATTTGTGAAGTTTTTTAGGCAATCTGCTTACTTGCGGTCTTGATTGTATCAACCATTTACTGTTTATCACCTCCATACACTTCTCAGGTCTAGCCAGATAAAGTTGCAAAGCAGTCTCCTTGTCGCAGAATGTGGTAGTTTTATATGAGGGAATGTTAAAAGCTTCTGTGATTGTCTCCTTTCTTAGATAAGCCAGTACTTTGCCCTCTCTGGTCATAATGCGTCTCTTTTCAGGATTATAATGCTTGGCGCATTCTAGCATCAGGTCTAGACACAACATTGCTAGCGGGAAACAAGTAGCCTGCACAATCCTGTTCTTCAACATCCACCTAATTAGATCCTACGGATTGGGTTTGTGTAAATTTTGTTGAATTTCCTCCATGTTGGTCTTCCCGAGATTAGTGTCACCAAGGTTTCGTCATTTTGACATGATTTTTGTTTCTGGCCATGTTCCCTTCATGTCGCTCCTCATCAGTGCATGTCTGTCCTTTGCACTCATTGCTCACCTACATAAAAAAAAACTTGAATCACCATATCAAAAAAATGCCTTAAAAGGTGCACGGAGACAAAATTCCACCACTTAACACATGCGGGACTAAAATATGCAATTTAGAAACATCCTGCCCTCTCTAAAAAAAACTAGAAATGCAAAACTAAAATAGATTAGTGTGTCATGAATATTAGGATCATCAGTTGTAAAGCCATTCCATTACGTTTAAACACCTTTATCCCAACCCCAGTGAATTTCAACCTCAAACTTATATCTGCAAATGCCGGTGAAAAATACTGATTTTGAATCGTGAAACACCCCCCTACTGGTTGCCAATATTCCAGCTAAAATTGAAAGATTTTAGATTATATGACGCGGTTCCTTGCTTGCTTTAATGTGACAAGAAAAGCCTGATTTTACATCACCGATGAAGCAATATCTGAAGTTTGAATGCTCAGACTATCAAGACAAACTTTTGTACTCTGAAATGCCTATACTATGCATGTATATCCTTAGTTGACATGGTGGGCACATGAATGACATATGGAGATTTCTGAAAGGCTTGAAAGATTGTGCCAACATCCCACTCGTGAAAATAGACCATACACCACCTTACAACCCAAGCCACATATTGGAATTTAAATGAAAATGATGCCAAGGATAGAATGGATTGCAACCTTCATGCAAAGGTTAATTACTTAACCATTACTGCGCATTGTGAATGACAAATATGCATTTCATATGCTAAATATAGCAATGAATCTTTCACCTGCGCATGAAGAAGAAATACAGAGATGTTTACTCTTGTTGGATTATCCTGGACAAAATGGCCATTATGACGCCCTACACAAATATCTCTTCAAATGCTTCAATAACAATCATGCCATTCCAATCATAATTCCATGTTCAGAATATTTAATAAATTTACTAAGTTTTAAAAATCTCCCTGAATGTGCATTTTGGTGGGTATCCAGGTGCTAGATGCATATTGGGAAAAATGATTATGCGTTTCTAAAAGAGATTCAAAATATCCTTCATGATGCCAATACGATACACTGCCAGGCTAAGTAAATATATCCTTAGGCTTCCATTTTGGGCAAATCATCCTTTAATGACCACCTGGAGTGTTAATTTGACAGTTGATGAAGAAAATCTAAATTCTGACGGATACCCCACATCCAAATAGATGTCCATGTGTCCCATGCATATTCTAAAATGTGAACCACCCTCCTCGAAGTGCCTAGGTGGAATCTTGATGTACATCTGCATTAGTCCAGCGTTTGAGTTTGCAAAGCATCTCAAGAAGACTGCCTAAGCGGACTTTTAATATCATGCTGCGTGATGCTTATTTCCCATATTTGCAAAGTGTTCCAAGAAGACTACCTAAGAAAACTTTTAATATCATGTTGCATGATGCTTATTTCCCATATTTGTAAAGTGTCCCAAGATGTCCGCTTGGGTGGAGGTTTGGATGCCCTATGCATAATTTGAAACACTATGCACTATAAAGCAATTGGGAATGTGCACCTAGCTTCATTTGTATTCTCTGCTCAAAAGCATGCCTGGAGTAGACTCATGAGACCTACGTGCACAAGCCTTGAAGATGCAAATTACAAAGTAGTGCCATGCTCCTGAGCAGCCCCTACTTAAAATGAAACGTGAGGTTTTTTGAAAAGCAAAGCCAGAGTGATCATTCCAGCTCCCACATAACACTAAACATTCCAATCACCAACCTCTCTACTAGGTGCACTCAGTGGTGACCTTGGTTTTAAACTGAAATGAACTTCAACATCCAACTGAAGCCTTAGACAATTTTCCAATTTTCACTCGATCCAAACTTCTCATTTCAAATTTCAGGGACAAGAATGCTCTTTTGACCTCTACGATCTGATCAACCTCCCAAACATTTAATGGATCCTGGTATGTCCTTCTGCAATTCACAAAACTACCTCACCTGGGAAAGAACTCTCAAGCAAGACTACTACCAAAACAACATAGTGCAAACAAACCAAAAGGAGGAGGGTCCCCATCTTTGAATGGGGTGATGTTACAAATAGGTCACAACAATACATCCTTGAAAGATCATCCAGCTGTACCTAAAGTAAAAAATAGTAGAAGATTATGAAATATACTCAAAAGTATGGTCCCGACTCCCATGTATGCAGCAATATTAAGATTTGTAGACCAAAATCATACCTTGTCATCTCTTAGCAATGCATGGCAATCTGAATGTTCCTTCTCCAAAAGCTGACTCTCATACTGAGATAGTAGTTCATTTTGTACTGTCTGTGGAAAAGATCACAAATAATGGTAACTTTTTTACAACTTAATTAAAACAAGCAGGTCATTGTGCATGCCTTATAGCTAATGGAAAGAACTATTAATTGACAACTTTTTCATGGTTAGTTGAATCCACAGATTCTGATTGACATAATGAGTGTTTAATAGAAAGTTACTTTTAGCAATTGTTGTTCAGTGCTAGAACGTAGATAATGTGCAACTCTCTCTTTTTCTTTATTTAAACATTTGTCAGCCTGTAGTACAATTAAATACACATCATCTATTAGATGAAGTTCATTTTCAAAATTAAAATCGACATTGTCAAATCATGTTTCCAATTGTAGCTCCCCTTTTAGTGCCGACCTTGCGCAAATAATATAATAAAAAAGAATACTCTAGAATCCATGAGGCATCCTTTCGAGAATAGTAAGAAGCAGTGTCTTCCAACATGGCTACTTCAAAATCTTCTTGATAGAAATCCATGCTACCCATCCCAGTCTCTTCAAAGATGCCCAGAACATTTTTCAACAAAGGCCGATCAATTTGTTCTCCTTCACGTTCTCTAACAATCTAAGATAACATTAGTGAATTAGAACTTAGTTTGTTCATCAGAAAAGACAATGTCAAAAAACCAATGAACTTCTCATAATTTATCAATATTTCCACTAACATACTAGAGTTATGACCACATCCTTTATGTTATTCCTAATTTTTTGGCAAATGTGCAAAAAGTGAAACATTATTCCAAAAATTGTTTATGTTACATTGTTATTTGGCATATCTAAACTACACATATATCAATCCTACTTCCTTATATATGGTCTCTAAGTGAAAAACAACTTTAAGATAGACAACAAGGAGTGACAGTATGAAGAGGAAGAGCTCAATGTTGGATATCATCTTATACTTACCAGATCATGGAAGCATGTTAAACCAACTTCATTTAGAGTTGGCAGGGAGTGCATTGCAATGTAGTAGTGGTCCAAGTAGTCAAAAAAATGAGAAAGCCACTGAACCATAATTTTGTGATTTTCCCATCTTTTCACTAGTTCTCTCAACATAAATTCAACATGCTGCTCCCTCAGGGCTGGTAGAACTTGAGTTTAACAATTGAGACAATTCAAACAAAGACCAAGATGCAAACCACAAAATGATCATCACTGTCCTTAAATTTAAAATAAAAATTCCAAAGCTTTTCAGTCAAGCAACATTACATCCACCATCATGAGATGACACTATAATAAGAAACAAGTTAAGGGAAAAACTGTCAAGACATATTTAACTATTGAAATTGGAGAGCTTGAATAGATTTGCTCTATTTACAATTTATGTATCCAAAGATCCTTTAAATAGGAAAAACATATGGACACGTCTCTACACAATAGCTATGTCTTTCTGTTAATAGATGCTTAGAGAGTGATTAAATAGAGTTTATATTTTTAATACTCTCCATAAACTTTACTTATCACACAACCTAACTAGATGATGGGGACCACCTATAATAAATAGGTTTATTAGCTACCCATGTACAAATGAATAACATTTAACACTAATTCCTTCTTGAAAGCATCAAAACCTATCCTTGCTCAAAGGTTTTGCAAGCTACTCATTAGTTGGTATATAGAGTAGTTCAATTTACTTATTGAGAACATGCTCACAAATGAAGTGATGGTGTACTTCAATATGCTTTGTGAGAGCATGGAACACTGGATTCTTAGATATCTTCAACATGCTTTGATTATCACAAAACATAATTGTTGTATCAGGTTGTGGGTGTTGAAGACTCTCAAGAAGTTGTCTAACCCATAGTGCTTCACATGTTGCTACAACAACTGCTTTGAGGTTAATATGATCAAGCTTTTCATGCAACAATTGATTTCTCAAAGCAACACTTGAAACTAAGTTTTTAGAGGATTTTCTCCTCCTTTCATATGTCCATTAGATACTAATTTTCTCTTGATTACCCTTGTTCATATCTTTTTTCTTTTTGAAGCATTGGCTCTCAAAAGTGACCAGGATGATTGTAATAATGTAAAACTTTCTTTTCTTCTTCTCAAATAGGATGTCTTTTCGTAATTCTATTGATATATGAGGTAAAGTATTACAAGAAAAAAATGATTTTTATCTATTGATGCCATTGTCCATAGATCTTTGTGATCAAATCCTTTTGCGATAAAAACCTTTTGCAATGATCTTTGTGATAAAGACCTTTTTGTAATGATCTTTACGATAATTTTTTTTTTTGAAATGATCTTTGCAATCAAAATCTTTCGCAATGATTTTTGCGATCAAAATCTTTTACAATGATCTTTGTGATCAAAATCTTTTTGCAGTGATCTTTGTGATCAAAATCTTTCTGTGGTGATCTTTGTGATCAATACTACAACTTTATTGAATGAGCCTCAAATGCATTTTATTGTTGGGATTCTCTTTTAATTACTAATTTTGGAGTACTTTATATGCTCTCCAACTACAAATCTCACTCATCTACATGTACAACATGGATAGAATTCAAGTGGAAATACTTTGGCCCTTATTGTTGATAGTGTTTTTTTTAGATATTCATAGCTCTTCAAGTTTGTAGGCTAATCATGAATGTTTAATATTGCAAGCTCCCTCATACCAAAAATCCAAATAGTCAATTCAAATTCGTACAACTTTATAGGATTATCAAATGTGATCCTTTCCAGAAAGTTCAAGACTCCAAACAATCCAATGTGTTTAGCCTCTTTGTTTAATTATAGTGACAATTAGTTGATTATCAATGGGAGAATAAATACATTATTCCAACAATCCCCCTTAATTTCTACCACTAGTTGGTTTAGCATCCCAATTTCTATCTTAAATGTTCAAATTTCTCATTTTTTAAATTCTTTGTGAATATGTCTACCAATTGAAGTTTGATCTAAAAAACTTCAAGTAGATTTCTTCATTATTCACTAGTTCTCTAATGGAACCTTGTTTGGTTGTTATTTTTCTCTATATGTGAATATTTATTCTTGTACAACATTTTGAACATATTTGTGACCTTTCACCAATTGGATCTACACCAATCTATCCATAATTCATCTATAGACAATCTTTCATAGATTGTTTCTTCCAGTTTCTGTTCTAACACAATTTTTCAAAATGATTCTTCAATCCACAAATAGTACAAGGATGAAGATGCCAAATTGTTTTTTAATGTCCTTGCCTATTACAATGAGAACATTGGTAACATTGCATTTATTGAACTATGTTTTTTGTAACTAGATTACTTGTAACATCATTTATGTTTTCTTTACCTCTAACATATCTAAGGCCTTCATTTGTTAGCATCACACTTGGTTCAATGGGTTCTCTAATTATTTCCCCATACTTTCCTAGACCTTTTCCATCATAACCCATTCCTTTCATAATATTAAAACCAACATTCTTTGCAAAACATTCTTTGTTATTATCATCACAACTAGCAAGATTTGTAGATTCAAAAACATTGTTTTCTCCAACCTCACACCCTTTATCAATAGAAGATTTAGCTATATCACATATATGAAATGATTCATCAAATGAATACAGCAAATCATTTGTATCAAATGAGACATTACATAATGTATTCTTAGAACTTACACACATGTTTTCCTTTAGGTATGCTGCAAGTAATTGATCTGATAGATTATTTTGTTCTTTCAGTTTTGATAATTCATCCTTTTGAAAACTATTTTCCTTTCCGAGGATTTTAGATTGTTTATCAAACTACTTCAACTTTTCTTCCAATTCTTCACTTTTCTTTTTAACTTTCACTAATTCTTCTTCCACAATATCCTTTTCACACATTGAATTTTTTATTTTCTTTCTGCACTCTTTTACCAATCTTTCCCATTGGAATAAATGATTTCCTTATAGAATTAAATTTTAACCATAGAAAAGAACCACTTAAGTAATGCCTAATGGTAATTGATTTTGGTAGATTTGCACGCCCCTCTTTCCTCTATATCCAATTATTTCTTCTATCTTGAGCAAATATCCCTCAGAATATTTATCCTTTCATTTATTATAAAAATTCTCACTGATAAGATGAATTTTGAATATGGATGGCAATGGCACTCTTTTTAGAACCTTGAATGGTAACACTCACAAAGTTCTACCATTAATTTGATCTCATTTCCAAGATTATCATACTCAATCCAAGCTTGTATGTTCTATCCACTTTTTAGATCTAGCTCTAACAACCAGTTTCCAATCTAGTAACCTGCAGATTTAGACTCTACAAAGATGATGAAGATTTTGAAACCCACTAATCTTTGAAGCCAATTCTTAAATTTACTTGCAGTAATAAACAACTTTTTATTCACAACACATATTATTCAGCCAAAACTAACATTACTTAGAACAAAGAGCAAGACAAATTAATCAACATATTTCTTTTCAGAATTACAGTGTTTTAGAGTATTTTTCCTATGTTCTTGCACCTTTGCTCAAATTGAGCAACCAACACATTGACATTGAAGTTTTTTTTAGCTTGTTACAAAAACACAAGGCAAACCTCTTTAAAGACTTTGCAGCCCCCAAAATAGACCAGTGACAAAAATAAACTAATAGTCTAAAAATAAGGTGAACATGCATGAACATTGTAAACTCTAAAAATAGTTGTCCTAAAGATACAGTTAATTATGCATTGAACATGCATTCCTAAAAAAATAAAAGTCCTCTTAAATGAGTCTTAAAAAACTCACACTCCAGCATGCATGCAAGCATCACTTATCAACATACTCCCCCTTGATATGGATCAAACTCACAAGATGATCTTAGAGTTTCAAAAATTAGACCTTTGGAATTGCTTTCATGAAGATATCTGAATGTTGTTCTTGAGTGATTATATACCACAATTCAAATTCTTTCTCCTGGACCAAATCTCTAATGAAATAATATTTCAAATCAAAATACTTTGTCCTACTAGGATGGATAGGATTCTTGGCCAACTTAATTTGACTCATGTTATCACAAAAAATCAGTGTAGGCTCATCCTTCATTTTAGGACTTCTACCCATATACCAAAAATCATCAACATACAAACTTACAATAAGAATATCATTACCCTTTCTATTTTAGTAAAGAGTAGGCTCACTCTTGCTTCTCTTGAAGCCATTCTACTAGAAATATCTATCAATCCTAGCATACCATGCTCTAGGTACTTGTTTGAGGCCATATAAAACCTTCTTCAACTTGTAGACTTTGTGTTCTTTGCCTTGCACTTCAAAACCTTGTAGTTTTTCTATGTATAAACTTCTTCTTCTATGTACCCATTCAAGAAGGCACTCTTGACATCCATGTGTTGTATGCTCCATTTCTTTTGAGTTTCTAGTGAAACCATCATTCTAATGGTCTCTTGTCTTGCTACTGGTACAAATGTCTCTTCATAATCTATACCATACTTCTGTGTGAAACCTTTTTCAATTAATCATGCCTTGTGTCTTTTAATACTTCCATCACTATTGTACTTGGTATTGTAGACCCACTTAGTACCAATATTTTTCTTGTCATGTGGAAGCTCTGTAAGCTCCCAAGTATCATTCCTATGAATGGAATCTATCTTTTCTTGCATTGCTTGCACACAAACCTCATTAGTACATGAATCTTCAAATTCTTGCCTTGTTAGAAAACACGTGACAGTCCTCTTTAAAGACATTATAGCCCCCAAAATAGACCAACAACAAAAATAAACTAATAGTTTAAAAATAAGCTAAACATGCATGATCACTGTAAACTTTAAAAACAACTTTGCTAAAAATATAGTTTATCATACATTGAACATGCATTCCTAAAATCATAGAAGTCTTCTTAAATAAGTCTTCCAAAAGCTCTCCCACTCCTCCATGCATGCAAGCATCACATATTAGTGGATGAGAGATTTTAGATCCACACCCAGGTGATTCCCGTTAGTGTCATTCAATTCTTTGTCATTGCCAGGTAATTGCCTCTTTGGTTGGTTACTGTCAGTTGGATTCTTTGATTCAATTATGATTTATTTTGACGGTTAATTTAACATAAAATTACATTATAGGTCATTTCCTACTAGAGTTAATATTGTAAATTCCTGATTTCAGTATCTTGTTAAGAATTAGCTTGATAGGATAAGGTAAAGCAAGGTTAATGTCATGGTTAATCTTTTTGACCCTACATTGATTCTTTCCATAGATCTACAAATACACTGATTGCAACTTACACTTTCTTTGTTTAAAGGAAAACTGTATGAAAATTGAACAAATCATGTTTATCAATATCACTTTCCTTGATATTTGTAGAATTCATTTTTTTTTTTGTTATTGTTAAGTAATTTACTATGTGATCATGATATACATGCATCAGCACTGTTGCTTTTCAATGCATCAAAAAGGCTGTTTTATTCAGAAATTAAGACTCAGTTGAATTTGACAGATGAAGATATTGTCAGATTGCTACATTCTCTTTCATGTGCAAAACATAATATTCTCAATAAAGAGCCAAACACAAAAACTATGGCACAAACAGATTACTTCATATTCAATTTAAAGTTCACTGATAAGATAAGGAGAATTAAGGTTTGAACTCTAATACAACAATTGTATACCACTTTCTTTGATTGTTTTAACAACAAATGATGTGTGTGGAAATTCACATGGTAAATGGTTTCTACATGATTGCAGATTCCACTACCACCAGTGGATGAGAAAAAAAAAGTGATCTAGGATGTGGATAAAGATAGACATTATGCAATTGATGCGTCAATTGTAAGAATCATGAAGAGTAGAAAAGTTTTAGCTTATGAGCAGCTTGTTATGGAGTGTGTTGAGCAACTTGGACGAATGTTCAAGGTGAATTGTTGACTGGATGCTGAATATATTGCTACATTAATGTAGCAGAATGAACTAATTTTCTTATGAATAATGTTGTTAGTTTACTAAATTCGGCCATTTTTTTCATGCAGCCAGATTTTAAGGCAATAAAAAAGTGAATTGAAGACCTAATCACATGGGAATACCTGGAAAGGGACAAAGATAATCCCGACACTTTCAGATATCTGGCCTGAAACTATTTAAATGGGTGTTTAAGTATCTTTAGTCTATTTATTGACTTCCTGCAGGGTTGTAAGTTCTTGAGGATTCATGATTGTAGGATATCCTTGAATGTTGCTATTTTACCCTGTAGAGTCAATTCATTATTTTGGATAGTGTGGTATAGCCTGCTGTTTTCGTACTTAAAAATGTGTCATAACTATAATTTGTCTGTTGGAACCTCTGTCGAAACAATGGATGCTTTCAATGCCCACAAATTGCGTAGTTGATTTTCTCCAACTAACCTGATTGGATATGGGCTGGCAAAGTTTTTAATTATGATTACAACTTCTGGAAATGTTGAATTTGATCTATAATATGTTGGATCTTATTTAAAAAAATGAAATTGTTTATATTAATAGTCTATTCACTGTGGCTACTCTTCCAACTGGTTGTGTTATATGTCAATATTTTAGTCTAGCATTTATGAGTTTTTGTGGTAATAAAATTTGGCATCGAATCTTTTAGTGTTTGCAACGTCATCATGTCTGCACACAAGGGAGATTTGTTATTATGCCTGGACCATTATGCTTTCTCAATCCGAAGAGGTTCTTGTATTTTCGAAAACAAAGTTAATTGTGGGCTATGATGTGTATAAATATTCAGTCTATTATGCTAAAATGTTGAGCATACACAAAAATATTTCACTAAACCATAACATTTCACTAAAAATTATATTTTACTAACTTAAGTTATTAAGGAGACTTTATTACATGTAAACTTTAATTTTTAACAACCCCTCTTAAGGTTTACATTACAAAAAAAAGAAAAACAATAGAAAGACTACATCAACATCAACCCGAATTGCTCATGTTCAGGCAAATGTCTAAATTATCCAACTTTACATGTGAATCAAGACATACTCAATTATGTACAAGAAAATCACCAACAGATTGTGAATCGAGATTAACTCAATTATCCACATTAACTCTTCTCCATTTGTGGATTGAGACTAACTCCATTATCCACAAATACAAATCTGCAAAACTATAAATCAAGACACATTCAATTATACATAGATACAACTTTCAATTTTTTGAATTTAGTTATCCACAAACAAACAACAAGATAAGGGGCATTTGAAAAGACCAAAATGGGGAAGAATAGTTAGAGATACATCAATAGTCCTAGAGGGGAGGAAGACCCTTTTATACTCATGAACACTTGGGGCAATGGGGATCAGCCTCACCGTCTTCGACTAAAGGGGCACCCTAGCCATTTGGTCGGCTTAAATCTGAATTGGTATTGATTCTGGATATACCAACCAGAAAAATGGATCCCTTGGGGTTAGACTAACTGGAGAAGAATAAGGGTACTAGCAATGAGCAACTATCAATCCCCGGGCCTGCCTCATTGGAGCACATCATAATAGATTGAAAGCAACCCCCTAGGCAACCTACGATATAGGAGAGTATCCCAACATAAGGAGTCAAGGGTCGTCTCATCACCCTTAGTGTTGGGGCCTGAGGACCATTTGGGTTTGTATCCAAACCCAAGCTCTGAAGATGTTGCATACAACTTGAATAGGACATCTTGTCCGAACTATATGAAAGCAGGGCCGTATCCAAGTGATACAATCAAGACTGGATATCCATAGGCTAGTTGGATCCCATAATCAACAATGCCCTACTAGATATAGGGCTATCAGTAGGGACAAATCAGTCAAGATAATATGAATACAGAGGGGGGCACCATTGATCGATTACGTGGGAGTTCGTCCATGTTTTTTTTTTAATAAAAGTCTGCTATGGACCAAATGCCTGCTACTCTGAAGGGTTAGTGCTTGAGACCTATTTTGCTTGATAGATTGCTGCCTGGAAGCATCTCATTAGCGCGTATCCCTTTCAGGTTCTGTGGCCTCTGGGTGGGGGGGATTCTAGTCAAGTCAATTTTGCCATTAGACAACCACTCAGATCCTATTCATCCTGACCAGTCTTCTCTTGAATTTCTCATCTGATTGTGCAATACAATGCCCAACGTGCTAGTGTAGTATCTCTTGGTGAGATCTAGATGAACTACACTATGCTAGGTGATGACAACTCGGTTGTTGAGGAGGCACTACTATCTTATCTAGAGGGGGCTATTTTATATCAGCTAGTACTCTGCTTATTTGGCATGGCTACCTCGCTATCCAAAGCCCTACTATATTGAGGACATTCTAAAGATGGTGTAGGTGAGTTCGCTTGGCCTACACCATATCTACGGTGTTCAAGTTTCCAACTGTTGATGTATCTCTAACTGTTATTCCCTACACACTCAACAACTATTCTTCAAGATAAAGGGCATTTGAAAAGACCAAAACTGGGAAGAATAGTAACCTTTCGAAGTTGCAAGGTTGAGACACTTTTTTTAACATTCTCCCACTTGTAGAACACCTTATAAGAGAAAATGAATTATTAACACCATTATTTAATTTCTAGGAGCCGAGAGACCCATAGATTCTGAACACCATCTAAACTTCTCTATGCTCACAGGTTTTGTCAAGGAATCTACAACATTTGTCAAAGTATCAACTTTCTCCAAGTTACCTTCCCATCCTCTACCATGTTAGAAACAAAATGGTACTCAACATCAATATGCTTAGTCCTTGAGTGGAAAGTAGGATTCTTCACCAAATATATGACACTTTGAATGTCACAACAAATAGTAACCTTCCCTGCATCAAACCCAACATCAAAATGTAATCTCTTAAGCCAAATGGCTTCTTTACAAGCATGAGTTGCTGCCATGTACTCAACTTTAGTAGTGGACAAAGTGACCACAGGTTACTTCTTACTCATCCAACTAATAGCACCACCAAACATAGTTAACACATAAGCACTGGTGGATCTCCTACTGTCAATGTCACCTGCCCAATCTAAATCCACAAATCCATGATTACAAAGTGAATATTGAAATCATGTACGATAACCATGATAACATAAGGAATACTCAGAAGTACCCTACAAATATCTGAACACCGTCTTCTTGCATCCCAATGTACCCATACATGATTAGCAATAAATCGACTAAGGACTCCCACTGCTTGGGCAATGTCTAGTCTTGTACAGACCATCATATACATCAAACTATGCTCATATCCTCTGTCTCAAAAGAAGACTTTGGACAATCTGCAATAGATAACTTTATCCCCATTGTAACAGGAACAATCAAAGGTTTACAATCCACAAAGCTAAATCTCTCCCTAGAATGTACCAACTTGCCCCTAGATTTTTCATCTCAAATTGTGCTAACAATTGAGACTTCAAATCAAAAATCAAACTTTTACCATTCCCAATGAGTAACATATCATCGACATACGGTGGAATAATGAGAATGTGATCATTGTCAAACTTGTAATAAACACAATGATGTGATTTCGATCTCTGAAATCCAATACTCAACATAAAGACATAAAATTTATTGTACCACATCCTAGGAGACTGTTTCAAACCATACAAAGACTTTCTTAACTTGCAAACTAGATTTTATTTACCTTTCACCACATAGTGCTCTAGCTATGACATATAGCTTTCCTCCTCCAAGTCACCATGAAGGAATTGTCTCCACATCCATCTGTTCCACTTCTAGATCATACACTATTGCAAGAGATAACAGGAACCGAATAGATGTTAGCTTTGCAACAGGAGAGAAAATTTCACCATAGTCAATTCCCTCCACCTAAGAATACCCCTTCACAAGCAATATAGCCTTATATTTCTCAACATTGCCATCTACATCAAATTTATTTTTGAACACCCATTTGCATCCCACAGGTTTTCATCCTTTAGGAAAAGGCACCAAGTCCCAAGTATTATTCTTTTCCAAAGAAAACATCTCCTCTTCGATGGCTTCCTTCTAGGAACCTGCATCTTTTATACCCATAGCCTCTTTCATTGTTCTAGGCCTATTAGTGTTAGAAATCAAAGAAAAAATACAACTAGAATCATGTAATGAATAACCAAACCTATTAAGTTGTTGCCATATTCGTGTGGACCTCCTCAAAGATTGAGGTTGAGGTTCTTCATCTTCTTATGAAATTTTAGAGCTACTAGAGCTCTCCTCATTATCAAGTCCAATAGATGTTTTTGATTCAACTTTCTCAGGGGTGGAAGGAATCTAAACCACATCATCTTTCTTCTCTTCTTTCTTTGGCTGCAAGATAATAGAAGAAGGATTGAGCTCTTTGAAGATCACACTTCTGCTATACAGAACTCTCTCAGCCACTAGATCTTAAAGCTTGTACCCTTTCACACCAATGCCATAACCAATGAAGATACACTTCACAGTCTTATTCTCCAACTTAGACCTCTTTTCCTTAGGCACATGTGCATATGCCTCACAACCAAATACTCGAATGTGTCTTAATGGAGGATTTTTACCAGACCATACCTCCATAGGTGTCTTATCAATGAGCACTGATGTAGGAGACCTATTAACCAGGTAACAAGAAGTAGCAACAACTTTAGCCTAGAACTTTTGTTCAAGACCAGCTCCACTTAGTGTAACATCCACATTCTAAAAACATAGTAAAACTATAAATTTACCATAGAGTAATTCAACAAGGTAAAAATGAGAGAGAAAAATTTTCTTTTACTTAACATATAATCACATGACAACAATTACAAGATTCTCTTACGTATTACAATAAATCATACTATCTTTCTTAATTACAATATCTGCATAAGTAAATCAATTACATAAACAAATTTGGTATAATTACTGCTTCTAAATATCTGACATCTTTATCACAAGCCCTAGCATGTTTTCTTCTTGGAGAGATAGAGAGTATCTTCCTAGTGATTTACCTCCATCCACAGACCCGTAGTCTCCCACACATCTTCCACATGGGAAGTGGCCCTTCCCTTCACGAGGAATATAGACCAAAGGTGACCAGTGGTAATTTGCCTTCCCGAGTACATAGTGTTGAATCCTACACAACTTTATCAACCATACAAGCCTAGATACCCTCTAGCTAAGTATGATTTCCGATAGGCTATGCAATCCAGATACAGTGAACTGACAATGCATGTAGAAAATGAATGCATTACTTTGGCCAAAGTTTCAATATCAATAATGTTCATAATGAACGTGGTCGTAGTGTTCACCCACCCCTACTCGACTTGGATATTGTCATATTCTTACAGTTTATTCTCACCAACTATGTTTACGTAGATGGTTTTTACATCTTGTCATCCTAATAGTCTTCTTGACTTAGATAAGTCCATATGACATAACTAACCATTTGGTTCATATTTGTCTCTAGGTTTTTCATAATAACCCTTAAATAATCCATTATATCAAAATAGCCATATCTCATAACTTACAAGACTAAGGTTCATAAATGACCTTTGGTTCAACTCAACCAAGGTTAAGAATACAATGGTTCTGTAATAGATAATAACTCCTATACAAAGAAGTATGAATACCTTCCTTAACGTGATATCATTGACCATCACGATATACACCTATATACGTTTCCCTACAAGGTCATTTACTAGTTAGACTCAGTCTATTCCATTGTATTTGATTTTCAAAGAGTATTAACAACAAGAATGATAAATAGATAATAAAGAATCTCCTATAGACCTTATTTCTTCTACCACAATATTACTAATTTTACTATCATTTGATGGGATATACAATATTTTTCTGAAGATTTCTAAGAGTATAAGTCTCTTATGGATAAAAATGGTTTTTCCATACACAATAAACTAAACCAAGAATTGATTTAAAATGATAATAACACAACCTAATGCTTAAACCATTTTACTCATAGTTACTAAGTTTACCTATCAAGTTTTATTTACACTATTTTCATCGAGAGTCAAATACTTAACTAACTTATGACTAAATCATCGACTTGCTTCATAATGATAACTCATTCCATAAAATGACTAGTTTTCTAGGCACATGAAACTATGATATCCTTTTTCGAGTAAGCGATTGTCAAAGTCATTTGGTTCTCCATACGATAGTTTGACATGTATAATAGTTTTAAAAAAATAAGTATAATATTGGTCCTATGTGATAATGAAATAGATTTCATTGTTATTGCTGGCATCGGCCTTTGCAGGCTAAATTGATGCTCTCTGGTTTCCACTAAGTTGATTATACAATCCTACAACAGCTCAATATTCTATTCGACAGTCAACACACTCTTGTTGAACAAATACATAATGAACTTAAGGAATAAGCCATTCTGGTATAAACAATTTTCCTTAACAAAGAAATATAGAAGACTTAATAAACATTTGAATTTCCATTTCCTTTTAATGCATAAATTGCAGGAGTATTACCTGGTAGCAACAGTCTAAGTTGAGAAATATTTGTAAATAAAAATACTTCTGTGGTCTCCCAAGACAATCCACATTATCTTCTTCCTCTCACTGGTTATCACTCAGCTCACCATGAACTCTCTACCAAAGAATCCCCCTCCCAATGATAATGATTATGCAAATAACATATCACTCCATGATCATTCCATTGACTTAGCTGAGTCATGGCTATAAAGACTTAGCATAACTCATAATGAGTTGCCCAACTTTCATTCCCCACTCTTTGCAGTTTGAAAGCACATTGAATACACAACAGTTCACCTACTGATTTGGTTACAACCGATATCATTAAGTTGCAAAGCTCAACAAATGTTGATGGGAGAACATCCTTCAATGGGAGCTCAACGAATTTGGTTAGAATTACCACCACTACTCCTCTTCCATAGAGGCCGACAAGAAATTTAAACCATCGTTTGATCATTTCTTAATCACATAGAGTGATTCAATCCTCCACTCATTACAATGAACTCACTCGTATTACTAAGCCTATGACTACTCAAGTGAGTAAGTATTAATATCAATCATGAGGTATTATCCTCAAATTGATGATTACATAAATATTTGTTTATGTAAATAAATATGGTTCAACATGGCACCTATCCTATGTGATAGTTTATGCCTTGATCAAAATTTGATAATAATAATAAATTGAAAGACTTACAAATACTATGGAAGGGTCAAGCTTGTCTCCCCTACACAGTCTCGTTAAATCATGTCAACTTGTCTTGACGAGATCATCATTTGACGTTAAATGTCGACAATAAAACTTCAAATGACTCAAAGATAATAACACAACCATTTTGTGACAATGACATCATAATATTTATGTTAATTATAAATGGTCATAGTTCTACTCAGAGGACATCGTTTAATTTACAAATGACTATGTCAACACACAAATGACTTGACTTAGAAAAGAATGAAGATATCGAATTCCTGTCGACTAGATTCAAAACTATATTGACAAAACGTACCTTACCTCTATTGACACTAGTTCACATTTCCGTTAAACACTCATACTTGTTTTGGCTAATAATCACATGTAACCCAACATCTATATCTCTCTCCTTGAAAGATATTCTCTCTCTCTCTCTCTCTCTCTCTCTCTCTCTCTTCTCTAAGATTCATTTAAAAAAACCTGTAATCCTGTATAAAACTTGAAATCAATAGATTACAATCAGTGCATCATTACTCAAATCATAAACCAAATTCTCATAATGCAATTATTAAATCAATAATAGCATATTCATTTCCATGATGCCATAAATGACATTCAATAGAATCTATGTCTTTCCTTGACATTAATCTAAACATCAAAATAGATTTACTTATATCCAAGTAAAAGTAAAAAAGTATTAGCAAGATAAAAATTGGGGATGTAACATATCCTTCCCCTAAAGATTCATTGTCCTTGATGATATAAAGTATCAAAATGTAACTAAAAAGCAAGTTCATTGTTTTCAACTGATAACAATATTAAATAACTAAGGAAATTTCTGATAAAATTCATGGTTATCCTCCCATGTAGAGTTTTCATCAGCATATTGGTCCC
Source organism: Cunninghamia lanceolata (assembly GCA_027924645.1). NCBI lineage: Eukaryota > Viridiplantae > Streptophyta > Pinopsida > Cupressales > Cupressaceae > Cunninghamia > Cunninghamia lanceolata. Next base: position 15,020,853 of record BSBN01000112.1, on the reverse strand, counting down.
ATTGGACCTTGCACTGCAAGACCTCTCTATTACGCAAGCAGAGCTTGCATTTTTCTAACACTTTGAGTGGCTCGATCATGACCACCCCTGGATCCTGCGTCTTTAAGGTAATCCAATTTAAAATATGATTATCACCCGAAATATATTTCTTTAAATAAGAAACATGAAAAACATTGTGCATTCTAGACAAAGCTGGTGGTAGAGCAATTCTGTAGGCAACTAGATTGACCACTTCGAGTACTTCAAAGGGTCCCACATAATGAGGAGCTAGCTTAGAAGACTTCCCAAACTCAATAGAACTTTTCTGATGTTTGACTCTTAAGAGAACTTTCTCTCCAACAGAGAATTGTCTCGGTAATCACTTTGCATCCGCATAACTCTTTTGTCTATCATTGGCTTCTGCCATTCTTTTTCTGATCAACTTAACTTTCTCTTGCATTTTAACTACCATTTCTGGTCTGATGCTAATCCTATCTTCTAGCTTATCCCAGCTTATAGGATTATGACATCTTCTTCCTTACAATGCTTCAAATGGCACCATCTTAATAGAGGAGTGATAGGAATTATTGTAAGCAAATTCCACAAGTGGTAAGTATCCCACCCACTTATATTGCTGATCCATGCAATACATTCACAACAAATCTTCCAAAACATGGTTAACTCTCTCAATTTGCCCATCGGTTTCAGGATGATAAGCTATACTTACATTGAGTTTAGTCCCTAGCATAGAGAACAAAGTTTGCCAAAACCTTTATGTTATACATGCATCTCTATTCAAGATAATATTTTCAGGGAACCCATGCAATATAAACACCTCTTGCACAAATTTGCGAGCTAACACTGGTGCTCCATCAGTCAAATTGCCTGGTATGAAATGTGCTACCTTTGTGAGTTTATCAACCACAACTAAAATGCATCATGTCTATTCCTAGACGTAGAAAGACCTTGAACAAAATCCATACTTATAACTTGCCATTTCCACTCTGGTACATCATGTGGGTACAACAATCCTGCAAGGTGTTGATGTTCTTCTTTTACCCTCTAGCATTCTAAACACATTGCTACAAATTTTGTAGCATCGTTCTTCACTCCTTTCAAAAAATAAAGAGGTTTAACATCTTCTAGAAGTTTGGTCACTCCTAGATGTCCAAAATATGGTGCAGTATGAACTTCTTTCCATACTAGATCCCTTAATCCAGCTAAATTAGGAACATACATTCTACCACTAAACCTCAATAGTCCATCTAACTCAAACAGAAACCCATCATACCTTAGATCTCTAGGATTATCCTCCAGAGCTACTTAACCTGCTTATAATAATCATCACCAGACAAATTTTGTAACACCAAATCTTGGAAATTTCCACGAATAGAAGATATATGTCTTCTATGACTCAAAGCATCAACTGCTCTATTATATTTTCCTTTGATGTAGTTTATCTCAAAGTCATAGTCAGATATCAATTGCTGAGCATTCAGATGTGGTTGAGAGAAAATATAACTAAAACTTTGATGGTATGTCTTAAGTATAAAAGATTTCCCCAACAGATAGTGTCTCCACATTTTTAAAACATGAGTTATTGTTGCCAATTCTAGATCATGTGGTGCATAATTTTTCTCATAGGATTTCAATTTCCTTGACTCATATGCTATAAATCTCTCATCTTGCATAAGCACTCCTCCTAATCCTTCTCCCAAGGCATCTGTAATTACCTCAAATTGTCCTTCGGGGTTAGGAACTTTCAAAATTGGAGCTGAAGTTAACTTTTCCTTTAAGAGATCAAATGAATATTGACATTTGTCTGTCCATTCAAATCTCTTTCCTTTCCTTTGTAGGGAAGTGACTGGCCTAGAAATACTAGAGAAATTTAGAACAAACTTTCTATAATAGCCAGCCAAACCCATGAAACTATGCACTTCATTCACATTTGTAGGTACAAGCCAATCCAGAATGGCTGTGTTTTTTCTAGGATACACAGATATTCCATTAGCAGATATAATATGCCCTAGATATTGAATCTCCTTCTAGAAGAATGTACAATTTGACAATTTTCCATATAACTTATGATCATTTCAAAACCAATTGCAAATGCCGATGATGTTCTTCTTCATTCTTAGAGTAAATGAGTATGCCATCCAAAAAGACTAGAACAAACTTGTCTAAACAATCTTTGAATACATTGTTCATTAGATTCATGAATGTGGTAGGGGCATTTGTCAAAACAAATGGCAACACTATGAACTTAGTGCCCATATCTAGTTCTAAAAGTTGTCTTATGAATATCCTCATCTTTCAGTCTTAACTGATGATATCCTGATCACAAATCAATCTTTGAAAATATAGTAGCTCCACACATTTGATCAAAGAGATCATCAATACATGGAAAAGATGTTTTTTCTTTACCATTTCTTTATCAAGCATACGATAATCTATACATAACTGTAGGGTTCCATCATTTTTCCTGACAAAAATAACTAGAGCACCCCAAGGTGAAACACTGGGTCTGATCAAACCTTTTGCCAACAATTCTTGTAATTGGGCTTTCAATTCCATTAACTCCGTACTTGTCATATGGTAGGGTGCTTTTGATATAGGCTCAAAATCTTGAAGTAAGGGATACTTTTCTCCAAAAGTTGGAAGTTATTTTGGAAACACATCGTGAAAATCTTGATGTAAGGGATACTTTTCTCCAAAAGTTGGAAATTATTTTTTATACACTAACTTATTGTCTCATATTATTTCAAGTTGTCGAGTTCCACGCATACATCAATGATAAAGACTTATTTCTAGAATTTTACAGGTAAAATTCCTCAGGAATGCTACAAGTTCATTAACATTTCTTTCATCAATTATGTCGAGAAAAGATAATGTAATTTGTTTCTTTCTTAGTTCTATGTACCATGCAATTGGTTTTCTTCTTACATATCTTTCTTAAACTGCATGGGAGAAACCGCCTCACGTAAACCACTCTACTTAAATATCATCCACTTCAATGGTCAAATAGTCAACAGCAATTTTACACCTCATTCATAATAAAAAGTGGTAAATATTTTTCCTACTTTTATTGGCCAAATTGACCTTTGACTATTGAAGTAGATGATATTCAACAACAGTGCACGTAAATAGCTGGCACATTGTGTACCGACTGTTTACAGTAAATTTCAACCTCTGAACTTGTTGACACAAAGCACAAACAGTTTCAGTCAACATGCATCTACAACCTATTTATACAATGAAGAGTAATCTTTCATGGCAAAGGTGTGAAATACCATATAATATTTTGTTTATTTTTTCAGTTGTTGGTGCAAACCTACCTTTTAGCCTGCTTGCCTATCCTATATACAACTGCAAACAAAACATTCAGATGACCTATGTGCAAGTTGATGGCAACTATAGTTTTGGCTAAAATAGTTGGTAGTATGACCATTGTTGAAACTGGTTTTAAAATTCCATCAGTGCATCTGCCAAAATTTCGTGATTAATGTAAACATTTCAAAGGTTTGTGAGATAAAATCAAAGCTGCAATAAGTGCTTGCTTTTGTTGCATAGTAATTCAGAGGTTTGTGAGATAAAATCAGAGCTGCAATAAGTTCTTTCTTTTGTTCCATAGTAACTTAATCATTTGAAGTGTGACAATTTTTTTAAAATTGTACATTAAATTGTGCAAACATACTGAGTTTTTCTTGCTTTTGTTCCATAGTAACCTAACCATTTGAAGTGTGACAATTTTTAAAATTGTACATTAAATTGTGCAAACATACTGAGTTTTTCAAGCATTTGATGACTTGACAATGTTCTGCGCCTCATAGTTGAGTTGTAAAAACATCCATGGTGACTACATCATTGATGGTTTGAATGAGATCTACGTCTTAGTAGAGAGTTTATGGAAGATTCAAGTACTAGAACCTTCATTAAAATTTCCTAGGAACTCATCAACAGGATCTTGCACATGTTGCTCTTGTTGACTAATTCCTGTATAGGATTTACTCTCCAGTAGATGGAATTAGCAATACCAGTTTATGACTTGAGGAGGACTAATTTAATTGGGCAATTCATGACGTATTGCAATCAAGTGTTTTTAATGTGAGGTTGTGGGGAACAATCCAATGTGCTTTGACATCATGTTGAACTACAAAAGTTATTGTATAGACCATGGTATACCATATTACATGCCTCCAAATTTAAAGTCTTGATGTGTGTTGGAATACTTTTATTTGTTGACATTGTAGGAAGAAGCTTGCACGTAGACTTATGTTTGATAAAAGTACAAATGATGATCATGAAAGAAGCATATTGAAAAAAATGAAGCAATAGTTTGGTGGCCATTTTCCTTCTAAAATGGAGCACATGGTATGCTACATCTGCCTAAACAAGAAAATTCCATTGCATGTTTCTTATCAATAAACTTCATTTTACTGCATGCAGTGTAAAAATCTATGTGCTTGTATGTAGGTTAAAGACTTAACATTATCAAAGGAGAACTAAGGGCATTTTGAGGATTATCTTAATGAAAATCCCCATGCACATCCTGGAATAGACTTGGCTGTGACAGTTTTGACAAACAAGTTTTGGCTAAGTTACAGATCATTGGATCTTAATCTGCCTGCTGAAATGGTATGCCTCTTTTTATACAACATAGCTCTTAAATGTACCTATTTCAGCAGCTTGGCTTATTGACTTTTGCAACTGCAATACAGGTAAAGTGCATAGAGGTGTTTAAGGAGTTCTATCAGATAAAGACAAAGTATAGAAAGCTTACATGGATATATTCTCTTGGTACTTGTAATATTAATGGGAAGTTTGACCCTAAGCCTATGGAACTTGTTGTTACTACTTACCAGGTAATTGCCTCTTTGGTTGGTTATTGTCAGTTAGATTCTTTGATTCAATTATGATTTATTTTGATGGTTAATTTAACATAAAATTACATTATAGGTCATTTCCTACTAGAGTTAATATTGTAAATTCCTAATTTCAATATCTCTTTAAGAATTAGCTGGATAGGATAAGTTAAAGCAATGTTAATGTCATGGTTAATCTTTTTGACCCTACATTGATCCTTTCCATAGTTCTACGAATACACTTATTTCAACTTACACATTCTTTGTTTAAAGGAAAACTATATGACAATTGAACAAATCATGTTTATCAGTATCACTTTCCTTGATATTTGTAGAATTCAATTTTTTTTTGTTGTTGTTAAGTAATTTACTATGTGATCATGATATATAGGCATCAGCACTGCTGCTTTTCAATGCATCAAAAAGGCTGTTTTATTTAAAAATTAAGACTTAGTTGAAATTGACAGATGAAGATATTGTTAGATTGCTACATTCTCTTTCATGTGCAAAACATAAAATTCTCAATAAAGAGCCAAACAAAAAAACTGTGGCACAAACAGATTACTTCATATTGAATTCAAAGTTCACTGCTAAGATAAGGAGAATTAAGGTTTGAACTCTAATACAACAATTGTATACCACTTTCTTTGTTTGTTTTAACAACAAATGATGTGTGTGGAAATTCACATGGTAAATGGTTTCTACATGATTGCAGATTCCACTACCACTAATGGATGAGAAAAAAAAAAGTGATCGAGGATGTGAATAAAGATAGATGTTATGCAATTGATGCATCAATTGTAAGAATCATGAAGAGTAGAAAAGTTTTAGCTTATGAGCAACTTCATATGGAGTGGTTGAGCAACTTGGAACATAATTGTTGGTGTATAACTCCATGAGTTGACACTAACTGAATCATAGCTAGGTGACTTATAACACATGCCAATTGACATTTTCAACTTGGTGAGTCATTTGTAATAGGTGTCAATAGACTTGACACATTGCCTCTATTTCCTAGGGTAGTTATGCTATTCTCTTTCTTTGAATATCACCACCTATCATTGTTTTGTAGAGAGTTGGTTAGCCAATAAAAAAAATAACTCCTGACATGTTTATAAAATAATTAAAGTCATTTGAGGTTGCGGGGGTGCTTATGTCGGTTAAAAAATAGGGTTTTTTATGTCAACCAATAGAAAAAAAATAAATGTCATCACCTTTATAAAATAATAAAAGTCATTTGATGTTTTGGGGGTGCTTATGTTAGTTACAAAATAGGGTCTTTTATATCAGCCTATAGAAAAAAAATAATTCCCGGTGCATTTATAAAATAATTAAAGTCATTTGAGGTATGGGGGGCACTTATGTCAGTTACAAAATAGGGTTTTTTATGTCAGTTACAAAATAGGCTTTTTTATGTCAACCAATAGAAAAAAATAGCTCCTGGTGCCTTTATAAAATAATAAAATTCATTTGAGGTTTCGAGGGTGCTTATGTCAGTTACAAAATAGGGTTTTTTAGGTTGGCCAATAGAAAAAAAATAACTCCGAGCACCTTTATAAAATAATAAAAGTCATTGGAGGTTTTGGAGGCACTTATCTCAGTTACAAAATAGGGTGTTTTATGTTGGCCAATAGAAAAAAATAACTCCCGACACCATTATAAAATAATAAAAGTCATTTGATGTTTCAGGGGCACTTATGTCATTTACAAAATAGGGTTTTTCATGTCTGCCAATACATAAAATAGCTCTTGGTGCCTTTATAAAATAATTAAAGTTGTTTGAGGTTTCGGAGGCGCTTATGTTAGTTACAAAATAGTGTTTTTTATGTCGGCCAATAGAAGAAAAAATTGATCTCAATGCCTTTATAAAATAATAAAAGTCATTTGAGATTTCAGGTGTGCTTATGTCGGTTACAAAATAAGGTTTTTTATGTCAGCCAATAGAAAAAAAAATAGATACCGACACCTTTATAAAATAGTAAAAGTCGTTTGAGGTTTCAGGGGCTTTTATGTCGGTTCCAAAATAGGGTTTTTTATGTCGGCCAATAGAAAAAAAAAACTCCTAGTGCCCTTATGAAATAATAAAATTCATTTGAGGTTTCATGGGAACTTTTGTCGGCCAATAGAAAAAAATTGCTCCTAGTGCCTTTATAAAATAATAAGATTCATTTGAGGTTTCGGGGGCACTTATGTCAGTTACAAAATAGGGTTTTTAATGTCAGCCAATAGAAAAAAAAATTGTCGGGGCCTTTATAAAATAATTAAAGTCATTTGAGCTATCGGGGGAGCTTATGTCGGTTACAAAATAGGGTTTTTTATGTTGGCCAATAGAAAAAAAAAAACTCCCGGTGCCCTTATAAAATAATAAAAGTCATTTGAGGTTTCGAGGGCGCTTAGGTTAGTTACAAAATAGGGTTTTTTATGTCAGCCAATAGGAAAAGAATAACTCCTTGCACCCTTATAAAATAATAAAAGTCATTTGAGGTTTCAGGGGTTCTTATGTTGGTTACAAAAAAGGGTTTTTTAATGTTGGCCAATTGAAAAAAATTAGTTCCCAGCGCCTTTACAAAATAATAAAAGTCGTTTGAGGTTTCGGGGGCACTTATGTCGGTTACAAAATAGGCTTTTTTATGTCGACCAATAGAAAAAAAACAACTCTAGGCACCTTTATAAAATAATAAAAGTCATTCAAGGTTTTAGGGGCACTTATGTCAGTTAAAAAATAGGGGTTTTTATGTTGGCCAATAGAAAAAAAATAGCTCCCAGCACCTTTATAAAATAATAAAAGTCATTTGAGGTTTTGGGGGCGCTTATGTCAGTTACAAAATAGGGTTTTTTATGTCAGCCAATAGAAAAAAATAACTCTTGGCAGCTTTATAAAATAATAAAAGTCGTTTGATCTTTCAGGGGCACTTATGTTAGTTACAAAATAAGATTTTTTTATGTCGGTCAATATAAAAAATAGGTCCTGATGCTTTTATAAAATAATAAAAGTCATTTGAGGTTTCGAGGGTGCTTATGTCGGTTACAAATAGGGTTTTTTATGTCAGCCAATACAAAAATAACTCCCCGCGCCTTCATAAAACAATTAAAGTCATTTGATGTTTCTGGGGTGCTTTTATCGGTTACAAAATAGGGTTTTTTATGTCAGCCAATAGAAAAAAAATAAGTTCTGGTGCCCTTTTAAAATAATAAAAGTCATTTCAGATTTGGTGGGTGCTTATGTTGGTTACAAAATAGGGATTTTTGATGTCGGCCAATAGAAAAAAATAACTCCCAGTGCCTTTATAAAATAATAAAAGTCGTTTGATGTTTCAGGGGAGCTTATGTCGGTTAGAAAATAGGGTTTTTTATATCAATCAATAGAACAAAATAGCTCCTGGCACATTTATAAAATAATAAAAGTCATCTAAGGTTTCAAGAGCGCTTATGTTGGTTACAAATAAGGTTTTTTATGTCGGCCAATAAAAAATAACTCCCAGGGCCTTTATAAAATAATAAAAGTTGTTTGAGGTTTCAGAGGCGCTTATGTCAATTACAAAATAGGGTTTTTTATGTCGGCCAATATAAAAATAAAACTCTCGGTGCCCTTATAAAATAATAAAAGTCATTTGAGGTTTCAGGGACTCTTATGTCGGTTACAAAATAGCGTTTTTTATGTCGGCCAATAGGAAGAAAATAACTCCTGACACCTTTATAAAATAATAAAAGTGATTTGAGGTTTCAGGGGTGCTTATGTAGGTTATAAAAGAGGGTTTTTTATGTTGACCAATAGAAACAAAATAGATCTCGGCACCTTTATAAAATAATAAAAGTCATTTAAGGTTTCGGGGGCACTTATGTCAGTTACAAAATAGGGTTTTTTATGTTGGCCAATAGAAAAAAATAACTCCTAGTGCCCTTATAAAATAATAAAAGTCATTTAAGGTTTTGAGGGCACTTAGGTAGGTTACAAAATAGGGTTTTTTATGTCAGCCAATAGGAAAAAAATAACTCCCACCACGTTTATAAAATAATAAAAGTTGTTTGACGTTTTAGGGGCGCTTATGTCAGTTACAAAATAGGGTTTATTTATGTTGACCAATAGAATAAAAATAGCTCCCAGTGCCTTTATAAAAAAATAAAAGTCATTTGAGGTTTCAGGGGTGCTTATGTTAGTTACAAAATAGGGTTTTTCATGTCGACCAATAGAAAAAAAAAAACTCTCGGCACCTTTATAAAATAATAAAAGTCATTCGAGGTTTTAGGGGCACTCATGTCAGTTATAAAATAGGGGTTTTTATGTTGGCCGATAGAAAAAAAATAGCTCCCAGCGCCTTTATAAAATAATAAAAGTCGTTTGAGGTTTCAGGGGCGCTTATGTCAATTACAAAATAGGGTTTTTTATGTCAGCCAATAGAAAAAAATAACTCCTAGTACCTTTAAAAAATAATAAAAGTTGTTTGATGTTTTGGGGGGACTTATGTTAGTTACAAAATAGGGTTTTTTTATATCGGTCAATAGAAAAAAATAGCTCCCAACGCTTTTATAAAACAATAAAAGTCGTTTGAGGTTTCAGGGGCACTTATGTTGGTTAAAAAATAGGGTTTTTTAAGTCGGCCAATAGAAGAAAAAAAAACCTATGCCCTTATAAAATAATAAAAATTATTTAAGGTTTTGGAGGTGCTTATGTCGGTTACAAAATAGGCCTTTTTATGTCGGCCAATAGGAAAAAATTAACTCTTGACACCTTTATAAAATAATAAAAATCATTTGAGGTTTTAGGGGCACTTATGTCGGTTACAAAATAGGGTTTCTTAAGTTGGCCAATAGAAAACAAATAACTCCCAGAGCACTTATAAAATAATAAAATTCATTCGAGGTTTCATGGGTGCTTATGTCGGCCAATAGAAAAAAATTGCTCCTAGTGGCTTTATAAAATAATAAAATTCCTTTTTCGGGGGCACTTATGTCAGTTACAAAATAGGATTTTTTATGTCAGCCAATAGAAAAAAATAACGTCCAGCACCCTTATAAAATAATATAAGTCATTTGAGGTTTCGGGGGCGCTTATGTCAGTTAACAAATTGGGTTTTTTATGTCGGCCAATAGGAAAAAAATAACTCCTGACACCTTTATAAAATAATAAAAGTCACTTGAGGTTTCACCAATAGAAATAAAAATAACTCCCGGTGACCTTATAAAATAATAAAATTCATTTGAGGTATCGGGGATGCTTATGTTGGTTAAAAATTAGGTTTTTTTTTGTCAGCCAATAGAAAGAAATAACTCCTGGGGCCTTTATAAAATAATAAAAGCCATTTGACGTTTTAGGGGCACTTATGTCGGTTATAAAATAGGCTTTTTTTATCTCATCCAATAGAAAAAAATAATTCTCGGCATCCTTATAAAATAATAAAAGTCATTTGAAGTTTCAGGGGCGCTTATGTCAGTTACAAAATAGGGTTTTTTTATGTCAACCAATAGAAAAAAATAACTCTTGGTGCCTTTATTAAATAATAAAAGTCATTTGATGTTTCAGGGGTGCTTATGTTGGTTACAAAATAGGGTTTTTTATGTCTATCAATAGAAAAAAATAGCTCCCGGCGCCTTTATAAAATAGTAAAAGTCATCTGATGTTTTGAGGGTGCTTATGTCGGTTACAAAAAAGGGTTTTTTATGTCGGCCAATAGGAAAAAAAACCTCCTGATACCCTTATAAAATAATAAAAGTCATTTGAGGTTTTGAGGGCACTTATGTCTATTGCAAAATATGGTTTTCTATGTCGGCCAATAGGAAAAAATTAACTCCCAACACCTTTATAAAATAATAAAAATCATTCGAGATGTTAGGGGTGCTTATGTTGGTTACAAAATAGGGTTTTTTATGTTGGCCAATAGAAAAAAAAACTCCTGGCGCCCTAATAGAATAATAAAATTCATTTGAGGTTTTGTGGGCACTTATGACAGCCAATAGAAAAAAAATTGCTCCAAGTGCCTTTATAAAATAATAAAAGTCATTTGAGGTTTCTAGGGCACTTATGTTAGGTACAAAATAGGGTTTTTTATGTCAATCAATAGGAAGAAAACAACTCCCGACACCTTTATAAAATAATAAAAGTCATTTGAGGTTTCGGGGGTGCTTATGTAGGTTACAAAAGAGGGGTTTTTATGTCGACCAATAGAAACAAAATAGATCTCGGTGCCTTTATAAAATAATAAAAGTCATTTGAGGTTTCGGGGGAACTTATGTTGGTAACTAAATAGCATTTTTTATGTTGGTCACTAGAAAAAAATAGCTCCCGATGCCTTAATAAAATAATAAAAGTCATTTGGTGTTTTGAGTGTGCTTATGTTGGTTAAAAAAAGGGGTTTTTTATGTCGATCAATAGAAAAAATAACTTCGGGCACCTTTATACAATTATAAAATTCATTTGATGTTTCAGGGGTGATTATGTCAGTTACAAAATAGGGTTTTTTAGGTCGACCAATAGAAAACAAAAAACTCCCAGCACCTTTATAAAATAATAAAAGTCATTGGAGGTTTCGAGGGTGCTTATGTCGGTAACAAAATAGGATTTTTTATGTCGGCCAATAAAAAAATAACTCCTGGCGCCATTATAAAATAATAAAAGTCATTTGAGATTTCTGGGGCACTTATGTCACTTAAAAAATAGGGTTTTTTATGTCAACTAATAGAAAAAAATAACACCCAGTGCCTTTAATAAATAATAAAAGTCATTTGAGTTTTTCGGGGCACTTATGTTGGTTACAAAATAGGATTTTTATGTTGGTCAATAGAAAAAATAACTCCCAACGCCTTTATAAAATAATAAACTTTGTTTGAGGTCTCAAGCGCACTTATGTCAGTTACAATTAGGGTTTTTTATATCGACCAATAGAAAAAAAAATACCAGCACCTTTCTAAAATAATAAGTCATTCGAGGCTCTGGTTCTCATTTGATCCCTCTAATCAAGATGGCATTCGCGTGCTCTGCAAGCCGAGCTAGGGTAACCATGCCCTAGCTCGTTCTCTGTGTGTTGTTTGCTTTTGCGTTGTGGGGGGGTTTTTTGAAGCTTTCGGGGTGGTGGTGGTGGGTTGTTTTCTTTTCTAGATGCCTTCTTGCTGCCGTTTGGGTGGCTTGTGGGTGGAAGGGTTTTGATCCTTCCTTTGTGGTCTTGTCTTTTTCCATTTCTTGCAAATGTGTCCTGGGGGTTTGCATGCCTGCTGGGGATCTTGTTTTTTGCTATGCAGGGTGGGGAAACATCTGGGGCTAGCCCTGAATTAGATTTCTGATCAGCAGTTGGTTCGAAGCCTTCAGCTCATGGAGTGAATGTTTTTGATAATAAGCTATTTTCTTCAGAGATGGAGATGAATGATCTAGGATCAGTTAGTGGTTCCCGAATAACGAAGATTAATGGGTGTTTGGAAAGATGCAAAGAGCGACCGAAGTTGATTATCCTGATGGAAATGCTTGCAGATGATATTGAATACTATTCAAGGCACTATTTTTATTGCAAGTTCATGGGTTTGAGAGTCTCGCTGCACTTTTTGGAATCTTGGGCTCAGCGAACTTGGATGCCGGAGGGGGAGATGGAGATTAGGCTCCTTGCGAAGAACTTTTTTATAGTCCCTTTTAATTGCATGGCAGATCGGAATAAGGTCTTCGAGGGTGGCCCCTATTTTTATAACCAAGTGAGTTTGTTTATCAAGCCATGGCATGCTGGCTTCAACCCAACTGAGGCATTACCGAGTCAGATCCCAATTTGGGTTTGGTTGCCATGGTTTCCAGTTGAGTGTTGGCAGGATGACGTGTTGCATTTGGTGGCTTCAATGCTCGGTAAACCTGTTAGGTCTTCACAATAGACGCAGTATAAAAAGGTAATGACTTTTGCTCGTATCTGTGTAGAAATTGATTTAAGCAAGCCACTGCCAGATTCTATTGAAGTGAGTGCTCTATCATATACTTGGGTGCAACAGCTAGATTATGAAACCCTACCTTTTCAGTGTCGTCTTTGTCATGAATATGGTCACTTGCAGTGTAGGTGCACTAGGGCTAAGCCTATGGTGCCCCAACCTTCTCAGCCTTCTCGTAATCCACCTAGGGCTGATAATGGTAAGGAGCCTATTCCAAGTGATGGTAATGGAGATGATGGCTATGTCCCTGTCAAGGCTTGCAATAGGAATCGGGGCCAGAAGCGGACCTTGAGGTAGAGGCAAGTTGATGAAACTTTTAATAGGTTTGAGGTGCTGGATGATCTCAGCCAAGGGGAAGTGAATCCAAGGTTGTTGAACTTGGATCAAGGAACATTGGGTACAGGTCAGGATGGGCCACCATTGGAGGCCATGCAGGTTGTGCAAGAGATTGGGGTTGGGCAGATGGATACGGATCAACAATTGATTGTCTAGACTGAATAAGAATCTTCTATTGGAGCTTCGAAGAGTGGTGGAGGTGGTTCCCCATTGCCCCTGAAAGGAGGCAAGAATGTGGGGAAGAGCTCTTTGGCCTCCTCTCTTTTGGGTATTCAGCAAATTGAACTGAAGAAAGGGGTTGGTGACAGGACTTCCAAGCTGGGAAGGAAGAAGGATATGGAGAAGATTAAATTAACTGGGGAAACTTTGGTTGAGTCAAGGTCAGTCAAGACTCTAGATTCACATTTTTCATGCCCCCAGAAATGATTGTTCTCTCATGGAATGTAAGGGGCTTGAATAGTGGCCCTCGATAAAAAGCTGTTCGTGATTTGGTTAGGAATCATTCTCTGGATGTTCTTTTTCTTCAGGAGACTAAATTATCTGTAGATAATATGTTGGCCATGGCTCCTAAGTTGTGGAAATATGGTGAATGCCAGTGTATGGGGGCTCTTGGTGCTTCTGGAGGGGTGGCTTGCTTTTGGAACCCTCGGAAGATTTTCCCTCTCTGGTGGATGTCCTCTCGATCCTCTATATCCCTAGTTGCCTCTTAGTATGAGACTGGTGAGTGCATTCTCCTCTCTAATGTGTATGCTCCTGTTGAGTTTCCAGGTAAACAACTTCTATGGTCCCATCTTCATTTTGTTCGTAGCTTGGCTCCTTACCATCTGTGGGTTATGGCTGGTGATTTTAATGCTATTGTGGAGTTGTCTGAGAAAAGAGGTGGTATTCCTAGGTTGAAGCCTTCTGCTCTATTATTCAGAGATAGCATTTCTGAATTAAATCTTATTGATGTTCTGCCAAGTAATGGTTGCTTCACTTGGAATAATAGGAGAATTGGTGAGAGTTGTGTTGCTGAGAGGCTTGATCGATTCTTGGTTTCCTGTTATTGGGTTGGAGACTTATGGTCCACTCGATCTGAAATTCTTGATTGGAGAGGTTCTGATCATTGGCCTATTAAGCTTAGTATTATCTCTGCTCGGGGGCCTCATTCTCCCTCATTCAAGTTCTAGATTATGTGGTTACGAGATCCTACTCTTCATGAACATGTGGCTGAGTGGTGGCGGATTGGTAGACCAACTTTTGGTACAGCAATGTACACATTCTCCAAGCTTCTTCAATTTGTCAAATATCGGCTTAAAAGGTGGAATCGGTGATGTTTTGGTAATATCTTTCATGCTAAGGTTGCTGCCCAGGAGGAGTTGAATAATATTACGTGGTTGATTCGTGAGAATGGGGCCTCTGAGGATCTTCTAAGGGGGGAGGCTAAGACTTTGAAAGTGGTTGGGGAATTTGAATTGCGGGAAGAAATCTATTGGAAGTAAAAGGCCCGGGTTGAATGGTTACAGGAAGGGGATAAAAACACCGCCTTCTTCTTCAATTCTGTGAAGGACAGGAGGCATGGTAATTCCATTCCTTTTCTGGTGAATGATAGGGCTGAATGTCTTGCCTTGTTTCAGGAAATCTCTACTGAGGCATCTCAGTATTTTACTACTTTATTTAGGGAGGACTCATAGGGGGGCTCTGTTGAGGAAGCACAGGTTCTTTCTTGTATTCCTCAGTTGGTCTCAAGGGAGGAGAATGAGTATTTGATGAAAGATATTTCTCTTGATGATCTAGAGGGGATTGTGTTTCAGATGAAGAAGGGTAAAGCTCCTGGTCCCGATGGCTTCTTGATTGAATTTTTTCAAGAATTCTGGGATATCATAAAGTTGGATCTTCTGGTAGTTGTCCTTGAGTCCCAGAGGAATAAGTAGATGCTTCGTGCTCTGAATTCCACCTTCCTTGCTCTCATACCCAAGTGTGAAGGGGCTAATAGGTTATCTCAGTTCTAGCCTATCTCTCTTTGCAATGTGGCTTACAAAATCATTTCTAAGTTATTGGCCGAGAGATTGAAGAAGTGGCTTAAAGTGCTGATTTCAGAGGAACAGAGTGGATTTGTGGCAGGTCGCCAGATTCTTGAGGGGTTGTCATTGCTACAGAGACCATCCACTCCATGGACAACTCCCACGAGAAGGCTATGTTCATTAAGCTGGATATGGCTAAGGCTTATGACAAGGTTAGATGGTCTTTTTTGCAGAAGATCCTTGTTTCTTTTGGTTTTGGTGAGGAGTGGATCCAGTGGGTCATGAGTTGTGTCACGTCTGTTTCCTTCTTAGTTTTGATAAATGGAGATCATTCTAAACTTTTTGGTGCCTCAAGGGGCTTACGCCAAGGGGATCCTCTTTCTCTATATCTTTTTCTACTTCTTGTGGAAGGCCTTGGACATTTGTTGAAAAGAAGGGTGGAGCTTGGCACCATTCAGGGTTGGCGATGGGGTGGAGACTTGCCTTCACAATCTCATTTACAGTTTGTTGATGATACTACCCTGATGGGGATGGCTACTGTTAGGGAAGCTACTAACTTGAGGAAGGTGTTGGACATATATCTTGTTGCTTCAGGACAATTGATTAATGAGGAGAAGTCATCCATATTCTTCTTCAATACGCCGACCCCCATTTAGAGAAGAATTGCTAATATCTTGAGGTTTCAGATAGGGGTTCTCCCTTTGACGTATCTGGGTTTCCCAATTTCTATTCGCCATCTTCCCAAGGGCTCTTGGCAGAATATTATTGATAAGCTCCGTGCAAAAGTTAATCATTGGACCCACAGATGGTTGTCTTTTGCGGGGCGGGTTCAGCTTCTCAAGTCGGTGGTGTAGGCTCTTCCTACCTACCGATGTATGCTTCAGGTGGCTCCGATGGGTTTTCTGAGGGAGTTGGATTCTCTTGCAAGGCAGTTCTTATGGTTGGGAAGTTTGTCATCCTCCAAGTGGAGCCTGGTTAGGTGGGATGTTGTGTGCAGCCCAAAGCAATTTGGTGGTCTTGGTCTTCGACAGTCTGCATTATTCAGAGTAGCTGTGGCTACTAAGTTATTTTGGAGATGGTGTGTGGAACAGGATCAGCCATGGGCCAAGATATTATCTCATAAGTATTTCCTAGGGATTCCATGGTAGAATCTCCCTTGTTACCCTCTTGAGGGGAAACGTTCTGTGATTTGGAATACTCTTCAGAAGGGTGCTAAGCTTATCAAGGAAGGTTTATTTTGGATTTGTATATGGGGAACTGAAGCTCTCTTCTGGTCAGATTCTTGGGATGGATTCCCTCCACTTACTTCTCATTTGCCCAACCTTCTTCCTTTGTGCCAAAGATTTCTTGAGGCTGGCTGGGCTAGGGTGAGTGACTTCAAGTTTGTTGCTTCTTTTGGTCAGTTGGAGGTAGCTCATTGGAAGGATCCCGCAGTGTGGCCAGATTTGGGACTTGTAAAAGATAGTGCTAAGCTTTACAAGATTCTTCATAGTAGGAGTTGTATTTCTCTTTTGGAAGAGGATATTCTTGCTTGGACCCATAATCCTAAGGGGGTTTACTCTGTTGCTTCTGGTTATCAGGTGTTATTGGCTCAAAAGTTAACTGGGGTAGAGGTTCATTGGTGGAAAAGGGTGTGGAATAAACTCTCGTGGCCTAAATGCACTCCTTTGTTTGGACTTTGGCTTGGAATAGGTGTTTGACCTGGGATAACATTCGTAAATAGGGATTTCAAGGACCTTCAATTTGTGTTTTGTGTGGGGGAGCAGAAGAGGATTCTTTGCATTTGTTCTTCCAGTGCCCCTTTGTTGTGCAGCTTTGGCATTGGTGGTGGGAGGTTTGGAAGCTTCCTTGTATTCATGCGTGCTCTTTGGTTGAATTCTGGGATAGTATGGGAAGACCTCCTTCTATGGCTTCCTTTTTGCAGGAAGTTTGGTTTGTGGGTCCTACGTTTCTGCTTTGGCAGATTTGGCTGGAACGAAACCGCCAAATTTTTTGTGATCAAAAGTTGGTGGGTCGACAAGTGTGGCTGCGTATGCTAGGAAAGGTGCAGGAATCAGTTTCAGCTAAATGTGATGTGGTTTTCCCCTTGGAGAGATGTGATGATGAGTTGGTGGCCAGACTGGGTCTTCAAGAAATTCATTCTTCTTTTGTCAGTTCCAGGAACTGTAGGCATGGGAAAAAGAGGGTTCAACAGGTTGGAAGGTGGTTACCTCCTCCCAATGGATTTTTAAAGATCAATACTAACGGTTCTTCTAGGGGCAATCCTGGGCTTGCTGGAATTGGTGGAGTTGGTAGGGACTCAGCTGGGTCAGTGATTTTTCTATTCTATATACATGAGGGGGTGAGGACTATTAACTTCATGGAGGGTCTGGCAATTCTGCATGCTATTGAGAGAGCCCTTGCTTTGGGATGGAGAAAAGTTATATGTGAAGCTGATTCACAGATTTTGATTAATCTCTTGAATGAGCGAAAGATATCTGATATTAATTGGTAGTTGGCTTCGGTGGTTCAGCGGATTCTTCAGGTTAGTTCTCGGATGGAGGAAGCATCCTTTGTTCACATCCCGAGGGAGTGGAATCAAGTTGCTGACTACTTGGCCAAATGGGCCTCTGAGCATGATAGTGGTTGGAAGGTTGAGGATTGGGATCAAGTTAACCCTGAGTTGCATTTGGATTTAGACTGGTTCTTGGAGGAGGATAGGAGGATACATGGGGATAGTTGATGTTGTTTATGCTATGGGGTTTTCACCTTGTTTTCTGGGGCTGGGTCCCTTGGTTATTATTGTAATGCTCTTTTCTGATTTCTAATAAAGTTTTTACAACTTTGTTTTTATAAAAATAAAAAATAAAAAATAAAAAAATAAAAGTCATTTGAGGTTTCAGGGGTGCTTACGTCGGTTACAAATAGGGTTTTTTATGTCGTCCAATAGAAAAAAATAACTCTAAGTGCCCTTATAAAATAATAAAAGTCATTTGAGGTTTCAGTTGTGCTTATGTCAGTTACAAAATAGGGTTTTTTATGTCGATCAATAGATAAAAATAACTCGAAGCGCCTCTATAAATTAATAAAAGTTAATTGATGTTTCGGGGGCACTTATGTCACTTACAAAATAGGGTTTTTTATGTCGGCCAATAGAAGAAAATAACTCACAGTGCCTTTATAAAATATTAAAAGTAAATTGAGGTTTCGAGGGCGTTTATGTTAGTTACAAAATAAGAGTTTTTATGTAAGTCAATAGAAAAGAATAAATCATGTCACCTTTATAAAATAATAAAAGTCATTTGAGGTTTTGAGGGGTGCTTATGTCTTTTACAAATAGGTTGTTTTATGTCAGCCAATAGAAAAAAATAACTCCCGACACCTTTATAAAATAATAAAATTTGTTTGAGGTTTTGGGGGTGCTTATGTCAGTTACAGAATAGGGTTTTTTGTGTCGGCAAATAGAAAAAATAACTCTCGATGTCCTTCTAAATAATAAAAGTCATTAGAGGTTTTAGGGGCGCTTATGTTGGTTACGAAATAAGGTTTTTTATGTCATCTAGTAGAAAAAAAACCTCTCGGTGCCGTTATAAAGTGATAAAAGTCATTTAATGTTTTGGGGGCACTTATGGCAGTTACAAAATAGGGTTTTTTATGTTAGCCAATAGAAAAAATATCTCCTTGTGCCTTTATAAAATAATAAAAGTTATTTGAGGTTTCAGGGGTGCTTATGTCGGTTACAAAAAAGGGTTTTTTATGTTGGCCAATAGAAAAAAATAAATCCTGGGCCCTTTATAAAATATAAAAGTTGTTTGAGGTTTTTGGGGCACTTATGTCGATTACAAAATAGGATTTTTTGTGTCGTCTAATAGAAAAAAATAACTCTCGACACCCTTATAAAATAATAAAAGTCATTTGATGTTTCTAGGGTGCTTATGTCGGTTACAGACCAGGGTTTTTAATGTCGGCCAATACAAAAAATAATACCCGATGCCTATATAAAATAATAAAAGTTGATTGATGTTTCGGGGGCACTTATGTTGGTTACAAAATAGGGTTTGTTATGGCAGCCAATAGATAAAAAAATAGCTCCCGGTGCCTCTATAAAATAATAAAAGTTGTTTAAGGTTTCGGGGGTGCTTGTGTCAGTTAAAAAATAGGGTTTTTTATGTCAGCGAATAGAAAAAAAATTGATCCTGGTGCCTTTATAAAATAATAAAAGTCATTTCAGGTTTTGGGGTTGCTTATGTCAGTTACAAAATAGGGTTTTTTATGTTGTCCAGAAGAAAAAAATAGCTCCCAGCACCATTATAAAATAATAAGAGTCGTTTGAGGTTTCAAGGTTTCTTATGTTAGTTACAAAATACGATTTTTTATGTCAGCCAATAGAAAATAATATTTTTTGGCACCTTTATAAAATAATAAAAGTCAATTGAGGTTTTGGGGGCGCTTATGTCAGTTACAAGATAGGGTTTTTTATGTCGGCCAATAGAAAAGTCACATGTCAGTTACATAAGCACTCCCAACACCTTTATAAAATAATAAAAGTCATTCGAGGACTCAGGGCCGCTTATGTTGGTTACAAAATAAGGTTTTTAATGTTGGCCAATAGAAAAAAAAATAGGTCCTGGTGCCTTTATAAAATAATAAAAGTTGTTTGAGGTTTTAGGGGCACTTGTGTCGGTTACAAAATAGGGTTTTTTATGTTGGCCAATGGAAAAAAAATTACTCACGACACCTTTATAAAATAATAAAATTCATTCAAGGTTTCGGGGGTGCTTATGTCAATTACAAATAGGGTTTTTATGTCAGACAATAGAAAAAAATAACTATTGGTACCCTTATAAAATAATAAAAGTCATTTGAGGTTTTGGGGGTGCTTATATCAGTTACAAAATAGGGGTTTTTTATGTCAGCCATTAGAAAAATAAACTCTCAGCGCCTTTATAAAATAATAAAAGTCATTTGATGTTTCAGGGGCGCTTATGTCAGTTACAAAATAGGGTTTTTTATGTTGGCCAATAGGAAAAAATAGCTCCTAATGACTTTATAAAATAATAAAAGTTATTTGAGGTTTCGAGGGTGCTTATGTTGGTTACAAAAAAGAGTTTTTTATGTCGGCCAATAGAAAAAAATAACTCCCAACACATTTATAAAATAATGAAAGTCGTTTGATGTTTTGGGGCCGCTTATGTCAGTTACAAAATAGGATTTTTTATGTCAATCAATAAAAAAAATAACTCTTGGCACCTTTATAAAATAATAAAAGTCATTTGAGGTTTCGGGGGCATTTATGTTGATTTCAAATAGGGTGTTTTATGTTGGCCAATAGAAAAAAATAACTTCCGGTGCCTTTATAAAATAAGAAAACTCATTTGAGGTTTTGGGGGTGCTTATGTCAGTTACAAAATAGGGTTTTTTATTTTGGCTAATAGAAAAAATAACTCTCAGCACCATTATAAAATAATAAAAGTCATTTGAGGTTTCAGGGGCACTTATGTCGGTTACAAAATAGTGGTTTCTATGTCAGCCAATAGAAAAAAAATAACTCTCAGCAGCTTTATAAAATAATAAAAGTCATTTGAAGTTTTGGGGGTGCTTATGTCGGTTACAAAATAGGGTTTTATATGTCGTCCAATAGAAAAAAATAGCTCCCAATGCCTTTATAAAATAATAAAATTCATTTGAGTTTTCGGGAGCACTTATGTTGGTTACAAAATTTGGTTTTTTATGTCGGCTAATAGAAAAAAATAACTCTTGGTGCCATTATAAAATAATAAAAGTCATTTGACATTTTAAGGGTACTTATGAACCAGTTACAAAATAGGGTTTTTTTATCTCGGCCAATAGAAAAAAATAACTCTCGGTGCCTTTATAAAATAATAAAAGTCATTTGAGGTTTCGGGGGCGCTTATGTCGGTTACAAAATAGGGTTTTTTATGTCGACCAATGGAAAAAAATAGCTCTTGGTGCCTTTATAAAATAATAAAAGTTGTTTGATGTTTTAGGGGCACTTATGTCAGTTACAAAATAGGGTTTTTTATGTTGGCCAATAGAAAAAAATAGGTCTTGGTGCCTTTCTAAAATAATCAAAATTGTTTGAGGTTTAAACGGTGCTTATGTTGGTTATAAAAAAGATTTTTTATGTCGCTGAAGAAAAAAAAAACTCTTGGCACCTTTATAAAATAATTAAAGTTATTTAATGTTTCAGAGGTGCTTATGTTAGTTACAAAATCGGGTCTTTTAGGTTGGCCAATAGAAAAAAATAAACTCCCAGCACCTTTATTAAATAATAAAAGTCATTTGAGGTTTCGGGGGCGCTTACGTCAGTTACAAATAGGGTTTTTTATGTCATCCAATAGAAAAAAATAACTCTCAGTGCCCTTATAAAATAATAAAAGTCATTTGAGGTTTCAGGTGTGCTTATGTCAGTTACAAAATAGGGTTTTTTATGTTGATCAATAGATAAAAATAACTCGAAGCGCCTCTATAAATTAATAAAAGTTAATTGATGTTTCGTGGGCACTTATGTCACTTACAAAATAGGGTTTTTTATGTCGGCCAATAGAAGAAAATAACTCACAGCGCCTTTATAAAATAATAAAAGTTGTTTGATGTTTCAGGGGCACTTCTGTCAGTTACAAATAGGGTTTTTTATGTTGCCAATAGAAATAAAATAACTCTTGGTGCCCTTATAAAATAATAAAGTCCTTTGAGGTTTCGGGGGTGATTATGTTAGTTACAAAATAGGGTTTTTTTTATGTCAGCCAATAGAAAAAAATAACTCCCAACACCTTTATAAAATAGTAAAAGTTGTTTGATGTTTCGAGGGTGCTTATGTCAGTTACAAGATAGGGTTTTTAATGCCATTCAATAGAAAAAAAAACTCCCAACACCTTTATAAAATAATAAAAGTTGTTTGAGGTTTCAGGGGTGCTCATGTCAGTTAGAAATAGGGTTTTTTATGTCGGCCAATAGAAAAAAATAACTTCTAGCACCTTTATAAAATAACAAAAGTTGTTTGAGGTTTCAAGAGTGCTTATGTCGGTTACACAATAGGGTTTTTTATGTCATCCAATAGAATAAAAATAATTCCCAACGCCCTTATAAAATAGTAAAAGTCATTTGAGGTTTCAGGGGTATTTATGTCGGTTACAAAATAGGGGTTTTTAATGTCGGCCAATAGAAGAAAATAACTCCCAGCGCTTCTATAAAATAATAAATGTCATTTGATGTTTCGAGGCGCTTATGTTGATTACAAAATAGGGTTTTTTATGTCAGTCAATAGAAAAAAATAGCTCCCTGCACCTTTATAAAATAATAAAAGTTATTTGAGGTTTCTAGGATGCTTATGTCAGTTACAAAATGGGGTTTTTTATGTTGAACAATAGAAAAAAGTAGATCCTAGCACCTTTAAAAAATAATAGAAGTCATTTGAGATTTCGGGGGTGCTTATGTCGGTTACAAAATAGGGTATTTCTATGTTGGGCAATAGAAAAAAATACTCCCAAAGCCTTTATAAAATAATAAAAGTCATTTGATGTTTCGAGGGCGCTTATGTCAGTTAAAAAATAGAGTTTTTTATGTCAATCAATAGAAAAAAAGTACCTCCCAGCACCTTTATAAAATAATAAAAGTCGTTTGAGGTATCGAGGGCACTTATGTCAGTTACAAATAGGGTTTTTTTATGTCAACCAATAGAAAAAAAAGAACTCCTGGGGCCTTTATGAAATAATAATAGTCATTTGAGGTTTCACGGACGCTTATGTCAATTACAAAATAGGGTTTTTTATGTCGGCCAATAGAAAAAAAATAACTCCCAATGCCCTTATAAAATAATAAAAGTCATTTGTGGTTTCAGGGGTGCTTATGTCAATTAGAAAATAAGGTTTTTTATGTCGGCCAATAGGAAAAAAAGAACTCCTGACACCTTTATAAAATCATAAAAAGTTATTTAAGGTTTCAGGGGCACTTATGGAGTTTACAAAATAGGGTTTTTTTATGTTACTCAATAGAAACAAATAACTCAGGACACCCTTATAATATAATAAAATTCATTTGAGGTTTCAGCGGTGCTTATGTGGGTTACAAAATAGGGTTTTTTATGTCGGCCAATAGAAAAAAATAAATCCCAAGGATTTTATAAAATAATAAAAGTTGTTTGAGGTTTCGGGGGCACTTATGTCGGATAAAAAATAGGGTTTTTTACGTCGGCCAATAGAAAAAAAATAACTCCCAGCACCGTTATGAAATAATAAAAGTCATTTGGGGTTTCAGGAGTGCTTATGTTGGTTACAAAATAAGGTTTTTTTTATCAGCCAATAGAAAAAAATAATTCCTGGCACCTTTATAAAATAATAAAAGTTGTTTGAGGTTTCAAGGGCGCTTATGTTGGTTACAAAATATGGTTTTTTATGTTGGCCAATAAAAAAAAAGAAGCTCCCAACACCTTTATAAAATAATAAAAAATCATTTGAGATTTCAGGGGTGCTTATGTCAGTTACAAAATAGGGTTTTTTATGTTGGCCAATAGAAAAAAAATAGGCCCCAGCGCCTTTATAAAATAATAAAAGTCATTTGAGGTTTCAGGGGCACTTATGTCAGTTACAAAATAGGGTTTTTTATGTCTGTCAAAAAAAAATCTCCCGATGCCTTTATAAAATAATAAAAGTCGTTTAAGGTTTCAGAGGTGCTTATGTCAGTTTCAAAATAGGGTTTTTTATGTCAGCCAATAGAAAAAAATAACTCTCAGCACCATTATAAAATAATAAAAGTCTTTGCCGATTCTTTCCTGCCAGTATGCCATTTCTGAATCTGGCATTTTGTAATTTCTTTTTATTAATATATTTTAGTGGTTCAACCACTTTTGTTAAAAAAAATAATAATAAAAGTCATTTCAGGTTTCATGTGCGCTTATGTTGGTTACAACATAGGGTTTTTTATGTTAGCAAATAGAAAAAAATAACTCCTGGCACCTTTATAAAATAATAAAAGTCATTTGAGGTTTTGGGGGCACTTATGTCGGTACAAAATAGGGTTTTTTATGTTGGCCAATAGAAAAACATAACTCCCAACGCCTTTATAAAATAATAAAAGTCGTTTGGTGGGGCGGGGGCCCTAGCTCAATTGGCTAAAAAATTCTATTGCGATAAAGAAGCTCCCCCCGTCCCTTTGGTACCAGAGGGTGTGTCATTCTAGCATCACCAGTCACGTGAAAGAAGTTTACTAGGCATACTAAAGTTCATAGGGGGGCTACCCGATTCCTACAGTTTAAAAAAAAAGTCGTTTGGTGTTTCAGGGGTGCTTATGTCGGTTACAAAATATGGTTTTTTATGTTGGCCAATAGAAAAAAATAGCTCCCAACACCTTTATAAAATAATAAAAAGTCATTTGAGGTTTCAGGGGTGCTTATGTCAGTTACAAAATAGGGTTTTTTATGTTGGCCAATAGAAAAAAATAGGCCCCAGCGCCTTTATAAAATAATAAAAGTCATTTGAGGTTTTGGGGGCGCTTATGTTAGTTACAAAATAGGGTTTTTTATGTCTGTAAAAAAAAAACCTCCCAATGGCTTTATAAAATAATAAAAGTCATTTGAGGTTTCAGAGGTTCTTATGTCAGTTTCAAAATAGGGTTTTTTATGTCGGCCAATAGAAAAAAATAACTCTCGGCACCATTATAGAATAATAAAAGTCATTTTAGGTTTCAGGGGTGCTTATGTTGGTTACAATATAGGGTTTTTAATGTTAGCAAATAGAAAAAAATAACTCCTGGCACCTTTATAAAATAATAAAAGTCATTTGAGGTTTTGGGGGCACTTATGTCAGTTACAAAATAGGGTTTTTTATGTTGGCCAAAAGAAAAATATAACTCCCAATGCCTTTATAAAATAATAAAAGTCATTTGGTGGGACAGGGGCCCTGGCTCAATTGGCTAAAAAATTCCATTGCGATAAAGAAGTTCACGAGGTCTAGTCTCCCCCCATCCCTGTGGTACCAGAGGGTGTGTCATTCTAGTGTCACCGGTCACGTGAAAAAAGTTTACCAGGCATACTAAAGTTTATAGGGGGGCTACCCGGTTCCTACAGTTTAAAAAAAAAAGTCGTTTGGTGTTTCGGGGTGGATTATGTCGGTTAAAAACTAGGGTTTGTTATGTCAGCCAATAGAAAAAAAATAGCTCCTGGTGCCTTTATAAAATAATAAAAGTCACTTGAGGTTTCGGGGGTGCTTGTGTCAGTTACAAAATATGGTTTTTTATGTCAGCCAATAGAAAAAAATTGCTCCCGGTGCCTTTATAAAATAATAAAAGTCATTTCAGGTTTCGGGGGTGCTTATGTCGGTTACAAAATAGGGTCTTTTATGTTGGTCAATAGAAATAAAATAGCTCTCGATGCCTGTATAAAATAATAAAAGTAAATGGATTTTTGGAGAGATCAGAAGATAGACTAGTTTTGGTTATTCAACCTGAGTAGGTTTCAGAGGATGTTGATTACTGGTGCAAGCATGCTCTTATCTGCAAATTTTCAGGCCTCCATCTTTCTCTTCCTATGTTGGAATCCTGGGCACGTCGGGTTTGGAACCCTGACGGAGATATGGAGATTCTTTTAGCGGCTAATAACTATTTCTTGGTTATTTTTTCAAGCATGTCGGATAGGAATAGGGCTTTTGAAGGTGGCCCTTATTTCTTTAACTAGGTTGGGCTCTTCATCAAGCCTTGGCATATGGGCTTCAACTCTGCTGAAGAGATCCCTTCATAGGTGCCTGTGTGGGTTCGTTTGTCAAGGCTTCCATTGGAATTCTGGAGGGAAGATATCCTCCACTCAATCTCTTTACTTCTTGGAAACCCTGTTGGATTGGCTTCATAGACTCAAGATCATAAGGTAATTTCTTTTGCTCGTATTTGTGTCGAAGTTGATTTGAATAATCCATTACCAGACTCTATGGAAATTTGCATGGGTTCTTCCTCTTGGATCCAATAGCTAGATCATGAAACCCTCCCATTCAGATGTAGAACTTGCCATGAATATGGTCATCTACATTGCAGATGTCCCAGATTGAAATCTTCCCCCTTGTTTACCTCTGGACCTCCTAGGATGGACAAGGGGAAAGCTCTAGTGTCTGATGGGCCTATTGATAAGGAAGGATTTATCCCAGTTAACTCCTGTAATAAAGGCAAAGGCAAGAAGAGATCCTGGATGGATAGACAGAATGATGGCACATTTAATAGGTTTGAGGTTCTTGATAGCGAAGTCCAAGAAGATGGTATTCCAGTTGAGCTTTCTTCTAGGGTTAAGGGTTAGGTAGAGATTTAGGAGGTGGATGCAAAGAAGGAGGAGCTAATTTTATCGTCAGGGGTTCAACAGGTTTGTCAGCCGGCTTTGGACTTGCCTTCTCAAGTTCAGAATATTGGTGGCCTCTAGGAGTCACAAATTCCGATGGGTACTGCTGGTTCGGCTCCTTGTCCCCAAGCTATGAAGGGATCCGCAGATCCTGTGAAGGGTGCTTAGGCTCCTCCTGCCTTAGGCTTGCACCAAAAATCTTTTAAAAAGGGGCCTCTAGATAAATAGTCAAGGAGTGGAAGGAAGACTGACCAAGAGAAGGTTAAGATTATGGGTGATACTTTGGTTGAGTCTAGGTCTATGAAACCCATTGATTCCCACTTCTCCCACCCCACTAAATGATAGTTTTATCATGGAATGTAAGGGGGTTGAACAGCATCCCTAGACAAAAGGCTGTTCACAGATTAATCGAGTCCCAGGCTCTAGATGTGGTCTTTATACAGGAAACCAAGCTTATAGTGGATGGTTTGAATAATTGTGCTCTGCGTATCTGGCCCCACGGCAACTGGCAGGGGGTGGGGGCGCTGGGCAGTTCTGGGGGGGTGGCTTGCTTCTGGAACTTGAGGAAAGTCTCCCCCTTATGGTGGGCTTCTAGTCGGTCTTCCATCTCTATGGTTGCCTCCAATTTTGAAATTGGCGAAAGATGTCATTTCTCCAATATCTATGCTCCTACTGATCTTCCAAGTAAGACACATCTTTGGGATCATATCAATTTTGTCTACTCTCTAGACCCATTTCTCCCATGGATTTTGGCTGGTGACTTTAATGCAGTTATTAGTATGGATGAAAAATGAGGAGGGTTAGCCAGGCTTGATCCTTCTTCTCTTTTGCTCAGAGATAATATTGGTTTCCTTAACCTTGTTGACGTGAAGCCAATCAATGGAGTTTTTACTTGGAATAATAGGAGGTGTGGTGATGAGGCTATCTCAGAATAGCTCAATAGATTTCTAGTTTCTTGTTATTGGATGAGCAGTAGGTGGACTACCAGTTCTGAAATCCTAGATTGGAGGGGATCTAATCACTGGCCTATCAAACTCTGTGTCTCCTCTTATGGGGTCACTAAAACTCCTTCTTTCAAATTTCAATTGATGTGGTTATGGGATCAATCTCTTCGGGATCTTGTGCTGGATTAGTGGTACGAAGGGCTTCCTACCCATGGGAGGGCCATGTACACTTTTAGTAAAGGGCTTCAACATGTGAAGTATAGGCTTAAGAGGTGGAATAAACAATGTTTTGGGAACCTGCATGCTCAGAAGCTGGCTACTCAATCCAAGCTGGATAGTGTCACTCGTCAGATTCATGACCATGGGCTGTCCTCTAACCTTTTGATTGCCGAGTCCTTGGCCCTTAAGGGCTTAGAAGAGTGGGAGCCTCGGGAGGAGATTTTTTGGAAGCAAAAATCTTGTATTGATTGACTTTAGGAGGGGGACAGGAACACAGCTTTTTTTCATAACTCGGTTAAGGCCCATAGGCAGGGGAACTCTATTTCGACTCTTGTCTCGAGTGATGGGACTCAACTCTCATCCTGTGGTGAATTTTCTAGGGAAGCTGTCAACTATTTTCTAATCTTTTTACTAGGGAGGATATTGCTACCAGATCTGAGGAGAGGGCTATCTTGGATTGTATTCCTTGCTTGGTCTCGGATGAGATGAATGGGGCTCTTTTGTGTCCAATCTTGTTACCTGAATTGGAGAAGGTTGTGTTTAGTATGAAAAAAGGTAAAGCTCCTGGCCCAGATGGGTTTCTGATTGAGTTCTTCCAGGAATTTTGGGAAATAATAAAGTCTGATCTCGTTGAGGTGGTTCAGGAATCTCTTAGGAACAAACAAATGTTTAAGTCTTTGAATTCTACTTTTCTGGCTCTCATACCTAAGAAGGAGGGGGCTAATTGGATGGATCATTTCAGGCTTATTGCTTTATGCAATGTTGTCTACAAGATCATCACCAAGTTGATTGCTGAGAGACTCAAACCTGTCCTTGGTGCTTTGATTTTTGCTGAGTAGGGAGGTTTTGTGGAAGGGAGACAAATCTTGGATGGTGTCGTGATTGCTACGGAGGTTATTCACTCTATGGCTTCTTCTAAGGAGAAGGCGATGTTCATTAAGCTTGACATGGCTAAAGCTTATGATAGGGTGAGCTGGGAGTTCCTTCAGAATATCCTCTTGGCCTTTGGCTTTAAAGAAGAATGGGTGAGTTGGGTTCTCAGTTCTGTGACCTCATCCTCCTTCTATGTTCTCCTTAATGGGGATTCTTCAGATTGGTTTAGTGCTTCTTAGGGACTTCAGTAAGGGGACCCTCTGTCCCTGTATCTTTTCATTATCATGGCGGAGGGGCTTGGTAGATTTATTAAATCTCAGGTGCGGCTGGGTCTTATTCACAGCTGGAGCTGGAACAATGATCTCCCTCCCTGTTCTCACCTTAAATTTGTGGATGATACTGGACTGATGGGCTTGGCTAGAATTAGTGAGGCAGTGAATTTTTGGAGAACTTTAGACATCTACTTGAAAGCTTCTGGCCAGAGTATGAATGATGATAAATCTTCCATTTATTTCTTTAATACTCCTTGTTTCATTCAGAATAGGATTGCCAGGATTCTTAGATTCCAAATTGGCTCTCTTCCCTTGATGTACCTGGGGATTCCTTTGGCTCTGGGACCTTAGCGTAGAGATTTTTGGCAGGGGATTTTGGATAAGTTCTGGAGTAAGGTTAGTCATTGGACTTACAGATGGCTCTCTTCGGTTGGTAGAGTGATTCTCCTAAAAGCTGTGGTGCAGTCTCTCCCTATTTATAGGTGTTGTGTGCAGATTCCTCCTACCTCCTTTGTGAGGGATTTTGATGCTCTTTCTTAGCAATTCCTTTGGTCGGGTAACCTTCTTTCCTCGAAGTGGAGTTTAGTAAAGTGGGAGTCTGTCTGTAGGCTAAAGCATGCTAGGGGCCTTGGCGTTAGGTCTGTGGCTCTTGTGGTTACAGCTTTGGCGGCTAAGCTGTACTAGAGATGGTGCAACAACCAAGATCAGGATTGGGCCAAGATTCTTTCTTGTAAGTATGTTCTTGGTGTTCAGAGCCAGGATGTGCCACCGATTGCCTTGTTGGGCAAAGGTTCCTACATTTGGGATACTCTTAAGAAGGGAGCTCAGCTTGTTCAGAATGGTCTCTTCTGGATCTGTAATAATGGATCTGATGTTCTTTTTTGGCTGGACTCTTGGGATGGTCACCCTCCCATTCTTTCTAGTTTCCCTCAACTTCTACCTCTTTGCCAGATGTTCTCTGATGTAGGTTGGATTAAGGTGGAGCATTTGAAAATAGTTAAGCGTATTGGTCAACTGGAGGTGTCTTGCTGGAAGGATCCACAGGAGTGGCCTGTGGGTGGTTCTGATGAGGATTGTGCTACTTTGAGTAAGGTATTGGAGGGCAGGCTTTGTAGCTCTCTGAATGAGAGGGACAAGTTGGCTTGGAGTCCTAGCCCAAAAGGTAATTATACTGTTGCTCAAGGTTATGCTGTGCTTGATAGGAATTTACATGGTCCTGCTAAGGTGCCCTGGTGGAGGAAGGTTTGGGACAACTTTTCTTGGCCCAAGTGTAACTTCTTTTTATGGTTGGTTGCCTAGAGGAAATGTCTCACTTGGGAGAATCTTTGTAAATGGGAGTTTCAGGGACCTTCCATTTGTTTTCTTTGTTTGTGTAGTGAAGAATGTTCTTCCCACTTGTTCTTTCACTGCCCCTTTTCTCGTGAGATTTGGCACAGATGGTGGGAGGCTTGGCACCATGGGTGCATTCATGCTTCCTCTCTTATTGAGTTTTGGGAGAGCCTGGGCAGGCCTCCTGTGAAGACCCCTTTTCTCCAGGTAGCCTGGATCATTGGGCCTATTTTCATTCTTTGGAACCTTTGGCTGGAAAGGAATCGTAGAGTTTTTTTTATTCCAAATTAGATAGTGGTCAACTGTGGACGAAGATTATCAGTAGGCTTTAGGAGACTATTTTTGCTAAATGTGATATGGCTGAAAGTATTGATCATGGGGATGTTGCGGTAGTGCGGGAGCTGAGCCTGGGTGTTAGTGGTAGGGGTTACATTGCTGGGATTATGCCCCGTCGTGTCAAGAAATGGGTCTGTCGTGATGGGAAGTGGGCGCCTCCTCCAGATGGGGTTCTAAAGATTAATACTGATGGATCTTCTTGTGGGAATCCTAGGCATGCTGGTATTGGGGGTATTGGTAGAAGTAAAGATGGTGATATTATTTTTTGCTTCTCTGTCTACAAAGGGCATTACTCTAATAACTTGATGGAGGCCCTTGCTATTAAGATTGCTATTGAGCGGGGTTGCTCTCTTGGCTAGAGGAGGATTATCTGTGAGTCTGACTCTCAGATTGTTGTGGATATGTTGAAGAACCAGAAATTGGATGGTATTAGTTGGCATTTAGCTTCGATGGTCAGACAGATTTTAAGTGTATGCAGTTCCTTAGAATCTATCTCTTTCTGTCACATCCCTCATGAATGGAATAGCGTGGCTGACTGCTTGGCAAAGTGGGCCTTAGTGAAAGGGGATGGTTGGGATATCAATGGTAGGGATGAGTTACCTTCTAATTATCTAGGGATTTTGGAGAGAGTTTTATTAGATGACAGGACTATGTAGTGTTGTTGTTTGGTTTGTTGGCTGTTCTCCTTTCTGTTGAGCCTGTGGCTCTTGCCTTGTATCTTGATTCGGTTTGAATAAAAATTTTTCCCCCTTTTTTTTTTTTAAAAAAAGGGGTGCTTATGTTGGTTAAAAATAGGGTTTTTTATGTCAGCCAATAGAAAAAAATAGCTCCTAGCACTTATCTTGAGTACAAAATAGGGTTTTCTATGTCGGCCAATAGAAAAAATAACTCTCGGCACCTTTATAAAATTATAAAAGTCGTTCAAAGTTTCAGGGGTGCTTATGTCAGTTAAAAAATAGGGGTTTTTATATTGGCCAATAGAAAGAAAATAGCCCCCGATGCCTTTATAAAATAATAAAAGTCATTTGAGGTTTCGGGGGTGCTTATGTAGGTTAAAAAATAGTGTTTTTATGTCAACAAATAGAAGAAATTAACTCTCGGCACCTTTATAAAGTAATAAAATTTGTTTTAGGTTTTGAGCGCACTTATGTCAGTTCAAAAATAGGGTTTTTATATAAGCCAATAGAAAAAAATAACTCCCAATGCCTTTATAAAATAATAAAATTCATTTAAGGTTTCGGGGGTGCTTATGTTGGTTACAAAATAGGGTTTTTTATGTGAACCAATAGAAAAAATAACTCCCGACACATTTATAAAATAATAAATGTCATTCCATGTTTCGGGGAAGCATATGTTGGTTACAGAATAGGGTTTTTTGGGTCAGCTAATAGAAAAAAAATAACTCCTAGTGCCTTTATAAAATAATAAAAGTCATTGGAGGTTGTGAGGATGCTTATGTCAGTTACAAAATAGGGTTTTTTATGTTGACGCAAAAAAATAACTCCTGGTACCTTTATAAAATATTAAGTCATTTGAGATTTCGAGGGCACTTATGTCACATACAAAATAGGGTTTTTTATGTCGGCCAACAGAAAAAAAGAACTTCCACCACCTTTATAAAATAATAAAAGTCATTTGAGGTTTCGGGGGCCCTTATGTCAGTTACAAAATAGGGTTTTTTATGTTGCTCAATAGAAAAAAAAAACCTGGCGCCTTTATAAAATAATAAAGGTCGTTTGAGTTTTTGATGGTGCTTATGTTGGTTACAAATAGGGTTTTTATGTCGACCAATAGAAAAAAATAACTCTCGACACCTTTATAAAATAATAAAAGTTAGTTGAGGTTTAAGGGGTGCTTATGTCAGTTACAAAATAGGATTTTTTATGTCGGCCAATAGAAAAAAAATAACTCTTGGTGCCCTTAAAAAATAATAATAGTCATTTGAGGTTTTAGGGGTGCTTATGTCGGTTACAAAATATGGTTTTTTTTATGTTGGCCAATAGAAAAAAATAACTTCCGACACCTTTATAAAATAATAAAAGTCATATGATGTTTCGAGGGTGCTTATGTCGGTTACAAAATAGGGTTTTTTATGATGGTCAATAGAAAAAATAGCTCCTGATGCCTTTATAAAATAATAAAAGTCGTTTGAGGTTAACGGAGGTGCTTATGTCAGTTACAAATAGGGTTTTTTATGTCAGCCAATAAAAAAAACTCGTGGGGCCTTTATAAAATAATAAAAGTCATTTGAGGTTTTCGGGGCACTAATGTCAGTTACAAATAAGTTTTTTATGTCAACCAGTAGAAAAAAATTACTCCTAGGGCCTTTATAAAATAATAAAAGTCATACGAGGTTTCAGGGGCACTTATGTCAGTTACAAAATAGGGTTTTTTATGTCAACCAATAGAAAAAAATAACTCTTGACACTCTTATAAAATAATAAAAGTCATTTGAGGTTTCGAGGCAGTTATGTTGCTTATAAAATAGGGTTTTTTATGTCAGCCAATAGAAAAAAATAACTCCCAGTGCCTTTATAAAATAATAAAAGTCGTTTGAGGTTTTGAGGGCGCTTATGTGGGTTACAAAATAGGGTTTTTTATGTCAGACAATAGAAAAAAATAACTCCCAGCACCTTTATAAAATAATAAAACTTGTTTGAGGTTTTGAGGGGCGCTTATGTCGGTTACAAATAGGGTTTTTTATGTCAGCCAATAGAAAAAATAATTCATGGCACCTTTATAAAATAATAAAACTCGTTTGAGGTTTCAGAGGTGCGGTTTCGGGGGTGCTTATGTCTATTAAAAAATAGGGGTTTTGATGTCAGCCAATCGAGAAAAAGTAACTCTCGGTGCCCTTATAAAATAATAAAAGTCATTTGAGGTTTTGGGGGCACTTATGTCGGTTAAAAAATAGGGATTTTTTATGTCGGCCAATAGAAAAAAATAACTCCCAAGGGCTTTATAAAAAAATAAAATTCATTTCTTGTTTCGGGGGCACTTATGTCAGTTACAAAATAGGGGTTTTTATGTCGATCAATAGAAAAAATAGCTCCCGACACCTTTATAAAATAATAAAATTCATTTGAGGTTTCGGGGGTGCTTATGTCAGTTACAAATAGGGTTTTTTATGTCGGCCAATAGAAAAAAATTTCTCCCGGGGCCTTTATAAAATAATAAATGTCATTTAGATGCTTGAATAATAGAGAAAATGGTGAAGGTACAAGTGCGCATCTTACTTCTGTAGCCGGTCATAATTCCAAGGCAACAGAAGTGGATAAGGAAATCTACCATAGGAAAATTCAATAAATGGTATAGATGGAAGAATTGTGTTCGAAGGTAAATCTAGTCAAGGTGCAAGATCTGACAAGGAGATCAATAAAAGACATTTCTCCGGAGTAGATTTTTCAGAGGAGAAACCCTAGGGTTTCTGAAAACTATGTAGAAGGTCCCAGAAAAAGACCCTTTCCTCCAAGGGGAAACTTCTGGGGATTTGGAAAGGGCGGCAATGGTAAGAATTATTTTAGGACTAGGACATAGGCTTTATAGTCAAGTGGTTCGGCTGGTGCTTAAATAAGGAGAGTTTGGGAAAATGGTGGAAAGAGAAGTGGGGAGAAGAGTTTAGCTTCAAAACCCTAGCAAAAGGTTTTCTCTTAGTTTTTTGTCCTTCGGCTGAGGTAAGAAAGGAGATCTTGGAAGGAATTTGGTTGATGGATGGATTTGGGTTCTACATCAGCAAATGAGAATTAGGATTTGACCCCTTGAAGCATTAGATGGAATATTCGCAAGAATGGTATGAACTCCCCAATCTTCTAGTGGAGTTTTGGCAACCAAAAATTTTAGAAGAATTAGGAAATTGTTTGGGACATTTCATCTATGTGGAAGAATGGGCAGAAGATTTTAGCGACATGAATTTTGTAAGAATTTGTCTACAAATTAAGCCAAATAGCTCCTGTTGGCAGAATTTGGAAATTATCACAGAATGGGGCCAATTGGATCAACCGGTGATCTTAAAGCAAAAACTTGCGCAACAGTTTTTAAAAACCCTAGGTTAAAGATCTTGGGATTCCCCTTAGGGTGTGGAAGCTAAGGTGAACCAGGAAGAATTTAGGGAAGAAGAGAATCAGGGCTTTCAAGGCAAAGGGGAAGGATCAGTTAATTCAAATAAGATAAGCAAGGTTCATCAGGAGATCCTAGAGAAGGTAGAAAATTTCATTGAAGTGGAACAAGAATTTGGTCCTAAAGTTTTGAACAATGAGTTAAATGGAAAATTAGAGAAGTATTGATTAGTGGCTCTAGCGTAAGAAGCCAAAGAAGCATCCAAATGAGAAATTTTCGATGAAGATATGGAGTATGTATGGGAACAACATGAAGATTTCACAGAAGAAGGCTTAGAACCTAAAGCAAAGGATTTATTGGAAGGTGTGGGGGACCAATAGAAGCTTGGGATTTGTCAGAAGGATGTAACCAGGTTATCCCTATTACAAATATGTGTCTAATTAGTGTTTTCATTGATGTCAACATATCCTTGTTGCCATTAGTGTCAACTGTATTCCATTTTGTTGCTTGTTTAGAAGATTGGAATATTTAGGATATTGAGAAAATTAATGAAGATAAATGTATATGGACCAAATGGCTGTGTAGAGGATTGTCTGAAGTAGATCCACTTAAGATTTGAGAGGTCCGCATAAAAATTTGAAGAAGCTATGGCCATCTGAGTAGAACTAGGTTTCGACAGTTGTTCATAAGAGATAGAGTGACACTAAATTGGTCTGGATTGCTCTGCATTGAAATATTATGATCTACAGATCTAGAGGCTTGTTTAGAAAGTCAGTGTATCAGCAACTCAAGTGGTTCATGGTTTGGAGGTCTGCAAGCAATCTTTCTAGTGTGACAGTCATGGTAGATAGTGTTCTTGAGGTTTCAAATGAAGATGCAAGTGATTCTCATTATTTGGAGGAGTGGAGACATTTTTGTTGAATTCAATGTGCTTATTGATGTCTCTAGATTGTGTGACTTCTATGTTCAAGGTTCACATTAAAGATTGAGCTTGTTGGTAAAGATTTTCTTCTTAGTATTGATGTTCATCCCAGTCTTTGCCAACCAGATGTTTCAAACGTGTTGCGGATGACCTAAGAGCAATTCTTTGGAGTGTGGCATGTTGTTGGAAGAAGATTCAAGTATCAGATATATTTGGCTGACAGTTTAGTGATTCATATTAATGTTTGTAGTGCCGACCTTGATGTTCATTACAAGGTTAATGATGTGTATAAATACTTTTGAATGAGTTGTGGAAATGTATCCTTGTACAAAATAATCAAATCCCAAGAAAGGATCAGAAGCAGAGCAAAGAAGAGGAGTAGAGAAATAAGATCAGTAAATTATAAAGAGATTGTGAAGAAGTGTTTGAGGTAGAGTAGAAGTTTTGTGAGCTTTCAAAAGGAACTGAACCAGGCATAAAGAAGATGCTATTTCACAGTTCATTCTTCTTGTATTAAACATAAACTCTTGTAGGCAGTGAGCCTCCTATAGGTAGTGAGCCTCCTTGAGCAGTGAGCTCTAGACAGTGAGCCCTAAGTTGCCTAGACTAATTCTAAAAATTGGTATCCAAGATGTCGACTTACAAAATAGTGTTTTTTATGTCAGACAATAGAAAAAAATAACTCCCGACGCCTTTATAAAATAATAAAAGTTATTTGATGTTTTGAGGGCGCTTATGTTGGTTACAAAATAGGGTTTTTTATGGCATCCAATAGAATAAAAATAGTTCCTAGCACCTTTATAAAATAACAAAAGTCATCTGAGGTTTTAGGGGCACTTATGTCAGTTACAAAATAGGGTTTTTTATGTCGGCCAATAGAAAAAATTACTCCTGATGCCTTTATAAAATAATAGGAGTCGTTAGAGGTTTTGAGGGTGCTTATGTCGGTTACAAAATAGGGTTATTTATGTCAGCCAATAGAAAATATAGCTCCCAAGGCCTTTATAAAATAATAATAGTCGTTTGAGTTTTCGGGGGCGCTTATGTCGGCCAAAAAATAGGGTTTTTTATATTGGCCAATAGAAAAAAATAATCTCCCGGCAAATTTATAAAATAATAAAAGTTGTTTGAGGTTTCAGGGGTGCTTATGTCAGTTACAAAAAAAGGGTTTTTATGTCGGCCAATAGAAAAAAATAAATCCCAACATATTTATAAAATAATAAAAGTCATACGAGGTTTCAAGGGCACTTATGTCGGTTACAAAATAGGGTTTTTTATGTCGGCCAATAGAAACAAATAACTCCTAGTACCTTTATAAAATAATAAAATTCATTTGAGGTTTCAGGGGCGCTTATGTCGATTAAAAAATAAGCTTTTTGATGTTGGCCAATAGAAAAAAAATAGCTTTCAACTCCTTTATAAAATAATAAAACTCATTTGAGGTCTCAGGTGCACTTATGTCAGTAACAAAATAGGATTTTTTATCTCAGCCAATAGAAAAAATAGCTGTCAATGCCTTCATAAAATAATAAAAGTCATTTGAGGTTTTGAGGGTGCTTATGTTGGTTACAATAAAGGGTTTTTTATGTCGGCCAACAGAAAAAAAATAACTCTTAGCACCTTTATAAAATAGTAAATGTCATTTGATGTTTCAGGGGAGCTTATATCGGTTACAAAATAGGTTTTTTTTGGTTGGCCAATTGAAAAAAAAATAACTTCTAGTGCCTTTATAAAATAAAAAAAGTCATTCGAGGGTTCGAGGGTGCTTATGTTTGTTACAAAATAGGGTTTTTTGTGTCAACCAATAAAAAATAACTCTCGACGCCTTTATAAAATAATAAATGTCATTTGAGGTTTCGAGGGTGCTTATGTCTCTTATAAAATAGGGTATTTTATGTCAGCCAATAGAAAAAAATAACTCCCAGTGCCCTTATAAAATAATAAAATTCATTTGAGGTTTCAAGGGCGCTTATGTCGGTTACAAAATAGGGTTTTTTTATGTTGGTCAATAGAAAAAATAACTCTCGATGCCTTTATAAAATAATTAAAGTCGTTTGAGGTTTTGGGGTGCTTATGTCAATGACAAATAGGGTTTTTTATGTCGGCAAATTAAAAAAATAACTCCCTACGCCTTTATAAAATAATAAAATTTGCTTCAAGTTTCAGAGGTGCTTATGTTGGTTACAAAATAGGGGTTTTTATGTCAGCCAATAGAAAAAAATAACGCTTGGCACCATTACAAAATAATAGAAGTCATTTAAGGTTTTAGGGTCACTTATGTCGGTTAAAAAATAGGGTTTTTTTATGTCAGTTATAAAATAGGGTTTTTATGTCCGCCAATAGAAAAAATAACTCCCAGTGCCTTTATAAAATAATAAAAGTCATCTGAGGTTTCGGAGATGCTTATGTCAGTTACAAAATAGGGTTTTTTATGTCGTCCAATAGAAAAAAAAGATAGCTCTCAGTGCCTTTATAAAACAATAAAAGTCATTTGAGGTTTTAGGGGCACTTATGTCAGTTACAAAATAGTTTTTTTATGTTGGCCAATAGAAAAAAAAGCTCACAATGCCTTTATAAAAAAAAAAGTCATTTGAGGTTTTGAGGGTGTTTCTGTTGTTTACAAAAAAGGGTTTTTTATGTCGGCGAACAGAAAAAAATAACTTTTGGCACCTTTATAAAATAATAAAAGTTGTTTGATGTTTTGGGGGCACTTATGTGAGTTACAAAATAGGGTTTCGAGTCGTTGGAGGTTTCGAGGGTGCTTATGTCAGTTACAAAATAGGGTTTTTTAGGTCGGCCAATAAAAAAATAACTCTTGGTGCCTTTTCAAAATAATAAAGGTCATTTGAGGTTTCAAGGGCGCTTATGTCACTTACAAAATAGTGTTTTTAATGTCAGCTAATAGAAAAAAAACACCCAGCACCATTATAATAATAAAAGTCATTTGAGGTTTCTGGGGTGCTTATGTCAGTTATAAAATAGGCTTGTTTATGTCAGTCAATGGAAAAAAATAACTGTCGGTGCCTTTATAAAATAATAAAAGTCATTTGAGGTTTTTGGGGCGCTTATATCCATTACAAATAGGGTTTTTTATGTTGGCCAATCAAAAAAAATAACTCCCGGTGCCTTTATAAAATAATACAAGTCTTTTGAGGTTTCAGGGGTGCTTATGTCAGTTACAAAATAGGGTTTTTTATGTTGGCCAATAGAAAAAAAAAGCCTCCCGGCGCCGTTATAAAATAATAAAAGTCATTTGAGGTTTCAGGGGCACTTATGTCGGTTACAAAATAGGGTCTTTTATGTCATCCAATAGAAAAAAATAAGTCCCAACCCCTTTGTAAAATAATAAAACTCATTTGATGTTTCAGGGGCACTTATGTCAATTACAAAGTAGAGTTTTTATGTCGGTCACTAGAAAAAATTACTCCCAATGCCTTTATAAAATAGTAAAACTCATTTGTGGTTTTGAGGGCGCTTATGTTGGTTACAAATAGGGGTTTTTATGTCGGCCAATAGAAAAATTAACTCCCGGGGCCTTTATAAAATAATAAAAGTCATTTGAGGTTTCGGAGGCACTTGTGTCAGTTACAAAATAGGTTTTTTTTGTCCGCCAATTAAAAAAAATAACACCCGGTGACCTTATAAAATAATAAAAGTCATTTGAAGTTTCCAGGGCACTTATGTTAGTTACAAAATAAGGTTTTTTATGTCAGCCAATAGAAAAAAATAACTCATGGCACCATTATAAAATAATAAAAGTCATTTGAGTTTTCGGCAGCGCTTATGTCAGTTACAAAATATGGGTTTTTTATGTCGGCCAATAGAAAAAAAAACTTCCGGTGCCTTTATAAGATAATAAAAGTCATTTGAGGTTTTTGGGTACTTATGCCGGTTACTAAATAGGGTTTTTATGTCAGCTAATAGAAAAAAAAAAAGCTCTCAGCACCTTTATAAAATAATAAAAGTCATTTGAGGTTTCGAGGGGCACTTATGTCAGTTACAAAATATGGTTGTTTATATTCAGCCAATAGAAAAAAATAGCTCCCGGTGCCCTTACAAAATAATAAAAGTCCTTGGAGGTTTTGGGGGTGCTTACGGCGGTTACAAAATAGGGTTTTTTTTGTCGACCAATAGAAAAAAATAACTCCTGGTGCCTTTATAAAATAATATAGGTCTTTTGATGTTTTGTGGGTGCTTATGTCAGTTGCAAAATAGGGTTTTTTATGTTAGTCAATAGAAAAACAATAGCTCTCAATGCCTTTATAAACTAATAAAATTTGTTTGAGGTTTTTGGGGTGATTATGTCGGTTAAAAATAGGGTTTTTTATGTCGGCCAATAGAAAAAAATAAATCCCTACGCCTTTACAAAATAATAAAATTCATTTCAAATTTTGGAGGTGCTTATGTTGGTTATAAAATAAGGTTTTTTATGTCAGCCAATAGGAAAAAATAATTCTCGGCACCATTACAAAATAATAAGTCATTTGAGGTTTCAGGGGCGTTTATATTGGTTATAAAATAGGGTTTTTTAATGTCGGCCATAAAAAAAATAACTCCCGGCGCCTTTATAAAATAATAAAAGTCATTTGAGGTTTTGGGGGCACTTATGTCAGTTACAAAATAGGGTTTTTTATGTCGTCCAATAGAAAAAAAATATCTCTCAGCGCCTTTATAAAATAATAAAAGTTGTTTGAGGTTTCAGGGGCACTTATGTTAGTTACAAAATAGGGTTTTTTATATCGGCCAACAGAAAAAAAACATCTCCCGGTGCCTTTATAAAAAATTAAAAGTCATTTGAGATTTGAGGGTGCTTATGTTGGCTACAAAAAAGGGTTTTTTATGTCGGCCAAACGAAAAAAATAACCTTTGTAAAATAATAAAAGTCATTTGATGTTTCGGGGGCACTTATGTCGGTTACAAAATAGGGTTTTTTAGGTCAACCAATAGAAAAAAATAAAATCCCAGTGCCTTTATAAAATAATAAAAGTCATTGAAGGTTTCGATGGTGCTTATGTCAGTTACAAAATAAGATTTTTTAGGTAGGCCAATAAAAAAATAACTCTTGGTGCCTTTTTAAAATAATCAAAGTGATTTGAGGCTTCAGGGGCACCTATGTCGCTTACAAAATAGGGTTTTTAATGTCAGCCAATTCAAAAAAAAAACTCCCAACACCTTTATAAAATAATAAAACTCATTTGAGCTTTCTAGGGCACTTATGTCGGTTATAAAATATGGTTTTTTATGTTGGCCAATAGAAAGAAATAACTCCCAGCGCCATTATAAAATAATAAAATTCATTTGAGGTTTCAGGGGAGCTTATGTGGGTTAGAAAATAAGGTTTTTTATGTCGGTCAATAGAAAAAATAACTCCCAGAGCCTTTATAAATTAATAAAAGTCATTTGAGGTTTTTGGGGCGCTTATGTCCATTACAAATAGGGTTTTTTATGTTGCCCAATCAAAAAAATAACTCCCGGCGCCTTTATAAAATAATAAAAGTCATTTGAGGTTTCGGGGGTGCTTATGTTGGTTACAAAATATGATTTTTTATTTCATCCAATAGCAAAAAAAAACTCCCAGCACCTTATAAAATAATAAAAGTCATTCAAGGTTTCAGGGGTGCTTATGTCAGTTACAAAATAGGGTTTTCTTATGTGAGCCAATAGAAAAAAATAACTCTCGGTGCCTTTATAAAATAATAAAAGTCATTTGATGTTTCAGGGGCACTTATGTTAGTTACAAAGTAGGGTTTTTATGTCAGTCACTAGAAAAAAATAGCTCCCAGTGCCTTTATAAAATAATAAAACTCATTTGACGTTTCGAGGGTTTTTTATGTCATCCAATAGAAAAAAATAACTCCTGGGTCCTTTATAAAATAATAAAAGTCATTTGAAGTTTCAAGGGTGCTTATGTCAGTTACAAAATAGGGCTTGTTTTGTAGGCCAATAGAAAAAAAAAACTCTCGACGCCCTTATAAAATAATAAAAGTCATTTGAGGTTTCGGGGGCACTTATGTCAGTTACAAAATAAGGTTTTTTATGTCGAACAATAGAAAAAAATAACTCATGGTGCCATTATAATATAATAAAAGTCATTTGAGGTTTCGGGGGCGCTTATGTCAGTTACAAAATATGATTTTTTTATGTCGGCCAATAGAAAAAGAAACTCCTGGTTCCTTTATAAAATAAAAAAAGTCATTTGAGGTTTCAGGGCCGCTTATGCCAGTTACAAAATAGGGTTTTTTATGTCATCCAATAGATGAAAAATAGCTGTTGGCACCTTTATAAAATAATAAAAGTCATTTGAGGTTTCAGGGGCACTTTTGTCTATTACAAAATAGGGTTTTTATGTCGGACAATAGAAAAAAATAGCTCCCGGTGCCCTTATAAAATAATAAAAGTCCTTTGAGGTTTCGGGGAAGCATATGGTGGTTATAAAATAGGGTTTTTTAATGTCGGTCAATAGAAAAAAATAACTCCTGGTAACTATGTAAAATAATAAAAGTCTTTTAATGTTTCGTAGGCGCTTATGTCAGTTACAAAATAGGGTTTTTTATGTCAGTCAATAAAAAAATAGCTCCTAATGCCTTTATAAAATAATAAAATTTGTTTGAAGTTTCTTGGGCGCTTATGTCAATTACAAATAAGGATTTTTATGTCGGCCAATAGAAAAAAAAACTATTGTCACCATTATAAAATAATAAAAGTTGTTTAAGGTTTCAGGGGTGCTTATGTCAATTACCAAATAGCATTTTTTATGTTGGCCAATAGGAAAAAAATATCTCTTCACACCGTTATAAAATAATAAATGTCATTTGACATTTTGGGGGTGCTTATGTCAGTTACAAATTAGGGTTTTTAATATTGGCCAATAGAAAAAAATAACTCCCAACACCTTTATAAAATAATAAAAGTTGTTGGATGTTTCGGGGGCGCTTATGTCGGTTACAAAATAGGGTTTTTTTATGTCAACCAATAGAAAAAAATAGCTCCCAGCACCTTGATAAAATAATAAAAGTCATTTGAGGTTTCGGGGGCGCTTATGTCAGTTACAAAATAGAGTTTTTTATATCAGCCAATAGAAAAAAATTGCTCATAAAATAATAAAACTCGTTTGAGGTTTCTGGGCTACTTATGAACATTACAAAATAGGGTTTTTATGTCGGCCAATAGGAAAAAAATATCTCCCAATGCCTTTATTAAAAAAAAAGTTGTTTGAGGTTTTGGGGGCGCTTATGTTGGTTAAAAAATAGGGTTTTTATTGTCAGCCAATAGAAAAAAATAGCTCCCGGCACCTTTATAAAATAATAAAATTCATTTGAGGTTTCGGAGGCACTTATGTCGGGTAAAAAATAGGGTTTTCTATGTCGGCCAATAGAAAAAAATAACTCTTGGCACCTATATAATATAATAAAAGTCATTTGAAGATTCGAGGGTGC
This sequence comes from Cunninghamia lanceolata, assembly GCA_027924645.1. Classification (NCBI taxonomy): domain Eukaryota; kingdom Viridiplantae; phylum Streptophyta; class Pinopsida; order Cupressales; family Cupressaceae; genus Cunninghamia; species Cunninghamia lanceolata. Next base: position 14,978,076 of record BSBN01000112.1, on the reverse strand, counting down.
TTGGTCAGTTAAAAAATAGGGTTTTTTATGTCGGCCAAGAGAAAAAAAATAGCTCCTAGTGCCTTTATAAAATAATAAAAGTTGTTTGAGGTTTCAAGGGTACTTATGTTCATTAAAAAATAGTGTTTTTATGTCAGCCAATAGAAAAAAATAAACTCCCGGTGCCTTTATAAAATAATAATAGTCATTTGAGGCTTCGAGGGCGCTTATGTCAGTTACAAAATTTGATTTTTTATGTCAGCCAATAGAAAAAAATCATTTGATGTTTCGGGGGCGCTTATGTCACTTACAAAATAGGTTTTTATGTCGTCCAATAGAAAAAAATAACTCCTAGTGCCTTTATTAAATAATAAAAGTCATTTAAGGTTTCGGGGGCAATAATGCTGGTTATAAAATAGGGTTTTTTATGTTGGCCAATAGAAAAAAATAGTTCTCGACACCTTTATAAAATAATGAAAGTCGTTTGAGGTTTCGGGGGCACTTATGTCAGTTACAAAATAGGGTTTTTTTATGTTGTCCAATAGAAAAAAAAATCTCTCGGCGCCTTTCTAAAATAATAAAATTCACTTGAGGTTTTGAGGGTGCTTATATTGGTTACAAAAAAGGGTTTTTTATGTTAGCCAATAGAAAAAAATAACTCTCGACACATTTATAAAATAATAAAATTCATTTTATGTTTCGGGGGTGCATATGTCGTTTACAAAATAGGGTTTATTACCAAAAAAAAAACTCTGGGTACCTTTATAAAATAATAAGTCATTTGAGGTTTCAGGGGCACTTATGTCACTTACTAAATAGGGTTTTTTACTTCGGCCAACAGAAAAAAATACCTCCCAGTGCCTTTATAAAATAATAAAAGTCGTTTGAGGTTTTGGGGGTGTTTATGTTGGTTACAAAATAAGGTTTTTTATGTCAGCCAATAGAAAAAAAATAAATCCTAGTGCCCTTATAAAATAATAAAAGTCATTTGAGGTTATGGGGGTGCTTATGTCAGTTTCAAAATAGGGTTTTTTGTGACAGTCAATAGAAAAAAATAGCTCCCGGTGCCTTTATAAAATAATAAAAGTCCTTTGAGGTTTTAGGGGCACTAATGTCAGTTACAAATAGGGTTTTTTATGTCAGCCAATAAAAAAAACTCTTGAGGCCTTTATAAAATAATAAAATTTGTTTGAGGTTTTGAGGGCGCTTATGTTGGTTACAAAATAGGGTTTTTTATGTCGCCCAATAGAAAAAAATAACTCCAGGTGCCCTTATAAAATAATAAAAGTCATTTGCAATTTCGGGGGTGCTTATGTCGGTTAGAAAATATGGTTTTTATGTCGTCGAGTAGAAAAAAAATAAGTCCTGGAAAATTTATAAAATAATAAAAGTCATACGAGGTTTCAGGGGCACTTATGTCGGTTACAAAGTAGGATTTTTATGTCGTCCAATAGAAAAAAATAACTCCCGGTGCCTTTATAAAATAATAAAACTCGTTTGAGCTTTCAGGGGCGCTTATGTCGGTTACAAAATAGGGTTTTTTATGTCGGCCAAGAGATAAAAAATAGCTCTGAGTGCCTTTATAAAATAATAAAAGTTGATTGAGGTTCCGGGGGTGATTATGTTGGTTAAAAAAGTGTTCTTATGTCAGCCAATAGAAAAAAATTAACTCCCGGTGCCTTTATAAAATAATAATAGTCATTTGAGGTTTTGAGGGCACTTATGTCAGTTACAAAATTAGGTTTTTGTGTCAGCCAATAGAAAAAAATAATTCTCGGTGCAATTATAAAATAAAAAAAGTCATTTGAGGTTTTGGGGGCACTTATGTTGCTTACAAAATAGGGTTTTTATGTCGTCCAATTGCAAAAAATAACTCCCGGTGCCTTTATTAAATAATAAAAGTCATTTAAGGTTTCAGAGGCACTTATGTTAGGTACAAAATAGGGTTTTCTATGTCAGCCAATAGAAAAAAATAACTCCTAGCACCTTTATACAATAATAAAAGTCATTTGAAGTTTCGGGGGCGCTTATGTTGGTTAAAAAATAGGGTTTTTTATGTCGGCCAACAAAAAAAATAGCTCCCAGCACCTTTATAAAATAATAAAAGTTGTTTGAAGTTTTGGGGGTGCTTATGTTGGTTAAAAAATAGTGTTTTTATGTTAGCCAATAGAAAAAAAATAACTCCCGGTGCCTTTATAAAATAATAATAGTCGTTTGAGGTTTCAAGGGTGCTTATGTCAGTTACAAAATTGGGTTTTTTATGTCGGCCAATAGAAAAAAAATAACTCTCGGTGCAATTATAGAATAAAAAATGTCATTTGAGGTTTCAGGGCACTTATGTCGCTTACAAAATAGGGTCTTTATGTCATCCAATAGAAAAAAATAACTCCCAGTGTCTTGATTAAATAATAAAATTCATTTAAGTTTTTGGGGGTGATAATGCCCATAATAAAATAGGGTTTTTTATGTCGTTCAATAGAAAAAATATAGTTCTCAGTACCTTTATAAAATAATAAAAGTCATTTGAGGTTTCGGGGGCACTTATGTCAGTTACAAAATAGGTTTTTTTATGTTGGCTAATAGAAAAAAATATCTCTAGGCATCTTTCTAAAATAATAAAATTCATTTGAGGTTTTGGGAGTGCTTATGTTGATTACAAAAAATGGTTTTTTATGTTAGCCAACAGAAAAAAATATCTCCCGACACATTTATAAAATAATAAAAGTCATTTTATGTTTCAGGGGGGCATATGTCATTTACAAAATAGGGTGTTTTAGGTCAACCAATAGAAAAAAAAATAACTCCTAGTTCCTTTATAAAATAATAAAATTCATTGGAGGTTTCGAGGGTGCTTATGTCGGTTACAAAATAGGGTTTTTTATGTCAACCCAAAAAAAAAACTTCATGTACCTTTATTAAATAATAAGTCATTTGAGGTTTCAGGGGCGCTTATGTCTCTTACAAAATAGGGTTTTTTTCGTCGGCCAACAGAAAAAAATAACTCCTAGTGCCTTTATAAAATAATAAAAGTCGTTTGAGGTTTCGGGAGTGTTTATGTCGATTACAAAATAGGGTTTTTTATGTTGGCCAATAGAAAAAAAATAAGTCTTGGTGCCCTTATAAAATAATAAAAGTTATTTGAGGTTTCGAGGGTGCTTATGTTGGTTTCAAAATAGGGTTTTTTATGATGGTCAATAGAAAAAATAGCTCCCAGTGCCTTTATAAAATAATAAAAGTCCTTTGAGGTTTCAGGGGCGCTTATGTCAGTTAAAAATAAGGTTTTTTATGTCGGCCAATAAAAAAAATTTCCCTGGGCCTTTATAAAATAATAAAAGTTGTTTGAGGTTTCTAGGGCACTTATGTCGGTTACAAAATAGGGTTTTTTATGTCACCCAATAGAAAAAAAAAAACTCTGGGCGCCCTTATAAAATAACAAAAGTCATTTGCGGTTTCAAGGGCGCTTATGTCGGTTACAAAATATGGTTTTTATGTCAGATAATAGATAAAAAATAACTCCTGGTAAATTTATAAAATAATAAAAGTCATACAAGGTTTCAAGGGCACTTATGTCGGTTACAAAATAGGGTTTTTTATGCCAGCCAATAGAAAAAAATAACTCCCGGTGCGTTTAGAAAATAATAAAACTCATTTGAGGTTTCAGGGGCACTTATGTCAGTTACAAAATAGGGTTTTTTATGTCAGTGAATAGAAAAAAAATAGCTGTCAGCTCCTTTATAAAATAATAAAAGTCATTTGAGGTTTCAAGGGCACTTATGTCGGTAACAAAATAGGATTTTTTATGTCGGCCAATAGAAAAAAAATAGCTCCCAATGCCTTCATAAAATAATAAAATTTGTTTGAGGTTTCGAGGGTGCTTATGTCGGTTACAAAAAGGGTTTTTTATGTCGGCCAATAGAAAAAAATAACTCTCATTACCTTTATAAAATAATAAAAGTCATTTGATGTTTCAGGGGCACTTATATTGGTTTCAAAATAGGGTGTTTTTGGTTGGCCAATAGAAAAAAAATAACTCGCAGGACCTATATAAAATAATAAAAGTCATTGGAGGTTTCAAGGGTTCTTATGTTAGTTACAAAATAAGGTTTTTTTTGTCGGCCAATATAAAAATAACTCCCAACGCCTTTATAAAATAATAAAAGTCCTTTGAGGTTTCAGGGGCGCTTATGTCGCTTATAAAATAGGGTTCTTTAGGTCGACCAATTAAAAAAAATAATTCCTAGCACCCTTATAAAATAATAATATTCATTTTATGTTTCAAGGGCGCTTATGTCAGTTACAAAATAGGGTTTTTTTATGTCAGTCAATAGAAAAAAACAACTCTCGGTGCCTTTATAAAATAATAAAAATCATTTCAGGTTACAAAATAAGGTTTTTTATGTTGGCCAATAAAACAATAAGTCTTGGTTCCTTTATAAAATAATAAAAGTCATTTGAGGTTTGAAGGGCACTTATGTCACTTACACAATAGGGTTTTTAATGTCATCCAATAGAAAAAAAACTCCCAGCACCTTTATAAAATAATAGAAGTCATTTGAGGTTTCTGGGGTGCTTATGTCGGTTATAAAATAGCGTATTTTATGTCAGTCAATGGAAAAAAATAACTCATGGTGCCTTTATAAAATAATAAAAGTCATTTGAGGTTTTGGGAGCACTTATGTCCATTACAAATAGGGTTTTTTATGTCGGCCAATCAAAAAAATAACTCCCAGTGCCTTTATAAAAGAATAAAAGTTGTTTGAGGTTTCGCGAGTGCTTATATCGGTTATAAAATAGGGTTTTTTATGTCGGCCAATAGAAAAAAATAACTCCCTGTACCCTTATAAAATAATATAAGTCATTTGAGGTATTGGGGGTGCTTATGTCAGTTACAAAATATGATTTTTTTATGTCAGCCAATAGAAAAAAATAACTCCCGATGCCTTTATAAAATAATAAAAGTCATTTGATGTTTCAGGGGTGCTTATGTCAATTACAAAGTAGGGTTTTTATGTCGGTCACTAGAAAACAAATAGCTCCTAGTGCCTTTATAAAATAATAAAACTCATTTGAGGTTTCGAGGGCCATTATGTCGGTAAAAAATAGGGTTTTTTATTTCGGCCAATAGAAAAAAATAACTACCAAGGCCTTAATAAAATAATAAAAGCCATTTGAGGTTTCGGGGGTGCTTATGTCAGCCAATAGAAAAAAAAAACTCTCGGTGCCTCTATAAATAATAAAAGTTGTTTAAGGTTTTGGGGGCACTTATGTCAGTTACAAAATAGGGTTTTTTATGTCAGACAATAGAAAAAAATTACTCTCAGTGCCTTTATAAATAATAAAAGTCATTTGAGGTTTCAGGGGTGCTTAGGCCGGTTACAAAATAGGATTTTTTATGTCAACCAATTGAAAAAAATAGCTCTCGGCACCTTTATAAAAAAATAAAATTCATTTCAGGTTTTGGGGGCACTTATGTCGGTTACAAAATAGGGTTTTTTATGTTGGCCAATAGAAAAAAAAAACCTCTCGGTACGTTTATAAATAATTAAAGTCATTTGAGGTTTTGGGGGCACTTATGTCGGTTACAAAATAGGGTTTTTTATGTTGGACAATAAAAAATATAACTCATGGCATGATTATAAAATATTAAAAGTCATTTGAGGTTTTAGCAGCGCTTATGTCGGTTACAAAATAAGGTTTTTTTATGTTGACCAATAGAAAAAAATAACTCCCGGTGCCTTTATAAAATAAAAAAAGTCATTTGAGGTTTTGGAGGCACTTATGCCAGTTACAAAATAGGATTTTTTATGTCATCCAATAGAAAAAAAATAGCTGTTGGCAACTTTATAAAATAATTAAATTCATTTGAGGTTTCGGGGGAACTTATGTCAGTTACAAAATAGGGTTTTTTATGTCGGCCAATAGAAACAAAAAACTCTTGGTGCCTTTATAAATAATAAAAATTGTTTGAGGTTTCGGGGACACTTATGTCAATTACAAAATAGGCTTTTTTATGTCAGACAATTGAAAAAAATAACTCACAGTGCCATTATAAAATGATAAAAGTCATTTGAAGTTTTGGGGGCACTTATGTCAGTTACAAAATAGGGTTTGTTTATGACGGCCAATAGAAAAAAATAACTCCTGGTGCCTTTATAAAATAATAAAAGTCATTTGAGGTTTTAGGGGTGCTTATGCCGGTTACAAGATATGTTTTTTTATTTCAGCCAATAGAAAAAATATAGCTCTCGGCGCCTTTATACAATAATAATATTCATTTGAGGTTTCAGGGTGCTTATGGTGATTACAAAATACGGTTTTTTTATGTCGGCCAATAGAAAAAAAATAAGACCTAGTGCCTTTATAAAATAATAAAAGTCTTTGGATATTTCATGGGCGCTTATGTCCATTACAAAATAGGGTTTTTTACGTTGGTCAATAGAAAAAAATAGCTCTCGATGTCTTTTTAAAATAATAACATTTGTTTGAGGTTTTTGGGGTGCTTATGTTTGTTACAAATAGGGTTTTTTATGTCATCCAATAGAAAAAAATAACTATTGTGAGAATTATAAAATAATAAAAGTAGTTTGAGGTTTTAGGGGTGCTTATGTCAGTTACAGAATATGGTTTTTTATGTCAGCCAATAGGAAAAAATAACTCTTGGTGCCCTTATAAAATAATAAATGTCATTTGAGGTTTCGAGGGTGCTTATGTCAGTTACAAATTAAGGTTTTTAATGTTGGCTAATAGAAAAAAAAATAACTCCCAATGCCTTTATAAAATAATAAAATTTATTTCATGTTTCGGGGACGCTTATGTCGGTTACAAAATAGGGCTTTTTTATGTCAATCAATAGAAAAAAATACTCTCGGCACCTTTATAAAATAATAAAAGTCATTTGAGGTTTCGGAGCCGCTTATGTCAGTTACAAAATAGGGTTTTTTATGTCAGCCAATAAAAAAAATTGCTCCTAATGCCTTTATAAAATAATAAAAGTCGTTTGAGGTTTCCAGGGTGCTTATGTACATTACAAAATAGGGTTTTTATGTTAGCCAATAGAATAAAATAGCTTTTGACGCCTTTATAAAATAATAAAAGTCATTTAAGGTTTCGAGGGTGCTTATGTTGGTTAAAAAATAGGGTTTTTTATGTCGGCCAATAGAAAAAAATAGCTCCCAACACCTTTATAAAATAATAAAATTTGTTTGAGGTTTCATGGGCACTTATGTCGGTACAAAATAGGGTTTTCTATGTCGGCCAATACAAAAAATAAACTCTTGTCACCTTTATAAAATAATAAACGGCATTTGAAGCTTTGAGGGTGCTTATGCTGGTTAAAACATAAGGTTTTTTATGTCATCCAATAGAAAAAATAGCTCTCCACCATTTATAAAATAATAAAAGTCGTTTGAGGTTTTGGGGGCACTTATGTCGGCTAAAAAATAGTGTTTTTATGTCAGCCAATAGAAAACAAAAACTCCCGGTGCCTTTATAAAATAATAAAAGTCATTTGAGGTTTCGGGGGCAATAATGTCGATTATAAAATAGGGTTTTTTATGTCTGCCAATAGAAAAAAATAACTCTCGGCACAATTATAAAATAATAAAATTCATTTGAGGTTTCAGGGGTGCTTATGTCGCTTACAAAATAGGGTTTTTATGTCAGCCAATAGAAAAAAAAAACTCCCAGTGCCTTTATAAAATAATAAAAGTCATTTGAGGTTTCGGGGGCAATAATGTCGGTTATAAAATAGGGTTTTTTATGTCAGCCAATAGAAAAAAATAGTTCTCAACGCATTTATAAAATTATAAAAGTCGTTTGAGGTTTCGGCGGCACTTATGTCAGTTAGAAAATAGGGTTTTTTATGTCGGCCAATAGAAAAAAATATCTCCTGGCACCTTTCTAAAATAATAAAATTCATTTGAAGTTTTGAGGGTGCTTATGCTAGTTACAAAAAAGGGTTTTTTATGTCAGCCAACAGAAAAAAATGACTCCCGACACATTTCTAAAATAATAAAAGTTGTTTGATGTTTCGGGGGTGCATATGTCAGTTACAAAATAGGGTTTTTTAGGTTGGCCAATAGAAAAAAATAAACTCCTAGCGCCTTTGTAAAATAATAAAAGTCATTGGAGGTTTCGAGGGTGCTTATGTCAGTTACAAAATAGGGTTTTTTATGTTGACCCAAACCAAAAACTCTGGGCAACTTTACAAAATAATAAGTCATTTGAGGTTTTAGCGACACTTATGTCGCTTACAAAATAGGGTTTTTTATGTCAGCCAACAGAAAAAAATAACTCCTAGCACCTTTATAAAATAATAAAAGTCATTTGAGGTTTCGGGGGTGCTTATGTTGGTTACAAAATAGGGTTTTTTATGTCGGTCAATAGAACAAAATAACTCTCGATGCCTTTATAAAATAATAAAAGTCATTTGAGGTTTCAGTGGTGCTTATGTTGGTTACAAATACAGTTTTTTTGTTGACCAATACAAAAAATAACTCTCGGTGCCTTTATAAAATAATAAAAGTCTTTTGAGGTTTCAGGGGTGCTTATGTCGATTACAAAATAAGGTTTTTTACATCGGCCAATAGAAAAATAGAAATTCCCGATGCCCTTATAAAATAACATAAGTCATTTGAGGTCTTGGGGGTGCTTATTTGGTTACAAAATACGGTTTTTTAATTTTACCCAATAGAAAAAAAAACTCTTTGTGCCTTTATAAAATAATAAAAGTCGTATGATGTTTCAGGGGTGTTTATGTCGGTTACAAAATAGGGTTTTTTATGACGGTCAATAGAAAAAAAATAGCTCCCGTTGCCTTTATAAAATAACAAAAGTCCTTTGAGGTTTTAGGGGTGCTTATGTCAGTTACAAATAGGGTTTTTTATGTCGGCCAATAAAAAAAAACTCCCGGGGCCTCTATAAAATAATAAAAGTCATTTGACGTTTCGGGGGTGCTTATGTCAGTTACAAAATACGGTTTTTTATGTTGCACAATAGAAAAAAAATAACTCCCATCGCCCTTATAAAATAAAAAAAAGTTATTTGAGGTTTCAGGGGCACTTATGTCGGTTACAAAATAGGGTTTTTTTTTGTCGGCCAATAGAAAAAAATAACTCTCGGCACCTTTATAAAATAAAAAAATTCTTTTGAGGTTTCTGGGGCACTTATGTCAGTTACAAAATAGGGTTTTTTTATGTCGGCCAATAGAAAAAATAACTCTCAGTGCCATTATAACATAATAAAAGTCATTTGAGGTTTCAAAGTTGCTTATGTTGGTTACAAAATAGGGTTTTTAATGTTAGCCAATAGAAAAAAAGAACTCCCAGTGCCTTTTTAAAATAATAAAAGTCATTTGAGATTTACGGGGTGCTTATGTCGATTGCAAAATAGGGGTTTTTATGCTATCCAATAAAAAAAAGCTCTCAGCACCTTTATAAAATAATAAAAGTCATTTGAGGTCTCAGGGGCACTTATGTCAGTTACAAAATAGGGCTTTTTATGTCGGCCAATAGAAAAAAAATAGCTCCGGATGCCTTTATAAAATAATAAAGGTCATTTGAGGTTTCAAGGGTGCTTATTTTGGTTACAAAAAAGGGTTTTTTATGTTGGCTAATAGAAAAAAATAACTCCCGGCACCTTTATAATATAATAAAAGTTGTTTCATGTTTCGAGAGCACTTATGTTTGTTATAAAATAATAAATGTTGTTGGAGGTTTTGAGGGTACTTATGTCAGTTACAAAACAGGGTTTTTTATGTTAGCCAATAAAAAAATAACTCTCAGAGCCTTTATAAAATAATAAAAATCATTTGAGGATTAGGGGGAGCTCATGTCACTAAAAAAATAGGGTTTTTTATGTCAACCAATAGAAAAAAATAACTCCCAATACCTTTATAAAATAATAAAAGTCATTTGACGTTTCGGGGGCGCTTATATCAGTTTCAAAATAGGGTTTTGTATGTTGCTCAATAGAAAGAAATAACTCCCATCACCTTTATAAAATAATAAAAGTCATTTAAGGTTTTGAGGGCGCTTATGTTGGTTACAAATAGGGTTTTTTATGTCAGTCAATAGAAAAAATAAATTCTAGCTTCTTTATAAAATATTAAAATTCATTTGAGGTTTCGGGGGTGCTTATGTTGGTTACAAAATAGGTGTTTTTATATTAGCCAATAGAAAAAAATAACTCCTAGTGCCCTTATAAAATAATAAAAGTCATTTGAGGTTTCGAGTACACTTATGTCAGTTACAAAATAGGCATTTTTTGTGTCAGCCAATAGAAAAAAATAACTCCCAACGCCTTTATAAAATAATAAAAGTCATTTGATGTTTTGGGGGAGCTTAAGTCAGTCACAAAATAGGGTTTTTTATGTTGGTCAATAGAAAAAAAAAAGCTCCTGGCACCTTTATAAAATAATAAAAGTCATTTGAGGTTTTGGGGATGCTTATGTCAGTTACAAATAAGGTTTTTTATGTTGGCCAATAGAAAAAAATTACTCCCGGGGCCTTTATAAAATAATAAAAGTCATATGACATTTCGGGGGTGCTTATGTCAGTTAAAAAATAGGGGTTTTTATGTCGGCCAATAGAAAAAAAAAAACTCTCGGCACCCTTATAAAATAATAAAAGTCATTTGAGGTTTCGGGGGACCTTATGTCGCTTACAAATTAGGGTTTTTTATGTCGGCCAACAGAAACAAAAACTACCAGCACCTTTATAAAATAATAAAAGTCATTTGAGGTTTTAGGGGCACTTATGTGGGTTAGAAAATTGGGTTTTTTATGTCATTCAATAGAAAAAAATAACTCCCAATGCCTTTATAAAATAATAAAAGTCGTTTGAGGCTTCATGGGTGCTTATGTTGGTTACAAATAGGGTTTTTTATGTCAGCCAATAGAAAAATAACTCACGACACCTTTATAAAATAATAAAAGTCATTTGAGGTTTCGGGGGTGCTTATGTCGGTTACAAAATAGGGGTTTTTATGTCGGCCAATAGAAAAAAAATAACTCCTGGCGCCCTTATAAAATAATAAATGTCATTTGAGGTTTCAGGGGCACTTATGTCGGTTACAAAATAAGGATGTTTTATGTCGGCCAATAGAAACAAAAATTCGCGGGGCCTTTATAAAATAATAAAAGTCATTTGATGTTTTGGGGGTCCTTATGTCAGTTACAGAATAGGGTTTTTTATGTCTGTCAATAGAAAAAAATAGCTCTCGGCACCTTTATAAAATAATAAAAGTCATTTGAGGTTTCTAGGGTGCTTATGTCGGTTACAAATAGGGTTTTTCATGTCGGCCAATAGAAAAAATTACTCTTGGGGCCTTTATAAAATAATAAAATTCATTTAGATGCTTGAATAATAGAAAAAATGAAGAATGGCGAAATTGGCGAAGGTGCAGGTGCACATCTTACTTCTGCAGCCGGTCATAATTCTTGGATAGCAGAGGTAGATAAGGAAATCCCCCATAGGAAAATTCAATAAAAGGCGTAGAGGGAAGAATGGTGTTCGAAGGTAAATCCAGTCAAGGAGCAAGATCTGGCAAGGAGATCAGGGAACGACATTGGTCGGGAGTAGATTTTTCAAAGAAGAAGCCCTAGGGTTTTCAAAAACTTTGTAGAAGGTCCTAGAAGAAGACCATTTCCTCCAAGGGGAAACTTTTGGGGAAAGGGTGGCAATGGTAAAAATCATTTCAGGACTAAGAGCAAGCAGTCGATGGAATTGGTGTTGAACTCAAAACTATTAGGGCCTTCAATTAAAAATCTAGAAGACTTAGGGTTAATAGTCAAGTGGTTTGGCTGGCGCTTAAATAAGGAGAGTTTGGAAAACTTGTGGAAAGAAAAGTGGGTAGAAGAGTTTAGCTTCAAAACCCTAGAAAAATGTTTTCTCTTGGTTATTTGTCCTTTGGCTAAGGTTAGAAAGGAGATCTTGGAAGGAATTTGGTTGATGGATGGATTTGGATTCTACATCTGCAAATGGGTATTAGGGTTTGACCCCTTGAAGCATCAGATGGAGCATTTGCAAGAATGGTTTGAACTCCCCAATCTTCCAATGGAGTTTTGGCAACTGGAAATTTTAGAAGAATTAGGAAATTGTTTGGGACATTTCATCTGTGTAGATGAATGGGCAGAAGATTTCAGTGGCATGAATTTTTTGAGAATTTGTGTAGAAATTAAGCCGAATAGCTCCCGTTGGCAGAATTTGGAAATTATCACAGAATGGAGCCAATTGGATTAGCCGGTGATCTTAAAGAAGAAACCTGTGGGAGGGTTTTTAAAAACCCTAGGTTGGAGATCTTGGGATTCACCTTAGGGTGTGGAAGGTAAGGTGAACTAGGAAGATATCAGGGAAGAAGAGAATCAGGGATTTCAAGGCAAAGTGGAAGGATTAGTTAATTCAAATAAGATAAGCAAGGATCATTAGGAGATCCCAAAGAAGGTAGAAAATTCGATCGGAGTGGAATAGGAATTTGGCCCTAAAGTTTTGAACGATGAGTTAAATGAGAAAATTAGAGAAGTATTGATTCAGATTCACACCAATCTTGGGATGGATAATCTAGATTCTTTACTGGAAGTAAGTATGGAATTAGTGACTCTAGCGTAAGAAGCCAAAGAAGCATCCAAAGGAGAAATGTCTGATGAAGATATGGAATCTGTTTGGAATGAACATGAAGATTTCATAGAAGCATGCTTAGTCCCTAAAGCAAATGATTTATTGGAAGGCATGGTGGACTAGCAAAAGCTTGGGATTTGTCAGAAGGATGCAGCCAGGTTATCCCTATTACAAATATGTGTCTAATTGGTGTTTTGATTGATGTCAACATATCCTTGTTGCCATTAGTGTCAACTATATTCTAGTTTGTTTCTTGTTTAGAAGATTGTAATGTTGAGGATATTGAGAAAATTAATTAAGATAAATGTATACGAACCATATGGCTATGTAGAGGATTGTCTGAAGTAGGTCCACTTAAGATTTGAAAGGTCCACATAAAAATTTGAAGAAGCTATGGCCATCTGAGTAGAACCAAGTTTCGACAGTTGTTCAGAAGAGACAGAGTGATAGCAAATTGGTCTAGATTGCTTTGCATTGAAATATTATGATCTATAGATCTAGAGGCTTGTTTGAGAAGTCAGTGTGTATCATCAACTCAAGTGGTACTTGGTTTGGAGGTCTGCAAGCAATCTTTCTAGTTTGACAGTCATGCCATACAGTGTTCTTGAGGTTCTGGATGAAGATGCAAGTGATTCTGCTTATTTGGAGGAGTGTAGATGTTTTTGTTGAATTCAATGTGCTTGTGGATGTCTCTAGATCATGTGATTGCTATGTTGGAGGTCTGCATTGAAGATTGAGCTTGTTGGTAAAGATTTTCTTCTTGGTATCGTTGTTCTGCCCAGTCTTGGCTGACCGTCTATTTCAAACGTGTTGTCGATGATCTAAGAGCAATTCTTTGGAGTGTGGCGTGTTGTTGGAAGAAGATTTAAGTATCATATATATTTGGCCAACAATTAGTTCATTCACATTAATGTTTGTAGTGCCGACCTTGATGTTCATTCCAAGGTCAATGATGCATATACATACTTTCAAATGAGTTGTGGAAATGTATCCTTGTGCGAAATAATCAAATCCCAAGAAAGGATCAGAAGCAGAGCAGAGAAGAGGAGGAGAAGAGATACAAGATCAATAAAGTATGAAGAGATTGTGAAGAAGTGTTTGGGGTAGAGCAGAAGTTTTGTGAGCTTTCAAAAGGAACTGAACTAGGCATAAAGAAGATGTTATTTCGTATTTCATTCTTCCTATATTAAACATAAACTCTTGTAGGCAGTGAGCCTCCTTGAGCAATGAGCTCTGGGCAGTGAGCCTTAAGTTGTCCAGACTAATTCCAACAATTGGTATCAGAGCCAGTTCCTCTAAAAGAAGCTTAACCGCTTGAGGAGATACAAGATGTCAACTTACAAAAAGGAAAGTTTGAGATTTGATGGAACAAATTACTCCCTATGGAAGGTACACATGCAGTGTCATTTAGAATGTATGGGTGATGCCTTTTGGTTGATAGCTAAGAATGAGTATAAAATTCTAAAGAATGGCCCTACAACTCTAGATGAACTTAGGGAAGTTGAATGTAATATTCGAGCTAAAGAAGCATTATTGAGTGCACTAACTGATACATAATTGGCAAATGTCCTAGATTTCAAAACTGCCCATGAAATCTGGAAAAAGTTGGAAAATCTGTATGAAGGTGACAAATATGTCAAATGTGCCAAGCTGCAGAGCCTGAAGGGTAAATATGAAGTGTTGGTAATGAGTGAAGATGAAAATATTACTTCCTACATGTAGAAAGTGAATGAACTTGTGACCGGTATCAGAAATACTGGTGGAGTATTGGAAGAATCAGAGATTGTTGCCAAAGTGCTCAGATCCTTACCTGCAACATACAAGCATAAAGTTACTGCCATTGAAGAGATCAGGACAGCGACAACTATTACAATTGATCAGTTAGTTGGTAAGCTTTTAGCATTTGAAATGAGTAAGTTTGGTGATTCTCTTCCTAAGTATGAATCTGCATTTAAGGCTAGTGTATATGGAAAACAAAGATATGATATAGGTGAAAACTCTTTAGGAAAATCAAATAGATTTGCTAAGGCAAGGAAGGATCTTGAAGATGATGAAATTGAATCTACAGAACGTGAAGCTCTTATTGCCAAAAGAATGCCAAGAGGACCCTATAAGTATGAAGGAAAGTTGCCATTCAAATGTTTTACTTGTAATAAGATTGGTCATTTTTCCTTAAGATGTCCTAAGAAATTTTCAAAGCCAAACCCTAACAGATATAAAGATAAGAAGAAGTGTTGCTATGTCCAAGAAGCTAGAAAAGGAGTCACAGATGATGAATTTGATCATGGAGGTTCCACTAAAGGTGATTGGGTGTTCATTGCTATCAAAGAAGAAGATCTAGTGTCTACTGAATCTGCTAGCTATGCAAATGTGGAAAGTGCCTTGGCTGCTCAGGTTGTTGAAAAGGATGAATGGGTGATTGATAGTGGATGCTCTCATCATATGACTGGTGATAAAAGTAAGTTTGTAAGCTTTGAAAAATATGAAGGTGGAATTGTGAAATTTGGAGACAACTCTGCTGGTAGAATCCGTGGTAGAGGATCCATCTCTTTTGATGGTAAGAATAACACTAATGATGTTCTCTATGTGGAAGGACTGAAGCATAATCTTCTCAGTGTTGGATAGTTGGTTGACAAAGGTTATGACCTTAGATTCAAGGATGGAAAATGCAGAATCTTGGAGAGCTTTGGAACTGAAATTGCATTTGGTACTCAGACTAGAGATAACATCTTTTATTTAAGTAGTTCTGGTAAGAGTTGCCTGATTGCTTAGATTGATTAGAGTTGGTTATGGCATAGAAGAATGTGTAATGTGAATTTTAATAGCATTGTCAAGATAAGTTCTACTCAGGCTGTAAGACATCTTCCAATACTTGTGAAACCTACTGATAGCATGTGCAGAGAATTTAATTTGGGTAAATAGAATAGAATTTCATTCAAGAGCAAAGAACAATCATCAAGTGGATTGTTGGAACTTGTGCATACTAATCTTTGTGGTCCTGCTAGAATTAGGAGTGTACAAGGAGACATATATTTTATGTTGCTGATTGAAGATTACTCCCAAATAATGTGGGTAACCTTCTTGAATGAAAAATCAGAAGCTCTTGACAAATTCAAAGTGTGCAAGGTCATGGTGGAGAATGGGATTGGTGTGAAGATAAAGTGTCTGAGATCCAACAGAGGTGGAGAGTTTACCTCCGATGAGTTTGATACATTCTGTGAGAAGCAAGGAATAAAAAGATAGTTATCTAGTCCTAGCACTCCTTAGCAGAATGGAGTTGTGGAAATAAAGAACTGGACCATTCAAAAAACTGCTAGGACCATGATGATGGAAGAAAATGTTCCACAAGTCTATTGGAGAGAGGTTATGAGTACTACTATTTGCACTCTTAATTAGGTGCAGATCAAAGGCAATTCTGGTATGACACCTTATGGACTATGGTTTGGTCATCCTCCTACTGTGAGATATTTCAGATTTTCTGGTAGTAAATGCTATATCAAAAGAGATGAGGATCTAGGAAAGTTTGATACAAGAAATGATAAAGGAATATTTTTGGGTTACTCTACTCAAAGCAAGGCATACTGGTCCTTTAACAAGAGATTGGAAAAGATTGTTGAAAGTGCAAATGTCAGAGTTGATGAAAGCAAAGAAGGACATTCGAAGTCTTGTGGATATGAATCAGATGATCAAGATAAAAGTCAAAGTCAAGGAAGACAAGTTCAAACCCAAACTTAGATCAAGATTGATCCGAAAAATCTAGTGACTCAAGAAGATAATGCAGAAGTTGAGAAACAAGTTCAAGAAATAGAAGTTCGAGCAAATCCCAAAAGTCCTAGGTATGTAAGGATGAATCATCCTGAAGATTAGATCATAGGAGAGAGAAAAAAAGGTGTTCGAACTAGGAGAAGAATTGTTGAAGATCAAGAAGATATTTGTCTGATTTCAAAGATTGAATCAAAATCTGTAAATGAAGCCTACAATGATGAAAACTAGATAAAAGCAATGAAAGAAGAATTAATGCAAATTGAAGAGAATCACACTTGGGATCTTGTTTCTAGACTAGAGGACAAAAATGTGATTGGAACTAAATGGGTCTTCTAGAACAAACTAAATGAAGATGGTGAAGTTGTAAGAAACAAAGCAAGATTGGTATGCAAAGGATATATTCTCAAGTGGAAGGAATTGATTTTGAAGAAACTTTTGCTCTAGTAGCAAGAATAGAAGAACTCAAATTATTTCTTACATTTGTTACTTTCAAAGATTTCAAAGTATACCAGATGGATGTCACATCAGCATTCCTAAATGGAGAGGTAGAAGAAGAAGTCTACATTGAGCAAACAAAAGGATTCCATTTGTCTGATAAAGAAGATATGGTCTGCAGATTGAGAAAAGCTTTGTATGGACTTAAACAAGCCCCAAGAGTTTGGTATGCAAGATTGGATAAGTATCTGCTAAAGATAGGATTTAGCAAAGGTATTGCTGACAGGAATCTTTATTTCAAGATTGATCATGAGCACATATTAATTGTTGAGGTATTTGTTGATGATATCATTTTTGGTGGAAATGGAAGCATGTTTAGAAATGGTCCATGTTTGTTGAGATGAATTTCTTCTTAGGTCTGCAAATCACTCAGTTAGATAAAGGTATCTTCATATCTCAGTCTAAATATGTGAGAGAATTGTTGAAAAAGTTTGGAATGGAGGACTCAAAACCAGTAAGTACTCCTATGGTAGTTGGATGCAAGTTGAGTAAAGCTAATAATTCACCTAAGGAAGATCGGAAAAGGTATAGATCAATGATTGGGGGACTGCTCTATTTGACTTAGACCAGACCTGATATCATGAATACAGTTGGACTTGTTGCTAGATTTCAAGCTGATCCTAGAGAATCCCATGTAGTAGTAGTCAAAAGAATTTTTAGATATCTTAAAGGGACACTTGACTATGGCTTGTGGTATCCAAAAGACCATGACTTCACTCTTCATGCATATACTGATGCTGACTGGGTAGGAGATGTGGATGACAAGAAAAGTACTAGTGGTGGTGCATTCTTCTTGGGAAGAAGATTGATTTCTTGATTGAGAAAAAAGGAGGTAATATCTCTGTCTACTGTAGAGGTAGAGTACATAGCAGCAACAAGTAATTGCACTCAAGTTTTGTGGATGAAGGAAATGTTGAAGGATATCAGAGTGGTATTTGAGGAGCCTATTACAATCTTCTGTGATAATTCAAGTGCAATAAACATCTCCAAGAATTTGGTGTTGCATTCAAAGGCCAAATACATATCCATCAATTTTCATTTCTTGAGAGAAAAAGTAAGTGAGAATGAGGTCAAAATGGAATTTGTTTCTTCAAAGGATCAGATTGCGGATATATTCACCAAGCCTCTGCCTAAGGATATTTTTGAGTATCTCAAAGAGAAGTTAGGGGTTATTACCCCTCCTGCTCATAACTAAGATGCACTAGGGTGCATTAGTCTAGTGGAATTCACAGTCATATCTTGTGATCCAGATTGGTGTTAAGGAGATACTACTCAAGAGGAGTAGTTAGTATATAAATTCTGGAGATCAGTCAGAAACAAAAAGGGGGAGAAAAGATTGCAAATATGTGCCCTTTTCCATTGATGTCAAAGGGGGAGAGAAGTTATGTGAAAGACTAGTTGCCGATGAAAGAGGGAGCAGTGAAGAAAGTAGTTGCATAAGTGATAAGAGAAAGGGAGAGAAGTTCTTGTCTTGATGGTTGAATCAGTTTTCCACATCATATGTTGCCATCAATGACAAAGGGGGAGATTGTTGCAAATATGTGTCTAATTGGTGTTATCATTGATGTCAACATATCCTTTTTACCATTAGTGTCAACTGTATTCCATTTTGTTGCTTGTTTAGAAGATTGGAATGTTGAGGATATTGAGAAAATTAATGAAGATAAATGTATGCGGACCATATGGCTGTGTAGAGGATTGTCTAAGGTAGCTCCACTTATGATTTGAGAGGTTCGCATAAATATTTGAAGAATCTATGGCCATCTAAGTAGAATTGGGTTTTAGCCGTTGTTCAGAAGAGACAGAGTGATAATAAATTGGTCTGGATTGCTCCGTATTGAAATATTATGATCTGCGGATCTAGAGGCTTGTTTGGAAAGTCAGTGTGTATCATCAACTCAAGTGGTTCATGGTTTGGAGGTCCATAAGATATATGTCTAGTGTGACAGTCATGGCAGACAGTGTTCTTACTGTTCGAGATGAAGATGCAAGTGATTCTAGTTATTTGGAGGAGTGTAGATGTTTTTTGTTAAATTCAATGTGCTTGTGAATGTCTTTGGATCATGTGACTGCTATGTTGGAGGTGCGCATTGAAGGTTGAGCTCATTGGTAAAGATTTTCTTCTTGGTATTGTTGTTCTTCCCAGTCTTAGTGACCAGATGTTTCAAGCATGTTGTGGATGATCTAAGAGCAATTATTTGGAGCATGGCGTGTTGTTGGAAGAAGATTCAAGTATCAAATATATTTGCCTGATAGTTTAGTGATTTGTATTAATGTTTGTAGTACCGACCTTGATGTTCATTCTAAGGTTAATGATGCATATAAATACTTGTGAATGAGTTGTGGAAATGTATCCTTGTGCGAAATAATCAAATCCTAAGAAAGGATTAGAAGCATAGTAGAGAAGAGGAGGAGTAGAGAAACAAGATTAGTAAAGTATGAAGAGATTGTGAAGTGTTTGGGGCAGAGCAGAAGTTTTGTGAGCTTTCAAAAGGAATTGAACCAGGCATAAAGAAGATGCTATTTCATAGTTCATTCTTCCTGTATTAAACATAAACTCTTGTAGGCAGTGAGCCTCTTGTAGGTAGTGAGCCTCCTTGAGCAGTGAGCTCTGGGAAGTGAGCCCTAAGTTGTCTGGACTAATTCGAACAATCCCCAGATTGTGGGGATACTAAGAAGTGAGGTGGACCCCCAAATGTGGAAAAACTCAAAATAGATGGAGAGGCAAGTGGTCAGAAGAAGATATCGGAGATGTTGAAAGTAGGGAAGGGTGGATCCCTTCCTAAAGAAAGATGAAAATCATAACTTGGAATATTAGGGGCTTAAATGCCCCTAACAAAAAGCATTTGGTGAAGCTTCTCTTGGAGGCTTCTTAGCCACATATCTATTTAATCCAAGAAACAAAACTAAACTAGGAGGAGGTTGGTCTTCTAAGCAGACAGTTGAGCTCATGGAAGTTAATGGCAGTCAATGGTGTTGGACAAGATAGAGGTTTGATTACACTTTGGCGTCCCAATAAAATTGTTCTTGAGAAAGTAGAAGGGAAAAGCAGATGGCTGGCCTGTAAAGCCAGAAGTTTTTCTTCAAATCTGAATTTTCTTCTAATTAATGTGTATGGGCCTAATTCTTGTATTGAGAAAAGGGAGGTTTGGAGAGAGCTAGAGGTATTGTTGGCTTCAAAGGAGTTTGATTTCTTTTGCATTGGAGGAGATTTCAATGCTATCCTTCATGCAGAGGATAAGAGTGGTGGAGTAGGGAGGAAGGTTCAATCCCAGGTTGATTTCGAAGAGTTTGTTGATAACAATCATCTTCTAGAGATCCCAATGGCTAATGGAACCTATACATGGACTAATAGAAGGCTGGGTTTCTATGCAATAGCAAAAAAACTGGACAGATTTCTTTTTAGAGGAGATCTCAGAGAATTTCCCTTCTCTTTGGAAAGTAAAGTCTTACCCTTCTCTGGGTTTGATCATTTCCCAGTGTTACTAGAGATTGAGGGTGAGAAAAAACCTATTAGATGTCCATTTAAATTTGAGAAAATGTGGTTCAAGGACCCAGACTTTTTGGGTCTACTAGAGCTTTGGTGGAAGGAGGATCAGGTGGCTAGTTCGAAGATGTTTATTTTAGCAATAAAGATGAAAAAGGTAAAATGCCTTAGCTTCAATCCCAGGTTGGTTTTGAAGAGTTTGTTGATAGAAATCATCTTCTAGAGATCCCAATGGCTAATGGAACCTATACATGGACTAATAAAAGGCTGGGTTTTTGTACAATAGTAGAAAAGTTTCCTGGTCTGATCATTTCCTGGTGTTACTAAAGATCAAGGGTGAGAAAAAACCTATTAGGTGTCCATTTAAATTTGAGAAAATGTGGTTCAAGGACCCAGACTTTTTGGGTCTACTGGAGCTTTGGTGGAAGGAGGATTAGGTCGCTGGTTCGAAGATGTTCATTTTAGCAACAAAGATGAAACAGGTAAAATGCAAGATAAAGGAGTGGAATAAGAATCATTTCAAGAACATATTTGAAGAAAAATAGATTTTAAAAGAAGAATTGGGGGCCCTGAATGAAGAAGTTTGCAAGTCAGGTATGGATAATCTAAAATTTCTGAAAGAAAAAGAGCTTCTTAATAAATTAAGTTCAATTCTTGAAAAAGAAGAGATTTTTTGGCAGCAAAAATTAAGGGAGTTGTGGTTGAAAGAGGGAGATAAAATATGAAGTTTTTTCATAACTTGACATAGGCCATGTTGTGCCTTGCACACACACCCCATTTTTCAAAATGGAGACCCCCTCTTTTGCTTTGGCTTGGAGTCTCAACCTTTTTGCCTTATAATGATGAGAAAGTGAATTTGTGCTTAGAGTGTAGGATTTGTTCCAGATTTGAGTATTTTGCATGTTTGGGAGTCATTTGATGTTGTGCATGGTTGATTTGGAGGTGTCTTGAGTGGTCTTGTCCTTAAAATATAGTCATTTATTGCCTTTTGTGCTAAAATTGGGTGTTACTGCAATTTGATCTAAAATCTTGTGTCACTGGATATTGCCCTTGAAAGTGCTTCTACAGGATATTTCATGTTGAAATTCCTAGTTTCTAGGTCTTAGAGTTGCAAAATCATGTCAAATTCCACTAGATTTCACTAAGGGGTCCATATGCTTTCACCCTGATACATGGTCCTTAAGCCCTGATTTGGCTAAGTCTGAAACCCTGAAAACCTTGAAAAATGGCTAAGTCTGAAATCTGGTAGAACCTCAAAATTCTAGAATTTGCATATGAAATCCTATGGATCTGGAACCTATCTCAAACATCTTGAAAGTATATTTAAAAAATATTTAAAGTATAAGAAATTCTAATTCAAAATCTTGTGCTAAAAATGACCCCAACTACAAAAAGTGTTAAAAACAGCTTCTACCGACCTTAGTGCTAAAAACAACCTCTTCTGACCTTTGCGCTAAAAACCCACTTCGCAGACTTGCATTGAAATTGCCTTCCACTGACTTAAGTAACATAGGTCAATCGATGCTAAAACCTACACTAGTCAGTTGCATTGAAAATCCCCGCTGACTAAGCCTTTTATGTTTTCCGCTAAAATCAACCTTAACGACTTGCACTACAATCCATCCCGACCGACCTTATGAGATGCTATTAGTCGGTCCGAGCCCAAACTCACACAAGTCGGTGGTACCCAAAAGTAGAACAAAAGCATTTTGCGCTAAAAATTAACCTCTCTAACCTACGCTACAATTGCATTGCACCGAATTTTAGTCGGTAGACCCCAAAATCCCCGTTAGGTCAGTAAACCCCAAAATCAACGCTTTTTTGTATTTTGGCCTGAAATTGAGTTTTTCAAGGAGCAAATTGGATTTTCTTGATGGATTTGAATTGCATATCTATTTGTCACATCATGATGAACATTTTACCAAGTTTGTGTATATTTTTTGCACGTTTTACGACAAGTAATGCTACTGCACATAAAAACTCTGTGACCCAAAAAATCCTACTTTTTACAGAAAATGCTAGAAAAATATGAAATAAAAGTTTCCAGATGGATCCTAATGACCACAAAAACTTTCCTAATCATCATATTGGCCAAATGGGTACTTGAAAATGGTAAAAAATGCATAAAATCATGTAAAAATCACTGGATTTATGAAGTTGTCTATAAGGAAGTGACATTGACAATAAGCTATTTTTGATTGATTCATGACTACAAATGGACATATTTTGATCCAAATTGATGAAAAATGATTTTTTAAGATGAAATTGATGCTTTACATTGTGAATTTTAGGTCTTGGAGAGCATAGGAGCTTGTTGAAGCCATCTTGGAAGGATGTACACACAGATATGCAATGCTAACCCAGAAATGCAAAAACTTCATTTTATCAACCAAATTACTACTGCACCTACAAGAGGATGTTAGTATGATGTCCAATATGATGGAAATAAGTTCCTAGAGCTTGAAGACATTGAAGATCATGCCTACATCACTATTGTTCCTGCCGATCCAGTACAATGTCCTAGTGATCCAGTCTGGGGGTCGTAACTCCTAGCTATTTTATCAGAATTTAAACTTCTTGGACTCGTTGGGAAGATAAACTAATTATCTATTTTGAGATACCCCTTTCGAGCCCCCATTCCACTTTGAGGGCCTCCAAAAATTCAATTTACTATGATGTAGAAAATACCAAAAATTATATTTTTGATATTTTCCCAAAAATACCACTCAAATGACCTTGGATTAGATCACCAATACATGCATACAACTGTCCCAGCAGTCCAATCATCAAGAATCAATCCAACAAGCATCTAGTTGCATATACCTTCACCAAAATACTCCTTTTCATCCAGTCAGCACTTGGAATCCCGTGAATCCACATCAGCTCAAGTTTTCAAGCATCATGTGACTCTATTTTGGCTTCATTAGGCCTTGAAAATTGACTTTTCATCATGTACCACCAAATGGGTATCCATTTTATCCAGGTTCGATGTATTTGCAATCTTTTTTTTATCGCTTTCCTATAAGACAAATGTAAATATGAAAATGTAACAAACTACTGTACTTAATTAAATGTCATGTAATCTGGACCATTGGTGTTGAGCTAATCTCCACCGTCCATTGAAAAACTCGGTATGGTGCCTTGCCTAGAAAAGGGCCATCCTTTTCTCTCATTTGTAAGAGAGATTTTTATACCGAATTGTTGACACTATGCCATTTGAAGTAATGCAAAGCAAGTTTCTGCAATTATTTTGAGAATTTGTATTTTGTATTGGCCCATTTTATTTTTCATGGTTTGCTTTTTGCTCTCCCATAGTTAGTTGTGCTTTATAATGTTATGGTTTCCTAAAAGTATTTGATGAATGCTCTAGTCCATACTTTTGGTTATTTCCTAATGGTAGATAGCTGTGTAAAGTTAGTCTCGACTTATCAGTTGTGCTTAGTTCAATTGCATTTTGTGAGTTAAATTGCAACAGTCATTTGGTATTTAATGAATGAATGTAATCTAAACATCTCTAGATTTCCATTGAATATAGCATGATTTTCTACAGTGTTGTAACACCTATTTTAGTTTGGTAACTTAAAAGATTGGTTAAGTTTCAGAGCATTTGTCTACTTAAAGTAAAATCTATGCATTGTGAATGTCACTTTGGATCCCTCTAAAACCCTATACCTTTTCCATTTTCTTTAAAAACCTTGGTTAGATTAGGAATTTCAGTAGCATTTCACATTGCTTATTAGCTGAAATCCTTGAAGGGTTTATGTGTATCTACTATTCCAACTTGAAAATCTTTAGATTACATGTAAGACCCCTTGCTAGCACAGCTCGACATTCCACTAAAGTTATTTCAAGCAAGCTAAGACCTTGCTATATTATCCTTGTAGTAGTCTTACCTAGGGTAGGATTATTTTCAAGAGAGGTGTGATACTAGCAATCATACCTGCATTTTTGTGTGCTAAAACACACATCAATAGAATTGGCACTAGAAGGAGGGCATGACAAAAAGCTGTTATGTAGGTTTTTAGTTTACTGGTTCACTGCACATGCTGAAATAAAATGAATGTGTAGAAAATTTTGATACAATGGGTACACATAAGGGTTTCAGTCATGGAATCCCTTCATTCTTCAGAGGACCATCTCAGCTGTCATATCATGAAGAGAACTTCCAAGTTGAGATCCCACTTTTTGAAGAAGTGTTAGATAGGCAAATAAGAGTGAAGTATCCTTCATTTACATTGCTTGATTTTAGTTCACCTTAGGTCTGCATTGTACATCCCGGAGAGCTGCATGACAAAATAGATTGTTTGACCTTCCTCCAAAGGTTGGATCTGCATTTTTAAAAGGATTTCTCCCTATCTTTGAGATTTACAGGCCTAAAGTGGGCTATAGGCATAACAAACATATTCATATTCAGAGAAAGACCTTGCGAGGAGCTACAAATCTTCCATTCATAAATGATCATGGTCAACAGGGCAATCTGCACATTGGAGAAATTGAAGTCCCTAAAGTTGTTCATCAAAATACATGTTGAGATGATGAGAGCAGGTAATGCATGTGGTCTACAGGTCACCCAACTAATGAATATGAGGTCCCTGCCTGGATAAAGCTTGGTTTTCAACCACTGAATCTAGACTATTCAGTCACATAATAGGTTGTCCCAGCATGGCAAAAATCTGATTTTCAGTCACAAGACAACAAACAAAACAATGTACAGGGTCAATTTTCTGCTCCTAAGGAAGTGGATGAGGTAGATGATAAATCTGATTTAATGAACAATCATGTTGGGGAAGCGGATCAGCAATCAAGTGCTTCAAAAATATCAATTTCTAAGACTAAATTTGCAGCTGCAGAGGTGGAGAACAGTAGTCTATTTCAGACTGCTGATAGTTTAGAGTTAGAACAATAGGTTGTTCAAATCAGAAATATGCAAGAACAAGAAGAAATCAATCCTCTAGATGAAGAAAAGTCATGGACAGCAACACAAGAAGTCATTCTAGTTGACATATTTGAGCCACAATCATATTATCTAAAGAACAATGATCATGTTCTTGACTATATTAGCCCAGTGAATCATCATGATCAGCCATACCAGGTTGATATAATGGCTGCAGAAGGGTCTCAAGCTAAGTCAAATGAAGAAAAGAAGGAAAATGCACCACTCCAAGATAACATTGACATCATAAATCCATCTATGCAAGAAGAAAAAGACCTTGTTGCTGCTGCAGACAGTGAATTGCCAATCCAATGCCAACCCTTAATCCAAATAGGAAGGTTGTTGATTGATACAGAGGAATTTTTTCTAGAGCATGTAACTGATGTGGACGAAGTAGATTGGAGTTTGTCATTTGTTCCCCATGCTAATCCTATTTTTACTTGCATTGAAGAAGATCTCCACATGGTTGATGTTGATCCAATGATAAGAATTGAAAGAGAAGGTCTACAATCTAAGAATAAAAATCAAACTGTCAAGCAAAGTGATGGCTTGGAATCTTTTACATGTCAATCACTTGATCACATCATTGAGTTGGTGTCAATAATGAGCAAAGATATGCTACTTCATGGGAATTCACCGCACATAACAGACTTTGCTTAAATAGCCAACTCATGTCAAATTCATCCAGATGATCCACATTCTGAAGAAGGTTGTCTAGACTTCTTATTTGCTTGGGAGATTGTTGTAGCATTCAATGATCCATAACTATCCGATGCACATGATATGACCCTTCATGAGCTGAAACCTCCTAAAGGTGCACAAGTTAGTAGTACAATGCAACAAGGTGAAGAACTTACATCTCTAACTGATGGTACTACAAATCAGGTTGTATCTTCCCTCTTCTCACTTAGTTTTAATAGTTATCAATTTGATTACGGTGATTTAGGTAAGACAACTTGCATCTAGATTGATCATATACCTAATGAACTCCCCCAATTGTTGATACTGCATAATTGGTACTCTGAACATGAACCTAGCATGCCTCTACCTCACTTTTCAGAGTACAAGGATGAATTTGCCAGACTTAGGACACTGACCCACACCTTGTTACTCCTACATTTCCTGAGAAATAAGTCACGAGGGACTATTAATACTTACTGTCCAAAGCTTTTGTACATAGTCTTGCTTGTTTCTAGTTAGGTTTTAGTTAGTAGTATGCTTTTCTAGTTTAGTTTCCACTTTGTCTTTTCTTTAGTTTTTAGTTGTTAAGTTGTTGCTTTCTGCCTATTTTTCTTTGGTTAGAGTAGTTTTCTTTTCTTTTCACTTCTACGCTTGCTTTGCTTAGATTCTCCATTTCTTGAATGTGGTGGCAATTGTGCAGCCTTGCAAGTGCTTCTTTGTTGGGTAAGTAATTTAGAATATTTCTTTGAGAAGCCAAGGTTTCTGCTTAGTCTTGCTATGGGTTCCACTGTTATACCAGGGAGTATGATGTCCGTTCATTGGAAATGACTCATTAGTTGGTACACCTGAAGTATTTTCTAACCATATATCTCTCACACTTAAAATAATCCTAAAGTAGCTAAGCAAATCTAAGTGATCTTGTGTTAAGTGAAAAGTTCAGGTTTCTATTTTTACCGCCAACACCAGTTCTGTAGATACATATGAGAGTGGCAGGTGGTACTAAGTACTACTAGCCTACTGGGTAAAAATAAAAGGTGTTTTTCAACACCAGACCCAATACAAAGTATCAATATGAAGATTATCATTTGAAGACTCTCATATGAAGATATTGTTTGAAGAGTATTAGCATTAGAGATCATTAAAGGCATTATCAAGAAAGGTATCACTGCAGAAGGATTACTACTTGAAGGTTCATCATATCTCAGCATTAGAGCATTCTCTTAGTGGTAGAATGATCCCAACTTCATAGCTTACCATGAAGGATCTTGGGTGAACTTAGTTGCCAAAGGATGGGAATGAATGCAATTACACACACTCAGGTTTTCAGGATATAAATGGTTGCAATGGTTAGTGGTCTTTGATTCTTTGATAAGGTATCATACTTTCTTGCCTAACATATGGGAAACATAGAGATTCTAGGTTCAAAACTTAAGTTTATCATTGAAATGCTCTGGAGCATTTCCCAATAGAGTCACCATTTGTTGTGCCTTGCACACACACCCCATTTTACCAAATGGAGACCCCCTCTTTTGCTTTGGCTAGGAGTCTCAACCTTTTCTCATGATGATGAGAAAGTGAATTTGTGCTTAGAGTGCAGGATTTGTTCCATATTTGAGTATTTTGCATGTTTGGGAGTCATTTGATGTTGTGCATGGTTGATTTGGAGGTGTCTTGGGTGGTTTTGTTCTTAAAAGATAGTCATTTGTTGCCTTTTACGCTAAAATTGGGTGTTACTGCAATTTGCTCTAAAATCTTGTTTCACTAGATATTGGCCTTGAAAGTGCTTCTGCAGGATGTTTCATGTTGAAATTCCTAGTTTCTAGGTCTTAGAGTTGCAAAATCATGTCAAATTCCACTAGATTTTACTAAGGGGTCCATATGCTTTCACCCTGATACATGGTCCTGAAGCCCTGATTTGGCTAAGTCTGAAACCCTAAAAACCCTGAAAAATGGCTAAGTCTAAAATCTGGTAGAACCTCAAAATTCTAGAATTTGCATATGAAATCCTATGGATCTAGAACCTATCTCAAACATCCTGAAAGTATATTTAAAAACATTTAAAGTATATGTCTAAAATTATAATTAAATATTTTTTTAAATATACTTTCACCTTGGCCAATTCAAAATCTTGTGCTAAAAATGACCCCAACTACAAAAAGCACTAAAAATAGCCTCTATCAACCTTAGCGCTAAAAACAGCCTCTACCGACCTTAGCACTAAAAATAGCCTCTACCGTCCTTTATGCTAAAAACCCACTTCGCAGACTTGCACTGAAATTGTCTTCCACTAACTTAAGTCATGTAGGTCAGTCGGTGTTAAAAACCATGCTAGTCAATTGCATTGAAAATCCCCACCGACTAAGCCTTTTCTATTTTATGCTAAAAATTGACCTTACCAACTTGCACTACAATCCACCCCGACCGACCTTATGAGATGCTATTAGTTGGTCCGAGTCTAAACTTGTGCAAGTCGTGGCACCCAAAAATAGCACAAAATTATTTTGTGCTAAAAATGAACCTCTCTGACCTACACTAGAATTGCATTGCACCAACTTTTAGTCGATAGACCCCAAAATCAATGCTTTTTGGTATTTTGGCCTGAAATTGAGATTTTCAAGGAGCAAATTGGATTTTCTTGATGGATTTAAATTTTATATCTATTTGTCACATCATGATGAACATTTTACCTAGTTTGTGTAAATTTTTGGCACGTTTTATGACAATTAATGTAGTTGCACATGAAAAGTCTGTGATCCCCAAAAATTTTGCTTTGTAGTAGAAAATGCTAGAAAAACGTGAAATAAAAGTTCCCAAATATATACTAATGACCACAAAAACTTCCCTAATCATCAGTTTGGCCAAATGGGTACTTAAAAATGGTAAAAAAATGTAGAAAATCATGCAAAAATCACTAGATTTACAAAGTTGTCTATAAGGAAGTGACATTGACAATGAGCTATTTTTGACTGATCAAAGATTACAAATGGACATGTTTTGATCCAAATTGATGAAAATGACTTGTTAAGATGAAATTAATTCTTTGCATTGTGAATTGTAGGTCTTGGAGAGCATAGGAGCTTGTTGGAGCCATCTTGGAAGGATGTACACACAGATATGCAGTGCTGACCTAGAAATGCAGAAACTTCATTTTATCAACCAAATTGCTGCTGCACCTACAAGAGGATGTTAGTATGATGTCTGAGATGATGAAAATAAGTCCCCAGAGCTTGAAGACACTTAAGATCATGCCTACATCACTATTGTTCCTACAGATCCAGTCCAATGTCCTAGTAATCCAGTCTGGGGGTCATAACTCCTAGCTATTTTATTAGAATTTAAAATTCTTGGACTCATTGGGAAGATAAACTAGTTATCTAGTTTGAACTACCCCTTTTGAGTCCCCATTCCACTCTAAAGGCCTCTGAAAATGTAATTTACTATGATGTAGAAAATACCAAAAAAATATATTTTCCATATTTTCCCAAAAATACCACTCAAATGACCTTGGATTAGATCACCAAGACATGCATACAACTCTCCCAGTAGTCCAGTCATCAAGAATAATCCAGCAAGCATCTAGTTGCATATACCTTCACCAAAATACTCCTTTTTATCTGGTAAGCACTTAGAATCCCGTGAATCCACATCAGCTCAAAATTTCAAGCGTCATGTGACTCTATTTTGGCTTCATTAGGCCTTGAAAATTCACTTTCCATTATGTACAACCAAATGGGTATCTATTTTGTCTAAATTCG
This sequence comes from Cunninghamia lanceolata, assembly GCA_027924645.1. NCBI lineage: Eukaryota > Viridiplantae > Streptophyta > Pinopsida > Cupressales > Cupressaceae > Cunninghamia > Cunninghamia lanceolata. The sequence continues at coordinate 14,948,367 of BSBN01000112.1, read as the reverse complement.
ATGTATTTGCAAGCTTTTTTTGTCTTTTTCCTACAAGACAAATGTAAATCCAAAAATGTAACAAACTACTCTACTTAATTAAATGTCATGTAATCTGGACCATTGGTGTTGAGTTGATCTCCACCATCCATTGAAAAAATTGGTATGGTGCCTTGCCTATAAAAGGGCCATCCTTTTCTCTCATTTGTAAGAGAGATTTTGATACCGAATTGTTGACACTATGTCATTTGAAGTAATGCAAAGCAAGTTTATGCAATTATCTTGAGAATTTGTATTTTGTATTGGCTCATTTTGGTTTTCATGGTTCACTTCTTGCTCTCCCATAGTTAGTTGTTCTTTCTAATGTTACAGTTTGCTAAAAGTATTTGATGAATGCTCTAGTCCATACTTTTGCTAATTTGCTGAAGGTAGACAGCTATGTAAAGTTATTCTGGACTTATCAGTTGTGCTTAGTTCAATTACATTTTGTGAGTTAAATTGCGCTAGTCATTGGGTATTTAATGAATGAATGTAATCTAAAAATTTCTAAATTTCCATTGAAGATAGCACCATTTTCTGCAGTGTTGTAACACCTATTTTAGTTTGGTAACTTATAAAACTAGTTAAGTTTCAGAGCATTTGTCTACTTAAAGTAAAATCTATGCATTGTGAATGTCACTTTAGATCCCTCTAAAACCCTATACCTTTTGCATTTTCTTTAAAAACCTTGGTTAGATTAGGAATTTCAACAACATTTCATATTGTTTATCAGCTAAAATCTTGAAGGGTTTATGTGTATCTGCTATTGTAATGCCCCATGCCCACAATGTAATGCCTGCCAAACATGACAAGGCAAAAGAATACGACACAAACCCTAATATATATTTTTTTAAAGTTTCCCTATCTCTATTGTTCTAAGTCTACCAAGGTGAATAGAACTAATAAGGTCCTACTTATTAAACAGTACATACATTAAAGAAAATCTTGAGCTCTCTAAAATTTTCCGTGGATGGGAATTTGACCACAAAACAATCCCATGGTAAAAATTAGATTAAATGGTGCATGCTAAGAGTAATAACACCCGTCTAGGTTATTTCCAACTATGTTAATTCACTAGATTAACAGTTGCCACCCAAGTTATAATATAATATAAAGAAGAAAGTTAATTGCATTATAATATAATATAAAGAAGAAACTTAATTGCATCATAAGATTATCCATTTGATGGCAAGGCTAGCACAAGAAGACAATGCAACTATTCTTAAGAAAATAAAATAACTCTTAGCTAAATGAAATATTTCTTGAGTAAATAAAATCATTTCTAAAGTAAAATGAATTTACTCTTAAGTAAATAAATAACTCTTACATAAATAAAATAATTCTTAAGTAATTAAAATCATTTGTAAAGTAAAATGAATTTACTCTTAAATAAATAAATAACTCTTACGTAAATAAAATAATTCTTAAGTAAATGAAATCATTTGTAAAGTAAAATGAATTTACTCTTAGATAAATAAATAACTCTTACTTAAATAAAATAATTCTTAAGTAAACGAAATCATTTGTAAAGTAAAATTAATTTACTCCTAAGTAAATAAATCACTTGTAGGTAAATGAAATAATTCTTAGGTAAAAAAAATAAAACATTTTGTCTTTTAACTACAATCCTAAAACTTAACATTTATATTAAGGCACTTGGATTGTTATCTTATAACTAAGTTAAAGAAATGAAGAAATACGTATGTAATGATTTTGCTCTAAGGTAAATAAAAGTCATAGTTTTATGTTCAATAAAATACTCCCAAAAATAAATAAATATGGCATTATATAATTATCAAGAATATGCAAAATCACGTAAATTCATTTCTCTCTTAAACTACAACTTAGTTTATAATTGCATTACAATACACATGTACCAAATAACGACAGCAAGAAATTAAATTTTAAACTTTAAAATTCTTTCCGGCATATGCATGACACAAGCTCGTAGATAGGATAATGATAAACATACTTTTCATAAAAGAAAATAATTGATTCTTAGAATTCTATCTTAAATCTTCAAGAAAATTAAAAAAATAACCTTTCACCATAATTCAATACAATATACCTATTTTGACAACGCTATCAAATAACACCTTCATACAATATAAGAGTTCTAAAAATTTACAATGGATAAGGAATAGAGAAAAGACACCGTCAACACTCAGACACTAAGGCACACACAAGTAAGTAATTCCCACAATAAAATTAACGTTATTCATATACGAGGAGGTGGGACGTCAACCAAGGAAACTAACCTAGGTAAGAAAAGAATCTCATTAGCAATAGTTTAATACTATTCGTTGGCTACCTTCCACCTTAAAATGTGGCATTAGAAAAGTGAAGAAAAGCTAACTATGTCTATGGATTCCCTCTTACTCAAGACAACTGTAATAATTTTAATAGCTCACACCAATGTCTATCTATACATGCCCCTTGACATAAACTAAAGTCTCAGTTATAGCGTTATGGCTGAGGAAAAATAATTAAATAACTCACGCAAAATCAACAATAAGGTAAGAGGAGAAGATTAGTGTTTGCACCTATCTGATCAAGGGGTAAAAACATTCCAGGTAAAGAGGAAAGAAAAAGATAGGCGTTGGTTTACTCTTCTCAACCCAAATCCTGGAGAATACTAAATCTAAGCTGCCCTAAGAAGTTGCATTGCATGAATAGAGGCAGTGAATACTTTTTTTTTTTGGTTTTAATAGCAAGTGTCTTTCCAGAATAGTACAACTTGAACATTTTTTTTACTTTATTTGGTTTCTATCTTTTGGACGGAAGGTAGTAATTTCAGAATTTATAGTTTCCTAACTCCTATTATCTCAGTATTTTCTTTTCTTGGTGCTGCAGTACATAAAATGATGAGATATATCAAGACTTATAATGAAAGCACACACCCAAAAAGGAAAATTATATCTACACTATATGTTCACAAATCTTTGTATATAAAGAGTCTTTTCATAAAAAACAACTCTTCATTTTACTTTATGTTGCAGGTTACAAGAGATCTGGAAATTTCAATCAGCAAGGAATCTATGCATTACATGCATGCAACAGCAGAAGTAACATCCCCCCCGCCTTTTTTCTCAACTGGTAAACTAAAGAAATATAATGCATCAACATAGTATTTAAATTTAACATTCCCATCTTTGTTAACAATTACATAGAGATAACACATAGAAAGGTAGATAGTAGTTATATCCATCAATGCTACTTATCAAACAAGTACCCGCCTTGCTTAACTTAAGTTTAAAGCAAACATAGAGTAACAGTGCAGATTTTTCCTTCATATTATCTTTACAACTCTCAAAATTCAATACAATTTTCAAATGTTTATTGATAGGCAAAATTACAACTGGACAAAAAGCTCATTTCCTCATCCTATTCTTCCCTCTTTGTAGAACATACATTTTCTTGGAAACTCCTCCAGTTAACATGCAATCAGGAAACACACCCTACCACCACCAGTGAGGACCTGTAACAAAGCGAAGACATCCTTGTATAGCCAGTGGAGAGGCTCACCTCCCAACCAAGGGCAGTAGCTGCCCACCCCCGAGCTAGGGGAAAAACATAGGGAGACCTAGGAGTTGCACTCACACTTTTACTACCCACTGCACAAACATACAAGTGACACAAGACAACACATCAAGCTCACATAGGATTTATCACACAGTCTACAAGAAGGTTGGTGTAAAACCTTCACATAGGGGCACAAAAATGATATCACATAGTCCACAAGAAGGTTGGTGTAAAACCTTCACACAGGGGTATAGAAAGACAACAGCCTGTAGGAGAAATTCAACCATTCTTATTTTACAATTTCACTTCTCATGGGTTCTCATACCCTTCAACTTCATTTGTTCGGTACTCTTGCCCATAATTTTAATTTTTTTTTCTCAAGTACAATCAGGGTACTCTTACCCAATATAATATTCCTACAGGAAGCCCCTTCTCTACCCCCACACAAAATTTATAATAGAAAGGAAAACAAAACAATTTCAACTTAACAAATGAACACTGTAGCTTTCCACAACTTCCCACAGCACTTAACATACAGTATAGCTCAATGTACAACACACAAAACATAGTTGCAATCCTTGTAAGAAGCTATTCAATTTTTATTTTTTATTTTTGTTTAAGAATGAATTCGTTTATTTATTTATTTTAATACTGTACCACAGTTGAATTTCACAATAATCAAGTTAGGGCCTACCTGAAGTTCTCTATTGAATTGATGGACTGATTTAGCTCTACTTTCCTTAAAATGAATTATTCTCTTTTGATTTTATAAATAAAGGAAATGACAGAGCACAATGAAATTCAGAAATTTTTTTCCAAGTTAAAATTTTGTTTTTGTTAAAAACAAAAGAACTAAAAGTCTACCTGGTCACTTGCACAACACTAGAGGGAGACAATTAAGATCCACTATTATTCTTCCTTCCTTCAAACTGTTTCAACAGCAGCCTAGAAAGTGAAAGAGAATGCATTAGATGGTCCCAAAAAGTAGAAGTTGCAGCAGATGGTGAAGACCAGTTGCAGCGGATGGTAGAAAAATAGAAAAAAATATATATCCCCCCGTCAGGAGAAGCCCCCTTTTTCCTCAAATAATTCCATAACCATTTCCTTCTTTGACACCTCTCTTATTAAGAGGAAAACATGTGTCTCTTCAGTTAGGGACACTTGTTATGTTCCTTTTCTAAGGTTTCTAATACAACCCTCTTAGGTTCCTACAACACATACATTCCATTTTTATGACACATCACCTCACTAATTTTCTTCACCGTATTGAGGGTTAAAATAAAGGTTTCCAAAAATTGTATATTTTGTCAATTGTCCCCTCCAAAAGTGCCTAAACATAAACTTAGGTCTTAATGCTTTATTTTTTTAAGGCAAAGACACTTTATTAAATTATTTTACACCCTTATAAAGACTGAAGGGAAGTTTTAATTAATTTAAGTTACACAATACATGACAACACAAGAACAATGACGTAACAAGGACAAAATGACAAAACACAACACTACAAAACACAACGTACAATAGTGAATTTCACAATACAAAGGACCTAAGTCTCTCCAAATAGATTTGGTCAGCTCTACTAGTATCACACAATAGGGTCCCCCTGTATTTTTCCCCATTTCCACTGGCTAGTATGTACCTGCACACTCATTTTGATGTCAGCGGTTATCACGAATATCATATAATAGCCGAAGCATTGATAAATAACATCAATATGTGCATTGTATATCCATAGCAAGTCTGCATTACAAAAGTAACAATATTAGATTTAATAGTTGAGAACAATTCATAAAATGAAGTTAAAATTCTTATTGAAATCATAGCATCCCATCATGAACTAAATTCTCTATTCAAGATATTAGCATAAATCATCAGATCGTATCAATGGCACAATGGTTAATCCTGCCATATCTCTATTTAAAACATATGTCTATACCATTCAACAATATTGCATCAAGGAAGGTAAAATCACATGATTAGTTATATATGCATATATATCATTTACCATATCAACCATAACCAAACTTAACCATATCACCAATTTAGTCATTAATAGGAATAGTAAGATCCACATCATATAATAAGTCATACGAGAAAACTATTCAAAAGCCAACATATACAATCCTAGATCAACACAAGATAATATGGTTAGTAATTACTAAGGGTAGGTCTCATATCATAGAAATATAATTTGATAAAAGTACCTGGAGATAGCTCAAGCATAAACATATAACTGTCATAATTGTCATACGCTGTAGTCACATAACCTCCAATAGATGTCATCACATAGAGAACAAGAAGTTTGTAAATATTCTCCAAGAAGTCCTATCATAACCATTATTACTAGAGAAAATTCTAGTGGGTCTATACATGACCTTACATTCTCCCCCGCTTGCATAAACTTCCTCCTGGAAGTCCCTATGAGGAGAGGCTAATCCATTTAAATTAACAACTATTTTACCTCATCATATAACAATAAGCAACCATGTTATATCAAGTCATATCAATGCTAATTAACCACAAACCGTATTTTGAATAGCTATGCATGTCCTTAACTCATTACTATCATCATGAATAAATGCATTTATTTCTAAGGAATAGAATTAAGTCACATATTCTATTTAGGTCAAAAACTTTAACATATGATTTTCTACAACACTCAATGACCCATATAACACAAAACTTAATTCTACTTATAACACACCATCTAAATTTATAGTCTCCTTCTCATCACATACCTCTTAGGTGAATCACACATGAAGACTAGACTCACTTGTAACAATATATATACTCATCATGAAGACATCACAAGGCTCACACCACAAGGCTCAACAAGAAAGGGGTATTACGAGGAGGACAACACTAATATACCACTAAGCAATCCATAGTGCTATAAAGCTAATAACTAATGAATGAATAACCATGTTATGTAGAATCACTGCCAATATCAAATAGTGTAACACCGTATAATCTCACCTCTGAAGGAAATGCCAATATCACACATACCATAGTGACGGATAAAAAAATGAATAACCATGCTGTGTAGAATACCATTGTGCCAAGTAGGAAATCATGAAGGATGGTCTCAGGGTCCTCTCTAGGAGCCCTTCGTACCAAACTCAGTATAACAAGATTCCCCAGGCCATCTACTCCCCCAAACAACCTGTCAATGATCCTTCTAGGATATGACAGTATGCAATAGTCACAACACTCTACACATACCAGCAGTTGCAACATTAAAGTGCCTCAAACGAGAAAATTAGAGAAGTAAAGCAACTCATAAATTAAACCTCAATAAAGTAGAAGAAAACAAATATAACGAATCATAAAAGAAGTAGAAATCAAATAATAATCATTATATTATCCCAAGTTAGTCCAAGAACATGTCCTTGAGGTAAAAGGACTAAAACATAAAAAAAAATGGCCAATTAGCCCAATGCAACAAAACACTGCTGGCTTGCAAGCAAAATATCCAACACATAAATAAATATTCCAACAATCTCTCAAAAATTTGCACATTATGAACATAATGCAACCTTGCATCAAGGTCACCTAAGGGGAGGAGGGGAATCGTATAGTGCTCTCAAACCACATAAGATGATAGCATGCAAAATATCATGGTGGTCTCAAACCACAAAATAATATGGTGGTTCTCAAACCACAAAATAGTATGGTGGTTCTCAAACCATAGAATAATATGGTGGTTCTCAAACCACAAAAATAGTATGGTGGTTCTCAAACCATAGAATAGTATGGTGGTTCTCAAACCACATGAAAATCAATGAAGAATTTACCATATCATAATAACTGTGTCCCTCACAATCTAGAATAACCTGATCATATACCTGCATGAAGAATCCACATGAATGGGCACCTGCCCCACACAACCCAAAATCCTGCCATCATACCAAGGTCCACTGACATATGCCATAAATGAATTGTCTATAGGATCTGACATCTACCTCACAAGAGAAAAGCATGTATGGTTATCATGTGTCATGAGTCTGAGATATCATGTATGTATACGATCATCTGTAAATATTCCAAGTAGAGAATAATGCTCCTCATACTTATACTGACAGCCCATCAAAAGTCATACCATCCTTGTAACAAGGTATCATTCACTATTATCTCATTACACAGAACTATCATTTCATCAAGCTTCCATCCCAAATACCATGTCGCACTTATCCTAATTTATCTCTCTGAACATGCTGACAGTGCATAATGTGTCATTGCCCAAGTTATTGGGTCATTTGCAATCTTTATCAAATCTCAAAATCAAATATTATAACACTATCTATATCCTTTGTAGAATTAGTACCTCATCATTGATAGTAGCTTCCCAAATACTAGAAATCCATAATGATATCAATATAAACCGGCAAGTATCCGTAGCTAGAATTACATCCATTAGTATAGGCTTTGGCACATTAAGGTCCATCCTCAACCCATGAAACAATAGAAAGAAAAGGGTTTACAACATGAACAAACAAATGTGGTTTAATTGGAGAAGAAGAAGGATTGTACTCCAAAGTGGTCATGAGGGAATGCCCTCAAATAGGGGTGACACTAACATCTCATCATATAAGAACAAGAAGGGTGTCTCACACATCACCATAAAACACACTTCAATACGTACTTCTGTAATAGTTCTCTTCTAGGTCAATGGTTATCATCAAACATGTACAAATACCACAAAGGACATACCTTATATCACATACTTGAGATATGACTACTACATTCACTGGCATGCTTCACAACACATATCCCTATTACGCACATATAGCCTCACAACATTGTCTAGGGCAATTACTCAAGTGACCATTGATATTCACAACAACAACAAAAAAATAGTCTTTTTTCTAGTTTACCACTTAATATTGATTTTTTTTTTTTGCAATCTATTATGAAATTGGTACTCTTTTCAAGAAATTTCCAATAGGTCATAATGCAATATCAACTCAACATAAAAATCTATTTCAAGGCAACATATTTCCAATCACTATATCATACTAAAAATAAATTCTACCAAAATCTTTCTCAAGGGCACTCATGTATATGCTAACTAACAATCAAATTCCAATTACAAGTTATCTAAGGCATCATCAACTTAGCTGAATCCTTTCCATGTATGCGAGAAACATTAATTGTAAAGTTACTTACACACTAAAACTAGTCTAACAATCAAGTAGATAAGAGAATAAAATAAAACATGAAAATCAAGTTGCATCAGCTTTATCATCTATTAACTGATAGAAATATGATTCTCTAGTCAAAAAAAATGAAATCAGAACTCTGTCCAATTACCTAATTAGTTTATCACATCAATTTGCATCATCCTTTGTGACCTTTATTACAATAGATTCACAATATATCATATCTTCCATATATACTATATATAAGATATAAATGTGTGACCATATAGCTACCCTCGACATCATACAAAACATCTCAAGAAACATAAAGTGACAACTCAGTCTTCTTATCTAATTACCATCCTAATTAATTCATACCCATTAGATGTACAAGGTGAGAGAAAGAAATGGACTTCATCCATATACATGTTATGGTTCACAAACTACTCACTAACTTATTCACAACACCTGAGAAAATAAACCATCATCCTAGTCTACAACTATCAAATTGAACTTACAGAAAACTATTCGTTTTTCATGACATGCACATAAAAAAAGGTTAGACCTAACAAACACTCCCCAAAGTTTCCAGAGTTGTAAAACCTGGGTGCTCTGATACCTATGTAATGCCCCATGCCCACAATGTAATGCCTGCCAAACATGACAAGGCAAAAGAATACGACACAAACCCTAATATTTTTTTTTTTAAAGTTTCCCTATCTCTATTGTTCTGAGTCTACCAAGGTGAATAGAACTAATAAGGTCCTACTTATTAAATAGTACATACATTAAAGAAAATCTTGAGCTCTCTAAAATTTTCCGTGGATGGGAATTTGACCACAAAACAATCCCATGGTAAAAATTAGATTAAATGGTGCATGCTAAGAGTAATAACACCCATCTAGGTTATTTCCAACTATGTTAATTAACTAGATTAACAGTTGCCACCCAAGTTATAATATAATATAAAGAAGAAAGTTAATTGCATTATAATATAATATAAAGAAGAAACTTAATTGCATCATAAGATTATCCATTTGATGGCAAGGCTAGCACAAGAAGACAATGCAACTATTCTTAAGAAAATAAAATAACTCTTAGCTAAATGAAATATTTCTTGAGTAAATAAAATCATTTCTAAAGTAAAATGAATTTACTCTTAAGTAAATAAATAACTGTAGTGCCCCTCATCTCGTCGTCCTTCAGATTGGTGTTTGCTTAGACTTTATAGTGTCTTAGACCGTAGATGATGGATCTCTTGTTATCTTGTTACTTGATTATGAACCTGATTGTTATGATAGCAGATGTTGATGTTGGATTCTGTGGTTTTATGCTTTAGAATTTGATGAATAAACTAGATGTTATAGATGTTTGATAGTAATTGCGATATTGGATTGTAAGAGGATTGAATGTTTTATGTTGTTGATTAATATCAGATACCTTGTTCAACGTAGATAATCATTTATTCATAAACGTGAATGGAACGGTGTTGTATTACTCGTTCTCGAGTACCCTACATCACTGCGATTTCCATTCACTATAGGACTGTATGTGGATATATATCTTGAATGTTTAACCGTGCGTTGTTGCAGGAATGCAGGTACTAGGCATCGACTCCACCTGATTACAGGTCTGAGCATGCCTTCTCCAATGGATTAGTTGTTTGGAGTTAACGTGAGGTCCCATGTCAGTGTGGTCTGGTTGTCAGTTTATCCTTTTGGTCATTGTCTGTCATTTGATCATGATTTGCGGACAAGTGATATTGCGCCTTGGAGTCTAACTAGGTTAGAAAGTGTCTCGGTGTGTAAGGTGTCATTGTGCATTAAATAGAATTATATTACGGAAACTATAATGTTGATAATTAAATATATTTATAAAAGGTAATATTATGTCGATAGTTGTTGATTATTGTTGTAAATTATTATTTTAATAGAAGTATTATTGTTAAATAAAGTTTGTAAGAGGTTTTGTATTATTTAATATAATATTATTTACAATAAATATTTAAATAAATAAAATAGTTGTAAGTTATGTTGTAATTAATAATTTGCAACTAAATTAATAAAATAAATTAATATATAGTTGTACTATTATAGATAGTTGTAATATTATAACTTTATTAAATGCAATATGCTTGGTCGGCTATAAAATAATTAAATGTTGCCGGATTTGTGTGTTAGTATTTAAAAAAAAATAACCTCTTGAGAGTATGAAATAAAATGAAAGTCTTTCTCGAGGAGGGAGGTGCATAGGATCGCGTGCTGAGTTCCCTGGGTCGATAGAAGAGATTGTGTTATAAAAGAAAAGGCTAGTAGAGGCAAAGGAGAGGTGGTAGTACCACTCGTGCCTTCCTTAAACTACACTGCTCCTGAGCTGGTCCGTAGTAAGATGTCAAATGTTAGCTGCTCTTCAGATGTATTTAGTCTTGGAAGCCTTGTATACCACTTGATCACACGACGGCCTCTCTTGGACTATAACAACAATGCTCGAATGTATGCAAGCAAGATCACTTACTTATCACATGAGATCTTTTCAAACATTCCTCCAGAACTCTTACATGATATACAGCGAATGCTTAATGCAGACGAATTATCAAGACCAAGTGCTTTGGATTTCACAGGTTCTAGTAATCTGGAGTGTTGGCCACCAGACATCTCTTGGGAGCTGGTTCAGGGATGCTGTGATGTGAGAGTTCTTCCTTTTTCTGCGATGATACAAGATTACGTGCTCTCTGTTTCCTTGATCATATGCTTGAAAGAGATAACATGCAGAAGTCTGAGTTTTTAAAGGCATTGTCCGGGATGTGGAAGGAACCCTTGTTTCTTTTCAGAATGTCCTATTTGGTGTAGCGAAAATCCTGTTCAGACGATTCCATGAATATTTTCCCACTAGTTAAAGCATTATTTTGTTAAATAACTTGATTATTTTTGCCTCCCATCTTGAAGACCTTCTTACATGCTCGAGTCACAGAATTATTGCTTCAGACTCTCTCTCTGGTAAATTAATAAGTGTTAATGGATTTCGCAGCGGTTCTGTGAGATCCGAAGGCGTAATGGTGGAGAAGGTTGCTGGCGATCATTGGATTTATAATGGAAATGAATCTTTGATATGAGTATGATTGGGGAAAATCTGTTCTGCTCTGCCGTGGCTTGATTTGATAGGCAATCGAGTGTTTTGGTATCATTGTTTTGGAGGCAGTCGCCGGTTCGAAACAAGTAGGGCTCGGCTTCTAATAGTAAGCGAGCAGACAGGTGCGCAGAATGATTTGAAATGATTTTACCTGGTAAAAGAGTGGAGGGCCCTATTTTCCCCGAAGGAAATATTCCAATCTACAAGTGTATACGATAGGAATTTGATCACCGGAGAGATAATCGACAACATAAACGGTCAACCTTGTGATTATGAATAGACAAAGCCTCAGTAGGCGGCATGCTGACAGCACAGTACTTCTCAGCATCCTCTATGAATGCAACAGTTCAATCGGTTCGAGATGGGACACTCAAACGATGGGAGTCGGCTGAAGATTCTGCTGTCTGTCATGCAACATTTTGAATCCCATGTTGATTGGGTAAATGATGCAGTCCTCACAGGCGAGACATTTGTTTCTTGTTCTTCAGATACCACTCTCAAGACATGGGATCCTTTCTCCGATGGTGTTTGTACCAGAACATTTCGTCAACACTCAGACTATGTTACGTGTGTTGCAGCAGCATCAAAGAAAAGCAATATTGTTGCTTCAGGAGGTCATGGTCGTGAGGTGTTTATATGGGATATTGAAGCAGCTTTGACTCCAATCTCGCGAACCTGTGAATCAATGGATGATGATAATTCCAATGGTGTTCTCAGTTCTGGAAATTCTGTTTTGACCAGTACGACTGGTCGAGCCACAAATTCCACCAGCAGTGCCACTTCCTTGCTTTTGTCGTAGTTGTAGGGGTACAGTCCAATTCTAGTTAAAGGGCACAAGGAATCAGTCTATGCGTTGGCTATGAATGATGTGGATAACTTGCTTGTCTCTGGAGGAACCGAGAAGGTAGTGCGAGTCTGGGACCCAAGAACTGGGGCGAAACAAATGAAACGTAGGGGACACAGTGACAATGTTTGAGCTCTGATTTTGGATTCCAGTGGCAGGTTCTGCTTATCTGGATCATCAGATTCTATGATACGGTTAGTATACAATGACATTCGACTCTTCCCTAAGTAAACCTCTTGGAAGCTGTGACCCTGCTTGGAAATATGCCATAATAGGATTGGTAGCAGCGAGTGTGATTTTTATCTTGTGCGCGGAGAAGCCGAATGGATGCATCATTTGCCTCAAATACCATATTGCAAGCATTGCTAACCATGATGCCAAGCCATGTCCAGAAGTCCCAAAAGAGGCAAAATGAGAGATGCAAGCACTTCTTGCATTGAGAAGAAATTGGAGAAGGCAAGGGCACAAGTAATTGGAGAGTGCGAGGAATGCTTGGCAAGATTGGGAACCATGTCTCCGGAGGCGGCTATGCAGAAGTACATTTCTCTTCTTACCGAGATATGCCCCAGCTGGGCTGACGGCATTAAGCAAAAGAGTAGAAAGCAGGATGAGGAAAGCTCTCATCAATCTGCAACAAAAGGTAAGTTATGACTGGTACTCTTAATGTATCAATTTGTGTGGCCAATGTTGGGTTGCCAAGCTCTCGGAGGATTTGTATGTTCAACTCTAGTCTGCAGGAGCCCGTCATTGTTAAATCAAGTTAGTTGTGCTTTCTTGTATGCAATTCCTCTGATTGGCTTAGATTAAGCCTAAGGAATGTTTATTTTCTTTACAATGTGTTTGAATGCATGTGTGTGTTAATAGAAGTACTATCAATATCAATGTTATTATTATTATTATTATTATTATTATTATTATTATTTCAAAAGTATAGTTGTTTGTTTTAAAGCCAAATGAAATTGGGAATTTAGAATAAATGTTGTCATTATGTATTTAAAAGAAATCGCTGTGATTATATATTATGGTTAATGAAATTTAGATTGACATCAGTTTCTTCATTTTGTAAAGATAATAGGATTAATGATTAGGTATATGATTATTGTATTGGAAATTTGATTTAAAGGTATTAGATGATTAGTTAGTGTGAATTGATATTGTATGAAATGGTCAAAGTGTAAGTTGTAAAGGGTTCATTTCCAGAGGCCAAGGTTGTTGTGTTTTGACTTCATGTAATGTGTTGATAAGTGTCTTGAGTTATTGAAGTCATGTCGCCTTTTGTTATGTATAAGGAATTTGGTTGGTATTGTGAAAGAATGTAAATATTCTAAATGCATCATGATGTGTAGAAAGGCTCTTCGTGAATGTTGTGTTTGATTTATTTGTTTGTTTGGGATGTTGTATTGGATTAGACAATGGGGAGACGTCGGTATTCATGAAAAAATATCTTTCTTATGAGTTGCTTCATTGGAAGCCATGGAAAATGTATTAAGAGTATGTCCTTGTAATTGAGATGATATGCAAGAAGGTAAATGCCTTGCATTATTACATGTATATGTTCATATCAGAATAATGGGTATGCAAGATGGATTATGCCTTGCATGTTTTATGTATCATCGTCGTCATGATGACGTTTGCTATGTTTGTTGAGTAGGGTCTTCTAGATGCAGGTAGGGGAGTGGCTTTCAACGTGGGGCCGGCGCCCAAAGTGGCAGTCAGGATAACCCGTTGGAAGTAGATTAATCAAGTGATAACCTAAATAATGAATCTGGGGGTTGGGTAGTTAGGCACACTAAACAAGATAAGTGGATGCCTCACTCATGGCTCAAGTGCTTGTTTAGGCTTGAGATGAGATGAGAAGGCCTGGTTGGCAAGATCAACTTCCTTGTCCTCATGAAAGGAAGGTTGATTCTGCATGTGTCACCCTATGGGGCCGGCGCCTAGTGAGAGGCTGTCAGGATAACCATAGATGGGGGCCGACGCCTAGTGAGAGGCTGTCAGGATAACCCATGTTAGGACCATGTGATGACACTCTCCCTACTGCAGCCTAGCATTCCCTAGTTGTTCTCTCCCCCATTTGTCTTGTGTTGCCTCTGGAAATTCAGTTCAGTTAAGTTGTGTTGTGTTGTTTATGTTATTGCCATGTGTTGTATTGGCGTTTGGTCGTCCTTTGTTCTTGTTTGTCTTTTATCTGCCTGACTGTCATTGTTTGGGACCTCATGTTAACTCCTAGCTCGGGGGGTGGACCTTAGGGTTCCACATGGTTGGGTGGAAGAGCTACTTTATCCATTGGTTATTCTTATCGAAGTTCATGTGCAGAAAAGGATGTATCTCAGTCTTCAGACAATTGTACTTGTACCAGTTGATGAAGATTTGTGTAACAGATCAATCATAATGTATGTGATTATGATGTATTCTGAAAATGGCAATGTAATGATGTCATGAAGTACTTATGTGTAATGAAAGCATTTTAGTTATGTATTTGATCATGTAGATTGTATTACATTATTTGTCGACATGCAATGAATATGAATCAGCTGTTCAATTATGCATTGGATTTAGATCAGTTACTGATGTTTGTTAAGTTATGTTAGTTGGTTTGTAAAGTAATGCAGCCTTGTATCCTTAGAGAATGTGTCGTAGTTAGTTATGTTAACATTATTTGTTATCTTAATCATTAAAAAAAAAAAAAATTGTTCCTGTTTCATGTAGCATAAATGTGTATTTCTTTGAGGGTACAAGGCGGGCGTTACAATAACTCTTACGTAAATAAAATAATTCTTAAGTAATTAAAATCATTTGTAAAGTAAAATGAATTTACTCTTAAATAAATAAATAACTCTTACGTAAATAAAATAATTCTTAAGTAAATGAAATCATTTGTAAAGTAAAATGAATTTACTCTTAGATAAATAAATAACTCTTACTTAAATAAAATAATTCTTAAGTAAACGAAATCATTTGTAAAGTAAAATGAATTTACTCCTAAGTAAATAAATCACTTGTAGGTAAATGAAATAATTCTTAGGTAAAAAAAATAAAACATTTTGTCTTTTAACTACAATCCTAAAACTTAACATTTATATTAAGGCACTTGGATTGTTATCTTATAACTAAGTTAAAGAAATGAAGAAATACGTATGTAATGATTTTGCTCTAAGGTAAATAAAAGTCATAGTTTTATGTTCAATAAAATACTCCCAAAAATAAATAAATATGGCATTATATAATTATCAAGAATATGCAAAATCACATAAATTCATTTCTCTCTTAAACTACAACTTAGTTTATAATTGCATTACAATACACATGTACCAAATAACGACAGCAAGAAATTAAATTTTAAACTTTAAAATTCTTTCCGGCATATGCATGACACAAGCTCGTAGATAGGATAATGATAAACATACTTTTCATAAAAGAAAATAATTGATTCTTAGAATTCTATCTTAAATCTTCAAGAAAATTAAAAAAATAACCTTTCACCATAATTCAATACAATATACCTATTTTGACAACGCTATCAAATAACACCTTCATACAATATAAGAGTTCTAAAAATTTACAATGGATAAGGAATAGAGAAAAGACACCGTCAACACTCAGACACTAAGGCACACACAAGTAAGTAATTCCCACAATAAAATTAATGTTATTCATATACGAGGAGGTGGGACGTCAACCAAGGAAACTAACCTAGGTAAGAAAAGAATCTCATTAGCAATAGTTTAATACTATTCGTTGGCTACCTTCCACCTTAAAATGTGGCATTAGAAAAGTGAAGAAAAGCTAACTATGTCTATGGATTCCCTCTTACTCAAGACAACTGTAATAAATTTAATAGCTCACACCAATGTCTATCTATACATGCCCCTTGACATAAACTAAAGTCTCAGTTATAGCGTTATGGCTGAGGAAAAAAAATTAAATAACTCACGCAAAATCAACAATAAGGTAAGAGGAGAAGATTAGTGTTTGCACCTATCTGATCAAGGGGTAAAAACATTCCAGGTAAAGAGGAAAGAAAAAGATAGGCGTTGGTTTACTCTTCTCAACCCAAATCCTGGAGAATACTAAATCTAAGCTGCCCTAAGAAGTTGCATTGCATGAATAGAGGCAGTGAATACTTTTTTTTTTTGGTTTTAATAGCAAGTGTCTTTCCAGAATAGTACAACTTGAACATTTTTTTTACTTTATTTGGTTTCTATCTTTTGGACGGAAGGTAGTAATTTCAGAATTTATAGTTTCCTAACTCCTATTATCTCAGTATTTTCTTTTCTTGGTGCTGCAGTACATAAAATGATGAGATATATCAAGACTTATAATGAAAGCACACACCCAAAAAGGAAAATTATATCTACACTATATGTTCACAAATCTTTGTATATAAAGAGTCTTTTCATAAAAAACAACTCTTCATTTTACTTTATGTTGCAGGTTACAAGAGATCTGGAAATTTCAATCAGCAAGGAATCTATGCATTACATGCATGCAACAGCAGAAGTAACATCCCCCCCGCCTTTTTTCTCAACTGGTAAACTAAAGAAATATAATGCATCAACATAGTATTTAAATTTAACATTCCCATCTTTGTTAACAATTACATAGAGATAACACATAGAAAGGTAGATAGTAGTTATATCCATCAATGCTACTTATCAAACAAGTACCCGCCTTGCTTAACTTAAGTTTAAAGCAAACATAGAGTAACAGTGCAGATTTTTCCTTCATATTATCTTTACAACTCTCAAAATTCAATACAATTTTCAAATGTTTATTGATAGGCAAAATTACAACTGGACAAAAAGCTCATTTCCTCATCCTATTCTTCCCTCTTTGTAGAACATACATTTTCTTGGAAACTCCTCCAGTTAACATGCAATCAGGAAACACACCCTACCACCACCAGTGAGGACCTGTAACAAAGCGAAGACATCCTTGTATAGCCAGTGGAGAGGCTCACCTCCCAACCAAGGGCAGTAGCTGCCCACCCCCGAGCTAGGGGAAAAACATAGGGAGACCTAGGAGTTGCACTCACACTTTTACTACCCACTGCACAAACATACAAGTGACACAAGACAACACATCAAGCTCACATAGGATTTATCACACAGTCTACAAGAAGGTTGGTGTAAAACCTTTACATAGGGGTACAAAAATGATATCACATAGTCCACAAGAAGGTTGGTGTAAAACCTTCACACAGGGGTACAGAAAGACAACAGCCTGTAGGAGAAATTCAACCATTCTTATTTTACAATTTCACTTCTCATGGGTTCTCATACCCTTCAACTTCATTTGTTCGGTACTCTTGCCCATAATTTTAATTTTTTTTTCTCAAGTACAATCAGGGTACTCTTACCCAATATAATATTCCTACAGGAAGCCCCTTCTCTACCCCCACACAAAATTTATAATAGAAAGGAAAACAAAACAATTTCAACTTAACAAATGAACACTGTAGCTTTCCACAACTTCCCACAGCACTTAACATACAGTATAGCTCAATGTACAACACACAAAACATAGTTGCAATCCTTGTAAGAAGCTATTCAATTTTTATTTTTTATTTTTGTTTAAGAATGAATTCGTTTATTTATTTATTTTAATACTGTACCACAGTTGAATTTCACAATAATCAAGTTAGGGCCTACCTGAAGTTCTCTATTGAATTGATGGACTGATTTAGCTCTACTTTCCTTAAAATGAATTATTCTCTTTTGATTTTATAAATAAAGGAAATGACAGAGCACAGTGAAATTCAGAAATTTTTTTCCAAGTTAAAATTTTGTTTTTGTTAAAAACAGAAGAACTAAAAGTCTACCTGGTCACTTGCACAACACTAGAGGGAGACAATTAAGATCCACTATTATTCTTCCTTCCTTCAAACTGTTTCAACAGCAGCCTAGAAAGTGAAAGAGAATGCATTAGATGGTCCCAAAAAGTAGAAGTTGCAGCAGATGGTGAAGACCAGTTGCAGCGGATGGTAGAAAAATAGAAAAAAATATATATCCCCCCGTCAGGAGAAGCCCCCTTTTTCCTCAAATAATTCCATAACCATTTCCTTCTTTGACACCTCTCTTATTAAGAGGAAAACATGTGTCTCTTCAGTTAGGGACACTTGTTATGTTCCTTTTCTAAGGTTTCTAATACAACCCTCTTAGGTTCCTACAACACATACATTCCATTTTTATGACACATCACCTCACTAATTTTCTTCACCGTATTGAGGGTTAAAATAAAGGTTTCCAAAAATTGTATATTTTGTCAATTGTCCCCTCCAAAAGTGCCTAAACATAAACTTAGGTCTTAATGCTTTATTTTTTTAAGGCAAAGACACTTTATTAAATTATTTTACACCCTTATAAAGACTGAAGGGAAGTTTTAATTAATTTAAGTTACACAATACATGACAACACAAGAACAATGACGTAACAAGGACAAAATGACAAAACACAACACTACAAAACACAACGTACAATAGTGAATTTCACAATACAAAGGACCTAAGTCTCTCCAAATAGATTTGGTCAGCTCTACTAGTATCACACAATAGGGTCCCCCTGTATTTTTCCCCATTTCCACTGGCTAGTATGTACCTGCACACTCATTTTGATGTCAGCGGTTATCACGAATATCATATAATAGCCGAAGCATTGATAAATAACATCAATATGTGCATTGTATATCCATAGCAAGTCTGCATTACAAAAGTAACAATATTAGATTTAATAGTTGAGAACAATTCATAAAATGAAGTTAAAATTCTTATTGAAATCATAGCATCCCATCATGAACTAAATTCTCTATTCAAGATATTAGCATAAATCATCAGATCGTATCAATGGCACAATGGTTAATCCTGCCATATCTCTATTTAAAACATATGTCTATACCATTCAACAATATTGCATCAAGGAAGGTAAAATCACATGATTAGTTATATATGCATATATATCATTTACCATATCAACCATAACCAAACTTAACCATATCACCAATTTAGTCATTAAGAGGAATAGTAAGATCCACATCATATAATAAGTCATACGAGAAAACTATTCAAAAGCCAACATATACAATCCTAGATCAACACAAGATAATATGGTTAGTAATTACTAAGGGTAGGTCTCATATCATAGAAATATAATTTGATAAAAGTACCTGGAGATAGCTCAAGCATAAACATATAACTGTCATAATTGTCATACGCTGTAGTCACATAACCTCCAATAGATGTCATCACATAGAGAACAAGAAGTTTGTAAATATTCTCCAAGAAGTCCTATCATAACCATTATTACTAGAGAAAATTCTAGTGGGTCTATACATGACCTTACATTCTCCCCCGCTTGCATAAACTTCCTCCTGGAAGTCCCTATGAGGAGAGGCTAATCCATTTAAATTAACAACTATTTTACCTCATCATATAACAATAAGCAACCATGTTATATCAAGTCATATCAATGCTAATTAACCACAAACCGTATTTTGAATAGCTATGCATGTCCTTAACTCATTACTATCATCATGAATAAATGCATTTATTTCTAAGGAATAGAATTAAGTCACATATTCTATTTAGGTCAAAAACTTTAACATATGATTTTCTACAACACTCAATGACCCATATAACACAAAACTTAATTCTACTTATAACACACCATCTAAATTTATAGTCTCCTTCTCATCACATACCTCTTAGGTGAATCACACATGAAGACTAGACTCACTTGTAACAATATCTATACTCATCATGAAGACATCACAAGGCTCACACCACAAGGCTCAACAAGAAAGGGGTATTACGAGGAGGACAACACTAATATACCACTAAGCAATCCATAGTGCCATAAAGCTAATAACTAATGAATGAATAACCATGTTATGTAGAATCACTGCCAATATCAAATAGTGTAACACCGTATAATCTCACCTCTGAAGGAAATGCCAATATCACCCATACCATAGTGACGGATAAAAAAATGAATAACCATGCTGTGTAGAATACCATTGTGCCAAGTAGGAAATCATGAAGGATGGTCTCAGGGTCCTCTCTAGGAGCCCTTCGTACCAAACTCAGTATAACAAGATTCCCCAGGCCATCTACTCCCCCAAACAACCTGTCAATGATCCCTCCAGGATATGACAGTATGCAATAGTCACAACACTCTACACATACCAGCAGTTGCAACATTAAAGTGCCTCAAACGAGAAAATTAGAGAAGTAAAGCAACTCATAAATTAAACCTCAATAAAGTAGAAGAAAACAAATATAACAAATCATAAAAGAAGTAGAAATCAAATAATAATCATTATATTATCCCAAGTTAGTCCAAGAACATGTCCTTGAGGTAAAAGGACTAAAACATAAAAAAAAAATGGCCAATTAGCCCAATGCAACAAAACACTGCTGGCTTGCAAGCAAAATATCCAACACATAAATAAATATTCCAACAATCTCTCAAAAATTTGCACATTATGAACATAATGCAACCTTGCATCAAGGTCACCTAAGGGGAGGAGGGGAATCGTATAGTGCTCTCAAACCACATAAGATGATAGCATGCAAAATATCATGGTGGTCTCAAACCACAAAATAATATGGTGGTTCTCAAACCACAAAATAGTATGGTGGTTCTCAAACCATAGAATAATATGGTGGTTCTCAAACCACAAAAATAGTATGGTGGTTCTCAAACCATAGAATAGTATGGTGGTTCTCAAACCACATGAAAATCAATGAAGAATTTACCATATCATAATAACTGTGTCCCTCACAATCTAGAATAACCTGATCATATACCTGCATGAAGAATCCACATGAATGGGCACCTGCCCCACACAACCCAAAATCCTGCCATCATACCAAGGTCCACTGACATATGCCATAAATGAATTGTCTATAGGATCTGACATCCACCTCACAAGAGAAAAGCATGTATGGTTATCATGTGTCATGAGTCTGAGATATCATGTATGTATACGATCATCTGTAAATATTCCAAGTAGAGAATAATGCTCCTCATACTTATACTGACAGCCCATCAAAAGTCATACCATCCTTGTAACAAGGTATCATTCACTATTATCTCATTACACAGAACTATCATTTCATCAAGCTTCCATCCCAAATACCATGTCGCACTTATCCTAATTTATCTCTCTGAACATGCTGACAGTGCATAATGTGTCATTGCCCAAGTTATTGGGTCATTTGCAATCTTTATCAAATCTCAAAATCAAATATTATAACACTATCTATATCCTTTGTAGAATTAGTACCTCATCATTGATAGTAGCTTCCCAAATACTAGAAATCCATAATGATATCAATATAAACCGGCAAGTATCCGTAGCTAGAATTACATCCATTAGTATAGGCTTTGGCACATTAAGGTCCATCCTCAACCCATGAAACAATAGAAAGAAAAGGGTTTACAACATGAACAAACAAATGTGGTTTAATTGGAGAAGAAGAAGGATTGTACTCCAAAGTGGTCATGAGGGAATGCCCTCAAATAGGGGTGACACTAACATCTCATCATATAAGAACAAGAAGGGTGTCTCACACATCACCATAAAACACACTTCAATACGTACTTCTGTAATAGTTCTCTTCTAGGTCAATGGTTATCATCAAACATGTACAAATACCACAAAGGACATACCTTATATCACATACTTGAGATATGACTACTACATTCACTGGCATGCTTCACAACACATATCCCTATTACGCACATATAGCCTCACAACATTGTCTAGGGCAATTACTCAAGTGACCATTGATATTCACAACAACAACAAAAAAATAGTCTTTTTTCTAGTTTACCACTTAATATTGATTTTTTTTTTTTTGCAATCTATTATGAAATTGGTACTCTTTTCAAGAAATTTCCAATAGGTCATAATGCAGTATCAACTCAACATAAAAATCTATTTCAAGGCAACATATTTCCAATCACTATATCATACTAAAAATAAATTCTACCAAAATCTTTCTCAAGGGCACTCATGTATATGCTAACTAACAATCAAATTCCAATTACAAGTTATCTAAGGCATCATCAACTTAGCTGAATCCTTTCCATGTATGCGAGAAACATTAATTGTAAAGTTACTTACACACTAAAACTAGTCTAACAATCAAGTAGATAAGAGAATAAAATAAAACATGAAAATCAAGTTGCATCAGCTTTATCATCTATTAACTGATAGAAATATGATTCTCTAGTCAAAAAAAATGAAATCAGAACTCTGTCCAATTACCTAATTAGTTTATCACATCAATTTGCATCATCCTTTGTGACCTTTATTACAATAGATTCACAATATATCATATCTTCCATATATACTATATATAAGATATAAATGTGTGACCATATAGCTACCCTCGACATCATACAAAACATCTCAAGAAACATAAAGTGACAACTCAGTCTTCTTATCTAATTACCATCCTAATTAATTCACACCCATTAGATGTACAAGGTGAGAGAAAGAAATGGACTTCATCCATATACATGTTATGGTTCACAAACTACTCACTAACTTATTCACAACACCTGAGAAAATAAACCATCATCCTAGTCTACAACTATCAAATTGAACTTACAGAAAACTATTCGTTTTTCATGACATGCACATAAAAAAAGGTTAGACCTAACAAACACTCCCCAAAGTTTCCAGAGTTGTAAAACCTGGGTGCTCTGGTACCTATGTAATGCCCCATGCCCACAATGTAATGCCTGCCAAACATGACAAGGCAAAAGAATACGACACAAACCCTAATATTTTTTTTTTAAAAGTTTCCCTATCTCTATTGTTCTGAGTCTGCCAAGGTGAATAGAACTAATAAGGTCCTACTTATTAAACAGTACATACATTAAAGAAAATCTTGAGCTCTCTAAAATTTTCCGTGGATGGGAATTTGACCACAAAACAATCCCATGGTAAAAATTAGATTAAATGGTGCATGCTAAGAGTAATAACACCCATCTAGGTTATTTCCAACTATGTTAATTCACTAGATTAACAGTTGCCACCCAAGTTATAATATAATATAAAGAAGAAAGTTAATTGCATTATAATATAATATAAAGAAGAAACTTAATTGCATCATAAGATTATCCATTTGATGGCAAGGCTAGCACAAGAAGACAATGCAACTATTCTTAAGAAAATAAAATAACTCTTAGCTAAATGAAATATTTCTTGAGTAAATAAAATCATTTCTAAAGTAAAATGAATTTACTCTTAAGTAAATAAATAACTCTTACGTAAATAAAATAATTCTTAAGTAATTAAAATCATTTGTAAAGTAAAATGAATTTACTCTTAAATAAATAAATAACTCTTACGTAAATAAAATAATTCTTAAGTAAATGAAATCATTTGTAAAGTAAAATGAATTTACTCTTAGATAAATAAATAACTCTTACTTAAATAAAATAATTCTTAAGTAAACGAAATCATTTGTAAAGTAAAATGAATTTACTCCTAAGTAAATAAATCACTTGTAGGTAAATGAAATAATTCTTAGGTAAAAAAAATAAAACATTTTGTCTTTTAACTACAATCCTAAAACTTAACATTTATATTAAGGCACTTGGATTGTTATCTTATAACTAAGTTAAAGAAATGAAGAAATACGTATGTAATGATTTTGCTCTAAGGTAAATAAAAGTCATAGTTTTATGTTCAATAAAATACTCCCAAAAATAAATAAATATGGCATTATATAATTATCAAGAATATGTAAAATCACATAAATTCATTTCTCTATTAAACTACAACTTAGTTTATAATTGCATTACAATACACATGTACCAAATAACGACAGCAAGAAATTAAATTTTAAACTTTAAAATTCTTTCCGGCATATGCATGACACAAGCTCGTAGATAGGATAATGATAAACATACTTTTCATAAAAGAAAATAATTGATTCTTAGAATTCTATCTTAAATCTTCAAGAAAATTAAAAAAATAACCTTTCACCATAATTCAATACAATATACCTATTTTGACAACGCTATCAAATAACACCTTCATACAATATAAGAGTTCTAAAAATTTATAATGGATAAGGAATAGAGAAAAGACACCGTCAACACTCAGACACTAAGGCACACACAAGTAAGTAATTCGCACAATAAAATTAACGTTATTCATATACGAGGAGGTGGGACGTCAACCAAGGAAACTAACCTAGGTAAGAAAAGAATCTCATTAGCAATAGTTTAATACTATTCGTTGGCTACCTTCCACCTTAAAATGTGGCATTAGAAAAGTGAAGAAAAGCTAACTATGTCTATGGATTCCCTCTTACTCAAGACAACTGTAATAATTTTAATAGCTCACACCAATGTCTATCTATACATGCCCCTTGACATAAACTAAAGTCTCAGTTATAGCGTTATGGCTGAGGAAAAATAATTAAATAACTCACGCAAAATCAACAATAAGGTAAGAGGAGAAGATTAGTGTTTGCACCTATCTGATCAAGGGGTAAAAACATTCCAGGTAAAGAGGAAAGAAAAAGATAGGCGTTGGTTTACTCTTCTCAACCCAAATCCTGGAGAATACTAAATCTAAGCTGCCCTAAGAAGTTGCATTGCATGAATAGAGGCAGTGAATACTTTTTTTTTTTGGTTTTAATAGCAAGTGTCTTTCCAGAATAGTACAACTTGAACATTTTTTTTACTTTATTTGGTTTCTATCTTTTGGACGGAAGGTAGTAATTTCAGAATTTATAGTTTCCTAACTCCTATTATCTCAGTATTTTCTTTTCTTGGTGCTGCAGTACATAAAATGATGAGATATATCAAGACTTATAATGAAAGCACACACCCAAAAAGGAAAATTATATCTACACTATATGTTCACAAATCTTTGTATATAAAGAGTCTTTTCATAAAAAACAACTCTTCATTTTACTTTATGTTGCAGGTTACAAGAGATCTGGAAATTTCAATCAGCAAGGAATCTATGCATTACATGCATGCAACAGCAGAAGTAACATCCCCCCCGCCTTTTTTCTCAACTGGTAAACTAAAGAAATATAATGCATCAACATAGTATTTAAATTTAACATTCCCATCTTTGTTAACAATTACATAGAGATAACACATAGAAAGGTAGATAGTAGTTATATCCATCAATGCTACTTATCAAACAAGTACCCGCCTTGCTTAACTTAAGTTTAAAGCAAACATAGAGTAACAATGCAGATTTTTCCTTCATATTATCTTTACAACTCTCAAAATTCAATACAATTTTCAAATGTTTATTGATAGGCAAAATTACAACTGGACAAAAAGCTCATTTCCTCATCCTATTCTTCCCTCTTTGTAGAACATACATTTTCTTGGAAACTCCTCCAGTTAACATGCAATCAGGAAACACACCCTACCACCACCAGTGAGGACCTGTAACAAAGCGAAGACATCCTTGTATAGCCAGTGGAGAGGCTCACCTCCCAACCAAGGGAAGTAGCTGCCCACCCCCGAGCTAGGGGAAAAACATAGGGAGACCTAGGAGTTGCACTCACACTTTTACTACCCACTGCACAAACATACAAGTGACACAAGACAACACATCAAGCTCACATAGGATTTATCACACAGTCTACAAGAAGGTTGGTGTAAAACCTTCACATAGGGGTACAAAAATGATATCACATAGTCCACAAGAAGGTTGGTGTAAAACCTTCACACAGGGGTACAGAAAGACAACAGCCTGTAGGAGAAATTCAACCATTCTTATTTTACAATTTCACTTCTCATGGGTTCTCATACCCTTCAACTTCATTTGTTCGGTACTCTTGCCCATAATTTTAATTTTTTTTTCTCAAGTACAATCAGGGTACTCTTACCCAATATAATATTCCTACAGGAAGCCCCTTCTCTACCCCCACACAAAATTTATAATAGAAAGGAAAACAAAACAATTTCAACTTAACAAATGAACACTGTAGCTTTCCACAACTTCCCACAGCACTTAACATACAGTATAGCTCAATGTACAACACACAAAACATAGTTGCAATCCTTGTAAGAAGCTATTCAATTTTTATTTTTTATTTTTGTTTAAGAATGAATTCATTTATTTATTTATTTTAATACTGTACCACAGTTGAATTTCACAATAATCAAGTTAGGGCCTACCTGAAGTTCTCTATTGAATTGATGGACTGATTTAGCTCTACTTTCCTTAAAATGAATTATTCTCTTTTGATTTTATAAATAAAGGAAATGACAGAGCACAGTGAAATTCAGAAATTTTTTTCCAAGTTAAAATTTTGTTTTTGTTAAAAACAGAAGAACTAAAAGTCTACCTGGTCACTTGCACAACACTAGAGGGAGACAATTAAGATCCACTATTATTCTTCCATCCTTCAAACTGTTTCAAGAGCAGCCTAGAAAGTGAAAGAGAATGCATTAGATGGTCCCAAAAAGTAGAAGTTGCAGCAGATGGTGAAGACCAGTTGCAGCGGATGGTAGAAAAATAGAAAAAAATATATATCCCCCCGTCAGGAGAAGCCCCCTTTTTCCTCAAATAATTCCATAACCATTTCCTTCTTTGGCACCTCTCTTATTAAGAGGAAAACATGTGTCTCTTCAGTTAGGGACACTTGTTATGTTCCTTTTCTAAGGTTTCTAATACAACCCTCTTAGGTTCCTACAACACATACATTCCA
The DNA here is from genome assembly GCA_027924645.1 of Cunninghamia lanceolata. Lineage (NCBI taxonomy): Eukaryota > Viridiplantae > Streptophyta > Pinopsida > Cupressales > Cupressaceae > Cunninghamia > Cunninghamia lanceolata. The sequence continues at coordinate 14,921,015 of BSBN01000112.1, read as the reverse complement.
TTTTTATGACACATCACCTCACTAATTTTCTTCACCGTATTGAGGGTTAAAATAAAGGTTTCCAAAAATTGTATATTTTGTCAATTGCCCCCTCCAAAAGTGCCTAAACATAAACTTAGGTCTTAATGCTTTATTTTTTTAAGGCAAAGACACTTTATTAAATTATTTTACACCCTTATAAAGACTGAAGGGAAGTTTTAATTAATTTAAGTTACACAATACATGACAACACAAGAACAATGACGTAACAAGGACAAAATGACAAAACACAACACTACAAAACACAACGTACAATAGTGAATTTCACAATACAAAGGACCTAAGTCTCTCCAAATAGATTTGGTCAGCTCTACTAGTATCACACAATAGGGTCCCCCTGTATTTTTCCCCATTTCCACTGGCTAGTATGTACCTGCACACTCATTTCGATGTCAGCGGTTATCACGAATATCATATAATAGCCGAAGCATTGATAAATAACATCAATATGTGCATTGTATATCCATAGCAAGTTTGCATTACAAAAGTAACAATATTAGATTTAATAGTTGAGAACAATTCATAAAATGAAGTTAAAATTCTTATTGAAATCATAGCATCCCATCATGAACTAAATTTTCTATTCAAGATATTAGCATAAATCATTAGATCGTATCAATGGCACAATGGTTAATCCTGCCATATCTCTATTTAAAACATATGTCTATACCATTCAACAATATTGCATCAAGGAAGGTAAAATCACATGATTAGTTATATATGCATATATATCATTTACCATATCAACCATAACCAAACTTAACCATATCACCAATTTAGTCATTAATAGGAATAGTAAGATCCACATCATATAATAAGTCATACGAGAAAACTATTCAAAAGCCAACATATACAATCCTAGATCAACACAAGATAATATGGTTAGTAATTACTAAGGGTAGGTCTCATATCATAGAAATATAATTTGATAAAAGTACCTGGAGATAGCTCAAGCATAAACATATAACTGTCATAATTGTCATACGCTGTAGTCACATAACCTCCAATAGATGTCATCACATAGAGAACAAGAAGTTTGTAAATATTCTCCAAGAAGTCCTATCATAACCATTATTACTAGAGAAAATTCTAGTGGGTCTATACATGACTTTACAGCTATTCCAACTTGAAGATCTTTAGATTACATGTAAGACCCCTTGCTGGCACAGCTCGACATTCCACTGAAGTTATTTCAAGCAAGCTAAGACCTAGTTGTATTATCCTTGGAGTAGTCTTACCTAGGGTAGGATAGTTTTCAAGAGAGGTGTGATACCAACAATCATACCTACATTGTTGTGTGCTAAAACAAACAGCAACAGGCCAGATGGGAGGCTAACAAAATCTCTAGTATTAAGCTTCCTAATGGGAGGCTTTGTGAAAAGTAGGAAGAAATTTCAGTGGCAATTGTGAATTTCTTTCAAAACCTTTTAAATGAGAACAAAGGTTCAACTCTTAATCAAAGATACTTTTTGGATTGTATCCCAAATTTGATTTCAGAAGACCAAAAGAGAATGTTGTTCAAAAGATTTACAGAAGTAGAAGTTAGGATAGCTCTTTTTCAGCTACACCTAGACAAGGCTCTGGGCCCGGATGGATTCTCGGCAGCCATCTTCCAATAGAGCTGGGGAATAGTTGGGCCCGATGTTGTGGTGGCTATTAAAGATTCAAGGGAGTCAGGGATCGTGCTTAAGGAGATTAATAATACCTTCATTTCCTTGATTTTGAGGAAGGAAAAGCTAGAGAGATTGGAAGATTTTAAGCTGATATGTCAATACAACACAGTTTATAAGATTTTAGCCAAGGCAATTGCTAACAAGATAAAGTTATTGCTGCCTAGTTTAATCTCTGAGGAGCAAACAGGATTTGTCCCGGGTAGATCTATTTTTGATGGGGTCATCATTGTGCAGGAAGCATTGCATTTGATATCTAAGACAAGAAAGCAAGCGATGCTCTTGAAACTGGATATTAGAAAGGCCTATGATAAGGAGAGCTAGAGATTTTTTTTTAAGTCTTGGAAGCTTTTGGCTTTCAGAAGGAATGGTTAGACTGGCTCTTCAATTGGATTTCTTGCCCAAGATATTTAGTTTTGGTAAATAGGACTCTTGAAGGCTTCTTCAAAGCTTCTAAAGGATTCCAACAAGGGGATCCCCTATCACCTTTTTTATTCATCCTGATGGCCAAAGCTTTGGAAAGAGCTCTTTTAAAGGCAACAAAGATAGGATTGATCAGAGGAATCCAAGTAACCAATGGAATAACTCCTATCACTCATCAACAATTTACGGATGATACCATGTTGTTAGATCAGGTGAGGATAGCAGAGGCAAGGGCTTTAAAAGTCATCCTTTGGCAGTATTCAACCATCTCTAGAGAAGAGGTATGTCTTAAAAAATTTGAAGGTTTTTTCTTTTTTACATATCTAGCTTTAGAAAGAAGAATAATACAAATTCTAGGGCTTAAGCAAGGCAAGTTGCATAGTAAATATCTCAGACTTCCTCTGGCCTATGGGGTGCAGTCCGAGAAATTATGGGACCCTTTGATTTCTAAGATTGAAGGTAGACTCTCTTCTTGGAAAGGAAAGTGTCTTTCCTAGGCAGGCAGACTCACAATGATTAAAGCAGTTTTAGCAGCAATGCTAATCTACATGATGTATTGCTTTCCCCTTCTAGTAGGGATGGGGAAAAAATTGGTTCACAAAATGAAAAACTTCTTCTGGCAAGGAACATAGGAAAAAGAAGATCCCTTTGACTATCTCTCTTGGGATGTAAGAAATGGCGCACTGCTCTCTTTTGGGAAGATTCTTCTAGTGGGCTTGGCAAATTGGAAAACCTGGATGGTCTTAGACATGTCAAGGAAGTTACTTCTTTTCATTAGGGTAGGAATGTAAGGGATTATGTGGAATTCCATCCTAATAATGGGATAAATGAGTGGAATTGGAAATATGTGAGGCAGTTGGGCGTGTGTTTAGCTAAAATCAAAGCCTTTGAAGATGCTATCAAGGATCACAGATTGAATTTCAGAGAAGGCAGGGATGAATTGAGATGGATTGGAGAGGCTTTTGGCCCCTACAATGTAAAATATGGTCACAAAATTCTTATCAAGAGGTGGGAAGAAGCATCAGACTTATCAATCTTTCTTTGTTGGAGTAAACATTGTCTCCCGAAAGCCAAAATGTTTGCTTGGGTAGTGATTCAAGGGAGAGTGCTCACAATGGATAGGTTTAAAAAATTGGGTTTCAGTGGCCCTTCAAGATGTGTGTTATGCAAGGTTGAAGAGGAATTGGGAGATCATTTATTCATAACATGTCCCTTTGTAGCAAAATGTTTGAATTAGCTATGTGAAAGGCTAAGCTTCAGTACGTCCCTCCCTTGAGTTCTGGTAAATCTATTCATGATTTGGCCAACTCTTTTCAAGAACTCAATTTTCTCTAGATTATGGTGGACTTGCCCTTCTCTCCTAGTTTGGGAAGTGTGGAAGGAAAGGAATCATAGAATCTTCAAGGATTCAACAACCCCCTTTTGGACTTTTATTAACAAATTGGAAGCTAAGATTGTGGAGGTGGTGAACTCAAGGGTGGATCAGGGGTGCAATTTCAAGTCTTCCTTTTTAGGGTGGGATGCACTCATGCGTCAGAAATGGAGCAGGCTCAGGGTACCACCTTGTCTCAATCCAAGTAACCCTGGTCCCAGATTGAACCAAGTATATGTCAAATGGAATCCACCAGAGGTAGGTTGGTACAAGATCAAATTTGATGGCACTTCTAGGGGCAACCTAGGGCATTCATGTGCAGGTAGTGTGGTGCTGGATTAGGAAGGCATAGCTATAGAAAAATTGGTGCAACCTTTAAGTGAGGGCACTAAGAATATGGTGAAATTACAAGCAGTTAGACTAGGAATAAATTTGTGTTTACAGGTCAAAATAAAAAAACTAATGATTGAAGGAGACTTGATGATTATAGTGAATGCTCTAAGAACTAGAAATTGTTAGAATTGGAAATTGCGAGCTCTCTTGGAACAAACTTTGGAAGTCCTAAATCTCTTTCAGGAGGTCACAATAAATCACATATATCGTGAAGGAAACACAGAAGCATATTTTCTCTCTAACCTAGGAGTGGATGCATCGAGGATTAAGGAAACAAGCCGAGTGGGTGGCAAGGAGGGTGCCACCTCACATCATTGAGGTGGCCGTCTCGGCAGGGTCTGTAGGGTTGAGGTGGAGTCTATTTGTAGAGCAATCATTTCCGCACAATGCCAGCAGCAATTCAATTTTGGAAAGGACAGTTCGCTGCTCCTAAGATCTAGAGATTCAGAGGAAGGACATATGACAGTTTTACAAGCATGCGACGAGCTAGGAATTCGGTGAGCTACATTCCCTGAAGTGCTGGTTGGAAGACGAAGTGAGTTGGTGACATAATGGGAAGTTAATTTGCATGAATTCATCATTTTAGATTAAGTCCAACTTCATTTTATAGTTCACAACCCATGGTTTTTCAACAGAAGCTCTATATGGTGATTTCGCCTCCTCCAATTATCATCCATCTCCTCCCTGTGCATTACCTTGAGTGCGGTGGAATGGAGTCTTCGATATGCCTTTCAATGAAGGTCAGGAAAATGGATTTTAAAGGGGAAATAATATAGTAGAGGCTGAGAAGGGTTCTAAGGTAGAATGATACCTTTTCTGTTAAGGCAATGAAGGTTACCCTTGGGAAGAATTTTGTCACTGGAAGTGAAAGGTATCACCTGGATTCAGACATCTCTTCCAGGGTGGTAGAGGCACTGCTTGATGTTTCTACTCCTAAGGAAGAAGTGAAGGACCTGGTGCAGCGTTTGTTCAAGTTGACTTTTCTAGAAGGGCTTGATGAGGTGTTAGTAGTGACTAAGAAAGGAGGACTTCCATGGCCAAAAGACCCATGTAAAGCCAATCAACTAAGGGTGGTAGTTGAATACTTCCCGTGTATTCTCGACATCAGGGGTGCAAAATTGGTTGCTCATAGAAGCAGGGTGTAGAGAGGGAGGGATTTCCTTAAAAAAATGCTCAACCTAACTCCAACTGAAGGCTTTGATTGGGTTAGAGTTTTTTGTGACTACTTGTTTGAAGAAGGCGAGATTTGAGATTCCCTTCTTGGTTTGTGGATGGTGGCTGGTTTTACAATTCTCTATTTCCTCTTTGGTGTTTCATACGTTTACCAGTAGGGTTTAGATGATGACAGTAGAATCATAAGTTAGTTTTTAGAGCAAGTTTTTATTGTAAAATCTCTATAATTATCATAGTTTGGGTGGTTGGGACTAGGTTGGGAGTTCTACGTTTGTAGTTTCATGGTTTAGTTTCAGTTGGTTCATACTCTGGTTAGCCTACGTGGTTTTTTCTTTTGGCCCTGTGTGGCTTTTTGGATGGTCATAGTTTGGGGAGGGGCATGAAAGTCTGCATTTGCCAAGGTGGCATACACAGTCGTTTGAGGTTTGGGGGATGCTTATGTTGGTTACAAAATATAGTTTTTTATGTCACCCAATAGAAAAAATAGCTCCCGACACCTTTATAAAATAATAAAAGTCGTTTGAGGTTTCGGGGGCACTTATGTCGGTTATAGAATAGGGTTTTTTATGTCGGCCAATAGAAAAAAAATAACTCCTGGCACCCTTATAAAATAATAAAAGTTAGTTGAGGTTTCTGGGGCGCTTATGTCAGTTAAAAAATAGGGTTTTTTATGTCAGTCAATAGAAAAGAAATAGCTCCTGGCACCTTTATAAAACAATAAAAGTCATTTGAGGTTTTGGGGGTGCTTATGTTGGTTAATAGGGTTTTTAATGTCAGCCAATAAAAAAAATAATTCCCGAGGCATTTATAAAATAATAAAAGGTGTTTGAGGTTTCGGGGGCGCTTATGTCAGTTAGAAAATATGGTTTTTTATGTCATCCAATAGAAAAAAAAAACTCTTGGCACCCTTATAAAATAATAAAAGTTATTTGAGGTTTTGGGGGCACTTATGTTGGTTAAAAAATAGGGTTTTATATGTCAACCAATAGAAAAAAATAACTCCTGACACCTTTATAAAATAATAAAATTCATTTAATGTTTTAGGGGCACTTATGTCAGTTATAAAATAGGGTTTTAATGTTGGCCAATGGAAAAAAGAAAACTCCTGGTGCCCTTATAAAATAATAAAATTCAATTGAGGTTTTGGGGGCACTTATGTCGGTTACAAAATAGGGCATTTTGATGTCGGCCATTACAAAAAAATAACTATTGGCACCATTCTAAAATAATAAAAGTCATTTTATGTTTTGGGGGTGCTTATGTCGGTTACAAAATAGGGTTTTTTATGTTGGTCAATAGAAAAAAATAGCTCCCAACACCTTTATAAAATAATAAAAGTCATTTGATGTTTCGTGGGCACTTATGTCGGTTACAAATAGGTTTTTTTATGTCGTCCAATAGAGAAAACTAACTCCCGGGGCCTTTATAAAATAATTAAAGTCATTTGGGGTTTCGAGGGTCCTTATGTTGGTTACGAAATAGGGTTTTTTATGTCAGTGAATAGAAAAAAATAACTACCGGTGCCCTTATAAAATAATAAAAGTCATTTGAGGTTTTGGGAGTGCTTAGGTCGGTTACAAAATAGGGTTTTTTATGTTGGCCAATAGAAAAAAATAACTCCTGGTGCCTTTATAAAATAATAAAACTTGTTTGATGTTTCGGGGTACTTATGTCAGTTACAAAATAGGGTTTTTTTATGTCGGTCAATAGAAAAAAATAGCTCCTGGCACCTTTATAAAATAATAAAAGTCATTTGAGGTTTCGTGGGCACTTATGTCAGTTACAAATAGGTTTTTTTTATGTTGTCCAATAGAAAAAAATAACTCCCGAGGCCTTTATAAAATAATAAAAGTCAGTTGAGGTTTTGAGGGTCCTTATGTTGGATACGAAATAGGGTTTTTTATGTTAGACAATTAAAAAAAAACTCCCGATGCCCTTATAAAATAATAAAAGTCATTTGAGGTTTTGGGAGTGCTTATGTCAGTTACAAAATAGGGTTTATTATGTCGGCCAATAGAAAAAAATAACTCCTGGTGCCGTTATAAAATAATTAAATTCATTTGATGTTTTGGGGGCGCTTATGTCGGTTACAAAATAGGGTTTTTTATGTCAGCCAATAGAAAAAAAATAACTCCCAATGCCTTTATAAAATAATAAAAGTCATTTGATGTTTGGGGACGCTTATGTCACTTACAAAATAGGTTTTTTTATGTCGGCCAATAAAAAAGTAGCTCCCGGTGCCTTTATAAAAAAAATAAAAGTTGTTTTAGGTTTCAGGGGTACTTATGTCGGAGAGCCTTTATAAAATAATAAAGGTCATTGAAGGTTTTAGGGGCACTTATGTCAGTTACAAAATATAGTTTTTTATGTCGATCAATAGAAAAAATTAGCTACTAACACCTTTATAAAATAATAAAAGTTGTTTGAGGTTTCAGGGGTGCTTATGGCAGTTACAAATAGGGTTTTTTATGTCAGCCAATAGAAAAAAATAACTCCCGGTGCCTCTATAAAATAATAAAATCTATTTGAGGTTTCATGGGAGCTTATGTCAGTTACAAAATATGGTTTTTTATGTCTGCCAATAGAAAAAAAATAGCTCCCAATGCTCATATAAAATAATAAAAGTCACTTGAGGTTTTGGAGGTGCTTATGTTGATTACAAAATAGGTTTTTTATGTAAGCCAATACAAAAAAAAACTCTGGATGCCTTTATAAAATTTAATAAAACTTGTTTGATGTTTTGAGGGCGCTTATGTCAGTTACAAAATAGGGTTTTTTGTGTTGGCGAATAAAAAAGAATAGCTCCCAATGCCTTTATAAAATAATAAAAGTCATTTGAGGTTTCGGGGGTGCTTATGTTGGTTACAAATAAGGTTTTTTATGTCGGCCACTAGAAAAAAATAACTCCCGGTGCCTTTATAAAATAAAAACTGTTGTTTGAGGTTTTGGGGGTGCATATGTCAATTAAAAAATAGGGTTTTTTATGTTGGCCAATTAAAAAAAACTTCTGGCACCGTTATAAAATAATAAAAGTCATTTGAGGTTTCTGGGGCATTTATATCAGTTACAAAATAGGGTTTTTATGTAAGCCAATGGAAAAAAATAACTCCAGGCACTTTTATAAAATAATAAAAGTCATTTGACGTTTCAAGGGCACTTATGTCGGTTACAAAATAGGGTTTTTTATGTCAGTCAATAGAGAAAAATACCTCCCAAGGCATTTATAAAATAATAAAATTCATTTGAGCTTTTGGGGCCACTTATGTCGGTTAGAAATATGGTTTTTTCTATTGGCCAATAGAAAAAATAGCTTCCGAGGCCTTTATAAAATAATAAGTCTTTTGAGGTTACAGGGGCACTTATGTTGGTTACAAAATAGGGTTTTTTATGTCGGCCAATAGAAAAAAATAACTCCCAGTGTCCTTAAAAAATAATAAAAGTCATTTGAGGTTTCGGGGGCACTTATGTCAGTTACAAAATAGGGTTTTTTATGTCGACCAATAGAAAAAAAACTCCTGGTGCCTTCATAAAATAATAAAAGTTTTTTGATGTTTCAGGGGTGCTTATGTCGGTTACAAAATAGGGTTTTTTATGTCATCTAATAGAAAAAATTAGCTCTCGGTGCCTTTATAAAATAATAAAAGTCTTTTGAGGTTTCAGAGGCCCTTGTCTCAGTTACAAAATAGGGTTTCTTATGTCGGCCAATAGAAAAGGAATTGCTCCCAGTGCCTTTATAAAATAATAAAAGTCATTTGAGGTTATGGGGGTACTTATGTCAGTTAAAAAATAGGGTTTTTTATGTCAGCCAATAGAAAAAATAGCTCCCAATGCCTTTATAAAATAATAAAAGTCATTTGAGGTTTTGAGGGTGCTTATGTTCATTACAAATAAGGGTCTTTTATGTCGGCCAATAGAAAGAAATAACTCCCGTCACCTTTATAAAATAATAAAAGTTGTTTGATGTTTCCGGGGTGCTTATGTTGGTTACAAAATAGGGTTTTTTTGGTTGTCCAATAGAAAAAAAATAACTCCCAGCACCTTTATAAAATAATAAAAGTCATTTGAGGTTTTGAGGGCACTTATGTCAGTTACAAAAAGGGGATTTTTATGTCATCCAATAGAAAAGAAATAACTCTCGGCATCCTTATAAAATAATAAAAGTCATTTGAGATTTTTGCGGGCGCTTATGTCAGTTACAAAATAGGGTTTTTTATGTTAGCCAATAGAAAAATATAACTCATGGTGCCTTTATAAATAATAAAAGTCAATTGAGGTTTTGGGGGTGCTTATGTTGGTTACAAAATAGAGTTTTTTATGTTAGCCAATAGAAAAAAATAACTTTCAGCACCATTATAAAATAATAAAAGTCATTTGGGGTTTCGGGGGCGCTTATGTCAGTTACAAAAGAGGGATATTTATGTTGGCCAATAGAAAAAAATAATTCCCAGTGCCTTTATAAAATAGTAAAAGTCATTTGAGGTTTCGGAGGAGCTTATGTTAGTTACAAAATAGGGTTTTTTTATGTCAGCCAATAGAAAAAATATAGCTCTCAGTGCCTTTATAAAATAATAAGTCTTTTGAGGTTTGGGGGACACTTATGTCAGTTACAAAAAAAGGGTTTTTTTATGTCGGCCAATAGAAAAAAAAGCACCCAACACCCTTAGAAAATAATAAAAGTCATTTGAGGTTTTGGGGGCACTTATGACGGTTACAAAATAGGGTTTTTTATATTGACCAATAGAAAAAATAACTCTCGGCACCATTATAAAATAATTAAAGTCATTTGAGTTTTTGGGGGCGCTTATGTCAGTTACAAAATAGGGTTTTTTTATGTCGGCCAATAAAAAAGTAACTCTCGGTACCTTTATCAAATAATAAAAGTCATTCGATGTTTTGTGGGCACTTATGTCGAGGTTACAATATAGGCTTTTTTATGTCAACCAATAGAAAAGATATCTCTCAGTGCCCTTATAAAATAATAAAAGTCATTTGAGGTTTCAGGGGCGCTTATGTCAGTTACAAAATAGGGTTTTTTATGTGAGCCAATAGAAAAAAAATAACTCCTGATGCCTTTATAAAATAATAAAAGTCATTTGATGTTTCGAGGGCACTTATGTCAGTTACAAAATAGGGATTTTTATGTTGGCCAATAGAAAAAAATATCTTCCGGTGCCTTTATAAAATAATAAAGTTGTTTGAGGTTTCACGGGTGCTTATGTCAGTTACAAAATAGGGTTATTTATGTCGGCCAATATAAAAAAATAGCTCCAGGTGCCTTTATAAAACAATAAAAGTTGTTTGAGGTTTTTGGGGTGCCTATGTCAGTTTTCAAAATAGGATTTTTTATGTCAGACATAAGAAAAAAATAGCTTCTTGCGCCTTTCTAAAATAATAAAAGTCATTTGATGTTTCGTTGGCACTTATGTCGGTTACAAAACATGGTTTTTTATGTCTACCAATAGAAAAAATATATCTTGGCGCCCTTGTAAAATTATAAAAGTCATTTGGGGTTTTCTGTAGCACTTATGTTGGTTACAAATAGCATTTTTTATGTCGGCCAATAGAAAAAAAAACTCTTCTGGCCTTTATAATATAATAAAATTTGTTTGAGGGGGCTGGGACCCTGGTTCAATTGGCTAAGTAATTCTGTTGTGATAAAGATGGTCAAGAGGTCCAGTCTCCCCCTCGTCCCCATGGTACCCGAGGGCGTGTCGTGCCAGTGCCACTGGTCACGTGAAAAAAAGTTTACTAGGCACAAAAAATAAAAAAATAAAAAATAAAATTTGTTTGAGGGGTTTCAGGGGCACTTATGTCAGTTACAAAATAGGGTTTTTTATGTCGGCCAATAGAAAACATATCTCTCGGTGCCCTTATAAAATAATAAAAGCCATTTGAGGTTTCAGGGGCATTTATGTTGATTACAAAATAGGGTTTTTTATGTCAGCCAATAGAAAAAAAAAATCCCGATGCCTTTATAAAATAATAAAAGTCGTTTGATGCTTCAGGGGCACTTATGTCGGTTAGAAAATAGGGTTTTTTATGTTGGCCAATAGAAAATAATAGCTTTCGGTGCCTTTATAAAATAATAAAAATTGTTTAAGGTTTCACGGGCGCTTATGTCAGTTACAAAATAGGGTTATTTACGTCAGCCAATAGAAAAAAATAGCTCCAGGTGCCTTTATAATACAATAAAAGTCATTTGAGGTTTCAGGTGTGCTTATGTCGGTTACAAAATAGGGTTTTTTATGTCGGCCATTAGAAAAAAAAAGCTCCCGGCACCTTTATAAAATAATAAAAGTCATTTGAGGATTTGAGGGTGCATGTCAGTTACAAAATAAGGTTTTTTATGTCGGCCAATAGAAAAAATATCTCTTGGAGCCCTTATAAAATAATAAAATTCATTTGAGGTTTCAGGGGTGCTTATGTTAGTTAGAAAATAGGGTTTTTTATGTCAGCCAATAGAAAAAAAAATAACTCCTTATACCTTTATTAAATAATAAAAGTCATTTAATGTTTCTGGGGCACTTATGTCGGTTATAAAATAGGGTTTTTTATGTCAGCCAATAGAAAAAAATAGCTTCCTGTGCCTTTATAAAATAATAAAAGTTGTTTGACATTTCATGGGTGCTTATGTTAGTTACAAAATAGGGTTATTTATGTTAGCCAATAGAAAAAAAATAGCTCCAGGTTCCTTTATAAAACAATAAAAGTCATTTGAGCTTTCGGGGTGCATATGTAAGTTATAAAGTAGGGTTTTTTTATGTCAGCCATTAGAAAAAGATAGCTCCCAGTGCCTTTATAAAATAATAAATGTCATTTGATGTTTCGCGGGTGCTTATGTAGGTTACAAAATAGGGTTTTTTATATGTCGGCCAATAGAAAAAGTATCTCTTGGTGCCCTTATAAAGTAATAAAAGTCATTTGAGGTTTTTCATGGTGCTTATGTTAGTTACAAATAGGGTTTTTTTATGTTAGCCAATAGAAAAAAATAACTCTCCTGGCCTTTATAAAATAATAAATGTCCTTTGAGGTTTTAGGGGCACTTATGTCATTTACAAAATAGGGTTTTTTATCTTGGCCAATAGAAAGAATGTTTTGGCACAATTATCAAATAATAAAAGTCACTTGAGGTTTTGGGGGAAGTTATGTTAGTTACAAAATAGGGTTTTTTATGTCGGCCAGTACAATAAAAAAACTCTCGATGCCTTTATAAAATAATAAAAGTCATTTGATGTTTCAGGGACGGTTATGTTTGTTACAAAATAGGGTATTTTATGTTAGCCAATAGAAAAAAATAGCTTATGCTGCCTTTATAAAATAATAATAGTTGTTTGAGGTTTCATGGATGCTTATGTCAGTTACAAAATATTATTTTTTATGCCGACCAATATAAAAAAATAGCTCCTGATGCATTTATAAAATAATAAAATTTACTCAAGGTTTCGGGGGCACTTATGTCAGATACAAAATAGGAATTTTTATGTCGGCCAATAGAAAAAATAACTCTTAGGGCCTTTATAAAATAAAAAAAGTCATTTGAGGTTTCAGGGGTGCTTATGTCAGTTATAAAATATGGTTTTTTATGTCGGCCAATAGAAAAAACATAACTCCCACCACTCTTATAAAATATTAAAAGTCATTTGAGGTTTTGGGGGTGCTTATGTCAGTTACAAAATAGGGTTTTTTATGTCGTCCAATAGAGAAAACTAACTCCTGACGCCTTTTTAAAATAATAAAAGTTGTTTGATGTTTCGGGGGCACTTATGTTGGTTACAAAATAAGATTTTTTATGTCGGCCAATTAAAAAAAAATAGCTTTAGACATCTTTATAAAATAATAAAAGTCATTTGAGCTTCCAGGTGCACTTATGTCAGTTACAAATTAGGTTTTTTATGTTGGCCATTAGAAACAAATAACTCTCGATGCCTTTACAAAATAAGAAATCTTGTTTGAGGTTTTGGGGGTGCTTATGTCAGTTAGGAAATAGGGTTTTTTGTGTCAACTAATAGAAAAAAAATAAGTCTCGGCAGCCTTATAAAATAATAAAAGTCCTTTGAGGTTTCGGGGTTGCTTATGTCAGTTAGAAATAGGGTTTTTTTAATAGGCCAATAGGAAAAAAATAGCTCCCAGGGCCTTTATAAAATAATAAAAGTCGTTTGAGGTTTCAGGGGCACTTATGTCGGTTACAAAATAGGGTTTTTTATGTCAGCAAATAGAAAAAAAATAACTCATGGTGTCCTTAATAAATAATAAGTCATTTGAGGTTTTGGGGGCGCTTATGTCAGTTACAAAATAGGGTTCTTTATGTTGGCCAATAGAAACAAAAACTCTAGGTGCTTTTATAAAATAATAAAAGTTGTTTGATGTTTCAGGGTTGCTTATGTCGATTACAAAATAGGGTTTTTTATGTCAGCCAATAGAAGAAAAATAGCTCTTGGTGCCTTTATAAAATAATAAAAGTCATTTGAGGTTTCAGAGGCCCTTGTGTCAGTTACAAAACAGGGTTTTTTATGTCAGCCAACAGAAAACAAATTGGTCCCGGTGCCTTTATAAAATAATAAAATTCATTTCAAGTTTTGAGGGTACTTATGTCAGTTACAAAATAGGGGTTTTTTTTTCAGCCAATAGAAAAAAAATAGTTCTTGGTGCCTTTACAAAATAATAAAAGTCATTTGAGGTTTCGAGGGCGCTTATGTCAATTACAAAAAATAGATTTTTATGTCGGCCAATAGAAAAGAAATAACTCTCGGCACTCTTATAAAATAATAAAAGTCATTTGAGGTTTTGGGGGCACTTATGTTGGTTACAAAATAGGGTTTTTTATGTTGGCCAATAGAAAAAGAAAAACTCCCAGCACCTTTATAAAATAATAAAAGTCATTTGAGGTTTCGAGGGTGCTTATGTCAATTACAAAAAATAGATTTTTATGTCAGCCAATAGAAAAGAAATAACTCTCGGCACTCTTATAAAATAATAAAAGTCATTTGAGGTTTTGGGGGCACTTATGTTGGTTACAAAATAGGGTTTTTTATGTTGGCCAATAAAAAAAAATAACTCACAGTGCCCTTATAAATAATAAAAGTCATTTGAGGTTTTGGGGGCACTTATGTTAGTTACAAAATAGGGTTTTTTATGTTGGCCAATAGAAAAACATAACTCTCGGTGCCTTTAAAAAATAACAAAAGTCATTTGAGGTTTTGGGAGCACTTACAAAATAGTGTTTTTTTGTTGGCCAATAGAAAAAAATAATTCCCGGTGCCTTTAAAAAATAGCAAAAGTCATTTGAGGTTTCGGGGGCGCTTATGTCGATTACAAAATTGTGTTTTTTATGTCAGCCAATAGAAAAAATATAGCTCTCGGCGCCTTTATAAAATAATAAAAGTCTTTTGAGGTTTCGGGGCACTTATGTTGGTTACAAAAAAGGGTTTTTTATGTCGGCTAATAGAAAGAAAATAGCACCCGGTGCCCTTATAAAATAATAAAAGTCATTTGATGTTTTGGGGGCGCTTATGTCAATTACAAAAAAGGGTTTTTTATGTCGGCCAATAGAAAAAAATAACTCTTGATGCCATTATAAAATAATAAAAGTCATTTGAGGTTTTGGGGGTGCTTATGTTGGTTACAAAATAAGGTTTTTATTATGTCAGCCAATAGAAAAAAATAACTCTTGTTCCCTTTATAAAATAATAAAAGTCATTTGATGTTTCACAGGTGCTTATGTCGAGGTTACAAAATAGGGTTTTCTTATGTCGGCCAATAGAAAAAATATCTCTTGGCACCCTTATACAATAATAAAAGTCATTTGAGGTTTTGGAGGCACTTATGTTGGTTACAAAATAGGGTTTTTTATGTTGGCCAATAGAAAAAATAACTCCCGATGCCTTTAAAAAATAATAAAAGACATTTGATGTTTCAGGGGCGCTTATGTCGGTTACAAAATAGAGATTTTTATGTTGACAAATAGAAAAACATAGCTTCTGGCACATTTATAAAATAATAGTTGTCTGAGGTTTTGCGGGTGCTAATGTTAGTTACAAAATAGAGTTATTTATGTTGACCGATAGAAAAAAAAAGTTCCAGGTGCCTTTAAAAAACAATAAAAGTCATTTGAGGTTTTGGGGGTGCTTATGTCAGTTACAAAATAGGGTTTTTTATGTTGGCCATAAGAAAAAAATAGCTCCCTAGCACCTTTATAAAATAATAAAAGTCCTTTGATGTTTCACAGGCACTTATGTCGGTTACAAAATAGGGTTATTTAAGTCGGCCAATAGAAAAAATATCTTTTGGTACCCTTATAAAATAATAAAAGTCATTTGAGATTTTCCTTGGCACTTATGTTGGTTACAAATAGGGTATTTTATGTCAGCCAATAGAAAAAAATATTCTCCTGGCCTTTATAAAATAATAAAAGTTGTTTGAGGCTTTAAGGGCGCTTATGTCGGTTACAAAATAAGGTTTTTTATGTCGGCCAATAGAAAAAAATATCTCTTGGTGCCCTTATAAAATAATAAAAGTCATTTGAGGTTTCGGGGGCACTTATGTTGGTTACAAGATAGGGTTTTTTATGTCGGTCAATAGAAAAAAAATAACTCCCAATGCCTTTATAAAATAATAAAAGTCATTTGATGTTTTAGGGGCGCTTATGTCGGTTACAAAATAGGGTTTTTTTATGTCAGCGAATAGAAAAAAATAGCTTCTGGCACCTTTATAAAATAATAAAAGTTGTTTGAGGTTTCACAGGTTCTTATGTCAGTTACAAAATAGGGTTATTTATGTCTACCAATAGAAAAAATAAGCTCTAGGTGCCTTTATAATACAATAAAAGTCATTTGAGGTTTCGGGGGTGCTTATGTCGGTTACAAAATAGGGTTTTTTTATGTTAGCCATTAGAAAAAAAATAGCTCCCAGCACCTTTATAAAATAATAAAAGTCATTTAAGGTTTCAGGGGCGCTTATGTCAGTTACAAAATAAGGTTTTTTATGTCAGCCAATAGAAAAAAAATAACTCCTGATGCCTTTATAAAATAATAAAAGTTGTTTGATGTTTTGGGGGTGCTTATGTTGGTTACAAAATAGGGTTTTTTATGTCAGCTAATAGAACAAAATAGCTTCCGGTGCCTTTATAAAATAATAAATGTTGTTTGAAGTTTCGCGGGGGCTTATGTCAGTTATAAAATAGGGTTATTTATGTCAGCCAATAGAAAAAAAATAGCTCAAGGTTCCTTTATAAAACAATAAAAGTTATTTGAGGTTTCAGGGGTGCTTATGTCGGTTACAAAATAGGGTTTTTTATGTCAGCCATTAGAAAAAAAAAGTTCCTGGTGCCTTTATAAAATAATAAAAGTCATTTGATGTTTCACGGGTGCTTATGTCAGTTACAAAATAGGATTTTTTATATGTCGGCCAATAGAAAAACTATCTCTCAGCGCCCTTATAAAATAATAAAAGTCATCTGAGGTTTTCCATGGTGCTTATCTCAGTTACAAATAGGTTTTTTTATGTCGGCCAATAGAAAATATTAACTCTCCTAGCCTTTATAAAATAATAAAAGTCATTTGAGGTTTCAGGGGCGCTTATGTCAGTTACAAAATAGGGTTTCTTATGTCGGCCAATAGAAAAAATATCTCTCAGCACCCTTGTAAAATAATAAAAGTCATTTGAGGTTTTAGGGGCGCTTATGTCAGTTACAAAATAGGGTGTTTTATGTCAGCCAATAGAAAAAAAATAACTCCCAATGCCTTTATAAAATAAAAAAAGTCATTTGATGTTTTATGTGCGCTTATGTTGGCTACAAAATAGGGTTTTTTATGTCAGTTGATAGAAAAAAATAGCTTCCAGCGCCTTTAGAAAATAATAAAAGTTGTTTGAGGTTTCGTGGTCTCTTATGTCAGTTACAAAATAGGGTTATTTATGTCGGCCAATAGAAAAAAAATAGCTCCAGGTGTCTTTATAAAATAATAAAATTCATTTGAGGTTTCAGGTGTGCTTATGTCGGTTACAAAATAGGGTTTTTTATGTTGGCCATTAGGAAAAAATAGCTCCCGGCAACTTTATAAAATAATAAAAGTTGTTTGATGTTTCACGGGTGCTTATGTCGGTTACAAAATAGGGTTTTTTATATGTTGGCCAATGGAAAAAATATCTCTCAATGCCCTTATAAAATAGTAAAAGTCATTTGAGGTTTTCCGTGGTGCTTATGTCAGTTACAAATAGGGTTTTTTATGTCGGCCAATAGAAAAAATTAACTCTCCTGGCCTTTATAAAATAATAAAAGTCATTTGAGGTTACAAAATAGGGTTTTTTATGCTGGCCATTACAAAAAAATAGCTCCCGGTGCCTTTATAAAATAATAAAAGTTGATTGATGTTTCATGGGTGCTTACGTCGGTTAAAAAATAGGGTTTTTTATACGTCGGCCAATAGAAAAATATCTCTCAACACCCTTAGAAAATAATGAAAGTCATTTGAGGTTTTTTGTGGTGCTTATGTTAGCCAATAGAAAAAATTAACTCTCCTAGCCTTTATAAAATAATAAAAGTTGTTTGAGGTTTCATGGTCACTTATGTTAGTTACAAAATAGGGTTATTTATGTCGGCCAATAGAAAAAAATAGCTCCAGGTGCCTTTATAAAACAATAAAATTCATTTGAGGTTTCGGGTGTGCTTATGTCGGTTACAAAATATTATTTTTTATGATGGCCAATAGAAAAAATATCTCCTGTGCCTTTATATTATAATAAAATTTATTTGAGGTTTCAGGGGCGCTTATGTTAGTTACAAAATAGGGTTTTCTATGTTGACCGATAGAAAAAAAATAACTCCCAGCACCTTTATAAAATAATTAAAGTCATTCGAGGTTTCGGGGGCACTTATGTCGGTTACAAAATAGGGTTTTTTATGTTGGCCAATAGAAAAAAATAGCTCCCAGTGCCTTTATAAAATAATAAAAGTCATTTGAGGTTTCAAGGCGATTATTTCCGTTAAAAAATAGGGTTTTTTATGTCGGCCAATAGAAAAAAATAACTCCAGACACCTTTATAAAATAATAAAAGTCATTTGAGGTTTTGGGGGTGCTTATGCCGGTTACAAAATAGGGTCTTTTATGTCGGCCAATAGAAAAAAATAACTCTTGGTGTCATTATAAAATAATAAAAGTCATTTCAGGTTGCGGGGATGCTTATGTCAATTACAAAATAGGGTTTTTTTGTTGGCCAATACAAAAAAATAACTCCCAGTGCCTTTATAAAATAATAAAAGTCATTTGAGGTTTCGGGGGTGCTTATGTCGGTTACAAAATAGGGTTTTTTATGTCATCCAATAGAAAAAAAAAAGCTCTCGGTGCCTTTATAAAATAATAAAAGTTGTTTGAGGTTTCAGAGGCACTTATGTTGGTTACAAAATAGGGTTTTTTATGTCAGCCAATAAAAAAAATAGCTCTCGATGCCTTTCTAAAATAATAAAAGTCGTTTGAGGTTTCGAGAGTGCTTATGTTGGTTACAAAAAAAGATTTTTTATGTCGGCCAACAGAAACAAATAACTCTCGACACGTTTATAAAATAATAAAATTTGTTTGATGTTTCGGGGGTGCTTATGTCAATTACAAAATAGTGTTTTTTAGGTTGGCCAATAGAAAAAAAATAACTCCCAATGCCTTTATAAAATAATAGAAGTCATTGGAGGTTTCGAGGGTGCTTATGTCAGTTACAAAATAGAGTTTTTTATGTCGGCCAATAAAAAAAATAACTCCTAGTACCTTTATAAAATAATAAGTCATTTGAGGTTTCGGGGGCGCTTATGTCGTTTACAAAATAGGGTTTTTTATGTCAACCAATAGAAAAAAATAACTCCCAGTGCCTTTATAAAATAATAAAAGTCATTTGAGGTTATAGGGGCACTTATGTCAGTTACAAAATAGGGTTTTTTATGTCAGTCAATAGAAAACAAATAAATCCTAGCGCCTTTATTAAATAATAAAAGTCATTTGAGGTTTCGAGGGTGCTTATGTCAATTACAAATAGGGTTTTTTATGTTGGCCAATAGATAAGAATATAATTGAAGGGAATCTACACTATGTTGGGAAAATACATGAAATTATTGAGTTGGATTACCACTCTTTTAGGTTTATTTTTAAGTGTAGATGGTATGAACCATTTGAGAGGACACAAAGACATGATACCCATAGTGGATTATTTTCTATAGATTCCTCATGTTTCCTACTGGAGGATAAGGAGGCTTATGTTTTACCAATTCATTGTGAGCAGGTTTTTCTTTAACTCAAATAAGAAGAGGTAGTGATCATTAATCTATTAAATAAATGGTCTATTGTGAATATATACATGTGTTTATTAATCAATGAAATTGTTATACCATACGTCTAATATATGTATGTCGTTCATGTGCAGGTATTTTTCTATGAAGATATTTTGGACCCGAACTTGATATTTGTCATACATTATGATCCAAGATTAAGGTATGTATTTGATGATGCATTAGTGGATACTAAGCAAAAAAATGATGGCCAACAAAATGAGAGAGAGGGATTAGAGAACATCGAAGAAATTGACATCCATGATGATGTTCAAAGATGGTTATGTTAAGGCACAAGAAGAGAACAATCTAGAGTTAGATGATGTTATGGAAGACAACAATATGGATGGTATAGAAAATGATGATCCAAATACATCTAGTAACAATATAGATGGTCTACAGTCAAATTTCATTGATGATGAAGATGATGCAGGTCAAGATGAGGATGATGATAATATTAAATACTTGAAAGAATATAGGAGCATTAACAATGATACACTAGATGACATTGTAGCAGACAACAATGTTAATGACCAAGACTTCTAAATTTTTAGAATTATTTGCAATCAATGTTTAAAAAAGGATGATTGTTATGGCCTAAACTTTGAAATGCTTTAGTAATGGGTAAGTGCAGGAAGATGGGGGGCCAAAAAGGGGTCTTAAGTGGCCACTTTTTTTTTCTAAAATCAGGAAATACTGGCTTTGGATGAGAAATTGAGCATAGTTACACTCAAAATTTGGAGATGTAACAAAAACAATGTTCATAGTGCTCCGAGTCTACTTTCTAAACTACTATTTTTTTTTGAAAATGGCATAGATTAAGGGGTTCAAAAGAGCGAGCCATAGAAATTGGTGTTGTTTCTATCAATAAAACATAACATCGCATGTTTTGTGGCTCCCTCAAAAGATCAACTTTTTTTGGGTATTTTTAAAATCCCTTTAATGAGAAATTAGCTAATAGCATGTAGTTTATGCCTGATTTTTCTGATAATTTTTTAATGAATATTTGATTTTTTACTAATTTTCAAAGTGGACACATCCTAAAAAATAGAATTTTGGCCGTGCTACCCCTATAAATTTTGAAAACTAATCGAAAATCATTTTTTTATTTTTTTAATATTTGTAGAATGGAGTCTAGTTTCTAAATATGTAATTTTTTTGAAATTTTAATGAATAGTTAATTTACAATGAAAAAAAGACCAAACTGTGGTTTTTGCCCAAAAACAGACACACAAACAAAAGAAATTAAAGATGAAAGGCTTAACATTGTTAAAATGTGAAAAAAATTACATCGTCAGATAGCTAAGAGAAAGCCTAACATTACCCAGGTGTTTGATTTGTTTGACCTTGAAACACGTACAAATCTGAGGGTTAGCACAAGCGAAATTATGTAAAATCTTGAAGAATATGGAAAAACACGTCTGTTACTATTCAAAAGGCACTCCAAGCCTTTGGGTTGGAAATCCAAAGCAAATCCCAAGCCCAAGGCTTGGGATTCCCAAAGCAAGACATAACGTGAGCATGTTATAACGTGCTCATGTTATTCTTTTCTTTGCATTTTTCCTTTTCCACAAAAGTTTGTGTTGTTTTTCATGTTTTAAATAACGCGAGCACGTTGTGTTCAACTTAAAAAAATTAATGTTTAATGCTATTAATCATGTATATATGTATGCCTATATGTATGTATGTATGCCTATATGTATGTATGTATCTATGTATGCCTATATGTATGTATGTATAGTGTCGAGGGTAGAGGAGGGTAGAGATGGGAGTGAGCCAGATAGGGGAGGAGAGGGGTGGATAAGGATTGAGTGATTAAGGTTTAAGGTTAAGGGTTGAGCATTTAGGGATAGGATTTAGAGTTTAGGGATAAGGGATTAGAGTTTAGGACCTTGAGGGATTAGGGTTTAGGGTTGAGGCTTTAGGGATAGCATTTAGGGTTAAGGGTCGAGGGATTAGGGTTAAGGTAGAGTGTTGAGGGTAGAGGGATTAGGGATAGGGTTTAGGGTTGAGGGATTAGGGTTTAAGGTATAGTTTAGTAGTTCTTGTGGATAGAGCCACTAAACAATGGGAGATTATTTGCCTGTTTCATAACAATATACCTCCCCTAAGTGCGGGGTGGATAGCAAGAAACATAGATGTACCCCAATGCAAAGCTTTTCTCATAATGATCATCCTTCTGATTTCAACTGTTAATTACTCACTGTGGATGTACCATACGCAAAGCTTTTCTCATAGTGTGTACACCTATTGGCATAATGAACCCCAAATGGGCCAGAAAAACATGCCATATAACATTACTAACATTAAAAAAGTTCATAGCCATTTTTTTGACATATTCTTGCAACTCAAATATCTTTAAGAGAAGAGTGTCAAAAATGATGGGTTTAACAACCTAAGGCAAAGCAATTTTGTTGGGTTTAGGGATAGGGTTTAGGGTTTAGGGTTGAGGGATTATGGTTTAAGGTATAGTGTTGAGGGTTGAGGGTTTAGGGATAGGGTTTAGGGTTGAGGGATTAGGGTTTAGGGTTGACAGATTAGGGTTTAATGTTGAGAGTTGAGGGTTGAGGGTTGAGGGTTTAGGGATAGGGTTGATGGTCAAGGGATTAGGGTTAAAGTAGAGTGTTGAGGGTAGAGGGATTAGGGATAGGGTTTAGGGTTGAAGGTTTAATGATTGAGGGTTGAGGCTTTAGGGCTGAGGGTTAAAGGATTGGGGTTTAAAATATAGTGTTGAGTGTCGAGGGTTTATGGATAGGTTTTAGGGTTTAATTTTTAAGGGTTAAGGGTTGAGGGATAGTGGTTAGGGTTTAGGGATAAGGGATTAGGGTTTAAGGTATACTATCGAGGGTTGAGGGTTTAGGAATAGGGATAGAGTTTAGGGTTTAGGGATGAGGGATTAGGGTTGAGGGTTGAGGGATTAGGGTTGAGGGTTGAGAGATTAGGGTTTAAGGTATAGTGTCAAGGGTTGAGGGTTTATTGATAGTGTTTAGGGTTGAGGGTTGATGGATTAGGTTTTAGGGTTGATGGATTAGGGTTTAAGGTATAGTGTTGAGGGTTGAGGGTTTAGGGTTTAGGGTTGACGGATTAGTGTTTAATGTTAAGGTTAGGGTTAGAGTGTCAAGGGTAGAGGGATTAGGGATAGAGTTTAGGGTTGAAGGTTTAAGGATTGAGGGTTGAGGGTTTAGGGATGAGGGTTTCAGGCTTAAGATATAGTGTCAAGTGTTGAGGGTATATGGATAGGGTTTAAGTTTTAAGGGTTAAAGGATAGGGATTAGGGTTTAAGGTATAGTGTTGAGGGTTGATGGTTTAGGGATAGGGTTTAGGTTTGAGGGATTAGGGTTTAGGGTTGATGAATTAGGGTTTAATGTTGAGAGTTGAGGGTTGAGGGTTGAGGGTTGAGGGTTTAGGTTTTAGGGTTGAAGTTTTAAGGGTTAAGGGTCAAGGGATCAAAGTTAAGGGTTGAGGGATTAGGGTTTTATGTTGAGGGTTGAGTACATTGAGGTTCGAGGGTTAAGGGTTTTAGGATAGGGTTGAGGGTCGAGGGATTAGGGTTAAAGTAGAGTGTCAAGGGTATACGGATTAGGGATAAGGGATTAGGGTTTAAGGTATAGTATCAAGCCCGTTGAGGGTCTAGGAATAGGGATAGCATTTAGGGTTTAGGGATGAGGGATTAGAGTTGAGGGATGATGGATTAGGGTTGAGGGTTGAGCGATTAGGGTTTAGGGTTGAGGGTTGAGGGATTAGGGTTTAAGGTATACTGTTGAGGGTTTAAGGATAGGGTTTAGGGTTGAGGGATTAGAGTGAAGGGTTGAGGCTTTAGGGTTTAGTGTTTAGGGATAGGATTGAGGGTTGAGGGATTAGGGTTTGACGTTGAGGGTTGAGTACATTGAGGTTCGAGGGTTAAGTTTTTTAGGATAGCGCTGAGGGTCAAGGGTATAAGGATTAGGGATAGGGTTGGAGGGTTTATGGATAAGGGATTAGGGTTTAAGGTATAGTATCGAGCCTGTTGAGGGTCTAGGAATAGGGATAATGTTTAGGGTTTAGGGATGAGGGATTAGAGTTGAGGGATGACGGATTAGGGTTGAGGGTTAAGGGATTAGGGTTTAAGGTATAGTGTTGAGGGTTTAGGGATAGGGTTTACAATTAAGGGATTAGAGTGAAGGGTTAAGGGATTAGGATTTGACATTGAGGGTTGAGGGTTGAGGCTTTAAGGTTTAGGGTTTAGGGATAGGGTTGAGGGTCGAGGGATCAGAGTTAAGGGTTGAGGGATTAGGTTTTGATGTTGAGGGTTGAGGTTCAAGGGTTGAGGGTTTAGGGATAGGGTTGAGGGTTGAGGGTTTAGGGTTGGGGTAGACATAGAGAGGGGAGAGGTAGAGAGGTGAGGGGGAGAGATAAGTGAGATATAGAACATGAGCTAATGGAACTAGAGGTGAGATATTGTAAAGGTGCTATCGAAGGTGAGATAGGCACAAATATTAATGGATCAATCTATAGCAGGACAAAACGCGAGCTAGTAAACAATGGGAGATTATTTGCCTATTTCATAAAAATATACCTCCCCTAAGTGCGGGGTGGACAAAAAGAAACATAGATTTAGGGTTTAGGGATAGGGTTTAGGATTGAGGGTTTAGGGATAGGGTTTACGGTTGAGGGTTTAGGGATAGTGTTGAGGGTTGAGGGTTTAGGGATAGGGTTTAGGGTTGAGGGATTATGGTTTAGGGTTGATGGATTTAGGTTTAATGTTGAGAGTTGAGGGTTTAGGAATAGGGATAGCATTTAGGGTTTAGGGATGAGGGATTAGGGTTGAGGGATTAGGGTTGAGGGTATACAATAAATAAACTAGAATTTAGGCAGGGTTGGCAAAATTTTGTGAATCATCATGGGTTGGAGATTGGAGATTTTGTTGTGTTCAAGTACATATCCAAGTCATATTTTAAGGTTAAGATATTTCAAAGAATAGGGTGTGTGAAAAATATCAATGCTATTCCGCTTATGAATACCAACATTGATACAAATAAAAGATGCCCTTTTTTCTAACAGAATATGCAGTTCAAGTCAACCAATAGGTAGTAAGTTGCTGAATGAATTGGTTTCTGATGGGGAAAACAACAATGATGTTGAATCAATGGAAGAAAATCAAAATTAGGGTTGAGGGTTGAGGGATTAGGGTTGAGGATTGAGGGTTGAGGGATTAGGGTTTAGGGTATAGGGTAGAGGGTAGAGGTTTGAAGGTTGAGAGATAATGTTCAAGGTTGAGTGTCCAAGGTTAAGTGTAAAGGGTATATAGGGTTTAAGGGTTTAAGGTTTGAGGGATTAAGGGTTTAAGAGTTGAGGGATTAGGGTTTAAGGCATAGTGTCGAGTGTAGAGGGTTTAGAGAGAAGGTTTATGGTTAAAGGTTTAAGGGTTGAGGGTTGAGGCTTTAGGGCTGAGGGTTAAGGGATTAGGGTATAAGGTATAGTGTTGAGGGTAGAGGGTTTAGGATTTAAGGTTTGAGGGTTCAGGCCTTAGGGATAGGGTTTAGTGTTTGGTTAAGTGAGACACCTAGATGACTAAGGACAGATGAAGAGGTAGACAAGGAATGACTAAGATACCTAGAGAGGGGAGAGGTAGAGAGGTGAGTGGGAGATAGAGGTGAGAGATAGAGAGGTGAGGAGAGAGATAGAATAAAATGAGAGTGAAGTTGACAACTTGAGGGAAAGATGGGTAAGGAGGAGGGAGAGAGGTGGAGAGGAAGGGAAATATCTAGAGAGCCCTGAGAGATATACAAGTGAGAGACCTACAACCTAGGGAGAGAGGGGTGAGAGAGATAAGGGAGAGATGGGGGTGAGGCAGATAGGGGAGGAGAGAGGTGGATAAGGGTTAAGGGTTTAAGGCTTTAGGCTTTAAGGGTCAAGGGTTTAGGGTGTAAGGGTTAAGGGTTTAAGGGTTGAGGTATTAAGGGTCTAAGGGTTGAGGGATTAGGGTCTAAGGTATAGTGTCGAGTGTTGAACCCTAATCCCTCAACCCTCAACACAATACCTTAAAACCCTAATCCCTCAACCTTGGGGTTTAAGGTATAGTGTCGAGGGTTGAGGGATTAGGCTTCAACCCTTGACACTATACCTTAAACCCTAATCCCTCAACCCTTAGACCCTTAATACCTCAACCCTTAAACCCTCAACCCTTAAACCCTAAACCCTTGACCCTTAAACCCTCAACCCTTATCCACCCCTCTCGTCCCCTATCTGCCTCACTCCCATCTCTCCTCTATCTCTCTCACCCCTCTCTCCCTAGGTTGTAGGTCTCTCACTTGTATATCTCTCAAGGCTCTCTAGATATTTCCATTCCTCTCCACCTGTCTCCCTCCTCCTTACCCATCTTTCCCTCAAGTTGTCAACTTCACTCTCTCATTTTATTCTATCTCTCCCCTCACCTCTCTATCTCTCACTTCTATCTCCCACTCACCTCTATCTCTCCCCTCTCTAAGTTTCTCAGTCACTCCTTGTCTACCTCTCCATCTATCCTTAGCCATCTAGGTATCTCATTTAACCTTAAACCCTAAACCCTATCCCTAAATCCTCAACCCTTAAAACTTAAATCCTAAACCCTATCCCTAAACCCTCAACCCTTGACACTATAGCTTAAACCCTAAACCCTATCTCTAAAGCCTCACCCCTCAACTCTTAAACCTTAAACCCTAAACCCTCTACCCTCGACACTATACCTTAAACCCTAATCCCTTAACCCTCATTCCTAAATCCTCAACCCTCATCCCTTAAACCTTCAACCCTAAACCTTCTACCCTTGATAGTATGCCTTAAACCCTAATCCTTCAACCATTAAACCCTCGACCCTTAAACATTGGGCAAACTTTTACAAAAAAGAAAAAAATGCAAAGAAAACAATAACATGCTCGCGTTATAACGCGCTCACGTTATAGCGCGAGCATGTTATGGTTTTGTGTTGCTGAGCCAAAGGCTTGGCAACACCAAGCCATAACGCGAGCACGCTATAATGTGAGAGTGTTATAACGTGCTCGCGTTATGGCTTTTTAAAATTTTTAAAGAATTTGGCCACTTTTTGCCCCCCCATCTTTGTGCACTTACCCTAAGATTATTTGTGTTGATACAAATTACCTATTGCAATATCCTTAAATTGTTAAATCTTTGGTATGAATTGTTGGTAGAAAAACTAGGGTTACTTGCATGCAATTTCCTTTTCATTGATTTATATTTTGATTGAATGTCAAGGTCTCAACCTAATCCTCATTTTGCACTAAGGAATAACCTTAGGCTTAACTCTACAATGGCCTCAATTCATTGCAAGGAAGTTATGATTGAGGATTTGATGACTACTACATATTTTAATGGTGCAGATGTTTTTCATCATGATGAACATGTTGCACATATGGATATGCAAGACATGAATCTTACTACACAAATACTTATATTAGAGCTTTACGAATTTGAGTAATGATGTTAATTATTCAAACTTGATTGATGTTCTTCATAACTTGTTAATCAATAATCCTTATGTGATGGAAGTATTAAGTGATATAGGTCAAAGGATAAGCTCATCAAGTTCCTTAAATAGTGTGTCTCCTCCCCTTCCTTCACAAGCCTCTTCATCTAGTGTGCCTCCTTCCACATCTTCTCCTACATTAGCCAAGCCACATATTTCTTCTCTTCTCTGTATTGCTTATCAATTTTTCATAGCTCCTATCATTGATCCTCTCATTGTACCTACTTCTCATATTATACCTTCCAGTCATCCCCTGATTGTGTTTAGTTCAAACCCACTACTCATGTTCCCACTTCTAGTGTTGTCATTCCAACTTCATTCTTTGTCCCCCAATCAATCTACACACCATGTATTATCTCATGTTGCCACTTTTACTCCCATTTTAATCATAACTCCTAATGTTCATCCTTCCAACATAGATGTCATCCTTAAAGAATTGATGAGATGCACAGTAAAGTTGATGCATTACTCCTAGTAATCAAAGGATATCATAGGAGAAATATGATGAAAGTAGATTGTTATTGATGCCAAAAAGGTGTTGGTATTGATAGGAGTTGTTTATGGTTTGATATGAATGATAAGAGATGCTCTCATTCGATCAGGATATCGTCATGTTTGTTTCATAATGGATTCTTATGTTCTTGATTCATATTTGATCATGGTGTTATGTTGCATTGAATTGATCATATCCATAGGACTTGTTTGATCAGTTTGTGTACATTCTTGATATTCACAAGACTGTAGGATCAGGATCATCAATCATGATAAGTATGATACAATGCATATGTTTTATGATACAAGGTTGTTGATAAAGTTCATCTTGTCATGCTTGATCAAAGTGGTAAGTTCATCTTTTCTTCATGGTTGATCAGTGTGGTAAGTTCATCTTGACTTGATGGTTAAATCATTCATGGAGTTGTGTGTTGATAGTTCATTCCATTCATAATGATGTTTGGTGATGGTATATGTGGGATATTGTTTGTGACCGAGTCATTGACGCTTGTTAATAACAGATATAAGAGGTTGGCAAGGAGATCAAATGTCATAAAGTATTACTTTATTTTATAAATAGTTGTTGACCTGCAAGTGTAGGTTATTCCACTTGAAGTTACTTGTTGAAGGATTCTTTAAACATTTAAAAAAACTGGCCTCTTCCTTACGAGCATCGTTCATCTCATTTTTAAATGAGTATCATACATTCAAAGGTCCTTATTTTATGGTGGGGAGCATGAATAAGGCATAAAAATAGCCTTACTTTAATTTAGAAACTTTTTTTTCATCTCCTTATGAATCGAATAAAGTGGACTTTATATGCTTAAAAAGTGGGGAGCAAAAGCATTGAATATTTAAATATATAAAAAGCAAAGATTATGGAGGAAACGTGAACAAGCCATTTCATGGCTTTATTTAAATATATAAAGTTTGCTTTCTATCATGTTTTGTTGACTCCCTTTAAATGTCATATTTTATGACATAAATAAAAATGGATTTTATTAGATTTCTAAATGGAGATAATTTTGGTTTAAGGCAGATTTTTTGGAAAGTTTCTATAAAGTGAAATACCTTTTTAAGGGAAAGTTTTTTTTTATAATATTTTTGTGTAGAAGAGTATGAGGGCACAGAATATGAAGAGAACATTTTTTTGAAGAAAATGATTTATTTTCTTTTAGGGGAAGATGGATTGAAATTCATTGATGGAGGACTATGAAAGATTTTTCAATGCATGTAAATTTCTTTATGCAGAGGCAAATGAATAAAAATATTATTGAGTTTTTTTTTATGATCTACTTTTTTGTGAAGATGCTTTGTGCAGAGAAGAGATGTGTTTTGGAATATGAAGGGATTTGAAATTTGAGATGAAGAGATTGGAGATTGGAGAAGACAAAGAGAATGAAGTTTTTATTGAAGATGAAAATCATTCAAGATGAAATAAAAATGATAAAAGAATTTGAAGAATATTTATTGATTTTGTTTACAAATATAGAATGTGATTTTGTAGGGGAAGATGAAATTGAACAAGGCAAAATTGATTAAAGCATACAGAGAGAGTTGAAAAGTTATTTGGAGAAAATATCAATGGAATATGAAAAGTTTTTATTTTCTCTTACATGGATACAGAGAAGATATATATATATATATATATATATATATGTATATATATATATATATGTATATATATATGTATACATATATATATGTATACATACATATACATATACATATACATATATATATATATATATACATACATATACATATACATATATACATACATAAATATATATATATATACATATATATATGTATATGTATATGTTTTTGAAAAGAAGAAAATGAAAGTGAAATTGTAAAAGAAGAGAAGAGTTGAATGTGAAAGGTTATATGATATTTAATGAAATTATAGATGCTTTGATTAATAGTTGGTGTGCAGATGAACATAAATGATGAAGATAATTTTATGATATAGTTGTAATGGATGTGAACAAATATGAAGACAACTTGTATGACACAGATTGAATAAAATCTAGTATGAAGACAATATGCAATTCAATGTGCAGAGATAATCTAAAAAATGTGAATTGATTGAGCATCAGATGCAGGTTGAAGACATACACATGAAAAATTACAAATGCAGTTTGTATTATGCAGAGATGGGATAATGAATTGAATGGAAACAGAGTAACCCTCTGATTTTGTTTATCTTTTCTAATGGTGATTGTGTTTTCTGGTGAGGCACAGTATGCCAGTGAGGCTTATAGGTCAGTGAGACCTTACATTTGTCAGTGAGACACATATTGTAGCCAGTGAGGCATCTTGTAGCCAGTGAGGCTTGTATAGTCAGTAAGACCTATTTGTATGTATTAGGGGTTGGTAATCCTTGAAGTTGGTGCTTCTAAACATTGTAACCAGTGAGGTTTTTGCTTAAGCCAATGAAGTAATTTTGAGAGGTTTCTTACCCTAGGAGGGTTTTCCTCTCGTATAATGTTTTGTGTCTTGGTCTCATATCTTGTGTGTCTTCATGTGTGCATATATTTAATGCCTTCAACATTATAATTATGCATATGTATGTTAATGTCTTTCTCTCTTTTTATCCTATAAGTCAAAAGGTGTAAAAATTGTCAAATTTATACAACACTGATTCACCCCCCCCCCCCTCATTGTTGTCTTGGACTCCAACAATTGGTAACAAAGCACAGGTTCCCTATAAAGGCTTAATTAGCTTGGGTAGGTCCTAGTATTGGAGTACAATGGGTAAGAAGAATAGAAATAAGACCTCATATAGAGAAAAGAAAGATGTTGATCAAAAGATGGTAGAACAAGCCTCAGTTAAGCCTAGCAATGATTTGTTGCATATGTCACCCCTACAAAAGAATGGTTCTACAGTTGAGAATTTTGATAAACAAGAGGACTACTTGTTATCTGAGAAGAATGACAATGATGGAAGTCATTCACATGAAGGAGATGAGATTCAATCAGATTTAGAAGAAGAAGATCACAATCAGGAGTATGATGAACAAGATTGTGAGATTGACATAGAAGGAGAGCTCATATGTGCTTTGCATGAACTCAAGAAATATAAAAAGGAGAATCACAAATTAAAGGTGTAACTTAATTAGGAAAAAGACTTAAAAGACAAAGTTCTTTCAGACCTTGAAGATGCTAGAAATTGGGTTATAGATTTGAGAAATCACATAAGTGTATTAGATAAATTAGTTATCAATCTGAAGACAAAAATTAAGGAAGCTAAGAGAATAGCTAATGGATTAAAATCTGACCTTAAGGTTAAGAGAATTGAAAATCTAAAATTAGAGGGTGAAATTATTAATATGAGAAAAAAATATGAAGGTCTCAAGATTTTGTCCAAGAAATATCAGGAGTTTAAAGATAGCTCAAACAAGTTACATGAAATGCCGGGTAAACAGAAGCATCATCTAAACACAACTAGTTTAGTATATAAAAAAGGAGAGTGTTCCAAAGCTAGAGAGACTCCCACAAGAAAAATTGATTTAAATCATCATGTTGCTGCTCCTAAATGTAAAAATAAGTGTGAAGCTAAGGAGATGACCAAAGATGAATTTGTAAAAATGCACAATCAAAGAAGAAAGTTCAGAAGAAATATTCCTGCAAGACAAGCATATATGTACAGGTATAATTATTCATTTAATGGATATTGTTATACTTGTAATCATTTTGGGCACAAAGCAGTTAATTGCATAAGAAGTCAATTTGCTTCAATAAGAAATACTAATCTTGTATGTTTCAAGTGCAACTCTCTTGGTCACATACAAAGAAATTGTAAAATGCATAGAAGATATGATCCTGCATAGAAGCATAACATAAATGCTCAAAGGATGTCAAAAAGGTATTATCAATCATTTGATTATGATTACAGTATAATTTGTTATAATTGCAACTCTCTTGGTCCTAAAGCACATAGTTGTAGAAATACATCACCAGATTTGAAAAGGTTGAAAAGGACAGAAGTTGAAAAAGTTTGGAGGAAGAAAGAACCTGTGAAAGTTTGGAGATTGAAACAAAGACAAAAGAGTATAGATTCTAAACTTGTGCATCTTACACAAGTTACATCATTAGTGGCATAACATATGGCATGAAGTTAGGGGGAGTTGTTCTTGATATATCAATTATCCCCAATAACATTCAGGAGGAGATCATTTGATGGTTGTTAACATGATGATCTTTGTTTTGTTTATTATGATTTTGAATTGATGTTTGATAATGGTTGCTAAGATGTTATTCATACCAGTCTTGTGAAATGAAGTTCTTAATGGTGTTGATAACTATATTGTTCTTTAGTCGTTGACGGTGATACAGGTGATCAATGGTTCACATTACAAACAAGATAAGATGTTCAGGGATTCAGTTCACAAAGAGTTTGATGATATTATTTTGTTTATATGATGATGTTGCAGTTCAAAGTGTCTTTGATATGTTTGTAAAAATGTGAAGTGTTGTTGCAAAAAGAACTTGATGGTGCATTTAGTCGCTGAGGAAGTTGAAGATAGAACAAGCTAATTCACAGCATGTGTCTCTGCATTTGGATTTGCAAAGATGTGCAAGGATAGAGATTTCAGGATAAGTTTAGAACAACAAATTGTGAAAGTGTTCAGAACCTTCAATTTTTGAAAAGACTAGTGCTATCAAAGATTTCTTGTAAGTGGTACCTCAATTTTTTTGGGTTGACATGAAGATAACAAGACACTAGGAGTCTATGTCTTCAAACTCCTCATTATGCAATGTGATTGTAATTGGTATGATCAAGCTATAACTTCTTTCAGTGGAGTTGTTCTCAGGGGGAGTTATTTTTCAGCCTTTGTCATCAGATGTCAAAAAGGGGGAGAAACAAAAATTGCATCATGAAGTTTTTCCATCAATGACAAAGGGGGAGATTGATGAAAGTAGATTGTCATTGATGTAAAAAAGGTGTTGCTATTGATAGGAGTTGTTTATGGTTTGATATGATTGATAAGAGATACTCTCATTTGATCAGGATATCGCCATGTTTGTTTTAGAACAGATTCTTATGTTCTTGATTCATATTTGATCATGATGTTATGTTGCATTGAATTGATCATATCCACATGACTTGTTTGATCAGTTTGTGTACATTCTTGATATTCACAAGACTACAGGATGAGGATCATCAACCAAGATAAGTATGATACAATACATATGTTTTATGATACAAGGTTGCTAATAAAGTTCATCTTGTCATGCTTGATCAGAGTGGTAAGTTCATCTTGTCTTCATGCTTGATTAGTGTGGTAAGTTCATCTTG
This sequence comes from Cunninghamia lanceolata, assembly GCA_027924645.1. NCBI lineage: Eukaryota > Viridiplantae > Streptophyta > Pinopsida > Cupressales > Cupressaceae > Cunninghamia > Cunninghamia lanceolata. The sequence goes on along the minus strand of BSBN01000112.1, from coordinate 14,888,342 downwards.
ACTTGATGGTTAAATCATTCATGGAGTTGTGTGTTGATAGTTCATTCCATTCATAATGATGTTTGGAGATGGTATATGTGGGATATTGTTTGTGACGGAGACATTGAGGCTTGCTAATAACACATATAAGAGGTTGACAAGGAGATCAAATGTCATAAAGTATGACTTTATTTTATAAATGGTTGTTGACCTGCAAGTGCAAGTTATTCCATTTGAAGTTACCTATTGAAGGATTTTTTAAACATTTAAAAAAACTGGCCCTTTCCTTATGAGCATCATTCATCTCATTTTTAAATGAGTATCATATATTCAAAGGTTCTTATTTTATAGTGGGGAGCACGAATAAGGCATAAAAATAGCCTTACTTTAATTTAGAAACTTTGATTTTTTTTCATCTACTTATGAATCGAATAAAGTGGACTTTATATGTTTAAAAAGTGGGGAGCAAAATCACTGAATATTTAAATATATAAAAAGCAAAGATTATGGAGGAAACGTGAACAAGCCATTTCATGGCTTTATTTAAATATATAAAGTTTGCTTTTTATCCTATTTTGTTGAACCCCTTTAAATTTCATATTTTATGACATAAATAAAAATGGATTTTATTAGATTTTTAAATGGAGATAATTTTGGTTTAAGGAAGATTTTTTGCAAAGTTTCTATAAAGTGAAATACTTTTTTAAGGGAAAGTTTTTTTTGATAATCTTTTTGTGAAGAAGAGGATGAGGGCACAAATATGAAGAGAACATTTTTTTTGAAGAAAATGATTTATTTTCTTTTAGGGGAAGATGGATTGAAATTCATTAATGGGGGAATATGAAAGATTTTTCATTGCATGTTAATTTTTTTGTGCAGAGGCAAATGAATCAAAATATTATTTAGGCTTTTTTTATGATCTATTTTTTTGTGAAGATGTTTTGTGTAGAGAAGATATGTGTTTTGGAATATGAAGGGATTGGAAATTGGAGATGAAGAGATTGGAGATTGGAGATTGGAGATTGGAGAAGACAAAGAGAATGAAGTTTTTATTGAAGATGAAAATCATTCAAGATGAAATAAAAATGATAAAAGAATTTGAAGAATATTTATTGATTTTGTTTGGAAATAGAGAATGTGATTTTGTAGGGGAAGATGAAATTGAATAGGGAAAAACTGATTAAAGTATACAGAGAGAGTTGAAAAGTTATTCAGAGAAAATATCGATCAAATATGAAAAGTTTTTATTTTCTCTTACATGGATACAAAGAAGAAATATATATATGTTTTTATTTTTGCAGGTGGAATATATTTTTGAAAAGAAGAAAATGAAAGTGAAATTGTAAAAGCAGAGAAGAGTTGAATGTGAAAGGTTATATGATATTTAATGACATTATAGATGCTTTGATTAATAGTTGGTGTGTAGATGAACATAAATGATGAAGATAATTTGATGATATAATTTTAATGGATGTGAACTAGTATGAAGACAACTTGTATGACACAGATTGAATAAAATCAAGTATCAAGACAATATACATTTGAATATGCAAAGATAATCTAAATAAGGTGAATTGATTGAGCATCAAATGCAAGCTGAAGACATACACATGGAGAAATTACAAATGGATTTTATATTATGCAGAGATGGGATAATGAATTGAATGGAAACAGAGTAACCCTCTGATTTTGTTTATCTTTTCTAATGGTGATTATGTTTGCTAGTGAGGCACAGTATGCCAGTGAGGCTTAAAGGTCAGTGAGACCTTACATTTGTCAGTGAAACACATATTGTAGCTAGTGAGGCATCTTGTAGCCAGTGAGGCTTGTATGGTCAGTGAGACCTATTTGTATGTATTAGGGGTTGGTGCTCCTTGAAGTTGGTGCTTCTAAACATTGTAACCAGTGAGTTTTTTGTTTAAGCCAGTGAGGCAAGTTTGAGAGATTTTTCTACCCCAAGAGGGTTTTCCTCTTGTATAATCTTTTGTGTCTTGGTCTCATATCTTGTGTGTCTTCATGTGTGCATATATTTAATGCCTTCAACATTATAATTGTGCTTTTGTATGTTAATGTCTTTCTCTCTTTTTATCCTGTAAGTCAAAAGGTGTTAAAACTATAAAATTTATACAACACTGATTCACCCCCCCTCTCAGTGTTGTCCTGGACTCCAACAAAATCAAGTATAATCCACTTTCATTTGAGTTATTTCTTATCCATTTCTAGTTTGTTTGGTGGCCCATAGTTTTGTAATGTATAGTGGTGAAGGGGACCATATGACACAATTGGGAGTTTGTTTTGATTATGTTTATGGTGATAAACTTTTTACAAAGCTCTTCCCTAGAAACTAAAAGGATTATGCAATTGAATGGCTTTATTCTCTTCCTCATAGTTATATTCATTCCTTCAATGATTTGGCGAATACTTTTGTACACAACTTTAATGTCAATATTGGTTTTATTGGTACTCAAATTTGCAATTTATAAAACCCTAAAGATATGCCAAATCTTATGATTAGGTTTTATATGTGAATTTGGCCAACTAACAGAATTGATCAGATTAATCAAAATTATCTGCACTTTAGGCTTTGTTGAAGCCTAGGTGGGTGTTACCTTCTTTCACCAATGACAATTTACTTTCAAGTTTGTTGGTGACTTCAGAATAGATTAAGGAGCTCATGTAATTTTGTCAATTAAATCATCCACTTCACTTAGCCCAATCTGTCATATGATTTGGATTAATGTTTTCTATAAATCTTTAAACCCTACTCCTAAAACAGGAAAACAAAATTGGATTTTGAAAATATATACAAGGGAATGATTTTCAAAATAGAATGACCGGTGCCTGCCTTTGGGTTATAGAGTTTTCACTCTAAGAAGAATATGTGCTTCCCTTTTAGCCACAACTCAGTTTGCTTGGTAGTTCTAGGTCTATGACTTGCATAGACATGCAAATATGTAGGTTATCAAGTTCTTCTTTAACAATCCAATTTAACTTTCCAAAGTTACTGCGATTCACATATAGGATTTTAATCCTTGCTTGAAGGAGCCCAATAAACAAACCACACAAGAAACATCAAATGTGTTCTAACAAATCAACAATATACTTGATAGGTTTATTTCAATAACAAAAAAAATGTAAATTGGAGACAACCAGATAAATTATTAGCAATCCAATTCAACAAACAAATGAGAACCAAAAGTTGAACACCAGATAATAGCATCTTTTATATTGATTTACTTCAAAGTACAGGCAGTGCAATGTTTCTTTCAAATAATCAAAATCCCAGATAGATCATGAGCCATAAGGTCTTAGTTTCCTTTTATAAAGGAAGCAACAAGCTGTAGACCTTTGACATTCAAAATGGCTCTTTTTATTCTGAACCCTTGATATTACAATATTTGCCTTTTATAAGTCCAATTTAGATTTTCAAATATACTTGAATACATTTTGAAAACATGAAGAAAATATGAAGAGACAAAAGGAGAACGTTCAAGATGTGGTGGTGCTATTTAACACCAGTATATGACTCATTGCTCTTCTGTACCTAAACCTATGCTCTTGATGATTCATCTCTAAGATATTTCTCCTCCCATTTATATATTGTAAAATCACCAAGCCATTGGTAAGCCTGAATCTAAAGCAAGTTCTCTTGGTGATCTTTCCATCTTTTATCAAGGAAAACTCTGACATCCATCACAAATTTTCCATGCCCAGCATCCAAGGCAATTATTCAGTCCAATATCATGTTGAAACTGAGAATTCTAACATCTCCATCCTTCTTCAAAAAATCCATAACTTGGAATACTGTTCGGTTGAATTCCATCTTCCATGTGTCAAGACTTTTGATTTTCTCTTCTTCTGTCAGTATGAATGGAATAAATTTATGATTGAATGTAGTAAAACATTCAACCTTTTCTTACATCATCTAGCTTTCCCCATTCACATATTGGTATTCATAAATGATCATTTTGACCATTTTCTCAGTGAGCTTCAAAGCTGTAGGGGCATCATGATTCCTTTGCACTACTAAGCACATTGTAACCAAAGTGTGATGATAGGGTTGCCATTTTTTAAACAACAAATCTAAAACATAAAAGTTTATCTTCAATTGCTTAATGGCTTGAGATAAAGAAGAGTAGCAATCATGCACACTCCCAAGCTTATCCACAACTAATTTTACTCTATGCTCCAAAATTTTCTCAAAAATTTCAAAAACTTTCATCTTTGCCTCATTCTTTGTCATTTCATTTTGTTTATTCAAACTTTCAATTTCCTTCTCAAATTTCAATCTTATTGCATTAAATTCTTCACTAGACATTGTGACATCACTGGTTGTTTGTGGCATAGGGGGATGATAGGGTACAATGGCTTGACCTTGAGAAGAATTCATAGCTTGCAATTGTTTCTTTAATTTCACATTTTCAAAATACAATTTGTTTACTTCATCATTCATTACTTTCTGATTTTGCCCATAATTTGTTAGCCTTTGTTCTAACCTCTTCACAACAGCATGAGTAGACATAGCATTATGAACATTGAGAGCAGCTGCTTCTATTGCTGATGTATCTTGTATATTCTTTACCACAACTATACCCCAGACTGCAAGGGTCTCTGTCTTTGGATTAGAACCACATCCACTTATGCCATCTTCATAATAAAATTCTAAAACAAGTTGTAGATCATCCTAACTTCTAACTTGGTCAAGCAAAAATACGTTTTTCAATTCATGTCCAGGGATGATGAGCATATTACTTTTCAAGACCATTTGTCTTGCCTCCTCTAGACTCACATCAATTTCATCTACTTTCAAATCTTTCAAAGTTTGTGTAATGATTCGATCATGTTGTGCTATTTATTACCACTTTTTCATTATTCTTTCATTTTCATTTTCAACCAAAAATCCTTAAACTCTAGAGTTTTGATGAAGTCATCATCTTCTATGAACCTCATGGATGCTATAATCCTTTAGCCTCCTCCAACTTTGGTTCATCTTGGGTTTTCTCACCCTTCCTAGCCTCAAGCTTATGTGCATCAGTGGGTAGACCAACCAATGGTTGATCAACTTCTTGCTCATCTCCCATGTGCCTCAAGATGTTAGCCACCTCATCAGTATCCCCCACATCTTTAGTAATTTCATAGGGGACAAGTGGAGATACCTCTTCTGTCCTCTGCTTCTTTGTTGGTGGTGATTCTGGGGCTTGTGGATCTTGCACTAACAAAACATTAGGAGCAGACTCATGAATCTCAATCCCTACAGACCTTTTCACTAGAAGTTTAGTAGCCTTAGGACGCTGCTTCTCAGATTTACCATAAATACTTTCAAACTTATCAATGATTGCATCAATTCTCTTTAGAGGGTCATTTTCTTCAACAAAGAATCCAAGAAATAGGGGATTCTAATTTTTCTTTTCATCTTCAATATTTTTCAAGATATCCCATTTTCTCTTCCTACTATATACCTCATCAAAAGTGACAAGATTTCTTATCACATCCTCATCAAACATGACATGATGGGATATGGCCATTTTAGTCAAAAGTTATTGTCTCAGTAGATTCATATGACCCTCAAGGTCACAGTTCCTCTCAATGCCCAATTTCAAAGAATATTTCACCTTTAAAAAGGCTTGCAAATTTTCAAGAATGTCAAAGCTAATAGACCAATCACAAAAAAATGTAGCATCAGGTAGAAATGATCCTTTCTTTTGTCTTTTCATTACCTCCTTTTCCATCCACATCATTTTCCACATAAACTCTATGAATACAATTATGTTTGATACAAATTTTGGCAATATGTGAGGTGGCTGGGGGCAACCATACACTCTAATTATAGTATGATCTGACTTAAAAAACCAATCAGCAAAATTACGGTTGTGGCCCTACTCTAGTTTGTGTACAAGAGGCCTCAACATTACCATGACTTCCTTAATCAACCTAGGAAACTAAATACCAAGAGAATTCAATATCTTGATAACAAAAAAATCATGAAATACAATGTAGTCATTATTCTGGCAACAGGAATCCCACTTATAACACCAATACTAAGTTGACAATCTTTGTCCTTTCTCATCAACCATACTCAGATCTATTTTTCTTGAACATCTCCCTCTGTTCTAATACAAAGTCAAGTGACACAATAAAGAATAGAATATGAAATCTAAGGGTTGCTTGTTCTCCTTTACACACAAGAATCCTTCATGCAGTTTTTTCTCAATATGAGATGCAAATTTGTATTCATTGTTCACCTTTGGATGTTGTATTTTCATAGCCATCATAATTAAGCTAGTTGGCATTCTTCCTTGTGTATCAATTCCCAAGACCTGGCACAGTGCAAAATAGGTTCTCTTGAAATATACAACAAATTCTTCCACAGGGAAAGGCTCAATAACATTTGATGGAATCTCATTTTTTTCTGTTGTTGGCCCCCCTTCTCATATATATTAGCAATTCATCTCTCCTAAGTGTTTTCCTCAGGCTTGTGTACTCTCTTCCAAATCTCTCCAAATCCACTTGAGTGAGAGCTTGCTTGTTCAACATAAAATAGTCAAAAATTACATTCCTATCTACTGTCACCAATGTCAATCCATTTGGCATTCTGATTATTTTAGTGGAAGGATGGTAATATTGTGCTAGTGCCCTAATCAATTCCACATCCAAAAATACAATGGCACCACCAAATTTGCCAAATCCAATTTCCATGGATTTCCCACTAGTCCCTCGCCATACTTTTTTGCATAAAAATACCAAAATAAATTCCACCCGGAGATAGGGATTGTAGCATCTTGACACCCTTTTTGTTGTGTCTCTGAACAACTTCTTTGGACCCTTGTCTATGGACTGAGGCAATACTTCTAGTAGAGATTGTTAAAGTGGTCTTTTCTTGGGAACTATAGGCTCATTACCTTTACTAGTAGACTCAGACCTCTTGGATGCCATGTTTAATGACTTGAACAGGCTAGGGTTTTTCAAAATTCAACTTATTATACCAGCAACTAAAAAATAGAGTGAAATATATGCCAACTTCTAATCAGAGAGTGCAGGAATGAACTTACCTGGTCAATTGTAGTTTGTAGGAAACACACTGAGCCGAGTTACACCTTCTCCAAGTTACATCTAAATTCTTTGAAATGAGCAAATACCAAGAAATCTTTGAATCTTATTCAGCCAAGGAGTTCATCATATCACCATTACTCTAGTTCATGCCACGATATCATGGAATCTCATCATTCAATTCCTTTCAAATATTGGCCATTGATTTGATTTGATCTAACAACTGGGTATGCATATCAAGATTTGACAACAATTCTCGATAACTGTGACCCCGCATTGAATGTGCTTGCCATTTATTTCTTTTATCATATTGCCGTAATGCTCACCCCGACTGGCTACAGGATAGCAGGATCTTATAGCCACTACACTTCTATTACTTGATGTCCTTCTGTTTACTGCCCACCCGCAAATGTTATGAATGACCATTGCGAGATGACGGGGCAAAAACCCATTACATTCTCCTCTTTCTTCTCTACTGCGGGCCTCAGTTGAAACCCTTCTGGGGAAGAGGTAAGTGATACCTCTTGATGTTACTACTGCAATGCCACTGGTTACTTTTCAAGCCTCTGTGGGACTGCAGGAAGAGACTATCTACACCAGAACACCGCCAAGCTACAAGCGTGAGATGAACAGTCCACGGGGTAGCGATAGCTTCTTCATATCAGCCGCTTCCTACCGTCAAGATGCAACCTATTCTTTTATGCTCTATGGGAATGCGGTATGTACCATATTTCATTCCTCTTGTTCCTGCATAACCGTAAAAGATATTTAATTAACCTGTGGGACAGCGGTAATATACACAAACACTCATATAGTAAAAGCTAGTCAAGATTGTTTCACAATGGCCATGATATATATTCCAGAGACTAGATGTTAGAGAATTTTGGTGAAATAAGAGGTTCCAAGATAGATTGAAGGAAAAGGAGAGCATCAAACCAAATAGGATCAAGCAAGTTTAGGGAGGTTATTAGTTAGTTGATTAAACTAGGTTATTTAATCAACTAATGATTGAGGAGGATTTTAGGATAAATTAAATAAATATTATGTATTTATTTAATTGTGGGGGAATGTTGGGGGTGATTGATTTAATTAAATAAATGTGGATTCATTTAATTAAGGATGAGAGTTTAAAGGAAGGGTTAATTAGATTAGTTAATCAATTAAATAAATTATCATAAATTATTTAATTAATGTCAAAAGAACGGTTAGATTTATTAATTAAATAGCGTGACTTATTAAATTGATATTAGGAGGAATGATCAAAGTGGTTAATTAAATAAATAGGATTTATTTAATTAACATTGTAAGAGGAGATGTGGGATAGATTTGGTGTGATGTTAGGCCATGGTAAGATTTAGGTGTCTACATTTCTAACAGTGCATTAGTTTTTGGGTCGATGAATAATGATCACAATTTATCTTTTGTAATTTTTTCCTTCACCATATCATGAGACAATTCTGAGGAACAAAATTGATGACAAATTTCTCTATGGGTTGCCCATGTATTTATTTTCCTTCACTAAGATAGATTGAAGGAATAGGATACCATCAAACAAGGATCAAATGAGTCTAATCATGATTATGTTATTGGATTTCAAACTTTGTCAACAAAGATATACTATCAAATTCCAATTTTTGAATTGCAAAGAATATTTGTTAAGGGCTTATTACCTACTATCCAAGCTGAGACAATGTACCTAAATAACTATTATTCTTTAATGGATTTGTGTGTAAATGTAAGAAACATTGAATTGAAACTTCTTAAGTCTAATGAACTTAAATATGGATCTCATCCTTCAATAATTCCCCTAAGCCCTAACCCATAACCCATAAACCCTAAACCTGAGAAACTCTAAACCCCTAAATCCTAAACCGCAAACCCCTAAACACTAAACCCAAGCAACCCTAAACCTCTATCTCCCTATCTCCCAATCTCGATCGTTCCTCTACCTCTCAATATCTCTCCCTATGTCTCTGGCCATGTCCCTCACTCTTTATATCTCCCTATTGGTCCTCTCTCTCTAAACACTAAACCCTAAACCTCTAAAATGGCCTTAACCCCTAAACTCTAAATCATGCCCCTAAACCTTAACCCCTAAACCCTAAACCTGAGAAAGCCTAAACCCTAAACCCTAAGTAATGCCCCTAAACCCTAAATAATGCCCCTAAAACTTAACCCCTAAACCCTAAACCCAAGCAACCCTAAACCCCTATCTCCCCATCTCTCCCTTATCTCCCTCTCTCTCTATGTGTCCCTTTATCAACTAAGCAAATGGAAACAAGAAAACTAGGACATTAAAAGAGGTATGAGGATATAAATTGGCAGGATGAAATGGAAACAAGAAAGAACTAAAGTTCATTGGATGGGAAGAATGATGAGAGGAGAGGTCGAAAATAGTAAAATAGGGAAAATTTGGTGGGATCTAGAGAGAGAGAGAGAGAGTCCTAGTTTTCTTGTTCATTTCCTTCATCAATAAAGGAGAGGGAGAATTAATAGAAGGGATAGATAGGAAGATATAGGAATAATAGGGGGAGAGAGGCAAGAGATAGAGAGATAGGGAGAGATAGCTAGGTAGAGAGAGATAGAGAGGAGATAGATAGGGAGAGATAGGGCGATAGAATAGAGTGACTAGAGATATGTCTAGAGAGATAGGGAGATAAAGGAATAATATGGGAAAAAGAGGCAAGAGATAGGGAGAAATAGATAGGTAGAGAGAGAGGAGATATATTGGGAGAGATAGAGGTGATAGAGGGAGAGATAGGGAGATAGAGAGTGAATCAAATGTCTAGAGAGATAGGGAGAGAGATTGAGAGGTAGAGGGATAGGGAGAGATAGGGAGATAGAGGTTTAGGGTTGCTCAGGTTTAGGGTTTAGGGGTTATGGGTTACGGGTTAAGGGCATTATTTAGGGTTAAGGGATTTAGAGAGAGAGAGACTTCTTTTGACATGCAATCATAAACCCTGAATAATGCCCCTAAACCCTAAACCTAAGCAACCCTAAACCTCTATACCTTAAATAATGCCCTTAAACCCTAAACCCTAACCCCTAACCCCTAAAACATATATAAACCCTAAATAAAGCCCCTAAGGCCTAACCTGTAACCCATAAACCCTAAACCTAAGAAATCCTAAACCCCTAAATCCTAAACCCTAAACCCTAAACCCTAAACACTAAACCCAAACAATCCTAAACCTCTATCTCCCTATCTCCCAGCTATCTCTATCATTCCTCTACCTCTCAATGTCCCTCACTCTCTATATCCCTATCTCTTCTGGCTATGTCTCTGGCCATGTACCTCACTCTCTATATCTCCCTATTGGTTCTCTCTCTCTCTAAACACTAAACTCTAAACCTCTAAACACTAAACTGTAAACCCTAAATAATTCTCCTAAACCTTAACCCCTAACCCCTAAACCCTAAACCCAAGAAACCCTAAACCCCTATCTCCCTATCTCTATCATCTCTCTACCTCTCAATCCTTCTCCCTATCTCTCCAGATATCTCACTCACTCTCTATCTCCCTATCTATCTCCTCTCTCTTTGTCTCTATCTAGCTATCTCCAAACCTAATCAACCCTAAACCCCAAACCCCTAAACCCTAAATCCAAGAAACTCTAAACCTCTATCTCCCTATCTCTCCCCTATCTCCCTATCTCTATCATCCCTCTACCTCTCAATCTCTCTCCCTATGTCCCTGGCCATGTGCCTCACTCTCTATCTCTGTATCTCTCTCCATAGTCTCCTCTATATCTCCATATCATTCCTCTCTCTCTATAAACCCTAAACCCTAAACCTGTAAACATGAACCCCTAAACAATATACCCTAAACCCTAAATAATGCCCCTAAACCCTAACCCCTAACCCCTAAACCCAAGAAACCATAAACCCCTAAACCCTAAACCACAAACCCAAGTAACCCTAAACCTCTATCTCCCTATCTCTCCCCTCTCTCTCTATCACCTTTGTCCCTCTACATTTCAATATCTCTCCCTATGTCTCTTGCCATGTCCCTCACTCTCTATCTCCCTATCTCTCCCCTCGGTCTCCTCTATATCTCCCTATTGGTCCTCTATCTCTCTCTAAACCCTAAACCCTAAACCTCTAAACCTTAACCCCTAGCCCCAAAACCATAAACCCTAAACCCTAAATAATACTCCTAAACCCAAGTAACCATAAGTTAGGTGCTAAATCAAGCATTAAATAAGGCACTAAATCAGGCACTAAATCAGGCGCTAAATAAGGTGCTAAATCAGGCACTAAATTAGGCATTAAAGTGGGCACTAAATTAGGTGCTAAATTAGGCACTAGTTGGCACCTAATTTAGTACCTACTTGTTCTTATCAGCACAAAAAATACCAAAAATAGTGCCATCCTGATAAATAGCACTGACTTTTTCAAAATATTCGAGAAAAATACATTAAAATAGTGGTTAAATCATATCATCCCTCTACATGGTGGAAAGACGTTGCTCCTCATCAATGTTACATGTTGATAAGTTTCTTACACCATTTCAAAACTTTTAGTGAAGTTGCAATAATGATTGAGATAGGTTCAAGGATGCACATAGGATGAGGTGTCTTCATAATGAGAGATGGAACTAAAAACTTAATGCCTCTACCTGTGTCACCAAGAACTGTAGAGTAAAAGACTGTACGTTTTGTTTTAAGTGGCAATGCACATCTGCGGGTTAGAGTTCAGTGTCTATGAATGTTTCTAAGAGTGGCTACAAGGGTTTCATTTTACTAGAGCTGCGGAGCTTGCCAAGTGTTGAGCCCCTATTTTGAGCTGCAATTGGTTTCTAAGTTATAACTTTAATGTGGAGCGTGCCACGTAGCAGAGGGTGTTTGTAGTATGTTTTAATTTACAAACCACGGAAGGTGCCACGTGTCATATGCGGAGGCACTCCCTAAATGTTTCAATAGGAGAGCAGAAGGCGCCATGTGTCTTTTGTGGTAGTTGTGGAGCTTGCCAAGTGTCAGTTTCTGCATATCTGTTTCTATATTTTGTTGCTATGTAAAGGATGGTGGTGGGCCCAATCTAGAGTCTCAAGTGCTACGGAATGCTCCACATGGTGAAATGTAGCACTAATGATAAAAGTCTTTGCCCCTTTTCTCTGGTAATACTAAATGTTTCTTTAGTGATGTGAAGCCCGACATGTGTCAACCTCTGTGTGACTCTCAAAAGGATTCTAATGTTAGTCGTTGTTGCAGAAGCCATGACGTACCAGTTAGTTGTTGTTGCGGAAGCTGCCACCTGTCCCTTTTGAAAGCTAAATGATGCGGAGAGTTGTGGGTCCCATTTCTAATGTATTTAAAGCTTCAGAGCTATGGATCATGATAGTTGTCACAGGTGGAGTTCCCCCCAATACAAAGACACAGTTAAAGTATCAAAGCTGCAGATAAGGACACGTATTGTTTCTAGTTGTTGCGGAAGCTGCCAAGTGTCATTTTCCTGTTTCTTCCTGAGAGATGAAAGAGTTTCAAGTGATGCACGCAGACACTGCCATCTGTTGCTGAGTTTTAAGTTTCAAATATGCAGAAGCTGCCAAGTGTCTTTTCCTTATAAGAAGAGGAGCGCCACATATATTTTGTTACAGCCAATGGGTCACCAGGAGGGAGTAATAGTTAAAGATCTGAAGGATCTTTTCTGTCAGACACTTCTAGTTAGCTCCAGTTCGGTTAGGCCATTGGGATTCGATTGTGCAGACAATCTAGAGTTGATCTTGTGCTATAAATATGTAACTTTTGTAATGTGCTAGAGGAGGTTTTTTTTTTGTTTTGAAGTTAGAGTTCTAGAGACACATTCAGAGTTCTACATTTCTACAGATCAGAGAGTTGGAGTAGTAGACTCAGATTTCTTTCTTTTTGCCTTTACAGTTATTTCTTTATGAGAATGTAATAGTCATTTTGTGTAGCAACTTTTGCCTCTGTAACGGATCATTCAAATAAAGAGATGTGTTCTGTGCATATTGGTTATCTCTATTTCTTGCTTTTTGATTTCTCTGTTTCTTTGCCTCTGTTTAATATGTTTTAAAACTGAGTTTTAATCATGCATATTGTGCTCTTTAAATCTAGTTAAACCTTTCAAAGTTAACACTATGCAAATAATTGTTTCAAATCTGGCGGATCATCATAGATTAGGCATTTGTTTTCTGCAAATATGGTTTCCTTCTGACCTTTTCTCAAACCCCATTGAAGAATGGAAGAGCTAACTTCCCTAAAATCTAGAGGTTGTTTCTAAGAAGCATTCTCACATCTCAGAAACATCCCATGTTGTTGCTGGATTACACCCACAGATTTATGCATCAACATTACATTGTTGATAGTCCAATAGGAGCACATGATACTTCACCTAACTATTTGAATGACAAGGACAAACTTTTAGTTCAACAAGATTCATCTTAGGCCAAGAAAAAACAAAAGAACAGGCATCAACTGTGCCTAAAAATGGTCAACATCTTTCCATGGATGGGTGTGGGAAATCCACTACAACTTATGAAACATCTCAGCTTCCCCATCCTATCCTAGATACACACAATGAAGAAGGAAGCCATGAAGATTGGAAAGTGGTGCAAAAGAAAAATAAAGTTCCCCACAAAGGCGATGATGCCTGACACAATATCCACCTATGTTCTCATTCAAAAAATAGTGTTAATACTTCCAAACTAAATTAGATAGTTTATGACATGATCCTTAAATATAGGATCCTTATGCATGCACCCTTGTTTAAAGGTCTATGAATTGTGTTGGCCCTCGTTTTTGGAGCTGCCCAAAACATGTTAATTTGGATTTTCATTTTTAGTTTAATGGGAGTGACCCCCTAAGGTAAGGGGTCACAATTTATTGATTAAAAAAAACAATTATGTACTTAAAATATTAAGATATGAAGTAAAAAAATTGTGAAAACTATAGCAATCAAAAAAGCTATACATTTTAGTAAATAAAACATGTAAAATTATTAAAGTAATTTGTTTTCATAAAATTTTCACTTTTAAATAGTTTAGTATTTAAGATATGGAATAAATAATTTATTAAAACTTAATTTTTAAATAAAAAATAAATCTTTTTGGTCTATCAATAAACTAAATGATGGTGGGAAGCATTATCAATTGTCAGCTAGACACCTAGATGATGACTCTACTCTCTTAATGAATAAATGAATTGAAAAATGATATAAACATCACCATTTCAATGGTCAAACAGTGAATAGCAATTTTACACCTCATCCACAATAAAATCAGGATAACTATTTATCATATTTTTATTGGCCAAAATTGACCTTTGAGTGTTGAAATGGAAGATATTTAAGAACACTCTACTTAAACATCATCCATTTCAATTGTCAAACAATCAATAGCAATTTTACACATCATCCATATGAAAAAGTGGTAAATATTTGTGCTATTTTAATTGGCCAAATTTAACATTTGACTATTGAAATGGATGATGTTTAAGAACAACTATTCTTAAATATCCTCCACTAGTTGTTCTTAAACATCATCCATTTCAATAGTCAAAGGTTAATTTTGGCCAATTAAAATAGGACAAATATTTACCACTTTTTATTGTGAATGAGGTGTAAAATTACTATTGACTATTTGACCATTGAAATAGATGATATTTAAGTATAGTGCTCTTGATGTATCTATTCGTCTACAACACTCTCTTATATGAGTAGTAATTATATTAATAATACTTTTTTTCAGCTTATCCTACTAAAATTATAAAGGGAAACTAGTTTAACAGTTCCATGATAAACCATCATTCACTTTTTGACCTGCAGTTGTAATTGACATGCAGGCATAATCCTCGTCCATTACATCATATGGTCTCTACTTAATGAAGAAAAGACTTCTAAATATTTATTAATAAAGGAAGAAAATATAATCACTCCTTGGGTTTTCTACCCTCTCCCCTATTTCTACATTGAGAGAAAAGGACATGAACATCATGTTCCAACATGCAGTTGCTTCTTCCTACAACTCAAGGTTCATGATTATTAATATTGACTACTAGTGTGAACTGATCAACCTTCACTTTCATAGATCACTTCTTCTCGAATGGGGTAGAAATCAATAACAAGTTAATGTAATCCATGTGCTATTTACCATAACATGCATTGATTTTGTATATTCAATGGTGATTATTATTGACCTATAATTTTTTCATGAATTGCTTTAGATGCCAAACAATTTGAACAATCTTTACAATATGAAATTCTCATTGGGTTAATTACTGAAACATGATCAGTTCATCTTAAAATAAGAAACAATTGTAGATGTACATTCTAATTTGATGCTAGTCGTATCGTAACCTGGACGGCTTTGGGATCCTCAAAGAATGTTATTATTATCTTCAATTATGTGGATGAAGCCTTGTCGTACAGGCTCTTTTGGTGTTCTCCTCGTAAGCGGTGTTTATAATTCTTCTTATATTTGCTTAAGTTTTCTTATCTGGTTCTTTTTTATAGGCAACCATGGTAGATACACAGCTGAATCAAAGACTTTTCTTTCTAGTGTTTGAATGGGAGCATGAGATTAGGGGTAGGGTCAAGTCATCTGATTTGATGACACTCCTAGACTGGGACCGCACCCTTATGCAGTTCTCAGTAAGAAACATTGTTGGCTATGCATGGATCAATAGATACACGGGGCATATACTAAACTATTTAGACATCATTTCCTAGCTCCTATCTAATATGATGTACTTGGTTATGGATGAGGATTATGTACATGCCCTTGCTTTTGGTCTTTTCTACAACAACATTCATACGATCGAAAGATAGGAGACAAATGTGGAGGCTTATAATTGTTGCAAGTATGGGCTTAACTGGTGTTGTCATTGATGTCAAGATACTCCTATTGCATTGATGATAAGGACTGGATGAGCTGTGTGCTGAGAATATTGAGAAAATTAGTCCTAATCAAGAATAGAGAAGAACAGTGAAGACAGTGAGGTAAAGATCCTAGCCAAGATGAAGATCAGAGCACATGCTTAAAAGGGTTTGTATATATGTGTCTTAAGATGATTCAGTAAAGATCTCAGAGGTCCACATGAAGATCTAAAGAAGTTATGGCCACTTAAGTAAAACCAGTTCTGGCAGATGTTCAGAGGTGACAGAGTGATATAGATAGGTCCGGTGAGATCCAGAAATGGAATATCCTATTCTGCGGATTAGGTGGAATTTTTAGGAAGTCAATGTGAAGTAATAACTCAATTGGTTCATGGTCTAGAGGTTCACAAGCATCTATTCCAATATGACAGTGATGATAGACTATGTTCTTGAGGTTCTGGTTGAAGGAAATAATGATTTCAGTGAACTTAAGTAGTGTGGATGTTCTTGGTAATTCAGGCAAGATTGTGGAGGTCTTTGGATTGTGTCTAATTCGTGTTGGCGGTCCGCATTGAAGATTGAGTTCATAATGGAATAATTACTTCTGGATGATGGTGTTCTTCCTAAGTCTGGTCGACCGGATGAGTTACACATCCTGTGGATGATCTTGGAGATGTTCTGTGAAGAATGGCATGTTCCTAACAGAATATTGAAGTCTCAGATCTGCATGGCCGATAGTGTGTTGATCCACATGAAGTCTTTTTGTAATTAGTCATGTTGCATTTGTGTATTTTCTCTATAATATATGCTGACTTGGATGGTTATTCCTAAGTTGATGTCTTGTATAAATAAGGAGTTGTAAAGTCATTTCAAAAGTATCTTACAGAGATGAGAGTGTGGTAGAGAGGAGGGAAGTGAAAGGTAGATCAAAAGTATTAGGCTTAAATGGAACTAACTCAAGCATGGTGAAGATGCTATTCTTTAGTTCAAGTATGTAATACTTATTATTCTATTATTTTGTAGATAGTGTGTCTCTTGTAGGCAGTGAGCCTCTTGTGAGCAGTGTGCTTGGACAGTGAGCCCTAATTAGCATGTGCCATCTTGTTCTTTCTATTCTTCTAACAAAGAATACAATCTTGGGTTAGTCACCCCATGGTTTTTCCCTTAACCCCTAATCTCATGCCCCTCTCAAAATGCCCCTCTCTCAAAATGCCTTACCTCCACAGCCACTATCTCCCACCCACCCACCCCGGTAATGTAACAGCAGCCGGTCCAGATAAGTTGGATTGGCCATGGGTGGAGGAAGGAGAGGATCCAGATAAATCAAAATGCCCTCTCTCTAAAATGCCCTCTCTCAAAATTCTCCACTTCCAAATGCAACAGAGAGAGGAGCAAGTCAAAAGATTTCAAATCTAATCATACGCATGCAAGCCACCCGGTTAGGACAGTAACAACCGAATGTGGAAATGAAGGATGGAACGAAGGATGAAGGAAGCAAGCAGGGAAGGATGCACACCAAGCATTGATCCATGTAGGGAAGCACTGAAGCAAGGAATCCAACAAGGATGATCGAAGGATGGAGGGAAGCAGGGAACGAATGAAATGAAGAATGAGGGACTGTCAAAATCTTATCAAATCTTATTGGTACATAGGCAGCAGGGAAAATATCAAGTAGGTGGTTTGGTGCATTGGGGGTCCAACTGAAAGTAGGTGGGTTGGTGCGTTGGGGGTCTAATGGATAAAGGTGGTGTGGGGTTCCTCCCGGTGTAAGGTTGGTTGGGGGATGGTTTCTGTTGGTTGTGGGGTGGGGATGTTGTCTGTTGATTGTGGGTGTTGGTGGGTGGAGGGCATTTTGTGGGTGGTGGGTGGTAGTGATTGTAATGGATCTAGACCTTCCTTCCAGTTGTTGGATGTTGGGAGGACCTTAAAGGTTGGAGGGTTGGTTGGAGGGCATTTTGGATTGTTGGAGGGCATTGGAGGGAATTTTTACCTTCCTTCCAGTTGTTGGATGTTGGGAGGGCATTGGAGGGCATTTTTACCTTCCTTCCAGTTGTTGGATGTTGGGAGGACCTTAAAGGTTGGAGGGTTGGTTGGAGGACATTTTGGATTGTTGGAGGGCATTTTGCGGGAGGGCATTTTTCCCTGTTGCCTATGTACTATCAAAATCTTATCAAATCTAAATCACTAGAGAGGGGCAAATCTGAATGAAATCTTTTGATTGTGACTGGCCTACTAGATTGATCCCATGGAATCCTGCTTGTTGGGGGCAAATTTGAATAAAATCTTTTGATTGTAACTGATCAAATGACCTCAATAGAGAGGGGCAAGTGATTTCCAATTTGTACCCATAAGATCTGCATAAAATGACCTGGTGGACCTACCTTAACACCACCTACACTTACACCTACACTTGCACCTACACAACTCTTTCTATTTAAGCCACTCATAACTCACTCACTCCGATATATACTGCTCACTAATCAGGAATAGAGAAGAACAGTGAAGACAATGAGGTAAAGATCCTAGCCAAGATGAAGATCAAAGGGTGCACTTAAAAGGCTTTGTATATATGTGTCTTAAGATGATTCAGTAAAGATCTCAGAGGTTTGCATGAAGATCTAAAGAAGTAATGGCCACTTAAGTAAAACTGGTTCTGGCAGATGTTCAGAGGTGACAAAGTGATATAGATAGGTCCGGTGAGATCTAGAAATGGAATATCATGTTCTACAGATTTGGTGGAATGTTTAGGAAGTCA
Organism: Cunninghamia lanceolata; assembly: GCA_027924645.1. Classification (NCBI taxonomy): domain Eukaryota; kingdom Viridiplantae; phylum Streptophyta; class Pinopsida; order Cupressales; family Cupressaceae; genus Cunninghamia; species Cunninghamia lanceolata. The sequence goes on along the minus strand of BSBN01000112.1, from coordinate 14,869,729 downwards.
ATGTGAAGTAACAACTCAATTGGTTCATGGTCTAGAGGTCCGCAAGAATCTATTCCAATATGACAGTGATGACAGACTGTGTTCTTGAGGTTCCGGTTGAAGGAAAGAATGATTTCAGTGAACAAAAGTAGTGTGGATGTTCTTGGTAATTTAGGCAAGCTTGTGGAGGTCTTTGGATTGTGTCTAGTTCGTGTTAGTGGTCTGCATTGAAGATTGAGCTCGTAATTGAAGAATTACTTCCGGATGATGGTGTTCTTCCTAAGTCTGGCCGATCGGATGAGTTACACATCCTACAGATGATCTTGGAGATGTTCTATGAAGAATGGCATGTTCCTAACGAAATATTGAAGTCTTAGATCTGTGTGGCTGAAAGTGTGTTGATCTGCGTGAAGTCATTTTATAATTAGTCATGTTGCATTTGTGCATTTTCTCTGTAATATGTGCCTACTTGGATGGTTATTCCTAAGTCAATGTCTTGTATAAATAAGGAGTTGTAAAGTCATTTCAAAAGTATCTTGCAGAGATGAGAGTGTCATAGAGAGGAGGGAAGCAGAAGGTAGACTAGAAGTATTGGGCTTAAATGGAACTGACTCAAGCATGGTGAAGATACTATTCTTCAGTTCAAGTATGTAATACTTATTATTCTGTAGACAATGTGTCTCCTATAGGCAGTGAGCCTCTTGTGAGCAATGTGCTCAGGCAGTGAGCCCTAATTGGCATGTGCCATCTTGTTCTTTCTATTCTTCTAACAGAGAATACAATCTTGGGTTAGTCACCCCGTGGTTTTTCCCTTAACTGGGTTTTCCACGTCAAAAATCTTGGTGTCATATGTGATCATGTGTTTCTACTCTTGGATTGTTGCATTACATTTCCATGATTGATTTATTATTATGCTGCTGGATTAAGAAAAGAATTTAAGTGATTAATTGCAAGAAAGTTTTGAACAACTGATTCACCCCCCCTCTCAGTTGTCTATCCTAAATCTAACAATAATATGGATCAAGGGGATGCACTGATTGGAGGTCTGTTTAGTCTTCACACTTTGCGCACTTCACTTCCTTAGTAAGCTATCTATAAGGCTTTGTAATCTAGTGTCAAGTTACTAAGCAGCTATGAAATTGACAATGAGTTGGGTTCCTACAGCTTCCTCATTTCTAAGAAAAGAGACCAACTTATTAAGGATGTCTCCATGGCCATAAGGTTTCTCAAGCTCCATGCCCCTGACTTGGTGCCATGTATTCCTAGAAATTACCTTGATGACCTAGAGGAGGAGATTGAAGCTGGAGTAGCTGAGGAGGTGGAGGTGCAAAATATGCCTACAGTCAGCTCCACAGCTTGAGCATGGTCAAGCCTACTAGTGCAACGTCTAAGTTTTTTGGTGATCTATGGCTCTATCAGTGCTTTGGTAGTTCATGTCAGTCTGGGTGATCCTCTTGTTGGTTGCGTAACGACGTGTGGCTAGTGATTTCATTTTGGTAGGTTACTAGACGTGGTTCTGTTGTTGGTGGTTGTCTCTTAGTCCCATTTTTGGCAGGTTGCTTCAATGGGGTTGGCTCTTGTTTTTTTTCTGTGGTCTAGGTTTCCCTTCTATTTCTATGGCTTTCTTGTTTCTATTGTTATATCTGGCCCTTTTAGGGCCTTGATATATAAATTTTTGTTTATCTATTAGTTTTTTGAATGCTGAAACTTTATGTATAAACTATTAATTTTCAATTTATGGGTGCTCCGTCACCTTTTTCTAGTTTAAAAAAATACCCAACAGTAATTAGGCTACAATCTAGAGCACAAAGCTATGATTATTTAGTGAACTACGTAAATAATTTACAATAAATGTTTTGAGAACAATGATCTGAAACTACGAATATCAAGATCATCTTCTTCATTCTTATCTAAGTGTGGTGTTTGGAAGATGATATCTCCTCTAGGGTGATCAGGATATCCATATCTTTTACGTTGTCTTCCTCCATGGATAAAATTATTTCATCATCTCCACAGGGCGTGTGTTTGATTCTCTTTGTCACTCTCACTACATCTTCTTGCATAGTTTCCTGGGCCACTATGGTCAAAGCCACTAACATAGGAGGCATTCTGTTTGTGTGCCTCACAATGTAGCACCCTAGGCAAAAAAGAACTATGAAAAGAAAAAAATTGCCTACAGAAGATACAATGGTAATAATCTTATGGTGTGTTCTCTTTTCCGAAGGCAGAGCATTATGAATTAGTGGTGGCGGTGGTTGAAGAGCTGGGCTCAGAGATGAAGCATTGTTTCGAAGGAGCGGCAACATTGGGAACCATTCGGTTGTGCCTAGCACCATTTGTGGTGTTTAATATAATGAAAGTGAAGACAACAAATGGTCTAATGAAAGCTTTGGCTAAATTGTATGAAAAATGCTTAGCCTCAAATAATGTATTTCTCATGAAGTGTTTGTTTAATCTGAAAATGATTGAAGGTGGATCTATGATAGATCATTTAAATGAGTTTAATATGATTATCAGTCAGTTAACTTCTCTAAAAGTGATTTTTGATGAAGAGGTGAGGACTCTCTTGATATTATGTTGTTTTCCAAAAAGATAGAATAGCTTGGTAATGGTTGTAAGTAACTCTATCTCTAGTTCAAATACTTTGAAATTTGATGATGTTGTTGGTGTTATCCTTAGTGAGGAAATGCAATGGAAAAGCTCAGGTGGATCCACATCAGGCAGTGTTTTGAATGCAAAAAGTAGGGGCAAATCAAAGGAGAGAGGAAAAGGTTCTGGAGGTTAAGGAAAGTCACGAGGAAAATCAAAGGACAAGAGGTCTCAATCCAGAGGAAAGAAGGATTGCGGGTACTATGGGAAACTAGGTCATCTGAAGAAAGATCAATTGTTGGTCTCAAAAGAATAAAGAAGGAGACAAACAAGAGGGCAATAAGAAGACAAATGTTGTAAGTAATAAGTTTAAAGATGATCCTTTGATTCTTTCCATAGATAATGCTGATGATTCATGGGTTTTAGATTCAGTGGCCTCATTTCATACTACACCCCATAGAAATCATTTTTTTATTATGTCCAAGGGGATTTTGGGCTAGTTTATTTGGGAGATAATGAACCTTGTTAGATTGTTCAAAAGGGAAGAATCAGGATTAAGTTGTAGAATGAGAATCATTGACTACTACAAGAGGTAAGGCACATTCCAAGGCTGAGTAGTAATTTAATTTCAGCAGTGCAGCTAGGTTATGAAGGTTGGAAAGTTACTTTTACTGATAAAAATTTGAATATTACAAGAGGTACCTTAATAGTAGCAAAAGGTGTGAAAGTAGACACCTTATATCTTTGTATAGGTCATACCATTCCTTCTACTTTAGTTGTTGCAGAGAAAAATCAAATAGGTTCAGGAACAATTGTTATAGGTTCATAGGAAGAGACTGAAACAATTGTTGTAGGTTCTAAGACAACATTGTGGCATAACAGGCTTGGGCATATGAGTGAAAAGGGTATGAAGGTACTTCATTCTAAGAAAGTCTTACTAGGTTTGAAATGTATTAATATGGATTTTTGTGAAAGTTGTGTGTATGGAAAACAAAAGAGAGTTAGGTTTCACAAGGTTGGGAAGCAAAAGAAAGATGAAAAGTTAGAGCTTGTGCATACAGATGTATAGGGACTAGCTCAGGTATCTTCTCTTGATGGCTCTCATTATTATGTTACATTCATAGATAATGCAACTAGGAAGATTTGGATTTATTTCCTTAGGTAGAAATCTGATGTATTTGAAACATCTAAGAAATGGAAAAGCTTAGTTGAGAATGAGATAAGTAAAAGATTAAAATGTCTCATATCTGATAATGGTGGTGAGTATTGCATGAAAGAATTTGAGGATTATTGTTCCTTTAATGGAATTCGTAGGTAGAAAAATGGTTCTAGGGACTCCACAAGAGAATGGAGGGGCTGAGCACATGAACATGACAATAATGGAGTGTGCAAGGAGAACGAGATTGCATGCTGGGCCACATTTAAACATGTGGGTAGATGCCATTAATACCGCTATATATTTAATTAATAGAGGTCCTTTAGTTCCTTTGGGTTATGGTATTCCAGAGGAAGCATAAATAGGTAAGAAGGTGAGTTATTCTTTTCTGAAAACCTTTGGATGTGAAGCATTTGTACATGTAAATTCTAAAAATAGAACCAAGCTGGATGCAAAATCAAAAAATTGTATCTTCATCGGATATGGCATTGATGAATTTGGTTATAAGCTTTGGGATGTTGAAAATCTAAAAATTGTGAGAAGCAGGGATGTTGTATTCAATGAGAAGGTGTTGTACAAAGATTAGTTACAGCAGCATGAGAAGAAATAAAAGATTATGTGGTACTAGATGATACTCCAAATAATGATGTTCCAGTGGTTCCTCATGCTCCACAATAGCAACAAGAAATACCACAAACTCCAGTGAATGTTAGATGGTCAACAAGGCTAAGTAGACCTCACAATAGGTTTTCTCCCTCTTTGTATTCTATTTTGTTATCAGATGCTAGTGAACCTTGAAGGGTATGATGAAGCTATGCAAGTGGATACAAAGGATCAGTGGGAGCTTGAAATGAAAGACGAAATGGACTCCTTCCTAAAAAATCAAACTTGGGAATTATGTAAGTTGCCTACAGGTAAAAAGGCATTACAAAACAAATGGGTTTATTGGTTAAAAGAGGAATATGGAGGTAAGAACATGTTTAAATCTAGGTTAGTTGTAAAAGGTTATGCACAGAAAAAGGGCATTGATTTTGATGAGATATTTTCTCTGGTTGTTAAGATGACTTATATTTGTACTATTTTAAGTATTGTGGCTCTTGAAGATTTGGATTTGGAACAGCTAGATATGAAAATTGTCTTTCTCCATGGTGATATGGAGGAGGAGATATATATGGAACAGCCCCAAGGATTTGAGGTCAAAGGTAAGGAGAAACTAGTGTGTAGATTGAAGAAAAGTTTATATGGCCTAAAATAAGCACATCGGCAATTGTACTTGAAATTTGATAGTTTTATGGTTGAGCAAGGCTACAACTAGTGTAATTCTAACCATTGTGTTTATTTTAAAAAGAGAGAGAGAGAGAGAGAGAGAGAGAGAGAGAGAGAGAGAGAGAGGTGTCAATAGGGGATCATGCATGAGATTTGATAAAAAAATTTAACTTTTGTGAAAAACATGTCCTTGGTGTCGAAAAGCTACCTCCAACCCTTTAGGTTGGATGCCCAAGGCAAATCCAACCCTTAGGGTTGTAATTTCCCAAAGCAAGAAAAATGTGGGCATGTTATAAAATAATTAAAATGAATTTTATGCAAATATCTCTCTCCCTCTCTCTATCTTGTCTTCTTTATGGACCCCCTCTCCCTCTAACTCTTGAATTTTATCTCTCTCCTCTATCTACCTCTCTATCTCTATCTCTCTCCCTCTCTCTATCTTTCTCTCTCTATCAACCTCTCTCTCTCTCTCATATCATTCATCTTCATCTCTTTGTGTCCATTTTACTTCTTTTCCACCTCTTCCCCTCTCCTTTTCACCTCTTAACCCTATATTTTCTAGTTTTCCTGTTCCTTTCCAAATTTCTTTTAGATCCCACCAATGTTTCCCTATTTTACTATTTTCCACCTCTCCTCTCATCATTCTCCCATCCAATTAACTTTCATTTTGTTTTGTTTCCATTTCATCCTCCCAATTTATATCCTCATCCCTCTTTGCATTTTCTATTTTTCTTGTTTCCATTTGCTTTGTTGATAAGGGAGAGTGAGAGAGGGAGAGAGGAGGGGAGAGATAGGGAGATAGGGAGAGAGAGATATAGAAAGAGAGTCCTAGTTTCTTGTTTCCATTTCCTTTGTCAATAAGGGAGAGGAAGAGAGACATGGAGGGACAGGGAGAGGGAGGGAGAGAGGGGGGAACTAGAAGGGAGAGATAGGGAGATAGATGAATGATAGGGGAGAGAGAGGTGAGAGATAGATAGGTAGAGAGAGAGGAGATAGATAGGGAGATAGGGAGAGATAGAGGAGACAGAGGGGAGAGATAGGGAGATAGAGAGTGAGGTAGATGTCTAGAGACATAGGCAGAGAGATTGAGAGGTAGAGGAATGATAGAGATAGGGAGATAAGGGAGAGATAGGGAAATAGAGGTTTAGGGTTTAGAGAGAGAGAGAGAGGTTTAGGGTTTATTGGATTTAGGAGATTTATTTAGGGTTTAGGGGTTTAGGGTTTCTCATGTTTAGGGATTAGGGTTTAGGGGTTAGGTGTTAGGGTTTAGGGGTTTAAGGTTGCTCAGGTTTAGGGTTTATGAGTTAGGGGTTAGGTTTTAGAGAGAGGACCTATAGGGAGAGATAGAGGAGACAAAGGGGAGAGATAGGGAGATATAGAGTGACAGACATGTCCAGAGACATAGGAAGAGAGATTGAGAGGTAGAGGGATGATAGAGATAGGGAGATAAAGGAGAGATAGGGAGATAGAGGTTTAGGGTTTCTTGGGTTTAGGGTTTAGGGGCATTGTTTAGGATTTAGGCATTTAGAGTTATTTGTGTTTAGGGTTTAGGGGTATTATTTAGGGTTTAGGATAGATGATTTAAGTGTTAGGATTTAAGGGCATTATTTAGGGTTTAGGGTTTAGGGGTTAGGGGTTAAGGTTTAGAGGTTTAGGGACTAGGGTTTAGAGAGAGGACTGATAGGGAGATAGAGAGTGAGGGACATGTCTAAAGACATGGGGAGAGAGATTAAGAGGTAGAGGGATGATAGAGATAGGGTTAAGTGTTGGGGTTTAGGGAACTTAGACCTACCCTAAGTGCAGGGTGGGCATATTTATGGAATTGAGAGATAGAGGGATGATAGAGATAGGGATATAAAGGTTTAGGGGTTAGGGTTTAGGGATAGATAGAAAGAGATAGATAGAGTTAGAAAGAGATAGCTAGAGAGAGAGAGAGTGTGTGTGTGTGAAAAAGTAGAAGAGAGGGATATAAATAGCATTTTAGCTAATTCAAAATGTGCTCGCGCTATAACGTGCTCATGTTATAATTCAAGCACATTTTTAACTAGTTAAAATGATGTGTAATGGCCTACAAAAAGGCATGCCACATGATTTTTGGTGCACATGCTTTGTTGTATTCCTTGTTCTGCACTTTTTCAGACATTGAAATAGACTTTTCATGATTTTGAGGTTCTCCCATCATTGGTTGACAAAAATGATATTGGAAAGCATTTTTTTATGTTTTGAGGGATTGCAACACTAGATTGAATAATTTAACTAGTTTTTTCTTTTACATTGACAAAAAAAATATAACTAAGCATGTTTTGTATTATAACTTGATAAATTATTAGATATTGTTTGTGTTCTTTTGACCATTGTTTTAGAGTGATATAGAATTCAATACAATGCCAAGGAAACAAACAAAAACTCTAACACTGGAGGATCGTGAAGCTGAGATTGCAAATAAAAGAGAATAAATGAGACAACTTTGTGACAATAAGAAATTGAACTTCATAAATGAAGGTGAATTGTCTTTGTTGATTGAATTAGATTATGAAGCATTGAAGAGAGAGAAGGAATTGGGGAAACAAAGGGAAAAAGTAAAAAAACATCATGCAAGTAAGAAATCAAATGTGGGAGAACATGAAGGTATGTCATGTCTTTGCCACCTCAATTTGATAATGTAGAAAATGTTAAATCTCCAATTGAAAATTATGATGCATTTGCAAATGTTGTAGTAGATGATACACCAATTGATCAAGTGTTTAGTGATCAAAATTTATCTTTTGAATCAAGTTTTCCAATGAGAACACCTCCTAGAATTTTGTGTAAAAAGCCTAAGTATTTTATTGAAATTGATGAGAATATTCCAAAACTGATGGTTGATAAGATCTGCAAACGTACTTGTAGAAGAAATGTGAATAAGATATGAAACATTTTTTTCAAAACATAAGTGAAACTAGAAGATGCCAATTATTTGTTGAGATGATGAAAAATATAAATTTTAGGCCAATCATGAAAATTCTTAGCCTAAGAACATCAAGTGCTAATAGTGAAAAATCTATATTGTAATAAATCTAATCAATGCATATCAAAGCATTGGTTCCACCTCACGCACCAAAGATAGTAATGCTACATGACACGCCATTACATCAACTATTGTGAGCAATCAAAGAAAGAAATATAACTTGATAAAAAAAACAAGTCAAACTCCAAATATAAATAGGAACACTTTGATGAAATCCGTTGGGAGGCATGAAATAATTGAGGACCCAAATAGCAACGAACTATAGGCATTTTATGGTAGACTCCCATAGAAAGATACAGCCATAGTTGAAGCCGTAAAATCCCTAATTGAGGATTTTTGGTCCAATAACACAAGAGTATCTCCCAATCAATGAGATGTTGTAAGGAGAATTGGTTGTCAAAACCATGAGCCACATCCAAAACACTTTTTAGATATGACTCAAACACATTTTTTCTCCAAATTTGTAGCTACTTGTCCTCGAATTCAAATTAGTTAAAGGTATTTTGAAATGGAAAAACCTTTTTATGTCAAGATAAATCACACATACACAACTTGTTGTTATAGAGTTCACATGGAATTTTCTATGCATTATGATGTTTATCAACAAATATGTGTATCTTTGCATGCTAACTATGTTTTGCAAAAGTGTATGATAGAGGCTCCACCTAAATCAGCAAGAGATTTCATTTCAGCATTTTTTATGAAATGGTACATGGACAAATGTTTTATAAGACATCATGTTTGGATGGAACATGTGATAGTTGTGGTGGTTTGCAACGTTTGAGAACTTGTGTACACATGGAGAGTGCACATACAATTGGAAATGAATTAGTACCTTTTGGAAAATATAAGACAGTGGCATATAGTCTAAAAGATAGTAAATAAGCAAAAAAGTGTGAATTGGTTAGTGAATAAATACCAATATCTACATTTATGCCTATTTTTCGAGAAAATATAGTTTATGAGTGTAGACACCTAAAATTGACTACTTTATACCAAAAGAAGTCCTCATCCCCTACATCAAACAATTTGTCTCTAAACCATCATAAATGCCCTGATCTTGATCAATTATCCATCCATCATCCTAATTTTATTCATTATCCAATTATCTTGATTATCAAGACCTAAACCTATCATTATCCCTAATTTATCCTTACATTTTAATCATTTTCCCTAGGCCATAAATTATTTTCCTAAGTTATAAATTCCCTTTCACACACATGATTTAATTAATTTTATTAATTAAATCTCCCTCTTAACCACCTAAAAAGAATAAAAGAAATTAAAGATTCCTTTGGTATTCTCTTAATTGTAATTCAATTTATGCTTTACTTACTAATCTGTTGGTGAGCCTAGCTCATATCAGGAATCTTGCAAAGATGAAGATGCAAATAAATGGAGAGAAGCCATGGATGAGGAGATGAGAGCTCTACACAAAAATAAAATGTGGGAGCTTATGCAATTGCCTAAGGGGAGAACAACTATTGGCAACAAGTGGGTCTTCAAACTGAAAAGGGTTATAAATGATAATGTGGAGTGATATAAATCACGGTTGGTGGCCAAGGGGTATGCACAAAAATCTGTTATTGATTTTAATGAAATATTTTCACCTATGGTGCGGTTAAGTACAATTAGAGTTGTTTTGGCTCTTTTCGCTAGTCTTTATTTGGAGTTACAACAATTAGATGCTAAAACAACTTTCTTGCATGGTGATCTTTCTGAGGAAATTTATATGCAGTAACTAGAAGGTTTTGAGGAAAAAGACAAGGAGAATCTAGAATGTAAGTTGAACAAATTGTTGTATGGATTGAAACAGGCACCAAGGTGTTGGTACAACTGATTTGATTCCTTCATGATGAGTTTGGGTTTTAGTAGATGTGAGGATGATCATTGTGCCTACTTTAAAAGCTATGAAGATGATAGTTTCATTATTTTACTTTTGTATGTAGCTCATATGTTGGTAGCATGTCCCAAAGTTCATAAAATCATTAGGTTAAAAGCTCAGCTTGCTAGGGAGTTTGAAATGAAGGACTTAGGAAATACAAATTAGATTCTTAGAATGAGGATACACAAAGACAGAAAGAACAAGAAAATTTTGTTGTCACATAAGACTTATGTGGAGAAGATTTTGCAACGCTTCAATATGCAAAATTCACAACCAATTAGTACTCCATTTCCTGTCCATGTTAAATTATCTTCGAATTAGTTCCCTAGTACAAAAGTAGAGAAGACATATATGGTTCGTACCATACTCATAAATAGTTGGTAGTTTTATGTTTGCCATGGTGTGCACTAGACTAGACATTGCATAAGTAGTGGGAGTAGTCAGTCATTTCACGGCGAATCTAGGTTGTAATCATTAGACAACTAATAATTGGATTCTCATGTATTTAAGGGGCACTTCTAATGCTGCTTTTTGTTATAGTGGGAGTAGTCTTCAGATTAATGGATATGTGGATGGGGATTTTGGTGGAGACATAGATAAGAGAAAATCTACTATAGGTTATGTTTTCTCCTTAGTAGGAAGTTCTGTTAGCTGGGTTTCAAAGTTGTAGATAGTGGTAGTTTTGTCTACTACTGAAGCTGAATATATGGAAGCAACACATGCTAGCAAGGAGACAATATACCTTCATAGACTCTTGGGTGAATTGTAGGTAAAGTAGGATAACATGGTGTTGCATTGTGATAGCTAGAGTGCTTTACACTTAGCATGAAACTCAAAGTATCATGATAGAACAAAACATATTGATACATACAATATCACTTTGTACATGAGGTGGTTGAAGGAGGACATGTCTCTTTGGCTAAGATACACTTCAATATAAATCCAACAAATATTTTTATGAAGCCTACTAGTAGAGAGAAATTCATATGGTCTGTAACTTCTCTTGGCTTGCACATCACTTGATGATAGGCAACAGTGGCATTGATCTTTCAATAAGAGGAGTTATTCGTAAGGTAGAAACATGACTTCAAGTGGGAGATTGTTGAAATGTGAAGTCAGTTTCACTTATTCCAATAGTGACGAATAATCAACAATGAGTACCATGGTAGTGTCTCAGGTACCCTCCCGATAGGGCTGAAGGCCAAGGAACTGAAACCAAAGGTTGTTGGATAGGGGGTCACAGGGGGCTGGTGTGATGTCCCAATATTAAGACATTGTTTAAATTAAAGATTTAAACATAATAAGAAGACGAAGAAGTCACTATGCTAAACATATATAATATTATTAATATAATATAAATAAAATATAATATTATCAATTTTAATATTATTATAATTATAATAATATTATTAAAATATATAATATTTATTATATTATCTAAATATAATATATAAAATATAAATATTAATAATTTAAATATTATTATAACTGGAGGTTTCTATTCCTACTCGAGCCAAGCTGATATACATCCTCGCCTGTGATGCCGAAGGGATTGTGGATTTGGAAGGGGAACCAAATAAGTAGGCAAGGTGTTAGGTGCCTTTGTTATGTGTCTTTAGGCTAGTTATCTCTTTGTTATGATAGTTTTTGTCTATGTTAGTTTGGAGTGAGGGCTGAGGTAATTTGCCCCACTCTCATAGTTGTTAATGGACTATTTGATAGAATGTCTTGTATTAGATGTATGATTGTTGTTACAGATTGATGGGTTCAGCCCTATTTTTGATGGGTCCCTAGTCCCTAACCGGGGTTATTATATCAAAAAAATAATTTAAATATTATTATAATTATAATCATTATAATACAATAATATATAAAAATAAATGTATTAATAGCATATACTATATAATATATAAAATAATATTTAGTATATACTATATATAACATATAAAATAAGATACAAGCAAGCATATACCTTATACCCTATAAAATATACTATATTAACATATACCTTATATAAATATAAGGTAAACTAACTAAAGACTATTGTAACAAAATTTTATAGTCAGCAAATAAAAGACCTTCGTAGAATATGAGAAGGCAATGAATAATATGCAATGGAAAGTGATCATAAGGTGAAAACATCTATGAATCAGTTATTAGAAAGGAAGCAACAGTTGATAGCAATCGATCAAGTTATAAAGCGAATGAAGGATATATGCAGAAAGATATACAATCTCATATATAGATAGTGGATATAGACTCCAAAGCAACGAATACAAATCAGCTAGAAGAAACATTGAAAGATAAAATAAAAAAAGAACAATCAAGTAATTTATTCTCTCAGAAATATTCAATCTGTAATATTCATTATAGGATTTAGATCTAATCACATAACACAACCAACAACCATCAAATAAGGAATATACATTATATCCAATCAGCAATAAAAAATACAATCAAGAATAAAGTCAAAGATATCGAACCCTCTAAGGGACAACAATGATTTGAATCTATATAACTCATTAAATTTGCACAAGAGGAAACATATCTGATTTTAAGTATATATATTGGGACAGAGGAACAAAAGAGGGAAGATAAGAAAATATACAAGTGTAGATATCAAGAAAAGGGGTTGATCAAAGGTAATCTACAGATCCAATCAGGTATGTGTTAGATTAGTATGTATAGATGCGAGTAAATCCACATACACTTCAATTACATAGATTTTAGTTAATGTAATGACATTAATATCCTTTCATAGCTAATATGAATCTATGTGAATGATTATAGTTTATAATGAAATATCTTTTTTATTCATAATTGAATTGATATCCATATTATAGGGATACTGTATAATAGTACTTCAATTTGCAATATGAATGTCTTTAATTCATGCATTATGATGATAATGGAATAATAGAATTCCATCTATAGTACTTCGATTTGCTGAGCACACTGAGGGCTGAATCGATGGCCGCAAGAGACTGTTGAAGGGACGCAGGGGAATTGATGTCCACAGGAGACCATCGAAGGGTAGTGTTACAGAGGGGTGTCGAGGGTTATTTCCCCCCAGCATCCCTTAAGATTTTTCTAAAAAAAACCTAAAAAAAATTAGGATTTGTAATTTTAAAAAAGCTTTGTTTAAATTTTTTTTTATGATTTAGTATAAAATAAAAAATAGCATATGTTAATATTTATGATATAAAAAAAAATTATATGGTTTTTAAAAAAAAACAAGCTTTGATATAAAAAATGCTTAATTTTTGAAGAAAGTATATATTTTTTTTGAAAAAATTTAATTTGATGTTTGGAAAAAAAATTATTTTTTTGAACTTTGCAAAAAAAAAAAAAGAATTTGATAGAAATGGTGTAGAAGAAGGAGAATTTATTTTTTCTTCTTAGAGATCTAAATAAAATTTTGATAAAAGAATTTATATTGTTTTTTTTTTTCAAATTTCACATAGAAGAAAAAAAAAAATTCCTCTAATAGATATGACTTGTAAAAATTGCGTAAAGAATAGTATATATAGTTTTTTGAACAAGCTATATTGATTCTAAAAAAAACTGAACCAGATAATGCTTCTTATCTCTGTTTTGTTGTGTGCAGGTCTCCAATGTCATCAGCTACAACAAATCTTTCAAAAAAGATTGCACAGAATGATTGGCAATAAGCTCTGATACCATGAAAGGAAAATTGCGGGATCAAAGTACTAATCAAACATGCAAATAAACAACACAAGAGAGATATTACAAGATTTGTAAGATGCACCAGAGACCAACACCAAGATTTTGAAGCAAGAAAAGCAAAGAAAAACCCCCGTGAATATGCAAGTGGTAGGAAGCCAAAAAGAAAGATTATAGAGATGTAAGAAGCTTTTCAATGAGAAGAAGAAGAAGAAGAAGAAGAAGAAGAAGAAGATATCCATGAAGAGGATGTGTGTGTGTGTGTGTTTACAAAAAGAGAGAAGGACACCTCTTAAATAGAGGTGAAGAAATGGAGTTATGCATAACTCCCATATGCCACCTTGCATAAGGTGTGTGCTGCATGTTTCCTCTTAAGGAGGAATCTACCAAAATAGATTATCCTATAGAAGGAATAAAAGAGGTGTTACCCGACATGTGGGGATAAAACACTAAAATTAATAAAATACAAAATTATAAAACAATCTTCACTAAGTAAAGATTAATTTATAATAAATTTTCTTTTGAGAATAAAATTAAGAGATCTTTACCTGTGGTTTTTTTCTTGGTACATTACTAGATTTTCCATGTAAATCTGTGTTGCATGTTTTGTGCTTTTTATTGATAATTCATTGTTATTACAATTTTGCACTGCTTCTTTTTCTAACTATTGTCTATTTTCACTCCTCGATTAAAAAATGGCAACCAAGTTGCTTGTTGATAGTTTCATCATTTGATTGTTGTCATTTGATCATAATGTCTTGTGTTCCAAAAGTGTGAGGTGTCTCTTTTCTAGGTTTTATTAAGTTTCAAGAGGGTCTTTCAAGGGTTTTATAAATCCTAGTTCATCAAAGTTTATTTAGCATTAACAAAGGAGTTATAAAAAAAGGCTTTTTGTTAGTTTTTAAAACCTTAGCTCTCTAAAAAAGGCATTTTTCTTCACTTCCAAAGAAGTTTTCTTCACATAGCATATGTCATGAATAGGTTAAAAAGTAAAACTCCACATCCAACTAACCTTATTCTCTCCAATAACCATACCATGCAGTGAAGGGAATACATTTTAAAAAAACTAAACCAAGTTGCAGTCATGATTTTTGAAGGTTTGAGTTTGAGGTCATGAGTTAAACATTGGTCTTTGGAGTCTTAGGGTTAGGGTTGTGTGATGTTTCTTTCATTTCTTTCTCACATAGAGATAGAGGCAGCTTTGTTTCTATTGTAGATATCAGTATAATGGAGGCACTTTCATACAATAAAGATCTTGTAAAAAATAAGAGTTTCAAGTTAGAGGTATGTATGAGTAGTTATCATTATGAAAACATGGAGATAGTCCTAGTATTATTATGCATGGCACTATGAAGGAAAGAGAGGTTTTTAAAAGCTATATTCATTGTATTTGTGCATTCAAACCCCTTCAAGAGAAGAAAAGTATGTGGATCTACTTTACACAGTCATGCAGTGATCTGTGACAGTACAAAGGGTTTGAAGAAATTCATAGAAACCAATGAAATGAAGCAAAGATGTTACAAAGAGAGAACAAAAAGTCCTTGTTATGCATAGACCCACAAGTTTGTAAGGGACAATATGCAATCAGTAAGAATAGTAACATATCTCAGAGGATTCTCACCAAGTATTCCAAGGTGCATATATCATAGTGTGTAAGGGACACAAAGACAAGGGTAAAGTGATAGATACAAGGGAAACAGAGGGATGTCTCATGAACAATAAAAATGTATGACTATCCTTATGAAGTCATTTACTTTTAAAGTTGTATCTCATGAAGTCATAAATCACTTTTTAGGTCTTAGATGCCATAAAACATTCATGGAATAGCCAAGACGTCTACCTTTTGTTTAGATCTTTTGCAATCCTCCTACAAGGGTTATTTGTCAAGTCTACAAGGAGTATATTTATTGCATGCATGAAAGATATGTCCAAATCATGGCATGCTTTGTTAACATTCACTATGTTCCATATGATCTAGAGAAGTTTGACATCTAATAGACAAGGTTTGGGTTTACAAATGATATGCAAGATTTGACTATCTTATGCAAGGTTTGTGTGACAATTTAAGATTTCTAAACAATTTGTTCAGCCTGAAAAAGTCTACATGTTCATTTAAGGCCAGTCATGGTCTTTGAAAAACTATTAAGCTTTGTAGAGATCTGCATGGGAAGATAACATGAGGATAGAAAATATCAGTTGAATTATATAGGGATTTGTCAAGGTAATTAGTGAGAGTAATGGAAAAGAGCATCCTATTGACTGCCAAAGGAAATCTATCACATGCCTTGATAATAGATTGTTAGGGCTTAACAAAGATGTCAAACTGAGCATTGAACAAAGATAAGGATCCAACACTAGTTTGTCAAAGGGGTATGGCTTTAAGAAGACCTTTTATGGAGTCCTTCAATTATAAAAGACCCTTTTAATCATCAGATAGTCAAATTCAGGTAAATCAGTGTTTGAGAATTTAGAAACCCTAAGGAACCACTGTGATAAAAGATGGGAGTAGTACATGGCAAAGGAGATGTTGAAATTCAAGATGAATAATGTACCATAGTCTAGAGATAGCATTGATAGTTGTTAATGGGATTAGTAGCATCTATGATGAAAGCCCTATCAAACCATAAATGATGTACTCCCTAAGTGGCTTCAGGTTAGGTCAGCAATCTATAGGTACTATTGAAGTTTTAAGGAAAAAGAGGGCATTGCTAGGAAACTTAAAGGACTATCATAAGAGTTTAGAATGTCTACACACATTGGGAATTTTGTAAAGCTCTAGTCTAGAGATAGTGACAATGATTCCAATGTACATCATGGAATCAAAGTTACTGAAGTTTTATTGTAATCCACAGGGTCTTTGTAATGTTTTTGTTGCCAATTTTTCACCTACAACTCAATTGGCCGAGCTGAAACTTTTGTTCATTTTAAGGTGGAAGATTTTAATTTGTTTATGTTTTCCTTAAGCCTTGCACATATTGGATTTTATGAGAAAAGTTCAGTTGTTTAGTACAATGTGTTTCATGAAGGAGAGTATTTAGTTTGTAGTTCAATTGTTTAACAAAAAAAGACAATCAATTCATCATTTGATGCATTGCAGAATATTTATCAATGATACAAGTTATTTCATTTCATTGCAATGATTATTCAATTTACAAATCAGATATATACAAATGGAATAAACACTACAATGAATGAAAGCAAAGACAAATCAAATGCCCCACACAAGCCGTGGGAATAACTGAACAACTACAAGTAGAAGAAATATAGTATGTGTCTGAAGATAAGAAGGAAAAGGGCATATCCATCATTATATATTTAGGGGTCTTGGTTGATCTTCATTGTAGTTGGCTCCTCCTCACTCTCAATCTCTAAATGAACCTATACATGACAAGAGGGATTGTTAGAGCTCCGGATATGGTTTCCTATGTGCATATCTGGTTTCCTATGTGCATATCAACAAAAACATAATATATTGCCTATGCTATACTATGCCAGATATCAAAACATCCATATGTAAGAGAGCTTGAAGAAATGAAACAATCAATGAGTTCCATTGTTTTAAAATAATGTGTTTGTTTCATGTGCAGGTATAGATAAAGTCATGTTGTTGTTTTGAAGGCCATTTCAGCATGTGGTACAAAGTGGGCTCCCACAAGGGTTGAGCCTAGCATGTTATACCTGATCCCCAAGGGGAATGAAGCAAGAATACTACATCAGGTCAGTATATGAACTTCAAGCTCAATGCACTTCTATGATCATTAGCTGAAAAGATTAGGAGGTAACCATATGAGTGCAATGAGCAACTTGTTCAAGACAAATCAATGAAGTATGGAACAGAGTATAGGTATGAGCAATATCATTGTATCATCCTTTGTATGCATTCAGATCAGCCATAAAAACAACTTGAGTCATGATGTACGAGTAGTAGTAAAACTCCATTTTCATGATGCTTGATAGTGCTAAAGTAGTCCTATCTTCAACAAGGATAGTTATAACAATGACAAATGCAGTCCAACTTGGAGGGAGAGATCAGTTGTTTATAATGAGAAATGGACAGGCATCAACAAATAAGTATTTGTTTATCTATTAAGGAGTCTATCAGGTTATCATAATATGTATAACAAAAGCATGTAGGCCTTACATAGAGAAACTACAAATGAAACAATTGCTTACGTAATTTATGAGCATAGAATGTATATCAACTCAGAAATAACAAGAAAGTGTTTTGCCATGAAGTTTCAATGTCATATATAGCTACATGTAGTACAAAAGGAAACAACATGTAGGATATCATTACCGAATCTAAAGTAAATGAGCCTTATCATATTCTTCTCATAATTGACCTCATCATATGGTATCTTTACAAAAATAGAAAGAGTGAATAAAATGGGAAAACAGAGATATCATAAAATGGAGAAATTGACTTCTCATTGTACCGAAAAACCAGAATACACAAAATGTTGTGTTGTTCATTTTGTTTCAGCTTTAAGGTCATATGTATTATTGAGGTCTACTGCACCAAAACTTATAGAAACAGTCATGATAGGTGCATACATCAGATGCCATCATCATCAATAGCTATCAAAGGAAAGATCCTCATCAAGAAGGGTGTACAACATTATTTGTTTGAGGTATTTCTTATGTTTTACACATATAACTATGCCTGACAAACATCCAGTGTAGTGCATTAAGTATTAGGCATGCCATATATGATACACTTGCGGGCAGATTTAGTGTTTCTTGGACGATGACATTAAGTTATAGGAAGTCATGAAGGATAAATGTAGCCACAACATTTAGACAATATAGTGAGTCTGATATCAAAAAAAAAATCACAAATGCATACATAATTATAGGAGCACATGACTTCATGAAGGAATGTGTATGAACATAAGGCTCATAAAAGAACAAGTGAAGTGCAAAGCCAAAGATAGTAGTCTTGAAGGAAGCTCATCATAGCATCAGTGAAAAGACACAATACAGGGAAAAGAAAAAATGGAGTAGATTGTCTATTCTAAATTCTTGTTTCTGTAGCAATCATTACTACTGCTAGTAATACAAAAATTTGAGCACATTGAACCTGTGGCCCTGTATGGTAAGAGATTAAACCTACATGGGGTTTTGTACAAAAATATCAGTTACAGAGGTCTCGATCTTAAGTAAAGACACAGAGCAGTGCTCATAAATATAGATAGTGGTCATGGGCAGTATCAAAGTAAAGTCTTTTCTCTACAACAGTTGAGCCCACTTTGGGGTTTCAGATAAATTACATATATAGAGTAAGAAATAAAACTTTTGAGCTCATATAAGAAAAAGAGCACCCAGAAATAGATCATTCATGGTAGCTCTGGTGGACGAGTATATAGAAAAAGATATAGGAAATGAAGGATAGACAATCCACGAACTCACCTTTGTTCTTAGTGGTGTTGAGTGCACAAAGCCATGTGTTTTATCACCCATTATACGCTTTTATATTGCGTTTAGTAGAGCTCAGGAGTGTATTAGTGGTGGCCTCACATAGAGATAAGAATGTGGCGACACAAGAAAATAAAGAAAGAATAAAATGCATCAGAAAACTCTTAAGGCCACAAGCAGAGAGCTAAAGAACCAGTAAAAATAAAGAAAATAGATCAAACATTTGACAAAGAGTTCTTACCTTCCTATTATGCAAAGATTCTTCTAGAAAATCATATTGAAATTGGGGGGAATCGATTGTCTTTCAATCTAAACCCTAGCCATGGCGGCCAAACAAAGAGAGCTTTCCACATCAAAGGTCAAAGAGCAAAATGAGCCTGTGATACGAGGGCTGGAGTTTGTTTTGTTCTAGGGTTTCTCATATGCTAATTCAACTAATATGATATTTTGTCACATTGAATTAGTTTCAAATGCCTTGATTAATACCATGGGGGGTATGTTTCCCACTTTGCCTTCATCTAGTCCTAGTGACTAAAGATACCACATGCATTAAGTCCTTTTGAATATTCATTGCCTAGACCCTATGCCTTAAAAGGCTTATTTGATTACCTTGGAGGATGAATGCACATATTATATTCCTTTGATCACCTTGGATATACAATTACTTGGGGTTTCTGCCTCAAACCTAGTTAGTCTCTTTTGAAAGTAGGTCCATATGCCCTTAGGGATATTTTGCAGAGCTAGATAGAAGATTGAGCCTTATAGGCTTTTTATTGCAAAACCATAGATTATGTCTCCATATTTTAATGATTTCTATAGAAAATCAATATGTCCAAATAATATATTTGGAAAAATGAGGCATATCAAGCCTTGTAATATTTTGTAAAAAAACAAATCTAGGCAAGTTAGGAAATTAAAACTATAAATCATTGTAAAATGATATTTAAAGCAATATCCTATAAATTTCTTTTAAATATTCATGATTTATGTAGCTAAAGCAAAGTAAAGCAAACAATATCTTTCTTTTTTGAATTTGCTTTCTTTTGGGAAGATATGGACAAAATGGAGTCTTTATTGGGCAGATAAAGGATATTTTTTGCTGGGACCACCTTGTTGGAGTTTTTGGTAGTTTTTACAAGCTGTTTGGAGATAGTTTAGAGACTCTTTTTGTGGTTTTTCTGGGAGCTCGAAAATGGATTAGGATAACTATTTTTAAGAGCTTTTCCCAGCTTTTCTCTTGGAGATCTTTTTTGGCAGACATATATTGAAGAAAGCTAGCTCTTTCTCGAAGGTAGTTGATATCATTGTTTCTTCTCTCTTGAGCATAGGCAAAGAGTTTGTAGACACATTTTGACTCAATTTTAGATTTTCATGTACTCCTTTCAGTTGAATATAGTAGAGCATTCCTACTTCATCTCTTTTGCCACATAGTTGCAATATCGATTGGGTGTTTCATTGTGATAATCAATATTTTTTACTTTGCCATGTCTCGTTATTATAAAACTATGTGCAGATATTTTATATGGTTCTGGTTGTGTGTTGTGTTCAAATTGAACCTTCATGCAAATTACTTTTGAATTGTATATCCTAGGTGGGGTTGTGAAGGCTTATGTTTGAAGGGCTATTTGTGAGTGAGAGTATTAAGATAAATTAGAGTTTAGGAGTATTATCTATTAGAGTTTAAGATTCCATTTCAGTTCATTCTTTCACCCTTTTCCCTCTGTAAATCTTTTAGATTAGGAAAATCATCAGGAGAACCAACTCACTCTAGAGGTTCACTCCAATTTATAGGCAACCCACAGTCCTAGGAGTGTTCCCATGTGTTAATAGATAGCTAATTTGATAGCTTAGCATAGGGTACATATCTGATTGATAATAGTTTCAATAGTCCATGCAGTCATAGGCCCTGAGAAAATGAAAGAGCAACCTATTGACTATTAAGAGAATCTCATTTCACATAGTATCCATGGACAGAGAAATAATATAGAGTATGAAGGATGTGAAAGTCTATGAATAGTTACAGAGGTCAGGGTAGTCATGTAGAAGATCAACATCATCATTGAAGGCCTGTCAAAGATGGAAAGAATAGTCCTTTAAAAAATAGTCATGAATGATAGTCTGCAAATAACATAAATGAATAGCAAACATATAGGAGTAATAGAGAGTTATAAGGTGTTCTATTGTCATAGAGGTCTCATGTTGAGAATGTAAATGAAGTTAGTACTAAAGTATGACAGCCACATGCTCTTGTGAGTAGTCAAATACACATGCAAAGGAAAACAAGTATGGAACAATTAACAAAAGGGTAGGAACTGTCATAAAGAAATCATGACATGGCACAAGAGATAGTCAACAATAGATAGGACAATCAAGTTTGTGTTAGCAACCATACAAAGAAGAAAAATTGTAGCACTATTCCTTGTGGTGAAGTTAAAGGAATTAGAAAGGCACAAACTGTCATCTAGTAACAATGTTCTTTAGGGGAGCCACCAAAGAGTAGTAGGATTGAGAAAAGGTAGTGAAAAGAAACCCTAGGATAGAGTTTTGAAGACCCTGCAGTATGAGGGGTTGGGATATGACAATGAGTAGTAGTTTTAAAGAGCTTAAACAAAGTTGTAAGAGGACAATATTCAATGGATAGCAGCATCATGAAGAGACTATAACAATGATTATAATAAAGGTCATGAAGAACAGTCAAGAATGATTACAATAGAGGTCTTAGGACAGTCTTAGATGACTGCAATAAGGTGGTTAGACAATGTCAAGCAAATAGAGACTATCAGAAGGATTGCATAGTGATCAAAAGAGTATATCAAGCCCAAACTCTTGTGAGAGGAGCAGGGGTCTTAGAAAGTGTAGAGATTAGTACACATGGAATAACATGGTGATAAAGGTATATGGACAATGCATTAATGAACATTGGAGAGACATTGACAAAGCATTGTTAATGCACTGATAGAGATCGTATGAAGAAAACCAGATGCACTCTTAGGCACTATCAAGGGGAACGTAAGGTTTGACAATAGTATGTAAGGAAAGGAGAATTGTGTATAAAGCTCTCAGTCTTCATAATGGTCTTCTCATGTATTTCAAGATACAAACAATCTTCTACATGTCTATATTAACTTTACAAATCTATCAAAGAGCAAAAGGTCCATTGTCAGTTCAACAAACCTACACAGTCAGCAATGTGATAGTCCCA
This sequence comes from Cunninghamia lanceolata, assembly GCA_027924645.1. Taxonomy (NCBI): domain Eukaryota; kingdom Viridiplantae; phylum Streptophyta; class Pinopsida; order Cupressales; family Cupressaceae; genus Cunninghamia; species Cunninghamia lanceolata. Next base: position 14,847,546 of record BSBN01000112.1, on the reverse strand, counting down.
AGTTGAAAAGAACATTATGTATTTGAACTTGGGAGATCGATAGAGTGAAAAGTTTGTTGATGTTTCAAATAATAGTAAATCTAACAAGATGAAAACAACAGTATGAAAAAAGCCATATGGAGATTACTGCCAGCAACTAAAGGGTGCATATTATTCATATAGGTCATTGATATAAAGAGCAGTCAGAGTTAGTACAAAACACAAAATGAAGAAGCCACTGACCTTTTTGAAGCTGAAAAAGATTAAAAGAAATAAAGACCTAGTTGATGGCCGTACAGGTTTATCAGAGGTCGATGACAATGATGTCAAGGGGATGATGAAGACCTAAGGTCTATGTGAGGATAGTCTGAGGGAATAGAAGATAACAACAGACTAGGAAATGCCAGGATGACAGTCATAGACCAATGTCATGAAGACATAAGCAGATAATAGAGGAAACCATGGAAAAAGAACATTTCCCATCAGTTTTGGAGACTTCTAACTACAATAAAATGTAGTTTTGACCCTTGAGAAGACCCTACAGGGGTCATAAATGGAGTGATAAGTGTCTTCAAGCCTTTAAGAGGCTGTTTGGGGCTGTTTGAAGACTCCAAAAATGTCATAACTCCTTCCATATGCCCAAAAGATCTAATGGAGCTTTCACTGTTGCAAATTTGTGCCAAAGCAATGTTGTCATTCATGTCAACATATCCTTGTTGCCATTGATGTCAACTGTATCCTATTTTACTACCTGTTAGAAGACTAGATCATTGAGGGTATTGAGAAATTTAATCAAAGTATGTGGACCATATGACTGAGTAGAGGATTGTCTGAAGAAGCTCTAGTTAAGATTCGAAGGGTTCACATGAAGATTTGAATAATCTATGACCATCTAAGTAGAACTAGTTTCGTAGTGTTTAGAAGAGACAGAGTGACAGGAAAGAGGTTTGGATTGTTCCAGATATGTAAAATGATGATCTGTAGATCTAGAGGAATGTTTGGGAAGTTAGTGTGTATCATCCATTCAAGTGGTTCAGGGTTTGGAGGTCCACAAGAAATATTTATAGGGTGATAGTCATGACAGACAGTGTTCTTAAGGTTCTGGATGAAGATGCAAGTGATTTTGATGATTTAAAGGAGTGCGGATGTTTTTGTTGAATTCAATGTGCTTGTGGAGGTCTCTAGATCGTGTGACTATCGTGTTGGAGGTCTGCATTGAAAATTGAGCTCGTTGTTGAAGATTTATTTCTTTGTGTTGTTGTTCTTCCTAGTTCTTGGCCGACTAGATGATTCAAGTGTGTTGCGGATGATCTAAGAGCAATTCTCTAGAGTATAGTGTGTTGTTGGAGGAAGATTCAAGTTTCAATTATGTTTGGCCAGCAACAAAGTGATTCGCATTAAGTCAGATGTTTGTAATGCCAACCTTGATGTTTATTCCAAGGTTGATGAAGGATATAAAGGCATGTAGATGAGTTGTGAAAAAGTATCCTTGTGCAAAAATAAAATAATCTGAAGAAAGGATCAAAGGCAGAGTAGAGAAGAGGAAAAGTAGAAGAACAAGATTTGTTTTGATGAAGAGTTAGAGAAGAAGTATTTGGGGCAAAGCAGAAGTTTTGTGAGAATTCAATGAAACTGAACCAGGCATGAAGGAGATGCTATTTATCAGTTAATTATTTCTGTATTAAACATAAATTCTATAGGCAGTGAGCTTGAAGGCATGTGCCTTCTCTATTCTTCTAAGTACTTTTAATAGGGTATGAATCTTGTGGGTAAACCCCCACCATGGTTTTCCCTTAACCGGGTTTCCATGGAAAAATCCTAGTGTTATGTGTACTCAGTTTATTTCTGCTCATGTTTTGTTGATTCATGCTTTAATGTTTACATTATTAATCTGATTGTAAGTTGATAAAGAAGGTTAAAAGAAGAAAAGGTTAAATTTGTGAGACAATTGATTCACCCCCCCTCTTAGTTGTCTGGACTAATTCCAACAATTGGTATCAGAGAAAAGTTCCTCTAAAAGAATCTTAACCACCTAAGGAGATCTAGGATGTCGACCTACAAGAAGGATAGTCTGAGATTTGATGGAAAAAATTACTCTATTTGGAAGAGTCGCATGGAGTGCAATTTGCAATGCATGGGTGATTCTTATTAGATGATAACCAAGGATGAGTATAAACCTCTGGAGAAAGGTCCTTCAACTCTAGATCAACTCAAAGATAGTGAAAATAACCTTTGAGCTAAAGAAGCATTGTCGAGTGCCCTGATTGATTCAGCAATGACAAATGTCTTTGGACTAAAAACTACTCATGAAATCTAGAAGAAGTTGAAGAATCTTTATGAAGGCGATGAATATGTCAAACATGTCAAGCTACAAAGTCTGAGAGGAAAGTTTGAAAATCTGAGGATGAGTGAAGATGAAAACATCACAATCTACATGGAAAAGATAAATAAAATTGTGTGTGGTATCAGGTGTGCTAGTGGAACTTTGGAAGAATCAAAGATTGTGGTAAAAGTGCTCATATCTTTACCTGATTTATACAAACATAAGGTTGTTGCTATAGAGGAGATCGGGACTATCTCAAAAGTTACAAGAGATCAGCTTGTTGGTAAAATTTCAGCTTTTGAATTGAGTGAGTTTGGTGATTCTCTTCCTAAGGCTGAATCTGCATTTAAGTCCAGTGTATATGGAAAACAAAGATATGATCCAGGTGAAAGCTCTTCATCAAGATCAAATAGATTTGTGAAGGCAAGAAAGGATCTTGAAGATGATGAAATTGAGACTATAGATCTTGAAGCTCTTATTCCCAAAAGAAAACCAAGAGGATCTAGAAAGTATGAAGGAAACTTGCCATTCAAATGTTTTCCTTGTAATAAGATTGGTCATTTTGCCTCAAGATGTCCGGAGAGGTTTTCAAAACCAAACCCTAATAGATATAAAGGTCATAAGAAATACTACTATGTCCAATAAGCTGGAGAAGAAGGAGTCACAGATGATGAATCTGATCATGGAGGTTTCACTAAAAATGATTGGGTGTTCATTGCTATCAAAGAAGAAGATCCAGTGTCTACTGAATCTGCTAGCTGTGCAAATGTAGAAAGTGCCTTGGCTGTTCAGGTTATTGAAAAGGATGAATGTGTGATTGATAGTGGATGTTCTCATCATATGACTGATGATAAAAGCAAGTTTGTAAGCTTTGAATTTAAATATGAAGGTGGGCTTGTGAAATTTGGAGACAACTCAGCTAGTAGAATCTGTGGCAGAGGATCCATCTCTTTTGATGGTAAGAATAACACCAATGATGTTTTGTATGTGGAAGGACTGAAGCATAATCTTCTTAGTGTTGGACAGTTGGTTGACAAGGGTTATGATCTCTAATTCAAAAATGGAAAATGCAGAATTTTTTAAAGCTCCGGAATGGAATTTGCATCCGGTACTCAAACTAGAGGTAACATCTTTCATTTAAGTAGTTTTGGAAAAATTTATTTGATTGTTCAGATAGATCAAAGTTGGTTATGGCATAGGAGGATGTGTCATGTTAATCTTGATAACATTGTTAAGATAAGTTCTATTCAGGATGTAAGAGATGTCCCAAAACTTGTGAGACTTGATAGCATGTGTAGAGAATGTCAATTGGGTAAACAAAAGAAAATTTTATTCAAAAGTAAAGATCAATTTTCAAGTGAATAGTTGGAGCTTGTGCATACTGATTTGTGGTCCTTCTAGAATTAGGAATGTGCAAGGAGACATATATTTTATGTTGCTAGTTGATGATTACTCCCGGATGATGTGGGTAACCTTCTTAAAAGAAAAATCAGAAGCTCTTGAAAAATTCAAAATGTTCAAGGTTATGGTGGAGAATGAGATTGGTGGAAAGATAAAGTGTCTGAGATCTGATAGAGGTGGAGAATTTACCTCTGGTGAGTTTGATTCATTCTGTGAAAAGCATGGAATAAAAAGATAGTTATCTATTTCTAGGGCTCCATAGAAAAATGGAGTAGTGGAAAGAAAAAACTGGACCATTCAAGAAGCTGCCAGGACCATGATAATGGAAACAAATGTTCCTCAAGTCTATTGGAGAGAAACTGTGAGTACTACTATCTACACTCTTAACTGGGTGCAGATCAAAGGCAACTCTGGTAAGACTCCTTATGAACTATGGTTTGGTCATCCTCCTATTGTGAGATATTTTAGAATTTTTGGTAGCAAATGCTATATCAAAAGAGATGAGGATCTAGGCAAGTTTGAAGCAAGAAGTGATGAAGGAATATTTTTGGGTTACTCTACTCAAAGCAAGGCATACTGGTTCTTTAAAAAAAGATTGAAAAAGATTGTTGAAAGTGCAAATGTTAGAGTTGATGAAAGAAAAGAAGGTCATTCTAGGTCTTGCGGATATGATTCAGAAGATCAAGATGAAAGTCAAAACCAAGGAAGGTAAGTTCAGACCCAGATTCAGATCGAGATTGATCTAGAAAATCCAGTAACTCAATAGGATAGTATAGAAGTTGAGGAACAAGCTCAAGAAACATAAGTTCAAGAAAATCCCAAAACTCCCAGGTATGTAAGGATGAATCATCCTAAGGATCAAATCATAGGAGATATAAATAAAGGTGTTCAAACTAGGAGAAGAATTGTTGAAGATCAAGAAGAGATTCATCTGATTTCAAAGATTGAACCAAAAATAGTAAGTGAAGCCTGCAAAGTTGAAAACTAGGTAAAGGCAATGGAAGAAGAATTAATGCAAATTGAAAAGAATCACACTTCGGATCTTGTTTCTAGACCTAAGGATACAAATGTGATTGGAACTAAATGGGTCTTCCGAAATAAACTAAATGAAGATGGTGAAGTTGTAAGAAATAAAGTAAGGTTGGTATGCAAAGGATATTCTCAAGTGGAAGGAATTGATTTTGATGAAACTTTTGCTACAGTGGTAAGAATAGAGGCAATCAAATTGTTTCTTGCTTTTACTGCTTATAAAGATTTCAAAGTCTATCAGATGGATGTCAAGTTAGCATTTCTAAATGGAGAGTTAGAAGAACAAGTCTACATTGAGCAACCGGAAGGATTTCAGTTGTTTGATCAGCGAGATATGGTATGCAGGTTAAGGAAAGCAATGTATGGACTCAAACAAGCCCCAAGAGCCTAGTATGCAAGATTAGATAAGTATTTGCTAAAGCTAGGTTATAGGAAAGGCACTGCTGACAGTAATCTTTACTTCAAGATTGATCATGAGAATATTCTAATTATTGAGGTATTTGTTGATGATATCATTTTTGGTGGAAATGAGAGTATGTACAAAACATTTGTTGATCAGATGCAGAGTCAATTTGAGATGTCCATGTTTGGTGAAATGAACTTCTTCTTAGGTTTGCAAATCACTAAATCAGATAAAGGTATCTTCATCTCTCAGTCTAAATATGTGAGAGAATTGTTGAAGAAGTTTGGAATGGAAGATTCAAAGCTAGTAGGTATGCCTATGGTAACCAAATGTAAGTTGAGTAAAGATGATAACTCCCCTAAGGCAAATCAGAAAAGGTATAGATTAATGATTGGATGATTTCTTTATCTGACTCAGACCAGACCTGATATCATGAATGCAATTAGACTTGTTTCTAGATTTCAAGCTAACCCTAGAGAATCCCATGTTGTAGCAATCAAGAGAATTTTTAGATATCTCAAAGGGATAATTCATTATGGATGATGGTATCCAAAGGATAATGACTTAACTCTTCATGAATATACAAATGTTGATTGGGTAAGAGATGTGGATGATAGAAAAAGCACTAGTGGTGGTGCATTCTTCATGGGAAGTAGATTGGTTTCTTGGCTAAGAAAAAAGTAGGAGGCAATATCCCTATCTACAGTAGAGGTAGAGTATATAGCAGTAGCAAACAATTGTACTTAAGTTCTATGGATGAAGCAAATGTTGAAGGACATCAGAATTGTGTTTGAGGAGCCTATCAAAACCTTCTATGATAATTCAAGTGCAATAATCATCTCAAAGAATATGGTATTGAATTCAAAGACAAAGCATATATCTATCAAGTTTCATTTCTTGAGAGAGAAGGTAAATTAGAATGAAGTCAAATTGGAGTTTGTGTCTCCAAAGGATCAGATTGCAGACATTTGCACTAAGCCTCTTCCCAAGGATACTTTTGAGTATCTTAGGGAGAAGTTAGGGGTTATTACCCCTCCTGATCAGAATTAAGACGCACTAGAGTGCATCAGTCTGGTGAAATTCAAAGTCATATCTTGTGATTTAGATTGATGTTAAGGAGGTACTACTAAGGGGGAGTAGTCTGCATGCACTTTTTGAGTTTGTTCTGAAACAAAAATAAGGAGAAAAGATTACAAATATGTGTCCTTTGCCATTGATGTGAAAGGGCAAGAGAAGTCATGTGAAAAACTAGTTGCTGATGAAAGGGGGAGCAATGAAGATAGTGGTTACAAAAGTGTTAAGAGAAAGGGGGAGAAGTTCTTGTCATGATGGTTGAATTAGTTTTTCACATCATATGTTGCCATCAATGATAAAGGGGGAGATTGTTGCAAATATGTGCCTAAGTGGTGTTGTCGTTGATGTTAACATATCCTTGTTACCATTGGTGTCAACTGTATCCTATTTTGTTGCATGTTTAGAAGACTAGAATGTTGAGGATATTGAGAAAATTAATCAAAGTATGTGGACCATATGATTGAGTAGAGTATTGTCTGAAGAAGCTCCAGTTAAGATATGAAGGGTTCACATGAAGATTGAAGAAGCTATGACCATCTAAGTAGAAATGGTTTTGCAGTGTTCAGAAGAGATAGAGTGATAGGTAAGAGGTCCAGATTGTTCTGGATATGTAAATTGATGATCTGCAGATCTAGAGACATGTTTAGGAAGTTAGTGTGTATCATCCATTCAAGTGGCTCAGGATTTAGAGGTCCACACATAATCTTTCTAGTGTGACAGTCATGATAGACAGTGTTCTTAAGGTTCTAGATGAAGACACAAGTAATTCTGATGATTTGGAGGAGTGCAGATGTTTTTGTTGAACTTAATTTACTTGTGGAGGTCTCCAGATTGTGTGACTTCCGTGTTGGAGGTCCACATTGAAGATCAAGCTCACTGTTGAATATTTCTTTCTTTGTGTTGTTGATCTACCTAATTCTTGGCTAACCGGATGATTCAAGTATGTTGCGGATGATCTAAGAGCAATTCTCTGGAGCATAGCATGTTGTTGGAGGAAGATTCAAGTCTCAGTTATGTTTGGCTGATAGTAAAGTGATTCACATTAAGTCAGATGTTTGTAATGCCAACCTTGATGAAGGATATAAAGGCATGTAGATGAGTTGTGAAAAAGTATCATTGTGTGAAAATAATATAATCTGAAGAAAGGATCAAAGGAAGAGCAGAGTAGAGGAGAAGTAGAAGAACAAGAGTTGTTTTGATGAAGAGTTAGAGAAGTATTTGGGGTAGAGCAAAAGTTTTGTGAGCATTCAATGAAATTGAACCAGGCATGAAGGAGATGCTATTTATCAATTAATTCTTTCTGTATTAAACTTAAATTCTATAGGTAGTGAGCCTCTCTTGAGCAGTGAGCTCTAGGTAGTGAGCCCAAAGGCATGTGCCTTCTCTTTTCTTCTAAGTACTTTTAACAGGGTACAAATCTTGTGGGTTAACCCCCACCGTGCTTTTTCCTTAATCAGGTTTCCATGTAAAAATCCTAGTGTTATGTGTGCTTAGTTTATTTCTGCTCATGTGTTGTTGATTCATGCTTTAATGTTTACATTATTAATCTGATTGTAAGTTGATAAAAAAGGTTAAAAGTAGAAAAAGTTAAATTTGTGAGACAACTGATTCACCCCCCCTCTCAGTTTTCTAGACTAATTCCAACATTGACAGCACAAACACATGTCCTATTTCATTGGAAAGATGGAAAATGAAGAAGTAATGAGCAAGTAAGAGCAGTTTGCAAGGTGTTAATGCATTCATGGAGGAGTTTGAGCAGTTTGGACATCAAGGATAGCTAGTAAAGACTCTTCAAGGGCAATTGCAAGAATATAGGGTGAATTTCAACCTTCTTCCATGCATCTAGGAGACTTTCCAACAATGGAGCACTTCAAGGAGTTGGAAGAAGTCATCAAACTTCAAAGAAGAAGACCAAGTCAAATTTGGAATTAACTAGGTGTGTAAAGTAGGATAGCACTTTTTAAGGCCTCATAACTTGGTCAATTTTAGTTCCTAGATACTCTCCTAGGTCTATGATGCCATATATGATCCTTGGGCATCATTTTCAAGATAGCTCTTTTATGTTTTTGATTTGTAAGAGGCAAAAAACTAGAGATTGTAACTCAGATTTTCTTGTCGAACAACATTCTTGTAACACATTTTTAGGAAAACATATAGATTTTAGATCATGTATTATTGTAAATGCATCTTCTATCAATAAAGCAAGCATTTTGGCCTTCAAAGTTTCTATCTTGGTTGTGTGTGTGAGGTAATTGATGGCATTTTTGTGATTTTTATGTGCAAATCCTTAAATGAGTGTCTTATTTCCATCATTTTCAAGTAGAAAAGATATATTTGTGTAGGTTATTGTTTGTGTCATAGTTCAAATAGATGTTAGTTTGAGAATAAAACATACTTTCTTCCTTTCTAAAATTGTAAGAAACATAGACCTTTCAATAAAATACTTATACATAGGTATGCCAAACACTTATGTTGTGCATAAACAACTAAAACATTTATTAGTTGTATGTCAAAACAATAGCCTAAGGTCTGAAACAAACATATTTTAGTGCATCACCTTAGTAGTAGGTTCGTTTCAAGAAATTCATTCTACCTTTTCCATCAAGTGAAGTAGTAAAATATGTTAGACTAGGTGATAGAACCAAGAGAACCAACTCTCTATGGAGGTTCTTTTTCATCATAGGTAACCCACGAACCTGAAAAGGATCCCATGTTTCACCAAGTAAGCTAAGTTCTACAACTTAGCAAGGGTGCGTATTTAGGTGATAACAATTTCTGGCATGCCTGATGAGACTGTTTGGCTTAAAATAGTCAAAAGAAAATACCATTTCTTGCTGATATTGATATGTTATTAGCATTCCAGACCTGTAAGAGGTTTATTTTTGCATATCTGGTGACTCTATGTGTGGATTTCTAGGCAAATCAGGCTGCAATCAACTTGTGAGAAGTATACAAACTAGGAGTGCAGGTTCTTTTGAATACTCACATCTATCTACCCCTAGGAGACAAGGCAGATCTAGTAGAAGAACTCAGCCTTTAGCAAGGAAAACATAGTCAATGCCACCTTCTGTGACAGTTGTAGCTCCTCTTGCGAGAAATTAGACCTATATAGCATGAATGGAAATCCCCAGGAATCAAGTTTTTGTGTCTTTTGATCAAGGCAGCCCCTTAAACTTGGCACAACATGATGACATTCCAGTGGAAGCTCTTAGAGGTTTACCCTTTTTCTCAATAGAGGACCAAACTACACCCATTGAACACATTAGGATGTGGCAAACTCATGTGTTGTGCATTACATCATTGCAGGTGTAGTGGTTTAGAGGTTTGGCAATGAACTCAATAAGTTCATGGAATCAACTTGGAGAGCTTCTTTACAATCAGTTTGAAGACAAATTAGACCATTTGTCTTTGGTAGAGTAGTTGAGTACCATCAAGAGAGCTCATCATGAGCACATGATAAACTTTAACTTCCATTTCTAAAGGACTTCGGATAGAATCCCATAGCTGGTAAGACCCTCAGCACAACATGCTCTTCTGTATTTTTTGAGGGCTTTTAATAGTGACATTGAAGTAATGATACAATCTATGGGTGCAAACACACTCCTCGGTGCTTATGAAATAGCTATAAAGGGCTGAAAATAATCTCATACAAGATGGAAAAATTGCCCCAAGACCTCCAATGCCCATCTTTTCTAAAATACAACTAATTACACCCATGCAAATGCCACAAATAGCCCTTTTAACAACTATCCTATCCCAAGAAAAAGTTGTCCCAGGCCACTCTTTTGAGTTACAAGAGATTAAGGGTCTTCTACAAACATTTGGTAATGAGTTGGTCAATATCAAAAGGCAGCAAAATCAAAACAGCAGGCCTTATCAAGCCCCTTACCAAGCTCCCAATCATCCTAATCATAAAAATAGACTCCCCTATCATGTTAATAACCAAGGGTAAAGGCCTACATTTAATGCTAGACCTTTCCAAGTATATAATGCAAACACTGCCAGCACTTCAAAAGAGCTAGTTCCTGTGTAAAACAACTTAGCTCAATAGTATGAATGGTTCTTCCCATGTAACTGTTACTAATTATGTTCACACCTAATTGAGCAAGGCCCAAGTTGTAGTTGCCACAAAAGGAATAAAAGAAAATTTTTAAGTGTATGATCAATTAGCTGAATGTATGATATCTTGCCTAGAGAACAGTAATGGATCATTTGTCAAGATAATGTGATAGTCCAATTAGAACTGTCAAACCATCCTAACAAGTGAAGTTATTTGATGACAAGAGATCAGACATCCAATGAAAGATAGGTATCTAACTGGTGTTATCTTTCAGTTATGATATAATTGAATTTTTTTAAAAATCACAGTTCAGTGTGAAGGAAAGGTATTTATAAACTGTCATTTCATTATTAGGTTTTGAACATATGTTTCAAATCAGACTAAGTTATTCTATCCTATGAAATTGATTTAGAAAATGAAACATATATAAATCATTTGCATAAGGTAAAGTAACTGATCATATTTAAGAAAATGTTTGAATGTATCCCACACAAGCCATGGGAGTGACTAAACTGAGAAATGCAAACATTGTGCAAGCTATACATCTATGGATAAAAGAAAAATAAAAGAACATATGAGAAAAATGTATATCCATCATTACCTTTTATAGGTTGACCCTCTTGACTGACAACTTGATCTTCATGTCTTCATCTTTTGCTCCAGATCAGGATAGTGTACCTGCAAAATTGGGAAAAAGCCATGTTAGAAGCTTTGGATATGTAGATTCACCATATGCTTTATCAATAGATATATAAAACTTGCAAGCATTATGCATTAAATGTGATTGGATCAAAATCAGACATGTGCAATAAATCAAATCATCATGAGAAAGATCAATCAACTTCAAGAGGTATGTTTTATGCTAACTTGTTTGTTCACTGTGTAGGTATAGGAAAAGTAATGTTGCTGATTCGAAGACATTAAAGCATGTGGAGAAAATGTGGCTCCCACAAGGGTATAGCCCGGGATGCTTCCTTTTTATTCATTCAAGAAGAATATCAGATTGTAATAAATAGAGTGATCTATCATGTTATGCATTGGAATAGTCAACACTTCAAATAAAGTGAAGTCATCATAAGAGAAGTGAAGAGGAGCATTTGCTCCTATAAACTATGCTCACTTCAGAAAATAGCTTGTCAAAATTAGATAATCATGTTTAAAATGCTTCATCATACACATGCTATAGAATGAACAGTGGTTATATTCAAAGAGATGTCAATATGCAAAATAGAAGGAGAAGGATCATAAGCATTGGAGCTGACTGCTATATCAAAGGTATCAGATGCAAAGAAGAATAATGAACACCAAGTATCAAGACACATGCAAAACACAAGGTACTGTCCCATTCTTGTTTTAAGTAATGTATGATGTGGCATTCATGTATTACTAATAGGTACAATCATACAAAATAGCATATGAAATAGCCATGCCAGAGTAATGAACAACAAGTATAAATGAAATTACAAGTACATCATTAAATGATGTCAAGATTACATCATAAATCATGTTCATATGAAGAGATACAAGATAGAATAGCTAGCATATGTCATGTATTATCGACAGTGTTACTGCCTAAAGAGGAACAATTTATACAAGGAACAATTCAGAATGTTCATATCATGCAGAAGATTCCAAAGAATAATAAAGCTACAAGAGTATATTATTACATCAAATGTATCAGATGCCAAGAAGAAGAAGATACAGTTTTCATAAGATGCCATTTCTTTCATGCATTAGATACAGAAGGAGAAATAAACAAAGAATGAAAAGTTCTATGTGTCTTTGTTATTTTGCATATGCAAAATAGTAATACCCTATTTGTATTGTCACCAAAATATATCAGTTTTACAAACCCTCATCAATTTTTGCATAATGAAGCCGTAGTCATAGCAGAGGTAAAAGAAGCTTTTGATACATGTAAAACCCATATAGGTTTTTTTATTAAAAAATATACAGATACAGAGTATGGAGAAACCCTCACTAGCTTTTACCACATACTATAGTAAACATGTATACCTAGAAAAGAGAAAGAAACTATAGGTCGTGGCCAACACAGAGGTTTTTGAAATAAAATTTTGAAACCCTCAACATATTTTCTTGAAACCCTTGTGTTTCCAAGTCTACAAAAAAGGAGATAAAGAAAGAAAAGATGATGCAATAAAAGGCCGTGGCTGATTTCTGCAATAGGTAACAATACCCATATCACTTTTTTTGAAATCCCTGTGGTTTCTCTTCATATTTACAGAGGGTTCTTTTTCCTTCTCAAAGAAATCAATATATGAAGGACTATGGTATAGCCATGGCTGAGGAAAGTGTTTTTTTTTAAAACCCGTGTCGTTCTTTAAAACCCTTGTGTTTTTTCTCTGGTATGTAAAGAAGTCAAAGAAAAGAAGATACAAAAGCTACAAGCTGTGACTGGAGGAATGTTTTTTCTGCAATAAAATATAAACCCTCAACATTTTCTTTAAAACCCTTGAGTTTTTCATATCTGTAGAAGAAGATAGTCGAAGAAAAGAAGATACAGAGGGGATACAGTCATGGTCGTAACAGAAAAAGACTTTTTCTTCAAAAATATAACATACCCATGTCATTTTTTTCAAAACCCTTATGAGAATAAAGCATACAGTTAAGAGGAATTCAAATGGTGAAGAAAAATGGAAGATTGCCTCAAGTTTTGCAATGGAGGAGAAGCTACAGGCTGCGAGCCTGGTATTTTTAAAACCTTCAAAATTGAAGGAGAACATAGTCGCCAACAAGAAATACAAGAGAACAAAGAAATAAAAGTGAGAAAATAAAATACAAGACTCATAAAAAGACTTAGAAAGTGACCATATGGCTGTGGCTTAGTGAAGGAACTAATCACAGAAAAGAAATAAAATGGCCCAGTTATCATCACAAAGACTTACCTTTCATCTTTATGCTAGAAAATGTAGAGAAATCAACCAAGAAAACCTGAGAGTTGCAGAGAAAAACAAGAGAATGATTCAAACCCTAGCCACTGAGCATGGAGTTACAGTGAGAGCTCAAGAAGATGGCAAAAATGAAAATGATTAATTTTAGGGTTCAAAGTTTCTTTTTAGTTGATGGTTGTTTCTTTTTAGATGATGAAGTAGCCAATCTGGTATTTCCTTTTACTATTTGGACATCCTGCTCACAAGCTATTTTCACCTTTCCAATGTCCTCGGGTGGCCTATCATCACCACCATTCAATTGTGAGCTGATTCTCTGGAGAGTCAGGTCCAAAATAGAAGATCTTTTATATGAATGGGTAGTTTGAAACCTAGCTTGGTTTTGGGAGGGTAAATCCTTTGGCGTCGTAGAACCAACACATTCTTTAACCTTTCCTTTAAACCATTTTTCTCTTCTTCTTAACACGTGCAGAGAAAGCAACTTGACATCAGTAACTTATTTTTCACGCCATTTCATATGGGGCAAGGGTTCCATTGATGCGGCATAATAACCTTCATCCATTATATCTGAAAGGTCACCAATCATATCAAGAATTTGAAGATTCGTCTTGAAGGCTCAAACCTGATCCATAGTCAATCTCATCCATTTTATTCTCTAAACTTCCCTTTCATGAACATAGTCCTCCCAAAAATAATAAAATTCATTTGAGGTTTTGGGGGTGCTTATTTCTGTTACAAAATAGGGGTTTTTATGTCAGAAAATAGAAAAAATAACTCTTGGCACCCTTATAAAATAATAAAATTCATTTGAGGTTTCGGAGGTGCTTATGTCGGTTACATAATAGGGTGTTTTTATGTCAGCCAATAGAAAAAAATACTCCCGAGGCCTTTATAAAATAATAAAAGTCATTTGAGGTTTCGGGGGCGCTTATGTTGGTTACAAAATAAGGTTTTTTTATGTCGGCCAATAGAAAAAAAAAACTCCCGGTGCCCTTATAAACTAATAAAAGTCATTTGAGGTTTTAGGGGCACTTATGTTAGTTACAAAATAGGTTTTTTTATGTCGGCCAATAGAAATAAATAACTCCTGATGCATTTATAAAATAATAAAAGTCATTTGATGTTTCGGGGGCACTTTTGTCGATTACAAAATAGGGTTTGTTATGTCGGCCAATAGAAAAAAATAGCTCTCAGTGCCTTTATAATATAATAAAAGTCATTTGAGGTTTTGGGGGCTCTTATGTCAATTACAAGATAGGGTTTTTTTATGTTGGCCAATAGAAAAAAATTGCTCCTGGTGCCTATATAAAATAATAAAAGTCATTTGAGGTTTCGGGGGTGCTTATGTAAGTTACAAAATAGGGTTTTTTTATTTCATCCAATAGAAAAAAATAGCTCCCAGCGCCTTTATAAAATAATAAAAGTCTTTTGAGGTTTCGGGGACGCTTATGTCGGTTACAAAATAGGGTTTTTTATGTCGGCCAATAGAAAAAAATATCTCAAGGCACCTTTATAAAATAATAAAAGTATTTTGGGATTTTGAGGCCACTTATGTCGGTTACAAAATAGGGTTTTTTATGTCAACAAATAGAAAAAAATAACTCTTGATACCTTTATAAAATAATAAACATCATTCGAGGTTTCAGGGGTGCTTATGTCAGTTACAAAATAGGGTTTTTTATGTTGTCCAATAGGAAAAAAATTGCTCCCATCACCTTTAAAATAATAAGTCATTTGAGGTTTCGGGGCCACTTATGTCGGTTACAAAAAAAGGGTTTTTATGTCAGCCAATAGAAAAAAAATAACTCCCGGTGCCTTTATAAATTAGTAAAAGTCATTTGAGGTTTCTAGGTTGCTTATGTCGGTTAACAAATAGTGTTTTTTATGTTGGCCAATAGAAAAAAATAACTCTCGGTGCCATTAGAAAATAATAAAAGTTATTTGAGGTTTTGGGAGTGCTTATGTCGGTTAAAAAATAGGGTTTCTTATGTTGGCCAATAGAAAAAAATAACTCTTGGTGCCTTTATAAAATAATAAAAGTGATATGACGTTTCGGGGGCGAATATGTGGGTTACAAAATAGGGTTTTTTATATTGGCCAATAGAAAAAAATAGCTCTCGATGCCTTTATAAAATAATAAAAGTCATTTGAGGTTTTGGGGGCACTTATGTCTGTTACAAAATAGGGTTTTTCATTTTGTCCAATAGAAAAAAATAGCTCTCGATGCCTTTCTAAAATAATAAAAGTCATTTCAAATTTCGAGGGTGCGTATGTTGGTTACAAACAAGGGTTTTTTTATGTCAGCCATTAAAAAAATAACTCTCGGCACATTTATAAAATAATTAAAGTTGTTTGAGGTTTCGGGGGCGCTTAAGTCGGTTACAAATAGGGTTTTTTATGTCGACAATAGAAAAAAACAACTCTCAAGGCCATTATAAAATAATAAAGTTATTTGAGGTTTCAGGGCACTTATGTCGGTTAGAAAATAGCATTTTTTATGTGGGCCAATAGAAAAAAATAACTCCTAGTGCCTTTATAAAATAATCAAAGCCATTTGAGCTTTCGAGGGCACTTATGTCAGCTACAAAATAGGGTGTTTTATGTCGGCCAATAGAAAAAATTAGCTCTCGATACCTTAATAAAACAATAAAGTTGTTTGAGGTTTTTGGGGTGCTTATGTTGGTTACAAAACAGGGTTTTTTATGGCGGCCAATAGAAAAAAAATAGCTCTCAGTGCCTTTATAAAATAATCAAAGTCATTTGAGGTTTCGAGAGTGCTTATGTTGGTTAAAAAAAAGCGTTTCTTATGTCGGCCAAAAGAAAAAAAAAAGTGTCAGCACCTTTATAAAATAATAAAAGTTGTTTGATGTTTCAGGGGTGCTTATGTCGGTTACAAAATAAGGTCTTTTAGGTTGGCCAATAGAAAAAAAAAATCTCCCAAGGCCTTCATAAAATAATAGAAGTCGTTGGAGGTTTCAAGGGTGCTTATGTCAGTTACAAAATAGAGTTTTTTTATGTCGATCAATAAAACAAGTAACTCCCGATACCTTTATAAAATAATAAGTCATTTGATGTTTCGGGGGCGCTTATGTCAGTTACAAAATAGGGTTTTTAATGTCAGCCAATAAAAAAAATAACTCCAAGCACCTTTAAAAAATAATAAAAGTCATTTGATGTTTTGAGGGTGCTTATGTCATTTACAAAATAGGGGTTTTTATGCAAGTCAATAGAAAATAAATAAATCTTGGTGCCTTTATAAAATAATAAAAGTCATTTGAGGTTTCGAGGGCACTTATGTCAGTTACAAATAGGGTTTTTTATGTCAGCCAATAGAAAAAATGTAACTTCCGGTGCCTTTATAAAATAGTAAAAGTCATTTGAGCTTTTCGGGGGTGCTTATGTCTATTACAAAATAGGGTTTTTTAAGTCAACTAATAAAAAAATAACTCCCGACGCCCATATAAAATATTAAAAGTCATTTAAGGTTTCGGGGGCGCTTATGTCAGTTCCAAAATAGGGTTTTTCTTATGTTTGTCTATTAAAAAAATAACTTCAGGCGCCTTTATAAAATAATAAAAGTCTTTTGATGTTTCAGGGGTGCTTACGTCAGTTACAAAATAGGGTTTTTTATGTCGGTCAATAGAAAAAAATAGCTCATGGTGCCTTTATAAAATAATAAAAGTCATTTGAGGTTTTGGGGGTGCTCATGTCCATAACAAATAGGGTTTTTCATGTCATCCAATAGAAAAAATAACTCCTGGGGCCTTTATAAAATAATATAAGTCCTTTGAGGTTTCGGTGGTACTTATGTCAGTTACAAAATAGGGTTTTTTATGTTGGCCAATAGAAAAAAAATAACTCTTGGTGCCCTTATAAAATAATAAAAGTCATTTGAGGTTTCAGAGGTGCTTATGTCAATTAAAAAATAGGGTTTTTATGTTGGCCAATAGAAAAAAATAACTCCTAGTACCTTTATAAAATAATCAAAGTCATTTGAGGTTTCAGGGGCACTTCTGTCAACTACAAAATAGGGTTCTTTATGTCAGCCAATAGAAAAAAATAGCTCTCGGTACCTTAATAAAATAATAAAGTTGTTTGAGGTTTTGGGGGTACTTATGTTGGTTACAAAATAGGGTTTTTTATGTCGGCCAATAGAAAAAAAATAGCTCTCGGTGCCTTTATAAAATAATCAATGTGATTTGAGGTTTCAAGGGTGCTTATGTTGGTTAAAAAAAAGTGTTTCTTATGTTGGCCAAAAGAAAAAAATAAGTCTCAGCACCTTTATAAAATAGTAAAAGTCATTTGATGTTTCAGGGGCACTTATGTTGGTTACAAAATAGGGTCTTTTAGGTTGGCCAATAGAAAAAAAAACCTCCTAAGGCCTCTATAAAATAATAGAAGTCATTAGAGGTTTCAAGGGTGCTTATGTCAGTTACAAAATAGGATTTTTCTTATATTGGTCAATAAAACAAGTAACTCTTGGTACCTTTATAAAATAATAAGTCATTTGATGTTTCGGGGGCACTTATGTTAGTTACAAAATAGGGTTTTTAATGTCGGCCAATAGAAAAAATAACTCTGAGTGCCTTTAAAAAATAATAAAAGTCATTTGAGGTTTTGAGGGTGCTTATGTCAGTTACAAAATAGGGGTTTTTATGCCAGTCAATAGAAAATAAATAAATCTCGGTGCCTTTATAAAATAATAAAAGTCAATTGAGGTTTCGAGGGTACTTATGTTAGTTACAAATAGGGTTTTTTATGTCGGCCAATAGAAAAAACATAACTTCTAGTGACTTTATAAAATAGTAAAAGTCATTTGAGGTTTCGGGGGTGCTTATGTCTATTACAAAATAGGGTTTTTTAAGTCAGCTAATAAAAAAATAACTCCCGGCACCCATATAAAATAATAAAAGCTATTTAAGGTTTTGGTGGCGCTTATGTTGGTTCCAAAATAGGGTTTTTCTTATGTTCGCCAATTTAAAAAAATAACTTTAGGTTCTTTTATAAAATAATAAAAGTCATTTGATGTTTCAGGGGCACTTATGTCAGTTACAAAATAGGGTTTTTTATGTTAGTCAATTAAAAAAAATAGCTCCTGGTGCCTTTATAAAATAATAAAAGTCATTTGAGGTATTGGGGGTGCTCATGTCGGTAACAAATAGGGTTTTTCATGTCATCCAATAGAAAAAATAATTCTTGGGGACTTTATAAAATAATAAAATTCCTTTGAGGTTTCGGGGGTACTTATGTCAGTTACAAAATAGGGTTTTTTATCTCGGCCAATAGAAAAAAAAAAACTCTTGGTTCCCTTATAAAATAATAAAAGTCATTTGAGGTTTCAGAGGTGCTTATGTCGGTTACAAAATAAGGTTTTATGTTGGCCAATAGAAAAAAATAACTCTCAGCACCTTGATAAAATAATAAAAGTTGTTTGAGGTTTCGGGGGGGGGGGGGGGGGGGGGGGCACTTATGTCATTTACAAAAGAGGGTTTTTAATGTTGGCCAATAGAAAAAAATAACTCTCGGTGCCATTATAAAATAATAAAGGTCATTTGAGGTTTCACGGGCACTTATATCAGTTACAAAATAGGGTTTTTTTGTCAGCCAATAGAAAAAAATAACTCTTGGTGCCTTTATAAAATAATAAAAGTCATTTGAGTTTTCAGGGGCGCTTATGTCGATTACAAAATAGGGTTTTTTATGTCGGCCAATAGAAAAAAATAGCTCTCGATGCCTTTATAAAAAATAAAAGTCGTTTGAGGTTTTAGGGGCACTTATGTCAGTTACAAAATAGGGTTTTTTATGTCGGCCAGTAGAAACAAATAGCTCCCGGTGCCTTTATAAAATAATAAAAGTCATTTGAGATTTCGAGGGTGATTATGTTGGTTAGAAAAAAGAGCTTTTTCTGTCGGCCAACAGAGAAAAATAACTCCCGGCACCTTTATAAAATAATAAAAGTTGTTTGATGCTTCGGGGACAATTATTTCAGTTACAAAATTGGGGTTTTCAGGTCGACCAATAGAAAAAAAAATAACTCCCAATGATTTTATAAAATAATAAAAGTCATTGGAGGTTTCATGTGTTCTTATGTCAGTTGCAAAATAGGGTTTTTTATGTCGGCCAATAAAAAAAATAACTCCTGGTGCCTTTATAAAATAATAAGTCATTTGAGGTTTCGGGGGCACTTATGTCACTTACAAAATAGGGTTTTTATGTCGGCCAATAGAAAAAACTAACTCCCAGCACCTTTATAAAATAATAAAACTCATTTGATGTTTCGCAGGCACTTACGTCAGTTACAATATAGGGTTTTTATATATCATTCAATGGAAAAAATATAGCTACTAGAGCCGTTATAAAATAATAAAAGTCATTGGAGGTTTTGGTGGAGCTTATATCGGTTACAAATATGGTTTTCTATGCTGGCCAATAGAAAAAAATAACTCCCACTACCGTTATAAAATAACAAAAGTTGTTTGAGGTTTCGGGGGTGCTTATGCTGGTTAAAAAATAGGGTTTTTTATGTCGGCCAATAAAAATATATCTCTCGACGCCATTATAAAATAATAAAAGTTGTTTGAGATTTCAATGGTGCTTATGTCAGTTACAAAATAGGGTTTTTGATATAGGCCAATAAAAAAAATTTCTCTCTGTGCCTTTATAAAATAATAAGTCATTTGAGGTTTTAGGGGTGCTTATGTTGGTTACAAAATAGGGTTTTTTATGTTGGCCAATAGAAAAAAAATTAGTACCTGGCACCTTTATAAAATAATAAAAGTAGTTTTAGGTTTCTAGGGTGCTTATGTTGGTTACAAAATAAGGTTTTTTATGTTGGCCAATACAAAAAAAATAGCTCCCAGCGCCTTTCTAAAATAATAAAATTCTTTTGAGGTTTCGGGGGTGCTTATGTTGGTTACAAAATAGGGTTTTCTATGTCAGCCAATAGAAAAAATAATAGAAGTCATTCGAGGTTTCAGGGGTACTGATATCAGTTACAAAATAGGGTTTTTTATGTTGGCGAATAGAAAAAAAATAGATCCTAGCGCATTTATAAAATAATAAGAGTTGTTTGACGTTTTGGGGGCGCTTATGTCAGGTAAAAAATTGGGTTTTTATGTCGGCCAATAGAAAAAAAAAACTCCCAACGTCTTTATAAAATAACAAAATTTGTTTGAGGTTTCGGGGGTGCTTTTGTTAGTTACAAAATAGAATTTTTTATGTCAGCCAATAGAAAAAAATAACTCTCAGCGCCATTATAAAATAATTAAATTTATTTGAGGTTTCTAGGGCACTTATGTCGGTTAAAAAATAGGGTTTTTTATGTTTGCCAATAGAAAAAAAAACTCTCGGTTACAAAATAGAGTTTTTTATGTCAGTTACAAAATAGGGTCTTTTAGGTTGGCCAATAGAAAAAAATAGCTCCCGGTGCCTTTCTAAAATAATAAAAGTCATTTGAGGTTTCGAGAGTGTTTATGTTGGTTAGAAAAAAATTGATTTTTATGTCGGCCAATAGAAAAAAAATAACTTTCGGCACGTTTATAAAATAATAAAAGTCATTTGATGTTTCGGGGGCTCTTATGTCAGTTACAAAATAGGGTTTTTTAGGTCAGCCAATAGAAAATATATAACTTCCAGTGCCTTTATAAAATAATAAAAGTCATTGGAGGTTTTGAGTGTACTTATGTTGGTTACAAAATAGGGTTTTTTATGTCAACCAATAAAAAAATAACTCCCAGTGCCTTTATAAAATAATAAGTCTTTTGAGGTTTCAGGGGCACTTATGTTGCTTACAAAATATGGTTTTTTATATTGGCCAATAGAAAAAAACAACTCCTAGTGCCTTTATAAAATAATAAAAGTTGTTTGAGGTTTCGGGGGTGCTTCTGTTAGTTACAAAATAGGGTTTTTTATGTCAGTCAATAGAAATAAATAACTCCAGGTGCCTTTATAAAATAATAGAAGTCGTTTGAGGTTTTGAGGGAGCTTATGTCAGGTCCAAATAGGGTTTTTTATGTCGGCCAATAGAAAAAAAAACTCCCGTCACCTTTATAAAATAATAAAAGTCATTTGAGGTTTTGGGGGTGCTTATGTCGGTTACAAAATAGGGTTTTTTATGTCGGCCAATAGAAATAAATAACTCCTGGCACCCTTATAAAATAATTAAAGTCATTTCAGGTTTTGAGGGTGCTTATGTCGATTACAAAATAGGATTTTTTTTATGTTGGTCAATAGAAAAAAATAACTCTTGGTGCCTTTATAAAATTAGAAAAGTCCTTTGATGTTTCAGGGGCACTTATGTTGGTCACAAAAATAGGGTTTTTATGTTTGTCAATAAAAATAAATAGCTCCCGACACCTTTATAAAATAATAAAAGTCATTTGAGATTTCCATGGTGGATATATCAGTTACAAATACTATTTTTTATGTTGGCCAATAGAAAAAAATAACTCTCGTGGCCTTTATAAAATCATAAAAGTTGTTTGAGGTTTTGGGGGTGCTTATGTCATTTACAAAATGAGGTTTTTTATGTCGGCCAATAGAAAAAATATCCCTCGGCACCCTTATAAAATAATAAAAGTCATTTGAGGTTTCGAAGGTGCTTGTGTCAGTTACAAAATAGGGTTTTTTATGTCGGACAATAGAAAAAAATAACTCTCGATGCCTTTATAAAATAATAAAAGTCGTTTTATGTTTTGGGGGCACTTATGTCAATTACAAAATAGGATTTTTTTATGTTGGACAATAGAAAAAAATAGCTCCCAATGCCTTTATAAAATAATAACAGTCATTTCAGGTTTCAAGGACGCTTATGTCAGTTAAAAATATGGATTTTTATGTCGGCCAATAGGAAAAAAATTGCTCTAGGTGCCTTTATAAAATAATAAAAGTTGTTTGAGGTTTTGAGGGTGCTTATGTCAGTTACAAAATAGGGTTTTTTATGTCAACCAATAGAAAAAAATAGCTACTGGTGCCTTTATAAAATAATAAAAGTTGTTTGAGGTTTTGGGGGCGCTTCTGTCAGTTACAAAATAGGTTTTTCATGTTGTCCAATAGAAAAAAAAATAGCTCCTCTCGCCTTTATAAAATAATAAAATTTATTGGAGGTTTCAGGGGTCCTTATGTCGGTTACAAAATAGGGTTTTCTATGTCAGCCAATAGAAAAAAATAACTCCTACCACCTTTATAAAATAATAAAAGTCATTCAAGGTTTTGGGGGTGCTTATGTCAGTTACAAAATAGGGTTTTTTATGGCAGCCATTAGAAAAAATAGCTCGCAATGCCTTTCTAAAATAATAAAAGTCATTTGAGGTTTCGAGGGCACTTATGTTTGTTAAAAATAGGGTTTTTATGTCGGCCAATAGAAAAAAAGAACTCCTGGCGCGTTTATAAAATAATAAAAGTTGTTTGAGGTTTCAGGGGCACTTATGTCATTTACAAAATAGGATTTTTTATGTCAGCCAATAGAAAAAAATAACTCTCAAGGCCATTATAAAATAATAAAAGTCATTTGAGGTTGCGAGGAAGCTTAACTCGGTTGCAAAATATGGTTTTTTTGTCAGCCAATAGAAAAATATAACTCCCAGTGCCTTTATACAATAATAAATGTCAGTTGAGGATGATTGAGTGTGTGCACGGGAGAGATGTACAGTCCCACGACTTGTAGCATGTCGCAGTCTACATATGTTTGTTCTCTATTGCATACATTTTTTCTTTGCAGATTGGGCTTTGTGGGGTTGTTTTCAGCAAGGGGTGGGGTTTTTTATCTTTTAGGGGTTTTTTTTTTTAGTGTGTGCATTGTTCGGTGCAGGTGTGGGGTGCAAGGGCTTGAGGGAATTTTCTAATGGCAGGCTCTGTGCCTTTGGTTGAGACGTCGGGGGATGCTGCTATGGCAGAGGTTGGTGATGGGTTTCCTCATCCATCCCTGCCTGATGTTGGGGTTTTTAGCACTAGTGCTTTCAAATTGCACAAGATAAACAGATGCTTGGAAAGAGCTCAAGTTCGTCTGAAGTTGGTGATTCAAACAGAAGCGATAGCCGAGGACCTGGAGTATTATAGAAAACATGCTTTAATCTGCAAATTTATGGGATTGAGGGTTTCGATGCCTTTTCTGGAACCCTGGATTCACAAGTCATGGAATTTGAAAGGTGATTTTGAAATCTTGCTAGCTGCGAATAACTTCTTTCTAGTGGTTTTTTCGTGTATCTCTGATCGTAACAAGGTTTTTGAGGGAGGGCCCTACTTTTATAATCAAGTTGGCCTTTTCATGAAGCCTTGGCATGCAAGCTTTAACTCGATGGAGGAGCTGCCCTTGAAGGTACCGGTGTGGGTTCATTTTCCTCGGTTGCCATTGGAATGTTGGAGACAAGATATTCTGTAATCAATTGCATTGCTGCTAGAGAAGCCTATTGGCCCATCTCAACAAAATCTGGAGAAGCAAATTTTTTCCTATGCCCAGGTCTATGTGGAGATTGATCTGAGCCAACCTCTACCAGATTCTATTGATCTGAATGTTGGGCCTAGCTCCTACACTCAACAATTAGACTATGAGACTTTACCTTTTAGGTGTCAGCTGTACCATGAATATGGCCATCTTCAAAGGAGGTAACCTTGTGCCTCGGGTGCTGGTGGCTCAGATAATGTGAAGGCTCCATCTAATCCAAGGGAAGAAAAGGGTAAAGCACCCACGCAGGGGGTGGTACCAGATAAAGATGACTTCATGCCAGTTAAGGCACAAAACAAGAATCGGGGTTAGAAGAGGACTCTTTGGGATCGTCAAGTGGAGGAGACTTTTAACAAGTTTGAGGCTTTCGATGAATTAGTCCATGAGGAGGGGGTTTCTTCTGACATGCATGTTGAAGCTTCTCCTTTAGTTGATCATAATTCTGTGTCTTTGCCTGTCACTACCTCGGTCCTAGTTCCTATGGTGGTTTTCAAGGTGGTGATGGATTCAGTTGCTCCTCCCGCTGATGCTGGGTTTGGGGACTCTTGTGGTTTTGTGGAAACCCCCATGGCCTCTTCAGATGAAAGGGTGAGTTTAGCTAGTGGACTGGGTTTGGAAGACTCTGGTAAGAAAAAGGCCCTCTCTTCTTTACCTATTCTGGGTTTACAACAAAAATCCCTAAAAAAGTGTGCTCATGATAAGCCCCAGAAGGTGGGGAGGAAGAGGGATCAGGAGAAAGTTAAGATGGTTGGAGAGACATTGGTGGATTCTGGGTTAGTGAAGACATTGGATACTAACTTCTCCCACTCTTCGCGATGACTACGTTATCATGGAATGTAAGGGGTATGAATAGCATCCCTAGACAAAAGGCTATTCGAGACTTGGTTAGTGCTCATTCTCCAGATGTGGTTTTCCTCTAGGAGATGAAGTTATCTATGGATGGTATGATGCAGTGTGTTTCTAAGATTTGGAACAGAGGGTTTCTCTAGTGTGTGGGTGCGCAAGGTAGTTCAGGGGGTCTTGCTTGTCTATGGGATCCTCGACAAATTTCTCCTATTTGGTGGATTTCTAGTAGATTTTCCATTTCTCTGGTTGTAATTAGTTTGGAGATGAGGGAAAGAATTCTTCTATCTAACATTTATGCTCTGACGGATGTCCCTTGTAAGACTCTTTGGTGGTCTCATATCAATCTTCTGAGATCATTGGATCCTTTCCTCTCCTAGATTATGGTAGGTGACTTCAATGCAATTGCCACCCTCGAGGAGAAAAGAGGGGGTATGCCTCATTTGGACCCCTCTTCTAATCTTCTAAGGGATAATTTGGCTTGGCTCTGGCTTGTGGATATCAAACCTTCGAATGGCATGTTTGCTTGGAATAATAGGAGGCTTGGGGATGATGCCATTTCTGAATGGTTAGACAGGTTTCTTGTTTCCTATTTTTGGGTGGGTGACAAGTGGTTGTCAAGTTCTAAAATTTTAGATTGGCTAGGATCAGACCATTGGCTGATCAAATTCTCTGCCCATTTGGCTGGTGGTCTAAAAACAAACTTTTAGATTTCAGCTTATGTGGCTCATAGGAGAGTCTTCTTGACTTGGTTTCTAGATGGTGGACTGAAGGACGACCTGCTTTTGGTATAGCTATGTACTCATTTGTGAAGAGGCTTGAATATGTGAAGTATAAATTGAAACATTGGAATAAGTATCAATTTGGCAATGTATTTCAGTGGAAAAGGGTTACCCAGGAGTGCTTGGATTCTATTACCAGGTAGATTCAGGATTAGGGTCTTTATGCAAATTTAAACAGGCTTGAGGTTAGTGCGGTTAAATACCTCGAGGAACATGAGCTTCGTGAGGAAATTTTTTGGAAACAGAAGGCTCGTGTTGATTGTCTTTAGGAAGGTGACAGGAATACTTCCTTCTTTCATAAATTGGTGAAGGCTTGAAGACAAGGTAACTTTATCTCTTCTCTCTGCTCTCCTGAGGGTTCTGTTCTTTCTTCCTCTTTGGGGATCTCTAATGAGGCGGTTCATTTTTTCTCTGCTCTCTTTTCTTAAGATACCCCACCTGCTAGTGAGGAGGAAGCTTCTATCCTAGCTTGTATTCCCTCTCTAGTGACTACAGATATGAATGCTTCTCTTCTTAAACCTATTTATTTGAAGGAGTTGGAGGATGTGGTGTTTTAGTTGAAAAAAGGGAACGCTCCTAGTCCTGATGGGTTCCCAGCTGAGTTCTTTCAAGAATTTTGGGAAGTCATCAACCTTGACCTGTTGGAGGTGGTACAAGAGTCTTTTATGAATAAGCAAATGTTGCAAGCCATGAATGCTACATTTCTTTCTCTTATCCCAAAATGTGAGGGTGCTGATTCTCTGGATCTTTTTCGACCAATTGCTTTGTCCAATGTGGTGTATAAAATCATTACAAAGCTAATTGTTAAACATTTGAAGCCATGTCTGGATAAGTTGATCTTAGAGGAACAAGGGGGCTTTGTTGCAGGTAGACAAATTTTGGATGGAGCAGTTATTGCAGTTGAGACTATTCACTCTATGGCATCTTCTAAGGAAAAAGCTATGTTTATAAAGTTGGACATGGCTAAAGCTTATGACAGAGTTAACTGGGGCTTTTTGATCAAAATTCTCAGAGCCTTTGGGTTCAGTTGTGAGTGGATTGATTGGGTCATGAGTTATGTGAGGACTTCCTCATTTTCTTTTCTCATAAATGGGGAGTCTTCAGGTCTATTTAATGTTTCTAGAGGTCTTCGACAGGGGGGACCCCTTATCCCCATATTTGTTCATCTTGATGGCTAAAGGCTTGGGGAGATTCATTAAGTCATGTGTTATGGATGGGCTCTTTTAGGGATGGAAATGGAGCAATTATCTTCCTCCTCAAACTCATCTTCAGTTTGTGGATGATACGGCTTTGATGGGTATTGCTAAGGTGGCTGAAGTAGTTGCTTTGCGTCAGATTTTGGATTGTTACCTGGCTGCCTTAGGTCAAAGTGTTAATGAAAGTAAGTCTTGCATTTATTTCTTTAATACCCCCAAGCTTATTCAGTAGTGTATTTTCATGATCTTAAGGTTTTAGGTGGGGAAACTTCCCTTTATATACCTTGGCATCCCTCTAGATGTGTGCCCACTTCCCAAGTGTTTTTGGCAGAATGTGATGGATAAATTTTGTGGGCTAGTTTTTCACTAGACCTATAGATGGTTATCTACGACTGGAAGAGTTACTCTATTAAAGTCTGTGGTATAGGCCCTTCCTTTATATAGGTGCTTTGTGTTGACTGCTCCCTCAAGTTTCATCAAAGATTTTGAGGGCATCTGTCAGCAATTTCTTTGGTCAGGATTTCAAAGAAGTGGAGCTTAATTAAGTGGGAAGTTAGTTGCCAGCCAAAGCAGGATAGTGGTCTGGGTTTGTGTTGGACAAATTGGAACGAACAGGCTTTGGATGCTAAGCTATACTAGAGATGGTGTTCATATCAGTATCAGTATTGGGCCAGGATGCTTACCTTCAAGTACCTTGGGGAGGTGGAGGGTGCTGAGGTGCCTCGTTTTAGTCTTTCAGGGAGAGGTTTTATGATCTGGGATAGTCTCAAGAGGGGGGTTGTGCTGGTTAAACAAGGCCTATTTTGGATCTGCAATATAGGCTCTGATGCTCTTTTTTGGCATGACTCCTAGGATGGCTTCCTGCCTATCCTCTCCTCGTATCCTCACTTAGTGGACTTATGTAGGATTTTTGTTCAGGCTGGTTGGAGTAGAGTGATGGATTTCAAAGCCCCTCAGGCTTAGGGGCAGACTATTGTTTACCAGTGGAAGGATATGCAAGAATGGCCCATGGGTGGATCTTTGGAGGATAGGAGGGAGTTGTCCTCCATTTTGGCTAATAGAGTCTATTGTTCTCTTCTAGAGTGGGATGTGCTGACTTGGGGTCTAGATCCAAAAGGGAAGTTCACTGTTGCTTTAGGGTATCGTGTTTTGGACAGACAGGCCTGGGGTAGTGCTAAGGTTCCTTGGTGGAAAAATATTTGGAATAAATTCTTTTGGCCAAAAATCAATTTCTTTTCATGCCTAGTGGTTTATGGCAGGTGTTTGACTTGGGATAACCTCTGTAAGCATGGCTTCCAAGGTCCTTCATTATGTTTCATATGCCTAAAAGATGTTGAGACTTTTTTACATCTTTTCTTCTAGTGCCCTTTTGCTAGGACTATTTGGCATTTTTGGTGGGGGGCCTCAAGTGTGCAGTGCAGGAACCCTTCTTCTTAGGAGGAGTTTAGGTAGAACTTTGGGCCCATTCTAGTGAGGACTTCATTTCTACACATAGCATGGCCAATTGGCCCTAGTATGATTATATGGCACATCTGGTTGGAGTGCAACCACAGGGTTTTTCTAGATACGAAGTTGCTGGTGGGTCAAGTTTGGTCTCGCATTCTTGGGGCTTTGTAGGAGACCTTGTATGTTAAATGTGATCTATCAGCCCCAGTGGATCAATGTGATACTAGAGTGACTCGTAGTATGGGGATTCTTGTTGGGGGTCCTGGAAGGCCCAAGATTGGGCAGAGTAGGTGTTCTAGAAGGAAGGTTTCTAGGGAAGGGCATTAGCTGCCCCCTCCCACTGGAGTCTTGAAAATCAATACTGATGGGTCTGCAAGGGGTAACCCTAGGCACACTAGCATTAGTGGGATGGGCAGAGATAGTTCTAGGGTGGTTGTGTTTTTCTTCTCAAAATATAGGGGCTGCACTCTAAGAATCTTATGGAGGCCTTGGCTATTCCTTTGGCTTTGAAGAAGACATATGCCCTTGGCTGGAATAAGATTATCTATGAGTTGGATTCTCAGGTGGTGATAGACTTGATAAATAAAAGGTAGTTTGATAATGTTAGTTGGTAGCTTGCGGTGGTGGCCATGTAAATCACTAGTCTTGGAGAATTATTTGATTCTATCACCTTCTCTCGTATCCCTCAGGAATGGAATAAGGTGGTTGATGGATTGGCCAAATGGGCTTCAAAGAAGAATAGGATCTAGCTGGTGGATGATTGGGATAGTTTACCTGGGGATCATGCTCAGGATTTGGTGGATTTGGTCATGGAGGATGTGAGATGTTGCATGACCACTTCTTGATTTCTTGTTTGTTGTCTCTGGGCCTGTTTGGGCCTCTTGTTGCTTTTATGCTTTGTACTTCTCTCTTTGATTAATAAAGCTTTTACCATCTTTTATTAAAAATAAAAGTGTTTTGAGGTTGCGGGGGCACTTATGTCAGTTACAAAATAAGGTTTTTTTATGTTGGCCAATAGAAAAAAATAGCTCTCGGTACCTTTATAGAATAATAAAAGTCATTTGAGGTTTTGAGGGTACTTATGTTAGTTACAAAAATAGGGGTTTTCATGTCAGCCAATAGAAAAGATAGCTCTCAATGTATTTCTAAAATAATAAAAGTCGTTTGAGGATTCAAGGGTGCTTATGATGGTTACAAAAAAGGGTTTTTTATGTCGGCCAACAGAAAAAAATAACTCCTGGCACCTTTACAAAATAACAAAAGTCTTTTGATGTTTTGGGGGTGCTTATGTCAGTTAAAAAATAGGGTTTTTTAGGTCAGCCAATAGAAAAAAATAACTTCCAGCACCTTTATCAAAAAATAAAAGTCATTGGAGGTTTCAAGGGTGCTTATGTTAGTTACAAAAGATGGTTTTTTATGTCAGAAAATTAAAAAAAAAACTTTTAGCACCTTTTTAAAATAATAAAAGTCTTTGAAGTTTTGGGGGCACTTATGTTGGCTACAAATAGGGTTTTTTATGTCGGTCAATAGAAAAAATTAACTCCAGTTGCCTTTATAAAGTAATAAAAGTAATTTGAAGTTTCAGTGGTGCTTATGTCAGTTACAAAATAGTGTTTTTTATGTCAACTAGTAGAAAAAAAATAACTCCCGGTGCCCTTATGAAATAATAAATGTTATTTGAGGTTTCGGGGACGCTTATGTCAGTTACAAAATAGGGTTTTTTATGTCATCCAATAGAAAAAAATAACTCTTGGTGCCTTTATAAAATCATAAAAGTTGTTTGATGTTTCGAGGGTGCTTATGTCAGTTACAAAATAGGGTTTTTTATGTCAGTCAATAGAAAAAAATAGCTCTCAGCACCTTTATAAAATAATAAACGACCTTTGAGGTTTGGGGTGCTTATGTCAGTTACAAAATAGGGTTTTTTATGTTGGCCAATAGAAAAAAATAACTTCTGGGGCCTTTATAAAATAATAAAAGTCATTTGAGATTTTAGGGACGTTTATGTCGGTTAGAAAATATAGCTTTTTATGTCGGCCAATAGAAAAAAATAACTCTTGGTGCACTTATAAAATAATAGAAGTCATTTGAGGTTTCGCGGGCACTTATGTTGGTTACCAAACAACTTTTTTTATGTTGGCCAACAGGAAAAAAAATAGCTCCCGACACCTTTATAAAATAGTAAAACTCATTTTAGGTTATGAGGGTGCTTATGTTGGTTACAAAAAAGGCTTTTTTATGTCAGCCAACGGAAGAAAATAACTCCTGACACCTTTATAAAATAATAAAAGTCATTTGATGTTTTAGGGGCACATATGTCGGTTACAAAATAGGGTTTTTTTTATGTCGGCCAATAGAAAAAAAATCTCCCGGTGCCTTTAGAAAATCATAAAAGTTGTTTGATGTTTTGGTGGTGCTTATGTCAGTTAGCAAATAGCATTTTTTATGTCAGTCAATAGAAAAAAATAACTCCCAGAGCCTTTATAAACAACAAAAGTTGTTGGGGGTTTTAGGGGTGCTTATGTTAGTTACAAATAGGGTTTTTTATGTCGGCCAATAGAAAAAATATCTCCCAGGGCATTTATAAAATAATAAAAGTCATTTGAGGTTCCGAAGGTGCTTATGTCAATTACAAAATAGGGTTTTTTATGTCGGCCAATAGAAAATAATAACTCTCGGTGCCTTTATAAAATAATAAAAGTTGTTTCAAGTTTTAGGGATACTTATGTCAGTTACAAAATAGGGTTTTTTAGGTTAGCCAATACAAAAAAAAAACTCCCGACGCCCTTATAAAATAATAAAAGTCATTTGAGGTTTTGGGGGCGCTTATGTCAGTTACAAAATAGGGTTTTTTTTTATGTTAGCCAATAGAAAAAAATAACTCCCGAAGCCTTTATAAAATAATAAAAGTCTTTTGATGTTTCGGGGGCACATATGTCAGTTACAAAATAGGGTTTTTTATGTCGATCAATAGAAAAAATAGCTCACAGTGCCTTTATAAAATAATAAAAGTTGTTTAAGGCTTTAGGGCGCTTATGTCAGTTACAAAATAGGGTTCTTTATGTCAGCCAATAGAAAACAAATTGCTCTCGATGCCTATATAAAATAATAAAAGTTGTTTGAGTTTTCGAGGCAATTATGTTGGTTGCAAAATAGGGTTTTTTATGTTGGCCAATAGAAAAAAGTAACTCCCGGCACCCGTATAAAATAATAAAAGTCATTTGAGGTTTTGGGGGCGCTTATGTCGGTTACGAAAAAGGGTTTTTTATGTTGTCCAATAGAAAAAAATAACTCCTGACACCTTTATAAAATAATAAATGTCATTTGATGTTTCAGGGGCACTTATGTTGATTACAAAATAGTGTTTTTTATGTCGAACAATATAAAGAAATAGCTTCCCGTGCCTTTATAAAATAATAAAAGTTGTTTGAGGTTTTGGGGCACTTCTGTCAGTTACAAAATAGGGTTTTTTATGTCGGCCAATAGAAAACAAACTACTCACGTTGCCTTTATAAAATAATAAAAGTCATTTGAGGTTTCGGGGATGCATATGTTGGTTACAAAATAGCCTTTTTTATGTCAGCCAATAGAAAAAAATAACTCCCTACGCCTTTATAAAATAATAAAAGTTGCTAGAAGTTTCAGGGGTGCTTATGTCAGTTACAAAAGAGGGTTTTTTTATGTCAGAAAATAAAAAAAATTATAAAGGTACTTATGTTGGTTGCAAAATAGGGTTTTTATGTTAGCCAATAGAAAAAAAAGTAGCTCCCAGCACCTTTATAAAATAATAAAAGTCATTCAAGATTTGGGGAGCACTTATGTGTGTTACAAAATAGGGTTTTTTATGTTGGCCAATGGAAAAAAACATTTGTCATGGCCTTTATACAATAATGAAAGTCTTTAGAGGTTTCAAGGGCACTTATGTCAATTATAAAATAGGGTTTTTTAAGTCGGCCAACAGAAAAAATAACTCTTGGGGCCATTATAAAATAATAAAAGTCATTTGAGGTTGCGGGGGTGCTTATGTCGGTTACAAAAAAGGGTTTTTTATGTCGGCCAATAGAAAAAAAAATTTCCAGTGCCTTTATAAAATAATAAAAGTCAAATGAGGTTTTGCAGACACTTATGTGGGTTACAAAATAGGTTTTTTTATGTTAGCCAATAGAAAAAATAATCTCTCAGTGCCTTTATAAAATAATAAAAGTCATTTGAGGTTTTGGGGGCACTTATGTCAATTAAAAAATAGGGTTTTTTATGTCGGCCAATAGAAAAAAATAGCTCTCGATGCCTTTCTAAATAATAAAAGTCGTTTGAGGTTTCGAGGGTGCTTATGTTGGTTAGAAAAAAGGGTTTTTTATGTCATCCAAAAGAAAAAAATAACTCTCGGTACTTTTATAAAATAATAAAAGTCTCTTTACGTTTCAGGGGTGCTTATATCGGTTAGAAAATAGGGTTTTTTAGGTCATCCAATAGAAAGAAATAACTTCCAGTGCCTTTATAAAATAATAAATGTCATTGGAGGTTTCAAGGGTGCTTATGTCAGTTACAAAAGAGGGTTTTTTATGTCAGAAAATAAAAAAATAATAAAGGCGCTTATGTCGCTTGCAAAATAGGGTATTTTATGTCAGCCAATAGAAAAAAAAAGTAGCTCCGAATGCCTTTATAAAATAATAAAAGTCATTCAAGGTTTCAAGAGCACGTATGTCAGTTACAAAATAGGGTTTTTGATGTCGGCCAATAAAAAAAATAACTCTCGAGGCCTTTCTAAAATAATAAAAGTCATTTGAGGTTTCGAGGGCACTTATGTCATTTACAAAATAGGGTTTTTTATGTCGGCCAATAGAAAAAATATCTCTCGATGCCATTATATAACAATAAAAGTCAATTGATGTTTCAGGGGTGCTTATGTTGGTTACAAAATAAGGTTTTTTATGTCAGCCAATAGAAAAAAATAGGTCTCGGTGCCTTTATAAAATAATAACAGTCATTTGAGCTCTCAGGGATGCTTAGTTACAAAATAAGGTTTTTTATGTCGATCAATAGAAAAAAATTGTTCCAGGTGCCTTTATAAAATAATAAAAATCATTCTAGGTTTTGGGGGTGCTTATGTCAGTTACAAAATTGGGTTTTTAAGTCATCTAATAGAAAAAAAATAGCTCCTGGTGCCTTTATAAAATAAC
Organism: Cunninghamia lanceolata; assembly: GCA_027924645.1. NCBI lineage: Eukaryota > Viridiplantae > Streptophyta > Pinopsida > Cupressales > Cupressaceae > Cunninghamia > Cunninghamia lanceolata. Next base: position 14,814,480 of record BSBN01000112.1, on the reverse strand, counting down.
AAAATTCATTTGAGGTTTCGGGGGTGCTTATGTTGGTTACAAAATAGGGTTTTCTATGTCATCCAATAGAAAAAAATAACTCCTGATACCTTTATAAAATAATAAAAGTCATTCAAGATTTTGGGGGCGCTTATGTCGATTACAAAATAGGTTTTTTAATGGCAGCCAATAGAAATAAAATAGCTCCCAGTACCTTTATAAAATAATAAAAGTCATTTGAGGTTTCGGGGGCACTTATGTCGGTTTAAAAAATAGGGTTTTTATGTGGGTCAACAGAAAAAAATAACTCCCGGTTCCTTTATAAAATAATAAAAGTCGTTTGAGGTTTCAGGGGTGCTTATGTCGGTTACAAAATAGGATTTTTATGTCAGTTAATAGAAAAAATAACCCTAGGGGCCATTATAAAATAATAAAATTCATTTGAGGTTGCGGGGGCCCTTATGTTGGTTACAAAATACAGTTTTTTATTTCGACCAATAGAAAAAATAACTCCCATTGCCTTTATAAAATAATAAATGTCATTGGAGGTTTCAAGGGTGCTTATGTCAGTTATAAAAGAGGGTTTCTTATGTCAGAAAATAAAAAAATAACTCCTAGCACCTTTATAAAATAATTAAAGTCATTTGAGGTTTTAGGGTTTTTTATGTCAGCCAATAGAAAATAATAACTCTCGGTGCCCTTATAAAATAATAAAAGTCATTTGAGGCTTCTGGGGCAGTTATGTCAGTTCAAAAATATTGTTTTTTATGTCGACCAATAGAAAAAAAATAAGCTCCCGACGCCTTTATAAAATAATAAAAGTCGTTTAAGGTTTCAAGGGTGCTTATGTTGGTTACAAAAAAGGGTTTTTTAGGTCAGCCAATGAAAGAAAATAACTCTCGGCAACTTTATAAAATAATAAAAGTCATTTGATGTTTCAGGGGCGCTTATGTCGATTACAAAATATAGTTTTTAATGTTAGCCAATAGAAAAAATAGTTCTCAGCGCCTTTATACAATAGTAAAACTTGTTTGAGGTTTCGAGGGTGCTTATGTTAGTTACAAAAAAAGATTTTTTAGATCGGCCAATGGAAAAAAAAAACTCCTGACACCTTTATAAAATAATAAAAGTCATTTGATGTTTCGAGGGTGCTTATGTCAGTTACAAAATAGGGTTTTTTATGTCGGCCAATAGAAAAGAAATAACTCCCAGAACCCTTATAAAATAATAAAAGTCATTTGAGGTTTTGAGGGCACTTATGTCGGTTACAAAATAGGGTTTTTTTATGTCAGACAATAGAAAAAAAAAATCTTGATGACTTTTTAAAATAATAAAAGTCATTTGATGTTTTAGGGATGCTTATGTCAGTTACAAAATAGGGTTTTTCATGTTGGTCAATAGAAAAAAATAGCTCCTGGCACCTATATAAAAAAATAAAAGTTGTTTGAAGTTTCGGGGGTGCTTATGTTAGTTACAAATAGAGGTTTTTATGTCAGCCAATAGAAGAAAATAACTCCCGAGGCATTTTTAAAATAATAAAATCATTTGAGGTTTCAAGGGCGCTTATGTCGGTTACAAAATAGGGTTTTTTATGTCAGCTAACAGAAAAAAAATAACTGTCAGTGCCCTAAAAAAATAATAAAAGTCATTTGAGGTTTCAGGGGTGCTTATGTTGGTTACAAAATAGAGTTTTTTATGTTGGCCAATAGAAAAAAATAAATCCCAATGCCTTTACAACATAATAAAAGTCGTTTGAGGTTTTGGGGGCACCTATATCGATTATTAAATAGGGTTTTTTATGTCAGTCAATACAAAAAAAATAACTCCCGGCACCTTTATAAAATAATAAAAGTCATTTGAGGATTTAGGGGGGCTTGTGTCAGTTACAAAATAGGGTTTTTTATGTTAGCCAATAGAAAAAAAAACTCCCGGCGCCCTTATAAAATAATAAAAGTCATTTGATGTTTCATGGGTGCTTATGTTGGTTACAGAATGGAGGTTTTTATGTCTGCCAATAGAAAAAATAATTCTTGGGGCCATTATAAAATAATAAAAGTCATTTGATGTTGTGGGGGCGCTTATGTCAGTTACAAAAAATGTTTTTTTATGTTGGCCAATAGAAAAAAATAACTCCTAATGCCTTTATAAAATAATAAAATTCGTTTGAGGTTTCAGGGGCACTTATGTCAGTTACAAAATAGGGTTTTTTATGTCGGCCAATACAAAAAAAAATCTTAGTGCCTTTATCAAATAATAAAAGTCATTTGAGGTTTTAGGGGTGTGTATGTCAGTTATATAATAGGGTTTTTTATGTCAGCCAATAGAAAATAAATAACCTCCAACGCCCTTATAAAATAATAAATGTCATTTGAGGTTTCGGGGCTGTTTATGTTAGTAACAAAATAGGGTTTTTTTTTTTATGTTGGCCAATAGAAAAAAATAACTCCTGATGCCTTTATAAAATAATAAAAGTCATTTGATGTTTCGGGGGTGCTTATGTTAGTTACAAAATAGGGTTTTTTATGTCAGTCAATAGAAAAAAATAGCTCCCAGTGGCTTTATGAAATAATAAAATTTATTTAAGGTTTTTGGGGCCCTTGTTTCAATTACAAAATAGGGTTTTTTATGTCAACCAATAGAAAAATATTGCTACCAGTGCCTTTATAAAAAAATAAAAGTCATTTGAGGTTTCACGGGTGCTTATGTTGGTTAAAAAATAGGGTTTTTTAGGTCGGCCAATAGAAAAAAATAACTCCCAATGGCTTTATAAAATAATAAAAGTCATTTGAGGTTTGAAGGGTGCTTATATTGGTTACAAAATAGGATTTTTTATGTCAGACCAATAAACAAATAACTTCTAGCACCTTTATAAAATAATAAAAGTAATTTGAGGTTTCGGGGGTGCTTATGTTCGTTACAAATAGGGTTTTTATGTTGGCCAATAGAAAAAAATAACTCGTAGTGACTTTATAAAATAATAAAAGTCATTTGAGGTTTTGGGGGTGCTTATGTCGGTTACAAAATAGGGTTTTTTTATGTCATCCAATAGAAAAAAATAACTCCTGGCACCATTATAAAATAATAAAACTCATTTGATGATTCAAGGGCGCTTATGTCAGTTACAAAATAGGGTTTTTTTATTGGTCAATAGAAAAGAAATAGTTCTTGATGCTTTTATAAAATAATAAAAGTCCTGTTAGATTTTGGGGGCACATATGTCGATTACAAATAGGGTTTTTTATGTTAGCCAATAGAAAAAATCACTCCCGTCACCTTTATAAAATAATTAAAGTCATTTGATGTTTCATGGGTGCTTATGTCTATTACAAAAGAGGGTTTTTTTATTTCAAATAATAAAAAAATATCTCCCAATGCTTTTAAAAAACAATAAAAGTCATTTGATGCTTCGGGGGCACTTATGTCGGTTACAAATAGGGATTTTTTATGTCAGCCAATAGAAAAAAATAACTCCTGATGCCTTTATAAAATAATAAAAGTTGTTTGAGGTTTCGAGGGTGCTTATGTCAATCACAAAATAGGGTTTTTTATGTCAACCAATGGAAAAAAAATAACTCCCAGCACCCTTATAAAATAATAAAAGTTATTTGAGGTTTCGGGGACACTTATGTCAGTTACAAAATAGGTTTTTTTTATGTCGGCCAATAGAAAAAAAAAACTCTCGGTACCTTTATAAAATAATAAAAGTCATTTGAGGTTTTAGGGGTGCTTATGTTGGTTATAAAATAGGGTTTTTTATGTCAGCCAATAGAAAATATTAACTCTCGGTGAGCTTATAAAATAATAAAGTTATTTGAGGCTTCAGGGCAAATATTAACTCTTGGTGCCCTTATAAATTATCTCCCGAAGCCTTTATAAAATAATAAAAGTCATTTAAGGTTTTGAGGGTGCTTATGTTGGTTGAAAAAAAGGGTTTTTTAGGTCGGCCAATGGAAGAAAATAACTCTCGACACCTTTATAAAATAATTAAAGTCATTTCATGTCTTAGGGGCACTTATGTCAGTTACAACACAAGGATTTTTATGTTGGCCAATAGAAAAAATAGCTCCTAGCGCCTTTATAAAATAATAAAATTTATTTGAGGTTTCGAGGGTGCTTATGTTAGTTACGAAAAAGGGTTTTTTACGTCGGCCAAGGAAAAAAATAACTCCTGACACCTTTATAAAATAATAAAAGTCATTTGATGTTTCAAGGGCACCTATACTCAGTTACAAAATAGGGTTTTTTATGTTGGGCAATAGAAAAAAATAACTCCCAGCGCCCTTATAAAATAATAAAAGTCATTTGAGGTTTTGGGTGGGCTTGTGTCAGTTACAAAATAGGGTTTTTTTATGTCAGACAATTGAAAAAAATAACTCCCAGCACCTTTATAAAATATTAAAAGTCGTTTGAGGTTTCGGGAGCACTTATGTTGGTTACAAAATAGGGTTCTTTATGTCAGTCAATAGAACAAAATAACTCCTAGCGCCTTTATAAAAGAATAAAAGTCGTTTGAGGTTTCAGGGTTTCTTATGTCGGTTACAAAATAGGGTTTTTTATGTCGGCCAACAGAAAAAAATAACTCTTGGTGCCCTTATAAAATAATAAAAGTCATTTGAGGTTTTGGGGCCGCTTATGTCAGTTACAAGATAGGATTTTTTATTGCGGCCAATAGAAAAAAATAACTCCCGGTGCCTTTATAAAATAATAAAAGTCATTTGATATTTCGGGGGCGCTTATGTCAGTTACAAAATAGGGTTTTTTATGTCGGTCAATAGAAGAAAAATAGCTCCCAGTGCCTTTATAAAATAATAAAAGTCATTTGAGGTTTTAGGGGCACTTATGGTAGTTACAAAATAGGGTTTTTTATGTTAGCCAATAAAACAAATAACTCTCAGGGCCTTTATAAAATAATAAAAGTCGTCTGAGGTTTTAGGGGCACTTATGTTGGTTACAAAATAGGTTTTTTATGTCAACCAATAGAAAAAATAACTCTTGGCACCCTTATAAAATAATATAAGTCATTTGAGGTTTCAAGGGCACTTGTGTCAGTTACAAAATAGTGTTTTTATGTCAGCCAATAGAAAAAAAAAAGCTCATGACGCCTTTATAAAATAATACAAGTCATTGGATGTTTCAGGGGCACTTGTGTCAGTTACAAAATAAGGTTTTTTATGTTAGCCAATAGAAAAAATAGCTCCCGGCACCTTTATAAAATAATAAAAGTTGTTTGAGGCTTCGGGGGCACTTATGTCAGTTACAAAATAGGGCTTTTTATGTCAGCGAATAGAAAACAAATTACTCCCAGTGGCTTTATAAAATAATAAAATTTGTTTAAGGTTTCGGGGGTACTTATGTCAGTTACAAAATAGGGTTTTTTATGTCGGTCGATAAAAAAAATAACTCCTGATGCCTTTATAAAATAATGAAAGTTGTTTGAGGTTTTGGGGAGGCTTATGTCAGTTACAAATAGGGTTTTTTATATCGGCCAATAGGAAAAAATAACTCCCAGCGCCTTTATAAAATAATGAAAGTTATTTGAGGTTTTGAGGGTGCTTATGTTGGTTAGAAAATAGGGTTTTTATAATGTCAGCCAATAGAAAAAATCTCCCAGCACCCTTATAAAATAATAAAAGTCATTTGAGGTTTCAGGGGCGCTTATGTCAATTACAAAATAGGTGTTTTTTATGTCATCCAATAGAAAAAAATAGCTCCCGGTGCCTTTATAAAGTAATAAATTCATTTGGGGTTTTAGGGGCACTTATGTTAGTTAGAAAATATGGTTTTTTATTTCAGCCAATAGAAAAAAAATAACTGCCAATGCCCTTATAAAATAATAAAAGTCATTTGAGGTTTGGGGGGTGCTTATGTCAGTTACAAAATTGGTTTTTTTATGCCGGCCAATTGAAAAAAATAGCTCACGGCGGCTTTATAAAATAATAAGTCATTTGATGTTTCAGAGATGCTTATGTCAGTTACAAAATAGGGTTTTTTATGTCGACCAATAGAAAAAAAAATAACTCCCGGCGCCTTTATAAGATAATCAAAGTCATTGGAGGTTTTTGGGGTGCTTATGTCTATTACAAAATAGGGTTTTTTATGTCGGTCAATAGAGAAAAAATAGCTCCTGGCACCTTTATAAAATAATAAAAGGTATTTAAGGTTTTGGGAGCACTTATGTCAGTTACAAATAGGGTTTTTTATATCAGCCAATAGAAAAAAATAACTCTGGGGCCTTTATAAAATAAAAAAAGTTATAAAATATGGTTTTTTATGTCGGCCAATAGAGAAGAAATAACTCCTAGCGCCCTCATAAAATATTGAAAGACATTTGAGGTTTCAAGGGCACTTATGTCAGTTACAAAATAGTGTTTTTTAAGTCGGCCAATTAAAAAAAATAACTCTCAATGCCTTTATAAAATAATAAAAGTCATTTGATGTTTCGGGGGCACTTATGTATGTTACAAAATAGGGTTTTTTATGTTGGCCAATAGAAAAAAAATAGCTTTAGGTGCCTTTATAAAATAATAAAACTCGTTTGAAGTTTCGGGGGCGCTTATGTTAGTTACAGATAGGGCTTTTTATGTCAGCCAATAGAAAAAAAATAACTCCCGGCGCCTTTATAAAATAAGAAAAGTTGTTTGAGGTTTCAGGGGTGGTTACAATATATGGTTTTCTATGTCGGCCAATAAAAAAAAAAACTCCCAACTCCCTTATAAAATAATAAAAGTCATTTGAGCTTTCGAGGGCGCTTATGTCGGTTACAAAATAGGGTATTTTTATGTCGGCCAATAGAAAAAAATAACTCCCAGTGCCTTTATAAAATAATAAAAGTCATTGGAGGTTTCAAGGGTGCTTATGTCGGTTACAAAATAAGGTTTTTTATGTTAGCCAATAGAAAATAATAACTCTTGGGGCCTTTATAAAATAATAAAAGTCGTTTGAGGTTTTGGGAGCACTTATGTTAGTTACAAAATAGGGTTTTTTTACATCATCCAATAGAAAAAAATAACTCTTGGTGTCTTTATAAACAATAAAAGTCATTTGAGGTTTTGGGGGCGCTTATGTCAGTTACAAAATAGGGTTTTTTATGTCGGCCAATAGAAAAAAATTACTCTCGGTGCCATTATAAAATAATAAAAGTCATTTGAAGTTTCTGGGGTGCTTATCTCTCTTACAAAATAGGGTTTTTTTTGTTGGCCAATAAAAAAAATAACTTGAGGCACCTTTATAAAATAATAAAAGTCATTTGAGGTTTTGGGAGCGCTTATGTCGGTTACAAATAGAGTTTTTTATGTCAGTCAATAGAAAAAATAATTCCCAGTGCCTTTATAAAATAATAAAAGTCATTTGAGGTTTCTGGGGTGCTTATGTCTGTTACAAAATACAGTTTTTTATGTCAGCCAATAGAAAAAAAATAACTCCTGGTGGCTTTATAAAATAATAAAAGTCATTTGAGGTTTCAGGGGTGCTTATGTCAGTTACAAAATAGGGTTTTTTTATGTCATTCAATAGAAAAGATAGCCCTTTACACCTTTATAAAATAATGAAAGTCATTTGAGGTTTTGGAGACCCTTTTGTTAGATACAAAATAGGGTTTTTTATTTCAGCCGATAGAAAAAAATTTCTCCTGGAGCCTTTATAAAATAATAAAAGTTGTTTGAGGTTTCAGGGGTGGTTATGTTGGTTACAAAATAGGGTTTTTTATTTCAGCCAATAGAAAAAAAAAGCTCCTGGCACCTTTATAAAATAATAAAAGTCATTTGAAGTTTTGAGGGTGCTTATGTTGGTTACAAAAAAGAGTTTTTTATGTCAGCCAATAGAAAAAAATAACTCCCGACACCTTTATAAAATAATTAAAGTCATTTGGTGTCTCAGGAGTGCTTATGTCGGTTACGAAATAGGGTTTTCTTGGTTGGCCAATACAAAAAAAATAACTCCCAGTGCCTTTATAAAATAATAAAAGTCATTGGAGGTTTTGATAGTGCTTATGTCGATTACAAAATAGGGTTTTCTATTTCAGCCAATAGAAAAAAATAACTCCCGGGGCCTTTATAAAATAATAAAAGTCATTTGAGGTTTCAGGGACGCTTATGTCGATTACAAAATAGGGTTTTTTTATGTTGGCCAATAGAGAAAATAACTCCTTGCACCCATATAAGATAATAGAAGTCATTTGAGCTTTCAAGGCCGCTTATGTCTATTAAAAAATAGGGTTTTTAATTTCGGCCAATAGAAAAAATTACTCCCAATGGAAAAAGGATGTTGATTTTTTGCTCTGCATGTCGAGCTAGGGCTTTCGTGCCCTAGCCCGATCCTCTGGTTTTTTCTTGGTCATGCAAAGTGTGGGGAGTGCATGCGTTTTGGGGAGGTCTGGGGTTGTGTTTTATCAGAGCAATGTTTTTTCAGCGGCATCGGTGTCTCTTTCTCCCTGAGCGTGCGGGGGTTTTGTGCCTGGTTGGAGGCCGTGGGTGGGGTTTTTGTGCCTGGTTGGTTTGGGTCTGCAGTTCGAAGGTAGTGCTGGGTGGTGGATCGGTTAAACCCTAGTGGTGGTTCTTTTTTCTTGGGGGCCTGCTTGCCCGCTTTGGATCTTGTTTAGTTTTAATGCCAATCTGGGAGTCTTCAGGGGCTAGTCCCAAGATGGATTTTCGCTTAGCAGCAGTTGGTGCAAATTCTCCTTCGCATGCTTCGAAGGTTTTTAATAATAACTTGTTCTCACCAGATCTAGGCTTGGTTGGTTCGGGTTTGTCTGGTGGTACTCAGATTACAAAGATCAATGGATGTCTTGAACGTTGTGAGGAGAGGCCAAAATTGGTTATCCCGCTGGAGATGATTGGGGAAGATATTGATTATTATTCGAAGCATGCATTGCTATGCAAGTTTATGGGGATGCGGGTTTCTTTACAATTTCTTGAATCATGGGCCCAACGGACTTGGATGCCAGAGGGAGAAATGGAGGTTATGCTTTTAGCAAATAACTTTTTCATGGTTTCATTCAATTGCTTGGCAGATCGCAATAAGGCCTTTGAAGGAGGCCCCTATTTTCATAATCAGATTGGGTTATTCATTAAACCTTAGCATGCGGGATTCAATCCTGCTGAAGAGCTTCTGAACCGGGTTCCAGTGTGGGTTCGGCTTCCAAGGTTTCCTGTGGAATGTTGGCGGGATGATGTTTTACACCTGTTAGCTTCAATGCTAGGAAAACCAGTTGGTGCTTCACAGCAGACTCAAGTTGAAAAGGTGATGACTTTTGCTCGTATATGTGTTGAGATTGATTTAAGTAAACCCTTGCCAGATTCGGTGGATATGTGTGCCGGTCCTTACTCTTGGGTGCAGCAGTTGGACTATGAGAATCTTCCTTTTCGGTGCCGTCTCTGTCATGAATATGGACATTTACAGAGGAGATGCCCTAACGCTAGGCCTGTGGACTCCCAGCCTTCGCAACCTCCCCGCAATCCCCCTAGAGTTGAAAAGGGGAAGGAACCCATTCCTGGTGATGTGGATGGGGCTGATGGTTTCGTTCCTGTCAAGGCTCGAAATAGGAATCGAGGTCAAAAGAGGACTTTGAAGGAAAGGCAGGATGAAGATTCTTTCAACAAATTTGAAGTTTTAGATGATCTCAGCCAGCAGGAAGTGAATCCAGGCTTGGTGAATATGGATCAGGGTGCTTCAGGTACAGGACAGGAGGGCCTTCTTTCTGAAGCTACTCAGGTTTTGTAGGATAATAGGGCTTTGCAAATGGACACAAACGTTCAAATGGAAGTCCAGGTGGAATCGGTTCCTATTATAGTAGGGAAGAAGGGTGGTGAGGATGGATCTCCTCTTGTTTCAAATGTAGGTACTGAGGGGGTGAAGATTAATAAGTCTTCTTCTTCTCATTTGGGTCTTCATCAAAAGGATCCAAAAAAAGGGGCTGGGGAGAAGTCTTCCAAGCTTGGTAGAAAAAAAGATTTGGATAAGATTAAATTAACAGGGGAAACTTTGGTTGAGTTAGGGTCTGTTAAGACTTTGGATTCTCATTTTTCAAGCCCCTTGAAATGATTGTTCTATCCTGGAATGTAAGGGGCTTGAACAGTGGCCCTCGACAAAAAGCTATTCGTGATTTGGTTAGAAGTCAATCTCCTAATGTTCTTTTCTTGCAGGAGACTAAGTTATCAGTGGAGTGTATGTTTGGTTTAATGCCTAAGTTGTGGGGGAGTGGAGAGTGCCAGTGTATTTGTGCTCAAGGGTCTGCTGGAGGAGTGGCTTGTTTAAGGAATCCTCGTAAGATCCGCCCTCTTTGGTGGTTGTCCTTTCAGTCTTCTATCTCTATGACTGCTTCTTGTTTTGAGATAGGGGAGTCTATTCTCTTCTCCAATATCTATGCACCTACTGAACTTCAGGGTAAACAACTGTTGTGGTCCCATATCTGATTTGTCCGAAGCATGGTTCCTTTCCATCCGTGGATTATGGCTGGAGACTTCAATGCTATTTCTGAGTTGGCTGAGAAGAGGGGTGGTATTGCAAGGCTTGAGCCTTCTACACTGCTACTTTAGGATAACATTTCAGCTTTAAATCTGGTGGATATCAAGCCCATTAATGGCTAGTTTACTTGAAATAATCGGAGGATTGGGAATAACTACATTGCGGAACGACTTGACCACTTTCTGGTTTCTTTCTACTGGGTTGGTGGGTTGTGGTCTTCTAGCTCTGAAATTTTGGATTGGAGGGGATCAAATCATTGGCCTATCAAGCTGGCTATTTCTTCAGCTCATGTGCCTCATTCTCCTTCTTTCAAGTTCCAGCTTATGTGGTTGCATGACTCCTCTCTCCATGACTATATTGTTGAGTGGTGGAGGTATGGTAGACCTGCTTATGGTACAGCAATGTATACTTTTGCTAAGTTACTTCAATTTGTCAAGTATCAGCTTAAAGGTTGGAATCGGCAGTGCTTCGGAAACATTTTCCATGCTAAGACTGCTGCCCAGGCTGAGTTGGATGGTATTACGAGGTTGATCAGGGAGGATGGAGTGACTGAGGACCTGCTTCGGGAAGAGACTAGGGCTTTGAAAGCTTTGGAAGAGTGTGAGCTTCGAGAGGAAGTTTTGTGGAAACAAAAGGCTCAGATTGAGTGGCTTCAGGAACGGGATAAAAATACCGCTTTTTTCTTCAACTCAGTGAAAGCCAGGAGACATGGCAATTCTATTTCTACTCTGGTGAATGATAGGGGTGAAACTCTTTCTTCTTTGCAGGAAATCACATGTGAAGCTATGCAATATTTTGCTTCTTTATTTAGGGAGGACTCGCAGGGGGCTTCTGATTAGGAAGCTCAGGTCCTTTCTTGTATCCCTTCTTTGGTTTCTAGGGAGATGAATGAGCATCTTATAAGTGATATTTTGATTGAGGAGCTAGAGGGGATCATGTTTCAAATGAAGAAGGGGAAAGCTCCTGGCCCTAATGGTTTCCCGATTGAGTTCTTTCAAGAATTCTGGGAGATTATCAAGTTGGACTTGTTGGCAGTTGTTCAGGAGTCTCATAAGAATAAACAAATGTTACGGGCTTTGAATTCTACCTTCCTTGCTCTCATCCCAAAGTGTGATGGGGCAGATAGGTTAAGTCAATTTCTTCCTATCTCTCTTTGCAATGTGATTTAAAAAATTATCTCTAAATTGATTGCTGATAGGTTGAAAAAGTGGCTTAAAGTGCTGATTTCTGAGGAACAGAGTGGTTTTGTGGCGGGACGTCAGATTCTAGATGGGGTTGTTATTGCAACTGAAACCATTCACTCTATGGCTAATTCCAAAGAGAAGGCAATGTTCATCAAGCTTGATATGGCTAAGGCTTATGACCGTGTTCGATGGTCCTTCCTTCAGAAGGTTCTTGGTGCTTTTGGTTTTGGGGATGCGTGGATTTATTAGGTTATGAGTTGTGTTACTTCAGTCTCCTTCTCAGTGTTAGTAAATGGTGAGTACTCTGAGCTTTTTGGCGCCTCTCAGGGTTTGCGGCAGGGTGACCCCCTCTCTCCTTACTTGTTTCTTCTTCTTGTTGAGGGTCTGGGACACTTGATAAGAAGGAATGTGGAGTTAGGTTTCATTCAGGGCTGGGGGTGGGGAGGTGGTTTACCTCCACAATCTCACTTGCAGTTTGTTGATGACACTGCTTTGATGGGTATGGCTACAATTAGGGAAGCTTTGAATTTGCGCAAGGTGTTGGATGTTTATCTTCTAGCTTCGGGCCAATTGATCAATGAAGATAAGTCTTCCATCTTTTTCTTTAATACTCCAGGTTCCATTCAGAGGCGAATTGCTCATATCTTGAGATTTCAGACTGGGGTTCTCCCTTTGACCTATCTTGGTATTCCCATCTCTATTGGACGACTTCCCAAGGGGTCTTGGCAGAATATTTTGGATAAATTTCATGTGAAAGTTAATCATTGGACCCATCGCTGGTTGTCCTTTGCGGGTCGTGTTCAGTTGCTCGAGTCTGTGGTGCAGGCCCTCCCCATTTATAGATGTATGATTCAGGTGGCCTCTTTGGGTTTTGTTAGGGAATTGGATTCCTTAGCAAGATAGTTTTTATGGGCTGGTAGCTTATTGTCCTCTAAATGGAGCCTTGTTAGATGGGACATTGTTTGTAGCCCGAAGCAGTTTGGCGGCCTCGGGTTAAGGCAGTCGTTATTGTCAGGGATGGCGTTGGCTGCTAAATTGTATTGGCGGTGGTGTGTGGAGCAGGATGGGATCTGGGCCAGGATATTAACTCAGAAATACTTCCTAGGGATCCCTCAAATTGATATTCCTCGGTATCCATTGGTGGGGAAAGGCTCAATGATTTGGAGTACGCTCAAGAAAGGGGCTACTCTGGTCAAGGATGGTTTATTTTGGATTTGTAAAAGAGGGACAAAAGGTCATTTTTGGTCTGATTCTTGGGATGGTTTTCCTCCCATTGTTTCTCAGTTTCCTAATTTGGTGACTCTGTGCCAGAGGTTCTATGAAGTTGGTTGGTGAAGGGTGAGTGACTTCAAGTCCTTTTCTTCTCATGGGCAGTTGGTGGTGGCAAGATGGAAGAATCCTGATGAGTGGCCTGTTGTTGGTATGGAGGAGGAGTGTGCTAAGCTTCTTAGTATCCTTTCTCATAGATGTTGGAGCTCCCTCCAGGAAGGGGATGTTCTTTCTTGGTCTCCTAATTCTAAGGGTGTCTATACTGTTGCTTTTGGATATCAGGTGTTGTTATCTAACTAGCTAGAGGGGGTGGAGGTTCACTGGTGGAAGAAAGTGTGGAATAAGATTTCTTGACTGAAGTGTAACTGCTTTATTTGGACTTTGGCTTGGAATAAGTGCTTGACTTGGGATAATATTCAGAAGCAGGGTTTTCAAGGTCCTTCTATGTGTGTTATGTGTGGATGTGGAGAGGAGGACTCCTCTCGCTTGTTTTTCCGTTGTCCCCTGACTTTGCAGCTTTGGTATTTTTGGTGGGATGTTTGGGAAAGCCCCTATGTTCATGCTTCATCCCTGGTGGATTTTTGGAGTAGTCTGGGTAGACATCCTTCTATGTCCTCTTTCTTGCAAGATGTGTGGTATGCTGGGCCTTCCTTCATACTATGGCAGATTTGGTTGGAACGGAATCGCAGAATATTTCGAGGTGAGAAGTTGTTGATTCAACAAGTTTGGCACAAAATTATGAGTATGATTCGGGAGACGGTGGAATCTAAGTGTGATGTGGTGTTCCCTTTGGAGAAAGGAGATGCTGAGTTGGTGGATAGACTGGGTATTCAGGGGTTGTCTCTAGCTTCTGCTTGTGTCAGGAAAGGAAGGCGAGTGAAAAAGAAAGTGCAAAGGGTGGGAATATGGCTTCCCCCTCCGTCTGGCATTCTAAAGCTCAATACTGATGGTTCTTCAAGGGGCAAGCCTGGGCCTGCTAGGATTGGTGGGACTGGCAGGGATTTTTCAGGATTGGTGATTTTTCTCTACTCTGTTCATGAAGGATGGCAAACTATCAACCTTATGGAAGGTTTGGCAATCCTCTACGCTTTGAAGAGGGCTTATGCTTTGGGATGGCGCAAGGTTATCTGTGAGTCTAATTCACAGGTTTTGATTAATTTGCTGAATACACAGAAGGTTTCTGATGTTAGTTGGCAGTTGGCTATGATGGTGCAACAAATTCTGTAGATAAGTTCTTTGATGGAGATGGTGTCTTTTGTCCATATTCCAAGGGAGTGGAATAGGGCAGCAGATTGTTTGGTTAAGTGGGCTTCTGAGTATTTAAATGGTTGGAAGGTTGATGAATGGGAGCAGGTTCCTCATGAGCTCCATTATGACTTGGAGAAGATTCTTGCTGAGGATGGGAATGGTATTGGTGAAGGATGATGTTGTTTCATGCTTTGTATGGCTGTTTCTTATGGATTACTAGGGCCTTGGCCCTTTGATGCTTTGTAATGTTCTTTTCTAAATTTTAATAAAGTTTTTACCCCTTTTATTTAAAAAAATAGAAAAAATTACTCCCGCTGCCTTTATAAAATAAAAAAAGTAATGTTTGAGGTTTTAGGGGCACTTATTCTAGTTACAAAATAGGGTTTTTTATGTCAGCCAATAGAAAAAAATAACTCTAGCTGCCCTTATAATATAATAAAAGTTATTTAAGGTTTCAGGGGTGCTAATGTCAGTTACAAAATAGGGTTTTTTATGTTGGCCAATAGAAAAAAATAAATTCTTGGTGCCTTTATAAAATAATAAAAGTCATTTGATGTTTCGGGGGCACTTATGTCGGTAACAAAGTAGGTTTTTTTAGGTCGACCAATAGAAAAAATATAACTCCCAGTGCCTTTATAAAATAATAAAAGTCATTGGAAGTTTCAAGGATGGTTATGTCAATTACAAAATAGGGTTTTTTATGTCGGCCAATAGAAAAAAAATAACTCCCGGTTCCCTTATAAAATAATAAAAGTCATTTGAACTTTCAGGGATGCTTATGTCAGTTACAAAATAGGGTTTTTTTTTATGTCAGCCAATAGAAATTGGTACCTTTATAAAATAATAAAAGTCATTTGATATTTCAGGGGCGCTTATGTCAGTTACAAAATAGGGTTTTTATGTCAGTCAATAGAAAGAAAATAGCTCCTGACGCCTTTATAAGTAATAAAAGTCATTTGAGGTTTCACGGGCGCTTATGTTGGTTACAAATAGGATATTTTATATTGACCAATAGAAAAAAATAACTCCCGGTGCCTTCGTAAAATAATAAATGTCATTTTAGCATTTGGGGACACTTACGTCGGTTACAAAATAGGCTTTTCTTTTTCAGGCAATAGAAAAAAATAACTCCCTGTGCCCTTATAAATAATAAAAGTTGTTTGAGGTTTCAGGGGCACTCATGTCAAATACAAAATAGGGTTTTTTATGTCAGCCAATAGAAAAAAATAGCTCCCGATCCCTTTATAAAATAACAAAAGTCGTTTGACGTTTCAGGGGCACTTATGTTGGTTACAAAATAGGGTTCTTATGTTGGTTATAAAAAAGGGTTTTTTATGTCGGCCAATGGAAAAAAACAACTCCTAGCACCTTTATAAAATAATAAAAATCATTTGATGTTTTAGGGGCACTTATGTCGGTTACAAAATAGGGTTTTTTTATGTCGGCCAATAGAAAAAAATAACTCCCGACGCCTTTATAAAATAATAAAAGTCATTTGATGTTTCGTGGGTGCTTATGTTAGTTACAAAATAGGGTTTTTTATGTCAGCCAATAGAAAAAAATAACTCCTGACGTCTTTATAAAATAATAAAAGTTGTTTGAGGTTTCGGGGGGTACTTATGTTAGTTACAAAATAGGGTTTTTTATGTCAGCCAATAGAAAAGAATAACTCCCGGTGCCGTAATAAAATAATAAAAGTTATTTGAGGTTTCAGGGGTGCTTATGTCGGTTACAAAATAGGTTTTCTTATGTCGGCCAATAGAAAAAAATATCTCCCGGTGCCTTTACAAAATCATAAAAGTCATTTGATGTCTCGGAGGCCCTTATGTTGGTTACAAAATAGGGTTTTTTATATCGATCAATAGAAAAAATAGCTCCCGGTGCCTTTATTAAATAATAAAAGTCATTAGAGGTTTCAGGACCACATATGTCTATTACAAATAGGATTTTTTTGTGTCGGGCAATAGAAAAAAATAACTCCCAGGGCCTTTATAAAATAATAAAAGTTGTTTGAGGTTTCAGGGGCACTTATGTCATTTACAAAATAGGGTTTTTTGTGTCAGCCAATAGAAAAAAAATAACTGTCAATTCCCTTATAAAATAATAAAAGTTATTTGAAGTTTCGGGGGTGCTTATGTCAGTTACAAAATAGGGTTTTTTTATGTTAGCCAATAGAAAAAAATAACTCCCAGTGCCTTTATAAAATAATAAAAGTCATTTGATATTTCAGGGGTGCTTATGTCGGTTATAAAATAGGGTTTTTTATGTCGGTCAATAGCAAGAAAATAGCTCCCGGTGCCTTTATAAAATAATAAAAGTTGTTTGAGGCTTCGGGGGCACTTATGTTAGTTACAAAATAGGGTTTTTTATGTCAACCAATAGAAAACAAATTACTTCCTATGGCTTTTAAAAATAATAAAAATTATTTAAGGTTTCGGGGGTACTTATGTCAGTTACAAAATAGGGTTTTTTATCTCAGTCAATAGAAAAAAATAACTCCTAGTGCCTTTATAAAATAATGAAAGTTGTTTGAGGGTTCAGCGGAGCTTATGTCAGTTACAAATAGGGTTTTTGATGTCGTACAATAGAAAAAAATAACTCCCGGCACCTTTATAAAATATCAAAAGTTGTTTGAGGTTTCAGGGGTGCTTATGTCAGTTACAAAATAGGGTTTTTTTATGTCGACCAATAGAAAAAAACTCTCGGTGCCCTTATAAAATAATAAAAGTCATTTGAGGTTTTGGGGGTGCTTATGTCAGTTATGAAATAGAGTTTTTTTATGTCATCCAATACAAAAAAAAAAACTCTCGACGCATTTATAAAATAATAAAACTCGTTTGAGGTTTTGGGGGTGCATATGTTAGTTACAAAATATAATTTTTTATGTTAGCCAAAAGAAAACATATAACTCCCAGCACCCTTATAAAATAATAACAGTCATTTTAGGTTTTGGGGGCACTTATGTTGGTTACAAAATTGGGTTTTTTATGTCGACCAATTGAAAAAAATAGCTTGCAGCGCCTTTATAAAATAATAAAAGTTTTTTGGGGTTTCGAGGGCACTTATGTCAGTTGCAAAATAGGATTTTTTACATCATCCAATAGAAAAAAATAACTCCCAGTGCCTGTATAAAATAATCAAAGTCATTGGAGGTTTTGGGCGCGCTTATGTCAGTTACAAAATAGGGTTTTTTATGTCGGTCAATAGAAAAAAATAGTTCCTAGAACCTTTATAAAATAATAAATGTTGTTTGAGGTTTCAGGAGTGCTTATGTCAGTTACAAAAAGGGTTTTTTATATCAGCCAATAGAAAAAAATAACTTTCAGGGACTTTATAAAATAATAAAAGTAGTTTGAGGTTTCGAGGGTGCTTATGTCAATTACAAAATATGGTTTTTTATGTCAGCCAATAGAAAACAAATAACTCGCGGCGCCCTTATAAAATAATAAAAGTCATTTGAGGTTTCAGGGGTGCTTATGTCAGTTACAAAATAGGGGTTTTTATGTCGACCAATTAAAAAAAATAACTCTTGATGCCTATATAAAATAATAAAAGTCATTTGATGTTTTGGGGGTGCTTATGTATGTTACAAAATAGGGTTTTTTTATGTTAGCCAATAGAAAACATATAGCTTGAGGTGCCTTTATAAAATAATAAAAGTCATCTGAGGTTTCGGGGGCACTTATGTCGGTTACAAATAGGGTTTTTTATGTCAGCCAATAGAAAAAAAATAATTCCCGGTACCTTTATAAAATAACAAAAGTTGTTTGAGGTTTCAGGGATGCTTATGTCAGGTACAATAGACAGTATTTTTATGTCAACCAATAGAAAAAAATAACTCCTGGCACCTTTATAAAATAATAAAAGTTGTTACATGTTTCAGGGGTGCTTCTGTCGGTTACAAAATAGGGTTTTTTATGTCGGTCAATAGAAAAAATTAGCTCTCCGTGCCTTTATAAAATAATAAAATGTGTTTGAGGTTTCAGCGGCCCTTGTGTCAATTACAAAATAAGGTTTTTTATGTTAGCCAATAGAAAATAATAACTCCCAGGGCCTTTATAAAATAATAAAAGTCATTTGAGATTTTGGGGGCGCTTATGTTGATTACAAAAAAGGCTTTTTTAGGTCGGCTAATAGAAAAAAAAAACTTTCGGAACCCTTATAAAATAATAAAAGTCATTTCAGGTTTTAGAGGTGCTTATGTTAGCTACAAAATAGAGTTTTTTTATGTAGTCCAACAGAAATAAATAACTCTCTGTGCCTTTATAAATAGTAAAAGTGATTTTAGGTTTTGGGGGTGCTTATGTCGGTTACAAAATAGGGTTTTTTATGTTGGCCAATAGAAAAAAATAACTCTCGGTGCCATTATAAAATAATAAAAGTCATTTGAGGTTTCAGGGGCAGTTATGTTGGTTACAAAATAGGGTTTTTTCTGTCGGTGAATAGAAAAAAATAACTCGAGGCACCTTTATAAAATAATAAAAGTTGTTTGAAGTCTCAGGAGTGCTTATGTCAATTACAAATAGCATTTTTTATGTCGGTCAATAGAAAAAATAACTCCCAACACCTTTATAAAATAACAAAATTTGTTTGAGCTTTTGGGGGTGCTTATATCGGTTATCAAATAGGGTTTTTTATGTCGACCAATAGAAAAAAAATAACTCCTGGGGCCTTTATAAAATAATAAAAGTCATTTGAGGTTTTAGGGGTGCGTATGTCGGTTACAAAATAGGGTTTTTTTATGTCATCCAATGGAAAAAAAATAATTCCCAGCGCCTTTATAAAATAATAAAAGTCATTTCAGTTTTCACGGTTTCTTATTTCAGTTACACAATAGGGTTTCTTATGTTGGTCAATAGAAAAAAATAGCTCTCTACGCATTTATAAAATAATAAATATCATTTGATGTTTCGGGGGCCCTTGTGTTAGTTACAAAATAGGTATTTTTATGTCAGCCAATAGAAAAAAATTCCTCCCGGTGCCTTTATAAATAATAAAAGTCATTTGAGGTTTTAGGGGTGCTTCTGTTGGTTAGAAAATAGGGTATTTTATGTTGGCCAATAGAAAAAAATAGCTCCCAGCACCTTTATAAAATAATAAAAGTTGTTTGACGTTTTGAGGGTGCTTATGTTGGTTACAAAAAAGGGTTTTTATGTCAGCCAATAGAAAAAAATAACTCTCGACACCTTTATAAAATAATAAAAGTCATTTGATGTTTAGGGGGCTCTTATGTTGGTTACAAAATAGGGTTTTTTTGGTTGGCCAATACAAAAAAAATAACTCCCAGTGCCCTTATAAAATAATAAAAATTATTGGTGGTTTTGATGGTTCTTATGTCAATTATAAAATAGGATTTTTTATGTCGGCCAATAGAAAAAAATAACTCCCAGGGCCTTTATAAAATAATAAAATTCATTTGGGGTTTCGGGGGCACTTATTCCAATTACAAAATAGGGTCTTTTTATGTTGGCCAATAGAAAAAAATAACTCCTAGTTGCCTTATAAAATAATAGAAGTCATTTGAGGTTTCTAGGCCACTTATGTCTGTAACAAAATAGGGTTTTTAATGTCGACCACTAGAAAAAAATTACTCCCGTTGCCTTTATAAAATAATAAAATTCATGTTTGATGTTTCAGGGGTGCTTATGGAGTTACAAAATAGGGTTTTTTATGTCGGCCAATAGAAAAAAAAAACTCCCAGTGCCGTTATAAAATAATAAAAGTCATTTGAGGTTTTGGGGGTACTTATGTCAATTACAAAATAGGGTTTTTTATGTTGGGCTACAGAAAAAAATAATTCTTGGCACCTTTATAAAGTAATAAAAGTCATTTGATGTTTTGGGGGTGCTTATGTCTATTACAAAATAGGATTTTTTAGGTCGACCAATAGAAAAAAAATAACTCCAAGTGCCTTTATAAAATAATAAAAGTCATTGGTGGTTTCGAGGGTGTTTTTGTCTATTACAAAATAGGGTTTTTTTATGTCGGCCAATAGAAAAAAAATAACTTCTGGTGCCCTTATCAAATAATACAAGTCATTTGAAATTTTGGGGGTGCTTATGTCGGTTAAAAAATAGGGATTTTTTTATGTTGTCCAATAGAAAAAAATAACTCCTGGTGCCTTTATAAAATAATAAGTCATTAGATATTTCAGGGGCGCTTATGTCGGTCACAAAATAGGGTTTTTTATGTCGGTCAATAGAAAAAAAAAAACTCCTGATGCCTTTATAAATAATAAGTCGTTTGAGGTTTTGGGGGCTCTTATGTCGGTTAAAAAATAGGCTTTTCTATGTAAGGAAATCGAAATAATAAAAGTCATTTGAGGTTTTGGGGGTGCTTATGTCGGTTACAAAATAGGGTTTTTTATGTTAGTCAATAACAAGAAAATAGCTCCCGGTGCCTTTATAAAATAATAAAAGTTGTTTGAGGCTTTGGGGGCACTTATGTCAGTTACAAAATAGGGTTTTTTATGTCAACCAACAGAAAACAACTTACTCCTAGTGGCTTTTAAAAATAATAAAAATTATTTAAGGTTTCAGGGGTACTTATGTCAGTTACAAAATAGGGTTTTTTATCTCGGACGATAGAAAAAAATAACTCCCAGTGCCTTTATAAAATAATGAAAGTTGTTTGAGGTTCCAACGGAGCTTATGTCAGTTACAAATAGGGTTTTTGATGTTGTACAATAGAAAAAAATAACTCCTAGCACCTTTATAAAATATCAAAAGTTGTTTGAGGTTTCAGGGGTGCTTATGTCGGTTACAAAATAGGGTTTTTTTATGTCAGCCAATAGAAAAAAACTCCCGGTGCCCTTATAAAATAATAAAAGTCATTTGAGGTTTTGGGGGCACTTATGTCGGTTACAAAATAGAGTTTTTTAATGTCATCCAATAGAAAAAAAAAACTCCCGGTGCATTTATAAAATAATAAAACTCGTTTGAGGTTTTGGGGGCGCATATGTTAGTTACAAAATATAGTTTTTTATGTCAGCTAATAGAAAAAATATAACTCCAAGCACCCTTATAAAATAATAAAAGTCATTTGAGGTTTTGGGGGCGCTTATGTCGGTTACAAAATTGGGTTTTTTATGTCGACCAATTGAAAAAAATAGCTTGCGGCACCTTTATAAAACAATAAAAATTTTTTTGAGGTTTCGGGGGCACTTATGTCAGTTGTAAAATAGGATTTTTTACATCATCCAACAGAAAAAAATAACTCCTGGTGCATGTATAAAATAATCCAAGTCATTAGAGGTTTTGGGGGCGCTTATGTCGGTTACAAAATAGGGTTTTTTATGTTGGTCAATTGAAAAAAAATAGCTCCCGGAACCTTTATAAAATAATAAATATTTTTGATAAAATAAGGTGGCTAAAACCAGGGGCCGAACCCTTATACAAAACCAAGCCCAGGGGGGCAAGAAAATAGTGTGCTGACAGTACTTAGCCAGCACAGAGAAAGACCAGCAGCAAAGGCACAGCAGCCTTGCGAAAAAAGAAACAACAGTAAAGCCTAACAGACTAAGCAACAAGGTTGCAAGGAGCAACAACCTAAACAATAGCAGAACCAGAGCTAACAGGTTGAACACCCTTGGCACGAGTGTGGTTCAAAGAAACTTGCTTGGGAAGACCTCGCTTCCTCCTTTGGACAATAGTCCAAAGAACATCATCTCCATCCCCAGAAATAGGAGAAGAAGGAGAAACTCTCTCCAAATCCATGGAAAGGGGCGGAGCTTGGGGCACAACAACATCAGCCCCAGCAACATGTGTACCTATATTAACAGTGCGAGACATATCAGCAGCTGAGATCTCTGTAGCATAACCACCAGCAACACCAACAATCCTAGCAGCAGAACCACCAGCAACACCAACGATGGAACTACCAGCAATCCCAGTAGCAGACCCACCAGCAACACCAGCAATCCCAGTAGCAGAACGACCAGCAACACCAGTAATCCCAGCTGCAGAACTGCCAGCAACACTAGCAATCCTAGCAGCAGAACCGCCAGCAACACCAGCAATCCCAGTAGCAGAATCACCAGCAGCAGTATCCATAGCTGTAAAATCTGGAACCCTCACAATATCAGGAGTAGACCCATCATCATCAGAGGAAGAATCAATCACCTCTGACCCAAAAATATCCTCAGTAGCACCAACTGTAAGATGTTCATGCAAAGATTTCTTCCACCAGGAGGAAGAACAAGGGATCTTTAAGCGAGGACACCCAGAAGCCAGATGACCCGTAGCAAAGCATCTATGACACTGGAAGGGAATACCTTCATAGTCCAACATCTGCCTCCAAGAATTATCAGCAACCTGTAGTATAATCTCAGCCAGGAGAGGCTTAGAGAGATCGAGATCCACAAGAACATGAGCATATGTGGTATGAGAAAATAAGGTAGTTGCTTGATCGACCATAATAAAAGAGCCCAAAGAATTACCAATACCCTCATAACAAGATTTGCACCAAAGATGCAGTGGAAGATTCGGGAGACGAATCCAAATAGGCATTCTATTGAAAGACTCGGTCAATGGGTTAAAGGAGGGAACCCAAGGCTTGAGAAGGAGGGCATGATTGCCCCAAAACCAGGCCTGAGTATGAAGAACAGCATTCCAATCAGAACTGAAGCAAAAACAACTACAAAGAAACCCTTTGCACAAGGGTAAATTTTAATTTTCCCCTCCGTAAAAGGGCGCTAATGCGTTGAAATCCAGAGGTTCAAATCACCTAGCCGAGGCCACCAATAGTCAAATCTACAAATCAAACCCTGCTTAGAGAAATAGTCAATATTTTTTAAAACTTCATCCCCTAGGACCACTACAGGGGGAGGCAAGTCTGACTGAGAAATAGATCTCCTAGATACTAGAATAGCAGCAGCATTAGCAGACTCCTCACACTACCGAGGAGAACCACTACTAATAATATTTGCATAAGATGTAGCAGCAATAGCAGCAGCACCAGAAATGGGCGGTGTACCAACAACCGTAGAGACCCCAACAATAGACAGAACCCCTGCAAATAAAGCAGCAGTCGTAGTCACAGACGGCACTCCTACTACAATTCCAGTAGTTGCATGCATGGACAGCGCATTAACAGCTGTAGCCACACTATCAGTAGAAGAAACCACACTAGCCACAGGCACCCCAGTAGCAGACGGAACCCCAGCCATAGATACAGACAACGCATCAACAGCCACACCAGCCACATATGACACACGGACAGCTGCAGCTGCATGAGCTGCAGATCCCACGGACGACACACGAACAGTCGTAGCCACACCATCAACAGAAGAACACCCAACAACAACAGATGGACCCCCTACATGTAAAGTAGCAGTTGTAGGCACAGACGGCACTTGAACAGCAAAAGCAGCTAAGGCCATGGATGGCGCACCAATAGCTACAGCCACACCAGCAGTAGAAGAAGACCCTGGAAATACCCTAGCAACAGACGAATCCTGTGAACTAGGAACATAGGCGAGAAGAGGAGCGGGAGAGCCCATTTCAAACAAAATGAAAAAGTACCACTATGATTTAGGGTTATAAAATATTAAATGTTGTTTGAGGTTTTAGGAGCGCTTATGTCAGTTACAAAAAGGGTTTTTTATATCAACCAATAGAAAAAAATAACTTTCAGGGACTTTATAAAATAATAAAAGTAGTTTCAGGTTTCGGGGGTGATTATGTCAGTTACAAAATATAGTTTTTTACGTCGGCCAATAGAAAACAAATAACTCCCCATGCCCTTATAAAATAATAAAAGTCATTTGAGGTTTCAGGGGCGCTTATGTCAGTTACAAAATAGGGTTTTTTATGTCGACCAATTAAAAAAAATAACTCTTAATGCCTATATAAAATAATAAAAGTCATTTGATGTTTCGGGGACGCTTATGTATGTTACAAAATAGGGTTTTTTATGTCAGCCAATAGAAAACAAATAGCTTGAGGTGCCTTTATAAAATAATAAAAGTCGTTTGAGGTTTCGGGGGCGCTTATGTGGGTTACAAATAGGGTTTTTTATGTCGGCCAATTAAAAAAAAAAATTCCCGGTACCTTTATAAAATAACAAAAGTTGTTTGAGGTTTCAGGGATGCTTATGTCAGTTACAATAGACAGTATTTTTATGTCAGCCAATAGAAAAAAATAACTCCTGGCACCTTTATAAAATAATAAAAGTTGTTTCATATTTTAGGGGTGCTTCTGTCGGTTACAAAATAGGGTTTTTTATGTCGGTCAATAGAAAAAAATAGCTCTCGGTGCCTTTATAAAATAAAAAAATGTGTTTGAGGTTTCGGCGGCCCTTGTGTCAATTACAATATAAGGTTTTTTATGTCAGCCAATAGAAAATAATAACTCCAAAGGCCTTTATAAAATAATAAAAGTCATTTCAGTTTTTGTGGGCACTTATGTCGGTTACAAAAAAGGCTTTTTTACGTCGGCCAATAGAAAAAAAAACTTTCGGCACCCTTATAAAATAATAAAAGTCATTTGAGGTTTTAGAGGTGCTTATGTCAGCTACAAAATAGAGTTTTTTTATGTAGTCCAACAGAAAAAAATAACTCTCGGTGCCTTTATAAATAGTAAAAGTGATTTTAGGTTTTGGGGGCGCTTATGTCGGTTACAAAATAGGGTTTTTAATGTTGGCCAATAGAAAAAAATAACTCTCGGTGCCACTATAAAATAATAAAAGTCATTTGAGGTCTCGAGGGCGGTTATGTTGGTTACAAAATAGGGTTTTTTCTGTCGGTGAATAGAAAAAAATAACTCGAGGCACCTTTAAAAAATAATAAAAATTGTTTGAAGTTTCGGGAGTGCTTATGTCGGTTACAAATAGTATTTTTTATGTCGGTCAATAGAAAAAATAACTCTTAACACCTTTATAAAATAACAAAATTTGTTTGAGCTTTCGGGGGTGCTTATGTCAGTTATAAAATAGGGTTTTTTATGTCAACCAATAGAAAAAAAATAACTCTTGGGGCCTTTATAAAATAATAAAAGTGATTTGAGGTTTCAGGGGTGCTTATGTCAGTTACAAAATAGGGTTTTTTTATGTCGTCCAATAGAAAAATAATAATTACCGACGCCTTTATAAAATAATAAAAATTATTTGATGTTTCAGGGGCCCTTGTTTTAGTTACAAAATAGGTTTTTTTATGTTAGCCAATAGAAAAAAATTCCTCCCGGTGCCTTTATAAATAATAAAAGTCATTTGAGGTTTTAGGGGTGCTTATGTTGGTTAGAAAATAGGGTATTTTATGTTGGCCAATAGAAAAAAATAGCTCCCGGCACCTTTATAAAATAATAAAAGTCATTTGACGTTTTGAGAGTGCTTATGTTGGTTACAAAAAAAGGTTTTTATGTCAGCCAATAGAAAAAAATAACTCTCGACATCTTTATAAAATAATAAAAATCATTTGATGTTTAGGGGGCTCTTATGTCGGTTACAAAATAGGGTTTTTTTGGTTGGCCAATACAAAAAAAATAACTCCCAGTGCCCTTATAAAAAAATTAAAAATTATTGGTGGTTTCGATGGTTCTTATGTCAATTATAAAATAGGATTTTTTATGTCAGCCAATAGAAAAAAATAACTCCCAGGACCTTTATAAAATAATAAAATTTGTTTGGGGTTTCAGGGGCGCTTATGCCAATTATAAAATAGGGTCTTTTTTATGTTGGCCAATAGAAAAAAAAAAACTCCTGGTTGCCTTATAAAATAATAGAAGTCATTTGAGGTTTCCAGGCCACTTATGTCTGTTACAAAATAGGGTTTTTAATGTCAGCCAATAGAAAAAATTACTTCCGCTGCCTTTATAAAATAATAAAATTCATGTTTGAGGTTTCAGGGGTTCTTATGTAGTTACAAAATAGGGTTTTTTATGTTGACCAATAGAAAAAAAGAACTCCTGGTGGCGTTATAAAATAATAAAAGTCATTTGAGGTTTTAGGGGTACTTATGTCAGTTATAAAATAGGGTTTTTTATGTTGGCCTATAGAAAAAAATAATTCTTGGCACCTTTATAAAATAATAAAAGTTATTTGATGTTTTGGGGGTGCTTATGTCTGTTACAAAATTGGCTTTTTAAGGTCGACCAATAGAAAAAAAATAACTCCAAGCGCCTTTATAAAATAATAAAAGTCATTGGTGGTTTTGAGGGTGTTTATGTCTATTACAAAATAGGGCTTTTTATGTCGGCCAATAGAAAAAAAATAACTTCTGGTGCCCTTATCAAATAATAAAAGTCATTTGAAATTTTGGGGGTGCTTATGTCGGTTACAAAATAGGGTTTTTTATGCCATCCAATAGAAAAAAATAACTCCTAGTGCCTTTATAAAATAATAAAAGTCATTAGATATTTCAGGGGCGCTTATGTCGGTTACAAAATAGGGTTTTTTATGTCAATCAATAGAAAAAAAATAACTCCCAATGCCTTTATAAATAATAAGTCGTTTGAGGTTTTGGGGGTGCTTATGTCAGTTAAAAAATAGGCTTTTCTATGTAAGGAAATAGAAATAATAAAAGTCATTTGAGGTTTCAGGGTTGCTTATGTCAGTTACAAAATAGGGTTTTTTATATCGGCCAATAGAAAGAAATAGCTCCTGACACTTTTATAAAATAATAAAAGTCATTTTATGTTTCGAGGCCACTTATGTCTGTTATAAAATAGGTTTTTTATGTGACCCAATAGAAAAAATATCTCTCGATTCCTTTCTAAAATCATAAAATTTGTTTGATGTTTCAGAGGCGCTTATGTTGATTACAAAATAGGGTTATTTATGTCGGTCAATAGAAAAAAATAGATCCCAGTGCCCTTATAAAATACTAAAAGTCATTGGAGGTTTTGGGGCCACATTGTTCTATCACAAATAATGTTTTTTTTCTATAAGCCAATAGAAAAAACTAACTCCCGGGTCCTTTATAAAATAATAAAAGTTGTTTGAGGTTTCGGGGGCACTTATGTTGGTTACAAAATAGGGTTTTTTATGTCGGCCAATAGAAAAAAAAAAACTCTTGGTTCCCTTATAAAAGAATAAAAGTCATTTGAGGTTTCGAGGGCGCTTATGTCAGTTACAAAATAGCATTTTTTATGTCGGTCAATAGAAAAAAATAAATCTCAACGCCTTTATAAAATAATAAAATTCGTTTGAGGTTTTGGGGGCGCTTATGTCAATGATAAAGTAGGGTTTATTATGTTGGCTAATAGAAAAAAATAACTCTTGGTGCCTTTATAGATAGTAAATGTCATTTGAGGTTTCGAGGGCACTTACGTCGGTTACAAAGTAGGGTTTTTTATGTCAAGCAATAGAAAAAAATAACTCCCCATGCCTTTAGAAAGTAACAAAAGTCATTTGAGGTTTCGGGGATGATTATATCGGTTAAAAAATAGGGTTTTTTATGTCGGCCAATAGAAAAAAAATAGCTCCCGGCACCTTTATAAAATAAGAAAATTCATTTGTGGTTTCGGGAGTGCTTATGTCAGTTACAAAATAGGGTTTCTTATGTTAGCCAGTAGAAAAAATATCTCTCTGATCCCTTATAAAATAATAAAAGTTATTTGAGGTTTCAAGGGCGCTTATGTCAGTTACTAAACAGGGTTTTTTATGTCAAACAATAGAAAAAAATAACTCCCAACACCTTTATAAAATAATAAAAGTCGTTTGATGTTTCAGGGGCACTTATGTCAGTTACAAAATAGGGTTTTTTATGTTGGTCAATAGAAACAAATAGCTCCCTACGCATTTATCAAATAATAAAAATTATTTGAGGTTTCTGGGGCACTTATGTTAGTTACAAAATAGGGTTATTTTTATGTCAGCTAATAGTAAAAAATAGCTCATGATGCCTTTATAAAGTAATAAAAGTTATTTGAGGTTTCGAGGGCGCTTATGTCGGTTACAAAATAGGGTTTTTTATGTCAGCCAATAGAAGAGAAATAAGCTCCTGATGCATTTATACAATATAAAAGTCGTTTGAGGTTTCAAGGCATTTATGTCAGTTACAAAATAGGGTTTTTTATGTCGGCCAATAGAAAAAAATAGCTCCCAACACCATTATAAAATAATAAAACTCATTTGAATTTTTGGGCATGCTTATGTCGGTTAAAAAATAGGGTTTTTCTATGTCGACCAATAGAAAATGAATAACTCCTGGTGCCTTTATAAAATAATAAACATCATTTGAGGTTTTAGGGGAGCTTATGTCAGTTACAAAATAGGGTTTTTTATGTTGGCCAATAGAAAAAAAAGCTCCCGGCGCCTTTATAAGAAAATAAAAGACGTTTGAGTTTTTAGGGGTGCTTATATTGGTTACAAAATAGGGTTTTTTATGTCAGCCAATAGAAAAAATAACTCCCAATGCCATTATAAAATAATAAAAGTCATTTGAGGTTTCAGAGGTGATTATGTCAGTTACAAAAAAGGGTTTTTTATGTCAGCCAATAGAAAAAAATAACTTGTGGAGCCTTTATAAAATAATAAAAGTCATTTGAGGTTTTAGGGGCACTTATGTTGGTTATAAAATAGGGTTTTTATGTCGGCCAATAGATTAAAAAAACCTCCCCACGCCTTTCTAAAATAATTAAAGACGTTTGAGGTTTCAGGGGTGCTTATGTCGGTTACAAATAGGGTTTTTTATGTCGTCCAATAGAAAAAATAACTCCTAGTGCCTTTATAAAATAATGGAAGTCATTTGAGGTTTCAGAAGTGATTATGTTGGTTACAAAATATGGTTTTTTTATGTCAGCCAATAGAAAAAAATAACTCATGGAGCCTTTATAAAATAATAAATGTCATTTGAGGTTTCAGGGGTCCTTACGTCGCTTACAAAATACGGTTTTTTATGTTGGCCAATAGCAAAAAATAACTCCCAACTCCTTTATAAAATAATAAATGTCGTTTGAGGTTTTCGGGGTGCTTATGTCAATTAGAAAATAGGGGTTTTTATGTCAGTCAATAGAAAAAAATAACTCCCGTCACCATTATAAAAAAAATTGTTTGAGATTTCGGGGGAACTTTTGTCAGTTACAAATAGGGTTTTTTATGTCGGCGAATTAAAAACATAGCTCCCGGGGCCTTTATAAAGTAATAAAAGTCGTTTGAGGTTTTGGGAGTGCTTATGTCGGTTACAAAATAGGGATTTTTATGTCAACCAATAGAAAAAAAAAAAAACTTTCGGCATCCTTATAAAATAATAAAAGTTATTTGAAGTTTTGGGGGCACTTATGTCAGTTACAAAATAGTGTTTTTTTATGTTGGCCAATAGAAGAAAAAAACTCCCGACGCCTTTATAAATTCATAAAAGTCATTTGATGTTTTAGGGGCACTTATGTCGGTTACAAAATAGGGATTTTTATGTTAGTCAATAGAAAAAAATAGGTCCCAGTGCGTTTATAAAATAATAAAAGTCCTTTGAGGTTTCGGCGGTGCTTATGTCAGTTACAAAATAGGTATTTTTATGTGAGCCAATAGAAAAAATAACTCCCGAGGCCTTTATAAAATAATAAAAGTCATTTGAGGTTTTGGGGACGCTTATGTCTGTTACAAAATAGGGTTTTTTATGTCGGTCAATAGAAGAAAATAACTCCC
Source organism: Cunninghamia lanceolata (assembly GCA_027924645.1). Classification (NCBI taxonomy): domain Eukaryota; kingdom Viridiplantae; phylum Streptophyta; class Pinopsida; order Cupressales; family Cupressaceae; genus Cunninghamia; species Cunninghamia lanceolata. The sequence continues at coordinate 14,784,760 of BSBN01000112.1, read as the reverse complement.
AGTGCCTTGATAAAATAATAAGAGTCATTTGAGGTTTGAGGGGCGCTTATGTCAGTTACAAATAAGGTTTTTTATGTAGGCCAATAGAAAAAATAACTCCCGCCACCTTTATTAAATAATAAAAGTTGTTTGAGGCTTCGGTGGTGCTTATGTCAGTTACAAAATAGGGTTTTTATGTCGGCCAATAGAAAACAACTTGCTCCCAGTGTCTTTATAAAATAATAAAAGTCATTTGAGGTTTCAGGGGCACTTATGTTAGTTACAAAATAGGTTTTTTTATATCTGTCAATAGAAAAAAACCTCCTGACGCCTTTATAAAATAATAAAAGTTGTTCGAGGTTTCAAGGGCACTTATGTCAGTTACAAATAGGGTTTTTTATGTCATCCAATTGAAAAAAATAACTCTCAACGCCTTTATAAAATAATAAAAGTTGTTTGAGGTTTCGGGGGTGCTTATATCAGTTACAAAATAGGGTTTTTTATGTTAGCCAATAGAAAAAAACCTCCCGGTGCCCTTAAAAATAATAAAAGTCATCTAAGGTTTTGGGGGAGCTTATGTCCATTACAAAAAAGGGTTTTTAATGGCAGCCAATAGAAAAAAAATAGCTCCCAATGCCTTAATAAAATAATATGAGTCATTTGAGGTTTTGGGGGTGCTTATGTCAGTTAAAAACTAGGCTTTTTATGTCGACCAATAGAAAAAAAAAACTCCTAGCGCCTTTGTAAAATAATTAAACTCAATTGAGTTTTTGGGGGCACTTATGTCAGTTACAAAATAGGGTTTTTTATGTTGGCCAATAGAAAAAATAAACTCTCGATGCCATTATAAAATAATAAATGTCATTTGAGGTTGCGGGGGCGCTTATGTCAGTTACAAAATAGAATTTTTTATGTCGGCCAATAGAAAAAAATAACTCCCAGTGCATTTATAAAATAATAAAAGTCATTTGAAGTTTCAGGAGTGCTTATGTCAATTACAAAATAAGGTTTTTTATGTCAGCCAACAAGAAAAAAATAACTCTTGGCACCTTTATAAAATAATAAAAGTCATTTGAGGTTTCAGGGGTACTTATCCCGATTACAAAATAGGGTTTTTTATGTCATCCAATAGAAAAAAAAGAGCTCCCGCCACCATTCTAAAATAATAAAAGTCATTTGAGGTTTCGAGGGTGCTTATGTTGGTTACAAAAAGGGGTTTTTTATGTTGGCCAATAGAAAATAACTCCTAGCACCTTTATGAAATAATAAAAGTCGTTTGAAGTTTTTTTGTATAAAAATATAAAAAAAAGATGTCTTGGAGATAGCAAAAAAAAGCAGGCAGGCAAAGGCCAGGTTTCAATCAGAATACTAAGAATTTCTTAGCAAAAGCTCTGAACTCCTACGACACTCTGCATAGAGAGGTGAGGATTTTCCATGGGGGCAGGGCTCCCCCTCCATAGTACAATGAGGAAGCGGGTTGGCAAACACTGAAAAGCATGAAATATCAAAAGATGGAAAGAGTGAGGATGACATCTATGGAGAAACTTAACCAAGCTAGGGCATTAGGATTATGGGCCATCCCAATCACCTCCAAAACTTCCGTATTCTCATTTGGAGTGAATTATGTTGGCCTAGGTTGGGAAAGGATTTGTGGTGCATGACTACCTTTGGCCTCTTACCCACCTCAGCCACTACAAAGGAATGTGGAGAGTTTTTTAAAACTGACCCCCAGGAATCCTCATCTGATTATGAACCCTAACACAATCAGGAGAATGGATAGTGTGGCTTCTCTCCAGAAAACACTCCCTAAAAACCCTAGACTTAGCAATATGACCCCCAATCGCAATGAAAGGAGCAATGACCAGGAAGCTTTTCATGACCACAGAAACCCTAGGCCCCTTGTGACAGCCCGGCAGAAGATTTCCCCAAACTCTACGCCCAAGGAGGAGAAAATAGTGATAAACATCAACAACATTTACATAGATGGGCTAGGGAATCACTAAAAAATCATGGTCTCTTTGTCCATTGGTGTGGTTTTGGGACACCCATGAATGAAATTGTTGAGTGGATCCTTGCTCTTTACAGGGACCAGGTAAGTATTACTCTCATATCTGAAGGATTTATCTTCATTGATTGTAAAAATGTGGATTTAAAAAAGGAAATCATGCTTAGCAAAAATCTACACTATAAAGAATACAATTTTGATTATCTAGACTAGGTCCTGAACTTCGACCCCAGTAAAATTGAACTCAAAATGGTTAGAAGGGTTAAGTTACCAAACCTCCCAGTAGAGCTTATTCACAGCAAAATTTTGAGGGAGATTGGTAACCTTCTGGGAAAATTTGTAGGGTTAGAAGAAGGATTCCTATCTCATTCCGATGTTACCCTTTTGGTTAAAATGGACATAAGAAAACAAAACCTAAAACCCTTCAAAATTAAAACCAATTTCACCAGTTACTGCATCAACCCTATGTTTTCTAAAGGCCCAGTCCATAACAACATTATTAATAGGACCTCAACAAAATCTACTAAGAAAAATCAAAAACCCCAATCTATGGGCGTCAATGTGAAATTCAATGATAAGAAAGGAGGTTTCATTATGGAATCACTGAAGATTGATCCTCCACCATCATAGATGAACCCTATCTACAGAAGGAGCTTAACTGGTCTCAATCAGCCCCCGAGTATGGTTGCGTCTCTGCCTAAGATCTGCCCAAAATTTACTCTAGGAAGCAAAGAGAACATTAAATTTCATAGCAAGACCTTCCCTCAGAAGATAACCTGGCACGAGCTAACCTGAGGAAAGTTATCCTTGAAGGAGACAAAGCTCTAAAGCAGAACCTAGAAGATATGGGAAGGATGGTAGTCGAGGAAGGGGAAGTGCCAAAAGTGATTCCCAGCCTTGACAGCCCCATAGTAGGGGAAGAAAGGGTAGAACCAAAGACAGCAGAGACCCCTAACTGGGTCCCAAACACATATGCACAAGAGGATAGCCTTATTGACCCCAAAGACCACAAGAAACTTATAGTTGTAAACAATCACATAGACCTAGAAGAAATCTATGATGAGATCCTAGGGAAGACAATTGAGGAAGTAGTAATAGAAGAAGCAAACAAAGAGAAAGAAAAGTTCATCACGAAGATAATGGAGATCAAGGAAGAAGAGAAAGAGCAGGATACTTTTGCAGAAGCCCTAATGGAACTAGACTGCAAGGTGAAGGAGAGAATAGATCAAACACTAGGAATTGCCTTAACTGATTTCAGTAAGGAAACCTGAGATTGTGCCAAAAATAGTAAAAAAAAAGGAAGGAAATCACTTAATGAACTAAGAGAGAAGGATGGAGGGGCAACAGATCAAACTAAGATCACTAAAATATCTAATGTTGGGAAGGGGAAGTGCCTTTCCTAGGTGCCATGAGAATAAATACTTGTAATGTTAGGGGAATTAATGCCCCTAACAAACAACGGATCTTAAAATGTTGTATCTCAAACAATAAACTTGAAATACTAATGCTCCAAGAAACTAAACTAAATAATGAAGAAATTGATATACTAAAGAAGAGATTAGGCATTTGGGAGCTAGTTGGAGTGTCAGCCAAAGGAGCCTCAGGAGGCCTGGGGGTAATCTGGGATCCAAGGGCTCTCTCATTTTCAATAATAAGCAGAAGAAAGAATTGGATGAGTAGTTCTATCAAAAGCTTCAGAAGTAATCTTAACTTCATACTTATTAATATATATGGTCTGACCTAGAACCAAGAAAAGAGAACAGTTTGGAAAGAGATAGAATAGTTTATGATGTCTTTACAAGATCAGATCTGCATTTTGGGTGGAGATTTCAATGCTTTCCTACACCCTAGAGAAAAGGCAAGAGGTTTAGCAAAGCTATCCACAGCTGCATATGACTTCAAGGATTGGAACCACAGAAATAATCTTATGGAAATTAAGATTGCACAGGAGGATTTTACATGGAATAACAGGAGAATGGGCTTCAGCAATATAGCAGAGAAACTTGACAGATTTTTATTTAGAGGTAATTGGGCTTGACTTCCTTTTAATCTCATGGAAGAGATCCTACCATACTTGGGCTCTGATCATTTTCCTGTCTAGTTGTGTATCTCAGAAGATTGCCAACCCAAATGCTGCCCCTTTAAATTTGAGCTAATGTGGCTAAAAGATAATAACCTTCTAACTTTAATTGAACAATGGTGGAAGGAAACTATGGTTTCTGGATCTAAGCTCTTCTGTCTAATCTCCAAAATGAAAACTATTAAAAGCAAACTTCTTGACTGGAATAAGAATAACTTTGACAACATTTTTGAGATTAAAGTCAAATTAGAAGAAGATCTCGAAAACCTCAACTGAAAGGTTATTGTTGATGGCATGGATGGAGACCTATACCTAAGAGAAAAATAACTAAAATCTGATTACAAAGATATATTGTCCAAAGAGGAAATGTTCTGCCATAAAAAATCTAGGGAAACCTGGCTGGAAGCTGGAGAGAAGAACACAATTTTTTCATAACAACACTAAAGCCCACAGGAATATTAATAGAATTACTAAAATTAAGAATGATAACAATAGTTGGATCAAAGATCCACAACAAATTGCAGCAGAAATAGTCAGATACTTCGAAAACATTCTCAACAACTGGGAAGGTTCAAGTAGGCTACATCAACAAGCCATTTTACATAACATCCCAAGGATCATAACTGCTGACCAAAGTAAAGCCCTAAATGCAAAGTTCACCAAATCTAAAATCAAACTGGCAGTATGCCAAATGCAGCCGGATAAAGCCCCAGGGCCAGATGGCTTCCCAGCCATCTTTTTCCAAAAATGCTGGCATTTTATAGGAGATGAAGTAGTGGAAGCACTTGAAGGTGTAAGGAACTCTAGTAACCTCCTAAAGAAAGTAAATAACACATTCCTCACACTTATTCCTAAAAAGGAAAAGCCGGAGAGTTTTGGAGATTTGAGACCTATCTCTCTATGTAATACTATATATAAAATACTCATGAAGACTTTAGCCAATGGAATGCAGAAGCTACTACCAGCCATTATTAGCAATGAACAAACTGGATTTGTCCCAGGCAGATCTATATATGATGGAGTAATTATAGCCCAAGAAACCATTCACTCCATTCAACACAACAAAAACCCTAGTATGTTAATCAAACTAGATATTAGTAAATCTTATGATAAGGTTGATTGGCATTTCCTTTGTAAAACCTTGGAGGCATTCGGTTTTGCAAAGCAATGGATAAACCTCATTTATGAATGCATTTCTAGTCCCAAGGTCTCTGTCTTAGTCAATGGAATCCCGGAAGGTTTTTTCAGTATCTCAAGAGGACTAAGACAAGGAGATCCAATGTCTCCCTTCCTCTCTATTATAATGGTAGAAGCTCTAGGAAGGATGATCACCAATTACAGGGCAGAAGGTAAGATCTAAGGAATTAAAATCACCTCTGAACTAATCCCCATAACCCACCAACAGTTTGTGGTTTACACCATACTCTATGGTAAAGTCAATAGTGAAGAAACAAGAACCTTTAAAGAAATCCTAGACTCCTTTACCCTGGCCTCTAGCCAGGAAATCAACACTGATAAATCAAAAAAATTCTTCTTCAACACAGACCCTGATATTGAGAGAGAAATATATAGAATTCTAACCTTTAAAAGAGGAGAACTACCCTCTAAGTACCTAGGTCTACCACTTGACAGAAGAAATAAGACATAAGATTTATGGGACCATATTACTTCTAAGATCAGAAAGAAAGTTGAGTCGTGGAAAGGCAGATGGTTATCTTCAGTCAAAAAAGTCACAATGTTAAAATCTGTCCTCTCAGCAGTACCAGTTTATCAACTTTCATGTATTAACCTCCTAGTAGAGAAGTGAGAAGAAATTAACAAAATCCTAAGAATGTTCCTATGGCAAGGAACGGAGGATAAGAAAAAAATGGCATTAGTAGCTTGGGATAAACTATGTAGACCTAAGGAAGAAGGGGGCTTGGGTCTGAAAAACATAAGGGAACAAAGCAAAGTTTTAGGAGCTAAACTAATCTGGAGATTGTATAAACAACCAGACCTAAAATGGGTAAAAATCCTTAGGAACAAATATCTTTGAGGAAACAAACTAGCTTCTCTCTTTTGAATGCCCAACCCCCCCAAAGGATCCCAACTCTAAAATTTTATGATGGACTGTAGGAAAATCATCATGGAAAAACTGACTTGGAATTTGGGGAAAGGCAATCAAGCACTCTTCTGGGAAGACTCCCGGGGTGGGTTTAAGTCGATTAACAGCCTGGTCAACCTAGAGGATGCAAGAAGAACCTTGAAATCCCAATGGGGGAAATATGTGGGAGATTACATAGACTTCTCCAATAGAGATGCTAACCAAAGATGGAAATGGAAATCACTAGAGAATGTGAAGATCCCAATTAGTTAAAAAAAGGAAATTACTCAGTATACTTAACAAGAGGAATATATCCTTCTTAAAAGGCACTAACAGACTTGTATGGGATGGCTCCAAATCAGGAGTATACAACACAAGAGAGGGTTACAAAATTTTAATCAAACAACAGCTCAGACCTAAAACGACATTACCCCTAGATTGTACTAGGATAAGAACTACCTCCCAAAAGCTGGTATGTTCTCATGGCTAGCCTTACACAAAAAAATTCTAACTACAGAAAGGTTTACAAAAATGGGATTTGAGGGCCCCAATAGATGCCCCTTATGTGAGAAGGAGCAGGAGACAACAAACCACATTCTACTTAATTGTCAATTCTCTATCAAATGGTGGAATTGGTTATACTGTAAGCTAGGCTAGGTAACAGCCCTTCCTAATAATATTTTAGACTTGTTTCTTGGCTGGCCAGACATTCATAAACAAAGTATCTATAGTCTACTATGGACAATAACCCCCTCGGTCTTGATCTGGGAGCTATGGAAAGAGAGAAACAGGAGAATATTTAAGGAAAAAAAGATGACTTATGCACAACTCATTTCCAAGATTGAAGCTATTATCATAGAAATTGCTAACAACAAGGTTTTGAATAGTCCTAAGAAAGAAGCCAAAATGTCTTATTGGGATGAAAAGATGCATGGAAGATGGGAAGGATTAAAATTAACCCCCTTTGTGGGACCAGGTAACCACAAAACCTCCAACAAAAGAAAGGAATGCAAATGGAAACCCCCTAAAAAAGGATGGTTCAAACTAAACTTTGATGGCACTTCTAGAGGCAACCTGGGAATTGCAGGTATAGGTTGTGTAATTCATGATTGGGAAGGGAAGGAAGTTGCAGCTATCACCAAACCCCTAAACAATGCAACAAATAACACAGTAGAATTATCGGCACTAATTGTAGGACTTAGATTATGTAGAGAGGTAAAAATTGAGAAACTTGAAGTGGAAGGATACTCTGTAATTACTATTAATGCCCTAAGATAAGGGAACATGCCTAAATGGAGGCTCAACTCCCTCCTCTCCACTGCCATTAACCTAACTACCTCTTTTAGAAAATGCATCTTTAATCACATCTTCAGAGAGGGCAATGCTAAAGCAGATAACCTAGCTAATAAAGGAGCTGATGGCTCCTGCTTAACCATTAAACATAATTCTTAATTAAGACTTCTAGTTCCCGTTCCCTACCATTGGGCCCCCAAGCTTAAGAAGTCAAATAAGTTAGTCTAATCTACTCTCAGATTCGACTAAATCCAGTCTTCCTTCTTCTTCAGATGCCTTCAAACTAGTTTACGTATATTCATTTTAAACATGCACGTCTCGTTAGTTATATACATATATATTCAAATATATATATATATACTCATACTTATATATACATATACATATATATATTCATATATATATATATATTTATATACACACATGTATATTTAAATATATATATATATATATTAAACATAGAGGTATATATATGTATTTTGGCTCATTTTTGCTCTCCCTGTTTTAACATTTACCACACATGGTCCTTTATATGCTTATCTACACAGTCTTTCACAAGATCATATTTAATCACTTCATTTGACTTATATTCATATCCTTTAAAAAGGAGTTTGATCTACAAAATAGCTTCCTTCAGCTAGATAACTTTTAACATTGGAGAATAGCTCTATATGTAACCCTATTAATCCTTACTAAAATATATTTACAGAGTATTTATGACCTCATAGGGTCTGTAAAATTAAGCCTCTTCATGGCTTCTTATAAGCATTCTTTCAGTATCTATAGCAAAATATAAACTTGTCAAACTTACTCTCCATCATACTCTAGCAACTGGTAGTTAAACTCTCCCACCCATGCATATCCCTCTTCAAAAACCAAATCTAGGACTCTCTTGATAAAACTCAGCCACCTCTACCTTCTCTTTGGCCACCATCAGGTCTGGTCCCTTGAGGTCAAGAATGAATGGGTAAAGTTTGACCACTGCATCTGGGTCATTCTTGTCAGCCATATCCCGAGGCCTAGGTATCCCAATGCCTTCACTTGTGGCTTCCAGGGTTTTCCTTAAATCCCCCAGGTGCTGAGGGTAAAATAGACCCCTCATAATTTGGTCTATCTGTACCTTTCCAACCTCCAACTCTAATAACATAGATAGCACTTGTGAAATTACATCAGTACCAACCCGATACCTCTCTACCTCCTCCATAAGCTTCCTCCCGACTATCATCCTGATGGCATCAACCATTAGCTCGTCCGAGAGTTGAAGCATGCGCTGTAGCTGAAGCATTGTCACAGGTCCAAGAAAATCCATTTGACCCTTGGTGCTGACCAACCTCACTGAAGTCTCCATTCCTCCTCAAATGATAGCCTCTGAAGTAAAAATCACTGTGAATCTTGCTGGCATTGAAACTATTGAGAAGTCTAGACTCTCCTATAATGGCTTACCATTTGCTGAGTGTTGGTTTTAATTCTGATGGTCTTATGCTCTTTTTACCTTTGCTAAAATGTGTCACCTTCATTAGCTCTATTTATTTGTCCGCACTCTAATGTATGTATATATATATATATAATTCTGTCACGGATTCCGTCTAGCTGTCACAGTCAAGATAACACTCCAATTCATAATGTGGATGATCCTATCCATGATGGGTTGTTATTTTCTAAAGAGTGCCTATTCATTTCAGAAAGTTAAAGATTGCGCTATGATTACTCATCCTTCAGTAATCTCTAATATTGATTAGCTCACCTGAGCCAGAAACAATTAAGAAGTAGAAATACATGTTTTATAATCATTGGGATCAAGGCCTACATGTGTAAGATTTTAATGTGAGATGACATTGCTATCAAAACACCTATTACATCATTAAGTGTTTACAGCTTTTCCCTTTAACTGACAACTACTCTCCTGCTCTTAGATTATCCTGACATGACAGGATTAAGGATCTATCTAACAACTCAGTTTTAATGAAATATTTTAGTAAGTTAATGATTTAGCAGCCACTTTCTTGTGGCCAACCACGCTCAAATAAGATAAAAACCATGTTTCTTCTCAACATAATGAGACATAGTTTCATATACACACGAATATGTATATTTCAAACTGAAGTTAAAGGTAAGATGTTCTTTCACTTCAACTCTTTCAAGGTTTCACTTCTTATAGTCACCACTTGTGATGTTATGTTGGTAGTATCCATAATTTATCTTATATGGATTTATCTCTTAATGGTTGATAAAAGAAGAACTAACAAGGCTGATGTAGGAATCTTTGCTAACATGAGAAATAGCTAGGAAGACACTAGTTCGTGTGATAGGATTCCTCATATGTATTATAGCAGTAGTGAAGGAAATAGATTCCTAAGAAGTAGATTCTAATATGAACCACATGAAGCTATCTAAAGTCACCATGGAAAGAGTAGAATTTATCAAGGAACGGCAGGAAGATTGGCTCATATGAAGAGCAAAGTCTATGATTATGTTTCATTTCTTTGTAAAAAGAGGATTACTCTCAATTTAAACTTTCTTACAATAAGATATGTAAATCAAATTCTGTACTAGACTCCACGAGTCCTGGGCAAGACCAGAGGTTTTCTTCACTCTATTCTTTCCTACCGGTGGCCGCACAGAATAGAGGTGTACTTTAAATTTTATCTAATAAATATATCTCTAGCCTCGGCCTCTTACCCATAAAAAAAAGTTGTTTGATATTCTGACGTGCTTATGTCGGTTAGAAAATAGGGTTTTTTAGGTTAGCCAATAGAAAAAAAATAACTCCTAGCACCTTTATAAAATAATAAAAGTTGCTGGAGGTTTCAAGGGTGCTTATGTCGGTTACAAAATAGGGTTTTTTATGTTGGCCAATAAAAAAATAACTCGCAGTGCCTTTATAAAATAATAAATCATTTGAGGTTTCAGGGGCACTGATGTTGCTTTGAAAATAGGGTTTTTTATGTCGGCCAATAGAAAAAATAACTCCCATCACCTTTATAAAATAATAAAAGTTGTTTGAGGTTTTGGGGGCACTTATGTCAGTTGCAAAATAGGGTTTTTTATGTCAATCAATAGAAAAAATAACTCTGGGTCCCTTTATAAAATAATAAAAGTCATATAAGGTTTTGCGGGCGCTTTTGTCAATTACGAATAGGGTTTTTTATGTCAACGAATAGAAAAAAATAACTCCCGACACCTTTATAAATTAATAAAAGGGATTTGAGGTTTTGGGGGTGCTTATGTTGGTTACAAAATAGGGTTTTTTATGTTGGCCAATAGAAAAAAATAACTCTCGACGCCCTTATAAAATAATCAAAGTTATTTGAAGTTTCAGGGGTGCTTATGTCAGTTAAAAAATAGGGTTTTTTTTTTTATGTTGGCCAATAGAAAAAAATAACTCTTGGTGCCTTTATAAAATCATAAAATTCATTTGATGTTTCAGTGACACTTATGTCGGTTACAAAAAAAGGGTTTTTTATGTCGGTCAATAGAAAAAAATAGGTGCTGGCACCTTTATAAAATAACAAAAGTCCTTAGAGGTTTCAGGGTTGCTTATATCGGTTAAAAAATAGGGTTTTTCATGTCAACTAATAGAAAAAATAACTCCCGGGGCCTTTATAAAATAATAAAAGTTATTTGAGGTTTTGGGGGTGCTTATGTTAGATACAAAAATAGGGTTTTTTATGTCAAACAATAGAAAAAAATAACTCCCAGCGCCTTTCTAAAATAATAGAAGTCATTTGAGGTTTCAAGGGCACTTATGTTAGTTACAAATAGGGTTTTTTTAAGTCGACCAATAGAAAAAATAATTCCCAGTGCCTTTATAAAATAAGAAAAGTTGTTTCAGGCTTCGATGGTGCTTATGTTAGTTATGAAATAGGGTTTTTTATATCAGCCAATAGAAAACAAATTCTTCCCAGAGCCTTTATAAAATAATAAAAGTCATTTGAGGTTTTGGGGGCGCTTATTTCAGTTACAAAATAGGGTTTTTTATGTCGGTCAATAGAAAATAATAACTCTCAGTGCCCTTATAAAACAATAAAAGTCATTTAAGGCTTCAGGGGCACTTATGTTGGTTAGAAAATATAGTTTTTTATGTCAAACAATAGAAAAAAACTAAGCTCCAGACACCTTTATAAAATAGTAAAAGTCGTTTGAGGTTTTGAGGATGCTTATGTGAGTTACAAAAAAAGGCTTTTTAGGTCGACCAATAGAAGAAAATAACTCCTGGCACCTTTATAAAATAATAAAAGTCATTTGATGTTTTGGGGGTGCTTATGTCAGTTAGAAAATAGGGTTTTTTATGTCAGCCAATAGAAAAAAAATAGCTCCCAATGCCTTTATAAAATAATAAAATTCGTTTGAGGTTTTGAGGGTGCTTATGTTAGTTACAAAAAAGGGTTTTTTATATCAGCCAACAGAGAAAAATAACTCCTGACACCTTTATAAAATAATAAAAGTCATTTGATGTTTCAGGGGCACTTATGTCAATTACAAAATAGGGTTTTTTATGTCGGCCAATAGAAAAGAAATAACTCCCAGCACCCTTATAAAATAATAAAAGTCATTTGAAGTTTTAGGGGCGCTTATGTTGGTTACAAAATAGGGTTTTTTTATGTCAGACAACAGACAAAACAAACTCTTGACGACTTTTTAAAATGATAAAAGTCATTTGATGTTTAGGGGGTGCTTATGTCAGTTACAAACTAGGGTTTTTTATGTTGGTCAATAGGAAAAAATAACTCCCAATGCCTTTATTAAAAAAAAGTCATTTTAGGTTTCTAGAGTGCTTATGTCAGTTACAAATAGGGGTTTTTATGTCCGCCAATAGAAAAAATAACTCCCAGGGCTTGTATAAAATAATAAAAGTCATTTTAGGTTTTGCGGGCACTTATGTCGGTTACAAAATAGGGGTTTTTATGTCGACAAATAGAAAAAAAATAACTTTTGGTGCCCTGATAAAATAATAAAAGTCATTTGAGGTTTCAGGGACGCTAATGTCAGTTACAAAATAGAGTTTTTTATGTCAGCCAATAGAAAAAAATAACTCTTGATGCCTTTATAAAATAATAAAAGTTGTTTGAGGTTTTGGGGGTGCTTATGTTGATTATAAAATAGGGTTTTTTATGTTGGTCAATAGAAAAAAAATAACTCCTGGTGCCTTTATAAAATAATAAAAGTCATTTTAAGATTTAGGGGTGCTTATGTCGATTACAAAATAGGGTTTTTTATGTCAGCCAATAGAAAAAAGAATAACTCCCAATGCCCTTATAAAATAATAAAAGTCATTTGAGGTTTTGGGGGCACTTATATCAGTTACAAAATAGAGTTTTTTACGTCTGCCAATAGAAAAAATAATTCTTGGGGCCATTATAAAATAATAAAAGTCATTTGAGGTCGCTAGGGCACTTATGTCAGTTACAAAATAGGGTTTTTTATGTCAGCCAATAGAAAAAAATAACTTTGAGTGCATTTATAAAATAATAAAAGTCGTTTGAGGTTTCGGGGGCACTTATGTCAGTTCCAAAATAGGGTTTTTTTATGTCGGCCAATACAAAAAAAAAGTCCTAGTGCCTTTATCAAATAATAAAAGTCATTTAAGGTTTTAGGGGTGCTTATGTCAGTTATAAAATAGGGTTTTTTATGTCAGCCAATAGAAAAAAAGTAACTCCCAGGGCCCTAATAAAATAATAAATGTGATTTGAGGTTTCAGGGATGCTTATGTCGGTTATAAAATAGGGTTTTTTTAATGTCGGCCACTAGAAAAAATAACTCCCGGTGCCTTTATAAAATAATAAAAGTCATTTGATGTTTCAGGGACACTTATGTCCATTAAAAAATAGGGTTTTTTATGTTGGTCAATAGAAATAAATAGCTCCCAGTGCCTTTATAAAATAATAAAATTCATTTGAGGTTTTGTGGGCCCTTGTGTCAATTACAAAATAGGGTATTTTGTGTCAGCCAATAGAAAAAAAATTGCTGCCAGTGCCTTTATAAAAAAATAAAAGTCGTTTGAGGTTTCAGGGGTGCTTATGTTGATTAAAAAATAGGGTTTTTTAGGTCGGCCAATAGAAAAAAATAACTCCCAGTGACTTTATAAAGTAATAAAAGCCTTTTGAGGTTTCGGGGGTACTTATGTTTGTTACAAAATAGGGCTTTTTATGTCAGCTAATAGAAAAAAATAACTCCTCGTACCCTAATAAAATAATAAAACTCATTTGAGGTTTTGGGGGCATTTATTTCAGTTACAAAATAGGGTTTTTTTATGTCATCCAATAGAAAAAAAAAAACTCCCAGCATCATTATAAAATAATAAAAGTCATTTGATGATTCCGGAGCACTTATGTCAGTTATAAAATAGGGTTTTTTATGTTTGTCAATAGAAAAAAAATAGTTCCTGATGCTTTTATAAAATAATAAAAATCCTTTGAGGTTTCAGGGGTGCATATGTCAGTTACAAATAGGTTTTTTTATGTCGGCCAATAGAAAAAATAACTCCTGACACCTTTATAAAATAATTAAAGTCATTTGATGTTTCAGGGGCGCTTATGTCTGTTACAAAAGAGGGTTTTTTTATGATGAAAAATAAAAAAATAAGTCCCTACACCTTTATAAAATAATAAAAGTCATTTGAGGTTTCAGGGGCACTTATGTCAATTACAAATAGGGATTTTTCATGTCAGTCAATAGAAGAAAATACCTCCTGGTGCCTTTATAAAATAATAAAAGGCATTTGAGGTTTCAGGGGTGCTTATGTCGGTTACAAAATAGGGTTTTTTATGTCAGCAAATAGAAAAAAAAAAACTCCCAATGCCCTTATAAAATAATAAAAGTTATTTGAGGTTTCAGGGGTGCTTATGTCAGTTACAAAATAGGTTTTTTTTATGTCGGCCAATAGAAAAAAATAACTCTTAGTGCCTTTATAAAATCATAAAAGTCATTTGATGTTTTGGTGGTGCTTATGTCGGTTACAAAATAGGGTTTTTTATGTCAGTCAATTAAAAAAAATAGCTCTCGGCAGCTTTATAAAATAATAAAAGTCATTTGAGTTTTTAGGGGCACTTATGTTAGTCACAAATTAGGGTTTTTTGTTGTCCAATAGAAAATAATAACTCTTTGTGCCCTTATAAAATAATAAAAGTCATTTGAGGCTTCAGGGGCACTTATGTCGGTTACAAAATATTGTTTTTTATGTCAGCAATAGAAAAAATAATAGCTCCCGACAGCTTTATAAAATAATAAAAGTCGTTTGAGGTATCGAGGGTGCTTATGTTGGTTACAAAAAAGGGTTTTTTAGGTTGGCCAACGGAAGAAAATAACTCATGGCACCTTTGAAAAATAATAAATTTCATTTGATGTATCAGGGACACTTATGTCAGTTACAAAATAGGGTTTTTTATGTTGGCCAATAGAAAAAATAGCTCTCGGCACCCTTATATAATAATAATAGTCATTTGATGTTTCGGGGACGCCTATGTCAGTTTCAAATTAGGGTTTTTTGTGTTGGCCAATAGAAAAAAAAAAACTCCCAGCACCCTTATAAAATAATAAAAGTCATTTGAGGTTTTGGGGGCACTTATGTCATTTACAAAATCAAGTTTTTTTATGTCAAACAATAGAAAAAAATAACTCCCAGCACCTTTATAAAATAATAAAAGTCTTTTGAGGTTTCGGGAGTGCTTATGTCAGTTACAAAATAGGGTTTTTTATGTCTGTTAATAGAAAAAAATAACTCCCAATACCTTTAGAAAATAATAAGAGTGATTTGAGGTTTCTAGGGCACTTATGTAGGTTACATATAGAGTTTTTATGTCAACCAATAGAAAAAAATAACTCCCAGCGCCTTTATAAAATAATAAAAGTCATTTGAGGTTTTGGGAGTGCTTATGTCAGTTACAAAATAGGGTTTTTTATGTCGGCCAATAGAAAAAAAATAACTCTTGGCACCCTTATAAAATAATAAAAGTCATTTTAGGTTTCGGGGGCACTTATGTCAGTTACAAAATAAGCTTTTTTATGTCGGCCAATAGAAAAAAATCAATCCCAGCGCCTTTAGAAAATAATAAAAGTCATTTGATGTTTTGGGGACACTTATGTCAGTTACAAAATAGGGTTTTTTATGTCAGTCAATACAAGAAAAATAGCTCCCTTTGCCTTTATAAAATAATAAAATTCATTTGAGGTTTTGGGAACACTTATGGCGGTTACAAAATAGGGTTTTTTATGTTAGCCAATAAAACAAATAACTCTCAGGGCCTTTATAAAATAATAAAAGTTGTCTAAGGTTTTAGGGGCACTTATGTTGGTTACAAAATAGGTTTTTTATGTCAACTAATAGAAAAACATAACTCCTGGCACCCTTATGAAATAATAAAAGTCATTTGAGGTTTCGGGGGCGCTGATGTCAGTTACAAAATAGTGTTTTTATGTCAGGCAATAGAAAGAAAATAACCCCCGACGCCTTTAAAAAATAATACAAGTCATTTGATGTTTTAGGGGCACTTATGTTGAGTACAAAATAAGGTTTTTTATGTCAGCCAATAGAAAAAAATAGCTCCCAACACCTTTATAAAATAATAAAAGTTGTTTGAGGCTTCGGGGGAACTTATGTCAATTACAAATTAGGAGTTTTTATGTCAGCCAATAGAAAACAAATTGCTCCCTGTAGCTTTATAAAATAATAAAATTCATTTAAGGTTTTGGGGGTACTTATGTCAGTTACAAAATAATAAAATTCGTTTGAGGTTTAGGGGGCACTTATGTTACAAAATATGTGTTTTTATGTCAGCCAATAGAAAAAAAATAACTCCCTGTGCGCTTGTAAAATAATAAAAGTCATTTGAGGTTTTCGAGGTGCTTATGTCGGTTAAAAAATTAGGTTTTTTATGTTGGCCAATTGAAAAAAATAGCTCACGGTGCCTTTATAAAATAATAAGTTATTTGAGGTTTCGGTGGCTCTTATGTCAGTTATAAAATAGAGTTTTTTAGGTCAGCGAATAGAAAAAAATAACTCCTGGCACCTTTATAAGATAATCAAAGTCATTGGAGGTTTTGGAGGTGCTTATGTTGGTTACAAAATAGGGTTTTTTATGTCGGTCAATAGAAAAAAAATAGCTCCCAGTGCCTTTATAAAATAATAAAAGTTGTTTGAGGTTTTTGGAGTGCTTATGTCAGTTACAAATAGGGTCTTTTATATCCGCGAATAGAAAAAAATAACTCTGGGGCCTTTAAAAAAAAAGTTGTTTGAGGTTTTGGGGGCACTTATGTTAGTTACAAAATATGGTTTTTTATGTCGGCCAATAGAAAACAAATAACTCCTAGCGCCCTTATAAAATAATTAATGTCATTTGAGGTTTTAGGGGGGCTTATGTGAGTTACAAAATAGGGTTTTTTATGTCGGCCAATTAAAAAAATAACTCTTGATGCCTTTATAAAATAATAAAAGCCATTTATTGTTTCGGGGGTGCTTATGTATGTTACAAAATAGGGTTTTTTATGTCATCCAATAGAAAAAAATAGCTTGAGGTGCCTTTATAAAATAATAAAAATCATTTAAGGTTTCAGGGGTCCTTATGTCAGTTACAAATAGGGTTTTATATGTTGGCCAATAGAAAGAAACTAAATCCTGGCACCTTTATAAAATAACAAAAGTTGTTTGAGGTTTTAGGGGTGCTTATGTCGGTTACAATTTAGGGTTTTCTATGTCAACCAATAGAAAAAAAATAACTCCTGGCACCCTTATAAAATAATAAAAGTCATTGAATATGTTAATTAGTATATGATATAAGTGTCATGATGAACTCGTGAGATGGCGTTCGCGTGCTCTGCAAGCCGAGCTAGGGCGACCGTGCCCTAGCTCGTTCTCTGTGTGTTGCTCGCTTCTGCGTTGTGGGGGGGGGTTTGAAGCTTTCGGGGTGGTGGTGGTGGGTTTTTTTCTTTTCTGGAGGCCTTCTTGCTGCCGTTTGGGTGGCTTGTGGGTGGAAGGGTTTTGATCCTTCCCTTGGGGTTTTGTCTTTTTCCATTTCTTGCAAACATGTCTTGGGGGTTTGCATGCCTGCTGGGGTTCTTGTTTTTTGCTATGCAGGGTGGTGAAACATCTGGGGCTAGCCCCAAATTAGATTTCCGATTAGCAATTGGTTCGAAGCCTCCAGCGCATGGAGTGAATGTTTTTGATAATACGCTGTTTTCTTCAGAAATGGAGATGAATGATTTAGGATCGGTTAGTGGTTCCTGAATAACAAAGATTAATGGGTGTTTGGAAAGATGCAAAGAGAGACCAAAGTTGATTATCCCGATGGAAATGCTTGCAGATGATATTGAATACTATTCAAGGCACTCTTTTTATTGCAAGTTCATGGGTTTGAGAGTCTCGCTGTAATTTTTGGAATCTTGGGCTCAGCGGACTTGGATGCCAGAGGGGGAGATGGAGATTAGGCTCCTTGCGAACAACTTTTTTATGGTCTCTTTTGATAGCATGGCAGATTGGAATAAAGTCTTCGAGGGCGGCCCCTATTTTTATAACTAGGTGGGTTTGTTTATCAAGCCATGGCATGCTGGCTTCAGCCCGACTGAGGCACTACCAAGTCAGATCCCAGTTTGGGTTCAGTTGCCGTGGTTTCCAGTGGAGTGTTGGCAGGATGATGTGTTGCAGTTGGTGGCTTCAATGGTCAGTAAACCTGTTGGGTCTTCACAACAGACGCAATATAAAAAGGTAATGACTTTTGCTCGTATCTGTGTAGAAATTGATTTAAGCAAGCCACTACCAGATTCTATTGAAGTGAGTGCTGGATCATATACTTGGGTGCAACAACTAGATTATGAAACCCTACCTTTTCGGTGTCGTCTTTGTCATGAATATGGTCACTTACAGCGTAGGTGCCCTAGGGCTAAGCCTGTGGTGCCCCAACCTTCTCAGCCTTCTCGTAATCCACCTAGGGCTGATAATGGTAAGGAGCCTATTCCGGGTGATGGTAATGGAGATGATGGCTATGTCCCTGTCAAGGCTCGCAATAGGAATCGGGGCCAGAAGCGGACCTTGAGGGAGAGGTAGGTTGATGAGACTTTTAATAGGTTTGAGGTGTTGGATGATCTCAGCCAGGGGGAAGTGAATCCGGGGTTGCTAAACTTGGATCAGGAACTTTGGGTACAGGACAGGATGGACCACCATTGGAGGCCATGCAGGTCGTGCAAGAGATTGGGGTTGGGGAGATGGATACGGATCAACAATTGATTGTCCAGACTGAACAAGAATCTTCTATTGGAGCTTCGAAGAGTGGTGGAGGTGGTTCCCCATTGCCCCTGAAAGGAGGCAAGAATGTGGGGAAGAGCTCTTTGGCCTCCCCTCTTTTGGGTATTCAACAAATTGAACTGAAGAAAGGGATTAGTGACAGGACTTCCAAGTTGGGAAGGAAGAAGGATATGGAGAAGATTAAATTAACTAGGGAAACTTTGGTGGAGTCAGGGTCAGTCAAGACTCTAGATTCACATTTTTCATGCCCCCAGAAATGATTGTTCTCTCATGGAATGTAAGGGGCTTGAATAGTGGCCCTCGACAAAAAGTTGTTCGTGATTTGGTTCGGAATCATTCTCCGGATGTTCTTTTTCTTCAGGAGACTAAATTATCTATAGATAATATGTTGGCCATAGCTCCTAAGTTGTGGAAATATGGTGAATGCCAGTGTATGGGGGCTCTTGGTGCTTCTGGAGGGGTGGCTTGTTTTTGGAACCCTCGGAAGATTTTCCCTCTCTGGTGGATGTCCTCTAGATCCTCTATATCCCTAGTCGCCTCTTGGTATGAGACTGGTGAGTGTATTCTCCTCTCTAATGTGTATGCTCCTATTGAGTTTCCAGGAAAACAACTTCTTTGGTCCCATCTTCGTTTTGTTCGTAGCTTAGCTCCTTACCATCCGTGGGTTGTGGCTGGTGATTTTAATGCTATTGTGGAGTTGTCTGAGAAAAGAGGTGGTATTCCTAGGTTGGAGCCTTCTGCTCTGTTATTCAGAGATAGCATTTCTGAATTAAATCTTATTGATGTTCTGCCAAGTAATGGTTGCTTCACTTGGAATAATAGGCGAATTGGTGAGAGTTGTGTTGCTGAGAGCCTTGATCGATTCTTGGTTTCCTGTTATTGGGTTGGAGACTTATGGTCCACTCGATCTGAAATTCTTGATTGGAGAGGCTCTGATCATTGGCCTATTAAGCTTAGCATTATCTCTGCTCAGAGGCCTCGTTCTCCCTCATTCAAGTTCTAGATTATGTGGTTACGAGATCCTACTCTTCATGAACTTGTGGCTGAGTGGTGGCGGATTGGTAGACCACCTTTTGGTACAGCAATGTACACATTCTCCAAGCTTCTTCAGTTTGTCAAATATCAGCTTAAAAGGTGGAATCGGCGATGTTTTGGTAATATCTTTCATGCTAAGGTTGCTGCCCAGGAGGAGTTGAATAATATTACGTAGTTGATTCGTGAGAATGGGGCCTCTGAGGATCTTCTAAGGGAGGAGGCTAAGACTTTGAAAGTGGTTGAGGAATTTTAATTGCGGGAAGAAATCTATTGGAAGCAAAAGGCCCAGGTTGAATGGTTACAGGAAGGTGATAAAAACACCGCCTTCTTCTTCAATTCTGTGAAGGACAGGAGGTATGGTAATTCCATTCCTTTTTTGGTGAATGATAGGGGTGAATGTCTTGCCTCGTTTCAGGAAATCTCTGCTGAGGCATCTTAGTATTTTGCTACTTTATTTAGGGAGGATTCTCGAGGGGCCTCTGTTGAGGAAGCACAGGTTCTTTCTTGTATTCCTCAGTTGGTCTCCAGGGAGGCGAATGAGTATCTGATGAAATATATCTCTCTTGATGAGCTAGAGGGGATTGTGTTTCAGATGAAGAAGGGTAAAGCTCCTGGTCCCGATGGTTTCCCAATTGAATTTTTTTAGGAATTCTGGGATATCATAAAGTTGGATCTTCTGGCGGTTGTCCTTGAGTCCCAGAGGAATAAGCAGATGCTTCGTGCTCTGAATTCCACCTTCCTTGCTCTCATACCCAAGTGTGAAGGGGCTGATAGGTTATCTCAGTTTCGGCCTATCTCTCTTTGCAATGTGGCTTACAAAATCATTTCTAAGTTATTGGCTAAGAGATTGAAGAAGTGGCTTAAAGTGCTGATTTCAGAGGAACAGAGTGGATTTGTGGCGGGTCGACAGATTCTTGACGGGGTTGTCATTGCTACGGAGACCATCCACTCCAAGGACAACTCCCATGAGAAGGCTATGTTCATTAAGCTAGATATGGCTAAGGCTTATGACAGGGTTAGATGGTCTTTTTTGCAGAAGATCCTTGTTTCTTTTGGCTTTGGTGAGGAGTGGATCCAATGGGTCATGAGCTATGTCATGTCTGTTTCCTTCTCAGTTTTGATAAATGGAGATTATTCTGAACTTTTTTGTGCCTCAAGGGGCTTGCGTCAAGGGGATCCTCTTTCTCCGTATCTTTTTTTGCTTCTTGTGGAAGGCCTTGGACGTTTGTTGAAAAGAAGGGTGGATCTTGGCACCATTCAGGGTTGGCGATGGGCTGGAGACTTGCCTCCGCAATCTCATTTACAATTTGTTGATGATACTGCCTTGATGGGGATGGCTACTGTTAGGGAAGCAACTAACTTGAGGCAGGTGTTGGACATATATCTTGTTGCTTTAGGACAATTGATTAATGAGGAGAAGTCATCCATATTCTTCTTCAATACGCCGACCCCCATTCAGAAAAGAATTGCTAATATCTTGAGGTTTCACATAGGGGTTCTCCCTTTGACGTATCTGGGTTTCCCAATTTCTGTTCGCCCTCTTCCCAAGGGTTCTTGGCAGAATATTATTGATAAGCTCCGTGCAAAAGTTAATCATTGGACCCACAGATGGTTGTCTTTTGCAGGGCGGGTTCAGCTTCTCAAGTCGGTGGTGCAGGCTCTCCCTACCTACCGATGTATGCTTCAGGTGGCTCCAATGGGTTTTCTGAGGGAGTTGGATTCTCTTGCGAGGTAGTTCTTATGGGCGGGAAGTTTGTCATCCTCCAAGTGGAGCCTGGTCAGGTGGGATGTTGTGTGTAGCCCAAAGAAATTTGGTGGTCTTGGTCTTCGACAGTCTGCGTTATCTGGAGTGGCTGTGGCTGCTAAGCTATTTTGGAGATGGTGTGTGGAACTGGATCAATCATGGGCCAGGATATTATCTCATAAGTATTTCCCGGGGATTCCACGGCAGGATCTCCCTTGTTACCCTCTTGAGGGGAAAGGTTCAGTGATTTGGAATACTCTTCAAAAGGGTGCTAAGCTTATCAAAGAAGGTTTATTTTGGATTTGTAGACAGGGAACTGAAGCTCTCTTTTGGTCAGATTCTTGGGATGGATTCCCTCCACTTACTTCTCAGTTCCCCAATCTTCTTCCTTTGTGCCAAAGATTTCTCGAGGCTGGCTGGGCTAGGGTGAGTGACTTCAAGTCTGTTGCTTCTTTTGGTCAGTTGGAGGTAGCTCATTGGAAGGATCCCGCAGTGTGGCCAGATTTGGGACTTGTGGAAGATAGTGCTGAGCTTCACAAGATTCTTCATAGTAGGAGTTGTAGTTCTCTTCTGGAAGAGGATATTCTTGCTTGGACCCATAATCCTAAGGGGGTTTACTCTGTTGCTTCTGGTTATCAGGTGTTATTGGCTCAGAAGCTAATTGGGGTAGAGGTTCACTGGTGGAAAAGGGTGTGGAATAAACTCTCGTGGCCTAAATGCAATTGCTTTGTTTGGACTTTGGCTTGGAATAGGTGTTTGACTTGGGATAACATTCGTAAACGGGGATTTCAAGGACCTTCAATTTGTGTTTTGTGTGGGGGAGCAGAAGAGGATTCTTCGCATTTGTTCTTCCGATGCCCCTTTGTTATGCAGCTTTGGCATTGGTGGTGGGAGGTATGGAAGCTTCCTTGTATTCATGCGTGCTCTTTGGTTGAATTCTGGGATAGTATGGGAAGACCTCCTTCTATGGCTTCCTTTTTGCAGGAAGTTTGGTTCGTGGGTCCTACCTTTCTGCTTTGGTAGATTTGGCTAGAGCGGAACCGCCAAATTTTTCGTGATCAGAAGTTGGTGGGTCGGCAAGTTTGGCTGCGTATGCTAGGAATGGTGCAGGAGTCAGTTTCAGCTAAATGTGATTTGGTTTTCCCCTTGGAGAGAGGTGATGATGAGTTGGTGGCCAGACTGGGTCTTCAAGAAATTCATTCTTCTTTTGTCAGTTCCAGGAACTGTAGGCATGGAAAAAAGAGGGTTCAACGGGTTGGAAGGTGGTTACTTCCTCCCAATGGTTTTTTAAAGATCACTACTGACGGTTCTTCTAGGGGCAATCCTGGGCCGGCTGGAATTGGTGGAGTTGGTAGGGACTCAGCTGGGTCGGTGATTTTTCTGTTCTCTATACATGAGGGGGTGAAGACTGTTAACTTCATGGAGGGTCTAGCAATTCTGCATGCTATTGAGAGGGCCCTTGCTTTGGGCTGGAGAAAAGTTATATGTGAAGCTGATTCACAAATTTTGATTAATCTCTTGAATGAGTGAAAGATATCTGATATTAATTGGCAGTTGGCTTCAGTGGTTCAGCGGATTCTTCAGGTTAGTTCTCGGTTGGAGGAGGCATCCTTTGTTCACATCCCAAGGGAGTGGAATCGAGTTGCCGACTGCTTGGCCAAATGGGCCTTTGAGCATGATAGTGGTTGGAAAGTTGAGGATTGGGATCAGGTTAACCCTGAGCTGCATCTGGATTTGGACCGATTCTTGGAGGAGGATAGGAGGATACATAAGGATAGTTGATGTTGTTTATGCTGTGGGGTTTTCGCCTTGTTTTCTGGGGCTGGGTCCCTTAGTTTTTATTGTAATGCTCTTTTTTGATTTCTAATAAAGTTTTTACCCCTTTGTTTTCAAAAAAAATAATAATAAAAGTCATTTGAGGTTTCGGAGGTGCTTATGTCGGTTACAAAATAGGGTATTTTTATGTCGGCCAATAGAAAAAAATAACTCCTGGCGCCTTTATAAAATAATAAAAGTTGTTTCCTATTTTGGGGGTGATTTTGTCAGTTACAAAATAGCATTTTTTATGTCGGTCAATAGAAAAAAAATAGCTCTCAATACCTTTATAAAATAATAAAAAGTGTTTGAGGTTTCAGGGGCCCTTGTGTCAATTACAAAATAGGGTTTTTTATGTCAGCCAATAGAAAAAAAATGCTCATGGTGCCTTTATAAAATAATAAAAGTCATTTGAGGTTTCGGGGGTGCTTATGTCAGTTACAAAATAGGGTTTTTATGTCAGCCAATAGAAAAAAATATCTCCCAGCACCTTTATAAAATAATAAAAGTCATTTGAGATTTTGAGGGTGCTTATGTTTGTTACAAAAAAGGGTTTTTTATGTTGGCCAATATAAGAAAATAACTCCTGACACCTTTATAAAACAATAAAAGTCATTGGAGGTTTCGAGGGTGCTTATGTCGGTTGCAAAAAAGGGTTTTTTATGTGAGCCAATAGAAAATAATAACTCACGAGGCCTTTATAAAATAATAAAAGTCATTTGATGTTTCAGGGGTAGTTATGTCAGTTACAAAATAGGGTTTTTTTACGTTGGCCAATAGAAAGAAATAACTCTCGGTGCCTTTATAAACAATAAAAGTCATTTGAAGTTTTGGGGACACTTATGTCAGTTAAAAAATAGGGTTTTTTATGTTGGCCAATAAAAGAAAACTACTTTTGGTGCCATTATAAAATAATAAAGGTCATTTGAAGTTTCAGGGGACCTTATCTCAATTACAAAATAGGGTTTTTTTTCTTAGCCAAAAAAAAAAAAAATTGAGGTGACTTTATAAAATAATAAAAGTTGTTTGAGGTTTCAAGAGCACTTATGTCAGTTACAAATAGGGTTTTTTATGTCGATCAATAGAAAAAATAACTCCCAGCACCTTTATAAAATAATAAAATTAATTTGAGGTTTCTGGGGTGGTTATGTTGGTTACAAGATAGGGTTTTTTTATGTCGGCCAATAGAAAAAAGATAACTCACGGTGCCTTTATAAAATAATAAAAGTCATTTTAGGTTTTGGGGGTGCTTGTTGCTTATAAAATAGGGTTTTTAATGTCAGTCAATAGAAAAAAATAGCTCTCTACACCTTTATAAAATAATCAAATTCATTTGAGGTTTCAGGGGCTCTTGTGTCAGTTACAAAATAGGGTTTTTTACTTCAGCCAACAGAAAAAAATTGCTCCCGGTGCCTTTATAAAATAATAAAAGTCGTTTGATGTTTCAGGGGTGCTTATGTCGGTTACAAAATATGGTTTTTTATGTCAGCCAATAGAAAAAAATAGCTCCCGACACCTTTATAAAATAATTAAAGTAGTTTGAGGTTTTGAGGGTGGTTATGTTTCTTACAAAAAATAGTTTTTATGTCAGCTAATAGAAAAAAATAACTCCCAACACCTTTATAAAATAATAAAAGTCATTTGATGTCTCTGGGGTGCTTATGTCAGTTACAAAATAGGGTTTTGTTGGTTGGCAATACAAAAAAAAACTCCCAGTGCCTTTATAAAATAATAAAAGTCATTTGATGTTTCGGGGACACTTATGTCAGTTACAAAATAGGGTTTTTTATGTCAGTCAATAGAAATAAATAGCTCCCAGTGCCTTTATAAAATAATAAAATTCATTTGAGGTTTTGTGGGCCCTTGTCACAATTACAAAATAGGGTATTTTGTGTCAACCAATAGAAAAAAATTGCTGGTAGTGTCTTTATACAAAAATAAAAGTAGTTTGAGGTTTCAGGGGTGCTTATGTCAATTAAAAAATAGGGTTTTTTAGGTCAGCCAATAGAAAAAAAAAAACTCCCAATGCCTTTATAAAATAATAAAAGTCATTTGAGGTTTCAAGGATACTTATGTTGGTTACAAAATAGGTTTTTTTATTTCAGCCAATAAAAAAATAACTCCCCGTGCCTTTATAAAATAATAAAAGTCATTTGAGGTTTTGAGGGTACTTATGTCAGTTAAAAATAGGGTTTTTATGTTGGCCAATAGGAAAAAATAACTCCCAGCGACTTTATAAAATAATAAAAGTCTTTTGAGGTTTCGGGGGTACTTATGTTGGTTAAAAAATAGGGGTTTTTATGTTGGCCAATAGGAAAAAATAACTCTTGTCACCCTAATAAATTAATAAAAGTCATTTGAGGTTTTGGGGGCGCTTATGTCAGTTACAAAATAGGGTTTTTTTTATGTCTTCCAATAGAAAAAAAATAACTCCCGGCACCATTATAAAATAATAAAAGTCATTTGATGATTCGAGGGTGCTTATGTCAGTTACAAAATAGGGTCTTTTATGTTGGTCAATAGAAAAAAATAGTTCCTAATGCTTTTATAAAATAATAAAAGTCCTTTAAGGTTTCGGGGGTGCATATGTCAGTTACAAATAGGTTTTTTTATGTCAGCCAATAGAAAAAATAACTCCCGGCACCTTTATAAAATAATTAAAGTCATTTGATGTTTCAGGGGCGCTTATGTCTGTTACAAAAGAGGGTTTTTTATGATGAAAAATAAAAAAATAAGTCCCTACACCTTTATAAAATAATAAAAGTCATTCGAGGTTTCAGGGGCACTTATGTCGGTTACAAATAGGGATTTTTTATGTCAGTCAATAGAAAAGAATACCTCCCGGCACCTTTATAAAATAATAAAAGTCATTTGAGGTTTCAGCGGTGCTTATGTCAGTTAAAAAATAGGGTTTTTTATGTCAACAAATAGAAAAAAAAACTCCCAGCGCCCTTATAAAATAATAAAAGTTATTTGAGGTTTTAGGGGTGCTTATGTCAGTTACAAAATTTTTCTTTTTATGTCAGCCAATTGAAAAAAATAACTCTCGGTGCCTTTATAAAATCATAAAAGTCGTTTGATGTTTTGGTGGTTCTTATGTCGGTTACAAAATAGAGTTTTTTATGTCGGTCAATTAAAAAAAATAGCTCTCAGAAACTTTATAAAATAATAAAAGTCATTTGAGGTTTTAGGGGAGCTTATGTTAGTCACAAATTAGGGTTTTTTATGTCGGCCAATAGAAAATAATAACTCTTGGTGTCGTTATAGAATAATATAAGTCATTTGAGTCTTTGAGGGCACTTATGTCGGTTACAAATTATTATTTTTTATGTCAGCCAATAGAAAAAAATAGCTCTCGACACCTTTATAAAATAATAAAAGTTGTTTGAGGTTTCGAGGGTGCTTATGTTGGTTACAAAAAAGGGTTTTTTAGGTCAGCGAACGGAAGAAAATAACTCATGGCACCTTTATAAAATAATAAATTTCATTTGATGTTTTAGGGGCACTTATGTCGGTTACAAAATGGGGTTTTTTATGTTGGCCGATAGAAAAAATAGCTCCCAACACCCTTATAAAATAATAATAGTCATTTGATGTTTCAGGGGCGCCTATGTCGGTTACAAATTAGGGTTTTTTGTGTTGGCCAATAGAAAAAATATAACTCCTAGCACCCTTATAAAATAATAAAAGTCATTTCAGGTTTTGGGGGTGCTTATGTCGGTTACAAAATAGGGTTTTTTTATGTCAAACAATAGAAAAAAAGAACTCCCAGCGCCTTTATAAAATAATAAAATTCATTTGAGGTTTCGAGAATGCTTATGTCAGTTACAAAATAGGGTTTTTTATGTCTGTCAATAGAAAAAAATAACTCCCAGTACTTTTAGAAAATAATAAAAGTGATTTGAGGTTTCTAGGGCGCTTATGTCGGTTACCTATAGAGTTTTTTAGGTCGACCAATAGAAAAAAATAACTCCTAGCACCTTTATAAAATAATAAAAGCCATTTGAGGTTTTGGGGGTGCTTATGTCAGTTACAAAATAGGGTTTTTTATGTCAGCCAATAGAAAAAAAATAACTCTTGGCGCCCTTATAAAATAATAAAAGTCATTTGAGGTTTCGGGGGCACTTATGTCGGTTACAAAATAGGGTTTTTTATGTCAGCCAATAGAAAAAAAATAACTCCCAACACCTTTATAAAATAATAAAAGTCATTTGATGTTTCAGGGGCACTTATGTCAGTTACAAAATAGGGTTTTTTATGTCGGTCAATACAAGAAAAATAGCTCCTAGTGCCTTTATAAAATAATAAAATTCATTTGAGGTTTCTGGGGCGCTTATGGCAGTTACAAAATAGGGTTTCTTATGTCAGCCAATAAAACAAATAACTCTTGAGGCCTTTACAAAATAATAAAAGTCATCTGAGGTTTTAAGGGCACTTATGTTGGTTACAAAATAGGTTTTTTATGTCAACCAATAGAAAAACATAACTCCTGGCACCCATATAAAATAATAAAAGTAATTTGAGGTTTCGGGGGCGCTGATGTCGGTTACAAAATAGTGTTTTTATGTCATCCAATAGAAAAAAAATAAGTCCTGATGCCTTTATAAAATAATACAAGTCATTTGATGTTTCAGGGGCACTTATGTCAGGTACAAAATAAAGTTTTTTATGTCGGCCAATAGAAAAAAATAGCTCCCAGCACCTTTATAAAATAATAATTGTTGTTTGAGGCTTCGGGGTAACTTATGTCAATTACAAAATAGGGGTTTTTATGTTGGCCAATAGAAAACAAATTGCTCCCAGTAGCTTTATAAAATAATAAAATTCATTTAAGGTTTTGGGGGTACTTATGTCGGTTACAAAATAATAAAAGTTGTTTGAGGTTTCGGGGGCGCTTATCTTACAAAATATGTGTTTTTATGTCGGCCAATAGAGAAAAAATAGCTCCTACTGCCCTTGTAAAATAATAAAAGTCATTTGAGGTTTTGGGCGCGCTTATGTCATTTACAAAATTAGGTTTTTTATGTCAGCCAATTGAAAAAAATAGCTCACGGCGCCTTTATAAAATAATAAAAGTCATTTGAGGTTTTAGGGGCTCTTATGTCAGTTATAAAATAGAGTTTTTTATGTCAGCCAATAGAAAAAAAATAACTCCCGGTGCCTTTATAAGATAATCAAAGTCATTCGAGCTTTTGGGGATGCTTATGTCGGTTACAAAATAGGGTTTTTTATGTTGGTCAATAGAAAAAAAATAGCTCCCGATGCGTTTATAAAATAATAAAATTTGTTTGAGGTTTTTGGAGTGCTTATGTCAGTTACAAATAGGGTTTTTTATATCAGCCAATAGAAAAAATAACTCCGAGGCCTTTAAAAAATAAAAAAAGTTGTTTGAGGATTTGGGGGCGCTTATGTCAGTTACAAAATATGGTTTTTTATGTCGGCCAATAGAAAACAAATAACTCCTAGCGCCCTTATAAAATAATTAAAGTCATTTGAGGTTTCAGGGGCGCTTATGTGAGTTACAAAATAGGGTTTTTTATGTCAGCCAATTAAAAAAAATAACTCTTGATGCCTTTATAAAATAATAAAAGTCATTTGTTGTTTCGGGGGCGCTTATGTATGTTACAAAATAGGGTTTTTTATGTCATCCAATAGAAAAAAATAGCTTGAGGTGCTTTTATAAAATAATAAAAGTCGTTTGAGATTTCGGGGCACCTATGTCAGTTACAAATAGGGTTTTTTATGTTGGCCAATAGAAAAAAAATAAATCCTAGCACCTTTATAAAATAACAAAAGTTATTTGAGGTTTCAGGGGTGCTTATGTTGGTTACAATATACGGTTTTCTATGTCGGCCAATAGAAAAAAAATAACTCCTGGCACCCTTATAAAATAATAAAAGTCATTTGAGGTTTTGGGGATGCTTATGTCGGTTACAAAATAGGGTATTTTTATGTCGGCCAATAGAAAAAAATAACTCTTGGTGCCTTTATAAAATAATAAAAGTTGTTTCATGTTTGGGGGTGCTTCTGTCAGTTACAAAATAGGGTTTTTTATGTCGGTCAATAGAAAAAAAATAGCTCTCAATACCTTTATAATAAAATGTGTTTGAGGTTTTGAGAAAAAAATAATTCCCGACACCTTTATAAAATAATAAAAGTCAATGGAGGTTTTGAGGGTGCTTATGTTGGTTACAAAATATGGTTTTTTATGTCAGCCAATAGAATATAATAACTCCCAGGGCCTTTATAAAATCATAAAAGTCATTTGATGTTTCGGGGGCACTTATGTTGGTTACAAAATAGGGTTTTTTTACCTCGGCCAATAGAAAAAAATAACTCTCAGTGCCTTTATAAACAATAAAAGTCATTTGAGGTTTTGGGGACACTCATGTAAGTTACAAAATAGGTTTTTTTATGTCGGCCAATAGAAAAAAATTACTCTCGGTGCCATTATAAAATAATAAAAGTCATTTGAAGTTTCAGGGGCGCTTATCTCAGTTACAAAATAGGGTTTTTTTCTGTTGGCCAAAAAAAAAAAACTTGAGGTGCCTTTATAAAATAATAAAAGTTGTTTGAGGTTTCAGGAGTGCTTATGTCGGTTACAAATAGTGTTTTTTTATGTTGATCAATAGAAAAAATAATTCTGAGCACCTTTATAAAATAATAAAAGTCATTTGTGATTTCTGGGGTGCTTATGTCAGTTGCAAGATAGGGTTTTTTTATGTCAGCCAATAGAAAAAAAATAACTCCTGGTGCCTTCATAAAATAATAAAAGTCATTTCAGGTTTTGGGGGTGCTTATGTCAGTTACAAAATAGGGTTTTTTTTATGTTGGTCAATAGAAAAAAATAGCTCTCTACACCTTTATAAAATAATCAAATTCATTTGAGGTTTCGGGGGCCCTTGTATCAATTAAAAAATAGGGTTTTTTATTTCTGCCAATAGAAAAAAATTTCTCCCGGTGCCTTTATAAAATAATAAAAGTCATTTGTTGTTTCAGGGGTGCTTATGTCAGTTACAAAATACAGTTTTTTATGTCATCCAATAGAAAAAAAATAGCTCTCGACACCTTTATAAAATAATAAAAGTCATTTGAGGTTTTGAGGGTGCTTATGTTTGTTACAAAAAAGAGTTTTTATGTCAGCCAATAGAAAAAAATAACTCCCAACACCTTTATAAAATAATAAAATTTGTTTGATGTCTCGGGGGTGCTTATGTTGGTTACAAAATAGGGTTTTTATGGTTGGCCAATACAAAAAAATAACTTCCAGTGTCTTTATAAAATAATAAAAGTCATTTGATGTTTCAAGGGTGCTTATGTCAGTTACAAAATAGGGTTTTTTATGTCGGTCAATAGAAATAAATAGCTCCCGGTGCCTTTATAAAATAATAAAATTCATTTGAGGTTTTGTGGGCTCTTGTGTCAATTACAAAATAGGGTATTTTGTGTCAGCCAATAGAAAAAAATTGCTGCCAATGCCTTTATAAAAAAATAAAAGTCATTTGAGGTTTTAGGGGTGCTTATGTCGATTAAAAAATAGGGTTTTTTAGGTCAGCCAATAGAAAAAAAATAACTCCCAATGCCTTCATAAAATAATAAAAGTCATTTGAAGTTTCAAGGGTGCTTATGCTAGTTACAAAATAGGGTTTTTTATTTCGGCCAATAAAAAAATAACTCCTAGTGCCTTTATAAAATAATAAAAGTCATTTAAGGTTTTGAGGGTGCTTATGTCAGTTAAAAAAAGGGTTTTTATGTCAGCCAATAGGAAAAATAACTCCCGGTGACTTTATAAAATAATAAAAGTCTTTTGAGGTTTCGGGGGTATTTATGTTGGTTACAAAAATAGAGTTTTTTATGTCGGCCAATAGGAAAAAATAACTCTTGGCACCCTAATAAAATAATAAAAGTCATTTGAGGTTTTTGGGGTGCTTATGTCAGTTACAAAATAAGGTTTTTTTGCGTCGTCCAATAGAAAAAAAATAACTCTCGGCACCATTATAAAATAATAAAAGTCATTTGATGTTTCGGGGGTGCTTATGTCAGTTACAAAATAGAGTTTTTTATGTTGGTCAATAGAAAATAAATAGTTCCCGATGCTTTTATAAAACAATAAAAGTCCTTTGATGTTTCGGGGGTGCATATGTCAGTTAGAAATAGGTTTTTTTATGTCGGCCAATAGAAAAAATAACTCCCGGCACCTTTATAAAATAATTAAATTCATTTGATTTTTTAGGGGCGCTTATATCTTTTAAAAAAGAGGGTTTTTTGTTGATGAAAAACAAAAAAATAAGTCCCTACACCTTTATAAAATAATAAAAGTCATTTGAGGTTTCAAGGGCACTTATGTCAGTTACAAATAGAGATTTTTTATGTCAGTCAATAGAAAAAAATACCTCCTGACACCTTTATAAAATAATAAAAATCATTTGAGGTTTTAGGGGTGCTTATGTTGGTTACAAAATAGGGTGTTTATGTCAGCAAATAGAAAAAAAAACTCCCAGCACCCTTATAAAATAATAAAATTTATTTCAGGTTTCGAGGGCGCTTATGTCAGTTACAAAATAGGTTTTTTTTATGTCGGCCAATAGAAAAAAATAACTCTCAGTGCCTTTATAAAATCATAAAAGTCGTTTGATGTTTTGGTGGTGCTTATGTCAATTACAAAATAGGGCTTTTTATGTCCGTCAATTAAAAAAAATAGCTTTCGGCACCTTTATAAAATAATAAAAGTCATTTGAGGTTTTAGGGGCACTTATGTTAGTCACAAATTAGGATTTTTTATGTC
Organism: Cunninghamia lanceolata; assembly: GCA_027924645.1. NCBI lineage: Eukaryota > Viridiplantae > Streptophyta > Pinopsida > Cupressales > Cupressaceae > Cunninghamia > Cunninghamia lanceolata. The sequence continues at coordinate 14,752,708 of BSBN01000112.1, read as the reverse complement.
GGCCAATAGAAAATAATAACTCTTGGTGCCCTTATAAAATAATAAAAGTCATTTGAGGCTTCAAGGGCACTTATGTCGGTTACAAAATATTTTTTTTTTGCCAGCCAATAGAAAAAAAATACCACCCGATGCCTTTATAAAATAAAAGAAGTTGTTTGAGGTTTCGAGGGTGCTTATGTTGGTTACAAAAAAGGGTTTTTTAGGTCAACCAACGGAAGAAAATAACTCATGGCACCTTTATAAAATAATAATTTTCATTTGATGTTTCAGGGGAACTTATGTCTCTTACAAAATAGGGTTTTTTATGTTGGCCAATAGAAAAAATAGCTCCTGGCACCCTTATAAAATAATAATAGTCATTTGATGTTTCAAGGGCACCTATGTTGGTTACAAATTAGGGGTTTTTGTGTTGGCCAATAGAAAAAAATAACTCCCAGCACCCTTATAAAATAATAAAAGTCATTTGAGGATTTGGGGGCGCTTATGTCAGTTACAAAATAGGTTTTTTTTATGTCAAACAATAGAAAAAATAACTCCCAGCGCCTTTATAAAATAATAAAAGTCGTTTGAGGTTTTGAGAGTGCTTATGTTGGTTACAAAATAGGGTTTTTTATGTCTGTCAATAGAAAAAAATAACTCCTAGTACCTTTAGAAAATAATAAAAGTGATTTGAGGTTTCTAAGGCTCTTATGTCGGTTACATATAGAGTTTTTATGTCGACCAATAGAAAAAAGTAACTATCAGTGCCTTTATAAAATAAAAAAGTCATTTGAGGTTTTGGGGGTGCTTATGTCAGTTACAAAATAGGGTTTTTTATGTCGGCCAATAGAGAAAAAATAACTCTTGCCCTTATAAAATAATAAAAGTCATTTAAGGTTTCGAGCGAACTTATGTAGGTTACAAAATAGGGTTTTTTATGTCGGCCAATAGAAAAAAATAACTCCCACTACCTTTATAAAATAATAAAAGTCATTTGATGTTTCGGGGGCACTTATGTGAGTTACAAAATAGGTTTTTTTTATGTTGGTCAATACAAGAAAAATAGCTCCCAGTGCCTTTATAAAATAATAAAATTTATTTGAGGTTTCGGGGGCACTTATGGCGGTTACAAAATAGGGTTTTTTATGTCAGCCAATAAAACAAATAATTCTCAAGGCCTTTATAAAATAATAAAAGTCGTCTGAGGTTTTAGGGGCACTTATGTTGGTTACAAAATAGGTTTTTCATGTCAACCAATAGAAAAACATAACTCCTAGCACCCTTATAAAATAATAAAAGTCATTTGAGGTTTCGGCGGCGCTGATGTCAGTTACAAAATAGTGTTTTTATGTCATCTAATAGAAAAAAATAATTCCTGACACCTTTATAAAATAATACAAGTCATTTGATGTTTGGGGGGCACTTATGTCAGGTAAAAAATAAGGTTTTTTATGTCGGCCAATAGAAAAAAATAGCTCCCAGTGCCTTTATAAAATAATAAAAGTTGTTTGAGGCTTCGGGGGAACTTATGTCAATTACAAAATAGGGGTTTTTATGTGGGCCAATAGAAAACAAATTGCTCCCAGTAGCTTTATAAAATAATAAAATTCATTTAAGGTTTTGGGGGTACTTATGTCAGTTACAAAATAATAAAAGCCGTTTGAGGTTTCGGGGGCACTTATGTTACAAAATATGTGTTTTTATGTCAGCCAAGAGAAAAAAAATAACTCTGACTGCACTTGTAAAATAATAAAAGTCATTTGAGGTTTCGGGGGTGCTTATGTCGGTTACAAAATTAGGTTTTTTATGTCGGCCAATTGAAAAAAATAGCTCATGGTGCCTTTATAAAATAATAAAAGTCATTTGAGGTTTCAGGGGCTCTTATGTCAGTTATAAAATAGAGATTTTTATCTTAGCCAATAGAAAAAAAAAAACTCCTGGCGCCTTTATAAGATAATCAAACTCATTGGAGGTTTTGGGGGCAGTTATGTTGGTTACAAAATAGGGTTTTTTATGTTGGTCAATAGAAAAAAAATAGCTCCCGGCGCCTTTATAAAATAATAAAAGTTGTTTGAGGTTTTTGGAATGCTTATGTTAGTTATAAATAGGGTTTTTTATATCAGCCAATAGAAAAAAATAACTCTGAGGCCTTTAAAAAATAAAAAAAGTCATTTGAAGTTTTGGGGATGCTTATGTCAGTTACAAAATATGGTTTTTTATGTCGGCCAAGAGAAAACAAATAACTCCTAGTGCCCTTATAAAATAATTAAAGTCATTTGTGGTTTCAGGGGCGCTTATGTGAGTTACAAAATAGGATTTTTTATGTTGGCCAATTTAAAAAAATAACTCTTGATGCCTTTATAAAATAATAAAAGTCATTTGTTGTTTCGGGGGTGCTTATGTATGTTACAAAATAGGGTTTTTTATGTCATCCAATAGAAAAAAAATAGCTTGAGGTGCCTTTATAAAATAATAAAAGTCATTTGAGGTTTCGAGGGCACTTATGTTACAAAATATGTGTTTTTATGTCAGCCAAGAGAAAAAAATAACTCTGACTGCACTTGTAAAATAATAAAAGTCATTTGAGGTTTTGGGGGTGCTTATGTCGGTTACAAAATTAGGTTTTTTATGTCGGCCAATTGAAATAAATAGCTCATGGTGCCTTTATAAAATAATAAAAGTCATTTGAGGTTTCAGGGGCTCTTATGTCAGTTATAAAATAGAGATTTTTATCTTAGCCAATAGAAAAAAAAAAACTCCTGGCGCCTTTATAAGATAATCAAACTCATTGGAGGTTTTGGGGGCAGTTATGTTGGTTACAAAATAGGGTTTTTTATGTTGGTCAATAGAAAAAAAATAGCTCCCGGCGCCTTTATAAAATAATAAAAGTTGTTTGAGGTTTTTGGAATGCTTATGTTAGTTATAAATAGGGTTTTTTATATCAGCCAATAGAAAAAAATAACTCTGAGGCCTTTAAAAAATAAAAAAAGTCATTTGAAGTTTTGGGGATGCTTATGTCAGTTACAAAATATGGTTTTTTATGTCGGCCAAGAGAAAACAAATAACTCCTAGTGCCCTTATAAAATAATTAAAGTCATTTGTGGTTTCAGGGGCGCTTATGTGAGTTACAAAATAGGATTTTTTATGTTGGCCAATTTAAAAAAATAACTCTTGATGCCTTTATAAAATAATAAAAGTCATTTGTTGTTTCGGGGGCGCTTATGTATGTTACAAAATAGGGTTTTTTATGTCATCCAATAGAAAAAAAATAGCTTGAGGTGCCTTTATAAAATAATAAAAGTCATTTGAGGTTTCGGGGGCGCTTATGTTAGTTACAAATAGGGTTTTATATGTCGGCCAATAGAAAAAAAACAAATCCTAGCGCCTTTATAAAATAACAAAAGTTGTTTCAGGTTTCAGGGGTGCTTATGTCGGTTACAATATAGGGTTTTCTATGTTGGCCAATAGAAAAAAAATAACTCCTGGCACCCTTATAAAATAATAAAAGTCATTTGAGGTTTTGGGGGTGCTTATGTCAGTTACAAAATAGGGTATTTTTATGTCAGCCAACAGAAAAAAATAACTCACGGTGCCTTTATAAAATAATAAAAGTTGTTTCATGTTTCGGGGGTGCTTCTGTCAGTTACAAAATAGGGTTTTTTATGTCGGTCAATAGAAAAAAATAGCTCTTAATACCTTTATAAAATAATAAAAAGCGTTTGAGGTTTCGGGGGTCCTTGTGTCAATTACAAAATAGGGTTTTTTATGTCAGCCAACAGAAAAAAAATGCTCCTAGTGCCTTTATAAAATAATAAAAGTCGTTTGAGGTTTCAGGGGTGCTTATGTCAGTTACAAAATAGGGTTTTTATGTCAGCCAATAGAAAAAAAATAGCTCGCAGCACCTTTATAAAATAATAAAAGTCGTTTGAGATTTTGAGGGTGCTTATGTTGGTTACAAAAAAGGGTTTTTTATGTCGGCCAATAAAAAAAAAAACTCCTGACACCTTTATAAAATAGTAAAAGTCGTTCGAGGTTTCGAGTGTTCTTATTTCGGTTACAAAATAGGGTTTTTTATGTCATCCAATAGGAAATAATAGTTCTTGGGGCCTTTATAAAATAATAAAAGTCGTTTGATGTTTTGGGGGCACTTATGTCGGTTACAAAATAGGGTATTTTTATGTCAGCCAATGGAAAAAAATAACTCTCAGTGCATTTATAAACAATAAAAGTCATTTGAGGTTTTGGGGACACTTATGTCAGTTACAAAATAGGGGTTTTTATGTTGGCCAATAGAAAAAAATTACTCTCGATGCCATTATAAAATAATAAAAGTCATTTGAAGTTTCAGGGGTGCTTATCTCAATTACAAAATAGAGTTTTTTCTGTTGGGCAAAAAAAAACTTGAGGTGCCTTTATAAAATAATAAAAGTTGTTTGAGGTTTCAGAAGTGCTTATGTCAGTTACAAATAGGGTTTTTTATGTCGATCAATAGATAAAATAACTCTCAGCACCTTTATAAAATAATAAGTCATTTGAGATTTCTGGGGTGCTTATGTCAGTTACAAGATAGGGTTTTTTTATGTCGGCCAATAGAAAAAATATAACTCCCAGTGCCTTTATAAAATAATAAAAGTCATTTAAGGTTTTGGGGGTGCTTATGTCAGTTACAAAATAGGGTTGTTTTATGTCAATCAATAGAAAAAAATAGCTCTCTACACCTTTATAAAATAATCAAATTCATTTGAGGTTTTAGGGCCCTTGTGTCAGTTACAAAATAGGGTTTTTTATTTCGGCTAGTAGAAAAAAATTGCTCCTGATGCCTTTATAAAATAATAAAAGTCATTTGTTGTTTCAGGGGTGCTTATGTCAGTTACAAAATACAGTTTTTTATGTCAGCCAATAGAAAAAAAATAGCTCTTGACACCTTTATAAAATAATAAAAGTTGTTTGAGGTTTTGAGGGTGCTTATGTTTGTTACAAAAAAGAGTTTTTATGTCAGCCAATAGAAAAAAATAACTCCCAACACCTTTATAAAATAATTAAAGTCATTTGATGTCTTGGGGGTGCTTATGTCAGTTACAAAATAGGGTTTTTCTGGTTGGCCAATACAAAAAAAATAACTCCTAGTGCCTTTATAAAATAATAAAAGTCATTGGAGGTTTCGACGGTGCTTATGTCGGTTACAAAATAGGGTTTTTTATTTCAGCCAATAGAAAAAAATAACTCCTGGGGCCTTTATAAAAGAATAAAAGTCATTTGATGTTTCAGGGGCGCTTATATCAATTACAAAATAGGGTTTTTTTATGTCGGCCAATAGAAAAAATAACTCCTAGCGCCCTTATAAAATAATAGAAGTCATTTGAGGTTTCGAGAACGCTTATGTTTGTTACAAAATAGGATTTTTAATGTCGGCTAGTAGAAAAAAATTACTCCCAGTGCCTTTAAAAAATAATAAAAGTCATGTTTAAGCTTTCAGGGTTGCTTTTGCTGGTTAAAAAATAGGGTTTTTTATGTTGGCCAATAGGAAAAAAAATAATGCTCGGTGCCCTTATAAAATAATAAAAGTCATTTGACGTTTCAGGGGCAATTATGTCTGTTACAAAATAGGGTTTTTTATGTCGAGCAATAGAAAAAAAATTCTTGGCATCTTTATAAAATAATAAAAGTCATTTGATGTTTCAGGGGTGCTTATGTCAGTAAAAAAATAGGGTGTTTTAGGTTGACTCCCGGTTCCCTTATAAAATAATAAAAGTCATTTGAAGTTTCAGGGGTACTTATGTCATTTACAAAATAGGGGTTTTTATGTCAGTTACAAAATAGGGGTTTTTATGTCGGTGAATAGGGATGTCAATTTTTTTCTCTGAATTTCACTCAGCAATGGTTGGTGTGAATTCTCCTTTGCATGTTTCGAAAGTTTTTAGTAATAACTTGTTCTCACCAGATCCGGGGTTGGTTGGTTCAAGTTTGTCTAGTGGTACACTAAGATCAATGGATGTCTTGAACGTTGTGAGGAGAGGCCAAAATTGGTTATCCCGCTGGAGATGATTGTGGAAGATATTGATTATTATTCGAAGCATGCATTGATGTGCAAGTTTATGGGGATGAATGTTTCATTACAATTTCTTGAATCGTAGGCCCAATGGACTTGGATACCAGAGGGAGAAATGGAGGTTATACTTTTAGCAAATAATTATTTCATGGTTTCATTCAATTGCTTGGCGGATCGCAACAAGGCCTTTGAAGGAGGCCCCTATTTTCATAATCAGATTGGGTTATTTATTAAACCTTGGCATGCAGGTTTCGATCCTGCTAAAGAGCTTCCGAACCAGGTTCCGGTGTGGGTTCTGCTTCTAGGGTTTCTTGTGGAATGTTGGCAGGATGATGTTTTACACTTGCTGGCTTCGGTGCTAGGAAAACCAGTTGGTGTTTCACAGTAGACTCAAGTTAAAAAGGTGATGACTTTTTCTCATATCTGTGTTGAGATTGATTTAAGAAAACCTTTTCCAGATTCAGTGGATATGTGTGCGGGTCCTTACTCTTGGGTGCAATAGTTGGACTATGAGACTCTTCCTTTTCGGTGTCGTCTCTGTCATGAATATGGACATTTACAAAGGAGATGCCCAAAGGCTAGACCTGTGGATTCCCAACCTTCTCATCGTCCCCACAATCCCCCTAGGGTTGAAAAGGGGAAGGAACCCATTCTTGGTGAGGTGGATGGGGCTGATGGTTTTGTTCCTGTCAAGGCTCGAAATAGGAATCGGGGTCAAAAGAGAACTTTGAAGAAAAGGCAGGATGATGATTCTTTCAACAAATTTGAAGTTTTATATGATCTCAGCTAGTAGGAAGTGAATCTAGGGTTGATGAATTTGGATCAAGGTGCTTTGGGTACAGGACAGGAGGGCCTTCTTTCTGAAGCTACTCAGGTTTTGCAAGATAATAGGGCTTTGCAAATGGACACAGATGTTCAAATGAAAGTCCCGATGGAATCGGTTCCTATTATAGTAGGGAAGAAGGGTGGTGAGGATGGATCTCCTCTTGTTTCAAATGCAGGTACTGAGGGGGTGAAGAATAATAAGTCTTCTTCTTCTCATTTGGGTCTTCATCAAAAGGATCCAAAAAAAGGGGTTGGGGAGAAGTCTTCCAAGCTTGGTAGAAAAAAGGATTTGGAAAAGATTAAATTAACAGGGGAAACTTTGGTAGAGTCAGGGTCTATTAAGACTCTGGATTCTCATTTTTTGAGCCCCTTGAAATGATTGTTCTATCCTGGAATGTAAGGGGCTTGAACAGTCGCCCTCGACAAAAAGTTGTTCATGATTTGGTTAGAAGTCAATCTCTTGATGTTCTTTTCCTACAGGAGACTAAGTTATCAGTGGAATGTATGTTTGGTTTAGTGCCTAAGTTGTGGGGGAGTGGAGAGTGCTAGTGTATTGGTGCTCAAGGGTCTGCTAGGGGAGTCGCTTGTTTATGGAATCCTTGGAAGATCTGCCCTCTTTGGTGGTTGTCCTTTCAGTCTTCTATCTCTATGACTGCATCTTGTTTTGAGACAGGGGAGTCTATTCTCTTCTCCAATATCTATGCACCTACTAAACTTTAGGGTAAGCAACTTTTGTGGTGCCATATCTAGTTTGTCCAAAGCATAGTTCCTTTCCATCCATGGATTATGGGTGGAGACTTCAATGCTATTTCTGAGTTGGTTGAGAAGTGGGGTGGTATTGCGAGGCTTGAGCCTTCTACATTGCTACTTCAGGATAACATCTCAGCTTTAACTCTTGTTGATATCAAGCCCATTAATGGCCAGTTTACTTGGAACAATCGAAGGATTGGGAAATTGTATTGTGGAACAACTTGACCACTTTCTGGTTTCTTGCTACTAGGTTGGTGGGTTGTGGTCTTCCAGCTCTTAAATTTTGGATTGGAGGGGCTCAGATCATTGGCCTATCAAGCTGGCTATTTCTTCATCTCGTATGCCTCTGTCTCCTTCTTTCAAGTTCTAGCTTATGTGGTTGCATGACTCCTCTCTCCATGACTATGTTGTTGAGTGGTGGAGGTATGGTAGACCTACTTATGGTACAACAACGTACACTTTTGCTAAGTTACTTCAATTTGTCAAGTATCAACTTAAACGTTGGAATCGATAATGCTTTGGAAACATTTTCCATGCTAAGACTATTGCCCAGGCTGAGTTGGATGGTATTACAAGGTTGATCAGGAAGGATGGAGTGACTGAGGACCTGCTGCGGGAAGAGACTAGGGCTTTGAAAGTACTGGAAGAGTGTGAGCTACAAGAGGAAGTTTTTTGGAAATAAAAGGCTCAGATTGAGTGGCTTCAGGAAGGGGATAATAATACTACTTTTTTCTTCAACTCAGTGAAAGCTAGGAGACATGGCAATTCTATTTCTGCTCTATTGAATGATAGGGGTGAAACTCTTTCTTCTTTTCATGAAATCAAACATGAAGCTATGCAATATTTTTCTTCATTATTCAGGGAGGACTTGCAGGGGGGTTCTGATGAGAAAGCTCAGGTCCTTTCTTGTATCCCTTCTTTGGTATCTAGGGAGATGAATGAGCATCTTATGAGTGATATTTTGATTAAGGAGCTAGAGGGGATTGTGTTTCAAATGAAGAGGGGGAACCTCCTAGCCCTGATGCTTTCCCGATTGAGTTCTTTCAAGAATTCTAGGGGATTATCAAGTTGGACTTGTTGGCGGTTGTTCAAGAGTCTCATAAGAATAAATAGATGTTATGGGCATTGAATTCTACCTTCCTTGCTCTCATCCCAAAGTGTGATGGTGCAGATAGGTTAAGTCAATTTCATCCTATCTCTCTTTGCAATGTGATTTATAAAATTATCTCTAAATTGATTGCTAATAGGTTGAAAAAGTGGCTTAAAGTGCTGATCTTTGAGGAACAAAGTGGTTTTGTGGTAGGATGGAAAATTTTTGATGGGGTTGTTATCACAACTGAAACCATTCACTCTATGGCCAGTTCCAAAGATAAGGTGATGTTCATCAAGCTTGATATGGCTAAGGCTTATGACTGAGATTGATGGTGCTTCCTTCAAAAGGTTCTTGGTGCTTTTTGTTTTGGGGATGAGTGGATTTATTGGGTTATGAGTTGTGTTACTTTGGTCTCCTTCTTTGTGTTAATAAATGGTGAGTACTCTGAGATTTTTGGTGCCTCTCAAGGTTTTCTACAGGGTGACCCCCTCTCTCCTTACTTGTTTCTTCTTCTTGTTGAAGGTCTGGGGCGTGTGATAAGAAAGAATGTGGAGTTAGGTTTCATTCAGGGGTGGGGGTGGGGAGGTGGTTTACCTCCACAGTCTCACTTACAGTTTGTAGATGACACTGCTTCAATGGGTATGGCTACAATTAAGGAAGCTTCAAATTTGCACAAGGTGTTGGATGTTTATCTTGTCGCTTCAGGCCAATTAATTAACGAAGATGAGTCTTCCATCTTTTTCTTCAATACTTCGGGTTCCATTCAGAGACGAATTGCTCATTTCTTGAGATTTCAGACTAGGGTTCTCCCTTTGACCTATCTTGGTATTCCCATCTCTGTTGGAAGACTACCCAGGGATTCTTGGCAGATTATTTTAGATAAATTTCGTGTGAAAGTTAACCATTGGACCCATCATTGGCTATCCTTTGCGGGTCATGTTTAGTTGCTCAAGTCTGTGGTACAAGCCCTCCCCATTTATAGATGTATGATTCAGGTGGCCCCCTTTGGGTTTTGTTAGGGAATTGGATTCCTTAGCAAGATAGTTCTTATGGGCTGGTAGCTTATTGTCCTCTAAATGGAGCCTTGTCAGATGGGACATTGTTTGTAGCCTGAAGCAGTTTGACGGCCTTGGGTTAAGGCAGTTGTTGTTAGGGATGGCATTGGCTGCTAAATTGTATTGGCGGTGGTGTGTGGAGTAGGATGGGATCTGGGCCAAGATATTAACTCATAAATTCTTCTCAGGGATCCCTTAGATTGATATTCCTTGCTATCCCCTGGTGGGGAAAGGCTCGGTGATTTGGAGTACGCTCAAGAAAGGGGCTGCTCTGGTCAAGGATGGCTTATTTTTTATTTGTAAAAGAGGAACAAAAGCTCATTTTTGGTTTAATTCTTGGGATGGTTTTCCTCCCATTATTTCTTAGTTTCCTAATTTGGTGACTCTATGCTAGAGGTTTTGTGAGGCAGGATGGTCAAGGGTGAGTGACTTCAAGTCCTTTTCTTCTCATGGGCAGTTGGTGGTGGTGAGATGGAAGAATCCTTATGAGTGGCCTGTTGTTGGTATGGAGGAGGAGTGTGTTGAGCCTCATAGTATCCTTTCTCATAGACGTTGTAGCTCCCTCTAGGAAGGGGATGTTCTTTCTTGGTCTCCTAATCCTAAGGGTGTCTATACTATTGCTTATGGACATCAGGTGTTGTTATCTCACCGGTTGGATGGGGTGGATGTTCCCTGGTGGAAGAAAGTGTAGAATAAGATTTCTTGGTTGAAGTGTAACTACTTTACTTGGACTTTGGATTGGAATAGGTGCTTGACATAGGATAATATTTGGAAGCAGGGTTTTCAAGGTCCTTTTATGTGTGTTTTGTGTGGATGTGGAGAGGAGGACTCCTCTCACTTATTTTTTTGTTATCCCTTGACTTTGCAGCTTTGGCATTTTTGGTGGGAAGTTTGGAAAAGCCCTTGTGTTCATGCTTCCTGCCTTGTGGATTTTTGGAGTAGTCTGGGTAGACCTCCTTCTATGGTCTCTTTCTTACAAGATGTGTTGTATGTTGGGCCTTCCTTCATACTATGGCAGATTTGGTTGGAACGGAATTGAAGAATATTTCGAGGTGAGAAGTTGTTGATTCAACAAGTTTGGCACAAAATTATGGGTATGATTCGAGAGATGGTGGAAGCTAAGTGTGATGTGGTGTTCCCTTTGGAGAAAGGGGATGCTGAGCTAGTGGATAGATTGGGTATTCAGGGGTTGTCTCCAGCTTCTACTTGTGTCAAGAGAGGTAGGCGGGTGAAAAAGAAAGTTCAAAGGGTGGGGAATTAGATACCCCCTCTAGCTAGCATTCTGAAGCTCAATACTGATGGTTCTTCAAGGGGCAATCCTGGGCCTACTAGGATTGGTGGGACTAGTAGGGATTTTTCAGGATCGGTGGTTTTTTTCTTTCCTGTTCATGAAGGATTGCAGACTATCAACCTTATGGAAGGTTTGGCGATCCTCTACGCTTTGGAGAGGACTTATGCTTTGGGATTGCGCAAGGTTATCTGTGAGTCTAATTCACAAGTTTTGATTAATTTGTTGAATAAATAGAAGGTATCTGATGTTGGCTGGTAGTTGGCTATGATGGTGCAGTAGATTCTGTACATAAGTTATTTGATGGAGATGGTATCTTTTGTCCATATTCCAAGGGAGTGGAATAGGGCAGCAGATTGCTTGGCTAGATGGGCTTCTAAGCATTTAGATGGCTGGAAGATTGATGAGTGGGAGCACGTTCCTCATGAGCTCCGACATGACTTGGAGAAGATTCTTGCCGAGGATGGGAATGGTATTGGTGAAGGATGATGTTGTTTCATGCTTTGTATGGTTGTTTCTTATGGTTTCCCGGGGCCTTGGCCCTTTGATCTTTTGTAATGCTCTTTTTTGAATTTCAATAAAGTTTTTACCATTTTTATATAAAAAAAAAATAATAAAAGTCATTTGCTATTTCGGGGGCACTTATGTTAGTTACAAAATAGGGTTTTTTATGTTGGTCAAGAGAAAAAAATAGCTCCCAATGCCTTTACAAATAATAAAAGTCATTTGAGGTTTCATGGACACTTATGTCAATTACAAATAGGGTCTTTTATGTCGACCAATAGAAAAAAAATACTCCCAGGGCCTTTGTGAAATAATAAAAGTCATTTAAGGATTTGGGGATGCTTATGTCAGTTACAAAATAGGCTTTTCTATGTCAGGCAATAGAAAAAAAATAACTCCCGGCGCCCTTATAATTAATAAAAGTCATTTGAGGATTCAGGGGCGCTTATGTTAGTTACAAAATAGGGTTTTTTATGTCGACCAATAATAAAAGTCATTTGATGTTTCAGGGGCACTTATGTTGGTTACAAAATAGGGTTCTTATGTTGGTTACAAAAAAGGGTTTTTTATGTTGGCCAATGGAAAAAAAGAACTCCCAGTGCCTTTATTAAATAATAAAAGTCATTTGATGTTTTGGTGGCACTTATGTCAGTTACAAAATAGGGTTTTTTTATGTCAACCAATAGAAAAAAAAAACTCCTAATGCCTTTATAAAATATTAAAGTCATTTGATGTTTCGGGGTCGCTTATGTCAGTTACAAAATAGTGTTTTTTATGTCAACCAATAGAAAAAAATAGCTCCTGATGCCTGTATAAAGTAATAAAAGTCATTTTAGGTTTCAGGGGTGCTTATGTAAGTTACAAAATAGTGTTTTTTATGTCGGCCAATAGAAAAAAATAACTCCTGGTGCCCTAATAAAATAATAAAGTTATTTGAGGTTTTGGAGGACCTTATGTCAGTTACAAAATAGGTTTTTTTATGTCAGCCAATAGAAAAAATATCTCCCGGTGCCTTTATAAAATCATAAAAGTTGTTTGATTTCTTAAAGGCACTTATGTTGGTTACAAAATAGGGTTTTTTATGTTAGTCAATAGAAAAAAAAGCTCCCAGTGCCTTTATTAAATAAAAGTCATTGGAGGTTTCGGGGCCACTTATGTCTATTACAGATAGGTTTTTTTTGTGCCGGCCAATAAAAAAATAACTCCCAAGGTGTTTATAAAATAATATAAGTTATTTGAGGTTTCGGGGGTGCTTATGTCAGTTACAAAATAGGGTTTTTCATGTCGGCCAATAGAAAAAAAATAACTCATGTTTCCCTTATAAAAAAATAAAAGTCGTTTGAGGTTTCGAGGGCTCTTATGTCGGTTACAAAATAGGGTTTTTAACTTGGCCAATAGAAAAAAATAACTCTCGATGCCCTTATAAAATAATACAAGTCGTTTGATGTTTCAGGGGCACTTATGTCAGTTACAAAATAAGGTTTTTTATGTCGGCCAATAGAAAAAAATTGCTCCAGGTGCCTTTATAAAATAATAAAAGTTGTTTGAGGCTTTAGGGGCACTTATGTCAGTTACAAAATAGGGTTTTTAATGTCAGCCACTAGAAAACAAATTGCTCCCAGTGGCTTTATAAAATAATAAAATTCATTTAAGGTTTCAGGAGTAATTATGTCAGTTAAAAAATGGGATTTTTTATGTCGGTAAATAGAAAAAAATAACTCCCTGTGGCTTTATAAAATAATGAAAGTTGTTGGAGGTTTCAAGGGCGCTTATGTTAGTTACAAATACGGTTTTTTATGTTAGGGAATAGAAAAAATAACTCCTGGTGCCCTAATAAAATAATAAAAGTTGTTTGAGGTTTCGGGGGTGCTTATGTCGGTTACAAAATAGGGTTTTTTTATGTTGACTAATAGAAAAAAACTCTCGGTGCCCTTATAAAATAATAAAAGTCATTTGAGGTTTTGGGGGCACTTATGTTGGTTACAAAATAGAGCTTTTTTATGTCGTTCAATAGAAAAAAATAACTCCCAGCGCATTTATAAAATAATAAAATTAATTTGAGGTTTCGGGGGCGCATATGTTAGTTACAAAATATGGTTTTTTATGTCGGCCAATAGAAAAAAAGTAACTCCCAGCACCCTTATAAAATAATTAAAGTCATCTGAGGTTTTAGGGGAGCTTATGCTGGTTACAAAATTGGGTTTTTTATGTCGGCCAATCAAAAAAATAGCTTGTGGTGCCTTTATAAAATAATAAAAGTCGTTTGAGGTTTCGGGGGCACTTATGTCAATTAACAAATAGGATTTTTTACGTCGGCCAATAGAAAAAAAATAACTCCCGGCACCTATATAAAATAATCAAAGTCATTGGAGGTTTCGGGGGCGCTTATGTCGGTTAAAAAATAAGGTTTTTTATGTCAGTCAATAGAAAAAGATAGCTCTTGGCACCTTTACAAAATAATAAATGTTGTTTGAGGTTTCAAGAGCGCTTATGTCAGTTACAAATAGCATTTTTTATATTGGCCAATAGAAAAAAATAACTCCCGGGGACTTTATAAATGAATAAAAGTAGTTTGACATTTCGGGGGTGCTTATGTCAGTTACAAAATATGGTTTTTATGATGGTCAATAGAAAACAAATAACTCTCAGTGCCCTTATAAAATAATAAAAGCCATTTGAGGTTTCAGGGGCGCTTATGTCAGTTACAAAATAGGGTTTTTTATGTCGGCCAATTAAAAAAATAACTCTTGATGCCTATATAAAATAATAAAAGTTAGTTGATGTTTCGAGGGCACTTATGTATGTTACAAAATAGGGTTTTTTATGTTAGCCAATAGAAAAAAAAAACCTTGAGGTGCTTTTATAAAATAATAAAAGTTGTTTGAGGTTTCGGGGGTGCTTATGTCAGTTACAAATAGGGTTTTTTATGTCGGCCAATAGAAAAAAATAACTCCCGGCACCTTTATAAAATAAGAAAAGTTATTTGAGGTTTCAGGGGTGCTTATGTCGGTTACAATATAGGGTATTTTTATGTCGGCCAATAGAAAAAAATAACTCCTGGTGCCTTTATAAAATAATAAAAGTTGTTTCATGTTTCAGGGGTGCTTTTGTCGGTTACAAAATAGAGTCTTTTATGTCAATCAATAAAAAAAAATGGCTCTCGGTTCCTTTATTAAATAACAAAAAGTGTTTGAGGTTTTGGGGGCCCTTGGTCAATTACAAAATAAGGTTTTTTATGTTAGCTAATAGAAAATAATAAATCCCAGGGCCTTTATAAATTAATAAAAGTCATTTGAGGTTTCGGGGGTGCTTCTGTCTATTACAAAAAAGGGTTTTTTATGTCGGCCAATAGAAAAAAAAAAACTCTCGGCACCCTTATAAAATAATATAAGTCATTTGAGGTTTCAGAGGTGCTTATGTCGGTTACAAAATAGGGTTTTTTTATGTAGGCCAACAGAAAAAAATAACTCTCGGTACCTTTATAAATAATAAAAGTCATTTGAGGTTTTGGGGGCACTTATGTCAGTTACAAAATAGGGTTTTTTATGTCAGCCAATAGAAAAAAATAACTCTCGACCATTATAAAATAATAAAAGTCATTTGAGGTTTCGGGAGCACTTATGTCGGTTAGAAAATAATAACTTGAGGTACCTTTATAAAATAATAAAAGTCATTTAAGGTTTTGGGAGTGCTCATGTTGGATACAAATAGGCATTTTTATGTCATTTAATAGAAGAAAAAACTCCCAGCGCCTTTATAAAATAACAAAAGTCATTTGAGCTTTCGAGGATGCTTTTGTCGGTTACAAAATAGGGTTTTATTATGTCGGCCAATAGAAAAAAAAAACTCCCGACACCTTTATAAAATAATAAAAGTCATTTGAGGTTTCGGGGGTGCTTATTTCTGTTACAAAATAGGGTTTTTTATGTCGATCAATAGAAAAAAATAGCTCTCTGCACCATTATAAAATAATAAAAGTCATTTGAGGATTCGGGGGCCCTTGTGTTAGTTACAAAATAGGGTTTTTTATGTTAGCCAATAGAAAACGATTGCTCCCGGTGCCTTTATAAAATAATAAAAGTCATTTGAAGTTTTAGGGGTGCTTATGTTGGTTAAAAAATAGGGTTTTTTTATGTCAACTAATAGAAAAAAAATAGCTCTCGACACCTTTATAAAATAACAAAAGTTGTTTGAGGTTTTGAGGGTGCTTATGTTGAATAGAAAAAAGGTTTTTTTATGTCATCCAATAGAAACAAATATCACCTGACACCTTTATAATATAATAAAACTCATTTGATGTTTAGGGAGCGCTTATGTCGGTTACAAAATAGGGTTTTTTTGGTTGGCCAATACAGAAAAAATAACTCCCAGTGCCCTTATAAAATAATAAAAGTCATTGGAGGTTTTGATGATGCTTATGTCGGTTACAAAATAGGGTTTTTTATGTCGGCCAATAGAAAAAAATAACTCCCGGGGCCTTTATAAAATACTAAAAGTCATGTTTGAGGTTTCAAGGGCACTTATACTGGTTACAAAATAGGGTTTTTTATGTCAGCCAATAGAAAAAATAACTCTCGGCACCCTTATAAAATAATAAAAGTCATTTGAGGTTTCTGCGGCGCTTATGTTAATTATAAAATAGGATTTTTTATGTCGGCTAATAGAAAAAGTAATTCTTGGCGCCTTTATAAAATAATAAAAGTCATTTGATGTTTCAGGGGCGCTTATGTTGGTTACAAAATAGGGTTTTTTAGGTCGACCAATAGAAAATAAAAATTCCAAGCACCTTTATAAAATAATAAAAGTCATTGAAGGTTTCGAGGGTGCTTATGTCTGTTACAAAATAGGGTTTTTATGTCTGCCAATAGAAAAAAAAGAACTCTCGGTGCCTTTATAAAATAATAAAAGTCATTTGAAGTTTCGGGGGTGCTTATGTCAGTTACAAAATAGGGTTTTTTTATGTCGGCCAATAGAAAAAATTAACTCTTGGTGCCTTTATAAAATAATTAAAGTCATTTGATATTTCGGGGGCGCTGATGTCGGTTACAAAATAGGGTTTTTTATGTCAGTCAATAGAAAAAAATAGCTCCCGATGCCTTCATAAATTATAAGTCATTTGAGGTTTCAGGGGCACTTATGTTGGTTACAAAATAGGTTTTTCTATGCCAGGCAATAGAAAAAAAAAAACTATCGGCACCCTTATAAATAATAAAAGTCATTTGAGGTTTCAGAGGTGCTTATGTCAGTTAAAAAATAGGGTTTTTTGTGTCGGCCAATAGAAAAAAATAACTCCAGATGCCTTTATAAAATAATAAAAGTCGTTTGATGTTTCAGGGGTGCTTATGTTGGTTACAAAATAGGGTTACAAAGTAGGGTTCTTGTGTTGGCTACAAAAAAGGGTTTTTTATGTTGGCCAATGGAAAAAAAGAACTCCCAGCACCTTTAGAAAATAATAAAAGTCATTTGATGTTTCGGGGACACTTATGTCGGTTACAAAATAGGATTTTTTTCATGTCAACCAATAGAAAAAATTAACTCTCGATGCCTTTATAAAATAACAAAAGTTGTTTGATGTTTCGGAGGCACTTATGTCGGTTATAAAATAGGGTTTTTTTATTTCAGCCAATAGAAAAAAATAACTCCTGACACCTTTATAAAATAATAAGAGTTGTTTGATGTTTTGGGGGCACTTATGTTGGTTATAAAATAGGGTTTTTTATGTCAAGCAATAGAAAAATAACTCCCGGTGCCTTTATAAAATAATAAAAATCATTTGAGGTTTCAAGGGTGCTTATGTCGGTTACAAAGTAGGGTTTTGTATGTCAGCCAATAGAAAAAATAACTCCCAGCACCCTAGTAAAATAATAAAAGTTATTTGATGTTTTAGGGCGCTTATGTCGATTATAAAATAGGTTTTTTTATGTCGGCCAATAGAAAACAATATCTCTCGGTGCCTTTATAAAATCATAAAAGTTGTTTGATGTTTCAGAGGTGCTTATGTCGGTTACAAAATAGGGCTTTTGATGTTGGTCAATAGAAAGAAATAGCTCCTGGTGCCTTTATGAAATAATAAAAGTCATTGGAGGTTTCGGGGCCACTTATGTCTAGTATAAATAGGGTTTTTTTGTGTCAACCAATAGAAAAAAATAACTCCCGGCACCTTTATAAAATAATAAAAGTTGTTTGAGGTTTCGGGGTGCTTATGTCGGTTACAAAATAAGGGTTTTTATGTTGGCCAATAGAAAAAAATAACTCCTGGTTCCCTTATAAAATAATAAAAGTCATTTGAGGTTTCAAGGGCACTTATGTCGAATGTAAAATAGGGTTTTTTATGTCGGCCAATAGAAAAAAATAAATCTCGACGCCTTTATAAAATAAGAAAACTCATTTGAGGTTTTGGGGGCACTTATATCGATGATAAAGTAGGGTTTATTATCTTAGCCAATAGAAAAAAATACCTCTCGGTGCCTTTATAAATAGTAAAAGTCATTTGAGGTTTTGGGGGCACTTATATCGGTTACAAAATAACATTTTTTATGTCGGCCAATAGAAAAAAATAAAACTCGGCGACATTAAAAAACACTAAAATTCCTTTGACGTTTTGGGGGTGCTTATGTCGATTACAAAATAGGGTTTTTTATATCAACCAATAGAAAAAAAAAATCCCTGTGCCTTTATAAATTAATAAAAGTCATTTGAGGTTTCAGGGGTGATTATGTCAGCTAAAAAATAGGGTTTTTTTATGTCAGTCAATCGAAAAAAAATAGCTCCCAGCGCCTTTATAAAATAATAAAAGTCATTTGAGGTTTCGGGGGTGCTTATGTCAGTTACAAAATAGGGTTTCTCATGTCAGCCAATAGAAAAAATATCTCTCCAATCCCTTATAAAATAATAAAAGTTATTTAAGGTTTTAGGGGCACTTATGTCGGTTACAAAATATAGTTTTTTATGTCAGACAATAGAAAAAAAATAACTTCTGACGCCTTTATAAAATAACAAAAGTCGTTTGATGTTTCAGGGGTGCTCATGTCGGTTACAAAATAGGGTTTTTTATGTTGGACAATAGAAACAAATAGCTCCCGACGTGTTTATCAAATAATAAAAATCATTTGAGGTTTTGGGGGCACTTATGTTGGTTACAAAATAGGGTTTTTTATGTCAGCTAATAGTAAAAAAGAGCTCATGATGCCTCTATAAAATAATTAGAGTCATTTGAGGTTTCGAGGCTGCTTATGTCAGTTACAAAATAGGGTTTTTTATGTCGGCCAACAGAAAAAAAATAAGATCCCAATGCCTTTATACAATAATAAAAGTCTTTTATACAAAATAGGGTTTCTTATGTTGGCCAATAGAAAAAAAAAGCTCCCAACACCTTTATAATATAATAAAACTTGTTTTAGGCTTTTTTAATGTCGACCAATAGAAAAAGAATAACTCCCAGTGCCTTTATAAAATAATAAAGGTCTTTTGAGGTTTTAGGGGCGCTTACGTCAGTTACAAAATAGAGTTTTTTAAGTCAGCCAATAGAAGAAAAATAACTCTTGGTGCCTTTATAAAAAATAAAAGACATTTGAGGTTTTAGGGGTGCTTATGTTGGTTACAAAGTAGGGTTTTTTATGTTGGCCAATAAAAAAATAACTCCTAGTGCCATTATAAAATAATAAAAGTCATTTGAGGTTTAAGAGGTGATTATCTCACTTACAAAATAGGGTTTTTTATGTTGGGTAATAGAAAAAAATAACTCGTGGAGCCTTTATAAAATAATAAAAGTCATTTGAGGTTTCAGGGGCACTTATGTCAGTTACAAAATAGGGTTTTTTATGTTGGCCAATAGAAATAAATAACTCCCGGTGCCTTTATAAAATAATAAAATACATTTAAGGTTTCAAGGGTGCTTATGTCAGTTACAAAATAGCCTTTTTTATGTCGGCCAATAGAAAAAATAACTCCCAGTGCCTTTATAAAATAATAAAAGTCATTTGACGTTTCAGAAGTGATTATGTCGGTTAGAAAATAGGGTTTTTTATTTTAGTCAATAGAAAAAAATAACTCCCATCACCTTTATAAAATAATAAAAGTCATTTGAGGTTTCAGGGGCACTTATGTCAATTACAAAATACGTTTTATTATGTTAGTCAATAGAAAAAAAACTCCCAGCACTTTTATAAAATAATATAAGTTTTTGAGGTTTCAGGGGTGCTTATGTCGGTTACAAATAGGGTTTTTTTATGTCGGCCAATAGAAAAAAAAATAACTCCCAGCGCCTTTATAAAATACTAAAAGTTGTTTAAGGTTTCAGGGGTGCTTCTATTGGTTACAAAATAGGGCTTTTTATGTCGGCCAATAGAAAAAAAACTCCTCGTGCCCTTATAAAATAATAAAAGTCATCTGAGGTTTCGGGGGACCTTATGTCAGTTACAAAAAAGGGTTTTTAATGGCGACCAATAGAAAAAAATAGCTCCGAAGGCCTTAATAAAATAATAAAAGTTATTTGAGGTTCCAGGGGTGCTTATGTTAGTTAAAAAATAGGGTTTTTATGTTGGCCAATAGAAAAAAAATAACTCGCGGTGCCTATATAAAATAATAAGTCATTTGAGTTTCTGGGGGTGCTTATGTCGGTAAGAAAATAGGGTTTTTTATGTTGGCCAATAGAAAAAATAAGCTCTCGATGCCATTATAAAATAATAAAAGTCATTTGAGGTTGTTGGGGCGCTTATGTTGGTTACAAAATAGGGTTTTTATGTCGGCCAATAGAAAAAAATAACTCTCAGTGCCTTTATAAAATCATAAAAGTCATTTGAAGTTTAGGGGGTACTTATGTTGTCGATGATAGCATGGTTCGACACTTAAGTCGCTCAGTTGTAGTGGCAGCCATCAGAGTTCAAACCCCAACTAGGCCAATGAGTTTGCAAGGCTTTACGCCTTTGCTGGGCCAACGAGCTCGCGGGTTTGAAGTGTTCTTACTAGGGGATGAGGTCCCCCATGTTGTGGCCTCACCGGTTTATTGCTTCGGGCAAAAGCATTCACATGGAGCCGAAGGGCGTGTTGCACCAGCGTCGTCGGTCATGTTAAAAAGTTTACCAGGTGCATTATCTTTAGAAAAAATTAAAAAATGGGTGCTTATGTCAGTTACGAAATAAGGTTTTTTATGCTGGGCAGTAAGAAAAAATAGCTCTCGGTGCCTTTATAAAATAATAAAAGTCATTTGAGGTTTCAAGGGTGCTTATGTTGGTTACAAAAAAGGGTTTTTTATGTTGGCCAATAGAAAAAAATAAGTCCTGGCACCTTTATGAAATAATAAAAGTCATTTGATGTTTCATAGTGCTTATGTCGGTTACAAAATAGGGTTTTTTATGTTGGCCAATAAAAAAAATAACTCCCAGTGCTTTTACAAAATAATAAGTCATTTGAAGTTTCAGGGTCACTTATCTCGCTTACAAAATATGGTTTTTTATGTCGGCCAATAGAAAAAATAACTCCTAGTGCCTTTATAAAATAATAAAAGTTGTTTGAGGTTTTGGGGATGCTTATGTTTTTGATAAAATAAGGCGGCTCAACAAGGGGCCGAACCCTTACAAAAAATAGAGAGGCCCGAGGGCAGCAAGCATCAACAGTGCCTTAAACCAGAAACAACATATACAACAACACAGAAACTAGCAAAACCAGTAAAACTAGCTGCTAAAACTAAAGTCATAAAAATAGAGTAACAGAGTATCAGCATTATAACAACAAAGACTAAGGAGACAATAGCTCTCCTTTCTAGACCATAGATTTAATAATATCATCCACTTTTTTAGCCAGATCATCACTGTTAGTATTGACAGTAACCCCTAGATTCTTTAGCACAGAGAGGTTGAGGAGAATAGAGGTCCTGAGCACAATGGAGAAATTCTGTTCCAGCTTCGCAATGTGATCGCGTAGACCTGCAAGATCAGCCCCCAGACCATCATCAGTCTCCATAGCATCCTCAGCCTCTTCCACAAACATGGCACCCACTTTGTCAACATTTCCAGTAGATTCAGCAACATCCTCCGTGGCAGCCCCCGTATCATGCATCTCCTGCTTGTCTTCATCATCACCAGATATGTCCTGAATCTCCACATCCCTGTTGTCCCCCCTGGGTGGATTCATCCGAACCGCTCTCAGAATAGTTAATGAGTTTTGCTAAAGGAGCCGGTTTGCTAGCAATACGCCCTGACCGCCGAATGCCAAAGGAAAGCCCCTCCCTACAAATCTTCACCGAAGAATCCCTTCTCTATCCCACTAGAGTCCTACCAAGAGTTTTAGGGGACCCAACCACTGCCTTCCCAGTACTCATTTCACCAGCAACCTTCCACTTTTTACCCTTCTTAGAGGCAGTAGGGCCCGGAGTATCAACAGGATTATTAGGGACGCTTATGTTAGTTTCAGAATAGGGTTTTTTATGTCAGTCAATAGAAAAAATAACTCCCCACGCCTTTATAAAATAAAAAAAGTCGTTGAAGGTTTCAGGGGCACTTTTGTTGGTTACAAATAGGGTTTTTTATGTCGGCCAATAAAAAAAATAACTCCTGACACCTTTATAAATTAATAAAAGGCATTTGTGGTTTTGGGGGTGCTTATGTTGGTTACAAAATAGGGTTTTTTATGTTGGCCAATAGAAAAAAATAACTCTCGGTGCCCTTATAAAATAATAAAATCTATTTGAAGTTTCGGGGGCACTTATGTCAATCACAAAATATGGTTTTTTTATGTTGGCCAATAGAAAAAAATAAGTCCCAGTGCGTTTATAAAATCATAAAAGTTGTTTGATGTTTCGGGAGTACTTATGTCAGTTACAAAATAGGGTTTTTTATGTTGATCAATAGAAAAAAATAGGCCCTGGCACCTTTTTAAATTAATAAAAGTCCTTTGAGGTTTCGGGGGTGCTTATGTCAGTTACAAAATAGGGATTTTCATGTCAGCCAATAGAAAAAATAACTCCCAGGGCCTCTATAAAATAATAAAAGTTTTTTGAGGTTTTGGGGGTGCTATTGTCAGATACAAAATAGGGTTTTCTATGTCGAACAATAGAAAAAAAAAACTCCCAGCACCTTTACAAAATAATAGAAGTCATTTGAAGTTTTAGGGGCACTTATGTCAGTTACAAATAGGGTTTTCTATGTCAGCCAATAGAAAAAATAACTCCCAATGCCTTTATAAAATAATAGAAGTTGTTTGAGGTTTCGGGGACACTTATGTCAGTTGTAAAATAGGCTTTTTTATGTCGGTCAATAGAAAAAACAACTCCCGGCGCCTTTATAAAATAATTAAAGTTGTTTAAGGTTTCGGGGGCACTTTTGTTGGTTACAAATAGGGTTTTTTATGTCGGCCAATAGAAAAAAAAGTAACTCTCGACACCTTTATAAATTAATAAAAGGCATTTGAGGTTTCGTGGGTGCTTATGTTGGTTACAAAATAGGGTTTTTTATGTTGGCCAATAGAAAAAAAATAACTCTCGGTGCCCTTATAAAATTATAAAAGTTATTTGAAGTTTCAGGGGCGCTTATGTCAATTACATAATAGGGATTTTTTATGTTGGCCAATCGGAAAAAATAAGTCCCGATGCCTTTATAAAATCATAAAAGTCATTTGATGTTTCGGGGGCGCTTATGTCAGTTACAAAATAGGGTTTTTTATGTCGGTCAATAGAAAAAAATAGGCCTTGGCACCTTTCTAAAATAATAAAAGTCCTTTGAGGTTTTGGGGGTGCTTATGTCGGTTGCAAAATAGGGTTTTTCATGTTAGGCAATAGAAAAAATAACTCCTGTGGCCTTTATGAAATAATAAAAGTTGTTTGAGGTTTTGGGGGCACTTATGTTGGATATAAAATATGGTTTTTACGTCAAACAATAGAAAAAAATAACTCCCAGCGCCTTTATAAAATAATAGATGTCATTTAAGGTTTCAGGGGCACTTATGTCGGTTACAAATAGGGTTTTTTATGTCAATCGATAGAAAAAATAACTCTCGGTGCCTTTATAAAATAATAAAAGTTGTTTCAGGCTTCAGGGGCGCTTAAGTCAATTACAAAACATAGTTTTTTATGTCATCCAATAGAAGACAAATTGTTTCCAGAGCCTTTATAAAATAATATAAGTCATTTGAGGTTTTGGGGGTGCTTATGTCAGTTACAAAATAGGGTTTTTTATGTCGATCAATAGAAAAAAATAACTCCCGATGCCTTTATAAAATAATAAAAATTGTTTGAGGTTTTAGGGGCACTTATGTCGATTACAAATAGGGTTTTTTATGTTAGCCAATAGAAAAAAAAACCCCCATTGCCTTTCTAAAAATAATAAAAGTTGTTTGAGGTTTCGAGGGTGCTTATGTTGGTTACAAAATAGGGTTTTTTATGTTGGCCAATAGAAAAAAAAACTCCCAGCGCCCTTATAAAATAATAAGTCATTTGAGGTTTTGAGAGTGCTTATGTCGGTTACAAAATAGGGTTTGTTTAGGTTGGCCAATAGAAAAAAATAACTCCTGGCACCTTTATAAAATAATAAAAGTCGTTTGATGTTTCGGGGCCACTTATGCCAGTTACAAAAAAGGGTTTTTTATGTCGATGAATAGAAAAAATTTGCTCCTAGCACCTTTATAAAATAATAAAAGTTGTTTGAGGTTTCAGGAGCACTTATATCATTTACAAATAGGGTTTTTTATGTTGGCCAATAGAAAAAAATAACTCCCGGGGCCTTTATAAAATAATAAAAGTCATTTGAGGTTTCAAGGGCACTTACGTCGATTAAAAAATAGGGTTTTTTATGTCAGCCAATAGAAAAAAATAACTGCTGGCACCCTTATAAAATAATAAGAGTCATTTGATGTTTCAGGGGCACTTATGTCAGTTACAAACTAGGGTTTTTTATGTCATCCAATAGGAAAAAATAACTCCCGGTGCCTTTACAAAATAATAAAAGTCATTTGATGTTTTGGGGGTGCTTATGTCGGTTACAAAATAGGGTTTTTTATGTCATCCAATAGAAAAAAATAACTGCTGGTGCCTTTATAAAATAATAAAAGTCATTTGTCAGTAAGGGCATGGTTCGGTAGTTAAGTCATTCGGTTGTAGTGGCGGCCACCAGAGTTCAAACCCCTGCTAGGCCAATGTGCTTGCAAGCTTTACACCTTCATTGGGCTAACGAGCTCGTGGATTTGATGTTTTCTTGCTAGGGAATGAGGTCCCCTGTGTTGTGGCCGCACCAGTTCATTTCTCCGGGCAAAAGCATTCACATGGATCTAGAAGGCATTTCGCACAAACATCGCTGGTCACATTAAAATTTTTACCAGGTGCATTTAAAATAATAATAAAAAAAAAAACAACAACAACAACAATAATAATAATAATAGTAATAATATTAATAATAATAAAAGTCATTTGAGATTTCGGGGGCACTTATGTCAATTACAAAATAGGGTTTTTAATGTCCTCCAATAGAAAAGAATTGATCTTGGTGCATTTATAAAATAGTAAAAGTCATTTGAGGCTTCGGGGGTGCTTATGTCGGTTACAAAATATTCTTTTTTATGTCAGCCAATAGAAAAAAATAGCTCCCGGCGCCTTTATAAAATAATAAAAGTCATTTGAGATTTGAGGGGCACTTATGTCAGTTACAAAATTGGGTTTTTTATGTTGGCCAATCATAAAAGATAGCTCTCAGCACCTTTATAAAATAATAAAAGTCATTTGAGGTATTGGGGGCACTTATGTCGATTACAAAATAGGGTGTTTTACATTGGCTAATAGAAAACAAAAACTCCCAGCGCCTTTATAAAATTATAAAAGTCATTGGAGGTTTCGGGGGCGCTTATGTTGGTTACAAAATAGAGTTTTTTATGTCAGTCAATACAAAAAAATATCTCTCGGTGCCTTTATAAAATAATTAAAGTTGTTTGAGGTTTTGAGGGTGCTTATGTCAGTTACAAAGAGGGTTTTTCGATGTCGGCCAATAGAAAAAAATAACTCCAGGGCCCTTTATAAAATAATAAAAGTCATCTGAGATGTTTACTATTATTTGATGGAGCATGTGCGTGGGAGCTCTGTACAGTCCCGTGACTTGTAGTAGGTCACGGTTTGCATGTGTTTGTTCTTTGGTGCATGCATTTTTTCTTTGCAGATCGGGCTCTGTGGGGTTGTTTATAGCAAGGGGTGGGGTTTTTTAGCTTTCGGGGAGGTTTTTTTTTCTTGAGTGTGTACGTTGTTCGGTGCTGGTGTGGGGTGCAAGGGTTTGAGGGGATTTTCTAATGGCAGGGTCTGTGCCTTTGGGTGAGATGTCGGGGGATACTGCTATGGCAGGGGTTGGTGACGGGTTTCCTCATCCATCCTCGACTGATGTTGGGTTTTTTAGCACTGGTGCTTTGAAATTACACAAGATAAACGGATGCTTGGAAAGAGCTCAAGTTCGTCTGAAGCTGGTGATTCAAATAGAGGTGGTAGCCGAGGACCTAGAGTATTATAGCAAACATGTTTTAATCTGTAAATGTATGGGATTAAGGGTTTCGATGCCTTTTCTGGAACCCTGGATTCGTAAGTCATGGAATTCGGAAGGTGATTTTGAAATCTTGCTAGCTGCAAATAACTTCTTTTTAGTGGTCTTTTCGTGTATCTTTGATCATAGCAAGGTTTTTGAGGGAGGGCCCTACCTTTATAATCAAGTTGGACTTTTCATGAAGCCTTGGCATGTAGGCTTTAATTCGGCGGCGGAGCTGCCCTCGAAGGTGCCGGTGTGGGTTCATTTTCCTTGGTTGCCATTGGAATGTTGGAGATAGGATATCTTGTAATTAATTGTGTTGCTGCTGGGGAAGCCTATTGTCCCATCTCAACAAACTTTGGAGAAGCAAATTTTTTCCTATGCTCAGGTCTGTATGGAGACTGATCTGAGCTAGCCTCTGCCAGATTCTATTGATCTAACTATTGTGTCTAACTCCTAGACTCAATAGTTAGACTATGAGACTTTACCTTTTAGGTGCTGGCTGTGCCATGAGTATGGCCATCTTCAAAGGAGGTGCC
The DNA here is from genome assembly GCA_027924645.1 of Cunninghamia lanceolata. Classification (NCBI taxonomy): domain Eukaryota; kingdom Viridiplantae; phylum Streptophyta; class Pinopsida; order Cupressales; family Cupressaceae; genus Cunninghamia; species Cunninghamia lanceolata. The sequence goes on along the minus strand of BSBN01000112.1, from coordinate 14,726,137 downwards.
CTCCTGCCTTGGGTGCTGGTGGTTCAGATAATGTGAACGCTCCGTCTAATCCAAGGGCAGAAAAGGGTAAAGCACCCATGCAGGGGGTGGTACCGGATAAAGATGGCTATGCACCAGTTAAGGCATGAAACAAGAATTGGGGTCAGAAGAGGACTCTTCGAGATCGTCAAGAGGAAGAGACTTTTAACAAGTTTGAGGCGTTGGATGAATTAGTCCGTGAGGAGGGTGTTTCTTCTAACATGCATGTTGAAGCTTCTCCTTTAGTTGATCATAATTCTGAGTCTTTGCCTATCACTACTTCGGTCCTAGTTCCTGTGGTGGCTTCTGGGGTGGTGATGGATTCAGTTGCTTCTCCCCCCGATGCTGGGTTTGGGGACTCTTGTGGTTTGGTGGAAACCACCATGGCCTCTTCAGATGAAAGGGTGAATTTAACCAGTGGACTAGGTTTGGAAGACTCTGGTAAGAAAAAGCCCTCTCTTCTTTTTCTATTCTGGGTCTACATCAAAAATCCCTCTAAAAGTGTGCTCTTGATAAGCCCCAGAAGGTGGGGAGGAAGAAGGATCAGGAGAAAGTTAAGATGGCTAGAGAGACATTGGTGGAATCAGGGTCGGTGAAGACATTGGATACTCACTTCTCTCACCCTTCGTGATGATTGTGTTATAATGGAATGTAAGGGGTATGAATAGCATCCCTAGACAAAAAACTATTCAGGACTTGGTTAGTGCTCCTTCTCCGGATGTGGTTTTCCTCCAGGAGACAAAGTTATCTGTGGATGGTATGATGCAGTGTGTTTCTAAGATTTGGAACAGAGGGTTTTGCTAGTGTGTGGGTACGCAAGGCAGCTCAAGGGGTCTTTCTTGCCTCTGGGATCCTTGGTGAATTTCTCCTATTTGGTGGATCTCTAGTAGATTTTCCATCTCTCTGGTTGCAATTAGTTTGGAGATAGGGGAAAGAATTCTTCTTTTTAACATTTATGCTCTGACAGATTTCCCTGGTAAGACTCTCATGTGGTCTCATATCAATCTTCTAAGATTGTTGGATCCTTTCCTCCCTTGGATTATGGTAGGTGACTTTAATGCAATTGTCTCCCTCGAGGAGAAAAGGGGGGTGTGCCTTGCTTGGACCCCTCTTCTGATCTTCTAAGGGATGATTTGGCTCGGCTCTGGCTTGTAGATATCAAACCTTCGAATGGCATGTTTACTTGGAGTAATAGGAGGCTCGGGGATGATGCCATTTCTGAACGGTTAGACAGGCTTCTTGTTTCCTGTTTTTGGGTGGGTGACAAGTGGTTGTCAAGTTATGAAATTTTAGATTGGCAAGGATCAGACCATTGGCCGATCAAATTTCCTACCCATTTGGCTGATGGTGCTAAGAAACAAACTTTTAGATTTCAGCTTATGTGGCGCAGGGAGGAGAGCCTTTTTGACTTGGTTTCTAGATGGTGGACTGAAGGACGACCTGCTTTTGGTACAGCTATGTACTCTTTTGTGAAGAAGCTTCAATATGTGAAGTATAAATTGAAACATTGGAATAAGTATTAGTTTGGCAACGTGTTTTAGTGGAAAAGGGTTGCCCAAAAGCACTTGGATTCTATTACCACGCAGATTTGGGACTAGGGTCTGGATGCGAACTTAAGTAGGCTTGAGGTTAGTGTAGTTAAAGACCTTGAGGAATGGGAGATTCGTGAGGAAATGTTTTGGAAACAGAAGGCCCATGTTGATTGGCTTCAGGAAGGGGACAGGAATACTTCCTTCTTTCATAAATCAGTGAAGGCTTGAAGACAAGGTAGCTTTATCTCTTCTCTCCGCTCTCCTGAGGGTTTTGTTCTTTCTCCCTCTTCGGGGATATCGAGTGAGGCGATTCATTTTTTTCTGCTCTCTTTTCTGAAGATACCCCACTTGCTAGTGAGGAGGAAGCTTCTATCCTAGCTTGTATTCCCTCTCTGGTGACTATGGATATGAATGCTTCTCTTCTTAAACCTATTTCTTTGAAGGAGTTGGAGGATGTGGTGTTTCAGTTGAAAAAAGGGAAGGCTCCTGGTCCTGATGGGTTCCCGACTGAGTTCTTTCAGGAATTCTGGAAAAGTTATCAACCTTGATCTATTGGAGGTGGTACAGGAGTCTTTTAGGAATAAGCAAATGTTGTGAGCCATGAATGCCATGTTTCTTTCTATTATCCCAAAATGCGAGGGTGCTGATTCTCTAGATATTTTTTGACCAATTGCTTTGTGCAATGTGGTGTATAAAATCATTACAAAGCTAATTGCTGAATGTTTGAAGCCATGTCTCGATTAGTTGATCTCAGAGGATCAAGGGGACTTTGTTGCAGGTAGATAGATTTTGGATGGAGTAGTTATTGCGGCTGAGACTATTCACTCTATGGCCTCTTCTAAGGAAAAGGCTATGTTTATAAAGTTGGACATGGCTAAAGCTTATGACAAAGTTACCTCAGACTTTTTGATCAAAATTCTCAGAGCCTTCAACTTCAGTTGTGAGTCGATTGATTGGGTCATGAGCTGTGTGAGGACCTCCTCATTTTCTGTTCTCATAAATGGGGAGTCTTCAGATCTGTTTGGTACTTCTAGAGGTCTTCAACAGGGGGACCCCTTATTCCCATATTTGTTCATCTTGATGGCTGAAGGCTTAGGGAGATTCATTAAGTCTTATGTTATGAATGGGCTCTTTTAAGGATGGAAATAGAGCAATTCTCTTCCTCCTCAAACTCATCTTCAGTTTGTGGATGATAACACTTTGATGGGTGTTGCTAGGGTGGCTGAAGCGGTTGCTTTGCATCAAATTTTGGATTTTTACCTGGCTACCTCAGGTCAAAGCATTAATAAAAGTAAGTCTTGCATTTATTTCTTTAATACCCCCAAGCATATTCAACAGTGTATTGCCAGGATCTTAAGGTTTCAAGTGGGGAAACTTCCCTTTATTTACCTTAGCATCCCTCTGGATGTGCGCCCACTTCCCAGGTGTTTTTGGCAAGATGTGATGGATAAATTTCATGGGCTGGTTTGTCACTAGACCTATAGATGGTTATCTACGGCTAGTAGAGTTACTCTGTTGAAGTCCGTGGTTCAGGCCCTTCCTATATATAGGTGCTTTGTGTTGATGGCTCCCGTAAGCTTCATCAAAGATTTTGAGGGCCTTTGTCAGTAGTTTCTTTGGTCGGGTAATCTCCTTTCGAAGAAGTGGAGCTTAATTCAGTGGGAAGTTGTTTGCCAGCCAAAGCAGGATGGTGGTCTGGGTTTGCGTAGGACATATTGGAATAGACAGGCTTTGGCTACTAAGCTATACTAGAGATGGTGTTCATATCAGCATCAGTATTGGGCCAGGATCCTTACCTTCAAGTACCTTGGGGAGGTGGAGGGTGCTGAGGTGCCTCATTTTAGTCTTTTGGGGAGAGGTTCTATGATATGGGATACTCTCAAGAGGGGGCCTGCCCTAGTTAAATAGGGCCTATTTTGGATCTGCAATAGAGGCTCTGATGCTCTTTTTGGGCATGATTCCTGGGATGGCTTCCCGCCTATCCTCTCCTCACACCCTCACTTGGGGGACTTATGTAGGATTTTTGTTCAGGCTGGTTGGAGTAGAGTGATGGATTTCAACGCCCATCAGGCTTTGGGGTAGACTATTGTTTACCAGTGGAAGGATATGCAGGAATGGCCCATGGGTGGATCTTTGGAGCATAGGAGGGAGTTGTCCTCTATTTTGGGTGATAGAGTTTGTTGTTCTCTCCCAGAGAAGGATGTGTTGGCTTGGCATCCAGATCCAAAAGGGAAGTTCACTGTTGCTTCAGGGTATCATGTTTTGGATAGACAGGCCTGGGGTTATGCTGAGGTTCCTTGGTGGAAAATATTTGGAATAATTTTTCTTGGCCAAAATGTAATTTCTTCTCTTGGCTAGTGGTTTATGGCAGGTGTTTGACTTGGGATAACCTATGTAAGTGTGGCTTCCAAGGTCCTTCCTTATGCTTCTTATGTCTAAAAGATGTTAAGACTATTTCACATCTTTTCTTCTAGTGCCCTTTTTCTAGGACTATTTGGCATTTTTGGTGGGGGGCCTGGAGTTTACAGTGCAGGGACCCTTCTTCTCTGGAGGAGTTTTGGTAAAACTTTGGGCCCATTCCGGTGAGGACTTTGTTTCTACACATAGCTTGGCCAATTGGCCCTAGTTTGATTATATGGCACATATGGTTGGAGCGCAACTGCAGGGTCTTTCTAGATAAGAAGTTACTGGTGGGTCAAGTTTGGCCTCTCATTCTTGGAGCTTTGCAGGAGACCTTGTATGCTAAATGTGATCTGTCAGACCCGGTGGATCCTGGTGATACTAGACTGATTCGTAATTTGGGGAATCTTGTTGGGGGTCCTGGAAGGCCCAAGATTGGGTGGAGTAGGTGTTCTAGAAGGAAGGTTTCTAGGGAAGGGCATTGGCTGTCCCCTCCCACTGGAGTCTTGAAAATCAATACTAATGGGTCTGCAATGGGTAACCTTGGGCATGCTGGCATTGGTGGGGTGGGCAGAGACAGTTCTGGGGTGGTTGTCTTTTTCTTCTCAGAGTATAGGGGGCTGCACTCTAATAATCTTATGGAGGCCTTGGCTATTCTTTTGGCTTTGAAGAAGGCATATGCCCTTAGTTGGAATAAGATTATCTGCGAGTCAGATGCTCAGGTGGTAATAGACTTAATAAATAGAAGGCAGTTTGAGGATGTTAGTTGGTAGCTTGTGGTGGCTAAGCAAATCACTAGTCTTAGAGATTTATTTGATTCTATCACCTTCTCTCATATCCCTCGGGAATGGAATAAGGTGGCTGATGGGTTGGCCAAATGGGCTTTTGAGAAGAATGGGACGTCGCTGGTGGATGATTGGGATAGTTTACCTATGGATCTTGCTCAGGATTTGGTGGATTTGGTCATGGAGAGTGTGAGATGTTGGATGACCACTTCTTGACTTCTTGTTTGTTGTCTCTAGGCCCGTTTGGGCCTCTTGCTACTTTTATGCTTTATACTGCTATCTTTGATTAATAAAGTTTTTACCTTCTTTTATTAAAATAAAATAAAAGTCGTTTGAGGTTTCAAGGGTGCTTATGTTAGTTACAAAATATGGTTTTTTATGTCGGCCAACAGAAACAAAATAACTCCCAGTGCCCTTATAAAATAATAAAAGTCATTTGAGGTTTCGAGGGCACTTATGTTAGTTACAAAATACGGTTTTTATGTTGGCCAATTGGAAAAAATAACTCCCGACGCCTTTATAAAATAATAAAGGTCATTTGATGTTTACAAGGAGCTTAAGTCAGTTACAAAATAGGGCTTTTTATGTCAACGAATAGAAAAAATAGCTCCCGATGCCTTTATAAAATAATAAAAGTCATTTGAGGTTTCAGGAGCATTTATGTAGGTTACAAATAGGGTTTTTTATGTCAGCCAATAGAAAAAAATAACTCCTAATGCCTTTATAAAATAATAAAAGTTGTTTGAGGTTTCGGGAGTGCTTACGATGGTTACAAAATAAGGTCTTTTATGTCAGCCAATAGAAAAAAAATAACTCCTGGCACCCTTAAAAAATAATAAAAGTCCTTTGAGGTTTCGGGGGTGCTTATGTCAGTTACAAAATAAGGTTTTTTAATGTTGGCCAATAGAAAAAAATAACTCCTAGTGCCTTTATAAAATAATAAAAGTTGTTTTATGTTTCGGGGGTGCTTATGTCAGTTACAAAATATGGTTTTTTATGTCGGCCAATAGAAAAAAAAGCTCTCGGAGCCTTTATAAAATAATAAAATTTATTTGAGGTTTCAGGAGCCCTTGTGTCAGTTACAAAATAGGGTATATTATGTCAGCCAATAGAAAAAATTGTTCCCGGTGCCTTTATAAAATAATAAAAGTTGTTTGAGGTTTTGAGGGTGCTTATGTTGGTTACAAAAAAGGGTTTTTTTATGTCAGCCAATAGAAAAAAAATAACTCACGCATTTAAAGTTTTTGGGGGCACTTCTGTCAGTTACAAAATAGGGTTTTTTTTGGTTGACCAATAAAAAAAATAACTCCCAACACCTTTATAAAATAATAAAAGTCATTAGAGGTTTCAAGGGTGCTTATGTCAGTTACAAAATAGGGTTTTTTAAAGTCACCCAATAGAAAAAAATAAATCATGGGGCCTTTATAAAATAATAAAAGTCATTTGAGGTTTTGGAGGCGCTTATGTTGGTTACAAAAAAGGTTTTTTTATGTCGGCCAATAGAAAAGAAAAAACTCTCGGTGCCCTTATAAAATAAGAAAAGTCATTTGAGGTTTCAGGGATGCTTATGTCGGCTACAAAATAGAATTTTTTAGGTCGGCCAATACAAAAAAAAAACTCTCGGTGCCTTTATAAAATTATGAAAGTCATTTGAGGTTTTGGGAGTGCTTATGTCGGTTACAAAATAGTGGTTTTTCTGTCAGCCAATAGAAAAAAATAGCTCTCGGCACCTTTATAAAATAATAAAAGTCATTTGAGGTTTCGGGGGCAGTTATGTCGGTGACAAAATGGGATTTTTTATGTCAGCCAATAGAAAATCATTAGCACCAGGCGTCCTTATAAATAATAAAAGTCCTTTGAGGTTTCGGGGGTGCTTATGTCAGTTACAAAATAGAGGTTTTTTATGTCAGCTAATAGAAAAAAATAACTCCTAGTGCCTTTATAAAATACTAAAAGTCATTTGATGTTTCACGGGTGCTTATGTCGGTTACAAAATGGGGTTTTTTATGTTGGTCAATAGAAAAAAATAGCTCCCGGTGCCTTTATAAAATAATAAAAGTCATTTGAGGTTTCAGTGGTGGTTATGTCAGTTACAAAATAGGGTTTTTTATGTCGGCCAAATGAAAAAATATATCTTGGTGCCCTTATAAAATAATAAAAGTTGTTTGAGGTTTCGAGAGCACTTATGTCAGTTACAAATAGGATTTTTTATGTTGGCCAATAGAAAAAAAATAACTCCCGGGGCCTTTATAAAATAATAAAAGTCATTTGAGGTTTCGGGGGCACTTACGTCGGTTACAAAATAGGGTTTTTTATCTCAGCCAATAGAAGAAACATAACTCTTGGAGCCCTTGTAAAATAATAAAAGTCATTTGATGTTTTGGGGGCACTTATGTCACTTACAAACTAGGGTTTTTTATGTCAGCCAATAAAAAAAAATAACTCCCGGTACCTTTATAAAATAAAAAAAGTTATTTGATGTTTTGGGGGCGCTTATGTCGGTTACAAAATAGGGATTTTTATGTTGGCCAATAGAAAAAAATAAGTCTTGGTGCTTTTATAAAATAATAAAATTTATTTGCCGATAAGGGCGTGGTTTGGTGGTTAAGTCGCTCGGTTGTAGTGGCGGCCACTAGAGTTCAAACCCTTGCTGGGCCAACGAGCTTGCAGGATTTACATCTTTGCTAGGCCAACAAGCTCACGGGTTTGAAGTTTTCTTTCTAGGGGATGAGGTCCCCCGCATTGTGGCTGTACCGGTTCGTTGCTCCGAGCAAAAGCATTCACATGGATCCGCAGGGCATTTCACAGAAACATCTCCGGTCACATTAAAAAATTTACCAGGTGCATTTAAAAATAATAATAATAATAATAATAATAGTCATTTAAGGTTTCGAGGGCGCTTATGTCAGTTCCAAAATAGGGTTTTTAATGTCCTCCAATAGAAAAGAATTGATCCCAGTGCCTTTATAAAATACTAAAAGTCATTTGAGGTTTCGTGGGTGCTTATGTCGGTTACAAAATAATCTTTTTTATGTCAACCAATAGAAATAATAGATCCTGACACCTTTATAAAATAATAAAAGTCATTTGAGGTTTGGGGGGTACTTATGTCGATTACAAAATTGGGTTTTTTATGTTGGCCAATCGAAAAAGATAGCTCCCGGCACCTTTATAAAATAATAAAAGTCATTTGAGGTTTTGGGGGTACTTATGTCAGTTAAAAAATAGGGTTTTTACATCGGCCAATAGAAAAAAAAACTCCCAGTGCCTTTATAAAATAATAAAAGTCACTGCAGGTTTCGGGGACACTTATGTCAGTTACAAAATAGAGTTTTTTATGTCAGTCAATACAAAAAAATACCTCCCGGTGCCTTTATAAAATAATTAAAGTTGTTTGAGGTTTCAGGGGTGCTTATGTCAGTTACAAATAGGGTTTTTTTATGTCGGCCAATAGAAAAAAATAACTCCAGGCACCTTTATAAAATAATAAAAGTCATTTGAAATTTCAGGGGCGCTTATGTCAGTTACAAAATATGGTTTTTTATGTCAGCCAATAGAAACAAAATAATTCCAGGGGCCTTTATAAAATAATAAAAGTCGTTTGAGGTTTTAGGGGTGCTTATATCAGTTACAAAATAGGGTGTTTTATGTCGGCCAATTATAAAAAATAACTCCTGATGCCTTTATAAAATAATAAAGGTCATTTGATGTTTTGAAGGAGCTTATGTTAGTTACAAAATAGGGTTTTTTATGTGAACAAATAGAAAAAAAATAGCTCCTGATATCTTTATAAAATAATAAAAGTCATTCAAGGTTTCAGGGGCACTTATGTCTGTTACAAATAGGGTTTTTTATGTTGGCCAATAGAAAAAAATAACTCCTGACGCCTTTATAAAATAACAAAAGTTGTTTGAGGTTTCGGGGGTGCTTATGATGGTTACAAAATAGGGTCTTTTATGTTGGCCAATAGAAAAAAATAACTCTCGGTGCCCTTATAAAATAATAGAAGTCCTTTGAAGTTTCAGGGGCACTTATGTCAGTTACAAAATAGGGTTTTTTTATGTTGGCCAATAGAAAAAAAAACCCCCAGTGCCTTTATAAAATAATAAAAGTTGTTTGATGTTTCAGGGGTGCTTATGTTAGTTACAAAATAGGGTTTTTTATGTCGGCCAATAGAAAAAAAAAGCTCTCAAAGCCTTTTTAAAATAATAAAATTAATTTGAGGTTTTTAGAGCCCTTGTGTCAGTTACAAAATAGGGTTTATTATGTCGGCCAATAGAAAACTTGCTCCCGGTGCCTTTATAAAATAATAAAAGTTGTTTGAGGTTTTGAGGGGGCTTATGTTGGTTACAAAAAAGGTTTTTTTTATGTCGGCCAATAGAAAAAAAATAACTCACGGCACCTTTATAAAATAATAAAAGTCATTTGAGGTTTTGGGGGTGCTTATGTCGGTTACAAAATAGGGTTTTTTTGTTGGCTAATAGAAAAAATAATAGCTCCCAGTACCTTTATAAAATAATAAGTCATTGGAGGTTTCAAGGGTCCTTATGTCTGTTACAAAATAGGGTTTTTTATGTTGTCCAATAGAAAAAAATAACTCCTAGGGCCTTTATAAAATAATAAAAGTCATTTGAGGTTTCGGGGGCGCTTATGTTGGCTACAAAAAAGGGTTCTTTATGTTAGCCAATACAAAAAAAAAACTCTCGGCACCCTTATAAAATGATAAAAGTCATTTGAGGTTTTGAGGGTGCTTATGTCAGCTACAAAATAGGATTTTTTATGTCAGCCAATAGAAAAAAATAACTCTTGGTGCCTTTATAAATAATAAAAGTCATTTGATGTTTTCAGGGCACTTATGTCAGTTACAATATAGGGTTTTTTTATGTTGGCCAATAGAAAAAAAACACTCTCAGTACCATTATAAAATAACAAAAGTTATTTGAGGTTTTGGGTGCACTTATGTCAGATACAAAATACAATTTTTATGTAGGCCAAGAGAAAAAAATAACTCTTGGTGCCTTTATATAATTATAAAAGTCATTTGAGGTTTTGGGGATGCTTATGTTGGTTACAAAATAGGAGTTTATTCTGTCAGCCAATAGAAAAAAATAGCTCTCAGTGCCTTCATAAAATAACAAAAGTTATTTGGGGTTTCAGGGGCACTTATGTCAGTGAAAAAATAGGGTTTTTTATGTCAGCCAATAGAAAAACATTGGCACCTGGTGCCCTTATAAATAATAAAAGTTCATTGAGGTTTTGGGGGTGCTTATGTTGATTACAAAATAGGGGTTTTTTATGTCAGCTAATAGAAAAAAGTAACTCCTGGTGCCTTTATAAAATAATAAAAGTCATTTGATGTTTCACGAGTCCTTATGTCAGTTACAAAATGGGGTTTTTTTATGTTGGCCAATAGAAAAAAATAGCTCTCAGTGCCTTTATAAAATAATAAAAGTCATTTGAGGTTTCTATGGTGGTTATGTTAGTTACAGAATAGGATTTTTTTTTGTCAGCCAATAGAAAAAATATGTCTTGGTGCCCTTATAAAATAATAAAAGTCATTTAAGGTTTTGGGGACGCTTATGTCGGTTACAAAATAGGGTTTTTTATGACAACTAATAGAAAAAAATAACTCTCGACACATTAAAAATTAATAAAAGTCATTTCATGTTTCGGGCTCGCTTATATTGGTTACAAAATAGGGTTTTTTATGTCAGCCAATAGAAAAAAAAAAGCTCCCAGTGCCTTTATAAAATAATAACAGTCATTTGAGGTTTCAGGGGCAAATATGGTTTTTTATGTCGGCCAATAGAAAAAAAATTGCTCCAAGTCCCTTTATAAAATAGTAAAATTTCTTTGAGGTTTTGGGGGTGCTTATGTCGGTTACAAAATAGGGTTTTTTATGTCATCCAATAGAAAAAAATAGCTCCTGGCGCCCTAATAAAATAATAAAATTCATTTGAGGTTTCAGGGGCACTTATGTCAGTTACAAAATAGGGTTTTCTATGTCAGCCAATAGAAAAAAATAACTCTCGACACCTTTATCAAATAATAAAAGTCATTCAAGGTTTTGGGGGCACTTATGACGATTACAAAATAGGGTTTTTTATGGCAGGCAATAGAAAAAAAAATAGCTCCCAGTGCCATTATAAAATAATAAAAGTCATTTGAGGTTGCAGGGGCGCTTATGTCAGTTACAAAATAGGGTTTTTTATGTCAGCCAATAGAAAAACATAACTCCCAGTGCCTTTATAAAATAATAAAAGTCATTTGAGTTTTTGGGGGTGCTTATGTCAGTTACAAAATAGGATTTTTTATGTCGGCCAGTAGAAAGAAAATAGTTCTCGGCACCTTTATAAAATAATAAAAGTCATTTGAAGTTTTGGGGGCACTTATGTTGGTTACAAAATAGGGGTTTTTATGTTGGCCAATAGAAAAATATAACTCCCAGTGCCTTTATAAAATAATAAAAGTCATTTGAGTTTTCGGGGGCGCTTATGTCCATTACAAAATAGGGTTTTTTATGTCGGCTAGTAGAAAAAAATAGTTCTCGGCGCCTTTATAAAAAAATAAAAGTCATTTTAGGTTTCGAGGGTGCTTATGTTGGTTACAAAAAAGGGGTTTTTATGTTGCCCAACAGAAAAAAATGACTCCTGGCACCTTTGTAAATAATAAGTCTTTTGATGTTTTAGAGGTGCTTATGTTAGTTACAAAATAGGGTTTTTTAGGTCATGCAATAAAAAAATAACTTCTAGCACCTTTATAAAATAATAAAAGTTGTTGGAGGTTTCAAGGGTGCTTATGTCGGTTACAAAAGAGGGTTTTTTATGTCAAAAAATAAAAAAATAACTCCCAACACCTTTATAAAATAATAAAAGTCATTTGAGGTTTAGGGGGTGCTTATGTTGGTTACAAATAGGGTTTTTTTATGTCAGCCAATAGAAAAAAATCACTCCTGGTGCCTTTATAAAACAATAAACGTCATTTGACATTTCAAGGGTGCTTATGTTGGTTACAAAATAGGGTTTTTTATGTCGCCCAATAGAAAAAAATAACTCCTGACGCCCTTATAAAATAATAAAAGTTATTTGAGGGTTCAGGGACACTTATGTCAATTACAAAATAGGGTTTTTTTCTGTTAGCCAATAGAAAAAAATAAGTCCCGGTGCCTTTCTAAAATCATAAAAGTCATTTGATGTTTCAGGGGTGCTTATGTCTGTTACAAAATAGGGCTTTTTATGTCGGTCAATAGAAAAAAAATAGCTCTCGGTGATCAAAATCCTTTGAGGTTTCGGGGGTGCTTATGTCGGTTACAAAATAGGGTTTTTTATGTCGGCCAATAGAAAAAAATAACTCCTGGGGCCTTTATAAAATAATAAAAGTCATTTGAGATTTTAGGGGCGCTTATGTTGGTTATAAAATATGCTTTTTTTATGTCAGCCAATAGAAAAAAATAACTCTCAGTGCCCTTATAAAATAATAAAAGTCATTTGAGGTTTCAGGGGCACTTATGTCAGTTACAAAATATTGTTTTTTTATGTCGGCCAACAACAAAAAATAGCTCTCAGTACCTTTAGAAAATAATAAAATTCATTTGAGGTTTTGAGGGTGCTTATGTTGGTTACAAAAAAGGGTTTTTTATATCGGCCAATGGAACAAAATAACTCCTGACACCTTTATAAAATAATAAAAGTCATTTGATGTTTTGGGGGTATCTATGTTGGTTACAAAATAGGCTTTTTTATTTCAGCCAATAGAACAAAAATAACTCCCGATGCCTTTATAAAATAATAAAAGTTGTTTGATGTTTCGAGGGTGCTTATGTTAGTTATAAAATGGGGTTTTTTATGTCGATCAATAGAAAAAAATAACTCCCGATGCCTTTATAAAATAATAAAAGTCGTTTGATGTTTCAGGGGTGCTTATGGTGATTACAAAATAGGGTTTTTTATGTTGGCCAATAGAAAAAAATAACTCCCAGTGCCTTTATGAAATAATAAAAGTTGTTTGAGGTTTCGGGGGTTGTTATGTCGGTTACAAAATAGGGTTATTTATATCAGCCAATACAAAAAACTAACTCCTATCGCCGTTAGAAAATAATAAAAGTTATTTGAGGGTTCAGGGGCGCTTATGTCAGTTACAAAATAGGTTTTTTTAATGTTGGCCAATAGAAAAAAATATCTCCCGGTGCCTTTATAAAATCATAAAAGTTGTTTGATGTTTCAGTGGTGCTTATGTCAGTCAATAGAAAAAAATAGCTCCTGGCACCTTTATAAAATCATAAAAGTCATTTGATGTTTTGAGGGTGCTTATGTCGGTTACAAAATAGGGTTTTTTATGTTGATTAATAGAAAAAATAGCTATCAGCACCTTTATAAAATAATAAATGTCCTTTGAGGTTTCAGGGGTGCTTATATTGGTTACAAAATAGGGTTTTTTATGTCAGCCAATATTAAAAAATAACCCCTGGGGATTCTATAAAATAATAAGTCATTTGAGATTTTAGGGGTGCTTATGTCAGTTACAAAATATAGTTTTTTATGTTGGCCAATAGAAAAAAATAACTCTTGGTTCCCTTATACAATAATAAAAGTCATTTGAGGTTTTGGGGGCACTTATGTCAGTTACAAAATCGTGTTTTTATGTCGGTCAATACAAAAATATCTCCCAAAACCTTTATAAAATAATAAAAGTCATTTGATGTTTCCCGGGTGCTTATGTTGGTTACAAAATAGGGTTATTTATGTCGGCCAATAGAAAAAAATAACTCCTCGCACCCTTAGAAAATAATAAAAGTTATTTGAGGTTTAAGGGGCGCTTATGTCAGTTACAAAATATGTTTTTTTATGTCATCCAATAGAAAAAAATATATCCTGGCACCTTTAAAAAATCATAAAAGTTGTTTGATTTTTAGGGGGTGCTTCTATCGGTCAATAGGAAAAAATAGCACCCGATGCCTTTAGAAAATCATAAAAGTCATTTGATGTTTCAGGGGTGCTTATGTCAGTTACAAAATAGGGTGTTTTATGTCGATCAATAGAAAAAATAGCTCTCGGCACCTTTATAAAATAATAAAAGTGCTTTGAGGTTTCGGGAGTGCTTATATTGGTTACAAAATAGGGTTTTTTATGTCGGCCAATAGAAAAAGATAACTCCTGGGGCTTTTATAAAATAATAAAAGTCATTTGAGATTTTAGGGGTGCTTATGTCAGTTACAAAATATGGTTTTTTATGTCTGCCAATAGAAAAAAAAAATCTTGGTGCCCTCATAAAATAATAAAAGTCATTTGAGGTTTCAGGGGCACTTATGTCGGTTACAAAATAATGTTTTATATGTCATCCAATAGAAAACAATATCGCCTGGCACTTTTATAAAATCATAAAAATTGTTTGATGCTTCGGGGGTGCTTATGTCGGTTATAAAATAAAGTTTTTTATGTCAGTCAATAGAAAAAAAGAGCTCCCAGTGCCTTTATAAATAATAAAATTCATTGGAGGTTTCAGGGGTGCTTATGTTAGTTACAAATAGGGGTTTTTATGTTGGCCAATAGAAAAAAATAAGTCCCGAGGCCTTCATAAAATAATAATAGTCATTTGAGGTTTTGGGGGCGCTTATGTCGGTTACAAAATAGGGTTGTTTATGTCTGCCAATAGAAAAAAAAAACTCCCGATGCCCTTAAAAAATAATAAGAGTCGTTTGAGGTTTCGAGGGCGCTTATGTTGGTTACAAAATAGGGTATTTTTATGTCAGCGAATAGAAAAAAAATATCTTGGCGTCTTTATAAAATAATAAAAGTCATTTGAGGTTTTAGGGGTGATTATGTCAATTATAAAATAGGGTTTTTTATGTTGGCCAATAGAAAAAAATAACTCTCAGTGCCATTATAAAATAATAAAAGTCATTTGAGTTTTCGGGGGCACTTATGTTGGTTACAAAATAGGGTTTTTAATGTCCGCCAATAGAAAAAAATAACAAAGAGGATGGAGGATCTTCACCTAAACACAAAACACACATATATTCATGAATGTCATTAATTACCGCCAATTTCTCCTGTCTTGTACCTCCACACACAGGTCAGCTATATATGTCTCTAACATTGGAATTCCGCATGCTTTGTTGGACTCTTTTTCTGTTCGATTGGAGCATAATTCGATCATCTTGTAATGCGTTGTGAGGATCTGCAAAGATTGCAGAGGATGTGCCTCATCATTGGGTTTTAGTCAAGTGCACGAGGATTGGATTTCGGTGATACCCAATTGAATACTTGTTTTGTTGGAATGTGAAAGGGATTGCTGAGGAACCCACAATTATCTAAGTTGGAATTTTGAATCCTCCGGGACTACTTAAGTCTCTCGTGGATTTTGCATCTCTCAGAAGTATAATGGAGATATAAAGGGGGGGATTTTGAAGGGGACGTGAGTGTGATGGTAGTTATAGATAGGAGTCTGAGTTTGATTTGAAGTTGTAGCTACTCTGGCAGCATTTTTTTAATGTTCTATAGAGATCCCAGAGGTGGGGACTCGCACCATTCTGAATTGGATTTGTGGCTGATACGTTGTAGGGCGCACTCTAATTTGACTTGCTGTTATTAATGCAGAGAAGAAATTGAATTGAGATGCTATTGTGAATTGTCACCAATATGGAATTCATATTGAAAAAACTAATAGCAATTGGGACGGGTTTGTCTACAGACAATCTCGATGGGGTGTCACTCACTCACTCATGGGCAGTGTGCAGCCGCCTTGGAATTTCGCGTGGTCAAATTGTTGTTGTTATAGATCCTCCTTACAGAGCCTTCGAATTCTTCAATCAATTGCAGAATCGCGTAGATTTTCTACCCAATTTTTGACAACAATGTTGCTCCGTAGCTCCTCAGCACCGATACTGGGATCCTTGATCCCTCATCCAGATAATATGAGGGAAAATATAGGGAAAGCAATTACCTTGTCAGAAAATGCCAATCGGTTTTGTTTCCACAGTACATATTCTCACTCTTACTTGCACTCTAGCTATAACACCAGCCCTGCCAACAATGAAAAAGAAGTGAACTCCTTGTCCAATTTCAGGAGAGTTCAATCGGAAGGCAACCTGGAGAGCTTGGTCAACCTAGAATCCCCTGTTCTAGCAGATGGCTCTGCTGAAACGTTTGATGATTTTAATCTCACTTCATTAAACAAGCTGTTCAAAATGCCAAAAATGTTAATGGAGATGAAAACAAACAAGCTGTTGAAATGGCTCCAATCTAGTTGAAATTAGACCAGAACAAGATGTTGAAAATAATTGCAATGGAAATGCAAATGAAGCAGAAAAGTCTATTCAAAACGTTTTGGCAGAAAATGTTGTTGAAGCTGGGGCAACTGATAATACAATTAAAAAGAAAACGAAACTTCACAAGAGGATAGTTTTTGTCAGGGGTATACCTTATAAGATGAAGGAAGATGAAATACGCCAGCGTTTTAGGGACTGTGGTGGGTTTCCTTATGCGCCAAATTTTAACCGAGCTTAAAGAAGTGCTTAAAAAAAGGGTAGCAGTCGTTGCTGTGTTAAAATAAATTTAAAGGAGAGACTGCATTGAATAGAAGAACAAAAGGAGAGTGTTTTTGCAATGGCTCAGGCACTCAGATCTCGAATGATTCCGGCCATTTTCAAGACGAAACTTGCACCTTGTGCAAATTTGAGTTCGACATCCTCCAAGCGATCTTTTGCTTCTGCAACAGAGCACGACGATGCCTTTGAAACTGAGAAGTGGAAAAAAATAACTATCACAGGAATAATCACATGCACTACTTTGGGAATCTATGACCTATCTGGTGAACACGAACATTTTGATGAGCCTCCACCTTACCCTTACTTGCATATCCGGAACAAAGAATTTCCATGGGCACAAGGAATCGGAAATGGCTACTCAATGGACTCTGCTATACCAGCTTACCAGCAGGTAGAATGTACTTTGTCAGTATGTATAATAACTGCGCAGAATCTGAAGCATTTCACTGAGAAGAAGTCACATTTTGGAGGCAGAAACAGAGTTTTCTTATTTACTTTCCATGCGTTAAGATTTATCGTTTCAATCCTAGTCTGCAGAAACCCATCATTGTTAATCTAGGTTAGTTGTGCTTTCTTGTATGCATTTCATTTTATTGGCTTAGATTAACCCTAAGGAATGCTTATTTTCTTTACAATATGTTTGAATGCATGAGTATACGTATAGTGTCCAATAATCTTGGTATATTAACAGTAGTACTATTAATATCAATGTTTTTATTAGTATCATTATTATAATTATAATTATTATTATTATCATTATTGTTATTATTACAATAATAATAATAATAATAATAATAATAATTGTTACTATTATTATTATTTCAAAAGTATAGTTGCTAAATAAAATTGGGGATTTAGAATAATGTTGTCATTATTTATTTGATTAAAAGAAAATCGTTGTGATTACATATATTATGGTTAATGAAATTTAATTTAGATTGACATCGATTTTAATATGGGTTCTTCATTTTGTTAAGACAATGGATTAAAGATTAGGTATATGATTATTGTATTGGAAATTTGATTAAAGGTAATAGATAATTGGTTAGTGTGAATTGAATGGTCAAGTGTTACTTGTCGAGGGTTCATTTCCAGAGGCCAAGGTTGTTGTGTTCGACTTCATGTAATGTGTTGATAAGTGTCCTGAGTTATTGAAGTCATGTCACCTTTTGTCATGTCTAAGGAATTTGGTTATGGCATTGTGAAAGAATGTAAATGTTCCAAATGCATCATGATGTGTAGAAAGGCTCTTCATGAATGTTGTGATTTATCTATTTATTTGTTTGGGATGTTGTGTTGGATTAGGCAATGGGGAGACGTCAGTATTCATGAAAAAGTATTTTTCCTATGAGTTACTTCATTGGAAGCCATGGAAAATGAATTAAGAGTATGTCCTTGTAATTGAGATGATATGCAAGAAGGTAAATGCCTTGCATTATTACATGTATATGTTCATATCAGAATAATGGTTATACAAGATGGTTAATGCCTTGCATGGTTTATGTATCATCGTCGTCATGATGATGTTTGCTATGTTTGTTGAGTAGGGTCTTCTAGATGCAGGTAGGGGAGTGGCTTTCAACGTGGGGCCGGCGCCCAAAGAGGTAGTCAGGATAACCCGTTGGAAGTAGATTAGTCAAGTGATAACCTAAATAATGAATTAGGGGGTTGGGTAGTTAAGCACACTAAACAAGATAAGTGGATGCCTCACTCATGGCTCAAGTGATTGTTTAGGCTTGAGATGAGATGAGAAGGCCTGGAATGGCAAGATCAACTACCTTGTCCTCATGAAAGGTATGTTGTTTCCGCATGAGCATTGTATGGGGGCCGGGAGTCGGGAGAGGCTACCAGGACAACCCAAGATGGGGGCCGGGGCCTAGGAAGGCTTACCAGGACAACCCATGACAAGCCATGTGATGACACTTCTCCCTATTGCAGCCTAGCATTCCCTAGTTGTACTCTCCCCATTCGTTATGTGTTGCCTCTAGAAGCTATGTTAAGTTCTGTTGTGTTGTTTATGTTATTGCCATGTGTTGTATTGGCATTTGGTCGTCCTTTGTTCATGTTAGTCTTGTCTACCTAACTGTTATTGTTTGGGACCTCATGTTAACTCCTAGCTCGGGGGGTGGACCTTAGGGTTCCACATGGTCGGGTGGAAGAGCTATTTTATCCATTGGTTATTCTTTGTCGAAGTTCATCTACAGAAAAGATTTACCCCAGTTTTTAGACAGTTGTACTTGTACCAATGATGAAGATGTATGTGTAATCTTGTACCAGATTTGTGTAACAGATCAATCATTATGTATGTGATTCTGATGTAATCTGAAAATGGCTCAAAAACACGAACTCCTCCACTGATGCGTGCATTTAGACCTCTAATAAAATGTTGAACTAACATGGCCTCATCGTTTCCAATGCCTGCATACTGCTTGAGTTCATAAAACCTGCGCTCGTACTGCTCTACTGTCATGGTCATTTGTCTCAACCCATGGAACTCATCCACTCGTCATTGCCTCTAGTGGTCTGATAAGAATAGAGCTCTGAAACTATCTAGAAATAGTTCCCAAGACACTGTGGCAATATCTAGATGCAACTTCTGTTCCTCTAGTCACCACCATGTAGAGGCGAAACCTCTGAGATGCATGATGGTGCATCTTGCCTTAGTGTTGCTACCATAAGGGTGCATGGCAAAACACCTTTCCAGATCAATTAGCCATGTCTCTACTTCCATACCACTACCAGATCCGTCAAAAGTAGGAGGACGGGCTCTCATAAGGTCTCTCATATGACCTGCAAGAATAGCTTCTTGTTCAGCTGAAATTTCCCTCCTTCTAGGAGATCGTTCCCTTTCTATCACTTCTGGTTGATCCATCTCCTGCCTAGGACCAAGATGAGTAAGAACCTCCTCAAGTAGCTGGCGTAGTTGAGCACCCTCTGGCTGACCTTGATTCTCTTGATTCTCGCCCCCACCTTCTTGTGCACTCACATGAGGGGAACTGGGAGGAGGGCTATTATCAACACCTATCCCACGACCCCTACCTCATCCACGTCCTTGACCTCGTACCCTAGGCATCTTTCTGTATAACTTACCCAAGCACAACTTTAGGTTGCTAGGCGAGGACTACGGACAAATATATTTTTAGAGCTTAAGCAACTAGTGTCGCTAAATGGGCAAATATAAAACCAGACTACCCAGTGTTAGAAACTTGGCTCTGATACCAGATGTAACGCCTGCCTTGTACACCTTAAAGAAATACACTCTTATGCTATATGAAATAGGAAATTTTTTTTTTAAATGATTAAGTTATCAAAGAAATGTTAACATAACTAATTACGACATATTCTCTAAGGACACAAGGCTGCATTACTTTACAAACCAACTAACATAATTTAACATTCATCAGTAACTGATCTAAATCCAATGCATAATTGAATAACTGTTTCAAATTCATTGCATGTCGACAATAATGTAATACAATCTACATACATAACTGAAATGCTTTCCTTACTCATAAGTACATCAAGACATCATTACATTGCCATTTTCAGACTATATCAGAATTACATACACAATGAATGTTCTGTTACACAAATCTGGTACAAGATTATACACATACATCTTCATCAACTGGTACAAGTACAATTGTCTGAAAACTAGAATAAATCTTTTCTGCATAAGAACTTCGACAAAGCATAACCAATGGATAATAAAGCTCTTCCACCCAACCATGTGGAACCCTAAGGTCCACCCCCTGAGCTAGGAGTTAACATGAGGTCCCAGACAATGACAGTCAGGCAGACAAAAGATAACTAAGAACAACGGACAACCAAACGCCAATACAACACATGGCAATAACAACACAACACAACTTAACTGAACTTCCAGAGGCAACACATAACGAATGGGGAGAGTACAACTAGGGAATGCTAGGCTGTAGTAGGGAGAAGTGTCATCACATGGCTTGTCATGGGTTGTCCTGGGAAGCCTTCCTAGGCCCTGGCCCCCTATCTTGGGTTGTCCTGGTAGCCTCTCCCGACTCCCGGCCCCCATACAACGCTCATGCGGAATCAACATACCCTTCATGAGGACAAGGTAGTTGATCTTGCCATTCCAGGCCTTCTCATCTCATCTCAAGCCTAAACAAGCACTTGAGCCATGAGTGAGGCATTCACTTATCTTGTTTAGTGTGCCTAACTACCCAACCCTCAAATTCATTATTTAGGTTATCACTGAGTTATCAAACTCCCATATGGGTTGTCCTGGACGCCACTTTTGGGCTCCGGCCCCCATTGAGAGCCACTCCCCTACCTGCATCTAGTAGACCCTACTCAACAACATAGCAAACATCATCATGAAAATGATGATACATGAACCATGCAAGGCATTAACCATCTTGCATAACCATTATTCTG
The DNA here is from genome assembly GCA_027924645.1 of Cunninghamia lanceolata. Taxonomy (NCBI): domain Eukaryota; kingdom Viridiplantae; phylum Streptophyta; class Pinopsida; order Cupressales; family Cupressaceae; genus Cunninghamia; species Cunninghamia lanceolata. The sequence continues at coordinate 14,705,444 of BSBN01000112.1, read as the reverse complement.
ATATGAACATATATATGTAATGATGCAAGGCATTCACCTTCTTGCATATCGTCTCAATTACAAGGACATACTCTTAATACATTTTCCATGGCTTCCAATGAAGTAACTCATAAGAAAAATACTTTTTCATGAATACCGACATCTCCCCATTGTCTAATCCAACACAACATCCCAAACAAATAAATAAATCACAACATTCATGAAGAGCCTTTCTACACATCAAGATGCATTCAGAATATTTACATTCTTCCACTACACCACAACCAAATTCCTTATACATGACAAAAGGCGACATGACTTCAATAACTCAGGACACTTATCAACACATTACATGAAGTTGAGACACAACAACCTTGGCCTCTGGAAATGAACCCTTGACAACCTAGACTGGTTCATAAACATTCCACTCACATTATACAATTCCAAATCACAATATGCTAACCAACTCAAAAATTGTAAAATAGTATAGGTCCATTATTTAACTCCAATATGTAAATGTACTTTAGTTTATGTCTACTTATATATCTATTTCCAATCTATTTAACCTATTTAACTTTTACATAAACACATATAGTTAAAACATAACTAAGTAAATACACTTATTTACCCATTATTTTATCAACTTTCATCGAAATTTTACAAATTCCAACAATAAAAATCAATATTTATTCCAATGACATAATTATTAACTTATTCCTAAAGCTTGATTATTTGACAATGCTTAATCCATTATCTTAACAAAATGAAGAAACCATATTAAAACCAATGTCAATCTAAATTAAATTTCATTAACCATAATATATGTAATCACAACGATTTTCTTTTAATAAATAATGGCAACATTATTCTAAATTCCCAATTTTATTTGGCTTTTAAACAGTCAACTATACTTTTGAAATAATAATAATAATAATATTAATAATAGTAACAATAATTATTATTATTATTATTGTAATAATAACAATAATGATAATAATAATAATTATAATTATAATAATGATACTAATAATAACATTGATATTAATAGTATTACTATTAATACACTCATGCATTCAAACACATTGTAAAGAAAATAAACATTCCTTAGGGTTAATCTAAGCCAATCAAATGAAATGCATACAAGAAAGCATGACTAACCTAGATTAACAATGACGGGTTTTTGCAGACCAGAATTGAAATGATAAATCTTAATACACAGAAAGTAAATAAGAAAACTCTGTTTCTGCCTCCTAAATGTGACTTAATCGTGTGATAATTGGTTTTTTGATTCACAACAAAATAGGATCTAACTTTTCATTTAAAAAATTGGCTAAAAGAATGAAATGAAAAGAAGTAAAGAAAGTTTAATTATATAAGAGCTTTTGGAGAAAACCTATATCTAATGCTATATCTTCTATTTCAATAGCCTTTCATAAGTTAAGGGAGGGTTTTTTCTTATGGTAGTTATATATATTGCACCAGTAGCTGCGGTTCAGATGTTTTAGAGTCTTGGATTCTCCATAACATAGAACGTTTGCCCTAAGAAGAGTAAAACGTACACTGGATAATAGACACAGATAACACCTACTAGTTATCAAGTATTATAAATACATACTCCTGTGCATTCACGGATGCCATGCCCATCAGAAGGTCCTTCCAGAGCCCGTGGCTAAGGTTCTTTCTTCAGTGTTGCTGTTCTCAAGGTCGGTTCTCATGATTTTCTCAGATCAGTGTGATTCGGTCAGGATATCGAACCTTCAATGCAAGCAGCAGTTAAAAAAAAGTCTCCACAGAGTAAAAGCCTCAGTAAATATTTGCAAACTCGGAGCTTTTCATGAAGGTCTCAAGCCGATCCTCCAAGCCAGCATTGTCTTCCAAACTCAATGACACAGAACGCTTAAACATGGGCTCTAGCACGAAGGTAATCCGCAAGATTACGCCCAAAGTTCCCAAGGAAAATCTGGCAGCTTTCAAATCTTCGTCGCTTTCCGTAAACTAAATAACTCTAGCATACCCTTGGGAAGCAGGTGCAGGGACGACGAGTCTCAGCCCGACAACATATTCATTGATAGTAGAACCTTTCCCAACCAGGCTGCTGCCGTGGCCTCCCGTGCTCATAGATCCAGCCACCAGCTCTTTTTCGTTGGGGGGAAACACAGATTTAGAGGCTTTGCAAGGAGAATTGTCTTCCCACACCCCCTGGTTGTTGTACAGACTGCATTCTGAACCGTTGCATTCTACAGTGGGAGAAGGAATGCTGCAGGCCAGAACTTGTATTTTTACCACTTGTACAGAAAGTAGAACGAGACACAAAAACCATGTTTTCACAAGAGGAGACGTATCGCCCTTATTGTAGAAGTTGTGTCACTAATGGTTGTGACTTTCATAAAGGAACGGCTAACTCCTATGAAAAACTACGGCCAAGCTAGGAACAACTATGGTTTAAACCAGCACTCTCAACCCTAACAATAAAACTCCCATCCTATTACTGGCAAAAATTACTGCTGCTAACTCAGGGAATGAAATATCTATCAAACCTGCACTGGTTGTGGAGTATTTTAAGAAGACATTGATCAGGAATATGGAGTGACCTGCATGAGGGAGGTCCTTCTATGGAGTGCCCAGCTAAAGATGACTGTCAAAAGGAATTAATCCAGGTAATTTGAATCAGAAAATAGTCACTAAACCCAGCGATTTGATATGCTTGGCTGAGCTTATTAACCAACAACCAATTATCATTTAGGGTTTGGGTGCAACAATGATGGTTTAGACAACCTGATTGTTGACGGATGACACAATGTATTTCATGAGATTGTTGGAATATGCTTAACTATCAGAGATCGAGACAACATAGGAATGGCGATTACATCGTGCTGGCTTTTAAATGTGATTTACAGATTCAGATTTCCACAATCCATTGTCTATATCTGTTCTCTTTAAAATAAGACTAGGGTTCAATGCCATTAACTATCCGGCTATGTATGCACAGTCCTAACGCTATATGCTCAATGGTTTTATTTAAGAAAAATGCCATTTAATGAAATTCGATAATAGCAAGAAAAACAAATCAGAATACAAACTGATTGCAGGTTATGGTATATCATAAAGCGGATATTCAACCAACAAACCATTTGGAAGGAAATAAACAACAACAACATTTGTAGATTCATAATAAAATTTAGAGATTCAGCATCCGGTGGAACCTGGCTGCGATGTCAATTTGACAATATCGTTCCAACTGCTGCAGTCCAAGCTTTTCCTTGTCTTCTTTCCTGACCTTCTACCTGCAATTCCCCCCTCTTTGCCTCTACAAGCTTTTCTTTTATAACACAGTCCCTTCCATGTTCCAAGGAACTCGGCACGCGATCCCATGCATCTCCCTCCTCAAGATATACTTTTATTTAATTTAATGATCCCAAAAAGGTTACTTTTTAAATATTAACACACAATTCCGACAACATTTAATTACTTTATAGCCGACCAAGCATATTTTATTTAATAAAGTTATAACATTACAACAATCTATAATAGTACAACTATATATTAATTTATTTTATTATTTTAGTTGTAAATCACAAATTACGACATACTTACAACTATCTTATTTATTTAAATATTTATTGTAAATAATATTATATTAAATAATACAAAATTTCTTACAATCTTTATTTAACAACTATACTTCTAATAAAATAATAATTTATTTACAACAATAATTAACAACTATCGACTCAATATTATCAACATTATACTTTCCGTAATATGATTCTATTTAATGCACAACGACACCTTGCACACTTAGACACTTTCTAACCTAGTTAGACTCCAAGGTGCAATATTACTTGTCCACAAATCATGATCAAATGACAGACAATGACCAAAAGGATAAACTGACAATCAGACCACACTGACATGGGACCTCACATTAACTCCAAACAACTAATCCATTGGCGAAGGCACGCTCAGACCTGTAATCAGGTGGAGTCGATGCCTAGTACCTGCATTCCTGCAACAACGCACGGTTAAGCATAACAAAATATATATATACAAACATGAAGTCATGCACACAGTGAATAGAAATCGCAGCATGACAGGGTACTCTGACACGAGTAATGCGACACTGTTCTGTTCACATACATCCACAATTAAATATTTAGTTGTCTACAAGAACATAGAACAATCAATAACAATACGATCTAATAAAACAATCATTGTTAAAGCATCATAACCCTGATTAAATATCACATTAAACTCAGAAATAACATTAATCCATTATATCACATATGTCCATCCAACTATGAAACATAAAATATCAATAATCCAATATCATCAATCGTCATCCTAGAAATAGGTCCATAAACAACTCAACGTAGTAACAAACAATCCATGTCATGATATCTAATCCTACTAGGAATACTATCAGTCTGACGGAAGTAAGGTGAGGGGCACTACATTTACTATTTTATAAATGCACTGGGAGCTATTTTTTTCTTTTGGCCGACATAAAGAACCTTATTTTGTAACTGGCATAAGCACCCCCAAAAACCTCAAATGACTTTAATTATTTTATAAAGGTGCTGAGAGCTATTTTTTCTATTGGCCAACATAAAACCCCCTATTTCCTAATCGACATAAGAGACCCCGAAACCTTAAACAAATTTTATTATTTTATAAAGGCATTAGGAGTTATTCATTTCTATTGGCCAACATAAAAAAACCCTATTTTGTAACTTACATAAGAGTCCCCGAAAGCTCAAATGACTTTTATTATTTTATAAAGGCGCTGGGATTTATTTTTTTCTATTGGCTGACATAAAAAACCCTATTTTGTAATTGACATAAACACCATGAAACCTCAAATGACTTTTATTATTTTATAAAGGTAATGAGAGTTATTATTTTCTACTGGCTAATATAAAAAACCCTTTTTTGTAACTAACATAAGTGCCCCCGAAACCTCAAACAATTTTTATTATTTTATAAAGGCGTCGGGAGTTATTTTTTTCCTATTGGCAAAAATAAAAATCCCTATTTTGTAATTGACATAAGTGACCCCAAAACATCAAATTACAATTAGTATTTTATAAAGGCATTGAGAGTTATTTATTTTCTATTGGCTGAAAAAGAAAACCCTATTTTGTAACTAACATAAGCGCCCCAAAAACCTCAAACGAATTTTATTATTTTATAAAGACATGGGGAGTTTTTTTTTTCTATTGGTCCACATAAAAAACCCTATTTTGTAGCTGACATAAGTGCCCCCAAAATGTCAAATGACTTTTATTATTTTATAAAGGCGCCGAGAGTTATTTTTTTTCTATTGGCCGACATAAAAAACACTATTTTGTAATCAACATAGGCACCCTCGAAACCTCAAATGACTTTGATTATTTTATAAAGGGACTAGGAGTTATTTTTATCTATTGGTCAACATAAAAAACCCTATTTTCTAACTGACATAAGTGCCTCTAAAACCTCAAACAACTTTTATTATTTTACAAAGGCATCCGGAGCTATTTTTTTCTATTGGCTGACATAAAAAACCCTATTTTGTAACTGACATAAGCACCATCGAAACTTCAAATGACTTTTATTATTTTATAAAGGCATCGGGAGCTATTTTTTTCTATTGGCCCACATAAAAAGCCCTATTTTGTAACAGACATAAGTGCCCCCGAAACCTCAAAGGACTTTTATTATTTTATAATGGCATCAAGAGTTACTTTTTTTCTATTGACCGACATAAAAAATCCTATTTTATAACTGACATAAGCGCCCCAAAAACCTCGAACGACATTTATTATTTTATAAAGGCACTGGGATTTATTTTTTTTGTTTGGTTGACATTAAAAAACCCTATTTTGTAACTAACATAAGCACCCCTAAAACATCGAACAACTTTTATTATATTATAAAGGCACTGGGAGCTATTTTTTTTCTATTGGTCGACATAAAACCTCTATTTTGTAACCGACATAAGTGTCCCAAAACCTCAAACGACTTTTATTTATTTTATAAAGGTACTGGGAGCTATTTTCTTCTATTGGTCAACATAAAAAATCCTATTTTGTAACAGACATAGGCGCCCCCGAAACCTCAAATGACATTTATTATTTTATAAAGGTTCTGAGAGTTATTTTTTTCTATTGGTGGACGTAAAATCCCAATTTTATAACCGACATATGTGGCCCTAGAACATTAAATCACTTTTATTATTTTATAAAAGAACTGGGAGCTATTTTTTTTTCTATTAGCCGAGATTAAAAAACCCTATTTTCTAATCAACTTAAGCACCCCTGAAACCTCAAATGACTTTTATTATTTTATAAAGGCATTGGGAACTATTTTTTTCTATTGGCCGACATAAAAAACCCTATTTTGTAATCAATATAAGTGCCCCTAAAACCTCAAATGACTTCTATTAATTTATAGAGGCACCGGGAGTTATATTTTTTCTATTGCCAGATACAAAATATCCTATTTTGTAATAGACATAAACGCCCTTGAAAACTCAAATGACTTTTATTATTTTATAAAGGAGCCAGGAGTTATTTTTTTCTATTGGCCAACATAAAAATCCCTATTTTGTAACCGACATAAATGACCCCAAAACCTCAAATTAATTTTATTATTTTATAAAGGCATCGAGAGTTATTTTTTTCTATTGACCAACATAAAAAACCCTATTTAGTAACTGACATGAGCGGCCCCAAACCTCAAACAACTTTTATTATTTTAGAAAGGCATGTAGAGTTTTTTTTATATTGGTAGACATAAAAAAACCCTACTTTGTAACCAACATAAGTGCCCCCGAAACGTCAAATGACATTTATTATATTATAAACGGGCCAAGAGTTTTTTGTTTTTATTCGCCGACATAAAAAACACTATTTTGTAATCAACATAAGTACCCCTGAAACCTCAAATGACTTTTATTATTTTATAAAGGCATCGGGAGTTATGTTTTTTCTATTGGTCGACATAAAAATCCCTATTTTGTAACTAACATAAATGCCTCCAAAACCTCAAACGACTTTTATTATTTTATAAAGGCGCTAAGAGTTTTTTTTTTCTATTGGGGGACATAGAAAACTCTATTTTGTAACTAACATAAGCACCCCCGAAACCTCAAATGACTTTTATTATTTTCTAAAGGCACCAGAAACTTTATTTTTTTCTATTGGTCGACATAAAAAATCCTATTTTCTAACCGACATTAGCACTCCCGAAACCTCAAACAACTTTTATTTTTTTATAAAGGTGTCAGGAGCTATTTTTTTCTATTGGCCAACATAAATAAAATTATTTTGCAACTGGCATAAGTGCCCCCGAAAATTCAAAAAAAATTTATTATTTTATAAAGGTGTCATGAGCTATTTTTTTCTATTGGCCGACATAAAAAACCCTATTTTGTAATAGACATAAGTGCAGATGAAACCTCAAAGGACTTTTATTATTTTATAATGGCATCGAGAGTTATTTTTTTCTATTGGCCGACATAAAAAACCCTATTTTGTAACCGACATAAGTGCCTCTAAACCATCAAACGAGTTTTACTATTTTATAAATGCACTGGGAGTTATTATTTTTTCTATTGGTCGACATAAAAAACCCTATTTTGTAATCACCATAAGGGCCCCCAAAATCTAAAAAAACTTTTATTATTTTATAAAGGTACCAAGAGTTACTTTTTTCTATTGGCCGACATAAAAAACCTTAATTTATAACTGACATATGCGCCCCCGATACCTCGAATGACTTTTATTATTTTATAAAGGCATTGGGATTTATTTTTCTATTGGCCGACATAAAAAACCCTATTTTGTAACCAACACAAGTGCCCCCGAAACTGCAAATGACTTTTATTATTTTATAAAGGGGATTAGACTTATTTTTTTCCTATTGGCTGACATAGAAAACCCTATTTTGTAACCAATATAAGCGCTCTCGAAAACTCAAATGACTCTTATTATTTTATAAATGCACTAGGAGCTATTTTTTTCTTTTCTCTGACATAAAAAACCCTATTTTGTAACTGACATAAGCACCTCCAAAACCTCAAACGAATTTTATTATTTTATAAAATTGCTGAGAGCTATTTTTAAATATTGGCTGACATAAAAAGACCTATTTTTTAACCAACATGAGAACCTTTGAAACCTCAAACGAATTTAATTATTTTATAAAGGCGCTGGAAGTTATTCATTTCTATTGGCTGACATAAGAAACCCTATTTTGTAACTAATATAAGTGTCCCTGAAAGCTAAAATGACTTTTATTATTTTATAAAGGTGCTGGGAGTTATTTTTGTCTATTGGCCGACATAAAAAACCCTATTTTGTAATTGACATAAGCGCCCCCAAACCTCAAATGACTTTTATTATTTTATAAAGGCCTCGGAAGTTATTTATTTTCTATTGGCTAACATAAAAACCCTATTTTGGAACTGACATAAGTGCCCCTGAAACCTCAAATGACTTTTATTGTTTTATAAAGGCGTCAAGAGTTATTTATTTTCTATTGGCCGACATTAAAACCCCTATTTTGTAGCTGACGTAAATGCCCTTAAAACCTCAAATAACTTTCATTATTTTATAAAGGCACCAGGAGCTATTGTTTTCTATTGTCCGACATAAAAAACCCTATTTTGTAACTGACATAAGGGCCCCCAAAATCTTAGATGAGTTTTATTATTTTATAAAGGCGCTAGGAGATATTTTTTTTATTGGTTGACATAAAAAACCCTATTTTATAACATATGTGCCCCTGATACCTCGAACGACTTTTATTATTTTAGAAAGGCATTAGGATTTATTTTTTCTATTGGTCGACATAAAAAAATGTATTTTGTAACCAACATAAGTGCCCCTGAAAATGTAAACGACTTTTATTATTTTATAAAGTGGCTGAGAGTTATTTTTTTCTATTCGCCGACATAGAAAACCCTATTTTGTAACTGACATAAGTGCCCCTGAAACCTCAAATGACTTTTATTATTTTACAAATGCACTGGGAGCTATTTTTTTTTTGGCCAACATAAAAAACCCTATTTTGTAACCGACATAAGCACCTCTAAAACCTCAAATGAATTTTATTATTTTATAAAAGCACCAAGAGCTATTTTTTTCTATTGGTCAAAATAAAAAGCCCTATTTTGTAAATGACATAAGCACCTTCGAAACCTCAATTGAATTTTATTGTTTTATAAAGGCGCCGGAAGTTATTCATTTCTATTTGCCGACATAACAAACCCTATTTTGTAACTGACATAAGCACCCCCAAACCTCAAATGACTTTTATTATTTTATAAAGGCATTGGGAGTTATTTATTTTCTATTGGGTGACATAAAAAACCCTATTTTGTAACCAACATAAGTGCCCTTGAAACCTCGAACGACTTTTATTACTTTATAAAGGCGTCAGAATTTAGTTTTTCTATTGGCCGACATAAAAAAACCCTATTTTGTAACCAACATAAGTGCCCCTGAAACCTCAAATGACATTTATTATTTTATAAAGGCACTGAGAGTTATTTTTTTCTGTTTGCTGACATAGAAAACCCTACTTTGTAACAGACATAAGTGCCCCCGAAACCTCAAATGACTTTTATTATTTTATAAATGCACTGGGAGCTATTTTTTTCTTTTGGCCAACATAATGAACCTTATTTTGTAACTGGCATAAGCGCCCCCAAAACCTCAAATGACTTTAATTATTTTATAAAGGTGCCAAGAGCTATTTTTTCTATTGGCCAACATAAAACCCCCTATTTCCTAACCGACATAAGTGACCCCGAAACCTTAAACAAATTTTATTATTTGATAAAGGCATCAGGAGTTATTCATTTCTATTGGCCGACATAAAAACCCTATTTTGTAACTTACATAAGCATTCCCGAAAGCTCAAATGACTTTTATTAGTTTATAAAGGCGCCGAGATTTATTTTTTTCTATTGGCTGACATAAAAAACCCTATTTTGTAACTGACATAAACGCCATGAAACCTCAAATGACTTTTATTATTTTATAAAGGCAATGAGAGTGATTATTTTCTATTGGCTGATATAAAAAACCCTTTTTTGTAATGACACAAGCGCCCTCGAAACCTCAAATAACTTTTATAATTTTATAAAGGCGTCGGGAGTTATTTTTTTCCTATTGCCAAAAATAAAAATCCCTATTTTGTAATTGACATAAGTGACCCCAAACCCTCAAATGACTATTAGTATTTTATAAAGGCATTAGGAGTTATTTATTTTCTATTGGCAAACAAAGAAAACCCTATTTTGTAACTGACATAACTGCCCCAAAAACCTCAAACAAATTTTATTATTTTATAAAGACACCAGGAGTTTTTTTTTTTCTATTGGTTGACATAAAAAACCCTATTTTGTAATTGACATAAGTGCCCCCAAAACGTCAAATGACTTTTATTATTTTATAAAGGCGCCGAGAGTTATTTTTTTTTCTATTGGCTAACATAATAAACACTAATTTGTAACCAACATAAGCACCCTCGGAACCTCAAATGACTTTTATTATTTTATAAAGGCACTAGGAGTTATTTTTATCTATTGGTCAACATTAAAAACCCTATTTTATAACTGATATAAGCGCCCCCAAAACCTCAAACAAATTTTATTATTTTATAAAGGCGTCGGGAGCTAATTTTTTCTTTTGGTTGACATAAAAAACCCTATTTTGCAACTGACATAAGCACCCCCGAAACTTCAAATGACTTTTATTATTTTATAAAGGCGTTGGGAGCTTTTTTTCTCTATTGGCCCACATAAAAAATGTTATTTTGTAACAGACATAAGTGCCCCTGAAACCTCAAAGGACTTTTATTATTTTATAATGGCATTAGGAGTTACTTTTTTTCTATTGGCCGACATAAAATACCCTATTTTATAACTGACATAAGCACCCCAAAAACCATGAATGACTTTTATTATTTTACAAAGGCACTGGGATTTATTTTTTTCATTTGGTTGACATAAAAAAACCCTAGCTTGTAACTGACATAAGCACCCCTGAAACATTGAACAACTTTTATTATTTTCTAAAGGCACCGAGAGCTATATTTTTTCTATTGGCTGACATAAAACCTCTATTTTGTAACTGACATAAGCACCTCGAAACCTCAAATGACTTTTATTTATTTTATAAAGGTACTGGGAGCTATTTTCTTCTATTGGTCAACATAAAAAACCCTATTTTGTAACTGACATAGGCACCCCCAAAACCTCAAATGAATTTATTATTTTATAAAGGCACTGAGAGTTATTTTTTTCTATTGGTGGACATAAAATCCCTATTTTGTAACTGACATAAGCACCCCTGGAATGTTAAATCACTTTTATTATATTATAAAGGAACCGGGAGCTCTTTTTTTCTATTAGCTGAGATAAAAAAACCCTATTTTCTAATCGACTTAATCACCCCTGAAACCTCAAATGACTTTCATTGTTTTATAAAGGCACCGGGAGCTATTTTTTTCTATTCGCTGACACAAACAACCCTATTTTTTAATTGATATAAGTGCCCCTGAAACCTTAAATGACTTTTGTTAATTTATAGAGGCACTGGGAGTTATTTATTTTCTATTGGACGATATAAAATACCCTATTTTATAATAGACATAAACGCCCTGAAAACTCAAATGACTTTTATTATTTTATAAAGGCCCCGGGAGTTTTTTTTCTATTGGCCAACATAAAAATCCCTATTTTGTAACCGACATAAGTGACCCCAAAACCTCAAATGAATTTTACTATTTTATAAAGGCATCGAGAGTTATTTTTTTTCTATTGGCCAACATCAAAACCCTATTTTGTAATTGACATAAGTGGCCCCATAACCTCAAACCACTTTTATTATATTAGAAAGGCGCATAGAGTTATTTTTTTTTCTATTGGAAGACAAAAAAAAACCCTATTTTGTAACCAACATAAGTGCCCCCGAAACCTCAAATGACTTTTATTATTTTATAAAGGAGCCAAGAGTTTTTTTTTTCTATTGGCCGACATAAAAAACACTATTTTGTAATCGACATAAGTGCCCCCGAAACCTCAAATGACTTTTATTATTTTATAAAGGCATCGGGAGTTATGTTTTTTCTATTGGTTGACATAAAAAACCCTATTTTGTAACTAACATAGTTGCCCCCAAAACCTCAAATGACTTTTAATATTTTATAAAGGTGCCGACAGTTATTTTTTCTTCTATTGGCGGACATAAAAAAACACTATTTTGTAACTGACATAAGCACCCGCGAAACCTCAAATGACTTTTATTATTTTATAAAGGCACCGGGAGTTATTTTTTTCTATTGGTTGACATAAAAAATTTTATTTTCCACCCGACATAAGCACCCCTGAAACCTCAAACAACTTTTTTTTTATAAAGGCATTAGGAGCTATTTTTTTCTATTCATCGACATAAAAAAACTTATTTTGTAACCGGCATAAGTGCCCCCGAAATTTCAAACAACTTTTATTATATTATAAAGGTGTCAGGAGCTATTTTTTTCTATTGGCCGACATAAAAAACCTTATTTTGTAACAGACATAAGTGCAGCTGAAACCTCAAAGGACTTTTATTATTTTATAATGGCATCGGGAGTTTTTTTTTTTCTATCGGCCGACATAAAAAACCCTATTTCGTAACCGACATAAGCGCCTCTGAAATGTCAAATGAGTTTTATTATTTTATAAATGCACTGGGAGTTATTATTTTTTCTATTGGGAGTTATTATTTTTTCTATTGGTCGACATAAAAAACCCTATTTTGTAACTGACATAAGGGCCCCCCAAATCTCAAAAAAAATTTATTATTTTATAAATGCACCAGGAGTTATTTTTTTCTATTGGCCGACATAAAAAATATTATTTTATAACCAATATATGCGCCCCCGATACCTCGAACGATTTTTATTATTTTATAAAGGCATCGGGATTTTTTTTTCTATTGGCCAACATAGAAGACCCTATTTTGTAACCAACATAAGTGCCCTAGAAACTGAAATGACTTTTATTATTTTATAAAGGGGATTAGAGTTATTTTTTTTCTATTGGCTGACATAGAAAACCCTATTTTGTAACCGACATAAGCGCTCCTAAAAACTCAAATGACTCTTATTATTTTATAAATGCACTAGGAGCTATTTTTTTCTTTTGTCTGACAAAAAAAACCCTATTTTGTAACTAACATAAGCAGCTCCGAAACCTCAAACAAATTTTATTATTTTTTAAAAGTGTCGAGAGCATTTTTTTCTATTGGCTGACATAAAAAGACCTATTTGTAACCGACATAAGAACCTCTGAAACCTCAAACAAATTTTATTATTTTATAAAGGTGCTGCAAGTAATTCATTTCTATTGGCTGACTTAAAAAACCCTATTTTGTAACTGACATAAGTGTCCCTGAAAGCTAAAACGACTTTTATTATTTTATAAAGGTGCTGGGAGTTTTTTTTGTCTATTGGCCGACATAAAAAACCCTATTTTGTAATTGACATAAGCACCTCCAAACCTCAAATGACTTTTATTATTTTATAAAGGCCTTGGGAGTTATTTATTTTCTATTGGCCGACATAAAAACCCTATTTCGTAACTGACATAAGTGCCCCCGAAACCTCAAATGACTTTTATTATTTTATAAAGGCACTGAGAGTCATTTATTTTCTATTGGCCAACATTAAAAACCCTATTTTGTAACTGACATAAATGCCCCTAAAACCTGAAATAAATTTAATTATTTTATAAAGGCATCGGGAGCTATTGTTTTCTATTGTCTATCATAAAAAACCCTATTTTGTAACCAACATAAGGGCCCCCAAAATCTCAAACAACTTTTATTATTTTATACAGGGGCCAGGAGATATTTTTTTCTATTGGGTGACATAAAAAATCCTATTTTATAGCTAACATATGTGCCCCGAATACCTTGAATGACTTTTATTATTGAATAAAGGTGTTGGGATTTATTTTTTCTATTGGCTGACATAAAAAAAACTATTTTGTAACCAATATAAGTGCCCCTGAAAATGTAAATGACTTTTACTATTTTATAAAGTGGCTGAGAGTTATTTTTTTCTATTGGCCGACATAGAAAACCCTATTTTGTAACTGACATAAGTGCCCCCGAAACCTCAAATGACTTTTTTTATTTTATAAATGCAATGGGAGATATTTTTTTGTTTTGTCCAACATAAAAAACCCTATTTTGTAACCTACATAAGCACCTCCGAAACCTCAAACAAATTTTATTATTTTATAAAAGCACTGAGAGCTATTTTTTTCTATTGGTCGACATAAAAAGCCCTATTTTGTAACCGACATAAGCACCTTCGAAGCCTCAATTGAATTTTATTGTTTTATAAAGCTGCCAGAAGTTATTCATTTCTATTGGTCGACATAACAAACCCTATTTTGTAACAGACATAAGTGCCCCCGAAACCTCGAAGGACTTTTATTATTTTATAATGACATCAGGAGTTATTTTTTTCTATTGGATGACATAAAAAACCCTATTTTGTAACCAACAGAAGCATCTCTGAATCCTGAAACAACCTTTATTATTTTATAAAAGGGCCAGGAGTTATTATTTTTTCTATTAGTTGACATAAAAAACCCTATTTTGTCACCGACATAAGCACTCCCGAAATCTAAAACGACTTTTATTATTTTATAAAGGCACCAGGAGTTATTTTTTTCTATTGGTCGACATAAAAAACCCTATTTTATAACTGACATAAGTGCCCCTGAAACCTCAAATGACTTTTATTATTTTATAAAGGGGCCAAGAGTTTTTTTTTCTATTCGCTGACATAAAAAAGACTATTTTGTAATCGACATAAATGCCCCTAAAACCTCAAATGACTTTTATTATTTTTTAAAGGCATCGAGAGTTATTTTTGTTCTATTGGTCAACATAAGAAACCCTATTTTGTATCTAACATAAGTGTCCCCAAAACCTCAAATGACTTTTATTATTTTGTCAAGGCACGGAGAGTTTTTTTTTTTCTATTGGCAGATACAAAAAACACTATTTTGTAACCGACATAAGCACCCCTGAAACCTCAAATGACTTTTATTATTTAATAAAGGGACAGGGAGTTATTTATTTCTATTGGTCGACATAAAAAATCCTATTTCCTAACCAACATAAGTGCTCCCAAAACCTCAAACAAATTTAATTTTTTTATAAAGGCGTCAGGAGATATTTTTTTTTCTATAAAGGTCTCGGGATTTATTTTTTCTATTTGCCGACATAAAAAACCCTATTTTGTAATCAACATAAGTACCCTGGAAACCGCAAATAACTTTTATTATTTTATAAAGGGGCTGAGAGTTATTTCTTTTCTATTGGCTAACATAGAAAACCCTATTTTGTAACTGACATAAGCGCCCTCGAAACCTCAAATGACTTTTATTATTTTATAAATGCACCGAGAGCTATTTTTTTCTTTTGGCTGACATAAAAAACCCTATTTTGTAATTGACATAAGCACCTCTGAAACCTCAAACGAATTTTGTTATTTTATAAAAGTGCTGAGAGCTTTTTTTCTATTGGCTGATATAAAAAAACTATTTTGTAACTGACATAAGCACCTCCAAAACTTCAAAAGAATTTTATTATTTTATAAAGGCAACAAAAGTTATTCATTTCTATTGGCCGACATAAAAAACCCTATTTTGTGACTGACATAAGTGTCCCCGAAAGCTCAAACGACTTTTATTATTTTATAAAGGTGCAGGGAGTTATTTTTTTCTATTGACCGACATAAAAAACACTATTTTGCAACTTACATAAGCACCCCCAAGCCTCAAATGACTTTTATTATTTTATAGAGGTGTCGGGAGTTATTTATTTTCTATTGGCTGACATAAAAACCCTATTTTATAATAGACATAAGTGCCCCCGAAACCTCAAACAACTTTGATTATTTTATAAAGGCACCGAGAGTTATTTATTTTCTATTGGCCAACATAAAAAAAACCTATTTTGTAACTAACATAAGTGCCCTTGAAACCTCAAATAACTTTAATTATTCTATAAAGGCACCAGGAGCTATTTTTTTCTATTGTTCGAGATAAAAAACCCTATTTTGTAACTTACATAAGGGCCCCCAAAATCTCAGATGACTTTTATTATTTTATAAAGGCACCATGAGTTATTTTTTTCTATTGGCTAACATAAAAAACCCTATTTTATAAATGACATATGCGCCCCCGATACCTCGAACGACTTCTATTATTTTATAAAGTCATCAGCATTTATTTTTTCTATTCGCCGACATCAAAAACCCTATTTTATAACCAACATAAGTGCCCTTGAAACCACAAATGACTTTTACTATTCTATAAAGTGGCTGAGAGTTATTTTTTTTCTATTGGAGGACATAGAAAACCCCACTTTGTAACTAACATAAGCATCCCCAAAACCTCAAATGACTTTTATTATTTTATAAATGCACTGGGAGCTTTTTTTTTTTGGGCCGACATAAAAAACCCTATTTTGTAACCGACATAAGCACCTCAGAAACCTCAAGAGAATTTTATTATTTTATAAAAGCGCCGAGATCTATTTTTTTCTATTGGCTAATATAAAAATCCCTATTTTTGTAACTGACATAAGCACCTCCGAAACCTCAAATGAATTTATTATTTTATAAAGGCACTGTAAGTTATTCAATTCTATTGGCCGACATAAAAAACCCTATTTTGCAACTGATATAAGTTTCCCCGAAAGCTCAAACGACTTTTATTATTTTATAAAGGCACTAGGAGTTATTTTCTTCTATTGGCCAACATAAAAAACCCTATTTTGTAACTGACATAAGCGCCCCCAAACCTCAAATGACTTTTATTATTATATAAAGACATCGGGAGTTATTTATTTTCTATTGGCAGACATAAAAAACCCTATTTTGTAACCAACATAAGTGCCCCCGAAACCTCAAATGACTTTTATTATTTTATAAAGGCACCTGGAGTTATTTATTTTCTATTGGCTTTCATAAAAAACCCTATTTTGTAACTGACATAAGTGCCACTTAAACCTCAAATAACTTTAATTATTTTATAAAGGCATTGGGAGCTATTTTTTTCTACTGTCCGACATAAAAAACCCTATTTTGTAACTGATATAAGTGCCCCTGAAACCTCAAGTGACTTTTATTATTTTATAAAGGCACCGGGAGCTAATTTTTTCTATTGGCCGACATTGAAAACCATATTTTTTAACTGACATAAGTGCCCACAAAACCTCAAATGACTTTTATTATTTTATATAGGTGCTAAGAAGTATTTTTTTCTATTGGCTGACATAAAAAACCCTATTTTGTAACCGACATAAGCACCGGTGAAGCCTCAACCAAATTTTATTATTTTTTAAAGGCATCGGGAGCTGTTTTCTTCTATTGGCTAACATAAAAAACCCTACTTTATAACCAACACAGTGCCCCCAAAATCTCAAACAACTTTTATTATTTTAGAAATGTTCCAGGAGTTATTTTTTTCTATTGGTGGACATAAAAAACCCTATTTTGTAACTGACATAAGTGCCCCCAAAACCTTGAACAACCTTTATTATTTTATAAAGGCACCGGGACTTTTTTTTTTCTATAGGCCAACATAAAAAACCCTAATTTGTAATCAACATAAGCACCCCTGAAACCTCAAATGACTTTTATTATTTTATAAAGGCGTCGAGCATTATTTTTTTCTATTGGCCGATATAAAAAATTTCTATTTTGTAACTGACATAAGCGCCCCTGAAACCTCAAATGACTTCTATTATTTTATAAAGGAACTACGAGTTATTTTCTTTCTTTTGGTCGACATAAAAAACCCTATTTTCTAACCAACATAAGAACCCCCTGAACCTTCAAATGACTTTTATTATTTTATAAAGGCGTCGGGAGCTATTTTTTTCTATTGGTAGACATAACAAACGCTATTTTGTAACAGACATAAGTTCCATCGAAACCTCAAAGGACTTTTATTATTTTATAATGGCATCAGGAGTTTTTTTTTCTATTGGCCAACATAAAAAACCCATTTTTGTAACCAACATAAGTGCCTATGAAACCTCAAACGACTTTATTATTTTATAAAGGGGCCAGGATTTATTATATTTCTATTGGTTGACATAAAAACCCTATTTTGTCACCGACATAAGCACCACAAAATCTCAAACGACTTTTATTATTTTATAAAGGCGTTGAGATTTTTTTTTTCCATTAGCTGACATAAAAAACCCTATTTTGTAACCAACATAAGTGACCCCAAAACTGCAAACAACTTTTATTATTTTATAAAGTGGCTGAGAGTTTTTTTTTTTGTATTGGCCGACATAAAAAATCCTATTTTGTAACCAACATAAGCACCCTCGAAATCTCAAATGACTTTTATTATTTTATAAATGCACTAGGAGCTATTCTTTTCTTTTAGCCGACATAAAAAACCCTATTTTGTAACTGACATAAGCACCTTCGAAACCTCAAACAAATTTTATTATTTTATAATAGCACCGACAACTATTTTTTTCTATTGGCCGATATAAAAAGCCCTATTTTGTAACCAACATAAGCACCTCTGAAACCTTAAACAAATTTTGTTATTTTGTAAAGGCACCAAAAGTTATTCAATTCTATTCGCCAACATAAAAAACCCTATTTTGTAACTGATATAAGTGTCCTCAAAAGCTCAAATGACTTTTATTATTTTATAAAGGCACTGGGAGTTATTTTCTTTTATTGGCTGACATAAAAAAACCCTATTTTGTAACTAACATAAGTGCCCCCAAAACTCAAGTGACTTTTATTATTTTATAAAGGCGTCGAGAGTTATTTATTTTCTATTGGCTGACATAAAAAACCCTATTTTGTAACCGATATAAGTGCCCCCGAAACCTCAAATAAATTTTATTATTTTATAAAGTCACCGGGAGTTATTTATTTTCTATTGGCTGACATAAAAACTTTATTTTGTAACCATCATAAGTGCCCCTTAAACCTTAAATAACTTTAATTATTTTATAAAGGTGCCAGGAACTATTTTTTCTATTGTTCGACATAAAAAAACCCTTTGTTGTAACTGACATAAGCACCCCCAAAACCTCAAGCGACTTTTATTATTTTATAAAGGCACCGAGAAATATTTTTTCAACTGGCCGACATTAAAAACCTTATTTTGTAACCAACATAAGTGCCCCCGAAATCTCAAATCACTTTTATTATTTTATAAATGTGCTGAGAGGTATTTTTTTCTATTGACCGACAAAAAAAACCCTCTTTTGTAACTGACATAAGCGCTGCCGAAACCTTAAACAAATTTTATTATTTTTTAAAGGTGCCGGCAGTGATTTTTTTCTATTGGCTAACATAAAAAACCCTATTTTGTAACTAACATAAGCGCCCCCAAAATATCAAACAACTTTTATTATTTTATAAATGTTTCAGGAGTTATTTCCTTCTATTGGCCGACATAAAAAACCCTATTTTGTAACTGACATAGGCAGTCCCGAAACCTCGAACAACCTTTACTATTTTATAAAAGCACTAGGAGTTATTTTTTTCTATAGGCCGACATAAAAAACCCTAATTTGTAACTGAAATAAGAACCCCTGAAACCTCAAACAACTTTTATTATTTTATAAAGGCACCAAACATTATTTTTTTTCTATTGGCCGACATAAAAAATTTCTATTTTGTAACCAACATAAGCGCCCCTGAAACCTCAAATGACTTTTATTATTTTATAAATGCACTGCGCATTTTTTTTTCTTTTGGTCAACATAAAAAAACCTATTTTCTAACCGACATAAGCACCCCCTGAAACTTCAAATGACTTTTATTATTTTATAAAGGCGTCGGGAGCTATTTTTTTCTATTGGCAGATATAACAAACCCTATTTTGTAATAGACATAAGTGCCCCCGAAACCTCAAAGGACTTTTATTATTTTATAATGGTAACAAGAGTTATTTTTTTTCTATTGGCTGACATAAAAAAGCCTATTTTGTAACCAACATAAGTGCCTTTGAAACCTTAAACAACCTTTATTATTTTATAAAGGGGCTGCGAGTTATTATTTTTTCTATTGGTTGACATAAAAAACCCTATTTTTTCACCGACATAAGCACCCTCAAAATCTCAAACGACTTTTATTATTTTATAAAGGCACCAGGAGTTATCTTATTCTATTGGCTAACATAAAAGCCCTATTTTATAACTGACATAAGTGCCCCCAAAACCTCGAATGACTTTTATTATTTTATAAATGCGTTAGGATTTTTTTTTTGTATTGGCTGACATAAAAAACCCTATTTTGTAACCAACATAAGTGCCCCCGAAACCTCAATTGACTTTTATTATTTAATAAAGGGACTGAGAGTTATTTTTTTCTATTGGCCGACATAGAAAACCCTATTTTTTAACTGACATAAACGCCCCCGAAACATCAAATGAATTTTATTATTTTATAAATGCATCGAGAGCTATTTTTTTCTTTTGGCTGACATAAAGAACCCTATTTTGTAACTGACATAAGTGCCCCCAAAACCTTAAACGAATTTTATTATTTTATAGAGGTGCCGAGAGCTATTTTTTCTATTAGCTAACATAAAAACCCTATTTTCTAACCGACATAAGTGACCCCAAAACCTCAAACAAATTTTATTATTTTATAAAGGCACCGGGAGTTATTCGTTTCTATTGGCTGATATAAAAAGCCATATTTTGTAACTTACATAAGCATCCCCAAAAGCTCAAATGAATTTCATTATTCTATAAAGGTACTGGGAGTATTTTTTTCTATTGGCCGACATAAAAAACCCTATTTTGTAACCGACATAAGCACCTCTAAACCTCAAATGACTTTTATTATATTATAAAGGCTTTGGGAATTATTTATTTTGAATTGGCCAACATAAAAAACCCTATTTTGAAAGTAACATAAGTGCCCACGAAACCACAAATGACTTTTATTATTTTATAAAGGCGCTGGGAGTTATTTATCTTCTATTGGCTGACATCAAAAACACTATTTTGTAACCGACATAAGCACCCCCAAAACCTCAAATGACTTTAATTACTTTATGAAGGCGTAGGGAGCTATTTTTTTCTATTGGCTGACATAAAAAACCCTATTTTGTAACCGACATAAGCACCCCCAAAACCTCAAGTGACTTTTATTATTTAATAAAGGCACTGGGAGGTATTTTTTTCTATTAGCTGACATTAAAAAACCTATTTTGTAGCCGACATAAGTGCCCCCGAAACGTCAAACGACTTTTATTATTTTATAAAGGTGGCGAGAGGTATTTTTCTATTGGGCAACATAAAAAACCCTATTTTTTAACTGACATAAGCACCCCAAAAATCTTAAACTTTTATTATTTTATAAAGGCACCAGGAGTTATTTTTTTCTATTGCCCGACATAAAAAAACCTATTTTGTAACCAACATAAGTGCCCCCGAAACTGCAAACAAATTTTATTATTTTATAAAGTGGCTGAGAGTTTTTTTTTCTATTGGCCGACATAGAAAACCCTATTTTGTAACCGACATAAGTGCCCCCGAAACCTCAAATGACTTTTATTATTTTATAAATGCACTGGGAGCTATTTTTTTCTTTTGGCCGATATAAAAAACCCTATTTTGTAACCGACATAAGCACCTCCGAAACCTCAAACAAATTTTATTATTTTATAAAAGCACCGAGAGCTATTTTTTTTCTATTGGCTGATATAAAAAGCCCTATTTTTTAACTGACATAAGTACCTCAAAAACCTCAAACGAATTTTATTATTTTATAAAGGCACCAGAAGTTATTCAATTATATTGGCCGACATAAAAAACCCTATTTTGTAACTGATATAAGTGTCCGCGAAAGCTCAAATGACTTTTATTATTTTATAAAGGCACTCAGAGTTATTTTCTTCTATTGGCTGACATGAAAAACCCTATTTTGTAACTAACATAAGTACCCCCAAACCTCAAATGACTTTTATTACTCTATAAAGGCGTCGAGAGTTATTTATGTTCTATTGGCTGACATAAAAAACCCTATTTTTTTCCCAACATAAGTGCCCCTGAAACCTCAAACGACTTTTATTATTTTATAAAGGTGTTGGGAGTTATTTATTTTCTATTGGCTAACATAAAAAACCTATTTTGTAACTGACATAAGTGCCCCTTAAACCTCAAATAACTTTAATTATTCTATAAAGGTGTCGGGGGCTATTTTTCTCTACTGTCTGACATAAAAAACCCTATTTTGTAACCGACATAAGCTCCCCCGAAACCTCAAGTGACTTTTATTATTTTATAAAGGCACCAGGAGGTATTTTTTTCTATTGGCCAACATTAAAAACCCTATTTTGTGACTGACATAAGTACCCCCGAAGCCTCAAATGACTTTTATTATTTTATCAAGGTGTTGGGAGGTATTTTTTTCTATTGGCTGACATAAAAAACCCTAGTTTGTAACTGACATAAGCACCATCAAAACCTCAAACAAATTTTAATATTAAAGGCACTGGGAGCTATTTCTTTCTATTGGCTGACATAAAAAACTGTACTTTGTCACCGACATAAGCGCCCCCAAAATATCACACAACTTTTATTATTTTATAAATGTTCCAGGAGTTATTTTTGTATTGGCCAACATAAAAAACCCTATTTTATAACCGACATAAGCGCCCTTGAAAACTCCAACAACCTTTATTATTTTATAAAGGCACCAAGAGTTATTTTTTTCTATAGGCCGACATAAAAAACCCTAATTTGCAATTGACATAAGCACCCTTGAAACCTCAAATGACTTTTATTATTTTATAAAGGCACTAAGCATTATTCTTTTTCTATTGGCAAACATAAAAAATTTCTATTTTGTAACTCACATAAGTGCCCCCAAAACCTCAAATGATTTTTAGTATTTTATAAAGGCACTGCGAGTTTTTTTTTTTCTTTTGGTCAACAAAAAAAACCCTATTTTCTAACCGACATAAGCACCCCCTAAAACTTCAAATGATTTTTATTATTTTATAAAGGCATCGGGAGCTATTTTTTTCTATTACCAGACATAACAAACCCTATTTTCTAATACACATAAGTGCCCCTGAAACCTCAAAGGACTTTCATTATTTTATAATGGCATCAGGTGTTATTTTTTTCTATTGGCTGACATAAAAGACCCTATTTTGTAACCAACATAAGTGCCTCTTAAACCTCAAATGACCTTTATTATTTTATAAAGGGGCCCAGAGTTATTATTTTTTCTATTGGTTGATATTAAAAACCTTATTTTGTCACCGACATAAGTGCCTCTGAAATCTCAAACAACTTTTATTATTTTATAAAGGCACCAGTGGTTATCTTTTTCTATTGGTCGACATAAAAAACCCTATTTTATAACTGACATAAGTGCCCCTGAAACCTTGAATGACTTTTATTATTTTATAAGCATCAGGATTTTTTTTTTTCTATTGCCCAACATAAAAAATGCTCTTTTGTAACCAACATAAGTGCCCTGAAACATCAATTGACTTTTATTATTTAATAAAGCGACTGAGAGTGATTTTTTTTCTATTGGCCGACATAGAAAACCCTATTTTGTAGCCGACATAAGCACCCTTGAAACATCAAATGAATTTTATTATTTTGTAAATGCACCAAGAGCTATTTGTTTCTTTTGGCTGACATAAACAACCCTATTTTGTAACTGACATAAGCGCCCCCAAAACCTGAAACAAATTTTATTATTTTATAAAGGTGCCGAGAGCTATTTTTTCTATTGGCCGACATAAAACCCCCTATTTTCTAACTGACATAAGTGACCACGAAACCTGAAATGAATTTTATTATTTTATAAAGGCACAGGGAGTTATTCATTTCTATTGGCCGACATAAAAAACCCTATTTTGTAACTTACATAAGCATCCCCAAAAGCTTAAATGACTTTCATTATTTTATAAAGGCGCTGGGAGTTTTTTTTTTCTATTGGCTTACATAAAAAAACCTATTTTGTAACTGACATAAGCTCCCCCAAACCTCAAATGATTTTTACTATTTTATAAAGGCTTCGGGAGTTATTTATTTTCTATTGGCCAACATAAAAACCCTATTTTGAAAGCAACATAAGTGCCCATGAAACCACGAATGACTTTTATTATTTTATAAAAGCACTGGGAGTTATTTATCTTCTATTGGCTGACAAAAAAAACTATTTTGTAACCGACATAAGCACCCCCGAAACCTCAAATGACTTTAATTATTTTATAAAGGTCTCGGGAGCTATTTTTTTCTATTGGTTGACATAAAAAACCCTATTTTGTAACCGACATAAGCACCCCCAAAACATCAAGCGACTTATATTATTTTACAAAGGTACAAGGAGCTATTTTTTTTCTATTGGCTGACATTAAAAACCCTATTTTGTAACCAACATAAGCACCCTTGAAACATCAAACGACTTTTATTATTTTATAAACGTGCCGAGAGGTATTTTTTCTATTGGGCGACATAAAAAACCCTATTTTGTAATTGACATAAGCACCCCCAAAATCTAAAATGACTTTTATTATTCTATAAAGGCACCAGGAGTTATTTTTTTCTATAGGCTGACATAAAAAACCCTATTTTGTAACTGACATAAGTGTCCCTAAAACATCAAATGACTTTTATTATTTTATAAAGGCACCGAGCGTTATTTTTTTTCTATTGGATGACATTTTATAAAGGTGCCAAGAGCTTTTTTTTTATTATGGGACATAAAAACCCTATTTTGTAACCGACATAAGCACCCCGAAAACCTCAAAGGAATTTTATTATTTTAGAAAGGCACTGGGAGTGATTTTTTTTATTGGACAACATAAAAAACCCTATTTTGTAATGAACATAAGCTCTTCAAAAACCTGAAATGACTTATATTATTTTATAAAGGTGCCATGAGTTATTTTTTTATTGTTTGATGAAAAAAACTCTATTTTGTAACAGACATAAGTGCACCCGAAACCTCAAAGAACTTTGATTATTTCATAATGGCATTGGGAGTTTTTTTTTCTATTGGCTGACATAAAAAACCCTATTTTGTAACTGACATAAGTGTCTCTGAAACCTCAAATGACCTTTATTATTTTATAAAGAGGCCGGGAGTAAAAAACCCTATTTTGTAATCGACATAAGTGCCCCCGAAATCTCAAACAACATTTTTTATTTTATAAAGGTGCCAAGAGTTATCTTTTTCTATTGGTCAACATAAAAACCCCTATTTTATACCTAACATAAGCACCCCCAAAACCTTGAATGACTTTTATTATTTTATAAAGGCATCGGAATTTATTTTTTCTATCAGCCGACATAAAGAACCCTATTTTGTAACCAAGATAAGTGTCCCAAAAACCTCAAATGGCTTTTATTATTTTATGAAGGGGCTAAGAGTTATTTTTTTTGTCTTCGCCGACATAGAAAACCCTATTTTCTAACCAACATAAGCACCCCTGAAACCTAAAATGACTTTTATTATTTTATAAATGCATCGCGAGCTATTCTTTTCTTTTAGCCGACATAAAAAACCCTATTTTGTAACCGACATAAGCACCTCCGAAACCTCAAACAAATTTTATTATTTTATAATAGCACCGACAACTATTTTTTTCTATTGGCCGATATAAAAAGCCCTATTTTGTAACTGACATAAGCACCTCTGAAACCTCAAACGAATTTTATTATTTTGTAAAGGCACCATTAGTTATTCAATTCTATTAGTCAACATAAAAAACCCTATTTTGTGACTAATATAAGTGTCCCCAAAAGTTCAAATGACTTTTATTATTTTATAAAGGCACTGGGAGTTATTTTCTTCTATTGGCTGACATAAAAAAACCCTATTTTGTAACTAACATAAGCGCCCCCAAACCTCAAGTGACTTTTACTATTTTATAAAGGCGTCGAGAGTTATTTATTTTCTATTGGCCGACATAAAAAACCCCTATTTTTTAACCGATATAAGTGCCCCCGAAACCTCAAATGACTTTTATTATTTTATAAAGTCACCAGGAGTTATTTATTTTCTATTAGCTGACATAAAATCCTTATTTTGTAACCATCATAAGTGCCCGTTAAACCTTAAATAACTTTAATTATTTTATAAAGGTGTCAGGAGCTATTTTTTCTATTGTCTGACATAAAAAAACCTTCTGTTGTAATCGACATAAGCGCCCCCAAAACCTCAAGTGACTTTTATTATTTTATAAAGGCACCGGGAGATATTTTTTCTATTGGCCAACATTAAAAACCCTATTTTGTAACCAACATAAGTGCCCCCAAAATCTCAAATGACTTTTATTATTTTATAAAGGTGCTCAGAGGTATTTTTTTCTATTGGCCGACATAAAAATCCCTATTTTGTAACTGACATAACGGCTACCAAAACCTTAAACAAATTTTATTATTTTTTAAAGGTGCCGGGAGTGATTTTTTTCTATTGGCTGACATAAAAAACCCTACTTTGTAACTGACATAAGCACCCCAAAAATATCAAACAAGTTTTATTATTTTATAAATGTTTTAGGAGTTATTTTTTTCTATTGGCTGACATAAAAAACCCTATTTTGTAACTGACATAGGGAGTCCCGAAACCTCAAACAACCTTTATTATTTTATAAAAGCACTGGGAGTTATTTTTTTCTATAGGCCGACATAAAAAACCCTAATTTGTAACTGACATAAGCACCCTTGAAACCTCAAACAACTTCTATTATTTTATAACGGCACTGAACGCTATTTTTTTTCTATTGGCTGACGTAAAAAATTTCTATTTTTTAATCGACATAAACACCCCCAAAACCTCAAATGACTTTTATTATTTTATAAATGCACTGTGAGTTATTTTTTTCTTTTGGTCAACATAAAAAAACCCTATTTTCTAACCGACATAAGCACCCCCTGAAACTTCAAATGACTTTTATTATTTTATAAAGGCATCGAGATCTATTTTTTTCTATTGGCAGATATAACAATCCCTAGTTTGTAATAGACATAAGTGCCCCCGAAACCTCAAAGGACTTTTATTATTTTATAATGGCAACAGGAGTTATTTTTTTTCTATTGGCCAACATAAAAAACCCTATTTTGTAACCAACATAAGCACCTTTGAAACCTCAAACAACCTTTATTATTTTATAAAGGGGCCGGGAGTTATTATTTTTTCTATTGGTTGACATAAAAAACCCTATTTTTTTACCGACATTGTAGTGCCCCTCACCTTGCCTTCTATTGGACTGATGGTTCTTTTAGTAGGATTGGATATAATGACATTGGACTCTCTATATTTTGCTGAGTTGTTTATGGACCTATTGCGATGATGATTGGTGATATTGGATTACTAATATTTTATGTTTCATAGTTTGATGGACATGTTTGATATAATGAATTAATGGTATTTCTGAGTTTAATGTGATATTTAATTAGGGATATGATGCTTTAACAATGATTGTTATACTAGATCGTATTGATTATGCTGCTTTCTTGTAGACAACTGAATGCTTAACTATGGATGGATTTTGGTAAACAGAACAGTGTCGCATTACTCGTGTTCGAGTACCCTGCCACGCTGCGATTTCTGTTTACTGTGTGCATGACTTCATGTTTGTATATATATGTTTAACCAGGAGGTTTGCTACAGGATGCAGGTACCGGGCATCGACTCCACCTGAACTAGCAGGTCTGAGCATGCCCTAGCCAATGGAATTGTTGATCGGAGTTAGCATAAGGTTCCCCAGTCATCCGTCGTCCTTGTAGAGGATAAGTCTTCAGTTTTGCACCTAGTCGTTGTCTCAGTTCGTTTGGCTCCATGGGTTGTCGTCTTGCTTTTTCTGCATGCTTGATGGTCGAGTAATTGCACGATTATGATTGGTCAATTGTGGCATTTAAATTGATAATTTTGATTAATGGTTATTAAATAGATTTATAAATAATTATTAGTTGATATATAACAAATATATATTAAATAGTTAATAAATAAAAATAAATAATAAAGGAGATAAATTAGTTAATAAGTGGCATTATAGTTGTGAAATTGTTCTATAATTAATAAAATCAAAACGAAAGTAAATATATGTGGCGAAGTAAATAAATGTATTAATAAAATAAAATGTATTTATGAGTTGTTGTATATTGAATATCTATATAAAATACTAAATTAAATAAAATAAAAATTATGAGTTGTATTTTATTTAATGAAAGTTACCCTGGAGTAAATAAAAATATAGGAGGTTATATTGTGATGTTATTTAAAAAAATTAAAAGTATGTAGGCTATATTTTTTTCATGGGCAGTTGGCATTGGATCGTGTGTTTATGCCCTAGAGGGGGAATACTATTTAACAAGCAGAGGGAAGGAGAGAAGGGAGCGGAGAAGTGGAGTTGGAGATCTGGAAAGGAGAATGGAGCTACGATGAATAGAGAGAGGTCTTGCAGCGTAAACAGGTTCTTTTATTGTGTGAATGATATGTTCTCATCTTGCTTAATATCTAGGGTTTTTTTTTATGAAGTTTGTACTCTGCGCATTCCTCTACCGGAGCTTTGTTTTGTTCTTGATCCCTTTTAAATGTTTACTTATTCAAAATCATTTTGTTAGTATATTATGTAGTCATGATATTCTGAATTCTGTCAGATCGAATTCGCCCTGCCAAAGCATTTATTTGGTAATTTGGTTAGATTCAATTTAACTATGTTATATTTGTTTTCACGGCCAGTTTCATATGTTCAACACAGTTTCACTCATTGTCAATATAAGTAATTTATTGGACGAAGGTGGAACGGTATATTAGGTGGAAGGGCACAGTGCTCACTATGCCCATGCCTAAATTTGGCAAGACTCGTGAGCAAGGTACATTTAATCTGTTAGGTTAACAAGGGATCAAATAACGAAGGGAGGGGCCCATTGTTTACTTGCAGCGGTACTTCACAGAGATAGGCAACAATGGGAAATGGAAACGAAACCTCTTCACAAATCTGGCATTCAACTTCAGGACAGATCTTTGGGCATATATTTTGTATTTTCTGAAAATGCACAATATTAATAGCATGCAGCAACACCACTCTCATACACATTCCTCCGCTTAAATGTGAACGGCACTTATATTCAGGGCTGAAACCCACGTTCGAACCCAGAGGAGGCTATAGATTCCTCTTTAGCTCCTCTCCTTTGTAAACATGGAATCTGAGGATGACATGCACGATGCCTACGATGGAGAGTACTTAGAAGATGACAACGACGGAGCTACAGAAGATTTTGATGGCGATGGCGACGACAGGTGACTATGGCTTCGTCGACAACGCTGCCGATGATCTTGACGATCCAGATTTCTCTATTCGCCGTCCCCAGGTATTCTCCATTCATCTCAAGGGTTTAAGAATCCCCGCATTTAACAAAGGCAATTCAATGCAACTAGAGTTTTATCGTTAGCACGGCAATTGTAAGGTAGAGATACGATACCCTAGGTGTATTCTGTGCACTGAACTCTGGTGGCGGAGTCTTTCTCCCCTTACTTTTGTAGCTGCCATCAGCTAAAATATTGGTCTTTTTAGGTCAGGGCTATTTTACTTGTTATTTTCTGTGGACCAGCTATGACTTAAACCTAAGACCTTTATGTGTTCTGGGGCGATCTACTCTTAGATGTCAGACAGTGGATTATTCTTCCAAACATTATAGTGGCTGTCAAAGTAAGAAAGCTACCCGATTTGTCATGACATTGCATTGCGCAGCGCATTATTTTTGATAAGAACTCTGTTAAAGCTTAAAATGTGAGTTCACTGCTAAAATTAGCACTTTTTTTTTGGCGAGGTCAATGGAAAATGAGAGGGCTGGATTTAGTCTTACCGGACATTGATATCTAGAGAAGTGAACTTTTTATTTCCCAAAGGCCAGTTGAAACTTCTTTACTATGGAGTGTTGTCATTTACATGTTGATTTTGATTTTTGTAAAGCCACTCTTGTTGTAACGGAAATTAAGCCTAGAAATTCTGCATGTTTGCTGCTTCTTCCACAACCACTTTATGATACCACTAAATTAAGATATAAAATATTTGCTTATATACTTGATACCATTAAGTAATTCCGCTATCTCAAGTAAACTAAGAGCTAGACCATACGGACTGTTTGGAATTTGGAACTAGACTTTCAAACAAAAATGTAATAAAGTTATTGAATTTTAATTTAGCTTACACCCGAGACTTGACCAATGCTCAATACAAATCCCTCTTAGACTTTCATTCATATTTAAAAACTTTTTAATTCCTATCAGATTTTCGTGAATCTTTGAAAACTTTCTTCTGAAAGTAGCCAATTTTGTACATTGAATATTTTGTAGGTGATTGTTATATTTGAGCAATAGCATTTCAGCAGAAACAGAGCCGCAAACAAACAATACTCTCTCATTGTAATTGTGACTGTTAAATAGGCTTATACAGGTTTTCCACGAAACAACCATCACAAGCAAACAAAAATAAAAGCTCAACAGCATTCTTATTTTAGCTGCTAGATTAAACCACTAATTCCATATCTAACACCCACCTTTAATGGCCAAATTGGATACAATGCCAAGCTTATTTCTAATTTGATAAATTTATCTGTACTAAGTAGTTTAGTCATCATGTCTTCAACTGCTCCTCTGTATGACACCAATAAAGGCAAATATCTTCATTATTGACCGACCAACTGGCAGATTTAATGGCAATGAAGTCCATTATATATTGTTCTAACATGTTAGACAGGTTTTGTCATCATCTTGAGGATTCCCTGATCAACACAAAAGAGTGAAGTTAGTGTACTTGGACCAAGTTGAAGGTCGACTGAGATTTGTTGCAACCACATTGCCTCACACCCTATACTGACAAATGCCTTATATTTTGCTTTAGTGGAAGATAGGGCAAGTTTCTAAAGCAAAATAGGGCAAGTTTATGTTGTCACTTGCTCTGTCAGGAAATTACATCTGTTTATGAACTTGCTACACTATCGGCCACTATTTGTTATTAAGGGTTATGCCATACACCTCAACCTGCCAGCTAGTAAACTCGTAGGTGTCCTCTCTCCAGCAATGCCAATTTATTTATGTGTAACTTCAAAACATTTGGCCATTACAGTAATTTTTACTCATCAAAATTTAGTTTAGGGTTAATGGTTTTACCCTAAGGTGATTTAGACCATTTCATTTAGCTATGAGGCTTAGGTTTACTAAAGGAGTATATTTTAGATAATGATATAAATGTTATTAGCTTTATTAAATTCTTGAATCTAGGAAACAAGTAATAATTCTAATTGTAATTGATAAGGCTTTCATATTTTCAAATCTCCTTCAATAATATTTAAGTAGAGAGCCACGGTAAGGAGTGTAATGTAAATCTTTATGGATTGTTATTCACTTTCAATTGAATAGCTCGGGTAAAACATTTATAAAGAGGAATATAGATTTGTTAGTTAATAATACTTCCTACTTTACTACAGAAAATAATTACGAAATTATTTACCATTCTTTGATCTATGGTGATTATTATTATTATTAGAAGTATTAATAATCTGATTACAATTCTTTTATCATTCAATTGAGTAGATAAATGTTTTAATGTTGTTACTGATAAATTCATTATGAAGTTATTTTTCTATGGTAAGGAGTTATAAAATATGTATTTTGTGTTGAATTAGGGTTTAAAATAGTTATAAATCGGATTAGTAATTGTTCAGATCGTTGAGATATTTATATTTCGAAAGGTAAATTGAATTAGATAATTAGTTGATATATTATTATTATTATTATTATTATATTTATTGTTTCAAAAGTATAGTTGATTGTTTTTAAGCCAAATATAATTGGAAATTTATAATAATATTGTCATTGTTAACATTGTGACTATACATAAATAGTTAATGAAATTTAATTGTCATAGTTCTTATTATGTTTTCTTCATTTTGATTAGATAAATTAGATTAGGTATACAAATAATGTATTGGGATTTTGATTTGAAGGTATTATACAATTAGTTAAGTGTAAATTGGATTTGTTTAAGGTAAGTGGAACGTATATGAATGGTCAAGTGTTAGTTGTCGAGGGTTTATTCCAGAGGCATAGGATAATATAATCTTCTTTTTCTAGAATAGTGTTGTTATGTGACGTTCTAAGAGCATGATGCCTCTTGTCATGTATGAGAGTTTGGTGATGATGATGTGTATTGATGAGTATTCGGAGTGGTGAGTGCATTATGATGAGGTAATCATCCCCTTTCTGGATGTAGTGATTGTCCGTTTAATTGTATTTATCTTGTATTGTTTTTTTTTGAGAAATGGGGAGACATTGAGTATTGTAATGGAGCGATGTTGATGTACTGCTATGGAAAATGTTTGAGAGTATGTACTTTTAATTAAGTGATATGCAAGATGGTGAATGCCTTGTAGTGTTACATATACGTGTTCATATCAGGATAATTGTTATGCAAGATGATTGAATGCCTTGCATGGTTCATGTATCATCGTTTTCATGATGATGTTTGTCTTGCTTGATGGTTAGGGTTTCTAGATGCAGGTAGGGGAGTGGCTTTCAATGTGGGGCCGACGCCCAAAGTGGCTGTCAGGATAACTCATTGAAAGTTGTTAATTAAGTGAAAACCTAAAATGAACTAGGGGGGAAAGGGTAAATTACACATTAACAAGATAAATGGATTTCCTCTCCCATGCTTGTAGTGCTCGTTTAGACTAAGGATGGGTAGAGAAGGCCTGGTTGGCATGATCAACTTCCTTGTCTTCATAAAAGGAAGGTTGATTCCGCATGTGTCACCCTATGGGGCCGGCGCCTAGTGAGAGGCTGTCAGGGTAACCCATGTCAGGACCATGCGATGACACTCTTCCTACTGCAGCCTAGCATTCCCTAGTTGTACTCTCCCCATTTGTCGTGTGTTGTCTCTGGAAGTGTTGTAAAGTTGTTTGTTGTGATATTGACTTGTGTTGTTGGAGTTATGTGTTGTCTTGTCTTGTAGTTTACTGTCTACCTGACTGTATGTTGTAGTGGGAACCTTATGTTAACTCCTAGCTCGGGGGGTGGACCTTAGGGTTCCACATGGTCGGGTGGAAGAGCTTTTATCCATTGGTTTTTCCTTGCTATTGTTTGTGTGCGAGGATGTTGTAACTTGTATATCAGTCGTCAGATCTTGTACCAGGTATGAAGTAAGTGATTTGTATTCATGTTCTTGTCTGTGTATCAGTTGATTTATAATGTTTGAATTCGGAAGGTGTTAAGTAACAATGTAATGATGTATTCATTTGTGAGAAGAAATTGTAACTATGTACTAGATCCTAATGATTATTTATTTGATGTAATTGTTATTGATGTAATGCATTAGGTTTAGAATGTTCTACTGATGTTAGTTAATGATGTATGTCAGATTATATTGTCGTTGGTCAAGTAATGCTTCCATGATATCTTAGAGGACTAGTCGTTAGGTCAAATGATGTATCTAGATGTGTTAAACATTACCTTGTCACTTTATTCATTTAAAAAAAAATTATTCCGTTTTTGCATAGCGTAGATGTATTGTTCTCTAAGGTGTTCTTGCGGGGTGTTACAGACATAAGCACCCTCGAAATCTCAAATGACTTTTATTATTTTATAAAGGCACCAGGAGTTATCTTTTTCTATTGGTCGACATAAAAAACCCTATTTTATAACTGACATAAGTTCCCCTGAAACCTCGAACGACTTTTATTATTTTATAAAGGCGTCATGATTTTTTTTTCTATTGGCTGACATAAAAAACCTTATTTTGTAACCAACATAAGTGCCCCCAAAACCTCAATTGACTTTAATTATTTAATAAAGGGACTGAGAGTTATTTTTTTCTATTGGCCGACATAGAAAACCCTATTTTTTAACTGAAATAAAAGCCCCCAAAACATCAAATGAATTTTATTATTTTATAAATGCACTGAGAGCTATTTTTTTCTTTTGGCTGACATAAAGAACCTTATTTTATAACTGACATAAGTGCCCCCAAAACCTTAGACGACTTTTATTATTTTATAGAGGTACTGAGAGCTATTTTTTCTATTGGCCGACATAAAAACCCTATTTTCTAACCAACATAAGTGACCCCAAAACCTTAAACAAATTTTATTATTTTATAAAGGCACTGGGAGTTATTCATTTCTATTGGCTGACATAAAAAACCATATTTTGTAACTTACATAAGCGTCCCCAAAAGATCAAATGAATTTCGTTATTTTATAAAGGTACTGGGAGTTTGTTTTTCTATTGGCCGACATAAAAAACCCTATTTTGTAACCGACATAAGCACCTTCGAAACCTCAAATGAATTTTATTATTTTATAAAAGTGCCGAGAGCTATTTTTTTTTCTATTGGCCGATATAAAAAGCCCTATTTTTTAACCGACACAAGCACCTCCAAAATCTCAAACGAATTTTATTATTTTATGAAGGCACCGGAAGTTATTCAATTCTATTGGCCGACATAAAAAACCCTATTTTGTAACTGATATAAGTGTCCCTGAAAGCTCAAATGACTTTTATTATTTTATAAAGGCACTGGAAGTTATTTTCTTCTATTGGCCGACATAAAAAACCCTATTTTGTAACTAACATAAGTACCTCCAAACCTCAAATGACTTTTATTATTTCATAAAGGCGTCGGGAGTTATTTATGTTCTATTGCCTGACATAAAAAACTCTTTTTTTTTTCTGATATAAGTGCCCCCCTGAAACCTCAAATGACTTTTATTATTTTATAAAGGTGCCGCGAGTTATTTATTTTCAATTGGTTGACGTAAAAAACCCTATTTTATAACTAACATAACTACCCCTTAAACCTCAAATAACTTTAATTATTTTATAAAGGCGCCGGGAGCTATTTTTTTCTATTGTCTGACATAAAAAACTCTATTTTCTATCTGACATAAGCTCCCCTGAAACCTCAAGTGACTTTTCTTATTTTATAAAGGCACCGGGAAGTATTTTTTTTCTATTGGCCAACAGTAAAAACCCTATTTTTTGACTGACATAAGTGCCCCTGAAGCCTCAAATGACTTTTATTATTTTATAAAGGTGCTGAGAGGTATTTTTTTCTATTGGCCGACATAAAAAACCTTATTTTGTAACTAACATAAGCACCGTCGAAACCTCAAACAAATTTTATTATTAAAGGCACCAGGAGCTATTTTTTTCTATTAGCTGACATAAAAAACCTTACTTTGTAACTGACATAAGCACCCCCAAAATATCAAACAACTTGTATTATTTTATAAATGTTTCAGGAGCTATTTTTTCTATTTTCTGACATAAAAAACCCTATTTTGTAACTGACATAAGCGCCCCCGAAACCTTCAACAACCTTTATTATTTTATAAAGGCACCAAGAGTTATTTTTTTCTATAGGCCGACATAAAAAATCCTAATTTGCAACTGACATAAGCACTCCTGAAACCTCAAACGACTTTTATTATTTTATAAAGGCATCGAGCATTATTTTTTTTCTATTGGCCAACATAAAAAATTTCTATTTTGTAACTCACATAAGCGCCCCCAAAACCTCAAATGATTTTTAGTATTTTATAAAGGCACTGTGAGTTATTTTTTTTCTTTTGGTCAACAAAAAAACCCTATTTTCTAAGTGACATAAGCACCCCCTGAAACTTCAAATGACTTTTATTATTTTATAAAGGCATCGGGAGCTATTTTTTTCTATTACCAGACATAACAAACCCTATTTTCTAATAGACATAAGTGCCCCTGAAACATCAAAGGACATTCATTATTTTATAATGGCATCAGGAGTTATTTTTTTCTATTGGCTGACATAAAAAAACCCTATTTTGTAACCAACATAAGTGCCTCTTAAACCTCAAATGACCTTTATTATTTTATAAAGGGGCTGGGAGTTATTATTTTTTCTATTGATTGATATAAAAAACCCTATTTTGTCACCGACATAAGCGCCCCTGAAATCTCAAACAACTTTTATTATTTTATAAAGGCACCAGGAGTTATCTTTTATTATTGGTCAGGATTTTTTTTCTTTTGCCTGACATAAAAAAAGCTCTTTTGTAACCAACATAAGTGCCCCGAAACCTCAATTGACTTTTATTATTTAAGAAAGTGACTGAGAGTTAATTTTTTTCTATTGGCCGACATAGAAAACCCTATTTTTTTGACAACATAAGTGCCCCCGAAACATCAAATGAATTTTATTATTTTGTAAATGCACTGAGAGATATTTTTTTCTTTTGGCTGACATAAACAACCCTATTTTGTAACTGACATAAGCACCCCCAAAACCTCAAACCACTTTTATTATTTTATAAAGGTGCCGAAAGCTATTTTTTCTATTGGCCGACATAAAACCCCCTATTTTCTAACTGGCAGAAGTGACCCTGAAACCTCAAACAAATTTTATTATTTTATAAAGGCACCGAGAGTTATTCATTTCTATTGGCCGACATAAAAAACCCTATTTTGTAACTTACATAAGCATCCCCAAAAGCTCAAACGACTTTCATTATTTTATAAAGGCATTGGGAGTTTTTTTTTCTATACATTAAAAAACCTATTTTGTAACCAACATAAGTTTCCCCAAACCTCAAATGACTTTTATTATTTTATAAAGGCTTCGAGAGTTATTTATTTTCTATTGGCCAACATGAAAAATCCTATTTTGAAAGCAACATAAGTGCCCGTGAAACCACAAATGACTTTTATTATTTTATAAAGTCACCGGGAGTTATTTATCTTCTATTGGATGACATAAAAAAACTATTTTTTAACTGACATAAGCACCCCTGAAACCTCAAATGACTTTAATTATTTTATAAAGGCACTGGGAGCTATTTTTTTCTATTGGCTGACATAAAAAACCCTATTTTGTAACCGACATAAGCACCCCCAAAACTTCAAGTGACTTTTATTATTTTATAAAGGCACAGGGAGCTATTTTTTTCTATTGGCTGACATTAAAAACCCTATTTTGTAACCGACATAAGCGCCCCCAAAACATCAAATGACTTTTATTATTTTATAAATGTGCCGAGAGGTATTTTTTCTATTGGCCGACATAAAAAACCCTATTTTGTAACTGACATAAGCACCCCCAAAATCTAAAATGACTTTTATTATTCTATAAAGGCAGCAGGAGTTATTTTTTTCTATTGGATGACATAAAAAACCCTATTTTGTAACTGACATAAGTGCCCCTCGAACCTTTATTATATTATAAATGCACCGGGAGTTATTTTTTTCTATAGGCTGACATAAAAAACCCTATTTTGTAACCGACATAAGTGTCCCTAAAACATCAAATGACTTTTATTATTTTATAAAGGCACTAAGCGTTATTTTTGTTCTATTGGCCAACATTAAAAACCATATTTTGTAACTGACATAAGCGCCCCTGAAACCTCAAATGACTATTATTATTTTATAAAGGTGCCAGGAGCTTTTTTTATTATGGGACATAAAAACCATATTTTGTAACCGACATAAGCACCTCGAAAACCTCAAAGGAATTTTATTATTTTAGAAAGGCACCGGGAGTTATTTCTTTATTGGACAACATAAAAAACCCTATTTTGTAACAAACATAAGTGCTTCAAAAACCTGTAATGAGTTATATTATTTTATAAAGGTGCCATGAGTTATTTTTTTTATTGTTCGACGAAAAAAACTCTATTTTGTAACAAACATAAGTGCCCCCGAAACCTCAAAGAATTTTGATTATTTCATAATGGCATTGGGAGTTATTTTTTTTCTATTGGCTGAAATAAAAAACCCTATTTTCTAACCAACATAAGTGCCTTTGAAACCTCAAATGACCTTTATTATTTTATAAAGAGACCGGGAGTTATTATTTTTTCTATTGGTCGACATAAAAAACCCTATTTCGTAATCGACATAAGCACCCCCGAAATCTCAAATGACTTTTTTTATTTTATAAAGGTGCCAAAAGTTATCTTTTTCTATTGGTCGACATAAAATCCCCTATTTTATACCTAACATAAGTGCCTTGAAACCATGAATGACTTTTATTATTTTATAAAGGCATTGGGATTTATTTTTCTATTAGCTGACATAAAAAACCCTATTTTGTAACCAACATAAGTGCCCCCAAAACCTCAAATGACTTTTATTATTTAATAAAGGGGCTAAGAGTTATTTTTTTTCTCTTCACCGACATAGAAAACCCTATTTTCTAACCAACATAAGTGCCCCTGAAACCTCAAATGACTTTTATTATTTTATAAATGCACTGGGAGCTATTTTTTTTCTTTTGGCCGACATAAAGAACCGTATTTTGTAACTGACATAAGTGCCCCCAAAACCTCAAATGACTTTTATTATTTTATAAAGGTGCCAAGAGCTATTTTTTCTATTGGCCGACATAAAAAACCCAATTTTGTAACTTACATAAGCATCCCTGAAAGCTCAAACGACTTTTATTATATTATAAAGGCGCTGGGAGTTATTTTCTTCTATTGGATGACATTAAAACCCTATTTTGTAACCAAAAAAAGTGCCCCCAAATCTCAAATGACTTTTATTGTTTTTTAAAGGCTTCAAGAGTTACTTATTTTCTATTGGCCAACATAAAAAACCCTACTTTGAAAGCAACATAAGTGCCCCCGAAACCTCAAATGACTTTTATTATTTTATAAAGGTGTCGAGAGTTATTTATTTTCTATTGGTTGACATAAAAAACACTATTTTGTAACCGACATAAGTAACCCCAAAACCTCAAATGACTTTAATTATTTTATAAAGGCGCCAACTATTTTTTTCTTTTAGCCAACATAAAAAACCCTATTTTGTAACTGATATAAGCACCCTTGAAACCCCAAGTGACTTTTAATATTTTATAAAGGCACTAAGAGCTATTTTTTTGTATTAGCTGACATTAAAAATCCTATTTTGTAACCGACAGAAGCACCCCTAAAACCTCAAAAGACTTTTATTATTTTATAAAGGTATCGAGAGGTATTTTTTCTATTGGCTGACCTAAAAAACCGTATTTTTTAACCAACATAAGTGCCCCCAAAATCTCAAACGTCTTTTATTATTTTAAAAAAGTGGTAGGAGTTATTTTTTTCTATTGGCCGACATAAAAATCCCTATTTTGTAACTGACATAAGTGCCCCCGAAACCTCGAACGACCTTTATGATATTATAAATGCACAAGGAGTTATTTTTTTCTATAGGCTGACATAAAAAACCCTATTTTGTAACCAACATAAGCGCCCATGAAACCTCAAATGACTTTTATTATTTTATAAAGGCACTGAGCATTATTTTTTTTTCTATTGGCCAACATTAAAAACCCTATTTTTCAACTGACATAAGTGCCCATGAAACCTAAAATTAATCTTATTATTTTATAAAGCTGTCAGGAGCTCTTTTTTTAATTGTTGGACAGAAAAAACCCTATTTTGTAACTGACATAAGTGCCCCCAAAACCTCAAAGGAATTTTATTATTTTAGAAAGCTACCGGGAGGTATTTTTTCTATTGGCTGACATAAAAAACCCTATTTTGTAACCAACATAAGCACTCCTGAAGCCTCAAATGACTTATATTATTTTATAAAGGCGCCATGAGTTATTTTTTTATTGTCTGACATAAAAAACCCTATTTTTTAACGAACATAAGCACCCACAAAACCTTAAACAAATTTTATTATTTTATAAAGGCACCGGGAGTTATTTTTTCTATTGACCGACCTCAAAATCCCTATTTTGTAATTAACATAAGTGCCCCGAAAACATCAAAGGACATTTATTATTTTATAAAGGCATCGGGATTTAATTTTTTTCTATTGGCTGATATAAAAATCCCTATTCTATAACCGACATAAGCACCCTCGAAACCTCAAATGACTTTTATTATTTTATTAAGGCACTGGGAATTATTTTTTTCTATTGGTCGATATAAAAAACCCTATTTTATAACCAACATAAGCACCCCTGAAACCTCAAATGACTTTTATTATTTTATAAAGGTGTCGAGAGTTATTTTTTTCTATTAGCTGACATAAAACACCCTATTTTGTAACTGACATAAGCACCACTGAAACCTCAAACAACTTTTATTATTTTATAAAGACACCAAGAGCTTTTTTTTCTAGTGACCGACATAAAAAACCCAATTTTCTAACCGACATAAATGCCCCCGAAACCTCAAGCGATTTTTATTATTTTATAAACTTGTCGGGAGCTATTTTTTCTATTAGTTGACTTAAAAAACCCCATTTTGTAACCGACATAAGCGCCCCCAAAATCTTAAACAAATTTTATTATTTAATAAAGGTGACATAAGCACCCCCAAAGCCTCAAACAAAGTTTATTATTTTATAAAGGCTCCGAAAGCTATTTGTTTCTATTGGTTGACAGAAAAAACTCTATTTTGTAACTGACATAAGCACCCCCAAAACCTCAAATGAATTTTATTATTTTATAATGGCACCAGGAGCTATTATTTTTCTAGAGCACCCTTGAAACCTCAAATGAATTTTATTATTTTATAACGGCATCGGGAGCTATTGTTTTTCTACTGGCTAACTTAAAAAACCCTATTTTGTAACTGACATAAGTGCCCCTGAAAGCTGAAATAACTTTTATTATTTTATAAAGGTGTTGGGAGCTATTTTGTAACTGACATAAGCTCCCCTGAAACTTTAAATGACTTTTATTATTTTATAAAGGCGTAAGGAGCTATTTTTTTCTATTGGCTGACATAAAAAGCTCTATTTTGTAATAGACACAAGTGCCCCTAAAACCTTAAAGGACTTTTATTATTTTACAAAGGCATTGGGAGTTATTTTTTTCTATTGGCTGACATAAAAAACCTTATTTTGGAACTGACATAAGCGCCTTTGAAACCTCAAATGACTTTTATTATTTTATAAAGGTGTTGGGAGTTATTTTTTTCTATTGGTGGACATAAAAAACCCTATATTGTAACTGACATAAGCACCCCCAAAATCTCAAACGACTTCTCTTATATTATAAAGGCACCAGGAGTTATTTTTTATATTGGCAGACATAAAAAAACTCTATTTTATAACTGACATAAGCACCCGTGAAACCTCAAAAAACTTTTATTATTTTATAAAGGCACCAGGATTTATATTTTTCTATTGGTAGACATAAAAAACCCTATTTTGTAACTAACATAAGCACCCCTGAAACCTTGAATGACCTTTATTATTTTATTAAGGCACCGGGAGCTATTTTTTTTCTATTGGCCGATATAAAACCCCTATTTTGTAACCAACATAAGTGCCCCTGTAACCTCGAATGACTTTTATTATTTTATAAGGGCAGCGGGATATATTTTCTTCTATTGGTCAACATAAAAAACCGTATTTTGTAAGAGACATAGGCACCCACAAAACCTCAAACGACTTTTATTATTTTAAAAAGGTGCTAAGAGCTATTTTTTTCTCTATTGGCGGACATAAAAACCCTATTTTATAATCGACATAAGTGACCTTGAAACCTCAAATGACTTTTATTATTTTATAAAGGTGCTGAGAGTTATTTTTTTCTATCAGCCAACATAAAAAACCCTATTTTGTAATGGACATAAGGGACCCCAAAGCCTCAAATGACTTTTATTATTTCATAAATATATTAGAACTTTTTTTTTCTCTTGGCTGCCATAAAAAGCCCTATTTTGTAACTGACATAAGCACCCCCAAAACCTTAAACGACTTTAATTATTTTATAAAGCTGCTGAGAGTTTTTTTTTTTCCTAATTACCGACATAAAAAATCCTATTTTGTAACCAACATAAGTGCCCCTGAAACCGTAAATGACTTTTATTATTTTATAAAGGGGTCGAGATTTATTTTTTTTCTATTGGTCGACATAAAAAACACTGTTTTGTAACCAACATAAGCACCCTCGAAACTTCAAATGACTTTTATTATTTTATAAAGGCATCGAGAGTTTTTTTTTTCTATTGGTTGACATAAAAAACCCTATTTTCTAACCGACATAAGCAACCCTGAAACTTCAAATGACTTTTATTATTTTATAAAGGCACTCAGAGCTATTTTTTCTATTCGTTGACATAAAAAACCGTATTTTGTAACTAATGTAAGCACCCCTAAAACCTCAAATGACTTTTATTGTTTTATAAAGGCAATAGGAGTTATTTCTCTTCTATTAGATGAGATCCTATTTTGTAACTGACATAAGTGCCCCCAACACCTCAAATGACTTTTATTATTTTATAAAGGCGTCAAGAGCTATTTTTTCTATTGGCCGACATAACAAAACCTATTTTTTAACGAACATAAGTGCCCTTGAAACCACCAATGACTTTTATTTTTTTATAAAGGTGGTGCGAGCTATTGTTTTTGTATTGACTGACATAAAAGACCCTATTTTGTAATAGACATAAGCACCCCTGAAACCTAAAATGTCATTTATTAATTTATAAAGGCATAGGGAGCTATTTTTTCTATTGGTCAACATAAAAAAACCCTATTTTGTAGTTGATATAAGTGCCCCTAAAACCATAAACGACTATTATTATTTTATAATGGCGTTGGGAGTTATTTATTTTCTATTGGCCAACATAAAAAACCCTATTTTTTAACCGACATAAGAGCCCCCAAAACCTCAAATGACTTTTATTTTTTTATAAAGGTACCGAGAGTTATTTAGTTTTTATAAAGGTACCGGGAGCCTTTTTTTCTATTGGTTGACATAAAAATCCCTATTTGGTAACCTCAAACGACTTTTATTATTTTATAAAGGTGTCGATAGGTATTTTTTAATAAATTTACTGACATAAAAAACCCTATTTTTTAACCAACATAAGTGTCCCAAAAACCTCAAAGGACTTTCATTATTTTATAAAGGCGCCAGGAGCTATTTATTTTCTATTGGCTGACATAAAAAACCCTATTTTCTAACCGACATAAGCGCCCTCAAAACCTCAAATGACTTTTATTATTTTATAAAGGTGTCGAGAGTTATTTCTTTCTATTGGACGACCTAAAAACCCTATTTTGTAACTGACATAAGCACCCCTAAAACCTCAATTAGATTTTATTAATTTATAAAGGCACCAGGAGCTAATTTTTCCTAGTGGCAGACATAAAAAACCCTATGTTATAATCGACACAAGCACCCCTAAAACCTCAAGTGACTTTTATTATTTTATAAAGTTGTTGAAAGCTATTTTTTTCTATTGCTCGATGTAAAAAACCCCATTTTGTAACCGACATAAGCACCCCCGAAATGTCAAACAAGTTTTATTATTTTATAAAGGCGCCAGGAGTTTTTTTTCCTCTATTGACTAACATAAAAAACTCTATTTTGTAACTGACATAAGCACCCCAGAAACCTTGAACGACTTTTATTATTTTATAAAGGCGCCGAGAGCTATTTTTTTCTATTGGCCGCCATAAAAAACTCTATTTTGTAACCGACATAACCACCCCCGAAACCTCAAATGACTTTTATTGTTTTATAAAGGCATCGGGAGCTATTGTTTTTATATTGGCCGACGTAAAAAAAAACCCTATTTTGTAATCGGCGTAAGTGCCCTTGAAACCTCAAACAACTTTTATTATTTTATAAAGGCATTAGGAGCTATTTTTTCTATTGGCCGACATAAAAACCCCTATTTTTTAACTAACATAAGTGCCCCCAAAACATCAAATGAATTTTATTATTTTATAAAAGCATCAAG
Organism: Cunninghamia lanceolata; assembly: GCA_027924645.1. NCBI lineage: Eukaryota > Viridiplantae > Streptophyta > Pinopsida > Cupressales > Cupressaceae > Cunninghamia > Cunninghamia lanceolata. The sequence goes on along the minus strand of BSBN01000112.1, from coordinate 14,661,708 downwards.
AACTATTTTTTTCTATTAGATGACATAAAAATATCTATTTTATAATAGACATAATTGCCACTGAAACCTCAAGGGAATTTTATTACTTTATAAAGGCTCTAGGAGTTTTTTTTTTTCTATTGGCTGACATAAAAAATCTTATTTTGTGACTAACGTAAGCATCTCTGAAACCTCAAATCACTTTTATTATTTTATAAAGGCACCGCGAGTTATTCTATTTTCTATTTGTTGACAGAAAAAACCCTATTTTGTAACCGACATAAGCAATCCTGAAATGTTGAATGACTTTTATTATTTTATAAAGGCACCGCAAGCTATTTTTATTCTATTGGCTGACATAAAACCCCTATTTTCTTATATTGGTCAAAATAAAAAACCCTATTTTGTAACTAACATTGGCACTCACAAAACCTCAAACAACTTTTATTATTTTATAAAGGCATTGAGAGCTATTTTCTTTCTATTGGTGGACATAAAAACCCTATTTTATAACCAACATAAGCACCTCTAAAACCTCAAATGATTTTTATTTTTTTATAAAGGCACCGGTAGCTATTTTTTTTTTCTATTGGTCAACATAAGCACCCCTTATTCATCAAATGTCTTATTATTTTATAAAGGCACTGGGAGCTATTTTTCCTACTTGCCAACATAAAAAACCTTATTTTGTAACCGACATAAGTTCCCCTGAAACCTCAAATGACTTTTATTATTTTATAAAGGCATCGGGAGTTATTTTTTTCTACTAGCTGACATAAAAAATCCTATTTTGTAACTCACCTAAGCCCCCTGAAACCTCAAATGACTTTTATTATTTTATAAAGGCACCAGAAGTTATTTTTTTCTATTGGCCAACATAAAAAACCCTATGTTGTAACCGACATAAGTGACCCCAAAACCTCAAACGACTTTTATTATTTTCTAAAGGCGTCAGGAGTTGTTTTTAATCTATTGGCCAACATAAAAAAACCCTATTTTGTAACTGACATAAGTGCCCCCAAAACCTCAAACAACTTTTATTATTTTATAAAGGCACTGAGAGTTATTTTGTTTTCTATTGGCCGACATAAAAAACCTTATTTTGTAACCAACATATGAGCCCCAAAAACCTCAAACAACTTTTATTATTCTATAAAGGCATTGGGAGTTTTTTTTTTCTATTGTTGACACAAAAATACAATTTTCTAACCAACATAAGTGCCCTCGAAACCTCAAATGACTTTTATTATTTTATAAAGGCATCGGGATCTACTTTTTCTATTGGCTGAAATTAAAAACCCTATTTTGTAACTTACATAAGCGCCCCTGAAACCTTAAATGACTTTTATTATTTTATAAAAGTGGCTGGAGTTATTTCTCTTGTATTAGCTGACATAAAAAACCCTATTTTGTAACTAATATAAGTACCCTCGAAACCTCAAATAACTTTTATTATTTTATAAAGGCGATGGGAGCTATTTTTTCTATTGGCTAGCATAACAAACCCTATTTTGTAACCGACATAAGGGCCCCCAAAATCTCAGATAATGTTTATTATTTTATAAAGGTGCCACGGGTTATTTTTTTCTATTGGCCAACATAAAAAACCTTATTTTATAACTAACATATGCACCCCCAATACCTCGAATGACTTTTATTTTTTTATAAAGGCATTGGGATTTATTTTATCTATTGGCCGACATAAAAACCCCTATTTTTTAACCAACATAAGTGCCCTTAAAACCTCAAACTACTTTTATTATTTTATAAAGGGGCTGAGACTTATTTTTTTTCTATTGGCTGACATAGAAAACTCTATTTTGTAATTGATATAAGTGCCCTCGAAACCTCAAATGACTTTTCTTATTTTGTAAATACACCAAGAGCTATTTTTTTCTTTTGGCCAACATAAAAATCCCTATTTTATAACCAACATAAGCACCTCCGAAACGTCACATAAATTTTATTATTTTATAAAGGCACTGAGAGCTATTTTTTTCTATTGGCCGACATAAAAAGCCCTATTTTGTAACCGACATAAGTACATCTAAAACCTCAAAATGAATTTTATTATTTTATAAAGGCATCGAAAGTTATTCATTTCTATTGGCTGACATAAAAAACCCTATTTGTAACTAACATAAGTGTCCTCGAAAGCTCAAAAAACTTTTATTACTTTATAAAGGCACTGGGAGTTATTTTTTTCTATTGGCCGACATAAAAAACCCTATTTTGTAACTACATAAGCACCCCCAAACCTCAAATAACTTTTAATATTTTATAAAGGCATCAGGAGTTATTTATTTTCTATTAGCTGATATAAGAAACCCTATTTTGTAACTGACATAAGTGCCCCCGAAACCTCAAATGACTCTTATTATTTTATAAAGGCTCTGGGATTTATTTATTTTCCATTGGCCGACATAAAAAACCCTATTTTCTAACTGACATAAGTGCCCCTCAAACCTCAAATAAGTTTAATTATTTTATAAAGGTGTCGGGAGCTATGTTTTTCTATTGGCCAACATAAAAAACCCTACTTTCTAACTAACATAAGCACCCCCGAAACCTCAAATGACTTTTATTATTTTATAAAGGTGCTGGGAGCTATTTCTATTGGCTGAAATAACAAACCCTATTTTGTAACCGACATAAGTGCCCCCGAAAGCTCAAATAACTTTAATTATTTTATAAAGGTGCTGGGAGCTAATTTTTTCTATTATCTGACATAAAAAACCCTATTTAGTAACCAACATCAGCACCCCCGAAACCTCAAGTGACTTTTATTATTTTATAAAGGCACTGGGAGCTATTTTTTCTATTGGCCAACATTAAAAACCCTATTTTGTAGCCGACATAAGTGCCCCCAAAAAATTCAAATGAGTTTTAATATTTTATAAAGGTGCTGAGAGGTTTTTTTTCTATTGGCTAACATAAAAAACCCTATTTTGTAACCGACATAAGTGCCCCCAAAACCTCAAACAAATTTTATTATTTTTTAAAGGTGTCGGGAGCTATTTTTTTCTATTGGCTGACATAAAAAACCCTACTTTGTAACTGACATAAGTGCCCCCAAAATCTAAAATGACTTTTATTATTTTATAAAGGTGCCAGGAGTTAATTTTTTCTATTGGCTGACATAAAAACCCCTATTTTGTAACTGACATAAGTGCCCCTAAAACCTCGAACAACCTTTATTATTTTATAAAGGCACCAGGAGATATTTTTTTATAGGTCGACATAAAAAACCCTAATTCATATATGATATAAGCACCCCTGAAACCTCAAGCAACTTTTATTATTTTATAAAGGTGCCAAGAATTATTTTTTTTCTATTGGCCGACATAAAAAATTCTATTTTGTAACCGACATAAGCGCCCCGGAAACCTCAAATGAGTTTTATTATTTTATAAAGGCATTGAGAGTTATTTATTTTCTATTGGTCGACATAAAAAACCCTATTTCCTAACTGACATAAGCACCCTCGAAACCTCAAAAAACTTTAATTTTTTTATAAAGCCCTTAGGAGCTTTTTTTTTCTATTGGCTGACATAAAAAATCCTATTTTGTAACCAACATAAGCACCCCTAAAACTTCAAATGACTTTTATTATTTTATAAAGGTGTTAGGAGCTATTTTTTTCATTTTCCAAACATAAAAAACCATGTTTTGTAAGACATAAGTGCCCCTGAAACCTCAAAGGATTTTTATTATTTTATAATGGCATCGAGAGTTTTTTTTTCTATTGGCTGACATAAAAAAACCCTATTTTGTAATCAACATAAGTGCCCCTGAAATCTCAAACGACTTTTCTTTAATAAAAGAGGGTCAAAACGTTATTAATAAAAGAGAGCAGTACAAAGCATAAAAGTAGTAAGAGGCCCAAATGGGCCCAAAGACAACAAACAAGAAGTCAAGAAGTGGTCATACAACATCTCACACCCTTCGTGACCAAATCCACAAAATCCTGAGCAAGATCCCCAGGTAAATTATCTTGATTATCCACCAGCCAGGTCCCATTCTTCTCAGAAGCCCATTTGGCCAACCCATCAGCCACCTTATTCCATTCTCGAGGGATATCAGAGAAGGTGATAGAATCAAATAAATCTCCAAGACTAGTGATTTGCTTAGCCACCACTGCAAGCTGCCAACTAACATCATCAAACTACCTTCTATTTATCAAGTCTATCACCACCTAAGAATCTGACTCGTAGATAATCTTATTCTAGCCAAGAGTATATGCCTTCTTCAAAGCCAAAACAATGGCCAAGGCCTCCATAAGATTATTAGAGTGCAGCCCCCTATATTCCAAGAAGAAAAACACAACCACCCCAAAACTGTCTCTACCCACCCCACCAATGCCAACATGCCTAGGGTTACCCCTTGTAGACTTATCAGTATTGATTTTCAAGACTCTAGTGGGAGGTAGCAGCTAATGCCCTTCCCTAGAAACCTTCCTTCTAGAACACTTGCTTCACCCAATCTTGGGCCTTCCAAGACCTCCAACTGGGGCTAACAGATCACATTTAGCATACAAGGTCTCCTACAAAGCCCCAAGAATGCAAGACCAAACTTGACCCACCAGTAACTTATTATCCAGAAATACCCTGCAGTTGCACTCCAACCAGATGTGCCATATAATCAGACTAGGACCAATTGGCCATGCTATGTGCAGAAATAACGTCCTCACCGGAATGGGCCTAAAGTTTCGTCAAAATTCCTCCAGAGAAGAAGGTTGCCTGCACTACAAACTCCAGGCCTCCACCAAAAATGCCAAATAGTCCTAGCAAAAGGGCACTGGAAGAAAAGATGTGAAATAGTCTCAACATCTCTTAGACATAAGAAACATAAGGAAGGACCTTGGAAGCCACGCTTACAGAAATTATCCCAAGTCAAACACCTACCATAAACCACTAGCCAAGAAAAGAAATTGCATTTTGGCCAAGAGAATTTATTCCAATTATTTTTCCTCCAAGGAACCTTAGCACTACCCCAGGTCTGTCTATAGAAAACATGATACCCTGAAGCAAGAGTGGACTTCCCTTTTGGATCTAGACCCCAAGCCAACACATCCCACTCTGGGAGAGAATAACATACTCTATCAGCCATAATGGAGGACAACTCCCTCCTATCCTCCAAAGATCCACCCATGGGCCATTCCTGCATATGCTTCCACTGGTAAACAATAGTCTACCCCAAAGCTTGAGGGGCTTTGAAATCCATCACTCTACTCCAACCAACCTGAATGAAAATTGTACATAAGTCCCTCAAGTGAGGGTGTGAGGAGAGGATAGGTGGGAAGCCATCCCAGGAGTCATGCCAAAAAAGAGCATCAAAGCCTCTATTACAGATCCAAAATAGGCCTTGTTTAACCAGCACAGCCCCCCTCTTGAGAGTATCCCAGATTATAGAACCTCTCCCTGAAAGACTAAAATGAGGTAGCTCTGCACCCTCCACCTCCCCAAGGTACTTGAAGGTAAGGATCCTCGCCTAATATTGATGCTAATATGAACATCATCTCTAGTATAGCTTATCAACCAAAGCTTGTTCATTCCAATCTTTCCTACACAAACCCAGACAACCATCTTGCTTTGGCCAGCAAAAAACTTCCCGCTTAATTAAGCTCCACTTCTTTGAAAAGAGATTACCTGACCAAAGAAACTACCGATAGAGGCCCTAAAAATCTTTGATGAAACTTGAGGGAGCCGTCAACACAAAGGACCCATATATAGGAAGGGTATATACCACGGACTTCAACAGAGTAACTCTTCCAGCCATAGATAACCATCTATAGGACCAATGACAAACCAACCCATGAAATTTATCCATCACATCCTGCCAAAAACACCTGGGAAGTAGGCCCATATCCAGAGGGATGCCAAGGTATATAAAGGGAAGTTTCCCCACTTGAAACCTTAAGATCATGGTAATACGCTACTAAATAAACCTGGGGGTATTAAAGAAATAAATGCAAGAATTACTTTCATTAATGCTTTAACATGAGGTAGCCAGGTAACAATCCATCAAAGCCGTATCATCCACAAATAGAAGATGAGTTTGAGGAGGAAGAGAATTGCTCCATTACCAACCCTGAAAGAGCCCATCCATAACATGGGACTTAATTAATCTCCCCAAGCCTTTAGCCATCAAGATGAACAAATATGGGGATAAGGGGTCCCCCTGTCGAAGACCTCTAGAAGCACCAAACAGATCTGAAGACTCCCCATTTATGAGAACATAAAATGAGGAAGTCCTCACACAACTCATGACCCAATCAATCCACTCACAACTAAACCTGAAGGCTCTGAGAATTTTGATCAAAAAGCCCCAGTTAACTCTATCATAAGCTTTAGCCATGTCCAACTTTATAAACATAGCCTTTTCCTTAGAAGAGGCCATAGAGTCAATAGTCTCAGCCGCAATAACTACTCAATCCAAAATCTGTCTACCTGCAACAAAGCCCCCTTGTTCCTCCGAGATCAACTTATCTAGACATGACTTTAAATGTTTAGTAATTAGCTTTGTAATAATTTTATACACCACATTGTACAAAGCAATTGGTCGAAAAAGATCCAGAGAATCAGCACCCTCGTGTTTTGGGATAAGAGAAAGAAACATGGCATTCATGGCTCGCAACATTTTCTTATTTCTAAAAGACTCCTGCACCACCTCTAATAGATCAAGGTTGATGACTTCCCAAAATTCCTGAAAGAACTCAGCCGAGAACCCATCAGGACCAGGAGCCTTCCCTTTTTTCAACTGAAACACTACATCCTCCAACTCCTTCAAAGAAATAGGTTTAGGAAGAGAAGCATTCATATCTGTAGTCACCAGAAAGGGAATACAAGCTAGGATAGAAGCTTCCTCCTCACTAATAGGCGGCATATCTTCAGAAAAGAGAGCAGAGAAAAAATGAACCGCCTCACTAGAGATTCCTGAAGAGGAAGAGAGAACAAAACCCTCAGGAGAGCAGAGAGAAGAGATAAAGTTACCTTGTCTTCAAGCCTTCACTGATTTATGAAAGAAGGAAGTATTCATGTCCCCTTCTTGAAGCCAATCAACATAGGCCTTCTGTTTCTAAAAAAATTCCTCACGAAGCTCCCATTCCTTAAGGTCTTTAACCGCACTAACCTCAAGCTTGCTTAAATTCACATCAAGACCCTAGTCCCGAATCTCCCTAGTAATAGAATCCAAGCGCTCCTAGGCAACCCTTTTCTGCTAAAACACATTGCCAAACTGATACTTATTCCAATGTTTCAATTTATACTTCACATATTGAAGCCTCTTCACAAATGAGTGCATAGCTGTACCAAAAGTAGGTCATCCTTCAGTCCACCATCTAGAAACCAAGTCTAGAAGACTCTCCTCCTTGAGCCACATAAGCTAAATATAAAGTTTGTTTCTTAGGAGCATCAGCCAAACGGGTAGAGAATTTGATCGGCCAATGGTTTGATCCTCGCCAATCTAAAATTTTAGAACTTGACAGCCACTTGTCACCCACCCAAAAATAGGAAACAAGAAACCTGTTTAACCGTTCAGAAGTGGCATCATCCCCAAGCCTCCTATTATTCCAAGTAAACATGCCATTTGAAGGTTTGATATCCACAAGATGGAGCCGAGCCAAATTATCCCTTAAAAGATCAGAAGATGTGTCCAAATGAGGCACCCCCCTCTTCTACTCAAGGGAGGCAATTGCATTAAAGTCACCTGCCATAATCCAGGGGAGGAAATGATCCAACGATCTTAGAAGATTGATAGGAGACCATAGGAGAGTCTTACCAAGGACATTTGTCGGAGCATAAATGTTAGAAAGAAGAATTCTTTCCCCCATCTCCAAACTAATTGCAACCTGAGAGATGGAAAATCTACTAGAGATCCACCAAATAGGAGAAATTTGTCGAGAATCCTAGAGGCAAGCAGGACCCCCTGAGCTGCCTTGTGCACCCACACACTAGAAAAACCCTATGTTCCAAATCTTAGAAACACACTTCATCATACCATCCATAGATAACTTTGCCTCTTGGAGGAAATCCACATCCAGAGAATGAGCACTAACCAAGTCCTGAATAGCCTTTTGTCTACAGATGCTATTCATACTCCTTAAATTCCATGATAACACAATCATCGTGAATGGTGAGAGAAGTGAGTATCTAATGTCTTCACCGACCCATATTCCACTAATGTCTCTCCAGCCATCTTAACTTTCTCCTAATCCTTCTTCCTCCCCACCTTCTGGGGCTTAATAGGAGCACACTTTTTTAGGGATTTTTGTTGTAGACCTAGAATAGGAGAAGAAGAGAGGGATTTTTTCTTACCAGAGTCTTCCAAACCTAGTCCACTAGCTAAACTCACCCTTTCATCCAAAGAGGCCATGGGGGTTTCCACCAAACCACAAGAGTCCCCAAACCTAGCATTGGGGGGAGAAGCAACTGAATCCATCACCACCTCGTAAGCCACCACAATAACTATGACCGAGGTAGTGATAGGTAAAGACTCAGAATTATGATCAACTAAAGGAGAAGCTTCAACATGCATGTCAGAAAAAAACCCCTCCTCATGGAGTAATTTATCCAAAGCCTCAAACTTGTTAAAAGTCTCCTCCTCTTGATGATCCCAAAGATTCCTCTTCTGACCCCGATTCTTGTTTCGTTCCTTAATTGGCACAAAGCCATCTTTTTCTGGTACCACCCCATGGGTGGTTTACCCTTTTTTGCCATTGGATTAGACTAAGCCTTCACATTATCTGAACCACCCACACCTAAGGCATGAGGGCACATCTGGCATCTGAAAGGTAAAGTCTCATAGTCTGACTATTGAGTCCAGGAGCTAGACCCAACAGTCAAATCAATAGAATCTAGCAGAGGCTGGCTCAGATCAATCTCCACACAGACTTGGGCATAGGAAAAAATTTTCTTCTCCAGAGTTTGCTGAGACAGGCCAATACACTTCCCTAGCAGCAATACAATTGATTGCCGAATATCCTATCTCCAACATTCCAACAGCAACCGAGGAAAATGAACCCACGCCAGGACCTTTGAGGGCAGCTCCTCTACTAAATTAAAGCATGCATGGCAAGGCTTCATGAAAAGGCCAACTTGATTATAAAACTAGGGCCCTCCCTCAACAACCTTTTTACGATCGGAGATACACAAAAAGACCACCAAAATGAAGTTATTCGCAGCTAGCAAGATTTCAAAATCACCTTCCGAATTCCATGACTTGCGAATCCAGGGTTCTAGAAAAGGCATCAAAACCCTCGATCCCATAAATTTACAGATTAAAACATGTTTGCTATAATATTCTAGGTCCTCAGCTACCACCTCTGTTTGAATCACCAGCTTCGGATGAACTTGAGCTCTTTCCAAGTATCCATTTATCTTGTGCAATTTCAGAGCACCAGTGCTAAAAACCCCAACATCAAGTAGGGATGGATGAGGAAACCCATCACCAACCCCTGCCATAGCAGCATCCCCCAAAGTCTCACCCAAAGGCATAGACCATGCCATTACAAAATCCCCTCAAGCCCTTGCACACCACACCTGCATCAAACAATGCATGCACTCAAGAAACCCCCCCCCTCGAAGGCTAAAAACCCCCACCCCTTGCTGAAAACAACCCCACAGAGGCTAATCTGCAAAGAAAAAATGCATCCAATAGAGAACAAACACATGCAGCCCTCGACCTGCTATAGGTCACGGGACTGCAGAGAGGTCCCATGTACACGCTCCATCTGAATATAAAAGTATTCTCAAATGACTTTTATTATTTTATAAAGGTGCTAGGAGTTATTTTTTTCTATTGGTCGACATAAAAACCCTATTTTATAACTGACATAAGTGCCCCCGACACCTCAAACGACTTTTATTATTTTATAAAAGCATCAGGATTTATTTTTTCTATTGGCCGACATAAAAAACCCTTTTTTGTAACCAACAAAAGTGCCATCGAAACCTCAAATGACTTTTACTATTTTATAAAGTGACTGAGAGTTATTTTTTTCTTTTGGCCAACATAGAAAACCCTATTTTGTAACCAACATAAGCGCCCCCAAAACCTCAATAAATTTTATTATTTTATAGATGCACTGGGAGCTATTTTTTTCTTTTGGCCAACATAAAGAAACCTATTTTGTAACTGACATAAGCATCCCCAAAACCTCAAATGACTTTTATTATTTTATAAAGGTGTCGAGAGCTATTTAGGTCATGCAGGTGTGGCCAAAAATGACTGAATCTGCAGATCAAAGTGTGGGAGGAGAATTTCTTCTTAGTCTTCAAAACCTCAGCCCCAAAAGAAATAATAGGTGGAGCAGCACAGGGTAAAGGTGACCTTTGATGCTTCCCTTGAATAGTAGCTAAGAAAGAGGGCTTACCCCCCTTCATTGAATCCAAGCCCACCAGTGACGCACCAGCCATAAAAACCTCATCAAGAATCGTGGATGGCGCACAAATAGCGGATGACACACCACCGGACGGTGCACCAATAGTGGGCGATGCACCAATAGACAATGTACCAATAGTAGTAAACTCAAGCCATGAGCGGGAAAAGAGGTGGGAGAGCCCATTAGGGTTAGGGTACCTTTTTAAAAAATAGGAGGTTTTTTAGAAAAACCAAGAAAAATTTACAAGGAGGTTTGAATCTAGGTTGTTAGCTCTAGAAGCCGAAGTCACACTATTTCACCACAGATTCTCACCTATTGGAGGGTAAGCAACCTCAATTTTTGATGCGGTAGAGGGTGACCCCGTGGGGTTTGATCCTTGGTTGTTGGCACTACAGGCAAGAAGCCCCACCATTTCACCCAGGGGTCATCTCTAAAAGGCACCAGGAGTTATTTTTTTTCTATTGGCTGACATAAAAAACCCTATTTATAATTGACATAAGTGCCCCCGAACCCTTAAACGACTTTTGTTATTTTATAAAGGCACCGGGATTTATTTTTTTCTATTGGCTGACTCAAAAAATCCTATTTTGTAATTGACATAAGCACCACAAAACCTCAAATGACTTTTATTATTTTATAAAGGCGATGAGAGTTATTTTTTTCTATTGGCTGATATAAAAAACCCTTTTTTGTAACTGACATAAGTGCTCCTGAAACCTCAAACAACTTTTATTATTTTATAAAGGCGTCGGGAGTTATTTTTTTCTATTGGCAAAAATAAAAATCCCTATTTTGTAACCAACATAAGCGACCCCAAAACCTCAAATGACTTTTATTATTTTATAAAGGAATCGAGAGTTATTTATTTTCTATTAGCCGACATAAAAAACCCTATTTTGTAACTAACATAAGCACCCCCAAAACCTCAAATGAATTTTATTATTTTATAAAGGTGATGAGAGTTTTTTTTTTCTATTGGCCAACATAAAAAATCCTATTTTGTAACCAACATAAGTACCACTAAAACCTAAAATGACTTTTATTATTTTATAAAGGGGCTAAGAGTTATGTTTTTCTATTGGTCGACATAAAAAACATTATTTTGTAACCGACATAAGTACCCCCGAAACCTCAAATGATTTTAATTATTTTATAAAGACATCGGGAGTTTTTTTTTTCTATTGGTCGACATAAAAAACCCTATTTTGTAATTGACATAAGCATCCCCAAAACCTCAAACGACTTTTATTATTTTATAAAGGCGCCGAGAGTTTTTTTTTATTATTTTTTTAAGGCACTGAGAGTTATTTTTTTCTATTGGTTGACATAAAAAACCGTATTTTCTAACCGACATAAGTGCCCCCAAAAACTCAAACAACTTTATTTATTTTATAAAGGTGTTAGGAGCTATTTTTTTCTATTGGCCAACATAAAAAATCCTATTTTGTAACTGACATAAGCACCCCTAAAACTTCAAATGACTTTTATTATTTTATAATGGCGTCGGGAGCTATTTTTTCTATTGGCCGACATAAAAAACCCTATTTTGTAAAAAACATAAGTGCACCTAAAACCTCAAAGGACTTTTATTATTTTATAATTGCACTGGGAGTTACTTTTTTTCTATTGGCCGACATAAAAAACCATATTTTGTAACAAACATAAGTGCCCCCAAAACCTCAAACGACTTTTATTATTTTATAATTGGATTGGGATTTGTTTTTTTCTATTACTTCACATAAAAATCCCTATTTTGTAACTGACATAAGCACCCCTGAAATGTTGAAAAACTTTTATTATTTTATGAAGACACCAGGAGCTATTTTTATTCTATTGACTGACATAAAACCTCTATTTTGTAACCGACATAAGCACCCTCGAAACCTCAAATAAATTTTATTATTTTATAAAGGTACCGAGAGCTATTTTCTTCTATTGGTCAACCTAAAAAACCCTATTTTATAACCGACATAGGCACCCCGCAAACCTCAAGAGACATTTATTATTTTATAAAGGTGCCGAGAGATTTTTTTTGTATTGGTGGACATAAAAGTCCTATTTTATAATAGACATAAGTGCCCCTATAACCTTACATCACTTCTATTATTTTATAAAGGAACTGGGAGGTATTTTTTTTCTATTGGCTGACATAAAAAACCCTATTTTCTAATCGACTTAAGCACCCATGAAACCTCAAATGACTTTTATTATTTTATAAAGGTACCGGGAGCTATTTTTTTCTATTGGCCGACATAAAAAAACCCTATTTTGTAACTGACATAAGTGCCCCCAAAACCTCAAACGACTTCTATAATTTTATAGAGGCATCGGGAGTTATTTTTTTTCTATTGGCCGATATAAAATACCCTATTTTGTAACTGACATAAGCGCCCTTGAAAACTCAAATCACTTTTATTATTTTATAAAGGCTTCGGGAGTTATTTTTTTTCTATTGGCCAACATAAAAATTCCTATTTTTGTAACTGACATAAGCGACCCCAAAACCTCAAATGAATTTTATTATTTTATAAAGGCATCGAGAGTAATTTTTTTTCTATTGGTCGACATGAAAAACCCAATTTTGTAACTGACCTAAGTGACCCCAAAACATAAAACAACCTTTATTATTTTATAAAGGCGCTAAGAATTTTTATTTTTTCTATTGGCTGACATAAAAATGCTATTTTGTAACCAACAATAGTGCCCTTGAAACCTCAAACGACTTTTATTATTTTATAAAGGGGCTGAGAGTTTTTTTTTTTCTATTGGCCGACATATGAAACCTTATTTTGTAACTGACATAAGTGCCCACGAAACCTCAAATGACTTTTATTATTTTATAAATGCACAAGGAGCAATTTTTTTGTTTTGGTCGATAGAAAAAACCCTGGTTTGTAACCGACATAAGCACCTCCAAAACCTCAAACAAATTTTATTATTTTATAAATGCGCCGAGACCCATTTTTTTCTATTGGCCGAGATAAAAAGTGCTATTTTGTAACTGACATAAGCCCCTCTGAAACCTCAAATGAATTTTATTATTTTATAAAGGCATCGGAAGTTATTAATTTCTATTGGCCAACATAAAAAACCCTATTTTGTAACTGACATAAGTGTCCCTGAAAGCTCAAAAAACTTTTATTATTTTATAAAGGAGCTGGGAGTTATTTTTCTCTATTGGATGACATAAAAAACCCTATTTTGTAACTAATACAAGTGCCCGCAAACCTCAAATGACTTATATTATTTTATTAAGGCGTCGGGAGTTCTTTATTTTCTATTGGTTGACAGAAAAAACCCTATTTTGTAACCGACATAAGTGCCCCCGAAACCTCAAACGACTTTTATTATTTTATAAAGGCACTGGGAGTTATTTATTTTCTATTGGCTGATCTAAAAAATCCTATTTTGTAACCAACATAAGTGCCCCTGAAAGCTCAAATAACTTTAATTAATTTATAAATGCGCTAGGAGCTATTTTTTTCTATTGTTTGACATAAAAAACCCTATTTTTTAACCAACATAAGCACCCAAAAAACCTCAAGCGACTTTTATTATTTTATAAAGGCACTGGGAGCTATTTTTTTCTATTGCCTAACATTAAAAACCCTATTTTGTAATCGACATAAGTGGCCCCGAAACTTTAAATGACTTTTATTATTTTATAAAGGTGTCGAGAGGTATTTTTTTCTATTAGTTGACATAAAAAACCCTATTTTGTAACCAACATAAGAGATTTCCGAAACCTCAAACAAATTTTATTATTTTTTAAAGGTGTTGGGAGCTATTTTGTTCTATTGGCTGACATTAAAAACGCTACTTTGTAACCGATATAAGCGCCCCCAAAATCTCAAATGACTTTTATTATTTTATAAAGGTACCAGGAGTTGTTTTTTTCTAATGGCCAACATAAAAAACCCTATTTTGTAACTGACATAAGCGCCCCTGAGACCTTGAAAAACCTTTATTATTTTATAAAGGAACTGCTAGTTATTCTTTTCTATAGGCCGACATAAAAAACCCTAATTTTTAACTGACATAAGCACCCTTGAAACCTCAAACGACTTTTATTATTTTATAAAGGCACTGAGCGTTATTTTTTTTTCTCTATTGGCTGACATAAAAAATTCTATTTTGTAACTGACATAAGCACCCACGAAATCTCAAATGACTTTTATTATTTTATAAAAGCACTTGGAACTAATTTTTTTCTATTGGTCGACATAAAAAAACCCTATTTTCTAACCGACATAAGCGCCCCAGAAACCTCAAAAAGCTTTTATTTTTTTATAAAGCCATCAGGAGCTATTTTTTTTCTATTGGCCGACATAAAAAACCCTATTTTGTAACTAACATAAGCGCCCCTGAAACTTCTAATGACTTTTATTATTTTATAAAGGCGTCGAGAGCTACTTTTTTCTATTAGCAGACATAAAAAATCTTATTTTGTAACAGACATAAGTGCCCCCAAAACGTCAAAGGACTTTTATTATTTTATAATGGGATCAGAGTTATTTTTTTTCTATTGGCTAACATAAATTTTGCAACCAACATAAGTGCCTCCAAAACCTCAAACAACCTTTATCATTTTGTAAAGGGGCCGGGAGTTATTATTTTTTCTATTAGTTGACATAAAAAACCCTATTTTATAACCGACATAAGCACCCCCAAAATCTCAAATGACTTTTATTATTTTATAAAGGTGCTAGGAGTTATTTTTTTCTATTGGTAGACATACAAAACCCTATTTTATAACTAACATAAATGCCCCCTAAACCTGGAATGACTTTTATTATTTTATAAAGGCATCGGGATTTATTTTTTCTATTGGCTGACATAAAAAACCCTATTTTCTAACCAACATAAGTGTCCCCAAAACCTCTAATGACTTTTATTATTTTATAAAGGGACTAAGAGTTATTTTAATTCTATTGGCTGACATAGAAAACCCTATTTTGTAACTGACATAAGTGCCCCTGAAACCTCAAACGACTTTTATTATTTTATTGGCTGACAAAAAAACCCATATTTTGTAACTGGTATAAGTGACCCTGAAACCTCAAACAAATTTTATTATTTTATAAAGGCACCAAGAGTTATTCATTTTTATTGGCTGACATAAAAAACCCTATTTTGTAACTTACATAAGAATCCCTAAAATCTCAAATGACTTTTATTATTTTATAAAGGCACTGGGAGTTATTTTTTTCTATTGGTCGACATAAACAACCCTATTTTGTAATAGACATAAGTGCCCTCGAAACGTCAAAGGACTTTTATTATTTTATAATCGCATCGGGACTTATTTTTTTTCTATTGGCTAACATAAATAACCCTATTTTGCAACCAACATAATTGCCTCTGAAACCTCAAACAACCTTTATCATGTTGTAAAGGGGCCGGGAGTTATTATTTTTTCTATTAGTTGACATAAAAACACCCTATTTTATAACTAACATAAGCACCCCCGAAATCTCAAACAAATTTTATTATTTTATAAAGGCACCAGGAGTTATTTTTTTCTATTGGTAGACATACAAAACCCTATTTTATAACTAACATAAATGCCCCCTAAACCTCGAATGACTTTTATTATTTTATAAAGGCATCGGGATTTATTTTTTCTATTGGCCGACATAAAAAACCCTATTTTCTAACCAACATAAGTGTCCCCAAAACCTCTAATGACTTTTATTATTTTATAAAGGGACTAAGAGTTATTTTAATTCTATTGGCCGACATAGAAAACCCTATTTTGTAACTGACATAAGTGCCCCTAAAACCTCAAAAGACTTTTTATTATTTTATTGGCTGACAAAAAAACCCATATTTTGTAACTGGTATAAGTGACCCTGAAACCTCAAACGAATTTTATTATTTTATAAAGGCACCAGGAGTTATTCATTTTTATTGGCCGACATAAAAAACCCTATTTTGTAACTTACATAAGAATCCCTAAAAGCTCAAATGACTTTTATTATTTTATAAAGGTACTCGGAGTTATTTTTTTCTATTGGTCGACATAAACAAAACTATTTTGTAATAGACATAAGTGCCCTCGAAACGTCAAAGGACTTTTATTATTTTATAATCGCATCGGGAGTTATTTTTTTTCTATTGGCTGACATAAATAACCCTATTTTGCAACCAACATAAGTGCCTCTGAAACCTCAAACAACCTTTATCATTTTGTAAAGGGGCCGGGAGTTATTATTTTTTCTATTAGTTGACATAAAAACACCCTATTTTATAACTGACATAAGCACCCCCGAAATCTCAAACAAATTTTATTATTTTATAAAGGCACCAGGAGTTATTTTTTTCTATTGGTAGACATTAAAAACCCTATTTTATAACTAACATAAGCGCCCCCTAAACCTCGAACGACTTTTATTATTTTATAAAGGCATCAGGATTTATTTTTTCTATTGTTTGACATAAAAAACCCTATTTTATAACAAACATAAGTGTCCCCAAAACCTCAAATGACTTTTATTATTTTATAAAGGGACTGAGAGTTATTTTAATTCTATTGGCCGACATAGAAAACCCTATTTTGTAACTGATATAAGTGCCCCTGAAACCTCAAACAAATTTTATTATCTTATTGGCCGACAAAAAAACCCCTATTTTGTAACCGATATAAGTGACCCCGAAACCTCAAACGAATTTTATTATTTTATAAAGGCACTGGGAGTTATTCATTTTTATTGGCCGACATAAAAAACCCTATTTTGTAACTTACATAAGCATCCCTAAAAGCTCAAATGACTTTTATTATTTTATAAAGGCACTGGGAGTTATTTTTTTCTATTGGTCGACATAAAAACCCTATTTTGTAACCAACATAAGTGCCCCCAAACCTCAAATGACTTTTAATATTTTATAAAGGCTTTGGGAGTTATTTATTTTCTATTGGTCAACATAAAAAATCGTATTTTGAAAGCAACATAAGTTCCCCCGAAACCTCAAACGACTTTTATTATTTTATAAAGGTGCTGGGAGTTATTTATTTTCTATTTCCTAACATAAAAGACACTATTTTGTAACTAACATAAGCACCCCTGAAACCTGAAATGACTTTAATTATTTTATAAAGGCACTGGGAGCTATTTTTTTCTATTGGTCGACATAAAAAAACCTATTTTTTAACTGACATAAGCATCCCCAAAACCTCAAGTGACTTTTATTATTTTATAAAGGCACCGGGAGCTATTTTTTTCTATTGGCTGACATTAAAAACCCTATTTTGTAACCGACATAAGCGCCCTTGAAACGTCAAATGACTTTTATTATTTTATAAAGGCTTCGGGAGATATTTATTTTCTATTGGCCAACATAAAAAACCCTATTTTGAAATCAACATAAGTGCCCGTGAAACCACAAATGACTTTTATTTTTTTATAAAGGCACCAAGAGTTATTTATCTTCTATTGGCTGACATAAAAAAAAACAATTTTGTGACCGACATAAGCACCCCCGAAATCTCAAATGACTTTAATTATTTTATAAAGGCGCCGAGAGCTATTTTTTTCTATTGGCTGACATTAAAAACCCTATTTTGTAACCGACATAAGCACCGACAAAACTTGAAGTGACTTTCATTATTTTATAAAGGCACAGGGAGCTATTTTTTTCTATTGGCTGACATTAAAAACCCTATTTTGTAACCGACATAAGCACCCCTGAAACATCAAACGACTTTTATTATTTTATAAGCGTGTCGAGAGGTATTTTTTCTATTGGGCGACATAAAAAACCCTATTTTGTAACTGACATAAGCACCCCCAAAATCTAAAATGACTCTTATTATTATATAAAGGCACCAGGAGTAATTTTTTTTCTATTGGCCGACATAAAAAACCCTATTTTGTAACTGACATAAGTGCCCTTAAAACCTCGAACGACCTTTATTATATTATAAATGCACCGGGAGTTATTTTTTTCTTTAGGCTGACATAAAAAACCCTATTTTGTAACCGACATAAGTGTCCCTAAAACATCAAATGGATTTTGTTATTTTATAAAGGCACCGAGCGTTATTTTTTTTCTATTGGCCGACATTAAAAACCCTATTTTGTAACTGACATAAGCGTCCCTGAAACCTCAAATGACTCTTATTATTTTATAAAGGTGCTAGGAGTTTTTTTATTATGGGACATAAAAACCCTATTTTGTAACCGACATAAGCACCCTGAAAACCTCAAAGGAATTTTATTATTTTAGAAAGGCACCGGGAGTTTTTTTTTTTATTGGACAACATAAAAAACCCTATTTTGTAATGAACATAAGCGCTTCAAAAACCCAAAATGACTTATATTATTTTATAAAGGTGCCATGAGTTATTTTTTTATTGTTTGATAAAAAAAATTCTATTTTGTAACAGACATAAGTGCCCCTGAAACCTCAAAGAACTTTGATTATTTCATAACGGCATTGGGAGTTATTTTTTTTTCTATTGGGCGACGTAAAAAACCCTATTTTGTAACTGACATAAGTGCCTCTGAAACCTCAAATGACCTTTATTATTTTATAAAGAGGCCGGGAGTTATTATTTTTTCTATTGGTTGACATAAAAAACCCTATTTTGTAATCGACATAAGCGCCCCCGAAATCTCAAATGACTTTTTTAATTTTATAAAGGTGCCAAGAGTTATCTTTTTCTATTGGTCAACATAAAAACCCCTATTTTATACCTAACATAAGCACCCCCAAAACCTTGAATGACTTTTATTATTTTATAAAGGCATCAGGGTTTATTTTTTCTATTGGCCAACATAACAAACCCTATTTTGAAACCAACATAAGTGCCCCCAAAACCTCAAATGACTTTTATTATTTCATAAAGGGGCTAAGAGTTATTATTTTTCTCTTTGCCGACATAGAAAACCCTATTTTCTAACCAACCTAAGCACCCCTGAAACCTCAAATGACTTTTATTATTTTATAAATGCACCAGGAGCTATTTTTTTTCTTTTGGCTAACATAAAGAACCTTATTTTGTAACTTACATAAGCATCCTTGAAAGCTCAAACAACTTTTATTATTTTATAAAGGCACTGGGAGTTATTTTCTTCTATTGGCTGACATTAAAACCCTATTTTGTAACCAACAAAAGTGCCCCCAAATCTCAAATGACTTTTATTATTTTATAAAGGCTTCAAGAGTTATTTATTTTCTATTGGCCAACATAAAAAACCCTACATTGAAAGCAACATAAGTGCCCCTGAAACCTCAAATGACTTTTATTATTTTATAAAGGTGTCGGGAGTTATTTATTTTCTATTGGTCGACATAAAAAACACTATTTTGTAACCGACATAAGCAACCCCAAAACCTCAAATGACTTTAATTATTTTATAAAGGCACCAGCTATTTTTTTCTTTTAGCCAACATAAAAACACTATTTTGTAACTGGTATAAGCACCCTTGAAACCCGAAGTGACTTTTAATATTTTATAAAGGCACCGAGAGCTATTTTTTGTATTGGCCGACATTAAAAACCCTATTTTGTAACCGACATAAGCACCCCTAAAACCTCAAAAGACTTTTATTATTTTATAAAGGTATCAAGAGGTATTTTTTTCTATTGGCCGACCTAAAAAACCCTATTTTGTAACCAACATAAGTGCCCCCAAAATCTCAAAGATCTTTTATTATTTTAAAAATGCGGTAGGAGTTATTTTTTTCTATTGGCCGACATAAAAATCCCTATTTTGTAACTGAAATAAGTGCCCCCGAAACCTCGAACGACCTTTATTATATTATAAACGCACAAGGAGTTATTTTTTTCTATAGGTTGACATAAAAAACCCTATTTTGTAACCAACATAAGCGCCCCTCAAAACCTCAAATGACTTTTATTATTTTATAAAGGCACCGAGCATTATTTTTTTTCTATTGGCTAATATTAAAAACCCTTTTTTGTAACTGACATAAGTGCCCATGAAACCTCAAATTAATCTTATTATTTTATAAAGCTGTCAGGAGCTATTTTTTTTATTGTTGGACATAAAAAACCCTATTTTGTAACTGACATAAGCACCCCCAAAACCTCAAAGGAATTTTATTATTTTAGAAAGCTGCCGAGAGGTATTTTTTCTATTGGCTAACATAAAAAACCCTATTTTGTAACCAACATAAGCACTCCTAAAACCTCAAATGACTTATATTATTTTATAAAGGCACCATGAGTTATTTTTTTATTGTTTGACATGAAAAACCCTATTTTTTAATGAACATAAGCACCCACAAAACCTTCAAACAAATTTTATTATTTTATAAAGGCACCGGGAGTTATTTTTTCTATTGACCAACCTCAAAATCCCTATTTTGGAATTAACATATGTGCCCCCGAAACATCAAAGGACATTTATTATTTTATAAAGGCGTCGGGAGTTAATTTTTTCTGTTGGCCGATATAAAAATCCCTATTCTATAACCGACATAAGCACCCTCGAAACCTCAAATGACTTTTATTATTTTATTAGGGCACTGGGACTTATTTTTTTTCTATTGGTCGATATAAAAAACCCTATTTTATAACTGACATAAGCACCCATGAAACCTCAAATGACTTTTATTATTTTATAAAGGTGTTGAGAGTTATTTTTTTCTATTAGCCGACATAAAAAACCCTATTTTGTAACTGACATAAGCACCCCTAAAACCTCAAACAACTTTTATTATTTTATAAAGGCATCAAGAGCTTTTTTTTTCTAGTGACCAACATAAAAAACCTTATTTTCTAATCGACATAAGTGCCCCCGAAACCTCAAGCGATTTTTATTATTTTATAAACTTGTCGGGAGCTATTTTTTCTATTAGTTCACATAAAAAACCCCATTTTGTAACCGACATAAGCGCCCCCAAAATCTTAAACAAATTTTATTATTTAATAAAGGTGCCATTAGTTTTTTTCTCTCTATTGGCAGACATAAAAAACTCTATTTTGTAAGTGACATAAGCGCCCCCAAAGCCTCAAACAAAGTTTATTATTTTATAAAGGTTCTGAAAGCTATTTGTTTCTATTAGTCGACATAAAAAACTCGATTTTGTAACCGACATAAGCACCCCCAAAACCTCAAATGAATTTTATTATTTTATAATGGCACCAAGAGCTATAGTTTTTCTATAGCACCCCCGAAACCTCAAATGAATTTTATTATTTTATAACGGCATCGGGAGCTATTGTTTTTCTATTGGCTAACTTAAAAAACCCTATTTTGTAACTGACATAAGTGCCCCCAAAAGCTAAAACAACTTTTATTATTTTATAAAAGTATTGGGAGCTATTTTGTAACTGACATAAGCTCCCCTGAAACTTCAAATGAATTTTATTATTTTATAAATGCGTAAGGAGCTATTTTTTTCTATTGGCTAACATAAAAAGCTCTATTTTGTAATAGACACAGGTGCCCTTGAAACCTTAAAAGACTTTTATTATTTTATAAAGGCATTGGGAGTTATTTTTTTCTATTGGCCGACATAAAAAACCCTATTTTGGAACTGACATAAGCGCCTTCGAAACCTCAAATGACTTTTATTATATTATAAAGGTGCCGAGAGTTATTTTTTTCTATTGGTGAACATAAAAAACCCTATATTGTAACTGACATAAGCACCCCAAAAATTGCAAACGACTTTTCTTATATTATAAAGGCACCAGGAGTTATTTTTTGTATTGGCGGACATAAAAAACCCTATTTTATAACTGACATAAGTGCCCCCGAAACCTCGAAAGACATTTATTATTTTATAAAGGCACCAGGATTTCTTTTTTTCTATTGGCAGACATAAAAAACCCTATTTTGTAACTAACATAAGCACCCCTGAAACCTCAAATGACTTTTATTATTTTATTAAGGCACCGGGAGCTATTTTTTTTCTATTGGCCGATATAAAACCCCTATTTTGTAACCAACATAAGTGCCCCTAAAACCTCAAATGACTTTTATTATTTTATAAGGGCACCGCAAGCTATTTTCTTCTATTGGTCAACATAAAAAACCCTATTTTGTAAGAGACATAGGCACCCACAAAACCTGAAATGACTATTATTATTTTATAAAGGTGCTAAGAGCTAATTTTTTTCTCTATCGGCGGACATAAAAACCCTATTTTATAATCGACATAAGTGACCCTGAAACCTCAAATGACTTTTATTATTTTATAAAGGTGCTGAGAGTTATTTTTTTCTATCCGCCAACATAAAAAACCCTATTTTGTAACCGACATAAGGGACCCCAAAGCCTAAAATGACTTTTATTATTTTATAAATGTATGGGAACTTTTTTTTTCTATTGGCTGCCATAAAAAACCCTATTTTGTAACTGACATAAGCACCCCCAAAACCTTAAACAACTTTAATTATTTGATAAAGGCGCTAAGAGTTTTTTTTTTTCTAATTACCGACATAAAAAATCCTATTTTGTAACCAACATATGTGCCCCGAAACCTCAAATGACTTTTATTATTTTATAAAGGGGTCGAGAGTTTTTTTTTTCTATTGGCCGACGTAAAAAACACTAGTTTGTAACCGACATAAGCACCCCCAAAACATGAAATGACTTTTATTATTTTATAAAGGCACTGAGAGTTATTTTTTTTCTATTGGTTGACATAAAAAGCCCTATTTTCTAACTGACATAAGAAACTCTGAAACTTCAAATGACTTTTATTATTTTATAAAGGCACTCAAAGCTATTTTTTCTATTTACTGACATAAAAAACCCTATTTTGTAACTAATATAAGCACCCCTGAAACCTTAAATGACTTTTATTATTTTATAAAGGTGATGGGAGTTATTTCTCTTCTATTAGCCGACATAAAAAACTCTATTTTGTAACTGACATAAGTGCCCCCAACACCTCAAGTGACTTTTGTTATTTTATAAAGGCGTCGAGAGCTATTTTTTCTATTGGCCGACATAACAAACCCTATTTTTTAACAGACATAAGTGCCCTTGAAACCTCAAATGACTTTTATTTTTTTATAAAGGCGGTGCGAGCTATTGTTTTTCTATTGACTGACATAAAAGACCCTATTTTGCAACAGACATAAGCACCCCTGAAACCTAAAATGTCATTTATTAATTTATAAAGGCATAGGGAGCTATTTTTTCTATTGGTCAACATAAAAGAACCCTATTTTGTAGTTGATATAAGCACCCCTAAAACCATAAACGACTATTATTATTTTATAATGGCGCTGGGAGTTATTTATTTTCTATTGGCCAACATAAAAAACCCTATTTTTTAACTGACATAAGAGCCCCCAAAACCTCAAACGACTTTTATTAGTTTATAAAGGTACTGAGAGTTATTTTTTTTTGTAAAGGTATCGGGAGCCTTTTTTTCTATTGGTCGACATAAAAATCCCTATTTTGTAACCTCAAATGACTTTTATTATTTTATAAAGGTACCAATAGGTATTTTTTAATAAATTCACTGACATAAAAAACCCTATTTTTTAACCAACATAAGTGCCCCCAAAACCTCAAAGGACATTTATTATTTTATAAAGGCGTCGGGAGCTATTTATTTTCTATTGGTTGACATAAAAAACCCTATTTTGTAACCGACATAAGCACCCTCAAAACCTCAAATGACTTTTATTATTTTATAAAGGTGTTGAGAGTTATTTCTTTCTATTGGACGACCTAAAAAACCCTATTTTGTAACCAACATAAGCACCCCCAAAACCTCAATTAAATTTTATTATTTTATAAAGGTGCCAGGAGCTAATTTTTTCTAGTGGCTGACATAAAAAACCCTATGTTGTAACTGACACAAGCGCCCCTGAAACCTCAAGCAACTTTTATTATTTTATTAAGCTGCTGAAAGCTTTATTTTTCTATTGGTTGATGTAGAAAACCCCATTTTGTAACCGACATAAGCACCCCCAAAATGTTAAACAAGTTTTATTATTTTATAAAGACGCCAAGAGTTTTTTTTCCTCTATTGGTTGACATAAAAAACTCTATTTTGTAATTGACTTAAGCGCCCTTGAAACCTCGAATGACTTTTATTATTTTATAAAGGCGCCGAGAGCTATTTTTTCTATTGGCCGCCATAAAAAACTCTATTCTGTAACCAACATAAGCACCCCCGAAACGTCAAATGACTTTTATTGTTTTATAAAGGCACCAAGAGCTATTGTTTTTACATTGGCCGACGTAAAAAAAACCCTATTTTGTAAACGACGTAAGTGCCCTTGAAACCTCAAACAACTTTTTATTATTTTATAAAGGCGTCGGGAGCTATTTTTTCTATTGGTCGACATAAAAAACCCTAGTTTTTAACTAACATAAGTGCGCCCGAAACATCAAATGAATTTTATTATTTTATAAAAGCGTCAGGAACTATTTTTTTCTATTAGATGACATAAAAATATCTATTTTATAATAGACATAAGTGCCCTTGAAACCTCAAGGGAATTTTATTACTTTATAAAGGCTCTAGGAGTTATTTTTTTTTCTATTGGCTGACATAAAAAACCTTATTTTGTAACTAACGTAAGCGTCTCTGAAACCTCAAATCACTTTTATTATTTTATAAAGGCACCGGGAGTTATTCTTTTTTTATTTGTTGACATAAAAAACCCTATTTTGTAACCAACATAAGCAATCCTAAAACGTTGAATGACTTTTATTATTTTATAAAGGCACCGCGAGGTAATTTTTTTCTATTGGCCAACATAAAACCCCTATTTTCTTCTATTGGTCAAAGTAAAAAACCCTATTTTGTAACTGACATTTGCACCCATGAAACCTCAAACAACTTTTATTATTTTATAAAGGCATTGAGAGCTATCTTCTTTCTATTGGTGGACATAAAAACCCTATTTTATAACTGACATAAGCACCCCTAAAACCTCAAATGATTTTCATTTTTTTATAAAGGCACCAGTAGCTATTTTTTTTTCTATTGGTTGACATAAGCGCCCCTTATTCATCAAATGTCTTATTATTTTATAAAGGCACTAGGAGCTATTTTTGCTACTTGCCAACATTAAAAACCCTATTTTGTAACCGACAAAAGTTTCCCTGAAACCTCAAATGACTTTTATTATTTTATAAAAGCGTCGGGAGTTATTTTTTTCGACTAGCTGATATAAAAAACCCTATTTTGTAATTCACCTAAGTGCCCCTGAAACCTCAAATGACTTTTATTATTTTATAAAGGTGCTGAAAGTTATTTTTTTCTATTGGCCAACATAAAAAACCCTATGTTATAACTGACGTAAGTGACCCCAAAACCTCAAACGACTTTTATTATTTTCTAAAGACATTGGGAGTTGCTTTTTATCTATTGGCCAACATAAAAAAACCCTATTTTGTAACTAACATAAGCACCCCCAAAACCTCAAACGACTTTTATTATTTTATAAAGGCGCTGAGAGTTATTTAGTTTTCTATTGGCTGACATAAAAAACCTTATTTTGTAACCAACATATGTGCCCCCCAGAAACCTCAAATGACTTTTATTATTCTATAAAGGCACTGGGAGTTATTTTTTTTCTATTGGTTGACATAAAAAATACTATTTTCTAACCAACATAAGTGCCCCCGAAACCTCAAATGACTTTTATTATTTTATAAAGGCACCGGGAGATACTTTTTCTATTGGCTGAAATTAAAAACCCTATTTTTTAACTGACATAAGCACCCCTGAAACCTTAAATGAATTTTATTATTTTATAAAAGTGGCTGGAATTATTTCTCTTCTATTAGCCGACATAAAAAAACCATATTTTGTAACTAACATAAGTGCCCTCGAAACCTCAAACAACTTTTATTATTTTATAAAGGCGACGGGAGCTATTTTTTATATTGGCC
The DNA here is from genome assembly GCA_027924645.1 of Cunninghamia lanceolata. NCBI lineage: Eukaryota > Viridiplantae > Streptophyta > Pinopsida > Cupressales > Cupressaceae > Cunninghamia > Cunninghamia lanceolata. The sequence continues at coordinate 14,635,509 of BSBN01000112.1, read as the reverse complement.
GACATAACAAACCCTATTTTGTAACTGACATAAGGGCCCCCAAAATCTTAGACAATGTTTATTATTTTATAAAGGTACCAGGAGTTATTTTTATCTATTGGCCGACATAAAAAACCTTATTTTATAACTAACATATGCGCCCCCGATACCTCGAATGACTTTTATTTTTTTATAAAGGCATTGGGATTTATTTTTTCTATTGGCCGACATAAAAACCCCTATTTTTTAACCAACATAAGTGCCCTTGAAACCTCAAACTACTTTTATTATTTTATAAAGGGGCTGAGAGTTATTTTTTTCTATTGGCCGACATAGAAAACTCTATTTTGTAACTGACATAAGTGCCCTTGAAACCTCAAATGACTTTTCTAATTTTGTAAATGCACTAGGAGCTATTTTTTTCTTTTGGCCAACCTAAAAATCCCTGTTTTATAACCAACATAAGCACCTCCGAAACGTCAAATAAATTTTATCATTTTATAAAGGCACCGAGAGCTTTTTTTTTCTACTCGCTGACATAAAAAGCTGTATTTTGTAATTGACATAAATACATCCGAAACCTCAAACAAATTAAATATTATTTTATAAAGGCACCGGAAGTTATTCATTTCTATTGGCTGACATAAAAAACCCTATTTTGTAACTGACACAAGTGTCCTCGAAAGCTCAAGCAACTTTTATTACTTTATAAAGGCACTGGGAGTTATTTTTTTCTATTGGCCGACATAAAATACCCTATTTTGTAACTACATAAGCACCCCCAAACCTCAAATAACTTTTAATATTTTATAAAGGCATCAGGAGTTATTTATTTTCTATTAGCCGACATAAGAAACCCTATTTTGTAACTTGCATAAGTGCCCCCGAAACCTCAAACGACTTTTATTATTTTATAAAGGCTCTAGGAGTTATTTATTTTCTATTGGCCAACATAAAAAACCCTATTTTCTAACCGACATAAGTGCCCCTGAAACCTCAAATAACTTTAATTATTTTATAAAGGTGCCGGGAGCTATGTTTTTCTATTGGCCAACATAAAAAACCCTACTTTCTAACTGACATAAGCAGCCCCGAAACCTCAAATGACTTTTATTATTTTATAAAGGTGCTGGGAGCTATTTCTATTAGCTGGAATTAAAAACCCTCTTTTGTAACTGACATAGGCACCCCCGAAACCTTAAATGACTTCAATTATTTTATAAAAGTGACTGGAGTTATTTCTCTTCTATTAGCCAACATAAAAAACCCTATTTTATAAAGGCGCCGGGAGCTATTTTTTCTATAGGCCGACATAACAAACCCTATTTTGTAACTGACATAAGGGCCCCCAAAATATCAGACAACTTTTATTATTTTATAAAGGTGCCAGGAGTATTTTTTTCTATTGGCCGACATAAAAAACCCTATTTTAGAACTGACATATGTGCCCCTGATACCTTGAATGACTTTTATTATTTATAAAAGCATAGGGGTTTATTTTCTATTGGCAGACATAAAAACCCTATTTTGTAACCGACATAAGTGCCCCCAAAACCTCAAATAACTTTAATTATTTTATAAAGGTGCCGGGAGCTATTTTTTTCTATTGTCTAACATAAAAACCCCTATTTTGTAACCAACATCAGCACTCCCAAAACCTCAAGTGACTTTTATTATTTTATAAAGGCACAAGGAGCTATTTTTTTCTATTGGCTAACATTAAAAACCCTATTTTGTAACTGACATAAGTGCCCCCAAAAACTGAAATGAGTTTTAATATTTTATAAAGGTGCCAAGAGGTATTTTTTTCTATTGGCTGACATACAAAACCCTATTTTGTAACCGACATAAGCACCCCCAAAACCTCAAACAAATTTTATTATTTTTTAAAGGCGCTGGGAGCTATTTTTTCCTATTGGCTGACATAAAAAACCCTACTTTGTAACCGACATAAGCGCCCCCAATATCTCAAATGACTTTTATTATTTTAAAAAGGTGCCAGGAGTTAATTTTTTCTATTGGCCGACATAAAAAACCCTATTTTGTAACCGAAATAAGCGCCCCTAAAACCTCGAACAACCATTATTATTTTATAAAGGCACTAGGAGATATTTTTTTATAGGTCGACATAAAGAAACCCTAATTCGTAATTGACATAAGTGCCCCTGAAACCTCAAATGATTTTTATTATTTTATAAAGGCATTGAGAGTTATTTATTTTCTATTGGTCGACATAAAAAACCCTATTTTCTAACCGACATAAGCACCCCGGAAACCTCAAAAAACTTTTATTTTTTTATAAAGCCGTCAGGAGCCATTTTTTTTCTATTGGCTGACATAAAAAATCCTATTTTGTAACCAACATAAGCACCCCTGAAACTTCAAATGACTTTTATTATTTTATAAAGGTGTCAGGAGCTATTTTTTTCTATTTCCAGACATAAAAAGCCTTCATTTGTAACAGACATAAGTGCCCTTGAAACCTCAAAGGATTTTTATTATTTTATAATGGCATTGGGAGTTATTTTTTTTCTATTGGCTGACATAAAAAAAACCCTATTTTGTAACCAACATAAGCGCCCCCGAAACCTCAAACAACCTTTGTTATTTTATAAAGCAGCTGGGAGTTATTATTTTTTCTATTGGTTGACATAAAAAACCCTATTTTGTAACTGACATAAGTGCCCCCGAAATCTCAAATGACTTTTTTTAATAAAAGAGGGTAAAAAATTTATTAATCAAAGAAAGTATTACAAAGCATAAAAGTAGTAAGAGGCCCAAATGGGCCCAAAGACAACAAACAAGATGTCAAGAAGTGGTCATGCAACATCTCACATCCTCCGTGACCAAATCCAAAAAATCTAGAGCAAGATCCCTAGGTAAATTATCCTGATTATTGACCAGCCAGGTCCCGTTCTTCTCAGAAGCCCATTTGGCGAACCCATCAGCCACCTTATTCTATTCCTGAGGGATATCAGAGAAGGTGATAGAATCAAATAAATCTCCAAGACTGGTGATTTGCTTAGCCACCACCGCAAGCTACCAACTAACATCATCAAACTACCTTCTATTTATCAAGTCTATCACCACCTAAGAATCTGACTCGTAGATAATCTTATTCTAGCCAAGGGCATATGCCTTCTTCAAAGCCAAAAGAATAGCCAAGGCCTCCATAAGATTATTAGAGTGCAGCCCCCTATATTCCAAGAAGAAAAACACAACCACCCCAGAACTATATCTACCCACCCCACCAATGCCAGCATGCCCAGGGTTACCCCTTGTAGACTTATCAGTATTGATTTTCAAGACTCCAGTGGGAGGCGGTAGCTAATGCCCTTCCCTAGAAACCTTCCTTCTAGAACACTTGCTCCGCCCAATCTTGGGCCTTCTAGGACCTCCAATCAGGGTTGACAGATCACATTTAGCATACAAGGTCTCCTGCAAAGCCCCAAGAATGCAAGACCAAACTTGACCCACCAGCAACTTATTATCCAGAAAGACCCTGCAGTTGTGCTCCAACCAGATGTGCCATATAATTAGACTAGGGCCAATTGGCCATGCTATGTACAGAAATGAAGTCCTCACCGGATTGGGCCCAAAGTTTCATCAAAACTCCTCCAGAGAAGAATGTTGCCTGCACTGCAAACTCTAGGCCCCCCACCAAAAATGCCAAATAGTCCTAGCAAAACAGCATTGGAAGAAAAGATGTGAAATAGTCTCAACATCTCTTAGACATAAGAAACATAAGGAAGGACCTTGGAAGCCATGCTTATAGAAGTTATCCCAAGTTAAACACCTGCCATAAACCACCAGCCAAGAAAAGAAATGATATTTTGGCCAAGAGAATTTATTCCAATTATTTTTCCTCCAAGGAACCTCAGCACTACCCCAGGCCTGTCTATCCAAAACATGATGCCCTGAAGCAACAGTGGACTTCCCTTTTGGATCCAGACCCCAAGCCAACACATCCCTCTCTGGGAGAGAATAACAGACTCTATCAGCCATAATGGAAGACAACTCCCTCCTATCCTCTAAAGATCCACGCATGGGCCATTCCTGCATATCCTTCCATTGGCATCATCCCCAAAAAATAGGAAACAAGAAACCTATTTAACCGTTCAAAAATGGCATCATCCCCAAGCCTCCTATTATTCCAAGTAAACATGCCATTTGAAGGTTTGATATCCACAAGATGGAGCCAAGCCAAATTATCCCTTAGAAGATTAGAAGATGTGTTCAAATGGGGCACACCCCCCCTTTTCTCCTTGAGGGAGGCAATTGCATTAATGTCACCTGCCATAATCTAGGGGAGGAAATGATCCAACGATCTTAGAAGATTGATATGAGACCATAGAAGAGTCTTACCAGGGACATCCGTCAGAGCATAAATGTTAGAAAGAAGAATTCTTTCCCCCATCTCCAAACTAATTGCAACCTAAGAGATGGAAAATCTACTAGAGATCCACCAAATAGGAGAAATTTGCTGAGGATCCTAGAGGCAAGTAGGACCCCCTGAGCTGCCTTGTGCATCCACACACTAGAAAAACCCTATATTCCAAATCTTAGAAACACACTTCATCATACCATCCATATATAACTTCGTCTCCTAGAGGAAAACCACATCCAGAGAATGAGCACTAACCAAGTCCTGAATAGCCTTTTGTCTAGGGATGCTATTCATACCCCTTACATTCCATGATAACACAATCATCGTGAAGGGTGAGAGAAGTGAGTATCCAATGTCTTCACCGACCCAAATTCTACTAATGTCTCTCCAGCCATCTTAACTTTCTCCTAATCCTTCTTCCTCCCCACCTTCTGGGGGTTATGTTGATGCATAAATCTGTGGGTGTAATCCAGCAGCAACATGGGAAACTCTGAGACGTGGGAATGGTCCTCAGAGTGACCTCCAGATTTTTAGGAAGCTAGCTCTTCTGTTCTTTCAGGAGGGTTTGAGAAAAAGTTCAGAAAGAAAACCAAACTTTGCAGAAAATAAATGCCTAATCTATGGCGATCTGCCGGATTTGAAAACTCAGTTTGCATAGTGTCTAACTTTGAAAGATTTTACTGGGATTAAAGAGCATCAATGCATGATTAAAACTCAGATCTAAAACATATTAAACAGAGGCAGATAAACAAAGAAATTAGAGACAAGAACCAGAGATATCCCAGTATGCACAGAACACATCTCATTTATTTGAATGACCACAAATTACAGAGGAAAAAGTTGCTGCAAAAAAATAACTGTTACATTCATCATGAAAAGACACTGCAAAGGCAAGAAGAAACCCTGTTTGCTGCTCCAACTCTCTGATCTGTAGAATGTAGAACTCTGAACATATTTGAAGAAGAACCTTCAACTTCTCCAGCACCCTGTTAACTGTGTCTCAAATCTACCCATTTATAGCCCCAGAAACCAACAAATTATCAACGGCCTCTAAAAATCTGCAACTGAATCCCTGAAAATCCAGCACCAAATCTAACTACAACTGAAGTTTCTATTTTGCCCATGGCTGTATCTGGCACTAAAAATGCATCTTTGTGACATGAAAGAAAACTCTCGCCACTTCCTATAGCTTGCTTCATAAAAGAAAAGTGGCTGCTCACATTTAGGGTTTCACCTTTTAACTCCCATGAGTTAAAAGTTTTACTTCATAAAATATTATTTTACAAGCAGGGACCCAGCATTTAAAATGAGGCAATATAAAATATTCTCTGTTAAAACCTACCTCTCCCGTGATTTTAAAATATGAGAAACATATATTTTAATAAGTGTCACTTATTAAAAGGAAGGGCCCACCACATTTGTCCATAATAGACTCTCTCTTAAAAAATCCTGAAACATTGCATTTAATGAAATAAAATGAAACATGTAATTCTTCTTGTGTGCAGACTCCACCACGTGGTTGCTTCCGTTAAATTTTGAAACTCTTTCAATTTTCCTTCCGCAGCTTACATGTGGCCTTCTCCGCTGCTTCTTAACTTGCTTTCTAAAACTCTCAGGTGTTGACATGTGTCGGAATCCACAAGTTTCTTTGTTTCTTTTAAAGTTGCTCGAATGATTCCCTAAATACTCCCGTGAATCATAATGCAACTTAAATAAAATATTTAGCTTCATAAGACAAAGGGCCCCACCTTTTATTATAATAAGAATTTTATATTAAAGCCTCAGCCTCTTAATTTCTCGTGACACATTTGATGCATTTAATTAAATGGAACAAGCATTTATATTTTTTGTGCGCTGACAGCTCCACGTGGTTTCTTCTGCTGAACTCTGTTTTAACTCTTCTCTGCATTCCGTTGTAGCCATGTGCCCTCTTCCGCTTCATTTTTTATGTTCTTCTCATTGCTGCGGGTGTCTCCACATGGTTCCTTCCATTGGATCTTGAGTTTCTATGAAAAATAAAGTGACTCATTTCATATTTGGGGCTTTCACATTCTCGTGACTTTATTCTAGGAGGGACCCACATCTTATATTATTTATTGAAACTTCAGCATCTCCCGTGATTTTAATAAAATAAAATGAAGGCTTGTATCTCCTGTGTGCGGGCTACTCCACGTGGTGGCTTCCACTGCTTCTAAAACTCTTTGAGTTGCTCAGGTTTCTCCATCTGGTGTTCTCTGCACCATTGGATTGAAAATAATCCTACGGCGTCCAATTTGCTGCATTCAAAAACCCTAACATACGTTCATTCTATTATTTCCTTTATTCTTTTAAGAAGGGCTGCAATGATTTTGATGCTTCTGCATACTTAATGACCAATTCTCATTTATCTTTATTGTGTCTTTGATTGATCAAGTGACATACTCAATATCCTCATGTCTGAATCCATAATGTTGCGGGACTTGTTTGGATCTTCATGGCCGGACTCCAAATTCTCTGATCTGCCATCATTTCGTATGGGACCATGCCTTTGAAATATCACTGCACTGAAGTTTCTATGATGTCCTTGTAATAACAGAAACATGAAAAGAAACAAAGAGCCACAAAACTGACACATATTTGAAAGTCTCAAAATGGTGAGAAAATTTGATCACCAGCTTATCAGGAGCACACTTTTTTAGGGATTTTTGCTGTAGACCTAGAATAGGAGAAGAAGAGAGGGCTTTTTTCTTACCAGACTCTTCCAAACCTAGTCCACTGGCTAAACTCACCCTTTCATCCAAAGAGACCATGGGGGTTTCCACCAAACCATAAGAGTCCCCAAACCCAGCATTGGGGGGAGAAGCAACTGAATCCATCACAACCCCGGAAGCCACCACAGGAACTATGACCGAGGTAGTGATAGACAAAGACTCAGAATTATGATCAGCTAAAGGAGAAGCTTCAACATGCATGTCAGAAGAAAACCCCTCCTCATGGAGTAATTCATCCAAAGCCTCAAACTTGTTAAAGGTCTCCTCCTCTTGATGATCCCAAAGATTCCTCTTCTGACCCCGATTCTTGTTTCGTTCCTTAATTGGCACAAAGCCATCTTTTTCTTGTACCACCCCATGTGTGCTTTACCCTCCTTTGCCCTCAGATTAGACTGAGCCTTCACATTATTTGAACCACCAACACCTGAGGCACGAGGGTACATCCTTTGAAGATGGCCTTACTCATGGCACATCCAGCACCTAAAAGGTAAAGTCTCATAGTCTAACTATTGAGACCAAGAGCTAGACCCAACAGTCAGATAAATAGAATCTGGCAGAGGCTGGCTCAGATCAATCTCCACACAGACTTGGGCATATGAAAAAATTTGCTTCTCCAGAGTCTGCTAAGACAGGCCAATAGGCTTCCCTAGCAACAATGCAATTGATTGTAGAATATCCTATCTCCAACATTCCAAAAGCAACTGAGGAAAACGAACCCACACCAGGACCTTTGAGGGCAGCTCCTCTACCGAATTAAAGCATGCATGCCAAGGCTTCATGAAAAGGCCAACTTGATTATAAAAGTAGGGCCCTCCCTCAACAACCTTGTTACGATCAGAGATACACGAAAAGACCACCAAAATGAAGTTATTCGCAGCTAGCAAGATTTTAAAATCACCTTCTGAATTCCATGACTTGTGAATCCAGGGTTCTAGAAAAGGCATCAAAACCCTCAATCCCATAAATTTATAGATTAAAACATTTTTCTATAATACTCCAGGCCTTTGTCTACCGCCTGTGTTTGAATCACCAGCTTCAGACGAACTTGAGCTCTTTCCAAGTATCCATTTATCTTGTGCAATTTCAGAGCACTAGTGCTAAAACCCCCAACATTAGGTAGGGATGGATGAGGAAACCCATCACCAACCCCTGCCATAGCAGCATCTCCTGAAGTCTCACCCAAAGGCACAGACCGTGCCATTAGAAAATCCCCTCAAGCCCTTGCACCCCACACCTACACTGAACAATGCACACACTCAAGAAACCCCCCCCCCCCCTCTCAAGCTAAAAACCCCCACCCCTTGCTGAAAACAACCCCACAGAGCCTGATCTACAAAGAAAAAATGCATCCAACAGAGAACAAACACATGCAGACCATGACTTGCTACAGGTTGCAGGACTGCAGAGAGGTCCCATGCACACGCTCCATCTGAATATAAAAGTATTCTCAAATGACTTTTATTATTTTATAAAGGTGCCAGCAGTTATTTTTTTCTATTAGTCGACATAAAAACCCTATTTTATAACTGACATAAGTGCCCTCGATACCTCAAATGACTTTTATTATTTTATAAAAGCGTCAGGATTTATTTTTTCTATATTATAAAGTGACTCAGTTATTTTTTCTTCTATTGGCTGACATAGAAAACCCTATTTTGTAACCAACATAAGCGCCCCTGAAACCTCAAATAAATTTTATTATTTTATAAAAGCACCAAGAGCTATTTTTTCTTTTGGCTGACATAAAGAAACCTATTTTGTAACTAACATAAGCATCCCCAAAACCTCAAATGACTTTTATTATTTTATAAAGGTACCGAGAGCTATTTAGGTCATGGAGGTGTGGCCAAAAATGACTGAATCTGCAGATCAAAGTGTGGGAGGAGAAATTCTTCTTAGTATTCAAAACCTCAGCCCCAAAAGAAATAATAGGTGGAGCAGCACAGGACAAAGGTGACCTTGATGCTTCCCTTGAATAGTAGCTAAGAAAGAGGGCTTACCCCCCTTCGTTGAATCCAAGCCCACCAGTGACGCACCAGCCACAAAAACCTCATCAGCAATCGTGGACGGCGCACAAATAGTGAATGACACACCACCAGACGGTGCACCAATAGCGGGCGATGCACCAATAGACAATATACCAATAGCAGCAAACTCAAGCCATGAGCGGGAAAAGAAGCAGGAGAGGCCATTAGGGTTAGGGTACCTTTTTTTAAAATAGGAGGTTTTTTAGAAAAACCAGGCAAAATTTACGAGGTTTGAATCTCGGTTGTTAGCTTGACAAGCCAAAGTCACACTATTTCACCACAGATTCTCCCCTGTTGGAGGGTAAGCAACCTCAACTTTTGATGAGGTAGAGGGCGACCCCATGGGGTTTGATCCTTGGTTGTTGGCACTACAAGCAAGAAGCCCCACCATTTCACCAAGGGGTCATCCCCAAAAGGCACTAGGAGTTATTTTTTTTTCTATTGGCTGACATAAAAAACCCTATTTATAATGACATAAGTGCCCCCGAAACCTTGAACGACTTTTGTTTTTGATTAGATAAGGTGGCTAACCAGGGGCCGAACCCTTATACAAAACCAAGCCCAGGTCGCAAGAAAATAGCGTGCTGACAAAACTCAGCCAACACAGAGAAAGACCAGCAGCAAAGGCACAGTAGCCTTGCTAAAAAAGAAACAACAGCAAATCCTAACGGACTAAGCAACAAGGTTGCAAGGAGCAACAACCTAAACAATAGCAGAACTAGACCTAACAGGTCGAACACCCTTGGCACAAGTGCGGTTCAAAGAAACATGCTTGGGAAGACCTCGCTTCCTCCTTTGGACAATAGTCCAAAGAACATCATCTCCATCCCTAGAAATAGGAGAAGAAGGAGAATCTCTCTCCAAATCCATGGAAAGGGGTGGAGCTTAGGGCACAACAACATCAGCCCCAGCAACAAGTGTACCTATATTAATAATGCGAGCCATATCAGCAACTAAGATTTCTGTAGCAGAACCACCAGCAACACCAGCAATCCTAACAGCAGAACCACCAGCAACACCAGCGATAGAACCACCAGCAATCCCAGCAACAGACCCACCAGCAACCCCATCAATCCCAGTATCAGAACAATCAGCAACACCAGTAATCCCAGCCATAGAATCGCCAACAACACTAGCAATCCCAGCAGCAGAACCGCCAGCAACACCAGCAATCCCAGCAGCAAAACCACCAGCAGCAGTAGCTGTAAAATCTAGAACCCACACAATATCAAGAGTAGACCTATCATCATCAGAGGAAGAATCAACCTCCTCTGACCCAGAAATATCCTCAGTAGCACCAACTGTAAGATGTTCATGCAAAGAATTCTTCCACGAGGAGGAAGAACGAGGGATCTTTAAGCGAGGACACCCAGAAGCCAGATGACCCGTAGCAAAGCATCTACGACACCGCAAGGGAATACCTTCATAGTCCAAAATCTGTCTCCAAGAACTATCAGCAACCTGTAGTATAATCTCAGCCAGGAGAGGCTTAGAGAGATCAAGATCCACAAGAACACGAGCATATGTGGTATGAGAAAACAAGGTAGTCGCTTGATCGACCATAATAAAAGAGCCCAAAGAATTACCAATACCCTCATAACAAGATTTGCACCAAAGATGCAGTGGAAGATTCAGGAGACGAATCCAAACAGACATTCTATTGAAAGACTCAGTCAATGGGTTAAATGAGGGAACCCAAGGCTTGAGAAGGAGGGCATGATTGCCCCAAAACCAGGACTGAGTATGAAGGATAGCATTCTGATCAGAAACTGAAGCAAAAATAACTACAAAGAAACCCTTTGCACAAGGGTAAATTTCTATTTTCCCCTCCATGAGAGGGTGCCAATGCTCTGAAATCCAAAGGTTCAAATCACCCAGCCGAGGCCACCAACGGTGAAATCTACAAATCAAACCCTGCTAAGAGAAATAGTCAATATTTTTAAAACCTCATCCCTAAGGACCACTACAGGGGGAGGCAAGTCTGACTGAGAAATAGATCTCCTAGATACTAGGACAGCAGTAGCATTAGCAGACTCCTCACATTGCCGAGGAGAACCACTACTAACAATCTTTGCATAAGATGTAGCAGCAATAGTAGCAGCACCAGAAATGGGCGGCGTACCAATAGCCGTAGAGACCCCAATAGCAGATGGAACCCCTGTTGATAAAGCAGCAGACAAACCCTGAAAAGTAGCAGTCGTAGTCACAGATGGCACTCCTACTGCAATTCTAGCAATTGCATGCATGGACGGCGCATTAACAGCTGTAGCCACACTATCAGCAGAAGAAACCACACCAGCCGCAGGCACCCCAGTAGACAGAACCCCAACCATAGATACAGATAGCGCATCGACAGCCACACCAGCCACGGATGACGCATGGACAGCCGCAGCCGCATGAGCCGCAGATCCCACAGATGGCAAACGAACAGCCATAGCCACACCATCAACAGAAGAACACCCAACAGCAGCAGACAGACCCCCTGCATGTAAAGTAGCAGACAAACCCTATAAGGTAGCAGTTGTAGGCATAGACGACGCTCCAACAACAAAAGCAGCTGAGGCCACGGACGGCGCACCAACAGCTGCAGCCACACCAGCAGCAGAAGAAGACCCTGCAAATACCCTAGCAACAGATGAATCCTGTGAACCAAGAACATGGGCGGGAAGAGGAGCAGAAGAGCCCATTTCAAAAGAATTGAGATAAAAAAATGAGATGTTAAAAATATTTGTCGAATGACTTTTGTTATTTTATAAAGGCACTGGGATTTATTTTTTTCTATGGGCTGACTTAAAAAATCCTATTTTGTAACTGACATAAACACCACGAAACCTCAAACGACATTTCTTATTTTATAAAGGCAATGAGAGTTATTTTTTTCTATTGGCTGATATAAAAAACCCTTTTTTGTAATTGACATAAGCACCCCTGAAACCTCAAACAACTTTTATTATTTTGTAAAGGTGTCAGGAGTTATTTTTTTCCTATTGGCAAAACTAAAAATCCCTATTTTGTAACCAACATAAGTGACCCCGAAACCTCAAATGACTTTTATTATTTTATAAAGGAATCGGGAGTTATTTATTTTCTATTAGCCAACATAAAAAACCCTATTTTGTAACTGACATAAGCACCCCCAAAACCTCAAATGAATTTTATTATTTTTTAAAGGCGACGAGAGTTTTTTTTTCTATTGGCCAACATAAAAAATCTTATTCTATAACCAACATAAGTACCCCGAAAACCTAAAACGACTTTTATTATTTTATAAAGGGGCTGAGAGTTATTTTTTTCTATTGGTCGACATAAAAAACATAATTTTGTAACTGACATAAGTACCCCCAAAACCTCAAATGACTTTTATTATTTTATAAAGACATCGGGAGTTATTTTTTTTCTATTGGTCGACATAAAAAACCCTATTTTGTAACTAACATAAGCATCCCCAAAACCTCAAACGACTTTTATTATTTTATAAAGATGCCGAGAGTTTTTTTTAATTATTTTATTAAGGCACCGAGAGTTATTTTTTCTATTGGTTGACATAAAAAACTGTATTTTCTAACCGACATAAGCACCCCCGAAAACTCAAACAACTTTAATTATTTTATAAAGGTGTTAGGAGCTATTTTTTTCTATTGGCCAACATAAAAAACCCTATTTTGTAATCGACATAAGCACCCCCGAAACTTCAAATGACTTTTATTATTTTATAAAGGCATCGGGAGCTATTTTTTTCTATTGGCCAACATAAAAAACCCTATTTTGTTAAAAACATAAGTGCTCCTAAAACCTCAAAGGACTTTTATTATTTTATAATTGCATTGGGAGTTACTTTTTTTCTATTGGCCAACATAAAAAAACCCTATTTTGCAACAAACATAAGTATCCCCGAAACCTCAAACGACTTTTATTATTTTATAATTGCATCAGGATTTGCTTTTCTCTATTACTTCACATAAAAATCCCTATTTTGTAACTGACATAAGCACCCCTAAAACATTGAACAACTTTTATTATTTTATAAAGACACCAGGAGCTATTTTTATTCTATTAACCAACATAAAACCTCTATTTTGTAACCAACATAAGCGCCCTCGAAACCTCAAATGACTTTTATTATTTTATAAAGGTACCGAGAACTATTTTCTTCTATTGGTCAACATAAAAAACCCTATTTTGTAACCAACATAGGCACCCCCAAAACCTCAAACGACATTTATTATTTTATAAAGGCACCGAGAGTTTTTTTTTCTATTGGTGGACATAAAAGCCCTATTTTATAATAGACATAAGCGCCCCTAGAACCTTAAATCACTTCTATTATTTTATAAAGGAACTGGGAGCTATTTTTTTTCTATTGGCCGACATAAAAAACCCTATTTTCTAATCGACTTAAGCACCCATGAAACCTCAAATGACTTTTATTATTTTATAAAGGTACCAGGAGCTATTTTTTTCTATTGGCCGACATAAAAAACCCTATTTTGTAACTGACATAAGTGCCCCCGAAACCTCAAACAACTTCTATAATTTTATAGAGGCACTGGGAGTTATTTTTTTTCTACTGGCCGATATAAAATTCCCTATTTTGTAACTGACATAAGCACCCCTGGAATCTCAAATGACTTTTATTATTTTATAAAGGCGTCGGGAGTTATTTTTTTTCTATTGGCCAACATAAAAATTCCTATTTTGTAACTGACATAAGTGACCCCAAAACCTCAAATGAATTTTATTATTTTATAAAGGCATCGAGAGTAATTTTTTTTCTATTTGTCGACATAAAAAACCCTATTTTGTAACTAACATAGGTGACCCCAAAACATAAAACAACCTTTATTATTTTATAAAGGCACTGAGAGTTTTTATTTTTTCTATTGGCCGACATAAAAATGCTATTTTCTAACCAACAATAGTGCCCCCAAAACCTCAAACGACTTTTATTATTTTATAAAGGGGTTGAGAGTAATTTTTTTTCTATTGGCTGACATAGGAAACCCTATTTTGTAACCGACATAAGCGCCCATGAAACCTCAAATGACTTTTATTATTTTATAAATGCACCGGGAGCAATTTTTTTGTTTTGGTCAATAGAAAAATCCCTAGTTTGTAACCGACATAAGCACCTCCAAAACATCAAACAAATTTTATTATTTTATAAATGCACCGAGAGCTATTTTTTTCTATTGGCCAAAATAAAAAGTGCTATTTTGTAAACGACATAAGCCCCTCCAAAACCTCAAATGAATTTTATTATTTTATAAAGGCACCAAAAGTTATTAATTTCTATTGGCCGACATAAAAAACCCTATTTTGTGAATGACATAAGTGTCCCCGAAAGCTCAAACAACTTTTATTATTTTATAAAGGAGCTAGGAGTTATTTTTTTCTATTGGACGACATAAAAAACCCTATTTTCTAACAAATACAAGTGCCCGCAAACCTCAAATGACTTATATTATTTTATTAAGGCGTCGGGAGTTATTTATTTTCTATTGGCTGACAGAAAAAATGCTATTTTGTAACCGACATAAGTGCCCCTGAAACCTCAAACGACTTTTATTATTTTATAAAGGCATTGGGAGTTATTTATTTTCTATTGGCCGACATAAAAAACCCTATATTGTAACTGACATAAGTGCCCTCGAAACCTCAAATAACTTTAATTAATTTATAAATGCACCAGGAGCTATTTTTTCTATTGTTTGACATAAAAAATGCTATGTTTTAACCACATAAGCACCCAAAAAACCTCAAGTGACTTTTATTATTTTATAAAGGCACTGGGAGCTATTTTTTTCTATTGCCTAACATTAAAAACCCTATTTTGTAACCGACATAAGTGCCCCCGAAACATTAAATGACTTTTATTATTTTATAAAGGTGTCGAGAGGTATTTTTTTCTATTAGTTGACATAAAAAACCCTATTTTGTAACCGACATAAGAGATTCCCGAAACCTCAAACAAATTTTATTATTTTTTAAAGGCGTCAAGAGCTATTTTTTTCTATTGGCTGACATAAAAAACCCTACTTTGTAACCGATATAAGCACCCCCAAAATCTCAAATGACTTTTATTATTTTATAAAGGTACCAGGAGTTATTTTTTTCTAATGGCCAACATAAAAAACCCTATTTTGTAACCAACATAAGCGCCCCTGAGACCTTGAACAACCTTTATTATTTTATAAAGGCACCGTGAGTTATTCTTTTCTATAGGCTGACATAAAAAACCCTAATTTTTAACTGACATAAGCACCCTTGAAACCTCAAATGACTTTCATTATTTTATAAAGGCACTGAGCGTTATTTTTTTTTCTATTGGCTGACATAAAAAATTCTATTTTGTAACCGACATAAGCACCCACGAAATCTCAAATGACTTTTATTATTTTATAAAGGCACTTGGAACTAATTTTTTTCTATTGGTCGACATAAAAAAACCCTATTTTCTAACCGACATAAGCACCCCAGAAACCTCAAAAAGCTTTTATTTTTTTATAAAGCCGTCAGGAGCTATTTTTTTTTCTATTACCCAACATAAAAAACCCTATTTTGTAACTGACATAAGTGCCCCTGAAACTTCTAATGACTTTTATTATTTTATAAAGGCATCGAGAGCTACTTTTTTCTATTAGCAGACACAAAAAACCCTATTTTGTAAGTGACATAATTGCCCCTGAAACATCAAAGGACTTTTATTATTTTATAATGGGATCGGGAGTTATTTTTTTTCTATTGCCTGACATAAATAACCCTATTTTGCAAGCAATATAAGTGCGTCCGAAACCTCAAACAACCTTTATCATTTTGTAAAGGGATCAGGAGTTATTATTTTTTCTATTAGTTGACATAAAAAACCCTATTGTATAACTGACATAAGCACCCCCGAAATCTCAAACGACTTTTATTATTTTATAAAGGCACCAGGAGTTATTTTTTTCTATTGGTACACATAAAAACCCCTATTTTATAACTAACATAAGCGCCGCCTAAACCTCGAACGACTTTTATTATTTTATAAAGGCATCAAGATTTATTTTTTTATTGGCCGACATAAAAAAACCTATTTTCTAACCAACATAAGTGTCCCCAAAACCTCAAATAACTTTTATTATTTTATAAAGGGACTGAGAGTTATTTTAATTCTATTGGCCGACATAGAAAACCCTATTTTGTAACTGACATAAGTGCCCCTGAAACCTCAAATGACTTTTATTATTTTATTGGCTGACAAAAAAACCCCTATTTTGTAACTGATATAAGTGACCCCAAAACCTCAAACGAATTTTATTATTTTATAAAGGCAAAAGGAGTTATTCATTTTTATTGGCCGACATAAAAAACCCTATTTTGTAACTTACATAAGTGTCCCTAAAAGCTCAAATGACTTTTATTATTTTATAAAGGCATTGTGAGTTATTTTTTTCTATTGGTCGACATAAAAAACCCTATTTTGTAACAGACATAAGTGCCCCTGAAACGTCAAAGGACTTTTATTATTTTATAATGGCATCGGGAGTTATTTTTTTTCTATTGGCTGACATAAATAACCCTATTTTGAAACCAACATAAGTGCCTCTGAAACCTCAAACAACCTTTATCATTTTGTAAAGGCGCTGGGAGTTATTATTTTTTCTATTAGTTGACATAAAAAACCCTATTTTATAACTGACATAAGCACCCCCGAAATCTCAAACAACTTTGATTATTTTATAAAGGCGCTAGGAGTTATTTTTTTCTATTGGTAGACATAAAAACCCTATTTTATAACTAACATAAGCGCCCCCTAAACCTCAAACAAATTTTATTATTTTATAAAGGCGTTGGGATTTATTTTTTCTATTGGACGACATAAAAAACCCTATTTTCTAACCAACATAAGTGTCCCCAAAACCTCAAATGACTTTTATTATTTTATTAAGGGACTGAGAATTATTTTAATTCTGTTGGCCGACATAGAAAACCCTATTTTGTAACTGACATAAGTGCCCCTGAAACCTCAAATGAATTTTATTATTTTATTGGCCAACAAAAAAACCCCTATTTTGTAACCGATATAAGTGACCCCGAAACCTCAAACAAATTTTATTATTTTATAAAGGCATCGGGAGTTATTCATTTTTATTGGTTGACATAAAAAACCCTATTTTGTAACTTACATAAGCGTCCCTAAAAGCTCAAATGACTTTTATTATTTTATAAAGGCACTGGGAGTTATTTTTTTCTATTGGTCGACATAAAAAACCCTATTTTGTAACAAACATAAGTGCCCCCAAACCTCAAATGACTTTTAATATTTTATAAAGGCTTCAGGAGTTATTTATTTTCTATTGGCCAACATAAAAAACCATATTTTGAAAGCAACATAAGTTCCCCCGAAACCTCAAATGACTTTTATTATTTTATAAAGGTGCCAGGAGTTATTTATTTTCTATTGCCTAACATAAAAAACACTATTTTGTAACCGACATAAGCACCCCCGAAACCTGAAATGACTTTAATTATTTTATAAAGGCACTGGGAGCTATTTTTTTCTATAGGCCGACATAAAAAACCCTATTTTTTAACTGACATAAGCACCCCCAAAACCTCAAGCAACTTTTATTATTTTATAAAGGCACCAGGAGCTATTTTTTTCTATTGGCTGACATTAAAAACCCTATTTTGTAACCGACATAAGCGCCCTTGAAACGTTAGACGACTTTTATTATTTTATAAAAGTATCGAGAGGTATTTTTTCTATTGGGTGACTTAAAAAACCCTCTTTTGTAACCGACATAAGTGCCCCTAAAATCTAAAATAACTTTTATTATTTTATAAAGGCGCCAGGAGTTATTTTTTTCTATTGGCCAACATAAAAAACCTTATTTTGTAACTAACACAAGTGCCCCCAAAACCTTGAACGACCTTTATTATATTATAAATGCACCGGGAGTTATTTTTTTATAGACTGACATAAAAAATGCCATTTTGTAACTGACATAAGCACCCTTGAAATCTCAAATGCCTTTTATTATTTTATAAAAGCGTCAAGTGTTATTTTTTTTGTATTGGTCAACATTAAAAATCCTATTTTGTAACTAACATAAGCACCTCTGAATCCTCAAATGACTCTTATTATTTTATAAAGGTGCCGAGAGCTATTTTTTTTTATTGTCGGACATAAAAAACCATATTTTCTAACCGACATAAGCATCCCCAAAACCTCAAAGGAATTTTATTATTTTAGAAAGGCGCTGGGAGTTATTTTTTCTATTGGCCAACATAAAAAACCCTATGTTGTAAGAAACATAAGTTCTCCCGAAACCTCGAATGACTTATATTATTTTATTAAGGTGCCTTGAGTTATTTTTTTATTGTCTGACATAAAAAAACCCTATTTTGTAACAAAGATAAGTGCCCCCAAAACCTCAAAGGACTTTTATTATTTTATAATGGCATCAAGAGTTATTTTTTTCTATTGGACAACATAAAAAAACCCTATTTTGTAACCGACATAAGTGCCTGTGAAACCTCAAATGACCTTTATTATTTTATAAAGGGGCTGGGAGTTATCATTTTTTCTATTGGTCAACATAAAAAACCCTATTTTGTAACTGACATAAGTGCCCCCGAAATCTCAAACAACTTTTATTATTTTATAAAGGTGCCAGGAGTTATTTCTTTTTATTGGTCGACATAAAAAACTCTATTTTATAACTGACATAGGCTCACCTGAAACTTCAAATGACTTTTATTATTTTATAAAGGCATTGGGATTTATTTTTTCTAATGGCTGACATAAAAAACCCTATTTTGTAACCAACATAAGTGCCCCTGAAACCTCAAATGACTTTTATTATTTTATAAAGGGGCTGAGAGTTATTTTTTTTCTATTCACCGACATAGGAAACCCTATTTTGTAACCAACATATGTGCTCTGAATCCTCAAATGACTTTTATTATTTTATAAAGGGGTCGAGAGTTATTTTTTTCTATTCACCGACAAAAAAAAACACTATTTTCTAACTGACATAAGTGCCCCCAAAATCTCAAATGACTTTTATTATTTTATAAAGGCACCAGGGGTTATTTTTTTGTTTTGGCTGACATATAATACCCTATTTTGTAACTGACATAAGTGCCCCTAAAACCTTGAACGACCTTTATTATATTATAAACACACCGGGAGTTATTTTTTTCTATAGGCTGACGTAAAAACCCTATTTTATAACCAATATAAGTGCCCCTGAAAATTCAAATGACTTTTCTTATTTTATAAAGGCACCGAGTGTTATTTTTTTTTCTATTGGCTGACATTAAAAAACCTATTTTGTAACTGACATAAGCATCGTTGAAACCTCAAATGACTCTTATTATTTTATAAAGGTGCCAGGAGCTCTCTTTTTTATTGTCAGAGATAAAAAACCCTATTTTGTAATTGACATAAGCACCCCCAAAACCTCAAAAGAGTTTTGTTATTTTAGAAAGCTGCCAGGAGTTATTTTTTCTATTGGCCAACATAAAAACCGCTATTTCGTAACCAACATAAGTGCTCTCGAAACCTCAAATGACTTATATTATTTTATAAAGGTGCCATGAGTTATTTTTTTATTGTCCGATATAAAAAACCCTATTTTGTAACGAACATAAGCACCCCCAAAACCTCAAACAAATTTTATTATTTTGTAAAGGCACTAGGAGTTATTTTTTCTATTGACCGTCATAAAAATCCCTATTTTGTAATTAATATAAGTGCCCCTGAAATATCAAAGGATATTTATTATTATATAAAGGTGTCCAGAGTTAATTTTTTTCTATTGCCGACATAAAAAACCCTATTCTGTAATCGACATAAGCACTCTCGAAACCTCAAATGACTTTTATTATTCTATAAAGGCACCGAGAATTATTTTTTTGCTATTGGTCGACAGCAAAAACCCTATTTTGTAACTGACATAAGCGCCTCTAAAACCTCAAATGACTTTTATTATTTTATAAAGGTGTCGAGAGTTATTTTTTTCTATTAGCCAACATAAAAAATCCTGTTTTGTAACCGACATAAGCACCCTCGAAACCTCAAACAACTTTTAGTATTAGATAAAGGCACCAAGAGCTATTTTTTTCTAGTGGTCGACATAAAAAACCCTATTTTGTAATTGACACAAGCACCCCTGAAACCTTAAGTGACTTTTATTATTTTATAAACTTGTCGGCAACTACTTTTTTCTATTGGTCGACATAAAAATCCCCATTTTGTAACCAACATAAGCACCCCTAAAATTTCAAACAACTTTTATTATTTAATAAAGGTGCGAGTAGTTTTTCTTTTCTCTATTGGACGACATAAAAAACTCTATTTTGTAACTAACATAAGCACCCCCAAAGCCTCGAACGACTTTTATTATTTTATAAAGGCACCTAGAGGTTTTTTTTCTATTGGTCAACATAAAAAAGTCTTTTTTTTAACCGACATAAACACCCATGAAACCTCAAATGAATTTTATTATTCTATCACAGCACCAGGAGCTATTTTTTTGCTAGACCACCCCCAAAAACTCAAATGAATTTTATTATTTTATAATGGCATTGGGAGCTATTTTTTTTCTATTGGCTAACACAAAAAACCCTATTTTGTAACTGACATAAGTGCCCCCGAAAGATGAAACAACTTTAATTATTTTATAAAGGTGTCGGGAGCTATTTTTTTCTATTGGCTAACATAAAAAACCTTATTTTCTAACCGACATAAGTACCCCCAAAACTTCAAATGACTTTTATTATTTTATAAAGGCGTCAGGAGCTATTTTTTCTATTGGCCAACATAAAAAGCTCTATTTTGTAATAGAAACAAGTGCCCCTAAAACATCAAAGGACTTTTATTATTTTAGAAAGGCATTGGGAGTTATTTTTTTCTATTGGCTGACATAAAAAACCCTATTTTGTAACTGACATAAGCGCCTCTGAAACCTCAAATGACTTTTATTATTTTATAAAGGCGTCGGGAGTTATTTTTTTTTCTATTGGTGGACATAAAAAACCCTATATTGTAACTGACATAAGCACCCCCAAAATGTCAAATGACTTTTATTATTTTATAAATGTGCCAGGAGTTATTTTTTTCTATTGGCTAACATAAAAAACCCTATTTTATAACTAACATAAGTGCCCATGAAACCTCGAAAGACTTTTATTATTTTATTAAGGCGTCGGGATTTATTTTTTTCTATTGGCCGACATAAAAAACCCTATTTTGTAACCGACATAAGCGACCCTGAAACCTTGAATGACTTTTATTATCTTATGAAGGCTCTAGGAGTTATTTTTTCTATTGGCTAACATAAAAAATCTTATTTTATAACTAAAATAAGCACCCCTGAAACCTTGAATGACTTTTATTATTTTATAAAGGTGCCAGGATTTTGTTTTCTATTAGCTGACATAAAAAACCATATTTTGTAACTGACATAAGCACCCTTGAAACCTTGAATGACTTTTATTATTTTATTAAGGTACCGGGAGCTATTTTTTTTCTATTGGCCAATATAAAAGTACTATTTTGTAATCGACATAAGCACCCCTGAAACCTCAAATGACTTTTATTATTTTATAAAGGTACCAGGAGCTATTTTCTTCTATTGGTCAACATAAAAAAACCTATTTTGTAACAAACATAGGCACCCAAGAAACCTCAAACAACTTTTATTATTTTATAACGGCACTAAGAGATATTTCTTTTCTATTGGCAGACATAAAAACCCTATTTTATAATCGACATAAGTGACCCCGAAACCTCAAATGCCTTTTATTATTTTAGAAAGGTGTCGGGAGTTATTTTTTTCTATTGGCCAACATAAAAAACCCTATTTTGTAACCGACATAAACAACCCCAAAACCTCAAACCACTTTTATTATTTTATAAAGGCATCGGGACTTTTTTTTTCTATCGCTCGACATAAAAAACCCTATTTTATAACTGACATAAGTGCCCCCAAAACCTAAAATGACTTTAATTATTTTATAAAGGCACCAAGATTTTGTTTTTTCTAATGGCCAACATAAAAACTCTATTTTGTAACCAACATATGTGCTCCGAAACCTCAAATGACTTTTATTATTTTATAAAGGGGCCGAGAGTTATTTTTTTCTATTCACCGACATAAAAAACACTATTTTGTAACCGACATAAGCACCCCTGAAACATCAAATGACTTTTATTATTTTATAAAGGCATCGGGAGTTGTTTTTTTTCTATTGGTCGACATAAAAAACCCTATTTTCTAACTGACATAAGCACCCCCGAAACCTCAAATGACTTTTATTATTTTATAAAGGCACTAGGAGCTATTTTTTCTATTGGCTGACATAAAAAATTCTATTTTGTAACTAACGTAGGCACCCTTGAAACCTCAAATGACTTTTATTATTTTATAAAGGCGACAGGAGTTATTTCTCTTCTATTAGCTGACATAAAAAACCCTATTTTGTAACTAACATAAGCACCCCTGAAAACTCAAATGACTTTTATTATTTTATAAAGGCACTGGGAGCTATTTTTCTATTGGCGAACATAACAAACCCTATTTTGTAACAGACATAAGTGCCCCTGAAACCTCAAATCACTTTTATTATTTTATAAAGGTAGTGGGAGCTACTGTTTTCCTATTGACTAACATAAAAGACCCTATTTTGTAACAGACATAAGCACCCTTGAAACCTCAAATGTGTTTTATTATTTCATAAAGGTGCAAGGAGCTATTTTTTCTATTGGATGACATAAGAAAACCCTATTTTTTAGTTGACATAAGCACCCCTAAAAACTTAAATGACTTTTTTTTATCAAGTCATCAGGATTTATTGTTTTTTATTGGCCGGCATAAAAAAACCCTATTTTGTAACCAACATAAGCACCCCTGAAACCCCGAGTGACTTTTATTATTTTATAAAGGCAATGGGAGTTATTTATTTTTTATTTCCCAACATAAAAAACCCTATTTTTAACTGACATAAGCACCCTCGAAACCTCAAATGACTTTTATTATTTTATAAAGGTGCTGAGAGTTATTTATTTTCTATTAGCCAACATAAAAAACCTTATTTTGTAAGTGAAATGAGTGCCACCGAAACCTCAAATGACTTATATTATTTTATAAAGGCTCTGAAAGGTATTTTTTTCTATTGGCTGACATAAAAAACCCTATTTTGTAACTGACATAAGCACCCCCTAAACCTCAAATGACTTTTATTATTTTAGAAAGGCACTAGTAGCCTTTTTTTCTATTGGTCGACATAAAAATCCCTATTTTGTAACCAACATAAGTGCCCCCAAAACCTCAAAGGACTTTTATTATTTTATAAAGGCACTAAGAGCTATTTTTTTTCTATTGGCCATCATAAAAAACCCTAATTTATAACCAACAAAACGGCCCCTGGAACCTCAAATGACTTTTGTTATTTTATAAAGGCGCTAGGAGCTATTTTTTTCTAGTGGCTGACATAAAAAATGCTATGTTGTAACTGACATAAGCTCCCCTGAAACATAAAGCAACTTTTATTATTTTATAAAGCTGCCGACAGCTATTTTTTCTATTGGTTGACATAAAAAACCCCATTTTGTAACTGAGATAAGCACCCCTGAAATCTCAAACAACTTTTATTATTTTATAAAGGTGCTAGGAGTTTTTTTTCCACTATTGGCCGACATAAAAAACTCTATTTTGTAACTGACATAAGTGCCTCTGAAACCTCTAATGACTTTTAATATTTTATAAAGGCGCTGAGAGATATTTTTCCTATTGGCCGACATAAAAAAAAACCCTATTTTGTAATCAACATAAGTGCCCTTGAAACCTCAAACAACTTTTATTATTTTCTAAAGGCACTGGGAGCTATTGTTTTTCTATTGGCCGACATAAGAAAAACCCTATTTTGTAATCAACATAAGTGCCCCTAAAACCTCAAACAACTTTTATTATTTTATAAAGGTGTTGGGAGCTACTTTTTCTATTGGCCGACATAAAAAACCCTATTTTGTAACCGACATAAGTGCCCCCGAAACTTCAAATAACTTTTATTATTTTATAAAGGCGTTAGAAGTTGTTTTTTTCTATTGGCCAAAAGAAAAAGCTCTATTTTATTATTTTATAAAGGACTTTTTTTATTTTATAAATGCTCCAAGAGTTATTTTTTTTCTATTGGCTGACATAAAAAACCTTATTTTGTAACTGATGTAAGCGCCTCCAAAACCTCAAATGACTTTTATTATTTTATAAAGGTGCCGGGAGTTTTTTTTTTCTATTGGTTGACATAAAAAACCCTATTTTGTAACCGACATAAGCAACCTTGAAACCTTGAATGACTTTTATTATTTTAGAAAGGCACCGAGAGCTATTTTTTTCTACTAGCCAACATAAAACCATTATTTTCTTCTATTGGTAAAAATAAGAAACCCTATTTTGTAATGGACATAGGTGCCCGTGAAACCTCAAATGACTTTTATTATTTTATAGAGGCGTTGAGAGCTATTTTATTTCTATTGGTGGACATAAAAACCCTATTTTATAACCGACATAAGCACCCCTAAATCCTCAAATGACTTTTATTGTTTTATAAAGGCACCAGGAGCTTTTTTTTTCTATTGGCTGGCATAAGTGCCTCTGATTCCTCAAATGACTTATTATTTTATAAGGGCACTGAAAGTTATTTTTTCTATTCGCTGACATAAAAACCCCTATTTTGTAACCGACATAAGTGCCCTTGAAACCCCAAATGACTTTTATTGTTTTAGAAAGGCACTGGGAGTTATTTTTTTCTATTGGCCAATATAAAAAACCCTATTTTGTAACTAACATAAGCACCCCTGAAACCTCAAATGACTTTTATTATTTTAAAAAGGCACTGAGAGTTATTTTTTTTCTATTGGCCAACATAAAAAACCCTATTTTCTAACTGACATAAGTGACCCCAAAACCTCAAACGACTTTTATTATTTTATAAAGGCATTGGGAGTTATTTTTTATCTATTGGCCAACATAAAAAACCGTATTTTTTAACTAACAGAAGCACCCCCAAAACATCAAACAACTTTTATTATTTTATAAATGCTTCGAGAGTTGTTCTTTTTTCTATTGGTTGACATAAAAAAGCCTATTTTGTAACCAACATATGTGCCCTGGAAACCTCAAACGACTTTTATTATTCTATATAGGGGCTGAGAGTTATCTTTTTTCTATTCGCCAACATAAAAAACACAATTTTGTAACCGACATAAGTACCCCTGAAACTTCAATTGAATTTTATTATTTTATAAAGGCACCGAGAGTTTTTTTTTTTTTTCTATTGGTTGACATAAAAAACCCTATTTTCTAACTGACATAATTGTCCCAGAAACCTCAAACGACTTTTATTATTTTATAAAGGTGCCAGGAGCTATTGTTTTTCTACTGGCTGACATAAAAAACCCTATTTTGTAACCAACATAAGCACCCCTAAAACCTCGAGTGACTTTTATTATTTTACAAAGGCACCAGGAATTATTTTTCTACTATTGGCCAACATAAAAATCATATTTTGTAACCAACTTAAGCGTCCCTGAAACTTCAAAGGACTTTTTTATTTTATAAAGGTGTCATAAGCTATTTTTTTCTATTGGCCGACATAAAAAATCCTATTTTGTAACTAACATATGCGTCCCCGAAACCTCAAATGACTTTTATTATTTTATAAAGGCCGCAGGAGTTATTTTTTATTAGCCGACATAAAAAACCCTATTTTCTAACCAACTTAAACACCCCAAAACCTCAAATGACTTTTATTATTTTATAAAGGCGTCAGGAGTTATTTATTTTCTACTGACCAACATAAAAAACCCTAGTTTGTAACTGACATTAGCAACCCCAAAACCTCAAACGACTTTTTATTATTTTATAAATGTGCCGAGAATTATTTTGTAACTGACATAAGTGCCCTTGAAACCTCAAATGACTTTTATTATTTTATAAAGGCATAAAGAGTTATTTATTTTTTATCAGTCGACATAAAAAACAATATTTTATAACCAACATAAGCAGCCCTTAAACCTGAAATGACTTTTATTATTTTACTAAGGCACCAAGAGCATTTTTGTATTGGTTGACATAAAAATCCCTATTTTTAACCGACATAAGCATCCCTGAAACATCAAACAACTTTTATTATTTTATAAAGGTGCCAATAGGTATTATTTTCTATTCGCCGACATAAAAACCCCTATTTTTTAAGCGACATAAGTGCCCCTGAAACCTCAAAGGACTTTTATTATTTTATAAAGGCATCTGGAGATATTTGGTTTCTATCAGCCGACATAAAAAACCCTATTTTGTAACCGACATAGGGGCCCCCAAAAGCTCAAATGACTTTTATTATTTTATAAATGCACTAGGAGTTATTATTTTCTATTGGATGACATAAAAAACCCTATTTTGTTACCGACATAAGCACCCCTGAAACCCTAAACGACCTTTATTATTTTATACTGGCACTAGGAGTTATTGCTTTTCTATAGGCTGACATAAAAAAACCATATTTTGTAATCGACATAAGCACCCCCGAAACCTCAAATGACTTCTTATTTTATAAGGGCACCGAAAGTTATTTTTCCTATTCGCCGACATAAAAACCCCTATTTTGTAACTGACATAAGTGCCCTTGAAACCCCAAATGACTTTTATTGTTTTAGAAAGGCGCTGAGAGTTATTTTTTTCTACTGGCCAATATAAAAAAACCCTATTTTGTAACTAATATAAGCAACCCTGAAACCTCAAATGACTTTTATTATTTTAAAAAGGTGCTGAGAGTTATTTTTTTTCTATTGGCCAACATAAAAAACCCTATTTTCTAACTGACATAAGGGACCCCAAAACCTCAAACAACTTTTATTATTTTATAAAGGCATTGGGAGTTATTTTTTATCTATTGGCCAACATAAAACACCCTATTTTTTAACTGACATAAGTGCCCCCAAAACATCAAACAACTTTTATTATTTTATAAATGCTTCGAGAGTTGTTCTTTTTTCTATTGGCCGACATAAAAAAACCTATTTTGTAACCAACATATGTGCCATGGAAACCTCAAACGACTTTTTTTATTCTATATAGGGGCCGAGAGTTTTTTTTTCTATTCGCTGACATAAAAAACACAATTTTGTAACCGACATAAGTACCCCTGAAACTTCAAATGACTTTTATTATTTTAAGACACCGAGAGTTTTTTTTTTTTTCTATTGGTCGACATAAAAAACCCTATTTTCTAACTGACATAAGTGTCCCAGAAACCTCAAATGACTTTTATTATTTTATAAAGGTGCCAGGAGCTATTGTTTTTCTACTGGCCGACATAAAAAACCCTATTTTGTAACCAACATAAGCACCCCCGAAACCTCGAGTGACTTTTATTATTTTATAAAGGCACCGGGAATTATTTTTCTACTATTGGCCAACATAAAAATCATATTTTGTAACCAACTTAAGCATCCCTGAAACCTCAAAGGACTTTTATTATTTTATAAAGGTGTCACGAGCTATTTTTTTCTATTGGCCGACATAAAAAATCCTATTTTGTAACTGACATACGTGTCCCGGAAACCTCAAATGACTTTTATTATTTTATAAAGGCCCCAGGAGTTATTTTTTTATTGGCTGACATAAAAAACCCTATTTTGTAACTGACATAAGTGCCCCCGAAACCTCAAACGACTTTTGTTATTTTATAAAGGCACGAGGGTTTTTTTTTTCTATTGACTAACATAAAAAACCCTATTTTCTAACCAACTTAAGGACCCCAAAACCTCAAATGACTTATTATTTTATAAAGGCGTTAGGAGTTATTTATTTTCTATTGACCAACATAAAAAACCCTATTCTGTAACTGACATTAGCAACCCCAAAACCTCAAACAACTTTTTATTATTTTATAAATGTGCCAAGAATTATTTTGTAACTGACATAAGTGCCCCTGAAACATCAAATGACTTTTATTATTTTATAAAGGCGTAAAGAGTTATTTATTTTTTATTGGTCGACATAAAAAGCACTATTTTATAACCAACATAAGCAGCCCTTAAACTTGAAACAACTTTTATTATTTTACAAAGGCACCAAGAGCCTTTTTTTATTGGTTGACATAAAAATCCCTATTTTTTAACCGACATAAGCATCCCCGAAACATCAAACAACTTTTATTATTTTATAAAGGTGCCAATAGGTATTGTTTTCTATTCGTCGACATAAAAACCCTTATTTTTTAAGTGACATAAGTGCCCCTGAAACCTCAAAGGACTTTTATTATATTATAAAGGCATCGTGAGATATTTTGTTTCTATCAGCTGACATAAAAAACCCTATTTTGTAACTGACATAGGGGCCCCCAAAAGCTCAAATGACTTTTATTATTTTATAAATGCACTAGGAGTTATTATTTTCTATTGGATGACATAAAAAACCCTATTTTGTTACCGACATAAGCACCCCTGAAACCCTAAATGACCTTTATTATTTTATAATGGCACTAGGAGTTATTGTTTTTCTATAGGCTGACATAAAAAAACCCTATTTTGTAATCGACATAAGCACCCCCGAAACCTCAAATGACTTTTATTATTTTATAAAGGTGACGAGAGTTATTTATTTTCTATTGGCCAACATAAAAACCCTATTTCATAACTTACATAAGCACCTTGAAAACCTCAAATGACTTTTATTATTTTATAAAGTCACTGGGATTTATTTATTTTTTTCTATGGACTAACATAAAAAACCTTTTTTGTAACTAACATAAGCACTCCTAAAAGCTCAAAGGACTTATATTATTTTATAAAGGTGCCAGGAGTTTTTTTTTCTATTGGACTACATAAAAAGCCCTATCTTGTAACCAACATAAGCTCCCCTGAAACCTGAAATGAATTTTATTTTTTTATAAAGGCACCGGGAGTTATTTTTTTCTATTGGCCGACATAAAAAAGCTATTTTGTAACTGACATAAGTGCCCCTAAAACATCAAAGGACTTTTATTATTTTATAAAGGTGTCGGGAGTTATTTTTTTTCTATTGGCCGCCTTAAAAAACCTTATTTTGTAACCGACATAAGCGCCCCTGAAACCTAAAACGACTCTTATTATTTTATAAAGGCATCGGGAGTTATTTTTTTTCTATTGGTCGACCTAAAAAACCCTATTTTATAACTGACATAAACACCTAAAAAACCACAAATGACTTATTATTTTGTAAAAGTGTTAGGAGTTTTTTTTTTCTATTGGCTGACATAAAAAACGCTATTTTGTAACTGACGTAAGTGACCCTGAAACCTCAGATGACTTTTATTATTTTATAAACACACCAGGAGCTTATTTTTTTGTTTGCCGACATAACAAATCCTATTTTGTAACCAAAATAAGCTTCCACGAAAGCTCAAATGATTTTTATTATTTTATAAACGCATCGAGAGTTATTTTTTTATGGTTGACATAAAAAACCCTATTTTGTAACCGACTTAAGCGCCACCAAAACCCAAATGACTTTTAATATTTTATAAAGGCATCAGGGGTTATGTATTTTCTATTGGCCAACATAAAAAACCCTATCTTGTAATCGACATAAGTGCCCCTAAAACCTCAAATGACTTTTAACATTTCATAAAGGCATTGGGAGCTATTTTCTTCTATTGGTCAACATAAAAAATCCTATTTTGTAACTGACATAGACGCCCTCGTAACCTAAAATGACTTTTATTATTTTATAAAGGCACCGAGAACTATTTTTTTCTATTGGCAAACATAAAAACCCTATTTTATAACCAACATAAGCGCCCCTGAAACCTCAAATGACTTTTATTATTTTATAAAGGTGATGGGAGTTATTTCTTTTCTATTGGCCAACATAAAAACCCTATTTCGTAACTGACATAAGCACCCTCAAAATACAAATGACTTTTATTATTTTATAAAGGCACTGAGAGTTATTTTTATTTCTATTGACTGACATAAAAAACCCTATTTTGTAATAGACATAAGCACTCCTAAATCCTCAAATGACTTTTATTATTTTATAAAGGTGCCAGGAGTTATTTTTTTATTGGCCGACATAAAAAAGCCTATTTTGTAACCGACATGTAAGCGCCCCCGTAACCTCAAACGAATTTTATTATTTTATAAAGGCACAGAGAGATAATTTTTTCTATTGGCTGACATACAAAAAACTATTTTTGAATCGACATAAGTGCCCCCGAAACCTTAAAGGACTTTTATTATTTTATAAAGGCATCGGGAGTTATTTTTTTTCTATTGGTCGGCCAAAAAAACCCTATTTTGTAACTGACATAAGCGCCCCCAAAATGTCAAACGACTTTTATTATTTTATAAAGGCATGGAGATTTTTTTTTCTATTGGTCAACATAAAAAACCCTATTTTGTAACCAACATAACCACCTTTAAAACCTCAAATGACACTTATTATTTCATAAACGCGCGATGAGTTTTTTTTCTATTGGCCAACATAAAAAACCCTATTTTGTAACCGACATAAGCACCTCTGAAACCTCAAATGACTTTTATTATTTTATAAAGGCATTAGGTGATTTTTTTTCTATTGGTCGACATAAAAACCCCTATTTTGTAACCAACGTAAGTGCCCCTAAAATCTCAAATGATTTTTATTATTTTATAAAGGTGCCGGGAGTTAATTTTTTTACAAGCCGACATAAAAATTACTATTTTGTAATCGACATAAGCGTACCTGAAACCTCAAATGATGTTTATTATTTTATAAAGGTGTTGGAAGCTATTCTTTTATGTTTGCCAACATAAAAAACCCTATTTTGTAACTGACATAAGTGCCCCTAAAACCTCAAATGACTTTTATTATTTTATAAAGGCATCGACAGTTATTTTTTTCTATTGGCCAATATAAAAAACCCTATTTTGTAACTGACATAAGCGCCCCTTAAACCTCAAATGACTTTTATTATTTTATAAAGGCGTTGGGAGTTATTTTTTTCTATTGGCCAACATAAAAAACCCTATTTTAGAACTGACATAAGTGACCCCAAAACCTCAAACGACTTTTATTATTTTATAAAGGCATCGGGACTTTTTTTTTTCTATTGGCTGACATAAAAATCCCTATTTTGTAACTGATATAAGCACCCCGAAAACTTCAAACAACTTTTATTATTTTATAAAGGAACCGGGAGCTATTTCTTCTATTGGTCAACATAAAAAACCCTATTTTGTAATTGACATAGGCACCTGTGAAACCGCAAAAGACTTTTATTATTTTATAAAGGCACTAAGAGCTTTTTTTTTCTATTGGTAGACATAAAAACCCTAATTTATAACTAACATAAGCACGCCTAAAACCTCAAATGACTTTTATTATTTTAGAATGGCACTAGGAGCTATTTTGTAACCAACATATGTGACCCTGAAATCTCAAACGACTTTTATTATTTTATAAAGGCACCATGAGTTGGTTTTTTTCTATTGGTCGACATAAAACACCTTATTTTCTAACTGACATAAGCGCCCTTGAAACTTCAAATGACTTTTATTATTTTATAACACCGTCAGGAGCTATTTTTTCTATTCGCTGACATAAAAAACCCTATTTTGGAACTAACATAAGCGCCCTCACAACCTCAAACGACTTTTATTATTTTATAAAGGTGACATGAGTTATTTCTCTTCTATTAGCCGACATAAAAAACCCTACTTTGTAACTGACATAAGTGCCTACGAAACCTCAAACGACTTTTATTATTTTATAAAGGTGTCAAGAGCTATTTTTTCTATTGGCCAACATAATAAACCCTATTTTGTAACCAACATAAGCACCCCTGAAACCTCAAATGACTTTTATTATTTTATAAAGTCACTGAGAGTTATTTTTTTCTATTGGCCTCTATAAAAGACCCTATTTTGTAACGGACATCTGCGCCCCCGAAACCTCAAGCATCTTTTATTATTTTATAAAGGTGCAGTGAGCTATTTTTTTCTATTGGCCGACATAAAAACCCTATTTTGAAGCTAACATAAGCGCCCCTAAAACCTTAAACAACTTTTATTATTTTATATAGGTGTTGGAAGTTATTTTTTTCTATTGGATGACATAAAAAACCCTATTTTGTAACCAACATAAGAACCCCTAAAACCTCGAATGACTTTTATTATTTTATAAAGGTGTTGGGAGTTATTTTTTCTGTTGACTGACATAAAAAACACTATTTTGTAATTGATATAAGTGCCACCAAACCTCAAACGAATTTTATTATTTTATAAAAGCGCCAGGAGCTATTGTTTTTCTATTGGCCAACATAAAAACCCCTATTTTGTAACCAACATAAGCATCCCCAAAACCTCGAGTGACTTTTATTATTTTATAAAGGCACCGGGAGTTATTTGTCTTCTATTGACTAGCACAAAAAACCCTATTTTGTAACCAACATAAGTGACCTCGAAACCTTAAAGGCCTTTTATTATTTTATAAAGGTGTCAAGAGCTAATTTTTCTATTGGCTGACATAACAAACCTTATTTTGTAATTGACATAAGTGCCTCCGAAACCTCTAATGACTTTTATTATTTTATAAAGGCATCGGGAGTTATATTTTTATTGGCCGACATAAAAAACCTTATTTTGTAACCACCTTAAGTGCCATCGAAACCTCAAAGAACTTTTATTATTTTATACATACGCTAGGAGTAATTTTTTTCATTGGCTGAAATAAAAAACCCTCTTTTCTAACTGACTTAAGTGTCCCCATACCTCAAATGCTTTTTTTTTAATAAAGGTGTCTGGACTTATTTTTTCTCTATTCGCCAACATAAAAAATCATATTTTGTAACCAACATAAGCTCCCCTAAAACCTCAAATGACTTTTATTATTTTATAAAGTGCCAAGAGTTATTTATTTTCTATTGGCTAACATAAAAAACCCTATTTTGTAATCGACATAAGTGCCCCCAAAACTTCAAATGACTTTTATTATTTTATAAAAGTGCCAAGAGCTATTTTTTTCTATTGGCTGACATAAAAAACATTATTTTGTAACCAACATAAGCACCCCCAAAACCTCAAATGACTTTTGTTATTTTACAAAGGCACCGAGAGCCTTATTTTCTATTGGTTGATGTAAAAATTCCTATTTTGTAACGGATATAAGCACCCCCGAAACCTCAAACGACTTTTATTATTTTATAAAGGTACCGATAGGTATATTTTTCTATTCACCGACATAAAAAACCCTATTTTGTAACCGACATAAGTGCCCTCAAAACCTTAAACAAGATTTATTATTTTATAAAGGCACCATGAGTTAATTTTTTCTATTGGCTGACATAAAAAACTATATTTTGTAACCGACATAAGCACTCCTAAAACCTCAAATGACTTTTATTGTTTTATAACAACACCAGGAGTTATTTTTTTACTATTGGCCGACATAAAAAACCCTATTTTGTAACTAACATAAGCACCCCCAAAACGTCAAACAAATTTTACTTATTTATAAAGGCGTCGGGATTTTTTTTGTTTCTATTGACTGACATAAAAAACCCTATTTTGTAATCGACATAAGCGTCCCCAAAATGTCAAACGACTTTTATTATTTTATAAAGGCATTGGGAGTTTTTTTTTCTATTGGTTGATATAAAAAACCTTATTTTGTAACCGACATAAGCCCCCCACAAAACCTCAAATGACTTTTTTTATTTTATAAAGGTGCTGGAAATTATTTTTTTCTATTGGCTGACATAAAAAACCCTATTTTTTAACTGACATAAGCATCCCGAAACCTCAAATAACTTTTATTATTTTATAAAGGTGCCAGGAGCTATTTTTTTCTATTGGTTGACATAAAAAATCCTATTATGTAATTGACATAAGCACCCTCGAAACCTCAAACAAATTTTATTATCTTATAAAGGCACCAGGAGCTATTTTTTTTCTATTCACTGACATAAAAACCCTATTTTTTAACAGATATAAGTGCCCTTGACACCTCAAGCAAATTTTATTATTTTATAAAGGCACTAGGAGCTATTGTTTTTCTATTGGTTGACATAAAACCCTATTTTGTAATTGACATAAGTGCCCCCGAAACTTCAAATGACTTTTATTATTTTATAAATGCACTGAAAGTTATTTATTTTTTATTGGCTAACATAAAAAACCCTATTCTATAATAGACATAAGTGCCCCTAAAACCTCAAATGACTTTTATTATTTTATAAAGGCACCGGGAGCTATTTTTTTCTATTAGCTGACATATGAAACCCTATCTTGTAACCAACATAAGCGCCCCCAAAACCTCCAATGAATTTTATTATTTTATAAAGGCACTGGGAGCTATTATTTTTCTATTGGTTGACATAAAAGACCCTATTTTGTAACTGACATAAGTGCCCCAAAAGCCTCAAATGACTTTTATTATTTTATAAAGGCACAGGGAGCTATATTTTCTATTGGCCAACATAAAAAACCTTATTTTGTAGCTGACATAAGTGCCCCTAAAACCTCAAACAACTTTTATTATTTTATAAAGGTTTTGGTAGTTATTTTTTTTCTATTGGTCGATATAAAAAACCCTATTTTTCATAAACATAAGCACTCCTGAAACCTCAAGTGGCTTTTACTATTTTATAGTCACCGGGAGTTATTTTTTTCTGTTGGCCGATATAAAAAACCCTATTTTTTAATTGACATAAGCGCCCCCGAAACCTCAAACAAATTTTATTATTTTATAAAGGCACCTGGAGGTATAGTTTTTCTATTGGCTGACATAAAAAACTCTATTTTGTAATTGACATTTAAGTGGCCCTGAAATCTCAAACGAGTTTTATTATTTTATAAAGGCACTAGGAGTTATTTTTACTATTGGCCAACATAAAAAACCCTATTTTTTTACTGACATAAGTGCCTCTTTATTTTATTTTTTTTGAGTAAGCTCTACTAGAGGGGGTAGATCCCTTTTTATTAAAATCTTGAGAAAAGTTACATTGAGTTAGAGATGGTGTTAATACAAATGGACTGAGAGTTATCTTTTTCTATAGGCTGACATAAAAAACCATATTTTGTAATCAACATAAGCACCCCTGAAAGCTCAATTCACTTTTATTATTTTATAAAGGTGATGGGAGTTTTTTTTTTTCTATTGGCTGACATAACAACCATATTTTGTAACCAACATAAGTGCCCTCAAAACCTCAAATGACTTTAATTATTTTATAAAGGTACTGGGAGTTATTTTTTTTCTATTGGCCAATATAAAAAACCCTATTTTCTAACTAAGATAAGCACTCCTAAATCCTTAAAAGACTTTTACTATTTTATAAAGGTGCCAAAAGGTTTTTTAATCTATGGGACGACATAAAAAACCATATTTTGTAACTAACATAAGCACCCCCAAAACCTCAAATGAATTTTATTATTTAAACACTATTTTGTAACTAACATAAGCGCCCCCGAAAGCTGAAATGACTTTTATTATTTTATAAAGGCATTGGGATTTCATTTTTTTCTATTGGCCAACATAACAAACCCTATTTGTAACTGAAATAAGTGCCCCTGAAACCTCAAATGACTTTTAACCAACATAAGCGCCACTGAAACCTCCAACGACTTTTATTATTTTATAAAGGCACTAGGGGTTATTTTTTTTCTATTGGCTAAAATAAAAAATCCTATTTTGTAACTGAATTAAGCACCCCTAAACCTCAAATGACTTTTTTTATTTTATAAAGGCATCGGGAGTTATTTATTTTCTATTGGCCAACACAAAAAAACCTAGTTTTTAACAGACATAACCGCCCCTGAGACCTCAAATGACTTTTATTATTTTATAAAGGCATCGAGAATTATTTATTTTCTATTGGCCAACATAAAAAACCATATTTTGTAACCTATATAAGCACCCCCGAAACCTCAAATGACTTTTATTGTTTTATAAAGGCATCACGAGCTATTTTTTTTCTAATGGCCAACATAAAAAACCCTATTTTGTCACCGACATAAGAGCCCCTGAAACCTCAAATGACTTATTATTTTATAAAGGTGTCGGGAGCCTTTTTTCTATTGGCCGACATAAAAATCCCTATTTTGTAACTGACATAAGTGCCCCTAAAACCTCAAAAGACTTTTATTATTTTATAAATGTGCCGAAAGGTTTTTTTTTGTATTTGCCAACATAAAAAACTCTATTTTTAAACCGACATAAGGGCCCCTAAAACCTCAAAGGACTTTTATTATTTTATAAAGGTGCCTAGAGCTATTTTTTTCCTATTGGCATAAAAAACCCTATTTTATTATTTTATAAAGGCGCCAGGAGTTATTTTTTTCTATTGGCCGACACAAAAAACCTTATTTTGTTACCGACATAAGCGCCCCCAAAAACCTCTAACGACCTTTAATATTTTATAAAGGCATCAGGAGTTTTTTTTTTTCATACGTTGACATAAATATCCCTATTTTGTAATCGACATAAGTGCACTTGAAACCACAAATGACTTTTATTATTTTATAAAGGTGATGGGAGTTTTTTTTTCTATTGGCTGACATAAAAACTATATTTTGTAACCGACATAAGTGCCCTCAAAATCTCAAGCAACTTTTATTATTTTATAAAGGTACCAGGAGTTAAATTTTTTTTCTATTGGCTGACATAAAAAACCCTATTTTGTATCTGACATAAGCACTCCTGAAACCTCAAATGACTTTTATTATTTTATAAAGGTGCCAGGAGTTATTTTTTTCCTATTGGCCGACATAAAAAAACCTCAAACAAATTTTATTATTTTATAAAGGCACCAGGAGTTAATTTTTTTATTTGCTGACATAAAAACACTATTTTGTAACCAACATAAGCACCCCGGAAACCTGAAAGGACTTTTATTATTTTATAAAGGCATTGTGAGTTATTTTTTTTCTATTGGTCGACATAAAAAACCCTATTTTCTAACCGACATAAGTGCCCCTGAAACCTAAAATGACTTTTATTATTTTATAAAGGTGCCAAGAGTTATTTTATTTCTATTAGCTAACATAAAAAACCCTATTTTGTAACTGACATATAAAACCCTATTTTGAAACCTCAAACAAGTTTTATTATTATTCAGGAGTTTTTTTTCTATTGGCTGACATAAAAAACCCTATTTTGTAACTGACGTAAGTGATCATGAAACCTCAAACGACTTTTATTATTTTATAAAGGCGTCGGGAGTTATTTTTTTCTATTGGCTAACTTAAAAAACCTAATTTTGTAACCGACGTAAGCGACCTAGAAACCTCAAATGACTTTTATTATTTTATAAAGGTGCCGGGAGCTATTTTTTCTTTTGGCCGACATTACAACCCTATTTTTTAACTGACATAAGTGCCCTTGAAACTTCAAATGACTTTTATTATTTTATAAAGGCCTCAAGAGTTATTTTTTAATTGGCCGACATAAAAAACCCTATTTTGTAACTGACTTAAGCACCCCCAAACCTCAAATGACTTTTATTATTTTATAAAGGCATCGGGAGTTATGTATTTGCTATTGGCCAACTTAAAAAACTGTATCTTGTAACTGACATAAGCCCTATTGGTCAAATAACTTTTAAATGCCCTATGTATTTTAAAAAGGCATCAGGAGCTATTTTCTTCTATTGGTCAACATAAAAAACCCTATTTTTTAACTGACATAGGCACCCTTGAAACCTCAAATGACATTTATTATTTTATAACCTCAAACGACATTTTTTTCTATTGGCGGACATAAAAACCCTATTTTATAACCAACATAAGTGCCCCTGAAACCTCAAATAACTTTTATTGTTTTATAAAGGCACTGAGAGCTATTTTTTTTCTATTGGCCGACACAAAAAACCCTATTTTTTAAACTACATAAGCTCGCCTAACTATCTTTTATTATTTTATAAAGCCGCTGGGAGCTCTTTTTTTCTAGTGGCTGACATAAAAAACTCTATTTTGTAACCAACGTAAGTGCCCCTGAAACCTCAAACGATTTTTATTATTTTATAAAGGTTCCAGGAGTATTTTTTTCTATTGGCCAACATAAAAAACCCTATTTTGTAACAGATATAATCACCCCCGAAACCTCAAATGACTTTTATTATTTTATAAAGGCACTGGGAGTTATTTTTTCTATTGGCTGATATAAAAACCCTATTTTGTGATTGACATAAGTGCCCCTAAAACCTCAAATGACTTTTTATTTTTTTATAAAGGCACTAGAAGATATTTTTTTTCTATCGGCCAACAGAAAAAAACCCTATTTTGTAACTGACATAAGTGACCCAAAAACCTCAAATGACTTTTATTATTTTATAATGGCATCGGGTGTTTTTTTTTCTATTGGCTGACATAAAAACCCCTATTTTGTAATTCACACAAGTGCCCCTGAAACCTCGAATGACCTTTCTTATTTTATAAAGGTAGCAAGAGTTATTTTTTCTATAGGCCGACATAAAAACCCCTATTTTGTAACTGACATAAGCACCCCTAAAACCTCAAATGACTTTTATTATTTTATTAAGGCAATAGGAGTTATTTTTTTCTATTTGCAGACATAAAAACCATATTTTGTAACTAGGATAAGCATCCCTGAAACCTCAAATGATTTTTATTATTTTAAAAAGGCATCGAGAGTTATTTTTTATTGGCCGACATAAAAATCCCTATTTTGTAACCAACATATCACCCCCGTAACCTCAAATGTCTTTTATTATTTTATAAAGGTGTTGGGAGTTATTTTTTTTCTATTGGTCGACATAAAAAACCCTATGTTCTAATCGACATAAGTGCCCTTGAAACCTCAAATGACTTTTATTATTTTATAAAGGCACCGGGAGCTATTTTTTTCCATTGGCCGTCATAAAAAACCCTATTTTGGGAGTTATTTATTTTCTATTAGCTGACATAAAAAATCCTATTTTGTAACTGACATAAGCGCCCCCGAAACCTCAAACAACTTTTATTATTTTATAAAGGCACTGAGAGCTATTTTCTCTATTTGCTGACATAAAAAGCCCTATTTTGTAACCGACCTAAGAACCCCTGAAACCTCAAATGACTTTTATTATTTTATAAAGGTGTCAGGAGTTATTCATTTCTATTTGCTGACATAAAAAACCCTATTTTGTAACTAACATAAGCATCCCCTAAATCTTAAATGACTTTTATTATTTTATAAAGGTGCTGCGAGATATTTTTTCTATTGGCCTACATAAAAACCCCTATTTTGTAACCGACATAAGCTCCCCAAAACCTTAAATGACTTTTATTATTTTATAAATTCATCAGGAGTTATTTATTTTCTATTGGCCAACATAAAAAACCCTATTTTGAAACCAACATAAGTGCCCCCAGAACCTCAAACGACTTTTTTTATTTTATAAACTAGTCAGGAGTTATTTATTTTCTATTGGCCGACATAGAAAACCCTATTTTTTAACTGACATAAGTGCCCCCAAAACCTCAAATGACTTTAATTATTTTATAAAGGTGCTAGGAGCTTTTTTTATCTATTGGCTGACATAAAAAACCCTATTTTGTAACCGACATAAGTGCCCCCGAAACCTCAAACAAATTTTAGTATTTTTTAAAGGCGCTGGGAGCTATTTTATTCTATTGGCTAACATAAAAAACCCTACTTTTTAATTGACATAAGCACCCCTAAAACCTTAAATGACTTTTATTATTTTATAAAGGCACTAGGAGTTATTTTTTTCTATTGGTCGACATAAAAAACCATATTTTCTAACCGACATAAGCACCCCTGAAACCTTAAATGAGAATTATTATTTATAAAGGCATTGGGAGCTATTTTTTCTATTGGCTGAAATAAAAAACCCTATTTTGTAACTGACATAAGCACCCCCGAAACCTTAAATGAATTTTATTATTTTATAAAGGTGACATGAGTTATTTCTCTTCTATTAGACAATATAAAAAATCCTATTTTGTAACTGACATAAGCACCATCAAAACCTCAAATGACTTTTATTATTTTATAAAGGCACTGGGTGCATTTTTTTATTGGCCAACATAACAAACCCTATTTTGTAAACGACATAAGTGCCCCTGAAACCTAAAATGACTTTTGTTATTTATAAAGGCACTGTGAGCTATTGTTTTTCTATTGGCTGACATAAAATACCATATTTTGTAATGGACATAAGTGCCCCCAAAACCTCAAATGTCTTTTACTATTTTTTAAAGGCATAGCGAGCTATTTTTTTCTATTGGCCGACATAGAAAACCTTGTTTTGTAGCTGACATATATGCCCCTGAAACCTTAAATGACTTTTATTATTTTACCCAGGTGTCTAGAGTTACTTTTTTCTATTGGTCGACATAAAAAACCCTATTTTGTAACCAACATAAGCACCCCCAAAACCTCGAGTGACTTTTATTTTTTTTAAAGGTGTCAGGAGTTATTTTTTTCTATTCACCGACATAAAAAACCCTATTTTTTTACCGACATAAGTGCCTCTGAAACCTCAAATGAGTTTTATTATTTTATAAAGGTGCTGGGAGTTATTTTTTTTTTATTGGTCGACATAAAAAACCCTATTTTGTAACCGACATAAGGACCCCAAAATCTCAAACGAGTTTTATTATTTTATAAAGGTGCCAGGAGTTACTTTTTTCTATTGGCTGACATAAAAAACCCTATTTTATAACTAACATATGCTCCCCCAATACCTCGAACAACTTTCATTATTTTATAAAGGCGTCGGGATTTATTTTTTCTATTGGCTGATACAAAAAAAACTATTTTGTAACCAACATAAGCGCCCCCAAAACCTCAAACGACTTTTATTATATTATAAACGGGCAGAGAGTTATTTTTTTTCTATTGGCTGACGTAGAAAACCCTATTTTGTAACCGACATGAGCGCCCTGAAACCTCAAATAACTTTTATTACTTTATAAATGCACCAGGAGCTATTTTTTTCTTTTGACTGACATAAAAGACCCTATTTTGTAACTGACATAAGCACCTCCAAAACTTGTAACAAATTTTATTATTTTATAAAGGAACCGAGAGCTATTTTTTTCTATTGGCTGACATAGAAAGCCCTATTTTGTAACCGACATAAGCACCTCTGAAACCTCAAATGAATTTTATTATTTTATAAAGGCACCAGAAGTTATTCATTTTTATTGGCCAACATAAAAAACTCTATTTTGTAATTGAGATAAGCATCCTCGAAAGTTCAAACAACTTTTATTATTTTATAAAGGCACTGGAATTTATTTTTTTCTATTGGCTGACATAAAAAACCCTATTTTGTAATTGACATAAGAACCCCCAAACCTCAAATGACTTTTATTATTTTATAAAGGTGTCGGCAGTTATTTATTTTCTATTGGTTAACATAAAAAACCCTATTTTGTAACTGACATAAGTGCCCCCGAAACCTCAAATGACTTTTATTATTTTACAAATGCACGGGGAGTTATTTATTTTCTATTGGCTGACATAAAAAACCCTATTTTGTAACCAACATCAGTGCCCCCAAAACCTCAAATAACTTCAATTATTTTATAAAGGTGTCGGGAGCTATTTTTTTCTATTGTCCGACATAAAAAACCAATTTTGTAACCAACATAAGTACTCCCGAAACCTCAAGTGACTTTTATTATTTTATAAAGGCACCGGGAGCTATTCTTTCTATTGGCTGACATTAAAAACCCTATTTTGTAACTGACATAAGTGCCCCTGAAACCTCAAATGACTTTTATTATTTTATAAAGGTGCCGAGAGGTATTTTTTTTCTATTGGCCGACATAAAAAACTCTATTTTGTAACCAACATAAGTGCCCTCGAAACCCCGAACAACTTTTATTATATTATAAAGGGGCTGGGAGTTTTTTTTTTTGATTGGCTGACATAGAAAACCTTATTTTGTAACTGACATAAGTGTCTCAAAACCTCAAATGACTTTTATTATTTTATAAATGCACCTTGAGCTATTTTTTTCTTTTGGCTGACATGAAAAAACCTATTTTGTAACTGACATAAGCACCTCTGAAACCTCAAACGAATTTTATTATTTTATAAAGGTACCGAGAGCTATTTTTTTCCATTGGCCCACATAGAAAGCCCTATTTTATAAATGCACCAGAAGTTATTCATTTCTATTGGCCGACATAAAAAACTCTATTTTGTAACTGAAATAAGTGTCCTCGAAAGCTCAAACAACTTTTATTATTTTATAAAGGCACTGGGATTTATTTTTTTCTATTGGCCCACATAAAAAACCCTATTTTGTAACTGACATAAGAACCCCCAAACCTAAAATGACTTTTATTATTTTATAAAGGTGTCGGCAGTTATTTATTTTCTATTGGATGACATAAAAACCCTATTTGGTAACCGACATAAGTGCCCCTGAAACCTCAAACAACTTTTATTATTTTATAAAGGTGCCAGGAGTTATTTCTTTTCTATTGGCTGACATAAAAAACCCTATTTTGTAACTGACATAAGTGCCCCCAAAACCTCAAATAACTTCAATTATTTTACAAAGGTGCCGGGAGCTATTTTTTTCTATTGTCCGACATAAAAAACCAATTTTGTAACCGACACAAGTATCCCCGAAACCTCAAGCAACTTTTATTATTTTATTATTATTTTTTGCTATTGGCTACCATTAAAAACCTTATTTTGTAACTGACATAAGTTCCCTGAAACCTCAAATGACTTTTATTATTTTTTAAATAGACCGGGAGTTATTTTTTTCTTTTGGCCAACATAAAAAACCTTATTTTATAACCAACATAAGCACCTCTGAAACCTCAAATGAATTTTATTATTTTATAATGGCACCAAGAGCTATTTTTTTCTATTGGCCGACATAGAAAGCCCTATTTTGTAACCGACATAAGCACCTCTGAAACTTCAAACAAATTTTATTACTTTATAAAGGTACTAGAAGTTATTCATTTGTATTGGCTGACATAAAAAACCATGTAACTGAGATCAGTGTCCCTAAAAGCTCAAATGACTTTTATTATTTTATAAAGGCATTGGAATTTTTTTTTTCTGTTGGCTAACATAAAAAACCCTATTTTGTAATAGACATAAGCAACCCCAAACCTCAAATGACTTATTATTTTATAAAGGTGTCAACAGTTAT
Organism: Cunninghamia lanceolata; assembly: GCA_027924645.1. NCBI lineage: Eukaryota > Viridiplantae > Streptophyta > Pinopsida > Cupressales > Cupressaceae > Cunninghamia > Cunninghamia lanceolata. The sequence goes on along the minus strand of BSBN01000112.1, from coordinate 14,592,208 downwards.
TTATTTTCTATTGGTTGACATAAAAAACCCTATTTTCTAACTGACATAACTGCCCCTGAAACGTCAAACGACTTTTATTATTTTATAAAGGCACCGGGAGTTATTTTTTTCTATTGGTTGACAATAAAAACCCTATTTTGTAACCGACATAAGTGCTCCTCAAATGACTTTTATTATTTTATAAATGTGCTGAGAGCTATTTTTTTCTATTGGCCGACATAAAAAACCCTATTTTGTAACCGACTAAGCGCCCCCAAAACCTCAAACAAATTTTAGTATTTTTTAAAGGCACTGGGAGCTATTTTCTTCTATTGGATGACATAAAAAACCCTACTTTGTAACCAACATAAGTGCCCCTGAAACCTCAAATGACTTTTATTATTTTATAGAGGCACTAGGAGTTATTTTTTTTCTACTGGTCGACATAAAAAACCCTATTTTCTAATCGACATAAGCCCCCCCGAAACCTCAAATGACAAATTATTAGTTTATAAAGGCGTTGGGAGCTATTTCTTCTATTGGCTGAAATAAAAAACCCTATTTTGTAACTGACATAAGCACCCGTGAAACCTTAAATGACTTTTATTATTTTATAAAGGTGAGGGGAGTTTTTTTTCTTCTATTAGCCAACATAAAAAAGCCTATTTTGTAACTAATATAAGCGCCATCGAAACCTCAAATGACTTTTATTATTTTATAAAGGTGACGGGTATGATTTTTTCTATTGGCCGACATAACAAACCCTATTTTGTAACCCACATAATCGCCCCTGAAACCTAAAATGACTTTTGTTATTTATAAAGGTGCTGAGAGCTATTGTTTTTCTATTAGCTGACATAAGAGACCATATTTTGTAACGGACATAAGCGCCCCATAAACCTCAAACGTCTTTTATTATTTTTTAAAGGCGCAGGGAGCTGTTATTTTCTATTGACCGACATAGAAAACCCTATTTTGTAGTTGACATATACACCCCTGAAACCTTAAATGACTTTTATTATTTTACCAAGGCGTCGAGAGTTATTTTTTTCTATTGGCTGACATAAAAAAACCTATTTTGTAATAGACATAAGCAACCCCAAACCTCAAATAACTTTTATTATTTTATAAAGGTGTCGGAAGGTATTTATTTTCTATTGGTTGAGATAAAAAACCCTATTTTGTAATGACATAACTGCCCCTAAAATCTCAAATGACTTTTATTATTTTATAAAGGCACCGAGAGTTATTTTTTTCTATTGGCTAACAATAAAAACCCTATTTTGTAACTGATATAAGTGCCCCTAAAACCTCAAATGACTTTTATTATTTTATAAAGGTGCTGAGAGGTATTTTTTTCTATTGGCCGACATAAAAAACCCTATTTTGTAACCGACATAAGTGCCCCCAAAACCTCAAACAAATTTTAGTATTTTTTAAAGGCGCCGAGAGCTATTTTATTCTATTGGATGACATAAAAAACCCTACTTTGTAACTGACATAAGTGCCCCCGAAACCTCAAATGACTTTTATTATTTTATAAAGGCACTAGGAGTTATTTTTTTTCTATTGGTCGACATAAAAAACCCTATTTTCTAACCAACATAAGCCCCCCCAAAACCTCAAATGATAAATTATTATTTTATAAAGGAGTTGGGAGCTATTTTTTCTATTGGCGGAAATAAAAAACCCTATTTTGTAGCTGACATAAGTGCCCGTGAAACCTTAAATGACTTTTATTATTTTATAAAGGTGAGGGGAGTTATTTCTCTTCTATTAGCCGACATAAAAAACCCTATTTTGTAACTGACATAAGCGCCATCGAAACCTCAGATGACTTTTATTATTAAATATAAAGGCGACAGGTGTGATTTTTTCTATTGGCCGACGTAACAAACCCTATTTTGTAACCCACATAACCACCCCTGAAACCTAAAATGACTTTTGTTATTTATAAAGGTGCTGAGAGCTATTGTTTTTCTATTGGCTGACATAAAAGACCATATTTTGTAATAGAAAATGACTTTTATTATTTTACCAAGGCGTCAAGAGTTATTTTTTTCTATTGGCCGACATAAAAAACTCTATTTTGTAACCAACATAAGTACCCCCAAAACCTTGAGTGTTTTATTATTTTATAAAGGTGTCAGGAGTTATTTTTTTCTATTCACCGACATAAAAAACCCTATTCTGTAACCGACATAAGCAGTTCTGAAACATCAAACAAGTTTTATTATTTTGTAACGGACATAAGCGCCCCATAAACCTCAAACATCTTTTATTATTTTTTAAAGGCGTAGGGAGCTATTATTTTCTATTGACCGACATAGAAAACCCTATTTTGTAGCTGACATATATGCCCCTGAAACATTAAATGACTTTTATTATTTTACCAAGGTGTCGAGAGTTATTTTTTTCTATTGGCTGACATAAAAAACCTTATTTTGTAACCAACATAAGCACCCCCAAAACCTTGAGTGTTTTATTATTTTATAAAGGTGTCAGGAGTTTTTTTTTCTATTCATCGACATAAAAAACCCTATTCTGTAACCGACATAAGCAGTTCTGAAACATCAAATAAGTTTTATTATTTTATAAAGGCGCTGGGAGTTATTATTTTTTCTATTGGTTGACATAAAAAACCCTATTTTGTAACCAACATAAGGGCCCCCAAAATCTCAGAAGACTTTTATTATTTTATAAAGACACCAGGAATTATTTTTTTCTATTGGCCATCATAAAAATCCCTATTTTATAACTGACATACGCGCCCCCAATACCTCCAATGACTTTTATTATTTTATAAAGGCATCAGAATATATTTTTTCTATTGGCCGACATAAAAAACTCTATTTTGTAACCAACATAAGTGCCCCCAAAACCTCAAATGACTTTTATTATATTATAAAGGGGCTGAGAGTTATTTTTTTTCTATTGGCTGACATAGAAAACCCTATTTTGTAACCAACATAAGCACCCCGAAACCTCAAATGACTTTTATTATTTTATAAATGCACCGGGAGCTATTTTCTTCTTTTAGCCGACATAAAAAATTGTATTTTGTAATCGACATAAGCAGCTCTGAAACCTCAAATGAATTTTATTATTTTATAAAGGCACCAGAAGTTATTCATTTTTATTGGCCGACATAAAAACTCTATTTTGTAACTGAGATAAGTGTCCTCGAAAGTTCAAACAACTTTTCTTATTTTATAAAGGCACTAGGATTTTTTTTTCTATTGGCCGACATAAAAAACCCTATTTTTTAACTGACATTAGAACCCCCAAACCTCAAATGACTTTTATTATTTTATAATGGTGTCAGCAGTTATTTATTTTCTATTGGCTGACATAAAAAACCCTATTTTGTAATTGACATAAGTGCCCCTGAAACCTCAAAGGACTTTTATTATTTTATAAAAGGGCCGGGAGTTATTTATTTTCTATTCGCCGACATAAAAAATGCTATTTTTGTAATCGACATACGTGCCCCTAAAACCTCAAATAACTTCAATTATTTGATAAAGTTGTCGGGAGCTATTTTTTTCTATTGTCTGACATAAAAAAACCAATTTTGTAATCGACATAAGTACCCCCAAAACCTCAAGTGACTTTTATTATTTTATAAAGGCACCGGGAGCTAATTTTTCTATTGGATGACATTAAAAACCCAATTTTGTAACTAACATAAGTGCCCCTGAAATCTCAAATGACTTTTATTATTTTATAAAGGTACCGAGAGGTATTTTTTTCTATTGGCTGACATAAAAAACCCTATTTTGTAACCAACATAAGCGCCCTCGAAACCCCAAATGACTTTTATTATATTATAAAGGGGCTGGGAGTTATTTTTTTTCTATTGGCCGACATAGAAAACCCTATTTTGTAACCGACATAAGCACCCCAAAACCTCAAATGACTTTTATTATTTTATAAATGCACCAGGAGCTATTTTTTTCTTTTGGCCGACATGAAAAACCCTATTTTGTAACTGACATAAGCACCTCTGAAAGTTCAAATGAATTTTATTATTTTATAAAGGTACCGAGAGCTATTTTTTTCTTTTGACCTCTTCCCTACCCTTGGATGCTTGTGGTGCTACTATTTGCATATTCATTCTTTGTAATTTGCAATTTGGAGAAAAGAGGTTTCTCATCACTATGCCCAAATGAATCTTTCAATCTTTCTTCATTAGAAATTAGAGATTCAACTAGTTGATCAAATTCAAGGGTAGACAAATCCTTGCTTTCTTCAATGATTATAGTAACATGGTTCCATCTTGATGTTAGATAACTTAAAACCTTTTTAACCAAAACCCCTTTGTCCATAATTTCTCCAAGAGTAGCCATCTTATTGACCACATCCTTTACTCTTACACAATAATCACTCACACTTTCATTTTCTTCCATCTTCAAATTCTTTAATTCCATTTTCAATGTTTGTAGCTTGACAATTTTGACTTGATCAATACCTTGGTAATCTTCTTGTAGAGTCTTCCAGGCATCCTTGGGTTTCTTTGCACCTACAATTCTTTGAAATAAGCTCTTATTTAGAGCTATTTGAATGTAGCATAATGCTTGACCATTAATATTTTTAGCCTATTGCTTAGTTGTTTTATTATTGGCTGCAAGAGTGTTCCAATCAGCTGGCTCATCATAACCTATTTCAACCATCTCCCACAAATATGTTCCTATCAATAAATTCATCATTTTGATTTACCAACAATCGTACTCATTTCCATCAAATTTTGAAATGGGTAAGGAGTTATAATTCGACATGATAAACCTTTGGGAAAATTCCAACTACTAAATCTTTAACCTAAAATAAAATACTTTCTCTGATACCAAATGTAGGATCTAAAACTAAACCAAAATCCTACACCCACAGGTTATGAGATAACAATAGAAAAAATAGAGCAGAAAACTTCAAAAAAACAAAGCACACAAAAAATCTTTAATTGCAGGCTATTAAAAACTGTTTCTCTTTATTCATGTTTTTATAAAAAGAATTAGATTACAGCACATCACTGCGTCTAATAATAGTTTGAAAAGACTAAAACAAACTAAACATGCAATCCTCATGCATTATTCACTACACTTAGAAGACTGTAGTTCATTGCATTATTCATTGCACCTAGAAGACTGTAGTTCGATAAAAGAAAAGTTCATCAACTGAAACTTAAACTAGGAAAAAGTAAACTATATTAAAATCTAATTGTCTAAATTATGCATGATATACGGATCTGTAGATGAATGGTAAAGCTAGATGATCTAGCATCAGTTATCAACAGTTACATTTTAGATGCAACTTTCAATTGCCAACACGGCCATGTTTGAAGGAGTGTGCATGTTCAATGAATAACAGTTGCAAGAGAGTTTTTGCTTTGACCGCATACATATTTTTAAAACTACTTTTACCATAGTGAATGAATTAGTGCTACTACATGTTTTAGTTTTTATTTTAGGACTATCTTTTTTAGTTTTAATAATGCATGGTTTCATGTATATGCAATATAGTTAAGAGTTTTATTTTTAGATTAAAAACTACTTTTTAACTTCAAACAGTCTACTAAAAAACTCTATACATACAATATTATGTGTGTTTTTTTGATCATGACTATATAATGAACAACAAATTTAGATTTTGAGAATTATTAATATAGTGTCCTTTATTTATGCTTATGGTGATCATTCATCTATTGATCAGTATATAAATTTCATTTAATATTCAGCCCAATATTTATTCTTTCTGTTAATAATCCTAACAATATAGTGTAAGTGTTGTTTATATTACCTTTAATTGGAATTAGAGTAGGTTGTAGAAAACTTATTTTGTAGGGGACAAGTTTTAGTGTATGAGTTATCTCCAATGGCTAATGGAAGTAGCTTACCTTTACAACTTTTGTTGTTTACAGGAGCCAACTATGAATAGTACTAGAATATCAAAATGAAGACCCAACTATTATCCCAAGATCTCTGGGAATTAGTAGTAGGATACACTGAACCTGTAGATCATAATGCTTTAAATGCTTTTTGTTAGCATAATATATATTACATATTACATTGTTTAGTTTATGTAACTATTGGATGGTTACATCAGTTTTGTTGGTACATAACTATTTCACCATAGTATTTAACTGTGTTTTGTATCTGCATTCATCATCAAATAAATCACAATCTTTTCCTCCTTTCTTCAAATGGTATCAGACCCTTCTCTAATCATTGGGCATTGTCTCTGGTGATGAAATTACAGTGGTGAAGCTTGAAGATCAGCGCATGAAGTTTGAAGTTCGGTGCTATATGAGTCTAGAGTCTGTTGAGTTTGTCTCTTCATTGGAATGAGACTTGTACGTGGCCAGAGGAAGACATAAGGCACTTGAAGACTGAGTTGAAGCATGTAGAGGTAGACACACAATGAACTTTGGCACTATTTGGTGAAGTGTAGACTGTGACAAGGCACTTGAAAGAGGAAGACATAGTTTGCAAAACCTGGCAATCAAAGAAAAGTGGATGTCTACTGCACCCGATGTGAGTAGTGTGGCCAGTAACCATGTAAATGAGCCACCTCGAGCTAGTCGTACTATTTCTAAAAGTTTAGGCTTCTACTTTTATCTTCTAGATGCCCTACAAAAGATCGGTAATCTAGAATTCGATGAATTGTTTAGGCAAGGATTGTTAGATTACTTTCTATTTGATGTACAATGTTAAGCAAGGAAGATTAGAGCAAAACTTGATGAGGGTTATGATGTTGATGATGAAGATGAGGTAGAACGCACTCACAAGTGTCCCCATCTTACAGCACAAGCCTATCGTGCTCATCTCCTTGCTACAATTTCTTCTTGAAAGTGAATGTATTGACAAATAAAAATAATAATAAAATTGTTGTCTGGACTAGTCTTTTTTGTGTTTATGTTGAACAATGTCAGCCCCAAAACTGCTTCTTTCTAATGCTCAACTCTTGAAAGGGCCAAATTATGCCACATGGAAGACAAAAATGCAAACAATTCTCATTTTTGAGGAGCAATGGGGAATCGTCATTGGTGAAATAACCCGACTGGAAGATCTAGATGAAAGGCAAAAGTTTGACAAGGCCGATGCCAAAGCATTGATGTTGATAACACTCAGCATCACTGATGAAGTCCAACCTCACATTTCGGATGTAAAAACATCAAAAGCAGCATGGGAATCTCTCTCCACAATCTACCAAGAAAAGAACCAGATGAAGATCCTCCATCTATAGTCCAAGCTACATAAACTTTGTATGCAAGCAGGCAAGAAATTTGAGGAATTCTTACAGTAGGTAGCTAAACTGCAAGCTGAGCTTGTTGCACTTGAAGAAAAGGTAGAGGACAAACTAGTTGTCCCAATTATGCTAAGAGCTCTACCATCTCAGTTTAAAATCTTTGTCACCATACTAAACATCACAGAGCAAGAGGTATCATTTGATGAATTGGTGAATCTATTGCAGCAGGAAGAAGCCATCCAATTAGTCCAAGGTGAACTTGAGGACAAGGCCCTAATTTCCAGATAGTCAAAAGGTCAGAAGTCTTGCAGAAAGCAGCCACAAAAACAACAAGAACATCAACAGTTGAAGCCTCCAAAGGCAAACTGATGGTGTCATATATGCAACAAAAACAATCATGACACTATCAACTGTTGGTATAATGCTTTATCACAAGGGAATTCAAGTAAAGAAGGTTTTTCTGGTTGTAGTGATACTCAGCCATCCAAACACCATCATCGTCACAGAAAGCACAAAGGCAATGTAGCGGCACAATAGGATGATGCATCAGAAGAGGATGAACTAGAAACAACCAACTAAAGCACTAATCACAATCTAGTCCTAGTCTCCCAAACCTCGCAGCCCACAAGGGATATCTAGTTGATAGACTTGGGTGCTAGCAAGCATATGACAGGCAATTGCGAGTTGTTCGATGCATTGATAGAACAACCTACTGGAGATAGAGTTTGAATTATTAACAACAAGGCATATGTTGTAGAGGTAATTGGCAAGGTCATCATTCCTCTTGGGACAAGCCATTGTACCCTCACCAAGGTGTTGTATGTTCCTGGTTTGACAAAAAACTTGCTATCTGTCAGTCAGCTTCTGAACCACAAATTGAAAGTTGAGTTCCAGGTGAAGGACAGGGTCAAGACTTGTCTAATCTCAAGAGAAGGTATGATACTTGCTAGAGCATTTATGAAGGATAGACAGTTTGCATTAGATGTTGTCTCCTCCCCTATAGTAGCTCTATCAACTTCAACAATAGAATCTACTGCACTCTGGCACTATTGCTATGGGTACCTTTCAGTCAGCTCTTTGCATCAGCTCAGCTCCAAACAAATGGTAAGAGGACTTCCCCCAATTTCAAATTCATTGCCTATTTATCCTAGATGCCTTGCAGGTAAACAACATAGGGATCCGTTCGAGGCTAATAGCTTCCATACTAAACATCACCTTTAGTTGGTACATACTGATCTGTGTGGACCCATGCCTACTTCATTTTCAGTACATAAGTACTTCCAATTGTTCATGGGTGACTTCTCACCAAAGATCTAGGTGTACTTTCTCAAGAAGAAGGATGAAGCCTTTGCCAACTTTCAGGACTTTCACAAGCAGGTTGTCAAAGAAACAGGCCAGTCTCTTCTTGTCCTCCACTCAAATCAAGGGGGGGAGTTCACCTCCAAGGAGTTCATGGCATACCTGAAGCATCATGGCATCAAGCAGCACCTGACTTCTCCCTATACACCCCAATAGAATGGAGTTGTAGAATGTCACAATCTGGACTGTCACGAAGATGGCTTGAATGCATGCTCTCCACACCAAGTTGAAGGAAAGATTTTGGGCAGAAGTAGTGCAGATAGCTGTATACCTCAACAACAAGGCACCAACAAAGATCCTGCAATGCAAGACACCTAAAGAGGTGTGGACTGGACAAAAGCCTTCAATTTCTCATCTAATGGTGTTTGGTTGCACATCATACATGCATGTCCTTGGCAATAAGAGGAAGAAGACTGATCCTAAGATGCTTCAGTGTATATTGTTGGGATATAGTATTATATCAAAAGCATATTGTCTCATAGATCCTGAGACAAAAAAGATATATGAGAATCAAGATGTGGTGTGTGATGAATCGTCATTTGATTCCTTGTCACAAAAGAAGAGCAATAGCCCCCTAGTTCTCATAAATTACTCTCACAATCAGATGATTAGCATGTGGAAGAATCTCATGGAGAAAGTGAACTACAAGGAGAGTTGTAAGTTAATTTGGGCCCTCTAGAAAACATTACACACCAGCAGCAGCACAGTCAACCTTTGAAGTGGGTCCAAAGTAAAATCAAGGAGTCTAACCTACACACTCTTTTAGACACTTCGTCAGGAATCAGAACTAGGAACCGAATAAGAAATGAAGTGAATCTTGCGCTCATGAGTACTATTATTGACAGCATTGAACCTGACATAGTTTGAGAGGCATTAAGCCAACCTCAGTCAAAGAAGGCTATGGATGTAGAGTATAATTCTCTGATGCAAAATCATACATGGAAACTTGTCGATCTGCCTAAAGGGAAGAAACCCATTGGCTACAAATAGATCTTTAAAACAAAGTACAAGGCAGATGGATCTATTGACAAGTACAAAGCATGACTTGTAGCAAAGGGATATGCTCAATAGGAGGGCATTGATTATGAAGAGACCTTTGTACCCATTGTGAAGATAAAAACTATCAGAGTGGTCTATGCATTGGCAGCACAAAAGGGATGGAAGCTTCAACAGAGGGTTGTCAAGAGTGCTTTCTTAAATGGTGATCTAAAAGAAGTGTATATGACCCAACCAGAAGGGTTTGTTGATGAACAATATCCACACAAGGTATGTCATCTCATAAAATCACTTTATGGCCTTAAGAAAGCTCCTAGGGCATGGTACATTAAAATTGATGATCACCTATTGCAGCATGGATTCACCCGTAGCCCCTCAGAGCCTAATTTGTATATTAAGAAGCTAGGTATAGAGATTGTCATTCTAGTTTTGTATGTGGATGATTTTATTCTTACTGGTAGTTTAGACAGTCTCATTAATGATGTAAAGAATGATCTCAAGAACTCCTTCCACATGACAGATTTGGGGCTACTTCATTATTGTCTTGGCTTGGAGATAAGGTAGAAGAAGAACTGCATATTCATCTCTCAAATGAAATATGCCAAGAGTCTTCTGGAAAAGTATAGAATGGTCAACTATAAGCCTATTTTCAGTCCAATGGAGAAAGGTTTGCAACTATCCTGCTTCCAAGATTCACCTCAAGTAGATGCCACTCTCTACAGGAAGCTGGTTGGGAGCCTCATCTACTTGACCTACACTAGACCAGACTTATGTTTTGCTTTCATCTATCTCTCTACATTCATGTAGGAGCTGAAGAAGTGTCATTGGGTTGCAACAAAACATGTGTTGAGATATATCTGAGGCATAGTTGATTATGGTCTAGAATATAAGAAGAACAACTAGTTCTTCTTACAGGGATATACAGACTCAGATTATGCAGGATCTGTAGATGACATGAAATCAACCTCAGGTTATGTTTTTCATCTCAGATCTAGGCCTATTTTGTGGGTTAGTAAGAAGCAAACTGTTGTTGCTTTTTCATCCATTGAGGATGAATATCGTGCCACACGAGGAGCTATGTGTGAAGTGATTTGGTTACATCACATTCTAGCAGATATGGACATTCTTGAAGAGAAGTCACCCATTCTCTATTGCGACAATCAGGGTGTGTTAAAACTTGTGAAGAATCTAGTTTTCCATGAGCGAACCAAGCATATTGAGGTCGAGTGTCATTGCATTCGGGGCCAAGTTTTGAACCACCACATCTAGCTCCAGTACTACCCTACAGACTCTTAGGTAGATATTTTCACCAAGTCTCTTAGTAAGATCAAATTTGAATTGTTTAGGGGGTACATTTGTAAAAATAATGTAATAAGCGGGGGGGGAATGTTAGCATAATATATATTACATATTACATTGTTTAGTTTAAGTAACTGTCTGATGGTTACATCAATTTTGTTGGTGCATAATTGTTTCACCATAGTATTTAACTGTGTTTCGTAGCTACATTCATCATCAAATAAATCACAAGCTTTTTTGCCTTTCTTCACTTTGATAGCAAACCAATGAACTCAATTGAAAGAAGATAAAAAGAAGGACAATTGAGCTCTCCTCACCATTTAATCTGCATTGGATATTTCAATCTTTCCCCATATAGCTAGTATGACAAAATCAAAGGATGCATGGGAAGCATTGTAAATTACATACCAAGGATCTGACAAAGTGAGATTAGTAAGACTCCAAACTTTTAGAAGAGATTTTGAAAATTTAAGGATGAAAGAAGCTGAGTCCATTCAATGTTTTATTATTAGGACTCAAGGTATTATGAATCGTCTTAAGACTCAAGGAGAGGTAGTAATAGAACAAAAAATTGTACAGAAGATCTTCAGATCTTTTCTTCCAAAATTTGATCTAGTGGTGATAGCCATTGAAGAAAGCAAAGATTTAATCACTTTCAAAGTAGCAGAGTTGGTTGGTTCTTTATAGGCTCATGAGGAATGTATGCAACATTCAAGCATCCAATGTAGATATTATGAATGATATGGACACTATGAATTTGAGCGTAGAAAGAAGAATTCTGACTTGAATAAGTCAAGAGCCAACTTTATTGAAGAGTCCTTTGAAGATGCAAAACACTCTACTTTCTTCATAGGTGAGTTGCCAAAGGAGCATAAAAAAGATGTGTAGTTCCTAGATAGTGGCTCATCATGGTAGGTAAATATGATCTCTTTGTCAAATTAGATGAATCTATAAGAAGTCAAGTAAAATTTCATGATGATAAAGAGGTTGATGTGATAGGAAACGGTACCCTTGCTATAAAAACTAAGCAAGGAGAAACTACCTATATTCATGATACTTTGCATGTGTCAAAGTTAAAACATAATCTTTCATGTATTGAGCAGCTTGTAGCAAAAAATTACGAAGTTGTTTTTGAAGATAACTATTGCAAAATATTTGACCAATCAGCTAATTATCATCTTGTAGCAAAGGCTCCTATGATAGAGAATATGTTATTTCCTCTCGTATTTCTTTCTTCTAATGTGCATACCCTTAAAGCAACTGCAGATGATTAGTGGTTATAGAATAAGTTTTATGGACATTTGAGTTTTCAAGGTTTGATTTTGCTTCACAAAAAGAATATGGTTAGAGGACTTCGAACAATTCAGGCAAAAGAAGTTTGTTCAGGGCACTTGGCAAGCAACATTGACACAATTTTCTGGTGAACAAATCATGGAGGTCAAAATCTCCTCTTGAGCTTGTGCATGCTAATATTTGTGGTGATATGCAAGAGCCATCTTTAGGTAAGAATCTTTATTTTTTTTTACTTTTATTGATGATTTTTCTCACCACACATGGATCTATTTTCTTAAGTAGAAATATGAAGCATTTGAATGTTTTATGAAATTTACAGCTATGGTTGAGAACCAAAGTTGGTATCATCTCAAAATACTCAGAACAAATAGATGGGGAGAATTCATTTCCAAGGAAAACTTAATTTTTGTAACAATTATGGCATCAAGAGATAGCTTACTGCAACTTATACGCCCCAACAAAATGGTATTGCAAAAAGAAGGAATTGTACCATTATGGAAATGGCATGAAGTATGTTGAAGTCAAAAAAACCTTCTTAATTGTTATTGGGGAGAATCAGTGTATTTGATTGTCTAGCATATGTTCATATTCTAGTTTAGAAGTGGAAGACGTTGGATGCAAAATCCCAACTTTGTATCTTTGTGGGATATTTTGATGCGACTAAAAGTTATAGATTTTATAATCTTGACACAAAGCAATGGGTTGTGAGTTGGGATGTGGTTTTTGATGAAAGGTGAGTATGACAATGGCAAAAGGGTGTACAACAATAAACACTTGTAATTATGAACATAGAAGATGATAGTGTTCCTCCTCTAGCCACAAGCTCAAGTGAAAGTTCAAGCTCCAACATTAGCTCAAGTTTGAGTTCTCCAAGCTCAAGTTCACCAAGTTCTTCTAATAGCTCAAATTTAGGTGATAGTTCTAATCCAACATCAAGTCCAAGCTCTTCAAAAAGGGTACAAAGTTTAAATAAAATTTATCAGAGGACTACAAATATAAATCTAGTTGTTCATTTTGCTTTGCTTAGTCAAATTCAAGTTAAACTCTCTATGTATGAAGAAGTTGCTTTGCTTAGTCAAATTCAAGTTGAACTCTCTATGTATGAAAAAGAAGTAAAAGAGAAAGTATGGATTGATGCTATGAATGAAGAGATGAAAGCAATAGATAAAAATAATACATGGGAATTAGTGTAGCTTCCAAAAGATAAACAAGTCATTGGTGTCAAATGAATTTATTAGGTAATTTATCTTTAGATTTAGAACTGCTTTTTAACTTCAGACAGTCTGCTGAAAAACACTATACATACTCGCTGTTTTAACTATGAGTGTGTTATGAACATCAGATTCAGATTTTGAGAATTATTAATACAGTGTGCTTTGTTTATGCTTATGGTGAATGTTCATCCGTTGAGCAGTACATAAATTTCATTTAATATTCAGTTCAATATTTATTCTTGCCGTTAATAATCCTAGTAGTATAGTGTAAGTGTTGCTTATATTACCTTCAATGTCAAACAATCAATAAAACCTTCCAACATGTGGACTTTTGCTACACCTTCACAAAAGTACAGCCTTTTGGAAGTTCTTGGCCATTATCTTTATGCCAACAGTTACATAAAGTGTGTGCACCCGCATTTCAGCCAGACAAGATCTGTAATAACTTTCTACCCAGGATCTCCACAATTCACATATAAGTAGTATTTAGAAAATATTTTAATCCACATAGGAGATTTGATAGCTGTAATATATGATCCATGCTAGACATTTAGTGTAAGAGGTGCACTTTCCAAGACTTCTCAACTCTTAAAGTTAAACCATCCAGTGTATGTGAAAATATGTTTATTAAGATTAATGTATTGCATTAACTGGAATGAGGTGAGCAAAAACTTTGGGAAATCAACCGCAAAAATGATAGAATAAAATTTAAAATGCGTACTCACCACATTTCTTCATCCATTTGTGGAGATGAATAGCTTTAGTAGGCATCTCCAAAGCAGACATTAAACTCTGAAGTGTAAGAATAATAATTGAAAATCTAAAATGTAAGAAAACAAAATTAAGAGGTGCATTTGCCCACTTCTTTAGCCATATGGGGAGATAACTGGCTTTAGTTGGAGTTAACAAAGAAGATTTTTTAGAATATTAGCAGCCATTAATATTCGTTTCATGTTGAGAAATAATTGATATTTTGGGCATAGAAGGAGACTAATCAAAAGGAATTTACTAAGGATGTTGAAGACCCGCATCTCAAAGTAATCATATTCAAAGTGCGCCCGCAAAGCAGACTAATCACAAAGTATATTAAATCACTGTTATAATCCGGTCTAATAGACGATTATTTTCCCTCCAGGTGTAACTACACAAACCCACAAAACTAGCACAATTACTACCTAAAAAAGTGATGGAACATAGATCACAGGCTAGTAAAAAACAAATCAGAGCTCTAGAAAATAACTGACCATCGTAGTGATATATTCTTCAAAAGATTCCCTGTATCTGCGATAGAGTTGCTGCGAATAATTGTGTGGAGACTTCTGTGTACACATGTTATAAACAGTACTGTATATCCAGTTAAGAATAGCAATAGCTATGTATTGTAGACATAATGTTTCCACAGTCATTAGTGACCCACATTAAACTATCAAAAACAAATCGTAAAGGATACGTATAAAGCTCTGCGTGCTCCTCGAAATTGAATTGCTGCTCAGGAAGCCCTTCCAGGATGTTAACGAGCTTTTTGATTCCTTTCTGCACGAACTCCCACCCTTGTTCAAGCTCTGGTTTTCCTCATTATTGCTCCCAATATCATACACAACCTGAATGAGGAAGACAAAAGCATCACTAAAACTATAGAGAAACCCAAATAGCAAACCACCGCCAGAATTACACAGTTGAGGAAAACAAAAGCCAAAAACACTAGAATTATACAGTTGACGAAAACACTAGCAAAACAAATCAACTGTCACAACAAATCCAGATCCAATTCCATATCTAGCAGAGACTGGTAAATCCAATTCCATATCTAGCAGAAACTGGTAAATCCAATTCCATATCCCAAAACCTGAGATCCAGCAGAGGCGTATTTCAGGAGGTCCAGGGTTTGAATTCCGTCGCGATGAAAAATTTAGTTAGGGTAAGTAAATAATTAGGGTAAATAAACCCTAAATATTATCGCTGGATATTGCGTGGCTGTAGGAAATTAATAATGGGAGAGTTATCTTTATTGGTTTAGACGTCTTTTTATTATTTAATGTAGATTTTTCCATTCATATTTCCCATTGTTTTTGTTTTTTAATGGGGTCTTTCCTTACATGACACAAGTGGATGACTATTGAAAGCCATTTCTAAAGGACCTGTCATTCCTACCTATAAAAAGCATACATATATTTGTAAGAGATTAATGTTTGAGAGAAGGATGTTAGTACTTGGAGTTGGAGTGGGTATGCCATAGGCAAATTAATGTTAAAGAACTTGTTAATTTCTTTTTAAGGTACATTATGCTATGTTAATAATAAGTATAATAATTAATTTTGAATAATTAATGATGAGAGTTAGAATATTAATAAATTTGATAATTTGTAATAATTATATGTAAAAATCAAAATAGGAACAATGGTATTTAGTTTTTATTATTTTATCTATATTTTTAAAACAATATTATATTATAAATTGTATAATTATATTAAATATTTAATTGTAATTTAATTATATTTATTTTATATATAATATATAATGTCTATTATAACAATACATATACAGTAAATTATTTAATATACTTTTAAAATAATAATATATCGTAACATGGTAAATTTATATTTTAAAATTTAATATTTCAAAATATTTGTTATTTTATTAATTATATATAATCAAATATTATATTCTATATAATACTAGTTTAATTGTAATTTAATTATATTTATTTTATATATAATATATAATGTCTATTATAACAATACATATACTGTAAATTATTTAATATACTTTTAAAATAATAATATATTGTAACATCTTGAATTTATACTTTAATATTTAATATTTCAAAATATTTGTTATTATATATATATATATATATATATATATATATATATATATATATAATCAAATATTATATTCTATATAATACAAGTTATTAAGTACATAGATAACATTATATATTTATAATAAAATATTATTTAAAATAATTTATAACAAATCTAATAGTTTAATTAATTGACTTTCTCAATAGTGTCTCAATATTAGTGTAGAGCTTCTGGTAAAACTGTGTATTGCTTTATTCTACATCAACGTTTGGGATCACACTCTAAACTGCAAAGATGGTCTAATAAAAAGAGAGAGAGGATGTGGTCAAAGTACCTGTTTGACAAGGTTCAAAGAGATAAAAACAATAAAATAATAAGATAGAAAGGAATTAATAAGGTAGAAGGGAGGGAAAAAAAAAGGAAAAAAAAAAGTGAGAGAGAGGAGGGGTCAAAGGGAAAAAATATGTATATAGTAAATAGAAAGAGATCAAGTAATAAAATAAAATAAAAATCAAAGTAGAACCATTAGAGTAAGGAAAATAATAAAAGACTTAAATTAATCAGTAAGGGGAAAGAAAAATAAATTAAATTAAATACAAATATATAAATAAATTGATATTGTAAGTAGAAAAAATAAATAAATAAATTAAATTAAATTAAAAAAAAAAACTTAAAGTAAAAAAGTGATAAAATGAAATAAAGATCAAAGAAAAAGACATAAGAGTATGCAAATAACGAAGGGGGATGAGAAGAGAAAAGAGGTCAAAAAGAGATAAAATAAGGACTACTATGCACAAGAGAGAAAAATTGGGAAATAGAGAGAAAGAGCAAGTTGATACAAAAGTATGTATATAATAATTAGTTGGAATTAGAAGCAATAAAATACCAAAAAATCAAAGAAGGAGACAAAAGAGTGTGAAAAAATAAGGGATAAGAAAAAAGAAGAGATAAAAATAAGACAAAGATTACAATGCCCAAGTGAGAGACAAAAAGAGGGATGAGAGAGAGAGCAAAAGAATACCAAGTAGATAATTGGAAGAGAGAGCGCATAAGTGAGTACAAATATATGTATTATGTATAGTAAAGGAATATATATGTATAAGGATAGGACAAAAGTATATATAGAAATATTAATAAAAGAAAAGGACTAGGCTTATATATATAAATATAAGGACTAAGTATATATAGTATAGGAAAGAAAATATATGTATAAATGTATGTGTAAAACCATAAATTACAACACAGGAGTAAGCAAGGAAAAAAGAGGAAAGAGACAAAAGAAAACTACAGATGAGAGCATAAGAGAGGAGGAGAAATGGATAAGAGGAAAGTAAGGACAATGAGGCCAAAGAAAGATAGAGCAAGGGTAAACCAAGGGGGGCAAGTGGTGAAAGGTAAGGAAGGGATGCAAAGGAGGAAGAGCTGGGGGGAGGAAGATGAGGAGGAAGAGGACGGGGAGGGGGAAAAGTCGCAAAGTGGCAAGAGCGGAGATGAGACGGTAAAGACAAGAAAACAAACTATTCTCTATCCATCTATTCTTCTTCTATCTTATCTGAAAACAAACTATTATCACAAAACAGATTTACCTCATCTTTATTTATAACTGCAACATCAATTTTTGCTGCGACAATTTCCACATCCTCGTCAGCTGCAACTTTTGTTTCCTCTTCTTTCACTATGACGTGCATCTTCTCATCTTCATCGATGATCTTCTCAAGCCACTCCTCTTCTATTGCCAAAATCTACAAAATTAAATCATCTCTATCTTCACCATTTTCAATCTCTTCACATTCCATCACTGCAATCACATCCTCTATAGCTACATCTTCAACCTATTCTTTATTGATGCCCACCTCTTCATCTTCAATTGTTGCTGCACACAACTCTTCATCTAGCTTATCCTCATTATGCTTGACCAATTTATCACGCTGTCATACTTCCAATCTATCCACTCTCGCATTAATGTCAACCATCATTGCCAAAATCTTCCTCTTCTCATACTACATCTAGCCCTCCCATGTCACGGTCTTCTTCCTCACCAATATTCCCATCTCACTTGCTGCTGCAATCTCATCTCAATCTACAATCCACATTACACTCTCAATCTTTTGGCAGCTTCAATTTTTCTCACTACTCAAGACTTCTACCCGCAACATTCCTCACATGAGCTTTTCCTCTACAATTGCTTCACTCTCCTGCATGTCCTGGTGCATACTCTACACTCTCAAGCTCCCCTGCTATGATACCATATAACGCAGAAGGGACACCCCTCTCTCAAACAAACATTCACATAATTCTTGTAAATTCAATTCAAACTACAATATATGATTGCTTGCAACAAATTTTTAATTTTTATTCAAATCAAACTAAATTGCAACAAAAATTTCAATTCACTACTATCACGGCAATCTCCTATTCTCTACTGGCATATCGGGCTCTTTCTTCCTCTTGCTAAACCTACTTCAAATTCCTGACTCTTCCCTTTTACTTCTATCTACTTTAACTTTGGCAGCAACAATACTTCTTCCAAATCTCGCTAGCTGAACTCCTTCAGCCTAGCAGCATATTCCATTGTTCTCTCTATTTTGTTTTGGGTTGAACCTCCCCTCCTTTTGGCACTTCATCATCCTATTTGGTGCTAAGAAACTCTATGCATTCCTAAGAGGTGTTGCATTGGATGTTATTACTGCTTGTTCCTTGAGCAGCCTCTCTACCACTTCCAAGATCTTGGCACTATATCTCTTTCATTCAACAGAGCACCTCTCCTTTCTCTTTTTTGATCTACAATAAAGAACTCCTCCTTGGATTCTGCCTAAAACGACCTGAACTTCCTCCTTTTTAAATCTGCATTTTGGAGGCACTAATATGAAGCACTTTGCCTTGTAACCTGAGATCCAGGAGAGGCGTATTTCAGGAGGTCCAGGGTTTGAATTCCGTCGCGATGAAAAATTTAGTTAGGGTAAGTAAATAATTAGGGTAAATAAATAACTTATGGAAGATCCGGCGCCGCGTTCCCTTGTTCACGTAATCACAATACCTATGATTGGAGACTGAAACAATAATAACAATGGAGTTATTTATTTGTCAATTGTCGCTCTATATATAATAAAGACAATAAAGGCAAACCAATATCTGACTCATCAAAGTCATCTGAGCCGCTAATATTTTTTATTTGCCATTTGCCGTTTTTGGTGGACGCTAAAATTCCTTGCGAACGATTAAACCCTAAATACTATTGCTGGACATTGCATGGCTGTAGGAAATTAATAATGGGAGAGTTATCTTTATTGGTTTAGACGTCTTTTTATTATTTAATGTAGATTTTTCCATTCATATTTCCCATTGTTTTTGTTTTTTAATGGGGTCTTTCGTTACATGACACAAGTGGATGACTATTGAAAGCCATTTTTAAAGGACCTGTCATTCCTACATATATTTGTAAGAGATTAATGTTTGAGAGAAGGATGTTAGTACTTGGAGTGGGTATGCCATAGGCAAATTAATGTTAAAGAACTTGTTAATTTCTTTTTAATGTACATTATGTTATGTTAATAATAAGTATAATAATTAATTTCAAATAATTAATGATGAGAGTTAGAATATTAATAAATTTGATAATTTGTAATAATTATATGTAAAAATAAAAATAGAAACAATGGTATTTAGTTTTTATTATTTTATCTATATTTTTAAAATAATTTTATATTATAAATTGTATAATTATATTAAATATTTAATTGTAATTTAATTATATTTATTTTATATATAATATATAATGTCTATTATAACAATACATATACTGTAAATTATTTAATATACTTTTAAAATAATAATATATTGTAACATGGTAAATTTATATTTTAATATTTAATATTTCAAAATATTTGTTATTTTATTATATATATATATATATATATATATATATATATATATATATATAATCAAATATTAAATTCTATATAATCCAAGTTATTAAGTACATATATAACATTATATATTTATAATAAAATATTATTTAAAATAATTTATAACAAATCTAATAGTTTAATTAATTGACTTTCTCAATAGTGTCTCAATATAAGTGTAGAGCTTCTGGTAAAACTATGTATTGCTTTATTCTACATCAATGTTTGGGATCACACTCTGTGATCCATCATCAAGATGGGAAGAAGAGAATGAGAATTAGATAAACTGCAAAGATGGTCTAATAAAAAGAGAGAGAGGATGTGGTCAAAGTACCTGTTTGACAAGGTTCAAAGAGATAAAAACAATAAAATAATAAGATAGAAAGGGATTAATAAGGTAGAAGGGAGGGAAAAAAAAGGGAAAAAAAAAGTGAGAGAGAGGAGCGGTCAAAGGGAAAAAATATGTATATAGTAAATAGAAAGAGATCAAGTAATAAAATAAAATAAAAATTAAAGTAGAACCATTAGAGTAAAGAAAATAATAAAAGACTTAAATTAATTAGTAAGGGGAAAGAAAATTAAATTAAATTAAATACAAATATATAAATAAATTAACATTGTAAGTAGAAAAAATAAATGAATAAATTTTTTTTTAAAAAAAAACTTAAAGTAAAAAAGTGATAAAATGAAATAAAGATCAAAGAAAAAGACATAAGAGTATGCAAATAGAGGAAGTGGGATGAGAAGAGAAAAGAGGTCAAAAAGAGATAAAATAAGGACTACTATGCACAAGAGAGAAAAATTGGGAAATAGAGAGAAAGAGCAAGTTGATACAAAGGTATGTATATAATAATTAGTTGGAATTAGAAGCAATAAAATACCAAAAAATCAAAGGAGACAAAAGAGTGAAAAAATAAGGGATAAGAAAAAAGAAGAGATAAAAATAAGACAAAGATTACAATGCCCAAGTGAGAGACAAAAAAAGGGACAAGAGAGAAAGAGCAAAAGAATACCAAGTAGATAATAGGAAGAGAGAGCACATAAGTGAGTACAAATATATGTATTATGTATAGTAAAGGAATATATATGTATAAGGATAGGACAAAGTATATACAGAAATATTCATAAAAGAAAAGAACTAGGCTTATATATATAAGTATAAGGACTAAGTATATATAGTATAGGAAAGAAAATATGTGTATAAATGTGTGTGTGTGAAACCATAAATTACAACACAGGAGTAAGCAAGGAAAAAAGAGGAAAGAGACAAAAGAAAACTACAGATGAGAGCATAAGAGAGGAGGAGAAATGGATAAGAGAAAAGTAAGGACAATGAGGCCAAAGAAAGATAGAGCAAGGGTAAACAAAGGGGGGCAAGTGGTGAAAATAGGGGGGAAGGAAGATAGTAAGAAGAGAGGAGATAGAAACCTAGGGGGAGGATGTAAGGAAAAGGGAGGTAAGGAAGGCATGCAAAGGAGGAAGAGTTTTGGGGGGGGGGGAGATGAGGAGGAAGAGGGTGGGGAGGGGGAAAAGTCACAAAGTGGCAAGAGTGGAGATGAGATGGTACATACAAGAAGGGGAAGAAGTAGGGAGGAGCGGGAGGATGGCATATGGTATCTTTTGTTCTTTCTCATGTTGTCACTGTTTAGTCATAGTCACTGTTACTCTTTAAAAGAAGTGATGATTGTATACAGTATTCTCTCTCAGTAGCTCTACTTACTCTTTCTGTGGACTTTGCATATGGATGATCCTGTCACTTTTCTTAGAACTTCTCTTCTTCCTGCAGCAACAAATATACTTTCATTTCTGTATCTCTTGTCCATTCAGTGGACTGTGGCAATCAGACTTTTCATATATGATGATGACCTGGCTATATCATGACATTGTGGCATTGAACACATGAAGGCAACACTTACTTGTTCCGTATAAACTATAACACATGAACCTCTGATGTTCTTCTTTCTGTATTCTATCATATCAAATGCATTATATGAGATGTCCTGTAGGACATGATTAGGTCCATTGTACCTGTTGTTAGTAGTTTTGGTAGATCACTTCTTAATATTGAAACTTCATTGAACTCACTTAGCCACAGATGCACCCATACACTTATGCATTTCATTTTGAGACAAAATGATATCTTGTAGCATAAAGATGATGATCATACTAGTTTAACCACTCCTTATCACATGATAATGATACTCTATTACACACATGTAATGAAATGTCCCTTTTGATCCTTTTGGAGTTTGCCAAAGACAAAATGAGCCATCTGGATTCGCTGTCTTGTATTTTTCTGCTACAGATCTACAATACTTATCATGTCTCTTTTATAGATATGCAATGAATGCAACATGTGATAGCACTATTCTGATACTCAACTTATCAGTAGCAAAAAAAATGTGAGGCATAATTGGATATATTTCATCATTTAGAAGGTAGCTTAAGTTATTGAATTCTGAATCTGATTCTACCACTCTACTTAAATGAGAAAATATGAAGTTTGGTACTCACATGTCTTTGCAATTTGCTTACTGGTTTATAATGAACACTTCAATTGGGCTATTGATCATGAATGAGAAAGCAATCTTGAGATGGTCAATACTTGTGAACACTTACTCCTTTATCAGTCTGATGATTACAAGTGCACTGTGTACTCCTAATTATGATCATGCCTGGGAATGTCATTTCATAACAGTTGGAGTAGTGCATAAGCTATTATATGCATTGAATTTTGTCCTCCATCTATTTAGGCCATGTTCTTGGTTGTATTTCATACTTTGAAGTAAAATCATAGTCATGTCTTGAAATGGGACTGATGCATATGATTGTCTTGTTACTCTTTCAACTTGTCATGTGAATGTCATCAATGATCTTCTTCTTCTATTCATCCCTTCTGAGATCAAGGGGTAGCAGCATACTGGGCTCAACCCTTGTGGGAGCCCATTTCATACCACATGTTGAATATCTTCAATCAGCTTCATAATTTTTCCTATACCTGCACATGAAACAAACATATTAGAATAAAACAATGATGCTCTTATGTTTTCTTCTCTTCAATTCCTTCTGGATATGGATGTTCTCATTTGATTAATGCATTACAACTAAAGTATTATCTCTCTCTTGATTGATGAAGGATTTTCATAACCGGAGCTTCTAACAGGACCTTTCTCGCATTTTTTCAAGTACATGCCGAGGTTAGGAGCAGGAATTGGAGGCTTCTATGAAGATTAACCAAAACAAGGCAATGATGGCTATCTTTGCCTCTTCTTCATTAGATGCATAGTATTTTACTTGTATTTGCATGAGTTCAGCTATAACCCACAGCTTGTGTGAGACATCTGATATGTCTTAGTTTCTTTCAATGCAATGTTTGTTCTATTTTATGTATTAAAAATTTTAAATGAACAATCACTATGGTGAATGAATACTTATCTCTTTTATTGCTCTGCAATGCAATGAATAATTGAAACTTTTCTTTTCTACATTTGAACAACTGAACTGCATCTGTCATAACAACTATGTAACTTAACACATAACAGAAATAAATCAAATCTCATTCAAAAATGATAAATCTAATATCTGCTCAGCCAATTTTTGGTTGGGGTCAAAAAATGGTAATAGTTACAAAGTCTCATTCATGTATCTTTAATGAATACAAATGTTTTTCAAAAAAAACTTATTTACAATACAATTAGATCAATAATAATGCAATAATTTTATCTCATAAACCCTTAGCAATGTTTTAAACTAAAACATGAACATCAAGACTAAATTAGAAAGACACAACCTAATAGTAGATCTATCTCTTCTATCCAACTTGTCCCATTCATCTTGATCCATTGATAATGGTAGAAAATTAAGTACAACAATCATTATGATCAACTAATCTATCTCCACTAAAAGGCCTTCAACTGTCAACCTTTAATTTCTACAACTCAATGTTTTACTTACTAGACTTCTCAATCTCAATTGTCAAGATGTTGTCCATGACTTCCAATTTTTAAATGTTATTTCAAATCCACATGAATTATCCCATAACAAAAATAAAAAGCAACACAAGAAATGTATTCCTTCCTTCATGAGATCAATTGAAACAAAGATTTGATACCAAATATTAGTTTTACAATGCTCATTCCTCAATTAGGAGCAATGGAAAGTAATAAAATTTGTTGATCTAAAACACATGTAACCTTAATTGAACATATAAGAATAAGTGAAGGAGATAGAGAACATAAGAAGACATATATATACTTGGGAAAAACCTTCCGAATAAGAGTCCTATTGTGTTGTTCACAACACGCCCCATTTTACTCCTTAGCAAAATGAGGACCCTTGCTGTGGCTTTGCTTTTTTGATTTTTGTGTGTGTGTTTTGCTTGGTGGTAAAGGGAAAAGAGAGGGGTTAAAATTGTAAACTTTGTCAAAAATAGAGAAAAAAATGCATTTTCAGTACTAGGGCATGATATGGTTGGATTCCTTGTGAAAAAATGAGCTAGGGTTGCTTTTTGAACCATCTTAAAATTCCCCATATATTGCAAGTTATGATCATTTTAGTAAAATGTACATTCAGGTTTGTATATCGCTGTGCATATACAAAGTCCTTTGTATGTGCAAAGTCACTTATACTTAGCTGCATTTTTACAATCAGGTTTGTATATTTATGCATACATTTGGAAAATACAACGTCCATATGCAAATCGCGGACCCAAAGGGTTGTTTAAATAAAGTTAGTTGCTTGTATGTTTCAAAATATATAATGCATAGGATACAAGTGTTCTATATACAATGCGGACCTGACGGACCTTTTAAAAAGAATTAAGTCATATATTCGACGCTTGTATGTTTTGACATACAAGTGGAACATACAAGGCACTGTTCACATACAAGCCGGATTCGAAATAAAGGTCTGAAATAGAAAATTCATTGTATATTGAAGGATACATACAAATGCCAATATACATAGCAGACCTAAAAAGTCATTAAACATTGTTAAGTCGATGTACATTTGGTGCTTGTATATTTGGACATACAAGGTAAAATATACATTGGCAGTATGCATCACACAGAATTCAAATCTTATGAAGCATGGTAAATTCATTGTATATCCACGGATTTGAAAGGAGGGTTCTGTAGATATACAAGACCCGATATACAACGTGGATTTAAAGTTTTTTTGAAACAGCATTAATTCATTGTATAATTCCAACTTGTATAATTCGACATACAAAACTGATATGCAATAGTTTATACAAGCGGGAATCCAAATAAAATAGAATCTGATTAATGCAGTGTATAAAACCTGAATGTATATCCTCAGATACAAAGCACAATATGCATTAGAGTATACAACGTAGAATTGAAGGAAAAGTAAAATCTGGTTAAATGCTTGTATCAAGCCCAAATGTATATTTTGGACATACAAGCCAATATACATACAACGAAATATGCATTGGACGTACCCGAGGGGATTATTAAAGAGAGTTACGTCATTGTATATTTGCGCAATGTATATTTTGAGATATACAATGCACTAATACAAGTCG
The DNA here is from genome assembly GCA_027924645.1 of Cunninghamia lanceolata. Taxonomy (NCBI): domain Eukaryota; kingdom Viridiplantae; phylum Streptophyta; class Pinopsida; order Cupressales; family Cupressaceae; genus Cunninghamia; species Cunninghamia lanceolata. Next base: position 14,566,572 of record BSBN01000112.1, on the reverse strand, counting down.
GATTCGAAATGGAAATTAAAAATAGATAGTTCTTGCATATTTTGGTCCTTATATATTCGATATACAAACCTGACATACAAGAAAAATATGCATTCGCCATATACAAAGATTTAAACATGGAAATGGCCAGGAAAATGAAGCGATGGTAATTTGAGGCCGATTTAGGGTTTGAATGCATGTTTTCGGTCAATGATAGTTGACCCGACTGGTTTTAGCACTATATATAAATTTTTTGGACATAATTTTCACAGATTCAGGGCCCGATTGATGCATTCACATAGTCACAACTAGATTTGGCAGTTGTTTTCCTTCCTACAATTTTATTAATCGATGGTACTTATTACTTATCTATTTTTGCAGGTTTGCAGTTGAGGAAGGAGCTGAAACTTGATGGCGATGACATCACAAAGGGAAAAAATCAGATTGTAGAGGAAGCAGAAGGAAGATAAGGATGAAATGCGAAGAAGTCAAGGGCCTTCATTGATGAGGACAAAATGCAGCTGAAGGCATTATGACAGCAGATAGCAGAAGTTATTGTTGAGCTGCTAGGGTTTCCAGAATGGCATATTTCACCCAGATTTGATGTATGCTTAGAGATATTTTGGGAGACTTGTTCTCTAACATTTATTGTTGTAACTAGAGGTTTGAACCATTGCTTAACTAGGGTTTTGAGCTGTATTGAGGACAATCAAAGTCTATATATTGTGCCTCTCTACACTGTAATAAGGTTACACAGGGATTTTTTAGAATAGAGGTAATTTAGCTTAGCATTTAGGAGTAGAAGAAGGAGGTCGTCTGTGTTTGCAATAAGGAATGCGTGGAACATCTAGCTTCCTTACTGTATCTGTAAAGCTTGTAAGTTTTCTATAATTTGATCATTGAAGCTAAGAGTCATTCAGACATTGTAAATCTTATATGACTATCTGTTTCTAATACAATTGAATCTAGAATTCTACATCTATCTTCTGAGTGTTTTCTTGCTCTTCATTGTGTTTGAAACATTTTCTCTTAGAGCTTGCAATTTTAGTGTATGTTTGTGAAAATGCTTAGAACTTACATTTAAGGTTTTGTCTGTGGATTTGATCAATTTAATGCAATACTTATCAAGTGTATAATAGAACAATTAGATCCTAATGATGTTCAGTTTAGATCTTTCTAACTTTTCCCAACCCATCTGAAAGTACTTAGCTTAAAACGTAGAAATTTGAAGGAAATTTGTCTCATGTTTGAAAGATATGCATAACTAAGTTGAAAGTAGACAAGTTTTTTCATAAATATTTAAGAGGAGAAAGCTACAATAATTCAAGAAGACCATTTAAAAAAGCTTTGCAGCACAGTAACACTTTTATGCAAAAAGAATGAACAAACACACTGATATTTATAATCTTTTTTGCATATGTTTGAGTCTAGTTAATCAATAGGAAACCCTAAACTATGTAAGGCCTCTTGAACATTACAGCTTCACATCAAACAACTGAATTTCCCCAACAGGTCAAGACCTGACCATATTAAACTTGGGATTAAGCGAATCTTAACTGATTCCTTCATATCTTTCAAGTCAGTTTTGGTTCATTTCATGTGAATTTTAACTAATTGTTATGATTGCATCAAAAGCATCATCAACAGTTTTCTGGTGCTAGAAGGAGGGCCAACTTGAGTTAGTGTTTTGTTTTAAATAGAACTAGCTCATAACAGTGATAGAGTGACTAGATCTAGATCCATTTTAGGGGATATATTTGTACAATTACCTGATATAAGATGAAGTAGGAGCCCTTTGATTTGGAATCCTAAAATATTACAAGTAGGAAGTTTATCTGGAACACCTCCTGGATCACCTTATACCATTCATAACTTTGTGAGTCCTGACAGATCCTCATTCAGATCTTTAAATCTTGGTTCAGGTACTCCTAGAGGTCCTAGTCCTCCTAAAGATCCTAATCCCCTAGGAAATCTAGGTATTCCTATAGGTCTAGGTCAAGCACAAAAACCTGTGATGGCTTATTTTAATACCAACTCCCCCATACACTTCAATGATTATAATGAGATGCCCAAAAATTTAGAAAAGATATGTCCCAAATATCAGCTACACCAAGACTCAGAAGAGCATATCAGAATATTCAAGGAGGCATACTTTAGGTCTAGATTAGAGCATGAGGATGTTGTGTGTAGATCGTTTCCCTACACCTTTAATGAACAAGCCTCTAACTAGTATGTGAACTTACCCAACGGTTACATTTCCTCCTGGTCACTTATGGAAGAAGCATTTTTGTCTAGATTTAGAGGACCCATTGATCCTTTTATCTTGTATCATAAATTGGCTACTATAAAAAGAGGTGAGGGAGAGCTAATTGATAATTTCAATGATAGATTTCAAAAGGCCTACTCTAGGCTGGTAGCCCCTTACATCGTAGATGATGATACCTTGTTAGTCATGTACTATGCTACCTTGGATCCTTTAACTGCCATGTTTGTCAAAACAAAACCTGACATAGATTCAATATCCAAAGCCTATAAAGAGGCATCCTCAGTAAATCAAGAGATGAGGCATACAACTTGTAGCCCATTTGTTAATGGAGGAAATTTTGGGATGCAAAATCAGGCACAACCTCATAATGGAGTCCCTATGCATCACACTCCATTATTAAATCTAGTTCCTTCTTACACACCTATGTATAGTCCTACCTCAATCCAAGCCATAGCTCCTTACATGAGTAACACTTCTAATAACAGTCAAAATAATGGTCAGCCTTTCTTCCAACCCCCTAGGGATACAACTGTGGCAAAAGCACAAGAGGAAAAGGAAGAAATCAAAGAGATCACTGCACATTTGAAAAGATTGACCACTAAAGTAACACAACTAAGAAACGAGAACCTCTATGGAAGAGGTAACCAAGGATACAATCAAAATCAGAACTATGGTTCAAATCTAAATCAGCATTACAATCACAACTATAATCAGAGCCATACCCAAAATAATAGCCAAGGCCAATGTTTAAATTAGAGCCAAAATTATAATCAGCATCAAGGTCATAACCAAGGGCAACCAATGCAAAATAGAGGGCCAGTGATAGATAATAGGGCCTGGGATAACAATAACAGAAATCAGAGTGAGCCTAGGTCACCCAAGACATGGAACACTGGACTAAACAATGGTACTCTAGCTTCTCCTTTTGAGAATATAGATAATCATGATGCAAAACAAATGGCTGGCATTCAAATGGCCAACACATAAAAAAAAAATTGGTGTAGATTTCACAATACCAATGCCCATGCTGAGCTTGAATGTCCATAGTTTCATTTAGCAGCCAGCATATTTAATGTAGAGGTGCAGCCTCCTACTTCTGAATTTCTCATTCCCAAGGGTAATGAGGTAGTACCCTCAGGGTATGATATAGCTTTAGTTTTATAAACCTTTACCTTTGCAACTACAGAAGAGAAAGAGGATGAATTGTTGGAAGATGAGCCATACTTTTGTGAAAATCTTTATCCTGAATCAGCCTTTGTGTTAAATACTTTTTAGTTTCCTTTTGAAACTAAAAATGAGGTATTAACTGAAATAGAAGAGGTGTAGGCCTTTCAACTAACAAATAAAAACCACACCTACAATTTAAGGAACAACACTAGGTCAAGAGGACCTTTCACCGCTTCCATTCCTCCTAACAACTTCAATACACCCCCAGATTAGAATGCTAGCAACAATCCTGCCATACTTAGGGCTAATCCTCATGTAAACAGTGGAACAATAGCACAAAAGACCTAAACAAGTAAAACTGAAATAGTAGAAAGAACAAGGTTAATGAGTTACTTGTCAGAGGAAATAAAGAAAATTAAGGTCAGTATACCTTTGAATGAATTATTGAAAACTCTAGGGATCAGAAATACTTTTATAAAATCTCTGGATACATCTATGATAGATGAGGTTGCTGCTGATATAACTATTCCTAATAGAGATTCACCACCTAAGGAGAAAAGTAAGAAAGTTGAGCTTCCTTCTAATACAAATGTAGTAATGTATGCTGATAAGAAGGATGCTCCTCCTTTCTTGTTAACTGTTAGAGTGTGTGGGAAGAACATACACAATTGCATGATGGACTCTAGTTTATCAGCCAACGTAATGCCCTTAGGGATATGTAAAACTCTAGGGCTGACTCCCACTAAGTCTGCCAAGGTTGTCACATAGTTAGATAAAACTGAGGTTAGTGTGATAGGAGAATTGATGAACATTCAGATGCAATTAGCTTCAGACCCTAGGGTAAGCCAATTCATTGACATTCAAATAGTGGATATACCCATGAATTATGGGATGTTGCTAAGCAGGGATTGGTCCAAGACATTAAACGGATATATGGCCACTAATTTTTCACATATGTGGTTACCTTGGAGAGGTGTCCCAAACCAGATTAGAATAGAGGCAGAACCCAGGATGAAACATATGATAACAGAGTATAATCAAACAAATGAAATATTATATGCTGCTGTTGAACCTGGTGTTTATAGGATTACCAACAATGGGGTGCAAATTGAAGAGATCATGATGTTAAACTTCAAAGAAAAACATGTCAGCAAGGAGACCGCATTATTCATTGAGTCTGATGGAAATTCTTCGGATGAAGAAAATAGTGCAATAGGCAGATTTGGTCATGCCATTAGACAAGAAATGGAAGAGTGCATTAAACAAAATCTGCCTGCCCAATGTAAATTGTATAAAAATAGATGTAGAGTTCATGATAGGCCACATTCTGAGGAGAGTTGCGGAATGTGCAAAGACGTCATTGAGTATGAATACAGAAAATGCATGAAGAGGGTAGGGTTACAAGAGGAAAATGTGAATCCTGATCAACCATAGAGATACGTTCAAGGTGATGTAGATGCTCTAATTTCAAATTTAGAAGAGGGAATAAAGGACAAGGGTAGTTGTCTTTCTAATTTGCAAGCTGAAAATACACATATGCAAGTTAACCAAATAGAAATACCCATGAATAAATATACCAGCACCTCACAAGCAATAGAAGAGACAAAGCATGCTAAAATAAAAGGTCTGAAAAGTAAAGATGGCATGTGGACACTAAAATGTGATGGGTCCAAATCAAAGCAGGGTGTGGGTGCAGGTATTGAACTCATAGATCCTCAGGGTAAGTCATACCTAGCAGCATATAGACTGCAGTTTTCCTGTACTAACAATATTGCTAAATATGAAGCCTTAATTTTGGAACTTGTCATGGCCGTTAAAAAAAAGGTGAAGATGATTAAGGTATTTTCAGACTTTGAACTAGTAGTCAGACAAGTAAGGAAACTATATGCCTGCAATTACAAGGAAATGATTTGTTATAGACATAGAGTATGGGGTTTAATAGATTTATTTGATGCTTTCAACATAGAGCACATCCCTAGAGAGCTGAACCACAGGACAGATGCACTAGCAGTTGCTACTAGCACATTAGAACCCTTGACATTATTAGGATTGAAATGATTTGCTATTGAGTTAGTTCATGTTCCTAGTATCCCAAACAATGTTACACACTTTCAGGTATTTGGAGGGGATCAGAAAATTATTGACTTTCTGACCTACAATGAGGTATTCAAGGCTCAAATCATTGATGAACAAGAAAGACTAGAGATAACATGGGATGAAGATGATATAATCAACTTGAAGAGAAACTTCTTACCCAAAGGGGTAATTGAATTAGAACATATTTTTGACTTCAAGGGAGTATTAAGACAGAAGGACTTACGCAAAACAAAAGCAGGTAAGTGTGATTTATACAACTTAGGGACTGAACAAAATCCACAAAATGTGCCAATTGGAAAGGCTTGTTTTGAGAAAATAAGAAGAGAAATTATTGATGCCTTGAAAGATTATAAACACGTAATAGCATGGACATATGAAGACTTGAAAACATATGATACGTCCATCATAACTCACGTAATACCTTTGAGACTGGAGGTTAAGCCATTCATGCAGAAACAAAGGCCTATGAATGCCATTCTAGAGCATTTAATCTTTGAGGAAGTTAAAAAATTGTTGTCTGCGGGAATAATTTTTCTAGTTAGACATTCAGTCTAGGTAGCTAACTTAGTGCCAATAAAGAAGAAAAATGGAGACATCAGATTATGCGTAGATTTTAGAAACTTGAATAAAGCCTCTAAAAAGGACAATTATCCTCTACCTCCAATAGACGAAGTGTTGCAAGCAGTAAATGGGGCAAAGATGATGTCTTTTTTAGATGGTTTCTCGGGCTATAACCAGGTTTTAATTGATAGAGATGATAGATTAAAAACCACCTTCACTTGTAAATGGGGAAATTATGCATATAGGAGAATGCCTTTTGGTCTGATCAATGCAGGTGTCACTTTTCAGAGAGCCATGGACATCGCACTCTGTGGGTTATCAGGGAAGTGCATTGTTGTGTATATGGATGATTTGACTATGTATTCTAAGGATGCATCCACTCACGCTGAGGATCTTAGGAAAATACTTAAGTGATGTGAGAGGTATGGAATTTCCCTCAATCCTAAAAAATGTTCATTTGGAGTTACTGAAGGTAAATTACTAGGGCATGTCATTTCTAAAGATGGAATATCGATTGACCGAGATAGAATAGAATCAATAAAAAGTTTGCAAATACCAAACAGTAGGAAAGAGTTAAAATCATTTTTTGGTAAGATTAACTTTGTTCGGAAGTTTATCATGGGTTTTGTAGAAATCTTGCGACCGCTAAATGCCATGTTAAAGAAAGATGCACAGATGGAGTGGACACCTGTGGCTAAGGCTGCATTTGAAGATATCAAGAGGGCCATTTCTGACACCCCTGTACTAACAAGCCTAGACTACATAAAGCCATTTTATATCTACTCCTTTACATCCTCCCATTCAGTCGCAGCTGCCCTAACACAGAAGGGTGAAGAAAATGAGGAAAAACCCATTGCATTTATGAGCGCACCTCTGAAAGATGCACAATTAAGATATCTAGATACCGAAAGACAAGCATTTGCGTTAATAAAGGCCATAAAAAAATTTAGGCATTATATTTTGCACAGCCAGGTTAAAGCCATAGTGCCAGATGCAGCAGTAAAGATGTTGCTGATGCAGAGTGAGCCTGGAGAAAAGAGAGCCAAATGGATCACCACGCTGCAAGAATTTGACATGGAAATCATTCCAATGAAGCTGGTCAAAGGGCAGGCGTTGGTGTAAACAATAGCAAACACAGACCCAGATTTGATAAAATAGCAGTATGTGCTGACTTCTCATGACATATCAGACTGGTATGGTGATTTAAACACTTTCCTAATAGCTGGGAAGTACCCAAATAGGATGAAAGCTTCTCAGAGGAGAGATTTGAAGATTAAAGCAGAAAAATATATGGTACAAGGAGGTCTTCTATTCAGGAAGAACCATGATGGAATTTATTTGAGATGTCTAAAAAGAGCTGAAGTGGATAAAGTGTTAACAGAGCTGCATGACAAGTATGGAACTAGTCATGGTTCTCATCTAGCTACAACACATAAAATATTGAGAGCAGGCTACTACTGGCCCATGATATTCAAGGATATAGAGAGTCGCATTAAGAGTTGCCACACCTATCAGACTACAACAGATAAGGGAAGAAATCAGGCCAACCCATTACAACCTATGATTGAATCAAGACCATTTGCACAGTGGGGCCTAGATTTCATTAGAGTCATCAATCCTCCGTCTTCTATAGGACACAAGTTCATACTGACAGTGACAGACTACTGTACAAGGTGGACTGAGGCTGCATGCTGCAAATTCTCCACAACTGAGGTAGTTATACAGTTTCTTGAAGAAAACATCATCACCAGGTTTGGAACTCCCTATTCATTGGTATGTGATAATGGCCCTGCTTTCTCTTCTTTAAATTTTTCTAAATGGGCATTTAAATATGGGATTGTTTTAAATCTTTCTTCAAATTATTACCCTCAAGGTAATGGATTAGTTGAGTCTACGAACAAAAATTTATTAGATATAATCAAGAAGCTAATTGCAAAGAGTCCTAGAGAGTGGAATACTTTGTTAAAATATGTACTGTGGGTAGATAGGACCAAGTTCAAAACAGCTTTAGGTAGTACACCTTATCATCTAGTTTATGGGACTGATCCCATACTTCCAGTAAATCTAAGAATACCAATTTGGAAATTTGCCAATGAGTATTTAGGCTTTGATAATCATAGGGAAGCCAAGATAGTACAAATGCTACAACTAGAAGAGAAAAGAGGTCAAGCCATCAAGAAATTTGCCAAACACCAAGCAGTAGTTAAGAGGTGGTTTGATAAGAGGGCAAGAGTCAAGACATTCAGGATATCAGACTTAGTGCTGTGCTGGGACAAAGCACATGAAAAGAGGGGAGTCATGGAAAATTTGATAAACTATGGTTAGGTCTATTGTAAGTCTCAGAAATAATAGGAGACAACACATTTAGACTCAAGACCTTGACAGGGGAAGATGTGCCATTACCAGTTAATGGCCAACATTTGAAACACTACTTCTAGGCCTAAGGTAGAGGGTAGTCCATTTTGTGTAATATAGTGTGGGTACTGTACAATTTTCTTTACTTTGTTTTTTGTTTTCTTTTTTTTTTTGTTTTCTTTTGTAGGTTAGTTGTTTGTATAGTTTTGTTTTTGTTTCTTTCTGTTTGTTGTTTTGTTTCTGTTCTTTTGTTTGTACAGTTTTATCTTCTTTTGCTTTGTTTTTGTTTTCCTTGTATAGTTTGTTTGTTTGTTGTCTCCTCAGCAGGGATCTTTGTTTTACTTTAGAGTATTAAGGAGCAAGCTAACAACCATTGAAAACGGTATAAAATTTAGAATATTCAGGTTAATTATTTGCAATTTATGCATAACTTGTTGTGATTGTCATGAATGTAGAGAGTTGTTTACCTTCTAAAATTTTGTATTCAATAAATGTGATTGAGAATTCAAGGGAGGTTTCTCATGATGACACGCCTAAAATCCTTGGGTTTGTTGAACCTAACAGTGTAGATATTAGGTGAAAAATCTGAGGTCACCCTTGCTACCATTACCATTCTCAGCTTAATTTCAGCAAGTGCTCATTCCTTGCATCATAAAGTTACAAATTGCTATATCTTGTGAAATTCCTATCAAGCATCAAAATCAATAAAGTATAAAATATAAAAATATAATAAAGTGGATATACTGAAAATTCAGATTAAGCTATCTAAGTAACTCTACCGGGGCTATGGACGCTCACTGGCAGTGGGGCTCTACTTAGGAGAATTGTAATGATAACCTTGTCGGGGCTATATACATTCGCTGGAAGCAAGGCTTTATCCAGTCGGCTATGAGGGAATATCCTCACCTACGTAGGCTAATATTAGTCACTAGTTTGTTCAACCGATCTTCAAGATGAGGATGATTCATCACATGCCCACACTTTAACTAAAAATAAAAATTCATGCATCCTTATTGAATACCTTAGGTCTCAAGTTGACTAATAAATTGCAGGAAGGATAGTTAGAAGTTATAGATTTATTTCATTTAGTTTTCTTAAATGCTTTGAATTTAATTGTTTTGTTTGGTTGTTAGTTGTTGTGATGTTCACAACATGCCCCATTTTACTCCTTAGCAAAATGAGGACCCCTGTTGTGGCTTTTATTTTTTTGCTTTTTGTGTGTGTGTTTTTCTTGGTGGTAAAGGGAAAAGAGAGGGGTTAAAATTGCAAACTTTGTTAAAAATAGAGAAAAAATGTATTTTCAGTACCAAGGCATGATATGGTTGGATTCCTTGTGAAAATGAGCTAGGGTTGCTTTTTGAACCATCTTAAAATTTGCCATATTTTGTAAGTTATGACCATTTTTGGTAAAATGTACATTCAGGTTTGTATATCATTGTGCATATACAAAGTCCTTTGTATGTACAAAGTCACTTATACTTAGTTGCATTTTTGCAATCAGGTTTGTATATTTATGCATACATTTGGAAAATACAACGTCTATATGTGAATCGCGGACCCAAGGGGTTGTTTAAATAAAGTTAGTTGCTTGTATGTTTCAAAATATACAATGCATAGGATACAAGTGTTCTATATACAACACGGACCCAACGGACTTTTTAAAACAAATTAAATTGTTGTATATTCGATGCTTCTATGTTTTGACATACAAGCGGAACATTCAAGCCACTGTTCACATACAAGCCGGATTCTAAATAAAGGTCCGAAATAGAAAATTCATTGTATATTGGAGGATACATACAAATGCCAATATACATAGCGGACCCAAAAAGTCATTAAACATTGTTAAGTCGATGTACATTTGGTGCTTGTATATTTGGACATACAAGGTAAAATATACATTGGCAGTATGCAATGCGCGGAATTCAAATCTTATGAAGCATGGTAAATTCGTTGTATATCCGTGGATTTGAAAGGAGGGTTTCATAAATATACAAGACCTGACATACAACGCAGATTTAAAGTTTTTTTCAAATAGCGTTAATTCATGGTATAATTCTGGCTTGTATATTTCAACATACAAAACCAATATGCAACAGTTTATACAAGCCAAAATCTAAATAAAATAGAATCTAATTAATGCAGTGTATAAAACCTGAATGTATATCCTAAGATAGAAAGCACAATATGCATTAGAGTATATAATGCGGAATTGAAGGAAAAGTAAAATCTAGTTAAATGCTTGTATAAGGTCCAAATGTATATTTTGGACATAAAAGCCAATATACATACAACGAAATATACATTGGATGGACCCGAGGGGATTATTAAAGAGAGTTACGTCATTGTATATTTGCGCAATGTATATTTTACCATATACAATGCACTAATACAAGCCGGATTCGAAATGGAAATTAAAAATAGATAGTTCCTTGCATATTTTTGTCCTTGTATATTCAATATACAAATCCAACATACAAGGAAAATATGCATTCGCCATATACAAAGATTTAAACAAGGAAATGGGTGGGAAAATGAAGCGATGGTAATTTGAGGCCGATTTAGGGTCCAAATGCATGCTTTCGGTCAACGATAGTTGACCTGACTGGTTTTAGCGCTGTATATGCATTTTTTGGATGCAATTTTCACAGATTCAGGGCCCGATTGATGCATTCACATAGTCACAACTAGATTTGGTAGTTGTTTTCCTTCCTGCAGTTTTATTAATTGATGGTACTTATTGCTTATCTTTTTTTGCAGGTTTGCAATTGAGGAAGGAGCTGAAACTTGATGGCGATGACATCACGAAGGGAAAAAATTAGATCTTGGAGGAAGCAGAAGGAAGATAAAGATGAAATGCAAAGAAGTCAAGGGCCTTCATTGATGAGGACAAAATGCAGCTGAATGCATTATGACAGCAGACAGTGGAAGTTATTATTGAGCTGCTAGGGTTTCTAGAAGGGCATATTTCACCCAGATTTGATGTATGCTCAGAGATATTTTGGGAGACTTGTTCTCTAGCATTTATTTCTATAACCAGAGGTTTGAACCATTGCTTAACTAGGGTTTTGAGCTGTATTGAGGATAATCAAAGTCTATATATTGTGCCTCTCTACACTGTAATAATTATGCAAGGATTTTTTAGAATAGAGGTAATTTAGCTTAGCATTTAGGAGTAGAAGAAGGAGGTTGTCTGTGTCTGCAATAAGGAATGCGTGGAACATCTAGCTTCCTTACTGTATCTGTAAAGCTTGTAAGTTTTCTATAATTTGATCATTGAAGCTAAGAGTCATTCAGACATTGTAAATCTTATATGACTGTCTGTTTCTAATACATTTGAATCTGGAATTCTGCATCTATCTTCTGAGTGTTTTCTTGCTCTTCATTATGTTTGAAACATTTTCTCTTAGAGCTTACAATTTTAGGTGTATGTTTGTGAAAATGCTTAGAACTTACATTTAAGGTTTTGTCTATGGATTTGATCAATTTGCTGCAATATTTATAAAGTGTCTAACAGAACAATTAGATCCTTTGGTAGAATGAATGATGTTTAGTTTAGATCTTTCTAACTTTTCCCAACCCATCTGAAAATACTTAGCTTAAAACGTAGAAATTTGAAGGAAATTTGTCTCATATTTGAAAGATATGCATAACTAAGTTGAAAGTAGACAAGTTTTTTCATAAATATTTAAGAGGAGAAAGCTGCAATAATTCAAGAAGACCATTTAAAAAAGCTTTGCAGCATAGTAACACTTTTATGCAAAAAGAATGAACAAACACACTAATATTTTTAATCTTTTTTGCATAAGTTTGAGTCCAGTTAATCAATAGGAAACCCTAAACTATGTAAGGCCCCTTGAACATTACAGCTTCACATCGACCAACTGAATTTGCCCAACAAGTCAAGACCTGACCATATTAAACTTGGGATTAAGTGAATCTTAACTGATTCCTCCATATCTTTCAAGCCAGTTTTGGTTCATTTTATGTGAATTTTAACTAATTGTTATGATTACATCAAAACCATCATCAAAAAGACCCACCACCACCAAAAGTAAACCTTAATATATTAGTGAAACACATCATTTGCTTAAGGATCTAATAATTCACCTTTAATACCTCTTTACTGTATCCATTGCACACTAAAGTGTAGCTATCTCTAACAATAGAAATATCACATCTCCAAGATTCATTCATAGATAGAATGACCAATACAATTGGAAACAATGTTACTTATTGAAGTGGCTGAAAAATGGACGTTTGCAACAACTAACTGAAAAGTTCAACATATGGCAAGATTGCTTAACACCAAGTCTATCACACAACAAAACACTTTTTACCACAATGTTTATGTAGTTAAGCTTAGTGTTGTCTCCTTCATGCATCTTTAAAGAATACAAATTTCTTTTCAAGAAAAACTGTATTTACAAGACAATTAGTTTGATATACTGCAATAATTCTCTCATAAACTCTTAGCAAAGTTGTGAACTAAAACATTCATGAAGATTGAATAAGAAAGACACAACCTAATAGTAAATCTTAAAATATTTATATTCATATGAAGGTTGTACATGTAGCCATGTTTTTCTACTTGAAATTGAAAAGTACTTTCAATCCATACATTGTAGTTATCCTTTGCTATACTAGACACATATTCAAAGTAAAAGTATGGTAGGCCTTGCTCAAAATCTTTAAACTTCCACTACTCACCCACAAGGTGATCTAGAACTCCAACTCCAACCAATCCTTTAACATGTGGTGGTAAATGAAAATTTATATATTTATTTTCTATAGACAAAGCTGCTTCCGTACCTATGGAAGATCCGGTGTGACGTACCCTTGTTCACGTAATCATAATACATATGATTTGATTGGAGACTGAAATAATAATAACAATGGAGTTATTCTATCTTTTCAAAGTTACTATTTTTATTTGTCAATTGTAGGTATATATATAATATAGATGATAAAACTACCCTAACGAGAATACCTTCCCACACTAATTATTTGAGCCTAAGTAAAACTTAAGCAAGGTAAAATCTATTTACCCTAACACCCCCCCTTAAGTGCAACTTAGGGAGAATAATTATGTAAAAAAGAAAAATTTTGATGCAATATGGGTCCCAGCTACACAACCATGTTAGGTACCCATTTACAATGCAAAAAAGAATTCTCTCACAAACAGAGAAAGGGAGAAAAACCTGTGGTAAGAAACCCCTCCCCAAAAGAGAAACAAAAATGATGCATGTATGGAGGACTTAGTCACATCCCCCCAAGTAGTACATACATCATGTATATATAATCTATGCCCCCCATAAGAGGGAAAGAGAGAGACTATGTAGCCCCCCATAATGTGTAATCACCTGCAAAAATGGTAAGTGCCTAAAGATAAAACATAATCCAATGTCGACAAACAATTAGTCTCCCTTTTGGAAGAAACAAAACCAAGCACAAATGCAGGTATGCCTCCCACTCGAGATAGGAATTGAAGGAAAGAAGCATGAAGAATGAAGATGTCTCTGAAATCTACTCATGTGTCACCAAGACCTTGGAAAATGATGCCACAAACTAATCAAGAATGTGCCCAATCACAATAGAAGGTGACAAACAAGGTACCACTGGAAACTGATCTTGAACATTCTCTAAAGACATAGATGGAGTGACAATAGTTGTACCACAACTATCATCAAATAGGAGGGATATACCCTCAAATGTGTCTTCCAAGCAAGAAATATGAGATTCTATGAACATGGAACCAATGTCTGACAAATACGAATTCTAATCAGGAAGAAAATAAGATACTGGTTGTGATGAATCATTGGATGTGCTCAATAAATCACCACCAAAAGATGAATGGTCCTATTGAACAGAAATTATAGGAGCCTCAATCAATGACTCTGCACAAAGAATCACTGAAGGTGAAGGTACATCAATTGTCCCTAATGGAGAAGAAGGAGCATCTGAAGAACCCTCGTCATCCTCATCTAAAGATTCAAAGTTTTCTAAAACTTCAAACTCCTGCATAGTAGCATGATCATAGGGTATCCTGTCTAAAACATGAAGGGGTACAAGACAATCTGATACAAGATCATCTAGAAATAATTGAGTATCAAGATCTCCGTGTATTTCCCAAATTTTAGTCCAAAAATATGAGGACACTCAAAATGATAAATAGCATTCAAAGTGGCATCATCAATATGCATTGCAATAACTCCTAGGACATGATCCCTTTCGCAATTCCATTCAAATTTCTTACTATAGTACCAGGAAGGGGAATAATATTATACAAATGTGGCAACAAATGAAGCCATCTAAGATGTTTTATGATACCATCTCTCCATTGTTTATAATTTTCCCTTTCCAACATAATCACAACATGATGAACTGAAAACCCCATAATGAACTATGACTAATCTCCAAAATTACAAAGACATTAACCTTAAAAAAAATTAGAAACTCCAAAATATTACAAATGAAGCCTTCAAATCAGCAAAATTAGGCAGATTTACCTATACCAATACGAGCTTGGTGAAGTCAGTTTTCTGATGATATGCGAAATGCAAAAATTGGACTCCGGATACCCAAGATATGCTCTGTGGAAGAAAAATCACCTATGGGGTATCCATGCAAAATTGAAGGATTTGGATTAAGCTCTAGGTCATCCATGTGACCACCTTCTACAAGTAAGCGAAAAATATGCAACAAAGATGTTGCAAAATATTATGACAATCATGCCAATCAATCACCAAACTAAGCCACCACACACCAAGTCTGAGCAAGCTTTGCATGTTCACCACAAGCTTTCCACAACTTCACCATACAATCCAATTGTTAGTGAATATAAAGTGAAAATAGCTTGTCCTTGGGAGTAATGTGGGATAAAAGATCTCAAATGGCACTCCAAACACAATGCACGGGCCCACCTCCACTTTGGCTGTACAAAATTCCCAAAACTTTAGAATGCTAAAGTCTGAAACTAGAATATATATTAGCCAATGTCTTCAAACCAAGTTTTATTCTTCTAGCTTCTACAGAATGCTTGATAAACCAGCACAACAGGAGATAAAATCACACAACAGAGGGTTCTTAACATAGCTACAAGGGGTTTACCATACACAGAATGTACAGCTTGCACAAACACTAGCCAAATATTTCTATTGCAAACCTTATGAAATATAAAGTCTGATGAAAATATATATGCCAACGATTTGCATCGCCTAAATGCTATCACACACTGGCAGAAGGAAGGCACACCTAGCAACGAATCTGCGGGCTTCTCTATCCCTTGCACGCGTGGAAAAAAGCTCCTTAGATGCCTCCTCACAACAAAATCAAATTGCGGCCTTCTTCCTCAAACGCCAACAAATCTGCATGTTTCAAGCTTGGTAGAAATCTCACGCCACAACTCTTTGGAATGAGCACAGGGAAAAGTCAAAGACAGGCCTCACAAAAATGCCTCCAATGCCTCAAAAAAACTTTGATAGCTTATCTCCTCACACTGCCATGCCACAACAAGTGGAACAAATGCCACAGTCTGGAAATTTAACACCAAGAGGTTCCAAGTAAAATAGAAAATAGGCAACTTTGAATTAAAAATTTCAAATGCTAGAAAAATAAGTGATCTCAAACACTCGATGAAAACTCTCAAGGAAGGAGTGCAGAATGGTTAGTTTTGATACCATGTTGGTGTCATCCACCTCCCAGGAGCAACATCTACAGAAAATAACCTCCACAAAATAGAGAGAAGCGCATAGGCTCTTTCACCAAACAAGAGTGAATAAATTGAGATGAATAATTTACATATTGTATAGCCTTTTAAAGGCAAGAAAATATATGACGGGTAATCTTTTAATGGATAAAACTACCCTAATGGGAATACCTTCCAACACTAATTATTTAAGCCCAAGTGAAACTTAAGAAATGTAAAATCTATTTACCCTAACATTCATTATTTTATAAAATTCTACTTACTATTTCATTTATTCCCTATAGAATATTCTATATAGAATCTTTAAATAAATAATAGATACTTCATTTTTCTAAATTTTGAAAAGATTTATTTATGCATATTTAATGATATATTTATTTTAAAAGTATTATCTACTAGCATAGATATCTTAAATACATCTAGACTATTCATAATTAAGTCATAGATTTGATGGTAGAGGTTATGTTGGATTTTCTTACCCTAGAAAGCAACCCTTTATGAGGATATTGTATTATGGTTATGTTATTGTAGAGAGTTGAGACTGGAAAAATAGGCGATGTTGAATTGACGAGAGAAGAGCATATTGATAGTGGTATAATGTAAACTTTAGTGAAGTTAATACAAACTATTACATCTCTTCTTCTGTGGAGGTTTTTCTTGAAAGGGTTTCTCCACATAAACATTGTGTTATGTGTTTGATCTTCTATTTCATTATTTATTTGTGGTGATTTCATACTATATTCATTTTGGTTCTGCATAGTTATAGTCATAATCAATTTTTCATTGACAGTTGTTTACCTTCATTTCTAACAACATTTTTCACTGAATTAGAAGATAAATAACATTCTTAATCTTTTTTGGATTTTACTTGAAAGTTTCCCTGCATACTCTATCGGCCATGCCTATTGAGAGGTCAATAAGGTGGCTGATGTGTTGGCAAATGTGGAGATTAACATGGACATTGCCCACACTTTTATAGCTCCCTAATCACATGGCAAGATATTACATTGAATGTATCATCCTTCTCTCCACATTGGAGTTGGAAGAAGTAATAATGGTTTTAAGTGGGTTTTAGTTTGACTCACTTCTCACCAAGGAAGTACTAGGGAATTTTTTTGTAATAAGGGAAAGATTTATGATGGATTTGGTATCGGAGCCACCTCTAATGGCTATTAAAAACCACACAACATTCTATTCTATCATGTTGCAAATATTGTCATTGATGTCAAAGAGAAGTTGTTGTCGAAGGGAAAATAGTTGTAAGAGAAAAATAAAAGTTTCTAAGGCATGTTTTCTACCTTTAGTCAAAAAATAGTTCGATTCGTAAACTCGCAAGTTCGACAACAACTTGGTTTCCCGACATCGAGTTGGCCAATGAAACGTTGACAAGAAAACTATAAGGCATGAATAATTTCTACCTTCAGCTGATAAAATGCTTGGTTCACCGATAGGAAAGCTGGGTGATCAAGGCATGAAGAAGAAAAGTTAAAGTTTCAGAAAAGGATTGGTTCATAAGTTTCAAAGTTTGTTGATTTGTCAATTCATTGACAAGGGAGAGTGTGAAGATAAGGTGAAAATTTTTCAAGTTTAAAGACTTAACAAAGGAAAATTTGATTGGCTTGCAAGTTGCTTAGTTCACCGATTTGCCAACTCATCGATAAAGGAAATCATGAAGATAAGGTGGAAAAATATTAAGTTCATGAACTTAAGAAAGAAATAGTTGGTTAGTTCATAGGTTTTGAAGTTCATTGATTCGTCGACCATCTGACAAAGAGATGTGAAAGTACACTCATGAAAGCCATCTTTTAGAGAAGAGAGTCCAAGGTTTGTGAGAGTGGGATTTTGAAAATAGAGAAAGGAGAGGAGTTTAAAGTTCGTAGAAAGGTATTTTTCTGACATAGGTTGTTTGAAGGTGGTTCATGGCTCTCTAGTTTCATCGATAAAGGTGCTGAAGAAAATCTTGTGGAGACAACGATGAGAAGACTTAGTGTATTTAAATATAAAGTTTGATTCTGACTTGGTGAAATAGGTTAACACTGAAAATAAAAAATTTAAATTTTGGAGTCATTGTTGTAATGTGTGGGTTTTTCAGTTTTTGGTCCAAACCTATTTTTTGGGTCAACTTAAGCATGTGTGAATTGGGCCCAAATTTAAAGAGGAATTTCAGGATGGGTCACCCCTATATACATTAGAATTCAAACTATAATTGCCAACCTTGGAGAATGTTTATTTGATGTAGTATTGCTGACCTGGAGGCTATTTCCTACATACTGATATAAATGAAAGATGATTGTCATGCATTTTGTGAGTGTGTTTGTATTTGCATATGCAAGAATTTGAAGTGAAGAATCTAAATACATATGTGATTTTCTAGATTTGTGAAATACACATGAACATCAAGTGAACAAGTGTGAACAATTATGTGAATTTGAAGTGTGCAATGGGCATGAACAACTAATGACCCTGAGTTCACATAGTTTGTGTTGAAAATTGATTCAGTTTTAGTTTTCTGGGTTAGAGCTGAGTTTGTGTGGGGTTTGAAGCCTCCAATGGGTTGGATCCTATTAATAGACTTTAGAGCCTCTTGCTGGGTTGGTTCTTAGAAGATGAAGTGGAAGCTTCATTTCTAGGTTGATGCTTAGTTTGATTTAGAGATTGAAGTCTCTGGTAGGTTGGAGCCTGTAGTTATGTAAAAGGATTGTTGTACTTCTTAGGTTGAAATTCTTGTGGGTTGGAGCCTACAAAAGTACTATAATTTCATTGTTTCCTTTTTGTGAGCCCTGATTTGGGAAGTAGACCCACGCAACTCTTCTCACCATGGTTTTTCCCTTCTTGGGTTTCCATATAAAATCTGGTGGTATGGTCTCTTATGTGGATGTGTGAATATGTTTATGTTTTTATAGTTCCTTTCATAATATGATTAATACATTAGAATTGATTTAAAGGTGGCATATACTGAGTCACCGCCCCTCTTAGTATATTAGGGTGTTCTAACAATTGGTTTTAGGGCTATGGTCCTTGGTGCAGCCTAATAGTTGAAGGTAGATCTTGGATAAGAACACATGGCTGGTCAAGAAGGATTTGCTTCTAATAGAGTACCTCTATTTGATGGAACTAGCTACACCTTCTAGAGTATAAGGATGGAAGCCTATCTTACTTCTCTAGGGTATGATGTTTGGAGATCTATGATCAATGATTATACTATTCCTACAAATCCTCTCACAAATCTAGTTGAGAACAAGGCTTGTGAGAACAATGCTAAAGCTAAGAATGTTATTCTAAGTGGCCTAGCTAACACAGAGTTTGTTAAAGTAATATAGTGCAATATGGATAAGGACATATGGGATAAACTCAAAAGTCTCTATGAAGGATATGATAAGGTAAAGAAAGCAAAATTGAAGACCTTCAAGGGTAATATTGAAAATCTGAAAATGAAAGAAGAAGAGAACATAGGTGATTATCTACTTTGAATAGATAAAGTTGTGAATGTAATCAGAGGTCTTGGTGAAGAGGTAGCAAATTCAATGGTTGTTCAAAAATTATTGAGATCAGTCTCTCAAAGGTATGAATCTTCAAAAGTCTCTGACATTGAAGAAGTGAGATATCTGGATAAATTTACAATGGATGAATTATTTGGTACCCTCACTACCTATGAGATGAGAAATACAAGAAAAGATACATCTAAAAAGGGAGTTGTATTCAAAGCAACAAAGAAGGAAGAAGTATCTAATTGAAGTAGTGGATCTGAGGAAGAAGAGACAAACTTTGTAAGAAAGTTAAAAAAGGGTTCAGGTAAGTATAAAGGTAAGTTGCCCTTCAAGTGTTTCAACTGTGGTGAAATTGGGCATTCTGCATTTAAATGTACTCTTAGAAAGAATGAAGATAGCAACAAGGGTTTCAAAAGATCAAACTATAATAAGAACAAGAAAAAACTTTATTCTAAGGATGATTGCAGTTCAACAGAAGAAGCTGACAACTGCCCATTAGAAGATGAAAGAGAAGAAACCCTATTAATGGCTATGGAAGTCTTGGAGAACTCAATCAGTGCTTCTATTGATGAAGAAGAATGTAAAGTTGATTTTTAAGCTGAATTGAGCTCTGCACTTGAAGATTTGGAATCAACAAGGAAAGATAATGAATGGTGACAAAATTGAAGAATTAATTTGTACCTGCTGACTATGACTTGGAGCTATTGAAAAGATTGCAGAACTTGAGACAAAAGTAGAAATCAGTGAAGGAGTATACTGAAGAATTTCATTAGATGATCATAAGAATAGGACATAGTGAAGAAAACAAGGAAAAAGTGGCTAGATACATCAATGGATTGAGATTTAACATTCAAGAAGAACTAAGCTTGGTGAGGATGACATCTTTGGAGGAAGCATATTAGTTTTCCCTAAAGTTTGAAGAGAATCTGAATAAGAGGCATGATCAAAGACAAAGAGGTAGAGGAGGTAAATTTTAGAGAGGTAGAACATTTTCTAGAGGAGACAGATCACATCTGGAGTAGAACAAGCCTGGCAACCCATTCAAGGAGGATAGAGATGGCAATGCTTACAGGAGCAATGATAGAAATTTTCATCACAGAGCCAATTATAATTGATATTGAAATGAAGAATACAGAAGAGAAAGAAGAGGACCTGATAGGAGAACATTCAGAGGCACTTGTTTCATGTGTGGAGGTGAAGCATTTGAATGTAATTAGGGTAGTACAAGCAAAAGGATAGAGAATAGTGGAAGAACAACCTATGTTGAAGAAGAACCTATTGGATCACCTAGTTTAATTGGTAAACTGGAGAAAAGAGAACCACTTTTGATGAGGAGAGCACTTTTTCAAGCAGAAACAAATGAGGAACCACCACATAGGAAGAGTTTGTTTAGAACCAGATGCAAATCATGAGGTAAGTGTTGCAAAGTTGTAATTGATAGTGGTAGCTCAGATAACCTAGTTTTAGAGAAGATTGTGACTAAGCTGAAGTTGGAAAGACTAAACAGCCTAAGCCCTATCATATAGAGTGGATTCAAGATGATAATAAGGTACTGGTGAGTGAACAATGTTTGGTGAAATTTCATATTGGCTCATTGTTACCATTTTTTCACCTACAACTCAAATTGGTCGAGCTAAAACATTTGTTCATTTTAAGGTGAAAGATTTCAATTTGTTTCTACTTTTCTTAAGCCTTGCACATATTAAATTTTATTAGAAAGGTTCATTTGTTTTAGTACAATGTGTTTCAAGAAGGAAAGTATTCAGTTTGCATTTCAGTTGTTTAATAGAAGAGAGACAACCAGTTCATTATTCATTGCTCTGCAGAGTTTCATGGGAGATAAGGGATATTTCATTTCATTACAATGATCATTCAATTTTACAAATGAGATACAAGTGGAATAAAAATTGCATTGAATGAAAACAAGACAGATCAAATGTCCCACACAAGCCGTGGGAATAGTTGAACTAGCACAAACATAGGAAATACACTATGCATCTGAAGATAAGAAGGGAAAAGCATATCCATCATTGCCTGTTTAGGGGTCTTGGTTTGATCTTCGTTTGTAGTTGGCTCCTCCTCACTCCCGATCTCTGAGAGAGCCAACAGGATTGAAAAAAATTGGGTTAGAGCTTTCGATATGGTTTCCTATGTGTCTATCAATAGAGACATAATTCATTGCCTATTATGCATTGAGTCAGAAGATCAAATAATTCATATGCAAGAGAGATTGAAAATGAAACAATCATTGAGCTTCACTATTTTGAACTAACATGTTTGTTTCATGTGCAGGTTTAGAAGAAGTTTTGTTGCTATTTTGAAGACCATTTCAGCATCTAGTGCAAAGTGGTCTCCCACAAGGGTTGAGCCCAGCATGGTGCCCCTTAATCTCAAGAGGGGATGGAATATGAGTACATATTCATATTGCTCAAATTGAGACATATTTAGTCAAGGAGTATGACATTCACTAAGTGCATTAGTGCCCATCCATGACTTTCAGTTCAAGTGGGATGAAATGAAAGCCATAAAGGAGCATTGAGCTCTTTCAAAACAGCTTAGTAAAGGTATTATTAAAATCGTGATGATGTTACATCAATTTGTTGTCACAATATCATAAATTGTCATGTGTATGCATTCAAATCACTATGTTGGGATAGTAGAAGAAATGGTAATACAGAGGTAGACATTGATGCCATTGAGTGTTAGAGATCAATTCCAAGAGATAATATTACAAGGGTAGCTATTATCAGCTAAAAGATAACATCATGAAGCCTATACAGTCGTCAAAAGATGGGAAATGAAGACACCAACTGGGAAGGAGCAGTCATATCAATAAAACAATTATGCCTACATGGATGTCATAGTCATGCAAATGAGTAGTAATATTTAAAGTATGAAGAGTAGTCCATGTGATAGACAGGACAGTCAAACATCATATCAATTATATATGGAATAAGTGAACAAACTACCACAGGGACCAATGTAGAACTTATCAAATGATACAGAGTCATATGAGCATAGAACTTCAAGTAAAAATGTATATATCAGCTCAGAAATAACAAGAGAAGAGTTAAGTCTTGGTGTTCAAATTATCTACAGGTGTTGTCCCAAGTGATAATGTCAAGATACAGTCATAAGGTAAATGTTTTTGTTAAGTATTCCATACTTTTTTGCCAAGCCATAGTCACCAAGTAGAGGATACATATATGTATAATTACATGAATTAAGAACTTCAAAGTGCACTTTATCATGGCAAAAGAAATAGAACTTCGATGACATATGCAGCTATAGGAGGTGCAAATAAGAGAACTATATGTGTAATTTCATCTATACATATAGACTGCTACAGTGTAGATATGAAGGTGTCATGTCATAAGATAGCCATAAGATATACCCGTTGGGCAGAGAAATAAATTCCATAATGATCAATAAGACAATAGGTGTATTGCATGACAGTTATCAATGGTGATCCTCAGACATGGTTCAAGCCTTTTCACTTAGAACCATGACAGAATGCAAATACAACAGAAAGTAGTTTTAGAGCCACAATTATGAATTTCAAGCATGAACAATACTCATAATTTTGAAAACAACTGTGATCATGGAGTGTTTCATAATCCATAAATGTGCATATTCAAGTGGCTTGCAAGGTATTCTTTCATTTCATTTTTTCAAAGAACCCTGTTGATACAAAGTCAAATATAAAGAAATGAGGCTTATGGTTTCAAGAATATGCAGGCTTGAAAACAATCATAAGTGCTTAGATGAGCAAGAGAGGCCGCGACCTGAGCACATGTGGTTATGTTTCTACATGATACATTTTTCCTCGCAAGATATCAAAAAACCCATATTAGTATTTATGAAGAGACCTTCGAAATAGAAGAAGCTAGAAAGTATTTCGATCCCATGAGGGTTTGACTCAGAAATCTCAAACATGACAGTATGGTTGTCATCCACAAGAGAGATAAACAAATTTCATGGTGTCAATGACAAATCAAGCCTTAATCTCTAATGGCCACGGTCTTTTATAGTAGTAAAACTTTGTTTTTACCATACCCAACATGAGATATAGTAGTGGCTTGTAAATACAGTGAGTTTCATGATATTCCCTATAGAATGAAAGAAGGAAATAAATATCATTTCATGGTTCTCGAGTTCATACTCAACACACATCAAATGAGAAATGAGTAATCATAAAGAGTTTGAAGGCAATGATTAACCCTTTCTTGCTTCTGAGAGGGACATATGCATAGGGCCGTGGGTTTTAACCCATGTTTTGCTTTTGGATTGCCTTCAAATAAGCTCAATTAAATCACCCATCGTGGCCTCATACAGAGATAAAGAATGTGTTGACAGAGGAACCAAATATAGATAAAGATGCATTAGTAAAATATACATGGTCGCGGCCATGTGAGGACAAGATACCTCATAAAATGGGGAAATAATAACTTGTATGTGGCTGAGAATAGACTTATCTTCCATTATATGCAGGATTCTTCAAGAAAATTGCAGAGATACAGAGAGAAATCAACTTTTTCTAGTTCAAACCCTAGCCATGGTGGTGGTTGGATAGCAGAGCCAAGAAACCCAAAATTGAAAGTGTGAAATGAGCCCAAGATTATAGGGCATCATTGTTTTGTGATTAGGGTTTTCATTTGCCCTAGGATTGAATATTGTGTTTTATCGCAACAATTTCATATTCATATGCCATGACTAACACACATCGTGGTATTTTGTGTTCACCTTGTCTTTGCCTAGCCTTCATAACTTAGAGCATCACATGCCTTAGGTCCCCTTTTTGCATATTCATTGCCTAGGCATTGTGCCTTAAAGACTATTAGTCTCTTTGAAGATAAACTTTTATGTCCATATACCCTTAGATATTTTTTGTAGATCATTTGGAGGATAAGCCTTATAGGATTTTTATTTTTGCAAAAATTATATAATATGCCTTCATAATTTTATGATTTTTATAGAAAATCAAAAGCCTTGTAATAGTGTTTTTTTGCAAAGAATCAAATCAGGATCAAATCGGGGAAAAGGACAAAACTACAAATTCATTGTAAAACATTATTAAAGCAATGCTTTTATAAATTGCTTTAATAATTGTTATTTTTATGTAGTTAAAGCAAAGTGAATCCAGACTAAATCTTTCTTTTCCAAATTTATTTTGTTTGGGCGAAATTGAGAAGATATGGACAAAATAGAGCCTTTTGAAGTAAATAAAGCCTGATTTTCAGTATTTTTGGTGGGACCACTTTGGATGGCCTTTTGGTAGTTTCTTTCTTCAGTTTGGAGGCATTTTGGTGACAGTTTTCAAGGCTTTTTTATGGATTCTGAAAATGATTTGGGCAGAGCTTTCAGGGGTAGTTTTCCTTTTCCATCTTGGGAAAATTCGAGGATATATTGTGAGAAAATTTAGTTTTTCTTAGTTCTAATTACTATTTCTTTCTCTCTTG
Organism: Cunninghamia lanceolata; assembly: GCA_027924645.1. Taxonomy (NCBI): domain Eukaryota; kingdom Viridiplantae; phylum Streptophyta; class Pinopsida; order Cupressales; family Cupressaceae; genus Cunninghamia; species Cunninghamia lanceolata. Next base: position 14,541,492 of record BSBN01000112.1, on the reverse strand, counting down.
TTCACTTGTAGAGAGTATTGTAAACACCTTGTACTCAGATTCTCAGTTGCTACTCCTTTTAGTTTCAATAAAAACAACAGTGTTCCCCTCTTTCACATTTTGTCTCATGTTTACAGTATTGGTTTGATATTTCATTATGATCATAGAACCAGGTCCTTTGTTATGTTACATTGATGTAAGTCTGTGTACAAAAAGTTTCATGTAATGCAGGTTGCATGCTTGTAGTGCCCCTCCATTTTCACTTTGGTTGTGTAGGTAGTCTAGCTAAGGAACCTAAAGATGAAGATGGAACATAAGCTTCTTTTTTGAAAGTTCGATACAGGATCTATACCATTAGGAACATCCAGAGGTAATCAACATTATAGCAAGAGAACAAGCCAAAATGCTAAGGTAAATCTTTCAGTTTAAAGTTATGTTAGATCTATTCTTAACTAAGTTAATGTTACCCTATGATTAAATGATTTTTGCATTTCACAAGTGTATGTGATGTTGTAAAAATAAATATATATAATTAAAGAGTTAGTAGCAAATAAATTAATATATTGTAAACTATAAGATTGCTAATTTAATAATAAATTTAATAATTATAATTAATTATATGAGTAATTAATCATTAAAATATATTTTAAGGATATAAGGGAGTTACATGACAATCAATTTTGGGAGGAAATAATTGAGTAAGAGGACACTATTTTTAGGGCTGCATGCAATGAAGTGGAGTTCTGGTCTTTAAGGCATTTATTTTTACCCTCTAGAGCATGCTCAAAGAGAACTTGAAAAATAAGAATTTTTGGGTGCTAGCAAGGGGAATCATGCAGAGGGGAGGATGCAGGGGAGATCACAAAGATTGGAATTTGGGAGGACTTCAAAAGAACATTCTATAGATAAGTATTATTCTGGTATGAGGAGTAATGATTCTTTGTAATTGTTTTCTTTTATTTGTTTTTTTATTGTTATGCATGGTAGAGTACTATGACAATTTCTGATAATGCAATCACAATATTCCTTGAGATGATATCTCTATGAGATAGTTAATCATACGGTGCTACTCTTTTTTTGGATTCTTAATTATTGCCTCGCTTATCTTCCCTTATCTAGCATACATGTCTACCCTGATAGTGGTAACTACATCTAATATTGTTTTCATCCATTATGTTTGATAGATGTCCCTTCTTAGTGCTAGTTTTGGGAATGGTGCATTATTTGTTAGAGCAAGCCTATTGTTCTTGGTGCTTAAGGCAATCACTAACCTGCTCTATGCTGGCAGAGAAATAATTCTTTTTCTTCCTCTTTCACGAATATGGGTAAATATCTTAAATATAGAAATGACTTCTGCACCAAGTTTCACATGCAGACTTCATGTACCATGGAACACTTTCTCATTCATTTCAGATTAAATTATCATTTTGATGTTAAAATTTAGGGTGTCCTCAAGATAGCTTGAACCGTTAAGAAGGTTAACCATGCTTCCTTTCCAATCGGTTGTAGCCACAATGCAATAAGGGTTACTCACATGTTTAATGTATGTCAAACACTTCATGTGTTTTATGCATGCACCTAGACTGCAATCAAAGCTTACAATGTTAGGATATGTTCCGTATGCTTCATTAATTCAAAAATTTTGAGAGCATCCTTGCAAAATCCATTTTCATTCAAACCGCAATCATTGCATTCCATGTGATGAATTCTCTCTGAGGCATTATGTCAAGCAGTTTGAACGCCCTGCCAATGCTCACCCACTTACAGTTTCAAACACCTTTGTCAAATCCATTTTGTGCATATCCTGCCATCACCACAATCCATCAAATGAGGTATTCCATCAAATAGTTTGGGTACCTTGTTGTTGATTCCTCATTTGGTATGTATGTTCACCAGATCTCTTCAATCAATAATCCATCTTCCTTTGTGCCTTGATGGCATTCTCATCTTGTTCCAAGCTCTTGTTCTAGTGCATTGAGAGAATTTGCTAGTCATTGATTGCTTTTGAGACCAAACTCTAAATTGTTAGAACTTAGATATGTTATATGTGGGAGCAAATGTAAAACTAGAATTTAAAAAAAATAGGATTACATTTAGAAATGAACATATTAGAGATACAAGACCATAAGAGAAATTGTTTTAGTTTGGACAATTCTTCTTGCTCTCGAAATATAGAAACATTTTGTTGTGAATTTAGATTAGCAATTGACATGTAATTTGAAGAAAATGGATTGGAGAAATGTACTGATCAAACTAGGATTCAATTCTCTCCTATGATCATAATAATCTGGGGTTGGATGGGAATGGATACTTGGAGATTTCAGGATAGATTATGGGGGGAAATTTGTTCCTCTTGATTGGTATTGTATTTCTGTATGCATCCAAATTATTTTTCTTTCTCAGCTATTAATCATTTGAAATCAACCTTTTGTAATGTAAAATAGACTGAAACTGTAAAAATGAAAATGCATAAGAGATTTTAAAATAAATTACAACATAATTATTAAATACAAAATAATAGGAAATAATGGAAAAATAAAATTATATATATATATATATATATATATATATATATATATATATATATATATATATATATATATATATATATATATCTGTTGTACAACCATTTCCATGTCTGTTATGCAGCTTGCTTCCTCTCAGAAAAACCATAACTTAATTCTTATGGTTGTTCTGCAAAAGATTTAAGAAAAATATATTATCTTTTGGTAAAATAAATATATAGGAAAGGTAAGATTAAACTTGTTGCTTTTTCTATCTAGTTCATGTTTTAGAAATATTTATTTCTTTAATTTTGTTATTTTTATAGTTCATATTAATTTCATATTAGTAAGATGATTCAATTATTTTACATAATGATAGGATTATATTTCTTTTATTAAGTGGTTTTATATATATAAATACAAATTGTCATATTGCTTTTATAATATGTGTTATAATAAATAGATTGTTTTGAATGATAATCTTTCTTCCTTTGATTTATTATTATTTTTCATTAAATTTTTTTAAAAGAAAATCTACCTTCAAAATTGTAAATCAAACAAAAATATATTCTATATATTATTTAATAATATATACTTGCTTTGTGGGTTGGATAAAAGCAATTACTTGATTTATTTGATGAAACTATTTTTTTGGATAAATCTCTTTATTTAGGGATAAGGGTAATATGAACCAATTTAGTTTACATATAGTTAGCATATTTTTAAGTATTATTATAAATTAAATCAATATTAGGGATGTGATATATTTTATTTCCCTATTATTGAGGGATTGTGATATATATTAAAGTTTTTATTTTATTTTATTATTAGGGATGTGATATTTTAAAGTTTTATATATATTGAACATTTATTTTATTTTATTTATGAGAAATTAAATCCTATTATTTAGGGATGTACTATAATTTAATTATTTCATTAATGAGGAAGAAATCCTTAATAAATGGCATGTTGTTTTAAATTGTTGAAATTAGATATGATTTAATTATTAGGTGTGGATATTAATATTTTAATTGTAAAATTTAAATACTAGGGTATTAAATAATATTCAATGGGGAGTTATCTAAGATATTTAATTACCAAGTTAGTTAAGTAATTAGTATAATGTGACTTCAAAATTATAGTGTTTATATTTTTTAGTAATTGGTTTGGAATTATGCTCATACATTTAAAGGATGGTAGAAATACTGACATATGGATTATTTCATGGCTCTAGTTTAGTGTGGATTGTGACCTTGTTATGAGGTAATTGGTTAGTAACTAATATGCACTACTATTATTATCAATTTAGTGAATTGAGAAATTGATTTTGGTACTTGGCATACTATTATCTAACCCCTTAGGATATTTGGCATATTAAATGCTTACAACCATAATTGAAAAGTGCAATATTGATAATGGTTATAGAACTAAGAGTGTGGGATGAATTGTAAATATGAATCTAAGATTAAGAGATTTGTATGATACCATCATATGGTTGCAAGTTCCAGTCCTAAACTACGAAGTCTTTGTGCTCCACATATGTAGGCAAGGCCATCATGAGCCCTCGAGACATTAGGTTGGCCCCTTAGGGCCTTAGGCTTTTCATTTGATGTAATTGACACTTGTATCATGTCATTAATAAGGACTAATATTTCAGTAGATGTGCAGTTTGAGATGTATAAGCCATGCAGGACTCTAGAGTTAAGGAGATACCTTTCCACTTGGCGAATAGCTGGCTATCTGCCAGTATTGGTAAAGGTGTATAAATGTGCATAAACTTATTGAAATATTTGTATCTTACATTTCATTTTTGATGAATGTTGATATACTCTGATTATTGACTTGAGGTTTACTAAGATAAATTTTGTAAATTGATATCTTATCATCCTGTTGAGTTCATTAATGTTATTTTCTTGGTAAGCATTAATAATTGTGCATGTGTGTTTTTAGTACAACCCATGGCTGTTAGTTGATCATGTTAGTAATTAGTAATGTTATCATGTAGTTAAACATATATTGAATGTGTTATGTATGTTATTGAATATTGCTTAATTACAATAATGCAGTCATGCTATCTCTAGAGATGTTAGCTAACTTGATCAATCTGACTAAATTATATTTGTTACCATTATTTTTCTATTTTAAAAAAATAATCCACCTTTTTATTGCTTTAGTTGACTTATCTCTAGGGTTGCATGGCCGGGCATTACAATCCTGTGTTTAGTTTGGTTAGTGGGTTGAAGTTGTGATAAAACCTTTGTTTTTCCTTCATGCAAACTTCTAGTTTAAAAATTTTCATGTAAATCACTTATGTATTGCATTATTTCAGTCAGATTGTGAGATTTAATGTTCTTGAGGGCTGATTGTGAGTCAAGATAAAATTCTGGTAACATATCCTTAGGGTTTAGAATTTAATTTTTAGTTATCTTCTTAACCCTTTCCTCATAAAGTCTTTTAGATTAGGTGATTTACTAGGGGAACTAGCCTGTTCTTGAGGTTCACTCCAAATTTTAGGCAACCCACAAGCCTAGGAGTGTTCCCATGTGTCAATAGATAGCTAAGTCAATAGCTTAGTCTGGGTGCATATATGATTGATAACAATCATATCAGGATGAAGTATTGTGTGATATTATGCCTATGGATGTTTGTCATATCTTGCTGGGTAGACCTTGGTACTATGATAGGAAAGCTATACATGATGGGAGAAAGAATAGATATACTATAACATCAAAATGGAAGAGAATTACTTTGATTCCTTTGGAAGATGGTCCTAAGAGTGAAGTATGCAAGAATACTAGAATATGTTTGGTAGATGGAAGTGTTGATAACTGAGAGGGGGGGGGGTGAATCAGTTATCCTAATTATTTCCCTTTTTGAACTTTCTTATTAATTAATGCTGCATTGAATTAAACACAAAAACATTACCATGAAATAAGAAACACATGACACAGTATTTTTGACGTGGAAACCCTGTTAAGGGAGAAAACCACGGGGTGATTAACCCAAAAATTATTCTCTATTAGAAGAATAGGAAATTACAAAATGGCACTTGCCAATTAGGGCTCACTGCCCGAGCACACTGCTCACAAAGAGGCCCACTGCCTACAAGGAGACACACTGTCTACAAAGTGATAAGAATCACAGTCTTGAACTGATTGGAAGCATCTGCATATGCTAGAGTTCAGTTCTGGTTAGGCTCAGTACACTGATCTGCTGCACTTCATCTTTCCTCTGTTCTTTATTCTGCTATCCTTTCACATACCGGATCTTTCTTGCTATTTCTGCTCTGTTCTGCACTTATTCACATATTCCTACACACAATCACAACCTTCACAACTAAATCTATCCTCTATATATATCCGCACAAGTAATTTCATCACTTTTCTAGTCGGCATCTGGAACAGTCTAGTTTCTTACAAACTCTGTTCTGTCGGCTGAATCCTTGCTCACCAAGCAATGCGGATCAAGCATATACTTGTAGATATCATTAATCATGTCGGCCAAACATGATTCATGCCTTCACAACTTTTATCATCAACAGTAACACATCCGGAAAGTAGTCTGATACTCTGTCAGTCAGTTCTTCCTCTGTTTTCACTGTCTCTTAGGAATCCGGTACTCAACTATTCATATATTTTTCCTTGTCCATCACCGGAGGCTAAATCCTTGGAATATACCACTCAAGGTAGTCCTCTTGACTTCCCCAAATCTGCACTGCACCAAGACACTTCCTCTGAGAGATCCGGACCAATCTGTCAGACCTTGCCACATGCTCTGTTCTTGTTCACCGGACCACAACAATCTTCATTCTGACTTCCGGTAGAGACACACCATGACTTGCGGATATGTGGGATGACCTTTGTTGCCATCAATGACAACAATCATGAATCCATATAGTGTCTCTTGCCAACAATCTCCCCCTTTGGCATTGATGGCAACACTTAGTGAAAAATGACTAAGTGTTTACACTATGCTCCCCCTTTGCTGATGCTCTGTCTTTATATACAATTTCTAGAACTCCCCTTTAGTTGGATTCCTCATTTTTCACTACTCCTCACTCCCCCTTTGACATCAATGGCAAAGGGTACGGTCCGTACACCAAAATTTTCAAAAATTTTCTATACATAGCCGCATATTTACATACTCACATATACTGAAGAATGTCTACAAAGGATGTCTTCAATTGGATCAGTTCTGTAGCCCAACTTAGCTTCATTCTTTCCAAAATTGAGATGTGACCACTCAACAAAAATGCAAAAGCTTCTGCCCTCTTGAGATCTGTCAGATCATTTGTTTGGGCGGTGGTCTGAGCATCACTGATGGCCTCATGCATAGTTTCTAACTTAGGGATTATAATCCTTCTAAGTTCTCCCATCCGGTTAGTGATATTCTTCCTTTCCTTCTCAAGATTCTTTATTGCATTCAAGACTGCAATAGTCTGACATTCTTGATTTATTATGGAGGAAGAGAGAAGATCAAAACTTTGAGATAAACTTTGTAGCTTGTCCTATTCCTCTTTTATTTTCTTATCAATTGTTGTTGTTGCCTTTGACCAGGATATACAAAATTTGTAAATGTCACCGCCATCCTTAAGAGCATTTTCTAAGCTCTTTATTCCAATACTCATAATTCTCCTATCTTTAGAGATTAATCCTAATACTTCTGAAAATCTTTTATCCAAAAATTCCTTTCGGACCTTTTCTTCAGCAGATTTTTCTAGAGATTCAAAATGTGTACTAACACTGCTGACTAAGGTTTTGAGATTACCGGAAGAGGAGGCTGTGGGATCCTTTTGAAAAGATGGCATGATCTTTTCTAGCACTCTAGATGCTACCTCCATAAGCTCACAGTCTTCCATGTGAGATTTCAGCAGCTTCTCTTTGACTTTCTCATTTGCAAACGAGGCTATTTTCATTGTTTGCACCGGTGACAAAGAGTCAAAATCTAATGGTCCTTTTAGCAGGTCCGGTTCATCAATTTCTATAGTGGCTTTTGTCAGGAATTCTTGAACAGTTTGTGCAGTGTCTCTTACCGGAGATAGATGTTTCTTCTCTTCTGTAGTTTTGTCCTTTTGAATCTTTTCTCCTTCCTTACTCTTACTACTTTCAGTCATGGTTTTCTCTGTTGGAGTGCTGTTAACCTCTTTTTCTTTAACTGCTGCTTCTTTTCTCCTGTAGTTTCTCTTCTTCTTGGGATCCGGAGACTGTAGGGGAAACCGGAGGAGAGATGTTAGTCTGTTCAAGGCCCACTTCTTCTGGAGCAGATGATTCCAAATCCGCAGCTGTTTCTACACCTAAGTCCTCTACAACAGGAAGATTGAACCTTTTGAAGGCCTTCCGGAGGATCTCTTCTGTCTCTTTGGCCACTTTGTCAGTCTCACCAAGCATGAGTTGATTCATCCTAGCTTTACTTCTAAACTCATCTTTGCAGTCTTTGAAGATTATGTTCATTGTCTTGGGATCAATTTGAGGATATAGCTGAATAGCTATCTGCTCCCGGATCTCAAGATCTTTTGCATGAGCATTATTCTTTCTTATTTCTAATTCCTTTTCTAGGCTTTTAGGAATAAGAGATATGATCTCAATGAAAGCCTTATTGTATATGTTCAGATATTTGATTGTGGCTTCCTGCAGAATCTTTTGGTCAGCCTCATTGTAGTCATCATAAAATTCAGTCATTGGTTGAAGGTTTCCATCCACCGTAACCGACTTGATTACACTCTCTAGAGACATAGTGGGCTTTTCAACAGATACCTCTGCCATTTCATCCTTGTCTTGGCCTGTGGAGGGTTTGCCGGATCCTTTCTTCTTCTGCTTCTTTATTTCTTTTACTCCCTCATCTGACTCTGTTTCCTCTTCATCCTTTTGACTTTCATAAGCCCTTGTGGCTTTTGTCTTAGATCTTTTACCGGATGCCTGGACTTCCAGTTTTGAGCTTTTGGTTGTGGGAGGTGCAAATCTTTTTGATGATCTGGTCCGGGTGGAAGTTTCAACCGGAACACTTTCTTTACTTTTCTTTTCTTCCTCAGCCTTCCTCCTCTTTTCCCGGCTGGCATCAAGTGCCTCTTTTGAGATGCCTAGGCCTTGAGCAATATGCTCTACTTCTTTTCTCACCTTTCTCTTTATCTCAGGTTCCCTGAGTTCTACATGGATCTTTACACTCAGCTCCTCAAAGGTTCCAAACCTTTCTGCGTTTGGATCTTTGGGCTGACTTAGCATGTGTTGAACATGCAGCTCCACTATCTGTTCATCCACTTCATACCCCATGGGCATGATCCAGACAGTCCTTGGCTCCACTGCCTCCATTAGGCACTGATCAGTGTCCACCATAAAGCACACTGAGTCTTTGTATTTTTCAACAAGAGACTGGGGAATTCTTTCTCTTGTTTGCATCATACTTTGGAAGTTTTTGAAGTATCCCCATAGGGCTGTATTTCTTTCTTTGGCATCCCCAAGCCCATGTAGATAGTCTCTTATTTGGACTGCAACAGGTTTGTCATTCTGCCATACCCATCCACTTGATCCGGGCAGCTCATTCATGAAGTAGAAGAATAGACATACAAAAAGAGTACCATACTTAAAGGAATTCTTCTTGTCCTTCTTGATTTTTTGTATATTTTCCATTAATTGGCTTAAGAGCAGTTCGCAGAGATCATATTCTACATTCTTCCTTAGCATCTCATAGGCAGTATATACTGCAGTTCCGGATACAGAATTCTCCCTGCTGGAGTGATAGATCTTGTATCCTATTATCATGGACACATACTTGATATCTGGATCAGAAATATCTTCAATGGTCATTGCCCTCTTATCAAATTTTGATCCGGTGGCCTCAGTTACAATGTTATTTTTGATAGATTTGAGGATAGGTATCCCTCCGGAAGAGTATAGACCAGTTACTGCTCTAATTGCCTCTTTTGTGATCTTACAGGGTCTATCCAGCCATAGGAAGTTGTCATGCATCCTGCTCAGTACATACCGGACCCATTCATCTTCTTCAAAGCAGGGGAAATGAATAAATTGCTCAAATTGTTTCTTCTGGATATCCTTATACTCTGGTTTAAGCTCAAAAGCATTGCCTATCAGTTGCTTGTGATAGAGATCTCTCAATTTGAATTCCCCAAATTCCTCAATGCTTGCATGTATGTAAACCCTAATGACTTCTGTATGTAAAACTCTGTGAGGAACACTGGAAAATGCTCCTAAGGGATCTACCTCCAATGACTTGTATGGATGTTTCTTAAATTCAGGTCGGGGCCTATCTGAGATTTTCACTATATTTGGAGTAGCCATTTCTTCAAACATTTGCAGTGAGATAATGAAAACGGAGAATACCTTATGCGCCTTCGGTTTGCACGGAGTGGTTGGATTGATTTCTTTATGCAATGACTTCAGCAGGAGATCTTTGGTGTGCTTGATGAATCTTGTTGCAGAGCTCCACTTTTCGCTTCTTCTTGAGTGCAGAATGAGCAAATGCTTTTTGAGAAATCCCTTATATTGCTCCACAAACCCTAATATCTGATGGCAATAAATGCTCAACCTATATTATTCCAGTTTGCCTTATCTGGATAGCTTGGAGTATCCCGGATCAGTCCTGATCTGTGAACATCATCCGGATCTTTCAATCATGAATAAATCAAGGTGACACATTACAAGAACATCCCAAACACTTTGTCCAATCCGCAGAATAAGACAATGCACTTCCGGATCTCTCCGGACCTTTTTGTAATCCTCTGTCATACTGGAGCATCTCCTGGAATAGGTCTTACTTGATTGATCACAGCTTCTTCATAACTCCATGCGGACCTCTGAAATCTTATCTGGATCATCTCAAGACTTATATCTTTAAACCCTTTACTCTGCATCTTGTGCCACATCCGGTACCACTTGATTGGCTGGGGGAACAGGATTTTCTTTGAGTCTCCCCCTGAGCCAGAGCTCACTTTTTAATTTCTGGAAGAATTATCAGCACCAGAGTCTGGTGCGGATCCAACCTCTACATTCTCTGAACTTTTCTTCACCCAAATCTTGCTCATCTAATTCCTAATTTCATCCGCATTCATCTTTTGTTTACCCTTGTCTTGATTCTGATTATACACCGGACCTCTTTTGTTCTGATTCTTGCTTCTACAGACTTTAGCATTATGACCGGACCTATTACAGATTTGGCAAATAACATTTCTTTGCATATTTGACTGATAACCTCTTGATTTGCATTGATTAGCCATATGACCTACTCTATTGCATGTAAAGCATCTACCTTTGAATGAATTGTTTACTTGCATATTTCTGCATTCATGGGATTTGTGTCCATACCTTTTGCAGTTAAAGCACTGTCCGAAGAAGGATGAATTAATCTGATTCATTCTCTTTTTGCACTGATTAGCTTTGTGACCAAAGTGGTTGCAGCTGTGGCAGTATCCATTGAAAGATGGATATCTTTGAGCATTGGGCTGTCTTACCGGAGGTCTTCTAGGTCTATTCCTTGGATTTTCTCATCCAAAATTCTTTTGACCAGATCCGGAGCTTTCTCCTTTCTCATATCCCAAACCATACTTGTCATCTATCCTCTTTTGACTTCCAAGAAGAACTTCAAGTTGAGCAGAACTTATCTTAAATTTCTCTTTATATTCATTTGCTGTTTGAAGGTCTCTTTTGAGAGAGGCAATTTGATCCTCAAGTTTTTCTTCATTATCTTTGGCATCTTCAAGATCAGATTCAAGATGTCTGATAATCCTATCCATCTGGTGGCATTCTTCTGATTTTTCTTTAAGAGATTGTCTTAGATTGTCTTCAGCTTTTCTTTTTTCTTCAATCTCTTGAGTAAACTTTATAGTTCCTGATTCCATTTCATGTCTTAACATAATGACTTCTTTTGATAACTTTTCACATAACCTGGTTTGCTCAGTCAATTCTTCATTTGTATTGCTTTCTTCACTTTGTCTTGCCAATTGTTGGAGCAGCTCCTTTCTCTTTTTCATAGAGAGACTTAATTTGTCTTTTAATTCTCTCATGAATTCATCAGCCTGTTTGAGTCTTTCCTTTAATTCATTGACTTCAGAATTTGACTGTTCAAGATCCTCAAGGGAAGTCTTGAGTTGCTCCCTTAAACCATATGCCTCCATTTGAACTCCCAGATCTTCCTCAAGATGTTAGGCTCTATTAGGAGGAACTTAGCTCTGATACCAATTGTTGATAACTGAGAGGGGGGTGAATCAGTTATCCTAATTATTTCCCTTTTTGAACTTTCTTATTAATTAATGCTGCATTGAATTAAACACAAAAACATTACCATGAAATAAGAAACACATGACACATTATTTTTGACGTGGAAACCCTGTTAAGGGAGAAAACCACGGGGTGATTAACCCAAAAATTATTCTCTGTTAGAAGAATAGGAAATTACAAAATGGCACTTGCCAATTAGGGCTCACTGCCCGAGCACACTGCTCACAAAGAGGCCCACTACCTACAAGGAGACACACTGTCTACAAAGTGATAAGAATCACAGTCTTGAACTGATTGGAAGCATCTGCATATGCTGGAGTTCAGTTCTGGTTAGGCTCAGTACACTGATCTGCTGCACTTCATCTTTCCTCTGTTCTTTATTCTGCTATCCTTTCACATACCGGATCTTTCTTGCTACTTCTGCTCTGTTCTGCACTTATTCGCATATCCCTACACACAATCACACCCTTCACAACTAAATCTATCCTCTATATATATCCGCACAAGTAATTTCATCACTTTTCTAGTCGGCATCCGGAACAGTCTAGTTTCTTACAAACTCTATTCTGTCGGCTGAATCCTTTCTCACCAAGCAATGCGGATCAAGCATATACTTGTAGATATCATTAATCATGTCGGCCAAACATGATTCATGCCTTCACAACTTTTATCATCAACAGTAACACATCCGGAAAGTAGTCTGATACTCTGTCAGTCAGTTCTTCCTTTGTTTTCACTGTCTCTCAGGAATCTGGTACTCAACTATTCATATCTTTTTCCTTGTCCATCACCGGAGGCTAAATCCTTGGAATATACCACTCAAGGTAGTCCTCTTGACTTCCCCAAATCTGCACTGCACCAAGACACTTCCTCTGAGAGATCCGGACCAATCTGTCGGACCTTGCCACATGCTCTGTTCTTGTTCACCGGACCACAACAATCTTCATTCTGACTTCCGGTAGAGACACACCATGACTTGCGGATATGTGGGATGACCTTTGTTGCCATCAATGACAACAATCATGAATCCATATAGTGTCTCTTGCCAATAGGAAGAAAATTTTTGGATGGTTTGAGACATGAGAATATGTGTTATGCTTTGATTCTTAAGAAGCCTGAAACATTGAAGAAAGAGACTGATGAAATACAACTGGAGGAAATAAATGAGTTGTTGACAAAGTACAAAGACATCATATCAGACAATGTACCTAAAGCATTACCACCAATCAGGAGTATCCGTCATCACATGGATCTTATACCAAGAGCAAGTTTGCGTAATAAAGCAACACACAGAATGACACCAGCAGAGAATGAAGAATTGAATAGAAAGATACAAGATTTGTTGAGGAAAGGTTTGATCAGAGAAAGTTTGAGTCCTTGTGCAGTACCTATAGTGTTAGCACCAAAAAAAGATGGAGAATGGAGAATGTGCACTGACTCTAGAGAAATCAACAAGATCATGTAGTTAAATATAGATTTCTTTTACGTAGGATGGATGATATCATGGATTGTTTGAGTGGAGCAAGATATTTCACAAAGATAGATTTGAAGAGTGGATACCATCAGATCATAATCGAAGAAGGAGATGAATGGAAAACTACTTTTAAGACAAATGAAGGATTGTATGAGTGGTTAGTGATGCCTTTTGGATTGACAAATGCACCTAGTACTTTCATGAGATTGATGAATGAATTTCTAAAGAAATTCTTGGGTAAGTTTGTTATTGTATATTTGGATGACATTTTGATTTTTAGTAAGACAAAAGAAGAACATTTACAGCACCTGAGACAAGTTTTGCAGAGAATAAGAGAGGAGAAATTGATAATAAACATTAAGAAGTGTAGTTTCATGAAGGAAGAATTGGTATATTTGGGATTTGTGATTTCTGTAGAAGGATTGAAGATGGATCCTAAGAAAGTAAGAGCAATTGTTGAATTGCCTACACCAGAGAGCATTGGAGAAGTGCGATCATTTCATGGATTACCTAGTTTCTACTAGAAGTTCATTAGAAATTTCAGTTCAGTTTGTAATCCTATGACAGAGACAATGAGAGCTGACAGAAAAGATTTCAAGTGGATATTAGAAGTAGACAAAAGTTTTGAATTGTTGACACAGAAGGTGGCAGAGCAACCTATTTTGGCATTACTAGATTTCAATAAGGTATTTCAAGTGGATTGTGATGCAAGTGGGAATGCAATTGGAGTAGTATTAAGTCAAGAATGTAGACATGTAGCATATTTCAGTTAGAAGTTGAATGATGCAAGGAGAAGATATTCAGTTTATGATCAAGAGTTCTATGCCATAATTCAAGCCTTGAAGAAGTGGAGACATTATTTGTTGCCTAAGGAGTTTCTATTGTATACAGATCATCAAGATTTGTAATATTTAAACAGTCAAGGAAAGTTGAATCAGAGACACATGAGATGGGTAGAGTTCATGTAGAGTTATACTTTTGCGTTGAAGCATAGGAGTGGTAAATAAAAAAAAGTTGCAGATGCACTAAGTAGGAGAAGGAACTTGTTGATAGAGATGAGAGTTGAAGTGATAGGATTTGATGAATTGAACATATATGAGGGAGACATTGATTTTGAAGAACCTTGGAAAGCATGTAAGGAACCAGTTGTGACAGATAGGAGTAAATGTTTGGATTATTTCATTCAGGAAGATATGTTGTTCAAAGGAAGTTAGTTATACATACCTAGAAGTTCAATGAGAGATAATTTGATCAAGGACAAACATAGTGGTGGATTAGCAGTACATTTTGGAATTGACAAGACAGTGGCTTTGGTGAGTGAAAACTACTTTTGGCCTCAGATACTTAAGGATCTTAGGAAATTTGTGCAGATTTGTAGAGTTTGTCAAGTAGCAAAAGGGAATAGTTAGAACACTAGATTGTATAAACCTTTGACAGTACCAGAGAGACCTTGGGAAGACATAAGTATCAGTTTTTTAATGGAATTGCCAAAGACAAAGAGAGGACATGAACCAATATTTGCAGTGGTGGACAAATTTTCAAAGATGGAAAATTTCATACCTTGTAAGAAGACAATTGATGCAATGCATGTAGTAGACCTATTTTTCAAGGAGATTGTGAGATTGCATGGATTACCTAAGAGCATAATTTTAGATAGAGACACTAGATTTTTGGATACTTTTGGAAGACACTTTGGAAGAAGATGATGATAGATTTGAAGTTTAGTTTAGCATTTCACCCACAGACTGATGGATAGACAGAGGTAGTGAATAGGAGTTTGGGAAACTTGTTGAGATGTTTCATTGGAGAGAAGACTAGAAGTTGGGATTTGATTCTTTCACAAGTAGAGTTTGCATACAACAATTCAGTAATAGGAGTACTAGAAGAACGCCTTTTGAGATTATTACTGGAGCACATCCTAGAGGAGTTGAAGAGTTGAGAGATATCAACATGGAAGAAAAGAGAAGTGAAGAAGCAAAAGAATTTGTAGAACATATGGTGACAGTGCATCATCAGGTGAAGAAGCATTTGGAAGAAATGAACCACAAATATGAGGACCAAGTACATGATAAGAGAAGACATAAGAAATTTGTAGTTGGAGATGAAGTGATGGTATATTTGAGAAAAGAAAGACTTCTAGTTGGGACATATAACAAGTTGAAGAAGTTTGGACCTTGCAAGATAATCAAGAAATTTGATTCAGGAAAAGTATATAAAGTTGAGTTACCTGAGACATTGGGTATATCATCTATTTTCAACATTGCAGACCTATATCGGTATCATGAAGCAGAGTTTAGTGACAACATTGAAGAAGACCTCAAGAAGTAGTTACCACAACAAGCACTGGAGCAAATTGAAGACATCTTGGATAGCAGAGTTGGACGTAGCACTAGAGGGAGACAATACAAAGAATACCTTGTGAAGTGGAAAGGCAGACTGGAAGAAGATTCATCATGAATTCCTTAGGTTGAGGTGGACCATCTTGGTTCTCCCACATCCTGAGCAAAGTGAGGGACTCACTTTTTCAATAACCCTAGATGTTTGATGCAGGAGCATCCCTGGTTCAAGAGCAATCTTGCATCAACCAAAAACATTTGCATTTTAGTTTGTTTGCAATTCAGTTTCTTTCTTTTCATTTTCTAGTTTAGTTTAGGTAGTTCAATTAGTACCAGTCTCAGTATTTTGGGCTGCACTTTACCGCAGTTGTATTTCAGATCTTACAGAGCTAGATTTAGCATCTAGACATGTTCATCTACATCATATCCAATTCTCAGAGCATTTGGATCAGTTATCGGAAAGATATCTCTATCAGAAGATCAACTATTTTCTCATAGTAGAGCACCCTGATAGTCTCAGACAATCAACTAAAAGGAGAAGACTTGTGGAGCATTCCTCAACTTGTGGATCCTAATGACACATCATTCAATGATCTATGGTTTGTTGCCAACCTTTCCCAAGATCCGCACATCATTCCATTCATTTGCGAAGGAGTTCTATTCATTTAGGTTTGACATATCTGTGTACACACATTACAACTCTTCATTGGAGTTTGTAATCCTCCTTGGATGATGTGAAGGAATCTTTTGTACTAGAGATGATATATATTGGTGTAATAGATACCTAGGAAAGTAGTTTAGAACCTAGAGATATTTGATAGTTTCTATTTTGTGCAGAGGGACTTCAAAGCTATATCTTGTGTATATTCTAATATTCTTTAATCAAGCCTATGACCCTAATTGTAAGCCCACATGATGCCAACCGATCTAATTTTGAATTCTTTGATATACTGAATGACTGAATCTAGATTTGTTTCATACCTTTGAGTTGTTTCCGTTGTGTTTACTCTTGTTCCACGGTTTGGATAGTTCATTATATGAACCCTCCTATTGTGACTACTCCACATGTAATATCTCCAATCTAATTTTTATTAAAACCCTAAAAAAATCTAAAAATTATTTTACATTAACAACATAACTATGCATCACAACACAGTAACTAGTGACTAGTTTGCACAATAGGAATTCTAAAATGTTGCAACACAACTCTAAACCACTCTTATTATTAATTTCTGATGAAAACACACATGTGCAGGTCTAATACATATAATTTATCCAGCAGCAAACTATCATAACAAATTTGTTTTTTCAGCCACAACCCATTATGCTAAAATGTTGAAATATATATAGAATAACTCACTACAAAGCCTCCAAAATCTTAGAATCACACCAAGACTTATATGGCTATAGAATGGCCTTGTCAATTATGTGTTATAGCAGCACACATAGAAAACCAAACCCCACACAACAGAAAATGTGAACAAAAAAATAAACAACACCTAAAACACGCTAAAATGTGAAGCAGAAGAATTGTAGAGCCAAATGGAAGAGGGATGTTTATCAAGCTTTTAAAGTATCATATTAAGAAAACATGGCTTACAGAATAGCTCTTTTGCAGAAGAGTTTTCCTGGTTCTTCTTCGAGATGGGCCGAGGGGCTTCAAGGGCAACGGCATTTTTCTCATTCTATTTTAAGAAAACCACTTTTGCAGGCCCATGGACGATAGCCTATAGGAAGGAAGGTGTGGTTCCATGATGGGTTACCAAGTAACAGAAACAATCTAATTTTTCCCAGAAAAGAAGCCGCCTTCACATTTAGGGCCCCTTTGGAGTCTCAGCGAGCTGCTTTTAAGGAATTTCAAGCTAGGAAAGCTGCCTTCAGAGATAGAGCCAGGGAAGGTATGCAAGGGATGGACTTTCAAAAGACGAGAGGACCCCATTTCCATCATTTCCATAGACATCAGGAAAAGGAAAGCTTTGTCCCGAAGGCAAAAAAGATTTGGGTTCTAGTTATAAAGAAAGTTACACGACGAAGTGAGCAAAAGGATATAGCCCTTACCCAGATGGAGGAAAAGCTCAGAGGTAAAATTCACTACGTGATGGAAACAGCTGTTATAGGCAAAGTGATGTCTCCTCATTTCTCAGTACATGATCTTATAGAGTAGCAGCATTCTAAGTGGGGGAACTTGGTTGATTTTTGTGAGTTGGGCAACGGCTTTTTTTGCTTTGTGTTCCCGGATAAGGAGGGGAGAAATAATATTCTTTCTCAGAAAATATGGAAGTTTAATCAAACAGTGATTTGCTGTCAAGAATGGCGCCCAAACTTCCATGTAGGGAAAGAACAAATCCCTTTGATCCCTCTTTGGGTCCATCTTCCGTATTTGCCGATGGAATATAGAGAAGTTGAAATACTGACATGCCTTGGCAACTCTCTGGGGGTGTGTCAGGAAGTGGACATCCCCAAAGTAAATCTAACTTCCTCTACCATGAGAATCTGAATCCTTATAGAGGCCAAGGAATTACTGCCCAAAAGACTCAAACTAGATTCCACTCAAGGGCCTTGGCTTCAAGAAATTTTACTACAAGATGGAGTAGACTCAGATGATCTTGACAGGCTCCAAGACTTTCTTTCTTTAGAAGCAAACCCGACCAAGCAAGGATGAGCCTTGGACTTACAGAGGGAAGTCCTCATCCCTGCCTCCCTGGTAGGCTTGGTGATAGAGGAACCTGATATGGGTAGTACGGATGCCGTTCTATTGGGTTCCCAATTCGAAAATGTCACAGTTCCCATCATGCTGAGTGAGTCTACAAAAGAACTACAGGTTGTGATTGGGAATATGGAGAGTAAAGACCAGCTTGTTAAGGCCAATTTACCTGCAGAGGCTGGAAATGAGGATCGAGACACCTTCTCAGAGGAGCCTGAACAAGCGGAGCCAACTTCTCAGGAAGGAGTTTGCCCCAATGCAGCTTCAAAGGAGACTCCCAAGCATGTTAATAGTTGCCTTTCCCCTTTTAGGGAGGAAGAAGATTTCCTGAATTGGGAAGAGGACACCCCTCTGAGAGAAATGAATCCTCTTACTCCGAAGGATAAGAATGTTCCTAAGGAGAGAGAAAATGATAAAAATGACTTCTCCATGGATTTGATTCAGGATAATGAAATGTTGAGAGAGCTCTTAGATCAGGTGGTAACAAAGGTGGCAACCAATGTGATGGAGGAGATTGTAGATGAGGTTCTTCAGGAAGATCTAGAGAAGGATGAGAATAGGCCGCTAGGCCTGATTCGCACAAGTATGAGCAGCCCATTGGCCAAAGATATTTCTACTCTGACCAGGAAAAGCACAAGACAGAAACAGGTGAGGATTAGCAAAGCCATGTCAAGTGGGTCAAACCTTCAGGTGTCTCGAAACTCAAGCAGGAGGCGAGTAAGCTACTCTCCTCAGGAGCTATGAAGATACTTACGTGGAATGTTAGGGGACTTAACGCCCCTAACAAAAGGAGCTTCATCAAATATCAAATTGATGAGGATAGAGCTGATATAATTCTATTACAGGAGACCAAACTGTCTCTAGAGTCATTTGATCTTTTTTCTAAGAGTTGGCGAGGTTGGAGTTTTGCAAAGGTGGATGCACGAGGAGCGTCAGGAGGTCTGGCTACAGGTTGGAGGGATCATATTCAAGCCTTGGATGTGGTGGAAAGGACTGATAATTTCCTAATAGGTAAGTTTCCTGCACTTATTAAGGGATCTGACTTGTGGATTGTGAATGTATATGCGCCTGTTGATCTATCCCATAAGAAACTAGTGTGGGATAACCTGTCTGCTTGGCTAAGGAAATTGAAATGAAGCCCCTTCATCTTAGGGGGTGATTTTAACTCCATAATAGAGGAGGAGGAAAAGCTAGGGGGTATTATGCACCCACCTAGATCTCAGAAGGACTTCAAGGACTTTATAAATAGTAATCTTCTGCTCAACTGCATTCCTAATAATGGTGCTTTTACCTGGACGAATAGAAGAAAAGGTTTTTTTTCAGATAGTAGAAAGGTTGGGCAGATTTCTCCTATCTCCTAAATGTTTTAATCTCCCAGTCAGCTTTGATGCAGAAATACGGCCCTTGACAGGGTCTGACCACTACCTAGTCAGGCTCTCAATAGGAGGACTTAAGCTTCCAAGCAAAAAGGCATTTAGGTTTCAGTCTATGTGGTTCAGAGACTCTTCCTTTATGGACAATATTCAAACCTGGTGGAAAAACATCCCGTTCGTGGAAGGTTCTCGCATGTTTCAGCTTGCAAGTAAATTAAATTCTTGAGACATAGGATTATGGTTTGGAATAAGAATCATTTTCGCAATATTTTTGCAGAAAAAGCTAGAGTACAGCAAGAGCTAAAAGGACTTGCAGATCTCATAATAAATAGAGGCATGGATCTTTTATCTTTTCAAAAGGAGAAGCTATTGAAAGCCGAGCTGGAAGAGATTTTGAAAAGGGAGGAAATCTTTTGGAGACAGCATTCTAAGGAGCTATGGCTCAAAGATGGTGACAAAGACACCTCCTTCTTCCATTTATCAACCAAAGTGAAAGCTGGTGCAATTTCTATTAAATCTATTCATCTGGGAAATGGTCAGACCTGGTCGGATCAATCAGACATCCTCACTGCAGCTCAAAATTTTTTTGCGGATCTCCTTACCAGTTCGATTTATCAACGGGATAAAGGTCTGCAGGTTTGTTCTTTCATTCCTAAGTTAATCAAAGAAAATCATAATAGGGAGCTTTTGAAACCTTTCACTTTAGATGAAGTGAAGTCTGCTGTGTTCTCCTTGGCGGGAGAGAAAGCGCCTGGCCCAAATGGATGGACGGGACTTTTCTTTCAAAAGTGTTGGGATACCATAGGAAGGGATGTCTTTTTGGCTATGGAAGAATCCAGAAAAGCTAAGAAGGTGCTCAAGGAATTCAAATCGACTTGTCTCATGTTTATCCCCAAATCAGGTTTCCCTCAGACTTTTGAAGACTTTAGGCCTATCTCGTTATGTAATTTCATTTATAAGATAATTTCAAAAGCTTTAGTGATCAGATTATCCCCCCTGATGAAGGAGTTGATCTCTAGTGAACAAGGGGGCTTTGTCCCAGGTAAAGAGACCATGGAGGGCGCCATTCTCACTCATGAAATATTGCATTCGGTGAATAAAGATAAGCAGAAAGCCATGATAGTGAAATTGGATATGTCCAAGGCTTATGACAGAGTGAATTGGAGCTTTCTCATTGATATCCTGTTGCAAATGGGTTTCTCCAAAGAAGTGGTTAGGTGGATCAATTCTTGCCTTTTAGGTTTTAGAGCTTCAGTGTTAATCAATGGACAGGAGTCTGGTTTCATTGAGCCTTCGCGAGGTTTAAAACAAGGTGATCCTCTTTCTCATTATCTTTTTATCATCATGTCTGAAGCCCTTACATGGTCCATAAAGGAAGCAAAGAGGAAGTCAGACTGGCAAGGCATTAAAATCAGAGGTATTCAAGAGCCCTACACTCATGCTTTGTTTGCTGATGACACAATCCTTTTTGGTCAAGCCTCGCTTCGCGAAGCCAGAGCAATGATGAACACAGTCCAATCTTACTGTTGTGCTTCAGGACAATTAGTGAACTTTAAGAAATCCATGGTTTTCTTTCAGAATGTCCCACTGCTTCTTCAAAAGCTGATTCAAGTCACCCTCAATCTTGAAACTCAGGTTCTTCCAGGAACTTACCTTGGTCTTCCCTTGTTCATGGGCAGACACAAAAATAATCTATGGGGTAAGGTGCTAAAGAACTTGAATTCTAAACTGGCCAAATGGAAAGGGTGGCATTTGTCCCTAGCAGGGAGAATAGTTTTGATAAAAGCAGTTTTATCTACAGTGCCAGTTTATATGATGTCAGCTTTCCACATTCCAAAAGGCATTATTGTTAAAATTGATGGCTTATGTAGGAAATTCCTTTGGCAGGGCTCTCAAGAAGAGAAGAAAATACATCTATTGGCCTAGGATAAGGTTTGTAAACCCAAGGCAGAAGGAGGATCTGGAATTCTGGACATTCAAGCTCAAAATCAAGCACTTGGGGCCAAATTGGCGTGGAGTATGTATTCTAAGCCAAATGCCATGTGGGTTAAGTTAATGAAAGCCAAGTACCTTGACTCGCTGGATAATGAGAGGATTTTCACAGTGCAAAATCCCCCTAAGGGGTCAGCTATTTGGAATTTCTTAGTAAGAAGTAGAGACCTTCTCCAACCTAATCTCTCGTGGATCATCCATAATGGTGAAAAGGCAGACTTCTAGTTTGATTCTTGGGGTGGGGGGGCACCGTTGTCTGGTTTTAATGAGCTTTCTGAGGCACAAATTTTTCTTCAATTAAATTGGGGCTTCAAAGTCAAGGATTACTGGCAGGTGTTAAGGGAGGGAACATCAGTTACAGTCGCCTGGAAAGGATTTCAGGATTGCAACTTCCCCAGCTATCAAAAAGCACTCCTCAGTTGACTTCTTGGTAAGAGGTTAGTGCTTGTCTCCAGCTTGGAGGATGAAGTGACATGGACTACAGCAGCTTCAGGGCGCTATTCAGTTAAGGAAGGTTATAAAATTGGTGTGCAGAAAGTTTTGTCAGATTGGCCCTCCAAGCTGTGCTGGGGAAAGTCAATTCTTCCTAGAGCCGGAGCCTTCACCTGGTGTGCACTTCACAATAAAATTCTCACAGGCGATCGCATCAGAAGACTGGGCTTGGGTTCCAATTTCCTCTGTGTGCTTTGTGGATGTGAGGAAGAATCTATAGATCATATTTTGCTTCAGTGCCCCTTTAGTAGAGTATGCTGGACCTGGTTCTGCAAGAAGTTAAAATGGACTAGTCCTATTTCCAAATCTTTATTCCTTATGTTCAAAAATTGGCCCCTTTTGTTCGGTAACTCTACATTAGCCTGCCTATGGGAATTGGGACCTTCCATGGTCATCTGGCATATATGGTGGGAAAGGAATCTGCGTATTTTTAGGAAGGAAGCAAGTTCCACATCTCAGGTCTGTGCCAAGCTCGAAGCTGCTCTTTCGGATCAGGTAGTGACCCACCTTAGATCCATTAACCCTTCCAAGTTGGTTTGGTCCGAATGGGATGAGGAAATCATATCATTTTGGCCTTCTATCAGATTTATGGGGCTTGGTTCTATCACAGGACCTGCTAAGATGGCCACATGTAGAGATCAGGTTAAATGGACGCCACCTTCTTCTCCTTTCTATAAGATTAATTTTGACGGGGCATGTCGTGGCAATCCTGGTCCCTCCGGAACGGGATGTGTCATTAGGGATTCAAATGGTGATCTGATTGCAGCTAAGGCAACCAAGTTACCCCCAGGCACTAACAATGAGGCAGAAGCATGGGCTCTGGTGCATGGACTCAATCTGGCTTTGGCAAAGGGTCTAAGAACCGTGTGGATAGAGGGGGGTTCCCTTATTGTTATAAACGCCATCAAAGGTAGAGGCTTTGACAATTGGAAGCTGAATTACATCCTCAGCCTGGCCAAATCTCTTCTGTCCAGACTTGATAATTTCATTATTTCCCACATACTACGTGAAGGTAACAGGGTGGTGGACTTCTTAGCCAATGTAGCATTGGACAATGAGAATGCACACGTTATCTTCCCCTCTGATGATCACCTCCTGACTAGTTGCTTGAACTCTATCTTATACGCTGACATGGAAGCTGAGTAAGCTTTGCGCCACTATCAGGCCTTAATCTCGACTGTCGACATGTAAGGTTGAGGTGTCCCTTCCCAAGCTACCGGTGTTGTTTTGCGTTAAGTAGGGGGACCGCCTCATTTATTTTTGCATTTACTGTGAGGGAAGGACGTCTGACACTCTGCAGGGATGTTGGATCAGGTTTTAATAGTGAGTTTGAGTGTATTTAGACAGTTCTAGTTTTCTCACTTGTCCTACCCGCATGAGAAAGATTATGAATCTGTCTTCATTGTATGTTCATTAATATCTTTTGCAGTGTCAGCCCTCCCTGGTTTGATATTATTCTTTGACGGCACAACGGCCTCTCCATCCTGATTGCTCCGTATTTTACAGGACACGTGGCTACCGCTTCTGGTTTTTCTATTAGCTGGCTGCGTACTTCCCTATCTTCATGTGTGGCTGAAGCAAACAATTTTATTATTCTTCGCCAGCCCTCAGTTTCATTTGGCTAGCTTTTCTCAGTCTCTGTCGCTCCAACTTCTTCCAAGGCTTGGTCTTCTGGCACTTGGTGATGGCGGATACGCGGCTAAACCAGAGGTTATTTTTTCCTTCTTTGGACTGGGAACCGAAGATAAGGGGACGCGTGAAGGCAATCAACTTTATGACTTTGATTGATTCAGATTGCACTCTTATTCAGTTTGCTGTCCGGAACATTGTGGGGCATGCCTGGATCAGGGGATATGAGGGTCGCGTCCTAAACTATTCAGATGTCACTTCGCAGCTCCTCTCCAACATAATGGATCTAGTGATGGATGGTGTCTATGTCCACTCTCTTGTGGCAGGTTTGTTCTTCAAGAACATTTATACGATGGAACGATGGGAGGTGGCAGTAGCTAATTATAAGATGGACCAAGGAGACGCCCTCATCGGTGGGATTTTTACCCTCACTTCCCTGCGGAATTCCCCTCCTCAGCAGGTGATTTATAGGGCAATGTAATCTAGTCTTAAATCTCTGTGTAGTACGGAATTGGATGATGCGCTTCGGTCCTATTGCTTTCTTTTCTCCAAGAAACGGTCCGAGCGAATCAAGGATGTTTTCACAGCAATTCACTTTCTCAGGATCCATGCTTTGGACCTGGCCCCGGGAATGCCTTTTTACGCATTGTCTGAGGTGGAGGAGGGTGGCCAGTCTGAGCCTTCTATGGAGATGGACGCACAAGCTCTACCGGCTACTCCACCAGCGGCGTGATGTCTCTCGTGGGGTTCGTGGTCTGTGTTCAGATGTTTTTGCTACTGGTGGTCCTGTGTTGGCTGCAGCGTGCTGCGGGGGTGGTGGGATTCCTTTTTTGTGGTTGGGAGTACATGGGTTGTTGGCGGTCTCCGTGTCTGTTCGTTTGGTGTCGGTGTGGGGGTGGCTCTGGCAGTTTCTTTGGCTGCGTCTAGCGTGGGTGGATGGCTGGTTTCATTTTTTCCGCTCTTACCTTGGTGGTGACTTCGGGTGCTGTGGGTTGTTTTCCTCAGTGTTTTCTCTTTGCCCGTCTGCGTAGTGGCGGCCTAAGTGGTGATGGAATGGGTGACTTTTTCTCATTCATTTTTCTTTTGTTAGTTTCTGTGATGGCTTGGGGTGTTTTTGGTTTTATTCCTCTGGACTGGGCTTCGGCCATGTTTTCTGTAATACTTTTATTATTTCTTAATATATGGGTGTTCACTCCCCTTTTTCTGGTTTAAAAAAAACACACTACGGAAGCACTGTACAAACTCCTACAACAACAGAAGAACAATGCACTACTAAATCTTGTCTGTACGAATGCAATCTTTGAGATAAGATTGCTTTATCAACCCAAGAACACTGCCCTCAGGTTGCTAGAAACTCATGTCCACTGGCCACAAGCTCTGTCTTCAATGGTTTCCCTACACAAAGTTGTGTCACACTTTTAGCCAACATTATATATTTTAATAGTTAAATTATTATTTATATTTTCCTTTCTATTTTTACTAAAAGTAGGTTATCAACACAAAACATTAGGTCAATTACCATGTCAAGGAAAAATAGTAAAACTTATAAAAAAATTTGAAAAACATATGATGCACTAGATAAAAGAATCTATATCAAGATGGTATAATTTTTTTTCTATTTTAGATAAATAGATAATATGAAAGTTGACATTGAATAGAAACAACTACATTTTAATACACACACATTTTATTAATTATTTATAAAAATATATTTATCAAAATTGGAAAAAAATATATCCATGCACTAAAGTTTCAAGTTTTAAATACACAAAAAAATTTAAGAAAAAAAATAAAATTTACTATACTAGTAAAAGCACCAAAGGTGCTATCAAATGGCCGATAGGCACAAATATTTATAGGCCTATCATCAAATAGTTTATATTTTTATTTTTATTGAAAGTCATTACATGTAGTTGTTGGTAGACAAGGCTATAAATACAATAAGAAATTCAATTATTTTTTTGCAAATAAAAATAATTGAGTGGTATTAAATGAATAAGCACATGAAATAAATCATAAATTGTGAATGAACTAAAAAAATTCTAAGCAATCAAGAGATTAGGTGAACCGTGCAGTACCTAAATAATGTAAGATAATAAAAATCCATGTTACTAATTTCCTATCAACCAAGCATTGCACAAAATAACTTTTACAAAACATATATGTATGAGGTGTGTATTTGAATCAACTATGTGTGAAGTGATTGAACTAACATTGTGTGAAGATTGTGCTTTAACTTTGGCATTCACTTTCTGTGTGTTTGTTCTTTGTTATATTTGAACTTGAGTGTTTACTTGTGTGTGATTGAACTAACTTTGTGCATGAAGCATGTTTAAAATTTGGCACATGTTCACTTTCTATGTGTGAATTTGGGCATTCACTTTATCTAGTATGTGTATTTGAACTTTACCATGTTTTATAAATTTGGCACCCACTTTATGAGTGTGTTCAAAGTTTGGAATACTTGAACTTAAGTTTTAATGCATTCTTGTACTAAATTTGTGTAAATGGATTATGTTTGAACACTGGCATATTCACTTTTTGTTTATGTAAATTGTGTGTGTGGAGGGGAAGTTAATTTAGGTATTCACTTTATGGTGTGTGTTTTTAAAAATAATTTTGGTATTCATTTTGTGTGGTATATGTGTTTGAACCAACTTTGGAATTTGTTGTGTATCTATGTGAACTTGAAAGACCTTTTACATTTAGTTTTTCTTTATTAATGAATGAGCTTAAGCTAACACATTTTGTGGAGTGAATGAACTTCAACTATCACATTTTGTGGAGTGTATGAACAAACTTTGATGTTCACTTTGTGTAGAATGCAATTGAAAGATTTGAAATTCTTTATTTTGTGTGTGTACAAATGAGCCTTGGATATCATTTTGTGTAGAGTGTATGAATGAACTTTGATGTTCACTTTATGTGGAATGTGCTTGAAAGAACTAACATTCCCTTTTTGTGTGTGTGCATGAATGAACTTTGGATATCATTTTGTGTGATGTATGAATAAACTTTGATTTTTACTTTTTGTGAAATGTGTCTACAAACAAACTTCAATGATGTTCATTGTGAATCTTTGTGTGTTTGAATAAATTTTGACTTTCATTGTGTGTGTGTGTGTGTTTGAATAAACTTTGACATTCATTGTGTGCATGTTTGAAAGTTAACTTTGCCATTCACTTCATGTGATGTGTGTGTGTGTGTGAAAGTTATTTAGTTTTGTCATTCAATTTGTGTGAAGTGTGAGCCTATGTATTTGAATGAAATTTGTCACACTCTGTGTGTGCATGCATGTGTCTATGAATGAGCTTTGGCACTCACTCTATGTTTGTACAAAAACACTGATATTCACTTTGTGTCAAGTGTATGTGTGTGTGAATTAACTATGGTTTTCATTGTTTGGGTGGGTAGGTTTGAAAGTTTGCTTTCGTATTCACTGTGTGTGCACATGTTTATGTGAGTGAACTTTGGTATTCAATTGATATGTGTAAGATGTGTATGAACTAACTTTCACATTCACTTTGATATATGTGAATTATTTGTGAACATTTCCCTTGATACACTTTCCAAAGTGGACCTAGATCAAGGGACTGTGAGGAAGGAACCCATTACATTGTTATTGATATAGTTTTAGTTTGGTAAATTATTTGTGAACATTTTCAAGGAGAATCGACTACATTTTTATAAACCATTCACTAACTCTAAATTTAATTTTTTTATGTATTTTTGACAATAATATTAAAGATTCAAATGCTTTAGATTCAAGGAGAATGTTTCGGTCCCAAACTTCACAATGTTTTAGTTCATTATGATCGTCTCCTTCTTTATTTGTAAAGACTCTGCATAATATTTTGAATTTCATTATTTTGAACTATGTCTTCCACCATTCTATTATTTCTTTATTTGTAAAGAGTTTGCATAATATTTTGAATCCTTGCACTCTTTTCAATATATAGACCCTTGTGTAACATTTGGAATACTTGCATTGAATGGATAAATGAATGGTTGTGTACTGCTCCCTTGCACATCATTCTTATAGATTATGCCATTTTTAGAACCAATGTTTGCTTTCTTCAATCGGTGTGCTAGAGTTAGGTCTTAAACTAGTCTAGGCTTATTGTACTTATGATTTAATTTATGCATTTTTAAGAGGTACAAAGGGTTTAGAGATAGGAAAATAATGATATTAGTAACTTACATGCATCATTTATGATTTTATATTTTTACATTGTGAAGATTTAATTTGTAGGAAGATTTGGTTTTCCACATAATTGATTTTCTATGACCTTAAAATGGTTTAATGGTGAGTAAGAAAGTTGTACTTTTACATCATATTCATATTATATATTTACAAATACTTTAAATCACTCCCTAAAATACAAATAACATTTTTCCAAACAAAATATTATTACTTTAATATTATATATTACCAATTTCACTGAGCAACATACAATTTATATAATTAAAATATTATTTTTAAAATCATAATGGTTTTAGCTTTTGTATTTGAATTTTAATAAGAAAAACATTTTAAGTCAAGAAAAGATTTATTTGGCCGATTGGCCATTCTATATGTGCACACATCTTGTAACTACGAAAAATTTCATTGTTCGTCATCCCAAAAAGATATTATTTTTTTCGTTGTCCCAAAAAAAAATATTCATCATGCTTCAATTTTAAAGCACATATCAAATTGCAAGATTTGAGGTGAGATGAAGGGGAGTGCGAACAAAAAACAAAAGAATCACCTTTAAGAATCGATCCAATGCCATCGAGGAAATTTTTTTTTCTTAAAAGGTATTTGAATCAGTTCTATTTTTCTAGCACAAAAACTAAATTCTGTTTGCTGCAATTTCATTAGCCACACAAAAACTAAAACCCCATTACTATCTTTTTAAATATGGCAAATGGTGGCTTCCCAGCGATGAAGAGAAAATGGTTATTGCTCCTGCTAGCCAGTTTTGTGGTCTTGTTCATTCTAATTATGGTAGCCATGGAGGAATTCATGGGCCCTGTTTACAAAAAAATTTCTCTGCGATGTTCAGGGTTCGAATCGATGGCATGCATGACAGTTATAAAAGGGCCTTGGGTAACCTCCCATTCTAGCATAAGTGATCGTAGGGACCTGTAGGCAGGGCCAAAAATGAAGAGGTTATTGTGTGCGTTTTACCATCCAAGAAATCATTATCTCCTACACTTGGACTGCCTTTCCTCTGATGAAGAGGGGGTTCATCTCGCTTTCTATGTACAGTCTATTACGGTTTTTAACATCATGGAGAATGTGAATGTTATGGAATTGGTAGCTAAATCTTGGTTTCAGATTTCCAATTCATGTTTTTTCTCAAGTATTTTTAGTCATTTTAGGATTGGGTTTAGGGTTTGACAAACTATTTTCTGTAGGGTTTGGTTTTGAAATCCTAAGATTTTGAGGTTGTAAATGATCTTATTTGTGTTTTGATACTTTATTAGAAGCGCCAAAGTTGTATTTTTTAATTAGTAAATTCCCCTTGTTCTTGCATTGGAGTACACCACACTCAGACTTGGGTGTAGTGGTTTACTCAATTAAACATTTAAATAACAAAAAAAATTAAACATTTAACATCACACTGGAAGCGCTGATGATTTGCCATTTGAACTAATCCCATTTGATGGCATTGGAATTTATTTTGCTTGCTTATCTTGTTATAATTTAGGTACAGTTCCAAGTGAACTGTCGAAAGCTGTCTGAGATCCTTTTTTGAAATTGATCTCTGATTCAATCAGATTTTTTAAGTAAAATACCTAGGATTTAAGAAATCTGTCTATTTTTCTTCTTCCTTAAATTCACTCTTTCATTAGCTATAGGCGCTTACTTACAAGCATCTTAATCAAAGGAAAAATTACTAGCACCTTTGCATTGTTTTAGTAAACACAAAAACTTAAAGTATGAATTTGGACATCTGTGTAGAACTTTTAACAATATCAAGACTTGCTTTGTAATTTAATGAATTTGATGCTCTGCTGAAGATATCTTACTAAAATGAATGTTGCATACAAATCATCCTAATTACTTTCCATTAACAGAAATTTTTGTCCATTTTAGTCAAAGATCTCTGAGCGGTTGAGAAATTGTTATATTTCTTCCTATGGTATTTAGAAGATTTTACTGGATTGATCTTTAATGTTGTAGATTGCCAATCTGAAAATTGCACTGGCAAAGAAGGAAGCAGAGGCTGAAGAGGTGCAAAGAACAAGAGATTCAAGGATTAGTCCACAAACACAGAGAATGCGGAATTGTGTCTCGCCCTTGCATTTACGGAGGTAGAGCATAGAAGATGTCCAAACACAGGTCAACTGCAGGTAGCCTATGGAAGATTTTGTGAATATAGAGGTATGTGATGGCAATTTTTATTTGATGATACTATCATTTGATTCTCCTTAAGTTTTCCCACCCAGGGATTCTTTTTTGAAGTTACTTAATAGAAAAGATGCATGCTGGATGAATGGTCTACAATTTTTTTAGGTTTGGGGCATTATGTCAGGAAGACAAAAGAGACCTATTTATGGCAGGGATATTCAACCAGAGGAGATAACTGATGTTAGTCCTATATGCGGAGAGGATTTAGGTGAAATGACGAAATTAGTATGTATACCATCTCCTGGCCTTCCATTACCTGGTCTACCATGTCCAGACGGACGATTAACAGTGTTGGACCATGGCAGTCACACCAAGAATAGAACTAATCATGATGTGTTTGAAGAACAAGATGTAAGAAATTGGCAGGACAAAGTACTGGTGAATAAACATATACCTATGCATGGTCCAATTTCACAAGATGATGTGTATGCATCTTGGGAAGCTCAAAGATAGGAGAAACAAGATAGCTCTGAGTTTTATTATCAAAGATGCTCTTGCAATTTGAGAAAGGTCTATCTAGACTGTGAAGAAGATGAGTCAGAAGTTGAACTTGACACAAGAAGCAAGGATGATTATCAAACAAGCGATTCCTCAGAAGCAGATCTTTTGTGGCAATTCAACACACCAAATGCTCTTGTAGTGGCATCAGTTGAACATGTCTGACGACCTAAGAAGCTAGAACAGAGGATAGAAAAGACTCCTGAGGGGAGGTAACTTAATATCAATCATCTCTTTTGTTCATTTGCTGATTTTTTCTTTGAAAGGAAGACACACATAATTAAACTACACAGGAATTTAAATTGCAAATTAGTGGTACTATGTTGGAAGGAACCAGAGAAAGAATACTTGGTTTCTGAGGGCATAATGAATAGAAGCATGTTTGCTACCTCTATTAATTGAAAATAATCCCTTAAATATCTTAACCATTTTGCAAGAGTCTAAGCCAAGCACAAACTCTTCCTAGAGCAATGAAGCAGGACCGTAAGATGTCGAATGCGAATAGACAATCACAAGGTCGAACTGGAAGGCAGGTGCCTTATGGTGTAATAGATGCGAAATGATCTTCAAATGGGGGAAAATCCAAGCTTGAACCCAGGAATGGTTCTAGTAAGTAGTCCATTACAGGCAATTCCAATCAGGTAATTCTTACAAATTTGAAAGATTCCAAGCCTATATTTCAAGCATCATGTTGTTAATTTGAAATAGGGAATGGGATTTGAAGATGTTTGCTCTGCATAATTTTCCTTCATTTATATTGTTCCTTGGTTACTAGATGATCATCAACCTAATGTTCTGCAAACATGTCTTTGCCAAGGCAAGTAGTTATACACATTGGAGTTCTTTCAAAGTCATCTGAAAGATGACAATAATGACCGTTGCTACTGTTGTTATTTTTTTTATGGCTATACTCCAGTTCTGTGAACTTGGTAGCTGTCTTTTTCTCTTCCGAGGATATCTATTATAGAATTTCTGAGTGTTGTAGAATATGATGGATAGCTAGAAGAGTAAGCAATAAATTCATTGCTTCTGTATGTCTTGTAATGTTGTATGGTGTGCATAATTAGAATGGAGGCATCCTTGCTGTTACATATTTTCCCATGCTATGAGATGGAGACCCCTCTGTATTGTTTTGAGATGTATTTATTGTAGAGTAATTAAATTCCTTCATGTATTCTTTCAGTTGGCCCAACATTTCTGTATCCATTTCAAGTTATATGATATGTGTAACTAAGCAATCCTGCTTCAGCAACATAGATTTCAATCATTAACCATTATTTCTCTTGCTACTTCTTTTGACAACTGTGGTCATGTGATTAGTATATGTGCGCAAAGCTTCTACCATTTTGAATGACTATTATTTGCACTTGATGTTTTTCTCTCTTCAAGGAGCATGTTGTAGTTGTAAAGGGTAACCGAGTGGATACAAGAGAAGCAATAAATGACATTGTTCTCCTGTGAGTAGCACAATTTTTATAAAAACCAAAATGGGCAATAAATATGATTGAAGAGTGTTATATTGTTTTATGTAGTGCATTGGATCAAGAACTGTTATCACTTCCTTATACTCTGAAGTTTTTGAAAAAAATGCTTACTTCAGATGTTTGCTTGAAGTCATTATGACATAACTCATATTTTACTTCTATCTTCAAAATGTTTACTATTTTTTTGGAATCCTGTATTCGCTTTTGCCCTGTTTATACGAGGGATCATAATAAAATTAATATACACAATTCTTTTCTTAAAGAGGAAGCTTGTGTTGTGATGGGAATGTTGACTATAGGTCTGAATCTTTTGATGATGCACAATACAAGTAAAGGTTGCCACCAGAAGATTTAAATATGTAGTTCAAATGTACAAGGAACCACAGAGATAAATAAGGGAATGTCCCAGTGAGTAGGACTACCTTAATACATAACATGTTCATGAACTTTATTCCAATGTTAAATCATAGAAGAGTATTTGTTAAGTTGCTATTCATATAACTTGAACAAGGTTTATTGTTGTCATATCATTTAGAACAAATTTAATATGAAATATTATTGGGTCTAGATCACCATTCGTAGGACATTTTTTTAAAGTAATTTCAATGAGGAGGCTTAACTGTTTTGTTTTTACATTTTTTTTAAGATGACAAAGATTAACTTTGACAATGTTTCATATCATACTTCATATTCATTTCAATGAGGATAACAAAATATGTTTTAAAATATGATTAATTCTATGTTGCATCATGTTGGCACCATCTATAGGTATGAGGTGGCCTCTACTCTATAAAATTCTATTAATTTGATGCTCTCTGTTCAAGATATGGTGTATAATTGAATGTGCAATAACAAGCATGGCTAAGCATTGAATAGTTGGGCGACCTCCTGTTCTAGTGTATGTGATCACAGGGACCTGCAGGCATGGGCCAAATATGAAGAGATTATTGTGTGCATTTTACCATCCAAGAAATCATTATCTCCTACACTTGGACCGCCTTGCCCCTGATGAAGAGGGGGTTCAGTTTGCTTTCTATGTATAGTCTGTTAGGGTTTTTAACATCATGGAAAATGTTAATGTTATGGACTTGGTAGCTAAATCTTGGTTTCTGTGTATTGGGTAAATGCAAGAAGTTGTGTCCACTTAAGGTGGAAGTTTCGGAGTTGAAAAAAATCTGAAATCGGTTAACTAAAAATGGGATCCTGTTTCTATAAAATGGGATCCCATTTTGGGTCGCGATCCCAAGCCTAAAATCCAAAACAGGATCTCATTCCTTAGCGGGATCCCGAACCTAGAACCACAAAATGGGATCTTGTTTCATAAAATGGGATCCCGTTTTGAAAAAGTATTATTTTTTTTTTTAAAGGGCAGAGACCCCATTTTTCCTAGCGACAAGCGACAGGCGACAGGTGATAGGTGACAGCTGAGAATAGGATCCTGAGTTGAGTCACCATCAAAACAATAGGTAAGTGGATTTTTCCACTTTTACAATTTAGCAATCAATCTTTTGAAGTTTCCCTTGTTTTTTTTTGTGTAAAAGACAATCAAAATTTAAATTGTAAACTGTTATTTAGGGTTTCTGTTTATGAAATGAATAGATGTTTTTTGACATTTTAGTTGTAAAATACAATTGAAATTTTGAAAGACTATATCATATAAAAGGATAGAATTTGAACAAACTGTCAAAATTTTGTTTAAATTTAAGAATTGAATAGCTATATTTAGACATTTTAGCTGTAAAATACAATTGAAATTTTGAAAATTCTGTATCATATGAAAGGAGAGATTTTGAACAAACTATCAAAATTTGATTTCAATTTGAGTGTTGAATAGTTGTATTTAGACATTTTAGCTGTAAAATACAATTGAAATTTTGAAACGAATATATCATATGAAAGGAGAGATTTTCAACAAACTGTCAAAAATTATATAGCATTGGGATGATATATATATTTGGTTTTTAAAGAATTTACTTATATCAATGTATACATCATTGTATTTTAAAGGCATTATTGAATAAGTAACTGTCATGTAAAACAATTACAACAAACCATAATAAAACCTTTATCACGTCCTTCATAATCAAACCTTTAGAGACAACCAACTAATCAAGAATTGAGAAGATGTTATAGTTTTTGTGATAGCCAACTAATCAAGAATGAAATCAAGCCAACAAATGTAACTTTAGAGACACTTGTAGCTATCCTCACTAGCTAGGTTATGCCCCTAGGATGAACATCGTGATGTTAATTGTGATACAAACCTAACCTCATTGGTAATGCTTCCCCTAATCTTAATGACATTGATGTAGGCCCCACTCATGATCCTTACGAAGATCTTGCCACCACTAACCTCTTTCATGATAGGTCACTATCCTCACCATCTCCTTAGACCTATAATACCTTGAGCTTATTGATTGGGACCAACACGACCCTTTATGATTTGATGTTTTCCAAAATGATGAAGCTATCATGAAACTTATGAAGTGTCAAGACCACATCCCCATTATAATCATAAGAAAGACTTTTCCACCATACTTAACACCTATGGTTATTTTGGAGAGAAAGAAGAACCCTTTAGTCCTAAGGCACCCTAGTAGGTAGAATAGCAACAAGATATAAGAAGAAACTTGTGATCGATTAAAATGATACAATAAAAATGGACACTTCCCAAGAGCTCCTCAATGAAAAACTTCACCTTCCATTAGATACCACTCATATACAAGATGACTCCCCTCTCCTTGTTGAGGATTCTATAGACATCAACCTGTGAATAGAAGAGGACCCTAAACTCTCTAAGAGAGTAGCTCCACTGGACCTTGACATCAAAGAAGGCATAACCATCACCCTGAAAGATTATGGTGATTTCTTCATGTGGTCTTATGGTGATATGCCTTGAGACTCCATCTTTAAAGTCATGCATCATCTTGTGGTTCACCTCAATGCCAAACCTATTCAATAAAAGCTACGTAAAATGTACCCCCAAGTAGCCCTCTTGGTCAAAGAAGAATTGTATAAACTCTTGGATGTGGGGTTCATTCAGACTATTACTTATTCTAAATGGGTCTCTAATGTGGTCTTAGTTAGCAAGAAAACTAAGGGAATTCATGTTTGCACTAACTTTTGAGACATCAAAAAAGGATACCCTAAAGATAACTTTTCTCTACCAAACATTGATATGATCGTGGATCTCATAGCCATATATATAAAATGTTATCATTAATCTAGATATAATATCCCTTGAAACATTTGAGTTAGACATGGAGACACCTAGATTATGGAGAGGTCTATGAAAGAAAACACCTCCTGTAGACTCAACACAAACTTATCCCTCAACCCTCTAAATTGTGACTTAAACATCATTTGATTACCCTGGAACACACTATAGAGAACTCTATACAAATTTGGCAAATGATATTTTCTCCTAAGAGAAATCTGTATATGTAGAAGCATCTACTACTACATTAGATTTGATATACTTCTTAAAAGGAAAGAGTTGGGACTAACAACTAAATAGAAAACAATAATTTTGCAAATAGGAAATAGGAAACAAAATCGAGCTAGAACCATCTTGACTAATTTATCTTTTTCTAGCTAGATTGAATCCCCACAATCACAAGTTAAAAACAAAGCATCAAATTCTTCATTAAATTTAAATCACAAATCATCAGAATATATTCATCTTCATACTCAGATTAGTCAGGTAAGCAACTAGTAACTTTAATCCTATCTCCATTATCAAATTTGGTTGCCATAGGCAACTTCACCAAATTTAGGTTTTCAGATCATATGGCATGCACAAGATATCCACCTCAAGGTAGTTAGACTCCAAGTCTAGTTATAGTCTTGCAGATGTTCATTATGGTTCTACCTAGGCGGTATGATAGTCCATTGGTTTCTATGACATCATTCAATAGCATAGATGCATCTGTTCTAATTCATTTCTTTTGTCCAAAATCGTTGTGACAATAAAAAAGAAGCAAGTATTGAACTCATAATCAATAGGAAACCCCTGGCCATAATAGGAGGTCTTGAATTTGGTAACAATGATTGTGAGTTCCTTGTAGAATATAATGAACCTTCTGAACAAGAGAACCTTGTAGACCATGATGCATATCTTGATTTAAAATTGAACATTATCGTCATGTGAATGCTTTTAGCCATCCTACAACCTCCTATCACCCTTCATCCTCTTATAGGGATATGGGCCACACAACCTCTCCAAGTTGACCATGCCAAACCCAAAGTCACAATCCTAAGAGGTTCCTAATTTCCTCCCAATGATCATGAGAACCTTGTAGATCATGATGCATATAGTTTGAACAAGACTATCAAGTTCCTTTGCAACAAGAACGTGCAAGTCCAAGTTACCCTTTTCACCAAGATTGAAAGTGTCCTTAAATCCTTATGTTACCTTTGACAAGGGGAACACCACTCTAGAATATGCATCTTATATGGGTATCCTTCATCATCATCCAATCGAATACCTATCAAAGAGCCTACTAGTCCTATCCCAACACCACCATGTAATCCCAATCCTAATTCATTGGTCCATCCACCTTCTAATCCATCAATCCCTTCATTGCCCTCACCACCACCTAATCCTAGACATTCACCCTTCATTGATATATATGTCTCTTTGATTATCTAGATAATGCAATTGAATCTCTAGAGGAGTCTTACATCTTAACAACAATTTCATTGTCCCTTTGTAGTTCATTGTCCCTCATGACAAGTCTGTTATTGGTTTAAGGCTATCTTAAAAGTCCATATAACAATCTAGAGGAATTTAATAACAATTAATGTTCAGTCCTTAATGGTCATGACAAAATTATACAAGATACTAAAGTTCACATTCAATGATTCCCTCTTTCCTATAGAAAATTTAACAAAATTGGAAAATTGGACCTAACTCCATAGAAAAATTAACAAAATTGAAACCTTGGACCTAACATATGATAACAAACCTTGAGAACAAATTTGAATTATGGTAGTCCTAATAGCCCTAGACTATTAAATTGATCTGTATATACTATTAAATTGATATATCTTTTCTCCCTCACTAGAAGAATCAAAATTTAGCTCTCAAATGAATATCCCTTGATTTTAATTTGAAAATTGCATGTATCTGTATGTTTAATTTAAATTTATTTCTGAAAGTGTAATTTCTTGGAACATATGTATATAATTTATAATTTTTGAACATGTACATTATATGTTTTTGATAATATAAGGCGGCTAAACAAGGGGCCGAACCCTTACAAAAAATAGAGAAGCTTGAAGGCAGCAAACATCAATAGTGCCTTAGTCCAGAAACAGCATATACAGCCATAACAAAATACCAGCAAAACCAGCAAAACTAGCCGCTAAGATGAAAGTCAAAAAACTGAGAAACAGAGTATCAATAGTATAACAACAAAGACGAAGGAGACAACAACTCTCCTTTCTAGACCATAGATTTAAAATATCATCCAATTTTTTAGCCAGATCATCACTGTTAGTATTAACAGTAACCCCCAGATTCTTTAGCACAGAGAGGTTGAGGAGTATAAAGGCCCTAAGCACAATGGAGAAATTCTGCTCCAGCTTCACAATGCGATCACACAGACCAGCAAGATCAGCCCCCAGACCATCATCAGTCTCCATAGCATCCTTAGCCTCTTCCACAAACATGGCATCCACTGTGTCAGCATTTCCAGCAAAGTCAGCAGCATCCTCCGTGGTAGCCCCTATATCATGCGTCTCCTGCTTGTCTTCATCATCACCAAAAATGTCCTGAATCTCCACATCCCTGTCGTCCTCTCCCTGGGTGGATTCATTCGAGCCGCTCTCAGAATAGTCAATGAGCTTTGCTGAAGGAGCTAGTTTGCTCGCAATACGCCCCAACCGTCGAACACCAGAGGAAAGCCCCTCCCTACAAATCTTCACTGAAGAATCCTTTCTCTGTCCCACCGGGGTCCTACTAAGGGTTTTGGGGGTCCCAACCACTGCCTTCCCAGTGCTCAAATCACTAGTAACCTTCCGCTTTTTACCCTTCTTAAAGGCAGTAGGGCCCAGGGTATCAACAGGATTTTCCGCAGGAGTGCAAGAAGAGACTTCAACAGTTTGGATAGGAATAGGGGAGGGCCCGGGTTCAGTGACATCAAGAATATTCTTAGGGTTTGAGGAGGGCTCCCTATCCCCACTATTAGTGGGAATGGTTTTGGAGGGTTCGAGGGCAAGATGATGATTATACAAATAGAGAATGAGGCCCTAGTGAAGAGGGATAGGCTTCATAGTAGTGTTTTTAGCCAATTTCGCCCGAACCCTAAGGACAGAATGCTCCAGGGAGGAAAGCAAATAAAACAGAAAACTAATTTTAGCATTGTGATAGAAATGATTTAACAGGGGGAGATGGTAGTTATAAAACCTGGTAAAGCGCCCTTCGAGGGTGAAGTACTTCATGAAGATAAAACACATAGCGTCCCACGGCTCCGGCAGCTTGGCTCTGTCAAAACTGCCCTAGTAAGGGACTAATTCTTTGCCAACCCCAAGGAAGAGCTGCTGACTGGAGTGGTCTGCAATTTTAGTTTTTCGTTGCAGCTTCAAGCCCCGAGTAGACATACTAGTGGCCAAAGCGATCACGCGTTTAGAAACTTCAAATCTGATTCCACCCACCAAAACCCATCTGTTCTGCCATGATTGCACAAATTGTTCAGAAAGAGCTTCATTAAATCCATTAAGCCTCTCCAAATAGGGGCTAATCCCGCCCTCTTTGCAGTAATGCCAAGCTACCAGATTGTCTTTGAATTCACAGCACAAGACGGGCTCAGTTCAAATTTTGTCTCCTCCCATAGCGGAATTACATCGCATGCCATAGAAACCCTCAGTCTCCTTAGCCATCTTAATAGGAGAATTACTAACATTAACAAGGCTAATAATAACATCGCACACAAACTCATAATAATGGGAAGCCTTACAAACCCCAATCTCATGCTTAACCATAATTACCCGGCACAGGCCATGATGATCCGGCCATCTGCTCACCTTATGAGAAAAATGAGCGGATTTGACAGTAGTGAAAGTATGAGAGGACTTGTACTTCAAAAGACACGTCAGCCCCCTCCCAAGGAGTTGACAGTATGAGCTGGCTTTCGAACACATCTGACTCATCCAGACCCGGCCATGTCTTTAAGAATGAGATTCCTAAGATTTAAAGGAAGATGATCAAATTGGCGTGAAACCCTACAATTTGAAAATCGCTGCCCAAGTTCAGCACAGGCGTCTGCAACTCCGTTACCCTCACAGTAAATATGAGAGATCTGCACATTAGTAATCCTCTGCAAGAGAAACTGAATATCCCTAATAATGTCTTTCAACTGAATGCCAACATTTGACACTTTAGTAACGGCATCAATAACCATTTTAGAATCTCCCTGAATCTCCAAATTCCTAATACTAAGTGATATGGCCAAGTTAAGCCCCCAAAGAAGAGCCATAGCTTCCGCATAGTTATTGCTGTGACAGCCCAGACCTCCTGCATAGACAACAAACATCCTCCCTTCATCATCTCGGATGATCCCGCCCCCGCTAGCAGTACCATCAAGCTTAGAAGCCCCATCAAAATTGAGCTTCATCCAGTTAGAAATCAGAGGCTTCCATCTAGTGTTGAGTCTCTGTAATAATTTAGTATTGTTATAAGCAGGAATATGATTGAGAATGCTCCAGTTTACCGTAATATGTTCTTCGTCCTAGGTCAGAGGTTTCACTGCAGTGCGGATATGGGCCGTAGTGACACTCTCCAAGAGAGTCTTCATGAAAGTATGAGAGACCTAAGAGGCATCTCTAGCAGTATCCCTAAAAATTTGATGGTTGCGCTCTTTCCACAAAGTCCAGCTCATGCACGACAGAGTTTGGTTCCATAACTCAACAAGCTAGGGATGGGAGAAGGGAGGATACCAATTGTTAATAACTTCCTGAATATCAGAATTGCAAGCCCACTGAATACCAAAATTACTAAGGATGAGGCTCCAAATATCCCTAGCAAATTCACAGTGGAAGAATAAATGAGAAACTATTTCCTCCTTTTCACAGCATAGACAGCATCTGTTGGCCAGAGTGAAATCTCTCTTCTGCAAATTATCTTGGGTCAGAATTTTGTTATGAACAGAGGCCCACCAGAACATGTTAATTTTTGGGATCAGTTTTGATTCCACACTTTTCTCCATATATACTTTTTATGAATCTCAGGGACTAATAAGTGATAGGCAGACTTAACAGAGAATTGGCCATTCTTATCTGGCCACCAAAATTGCTCATCTTCATGAGGGAAGAGAGGAATTTTGACTTCCTAGATCAACTTTTGAACCATCTAAGCTTTAGGGGTGAGATCAGGGCAATGGGGACAGCAATCCAACAAAGTTTTCCAGCTCCTGTGACCATTATTGGTTGACATATAATCACTGACCTTATTACCAAAGAACTGAGTAGCAATGCCAGCAATCTCACCCAAATCCTTCTGAGAGATGAGAGCCTTATCTTTTAGCCAAATATCAGTCCAAAACTTGATACCCATACCATTACCCAACTTCCATCTGATCCCTTGCATGAGCAGATTTCTAAATTTCAACATTTTGTTCCAGATGACCGATCCCTTAGGAAGACCTTCATGCTGGAGGAAGTTAGACCAATCAGTGTCATGCAAATATTTGGCTCGCATGATGTCTCCCCAATCTTTATGATGATAAATTAGGTTCCAATTAATTTTAGAGAGCAGGGCTTTATTCATAGTCCGTATAGTTCTAATATTGAGACCTCCATGGGATTTAGGAAGACACACTTTATCCCAGCTGATCAAGGACATCCACTGTTTATCTTCAGCTCCCGTCCATAAAAATTTTCTTTGAATCTGTTCCAACTTGGCAGCAAAAGAAGTAGGAATTTTAAAAAGAGAGAGGAAATAGGTGGGTATACCTTGCAAGGAGGCCCGAAGAAGCTGCAATTTACCAGCACTACTGAGGACTTTTCCTTTCCAACCAATCAGTTTCCATTGAGTTCTTTCCAAAAGGTTATTCTAGAAGTTTGGAGAAACTTTTTTAACCATAAAGGGGAGACCCAGATAGACAACAGGAAGAATATCTTCAGCACAATCTAGAATATGTATGATTTTTTGCCAGAGAGTAGTGGGAGTATTGAAAAAATACACATTACTCTTTTGGAAATTGATGTTTTGCCCAGAGGCAATGGCATAAAGGTTTAAAATATTCTTCTATCTCTGGGCTTCAATCACCAAAGAGATGCCAAAAAGAAGGGTATCATCAACAAATTGCTGCACAGACATAGGGGCAAGGGAGGAAGTAGGGTTAATGCCCACAAGATGCTTAGAGACCACATTAGCTTGAATGAATCTCCCAAGAGCCTCAGCCATGATGATAAACAAGTAAGGAGAAAGGGGATCCCCCTACCGGAGTCCACGCGAGGAGGAGAAGAAACCCCTAGGAATCCCATTAACCAAGATAGAAAATTTGGTAGAAGAGACAGCCGTCCAGATGAGGAGATGAATTTTGCCATTAAACCCAAATTTTCTAAGAACTTGAAATAGAAAATCCCATGAGACCCTATCATAGGCTTTAGAGATATCCAACTGAAGGGTCATACCTGGAATTCTGCTCTTCTCCATGGAATGAATAGTTTCATGGGTGGAGATCATAGCATCCAAAATTTGATGTCCTGGGATGAAACCTTTTTGAGAAGGAGAGATAATTTTATCAAGAAAAGGTTGAAGTCTCATGACAAGGGCTTTGGTGCAAAGCTTATAGACAGTATTACATAGGCTAATAGGTCTAAAATTAGAAAGGTTGGTGGGTTTCAACTTTTTAGGGACAAGGACAATAAAGGTGTTATTAAGCTACTTTAAGATCTTACCAGTTTTGAAAAAATCACGAACCACAGCCGTGAGGTCAACCCCCACAATATCCCAATACTCCTAAAAAAAGATAGGAGGGAAGCCATCCAGACCCAGAGGTTTAAAGGGACCCATAGAGAATAAAACAACACGAACCTCCTCCTCATAAATAGGCCTCAGCATTTCTAGATTATCTTCCTCAGTTATGAGACAGGGGATATTGTCAATAAACTGCTTAGTAGCCTTGTCATTATCATCACCAGTGGCTTGTTCTGTCAACAAGTTCTAAAAAAATAATACAGCTTTTTCCCCAATCTCATTGTCCTCAGTGATAACATCACCATTGTCCAAGCATAGTTTTGTGATGGAGTTAGCCTTCCTATGTTTCATAGCAGAAATATGGAAAAAAGAAGTATTACGATCTCCCTCCTTTAGCCACTGAACCCTGGATTTTTGCTTCCAAAAAACCTCTTCACGGCCCATAAGATTCTTCCATGCCGAAATCAGATCTTGTTCTTTCTTAGAAGTATCTTTGGAAACATCTCCTTGAGCAATCCGCTGTTGAATATCCTCAAGTTGGCCAATGAAAGTTTTCTTCTGCCAAAACACATGACCAAAACTGAGTCTATTCTAGCCACAAACCTCCTGTTTGATATGCAGAAGCTTCTTAACTAACCTGAACATAGGAGTACTCTGGATAGAAATTT
This sequence comes from Cunninghamia lanceolata, assembly GCA_027924645.1. Classification (NCBI taxonomy): domain Eukaryota; kingdom Viridiplantae; phylum Streptophyta; class Pinopsida; order Cupressales; family Cupressaceae; genus Cunninghamia; species Cunninghamia lanceolata. The sequence continues at coordinate 14,498,810 of BSBN01000112.1, read as the reverse complement.
TCCACCATTGTCTCACCAGTTGTCTGAAATCCTTATGCTTAATCCACATAGCTTCAAATCAGAAAGGGAAAGGACCCCGATGACATTGATCATGCCAATGAAGGAAAATAGGGCAGTGATCAGATATGGTTCTAGGAAAAGCCTGCAATTGTATATTATGAAAATTGTCCCAGTTGCTCGATATAATGACCCTGTCTAATTTAACCTGAATCAAATTGTCCCCACGTCTCCTGTTGGACCAGGTAAAAATCTAATTTTGTAGCTCCACATCAAGCAATCCCCAAGCATTAATAAACTCGGCGAAGTCAAACATGCTGTCAGAGTAATCAAGGTTCCCACCATATTTCTCAGAGGGATACAAAGGAGAGTTGAAGTCACCAGCCAACATCCATTTGGAGTGCAGAAACTTGGTCAGGGTACTACTCAAATCAATCCATAAAGATTGTCTCTGGGCTCTAGTATTAGGAGCATAAATATTGATTAAATACCATTTGAAAGAGGGAGAGGAGAATTTGGTAACCAGGAGATGCTTGCCAGAAGCCACAAGAGAACCCTGAATTCTCGAACTGTTCCACATTGTAACAATCCCACCAGAAGCCCCAATAGAAGGCTAATACAAAATTCAGCCTTAGGCCATATGTAATCAGCAATCTTCTTAAAGTTTTCCTCAGTCATCTTGACCTCCTGCAGGAGCAAGATGTCTAATTTATTTTCCAAAATACAGTTCTTGACCTCAAACTGTTTTGAGGGGCTGTTGAAACCCCTCAGATTCCAGGATAAGATCCTCATTTCAAAGGTTTGAGGGATGGGACCTCCAGTGTTTTCTGCTTACCATTGGTAATTTCCCTGGCAATCTCTCTCTACCGAGTTTCCCGTAGGGTTGGTCGCCCTTGTTTTGAGTTAGTGCCAACATCAGCAGTCTTTTTACCTTTACGAGTCTTCTTCTTAGGGGTAATCTAGCCTTCTGGGTCATTCCCACTTCCACTTGGGCCGATGTCAACTATCAATGAGGGATCAGCATTATGATCACCTACTTCCTGCACAGGCTTCCTGGTGGACTCAAGATCTTTAGCATCTAAGGGAGCAGCTGATGAAGCTTGGGGATCAAGTGTGTTATCATCTTCAACATCCTCATCAATCAATCTATCCTGGATTTCTCCCTCCTCACACCCACCAGAATTCTATCGGACCGGACTAACAGTGGCTAAAGCCCCATTCTGGCAGCCTATGTCCAGAATCTATTCTGTATTCTCCTCTAGATAGACAGTATCCTGATGATCCGCAGCCGTCTGGCTTTCCTTATCCGTAGTTTGTTCAGGATGGTCTCTTGGGAAAGCATTTTCCACATTAGCCATTATATGTTTATTTATAATTTATATATATATTCTTGATTTAATTTTAAATATGTATGTTTATATGTATATATGCAGGTTCATATCTGTTTTTATATATATCATGAATCTGGATGATATTCACTTTGATGTTGATGACTTCCTCAATGCACAAGATGATCCAGCCCCACCCCCACCCCCAGCGCCAGATGCCCCACCTCCAACCCCACCTCCACCCCCACCTCCACACCCACCTGGAACTGACCAGGCTCGCTTGCGAGCCATAATTAATGAAAATGTGGATTCCATACAAGAAAAATTGAATTCCATTCACAATGAACAATTCATGCCTCCTCACGTGGTACATTTTGCATCTTTGATGCAAAACATTGTAGATTTTGTGAGGTCTATTGACTCAGGCTTTGATGGATTCAAGAAATGGAGAGAGGAGAGGCACCAATTTTATGCTGATGGCCTCTCCTATGAGACTATTTTGGATCTTAAAATTACAAAAGCTCAATTAGCACAATATTTTAGACATCCCATTACAAATGAACCTATTCTTGCAAATAAGAAAAGAATATCAATCAGGTGGTGTAGGCATGAAGAAATATCTACCAATTTTTGGGACAGATGGTGGATGGTGTTTGATTATCCACCTCATGCTAATTGTGAGGTTTCTTTATATTTTTTGAGAAAATTATATGCAGAGTTTGTTCTGAATAAAAAACCCAACTACTTTGATTTTAGATCATTCCAGGGTATTGGTGGTGGCATGCCACAATAGAGGTTGGGGTCACGGGTTGATCCCCAATGACCTGTGCCTGTTCAACCTCTTATTGACCCTCTTGTTGGTTTCATTCCTTCGCCCTTCTAGCATCATGCAGTGGTATCCACACTAGGCACATTGAGTGCACTCTCAGGTAGCCTACATGAGCAGACTTCTATGATGGTAGCTTAGGTTAGAGAACATGGAGGAGTTGATGATGGAAGTGGTCCTAGTACCACTCCACATGTGTCAATGCCTCATACATGCACGGGTTGCAATCATTTGTGTTATGGACCTTATCAGCCAGCTGCATCCACTTCAGCTACACATGCATCATCTGATAATGTGGGTGAATCATTTGTTGATTATCTATTTGCTGAGGGTCATCCCACTGATCATTCGACATAGGTATATATAGGTTATGTACACATGTTGAATTTATAACAATTTTTTAAGCACATGTTTTTAATCAACATATAGATCAATTAAATTGTTTAATATTTTAACAATCGAATTGTTTGGTGTAGATGATGGCAATAGGGACCATTGATCGAATTAATTTTTCATCAACACTTGTTCATCTTGGGCACCCATTTGGGGTACATTTTGAATGATTTATATTTTAAATATTAATTTTATTTGTCTTGATATTAATTTATAATTCAGTCTTGAATGTGTGTACATTAAATATTTATGAACTAGTTCAGGCTTCTTCCACATTGAATCCTCCATCTCACGGTGTCTCAAGCACTCCTCCATCATTGGGCATCTCACAGGACACTTTTACAGTATGTATATTATTTTAAAAAACTATATATACTTAGATTTTTCTATTTTGATATATCACTGTACCTAAAAACATGCATGTACTATTTAATATATATTAAAAATATGTCTATGCAGGTTGACACAACAATGAGGATGGGCATTGCAGTACACTTGGATAATCCAAGTTTATATCAGGAGTCGACTACATTTCAGGTTGTTCAAAAATGTATAACATGTACACAAGTCAATTATATATATGTTTTAAAACCTAATTTGTACACACATGTGCTAACTTAGAAATGACCTTGTACAGGAGCTTGTTAGTGACACGTTTCAGCAACACACAACACATGCAGAGCAGGAGGACAGAGGAGATGGGCAGCCTGATACAGTATAGTTTAAAATTTAGATTATATTTAAATTCAATTAAATTAAATTTCTTGATAGATATATGTTGACATGTGTTCAAAATTCTTTTTCTTTTATAGCTTGAGACATGTCATGTAGCTAAGCCTGTAGAGATAGGTCCTGGAATAGAGGATACACAACAAGTTCCTCTTACAGTATAATAATTTAAATATGATATATAAATTATAAATTAAATTGAATCAAATCATTTTTAAAATCATCTTGTACATCTAATTTTAACTTGAACTTTCTCTTGTATTAAATAGATTGATTCAGAGCATGTAGAGATAGGTCCAAGTGCACCAAAGCATGCCTCTCAGCCTCACACGATAATTTAATTATAATATGATAAAAATTATAAATTTAAAAATTGTCATTAAATCATTTTTAATCATCTTACATCTAATTTCATCTAAATCTTTCTCTTCTACAGAGTGATTCAGGTCATCTGAGTAGTTCACATGGTGTGAAGAGGACTCTTGATTATAGAGATAGTATGTGATAGGTTATTGAACATGGGCTACACAATTTGACTATTTCATGGACTATGTTATATACTATTTTTCATCCAGACTTTATATTTTGAATGTATGGGACTTTGTATATTTTTTGAGTTCATGGACCTAGAGTTTATACAACCTGACCTTCCTCTACTTGTTCTTGTGTGGGTTATTTGGATAGACAATAAGTAGGCATTATTTTCTTCATGTGGATATTGTTGTTTTATTTAAATAGTTTATAATTATGGAAATCTTTTTTCAGTTTATATATTTGTTTAATCTTCCCCTTATGACTTTATATAAAGGAAGTTGTAAATGACTAAATATATATTTGTACTTTTTGTTTGGTTGAAAAGTATTTCATTTTAACAAATTTATGAGTAGTTCTTTCCAAAAATTGTATATGCAAAAAAAACCACTTGAAAAAACATGTTTTGAACCTATCTTATTTGATTTGAACCCTAGGAGGATTAAAGGATGTCCAAAATTGTAATTTAGTGTGTTATGTTATAGAATTTGTAGTTCATATCCATAAAAAAACTCTAGATTAGTATGCAAATACACATTCAAGATGACCATATAAGACTTTTGTAATATAATTGTATTCGATGAAAGAAGAATTGTATAGTGTTATACATGCCACAATTTAATGGTATGAACTTCTCTATCTATACAAATTATCCAAACATATAAACATATAAACCCTAACAAGATATCCAAACATGATAAACTAATTAGAAGAATAATGTTGATGATGTGCAAAATTGATTCAACACTTGTTGATGCATATTTTGAAAGGGAACTTCTTCCCCCAAGGAATTTTAACAATTTCAAACATGGTAAAAATTTAACATCTTAGACTAGATACTAATCTATAATACTTTAAGTTTTTAATCCCAATCTAATAGATTTTATAAGAAAATTGCAAAATAAAGGTGAGAAGGAGAAGCTACACTCTTCAATTGCTTTTTCTTGGTAAGATTTATTAGTGGAGCTTTGGCTGCCCCATTTCTTGATATCCTTCACTAGGGCTTCTAAGATTTGTCAGGTCTTTTCTTCACTCTAGAAAATATCAACAAATTAACACATCAATATTTCAAAATTTTCCAATAAAAAAAATAAATAGTATTGACCTAACAACATCTTACTATTTTATGGAACTAACTAAATAGTATCAACCTAAGCCCACACTAATATATCACATCATCTAAATAGTAAAATGTCATGGCTTATTTAAGAATTTGATACACAAAATAGAACTTGCTCATAACTTTAGTCATAGTGATCTATAAGTTATATTTGTTTAATTTAAAAAAAATCTATTTTTTTTTCTAGTCTAGGATTGTGTAGGAAAATAAACATAGGCTATAGTTATTTAGGTCTAATAGCATGCTTTTTAAATTTTATTAATTAGTTAAAATAAAATAAATGAGTTGAGACTCATAAATGCAAATATAAACAAGAGGCTTAGAATAGCTTATCTCTCTTTGTAGATTTTATATGGTTGATGCTAGAGATTATTTCTTCTAAAATTTGCTTGATAATGAAGATCTAGATTATGCTATTGGATTAGAATTTATTTGACAATCATGGATTTTCTCATTACTTTTTGTTTACATTGGGAAGAGGACATATACATTTAGTGACATATGTTAATTTCATATCATTGCTAACATAGAGAGGACATATACATGCATGATTCACATCATGGACATATAATAGTTCATCTTCATTATTGAGCATGTCAAATATAAAGAAGAAAGTTTAAGGATAGAATAAAGATGATCTAGTGTAGTCTAGTTGGATTGAGAGATATATGGTTATTGAAACATAGAAGTAACATAACTGCACGTAGGATGTACTATGGTCCATTAACAACTTCAAATTGGTCATGTTAATTAACCTACAAAGATGCTAACTTTTTGGATGTCTTAAGGGGTCCTAATTTACGATGTCTTAAGGGGACGTCTTAAGTTCTCAAAATTTGGTGAAGTTGCCCAAAGCAACCCAATTTAACAATATAATAAAATCAAATTTAAAGTAAATTCAAAGTAGAAAAACATGCGCATAGTTTAACAAATAAAATATATAGAATAATAATTTTTACATAACTTGTAGGGGAATGTAGCAGGTCTTCACGCCAACTCAAACTAATGTTTACAAAACTTGTGGGGAATGTAGTAGGTCTTCACGCCACCTGATATAAAAATAATACAATCAATTTATTAATATATCATCAAAACATGTATTTTAATAATTTATATAAAAATATCTAGATATACACAATTTGTACCTGTATTTACAAGTGCCTCTCAAGTTTTTGTTTCAAAGTATGTGATGAATTTGTGATGATGACCTAAGGATACAAAAGGATAATTTAAATCAATTTCAAGTAATAACGCACAAGAAATATCAAAACATGTATTTAATGTATTTAAAAGAACAATATAAATCTATTTAACTATATTTACCTGTATTTACTTATTCCATTGTACCATCTCCATCCTCTCTTTTTTCCAACGCATCGATGATTGTCTCATGGTCTTCCATAGAAATGTTCCATAACTCTTTATTTGTAGGTTTTCCACGATACCTCTCCAGTTTTATATTTGTTACCAACACCAAATGTGAGTAGTGTATAATCTTCTTATGTGTTTCATAATCTTCAAATGTAGGCAAACCATTCTTCCTTATTAGGTATTTCCGTAGCCAAGTGCCAACAACCACCACCGAACCTATTGGATAATGATAGCCACCATCAAAGAAATTCTTAAAATTTGCTTAAGGGGATCAAAGAATTTCTTAAAATTTGCTTAAGGGGATCAAAGACTTGTTATCAAAATTTGCTTAAGGGGATGTCTTAAGGGGATCACCAAACCTGTTAGATAAGGAAAACCATCATCATCTTCTTGAGGTGCTATTAACTTATGTTTAGTCTCCACACAACAAGCCAACCAATATTTTGTTTCCTCTTCATTCTTCTTTGGTGCAACAATAACATACACATGCCCTGCAAATAAGTTTTGATTCAATAACTTGCACATGTCCATAAAATTTGACCAATCAACATACATGCATTCATATGTACACATATAAATATAAACAAAAGCACTACAAATTAGTAATGAAGTGAAATAAAATGAAATATAATTTGAATTAAATTACCTTCTTGTACAAGGTCTAAAACACGGTCATAATCGTCTGATGCAAACAGTTGATCATTGTCTTCAATTGTTGTTTCATTTTGATCATGTGCTTATGCAAGTGTCAATGGTCTATGCTTCCACTCTTCAACCCATTCTATATTCTCACATGCTTCCCAATCTCCTAAAATACAAAACTGACAAAAACATGCAATCTCCCTTGTCTAGATAGTCCATGTACTTGCATTCGAACTCCTAAATGAATGCCATTTAGTAGATCCGCTGATTGTCTGACAATCAAGTCTAGGTAGACTATTTTCTTCTTCAACCAACCAAAAGAATTGACGAACTGTAGAGTACTCACTTGATCCAGGTGTACATAATCTTGTATTGCACCAATCTACAATCCCACATGCATCTTTAAATTTTACTGCATCCTCAAATTTCAATTGTTGTCTAGCAAGAATTCTTTTAACACACGCACCAGCTCCATCATGTTCTCCTTTACCATGTACAGCTTCAAAAAAATTCCACATATGTTGGACATTATTCTCCTTGTCAACCCTACTTAACCAACAGAACATTCGAGCATTCTTGAACTGCCCCGTACAATTATCTGACCATATAAGATGTTCAGTCATCTAGATTCCTCTTTCTCTTAAATTTGTATAAAATATATTGAAACAAAATTAAACAAACTCTGATGAGTGTAACCGGTTGTCACTCAAATAGAAATGATACTCCCTCAAAACTTTTCTATCATTCTCTGTACTATCATCTGCATGTCTATAAATAATATGAACAAACATAGCAACCTGCACTGAATTGTAATATTGTGATTGAATTTCCTCTTGCAGAGCTAAAGTATAGTTTTTAAAAAAATCAACCACTGATAATATAGTAGCAACTGGAAATATGTTTCTACATTCACGAAATTGTCCATCAAGCCATCAAGCTTGTTGAGAGTACTTGACATATTTTGGTACAATTTTACTCTTAAATTTTGATATGAATGCATGCACACTAACCTTTTCTGTAATTAAATCACAATGCTTTCCAAATTTTCCATCTTTTAAAGAATATTCAACATTCTTAAATCTGTTAACATCTACTAATTGTTGTCCAAAATCATTTTCAACACTTTCATGCATACAAACTCTTAACAAAGAAAGATTGCCACAACTATTGCATTGTCCATAAATACATGAACTTAAATAAAATGATTTTTCATTAGATTTTTCACAGAACAAACTTGATATAAACTCTTTTATTGCTTCAGTTGGCATATTAATATCACATTCCTATATAATCATGTTACTATGTAAAGTACAACATATATATTGAAACACATCATAATAATAACGAAATTGAACATGCATTTTACAACAACAAGAAATTCGTTGCTTATTAATCTTTACATACCATGGTTTGCATTTTTCAAAAGATCTTTGACTTATTTTAATATTGCTAGGTAACACTAATTCATCACAAAATTTTCTATAAAATTTAGTTTGCGTTGTATCTAATAGGTGTTTTGGATGAGGATCGCAAAGTTTGGACCCCACTCTTAATTTTAAAACATCTCTAGCATTAGATGATACCCTAGTATTATCATGCCAATATTTTTCGATCAAATATCTGATTTCAACATTTAGTTTCATGTAAGATCTCAGGAGTCAACCACTAAAACTCCAACATTGGTTAATTGGATCATTTTCTATACTTTCTCTTCTTTTTCCCACTCTTACCAATGTTTTAGGATGTATTTTTAGAATTCCACTAATATTGCTTACCATTCTTCTATTCAAAGTTGTTTTATTCACTATAGCAGTTGTTATAGCTCGTCTTACTACATTCTTATCTTTGGATCGACTATTACTTCCAATAGACTCAATGGCACTAGCAACAGTAGACATAGCATGTTTTAGTGATTGATCTTTTCTTCTTAGTTTAACAAAAATGCCTAACATTTTCATTACTTTTCTCATTTTCCACATTCTCATTAATTGCATCATTAGTTGACATTGAAATGATAGTTTTTTACGATAAAAAAATTCCTTGTATAATCTATTGGCATGTGTTCTTATTTGTCTCCAAAAAATTTTACCAAGAAGATTATCCAAAACATCTCTTTCAATTTAATTTTTTTTTTGGTCATTTTCAACATCACATCTTGTATTTTCATTTTCATTTTCAACTTCAAAACAATTTTCATTTTCAACAACAAAACGGTTTTCATTTTCATTTTCAACAAAAGGATTTTCGTTTTCATTTTCAACAATAAAACGGTTTTCATTTTCATTTTCAACAAAAGGTTTTTCATTTTCATTTTCAACAACAAAATGGTTTTGGTTTTCATTTTCATTTTCAACAACAATTTGTTTCAAATTTTGATCTCTACGAATATTATCAATCTCAACATTGTTATATCGAGCTTGTTTTAAATCTCCTATCAAGACTATTTCCATTTCATTCAAAGGTGGATTTGAAGAAGTACCTGGGTTTGTGCCTATTGAAACATTATCCATAGCATTGATAGAGGGATTTGAAGACATACCAGGAGTAGTTTGTATAATTGTATTAGTTTCCACATTCACCTTTTGCAAATTTGCATCGTCTACATCCATGGTCTCCTCAATATTTTTATTTTCAATAGTTGTGGAATTAGATGCTTCAGCTTTATTCATTGATTGAATCTTTATTCTTCTATCTCTTTATCTTTTTGCCTCCTTCTCTCTCTATGCTTCAACTTCTTTAGGGGTTAATACCTTCCTATCTTTCCTCTTATTACGACTTTGTGATCCCATGATTAAAAAATTTATGAAACATGTACAAATGAATGTAAAAAACTTGAAAGCCTTTCTTCTTTGTTCAAGTCCTTCAAACAAGTACCACTTCAACAAAATTTCACTCAAATAGTGTTTCAATGATGGCTTCTATCAAAATTCAAACAATATTCCAATTTGATGGACCTACAAAAGAAAAAAAGATGGTAGAGATTGCTGCAAATGTTGTTGTCAGCCATACTGTAGAGCAAGTTGCAGGGCTGATAGTCATAGTATAGTCTTATTAAAAAATGGACAAATAATAAATGGGATCTTGTTTAATAAATGGGATCCCATTATATAAAACTACGAGATCCCATTTACTAAATGGGATCTCATTTTGTTTTGCACTGGTGGAGTAAGAAACGGGATCCTGTTATTTAAAATTTGAATTTTAAGCTCGGGTTTTGCTTTGTAAACTGGTTCGGGAAATGCTTTAGGGACCCGAACCTGACCTCTAAACCTGGTTTGACCTGCAACTTGAAGGTCCTTGAAGACCCTCTCAATGTCACAACAAAATATTGACATTGGGCATATATCTGAAGGTCTATTTTGCAGAATATTTTAACGAAATTAAAACTTATTATAGATTAGATAGTGTAGATTCCAAATATGTAATTTTTTTTACAATTGGACTAATTTTTCTATTTTTTAATCAATTTCTGATGAAATAGGTCCATAAACTTTAATTATCAGAGTTTTTTAGTATTTTAATAATTTTTTATTAAAATATTTTTTTGTAAAAAAAATTGTAGGAAAACGTACTTTAGACAATTCTTTTCAATTTAAAATTTTTTTTCAAAAAAAGTTAAGTTTAGGTCATCTTATGCATGACATACACAATGATTTTTTAAAAGACAAAAAATGGCCAATAAAAAATTAATAAAAAAAAATTCAATAAAAAATTACAAAAAAATATGGAAAACGTGCTTCAGTGAGTTACAAATATTTTTCCAAAAGGATTTTCAAAAATATGATTATTTAGGTCAAAATATGGATAACGTACGCGTACATGGTATAGTTAAAAAAATAACTTTTAAACAGTGGTTTTTAGAAACGCCTATTCAAAATCAATTTCTGTCATCTGGGTATTGAAAAAATTACATATTTAGAAACTAGACTCTGAGTACTACATTTTATATTTAGTGACTTTTTTCAACATTCCATGTTTAATTGCTTCAAATTTTTAGGTCAAATGCGACAAATTCTGAAAATCAGGGAAAACACTTCCACTTTTTGGCCAATAAGTGGACACAACTTCTTGCACACACCCTATTTTCATTGCTTCCCTTTCTTTAGACTCACAAAACAGATTGCAAATAACAAAGCTTATGTAACACATCTTTTTATTATACTATAGAATTTTTTATGATGAGTGTCAAGTAAATTTCAAAGATAGTTGAAACACTCACACACACAAAAGTGAATGCTAAAGTTTAAACATACACTTCACACACACACTCACAAAAGTAAACATAATTCAAGATGCCAATTTTCAATTCACACTAAGTGAATGCAAAAGTTCAAACTTACCTAAACACACAAATAGTAAATAGATCAAATAAGTGAATGACAAAGGTAGTTCACTCATGTTTCACACACAAAAAAGTGAATCACACAAACAATAAATGGCTCAAGTCCAAGTGAATGTCAAATATAGTTCACTCACACACACAAAGTGAATGTGAAATTTAGTTCATGCACATTTTACACACATATTTAGTGAATGCCAAAGTTCATTCACATAAACATGTGCACACACAACGAATACCAAAGCTAACTTTCAAACCTACCCACCCGCATACAATGAAATCCATTGTTCATTCACACACACATACACTTGACACAAAGTGAACTTCAGTATTTTTTTACACATAGAGTGAGTGTGAAAGCTCATTCACACACACACAGTGAATGTTAAATTTCATTCAAAATACATAGGCACACGTTTAACACAAATTGAATGACAAAATTAACTTTCAAACAAACACATACACACACTTCACATGAATTGAATGCCAAAGTTAACTTTCAAACATGCACACAATGAATGTTGCAGCTTATTCACACACACACACACACACAATGAAAGCCAAAATTCATTCAAACACACAAAGACTCTCAATGAACCCCATTGAAGTTTGTTTGTAGACACATTCCACACAAAATGAAAATCAAAGTTCACCTAATGTCTTGATTCCTTAGAATCTATTTAGTTCACTCTTTAGTTGATGTTCTTATTCATTAATACCATGCCATTTTTTTTATATGCAAAAAAAAATGAATTTCTTATAGTATTTATAGCCTTGTCTACCAACAACTACATGTAATGACTTTCCATAAAATAAAAATATAAACTATTTTAGTGATAGGCCTATAAATATTTGTGCCTATCGGTCATTTGATAGCACCTTTGGTGCTTTTACTAGTTAATAAGAATAATATTGAGAATCATTAATATAGCTAGTTTAACTTCATCATCATTAAGTATGTTAGACTAAATCAATTAAAATAAAAATGAATATAACTAAATTTAATTTCACTTTAACATAATGAATAAATTAAATTGCAAGAAAAGATTTAAATTTAAAAAATTACTAATTTTTAATCCTAACATTATTTCTAAATAGAAACACAAATAAAATTACTAAAATGATTATGGAGACTCCAACAAAATTTAGTAATTAATAGATAAAGGTCACATTAAGGTCAAAAAATCATTTAAAATTACAAAAAAAAAATTCTACTAAAAATGAATCTTTCTAATAAACTATTTGATTTCAACCAAATAAATCCCACCAAGATTGGGAAACCATTTTTTTTTATAGGTTATTGCACTTAGAGGAAGTGTTGGTGGACTTGGCTAGAAGAAGAACACGGAAATATAACATTAATTGATTTTCTATGACCTTAAAATGGTTTAATGGTGAGTAAGAAAGTTGTACTTTTACATCATATTCATATTATATATTTACAAATACTTTAAATCACTACCTAAAATATGTATTTGAATTTTAATGCTAAGAAAAACATTTTAAGTGAAGAAGAGCTTTATTAATAAGAATAATATTGAGAATCATTAATATGGCTAGTTTAACTTCTCATCATTAAGAATGTTAGACTAAATCAATTAAAATAAAAATGAATATAACTAAATTTAATTGTACTTTAACATAATGAATAAATTAAATTGCAACAAAAGATTTAAATTGAAACAATTACTAATTTTTAATCCAAACATTATTTCTAAATAGAAACATAAATTAAATTACTAAAATGATTATGGAGACTCCAACAAAATTTAGTAATTAAAATATAAAGGTCACATTAAGATCAAAAAATCATTTAAAATTAGAAAGTTCGAGTTCTTAATGAAAATTTTAAAAAAACTAAATAATCTACTAAAAATGAATCTTTCTAATAAGAGGAAGATTGGGAAACCATTATGACGTGCTTTTTAAAATGTCATCAAAGGACATACATGCTTGTAGGAAGTCAAAAGAATCTTGGAGACCTTCAGGCCTGAAGAAGCCAACAAAAGGTCTTTCTGGAATAACTGAAAGGGTGCATACCTTAGCTTGCAATATTGTGTCCAAATCAAAGTGCCTGTTAGGAAACCTCTCTTTGCAATCCTCCACATCACAAAGCTTCCTCTACTCCTGAGATCCTTCTCTGATCAACATGTCAAATTGTGATTTGACTAGCATAGAATTTAGGTTGCTATGCAACCAATGAGCAAGGATAGCTACTAAAGCAGTGCAAGCACTCTCCCCTGCTACTCATTCATTATTTTGATCAATTGTACCAAAAAATACCTATTGTTGATAGCTTCATTTGTCCGTCTCTACTAACTAGCTCTTTTGATTCCTAACTACCTATGGTGAAGTGGTCATCTCCAAAGGCAGAAATGTTAGATTTTGCTCCATTTTCACTATCCTGCAAAAAGAAACCAAAAAATAATAAAACTTAGTTGACGTTTAAAAGTTTGATCTTAGTTTTCCCTACTAAAGATCTAAAGGAATTGTTAAATATGGGATTCTGAAGCAACAGTGATTACATTCAATGTTTGTGACGTTGCATGACCATTAGAAGAGCCAAAACATAAGAACCAATTCGAAAATAGGATCTATTACTATTTGACATGAAAACTTAGCGCTCTAGGCCATCTCACAAAAGAACCTTCAAGCACAATACACTCTCATATAAATCATGAACTTATCAGTTTCCCTCTTTGCACCTTTGAGATTTGATAATAGAAAAAGAGATTTCAAACCTGATATATAGCACCATATGGAGGACATTCATATTCATATTTCAAACCTAATATATAAATCATGAACTTATCAGTTTCTATGTTCATATTTTCCCAGAACAAAGGAAAAACAAAACCTTTGTCAGAGAAAATGACAATAAAAGAAAGGTAATGAAAATAATGCAAATCTTGAGAAAGATTGGTAGATAAAAGGTGGAGAAGGCAAGAAGAAGTTGAATTGAGGAGCTAAAGAGAATTAAACTGCCGCCACTTGTTCTTCATTACCTAATTTTTTTATTTATTTTGGAAAACCAAAAAATTGAAGGACTACCAAATTTTTGGACTACCAAATTTTTGGCAGTTACAAGATGTGTGCACATATAGAATGGCCTATCAACCAAATAAAAATTGACATCTCATGTAACTTCATTTTTCAACATTTTATCAACAACTAAATTATAGTGTCAATTTAGTAAAAACTATATTCAAATAATTTTTAAAAAATTTTCAAAAAATACAAACATAAAATATACTAAAAAATAAATATTTTATTAGTTTACATCATTTCAAAATTCAAAACATATATGTCACTTTTTAGTGATTCAAGTTTAAAAGTTGGATCAACGTTGGTCGTATCCTTTATAAAAGTGTGACACATCTTTGTGCTTTTACCAATTGAATCTTGTCTACACAAATACAATCTCTGAGATAAGATTACTTTATCAACCCAAGAACACTACACTTAGGTTGTTGTAAATCCATGTCCACTAGCCACAAGATCCGTCTTTAATTGTTTCCCTGTCCATTGAAGCTGCAGAAGCATCTGCTCTTCAAGAAAGAGTGAAAAATGTCATTAGCCTCCCAAAATACAATGTTACATTATTTTATGATATGAGAGGCCATCTTAGGCATACAAGATCTCCCATGCCCATATCTTGGGAGTTACAACTCCCATATGCCACTTGGGTGCTTCAAACAATGCCCTTCGTCCACTTGTCAAAGGTGCAGTCCCTATTTTTTGGTAAATCTCTTCACAAATCTGCCCAAATCTCCATAAAATATTCCCTCCGAAATCCAAACACCCAAGGCGAATATTTGATCTCTAAGTACATTTTATTTAATATTTATTTATCCTCAAATATTTGAAAATGCAATAGGACAACATAATATTAAATAATTAATTTCCCTCCAAGTTGCCATGTAAACTGACTTACATATTTTGGGTCTAAGGGACTTATTAAAAATGGAAAATATTATTTTTGGAAAGGGGACATGACATTACATGATACATATATTGATTTGATCTTTGAGATTGAATGGCTGGGTGTTGTCAAGGTTTTTTCATTTGGGGTTGTAAAGGAGATCATACTTGGCACAACTTAGCACTTGAAGGTGTTGGTAGAAAGATGTCATATGGTTTGCAACTTCTCTTTATAGTATTATGTTTATTCCTAGAGTTTCTTAATTATCTAGTATGATCATTGGGTTTGTGGTCATCTATTGTTGTACTTTATTGCCTTTTAACAACAATATGTGGTATTTTAATGTATATCATTTGAGATGTGAAGGACTTGGGAGAAGTGAAGGAGATCAAAGGTGAGAATTTAGAAGAAAACTATTTGTGGAAGTATGCTATGTTTTGTTACAATTTGGTTGCGGTTTGCATATCATTGTGATTTATTAGTGTACACATTTCATTTGGCTTCATTTGGATTTCATTTGGCCACATTTGGAAGCCTCATTTTATGCACATGGCATAAGACACTTCAGCCAGGTGTGTGGCAGCTGGAAGATTCCTTCAAACTCTTTCACTCCACTTGTCATTTGCATCTCACCACATCTACTTGAGATCTCCTTGATTTATGGGATTGACTCCTTCTTCATCCCATTAACTCAAGGCTATATGTACTTTTCATTTGCTTTTAATTTATGCATTAGGTGACTTCATCCATTCTCTATATTGTTTTGTACTTGTTCCTTATATCTTATGATCCAAGGTTTCTTCATGGTATCAAAGCAAGAACTCTAAATTATTTTCCAAATAGTTCTTGACAATAAACTTGTAAGAACTCAAATAACAAATAAGTTTGTAAATGCACTACTATTATAAATTGCCACAAAACTGAATGTGTGTTCCACATAGAGGGAATTTGAGAAATTTGTACTTACATTGAATTATAAAGTGTAATGGGGGGTTGTACCATCACAACAATGGATCCTTGTGATTCTCACCTCATGTGAGTGTGTCTTGGAGAACACTCTTTCTTAGTTTCTTATACATCTCTACATTCCTTTCACACTTTCGATTTCAATTGGTTCTATTTATTCTCTTAGCATTAAGGGGGGACTATTATGTGTTATGCTAATGCTTCTTTCAATGAAGCAGTGGAGGAATCTTCTTTTTAGAAGGTCTTAAATCCTTCATCTTGATCTCTCATATGGGGAATTATTTTAGTGGATCACAGTTTGAAATTCTAGTACTCGTAATCACAGTACTATCTATATTTTTTACTTCATAGAGTTTGATTGACTTTGTGTACATTGGTTGAGTAGTGTTCGTATGTTCACTAATGCAGTGTTTTGTATCTATTAGCTTGATCTACTTTTCTTGGAGATTCATTGATTGTAGCATACACCAGTTCATCATTGGCAGAGTTTACAACTTCTACATGCTTTAGGAGTTCTTCATAATCATATTCCTATCATCAAGGGACATATTTTTACAAGGTCTTAAATCCTTCTCTTTCTCTTTTTTAGAGAGGAGTTTTTTTCCCACTGGGTTTTCTCCTTTTTGTCCACTTATAATAGTTTTATATGTACTTGGGTACCTCATCATGCCTTGTTGTTGGGACCCATCTTTTTCACCCACCTAAGTTGTGCTTAAGGGGAGGTATTAGTGTACACATTTCATTTGGCTTCACTTGGTTTTCATTTGGCCACATTTGGAAGCCTCATTTTATGCACATGGCATAAGACACCTTGGTTGGATGTGTGGCAATTGGAAGAGTCCTTCAAACTCTTTCACTCCACTTGTCATTTACAGTTCGCCTCATCTACTTGAGATCTGCTTGAGTCATGGGATTGACTCCTTCTTCATCCTATTAACTCAAGGCTATATGTACTCTTCATTTTCTTTTGATTTATGCATCAGGTGACTTCGTCCATTCTCTATGTTGTTTTGTCCTTGTTTTTTATCTCTGATGATCCAAGGTTTCTTCATTATTGTTCTTGGTATTAATGATTTTGATTATTAGCCACACCTTTTATGTAAGTGCTGATTGGAAGACTTTGAATTGCTTTGATTGGCATTTCTCATACAATATAAGTCCTAGGATGTACTTGTGTCTTTGGAAGATTATTTTTTTCATTGGATTGCAGTATCAAGGGTCTTCAGATTTTTTGTACATCAATGGATTTGTTGTGTTTTTTCATGGGATATGGTATTTTTTTAGTAGGACAATGAGTTATACAGGGATGAGAGCTACTGTATGGGTTGGATATGTTGTTGGCATGAATTTAATGATATTGTTGATACCTTGGAGGTATGGTTAGTTGGGTGTGTTAGCAACTAGCTGTGGTTGTTATTTCATCTATGGTGATTGATTCTTGTCATCTATGCAATCCTATTTGTTATCATTGGATTTGGTGTTTGTGTTTGGATATTGGTTGATGCAGGTTTCTTGCTTCTATGTGACAATTTAGTGTGGCATATCTTTGGAGGATCTTATCTTCATGGTTTGACATGATGCAGGATGAGATGGTGGTCACCTTGATTATTGTTGCAGGTATCTTGATGGAGCATATGGAATGTTTCCTTGATGTTTGAGTTTACTTATTTGCCCCTCTTATGCAATATGTGGGAGAAGAGCAGATGCATTTACGAATGAGAAGATGGAGATCTCTAGAGCTTCTCTTGGTTTGGTAAACATGTTACAATAGGGCATGGAAAGTGGGTGATATTTCTAAGCATGGTTATTTGCAACATGAATCAGACTTCAAGTGGGAGATTGTTCGGATGTGAGCTCCGACTGTTCATTTCATCTCCTTTTTTTTTGTCCCTCCATCTTCTTTGAAGAATATTGTATAAATTGGGGGGGAAAACTTTATGTATGCTGCTATGATTAGTAAAAGAAAAATACCCCTTTCTCATGGATGTAGCCATTTATCGGTGAACCAAGTATATCTGTTGTGTCTATGTATTTTATAGTATCTCTTTTTATTCATTGTTAGTGATATATTTTCATTTAATGTGCCTATTTTATTAACAATCATGTCTACACACAGGGGAGAGTAGTTATTATGTCAACATCATCATGGTTTTTAAATATGAAGAGGTTCATGTACTTACGAAGCAATATGAATGTTGGTCAATGAATTCAATAAAGAGTTTTTTGTATTGCAGGAAATAAAGCTAATGGTTGGCTATGATGTATACAACTATTCAGTCTATTGGTTTGGGAACAATATTTTTCCAATTTCTAGCTGCTATTAGAACTAGGGTTACAGACTCTTGACTTGTCTTTTTATTGTTGGTTTTTGGTTTCCATGATTTGATCATCTATCCAAATTATTGGTAGCTTCTGACCTCAGAGAAATGGGTGACGTTGTATGAAATAGATAAAACAATTTCTTATTCAGTTAGATGAAAAATTTTCAAATGTCCATTTTTAGCTGAAGATAGCCTCCGCAGAAGGCTGATGTTTTAGTGGGCATTGGAAAACATTACATAGATATGCTGGTGGTGTAAATCACCTAATTTGTCAATAGTAATTACTCTTTTGACTTTTCCTTTCTGACAAAATAATACAATTATCAATTGAATGAATAATCTACTCAAGAGATGCAATTTATAATTTGAATAAATATTTAATACATAATTAATAGAAAAATTATTAACCCTTAAAATCCATTGTATCTGGAGCCAATGAGATGGCCTTTTTTTGGCCCAGGGTCTCTTTTTGCCCCGTTCAGCTCCTGAAGCCTTTCTTAAATAAAAGATAGTGCCCACAAGCCTTCGAAAAATGAAATTGTGCAAATGCGATGAACAAATCATTTATGCTTGGAAAAACATTAAAATCACATTTGCTTTTGGTTAGTTGTTGGAAATGTGGAAATGTGGAAAAGACCCTATTGTGTTGTCCAAGTTCTTTTGTTAATGGTAATTGCTTTTAACACTATAGCCTGTTGTGACCTAGGTTAAACATGATCTGACAGAAGAATGTCTATGGAACATGAACCTTTCCATCTATTTTGAAGTTTGTTTGTAGTTGTGTTTTATATTGATAAAATTGTGGGTTGGCCAAAATTTGAATGCATGATGTGAATCTTTCACTGGAATGAAGCATTATCTATTCAGATTTTTAGTTTTCTTATTACTTGCATTTATAATTCTCTATATTTTGTCTAGCAATAGTGGAATTTATATTCGATGTTTCAGATTTATAATTTTCTCATTACGGGAGAGGATTCAATAACCCACAATTAAATCTATGAAAACAATAGTAGTTGAGAAATAATATACTACTAAAAAATTAATAAGGAACCAATACATGTGCACCTATACATGTGTAAATACACTTCACATGTCACATCAAAGAAACAACCAATCATATGGTGACACATAAGAAAATTGTAAGGTAATGGATAATAGGTGCCTTGGTGCATATGTTTTGGTCTATTTTTTCTTTTGGGTGTTTTGGGACAACTCAGCGAAGATGTAGTTGATTAGGCTACACTGTTGATACCTAGAACCCCAAACAATAGCCTTAAGCTCTAAGTCGCATATGAAGAAACCCCTAAAAATTCCTCAAAATCTAATGTACCATTTAGAAGCTGATGATGCACGAAGTTAATGATGCACGAAGTTAGGGTGCCCAGGTACTTGGTCCTTTCCCCCTACTCATGTTTATAATTTTCCACATTTTGTCTAAAAACAATGCTCCAAATGTATAGTTTACAATTATAATTATTTTCGTTTTAGGAACTGATTTTTCCACTACAATCATTTTATGTTCATGGCGTGTAAAATATTTTTTAACTTCATTAAATTAATGTTTAACCCTTTGCATTAAAGTTTATTTCTTCCTAAATTTAAATTGATAGCTTCTTTTCTTTGGGAATATAATTTTTTCTATGACCTTTATTGTTTTTAATATTTAAATTAAAGGAAGAGGGCCCCTCGTTCTTTAAATACATTATCAAAAGAAAATTACGTCCATACTTTTCTTGAGCTTGCCTAAACCAAGCAACCTACCTAAGGAAGAGGTCCTTAGTTGAAGACAACCACTTCAAACAAATCAACTCAAGCCTTATAATATTTTAAGAAACAAAACAAAAGGAAGTTGTAAATAATATACCAAACTAAAACACATGGGAATGGAGAGTCATCTAATCTACTAGTGGTCCTTGATTTTTCAGTAGAGCTTTTAAAAAAAAATTGTTGTCCAAATTGTTGAATTGTTATCTATGAATCTTCAATTAATTGCCTAACATCTATCAACAATTAGCCTAACAAAATGGACTCGTGTACTTCAAGGTTATTCTTAAACATCATCCATTTCAATAGTCAAAGGTCAATTTTGACCAATAAAAATAGGACAAATAATTACCACTTTTGTTGTGGATAAGGTGTAAAATTGCTTTGACTATTTGACCATTGAAGTGGATAATGTTTAAATAGAGTGGTACTTTAGTGGTAGAGGGAGGGAGGTCGATCAATCCCATGTACCTTGCCTGTTAGAATTGTTCATTTTTGTTGGAGAGAAAACATTTGCCAAGTGACCAAGAGTATAGCACAATTTGCATCTAAAAGAAATTATTTCATAATCCAATATATATTTCCATATTGTAAGGACCAAGTGCTTGATGCATGTTATAGATATGAGATGAACTTGAGTTTAGTTTTCTAAAATCATCAAGTCCTTAAGTCCTTTATTACATCTTGCATTCATTTTTGACAACTGAATTTTTCTCCAATGTCTTGTATTATTTTTGGTTTGCACAAAGCTTAGCTAGACAATCTCATGTTAACATGACTCGGAAATTACTACACAGAAATTTATGATCACAATGTTAATTATAAAAGAGTATCCTATATCCGGGGGACCTGAGTACTAGGGGCATCCTTCAGTGTCCAGACTGCCTACATACCTTGTATCCATGGGATCAAGGCCCTCCTTTGGATGTGATTGACACAGGGAACACGAATATGTAGTTTTGTTTTGCACTATGTTTAATGTAACTATGAGTGGGTACACAGCCCTTTCTAGGGCCCAATTTCCCAAGATAGTTCTTCACCAACTACCACCCACTCGAGTGATATAGTGACAAAATTCCTAAGAAGCTAATTTTGCAAACACACCTCCCGGGAGTGTTTGACGTTTAAGTTTTTTATAGGTGATTGGTTTACCTAGTGCACATCTTTCTTCAATGAGTTTTTCTGTTGATCTAGTTTAAAAGGTTTTCAATCATGGTAATTGTCATACAACTATTTTGATAAACTCATCCTTTCTTTTTAGTTAATTTTTTTAATGAGGTATCCAAGGAGATTTTCCCTTCTTGTAGATTTAACTTTGACATGTCCCTTATTACTTTCTAATGATTTAGAGGGACGGTGCCCAAACATCATTGTTGTAGCTATGTTAGGTGTGAGGTACTTGGTTCAATGCAACAACATTACCCGTAAATGTTACACAGAGGTACCGTAAAAATCAAACACAGGGATTTGTTTGATTTTGGATGTTTCTTTACAAGGTTTACCTATCTATTGGAAAATAAAATCTTTGCATAATAGCTAATAAAGAAATTAATAAAGGAAAGATACTTCTCTAAGGCATAATGAAGTAACATAGTGTAATGATGCTTGATCACTTGCTTAGATGAGATACTTAATCAATTTTATCTATTTGTAACAATACTAGAAAAGATATTCTATTAGTAAAAGACTCCATTTTTAGAAATCAAAGAAATCTTGATAACTTATTTTGTCATACATCAAGTTATTTCATGATCATTACAAACTTACTTTTAAACTGAAACTAAAAAGTTTTAAAATAAGACAGATATCTCAACAAGAGATTTATTTTAAACTTCCCAAATGAATTTATACTTTGTTTCCAATATATTGTTACAAGACCTCATAGTGATCAAAATAAGCATATTTCGTCCATCTACTTAGCTAACTCACACATTCAAGGTAATTTACACTATCTTCTTAAAGATGACACTGAGCTAAGACAATACACATATAGTATTCATAAAAACTATTTAATTATTGCATATAAAGTTGCTTAAATGAGTTACTATCATGGTATTCTTACCGTAGTTGAGTACGTAGTTGTTCCTATCTAGGTCCCTAATACTCCACAACCTACACTCAGTCGGTTAGTCATGTGTACTCAAGTACATAAATAGAAATATCATGACACACAAGAAGTAAAAACCCCTAGAGTTATCCATCAAATAGATTTCTAACCACTAGTATTAAAGATAGTATGCAATATAACAGTTAGACTATTAACATCCAAAGTCTAATGCTAGTCATATCATAAGTGTATGACTAATTTCATAAGATGAACTTATGACTTACTACATTTGAACTCACACACTAATGTTGCTAAAGAATGAATTAGGTAATTACAACTATTGACAATGTTTACAATAACTATAGAATTCACTCAATACTAAAGATCATTTTGCATCAATCCAATAAAATTGATAAAAGAATGCAACAAGCCATTATTTCATGATTTCTATTCAATGACATGAAAATTTTGTCAAGGATCTCATTAATGTTTGTTGTTGTTGTAAGTGTATACTAGGGAGGCCTAATTTTGACTCAATCTCTTCAATCATCACTATTATAAAGAATTAAAATCCAATAACAAGAATTATAGAAAACATTCATTAATTCTACAAAGCATAGAAATCATATGTCTCTTCTCACAAGATTAGATCCCATATCATTTCATAACTGACTTGAGAGGCCACCACAAATGGTTCAAGAAATGCTCTTTAGTCCTTAATCAATATTTTGAAAAACTTTTGAAATGCAAATATTTTAATAGCTAAATTATTGGGGACTTCCACACCTCATTATGCATGCTTGTTGAAACTAAAGATTGGGCTTAAATAGTAAATATTCTAAATAAAAGTTTTTCCTATTCGTAATATGATTATCCTTAAACATGCCTTATATTATGGCTTCTTAAGGTTCAAGGTTACTGTTATCAAACAGATATGCACCCTATGCTAAGCTTACAGAAGACTTAGCTACTTGTTGAAACATGAAAACACTCTTAGGTTATGGGTGACCTATAGTGAGAATGAATCTTTAGAGTGAGCTGGTTAACCTTATGATTTTTTCTAAACTATTGACTTGCCTGACAAAAGGGAAGAGGTATAGCTGAAATGAAATTCTATTTCTTATCTAAAGATGAACCTAAAATCTAAAAATTTACCCACAAACAACTCTCAAGCCTATAACCTTCTTAGTTTCACCTAAGTCCAACAATCCAAAAGTACTTCGTATGAAGGTTTAACTTAAACACAACACAACCTAGATTAGATGGGCAATAGATGCATAGATTTCAATAACATTGAGACATAATCAAAGGATTAGACATCATAATCATAGTGAAAACATCAAATAAAAGTTATAAAGGAGGCAACAAATGTGAAATAGGAATGCTTTGCTATATTGAAATGAAAGGAGTACATCTAACTCTGAAAAATATGAGTAAAGACTAGTTTTACAAACTCTCTGCCTGTGTTGAATAGAGAAGAAACAAGGATATCAACTGACTGCCTCAAGAAAACTATCTCCAAATATATGTTGTCCTAAAAGATCTCTCTGGAATAGTTGGAAAAATCTCCTAAAATTAGTCTCTTCATTCATTTCTGAGCTCCACTAAAAAGCCTTCAAAAATACCCCCAATCTGTCTCCAAACTAAAGAATAAAGCTACCAAAATTATCCCCAAAGGGGTCCCACCAAAAAGTGCCAATAAAACATGCCTTATCTCATCCATATCTGCACCAAGATATCTTATTTTTGTCGATATCTAGTCAACTTTGCCCAAAAAACAAAAAAAGATCCTTTTGTTTTAATTGCTTAAAATATCTTTTGTTTTAAAGCAATTTATTAAACATTGCATTAAAACAAAGCTTTACAATGTTTGTAGTTTTGTCTCTATATTTGGCTTGATTTGACTTTTCTTTTATAAAAATACAAGGCTTTTATTTTTCTTGTTTTGCCAAGTATATTAATTTAATAGTCATATGATTTTCTATTAAAATCATAAAAATATTTGAAGGAAAATATATGCTAAAAAAAAACCTATGAAGGATATCCCCTAAATAGCTCTACAAAAATCTCTATATCCTCATGAGGTTCTAAATGATCAAATGATCTTTAAAGGTGCAAATGATCAAATCCCTAATTCATTTCTTTAATCTAAGGCCTATAGACATGGGGTCTTACCTTTCAAGTTTAAACAAATCGGTTCTAAGGCATTGGAAGGTCAAAAGATCACAATGACATTAGTTTGGTCAATGGAGAAATAAACTTAATGTGGTAAAACTCCACATTCGACTTAGGGTAAGAAGGAAACCCTAATGACAAAACAAGTTTTGCAATAAATTTTTAGGCCATTTGCATTTTGTAATATTGGAATGAAGCTCTACACACCATGGCCACCATAGGTGCTAGGGTTTGGAGTTAGACCCTGCATTTTCACTGTCTGCAAGCATACTTCAAGGGTTTTGCAGGGTAAGTCAACATTCACCATGAAGAGATTGAACCGTATAGGATGTGGCTAAAACAAGCTTATTTTTGTTGTTTATCCCCTTCTATGTCTGTGGCTATGACCGAATATTATGATATTACTTGCACTTGTGATGAAATGTGCTGTTCTCAGAAGCCGTGACTAGGGTTTTGGGCTTTGATAAACTGAACTTTTTCACTGTCTCTATGGCATTTTTCTAGAGATTCTTCATTACAAAACCAAGGTAATTCATTATTAACTTGGTTTGGTTCCACATTCTTCATTTAAGTATCATTTTTTTCTCTTAACCGCAGCCTCCACTGGTTCCTAATACATTTTCTTTTGTTTTGCTCCATTGTTATCTCTATGTCTAGATATCGTAGCCTATTGGAGCTCCTTAATGTATTATCTTGGTGTCCAAAAATGCATCTTTGGCATAACATGGTAAGCTTCTCCACAACTTCGAACTCCGTGTTTCAAAATCTGTATGCTGGGTTATTTTTTCATTGAATAGAATGCTTGGTATATGAGCTCGAACATCTTTTTGTCCTCTACACTTATGGGTTCTCTTTATCTCTGTATCTACATTCTGTGTGAAAGTCCATGTTGGTATTGTCTTTTGTGAAGAAAATATACCTTGTGATCAAAATTTGTGGCCACATGTGATACCTTTTTGCATAAATTATAGCAAGTTCACAAACAAAACAATGGTTTCACTCATTTTCCTGTATTATTCTGTCACTAAAAACTGTGATTGTCATGCATTTTCCATTATTTCTGAGTGTGGTTGTATTTGGCCTCTGTGCACATATTTTCTGCATCATTGTCATTTCCTTCTCTTTTGCATTCGATCTATGCACAATACCATGAGATTTGACCTTTTGAAGGTCATGGCTAGACTGGTGATTTCTATATTTCTGAGTATCTTTTCCTTCATTGTTATGATTACCTCTGTTGGTCTGAGACTTATTTATTTGTATAAGTTGAATCTTCCTTCAACATGCTTGCTCTGTAATGATATGATACAGTCTTCTTTTGCATCCTCACTTAGATATGCATCTTCAGATGTTTTCTTCCTTCCTGTAGCTCACAACTGAAATTTGCTTGATGACATTCTCCTAATGAAGTGGCATCCATTTGCCATGATATAATATATTAATATAGCTATGCACATACCTAAAGGCTTCTGAATATTGTAATCATGCCTTCATGGTTGTCTATCTATACTTCTTAGTTTGTTTACGCACAACATGATTCTTTTACCACTGATGATGCACTTATAGCTAAAGCATTACATATCATGAGGCTACTTTATAAATGTGACTTGGCATAAAGCATATTGAAATCATTCATAAAATGTAGCTTGGGTTTGAGATCACTTGTATACTTATGATGTTTTGGCTGCTCTGTATTGGTTTTGTTGATCCAATATCTGATGTTATTTCTCCTTTATAGTTGTCCTATGGCTTTTTTTATTTAATCTCACACTCATTGATTTGTTCATTGCTTGTATATGGTGGTCATTTCATTTATGAACTGATGATCATGGATGAGCAACAAACTTAGTTGATGCAATCACTTGATATGTCACTCATGTTTTACTCCCCTTAGGGTCCAGGGATAGGATGTCGGGCTCAACCCTTGTGGGAGCCAATTTTTCACCACATGCATATATTCAACTTAGTAACATGACTTATCCTATGCCTGCACATGAAACAAACAGATTAGATTAAAAACATTGCAGCACAAATGATTGTTCCTTTTCAATCTGTCTTACTAATGGATGATATGTTTGTCTAATGTAGTACACCATAAGAAATATATTTTGTATCTTCTGATAGGCATACAAGGAATTATTTTTGGAGCTCTAATAGGCCTTTTCCACATTTTTGCAAGTTCTTGTCGAAGATCAGGAGCAAGGAAGATTCAACTGCAAGGATGATCAACCAAGACAAATAGGCAATGATGGAAATATTTTCTTTCTTGTCTTTAGATGCATGGTATCTTTCTTATGACTGTACTAATTCAGTTATACCGACGGCTTGTGTGGGACATTTGATTTGTCATTATTTCTTTCAATGCAATGTTTATCCTTTTATGTATCTCAATTTGTAAATGAATAATCATTGTAGTGAATGAAGTATTTATCTCTCTTGTGAATGTTCTGTAATGCAATGAATGATCTGAAAATCTTTTCTTTTCTTGAACAACATAACTGAACTATAAACTTCATGCACCTCTTGAAACTATCACAATTGCTCTTTTTATAAATCAATATTGTAAAGGGCCTAAGCAAGGAAGAAATAAAAATTGAAAAATTTCACCTTAAAATGAACAATGAACTAGCTCTGCCAATTTTTGAGTTGTGGTGAAAAAATGGTAACATTTCTGGCAACTTCTACTACATGCTTGCCTACTAAGCATTAGATCAGTTGCCTTGAATATCCATTGGGCATTGAGTCATACTCTTCTCTTCTCAAACTCAGAAGACACTAAAACTCAACACTCTAACCAGTTCAAACAGCAACAGAAAACAAAAACAGACTAAACTGAAAATAAATTAACAGGCCCTGGCAGCCAGAA
This sequence comes from Cunninghamia lanceolata, assembly GCA_027924645.1. Lineage (NCBI taxonomy): Eukaryota > Viridiplantae > Streptophyta > Pinopsida > Cupressales > Cupressaceae > Cunninghamia > Cunninghamia lanceolata. Next base: position 14,471,470 of record BSBN01000112.1, on the reverse strand, counting down.
ACTTGTGTAGCAACACTTAGGGAAACAAAAATTAGCTGAAAGAAAGTGCGTGAAGCACTTATTAATAGTAACACTACCCTATCCTACTCTAATCAGCCCACTTATGCTAGTCAAATAAAACCATTCATCGATTGGGTGAAATAACTGCCTTTCCTAACAAACTAAGGATGCTTCTCATGCTTACAAACTGGCAATAAGGAGCAAAACATAAGAACACACCTTATAAACTATTGTACCGAAGCCTACAGAATACAATCAAAGGTTTGTAACTCTATATTCTATTTGGATATACCTTTGATTGGCCATGAATGGGTGACTTGAATCTGCTGCTCCCGACTGCAATCTCATTCTTAGGGGCACTGAAAATACTCTGAAAGTTATTGGTCACTTCATTTGCCAAATCTCTAATGGGGCATCCTCTCAAAGGTTTGGGACTAGAAAGAATAGCATGACCCATACCTTGCATGATAGCCTACCATGTAGCTTCCTCCTCTTTGGTTAATGGGTTATCCTCCTCCATTAGAGTGGCTAATAGCTCATCAAAACTATCTAGACTTGGAAGATTCTTAGCAAGATCTATAATAGGTTCAAAATATTCAAGATTGCTCAAAGAGATACATTCTAAAACAGGTGTTTCTTTGATAAATGAAGGCAATAATCCAAATAAAATACTAATCCTATTGACAATCCCTCAGTTTGCATATCATCCTCTAGTTCCTGCGTGTCATGGCTATCCTCACTAGATTCTTCCTGAATTTGTACCTTGCCTAACTGATTTTCTTCATACTATTTATCATCCTCATCATCTACTAGCTTGGGATTTTGATTGCTGCAAGAAATTAGTAGAATGACAAGTTCTTTGCAAGATGAACAGTCAGGATCCTCACAATCAAATATGAAGTTGTCTTGGATAGGTTGATCATCTTCAGTTGGTTGACTTGATTGCTTAGCAAGGCAAGCTTCCCTAGTCTTGTTTATGATAGCTTCTTCATTACAGTATAATGGGAGCTCTAAGAATAAACAAGATGCTTCATCCTCATAAAGAATTTGATCTAATTTAACCTTGTGCTTAGGGTCTTCATGTGAAACAAGCATTCTAGATTCAAAGACAAAACCACCTCTTTGCTCTTCAAACTAAAATGAGGCTTCAATCTCATCATTGCCCTTTCGAAACAACAATGTATCATTTTCTGGAATATCTTCTAGCTGTCCCAAATCAGCCGATAAGTGGGATTCCTGCATGTTGTCTTCATCATCACCAACATAAGTAGGCAGCTGATCAAACAAGAAAAATGAAATGTATCCCTTTTTTGGTCTATTCTCCATTTGAACTTGAGCAATGTGTCCTTGCAATTGAAGAGTTTCACCCTCCAATCTCTGCATCCTATTTTGATTCATCTTATAAAAAGCATCAAAAAACTTGTCAAAAGAATCAAAATGCAAAGGGTTCAGTTTCAAGTTTGAATCAACTCCAGCTACACATGCATTATGTTTAGATTTAGCTAGGGATGTAGCACAAATAGCAGCAACCTCTTGCTCCCTATTTGATCTTTTAGCTGTTGGCTTGAAATTTGAGATTTTGATTGGTTTGGGTTCTTGATATGGCTGAAACTGAGGACTAATTGAATGGTCTTGAATGCAGATAAGCTCCTGAGCAAAATTAGAACTTTTGAAACTTGGGAGTTTGATTTCCTGGGGAGTCTGCTTGCATTCAAAACCCATCTCTTGGCCTTGAGGATAATTCACATCACAAAATTTAGTGCCTTGCCAATTCATGAAAACCACATCAAGGTTATAATATCTTCTTGGGCCCTATGGATCAGTTTGGAAGGGTGGACTATTTGGCTTATTAGACTAATACAGGGCCTGGTATGGCTTATATTCTTGACTGATTTGCCTCTTGAAATAAACAAACTCATTTGTCATGTTTTTAATTGTGTTTTGAAGCTGTTGGAATTCTTGAGTTTAGACTAGAACAGTAGTCTCTTGAATAGTAACTTGGTGTCCTATGGCTGGAATAGCTAGGGCAATAGCCAAAAAGGGAACTGCCATTGGCACATGTGGTTGGATTTATGGAAAAATGGGTAAGGGAGGCCTTGCGACTATTTTCCCTACTAGAATAAGGTAGTTTTCTGCTCTAACAACAATCTCAAAAGCATCGGGAAGGGTAGATCCTCCCAGAGCCTAAATCATAACAAATATTTTGCTATTTAAAGCTCTAAGATAGAATAAAAAGGCATGCTATGGTGTAGGCCTTACCGTCATAGGGATCCTATCCCAAGTCTTCTGGAAGTGGTAACTGAAATAAGACATGTGCTCATGTGGAGCCCTCTGAATGGTACTCAAATGCTGCAGTAGAGATGAAAGATCAGATTTGTCCTTAAAATGTTTGTGCAATCCATCTCCCAGATCATCCCATGATGTGATTGAGCTTGCTGTGAGTCCTCTAAACCACCGTAAAACTTTACCCTTTAGTGATGTAGCCAATAATTTGATTGTTATGTTCTCTTGGGTAACATTTTGGGTAACATTAGGTACTAAACACAACATTGCCACATTTCAAATATGCTCAGCAGCTATAATGTGGCCTTCTCTAGTGAAATATGGTAGTCCTTTGAGGGCTGTAGCTAGAATATAATCACGTTGGACTAATTATAATGGGCTACCCCCGTTAAATGTAACAAAAGGATACGGTCTGGCCATTTACTTAGAGTCACCAGGGTGTTTGATAATTTTGCCTCCAAAGGATATTGATACCAAAGAAAACACCCGATCCTTCAGTATGTGACCTTGTTCATGTGATGTTTCACTAGATTTACATGTAAAAACTAGAAAATAGATTCACCAGGTATATCTTGAAAGCTCCAAAGGCTGGAACAAACTGTTGCACATACCAGAACAATAGCTTTGAGAATTGAAAACTTCTCTGAAAACACTTTCAAAGTCCCACCGAGCATGCCAAAAACTGTTATCAATCAGATATGCACCCTATCCTAAGCTTACAGAAGACTTAGCTACCTGTTGACACATGGAAGCACTCTCAGGTTGTATGTGACCTATAGTGAGAATGAATCTCTAGAGTGAGTTGGTTCTCCTTATGAATTTTTCTAAACTATTGACTTGTCTAAGAAAAGGGAAGAGGAATTGCTGAAATGAAATTCTATTTTTTATCTAAAGATGATCCTAAAATCTAAAAATTTACCCACAAACAACTTTCAATCCTATAACCTTCTCAGTTTCACCTAAGCCCAACAATCCAAAAGTACTTCATATGAAAGTTTAACTTAAACACAACACACAACCTAGATTAGATGGCCAATAGCTACACAAATTTCAATAACATTAAGACATAATTAGAGGATTAGACATCATAATCACAGTGAAAACATCAAATCAAAGTTATAAAGGAGGAAACAAATGTGAAACAGGAATGCTTTGCTATATTGAAATGAAAGGAGTGCATCTAACTCTAAAAAATATGAGTCAAGACCAGTTTTACAAACTCTCTATCTATTCTCAAGGGAGAAGAAACAAGGATATCAACTGACTACCTTAAGAAAAATAACTATCTCCAAATATATGATGTCCCAAAAGATCTCTCTAGAATAGCTAGAAAAAGCTCCTAAAATTAGTCTCTTAATTCATTTCCAAGCTCCACTAAAAATCTTTCAAAGTTGCCCACAATCTATCTCCAAACTGAAGAATGAAGCTGCTAAAATCATCCCAAAAGGGGTCCCACCAAAAAGTGCCAATAAAACATGCCTTATCTGATCCATATCTGCTCCAAGATGCCCTATTTTTGTCCATATCTAGTCAACTTCACCCAAAAAACAAAAAAAGATCCTCTTGTTTTAACTTCTTAAAATAGCTTTTATTTTAAAGCAATTTATAAAACATTGCTTGAAAACAAAGCTTTACAATGTTTGCAGTTTTGTCTCTGTATTTAGCTTGATTTGATTTTTCTTTTACAAAAATACAAGGCTTTTATTTTTCCTATTTTGCCAAGTATATTATATTTAACAATCATATGATTTTCTATAAAAATCATAAAAATATTTGAAGGAAAATATATGTTAAAAAAAAACCTATGAAGACTATCCTCTAAATAGCTCCACAAAAATCTCTTTATCCTCATGAGGGTCTAAATAATCAAATGATCTTTAAAGGTGCAAATGATCAAAAGCCTAAATTCATTTCATTACCCGAAGGCCTACAGACATGAGGTCTTACCTTTCAAGTTTAAACAAAAAGGTTCTAAGGCATTGGAAGGTCAAAAGATCACAATGGCATTAGTTTGGTCAATGGAGAAATAAACTTAATGTGACAAAACTCCACATTCGACTTAGGGTAAGAAGGAAACCCTAATGATAAAACAAGTTTTGCCCTAACTTTTCAGGCCATTTTCATTTTGTAATATTGGAAAGAGGCTTTGCACACCATGGCTGCCATAGGTGCTAGGGTTCAGAGTTTGACTCTCCATTTTCACTATCTACAAGCATACTTCGAGGGTTTTGCAAGGTAAGTGAACATTCACCATGAATCTGAGCTAGATTTTCCTACATTTGAAGAGATTGAACCTTATAGGCCATGGCTAAAACAAGCTTCTTTTTTTTTGCTTACCCCCTTCTATGTTTGCGGCTATGACCGAATATTATGATATTACTTGCACTTGTGATGAAACAAGCTCTGCTCGATAGCCATGACTAGGGCTTTGGGTATTGATAAACTAAACTTTTTCACTGTCTCTATGGCATTTTTCTGGAGATTCTTCAATAGAAAACCAAGTTAATTCATTATAAACCTAATTTGGTTCCACATTCTTCATTTAAGTATTAGTTTTTTAGCTCTTAGCCACAGCCTCCACTAGTTTTTAATACATTTTGTTTTGTTTTACTCCATTTTTATCTCTGTCTAGATGTCATGGCCTGATGGAGATCCTTAATGCATTATCTTGGGGTCCAATAATGTATCTCTAGCATAACATGGTAAGCTACTCCCAAACTTCAAACTTTGTGTTTGAAAATATATATGCTGGGCCATTTTTTCATTGCATAGAATGGTTAGTATATGAGCTCGAACATCTTTCTGTCTTCTACACTTACGATTTTCCTTTATCTTTGTATCTACATTCTATGTGAAACCCCATGTGGGTATTGTCTTTGTGAAGAAAATATACCTCGTGATCAAAATCCATGGCCACATGTGATACCTTTTGCATAAATGATAGCAAGTTCATAGACAAAACAATGGTTTCACTCATTTTCCTATATTATTATGTCACTTAAAACCATGATTGTCATGCATTTTCCATTATTTCTGAGTGTGGCTATATTTAGCCTCTGTGAACATATTTTTTGCATCATTATCATTTCCTTCTCTTTTGCATTTGATCTATTCACAATACCATGAGATTTGACCTTTTGAAGACTTCAGCTAGACTAGTGATTTCTATATTTCTAAGTATCTTTTGCTTCATTGTTATGATTACCTCTGCTGGTCTGAGACTTATTTGTTTGTATAATCTAAATCTTCCTTCAACATGCTTTCTCTATAATCATATGATGTAGTCTTCTTTTGCATCCTCACTTACATATGGATCTTCAGATGTTTTCTTCCTTCCTGTAGCTCATAACTAAAATTTGCCTGATGACATTCTCCTGATGAAGTGGCATCCATTTGCCATGATATAATATATTAATACATCTATGCACATACCTAAAGGCTTCTGAATATTGTAATCATGCCTTCATGGTTGTCCATCTATACTTCTTAGTTTGTTTATGCACAACATGGTTCTTTTACCACTGATGATGCACTTATAGCTGAAGCATTACATATCATTAGGCTACTTTATAAATGTGACTTCCAGGCATAAAACATATTGAAGGCATTCATAAAATGTAGCTTGGGTTTGAGATCACTTGTATACTTATGATGGTTTAGCTTCTTTGTATTGGTTTTGTTGATCTAATATCTGATGCTATTTCTCCTTTATAGATGTCCTATGGCTTCTTTTATTTAATCTCACACTTCATTGATTTGTTCATTGCTCATGTATGGTGACCATTTCATTTATGAACTGATGATCATGGACGAGCAACAAACATAGTTCATGCAATCACTTGATATGTCACTCTTGTTTCACTCCCCTCGGGATCCAGGGACAGCATGTCAAGCTCAACCCTTGTGGGAGCCTATTTTTCACCACATGCATGTATTCAAATCAGTAATATGACTTATCCTATGTCTGCACATGAAACAAATAGATTAGATTAAAAACATTGCAATACAAATGATTGTTCCTTTTCAATCTGTCTTACTCATGGATGATATGTTTGTCTGATGTAGTACACCATAAGCAATATATTCTGTATCTTCTGATAGGCATACAAGGAATTATTTTCAGAGCTCTAACAAGCCTTTTCCACAATCTTGTAGGTTCTTGTCAAAAATTGGGAGTGAGGAAGATTCAGCTACAAGCATGTTAAACCGAGACAAACAGGCAATGATGGAAATATTTTCTTTCTTGTCCTTAGATGCATAGTATCTTTCTTATGATTGTACTAGTTCAGCTATACCCACGGCTTGTGTGGGACATTTGATTTGTCATTATTTCTTTCAATGTAATGTTTATCCTTTTATGTATCTCAATTTGTAAATGAATAATCATTGTAGTGAATGAAATATTTATCTCTCCTATGAATGTTCTGTAATGCAATGAATGATCTGAAAATCTTTTCTTTTCTTGAACAACATAGTTGAACGGTAAACTTCATGCACCTCTAGAAAGTATCACAACTGATCTTTTTATAAAATCAATATCTGTAAAGGGCCTAAGCAAGGATGAAATAAAAATTGAATTTTTTCTCCTTAAAATGAACAATGAACCAGCTCTGCCAATTTTTGAGTTGTGGTGAAAAAATGATAACAGTTACAATTAAATAAAAACAAGATGAAAACATGATTTTATTGTTACTGGAATTGGGGTATTATATAATAATCACAATCTCATCCTCCCAATTATAAATCTTTTACTAAATCTTCCAAATATCCTAACCATTATCCTTCATCATGCGTATCAAGTATTTCAAATTGAGTGCCTTAGCTCTTTAATTTAAGGATAAGCCTTAGGACACTATTTCAGATCAAGTGGCATCATCTAAGGTTAAAGAGAGATTGATTTAGAGTACACACAAAGCATTACTTGCATTTCTTAGATCAATACTCCTATTTACTACACTAAGCGTTTTACCAATTGTCTCTCATATAAGTCTTCTTGTCTCTCATATTCTATAACTACTTAATCTATTCTTCCTCCTACATATATTATATTATTTTTACCAATTTTCTAATTTATTTTCAATCATTCATCCATCCCTCTATACAATCTATTTCACCTTACATTCTTAATAACGCATATAACTATTATATACTTCCTCATAATTTATTTCATTCTCTACTCATTTATTATCTATAATCTACTCCCAACCCACTATTCAACATATCCCATTAATATTATTTATACTTTTCCTTACTTCATACTAATATTATTACTTGCTCCACTACAATAAAATTCAATTCTAACATTTTATATTCCTCTTTCTCTTCTCCACTTCATAAACTCTACTCTCATCATCCTTCTATTTTATTATCTATCTTAATCATTTCAACCATTCACACTTTCCTCACATAATATATTTGCATCCACTACCCTCTCTTACTTTAAACTTACTTCATATCCTTTCCCATATATTTTTCTCATTATTTCACTCCATCTTATTATTTTATTATTTTCACTCTATTACTTCTTTTAACTTTTCATTTTTATTTATCTATCATTATTTCCCCCTCCATCTTACTTAATATATACAATTCTTTTCTATCATACTTAATTAACTCATTTTTGTTATACTCATGATAACATTAATACAATACCAATAGAAATATAGAAATGGCTAAATAACTCTTCATCAATCTCTTTTACCATTAGAACCTCACTACACCTATCTACTACTCAACCTGTTTGAGAAAAGAACATAATTTGTGTAAAAAACTATAGGATTTGAGATACTAAGTATTATCAAGATGAAAATACACCTAAGCCTATATTTTGAGACAATAAGTAGTATCAAGATGAAAATACACCTAATTCTATATTCATATGTGATCTATAAGTACCGAAGAACTCATTCACATAGACAACACAAATTTATTTAACATCTATTTAACCAAAATTAGGATGTTAAGCATTTTAACTCCAGTAAAATGAAGAGATATCCATCAAAGAATATTGGGAGGGAAAGTTTTTAATACTGGGAAAGGCTCTGGTAGACATCTATGAAAAATGGGGAAACCCAGATAGATACCGTCAACTGTTTAACAAAATCCCTCAAAGAGAAGTCTCATGAACTACAATGATTACAGGATGTGAACATAATAAATTTATTGAAAAGGATTTAGAAACTTTTAGGAAAATGTAATCGGCAGAGGTAAAGTTAAATTCCACAACCTTGGTCAGCACCCTCCCTGCATATGCCAAAATGGGGACTTTCAAACGGGGCATGGTCATCTGTCAAAGAAGAACAGAAGGGGGATTTTGTCAGATCTTATAGATGGAAATACTCTTGTAACATATTTGTAAACTAAGGAAGCACAAACCAGGCATGTCAACTATTTGACAGAATGCCTCAATGAGATATCATCTCATGGAATGTCGTAATTTGCAGGATATGCACAAAATGGATTTGTTGGAAAGGCTTTAGAAACTTTTAAACAAATGCAATTCTATCAAAGCATGATGGAAGGGCAATTTTTTTAGAAGAAGAAATTACAAATGCCCTGAGCAGGCACGTCAATTGTTTGACAAAATCCCTCAAAGAAACATTGCCTCATGGACTGTAACAATTGTGGGATCTGCACAAAATGGATTTCTTGAAAAGGACAGAAAAAAAGAGATTTGTTGAAAAGGCTTTAGAAACTTTCAAGCAAATGAAGTTCACAGTCATAAAGCCAAATTCCATAACCTTTGATAGTGTACTTCTTGTCTGTGCCAAAATGGCACTCAGGAACAAGGTAGGGGTGACCGTTACAGCTTAATAATAGGGAATTGGATAAACTCCAGTAGACATATATGCCAATTGGGGAATACATAGACAAGTCACATCAACCGTTTAACAAAATCCCTTAAAGGCATGTCGCCTCATGGAATACAATGATTGCAGGATTGCACAAAATGGATTTGAAAGTGGCCAGCAACACTATCTCAAATATATAATGGAACTTGTGGCATTACACCTCATGTCAGTAAATACATTTCTCATAAAACAAAGTTACTTATAACACACATTATAACCCAAAAAGAATTTGATTAAACAATATTTTTCCCTAAATATTAGTCAACAATAGACACAAAAAATGCATTCTATACAATACTTGTCACACCAACTATGTGAGACAAGTTGGAAGAATTTTCTGGTAAAAAAAATGAAGTGTCTTAACAATAAAAGTTCCCAACATAACATGCAACTTGGGAAAAAAATTTGAAAGATGATGTGAACAAAACACTAAATTGGGGAGTGTATGTAGAAATGTTGCAAATAATTCATCAATCTACCTTTTTAATGCTCCTATACATAATTTAGGGAGTATTTGGTGGGTTTTGTGGCACACTCTCAAAAGCTATTTGATATTTTCATCATAAACAAAGATAAAGTGGCCACTTAGCATTTCACCAATAGCCAAAAAATGATTGTTGTTACCAATTTTTCACCTACAACTCAAATTGGCAGAGGTGATACATTTTGTATCTTAAGATGAAAGATTTTTAAATTTTTTTGCTATAATATTTTTTCATAGTTTAAGGTGCTTGAAAGATTCAATTTTACCATTTCTATAACAGAGGAAAGAGATTCAGTTCATCATTCATTCATTGCTTTGCAGAGTTACGTCACAGATAGAAGTTATTTCATTTCACATTACAATATTTTATTCATTTTGACAAATGAGATATACACAAATGGAATAAACATTGCATTGAATGATAGAAAGACATATCAAATGTCCCACACAAGCTGTGGGAATAGCTGAATCAAATATGTCAGAAAGAATATACTATGCATCTACAAAAGACTAAAGAAGAAGATAAGATAGGCATATCTATCATTGCCTACTGATGTGGTGGGTTGATCCTTATTGCAGTTGATCCCTCTTGCTCCTGACCTTTCGAAAGAACTTGTAGGATTAGAAAAGTTTTGTTAGAGCTCCAGAAATGGTTATCATATGTACCTCATCAATGTAGAGACATAATATATTCCTTATGATGTATAGAATCAGTTGATCAAGCCATTCACATGCAAGAGAGACTGAAGAAATAAATATCATTCAACTTTGTTGTTTTTTAAGCTAACATTTTTGTTTCCTATGTAGGTATAGAAGAAGTTATGTTGCTATTTTGAAGACAATTTCAGCATGTGGTGCAAAGTGGGCTCCCACAAGGGTTGAGACCAGTATGTTACCTCTGAATCTGAAGGGGAATGACATAGGAATACCTATTCATTTTGTGCAAAAAGGAGCATTTCAACTAAAAGAATAGTTCATAGAATGCATGAACTTTTATATCATTGCCCTTCCATGATCATCAGCTCAAAGGATGAGGTGATAACCATACAAGTGCAGTGAACAACTTGTCTAAAATAGATCGATGAAATAGGAAACTGAGTACAGGTATGACCAACATCAAAATATCCATTCCTATTATTTGCTGTCACAATATCATCATATTTCCCTTTGTATGCATTCAAATCATAATATTGGAATAACAAGATCCATAGAGTATCAAGTTATTGTTCAAATGCAATTGTCTTGTATGAGTGAAATCATTAACAAGAAGAAAGAACAGTTGTTTGACAACTATGAAGCAGATGCAACTATAGTGATCTACGCCAAGTCACTGGCATGACAAAGGAGTTTTTATGAAGTCTTCAATGTATTTGTATACCCAAGTGAGTTCAATCATGAACAATATCACTCAATGATATATAAGTGCTTTAGTCAAATCATATGTGTTGGTGTATAAACTCATACGAGTTTTACCTAACTTAATCATAGTTAGTGGTTTTCCTCACATGTGGAAAGACTAAGTCCTCTTGTTGAGTCATTAGTCGATGTGTTGATCCATCTTTGACACATCACTGCTATTTTAGAGGGAGGTGAAACCTTGAGCTATTCTCTTGGTTCCAATTTCTCCACCTTTCCTATTCTTGTGGAGACTTGTTCCTCAAGCTTCACCTATTTATACCAGTTCGGTTGTAAACCAATTAGCTCATTTTCAATGCATTGCATTTATATTTGATTTCTGTTCCATGATCTTGGACTTTCACTCCCACATGGTATCAGAGAAAGTGGAATAGAGTCACATTGTTTGCTCATTGATTACATAGCTCCATTGGCGAATCTCTGCAACTTCTCTTGCATGCTAGGCTTAATCCGGCCTTCTATCACTGCATATCGAGGAGGTAAAATTTTGTTTCGAAGCACATTTGAAATGAGTTTTTCTTTTGCAGGTCATAATCATCATTGGAAGAGCTCATCGACTTGTTGCAAATATGTGCCTAAGTGGGTTGTCATTGATGTCAACATATCCTTGTTTCCATTGGTGTCAACTGTATCCTGTTTTGCTATCTGTATAGATGACTAGACTGTTTAAGATATTGATAAAATTAATGATAATCAATGCATGTGGATCATGTGGCTATGTAGAGGATTGTTAGAGGTTGCTCCAGTTAAGATTTGAGAAGTCCACCTGAATATTTGAAGGAGTTATGGCCACCCGAGTTTAACCAGTTTCTGTAATACTCAGGAAAGACAGAGTGATAGGAAAGAGATCTAGATTGCTTTGGAAATATAAACTTGTGATCTGCGGATCTGAAGACATGTTTGGGAAGTCAATGTGTATCATCAACACCAGTGGTTCATGGTTTGGAGGTCCACAAGTTATCCTTCTAGTTTTATAGTCATGGCATAGAGTGTTCTTGAGTTTCCGGAGGAAGATTCAATTGCTTCTGATAATTTGGTTTAGAATGGATGTTATTGGCGAATTCAATGTGCTTGTGGAGGTCTCTGGATTGTATGGTTACTATGTTAGAGGTCTGCATTGAAGTTTGACCTTGATGATTAAAGATTTCTTCTTGAGGTTGATGTTCTTCCCAGTCTTGGCCGACCGAATGTTCCTAACCCATTGCGGATGCCTTAAAAACATTTTTATGAAGCATGGAGTGGTTGTAGAAACAGATTCAAGTCTTAGTTGTGTTTGGTTGACAATGTGATGATCCGCGTCCAGTCTACTCAACCTTGTTGATCATTCCAAGGTTGATGAAGTATATAAATACTTGTTGAAGAGATATTAAAATCATCCTTGTACAAAATAGATAAAATCCAAAGAAAGGTTTAGGAGCAGAGTAGAGAAGAAAAGGAGTGACAGCAGTGTAGAATGTGAAGATGAGTTTGGGGCAAAGCAAAAGTTCTTGAGTATTCATTGAAACTGAATCAGGCATGAAGTAGATGTTATTTCTCAATTAATTCTTTCTAAATAAATTCTATAGGTAGTGAGCCTCTCTTTTGAGTAGTGAGCTCTGGGCAGTGTGCCCAAAGGCATGTGCCTTCTACTTTACTAAGTACTTTTAATAGGGTACACGTTTTGTGGGTTAACCCCCACTGTGGTTTTTCCCTTAACTAGGTTTCCAAATCAAAATCTTGGTGTCAAGTGTGTTGATTATGTTTCTTCTCTTATGTTGTTGATTAATGCTTTAATGTTTACATCACTAATTTGATAGTAAGATAATAAAGAGGTTAAGAGTAGAAAATCTTTTGTGGGACAACTAATTCACCCCCTGCACTCTCAGTTGTCTAGTTCCACCACAGTGAGGTCGAATCATAGCCTAGAAAGCCTCAACAAAGGCATTTTTCTGTGGTAGTTGTGCCTCACACAAAGGCCAATTTTTATTAAGGTGATGTGCCTCACATAGAGGCCGAACCCTATGCTTATTGTGCTTGATATCACAGGCCGAATTCACCCCTCCAAGTTGTATTGTACAGAGCCTCCAAGAGGCCTGGTCCTCTCATCCTCGTCACTACCTCTTACTGCGGCATTGAAGCCATGTTGCCACCTTTCTCTGTGGCATTTTTACCACATATCCTCAGTTGACGGGGTCCTCTCAACCTCAAAGGATCAAGCTATTTTGCCCATGCCAAAAGGTGGAGCAAAGGCCAAATTTCTGGGCTGGAAGGCAGAACGAAATCGACTTTGAAAAGCTAGGTGGGCCGTGGGAATTTGAATGTGCTTTGGGAGGCACGTGAACAGCGACGACCATCAAATTCAAAGAGAGTATTTCTAACACTATTCATTGTTTTATGCCAATTTTTCTGACATAAGAAACTAGGGGGGTGACATAAGCAGAGAGGCAAAATAGAAAGGGGGGCACAAAAATTTTATTAATAATCCCATGGTCATATGGGCTTTTAAGCCCTTGGTCACACCCTACCACACGCGGCTTAACTTTTTCCCTATCAAGTTTTTATCCATATATTAGTTTGCACAAAATTTTATTTTCAAGCACATTGAAAATATTTTTTTTGAATGTGTAATTTTTTGCATATACAAAAATTGTACAGGCTATAACTTTTCCAACAATCTTGTAATCAAGTCATTCAAAAGGCAAAAGTGCCTAATTTTTTGACCTCCATCATTCTAGCTACTAATTGAATTATCATTATAAAGTGCCAAAGTAAGTTAGGTTTAGGGTTCTTAAAATACTTCATCTCAAATTGCAAAGCTTGTTGGGAGAGGAAAAAAATTGGGGGGGGGGGGGGGGTGGTGGGGGCAATATTGATGTATGATGTCATGCACTACTTATAAAGTGTCGCTTTAAGGGGGGTAGATAAGTAAGAAGAGTGCACACAATCAATTCTTCTATCACTAAAGCACTACCTTAATTCCCAAAACTGAGTTTAAAACTAAATCCATTCATCAAATCTAAAAGGGATAAAAAGAGATAAAAATGCCACCATCTAAAATAGAGTTAAACTGATGGCTCATAAGTTTAGTTGTTGGTGATTATATGTCACCATTTCTAGAAATGTTTATAAAACTAGAACCTTGTAGAATCTACAAGATTTTAATGAACCAAAAGTATAATGATGTCATTGGTAAAGGCATAGTTGAACTAGGGAATGGTATTCTAAATAATGTATACTATATCCCTGGTTTATTTAAAAATTATCTCTCAGTATATGCACTTACCGATTCTGAAAAGATAGTAGAATTCACTATAGATGCTGCCCTCATCAGAGAATCCAAAGATAGAAAACTAGTTGCAGTTGGTAAAGTCTGCCATCCAGAAGCCTACTTCATATCTTTACACTTTATAGCTGATGAAGAAGAAGTTAACTCGGAGCCTAGTATCAATTTGAGGCTCAGCTCAGTTGGCTCAAATTAGCTGATTATTAGGACTCCAATAAAGCTATTTAGTTATACTTGCACTTTAAAAAAGGTGTCAAATTCAAATCACTTGTGTAATCAATCATGAAAATTGGGAATTGTATATACACTGAATTATAAAGTGTAATGGGGGGAACAATCACTTCTCAAAGAATCACACAGATTCTTTATCTCATTCGCATGTGCACAAATGCACATCCTTTTATCAGGCTTCAGTATACCAACTTTTGTACACATTGGAGATGATTTGTCTATTTTATAAATATTCAGAAAATTCAAAATTTACAACATATTTTGCTTGGAGAGTTCTCAACATCAGCATATGGGTCTACATCGGCATCATCATCATCTGGAGGGGCCATTTAATGTCCACTCTTTCTTTTTCTCTCTTTAGGAGGAAATTTTTTCCCATAGGGTTTTCTTTCTTTTTCCATTTTATAAGAGATGTTTTGTAAATGAGTACCTAAAATGGCGCACAGCTGAGATTCATATTTCATAAACCCACCTAAGCTATGCTTAAGGGGGGATGTTGGTGTATAAACTCATACGAGTTATACCTAACTTAATAATAGTTAGTGGTTTTCCTCACATGTGGAAAGACTAAGTCCTCTTGTTGAGTCATTAGTCGATGTGTTGATCCATCTTTGACACATCACTACTATTTTGGAGGGAGGTTAAACCTTGAGCTATTCTCTTGGTTCCAATTTCGCCACCTTTCCTATTCTCGTGGAGACTTGTTCCTCAAGCTTCACCTATTTATAACAATTCATTTGTAAACCAATTAGATCATTTTCAATACATTGCATTTGTGCTTGATTTCTACTCCATGATCTTGGACTTCTACTCCCACAATATGGATAACAGAAATTGTAAAGAAATAAGCATCACCATCAGACTATAGGATAGTCAAGTTGATTTAGTTGGAAGTAGTACATAGAGATTCCATGTTACAGTGAAGTAAAGGATTCATAATCATTCAAATGCGGTATGTGTATGATTACATTTGATGTAATACAGTAAGCTAGACAACAAAATATATGTCATATCATAGATTGAGTGAGATCACCAAATGTATACAGAACAGGTAAATTAGTCATCAAGTGGAGCACACAAGTGTATAACTATATGATTTAAAACATTAATATACACTTTACCATTGCAAAAAGGGTGGAGTGTCAGTGATCATTGTTCATCTACAAGAAGCAAAAAAAAAGGAACAACATGTATGTTCTCATTGCAAAGTTCAAATGGAGCAGAAAGGAAATGAGCCATAATCTTTTCTCATATTGATTTCATTAAATAGTTTTTTTTACAATCAGTAAGATAAATGAAATGGAATAGCAGAGATATCATTTGACTATAGTAAAAGTAAAATGGAGGTATTGTTTATCATGCATTCTTGTTCATGTAATAACCTTCATGCTGCTATAGAGACAAAAAATTTAAACATCAAGAGCCATGGCCCTATATGATATTAGAGAAAGCTTTTGTTTAGTTTTACATTTCTCAAAAAAATGGAGGAGATTTCAACTATACAGAAGACAACAATACCCAAAATGAAAATAGGTTTTCATTTTGTAAATATTGTATTATTGATTAAGTTCTCTTTATACAAAAAGGACAAAATGCAAGTTAAAGTTGTGCTATGAGCTAGAGACTGCACTTTTTCAAAACCCCCTTATCGTATTTGCATGAGGAAAAGTAGATATATAGGGGTATAGAAAGTTTCAAGTTCATATATAAAAGAGAAAAACACTCAGAGATATGAGCAAACCCAAAACCTCTAATGAACAATATAATCTTATTATCTCAATATATACCAAAAATGATTGAAAAAAGCCCAAATGATGGTTGTGGGCAGTGACAAAGTGATCTTTTTCTTCACAGTAGTTAAACCCACTTTGGGGTTTTGTATGTAAAAAAGATACAAAGGAGAATAGCTTGATTCGAACTCATATAGGCAAAAAAGTTATAGAAATAGAGTAATGGAGAGATTCAAACACATAGACACAAGGAATGCTCAGAACTGGTAAGTGTATGGCCATAAACCTTTGACAGAACACCGAAATATAAGCAAATATTCTCAGATTTGACCAAGAGAAAACTATAGAAAATGAGGAGACAAACAAAGTCGGTGAGCTTACCTTTGCTTCTAAGAGGATAAATGTCAGAATTTCCTCATTTTGCTTTCATTTTTCTCTCAGATGAACTCAGAAATATCATGGTAGCGCGAAACATAGAGACAGTAGAGGAATAACAAAGAAAGAAAGATAAAAAAGGTGCATTAGATGAGCCATAGTCACAGCTTAAAAGGTCAAGATTTACGTCAAGAGATGAAAGAAAATGGTATAAATCTATGATACCAATCTTACCTTATTACTTCCTGTGGAAATCTTCAAAAGGATCCATGAAAACCTTGCATTTTTTGTGAAGAATCTTCGAAAATATCCTCAAAACAATAGAGAGGTCGAGGGTTTTAGGCTTGAACCCTAATTCTCCATGGCGGCTAGGCAGAGAGCCATTTCACCAAAACTCAAAATACCAAATGAGCTCGAATAGTTAGGGCTTTGAATGTTTTGTCCTAGGGTTTCATATGCCCTAATTTCATTGTTACATTTCTGTCACATTGAATTATTAATGTTACCTTGAGTAATACCCATCATGGTATATGGTGTTCATCTTCCAAATGCCTAGTCCTCATAACTTAGAATATCAATGCCTGGGATTTATGCCTTCAAGGCTATTTGACCACCTTTGAAGATGAACCAAAACACTTAGGTCATATGCCCTTAAGACTACTTGCAGATCAAATGGAGGATAAGCCTTATAGGCTTTTATTTTTGCAAAACTATTTAGTATGCCTCCATATCTTATGATTTTTATAGAAAATGAGATATCATAGAATGTATATACTTGGAAAAGTGCCACATATAGCCTTTTATTCTATTTTTTGTAAAAAAAAATCAAATCGAGATCAAATCAAGAAAAAGATAAAACTGCAAATCCATGTAAAACAATATTTAAAGCAATATCTTATAAATTGCTTTTCAATATTTGTTATTATGTAGCTAAAGTAGAGAAAATCTAATCTAGGATCTTCTTTTGAATTTGATTTTTCTTTTGAGCGAAATTGGACAAATTTGGGCATTTTGGAGCTTTTTCTGATCAGGTAAAGCCTGATTTTGAGTGGATTTTGGTGGGACCACCTAAGGCATCATGTTGGCATCTTCTATTTTCAGTTTGGAGATATTTTAGAGAGTTTTTTGACAGCTTTTCTATGGATTCAGAAAATGATTTGGAGGTAGGCTTTCAGAGTGATTTTCGTAGTTTTCCTATTTTTTCCATCTTGGAAAAATTAGAGGATATATTTGAGAGAAAAACTTTTTTTTTCTTAGTTCTAATCATTTTGTTTCTTTCTTTCTTGTTCACTTGTAGAGAGCATTGTAAACTTTTGTACTCAGTCTCATTTTGCATACTCCTTTCAGATAAATAAGACAGCAGAGTTCCTTTCCCATTTAATTTTTTCTCATCTTGCAGTGTTGATTTGATGTTTCATTGTGATCACAGAAATTAGATCCTTTGCTATGTCTTCTTATTGCAAGTTTTGATGTATAAGTATTGTTAATGTAGGTTGTCTATTGTGTTTAATTGTAAACCTTCAAACAAATTACTTATGTGTTGCATGTGTCAAGTGGGATTGTGAAGGTTGATGTCTTAAAAGTTTGATTGTGAGTGGAAGCATTAAATAAGTTAGAATCTTGTTTAATCATCCTTAGAAGTTAGTTTTGCATTTTAGTTATTCTCTATCCATTTTCTTCAGAAATTATTTAGATTAGGAGAGAGCCAACTCACTCTGGAGGTCCACTCCAAGTTTAGGCAACCCATAGGCCTAGGAGTGTTCCCATGTGTCAACAGGTATTTGGGTACATACTTTGATTGACAACAGTTTTTGGCACGCCTGGTGGGACTCTAGAATTGTTTTCAGAGAAGTTTATAAGTCTTAAAACTTTTGTTCTGGTATATGTAGTAGTGTTCTAGCCTTTTGAGGTTTCACATAATATACCTGGCGACTCTATTTTTTCTAATCTTGCATACAGAACTAGTGTATCCATCTTATGAAAACTAGATCCAATCCATCTTCATTTGACTATTTGTAACTATCTCCACCAAGAAGAAGGGGTAGGGTAGCAAGTAGAGTAGTTGATTCATCAAGGAGGTCAAAATCCACACCTCTGAGACTCAGTCTTTCAACTCCAGCACAGAGAAGCAGGAGTCTGGTGCTAATAGTTCAAATACCCATAATGGCCAGGCAGTTCACATTTGCACCTTTTAATAGGGGCAACCCATTGAATCTTGCCCAACACGATGATATTCCAGTTGTAGCCTTCAAAGGTCTACCATATTTCACTAAAGAAGATCAAACTACAGCTATTGAACACATTCAAGATGTGGCAACGATGTGCTCAGTGCATAATATTACCCAAGAGAACGTGGCAATCAGACTATTGGTTGTTTCACTAAAAGGTAAGGCTTTGCAATGGTTCAGAGGTCTTGCAAAAAATTTAGTAGCAATATGGGACTAGCTGGGTGATGGGTTGCATAAGCATTTTGAAGAAAATTCTGATCATCTATCATTGCTAGAGTAGTTGAACACCATTAAATGAGCCCCTCATGAGCACATAGCAGATTTCAACTACCAATTTCAGAGGACTTGGTATAGGATTCCCGTAACGGTAAAGCCTTTGCCGTGGCATGTTTTTATATTCTGTCTTAAGGCTTTAAATAGTGAAATTTCTATAATGATTCAGTCCATGGGTGGGTCTACCCTTCCTGATGCTTTTGAGATTGTTTTTAGAGTAGAAAACTACCTTATTCAAGTAGGGAAAATAGCCCCAAGACCTCCTTTACCTATTTTTCATGAAATCTAGCCATCTATGCCCATGGTCATACCTACTTTGGTTGCTGTCCTGCCAGTTCCAGCAATAGGATATCAAGCTACAGCTCAAGAAACTATTGTTCCAGCCCAATCTCAAGAATTTCAAGAGCTTAAAAACATATGAAAAAACTTTGGGAATGAGTTAGTAAATATCAAGAAGCAAGTGGGGCAGGAACATAGGCCTTATCAAACCCCATATCAGTCCAATCAGCCAAATAGGCCATCTTTTCAAGATGATCCTTAGGGCCAAAGAAGAAATTACAACTATAGACCTTTCAAGTCCTATAATTCTAATACTACCAGCTCTTCAAAAGAGCTCGTCCCTGCTCAGAACAATATAGCACAAGAAAATGATTGGTGTTATCCATGTCACCAACCTCATAACCAAGTTGCATGTGCAAACGGTGTGAGGAATCAAGCTCTTATGGTGTAGAACAACTATGGTGGTTTGGAAGGTACCATGAATGAGAAGTCAGTCTAGCAAGATAACTCTGATGTGGCCTTAATGAATTAGCAAGGCACTAAATTTTGTGGTGTAAGTTATCCTCAAGGTTAAAAGTAGTTCAACACACCTGTTTCAGCCAACACAAAGTCAAAAAAAGGGCTATTGATCTAGATCAGTAGGCTGCAAATGCTCAATGACAACCTACCAAGGACAAATTTTAGGCTTCTTCATCACAAGATGTCCCCACAGCACAACCAAAGGTGAAAATTCTTCAAAGAAGTCAAGTTGTACCTGGGAAAGATCAATCAAAAGTGAAAACACAGCCTTTACAAAGGCAAAATCATGCTACTGTTGTTAAAGCACAGCAAAAGGTAAGTCATGTTTCCTTCAATATTGTTGATCACCTTAATAAATCCACTGTCAATATGTTAGTGATGGATGCACTGCACATTCCTAGTCAAAAGGACTTATTACAAGAAGCTTTAGTTGAGCTTTCCATCTCTGAAGCTGCTAGCCAAGAAAAGGCTAAGGTGGTACTTGCAAATAGCCTAGAGACTAAGAATGAACAACAAGCTCATGAGGTAAAACCTCCTCCTTTTTATTTGAGTTTAATCATCGGAGATAAATTTGTACATAATTGCATGAGAGATTTCAGGAAAAGCAATTTTTTCATGCCCAAGAGTCTAGCTAATACATTGGGTTTAGTTTATGAACCCTTTTCGAAGGGAGTAGTTCAACTAGATGGATCTTCTATTAATACTGTTGGAGTGATTAAAAACTTGCCCCTAACTTTGCATGCTTGTCCTAATTTTGCAATCCATCAGGATGTTCATATCATTGATCTACCACCTCACTTTGCTATCTACCTTTCCAGGGACTTTACTGCCAAATTAGAAGGGTTTTTATCTTTTGATTGGTCCCATTTGTTTTTTAGAACAAGATGGTATGAAAGTAACCATAAAATCTGAGCCTCTCGCCAAGGATCATGTTGAGCAGTACATCCCTAGCCCAATAAATGCTAACCTCTACATCACCCATGGGTAGGACGATCAATCCATGACCCTAGACCCTAGCACACCTACTGAAGAAATTAATCTAGATGAGTTGGTAGCCAAGGATCATGAAGATGATCCTTTCCATCACACTGATGAGGTAGGTTTAGGCATTTATATGATTCATGAACCTGATGCGGTGATTCCAAATCTGGTCAAGGATCAAAGTCAGCCTAAACAACAAGAGAATCAGCTTTGGAAGCTGTACTTTGATGGATCGAGAAGTAAAATGGGTGCTGGTGGAGGAGCTATATTGGTCTCACCTGAAGGAGACAAATACTATTCGGCATTGAGGTTTGTTTTCAGCTGTACAAATAATGTAGTTCAATATCAAGCCCTGATTCATGGTCTAGAATGGGCTCGAAAAAGAAGTATAAAGTTCTTACAAGTTTATGGTGATTCTGAGTTAATTATAAATTAGGTTCAAAACTTTAATGTTACTAAAAATGACTTGCTCAAAAAGTACAAGCATCGAGTTTGGGATTTAATTGAAATTTTTGATGCTTTTAATATGCTTTCAATTCCCAGAAACTAAAATAAACATGTAGATAGGCTTGCTGCCTTAGGGTCTCAATTTGAAATTCTGAATGAAATTCATAACATAGAGGTGTAGTCATATGTAAAAATGGTTATTAAACCATTTGTACCTAACAATAGTGTGAGTTGGTAGGTTTTTGATAGTGATGAGCATATTTTGAGTTTTCTAATTTTAGAAGCAGAATTTGCAGCTGATAATCAGCATAAGTAGTAGTAGCAATATGACAACCAAATTGTACAACTGAAGTCTAATAAGCTGCCCAAGGGACTAGTAATATTAGAATCTATTTTTAACTCAGATGATCAGGTCAGAAAGGACAAATACAATAGGACTGTGAAGTAGGAAGACAATGAGGCAGTGGAGATATTCAAACGTAAACTACTTAAGTTAGGAAAGGTATGCACTAAAGATGAACAACAAAATTTTATTTAGTTATGTCAAGAGTTTAGTGATGTTTTTGCATGGGAGTATAAAGATTTAAGAGGGTTTGATCCTAGTTTAACTCAACATACCATTGAGTTAGAGCCCAACGCCAAGCCTGTCAGGTAGAAACAAAGGCCGCTTAATCCTAAACTTGAGCATATGATAAAAGTTGAGCTGAACAAGTTAATTGAGAGTAGTATAATATTCCCTATAAAGCATACATCTTGGGTCTCCAACTTAGTACCAGTCAGAAAGAAGAATAGAGAGATTCAACTTCCTGTTGACTTCCATGATCTAAATAAAGCTTCTTTAAAAAATCACTATCCTCTACCTTCAATGGAACAAATTTTGCAAACTATTTCTGGCTTTGACAAATTTTCTTTGTTAGATGGATATTCAGGCTATAACCAGATTTTGGTGAAGAAAGAAGACCAATATAAAATGACATTTACAACTAAGTGGGGTACCATGGCCTACAAGAAGATGTCTTTTGGTTTGTCCAATGCAGGGGCAACCTTTTAGAGGGTAATGGATATGGCCTTTCATGGCCTTACGAGCAAAATAGTTCTAGTATATTTAGATGATATAACAATTTTTTCAAAAGATTCTAACGAACATTTTGATCATTTGAAGAAGATTTTCCAGAGATGTAGAGAGTTTCAAGTTTTTCTAAACTCGAAGAAATGTATATTTTTTGTTCATGAAGGTAAACTCTTGGGACATATTGTCTCAAAGCATGGTATTTCCATTGACCCAAAAAGAGTTTCTGCAATTCTTGATTTACCATTACCTGCACACAAGAAAGGCTTACAGAGCTTTCTTTGTAGAATTAACTTCGTGAGAAGGTTTATTCCCAATATTGTAGCTTTATTACAACCTCTCACTGCCATGCTTAAGAAGAATGTGCATTTTAATTGGATTAATGAAGGTAAGAGAAGCTTCAAGCAGATCAAAGAAGCTCTCGCAGCTGCCCCCACCCTCATCAATCCTAACTATGAAATAGTTTTCATTTTATATGCTTTTGGGGGGGCTGATACCATTTCATCCTTGTGCCAACAAAATGATGAAGGATTGGAGCACACAGTGGCATTTTTCAGCCATGTATTGCATGATTACGGAGGTGTGCAGTCCTACAAAGAAGATAGCTCTGGAGGTTCAGATTCGGAAAGACAATAGGAGAGCTCCAGAGATTCAACTCTGGAATGTATGTGCAGCTTCGGAGATGCTCCGGAGATGCAGAAAAGGAACTCCGGAGTTGCAGAGAGTCAGCTCCGGAGATGCTCCGGAGATGCTGAAACAGGAAGTCAGCTCCGGAGATGCAGACAGGGAGCTCCAGAGATGCAGAAGGCAACTCCGAAGATGTTGTAGCATAGCAAAAAGAGCTCCGGAGATCTGCTCCAGAAAGGCAAAGGCAAGTGTATATCTCCGGAGATCAATTCCGGAATGAAAATTGCAAATTGACGTCTGACTTCAGATTAAGGGGGAGTGTTAGAAATTTAATCCTCCATCAGACATTTATTGCTGACTGCCCCCGCGTCAGACCTAGGGATCTCCCGCATCCTCCCTCCTCACCGTTGGCCTGCCAGAAGTTAATGTGGTAGGTGGATTTGAATTTGAAATAGTTGAGCACCCATTTTTGTTGGGCATAGAGAAGAGACAAAAGAGAGGGAAAATGCAATGAGCAAAAAAAGGACGGAAGAGAAGAATGTGTTGAACCTGCAGCAGCAGAGGAATGAGAATGTTCAAGGAGAGAACAGCAGATGAAGAACAGCAGAGAGGAATGTTGCAGCAGCAACAGTAGACAGCTACGGAGTTCGCACAGGCAGCTCCGGATATACAGTGTGCAGCTCCAGATATTGGGGTAGAGTCAGAAAACAGAGCAGCAGCTCTGACTGTAAATTGTAAGAAGTTTGTATGTAACCAGAAGAAGGAAAATTTATATAAAGATGTATTGCTGTTATTCTGCTGTGTCTTTTCTATCCCTGATATTTGTTCTTTCTGTCCATCCATATATTTAGCTGCAGCTTTGGTTTTGTGTTTTGTGGTGGCCTTTTGTTCTGCCTCCCCTGCTCCGTCCCCCTGTTTTGCCAACAATATAAAGGTAATTTTGCAATTGTAGCTAGTTAGATCTATTTTCTCATTAGCCTATGATCAGCATGGTTGGTGAATAGGAGCAGGTACAATATTATCTGCATCTCTTTTACTTCGTTAACTTCCCATACATGGCATTTAAATGTTGTAGCAGTGAAGCCTAAGATACGGCCTTGTGAATATTGCATATGTCAAACAATGCACAATGGGATTAGGTTTCACATATACAAGATACGAATGCAATTTCGTTCCTCAACTTATCCTGTAGAATATTAACTTGTCGTTATGTTCTATGGTTGATTTTCAGGCATTCGTGGGGAAAGTCATTGACTTGCATAACAAGTACTTGCAATATGTCAAGGAATGTTTTATAAACCATTCCCTTTTCAAAAAGGTCGGGGAAAGTATAATTTTCTTATTTTGTCCTTTTGCTTGTCCATGTTGGCTGAGTTAAGCACCTTTCTTATGAATTTTTAACTCCATTTACAGGTGCTGAAGGAAGAATTTGAGGTGTTTTGTAACAAGGAAGTTGCAGGAAGCACAACTGCCGAATTGCTTGCCACACTTTGCGACAACATTTTGAATAAAGGTGGCAGTGAAAGTTTGAGCGATGAAGATATTGAGGATACACTTGAAAAGGTTTGTGTTGCATTTCAGTCTGACATGCTTCGATGTTGGCTCTTGTCCAGTGATTTTGTATACACTAATTTATTGCCTCATATTATGCTTCGATGTTGGCTCTTGACCAGTGATTTTGTATACACTAACTTATTGTCTCATATTATTTCAGGTTGTGGAGTTCCTCGCATACATCAGTGATAAAGACTTATTTGCAGAATTTTATAGGTGAATTTCCTAAGAAATGCTACAAGTTCGTTAACATTTCTTTCATCAATTATGCCGAGAAAAGATAATGTAATTTGTTTCTTTCTTAGCTCTATGTACCATGCAATTGGTTTTCTTCTTACATATCTTTCTTAAACTGCATGGGAGAAACCGCCTCACGTAAACCACTCTACTTAAATATTATCCACTTTAATGGTCAAACGGTCAACAGCAATTTTACACCTCATTCACAATAAAAAGTGGTAAATACTTGTCCTATTTTTATTGGCCAAAATTGACCTTTGACTGTTGAAGTGGATGATATTTAAGAACAGCCCACGTAAACAGTTGGCACGTTGTGTGCCTGACTGTTTACAGTAACTTTCAACCTCTGAATTTGCCTACACAAAGCACAGAGAGTTTCAGTCGACGTGCATCTACAACCTAAACAATGAAGAGTAATCATTGATGGCAAAGGTTTGAAATCCCATATAATATTTTGTTTCTTTTTTCAGTTGTTGCTGCAAACCTACCTTTCAGCCTGCTTGCATGTCCTATATAGCTGCAAACAAAACATTCAGATGGTCTATGTGCAAGTTGATGGCAATTATGGTTTTAGGTAAAATAGTTGGTAGTATGACCATTGTTGAAACTGGTTTTAAGATTCTGTCAGTGCATCTGCCACAATTTTGTGATTAATGTAAATATGTCAAAGGTTTGTGAGATAAAATCAGAGCTGCAATAAGTGCTTGCTTTTGTTGCATAGTAATTCAGAGGTTTGTGAGATAAAATCAGAGCTGCAGTAAGTTCTTGCTTTTGTTCCATAGTAACCTAATCATTTGAAGTGTGACAATTTTTTAAAATTGTACATTAAATTGTGCAAACATACTGAGTTTTTCAAGCATTTGATGACTTGAGAATGTTCTGCTCCTCATAGTTGAGTTGCAACAACATCCATGGTGACTACATCATTGATGGTTTGAATGAGATCTACGTCTTAGTAGAGAGTTTATGGAAGATTCAAGCACTAGAACCTTCATGAAAATTTCCTAGGAACTCATCAACAGGATCTTGCGCATGTTGCTCTTGTTGACTAATTCGTGTATAGGATTTACTCTGCAGTAGATGAAATTAGCAATACCAGTTTATTACTTGAGGAGGACTAATATAATGGGCAATTGATGACGTAATGCAGTCTAATGTTTTTAATGTGAGGTTGTGGGGAACAATCCAATGTGCTTTTGACATCATGTTGAACTACAAATGTTATTGTACAGACCATGGTATACCATATTAGATGCCTTCAAATTTAAAGTCTTGATGTGTGCTGGGATACTTTTATTTGTTGACATTGCAGGAAGAAGCTTGCACGTAGACTTCTGTTCGATAAAAGTGCAAACGATGATCATGAAAGAAGCATATTGAAAAAATTGAAGAAACAGTTTGGTGGCCATTTTACTTCTAAAATGGAGGGCATGGTATGCTACATCTGCCTAAACAAGAAAATTCCACTACATGTTTCTTATCAATAAACTTCATTTTACCGGACGCAATGTAAAAATCTATGTGCTTGTATGTAGGTTAAAGACTTAACATTAGCAAAGGAGAACCGAGGGCATTTTGAGGATTATCTTAATGAAAATCCCCATGCACATCCTGGAA
Organism: Cunninghamia lanceolata; assembly: GCA_027924645.1. Lineage (NCBI taxonomy): Eukaryota > Viridiplantae > Streptophyta > Pinopsida > Cupressales > Cupressaceae > Cunninghamia > Cunninghamia lanceolata. Next base: position 14,445,004 of record BSBN01000112.1, on the reverse strand, counting down.
TAGACTTGACTGTGACAGTTTTGACAAACGGGTTTTGGCCAAGTTACAGATCATTGGATCTTAATCTGCCTGCTGAAATGGTATGCCTCTTTTTATACAACATAGCTCTTAAACGTACCCATTTCAGCAGCTTGGCTTATTGACTTTTGCAACTGCAATACAGGGAAAGTGCGTAGAGGTGTTTAAGGAGTTCTATCAGATAAAGAGAAAGCATAGAAAGCTTACATGGATATATTCTCTGGGTACTTGTAATATTAATGGGAAGTTTGATCCTAAGCCTATGGAACTTGTTGTTACTACTTACCAGGTAATTGCCTCTTTGGTTGGTTACTGTCAGTTGGATTCTTTGATTCAATTATGATTTATTTTGACGATTAATTTAACATAAAATTACAGTATAGGTCATTTCCTACTAGAGTTAATATTGTAAATTCCTGATTTCAGTATCTTGTTAAGAATTAGCTGGATAGGATAAGTTAAAGCAAGGTTAATGTCATGGTTAATCTTTATGACCCTACATTGATTCTTTCCATAGTTCTACGAATACACTGATTTCAACTTACACTTTCTTTGTTTAAAAGAAAATTGTATGAAAATTGAACAAATCATGCTTATCAGTATCACTTTCCTTGATATTTGTAGAATTCAATTTTTTTTTGTTATTCTTAAGTAATTTACTATGTGATCATGATATACAGGCATCAGCACTGTTGCTTTTCAATGCATCAGAAAGGCTGTTTTATTCAGAAATTAAGACTCAGTTGAATTTGACCGATGAAGATATTGTCAGATTGCTACATTCTCTTTCATGTGCAAAACATAAAATTCTCAATAAAGAGCCAAACACAAAAACTGTGGCACAAACAGATTACTTCATATTCAATTCAAAGTTCACTGATAAGATGAGGCGAATTAAGGTTTGAACTCTAATACAACAATTGTATACCACTTTCTTTGTTTGTTTAACAGCAAATGATGTTTGTGGAAATTCACATGGTAAATGGTTTCTACATGATTGCAGATTCCACTACCACCAGTGGATGAGAAAAAAAAAGTGATCGAGGACGTGGATAAAGATAGACATTATGCAATTGATGCGTCAATTGTAAGAATCATGAAGAGTAGAAAAGTTTTAGCTTATGAGCAGCTTGTTATGGAGTGCGTTGAGCAACTTGGACGAATATTCAAGGTGAATTGTTGACTGGATGCTGAATAATTTGCTACATTAATGTAGTAGAATGAACTGATTTGCTTATGAATAATGCTGTTAGTTTACTAAATTTAGCCATTTTTTTCATGCAGCCTGATTTTAAGGCAATAAAAAAGCGAGTTGAAGACCTAATCACACGGGAATACCTGGAAATGGACAAAAATAATCCCAACACTTTCAGATATCTGGCCTGAAACTATTTAAATGGGTGTTTAAATATCTTTCATGGGGCAGTCCATTTATTGACTTCCTACAGGGTTGTAAGTTCTTGAGAATTCATGATTGCAGGATATCCTTGAATGTCGCTATTTTACCCAGAGTCAATTCATTATTTTGGACAGTGTGTTATAATCTGCTGTTTTCGTACTTAAAGATGTGTCATAACTATAATTTGTATCTGTTGGAACCTCTATTGAAACAATGGATGCTTCAATGCCCACAAATCGTGTAGTTGATTTTCTCCAACTAACCTGACTGGATATGGGCTGGCAAAGTTTTATATTATGATTAAAACTTCTGGCAATCTTGAATTTGATCTGTAATATGTTGGATTTTATTTAAAAAAATGAAATTGTTTATATGAGTAGTCTATTCACCGTGGCTACTCTTCCAATTGGTTGTTTTATATGTCAACATTTTAGTCTAGCATTTATGAGTTTTTGTGGTAATAAAATTTGGCATCGAGTCCTTTTAGTGTTTGCAACGTCATCATGTCTGCACACAAGGGAGAGTTGTTATTACGCCTGGACCATTATGCTTTCTAAATCCCAAGAGGTTCTTGTATTTTCGAAAACAAAGTTAATTGTGGGCTATGATGTGTATAAATACTCAGTGTATAATGTTAAAATGGTGAGCATACACAAAAATATTTCACTAAACTATAAGATCTCACTGAAAAATATATTATATTGATGTCTTATGTTCACATTAGAATTCAATACATTGGCTTTAAAAAGCTATTATTCTCCAGTGAACAAACTACTTATGGAAATAACTTTTACACCAATTAAAACTAACTACTAATTTAAGTCACTAAGGAGACTTTATTACATGTAAACCTTAATTTTTTAACAATGTCTTTTAAGGTTTACATTACAAAAATAGTTCTAGGGGGGAGAAACACCCTTTTGCACTCATGAACATCCGAGTGTTCACGAGGGGATATAGTTGGGTGGGGGCAGGTGCCTTCAATAATGTAGGGGGGCGGGGCAAAGGGGATCAGCATCACCGTCTTCAACTAAAGGGGTGCCCTAGCCATCTAGCAGGCTTAAATCTGAATTGGCATTGATCCTAGATATAGCAATCGGGAAAATGGAGCACTTGGGGTTAGACTAACTGGAGAAGAATAAGGGTACTAGCGGCAAGCAACTATCAATACTTGGGTCTACCTCATCAGAGCACATCAAAATAGGTTGAAAGCAACCCCCTAGGCGACCTACAATATAGGAGAGCATCCCAACATAAGGAGTGAAGGGTCTTCTCATCATCCTCAGTGTTGGGGCCTGAGGACCAGCTAGGTTTGTATCCAAACCCAAGAGCCGGAGATGTTGCATACAACCTGAATAGGACATCTTGTCCGAACTATAGGAAGGTAGGGCCATATCCAAGTGATACAATCAAGACTAGATATCTGTAGGCCAGTTGGACCCTATAATTGACCATGTCCTACTAGATATAGGGATATTAGTAGGGAGAAATCAGTCAAGAGAATCCGAATACGGAGGGGGGCACCATTGATTCATTACGTGGGAGTTCGTCCATGTTTTGTTTTGAAAAAAGTCTTCTATGGACCGAATGCCGTTGCTCTTAAGAGGTTAGTGCTTGAGACCTATTTTAGTCAATAGATTGCTACTTCCTAGAAGCATCTCATTAGCGCGTATCCCTTTCGGGTTCCATGGCCTCCGGGTGGCGAGATTCTATTCAGGTCAATTTCACCATTCACTCAGATCCTATTCATCATGGCCAGTCTTCTCTTGAATTTCTCATCTGATTGTGCAATACAATGCCCAATGTAATGATGTAGTATCTCCTAGGGAGATCTACATGAACTACGTTGTGCTAGGTGATGATAACTTGATAATTGAGGAGGCCCTACTATCTTATCTAGAGGGGGCTACTGTATATCAGCAAGTACTCCACTTATTTGGCATGGCTACCTGACTATCCAAGGCCCTACTATCTAGAGGGCATTTTGAAGATGGTGTAGGTGAGTTTGCTCACCCTACACCATATCTACAGTGTTCAAGTTTCCAACTGTTGACGTATCTCTAACTATTATTCCTTGCACACCCAACAACTATTCTTCAAGATAGAGGGCATTCCAAAAGACCAAAACTGGGAAGAATAGTAACCTTTCGAAGTTATAAGGGTCAGAGACTTTTTTTAACATTCTCCCACTTCTAGAACACCTTATAAGAGCAAACGAAGTATTAACACCATTATTTAATTGCTAGGGGCCGAGAGACCCAAAGACTCTAAACACCATCTAAACTTCTTTGTGCTCACAGGTTTTGTCAAGGAATTTGCAACATTTGTCAAAGTATCAACTTTCTCCAAGTTACCTTCCCATCCTCTTTCATGTCACAAACAAAATGGTACTGGACATCAATATGCTTAGTCCTTGAGTGGAAAGGACGATTCTTCACCAAACATATGACACTCGAACTGTCACAACAAATAGTAATCTTCCTTGCATCAAACCCAACATCAACATGCAATCTCTTAAGTGAAATGGCTTCTTTACAAGCATGAGTTGCTGCCATGTACTCAACTTCAGTAGTGGAAAAAGTGACCATAGGTTGCCGCTTACTCATCCAACTAATAGCACCATCAAACATAGTGAACACATAAGCACTGGTGGATCTCCTGCTGTCAATATCACCTACCCAATCTGAATCCACAAATCCATGAATACAATGTGAATGCTGAGGTCCTATACAATAACCATGATTACATAAGGAACACTCGGAAGTACCCTACAAATATCTGAACACTCTCTTCCTACATCCCAATGTACCTGTACAGGATTAGCAATAAATTGACTAAGGACTCACACTTCTTGGGCAATGTCTGGTCTTGTACAGACCATCACATACATCAAACTAGCAACTGCACTAGCATAAGGAACTCTGCTCATATCCTTTGTTTTAGAAGAAGACTTTGGACAATATGCAATAGATAAATTTATCTCCATTGTAATAGGAACAATCAAAGGTTTGCAATCCACAAAGGTAAATCTCTCTCCAGAATGTACCAAGTTGCCCCTAGATTTGTCATCTCAAATTGTGTTGACAATTGAGACTTCAAATAAAAAATCAAACTTTTACCATTCCCAATGGGTAACATATCATCGACATACAATGTAATAATGAGAATGTGATCATTGTCAAACTTGTAATAAACACAATGACTTGATTTTGATCTCTCAAATCTAGTACTCAACACAAAGGCATAAAACTTATGGTACCACATCCTAGGATACATTTTCAAACCATACAAAGACTTTTCTAACTTGCAAACCAGATTTTCTTTATCTTTCACCACTTAGTGCTCTGGCTGTGACATATAGGTTTCATCCTCCAAGTCACCATGAAGGAATGTTGTCTTCACATCCATCTATTCCACTTCTAGATCATACACTGCTGCAAGAGATAACAAGAACCGAATAGATGTCAGCTTTGCAATAGGAGTGAAAATCTCACCATAGTCAATTCCCTCCACCTAAGAATACACCTTCGAAACCAATCTAGCCTTATATTTCTCAACATCTCCATCTAAATTGAATTTATTTTTGAACACCCATTTGCATCCAACAAGTTTTCATCCTTTAGGAAAAGGCACCAAGTCCCAAGTATTATTCTTTTCCAAAGAAAACATCTCCTCTTCCATGGCTTCCTTCTAGGAACCTGCATCTTTCATACACATAGCCTCTTTCACAATTCTAGGCCTACCAGTGTTAGAAATCAAAGCAAAAATACAAATAGAATCATGTAATGAATAACCAAACCTATTAGGTTGTCGCCATATTCGCTTGGACCTCCTCAAAGATTGAGGTTGAGGTTCTTCATCTTCTTATGAACTTTCAAACCTACTAGAGCTCTCCTCATTATCAGGTCCAATAGATGTTTTTGGTTCGACTTTCTTACGGGTGGAAGGAATCTGAACCACATCATCTTTCTTCTCTTCTTTCTCTGGATGTAAGATAACAGAAGAAGGATTGAGCTCTTTGTAGATCACACTTCTGCTATACAGAACTCTCTTAGCCACTGGATCCCAAAGCTTGTACCCTTTCACACCAATGCCATAACCGATGAAGATACACTTCACATCCTTATTCTCCAACTTAGACCTCTTTTCCTTAGGCACATGTGCATATGCCTCACAACCAAATACTCAAATGTGTCTTAATGAAGGATTTTCACTAGACCATACCTCTATAGGGTGTTTTATGAATGAGCACTGATGTAGGAGACATATTAACTAGGTAACAAGAAGTAGTAACAACTTCAACCAAAAATTTTTGTTCAACACCAGCTCCACTTAGTGTAACATCCACGTTCTAAAAACATAGTAAAATTGGAAATTTACCATAAAGTGATTCAACAAGGTCAAAATGAGAGAGAAAATTTTTATTTTATTTAACATATAATCAAGTAACAACATGTAACATTGGAAACTGTCCCCTTGGGGGCTTTTCCCTCATAAGGTTTAGCTCCCGGGACTTTAGTATGCATTTAGAACATCTTAGTTCATATTTTGGCATCCCAATGGAATGAGACTTAGATTCCATGGAAAATTGGACCTAGGTGGACCCCTTGAGCTGTACCCTGCCCAAAATAGGGGGGAGGACTTGAGCGTCCGCGCCCTAGTCCTGCCCTATTTTGGGGCAGCCCTAATTTCTGAGTGTCATTTTGTGACCGTTATTTCGTCCTTTTCCCAACATAATAAGTTTTTATTTTTCAAACCTTGGTGGGAGTGCTTGTAGTTGCATATAATGCTTAGGCATTCATTTGTAAACTAGATTTCAATTAGATGATCATTGTGAACTTTAGGCATTCTCAAGGTGATTCAAGGCTTTCATTGCGTTGCAAGAGTAGGCTTGTGTGTTTTGTGTGTTGATATTTGCAGATTTGAGCATCCATTTCATCATGGAATGAAGGGCATCTTCCTCCCATGATATATTCACTATAAGGTGACATTATATTGTGATTTCATCATTGGTTCCTATGGTTTTTGCCTCTGCCTCACAAGGGCATGCACTCTTTATCTGGCAATGGTGTTCGAAGACTTAAGTGTCCTCTAGGGCTTGATTACACATGATGCTTCTATATGTTCTACATATGAGCTACAATTACTTTGTTATACACATGATTTTAATAGCTTACACTATTCATAGGAACACATCCTTTGATATTAGAAGATTTAACCAAATTCATCTATAGGAATACTCATGCAAAAGATGAGAGTGAAAAGTCTTTTTCCAGCACAGTGTATGATGATGATGATGATGTACTGTACTCTCATCCCATTACTCTCCCTAGCCAAGATGTAGCATTAGTGGATGAGAAAAGGTCTCTCACGTTAAATCCTTTGGGGACAGATATTGAGTGCAATCAAGAGGGAAATAATGTTAATTCAATAATCATTAGTATATTTCATAGAAATATTCCTAAAATGATTGTCCGAGTGGCACTTAGTGCACCCTCTTGCTTACAATCGGTGATTATGGTTCAAGGTGTTCAAAATGAGTTACAACAACCACACCACAATGTGATTGCTCACACATACAACACCCGTAATAACAAGAAAAGTAACCAAGCACCGCATGTGCCTATCTCCTCTCTCCACCACCACCTATTCTCCAGGACACATGAGCACTTCCAGGACTTGGGCACTCTCTCTAGTGTCCTTCGCATCCGAGTTTTAGGAAAGGGAAGTTACAAGGATGATCAGTGTCAGAAGGACGTCTGGATCCCATCAAGAAATTGGTAACTTGGACTTGGGTGCCCACTCCAGTGTCCCCGACTGTTCCACTTCGGAGCCCCAAAAACAAGTACTCTATGATTTGGTATTTTACTCCTGTTTGCAAGAGGTTTTTCTGTTGTTTGTGAATCTTCTGCCGTATTTACATAATTATAGTTTTAATGGTCAATTGAGCATAGGAGAAGGAAAAATGATAATTAGATGTTTAAATCTGCCTCTCCACTATACATTCAAGGATCTAGGGTCAAGTGGCAAGCACTATCATACCCTAGGTCACTTACAGATGTAGGGAAACTTGGATTAGGTAATTTATTTATTAATTTTCCTTCTCTTATGCCCAATTAACCATTAAAACCCTTATTATGCAAATAGGAAAACAAATTGATGAATGATGGAAAAAGCTCTTGCAGACAGGAGTAAAATATCAAATCAGAGAATGCCTATTTTCAGGGTTCCAAAGTGGAACAGTCAAGGACACTAGAACAGGTGCCCAAGTCCGAGGTACCAATTTCTTCATGGGATCCGAACCTCCTTCCAACACTGATCAGCCCTATAACTTCTATTTTCTGAAACTTGGATGTGGAGGACAGTAGAACGAGCGCCCAAGTCCTGGAAGTGGTCCTGTGTCCTATTTTTCTTCAGATCTCAAATCCTTGATGTCTGCCAATCCTTCCTGCAACTGGACACTTTTCCCAAATGTGACACCTGTAACCTACAATCACATGACTTGGTTTGGGGGAAAGCTATTCTGTTCTCAAGGTGATTCAACGCTTTTATTGTGTTGCAAGAGTAAATTTGTGTGTTTTGTGTGTTGATATTTACAGATTTGTGCATCAATTTCCTCATGGAATGAAGAGTATCTTCCTCCCATGAGAGATTCACTACAAGGTGACATTATATTGTGTTTTCATCATTGATTCCTTTTGTTTTTTCCTCTACCTCACAAGGGCACTCACTCTTTATCTGATAACCGTGTTTAGAGACTTAAGTGTCCTCTGGGGCTTGACTAAGGCAAGCCTCTAAACACCACAACCCCAAACCAACTCTTGTGATTGCAGGTTATAGGTGTCGCATTTGGGAAAAGTAGAGTTGAAGGAAGGATTGGTAGGCATCAAGGATTTAAGATATGAAGAAAAGTAGGACACATGAGCAATTGCTCTAGTGTTCTTCGCATCCGAGTTTCAGGAAACATAAGTTACAGGGCTGATCAGTGTCAGACGAAGGTCCAGATCCTGCAAACAAACTGGTATCTTGGACTTGGGTGCCCACTCCAGTGTCCCTGCATGTTCCTCTTTGGAGCCCTGAAAATAGGTGCTCTGCAATTTGGTATTTTACTCCTATCTGCAAGAGCTTTTTCCATTATTCGTCAATTTGTTGTCGTAATTGCATAATTAGGGTTTTAATTGTCAGTTGAGCATAGGTGAAGGAAAATTGATAATTAAATTCCCTAATCTAAGTTTCCCTACATTTTTAAGTGACGTAGGGTATAATAGTGTTCGCCACTCGACCCCAGATCCTTGAATGTATAGAGGAGAGACGGATTTAAACATCAAAATACTAAAGCATTAACAAATCCAATTTCCCCCTAAACATTTTGGTGAACCTGTGTTTTTTGACTTAAATTGCAACTTGTTGAGTGTGTGTCTTTAGATTTGGATTGATTTCATTCATTCATATAGTCATTCATTTTATTGCATTGAGAAAAATTAAAAAAAAAAAAAAAATTTCGAAAATACAAAAAAAATTGCATTGTTTGGCTTACTAAATTGCATCAATTCTTTCCAAATTTTCCTAGTTCATGATTTATGCATCAGATCCAATATAAACTATATAAAAATACAAAAAATAAAAATTTGCATTGCATTTAAATCATTTAATTTCAAGGGTTTTGTGGAAATTTTGACAATTTTATATAACCTAGTAATTCCAAAATCTAGGGTTAGTAGGCAAAATCTTTTTCTCAGATTTTTCTATTGGTTTTAGAGGCTCATTCAAATTAACATTTGGCTGTAGTGTTGCATTTTACTATAAATTTGCATATAGATTTAAAATATTTGCATTTTTGCCTAGAAAATTTCAAAAAAAATACTAGCAATTTTGATGCATTTTCATTAAATTTGCATGGGCATTTTACATGTTCAAGATTGAAAATCATTTTCAGATATGGGATTATTTAATTTCCATTATAAATTAGACTTCAAAACATTCACATAGCATTTTGTCCCAAGATCTCAAACTTAGGGCTTCAAAAACAACGATTTTCATTAAATTTTGCCTTATCGACTCTATAAACTTGCACCATAGGTGTGTTGTGAAGGATATTTTCACACGAATTTGTTGTTATGAGGATAATAATTTGCTTCCCCTCATAAAAATCTTCACAACACCCTTTTAACGAGCTCTTGTAGTGAAAATTCGGTGAAAAACTACACATTTTGGCTAGTTTTGCCTTAGGGTTTGACCTAGTTTGCACTTTAAGCATGTTGTGATCAATTTTATATACCGAGGTGACTGATATCATTGATATTATTTTCTGTACCTCCTAAAATTCCTTACACCACCCCTTTTACTAGGTCTTGGAATTGAAAGATCCTGAAAAATAGCCTATTTTTGCTATATTTTCACTAGGGTTTTCCCTTAAGTGGCACTAAAAGCGTGTTCTGTTGAGAATTTTGACACCAAGTAGATGTTATTACTGATATTACTTTTTTTCCATCATCTCTTTCCTCACAACACCCATTGTTTTTCTCTGTTGCATTGAGTTTTGGTAAAAAAAGTGCCTATTTTGACATATTTTCACTATAATTTTGACTTGGCATTATTTTGGATTTGCATCAAAAGTGTGTTTCAAAGGATCTTATTGCTGTATTGGATTGATATCAGATATATAAATTTCTGCCCCTGATCAAAATCCTTACAAAACCCTTTGTTTCATTCATTTGCATTAAAAAAAATACAAAAAATTAAGCATTTTAGGTCATTTTTGCATATAGTTTTGCACTTAATTTGGAAAAATTGTAAAATATGATTTGGCATCTCATTATGGAATCTTCGTGTTATTCATATCTGAAATATTTTCATAAGTATATCCAAGATTTTGAAAATTTCTCTAATTTCACTAGTGAGAATCCTCATGTTCTAGAGCACATAGCTTCTGCAAGTGGTATTGATGCTTCTATATGTTCTACATATGAGCTACAATTACTTTGTTATACACATGATTTTAATAGCTTCACTATTCATAGGAACACATCCTTTGATATTAGAAGATTTAACCAAATTCATCTATAGGAATACTCATGCAAAAGATGAGAGTGAAAAGTCTTTTTCCAGCACAGTGTATGATGATGATGATGATGTACTGTACTCTCATCCCATTGCTCTCCCTAGCCAAGATGTAGCATTAGTTGATGAGAAAAGGTCTCTCACATTAAATCCTTTGGGGACAAATATTGAGTGCAATCAAGAGGGAAACAATGTTAATTCAATAATCGTTAATATATTTCATAGAAATATTCCTAAAATGATTGTCCGAGTGGCACTTAGTGCACTCTCTTGCTTGCAATCGGTGATTATGGTTCAAGGTGTTCAAAATGAGTTACAACAACCACACCACAATGTGATTGCTCACACATACAACACTCGTAATAACAAGAAAAGTAACCAAGCACCGCATGTGCCCATCTCTCTTCCATGTTCTCAACCTATTCTCCCTCCACCACCTCGTCTTACTCATAAAAGTGGTCAAGAGTATGATCTTGTCGAATAGATTCACACTACTTTGGCTAAGATATCTCTTTGGGATTTGATACAAACATCACCTACATACCATGGAATGCTCCACGAAGCTTTGAAAAAGGTGATTATCCCACCAACTGCTAAGCATAATGATGTAGTAGCCGTATTGGATAGTATGCATGCGACAAAAATAGATATTCTCTTTCAACCACAAGAATTACCATCAATTGAAGTTCAAAACCAATATGATCCACTTATGATCTATCATAATAAATAAAATATTGGTAAAACGAGTTATGATTGACAATGGATCGGCTCTTAATGTTTGTAGCATTGACCTACTAGACAAAATGAAAGCTGACACATCACAAATCAAACCAAATGGCATTAGAATTCATGCCTTTGATAATGTTGGATGACATTCCATGGGCACTATAACTCTACCTATACAAGTAGGACCTATGCTTGCGCCTACCCTAATTCATGTCATGCCTTGTTCTTTATCTTACAACATGATTCTTGGTAGACCTTGGATTCATGGATTGGGGGCAGTCCCTTCCACTCTACATCGTTCAATCAAATTTATATTCAAAGGTAAACTTCATACTATTTATGCTGATCCTGAACTAGATAACTATTTACATATTGAAACATAAAAACTAGTTCACAATTGTATGAGCTTAAACAATTTACAAGCTAATTCGTCAAAGCCTCTAGCCACGAATGATGTTGTGAAAGATTCTATACCATCGAATGCACTCTTTGGTGATAATTGGAGCTCATTAGATTTTAATCCTTGCAATATAGGGGAATATAAAATTAATAGCCTTGACACATCAAAAGTGGCGTCAATCTCACCTAAGCACTCTTTTGAAGCACCTAAGAAACGTAAGGTCCCCTTGGTTGAAAATAAAAAAAAATAATCTCACTTATACCACAAATTACAAGGTCTATGAAGCTTCACCATCTTCTAAGGAAATGACATCCCTTTATGGTCGAGGATTTAAAATACTTTATAACAATTGTGAATATATAGGTAAGGGATGTGGTGTAAATCAGCAAGGGATTTTAGTTCCTATAGAATCTGCTTCAACACATTACTCAAGTGGCATTGGATATAATCCTTTTAAAGAAAAAAAAGCTTCTCAGTGTCCTAAATTTAATGTTAATTCCACAAGATCAAAACAACAAGATAGATATCCTAGATATGCATGTTCTTAACAATGGTATCCTACAAGTAAGTATCTCTAACCCTTTATTTCTCTCATGATGTGCCTCCCTTGTGATGTGTTATGTGTTGTTTAGGCCTCCCGAGATGACCCTTGATTCTCTTGTAAGGTTTGGGATACCAGGAGACTGCCTCTATTGTGACCTTCTTCTATTTGTATCATCATTCTTCTATATTGTGTCTCTCTCTGATTTCATTGTTGTGTGTTGTGTCTTACAGACATAGCATTGTGGTTGGTGATGTGGGGGCACCTTCCTATGTGACTGTCCCTAAGACACTTGTTACTCCTCTCTTATTTATTGTTTACTTTCCTCTAGTGTTTCCATCTAGCGGGCGGATGACGACAAACATTTATACTGATGCGGACCTAGTGTCCCTTTCAAGAGCAATAAAAAAATGGAGTTAGTTCCTAATATGATGATGGGGTTGTATATTTTATTTGACTCTTGGCTAGTGGAATCACTCGTGCTTTCCACGTAGTGAATTTTATGATGTTTCTATCACATTTACAAACCTTAGCAATACTGCTGTTGTATGAACCTTTGTTTGTCTTTGAATCTGGCCTTGGTGGTACTCAATTCGAAGAGTTTCATGATATAGCCCTAAGGTTATCCTCGGACTCTAGATTCGTTGTATAACCTTGGGTCTTTGTGTGGTTAATCATATGCATTGATGTTGTTGTTTATCATGATGTTGTAGACACTAACATGTTTCTTGCAGGGATGTTTTTGTGGGAACATTTGGGAGTCATAAAGTACATGTCACCTCTGGTGGGTATGGGCTTTGCAAAAGTCGGTGTTCTCTTGTGTGTTTTCTTCCTACCTTAACGTGCTTGATATCAATGTATGATATCAACCACCTTAAGGTGGGGGCATATATAAGCTAAGCTGTCTGTTGTAGATGTTAGCTATGTGCTTTTCCTTAGGTGTAGTCTAAAGACTTGCTCAATGAATGCATCTTGCATCCTGAGTTTGTTTGCAATCAATCAATCAATCATGTAAGCCCTCCATGGAGGCACGATATCATGTATATCCCTTTTATCTTAAGTCCTTTGCAGAGGCGAGGATGGTGTATTTCTCAAAGCAGATTGGACATCCTGTCATTTTCAAAAGTCCTCTGTGGAGGTGGGGAGTGGTTTTGTGACTAACTCAACCCTTAAGCGTGTTTTCAGCAATTGTTGTGGCGAAGTGCAATCATCGGTGTGTGCCTGTAATGTGCCTGAGGTGGTGTTGAACCTAGAAATAGGTACACACCATCGCTTGTCTGTCACATTTTCTCCGTGTCTTCAAGTGTGTGTGTTTTGGCATGCTTGTTTTGTGTGGCGTGTTTGTTGCCCCATATGCAGTCTAAAGACTTGCTTGATGAGTGCATACTGCATTTTGGGAAACCACTATTACTGAAAATGTATATACAATTTTATTATTGATGAAAAAAACATTTATACAGTTATTATCAGAAACATTTTCAATCATTTATATGTTTATATGAACTATGGAAACATTATGTCTACAATACATAGCTATTGCTATTCTTAACTGGATATACAGTACTGTTTATAACATGTGTAGATAGAAGACTCCACACAATTATTCGCAGCAACTCTATAACAGATACAGGGAATCTTTTGAAGACTATATCACTAGGATGGTTAGTTGTTTTCTAGAGCTCTGATGTTTTGTTTTTTACTAGCCTGTGATCTGTTTACCATCACTTTTTTTTTGGTAGTAATTGTGCTAGTTTCGTGGGTTTGTGTAGTTATACCTGGGGGGAAAATAATCATCTATTAGACCGGATTATAACAGTGATTTAATATACTTTGTGATTAGTCTACTTTGTGGGCGCAGTTTGAGTATGATTAGTTTGAGATGTGGGCTTCAACATCCTTAGTAAATTCCTTTTGATTAGTCTCCTTTTATGTCCAAAATATCAATTATTATTCTAACATGAAACGAATATTAATGGCTGCTAATATTCTAAAAAGTCTCCTTTGTTAATTCCATCTAAAGGAAGGACTTCCACAGCCATGTTTACTATTTCTTTTGGAGCTATTGATCTTGGACAAGACTAGTTTTGCAAATTGTATCTTTTGACTTTTGATAAGGGTTGGAATTAAAATCCGTAGGCTAAAGAAATCAACATACAAAGTTCTAGTATCCCATTTGCCCTGTTTAAGTCGAAAGATTACACGTAACAAAGCTTCCCTATACAAGGTATTCTACTACTATGTTACCAGCAACGAGAAATGCAACAGAAGCAACAACATGGTGGAAAACAGGGTTGGATGAGGTTGCACATATGAAGTGGTCTTCTATATGCATTCATATGTTTCACATTTTTCTAACTTTTAAAAATTATATATATTAAATATAGTATGGACACATAAAAGGATAAATTCTTGTCCAGTGTAAAAAATGCACATGGGTAGCTAATAAACCTATTTATTACAAGTGGCCCCCAATCATCTAGTTAGGTTGTGTGATAAAATAAAGTTTATAGGGAGTGTTAAAAATATAAACGCTATTTAATCACTTCCTAAGCATCTATTAACAGAAAGACACAGCTGTCAAGTAGAGACGTGTCTGTTCATATGTTTTTCCTATTTAAAGGATCTTTCAATCCATAAATTGTAAATACAGCAAATTTGTTCAAGCTCTCCAATTTTAATAGTTACGGGTTTTCCCTTAATTTGTTTCTTATTATAGTGTCAATGGTGGATGTAATGTTGCTTGACTGAAAAAATTTGGAATTTTTATTTTAATTTTAAGTACAGTGATGAATATTCTTTGGTCTAGATCTTGGTCTTTGTTTGAATTGTCTCATTTGTTAAACTCAGGTTCTACCAGCCCTGAGGGAGCAGAATGTCGAATTTATGTTGAGAGAACTGGTGAAGCGATGGGAAAATCACAAAATAATGGTTCGGTGGTTTTCTCATTTTTTTCACTACTTGGATTGGTACTATATTGCAAAGCGCTCCCTGCCAACTGTAAATGAAGTTGGTTTAACATGCTTCCGTGATCTGGTAAGTATAAGATGATATCCAACATTGAGCTCTTCCACTTCATACTGTCACTCCCTGTTCTGTAGGATTGATATATGTGTGTAGCTTAGGTATGCCAAATAACAATGTAACATAAGCAATTTTTGGAACAATGTTTCCCTTTTCGCAGGTCTGCCAAGAAATTAGGAATAATGTAAAGGATGCAGTGATAATGCTGGTATGCTAGTGCAGATATTGATAAGTTATCAGAAGTTCTTTAATTTTTCACATTGTCTTTTCTGATGAACAAACTAAGTTCTAATTCACTAATGTTATCTTAGATTGATAGAGAATGTGAAGGAGAACAAATTGATCGGGCTTTGTTGAAAAATGTTCTGGGCATCTTTGAAGAGATTGGGAAGGGTAGCATGGATTTCTATGAAGAAGATTTTGAAGTAGCCATGTTGGAAGACACTACTTCTTACTATTCTCGAAAGGCTGCCTCATGGATTCTAGAGTATTCTTTATTATATTATATGCGCAAGGTCAGCACTGAAAGGGGAGCTACAATTGGAAACATGATTTGACAATGTCGATTTTATTTTTGAAAATGGACTTCATCTAGAAGCTGATGTGTATTTTATTGTACTACAGGCTGAGGAATGTTTAAAGAAAGAAAAAGAGAGAGTTGTGCATTATCTACGTTCCAGCAGCGAACAACAATTACTAAAAGTAAGTTTCTATTAAACACTCGTTACATGTCAATCAGAATCTGTTGATTTAACCAACCATTAAAAAGTTTTCAATTAAAATTTATTTCCATTAGCTAAGGCATGCACAATGACCTGCTTGTTTTAAATATTTAAGTTGTAAAAAAGTTGCCAGTATTTGCGATCTTTTCCACAGAAAGTACAAAATGAACTACTATCTCGGTATGAGAACCAGCTTTTGGAAAAGGAACATTCAGCTTGCCATGCATTGCTAAGAGATGACAAGGTATGATTTTGGTCTACAAATCTTAATATTGCTGTATACATAGGAGTCGGGACCATGCTTTCGAGTATATTTTTATTTTTCCTAATCTTCTACTATTTTTTTCTTTTGGTATGTTAAGGATTAAGATTGTCTAGAAAGTTGTAGAATGATTCTAGAACCTTCCACAACTAGAACATTCCTAGAGCTGTTCTAGAAAAGAATATTGTAAGATATGTTCTAGAAAAGAACATTCCAAGTTTAAGAGTTTTCTAGAAAACTAGAAGCTTCCAGGCTTCAAAGGTTCTATAACTATATATATGTGATTGGAGAGAGTTGTTGTATATACAGCCTTTGGATGGTTGTTGGATACAACATTCAGATTGCTATTAGATATAGCATCTGAATAGCTGCTAGACACAACATTTTAGATGTAATGTATTGAAAGTTAGATGAATATATTTCTGAGTTATCGAACTCTGTTTTGCCCTATGTTTGCTATGTTCTTTGCTGTTATGTTTTGCCCTGTCTTTTGGTGTTTATTGGGCCTGTTATCACATGGTATCAGAGCTCTGATACCATGTAAAAACAGACTCAAAATTGATCATAAAGAGAGTTTATTTAAATTTGTCAGGGTTATGGGTTTGAATCCCCTTGCATAACGCTGAGGGGATTGTTGGAAAAAAAAAAGATTCAGCTAGAGGATCAGCCCAAGTTCAGCTAGAGTTTCAACCAAGTTCAGCTAGAATGTTTTCCTGGTTTAGCTAAAATGTTTTCCAGGTTTAGCTAGAGGACCATCAAGAGGTTCAGCTAGAATATTTTCCAATTCAGCTAGAGGTTCAGTTAGAAGTGTATTGTTGGAGTGATTTGTTTGCAGGGCAGAGATATTGCTGGAGTGATTTGTTTGCAGGGCTGAGATATTGCTAGAATGATTTGTTTGCAGGGCTGATATATTGCTAGAGTGATTTTTGTTTGTAGGGCTATTGCTGGAAATGCAAGTTGGAACAAGCTAGAGGTATTGTTGGTAGTGATGATGGAGAAGATGACTTTTCAGCTAGACAAAAGATAATGAGTGTTGAAGGCTTAAAGTTTCAATCTCATATGAGCAAGTTAGAGGAAAGAAAGAATGGGAGCAAGCCATGAAAGAGGATTATGATCGAAGAATGCTTGGTATGCTAGAGGTGAACATTAAGGGGGGATAGTAATATAATGTTCCCCTCTCATTTGTACTTTTTCTATATTATTCTAGCCAATCTTAAGGGGGGATGTTAAGGATTAAGATTGTCTAGAAAGTTGTAGAATGATTCTAGAACCTTCCACAACTAGAACATTCCTAGAGCTGTTCTAGAAAAGAATATTGTAAGATATGTTCTAGAAAAGAACATTCCAAGTTTAAAAATTTTCTAGAAAACTAGAAGCTTCCAGGCTTCAAAGGTTCTATAACTATATATATGTGATTGGAGAGAGTTGTTGTATATATAGCCTTTGGATGGTTGTTGGATACAGCATTCAGATTGCTATTAGATATAGCATCTGAATAGCTGCTAGACACAACATTTTAGATGTAATGTATTGAAAGTTAGATGAATATATTTCTGAGTCATCGAACTCTGTTTTGCCCTGCGTTTGCTATGTTCTTTGCTGTTATGTTTTGCCCTGTCTTTTGGTGTTTATTGGGCCTGTTCTCACATGGTACAGTTCGATGAGCTTTCAAGGATGTGTGAGATATGTTATATTTGTAGGAAACCTGAAGGCGTGGAAACTGTGGCTCAGATTTTCAAGAAGGTATACATTTTGATTGGAAATCTACTAAAACGTCCAGTTTCAAATTCTCAAGATTTTTCTATAGATGATTAGTAAATTTCTGTGTGGTTTGGTTTTCTACTACGCTTTTCTGTTGCAGCATGTGAGAACATCATTAGTTAAGCATGAAGAAGAAGCAGCCACCAATATAAAGGTAATTTTGCAATTGTAGCTAGTTGGATCTATTTTCTCATTAGTCTATGATCAGCATGGTTGGTGCATAGGAGCAGGTACAATCTTATCTGCATCTCTTTTACTTCGTTAACTTCCCATACATGGCATTTAAATGTTGTAGCAGTGAAGCCTAAGATACGGCCTTGTGAATATTGCATATGTCAAACAATGCACAATGGGATTAGGTTTCACATATACAAGATACGAATGCAATTTCGTTCCTCAACTTATCCTGTAGAATATTAACTTGTCGTTATGTTCTATTGTTGATTTTCAGGCATTCGTGGGGAAAGTCATTGACTTGCATAACAAGTACTTGCAATATGTAAGGGAATGTTTTATAAACCATTCCCTTTTCAAAAAGGTCGGGGAAAGTATAATTTTCTTATTTTGTCCTTTTGCTTGTCCATGTTGGCTGAGTTAAGCACCTTTCTTATGAATTTTTAACTCCATTTACAGGTGCTGAAGGAAGAATTTGAGGTGTTTTGTAACAAGGAAGTTGCAGGAAGCACAACTGCCGAATTGCTTGCCACATTTTGCGACAACATTTTGAATAAAGGTGGCAGTGAAAATTTGAGCGATGAAGATATTGAGGATACACTTGAAAAGGTTTGTGTTGCATTTCAGTCTGACATGCTTCGATGTTGGCTCTTGTCCAGTGATTTTGTATACACTAATTTATTGCCTCATATCATGCTTCGATGTTGGCTCTTGACCAGTGATTTTGTATACACTAACTTATTGTCTCATATTATTTCAGGTTGTGGAGTTCCTCGCATACATCAGTGATAAAGACTTATTTGCAGAATTTTATAGGTGAATTTCCTAAGAAATGCTACAAGTTCGTTAACATTTCTTTCATCAATTATGCCGAGAAAAGATAATGTAATTTGTTTCTTTCTTAGCTCTATGTACCATGCAATTGGTTTTCTTCTTACATATCTTTCTTAAACTGCATGGGAGAAACCGCCTCACGTAAATCACTCTACTTAAATATTATCCACTTCAATGGTCAAACGGTCAACAGCAATTTTACACCTCATTCACAATAAAAAGTGGTAAATATTTGTCCTATTTTTATTGGCCAAAATTGACCTTTGACTGTTGAAGTGGATGATATTTAAGAACAGACCACGTAAACAGTTGGCACGTTGTGTGCCTGACTGTTTACAGTAACTTTCAACCTCTGAATTTGCCGACACAAAGCACAGAGAGTTTCAGTCGACGTGCATCTACAACCTATTTAAACAATGAAGAGTAATCATTGATGGCAAAGGTTTGAAATCCCATATAATATTTTGTTTATTTTTTCAGTTGTTGCTGCAAACCTACCTTTCAGCCTGCTTGCCTGTCCTATATAGCTGCAAACCAAACATTCAGATGGTCTATGTGCAAGTTGATGGCAATTATGGTTTTAGGTAAAATAGTTGGTAGTATGACCATTGTTGAAACTGGTTTTAAGATTCCGTCAGTGCATCTGCCACAATTTTGTGATTAATGTAAATATGTCAAAGGTTTGTGAGATAAAATCAGAGCTGCAATAAGTGCTTGCTTTTGTTGCATAGTAATTCAGAGGTTTGTGAGATAAAATCAGAGCTGCAGTAAGTTCTTGCTTTTGTTCCATAGTAACCTAATCATTTGAAGTGTGACAATTTTTTAAAATTGTACATTAAATTGTGCAAACATACTGAGTTTTTCAAGCATTTGATGACTTGAGAATGTTCTGCTCCTCATAGTTGAGTTGCAACAACATCCATGGTGACTACATCATTGATGGTTTGAATGAGATCTACGTCTTAGTAGAGAGTTTATGGAAGATTCAAGCACTAGAACCTTCATGAAAATTTCCTAGGAACTCATTAACAGGATCTTGCGCATGTTGCTCTTGTTGACTAATTCGTGTATAGGATTTACTCTGCAGTAGATGAAATTAGCAATACCAGTTTATTACTTGAGGAGGACTAATTTAACGGGCAATTGATGACGTAATGCAGTTAATGTTTTTAATGTGAGGTTGTGGGGAACAATCCAATGTGCTTTTGACATCATGTTGAACTACAAATGTTATTGTACAGACCATGGTATACCATATTAGATGCCTTCAAATTTAAAGTCTTGATGTGTGCTGGGATACTTTTATTTGTTGACATTGCAGGAAGAAGCTTGCACGTAGACTTCTGTTCGATAAAAGTGCAAACGATGATCATGAAAGAAGCATATTGAAAAAATTGAAGAAACAGTTTGGTGGCCATTTTACTTCTAAAATGGAGGGCATGGTATGCTACATCTGCCTAAACAAGAAAATTCCACTACATGTTTCTTATCAATAAACTTCATTTTACCGGACGCAATGTAAAAATCTATGTGCTTGTATGTAGGTTAAAGACTTTACATTAGCAAAGGAGAACCGAGTGCATTTTGACGATTATCTTAATGAAAATCCCCATGCACATCCTGGAATAGACTTGACTGTGACAGTTTTGACAAACGGGTTTTGGCCAAGTTACAGATCATTGGATCTTAATCTGCCTGCTGAAATGGTATGCCTCTTTTTATACAACATAGCTCTTAAACGTACCCATTTCAGCAGCTTGGCTTATTGACTTTTGCAACTGCAATACAGGGAAAGTGCGTAGAGGTATTTAAGGAGTTCTATCAGATAAAGAGAAAGCATAGAAAGCTTACATGGATATATTCTCTGGGTGCTTGTAATATTAATGGGAAGTTTGATCCTAAGCCTATGGAACTTGTTGTTACTACTTACCAGGTAATTGCCTCTTTGGTTGGTTACTGTCAATTGGATTCTTTGATTCAATTATGATTTATTTTGACGATTAATTTAACATAAAATTACAGTATATGTCATTTCCTACTAGAGTTAATATTGTAAATTCCTGATTTCAGTATCTTGTTAAGAATTAGCTGGATAGGATAAGTTAAAGCAAGGTTAATGTCATGGTTAATCTTTTTGACCCTACATTGATTCTTTCCATAGTTCTACGAATACACTGATTTCAACTTACACTTTCTTTGTTTAAAGGAAAATTGTATGAAAATTGAACAAATCATGTTTATCAGTATCACTTTCCTTGATATTTTTAGAATTCAATTTTTTTTGTTATTCTTAAGTAATTTACTATGTGATCATGATATACAGGCATTAGCACTGTTGCTTTTCAATGCATCAGAAAGGCTGTTTTATTCAGAAATTAAGACTCAGTTGAATTTGACCGATGAAGATATTGTCAGATTGCTACATTCTCTTTCATGTGCAAAACGTAAAATTCTCAATAAAGAGCCAAACACAAAAACTGTGGCACAAACAGATTACTTCATAGTCAATTTAAAGTTCACTGATAAGATGAGGCGAATTAAGGTTTGAACTCTAATACAACAATTGTATACCACTTTCTTTGTTTGTTTAACAGAAAATGATGTTTGTGGAAATTCACATGGTAAATGGTTTCTACATGATTGCAGATTCCACTACCACCAGTGGATGAGAAAAAAAAAGTGATCGAGGACGTGGATAAAGATAGACATTATGCAATTGATGCGTCAATTGTAAGAATCATGAAGAGTAGAAAAGTTTTAGCTTATGAGCAGCTTGTTATGGAGTGCGTTGTGCAACTTGGACGAATATTCAAGGTGAATTGTTGACTGGATGCTGAATATATTGCTACATTAATGTAGTAGAATGAACTAATTTGCTTATGAATAATGCTGTTAGTTTACTAAATTTAGCCATTTTTTTCATGCAGCCTGATTTTAAGGCAATAAAAAAGCGAGTTGAAGACCTAATCACACGGGAATACCTGGAAAGGGACAAAGATAATCCCAACACTTTCAGATATCTGGCCTGAAACTATTTAAATGGGTGTTTAAATATCTTTCATGGGGCAGTCCATTTATTGACTTCCTACAGGGTTGTAAGTTCTTGAGAATTCATGATTGCAGGATATCCTTGAATGTCGCTATTTTACCCAGAGTCAATTCATTATTTTGGACAGTGTGTTATAATCTGCTGTTTTCGTACTTTAAAATGTGTCATAACTATAATTTGTATCTGTTGGAACCTCTATTGAAACAATGGATGCTTCAATGCCCACAAATCGCGTAGTTGATTTTCTCCAACTAACCTGACTGGATATGGGCTGGCAAAGTTTTATATTATGATTAAAACTTCTGGCAATCTTGAATTTGATCTGTAATATGTTGGATTTTATTTAAAAAAATGAAATTGTTTATGTGAGTAGTCTATTCACCGTGGCTACTCTTCCAATTGGTTGTGTTATATGTCAACATTCTAGTCTAGCATTTATGAGTTTTTGTGGTAATAAAATTTGGCATCGAGTCCTTTTAGTGTTTGCAACGTCATCATGTCTGCACACAAGGGAGAGTTGTTATTACGCCTGGACCATTATGCTTTCTAAATCCCAAGAGGTTCTTGTATTTTCGAAAACAAAGTTAATTGTGAGCTATGATGTGTATAAATACTCAGTGTATAATGTTAAAATGGTGAGCATACACAAAAATATTTCACTAAACTATAAGATCTCACTGAAAAATATATTATATTGATGTCTTATGTTCACATTAGAATTCAATACATTGGCTTTAAAAAGCTATTATTCTCTAGTGAACAAACTACTTATGGAAATAACTTTTACACCAATTAAAACTAACTACTAATTTAAGTCACTAAGGAGACTTTATTACATGTAAACCTTAATTTTTTAACAATGGCTTTTAAGGTTTACATTACAAAAAAAAAAAATAATAATAATAGAAAGACTGCATCAACATCAACCCACATTGCTCATGTCTAGGCAAATGTCTTGATTATCCAACTTTACATGTCAATTGAGACATACTCAATTATTCATAAGAAAATCACCAATAGATTGTGAATCGAGATTAACTCAATTATCTACAGTAACTCTTCTCCATTTGTAGATTGAGACTAACTCCATTATCCACAAATACAAATCTGCTAAACTATGAATGGAGACACATTCAACTATCCATAGATACAACTTCCAATTTTGTGAATTCAGTTATCCACAAACAAACAACAAGATAAAGGGCATTCAAAAAGATACATCAAGATAAAGGGCATTCGAAAAGACCAAAACGGAGAAGAATAGTTAGAGATACGTCAATAGTTTCGGGGGGGAGAAAGACCCTTTTGCACTCATGAACATCTGGGTGTTCACGAGGGGATATAGTTGGGTGGGGGCGGGTGCCTTCAATAATGCAGGGGGCGGGGCAAAGGGGATCAGCATCACCATCTTCAACTAAAGGGGTGCCCTAGCCATCTAGCAGGCTTAAATCATTGATCCTAGATATAGCAATCGGGAAAATGGAGCACTTGGGGTTAGACTAACTGGAGAAGAATAAGGATACTAGCGGCAAGCAACTATCAATACTTGGGTCTGCCTCATCAGAGCACATCAAAATAGGTTGCAAGCAACCCCCTAGGCGACCTACAATATAGGAGAGCATCCCAACATAAGGAGTGAAGGGTCTTCTCATCATCCTTAGTGTTGGGGCCTGAGGACCAGCTAGGTTTGTATCCAAACCCAAGCGTCAGAGATGTTGCATACAACCTGAATAGGACATCTTGTCCGAACTATAGGAAGGTAGGGCCATATCCAAGTGATACAATCAAGACTGGATATCTGTAGGCCAGTTGGACCCTATAATCGACCATGTCCTACTGGATATAGGGATATCAGTAGGGAGAAATTAGTCAAGAGAATCCGAATACGGAGGGGGGCACCATTGATTGATTACGTGGGAGTTTGTCCATGTTTTGTTTTGAAAAAAGTCTTCTATGGACCGAATGCCATTGCTCTTAAGAGGTTAGTGCTTGAGACCTATTTTAGTCAATAGATTGCTGCTTCCTAGAAGCATCTCATTAGTGCGTATCCCTTTCGGCTTTCGTGGCCTCCGGGTGGCGGGATTCTATTCAGGTCAATTTCACCATTCACTCGGATCCTATTCATCATGGCCAGTCTTCTCTTGAATTTCTCATCTGATTGTGCAATACAACATCCAATGTAATGATGTAGTATCTCCTGGGGAGATCTACATGAACTACGTTGTGCTAGGTGATGATAACTTGATAATTAAGGAGGCCCTACTATCTTATCTAGAAGGGGCTACTGTATATCAGCAAGTACTCCACTTATTTGGCATGGCTACCTAACTATCCAAGGCCCTACTATCTAGAGGGCATCCTGAAGATGGTGTAGGTGAGTTTGCTCACTCTACACCATATCTACAATGTTCAAGTTTCCAACTGTTGATGTATCTTTAACTATTATTCCCTACACACCCAGCAACTATTCTTCAAGATAGAGGGCATTCCAAAACACCAAAACTGGGAAGAATAGTAACCTTTCGAAGTTATAAGGGTCAAAGACTTTTTTTAACATTCTCCCACTTCTAGAACACCTTATAAGAGCAAATGAAGTATTAACACCATTATTTAATTGCTAGGGGCTGATAGACCCAAAGACTCTAAACACCATCTAAACTTCTCTGTGCTCACAGGTTTTGTCAAGGAATTTGCAACATTTGTCAAAGTATCAACTTTCTCCAAGTTACCTTCCCATCCTCTTTCATGTCACAAACAAATTGGTACTGGACATCAATATGCTTAGTCCTTGAGTGGAAAGGACGATTCTTCACCAAACATATGACACTCAGACTATCACAACAAATAGTAATCTTCCTTGCATCAAACCCAACATCAAAATGCAATCTCTTAAGCGAAATGGCTTCTTTACAAGCATGAGTTGCTGCCATGTACTCAACTTCAGTAGTGGAAAAAGTGACCACAGGTTGCCGCTTACTCATCCAACTAATAGCACCATCAAACATAGTGAACACATAAGCACTGGTGGATCTCCTGCTATCAATATCACCTACCCAATCTGAATCCACAAATCCATGAATACAATGTGAATGCTGAGGTCCTATACAATAACCATGATTACATAAGGAACACTCTGAAGTACCCTACAAATATCTGAACACTCTCTTCCTACATCCTAATGTACCTGTACAGGATTAGCAATAAATTGACTAAGGACTCGTAGTTCTTGGGCAATGTCTGGTCTTGTATAGACCATCACATACATCAAGCTACCAACTGCACTAGCATAAGGAAGTCTACTCATATCCTTTGTTTCAGAAGAAGACTTTGAACAATATGCAATAGATAAATTTATCTCCATTGTAATAGGAACAATCAAAGGTTTGCAATCCACAAAGGTAAATCTCTCTCCAAAATGTACCAAGCTGCCCCTAGATTTGTCATCTCAAATTGTGTTGACAATTGAGACTTCAAATAAAAAATCAAACTTTTACCATTCCCAATGAGTAACATATCATTGACATACAATGCAATAATGAGAATGCGATCATTGTCAAACTTGTAATAAACACAATGACTTGATTTTGATCTCTGAAATCTAGTACTCAACACAAAGGCATAAAACTTATCGTACCACAACCTAGGATACATTTTCAAACGATACAAAGACTTTTTTAACTTGCAAACCAGATTTTCTTTACCTTTCACCACGTAGTGCTCTGGCTGTGACATATAGGTTTCCTCCTCCAAGTCACCATGAAGGAATGTTGTCTTCACATCCATCTGTTCCACTTCTAGATCATACACTGCTGCAAGAGATAACAAGAACTGAATAGATGTCAGCTTTGCAATAGGAGTGAAAATCTCACCATAGTCAATTCCCTCCACCTAAGAATACCCCTTCGAAACCAATCTAGCCTTATATTTCTCAACATCTTCATCTAAATTGAATTTATTTTTGAACACCCATTTGCATCCAACAGGTTTTCATCCTTCAGGAAAAGGCACCAAGTCCCAAGTATTATTCTTTTCCAAAGAAAACATCTCCTCTTCCATGGCTTCCTTCTAGGAACCTACATCTTTCATACACATAGCCTCTTTCACAATTCTAGGCCTACTGGTGTTAGAAATCAAAGCAAAAATACAAATAGAATCATGTAATGAATAACCAAACCTATTAGGTTGTCGTCATATTCGCTTGGACCTCCTCAAAGATTGAGGTTGAGGTTCTTCATCTTCTTATGAACTTTCAGAGCTACTAGAGCTCTCCTCATTATCAGGTCCAATAGATGTTTTTGGTTCGACTTTCTTACGGGTGGAAGGAATCTGAACCACATCATCTTTCTTCTCTTCTTTCTCTGGATGTAAGATAACAAAAGAAGGATTGAGCTCTTTGAAGATCACACTTCTGCTATACAAAACTCTCTCAGCCATTGGATCCCAAAGCTTGTACCCTTTCACACCAATGCCATAACCAATGAAGATACACTTCACATCCTTATTCTCCAACTTAGACCTCTTTTCCTTAGGCACATGTGCATATGCCTCACAACCAAATACTCAGATGTGTCTTAATGAAGGATTTTCACTAGATCATACCTCTATAGGGTGTTTTATGAATGAACACTGATGTAGGAGACATATTAACTAGGTAACAAGAAGTAGTAACAACTTCAACCAAAAATTTTTGTTCAACACCAGCTCCACTTAGTGTAACATCCACGTTCTAAAAACATAGTAAAATTGGAAATTTACTATAAAGTGATTCAACAAGGTAAAAATGAGAGAAATTTTTTATTTTATTTAACATATAATCAAGTAACAACATGTAACATTGGAAACTATCCCGTTGGGGGCTTTTCCCTCATAAGGTTTAGCTCCCGGGACTTTAGTATGCATTTAGAACATCTTAGTTCATATTTTGGCATCCCAATGGAATGAGACTTAGATTCCATGGAAAATTGGACCCAGGTGGACCCCTTGAGCTGTACCCTGCCCAAAATAGGGGGGAGGACTTGGGCATCCACGCCCTAGTCCTGCCCTATTTTGGGGCAGCCCTAATTTCTGAGTGTCATTTTGTGACCATTATTTCATCTTTTCCTGACACAATAAGTTTTTTTCTTTCAAACCTTGGTGGGAGTGCTTGTAGTTGCATATAATGCTTAGGCATTCATTTGTAAACTAGATTTCAATTAGATGATCATTGTGAACTTTAGGCATTCTCAAGGTGATTCAAGGCTTTCATTATGTTGCAAGAGTAGGCTTGTGTGTTTTGTGTGTTGATATTTGCAGATTTGAGCATCCATTTCATCATGGAATGAAGGGCATCTTCCTCCCATGATATCTTCACTACAAGGTGACATTATATTGTGATTTCATCATTGGTTCCTGTGGTTTTTGCCTCTACCTCACAAGGGCATGCACTCTTTATCTAGCAACGGTGTTTGAAGACTTAAGTGTCCTCTAGGGCTTGACTGAGGCAAGCCTCTAAACACCACAACCTCCAAAGCAAATCTTGTGATTGCAAGTTATAGGTGTCACATTTGGGAAAAATAGAGTTGCAGGAAGGATTGAGAGGCATCAAGGATTCAAGATCTGAAGAAAAGTAGGACACATGAGCACTTCTAGGACTTGGGCGCTCTCTCTAGTGTCCTTTGCATCTGAGTTTCAGGAAAGGGAAGTTACAAGGATGATCAGTGTCAGAAGGAGGTCCGGATCCACAAATACAAATCTGCTAAACTATGAATGGAGACACATTCAACTATCCATAGATACAACTTCCAATTTTGTGAATTCAGTTATCCACAAACAAACAACAAGATAAAGGGCATTCAAAAAGATACATCAAGATAAAGGGCATTTGAAAAGACCAAAATGGGGAAGAATAGTTAGAGATACGTCAATAGTTCTGGGGGGGAGGAAGAACCTTTTGCACTCATGAACATTCGGGTGTTCACGAGGGGATATATTTGGGTGGGGGCAGGGCAAAGGGGATCAGCATCACTGTCTTCGACTAAAGGGGTGCCCTAGCCATCTTCTGGGCTTAAATCTGAATTGGCATTGATCCTAGATATAGCAATCAGGAAAATGGAGCACTTGGGGTTAGACTAACTGGAGAAGAATAAGGGTACTAGCGGCAAGAAACTATCAATACTTAGGTCTGCCTCCTCAAAGCACATCAAAATAGGTTGAAAGAAACCCCCTAGGCGACCTACGATATAGGAGAGCATCCCAACATAAGGAGTGAAGGGTCTTCTCATCATCCTCAGTGTTGGGGCCTAAGGACCAGGTAGGTTTGTATCCAAACCTAAGCGCCGGAGATGTTGCATACAACTGAATAGGACATCTTGTCTGAACTATAGGAAGGTAGGGCCATATCCAAGTGATACAATCAAGACCAGATATCTGTAGGCCAGTTGGACCCTATAATCGACCATGTCCTACTAGATATAGGGATATCAGTAGGGAGAAATTAGTCAAGAGAATCTGAATACGGAGGGGGGCACCATTGATCGATTATGTGGGAGTTCGTCCATGTTTTGTTTTGAAAAAAAGTCTTCTATGGATCGAATGCCGTTGCTCTTAAGAGGTTAGTGCTTGAGACCTATTTTAGTCAATAGATTGTTGCTTCCTGGAAGCATCTCATTAGCGCGTATCCCTTTCGGGTTCCGTGGCCTCCGAGTGGGGGGATTCTATTCAGGTCAATTTCACCATTGGACAACCACTCGGATCCTATTCATCATGGCCAGTCTTCTCTTGAATTTCTCATCTGATTATGCGATATAGCACCCAACGTACTGATGTTGTATCTCCTGGGGAGATCTACATGAACTACGTTGTGCTAGGTGATGATAACTCGATAATTGAGGCCCTACTATCTTATCTAGAGGGGGCTACTATATATCAGCAAGTACTCCACTTATTTGGCATGGCTACCTAACTATCCAAGGCTGTACTATCTAGAGGGCATTCTGAAGATGGTGTAGGTGAGTTTGCTCTCCCTACACCATATCTACAATGTTCAAGTTTCCAACTGTTGATATCTCTAACTATTATTCCCTGCACACCTAGCAACTATTCTTCAAGATAGAGGGCATTCGATAAGACCAAAACTGGGAAGAATAGTAACCTTACAAAGTTACAAGGGTCAGAGACTTTTTTTAACATTCTCCCACTTCTAGAACACCTTATAAGAGCAAACGAAGTATTAACACCATTATTTAATTGCTAGGGGCCGAGAGGCCCAAAGACTCTAAACACCATCTGAACTTCTCTGTGCTCACAGGTTTTGTCAAGGAATCTGCAACATTTGTCAAAGTATCAACTTTCTCCAAGTTACCTTCCCATCCTCTATCATGTCACAAATAAAATGGTACTGGACATCAATATGCTTAGTCCTTGAGTGGAAAGTATGATTCTTCACCAAACATATGACACTCTGACTGTCACAACAAATAGTAATCTTCCTTGCATCAAACCCAACATCAAAATGCAATCTCTTAAGTGAAATGGCTTTTTTACAAGCATGAGTTGCTGCCATGTACTCAACTTCAGTAGTGGAAAAAGTGACCACAGGTTGCCGCTTACTCATCCAACTAATAGCACCATCAAACATAGTGAACACATAAGCATTGGTGGATCTCCTACTATAAATATCACTTGCCCAATCTGAATCCACAAATCCATGAATACAAAGTGAATGCTGAGGTCCTGTACAATAACCATGATTACATAAGGAATACTCGGAAGTACCCTACAAATATTTGAACACTATTCCTGCATCCCAATGTACCCATACATGATTAGCAATAAATTGACTAAGGACTCACAGTTCTTGGGCAATGTCTGGTCTTGTACAGACCATCGCATACATCAAGCGTGTTTTCGGCAATTCTTGTGGCGAAGCGCAATCATCGGTGTGTGCCTGTAATGTGCCTAAGGTGGTGTTGAACCTAGAAATATGTATACTCCATCACTTGTCTGTCACATTTTCTCCGTGTCTTCAAGTGTGTGTGTTTTGGCATGCTTGTTTTGTGTGGCATGTTTGTTGCCCTATATACAATCTAAAGACTTGCTTGATGAGTGCATACTGCATTTTGGGAGGTTTTGCATGTCTTGCGTGTGTGTTGCCCCATATATACAGCCTAAAGACTTGCTCGCTGAGTGCATCCTGTATTATGGGAGGTTTGTTTACTTTCCAGTAGTTGCATCTGCATTTCATATATATGAGAAAAAAGAAAAGAAAGGATATTATTTCTGTCTTCCATGCATTAATGTGTTTTCTATGCATTGACTGTCTTATTCATGTTCTATGTGACTGTAATTGTCTTCTCTGTGTTTTACGTGCCTGTTACTGACTTGTATGTGATTGGCATGACTTCTTCATGCTTGGAGTGTTTGCTGTGTTTGTGACCTTACTTTAATGCATGTATTGGCCTCGCATTTATACATACATTAAAGTGGGGCTAATGTAATGTCAAAAAATGTCCCCTTGGGGGCTTTTCCCTCATAAGGATTAGCTCCCAGGTCTTTAGTATGCATTTAGGACATCTTAGTTCATATTTTGGCATCCCAATGGAATGAAACCTAGGTTCCATGGCAAATTCGACCCAGGTGGACCCCTTGAGCTATACCCTGCCTAAAATAGGCGGGGAGGACTTGGGCACCCACACCCTAGTCCTGCCCTATTTTGGGGCAGCCCTAATTTCCAGGTGTCAGTTTGTGACCGTTATTTGGTCCTTTTGCCGACATGGTAAGTTTTGATTTTTGAAATCTTGGTGGGAGTACTTGTCATTACATATAAAAGCATGCTTAAGCATTCATTTGTAAACTAGATTTCAATTAGATGATCATTGTGAACTTTAGGAATTCTTAAGGTGATTCAAGGCTTTCATTGTGTTGCAAGAGTAGGATTGTGTGTTTTGTGTGTTGATATTTGCAGATTTGAGAATCCATTTCGTTATGGATATTGATTGTCCACATGCATTATGGATCAAATTTTAGGAGATATATGGTGACTCGAATGTTTCTCCATTCCCACATGATCTTGCATTGATCACAACTCACATTCCTAATCATGATATAGAAGTAGAATGTTCCAATGACATTGAAGAAGTCATCACTCCTACTATTACTTCATTAGATCCCAGAGTCACTTCTTTGAAAGCCTCCAGTGCTTCTTTGTGACAGGATATCAGTCTTCCTAGCATTGTTGATTGGGACAGATTTTTACCTGACATCACTTGTCTTTTTGTAAAGTCCCGCATTGCTGACATGGAAGCACACATTGAGGACATCAGTGTTCTCTTTGATGACAATTTTGATGAAGCTACATCAACATTGTCCATTTTGGATATTCATTCTCTACATTTTCCTACACATGGTTCTGGATGGTCATCATCCTCATCTATTGCGCATGCACCTGATTTGATTATGGCATCCTTCGACATTGACATGGGGACACCCGAGCACTCTTCAAAGGCATCAACATGGGCACCATCATCCTTGGATCAGCTTAAGCATCATTCAAGATCATACATACATCTTCTTGCATAGGAAGATGTCCTACATCTTCAGGTGGTTTCTTTTCTTCCCATGGAAGGAACATTGTTTGCATTCTTGGATCTACATCTGCATCCTTTGTCGACTATTCAGCATCACTATAGCAGGACATGTATTATGGGGGGTCTCATAAACCTTCTATCAGTTTCTCTCCTATGAGGGGAATCTTATATTGTACTTAGTGAAAGAAGTAGTACTTATTTACCTACATAATCTCTCTTTTTGGAGGATAGTTTTTTTCCCACTAGGTTTTCTATCTTACTCTAGTTTTGAGAATTTGCATTGTAATTGAGTACCTTATCATGCTTCATGGTTGGGACTCATTTTTCTTTTGCATTATACATGGGTACCTCACCAAGCTTATAGCCGAGACCCATTTTTCATAAAACTCACCTAAGCTATGCTTAAGCAGGGGTGTTGGTGTATACCTTTAATCCTAGGTGTATACACATTTTCTTTAACCATGGTTAGGCATATTTTCCACATGTACTTTGAACTTGTCAAAGTAGTTAGTAATTTTGGAGAGGTGTTGACTTGTATCGACACCTCATGCTATCTTTGTGGGTGGTTACTCGCCACCACATCATGTAGAGGAGTCCTATCCTTGTTTCATGGAGAATCGGGTACCCACACTCGCCTATTTATATCTGCCTCATTTGTGAATACAATTTGTCGATTCATTGCATACTCATGTGCTTGTAGTTTATTCTATGATCTTGTTTTTTACATTTACGCATATGGGATCCAGGTGATATTTTGAGCCACTAGAAGAATAAAGGTTTTGATAGGATCAATATCATTATTTCTGATGAGTTCTTCATTCCATGTATTTAGATAAAAAGAAATTCCATTACTAATCATAAAGAATGTGTTGTGAGTTCTAATGGAGTTGTGGAAGTTCAATGCTTACAATTCATGGGTTACTCCTTGGGGCCTAATTCTACACTTGAAGAAAAAATTATGATGCCTAATATAGAACATGGTCTAATGGAGGTAGTCATATTAGTCAAAGCAACTAGATGCTTGATGTTGGAAGGTCATAAATAAGATAGATATTATTTTAGTATTTGAGATTTTCCGACTAAGTATAGTGTGGTGTTTTTGGAATCAAACTCCAAACATGTTTGCTACCCTTGGATGCATGAAGAAGAACTCACAGGGGATGAGATACTATAAGATGGCCTCACCATTCCTTGCACCAAGAAGGTACAATAGCTTGTCATTGCATCGAGTAGACACAAGGTGTGCAATGACTTCTATGTTGTGAGACTATGCAAGACCGATATAGGATCAGGTGTGTAGTGGTTACATTCTATTGGGACAATTGTCATCAACATTACCATCTTTGGGACTACTATCATCATCATTTTCAATCACTACATTTACCATTTGCAGTTGTACAACTATTTTTAGTTAATGGGTTGTTGATTTTTAAGGGTTTCAGGAGTGATTTTCAATTTATTGTAAAGGATTTTCAGTATTGTTGCCACTATACCATTTTCATATTGTTGATTTTTAGGGCTTTAGACTTTGGAGTGCTTTTATCAATCATCTATAGCCATATGGTTACAAATTTTAAGAGGCTTTTCTTGCATTGTGTTGTTTGTGAGGGGTTTCAGCCATTAGATTTGCTGAAGACAATTATTCCAGCTATCATACTGCTAATTTGGATGAGGTTTTAGATGATTTATGAATGCTACAACTTCATTCCACCCTACGTACAATTTGAATTGTGCCATTTTATGAGGGTTTCTACTCGCAGTATACTTGTAGGATCTTTTGGAAATCAAAAAATCATTATGATGTTCATTTGGAGGCTCTAAACTCTTCAGTTTATAATGATAATAGAGTGGCACGATGAAAACCATCCACCTTATAGGTCTAGGAGATAACATCAAAACCTGTGATATGGATTTCATTACCATTGGTATGGAGTAACTGTTTAAAGACATCATTTGACATCATAAGACAAACATATAATATAAAGTATTCCAAGGCATGTACATTGCCACCCTAGTACTTGTACACGTAAGAATAGTATTTTTCCACATAATATTCTTATCTATTTCTTTGCAAATACTCTTACCCTTCAAAATTACACAAATCAGAGTTCCACAAATCACTCATGTTTTGTTTTTAGGCTCTTACTTTTTTAACCCCCAATTACACTCTTTTGGTTTTAACTTTGCTTATTTAAAATCCAAAAAAAAACATATATTAAAAATTTTAGTAACTATTCTAATAAGCTTGTAGTCTAAATATTTCCATTGTACCTATAATTACAATTGTACTAATGTGTTTGGTCTCTTCAATATTTTCATTAAACCAATAAAGTCCATAGGGATCCTACATATTATTCTTTTCATTATAAAAATAAGATTATTATTTTTTATGTTATGATAGTATTTATTTTCTTTGTCATTCTTAAAAAATGTCCAAAACACAAAAGTGAAAAGGGAGAATAAGATCCTTGATCAAATATCCAATAGAATTATATCTCCTAAATAAAATAGATAATTTTTTGTAATATTTTTGTGTAAAAAATTACCATCTTATTTTAAAAAAACTCAATATAAATTTATATGAAAAATAAAAATTGATTGGTTTGTGTACACCTAAAACATCCACCTTATTATTAATATATAATTTTTTTTAAAAAAAATTAAATTTTGTACTCTTTCTTCATTACTAAGCTTATTGGAACACATATCACTTAAACAATCAACCTTGCTATTATTAATACAAATTTTTTTAAAATTAAAAATGTTTAAATTTTTTTTCTATATAAATTTATGGCCGACATTTTGAATGTAGATTCTCCAGCCGATCGTTTAATATATATATATAAATTTTAGAGATACCGAAGCCACGGCTTAAATTGCAGTTAAAGGTAGCGAAGCTTTGTCTCCTCATTCATTTCGACCATTTTTCATCGTGACGGAATTCAAACCCTGGACCTCCTCAAATACGCTTGACTCTCTCAGGTTTTGGGAGCGTCGAAAATAGCTTTGTTTTTCGTTAAATTCACCAGTTTCTGCTAGATATGGAATTTGATTTGGATTTGTTGTGACAATTGATTTGTTTTGCTAGTGTTTTCGTCAACTGTTTAATTCTAGTGTTTTTGGCTAGTGTTTTTGTCGACTGTGTAATTCTAGTGGTCGTTTGCTATTTGGGTTTCTCTATAGTTTTAATGATGTTTTTGTCTTTCTCATTCAGGTTGTGTATGATATTGGGAGCAATAATTAACATCTAGGATTGGGGCCAAGCTCCCAATAAAATGACCATGACGGACAGGAAAACGATAGAGCTTGAACAGGGGTGGGAGTTCATGAAGAAAGGAATCAAGAAGCTCATTAACATCCTGGAAGGGCTTCCTGAGCAGCAATTCAATTCCGATGAGTACATAATGCTTAATGAGTATCCTTTGAGATTACACAGATGATGTTATTCTTGGCTTTATTTATAGAACAAGTTATAATACGTGTTCACAATTTTTTTAAATTTTTAGGTTTCACATATTTAATTTATTATTGAAATTGAGTAAATAGCTATTACTGAAAATGTATATACAATTTTATTATTGATGAAAAAAACATTTATACAGTTATTATCAGAAACATTTTCAATCATTTATATGTTTATATGAACTGTGGAAACATTATGTCTACAATACATAGCTATTGCTATTCTTAACTGGATATACAGTACTGTTTATAACATGTGTACACAGAAGTCTCCACACAATTATTCGCAGCAACTCTATAACAGATACAGGGAATCTTTTGAAGACTATATCACTAGGATGGTTAGTTGTTTTCTAGAGCTCTGATGTTTTGTTTTTTACTAGCCTGTGATCTGTGTACCATCACTTTTTTTTGGTAGTAATTGTGCTAGTTTCGTGGGTTTGTGTAGTTATACCTGGAGGGAAAATAATCATCTATTAGACCGGATTATAACAGTGATTTAATATACTTTGTGATTAGTCTGCTTTGTGGGCGCAGTTTGAGTATGATTAGTTTGAGATGTGGGCTTCAACATCCTTAGTAAATTCCTTTTGATTAGTCTCCTTTTATGTCCCAAATATCAATTATTTTTCAACATGAAACGAATATTAATGGCTGCTAATATTCTAAAAAGTCTCTTTGTTAATTCCAACTGAAGGAAGGACTTCCACACCCATGTTTGCTATTTCTTTTGGAGCTATTGATCTTGGACAAGACTGGTTTTGCAAATTGTATCTTTTGACTTTTGATAAGGGTTGGAATTAAAATCTTTAGGCTAAAGAAATCAACATACAAAGTTTTAGTATCCCATTTGCTATGCTTAAGTCGAAAGATTACGTGTAACAAAGCTTCCCTATACAAGGTATTCTGCTACTATGTTACCAGCAATGAGAAATGCAACAGAAGCAACAACATGATGGAAAACAGGGTTGGATGAGGTTGCACGTATGAAATGGTCTTCTATATGCATTCATATGTTTCACATTTTTCTAACTTTTAAAAATTATATATATTAAATATAGTATGGACACATAAAAGGATAAATTCTTGTCCAGTGTAAAAAATGTACATGGGTAGCTAATAAACCTATTTATTACAAGTGGCCCCCAATCATCTAGTTAGGTTGTGTGATAAAATAAAGTTTATGGGGAGTGTTAAAAATATAAACTCTATTTAATCACTTCCTAAGCATCTGTTAACAGAAAGACGCAGCTGTCAAGTAGAGACGTGTCTGGTCATATGTTTTTCCTATTTAAAGGATCTTTTGATCCATAAATTGTAAATACAGCAAATCTGTTCAAGCTCTCCAATTTTAATAGTTACGGGTTTTCCCTTAATTTGTTTCTTATTATAGTGTCAATGTTGGATGTAATGTTGCTTGACTGAAAAGCTTTGGAATTTTTATTTTAATTTTAAGTACAGTGATGAATATTCTTTGGTCTGGATCTTGGTCTTTGTTTGAATTGTCTCATTTGTTAAACTCAGGTTCTACCAGCCCTGAGGGAGCAGAATGTTGAATTTATGTTGAGAGAACTGGTGAAGCGATGGGAAAATCACAAAATAATGCTTCGGTGGTTTTCTCGTTTTTTTCACTACTTGGACCGGTACTATATTGCAAAGCGCTCCTTGCCAACTCTAAATGAAGTTGGTTTAACATGCTTCCGTGATTTGGTAAGTATAAGATGATATCCAACATTGAGCTCTTGCTCTTCATACTGTCACTCCCTGTTCTGTAGGATTGATATATGTGTGTAGCTTAGGTATGCCAAATAACAATGTAACATAAGCAATTTTTGGAACAATGTTTCCTTTTTCGCAGGTCTGCCAAGAAATTAGGAATAATGTAAAGGATGCAGTGATAACGCTGGTATGTTAGTGCAAATATTGATAAGTTATCAGAAGTTCTTTAATTTTTCACATTGCCTTTTCTGATGAACAAACTAAGTTCTAATTCACTAATGTTATCTTAGATTGATAGAGAACGTGAAGGAGAACAAATTGATCGGGCTTTGTTGAAAAATGTTTTGGGCATCTTTGAAGAGATTGGGAAGGGCAGCATGAATTTCTATGAAGAAGATTTTGAAGTAGCCATGTTGGAAGACACTGCTTCTTACTATTCTCGAAAGGCTGCCTCATGGATTCTAGAGCATTCTTTATTAGATTATATGCGCAAGGTCAGCACCGAAAGGGGAGCTACAATTGGAAACATGATTTGACAATGTCGATTTTAATTTTGAAAATGGACTTCGTCTAGAAGCTGAGGTGTATTTTATTGTACTACAGGCTGAGGAATGTTTAAAGAAAGAAAAAGAGAGAGTTGCGCATTATCTACGTTCCAGCAGTGAACAGCAATTACTAGAAGTAAGTTTCTATTAAACAGTCGTTACATGTCAATCAGAATCTGTAGATTTAACCAACCATTAAAAAGTTTTCAATTAAAATTTATTTCCATTAGCTAAGGCATGCACAATGACCAATATTTAAGTTGTAAAAAAGTTACCAGTATTTGTGATCTTTTCCACAGAAAGTACAAAATGAACTACTATCTCGGTATGAGAACCAGCTTTTGGAAAAGGAACATTCAGCTTGCCATGCATTGCTAAGAGATGACAAGGTATGATTTTGGTCTACAAATCTTAATATTGCTGCATACATGGGAGTCGGGACCATGCTTTCGAGTATATTTTTATTTTTCCTAATCTTCTACTATTTTTTTCTTTTGGTACAGTTCGATGAGATTTCAAGGATGTATGAGATATGTTATATTTGTAGGAAACCTGAAGGCGTGGAAACTGTGGCTCAGATTTTCAAGCAGGTATACATTTTGATTGGAAATCTACTAAAACGTCCAGTTTCAAATTCTCAAGATTTTTCTATAGATGATTAGTAAATTTCTGTGTGGTTTGGTTTTCTACTACGCTTTTCTGTTGCAGCATGTGAGAACATCATTAGTTAAGCATGAAGAAGAAGCAGCCACCAATATAAAGGTAATTTTGCAATTGTAGCTAGTTGGATCTATTTTCTCATTAGTCTATGATCAGCATGGTTGGTGCATAGGAGCAGGTACAATCTTATCTGCATCTCTTTTACTTCGTTAACTTCCCATACATGGCATTTAAATGTTGTAGCAGTGAAGCCTAAGATACGGCCTTGTGAATATTGCATATGTCAAACAATGCACAATGGGATTAGGTTTCACATATACAAGATACGAATGCAATTTCGTTCCTCAACTTATCCTGTAGAATATTAACTTGTCGTTATGTTCTATGGTTGATTTTCAGGCATTCGTGGGGAAAGTCATTGACTTGCATAACAAGTACTTGCAATATGTCAAGGAATGTTTTATAAACCATTCCCTTTTCAAAAAGGTCGGGGAAAGTATAATTTTCTTATTTTGTCCTTTTGCTTGTCCATGTTGCCTGAGTTAAGCACCTTTCTTATGAATTTTTTACTCCATTTACAGGTGCTGAAGGAAGAATTTGAGGTGTTTTGTAACAAGGAAGTTGCAGGAAGCACAACTGCCGAATTGCTTGCCACATTTTGCGACAACATTTTGAATAAAGGTGGCAGTGAAAATTTGAGCGATGAAGATATAGAGGATACACTTGAAAAGGTTTGTGTTGCATTTCAGTCTGACATGCTTCGATGTTGGCTCTTGTCAAGTGATTTTGTATACAGTACTTTATTGTCTCATAGTATGCTTCGATGTTGGCTCTTGACCAGTGATTTTGTATACACTAACTTATTGTCTCATATTATTTCAGGTTGTGGAGTTCCTCGCATACATCAGTGATAAAGACTTATTTGCAGAATTTTATAGGTAAATTTCCTAAGAAATGCTACAAGTTCGTTAACATTTCTTTCATCAATTATGCCGAGAAAAGATAATGTAATTTGTTTCTTTCTTAGCTCTATGTACCATGCAATTGGTTTTCTTCTTACATATCTTTCTTAAACTGCATGGGAGAAACCGCCTCATGTAAATCACTCTACTTAAATATTATCCACTTCAATGGTCAAATGGTCAACAGCAATTTTACACCTCATTCACAATAAAAAGTGGTAAATATTTGTCCTATTTTTATTGGCCAAAATTGACCTTTGACTGTTGAAGTGGATGATATTTAAGAACAGCCCACGTAAACAGTTGGCACGTTGTGTGCGTGACTGTTTACAGTAACTTTCAACCTCTGAATTTGTTGACACAAAGCACAGACAGTTTCAGTCGTCGTACATCTACAACCTATTTAAACAATGAAGAGTAATCATTGATGGCAAAGGTTTGAAATCCCATATAATATTTTGTTTATTTTTTCAGTTGTTGCTGCAAACCTACCTTTCAGCCTGCTTGCCTGTCCTATATATAGCTGCAAACAAAACATTCAGATGGTCTATGTGCAAGTTGATGGCAATTATGGTTTTAGGTAAAATAGTTGGTAGTATGACCATTGTTGAAACTGGTTTTAAGATTCCGTCAGTGCATCTGCCACAATTTTGTGATTAATGTAAATATGTCAAAGGTTTGTGAGATAAAATCAGAGCTGCAATATAAGTGCTTGCTTTTGTTGCATAGTAATTCAGAGGTTTGTGAGATAAAATCAGAGCTGCAGTAAGTTCTTGCTTTTGTTCCATAGTAACCTAATCAATCATTTGAAGTGTGACAATTTTTTAAAATTGTACATTAAATTGTGCAAACATACTGAGTTTTTCAAGCATTTGATGGCTTGAGAATGTTCTGCTCCTCATAGTTGAGTTGCAACAACATCCATGGTGACTACATCATTGATGGTTTGAGTGAGATCTACGTCTTAGTAGAGAGTTTATGGAAGATTCAAGCACTAGAACCTTCATGAAAATTTCCTAGGAACTCATCAACAGGATCTTGCGCATGTTGCTCTTGTTGACTAATTCGTGTATAGGATTTACTCTCCAGTAGATGAAATTAGCAATACCAGTTTATTACTTGAGGAGGACTAATTTAGTCGGCAATTGATGACGTAATGCAGTCTAATGTTTTTAATGTGAGGTTGTGGGGAACAATCCAATGTGCTTTTGACATCATGTTGAACTACAAATGTTATTGTACAGACCATGGCATACCATATTAGATGCCTTCAAATTTAAAGTCTTGATGTGTGCTGGGATACTTTTATTTGTTGACATTGCAGGAAGAAGCTTGCACGTAGACTTCTATTTGATAAAAGTGCAAACGATGATCATGAAAGAAGCATATTGAAAAAATTGAAGAAACAGTTTGGTGGCCATTTTACTTCTAAAATGGAGGGCATGGTATGCTACATCTGCCTAAACAAGAAAATTCCACTACATGTTTCTTATCAATAAACTTCATTTTACGGGACGCAATGTAAAAATCTATGTGCTTGTATGTAGGTTAAAGACTTAACATTAGCAAAGGAGAACCGAGGGCATTTTGAGGATTATCTTAATGAAAATCCCCATGCACATCCTGGAATAGACTTGACTGTGACAGTTTTGACAAACGGGTTTTGGCCAAGTTACAGATCATTGGATCTTAATCTGCCTGCTGAAATGGTATGCCTCTTTTTATACAACATAGCCCTTAAACGTACCTATTTCAGCAGCTTGGCTTATTGACTTTTGTAACTGCAATACAGGTAAAGTGCGTAGAGGTGTTTAAGGAGTTCTATCATATAAAGAGAAAGCATAGAAAGCTTACATGGATATATTCTCTGGGTACTTGTAATATTAATGGGAAGTTTGATCCTAAGCCTATGGAACTTGTTGTTACTACTTACCAGGTAATTGCCTCTTTGGTTGGTTACTGTCAGTTGGATTCTTTGATTCAATTATGATTTATTTTGACGATTAATTTAACATAAAATTACAGTATAGGTCATTTCCTACTAGAGTTAATATTGTAAATTCCTGATTTCAGTATCTTGTTAAGAATTAGCTGGATAGGATAATTTAAAGCAAGGTTAATGTCATGGTTAATCTTTTTGACCCTACATTGATTCTTTCCATAGTTCTACGAATACACCGATTTCAACTTACACTTTCTTCGTTTAAAGGAAAATTGTATGAAAATTGAACAAATCATATTTATCAGTATCACTTTCCTTGATATTTGTAGAATTCAATTTGTTTTTATTATTGTTAAGTAATTTACTATGTGATCATGATATACAGGCATCAGCACTGTTGCTTTTCAATGCATCAGAAAGGCTGTTTTATTCAGAAATTAAGACTCAGTTGAATTTGACCGATGAAGATATTGTCAGATTGCTACATTCTCTTTCATGTGCAAAACATAAAATTCTCATTAAAGAGCCAAACACAAAAACTGTGGCACAAACAGATTACTTCATATTCAATTCAAAGTTCACTGATAAGATGAGGCGAATTAAGGTTTGAACTCTAATACAACAATTGTATACCACTTTCTTTGTTTCTTTAACAGCAAATGATGTTTGTGGAAATTCACATGGTAAATGGTTTCTACATGATTGCAGATTCCACTACCACCAGTGGATGAGAAAAAAAAAGTGATCGAGGACGTGGATAAATATAGACATTATGCAATTGATGCGTCAATTGTAAGAATCATGAAGAGTAGAAAAGTTTTAGCTTATGAGCAGCTTGTTATGGAGTGCGTTGAGCAACTTGGACGAATATTCAAGGTGAATTGTTGACTGGATGCTGAATATATTGCTACATTAATGTAGTAGAATGAACTAATTTGCTTATGAATAATGCTGTTAGTTTACTAAATTTAGCCATTTTTTTCATGCAGCCTGATTTTAAGGCAATAAAAAAGCGAGTTGAAGACCTAATCACAAGGGAATACCTGGAAAGGGACAAAGATAATCCCAACACTTTCAGATATCTGGCCTGAAACTATTTAAATGGGTGTTTAAATATCTTTCATGGGGCAGTCCATTTATTGACTTCCTACAGGGTTGTAAGTTCTTGAGAATT
Source organism: Cunninghamia lanceolata (assembly GCA_027924645.1). Taxonomy (NCBI): domain Eukaryota; kingdom Viridiplantae; phylum Streptophyta; class Pinopsida; order Cupressales; family Cupressaceae; genus Cunninghamia; species Cunninghamia lanceolata. The sequence continues at coordinate 14,403,010 of BSBN01000112.1, read as the reverse complement.
CATGATTGCAGGATATCCTTGAATGTCGCTATTTTACCCAGAGTCAATTCATTATTTTGGACAGTGTGTTATAATCTGCTGTTTTCGTACTTTAAAATGTGTCATAACTATAATTTGTATCTGTTGGAACCTCTATTGAAACAATGGATGCTTCAATGCCCACAAATCGCGTAGTTGATTTTCTCCAACTAACCTGACTGGATATGGGCTGGCAAAGTTTTATATTATGATTACAACTTCTGGCAATCTTGAATTTGATCTGTAATATGTTGGATTTTATTTAAAAAAATGAAATTGTTTATATTAGTAGTCTATTCACCGTGGCTACTCTTCCAATTGGTTGTGTTATATATCAACATTTTAGTCTAGCATTTATGAGTTTTTGTGGTAATAAAATTTGGCATCGAGTCCTTTTAGTGTTTGCAACGTCATCATGTCTGCACACAAGGGAGATTTGTTATTACGCCTGGACCATTATGCTTTCTAAATCCCAAGAGGTTCTTGTATTTTCGAAAACAAAGTTAATTGTGGGCTATGATGTGTATAAATACTCAGTGTATAATGTTAAAATGGTGAGTTTACACAAAATATATTTCACTAAACTATAAGATCTCACTGAAAAATATATTATATTGATGTCTTATGTTCACATTAGAATTCAATACATTGGCTTTATAAAGCTATTATTCTCCAGTGAACAAACTATTTATGGAAATAACTTTTACACCAATTAAAATTAACTACTAATTTAAGTCGCTAAGGAGACTTTATTACATGTAAACCTTAATTTTTTAACAATGCCTTTTAAGGTTTACATTACAGAAAAAAAAAGAAAAACAATAGAAAGACTACATCAACATCAACCCAAATTGCTCATGTCTAGGCAAATGTCTTGATTATCCAACTTTACATGTCAATTGAGACATACTCAATTATTCATAAGAAAATCACCAATAGATTGTGAATCGATATTAACTCAATTATCTATAGTAACTCTTCTCCATTTGTAGATTCAGACTAACTCCATTATCCACAAATACAAATCTGCTAAACTATGAATGGAGACACATTCAACTATCCATAGATACAACTTCCAATTTTGTGAATTCAGTTATCCACAAACAAAAAACAAGATAAAGCGAATTCAAAAGGATACGTCAAGATAAAGGGCATTCAAAAAGACCAAAACGGGGAAGAATAGTTAGAGATACGTCAATAGTTCTAGGGGGAGGAAGACCCTTTTATACTCATGAACATCTGGGTGTTCACGAGGGGATATAGTTGGGTGGGGGCGGGCACCTTCAATAATGCAGGTGGGCGGGGCAAGGGGGATCAACCTCACCGTCTTCGACTAAAGGGGTGCCCTAGCCATCTAGCAGGCTTAAATCTGAATTGGCATTGATCCTAGATATAGCAACCAGGAAAATGGAGCACTTGGGGTTAGACTAACTGGAGAAGAATAAGGGTATTAGCAACAAGCAACTATCAATACTTGGGTCTGCCTCATCAGAGCACATGAAAATAGGTTGAAAGCAACCCCTAGGTGACCTACGATATAGGAGAGCATCCCAACATAAGGAGTGAAGGGTCTTCTCATCATCCTTAGTGTTGGGGCCTGAGGACCAGCTGGGTTTGTATTCAAACCCAAGCTCCGGAGATGTTGCATACAACCTAAATAGGACATCTTGTCTGAACTATAGGAAGGTAGGGCCATATCCAAGTGATACAATCAAGACCGAATATCTGTAGGCCAGTTGGACCCTATAATCGACCATGTCCTACTTGATATAGCGATATCAGTAGGGATAAATCAGTCAAGAGAATCCGAATACAGAGGGGGGTACCATTTATCAATTACGTGGGAGTTCGTCCATGTTTTGTTTTGAAAAAAAGTCTACTATGGACCGAATGTCAATGCTCTTATGAGATTAGTGCTTGAGACCTGTTTTAGTCAATAGATTGCTACTTCCTGGAAGCACCTCATTAGCGCATATCCCTTTCGGGTTCCGTGGCCTTCGGGTGGGGGGATTCTATTCAGGTCAATTTCACCATTGGACAACCACTGGGATCCTATTCATCATGGCCAGTCTTCTCTTGAATTTCTCATCTGATGGTGCAATACAGTGCCCATCATGGCCAGTCTTTATCTGCCACAGTGTATGATGATGATGATGTACTGTACTCTCATCCCATTGCTCTCCCTAGCCAAGATGTAGCATTAGTCGATGAGAAAAGGTCTCTCACATTAAATCCCTTGGGGATGGATATTGAGTGCAATCAAGAGGGAAACAATGTTAATTTAATAATCGTTAATATATTTCATAGCAATATTCCTAAAATGATTGTTTAAGTGGCACTTAGTGCACCCTCTTGCTTACAACCGGTGATTATGGTTCAAGGTATTCAAAATGAGTTACAACAACCACACCATAATGTGATTACTCACACATACAACACCCGTAATAACAAGAAAAGTAACCAAGCACCGCATGTGCCTATCTCTCTTCCATGTTCTCAACCTATGCTCCCTCCACCACCTCATCTTACTCATAAAAGTGGTCAAGATTATGATCTTGTCGAATAGATTCACACTACTCTGTCTAAGATATCTCTTTGGGATTTAATACAAACATCACCTACATACCATGGAATGCTCCACGAAGCTTTGAAAAAGGTGATTATCCCACCAACTACTAAGCATAATGATGTAGTAGCCATATTAGATAGTATGCATATGACAAAAATAGATATTCTCTTTCAACCACAAGAATTACCATCAATTGAAGTTCAAAACCAATATGATCCACTTATGATCTGTCATAATAAATAAAACATTGGTAAAATGAGTTATGATTGACAATGGATCGGCTCTTAATGTTTGTAGCATTGACCTACTAGACAAAATCAAAGCTGACACATCACAAATCAAACCAAATGGCATTAGAATTTGTGGTTTTGATAATGTTGGATGACATTCCATGGGCACTATAACTCTACCTATACAAGTAGGACCTGTGCTTGTGCCTACCCTGATTCATGTCATGCCTTGTTCTTTATCTTACAACATGATTCTTGGTAGACCTTGGATTCATGGATTGGGGGCAGTCCCTTCCACTCTGCAGCATTCAATCAAATTTATATTCAAAGGTAAACTTCATACTATTCATGCTGATCCTGAACTAGATAACTATTTACATATTGCAACGTAAAAACCAGTTCACAATTGTATGAGCTTAAACAATTTACAAGCTAATTCCTCAAAGCCTTTGGCCACGAATGATGTTGTGAAAGATTCTATACCATCGAATGCACTCTTTGGTGATAATTGGAGCTCATTAGATTCTAATCCTTACAGTATAGGGGAATATAAAATTAATAGCCTTGACACATCAAAAGTGGCATCGATCTCACCTAAGCACTCTTTTGAAGTACCTAAGAAACCTAAGGTCCCCTTGGTCGAAAATGAAAACAATACTCTCACTTATACCACAAATTACAAGGCCTATGAAGCTTCACCATCTTCTAAGGAAATGACATCCCTTTATGGTCGAGGATTTAAAATACTTTATAATAATTGTGAATATATAGGTAAGGGATGTGGTGTAAATCAGCAAGGGATTTTAGTTCCTATAGAATCTACTTCAACACATTACTCAAGTGGCATTGGATATAATCCTTTTAAAGAAAAGAAAGCTTCTCAGTGTCCTAAACTTAATGTTAATTCCACAAGATCAAAACAACATGATAGATATCCCAGATATGCATGTTCTTAACAATGGTATCCTACAGGTAAGTATCTCTAACCCTTTATTTCTCTCATGATGTGCCTCCCTTGTGATGTGTTATGTGTTGTTTAGGCCTCCCGAGATGACCCCTCATTCTCTTGTAAGGTTTGGGATACCAGGAGACTGCCTCTATTGTGACCTTCTTCTATTTGTATCATCATTCTTCTATATTGTCTCTCTCTCTCTCTGATTTCATTGTTGTGTGTTGTGTCTTACAGACATAGCATTATGGTTGGTGATGTGGGGCACCCTCTTATGTGACTGTCCCTAAGACACTTGTTGCTCCTCTATTATTTATTATTTACTTTCCTCTAGTGTTTCCATCTAGCGGGCGGATGATGATAAACATTTATACTGATGCAAACCTAGCATCCCTTTCGAGAGCAATAAAAAAATGGAGTTAGTTCCTAATATGATGATGGGGTTGTATATTTTATTCGACGCTTGGCTAGTGGAATCACTCATGCTTTCCACGTAGTGAATTTTATGATGTTTCTATCTCATTTACAAACCTTAGCAATACTGTTGCTGTATGAACCTTTGTTCATCTTTGAATCTAGCCTTGGTGGTACTCAATTCGAAGAGCTTTATGATATAGCCCTAAGGTTATCCTCGGACTTTGGATTCATTGTATAACCTTGGCTCTTTGTGTGGTTAATCATATGCATTGATGTTGTAGACACTAACATGTTTCTTGCAGGGATGTGTTTGTGGGAACATTTGGTGGTCATAAAGTACATGTCACCTCCGAGGGCCATGGTCTTTGCGAAAGTCAATGTTCCCTTGTGTGTTTTCTTCCTACCTTAACGTGCTTGATATCAATGTATGATATCAACCACCTTAAGGTGGGGGCATATATAAGCTAAGCTGTTTGTTGTAGACTTTAGCTATGTGCTTTTCCTTAGGTGTAGCCTAAAGACTTGCTCGATGAATGCATCTTGTATCCTAAGTTTGTTTGCAATCAATCAATCAATCATGTAAGCCCTCCATGGAGGTGCGATATCATGTATATCCTTTTTATCTTAAGTCCTTTGCCGAGGCGGGGATGGTGTATTTCTCAAAGTAGATTGCACATCCTGTCATTTTCAAAAGTCCTCTATGGAGGCAGGGAGTGGTTTTGTGACTAACTCAGCCCTTAAGCGTGTTTTTGACAATTGTTGTGGCGAAGCATATTCATCAGTGTGTGCTTGTAATGTGCTTGAGGCGGTGTTGAACCTAGAAATAGGTACACTCCATCACTTGTCTGTCACATTTTGTCTGTGTCTTCAAGTGTGTGTGTTTTGGCATGCTTGTTTTGTGTGGCGTATTTGTTGCCCCATATGCAGTCTAAAGACTTTCTCGATGAGTGCATACTACATTTTGGGAGGTTTTACGTGTCTTACATGTGTGTTGCCCCATATATACAGCCTAAAGACCTGTTTGCTGAGTGCATCCTGTATTATGGGAGGTTTGTTTACTTTCCAGTAGTTGCATCTGCATTTCATATATATGAGAAAAAAGAAAAGAAAGGATATTATTTCTGTCTTCCATGCATTAATGTGTTTTCTATGCATTGACTGTCTTCTTCATGTTCTATGTGACTGTAATTGTCTTCTCCATGTTTTGCATGCCTGTTCCTGACATGTATGTGATTGGCATGACTTCTTCATGCTTGGCGTGTTTGCTGTGTTTGTGACCTTACTTTAATGCATGTATTGGCCTCGTGTTTATACATACATTGAAGTGGGGGCTAAATGTAACATCAAAAAATGTCCCCTTGGGGGCTTTTCCCTCATAAGGTTTAGCTCCTAGGTCTTTAGTATGCATTTAGGACATCTTAGTTCATATTTTGGCATCCCAATGGAATGAAACCTAGGTTCCATGGCAAATTCAACCCAGGTGGACCCCTTGAGCTATACCCTGCCCAAAATTGGCAGGGAGAACTTGGACACCTGCGCCCTAGTCCTGCCCTATTTTGGGGCAGCCCTAATTTCTAGGTGTCAGTTTGTGACAGTTATTTGGTCCTTTTGCCGACACGGTAAGTTTTGCTTTTTGAAATCTTGGTGGGAGTACTTGTAGTTACATATAAAATCATGCGTAAGCATTCATTTGTAAACTAGATTTCAATTAGATGATCATTGTGAACTTTAGGCATTCTCAAGGTGATTCAAAGCTTTCATTATGTTGCAAGAGTAGGCTTGTGTGTTTTGTGTGTGGAAATTTGTAGATTTGAGCATCCATTTCATCATGGAATGAAGGGAATCTTCCTCCCATGATATATTCACTACAAGGTGACATTATATTGTGATTTCATCATTGGTTCCATTAGTTTTTGGCTCTACCTCACAAGGGCACGCACTCTTTATCTGACAACGGTGTTCAGAGACTTAAGTGTCCTCCGGGGCTTGACTAAGGCAAGCCTCTAAACACCACAACCCCCAAACCAAAACTTGTGATTACAGATTACAGGTGTCACATTTGAGAAAAGTGAAGTTGCAGGAAGGATTGGCAAGCATCAAGGATTCAGGATTTGAAGAAAATCAGGACACATGAGCACTTCTAGGACTTGGGCACTTGCTCTAGTGTCCTACGCATCTAACTTTTGGGAAACATAAGTTACAAGGCTGATCAGTGTCGGTAGGAGGTCTAGATCCCATGAAGAAACTAGTACCTTGGACTAGGGTGCCCACTCCAATGTCCTTGACTGTTCTGCTTTGAAGCCATGAAAATAGGTACTCTGTGATTTGGTATTTTACTCTTGTCTGCAAGAGTTTTTTCTATTATTCATCAATTTTCTGCCGTATTTGCATAATTATGGTTTGAATGGTCAATTAAGCATAGGAGAAGGAAAATTGATAATTGAATTCCCTAATCGAAGTTTCCCTACATTTGTAAGTGACCTAGTGTATGATAGTGCTCTCCACTTGACCCTAGATCCTTGAATGTATAGAGGAGAGGCATATTTAAACATCAAAACACTAAAGCATTAGCAAATCTAATTTTCCCCTAAACACATCAATAAAATATTCTCTTACATATTACAATAGATCATATTGGCTTTCTCAATTTCAATATCTGCATAAGTAAATCAATTACATAAAGAAATTTGGTATAATTACTGCTTTTGAATAACTGACATCTTTGTCACAAGCCTTGTCATGTTTTCTACTTGGAGAGAGAGAAAGAGAGTATATTCCCAGTGATTTACCTCCATCCATAGACCCGTGGTCTCCCACACATCTTCCGCATAGGAAGTGGCCCTTCCCTTCATGAAGAATATAGACCAAAGGTGACTAGTGGTAATTTGCCTTTCCGAGTACATAGTGTTGTATCCTACACAACTTTAACAACCATACAACCCTAGATACCCTCTAGCTAGGTATGATTTCTTATAGGCTATGTAATCTAGATACAATGAACTGATAATGCCTACAAAAAATGAATGCATTACTTTGGCCAAAGTTTCAATATCAATAATGTTCATAATGAATACGGTTGTAGTGTTCACCCACCCCTACTCGATTTGGATACTATCATATTCTCGCAGTTTATTCTCACCAACTATGTTTACAAAGATGGTTTTTACGTCTTGCCATGATAATAGTCTTCTTGACTTAGATACGTCCATATGACATAACTAAGCATTTGGTTCATATTTGTCTCTAGGTTTTTCATAATAACCCTTAAATAATCCATTATATCAAAATAACCATATCTCATAAATTACAAGACTTAGGTTCATAAATTACCTTTGGTTCAACTCAACCAAGGTTAAGAATACTATGGTTCCATAATAGATAATAACTCCTATACAAAGAAGTATGAATACCTTTCTTAACGTGATATCATTGACCATCACAATATACACCTATATAAGTTTCCCTACAAGGTCATTTACTAGTTAGACTTAGTCTATTCCATTGTATTCAATTTTAAAAGAGTATTAAAAACAAGAATGATAAATAGATAATAAAGAATCTCCTATAGACCTTATTTCTTCTACCACAATATTACTAATTTTACTATCATTCGATGAGATATACAATAGTTTTCCGAACATTTCTAAGAGTATAAGTCTCTTATGGATAAAAATGGTTTTTCCATACACAATAGACTAAATGAGGAATTGATTTAAAATGATAATAACATAGCCTAATGCTTAAACCATTTTACTCATAGTTAGTAAGTTTACCTATCAAGTTTTATTTCCACTATTTTTGTCAAGAGTCAAATACATAACTAACTTATGACTAAATCATCGACTTACTTCATAATGATAACTCATTCCATAGAGCGACTATTTTTCTAGGCACATGAAACTATGATATCCTTTTTTGACTAAGTGATTGTCAAAGTCATTTGGTTCTCCATACAATAGTTTGACATGTATACCAGTTTTAAAACAATAAGTATAATGTTAGCCCTATGTGATAATGAAATAGATTTCATTATTATTGCTGGCATCGGCCTTTGCAGGCTAAATCGATGCTCTCTGGTTTCCACTAAGTTGACTATACAGTCCTATGACTCAATATTCTATTCGACATAGTTAATTATTCTTGTTGAACAAATACATAATGAACTTAAGGAATAAGCCATTCTGGTATAAACAATTTTCTTGAACAAAGCAATATAGAGGACTTAATAAACATTCCAATTTCCATTGCCTTTTAATGGATAAATTGTAGGAGCATTACCTGGTAGCGGTGGTCTAAGTTAAGAAAGATTTATAAATGAAAATACTTCTATGGTCTCCCAAGATAATCCATGTTATCTTCTTCCTCTCACTGGTTATCACTCTGCTCACCATGAACTCTCTACCAAAGCATCCCCCTCCCAATGATAATGATTATGCAAATAACATATCAGTCCATGATCATGCCATCGACTTAGCTGAGTTGTGGCTATAAAGACTCAACATAACTCATAATGAGTCACCCAACATTCATTCCCCACTCTTTGCAGTTTGAAAAAACATTGAATACACAACAATTCACCTACTAATTCAGTTACAACTGATATCTATTAAGTTGCAAAGCTCAAAAAATGTTGATGGGAGAATGTCCTTCAATTGGAGCTCAACGAATGTGGTTAGAATTACCACTACTACTCCTCTTCTATAGAGGCTGACAAGACATTTAAACCAACATTTGATCATTTATTAATCACATATAGTGATTCAATACACCACTCATTACAATGAAGGCACTCCTATTAGTAAGCCTATGGCTGCTCAAGTGAGTAAGTATTAATATCAATCATGAGGTATTATCCTCAAATTGATGATTACATATATATTTGTTTATATAAATAAATATGGTTCAACATGGCACATATCCTATGTGATAGTTTATGCCTTGATCAAAATTCAATAATAACAATAAATTGAAGGACTTACAAATACTGCGGAAGGGTTGAGCTTGTCTCCCCTACATAGTCTTGTTAAATCATGTCAACTTGTCTTGATGAGATCGTCATTTGATGTTAAATGTCGACAATAAAACCTCAAATGACTCAAAGATAATAACACAACCATTTTGCGACAATGACATCGTAATATTTACGTCAATCGTAAATGGTGATAGTTCTACTCAAATGATGTTGTTTACTTTACAAATGACTATGTCGACACAAAAATGACTTGACTTAGAAAAGAATCAAAAATATTTACTCCTATCGACTAGATTCAAAAGTACACTGATAAAACATGCCTTACCTCTATCGACACTGGTTCACATTTTTGTTAATCACTCATACTTGTTTTGTCAAATAATCACTCGTAACCCAAGTTCTATATCTCTCTCCTCAAAAGATACTCTCTCTTTTCTTTGAGAGTCATCTAAAAAACCTGTAATCCTGTATAAAACTTGAAATCAACAGATTATGATCAGTGCATCATTATTCAAATCATAAATCAAATTCTCATAATGCAATTATTAAATCAATAATAACATATTCATTTCCATTATTCGATAAATGACCTTCAATAGAATCTATGTCTTTCCTTGACATTAATCTAAACATCAAAATAGATTTACTTATATCCAAGTAAAAGTAAAAAGTATTAGCAAAACAAAAATTAGGGATGTAACATATACTTCACCTAAAAATTCATCATCCTCGATGATATAAAGTATCAAAATGTAACTAAAAAAAAAGTTAATTATTTTCAACTGATAACAATATTAAATAAATGAGGAAACTTCTAGTAAAATTCATGGTAATCCTCCCATGTAGCATTTTCCTCAGCATATATGTCCCATTGGACCTTGCACTGCAGGACCTCTCTGTTATGCAAGCATTTTCCTCAGCATATATGTCTAGATTGACCACTTCGAGCACTTCAAAGGGTCCCACATAACGAGGAGCTAGCTTAGAAGAATTCCCAAACTTAATAGAACTTTTCTGAGGTTTGACTCTTAATATAACTTTCTCTCCAAAAGAGAATTGTCTCAGTACTCGATTTGCATCCACATAACTCTTTTGCCTATCATTGGCTTCTGCCAATCTTTTTCTGATCAGCTTAACTTTATCTTCCATTTCAGCTAGCATTTCATGTCTGATGCTAATCCTATCTTCTAGCTTATCCCATCTTATAGAATTTTGACATATTCTTCCTTACAATATTTCAAACGGCACCATCTTAATAGCAGAGTGATAGGAATTGTTGTAAGAAAATTCCACAAGTGGTAAGTATTCCTTCCACTTATATTTCTGATCCATGCAATACATTTGCAACAAATCTTCCAAAACCTGGTTAGTTTCCCATCGGTTTTAGGATGATAAGCTATACTCACATTGAGTTTAGTCCCTAGCACAAAGAACAAAGTTTGCCAAAACCTCATTGTTATACACGCATCTCTATCCAAGATAATCTTTTCAGGGAACCCATGCAATTTAAACACCTCTTGTACAAATTTGGGAGCTAACACAGGTGCTCCATCAGTCAAATTCCCTAGTATGAAATGTGCTAACTTTGTGAGTTTATCAACCACAACTAAAATGGCATCATGTCTATTCCTAGACATAGAAAGACCTTGAACATAATCCATACTTATAACTTGCCATTTCCACTCTAGTACATCAGGTGGGTACAACAATCCTACAGGGTGTTGATGTTCTGCTTTTACCCTTTGGCATTCTAAATAGCTTGTTACAAATCTTGTAGCATAGTTCTTCATTCCTTTCCAAAAATAAAGAGGTTTAACATCTGCTAGAAGTTTGGTCACTCCCTAATGTCTAGAATATGGTGCGGTATGAACTTCTTTCCATACTAGATCCCTTAATCCAACTAAATCAGGAACATACATTCTACCTCTGAACCTCAATAGTCCATCTGACTCAAACAGAAACCCATCATACCTTGGATCTCTAGGATTATCCTCCAAAGCTTGCTTAACTTTCTTATAATAATCATCACCAGAAAAATTTTGTAACATCAAATCCTTGAAATTTCCACAAATAGAAACAATAGAAGATATATGTCTTGTACGACTCAAAGCATCAGCTACTCTATTCTCTTTTCCTTTGATGTAGTTTACCTCACATTCATAGTCAGATATCAATTCTAACCATCTCCTTTGTCGAGCATTCAGATGTGGTTGAGAGAAAATATACTTAAAACTTTGATGGTCTATCTTAAGTACAAAAGTTTTCCCCAACAGATAGTGTCTCCATATTTTCAAAACATGAGTTACTGCTATGAATTCTAGATCATGTGGTCCATAATTTTTCTCATATGATTTCAATTTCCTTGACTCATGTGCTATAACTATCCCATCTTGCATAAGCACTCCTCCTAATCCTTCTCCCGAGGCATCTGTAATTACCTCAAATTGTCCTTCGAGATCAGGAACTTTCAAAATTGGAGCTAAAGTTAACTTTTCCTTTAAGAGATCAAATGCATCCTGACATTTGGCTGTCCATTAAAATCTATTTCCTTTCCTTTGTAGGGAAGTGATTGGACTAGCAATACTAGATAAATTTAGACCAAACTTTCTATAATAGACAACTAGACCCATGAAACTATGCGCTTCATGCACATTTGTGGGTACAAGACAATCCAGAATAGCTGTGATTTTTGTAGGATCCACAGATATTCCATTAGCAAATATAATATACCCTAGATATTGACTCTCCTTTTAGAAGAATGTACACTTTGATAGTTTTGCGTATAACTTATGTTCGCTTAACCGTTGCAAAACCAATTACAAATGCTGATGATGTTCTTCTTCATTCTTAGAGTAAATGAGTATGTCATCTATAAAGACTAGAACAAACTTGTCTAAACAATCTTTGAATACACTGTTCATGAGATTCATGAATATGGCAGGGACATTTGTCAAACAAAATGGCAACACTATGAACTCATAGTGCCTATATCTAGTTCTAAAAGCTCTCTTATGAATATCCTCATCTTTCAGTCTTAACTGATGATATCCTAATCGCAAATCAATCTTTAAAAATATAGTAGCTCCACACATTTGATCAAAGAGATCAACAATATGTGGAAAAGGATATTTTTTCTTTACCATTGCTTTATTAGGCATACAATAATCTATACATAACTGAAGGGTTCCATCCTTCTTCTTTACAAAAATAACTAGAGCACCCCAAGGTGAAACACTGGGTCTGATCAAACCTTTTGCCAACAATTCTTGTAATTGGGCTTTCAATTCCATTAACTTCGTAGTTGTCATATGATAGAGTGCTTTTGATATAGGCTCAAATCCTAATTTAATATCAATTGCAAAATCAAAAACCCTCTTGGGAGGAAATCCTAGAAGTTCTTATAGAAACACATTATGAAAATCCTGAAGAAAGGGATCATACTTTTCTCCAAAAGATGAACTAGGGCTTTCTAACACTTCCTCCACTTGTTCCATTTTAACTACAAACAACTGACAACCTTTTCATTTAACCCTTTTCAATTTCTTAGAAGAGATAGATCTAATTGTAACTTCTCTTTGAATCCCTTGGAATTAGATCTGATTTCTCAAATCATCTAGGCATTCAACTATTTTTGAAAAATAGTCAAGCTTAGCTGTATGCTTCCAAAACCAACTCATTCCTACATAATAGGAACCCAAGGGAGCTACGTATAGGTTTACTTCCATTGAGAAACTAGGGAGATCAATCTTGGCCTCAAACAAACATTGCTCTACCCTAGCCTTAGATTGGTTAGCATATTCTACTGACCAAGGTTTAGACATGTACCTAGCTTTTGTAGGAAACTTATGCAAAATTCTAGGAGAAACAATGTTTTTAGTGGCTCTTGTATCAATCGAAATAGATATAGGGACTCCAAACAAAGTACCTGTCATTTCAATTGGCATGATTTGATACTCTGCTTGACGATTGTTGAGAGCTACATGAATTCTTTGTTGGAATGCTTCTTGTTGAGTAGGTAGTGCAGTACCTCTTTGTTGACCATTTTGATTCTTGTTAGGGCAACAATTTGCATAATGGTCACCCCCACAAGTAAAGCATCCTCCAATGGGTCCTTTCTTATATGAAGTCTTTCCATTGTTATCCTCATTCTTTTTGTAATTGCCATTCTTCTTCTCACTTCCAGAACCACCCCTATTTTTCTAAGATCTTTGTTATTTTCTCTTGATCTCATAACTCTTATCATTTCTTCTCTTGAATGGTTGGTTAGCAAGAGTTCCATTAAATCTTTTGCGGTTTCTATCATGATAAGATGAGATGGATTTCAACTTTTGTTCTTGCTTGATTGCCTTCTCATACACTTGATCCATTGTTGTGGGACCATGTACGTCCACTTCTTTGCCAATTTGAGGATTTAAACCCATGGTAAATTTTTTGATCATGAATCTCTCATCTTTCTAATACTGAGGCACATATTTTAGAAGATGACTAAATTTTTCTCCATATTCCACTACTGTCATGTCTCCTTGACGAAGATTCTAAAAATCAATCAATTTCTGATCAAAGTAAAGTTGTGGTAGCCATCTCTTATGAAATAGCTCCATGAACTCATCCCAAGTTACCCTTATAGAGCTTAAATTCAATTCCATCTTCTTATTCATCCACCAAGTGGATGCTTCTCCTGCTAGTTGGAATGCTCCCCAAACTACCTTGGTTACTCTCGAGTAATTTCTTATCTCAAAATATTTTTCCATTTCTGTCAACCAAGCCTCTGCTACATCTCCAGTCACCTTTCCATCAAATTTTGGTGGAGTGACCTTCATATCCTTAGAGAGTTCTGAGGTCAGTCTATCCCTTGCCTCTTTATTAGGTTCCATACTCTTACTTTGCTCTTCATGATTCTCTCCACTTTCTCCATGTGAGTTTTCACCTCATCCCTCAGTATTCCCTTTATCATCCATTTTCTTTTCCAAATCACGCAATCTTTTCTTAGTTTCCTCAAGCATGGTTATGATTTGGTCTAACTTATTATTTGGCAGGTGGTTTCCCTCTTCACTTTCTCCTTGGTTAGTTCTTATCCGAACCATGTTTATCATTTTTCTCACACCTGAGAATATTGAGTTGTCTATTAGTTCATGATTATAATGCATCCAATTAAATAAAAACATAATAAACTCAAATCAAAAAATATTTTGGTACAAAAACAACTCTTTTTATTTATTTCATTTCAAAAGTACATAATATTCTAGATTTATACAAGAAATGACTTCAAAATTCATGCTCAAGAGGAGTATATCCTTTAGATTCATTTTCAAATACATAATCTTGAGGTATATAACCTTCTGACTCACTATCAGACCTAACTTCTATGATCTCAACAGATGGGGGTATGCGGGGATCTCGTCGAACCATAGTTGTTTCCTCATCTGACATATATGATTTTAGCAGTGATCTTAACTCTTTCAATGTTTTCCCTTCTCACTCACTTGATTTGAGTTAAGGCAGTCACCAGGGTTTTAGTATCACTTAACCAAATGTCACTCTCATCATCAGTTCCCTCAAAAGTTTTGATAATGGCCTCATGTTCTCTTTTTACTTTAAGGAAACGTTGACTCATGTTAAGAGATTTTCTCACTGTCTTCTTAAGATGTACCATCCTGCACAGAAATTTTCAAACATTAGCTAACCACATAATGTTGACTACAGGTAAGCATAGTGGTCTCATAAGACCTATTGCTGAACCTAGTAGCTCTGATACCATATGTAACATCCATGTTCTAAAAACATAGTAAAAATGGAAATTTACCATAGAGTAATTCAACAAGGTAAAAATGAGAGAAATTTTTTCTTTTATTTAACATATAATCAAGTAACAACAATTACAAGATTCTCTTACATATTACAATAAATCATATTGTCTTTCTCAATTGCAATATCTGCATAAGTAAATCAATTACATAAACAAATTTGGTATAATTACTGCTTCTGAATATCTAACATCTTTATCACAAGCCCTGACATGTTTTCTTCTTGGAGAGAGAGAGTATCTTCCCAGTGATTTACCTCCATCCACAGACTGGTAGTCTCCCACACATCTTCCACATAGGAAGTGGGCCTTCCCTTCATGAGGAATATAGATCAAAGGTGACTAGTGGTAATTTGCCTTCCTGAGCACATAGTGTTGTATCCTACACAACTCTATCAACCATACAACCCTAGATACCCTCTAGCTAAGTATAATTTCTGATAGGCTATGTAATCTAGATACAGTGAACTGACAAGGCATGCAAAAAATGAATGCATTACTTTGGCCAAAGTTTCAATATCAATAACATTCATAATGAATGTGGTCGTAGTGTTCACCCACCCCTACTTGACTTGGATACTGTCATATTCTCACCAACTATGTTTACGTAGATAGTTTTAACATCTTGTCATGATAATAGTCTTCTTGACTTAGATAAGTCCATATGACATAACTAACCATTTGGTTCATATTCATCTCTAGGTTTTTCATAATAACCCTTAAATATTCCATTATATAAAAATAACCATATCTCATAACTTACAAGACTAAGGTTCATAAATGACCTTTGGTTCAACTCAACTAAGGTTAAGAATACTATGGTTCTATAATAGATAATAACTCCTATATAAAGAAGTATGAATACCTTCCTTAACGTGATATCATTGACCATCACGATATACACCTATATACGTTTCCCTACAAGGTCATTTACTAGTTAGACTTAGTCTATTCCATCGTATTGGATTTTCAAAGAGTATTAAAAACAAGAATGATAAATAGATAATAAAGAATCTCCTATACACCTTATTTCTTGTACCACAATATTACTAATTTTACTATCATTCGATGGGATGTACAATAGTTTTCTAAATATTTCTAAGAGTATAAGTCTCTTATGGATAAAAATGGTTTTGCCATACACAATAGACTAAACCAAGAATTGATTTAAAATGATAATAACATAGCCTAATGCTTAAACCATTTTAATCATAGTTACTAAGTTTACCTATCAAGTTTTATTTGCACTATTTTTGTTGAGAGTCAAATACATAACTAACTTATGACTAAATCATCAACTTGTTTCACAATGATAACTCATTCCATAGAGAGACATGTTTTCTAGGCACATGAAACTATGATATTCCTTTTTTGAGTAAGTGATTGTCAGAGTCATTTGGTTCTCCATACGATAGTTTGACATGTATAACAATTTTAAAACAATAAGTATAATGTCAGCCTTGTGTGATAATGAAATAGATTTCATTGTTATTGTTGGCATCGGCCTTTGCAAGCTAAATCGATGCTCTCTGGTTTCCACTAAGTTGACTATACAGTCCTACAACAACTCAATATTCTATTCAACACAATTGAGTCTTCTCATTGAACAAATACATAGTGAATTTAAGGAATAAGCCATTCTTGTATAAACAATTTTCCTTAACAAAGAAATACAGAGGACTTAATAAACATTCAAATTTTCATTGCCTTCTAATGTATAAATTACAGGAGTATTACCTGGTTGCAGCAGTCTAAGCTGAGAAAGATTTGTAAATGAAAATACTTATGTGGTTTCCCAAGACAATCCATGTTATCTTCTTCCTCTCACTGGTTATCACTCTGCTCACTGCAAAATCTCTACCGAAGAATCCCCCTCCCAACGATAAGGATTATGCAAATAACATATCACTCCATGATCATCCCATTGACTCAGCTAAGTCGTAGCTATAATGACTCAACATAACTCATAATGAGTCACCCAACTTTCATTTCCCACTCTTTGCAGTTTGAAAGAACATTGAATACACAATAGTTTGCCTACTGATTCAATTACAACTAATATCTATTAAGTTGCAAAGCTCAACAAATGTCAACAAGAGAATGTCCTTCAATGGGAGCTCAGCAAATGTGGTTAGAATTGCCACCACTACTCCCCTTCCATAGAGGCTGACAAGACATTTAAACCATTGTTTCATCATTTATTAATCACATAGAGTGATTTGATCCACCGCTCATTACAATGAAGGCACTCCTATTAGTAAGCCTAAGACTTCTCAAGTGAGTAAGTATTAATATTAATCATGAGGTATTATCTTCAAATTGATGATTACATATATATTTGTTTATATAAATAAATATGGTTCAACATGGCACCTATCCTATGTGATAGTTTATGTCTTCATCAAAATTTGATAATAACAATAAATTGAAAGACTTACAAATACTATGGAAGGGTCAAGCTTGTCTCCCCTACATAGTCTCTCGTTAAATCACGTTAACTTGTCTTGACGAGATCGTCATTTGACATTAAATGTCAACAATAAAACCTCAAATGACTCAAAGATAATAACACAACTATTTTGCAAAAATGACATCATAATATTTAAGTTAATTGTAAATGGTCACAGTTCTACTCAGATGACATCGTTTACTTTATAAATGACTATGTTGAGACATAAATGACTTGACTTAGAAAAGAATCAAAGATATCGACTTCCTATCAACTAGATTCAAAAGTATATTGACTAAAGATGCCTTACCTCTATGAACATTGGTTCATGTTTTCATTAAACACTCATACTCGTTTTGGCAAATAATAACTCGTAACCTGATGTCTATATCTCTCTCCTTGAAATATACTCTCTCTCTCTTTTCTCTAAGAATCATCTAAAAAACCTGTAATCCTGTATAAAACTTGAAATCAACAGATTATGATCAGTGCATCATTATTCAAATAATAAACCAATTTCTCATAATGCAATTATTAAATCGATAATAACATATTCATTTCCATAATTCCATAAATGACATTCAATAGAATCTATGTCTTTCCTTGACATTAATCTAAACATCAAAATAGATTTACTTATATCCATGTAAAAGTAAAAAGTATAAGCAAGACAAAAATTGGGGATGTAACACTTAACATACTCCTTTCCCTCTCCATCAACATTCTATTCATCCTCTCTGCAACTCCATTATATTGAGGGGTATATAGGGTTGCCTTGTGCCTCTCAATCTCTTGTTCTTTATAGAACTTGTCAAAATTTGTTGAACAAAACTCACCACCATTGTCAGTACTCAAACACTTAATCATTCTATCCTTCTCATTCTCTAGAAGAGATTTGAACTCTTTGAATCTATTATAGACTTCAGATTTAATTCTAAGTAAATACACCCATGTCCTTCTACTATAATCATCAATGATTAAAACAAAGTAAACATATTTTGAAATTGAAGGAACATTAACACCTACTAAACACATCAGAATGAATCAAGTCCAACACCTCAAAAGATTTGTGAGAACTAGAATAAAATTGAATATGGTTTTCTTTTCCATAAATGCAATGTTCATAGAAATTGAACTCAAGATTATAGTCATTCATACCCTCAACAAGATTTTTATTTTTCAGGGTCCTCAAACCCTTTTCACCAATGTGACCAATCCTTTGGTGCCATTACATTTTCTTCTCAACTGAAAGTTTCATCTCCATAGAATGAGTACCCTTAGGTACCTAGAAAGCATTACCATCGGAAGTAGATGCAATAGTCCTCTTCATTGTTGGTTCCAATGGTGAGGATGAAGACTCCAAAGCTCTCTTCTTTGAAAAAGAGGCACTATTGCACTGAACTGCACATGCATCAAGCTGAAACAAAGTCCCAATCTAAACACCTTTAGCTAACACCATAGATCCTCTAGTCATCTTGCATCCTCCATTCGAGAAAACAACTTACACACCCACATCATTCAACTTACTTACATAAAGAAGGTTCCGTGTCAAACCAAGGATATGTAGAACACCATTGATTCCCTTCACTCATCCATCAGGGAATTGAATCAAGACACTTGCACGGACAACAATCTTAAGGTGAGAATCATCACCCAAGTACACCTTTCTACCATCTTACTATTCATACTTTGAAAACCAAACCTAATGCAAGGTCATGTGAAAAGATGCACTAGAATAAATAAGCCACACATCCTCAGATACATACATTGCCAAGGTAGCGACAAATGTTTCTCCTTCATCCTAAGAGGACTTGTTAGAATTTGATCATTCTAGAAGAACTTCTTTTTTGTTTTTCTCCTCCTCTCACTCCTTGTGGAAGTGACCAGGTTTGCTGCAGTTCCAACATAGGGCCTTAGACTTTTCGGGAGACTTAGATCTCCCATAGGATTTGGATCTTCCTTTTTCTTCCTTCTTCTTATCCTTTTTATTTCCCTTCTCTTTAGATCTACCATGAACTACAAGAGCCTCCTTAGCCAATTCAAAAGACTTTCTCCGCGTCTCTTCAAACAACAATGAAGAAACCACTTCATCCATCTTGAAGGTGGTAGTGGTACTCCCAATCACAATAACAAGGTGGTCCCATGAAATCTAGTAAGGAACACAATAATGTCATACATCCATCCTCCCTCTCCATCTTCATACCAACAGAAGTCAACTAGGAAACCAACATATTGAATGTATTTAGGTGATCAACGACAAATCCTCCATGTTCCATCCTCAAAGAATACAATTTCTTTCATAGGAATGACTTGTTCACCAGGCATTTAGCCTGATAAAAATCTCCAAGCTTCTTCCAAAGATCCTTTGTAGTCTTCTCTTCATGTATACTCAAGAGCACTGAATCAGCCAAATAGAGTCTTATCAAACCCTTAGCTTTTCAATCTTTGAGATCCTAGTCTTCTTGAGACATTGCCTTTGGTTTTGTACTAGATATGGCATCCCATAAATCCTAATCTATAAGTATGTCCTCCATTTTGAGTTTCTACATCTCAAAATTACTACCTTTAAACTTCTTTATCTCAAACCTCCCAGATGTGCTTTCCATCTCTTACCTACAACAAAGATTTCAAAATCCTTTGCACGAGATCCCACTCAAAGGAAGATCAACTCAAGAAATTCTCTACCCAACAACTAGAACCAAAGGTGATTAGCCTCTGATACCAACTAAATGGAAGCAAGGTATGTGGAAATGCTTCCTAGACTGATCTACTGAGGGAAGATTTATTCATATTTTTCTTTTATAGTTACAAATTAAGATGCACATTAATAGAAAAATAATAATTTCCAAATGTAAACACAAAACTCACAACACATGATTTACTAGGGAAAACACTTTCAGGTAAAAAACTCCACACTCCAAATCCGTCCAATGTATTATTCAATAATCAAGAAGATTACAATATACTTGCAGAGAAAGCTTTTATAGGAGTATATCCAACTAGAGATCTAGGAGGTAACTCAACATTTATAAGATTCTTACACACAACCTCCATCTCCAGTTCCTGATATATAGGAGATACAATACAATAAACTCTTACGGTTGGTAATTACAAAACCATGAGCTAAAACCACCCAAAAGTGGCACCTAAATTATCTCCAATCAAAGATGTCTTGTGATGTGCCAAAAAACACATCAACATGTGTAACTCTCCCCTTTACAACTCTTTTATGTGTCCAACACGTTTTTACATTTCCCAAAAATAGGAGGTCCAACTTTTGAAGGTCATAACTTTTCATCCAGGTGTCTGATTGACGAACTGATTGATGTGTCAGAAAGCTCATGAAGAGATCTATTACCATGATATGTTTAATTAGTTGTTCTACACCTTCTAGGAAAATGTTAGGTCAATCCAAGGTCAAATGTAAACTTACTAAAAATAGTAAGTCCTGCCATTTTTAGCCCTTTTGGAAGCTTTGAAAGTTCTAGATCATTCTTCAAGATAAAGGGTATTCAAAAAGACCAAAACCAGGAAGAATAGTAACCTCTCAAAGTTGTAAGGTTGAGACACTTTTCTTAACAAAGAGAAGTGGAGATTGTAGCAGGCATCTAGACCACTATAGATAGAGCCCTAAGATCTAGCATGAGGAGAGTAATCCACTCTCCTCAGGGTCAATGAGAATCCTCACATGGAATGTTAGGGGATTAAACACCCCTTAAAAAAGACGTATCATTATGAATTATCTTGATGGGGCAAACATGGATGTAGTGCTTTTGCAAGAAACTAAGTTTTCAAAGGAAAAGGATGAGAAGGTTTTCTAACAATGGTGGAAGTAGGATATAGTATTGGCTCCAACCAATGGTGTTTCAAAGAGGATTGCCCATCCTTTATAGGAAACAAACTAACAAGATGAAACTTATAGCCAAGAGAAGTAACTGGATATTGCAAAAATTCCTGAGGTCCCTTAATGGGTAGGGTCTATGGATTTTTCGCATCTACGGTCTATGTGGAATGACTTAGAAGAGCTTATTGTGGTTTGAACTAAGTCAACTTCTAAGTAAACTCAGGAAGCAGAGAATTATATTGGGAGGGGACTTCAATGCAGTATTAGCAAAAGATGGGAAATTAGGAGGTATCTAGCATCCCACCAAGTCCACTGATGATTTAAGGACTTCATTGTAGAAAATGGTCTTGTGGACTACCTCCCTAAGAATAGAAGATATACATGGACTAATAGATGAAAGAATTTTTGTCAAATATTAGAGAGACTAGATAGAATTCTAATTTCTAGTATGTGCTAGGAATCACCCAAAAATATGATCTCAAACTTTCTGCCATGGACTGGATTTGACCATTTCCCAGTCATCTTGTCCATAGGGGAAACTTTGGAACTGAAACATAAATACCTTAAATTCCAAGATATGTGGTTCAGAGATGCCTTGTTTATACCTTGGGTTAAGGACTTGTCGTAGGGAACTCCCTTCATATAAGGATCAAGAATGTTTTAGTTAACCCAAAGACTGAAATACCTCAAATTTCAAATCATCAATTGGAATAAGACTTGCTTTAAGAACATTTTTCTTAAAAAGGCACTAATTAGAAGAGACCTGGAGGCTCTCACTCAACACATCCTTTTGCATGGCATGAATAAGTAGTCCTTTACAAGAGAAAAGATGATCAAGGAAAACTTGGAAGAAAAAAAGTCGAGGGAAACTTAGCTAAAGGAGGGGATAAAAATAAAAAAAATTTCCACATATCCACCAAGGTCAAGAGGGAACCCAAACAGATCAAAACTATCAAGAAATATAACTAGGATTTCACCTCAGACCCGAAAGAAAGACAAGAGGAAACTTCAACCATCTTCAAAAAACTCCTAATGGTGGATGGCAAATCGGATGGTATGAGGTGCATATCAATAGGTTTCAATATTGCCAAATTAGTCAAAGATGTGTTGGCAAGAGACACTATATGGATTCATGGTTGTTGTCATTGATGGCAACAAAGGTCATCCCACATATCCGCAAGTCATGATGTGTCTCTACCAGAAGTCAGAATAAAGATTGTTGTGGTCCGGTGAACAAGAACAGAGCATGTGGCAAGGTCCGACAGATTGATCCGGATCTCTCAGAGGAAGTGTCTTGGTGTAGTACGGATTTGGGGAAGTCAAGAGGACTACCTTGAGTAGTATATTCCAAGGATTTAGCCTCCGGTGATGGACAAGGAAAAAGATATGAATAGTTGAGTACCGGATTCCTGAGAGACAGTGAAAACAGAGGAAGAACTGACTGACAGAGTATCAGACTACTTTCCGGATGTGTTACTGTTGATGATAAAGGTTGTGAAGGCATGAATCATGTTTGGCCGACATGATTAATGATATCTACAAGTATATGCTTGATCCGCATTGCTTGGTGAGCAAGGATTCAGCCGACAGAACAACGTTTGTAAGAAACTAGACTGTTCCGGATGCCGACTAGAAAGGTGATGAAATTACTTGTGCGGATATATATAGAGGATGGATTTAGTTGTGAAGGGAGTGAATGAATGAACAGATATGCGAATAAGTCCAGAGCAGAGCAGAAGTAGCAAGAAAGATCCGGTATGTGAAAGGATAGCAGAATAAAGAACAGAGGAAAGATGAAGTGCAGCAGATCAGTGTACTGAGCCTAACTGGAACTGAACTCCAGCATATGCAGATGCTTCCAATCAGTTCAAGACTATGATTCTTATCACTTTGTAGACAGTGTGTCTTCTTGTAGGCAGTGGGCCTCTTGTGAGCAGTGTGCTCGGGCAGTGAGCCCTAATTGGCAAGTGCCATTTTGTAATTTCCTATTCTTCTAACAGAGAATAATTTTGGGTTAATCACCCCGTGGTTTTCTCCCTTAACAGGGTTTCCACGTCAAAAATACTGTGTCATGTGTTTCTTATTTCATGGTAATGTTTTTGTGTTTGATTCAATGCTACATTAATTAATAAGAAAGTTCAAAAAGGGAAATAATTAGGATAACTTATTCACCCCCCCCTCTCAGTTATCAACAATTGGTATCAGAGCTAAGTTCCTCCTAATAGAGCCTAACAGCTTGAGGAAGATCTAGGAATTCAAATGGATGCATATGGTTTAAGGGAGCAACTCAAGACTGCCCTTGAGGATCTTGAACAGTCAAATTCTGAAGTCAATGAATTAAAAGAAAGACTCAAACAGGCTGATGAATTCATGAGAGAATTAAAAGACAAATTAAGTCTCTCTATGAAAAAGAGAAAGGAGCTGCTCCAACAGTTGGCAAGACAAAGTGAAGAAAGCAATACAAATGAAGAATTGACTGAGCAAACCAAGTTATGTGAAAAGTTATCAAAAGAAGTCATTATGTTAAGACATGAAATGGAATAAGGAACTATAAAGTTTACTCAAGAAATTGAAGAAAAAAGAAAGGCTAAAGACAATCTAAGACAATCTCTTAAAGAAAAATTAGAAGAATGCCACCAGATGGACAGGATTATCAGACATCTTGAATCTGATCTTGAAGATGCCAAAGATAATGAAGAAAAACTTGAGGATCAAATTGCCTCTCTCAAAAGAGACCTTCAAACAGCAAATGAATATAAAGAGAAATTCAAGATAAGTTCTGCTCAACTTGAAGTTCTTCTTGGAAGTCAAAAGAGGACAGATGACAAGTATGGTTTGGGATATGAGAAAGGAGAAAGCTCCGGATCCGGTCAAAAGAATCTTGGATCAGAAAATCCAAGGAGCAGGCCTAGAAGACCTCCGATAAGATAGCCAAATGCTCAAAGATATCCATCTTTCAATGGATACTGCCACAGCTGCAACCACTTTGGTCACAAAGCTAATCAGTGCAGAATGAGAATGAATCAGATTAATTCATCCTTCTCTAGACAGTGCTTCAACTGCAAAAGGTATGGACACAAATCCCATGAATGCAGAATTATGCAAGTAAACAAATCATTCAAAGGTAGATGCTTTACATGCAATAGAGTAGGTCATATGGCTAATCAATGCAGATCAAGAGGATATCAGTCAAATATGCAAAGAAATGTTATTTGCCAAATCTGCAATAGGTCCGGTCATAATGCTAAAGTCTGCAGAAACAAGAATCAGGACAAAAGAGGTCCGGTGTATAATCAGAATCAAGACAAGGGTAAACAAAAGATGAATGCGGATGAAGTTAGGAATTAGATGAGCAAGATTTGGGTGAAGAAAAGTTCAGAGAATGTAGAGGTTGGATCCGCACCAGACTCTGGTGCTGATATTTCTTCTGAAAATTAAAAAGTGAGCTCTGGCTCAGGGGGAGACTCAAAGAAAATCTTGTTCCCCCAGCCAATCAAGTGGTGCCGGATGTGGCACAAGATGTGGAGTAAAGGGTTTAAATATATAAGTCTTGAGATGATCCAGATAAGATTTCAGAGGTCCGCATGGAGTTATGAAGAAGCTGTGATCAATCAAGTAAGACCTGTTCAGGGAGATGCTCCGGTATGACAAAGGATTACAAAAAGGTCCGGAGAGATCCGGAAGTGCACTATCTTGTTCTGCAGATTGGACAGAGTGTTTGGGATGTTCTTGTAATATGTTACCTTGATTTATTCATGATTGAAAGATCCGGATGATATTCACAGATCAGGACTAATCTGGGATACTCCAAGCTATCCAGACAAGGCAAACCGGAATAATGTAGGTGAAGCATTTATTGCAGACAGATATTAGGGTTCGCAGAGCAATATAAGGGATTTCTCAAAAGTCATTTGCTCATTCTGCACTCAAGAAGAAGCGAAAAGTGGAGCTCTGCAACAAGATTCATCAAGCACACCAAGGATCTCCTGCCGAAGCCATTGCATAAAGAAATCAATCCAACCACTCCATGCAAACCGAAGGCGCATAAGGTATTCTCCGTTTTTCATTATCTCACTGCAAATCTTTGAAGAATGGCTACTCCAAATATAGTTAAGATCTCTGATAGACCTCGCCCCACATTCAAGAAACATCCTTACAAATCATTGGAGGTAGATCCACTAGGAGCCTTCTCTAGTGTTCCTCATGGTGTATTGCATACGGAAGATATTAGGGTTTACATCCATGCAAATCTTGAAGACTTTGGAGAATCAAAACTGATGGATATCTATCACAAATAATTGATAGATGACTCCTTTGAGATCAAACCTCAGTATAAAGCCATCCAGGACAAACACTTTGCACAGTGCATTCATTTCCCCTGTTTTGAAGAAGATGAATGGGTCCGGTATGTACTAAGTAGAGTACATGACAACTTCCTATGGTTGAACAAGCCCTTCAAGATCACCAAGGATGCAATTAGGGCTGTAACCGGTCTGCACTCATCCGGTGGATTACCTGTTCTCAAATCTGTCAAAAATCAGACAGTCAGTGATGCAACCGGATCCAAGTTTGACAAGAGAGCTATGACAGTTGATGACATCACTGAACCGGATGTCAAATTTGCAGCTATGATAATTGGTTACAAAATCTATCACTCCAGTAGGGAAAATTCAGTACCGGGAACTGCAATCTACACAGCTTATCAGATGTTAAAGGAGAATGCAGACTATGACTTGTGTGAGCTTCTAGTAAACCAACTCTTTGAAAATCTGTAGAAGATTAAGAAGGACAAGAAAAACTCCTTCAAGTATGGCAATCTGATCCTTTGTCTCTTCTTTTACTACATGAATGAGCTTCCCGGATCCAGTGGATGGATATGGCAGAATGACAGACCGGTTGCCATCCAAATCAGAGACTATTTGCATGGACTTGGGGATGCAAAAGCAAGAAATACAGCTCTATGGGGATACTTCAAGAACTTCCAAAGCATGATGCATGCAAGAGAAAGAATACCCCAATCCTTTGTTGAAAAGTACAAAGACACAGTATGCTTCATGGTAGAAATAGATCAGTGTCTGATGGAGGCAGTGGAGCCAAGGACTGTCTGGATCATGCCCATGGGGTATGAAGTGGATGAACAGATAGTAGAGCTGCATGTTCAACACATGCTAAGCCAGCCCAAAGATTCTAAGGCAGAAAGGTTTGGAACGTTTGAGGAACTGAGTGTAAAGTTACATGTAGAACTTAGGGAACCAGAGATAAAGAGGAAGGTAAGAAAAGAAGTTGAGCATATTGCTCAAGGCCTAGGCATCTCAAAAGAGGCACTTGATGCCAGCCGGGAAAAGAGGAGGAAGGCTGAGGAAGAAGAGAAAAGTAAAGAAAGTGTTCCGGTTGAAACTCCCACCCGGACCAGATCATCAAAAAGATCTGCACCTCCCACAACCAAAAGTTCAAAACCGGAAGTCCAGGCATCCGGTAAAAGATCCAAGACAAAAGCCACAAGGGCTTATGAAAGCCAAAAGGATGAAGAGGAAACAGAGTCAGATGAGGGAGTAAAAGAAATAAAGAAGCAGAAGAAGAAAGGATCCGGTAAACCCTCCACAGGCCAAGACAAGGATGAAATAGCAGAGGTTTCTGTTGAAAAGCCCACTCTGTCTCTAGAAAGTGTAATCAAGTCAGTCACGGTAGATGGAAACCTTCAACCATTGACTAAATTTTATGATGACTACAATGAGGCTGACCAAAAGATTCTGCAGGAAGCCACAGTCAAATATCTGAACATATACAATAAGGCTTTCATTGAGATCATATCTCTTATTCCTAAAAGCCTAGAAAAGGAATTAGAAATAAGAAAGAATAATGCTCATGCAAAAGATCTTGAGATCCGGGAGCAGATAGCTATTCAGCTATATCCTCAAATTGATCCCAAGACAATGAACATTATCTTCAAAGACTGCAAAGATGAGTTCAGAAGTAAAGCCAGGATGAATCAACTCATGCTTGGTGAGACTAACAAAGTGGCCCAAGAGACAGAAGAGATCCTCTGGAAGGCCTTCAAAAGGTTCAATCTTCCTGTTGTAGAGGACTTAGGTGCAGAAACAGCTGTGGATTTGGAATCATCTGTTCCGAAAGAAGTGGGTCCTGAACAGACAAACATCTCTCCTCCGGTTTCCCCTACAGTCTCCGGATCCAAAGAAGAAGAGAAATTACAGGAGAAGGAAGTAGGGGTGAAAGATAAAGTGGTTGACAGTTCCCAGACTGCAGAAGAAAAGAAACATCTGTCTCCGGCAAGTGACACTGCACAAACTGTTCAACAATTTTTGAGCAAAGCCACTGTAGAAATTGATGAACCGGACCTACTAAAAGGACCATTAGATTTTGACTCTTTGTCACCAATGCAAACAATGAAAATAGCCTCATTTGCAAATGAGAAAGTAAAAGAGAAGCTGCTGAAATCTCACATGGAAGACTGTGAGCTTATGGAGGTAGCATCTGGAGTGCTAGAAAAGATCATGCCATCCTTTCAAAAGGATCCCACAGCCTCCTCTTCCGGTAATCTCAAAACCTTAGTCAGCAGTGTTAGTACACATTTTGAATCTCTAGAAAAATCTGCTGAAGAAAAGGTCCGGAAGGAATTTTTGGATAAAAGATTTTCAGAAGTATTAGAATTAATCTCTAAAGATAGGAAGATTGTGAGTATTGGAATAAAGAGCTTAGAGAATGCTCTTAAGGATGGCGGTGACATCTACAAATTTTGTATATCCTGGTCAAAGGCAACAGCAGCAATTGATAAGAAAATAAAAGAGGAACAGGACAAGCTACAAAGCTTATCTCAAAGTTTTGATCCTCTCTCTTCCTCCATAATAAATCAAGAATGTCAGACTATTGCAGTCTTGAATGAAATAAAGAATCTTGAGAAGGAAAGGAAGAATATCACCAACTGGATGGGAGAACTTAGAAGGATTATAATCCCTAAGTTGGAAACTATGCATGAGGCCATCAGTGATGCTCAGACCACCGCCCAAACAAAAGATCCGACAGATCTCAAGCGGGCAGAAGCTTTTGCATTTTTGTTGAGTGGTCACATTTCAATTTTGGATAGAATGAAGCAAAGTTGGGCTACAGAAATGATCCAATTGCAGACATCCTTTGCAGACATTCTTCAGTATATGTGAGTATGTAAATATGCGGCTATGTATAGAAATTTTTTGAAAATTTTGGTGTGCGGACCCTACCCTTTGCCATTGATGTCAAAGGGGGAGTGAGGAGCAGTGAAAAATGAGGAATCCAACTAAGGGGGAGTTCCGGAAATTGTATATAAAGACAGAGCATCAGCAAAGGGGGAGCATAGTGTAAACACTTAGTCATTTTTCACTAAGTGTTGCCATCAATGCCAAAGGGGGAGATTGTTGGCAAGAGACACTATATGGATTCATGGTTGTTGTCATTGATGGCAACAAAGGTCATCCCACATATCCGCAAGTCATGATGTGTCTCTACTGGAAGTCAGAATAAAGATTGTTGTGGTCCGGTGAACAAGAACAGAGCATGTGGCAAGGTCCGACAGATTGATCCGGATCTCTCAGAGGAAGTGTCTTGGTGCAGTGCGGATTTGGGGAAGTCAAGAGGACTACCTTGAGTAGTATATTCCAAGGATTTAGCCTCCGGTGATGGACAAGGAAAAAGATATGAATAGTTGAGTACCGGATTCCTGAGAGACAGTGAAAACAGAGGAAGAACTGACTGACAGAGTATCAGACTACTTTCCGGATGTGTTACTGTTGATGATAAAGGTTGTGAAGGCATGAATCATGTTTGGCCGACATGATTAATGATATCTACAAGTATATGCTTGATCCGCATTGCTTGGTGAGCAAGGATTCAGCCGACAGAACAAAGTTTGTAAGAAACTAGACTGTTCCGGATGCTGACTAGAAAGGTGATGAAATTACTTGTGCGGATATATATAGAGGATGGATTTAGTTGTGAAGGGAGTGAATGAATGAACAGATATGCGAATAAGTCCAGAGCAGAGCAGAAGTAGCAAGAAAGATCCGGTATGTGAAAGGATAGCAGAATAAAGAACAGAGGAAAGATGAAGTGCAGCAGATCAGTGTACTGAGCCTAACCGAAACTGAACTCCAGCATATGCAGATGCTTCCAATCAGTTCAAGACTGTGATTCTTATCACTTTGTAGACAGTGTGTCTTCTTGTAGGCAGTGGGCCTCTTGTGAGCAGTGTGCTCGGGCAGTGAGCCCTAATTGGCAAGTGCCATTTTGTAATTTCCTATTCTTCTAACAGAGAATAATTTTGGGTTAATCACCCCGTGGTTTTCTCCCTTAACAGGGTTTCCACGTCAAAAATACTGTGTCATGTGTTTCTTATTTCATGGTAATGTTTTTGTGTTTGATTCAATGCTGCATTAATTAATAAGAAAGTTCAAAAAGGGAAATAATTAGGATAACTGATTCACCCCCCCCCTCAGTTATCAACAAGATGAACATAATGGTTCATTATTAAAACAATTCATAGTGGAAGAAGTCAAGGCTGTAGTATTCACCATGCCAAGGGAGAAAGACTCAGGACTAGATGGCTTCATAGGTTCCTTCTTCCAAAAGAGTTATACACTGTGAATTTAATAGGATATGGCTTTAGCACCTTGTGTTCAAAAAGTGAAAACAAATAGTAGTCTTTCTCCCCATTTATATGCTAGCTTTCTACTCATATTTGGTGTTTTGATAGCTAATTGAAAACAATGTTTGCCCAAGAATGTATAAATAGGAACATGACAACTTTTTGTAGACTAGAATTCTTTGAATAATTAAAGTTATTCAAAACCATTTTTAGTAATTTGGTGTCTATCAAAATGACAAAGTTTACAACATATTAGCTCTATGAGTTCAATGATACAATGATAACATGAGAAAGTTATCATCCATAATTTTCCTTATGTAACTATGACATTATGATGTTTATAATCTATGGTTTTAAACTAATGAATCAATGACATTACTATTGTCTCTTTCTTTCAAAGATTGAAACTTAATTATCTCTACTTTGTATACTCTATATACTTAGCTCTAAGAAAACATATCTTTGTATATATTCATACATATATAGAATACTATAGTTTAAGAATGGAAATAATTGTTTATAAAAGATATCCTTACCTCCAGATGTCTACAGTTTCCAAAGCCTAAGCAATTTCTTACTATCTCCCTGCTACCTTAGCTTAACTTAACACCTTCTTCTACATTTCTATCTCTTTTCCCCATAGTTTCTATATGAGAACAAAGCTCTTTGTGTCTAACAGAGCTCCTTGTGTTCTAATAGAGCTCTTTGTGTTCTAACAGTGCTCTATGTGTTCCAATAGAGCTCTCTATCCTACTAAGTCCTACGCTTCCCTAGTACTCTCTCACTGCTTTATTTTCTCTATCAATGGCCTGTTACAAAACTAAGTGATTGTACTCTCTTCCCTGTCTATGATTCCTCCTTGATAAAATAGCCTTTTCAAGGCTTTACTCTCCTTTACTCGTGGAGATCCTTCTCAAATTCAAGCCTATAAACACTATCTACAGTGGCATGCAAATCAATGGTGGAGTAACTAGTCATTAAGACCACTCCCAAGTTGATCAAAAGCTCCTCCATACTCTCCAAAACTGTCATGGAGTAAAGGAGTCAAGCATCCATAACTAACATTCAAAGTGGTTTGCATTTAATTTACAACTATACCGCATTTCCTTAAGAATTTCATTGACAACAAAACAATAGCTTAACACTAATAATTCATATTAAATAGATATTTATATCAAAACATAATATTGGTATTTGATGTAAACTTATGTTGTTTCAAACACTCGACAAGATATGAGAATGGGGTCAAGGTATTCTCCCCCTCTCAATATTATTTAACACTAAAATAGAAAATTAACATCATAGAATTTCAATATAGAATTTTTGATAATAAAATAGTTTAACTACTATTGACCATTTCCTTTTCAATGATCATATATTATCCTGACTTAGTTTTTGACAAAACCTAAGCTTAATGGATCTAGTTGACAATTGATGATTTGTCAAAACAAAACCAAACTTAGACCAACTAGTCAAACATAACTTACCAAACTTGACGGATGTTCACTAAACTGTTAAAGCACGAGATGTAGATGGAAAACAATCTATTCTTATCCATATGTCTATTCTCTTTTCTCCGATGATTTTCTCCCTCTCTATCTCAGAAGGTGGAAAACTTGTTTCCTTGTTACCACTTACAATCACCAAACTGGGATTAGTGCATCGTTAGTCAATTCATAAAGCTTATGAATAAATAATCATAACATCTTATAAACACATTGTAGATTGGGAAATCAAATTTAAGTCAAAATACAAACCAAATGCATAAGAAAACAAATAGTTATACCTCAAACATGAAAACCCAATCTCATCAAGGGAGAGGAGAGATTGCACCCAAGAGCTCCTAAGACATGATAATCCCTAGATAAGTGATTCAATGTGAAATGCTATCTTAATTATGCAACTCATAATTCTAGCTCAAGTGGACATTTGGACATGGTAACATTACTTAAAGATTGGATCCTCAAATGGGTTGAGAGATGTTGTATTTATAGATTTTTGGAAGGGATTTTGATCCAAGGGTGGAGATTGATTTGGAAGATCAATGGTGGAGGATAAAAGTGATGTGGAGGGCCTAGATTAGATATTGGAGGAATGGATGGCTATGAATAAAAGTGAATCTTTTATTCATTTTGGGGACAGGAGGAATTAAATAAGTATGGGTGTGAGGGATTATTTTTAAATTAAAGATTCATATGGGGAATGTAAAATGAATTAAAAATTTATTTGGGGATAAGTGGAGATAAATGAGGTATGGGGATGTAAGAGGAATTAATTGTGATGTGGGATGTTTTAAAATAAAAAAATTGACTTATGTGGATTTATTTCAATTTTTTATTTGGAGGATGTGGGGAAGGGTGTTAAACTAGGTTTGACCACCCAAATGAGAGGTTATGATTAATTAAACATAGGTTTTATTTAATTAATCCTAGGGCTAGGATGAGGTAGGCTAGGGTAGGCAATTAAATAATAGCTATTTAATTGTCTAGGATAGGGATAGGTCAATTAATAGGCTAAATTAATTAGTTGAACATGGTTTAGCTAATTAATTCAATTGTTGGGGACAAAAATGATAGGAAATTGGGTGATGAAGGGATAATTAATTAAATAAAAATTTAATTAATTGAATAGAGGGGAAATTGATGTGTTTAGGGATGTCGGGAGTCGATTTGGTGGTCAAGACATTTTTAGGTGTCTACACACATGTCAAAATTCTAATCATATAATCATAAAATCATGGTATCATTGATTTATCCTAAGATTTTCACATAACATTGAATCATTAATTCATGCATAATTAAGTACTAATTATGTGCAAGTGAAAAGTAAAACATAGTCAAATTTTGGGGTATGACATATCTCCCCCCATAAGATTCATCGTCCTCGATGATCTAGTGTATCATGAAATAAAAAGCTAAAGCTTTTTGTTCACTTTTAAAAAGCTTAAAATAAATGAGGAAATCTCTGATAAAAAACATGGTAATCTTCCCATGTGGCACTATCCTCAGCATACTAGTCCCATTAGACCTTTCACCTAGTAACCTCTCTATTACACAAGTGGAGCTTGCAAACTTTGAGCACTTTGAGAGGCTCGATCATGACCACTCCTAGGTCTTGTACCTTAAATAATTCCAATCAAGAATATGATTATCTCTTGTTATATACTTTTTCAAATATTAAACATGAAAAACATTATGCATCTGAGCAAGAGCCACTGGTAGAGTGATTATGTAGGCAACCGGATTGACCACTTTGAGAACTTTGAAGGGTCCTTCATATTAAGTAGCTAGTTTGGAAGACTTTTCAAACTTTATTGAACTCTTCTGAGGCTTGACTGTCAAAAGAACCTTTTCTCCAACTGAGAATTGCCTTGGTGTACTCTTGGAATCAATGTTAACTTTTCTATCTATCATTTGCTTCCGCTAATCTATTTCTAATCAGCTTGATATGTTCTTCCATTTCTGATAATATTTCAAGACCAATGCTAATCCTATCTTCTTGCTTATCCTATCTTATAGGAGTTTGACATCTTCTTCCGTACAATGTTTCAAATGGATCCATCTTAATAAAAAAATGATAGGAGTTATTATATGAAAACTCCATAAACAGTAGGTAACCTTCCCACTTGTATTGCTTATCCATGCAATACATCCGCAACAAATCTTCTAGAACCTGGTTGACCCTCTCAGTCTAACCATTTGTCTAAGGGTGATAACCTAAGCTTATAATGATTTGAATTCCTAGTGATGAGAACAAAGTTTGCCAAAATATTGATGTCATGTGCGTATCTCTATCTGAGATAATCTTCTCAAGAACTCCATGCAATCTAAACACTTCTTGTACAAACTTGCAAGCTAAAAATGGTGCTCCATTTGTTAGATTCCAAGGTATAAAATGAGATACCTTGGTGAGATTTTCCATCACCACTAAAACAAAATCATGTCTATTTTGAGACCTTGTTAAAAGGCCATACCAATAACCTGCCACTTCCACTCTGGAATATCATACAAATACAGAAGTCCTACTAGATGTTGATGCTCATCCTTGACTCTTTGGTACTCAAAGAAACTTGCTACAAATCTTGCAACATCATTCTTCATTCCTTTCTAGAAATAAAGAGGCTTCACATCAGCTAGAATTTTGTTTACTCCAAGGTGACCTGAATATGGTATGAAATGAACTTCCTTCTAGAAAAGGTTTATTAATTCTGCAAAGTTTGGAACATACATCCTTCCTCTGCATCTTATAAGACCATTTGGTTCAAAATAGAACCCATCCTACACTAACGTAATGAGGGAAGTAGTATGCAAATTCTTTTAAATCTTTACAGCTATAGTGTTTATAATAGAGATATAGCAGCAATAGATACAAATAGAAAAGATAGACACAAGATATACCATGGGGAAAACCCTTTCAGGAGATAAACCCCACACTCCAAAACCTGCACAATGTATTATCAAAACTATAATGGTTTACAATACACTTGCAATGCAAGCTCTCAAGAGTCTTCGATGGTCGTATCGAGAGTTATTTCGGTAGCATAACAGTACCTGTCAAAAAACTATGCAACATTCCACTCCAAGCACCTATTTTATAGAGATATGAAGCAAGAGTGAAGCCTTCTAGAGGTTGGGTGTCCAAGAGTCCATATGGCACAACATCCAACACTTCTTTCATGCAAACACACTTGTCTACATCAAGGAAATATGCCTTACAACATCTTATAGCTATAAGATGAATCTGTCATTCTTATAGGACTTACAACTGTAAGAGAATCATCACAAATGACTATATTTAGAATATGCTCTTAAAAATTGTCCTTATCCTTCATTGGACATCCAACTTTGACCTTTTATCCATGCAAAGATGCTTTACAACACTTGTCCAACCTGTCATAGAATCTTGTCCTTACACGTCATAGTTTGTCAAAGGAATCTGTCATATGTCACAGGAATCTATCATAAGGACTTACACACCTTCCAATTACCCAACACATGTAACAAATGTCCTATCCCAAGGTAGAATACCTACATCCTCATGTGAGGATAAAAATACATCCTTGTCACCTTCCATGTCACCTCTCAGTAATTGACAACTCACCATGTCAAATTTAGTAGATGATGGAGCACTGTAAACAAGAAAATTATGATACAGTAAAAAATATTTACCATAGTAAAAAAGTCAATGCTATGAAATTACCAAGGTTGAGACACCTTAATTCCCAACATTCTCCCACTTGTCAAAAACCTTGTAAGAACTAATAGAATAACATGATTTAACTACTAGAGGCCAAGAGGTCGACTCCGAACACCATCTAAACTTATTGTTCTCACAGGTTTCATCAATGCATCTGCAACATTCTTCAAAGTGTCTATCTTCTCCAATATCACCTTCCCATCTTCCACCATGTCTCGTAAAAAATGAAATTGTACATCAATATGCTTTGTTCTATCATGGAAAGTTGGATTCTTTGCTAAGAAAATCACACTCTGACTGTCACAACAGATAGAAATCTATCCTGCATTCTGAACATAATCTCTTAAGCTAAATGGATTCCTTGTAAGCATGAGTAGCTACCATATACTCTACTTTTGTTGTGGACAAAGTGACCACATGTTTCCACTTACTCATCCAACTAATTGCACTACTGAACATAGTAAACACATAAGCACTGGTGGATCTCTTGCTGTCAATGTCACTCGCCTAATCAGAATCCACATATCCACGAATACTCACAGATTGTAAAGGTCTTGTAGAATGACCAAGATAACATAGGGAATACTCGAAAGTACCTCGTAAATATCTAAACACTCTCTTCACTGTATCCTAATGTACCCATCTAGGATTGGCCATAAATTGACTAAGGACTCCAACTGCTTGGGCAATATTTGGTCTAGTACAGACCACAGCATACATCAAGCTGCCAACAACACTAGCATAAGGTACTTTTCTCATGTCCTCCACCTTAGAAGGTAATTTTGGACAATCATTAAGAAATAAATTGGTCTCCAAAGAAATAGGAACACACAATGGTCTACAGTCTACCATGCTAAATCTCTCTAACATGGTCTTCACATACTTACTCTAGCTTAACCAAAGTTTTCGATTAGCTCTATCTCTTCTAATTTCCATTCCTAGAATGTACCTAGATACCCCTAATTTTTTCATCTCAAACTGTGCTGACAACTGAGACTTCAAGCCAGAAATCATATTTTTACCATTCCCAATTAACATCATATCATCAACATACAATGCAATAATGAGAATATGATCATTATAAAATTTGTAATACACACAATGATCTAATTTTGATCTCAAAAATCTAATTGACAACACAAAGGCATCAAATTTCATATACCACATCCTAGGAGATTGCTTCAAACCATACAAAGACAAGTCTTCAACTTGCAAACCAAATGTTCTTTACCTTTCTCTATGTAATGCTCTTCCTATGACATGTAAATTTCTTCCTCCAAGTCACCATGAAGGAATGTTGTCTTCACATTCATCTGCTCTACTTCTAAGTCATAAGTCATTGGAAAAGATAATAGGAACCAAATGGATGTCAGTTTTGTAACGAGAGAGAAAATTTCACCATAATCAATTCCCTCAACTTGTGAATACCCCTTCACAACCAATCTAGCCTTGTACTTCTCAACACTACCATCTGTACCAATTTTCTTCTTGAACACCCATTTACAGCCAATGGGTTTCCGTCCTTCAGGCAAAGACACCAAGTCCCAAGATTTTTTTTCTCCAAAGAAGCCATCTCATTGTCCATGGCCTCCTTCCAAGAACCTGTATCTTTCATGGCCATAGCCTTTGTCACAGTTATAGGCTCATCGGTGTTAGTAATCAAGGCAATAGCACAACTAGAATCTAGCAATGAATAACCAAACCTATCATGTTACTTCCTTGTTCATGTAGACCTCCTCAAAGGCTGAGGTTGAGGCTCTACTTCTTCTTATGAGCTTTCAGAGCTGCTAGAGCTCTGCTCATCTTCAGGTCTCATAGGATCTTTCAGTTCAGTCTTCTCAGGGGTAGAAGGAAACTGAACCAAATCCTCTTTTTTTCTTTCTCTTCTGGTTGTAGAACAACATGAGAAGGTATTATCTCTCTAAAATAACACTTCTGTTATACAACACTTTCTCATCTAGGATCTCAAAGCTTATACCCTTTCACACCAACACCATAACCAATGAAGATACACTTAACAACCTTGTTCTCTAATTTTGACCTCTTCACCCTAGGCACATGAGCATATGCCTGACAACCAAAAACACAAAGATGTCTTAATGAGGGTTTCTTACCAAACCACAACTCCATGGGTGTCTTATCAACATGAGCTGATGTAGGAGACTTGTTTACCAGGTAGCAAGTAATGGCTACAACGTCAGCCAAAAACTTCTATTCAAGGCTAGCATCACTAAGCATACTCCTAGCCCTCTCCATCAAACATCTTGTTCATCCTCTCTGCAACTCCATTTTGCTGAGGGGTGTATGGAGTTGTCTTATTTATTTCAATCCCATGTTCTTTACAGAACTTATTAAACTATGTGGACCAAAACTCACCACCATTATTAGTTCCCAAACACTTAATCTTTTTACCAGTCTGATTCTCAACAAAATATTTAAACTCTTTGAACTGACTAAAGAATTCATATTTGCTTCTAAGAAAATAAACCAATGTCCTTCTATTGTAGTCATCAATGAATGAAACAAAATATACATATTTAGAGATCAAAGGAACATTCATAGGACCAAACACATCATAATGAATAAGATCCAACACACTAGAAGACTTATGAGAACTAGAGTAAAACTGAACATGGTTTTGCTTTCCATATATACAATGTCCACAAAAGTTAAACTCAAGATTACAATCATTTAACCCCTTGATGAGATTTTTATATTTTACGGCTCTAAGATCCTTCTCACCAATGTGGCCAAGTCTCTTATGCCATAACATTGTCTTCTTAGCTAGAAGTTTCATTTCCAAAGTATGTGCACCCTTAGATACCCAAAATGCACTACCATAAGAAGTGGAAGCAATACATCTTTTAGCTACTGGTTCTAATGGTGAAGATGAAGTGACTGAAGCTCTTTTCTTCAAAATAGAAGCACTATTGCACTGTGTAGTGCATACATCCAGCTGAAACAAAGTACCTCTCCAAGTACCCTTCACAAGCACCATAGCACCTCTAGTCATATTGTATCCTCCTCTAAAGAAGATAACCTGCACACCTGCATCATTCAATTTACTTATAGAAAGAGGGGTTCTGTTCCAAGCCTAGGATGTGCATAACCCCAGAGATCCCCTTCACTTGTCCATCAGGGAATCAGATTGAGACTCTTCTATGGCCAACAATCGTCAGATGAGAATCGTCAGCAAGGTTAACTCTTCCACCATCGAACTCTTCATACTTTGTAAACTAGTCTTGATGCAAGGTCATGTGAAAAGAGGCACCAGAATCAATCATCCACACATCATTAGATGCATGGGTGGCCTAGATAGTAATGAAAGCATCAGCATCATCTTGTAACTTGTCAAAATCAGAATTTGAGACATTCTTCTTCTTTTTCTTTTTCTCCTCTTTGCATTCCTTTTAGAAATGGCTAGATTTACCACAGTTCCAACAAAGAGCCTTGGACTTTCTAGAAGATTTGGATCTCCCATGGGATTTGGATCTTCCCTTATCATCTTTCTTGTCTTTCTTTTTCTTCGCTTTCTTGTTGGGTCTTCCATGAACCACAAGAGCCTCTTTAGCTAACTCAAATGATTTTATCTACATCTTGTTGTGATGTTCACAACACGCCCCATTATGCTCCTTAGCAAAATGGGGACCCCTGCTGATGTTTGCTTTTTGCTTCTGCTTGTGTTTTTCTGCTTTCTGGCGGTTTGGTAAAAATGAAGGTCAGGTGCATCATCATCATGATATTGGATGAGGTAGGTCATCATCATGAGGTTAGTTTGTCAAAGTTCATATTTTGTTGCTGTGACCTCATATTTAGAAAGAGCTTGAAATTCCATGCAGGTTTGCCTTTTACTTCACTTGAAAATTTTTCCATATGTGAAAGTTATGCACGGTCAAAGTTTTGGTCAAACCTGATATTCGCAGGAGGATCATCATATTTTTATATCCTAAGTCATGTTGACAGGATCATCATGATCTTGGTCTATCACCCGATAAAAATCATGTAGTCGTAATATCCAGACGTCAATCTTAGGTGGTAGTGCCCTTTACCCGTCAAATGGCCTTATGCGCATTATGCATCATCATGATTTCTTTTAGGAGGGTCATATTTTATAACTCGGTTTTGCTATATAGGGGACATCATCATCATATTTGAACCCCCCCCGATAATATCCTGAGGTTCGAGTATCCTGATGACATCGGCTTTAAGTCAAGGTAAGTTCCCCGTCGAGCGGTCTTTGTATCGCGAGCATCATCATGATATCTTTGCATCGCCTAAAACTAAAATATCATGCTGATAGTATAAGATCACCCTGACTTAGAAAATCCACCTTCGGCATATTTGCATGCGCATGCTATAAACCTATCGCAAGGTCATCATCATGATATTTGCTGAAGTTCGAAATATGATGATGACGACTTCATATCATCCTGTTCGTTCACGAGGGTCATTCGCTGAAATTCGCTTAGTGGAGACATCATCATCATAATTCGATAAGAGGACCATCATGTTCATATCCTCCTGATCTCTGGTTAGCGAAGTATCATGCTGATCACCCTATCTATTCAGAAGAAGGCGATATTGCATGTCTCAACAGCATGATCATATTTTACAATATCACCCTAGCGCAAATATCATGATGACCTCAACTTATCCTTGTGCTCCGAAAACAAAGTATGATGATGATGTCATCATCATATTTTTAATCCTGTCCTATTGTCAAGATCATCATGATCTTGTTTGTTCACCTGATATTTCGCAAAGTCCTCCTGTCGATGAAATACAACCTTTTGCAAATATCCTGATGATCCTCATCATCATCACATTTTCCCTTCGGCAGGATTTTTCCCAAACATGATCTGGTTGGCGAAATATCATGATGACGTCATGTTGTAATTTAACGAAAGGCTCCGGATATCATGATGACATCATCCCGATCTGATAAACGAAGAAGCTAATATCCTGATGATCATCATTATCACATTTTTCCTTTCAACAGGATATTTTCAACCATGATCCGTTTGCCGAAATATGATGATGACGTCTTATTCTATGTTCGACAGAAGCCCCAAATATGATGATGATCCTCATCATCCTGATCTTTCGAGAAGGTTACCTTGGCCGCAAGAGGATCATATTACATTCATCATCCTGATCATGCTCCTTGGGTGACCCGATTGTGTATTTATCCCCTGATCTTAACGAAATATCATGATGATGTCATGTTCTAAGTTTAACAAAGGCTCTGGATATCATGATGACGTCATCCCGATCTGATAAACGAAGAAGCAAATATCTTGATGATCATCATCATCACATTTTTTTTCCTTCAGCAGGATATTTTCCAAAGCACGATCCGGTTCCCAAATATGATGATGACGTCTTATTCCAAGTTCGACAAAAGCCCCAAATATGATGATCATCATCATCATCCTGATCTTTCGAGAGGGTTACCTTGGCCGCAAAAAGGGTCATATTACGTTCATCATCCTGATCATGCTCCTTAGGTGACCTGATATTGCAATTATCCCCTGATCTTAACGAATATGACGATGACGTCATCCTCAGCATTTCAATGAAGCCCGAATATCATGATGACGTCACCATCATTTTCCTTTCCTCGGCAGCATGATCATATTCATATCCTCCTATTCTTCTTCAACATGATGATGATGATGATGTTGTTCTTTTCCCCAATATGCAGAAGCGAAACATCATGATGACATTATCTGGACCTTCGAAAGGGAGAGCATCATATTTCCGGAATATCATGATGATGAAGTATATCGACCAACACATTTTTTGACACGCCGATGGCGATGATCATGCCGATGGGCAGGAAATGAGGCGGTGGAATTTTAAAGTGTTTTTTTGGCGCCTCTGGCATTTTTTCGGTCAGCGATGGTTGACCCGTGAATTTTGAGTAGTCTGAACGCATTTTTGATGTGTTTTGAGAGGATTTCTGGACCCGATTTCCACATCTTGCGTAGTCACCTGGATTTAAATGATTATTTTTATTTTCCTGCTGTTTATGTGATAAATGTGAAACTTATTGCTTGTCTTGTCTTGCAGGCTTGCAGTTGAGGAAGCAG
This sequence comes from Cunninghamia lanceolata, assembly GCA_027924645.1. Taxonomy (NCBI): domain Eukaryota; kingdom Viridiplantae; phylum Streptophyta; class Pinopsida; order Cupressales; family Cupressaceae; genus Cunninghamia; species Cunninghamia lanceolata. The sequence continues at coordinate 14,361,836 of BSBN01000112.1, read as the reverse complement.
CTGGAAAGTCAACACAGTGACCTCATGGAGGAAAGGAAATCTGATCTCAGGAGCAAGAAGATAAGGATAAAGTGCGAAAAGTCAAGGCCATTCAAGTAAAGGATAGAGTTGCAGCTAGAAGTATTACTACAACAGACAAACAGAAGTTATTGCCCAGCTGCCGGAACTTCTCAGAAGGGGCAATATTTCACCCAGATTTGACACTGCTCAGAGATATTTTTGAGAACTGGTTCACCTGTATTTATTGCTGTAACCAGAGGTTTGAACCAGGGGTTCAGTTAGGTTTTTGCTGTAGTGAGGACAATTAGAATGTTATATATTGTGCCTCTCTACACTGTAATACTTTACAACAGGGGCTACAACAGGGGCTACAACAGGGGCTACAACAGGGGCTACAACAGGGGCTACAACAGGGATTTCTAGGAAAACACAGCAAGTTAGCTTAGCATAGTTTAGAAGTAGAAGAAGGAGGTTGCTTGTTTGTCTGCAGTAAGGTGCACGTGGAATGTCTGGCTGCCTTACTGTATCTGTAAAGCTTGTAAGTTCTCTGTAGTATGATCAATGAAACTAAGAGTCATTCCTACATTGTAAATCATGTATGACTATTCGTTTCTAATACAATAGAATCTGGAGTTCTGCATCTATCTTCTGAGTGTTCTCCTGCTCTTTTTTGTGTTTTGAAATTTCTTCTTTGAGAGCTTGCAATTTTAAATGTATGTTTGTGAAAATGCTCAGAACTTACATTTAGGGTTTTTACTGTGGATTTGATCAAACTATTGTGGTATTTACATAGTGCATAACAGAAACAATTAGATCCTTCGATAGATTAAATGAGGTATAGAGTAGATCTTTCTAACTTTTCCCAACCCATCTGAAATATTTAGCTGAAAACGTAGAAATCTAAAGGAAATTGTCTCAAATTTGAAGAAGCATGTATAACAGAGCTATAAGTAGATAGTCTTCATAAAAAGATAAAGAAGAAAGCTGCAAAAATCCAAGAAAACCCTCTGAAACCTGCAGCACAGTATCACCTTTATGCAAATAAACAGAATACTTGTTGAAATCTATGACCTTTTTGCATATTCTTAGGCCAGTAAACCACAAAACAAACCTAAACTATGTAAGGCCCCTTGAACATTACAGCTTCACATTGACCAACTGAACTTGACCAACCGAACCATTGTAGACTTGGGATTAGTTGAATCTTAAATGATTCCTTCTTATCTTTCAAGTATAGTTTCAGTTCATTATATGTGAATTTTAACTTATTGTTATGATTGCATCAAAACAGTCATCAACAGTTTTTTGGCACTAGAAGGAGGGCTAGAAGGCTGTATAACGCAATCATCAACAGTTTTTTGGCGCTAGAAGGAGGGCTAGAAGGCTGTATATTGCAATCATCAACAGTTTTTTGGCGCTAGAAGGAGGGCTAGAAGGCTGTATAACGCAATCATCAACACATCTCTTCAAATAACAGCAAAGACACCACTTCATCCATCTTAAAGGTGGATGTGGTACTCTCGATGGCCATTACAAGATGATCCTATGAATCTGACAAAGAACAAAGCAAGGTCATACAACGATCCTCCTCCTTGATCTTCACACCCACGGATGTCAACTGTGCAACTAGCATGTTAAAGGCATTCAAGTGATCTGCAATGGATCCTCCATCCTCCATCCTCAGAGAATATATCTTCTTTCTCAGGAATAGCTTGTTCACCAAGGACTTCTTCCTGATAAGCATCTCCCAGCTTCTTCCAAATTTCTTTCGTGGTCTTCTCCCCATGGACATTGAATTGGACAGAGTTAGCTAAACAGAGTCTCACAAGACCCTTAACTTTCCAATTCTTGAGATCCCAATCAGCTTGAGACATTGCCGTAGGTTTTGTACTAGAAATTGTTTCCCATAGGTCTCTATCAATAAGCATGTCTTCCATTTTTAGTTTCCACAACTTGAAATTGGGGCTGTTAGACTTCTCTACCTCTACTCTTCCGGATGCGCCTGCTATCTCCTTCCTATAACAAGATTACATAATACTTTGCATAGACTCCCACTCAATCTAAGATCATCTCAAAAAACCCCTACCCAACAACTAGGACCAAAGGTTATCAAGCTTTGATACCAACTAAAAGGAAGCAAGGCACATAGAATACGCTTCCTACACTAATCTAATGAGGGAAGTAGTATGCAAAATCTTTTAAATCTTTATAGTTATAGTATTTATAACAGATATATAGTAACAATACATATACACAGAAAAGATAGACACAAGATATACCATGGGGAAAACCCTTTCAGGAGGAAAACCCCACACTCCAAAACCTACACAATGTATTATCAAAACTATAATGGTTTATAATACACTTGCAATGCAATCTCTCATGAGTCTTCGATGGTTGTATTTGGAATGATTTCGGCAGCATAACAATACCTATCAAAAAACTATGCAACACTTCACTCCAAGCACCTATTTTATAGATATATGAAGTAACAATGAAACCTTCTAGAGGTTGGGTGTCCAAGAGGTCATATGGCACAATATCCAATGCCTCTTGCATGCAAACACACTTGTCTACATCAAGAAAAGATTTCTTACAACCTCTTATAGCCGTAAGAAGAATCTGGCATTCTTACAGGACTTATAGTTGGAAGAGAATCATCATAAATGACTATATTTAGAATATTCTCTTACAACTTGTCCTTATCCTTCCTTGGACATCCAACTTTAACCTTTTATCCATGCAAAGATGCTTTACAACACTTTTCCAACATGTCATAGAATCTAGTCCTTACACGTCATAGTTTATCATAGGAATCTATCATATTTCATAGGAATATGTCATGTCATAGGAATCTGTCATAAGGACATACACACCTATATCCTCATGTGAGGACAAAAATACATCCTTGTCACCTTCCATGTCACCTCCCAGTAATTGATAACTCACCATGTCAAATTTTCTAGATGATGGAGCACGGTAAATAAGAAAATTATGACACAGTAAAAAAGTATTTACCACAATAAAAAAGTCAATGCTAGGAAATTACCAAGGTTGAGACACCTTAATTCCGAATACTGAGAGTCTACTTAACTTTCTCATAGTACTCATCACCTACAGAATTTTATAACTTTAAATCCTTGAGGTTTGAGTGGATAGATACAATTGAAGAGATATGCGTCCATCGACTCAGAGAATATGCTACTCAGTTCTCTTTTCCTTTGATATAAATTATCTCAAATTCATAATCGGATATAGACTCCAACCATCTTATTTTTCAAGCATTCAAATGAGGTTGTGAAAATATATACCTAAGGCCTTGATGGTCTGACTTTAGTTCAAAAGGCTTTCCTAGAAAATAGTGTCACCACACTTGCAAAGTAAGCACAACTGCTACTAACTCCAAGTCATGAGGAGAATAATTCTTCTCATATGCTCTTAACTTTTTGGATTCATAGGCTACCACTCACCCATTTTGCATAACCACTCCTCCTAAACCTTCACCTGAGGCATCAATGATTACAACAAATTGACCTTCTAGATCAGGAAATTTCAATATTGGTGCAGTTGTTAGCCTCTCTTTGAACTGATTAAATGCCTCTTGACATTTTTCTGACTAGGCAAAATGCTTTCCTTTTCTCTGAAGTGAAGTGATATTATTTTCAATCTTAGAAAAGTTTAGAACAAACTTCCTAGAATATCTAGCTTACCCCATGAAACTGCACACTTCATGCACATTCTTTGGCATGTGCTACTCAAGTATAGATTTTATCTTTGTAGGATCCACTGAAATGCCTTCAACTAATATTATATGTCCCATATATTGTATCTTGTTTTGAAAGAAATTACAATTAGAAAGCTTCCCATACAACTTATGTTCCCTCTGTCATTGCGTAACTAACCACAGATGCAAAAAATACTCTACCTCATTCTTAGAATATTTAAGAATGTCATCTAGAAACACTAAAACATATTTATCCAAACAATCTTGGAAAAAACTATACATCAAATTCATGAATGTTGTAGGGGCATTCGTAAGTCCAAATGGTAAAACTGTGAACTCATAATGTCCATACCTTTTTCTAAAAGTTGTTTTATGAATATCTTCATCTTTTATTCTCAATTGATGATATCTAGATCGTAGATTGATCTTTGAGGATATTGTTGTGACGCATCTAATCAAAAAGATCATCAATATGCGGTAGAGGATACTTATTCTTTATCATTCCTTTGTTCAGTATACAATAGTCTATACACAAACACAAGGCACCATCCTTCTTTTTGTCAAAGATCACAGGTGTTCCCCAAGCTGAAACATTGGGTCTAATCAACCCTTTTGCCAATAGCTCATTTAAACTAGGATTTTAATTCCATCAACTCTATAGTAGTCATACGGTATAGCACCTTTGAAATCGGCCCAGATCAAGCTATTATATCAATAGAGAAATCAAAATATCTCTTTGAAGGTAACCCTAGATATTCATTTGGGAAAACATCATGAAAATATCAAAGGAAAGGATAGTTCTCCAAGGGTACCTTTTGTTTACTGGTATCCTCTTCTACTTGTTCTATTTTGACTACAAAAAGTTGACATCCTTTTTGCCTAGCCCTCTTTAATTGCATAGTAGAGATTGGTCTGATCTTGACTTCTCTTTGTGTTCCTTGTAGATAGACTTTGTTTCCTAAATCATCTTGACACTCAACTCTTTTTACAAAATAGTCAATTTTGGCCCTATGTCTCCATAACCAATTTATTCCTAAGATAACTGTTACCATTTTTCACCTACAACTCAAATCGACTGAGCTGGTGCATCAAGTTCATTTTAGGATGGAAAGTTTAACATTTGTTTGCTATGATTATTTTTCATAGTTTAAGTTGCTTGAAGATTTTAGTTATCATTGTTATAATAGAGGAAAAAGATTCAGTTAATCATTCATTGCATTGCAGATTTTTGCTTGAGAGATAAGTTGTTTCATTTCATTACAATGATTATTCAATTTTACAGATGAAATACACAAATAGAATAAATATTGCATTGAATGAAAATATAATAGATCAAGAGTCCCACACAAGCCATGGGAATAGCTGAGTCAATAGATAATAGAGAGTATACTATGCATCTGAAAAAATAGAAGAAAGGAAGTAAACATGATAGAGCATATCTATCATTGTCTTTTTAGGATCCTGGTTGAGTTGATTCTTGCTGCAGCTGCAGCTTTGCTCTTGACCCTTGATGTACCTACAATAGAAGAGAGGATTTTGTTAGAGCTCAAGATATGGAATACCCCATGAACTTCATCAGGTAGAAACATAATACACTATCTGTGATATATTGAATCAAATGCAAATCACCATGGCCAAGAGGAACTGAAATGAAACATCATTAAGTTTCACCATTTTAATCTAACATGTTTGTTTCCTGTGCAGGTATAGGTGAAGTTATATTGATGATTTAAAGACATTTCAGCATGTGGTGAGAAATGGACTCCCACAAGGGTCAAGCCCAGCATGCTGCCCTCGAATCTTAAGAGGGGACGAGTAAGCACAATGAGGATACAACCATCAAGAACCAGGAGATCATGACAAATAATACTCATATGAAAGGAGATAGTACATGGAAGTATACAATAGATAGTAGTCAAGCTACCATAGTAATTAATACATAGTGAAAAAAATGCAAGAGATCTAGTTTTTGCTAAGGCTTCCACCCAAACTGATGATATGTATGTTGAGAGAGTAGAAAATTTTCTTACTTTAAAACAAATATCTCATCACCTATAATGGTGAGGTAATTGATATCATAATCATAAATGATGAAATATTTGCCAAGTTGGAACCAATGATAAGAGCAATCATCTTTCACTGTCATGGAAGAGCAATTATTTATGTTGAGGACAAGTAGGTCCTTTATATGATCTCCTATCTAGCAATAGATTTCATGACTTTATCATAGAGATGAGTTTTTCATTGAGGGCAGTCAAGATTGACTGATGAGAGGCAAGTCTGGGCAATGTAAAGACCTTGTAGGTCTGACAGGGACAAGTTTATAAATGCACAATGACCCTAAATATTAAATAAATTAGCTCTACAGAGATCTCTAAGATAATAGGACTACCTTGAGAAGTAAAGGAACATCCAAATTGCTATAGGGAGGCATTTAGAGGCTACATGACAGCCACCTCATTGAGAATCAACATTGTGCCAAATTCATCCAAATGGAACATCATAGATGTATAATGGTTGAACACCATGATACACCTTACCATTGTAAAATGAATGAGTTTTCAAATGAATATGTTCATATACAGGAGGTGAGAAAGAAAATGGTATGAATGTTGTCATTCCAAAGTACATGTGGAGCAGTAAAGAAATGAACTGAACTATAATATTTTATCTCCTCAAGTATCATTTTTTTGAAAATAGAAAGTAAATATAAATGAAGAAATGCTCATAGGTCACCATTGATAGCCATGGATTTGTCTTCAGATGGATCAAGTATATCAACGAGCTTCTTGTTGCAAGTATTGGCCTAATCGGTGTTGTCATTGATGTCAACATACTCCTATTTCATTAATGATAAGGATTGGATGAACTGTTTACTGAGGATATTGAGAAAATTGGTCACATCAAGAACAATGAAGAATAGTGAAGATAGTAAGGTAAAGAAAATCCAAGATAAGATGAGGATCAGAGCATATGGTTCAAAGGGTTTGTAGATATGTATCTTAAGGTGATCCATTAAATATTTTAGAGGTCTGCATGAATATCTGAAGAAGTTGTGGCCGCTCAAGTAAAACCGGTTCCGACAGGTGTTCAGAGGTGATAGAGTGACACAGACAGGTCTGGTGAGATCTAGAAATGCATTATCCTATTCTGCAGATTTAATGGAGTATTTAGGAAGTCCTTGTGAAGTATAAACTCGATTGGTTTGTGGTCTGGAGGTCCGCAAGCATCTATTCCTTTGTGACAGTAATGACAGACTATGTTCTTGAGGTTCTGGATGAAGGAGAGAAGGATTTCAGCAAGCAGATGTAGTGTGGATGTTCTTGGTGATACAGGCAAGCTTGTGGAGGTCTTTGGATCATGTCCTATTTGTGTTGATGGTCCACATTAGAGTTTAAGCTCACAATTGAAGAATAACTTCTAGTTGATGGTGTTCATCCAGAAACTAGCTGATCGGATGAGTTACATATCCTATGGATGTTTTTATAGATGTTTGCCGACTTAGATGATTATTCCTAAGTTGATGTCTTGTGTAAATAAGGGATTGTAAAGTCATTTCAAAGTGTGTCTTGTGGAGATGTGAGTGTGGTAGCGAGGAGGAGAGCAAAAGGCAGAGTAGAAGTATTGGACTTAAATGGAACTGATTCAAGCATGGTGAAGATGCCATTCTCCAGTTCATGTATGTAATACTTATTATTTTGTATATAGTGTGTCTCTTGTAGGTAGTGAGCCTCTTGTGAGCAGTGTGCTCAGGCAGTGAGCCCTAATTGGCATATGCCATTTTGTTCTTTCTATTCTTCTAATAGAGAATACAATCTCAGGTTAATCAGCTCATGGTTTTTCCCTTAACCTAGTTTTTGACATCAAAATCTTGGTGTCTTGCATGTTACTGTGTTTCTGCTCTTGATTTAATGCATTATGTTTTCATGATTGATTTATCATTATGTTGTTGAATTACAAAGTGGATTTAAATGTTTAACTGGAAGAAAGTTTTGGACAACTGATTCACCCCCCCTTCTTAGTTGTCTGCCCTAAATCTAACAATTAGTATCAGAGCTAAGTTCCTCTAAAAGATCTTAACTACTTGAGGAGATCCAGGATGTCATCCTACAAGAAGGATAGTCCGAAGTTTGATGGAACCAATTTTAATCTTTGGAAAAGTCGCAGGAAATGTCACTTGCAATGTATGGGAATATAGTACTGGACCATGGCTTCAACGAAGTATACTCCTCCACAGGGTGGCCCGAAAGCCCCAAATGAAATCACAGATGCTAAAAACAATCTGTGGACTATAGAAGCTCTTCAAAGTGCATTATTTGATTTAGAGCTTTCAAATGTTGGTGACCTCCCAACTAATTTTGAGATTTGGAAAAAATTGGAACTTCTGCATGAACGAGACAAGTATGTTAAATGTGAAAGGATATAGAGTTTGAAAGGGAAATTTGAAAATCTGAAGATGAGAGAAGATGAAAATATCACTACTTTTATGCCAAGAGTAAATGAGCTTGTTTGTGGAATTAGATGTGCTGGTGGAGTCTTGGATGAAGATGAAATTGTTGGCAAAATTCTCAGATCCCTTCCTACTTCTTATAAAATCAAGGTTGCTACCATTGAAGAATTCAGAGCCCATATAGCTGTCACAAGAGATCAATTGGCTGTTAAATTGGCTGCATTTGAAATGATCAAGTTTGGAGATGCCCCTCCCAAGATTGAATCTGCATTTAAAGCTAGTGCCTCTGTAAAAGGTAAACAAAGGTTTGATCTGGGAGAGAACTCTTCAAGGAAAATATCATGGTAGAAAAAAAAAAGAAAAGACCTGGAAGAAGAAGAAGCAGAAACTACTTAACTTGAAGCCCTTATTGCAAAAAGACTGCCAAGAGGATCCGGTAAGTATGAAGGAAAATTGCCTTTTAAGTGTTTTAACTGCAATAAGATTGGTCATTTTGCCTCAAGATGTTCAGAAAGATTTTCAAGGCCAAATCCTAACAGATCAAGGTTCCAAAAGAATTGTTACTATGTGCATGAAGAAGATGATAATGAAGGAGTAACAGATGATGAATCAGAGATAGGAAACAAATCTGGAAGTGATTGGGTATTTATTGCCATTAAGGAAGAAGATCCAATGCCCTCTGAATCTGTCAATCATAAAGTTGTAGAAAGAGCTTTGGCTGCCCAAGTTGAAGAAAAGGATGATTTCTTCATTGATAGTGGATGGTCTCACCATATGATAGGTGACAAAAATAAGTTCATAGATTTGGAAAGGTATGAAGGAGGAGTGGTAAAATTTGGTGATAATTCTACTGGTAGAATCAGAGGTAGAGGAACTATTTCTTTTGATGGAAGGAACAAAACCGGTAATGTACTGTATGTTGAAGGATTGAAGCACAATCTTCTCAGTGTTGGATAGTTGGTGGACAAAGGCTATGATCTCCAATTCAAGAATGGAAAATGCAAGATCTTTGAAAGTTCTAGATTAGAGATTGCATCTGGTACTCAAATAAAAGGTAATATCTTCTATTTAGTTGGTACTGGTAAAAGTTCTCTGTTTGTGCAAATTGATCAGAGTTGGTTATGGCATAGGAGAATGTGTCATGTGAATTTTGATAATATCATCAAGATAAGCAATACTCAGGTAGTAAGAGATCTTCCAAAACTGGTAAAACCTACAAATAGTTTGTACAAAGAATGTCAATTGGGAAAACAAAGCAAAGTCTCATTTAAAAGCAAGGAACAATCTTCTACCAGATTATTAGACTTAGTTCATACTGATCTATGTGGTCCGACAAGAATCAGGAGTGTGCAAGGTGATAGATACTTCATGTTACTAATTGATGACTACTCCTGGATGATGTGGGTAACTTTTCTGAAATAGAAATCAGAAGCTCTTGAGAAATTCAAAATATTCAAGGCTATGGTAGAGAATGAAACTAGATTAAAATTAAAGTGTCTGAGGTCTAATAGAGGTGGAGAATTCACATACAGTGAATTCATAGAATTCTGTGAGAAACATGGAATAAATAGACAATTGTCTGCTCCTAGGACTCCACAACAGAATGGAGTAGTGGAGAGAAAGAACCAGACCATCCATGAAGCATCTAGGACAATGATGATGGAAGCAAATGTTCCTCAGATCTATTGGAGAGAAGCTATCAGCACTGCAGTCTATACTCTTAATCGAGTACAAATCAGAAGCAATACTGGTAAGACTCCTTATGAACTTTGGTTTGGCATCACTACTACTGTGACGTATTTCAGAGTCTTTGGTAGCAAATGTTACATCAAAAGAGATGAAGATCTAGGCGAGTTTGATGCTAGAAGTGATGAGGGAATATTCTTGGGTTACTCTACTCAAAGCAAAGCATACTGGTGTTATAACAAGAGACTGAGAAAGATTATAGAAAGTACAAATGTGAAGGTTGATGAAGGAATTGAAAAACCCTCAAGGTTTTATGAATATGATGAAGATGATCAGAATGGTGTTCTGATTCAAGGAGCCCAAGCCCCTTCTGAAATTTAGATTCAAACTAATTCAGTAAATCAGGAAGAAGAGATGAGTTTTAATGAGCTTGATCAAGAATCAAAAGTGCAAGAAACTCCCAAAGTTCCTAGGTATGTAAGATTGAACCACTCTGAAGATCAAATCATAGGTGATAAAAGCAAAGGTGTACAAACAAGAAGGAGAATTGCTCAAGATTCAGATGAGTATTATCTGATTTCAAAGATTGAATTTAAGACAGTGAATGAAGCTTGCAATGATGAAAACTGGACTAAAGCAATGGAGGAAGAGCTGATGCAAATTGAGAAAAATCACACTTGGGATCTTGTTCCCAGACCTAGAAATAAGAATGTGATTGGAACAAAATGGGTCTTCCAGAACAAGCTGAATGAAGTTGGTGAAGTAATCAGAAATAAAGCTAGATTGGTCTGCAAGGGTTACTCTCAAATAGAAGGAGTTAATTTTGAAGAAACTTTTTCTCCGGTGGCAAGAATTGAAGTAGTCAGATTATTTCTTGCTTTTACTGCCTTCAAGGACTTCAAAATATATCAGATGGATGTCAAGTCTGCCTTCCTAAATGGTGACTTGGAAGAAGTATACATTAAGCAACCAGATGGATTTCAATTGTCTGATCATGGTGATATGGTCTGCAAGTTGAAGAAAGCACTATATGTACTAAAGCAAGCCCTAAGAGCCTGATATGAAAGATTGGATAAGTATCTTTTGAAGATTGGTTTCAACAAAGGTACTGCTGATAGTAATTTGTATTTCAAAATTGATCATGAAAATCTCTTGATTGTTGAAGTGTTTGTTGATGATATCATTTTTGGAGGAAGAGATAGTATGTGTAAAGCTTTTGCAAATCAAATGAAAAGTGAATTTGAGATGTCCATGCTTGGGGAAATGAATTTCTTCTTGGGTCTACAAATCACTCAAACAAAGAAATGAATCTTCATTTCTCAGACCAAATATGTGAAAGAATTGTTGAAGAAATTTGGGATGGAAGACTCAAAACCAATGAATACTCCCATGACAACTGGATGTAAATTGGGCAAAGATGATGACTCTCCTAAGGCTGATTAGAAAAAGTATAGGTCAATGATTGGAGGATTGTTGTATCTCACTCACACTAGACCTGACATTATGAATGTTGTGGGTCTTGTTGCTAGATTTCAAGATGATCCTAGAGAATCTCATGTCATGGCAATCAAGAGGATTTTTAGATATCTAAAAGGGATAGTTGAGTATGGATTGTGGTATCCTACAGATCATGATTTCTCTCTTCATGCATATACAAATGCGGATTGGGTAGGAGATATGGATGACCAGAAGAGTACCAGTGGTGGAGCATTCGTTTTGGGGAAGAGATTAGTTTCTTGGCTGAGCAAGAAACAAGAGACAATATCTTTGTCCACTACAGAAGCAGAATATATTGTAGCAGCAAGTAGTTGCACTCAAGTTTTGTGGATGAAGCAAATGCTAAGAGACATAAGAGTGGAGTATGAGGAGCCTATCACAATCTTCTGTGATAATTCAAGTGCAATAAACATATCTAAGAATCTGGTGTTGCATTCAAAGACTAAACATATATCCATCAAGTTTCACTTTTGGAGAGAGCAAGTGAACAAGAATGAAGTTAGATTGGAGTTTGTGCCTTCCAAGGATCAGGTTGCAGACATCTTTACTAAACCTCTACCTAAGGACTCTTTTGAGTATCTCAGGGAGAAGTTAAGGGTTATTGCCCCTCCAGTGATAAACTAAGGTGCATTGGAGTGCATCAGTCTAGTAGATATCATAGTCATATCTTGTGATCCATATTGATGATGTGGAGCTGCCACTCAGGGGGAGCAGCTGGTATGATTCTGAAGTGTTGAAGTTGCAAGTATGAGCCCTTTTCCATCGATGTCAAAGGGGGAGAGAAGACATGTGAAAAACAAGTGGTTGCTGATCAAAGGGGGAGCAGGAAAGGAAGAGAAGACATGTGAATGGTTGTTACTGATAGGGGGAGTTGTGACAGTAAGGAGAAGTTTTTGTCTTGATGGTTAAAACAGTTTTTCACATCATATGTTGCCATCAATGACAAAGGGGGAGATTGTTGCAAGTATTGGCCTAACCAGTGTGTTGATGATTATTTTTACACATTCATAACAAAAGTTAAAATTCATAAAATGAACCTAACTGTCTTGAAAGATATAATGAAATCAATTAAGATTACTTAATCCCAAGTTTCTGTATGGTCAGGCTTTTCTCTGAAATTCAGCATTAAGATTTCCTCAATCTGTACCCCTTTATTAGTAACCTTGTAAACACCAGGTTCAACAAAAGCATACAATATTTCATTAGTCCTATTGTACTTTGTGATCATGTGTTTCATCCTAGGTTCAGCTTCTATTCTAATCTGATTTGGCACACCTCTCCAAGGTAACCACATATGTGAGAAATCGGTGGCCATATATCCATTCAAAGTCTTTGACCAATCTCTAGTCAATATCATCCCATAATTTATAGGTATATCAACTACTTGGATGTCAATGAACTGACTTACACTAGGGTCTGAAGCTAATTGCATCTAAATATGCATTAGTTCTCCAATCACATTAACTTCAGTTTTGTCTAGTTGTGTAACGACCTTGGCAGATTTAGCAGGGGTCAGCCCTAAAGTTTTACATATCCCTAATGGAATTACATTGGCTAAGGCACCTGAATCTACCATACAATTGTGTATGTTCTTTCCACACAGTCTAATGGTTAACAAGAAAGGAGGAGCATCCTTCTTATTAGCATACATTACAACATTGGTGTTAGATGGCTGCTCAACTTTCTTACTTTTTTCTTTGGACTGTGTATCCCTATTAGGAACATTTACTTCAATAGAAACCTCACCTGTCCTAGATGCATCCAAGGATTTAATAAAAGCATTTCTAACCCCTGGAGTTTTCAACAATTCAAACAAATGTATACTGACCTTAATTTTCTTTATTTCTTCTGACAAATAACTCATCAATCTCATTGTCTCTACAGTCTCTATTTTATTTGTTTGAACTTTCTGTGCAACTACTCCATTATTTGCATTATGATTGGCTTTCAGTATAGCAGGGTTATTGCTCGCATTATGGTCTGTGGGTGTATTGAAATTATTAGGAGTGGAAGTGGTGAAAGGACCTCCTGGCCTAGGGTTGTTTCTTAGGTTGTAAGTATGATTCTTACTCGACTATTGGAAAGCTTGCACATCCTCTATCTCATACAACACCTCATTTTTAGTTTCAAATAGAAACTGAAAAGCATTTAGTACTAAGGCTATCTCAGGATATAGATTTTCACAAAAATATGGTTCATCCTCTAACAATTGGTCATCTTCCTCTTCTCTGAAGAAAAAAGTTTCTAAGACTAGAGCAACATCATATCCTGAGGGTACTACCTCATTACCTTTGGGAACTAAGAACTTAGAAGTAGGAGCCTGTACATCTACATTAAAAATACTTGCTGCCAGATGAAACTGAGGACAGCCTAATTCAGGATGGGCACTAGTATTATGGATTCTACACCAATTCTTCAATGCTACATTGGCCATTTGAATCCTAGCTATTTGCTTCGTATCCTGGTTATCCACATTCTCAAATGGAGAAGCTAAAGTGTCATTATTAGGTCTAGTATTCTAGGTTTTAGGTGGCTAATGCTGATTTTGATTCTTGTTATTGTTATTCCAGGCTCTGTTATCTATAGCTGGTCCTCTATTTTGCATCTGTTGTCCCTGATTATGACTCTGATGTTGACTATGATTTTGACCCTGATTAGAACCTTGACCTTGGTTATAACTCTGATTATAGTTCTGATTATATCCCTGGTTATTTCTACTGTAGAAATTCTCATTTCTCAATTGTGTCATCTCAGTGGTCAATCTTCTTAAATGTGTAGTAATTTCTTTGATATCTTCCCTTTCCTCTTGTGCTTTTTCTATAAATGTATCATGAGGTGGTTGGAAGAAGGATTGGCCATGATTCTGATTTAGATTGGCAGTATTACCAGTGTAAGGTACTATAGCCTGAATTGGGGTAGGATTATACATAGGTGTGCATGTAGGGACTGGATTTAGCATTGGAGTATTCTGTGCAGGAACTCCATTCCAAGATTGTGCTTGATTTTGCATTCCAGGATTTCCTCCATTGAGAAATGGATTATAGGTTGTCTGCCTCATTTCCTGGTTTACAGAGGTTGCCTCTTTATAGGCTTTGGACACAGTATCTATATTAGGCTTTCTCTTGACAAACATGGTAGTTAATGGATCTAAAGCAACATAATACATAGCTAATAATGTATTAGCAGCTACTATGAATGGTGCTACCAACCTAGAATAAGCCTTTTGAAACCTATCATTGAAGTTATCAATTAGTTCCCCTTCACCTCTTTTGATTGTAGCTAATTTATGATATAAGATAGAAGGATCTATTGGTCCCCTAAATCTAGACAGAAATGCTTCTCCCATAAGTGTCCAAGAAGAAACGTAGCCACTAGGTAAATTCACATACTAGTTAGATGCTTGTTCGTTGAAAGTGTACTTAAGGGAATAATCTGCACACCACATCTTCATGTTCTAGTCTAGCTCTAAAACATGCCTCCTTAAATATCCTAATATGATCCTCTGGATCTTGATGCAACTGGTATTTAGGACATATTTTCTCAGGGTTCTTTGGCATCTCATGATAATCCACAAAATATATGGGAGAGTTGACATTGAAATAAGCCATTGCAGGTAACTGTGCTTGACCTGGGCCTGCAGGAATACCTAGATTTCTAGGTGGACTTGGATTTCTGGGAGGACTGGGACCTCTAGGAGGACCTGAACCAAGATTTAAGAATTTGTATGAAGAACTGTCAGGACTCACAATATTATGGATGTTAAAAGGTGATCCAGGAGGCGTTCCAGATGAACTTCCTGTATTTGATATTTTAGGATTCCACACTAAAGGACTTTTACTCTATCTCCTATTAGGTAATTGTACAAATATGTCCTCTGAATTAGATCTAGACCTGGTCACTCTACTACTGTTATGAGCCAGCTTTACTTAAATTCAACCCTAACTCCAATTAGGCCCTCCTTCTAGTGCCAAAAACTATTGATGATTATTTTTACACATTCATAACAAAAGTTAAAATTCATAAAATGAACTTAATTGTCTTGAAAGATATGAAGAAATCAATTAAGATTACTTAATCCCAAGTTTCCGTATGGTCAGGTCTTGACCTATTGGATAGTTCAGTAGGTTACTATGAAGCTGTAATATGCAAGGGGTGTTACATGATTTAAGGTGATTGTTGACTTACTGGACTCTATTTATGCAAATTATTACAAATATCAACAAATTATCTATCTCTTTGCACAAATCTGTTACTTTATCTTAAAGCTTTGTAAGATTTAATATCAAAACATGCTTTCCTTTTCAAATATGTATAAAGATTGCTAAATATCAACTCAATTGATCTCAATTCTTTCAAATGTTATACAATCTCGTTTAGATTTTTGCGTTTTAGCTAATTATTTCAAAGTTTGAGAAAAGTTAGAGAAAATTCAAATTCAACATCACTTGCTATAGGATATAAATGCTCTATTATGCACATGGTAAGAATTATAGTAAATTCAATTAAATCAGCAGACTAAATCATTAAATGTGAATATCCTGAGTATTTTCATGAATATGCATCCAAGATTGTGAGCTTTTAGAGAAATTGTTTCAAACATAAAGAAGAGCTAGAAGACACTCAGAAAATAGACGCAGACTTCCAAATTCACTTATATTCAAAACACAGTCATAAATGATTTACAATGTAGGAATGACTCTTAGCTTCATTAATCAAATTCACAAAAACTTACAATGCTTTATAGATACAATAAGAAAGCTGGATGTTCCACACATTCCTTAGTGCAGACATAGGTGACCTCCTCTAAACTAAAATACTCTTTCTACTCAAATTTTCAAAACAAATTATAATTGCTAGCTATTTTCTATAAATCCCTGTGTAAATAATATACAAGTAGCCACGTTCTTTATATAGATTTTTGAACTTTCAAATTGCTACAGCTACCACTTTAATCCACAGTTGAGATCCTTCTATTTTTGATCAACGGTGTATCCTTGTTTCTAACCGTCTGCCAAAATATCTATTTGGCATATTTTCCTTCTCTCAAAGGATGCCTTTGGAATCTTTTACAAAATAAGATTCCCCTTTTCTTTATTGACTTTTCCCTCGCTGAGGTTCCTTATTTGACTTCTTCTTCAAACCTTTACTATTGCTTATCTTCTCATCTTTTCAAGTATTTCTTGAAATTGCTGATTACATTTTGCACAAAGGTGCAGTCCCCTCCTAGACTTTTAGCCAAAATGTACTCCTGCATTACAACTCCCTCCTTCAACTTCTTCTCTTTGTTCTCTGAGCCCTCTCTTTTCTTCTTGTATTTCTTTATTTTAACACTTTCTTCCATTACTGTATCCATCATCTGCTTGCTAAGATTTGCATCAGGATTTTCTATGCAGGGTGCAAATATGGCATTGAACTTTGTTAATGCCCTTTCTAAGTCATACACTGGCACTTCCATACATTCATGTTGTAGTAATCTTTCTGTTATCCTCTTATGTATCTTGATCATTTCATCTGCTTTCTCTTCTAAATTTTGTATGACTACTGAACATTTCCTGAGGTTATCTTCCTCAAACTTGAGCTCTAATATTATTTGTGGCACTTGATTTACCAATGTGACAGTAAGTGCTCCTTCATTAATCAATTCTTCTGCTCTTCCTTCCACTTCTGTCAACTATTCAATTTCAAACCTACATTTTTCTTTTCTTGTTTGGCACTTATGTGTAAGTATCACACATTTATTCTTTTCTTCTACACTTACCTTCCAACTTCTGACAACTTGCCTTATTGTTTGTTCACCCTCTTGCATGAAATCATTAAACTATTCATAAAAAATGTTATCCTTTAGTCTTTTATTTTTCATGTATTGTATTTCTTCCTTTGACACTACTACTATGTTATCAGGGAATTCTAGTACTATGGCACTGGGATCAAATATCCCTTTAATAAGTTGTTGAAGTTGAACAATGTGTCCCTTCAAGTAATCTTGTTTGTCCTTGTCTTTCTTTAGCATCTCTGCTGTCACCTGATGCATGTCTTCCCATTCATTAATATTTTATTCTCTTGTGCTATGCCCAAGGTCCAAATTCAATATTTTATATTCCTCCAAAGTTATTTATCCTTTTGGCTTTTCTTTCTATGGAATGGCTAGGTTCAGCATTCTTGATCCATCCAGACCTCTCTTTATGGCTGACATTGTCCTAGCTCTCCTCTTTTCCTTTCTTGGAGTATTACCACCTATCAAGCTCTTAATATCTATTGGTACTAACTGTACCTCTTTATCCTTCTTTCTTATTTCCTTTTCCAACCATGTAGGAACATCTTTTGTACCTTCTGCAACTTTATCTTCATCAATCACTTCTTCATGAGGTTTCTCTATTTCAACTTCTTCTTGTTGTTGCTATTCTTGTTGTTGCTCTTGTTGTTCTTCTTCTTGTTGTTCTTGTTGTTCTTGTTGTTCTTGCTGCTGAAGTGGAGGCTCTTGTTCTATGGGATTATTTAGCTGTTCTTTTGATTCAACCTCATCTTCTTCCTCTTCCATTTCAGTATCCCCTCCAACATCAATCTCTTTTTCATGAGCTTCTCCTTCTAATTGCCTTTTCTCCTGATCATCTTCGGCATGAGCTTGTTCTCCATCTTGCAGCTTAACATCCTCTGCTTGCTCATCAAGTTCATTTTCATCCATCCTTTTTGTTTCTTTTGTACCTTCAGGCATCTTAACCTCACCTTCTATTTTTCCTGTATTTTCTGTTTGTACTTGTTCTGTATGTACAGGTGAACTTGCTTTTGCATCATCTTCTTTTACTTTTTCCTCTTGTTCTTGTATATTTTCTGTATTCTTCTCTTCCTCACCTGGCTCTCCATACATATTCAACATGTTTAAAGTATCAATACCTGAGGTGTCTTCTTTTGTTTCCTCTTCTGCTGAAGCATGTGTTTCTATAATCATTTCTTTAGGTATCTTCTCTTTCTCAGATTCTTCAATTTTATGTGCTTCCTCCTGCACGTCTTTAGTAATTTCAAGTGGCACCAAAGTATCAAATGGATCCACTGATCCTACTTCTTCTTGTACTTTTTCCTCTTCATGTTCCATGCCATGCTCAATTCCTATTTCAACTTGATTACTTGGCCCTTCTTCTTCACTTAGAAAATCACTGGAATCTTCTTCTATGTCAATCTCTTTGCCTTTATACATTTTTCTTTCTTCACTATCACTGCTCTCAATATTCACAGTTTCCACAGTTTGTTGAGCCTTGTGAATTTCTTCTTCTTGTTGCATCTCTTCAGCCAATTCTGCTTTTACTTTAACATATGTTTTTCTTATCTCAGGTGAAGTGGAGGCACTAGATATACTACCCATCTTTTCACCTACTTCTTGTGCTCCGATTACACTAGTTGGTTTAGAAGTTTCACCTTTAGACAAACTTATTGGAATCGCTCTTCTAACTGGCTGTCCTGTAGTTTCTTTAGTAGTCTGTGCCTCTTCTGCACTTATTTCATGACTCATTGATTTTGCATCAACAAAAGTGTCTAATGCTACTGCTATTGTTATCCCCAAAGCATATGGATCCATCAAAGTAGCATTTTTATCCTTTTCTACAATTTTTGCCTCAACAATTTTTCTTTTCTTTTTATAAAAACATTGTAGATCTTCACTAGGCTCCACCTTTCTTTTCCTCCCCTTCTTTGGGTAGGTGACCTCTTTGCCTTCAGCTTTGAGTTCTTTAATTTTATCTTTCAGCCATGTTTTTGAAAATAATATTATTGGTTCAGATACTTCATCTAGAGATGTATTCAATGGTTTTGACCAATTAGGCTCTGTAATAGGAGCCAACCTTACACTGCATAGCTGTGATGTAACAATCTATCATCATCTTGAACCTCTGGAGGCACATATATATTACCTATAGACTTCATCTGCTCAATAGTTAGTCTTTTGTGAGCTCTTTTTCTTACCTCCTTGTCATTCTTGCAGTTAGCCTAGAAATCTTCAATATGTATCAGATGTTTATAATTTTTATCTACAAAGTTCTGGATCCTATGGAAAGGATCAATCTCCTTGTTAAATCAAACTCTTGAAAACCATAGTATCTTAGTTCTTGTTCAGAATACCCTACAACCTCTTCACTGTAGCAGGAGTATCTGCTAATAGCCCAAGGTAACTTTACATTTCCTCTATTATTGAACTTCTTTTTGTACATTATGAAAACATTCAAATTCTATCTTAAAAATTCCAACACAATCAACTTGTCAGAAGGATAGCTAGGAAGCATAAATGGTTTCCCTTCAAAGCCCTCAGTCCTTATGTAGGTAAAATGCTCAAACTGTATGAACCAAGAACTGTGCAATCCAATTGCATCCTCTGCACCTTTAGACAACCTCTTGTCAGGCTCTTCTCTTAATATCATTACCAAGTAAGTATAAAAAACATCATTAACAAGAGAAAAATTCTTTAAGGCATTTTCCTCCTGTAAGATAGGGTAGTGTTCATACACTAATCTTTGATTAGGACCATTTCCTAAGATGCCTATCCTTTCTACTCCATGAATATAGGGTCTGATTTCTGTAGCACATGAGTATAATACATAAGAAGACAAATAAAAGGGCAACATTTTTTGTTTTCTCTACATGGCCTACCTCTAGATAGCTATGCTTATTGCTTTGGCCCAATGGATCTGCCCTTGCTCCTTTTTTCCTATTCTTATGAATTCAATAACAGTGAACATCCATGGTTCACATTTAGTACCATCTCTCATTCCAACAAACCTATTCAGCATGGTGATCATCACATAAATCTCTTCTTTAAAGTATATCCTCATCAAGTTTTTTGGTATCCTAGCTACAACTTTAGGTTTGTTTTATGGGTTATACCAGTTGTGAAATATTTTACCCTTGCATTCTCTCTCATTGGTATGTAAGTCTTCATTATATTGGTCAATATCAATGTCACTCATCTTCTCCTTAATCTCCAATCCAAATGTCCTTGCAATGCCTTCTGTGGTTAGATCAGCAATCAATCTATCATATAGCATGACCTTTCTTGTAGATGGATCATATAAAGTAACATAGTCTAGACACAAATCTCTAACCTCCATTGCTAATGGGAAACTTGCAGCTCGATATAATCCACTTTGCCAGATACATTTCATATTAGGAGAAGAATCAGTAGTAGTGATTTTCTTTAGCACATCTTCTACATCATAATTTCCAATGTTCATGTCTATGCCCATTCCACTTGTACTAATCAGAGATGGATAACCTGTATGAATGGGCAATTCCTCTTTCTCTACCTCCTTCCGGGGTTTCCTTTCTTTTTTCACCTCTTCCCCTGTATCTTTCTTCTGTTTAGGGGCCATCCTGTAGAAACATACTTCTTTTAACTTTCGTTTCAATTTTCAGTCTTGGGTTTTTACCATGAATTTCTATTTTTACTATTTCACCCTAATTCATTTTTCCCTTTTTTCTATTTTAACCCTTTAAATTCATTAAGCTCTACTTAGCTAATTAACAATTAAAATAGTAACTTGACCAATGCCTACGTTTTGCAACGAAATTACTGAAATTAATAGTATTTTACCAACTGAAACTAAATAGCGTTTTGGATAAATACCTATTTTTTGTGACCGTTTACCTATTGACTTACTTTTATTGTTTTCACCTTTATCTAGCTACTGTAACTTTGTCATTATGGTAAATTCTGCTCATTCACTGCAACAATTCTCTTTTCTGCAATTTTTCACTCTTCACAATATATTCAAAAGAGAAATAACATTAAAATTGCCCTAACCCTCGTTAAATTTCACTTTGTTTGAGTTTTGAATCTGCATTAATTACAGCAATTAATGAACTACAACCTTCGGCTTTCTCCTTCAGTGTTTAAGTTTTTTGAACTTTTTACCGTTAGTGAAATTCAACATGTATACCTTTTTCATTGTATATTTCATTGTATGTTCCCTTTGTATGTTTTCATTGTATCTCTTTGTTGTATCTTCAAACATACAATCACTTTATGCATACAATTGAACTAACTAATGTTTTTTTACCCTTTTTCATGCTTTTCCGTACACCTTTGCATCTCTTGCTTTGTATATCTTGCGTGTATATTCTGTTGTATAAGCGCACATACAAATACCTTATACAAACATTTCCTTACCTTATACTCTTTTGCAATGCCTTTTACCTTTTGTATATCAGGATTGTATATTATACAAATGCCCAAATATACAAAGACTTTTTTGTTATTTAATTTCTTTGACATCCGAGCCCTGTATATTAGCTTGTATATCGGATATGCATTATAAACATACAAAACTAATATACAACCAATGGGTATGCCTCACCTTTCAAATTGCCTTTCCGCGATGTATATAACCTTTGTATCACTTTTGGACTTTAACCTCATATAAATCGTATTGTACTTACCCTCAGGTCTGCAATGTATATAAACCAATGCATCCTTTAATATGCAGTTCAAACGTAATGCATTGTGTTCATCGTATTTCATTTTCCTTGAGTTCTGGCTTGTATGTATAAAGCAATGTATGCTTCAGAACATACATACAAGTGCGGAAATATACAATAGTTTAACTCCATTTTATAACTATTTCGATTCCAGCACTTGTACAAAGTGCAATGTATATTGCGATGTATCTCTTAAAAAACCTTACATACAAACCCCAAAATATACATCCATTATTCCCTATTTCATGGTTTTCTCAATTTCGCTTTGTATATAAACCACAATGTATATAGCCAACACATGCATATACAAAGTGCAAAACATACAACGATTATGTCAACTTTAATACCTTTTCAGCTCCGCGCTATGTATAACCCTTTGTATATTAACTTTGTATGTCTTCCATTTGCCAAATATACAAAAGCGAAAAATACATAACGGATTTCAACGTTTATTCATTTCAACCTTAACTCATTTCGGGCCCGACTTGTATATGAAGATAAAACGTTTAGCAAGAAATGTATACAAGTATAACAACCTACAACAACCCGATAACTTCCCTTTTTGTGACTAACACAAAAGAATGATATACAAATGCATTTGTATATGAAATGACTTTGTATATACAAACCACAAACCCTCTAATTGTATATTTACCAAAAATGCTTATAACTTGCAAAATACATGGAATCTTGAGATGGTTCAAAAAGCAACCCCTGTTCATTTTTCACAAGGAATTCACCTATACTATGCACTGGTACTCAATGTGATTTTTTCATTATTTTCAATCAGGTTTGTAACTTTTAGTTCCCCTTTTCCCTTTACCACCAGCAAACCCACACAGACAAGCAACAAAAGCCAGCTACAACAAGGGTCCTCATTTTGCTAAGAAGTAAAATGGGGCGTGTTGTGAGCATCACAACACAATGTTGTCATTGATGTCAACATACTTTAGTTTCATTAATGATAAGGATTGGATGAACTATTTGTTGAGGATATTGAGAAAATTGGTCACATCAGGAACAATGAAGAATAGTGAAGACAGTAAGGTAAAATAAATCCAAGATAAGATGAGGATTAGAGGATACGGTTCAAAGGGTTTGTAGATATGTGTCTTAAGGTGATCCAGTAAAGATTTTAGAGGTCCACATGAATATCTGAAGAAGTTGTGGCTGCTCAAGTAAATCCAGTTCTGGCAGGTGTTCAAAGGTGACAGAGTGACACAAATAGGTCCGGTGAGATTCGGAAATGCATTATCCTATTCTGCAGATTTGGTGGAGTATTTAGGAAGTCCTTGTGAAGTATCAACTTGATTAGTTCATGGTCTGGAGGTGCGCAAGCATCTATTCTTTTGTGACAGTAATGACAAATTGTGTTCTTGAGGTTTTGGATGAAGGAGAGAAGGATTTCAGCAAGCAGATGTAGTGTGGATGTTCTTGGTGATTTAGGCAAGCTTGTGGAGGTCTTTGGATCATGCCATGTTTGTGTTGATGGTCCACATTGGAGTTTGAGCTCGCAATTGAAGAATAACTTCCGGTTGATGGTGTTCTTCTAGAAACTGGCCAACTGGATGAGTTACACATCCTATGGATGTTCTTGTAGATATTTGCCGACTTAGATGATTATTCCTAAGTTGATGTCTTATATAAATAAGGGATTGTAAAGTCATTTCAAAGTGTGTCTTGTGGAGATGTGAGTGTGGTAGCAAGGAGGAGAGCAAAAGGTAGAGTAGAAGTCTTGGACTTAAATGGAATTGATTCAAGCATGGTGAAGATGCTATTCTCAAGTTCATGTATGTAATACTTATTATTTTGTAGACATTGTGTCTCTTGTAGGCAGTGAGCCTCTTGTGAGCAGCATGCTCGGGTAGTGAACCCTAATTGGCATGTGCCATTTTGTTCTTTCTATTCTTCTAACAGAGAATCTAATCTTGGGTTAATCACCCCGTGGTTTTTCCCTTAACCGGGTTTTCCACGTCAAAATCTTGGTGTCGTGCATGTTAATGTGTTTCTTCCCTTGATTTAATGCATTATGTTTTCATAATTGATTTATCATTATGCTACTGAATTACAAAGTGGATTTAAGTGTTTAATTGGAAGAAAGTTTTGGACAACTGATTCACCCCCCCTCTCAGTTGTCTGCCCTAAATATAACACTTTTGAGCAGGGAACAATGAACAAATGTGAAAAGAGGCATTATTGCATACAAAAGACAACAATACCCAAAATGAAGGCAGGTTTTCATTTTGTAAATCTTGCATTATTTTATCCTTGATCAACCTCTCTTTATATAGAAAGGATAGTCAAGCTGATGCAGTAACTAGTGGTACTCAGAAATATCTATGTTATAGTGGAGTGAAAAGAGTTACAACCATTCAAGATGGTATGAATGAGAATACATTGAAATAGTATAATAAATTGGAAAAATAAGAGAGTATGATCAAGTGTATACATAGATCAGTGCCAAGTGCCATAGCCATCAAGGAAGCATACAAGTGTATAACTATATGAGTGAAAACATGGATATTCTCTTTACCATTGCAAAAGGATGGATTACCAGTGTTCAAATTCATCTATAAGAGGTGCAGCTCCAAAAGATAATGCCAAAACATAGTCATAAGGCAAATGTTATGATAAGCATTCCATAAATTTTCATATTAGACCATGGTCATCAAATGGAAGACATCTTTTCTTTGACAGGGAAGTTAAACCCACATGGGGTTTTTGAACTAGATATCAGATATAGAATAGATAAAATCTTTCAGCTATGTAGAAAGTCAAATTATCAGAAATACAAGTAGCCATGACCTAGTATAGTGTGAATCTTCATGGAAATGTTGCCAGTGGAACAAAGATGAATGAAACTCATTTTTATGACCATGGAAGTCACAGCTAGACTGTAACTATCTCTCATAGCAATATGAACTCATTTGGGTTACAAATTCCATCACACATATTGGAGAAATCTAAACATTTTGAATTCATAAGAAGGAGATAAATAGAGGAAGAATGGAGATATATGGCTGTGGCCTGCAAAAATAAAGGAGTTGTAGATTTCGAATAATGAACTTACCTCAAGTTTTTGCTGTCCACGAGATGCATTCAGAACCAAAAGTGGATCCTTAGAGATGCAGACATGACGGCCCAAGCATAGGGAAGAAATAACAAAGAAACATATATTAAATAAATACAGAGAAATACAACATAGTTGCGGTCTGATAAACCAAGATTTGCCTTCGAAATAAAAGAAAAAGAATCAAACATATAACAACAAATTTTATCTTTCATTTTCAGAGAGGAGTCATCAAAATCCATAAAGAAATGCCTTAGAAATCAAAATTTTAATCCAAAACCCCATCCATGGTGGCGGCTAGATGCAGAGCACACTCTAAGAAGTCAATAAATACAAATGATGTGAAAAGCTAGGGCACGAGATTGTTTTGTTCTAGGGTTCATGTAGAAGCCCTAAGCCAAATATTATTTTATTCACATTGAATGACATTTTCTATGCATAACTAATGCCATCGTATATTTTGTCCACCATATGATTGCCTAGTTATATGACTTAGGTTGTTCAATGCCTTTAGGTCCTTTGCATGTTTATTGTCTAAGCATTAGGCTTCAATAGGTTCATTTGATCACAATTGAAAATGGAATAAAACACCTATGTCATATGCCTTAGGCCCTTTTACCTCTATGACTTTAGAGCTCCCATTTACATTTGAAGGATAAGCTATAGGTCCACATGCCCTTAGGGATTTTTGTTGTAGATCGAGCAGAGGATAAGCCTCACGGGCTTTTATTTTTGCAAACATATATTATGCCTTGACATATTTTTAGGATTTTTAGAGAAAATCAATATGCCAAATGAAATATAATATACTTGCCAAAGTTAAATTAAGCCTGGTATTCTTATTTTTTCATAAAAATCAAACCTAGGCAAATCAGGAAAATAAAGCTGCAAATCATTGTAAAATGACGTTTTAAAGAAATGTGTCTATAAATTTCTTTAAAATATACATTATTTATGCAGCTAAAACAAACAAAGCAAACAATATCTTGTTTTTTTTAGTTTGCTTTCTTTTAGGCAGATATGGACAAAATCAAGTCTTTATTGGGTAGATAAAGCATTTTTTCTGATGGGACCACCTTGGAGAGCTTTTTTGGCAGTTTGTTTCTTCAATTTGGAGACAATTTGGTGGAATTTTTGATGGCTTTTTTATGGATCTTGAAAATGAATCAGGATGCTATTTTTAGGAGATTTTCCCAGCTTTTCCAGAGAGATCATTTTGCAGACATATATTGGAGAAAGCTAGCACTTTCTAGAAGTTCAGATCATTGTTTCTTCTCTCTTGAGCATAGGTAGAGAATTTGTAGACATTTTTGACTCAGGTTCTATTATATTTTCATGTACTCCTTTCAGTTAATACAACAGAGCATTCCTATTTCACTTTTTTTGCCTTATAGTTACAATATTTATTTGATGCCTCATTGTGATAACAAATATTTTGTCCTTTATCGTGTCTCATTATTGTACAACTATGTGCAAATAATTCATAGGATTTTGGTTGCATGTTGAGTTCAAATTGAGCCTTCATGCAAATTACTTTTGAATTGTATGTTCTAAGTGAAGTTGTGAGAGTTCATGTTTAAGTAGTTGTTTATGAGTGAAAGTATTAAGATAAGTTAGAAATCAGGAACATATTCTATTTAAGTTTGAATTCCATTTCAATTTATCCTCTCACCTTTTCCCTCTGCAAATCATTTAGATTAGAAGAAATCATTAGGAGAACCATCTCACTCTGGAGGTTCACTCCAAGTTTAGGCAACCCATAGGCCTAGGAGTGTTCCCATGTGTCAATAGATAGTTAAGTTGAATAACTTAGCATAGGGTGCATATCTGATTATAATAGTTTTTAGCACACCTGGTAGGATAGATTGGATTATTTTAGTCTAATAGCATGTTCATATATTGTTGATATTTGGTGTGTGTGTGTTACTGATCTCAACCTTTGGAGGTAGAAAATCAAAAACACCTGGCGACTCTGAATCGAAATCTACTCATTTTTATAGATCAAGTATTGGTATGTTTCAAACAACTAAGTTTTATTCTTATTTCTGGCTCTTTATATGAGTAGAAATGACAACTTTTCATAGTCAGTATGAATATCCACCACCATACTATGAAAATGTTGTCCATAGGACTCCATGTCAGCCATATTAGACTAATTATGTTGTTGTTTCTAATCTCATGGTTTTTCAAAATCAGCATGCCCAACATAGTTACCACCCACCCACCCCTGCTCAGCATCCTTACCAGCCATACACAAGTAGCCATAATGTTGGTTTTAGTCCAAATACATAGGATTCTTACCGCATACCCATTCATGCCCAATCTTCCAATCAGCTTCAAAATTCTAAAATTAAGGAGCTTAAAGACATTCTGTTAGACTATAATAAGTGGATAAAGGAGATTAAGAGGCAACTTGAGTATTATAAGTAGCTAGAAGAGATGGATTATCAAGCCTATCTTCATGAGAAAGAGATGGAGGCTCAAAGGAGACAATTTGAGGAGAATCTTGCTCAACGACTAGCTGCAAATGAAGAGCAAATGAGACTTTTGCTCGTAGAAACATAAAGGCACAAAGCCCAAACAACTCATCTCATTCTAAATCAGCCACTCTATGAGACCTTTAGTTCTGACCAAGAGTTGGAGACATGAAGGAAACAGTTTGAAGAGAATCTTGAGAGGGAGGTAGCTATACAAACAAATCTTTTGCTTTCTCGTGCCCAAGTAGCTTGTGTCATTCCAGAACAACTGACTCAAGAAGAGGTGCATAGGTATAAATTTCCAAATTTTAGACAAAATGAGCCTGTTAATGCTAAGATTCTGAGTTTTAAGTAGAATAAAGTCCTTGATTCCTCAAGCCAGCCTCTTAAGCTTAAAATATCAAGTTTCAGAAGCCCTCATCCCTTGCAAGTTGAGGAAAATAATCATATTCAACCTAGTATAGTTATAGATCAGCCCCTTGAGTAACATTTTTTCTCACAAGAAACTCAAGAAGCCCCCCAAGTTTCCCCACTTGAGGAATCTAAGGGTGAATCATTTGATCATAATACCTTACTCTTCATCAAGGAACATAGAAAGGTATGTTGATAACTGAGAGGGGGGGTGAATCAGTTATCCTAATTATTTCTTCTTTCTAAACTTTCTTATTAATCAATGCAGCATTAAATCAAACAAGCAAACATAACCATGAAAATGGAGATACACATGACACAATATTTTTGACGTGGAAACCCTGTTAAGGGAGAAAACCATGGGGTGATTAACCCAAAGATTATTCTCTATTAGAAGAATAAGGAAATACAAAATGGTACTTGCCAATTAGGGCTCACTGCCTGAGCACACTGCTCACAAGGAGGCACACTGCCTACTAAGAGACACACTGTCTACAAAAGAGTGTTATACAATACTTGAACTAATTGGTAGCATCTACAAATGTTGGAGTCCAGTTCCAGTTAGACTCAGTAAACTGATCTACTGCACTTCATCTTTCCTTTTCCCTTAAGCTGCTTTCCTTTCACATACCGGACCTTCCTTACTGCTTCTGCTCTGCTCTTCTGCTTTTATTCGCACATACTTGACAACAACAACTCTCACAACTAAATCCATTGTGTATATATATCTGCACAAGTAATTTCATCACCTTTCTAGTTGGTACCCAGAATAGTCAATCTTTTCACTAATTCTGATCTGTCGGCTGAATCCTTGCACATCAAGTAATGCGGATCAAGTATATGCTTGTATAAATCATTAATCATGTCAGCCAGACATGATTCATGCCTTCATAACCTTTACCACAATCAGTAACTCATCTGGAAAGTAGTCTGATGTTCTGTCAGTCAGTTCTTTCTCTGTTCATACTGTTACTCAAGAATCTGGTACTCAACTATTCATATCTTTTTCTTCATCTATCACCGGAGGCTAAATCCTTGGAATAGACCACTCAAGGTAGTCCTCTTGACTTTCCCAAATCTGCACTTCACCAAGATACTTCCTCTGAGAGATCCGGACCTATCTGTCAGACCTTGCCACATGCTCTGTTCTTGTTTACCAGACCACAACATTCTTCACTCTGACTTCTGGTAGAGACACACCATGTCCTGTGGATGTGTGGGATGAACTTTGTTGCCATTAATGACAACAATCATGAATCCATATAGTGTCTCTTGCCAACAAGGTAAACCCACTGCATTAAACTTTGGAAGTTTACCATTTGAGCAGTAGAAGATCAAACAAGAAAAGATTTCTCCTGAAGAGTCTTTCAATGTTTTCACTAATGATCCTCCTTATTTTGTAAAAGATGATCAACCAGACAAATTGGGTGTGAAGCAAGATGTTGTTGTTGTTTGTGCTACATCCCCAGCTGAATATGATCATAATGCATGTGTAGAGGAAGTTGATTCAAACTTGTCCCTAAATCCTTTGCATTTCAATTCCTTTGATATTTTTTCTAATGCCTTTTATAAGATGAATGAAAGTAGGACACAGAGATTGGAAGGAGAAAGTCTTCAATTGCAAATACAGAATGCCCAAGTTTCATTGGAGGAAGCACCAGATATTAAGAAGGAAGAATCAGCTTCTTTGTTTGATTAGTTACCTAGTTTTGTTGAGCCAGATGAGGAAAGCATGCTCATACTGAGGATTACAATTTCATAATAGCAGGAGGATCCTCAACATTCTAAGAAGTTGCTGAGTGAAGATCATCAATATAATAATAGAATTTAAGATCGAGAGGGAGGGCATCAAGATGGGCTTGTTTTTGAGCCCAATAGGCTTAGTATAGGCTGTCATGAGGTAAAATACATCCCCTTATCATTAGAAAACTAGGATCATTGTACAAATTAGATAATGTTCAAAAGATTGGTGTTGACCCTCAGTTTATAGTTAATTTGTTTGATGAGCTTCCTAACTTTGAGTGTGAAAGTGAAAGTGGCATGGCTATATCAAGTGGTGACCACCACAACAATGAGGACCATCCAGATAATGTGTTGATCCAAGAGCAGATATGTAAAAGAAGCCTTGATTTGAAGGGTATAGAGCTTGAGGAAGATCCGATTCAAGCTGAAATTGAACTTTTCTATTCACATTTGGATGTTATGCTAGCATCTTTGGAGAGGGATTATCTTGAACAACAAAAGCAAGAGGTGGAAGTGGTTGTATTCCTGAATGAGTCACTAGTTAAGGAGCATCCTAACTTAAAGTAGAATCTTGACTAGTTGGAGGAGTTGCCCTTCTATTATACAGAGGAACCTGAAGCTGATGTGCAAATTGATGGCTTGTTACAAGAGGCTTGCTCATTATTTAAACACTTGCCTTCATTCATGGAAGAAGAGATTCCTGTTTCAGAGTGTACCTCCTGGAGAAAAAAATGAGTATGTTAAGCCCAGTCCAACTCTTGATAGCTTTGATGAGCTATTAGCAACCCTGACAGAGGAGGATGGCCCATTGACTATGGAGGAAGAAGCAACATGGCAAGCTTTCATGCAGGGAGAGGGTGATGCTATTATTTCTAATCATTCAAATGACTTCCTCTCTAGTGCAAGGTTCAGGGGGGATGTCTTATTAGATATTTGGTTGGGTTACAATCCAACAAAAAGGAGCAGTCTCATAGTGACACTGATCTGGATCATCAAGGAGGGTATCAAGTTGATCAGTTCATTGAGCAAGTCAAGTGGGTAAGTGACTACATTTTCCTTCTTGGAAAGGTATTGCGGCAATTTGCAAATGATTTGATTTTTCTCCACCCTTTTTGGCTAAGTAACAAGCTTATGGAGTATCATAGATTGCAAAGGAAGGGTAGTTATTTTCTTGAGGAAGTGAATGGTTTTGTTTGATCAGCTTCTCTAGCTAGTTAGAGTAGGATAGAGTTAGTATTTTTAATTAATAAGTGCTTCATGCACATTTAATTTCAGTTATTTTTATTTCCTTAAGTGCTGCTGCACATGTTCTTGGCCACCAGGGCCTTTTAGTTTGCTTTTAGTTCGGTTTAGTTTAGTTTTCTGCTGTTGTTTGGAGTGGTTTACGGTGATGAGTTTCAGTTTTCTGCTGCTGTTTGGAGTGGTTTGCGGTGATGAGTTTCAATTTTTTGAGTTTGAGATGAGTAGAGTATGACTCAATGCCCAATGGATAATTCAAGGTGACTGGTCCTGATGCTTAGCAGGCAAGCATATAATAGAAGTCACCAAAAATGTTACCATTTTTCACCTACAACTCAAATCAACAAAGCTGGTGCATCAAGTTGATTTTAGGATGAAAAGTTTAACATTTGTTTGCTATGATTATTTTTCATAGTTTAAGTTCCGTATGTTTTCTATGATTATTTTTCATAGTTTAAGTTGCGTGAAGATTTCAGTTATGATTGTTATAACATAGGAAAAGGATTCATTTAATCATTCATTGCATTGCAAATTTATGCTTGAGAGATAAGTTGTTTCATTTCATTATAATGATTATTCAATTTTATAGATGAAATACACAAATGGAATAAACATTGCATTGAATGAAAATATAATAGATCAAGACTCCCACACAATCCATGGGAATAGCTAAGTCAATCGATAACAGAGAGTATACTATGCATCTAAAAAAATTGAAGAAATGAAGTAAACATGATAGAGCATATCTATCATTGCCTTTTTAGGATCTTGGTTGAGTTGATTCTTATTGCAGTTGTTGCTTTTCTCTTGACCCTTGATGTACCTGCAGGAGAAGAGAGGTTTTTGTTAGAGCTCAAGATATGGAACACCCCATGAACTTCATTAGACAGAAACATAATACATTGCCTATGATATATTGAATCAAATACAAATAACCATGGCCAAGAGGAACTAAAATGAAACATCATTAAGATTCACTATTTTAATCCAACATGTTTGTTTCCTGTGTAGGTATAGGTGAAGTTATGTTGCCGATTTAGAGACATTTTAGCATGTGGTGAGAAATGGTCTCCCACAAGGGTTGAGCCGAGCATGCTTCCCCTGAATCTTAAGAGGGGATGAGTAAGCATAGTGAGGATGCAGCCATCAAGAACCAAGAGATCATGACAAATAATGCTCATATGAAAAGAGACAGTACATGGAAGTATACAATAGATAGTAGTCAAGCTGCCATAGCAATTAATACATAGTGAAAACAATGCAATGAGATCTAGTTTTTGCTAAGGCTACCCCCCAAACTCATGATATGTATGTTGAGAGAGTATAAACATTTCCAACTATAAGACAAATATCTCATCACCTATAATGGTGAGGTGATTGATATCACAATCATACATGATGAAATATTTGCCAAGTTGGAACCAATGATAAGAGTAGTCATCTTTCACTGTCATGGAAGAGAAATTATCTATGTTGAGATCAAGTAGGTCTTTTATATGATCTCCAATCTTCCAAGAGGTTGCATGACTTTATCATAGAGGTTGGTTCTTCATTGAGGGCAGTCAAGGTTGACTAATGAGAGGCATGTCTGGGCAATGTAAAGACCTTTTAGGTTTGACAGGGAGAAGTTTATAAATGCACAGTGACCATAAACATTAAAGACATCAGGTCTATACAGATCTTCAAGATAATATGACTACCTTGAGAAGTAAAGGAACAACCAAACTGCTATAGGAAGGCATTTAGAGGCTATAGGATAGTCACCTCATTCAGAATCAACATTGTGCCACGTTCATCCAAATGGAACATCACAAATGTATAACGGTTGAACACCATGATACACCTTACCATTGTAAAAGGAATGAGTTTTTAAATGAATGTGTTCATATATAGGAGGGGAGAAAGCAAATGGTATGAATGTTGTCATTGCAAAGTACATGTGGAGAAACAAAAAAATGAACTGAACTATAATCTTTTATCTCCTCAAGTATCATTTTTGCAAAAATAGAAAGTAAATATAAATGAAGAAATGTTCATAGGTCACCATTGACAGCCATGGCTTTGTTTTCAGATGGATCAGGTATATCAATGAGCTTCTGAGCAGGGAACAATCAACAAATGTTAAAAGAAGTATTATTGCATACAAAAGACAACAATACCCAAAATGAAGGAAGTTTTTCATTTTGTAAATCTTGCATTATGTTATCCTTGATCAAGCTCTCTTTATATAGAAAGGATAGTCAAGTTGATGCAGTTCCTAGTGGTACTAAAAAATATCTATGTTACAGTGGAGTGAAAAGAGTTACGGCCATTCAAAATGGTATGAATGAGAATACATTAAAATAGTACAATAAACTAGAAAAATAAGAGTGTATGCTCAAGTGTATATAGAGATCAGTGCCAAGTGCCATATCCATCAAGGAAACATATGAGTGTATAACTGTATGAGTGAAAACATGGGTATACTCTTTACCATTGCAAAAGGATGGATTGTCAGCATTTAAATTCATCTACAGGAGGTGCAGTTCTAGAAGATAATGCCAAAACACAGTCATAAGGCAAATGTTATGATAAGCATTCCATACATTTTCATCTCAAACTATGGTCATCAAATGGAAGACATCTTTTCTTTCATAGTAAAGTTAAACGCACATGGGTTTTTTGAACTAGATATCAGATACGGAACAGATAAAAGCTTTCAACTATGTAGAAAGTCAAATGCTCATAAATACAAGTAGCTACATCTTGGTA
This sequence comes from Cunninghamia lanceolata, assembly GCA_027924645.1. NCBI lineage: Eukaryota > Viridiplantae > Streptophyta > Pinopsida > Cupressales > Cupressaceae > Cunninghamia > Cunninghamia lanceolata. Next base: position 14,328,330 of record BSBN01000112.1, on the reverse strand, counting down.
TAGTTTAAATCTTCATGGAAATGTTGCTAGTGGAACAGAGATGAATGAAACTCATTTTTATGATCATGGAAGTCACAGCTAGACTGTAAGTATCTCTCATAGCAATATGAACTCATTGGGGTTACAAATTCCATCATAGATATTGGAGAAATCTAAACATTTTGAATTCATAAGAAGGAGATAAACATAGGAAGAATGAAGATATATGGCCGTGGCCTGCAAAAATAAAGGAGTTGTAGAGATCAAATAATGAACTTACCTTAGGTTTTTGCTATACACAAGATGCATTCAGAACCAAAAGTGGAGCCTCAGAGACATAGACATGATGACCCAAGTACAGGGAAGAAATAACAAAGAAACAAAGATTAAATAAATGTAGAGAAATACAACATAGTCGTGGCCTGATAAACCAAGATTTGCCTTCGAAATAAGAGAAAAAGAATCGAACATATAACATAGAAGTTTACCTTTTATTTCTAGAGAGGAGTCATCTTAATCCATAAATAAATGCCTCAAAAATGATCTTTGTTATCCAAAACCCCATCCATGGTGGTGGCTAGATGCAGAGCACACTCTCAGAAGTCAAAAAATACAATTAATGTGAAAAGCTAGGGCATAGGATTGTTTTCATCTAGGGTTCACGTAGAAGCCCTAAGCCAAATATGACTTTAATCACATTGAATGACATTTTCTATGTATAACTAATCCCATTGTGGTATTTTGTTCACCATATGAGTGCCTAGTTATATGACTTAGGTTGTTCAATGCCTTTAGGTCCTTTGCATGTTTATTGTCTAAGCATTAGGCTTCAATAGGTTCATTTGATAACCATTGAAAATGGAATAAAAAACCTGTGTCATATGCCTTAGACCCTTTTGCCTTTATGACTTTAGAGCTCCCATTTACATTTGAAGGATAAGCTACAAGTCCACATACCCTTAGGGAATTTTTTTTGTAGATCGAGTGGAGGATAAGCCTGACGAGCTTTTATTTTGGCACATATATTATGCCTTGACACATTTTCAGGATTTTTATAGAAAATAGATATGCCAAACAAAATGTAATATACTTGCAAAGTTAAATTAAGCCTTGTATTCTTATTTTTGGAAACAAATCAACTCTAGGAAAATTATGAAAATAAAGCTGTGAATCATTGTAAAATGATATTTTAAAGCAATGTGTCTATAAATTACTTTAAAATATACTTTATTTATGCAGTTAAAATAAGTAAAGCAAACAATATCTTGTTTTTTTTAAGTGTCCATAGGTGTGGGTTTTGGGCCATGAGGCCATGTTGGATGCCCATCTTAATGTGGAGCCATTTTTGCCTTGTATTTGTTATATAAACAGGTGCTTTGGAGAGGAGATGTGTTATATGATTGGAAGGTACTATTATGCTGCCAGTTTGTCTCTAGATATGAGTGTCAAAGATTGCTAAGAACTTGCATTTCAAGTGTATTGTAAACCATTTTAGTTTTGATAATACATTGTGCAGGTTTTGGAGTGTGGGATTTTTCACCCAATAAGGGTTTTCTCCACGTATAGCTTGTGTTTCTCTCTTCTGTCTCATTTCTGTCTATATGTGTATTGTTCCAATATCTCCATTGTTGTTGTTAACATTCTATAACTGTAAAGATCAAATTGAATTTGCACTCTTCTCTCCTCTTTAGATTAGTGTAGGAAGTGATTTCTACACACCTAGCTTCCTTTCCGTTGGTATTAGAGCCTGGCTAGTTTTGGTTCTAGCTACTGGGTAGGGGTTTTTTGAGCTAATTTTAGTTGAGTGAGAGTCTATGAAGAGTATTCTATATCTTTTTGTAGGAAGGACATGGAAACCACACCCAAAAGAGTAGAGGTGGAGAAGTTCAATGGCACAAATTTTGAGTTGTGGAAACTCAAGATGGAAGACCTACTTGTTGATTCTGACCTATGGGAAACTATTGATGGAATAAAACCTACGACAATGTCATAAGCTGATTGGGACCTCAAAGATCAGAAGGCTAAGGGTCTCATAAGACTCTATCTAGCTGACTCTATCCTGTTGAATGTCCATGAGGAGAAGACTGCTAAAGAACTTTGGAAGAAGCTGGGATCTATTTATCAGGCCAAGTCCCTAGTGAACAAGCTCTTTCTGAAAAAGAAGTTGTTTGCTGTAAAGATGGAAGATGGAGGATCTATTATAGACCATTTAAATGCTTTTAACATGATTGTTGCACAATTGACATCTGTGGGTGTGAAAATGGAGGAGGATCGATGTATGACCCTTCTTTGTTCTTTGCCAGATTCATGGGACCATCTTGTCATGGCTATCAAAAGCACTAGAACCACCTTCATGATGGATGAAGTAGTATCTTTGCTATTATCTGAAGAAATGTAGAGAAAGACATCTGAGTAAGCTAAAGAAGCTCTTGCAGTTCGTGGAAGACCCAAAGAGAAAGGGAAGAAGAAGGACAAGAAAGGTGAAAAGGGCAAATCCAAATACTGTAGGAGATCCAAATCTCCTAGAAAGTCCAAGGCTCTCTATTGGAACTATGGAAAAACTGGGCATTTATGAAAGGAATGCAAAGAGGAGAAGAAAAAGAAGAAGAATAATGCTCCTGATTCAGATTCTGACAAGTCACAAGATGATGGTCATGCCTTCATCACAACACTAGCCACCCATGCATCTGATGATGTGTGGTTGTTAGATTCTAGTGCATTGTTCCACATGACCTTGCATCAAAGCTGGTTCACGAAGTATGAGGAGTTTGATGGTGGAAGAGTGTACCTAGGTGACGATTATCATCTGAAGATTGTTGGTCATGGAAGAGTCTCAATCTGATTCCCTGATGGATGAGTAAAGGGGATCACTGGGGTTATGCACATCCTAGGCCTGCAATAGAACCTGCTTTCTGTATGTATGTTGAATGATGTGGGTGTGCAAGTTGTCTTTTTGAAGCATGGATGCAAGATGACTAGAGGATATATGGTGCTTGCAAAGGGTACTTAGAGAGGTACTCTATTTCAATTGGAGGCATGCGCTTCATAGTGGAATAGTTCTTCTAACTCAAAAAAAAGAGCTGCAGCCACTTCATCCCCACCATCTGAACGAGCAGTGAAGAAATTTGTTGTAGCACATTCTAATGGTAGTGCACATGCTTTGGAAGTTAAACTTCCTACTGAAAAGACTATGGTATGGCATTTGAGATATGGCCACATTGGTGAGAAGGGTCTGCGTACCCTAAAAAATAAAAACCTTGTTGAGGGGTTAAATGATTGTAATCTCGAGTTTGACTTTTGTAAACATTGCATTTATGGAGAGAAAAACTGTGTTCAGTTTTACTCTAGTTCTCACAAGTCTTCTGTGTATTAGATCTTATTCATTGTGATGTGTTTGGTCCTATTAATGTTCCTTCAATTTCCAAATCTGTATATTTTATATCTTTCATAGATGATTATAGTAGAAGGACATGGGTTTATTGTATTTGAAGGAAGATTGAAGTCTTTAGTCAGTTTAAAGAGTTTAAAGCCTTTGCTAAAAATTAGACTAGTAAAAAGATTAAGTGTTTGAGAACTGATAACGGTAGTGAGTTTTGTTTGGTAGAGTTCAATAAGTTCTGTAAGGAGCAAGGAATTGAAAGAAATAAGACAACTCCATACACCACGCAGTAAAATGGAGTTGTAGAGAGGCTGAACATGACACTAATGGAGAAGGCTAGGAGTATGCTTAGTGGAGCAAGCCTCGAACAAAATTTTTGTGCTAAAGCTGTAGCCACTACTTTCTATCTGGTAAATAGATCTCCTACATTAGCACTTGTTGGTAAAACACCTATGGAGGTGTGGTCTGGTAAGAAGCCTTCAGTTAGACATCTTTGTATTTTTGGTTGTGAGCCATATGCACATGTGCCTAGGGATAAATGGTATAAATTGGAAAATAAAGTTGTTAAGTGTATCTTCATTGGCTATGGTGTCGGTGTGAAAGGATACAAGCTTTGGGATCTTGTGGCTAAAAAAATGTTGTATAGCAGAAGTGTTATCTTCAGAGATATAACACCTTCTTCCATTGTTCTAAAACTAGAACAGATAGAAAAGAAAGAGGATGTGGTTCATCTTCTTTCTACCCCTAAGAAGATTGAACTGACAGACCCTGTGAGACCTGAGACCTGATGATGAGGAGAGCTGTAGAAGCTCTGAAAGCTTAGAAGAAGAAGCAAAACCTCAACCTTAGCCATTGAGGAGGTCTACACAAATGAGAAAGCAACCTGATAGGTTTGGTTATTCAATACTTGATTCTAGTTGTACTTTTTCTTTACTTACAAACAATGATGAGCCTAGAACTGTGAAAGAGGCTATGGGCATGAAAGATGCAAGTTCCTAGAAGGAGGCCATATAAGATGAGATGGATTCTTTGGAAAAGAATAAAACATGGGACTTGGTGCCTTTTCCTATTGGACGGAAGCGCATTGGATGCAAATGGGTGTTCTAGAAGAAATTCGGTGCAGATGGCAATGTTGAAAAGTACAAGGGTTGATTGGTTATGAAGGGTATTCACAAGTGGAGGGAATTGATTATGGTGAATTTTTCTCTCCTGTTGCAAAGCTAACATCTATTTAGTTCCTATTATCTCTTGTAGCTACTTATGACTTAGAGGTGAGTAGATGGATGTGAAGACAACTCTCCTTCATGGTGATTTAGAGGAAGAGATTTACATGTCACAGCTAGAGCATTACATAGAGAAAGGTAAAGAAAATTTGGTTTGCAAGTTAAAGAAGTCTTTGTATGGTTTGAAGCAGTCTCCTAGGATGTGGTATTTGAAATTTGATGCCTTTGTGTTGTCAATTGGATATCTTAGATCAAAATCATATCATTGTGTATATTACAAATTTGACAATGATTGCATTCTCATTATTGCATTGTATGTTGATGACATGTTGATTGGGAATGGTAAGAATATGATTTATGATTTGAAGTCTTAGTTGTCAGCACAGTTTGAGATGAAAAATCTAGGGGTAGCCAAGTACATTCTGGGAATGGAAATTAGAAGAGACAGAGATAATAGAAAACTTTGGTTAAGCCAGAGTAAGTATTTGAACACTGTGTTGGATAGGTTTAGCATGGCAGATTGTAGACCATTGTGTGGTCCTATTTCATTGGGGACAAAGTTGTCTATTAATGATTCTCCAAAATCTCCTAGTGAGGTGGAGGATATGAGCAAAGTACCTTATGCTAGTGCTGTTGGTAGTTTGTTGTATGCCATGGTTTGCATAAGACTAGACATTGTCCAAGTAGTGGGAGTCCTTAGTCGATTTATGGCTAATCCTTGATGGGTACATTGGGATGCAGTTAAGCGAGTGTTCAGATATTTGAGGGGTATTTCTAAGTATTCCATATGCTATCATGGTAATGCTACAGGACCTCCACATTCAGTTTGTATTCATGGATTTGTGGATTCTAATTGGGTGGCAGGTGACATTGATAACAGGAGATCCACCAGTGCCTATGTGTTCACTATGTTTGGTGGTGCAATTAGTTAGATGAGTAAGAGAAAACATGTGGTTGCTTTGTCCATGATAGAAGTTGAGTACATGACAGCAACTCATGCTTGGAAGGAAGCCATTTGTCTTAAGAGATTGTGTTCAGATATTGGTGTTGATTTATGACATATTATGATTTGTTGTGACAGCTAGAGTGCGATTTGCCTTACGAAGAATCCAACTTTCCATGCCAGAACAAAGCATATTGGTGTACAGTTTCACTTCATGCAAGACATTGTAGAGGATGGGAAGGTAAATTTGGACAAGGTAGATACTTTCAAAAATGTTGCAGATGCATTGACGAAGCCAGTAAGCATAGAGAAGTTTAGATGGTGTTCGGAGTCTATGGCCCTCTCGGTCTATCGTAGTTAAATCCTTATTTTCTATTGGATCTCACAAGGTGTTGGACAAGTGGGAGAATGTTGGGAATTAAGGTGTCTCAACCTTGGTAATTCCTTATATTATTTCATTGTATTTATTTATTTATTGCCTATTGTCTAATAGGATGCAAATCCTATGTTGTCATATTGTGGGAGTTGGCATGGTGATGTGTCATCCTACATGGCATATGACCACATGTAAATTTGTCCTCACATGAGCAGATAGGCATCCCACTTAGTGGTAGGAATATTTTTCCATGTGTCGGTATCTTGGAATGTGTGTAAGGGAATATTGACCAGAACGGTCATGACAGATTCCTATGACAAAGTTATGACATGTAAGAGTCAGAAATAGAAGATCCTATGACAGGTATGGACATGCGTCGAGAAGCATCTTTGAAAAAGGCATCTTTGGGTACCCCAAGGTGGACTATGACATGTTGTAAGAGAATATGTTATCTATAGCATGTGTATGAGAGATTCTCTTATAGCTATAAGTTATGACAACTATGACAGAATCTATGATGGTTGTAAGAGTCATAAGAGCATCTGTCATAGCCCATTTTGGAAATAGGTGACCTCCTTTAGATGGGGTGAATTTACAAGTGTCAGGAGCATCCTACAGTGTTGGACAAGTGTCCATAGGTGTGGATTTTGGGCCATGAGGCAATGTTGGATGCCCATCTCAATGCGGAGCCATTTTTGCCTTGTATTTGTTATATAAACATGTGCTTTGGAGAGGAGATACGTTATGTGATTGATAGGTACTATAATGCTGCCAGTTTGTCTCTAGATACGAGTGTCGAAGACTCCTAAGAACTTGCATTGCAAGTGTATTGTAAACCATTTTAGTTTTGATAATACATTGTGTAGTTTTTGGAGTGTAGGGTTTTTCACCCGATAAGGGTTTTCCGCACGTATATCTTGTGTCTCTCTCTTTTGTCTCATTTTTGTGTGTATATGTATTGCTGCAATATCTCCATTGTTGTTGTTAACATTCTATAACTGTAAAGATCAAATTTAATTTGTACTCTTATCTCCTCTTTAGATTAGTGTAGGAAGTAATTTTTGTAAACCTAGGTTCCTTTCAAAAATTGAGTCTTTATTGGGCAGATAAAGCATTTTTTCTGGTGGGACCACCTTGGAGGGCTCTTTGATAGTTTGTTTCTTTATTTTGGAGATAGATTGGTGGAATTTTTGAAGGCTTTTTTATGGAGCTAAAAAATGAATCAGGATTCTATTTTTAGGAGCTTTTTCCCAGATTTTCTAGAGAGATCATTTTGCAGGCATATATTGGAGAAAGCTAACACTTTCTAGAAGTTTAGATCATTGTTTCTTCTCTCTTTAGCATAGGTAGAGAGTTTGTAGACATTTTTGACTCATTTTTTTATCAGATTTTCATGTACTCCTTTCAGTTAATACAACAGAGCATTCCTATTTCACTTATTTTGCCTCATAGTTACAGTATTGATTTGATGCCTCATTGTGATAACAAATATTTTGTCCTTTGTTGTGTCTCATTATTGTAGAACTATGTGCAAATAATTCAAAGGATTCTAGTTGCATGTTGAGTTCAAATTGAGTCTTCATGCAAATTACTTTTGAATTGTATGTTATAAGTGAAGTTGTGAGAGTTCATATTTAAGGAGCTGTTTGTGAGTGAAAGTATCGAGATAAGTTAGAAATTAGGAACATATTCTATTTAAGTTGGAATTCCATTTATGTTTATCCTCTCACCTTTTCCCTATACAAATCATTTAGATTAGAAGAAATCATTAGGAGAACCAGCTCACTCTAGAGGTTCACTCCAAGTTTAGGCAACCCACAGGCCTGGGAGTGTTCCCATGTGTCAATAGATAGTTAAGTTGAATAAATTAGCATAGGTTGCATATCTAATTGATCACAATAACATCATAGGAGCCTAGGGGGGTTACAAACAAATTCACCTAAGTTGAAAAACTAAAAAGATCAATCTTGGCTTCAAACAGGTATTTAACTACCTAATCTTTAGTCTAGTTAGCATATTCAACTGACCAGGGTTTAGCCATATATCCAACTTTTATAGAAAATTTATTCAATACTCTTGGAGAAATTAAACTTTTAGCTTCTCCAATATTAATTAAAATAGAAATAGGAACTCCAAACAAAGTACCTATCATCTCGATGGGAGCAATCTGGTACTCTGCCTAACAATTGTCCAATGGTGCATGGATTCTCTATTGAAAAGATGCTTGTTGGGTAGGTACTGTGTTACTACATTATTGAACTCCTTGGTTCTTTGTTGGACATTGATTTGCTAATGATCTAGACCACAAGCGAAACATGATTCCCTAGGAGGTCCTCACTTTTCAGCAAGATTGCTTGTATCATTGTTCCAGAAATTCCTATTGTTTTTCTTCTCATTTCTAGATCCATTCTTGTTATTTTAGAAGCCCTTGTCACTTCTCTTATTCACATCTTGTTTATCACTCCTTTCCTTGAAAGGTTACGAAGCTGGTGACTTATTAAACCTCTTGTGATTCTTCTCACGATATGCAAAAATTGACTTTAGTTTTTGCTCTTGGTTGATTGCCTTCTCAAAAGCTTGGTCCATAATGGTAGGACCATGCACATCTACTTCTTCACCCATCTAGGCATTCATACCCATGATGAATTTTTTGATCTGAAACCTTTCACCCTTCGGATATTGTGGCACATACTTTAGGAGACTGTGAACTTTTCCCAATATTAAACGACTAACATTTCTCCTTCTCGTAGGTTCTAAAAATCTATTATCATTTGGTCAAAGAAAAGTAATGGTAACCATCTCTGTTGAAATATAACCACAAACTAATCCCAGGTTAATTTCAGAGAACATAGCCCTAGTTCCATTTTCTTATTCATCCACTACGTGGAGGCTTCACCTGCTAGCTGATAGGCACCCCAAACTATCTTGGTTATCTCAGAGTAGTTTTTGATCTCAAAATACTTTTCCATTTCTGTTAACCAAGCTTTTGTAGCATCACCAATTATTGTTCATCAAACTTGGGTGGCGTTACTTTCTTCATATCTCGTGACAGTTCTAAGGCAAATCTATTTCTCCTTTCTTCTTGAGACTTAGTCTTATCAACATCTTGCCTTAAACATTTACTATGAGAACTGGGATCACATACATAATTATCATCCCCTACATGTGAGTCCTCTTTTTCTCCTTTGGGTCTACCTTGACCCCACCCTTCCTATTCCAAGTTTCCAAGCATATCCTTGGTTTTATTTAGCATGGTCAATATCTGATCCAGCTTATCATTAGATTTCCAAAAGGATTCAACTCTCCCTGACTATCTCCAAGATTTGTTCAAGTTTGAACCATGATGATACTCTATATCACACATGATATTCGTATTAAGTTATAGATTAGAATTTAGAAATAATGCATCTCATTAATTCAAAATTCATCATAAAATCTATTCACAAAACTCAAATTTGCGTAAAACAAACTCATCTTTATTATAGTTTATTTTGGTTATAAATACATCCTTATTTAGATAGATAACACAACAAGACTACATGTTACTATTGGTTAAAGGACATTTCTCAGGTTCGTCTTCCCCATATAAATCCATTAAAACAAAATTAGAGGGTGGATGTACATGCAGGTACTCCTCCAACACCTCTTTTCTAAATTAGGGGCATTATGACCACACCCAAATGACATGTCATGTCTAGAAAATAGTTTACTCAGTTTAGCTACATGAGTAGGAACAATGGGTTTCTTACCCAGTTTGTTGCATTGTTTATTTTCTTGTCGAATACACTTAAGAGCATCAACCAAAGTTTTAGAGTCTCCCAACCATGCACCCTCAACATAGTTTATATGTTCTTGGAGTTTTACCTCCTCAGTTGGTTCTTTTTTAACCACTATCTTTGGTAAGTTTTGGAGAATAAACTTCTTGGTAGTATTCTTGGTTCTTCTCCACGCCATTCTGGCATAAAACCAATTTTCAAACATTAGCTAATCTGCTAAATGTTTACAAGTTTCTCGTAGTGACCTCCTAGGTCCATGTGTTGAACCTAGTAGCTCTGATAACATATGTAACATACTATCTCATACAACTTGGAATTACTCACAAAATTTACTAAGAAAGTAAATCAACATGTTTAAACACAATTTATTTTTTTACATTTGCATAATCTCATAGAATTAAATGCATATCTTTTCTGAATATTTTTGAACCTTGAAATTACAATATATTCAAAGATAAAATCATACTGAAATCATTTCTCTATACAATAAAAAATAATTTGTACTTGACAATATGAATAATTTTGCATAAATATGAAAATCATAAGTCATATCACAAAGTTTACTACATCTAGAATCTTGGTATCTATCTCACAAAGTCTTAGAAAGTCTTCTTCTACATAGGAAGAGTATCATATGAGTGCTTTTCCTCCAATCATAGACCGATGGTCCCCCGCTCATATTCCATATGGAAGTGGCCCTAACCTTCATGAAGAGTATAGATATTAGGAACCAATTGGTTTCTATCTAAGTTCTAGTGTTGTGTCCTATGTAACTCAATTAACCATAGAACTCTAGACAATCTTCTAGCTAAGTATGATCATTCTCATAGGTCACGCAATCTAGACACGATGAACCGAATGATGCATGCAGAGAAAAATGCATCGATTTGGACAAAGTTTGTCTATAATTAGATGTTTAAAATAAATGTAGCCATGTATTCACACACCTCTAACTCAAATTGGAAACTAGCTCATCCTACAGTTTGAGGGCTGATGCAAGAAGTTGCATCCATAAAAAACTCAAAAAGTGGAAGTGTTTTTGATGTTTTTCAGAATTTGTCACACTTGGACTAAAAATTTGAAGCACTTACACAATGAATCTTGAAAAAAATCAATAATATAAGATTTAGTATTTTGAATCTAGTTTCCAAATTTGTAATTTATTCGAAAACCCAGATGACAAAAATTCAATTTTGATAGGTTTTTTTATAAAACCCACTTTTTAAAAGTCATTTTTTTACCATACCATGCACGTGTACGGACACCACTTTTTGGCCTAAATGAAAGTATTTTTCTAATTGCTTTTGGGAAAAGATACCTAACAACATAAATATTGATGAGGATAGTTTCTTGTAAATTTTTTCTAAATATTTTTTTATTGAGTTTTTATTGGCCCTGCTTGCTATTTTTAAAAATCAACATGTATGAACATAATAATTGGACCTAAACTAAACAATTTTTGAATTTTTTTCATTGTGTAGAGAATTGTCTAAAGATTGATGTCATATAATCATTTTTACAAAAAATCAACCAAAATAAAGTTATTAAAAAATTAAAAAAACTTGATATTTCAAGTTTATGGAACATTTTACTTAGAAATTAATTAAAAAATATCAAACATAAACCAATCTTAACAAAACTTATATATTTGGAAACTAGACATTGTGTTCTATAATGGGTTTTAATTTCATAGATTAATTCATAAAAAACATCCATCAACTATATTGTCATAGTTTGACATTTCTCTTGAACCTGCCTTAGTTTTTTAGTTGCAGGTCAAAAGTGAAGGGTCGGGTTGCCAAGCCTTTCTCGAGCCTCAAAATTTGAAAAACACGTACACGTTATAAAACTCATACACATTATTAAAACTAAACATGTAGGCATTATATAATGCGTACGCATTATGTATTTACCATTTGAATACCTTTAAGAAATGCATATGTGTTTCTTGTTATATAATGCATATGCATTTTATAACACGTATGCATTTTAGGCTTGGCTACCTGTAACTAAGTGCGTACCCATTTTTTCAATAACAGATATGCATTTTTTGTGATATTTTTTTTTGGCCGAAACTTCCCCTCTTCGTGGACCCAACTTCTTACTTTTACCCTTGACTTGCTTGACTAGTAACTCTAGACATGAATTGTCTTGTCTAAATTCAAATCCTAGTGAATCTAACTTAGAATTAATCCTTAATCTAGGATAAATACATAATATAATGATTTAGGTGAATTTAACCTTTTAGAGAATCCCTCGTTGCATACTTGTAAATACCAAGGTCTATGACTTCCTATCATTCTACTCAATGAACCAAAGATTGAGCACTCTTGTTCTAGATATCAATTTTCTAACTCTAGAAAGAAATAATTTATTTATCATAAGTGCTTCATAGACTCTTCTTAAATTATACTTGTCTTGATCTATGGTTTCTCAACTATTCAATGTCGACCATAATAAGCAATAGACTAATTTGATGTTATAATCGATTTAAGAGTTTTCAAGTTTCCTAAACCCTTATAGGTTGAGTCTAGGGTTTTAACCTCTCTAACCCAATACATTTCAAAATAGAAAATACTCTTGTTTTCCTAAAAGTAATATTTTATAATAATATAACATGAATATGATTACCTCTAGTCTTCTGTTGACCACTTGGGCATTGTTTGAATTCACATTTCTCATATCATGTATAGACATAAAACACAAGGTCTATCCTCATTCATATAAGGTCTTAATGAATACTATCATTATCATAAGTACTCTTCACTAAGTTTAATGTTTCAACCTAGATAGGTTTGAGTGTGCAATAATAATATTTTTGACCTCTTAGTCTTCTTAAATTCACCAACTTTTGATATAGGGTAAGTTATTAATTTGTGTTTAACATCCTATGTTTATCATGGTAATGCTTATCATTATTTGTGTAATACATATGTGATAATATATTGCTATACTAGGTGTTTTCAATGATACCAATATCATTTCTATATATTCTAAAATAAGTTTATATCTATCACAAAATCTTTTGATAGTAAACAATAAAACGTATACATATAAATCATTGTGAAATGTAAGTCTACGCCCATCTAAATTTTATACAATCTTACTCCTCACAACTCCTAGGTTTATAACAGAGTTCTCATGAAGTTTAGTCTTTGTACTTTATATTATTCTTTCTCCACATTTATATTTTATCTTTCTACTCATATTTGGTCTTTTGATAGCTAATTGAAAACTATGTTTGCTCAAGTGTATAAATAGGAATGTGACAAATTTCTACAGAGACAAATTCTTTGAATAAACAAAGTTATTCAAAACCATATTACATAATTCAATGTCTATCAAAATGACAAAGTTTACAAAATAATAACTCTATGAGTTTGATGATACAACAATAGCATGAGAAAGTCATCATCCACAATTTTCTTGATGTAACTATAACATTATGAACTATTTATACTTTGTGGTTTTAAACTACTGAATCAATGACATTAATATTGTCTCTTTGTTTCAAAGATTTGAACTTTATTATCTCTACTTTGTGTACTCTATATACTTAGCTCTAAGAAAACACATCTCTGTATATATTCATACAAAAATGGAATACTGCAGTTTAAGAATAGAAATAGTTGTTTATAAAAGACATCCTTACCTCCAAACATCGATGGTTTCCAAAGCCTAAGCAAGTTCTTACTATCTCCTTGCTACCTGAGATTAACTTAACACCTTCTTCTTTGTTTCTATCTCTTTCCCCCATGGTTTCTATATGAGAATGAAATTCTCTATATTCTAACAAAGCTCTCTGTGTTCTAATAGAGCTCTCTGTGTTCTAATAGCACTCTCTGTGTTCTAACAGAGCTCTTTGTCTTCTAATAGCACTCTCTGTGTTCTAATAGAGCTCTCTATTCTACTCAGTCCTACACTTCCCTACTACTTCTTTCACTACTTTATTTTCACTACCAATTCCTTATTCCAAAACTATGTGATCTCACTCTCTTCCCTATCTTTGATTCCTCCACAATAATATAGCCTTTTCAAGGCTTTAATCTCCCTTAGCCATGGAGATCCTTCCTGAATTCAAGCATATAAACACTCTCTTTGGTGGTATACAGATTGATGGTGGAGTAAATGGTCATTAAGACCACTCCTAAAGTGATCAAAAGCTCCTCCATTTTTTTTAAAACTGTCGTGGAGTAACAAAATCAAGCAAACCCATAACTAACATGAAGTGGTTTGCATTTAATTTGCAACTATACCACGTTCCATTAAGAAGTACATCGACAATAAAAAAATAGGTTTACACTAATAATTCATATTAAATAGATATTTATTGTTATCAATGAAGATTACACCAGTGATGCAAAGTTGTGAGGCTCAGCAATCCTGTGTAACATGGGAATACCTTCAGATTGTGGGTGCCCTATGATGAAGGTAGACCTCTAGATTGTGGGTTGGTTCCCTTATGATTGATCTAATGGTAAACTAACTTTGCAGGAAAAACGATAGAGAGAATTACAATGGAACAATAAACTGACTTTGAAAATGTGGTGATGCACCTATATGATGATAAGACTTGTAGAGTAATTCACATCTATTCTCAAAGACACTGGTTACACAAATTAGAAATTATGATTTAATAACAAAAGTGTTTCTAAAGGAGGCCAATTATTTTGTTTTTTCAAGATGAAAATAAATTTTCACAGTTTTTAAGGCCAAAATGGAACAAGCACAACTTGAGACCTGTAATGGATGCACAATAATGAATGAGACAAATTTAATGGTGTTAATGGTTAAAACACAATAATTTCATCAAATAATTCATAAAGGCACTTGCATATTTTTGAAAAGGCAAATTTTGGTATTCTAAATGAAAAATAGAAGGAAAGGGCACTGCGTAAGACAAAAAATATGAACCTATAACCTGCTGTACTGTATAGATCTGAAAATGAGTTACAAAACACTCCTCTTCTCTACAATGTGAGAGAAAAAAGAAGGCAAGAACTCTGAAAAAACATAAGTTTTTCCTCCTTTATACAAAAGAAAATCTCAAGTGCATGAAAAAATCCCTCCAGTTAAACTGCATTCTAGAAATATCTCCTCCCAGTTGATTCACGAGAAAAAGATAAGAGCGTTGAAATGAGGCATCATAACTGATCCAAATAGAGAAAAAATAGCTCCAAACTACCTCTCACATCCTGTTTGACCATGTGGAACTCCAAACACCTCCTAATTTGACAAAAAATTAAGTACAAAGGCTTCAAAATATCTCAGTTAAATCTACAACCTGATTTTACATGATTTTGGAGATGAAGAAAACAATGTGAACAAATAATAAAGCAATCATCATGATTTACTTTACTATTTGTTATGAACTTGTCTATTCTTGATTTTTTACAATTTTCTAACAAATAATAAAGTAATTTATAATTTATTACTTTATTATTTGTTTACATTTGTACATTGGTTTCCAAATCATGATAAACTAAGGAGATTCTAATTAGTTTTCCACTTTCTTTTATTCTCCTTATGTCTCCCTTTCCTCCTTTTCAGAGAAATATAAAAGTCTTCATGATGCATAAGTCAAATGTCAAAATGTCTCAAGGCTTTAATAGTTTACATCTATTATCAACCCTAACCACATTTTCCTTCCTAATGTCTACAGTGGACCAAAAAAAATCCTTAAAAAAGGTTTTGAAACTCCATTATACTTTTGTATTTCTCACGGCCTTCCTAATTTTCTCCTAGGCATTCAACACTTGAAAGGTTTTGACCATAGGCCCCTTATATTTGCAAGGATTTTTTTCTTTAAACGTAAAGTAAAAAAACAACCATCATAAACTCACGGCTAGGACTTGGATTAAAGAAAAAATTCTCAAACCCTAAAATGTTTCATTCTCCTTTATCTCTTCCCACTAACCTATTCTATCACGTTGCCATGAGAGGGTCGAGGGTTTGCTGCAGCATCTCAAGAGTTCCTGCCGACTGAAAGGTCTTCTTCCAGTTGTTTGGTAAGTAATGCCTTTCCAAGCTCATTTCTCTTTGCTCAGTTTGCTCTATATCATGCTATTATGGTGGAAAATCATGAAGGAATCTCTCCTTCTACTTTGTATTTTCAATGGCATAAAAAGAAAAAAAATACGTCTCTACTTCTCTTTCCTTCTAATCTTTACAAAGGTTATAAATGTTTTGAAATGAGAACTTTGAAGCTTTCTTGGCATGGGTTTCCTCTATATATTTGCTTTTGTTCATTTGACAGTTTCTGGGACTATTTCTTACCAATATGATTGTTATCATTCCTCACATTGGACTGAAATAGTTTCCTCTATATATTTTCTTTTATTCATTTTGACGTATGAGGAATTGGAGGTAAAGGCTGGTTGAAATCTCCTACATTCTCCTCCTTCTGACCAAACTGCCTATATGTGTATGACAAGAGTAGCTCACTGGTTGGCAACACTATTCTTGATATAGAAGACCTAAAGAGTCTTGCCATATTTGACTTTGATTGTGAAGGCGAATTCACATTCCCATTCAGAGTTGATGTTGGATTCTGAAACAAATTTATCATCTCAATTTTAGCCTCCAAGTTTTTGCGACCGAGGGATAGTCCAAACTAGATTTGTTCATTTGGTGGATTTAAACCTCATCTATTATAGATCTCCTTAGTAATGTTTTCCTACTCTGAAGCTCTTGATGGAGGGTTTTCTATTGTTGGAAACAAGGTAGATAACTGAGAGGGGGGGGGTGAATCAGTTATCGTTAATTTTAATTTCTTTTCTTATCTCAATATTCAATGATATATCAAAACATGAAAGCATAAGCAACCATAAGAATAGAAGTGAAATTAACATACACAACACAAGTATTTTTAGGTGGAAACCGTGTAAGGGAAAAACCATGGGTTGACTAACCGAATATTGTATTCTCTATTAAAAGAATAAAAGAGTACAAAATGGCACTTGCCAATTAGGTCTCACTGCCTGAGTACACTGCTCACAAGAGGCCCACTGCCTACAAGAGACTCACTATCTAAAAATGCTTATAGATGATACCAAGGTGTTTGAACTTATGAACAACATCCATACATGCAAGAATTCAGTTCCGGTTAGGCACTATATACTGATCTGGTACATTTCATTCTTCCTCCACTTAATATCACTCTTCAGTCATATTTTGGATTCAGACCTTTGTTTTCACACTTCTTCCTATATTTTCTTCCACTTCTCCATGCACATATCTCTCCCACAAGATTGAATCCATCGAGTATATATATCTGCATCAAGGATTTCCAACAACTTCATAGTCGGCAACAAGAACACTTGAGATATTTGCAAGTTTCTGTTCTGTCAGCTGAATCCTTGCTTGGTTGATGATGCGCATAAAAAAATTAGACATATAAGTCATTAATCATGTCATCCAATAATGTATAATTCCACAAACTACTTGATCAACACCTTTCATACATCTAGATTGAAGTCTAGTTCTCTATCGGTTAGTTCTTCCTCTGTCTACTCTATCTAACTGGAAGCCATCACTCAGAAGCTCATATCTTTTTCATGCTTTATCACTGGAGACTAAATCTTTGGAATACAATAGTCATTATACCCTTCTTGACTTGTCCAAGTCCGTAACTTACTAAGTTACACCAGCTAAGACATCCAGACTTGATTGTCAGACCATGTTGCATACTCTGTTCTTGTCCACTGGACCAAAACAATCTTCACTCTAACTTTTTGTATAGGCATATTATGTACTGCAGATGTGTAGAAAAGACTTTGTTACCATCAATGACAACAATTTGACATTCTTGGTTTACCAGAGAGATAATAAGAGGATCAAACTTCTAAGATAGGTTTGTCAAGTTGTCTTCTTGCTCTTTTATCTTCTTCTCAATGTCTTCTGTAACTCTAGGCCAAGATAAACAAAATTTATATATATCTCCTCCATCTTTAAGAGTGTTTTCAATGCTCTTTATGCCAATATATAAGGTTCTTTTGTCATTGCTAATTAGTCCTTGTACTTCACTAAATATTTTTCCAAAGAACTATTTCTAGACCTTAGTTTCTGCCAAATTTTCCAAAGATTCAAAATGAGAATTGACAGAATTAACCAAGTTTTTCAAGTTACCAGATGGAGGGGCAGATGCATCCTTTTGCTATGTAGGCATGATTTTCTCTAGTACACTGGATACAATTTTCAATAGTTCATTGTCCTCCATGTGTGATTTTAGAAGTTTCTCTTTTTCTTTGGCCTGAGCAAAGGATGTTATTTTGATTATCTAAACCAGAGAGAGGGTCCAAATTCAATGGCTCTTGAGGTTCATCCAGCTCCATCATTTCTTTGTCCAAGAAATTCTATACTATCTCTGTAGTGTCTCTTGCTAGTGATTCAGACTTCTTTCCTTTTGAGATATCAGGACTGACTAGTTTGGATAAGTCATCACCAACCTTTTCTACTTGTTCTTCTTCTTTTACCTTGCCCTCTTTCTCTTGATTCTCCTTCTCTTCTCTTCTTCCTTCTCCTTCTTCTTTAGCGCCTGGAAGATTTGTCTTGGCAACTGTGGGATCTAGAGGAGTGACATTATTAGGGTTTACTACTTTGTGAACTTCCTCTTTTAGAACAAAGGAGTCTAAGTCCTCAGATTTCTCTTCATCTAATTTCTTTAATCCTTCGACATCCTTGTTAGAGAATTCTTCATTGATTTCCTTTAATCCTTCAACATCCATGGTAGAAGGCTCTTCATCTGTTTCCTCTGCAATAGGAAGATTAAATCTCTTCAAGGTAGTCTAGAGAATTTCTTTTGTTTCATTTGCTATTTGATCAGTTTCTCCAAGCATGAGCTTATTCATTCTCTAGAACTCATCTTTACTATCCTTGAAAACCATGTTCATTTGCTTTGGAGTGATAGAAGGACATAGTTGTATCACTATTTGCTCCTGGATCTCCAAGTCTTTTCCCTTGGCATTCTCTTTTCTCAGCTCTAGTACTTCTTCTAGGCTCTTAGGAATTAGTAAAATTATTTCAATGAAGGCTTTGTTGTAGATGTTCAAATTCCTAGCAGTTGCCTCTTCAAGAATTCTCTTATCTGCATCATTGTATTCATCATAAAATTCTATCACCGGATGTAGGTTTCCATTTAAAATGATGGCTTTGATGATGTCTTCAATTGATAGTGGGTTTTTCAATAAATTCCTCTATTTTTTCTTCCTCATTTCTACTATCAGAGGACTTCCTGAACGTTCTTTTCTTCTTCATTTTCCTGATTTCCTCATCTGATTCTATCTCTTCATCATCCTTTTGGCTCATATATGTCCTTGTGGCTTTGGTCTTCATTCTCTTTTCTCCTTTCCCAGATGGCTTGACTTCCGGTTTGGTAGTCTTTGAGATTTTAGGAGTGACAAGAGCAGAACTCTTGGAAGATCTAGTCTGGGAGGAGGCTTGCATCAGAATGCTTTCTTTCTTTGCTTCTTGTATTTCTTTTTTAGTATTCTCTATTTTCTCTCTATTGGCATCTACTACCTCCTTTGATATGCCAAATCTTTTGGAAAATTCTTCAACTTCCTTTCTTACTTTTCTCTTTATCTTAGGCTGCCTTAATTCAACATGTATTTTTATGCTTAGCTCTTTAAATGTGCCAAACCTTTCTGCTTCAATGTCTTTAGGTTGGATGAGCAAGTGTTGAACATGTACCTTTAAAATGTTTTCATCAACTTCATATCCCATGGGCATTATCCACACAATTCCTAGCTCAATTGCCTCCATTAGGCATTGATCAGTGTCAACCATGAAGCAGATTGTGTCTTTGTATTTCTCAACTATTGACTATGGTATTCTCTCTCTGGAATGCATTATGCTTGGGAAATTCTTGAAGTACCCCTAGAGAGCTGAGTTTTTGTCTTGAGCATCACCAAGTCAATACTTGTAATCTTTGATTTGAATTGCAACAGGTTTATCATTTTTCCAAACCCAACCCTTTGATCCAGGCAACTCATTCATATAGTAGAAAAATAGACACAATATTAGACTACCATATTTGAAAGAGTTTTATTATCTTTCTTGATCTTCTCCAAGTTTTCCATTAGTTGACTCAGTAGAAGCTCACACAAATCATAATCTGCATCTTCCTTCAACATTTGATATGCAACATAGGTTACTGTACCAGACACAAAATTTTCCCTACTTGAGTGGTAGATTTTGTAGCCAATTATCATTGAAGAAAACTTGAGATCCGGATCCATGATGTCATCTATAGTGATTTCTCTTTTGTCAAATTTTGATCTAGTGGATTTAGTTACCATTTGGTTCTTTACAGATTTGAGTGCAAGTAACCCACCAGTTGAATGTAGTTCGGTCACATCCCTAATGGCATCTTTGATTATCTTGAATGGCCTCATTAGCCACATAAAATTATAATGCATCCTACTTAGAACATACTAGACCCATTTGTCTACTGCAAAAGATGGAAAATGTATGCAATGTTCAAAGCATTCAGGTTTGAGTTCAAAATTCTCATCTATTAACTGTTTTCAATAGATGTCGATCAATTTTGAGTCTCTGAAAACTTTGATGTTTGCATGGATATAAACCCAAATATCTTCTGCATGCAAGACACCATGTGGAATACTAGAAAATGCACCCAAGGGATCAACTTCTAGTGACTTGTAAGGGTGTTTCTTGAATTTTGGTCTTGGCCTTTTAGAGATATTAACAACCATTAGAGTAGCCATTCTAGCAAAGAAATCTAGAGAGAATTTTTAGAAGGGAAGTACCTTTTCATGACTTAGGGTTTGAAGCAGATGTCAGAGTGATTTTCTATTTGAATTCAATCTTCATCTTGAACTTGAGTAAACTGTAGGATCTCTTCTCAAAGCTCTTCTTTCTTCATAAGTGCAAGTGTGTAAATAATGAGTGAAAAAACCTTTTTATCTTTGCACAAAACCTAATTCCCTTTTGTAATAAATGCACAAACTTTTAAGTCATCTGGTTACCCTGCTTCTCAAGTCAGCTTTTCATGAATCATCTTGCTGATCTTCAAACTAGTACCTTAGTATGTTGATAACACCTAGGTGCCTTAAAGACTTTCCTCTAGATTTGCAGATTAGAGTATTGTATTTTTAGATCGTACTGAATCAATTTGTATTGCTCTATTAATACTAGATGGTTGCCAGAACTAGATCTACTCAAGTGGTCATAAACCTTGTGAAACTTCATGTGGACCTCTCACATTCTGACTAAAAGTTCTTTGAAGGATTTTATAGGAACTCTTTAATCTAGAAAATCAGATGTTTACTCAATGTACCAAATTCAAGCACTTACCGTCTGGCTGGGAGAAAAAGATTTTCTCTATAGCTCCTCCTAAGCCAGAGCTCACTTTTTAGTTTCTGGAAGGATTATCAGCACCGAATTCTAGTGCAGATCCATCTCTAATATTCATGATACTCTTCTTTACCCAAATCTTACTCATCTCCTTTTGAACTTCATCTGCATTTACTTTACCTTTTCCTTTATATGGTTTTTGATCATGTTTTACTTGACCCCTTTCGTCATGATTTCTACTTCTACAGAATCTGGTTATATGAATGGATTTATTGCAATTGTAACACATAAAATTTCTTTGCTTATTTGGTTGATATCCTTTTGATCTGCATTGATTAGCCATATGCCGCATTCTATTGCATGTAAATCATCTACCATTGAAAGAATTGTTCATTCGCATATTTCTGCATTCATGAGATTTGTGACCATACCTTTTATAAATAAAACATTGACCAGAAAAGGATGAATTGTTCTTATTCATTTTGTTCCTGCACTGAGTTGCTTTATGACTGAATTTGTTGCAATTGAAACAATTTCCATCGAAAGATGGATATCTTTGGGCATTTGGTTGCCTTACCAGAGGTCCTCTAGGCTTGTTTATTTGACTTCTTGATCCAAAGTTCCTTTGACTAGATCTAGAGCTTTCACCTTTCTCATATCCCAAGCCATGCTTATCATCTACTCTCTTCTGACTTTCAAGAAGAACTTCAAGTTGGGCTGAGCTTATCTTGAATTTTTCTTTGTATTCATTTGTATATTGAAGATCTTGTTTAAGAGTGTCTATCTGGCTCTCAAGTTATTCTTTATTGTCTCTAGCTTCTTCAAGATCAGATTCAAGATGCCTGATTATTTTGTCCATTTTGTGGCAGTCCTCTATTTTCTCCTTGAGGGATCGTTTTATGTTATCTTCAGTCTTTCTCTTCTCTTCAATTTCTTGAGTGAATTTCATAACCCCTGATTCCATTTCATGTCTTATCATAATGACTTCTTTTGACAGCTTCTCACATAGCTTAGATTTTTCATTTAGATCCTCACCAGTATTATTGGCTTCATTCTAATTTGCTAATTTCTGGAGTAGTTCCTTTCTCTTTTTCATAGAATTACTGAGTTTTTCTTTCATCTCATTGATGGAATCATCAGCGTCTTAATTCTTTCTCTCAAATTATTGACCTCAGAGTGGAATTGTTCAAGATCATCTAGGGTAGATTGAAGTTGTTCTTTCATACCATATGCATCCATTACGATTCCAAGATCTTCCTCAAGCTATTAGGCTTGTTCAAAGGAACTTAGCTCTGATACCAATTGTTGGAAACAAGGCAGATAACTAAGAGGGGGGGTGATTCAGTTATCCTTAATTTTACTTTCTTTTCTTATCTCAATATTCAATGATATATCAAAACATGAAACCATAAGAAACCATAAGAATAGAAGTGAAATTAACATACACAACACAAGGATTTTTATGTGGAAACCCTATTAAGGGAAAAACCATGGGGTGACTAACACAAGATTATATTCTCTGTTAAAAGAATAAAAGAGTACAAAATGGCACTTGCCAATTAGGGCTCACCACCTGAGTACACTGCTCACAAGAGACCCACTAACTATAAGAGACTCAATGTCTACAAATGCTTATAGATGATACCAAGGTGTTTGAACTGATGAACAACATCCACACATGCAAGAATTCAGTTCTAGTTAGGCACTGTATACTAATCTAGCACATTTCATTCTTCCTCTGCTTAGTATCACTCTTCAATTTGTTTTCACACTTCTTCCTATAGTTGCTTCCACTTCTCCATGCACATATCTCTCCCACAAGCTTGAATCCATTGATTATATATATCCGCATTGAGTATTTCCAACAACTTCATAGTCGACAACAAGAACACTTGAGATATTTGCAAGTTTCTATTCTGTCGGCTGAATCCTTGCTTGGTTGATGATGCGCATCAAAAAATTAGACATAGAAGTCATTACTCATGTCGGCCAATAATGTATAATGCCACAAATTGCTTGATCAATACCTTTCATACATGCAGATTAAAGTCTGGTACTTTGTCAGTCAGTTCTTGCTCTATCTGCTATGTCTGACTAGAACCCATCACTTAGAAGCTCGTATATTTTTCATCCTTTATCACTGGAGGCTAAATCTATGCAATACAATAGTCATCATACCCTTCTTAACTTGTCAAAGTCTGTAACTTACTAAGTTACACCATCTGAGAGATCTAGACCTGATTGTCAGACCATGTTGTATAATCTATTCTTGTCCACCGAACCAAAACAATCTTCACTTTGACTTCTGGTATAGGCATATTATGTACTATGGATGTGTAGAATAGACTTTGTTGCCATCAATGACAACACTTATGAAGTCACACAGTGTCTCTTGCCAACATCTATATCCATTTTCTAGTCATTTCATTTGTTGGCAATATTAAACTAGGCATTGCCTCTATTGCCATTAATATGAGAAGAATTAACCAGTCCTGATTGCATTACCATTACTTTCTTTGTAGGCCTTGTGTTTCAAAGAGTCTTCCTTGTTTGTGCTAAAACTGTGTAACCATCTTTGTTACTTTGCTTTCCTTATTTCATGCAGTTTCTATGCTACCTTCTGATATCTGTCATACATAGTATAAACCGCTCTATGCCATTCATTTAAGACTGCTCTAATCTATACAACAGTCATCTCTTTGTCCGTAGTGACTTGTTACAATCATTATGACTCGACTGCTTATAAGGGTTTAGTAGACTTTTGTATGATGTTCTCAACTCTGCATCTAATTAGTATCTTTGCATTTCATAACTATAACTGTTGTCATAGTGTTGTTTCTTTTTGAACCTTCACCACTAGTATGAATGAATAGAAAAAGGAATTGCTCCACATGTCATGATAGGAAAGAGGCCAATACTAGCACTCCAAAGTCCTTGAGGTTAGAAATGATGATTCCCATGATATAAGTCATCAAGTTAGCTCTCACTTCATAAGCAAGGCCGAGCACATATGATTGGATGCCTTTACATTTTATGGTTGCGGTTAGCAGTGTAGAAAACTAAGCATAGTGAAGTAGAACATAGATAGGGCAAAGCCTACAAGCACTACATCCCTTTTCATTCATTATAATGTTTTCTTGAATATTTTTTAGTATGCAAGCACCCCATGATTTGAGAGGGCATATGGTAACCATGAAACTCATCTAGGTGTATATGAAGCCTAGCACCTTGGACAAAGTTACCCTAAACATTAACAAGTCTCTTGCAACCTCATTTATTCCTTTAGACCTCTGTATCCTATGCTTGTAGCCTTGTGTATGCATCTTTATTTCTTCTCGTTGACAATCCCTATGTATTTATTTATAGCTTGATTGATCCTTTTGTGAGATCCATTGAATTCTTCATCTAGAGATTGATACCTCTGCACTTGTCTTTGATTGATTCAAACTATGGAAGTATGTTGTGACTTTACAGTCCCTCTACATGAAAATAGAGGAAAATACATTTCTATCCTTTGCTACTCCTTATGTTGTTTAAATGGCTGTCCCATTTTGGATATGTTATTCTTTTATAGTATATGCTTTGATGACTATACCTTTTACTTTTGAGACTATTGTAGCATCTCTTTGGTTGTCCCAGTACAGTTGTGATTGCACTTTGCACTTAGAATTTGATCTTTAAATAGAATATTCTTTATTTAAAAAGATTAATTATGTATTTTGCTTATTCATGTCCCTCTTTAAGATTTAGGGGGCAGCATGCTGGGCTCGACCCTTCTGGGAGCCCATTTTTTTACCACGCTATAATATCATGCATAATAATGAATGTACATGTACCTGTACTTTGCACAAACAAGTTAGATAAAAAGAATGAAGTTCAATTCTCTTGTAATGACGTGATCTTTCATTTGATGATTTGATCTTTTGCTCTTCTTACACACATATGGGAATGGATAAATTTATTTAATGTATCATAGCTACAAGTTATATTTCTATTGATGCAACATATGATGATATTTTATGTCCCAAGCTCTAACCAAATCTTTCCATCAAATGCTTGTACATCTAGAGATAGAGAACAAGAGGAGCTGAAGAGAGAAGGATCAACATCAGCATCAGCCCTTAAGGCAATGATGGATATGACTTCTTCTCATGTGTTTCTTTCTTCACTTTATCTTCAGATGTGTAGCTTGCATACATTGTGGCATTGGCTCAATTTAGTCATTCCCATGGCTTGTGTGGGAGATTTGATTTTCTCTTTTCTTTTAAATGAATAAAAAAGCAACACCTATGCAATCTTATGTATATTTCATTACAAAAATGAATGAAACATTGTAAAATGAATGAAGCAATTTCTTATAATTCATGTATTCACCTTTATGCTGCAAAGCATTGAATAATGAAAATTGAATTCCATTTCTTTAAACACCTTTAAATATGCAATGGTTGAGCATAATAGAAATGTATGAAATACTTTTCACCTTTAATATCATAAAACTATTTCAGCTCTACCAATTTGACCTATAGGTGAAAATTTGGTAATATTTCTGGCGATTTCTACTAAATGCTTGCCTACTAAGCATATAGACTAGTTACCTAAATAATCCATTGGGCATAGAGTCAACTTTTGTCCCTGATAATCTTGAAAAATGTTTTGTAACTCAGCTGCCAGAAACATACAGCAACAAAACTAAAATTGAAAAACAAACTACCATGGCTTTGATCTGGGCCAACAAACTGTGCAACTGCACTTCTTGGAAAACAAATATTGAAGTAAATGGCCTACCTACCTATACTACACCAATGAACATGCTTTCTAAATGAAGCCATTAACTAATTGGGCAAAATAGCTACCTTTTCTCATAATTTTGTGGCATTTTCCATTCATGGCAGCAACAAGAAGATACAAGCTAGAAAGAAGAACCACATTCATGTTTGCAAGATCACCCTCTTCTTCAAAAACCAAAACATAGAATTTGTCCTATACCTCCGATGAATGGTAAATAATTGAAAGAGAATGCCTTGCTTGGTCTCCTTGAAATTGGGGCTTCATCTCAACAAAGAATCTAATGTGGAAGCCTCTTGAAAAAGAGTCAGAACAAGCTGCCTTAACCTATTCTTTATGGCTTACCTCTTTAACAACCAGCGATTTAGGCTGATCCAACTCTTGCTCTATCTCCTTTGAAATAATGGTTTCATCTTTGTACTCAATTGGCTCATGTTTCTATTCATATATAGGAGTTGGTTCCACATAAAAAATTACACAAAAGTCTTCCAAATCATCCCAAAAAGAGTCATCTTCAAAATTACTTGTTTGCATAAGAGGACTCACCTTAGATTTATAACATCCTTCTTGAAGGCTTGATGAAGGATCAAGATCACCCCTCTGAAGCACAAATTCTGATCTAGCTACTTGTTCAATCTGGTAAACATCTTCATGCAAAACAAGCTTGTTAGCCTCCAAAATTGGACTATCCTTTTGCTCTTCTAGCTGAATTGAGGCCTCAATCTCATCCTTGCCTTTATGAACTAGCAGTACATCATGTTCTGTAATATCTTCTGGCTGTCCCAAATCAGCTGGTAAGTTGGGTACCTATATGCTATCTTTTTTTTGTTCAACAAAACCAGGTAGTTGATCAAACAAAGAAACCAATTCTTCCTCCTCATGTGATGTCTTCTCCAATGAAACTCAGGTATCCTATCTTTTCAATTGAAGACTTTTACTTTCCAAACTTTGTATTATGCTTTCCTTCATCTTGTGAACATCATTAGAAAACTGTTGGAACTAGACAATTGAGAGGGGGTTGAATCAGTTGTCCCTTAAAAATTTTTCTACCTTTAGTCTTCTTTATTATCTTATTATTAGATTAGTAATGCAAGCATTAACAATGAATCAACAACATAAGAGCAGAAATATAATCAACACATTTGACACCAAGATTTTGACATGGAAACCTGATTAAGGGAAAAATCATGGTGGGGGTTAACCCACAAAATGCGTACCCTATTAAAAGTACTTATAAAAATACAAGGCACATGCCTTCGGGTGCACTGCCCAGAGCTCACTACTCGAAAGGAGAGGCTCACTACTCAAAAGGAGAGGCTCACTGCCTACAAAATTTAATTAGAAATAATTAATTGAGAATTAGCATCTATTTCATGCCTGATTCAGCTTCAATGAATTCTCAAGAACTTTCACTTTTCCTCAAACTCTTCTTCACACTCTGCACTGCTCTTCCTCCTTTCCTTCTCTACTTTGCTCCTAATCCTTCCTTTACATTTTATCTATTTTGCACAAGGATGATTTCGGTACTTCTTCAACAAGTATTTATATACTTCATCAGCCTTGGAATGATCAACAAGGTTGGCTAAACTTGATGTGGACCATCAAACTATCGACCAAACACAACTAAGACTTGAATTTGCTTCTACAACCACTCCACTCTTCATAAAAATGTATTTAAGGCATCCACAACAGGTTAGGAACATCCGGTCGGCCAAGACTGGGAAGAACATTACCCTGAAGAAGAAATCTTCAATCAACAAGCTCAAACTTCAATGTGGACCTCCAACATAGTAGCTACATGATCCAGAAGCCTCCACAAGTACATTGGAATCACCAATAACATTCACTCTAAACCATATTATCATAAACATTTGAATATTCCTTCAGAACCTCAAGAACACACTCTGCCATGATTATCAAATTGGAAGGATAGCTTGCGGACCTCCAAACCACAAACCACTGGAGTTGATGATACACACTAACTTCCCAAACATGACTTTAGATCCACAGATCATAATCTTATATTACCGGAGCAATCTGGACCTCTTTCCTATCACTCTATCTTTCCTGATTATTGCAGGAATGATTCTACTCAAATGGCCATAACTCCTTCAAATCTTCATGCGAATTTTCTCAAATCTTGACTGGAGCAACCTCTGACAATCCTCTACATGTCCACATGATCCACATGCATTGATTGTTATTAATTTTCTCAATATCCTCAACAATCCGGTCTTCTACACAGATAGAAAAATAGGATATAGTTGACACTAATGGCAACAAGAATATGTTGACATCAATGACAACACCACTTAGGCACATATTTGCAACAATTGCCACCTTTGTCATTGATGGCAACATCTGATGTGAAAAATTGAATCTAACAATCAAGACAAAAGCTTCTCCTCCTTTCTCTTCTCACTTCTGCAATTACTTTCTTTAGTACTCCCCCTCACATCAGCAACTAGTTTTTCACATGACTTTTCCCCCCCTTTGACATCAATGGCAAAGGGCACATATTTTTTGTCTTTTCTCCCTTTTTGCTTTAGATTAGTCCCAAAATTTGGATATTGACTACTCCCCCTTTGAGTAGTACCTCTTTAACATCAATCTAGATCACAAGATATGGATGTGAATCCCACCAGATTGATGCACCTTAATGTATCTTAGTTCTGCTTAGGAGGGATAATAACCCCTAAATTCTCTCTGAGATACTCAAAAGTATCCTTGGGAAGAGGCTTGGTGAAGATGTCGACAATCTAATCTTTGGAAGGCACAAACTCCAACTTGACTTCATTTTCATTTACTTTCTCTCTCAAGAAATTAAACTTGATAGATATATGCTTTGTCTTTGAATTCAATACCAGATTCTTTGAGATGGTTATTACACTAGAATTATCACAAAAAATTGTGACTGGCTCCTCAAACACAATTCTGATGTCCTTCAACATTTACTTCATCCACAAAACCTAAGTGCAATTATTTGTTGCTGCTATGTACTCTGCTTCTGCAATAGACAGAGATATTGCCTCTTGCTTTTTGCTTATCCAAGAGACCAAGCTTCTCCCCACGAAGAATGTACCACCACTAGTACTTTTTATGTCATCCACATCTCCTACCCAATCAACATCTGTATATGCATGAAGAGTGAAGTTATTGTCCTTTGGATACCACAGTCCATAATCAATTGTCCCCTTGAGATATCTAAAGATTCTTTTAACTGCCATAACATGGGATTCTTTTGGATCATCTTGAAATTTGGTAACAAGTCCAACTTCATTCATGATATCAGGTCTGGTCTGAGTTAGATAAAGCATTCCTCCAATCATTGATCTATATCTTTTCTAACTTTATTTGGGAGAGTCATCATCTTTGCTTAGCTTGCATCCAGTTGCCATAGGTGTACCTACTAGCTTTGAATCTTCCATTCCAAATTTCTTTAGCAATTCTTTTACATACTTGGACTGAGAAATTCATCTCACCAAACATTGACATCTCAAACTCACTTTTCATTTAATCAGCAAATGCTTTACACATGCACTCATTTCTACCAAAAATGATATCATCAACAAAAACCTCAACAATTAGAATGTTCTTATGATCAATTTTGAAGTAGAGATTACTATCAACAATACCTTTGCTAAATCATAGTTTAAGCAAATGCTAATCCAATCTGGTATACCAAGCTCTTAGAGCTTGTTTGAGTCCATACAAGGCTTTTCTCAATCTACAAAGCATATCTCCCTAATCAGACAACTGAAATCCTTCTGGTTGCTTAATGTAGACTTCTTCCTCCAAATCTCCATTTAGAAATGTTGATTTCACATCCATTTGATATACTTTAAAATCTTTGAAGGTAGCAAATCCAAGAAATAATGTAATTGCCTCTATCCTTGCCATTGGAGCAAAAGTTTCTTCAAAATCAATTCCTTCCACTTGAGAACAACCTTTACATACCAATCTTGCCTTATTCCTTACTACCTCACCATCTTCATTTAGTTTATTTCAGAAGACCCATTTGGTTCCAATCATATTTTTGTTCTCAGGTCTAGGAACTAGATCCCATGTGTGATTCTTTTCAATTTGCATCAATTCTTCTTCCATTGCTTTAACCCAGTGTTCATCATTTTAAGCTTCACTTACTGATTTAGGTTTAATTCTTGAAATCAAACAAATCTCTTCTTGATCTTTAGACATTTTTCTCCTAGTTCAAACACCTCTACTCTTATCTCCTATGATCTGGTCTTCAGGATGATTTAACTTTACATACCTAGGAGTTTTGGAAATTGTTGGAGCTTCTATTTCTTGAACTTGTTCCTCATCATCTATGTTAACCTCTGGAGTCACTGCTTCAAAATGAATCTGGGTTTGAACTTGAACTTGCCTTCCTTGATTTTGACTTTCATCATCTGAGACATATCTAGAGTATCTAGAGTGTCCTTTACTTTCATCAACTTTAACATTCACACGTTCAACAATCTTCTTCAATCTCTTATTGAAGCACCGGTAGGCCTTACTTTCAGTTGAGTACCCCAAAAATATTCCTTCATCGCTTCTTGCCTCAAACTTACCTAAGTCATCATCTCTTTTGATATAACATTTACTACCAAATACTTTGAAGTATCTCATAGTAGGAGGATGACCAAATCAAAGTTCATAAGGAGTCTTACCAGAATTTCCTTTAATTTGCACCTAGTTAAGAGTGTAGACAGCAGTACTCATAGCCTCTCTCCAATAAACTTGAGGAACATTTGTTTCCATCATCATGGTTTTGGCAGCTTCTTGAATGGTCTGGTTCTTTCTTTCCACAACTCCATTTTGTTGAGGAGTCCTAGGAGAAGATAATTGTCTTTTTATTCCATACTTTTCACAGAAAGCATCAAACTCCCTGGAGGTAAATTCTCCACCTCTATCAAATCTCAGACACTTTAATTTCCTGCCATTCTCATTTTCAACCATCATCTTGAACACCTTAAACTTGTTAAGGGCTTCTGATTTTTCTCTCAGAAAAGTTACCCACATCATCCTGGAGTAGTCATCAATTAGTAACATTAAATATATGTCTCCTTGCACACTCCTAACTCTAATAGGACCATAGAGATCAGTATGTACCTATTCCAATCTTTCACTCGAACCTTGTTCCTTACTTTTAAAAGAAATTTTGTTCTTCTTGGCTAATTGACATTCTCTACATATGTTATTAGGTTTCACAAGTCTTGGAAGATCTCTTATAACATGAGTAGAACTTATTTTTACAATGTTGTCAAAATTCACATGACACATCCTCCTATGCCATAGCCAACTTTGATCTATCTGAGAAATCAAACAACTTTTACCAGAACTACTTAAGTGAAATATGTTACCTCTAGTTTGAGTACCTGATGCAATTTTAGTTTCAAAACTTTCCAAGATTCTGCATTTTCCATCCTTGAACTGAAGATCATAACCCTTGTTGACCAACTGTCCAACACTGAGAAGATTATGTTTCAGTCCTTCCACATATAGAACATCATTGGTGTTATTCTTTCCATCAAAAGAGATGGATCCTCTGCCACGAATTATACTAGCTGAGTTGTCTCCAAATTTTACAAGGCCTCCTTCATAGTTTTCAAAATTCACAAACTTACTTTTGTCACCGGTCATGTGATGAGAGCATCCACTATCAATCACCCATTCATCCCTTTCAATAACCTGAGTAGCCAAGGCACTTTCTACATTTTCACAACTAGCAGATTTAGTAGACACCGGATCTTCTTGTTTGATAGCAATAAACACCCAATCATTTTTACAGGAGCCTCCATGATCAGATTCATCATCTGTTACCCCTTGTTCTCCATTTTCTTGGACATAGTAACATTTCTTTTGACCTTTAAACCTGTTAGGGTTGGGTTTTGAAAACCTTTCCAGACATCTTGAGGCAAAATGACCAATCTTGTTACAAGAAAAGCATTTGAGTGGAAATTTTCCTTCATACTTACCAGATCCTTTTGGCACTCTTTTGGAAATAAGAGCTTCAAGGTCTGTTGTTTCTATCTCAACATCTTCAAGATCCTTTCTTGTCTTTGTAATTTTGTTTGATCCTGCAAAAGAGATTTCACTCAGATCGTATCTTTGTTTTCCATACACACTAGCTTTAAATGTAGATTCTGACTTGGGAAGAGAATCACCAAACTTGCTTAACTCGAAGCCTAAAGTTTTACCAACTAGATGATATCTTGTGACTTCTGAGATTGTCCTGATTCCTTCTATAGCTGCAACCTTATGTTTGTAAGAATCTGGTAAAGATCTGAGTAAATTTGATACAATTTCTGATTCTTCCAAAACTCCACCAGCACACATGATGCCACACACCAGTTCATTTATCTTTTGCATGTAGATTGTGATGTTTTCATCTTCATTCATCCTCATAGTTTCAAATTTTCCTCTTAGACTTTGCAGTTTTGCACATTTGACATATTTGTCACCTTCATACAGAAACTCCAACTTTTTCTAGATTTGATAAGCAGTTTTTAGACCAAAGAGATTATCATTTATGAATCAGTTAGGGCACTCAACAAGGCTTCTTTAGCTCAAAGATTGATTTCAACATCTTTGACTTGATCAAGAGTTGAAGGACCTTTCTCTAGAGGTTTATACTCAACACTGGTTATTTCCCAATAAGCATTGCCCAAGTGTTGTAAATGGTACTCCATGCGATCTTTCCAAATAGAATAATTTGTTCCATCAAATCTTGGACTATCCTTCTTGTAGGTTGACATCCTAGATCTCCTCAAGCAGTTAGGATTTTATGTGAGGATATAGCTCTAATACCAATTGTTGGAACTAGACAACTGAGAGGGGGGTAATCAGTTGTCCCTTAAAACTTTTTCTACCTTTAGTCTTCTTTATTATCTTATTTTCAGATTAGTAATGCAAGCATTAAGCATGAATCAACAACATAAGAGTAGAAATATAATCAACACATTTGACACCAAGATTTTGATGTGGAAACTCGGTTAAGAGAAAAACCATGGTGGGGGTTAACCCAGAAAATGTGTACCCTGTTAAAAGTACTTAGAAAAATAGAAGGCAGATGCCTTCGGGTGCACTACCTAGAGCTCACTACTCAAAAGGAGAGGATCACTGCCTACAAAATTTAATTAGAAAGAATTAACTAAGAATTAGCATCTATTTCATGTCTGATTTAGTTTTAATGAATGCTCAAGAAATTTCACTTTGCCTCAAATTCTTCTTCACACTTTGTACTACTCTTGCTCCTTTCCTTCTCTACTCTGTTCCTAATCCTTCCTTCAGATTTTATCTATTTTGCACAAGGATGATTTCGGTACTTCTTCAATAAATATTTATATACTTCATCAGCCTTGGAATGATCAACAAGGTCAGCTAAACTTGACCCAGATCATCACACTATCGGCCAAACACAACTGAGACTTGAATATGCTTCTACAACCACTCCACTCTTCAAAAAACTATATTTAAGGCATCCACAATAGGTTAGGAACATCTGGTTGGCCAAGACTGGGAACAACATTACCCTCAAGAAGAAATCTTCAATCAACAAGCTCAAACTTCAATGCGGACCTCCAACATAGTAGCTACACAATCTAGAGACCTCCACAAGAACATTGGAATCACCAATAACATTCACTCTAAACCATATTATCAGAAACATTTGAATCTTCCTTTGGAACCTCAAGAACACACTCTATTATGATTGTCAGACTGGAAAGATAGCTTATAGACCTCCAAACTAGAAACCACTATAGTTGATGATACACACTAACTTTCCAAACATGCCTTCAGATCTACAGATCATAATCTTATATTATCAAAGAAATCCAGACCTCTTTCTTGTCACTGTCTTTCCTGATTATTGCAGGAACCGGTTCTACTTAGATGGCCATAACTCCTTCAAATCTTCATGCAAACTTCTCAAATCTTGATAGGAGCAACCTCTGACAATCCTCTACATGTCCACATGATCTGCATGCATTGATTGTTGTTAATTTTCTCAATATCCTCAACAATCTGGTCTTCTACTCCGACAACAAATTAGGATACAATTGACACTAATGGTAACAAGAATATGTTGACATCAATGACAACACCACTTAGGAACATATTTGCAACAAAAACTTCTCAAATCAATCAAAGTGCAAAGGATTCAATGTCAAGCTTGAACCAACCACCTTTACACATGCATTATGCTCATATTCAGCTGAAGACATAGTACAAACAGTAGCAACATTTTGTTCCACATCTGATTTTTCTGATTTGGTAGCACAAAAAGGACTACAAAGACCTTCAACTGCTAAAGTAGGATGAATATGCTCATTACTAAGCTCATTATGAGGTGTTATGGATTGGTCTTGACTATGAATTGGCTGTTGTACTAAAAGGCCAACCCTAAAGCCTATAATTTTGATTGGCTTGGGCTCTACAACCCTTTGCTCATTCCCACCACACCAACTTGGAATCTTGATTGGTTCAAATTTTACTACCTTTTCCTCTTCCTAATTTTTTATTCGTATGGGAGGGGTATCCTTAATAAGATTTAGAATTTTATAATCAGGATACTTAGTCTAAGAAGGCTGCCATAGTTGTTCAAAACTTTGATGACTTGGTTCAGGTTCTTGATATGACTGAAATTGAGGATTAATGGACTAGTTTTGAATGCAAACAAGCTCCTGAGTAAAATCAAAACTTCTAAAACTTGGAGTTTTGATTCTTTGGGGAACTTCTTGAGTTTCTTGGAGGAAAAAAGGCTCTTCCACTAGCTAGTTTTGAAGCATAACAAATTTAGATTGTGCCAACCTAAGCTCTTGCAATGGTAAAGGATCTCTAAAACTAGGAATCATGACCTTAGGATGGTTAAGAGACTCACTTTGCTTGAAACTTGGAAAATTATCCTTACGAACCTCTTCTTAAATAGGATGATCTGGAATGAAATGAGCTATTTGGACCTCATGCCTTTGTGATTGAGCAACCAAAAGCTTGATCTGCTCTTCTTTTGCAAGCATCTCCCTCGAAAACCTTTCTTCAAACTATATCTTTTGTGTCTCCAACTCCTGCTCATGAAGATGGGCTTGATAAGCTAGCTCCTCTTTCTATATCTTATATTCATTCTCTATTTCGATCTTTGATATCTGTCTTTGATAATCCAAAGTAATATCCCGAATACTAAAACTAGTTTTGTGTAAATCTAATGTAATATCTTGAATGCTCCTATTGTCATTATACTAAGACTGATTAGAAGAAAAAGCATGTTGATTGGGAACAAAATAGTCTTGTTGGGGCTAGATATGAGCATAGGTAGGCTGCCAAGAAGGTCGAGTAGGGGTGGGTTTTCTTGAAAGGCCATGAAATTTGGATAAAAACCAGCAGTATGATTGATTCAAGATAACTGATAAGATGGTGGATTAACAAAATTTTCATGATATGGTGGGTGATATGACATATTCCCATGAAACATAGACATGCTTTATTCATTCAAAAGTTGAAACAAGTAAAAAACAACATTATTAGTACTTGATCATACTGAACCTAGAAAAATGCTTCTCAGAGTCACCAGATGTATTGATTTCTTACCTCTAAAGGCTAAGATTTCTAGTGCACACACAAAAAAAAGAAATGAAATGATGAGCTTTGAACTGTGAGAGTTCAAACTGTCCCACCAAGCATGCCAAAAACTATTATCAATGAGGATTACACCCATGATGCAAAGCTATGAGGCTCAACAATCCTATGTAACATGGGAATACCTTTAGGTTGTCGGTGCCTTATGATGAAGGTAGACCTCCAGATTGTGGGCTGGTTCCCTTATGATTGATCTAATGGTAAATTGACTTTGCAGGAAAAAGGATAGAAAGAATTGCAATGGAACAATAAACTGAATTTGAAAATGTGGTGATGCACTATATGATCATAAAACTTGCAGAGTAATTCACAGCTATTCTCAAAGGCACTAGTTACATAAATCAGAAATTATAATTTAATCACAAGTGTTTCTAAAGTAGGCCAATCAGTTTGTTCTTTCAAGAGGAAAATAAATTTTCACAGTTTTTAAGGCCAAAATGAAACAAGCACAACTTGAGACCTGTAATGGATGCATAATAATGAATGAGACAAACTGAAAGGTTTTAATGGTTAAAACACAATAATTTCATCAAATCATTCATAAAAGCACTTGCATATTTCTGAAAAGGCAAATTTTGCTATTCTAAATGAAAAATAGAAGGAA
Source organism: Cunninghamia lanceolata (assembly GCA_027924645.1). Lineage (NCBI taxonomy): Eukaryota > Viridiplantae > Streptophyta > Pinopsida > Cupressales > Cupressaceae > Cunninghamia > Cunninghamia lanceolata. The sequence goes on along the minus strand of BSBN01000112.1, from coordinate 14,292,313 downwards.
AAGGCACCACGTAAGACAAAAAATATGAACCTGTAACCTGTTGTACTATATTGATTTGAAAATGAGTTACAAAACACTCATCTTCTCTGCAATGTGTGAGAGAAAAAAGAAGGCAAGAACTCTGAAAAAACATAAGTTTTTCGTCCTATGTACAAAAGAAACTTGTTACCAATTTTCTCTACAGCCCAATTTGGTAGAGATGGAGTACATTAAGTTCATTTTAGATGAGAAAGTTTTTCAACATTTGCCTGATAATCTTGTTTGCATAGTTGGATTGTTTGAGATATTTAGTTATGTTGCAATTCAGTTGTTCAATAGAAGAAAAGAGTTTTTAGATCACCATTCAATTGTAAAAGGTTGCTTAAGAGATAAGTTATTTCATTTCACTACAATGATTATTCATTTTATAAATGAGATACATAAAAGAAACAAACATTGCATTGAATGAAGCTATGATATATCAAATGTCCCACACAAGTCATGGGAATAGTTGAACTAGTATAGACATAGAGAATACAATATGTAACTGAAGATAAGAAAGGAATAACATATCCATCATTGCCTGTGTTGGGGTCTTGGTTTGATCTTCATTGCAGCTAGCTCCTCTTCGCTCCTGATTTCTGAGAGAAGCTGCTGGATTGGAAAAAGTTATGTTAGAGCTCTGAATATGGTTTCCTATGTGCCTATCAACATAAACATAATTGATTGCCTATGGTGTACTATATACAACATCAGATCATTCACATGCAAGAGATACTGAAAGAGAAACAATCATTGAGCGTCAATATTTTTTAAACAAACATGTTTGTTTCATGTGTAGGTATAGGATAAGTCATGTAGCTATTTGAAGACATATCAACATGTGGTGTAATATGGGCTCCCACAAGGGTTGAGCCTAGCATGATGCCCTTGATTCTTAGGAGGGGATGGAATACAAAACATACACAGAAATCAAGATATATTCTGTTATTACATTAACCAAAGCGTATGAATCTCAGGCTCATTGCCCATTTATTACTGTCAGTTCAATATGAAGTAAGAGTCATAAATGAGTATTGGGACAACCCAATGATGTCTCAAACTAAGTACATAACAACAATGATCAATACAAAATAATTAAAGGAATCATATATATAAATGCTGCTATAGGAAGTAGTATGTTAAAAATGCTATGCACAAGAGACATGCCACCTTAAAACTATGAATAAGGAGCCTTACAAATAGAGTGAGCTCAACTAAAAAACAATCAATGCCATGTCATACGAGACCATTCAAATGTATATAGAGTGGGTAAATTTGTCATCAAGTAGATCATGTGTACAGATGGATCACAACTCACATAAAATGCTTTTGCCATCATAAAGAAGAGATTTTTTCTTGCTCCTGTCTCAAGAGTGACAAGATAAAAATCCAATGTAAAGTTATATCCTATATGCCAAAATAGCTACAGGAGGTAGCTCATCAAGGGCTTACAATGTGTGGTATAAGATACAAGTGACTACAAAAGGAATGCCCATAATGTATAGAGAAGAGGAAGAGTAATTACCTTTAGATATGGTGTATTTGCAAAGACATGATGAATTGTAGCAGTAAAATGATAAATGTCAAAATATAGTTTAATCATAAGTTCTCTTCCATATAATAATGTTGCTGAATAATATGCTAATCAGAAGTGCCCTATTCAATGTCAAGTGCCACATTCATCAAATAGAGCATGTATAGATGCACGACTGTGTGAGTATCAAGATATAATTTTCAATTTCCAATGCTACAGGAAGGTCCAAGAAAAGGTAACAACATACATTTTGCCTGATATGTTTCATCACGAAAATGGTGCAATCACAATGTCACATGCTACAGATTGAACTTAACCAAAGTTAATGATACAAGAGAAAAAGAGCATCTCCAGATGCAACAATTGAATCTAAAATTATTTTGCATATACAGAAAATGACAAGTGAAACTCAGTATATGCGATGTGCTCAAAACCCATATGAAATTTTAGTATTCATAAACAATTATAGGAGGAGAGAACATACATGAGTGTGGTTTAGATTCTATATGTTCAAAACCCACTTAAGGTCTCATTTTGAAGCTACATATATCAAGAAGTCATGGCCTGTAGCAGGGAGAGTTTTGTTTTCAAAGTTTTAAAGACACATATAAAATGAAAGATGAATTTTGAACTCATTCTATATACAAGAGATGATAAAAAGGAACCAAACTCATTTTATATATTGTCCTCGAACCCATTTGGGTTATGTTATCATTTCATGCTTAGACTACCATGGAGGCCGTAGGCACAATAGAGAGTTACCTTTATGACAGTCCGAACCCACTTGGGGGTTTTTAAGAAAGAAATGGAAACTACATATACAGAAAGAAAGGAAGATTTTTGAAATCATTTGAACTCATAATTGTTGGATCTAGGGCATACAACTGAGAGGGGGGGTGAATCAGTTGTATAAAACTTCTTGTTCTTTCAAACACTTGATTCTTGGTTGTTAGTTAACAGCATATCAATTAATCATCCATGAAAGCAAAATACATAAACACAAGAGCAGATAAACATCAACACATTGAACACCAAGTTTTTGATGTGGAAAACCCGGTTAAGGGAAAAACCACGGGGTGATTAACCCAAGGATTATTCTCTGTTAAAAGAATAAGAAAAAGAATGGCACTTGCCAATTAGGGCTCACTGCCCGAGCACACTGCTCACAAAGAGGCCCACTGCCTACAAGGAGACACACTGTCTACAAAGTGATAAGAATCACAATCTTGAACTGGAGAATGACATCTCTACCATGTCCGGATCAGTTCCATTTAAGCCCAAAAACCTCTGCTCTGCCTTTCGCACTTCTCTTCGCTATGCCACACACATCCACACAATCCACACTTTGAAATGAACTCACAAACTGTTATTTATACAAGACATTGACTTAGGAACAAACATCTAAGTCGGCAAACAACCATAAGAGTATCCGCAAGATGAATAACACATCCGGTCGGCCACCACAAGAACATTCGCAGGATGAACAACTCATCCGGTCGGCTAAACAGAGCAAGAACTTCATCCGGAAGAATATCTTCAATTTCGGGCTCTACTATCAATGTGGACCAACAACACAACCTCAACATGATCCAAAAACCTTCACAAGCCTGCCTGAATGACCGGATACATCCGCACTTCCTTTACTTACTGGAATCTCTTGTCTTCCTCATCCAGAACTTCAAGAACACAGTCTGTCGCCTCTGTCATAATGCAAAAGGTACTTCCAAACCTCCAAATCATACACAAATCAGGATGACACATCACAAGGACATCCCAAACACTTCCTTCCAATCCGCAGATTAGGATAATACAATTCCGGACCTCACCGGACCTTTTTGTGATCCTTTGTCACCTCTGAATACTTGCCAGAACCGGTTCTACACCGACAGCCACAACTCCTTCAGATCTTCATGCGGACCTCTGAAATCTTAACTGAAGCATCTCAAGACTCATATCTACAAACCCTTTAATCCGCATCCTCCGGTTCTCAACCAATAAAATACATTTGCCTTCTTCTCATCACTGTTCTTCACTGTTCCTGACTGAGGCTAATTTTCTCAATATCCTCAGCACACAGCTCATCCAATCCTTCTTGTCAATGCAATATGAGTATGTTGACATCAATGACAACACTGGCTCACCTCATACTTGCAACAATCTCCCCCTTTGTCATTGATGGCAACATATGATGTGAAAAACCATCAAGACAAGAACTTCTCCTTTCTGTCACAGCTCCCCCTATCAACAAAAACTTTTCACATGTCTTCTCTTCCTTTACTACTCCCCTTTGATCATCAACCACTTGTTTTTCACATGTCTTCTCTCCCCCTTTGACATCAATGGCAAAGGGCTCATACTTGCAATTCTCATACATCATAATCATACCAGCTGCTCCCCCTTAGTTGCAGCTCCCCATCATCAATCCGGATCACAAGATATGACTGTGATATCCACCGGACTGATGCACATCAGTGCATCCTAGTTCATCACCGGAGGGGCCATGACCCCTAACTTCTCCCGGAGATATTCAAAAGAGTCCTTGGGAAGAGGTTTAGTAAAGATATCTGCAATCTGATCCTTGGAGGGAACATACTCCAATCTGACTTCTTCCTTGTTCACTTGTTCTCTCAAGAAGTGAAACTTGATAGATATGTGCTTAGTCTTAGAATGCAATACCGGATTCTTAGAAATATTAATTGCACTTGAATTATCACAGAAAATTGTGATAGGCTCCTCATATTCAACTTTAATGTCTCTTAGCATCTGCTTCATCCATAAGATTTGAGTGCAACTACCTGCTGCTGCAATGTATTCTTCTTCAGTTGTAGACAGAGATATTGCATCTTGTTTCTTGCTTAGCCAAGAAACCAATCTCTTCCCCAAAAAGAATGCTCCACCACTAGTGCTCTTCCGGTCATCCACATCTCCTGCCCAATCTGCATCTGTGTAAGCATGAAGAGAGAAATCCAGATCTCTAGGGTACCATAGACCATACTCAACTATTCCTTTCAAGTACCTAAAAATTCTTTTGATTGCCATAACATGAGATTCTCTAGGATCAACCTGGAATCTTGCCACAAGACCAACAACCTGCATTATATCGGGTCTAGTTTGAGTGAGATACAACAATCTACCAATCATTGATCTATACTTTGTCTGATCTGCCTTTGGAGAATCATCATCTTTGCTTAACTTACATCCGGTTGCCATAGGAGTGTTCATTGGCTTTGAGTCTTCCATACCAAATTTCCTTAACAATTCTTTCACATATTTGGTCTGAGAAATGAAGATCCCTTCTTTTGTTTGAGTAATTTGCAAACCCAAGAAGAAATTCATTTCACCAAGCATAGACATTTCAAACTCACTTTTCATCTGATTTGCAAAAGTTTTGCACATACTATCTCTTCCACCAAAAATGATATCATCCACAAACACTTCAACAATCAAAATGTTTTCATGATCAATTTTGAAATATAAGTTACTGTCAGCAGTACCTTTGTTGAATCCAATCTGCACAAGATGCTTATCCAACCTTTCATACCATGCTCTTGGGGCTTGCTTCAATCCATACAAAGCTTTCTTCAACTTGCAGACCATATCATCATTATCAGATAATTGAAATCCATCCGGTTGTTCAATGTAGACTTCTTCTTCCAGATCACCATTTAGGAAGGCAGACTTGACATCCATCTGATATACCTTGAAGTCTTTGAAGGCAGCAAATGCAAGAAGTAATCTGACTACTTCAATTCTTGCCACCGGAGCAAAAGTTTCTTCAAAGTCAATTCCTTCTATTTGAGAGTAGCCTTTGTAGACCAATCTAGCTTTGTTTCTGATTACTTCACCAGCTTCATTTAGTTTGTTCCGGAAGACCCACTTGGTTCCAATTACATTCCTGTCTCTAGGTCTAGGAACGAGATCCCAAGTATGATTTTTCTCGATTTGCATCAATTCATCTTCCATTGCTTTGGTCTAGTTTTCATCATTGCAGGCTTCATTTATTGTTTTAGGTTCAATCTTTGAAATCAGACAACATTCATCTTGATTTTGAGCAACATTCCTTCTAGTTTGTACACCTTTGCTTCTGTCACCTATGATCTGATCTTCAGAGTGGTTCAGTCTTACATACCTTAGAATTTTGGGAGTATCCTGCACTGCTGCTTCTTGATCAGGCTCATTCAAACCTATCTCTTCTTCCTGATTTACCGGATCAGGCTGACTCTATCTCACCGGAGAGGATTGAGTTCCTTGAACACTGTCTTGGTCATCTTCATCAAACTCATAAAATCTTGAAGGCTTCTCAATTCCTTCATCAACTTTCACATTGGTGCTTTCTATCATCTTCCTCAATCTCTTATTGTAACACCGGTATGCTTTGCTTTGAGTGGAGTAACCCAAGAAAATTTCTTCATCACTTCTAGCATCAAACTTTCCTAGATCTTCATCTCTTTTAATATAACACTTGCTACCAAATACTCTGAAATATTTCACAGTAGGAGTGATGCCAAACCAGAGTTCATAGGGGGTCTTACCGGTGTTGTTTCTGATTTGAACTCGATTGAGAGTGTAGACTGCAGTGCTGATAGCTTCTTTCCAAAACATTTGAGGAACATTTGCTTCCAACTTCATTGTCCTGGCAGCTTCCTGGATGGTCCGGTTCTTTCTCTCAACTACTCCATTCTGTTGTGGAGTCCTAGGAGCAGACAATTGTCTCCTTATACCCTGCTTCTCACAAAAGTCAATGAACTCACCAGATGTAAATTCACCACCTCTATCAGACCTTAGACACTTTAGTTTCAATCCAGTTTGATTCTCTACCATAGCTTTGAAGATTTTGAATTTCTCAAATGCTTCTGATTTTTCTTTTAGAAAGGTAACCCACATCATATGGGAATGATCATCAATTAACAACATGAAATATCTATCACCTTGCAGACTCTTGATTCTTGTCGGACCACAGAGATCAGTATGTACTAATTCCAACAATCTGATAGAAGATTGATCATGGCTTTTGAAAGAGACTCTGCTTTGTTTACCTAGTTGACATTCTTTGCACAAACTATTTGTAGGTTTCATCAATTTTGGAAGATCTCTTACAGCCTGAGTATTGCTTATCTTGATGATGTTATCAAAATTTACATGACACATTCTTCTATGCCATAACCAACTCTGATCAATTTGAACAAACAAACAACTTTTATTTGAACCAACCAGATGAAAGATATTACCTTTTGTCTAAGTACTGGATGCAATTTCAGTTCTGGAGCTTGTAAAGATTTTGCATTTTCCATTCTTGAACCGGAGATCATAGCCTTTGTCCACTAACTAACCAACACTGAGAAGATTGTGCTTCAATCCTTCAACATATAGTATGTTACCTGTTTTGCTCTTTCCATCAAAGGAAATAGTTCCCCTGCCTCTGATTCTGCCAGCAGAATTGTCACCAAACTTTACCATTCCTCCTTCATACCTTTCCAAATCTAAGAACTTATTCTTGTCACCAGTCATATGGTGAGAACATCCACTGTCAATAACCCAATCATCCTTTTCTTCCACTTGAGCAGCCAAAGCTTTTTCAACAACTTTGTGATTGACAGATTCAGAGAGTATTGAATCTTCTTCCTTGATGGCAATAAACACCCACTCATTTCCGGATTTGCTTCCTAGTTCTGATTCATCATCTGTTACTCCTTCATTGTCATCTTCTTCATGAACATAATAGCAATTCTTTTGAAACCTTTGTCTGTTAGTATTAGACCTTGCAGATCTTTCCGGACATCTTGAAGCAAAATGACCAATCTTATTGCAGTTGAAACACTTAAAGCGTAGTTTTCCTTCATACTTACCGGATCCTCTTGGCAGTCTCTTTGCAATGAGGGCTTCAAGTTGAGCTATTTCTGCTTCTTCTTCTTCCATGTCTCTTCTTGCTTGATCATACCATGACATCTTCCTTGATGAGTTTTCTCCCGAATCAAATCTCTGTTTGCCTTTCACATAGGTACTGGCTTTGAAAGCAGATTCAGTCTTGGGAGGATCATCTCCAAACTTGGTCATTTCAAATGCAGCTAGTTTGCCAGCCAGTTGTTCTCTTGTGATAGTTGTGTGGGCTCTGAATTCATCAATGGCAGCAACCTTGATTTTGTAGGCAGCAGGAAGGGATCTTAGGATTTTGCAGACAATCTCATTTTCATCTAGAGTTCCACCAGCATTTCTAATTCCACATACCAGCTCATTCACTCTTGGCATAAAGGTAGTGATGTTTTCATCATCTCTCATCTTCAATCTTTCAAATTTCCCTTTCAGACTTTGCAACCTTGCACTTTTGACAAACTCATCTCCTTCATACAAAAGTTCCAGTTTAGTCAGGATCTCATATGCAGTTGGTAGGTCAATAACATTTGAGAGATCTGAATCATTCAATGCGCTTAGTAGGGCTTCCTTGGTCCGCAGATTGTTTTCTGCTTTTGTGATTTCATTCAGAGTTGTCGGACCACCTTGTGGAGGTACATATGGTTTTGAGACCATAGCCAAGTATGCTTTTCCCATACATTCCAAGTGACACTTCATGCGACCTTTCCAGAGAGTGAAGTTGGTTCCATCGAACTTCGGACTATCCTTCTTGTATGACGACATCCTGGATCTCCTCAAGCGGTTAAGCTCCTTTCAGAGGAACTTAGCTCTGATACCAATTGTTGGATCTAGGGCATACAACTGAGAGGGGGGGGTGAATCAATTGTATAAAACTTCTTGTTCTTTCAAACACTTGATTCTTGGTTGTTAGTTAACAGCATATCAATTAATCATCCATGAAAGCAAAATACATAAACACAAGAGCAGATAAACATCAACACATTGAACACCAAGTTTTTGACGTGGAAAACCCGGTTAAGGGAAAAACCATGGGGTGATTAACCCAAGGATTATTCTCTGTTAGAAGAATAAGAAAAAGAATGGCACTTGCCAATTAGGGCTCACTGCCCGAGCACACTGCTCACAAAGAGGCCCACTGCCTACAAGGAGACACACTGTCTACAAAGTGATAAGAATCACAATCTTGAACTGGAGAATGACATCTCTACCATGTCCGGATCAGTTCCATTTAAGCCCAAAAACCTCTGCTCTGCCTTTCGCACTTCTCTTCGCTATGCCACACACATCCACACAATCCACACTTCGAAATGAACTCACAAACCGTTATTTATACAAGACATCGACTTAGGAACAAACATCTAAGTCGGTAAACAACCATAAGAGTATCCGCAAGATGAATAACACATCCGGTCGGCCACCACAAGAACATTCGCAGGATGAACAACTCATCCGGTCGGCTAAATAGAGCAAGAACTTCATCCGGAAGAATATCTTCAATTTCGGGCTCTACTATCAATGCGGACCAACAACACAACCTCAACATGATCCAAAAACCTTCACAAGCCTGCCTGAACAACCGGATACATCCGCACTTCCTTTACTTACTGGAATCTCTTGTCTTCCTCATCCGGAACTTCAAGAACACAGTCTGTCACCTCTGTCATAATGCAAAAGGTACTTCCGGACCTCCAAATCATACACAAATCAGGATGACACATCACAAGGACATCCCAAACACTTCCTTCCAATCCGCAGATTAGGATAATACAATTCCAGACCTCACCGGACCTTTTTGTGATCCTCTGTCACCTCTGAATACTTGCCAGAACCGGTTCTACACCGACAGCCACAACTCCTTCAGATCTTCATGCGGACCTCTGAAAACTTAACTGAAGCATCTCAAGACTCATATCTACAAACCCTTTAATCCGCATCCTCCGGTTCTCAACCAATAAAATACATTTGCCTTCTTCTCATCACTGTTCTTCACTGTTCCTGACTGAGGCTAATTTTCTCAATATCCTCAGCACACAGCTCATCCAATCCTTCTTGTCAATGCAATATGAGTATGTTGACATCAATGACAACACTAGCTCACCTCATACTTGCAACAATAATATCATTAGAAGCCATGACATCAAATGATATAAAATACATCAAAGACTAGTATGGCTGCAAATAGGGAAAATATTTCTACCTTAACCCATTTCAGTTTTCAAAGAAAAGCCACGGTCAGCATAATACCTACCAGAATTCATTGATTCAGAGACAAGACAAATGCAAAGCAATGAGAAATGAAGTGTGTCCTAGAGAGCCATGTTCTTTTATAAAACCCTTGTTATGATATATGGAATAAGAAGCAGGTACATGAGTGAGATAGAGGGTTTTAAACTTAGAAGTAGGTAGATCTCCAAGTTTATGGCCGCGGCCTCATAGGAGTAGGCCCACAAAAACAAATGCATTCTTTCACACAATGTCAAAACCCTTATCGGTTTAGAAGAGAAAGCTTTAGATATAGAACAAAATATAGGTTTTTGAATCCATTCAAGTAAGAAATGATCAGAGATGCTAAGAAGCACAAAACATAGCTGTGGCCTCCAATAAAAGAAAGTATATAAGTTTTCATGTATTCCCTTTTACACAGAGTATCAAAAAACCTTGTCAGTTTAAGTAAATAAAGTTACCTTTTTTGAGTGGAGATAGTTGTGAAAGCCATGGGTTTTACCGTTTTTTGTGTTGCCTCAACGAGTTCAAAGATATCGTTCAATGGTGACCAGAACACATGAAAATGTAACAAAAATAGAGATAACAAGAAATGTATTAGAGTTAATGCACAGCTGTGGTTTGGGAAAGCTAGTTTCATCTCAGAAATGGAAGAGAAATTGAAGAATATGTATCACATAGTAGCAAATTGTTTCTTACCTTCACTTCTCTGTGAAAATTCATAAAAATTGACTCAAAAATGCTCAAGTTTCAGCTCCAAACCCTCAGTCATGGCGGCAGCCTGGGAAAGAACATTTTCTATCAAAAGTTTGAAGTCAAAATGAGGCCAAGAAAAGAGGGCAAAGTCTTTTTTCTTTAGGGTTTCCATACGCCCTAATTCAATGGTAGTATTTTTATCACATTGGATTGAAATTCAAAATGCATTATTAATTCCCATGAGGTGGGTTATTCACCATGGTGAATGTCTAAGTCTTAAGACTTGGGATGGTTTCACATGCCTTAGGTCCCTTTTTGCATACATAATGCTAGACATGGTACCTTGAAACCCATTTGGTCCCTTTTAGAGATAGGTCACATGCCTTGGAGTTTTTGCAGAGCTATTTGGAGGGTAGGCCTTATTGGCCTCTTTTTCTACAAACCATATCTATGCCTTTATATATTTTTTATGATTTTTAATATAAAAATAAAATGTTTGTATATGTATATACTTAGCAAAATTAAAAGCGTTGTATTATCATTTTTTTTAAAAAACAAATCAATTCAGGATATAGAATAAAATTGCAATCTCAATGTAAAGTTTTGATTTAAAGTAATAATTTATAAATTGCTTTAAACTAAAAGCTATTTTATGTAGTTAGAATTGTTGGCAAGAGACACTGCTAGAATTCATAAGTGTTGTCATTGATGGCAACAAAGTAGATTCCACACCTCTGTAGTGCATAAATCACTCATACCAAAAGTTAGATTGAAGACAGGATGATCCAGTAGTCAAGAATAGAGCATATGATAGGATCTGACAGATTAGGTTCGAAACTCTCTGATAGTGAAACCCAACATGTTGCAAATTTGGACGAGTAATAAGGGGTATCTAAACTAAATTATTCTAGAGATTTAGCCTCTGGTGACAAAGCGTATGAAATATATGAGCATTTGAGTATCAAACTTCAGTTAGACTATACAGATAGAGAAAAAGCTAGCCAATAGGGTATTAGACCTCAATCCGGATGTGTAGAAGGTGTTGATCAAGTAACTTGAGGTGTTATATGATTTTGGCCTACATAGGTGATGATTTCTTTGCCTAAGATTTGGTGCACATCATCTATCAAGTATGAATTCAGCTGGCAGAATATTATATTGCAAATATCCTAAGTATTCTTGTTGCCGATTAAAAAGTTGATTGAAATCCTTGATGCAGATATATATACCCAATGGATTCAAGCTTGTAAAGTATGAGAAGTAGGATGTGTATGAATTAAGTGTGAAGAAAAGTAGAGAGAAGTGTGAAGGCAGTAATCCAAGCCCGTAATGTGACAAGAGAGTAATACTAAGTAGAGGAAGAATGAAGTGTGCTATATTAGTGTACTAAGCCTAACCAGAACTAAACTCTTGCATAAGTGGATGTTGTTGATCAATTCAAACACATTATTATCATCTATAAGTCTCTAGTAGGCAGTGAGCCTCTTGTGAGTAGTGTGCTTGGGTAGTGAGCCCTAACTGGCAAGTACCATTTTGTACTTTTTTATTCTTTTAACAGAGAATACAATCTTGGGTTAATTACCCCGTGGTTTTTCCCTTAACAGGGTTTCCACATAAAAATTGTTCTATTATGTGTGTTGATTTCATTTCAGTTCTTATGATTGCTTATTCTTGCATGCTTTGATATATCACTGATTGTTAAGACAAGAAAAGGAAGTAAAAGTAAGAAAGTTTGAGATAACTAATTCACCCCCCTCTCAGTTATCTACCTTGTTTCCAACAATTGGTATCAGAGCCAAGTTCCTTAGAAAAAAGCCTAACAACTTAAGGAGGATTTGGGAATCTCAATGGATGCATATGGTATGAAAAAGAAACTGCAGTCTGCCTTAGATGATCTTGAACAATCCCAGTCTAAAGCCAATCATTTGAGAGAGCGACTTAAGTAGGCTGATAATTTCATCAATGAGCTAAAAGAAAAACTTAGTAATTATGTGAAAAAAAGAAAAGAACTACTTTAGATGTTAGCAGATTAGAATGAAACCAATAGCACTGATGAAGACCTAAATGAGAAAATAAAGCTGTGTGAAAAGCTATCAAAAGAAGTTGTTATGATAAGACATGAAATGGAATCAGCAGTTATGAAATTCACCCAAGAAATTGAAGAGAAGAGAAAGACTGAAGATAACTTAAGAGAATCCCTTAAGGAAAAGATAGAATACTACCACAAAATGGACAGAATAATCAAATATCTTGAGTCTAATCTTGAAGAAGCTAGATACAATGAAGAATAAATTGAGAGCCAGATTGACATTCTTAAACAAGATCTTAAAATTGTAAATGAATACAAAGAAAAATTCAAGATAAGCTCAGCTCAACTTGAAGTTCTTCTTGAAAGTCAAAAGAGGGTAGATGATAAGTGTGGTTTGGGATATGAGAAAGGTGAAAGCTGTCAATCTGGTCAAAAGAACTTTGGATCAGGAAGACAAAGAAACAATCCTATAAGACCTCCAGTAAGACAACCCAATGCTCAAAGATGTCCATCTTGTTAGATTTAGGGAACACAACTGAGAGGGGGGTGAATCAGTTATCCAAAACTTTCTGTTAATCACAAACTTAAATCCTTTAAGTGATCAGCAGTATATCAATCATGAAACATAATGTATTTAATTCAAAGACAGAAACATATCAACACATGAGACACCAGGATTTTGACGTGGAAAACCTGGCTAAGGGAAAAAACACTGGGTGATTAACCTAAGATTATATTCTCTGTTAGAAGAATATTAAGAACAAAATGGCACTTGCCAATTAGGGCTCACTTCCCGAGCACACTGCTCACAAGAGGCTCACTACCTACAAGAGACACACTGTCTACAAAGAAATAAGTATCACCTACTTGAACTAGAAAATAACATCTTCATCATGCTTGAATCAGTTCCATAAAGCTCAACACTTCTGCTCTGCCTTTCGCTCTCCTCTTTGCTACCACACTCTCATCTCCAAAAGCACTCTTTTCAAATGACTTCACAATCCCTTATTTATACAAGACATCAACTTAGGAATGATCATCTAAGTCGGCAAGCATCCACAATAACATCCACATGATGTATAACTTATCCAGTCAGCATGTCTTAGGAAGAACACCATCATACGGAAGTTGTTCTTCAAATGCAAACTCCAACTTCAATGCGGACCACCAACATGATCTAGACATGATCCAAAGACCACCACAAGCTTGCCTGAATCACCAAGAACATCCACACTTCATCTACTTACTAAAATCCTTCTCTCCTTCATCTGAAACCTCAAGAACACAGTCTGTCATCACTGTCACAAAGGAATTGATGCTTGCAGACCTTTTTAACCACGAACCAATCTAGTTGACACTCCACAAAGACTCCCTTAGCACTCCCTCAAATCCGCAGGACATGATATTGCATTTTCAGATCTCACCAGACCTATCTGTCTCATGCTGTCACCACTGAACACCTCTCGGAACCAATTTTACTTGAACAGCCATAACTTCTCCAAATCTTCATACGGACCTCTAAAATCTCTACTGGACCACTTTAAGACACATATCTACAAACCCTTTAAACTGTATCCTCTTATCCTCATCGTATCTTAGACTTTTCCCATACTGTCTTTCCTATTCTTCTTTGTTCCTGATTGAGACTAATTTTCCCAATATCCTCAGCACACAGCTCATCTAATCCCCATAATTAATGCAACAAGAGTATGTTGACATCAATGACAACACTGGTTAGGCCCATACTTGCAACAATCTCCCCCTTTATCATTGATGGTAACATATGATGTGAAAAATTGTTTTAACCATCAAGACAAGAACTTTTTTTCACTGTCACAACTCCCCCTATCAGCAACAACCATTCACATGTCTTCTCTCCCTTAATGGCTCCCCTTTGATTAGAAACAACTTGTTTTTCACATGTCTTCTCTCCCCCTTTGACATCAATGGCAAAGGGCACATACTTTCAATTGTGACACTTTAGAATCATACCTGCTGCTCCCCCTGAGTAGCATCTCCCCATCATCAATCCAGATCACAAGATATGACTATGATAACCACTGGACTAATGCACTTCAATGAACCTTAGTTCATCACTAGAGGGGCAATGACCCCTAGCTTCTCCCTGAGATACTCAAAAGAATCCTTAGGTAGAGGTTTAGTAAATATGTCTACAATCTGATCCTTGGAGGGCACAAACTCCAATCTGACTTCATTCTTGTTCACTTGTTCTCTCAATAAGTGAAACTTGATGGATATATACTTAGTTTTTGAATGCAGCACTGGATTCTTAGATATGTTTATTGCACTTGAATTATCACAGAAAATTGTGATAGGCTCCTCATACTCTACTCTGATATCTCTTAGCATTTGCTTCATCCATAAAACTTGAGTGCAACTACCTATTGCTGCAATGTATTCTGCTTCAGTTGTGGATAGAGATATTACCTCTTGTTTCTTGCTTAGCCAAGAAACCAATCTCTTCCCAAAAAAGAATGCTGCACCACTGGTACTCTTCTAGTCATCCACATCTCCTACCCAATTTGCATCTGTATATGCATGAAGAGAAAAATCATGATCTCTAGGATACCACAAACCATACTCAACTGTCCCTTTTAGATATCTAAAAATCCTCTTCATTGCCATGACATGAGATTCTCTAGGATTAGCCTGGAATCTAGCAACAAGACCAACAACCTGCATAATGTCAGGTCTAGTGTGAGTGAGATACAACAATCCTCCAATCATTGACCTGTACTTTTTCTGATTAGCCTTAGGAGAGTCATCATCTTTGCCCAATTTGCAACCAATTGCCATGGGAGTATTCATTGGTTTTGAGTCTTCCATCCCAAATTTCTTCAATTCTTTCACATATTTGGTCAGAGAAATGAAGATCCCCTTCTTAGTTTGAGTGATTTGCAGACCCAAGAAGAAATTCATTTCCCCAAGCATGGACATCTCAAATTCACTTTTCATTTGATTTGCAAAAGTTTTGCACATACTATCTCTTCCTCCAAAAATGATATCATCCACAAACACTTCAACAATCAATATGTTTTCATGATCAATTTTGAAATATAAGTTACTGTCAGTAGTACCTTTGTTGAAACCAATCTTCAAAAGATGCTTGTCTAACCTTTCATACTAGGCTCTTGGGGCTTACTTTAGTCAATACAGTGCCTTCTTCAACTTGCAGACCATATCACCATGATCAGACAATTGAAATCCATCCGATTGCTCAATGTACACTTCTTCTTCCAAGTCACCATTTAGGAAGGTAGACTTGAAATCCATTTGATATACTTTGAAATCTTTGAAGGCAGCAAATGCAAGAAACAATCTGACTGCTTGAATTCTTGCCACTGGAGCAAAAGTTTCTTCAAAATCAACTCCTTCTATTTGAGAATAGCCCTTGCAGACCAATCTGGCTTTATTTCTGATTACTTCACCAACTTCATTCAGTTTGTTCCAAAAGACCCATTTGGTTCGAATCACATTCTTGTTTCTAGGTCTGGGAACAAGATCCCAAGTGTGATTTTTCTCAATTTGCATCAGCTCTTCTTCCATTACTTTAGTCCAGTTTTCATCATTGCAAGCTTCATTCACTGTCTTAGGTTCAATCTTTGAAATCAGACAATACTCGTCTGAGTCTTGAGCAATCCTCCTTCTTGTTTGCACACCTTTTCTTTTATCACCTATGATCTGATCTTCAGAGTGGTTCAGTCTTACATACCTAGGAACTTTGGGAATTTCTTGCACTTCTGATTCTTGATTAGACTCATTGAAACTCATTTCTTCTTCCTAGTTTACCAGATTAGTTTGAATCTGACTAACAGATGAGGCTTGGGCTCCTTGAGTTAGAACACCATTCTGATCATCTTCATCAAGTTCATAAAACCTTGAGGGTTTCTCAATTCCCTCATCAACTTTCACATTTGTACTTTCTATCATCTTTCTTAGTCTTTGGTTATAACACTGGTATGCTTTGCTTTGAGTAGAGTAACCCAAGAATAATCCTTCATCACTTCAAACATAAAATTTCCTAGATCTTCATCTCTTTTAATGTAACAGTTGCTACCAAAAACTCTGAAATACCTCACAGTAGGAGTGATGCCAAACCAAAGTTCATAAGGAGTCTTACCGGTATTGCTTCTAATTTGAACTCGATTGAGAGTATAGACTGCAGTGCTGACAGCTTCTCTCCAATAGATGTGAGGAACATTTGCTTTCATCATCATGGTCCTAGAAGTTTCCTGGATGGTCCGGTTCTTTCTCTCCACTACTCCATTCCACTATGGAGTCCTAGGAGCAAAAAACTGTCCCTTTATTCCATGTTTCTCACAGAACTCTAAGAATTCACCAGATGTGAATTCTCCACCTCTATCAAACCTTAGACACTTCAATTTTAATCCGGTTTCATTCTCTACCATAGCCTTGAATATTTTGAATTTCTCAAAGGCTTCTAATTTTTCTTTCAGAAAAGTTACCCACATCATCCGGGAATAGTCATCAATCAGTAGCATGAAGTATCTATCACCTTGTAGACTCTCGATTCTTGCTGGACCACAAAGATTGGTATGAACTAAGTCCAATAATCTGGTAGAGGACAGTTCCTTACTTTTGAATGAGACTCTTCTTATCTTACCCAACTAACATTCTTTACACAAGCTATTAGTAGGTTTTACTAATTTTGGAAGATCTCTTACAACCTGAGTATTGCTTATCTTGATGATATTATCAAAATTCACATGACACATCCTCCTATGCCATAACCAACTTTGATCAACTTGAACAAATACGCAACTTTTACCAGTACCAAGTGGAAGATATTCCCTTTAGTTTGAGTACTGGATGCAATCTCTGTTCTAGATCTTTCAAAGATCTTACATTTTCCATCCTTGAACCAGAGATCATAGCCTTTGTGCACCAACTGTCCAACACTGAGAAGATTGTACTTCAATCCTTCAACATACAGTACATTACCGGTTTTGTTTCTTCCATAAAAAGAAATAGTTCCTCTACCTCTGATTCTACTAGCAAAAGTATAACCAAACTTTACCATTCCTCCTTGATACCATTCCAAATCTACAAACTTTTTTTTGTCACCTGTCATATGGTGAGAGCATCCACTATCAATGACCCAATCATCCTTTTCTTCAACTTGGGTAGCCAAAGCTCTTTCTACAACTTTAAGAGTGATAGATTTAGAAAATATAGGTTCTTCTTCCTTGATGATAATAAACACCCATTCATTTTCAGATTTGTTTCCTGTTTCTGATTCATCATCTGTTACTCCTTCATTATCATCTTCTTCATGAACATAGTAGCAATTCTTTTGGAACCTTGCTCTGTTAGGATTTTGCCTTGAAAATCTTTCCAGATACTTTGAGGAAAAATGACCAATCTTGTTGCAGTTAAAACACTTGAAAGGCAATTTTCCTTCATACTTACCAGATCCTCTTGGCAGTCTTTTTGCAATGAAGGCTTCAAGTCGAGCAGTTTCTACTTCTTCTTCTTCCAGGTCTTTTCTTTCTTTTTCATACCATGATGGTTTCCTTGAAGAGTTCTCTCCTGGATCATGCCTGTGTTTACCTTTTATAGAGGAACTGGATTTGAATACAGATTCAGTCTTGGGGGGATCATCTCTAAATTTGGACATTCCAAATGCAACCAATTTGCTAGCTAATTGATCTCTTGTAATAGTTGCATGGGTTTTGAATTCATCAATGGCAGCAACCTTGATTTTGTAAGAAGTAGGAAGGGATCTAAGAATTTTGCCAACAATCTCATTTTCATCCAAGACTCCACTAGCATTTCTAATTCCACAAACAAGCTCATTTACTCTTGGCATGAAGGTAGTAATATTTTCATCATCTCTCATCTTCAAGTTTTCAAATTTCCCTTTCAGACTCTGTAACCTTGCACATTTAACATACTAGTCTCCTTCATGCAAAAGTACTAGTTTTTTCCAAATCTGAAAAGCAGTTGGTAGGTCAATAACATTTGAGAGCTCTGAGTTAGATAATGTTCTTAGAAGAGATTCTATGGTCCTCAGATTGTTTTTAGCATCTATGATTTCATTTGGAGCTTTTGAACCACCCTGTGGAGGTACATACTGTACTGTAGCCATGGACCAGTAAGCCGTTCCCATGCACTGTAAGTGACATTTCATCCGACCTTTCCACAGACTAAAATTCATTCCATCAAACTTTGGACTATCCTTCTTGTAGGATGACATGATGGATCTCCTTAAGCGGTTAAGCTTCTTTTAGAGGAACTTGGCTCTGATACCAATTGTTAGATTTAGGGAACACAACTAAGGGGGGGTGAATCAGTTGTCCAAAACTTTCTCTTAATCACAAACTTAAATCCTTTAAGTGATCAGCAGTATATCAATCATGAAACATAATGTATTTAATTCAAAGACATAAACATATCAACACATGAGACACCACGATTTTGACGTGGAAAACCTGGTTAAGGGAAAAACCACAGGGTGATTAACCCAAGATTATATTCTTTGTTAGAAGAATAGTATGAACAAAATGGCACTTTCCAATTAGGGCTCACTACCTGAGCACACTGCTCACAAGAGGTTCACTACCTACAAGAGACACACTATCTACAAAGAAATAAGTATCACCTACTTGAACTAGAAAATAGCATCTTCACCATGCTTGAATCAATTCCATTAAGCTCAACACTTCTACTCTGCCTTTCACTCTCCTCTTCGCTACCACACTCTCATCTCCAAAAGTACTCTTTTCAAATGACTTCACAATCCCTTATTTATACAAGACATCAACTTAGGAATGATCATCTAAGTCGGCAAGCATCCACAATAACATCCACATGATGTATAACTTATCCGATCAGCCTGTCTCAGGAAGAACACCATCATCTGGAAGTTGTTCTTCAAATGAGAACTCCAACTTCAATGCAGACCACCAACATGATCTGGACATGATCCAAAGACCACCACAAGCTTACCTGAATCACCAAGAACATCCACACTTCGTCTGCTTACTAAAATCCTTCTCTCCTTCATCCAGAACCTCAAGAACACAGTCTATCATCACTGTCACAAAGGAATTGATGCTTACAGACTGTTTTAACCATGAACCAATCTAGTTGACACTCAACAAAGACTCCCTCAGCACTCCCTCAAATCCACAGAAAATGATACTGTATTTCTAGATCTCACCGGACCTATCTGTCTCACTCTGTCACCACTGAACACCTGCCAGAACTAGTTTTACTTGAACAGTCATAACTTCTCTAGATCTTCATGCAGGCCTTTGAAATCTCTACTGGACCACCTTAAGACACATATCTACAAACCCTTTAAACCGTATCCTCTTATCCTCATCCTATCATGGACTTTTCCCTTACTGTCTTTCCTGTTCTTCTTTGTTCCTGATTGAGACTAATTTTCTCAATATCCTTAGCACACAACTCATCCAATCCCTATCATTAATGCAACAAGAGTATGTTGACATCAATGACAACACTGGTTAGGCCCATACTTGCAACACATCTTTCAATGGAAACTGCTTCAACTATAACAAATTTGGTCATAAAGCAACTTAGTGTAGGAACAAGATGAATCAGAATAATCCATCCTTCCCTAGTCAATGTTTTAATTACAGAAGGTATGGTCACAAATCTCATGAATGCATAAGTACACAAATAAACAATTATTTCCATGGTAGATGCTTTACATGCAATAGAATGTAATCAACCAAATAAGCAAGGAAATTTTGTGTGTTTAGTTGCAATAAATCCAGTCATATAGCTAGATTTTGAAGGAACATAAATCATGATGGAAAAGGTCTGGTGAAACATGATCAGAAACAAGACAAATGCAAAGGTAAAGTGAATATTGATTAGATTTAGAAGGAGATGAGAAAGACTTGGGTAAAGAAGAGTGTGATGAACATTGGTGATGGGTCTGCACTGGAATCTGGTGCTGATAATTCTTCTAGAAACTAAAAGGTGAGCTCTAGCTCAGGGGGAGCTACAGGGAAGACCAAATTTTCCCCCAGCTAGTTAGTAAGTTCCTGAAATCAGCACATTAAGGAAGAATTAGAGGTTGCAGACTAAAAGAATTTTAAAGGTTCATCTAAAAAATTAGTTAAAAGTTGAGAAATTCTCTTTTGAAGAAGTTATGGATAGATCAGGTTTCAACAGCTATCTGGTAAAAAAAAATTATAGAAATAGGTCTGGTATAATCTAAAAATGTAATCTTATGGTCTGCGGATTTCAAGACATGTTTTCAAAGGCCAAAGTTATGTTGTCAACTAACTTAGATGATAATTTGGAGATCCACACAATGACTCATGAGAAATTCACTCAAAACAGGGTAACCGGATGACTTAAAGTGTGCATTATAATGAGGAATTAGGTTTTTATGCAAGGATAAAAGGCTTTCCATTAGTCATTTACAACACTTTGCACTCATGAAGAAGATAAAAGATCTCTGTGAAGAGATCCTGTAGATTGTAAAAGTTAAAGCTGAAGATTGAAATCAAGCAGAAATTTGCTCCGGTAGTTTCAACAAACCCTAAGGTGAAAAAGGTATTTCTTCTCTGCAAAATCTCTCCAAATTTTGTTGCTAGAATGGCTACTCCTATGGTTGTGAATGTCACTAAGAGGCCAAGACCAAAATTCAAGAAACACCCAACCAAATCTGTAGAAGTTTATCCCTTTGATGCATTTTCTAGTATCCCTTAAGGTGTTTTGCATGTAGAAGATATTAGGGTTTACATTTATGCAAACATTGAAGATCTTGGAGACTTATAATTGATGGAAATATATTGTAAATAGTTGAGAACTAAGAATTTTGATCTCAAACCAAAATTCAAGGCCCTAAAAGACAAACACATTGCACATTACATTCATTTTCTATCTTTTTCCGAGGACGAATGGATCCAGTATGTGTTGAGTAGGATGCAGGATAAATTTATGTGGTTAATAAGCCTATTCAAAATAACCAAAGATTCCATCAGGTCTGTAACTAGACTTCACTCAATTGGTGGGTTACCTACACTCAAATCTGTGAAAAATCAAACCATAACAGGAGCCACCGAATCAAAATATGACAAGAGGGCAATGACTATAGATGATATTATTGATCCAAATATCAAGTTTGCATCAATTGTAATTGGCTACAAGATTTATCACTCAAGTAGGAAAAATTTGGTATCTGGTACAACAATCTATACTGCATATTAGATGGTGAAAGAAAATGTAGATTATGACTTGTGTGAGCTTCTATTGAATCAACTAATGGAGAATCACCATAAGATTAAGAAAGATAAGAAAAATTCCTTCAAGTATGGCAATCTAGTGTTGTGCCTATTCTTCTACTTCATGAATGAGTTGCCGAGATCAAAAGGTCTGATCTGGGAAAATGATAGACCTGTTGCAATTTAGATCAGAGATTATTTGTATGGACTTGGTGATGTACAAGCCCGGAAGACAGCTCTCTAGGGCTACTTTAAAAATTTCCAGAGCATGATGCATGCTAGAGAAAGAATACCAAAATCAATAGTGGAGAAATACAAAAATATAGTTTGCTTCATGGTTGATACAGATCAATGCCTAATGGAGACAGTTGAGCCAAGAACTGTATGGGTGATGCCTATGGGTTATGAAGTTGATGAAAACATATTGGAGGTACATATTCAACACTTGCTAATCCAACCCAAGGACACTGAGGTAGAGAGGTTTGGCACCTTTGATGAGCTAAACATAAAAATACATGTTGAATTAAGGAAGCCTGAGTCAAAAAAAAAAGTGAGGAAGTAGGTTGAAGAAATTGCTAAAAGGTTTGGCTCAACAAAAGAGGTGGTAGATGCTAATAGAGAAAGAATAGAGAAAATTGAAAGGGAAAGGAAAGAAGTAAAGAAATAAAATGTACCGGTAGAATCCTCTACCTAAACAAGATCTACCAAGAGTTTTTCCCATATCTTTCCTAAAAGTTCAAAGACTGAAAAACAGGCAACCAAACCATCTGTTATAAGAGAGAAGATAAAGAAGTCCAAGGCCACAAGAACATATGTGAGCCTTAAGGATGATGAAGAAATAGAATCTGATGTAGAGGTTAGAGATTTGAAATCCAAGAACAAACCTTCCAAGACTGATAGGACTGATGAGGAGCAAAAGACAGAAGAGTTTGTTGAGAAACCCACTCTCAATTGAAGACATCATTAAGGCAGTCACTATGGATGGAAACATGCAGCCGGTAATAGAATTCTATGATGAATACAATTATGCAAACAAGAGAATTCTTGAGTAAGCAATGGTAAGATACCTGAATAGTTATAACAAACCCTTCATTGAAATAATTTCCTTGATTCCCAAGAGCTTAGAAGAAGTTTTGGAGTCAAGAAAAGAAAGTGCAAAAGCAAAAGACTTGGAGATCGAGGAACACATAGTGATACAGTTATGTCCAACTATCACTCAAAAACAAATGGACATGGTTTTCAAGGATTCTAAAGAAGAATTCCAGAGCAAGTCCAGAATGAATAAGCTCATGCTTGGAGAAATTGACCAAGTAGTTGATGAGAAAAAATAAATTCCTTTGTGTGCCTTAAAAAGGTTCAATCTTCCCATTGTAGAGGAAGCAAATGAAGAGCCTTCTAACATGGATGTTGAAGGATTAAAGAAAATTGATGAAAAGCCCTCTAACATGGATGTCGAAGGATTAAAGAAAATTGATGAAGAGAAATCTAAGGCCTTAGACTCCTCTATTCCGGAAGAGGAAGTGCAGAAAAAAGAAACAAATTCTGTTGGTGGAAATAAGCAAATCAGTCCAAGTACCCCCAAAGAAAAGGAAGTTGAGAATACAAGAGACACTGCAAAAGCAGTACAACATTTTTTGCACAAGGAAGTTGTGGAATTAGATGAACTAGAGTTAATAAAAGGACCACTGAGTTTGGACTCTCTCTCTCCGATTCAGATAATGAAGATAACATCTTTTGCTTAGGACAAACCCAAAGAAAAACTCATAAAATCTCATATGGAGGACTGTGAGCTATTCAGTATTGCATCCGGAATGTTGGAGAAGATAATGTCCTCATATCAGAAGGATCCATCTACCTCTCCATCCAGCAACTTGAAGAACTTAGTTAATTCTATCAATACACACTTTGAGTCTTTAGAAAAATCAGTAGAAACTAAGGTTCGTAATGAGTTCTTGGGAAAAAGATTTAGTGAGGTACAAGGGCTAATTGCTAATGATAGAAAAACCCTAGACATTGGCATAAAGAGCATTGAAAATGCTCTTAAGGATGGTGGAGACATATACAAATTTTGTTTTTCCTGGCCCAAAGTCATAGAGGACATTGAGAAGAAAATGAAAGAATAAGAAAAATTGAAAAATCTATCTCATAATTTTGATCCTCTCATTATCTCTCTGGTAAGTCAAGAGTGCCAAGAAGTTGTTATAATAAATGAAATAAAGAATCTAGGTAAGGAGAAGAAGAATATAATGGATAGAATGGGAGAACTCAGAGGGATAATAATCCTAAAATTAGAGGCAATGCATGATGCCCTAGCAGATGCTCTAAGTACAATCCAGACCAGTGATCCATCAGATTTGAAGAGGGTAGAAGCATATGCATTTTTGTGAAGTGGACACATCTCCATTTTGGATAGGATGAAGAGAAGTTGGGCCATAGAGCTTGTGTGGCTGAAGACTACATTTGCAGATATACTCAAGTATATTAAGTTTATCCTATGGATTGTATGTACATATGTGGCCTTATATAATAACTTTTTGCACATTTTTGGTTGGCAGATCCCACCCTTTGCCATATATGTCAAAGGGAGAGTAAAGAATAGTGAAAAATGAGGAATCCAGCATTAAGGGAGCATCGATAAGTAGTGTGGAGAAATGGAGCACAAGCAAAGGGGGAGTCACAGTGACACTTAGTCATTTTTCACTAAGTGTTGCCATCAATGCCAAAGGGGGAGATTGTTCTCAAGAGACACTGCTAGAATTCATAAGTGTTATCATTGATGGAAAGAAAGTAGATTCTAACATCCACAGTGCACAAATTACTCATACCAGAAGTCAGATTGAAGATAGGATGATCCAGTAGATAAGAAAAGA
Source organism: Cunninghamia lanceolata (assembly GCA_027924645.1). Lineage (NCBI taxonomy): Eukaryota > Viridiplantae > Streptophyta > Pinopsida > Cupressales > Cupressaceae > Cunninghamia > Cunninghamia lanceolata. Next base: position 14,267,821 of record BSBN01000112.1, on the reverse strand, counting down.
GCATATGATAGGATTTGACATATTGGGTCTGGAACTCTCTGATAGTGAAACCCAACATGTTACAAATTTGGGTGAGTAATAAGGGGTATTTGAACTACTTTATTCCAGAGATTTAGCCTCCAGTGACAAAGCATATGAAAGATATGAGCATCTAAGTATCAGACTTCAGTTAGACTGTGCGGACAGAGAAAGAGCTGGCCAACAGGGTACTAGACCTCAATTCGGATATGCAGAAGGTGTTGATCAAGTAACTTGAGGTGTTAGATGATTTTGGCCTACTTAGGTAATGATTTATTTACCTAAGATTTGGTACACATCATCTATCAAGTATGAATTCAGCTGACAGAACAGTATCTTGCAAATATCCTAAGTATTCTTGTTGCTGACTAGAAAGTTGATTAAAATCCTTGATGTAGATATATATACTCAATGGATTCAAGCTTGTAAAGTATGAGAAGTAGGATGTGTATGAATTAACTGTGAAGAAAAGTAGAGAGAAGTGTGAAGGCAATAATCCAAGCCTGGAATGTGACAAGAGAGTAATACTAAGTAGAGGAAGAATGAAGTGTGCTAGATCAGTGTACTGAGCCTAACCAGAACTAAACTCTTGCATATGTGGATGTTGTTTGTCAGTTAAAACACATTATTATCATCTGTAAGTCTCTAGTAGGTAGTGAGCCTCTTGTGAGTAGTGTGCTTGGGCAGTGAGCCCTAACTAGCAAGTACCATTTTGTACTTCTTTATTCTTTTAACAGAGAATACAATCTTGCGTTAATTACCCCGTGGTTTTTCCCTTAACAGGGTTTCCACATAAAAATCCTTGTGTTATGTGTGTTGATTTCATTTTAGTTCTTATGATTGCTTATTCTTGCATGCTTTGATATATCACTGATTGTTAAGACAAGAAAAGGAAGTAAAAGTAAGAAAGTTTGAGATAACTGATTCACCCCCTCTCAGTTATCTACCTTGTTTCCAACAAGAACAAGTAATGTAAAGAATATCCTATCTTCTTGAGTTTGCTTTATTTTGTGGAAGATATGGACAAAATGGAATCTTTTTGGAGTAGACAAAGCATATTTTCTGGTGGGGCCACATTGGAGGACTTTTTGGCAATTTAATTTTACAGTTTGGAGGTAGTTTGGTGGGATTTTTGTCATCTTTTCTGAGGAGCTCAAAAATAGATTTACATAACTATTTTTAGGATCTTTTCCAGCTTTTGTCTTGGGAGATCTTTTGGAGAGGATATATTGGAAATAGCCAGTTCTTTCTCATTAGTGGAGTTAGAGAGTTAGATATCAGAGTTCAGATTTTGGAGTCTTCCTCTTACACTGAGAGAGTTGTATTTCAATTTTGTACTCATTATTCCTTCCAATTTATAGAGCAACAGTTTTCCTTCCCATTTGTCTACCCATTTGCAAAGTTTATTTGGTATTACATTGTGATAGTTATTTATCCTCTGTTTTATCTTGATTTTTGTGATGGGTATGCAAGTTTTTTATTTGATTCAGGTTGCATGTTGTGTTCAGATGAACCTTCATGTGAAATATTAATGAATTAAGTATAATCAAGGGGTTGTGAGAGTTATAGTTCTGTGAACTTATTATGAGTAAGATCTGGTAGGAGTTTAAGTATTGGTGCATCACCTTAGGAGTTAATTTTAGTTATTTATTTCATTTGCAGTTATCCTTCTATCCCTTTTCTCAGAAAGATATTTAGATTAGGAAAATCAATAGGAGAACTAGATCACTTTGGAGGTTCACTCCAACTTTCAGGCAACCCACAGGCCTAGGAGTGTTCCCATGTTGCAACATGATAGCTAAGTTTATCTTTGCTAAGGGTGCAATCTTGATTGATAACAAAACTCTCAAGTGCATGGAAAAAGCCCTGCAGTTCAACTGCACTCTAGAAATATTTCCTCCCAGTTGATTCACGAGCAAAAGAGAAAATCCTAGAAATGAGGCATCATAACTGATCCAAATTGAGCAAAAATAGCTCCAAACTACCTCTCACATCCTGTTTGACCATGTGGAACTCCAAACACCTCCTAGTTTGGCAAAAATCAAGTACAAAGGCTTCAAAATATCTTAGTTAACTCCACATCTTGATTTTGCATGATTTTGGAGATGAAGAAAACAATGTGAACAAATAATAGAGTAATCATCATGATTTACTTTACTATTTGTTATGAATTTGTCTATTCTTGATTTTTTACAGTTTTATGACAAATAATAAAGTAATTTATAAATTATTACTTTATTATTTGTTTACATTTGTACATTGGTTCCCAAATCATGATAAACTAAGGATATTCTAATTATTTTTCCACTTTCTTTTATTCTCCTTATGTCTCCCTTGCCTCCTTTTCAATTAATTATAAAAGTCTTCATGATGCATAAGTCAAATGTGAAAATGTCTCAAGGCTTTAATAGTTTGCATTTGTTATCAATCCTAACCACATTTTCCTTCCTGATGTCTAAAGTTGACCAAAAAAATCCTTAAAAAAGGTTTTGAAACTCCATTATACCTTTCTATTTCTTATGGCCTTCTTGATTTTCTCCTAAGCATTCAACACTTGAAAGGTTTTAACCATAGGCCCCTTATATTTGCAATGATTTTTCTTTAAAAGAAAAGTAAAAAAATGGCCCTCATAAACTCATTAATAGGGCTTGGATTAAAGAAAAACTTCTCAAACCTTAAATTTTTTTTCATTATCCTTTATCTCTTCCCACCAAGCTATTCTACCACGCTGCCATGAGAGGGTTGAGGGTTTGCTGCAACTTCTCAAGAGTTTTTGCCGACTGAAAGGTCTTCTTGTAGCTGTCTGGTAAGAAATGTCTTTTCAAGCTCATTGCTCTTTGCTCATTTTACTCTGTATCATGCTATTATGGTGGAAAATCATGAAGGAATCTCTTCTTCTACATTGTATTTTCTATGGCATAAAAAGAAGAAAAAATACGTCTCTGCTTCTCTTTCCTTCTAATCTTTGCAAAGGTTATAAATGTTTTGAAATGAGAACTTTGAAGCTTTCTTAGCGTGGGCTTCCTTTGTATATTTGATTTTGTTAATTTTACAGTTTCTGGGACTATTCCTTGCTAATATGACTATTATCATTCCTCACATTGGAATGAAACGGTTTCCTCTGTATATTTTCTTTTGTTCATTTTGATGTACGAGGAATTTGAGGTAAAGGCTGGTTGAAAACTCCTTCATTCTCCTCCTTCCGATCAAACTGGCTGTCTGTGGATGACAAGAGTAGCTCACTAGTTGGCAATACTATCCTTGATATAGAAGACCTAAAGAGTCCTGTCATATTTGACTTTGATTGTGAAGGTGAATTCACATTCCCATTCAGAGTCGATGTTGGATTCTGAAACAAATTTATCATCTCAATTTTAGCCTCCAAGTTTCTAGGACTGGCAGATAATCCAGGCTTGATTTTCTCATCTGGTGGATTTAAACCTCATTTATTATAGATCTCCTAAGTATTGTTTTGCTGCTCTGAAGCCCTTGATGGCCAGCTTTCTATATCCATTTTCTAGTCATTTCATTTGTTGGTAATATTGAACTAGGCATTTCCTCTATTACCATTAATATGAGCATAACTAACCAGCTTGATTACATTACCACCACTTTCTTCTTAGGCCTTGTGTTTTAAAGAGGCTTCCTTGTTTGTGCTAAAACTGTGTAACCATATTTGTTACTTTGATTTCCTTATTTCATGCAGTTTATGTGCTACCTTCTGATCTCTGTCATAAATAGTATAAACTGCTCTATGACATTCATTTAAGACTACTCTAATCTGTATAACAATCATCTCTTTGTCCTTAGTGACTTGTTACAATCATTATGACTAGATCGATTATAAGGGTTTAGTAGACTTTTGTATGATGTTCTCAACTCTATATCTAATTAGTATCTTTGTATTTCATAACTATAACTGTTATCATAGTGTTGTTTCTTTCTGAACCTTCACCACTGGTATGAATGAATAAAATAAGGAATTGTTGCACATGTCATGATAAGAAAGAGGCCAATACTAGCATTCCAAAGTCCTTGAGGTTTGAAATGATGATTCCCATGATATAAGTCATCAAGTTGGCTCTCACTTCATGAGCAAGGCCTAGCACATATGATTGGATGCCTTTACATTTTAGGGCTATGGTTAGCAGTGTAGAAAACCTGATCATAGTGAAGTAGAACATAGGTAGGGCAAAACTTGCAAGCACTACATCCCTTTTCATTCATTATAATGTTTTCTTGAATCTCTTTTAGTATGCAAGCATCTCATGATTTAAGAGGGCATATGGAAACCATGAAACTCATCTAGATGTATATGAACCCTAGCACCTTGGATAGAGTTGCCCTAAACATTAACAAGTCTCTTGCAACCTCATTTATTCCTTTGGACCTTTGCATCCTATGCTTGTAGCCTTGTGTATGCATCTTGATGTCTTCTCCTTGACAGTCCCTATGTATTTATTGATACCTTGATTGATCCTTTTGTGAGATCCATTAAATTCTTCATCTAGAGATTGTTACCTCTGCATTTGTCTTTGATTGATTCAAACTATGGAAGTATGTTGTGACTTTACAATCCCTTTGCACAAAAATAGAGGAAAATACATTTCTATCCTTTGCTGCTCTTTATGTTGTTTTAATGGCTATCCAATTTTGGATATGGTATCTTCTGTAGTAACTGCTTTGATTACTCTACCTTTTACTTTTGAGACTATTGTAGCATCTCTTTGGCTGTCCCATTACAGTTGTGACTGCACTTTGCTCTTAGAATTTGATCTTTAAGAAGAACATGCTTTATTTGAAAAGATTAATCATGTCCCTCTTTAAGATTTATGGGGCAACATGTTGGGCTCAACCCTTATGGGAGCCCATTTCTTCACCACATGCTGAAATATCTTGCACAATAATGAATGTACATGTACCTGCACATTGCACAAACAAGTTAGATAAAAATAATGAAGTTCAATGGTCCTGTGATGACTTGATCTTTCATTTGATGATCTGATCTTTTGCTCTTCTTACACATATCTGGTAATGGCTAAATTAATTTAATGTATCATAGCTGCAAGTTATATTTCTGTTGATGCAACATATGATGAGATTTCATGTCCCGATCTCTAACCAAATCTTTCTATCAAATGAAGGTACATCTAGAGATAGAGAACAAAGGGAACTAAAGATAGAAGAATCAAGCTGAAGATAGAAGGATCAACATCAGCATCAATCCTTAAGGCAATGATGGATATGACTTCTTCTCATGTGTTTCTTTCTTTACTTTATCTTCAGATGTATAGCTTGCATACATTTTTGCATTTGCTCAGTTTAGTCATTCTGATGGCTTGTGTGGGACATTTGATTTTCTCTTTTCTTTTCAATGAATAAAAAAACAACACCTACACAATCTTATGTATATTTCATTACAAAAATGAATGAAACATTATAAAATGAATGAAGAAACTTCTTATAATTCATGTATTCACCTTTATGCTAGAATGCATTGAATGATGAAAATTGAATTCTATCTCTTTAAACACCTTTAAATATGCAATGGTTAAGCATAACAAAAATGTATGAAGTAGCTTTCACCTTTAATATCATAAAACTATTTTAGCTCTACCAATTTAAGTTGTAGGTGAAAATTTGGTAACATTTATATAACAACATAATATTGGTGTATAAAACATATATACTTACATTGTTTCAAACACTCAACAAGATATGAGAATGGGTTCAAGCTATTCTCCCCCTCTCAAAATTATTTAATTTCAAACTAGAAAATTAACATAATAGAATTCCAATCGGGAATTTCTGATAATAAAATATTTTATCTACTATCGACCATTTTGTTGTGGATGGTCATATACTATCCTGGCTTAGTTCTCAACAAAACCTAAGCTTAATGGATCTAGTTTACAATCGACGATTTGTCAAGTCAAAACCAAACTTAGACCAATTGATGAAACATAACTTACCAAACTCGACAATGGCTTGCTAAAATATGAAAACACAAGACTTAGATGGCAAACAATTTGTTCTTATTCTACATCTATTCTCTTCTCTCTGATGATGCTCTCCCTCTCTTTTCTAGATGGTGGAAAACTTGTTTCCTAGTTACAACTTGCAATCACCAAACTGGGATTAGTGCATCGTTAGTCAATTCATAAACCTTATGAATAAATAATTATAAGTTATAACATCTTATAATCACATGTCTAAATTCTAATTATATAAACATAAATTCATGATATGATTGATTTATTTTGACATTTTCACATAACGTCAAATCATTAATTTATACATAATTAACTACTAATTAAGTGCAAGTAAAAGTAAAACATAGTAAAAATTTGGGGTATGACATATCTCCCCCCATAAGATTCATCATCCTCAATGATCTAGTGTATCATGAAATAAAAATAATAATTGTTCAACTTTAAAAAGTTTTAAAAAAATGAGGAAATCTCTGATAAAAATCATCGTAATCTTCTCATGTGGGACTATCCTTTGCATACTGGTCCCATTGAACCTTGAACTGAGTAAGCTCTCTATTATGCAAGCGAAGCTTGTGAACTTTGAGAAATTTGAGAGGCTCGATCATGACCACTCCTGAGTCCTATGCCTGTAAAGTATTCCAATCAAGAATATGATTATCACCTGTTATATACTTTTTCAAATCTGAAACATGAAAAACATTATGTATTCTAGAAAGAGCTAGTGGTAGAGAGATTCTGTAGGAAACTAGATTTAACACTTTGAGAACTTCAAAGGGTCTTGTTTGTTCAAAATGGTGAGCACAAACATAGATAACAAGATCAAACCATTTTAACATAGCAAAAAAAACATAGAATAATATATTATTATCTTTAGATAATTTTACATTTGAGTGCATTGTCTTATAAAGCCACATATTCCCATACAAGTAACCATAATAACTTCTTAAAAACTACTACAGGAATAACTAATTCCCTAACTTATAAAACCAATATTTATTTATTTATTAAATTAATAAATGTAAACTTTAATTTATTCTAACACCCCCCTTTAAGGTTTACATGTAATAAAACTAACATTCCCCCCTTTATTACATTGTTCCTTCAATAGTACCAAGGGACCCCCCCTAAGTGCTAATATACTCAACAAAGCTGATTACATAATATGAATACATATTTTATAGAAGATCTTCTCCCAAAGAACAAATCCTAAACCAAGCAGGGCTTCATCATGCTGTCTCATCTACCCTCGGAAAGGTGTATCTTCGAGCTATGTTCTTGAGCTCTTTAGTCCTGAACACTCAAATCACAGAGTCTTGAATTATTTGATAACAATCCTTAAGAGATACGATAGATCTCTATCATTGTCTAGTGATCATGAAATGGTATAATTCTCGATCATATACTCTGAAGCTCACTAGACAACAATCCATATTGAGCTCAACACCAAATCCCATGAAAAGCTAACTTGAGATGATGGAAAATCCTCCATCCTCCAATGTCACCTACCTCCAATATGACTCTCTTAGTCCTTACCCTCCAAAGATAGCACTAGAGGAAGTACTACAATCCTCAAAAGCCTCCAAATATATGTCAATAGGAACAACCAATTTGTTTCCATCCATGGTACAAAAAGATTGCATGATATTGAATAGATTTTCTCCAACCTTCATTAGTAGATGCTCTATGCATTGCTGCTGACAAACATTGAGAGTAGGAACCATTCTTAATTCTTTAGCCTTATCACTCCAAAATATGCAAAGTCAACTTTAACAAAAAAATCCTTATATCTCCATAAATAATTTTCCTTATCACTCCAATGCATACAATTTTATTTGAATATTTGTCCCTTATTTGTATTCTCATCATATTTACACATCCAAAAACTTCAAAATTCTTTAAATATTTTGAGAAAAATTCCACTACTTATCTGTCCTCCTCTTTTTTTTTAATTTATAGAAATCATTTTTCCTTTTAAAAAATAATACTCAAAAAAATCTCTCTTTTAAAAACTTTTTAACTTTCTCCCAAAAACAAAATGTTTTACTCTAGCTAATATGTGAAAACTTTTCAAGAGTCTTTTTTAAACTCTAAAACATTTAGGAAGTGAAATCTATTTATAAATGTGCCTTATTCACACATATTCCACTTACGGCTTTCAACACCCAGCAAGTTTTTCCTTCATACAAACAAGTCTTCCACATTGCAACTCTTTGCAATGGTCATGCTTTCTCTCAATTCTTTTTTACAATCTCTCCTATTCATACGATCTGTAAATATTTTATTGATTTCTTGTTTTCCTCTACAAACTACCAATAGTTGTGATACCGCAATAGTCTAGGAATTGTTTTACTTGCTAACTCATGCATAATGCTTGCAGATCTTAACGGTTTTAGGATATGCACAGAATTAAACAAAAACAACTTATACACCTTTCACCTAAGTTCTTCAAATAGTTCTCATGTGTTTATAGCCTCCCATTTTTGTAGCAACACCGATATCATACATTTTATTCTTACTATTGATAATCAAATGATTTTATCAAATATTAATGCCTTAACATCTCACGCAACAACAAATGATTTTCACACAATAGATGAGGAGATATAAAGCATTTCTCTCTATGTTGTAGCATATTCGCCTTCTTCAAGACCATAATTCTTCAATCACAGGGACAAGATTAAGGTTGCTCTGATACCATGTTCAAAATGGTGAGCACAAACATAGATAACTAGATCAAACCATTTTAACACAGCAAAACAAAACATAGAATAATATATTATTGTCTTCAGATAATTTTACTTTTGAGTTCGTTGGCTTATAAAGCCACATATTCCCATACAAGTAACCACAATAACTTCTTTAAAACTACTACAGGAATAACTAATTCCCTAACTTATAAAACCAACATTTATTTATTAAACTCATAAATGTAAACCTTAATTTATTCTAACACTGTTGTCATGAAGGATTGCACCCTGTCAAGCAATAAGCTTAACAATCCCATGACATATTAGATCACTCTCAGACTATGGGTTGTCTATAATGAGAATGAACCTCTGGAAGAGCTGGCTCCCTTTAAATGCCCCTTAGATCTGATGTACTTTTAAGGAAAATAGATAGAAGGATGATTAATAAATCAAAAATTTATTCTAAGGGGTGATGGACCAATGATTGAATTCTAACCTGCAACTTTATTCACAATTATTTCTCAATATATATGCTCATACAACTCAAACTAAATAATCTTATCACATAAATATTTCAGAGAAAGACATGAAATCACTTGCACAATCTATAACATGTGGTAAAATTTACACCTTTGTATACTTGTATTCAATGAATGAAACAACAAACTTAAAGGTTTTGATTTAAAACACAATAAATCTTTAACAAATTATTCAAAAAAATAAAAAACCTAAATTTGAAAAGAAAAACACCTAATTTTATTGAAAAATAGAAGAAATGCCTCTACAATAATTGTAAAACTTTAAAATACTCTGAGTTACAATACTGAAATCTCTCTCTGCAATGTTCAAAAACAAGAGAAAAAGCAAGAACTGAGAAAAAAGCAGGTGTGTGCAAGATGTTGAGTCTACTTTTTGGCTAAAAAGTGGAAGTGTTTTCCCTAATTTTCAGAATTTGTCACATTTGACCTAAAAATTTGAAGCACTTAAAGGTGGAATATTCAAAAAAATTAGTAAATATGAAATAGAGTACTCGGAGTCTAGTTTCCAAATATGTATCTTTTTTAATACCTAGATGACACAAATTGATTTTCAATAGGCATTTCTAAAAACCATTGTTTAAAAGTCACATTGTTTTTACTATACCACGCACGTGTACGTCATCCATATTTTGACCTAAATAATCATATTTTTTTAAATCCTTTTGGGAAAAGATTTGTAACTCACTAAAGCATGTTTTCCATATTTTTTGTAATTTTTTATTGAATATATTTTTTGTTAATTTTTTATTGGCCAAATTTGGTGTTTTAAAAAATTGTCATGTACGTCACGCATAAGATGACCTAAACTTATCATTTTTTGATTTGTTTTGAAATTGAAAAGAATTGTCTGAAGTACTATTGTCAATCAGGTATGCACCCTTGCTAAGTTCACATAAACTTAGATACCTGTTGAAACATAGAATCATTCTTAGATGTGGGTCTCCTATAATGAGAATGAATTTCCAGAGTGAGATGGTTCTCTTATGATTCCTAAACTAATGACTTTCTGGGAAAAGGGATAGAAAGGTAATTAAAATGCAAACTAATGCTTGAATCTAATCTAGGTGAATCTATTCACTCACAAAATAGTTCTTCAAACTTAAAAATTTCACAACCTCACCTAAGAGTTCTGATCCCTAAATAATTTGTATTGGTTTAATTCAAACACAGATTACAACCAGGAGCAAACATGCAATCTAACAGCATCGAGACATGATAAAGGACAAGAAATTTGTCACAATAAGACATCAAATCAAGGCCGCAAAACACATAAGTAGATGAAATAGGAGAACTTTCTATTAGAACTCAAAGGAGTACAATGCATGTAAAAAATAATGAGCCAACTACCTATATACAACTATCCTATGAGAAAGAGAGAAGAAACTAGTATCAACTGACTAAGAAAACTAAGATTTTCCTCCTATAAATGCCTCCAAAAGATCTCCTCAGAAGAAAGCTGAAAAAGCTCCTAAAAATAGACCCTAAGTCCATTTTCAAGCTACTAAGAAAAGAACAAATAAAAGCTCATTAACAGGCTCCAAACTGAAAAAACATGCTGCCAAAATGATTCTCTAGGTGGTCCCCACCAAATCTACATCCAAATATATCCAATCTACCTCATAAAAGCAAAAATTTCATCCTATATGACTCTAAATAAAACAAATCAAAATAGAATATTTGATTTGTTTTATTAGCCTATAAATTACTTAAAAATAGTTAAGTTTTAAAAGCAATTTGTCAATGATTTCTTTAAAACTAGCTTTACAATGCTATGGCAATTTTATTCTATATCTCCATTTGATATGTTTTTTTGCAAAAGTAAATAATATCTGACTCATAATTTCACCAAGATATTTTACAAGATATTACAATTGATTTTCTATAAAAATCATAAAAATGGTGAACACATTACTATGTATTTTTTGCAAAAATAATTAAAACCTTGAAGGCCAAAACCATGGCTCTAATTCCACAAATGCATGTCCATGTGTCAATATTCTGCCACCTCATCTCTATCTTCATACCACATGTTGAAATTTACCCCTTTCACCATGCCATTACTCATGCATGTATCTCATGTTGCCAAAGGTTTTTGCTTTGACCTCTCTCATACATTTGAACGATATAAGGAATTGGAAAAAATAATGTATAAGTGGGAGGTCATTTGACTCTCGACCAGATGCATAATCACAAGGCACTTTGACTCTACTATGAGCCGACCATATTGCAAGTAAAGGTTTTTGATATGTTTCAAAGGTATAAACTTTACTCTCTTATAATGCTGCTCACCTTTGACTTTATAAAAATCAAACCAAAATGAGGAATGTGTCAGCCTCTCCACTTCATGATTACTAGGGAACATAGATGACAAGTGTTGACCACGATGCTTGTAATGCCCCGCCATGCAACCCTAAAGATAAGTTTAACTAAGCAATAAAAAGGGTGAAATATATATTTTTTCCTTTAGAAGTGGTAATAACAAAACATAGCATGGTCTAATAGCAACAAGTTAAACTAACATCTCTAGGGATTACATAGGTGCATTATTGAAATATAACAATAACCAACAACATACATAGTTTAATCAAATACACCAACTAGCATCTTTCATTATGACATCCAAATACATCAAGAAGTTTGCACTAAGATTACAAGTACAATTAGTTTATTTTACAAGAGGAATTACATAGTTTCATTGTTACAAAAAATCTCTTTCTGGATACATCAATTACATAAGGATTTCTTCTGATACAAAAAAAATCTAAATACAAATAGTACAAATGTCCGTCTTTGATACAGGTGCAAAATTGGAATCGAGAGAGATACATCTTCTTTACACATGAGCCATGATGCTAAAAAAACTAATGAAATAAAGCACAACCACCCGACCATGTGGAACCCAAAGGTCCACCCCCGTGCTAGGAGATAACAATGAGGTCCCACAAAGACAACTATCAAAAGACAAAAGGCTAATAGATGCAAGGACTACAAATGACTCCACTACAACCTTGGTCAATATGGACTTCACAAGCAACTCAAACACCACTTACACACTTAAGATGTAATCCTAGAGACACTCACACAACCAAAGGAGCAAAATACAACTTGGGAGTGCTAGACTGCAATAGGGAGGAGTGTCATCACAGAGCTTGTCATGGGTTATCCTAGTAGGTCTTCCTAGGCACCAGCCCCCATCCTGGGTTATCTTGGTAGCCTCTCTTGACTTTTGGCCCCCATACAAACTTGTGTAGAACCAACATACCTTTCATGAGGACAAGGTAGTTAATTCATAGACTAACTCTATGCACACTACTTAAAATATTCTAATTCATACTAAAATTAAAGACTTAACTAAGGTCATCATACACCACTTATAACTAGATCTAAAATAACAATTCAATATGTATAATATGATAATTTACATCCATTTGCCTAAGACAAATATATATTAAGAAGCCTTATTTATTATTCATATCCTACTCTCTAATATTCTTGAATATAAAAGATAAAATAATAAATCAATAAATTATTTTAAAAGGATTTAACATTTTTATTTATAAAATAATGCTTATAATATATCTAAATAATATGGATTTGATTTCTCATAAATGAAATATAATAATACTTAAATATAACACATCCCTAAATAATAAGGATTTGATTTGAAATATAATAATACTTAAATAACCCTATAATTATTTATAAATAAATAATAATGAAAATAGCATAATTATGCTTTAACCATCCATATCTTCCCATATACATTATCATAATCAATACCCCATATAATCTTCTCACCCATGTATAAATTAAAAAAAACAATGTATATGCATATTCATATAGACATAAATTAGATAAATTATTTTTATAGAAATTTAAATCATATATATATATATATATATATATATATAAAATCTTTCTATTTAAACAAAATAAATTCTTATCTACAAGATAATTAACAAAACAAAAAGTCCTATTCTTTCTCTTAATTATTTCAAAATTTTCTATTTAAAGAAAAGTATTTTTATTTTATATATAAAATTTATAGCATATCTTTATATCCATGTTCTTCCTATCCTTTTAGAGGGAAGAATAGATTCTAAAAAAATTATCATTTTAAAAAGTATTCTTTTTTTAAAAAGGCATTATAAGATAATAAGATTCGTTCATGATTTTCTTTATACTAGGGTTTGGTCTGGTGTTACATTTTCTTTACATGCACAAGAATACATGGGTTCAATAATACAAATTAAATGGTTGGGAAAAGAACCATATTCAATACAATATCCAAAATAGAAGTTACAGTTGGAAATCTACTCTACAGCACATTGGAGATTGATAATCACAGTAAGGGGTGATAGGATAACTAATAATGGTCTACCCAATCACTTCAAATGGGGCTGACTCAAAGAGTTGTGTTCTCAGAAAAATGAATTGATTACAGGATATCAACATTACTGTATTTCAGCAAATAATGATAAATACAAGGGCAACTCATTCGGTGACACAGTGATGAATACTAGGTGGTTTCCCCAATATAGGTGCTATAGGAGGGTCACAAGATCTACTTCAAATTAAGCTACAGGAATTTGTAATGGAATTCTACTTGAGAATTGAATGAATGTTTGATCATTCTATGCCAGAATTGCCATAACTGAGTCCGACTGAATTAGCTTAGTTGTAGAATTTGCAGGGTAATCAAAGGGATTAGAAATGTTTAGAAGAATGCTACAAATGAATGTTGGGAATTAAGGTGTCTCAACCTTGGTAATTCCTTGCATTATTTATGTTTGTATTTATTAATTCATTGCCTATGTTGTAAATTAATTGTAAATTCCATATTGTCATATTGTGGTATGTGGCACAGTGATTTGTCATCCTGCATGGAAGACGACAACTTGTAATTTTGTCCTCACATGATGAGATAGGCATCCCACTTTGTGGTAGGAGCATTTTTCCATGTGTCAGCATCTTGGATGTTGTGTAAGGGAATGTTTGACCAAAACAGTTATGATGGATTCCTATGACGAAGTTATGAAATGTAAGAGTTAGAAATAGAAGCTTGTAAGACAGGTGAAGACATGTGTCATGAAGCATCTTTGAAAAAGGCATATTTGGCCACCCCAAGGTGGACTATGACATGTTGTAAGATAATATGCTATTTATAGCCTGTGTATGATAGATTCTCTAACAGATGTAACTTGTAACCGCTATGACAGATTCTATGACAATCATAAGTGTCGTAAGATCATCTGTCATAAGCCATTTTTGAAATAGGTGACCTCTTTGGGATGGGAGCTATGGACAAGTGTTAGACACATTCTACAATGTCAACCAAGTGTTCTTAGGCATGGGTTTTGGGCCATGAGGCCAAGTTGGATGCCCATTCCAAGTTTGGACCAATATTGCCTTGTATATTCTATATAAACAGGTGCTTGGATGAGGAGATGTATTATAGGTTTGATAGGTACTATTATGCTGCCAGTTTGTCTCCAAATACAAGTGTCAAAGACTCCTGGGAACTTGCATTGCAAGTGTGTTGTAAACAATCTTTGTTTTGATAATACATTATGCAGGTTTTGGAGTGTGGGGTTTTTCACCCGATAAGGGTTTTCCCCACATATATCATGTGTCTCTCTTCTTCTATCTCACCTTCTTTGTTATGTGTTTGCTGCAATATCTCATGTTAATGGTTTAATGTTTCTGTAATAGTTAGGATAAATTTGAATTTGTACTCTCCTTCCCTCATTAGATTAGTGTAGGAAGCAATTTCTACACACCTAGCTTCCTTTCAGTTGGTATCAGAGCCTAGCCAGTTTTTGGTTCTAGCTGCTGGGTAGGAGTTTTATGAGCTAATCTTATGTTGAGTGGGAGTCTTGTATAGAGTATTATGTATCTTATTGTAGAAAGGAGATGGTAACCACATCTAGAAGGTTAGAGGTTGAGAAATTCAATGGCACTAATTTTGAGTTATGGAAATTGAAAATGGAGGACCTACTTGTTGATCGTGACCTATGGGAAATGGTATCTAGTATAAAACCCACAGCAATGCAACATGATGATTGGGACCTCAATGATCGAAAGGCTAAGGGTCTCATTAGACTCTATTTAGATGACTCTATTCTGTTGAATATCTATGAGGAGAAGACAATGAAGGATCTTTGGAAGAAGTTAGGTGATGTTTATCGGGCCAAGTCCTTGGTGAACAAAATCTTCCTGAAAAAGAAGTTGTTTGCTCTAAAGATGGAAGACAGAGGATCTGTTGTGGACAACATGAATTCTTTTAACATGATTATTGCATAGTTGACATCTATGGGTGTGAAAATGGAGGAGGATTGTTGCATGACCCTGCTTTGTTCTTTACCAGATTCATGAGATCATCTTGTAATGGCTATTGCAAGCACCACTACCACCTTCAAGATGGAAGATGTGGTGTCCTCATTGTTATCTAAAGAAATGTAGAGGAAGACATCTAAATCAGCCAAAGTTGCTCTTGCGGTTTGTGAAAGACCCAAGGAGAAAGGGAAGAAGAAAGATAAGAAACCTGAGAAGGGTAGATCCAAATCCCATGGGAGATCCAAATCTGCTGGAAAGTCCAAGGCTCTTTGTTGGAACTATGGTAAAACTAGGCATTTCTGAAAGGAATGCAAAGAGGAGAAGAAAAAGAAGAAGAAAGCTCATGATTTAGATTCTGACAAGTCACAAAATGATGGTGATGCCTTCATCGCAGCCCTAGCAACCCATGCATGTGATGATGTGTGGCTGATTGACTTCGGTGCATCATTCCACATGACCTTGCATCGAGACTGGTTTACTAAGTATGAGGATTTCAATGGTGGAAGGGTGTATCTTGGTGATGAATCTCATCAGAAGATTGTTGGTTGTGGAAGAGTATCAATCTGATTCCCTGATGGATGAGTGAAGGGGATCACTAGAGTTACGCACATTCCAAGCCTTGCACAAAACCTTCTTTCTATAAGTATGTTGAATGATGCAGGTTGTCTTTTCAAAGGATGGATGCAAGATGACAAGAGGATCTATGGTGTTTGCAAAGAGTACTTAGAGGGGTACTCTGTTTCAACTGGAGGCATGCACTTCATAGTGCAATAGTTCTTCTGACTCAAGGAATGAGCTGCTGGCACTTCATCCCCATCATCTAAACATGCAATGAAGAAATCTATTATAACTAGTTTTGATGGTTGTGCACATGCTTTGGAAGCTAAGCTTCCTACTAAAAAGACTATGTTATGGCATTTGAGATATGGCCACATTGGTGAGAAGGGTCTGCGTACCCTAAAAAATAAAAACCTCATTGAGGGGTTAAATGATTGTAATCTCAAGTTTGAATTTTGTGAACATTGCATTTATGGAAAGCAAAACCATGTTTAGTTTTACTCTAGTTCTCACAAGTCTTCTAGTGTATTGGATCTTATTCATTCTGATGTGTTTGGTCCTGTGAATGTTCCTTCATTATCAAAATCTGTATATTTTGTATCTTTCATAGATGATATAGTAGAAGGACATGGGCTTGTTTTATCAGAAGTAAGACTGAAGTCTTAACTCAGTTTAAGGAGTTTAAATCCTTTGCTGAAAATTAGACTTACATAAAAAGATTAAGTATTTGAGAACTGACAATGGTGGTGAGTTTTGTTTTGCAGAGTTTGATAAGTTCTACAAAGAGCAAGGGATTGAAAGGCATAAGACAACTCCATATACCCCGCAACAAAATGGAGTTGCAGAGAGGATGAACATGACACTAATGGAGAAGGCTAGGAGTATGCTTAGTGGAGCAAGCCTCGAACAAAAGTTTTGGGCTGAAGTTGTTGCCACTGCTTGGTATCTGGTAAATAGATCTCCTACATTAGCTCTTGTTGGCAAAGCACCCATGAAGGTGTGGTCTGGTAAGAAGCCTTCAATAAGGCATCTTCATGTTTTTGGTTGTGAGGCATATGCACATGTGCCTAGGGAGAAACGATCTAATTTGGAGAACAAGGCTATTAAATGTATCTTCATTGGCTATGGTGTTGGTGTGAAAGGATACAAGATTTGGGATCCTGTGACTAAGAAAGTGTTGTATAGAAGAAGTGTTATCTTCAAAGAGATAACACCCTCTTCCATTTTTCTATAGCCAAAATAATCAGAAAAGAAAGAAGATACAGTTTAGTTTCCTTATACCTCATAGAAGACTGAACCCACAGACCCTATGAGGCCTGATGGTGAGGAGAGCTCTAGCAGCTCTAGAAGTGAAGAAGAAGAAAAAGAACCTCAACTTCATCCATTGAGGAGGTCTACATGAACAAGAAAGCAACATGATAGGTTTGGTTATTCATTGCTTGATTCTAGTTGTGCTTTTTCTTTACTTTCTAACACTGATGATCCTAGAACTGTGAATGAGGCTATGGGCATGAAAAATGTAGGTTCCTAGAAGGAGGCCATGAAAGATGAGATGGCTTCTTTGGAAAAGAACAAAACTTGGGACTTCGTGCCTTTGCCTGATGGACAGAAACCTGTTGGCTATAAATGGGTGTTCAAGAAGAAATCTAGTGCAGATGGTAGTGTTGAAAAGTACAAGGCTAGATTGGTTGCGAATGGGTACTCACAAGTGGAGGGAATTGATTATGGTGAAATTTTCTCTCCCGTTGCAAAGATGATATCCATTAGATTTCTATTATCTCTTGCAACTACTTATGATTTAGAGATAGAACAGATGGATGTGAAGACAACTTTCCTTCATGGTGATTTGGAGGAAGAAATCTACATGTCACAGCTAGAGCATTACATAGTGAAAGGTATAGAAAATTTTGTTTGCAAGCTTAAGAAGTCTTTGTATGGTTTGAAGCAGTTTCCTAGGATGTGGTACTTGAAGTTTGATGCCTTTGTGTTGTCCATTAGTTATTTGAGATCGAAATTGGATCACTGTGTATATTATAACTTTGATGGTGATCATATTCTCATTGTTGCATTATATGTTGATGATATGTTTCTCATTGGGAAGGGTAAGAATAAGATTTCTGATTTTAAGTCTCCATTGGTAGCATAGTTTGAAATGAAAGATTTAGGGGAAGCTAGGTACATTCTTGGAATGGAAATCAGAAGAGATAGAACTAACATAAAACTTTGGTTAAGCCAAAGTAAGTATGTGAAGACCATGTTTGACAGGTTCAACATGGAAGATTGTAGACCAGTGAGTGTTCATGTTTCATTGGGGATAAATTTGTTTGTTAATGATTGTCAAAAATCTCCTAGTGAGGTGGAAGACATGAAAAAAGTACCTTATGCTAGTGTTGTTGGCAGTCTGATGTATGCTATGGTCTACACAAGACCAGACATTACCCAAGCAGTGGGAGTCCTTAGTCAGTTTATGGCTAATCCTAGACAGGTACATTGGGATGCACTTAAGCGAGTGTTCAGATACTTGAGGGGTACTTCTGAGTATTCCATTTACTATCATGGCAAGGCTATAGGACCTTCACATTTAGTTTTATTCATGGATTTGTTGATTCTGATTGGGCAGGTGATGTTAACAGTAGGAGATCCACTAGTACTTATGTGTTTACACTGTTTGGTGGTGCGATTAGTTGCATGAGTGAGCAATAACCTATGGTTTCCTCGTCCACTATAGAAGCTGAGTATATGGCTGTAACTCATGCTTGTAATGAATCCATTTGGCTTAAGAGATTGTGTTCCAATATTGGTGTTGATGCAAGTCAAATTATGATCAGTTGTGACAGTCAGAGTGTAATTTGCCTTACGAAGAATCCAATTTTCCATGCCAGAACAAAGAATATTGATGTTTAGTCTCACTTCGTACAAGACATGGTTGAGGATGGGAATATAAATTTGGAGAAGGTAGATACTTTGAAGAATTTTGCAAATGCATTCATGAAGCTAGTGGGCACAAAAACGTTTAGATGGTGTTTGGAGTCTATGGGTCTCTCGGCCTTAGTAGTTAAATCTTGTTATTCTATTGGCTCTTACAAGGTGTTCGACAAGTGGGAGAATGTTAGAAATTAAGGTGTCTCAACCTTGGTAATTCCTTTCAATATTTATGTTTGTATTTATTAATTCATTTCCTATGTTGTAAATTAATTGTAAATTCCATATTGTCATATTGTGGGATGTGGCAGGGTGATCTATCATCCTACATGGAAGATGACAACTTGTAATTTTGTCCTCACATGAGGAGATAGGCATCTCACTTTGTGGTAGGAGTATTTTTCCATGTGTCAGCATCTTGGATGTTGTGTAAGGGAATGTTTGCCCAAAATGGTTATGACGGATTCCTATGACGAAGTTATGACATGTAAGAGTCAAAAATAGAAGCTTGTAAGACAGGTTAAGACATGTGTCATGAAGCATCTTTGAAAAAGGAATATATGGGTGCCCCAAGGTGGACTATGACATGTTGTAAGAGAATATGCTATTTATAGCCTATGTATAATAGATTCTCTTACAGTTGTAAGTTGTAACCACTATGACAGATTCTATGACGGTCATAAGTGTTGTAGGAGCATTTGTCATAGCCCATTTTGGAAATAGGTGACCTCTTTGGGATTGGAGCTATGGACAAGTGTCAGACACATTCTACAATGTTGATCAAGTGTCCTCAGGTGTGAGTTTTGAGCCATGAGGCCAAGTTGGATGCCCATTCCAAGTTTGGACCAATATTGCCTTGTATATTCTATATAAACAAGTGCTTGGATGAGGAGATGTATTAAAGGTTTGACAGGTACTGTTATGTTGCTAGTTTGTCTCTAGATATGAGTCAAAAATTCCTGAGAGCTTGCATTGCAAGTGTGTTGTAAACAATCTTTGTTTTGATAATACATTGTGCAGGTTTTAGAGTGTGGGGTTTTTCACCTGATAAGGGTTTTCCCCATGTATATCTTGTGTCTCTCTTCTTCTGTCTCACCTTCTCTATTATGTGTTTGCTGCAATATCTCATGTTAATGGCATAATGTTGTTGTAATAGTTAGGATAAATTTGAATTTGCACTCTCCTCCCCTCATTAGATTAGTGTAGGAAGTGATTTCCGCACACCTAGCTTCCTTTCAATAAAGAAATACAAGAAGACCAAAGACTGGACAACTACCAGACATGAAATTGACAGATTTCAGGAATAATGCTCAATCCAACAAGCATGCAGAGATGATTAAATCAACAGAAGAGAGAGATTCCAACACAGAGACATAATTTCACAGACAACATTTATTCACTTATTCAAATAAACATACCTAGAATTTATCCTTGAGTTTCAGAATCCTCTTCCCATTGATTTCCTTTCTTCCCCAATTCTTCTTTTGCACAACTCCCCCAAATTTCTATATATCTTTTCTAAGAACTCTCCCCTCAAATAATATTCCCAAAACCAATAATAAACCAGGATAATAAATTCCTAAATCCCCCAATCTTCTGTTACTGACATCCACTATCCAAAATTTTAAATGCATTTCTACCACCACTATTTGGAATATTTTTAAATCTTGAAAATTATTTCCAACAAACACTTCCTCAAAACAATTAATGACAATATCACAATAATATCTTCCATCCCAAAATTTAATCCATTACTAAAGTATTAAATATTATTAATTGATTCAATAACTTTATTATCATTATTATTATTAACTATAAATACCACTAACATGAATAATTTTTAAATTTCTGACAACCCACTCCAACAATAAATTAATGGCAAAATAAAATAAAATCTCACATGTCAGATAAACTCAATAAAGTACTAAATATTAACAATATTATTATTATTATTGTTAGCTTTCAAAGCTACTAATTTAATTTAATATAAAAATCAACTAATTAATATTCTGATTTTCTACATTAATTATATAACTAATATATATATATATATATATATATATATATATATATATATATATATATATATATACTTATTATTATTATAACAATTAATAAATCTCCAACAAATACACATTGACTATATAACGAAAATGATCAAACATCAACACATCTATACACATAGATCACTTATTCTATAAAATAAACCAAATGACTATAATCAACAACTTAATACCTTGGTCACTAAGTTCAATAAAATGAACCTTAAACTATAATAAACAAACAATAACAACCACATACCAGAGGATGACCAACACCTGAGGACAAGTACCAACTGAACGACAACTACACCCATGACTAGAAATACATGGATGACGATAAACTAAAGACATTGACTAAGAGAGGGAACCCCATGTTATCTCCCATCCACATTATCCATTGGTGCAAAGGCACCCTCAAACTTGCTAATTCAAGTGGAGTCGGTGCCTGGTACCTACAACCTGCAACAAACCAAAGTGTTGTATACAAATACACACACACACATACACACACACATATATAATCAAACACACTGTGATAGGGAATCATAGCGTAGTAGAGTGCTCATAATGAGTAAGACTACACCGTCCCTTCACCAAAAGCATCACAAATAACATATTAAACAAGTTTATTAGTAACTAAACAACCAGATAACATAAAGTCAGATAGTTGCATAATTCATGTAGTAAATCAAATCTACATAATCAATTAATCCATGACTGATCACAACATAAGCATAATGTACTAATCATAAAGTATCAACAGTCTCATCATAGTTAACATCAATGAGTGTCATCAACTACATCAAAATGGTAAACCTGCCATTAACATGTCTAACATACCATAAGTATTCCAAGTATCTTACCTTCATCTTCATGGTCCTTAGCTCAGCCACCTACTCATCCAAGGTGAGAATGGAGGGGCACTACAATGCTATTTGGATAATGTAATTATATTTGTTTGCAAAGTCAAAAAATGATTGTGGGAAAACACTGTTGAACAAAATAGTAGCACGAACCCTAAACTCTATCTCATTTTCCTTTGTCCTTTTGTTGTTCAGCTTGCTCTACAACTCTATGTCAGCTGACTTGGGGTTTCATACACCTCTAGTTTTTCTCCTCCATTATCTGGTTTCTATGGTCGAAAATGTTGCACTTCTTCGAGTCAAAATGACAGGCAGAACTTGGTGAGTATGTATCTGAAGATTGAATGGCATTTTGACTTCCTTTAGTGGCATTTTATTCTTAATGGCCATGGCCATAGTTGCTCTTTCTCATGTTACATTGCTTTGACATTCGCTTCTTTGGCTCTTTCTATGTTGAAACTTTGTGAATGTGGCAAAAAGATGAGAAACCTCAAAAGAGGTCATGGTCATGCTATCTTTCCTCCACTGCAACTAAAAGAGTAAGCTCTCATTTCTCTTTGCTATAGGTTCTTTTATATCACTGTATGTGCAAATGATGACGAGGGTTTCATATTTATTTAGATGGGTATTTTGGCGCTTGATAAATCTCTATTCTTTCTATCACGACCGCTATGATGTAGATGGTTCTGCAAGCTTTCACTATCATTTGATGTTAAAACTTGGATTTATCTTGTCTTCAAAAAGAGGGTTTCTCTTTTACTATGCTAAGGAATCTCTCTACATCACGGCTTGGCTATAAACATCTCATACCACTTTGTTTTCCTGTAACTACGAAAAGAAAGAAGGTTTTCAAAACTGTGACAAGGGTTTCACTTTTTACTATATATAATGCCATTATCTGCTATGGCCTTGGCATACACACTTTATTTTACCACTCTTCTTCTTTTTACTGCAAAAAAAATGTTAGGGTTTGAAACTTTGTCATGGGTATCTTAAAAACCCATTCTTTGTGGTGGCCATGGCAGAAACACATCCTTGTAACCTCTCCTTCACTGGTATAAATGTTCATAATGACAAGGGTTTTAAATTTATAAATGGGTATTAAATGACCTATTTTTTAAGCCATGGCCATTATACTATATAGCATCCTATACTTCTTTGACTATACACAAACAATGAAACAAGGGTTTCAAGGAATGTGAAAGTGGGTTTGTAAACTTTTTTGAAAGAATGATTCTATTTGTTATAGCCATGGCTATGAAATACTTTATTATGCACTTATTTTCTTTCCCATGCATATTTATTTTCTGTAGATGCAAAATACTATTACCTTTGTTGTTCCATTTACTCTTCCTTTTGACTGTAATAGTTCAAAACATTTCAAATCTCTTTCACCCTCTAATTAAAAGTTTGTTTGTATATGATCTTGGTCATTTATCCCTTGACTGTAGCATGCCTTGTGCTTTCCACTATGCTTGATTTGGATATTGAACTCCTTCATTACTTTAGACATTATTGTCCTCTTATGAAGTCTCCTTATGATGATGACTATCCTATAGCATATGAATTTCATACATGACTATCTATTTGTATCTACTTCCTCATGCACATGGCATCATAACTGCATCTCTCAACACTATTCTTTCTGTAGAAATCAAACATACATGCCCTTTTTGCACAGTCATCATAAAAAATTACTTATGGATTTTAAAACATCACTCTGTTTGAATGTCATCCACCTCAATGGTCAAAACACTTCATAAGCAGTTTTACATTTTATTCACAATAAAAGTGGTAAATATGTCCTATTTTTATTTGCCTAGACAAGGCTTCCAACTATTGAAGTGGATAATATTCAGAGTTGATTGATGCTCTTTTACTTGGCTAGATCATGACTGTTGCCTCATGTGTGACTGTGGTATTGGATCAATTCATTCTTGGCCATGCATTATGTTGTTCTTCTATTATTAATTGTTGTTCACAAACTATGCAAAGGGCTTAAGAACCTTATAGCATTTCATATTCAAGGAACTTAGAAATGATCCAAAATGATGCCAACTCTAATGACTGCCAATTAATTCTTAGTATTTGCAAGGTTTTGAGCTTTATGATAGATCATTGTTGTCCTCATTTGAGCACTTGGCTATGGCATTCTTTAGATACTCCTCCTGATTGTTCTTGTGTATGTTCATTGCTTGGATTTTGATGCATTTGGGGTCCTATGACCATCCTGGAGAATCAATTTGCATCTTTTGTGACTTGGATAGAAGTATGTCACTTCACTAATGCTGTTATGACTATCTTCTTCAAGGAGTTGCTATTATAGCACTTGATTGGTCATACTCTTTGGCATTTGATAAATCATACACCTTTTATGCTTCGAAAAGGAAACTATGACAATGTAATGGTACTTGAGTGATGTTGATATGATTCCTTCTATGGATCATTGTACCTTTTGTACTTGCACTTGACACCTCTTGATGTGACATTTCTTTGATCAATTTAGCTCTATATCTGCACTTCATTCCTCTTCTGTATGGATACATTTTTCTAATCTATTACATGAGAATGATCAAGTAGGCTCTTCTTGTGATGAGGCATAGTATATCGTGGCAACTGCTCCTCTTTATTCCAATTATGATTCCTTCTCTTTGACTGCCTATGTTGACTATTTCTATGCATGATTACTCTGTTTATGATATATGATGTCCTCCTTGAATGGATAAGAATGGAGCATGCTGGGCTCAACCCTTGTGGGAGCCACATTTTTCTCCACATGCTTTAATGTCTTCAAATTAGCAACATTACTTCTCCTATACCTGCACAGTGAACAAACAAGTTTGCGTAAAACATACCTGATGGTATTGATTGATCCTTTGCATGATGTGACAAGTTGATGTCTTCTTGATAAAAGCATATGATAACATTAAATATCTAGAGCTCTTATGAGACTTTCCCCAATTTTTTGTAGGTTGAACTGATGCAATTGGAGCTAAAGATGAGGATTGGAGATCAACTACCAACTAGCTCAATGACCTCCTTGCTTAGGCAATGATGGATATTTAGTTTTATCATGTGTTCCTTATTTCTTTTATCATCAAATGTATAGATTGCAAATGTCTGCATTTCTCAGTTTAGTTACTCCCATGACTTCTCTGGGACACATTTGAACACTTCTTTTAAACATGATCAATTAATTTATCTTATGCGCTTGATGTATTTTATTTTTCAATCAATGCATAGGCTAAAGTAATAAATACTGAATTGTATGTTCCAAATATGACATGAAATAACAGTTTAATAAATATCTTTCTTTCTTTCTTTAAAATATGATCAACTGAATAATCAATCTGTCTTATAACTCCTAAAAGATAACATTGTGTTAGATCAACTGTATTTCTTGAATAATTGAATCCTTAACACCCTAATTCACTTGTTATGATGATTCATCAGTCCTGATTGGACTGATGGGTTATCCTAACAACTGAATATCTATCTCTTGTTTTGTCAAGAGATCAATTGTTCATGGAATGCAATAACTTTTAAGTTTTCTTTTATTTCTTCTAAACAACTGCACTTAGGTCTAACTAAACTTAGTGTGAACAAAATTTAGTAACAAGTATGTTTTCATAAAAAAAAATTTACAAAAAATTATTTTAATAAAAAGTTATTAAAATACTAAAAACCTTGATAATTCAAGTTTATGGACTTGTTTCATCAGAAATTAATTGAAAAATAGAAAAACTAATCCAATTGTAAAAAAATTACATATTTGGAATCTACACTATCTCATCTATAATGGGTTTTAAGTTTGTCAAAAAATTATACAAAAAAGAGCCTCAGACATATGCCCAAAGTCACTATTTTGTTGTGACATTGGGAGGACCTTCAACTTGTAGGTCAAACTAGGTCTAGAGGCTAGGTTTGGGTCACCAACCCATTTTCTGAACCAGGTAACATAGCAAAAACTGAGCCTAAAATTCAAATTTTGAATAACGGGATCTCGTTTCTTATTCTATTGCCACAGAATGAAATGGAATCCCATTTAGTAAATGGGATCCTATTTACTAAATAGGATCCCATTTCTTATTCTATCGCCATAGAATGAAATGAGATCCCATTTAGTAAATGGAATCCCATTTGCTATGAGATCGTGTTTATTAAATAGGATCCCATTTTATTAAACGGGATCCCATTTTATAGAACGTGATCCAATCAAATAAATAGGATCCCGTTTAATATAAATGACCTTTTTTTAATAGTACTGTCACTATCGGCCCTGCAACTTGTTCTATATGGCCAATAGTGACATGCAACATTCTCTACCAACTTTTGTCTTCTGCAGGTTCATCAACTTGGTATTCTTTAAAAAATTTGAAAGGAGGCACCATTGGGACACTGTTTGAGTAAAATTTTATTGAATTGCTACTTGTTTGGAGGACCCGAACAAAGAAGGAAAGATTTCAAGTTTTAGACATTCATTTGTACATACTTGAGATTTTTTTAATTATGGGATCACAAGCTCATAATAAGAGGAAAGATAGGAAGCTATTGACCCCTGAAGAAATTGAAGCAAAGAGAAAGAAGCAGGCAAAAAGATAAAGAGATAGAAGAATAAATGTATTCAATCAATGAATAATGCTAAAACATCCAATTCTACACTATTGAAGATAAAAACATTGAGGAGACCATGGATGTAGATGATGAAAATTTGCAAGAGGTGAATGTGGAAACTAATACGATTATAGAAACTACTCCTGGTATGTCTTCAAATCCCCCTTTTCAATGCTATGGATAATGTTTCAATAGGCACAAATCTACATATGTCTTCAAATCCACCTTTGAATGAAATGGAAATGGTGTTGATAGGAGATTTAAAAGAAGATGGATATAACAATGTTGAGATCGATAATATTCATAGAGATCAAGATTTGAGACAAAATATTGTTAGAAATTGTTACCAATTTTTCACTTACAACTCAAATTGGTAGAGATGAAGTAGTTGTTTCCATTTTAAGGTGATATGTTCTTAACATATTTGACCATTGCATAGTTTAAAGTGTTTGAAAAAGAAAGAGTTTAATTTTATGATGCCATGTGTTATAATAGAAAAGGAAGCTTTAAATCTTGTCACTAAATGCTTTTCAGCATAAATGAGAGCACATGAATTGTAAGGAATTGCTTTTATTCACAATACAGTGTTTCATTCATTTTACAAAGGAGATATACATAAGATTGCATAAGTGTTGTGTTTATGTTCATTAGAAAGAAAGTAATGATCAAGTGTCCCACACAAACTATGGGAATATCTGAACCAGTACAATATAAGAAATATACTATGCATATGAAGATAAAGAATGTAAAAGAGGCATATAAGAGGAGACATATCCATCATTGCCTATTTAAATCTTAAGTTGATCTTCATTGCAGCTGGCTCCTCCTCGCTCCTGATCTTTGAATGAATCTGTATCATGATAGAAAGGATTGTTATAGCTCTCCAGATATGAGTCTTCTTATGTGCCTATCAATGGAAGTATAATACATTGCCTATGTTGAACTAAATTAGTTGACAAACATCAGATATATACAAGAAGGCCTGAAAAGTAAAACATCACAGGAGCATTGCGCTTCACTGTTTTATCTAACATGCTTGTTCACTATGCAGGTATAGGAGAAATTATGTTTCTGATTCATTTCTGAAGACATCATAGCATGTGGTGCAAAAATGGACTTTCACAAGGGTTGAGCCCAGCATGCTACCCCTGAATCTCAAGAGGGGATGGTATAGTAACTCATATTCATAATGCTTAAATGGAAACATTTTCAGCTGAAGGAGTTATTCATGAAGTGACTTTAGGAGTCAAAGGCATTGATCATTCATGACAGTCACTTCGAAAGAGAAATGAAGTGAAAATCACAAGTGAACAATGGCTTACTCGAGTACTTAAATAATGTGCAAAACTGAATTAAGATACACTATCTTTCATTGAAAGAATTCTTTTGCATACAAAGTTTTTATGCTATCATGGTTTTTCCTCATTGAATGACAATGATCATCATATATTTTATGTTTTATTGCTACTAGACACCATGTTTCTACTATCCATGTTATTCAAAGCATATACAGTGAAGGTACAACCATCAAGAATTAAGAGGTGATGACATACCATGTTCACATAGAAGAAAGCAGAAGAATTAATTACAAAATATAGTCATTGAGCATTGTAGGACAACAAATAACAAGATGCCTGGCAGTCATATGTAGAGGACAATGATGCATTTTCAATTGTTCAATCTTACCAATACCAATGAATACCAAAATATAGCACATGAAGATTTACAATGACTTCATTCATTACAGGAGGTAGTAGTCAAGCTACCACATCAACGTCATAAGAATGGAGTAGCATCATTGAGGGTCTATCTTGAGGTCATGGTAAGTAAGAAGATACAATTCATTTGAGTCAAGGAGATAGGTATACATAAAAGGAGAAGTGCCATTCACAAGTAATTATAGTGATAGTCCTTATTGAAATGAGTAAGCAATGCAAAATACAGTGATATCCTATGGCATATACAGCTAGGTTAAGAGTATGATAGCCATAGAAGGCTTTGAAAGAGGAATACAAGTGAAGAGGTAAATACAAAATGAAGTAAAATGTCTTTTATTTCTGTTAAAAAGATAAACAATATGTATTTCTTACTACCATACAATGAAGCCAAGTGTGTATTCTTAAAAGCAAATGAACGGTATACAAAGGTGATGCCAAGGGTTTAGAACAAATTTCTAAGTTTCTTCTGTTAGAATCTGAAAAGATTAATAACCCAGAAAACTAGTGCAAAGAATAGATATTAAAACTATGAATGCAAATGATACAAAATCAAAATAGCAACACAGAGTTAGTCTCCAAGAGAGTAATGCAAATGCTAGAAGCAAAATAGCATTAAGAGGAAGCAAAAGCAAAAGATGCAAAATACAAGCCAAGTAGCATGCTTATATAGACTAGGAAGAGAGAGGAGGTGGCAACACCGACCAATGAGGAGTAACCATCTATCGGACTAAAGATAGCAAAGTATCTTCCCAAGATAGCTAATGGATGCTCACATGTAGGAAGGTGACACCTCGCAACTACTCACCTAATAAGACATGCTTTATTAACCTAAGCGAGATTAATAGAAGTGTAGGAAAAACCTAGGAATATAGGAAAAATAAATAATCCATCTAGGAAATAAAAACCTACACTAACACCCCCCCATAAGCGAAGCTTAGGTGGATGTAGAAATGGGTCCCGACAAATCAAGCTTGATGAGGTACCCATGTACATAAAATTCCCCCCAAAGAGAGAGAGAGAAGAGACCCCCCCAAAAGTAGAGAGAGTCAAGACTCTGAGTGAGAGGAAGAAGCCCCCCCAGAAGATGAAGCATCCCGCACCCCCAGCAAAGCTCGCAAATGAAGGAACTTGCTCTCAGTGAAGGGTTTGGTGAAGATATCAGCAACCTGCTTAGAAGTCAGACAGTAGCGAAGGTCGATGACGTGGCCATGGATGAGCTCCCAGATGTAGTGCATGTGGACCTCTATGTGTTTGGTCCACTGATGATGGACCGGATTCCGTGAGATCTGAATGGCACTCTGGTTGTCACAAAATATGACTGATGGCCGTCTGATCTAGATACCAAACTTAGTGAGAAGATTCTGAAGCCAAATGGCCTCAGTAGAGGCATTCACAGCCCCTTGATACTCGGCCTCAGTAGAAGATAGAGCAATAGCAGATTGCTTCTTGCTCGACCAACAAACAGGACCTGAACCAAGTGAGAAGCTGTAACCTGAAGTAGACTTGCGATCCTAAGAATCGCCCGCCCAATCAGAATCTGTGTAGCCCACCAAGTCAAGCTCAATACCTGCTGCATAGTGAATCCCAAGACTGTGAGAACCCTGAATGTAGTGAAGGATCCACTTGGCTGCTTTCCAGTGCAGCTCATGAGGCTCCTGCATGAATCGAGAGACCATGCCTACAGCATATGAAATGTCAGGTCTCGTATGAGTTAGATAAATGAGACTCCCAACAAGCTATCAGTACAAAGTGCCATCAACAAGTGGAGAAGAACACTGAGCCTCAAGTTTGACTCCAGAAAGAAAGGGAGTCGGAGCAGGCTTACAGTCAGCCATATGAAACCTCGAGAGCAAATCTAGAGCATACTTGGACTGTGTGATGGTGATCCCGAAAGAAGACTGGTAGATCTCAATCCTGAGAAAGTAATGCAACAAGCCCAAGTCAGTCATCAAAAACCTATCATGAAGGGCAGTTTTGACAGCCCCAATGGTGGATGAAGAACTCCCTGTGATCAGCAAGTCATCAACATACAGAACCAGAAATAGGAGTGAATCATCCTGCTGCAAAATGTAGACATTGGGATCAGAATGGCACCGAGTGAACCCAACTAATAGAAGGAAGGAATCCATCTTGGCATACCAGGCTCGAGGAGCCTGTTTGAGGCCATAGAGAGACTTCTGAAGAAGGCACACAAGTGAAGAATCCTGAAGGAACCCCTGTGGCTGCTCCATGTAGATCTCCTCCTGAAGGTCACTGTGAAGAAAAGCACTCTTCACATCCATCTGGTGTACTTCCCAACGATTAGCTGCAGCAATGGCAAGAACAAGTCAGATGGAATTCATTTGGGCAACTGGCGCAAAAGTCTCAGAGTAGTCAATCCCAGGAACTTGGGAGAATCCTTTTGCGACCAAGCGAGCCTTATACTTGTCAACCGACCCATCTGCTGCAAATTTTGTCCGATAGATCCACTTACATCGGACAAGTTTTCTTCCCTTAGGAAGAGGGACAAGATCCCAAGTGTGGTTCCTCATCAAGGAACTATACTCCTCCTGCATAGCTGTATCCCACTCAGGAATACCAGAAGCCTCATGAAAAGACTATGGATCTGAGGCAATAGCAATGAAGACATGTGGAGCATCCTGGAACTGTGAACGAGTCTGCCTGGTGTCTGATGGATCCCCAACCCAATCACCTGCAGACTGCAAGGTCTGTCTAGCCCAAAGTGGACCGGAAGATGGAGAATCTGGAGGAGAAGAATCAACCTCTAAATGATGACTAGGAGAGGAAGGAGGTGAGTCCTCTGAATTGCTCTCTGCATCAGAAGTGGAGGTAGAAGACTGCTTAGGTGAATCTGATTCATCAGAAGATCTGTCATGTATCCCAAGTGACTCTAATGTCAAAGTAGAAGGAGTTGGAGAAGTGATAGAAAGTGAGCTTGAAGAGCCCTCCTCAAACTGAACACTCCTATCGATGAACAACTCATGTGTAGTAGGGTGGAGCAACCGATAACCCTTCACACCATCAGGATAACCTACAAATATGAAAGGTCTGCTCTGCAGATCCAAGGCCTTGCGTTTCTCTGTAGGAATGTGGGCCCATGCAGGAGAACCAAAAACTTGAAAGTGCTTAACTGATGGTTTCCGACCGCTCTAAGCTTCAAAAGGAGTGACTCCCTTCAAGGCTCGGTGAGGAACACGATTCTGGATATAACAAGCACAGTTAATGGCCTCTGCCCAATACTGTGGTGCAAGAGATCTAGAGTGAATCATGCAGTTCGCCATTTCCTTCAAGGACCTATTCTTTCGTTCTGCAACACCGTTCTGCTGAGGATTGTATGGAACTGAATGCTGCAAATCAATCCCCTCTAAAGTGCAAAACCTCTCAAACCGATGGTTGACATACACACCACCATTGTCAGTGCGCAAAACTTTGATGGCTTTCCCAGATTGCTTCTCTACAAAAGTCTTGAAGTCTTGAAAATGATCAAATACCTCTGACTTATGTTTGAGAAAGTACACCCAAGTATTTCGAGAGAAGTCATCAATGAATGTGAGGACATATCTAGCCCTACTGAAAGAAGGATGCTGAAATGGACCAGCCAAATCACTGTGAACTAACTCCAGTATCTGTGAAGCTCTCCATGCCTTACCTTTGTCAAACTTTTCCTTAGGATGCTTACCAAGAATGCAACCTTGGCAAACACCACCTGAAAACTGAACTGAAGGCAACCCTGTGACCATGCTCTGCTGGTTAAGCTGCTGCAAGTAGCGGAAGTTAAGATGGCCAAACCACTCATGCCATAATCTACTCACATCATTAGAATGAGTGAGCAAAACAGTCGAAGGAGGATCAGGAACAAAGTGAGAAAATAGATAGAGCCGTGACTGATGATCTGCTCTCCCAACTGCCACTGTAGAATCACTGTGCAACTCACGAATCTCCACTAAATCAAGAGTGAACTCAACCCGCTTGCCTGAACCTGTGTGAGTGATTTGATATACCGATAGGAGATTAGTTGATAATGAGGGCACACAAAGAACATCATGGAATGTGCCATCCCTCACATCAATAGACCCTCTCCCACACACCTCAATAGGAGTGTTATCACCCATCAAAATAGAAGGCATAGTACACAGCTCCAAGGATGCAAGTTCTTCCTTAGATGAAGCCATGTGGTGTGAAGCACCCGAATCAAGAACCCAAGTGGATGGTGAAGAAGCAACTGCAACAAGGGCCTTACCCTTTCCTTTCCCCTTGCTGTTTTCTTTCGCCTTATTAGACCCCTCATTAGAACTCTGTTTGATAGACTCAGGAACACTGATATTATTCTTCTCAAGAATGTGTGTCAAGTGATCAATTTGTTTCTTCAGACATTTATGTTCATCATGACCGGGTCTTTTACAATAGGCACATTGGACCCTCTCTTTCTTAGGCTTGTCGCCCTTGGAATATTGGGTCTCATTAGTTGCTTTTGAAGCAACCGTTATCTGATCCTTCTTCTCCTTGCTATTCTTTTGTTTCTTATCCTTACTATTGTTGTTACTACTTTGTCCTTTCTGTTCTTTTGTGCCTTGGTTGGCAGCCAAGGCATGTGACTTAGAGGACTTAAGAGTGCCCATCTGGATTAGCTTGTCCTGTTCCCGAGTGAGATTGACAGCAAAATCATCTAAAGATGGCATGGTGAATTGAGTACCAAGTGCACCCTTAGTAGCATAGAAAGTAGAAACAAACACAGAATATTCTGAACTTAGCTTAGAGAGAATACTAAGAATCAGTTGTTCATCTTTCTTTTCAATTCCACATTGTTTTAACTGCAACCTTAGTGATTTCAATTTGGTGAAGAAATCCTGGATTGTGTTGAAATTGCCTGGACTTAAACTAATTAGTTCATTTTCCAACATATGACCCCTCATTGAATCTTGTGTGCCAAATAGTGTTTCTAGCTTTGTCCAGATTTCATTTGGTGTATTCAAAGACTCAATGTGAAAGAGCAAATCAGGAGAAATAGACAAACACAATGTTCCATATGCCTCATCACATTTGTTAAACCACTTAGGCTTATCTAAATCTTTAGCAGGTTCAGTTTCAAGTCCCATAGTTATCCTATTTAATCTAGCTTTCCTTAAGTGAATTGTCATGCGTGATTTCCACTCAAAGTAATTGTATGGAGTTAGGATAGGCAGATTTGTTTGATCCATGATGAAGAAATGCAGAGAAGAAGTGTCGAAAAGAAGAGAACCCAACCAAGACAACCCCCCCTTTTCACTCAATCAAAGAACCCCCCCCAAGAAAATATGATTTGGCACTTTATATTAGTGCATTTACAACTACCACTAGTAATAAATACTAAGTGGTCTTGATTTCAATGCATTACAAAACCTTCATGAAGAGCATATGCTGAAAATACAACTTTGGCATAATATCCAGAGAAATAAACAGCACCACTGCAATCTACTCGAAAAATCATGCACTTTCAAAAAAAGAATCGCCTCGATACGAGGTCGTTTGTGAAAGTTATGATCCTCCGAAGTTCCCAAAACGAGAACCGTGCAATGTCACGACTGAGAATCTGCAATTTCTGAAAAATCTTGGCATCAAAATCAAAAAATGACTGCACTAGTGCATAGAGCACAAAAAATAGTCAAAATCAAAAAAAAATTTCATGGGAAAAGGAGTCCGTATGAGCAAGAACGGAGCATTTGAAAACTGTCTTCAGAACTGCAGCTGCCAACGGAGAGGGGTCCTGCTGTAGCTTTCTGAGCACGTTTTTGCAAAATATATAGACTGCATGCAAAAACAGAAAGATACCCAGATGGTTTTTCTGTGCTGCGAACAAAACCCAGAAGGCATTTTTCTTGCACATGCACAGAAATTGTTGCTCCAGTGTAAATGGAACACCTTTAGCTACAAAAAACGACCCCAACAACTAAAAAATGACATGCAAATGCTGAATCAGATGCTGGAACCTACAATATTGATTCAAAAGATCAAATATACAAGCTGGTTGTCAGATTTAAGTTTGAAAACCCCGGTTCTGCAACTGTGTATGACGATCTCTGATTTCGGTGAAGCGAAAGCCAAATCTGACTTTCTCAAGCCTCCTGGACGCGTTGGAATAGCCAGAAATGCTGCCAGTATAACCAAAAATGCTGCAATCACCCAGATTTCATAAAACACATGTGCAACCCCAGAGATTAAAAAAAGTTTCCGTCAAACTTTTCTGATTCTCAAGATCATCCGAAGATGTAAGAGAAGAGCATACTGGGTTTTTCAAAAACCTGCAATAAGATTTATTAGCCCCCCCCGAATCTCTCAAATATGGAAACTAAAATCTACTCTTGCACATAGAATAGCTCTGATACCATGTTAGAATCTGAAAAGATTAATAACCCAGAAAACTAGTGCAAAGAATAGATATTAAAACTATGAATGCAAATGATACAAAATCAAAATAGCAACATAGAGTTAGTCTCCAAGAGAGTAATGCAAATGCTAGAAGCAAAATAGCATTAAGAGAATGCAAAAGCAAAAGATGTAAAATACAAGCCAGGTAGCATGCTTATATAGACTAGGAAGAGAGAGGAGGTGGCAACACTGACCAATGAGGAGCAACCATCTATCGGACTAAAGATAGCAAAGTATCTTCCCAAGATAGCTAATGGATGCTCACATGTAGGAAGGTGACACCTCGCAACTACTCACCTAATAAGACATGCTTTATTAACCTAAGCGAGATTAATAGAAGTGTAGGAAAAACCTAGGAATATAGGAAAAATAAATAATCCATCTAGGAAATAAAAACCTACACTAACATCTTCATGCCACAACAAGGAGGGTTTGAACCTATTTTCTATAAAATAAAGGTGATTGTATCTAAGTTTTGAAACCCTCGACCATGTTTATTGAAGACACAATTGAAAACAAAAACCTTCATGCTCAAGCTAGTACCCATAAACTTGAGAAGTCACGGCCTTTCTCAAAAAGAAAGTTAGTTTTCAATTCCATTAAAAGGGCAAGCAAGATGACAATAGTTACTACTTTCAAGAAATAAAGGAAACCTAGCTTACAACATCAAAATCTATAGCCTATGAAGTGTTTGTCTGTAGTTTCAAAAATTGCAATCAAACCCACATAGGTTTTTATGAAGGAGTTTTCCATATATGCAGAAAATGAATGTAAGAGTTTAGATGTCGATGCACTCTACTTAATAAATCTACAGCCTTAGGAGTAATGGAAGCTACGAGCTGGGGTTTGGAACCCAAAGAAGTTTCATGTAACTCATATAGATATGCACAAATATAGAAGTAAAGAAAGGCTCGGGTTAATTAAATCTCATAAGAACCTAGCGCTTCAACAAGCCACAACCATAAGGTTTTTCAGAAAGCAAGTACATGAGATTAATGGCAATTAGGATCACACCCTCAGCAAAGATAAACTTAGCTATCCTATTGCAACATGGAAACACTCTCGAATTGTGGGTAATCTATGTTGAGAGTGAATCTCCATAGTGAGCTAGTTCTCTGAATAAATTTTCCTAATCTAAATGACTCTTCTAAGAAAGGGATAGAAGGATAAATGTAAATAAAATAAATAATGGAAATTAACTTCTAGGTGATGCACCAATACTTAAACTCCTACAAAATCTTACTCACAATTAGTTCACAAAACTATAACTGTCACAACCCCTAGATTATACTCAATTCATTAACATTTCACATGAAGGCTCATCTAAAAACAACATGCAACTTGAATCAAATAAAATACTTGCATACCATCACAAAATCAAGACAAGACAAAGGATAGATAGCTATCACAATGCAATATAAAATTAACTCTACAAATGGGTAGACAAATGGAGAAGGAAAATTGTTGCTTTATAAATTGGAAGGAATAATGAATACAAAGAAACTAAAGTACAAGTCTCTCAGTGTGAGAGGAAGACTCTAAAAATCTGAACTCTGATTTCTAACTCTCTAACTCTGACTACCAAGAAAGAACTGGCTATCTCCAATATATCCTCTCCAAAAGATCTCCCCAAAGAAAAATTGAAAAAGCTCCTAAAAATAGCCATGCCAATCCATTTTCGAGATCCTCAGAAAAGATGACAAAATAACCTCTAAACTGCCTCCAAATAGACTACAAAAGCTGCCAAAAAGACCTGTCAAGTGGCCCCCACCAAAATCTTCTTTAAAACATGCTTTATCTACTCGAAAAAAGCTCAAATTTGTCCTCTTCTACTCCATTTCACCTAGAAGAAATCAAATCTAAAAGAAAGATCTGGTATACCTTAACTACACTAAAAATAGAAATGATTTTAAAGCAATTTATAAAACATTGCTTTAAAATAATGCTTTACAAAGATTCACAGTTTTATGTCATATCTTGTCTCGATTTTACTTCTTGCAAAACAAAAATACAAGGCTTATATCTTGTCTTATTTTGCGAAGTATATTACATTTATCTACATCTAATTTTATCTAAAAATCATAAAATATAAAGGCATATATATTGGTTTAAAAATAAAGGCCTTTATGGCTTACCCTCCATCTGGTTGTGCAAAATAATCTCCAAGGCATTTGACACCATTCTCCAAAAGGGACCAAAATGAGTTTTAAGGTATGAAACCTTGGCATAACATATGCAATGAGACCAAAGGCTTATGACACCTCTCTATGTCTTTAGACTTAGGCACTAGGGTGGACATGATATCTCAAGGGGTATTAGTTTGTGCAACAAAAATGAATTTGATGTTATAAAATGCCTATCATCGAACTTAGGGTTTTACAAACCCCAAAACAAAACCATTCTTGCCCTAGATTCTTGGGCTCACTTTGCACTTTTCAACTTTGAAAGACAACTCTCTATTGTGGCCAACACCCTGCTAGGGTTTGAAGCACAAAATTCCTCCACTTCTGCTGTATCTCTACATTTTCTATGAAGTTTTCTATAGGAATATGAAGGTATAATTCTTTCTCGGTCTTAAATCATACCCTTTTCTTCATTTCTGAGGCATTCTTTGGGATCCTTAACCATGATGATTATTTTCTGATATGTTTTCATTCTTTGCTTCTTTTTGTTCCTTTGTTACCCCTTTTGTATTGGGCTGCCACAGCTGCCATGAGACATAGGGTTTTTGGCTCGAAACCCTTGCTTCTTCACTGTTACAAGTCGATCTTCTTGAGGTCATCACACAAGAATATGAGGGTGAGAATTCTCTACACAAAATGACTCATTTTTAGTCTATATCTGGGTTGCATCTATGGCTTTAAGTTGCAGTCTCTTAGTTCTCTAACACATCTCCTTGTTCTCTATTACTTTTCTTGTGTTCTAGCCAGCATGAGACTGCTTAGAAACTCTTCTGGAGGCAATAAAGAAGCAAAAAAAAATGAGCTAAAACCCATAGCCTCACGTGTATATCCTCACAAAATAAAAAAAAGGTAAGCTCTATCTTTTGAGCACTATATTGTTTCTTGATTTGTCCATTGATACGACCTCCAGTAACTACAAAAATTAAAGTATTTCCTTGTTAGAACCATTTCAGCACCTCTGCATACTTTATGGACTGTGGCTATATACTATACATGTGCTTATTTTAGTGATTTCCTTCATGAAAGGCTACAGCCAAGTCTATATTTCTAAACATTATTTGTTTACATAAACTTAAGACTCTTCCACTTTCCTCTGTATCTAATTTTTACATGTCTGAGCACTCTACTTGGGTGTCTGAACTCGGGCTTCTTCATATCCATGATAAAATTCAAAACCCCAAATGGGTTTTCCTTGCTGTGATTAAGACTTCATTATAGGATCGCGACCTTCTCAACATTCTGAGTAGTTTGAGAGTGAAACCCCAAATGGGTTTATACAAAATGAGCTCCATTTGACATTTCATGTATTTTGTTTTGCTATTTCATTAGTATTGACAGAGCAAAACACACACTTTCAAACTTTTATTTTGCCTATAGATGCTCCTTCTATGTAATGTGATAAGGGTTTGATATTCTGTGGAGAAAAAATCCCTCTTAGGCTGCAATTGGGTATCAAGCCAAATGCTTCCTTTCTATTCACTTCCTTTATGACTGTGCCCTGACATATCTTCTAGAACAACACCTCCTGTATTTTGTTTTGGATACTGAGACTTGACTCCTCTTGTTATTATCAGTCAATGAAGATTGTTTCCATTATTCCATGATAAGGGTTTGCAAGAAAAATGAACCTCAGGCAATAGAATATGAATTGGTTCTCTTAATCACTCTCCCCACTATATTGTAGCAGTATACATACTCAGAATGTTCATTGCAAGATGAGATATGAATGATTTTCTTGATCCCTTCTATGACGTCATAATGCAACATGATGTGGCTTTGTCAGTATGTGGAGAGAACACACTTTTTGACTCTTCCTATTCATTGTATCATGACATTGGTTTAATGAATCTTTTCTCACATGAATTATGTCTGTTCATTTACTTAATTGCTCCTTCCTGTACTCACTGTGTCTTGGCATAAAAATATATTGAAGACTGCATAAGGACAGTGGCTTAGCATTGGTTATTGTATATTATGACTGATATGGCAGTCATGATGATGGCTGATTCTGGATCATTCATGGCTATTCATGCATTGATATTGCTATCCTCTGTACTTGCTCTTGGTATCGCTGATTTACATAATGCAATTTAGATGGGACTTTTTCATTCTGGGAAGAAAATGTATTCCTTTTCACATGTCTTTTCCTTTGTAGAATGGAAAAATCTTGCCTTGGGTCAGAACTTTTGACCTCATCATCATCATACTCTATATACAGAAAACATATATATTATGTTTCTTATTCTTACTATTCTAGTTGCATTTTGTAATGATAACATTCAAATGATTTTAGTTTTGTGCCACCTGCAGATGAATTTTTGAGATTCTATCTTCCTCTTGCTAATATATGCATTGCTTTTATGACATTATATGCTTACATCATTGTGCATGTATTTTGTAATTCCTCCATTTGACAACTGTGATAGTGGCTCATTCATATCTGCACAAACTCTCTATCTTTTGTATGCTTACATGTCTAAAGTAGTATGTTTCTTGAGCAAAAAATTATTTGCTACCTTGTGTAGCTGAATATGATCATTGAAACTTTAAACCTATACAATCATATATGTGTGTATGCTTCTTTTGATAAATGTGGCACTTTTATTTTTTTTCAGTGTATATTTGGTAAGATTACATCCTCCTTGTAATATAGCATACACTCTTATCATTTTCCCTATTCATAGCTTTAAATGCAATGTATGATAATGATGCTCATTTTATAAATTTTGCTCCTCATGTAGTTGTACCATGAGGTTATGTTGTTCATTTTGTAACTGAATCTTAGCATCTAAATGCTTACAACTACACTTATAACTCCTGATCCCTTGACTATTCCACTGTTTCATAATGTAGAATTGAACCTTGATTGACCACCTTGCATATGATATCTCAACTTTCTTGTTTCATTTATTCTTCCTATCGCTCATTCAATTGAAGCATTATGTATCTGTTACCATTTTTTTACCATAGCTAAAAAATTGGTAGAGCTGGTGCAACAAATTCATTTTCAAAGTGAAGGTCAACATTCTCTGTTATAAGTTATTCGCATAGTTGTTGGTGTTTTAGTGATATTACAGTTTAGTTGTTTAAGAAAAGAAAAGATTTTTAAATCATTCATTGCATTGCAGAACATTCGCAAGAGAGATAAGTATTTCATTCACTACAATGATTATTCATTTACAAATTGGAATACATAAAAAGGATAAACATTTCATTGTATGAAGGAATGATAGATCAAATATCCCACACAAGCTGTGGGTAATAGCTGAACATATGCAGATATATGAAAAATGCTATGCATCAAAAGACAGGAGAGAAGGTCATAGCCATCATTGCCTTATGAGGTCTTCAGTCATCGAGGTTGGCATCTTGTTCCTGCTCCTGATCTCTGATGAGAACCTACAAAAATGTGGAAAGGTTCTATTAGAGCTCTAGTTATGAGATCTCTATGTCCTATTAGAAGAGGCCTAACACTTTTCCTATAATGTACTAATCAATGAACATCATTCACATGCAAGAGAAATCGAGAAAGAAACAATCATGGAACTTCATTGTTTTTATTCTAATCTGTTTGTTTCATGTGCAGGTATAGGATAAGTAATGTAGCTTATTGAAGACAAATCAGTATGTGGTGTAAAATGAGGCTCCCTCAAGGGTTGAGCATAGCATGCTACCTCCCCTCAATCTCAAAAGGGATGGAATTTGTATACGCCTAAAAATGACACGACTCAGTCTAAATAAATATTCTTAATATTTATTTCATTCTAATTCCTCTATCAATAAATAAATAAACAAATTTATTTATTTGATTCATACTCCTCTAAATTAATTAAATATCAAAATATTTAATTACCTCTTCTAAAGTTCAAATTAAATAAAATCCTTTATTTAATTAAATTCTTCCAAACAATTAAATAATTCTTAGTTATTTAATTAAGTCAAATTATTCCTCCAAATTTAAATAAATCAATCAAATTTATTTAAATTC
The DNA here is from genome assembly GCA_027924645.1 of Cunninghamia lanceolata. NCBI lineage: Eukaryota > Viridiplantae > Streptophyta > Pinopsida > Cupressales > Cupressaceae > Cunninghamia > Cunninghamia lanceolata. The sequence goes on along the minus strand of BSBN01000112.1, from coordinate 14,226,955 downwards.
TCTTAATCTCTAAAAATAAAATATAATCAAATGTTTTATTTATTCTTCCAAATCACGCATAAACAATTAAATAAATTTATTTATTTATTTTGGTTTCTTATCTTCTAATTCCTCAAAAATCTTCCAAATCTTCTAAAAATAAGTCTTCTTCTTCATGCACACAAAATTAAACAATTTATTATTTAATCTCTCAAATCATGCAAAAGCAAATCACAAGTTGAGTTAAATGACTCATTCAATCTTGTTTTTATCAACAACTCTTAAATTATAAAAAAGCTTTCTAATTTATGAATTCAAATCTTATCTTTATAAAAAAAAGTAGTTAACTCAAACAAAACAACTTTTGTGTGACACTTGTCTTCTTTCTATTCGTACACATTCTCTCAAGTGTTTTATACCATTGATCTTCTCTCTCACAAGTCTATAAATTCAACCAAATTCCTCCATTTCTATCATCCAAGCTTTTAGTAACATTACTCTGCAAGAATCACAATGTGCCTTAGGCACACAAGTCATTCCATTTTCTTGTGCTCAACTTGTTACCATATCACTACCATTGTTGTGAAGCTCATCTTCATTGTAAACCTATCATAGCCATTCCCATTTGACATCTTGGAATAGCAAGGAAGTGCACCTTCTGAGGGCCATATTCATACACAAGATCATTTAAGATAGACAATCAATGGAAGCCATGAAGTAAAGAGGTTTGTTGAGGTATTGTTCATTGTTTTAAATCTTCTTTGTTTCTTATTTCATTGAGTTATGGGTATTATTGATATCATTGATATTTATGCATAATTTCCCTAAACATTTTTGGTGCCCACTGTGAGACTTTGCCCCGATTTAACCCAAAAACTAAGTTTTTTGTGCTAAGTTTTCGTACACATGAGGATTTAATGCATCTGATCAATTCTAACATGCATCTAAGTTCTGTTGTGGTGCATCTAATCTTTCGATGCATTTACCTCCTAAAGTTGTGCATCCGTGTTCTGATACAACGCATTTACTGAAACAATACATATGTTCTATGTTTCTGTGCTTTTGACCTCTATCTCAGCACTTTTGTAATAGTTGCGCATATGACCTTTATCACTGCGTATCTAATCTCTGTACCTGAGCATATGATTTTGGCAGTGGCTTTCTATGTTTTTCCTTGTGATTTTGCTAACATTGACACTTTTCGTAGGAATATTCTCTGATCTACTTGCAAGTTAGGGGCTGGTTTAGTCATATAGCTACATTTTGTTAACTCATCTCTTGATCTAAAGGAAAGTAAATGGATGCTCATGCAAGTCTCATTTATCTCTAACTTGGAAGGATTGTAATTTGATCTTATTGTATCAACAAATTGAATTTAATCCCAATGCTAGGAGGATAAAATTGAACCATTGCTATCTTGCTTTCAAAAGTTAACAACTTGTGTGTGTGCCCAAGTAGCTTAACACATTTAGTCTTTTTCATTTTAATTAGGGGAAAAGAACCATTGTCTTTCATGTTTTTGGGAATTATACTAGGCCTATGCTCTCCCCTATCTTGGGTGACCAAAATATCAGACAACATTTTCGCATGTGTTAAACCTTTAGAGAGGCCTACCCTTGGATATCCTTCCATCCAAGTGGGAACGACTTTAGGTGGTAACAAGCTAAAGCCAAGCTCTGCCAAGCCGCTATAAATAAATTGTGCTTGGAGTGAAAGCTTTGAGTAACGAGTGTTGTTGTGTAATACTGATAGCCAACCTCCCCCAAAAGCCTCCAAGGCACAACCCTTGAAGGCTGGGAGACTCCATAATGGAGAGTAGTGCTGTCGCATGTATAACCACTTGAACGGTTGCACTTACTAATTATCCTTTGTTTTTAGTAGCCAAAAACCCCTATAAGCCAGTGCAGGGAAGGGTGATTATCACCTCATGAAGATGCCTCATCTAGAAATAGTGAGAATTCAGTTTATATTGTCCCAGCTAGCCTAGGATTTGTACTTATTTTTCAATCATAAAGAGTCCAAAAAATTACAAAAAAAGATCAAAAAAATTATGAAAACTTCTTTGTGTTTTCTGTGTTTTACTTGTTGTAATTAAGAAAATAGAGAAAAAGACCAACTTGTAACCAAGAAACCAAAAACAATAAAAAATGTGCCAAGAAAATTGCAAAAACAAATCAGAAAACTAGAGTTACGCATATACCCTCTAAAGCTACACATCCATTTTGACCTACTGTGCATTTACTGCAACATCCCGCACATTTGTCATCTGTTACTTCACTTTTATCCTTCACTAGAGTTGTGCATTTACCTTGACATACTACGCATATACCTTCTGTTTCAGCGCTTTTGTAGCTGTGCAACCGCAATAGTGAGCATTTCCCGGTATTTTGAGAAAATTTTATCAACATTTCTAGATACCTATTTCAACCTTGTTCCAGTTTATGAGATTAGATTTACCATACAATCACCTCTTCCATCCATTTCCATAGCATACCTTCTCTTTCTTCAGTTGTCTCATCCACCTTTTACCACGTCTTCCAATAGGCAAGTCAAAGTTCCTATATCTGATTAGTGAAAGACCTTTTTCAGATCATTTTGGATTCAAGTAAACCTTGTAAGTCTCGAATATCAAGGATCGGACATCCTTTTCTCTCAGAACTTCAGTAGTGGTCTTGGTGCAAGACTAGTCTCTACATAGTAAATCGGTACTAGCTATCCTTACTTGTGGCTATCGTCTTGTGTTGACCAACTTACTTGGAATCATTGATCAAAAGAGTCCCTTGTTTGAATCTCATCACCGCAAGTATCCTCTTATCACCAACCTACACCAACACCTTACCTGAGTCTCTAGTTTCACCCACCTCCTTCCCACATTGCCTTGCATGGTCTTAACTAGATCCAAACACCAAAAGCAACTTGAAATGGCTAGAAAATCAGACAGGATTGTGTCCCCTCACGACAGTGATGAGGAAATCTCCCATGAGGAATACCACAAAGCCCTCCAAGATCATAAATTTTAATGCATGCTAGGGAAAGTGCTCAACGAGGACCGTCAAAAGTACTTTCTTCATCTTGCAAGCTGACTTTGATGTCGATGCATTAAAAGAACTAGGAGAGGAAAGAACTCATGAAAAGAGCACAAATGAGGAAAGCTCCCTTGACAAAGACAAAGGAGAGAAAGTCATAGACCCAAACATACCTATGGAAACATTGCAGAAACAAGTTGAAGGCCTAACACAACAATTAGTGGAACTCAAAACGTGGATGCCCGCTAAACATTATTCCTTGGAAGACATCGCATTGTATCCCTTTGACAAAAGTTTGAACATGGTACCCTTCCCCTTTCGGTTCGAAGTTCCTAAGTTTGACAAATACAAAGGAAAAGAAGACCCAAGAGATCACATTAGGGAATTTAGCGCCGCGTGCCTAGAAGTAGCTCATAACGAAACTTTCCTAATGAGACTATTCCCTAGATCTCAGGGTGGACAAGCCATGGAATGGTTCTCATGACATCCCCCGGGTATCAAAACTTTTAATGAGTTAGTAAACAAGTTCGTCACACACTTCTCATATAACATTGAACACGAGGTCTCCATGCTTGACCTATGCAATACAAAGAAAAAGGGTGGTGAATCCTTCGCCTCTTTCTTACAAAGGTGGAGACAACTCGTGAGCATATGCTCATATCTCATGCCTGAGAAGCAAATGACAAAGACGTTTGTCCACAACCTTAACCCCAATCTAAGTTACCAAATCCAAATTTAATGCCTTACCTCATTTACGAAAGTCATTGAGATGGGATTATTTATCGAGAAAGCTATGATCACCAAGGGGTAAATAAAGTTGTACAAGGACACCCCTAACTCTAGCTACACCACAGACAAGTTGAATTTTTGGACAAAGAATAAAAATGTTATCAATGATGGAGTAGATGCCAAAGTAGTGAATCCCAAACAGCAACCAATATTCACTCTCAAAGGAGAAGCAAGCAATGCTACACCAAACAAAACCTTCTCTTGCGAGCTAAAGCCATAGTTCACCTCTAATCCTAGATGAAAATTCACACCACTAGGGGAGTCCCAGGAGTCTGCATTAAAAAAACTATTGGCCGATAATGAGATCACTCTTCCCCCCACTAGTGACTATGAACCTCAAGTAAAACCTCATTATTGGAAAGATACTGATTTTTGCGAATATCATAGAGGAAGAGGCCATAAAACCAATGACTGTATCCATCTCAAACACGTCATTTAGGACATACTTGACCAAAATCTGGTACGTACTAAAGAACATACCTCTAATAAGACGCATGTGGCATTTAAGGATTCACTCCTCAATCACGACAAGCCATACAACAACAACAACAATAACAACCACAATAGGAAGAATCAAAACAACAGACACAACAATTCTAACTATGCGAGCATGTTGTTTGATTATACCATCAACTACATATTGGAGCACATACCACAAGTCAATGTGGTCACATTCAACCAACAATCAGGACCCAACAAAACTGATTGCAGCATCATCACCCATAGTGGTAAGGTCATGTTAAACACACTTCCTCCAAGGTCCTCACTGTCTCCATCTAACTCCCATATGTACAGTGTCATAGACCAACTTTGGGAAACTCCTACCCACATATCTATCTTAGAGTTGTTGCATTTGTCTCCCTCCCACAAGGAAATTCTTGATAAAGCCCTAGTTGAAACAACTGTGCCCACAAACCTGGTCCAAGAGAAGTTTCAAGCCATGGTAGGAAATCTAACCTCCTCAAGCACCATCTCGTTCACCAACTAGGATGACATTTCAGTGTCTTAGCCTCATAAAACACCCTTGCATATTGTCACCTTCATCCATAAACACCGTATCAAAAGAGTTCTTAATGATGGAGGAGCTAGTTTAAATATTTGCATGCTCAAGCTAGTACTTACATTGGGGTTCTATGAAACTACAGTGGATCCTAGAAAAATGATTACTATTAAGGCCTATGATGAAGAAGAAAGAACTACTAAAGGAACAGTGGTGTTACAAATACAAGTTGCACTAGTGATAAAGAACATTGTTTTCCAAGTCCTAGACAAGAAGCTAGCCTATAACATCCTCCTAGGTAGACCCTGGATTCATGCCATGAAAGCTCTGCCTTCTACCTATCACCAATGCATCAAATTTCCTCATAACGGTAGATAGATCACCATCCAAGGTGATCCAGATTCCTTTTAGCATTACAACTCTATCTGCTCAAAGCCTGATTGTATCATTCCCAACAATAGATCTTCCACATCCCCCATCCCATGAAATTATTCTACCTCCGAAGCTTCCTTGTTCAAACCCAAAGAGCATAAAATCACCATCAAAGAAATAGGGGTAGGGGAATACTCCATCGAGCACAGCCTCAACTTATCCAAAATGCCTCTATCTCTAAAATCCTTTGGGCAACCTACACCTAAGTACATTCCAAAGCCATCTACTTTTCTTGAACATCCCATAGCTCCCTCTGTCAAATGGGGGACCCTATCAAATGAAACTGAGGAAAGAGACATCTTGCAATGGCTCTACATAGAGGAAGATAACACACAACAAGAACTACCTAGGCTCCCAATAGAAATCTATGGGCATGGTGAGTCTATCCTACACAAAATGGGTTATGAAGGACAAGCTCCCATTGGCCTAAGAAAAGAAGGAATAATATAACCCATTCAACCCTCCTCGTCCTCATTGGTAAGAAATACAAAAGGGCTTGGATACAAGGACAAAGGCAAAGCTAAGGCAAATTCTTGTTTTGTGGAACAGATCCATAACCTACAAGACGACAATGACACGGACTATAATGAGTATGAGTGGGATGAACTCACAGAGCACTCCTATGAAGACAAAGGAGTCGACACCATTCAAACCTATAGCCCCTACCGTGAGGGAAAAATGCTAACGCATAGACCATTAGAGTGTGATTCGCTCACTCCTGAGAGTATGACTTTTGAGGAAGGTTAGAGTTCCATCGCAATAAACAATCTAGAGGAAAGTACCATCCCAATTCCTATCCCTACCAATCTGAATCTTGACCATGTATCCAATCAAACTATCACACCCAATGAATCAGATCTATCTTTCGATCCCCTCCCCCTTGTGCATCCTGAACTTATTGATTGGGAATTACAAAGAACCCTACAACTACACATGTTCCAAAATGATGATGCCTATATTCACTACATGGAAATTAGGGACAACCTACCTACATGAGATCATAAGGCTGGATTTGCCATTGAACTCAACACCATGGCTTATTTTGGAGAGGGTGCCAAGCCTTCTAGTCACAAAAACATAAAAAATCAAAACTAGATCTGATGGTGAAAATCGCTCTGCAGTAGTATCATATCCCAAAATAGTAAAAAGAAAGGATGCATTAGATGGTGAAGACCTCTCTGAGGCACCAGACGATGGAAGGCTTGACACTCTCCCCAATGACATGTATCAGGAGAAGTCTCAGATCATTGTGGAACCTATAGAACCTGTCAACATTGAAACAGAGGATAATCCTAAGATCATTCACTTTGCAAAGTCTCTATCTCCACCGGAAAAGACAAAATTTGTACCATTCTTCAAGAAAAAGTAAGTCAACTTTGCTTGGTAATATGAAGATATGCCCTGTTTATATCCATATTTGATTCTACATCATCTTCCACTAGATCCAGGGGTCAAACTTGTCAAGCAGAAGCTTAGAAAGATGCATCCACACATTGCATTACTAGTAAAAGAGGAACTCGAGAAACTGTTGGATGTAGGGTTCATCAGGGCAATAGACCATCTAGAGTGGGTATCCAACATAGTGCTAGTATCCAAACCTAATGGCAGAGTTAGACTATGCAATGATTTCTGAGATCTAAACAAGGCTTGTCGCAAGGATGACTTTTCATTGCCTAATATTGATATCATAGTCGACTTGACAACAGGACATACCATGTTATCTCTTATGGATGGCTTCTCTAGATACAATCAAATCAAGATAGCACCAGAAGACCAACATAAAACAACTTTCACTTGTCCATGGGGTACCTTCTACTAGAACGTCATGCCATTTGGGTTAAAGAATGCAGGGGCAACATATCAACGTGCTATGACCACTATCTTCCATGATATGATGCACATCACAATGGAGGACTATGTGGATGACATCCTTGCAAAGTCACTAACAAGAGAATCCCACTTGGATGTGCTAGAGAAGGTCTTTTAGAGACTAGAATACTTCAAAGTCAGGTTGAACCCCAAGAAATGTGTGTTTGGAGTCACCTCCAGCAAGCTCTTAGGCTTCATTGTATCAGCAAATGGGATCAAGGTGGATCCTACCAAAGTCAAAGCTATCATGGAAATGCCACCGCCAAAGAAAATCACTCAACTACGGTCTCTACAGGTCAAGTTATAGATAATTCACCGGTTCATCTCACAACTGGAAAACAAGTGTCAACCTTTTACTCACCTATTACACAAAACATACCATTCATATGGGATGAAAAATTTGAGGAAGGATTTTGCAAGCTAAAGGAATACATCATGAACCCTCCTATTCTAATTCCACCTATCCAAGGTAAGCCATTGTATCTATATATATCTACTATGCCAACAGCTCTTGGATCCCTATTAGCACAATAGGATTATGAAGGCAAAGAAAGGGCTATCTACTATATCAATCACACATTAGTGGGCTACGAACTGCAATATTCTCAAATAGAAAGATCATGTCTTGGTGTGGTTTTTGCTTCCCAAAAACTATGACATTACATGTTAGAACATTCAGTCAAGCTTATTGCAAAGATAGATCCATTAAAATACCTATTAAGTAAAGTAGCTCTCACAGGTCACCTAACTAAGTGGGTAATGCTCCTAAGCAAATACGACATTGAGTATGTAGAAAGGAAGGCTATCAAAGGTCAAATCATTGTCAATTAGTTAGCAGAAGCACCACTGCAGGATACCACACCAATGACATTCAAGTTTCTAGATGAATCCATATTCAGTATCACAACACACTCATGGAAACTCTACTTTGATGGATCCTAGACAAACCATGGATCAGGGACAGGAATCTTATTGGTCACTCCTCATGGCAACACCATATCTAAGTCTTACCATTTGCTATTCCCATGCACAAACAATATAGCAGAGTATGAGGCCTTGGTCATTGGTCTCAAAATGGTAGCAGAATGGAAAATAAAGGAGCTACATCTCTATGGAAACTCCCAACTGGTAATCAATCAAGTCAATGATGACTATCAGACCAATGACAAGTTAATCTAATACAAGTGTATGGTCGATGACTTTAAAGAATACTTTTTGATCATCTCCTTTGAGCAGATACCTCGCATTAAAAACAAAATAGCATATGCCATGGCAACCATTGCCTCACTCCTTGAGATCCCAGAGAATGAGTCATGGTAGGAGTTCTTGGTGGAGTCAGTTGTGCAACTACCTTAATATATCCCTGAAACACACTCCATATGCCTATTAGTTAGATTTGATTCACCTTGGTATGGTAAGATTTACAGTTACCTCAAGGATAACACCATACCACCTAACTTGTCTACCAACTAATGTCAAACCTTCATTCATCAAACCTCCCGTTACACCATTATTGTTGATACCCTATACTGACGAGGTTTGGATGGTACTTTACTCTAATGGTTAGCCTTCTCTAATGACATGATCAGAAAAAGATCATTGAGGACTTCAGAGGTCTAAGATGAAAGGGGGCAATCCTTGTTTGTTGATACGCAAGAAATACTCAGGTCGTCTCGGTTCAATTATACCTAGATGCTTGTATTTTCTAACAACATTTGGAAAAAGTACAAAAACAAATCACCCAATGATGAAATAAGCACTTTAAAATACTTGCAATATCAAGATAGAAAAAAAGCCATTCACATCTAGAAAGCATCCACAAAGCATCCATATCCCGTATAATAAAAATTCCTATGAAGAGTATCAATGTTTACAAATACAAGCTTGTGATCCTTTCATTCACATTTCTTCTATCAGTTAGTCTTCTATCTATCATTGTGTCATTTCTGTGTCGATTGAGTACATTTGGATATAACAAAAACATGGCATTAAAATTGCATATCATATCATATGAGATAGTCATTAACATGATTAAATCATTTGCATACATAATAGGTGCATTAGATCATCTCAAAAACTACATAATCATATAAAGAACATTTGCACATTAGATCATTAGAAATCATCTATGCCTATATTAGATCATCATCATATCAGAGTCCTAGAATCATAAGTAAACACCATAGTATAGAATCATACAAGGCATCCATAACGACATCACATAGCATCATATAGACAAATAAACGTGTTCATCACATATGAAACATCATAAAAGAGAGCATGTATCCATGACATATAGCATAAACAACTGCATATAGAGATCATATAGCAGCATCATCATATGAATAAACATAAAGCATGTCCAAATGTACAACATATACAAGTCCATCTTTGAGTCAAAATCATATAAAGTGTATACATCACAACAATAAAGATACATGTCTCAGTACAAAATGATACAAATATATACATATTGGGCTATCTATGAGCCATCAAAAAGTGTATACATAAACCAAAATCAGTACAAGGGAAACGGCTAGCCCTACTGCCATGTGGCACTACTCCCAACACTACCCTCTCCACCTCTACTAGCCCCTGACTAATGTGGGCCCATCATTGAAGTTGCAGACCGTGAACACCTTGCCCTCTGAGATGTACCAGCTATTGACTGGCTCCTGAAGCTAGGTGCCCTCTGATCCACGGGCACAGCCCCATGGTATAGACCCCTATAATATTGAGTCTAGGCCTGTGCCCTAAAAAGATCCACCTGAATCTGTGCAAGCTGTGCTTGAGCCTACTACACCTGTGTGACTAGGAAACTAGTAGCTCCATCGGTACCCAATGTGGCTAAGTCCGCGTCTCTCTCCAGTCTCAAGGTCCACACCCTTGCCAATGTTGAATCCCACTCTATAGTGAGCTCGGATAAAACCCATATGTCTGGCTCTCTCCTGGACTTTGTTGCTTTGAGGTGTGCCCTGAGCTGTCTCACCTAACCCTACAACATAGTAATGACCTGATGCTATAAATTAGGCTACAGAACCTGAACCTGTGGCACCTACTGCTCAACTACCTATTGGGGCACCTTCTATGGTGAGGGTATCTGTATTGATTGTCCCACCTATGGTACAACCTGTGGATGCACTACCTATTGCTGTTGGGAGGATCCCTCTCCCACTCTCCTCCTCTATCTCTGCCTCTCTCTGCCTCCATCTCCTCATCCTCCCCCTCCTCCATCACCTCTGTCTCCCCCTCGTCCTCCTCTATCCCCTCCATCATCTCCATCTCCTCATCTTCCTCTCCCCCTCCTCTGTCTCCTCCTCCTACCTCTACTATCCTCATCATTTAAGTCCTCATCTAGGTGAGGAACCAACTCTCTAGGTCCTGAGTATCTCAGGAATGGATGAGCTGCAAACCACTCCTCGTAATCAAGAGTCATCCCTGCATCTACTACCTCCCTCCTCATGGGCCAAGCCATATAAGGAATCTACTAAAAATCTGCTAAGGCCTCCTCATATAATGCAACAGGGCCCTATCTTAGTCACTCTGCATGTGTCCTTGCAAATTGGGCCTGCCCCTGTGGCAAACCTTGTACCCTACCAAACTGTTGCTGAACCTGGCTAACAATCTACCTCTCTAAAATGTGTCATGTCCTCCCAATGAGCCACTGAGTCTGAAAACAATAAGGTAGCTCATCATCCTCATCATTCTAGGGCTCATAGTCTAGTTACTGGTGCCAGGTAACTCCATCTACATTATCTAGCGTATGCCTCCAATACTCAAGCTTTCCCAGCTTGTGCTAGGAAATAACACCTACATATCCATAATTGTAAGGCTCACCCCTCTACCTAGAAAATACATAGATCGGCTGAGTAATAGAAATATGCCCCCACAACCAAAACTGTAGTAATGAGACACTGGAAGAAAAATTGGTACCCTTGTGGTAGACCACATAATGCATATCCTGATACAAGTGTGTGAGAACACAGACACCCCATACAAAGCAGGTGCCCTCTGTAATAATCCTCTCCATGGTCCTACCCCAACCAATAGGGAACCTGTGCAATCTCCTATCAGGGAAGACAACACCCATGATCAATCCAGCCACTATCCCTAGGAAGTAGTCATAATAGTCATGTATATCTTGCCAAGAGATCACCTGACCCTCAAGCTCCGGTTCATCGAACACCCATCTGCACTCTACCAGTATGGCATTACGCTGAGCCTAATACTCCATGAGATCACCCTAGATAGGTAAGTGCATGATCCTGGAGATGTTCTCTAGGGTGATAGCCATCTCACCAGTCGGCAAGTGAAAGGTCCCATCCTCGCTGTGGAAATGCTCCACCACAATAGTCAGCAAACCAAGGTTCGCACGAACCTTAGGAATGAAGCACACATAGTCCAAACCCATGGCACCGAGAGCCTCTCGATCCATCTCTATGAGGATGTACTACTACAACATCGGCAAGGGAAACTGCTCCTATGACATAGGTATGTCACGAATGTCTTCCTGCAATCAAGCAAGTCAATGTGTCAACCAAAATTGTAAAACTACTCAAAGTATCAAACTATCCTATCACTTACTTAACATATCAAATTGATCAAAACAACATACAACACCTCTTGACTAGATTCTTGCAATCTTGAAGATAGCTTATCAATTGACGCATCAAGAAAGATGTCAATCAAATCAATTTCATTAAGTAAACTAACTATCTAAAACAAATGTGCCAAACCAGAAGGTACATGTGCCATTTCTTATTAAATACACCACTTCTGGCAGATGTACCACAACATTTCGTAAATGCACAATTTCATATCATAAGCGCAACTTCAGCATGAATGCACTGCAACAGGTATCACATGCACAACTTTAACACAAGCACAACTTCTCATATTGTATGCATTGGTTCTTAACACATGCAGTGACTCATATTGTGTATGCACAGAACTTATGCATGCATCGATTCATATCACATATGTGCCTAATCTTTACATATGCATGGTTTCAGAGTGTATATGCACCTTAACATAGATCAGTGCATCTATCCTAGGTAATTTTCCCTAGCATTTATTGCACTAATAAATGACCCTAGGCATGTTTTTTCTAACTACATACCGGTGGTCCTGCATCAGTTGTCTGCCCAAATCGTCAGACTTGCTCAAAGCAGTGCTCCTCACATGGAATATCCATATCTATGTCAACTGTTCTATGCTCTTGTGCTCTCCTAAGCTCTGAGTGACCTATCAAAAAAAGCCAAGTGTGCAAATGACTAGGATTGTTGACCTAGCTCCTATATATAGCAAGTGAACCCTAACTGGTTGTGTGGCAACTGTGACTACTTCCCAGGCCCATTTCTTCCCATTTCTTTGAGCTGTGACCTATTTTTTATCAAACCTAACCTATTTTTCACTTTCTTCTTGATGAGATTGTCCATCTCACATCCTTCTGCCTTCTTTCCATGCAATCTCCTGAGGGGGCATCCTATCATCGTAACCTATACCAGGGGCAAACTGGAGCATGTATCATTATCAGAAAATCTATTCTTTGAAGCAACGCTGTAAACTACATTGTATCAAAGAGGGGCAAAATGTATATTCCTAAAAATGACATGACTTAGTCTAAATAAATATTCTTAATATTTATTTCATTCTAATTCCTCTATCAATAAATAAATAAATAAATTTATTTATTTGATTTATATTCCTCTAAATTAATTAAATATCAAAATATTTAATTACCTCTTCTAAAGTAAAAAAATAAATAAAATCCTTTATTTAATTAAATTCTTCTAAACAATTAAATAATTCTTAATTATTTAATTAAGTCAAATTATTCCTCCAAATTTAAATAAATCAATCAAATTTATTTAAATTCTCTTAATCTCTAAAAATAAAATATAATCAAATATTTTATTTATTCTTCCAAATCATGCACAAACAATTAAATAAGGTTATTTATTTAATTTGCTTTCTTATCTTCTAATTCCTCAAAAATCTTCCAAATCTTCTAAAAATAAGTCTTCTTCTTCATGCACACAAAATTAAACAATTTATTATTTAATTTCTCTTAAATAATGCAAAAGCAAATCACAAGTTGAGTTAATTGACTCATTCAATCTTGTTTTTATCAACAACTCTTAAATAATTATGAAGTCAAATCTTATCTTTATAAAAGAAAGTAGTTAACTCAAACAAAATAGCTTTTCTGTGACATTTGTTTTCTTTCTATTCGCATGCATTCTCTCAAGTCTTTTATACCGTTGATCTTGTTATTCTTTCTATACTGTTAATCTTCTCTCTCACAAGTCTATAAATTCAACCAAACTCGTCCATTTCTATCATCTAAGCTTTTAGTAACGTTACTCTGCAAGAATCATAGTGTGCCTCTGGCACGCAAGTCATTCCATTTTCTTGCGATCAACTTGTTACTATATCACCCTTACCATTGTTGTGAATCTCATCTTCATTGCAATAAACTATCATAGCCATTCCCACTTGACAACTTGGCATAGCAAGGAAGTGTACCTTCTGAGGGCCATATTCATACACAAGATCATTTGAGATAGGTAATCAATGGAAGCCATGAAGTAAAGAGGTTTGTTGAGGTATTGTTCATTATTTTCAAATCCTCTTTATTTTGTATTTTCAATGAGTTATGGGTATTATTGATATCGTTGATATTTATGCATAATTTCCCTTAACAGAATGAAAAGAAAGATCATTACTCATTGTTTAATTACATCAGATGCATTGGTTTCTAGTTCATGATATATTAATGATTGCAGATCAAGTAATGAAATGAAACCATAAAGATGAACTAAACTAATCTAGGACAACATTTAATGCATAAAAATAGTTGTCATCATTGCTTCAACTACCATTGTGGAAATGGAATTCATAGGTATTTCTTTTATCTATCTTTCATGGTAATTATATGCAGTAGAGACATTAAGAACATCAAGTACATTTCCATCATTTGAAGGTCAAAAATTGCCAATGGATAATATCATGCAATATTAGATGACTGGTTTGGTCATGACATAACATCAGAAATAAATATCATTTTATGCATGATTTGAATGAAATCAAGAGTGCAGATGGACAACCAAGGAACAACATATGCTACCATGTCACTTTTATGTTGAAGTAAGGTACATTCATCATATGGAGTAGTCACTTATTAAGCATGAGATGATCTTATATCATAGAGAGGCCGAGATAAACTATGGAAGACACTACTGCAAGAAAGAGAGAAATAGAGCAGCTAATAGTGTGAAACAACAGATATTTCATGTTCATCCACATGGGATGTTGTATCAAGTAATAAATACCAAATGGATTCACAAAGAGATGCTCTAGCAGATTATATCTTTCTCATTTTCTTATCATATCAAGAAATGTATAGTAGTCACCTTGCAAATCTGTATCATGAAGAAATGTGATGATTGGTACAGAATAAGGTAATCAACATAATTGTTTAAGCAGTGCCATCATTCATCAAATCATCTACAGGACAACATGAGTTTCTATCTGGACAGCTAATAAATGAAAGCAACCAAATCATGTTTAGCTAGAGCTACACTGAAATAGACTGCAATGCCAAGTGTCATCATTCAATAGTGTTGTTATGGTTTTGTTTTAGACATCAAATGTATGCTACAAGATCATCACCAATGGTCAAATAATCTACAGGTGTCATCAATGAAGATTTTCACAACTAAAATAGCTAATGAAAGATGCCATCCCATATGTGATATATGCATACAAACAAATGAACTCAGTCAACATCAAGTGTATTTGTTATAGTTTAAGTAATTATCTTAGGTCTGTGTATATCAAAATGGTGTCATCTACAAAAGGTACAAAGACTCAAAAGTCATAGCCAACTAATAATCACCATGTATCAAATGGATGTCATTATATAGTAAGGAAAGGGTGCTATCATTCAAAATGGCATGTGATATAAGTACCAAATGTATTTGCCATGTTGTAGGAAAAAACATACAAAGTATTCAGAACTCATTGTACAGTCAATAAAAAGCTTCTACAATGGAGGTAGAGTATGAGACTGAATGAAGTGAAAATTTATGAACCATGACCTCTAGAAAAGAATCACTTTGTTTATATATCTCTGAAGTTTTTTACAAATTTAAGACAAGCTATTTTTGAATAGACCTCATACATAGGTGTATAGCCACGGCCACACAAAGGAGTGACAGTTTGCAGATCAACTACAAGATGTTCACAAAAATGTCTTGCTATAGGTTAAGTTAAAAGATGCAGTCTGAATTTGAGATCCATTTCATGCTTTCAAGTGTTTTGAAGCACCTTTCCTCAACAACACAAAAACGATAAAAGAGTGTATTCTTATCAATGGCTAGATCAAGGTAAAATTGCAAGATACAGGAAGAAGGAGATGGTAAGTAAATGTATTTTAGGAAGCAAGAACAATATACAATGCATTTTATGTAGATATATAGTGATCTTGAGCCATGAAGAAATGTAAAGACTGCACCAAATGCCATGTGCTAGCCGTTATCAAATACGCCATTTTCCTTAAAGCTTCAAAAAATCATTTCAATTATATTGAGTGAGCACAACTAAAAAAAGAAATGGAGGAACAATCTTTTGTTTGAACCCCACTTAGGGTTTTTAGGAGGAGATACAAATATGCCAAGAAGAATGGTAAGCTCAGCTACAATGACATGAAGAATACACAAAATGCCATTGAAATAATGAAGCAACTAAAAATATATTCAAAGTTTGAGCCTTTAACGTGAAACTTACCTTGTTGGAGATAGTACAAAAGGATGTAGAGCTGAAGGCTTTCTCTTTTTACTTCATTTTCCTCTTTCAAAATGTAGTAGCGGTGGCCAGAATATAGAGGAGAGAAAGTGACAGTGAACAAATGCCAAACAAAGTTATCAGAAATAATACACAAGTTGTGTCTATTGAAGCCATTTTTTACCTCAGAAAGGAAAGAAATCATAGAGAAAGAAGTATATATGCATCAGAAAGACCTTTTACCTCTCTTTCGTACAAGGATCCATGGAGGCCGCACTCAAGAAGGCCAGAAAGATGCAAATTTTCATCCTTGAAACCCTAGGGTTTCATTGTCAGAAGTAGAGCCCAATCCACAAAATGCTAAAGTCAAAATGAGCTCAAAAGAAGAGGGCATTGTTTGTTTTGTCATTAGGGTTTATTTTTTCCCTAATTGAATGTTGCATTTCATCACATCTATTACTTTTTGTGGCACAGATTAATACCTTCATGGTATTAAAATGACTACAACATGATGCCTAAGTCCATGACTTAGTGAGAGGTCGAGCCCATGGCTCCCTCAAAATGTTTAATGCCTTAAATTTGTTTAAGTCACCTTGAGAATGTGCTATATGCCTTAGCCCTTGGAGATAGGGGTGGAGTTCATGCCTTAGAAGTGATATGCAAACCTTTCATTTGGAGTTTGAGATAGATCATGTGGAGATAAGCCATCAGGCCTATATTTTTTGCCAACACCATGTAATGCCTTGATATTACTTTTTATGATTTTTTTATTGAAAAAATCAAATATTGTAATCACAATGTACTTGGCAAAATAAGAAATTATAAACCTTGTATTTTTCCTTTTGTAATCAAATCGAATAGGGGATAGGATAAAACTGCCAGTGATGTAAAGTTTGTTTTAAAGAAATCATGTATAAATTGCATTAAAACTAAAACTATTTTTAGGCGGTTACAGTAATAAAACAAATCAAATATTCCTTCATCGATTTCTTTTATTTGGAGGCAGATAAAGACAAAAACTAAGATTTCATGGGTAGAGGAAAGTAGATTTTTGGTGGTGCCACATGAGGGAATCTTTTGGCATCTTGTTTTTACAGTTTGGACTCATTTTGACAGCTTTTATTTTGTCTTTTCTAAGGAGCTCGAAAATGGACTTGGAGGTCTATTTTTTGGAGCTTTTTTCTAGCTTTTAGGGAGAGATTAATTTTACAGGATATATGTCAGAGAGACACTTCTTTTTCAGTAGTTCCAGTTAGAGTTTTTTACAGCATAGAGTAGAGATCAGAGTGTACGATATCAGAGTCTTCCTCTCACACTTAGAGTGTTGTATTTAGTCTATGTACTCATTATTCCTTTAGATATAGAGCAGTAGTTTTCCTTCATTTTTTGCCTCACTTTGTGCAAAATTGATTTGATATTACACTATGATAAACATTTATCCTCTATTTTTGTCTTAGTTTTGTGATAGGTTATGTAGTTATTTTTCTTAATTCAGGTTGCATGTCATGTTTGATCAGACCTTCATGTGATATATTTATGAATTGGGTAAAATCAAAGTGTTGTGAAGATTAATGTTCTATGGTTTGATTGTGAGTAAGATCTTGTAGGATTTCAGTTATTTTTTTCAATACTTTTCTCCCATCCCTTTTCCTAGACAAGTCATTAGATTAGGAAAAATCATAAGGAGAATCAACTCACTCTGGAGATTCCCTCTCAACATAGATCACCCACAATCTGGGAGGGTTTCCATGTTTTAATAGGATAGTCAAGTTTAACTTGGCTAGTGGCGCAATCCTGATTGACAACAATTTTTGGCATGCCCGGTGGGACTTTGAAAGTATTTTCAAAGAAGTTTTTATACCTTCATAGCTACTATTTTGGTATATGCAGCAACATTCCATCCTTTGGAGGCTTTTTACAAGTATACCTAGTGACTCAATCTTCTAGTCTTGCATGCAGAACTAGTGCATTCTGTTTGTGAAAACAAGATCGGGACTGATTGGACTATCTCAGTCCAATTGCATGTTCATATATCATTGATTCTTGGTGTGTGTATCAGTGATCTCAGCTTTTGGAGGTAGAAAAATAAGCACATCTAGTGACTCTAAGTTTGAATCTACCAGTTTCGATATGATCAAGTGCTAGTATGTTGTAAAAATCACCTCTTCATTCCATTTTCTGGCTTGCATATGAGTAGAAATGTCAGATTTTCATAGACAGTATGAATATTCACCACCATACTATGAAAATGTTATCCATAGGGCCCCTTATCAGCCATATCAGGGCGATCAAGTTGTTGTTTCCAATTCTATGGCCCTAAAAAATCTGCATGCATAGTATAATTGCGACCCACCCACCCCTGCTCAGCTTCCTTACCAGCCGCATACAAGCAGTCACAATGCTAGTTTTAGTTCAAACAACCATGATGCTTACCACGTAACCACTCCTGCCCAATCTCCTAGTTAGCCTTCTTACCAGATAAAGCAGTCTAAAATTCATGAGCTTAAAGACATTCTATCAGACCTCAACAAGTAGATGGAGTAGATTAGAAGACTGCATGAGCATAAACAGCACTAGGAGGAACTAGATTATCAAGCCTATATACATGAGAAGGAGTTGGATGTACAAAGAATAGAATATGAGTAGGAGTTGGAGGCACAAAGAACAAAATATGAGAAGGAAATTGTTAGCATAAAGGGTTATATCTGTATCAACAAGGAGAGGGATTTCAACCAAGGTAGTATGAAGAATTTGATTTGCAGTAGCAAGAGTTGAATTACCAAGTTTACCTTCAATAATTAGAGCAACCACCCTATGAGACCTTTGTCTTTGATGAGGAGTGGGAGACACAAAAAAGATAGTTTGAAGAGAATCTTGAGAGGGAAGCAGCTACACAAACAAAGCTCTTGCTTTCTCGAGCCCAAGCAGCTCCTGCTATTCCAGAACATCCTACTCAAGAAGAGGTACGTAAGTATAAATTTCCAAGTTTCAGACAAAATAAACCTCTTAAATCTCCTAAAGTTGAAATCTTGAGTTTTAAGCAGAATGAAATTCTTGATCCCTCAAGGCAGCCTAATAAGTCTAAAATACCCAGTTTCAGAAGCCCTCACCCCTTGTAAGTTGAGGAAAATATTTTGGCAAGAGAGACTGTGTGGCTTCATAAATGTTGTCATTGATGGCAACAAAGTCTATCCCACACATCCACAGTACATAATATGCCTATACTGGAAGTCAGATTGAAGGTGGTTTTGATCAGGTGAACCAAGAATAGAGTATGTAACAAGGTCTGACAATCAAGTTTGGATCTCGCAGATGGTGTAACTTAGTAAGTTGTGGACTTGGACAAGTCAAGAGGGGTATCTTGACTATCGTATTCCAAATATTTAGCCTCCGGTGATAAAGCATGAAAAAGATATGAGCATATGAGTGTTGGGTTCCAGGAAGGCAGAGCAGACAGAGGAAGAACTGATGGGCAGAGTATCAGATCTCAATCTAGATGTGCAAAAGGTGTTGATCAAGTAATTTGTGGCATTATACAGTGTTGGCCAACATGATTAATGACTTCTATGCCTATGTCTTTGATGCACATCACTAATCAAGCATGGATTCAGCCGACAAATCAATAACTTGCAAATATCTTAAGTGTTCTTTTTGTCGACTAAGAAATTGTTGGAAATCCTTATTACAGATATATATACCCGATGGATTCAAGTTTGTAAGTATGAAAAAGTGATAGAGTGTATGATCAAGTGTGAAGAAAAGTAGAGACAAGAGCGAAGGGAGTAATTCAAGCCTGGAATGTGACAGGAAAGTAATATTGAGCAGAGGAAGGATGAAATGTGCCAGATCAGTATACTATACCTAACTGGAACTAGAATCCTACATGTATAGATGTTGTTCATCAGTTCAAACACCTTGGTATCATCTGTAAGCAATTGTATACTATAAGTCTCTTGTAGGTAGTGGGCCTTTTGTGATCAGTGTGCTCGAGCAGTGAGCCCTATTTGGCAAGTGCCAAATTTATACTCTTTATTCTTTTAATAGAGAATACAATCTTGGGTTAGTCACCTTGTGGTTTTTCCCTTAATAGGGTTTACACGTAAAAATCTTTGTGTTATGTGTTAATTTATTTTTTTGCTCTTATGATTACCTTGCTTTGGTATAACATTAAATGATAAGTTAAGAAAAGAAAAGAAAAATAGAAAAGATATAAGATAACTGATTCACCCCCCCCTCTCAGTTATCTACATTGTTTCCAATAATTGGTATCATAGCCAAGTTCCTCTAAACAAGCCTAACAACTTAAGGAAGATCTGGGAATCTCAATGGATGCATATGGTATGAAAGAACAACTTCAGTCTACCCTAGATGATCTTGAACAATCCCATTATGAAGTTAATGATTTAAGAGAAAAAACTTAACGAAGATGATGATTTCATCAATGAGATGAAAGAAAAACTCAGTATCTCTATGAAAAAAAGAAAGGAACTACTCCAAAAATTAGCCAATCAGAGTGAAGTCAATGATACTGATGAAGATCTAAAAGAGAAAAATAAACTATGTGAGAAGCTGTCAAAAGAATTCATTATGGTAAGGCATGAAATGGAATCAAGGGTTGTGAGATTCACCCAAGAAATTGAAGAAAAGAGAAAGATTGAAGATAATCTATAACAATCCCTCAAGGAGAAAATAGAGGACTGCCACACAATGGACAGGATAATCAGACATCTTGAATCTGATCTTAAAGAAGCTAGAGACAATGAAGAACAACTTGAGAATCAGATAGACACTCTTAAACAAGATCTTCAAACTGCAAATAAATACAAAGAAAAATTCAATATAATCTCATCCAAACTTGAAGTTCTTCTTGAAAGTCAAAATAGGGTAGATGATAAGCATGGATTAGGATATGAGAAAGGTTAAAAAGCTCTAGATCTGGTCAGAAGAACTTTGGATCAGGAAATTAAAGAAACAGGCCTAGAAGACCTCTGGTCAAACAACCAAACACTCAAATATATCCATCCTTCAATGGATACTACTTCAATTGCAACAAGTTTGGTCATAAAGCAACCCAGTGTAGAAACAAAATGAATCAAATCAATCCATCCTTCTCTGATCAATGTTTCAATTGTAAAAGGTATGGTCACAAATCTGATGAATGTAAAAATATGCAAAAGAACAATTCTTTCAATGGTAAATGATTTGTATGCAATAAAATTGGACAGATGGCTACTGAGTGTAAATCAAAAGGATATCATTCAAATAAGCAAAGAAATGTTGTGTGCTACAATTGCAATAGACCTGGTCATTTCACCAAATTCTGCCCAAGCAGAAATTAGGATAGAAAAGGTCCAGTGGAACATGGTCAGAAACAAGATAAAGACAAAGGCAAAGTAAATGCAGATGAAGTTCAAAAGGAGATGAACAAGATTTGGGTAAAAAAGGGTTCAATGAATATTGGTGATGGATGCACACTAGAATCCAGTGCTGATATTCCTTCCAGAAACTGAAAAGTAATCTCTGGCTCAGGGGGAGCTACAAAGAAGATCCCTTTCCTGCAACCAACCAAGGGAGTGCCTGAATTCAGTACTTTGAGCTAAAATATGAGGGTGTGCTTTAAAGGGTTTGAGGAAACTCTCTTTAAGGTCATCCTGTCTAAATTTGACAAATCCACATTTAGATTTGAACAAATTGTGAGGAGATCCCATATTGGAAGCTATCCGGTAAAGTAGAATTTCATAGACAGATCCGATAAGATCTAGAATTGAAATATTTTAATCTGTGGACCTTTGGCATGTTTGAAAAAGGTGAAGATGTGTTTTCAATCCTCATAGACAATGATTTGAAGATCCGCAAGACAATCCAAGAAAAGCTTAATTGAGAAGCAGGGTAACCTGATGACTTAAAACTTGTGCATTTATTGCAAAAGGAAATTAGGGTTTATGCAAAGATAAAAGGGTTCTTTTCACTCATTATCTCCACACTTACACTCTCGAAGAAGAAAAGAAGAGCTCTGAAGAAGATTCTACAGTTCACTCAAAATTCAAATTGAAGACCGAATTCAACCAGAAAATCAATCCGACTTCTGTTCCAAACCCTAATGCGTGGAAAGGTACTTCCCATCTGAAAACTCTCTCTGAATCTTTTGCAAAATGGCTACTCCTATGGTTGTCAATATTTCTGATAGGCTGAGACCAAAATTCAAGAAACATCCTTACAAATCTCTAGAAGTTGATCCCTCAGGTGCATTTTCTGGTATTCCGCACAAAGTCTTGCATGTAGAAGATGTTAGCGTTTATATCCATGCAAACATTACAGATTTTGGAGAGTCAATGTTGATCGACATTTATTACAAATAGTTAATAGATGAAAAATTTGAACTCAAACCTGAATTCAACACCCTCCGGGACAAACACTTCGGACATTGCATACATTTTCCATGTTTTGTAGAAGATGATTAGGTCCAGTATGTTCTAATTAGGATGCATGATAATTTTATGTGGCTAATGAGGGGATTCAACATAACTAAAGATGCTATCAGGGCATTGACAGGACTGCATTCATCTGGTGGGGTACCTACACTTAAATCTATAAAGAATCAAATAGTAACTAAATCCACTGGATCAAAATTTGACAAAAGAGTAATGACTATAGACGACATCATGAATCCAGATGTCAAGTTTGCTTCAATGATAATTGGCTATAAAATATACCACTCAAGTAGGAAGAATTCTGTGTCTAGTACAACAATCTATGCTACATATTAGATGTTGAGGGAAGACGCTAATTATAATCTGTGTGATCTTCTACTGAATTAGCTAATGGAGAACTTGCAGAAGATCAAAAAGGATAAGAAAAACTCCTTCAAATATGGTAGTTTAATACTGTGTCTATTTTTCTATTATATGAATGAGATACCTGGATCAAGTGGTTGGGTCTAGCAAAGTGACAAACTTGTTGCAATTCAGATAAGAGATTACATGTATGGACTTGGTGATGCTCAAGTCCAAAACACAACCCTCTAGGGTTACTTTAAGAATTTCCAAAGCATGATGCATGCTAGAGAAAGGATATCACAAACAATAGTTGAAAAATACAAAGATACAACGTGCTTCATGGTTGACACTGATCAATGCCTAATGGAGACAACTGAGCCAAGAACTGTATGGATAATGCCTATGGGTTATGAGGTTGATGAAAAGATCTTGGAGCTGCATGTTCAACAATTGTTGAGCTAGCCTAAGGACACTAAAGAAAAAAGGTTTCGGACCTTTGAAGAGCTAAGCATAAAAATCCATGTTTAGTTAAGACAGCCAGAGATAAAGAGAAAAGTAAGAAAGGAAGTTAAAGAATTTGCCAAAAGATTTGGCATATCAAAGGAGGCTCTGGATGCTAACAGAGAGAAAATGGAGAAGGTAGAGAAAGAAAGACAAGAAGCAAAGAAAGAAAGTGCCCCTACACAAACCTCCTCTAGGACTAGATCCTCTAAGAGCTCTACTCCTGTCGTCTCTAAAAGCTCAAATTCTACCAAACCAGAAGTCAAGTCATCTAGAAAAGAAAAGAGGATGAAGACCAAAGCCACAAGAACATATACAAGCCATGAGGATAATGAAGAAACAAAATCAGGTGAGGAAATTAGAAAAATGAAGAAGAAGAAAACATTCGAGAATTTCCCTTCTAGTAGAAATAAGGAAGAGAAGGTAGAGGAATTTGTTGAAAAGCCCACTCTTTCCATTGATGACATCATCAAGGCAGTTACTGTGGATGAGAACCTATAGCTGGGATAGAGTTCTATGATGAATACAATGATGCCGACAAGAGAATTCAAGAGGAAGCTACTGTAAGGTATTTAAATATCTATAACAAAGCATTCATTGAAATAATTTCCTTAATTCCTAAGAGCCTAGAAGAAGTATTAGAGCAAAGAAAAAAAATGCAAAGGCAAAAGACTTGGAGATCTGGGAGTAGATTGTAATACAACTATGTCCCTCTGTCACTCCAAAACAAATGAACATGGTGTTCAAGGATTGTAAAGATGATTTTTGGTTCAAGTCCCGGATGAACAAATTTATGATTGGAGAAACTGATCAAATAACTGATGAAACAAAAGAAATTCTCCTAAAGGCCTTGAAGAGATTTAATCTTCCTATTGTAGAGGAAACAAATGAAGAGCCCTCCACCATGGATATTGAAGGATTAAAGAAAAATAATGAAGAATCATCAAAGGCATTAGATTCCTCTATTCTGGAAGAGGAAGGGTAGAAAGAAGAAACATTATATGACAAGGATGTTGAAGGATTAAAGAAAAATGATGAAGAGCCATCTGTGGCACTAGATTTGTCTGCTCTGTAAATGGAAGGATAGGTAGAAGAAACAAAGATCAATAAGCAAGTAAGTCCAGATGTCCCCAAAAGGAAGGAAGTAGAGTCTGCAAGAGACACTGCAGAGACAGTCCAAAATTTCTTGGACAATGAAATAATGGAGCTAGATGAACCTGAGCTAATTCAAGGGCCACTAAACTTTGACTCTCTATCTCTTGTTCAAATAAAGAAGGTAGCATCCTTTGCTCAGGGCAAAGCAAAAGAGAAACTTCTGAAATCCTATGTGGAGGATTATGAGCTATTGGAGATTGCATTTGGGATGCTAGAGAAGATTATGCCAACCTATCAAAAGGATCCTTCTACCTCCCCATCTGGTAATCTGAAAAACTTAGTCAATTATGTTAACTCTCATTTTGAATCCTTAGAGAAATCGGCAGAAACTAAGGTCTGGAAGGAGTTCTTGGGAAAGAGGTTCAGTGAACTACAAGGGCTAATTACTAATGATAGAAGAACCTTAGGTATTGGCATAAAGAGCCTTGAAAATTCTCTTAAAGATGGTGGTGACATATACAAATTTTGTTTAACTTGGCCCAAAGTGATAGAGGACATTGAGAAGAAAGTGAAAGAATAGGAAGAAAAACTGTCAAGTTTATCTCAGAATTTTGATCCCCTCACTACCTCTCTGGTGAATCATCAATGTCAAGCTATTCCTATAATCAATGAAATTAAGGATCTGGTTAAGGAGAAAAAGAACATAATGGATAGAATGGGTGAGCTCAGAGGGATAATCATCCCTAAGTTAGAGGCAATGCATGATGCCTTGACAGAGGCACAAAATACAGTCTGGACCAGTGATCCATCAGACTTAAAGAGGGCAAAAGCATACACTCCTGTTAAGTGGACACATCTCCATTTTGGATAGAATGTAGAGAAGTTGGGCCACAGAAATCATCCAGTTGAAGACAACCTTTACGGATATACTTAAGTATATGTAAGTATAACATATGATCTGTATATACTTATGCAGCCATGTATAGAATAATTTTTGCAAAATTTTGGTATGTGGATTCCACCCTTTTCCATTAATGTCAAAGGGGGAGTGAAGAGTAGTGAAAAATGTGGAATCTAGCAAAGGGGGAGCTCTGGTAAAATAGTGCAAGAGACAGAGCACTAGCCAAGGGGGAGTTACTACGACACTTAGTCATTTTTCACTGAGTGTTGCCATCAATGCCAAATGAGGAGATTGTTGGTAAGAGACATTGTGTGGCTTCATTAGTCTTGTAATTGATGGAAACAAAGTCTATCCCACACATCCGCAGTACATAATATGCCTATACCAGAAGTCAGACTGAAGATGGTTTTGATCCGGTGAACCAAGAGTAGAGTATGTAACAAGGTCCAACAATTAGGTATGGATCTCTTAGATGGTGTAACTCAGTAAGTTGTAGATTTGGACAAGTCAAGAGGGGTATAGTGACTATCATATTCCAAAGATTTAGCCTCCAGTGATAAAGCATGAAAAAGATATGAGCATCTGAGTGTTGGGTTCCAAGCAGGCAGAGCAGACAGAGGAAGAACTAACGGGAAGAGTATCAGACCTCAATCTAGATATGTAAAATGTATTGATCAAGAAATTTGTGGCATTATATAGTGTTTTCCAACATGATTAATGACTTCTATGCCTATGTCTTTGATGCACATCAGTAATCAAGCATGGATTCAGCCGACAGATCAATAACTTGCAAATATCTCAAGTGTTCTTGTTGCCGACTAATAAATTGTTGGAAATCCTTGTTGTGGATATATATACCCAATGGATTCAAGTTTGTAAGTGTGAAAAAGTGATAGAGTGTATGATCAAGTGTGAAGAAAAGCAGAGACAAGAGCGAAGGGAGTAATTCAAGCCCAAAATGTGACAGGAAAGTAATATTGA
Organism: Cunninghamia lanceolata; assembly: GCA_027924645.1. NCBI lineage: Eukaryota > Viridiplantae > Streptophyta > Pinopsida > Cupressales > Cupressaceae > Cunninghamia > Cunninghamia lanceolata. Next base: position 14,200,819 of record BSBN01000112.1, on the reverse strand, counting down.
GCAAAGGAAGGATGAAATGTGCTAGATCAATATACTGTACCTAACCAGAACTGGGATCCTACATGTATAGATGTTGTTCATCAATTCAAACACCTTAGTATCATCTATAAGAAATTGTAGACTGTAAGTCTCTTGTAGGTAGTGGGCCTTTTGTGAGCAGTGTGCTTAGGCAGTGAGCCCTAATTGCCAAATGCCAAATTTGTACTCTTTATTCTTTTAACAGAGAATACAATCTTGGGTTAGTCACCCTGTGGTTTTTCCCTTACTAGGGTTTCCATGTAATTATCCTTGTGTTATGTGTTAATTTCTTTTTCTACTCTTATGATTACCCTGGTTTGGTATAACATTAAATGATAAGTTAAGAAAAGAAAAGAAAAATAGAAAAGATATAAGATAACTGATTCACCCCCCCTCTGAGTTATCTACATTGTTTCCAACAAAATAACCATGTTCAACCTAGTACAATTGCAGATCAACCACTTGAAGAGTCTCTATTCCTCCAAGAATTCCAAGAAACTCCCCAAGTTTCCAAACCAAACAAATCTGATTGTCTTATCACTATTCTCCTTTATAAGGATGGACCTGTTGTCTTACAAAATGATTCATTCACCATGAAGGAAGCTAGGAAGGTAAATTTACTACATATAGCTATGGAGTAGTATAAGTTAGAAAAGTGGAAGATCAAACTAGAAAAGACTCCTCCTAATGAACCTTCCAATGTTTGCATTAATGATCCTCCTTGTTTTGTAAAATATGATAAATTTTTTTGAGAAAATCATATAGTGCAAGAGGTTGATTCACATGAAAAGGTTGTTGTTCTTTGTGTAGGACAAGTGGATTCAAATTTGATATTGAACCCTTTGAATTTTGATTGATTTGGAAATTTTTATGATGCTATTCATAAGATACATGAAAGCAGGGTGTAGAAGTCACAAGGTGAAGGTCTTCAATTGCAAATACTGATAGCCCAAGTCTCATCAGAGAGGACACTAGATAATGAGGAAGAATTTTTAACTTTGTTTGATCAATTACCTGGTTTTGTAGAACCAAATGAAGGGAACATGCTCATACCAAGGACAATAGTTTCAGAGCAGCATGAGCATCCTCAACCATCTGGTATGCTGCTAATTGAAGCTAAGCAATCTGACAAAAAGGTCTTGGATCAAATGGAAAAGTATGAAGATAAGTCTACCATGGAGGTTACATAGCTGGCTGAAGATTGTCATGAGGTAAAATATAACCCTCATTTATCATAAAATCAAGAGGATCTTGATGAAATTATGTTTTGGGATGACCTTGATGATTTTGTTGCAAATTTAGACAATGTGGAAAAGGCTTCAATTAGTCTTCTTGATGAGCTTCCTAGCTCTGACCTCGATGATGAAAACATGTCTATGCCAGGTTTTAACCATCCAAGTGTTGCAGAATATTTGGATAACATGTTGATTCATGACCAAGTATATGAAAGAAAACTTGTTTCAACTAATGAGGATATATTTCAATCTAAAATTAAGCTTTTCTGCTCATAGTTGGATGTTATACTGACATCTTTTGAGGGGGAATGTGTAGAACAACATGATAAAGAGGTAAAACAGAGTGTTGGAACTTAGGTTTTCACTATTATAGTTTCTTATTTTTCTTTGATTGTTCGTATTGATGAAGAAGATACATATGAACTAATAAGGTTATCAAGTTCTGAGCAATAGTATGATGAAGTCCATTCAGACACAAGACTGGTTCACAAGCAATTAAATGAAGACAACTCAGTTGTAGAGGAGCACAATGTTGAAGTCATTATTTAGCCAAAGCAAGAAGCAGTTGTGGTTGAGTAGACAGACAATAAGAATGAAACCAATAATGAGAATTCAATTTTCATCCTTTCAAGAGCATTCCCTATTAGACATTTAGCTAATGAAGTGGCCAACAAGTTTTAGAGTGTTTTTAGTGCCCCAAGAAATGAGATTGCAGTTGAGGAGCAGCTGATCTAATTTGCTCATTCATGGCCAACCAGAGGTATGTCTGAATAGGGTCAAGAGATCCAAACTTTTAGCTATACTCTTCAGGCTCCAGTCTAGCATTTTATAAGGCATGTTCTTGTTTTCCACTCCATTTTGTTAGTTTGCAAGCATAAGAGGCATCCTCAGTTGGGTAGGAGGGGGAGTTATTTTATCAATCGATGAATGGTTTTGTTTGACCATGGTTAGGTTAGTGTTTTTAGTCAAGATGTGCTCAGTGCACATTTTTCTTTCAGTCAGTTTTGTTTCCCTAAGTGTTGTTACACAAGTTTTCTGGCCATCAGGGCCTATTAGTTTGCTTTCAGTTTAGTCTATTTTCAGTTTTATGTTATTGTTTGAACTATTTGGAGAGCTGAATTGTAGTGTTATTTGAGTTTGAGAAGAGCAGAGTATGACTCAATGCCCAATAGATATTCAAGGCAACTAATCTGATGCTTAGTAGGCAAGCATATAGCAAAAGTCACAAGAAATGTTACCATTTTTTCACCACAACTCAAAAATTGGCAGAGCTGGTGCAACAAATTCATTTTTAGAGGAAAGGTTAACATTTTTTTGTTATAAGTTATTCACATAGTTGTTGGTGTTTCAGTGATATTACAGTTTAGTTGTGTAAGAAAATAAAAGATTTTCAGATCATTCATTGCGTTGTAGAACATTCACAAGAGAGATAAGTATTTCATTCACTACAATGATTATTCATTTACAAATTGGAATACATAAAAGGATAAATATTGCATTGAATGAAGGAATGATAGATCAAATATCCCACACAAGCCATGGGTAATAGCTAAACATATGTAGATATAAGAAAAATGTTATGCATCTAAAGATAGGAGAGAAGGTCCTAGCCATCATTTCCTTATGTGGTCTTTAGTCACTGAGGTTGCCATCCTATTCTTGCTCCTGATCTACGATGAGAACTTGCAAAAATGTGGAAAGGTTCTATTAGATCTCCGGTTATGGCATCTCTATTTCCTATTAGAAGAGGCCTAACACTTTGCCTATAATGCACTAATCAATGAACATCATTCACATGCAAGAGGAACTAAGAAAGAAAAAATCATGGAACTTCATTGTTTTTTATTCTAATCTATTTGTTTCATGTGCAGGTATAGGATAAGTAATGTAGCCAATTGAAGACAAATCAGCATGTGGTCTAAAATGAGGCTCCCATAAGGGTTGAGGCTAGTATGCTGCCTCCCCTCAATCTCAAACGTAATGGAATGAAAAGAAAGATCATTACTCATATTGTTTAATTTCATCAGATGCATTGGTTTCTAGTTGAAGACATATTAATGATTACAGATCAAGTAATGAAATGAAACCATAAAGATGAGATGAACTAATCTAGGACAACATTTAATGCATAAAAACAACTGTCATCATTGCTTCGACTATCATTGAGGAAATGGAATTCAGAGGTATTTCTTTTATTTATCTTTCATCGTATTTATATGTAGCAAAGACATTAAGAACATCAAGTACATTTTCATCATTTGAATGTCAAAAGTTGTAAATGGATAATATCATGCAATAGTGCATGACTGTTTTGTTCATGACATAACATCAAAAATAAATATCATTTTATGCATGATTTGAATGAAATCAACAGTACAGATGGATAGCCACCAAGGAACAACATATGTTGTCATGTTTCTTTTATGTTGAAGTAAGGTACATTCATCATATGGAGCAGTCACTTATTAAGCATGAGACGATCTTATTGTTAGACTTAGGGCACACAACTGAGACAGGGGGTGAATCAGTTGTGCAAAACTTTCTCCAATTAAACACTTAAATCTTCTTAGTGATTAGCAATATATTAATCATGAACCATAATGCATTCAAATCAAGAGCAGAAACATATCAACACATAAGATACCAAGATTTTGACGTGGAAAACCTGGTTAAGGGAAAAACCACAGGGTGATTAACCCAAGATTGTATTCTCTGTTAGAAGAATAGAAAGAACACAATGGCACATGCCAATTAGGGCTCACTGCCTAAGCACACTGCTCACACTGCCTACAAGAGACACACTATCTACAAAGAAATAAATATCACATACATGAACTGGAGAATAGCATCTTCACCATGCTTGAATCAGTTCCATTTAAGCCCAATACATCTGTTCTGCCTTTCGCTCTCCTCCTCGCTACCACACTCTCATCACCACCAAGAAAACTTCAAACTAACTTTGCAATCCCTTATTTATACAAGGCATCAACTTAGGAATGATCATCTAAGTCAGCAAACATCCATAAGATCATCTGATTGACTTGTCTCAGGAAGAACACCATCATTTGGAAGTTACTCTTCAATTGTGAGCTCCAACTTCAATGCAGACCACCAACATGAACTGGACACGATCCAAAGACCTCCACAAGCTTGCCTAAATCACCAAGAACATCCACACTTCTTCTTCTTACTAAAATCCTTCTCTCCTTCATCTGGAACCTTAAGAAGACAATCTATCATTACTGTTACAAAGGAATAGATGCTTACAGACCTTCAAACCATGAACCAATCAAGTTGATGCACCACAAAGACTTCCTTAGCACTCCCTCAAATCCACAGAATAGGAAAATTCATTTACGAATCTCACCGGACCTTTCTTGTTACACTCTATCACCTCTGAACACCTACCGGAACCGGTTTTACTTGAGCGGCCACAACTTCTTCATATCTTCATGCGGACCTCTAAAATCTCTACTGGATTGCCTAAAGACACATTCCTATCTTAGACTTTTTCCTTACTATCATCATTGTTCTTCACTGTTCCTGATTGAGACTAATTTTCTCAATATCCTCAGCTCACGGCTCATCCAAACCTTATCTTTAATGCAACAGGAGTATATTGACATCAATGACAACACCAGTTAGGCCCATACTTGCAACACTTATGTAATAGAGAGACCAATATAAACTATGGCGGGCAGTGCTGTAAGAAAGAGACAAATAGAGCAGCCAAGAGTGTGAAACAATAGATATTTCAAGTTCATCCATAGGGGATGTTGTATCAAGTAATAAATGCCAAATGGCTTCACAAAGAGATGCTGTAGAAGATTATATCTTTCTCATTTTTTGATCATATCAACAAATGTACAGTAATCACCTTGCAAATCTTTATGATGAAGAAATGTGATGATTGCTACAGAATAAGGTAATCAACAGAATTATTTAAGCAGTGCCATCATTCATCAAATCATCTATAGGACAACATGAGTTTCTATCTAGACAACCAATAAATTAATAATCCAAATCATGTTTTGCTAGAGCTACAGTGAAATAGACTACAATGCCAAGTGTCATCATTCAATAGTGTTGTTATGCTTTTGTTTGAGACATCAAATGTATGCTCCAGGATCATCACCAATGGTCAAATAATCTACAGGTTACATCAATGAAGATTTTCACAACTGAAATAGCTAATGAAAGATGCCAGATCCCATATGTGATATATGCATACAAACAAATAAACTCAGTCAACATCAAGTGTATGTGTTATAGTTTATGTAATCATCTTAGGTGTATGTATATCAAAATGGTGTCATCTACAAAAGGTACAAAGACTCAAAAGTCACAGCCAACTGATAATCACCATGTATCAAATGGATGCCATTATACAGTAAGGAAAGGGTTCTATCATTCAAAATGGCATGTGATATAAGTGCCAAATGTATTTTCCATGTTGCAGGAAAAACCATACAAAGTATGTAGAAATCATTGTACAGTTCAATAAAGAGCATCTACAATGGAGGCAGAGTATGAGACTAAATGAAGTGAAAATTTATGAATAATGACCTATAGAAAAGAATCACTTTGTTTGTATATCTCTAGAGTTTTTTTCAGATTTAAGACAAGCCATTTTTGAATAGACATCATACACAGGTGTATAACCATGGCCACACAAAGGAGTGATAGTTTGCAGATCAACTACAAGATGTTCACAAAAATGTATTGCTACAGGTTAAGTAAAAAAATGCAGTCAAAATTTGAGATCCATTTCATGCTTTCAAGTGTTCTAAAGCACCTTTCCTCCACAACATGGAAATGATAAAAGAGTGTATTTTTATCAATGGCCAAATCAAGGTAAAATTGCAAGATACAAGAATAAGGAGATGGTAAGTAAATTCTGCTCGAACCGACTCAGGGTTTTAAGAAACAAGAACAATATACAATGAGTTTTATGTAGATATATAGTGATTTTGAGCCATGAAGAAATGTAAAGACTGCACAAAATGTTATATGCCAGCCATTAGCAAAAATTCTATTTTCTTTAAAGCTTCAAAAACCCATTTCAATTATATTGAGTGAGCACAACTACAGAAAGAAATGGAGGAACAATCTTTTGTTTGAACCCCACTTAGGGCTTTTAGGAGGAGATACAAATATGTAGAGAAGAATGGTCAGCTCATCTATAGCGACATGAAGAAGTATGGCCATGGGTTCCAATTCTCAAAATACATAGAATGCCATTGAAATAATCAAGCAACTCAAAATATATTCAAAGTTTGAGCCTTTAAAGTGAAACTTACCTTGTTAGAGATAGTGCAAAAGGATGCAGAGCTGAAGGATTTCTCTTTTTGCTTCATTTTCCTCTTTCATAATGCAGTAGTGGCTGCTAGAATACAGAGGAGAGGAAGTGACAGTGAACAAATGCCAAACAAAGTTATCAGAAATAATGCACAAGTTGGGGCTTTTGGAGCCATTTCTTACCTCAGAAAGGAAAGAAATCACAGAAAAAGAAGTATATATGTATTAGAAAGACCTTTTACCTCTCTTTCCTACAAGAACCCATGGAGGTTGTGCTTAGGAATGCCAGAAAGATGCAAATTTTCATGCTTGAAACCCTAGGGTTTCATTGTCAACAGCAGAGCCCAATCCACAAAATGCTAAAGTCAAAATGAGCCTGAAAGAATAAGGCATTGTTTGTTTTGTCATTAAGATTTATTTTTTCCCTAATCAAATGTTGCATTTTATCTCATATATTTATTTTTGTGGCACGGATTAATACCTTTGTGGTATTAAAATGACTACAACATGATGCCTAAGTCCATGACTTACTGAGAGGTCGAGCCCATGGCTCCCTCAAAATGTTTAATGACTTAAATCTATTTAAGTCACCTTGAGAATGTCCTTTATGCCTTAGCCCTTGGAGATAGGGGTGGAGTTCATGCCCTAGAAATGATATGCAAGCCTTTCATTTGGAGTTTGAGACAGATCATGTGGAGATAAGCCATCAGGCCTATATTTTTTGCAAACACCATGTAATGCCTTGATATAATTTTTTATGATTTTTTATTAAAAAAATCAAATATTGTAATCGCAATGTACTTGGTAAAATAAGAAATTATAAGCCTTGTATTTTTTCTTTGGTAATCAAATGGAATAGGGGATAGGATAAAACTGCCAGTGATGTAAGGTTTGTTTTAAAGCAATCATGTATAAATTACTTTAAAACTAAAACTATTTTTAGGCAGTTAGACTAATAAAACAAATGAAATATTCCTTCCTTGATTTGTTTTATTTAGAGGTAGATAAAGACAAAAACTGAGATTTTGATAGGCAAACGAAAGTAGATTTTTGGTGGGACCACATGAGGGGATCTTTTGGCATCTTGTTTTCATAGTTTGGACTTATTTTGAGAGCTTTGATTTTGGCTTTTCTGAGGAGCTCGAAAATGGACTTGGAGGTCTATTTTTAGGAGATTTTTTCTAGCTTTCAGGGAGAGATTGATTTCACAAGATATATCTCAGAGATACACTTCTTTTTCGATAGTTCCAGTTAGATTTTTTTACAGCATAGAGTAGAGATTAGAGTGTAGGATATCAGAGTCTTCCTCTCACACTGAGAGTGTTGTATTCAGTCTATACACTCATTATTCCTTTAGATATAAAGCAACAGTTTTCCTTCATTTTTTGCCTCACTTTTTGCAAAATTGATTAGATATTACACTATGATAAACATTTATCCTCTATTTTGGTCTTGGTTTTGTGATAGGTTATGTAGTTATTTTGCTTAATTTAGGTTGCATGTCGTGTTTGATCAAACCTTCATGTGAAATATTTATGAATTGGGTAAAATCAAAGTGTTGCGAAGATTAATGTTTTGTGGTTTAATTGTGAGTAAGATCTGGTAGGATTTTAGTATTGGTGCATCACCTTAGAATTTATTTCAGTTATTTATTTTAGTATTTTTCTCCTATCCCTTTTCCCAGATAAGTCATTAGATTAGGAAAAATCATAAGGAGAACCAGCTCACTCTAGAGATTCCCCCTCAACATAGATCACCCACAATCTGGGAGGGTTTCCATGTTTCAATAGGATAGTCAAGTTTAACTTGGCTATGACACAATCTTGATTGACAATAGTATCAAGGTGATGTAGTATATGATTGAATTTTCTTGACATCATCACTATAGTGGCATAAAATCGGAATACTCTTTATTGGTTGTCTCATGCATTTCAACAATGACTTGATTCTTCAAAACAACAAAGAGGGAAAAATACCCTGACTCAGTGTGTACTGCTATTCCAATATAGTTACCTAAATGCATACAAAGGATTATACAATAATATGATTGATAGTAATCAATAACCATAGGTGTTTTGATGTTAGCCACGCATGCACTCAGTTTCATATTTCATTGATTTGTCTCGAACAAGATACTCAATGCCCATTGATGGTTTTCATTTCATCCAATTTGAACTAGAAATCATAGGTCAGCAATGAGCTGCTTGCTACTCATACACTCAGTGAATATGGTACTCCTTTTCCATCCCCTCCTAAGAATCAAAGGTAGCATGCTTGGCTCAACCCTTGTGGGAGCCCACTTTACACCACATGCTAATATGTCTTCAAACAACTACATGACTTGTCCTGTATCTGCACATGAAACAAACATGTTAGATAAAATTAGTGAAGTACAATGATTGTTTCATTTCTTCAGGGTCTCTTGCATGTGAATGATTTGATCAACTGACTCTGTGTATCACAAGGAACATATCATGTCTCTACATTGCTAAGGTACATAGGATAACCATATCTAGAGCTCTAATAAGACTTTTCATGTCTTACAGGTTCATTCAATGGTTGGGAACAAGATGCAAGTTACAGTAAGGATCAATCCACACCCTCCACAGACAATGACAGATATGCTTGATTCTATCTACTTCTTACTAGCTTTCACAGAAACATTGTATATTCCTTTTGATGTACCGGTTCAACTATGCCTATGGCTTGTGTGGGTCATTTAATATGTCTCTACCTTCATTAAATGCATTATTTTTATTTTTGTGTATATCTCATTCGTCAAATAGATGAAACATTGTAATATGAAATGAAACAACTTTTTTTCTCATGAATCCTTGTAAAGCAATGAATGATGATCTGAAGTTCTTCCTCCTCTATTTGTAACAATTCATCCTCTCAAGTACCTCAAACATGATAGCAAATAATGTTAGAATTTCTTTCATCTAAAAATAAAACTCAATGCACACAAGCTCTGCCAATTCAAGCTGCAAGTGAGAAATTGGTAACATTCTGGCGACTTCTGCTACATGCTTGCCTACTAAGCATCAAGACCAGTTACCTTAACTATCCATTGGGCATGGAGTCATAATCTGCTCATCTCAAACATAGAAAACATTGAAACTTAGTTGTACACTACTCCAAATAGCAGCAGAAAACTAAACTAAACTAAACTTAAAGCAAGCTAACAGGCCTTGGTGGCCATAAAACATGTGCATCAACACTTAGGGAAACAAAATTACTAAAAGGAAATGTACCTTGAGCACTTATTGACTAAAAATACTACTCTAACCTAATCTAACCAGCCAGGGAAGCTGGTCAAACAAAACCATTCACCGATTGGTGAAATAACTTCCCCTCCTAACCAACGTGGGATGTCCTGCCAGATTATAGACCACTGACAAAAGATGAAAAACAAGAAGATACCCCACAAAATGTTGCGATGCTTCATGAAGAACATAAGAAAACTCACTCACCTCTTGCATTTGATCAAGCATTAAACTTATTCGGGATGCACAGGTAAGTTGGGTCTATTGTTCTGAGGCTATAATATCCTTCTCAAGTGTAGTAGCAACAAGTGACTCCTCATTTAGCTTCCTACCAGGTAAATCCCTGATAGGACACCTTCTTGCTAGGATGAAACTTAGATTTTCACTATTGGTTTGCTGATTAGGATTTATTGTCCTCTCACCCTATTGATTTGGTTGCCCCAAGTAACCTTCCTCTATAAGCTACTCTTGTTGATCAACATTGTCCTTCTCCAAAGGTGTTGACATAACATCCAAGCATGAACAGAACAACTCAATTTCAAGTTGAAATAGATCTTCATCAGTCAAATCAGGGTTGCTTTCATATACCTATTCATGAATCAACACATTGTCTGGATATTTTGCAACACTTTGATGGTCAAAACTTGGCATAGTCATGTTATTTTCATCTCCAACAACAAATCTAGGAAGCTCATCAAGCATATTAACTAAAACCTTTTCCACATTGTCTAAATTTGCAACAAAATTATCAAGGTCATCCAAAAATGAAATTTCATCATGATCCTCTTGATTTTCTGATAAAAGAGGGTTATTTTTTACCTCATGAGAGTCCTCAGTCAGCTGTGTAACTTTAATGGCAGACTTATCTTCACACTATTCCACTTGGTCCAAGACCTCTCTGTCAGATTGTTTAGCTCCAATCAACAACTCACGAGAATATTGAGGATCCTCATGCTGCTCCGAAACTACTACCTTTGGTATGAGCATGTTCTCATCTGGTTCTACAAAACCAAGTAACTAATTGAACAAAGTTACTGAATCTTCTTCATTATCTGGTGCCTTGTTAGATGAGACTTGGGCTTTCAGTCTTTGCAACTGAAGACTTTCACCTTGTGGCTTTTGCACCCTACTTTCATGCATCTTATGAATAGCATCAGAAATTTTTTCAAATGAATCAAAATGCAAAGGGTTCAGTGTCAGATTTGAATCAACTTGCTCTACAGAAACAACAACAACCTTTCCATGTGAATCAACCTCTTGCCCTACATGACTTTCTGAAAAAAAATTATCATCTTTTACAAAACAAGGAAGCTCTTTGGTGCAAACAAGCAAAGACTCCTTTTGGGAAACCTCTTCTAGTTTAATCTCTTGCTACCTTGATTGAGAAGACTCCTTAACTAAAAGTGATAGATCTACCTTTCTAATCTTCTCCCAAAGGAGTTTAACATCTTGATCAGATAGTTCCTCCTTAGATTCATTAAGTGGGGAAATTTGGGGGGCTTCTTGAATTTCTTAAAAGGAAGAGTTATGCTCAAGGGTTGTTCTGTCCTAGGCTGAAACTGTTGGTCAATGGTCTGGTCTTGAATGCTAACAAGATCCTCAGCAAAATCAAAACCTTTAAAACTTGGGATTTTGATTTTCTGGGGAGTCTGTTTGCATTCAAAACTACTTTATTGGAGACAAAAGGATTCTTCAAGTGGCTGGTTTTGAAGCATAACAAATTCAGCCTATGCCAACCTAGGTTCTTGTAGGGGTAAAGGATTTCTAAAATTGGGAATCTTGACCTTGGCAAGAATAAAAGGCTATCTTGAGAAATTAGGGACTTCATTTTGCCTAAAACTCATGTTTTCAACTTTAGGGGCATTAAGAGGCTCATTTTATCAAAAACTTGGAAATTTATATTTACAAACCTCTTCTTGCATTGGTTGTTCTGGAATAGAAGGGGTTGCTTGAGCTTGAGCAAGAAAAAGATTTGTTTGTGCAGTTGCCTCTCTCTCAAGATTTTCTTCAAACTATCTCCTTCGTGTCTCCAAATCTTAATAAGAACCAAAGGTCTCATAGGGTGGCTGCTCTAAATGTTGAAGGTAAGTTTGGTGATCTAACTCTTGCAGCTACAAATCAGACTCTTCATACTGACTTACTTGATACCCCCTCCTTGTTAATACTGATAACTCTTTATGCTTGCAATCTCTAGCTCAAACTATGTTCTTTGTGCCTCCAACTCTTGCTCATGAAGATAGGCTTGATAAGCCAATTCCTCTTGGTGCTGATTATACTCATGTTGCCTTCTAATCTCCTCCATCTACTTGTTGAGGTCTAACAGAATGTATTTAAGCTCTTTAATTTTAGCCTATTTTGGCTAACTAGGAGATTGGGTAGGAATGGGCATGTGGTAAGCATCCTAAGTATTTGGACTAAAACTAGCATTATGGTTTCTTGTATATGGCTAGTATGGAGGTTAAGCAGAGGTGGGAGGGTGGCAACCATACTGTGCATGCTAGTTTTAAAGGGCCATGGAATTAGAAACAACCACATAATTAGCCTGATATGGTTGATAAGGGGCCCTATGGACAATATTTTCATAGTATGGTGGTGGATATTCATACTGCCTATGAAAATATGACATTTTTACAAATATAAAAGCTAGAAAATGGAATGAATAGATGATTTTTATAACATACCAGCACTTGATCATATCAAAACCTGTAGATCTTGATTCAAAGTAGCCAGATGTGTTTGATTTTCTACCTCCAAAGGCTGAGATCACTGACACACACAAACCAAATATCAGTGATATATGAACATGTTATTGGACTAAGTTAGTCCAATCTATCCCACCAGGCATGCCAAAAACTATTGGCAATTAGGATTGCACCCTTAGCAAAGATAAACTTAGCTATCCTGTTGCAACATGTAAAGACTCTTAGATTGTGGGTAATCTATGTTGAGAGTGAATCTCCAAAGTGAGCTGGTTCTCTGAATGAATTTTCCTAATCTAAATGTCTCTTCTAGGAAAAGGGATAGAAGGATAACTATAAATAAAACAAATAATTGAAATTAACTTCTAGGTGATGCACCAATACTTAAACTCCTACCAAATCTTACTCACAATCAGTTCACAGAACTATAACTCTCACAACCCCTAGACTATACTCAGTTCATTAACATTTCACATGAAGGATCATCTAAACACAACATCCAACTTGAATCAAATAAAATACTTGCATACCATCACAAAACCTAGACAAGATAAAGGATAGATAGCTATCACAATGCAATATCAAGTTAACTCTGCAAATGCGTAGACAAATGCAGAAGGAAAACTACTATTCTATAAACTGGAAGGAATAATGAGTACAAAGAAATTAAGTATAACTCTCTTAGTGTGAGAGGAAGACTCTAAAAATATGAACTCTGATCTCTAACTCTCTAACTCTAATTGCCAAGAAAGAACTGGCTATCTCCAATATATCCTCTCCAAAAGATCTCCCTAGAGAAAAATTGAAAAAGCTCCTAAACATAGCCATGCCAATCCATTTTTGAGCTCCTTAGAAACGATGAAAAAATAACCTCTAAAACACCTCCAGGTGGAAACAAACTGCAAAAGCTTCTAAAAAGACTTGTCAAGTGGCCCCCACCAAAATCTTCTTTAAAACATGCTTTATCTACTCGAATAAAGCTCAAATTCATCCTTATTTGCTCCATTTCACCCAGAAGAAAGAAAATCTAAAAGAAAGATCTAGTATATCTTAACTACACTAAAAATAGCAATGATTTTAAAGTAATTTATAAAACATTGCTTTAAAATAATGCTTTACAAAGATTTGCAGTTTCATCTCCTATCTTGTCTCGATTTGACTTTTTGCAAAAACAAATACAAGGCTTATATCTTGTCTTATTTTGCCAAGTATATTACATTTATCTACATCTAATTTTCTCTAAAAATCATAAAATATAAAGGCATATATTGGTTTACAAACAAAGGCCTTTATGTCCTACCCTCCATCTAGTTGTGCAAAATAATCTCCAAGGCATGTGACATCATTCTCCAAAAGGGACCAAAATGAGTTTTAAGTTATCAAACCTTGGCATAAGATATGCAATGAGACCTAAGGCTTATGACACCTCTCTAAGACTTAAGACTTAGTCACTAGGGTGGATGTGATACCTCAAGAGGTATTAGTTTGTGCAATAAAAATGAATTTGATGTGGTAAAATGCCTATCGTTGAACTTAGGATTTTGCAAACCCTAAAACAAAACCATTCTTGCACTAGATTCTCAGGCTCACTTTGCACTTTTCAACTTTGAAAGATGACTCTCTGCTATGGCCGACACCCTGCTAGGGTTTGAAGCACAAAATTCCTCCACTTCTGTTGTATCTCTACATTTTCTTTGAAAATTTCCTACAGGAATATAAAGGTATAATTCTTTCTTGGTCTCGAATCATACACTTTTCTTCATTTCTGAGGCATTCTTTAGGATCCTTAACCGTAATGATTATTTTTTGATATATTTTCATTCTCTACTTCTTTCTGTTCTTGTGTTACCCCGTTTGCATTAGGCCGCCATGGCTTCCATGAGACTTAGGGTTTGTGGCTCGAAACCCTTGATTCTTCACTATTAACATTCGATCTTCTTGAGGTCATCAAACAAGAATATGAGGGTGAGGATTCTCTACACAAAATGACTCATTTTTAGTTTACATCTGGATTGCATCTGTGGCTTTAAGTTGTAGTCTCTTAGTTCCCTAACACATCTTCTTGTTCTCTGTTACTTTTCATGTGTTCTGCCCACCATGAGACTGGTTAGAAAATCCTCTAGAAGCTATAAAGAAGAAAAAAAATTGAGATGAAGCCCGCAGCCTCACGTGTATATCCTCACAAAATAAAACAAAGGTAATCTCTACCTTTCGAGCACTGTATTGTCTCTTGATTTCTCTATTGATAAGAGCTCCAGTAACTACAAAAATGAAAGCATTTCCTTGTTAGAGCCATATCAGGACCTCTGCATACTTTGTGGACTATGGCTATATACTATATGTGTGCTTATTTCAATGATTTCCTTCATGAAAGGCTATGACCAAGTCTATATTTTTGAATGTTCATTCTTTGTTTACATAAACTCAAGACTCTTCCACTTTTCTCTGTATCTGATTTTGACATTTCTGAGTACTCTACTTGGGTGTCTGAACTCAGGCTTCTTCATATCCATGATAAAATTTGAAACCCCAAATGGGTTTTCCTTGCTATGATAAAGACTTCCTTATA
Organism: Cunninghamia lanceolata; assembly: GCA_027924645.1. NCBI lineage: Eukaryota > Viridiplantae > Streptophyta > Pinopsida > Cupressales > Cupressaceae > Cunninghamia > Cunninghamia lanceolata. Next base: position 14,185,734 of record BSBN01000112.1, on the reverse strand, counting down.
GGCCCGCAACTTTCTCAACATTTTGAGTAGTTTGAGAGTGAAACCCCAAGTGGGTTTATACAAAATGAGCTCCATTTGTCATTTCCTATATTTTGTTTTGTTGTTCCACTACAACTGACAAAGTAAAACACACGCTTTAAACTTTTATTTTGCCTGTAGATGCTCCTTCTATGCAATGTGATAAGGGTTTGATATTTCGTGGAGAAAAAATCCCTCTCAGGCATGACCGGGTATCAAGCCAAATGCTTCCTTTCTATTCACTTCCTTTATGACTCTATCCTGACATATCTTCTAGAATAGCACCTCATGTATTTTGTTTTGGATACTAAGACTTGACTCCTCTTGTTATTATCACAATCACTAAAGTTTGTTTCCATTATTCCATGGTAAGGGTTTGCAAGAAAATGAACCTCAGGTAGCAGAATATGAACTGGTTCTCTTAATCACTCTCCCCACTATATTTTAGTAGCATACATACTCAGGATGTTCATTGCAAGATGAGATATGAATGATTTTCTTGATCCCTGTTATGATGTCATAATGCAACATAATTTGGCTTTGTCAGTATGTGGAGAGAACACACTTTTTGGCTGTTCATGTTCACTGTATCATGACATTGGTTTAATGAAACTTTTCTCACATGAATGATATCCCTTCATTTACTTAATTGCTCCTTCATTTGCTCACTATATCTTGGCATAAAAATATATTGAAGATTGCATAAGGACAGTGGCTTGGCATTGGTTATTGTATATTATAACTAATATGGCAGTCATGATGATGGTTGATTCTATATCATTCATGACTATTCATGCATTGATATTGATGTCCTTTGTACTTTCTCTTGGTATCATTGATTTACATAATGTAATTCAGATGGGACTTTGTCATTCTGGGAAGAAAATGTATTCCTTTTCACATGTCTTTTCCTTTGTAGAATGATGAAATCTTGCCTTAGGTCAGAACTTTTGACCTCATCATCCTCATACTCTATATACAAAAAATATATATTATGTTTCTTATTCTTACTACTCTAGTTGCATTCTATAATGATAGCATTTAGATTTTTTTAGTTTTGTGCCACCTGCAGATGAATTTCTGAGATTCTATCTTCCTCTTGCTGATATATGCATTGCTTTTATGACATTCTATGCTTACATCATTGTGCATGTATTTTACAATCCCTCCATTTGACAACCGTGGCAGTGGCTCATTCATATCCACACAAACTCTCTATAGCTCAATTGTATGCTTACATGACTGAAGTAGTATGTTTCTTGAGCAAAAAATTATTTGCTACCTCGTGTAGCTGAATATGATCATTGAAACTTTAAACTTGTACAATCATATATGTGTGTATGCTTCTTTTGATAAATGTGGCACTTTTCTCTTTCTATTTAGTGTATATTTGGTAAGATTAAATCCTCCTTGCATTATAGCATACACTCTTATCATTTTCTCTATTCATAGATTTAAATGCAATGTATGATAATGATACTCATTTTATAATCGTTGCTCCAAATATAGCTATACCATGAGATTATGTTGTTCATTTTATACTTACAACTGCACTTATAACTCCTAATCCCTTGATTGTTCCACTATTTCATAATGGAGAATTGAACCTTGATTGACCACCTTGCATATGATATCTTAGCTTTCTTATTTCATATATTCTTCCTGTTGCTCATTCAATTGAAGAATTATGTATCAAGGTGATGTAGTTTATGATTGAATTCTCTTGACATCATCAATATAGTTGCATAAATGCTGAATACTCTTTATTGTTTGTCTCATGTATTTGGACAATGACTTGATGCTTCAAAACAACAAAGGGGGGAAAATACCCTGACTCAGTGTGTACTGTTGTTCCAATATAGTTACCTGAATAACATACAAAGGATAATACAATGATATGATTGACATCAATCAATAACAATACATGTTTTTGATGTTAGCCATACATGCACTCAGTTTCATATTTCATTGATCTATCTTGAACAAGCTTCTCAATGCCCATTGATGGTTTTCATTTCATCCAATTTAAACTGGAAATCATAGGTGGGCAATGAGCTGCTTGCTACTCATACACTTAGTGAATGTGGTACTCCTTTTCCATCCCCTCCTATGAATTAGGGGCAGCATGTTGGGCTCAACTCTTGTGGGAGCCCACTTTGCACCACATGCTGATATGTCTTCAAATAGCTACATGACTTATCCTGTATCTACACATGAAACAAACATGTTAGATAAAATCAGTGAAGTACAATGATTGTTTCATTTCTTCAGGCTCTCTTGCATGTGAATGATTTGATCAACTAACTTTGTGCATCACAAGGAATGTATCATGTCTCTGCATTACTGAGGTACATAGGATAACCATATCTGGAGCTCTAACAAGACTTTTCATGTCTTGCAGGTTCATTCAACGGTCGGGAACAAGAAGCAAGTTGCAACAAGGATCAATCCACACCCTCCATAGGCAATGATAGATATGCTTTATTCTATTTACTTCTTACTAGCTTTCACAGATACATTGTATATTCCTTTTGGTGTACCAATTTAGCTATGCCCATAGCTTGTGTGGGTCATTTGATCTATCTTTACCTTCATTCAATGCATTATTTTATTTTTGTGTATATCTCAGTCATCAAATAAATGAAACATTGTAATATGAAATGAAACAACTTTATTTTGAATGAAACCTTGTAAAGCAATGAATGATGATATGAAGTTCTTTCTCATCTGTTTGTAACAATGCTTCCTCTCAAGTACCTCAAACATGATAGTAGATAATGTTAGAAGTTCTTTCATCTAAAAATAAAACTCAATGCACACAAGCTCTGCCAATTCGAGCTACAAGTGAAAAATTGGTAACAAAGATAAAAAAAATACTCTTCTTTTTATTCACTATTGAGCTCAAATAGAGAATCTTTTATAGACAATAAAGAAAAATGCAAATGAAACTTACCCAAGTTTTTGATGTGTATAAAATGAACTCAAAATAACAGTGTGAATGCTTCAGGAGATGCTCCAATGGTGGCCTCAAAATAGAGGAAATATCAATAGGAAGAGACTAGAGACAAAACACATCAGAAAAGAGTCTTGGTTGTGGCTAAAATGGCCAAATAACACTTCAAAATGCAGAGCAATGTCATGTTTTGTAATAGAGAAAGACTTATCTTGCAATCTCCTATAAGAGTCTTCGAGGAAATGCTTTGAGATAGCAGGAAAATGAAGAGGATGGAAAGACTTTTACAACTTGTGTGAAGAGAGATACCCACCACTAAGGAGAATCAATATAAAGTAGCAAAGAATAGTGAAACATGCCCAAGATTCGAGTTCAAACCCTAGCTCAATGGTGGCCAGCAGCAGAGCCATTTTTCTCCAAAATTTCAAAGAGCAAATGAGGCCGAAAGTTTAGGGTTGTGTTTTGTTTTAGGGCTTTCATGTTTGCCCTAATTCAAATGGGATTTTTATCACATTTTTTCAAAAAATCAAATGCCCACTAATACCTTCGTGGTATTTTATTCACCTTTGCATATATGCCTAGGTTTTATGCCTTTGACTTATTTTACAACCTTGGGGAAAAATTCAACCTTAGGATGTTTTATGATTTTTATAGAAAATCAAACTGCCCAAATAGAGAAGTACTTAATACTTGGCATTTTTTTTTTATCAAAACCATACTTGTCTTGTAGCTTTTCTAAAAAAATCAAATCAAACCCAATCAGTTTTTTCTTTCTATTTTGGAAAATATTGAAACTACAAAAATCATTGTAAAACATTATTAAAAACAATGTCCTTATAAATTGCTTTAATAATTGTTATTTAAATGCAGTTAAAGCAAAGGAATTATAGAAAAATCTTTCCTTTCCAAGTTTGATTTCTTTTGAGAAAAATTGGGAATAGTTGTGCAAAATGAAGTTTCTATTTTAGTTTCCAACCAAGTAAAGCCTACTTTTTAGTATCCTTTTGGTGGGTCCACTTGTTAGGGAATCTTGACAGCTTTTCCACTAAGTGTGGAGGTAGTTTGGGCACTATTTTGGAGGCTTTTATTTGGAGCTCAAAAATGGCTTAGGAAGTTGCCTTTTTGAGAGATTTTTGCTTAGTTTTTTCCATTCTAAATATTGGAAACATTTTGGAGATATAAGTCAGAGAAAGACTTAGTTTTCTTAGTTTAGAATATTGTTTCTTCCTCTCTTGATCATTTGCATAGAGCTTTGTAAACACTTTTGTACTCAGATTTTGATCTGGCATACTCCTTTAGTTTTAATAAAACAACAGAGTTTTCCTTCTCCTATTTTGTCTCATGTTTGCAGTATCAATTTGATGTCATTTTGATTCGAAATAATGAATCCTTTTATGTCTTGGTATTGTAAGTTTGTGTGTAGAATTTCATATAATTTAGGTTGTGTGATTGTGTTCAGTTCGAGCCTTCATACAAATTATTGTTGAGTTGTATGTTTTAAGTGATTTTGTGAGAGTTAAAGTTTTTGAGAAATTGTTTGTGAGTAAAATTATCAAAATCAATTTAAAATTCTGGTGAATCATCCTTAGGTTTTAGGATTTCATTTTTAGTTATCTTTCTAAACCCTTTCCTGAAAAGGTCATTTAGATTAGATGATCCACCAGGGGAACCAACCCGCTTTGGAGATTCATTCTCACTCTAGGTCACCTACAACCTGAGAGTGTTTCCATGTTTTAGCATGATAGTTATGTTTAACTTAGCTAGGGTGCAATCTTGATTGACAACAGTTTTTGGCACACTTGGTGGGACTCTGAAACTTGTTTTCAGAGATGTTCTTCAAGTTTTAAGCTACTGTTCTAGTATATGCAACATTTTTTTCCATCCTTTGGAAGTTTCAAGATATACCTTTCGACTCTATTTTTGGCATTTTGCATGCAGATCTAGTGTAACCAGTGTATGATAAAAGTGCGGACCAAATCAAGTCCTACTCCATTCGAGTAAATTTGTAGTTATCTCCACCAAGAAGGAGGGGTAGGACAACAAGAAGAATTTTTGAGTCATCAAGGAGGTCAAGATCTACATCTCCAAGCCTTATCATTGCAACTCCAGTATAGAGAAGTTTTGTGCTATTAGTACAAATACCAATGATTCCCAGGATGTTTGCATTTGCACCTTTTAATGGGGGTAGCCCATTAAATATTTCCCAGCATGACGACATTCCTATTGCAGCCCTCAAAAGTCTGTCATACTTTACTGGAGAAGATCAGACCACTGCTATTGAGCACATTTGAGATGTGTCAATGTTGTGTTCGATGCATAATATCACTCAAGAGAATGTAGCACTTAGACTACTTGCTGCCTCATTGAAAGGAAAAGATTTGCAATGGTTTAGAGGTATTACAGTGAATTTAATAACAACATGGGATGAGTTGGGTGATGGCTTGCATAGGCATTTCAAGGACAAGTCCAATCATTTGTCTTTGTTGGAACAGTTAAGTACCATCAAGAGAGCTCCTCACGAGCACATGGTAGATTTTAACTACTATTTCTAGAGGACTTGGGATAGGATTCCCGCAATGGTAAATCCTTCACCACATCATGCATTTTTATTCTTCCTTAAAGCTTTAAATATTGAAATCTCTGTAAAAATTTAGTCTATGGGTGGGTTTACTCTTCCTAATGCTTTTGATATAGTTATTATAGCAAAAAACTACCTTATTTAAGTGGGTAAAATAGCCCCAAGGCCTCCTATGTCAACTTTTCCTAAACTACAACCACCTATTCATGTGTCAGTACCACCTTTAGCTGTTGTCACACTAGTCCCAACAATAGGATACCAAGCTATAGCCCAAGAAACTATTGTTCCAAACCCATCCCAAGAAATCCAGAGTTAAAGGGTATGTTGCAGTTCTTTAGCAAGACTGTGAGCAATGAATTTGTTAATCTTAAGAAGGAAGTGGGTCAAGAGCATAGACCTTATCAAGCTCTGCATCATCCCAATCAATCAAATAGAATACCTTTTCAAGCTGATGCTCAAGGTCAGAGGAGAAACTTCAATCCTAGACCCTTTCAGTGTTATAATCTTAATTATGTCAGCTCTTCAAAAGAGCTTGTGCCTTCTTAGAACAATATGGTGCAAGAATGTGACTAGTGTTATCCATGCAACCAGCCTTATAACCAAGCTACATGTGCAAATGGTATGCAAAATCAATCTCTTATGGTGCAATACAGTTATGGTGGTTCGTAAAGTGCCTTGAATGAGAATATAGTTTAGCAAGATAACCCTGATGTTGCCTTGATGAATTGGCAAGGCACTAAGTTTTGTGGTGTGAACTATCCCTAAGGCCAAAATCAATCAGATGCACCTATTTTAACCAATACAAGATTGCAAAAGAGGCCTGTTGATTTGGAGCAGCAAGCTAGAAATGTTCAACAACCTGCCAAGGACAAAATTCATGCTTCTTCATCTCAAGCAGTCCCCACAACAAAACAAAAGGTGTAAATTCAGAAAAGAGGACAAACTGTACCTAGGAAGGAGCAGTCGAAGGTGCAATCACTGCCTTCACAAAGGCAAAATGATCATGTTGTTCTTAAGGGATAGTAAAAGATGAGTCCCATTTCATTTAATGTTCTTGAACACCTTAAGAAGACTACTGTTAGCATGTCAATAATAGATGCATTGCACATTCATGGTAAAAAGGATTTGCTACAAGATGCTTTGGCTGAAATTTCTATTTGTAATATTGGTAACCAATAAAAGAGTAAGGTTGTACTTGCAAACAACTCAGAAGTAAAAAATGAGCAGCAAGCCTAAGAGGTAAAGCCTCCTCCTTTTTACCTAAGTCTAATTATTGGTGATAAGCTTGTTCACAATTGCATGATTAATTCAAGTGCAAGCAGTTCAGTAATGCCCAAGAGTCTAGCTGATAAGCTAGGACTAGTTTATGAGCCTCTTTCAAAGGGAGTGGTTTAGCTAGATGGATATGTTTTTAATACTCCTAGAGTGATAAAAAATCCACCTCTTACCTTGTATGCATGCCCAAATTTTGTAATCCATCAAGATATTCATATTATTGATCTACCACCTCATTTTTCCATATGCCTTTCTAGGGATTTTACTTCCAAGTTGGGTTGGTTTTTATCTTCTAATTGGTCCCATCTATTTTTTAGAACAAGGTATGGTACAAAAGTAACCATAAAATCTAAGCCTCTAGCTAAGGATCATATTGAACCATATGTCCCTAGCCTTATAAATGCTAACCTCTACATCACCCATGAGCTAGAGGATCAATCCATGACCCTAGATCCCAGCACACCTATTGAGGATGTAAATCTAGATGAGTGGGTAGTCAAGGATCATGAAGATGACTCTTTCCATCACATTGATGAGGTAGGATTAGGCATTTATATGATTCATGAGCCTAATGCAGTGATTCCAAATCTGGTCAAGGGTCAAAGTCATCTTGAACAACAAGATAATCAGCTTTGGAAGTTGTATTTTGATAAATCAAGAAGCAAAATAAGTGCCAGTGGAGGAGCAATGCTAGTTTCACCTGATGGAGATAAGTACTATTTAGCATTAAGGTTTTCTTTTAGCTATACAAATAATACAGCTGAATATGAAGCACTTACCCACAGCCTAGAATGGGCCAGAAAGAAAGGTATTAAGTGCTTACAAGTTTATGGTGATTCTAAGTTAAATGTAAATCAAGTGAGAAACTTAAATATTGCCAAAAATGATTTTCTCAAGAAGTATAAGCATTGAGTTTGGGATCTAATTGAGGATTTTGATGCTTTCGATTTGCTTTCTATTCCTAGAAATCAAAATAAACATGTAGATAAGCTTACTTCTATAGGATCTCAGTTTAATATTCCAACTAATATTCATAATATAGAGGTATAGTAGTATGTGAAGGTTGTTGTTAGGCCATCTATACCTGATAATAATGGGAATTAGTAGGTTTTTGAGAGCGATGAATAGATTATAAGTTTTCTAATTGTAGAAGTCAAATTTGTAGATGAGAATTAGCAAAAGTGGCAGCAACAATATGACAATCAGATTGTGCACCTGAAGTCAAACAAGTTGCCCAAGGGATTGGTAACATTGGTATATGTTTTCAATTTAGATGATCAAGTCAGAAAGGACAAATATAGCATGACCGTTAAGCAAGAACACTATGAGGTAGTTGAGATATTCAAGGGTAAGCTATTTAAGTTGTGAAAGGTATGTAGCAAAGAAGAACAACGAGATTTCATTCTATTATGTCAAGAATTTAGTGATGTTTTTTCTTGGGAATATAAATATTTAAGGGGCTTTGATCATGACCTAGCTCAACACACCATTGAGTTAGAGCCTTATGCAAAATCAGTGAGGCAAAAATAGAGACCTCTTAACCCCAAGCTTGAGCATCTTATGAAAGATGAATTAAATAAGTTAATTGAGAGTAATATAATCTTTCCTATTAAGCATACTTCTTGGGTTTCCAACTTAGTTCCATTTAGAAAAAAGAATGGGGAGATTAGGCTTTGCATTGATTTTCATGATTTGAATAAAGCCTCCATCAAGGATCACTATCCACTCCCTTCAATGGAACAAATCTTGCAAGTTGTTTCTGGTTCTGATAGATTTTCTTTGTTGGATGGATATTAAGGCTATAACCAAATTTTAGTGAAGGAGGAGGACCAGTATAAAGCTTCATTTACAACCAAGTGGGGTACCATGGCATATAGAAAAATGCCCTTCAGTTTGTCCAATGTAGGGGCAACATTTCAAAGAGTAATGGACATGGCCTTTCATGGCCTCATGAACAAAATTGTTTTAGTATATCTAGATGATATTACAGTTTTCTTGAAAATGGCTAATGAACATTTTGATCATTTGAGGCAAATTTTTCATGGATGCAAAGAGTTTGGGGTTTCGCTTAACCCAAAGAAGTGCATATTTTCTATTCATTGAGGTAAACTCTTGGGACACATTGTCTCAAAACATGGTATTTCCATTAATCTAGAAAGAGTGGCTGCTATTCTTGATTTACTCCTACTAGCACATAAGAAAGGCTTACAGAGCTTTCTTGGTAGGATTAACTTTGTGAGAAGGTTTATACCCAATATTAAAGCGTTATTGTAGCCTCCCAAGAAAAATGTACCTTTTAGTTGGACTAATGGAGGTAAGAGAAGCTTCAAGTAGACTAAGGAAGCCCCCATAGCTAGCCCAACCCTCATTAATCCTAACTATGAAAGAGATTTCATTTTATATGCTTTTGGAGGTGTTGACACCATTTCAGCTATGTTGTGCCAGCAGAATGATGAAGGCTTGGACCAGCCTGTGGCATTTTTTAGCCAAGTACTGCATGACTATGAGGTAAAGTACTTCTTTGTCGAGAAGCATGTATTTGATGTTGTTAGAAGACTTAAAAAATTCAGACATATGCTCTCTAACAATAGAATTTAGTTGTTGGTTGCTCATCCAACTGTTAAGGATTTCTTGCTTAATAGGGAGATAAATGACAAGAGGGTTGGTTGGATAACTAAGGTGATGGAATTTGATGTTAACATCAAAGTTACTAAGTTTTTTAGGGGAAAAGGTTTGTATGAACAACTTTCTCCAAATGGAGAAGGTAGCCAAGAAAAGGAAGAAAATGTTGAAGTAGTGTTTAACAATGAAGAACAAGTTGTTGGTTCAACTCCTACTACAAGCTCGATGCAGCAAATGGTCCACTATTTGCAGACTGGTGATTGCCCTAAAGGTTTGGATAGGGCAAAAATAAGGTACTATAGGCTACAAAGGAGAGATTTTCATGGTGTCCTACTAAGGTGCATTGAGCCAAATCAGATTGACAAGCTACTGGAAGAGTTTCACAATAAACCTTTAGGAGGCCATTTTGCTACAAGGACAACAACCTTAAAAATTATGAGAACTAGTTATTACTAGCCAAATATGTTCAAGGATTCTTTCAAGATTGGGTTAGAAAGTGTGAAAAGTGTTTATTATTTGTAGGTAAGCAGAAGCTTGCAGCCTTGCCTCTTCACCCCATTCAGGTAGAGCAACCTTTTGCTAAATGGGGTCTTGACTTCATTGGACCCATCAACCTGTCTTCAAGTGTAGGCCACAAATGGATTTTAACTACAGCCAACTACTTTACGAAGTGGACTAAGATTGTTGCTTTGAAGGAAGCAAATGAAACTTATGTTCTAAGTTTCTATCAAGATTTGGTATCTAGATTTGGCACCTCTAAATCTATTATTTCTGACAATGGATTAGCTTTTATTGGTATAAGGATTTCTGACTGATCTATAAAGAATACTATATTTCTAAATACATCATATAATTATTACCCACAGGGTAATGGGCATGTAGAATCCACTAACAAAAAAATGATTAAGATCATTAAGAAATCCATTGAAGACAACCAGAGGACTTGGCATGAGAAATTAAAGTTAGCCCTTTGGGTTGATAGGATAACTCCTAAGAGAGCTACTAGTTACTCTCCTTATGTGCTCACTTATGGTAAGGAGGCCAAGTTAACCATTTAGGTGGAATTACCAACTTAGAATTTCATTAAGGAGCTTGAGCTATTAGAGGAACAACCTATAGAGGTAAGGCTTGCACAACTGATGGAGTTAGAGGAAACTAGAAAAGAAGCACTGAGAAAGCTTGAAAGCCATCAAGCCTAGATGAAGAACTCTTTTGACAAGAGAGCAAGGACAAAAGATTTTATTGTTGGTGATTTAGTTTTCAAGTGGGATGAACATAGAAGTAGACCTAGAAAACATTCTAATGCAATTTGGGATGGACCCTATGTAATCACAGAGTTCAAGGAACATAATGCTTTCCAACTTTCTAAGTTAAGTGGAGAGGTGCTGCCTATCCCAGTAAATGGGATCCACCTCAAACATTGCCTCTGAAGATAAGTTCTACATTTGTACCATAGTAGGTTAGTGTTTGTTGCTAATAAGTGCTTAAGGCACATTTATTTCAGTTATTTTGTTTTCCTAAGTGCCTCTGCACATGTTTTTTTGGCCACCAGGGTATTTCAAATTGCTTTCAGTTTGGTTTTGTTTATTTTTCTGCTGCTGTTTGGAGTAGTTGGAAGTTGAGTTTCATGATTTTCTAAGTTTGAGAAGAGCAAAGTTTGACTCCATGCCCAATGGATGGTTAAGGAAACTGGTCTATATGCTTAGTAGGCAAACATTCAGTAGAAATCACTAGAAATGTTACCATTTTTTCACCTACAACTCAAATTGGAAGAGCTAAAGCAGTTGTTCCCATTTTAAGGTGAAAGGTTCTTAACATATTTGACCATTGCATAGTTTAAAGTGTTTGGAAAAGAAAGAGTTCAATTTTATGATGCCATGTGTTATAACAGAAACGGAAGCTTTCATCTTGTCACTAAATGCTTTTCAGCATAAAGGAGAGTACATGAATTGTAAGGAATTGCTTTCATTCATATTACAGTGTTTCATTCATTTTACAAAGGAAATATAGATAAGATTGCACAAGTGTTGTGTTTATGTTCATTAGAAAGAAATGAATGTTCAAGTGTCCCACACAAGCTATGGGAATAGCTAAAGTAGTACAATATAAGAAATATACTATGCATCTAAAGATAAACAAGATAAAAGAAGCATATAAGAGGAGGCATATCCATCATTGCTTGTTTAAATCTTGAGTTGATCTTCATTGCAGCTGGCTCTTCCTTGCTCCCGATCTTTGAATGAACATGTATCATGATATAAAGGATTGTTAGAGCTCTGGATATGAGTCTTCTTATATGCCTATCAACAGAAGTATAATACATTGCCTATGTTGCACTGAATCAGTTAACAAACATCAGATATATACAAGAAGGCCTGAAAAGTAAAAAATCACAGGAGCATTGAGCTTCACTGTTTTACCTAACATGTTTTTTCACTATGCAGGTATAGGAGAAATTATGTTGCTGATCCATTTCTGAAGACATCATAGCATGTGGTGCAAAAATGGGCTCCCACAAGGGTTGAACCCAGCATGCTGCCCCTGAATCTCAAGAGGGGATGATATAGTAACTCATATTCATAATGCGCAAATAGAAACATTTTTAGCTAAAGTAGTTATTCATGAAGTGGCTTCAGGAGTCAAAGACATTGATCATTCATTAGAGTCACTTTCAAAGAGGAATGAAGTGAAAATCACAGGTGAATAATGGCTTACCTGAGTACTTAAATAATGTACAAAACTAAATTAAGATACACTATCTTTCATTGAAAGAATTCTTTTGCATACAAAGTTTTGATGCTATCATGGTTTTGCCTCATTGAATGACAATGATCATCATATTTTATGCTTTCTTGCTTCTATACACCATGTTTCTGCTATCGATGTTATTTAAAGCGTATATAGTGAAAGTACAGCCATCAAGAATCAAGAGGTGATGAAATACCATGTTCACATAGAAGGGAGCAACATAATTAAATACAAAATATAGTCATTGAGTATTGTAGGACAATAGATAACAAGATGCCTGGCAGTCATATGTAGAGGACTATGATGTATTTTCAAATGTTTGATCTTACCAATACTAATGAATACCAAAAGACATCACATGAAGATTTCCAGTGACTTCATTCATTATAGGAGGTAGCAATCAAGCTACCACATCAACCTCATAAGAATGGAGCAGCATCATTGAGGGTCTATCTTGAGGTCATGGTAAGTAAGAAGATACAGTTCATTTGAGTCAAGGAGATAGGTATACATAAAAGGAGAAGTGCCATTTACGAGTAATTATAGTGACAGTCGTACTTGAAATGAGTAAGCAATGCAAAATACAATGATATCATATGGCATATATAGACAGGTTAAGAGTATGACAGCCATAGAAGGCTTTGAAAGAGGAATACAAGTGAAGAGGTAAATAAAGGATGAAGTAAAATGTCTTTTATTTCTATTAAAAAGATAAACAATATGTATTTCTTACTACCATACAATGAAGCTAAGAGTGTATTCTTGAAAGCAAATGAACAGTATACAAAGGTGATGCCAAGGGTTTAGAACAAATTTCTAAGTTTCTTCATGGCACAACAAGGAGGTTTTGAACCTATTTTCTACAAAATAAAGGTGACTGTATCTAAGTTTTGAAACCCTCAGCCATGTTTATTGAAGACACAATTGAAAACAAAAACCTTCACACTCAAACTAATACCCATAAACTTGAGAAGTCATAGCCTTTCTTAGAAATAAAGTTGGTTTTCAGTTCCATTCAAAGGGCGAGCAAGGTGATAGTAGTTACTACTTTCAACAAATAAAGGAAACCCATCTTACACCTTCAAAATCTGTGGCCTGGGAAGTGTTTGTCTATAGTTTCACAAATTGTAATCAAACCCATAGAGGTTTTTATGAAGGAGTTTTCCATATATGCAAAAAATGAATGTAAGAGTTTAGATGTTGATGCACTCTACTCAATAAATTTGTGGCCGTAGAAGTAAAGGAAACTATGAGCTGGGGTTTAGAACCCAAAAAAGTTTCATGTAACTCAAATATAGATACATGAATACAGAAGTAAAGAAAGCCTCAAGTTAACTAAATCTCATAAGCACCCAGAGCTTCAACAAGCCGCGGCCATAAGGGTTTTCAAAAAGTAAGTACATGAGATAAAACAAATACTCTTCTTTTTATTCACTGTTGAGCTCGAATAGAGCATATTTTGTAGATAATAAAGAAAAATGCAAGATAAAACTTACCCAAGTTTCTAATGTGTATAAAATGTACTCAAAATCACAGTGTGAATGCTTCAGGAGATGCTCCAATGGCAGCCTCAAAACAAAGAAAATATCAATAGAAAGAGACCAAAGACAAAATACATCAGAAAAGAGTCTTGGCTATGGCTGAAAAGGCCAAATAATGCTTTAAAATGTAGAACAATGTCATGTTTTGTGACAGAGAAAGACCTACCTTGCAATCTCCTGTAAGAGTCTTTGAGGAAATGCTTTGAAACAATATGAAAATAAAGAGGATGGAAAGATTTTTGCAACTTGTGTGAAGAGAGATACTCACCACTGAGGAGAATCAACATAAAGCAGTAAAGAATGGTAAAAAATTCCCAAGATTTGAGTTCAAACCCTAGCTCAATGGCAGCCAGCAGTAGAGTCATTTTTCTCCAAAAAGTCAAAGAGCAAATCAGGCTGAAAGTTTAGCGTTGTGTTTTGTTTTAGGGTTTTCATGTTTGCCCTAATTTGAATGGGATTTTTATAACATTTTTTCAAACAAATCAAATGCCCACTAATACCTTTGTGGTATTGTATTCACCTTTGCATATATGCCTAGGCTTTATGCCTTAGACCTGTTTTAGAATCTTAGGGAAAAATTCAACCTTAGGATATTTTATGACTTTTATAAAAAATCAAAATGCCCAAATAGAGAAGTACTTAATACTTGGCAAAAAAATGATCAAAACCATACTTTCCTTGTAGATTTTGCAAAAAAATCAAATCAAACCCAATTGGTTTTTTCTTTCTATTTTAGAAAATATTGAAATTGCAAAAGTCATTGCAAAACATTATTAAAATAAATGTCCTTATAAATTGCTTTAATAATTGTTATTTAAATGTAGTTAAAGCAAAGAAAATATAGAAAAATCTTTCCTTTTTGAGTTTGATTTCTTTTGGGCAAAATTTGGAAAAGTTGGGCAAACTGAAGTTTCTATTTTAGTTTCCAGCCAAATAAGGCCTGATTTTTAGTATCATTTTGGTGGATCCACTTGATAGGGAATCTTGATAGATTTTCCACTCAGTTTGGAGGCAGTTTGGGAACTATTTTGGAGGCTTTTCTTTGGACCTTGAAAATGGCTTAGGAAGTTGTCTTTTTGAGATATTTTTTCTCAGATTTTTCCATTCTCAATATTGGAAACATTTTGGAGATATAAGTTGGAGAAAGACTTAGTTTTTCTTAGTTTAGAATATTGTTTCTTCCTCTCTTGTTCATTTGCAAGGAGCTTTTAAACATTTTTGTACTTAGATTTTGATCTGACATACTCCTTCAATTTTAATAAAACAATATAGTTTTCCTTCTCCTATTTTTTCTCATGTTTGCAGTATCAATTTGATGTCATTGTGATTCGAAATACTGAATCCTTTTATGTCTTGTTATTGTAAGTTTGTGTGCAAAATTTGATATAATTAAGGTTGTGTGATTGTGTTCAATTTGAGACTTCATACAAATTATTGTTGAGTTGTATGTTTCAAGTGAGATTGTGAGGGTTAAAGTTTTTGAGAAATTGTTTGAGTAAAAATATCAAAATCAATTTAAAATCCTGGTGAATCATCCTTAGGTTTTAGGATTTCATTTTTAGTTATCTTTGTAAACCCTTTCCTCAGAAGGTCATTTAGATTAGGTGATCCACCAAAGGACTCATCCCTCTCTAGAGATTAATTCTCACTATAGGTCACCCACAACCTGAGAGTGTTTCCATGTTTCGCAGGATAGTTAAGTTTAACTTGGCTAGGGTGCAATCCTAATTGACAACAAAAATGAAAATGAAAATTTTTTTGTTGAAAATGAAAATGAAAATCTTTTTGTTGAAAATGAAAATGAAAATCATTTTGTTGTTGAAAATGAAAATCCTTTTGTTGAAAATGAAAATGAAAAATGTTTTGTTGTTGAAAATGAAAATCATTTTGAAGTTGAAAATGAAAATCCAGGATGTGATGCTGAAAATGAGAATTTTTTTTAAAAATTGAAAGAGATGTTTGGGATAATCTTCCTGGTAAGATTTCTCAGAGACAAATAAGAACACATGCCAATAGATTATACAAAGAATTTTTTTATCATAAAAAGCTATCATTTCAATGTCAACTAATGATGCAATTAATGAGAATGTGGAAAATGAGAAAATTAATGAAAATGTTAGGCATTTTTGTTAAACCAAGAAGAAAAGATCAATCACTAAAACATGTTATGTCTACTATTGCTAGTGCCATTGAGTCTATTGGAAAGAATAATCTATCAAAAGATAAGAATGTAGCAAAACTAGCTATAACAATTACTAGAGTTAATAAAGAAACTTTGAATAGAAGAGTGGTAAGAAATATTAGTGTAATTCTAAAAATACATCCTAAAACATTGGTAAGAGTGGCAAAAAGAAGAGAAAGTATAGAAAATGATCCAATCAACCAATGTTGGAGTTTTAGTGGTCGATTCTTGAGATCTGACATGAAACTAAATGTTGAAATCAAATCTTTGATAAAAAAAATATTGGCATGATAATACTAGGGTATCATCTAATGCTAGAGATGTTTTAAGATTAAGAGGGGTCCAAAGTTCGTGATTCTCATCAAAAACACCTATTAGATACAATGCAAACTGAATTTAATAAAAAAAATTGTGGTAATTTAGTGTTACCTGGTAATATTAGAATAAGTCAAAGATCTTCTGAAAAATGCAAACCATGGTATGTAAAGATTAATAAGCAACAAATATCATGTTGTTGTAAAATGGATGTTCAATTTCATTATGATTATGATGTGTTTCGATATATACGTTGTACTTTACATACTAACATGATTATATAGGAATTTAATATTAGTATGCCACCTAAAACAATAAAGGAGTTTATATCAAGTTTATTTTGTGAAAGATCTAATGGGAAATTATTTTATTTAAGTTCATGTAAATTTTTGGACAATGCACTACTTGTGGCAATCTTTCTTTCTTAAGAGTGTGTATGCATGAAAGTGTTGAAAATAATTTTTGACAACATATAGTGGACGTTAAAAGATTTAAGAATGTTGAATATTCTTTAAAAGATGGAAAAATTGGAAAGCATTGTGATTTAATTATAGAACAGGTTAGTGTACATGCATTCACATCAGAATTTAAGAGTAAGATTGTACCAAAATATGTCAAGCACTCTCAACAAGCTCGATGGCTTGATGGATAGTTCTGTGCATGTAGAAACATATTTCCAGTTGGTACTATACTATCAATCATTGATTTTGCATAAAACTATACTCTATCTCTACAAGAGGAAATACAATCACAATATTACAATTTAGTGTAGGTGGCTATGTTTGTTCATATTGTTTATAGATATGTAGATGATAGCAAAGAGGATGATAGAAAAGTTTTGAGGGAGTATCATTTATATTTGAGTGACAACCAGTTACACTCGTCAGAGTTTTTTCAATATTGTTTCAATATATTTTATACAAATTTAAGAGAAAAAGGAATCTAGATGATAGAACTTCTCATATGGTCAGATAATTGTATGGGGTAGTTCAAGAATGCTCAAATGTTCTTTTGGTTAAGTAGGGTCCACAAGGAACATAATGTCCAACATATGTGGAATTTTTTTGAAGTTGGACATTGTAAAGGAGAACATGATGGATCTGGTGCTTGTGTTAAAAGAATTCTTGCTAGACAACAATTAAAATTTGAGGATGCGGTAAAATTTAAAGATACACATGTGATTGTGGATTGGTGCAATAAAAGATTATCTACACCTAGATCAAGTGAGTACTCTACAGTTTGTCGATTCTCTTGGTTGGTTGAAGAAGAGAATATTCTACCTAGACTTGATTGTGAGACAATCAGTGGATCTACTAAATGAGATTCATTTAGGAGTTCAAATGCAAGCACATGGACTATTTGGACAAGGGAGTTTGCATGTTTTTGTTAGTTTTGTATTTTAGGAGATTGGGAAATATGTGAGAATATAGAATGGGTTGAAGAGTGGAAGCAAAGATCATTGACACTTACACAAGCACACGATCAATATGAAACACCAATTGAAGACAATGATCAACTGTTTGCATCATATGATTATGACCGTGTTTTAGACCTTGTACAGAAAGGTAATTTAAGTCCAATTATTTCATTTTATTTCACTTCATTACTATTTTGTAGTGCTTTTATTTATTTATATGTACATATGAATGCATGTATGTAGATTGGTCAAATTATATGAACATGTGGAAGTTATTGAATCAAATTTTTTTTGTAGGACATGTGTATGCTATTGTTGCATCTAAGGAGAATGAAGAGGAAACAAAATATTGGTTGGGTCGTTGTGTGGAGACTAAACATAAGTTAACAACACCTTGAGAAGATGATGATGGATTTCCTTATCCAACAGGTTCGGTGATCCCCTTAAGACATTCCCTTAAGCAAATTTTGATAACAAGTCTTTGTTAGGAATTGCATGCAGAAGATATCAATTAAATGCAAATAAAGATTAAACAGAGGAATGAAAAATACATAGATATAATAACAGTGAGAGATAATTTTTAACATGGTTCACCCAAACTCAAGCTACATTCACCAACAGAGAGTCTAATATTATTATCCAGTAAATCGAACCAATTACAACCAACAATCCTTGCAACTCAATACTATTGCAAATGTTACAATACAATATCAATGAAAACCCTAACCCTAAGCCATTTTATCAAGACTTAAGTCATTTACAAAATAGGGTTTTTTATGTCATCTAATAGAAAAAAAAACTACTGGTGCCTTTATAAAATAATAGGCAATTTTTGCCCCCCTGCACTCCCCTATTAAATGATTTGGGGGGAAACTGCACCGATAAAAGTGGGAAAAATTTAACCTCTGAGTTTGATTAGGCTCCATATAACAACAATCTTTGATCCCCTTAAATAAAATTTGAGAACTCCTTTGATCCCCTTAAGAAAATTTTGAGAACTTCTTTGATGATGGATATCATTATCCAATAGGTTCAATGGTGGTTGTTGGCATTTGGCTATGAAAATACCTAATAAAGAAGAATGGTTTTCCTACATTCAAAAATTATAAAACACATAAGAAGATTATACACTACTCACATTTGGTGTTGGCAACAAATATAAAACTAGAGAGGTATCGTCAAAGACCTGCAAATAAAGAGCTATGGACAATTTCTATGGAAGAGAATGAGACAATCATCAATGCATTGAAAAAAAGAGAGGATGCAAATGGTACAATGGAATAAGTAAATATAGTTAAATAGTTTTATATTGTTCTTTTAAATACATTGTTGTCTTCAAAATCAGTTGTGCTCATTTTGTAGGATGACCCCTACAAAACTTGTCCATTTCATAGCCTACAACTCTAAGCACATTTTTCAAGGAAAATTTTTGCCCTCATACGTGATCTTCTAACTCTTGGGAATCATTTCGAGAATCTTCTTATTTTGGTTCTTCAACGTTTGCTAAATTTGAATAAATGAGAAAACTCATTAAATTAGTAAGTTTAATTGTTAAGGAGTTAGAAAATTTTAAGTGTAGCATGTTGGAGCGGTCAGTTTTGCCACCATTACATGTTTTTACCCCTTTTTTTGTTTTACATGCAGGAGCGGCATTTTTCACTGCTCATGCATATTTATGTTGTTTTAAAGTCCTAGATGCAGGGGCAGCAAAAAATACTACCCGTGCATGTTGTTCTTGCCATGTGTAATGGCAGATGAAACCACCGCTAGAGCATATCTCTGAGCATCTCAAGTCAACTACGAGTGCATTAATGGCACTCGTGCCAAGTTTTAATACATTCTTTTAAAACCTTTTAAAGAACTTTTTTGTTGCTATTTTCATTTACTTTTCATTAGAAACCTCTTGTGATGCAAATTAAATATCCTCTGAAGTTGATTAAACCACTGGAGTTCTTGATTTGGGCACATTTTATCAGTGATCGCGCTTAGGGTTTTTAACGTTTCTACTAGGTATGTTTTCATTTGTTTCCTCCTTCATTTTTATCTTCTTCTTTTTGTTCAAAGTGAATATTTATTTGTGAACATCATTTGTGTTAAATGTCATTATTTTCAAAAGTTGCTTTGAATCATTTTGAAACCCTGGGCCTTTTGGTTGTTTTTTTAGAGTTATCGACTATTTTAGCTGGTATCCTAGTTTCTTTTGTTATTTTAGCTACCATTTGAATTGCTGCCCTCACCTTGTTGTTGACTACTTGATAGGTTGTATCAGCAGTCAAAATTGCTGCTGATACAACCATTTCCCTTAGCACTATGATATTTTATGTAAGGGAGGTCATTTTGACCGCCCCTACATAAAACCCTTGAATACACTTTTTACCTCACATGCACTGGCGGGAAAATTCACCTCTTGGACATATACTACAAAGATCAAACATGTAAGTGTGGCCATTTCATCCATCCTTACACATAGATTGCTAAGATGAACTATCATATGCATAAGCAATTAAATTCCCCGCCATTACATCTATTTAATGAGTTTATTCAATCTACATGTAGGAGCAGTCTTTTCAGCCACTTATACATCAAAACTCTTTGCTTTACCCACATGTAAGGGCGGTCTTTTTGACTACCCCTACATGAAAAATTCAATTCATTCCAACCTGTAGAGGCGGTCAAAATGACTGACCCTGCACTCATATAATTTACCCCACATGCAGGAGCAGTCATTTTGGCCGCCCGTGCATGTCTTCCTGGAAATTTTCCTAACACTAGGAATTTTTTCCTTTTGATACATTTGGCCTGCTTTTGCCCACTTACTTAAATTGAGTGCTCGTAAGCACTTTCAAGCATGTTCCTATGTTCATGATCATCAGTTCATAGTATCCCTAATTTGCCTATTTTTCTCTTAACTATGAGACCATGAACTTTTGCAGTTTCATTGAGCATTTGTGATCGACACCATTTCTAGTTTTCTGCTCAAAATTGATGTCAGAGCCATCTCCATCAAAGGCCAAGATCATGAAGTATAAATATCAAGAGGTTTTCCCTGTCACTTCACTACAATCCAATGTAGATGAGATCAAAGATAAAGAGATAGGGCATGTAGACATGTTCGAGTTTGTGGAAAGGACAAAATAGTCTAATCCTCCTCACTACATGCAAAAGATCATTGACAAGAACATACACTTGGTTGCATCTTTTCCTATCGCTTCCCATAATCCAGAGTTTGTACTTCAAGTAGCAAGCCACTATAATAAGGATACTAGGACTATGTCTAATTTAGAGAGTAAAGTTCTTCTAAAGATTGATGTGGAGAGGAAAGAGAATATGGAAAAAACAAGGATTGAACTGGATGATCTTGTTGATTCATTGTCTCAATTACTTCAAGATCAAGATGAGACATTGGAGGAGTGGATTGAGATGAAGAAAATCAGGATAAAGAATTTGATTTCTATTGGTGTTATTTCAAATCAAGAATATTATCTCAAAACCATGGAATCATTGACTCACCACATTAATGTAATAAGAGGCTTGCTTGATGATTTGTCTCAAGTTCAAGAAAATAGTGAAGAAAGTGATGTTTCACTTTTGCACAGGTTAGAGGAATTACCATGCACTCTAATTGGAGAAAATAGCAAGTTTCTTTCTGCAGATGAGATGATCAATGCTTTTGAGAAGATGGTGCAGTAGAAGTTTGAAGATGACATATTTACAATGGCTTCAATGGATAATCTTTATGATTATCATTCAAATTTTGAGAATCCAAAGGATAACCTTGAAAAACATGAGAAGGTGATTAAAGCAGTCAAGGATGCAGTTCTCAGGACATGTACCATTTTAGTAAATACAATTGGGCTAGATGTGTATGAAATGGCAGCAATGTGAACCATGTATCAAAATTTTATGAAGAATGATAGTGGCAATTTAAATTCTTCTTCGTGCGTTATTTTAGTTTCAGTTTTGTAGATGCAATTTGTATTTTGTTTTGGACATATCCACAAGTATTTTTCCAAAATGTAATTACATGTGAGACAAAAGAAGTCAAAAGTCAAATAGGACTCTTTTGTTGAATAATTCAAAGTAGTTGTAAATTTCCTATTTTTTCTCTAGGCTCCTCCCTATAAATAAAGAGGGCCTCTATTGTAACTTGGATCTTTTGTCTATTGAAGTGAAACACTGCCATTTTGAAGAGTAATTTGAGACTTTGAGCTTATTTTGTAAATCAATTTTCAAGCAATATAAAGAAGCAAGTTGGCATCCAATCTTTGTCTTGGAGCAAGTTTGTAATGTTAAAGAATTGTTCTTATATCCTTTCTATTACATGATCTTGTATGAATGTTTGAATTGTGAGTGTTGAAATCTATTGTAAGTATGGGCCTAATCGGTGTTGTCATTGATGTCAACATACTCCTATTGCATTAATGATAAGGATTGGATGAGCTGTGTGCTGAGGATATTGAAAAAATTAGTCTCAATCGAAAACAAAGAAGAATAGGGAAGACAGTAAGGTAAAAGTCCAAGATAGGATGAGAATTAGAGGATGCAGTTTAAAAGGTTTATAGATATGTGTCTTAAGGTGGTCCATTAGAGATTTTAGAGGTCCGTATAAAGATCTAAAGGAATTGTGACTGTTTAAGTAAAACTGGTTCCGGCAGGTGTTCAGGGGTGACAGAGTATGGCAGATACGTCTGGTGAGATCTGGAATTACATTATAATGTTCTACAGATTTGAGGGAGTGCTGAGGAAGTCTTTTTGGAGTGTCAACTGTATTGGTTCATGGTTTGAAGGTCTGCAAGCATCTATTCATTTGTGACAATGATGATAGACTATGTTCTTGAGGTTCTGGATGAAGGAGAGATGGATTTGAGTAACCAGATGAAGTGTGGATGTTCTTGGTGATTCAGGAGAGATTTTTGTGGTCTTTTGATCATGTATAGTTCATGTTGGTGGTCCGCATTGAAGTTGGAGTTTGCTTTTGAAGATCAACTTTTGGATGATAGTGTTCTTCCTAAAGCAGGCCGACCAGATGAGTTATATGTCTTGTGGATGTTCTTGTAGATGTTTGCTGACTTAGATGATTGTTCCTAAGTCGATGCCTTGTATAAATAAGGGATTGCGAAGTCATTCCAAAGTTGTCCTTGTGGAGATAAGTGTGTGGTAGTGAGGAGAAGAGTGAAAGGCAGAGCAGAAGTATTGGGCTTAAATGGAACTGATTCAAGCATGGTAAAGATGCAAATTTCCAGTTCAAGTAGGTGATACTTATTTCTTTGTAGACAATGTGTCTCTTGTAGGGAGTGAGCCTCTTGTGAGTAGTGTGCTCAGGCAGTGAGCCCTAATTGGCATGTGCCATTTTGTTCTTTCTATTCTTCTAAAAGAGAATACATTCTTGGGTTAATCACCCTGTGGTTTTTCCCTTAACTAGGTTTTCCACGTCAAAATCTTGGTTCTTATGTGTTGATGAGTTTTTGCTTTTGATTTGAATGCATTATGTTTCATGTTTAATATACTGCTAATCACTAAGAGGATTTAAGTGTGTGCCCTAAGTCTAACAGAAATCAAGTGTTTGGAAGGTGATTCAAATCTGATTTTGTAGACTTTGTGTAGCTATATCATATTTGGTATTTGCATTTAAGTTTGTGAATGAGAAGTAACTCAAAGACTTTGGACTGCAAGTTATTATTCGTGATCGTGTTGTCTTATATTAGCATATAGTGAAGACTTTGAGTTGCACTCTCTTCTGAAATCTTTCATTTTCAATTGGCATAAGGAGTAATGAGAAACTTTTTGTTTTTGTGGGTTTCTTCATGGTTTAAGTATACTAGTATTGTTTTAATTACCTTTTTGTGTTGAATTTCATATTGAGAATTGTATACATCGTTTCAGAAAAAAGAGAAATGGATGATATAGAGTCACTCCAAAGTTAGTATTTAATGTAAATAATTTTGTAATAGTTACTAGTTAGTATTTGATGATAAAAGTGAACCTCCCCTTGCTGAGAGGAAAGATTTATCTCATCACACTGTGGTTGATATAACCATTTTGCCTTTGGTTAGCTAAATACAAAATATTCACCCAACAATTTTTGGTAACTCTACTGGGGACTAATGCGCAGCTTAGAGCCTCACACTTTGAGTTGAAGTATTCCAGCCTCATTGCTTGAAATAGTTTTTTCAAGTTTTTATCTTTGTTAAGTACATTACGTTTTGGCAGACTCAAGGTATACAAGAAGTAAAAGAGCTCAAGGAATTATTGATCTCGTGTTTGAGTTAATACAGGAAAATAATTTTGGTCTTTTGCCTCTAAAATCTTTACTTCAGCATACAAGGAGTTTTCCTCTGACTAACACAAGGTCACCTATAACAAGTGAAGCCTCAAGTGTGCACATGACTTCGCCGATTGTATAAGTTTCAAGGTTTGTAATTCAACCTTGTAATCAGCACATAATGGCTCAACCACCTCTTGCAGGCCCATGGGAAATGCTTTCAGGCCTTTGAATCTTACCCTACAATTGCATGAGCTACCCCATAGTTCAAGAAAGAATTTTACAAAGTTCTATAGTGATGGAAAAGTTCACCTGATGAACATATTGCGGCGTTTTATATTGCATGTGGTGTTCTTGGGGTTGAACATGAAGATGTTTCGGTGAGACATTTTGTTGAAACACTTTAAGGTGTTGCAGCAAATTAGTTCTATCACCTCCCTGCTCAAACCATCAATGGATGGAACATTATATGAACCAAGTTTGAGGCTAGGTTCAAACCTACCGAAGATGCTCATGCTCTATTAGTTCAACCCATGTAGGAATTTGTTGCTAAGTTCAATAAGTTGACTAAAAGAATTCCAGCCACTGCTCAGCCCATAGCTAAAAGAAATACTCAACTGTCAGAAGTAAGTTTTCTTCTACGATGGACTAATCCAGCTGACTTGGCAGTTTCTCAAGCTCTAGCTACCAAGATTGAAGATGATCTTATCCTTGCTGGTAAGATAAGAAAAGATACAAATAGAAGTAGAGGGCAGCCCTCTACTAATAATTCTTCCACAAGCACAATGGATCCTATGGTGCAGAAGTTAGCCAATGAGTTGCTAGCTTTGAAAAAGCAAATTTCCCAGAATATGTCCACTCCTTACCAGGAGATACTAAGAAGGACATTTAATAATGCTCAATATTAGGGAAATGCTACTAGAAACTAAGGGCATAATAGGCTTCCGCCAACACAAGGAAGACTTTCCATTGAAGCACCACTGGTCAACTCAACAGTTGGCTACTATGAAGCTGAGCATGAAAATTTTCCACAACCTGACTTGGATCAGGAAAACACTGCCAACCTCTTTATGGAAGGAGGAGAGGAATTGGTTGGCAACTCTACTATTGGGTTCTTGAACTATCAAGAGGATGCAGAGAGAGGAGGAAATGCATGTGATGGAATGTATGTTGTTTTTACTAGGTCTCAAAATCAATCAAATCAACAAGTGGTTGATAAATAAAAGTCAAGAGAAGATCCTCAACATGCACGATTTCAATTGCCAAATGAGGAACTCCATTACCTTTTCAATCAAGGGATCTGGCTGTCAATAAAAAGGTAAGTTCTTCTAAAAATCCTACTTCTTCTGCCGCTATTCCTCATACTAGTACTTCCCAAATTAAAATACCAGAATGAAGGATTTCCTACCTTTGTGTCTAATTCATTTCACCTTTCTGACATAATTGACCATGCTAGGAAAACTAAAATCCATATGTTTGAGGTAGAATATTTGCCAGTTAACCCTGATCAATTTGAAAGGTTAGCCAAATTCATTAAGAATAAGACTACCTCTATATGGTAGGATACTTCTAAAACTACTCATGACTCCTCAAAGAATAGGTCTTCCCAAAACAACCTAGTTACCACTCCTCCTATCGCTCTAGAGAAAATTGAACCCTTTTACATTTCTTTGTTAGTTAATGATCATAAATTAAGTAATTGTATCATAGACTCAGGAGATTTCGACAATGTCATGCCTGCCAAGGTGGCGGATGCTCTCAGACTAACTTTGAGAAAAACCTTTGGAAGGTGTTTTTCAATGGAAAATAAACAAGTCCCTTTGTTGAGCCAGATTAATGATGCACAATTTGTATTTGCAGCTTTTCCAAAGAAAAGAATACAAATGACTATTCTAGTTGCAGATGTCCCAGCTTCATATGGTATTTTATTGGGATAAAAATTTTACAAGGATGTAGGAGGAGAGCTCAACATGGATTCCAAGGCAAGGATACCTGTCAATGGTGTCATGCAGAAATTGCTTCTTGAAAAGGAAGCAAAATATATTGTCACTTAATCTGAAGACCCAAAATATTAAATTTTATTTGAATCTTTAGGATTGTGTAATTATTTCCTAACTATAGAATATACTTCTAGATCGTCAAATCACAATTCTGATGAAAGTATGGTGATGGGGGATTCTTCTTCTTCTACGAAGAGTATGTTGATCACATAGATGTTGAACCAGAAAGTTCAAATGATATTTGGACTCTAGAGTTTGATGGTAGTTATTCTTCTATAGGGTTTGGGGCTAGAGTGGTCCTAATATCTCCTCAGGGGGATATTTTTCCTTCTTCATATAAACTACAGTTTGATAATACCAATAATACCACTGCGTATGAGTCTTTGTTACTCAGGATGGAAGTGGCTTGTACAAAGGGAATCAAAAATCTTCATGCACAAGGTGATGCGGATCTGAATGTTTGTTAGGTAAGAAATCTATACCAGATAAAAAATGAAAGGCTAAAACATTACTGGAATCAGGTATGGGAGTGCATTGATAAGTTTGATGCTTTTGACATTTCTACTATGCCTAAAGAATACAATGATAGGGGAGATTCATTGGATGTATCAAATACCCTTATGGTCCTGCATAAAGTTTTTAAGGGTGATAAGTATACCATTGAGTTGGTCTTCAGACCAAGTGTACCTGATAATGCTAACCATTGGCAATTTTTTAATGGTGATAATCAGATTGTCATGCCCGCATCTCCCATGCGGTCACAACACACAAACACGTGTGTCATGCCCACCTTCGCCATGTGGTCATGACACAAACCGCAAAATTTTTTTCTCCCTATCCCTAAAAACCATCTCGCACGTGCTTGCGTGCTCGGTGGAAATACACCTGAGGTGGTAACGTGACAACATATTTGATGATGAAGGTCACCTGGGGGGTATGCGACACGAAGTGTGTCACTTTCAGGGTTAGACTGTTTTAAATCAGAACCCTAGTTTCCTAGGTGAGAAGGTGATTTTTGGCAAGTTCGAAAACAAACCCTAACTCAGAATTAAAAAGAAATCAAAATAATAAATAAGAAATAATGGCATGATGGATGCATGATAAAATGGAGTGATTAAATGGAAGTCGTAAAAAAAAAACATAAAAATAAAACCTTAAAATCTGGGAAAAATTCGACAGTATAACACGTTTTCAACATTGGGAATAAATAGTTTAAAAGGAATTTCCCAAGAAATAATTGATGCAAAAAAAAATAAATAAATAAAGCTTAAAATAAATTTAATAAAATTCCAAAGGTCAACTAGAATTTACCACTCATCAGAATATAAAAATTCAAAATTAATTAATTGACCAAAACAAAATTTAACATCTAAGTCCAGTAATAAATATAATTGCAACAATTCTATTTATTAACTTGAGTCCAAAATTCAAAGGGGAAAAAAATAAATAAATAAATAAACAAATAAATAAAATAAAATCAAACATCTCTCCCCAAGGATTAATAATAAAAATTTTGATAATTGAGTCATTTAATAAATATACTTGCGACATTTATATTTATTAAATTACTTAAGTTAAAGTTATTTAAATCATCCCCTAAAAATTAAATTGAATAAATTAAAAATCAAATCAAATAAAAGATTTCCCAAAAACTTTAAATTAAAATAATAGATAATAAAAAAATAAAACCCAAAATAAATAACTTGCCAAAAGGGTTAAAGAAACCTAATAAAACAAATCCCATTCCCATAAAATAAATTTCACATGGGAATAAAATCCAACCCCTCAACAAAAAAAAAAAAAAAAAAATCAAAAAAGGAATTTAAAACTCATGGGAAAGCAAAAATAAGTTTAAAAAAAATGTAAAAAGTAAAAGAGAGGGAAGTTTAAAACTCCCGTGCACATAAAAAAGAATAAATAAAAATAAAAATTAATAAATCCCCACTCAACTTGCAACCCTAGGTTCTCTCTAATATTTTATTACTTTCCTTATGAAAGGCATTAACCCTAACATCTCTACCATTCTTTTCTTCTTTTCTTTTCTATCTTTTTTCTGTTGCCTCCATTTGCTTTGTTTTCTTCTTTGTTTTGTAGGTTGGGTTGCTTCTTCAATGGCTGCCATGGATCTTTTCACAGGGGTGTATACCTTCTATATATACCCATAGGGTTTTTTTTTTGTTAGATATATATGTGTGTGTGTGTGTTTGTGTGTGTGTGTGTGTGTATTTAAATAAATATATACTTTTAGCAAACAAAAACTGAAACTAGATATTCTTTTGTTTGAACAGAGGTATGTATTTTGTGTATATATCATGGGGTTTGTCTCTTCTTTTGTTTCTTCATTTTGTATCCTCTATTGTTTCATTTCTTTTATTTTGCAGGTTTCTTCATAGGGCAACCATGGAGGTTTTGGAACAGAGGGTATACACAGTGGTATACCCTCTTTGTTAAATTTTCTCCTTCTCTTCTCATTTTATTTTCTTCCTTTTATTATTACTCTCTCTTTGCAGGTGGGCCTACCTCTTCAATGGCTTGACAGCCATGAAAATACTTCTTTTTTTTTTTTTTTATACAGAAACTAAAAAAAAACAGTCTGCTCACAAATTTTGACCTTTTTTTAAAAAAAAAAGTAGTTTAAAAATGTATAACACAGGTGTAGCATATATTTTAATGTATATATATACAAGCATATATATATACTCAGTTCACATCTACCAGTAGTAAAAAATAATGTAAAACTGTAAACTCACATTCCACTGCTAATGCTCATTTAATTGTGGATATATTATATGCATGTATACATACATATATATATATTTATATATATATTTAAGTGAATATATTGTATATATATATATATATATATATATATATATATATATATATATATATATATATATATATATCCATCAATAGTTATTTTAGTATTCTATACTCTATCTTAATATATGCACAATAAAATCAACTAAAAATAGAAAAAAACATAGAATCACAGAACTATATGGGTTTGTTTGAAACAGTAAAAGGGAATACACAGAAATGCATTAATTTCTTTTTTTCACCACATTAGGGTAGAAGATACATCCTATTCTAACTTTATTTTCCTTTAGCATCAACTAATACAAGAGGGCTCTCATCAAAACTAACTTAATAAATCCCAAATTTTCCTCTATCTGCTATAATGTAGTCCATCTAACTACACACATACACATGTTTTTTTTTTGAAAGAATCAGGACAGCAAAATACTTATATTTACTTTCACTTGCATTGCACAAATGCAAATCCCTTTTTGAGAACATCAACATTTACTAAAATTACAAATAAAATGTTTTCCCATACAACATAATAGACTAAGGAAATATTTACATTTCATTATTTACTACAGCCATTTATGAAATAAATTCTCAAGCAACCAAATAGAAAACTAAGTTTTAAGTTTCTCATTTCTTGCTTTGCAAACTCAAGGATTTATCTAACTCACTCTTACATTTTTTTTTTTGTAAGGAGAAATGACAGAAAATGGATACAATATCAGCAAGCATTACACAACTGACCAACTTCACATCATAGGTAATAAGCATCTTAAATTAAACTACAAAATGATTACATTGCAATGTTCTTCACAGGTAAAAATAACAACCTATTACTCAAGCAAGGAACACCTTTCATACAGCAAAAAATTACAGCCATCTCATGGCTAAGATATACACATAGTCTTGTACAAAATGCAATACAATAAGGCCTCTAGGGCCTTGGCTTCAACGGCCTTCACAAAGGGGACTTTCTTTACAACTTCACTCTTTTTCTCCCAACCTGCAACTAAACACAGCAAGGAAATAGCAAGAAAACCATCTCTTCCCTCCTCCTAAGCCACTTGTGAGAGTGAGAATGTAAGAGGATGACAATTGTCCTCCTCTCCCTCTTCCTCCATCTCCACCTCATCCACTTGTGCTTCCACACAAGTGGGAGGGGGACAAGTGGTGAGTTGGATTCCCACTCACACCTCAAGAAGACAATGGCCTTGAGTGGTGCTTCCACTCACTTGGGAGTTTGGGAGGACTCTTGGAGACCTCCCTAGTCCTCCTTGGGAATGCTTCCCAAAACATAGGGATGGGAGATGGGTTCTTGCCAAGGCAAGGCCCATCCCTTATCTTCCCTCCTTCCTATTTTCGTCACTTTGACTGAACCATGGTTTAGGGTGACCTAAGGTGAGTCAAAACTAGGGTTAGGTGGTCCAAGTTGACCCTAGACTCATGGTTGACCACCTAGGGTAACTTTTGGGACCCTAGGGGTCATGAAAGGGGTCAAAAAATTCACATATAAATGGCCCAAATAAAATAATAAAAATGCCAATTGACATAAATAATTAAAATTTTACAACACTTAACATTAATCAAAATAAGAAGGAGAAGGGGTACTAAGGCTTAAAAATAATTAAAATTTAAACCAAGCACAATAAATCATCATGCAATTTCACACGTGATCCTTATACCTCTTGGGAACGGATCGGCTTAACCGGGAATAACATGGTGTGAATCCTACCTCTAATTCCCATGGCTAGGGAAGTGAAACCTGCACATCTTGATCAAGTGTCAGTCCTGTCAGAAAGTGATAGCCGAAGCAACTGAAATAAACTCCACGCAATTGAAATAAACATATTACATAACTACAAATTAAACTGTATTATCAAATCATATGTCAATTAATCCATGCATAAACAATCTAGAATCTCATAGCAAAATAACATCTAATATATATGTCCCATACGTCAAACCTCAACATATCATCCAAAATGACCGAATCAAATGACATATATCAAATCAGTGAGATACAACATCAAATCTGCATAATGAAACATAGTCACAACTGGATAGCACAATGATCAAAATATGGGAGGTAAAATAGTCAGCCTCACATCCTCCCCCCTAAGACTGAACTTCCTCCTGGAAGTCTTCAAACAGGTGAGGATAGAGTGCCCTAAAACTAGTTGCATCCTCCCAAGTCACCGCGACCTCATCATATCAATCCCACTGGACCCTAACCTGGTCCAACTCTCAACCTCGAAGGCCTAGCATCTGACAAGCCAATATGCAAATTGGCTCCAGCACCAACTGCTTGCTTGCCTCTACCTGTAAAGCACTCCAGTCCAGAACGTGAGATACATCAAATATATACTGTCTCAAAACAGAAACATGGAAAACATCGTGGATACGTGACAGGCTAGGTGGCAATGCTAGACGATAGGCAATTGGTCCTATCCACTCCAAAATCTCAAAGGGACCTACGAACCGTGGTGCGAGCTTAGAGCCCTTTCCATAACGGATTGGACTCTTGTGTGGCCGCACTCTAAGGTGTTGGTGCCTAAATTCACTGTCAATTTTTAAGTATTTTTCATGCAGGCACCTTCCCTAAAATCCAAAAAATTTTAAGTATTGGGGCCCCTCAGCATTCTTCAGCATCTGCATCATAGTTCTTGAGGTGGTGGTCTTCATGTTTTCTCCATCGGAATGAGTTTGTATATGTCTTGGCGATCATAATTGGTACCAATGGTGTGTTTTCTTCTATCGCTGTGACATGGGCCATGGAATGGACAGAGGAGTGTTTGGCCGACGGTGTTGGTCTGGCCGACGGGGATGTGAGATGTACCATCGGCATGACATAGACTATCAGATGAATGGGCAGATGTTGGACCGACAGTGGGAGGTTTGGCCGATGGTAGCGAGGAGTTTGGCCATTGGGTTGACTTCGTGTTTGGTCTCGCCGAGGGAAGTACTATCGCCATGACTTTGGCTATCAGGCGAGCCAGCGTGGGGTTCACCGATGGAGTGGTGTCTGGCCGATGGTGTCATTGGCTTGGTGTTTGGTATCGGGTGGACTATGTTTGGTTTTGTTGATGAGATGTTCATCGACGTATGTGGAATGGCCATCGGTGAGATTATTGAGGTCAGTGGGAGCTTTCTTTGGTGTGTCGATGGTCTATGTCTTGGCGACAAGGGATTATGAAGTGGTCTTCGGCATGACCTGTGTTGTCGGTAGGAGAATTAGTTGTTGAGCTGATAGTGGAGGTTTCACCGATGAGGGTGTTTTGGTGGCCATCGGGGAGAGTTGGTCTATCGGCCAAGGAAGCTTTTGGGCTGGCCGATAGACTATGTCTGGCTGACAGAGGCTTGCGGAGGTGTTGTCGGTGAGACGATTGAGGTCGGCCAGAGGATTTTTGGATGCTCCGATGGAGGGAGTCACACTGACGGGGGTGCAGAGTGTAGTTTGTGGTCATCGGCCAGACTATTGATGTCGGGATGAGTTTTGTGGAGTTGGCCAATGGTTCTTCTCTGGCCGATATGAAAGTTGTAGGCTTGCAGAGGTGTCATCGGTGAGACTTGATAGATCAGCAGGGGGATTTGGGAGTTGGCCAATGGCCTGAGTTGGCCGATGGGCTTTGGGCGAAGGAGCGTGTGTCAAGCACAGCAAAACGCTCGACACTTAGTACGCATGTGACTATGTTTTTAAAGTGATAGAGGGCTCTCTGCGCTGTGCATGTGGGATTATTTTCCTACATATTTTGAACCTACGGTGAAGTGCGTTTTGGCGGGAGGCTTTCGTTTGAAAGTTGTGATGGTTTTCTTGGTGGCTGCGGGTGGTTGAGCCATCAATGGCGACAGTGCAGGGGTATGGGCAACGGTACAAGCGATTAAGATGCTTGATCGTGGATGAAGACTTTCAGATGGCGGCGCAAAGCTCGAGATCCCCCCTGTCTGTCGCATTTAATCTGCGAAGGCCATTTTCAAATGGAAGGAATGTATCTGGCAAATTTTTGACTTCTGGCCATGTAATTAATTACTGAATGTACATGGTTCTGTATATAATGGTTTGGCTATGTTACTTTTGAGAGGTTGGAGGTTTTTTGGGCTTTCGGCTCTGACTCTGAACATAAGGTGTTCACATTTTGAAAGGCATTTTTTGCTACAGACTTGGTCCTTAGTCTGGTGTACTAATCTATCTTGGATTGTAAATGATGATTTTCTCTGTGATGACCTTCTATGCAGATTGATTTTAAATTAAAAACACCTGTGTGTGTATTGCTTCTAATTGTCTCCTATATGTCATTTGTTTTCCTTTCAAACAAGGTTGTCAAGGACTTCCAAGTTTTTTAGTGTATGCATACTGTGTGTCTAATTTATTGTGTCTGCTCAAGGAGTGGTTAAATAGGCTTTTGATTAGATACAAAAGGAAATAGATTGCATCATAGGATTTGTTAAGCATGATCATTAATGATACTCTTTCTTGGACATGTTGTTGTCAGGTAGTAGCATTATTCTCAGGTCCTCTGGATATGAATTTATGTTGTCATGGGGAGACATTTATAGTCTTAGATATGACTTTGCTACCCAGATAAGGCACTGGTTTGGGAATTTGTCTGTTCAATGGGTCTAGGAAAGTCCAATTACTCCAAACACCATTTCAAACCATCTCATCCTTCCATCTGTTAGTTGTAGGATTAGGAGTAGGAAACCCTTGCATGCTCTCATCCCTAACTAGACATTATGTCCAAGAATGTTGCCAACCTTGTGATTTGTTATACAAATCTTGGTCCTTACATGAGAGTATTCTGCCTATTGCTATCAAGTTAAATCCTTCTGTCATTGAGCTAGTCAAGGTTATACCTTTATCAAATAGGGACACCCCCCTTGGTGCGGTAGAACCAGAAGTGAAGGGGAGGAGCTCATGTAACCTCTTGTATTCAGTTGGCTGAATCTGCCTGTACATTAGAACTGGCAACCCCTAATGCTGATTCAGAAGAAAAACCAACAAAATGGCAACTCTGCTGGGGATGGTGATTTGAAAATTGTTATTTTTGTCCTCCCTGGTGAAATATCTGTGTGCCCATCCGAGTCACCAACAAAATGGCGACTCTGCTGGGCATGTTGATGTAAAGTGATATCCTGCAGTCTTTGGTGAAGTTTTGCTCTGCTGGTGGAATGAACTCAGAAACATATTTGATGAGCTTTCAGCTGCTGTAAATTTTGTCCTCTCTAGAGAGGTGGCAACTCTGCAAAAGATCTAACTGCACATGAAAAGTTGATGTGTGTTGTGATGAAAATGTGCTATTCAGACTTCAACATTTGTATGAGAAAAGGCACCTTGTTCCTTCCCCTTTATATTTGTTGTTTTACTGCATAAGTTAGATGCCAAGGGAAGCCTTAGGTCTTAGGCAGACAAAGGATGTCTAAGAGTAAAATTTTTATGAATCCAAGTATAAATTATCCCATACTCAGCAGTGAAATGTTGGATAAAAGAATAGAAGAGATAAGAAATAGGTTGATATTCTTAGAGGCTGAGCAGGCCCAGTTAAAAAACAATAACCATGTTGTGTCTGCCAGTCAGAAAGCTAAACCTCCTGCCACCCCTTTTGATCCTTTGTATGACCAATTAGATTTGTCATGGGTTGACTATAAAGTAGAAACTATGCCTACTAGGATATACTGTCAGATGCCCAGATTTAGTGGTCACAGTGTATGTGATGGGAATGCACATATCCAAAATTTTCATGAGTTCATGGGAAAGCATTCATTCAGAGATGAGGATATGTGGATGAGGTTTTTTGTTAGGTCCTTTGATGCAAAAGCAAAAGACTGGTATTTGAGCTTTTCAAAAGGATCCTTTGCCTGTTGGGATGAGCTTGCTGACTATTTCAAGGAAGAATTTGCAAAAGAACCGGCTGATCTTGTTGCAGAATTGATGAGAATCAGAAAACAAGATGAAGAACCATGTGTTGTTTTCAGTCGTAGGTTTGCAGTAGCCTTTTCACAGATCCCAGAAGTCTTCAGACCTGATATTTTAGCCTATGTTGGCATATATTTTGAGGCTTTTGAGGAGGGCTCTAGTGCATTACTGAGGGATTTCAAGGTATGCCGATGGCATACAAGTTCATAGAAAATATAGAAAAAATTAGAAATGAGAACCTGCTGAAATCCCTATCTCTAGGCCTTGGTGTGAGAAATGGTTGTGAAGCTACAAATGACCAAATAATTAGGGCATCTTGTGCAGATAAAAATGAAAATGAAAGCATAGAGGTTGAGACTGTTCTATTTGAACATAATGCTGACAATACTGCTCAACTGGATTGTTCACCAGTTGAGGATGCCAGCGAAAGGACTAGTGAGGATTCCCATTGCAATGATGAGGCATATGACCATGAAAACAATAACGAGGTTGTGGAAAGCAATGAGCAACTTATGGAATGGACCTGTGGAGACAATTGTGAGTATTGTACTCAAGACAGAGAAGATATAAGCAAACAGAGAAGCAGTCCTATGTGTGACCCATTAACTTCTTTTCAAACACATGGGGATCATGAAGAGCAGTCAGAAATTGAAACAAGTGCTAGTGCAAAGCATGATTATTTTTCATTTGATGGTTGTTTTGCTTATGACACACAGGTTGATACTCCTCCACAAAGGGAATCCATTGGTGATGAAGATAAGTGCTCTGCTGCCCATGAACAAATGGCATATTATGATCAAGCTTATGTACCTGGATCACCCATTTTTGACACATATGACGATGAAAATCTATTTGAGTATGGTGAAGGCTTGAGCACTATTTTTGACTTGGATTCTGTTTCTCATCCTGATGAAAGAGGAAACAATATACATCAGGTAAGTGACTGTGAAAATGTGCCTGATTTGAAAGAGATGCCAAAGCCTGATCTTTTCCAGTTTGGTGCTGCTATTGGTTGTGTACATGATGTGCACAATTGTGAATTTGAAAGCTTTTCTTTTGAGAAGCCAGCATATGAAATGAGCTCTGATCTTCCTAGCTGCATGGTGGACTTTGAGTGTTTTCAGTTTTCAGTCCAGCTAGGAGATCATTTTGCAATGCATAATGCTGATACAAATGATAACATGTGTTATATTCCATTTGAGTATGCATTGCTTGATACATTCTGCATCCATTTGTTGCTTGATGCTGAGGGTTGTTTGCATAAGGTTGACAATGACAAAATAAATCAGAAAGTTGAATGTGCAGATGACCAGGTTTGTTTATGGTCAGATCATGGCAGTACTCTCAGGCTTGACCCAGTGTATGCAGATGAGAACAAGGTGTTTGACAAGGGGAAGTATTGGATTTCCCTTTCTTGGTGGCCTTAGGTCATCAAGAGTGCTTGGTGATGCAGATCATTGTAACTTCATGACTTTGTGCCCAATGGATAGGGGATTGGTCTGCATCCCAGAGTTCTGTGGTTCTTGCCATGCCTGCAAGAGGCATGCATCCTCAGACAGAACCACTGTTGGTGCCTGAATTCACTGTGAAATTTTAAGCATTTTTCATGCAGCACCTTCCCTAAAATCCAAAAAATTTTAAGTATTGGGGCCCCTTAGCATTCTTTAGCATCTGCATCATAGTTCTTGAGGTGGTGATCTTCATGTTTTCTCCATTGGAATGAGTTTGTATATGTCTTGGCAATCATGATTGGTACCAATGGTGTGTTTTCTTCTATCGCTGTGACATGGGCCATCGAATGGACGGAGGAGTGTTTGGCCGACGGTGTTGGTCTGGCCAATGGGGATGTGAGATGTGCCATCGGCATGACATAGACTGTCGGGTGAACGGTAGATGTTGGACCGACAGTGGGAGGTTTGGCTGATGGGAGCGAGGAGTTTGGCCATTGGGTTGACTTCGTGTTTGGTCTCGCCGAGGGAAGTGCTATCGCCATGACTTTGGCTATCGGGCGAGCTGGCGTGGGGTTCACCGATGGAGTGGTGTCTGGCCGATGGTGTCATTGGCTTGGTGTTTGGTATCGGGTGGACTGTGTTTGGTTTTGCCGATGAGATGTTCATTGGCGTATGTGGAATGGCCATCGGCAAGATTATTGAGGTCAGTGGGAGCTTTCATTGCTATGCCGATGGTCTATGTCTTGGCGACAAGGGATTATGAAGTGGTCTTTGGCATGACCTGTGTTGTCGGTAGGAGAATTAGTTGTTGAGCCGATAGTGGAGGTTTCACCGATGAGGGTGTTTTGGTGGCCATCAGGGAGAGTTGGTCTATCAGCCAAGGAAGCTTTTGGGCTGGCCGATAGACTATGTCTGGCCGACAGAGGCTTGCGGAGGTGTCGTTGATGAGACGATTGAGGTCAGCCAGAGGATTTTTGGATGCTCTGATGGAGGGAGTCACGCCGACGGGGGTGCAGAGTGTAGTTTGTGGTCATCGGCTAGACTATTGACGTTGGGATGAGTTTTGTGGAGTTGGCCGATGGTTCTTCTCTGGCCGATATGGAAGTTGTAGGCTTGCGGATGTGTCGTCAGCGAGACTTGATAGATCGGCAGGGGGATTTGGGAGTTGGCTGATGGGTTTTGGACGAAGGAGCGTTTGTCGAGCGCGGCAAAACGCTCGACACTTAGTACGCATGTGACTATGTTTTTAAAGTGATAGAGGACTCTCTGCACTGTGCATGTGGGATTATTTTCCTACATATTTTGAACCTATGGTGAAGTGCGTTTTGGTGGGAGGCTTCCGTTTGAAAGTTGCGATGGTTTTCTCGGTGGCCGCGGGTGGTTGAGCCATCAATGGCGACAGTACAGGGGTATGGGCGATGGTACAAGTGATTAAGATGCCTGATCCTGGATGAAGACTTTCAGATGGTGGCGCAAAGCTCGAGATCCCCCCTGTTTGTCGCATTTAATCTGTGAAGGCCATTTTCAAATGGAAGGAATGTATCTGGTGAATTTTTGACTTCTGGCCATGTAATTAATTACTAAATGTACATGATTCTGTATATAATGGTCTGGCTATGTTACTTTTGAGAGGTTGGAGGTTTTTTTGCCTTTCAGCTCTGACTCTGAACATAAGGTGTTCACATTTTGAAAGGCATTTTTTGCTACAGACTCGGTCCTTAGTCTAGTGTACTAATCTATCTTGGATTGTAAATGATGATTTTCTCTGTGATGACCTTCTATGCAGATTGATTTTAAATGAAAAACACATGTGTGTGTATTGTTTCTGATTGTCTCCTGTATGTCATTTGCTTTCCTTTCGAACAAGGTTGTCAAGGACTTCCAAGTTTTTCAGTGTATGCATACTGTGTGTCTAATTTATTGCGTCTGCTCAAGGAGTGGTTAAATAGGCTTTTTATCAGATACAAAGGGAAATAGATTGCATCATAGGATCTCTTAAGCATGATCATTAATGATACTCTTTCTTGGACATGTTGTTGTCAAGCAGTAGCATTATTCTCAGGTCCTCTGGATATGAATTTATGTTGTCATGGGGAGACATTTACAGTCTTAGATATGACTCTGCTGCCCAGATAAGGCACTGGTTTGGGAATTTGTCTATTCAATGGGTCTAGGAAAGTCCCATTACTCCAAACATCATTTCAAACCATCTCATCCTTCCATCTGTTAGTTGTAGGATTAGGAGTAGGAAACCCTTGCATGCTCTCATCCCTAACCAGACATTATGTCCAAGAATGTTGCCAACCTTGTGATTTGTTATACAAATCTTGGTCCTTACATGAGAGTATTCTGCCTGTTGCTGTCAAGTTAAATCCTTCTGTCATTGTGCTAGTCAAGGTTATACCTTTATCAAATAGGGACACCACCCTTGGTGTGGCAGAACTAGAAGTGAAGGGGAGGAGCTCACGCAACCTTTTGTATTCAGTTGGCTGAATCTACCTGTGCATTAGAACTGGCAACCCCTAATGCTAATTCAGAAGAAAAACCAACATAAGGAATACCCTATCTCCCACTGAGAAGCTCCGATCTATCCTCTTAGCATTGGCATACTTCTTCTGCCTGTCTTATGCCTCCTGCAACCTCTGTCTAATCACTATGACCTGCTGCTCCATATCTTGAACTAGCTTTGGACCAATGGCGACTCTGTCCTCAATCTGATCCCAACTCAATGGTGTCCTGCATGGTCTGCCATATAAATCCTGAAAGGGAGACATACCTAATGAGCTGTGATGCCCATTATTGTAGGCAAACTCAACTAGATAAAGATACTCCTCCCATCTAGACTGATGGTCCATAACATACATCCGAAGCATGTCCTCCAATACTTGATTCACCCGCTCTATCTGTCCATCTATCTCAGGATGATAAGCGGAGCTAAAATTGAGCTGAGTGCCCAATGCTTGCTGTAAGGCTCTCCAAAAAGCTGAAGTGAACACTGGATCTCTATTTGAGATGATGCGATGGGGTACCCCATGTAGTCTCACAATGTCATCAAAGAATACCCTCGCCACAGCTAGCGCATTGTACGTCGTGCGCATAGGAGAAAAATGAGCCACCTTGGTCAACTTGTCGACTGTCACCATGATGGCATCATGGCGACGCGAAGACATAGGAAGACCAACAATAAAATCTATGGAAATGGTGTTTGATTTCCACTTAGGTATATCATGTGGGTATAGGAGACCCGCTGGATGCTGATGCTCAGCCTTGACCCTCTCGCACTCAAGGCAATGAGCAACAAACTCTGCTATATCTCATCTCATACCTACCCAATAGTACAGGTGTCGAAGATCGGCATGCATCTTCTTCACCCCTGGATGTGCTGCATATGGTGCCCTATGAGCCTCTGATAACACCATAATACGCAGGTCACCTATGTGGGGTACATAGATGCACTGACGATGATGAAGTAAACCATCTGTGTCAAGTGTATACCCTGCAAACTTGCCCACCAGGGCCCTCTATGAACTAATCTCCTGCTGCACCTCTAGATACCATCTATCCTCTGGCAGATGCTGTAAAATGTGATCCCTCAAGTCCACTCGCAAAGTCAAGGTCAAGAGCTCATGGCACCTCTGACTCAATGCTTCAGCAACCATGTTCTCCTTCCCTTTGATGTAGTGGACATCAAAGTCATACTCGCATAGGAACTCCATCCAACGACGCTGACGGGCATTTAGATTTAGCTGAGTAAAGATATACTGGAGTCTATGATGATCAGAATGGAGCTCAAAGTGACGACCCAACAAGAAATATCTCCACGAACTAGAGCATGAACCACTACTGCTAACTCCAAATCATGCGTGGGGTAGTTCAGCTCATGGGTCTTGAGTTTTCGCGACTCATACACGATCACTCTGCCACCCTGCATAAGTACAGCTCCCAATCCCTCAAGTGATGCATCCGTGCAAACCATGAAATCTGCTGTAGGATCAGGAACTGCTAAAATAGGGGCATTGATAAGACACTCCTTGAGGACCCCGAAGGCCCTCTCACACTGCTCAGTCCAAAGAAAGCTCCTCCCTTTCCACTGAAGGGAAGTGATGGGGTGCACAATCTGAGAAAAGCCCTCAACAAAACGACAGTAATAACCAGCCAACCCCATGAAACTCCTAACCTCCATCACACTAGTGGGTGCTGGCCAATCCTTGATAGCTCTGATCTTTGATGGATCTACTAAGATTTCATCGCTGGAAAGGATATCTCCTAGATACTGAACCTCTGACCTGACAAATGCACACTTCGCCAAATTCCCATAAAGTTTCTACTCTCGCAAACACTGTAGGACCTGACGAAGGTGCTCCTCATGCTCCTCCTCAGTTTGTGAGTAGATCAAAATGTCATCGAGGAAAATGATCACGAACTGATCAAGATAGGTACAGAACACCCCATTCATGAGACTCATGAACACTGCAGGGGCATTCGTCAAGCTGAAGGGAACCACTATGAACTCATAGTGTCCATAACGAGTCCGGAAAGTGGTCTTATGGATATCTGCCTCTGTGATGCGTAACTAATGATACCTAGACTTCAGGTCTATCTTAGAGAACACCCTAGCTCCCTACTTCTGGTCGAAAAGATCATCAATCCTGGGTAGAGGATAACGGTTCTTCACCATCACCTTATTTAACTACCTGTAATCCATAAACAAAAAGACCCATCCTTCTTCTTCACGAAGATGACAGGAGCACCCCAAGGTGAAATGCTCGGTCGGATGTGCCCCTTCTCTAGCAAGTCCTCCAACTATAGCTTGAGCTTCGTGAGCTCATGTGTGGTAATCCTGTAGGGTGCACGAGACACTGGCTCGGCACCCGGCACTAAGTCTATGTGAAATTCTACCTCACGTTGGGGAGGCATCCCCGGTAACACTACTGGGAAAACATCGGCAAACTCTCTGAGGATGGGATGATCATCCAAAGATGCCTCTGGCTCGTCATTTGATCTATCGCTCATTGTGATGGTGAACAACTGAAATCCCTTCTGCATGCAGTGCTTAAGCTGCTGAGTGGATATCATATGCACTGCGGTGGGCTTCTACATGCCCATGATCTCAACTGATGTGTCGTGATTGTCTAAACAGTTGATCACCTTTCAGTGACAATCTAGCTTGGCTTGATGAGCCGCAAGCCAATCCATACATAACACCACATCATAGGATCCTAATGTCACAACTCTAAGGTCACATACTGTAGTGAAGGATCCCAAAGCAATCTCACAATCATGGATAAAGGTATCTACTGTCAGTTTGGCTCCTGAAGCCAACTCAACTACCCACCTATCACCCTGCCTAGAGGCCACCAGCCTGCAATGCTCCACTAACGATGGAGATATAAATGAATCAGTAGCACCAAAGTCAAAGAGAATAGAAATGGGTTTACCCCCAATCATACCTGACATCTCAATCACGGACACCTAAAAATCTACCTGGCGGTTATCTACCGCTGCAAACATACAGTGGGATCTACCCACATCACCCACTGTCTGCTCTGAACCTCCTGCATGGGGCTGGCCCCCTGTTGTATAACCCTGTGGACACTCTCTAGATAGGTGTCCTACTCCACCACAAACATAACAAGGGCCCATAACCTAAACCTGTACAGTCTGGGTCCTACCTAACTGCTGTTGTCTCGATCTGCCAGTAGAACCCTGTGAACCCCTGTAAGACTGCTGTGTCCTCGCGGGTCCCATAGGTGGTCTCTATTGTCTCTGATCCCTGCATGGGCCCTGCTGCTACCAACCCCTATTATGTCCCCCTGTGACCCCTATCGTGTCCTAGCTCTCTACTGCTGCTGTGAGGGTCTAGGAGGTAAAGATGCTAAATTGAATCCTCCTCTGTGGGGTGGCTGTGATGGTCTACAAAAACTCTGATGATGCTACTGTCCCCGATCTTGAAACTGAGGGCAAGAACTCTACCCTCATCCCTGAATCTCCTCAGCGATGTATGCCTTCTCGGCAGCATCACTCAAAGTCTGGGGGTCTGCCATCTGAACAAGCCTTGCTATACTGTGATTAAGCCCTCTGATAAACTTGTGCACTAGGAGTTTCTCATCATGGAGATACTCTGCATATCTAGATAGCTCTGTAAACCTAGCCTCATACTAAGCCACTGTAAGTCCTCTCTGCTGGAGGTCATGGAACTCATCTAGATGACACTAATTGTAGTGGTCTGATAAATAGCATGCATTGAAGTGCTCAATGAAGGTCTCCCATGTGAAGGTGTCCAAAGATAGGTGGTCCTTGCACTCCTCAGTGCGCCACCAGGTAGTTGCTGCATCTTGCAACAAGTGTACTACTACACGGGCCTTAGTGTTGCCCTCGTAAGGATGCAACGCGAAGCACCTATCTAAACTGATCAGCCAGGCCTCTGCCTTAGCTCCCTCTGTGGTCCCAATGAATGTAGGAGGGTTCAACCTTAATATGTCCCAGATGGGATCTCCTCTATCTCTGTGCCCCCGGATAGGCTCATCTACATGATAATCATAAGACCTGTGACCCATGTGCTCTACACGCACTATCTTGTCCTATCTAGCCTGATGTGTGGGACTCCTGCTATGGGCCCTGTTGGCTGAACCAACCTCCTCTGTATCTGGTAGCTTGACGTAAGGCTCCTCACATGGTGCCCCTCGCGGCTCTACGCGGGGCTCCTCTCGCGGATCCTCGCGGGGCTCGACACGTGGCTCTGCTACTGCAGATGAGAGCCTATCTAAAATTACCTGCAAGGCCTGTAAAATCTGTGGTCCCATATCTGGTGGGGCCGGTGGTGCCTGTGGTGCCTGAGGAACTGGCTGTGGCTGTAGGAGTGGCTAAACCTATGGATCTCGCTACACCTGTGGCTCTGGCTGTGCCAGTGGATCTGGCTGACCCAGTCCCACAGTTGATTAATCAGTGCATACCTCTATGGGTGGAGTGCGGTGGGTCTGCGCTCACCGAACTTGTTTGGGAGGCATCCTACAAAATGAGGTAGCCACAAGTCAATCATAGTTGCAGAAACAGTAATGTGCCTAAAACAAGCCCAGTGTTTTAAAAACATAGGCTCTGATACCAAATGTCATGCCTGCATCTCCCATGTGGTCATGACACACAAACACGCGTGTCATGCCCACCTTCGCCATGTGGTCATGACATGAACCGCAAATTTTTTTTCTCCCTATCCCTAAAAACCACCTCGCACGCGCTTGCGTGCTCGATGGCAATATGCATGAGATGGTAACGTGACAACATATTTGATGATGAAGGTCACCTAGGGGGTATACGACATGAAGTGTTTCACTTTCAGGGTTAGACTGTTTTAAATCAAAACCCTAGTTTCCTAGGTGAGAAGGTGATTTTTGGTAGGTTCGAAAACAAACCCTAACTCAGAATTAAAAAGAAATCGAAATAATAAATAAGAAATAATGGCATGATGGATGCATGATAAAGTGGAGTGATTAAATGGAAGTCGTAAAA
Source organism: Cunninghamia lanceolata (assembly GCA_027924645.1). Taxonomy (NCBI): domain Eukaryota; kingdom Viridiplantae; phylum Streptophyta; class Pinopsida; order Cupressales; family Cupressaceae; genus Cunninghamia; species Cunninghamia lanceolata. The sequence goes on along the minus strand of BSBN01000112.1, from coordinate 14,142,144 downwards.
AAAAACCATAAAAATAAAACCTTAAAATCTGGGAAAAATTTGACAGCATAACGTGTTTTCAACATTGGGAATAAATAGTTTAAAAGGAATTTCCCAAGAAATAATTGATGCAAAAAAAATAATAATAAAGCTTAAAATAAATTTAATAAAATTCCAAAGGTCAACTAGAATTTACCACTCATCAGAATATAAAAATTCAAAATTAATTAAATGACCAAAACAAAATTTAACATCTAAGTCCAGTAATAAATATAATTGCAACAATTATATTTATTAAGTAACTTGAGTCCAAAACTCAAAGGGAAAAAAAAAATAAATAAATAAATAAACAAATAAATAAAATAAAATCAAATCAAATCAAGCATCTCTCCCCAAGGAATAATAATAAAAATTTTGATAATTGAGTCATTTAATAAATATACTTGCAACATTTATATTTATTAAATCACTTAAGTTAAAGTTATTTAAATCATCCCCTAAAAATTAAATTGAATAAATTAAAAATCAAATAAAATAAAAGATTTCCCAAAAACTTTAAATTAAAATACTAGATAATAAAAAAATAAAACCCAAAATAAATAACTTGCCAAAAGGGTTAAATAAACCTAATAAAACAAATCCCATTCCCATAAAATAAATTTCACATGGGAATAAAATCCAACCCCTCAACAAAAAAAAAACAAAAAAACAAAAAGGAATTTAAAACTCATGGGAAAGCAAAAATAAGTTTTAAAAAAATGTAAAAAGCAAAAGAGAGGGAAGTTTAAAACTCCCGTGCACATAAAAAAGAATAAATAAAAATAAAAATTAATAAATCCCCACTCAACTTGCAACCCTAGATTCTCTAATATTTTATTACTTTCCTTATGAAAGGCATTAACCCTAACATCTCTCCCATTTTTTTCTTCTTTTCTTTTCTTTTTTTTTTGTTGCCTCCATTTGCTTTGTTTTCTTCTTTGTTTTGTAGGTTGGGTTGCTTCTTCAATGGCTGCGATGGATCTTTTCATAGGGGTGTATACCTTCTATATATACCCATAGGGTTCTTTTTTTTTGTTAGATGTGTGTGTGTGTGTGTGTGTGTGTGTGTGTGTGTGTGTATTTAAATAAATATATACTTTTAGCAAACAAAAACTAAAACTAGATATTCTTTTGTTTGAACAGAGGTATGTATTTTGTGTATATATCATGGGGTTTGTCTCTTCTTTTGTTTCTTCATTTTGTATCCTCTATTGTTTCATTTCTTTTATTTTGCAGGTTTCTTCATAGGGCAACCATGGAGGTTTTGGAACAGAGGGTATACACAGTGGTATACCCTCTTTGTTAAATTTTCTCCTTCTCTTCTCATTTTATTTTCTTCCTTTTATTATTACTCTCTCTTTGCAGGTGGGCCTACCTCTTCAATGGCTTGACAACCATGAAAATACTTCTTTTTTTTTTTTTATTACAGAAACTAAAAAAAAACAGTCTGCTCACAAATTTTGACCTTTTTTTTTAAAAAAATAGTAGTTTAAAAATGTATAACACAGGTGTAGCATATATTTTAATGTATATATATACAAGCATATATATATACTCAGTTCACATCTGCCAGTAGTAAAAAATAATGTAAAACTGTAAACTCACATTCCACTACTAATGCTCATTTAATTGTGGATATATTATATGCATGTATATATACATATACATATATATATATATATATATTTAAGTGAATATATTGTATATATATATATCCATCAATAGTTATTTTAGTATTCTATTCTCTATCTTAATATATGCACAATAAAATCAACTAAAAATAGAAAAAAACATAGAATCACAGAACTATATGGGTTTGTTTGAAACAATAAAAGGGAATACACAGAAATGCATTAATTTCCTTTTTTCACCACATTAGGGTAGAAGATACATCCTGTTCTAACTTTATTTTCCTTCAGCATCAACTAATACAAGAGGGCTCTCATCACAACTAACTTAATAAATCCCAAATTTTCCTCTATCTGCTATAATGTAGTCCATCTAACTACACACATACACATTTTTTTTTTTGAAAGAATCAAGACAGCAAAATACTTATATTTACTTTCACTTGCATTGCACAAATACAAATCCCTTTTTGAGAACATCAACATTTACTAAAATTACAAATAAAATGTTTTCCCATACAACATAATAGACTAAGGAAATATTTACATTTCATTATTTACTACAGCCATTTATGAAATAAATTCTCAAGCAACCAAACAGAAAACTAAGTTTAAACTTTCTCATTTCTTGCTTTGCAAACTCAAGGATTTATCTAACTCACTCTTACATTTTTTTTTTGTGAGGAGAAATGATAGAAATGTATACAATATCAGCAAGCATTACACAACTCACCAACTTCACATCATAGGAAATAAGGATCTTAAATTAAACTACAAAATGCTTACATTGCAATGTTCTTCATAGGTAAAAATAACAACCTATTACTCAAGCAAGGAACACTTTTCATATAGCAGAAAATTACAGCCATCTCATGGCTAAGATATACACATAGTCTTGTACAAAATGCAATACAATAAGGTCTGTAGGGCCTTGGCTTCAACAACCTTCACAAGGGGACTATCTTTACAACTTCACTCTTTTTCTCCCAACCTGCAACTAAACACAGCAAGGGAATAGCAAGAAAACCAGCCACAAGGAAAAGGACAACTCTCCTCCCTACCGTAGACCCGCAAGTGGGTCACCCCCGAGCTAGGGAGGTAGGGGATTTCACACAGGTGTACCAAACCACAATAGAATTCAAACACAACTAAACACAAAACAGATACACCCCATGGGATTAACACATTACTCAACTCATGAAAATGAGTTTGGTGAGGGTAGGGAATAGACCTCTCAACTTAAAGGGGCTCCCAATGATAAAGAAGATCTCAACACATGGCCTCAAGCCAAAATCCCTGAACACCACAATCCACAAGAATCTCACACCAATTTACTTGGCACTCTTGCCATACAGATAACTCCTCCTCAAATGATAATAGGCCCTCAAGGCATAAACACATAAACACAAACTGTGGGAGAGCCCCCAAGGATTGTTCCTCTCCCCTACCCCTACAAGTTGAGCATTTCCTCCATTGGAGGTGCTCTCACCATGACAACCAACCAAACATAATGCAAATGAAAGCATCACAATGTAAACAAACTTACAATCAAAATTCAAACATGGAACATCATATAGCAAAGTAAAAAAAACAAGATAAGAGGCCTACCTTCAAGACCTTGGTAATGGAAGTGGAATTGGTGAAGAGCCCCAAGCCTTCCCAAGCCTTCCAACCTTTTAGATTTTCTCCACAACCTTCTCTAACTCCTCCCAACTAGTAAGGAAATCTAAATTTGCAAGAAGTCTCTAAAGAAGCAAGGAAAAGAATAAGATGGAAGAACCCCCACTCCTCTACAAGAGGATCTATTATAGGCCATCTACTTGGCCTTGAGGGAATGAGAAGGTGACATTTGTCACCATCTCTTCCCTCCTCCTAAGCCACTTGTGACAGTGAGAAGGTAAGAGGATGACAAATGTCCTCCTCTCCCTCCTCCTCCATCTCCACCTCATCCACTTGTGCTTCCACACAAGTGGGAGGGGGACAAGTGGTGAGTTGGATTCCCACTCACACCTCAAGAAGACAATGGCCTTGAGTGGTGCTCCCACTCACTTGGGAGTTTGGGAGGACTCTTGGAGACCTCCGTAGTCCTCCTTGGGAATGCTTCCCAAAACATAGGGATGGGAGATGGGTTCTTGCCAAGGCAAGGCCCATCCCTCATCTTCCCTCCTTTCTATTTTTGTCACTTTGACTCAACCATGGTTTAGGGTGACCTAAGGTGAGTCAAAACTAGGGTTAGGTGGTCCAAGTTGACCCTAGACTCATGGTTGACCACCTAGGGTAACTTTTGGGACCCTAGGGGTCATGAAAGGGGTCAAAAATCCACATATAAATGGCCCAAACAAAATAATAAAAATGCTAATTGACATAAATAATTAAAATTTTACAACACATAATATTAATCAAAATAAGAAGGAGAGGGCGTACTAAGGCTTAAAAATAATTAAAATTTAAACCAAGCACAATAAATCATTATGCAATTTCACACGTGATCCTTATCTCTCTTGGGAATGGATCAGCTTAACCAGGAATAACATGGTGTGAATCCTACCTTCGATTCCCCTGGCTAGGGAAGTGAAATCTACACATCTCGATCAAGTGTCAGTCCTGTCAGAAAGTGATAGCCGAAGCAACTGAAATAAAATCCACACAATTGAAATAAACATCAATTACATAACTACAAATTAAATTGCATTATCAAATCATATGTCAATTAATCCATCCATAAACAATCTAGAATCTCATAACAAAATAACATCTAATATATATGTCCCATACGTCAAACCTCAACATATCATCCAAAATGACCAAATCAAATCACATATATCAAATTAGTGAGATACAACATCAAGTCTGCATAATGAAACATAGTCACAATTGGATAGCACAATGATCAAAATATGGGAGGTAAAATAGTCGGCCTCACATAGATCATAGCTTTCCTAGACAAAACATATAGCTTTGATGAACTATACTTTGAGGGGAGTGATTCTCTGCCTCAAGAAAATGTTTCCGAAGTAAACTTAGAGATTGGTGAGGAGTTTCTTCAATTGAGAGGAAACAAAATTCTGAAAGGTTTAGTTTCCCTTTAGAAGCTATTTGATAACCATGATCATTATATCAAACAAAACCAACAACTTGGTTCAAGTTCGTCAATGGAATTTGAACAAGTGAACCTAAACATAGAAGTGGATCCTAAGATGGTTAATATTGGGAAATGTTGCACTGATGATGAAAAGTTCAAGTTCACAACACTTCTACGCCATTATATCGATGTGCTTTCATATTCATATGATGACTTGAAGTCCATTAGACCACAAGAGATCCAACATGAGATTCCTCTCAAGGTGAGATCATTTCCTCACAAGCAGAAGCAAAGGTAGTACAATCCAAAAATATTAGGTATAATCCTTACTAAAATTCAAAAAATGTTGAATGTTAGGATAATATTTCTGATTCATCATTCTACTTGGATCACAAATATTGTTCCTATAAGGAAGAAGAATGAAGAAATCTGTATTTGTGTAGATTTTAGAAATCTAAATCAATCTTCTTTGAAAGATAACTACCCTTTTCCCATAATGGATCAAGTGTTACAAACTATATCTACTTCAAAGATGCTGTCTATGTTGGATGGCTTTTCAGGCTATGATCAAGTAGACGTTAGTGAAGTGGATCAATACAACATCGCTTTCACAACTCCATGGGGCACATTTGCATACCACACGATGCTATTTGGATTGATCAATGCTGGTATTACTGATGAAGGGGGTAAATCATAAAACACATAATAATAGAAATTGCACACAGAAAATAGAATGATATTTTATTAATATGGGAAAAACATTATAGTATAGAAGCTCAAATACAATCAGAGGATGAATCCCCTATAGGCTGCAACATATTACAGCTCCCCCTCTCAAAACTCTGGAATCTTCAGCCTTCTGTAATCCCCAAATCAACTAGGGTTTCAAATTTCTTGCCTTTCTTGACTCTACACCTTCCCCCTTAACTCTACTACCCTAAGGGTTCCCAAAAATGGTTATATATAGACCTTTTGGTGACCACCAGCTTAATTTCAAAATTGCATCTCCCTCCAAAAATAGGTCAACTTCACGGGGCCATAACTTTCGATCCAACTGTTGGATTTTCACCTTTCTGACATAATTGACCATGCTAGGAAAACTAAAATCCATATGTCTGAGGTAGAATATTTGCAAGTTAACCATGATCAATTTGAAAGGTTAGCCAAATTTATTAAGAATAAGACTATCTCTATATGGCAGGATACTTCTAAAACTACTCATGACTCCTCAAAGAATAGGTCTTCCCAAAACAACCTAGTTACCACTCCTATCGCTCTAGGGAAAACTGAACCCTTTTATGTTTCTTTGTTAGATAATGGTCATAAATTAAGTAATTGTATCATAGACTCGGGAGCTTCTGACAATGTCATGCCTACCAAGGTGGCGGATGCTCTCAGACTAAGTCTGACAAAAAACTTTGGAAGGTGTTTTTCAATGGAAAATAAACAAGTGCCTTTGTTGAGCCAGATTAACTATGCACAATTTGCATTTGCAGCTTTTCCAGAGAAGAGAATAAAGATGATTGTTCTAGTTGCAGATGTCCCAGCTTCATATGGTATTTTACTAGGATACTTTTACAAGGATGTAGGAGGAGAGCTCAACATGGATTTATCCAAGGAAAGGATACCTGTCAATGGTGTCATGCAGAAATTGCTTCTTGAAAAGGAAGCAAAATATATTGTCATTCAATTTGAAGACCCAAAATATAAAATTTATTTGAATCTTCAGGATTGTGTAATTATTTCCTAACTATAGAATATACTTCTAGATCGTCAGATCACAATTCTGATGAAAGTATGGTGATGGGGGATTCTTCTTCTTCTACGAAGAGTCTGCTGATCACATAGATGTTAAACCAGAAAGTTCAAATGATATTTCGACTCTAGAGTTTGATGGTAGTTATTCTTCTACAGGGTTTGGAGCTAGAGTGGTCCTAATATCTCCTCAGGGGGATATTTTTCCCTTTTCGTATAAACTATAGTTTGATAATACCAATAATACCACTGAGTATGAGTCTTTGTTACTCGGGATGGAAGTGGCTTGTACAAAGGGAATCAAAAATCTTCATACACAAGGTGATGCAGATCTAATTGTTTGCTAGGTAAGAAATCTATACCAGACAAAAAATGAAAGGCTAAAACATTACTGGAATCAGGTATAGGAGTGCATTGATAAGTTTGATGCTTTTGACATTTCTTCTACGCCTAAAGAATACAATGACAGGGGAGATTCATTGGATGTATCAACTACTCTGATGGTCCTGCTTAAAGTTTTTAAGGGTGATAAGTATACCATTGAATTGGTCTTCAGACCAAGTGTACCTAATAATGCTAACCATTGGCAAGTTCTTAATGGTGATAATTAGATCATAGCTTTCCTAGAGAAAATAGATAGCTTTGATGAACTATACTTTGAGGGGAGTGATTCTCCGCCTCGAGAAAACATTTTTGAAGTAAACTTAGAGATTGGTGAGGAGTTTCTTCAATTCAGAGGAAACAAAATTCTGAAAGGTTTAGTTTCCCTTGAGAAGCTATTTGATAAACATGATCATTATATCAAACAAAACCAACAACTTGGTTCAAGTTCGTCAATGGAATTTGAACAAGTGAACCTAAACATAGAAGTGGATCCTAAGATGGTTAATATTGGGAAATGTTGCACTGATGATGAAAAGTTCAAGTTCACAACACTTCTATGCCATTATATCGATGTGCTTTCATATTCATATGATGACTTGAAGTCCATCAGACCACAGGAGATCCAACATGAGATTCCTCTCAAGGTGAGATCATTTCCTCACAAGCAGAAGCAAAGGTAGTACAATCCAAAAATATTAGGTGTAATCCTCACTGAAATTCAAAAAATGTTGAATGCTAGGATAATATTTCTGATTCATCATTCTACTTGGATCACAAATATTGTTCCTATAAGGAAGAAGAATGAAGAAATCCGTATTTGTGTAGATTTTAGAAATCTAAATCAATCTTCTTTGAAAGATAACTACCCTTTTCCCATAATGGATCAAGTGTTACAAACTGTAACTAGTTCAAAGATGCTGTCTATGTTGGATGGCTTTTCGGGCTATGATCAAGTAGACGTTAGTGAAGTGGATCAATACAACATTGCTTTCACAACTTCATGGGGCACATTTGCATACTGCACGATACCATTTGGATTGATCAATGCTGGTGTAGATTAGAAATGCAAATAAGGTGAAAATACTTAACAAAATGCAACAAACACAAAGCTATACCTTACAAGGAAAACCAATCCCATCAAGGGAGGAAGGACCCTTTGCACCAAAAACAAGCTCCTTGACAAAGATTACCCTAGACAAATGGATTCTAATTGTAAATGCTATCTAAATTGTGCAACTCACTATCCTAGCTCAAGAGTGATTTTGGCATGGTAACTTTGCATAAACTTGGATGATGAAAATGGCTTGGGAGAGGTTTTATTTATGGACTTTTGGAGGGGATTTTGATCCAAGGGTGGAGATTGATTTGGGAGATCAATGGTGGAGGATAAAAGTGATGTGGAGGGCCTAGATTGAATCTTGAATGAATGGAGGGCTAGGAATAAAAGTGATTCTTTTATTCATTTTGGGAAGAGGGATATTAAATAAGGTTGGGTGAGATGGATTATTTTTGAATAAAAGATTCATATGGGGGAATGGAAATGAATTAAAAATTCATTTGGGGAAGAGGAGAAATAAATGAGGTATGGGGGTGTAAGGAGAAATAAATGTGATGTGGGATGTTTTTAAATAAAAAATTGACTTATGTAGATTTATTTTAATTTTTTATTTGGAGGATGTGGGGAAGGGTGTTAAACAAGGTTTGACCACCCAAATGAAGGGGTTAGAATAAATTAAACAGAGGTTTTATTTAATTAATCCTAGGGCAAGGATGAAGTAGGCTAGGGTAGGCAATTAAATAATAGCTATTTAATTGTCTAGAGTAGGGATAGGTCAATTATAGGCTGAATTAATTAGTTAACATGGTTTTTAACTAATTAATAAGATTTAGAGAAAAGGGGGAAATTAATTTAATAAATATTGCATATTTATTAAATTAATTGGCTAAGGTTTGGACTATTGAATTAATGAAATTAATTCAATTTTGGGGATAAAATGGTGTGAATTTGGAAAGCGAAAGGGGTAATTAATTAAATAAAAATTTAATTAATTGGTTAGAAGTGAAATTGGTGTGTTTCAAGGTTGTCGGGAGTTAGTTTGATGGTAGAAGACATTTTTAGGTGTCTACATTTGCCCCTCTTTGACGTGGCGTCCGAACCTCGGAGGGAAGTGGCGTCATGTCGAAGAAATAGATACCCCAGCTACCGTGAAGGAATAAGATGGATAGGGGATGCCCGCTCGAGAGGTCGGCGGGAAAGTAAAAATTTTCCAGGTGAGCTCTCGAAAGGATATGATGGAAGTGAATGATTGGATAGGGGACAGATAATGGAGATGGTAGGAAGAAAAATGAAGGAAAAAGACTGAGATTTGCACCCTGGATGAAGAAAAAGGGGGTGGAAGGATGACATGGCCCACTATATTAGGAAAAGTGGGCCCTAAGAGTGCCACATTTGTACACTTTTAACTTTAAAGAAGAAAAGACGAAGGAGAGATGGCTGACCGTAACCCCCAGTTCCCGTGACTGTGACACATCTCTAAGCAGTTCTGAGAGTTTGGCCAGTCACCCAACGCTGGACCCTAGGTAGGGCCTAACCCAGACTTGGTAATTTTTTCATTTTATGCACATTTTTTTGGGTTTTCAAGATTTGGGGTTGGAGCGTGTGGCACCAACGGCAAGGAGAATTAGCGCCATCGTCTGGATTGGCGCTATTCTCCAGGGTAGGGGTAGGGCAGTTTTGTCACCATTTAGTAGCCAAATTGGCGCTATTGTCTGGATCAGTGCCATTTGTGAGAAGAAGAAGTTTTGAGCTTCGTAGTGCCAAACTGAGGTTAGGGTAGTGCTATCCTCTGGAATAGCGCTATCATATGAAATGGCACTTTTTGGGGGACTGGCGCAATTAATTTTGATGGTGTCAATAGTTTGTTTGGTGCCATTTTTCAAAATGGCACCAAAGGGAATGCGCAGTAGTGCTATCCTGGGTTTTAGCATGAAAAGGAGTTTGGATTGGCAATATGCTCTGGAATAGCGCAATGGGGTGGAATTTGCGGTGCCATTATGGGAGTGGCGCATAAGGGTGTCTATTTTAGCATTAAGTATGTTGGCTTTTAGACCATAGAAGAAAGGGGGTGATTTAGAAAAAGATAGGTTAATATCTAACCAAAAACTTGTGGATGCAGGATACGCAGCGATTCATTTTGCAGTCACGGGAGCGACAAGTGCCATCCGTGATGGTTCTATTCAATGATCTTGATGATGCTATGTAGGCTCGATTGGCGAGGTTGGGGCTTCTGACGGTGTTTGCGATGCCCGTTCTGCGAGCTCATAGAGCTCTTATGACAACGATGGTGGAGCGGTATCACTTTGAGACCTGTAGTTTTTTATTGCCTACTGGAGAGATTACCATCACACTTGAGGATGTTTACCGCATCCTCAAGTTGCCTATTCAGGGCCGGCATGTTAGATATGACACGAGGAGAGGACAGAGTGCATTAGTCAGGGTGTTTGGTGCGGATCATCTTATTCTCTCTCCGAATGGGAGGGAGATGGACTATGAGGGGACATTGGCTACAGGTGTAGATCCATTTGCCTTATTCCTTTGTGCATTGATCGGAGGCATTGTGATGCCTGACAGGCGAGGCAGGGGTTTTCTGGTTGGCTGGGGGGGATGATAGAGGGGATGGTGACGCATGAGACTATCTATCCATGGGGACCAGCTATGCTAGGGAAATTATATCATGAGATGCATACAGTCGCCTACCTGCATGATAGAGCATTATCTGTTGGAGTCACTCTGCTTCATGTGTGGATTTGGGAGCACATCCCAGTTACCAGGCTGATATGCAGGTACTATTGATGGTAGTTTGAGGCCTTTGTGTTTTTGTATTGGGATGCCAAGTACACATATACTAGGTAGGTGCAGCATTGGAGGAGGATGCTAGATGATGTGATCAGTGTGACCCAGCGAGCATACATTGGTGTAGAGCCATGGCCAGATGATGACCTACATCTCCCTTTTACGTTTCAGTAGCAGTTCTTGATGGGTCGAGGAGACCATATGATAGATATGTATCTACCCTCATGAGTCATGTGACAATTTGGTTTGATACAGGACACTCCACAGTAGATGGTGATATTTGCGCGGACTCCTCGAGATGCGACCTACTGGCCTGCAGCCATACAGCCACAAGTCACCCTAGCAAATTTTGGAGCTCTACGACCAGTGCAGTGGGATTGGAGGAGCACAGTGAGGGATGCAGGGACTACAGCGGCCTATGATATATGGTGGCATATGCATCAGCCTACTCGGTTGATGGATCCAGTAGTGGAGGTAGTAGGTTCAAGGGGCGATGATTCAGATGGTGGAGACGACTCAGATGGGGAGGATCACAGGGCAAAGGGGGAGGAGATTATTGAGGACTACCTCGTGGAGGTTGGGAGGGATGGCTAGCTAATAGATGTACTGGTGGCGGTGGCAATAGGGCATGGGCAGGTGGGGCAACAGGTACCTGCACGACAGACTCCTGTGCAGTAGGTTCCAACATAGCAGGTTCAGATTGGATCAGTACGACAGCCTAGAGGACCTCAGTGGCGTGGGGGGTAGCTGAGGGCAGATGAGGGTGACTTACCTCCACCATAGGTGGGGTAGCGGCAGGTTGGCAGGCATGATGCAGAGGTAGGGACCTCAGGGACAGCTTTGGAGGCTAAGGCTGAGGCTGAGAAGCTTACATCTCATCGGAGGCGACGGGATGAGGGGGAGGAGATGGGGACCCTGAGAGCACAAGTGGCGAGCCTATAGGAGGCACTAGAGGGCCAGGATGCAGAGTTGGTGCAGTTGCGGGGGGCACTGGCCTTATTAGATGGGGCAAATGGACAGGCGGCAGCATTATAGGCATAGTTAGCCTAGGTCTAGGGTGAGGTAGAGGTGTTGACCAGAGAGCGAGATATAGCTCTTGGTAGGGCACAGTAGGTAGAGACTGCATTAGGTAGTCTGCAGGCTTCCAGTGGTGGTCTTGTCCCAGTGTTGGCAGTGATGCAGACATAGTTATCTCAGGCATAGTCACAGTCTTATCAACTGTAGGGATAGTTGAGCTAAGTATAGGGGGAGTTGATAGAGAGTAGCTGGCGGATGGAGTACTACAGGGGCCTGTATAATGTGGTTGTGCCAGCAGCACAGCTAGCACCGAGTTACAGCTAGGTTAGTAGATCAGGGGCATCAAGATCACATATGTCGAGATCTATTCAGTCTGTTCAGCAGATGATGCCCCTCCCTCACATGTGCCCCAGCAGGCTCCATAGGTGTAGGCACAACCACAGCCATAGGCGCTGACACAGCCACAGCCACAGCTACTGACAAGATCACAGCCACGGCCAGGATCAGGGTCTCCCACTCCATCAGAGAGGGGATCCTCTATGTGATAGGCATATCGTGATAGCCCTTAGAGGCATTTTGTATTAGGATATTTTATTTTTTGATGGATATATGATGTGCATTTTTTTGCGGTGAGTTTATAGGATATGATGCATTCTGGTGGTTTATGATGCTATGATTATGATGCTCTATTATGATGGATGCCAATATATTTTATGGTTTTATATGCTATGAATGTGTTATGTTTATGCAATTATGTGTATGATTTTTTTATGGATGCATTATTGATGGATGTATTTGTGATATATGTATGGTGTTGTGATTTTATGGACTATATGATGTATAATGCAACTGAATGTTCAGACTAATAACATTTATTATGAATGCAACAATATGATGTATTGGAAATGTATGTAAATGTGTAGATGCCACTAGATGATTTAAATGTTGTTTCAATGATGATGCTTATGATGTTGTAATGTAACAAATTGTTTATGAGATGATATATGTATGGAATGTAATGGGATGATACTAATTTAACTTTTAACATGCACCTATGTGATGACAAACATAAATGAGTATGACATGATTTGTAAATGATGTGCAACTAAATGATTTTAAAATGAACCTAATTATTGTGCCAATTAAATGGATTAAAATAAATCTAAATGAGATGCCATTTTAAAATGAATCTAATGACGTGCAATGAAGCTAAATGATATGCAATTTTTAAGATGAATCTAAATGATATGTAATTTTTAAAATGAATCTAAATGATATGTAATTTTAAAATGAATCTAAATGATATACAATTTTTAAAATGAATCTAAATGATATGCAATTTTTAAATGAATCTAAATGATATGCAATTTTTAAAATGAATCTAAATGATATGCAATTTTTAAAATGAAGCCAAATGATATGCAATTTTTAAAATGAATCTAAATGATATGTAATGCAAGTTAAATGGAGATGATATGTGGGATGCAAACGAGGTGATAGGTGATATGATCAAGTCTTGATATACATGATGTTCGTTATTTGACCCTGGTAGTAAGGCTATGGGAAAGGGGATTGGGTGGGGAAAGGAAAGGGGTGTTTCGATGGGATATGGATAGGATTGGGAGCATCTTAGAGAATTGTTTAGGTCATAAGCCGCCACGTCATTGAGGGGGGGGATTTGGTTTGGTTGGATAGAGATATGGGAGGGGAATGGGATTAGTGGGGGAATTGTTGGATTGGGGGGGAGGAGTATGAAATCTAGGCCTAGATGGGGATATTGAATGAGTGATTAGGATTGTGATTTTACTTGAGCTAGTAACAGTAGTTGTACAAGAGTAATTGAAAGCATTTATTAGTTTAATATAGCAATGTCGGATACAGTTCACGAAGGTATGAAGTGACCTAGGTGATGATGTATATCCCACGATTGCATGGACAAGACTCACACACAATAGGTTGAGTTCATGTGTGCCCAAGGTAGTATAATTTTGCCTAGCCTAGGAAGGGGATTCATAGCAATGAGTGCGGATAGTACATATAAGGTTTTGATGCCTATAAATGCAAATGGGACACCCCATGCTAGAACCGACCCAGGCTTCAAAATACGAATACTATTCTTGGAGTAATGAAACCAACCCTCAAGCACAACATATAGAAAAAAAAGACTATGTCTACTCCAGGTGCTATCTTCTACTTACCATGATATAATGAGATCAAGGTAGCTTTGGAGATAACTTAGAGCAAGACAAAAAGATAAAAATCAATAATAAAAAAGACCAATGAAAAGATACAAATAGCCTTTGTGTGCTGTTGCCAAGAGACTTGGTGATAGAATGATAGATTTTTGTCCATTGTAGGAAAGATATATCCTAGGATGTAGATCCGTTGGTGTTGATTGGAAAATTTTTGGAAGATGGGCAAAAGAACAGTGTGGCCATATGTAGGATGATAGTTGGTATGTTGATCGATGATTTTTGTGTTGAGGGGACATGTTTCAAATGTATACATAGCTTGTGTATCTTTTATTAAATCTAGAAAGCTCAGTAAATGGGAACCATCCAAATGGGTTGGATGGGTGCATCTTAGGTACCTGAGTATTGGAAACTTCCTTCGTGTTCCAGACTGCCTACATACCCTATGTCCACAGGATCAAGGTACTTTTAAGATGCAGGTGAAATGAATATGTAGTTCTAGCTTGACTTGATGATGTGGGAATGGTTTGGGATGGGTTTGATGTGATGAAGATTGATGTGTGTTTGATGATCATGATGAGATGTGTTGTTTTTTTGATTTTCTGTCTTTTCTATTATTTTTGTATTTTATGATTTTGCCATTTTTTTGGATTTTTTGAGTTTATGATGTTTTTGGATTTTTCTAATTTTGAACTATACAAAGGGAAGCTTACAAGGATCCTCAGTCCATGGATGGGGCCTTGGGTGAGATAGTATGGAGTGGGCGATAAAACTTGATGTTTCAGAATTCCAAGCCATGGGATGTGTGGGATATGGAGTGTTATGACAGAAAGAGGACTTATTAGATGGTAGAATAGGCCAATTACACATGGCGCCTGACACAGGTTTTCACCATGGTACTTATCTAAGGCATCACCAAAGTGATTTTCACCATTGGAAGTTTTTATTGCACTCAGGTTTTTTCTTGTTTTTTTAATTTTTTTGGTGCTTTTTTGATTTTTTTAATTTTTTTGATTTTTTTTTACTTCGATGGGTTATGCATAGAATTTCTTAAGATGCAGGATGTTCATTGGCTCATCTAGAGACTACCCCTCAGGTGTTGCTAGTTGATATGCTCTTGACCCATAATCAGCTGTGATGACATAAGGTCCTAGCTAATTGGGTTCAAACTTTCCTTGCTTAGGACGCTCTTGCAAGTTCTTCTGATTTTCCATTAGGACAAGGTCATCTACCTCAAATTTTTGGGTTCTGATCCTTTTGTTGTAGCTTATTCTGAGGCTGTTTTGATATGCTTGTAGGTGATTCCATGCATTCAGGCGTTTCTCATCCAGTAGTTCCAGTTGATGCAACCTTGCGACGTGGTAGTCCTCATTAGAGATAATCTTTTACAAGGACACTCGGAGAGATGGGAGCTCGACCTCTATTGGTAAGATGGCTTCAGATCTGAATACTAGTGAGAATGGGGTGGCTCCTATAGGAGTGCGGATGCTTGTGCGGTAGGCCCATAGGGTGGGGTTGAGTTGGAGGTGCCAGTCACAGCCAACGTCATTAACTATCTTTTTTAGGATGCGGAGGATGGTTTTATTAGACGCCTCTACTTGACCATTTCCTTGAGGGTAATATGGTGTGGAGAAGTGGTGTTTGATGTCAAATTTTTTGCACAAAGTGCGAACTTCTTGGTTTTTGAAGGGATTTCCATTGTCAGTGACGATGGAATGGGGGATACCATATTGGTAGATGATATAGTGGAGGATGAATTTTGAGATTTGGATACTTGTGTTGAAGGTAAGTGGAATTGCTTCCACCCACTTGGTGAAGTATTTGGTAGTAGTGATAATGAACTTATGGCCATTAGAGGATGGAGGATGTATTTTTCCTACAAGGTCGAGTCCCCACCATGAGAAGGGTCATGGCATTGCAATTGGTTGTAGCTCCTGTGCTAGTGCGTGGATGAGATCACCGTTTTGTTGACATGGGAGGCATTTCTTGATAAACCTATGGGCATCGCGGTCCATGGTTGGCTAGTAATATCCAGTCCTGAGGATCTTTCAAGATAGGGCAGGTCCACTGGGATGCACCCCACAGATACCTATGTGTACCTCTTCCAAGGCTACCTCAGCTTCCCTAGAGTCTAAAAATCATAGAAGCGTGTTGTCAAGACTCCTTTTGTATACTGTGTCGCCGACAAGAATGAAACAAGAGGCTTGACGGATGAATGATTTTCGCTGGGAAGTGGATAGGTTAGGGGGAGGGATATTGTCATGAAGGTAAATGTATGTTTCCTAATACCATGGGGATAGAGGACCAGTGACTTCACACACTAGTTCAGATTGAGGAATGTCATATGCTGGGATGGGGAGCTCTTCTATCAAGAATTCATATTTCTTGCTATCCTTTTTCATATCGACCAGAGATCCTATGGTAGCCATGGCATCTGCTACTTTAATTGTTGAGCCTTGGAATTTGCTTGAAGTGGATGTCATGGAAGTAGTCCTTGAAATCATCGACCATCTTCTTGTAGGGTAGGAGTTTGTCATCTTTGGTCTTGTATTAATTATTGACTTGCCTGATGACCAGTTGGGAGTCGCCATACACAGTTAGCTTTTCAATTTTCCATTGGATAGCCATGCGGAGACTTGTGATCAGAGCCTCATACTCTGCTACGTTGTTGGTGCATGGAAATGTGATTTTGAATGATTTAGGAATCATGTCACCTTGAGGGGTAACAAACAAGATGCCTACCCCTGAGCCTCTGTGGGTATATGATCCATCAAAATACATTTTCCATGTGTCTGGAGCTGGTGTGGTTGTTAGGATGGCTTCGTCTGGAAACTCTACTATTGTAGGATGTTCTGCTGGAATAGGTGCTTTGGCAAACTGATCTGCTATGACTTGTCCTTTAATGGCCTTTCTCTATATGTATTCAATGTCAAATTCAGTTAGAATCATGACCCATTTTGCCATTCTGCCAGTGAGAGCCACTCTGTTTAGCAAATACTTCAGTGGGTCGATCTTAGCAATGAGGTTGTTCTTGTGATTGAGCATATAATGTCTTAACTTTTGTGATGTAAAGACGAGGGATAGACATGCTCGTTCAATTTGTATGTAGTTAAGCTCATATGAGATCAAGATGTGGCTGATGTAGTAGATGGCTCTTTCCTTCCCATGCTCATCATGTTGTGCTAACAAAGCCCCGATTGCTGTGTCTATTGCTGAGATATACAAGAGGAGGGGCTCTCCTTGTCTTGGTCGAGTTAGAATAGGGGGATTAGCCAGATATTCTTTTAGCTGATAAAAGGCACTCTGACACTGATCGGTCTAGGCAAAAGCCGTATCTTTCCTGAGGAGATGTTGGAATGGTTGACACTTATCAGCAAGTTGGGCAATGAATTGGCGAATGGACTATAGTTTCCCCTACATGCTTCTCAGTTGTTTCAGTGTTTTGGGAGGTGGCATTTCAGTGATAGCCTTGACCTTCATAGGATCTACCTCGATTCCTTGTCTGGAGACTATGTATCCCAACAGTTTTCCTGAGGTGATGCCAAAGACGCACTTCTTTGGATTGAGACAAACATTATATTGCTCTAGCCTGTCAAAGATCTTGGCCAGCACATCTAAGTGTTCTTCTCTAGTCTTGGATTTCCCTAGCAAATCATCCACATAGTCTTCCATGACGTGGTGAAAGAGGTCATGGAAGATGACGGTCATAGCTCTTTGATAGGTGGCTCCTGCATTCTTTAGGCCAAATGGCATTACCACCCAGCAGTATGTTCCCCATGGGCGTATGAAGGCTATTTTATGCTGATCCTCTTCGGCGATTTTTATCTGGTTGTATCCTGAGAAACCATCCATGAGGGATAACATTTCATATCCTGCAGTGAGATCCACTATCATGTCGATGTTTGGTAGTGGGAAGTCATCTTTCGGGCATGCCTTGTTGAGATCCCTAAAATCAGTACAACAGCAGATTCAGCCATTTGGTTTAGCAACTGGTACAAGGTTTGAAACCCATTCAGGATAATTGATTGGGCGAATGAACCCCACATCCAGTAATTTCTTTAGTTCTACCTTGACTAGGAGAGCTGATGTGGAGGAAATCCCACAGTCCACCCAAAATGGTGATTTCGGCCTGTATCAGCTAGACCCTTCCGTTGTTTCCCCGAAAAACCCCTATCAGCCCATCATTGATGAATGTCTTACCAATATACCTCTATCAGCTAGACTACCTTCCATCATCTTCTCCCAACTCTCTCACTCTGACACCCATCTAATATCGATGAGTGTGTCGCTTGTAGTCACCTATCGGCAAGATATCACTTATCGGTATAGGCTAAACTTCTCCGCCCGATGGTATCTTTCCCACGTGGTTGAACCATTGAACCTCTTGTATTCATTGAACCTCCAAGTTCATTGAGCATTTGAATCATTTGACCTTTGTTGAACCGGCGCACCCAAATGAACCTTTGAACCCATTGAACTCGTTGAACCGATCAAGCGGTTCAACCGTTGATTCACATACACTATCAGAAAAACATAATTCTGTCGACCAATTTAGGATTTCTTCAGCCAATGACTGTACTCACACCAATGATCCCTGACCTGTCGGCCAGACTGTTGTCTTCGGCAGGACTTCACTCCTTTCCACCGATGTTGATACTTACACCGATACACGTTCTCCTCCCCACTCAATTACACTGATAATTCGACACTCACCTGCAACATGAAAATCTTCTGCACAGTTCCCTCCTTGACTCTGTTCTGTACCAATCTCTCCTTGTGGCTCAAAGTCCATATTCCATCTAGTGATCACCTCACAGTTTCATATCCCCTCTACACAGTTAGGGTTAGTCCAATATGGTATAGGTTATTGTGGACTACTCCATGAGAACCAGACTCTTACATCCATGGATGGGTCCGTTCAGGCATAGTTACACTCAAAAACAAAAATGGAAAATGTGTACTTTGATGCCAGTCAAAAGATATACACAGGATTACAGAACTAGAAGAAAAACTCACTGTCAAAAAGGAAATTCTTATTTCTTTAATCTGAAATCTGATTGTTACTCCACATACACACCTATATCCGTCTAATTACAAAAGACGCTTAAAACATACTCTCCATGGGTGGCAGGTGCAGCGGTGGGAATGCCAACCATTCTGCAACCACTCACCTTACAGTTACATCTCGATTCTTGCCAGCTAATCACATTCTTGGTCGCTTGGACCTTAGGAAACACATCACACCAAAATGAACCACAAAACAAAATTAAACTACCTAGGTGTTTATTACATTCATTTTGGTCCTAGGGTCCTTATCAGGCCCCTTAGGACATTTTACCCCTACATTTCTATGATCATCTCTCCGTACCCTTCCTGGGTCTCTTTTCTAAAGTGGCCCCTTGACTGCTCCTGCAACATACTCCCCGGAATAAAGGAATCTCTTGTCCCAAGAGGTGCTCTGTTCCAGCCAGTTTGAAAACTATTTGAAAAATTCCTCTGCTGTGTGACAGGGAACATGAACTCACCTAGAGTTATCCACCTCCTTTTTCTCCAACCTGTATATCTCTTCCAACCAGTGTTGGTGTTACAAAACACATTCTGATGTCCTCTCCTAGGACTCTGCTGCTGAAGTTCTCCTACCCTGTTCACTGGAAATTTCTGATTTGTTTCTTTTTGCAATGGCTCCTGTTTGGCCTCCTCCTGCCTCTCTATAGGACAATCAATGTCCCCAACCTTGATGCAATTCAAGTCCTGAACTTGCTATTCCTTAGGACTGTCATCCGCCTTCCCCTGCAACTATTCATGTTGCTTCCAACCAGCATTGACTTGTACATTCAGCTATACTTTTTCCCCAAAATAGCTAACAATATGGTCCCTCTTGTCTTCACAAGATAGAGGTTTTAACCTGTACTTCATACCATCTTTATGCACCAAATAACTATTTGTTTATCCATCATGAATTGTTCTCCTTAAATGTTGCCATGGTCTACCCAAAATTATATGCCCACATGTCATTTGAATAACATCACATAAAATAGACTCATGGTATGGACCAATTGAGAAATCAACATATGCCTTCTTACTAACCTTAACTTGTTGTCCTTGGCTTACCCAAGTAGCATTGTAAGGATTTGGATGCTCAAATGTCTACAATCCCAATTTGTTTACCATCTCCCAGGAAACTAAGTTATCATGTGCACCTGAATCTACGATCATCTTACATAATTTTCCATGGCTTAAACAATTTGTTCTAAAAATAGATACCTGTGGTGCTAGCTGCACCCTGTCCACCATGAGGCACTCTCCTGTTTCTAAATCAAGAGCTACTTCTGGTGCCTTGTCTTCTTTCTTTTCCTCTTCTTGTGTCAAATGAAGTCTTTTATCTTTTCCCTTTTCAACATCCTTCCATTTTGGACAATTGAAAGTTGTGTGCCCAACTTCATTGCAAGTATAACACCTACTAGTGAATGCACCTCTACTTGATCCAAATCTGCCTCCACCTCTGTATCCACCTCTCTGTTTTGTAGTGGACTCCTTGCCTTTCTCATTGCTATTTTGTTCCTCATTAGTAGGCTTGCCCCTACCTCTAGATCCTCTGCTAGATCCTTGTCTCTCTTGCTTCCTCTTCACCCTTTCTTCAGCCCTTATGGCCAACTGAAAACATTCACCAAGTGTTTTTGGTATACTCAGACCAATCTCATCCTACAAGTTATACCTAAGCCCATTAAGGTATCTTACTACTTTCTCATCCTCATCTTCCACTCCACCTCTAATACTAAGCTTATGGAATTGCTTAGTATAGGACATCACATCCATGTCCTTCTGCCTCAAATTCTGTCTCATTCTCTTTATCTGAATGGTATAATTAGATGGAAGAAACTAAGTCTTCATCATGTCCTTCATCTTATTCCAAGAAGTGATTTTTGTTACACCTCTAGCCACTCTTTCTGTCTGCACACTACTCCACCATGTAAGTGTTGTCCCTCTCATCTTCGTCTTTGCAAATTTCACCTTTCTCTCATCACTAATTTCTTCATATTCAAAGAAATTTTCAAGGGCATCTATCCACCCTAATACTTCCTCACTATCCATCTTTCCCTGATAGATAGGCAACTCCATAGTTGCTTTTGTTCCACCACCTAAACTACTTTAAGCAATCTCAGAAGTTTCTTTTCTTCAGGATCGAATTCATCCCTAGGAGCTTTCTCTTCTGTCTCCTCATATTCTTCTTCATCTTCCTCATCATCTTGTTCCTCTATTTTCTTCTCCAATGCTTCCAATCTGGCCAAGATTGTAGCATTCTCCCTTCTCACCTGTCTTAGCTCCCTTTCTCTTACAGCATCCTGTGCTTGTCTCTCTCTCAGTTCTCTTTCTCTTGCCTCCAATGCTTCTTTTAATTCTTCATTTGCCTTAACCATCTTATCCTTCGGCGGCATCTTGACAACTCTGAATCTTTCCACTAGATCCCTTTTCTCCCTCAGATACACAATACTTTACCCAGAGCTTTTGCTGGCTCTGATACCAATTTGATGCGGAGGAAATCCCACAGTCCACCCAAAATGGCGATTTCGGCCTGTATCGGCCAGACCCTTCCGTTGTTTCCCTGAAAAACCCCTATCGGCCCATCGTTGATGAATGTCTTACCGATATACCTCTATTGGCTAGACTACCTTCCATCAGCTTCTCCCAACTCTCTCACTCCGACACCCATCTCATACCGATGAGTGTGTCACTTGTAGTCACCTATCAGCAAGATATCACTTATCGGTATAGGCTAAACTTCTCCGCCCTATGGTATCTCTCCCACGTGGTTGAACCATTGAACCTCTTGAACTCATTGAACCTCCAAGTTCATTGAACCTTTGAATCATTTGACCTTTGTTGACCTGGCGTACCCAAATGAACCTTTGAACCCATTGAACCTGTTGAACCGATCAAGCGATTCAACCGTTGATTCACATACACTATCGAAAAAATATAATTCTATCAAAAAAATATAATTCTGTCGGCCAATTCAGGATTTCTTCCACCAATGACTGTACTCACACCAATGATCCCTGACCTGTCGGCCAGACTGTTGTCTTTGGTAGGACTTCACTCCTTTCTGCCGATGTCGATACTTACACTGATACATGTTCTCCTCCCCACTCGATTACGCCGATAGTTCGATGCTCGCCTGCAACACAAAAATCTTCAGCACAGTTCCCTCCTCGACTTTGTTTTGTACCAATCTCTCCTTGTGGCTCAAAGTCCATATTCCATCTGGTGATCACCTCATAGTTTCATATCCCCTTTGCACAGTTAGGGTTAGTCCAATATGGTACAGGTTATTGCGGACCGCTCCATGAGAACCAGACTCTTACATCCATGGATGGGTCCATTCAGGCATAGTTACACTCAAAAACAAAAATGGAAAATGTCTACTTTGATGCCAGTTAGAAGATATACACAGGATTACAGAACTAGAAGAAAAACTCACTGTCAAAAAGGAAATTCTTATTTCTTTAATCTGAAATCCAATTGTTACTCCACATACACACCTATATCCGTCTAATCACAAAAGACGCTTAAAACATACTCTCCATGGGTGGCAGGTGTAGCGATGGGAATGCCAACCATTCTGGAACCGCTCACCTCATAGTTACATCCTGATTCTTGCCAGCTAATCACATTCTTGGTTGTTTGGACCTTAGGAAACACATCACACCAAAATGAACCACAAAACAAAATTAAACTACCTAGGTGTTTATTACATTCATTTTGGTCCTAGGGTCCTTATCAGGCCCCTTAGGACATTTTACCCCTACATTTCTATGATCATCTCTCCATACCCTTCCTGGGTCTCTTTTCCAAAGTGGCCCCTTGGCTGCTCCCGCATCAAGAGCCACCTGAGGATTCATCTTTCTATGTTTTTGCTTGACTGGTTTGGCATCGGGATGCACTGCAAGATGATGAACAACCAAGGCGGGATGTAGCCCTGGCATGTCTACATAGGTCCATGCGAAATTGTAATTTCTGCATGTGAAGAATGCTAAGAAGTCTTCCTATTCAAACATGCTGAGAGATTATGCTTTGTATGTGATTTTCGGCTCTTGTTCTATCCCCAGGTTCATTTCCTGAGCCAGTTCTACCAAGATAGGTGATCTATTTGGATATACTTTGTCTATCTCAAGGAGGCCCATGCTTCCATCTCCTAGCGCCTCATGGAGTTTTTCACTAGGAGATACATCTTTTGTTTTGACTTTTGTGAGATCTGACACTGCCGCAGAATGGTTTTCACCATTAGATCCATTTTTTATTTGTATGTTTTTATGACTAGAAATAGGGGTTGTCTCCCCAAAATAGGCATTTGAATTGAGTTCCATAATATATCCTGCCCTGTGGTCTCCCAATGGAAAGTTTTCTCTGGCTCCCATCATTTCAGCAATAGCTTTGTCATTTGGTGTGACATCAAAGACAGGAGGTCCTTGTCGGTCCTAGTCAATGAGGTAGGGGTAAACTAATGGTAGGGCATTGGATGTCAAGGGGATAGTGGCGACTGAGTAGATGGTGTAAATGGATGAGTCAAAAAAGTCAACAAAATCACTAAAGGAGTCTTGAAGGCCCATTTCGTTAACATTGTCGACGTCTAGAGAGACCGCAGTGACCTCGGCTAAGATACATTCGCCGATATTAAGGATGCGTTGTGGTTGACCATACCCTAACCCTTGAGTATAAGGGTTTCTTGTTGCTTGAAGCGGTTCTACAATCCCCTGTTCATGAAGGCCAATGCCACCTTGTCCTTTGTAACCCATGCTTTTGACCATTTCAGAGCCCTTGCCGTAAATGTTGGTAGGGATGGTGGGGTTGTCTTGCTCTGTTTCTTCATCCTTGTAAAGCCAGGATGAAATATCCTTGAGTATGTCCTAATCTAGAAGGTGCTTTTTCTCAAAGATGGACGAGGGTGTGCACTTGATGATGACTGTGTTGGCTGCCTCTGTGTTCGGGGTGCCAAATGTCTTAGGAGTGGGTAATGTGCCCATACAAAAAGTGTCATGGAGGTTATATTCCCCACATCCTTGATCGTTGAGCGTGATCTTGACCTCAAGTGGTTGAGGTGCTTGGGATGAAGTGGTGGCGAGGTTGGTGGGGTCTATGTATGAGGTGGAAGTAGTAGGATTGGTTTTGATGGTGGCTTTATTATATGGAGAGAAGGTTTGGTTGTGGCCTTCTAGAAAACTACAGTATTGGAAGGGACGGGGGTCAGCATAGATAGTGACTTCTGTGCCATTGTGGGGAAATTTGAGGCATTGATGGAAGGTGGATGGGATGGCTTGCATGGCATGAATCCATGGTCTACTGAGAAGAATGTTATAGGGGAGGTCAAGATCCAGAACCTAAAATTTTGTTTCGAGGATTTTCTGTCCCACTTGAATAGGGAGCTTTATGGTGCCTTCGGATAGCCTCTCGGTGTCATCATATCCTTTGATTGTGATGCACTCACTAGCATCTACAACCACATTGGAGTACCCCAAGTGTTTTAACAATTTTAGAGTGCATATATTTAGGCCAGAGCCACCATCTATTAGGACTCTTTTAATGGTGTGTTTGTGAATGCGGACCTTGATGTGTAGTGCATCATTATGTAGGTGTTCGGAAGTAGGGAGATCTTTTTCAGAAAACATGAGATGGAGTGGGGTGGTGATATGTCTGACCATGGCTTGAAATTGAGTTACATCCAAGTTTGTAGGGACTTGTGTTTCCAAAAGGACCTTGTCGAGGACATCCTTGTGGAGGGGTGATGTGCGAAGCAGCTCAAGGATGGAGATTTGTGCCGGTGTCTTTCCTAGATGTTCTAGAGGTTATATCGATTGGTGGGTGATGGATGCGTGGTTGGATGAGGGGGAGGCGATCAGATGTGGATGCGGGTGTTTGGTCGGTAGGAGGGGCTATGCAGATAGATACACGGCCCTGACAGGTTGTCACATCACAATCAGGTGCTTGTGCTTGAATGGCGATTGTGTTGACATGGTGGGATGAGGATTCGATGCGGCTGACAATGGAGTCATAGGATACGGGTGGTGGGGTGACATTGTATGCTTGGTTAGATGAGGAAGCTTTATTATGGTTAGGTAGGGGATCCTTGTAAGCTCCTAGGTTGGCATTTAGTGATGGTTGGGCACCATGATCGAGGCTGACTAGGTTTTGTTCTATGAGGTCTTGGATGCAATGTTTTAGTTGCATACAGTCAGTTGTTTTATGGCCTGCTATGCAGTGGTATTCGTAGTAATCATTTTCATTATACCATGCTGCTTTGAGCTCATTGTCTTGACGTGGTCGAACAGGTGGGAGTGTGACCACTCCTTGTTTGAGACATTTATCGAGGACGTCCTCGATAGGTTTTACTAATGGTGTGAATTGTCTGCGAGGTTTGCATGGTTTATTTGGCCCTCTTGGGTTATTTACATTTGTTGCATATGTATGCGTAGGTGTTTGGTTTTGTATATGTTGGACAGCTTTCACATCTATGACATTGTCATTCAAATTGTTCTTGTTCTTCCCCCAATAACGTGATTTGTCATTTGATTGCATGTTGTTGTTTGTATTGGGGGTGTTGTTATTGGATTTGTACTAGTAGTAGTAGTAGTAGTTGTTGTTGTTGTTGGATTTGTGGTCATATAGTTTGATGGAGCCCTTGGCAATGAGGGCTCATTTGATAATAGTGCCTTTATCGATGACCTCTTCAAAGGTAGATGCGCAAAGAATTTGTACATGAAACCCTAATTACTGATTAAGGTTGGCCATGAACATGGTGACGAGTTGTTTCTCAGGAATGGGCCATGGGAGTTTGCTTGCTAAGCCTCTCCACCTTTGCAAGAAGGAAGAGAAGGCTTCTCCATTATTTTGTTTGGTGTTGCAAAGGTCTGTCATAGATATTTCATGCTCAAAATTATAGAAGTGGTTTACAAATTTCTCTGCAAGCTCAGGGAAAGTCCTAATGCCTGGGGGAAGGTGTGCAAACCATTCAGTGGCTTGACTGCCGAGGCTTCATGGAAATAGTCTCATTAGATAAGTGTTGTTGTTAGAGACTTCTAGGCAAGCAATGTAGAACTCCCTAAGGTGGTCCCTAGGGTCTCCCTTTCCCTTGTATTTGTCAAATTTGGGTGTCTTGAAGTTCTTGGGAATAGGGGGCATGTACAAAGTGCGATCGAATGGGTAGGGGCAAATATCCTCAAAGGACTAGTGCTTTCCTTTGCCCCCAATTTGTAGGTCATCTACCTTTTGGATTAAGCCCTGTAGGATAGTTGTGAGATCCTATGGTTGTGGTGGTTGGGCTATGTATGCTTGTTGGTTGGTGAGATATTGGAGGTGGGGTGGGATTTGATGTTGGAGATTGGTTTCATTGAGATGTTGGTATTGCGGGTTGGGGTTTGGATTGATTGGTGCCTGCTATTGTTGGTAGGCATGTAATTGATGGAGAATGTGTGGTGGTATTTGGGGATTGGGATTTATGGGATTATGTGGGTACGTGATATTGGATGGATTGACGTTAGGTAGGTGGACGTTGGATTGGTTGGATGTATTGTGAGGTAGGTGTGAGAATAGTTGTTGTAGGTATGCTATGGTTTGGGGATTGGGTGGAGGCACAGTTGTGGAGGTACTTGCTTGTGTGGTGTTCCCTTGTACGCTTAGGGTGATTTGTGGGATGGAAGGGTTTGTGGTAGTGGTGGTAGTGGATGTGATAATAGGTTGGGAAATGGTAGGGACAGTGGGATTTGTAGAAATGGTGGATGTGGTGGCGGTTGAGCTTGTGGAAGTGGTAGACATGGTAGGTGTTGATGTTTGAGAGGCAGTGGGTTGGGTATGTGAGGTAGATGTTTGAGTATTTGATGGGGTAGGAACGATTGTAGAGGTGGATGGTTGCAATGATGTCGTGATGGGGGGAAGTTGGGTACCAATCTTGAGGAGATGATCAAGATATCGATTTGGGTCTGACCTTAGGATTTTATCTAGTAGGTCCATGTTATTAGCATCTTGTGTAAAGCTCAAGACCTCTAGATCATCATGGGACATAGCGAGGACGTTTTGTGTTGGTTGTGGTGGTGGCGGTGGTGGCTTTTGTACTTGTGGTAAGAAGTGGAAAGGATTTTCATTGGGGCCATATTGGGGGATGTAGGAGTATGTAGGTGGGTTTGGATTGATGGGTCTATTGTAGCTATCGGTATTGGGCATGCTAAATTGCCAATGTTCTGCCATTTCTTGTTTCTTTCTGCTTTGTGATCTCGTGATGGGCATGCACGTATATGGAGTTGATCCCTAGAAGTAGATTGGAGTGGGTATGGAGACCTTAGAGAATCCAATTGATTGTGTTGGACCTAAAGATGGATGTGGTAGTGAGATGAAGTAGAAGAGGGGAAGTGGTGGGAGATTGATATGTCTTTCTAAGGATTTTATTCTAAGATTGATACGAATGGATGATATTGACTTTTTTTTTGTTGCATAGATTTTGGACCAAGATGAAGGATGATGATGTTTGTTTTGATGAAAGAGGGGGTTTTGATTTTTATGCTTGTTTTTTTTAATTGATGAGGATGATTAGGAAAGACTTGATGGTCGACAAGTTGAGCTTTAGACAAGATCTAGATTTTGGCACAAATGGACGATTTTCTTTGTTTGGGGTAGACTAATGACCTTACACAAAGAGGGATGATTTGTTTTTCTTGAAAGGTAGACTAATGACTTTTCAAGGAAAACGTGATGATAATGATGATATCTAGATCTAACTTTGGCTCAAAAGGATGACAAACTTTGGTTGATGATTTGTTGATGGGTGATTTTGATTTAGTTTTAGATTTTTTGAAATGACTTGTTTTTGGTCCAAGGAGATATGCAAAAAATATTGAAGGGGGGTGGATATATATGGATTGGGGCTGATTATGATGTAGAAAGGGAGTCCGACAAGGGTGGTGATTGATTCTCTAAGGTCAAAGAGAAGGTGT
Organism: Cunninghamia lanceolata; assembly: GCA_027924645.1. NCBI lineage: Eukaryota > Viridiplantae > Streptophyta > Pinopsida > Cupressales > Cupressaceae > Cunninghamia > Cunninghamia lanceolata. Next base: position 14,114,236 of record BSBN01000112.1, on the reverse strand, counting down.
GATTTTTGAAAATTTTTGAAGAAAATGGATAGATTGTTGTCAAATTTTTGGGGAATGAGTGTGGATTATGACAAAGCAGATGGTGGGGATCACAATGGAAAAGTTCTTAGTTTTAGGCAAAGTCAATCTGATAATAGTGCTAATCCACAAGTGAAATAGCGCCACTATCAGACAGATATAGTGCTAAAATAGGGCAGACATATTTTGGAAGGCAATTTTATTGGGTTTTCTTTGATGGGATGATCAAATTGTTTTCAATGTCTCTTGGCAAGTTGTTTGTGAATGATAAAAGCACATTTAACCACACAATTAAGCACATGAATGCACAACAACCAAGATTTTTTTATTTGTGAAATGACGTATGATTTTGTTTTGAACAAACACTTTTCACAACCTAAGGTGAGAATGTGATAGTATTTGTTGAATCCCCTAGCTGCACCTATTCAAAGTGGGTAGCTCCAAGATCTTGGTAGCATTGGCTCCTCTTTACAATTGCACACACTTCTCATGCATACCAAGATTTGGGTTTCTTATAAGGTTTGTCCCTCACCAAATCTTTAGATTGCCCCTACTACCTTGGCTAAGAACCGCATGAATCAGGGCCGCTTCAAAGGTTTCCCTTCTATGCCAACAGATAGAAGGTTTTTAGCTTGCTAAACAATGGTTCATAATAAAGGCATCTGTTCAAGTGGTTATACATGTGGCAGCACTACTCTCTGTTATGGAGTCTCCTAGCCTCCAAGGGTTGCGCCTTGGAGGGTTTTGGGGGAGGTTGGTTGTCGGTATAATACAACAACACCTATCACTTGAGACTTTTGTCCCAAACACCTTATTTTATATAGTGGCTTGGAAGAGCTTGGCTTTAGCTTGATGCCGCTTGGGTCATTCCCACCTTTCGAAGTGAGGTGGCAGGCCCTCTAAGGTTTACAAAAGCAATACAATCATGAAAACACTTTTGATCCCCAATTTCATACAAAGATACGAGGGGAGAGCATACGTATCTTCTATGATTGCATCACACTAAACATGGTTCAATTTTAGATCTTTAGATTAAATGGGGTGTGATTAATGCAAGTTTTATGATAAGCTTTTGATTTCCAAGGTCACCAAAATGGTGCAAGGGAAGAGCATACACTTTCACACCACAAGCAAAAAGAGCACAATACACTTCACATAATTAAAGAATGATATTCTTGATTACATGCATGAGAGATGCAAGTTGTTGTTATTTTTAACTAAATGCTTTCAATTTATGCAAGTTGTGGTTCCTTTTAGAGCCCAAAATTGAAGTGTTTGATTGTTGTTTGTTGGCACACAAAAGAGTAAATTTTAGAGCACCAAAGTAAATGTTATTAGCATACACACTTCACACAAAAGGAGTTGTTTATTTGTTTGATCAATTTTAAAACACCGAATTGAAGTGTTGTCTAAAACTTAGCATGCAAAAGGGTTCATTTTAACTTCCCAAATCCAAGTTTTTGCTAACCAAAAATTAAACCACCCTGCAAAAAGCTTTGTTAGTATCCGCAATATGACCTGCAACAAACTTGTCAGTACCTACACAGATAGAAAAGTAAGTTTTTCTCAAAATAGTGCTAAAATAGATATACGAAAGCACCACTGCAGGCAGAACAACCTGACTTACAAGCAATGGCATTGATAAAACATATGGTGCTACTTCGAGACTATTAAAGTGACACAATATACAATAGCACTAAGAGAACTTTTAGTGCTAATACATCATATGGAAAGTGACAATCCAGACGATAGTGAGGACAAAGGTATAGGAAGGCGCCACTGTGCAACGTTTCAGAGAGTCTGTATATTTCGAGGATAGCGCCAATCTGGGTGATGGTGCTGATACGACACTGGACACGTCTGACCTACACCAAAATGATTTTTTCTACACAACACAAGGGGTCAAATAGTAAAAATCAAGGTATTATTAGCTTTGTTAGTCTGAGTAAATAAAAAATAGTATAATAACAAAGCTAAAGTGCATGTTTAGACCCCTTATAAAAATTTTGACATAATCCCCCCTTGTAATTTCAGTATCTCTATGTAAACAGAGAGCAAATCAATATCAAATATAGCAGGAGGATCTTAAAAAAAGAAAATGTGAGTGAGTGAGTGTAAGGAGGTGGGCTGCACAGAAATAGCACCAAAATAGTAAATGGCATTGAAACTAGCCAGTGATGGCGTTGTTGCGAGGAGAGGATGGTGCTGTACCTAAAAACACACATATCTTACACCAAAACTCACAAAAACAAGTTAGACTTGGACATTGTGGGTCCCACCAGGCGTGCCAATGTAGATTAGAAATGCAAATAAGGTGAAAATACTTAACAAAATGCAACAAACACAAAGCTATACCTTACAAGCAAAACCAATCCCATCAAGGGAGGAAGGACCCTTTGCACCCAAAACAAGCTCCTTGACAAAGATTACCCTAGACAAATGGATTCTAACGTGAAATGCTATCTAAATTGTGCAACTCACTATCCTAGCTCAAGAGTGATTTTGGCACGGTAACTTTGCATAAACTTGGATGATGAAAATGGCTTGGGAGAGGTTCTATTTATAGACTTTTGGAGGGGATTTTGATCCAAGCGTGGAGATTGATTTGGTAGATCAATGGTGGAAGATAAAAATGATGTGGAGGGTCTAGATTGAATCTTGAATGAATGGAGGGCTAGGAATAAAAGTGATTCTTTTATTCATTTTGGGAAGAGGGATATTAAATAAGGTTGGGTGAGATGGATTATTTTTTAATAAAAGATTCATATGGGGGAATGGAAATGAATTAAAAATTCATTTGGGGAATGTAAATGAATTAAAATTAATTTGGGGGTGTAAGGAGAAATAAATGTGATGTGGGATGTTTTTAAATAAAGAATTGACTTATATGGATTTAATTCAATTTTTTATTTGGAGGATGTGGGGAAGGGTGTTAAACAAGGTTTGACCACCCAAATGAAGGGGTTAGGATAAATTAAACAGAGGTTTTATTTAATTAATCCTAGGGCTAGGATGAAGTAGGCTAGGGTAGGCAATTAAATAATAGCTATTTAATTGTCTAGGGTAGAAATAGGTCAATTATAGGCTGAATTAATTAGTTAACATGGTTTTTAACTAATTAATTAGATTTAGAGAAAAGGGGGAAATTGATTTAATAAATATTGCATATTTATTAAATTAATTGGCTAAGGTTTGGACTATTGAATTAATGAAATTAATTCAATTTTGGGGATAAAATGGTGTGAATTTGGAAAGCGAAAGGGGTAATTAATTAAATAAAAATTTAATTAATTGGTTAGAAGGGAAATTGGTGTGTTTCAGGGTTGTTGGGAGTCAGTTTAATGGTAGAAGACATTTTTAGGTGTCTACAACTGGTGTTACTGATGAAGGGGGTAAATTATAAAACACACAATAATAGAAATTGCACACAGAAAATAGAATGATATTTTATTAATATGGGAAAAACATTACAGTACAGAAGCTCAAATAGAATCAGAGGATGAATCCCCTATAGGCTGCAACACATTACAGCTCGCCCTCTCAAAACTCTGGAATCTTCAGCCTTCTGTAATCCCCAAATCAACTAGGGTTTCTAATTTTCCACCTTTCTTGACTCTACACCTTCCCCCTTAACTCTACTACCCTAAGGGTTCCCAAAAATGGTTATATATAGCCCTTTTGGCGACCACCAGCTTAATTTTGAAATTTGCATCTCCCTCCAAAAATAGATCAACTTCACTGGGCCATAACTTTCGATCTAACCATTGGATTTTCACCATTCTGTTGGATTTTCACCTTTTTGACATAATTGACCATGCTAGGAAAACTAAAATCCATATGTCTGAGGTAGAATATTTGCAAGTTAACCCTGATCAATATGAAAGGTTAGCCAAATTTATTAAGAATAAGACTGCCTCTATATGGCAGGATACTTCTAAAACTGCTCATGACTCCTCAAAGAATAGGTCTTCCCAAAACAACCTAGTTACCACTCCTCCTATTGCTCTAGGGAAAACTAAACCCTTTTACGTTTCTTTGTTAGTTAATGGTCATAAATTAAGTAATCGTATCATAGACTCGGGAGCTTCCGACAATGTCATGCCTGCCAAGGTGGCGGATGCTCTCAGACTAACTAACAAAAACCTTTGGAAGGTGTTTTTCAATGGAAAATAAACAAGTGCCTTTGTTGAGCCAGATTAACGATGCACAATTTGCATTTACAGCTTTTCAAGAGAAGAGAATAAAGATGACTATTCTAGTTGCAGATGTCCTAGCTTCATATGGTATTTTACTGGGATAAAACATTTTCAAGGATGTAGGAGGAGAGCTCAACATGGATTTATCCAAGGCAAGGATACCTGTCAATGGTGTCATGCAGAAATTGCTTCCTGAAAACCCAAAATATCAAATTTTATTTGAATCTTTAGGATTGTGTAATTATTTCCTAACTACATAATATACTTCTAGATCGTCAGATCACAATTTTGATGAAAGTATGCTGATGGGGGATTCTTCTTCTTCTACGAAGAGTTTGCTGATCACATAGATGTTGAAACAGAAAATTCAAATGATATTTGGACTCTAGAGTTTGATGGTAGTTATTCTTCTATAGGGTTTGGGGCTAGAGTGGTCCTAATATCTCCTCAGGGGGATATTTTCCCTTTTCATATAAACTATAATTTGATAATACCAATAATACCACTGAGTATGAGTCTTTGTTACTCGGGATGGAAGTGGCTTGTACAAAGGGAATCAAAAATCTTCATGCATAAGGTGATGCAGATCTGATTGTTTGTTAGGTAAGAAATCTATACCAAACAAAAATTGAAAGGCTAAAACATTACCGGAATCGGGTATGGGAGTGCATTGATAAGTTTGATGCTTTTGACATTTTTGCTATGCCTAAAGAATACAATGATAGGGGAGATTCATTGGACGTATCAACTACCCTTATGGTCCCACATAAAGTTTTTAAGGGTGATAAGTATACCATTGAATTGGTCTTCAGACCAAGTTTACCTGATAATGCTAACCATTGGAAGGTTTTTAATGGTGATAATCAGATCATAGCTTTCCTAGAGAAAATAGATAGCTTTGATGAACTATACTTTGAGGGGAGTGATTCTCCACCTCGAGAAAATATTTCTAAAGTAAACTTAGAGATTGGTGAGGAGTTTCTTCAATTAAGAGGAAACAAAATTCTTAAAGGTTTAGTTTCCCTTGAGAAGCTGTTTGATAAACATGATCATTATATCAAACAAAAACAACAGCTTGGTTCAAGTTCGTCAATGGAATTTGAACAAGTGAACCTAAACACAGAAGTGGATCCTAAGATGGTTAATATTGGGAAATCTTTCACTGATGATGAAAAGTTCAAGTTCACAACACTTCTAAGCCATTATATCGATGTGCTTTAATATTCATATGATGACTTGAAGTCCATCAGACCACAAGAGATCCAACATGAGATTCCTCTCAAGGTGAGATCATTTCCTCACAAGCAGAAGCAAAGGTAGTACAATCCAAAAATATTAGGTATAATCCTTACTAAAATTCAAAAAATGTTGAATGATAGGATAATATTTTTGATTCATCATTCTACTTGGATCACAAATATTGTTCCTTTAAGGAAGAAGAATGAAGAAATCTGTATTTGTGTAGATTTTAGAAATCTAAATCAATCTTCGTTGAAAGATAACTACCCTTTTCCCATAATGGAACAAGTGTTACACACTATAACTAGTTTAGAGATGCTGTCTATGTTGGATGGCTTTTCAGGCTATGATCAAGTAGACATTAGTGAAGTGGATCAATACAACATCACTTTCACAACTCCATGGGGCACATTTTCATACCGCATGATGCCATTTGGATTGATCAATGCTGGTATTACTAATGAAGGGGGTAAATCATAAAACACACAATAACATAAATTGCACACAGAAAAAAGAATGATATTTTATTAATATGGGAAAAACATTACAGTACAGAAGCTCAAATACAATAAGAGGATGAATCCCCTATAGGCTGTAGCACATTACAGCTCCCCCTCTCAAAACTCTAGAATCTTCAGCCTTTTGTAATCCCCAAATCAACTAGGGTTTCTAATTTCCCTCCTTTCTTGACTCTACACCTTCCCCCTTAACTCTACTACCCTAAGGGTTCCCAAAAATGGTTATATATAGCCCTTTTGCCAACCACTAGCTTAATTTTGAAATTTGCATCTCCCTCCAAAAATAGGTCAACTTCGCGGGGCCATAACTTTCAATTCGACCATTGGATTTTTACCTTTGTGACATAATTGACCATGCTAGGAAAACTAAAATCCATATGTCTAAGGTAGAATATTTGCAAGTTAACCCCAATCAATTTGAAAGCTTAGCCAAATTTATTAAGAATAAGACTGCCTCTATATGGCAGGATACTTCTAAAACTGCTCATGGCTCCTCAAAGAATAGGTCTTCCCAAAACAACCTAGTTACCACTCCTCCTATCACTCTAGGGAAAACTGAACCCTTTTACGTTTCTTTGTTAGTTAATGGTCATAAATTAAGTAATTGTATCATAGACTCAAGAGCTTCCGATAATGTCATGCCTGCCAAGGTGGCGGATGCTCTTGGACTAACTCTGACATAAACCTTTGGAAGGTGTTTTTCAATGGAAAATAAACAAGTGCCTTTGTTGAGCTAGATTAACGATGCACAATTTGCATTTGCAGCTTTTCCAGAGAAGAGAATAAAGATGACTGTTCTAGTTGCAGATGTCCCAACGTCATATGGTATTTTACTGGGATAAAACTTTTACAAGGATGTAGGAGGAGAGCTCAACATGGATTTATCCAAGGCAAGGATACCTGTCAATGGTGTCATGCAAAAATTACTTCCTGAAAAGGAAGCAAAATATATTGTCACTCAATCTGACGACCCAAAATATCAAATTTTATTTGAATCTTTAGGATTGTGTAATTATTTCTTAACTACAGAATATACTTCTAGATCATCAGATCACAATTCTGATGAAAGTATGGTGATGTGGGATTCTTCTTCTACGAAGAGTCTGCTGATCACATAGATGTTGAACCAGAAAGTTCAAATGATATTTGGACTCTAGAGTTTGATGGTAGTTATTCTTCTACAGGGTTTGGGGCTAGAGTTGTCCTAATATCTCCTCAGGGGGATATTTTTCCCTTTTCATATAAACTACAGTTTGATAATACCAATAATACCACTAAGTATGAGTCTTTGTTACTCGGGATGGAAGTGGCTTGTACAAAGGGAACCAAAAATCTTCATGCAAAAGGTGATGCGGATCTAATGGTTTGTTAGGTAAGAAATCTATACCAGACAAAAAATGAAAGGCTAAAACATTATTGGAATTGGGTACGAGAGTGCATTGATAAGTTTGATGCTTTTGACATTTCTTCTATGCCTAAAGAATACAATGACAGGGGAGATTCATTGGACGTATCAACTACCCTTATGGTCTCGCATAAAGTTTTTAAGGGTGATAAGTATACCATTGAATTGGTCTTTAGACCAAGTGTACCTGATAATGCTAACCATTAGCAAGTTTTTAATGGTGATAATCAGATGATAGCTTTCCTAGAGAAAATAGATAGCTTTGATGAACTATATTTTGAGGGGAGTGATTCTCCGCCTCGAGAAAATGTTTTTGAAGTAAACTTAGAGATTGGTGAGGAGTTTCTTCAATTGAGAGAAAACAAAATTCTAAAAGGTTTAGTTTCCCTTGAGAAGCTGTTTGATAAACATGATCATTATATCAAACAAAACCAATAACTTGGTTCAAGTTCGTCAATGGAATTTGAACAAGTGAACCTAAACACAGAAGTGGATCCTAAGATGGTTAATATTGGGAAATGTTGCACTGATGATGAAAAGTTCAAGTTCACAACACTTCTAGGCCATTATTTCGATGTGCTTTCATATTCATATGATGACTTGAAGTCCATCAGACCACAAGAGATCCAACATGAGATTGCTCTCAAGGTGAGATCATTTCCTCACAAGCAGAAGCAAAGGTAGTACAATCAAAAAATATTAAGTATAAACCTTACTGAAATTCAAAAAATGTTGAATGCTAGGATAATATTTCTAATTCATCATTCTACTTGGATCACAAATATTGTTCCTATAAGGAAGAAGAATGAAGAAATCCGTATTTGTGTAGATTTTAGAAATCTAAATCAATCTTCTTTGAAAGATAACTACCCTTTTCCCATAATGGATCAAGTGTTACAAACTATAACTAGTTTAGAGATGCTATCTATGTTGGATGGATTTTTGGGCTATGATCAAGTAGACGTTAGTGAAGTGGATCAATACAACATTGCTTTCACAACTCCATGGGGTACATTTGCATATACCGCATGATGCCATTTGGATTGATCAATACTGGTATTACTGATGAAGGGGGTAAATCATAAAACACACAATAACAGAAATATCACATAGAAAATAGAATGATATTTTATTAATATGGGAAAAACATTATAGTACAGAAGCTCAAATACAATCAGATGATGAATCCCCTACAGGCTGCAACACATTATAGCTCCCCCTCTCATAACTCTGGAATCTTCAGCCTTCTGTAATCCCCAAATCAACTAGGGTTTCTAATTTCCTGCCTTTCTTGACTCTACACCTTCCCCCTTAACTCTACTACCCTAAGGGTTCCCAAAAATGGTTATATATAGCCCTTTTGCCGACCACTAGCTTAATTTTGAAATGTGCATCTCCCTCCAAAAATAGGTCAACTTCGCGGGGCCATAACTTTTGATCCGACCGTTGGATTTGCACCTTTTTGACATAATTGACCATGCTAGGAAAACTAAAATCCATATGTCTGAGGTAGAATATTTGCAAGTTAACCCTGATCAATTTGAAAGGTTAGTTAAATTTATTAAGAATAAGACTGCCTCTATATGGCAAGATACTTCTAAAACTGCTCATGACTCCTCAAAGAATAGGTCTTCCCAAAACAATCTAGTTACCACTCCTCCTATGCTCTAGGTAAAATTAAACCCTTTTATGTTTCTTTGTTAGTTAATGGTCATAAATTAAGTAATTGTATCATAGAATCGGGAGCTTCCTTCAATGTCATGCCTGCCAAGGTGGCAGATGCTCTCGGACTAACTCTGACAAAAACCTTTGGAAGGTGTTTTTCAATGGAAAATAAACAAGTGCCTTTGTTGAGCTAGATTAATGATGCACAATTTACATTTGTAGCTTTTCCAGAGAAGAGAATAAAGATGATTGTTCTAGTTGTAGATGTCCCAGCTTCATATGGTATTTTACTGGGATAAAACTTTTACAAGGATGTAGTAGGAAAGCTCAACATGGATTTATCCAAGGCAAGGTTACCTGTCAATGGTGTCATGCAGAAATTGCTTCCTGAAAAGGAAGCAAAATATATTGTCACTCAATCTGAAGTGCCAAAATATCAAATTTTATTTGAATCTTTAGGATTGTGTAATTATTTCCTAACTACAGAATATACTTCTAGATCGTCAGATCACAATTCTAATGAAAGTATGGTGATGGTGGATTCTTCTTCTTCTAAGAAGAGTCTGCTGATCACATAGATGTTGAACCAGAAAGTTCAAATGATATTTGGACTCTAGAGTTTGATGGTAGTTATTCTTCTATAGGGTTTGGGGCTAGAGTGGTCCTAATATCTCCTCAGGGGGATATTTTTCCCTTTTCATATAAACTACAGTTTGATAATACCAATAATACAACTGAGTATGACTCTTTGTTACTCAGGATGGAAGTGGCTTGTACAAAGGGAATCAAAAATCTTCATGCACAAGGTGATGCTGATCTGATTGTTTGTTAGGTAAGAAATCTATACCAGACAAAAAATGAAAGGCTAAAACATTACTGGAATCGGGTATGGGAGTGCATTGATAAGTTTGATGCGTTTTACATTTCTGCTATGCCTAAAGAATACAATGACAGGGGAGATTCATTGGAGGTATCAACTACCCTTATGGTCCTGCATAAAGTTTTTAAGGGTGATAAGTATACCATTGAATTGGTCTTTAGACCAAGTGTACCTGATAATGCTAACCATTGGCAAGTTTTTAATGGTGATAATCAGATCATAGTTTTCCTAGAGAAAATAGATAGCTTTGATGAACTATACTTTGAGGGGTGTGATTCTCCGCCTCAAGAAAATGTTTCCGAAGTAAACTTAGAGATTGGTGAAGAGTTTCTTTAACTAAGAGGAAACAAAATTCTGAAAGGTTTAGTTTCCCTTGAGAAGCTGTTTGATAAACATGATCATTATATCAAACAAAACCAACAGCTTGGTTCAAGTTCGTCAATGGAATTTGAACAAGTGAACCTAAACACAGAAGTGGATCCTAAGATGGTTAATATTGGGAAATGTTGCACTGATGATGAAAAGTTTGTTGCAAGTATGAGGTAAACCAGTGTTGTCATTGATGTCAACATACTCATATTGCTTTGACAAGAAGGATTCAATGAGCAGTGTGCTGAGGATATTGAGAAAATTAGCCTCAGTCAGGAACAGTAAAGAACAGTGATGAGAAGAAGGCAAATGTACTATATAGGATGCGAACTGGAGGATGCAGATTAAAGGGTTTGTAGATATGAGTCTTGAGATGCTTCAGTTAAGATTTCAGAGGTTCGCATGAAGATTTGAAGGAGTTGTGGCTGTCGGTGTAGAACCGGTTCCGGCAAGTATTCAGAGGTGACAGAGGATCACAAAAAGGTCCGGTGAGGTCCGGAACTATATAATCCTAATCTGCGGATTGGAAGGAGTCTTTGGAATGTCCTTGTGATGTGCCATCTCGAGTTGTGTATAATTTGGAGGTCTGAAAGTACCTCCTGCATTATGACAGTGGGGACAGTCTGTGTTCTTGAAGTTCCGGATGAGGAAGACAAGAGATTCCAGTAAGTAGAGGAAGTGCGGATGTATCCGGTCATTCAGGCAGGCTTGTGAAGGTTCTTGGATCATGTTGAGGTTGTGTTGTTGGTCCGCATTGATAGTAGAGCCCGGAATTAAAGTTATTCTTCCGGATGAAGTTCTTGCTCTGTTTAGCCGACCAGATGAGTTGTTCATCCTGCGAATGTTCTTGTGGTGGCCGACCGGATGTGTTATTCATCTTGCGGATACTCTTATGGTTGTTTGCCGACTTAGATGTTTGTTCCTAAGTCGATGTCTTGTATAAATAATAGTTTGTGAGTTCATTTCGAAGTGTGGATTGTGTGGATGAGTGTGGCATAGCGAAGAGAAGTGCGAAAGGCAGAGCACAGGTTTTTGGGCTTAAATGGAACTGATCCGGACATGGTAGAGATGTCATTCTCTAGTTCAAGACTGTGATTCTTATCACTTTGTAGATAGTGTGTCTCCTTGTAGGCAGTGGGCCTCTTTGTGAGCAGTGTGCTCGGGCAGTGAGCCCTAATTGGCAAGTGCCATTCTTTTTCTTATTCTTCTAACAGAGACTAATCCTTGGGTTAATCACCCCGTAGTTTTTCCCTTAACCGGGTTTTCCACGTCAAAATCTTGGTGTTCAATGTGTTGATGTTTATCTGCTCTTGTGTTTATGTATTATGCTTTCATGGATGATTAATTGATATGCTGTTAACTAACAACGAAGAATCAAGTGTTTGAAAGAACAAGAAGTTTTATACAACTGATTCACCCCCACCTCTCAGTTGTATGCCTTAAATCCAACAATTGGTATCAGAGCCAAGTTCCTCTGAAAGGAGCTTAACCGCTTGAGGAGATCCAGGATGTCGTCATACAAGAAGGATAGTCCGAAGTTCGATGGAACCAACTGTAGACACCCAAATTTGTCCCAACTTTGTCCATGTCCTACAACACCTTGTTAAAACATTATCCTAAACATCATAAGTCATTTTTGTCCTAAATCCCACTCTTAATCCCATTTATCCATTAGCCAATTAATTAAATAAATTTTATTTATTTAATTAAAATCCCATTCAATCCCATCCTCATCCTACTTAGCCAATTAATTAAATAAATTTTATTTATTTAATTAATTTCACATGCATAATCCCATTTATCTTATCCCCATCCCAATTAATTAAATAAATTTTAATTTATTTAATTAATTTCCACATCATATCTTATCTCATCCTATTCAACTTCTTAATTAATTAAATAAATTTTATTTATTTAATTAATATCCAACTCATATCCCAACTAATTCAAATATTTTATTTGAATTAAACACTTATCTTTCATCACATTCCAACACTTGTCTAGTCAATCATGTGTTGTGTTACAACTTTTATCTTTCACATGCACAACTAATGGGACCTAATTTTAGTATTTATCTACACAAGCACACCTAAGCCTCATCCTCCTTTGCCACATGTCATATGACTACAATTTCTTGATGTGCAAGGAAACCTAACTTAATCCTATCCATCCATTTCACCTAAAGCCCTAATTGATCCTAGCCATCCATTGGAACCAAGCCTTTCCTATAAATCAACCCCCTCACAAGCTATTAAAATGCATTGAGCCTTAAGCACCCTTATTCTGTCAAATTTTCTAAAAAGGCATTGATCCTCAAGTATCCACATGCTATTGAAATATCATTAGAGCCTTTGCATCCATCATCTATCTCCTTATCAACGTTATGCTGCGGAATCGAGCAATCAACACAACAAAGTGATCAATCAATCAAGCTCATTTTGCATCTTCGAGGTATTGAATTATTTGGGTTTAGGTTATGCATTTCAATTGTTTGATCATTTCCATTTATAAATCCAAATTTTTTGATATACATTTGGCACGCCCGGTGGGACTCACGTCCCTGATTAACCCTCTTGTTTGAGTTGTTTTTGTGAAGATCAGATTTCTTGGAGCGTCAATCATTCATTTTTGTAGGTTTATGCACTTTGATTTGTAGGTTGAAGATATTTTATATTGCTGATTTTTTTTTAATTTATGACCAGATCTGTTGCAGAGGGTTTTTTGTTTTGCACAGGTCCTGAAAAAAAGAGATCTTAGATTCGTTGGAAAGAGGACTTCGAGAGCTTTCCGAAAATGGTTACATTAAAGATTTGGTTTAGTATTCAAAGAGTTATGGCGATTTGAAGTTGACCCTGCGATTCTAATTTTTCAGAAATTTTTGACGCGCGACTTTTAGAAAAAAAAATCATATCTTCCAATCTAGCGAACCAAATCACATTTTATTTTTTGCAGTGACTTGTAAGTGAATCAAAGGAGCTGGAGCAACATTTGGATCAATCATAATAGCAACTTGGAAAGCAATTTTTATGAGGTGCACTCATTCTAATCTCTCATCTCTAATCATTATTTGATCACACATTTAGATTTTGGGCATAAAACAAACAACTTGTTTGTCATCACACTTGGATTTGAGCTTTAAAATAAACAATTGTTTGCAAATTCACATCAAAAAATTGGGCTAAAACAAACCATTGTCTTCCATCACATTTAGATTTGGGTCTAAAAAGAACAAGTGCTTGAACTGTTTGTTACACATTTCAAGTTTCTAAGGGGAAATTAACAACTGCGAGTGTGAATCAAGTGACAGCTCACTTGGTTTGCTTTTGTCATACCCTTCTTAGGAGGCCTGCTTGGAGACACACCACTCCAAGGGACGACCTCAATCGAGGCTGAATCGAAAGACACCCTCATTGGGAGTTGGAATCTTGTCACTCTTGGCTAAGCCCCAAAGAACTTTATACCTTTGGGAAGTGAAGGTGAAGGGTGGGTTACCCCTTTCTCCTGGCTGTGTGGCAGGATTTCACTTTCAATTCCATAGTCAACCTTGTGCAATAGATAGCCTAAGACCTAATTGGCTATACCCACTTGACTACACATTAGGCTTGTTGATGTGTTTTCCATGTGTGCTTGCATAATCATCACATTTCATTTTCAAAGTCAACAACTTGCTTATGTGTCTTGCGTGAGTGATTCATGTGTGTATATGCATAATCATTTATTTGAATATTGCCATATCAAGCTCTAAACACCTAAACACATAAACAAATCAATCTAAACACATCATCTAAACATTCCACACATCATCCAAATCCCTAAGCAAGCACTTGCTAAAAGGACTTAAGACAAACACGTGGTGACAACATGTCTACACTAGAGGACCTAGAAATCAAATTTCAAAGATTCCTCCAAAATATTTATCAAGGATCACAACCCCTAAACCAAGACGCCATTAAAATATTACAATTCTTCATCCAAAAAGCTCAACCCCATGCAAGCCAATCACCTCAACTACAACACTTCATAGCCCAAGTCCAACACCTTTTAGCCGCTAGTCAAGCTCGACAAGTACAACAATTCTTAGCCACTCCATACCAACCTAATCCACCTTATAGCCACATGTCATATCCATCCACTTCCTATCAACTTAATCCGCCTATCCACCAAGTCAATGCCACATCAACCTATCAACATCCACCTCAAGCTTATCCAATCCCTCATACCACCATTCCAATGCACTACCAAGCCCATCCACAAAGCCATCAAGTGATATTACAAGAACAACAGCCAAGTCCCAATGGCTCTTTGTACATAAATCAAGTAAGTCCAAATACACCTTTTCAACAAGACCACCAAACACCATTGATAGATCTAAATCCACCTTTCCAACAAGAATCATATTCAATTCCCAATGGCCCCTTGTACATAAATCAAACAAGCCCAAGTTATCCTATGCAAGATCTAATAACCTTTGACAAGGGAGATACCAATCTAGAGTGGCCACCACCACCCAATCACATGCTAACACATGAACCAACAAGTCCTATCTCAACACCACCATGTGATCCCAATCATAGTCCATTGATCCCTTTACCTTCCAAACCACCAAGCCCTTCATTACCTTCCTCACCATGTCATTCTAATCGTTCACCAAAGGATGCGGCTGAGAGAGTTTTACAAAGGATGCTTGAAGCAAAACTCATTGAACTTCCTAAAGTCAAACCATGTGAAGAAAGTCCATATGATGAACATGATTATTGTGCATACCATAGGACCAAAGGCCATAATACAGATCAATGCCTAATATTTGTCTCAATTGTTTACAAGGTGTACCCACCTATAATGGGAAATCGTGCCACATCATCCCCATCTAGTTCAAATCCTAATCCATCCAATCCAATTAGCCCTCAACCTAATCATAATCCTAAGCTTCCAGCACCATCTACCATTATCATCCATCCATTATATTTCCCATCCACCCATACACTTGCAAAGGATGTGATCCATTGGCTACTAGATAGGAATAAACTACCTCCATGTCAAACACTAATTCATGAGCCTACCAATGAACTTCCAAAGGTCATGTCCAATCTTATAATCTCATCATGTGGTTCACATATCCTTGAGCCTCTTCAAGAGCCTTCCATTAACATACCTAGCCCTTTAAGCCCATCATGTGACCTACAAGCCAACAAGTCTATTCAAGAGTCTCCAACCACAAGCCTAAGTCAAGAGTCATCATGTTCTCGTGTTGTTGACCAAGAGCCTATCCAAGAGTCATCTACTTCCATTCAAGCAACCCAAGAGGTATGTCAAAGGTTTAATCCTAAGCATGTGGAAACATTAAGCCCTAGTCCAACTCAAGATCAAAACACTTTCATGCAACCCATCCATAACATTTACCTTCTTTATGATCAAGATGATACCTATGAAGAAGCTATCCATGAGCACCTTGATCCTATCCATAATCCTATTTCTATCCATGACCAAGATATCCACATTGCTCCTAGTCATCTACCATCTAGCGCTATCCATAATAAGCAAATATCCACTTGTCATGATGAGACACTTGTCCCCCAAGTAAGCATAAAAGATCAAACAAATAGCTTGGATCTTAGCGAACATAATCAAGATCCTAATGATCATCCTTCCATATCCACCATCGATTCCACTTCAAGTCCACCATCATGTCCACTTGGTCTTACCACTTTTGTCCATGAATGTTCTTCCTTAGGACAACAACGACCTTTATCCACTTCATCTTCTCCATCCAATAAAGAACTCAAGTCTAGTTCCCAAAACACATCTAGTCCCATAGTCAATCGCATCCTCCAAAACATGAACTACCAAGGAAAAGGTCTAGGCCTTTATGAACAAGTTATTTTGGAGCCAAACCATGTTAAAGTTCATCCATGCTCATATGGCCTTGGATACACACCCCAAGGTAAACAAGGCCAAGATGTTAGTAATCCCTTCATGAATCCTAAACTTACCACTTTCTATCACACTCCCCATCTACCCAAAACATATGTAGCCATTCCATCTCCATCATCCTATAAATGTCAAAAGCATGTGACCATACACCTTCCGCCATCCACCTTGCCTCCACTTTTACCAACTCCAAATATCCCTCCATCCACCTTGGCACCATTGCTTCCAACACCTAACATACATATCATTCATAAGTATCCTTACATCCCTAATCATGGCCAACAAAAGCACACATCGCCTAAGCATAAAACTTTCAATCATTTCATCCACTCCACCCACGCCATGGGATTCAAAAGCAAAAATTTTGATGCCTCTACCTATAAAGCTAAAAATCCTACCAAAAATCTTAAAGGTCTTCATACCTTAGGACATAAAGAATCAAACTCAAAGAAAAGCTCATCTAAGCAGCCATCTAAGCCCATCCCTCCAAAAGCAAAGCCCAAAAGCAAAATGGTTTGGGTTCCTAAGAAAAAATCTAGCAAGTCAAATGAGGCATCCTCATCCACCTCTCAAGAATCCCAACCACCTATATCCATCCAAGAACCTATTTCCACCCAAAACTTCCATTCCCTTCAACAATCCCACAAGCAAAGCAAAAGCACTAAAAATACTAAATCTATGTGGGTTCTTAAATCACTTCATCAACCATCTCCCAAGCAAACATCCCCATTGCTTCCTACACCACCATCTCATCAAAAGCTTCAATGTTTATCACGGTGTGTGCAGCCGTTGGTCATAGTTCCCTTCCACTCCGCAGCACCACCACATAACTACATCTCCCCATCTTCCCTCCATTATCCTACATATCTCCCCCATGCAATCCCTATGGTCCATGCTTTGGCATAAAATTTTCATCCATCTTCATTCCATAAGCCTATATAAATCCACATCATAAGCGACTAGCCTACCCTACCATCATTCCCTTCATAATCCACTATCTACCTTATCCATCTCCCATCCATATCTCCCTTACCAACATCTATGAGCATAACAACATGGTCCATGCAAAGACGACATCCATCTCTAAAGGGACAATATCATCTCTCATAGCACTAAACACTTGAGTCCCTCCTATCCATTACCATGGTGAAAACCTGGCAAACAGGCACCATGTGTAATTGTCATCCCATCTAAAAAAAAAAGCAAAAAAGCAAAAAAAAAAAAAAAAAAAAACAAAAACAAAAAAACAAAAAAACAAAAAAAAACAAAAAAAGTAAAGAGAAATCCCTTCATCCAACAGTGAAAACCTGGTAAACAGGCACCTTGGATAAGTACCATGATGAAAACCTGGCAAACAGGCGTCATGTGTAGGTTGATCTTCTATGTCACTTACACTTGGGGGCACATTGTCTCATCCAACCTATCCATTTCTAAACTATCTATCCCATTATATCATTTTCCATCCCATCCTACCATTACCATACCATCCTACCATCCTTAGCCATTACATAAACATGCCTATCCTATTGAACCAATTTATCCATCCTCCTCCTTTTGATCTTGAGGAAGACATGGGGGCAAAATGTTGAAATATGCTTCAGATATCTCTTGGTATACCTCATACCTTCCTAATCAATCCATCTTATCAGTATCCACCTATCATAAGCCTTGTCATGTAAAATCCAATCTATCATGTCATCCCTTGGTCATGAAATTAATCATGTAAAATCCTAAGCATTACCACCTAGAATGGGGCAAGTTATTCTTCCTATGCAACATAGCCTTTGGAGATCACATCCTAGCTCCCTTATGATCCATCCACTATGGCGTATCCTTATCACAAGCTTTCCATCTTATAGTCTATCCCCATCTGTTTATCATGAGCTTTCCACTATAGCCTACCTATCCATTTATCATGAGGCAAGCATCCATCTCTGAATCGCATATCCCTTTATCCACCCATTTATTATGAGCCTTCCATCCCATTTACTATCATCCATCCTTTGCACCTAGACTTGGTTTTCTCCCTTGTCATTGGTATCAAGCACAAAGGCAACCCAAATTGTAAATCCATTGATGTTCCAAAACATTCAAAAATACAAAAAAAATCAAAATATCCCAAAAAATATAAAAAAAAAAATTAAAATATTCAAAAAATCCAAAAAATCAACTATCCAACGAAAACTCCAAGCAATAAAACCAATCATCATCAATCCAAAATAATCCACTTCATCAACATTCAATCAAAATCAATTCATCATCATCTTCAATCATCAATCATCAATTCTTCCTATCAATAACATTCATTCATCCATTTCAATCAATCCATTTCCAATCATATCAATCAAATCAATCTAAGCAATGATCTTAAATCCAAGTCACACTAATCCATATCAAGCAAGCTAATGAATCAAGGAACATTATCCAATCAAATCAACAGGTTTTGATCCTAATCTTGTCATGAGTCCAATCAATCATCATCAATCATCATCAATGGGATATAGCGTTCCCACATCCTTGTGTTGATCTAGGGATATAGCTTTCCCCACAATGACAACACTATCTATCTTTATCAATGAAACAATCAATCATTAGTTTATGACTTGACAAGGGCAATACCTTGTTTATTTTATATCCTTTGTGCACACTAAGAACACTTGCTTATACTTAGATTGAGTGGACACTCTTATCATCACACCATCACTATCATCATTCTAAACAAATCCAATCATCAAAACAATCAACCCAGCAATAGCAACCATCACAACCAAAGCACATCAAGCCAACCATCACAACAAATCCTATCAATCATCAGCATTAACACCAAAGAAAATCAACTCAAAGCACATCAAGCCAACCATCAAAACAAATCCTATCAATCATCAACATTAACACTAAAGCAAATCAACTCAAGCACATCAATCTAGCCATCAAAACAAATCCAATCACTTCAGTAAGTCAAAAGAAGCTCAATCCACCACAAATCATCCATCCTTCATCAAATCAATCTAATCATCATTTCATCATCTTCAAGTCATTCCAAGCAAAGATCCAAATGCAAGCCCATCCTTAATCCATACCAATCAAGTTAATCAATCAAGCCAAATTATCCAAACGCAATCCATGGTCTTGATCCTAGCCTTGTTGTAAGCCAAATCACTCAGCCAATTAGCCAACCAACTCAGCAAACAACCTTGTGTTGATCTAGGGATATAGCTTTCCCCACAATGACAACACTCTCAACTATCATCAATAAACAATCAATCATTGGTTTACAGCTTGACAGGGGCAATACCTTATTTGTTTTTGTATCATTTGTGCATGCTTGCTTGCTTGCTTGTGTGTGTTATTATTTTATCTTGCATTTGTATCAAATCCTTATCATTTCCAGCTAATATTCATATCTTGTGTATGTTGGAATAGCTTCTTGCACTATCCTTTGCATCTAAGGTCATATCATACCTTTTATGCATTAGGACTCAATGCTCTAAGTTTTCTTCCTCATACGTTAGACAAGGTTGTATTATGCTGGGGCACAAGACACATCGTCACCCTGGTCCTTATACCTTGGTGCATAACGTCTAGTGCTATATCAAACATCATGGTTGCTCACCTTCCTTGCAGCATAACACATCATCCATTTCTTTTATCCATTCTCTTATCTTTCTTTTGTAGCCAAGCCATTTCTTTTCGAGAGCATACCCGTGTTTGTCCAACCCACCTATCCTCTCGAGGGGGCATCACCAACCTATCCTTTCTATCATCATCATCAGCATCCCTATCAATTATCCATACCTTAACTTCTTTGAAATGATGTTACTCAACACAAAGCTCATCATCTTGAACATCATCTCAAAGAGGGGCAAAATGTAGACACCCAAATTTGTCCCAACTTTGTCCATGTCCTACAACACCTTGTTAAAACATTATCCTAAACATCATAAGTCATTTTTGTCCTAAATCCCACTCTTAATCCCATTTATCCATTAGCCAATTAATTAAATAAATTTTATTTATTTAATTAAAATCCCATTCAATCCCATCCTCATCCTACTTAGCCAATTAATTAAATAAATTTTATTTATTTAATTAATTTCACATGCATAATCCCATTTATCTTATCCCCATCCCAATTAATTAAATAAATTTTAATTTATTTAATTAATTTCCACATCATATCTTATCTCATCCTATTCAACTTCTTAATTAATTAAATAAATTTTATTTATTTAATTAATATCCAACTCATATCCCAACTAATTCAAATATTTTATTTGAATTAAACACTTATCTTTCATCACATTCCAACACTTGTCTAGTCAATCATGTGTTGTGTTACAACTTTTATCTTTCAGATGCACAACTAATGGGACCTAATTTTAGTATTTATCTACACAAGCACACCTAAGCCTCATCCTCCTTTGCCACATGTCATATGACTACAATTTCTTGATGTGCAAGGAAACCTAACTTAATCCTATCCATCCATTTCACCTAAAGCCCTAATTGATCCTAGCCATCCATTGGAACCAAGCCTTTCCTATAAATCAACCCCCTCACAAGCTATTAAAATGCATTGAGCCTTAAGCACCCTTATTCTGTCAAATTTTCTAAAAAGGCATTGATCCTCAAGTATCCACATGCTATTGAAATATCATTAGAGCCTTTGCATCCATCATCTATCTCCTTATCAACGTTATGCTGCGGAATCGAGCAATCAACACAACAAAGTGATCAATCAATCAAGCTCATTTTGCATCTTCGAGGTATTGAATTATTTGGGTTTAGGTTATGCATTTCAATTGTTTGATCATTTCCATTTATAAATCCAAATTTTTCGATATACACCAACTTCACTCTCTGGAAAGGTCGCATGAAGTGTCACTTGGAATGTATGGGAAAAGCATACTTGGCTATGGTCTCAAAACCATATGTACCTCCACAAGGTGGTCCGACAACTCTGAATGAGATTACAGATGCTGAAAATAATCTGTGGACCAAGGAAGCCCTACTAAGCGCATTGAATGATTCAGATCTCTCAAATGTTATTGACCTACCAACTGCATATGAGATCCTGACTAAACTGGAACTTCTGTATGAAGGAGATGAGTTTGTCAAAAGTGCAAGGTTGCAAAGTTTGAAAGGGAAATTTGAAAGATTGAAGATGAGAGATGATGAAAACATCACTACCTTTATGCCAAGAGTGAATGAGCTGGTATGTGGAATTAGAAATGCTGGTGGAACTCTAGATGAAAATGAGATTGTCTGCAAAATCCTAAGATCCCTTCCTGCTGCCTACAAAATCAAGGTTGCTACCATTGATGAATTCAGAGCCCACACAACTGTCACAAGAGAACAACTGGCTGGCAAACTAGCTGCATTTGAAATGACCGAGTTTGGAGATGATCCTCCCAAGACTGAATCTGCTTTCAAAGCCAATGCCTATGTGAAAGGCAAACAGAGATTTGATCCAGGAGAAAACTCATCAAGGAAAATGTCATGGTATGATCAAGCAAGAAGAAGAAGCAGAAACAGCTCAACTTGAAGCCCTCATTGCAAAGAGACTGCCAAGAGGATCCGGTAAGTATGAAGGAAAACTACCCTTTAAGTGTTTCAACTGCAATAAGATTGGTCATTTTGCTTCAAGATGTCCGGAAAGATCTGCAAGGTCTAATACTAACAGACAAAGGTTTCAAAAGAATTGCTATTATGTTCATGAAGAAGATGACAATGAAGGAGTAATAGATGATGAATCAGAACTAGGAAGCAAATCCGGAAATGAGTGGGTGTTTATTGCCATCAAGGAAGAAGATTCAATACCCTCTGAATCTGTCAATCACAAAGTTGTTGAAAAAGCTTTGGCTTCTCAAGTGGAAGAAAAGGATGATTGGGTTATTGACAGTGGATGTTCTCACCATATGACTGGTGACAAGAATAAGTTCTTGAATTTGGAAAGGTATGAAGGAGGAATGGTAAAGTTTGGTGACAATTCTGCTGGCAGAATCAGAGGCAAGGGAACTATTTCCTTTGATGGAAAGAGCAAAACAGGTAATGTACTATATGTTGAAGGATTGAAGCACAATCTTCTCAGTGTTGGTCAGTTAGTAGACAAAGGCTATGATCTTCGGTTTAAGAATGGAAAATGCAGAATCTTTACAAGCTCCGGAACTGAAATTGCATCTGGTACTCAGTCAAAAGGTAATATCTTTCATCTGGTTGGTTCAAATAAAAGTTGTTTGTTTGTTCAAATTGATCAGAGTTGGTTATGGCATAGAAGAATGTGTCATGTAAATTTTGATAACATCATCAAGATAAGCAATACTCAGGCTATAAGAGATCTTCCAAAATTGATGAAACCTACAAATAGTTTGTGCAAAGAATGTCAGCTAGGTAAACAAAGCAGAGTCTCTTTCAAAAGCAAAGATCAGTCTTCTACCGGACTGTTGGAATTAGTACATACTGATCTCTGTGGTCCGACAAGAATCAAGAGTCTGCAAGGTGATAGATATTTCATGTTGTTAATTGATGATCATTCCTGGATGATGTGGGTTACCTTTCTAAAAGAAAAATCAGAAGCATTTGAGAAGTTCAAAATCTTCAAAGCTATGGTAGAGAATCAAACCGGATTGAAACTAAAGTGTCTAAGGTCTGATAGAGGTGGTGAATTTACATCTGGTGAGTTCATTGACTTTTGTGAGAAGCAGGGTATAAGGAGACAGTTGTCTACTCCTAGGACTCCACAGCAGAATGGAGTAGTTGAGAGAAAGAACCAGACGATCTAGGAAGCTGCCAGGACAATGATGTTGGAAGCAAATGTTCCTCAAATGTTTTGGAAAGAAGCTATCAGCACTGCAGTCTACACTCTTAATCGAGTTCAAATCAGAAACAACACCGGTAAGACCCCCTATGAACTCTAGTTTGGCATCACTCCTACTGTGAAATATTTCAGAGTATTTGGTAGCAAGTGTTATATTAAAAGAGATGAAGATCTAGGAAAGTTTGATGCTAGAAGTGATGAAGGAATTTTCTTGGGTTACTCCACTCAAAGCAAAGCATACCGGTGTTACAATAAGAGATTGACGAAGATGATAGAAAGCACCAATGTGAAAGTTGATGAAGGAATTGAGAAGCCTTCAAGATTTTATGAGTTTGATGAAGATGACCAATACAGTGTTCAAGGAACTCAATCCTCTCCGGTGAGACAGAGTCAGCCTGATCCGGTAAATCAGCAAGAAGAGATAGGTTTGAATGAGCCTGATCAAGAAGCAGCAGTGTAGGATACTCCCAAAATTCCAAGGTATGTAAGACTGAACCACTTTGAAGATTAGATCATAGGTGACAGAAGCAAAGGTGTACAAACTAGAAGGAATGTTGCTCAAAATCAAGATGAATGTTGTCTGATTTCAAAGATTGAACCTAAAACAATAAATGAAGCCTGCAATGATGAAAACTGGACCAAAGCAATGGAAGATGAATTGATGCAAATTGAGAAAAATCATACTTGGGATCTTGTTCCCAGACCTAGAGACAGGAATGTAATTGGAACCAAGTGGGTCTTCCAGAACAAACTAAATGAAGCTGGTGAAGTAATCAGAAACAAAGCTAGATTGGTCTGCAAAGGCTACTCTCAAATAGAAGGAATTGACTTTGAAGAGACTTTTGCTCCGGTGGCAAGAATTGAAGCAGTCAGATTACTTCTTGCATTTGCTGCCTTCAAAGACTTCAAGGTATATTAGATGGATGTCAAGTCTGCCTTCCTAAATGGTGATCTGGAAGAAGAAGTCTACATTGAACAACCGGATGGATTTCAATTGTCTGATAATGATGATATGGTCTGCAAGTTGAAGAAAGCTTTGTATGGATTGAAGCAAGCCCCAAGAGCATGGTATGAAAGGTTGGATAAGAATCTTGTGCAGATTGGATTCAACAAAGGTACTGCTGACAGTAACTTATATTTCAAAATTGACCATGAAAACATTTTGATTGTTGAAGTGTTTGTGGATGATATCATTTTTGGAGGAAGAGATAGTATGTGCAAAACTTTTGCAAATCAGATGAAAAGTGAGTTTGAAATGTCTATGCTTGGTGAAATGAATTTCTTCTTGGGTCTGCAAATTACTCAAACAAAGAAAGGAATCTTCATTTCTCAGACCAAATATGTGAAAGAATTGTTAACGAAATATGGTATGGAAGATTCAAAACCAATGAACACTCCCATGGCAACCGGATGTAAGTTGAGCAAAGATGATGACTCCCCAAAGGCAAATCAGACAAAGTATAGATCAATGATTGGTGGATTGTTGTATCTCACTCAGACTAGACCAGATATAATGCAGGCTGTTGGTCTTGTGGCAAGATTCCAGGCTGATCCTAGAGAATCTCATGTTATGGCAATCAAAAGAATTTTTAGGTACCTGAAAGGAACAGTTGAGTATGGTCTATGGTACCCTAGAGATCCAGATTTCTCTCTTCATGCTTACACAGATGCAGATTGGGCAAGAGATGTGGATGACCGGAAGAGCACTAGTGGTGGAGCATTCTTTTTGGGGAAGAGATTGGTTTCTTGGCTAAGCAAGAAACAAGATGCAATATCTCTGTCTACAACTGAAGCAGAATACATTGCAGCAGCAGGTAGTTGCACTCAAATCTTATGGATGAAGCAGATGCTAAGAGACATTAAAGTTGAATATGAG
Source organism: Cunninghamia lanceolata (assembly GCA_027924645.1). Taxonomy (NCBI): domain Eukaryota; kingdom Viridiplantae; phylum Streptophyta; class Pinopsida; order Cupressales; family Cupressaceae; genus Cunninghamia; species Cunninghamia lanceolata. Next base: position 14,089,325 of record BSBN01000112.1, on the reverse strand, counting down.
GAGCCTATCACAATTTTCTGTGATAATTCAAGTGCAATTAATATTTCTAAGAATCCGGTATTGCATTCTAAGACTAAGCACATATCTATCAAGTTTCACTTTTTGAGAGAACAAGTGAACAAGGAAGAAGTCAGATTGGAGTATGTTCCCTCAAAGGATTAGATTGCAGATATCTTTACTAAACCTCTTCCCAAGGACTCTTTTGAATATCTCTGGGAGAAGTTAGGGGTCAGGGCCCCTCTGGTGATGAACTAGGATGCACTGATGTGCATCAGTCCGGTGGATATCACAGTCATATCTTGTGATCCAGATTGATGATGGGGAGCTGAAACTAAGGGGGAGCAGCTGGTATGATTCTGATGTATTAGAATTGCAAGTATGAGCCCTTTGCCATTGATGTCAAAGGGGGAGAGAAGACATGTGAAAAACAAGTAGCTGATGATCAAAAGGGGAGCAGTAAATGAGGAGAAGACATGTTGCTGATAGGGAGAGAAGTGACAGAAAGGAGAAGTTTCTTGTCTTGATGGTTTTTCACATCATATGTTGCCATCAATGACAAAGGGGGAGATTGTTGCAAGTATGAGGTAAACCAGTGTTGTCATTGATGTCAACATACTCATATTGCTTTGACAAGAAGGATTCAATGAGCAGTGTGCTGAGGATATTGAGAAAATTAGCCTCAATCAGGAATAGTAAAGAACAGTGATGACAAGAAGGCAAATGTACTGTATAGGATGCGAACCGGAGGATGCGGATTAAAGGGTTTGTAGATATGAGTCTTGAGATGCTTCAGTTAAGATTTCAGAGGTCCGCATGAAGATTTGAAGGAGTTGTGGCTGTTGGTGTAGAACCGGTTCTGGCAAGTATTCAGAGGTGACAGAGGATCACAAAAAGGTCCGGTGAGGTCCGGAACTATATAATCCTAATCTGCGGATTGGAAGGAGTCTTTGGAATGTCCTTGTGATGTGCCATCTCGAGTTGTGTATAATTTGGAGGTTCGGAAGTACCTCCTGCATTATGACAGTGGGGACAGTCTGTGTTCTTGAAGTTCTGGATGAGGAAGACAAGAGATTCCAGTAAGTAGAGGAAGTGCGGATGTATCCGGTCATTCAGGCAGGCTTGTGAAGGTTCTTGGATCATGTTGAGGTTGTGTTGTTGGTCCGCATTGATAGTAGAGCCCGAAATTGAAGTTATTCTTCCGGATGAAGTTCTTGCTCTGTTTAGCCGACCGGATGAGTTGTTCATCCTGCGAATGTTCTTGTGGTGGCCGATCGGATGTGTTATTCATCTTGCGGATACTCTTATGGTTGTTTGCCGACTTAGATGTTTGTTCCTAAGTCGATGTCTTGTAGAAATAACGGTTTGTGAGTTCATTTCGAAGTGTGGATTGTGTGGATGAGTGTGGCATAGCGAAGAGAAGTGCAAAAGGTAGAGCAGAGGTTTTTGGGCTTAAATGGAACTGATCCGGACATGGTAGAGATGTCATTCTCCAGTTCAAGACTGTGATTCTTATCTATTTGTAGACAGTGTGTCTCCTTGTAGGCAGTGGGCCTCTTTGTGAGCAGTGTGCTCGGGCAGTGAGCCCTAATTGGCAAGTGCCATTCTTTTTCTTATTCTTCTAACAGAGAATAATCCTTGTGTTAATCACCCCGTGGTTTTTCCCTTAACCGGGTTTTCCACATCAAAATCTTGGTGTTCAATGTGTTGATGTTTATCTGCTCTTGTGTTTATGTATTATGCTTTCATGGATGATTAATTGATATGCTGTTAACTAACAACGAAGAATCAAGTGTTTGAAAGAACAAGAAGTTTTATACAACTGATTCACCCCCCCTCTCAGTTGTATGCCTTAAATCCAACAAAGTTCAAGTTCACAACACTTCTACGCCATTATATCGATCTGCTTTCATATTCATATGATGACTTGAAGTCCATCAGACCACAAGAGATCCAACATGAGATTCCTCTCAAGGTGAGATCATTTCCTCACAAGCAGAAGCAAAGGTAGTACAATCCAAAAATATTAGGTATAATCCTTACTGAAATTCAAAAAATGTTGAATGCTAGGATAATATTTCTAATTCATCATTCTACTTGGATCACAAATATTGTTCCTATAAGGAAAAAGAATGTAGAAATCTATATTTGTGTAGATTTTAGAAATCTAAATCAATCTTCTTTGAAAGATAACTACCCTTTTCCCATAATGGATCTAGTGTTACAAACTATAACTAGTTCAGAGATGTTGTCTATGTTGGATGGCTTTTCGGGCTATGATCAAGTAGACGTTAGTGAAGTGGATCAATACAACATTGCTTTCACAACTCCATGGGGCACATTTGCATACCGCACGATGCCATTTGGATTGATCAATGCTGGTATTACTGACGAAGGGGGTAAATCATAAAACACACAATAACAGAAATTGCACACAGAAAATAGAATGATATTTTATTAATATAGGAAAAACATTACAGTACAGAAGCTCAAATACAATCAGACGATGAATCCCCTACAGGCTGCAACACATTATAGCTCCCTCTCTCAAAACTCTGGAATCTTCAGCCTTCTGTAATCCCCAAATCAACTAGGGTTTCTAATTTCCCACCTTTCTTGACTCTACACCTTCCTGCTTAACTCTACTACCCTAAGGGTTCCCAAAAATGGTTATATATAGCCCTTTTGGCGACCAGCAGCTTAATTTCAAAATTTACATCTCCCTCCAAAAATAGGTCAACTTCGCGGGGCCATAACTTTCGATCCAACTGTTGGATTTTCAATTATAATACCTTTTTGGAAAGCTCTCGAAAAGACAATGGTGTGTCAAGTAGTACTGATAGGTAGACTACTTGGGGTTCCCACCAAATTTCAGGCCCATCCGGAGCCTCTAAGTGCCTCAAATTTGACTTTGAATATTTCAATAGGATTTTTGGAATTTGAAATTTTAATATCCCACAAATGACAAATGATATTGAAGTGATTTCTTCACCATTAGCTTCAATTCACCATTCTGGAGGTCCATGTAAGATTTTGTATCCAACCATGCACAAATGCAAACTTACTAAAAATAGTAACCCTGCCAAATTTAGCCCTTATTGAAAAGAAACAACACATTTTTTTTTATTATTATTATTATTATTTAGTTGATGGAAGATTGCTCTTACACCTTGGATGCTCCTGCATCAATTACTTTCTAGAGAGCAATGGACTTGGCTTTCAGAGATGAAATGGGTAAGTTCATTGTGGTGTACCTTAATGATCTGACTATTTTCTCTTAAAAACGTCAAGATCATACCTACCATTTGAGACAAATTTTGGAATGGTGTCATTAGAATGGTATTTCTCTTAATCCTAAGAAATTGGTTTTTGGGGTTACAGAAGGTAAACTTCTTGGCCACATTGTGTCCAAATAATGTACTAAAATTGACTCTAAGAGAGTTAAATCTATCCAAGGTCTTACTTTGCCTACTAGTAAGACAGTTGTTCATTCTTTCTTCAGGAAGGTGAATTTCTTGCGAAGGTTCATTCCAGAATTCATAGAGAAAATTCATCATATTGTTCATATGATGAAAGGTCAAACCACTTTCCATTGGAGCGCGGAAGGTAAAGTAGCTTTTGAGGACATTAAAAGAGCCATAGCCCATGCTTTAGTTTTGGTTTGTCCTAATTATACTAAAGATTTCATAATGTATAGTTATGCTTCATAGCATACACTATCAACGATTCTGGTTTAGTAGAACGAGGAGGGTGTGGAATCTCTAATTTCAATCATGAGTTATCCATTGAGGGCTTATGAACTCAAGTACTCAACTATGAAAAAGCATGCTTACGTTGTAATCAAAGTTGTGAAGCATTTTCAGTTTTACATTCTGAATTCACGTACTGTTATTTTGGTGCTAGATACAGCAGTGAAATCCATCTTGACTCAATAGGAGTTTGGAACCAAGAGGGGCAATTGGATTGCCAAAATTCAAGAATTTGATCTTGATATTAAACTTACCAAGCTTGTGCATGGGAGAGGTTTGTGTCAGTTGATTGCTAATAATGTCCCAAGAGAAACAGGTGATGAAGAGGTCGAGGTCAAAGATATTCCAACTATCCTTTTTGTTACTACAACTGATGAGTGATATTCTAATATCACTTATTTTCTCACATATGGTGAGTGTTCTTCTCATTTGTCTTATAAAGAGAAGCGGACTATCAAGCTTAAGGCTGCAAACTATGTCTTATGGGATAATGGTTTGTACAAGAGAAGTCTTGACGGAGTTTTACTCCGTTGTGTTGATAAAGCACAACAAAGTAAGTTATTGGAGTCTTTTCATAATTTGGCATGTGGAGGACAATTTTCTACACCAGTAATGACTCACAAAATTATGAGAGCTAGGTATTATTGGCCAATACTTTTTTAGGATGCATACAACTAGGTACATAAATGTGAACTCTGCCAACAGTTTGTGGGAAAGCCTAAGTTGGCTGCATTACCACTAAAACCAGTTGTGATTGAAGAACCTTTTCAACAATGGGGCATTAACTTCATTGGTGCTATGAATCCACCATCAAGTGCGAGACACAGTTATGTCCTTACAACAAATGATTATTTCACCAAGTGGGTGGAGGCTATACTAGTTACGCATGCTACTTCCGAAGTGGATTGTAATTTCCTCAAGGAGAATATCATTTCCTGGTTTGGAGTTCCAAACAAGATTGTGGAAGATAATGCTACACATTTTTCTTCAAATGAGATTACTAGTTTTTGCTCTGAATATGGGATTATTCTTTCACATTCATCCAACTATTATCCGCAAGGGAATGGTCAAGTTGAATCAAGTAATAAGAATCTGGTTACTATTATTAGGAAGTTGGTAGATGATAATCAAAGAACATGGCATAATGCTTTGTTTGATGCTTAATGGGCAGATAGGATAACCACAAAGAGCACAATTGGCATGTCACCATTTTAGCTGTTATATGGTTTGAATGTGAAGATACCAATCACCTTGGAATTGCCAGCTTTGAAGATGGCTAAAGTAGTGGAAGATAGAACTTTTGAAAGTTCTATTGATAAATGAATAATGTACCTTTGTAAACTTGAAGAGAAGCAAGTTATGGTAGTAGACCATATTCTTGAACATCAAAGTCAGGTCAAGAAGCTTTTTGATAAAAAGGCAAAGGCCAGAGAATTTCGGGTTGGGGATCAAGTATTATTATGGGACAAGAGGAGAGAGCCAAAAGGAATGCATGGGAAGTTTGATTCCCTATGGAGAGGCCTAGTTGTCATTCACCAATTTTGTGGTGAGAATAGTTTCTTGATAGAGTATCAAGATGGGGGACCATTCTTGTTGCCGCACAACACACAGCATCTGAAACTTTTCAATCCATGAAGCGTCAGATAAGTTCACTTGTATATTTGTATAGCTTTTGTTTTTCTTTTTCATTTTTAGTCTTGTGTGTCTTTTGTTTTGTTTGTTTGACTCTATGGCCTAATGGCATGGATGAAGGCACTTAGAGATTGGATTCTTCTCCCTGTTAGGTCTCAAAAATGCAGGTTGCAAGTCCTAAGAGGATGCTAGACTCTATGATCAGATTGACAACATTTTTGAACTAATGCGATAGAGTTAACCTATAGGGTTAATGACTCCCTGCACTTCAGGGTCTGTTAAACCTAGGCAGGTGGACCTTAATAGCTAGTGAAGTAGATAAAAGGAATGTATGACTCAAATGAATTTAAGTATCTACCCACAATGGCATAAAGTGTAGAATATATGAAAGCTTGCAAACTACTTCTACTCCTAATACTAAGATCTGAGATGTAACTGTTTGAATAAGATTTTACGGAATCCTAGAGTGGAATTGGTATGACCAGTGCCTATTTCTATTGTGCTAATGGAGTCAAGGTGTATATGATATATGATTTACTTACTGGTTACAATTCTAATTGTTTGGCACTTGTGTTTGTTTATACCTTGTATGAACATGCAAGAATGTGACTGACAGACTCTACTTATTGATCCACTCGATCCTACTAGGTTACTGTGACTTATTGAAAGGATTTTAATCCTTCCTTGAAGGAACCAATCAATAGAATCACACAATAATAGCAAGTGTGTATTGACAAATGGAGTAGATCCTCAATTTGAATAACAAGACAATATCGAGTTGGAGACAGTATGACAATCTTGTCAATTATATGGCTCTTCTTACTGATCCAAATGTTTCTTCCAAGTTACTATAATCAATCAAAAGGATTTTAATTCTCTAATAGAAACCAATTAATTTGATTACACAAAAATAGCAAGTGTGTCTTGATGAAACTGAAATATCAACTTGGAAACTCAGGTTCAAATAACAGATAAAAACAATGTGGAGACAGCCAAATAATTGTTCAGCTAACAAACAATAGACACCAATATTAAATCACCAATTTATGCATTCTTCTCCATTATACAATTTCAAAATATTTTACAATATACAACATAATATTTTATTTTAGTAACTGATCAATCCATCCAGTTATCTAACTCCTACTTCTGATCATGATGTTTTTCTAATCTACAGATGATGATCTCGTTCTTGATTTTTTGCCTCTTCTTTATACCTTGTAATTTTAGGGTTGCGATCCTTCAAACATCCTTTGGGTATAGCTTCTCATTTTATTTTGATTAATTGCCTTCGGTAAAATCAAAATATTAGTCTTAACTTCCTTTATTTTGCATTCCCTTGGAAAATAAATATTTCAACATATTTTGGTCTTTAGTTTCTTTTCATTTTTCTTTGGAGCAAGATATTTATTTGGGTGAAAAATATTACCTCCACTAACTTCTTCCATGAAAATACCTCACTGCAAAATATTTTTAGGTTTGCAGATATTTGTTTGATGTTTTCATATGTATTTTCAATATTCATTAGGGTGAAAGTCATCTCCCTTTCTTTATCTTCTTGGTGAAAGATTTTTCACTGTCTTTCCACATAAAATGTTTTTCGGTAAAATAATTTTCTGACTTGATTAACTCCTTGAAATATTTCAACTCTTTCTTGGGTAATTATTTTCTTTAACTCATTTTTGAATAATTACTTCATTCTTTAGTCAAAGTAAATCACAAATTCAAAAATCCTTATGTTCCACAGACCAACATATGATTTACACCATTAGTAAATTCAATGACTTCTTCCCAATAATATTTATCATGATATCTTCCCCGTTCTCACCTCACATTTTAATAAATCTTTTTTACTTGGCATTTTACATGGAATTCCAATAATTCATTCACGGGAAAATAATATTATTCATGTTTAGTTTATTCCTTCATCGGGCTATCAAAAATCAAGAAAATTTTAACTCCAATAGCTATTGTCTTGCCAATAAGGTACCCATCGGCATGACTCCTTAGATCAGCGTGATTTTAAGAATTCATTCCGATTTCCTTTTTCTTGCCTATGAGTTTTTTAGGGTTTAGGGTTTCTGCTTCTTTCTACTATTTCTTTGTTTTGTATCTCCTATTTCGGCACTGGCATAGAAGATGCTGGCAGAAATTGCAGATGAGAGACTTGTTCATCGCATTCGGTGAAACAATGTGACTGAATCGTGAGAGTGTTCATGTCTTCTTTATGCTGCAATAATCATATTCTGTGATATGTTGTCTTGTTCTTACATATGGTCAAGCACTTTATGAGCATATACAAGACTTCTGCACTTGTCATACATGCAAATAAGTTTATATATACGTGCAACAAATGTAATTCACCCATGGGTGATGGAAGAGCAGACTTCTTTCCCTCTATGAGTCTTCATATTGTCATCGGGCTGAAATATATTATCGCCAAGAAATTAACATGCCCTTCCGATATATTTTAGTCTCGCCGATATAGGGTTTCTTACTCTTTTGGATCTTCAGGAAGCTGTGAACGACGAAGGTGCATACCAGAGATAGCTTCATCAAGATCAAATGGTCTATTAGTGGTAGAAAAAACTAATACCATCTCTTTATTTTTATTGCACAATCTATCGCAATTTAGCATACACTCATTTTTTATACCACGCATGGTCTCACATTCTCCAGTCATCCTGTCAATCTCATCTATAAATATCACACTTGGAGTAATTTTACTTGCCAATGTGAATATAACATTGATATATCTTTCTTCTTCACCATCCAACTTTGATGTAATGCTTGACATTGAAATATTTAGACATTTTAAACCACATTATGTTGCAACTTCTTTTGCAATCATTGTCTTCCCAGTTCCTAGAGGACCAACGAGTAGGAAACCTTTGCAAGTCTTTGTGAGTTTTTCTTTGAATAGCTCAGGCCTTTGTAAAGGAAATATCACGAACTCGTGTTTCTTTCACATGATCACAAGCTCCAATGTCCTCAAAGGTCACTCCAATTTCCGTAGGTGGAATCACATTGAATAGGAGATTCTCTTCGTACTCATTTTCAGTGACAACATCCTCCAGTGACTTTTATGAACTTTGTGAGTTCTTTTGAAATCCTTGTGATGTTTTTAAAGTTTCTTGTATTTTACTTAGCCCATAATCAATACTTTCGATGGAGATAACATAATTTCCATCCCCAATAATGGTTTCATGGTTATTTAGTAAATGATATATTTTAGCCCACTTAACAGCTTTATCTACACTTTCATTAGTAATGACTTGATCGCTTATGCAAATTGCATCAATTCCATCACACTGCAGATTATTCTGAGACAGTGTTTTTTGTATGTGTAACAAATTTGCCTTTCTTTTAAGTATTTCAACATCCCACTCTTTATAACATTTATCCACCAAAGTATGACTTGGCGATCATATCCCATACACAAATAGTTTGATCTAGTGATGCAGAAACAACCAGATCCTCCTTAAGATGAAAGGGGGCACACATCGTATAATGATCATGACTAGATATGCAAACTCCAAATTGCCAATTCCAGATCCCTATTGTCTGATCATCACTTGCACTAATAATCCAAGGATACTCATTATGGAGATTAACTATGTGAATGCAATCAAGGTGCCCTAGTAATGTAAAAAGGCATCCGTGCATCTTGTAATTCCAGATTTTAATCTTGTAATCACTACCTCTAGACACAAATAGTGACTTTGATTTGTGAAAATGCACTCCTCGATAAATTTTTTGGGGCCTACTTCTTTGACATATCGAGGTGACTCATATGATCAAAAAGACCCAAGGAACCCACTCTGATTACATATGTCACTCTGACACACTTCTTATGCACCACCTTTTATTTCATCAACTTCAACATTACGTTTATTCAAATCAAATGATTTGATTACAATCATGTCAGGTGAGGCATCAAAATCATGCTCAGGATCTTATTTGTTATGTATTACATACAACATCGATGTTGTACTTTAGTTGTGCAGATATTGATATTACTAGAGCCCGATCATCAATGTTGTGTCCATAGATAAAAATTAGCACTAAAATTGAAAGCCATGGAAGCATAGTCCACTTGGTCTCCATTTGTTGTCTCAACGAGCTCAAAACCATTGATGTCTCAACTTTTGTATAATCTCTTTTTGATCTCATCTCATCCCACCATATCCCAGACATGCTGGAAGGAACAAAAGCTTCAACTCTAGTTGTAGGGAAGAAAGGATTAGAAATAGTCTCTATCAATCTTCCATTACTGCTCCTTTTATCAATAGTGGGTAGTTGAAAATGAACATTTCCAACATGATGATAAGCAGTATGTTCTTCAAGAAGATTAAGTATTTTACTTTCCTGCACACTGGACCCAGGCCTAGGCAAATGTAGTATGGTTCATCCTTTCAGGTGACTGTGATGCTTGTACGGCCTTAGTAACAATGTATGTTGCTCCATTCTGTCCTAAACCAAGAGTATTCATGTCATATGGTGGTTCTATCACACCATAGCTTGCAGCTAGTTTGGTATAATCAACCCCTGACAATAGTGAAATCTGCTCTTCATTGCTACAATCATTATTGTCCTCATAGCAACAAGCATTTTATCATCCTTTTCCATTATTTAATCTTTCTGCTATTATCTCCATTGTTAGATGGTATTCCCTCTCGTTCTGTCGATCCTTCTTTAATAAACCAAGATCAACTCATTTCCATATAAAAGCTTAATGAGTGTATTATTAAGTGCTAGAATTGATTTTTTTCACATGGAAACCTAAGAATTTTTGCAAAAATTGGTATGAAAATTTAGGTCCCAATAGTGGCTCTGTCTAGGGATGTGTGCCCCTTGTGGGCATAGCAAGATCCCAAATCTCTGGAGAGTAGACCAATGCCTACCCCATTGGGCCATAGATTACAAACATCAATTTTGCACTACAGTGATATGGTTAAAAAAACAATACCTGTATTTTGCTTTGTCAAAAATCTGGTTCTCATCATGTAATAATATCACATGTTTGGAAACACTATTGGCATTTGCCAAGGAATACCCATTTTCAATGCTATGATTCATTGTTCTATCATATTTCTTATCATTCCACATTCTGTTATCAGGCATCACTTTAGAGACATAACACATGATTGTCCCATTTAAAACACAACCATGCTGGATGCAACACTTTTCATTATCAAGCTTCACAAAATTTTTATCTTTTGTAGTATCTTCATCAAACATAGCATTATGAAGTAAGGACACATGTGATATATCAGCTTCAACTTCATTGCTACTTTCATTATAAACTGATGTATTGTCCTTCCCATCTGAAAATGATCTTTCCTCATGAGTTGGTATAGCACTTTGACTGTCTAGAAATGCTTCATCCTCATGATAACATGGGTTTCAGAACATTTGAAATTCCTTTTCCAGCATGCCTTGGTAGAATGTCATTTCACTATCCTCTGTTATGTCATTATATAAGGGGTTGGAATAGATCTAAAAATCATTTTCAGATATGCACACTTCCTCTTCATTAAGATTTTGTCCTCTTTGTTGAAAATAATTATCCTCTTCCTTTCCAAACTACTGATTCATACACTGCGATGGGTGGGCTGGGACAAAAGGAACATCTGCATTTTGAAGACTACTCTCATTTTTTGGAATATGATAGGCCTCCGAGTCTTGTGCAAGATCCTCATGATTGTCATCAAAATCTAGATGTTTAATGGATTCTTCATAACATTCACAGTTATAATCTGTTATGCAGGAGAAACCTTCTATATCTTCATCCTCATCATGAAGGTTGTCATAACAATCATTTTCACTTGCACACTTATCTTTTACAAATTGATCAAAATCATTGCCTTCTTTATTGTTGTAAGGAGAACCATTTATTTTTGTTCCAGTCTTTAATGCATCATTGTCAATGCTATGGCAATGAAAACCTGGTTGTATCTCCATACCATCTGAATCATGGCTGATAAAATCCTTAGGCAGTGTGTTTTCAGCAACATCTTCAATACTGCAGTCATCCTCTAACATGGAAAATTTGTCTTCAATAACTTCATCTTCATTGAAGTCTGAAAAAACTTCATTTGCACATGTCTCTTCTTCCATATGTATTGCTTGATCAGATTCTCCATATTTGTCCACACCATTTCTATGCCAATAGATTTAACATTGCCAGTGTGCTCATACCTTATGTTTTCTATGAAACCAATTATTTCATACACTTCATCAAGAGTAACTGGTTTCTATGATTCAGACCACTTATCTGATTGAGGCACATACAATTTCATGAATATTTCAATGCATATGGATTTATCAGGTCTAAATTTAACAGGTATTTACATATAGATATCCAACATTCTTTTGAACAAAGAAAATCTAGATTCCAATGTTCCTTTTAAAAGTCCAGATTCCCCAAATTTACTTTGATTTTCATTTTGAAAACACTTATCATCTTTCTCTTTAAACTAGCACACGAATTTATTTGCAAGTTCATCCCACAAAGTTATGCAAGGCATAGGAAGGCTATAAAATCAATCTTTAGCAGCATTTTCTAATGTTTTTACAAAAATCTTCATGACAACATCCTCTCCACTGATTTGCCAATTCACCAATACATCAATGAATTGTTGTAGGTGCATATCTGTTGATTCTGATTTACATCCATTAAATCTTTGCAAATAATTTTTAACATTCAAAGGGGGAGGAAGATTTGTGTAACCCTGAATGTCTCTTAAATCAATTGGTTTGTGTATTTCAAGATCTATTACCCTCTGTTGGAAAAGTAGTTGTTGCCATCTTATTTCTTCTTGTAGACTTTGATTGACCCGAGGGCTAACATTGCTTTGCATATTTTGACATGGGATTTGGTGTTGATAATGCCCTATATATTGGTTATATTCATGATCTTGGTAGCCCACAAATCTTTGGCCAGGTGGGACTTGATAGACATTTATTTGATTTGGGAATTTTAGTGTAGAAATGTCCTATTGTGTTTGATATGCACCGCTTTCATTCCCAAGCTTCCCAACTATGCCATAATGTGTACAAGGGAAATAAAAATCATTATGCATACTTCAGTCTAAAAATATTGTAGTTTCAAGATGTCCTTTGCATTATTTATCAATTTTGTTTCCAGACTCGCCACCTCTTGTCATAAGAGGAATAAATTTTATCTTTCCGGGTCCTTGCCAGTAAAGTTACCAATTTATATTTGAATTTAAGACATCAATGACTTTGTAATAAGATAATATTCAACTGGATTCTAGATTACTCCCTAGCAGAGTCGCCAATTATGTTAGGTCTCAAAAATGTAGGTTGCAAATCCTAAGAGGATGCCAGACTCTATGATCAGATTGGCAACATTTTTAAACTAACGCGATGGAGTTAACCTATAAGGTTAATGACTCCCTACACTTCAGGGTCTGCTAAACCTAGGCAGGTGGACCTTAATAGCTAGTGAAGTAGATAAAAGGAATGTAGGACTCAAATGAATTTAGGGATCTACCCACAATGGTATAAAGTGTGGAATAGATGAAATCTTGCAAACTACTTCTACTCCTAATACTAAGATCTGAGATGTAATTGTTTGAATAAGATTTTATGGAATCCTAGAGTGGAATTGGTATGACCAGTGCCTATTTCTATTGTGCTAATGGAGTGAAGGTGTATATGATATATGATTTACTTACTGGTTACAATTCTAATTGTCTGGCACTTGTGTTTGTTTATACCTTGTATAAACGTGCAAGAATGTGACTGACAGAATCTACTTATTGATCCACTTGATCCTACCAGGTTACTGTGACTGATTGAAAGGATTTTAATCCTTCCTTGAAGGAACCAATCAATAGAATCACACAATGACAACAAGAGTGTATTGACAAATGGAGTAGATCCTCAATTTGAATAACAAGACAATATCTAGTTGGAGACAATATGGCAATGTTGTCAATTATATGGCTCTTCTTACTGATCCAAATGTTACTTCCAAGTTACTGTAATCAATCAAAAGGATTTTAATTCTTTAATAGAAACCAATTAATTTGACTACACAAAAACAACAAGTGTTTCTTGATGAAACTGAAATATCAACTTGGAAACTCAGGTTCAAATAATAGATAAAAACAATGTGGAGACAGCCAAATAATTGTTTAGCTCAACAAACAATAGACACCAATATTAAATCACCAATTTATGCATTCTTATCCATTATAGAATTTCAAAAGATTTTACAATATATAGCACAATGTTTTATTTTGGTATCTGATCAATCCATCCAGTTATCTAACTCCTACTTTTGATCATGATGTTTTTCTAATCTACTGACGATGATCTCGATCTTGATTTTTTGCCTCTTCTTTATACCTTGTAATTTTAGGGTTGTTACCCTTCGAACATCCTTTGGGTGTAGCTTCTCAATTTATTTTGATTAATTGCCTTATGTAAAATCAAAATATTAGTCTTAACTTCCTTTATTTTGCATTCCCTTGGAAAATAAATATTTCAACATATTTTGGTCATTAGTTCCTTTTCATTTTTCTTTGGAGGAAGATATTTATTTGGGTGAAAAATATTACCCCCACTAACTTCTTCTGTGAAAATACCTCACTGCAAAATATTTTTAGGTTTACAAATATTTGTTTGATGTTTTCATATGTATTTTCAATATTCATTAGGGTGAAAGTGATCTCCCTTTCTTTATCTTCTTGGGGAAAGATTTTTCACTGTATTTCAAAATAACATATTTTTTGAGGAAAATAATTTTTTGACTTGACTAACTCCTTGAAATATTTCAACTCTTTCCTTGGGTAATTATTTTTCTTAAATCATTTTTGATAAAATACTTCATTCTTCAGTGAAAGTATTTCACAATTTCAAAAATCCTTATGTTCTATAGAGCAACATATGATTTACACCATTAGTAAATTCAATGACTTCTTCCCGACATTATTTATCATGATATATTACCCATTCTCACCTCACATTTTAATAAATCTTTTTTACTTGGCATTTTACACGGAATTGCAATAATTTATTCATGGGAAAATAATATTATTCATGTTTAGTTTATTCCTTCATCAGGCTATCAGAAATCATGAAATTTTTCACTCCAATAGATATTGTCTTGTTGATAAGGTACCCATCGGCATGACTCCTCAGATCAGTGTGATTTGAAGAATTCATTCTGATTTCCTTTTTCTTGCTGATGAGTTTTTTAGGGTTTAAGGTTTCTGCCCAGTTTTTCTGCTTCTTTCCACTATTTCTTTTTTTTGTATCTCCTGTTTCGGCACTGGCATAGAAGATGCTGGCAGAAATTACATATGAAAGACTTGTTCATCGCATTCGGTGAAATAGTGTGACTGCATCGTGAGAGTGTTCATGTGTTCTTTATGCTATAATAATCATATTCTATGATACGCTGTCTTGTTCTTTCATATGGTCAAACACTTTATGGTCATATACCAAACTTCCATACTTGTCATACATGCAAATAAGTTTATTTATATGTGTAGCAAATGCAATTCACCCATGGGCAATGGAAGAGTGGACTTCTTTCCCTCTATGAGTCTTTATATTGTCATCGGGCTGAAATGTATTATGGCCAAGAAATTAACATGCCGTTTTGATATGTTTTAGTCTCACGGATATAGGGTTTCTTACTCTTTTGGATCATCAGGAAGCTGTGAACACTGAAGGTGCATACAAGAGACAGCTTCATCAAGATCAAATGGTCTATTAGTGGCAGTAAAAACTAATACAATCTCTGTATTTTTACTACACAATATATCACAGTTTAGCATAAACTCAATTTTGATACCACGCATGGTCTCACATTCTCCAGTCATCCTATTAATCTCATCTATAAATATCACACTTGGATCAAATTTACTTGCCAATGTGAATATAGATTTGATATATTTTTCTTCTTCACTGTCCAACTTTGATGTAATGCTTGACATTGAAATATTTAGAAAATTTAAACCACATTCTATTGCAACTGCTTTTGCAATCATTGTCTTCCCAATTCTTAGAGGACCAAAGAGCAGGAAACCTTTGCAAGGCTTTGCGAGTTTTCCTTTGAATAGCTCAAGCCTTTGTAAAGGAAACATCACCAACTCGTCAAGTGTTTCTTTCAAATGATGACAAGCTCCAATGTCCTCAAAGGTCACTCCAATTTCTATAGGTGGAATCACATTGAATAGGAGATTCTCTTCGTACCCATTTTCAGTGACAACATCCTCCAGTGACTTTTTTGAACTTTGTGAGTTGTTTTGAAGTCCTTGTGAGGTTTTTCAAGTTTCTTGTATTTTACTTAGCCCATAATCAATACTTTCAGTGGAGATAACATAATTTCCATCCCCAATAATGGTTTTAGGGTCATTTACTAAATGATATCTTTTAGCCCACGTAACAGCTTTATCTACACTTTCATCACTAATGACTTGATCTCTTATGCAAACTGCATCAATTCGATTGCACTATAGATTTTTCTGAGACAGTGTTTTTCATATGTGTAAGAAATTTGCCTTTCTTTTAAGTATTTCAACATCCCACTCTTTCTATCATTTATCTACCAAAGTATGACTTGGCGATCATATCCCATACACAAATAGTTTGATCCAATGATGCAGAAACAACCAGATCCTTGTTAAGTTGAAAGGAGACACACATCATATAATGATCATGACCAGATATGCAAACTCCAAATTACCAATTCCAGATCCTTATTGTCTGATCATCACTTGCACTAACAATCCAAGGATACTGATTTTGGAGATTAACTATGCAAATGTAGTCAAGGTGCCCTAGTAATGTAAAAAGGCATCCGCACATCTTGTAATTCAAGATTTTAATCTTGTAATCATTACCTCCAGACACAAATAGTGACTTTGATTTGTGAAAATGCACTCCTTGATAAATTTTTTTGGGCCTACTTCTCTAACATTTAGGGGTGACTCATATAATCGGAAAGACCTGAGGAACCCACTCCGATTACATATGTCACTCTGACGCACTTCTTATGCACCACCTTTTATTTCATAAAGTTCAACATTAGGTTTATTTGAATCAAATGATCTGATTACAATCATGTTAGGTGAGGGAACAAAATCATGCTTAGGATCTTATTTGTTATGTATTACATACAACGTCGATGTTGTACTTTAGTTGTGCAAATATTGATATTACTAGAGCTCAATCATCAATGTTGTGTCCACTGATAAAAATCAACACTAAAATTGAAAGCCATTGAAGCATAGTCCACTTGGTCTCCATTTCTTGTCTCAACGAGCTTAGAACCATTGATGTCTCAACTTTTGTATAATCTCTTTTTTATCTCATCTCATCCCACCATATCCCAGACATGCTTGAAGGAACAAAAGATTCAACTCCAGTTGTAGGGAAGAAAGGATTAGAAATAGTCTCTGTCAATCTTCCATTACTACTCCTTTGATCAACAGTGGGCAGTTGAAGATTAACATTTCTAGCATGATGATAAGCAGTATGTTCTTCAAGAAGATTAAGTATTTTACTTTCCTGCACACTAGACACAATCCTAGACAAATGTAGTATGGTTCATCCTTTTAGGTGACTGTGATGCTTGTACGGCCTCAATAACAATGTATGTGGCTCCAATCTATCCTAAAACAAGAGTATTCATGTCATCTGATGGTTTTATCACACCATAGCGTGCAGCTGGTTTGGTATAATCAACCCCTGACAACTGTAAAATCTGCTCTTCATTGCTACAATCATTATTGTCCCCATAGCGGCAGGCATTTTATCATCCTTTTCCAATATTTAATCTTTTTGCTAGTATCTCCATTGTTAGATGATATTCCCTCCTGTTCTCTCGATCCTTCTTTAATAAGCCAAGATCAACTCATTTCAATATAAAACCTCAATGAGTGTATTATTGAGTGCTAGAATTGATTTTTTCACATGGAAGCCTAAGAATTTCTACAAAACTTGGTATGAAAATTTAGGTCCCAACACTCCCTTTGAATGATCGAAGGAAGTTGCCCAATTAGAGCCAGCTGTTATCCTCAAAATCAGTTGTACTCATTTTGTAGGATGACCCCTACGAAAATCATTCATTTCATAGTCTACAACTCTAAGAACATTTTTTGAGGCAAATTTTTGCCCTCATACGTGATCTTCTAACTCCTGGGAATCATTTCGAGCATCTCCTCTTATCGGTTCTTCAAGGTTTGCTAAATTTGAAAATCAATAAGTTTAATTGTTAAGGAGTTAGAAAATTTTAACTGTAGCATGTTGGAGCAGTCAATTTTGCCGCCATTACATGTTTTTACCCCTTTTTTCTATTTTATATGCAGGAGTGACATTTTTTACCACTCATGCATGTTTGTGTTGTTTAAAAGTCCTAGATGTAGGGGTGGTGAAAATCTCCGCCCTAGCATATTGTTCTTGCCATGTGTAATGGTAGATGAAACTACCACTAGAGCATATCTTCGAGTCAACTACGAGTGCATTAATGGCACTCGTGCCAAGTATTAATACATTATTTTAAAACCTATTAAAGCACTTTTTTGTTGTTATTTTCATTTACTTTTCGCTAGAAACCTCTTGTGATGCAAATTAAATCTCCTTTGAAGTTGATTAAACCACTAGAGTTCTTGATTTGGGCAGATTTTATCAGCAATCATGCTTAGGGTTTAAACGTTTCTACCAGGTATGTTTTCATTTGTTTCCTTCTTCATTTTTATCTTCTTTCTTTTTTTCGGAGTGAATGTTTATTTGTGAACACCGTTTGTGTTAAATGTCATTGTTTTCTAAGGTTGCTTTGAATCATTTTGAAACCCTAGGCTTTTTGGTTGTTGTTTCTTTTTTTAGAGTTATCAACTATTTTGGCTGGCGCCTAGTTTTTTTTGTTGTTTGAGCTACCGTTTGAATCAACGCCCTCACCTTGTTGTTGACTATTTGATAGGTTTTATCAGCGGTTGAAACTTCTGCTGATACAACTGTTTCCCTTAGCACTATGATATTTTATGTAAGGGCGGTCATTTTGACTACCCCTACATAAAAACCTTGAATACACTTTTTACCTCACATGCACTGGCGGGTAAATTCACTACTTGGACATATACTACCAAGATTAAACATGTAAGAGCGGTCATTTTGGTCATCCTTACATATAGATTGCTAAGATGAACTGTCATATGCATAAGTGGTTAAATTCCCCACCGTTACATCTATTAAATGAGTTTATTCAACCCACATGTATGAGTAGTCATTTTAGCTGCTCATACATCAAAACTCTTCGCTTTACCCATATGTAAGGGTGATCATTTTGACCTCCCATACATGAAAACGCTAGTTCATTCCAACCTGTAGAGGTAGTCAAAATGACTAACCCTACACTCATACAATTTACCCCACATGCAGGAGCGGTCATTTTGGCCGCCCGTGCATGTTTTCCTGGAAATTTACCTAACATAGGGAATTTTCACCTTTTGATACCTTTGTCCCACTTTTACCCAATTACTTGACTTGCACACTCTCGAGCCCTTTAAAGCATGTTCCTATGCTCATAATCATCAATTCGCAATATCCCTAATTTGCCTATTTTTCCCCTAACTATGAGATCATGAACTTTTGCAGTTTCATCAAGCATTTGTGATCGACACCATTTCTAGTTGTCTCCTCAAAATTGATGTCAGAGCTCTCTCCGTGAAAGGCTAGGATCATGAAGTATAAATATAAAGGGGTTTTCCCTTTCACTTCACTACAATCCAATGTAGATGAGATCAGAGATACAGAGATAGGGCATGTAGACATGGTCGAGTTTGTGGAAAGGACAAAACGGTCTAATCCTCCTCGCTACATGCAGAAGATCATTGACAACAACATACACTTGGTTGCATATTTTCTTGTCGTTGTCGATAATCTACAGTTTGTATTTCAAGTGGTAAGCCACTATAATAAGGATACTAGGAATATGTCTGATTCAGAGGGTAAAGTTCTTCTAAAGACTGTTGTGGAGAGGAAAGAGAAGATGGAAAAAGAAAGGATTGAACTAGATGATCTTGTTGATTCATTGTCTCAATTACTTCAAGATCAAGAGGAAACTTTGGAGGAGTGGATTGACAGAAGAAAATCAAGATAAAGAATTTGATTGCTATTGGTGTCATTTCAAATCGTGAATCTTATCTCAAAACTAAGGAATCATTGACTCACTGCATTAATGTGATAAGAGGCATGCTTGATGATTTGTCTCAAGTTCAAGAAAATAGTGAAGAAAGTGATGTTTCACTTTTGTATAGGTTAAAGGAATTACCATGTACTCTAATGGGAGAAAATCACAAGTTTCTTTCTGTAGATGAGATGATCAAAGCTTTTGAGAATATGGTGTAGCAGAAGTTTGAAGATGAGGTATTTACAATGAGCTCAATGGATAATCTTTATGCTTATCATTCGACTTTTGGGAATATGAAGGATAACCTTGAGAAACATGAGAAGGTGATCAAAGTAGTCAAAGATGCAATTCTCAAGGCTCATACCATTTCAGGCAATACAACTGGCCCAGATGTGTATGAAATGGCAGCAATGTGAACTATGTATCAAAATTTTCTAAAGAAGAATGATAGTGGCAGTTGAAATTCTTCTTCATGCCTTAGTTTATTTTCAATTTTGTAGATGCAATTTATATTTTGTTTTCGACATATCCACATGTATTTTTCCAAAATGTAATTACATGTGAGACAAAAGGAGTCACAAGTCAAATAGGACTCTTTTGTTGAGTAAGTCAAAGTAGTTGTAAATTTCCTATTTTTGCTCTAGGCTCCTCCTTATAAATAAAGAGGGTCTCTATTGTAATTTGGATCTTTTGTCTATTGAAGCAAAGCACTGCCATTTTGAAGAGCAATTTGAGCCTTTGAGCTTATTTTGTAAATCAATTTTTAAGAAATATAAAGATGCAAGTTGGCATCCAATCTTTGTCTTGGAGTAAGTTTGTAATGTTATAGAATTGTTCTTATTTCCTTTCTATTACATGATCTTGTATGAATGTTTGAATTGTAAGCGTGGAAATCAAGTGTTCAGAAGGTGATTCAAATCTGATTTTGTAGACTTTGTGCTGCTATATCATATTTGGAGTTTGCATTTAAGTTTTTGAATGAGAAGTAACTTGAAGAATTTGGGCTGCAAGTTATTATTCACGATCATGTTATCTTATATTAGTATATAGCGAAAACTTTGAGCTGCACTCTATTCTGATATCTTTCATTTTCAATTGGCATAAGGAGCAATGAGAAACTTTGTGTTTTTGTGGGTTTCTTCATGGTTGAAGTATACTGGTATTTTTTTAATTACCTTTTTGTGTTGAATTTCATATTGAGAATTGTAAACATCATTTCTGAAAAAAGAGAAATGGATGATATAGAATCACCCCAAAGTCAGAATTTAATGTAAATAATTTTGTAATATTTACTACTTAGTATTTGAGAATAAAAATGAACCTCCCCTTGCCGAGAGGAGAGATTTATCTCATCACACTGTGGCTGATATAATCATTTTGCCTTTGGTTAGCTAAAGACAAAATATTCACCCAACATACATTAAATACATGTTTTGATATTTCTTGTGCGTTATTAGTTGAAATTAAGTTAAATTGTTTTTTTATATCCTTACGCCATAATCACAAATTCATCACATACTTTGAAACAAAAAGGAGAGGATGTAGATTAAACCTATATGTACATGTGTGAGGCACTTGTAAATACATGTACAAGTTGAGTATATAGATAGTTTTATATAAATTAAAATACATGTTTTGAGGATATATTCATATTGCTCGTATCATTTTGATATCAAGTGGCGTGAAGATCTGCTACATTCCCCACAAGTTTCAGATTTTCTTGAGATGGCATAGCCACATTTCGTAAACATTATTTTTATTTGGCATATATGTACATACATAATTACATAATTACACATTTTGTACACAAATTTGTATACATGTATGTACATAATTATTGTTAGAATCTTGAAAAACAATATAACCCAAAATCAAATTGAAATAGTTAGAATCAATAAATTGTAATGCAAATGAAATGAACAACATAATAGTACTATGAGAGAATAATTTAAATGCTCCAATGGCATAATAGCATTATGAGAGAACTATAGATTCAATCTTCATTACATCTTCTTATCTCTTACCCTCTTCATACAAAATAAAGAGACATACCTTGCTTATAAAGACAAGGTTCAGAGATAAGAAGTTGTAGTCAGCTGACAAGTGTCATTATCCTATGACATGTGACAACTAGAGGGTAAGATGCCAACTAGTTGATGTGTAGGATATGACAACTATAAGACAACTATCAACAACTATCAACAACTAGAAACATCTAGAAGGCTTGCTAAGTCAACTTAACATGTGAATATGTGTGTGAATATTATTTAACTAATAAATAGTTAAATAATATGAATTATCCACACAAGGGAAATAGCTAGTTAGGTAATATCTCTATTCACAATAACACCCCCCTTAAGTGCAACTTAGGGAGAAGTTGACTAAAGGAAGAATGCAAGATGCAAGAGTGGGTCCCAGCTACAAGGCCATGTTAGGTACCCATGTACAAAAAATCTCTCACAAATAGAGAAAAGAACAAAACTCGATGGGAAAAAATTCCTTCCCAAAAGAGAGAAAACATAAAATACTCTCTATAGTATGAAAATAACAAAACCCGTTATGAGGAAAAGGTCCCCCCATAAGAGAGAATACACCCCCCAGAATAGAGAGAGTGAGATAAACTATGAACCCCCCCCACAATGAAGTAGCTCATGTTCCAAAAGACGATGCCCATATATGAATATTGAAGATGATCCATTAGTGGCAAATGACATTTCTCCCCTTAGGAAGAAACAAATCCAATGGTGAATGCTAAAATAACTCCCATTCGAAGAAGCAAGGTGAGGACGGAAGTCTCATGATACATCCTATCTGGGAACATTGCTCAAATGTCTTCATGCTGATGTCAAAATGAGTCAAACAAATGAGGAATCCTAGGCCTAACTAAAAAAAGTGACCTCTCAAAATCATGTGAAAACTAATGAAGAGCAAGATCCAAAGAACCAATGTATTGATGTGGAATGACAATACATGCCATGTTGCTACAATACAAATCCCATGAGATATCCTGTGAAGAATCACTGGAAGCCCTCGGTGAAGCAACTCTAAACTCTTTAGAAATAGAAGGTGTATGTGTACTATCATTAAAGAGGAGAGATAACCCCTCAAATGTGTCCTCCAAATCAGCAATGTGAGACTCCACAGATAAAGATGATATGTCTACAAGATAGGAATCTTAATGAGGAAGAATGAAATGATCCTACTGCAAAGAATCACTAGAAGCTCTCAATGAAGCAACACTGAACTCAGAAGTAGAAATAGGTACTATATGAGTGTCCTTAACTATCAATATCCACCATGAATTTGTATTCAATCTCTTAGGAATTTGGCTAACAAGAAGAGATTCCACCTAGAGAACTCTGATACCATGTAAGACCTATCTTAACTATCGATGAAAGAGAGGAATCCTTGATGTCTTGGTACAAAGAGTTACTAGAAGCTCTCAAAGGAACAACACTAAACTCTGATGAAGCAACAGGTGCTAGAGGAGATGTGATCTCAATATCCTATTGTAAAGAATCTTTGGATGCTCTTGAAGGAACATCACTCAACTGTGAAGTATCAATAGGTGATGGTGTAACAATGATCTCATTAGAAGGAGAGAGAGAAGCAATAGAAGAACAATCAAGACTTGCTATATATTTAAGTTCCTCTTTTGTATCATCATCAAAGGGCATATTATCTGCATCACCAATGGGTATGAGGCAATCCATTTAAGGACCATCCGGGAATGGAGAAATATGTGGGTCTCCAAAGATCTCCCAAATCTTAGTACAAAGTGTGCATGGACAATCAATGTCCAAAATAGCCCACATAATGTTTGAATCAACACTAGAACCAATTAATCCTACAATATGACAATTCCTATTTGCCCATGCATTCTTCTTCTGAGGTGAATCTGGTTTAGGTATGAGACCATAAAGATAAGGCAAAAGGTTGAGCCACCTACAATGTGTGACGATGCCTTTTTTCCAAGACTCATAATTATCCTTGTTTAGATTTATCACATAAGGATGAATGGAAAATCCCATGATATCTTCCCAAATGATTAGAGATGAAAGCATCAAAAAGATTACCTTGTAACTCAAAGAGAGCACATAGGACACAACCCCCCCTTTTTACTCAACCAAAGAACCCTTCCAAAGAAAATATGATTTGGTACTTTATATTTAGTGCGAGTCCAAATTCCACTAGGCAAAAAATGCTTAGTGGACTTGATCTCAATGTTTTACAAATTCTCAATCAAATGAGTGTATGTTCAAAGTAAATCTTGGAATCAAACCAAGTGTGGCAAACAAATCTACTGCCTAGCACTCAAAAAATCATTCACTTTCAAAAAAGAATCACCTCAATCCGAGGTCATATGCAAAAGTTATGAGTCTTCAAAGTTCCCAAAATAAGAACTGTGCAGTGTCACCTATGAGAATCTACAAATTCTAATAAAACAAGGCACCAAAACCAAAATCCAATTGTACCACTAAGAAGAACATGAGATTCTAGCCTAAATAAAAAGAAATCTCAAAAAAATGATCAAATATGAGCAAGTTATGAGCCTTTGAAATCGGACTGTCAAACTAAAAAGCTCATTGGAGGAGGGGGGCCAAATAGAGCTAAGGCTGCTAACGTCAGTGTGACATCATCAGAATCTTTGATAGAATCTTTAAAGATTCTATAGAATATTCTACTAGATTCACCTTATAGGGATGCCAGCGATCAGAATAATGACGTTAGCAAAGAGATCAAATTAATGACGTCACTTGATGGAATAATGATGTTAGCAAAATCAGGGAATGGAATATGCTCTTCGACTGATGGAATATATTGTATGGCTGCCAGTTTATGGTGTTATGATGATGTTAACAAATGCAAAAATTGAGTTTGCCAGAATATTCTACAATGTCACCGTAGATTCCAAAATTGCCGTTAGTTTTGGAAAAAATACCACCCTAAAATGTCGAATACCACCTGTATGATTGTCAGAAACCTCTTTTAGGTGTGGGAGATTGCTTTTCAGATTTGAAGTGGTTTTGAGGTAGCATTATGGGTGGTTTTGATCACTCAGTGGGTAGTTTTGATTGCGTTGGGCAGTTTGAAGTTGTTGATGGTTAGTCTTACGCCAGTGCTTGTATGCCGTCTGGGGGTTTTGGCTGGTATAATAAGCGCTGCCTAAAAATTTTGAACCGCCGTCACTGATGTTCCGTAGGCTAGTTTCGGGGCTGCCGGCCAATGGAATAATTGACAACTGGCTGCGATATCTTTAAACGTCGGTGGTATGAAGAACACACTGGAGTGTTTGTTTGAGACCACTATCGAGTCTGCGGAAATCGTAGAGAAACATCAAAAACTGCTGACGACTGTTTATAGATCTGGTGGTGTAAGGAAAGCAGAGTGTGGAATATAGCTTCCCTAATGTTAATACAAAGGGGATAATGCAGCCAGGTAACTTTTACATTAAAACAACAGATGATCACATCAGAAAAATATAGAAAAACAAAACAAGATACAGAGAATGACACTAGATTTACGTGGGAAAACCTTTTCAGGTAAAAAATCCACCACCACAATAGAAGCTATCTTTATTATAGTAAACTGAATAGTTACAATAAAGATCCCAGCTCTCCATTGCTCAGCTGATGATTCTCTACAATTATACTAAACTATTTATTTCCTCCGTATATTTAGAGAATAAACTGTATAATTAAATCTCTTCATCTTCTAATGATGAGCTCACCAAATCTGTATATAAACCATAGTTTTCAAGAGAAAGAAACCATTTTCTCTTCTGCTCTAACTACACGTTTCAACTGATTTAGCACCGTTGTCCCAACCATTGCATAATTGCTGTCCAACAGTTGTAACTATTCACATTCCCATGAGATGTTTAATCCCACATGTATCAGGTCATAGACAGCTCTGTAGTTTATATTGCCAAACACTCGGTCATACTATCATCGGCAATTTTGTTGCCGATGATGCTAAACCAAAGACTCATTAGCCTAACCTACTCAATCGGTGATCGCATTGTTTCCTTCACCGATACTATATAGTCTCCACGATCCTCAAGTTTACCACCCTTCATCGAACAGACCTTCACCATCTGTTCAAACACTTTCCATTGTTCCGATGAACAAACTCTCACCAACCAACTTCACCTATTATTGAACCTATTGAACCATTGAACCTCGATGCGAGGTTCAATGATTCAATAGAGTGGGATCTTTAGCTAAGACGATGGACCATTGAACCACTGAACCGATGAACCCACTGAACTCACAGATGGTTCAATGTCTTCGAAAACCCGCCAATAGAACTGAGTCATAGAGATCAACCTTGAACCTATTGAACCTTGAACCAATTGAACTCACGAATGGTTCAATCAACCATTGAACTCAACACTTGAACAGTTCATCGAACACTCAACACTAGAACAGTTCATCAAACCATTGAACCGAATGAACTCATGAAAGGTTCAACGAAGAACAACTTTGAATCATGAGGTTCAAGAAGTAAAATTGAGACACAAGTTCTCTTCAATCTCCCACTTGTTGAAGATATTATTGCTACCTCTTAGTCTTCTTTCAATTATTGAGAACTATGAGCCCATAGACCCATTTCATCTGAACACCATTTGAACTTGGCCATGCTCACTGGTTTAGTTAAGGCATCAGCAACATTTTTTAGAGTGTCAACTTTTTCCAGCTTCACCTTCCTATCTTCCACCATATCACGAACAAAGTAATATTGGACGTCAATATGTTTTGTCCTAGCATGGAAAGTAGGGTTCTTCGCCAAACATATAGCACTTTGACTATCACAATAAATTTGTATCTGCCCTACATTAAAACCGACATTAGAACATAACCTTTTCAACCAAACAGCTTCTTGACATGCACGAGTAGCTGCCATGTACTCTGCCTCTGTTGTGAACAAAATGACTACAGCCTGCCGCTTGCTCATCCAACTGATAGCCCACCATGTAACCTGAATACATATCCATTGGTGGATCTTCTACTATCAATGTCCCCTGCCCAGTCAGAGTCAACATAAACCTGAATGCTAATAGAGATCCAATTGAGTTTCCATGATAGCAAATAGCATAATCAGAAGTTCCCTTCAAATACCTCATAACTCTTTTCACAGCATCCTAATGTGATCTACCAAGATTTGCCATAAACTGGCTCAAAACTCCCACTGCTTGGGCAATGTCTGGCCTAGTACAGACCATTGCGTACATTAAACTACCAACAACACTTGCATAAGGCACTTTTTCATGTCGTCAATTTCACTCAAAGATTCTGGACAATCTTCAACAGATAGTTTCATTCGCTGCATAACTAGAACAACTAACTGTTTGGAATCAGACATATTAAATTTCTCAAGAACATTGGTAATATACTTGCTCTGACTGAGCCAAAGCTTTCTTTTAGACCTGTCCCTTTTGATTTACATTCCCAAAATGTACTTAGCTGCCCACAGATTCTTCATTTCAAATTTCAAGGACAACTGAGATTTTAATTCTGAGATCATTCCCTTACCATTGCCAATGAACAACATGTCATCCACATACAGTGCAATTATAAGAATCCAATCACCATTAGTTTTATAATAGACACAGTAATCAGATTTAGATCTCACATATCCCAAAGATAAAACATATGTATCAAATTTTTGATACCTCATTCTGGGAGACTGTTTCAAACCATAAAGAGATTTCTTAAGTTTAGACACCAAATGTTCCTTACCTTTTTCCACAAAATGCTCTGGCTGGGACATATAAATTTCTTCTTTAAGGTCCCCATGAAGAAATGTTGTCGTCACATCCATCTACTCAATTTCAAAGTCATACGCTGCTGCAAGAGACAAAATAAATCTAATGGATGTCAGCTTAGCTATAGGAGAAAAGATTTCTCCATAATCAATACCTTCCTTTTGGGAATACCCCTTAGCAACCAGTCTTGCCTTGTACTTATCAACACTACCATCTGGACCATATTTCTTTTTAAATACCCACTTACAGCCCACATGTTTTCTACCTTCAGGCAAGGGCACCAGATCCCAGGTTCCATTCTTCTCCAATGATGTCATTTCACTATCCATGGCTTCCAACCAAGAATCTAAATCAGGTAAGCTAATAGCTTCTTTCACAGTCCTAGGTTCATCAGTATCAGTAAGTAAAGCATAGGCAAAACTTGAATCAAGTACTGAAAATCCATACCTATCTAGTTGTCTTCTTTCACGTGTAGACCTCCTTACAGGCTGAGGTGCAGGTTCAAGTTCTTGCTCTAGATCTGAATCTTTGGAGCTGCTCAAACTAACATCTGAACCATCTACACTTGGTGCTTGTTGTTCCTCTTTTACAGGGGTCAGAGGAATATGCACAACACTCTTTTCTTTCTTCTCTTCTGTCTTTTTCGGCTGAGGATTAATAACCAAAGGTTTTAGCTCTCTGAAAATAACATTTCTACTGTACATTACCTTTTCAGTTTCAGGATTCCAAAGCTTGTATCGTTTAACACTGACACCATAGCCAATAAAGATACATTTAACTGCCTTGTTACCCAACTTAGATCTTTTTACCTCAGGAATATGAGCATATGCCTCATAGCCAAAGACTCGAATATGCCTTAGAGAGGGCTTTTTATCAGACCATGCTTCCATAGGTGTTTTATCAACCAATGCTAAAGTAGGAGAATGGTTCAGCAAGTAACAAGCTATAGCAACTGCCTCAGCCCAGAACCTTTGTTCAAGACCAACATAACTTAACATACTTCTTGCTTTCTCCATCAACGATTGATTTAACCTTTCAACAACTCCATTTTGCTGTGGAGTATAAGGTGTAGTTATATGCCTTTTAATTCCATGATCTACACAATACTTATCAAAATCCACATTGCAATATTCACCACTGTTATCTATTCTCAAGCATTTTATTTTTCTACCAGTCTAATTTTCCACAAGAGTTTTAAATTCTTTAAACCGACTGAATACTTTTGATTTATTTTTCAAAAAATATACAAATGCCCTCCTTGAATAATCATCAATGAACAATACATAGTATCTTGATTTAGATAAAGATGGAACATCAACTGGACCAAAAACATCAGAATGCACATAGTCCTGAACACCAGAAGATTTATGAGAACTAGAATAAAATGAAACACGGTTCTATTTTCCATATATACAATGTTCGCAGAAATCAAACTCTAGATTACAATCATTCAATCCATCTACCAGGGTTTTGTTTTTCAAAATTTTTAAACCCTTTTCACCTATGTGACCAAGTCTATGATGCCAGAGCATTGTTTTCTCTATAGGAAGTTTAACTTCCATAGAGTTTGCATCATGTGTTACAATAGTATCTTTTTTAGATTTTGCAAAGACACTATTACAGCACACTGGTTTAGCATCTAACCTATACAGAGTTCCAATGCGTTCACCCTTAGCCAATACAATAGAACCTCTAGTCATCTTACAGCCACCATTCACAAAAGTAACTTGCACTCCAACATCATTAAGCTTACTAATAGAAAGTAAATTTTGAGCCAGACCTGGTATGTGTAGCACTCCATTCATTCCCTTTATTCTGCCATCCGAGAACTAGATTCTGACTCATCCTCGGCCAACAATTTCTAGTGTTGAATCACTTGCCAGGAACACCTTCCCACCAGCATATGGTTCATACTTTGTGAACCACTCTCTGTGAGATGTCATATGAAAAGATTCTCTTGAATCCACCAGCCAAACATCTTCAAATGCAGGCGTTGCCAAAGTAGCAATGAAGGCATCAACATCACTCTGTGAAGACTCAGAGTCAGAGAAGTTCTTCTTCTTTTTCTCCTCTTTGCAGTCTTTCTTGATGTGACCTTTCTACCCACAATTCCAGCACTTCACCTTGGACTTCTTGCCAGGGGATTTTGATTTCCCCTCTGATTTGGACTTAGACTTCTTGTCCTTCTTCTTGCTTCTTTCCTTTGATCTACCTTGAATAGACAAGGCCTCTTTGGCTGTTTCAAAAGATTTCTTCCATATCTCTTTAGATAACAATGAGGTAACAACCGCTTCAGTTGTAAACATGGTTGTTGTACTTCCAATAGCCCTCACAAGTTGATCCCATGAGTCAGGTAAGGGACACAATAGAAGCATACAGTGGTCTTCCTCTTCTATTTTTACACCTACAGATGTCAACTATGTAACAATCAGATTAAATGTGTTCAGATGGTCTGCTATAGATGCACCTTCATCCATCTTCAGAGAATACAACTTCTTTCTGAGGAATAGTTTATTCACCAAGGACTTGCCCTAGTAAATATATCCCAACTTCTTCCACAAATCTTTGGCTAACTTCTCTTCATGGACATTCAATAGAACAGAATCCGCTAGACTTAATCTTATAAGTCCTCTAGATTTTCTGTCAGCTAGGTCCCTATCTTCTTGTTTCATGCTTGTAGGTTTAACCCCAGACACAACAATCCAAAGATTTCTGTCGACCAGCAAATCTTCAGCCTTAATCTTCCACAACTCAAAGTTTGTGCCATTAAACTTTTCAATATCTATCTTTCTCGATGTACTTGCCATCTTATGTAACAGAATAGACCTCTATAGAACTCCCACTCACTGAACTAACACAAAAAGCCCAACCTACCAACAAGGATAACACAACTGGCCAAGCTCTGATACCACTTGTAAGGAAAGCAAAGGTGCGGAATACAACTTCCCTAATGTTAATTCAAAGGGGATAATGTAGCCAAGTAACTCTTACATTAAAACAACAGATGAACACATCAAAAAAATATAGAAAAACAAAACAAGATATAGAGAATGACGCCAGATTTACATGGGAAAACCTTTTCAGGTAAAAAACCCACCACCACAATAGAAGCTATCTTTATTACAGAAACTGAATAGTTACAATAAAGATCCCAGCTCTTCATTGCTCAGGTGATAATTCTCTACAATTATACTAAACTATTTATTTCCCCTGTATATTTACAAAATAAACTGTATAATTGAATCTCTTCATCTTCTAATGACGATCTCACCAAATCTGTATATAAACCACAATTTTCAAGAGCAAGAAACCATTTTCTCTTCTGCTCTAACTGCATGTTTCAACTAACTCAGCACCACTGTCCCAACCATCGCATAACTGCTGTCCAACAGTGGTAACTGTTCACATTCCCGTGAGATGTTTAATCCCACATGTACTGGGTCATAGACAGCTCTGCAATTTATATTGCCGAACACTCAGTCATACTATCGTCAGCAATTTTGTTGCCGACGATGCTAAACCAAAGACCCATCAGCCTAACCTCCTCCATTGGTGATCGCATTGTTTCCTTCACCGACACTATATAATCTCCACAATCCTCAAGTTTACCACCCTTCATTGGATAGACCTTCACCATTGGTTCAAACACTTTCCATTGTTCCGATGAACAAACTCTTGCTGACCAACTTCACATATTATTGAACCTGTTGAACTGTTGAACCTCGACGCCAAGTTCAATGGTTCAACAGAGTGGTATCTTTAGCTAAGACGATGGACCATTGAACCACTGAACCGATGAACCCATTGAACTCACGGATGGTTCAACATCTTTGAAAACCCATCGATAGAACTGAGTCATAGAGATGAACCTTGAACCCATTGAACCTTGAACCAATTGAACTCACAAATGGTTCAATGAACCATTGAACTCAACACTTGAATAGTTCATAAAACACTCAACACTAGAATAGTTCATCGAACCATTGAACCCAATAAACTCATGAAAGGTTCAATGAAGAACAACTTTGAACCATGAGGTTCAAGTAGTAAAATTGAGACACAAGTTCTCTTCAGGTGGTGGTGTTATAAATGCCCACTGTGAGATTTGATACCTCATCCATGTGATGAAAAAAATTTGGTCATTAATGCCCATTGATTGATGGTCGAGATTCATGTTTAGAGTTTAGTAGATGACCACTGCCATGAGTGTGGAATCCGCCGGTGGTTAGAACTGTTGGCCTAAGGTTTGATAGTCGTGGTTGGTAGAATTTTTTAAACACCCATAGTCAAATTTCAAACTGCTACCCCCAGTGTGAGTGTGAGGGGACCATAGGGCCACGTGATGCCCTCTAAGAGGCCTGTGGTACCTACGGGTACCTATTTTTGCAGGTATGTCTTGCAGAAATTGTCTGCAAAAACAAAAAAATAGCGAACACTATATAAACCCAACAGATATTAAAAATATTCAACGGATATATTTTTTTAACTGATAGATAAAGCTGAGATTCTTCCTATGTAAGCACTGTGCCTAGATTCCTTGTGTCAGAGAATATGTCAGGGAATATTCTACCTGTGATTTCGTATGACAGAATTCGGTAAAAAATTTTGCATTTTGCTACAACTTTGTTTGATTTTAATGAATTGACAGTCAATCTTGGTGTTTTTGGGCCTCCTGATAGCGATGGCGGGGTCTAATTTTGCCCAAAGTGCTCCGAAAGATCAGCTACCTGTTGGATCAGGCATGCACCTCCCAACTTCAAACCCTCATAGATTTGGCCTCCAATGTCTGATACTGATGAAACAAAAGGTGATCTTGACTATCTCAGACCTCTTGAAAGCAATGGTGTGTTCAAATTTGTAGTAGCATGCTCTAAAATGAACATGCAATACAAAGCCACAAAGAGGAACCCTCACAAATATGGTATTCTATCAAGTCTTTTTGATTCTCCAGGTCATCAATAGATGCAAGAGAAGACCATACTCAACTATCAAGATCCACCATGATTCGCACTCTTAGACAATGAATCTATTCTTCCAAAATATGCTTTGATACCATGTTATAACCTTGAAAAATAATATAACCCAGAATCAAATTGAAAGAGTTAGAATCAATAAATTGTAATGCAAATGAAATGAACAACATAATAGTACTATTCAAGAATAATGTAAATGCTCAAATGGCATAATAGCATTATGAGAGAAGTATAGCTTCAGCCTTCATTACATACTTCTTCTTATCCTCTTAGCCTCTTCATACAAAATGAAGAGACATACCTTTCTTATAAAGACAAGGTTGAGAGATAAGAAGTTGTAGTCATGTGACAAGTGTCATTATTTGATGACATGTGACAACTAGAGGGTAAGATGTCCACTAGTTGATGTGTAGGATATGACAACTATAAGACAACTATCAACAACTTTCAACATCTAGACACAACTAGAAACAACTAGAACCATCTAGACAACTCACTAAGTCAATTTAACATGTGAATATGTGTGTGAATATTATTTAACTAATAAATAGTTAAATAATATGAATTATCCACACAAGGGAAATAACTAGTTAGGTAATATCCCTATTCACATTAACAATTATACTCTTCACTTTTATATATCAAAATTATTATTCTATATATTTTTTTTGTTAAATGTACATATTTTTCTAATTTAAATTTACTTTAAATTTGATTGTATTATTGTTAAATTTTGTTTCCTTGGGCAACTTCACCAAATTTTGAGAACTTAAGACATCCCCTAAAGATATCATATTAGGACCCCTTAAGACATCCTATTATGACATAAATTAAGATATCGTATTGTTATGATGAGTCATCCTAAATTACATTAATTGTGATTAAATATGAGACATGTAGTTTGAATTCTCTGATCCCCTTAAGACATCCTATTAGGACCCCTTAATACATCATGTTACTGTTGGCAAGAGACACTATATGGATTCATGATTGTTGTCATTGATGGCAACAAAGGTCATCCCACATATCCGCAAGTCATAATGTATCTCTACCGGAAGTCAGAATAAAGATTGTTGTGGTCCGGTGAACAAGAACAGAGCATGTGGCAAGGTCCGACAGATTGATCCGGATCTCTCAGAGGAAGTGTCTTGGTGCAGTGTGGATTTGGGGAAGTCAAGAGGACTACCTTGAGTGGTATATTCCAAGGATTTAGCCTCCGGTGATGGATAAGGAAAAAGATATGATTAGTTGAGTACCGGATTCCTAAGAGACAGTGAAAACAGAGGAAGAACTGACTGACAGAGTATCAGACTACTTTCCGGATGTGTTACTGTTAATGATAAAGGTTGTGAAGGCATGAATCATGTTTGGCCGACATGATTGATGATATCTACAAGTATATGCTTGATCCGCATTGCTTGGTGAGCAAGGATTCAGCCGACAGAACAAAGTTTGTAAGAAACTAAACTGTTCCGGATGCCGACTAGAAAGGTGATGAAATTACTTGTGCGGATATATATAAAGGATGGATTTAGTTGTGAAAGGTGTGTATGTGTGAGTGTATATGCGAACAAGTCCAGAACAGAGCAGAAGTAGCAAGAAAGATCCGGTATGTGAAAGGATAGCAGAATAAAGAACAGAGGAAAGATGAAGTGCAGCAGATCAGTGTACTGAGCCTAACCAGAACTGAACTCCAGCATATGCAGATGCTTCCAATCAGTTCAAGTCTATGATTCTTATCACTTTGTAGACAGTGTGTCTTCTTGTAGGCAGTGAGCCTCTTGTGAGCAGTGTGCTCGGGCAGTGAGCCCTAATTGGCAAGTGCCATTTTGTAATTTCCTATTCTTCTAACAGAGAATAATTTTTGGGTTAATCACCCCGTGGTTTTCTCCCTTAACAGGGTTTCCACGTCAAAAATACTGTGTCATGTGTTTCTTATTTCATGGTAATGTTTTTGTGTTTGATTCAATGCTGCATTAATTAATAAGAAAGTTCAGATAGAGAAATAATTAGGATAACTGATTCACCCCCCCTCTCAGTTATCAACAATTGGTATCAGAGCTAAGTTCCTCCTAATAGAGCTTAACAGCTTGAGGAAGATCTGGGAATTCAAATGGATGCATATGGTTTAAGGGAGCAACTCAAGACTGCCCTTGAGGATCTTGAACAGTCAAATTCTGAAGTCAATGAATTAAAGGAAAGACTCAAACAGGCTGATGAGTTCATGAGGGAATTAAAAGACAAATTAAGTCTCTCTATGAAAAAGAGAAAGGAGCTGCTCCAACAGTTGGCAAGACAAAGTGAAGAAAGCAATACAAATGAAGAATTGACTGAGCAAACCAAGTTATGTGAAAAGTTATCAAAAGAAGTCATTATGTTAAGACATGAAATGGAATCAGGAACTATAAAGTTTACTCAAGAGATTGAAGAAAAAGGAAAGGCTGAAGACAATCTAAGACAATCTCTTAAAGAAAAATCAGAAGAATGCTACCAGATGGACAGGATTATCAGACATCTTGAATCCGATCTTGAAGATGCCAAAGATAATGAAGAAAAACTTGAGGATCAAATTGCCTCTCTCAAAAGAGACCTTCAAACAGCAAATGAATATAAAGAGAAATTCAAGATAAGTTCTGCTCAACTTGAAGTTCTTCTTGGAAGTCAAAAGAGGACAGATGACAAGTATGGTTTGGGATATGAGAAAGGAGAAAGCTCCGGATCCGGTCAGAGGAATCTTGGATCAGAAAATCCAAGGAGCAGGCCTAGAAGACCTCCGGTAAGACAGCCAAATGCTCAAAGATATCCATCCTTCAATGGATACTGCCACAGCTGCAACCACTTTGGTCACAAAGCTAATCAGTGCAGAATGAGAATGAATCAGATTAATTCATCCTTCTCCGGACAGTGCTTCAACTGCAAAAGGTATGGACACAAATCCCATGAATGCAGAATTATGCAAGAAAACAAATCATTCAAAGGTAGATGCTTTACATGCAATAGAGTAGGTCATATGGCTAATCAATGCAGATCAAGAGGATATCAGTCAAATATGCAAAGAAATGTTATTTGCCAAATCTGCAATAGGTCCGGTCATAATGCTAAAGTCTGCAGAAACAAGAACCAGGACAAAAGAGGTCTGGTGTATAATCAGAATCAAGACAAGGGTAAACAAAAGATGAATGCGGATGAAGTTAGGAATCAGATGAGCAAGATTTGGGTGAAGAAAAGTTCAGAGAATGTAGAGGTTGGATCCGCACCAGACTCTGGTGCTGATATTTCTTCCGGAAATTAAAAGGTGAGCTCAGGCTCAGGGGGAGACTCAAAGAAAATCCTGTTCCCCCAGCCAAACAAGTGGTGCCGGATGTGGCACAAGATGCGGATTAAAGGGTTTGCAGATATGAGTCTTGAGATGCTTCAGTCAAGTTTTCAGAGGTCCGCATGGAATTATGAAGAAGCTGTGGTCGATCAAGTAAGACCTGTTCAGGGAGATGCTCCGGTATGATAAAAGATTACAAAAAGGTCCGGAGAGATCCGGAAGTGCACTATCTTGTTCTGCGGATTGGACAGAGTGTTTGGGATGTTCTTGTAATATGTTACCTCGATTTATTCATGATTTAAAGATCCGGATGATATTCACTGATCAGGACTAATCCGGGATACTCCAAGCTGTCCAGACAGGGCAAACCGGAATAATGCAGGTGAAGCATTTATTGCAGACAGATATTAGGGTTTACGGAGCAATATAAGGGATTTCTCAAAAGTCATTTGCTCATTCTACACTCAAGAAGAAGCGAAAAGTGGAGCTCTGCAACAAAATTCATCAAGCACACCAAGGATCTCCTGCCGAAGTCATTGCATAAAGAAATCAATCCAACCACTCCGTGCCAACCGAAGACGCATAAGGTATTCTCCGTTTTTCATTATCTCACTGTAAATCCTTGAAGAATGGCTACTCCAAATATAGTTAAGATCTCTGATAGACCTCGCCCCACATTCAAGAAACATCCTTACAAATCATTGGAGGTAGATCCACTAGGAGCCTTCTCTAGTGTTCCTCACGGAGTTTTACATACTGAAGACATTAGGGTTTACATACATGCAAGCATTGAGGAATTTGGGGAATTCAAATTAAGAGACCTCTATCACAAGCAACTGATAGACAATGCTTTTGAGCTTAAACCAGAGTATAAGGGTATCCAGAAGAAACAATTTGAGCAATTTATTCATTTCCCTAGCTTTGAAGAAGATGAATGGGTCCGGTATGTACTGAGCAGGATGCATGACAACTTTCTATGGCTGGATAGACCCTGCAAGATCACAAAAGAGGCAATTAGGGCAGTAACTGGTCTATACTCTTCCGGAGGGATACCTATCCTCAAATCTGTCAAGAACAACATTGTAACTGAGGCCACCGGATCAAAATTTGATAAGAGGGCAATGACCATTGAAGATATTTCGGATCCGGATATCAAGTATGCATCCATGATAATAGGATACAAGATCTATCACTCCAGCAGGGAGAATTCTGTATCTGGAACTGCAGTATACACAGCCTATGAAATGCTAAGAAAGAATGCAGAATATGATCTCTGTGAACTACTGCTAAGCCAATTAATGGAAAATATATAGAAAATCAAGAAGGACAAGAAGAATTCCTTTAAGTATGGTACTCTTATTGTATGTCTATTCTTCTACTTCATGAATGAGCTACCCGGATCAAGTGGATGGGTATGGCAGAGTGACAAACCTGTTGCAGTCCAGATAAGAGACTATTTGCATGAACTTGGGGATGCAAAAGCAAGAAATACAGCTCTATGGGGATACTTCAAAAACTTTCAGAGCATGATGTAAGCAAGAGAGAGAATTCCCTAGTCTCTTGTTGAAAAATACAAAGACTCAGTGTGCTTCATGGTTGACACTGATCAGTGCCTAATGGAGGCAGTGGAGCCAAGGATTGTCTGGATCATGCCCATGGGGTATGAAGTGGATGAACAGATAGTGGAGTTGCATGTTCAACACATGCTAAGTCAGCCCAAAGATCCTAAGGCAGAAAGGTTTGGAACCTTTGAGGAGCTGAGTGTAAAAATACATGTAGAACTCAGGGAACCTGAGATTAAGAGAAAGGTGAGAAAAGAAGTAGAGCACATTGCTCAAGGCCTAGGCATCTCAAAAGAGGCACTTGATGCCAGCCGGGAAAAGAGGAGGAAGGCTGAGGAAGAAGAGAAAAGTAAAGAAAGTGCTCCGGTTGAAACTCCCACCCAGACCAGATCATCAAAGAGATCTGCACCTCCCACAACCAAAAGCTCAAAACCGGAAGTCCAGGCATCCGGTAAAAGATCCAAGACAAAAGCCACAAGGGCTTATGAAAGCCAAAAGGATGAAGAGGAAACAGAGTCAGATGAGGGTGTAAAAGAAATAAAGAAGCAGAAGAAGAAAGGATCCAGTAAACCCTCCACAGGCCAAGACAAGGATGAAATGGCAGAGGTATCTATTGAAAAGCCCACTCTGTCTCTAGAGAATGTAATCAAGTCAGTCACGGCGGATGGAAACCTTCAACCAATGACTGAATCTTATGATGACTTCAGTGAGGCTGACCAAAAGACTCTGCAGGAAGCCACCATCAAATATCTGAACATATATAATAAGGCTTTCATTGAGATCATATCTCTTATTCCTAAAAGCCTAGAAAAGGAATTGGAAGTAAGAAAGAACAATGCTCATGCAAAAGATCTTGAGATCCGGGAGCAGATAGCTATTCAGCTATATCCTCAAATTGATCCCAAGACAATGAACATAATCTTCAAGGACTGCAAAGATGAGTTCAGAAGTAAAGCCAGGATGAATCAACTCATGCTTGGTGAGACTGACAAAGTGGCACAAGAGACAGAAGAGATCCTCCGGAAGGCCTTCCAAAGGTTCAATCTTCCTGTTGTAGAGGACTTAGGTACAGAAACAGCTGCAGATCCGGAATCATCTGTTCTGGAAGAAGTGGGCCCCGAACAAACAAACTTCTCTCCTCTGATTTCCCCTACAGTCTCCGGATCCAAAGAAGAAGAGGAATTACAGGAGAAGGAAGCAGGGGTGAAAGACAAAGAGGTTGACAGTTCCAAGACTGCAGAAGAAAAGAAACATCTGTCTCCGGCAAGAGACACTGCACAAACTGTTCAACAATTTTTGAGCAAAGAAACTTTAGAGATTGATGAACCGGAGCTTCTAAAAGGCCCATTCGACTTTGACTCTCTCTCTCCGGTACAAACAATGAAGATAGCTTCATTTGCAAATGCCAAGGCAAATGAAAAACTCCTGAAGTCTCATATGGAAGACTGTGAGTTGATAGAGGCTGCTTCCGGAGTACTTGTAAAGATTATGCCATCAATCCAGATAGATCCGACAGCCTCCTCTTCCGGTAATCTAAAAACCTTAGTCAGCAGTGTTGATACACATTTTGATTCTCTAGAAAAATCAGCTGAAGAAAAGGTCCGGAAGGAATTTTTGGATAAGAGATTTTCAAAAATATTAGAATTAATCTCTAAAGATAGGAAGATTGTGAGCATTGGAATAAAGAGCTTAGAGAATGCTCTTAAGGATGGCGGTGACATCTACAAATTTTGTATATCCTGGTCAAAGGCAACAGCAGCAATTGACAAGAAAATA
This sequence comes from Cunninghamia lanceolata, assembly GCA_027924645.1. Classification (NCBI taxonomy): domain Eukaryota; kingdom Viridiplantae; phylum Streptophyta; class Pinopsida; order Cupressales; family Cupressaceae; genus Cunninghamia; species Cunninghamia lanceolata. Next base: position 14,050,382 of record BSBN01000112.1, on the reverse strand, counting down.
AAAGAGGAACAGGACAAGCTTCAAAGCTTATCTCAAAGTTTTGATCCTCTCTCTTCCTCTATAATAAATCAAGAATGTCAGACTATTGCAGTCTTGAATGAAATAAAGAATCTTGAGAAGGAAAGGAAGAACATCACCAACCGGATGGGAGAACTTAGAAGGATTATAATCCCTAAGTTGGAAACTATGCATGAAGCCATCAGTGATGCTCAGACCACCGCCCAAACAAAAGATCCGACAGATCTCAGGCGGGCAGAAGCTTTTGCATTTTTGTTGAGTGGTCACATTTCAATTTTGGATAGAATGAAGCAAAGTTGGGCCACTGAAATGATCCAATTGCAGACATCCTTTGCAGACATTCTTCAGTATATGTGAGTATGTAAATATGCGGCTATATATAGAAAATTTTTGAAAATTTTGGTGTGCGGACCCTACCCTTTGCCATTGATGTCAAAGGGGGAGTGAGGAGCAGTGAAAAATGAGGAATCCAACTAAGGGGGAGTTCCAGAAATTGTATATAAAGACAGAGCATCAGCAAAGGGGGAGCATAGTGAATACACTTAGTCATTTTTCACTAAGTGTTGCCATCAATGCCAAAGGGGGAGATTGTTGGCAAGAGACACTATATGGATTCATGATTGTTGTCATTGATGGCAACAAAGGTCATCCCACATATCCGCAAGTCATAATGTATCTCTACCGGAAGTCAGAATAAAGATTGTTGTGGTCCGGTGAACAAGAACAGAGCATGTGGCAAGGTCCGACAGATTGATCCAGATCTCTCAGAGGAAGTGTCTTGGTGCAGTGCGGATTTGGGGAAGTCAAGAGGACTACCTTGAGTGGTATATTCCAAGGATTTAGCCTCCGGTGATGGATAAGGAAAAAGATATGATTAGTTGAGTACCGGATTCCTGAGAGACAGTGAAAACAGAGGAAGAACTGACTGACAGAGTATCAGACTACTTTCCGGATGTGTTACTGTTAATGATAAAGGTTGTGAAGGCATGAATCATGTTTGGCCGACATGATTGATGATATCTACAAGTATATGCTTGATCCGCATTGCTTGGTGAGCAAGGATTCAGCCGACAGAACAAAGTTTGTAAGAAACTAAACTGTTCCGGATGCCGACTAGAAAGGTGATGAAATTACTTGTGCGGATATATATAAAGGATGGATTTAGTTGTGAAAGGTGTGTATGTGTGAGTGTATATGCGAACAAGTCCAGAACAGAGCAGAAGTAGCAAGAAAGATCCGGCATGTGAAAGGATAGCAGAATAAAGAACAGAGGAAAGATGAAGTGCAGCAGATCAGTGTACTGAGCCTAACCGGAACTAAACTCCAGCATATGCAGATGCTTCCAATCAGTTCAAGACTGTGATTCTTATCACTTTGTAGATAGTGTGTCTTCTTGTAGGCAGTGAGCCTCTTGTGAGCAGTGTGCTCGGGCAGTGAGCCCTAATTGGCAAGTGCCATTTTGTAATTTCCTATTCTTCTAACAGAGAATAATTTTTGGGTTAATCACCCCGTGGTTTTCTCCCTTAACAGGGTTTCCACATCAAAAATACTGTGTCATGTGTTTCTTATTTCATGGTAATGTTTTTGTGTTTGATTCAATGCTGCATTAATTAATAAGAAAGTTCAGATAGAGAAATAATTAGGATAACTGATTCACCCCCCCCTCTCAGTTATCAACAGTTATGACATAATTATATTAACATTAACATTATATTTTTATAACTTTTATGATTGTTAAATGACGAGTCATCCTAATTTCTACTACTTAATTATATCATTTGGTACAATGTCAAGTCACCCTAACTTGTCTAGAATACTTAATTATATCAATTATGATCCAACATGAGACATGTAGTTTAAATTCTTTGATCCCCTTAAGAAGTCCTAGTAGGACCCCTTAAGACATCCTATTATGACATAAAGTAACATAGACAACATTTGGATGAACATTTTTTTACTTTTTTATACAATGGGAGAGGGGTCCCCTTTCCCCTCACATACCTGTCAAAAATAAAAAATATTACAACTTCTATTATTATATTTTGAAGCCCTCAATGCCTTAGGGTATCCTTTTGTGGTTTTCTTGTGCTCTGAAATCCTTGGTTTTGCCTACTTGAATGAAACTTTCATGGCAATTTTCATCATTACTATGATCATTTTAGATATGTCACCATGGTCTTATGATCGCCATGTAGTGGTTGCAAGACCATTCATTTTATAAAACAAAATATTGCTCGACTATATTTAAAAAAAACATATAGACCATTTAACCTTCCCAATTTAGAGTACATATCTGCTACCACACTTGCCTTCTTGTAACTAACAATTTCTCAACTCCTCTTCCCTCTTAACACTCATTTATGTTCATTTTTCTCTCCTACAATCTTGAGTTGAGTTTTAAGTTTTTAGGCAACGTTTCTACAAATTGTTCACTAGTCATCACCATTGAAGCTCTACCAATCTATATATCTAGTCCTTGCAAGCTCCAACAATCATCATTTAGCCCATTTTTTCCCATTTATACGATTTTCCCATATTCAAACTAGAGAGGCAATCTATTTCAAGTCAGTTATGAGACTTTGGAATGTTTACTATGGACCATTCTTTGTATATTTTCATCATTTCTTTGATCAATCAACTTTGACTGTGTGCACACATGGTACATAGGTTGGATTTATTATTTTCTTAGTTTTGTAGTTAGTCTTTTGGATTTTTTATCTTTGTTTTCTAAGAGAATTGTTAGTTTTAGAGGTAGTTCAAGTGTTTAAATTATAGTCTATTATCTTTTTTTTTGTGTGTGCTCTATTGTTTTTGTCTTTTGTCTTTTATTTATTTCAACTAAATCTTAGAGAGCCTCTATGTTCCATTTTTACATTACATAAGAGACTATGTTCTTCCCTTGATTTGCTAGAATCTCTAATTTCCAACATCTTTCTTGCTAATTAGACACTCTATGGTCTCAAAATAATATCCTTTTCATTGTCCTTCTAGTATTGGTGGTCTCAAAATAATTTCCTTTTCATTGTCCTTCTCGTATTGGTGGTCTCCAAACCATAGTTGATAAATTTTCCACCTTTCTTGCAAAATTCTAAGGCTCTTACACCAATCTCCTTGCAATTGAATAGCCCTAAGCAAGCTTGAAAACCATTGAAGCACATTGCTACAACCACATAGATGATTGACATTCACTATGCATGCAATTGTCAACTTTAAACTAAGGTTCACAAACCATTATTTCACCATATTTTCAATATTTTAGAGGTTTATGAACTATCATTATGTTTGAAAAGATTCAAATAGACTTGTAATTTTGTATAAGCTCAAAATTGAGCATTTAGTCACTATTTGTTTCTCTTACTTCACTATACATCCTTATTATTTATCAACATCCTTTGCCTTAATTACACATTTAGATACTTTCTTATATCATTATATATTACACATGCATACACATGCTATAATATTGATCTTAAATTCTTTTGTGTGCTTAATACATTGTCAAACATTGTTAGATCATTGGAGAATATTTTTTCTCGCACACTATCATCCTAAGTTTGCATTCCAAGATTAGCTTGCATTCTAGTAAAATGTTTTTGAATCTATTAAAAAAGTTCTCCTTTCAATTTTTCTGATATCTCCTCCAAATATGGCACCATAACTAGCTATTCAAGAAGAATCTCAAGAATGCAACTCCTTCATTATGGAGTTCTACTTCCAAGGGAATAATGAAATTAATGAAGGTGTAAGAGTGAAATATATGTGTAGAACTCCTTCAAACATGTGGCATCATCCTCCAAGAAATATATTACAAGAATCAAGGAGGTGAAGTAACTCATTTCATTACTTCATATGACAAATAGTACCATTGTTATTATATTGAATGATTCAATCAAAAAAACATATCCTCTTGGAGGAACTTATTTCTCTCGATCTTTTCCCTTTATAAAGAACTTTTACAAGTAAAACACATTACTAGTTAAAATAGTCAAAGTCTTTCATATTGACCATTACTTATTTAATATAAAAAATGTGGTACATTTCCATAACCAAAAAAACATGATATTAAGATAAAAGCAAACTTCTCTTTTTATCTATAAATTAGTTAGGGTTCTATTAATACAAAATTTTGACAATGTTCATTATTTAATTTCTAAAGGCATGCTATCTAAGAATTGCCAACAATAATAAATGAAGTAAAATATTTCCCATAACCTTGATGAGACATATTACTATAGAATACTTGAAACCACTTTGTGAAACTCTTACTATCTAAGATTCCATTTATAAAGGGCATTGGAAGCTAAGTAGATATAGACAATAAGAAGATGTTAAATTGTTTTCTCACTATAAAAACCAATTAGTTTTTGTTATTTTTTATTAGAACCCCAATTTCTATATATATTTAAATATAAAAATGACATTGAATAAGATATCTAGTGTCATTTCTATTTCACTTAAATGTTTATGGATAGAAACTTTCTCAAGTCTCTTTAATATTTTATAGGGCTCTTAACAATCAATGCATCTAAAGTCATGGAAATAATGGGAGAAACATAACTATTATAATTAGAGGATGCCAAGCTCGTGGATGGAACTTCATATAAGTAGATACTCTTGATGACATAGATGACATGGAAAATTTAGTTGAGAAAAGTCTTGTATTGGAAAAAATATTTACCATTGTGTAGACATTATTATCTAGAAAAAATTATATATAAAATATTGAAATGAAATAAAAGCTTGTATCTAGACCATAAAATAATGAAATGAAATAAAGTCCATGAAACAATATATAAAGTAAATGATAATACAACCCATGAAATATAAAGTCCATCAAACAATATATAAAGTCCATGAGAAACAATATATGTAGTCCATTAAATAGTTGATGCATTAAGGAAGTCCTCAGTATCAAAGTGAATATCACCCATGATGATATATATAAAAACTATGAACTTGCATATATATGTTGGCAAGAGATGCTGCTTTGCATGATAGGTGTTGTCATTAATGGTAACTAAGACTATTCCATTCATCCGCATAACATAATTTGTTCATACCGGAAGTCAGAATCATAATTTATCTAAGTCTGGGTAGCCAGAAACAGAGCATGTGACAGGGTCCAGTGTCTTGGTCCGGATCTCTCTGGTGGTAAATTAGAGTATGTTGTGGATTTGAAGAAGTCATAAGGATTGTCAGGGCAATCTAAATCTAGAATTTTAACCTCCAATGATGAAGGACTCAAAAGTTATTTGCATCTGAGTATGGGGTTATAGTTTGATAGTACAGACAGTAGAAGAACATGCTGACCTTGTAATTGATCTTGGTTCCGGATAAATGGAAGTTGTTAGTTGGATGATTTGTGACTGATCAGTGATAGTGGCCAACATGATTAATGATTTGTGAATGCAAGATTTGGTCTGCATTACAAGTTATGCATGGATTTAGCTGACAAAGTAGAGTCTTCAACAAAGTTCTAACTGTTCTTGAAGCCGATTGAAAAGTGATTGTATATCATGATGTGGATATATATATAGACAATGGATTTAAGTGATTTAAGTGTGTGTGTGTGTGTGATGCGACTATGGAATAAGCGCAAAAAGAGCAGAGATCAAAGGTTCATATGTTATGAGAACAGTAAACAGGGCAGAGTAAGGATGAAGTGTATCAAGTTAGTATTCTGTGATTAACCAGAACTATATCCTTGCATTGGTAGATGGTAATTATCAGTTCAAACTCATTGTAATCTTCTTTTTGTAGGCAATGAGCCTTTCTTTGAGTAGTGAGCTCTATGCAGTGAGCCCGAATGCATGTGCATTCTCCATTGTAATACTTTTAACACAGTATATTTTTTGTGGGTTAACTCCCACCATGGTTTTTCCTTTAACCAGGTTTCCACGTCAGAAATCTTGGTGTCAAATGTGTTATTTCTACTTCTGCTCATGTGTTGTTGATTCTTGCTTTTCATGATAACATTATTAATCTATTAATGAAGTAGTAAAGAGAAATTAACTGCTACAAGTTTTAAAGATTTAAGACAACTGATTGATCCCCCCCCCACTCTCAGTTGTCACATCTAATTCCAACAATTGGTATCAGAGCAAAGTTCCTTTGAAAAAGTTTAACAACTTGAGGAAGATCTGGGAAGGAAGTAAAATGGATGAATATAACCTCCAAGGGCAACTTAATCTCTCTTTAGAAGATCTTGAGCAGTCTAGAGCAGAAGTCTAAGAGCTGCAAGAGAACCTTAAAAATGCTGAAGACTTCATTGAGATTTTAAAAGAAAAATTGAGCAAATCCAATGAGAAGAGGAAGGAACAACCTCTTCAACTCAGAAATCATTATGAAACCAACAACAAGGATGAGGCTCTAAAAGAAAAGAAAAAGGAATGTGAGAAGTTAGCCAAAGAAGTTGTTGTCCTAAAACATGAGATGGAATTCAGGGTGATGAGGCAACCAAAGAAATTGAATATAGAAAGAAAACTGAAGAAGACCTTAATCAAAATCTAAAGATAGAATTGAAGAATGCTATAGATTGGATGGAATAGCTGGCCTCCTAGAGTCTAATCTATAAGAATGTAGAGATAATGAGAGAGAACTTGAAAGACAAATTATCATTCTCAAACATGACCTAGAAGTTGCAAATGAATACAAGGAGAAGTTCAAGATAAGCTCAGCTAAACTTGAAGCACTACTTGAAGGATAGAAAAAGGCTGATGACAAGTATGGTCTTGGATATGAGAAAGGTGAAAGCTTCGGATCTGGACAAAGAAATTTTCAATCAAGGAATGGGAGAAATAGACCTAGAAGACCTTCGATAAGACAACCTAATGCTCAAAGATGTCCATCATTCAATGGAAATTGTTTTAATTGCAATAAATTTCGTCCATCCTTCTCTGGTCAACGCTTCAAGTGTAAGAGGTATGGTCATAGATCAAATGAATGCAGAAGTATGATAATGAATAACTCTAGAGAAAATGGAAGCTCTTTCAATGGTTACTGCTTTACTTGCAATAGATTTAGACACATGGCTAAATAGTGCACATCAAGAGAAAATAAAATATATAAGCAAAGAAATGTTGTATGCTTTAATTGCAATAAATATGGTCATATTGCAAGATTCTACAGAAGTAGGAGAGGTTTGGTAAACAGAAAACTAGATGAGTAGAGACAAGACAAAGGCAAAGGAAAAATTCATGAATGAGATCCAAGAATGAAATGAGAAAGATATGGGTCAAGAAAATAATTGAGAACAATAGAATGAGTCTGTACCAAAATCTGGTGCTGATAATTCCTCTAGGAATTGAATTAGGAGCTCTAGCTCAGGGGGAGATACATTGAAAATCAAATTCCCCCAGCCAGTAAGTGGGTGCTTGGACCTGGCACAATGAGAGAAGATATTTTGAATTGTTTCAGAAGTTTTGGAAGGATTTTCAGAAGAAAAGATGTTGATATAGAAATTTGCGGAGTGATTCATGAAGAACTGTTCAAGAAACTAAGTAACCGAATGAAGTTAGGATAGAGCATTTATTACAAAGGTAAATTAGGTTTTATGGAGCATAAAAAGGTGTTCACTCCTCATTTGAATCACTTTGCACTTGAAAAAAGCATGGAAAATAGTGTCTGAGATAAGATTACAAGGAATTGAAGTGTGACCAACGAATTTATCCGTCAACCCTAATCTCATGAAAAATGTATTTATCTGCAAAGCTTTGAACTTATAATCTTTTTGCAATGGCTACACCATTGGTCGTTGACATTACTAAAAGGCCTCAACCTAAATTTAAGAAACATCCACACAAATCTATAGAAGTCGACCCATTAGGTGCATTTTCAGTTGTTTTGTATGGTGTGCTATATATTGAAGATATTAGGGTTTATATTCATGTGAGCATAGATGAATTTGGAGACTCAAGGTGTGTAGATTTGTTCAAGAGTCAACTAATGGATGAAAATCATGATCCTAAACCCGAGTATAACGACTGCATGATAAACATTTTATTCAAATTATGGGGTTACCAACATTTGATGAAGATGAATGGGTCCGGTATGTTTTGAGTTGGATGCATGATGAATTCATATGGATATTAAAACCATTTAATATTACCAAGGATGTTATCATAATTGTGGGTTAAACTCAACCGGTGGATTACCCATGTTGAAATTTGTGAAAAACCAAACTGTTACTGATGCAACCAATGTAAAATTAGATAAGAGGGCTATGACCATAAATGACATTATAGAACTGGATGTGAATTTTTCTTCCATAGTGATTGGCTACAAGATCTATCACTCTAGCAGAGAGAATTCAGTCTCCAGAACTGCTATATATGCAGCATATTAAATGTTGAAGGAAAATGCAAATTATGACTTATGTGAGCTATTATAGAACCATCTGATTGAGAACTTGAACAAAATCAAGAAAGATAAGAAAAACACTTTTAAATATGGTACATTAGTTCTATGTTTGTTCTTCTACTATATGAATGAAGTACCTAGAGTAAAGTGTGTGCACTAGACTAATGATGAGCCAGTTGCTATTTAGATTAGAGATTACCTAGGCAGCATTGGTAACTATAACGTACATAAAACTACAATCTGGGGATACTTCAAGAACTTTCAGAGTATGATGCATTCAAGGGAAAGAATCCCTACAACAATTGTTGAGAAGTACAAGAATGAAATATGTTTCATGGTTAACATTGATCAGTGCTTAATGGAAGTAGTGGAACCTAGAACTATTTGGGTCATGCCCATGAGTTATGAAGTAGATGGAAAAATCTTGAATATGTATGCTCAACATCTTCTAATAAAGCCAAAAGACACAACAGTTGAAAGATTTGGGACATATGAGAAGCCAAGTTTAATATTGCATACTGAGATCAGAGAACCTGAAACCAATATAAAAGTAAGAAAATAAGTTAAGCAGTTGGCCGAGAATCTAGGTCTCACAAAGGAAATTGTGAGGCAATTTAGGGAAAGAACTGAAAAGGATGAGAAGGAGAAGTAGGATAAGAAACAAGGAAGTGCTCTGGTAGGATCCTCCTCCACATCAAGGACTACTAGAAGCTCTTTTGCTTCCCCTGTTCCTCCAAAACCTATCAATCCTAAGATACCAGAAGGTAAATCATCCATAAAAGAAGGGAAAAGAGTGAAAAAAAAGGCCACAAGAACCTATAAAAGCACAAATTTTGATGAAGAAGAAATAGACTCAGATACTGAGGTAAAGGAGTGGAAAGCCTCTGGAACAAAAGTTGTCAAAATAACCAAGGAAAAGCCCTCTAGAAGAAAAAGGGCAAGCAAAAGGTAGAAGATAGATACATATGTTGAGAAGCCCACACTTTATGTGGAAGATGTAATAAAATCAATCACTGTGGATGGAAATTTGAAACCCATGATTGAATTTTATGATGAGTACAATGATACAGATAAGAAAGTGTTAGAGGAAGCAACTATTAGATATCTGAATATCTATAACAAGGCCTTGATTGAAATAACCTCTGAAATCCCTCCAAGTCTTGCAAACATTCTAGAATTGATGAAAGAAAATGCAAAAAGAAAGAATATGGAGCTTAGAGAACATGTATTGATAAAACTATTCCCCCAGATCACTCAAGTTCAAATGAATATGATATTCAAAGAAGTGAAGGATGAATTTAGGAGCAAGAAGAGAGTGAACAAATTGGTGCTTGAATAATTAGATGAAATAGTTAAAGAAACATAGGAAATATTTCTAAGTGCATTAAAGAGACACAATCTTCCATTTGTTGAGGAGACTGATGATGGGATTGATTCATCAATCCCGAATATTAAAGAAATGAAAACTGATGAGCTACAAACTAAGGATGATGACTCCTCTATTCTGGAAGTGGAACAAATAAACAAGGAAGATACATAGATGGTGAATAAAACTGATGATCCAGGAGATGCTCTAACTCTTCCTGATCAATCTGGAAAAGAAGCCAATGTTGAGAATACTACTGCTACACAAGATTCTCTAGAGCAGATTGCAGATTGTGAGGACAAAGGAAAGAATACCCCTGTAGATGACATAGAGAAAGGTGAAGTAGAGAAAGAAGAAGAAGACAAAGGTAAGGAAGATAAAGCAAAAGAAGATGGTGCAAAACACACAAATAAAATAGTCCTGATACGAAGAAAACTCAAGGAAAGGAAAGTGGTCCAGAAAATGTGGTAAGAGACACTATAGATGCAGTGAAGAGTTTTTTGAGTAAAGAGATGCTAGAGTTTGATGAACCAGAACTGATTCAAGGACCAATCAACCTGGATACTCTCTCTTCGGTCCAAATGATGAAAATAACATCTTTCACACAAGCTCAGGCAAGTGAAAGATATTGAAATCTCACATTGAGGACAGTGAGTTGCTAGGCCTTGCAACCAGAGTATTGGAGAAGATAATGCCATCCCTCTAGAAGAATCCATCTGACTCTCCCTCTAGACATCTGAAGAATCTTGTAAATTTTGTAGGTACACATTTTGAGTCTTTTGAGAAGTCTGCAGAGACTAAAGTCAAAAATGAATTTTTGGATAAGAAATTTAGTGAAATAAAGAGCATAATAAGGAATCATAGGATGATACTCGGTATTAGTATAAAGAGTATTCAAAATGCTCTAAGTGATGGAGATGATATATACAAATTTTGTCTATCCTGGCCCAAAGTCAATGAGGATATTGAGAAGAAGATAAAGGAGCAAGAACAAAAATTGTCAAATCTATCTCAAAATTTTGATCCTCTAATAGTTTCTCCTACAAGTTAGGATTGTCAAGTAATCAGCTTGATCGATGAAATAAAGAATCTTGTTAAAGAAAAAGGCAATATTGTGAAGAGAATGTGTGAGATTCGGGGATTGATTGCCCCCAAGTTAGAAATAATGTTTAATGCATTATCAGAAGCTCAAACTGCAATTCAGACAAGTAATCCTCTAGATCTGACAAAGGCAGAAGCATATGCATTTCTTCTAAGTGGACACATCTCAATTTTGGATGGCATGAAAAGAAGTTCGGCCTCTGAACTTGAGCAATTGAAAAGTAGTTTTGCAGATATTCTCAAGTTCATGTAAATATAACTTATTGATTGGGTGTACATATGTGGCACTGTATACAATTTTTTTGAGAATTTTACCTTGCGGACCCCATCCATTGCCATTTATGTCAAAGGGGGAGTGAAGAATAGTGAAAAATCAGGAATCCAGCAAAGGGGGAGCTCCAGAATCAGTGGAGAACATAAGAGTATAGAGTAAGGGGAAGTAACACTTAGTCATTTTTCACTAAGTGTTGCCATCAATGCCAAAGGGGGAGTAACACTTAGAATACTGAAATGAAATAAAAGCTTGTATCTAGACCATAAATACTAAAATAAAATAAAGTCTATGAAACAATATATAATGTCCATGAAATATAAAGTCCATGAAACAATATATAAAATTCATGAGAAACAATATATGTAGTCCATTAAATAGTCAAATATAGCCCATGAAATAATCTAACTCATATCATCTCTGTAATCAAGAGACCTCTTCACACCACGCGAACTATCCAGATGACCCGAATCACTCTATAGAAGAGAAAGATTTAGATAAAATCAGATGTAAGATGATTAAAAATGATTAAATGAAAATTTAATTTATAATTTATCATAAAATTAAATTACTGTGTGAGGTTGCTCTGGTGCACCTAGATCTGTCTCTACATGCTTCGAATCAATCTACATGTACAAGAGAAAGAAAGTTGAAATTAGATTTAAGAGGATTTTAAAAATGATTTAATTCAATTTAATTTATATAATTTATCATATTTAAATTATTATACTATAAGAGTTTGTTGTGCATCCTTTGTTCCAGGACCTATCTCTACATGCTTAGCTACATGACATGTCTCAAGCTATATAAGAAAAAGAATTTTTAACACATGTCAACATATATATTCTATTAAAATTTACTTTAAGTTCACAATGTATATTTTTATTGACTTTAAATATAATCAAAATTTTAAATTATGTCATATCAGGTTGCCCATCTCCTCTGTCCTCCTGCTCTGCATGTGTTGTAGGTGGAATGACTTGAATAGGATGAAACGTGTGACTGACAAGCTCCTACAAGGTCAATTATAACTTAGCACATGTGTACAAATTAGGTTAAAACATATATATTCACTTGTGTAGGTACCCAATTTTTGTTTTAATCTATTTAAAAGACCTACATATTGCATGTAGATATAGATACTTTTTTCAACAACCTAAAATGTAGTCAGCTCCTGATATAAACTTGGATCATCCAAGTGTGCTATAATGCCCATCCTCATTGTTGTCTCAACCTACATAGACATATATTTTTAATATATATTGAATAGTACATGCACATTTTTAGATATAGTGAATTAAAAATAGAAAAATCTAAGTATATATATAGTTTGTTATAACAATATACATACAAAAGGGTCATGTGAGATGCCCAATGATGGAGGAGCACTCGAGACACCCTCAGATGGAGGATTCAATGTGGAAGAACCCTAAACCAACATAAATATTTAATGTACATGTTCAAGACTGAATTACAAATTAAAATCAAGTAAGTAAAATTATATAAAATATATTTAAAAAATCAATCAAAATACCCCAAATGGGTGCCCGAGATGAACAGGTGTTAATGAAAAATTAAATTGATCAATGGTCCTTGTTGCCATCATCTACACCAAACAATTTGATTGTTAAAATATTACAATTTAATTGATCTATATGTTCATTAAAAATAGGTTCTTAAAATTGTTATAAATTCAACATGTGTGTAGCCTATATATATATATACCTATGTCAAATGATCAGTGGGATGATCCTTAGCAAATAGATAATCAACAAATGATTCACCCATATCATTAGATGATACATGTGTAGCTGAAGTGGGTACAACTGCCTGATAAGGTCCATAACACAACTAATTACAACTCGTACATGTATGAGGCATCGACACATGTGGAGTGGTACTAAAACCACATCCACCATCAGATCCTCCATGGTCTCTAACCCAAGATACCATCATAGAAGCCTGCTCATCCAGACTACCTGAGAGTGCACTTAATGTGTCTAGTGCAGATACCACCGCACGATGCTGGAAGGGAGTAGGAATGGTAGTAGTAGGAGGGTCAATAAGAGGTTGAGTAGGAACGTGTCATTGGGGATCAACCCATGCCCCCAACCTCTATCTATGGCATGTTGCTACCAATACACTAGAATGATCTAAAACCAAAATAGTTAGGTTTCTGATTCATAATAAACTCTGCATATAATTTTCTCAAAAAATATAAAGGAACCTCACAATTAGCATGAGGTGGATAATCAAACACCATCCACTACCTATCCCAAAAATTTGTAGATATTACTTCATGTCTACACCACCTAATTGATATTCTTTTCTTATTTGTAGGAATAGGTTCATTTGTGATAGGGTGTCTAAAATATTGTGCTAAATGACCTTTTGTGATTTTAAGATCCAAAATCTCCTTATAGGAGAGGCCATCAGCATAAAATTGGTGCCTCTCCTCTCTCTATTTTCAAAAACTATCGAAGTTTGAGTCAGTAGACCTCAGAGAATCTACAATATTTTGCATCACAGTTGCAAAACGTACCACATGAGGTGGCATAAATTGTTCACTATGAATGGAATTTAGTTTTTCTTGTATGGAATCCACTTTTTCATTAATTATGGCTTGTAGCCGAGCCTGGTCAGTTCTAGGTGGGGATCCAGGTGGGGATGGAGGTGGGGCATATGGAGGTAGGGGTGGGGGTGGAGATGGTGCATGTTTAGGTGGTGCATTGAGGAAGTCCTCGGCATAAAAGTGAATATCATCCATGATGATATATATAAAAACTATGAACCTGCATATATATACATATAAACATACAAACTTGAGTACAAAATTAATTTTCAAGAATCTATATATATAAATTATAAATAAACATATACATGTTGGAAAAATATAAATTATAAATTAACTAGATAAATTATACATGTTTCAAGAAATTACAAGAAATATTTAAATTAAACATATGGATACATGTGCATACAAATTGCAAAATGTAAGATCTATTATAGTGAACTATGTAATTTTAGTAAATGTATGTATGTACTAAAAATAAACTAAAAACATGTACATAAAATATAACTAGATGGCTTAAATCTAAGGAATTGAGGAGAGCATTCTTATGAGTAGGAAAACTTTTGAGGATATTTAACATGTGCAAGAATTTTGAATCACTAGGAGTGGGGTCTAGTTGTTCTAATCCTTGTGTAGTACAAACATTTTGGTCTCTAACTAATTCTACAAGACAACACATTTTGATCTTGAAAGTGTGTATATGATTTTTCTATTTAATTGGCCTATGTTCTTCATCATGTGCTTGTAAGAGTGTTTATGAAATTCTCTCTATATTTTTTTATGTGGCCCAAAAGTTAGGACTATTTTTTGTACAATTTGGAAGTCCTACTAACAATGTTGAGGTATTGTTGTAATTTTGATTCTAGATAAATATTGCTATGATCTAATGTTGTATGTGAAAATGGGTATTGTTCCCAATATAGGCATGAAATTGAGAGAATTGGAAAGAATCTGTCCTAGTCAAAATTGGTGCCCAAGTTAAGTGAAACTAGAGTCTCCTAAAAATAGTTTGGTCCCATCTTGGAGAATCTAGAGTCTCAAATTGAAGTTGGGATTTTCATTTAGGACCTAAATTTTGATTATTGGTGGAAAACTATTTAGATGAGGATCTAGATGAAGTTGTAGGCATGTGTCATAGATTGTGAGACATACAATGTAAATACAAAGAAAGATATAGAGCTAAATAGTAAATGTATTTTTTTAGTTGTTTGTTTTACATACAAGGCATGTACCCTTGAGAAAGGTGTATCACTAAGTTATCTACATATATGTTGCCTATCTCAATTCAATTTTGATTAATTGACAAGCTATGTTATAGATATGTGTATATATAGATTATATGGATTCATGATGTGGATAGGAAGAGTCTCTAGGAAGTTGAAGTATTTCCTATGAATGTGGAACCATTTAGTTGTATGACTTCTCCTCTCCTAGGTTAGTTGAAGAGTGTAATTGTTTAGTGGTAGTTTTTTTATGTGCTAGTGTCCATGAATTTGCATAACATGAGCCTCAAGGGTGCCACATAGAATGCTACATCAACTACACTATTTAAAGTTTGAAGAGTGATACTTAAAAAGATACAATAAGAATATATGTGAATTGGACCTTACAGTTTGGCTTGGAATTGTACTGGATAATGTGGAAACCATGGTAGAAGCCACAGATTGTTTGGATGAGGTATGGTTATTGCACTTAAGTGTTTGATATTATATAGAGTGCACTATGCCATTGTTGGAGCATGTGTAACACCTACTAGAGATGGTTGTTTGGTCTTTGTGTTATCATAAGATCATATAGGAGTGCTTTGGTGTACTGTATTTACCACTAAAGTGTTTCCACATGTACCACTTCCCATTAGAATAGTCTTGGAATTACCATGTCTACCACTATTGGTGAATCCTTGTCGATTAGTTTCCTATCCTTATGAATAAATAGTCATGATTGTATTCGATCTAAGAAATAGGTGTGGAGCCTTGTCTTCTCGTTGCAACTCAATGTACCATTTGGCTTGTATGAAGGTTATTACTGCTACAATGTTGACCAGGATGTTGGGATATGTATCAATCATTTCATCTAAGGGTTTGATGTATAATCATATATACTAGATATTTAAACCTTTCAATGAGTGGACTTTTTCTAGCATGAAACTTAGTGTTGGGATCATTACAGCTCCTATGTAGGTATCACACCACTTAGTTATCTTGGATGGTTTGTAACTCTTATTTGAAGGTACTTTCTTTGTGTTGGTTGATTCCTATTTGAACTTCTACTTGAACTACTTCCCAATGGTTGTTGCATAGAAATAAGATTCTCCTATCACCTTAACCTTGATCATCAAGTTAGTATGGATTGTATGGCTAGTCCCATGCTACTACAATACTTGAGGACTTGATGTTTCTCTAACTCAAATGAGCCCAACCTTGCATGGAGCTCATGGAAGGTATCAGGATATGCTTGGATCGAATGGTCATGTCCCTATCATAATTACATGACCATTTCATGTACCAGTCAACATAAACATCCTTAGGCTAATATTTATCCTTGAAGGATTCCAAGAAATGATGCTATGTTCCCTTAGATTTCCCTCCATTCTAGATAGTCTTCCTCCCAAAGTGCATGGGCTTGTCAACACTTCTTAGTTGGCAAGGAAACTTTTATAAGATAAATATTAATCTTCTCTTTATCTAAGAAGTCATTCATGGAAAAATAAGAATCCATCTAATCAATCTAGTTATCTACAACATTAAAATTAATCTTACCCTCAAACAAAGGAACATCTAGGGTTACTTGAAACCTAGGGAGGACTTGATTGCCTTGAAATATCTTCTATCAAAGGGGAATCATTTCCACATATGAATCCTCATCTCTCAATGGTTGTGGACTGCAATTATTTACTGGTAGGTGCATAGTGAGCGAGTGGGTGACTTGGTATAACATTTTTCTTAGGGACACTAATTGGAAGTTACCACATCAACTCAACTAGATCTTAAGTTTCTAAAGTGATGCTTAGAGTAATGTGGCAATAATTTATGGATTGGAACTTATGGCTTGGCCCAGAGGTATATTAGAGACTAATGAAATTACAGTGGAAACCATAGAGTATTTGGATTCAGGTTATGTTTATTATAAAAGTGCTTGATCTTACGCAAAGTGTTTTTTCTACTGCAAGAGAATGTGTCACACTTGGTAGATAAGGTTTGTTGGTATTTATGTTACCATGAGTATCTAGGGGTGCTTTGGTATATTGTAGTCCATTAAAGTGTTATTACATGTATGGAAAGCAATGAGAGTGATATTGGCATTATTGCATGTACAATGTTAGTGAATCTTCCTTGATCAACTTCTTATCCAAAGTGTGGAATTTGGATTTGGGGCTTCTCATGAAACTTTTATTTTTCTTAGATTTAGGGATTCTCATGTAAAATATGGCTCTTGGATTTGGGTAAAAATTTGAATGCTTGTAAAAATACTTGCTTGTAAATTTGAATGCTTATAAAAAGACTTGCTTGTAGTTTTGAGATATTTTGAGATGGTTTGTTGTAATTTTTTTATGGCAGTTATCTATTCAATAGTGCCTTTAAAATAAAATGACATACATTAGTATAAGTACATTTTATAAAAACCAAATATATATCATCCCAATGCTATATAAATTTTGATAGTTTGTTCAAAATCTCTCATTTCATATGATACAATCTTTTCAAAATTTCAATTGTATTTTATAGCTAAATTGTCTAAATATAGCTATTCAACTCTAAAATTTAAACCATTAGTATAAATAAATTTTAAAAAAACCAAATATATATATCATCACAATGCTATATAAATTTTGACAATTTGTTCAAAATCTGTCCTTTCAAATGATATAGTCTTTTCAAAATTTCAATTGTATTTTATAGCTAAAATGTCTAAATACAGCTATTCAACTCTAAAATTTAAACCAAATTTTGATAGTTTGTTCAAAATCTCTCCTTTCATATGATATAGGCTTTTCAAAAATTTAATTGTATTTTATAGCTAAAATGACTAAATATAGCTATTCAACTCTCAAATTTAAACCATATCTACAGTCATTTTAAAAATTTGATTGTATTTTACAGTAAAAAAAAAAAAGAAAAAACACCAAAAAAAAATTGAAAAGAAAACTACATAGGAGGAAAAATTAAAAAAGGTGTAAAAATCCACTCACTTGGGCTTTGGACTGCTGGAAATGTAGGCATTACACTTGGGATCCAATTCTAGATTTCACACTATTGCTAGAGAAAATGAGGTTGTAGGCAATTTTTAAAAAAATTAATACTTTTAATGAACCAGATCCCGTTTTGTGAAACAAGATCCCATTTCTTGGTGCTAGGTTCAGGATCCCTCTATGAAATAGGATCACATCCTAGATTTTAGGCTCAAGATCCCGATCCATAACGGGATCCCGTTTTGTAGAAATTAGATCCTATTTTTGTTTACTCGATTTTGGAATTTTTTCTAACTCTGGAACTTCCACTTTAAGTGGACTCATCTTTGTGCATTTACCCAGGCATAATCTTTTTCTCCTATAATACAAAAATCTATCCAAAAAGCGAAAGGGAAATCAACTCCTGTCTAACTAGACTCTAGCTGATGCATGAATAGGATGGAAAAATCAACTCCTAGTTGTTGGGCGAGCAAGAAGAAAATGCCTAAATAAAAGGGCCCACAACTACTCTAAATTGAGCTATTTTAGCTAATAACTCCTCCTCTCAAGGTGGTTGACCAAATTGACTTCCAAAATTAGTCTAGTTTGACTCAAAGTCAAGAATAGAAGTGAAGTAACCTCCTGCATAATTTTTCCACCTCACTTTAACTCCTATTTTCTTTTATGCATTATTTGAGGGAAAAATACATTATTTTGACAAATATTAAGGTTAATTCATGTGCATGCTTGCAATGTCCCCTTTTTGGTGGAGACACTTAAACTCTGATTTGCATTCAAAGTGATTTTCAAAGAATCATTAGAAACATTATAAATCAACAATTTCAATTATAAGATCAAATAAGATCAATGATATTATAAATATATCATTTCCTTGTTAAATGATTATTCATTTCATGACTACTATTGATGACTATTCTATACTATATTCCATAAGTATATTAGGGCAAATATTAAACATAATTCAAGATCCATATCTTCCCTCTTATTCTTCATCATGGAATTAGGTTTTCCATGTCAAGGGCGCATGGAGACCATACCAGACCTAGCCTTGGGGAACTATGTCCCAACCTAGGGGTCTTAACATAGGTGGAATTACACTGCCCCTCCCTCACAATACCTAACATTCCTTTAAGGATAAAGTAATATGAGTAATCCTAAGTATGATCTTGTATTCTAATATTCCTTTGTACTATTAGGGTAGATAATAAACATAAGGCAAGATCCATATCTCCCCCTCTTGTTCTTCATCAAGGAACTAGGCTTTAGGGCGCATGGAGACCATCTCAGACCCAGCCTTGGGGAACTACATCCTAGCATAGGGGCCTATTCACGGATGGAATTACACTACCCCTCCCCAAAGTACCTAACCATTCCTTCAAGAATCAATCAATAGAGGTGATTGGAAATATGATCTCTTATGCTAATACCCCCTTGTACTATAGATTATATGAATAAAATATGTTTAAGAATTTTACTTGAATGATGATTTTCAGAATGAGTATAATTTTTTTGTTAAGATGATTCTTATTTGATGGTTGTGTATGTGAGATGATATTTGATGAGGGTGAGATAATCGAATGAGATGAGATGATTTTCTGATTGATTTCTTTGGAGGGATACAGTAAATAGTTCTATACTAATTTGAATATCTTAGACTATTATTTGATTGTTTGTATTATGTTGATGGATTAATAGTGATATATGCTCATGAGATCCAATATATGAGAATAGATGTGATGTAGTTATTATGATGATTGATTGAGTAGTCTGAGTTGATGAGATGATGCAGATGAGATTGTGAGATGACGGATTTATAAACCAAATAAATTGAATGTGTGATTGACTGATTGTCTTGTCTCAATCCACTTCATTCGCTATTGGTATGATGTCCCTTTTATAATGTTATATGCTGATTAGTATATGAATTTGCTTATATTCAGAGAATTGTTGTCATCTTTCATAATAGTAATCATCGCTGGCCTTTATCACCATCTTATACTCCCATTCATATTACTTTTTCCATAGACCCTCCATCGCTTGTTTATCTGCCATAATCCTTTAACAATGTTTACCTTGTATTTCTTTATGGTTATTGCTGCCTTTAGTTAGGAGTCGCTGCCGTAGATTGGGTTCTAAATTTTGTTTGTTTCCCAAATGAAGACTCCATTTTATTCTCCATATATATATATATATATATGAGTATTACTCCTCATATATTTTCTCTGTATATCCATGAATGAATGATATCAACTCCAATTTATACTATCCCAAGGGAGGTGATCCATATCAAGATACATGACTTATATTTAATCGAAACTTTTCATTATAGTGATCGCAGCTCTTTTTAATGCTAATTGCCATTATTTATTGCTACCTTAATAATTCATTTGGATCATATTTACCAATCATTGACTCTTGAATTAATGTTGGTCCTTGTTTATGCATAACTCTAGGATGTCCATGTGATGTTTTGTCTTATTCATAATTGTATTCCTCTCATTCCTTATGCTGGCACTTCATATGAGTACGTGGTCTTTTGTTTTTTTTTTTATCTCCACCCCTTCATAATATTACATTATAAACTTTTGTATTATATGATCGCTGCCCTCAAATTTGCTTTGAGGGTAACATTTGTCTCCTCATAACTAAATCGCACCATTATGAATTCCTTATATTACTACCATCATCTAGTAATAATCACTATCTGATTTAATATTGAACAAGACTGCATTCATATCATATAGGATAATAATGAAGTTGATATAGGTTCCTTTGTAAGTATTATATTTAATAAGACCTTTTGTCTTATTCATGTAAGCCTAATCATCGCTGACATAACTGGTCTCTTATATGAGAGATAAAGTATGTATATTTATTATGTTTAAGTATTTATATTTATATTAATTCATCTATAATATATATTTATATTTAGATAATATAAAAATATATTATAATAACACTTATATATTTTTATTACTAATTATATTTGTTAATTATATATTTAATTATATAAATATTGTTTATTATATTTTAATAATATTATTTATATGTATTAAATATTAATACATACATAATTATCCATATTTTGAAAGTGACTTATGTCTTTTATCATGATGTTTAAATCTTTAATTTAAACAATGTCTTAACATCGGGACATGACAATGCTTTACCTTAATAAGTGATTTATAATTGTCTTCTTAGTTTCATGAAACAAATATTAAGATAACTTGTAAAACATTACCCTTAAAAAGTTCTTAAAACACAATATTTTTTGCCTCCTCATGCAAAAGAAAAGGGTTTACATAATAAATTCACTTAATTTCTACCCTTTACAAAAGTTCATAAGGCTATAATAATGCCTTTTTCATCTTTGGCTTGCAAAAAGACCTCAAAACTATCCAATAATGCAGAATTGACCAAATGTCAAAAAAGAACCTTATAAAGGTCATCACAACATTCTTTTGATTTCCTTAACCTCTAATGATATTTCTAGTGATGTTTAAGGTTTGAAAAGAAGCCTTTAAAAGGTCAAAATATTCATTATATCCTTATAAGTTCCACAACCTCCTCATGCTTCACTAGGCATTTCAACACTTAGAAGGATGTGACCACAGCCTCCATTTGATTTTTTACATGATGATTTATTTTATCAAGTCAAAAATAAAAGACCTAAAACTCATCGACTAGGGTATTGAGAGACAAAAGATCTTTGAACCCTTAAAACTCCTCATTTTGCTATTCCACTTTGTGTTTCTCTACACTACACCGCCATACGATTTTTCTGAAGGCTCTGGTTTGCTCCTAGTAGCTTCTTCGAAGGGTTTCTTAGACTATTGCAGACTTCATGTAGAAGGTGAGTCTCCTCTTCTGCATATTACTATATCTTTTCACAAGAAAAAATGGTGAAAATTACCTCTTATCTATTGCTTTCTTTGTGCAAATGATGGAACAATTTCTGTGTCCATCCCTCTTTTGATGAAAAACATGAATAGTATGTTCTGGAAAGAAAGGCAAAGGCTTCCTATGATAAAAGGCTAGTAGAAACTCCCTTTTCTTTTCACTATTTTACTTTTCCTTGAAGAAAAAATAGTAAAACTATTATCTCTATTCCTTGTTGGGAATTAAGGTGTCTCAACCTTGATAATTCTCGACATTTGTAATGTTTGTATTAATTATTTAATTGCCTATGTTGTAAATATTTAGAAATTCCATATTGTCATGTGGCACAGTGATGTGGCAATCCTACATGGAATATGACAACTTGTTATTTTGTCCTCACATGAGGAGATAGGCGTCCCACTTAGTGGTACGAATATTCTACCATGTGTCAGCATCCTTCATGTTTTGTAAGGAATGTTTGACCAAAACGGTTATGACGGGTTCCTATGATGAATCTATGACATGTAAGAGTCAGAAATAGAAGGTTGTAAGACAGGTGATGACATGTGTCATGAAGCATCTTTGAATAAGGCATATTTGGTCTTCCCAATGTGGAATATGACATGTTGTAAGAGAATATGCTATTTATAGCATGTGTATGACAGATTCTCTTACAGCTATAAGTTGTAACCGCAATGACAGATTCTATGATGGTCGTAAGTGTCGTAAGAGTATCTGTCATAGCCCATTTTGGAAATAGGTGGTCCCTTTCAGATGGGACCTATGGATAAGTGTTAGGCACATTCTACAATGTTGACCAAGTGTCCTTGGGCATGGGTTTTGGTCCATGAATCCATGTTGGACACCCATTCCAAGAAAGGTCTAATATTGCCTTGTATTGTCTATTTAAACAGGTGCTTGGAGATGGAGTTGGTATCACAGGTTTACAGGTACTATTATGCTACCAGATTGACTCTAGACATGAGTGTCGAAGACCATTGAAGCTTGCATTGCAAGTGTATTGTAAACATTTTTTCAGATTTATTAATACATTGTGCAGGTTTCTGAGTGTGGGTTTTTTCACTCGATAAGGGTTTTCCCCACTGTAAATTTATCTCTCTTATTCTATCTACTTTCTGGATCTTATGTTTTTCTACAATATCTCATGTTAATAGTTTAACATTGATGTAATAGTTGGATAAATTTGAATTTACATAGCCCTCTCCTCAATAGATTAGTGTAGGAAGTGATTTTGTCATACCTAGCTTCCTTTAAGTTGGTATTAGAGCTTGATCACCTTTGGTCCTAGTTGTTGGGTAGGGGTTTTTTTAGCTAATCTTAGGTTGAGTAGGAGTCTGTGCAGAGCATTCTGTATCTTATTGGAACAAGGAGATGGCAGGCACATCAGAAAGGTTTGAAGTAGAGAAGTTCAATGGCAGTAATTTTGAGCTATGGAAGCTCAAGATGGAAGACATTTTAGTTGACCGAGACCTTTGGGATAATGTGAATGGAACTAAACCAGCTGTAATGTCACAAGGTGATGGGGATCTCAAGGATCGGAAGGCTAAGTGTCTCATAAGACTTGGTTTTACCGATTCTGTGTTGTTAAATGTCCATGAGGAGACTACTACAAAACTCCTTTGGAAGAAGTTGGGGGATGTGTATCAAGCCAAATCCTTAGTTAATAAACTTTTTCTAAGAAAGAAGTTGTATTCTCTTCAAATGGAGGATAGAGGATCCATTGCTAAACATATAAATGCTTTCAACAATTTGTTTGCATAATTGACATCTATTGGTGTAAACATGGAGGAGGAGGATCGATGTATGACCCTACTTTGTTCTCTACCAGACTCATGGGATCATCTTGTCATGGTAATCGAAAGCACCACATCCACATTCAAAATGGAAGAAGTG
Source organism: Cunninghamia lanceolata (assembly GCA_027924645.1). NCBI lineage: Eukaryota > Viridiplantae > Streptophyta > Pinopsida > Cupressales > Cupressaceae > Cunninghamia > Cunninghamia lanceolata. Next base: position 14,026,714 of record BSBN01000112.1, on the reverse strand, counting down.
GTTTCTTCACTGTTGTCTAAAGAGATGCGGAGAAAGTTTTCTGAGGAAGCCAAAGAGGCCCTTGTAGTCCATGGAAGACCCAAGGAGAAAGGGAAGAAGAAGGACAAGAAAGATGAGAAGGGTAGATCCAAATCCTATGGGAGATCTAAATCTCTTGGAAAGTCCAAGGCTCTTTTTTGGAACTGTGGCAAGACCGGGCATTTCCAAAAGGAATGCAAAGAGGAGAAGAAGAAAAAGAAGAAAGGTCCTGATTCAAATTTTGACAAATCACAGGATGATAGTGATACTTTCATTACCACCCTGACAACCCATGCATCTGATGATGTGTGGCTAATCGACTCTAGTGCATCATTCCACATGGCCTCACATTGAGACTGGTTCACTAAGTATGAGAAGTTCAATGGTGGAAAGGTGTATCTAGGTGACGACTCTCATCTAAAGATCGTTGGTCATGGAAGAGTCTCTATCTAATTCCCTAATGGTTGAGTGAAGGGGATCTCTGGGGTTACGCACATCCCAGGCTTAGTACAGAACCTACTTTCTGTAAGTAGTTTGAATGATGCAGGTGTGCAGGTTATCTTTTCAAAAGAAGGATGTAAGATGACAAGAGGATCTATGGTGCTTGCTAAGGGTACTCAGAGAGGTACTCTGTTTCAGCTGGAAGCATGCATTTCACAATGCAATAGTTCTTCTGGCTCAAGGAAGAGGGTAGCAATCACTTCATCCCCACAATCTAAATGCATAGTAAAGAAATCTATTGTTTCTAGTCTTGATGGTTGTAATCGTGCATTGGAAGTTAAACTTCCCGCTGAAAAGACATTGTTATGGAATAAGAGATTTGGCCACATTGGTGAGAAGGGTCTACGTACCCTAAAATATAAGAACCTCGTTAAGGAGTTAGATCATTACAGTAGAAGGACATGGATTTATTTTCTCAGAAGCAAATTTGAAGTCTATAGCAAGTTTCAAGAGTTTAAAGCCTTTGCTGAAAATTAGACTGGTAAAAAGATTAAATGTTTGAGAACTGACAATGGTGGTGAGTTCTGTTCCACATAAGTTGATAAGTATTGCAAGGAACTTGGGATTGAAAGACATAATACAACTCCATACACCCCGCAGCAAAATGGAGTTGCAGAGAGGATGAATAGGACACTGATGGAGAAGGCTAGGAGTATGCTTAGTGGAGATGGCCTAGAACAAAAGTTTTGGGCTGAAGTTGTTACCACTACTTGCTATCTGGTAAACAAATCTCCTACATTAGCTCTTGTTGGAAAGACACCCATGGAGGTGTGGTTTGGTAGAAATCCTTCAGTAAGGCATCTTCATTTTTTTGGTTGAGGCATATGTACATGTGCCTAGGGAGAAGCGGTCAAAGTTGGAGAACAAAACTGTTAAGTGTATCTTCATCGGCTATGGTGTTGGTGTGAAAGGATACAAGCTTTTGGACCCCATGGATAAGAAAATGTTGTATAGCAGAAGTGTCATCTTTAGAGAGCTTACACCTTCTTCAACTATTTTGCAGCCAGAAGAAAAAGAAAAGAAAAAGGATGTTGTTCAGTTTCCTCTCACCCTCGAGAAGACTGAACAGAAAGACAATGTTGGACCTAATGATGAGGAGAGCTATAGCAGCTCTAAAAGCTTAGATGAAGTAGATGAACCTCAACCTCAGCTCTATGGAGGTCTACATAGATAAGAAAGCAACCTGAAAGGTTTGGTTTTACATTGCTTGATTCTAGTTGTGCTTATGCTTTGCTTACTAATAGTGATGAACCTAGAACTATATCAGAGGCTTTGGATATGAAGGATGTAGGTTCCTGGAAGGAGCCATGGAGGAAGAAATGGCTTCTTTGGAAAAGAATCAAACTTGGGACTTGGTGCCTTTGCCTCCTGGATGAAAACCCATTAGATGCAAATGGGTGTTCAGGAAGAAAATTGGTGCAGATGGTAGTGTTAAGAAGTATAAGGCCAAATTGGTTGCAAAGGGGTATTCACAAGTGGAGGGTATAGATTATGGTGAGATCTTCTCTCCCATTGCAAAGATGACATCCATTCGATTCCTGTTGTCACTTGCAGCAGCTTATGACTTGGAGGTAGAATAGATGGATGGGAAGACAACTTTCCTTCATGTTGACTTGGAGGAAGAAATCTACATGTCACAGCCAAACCATTACATGGTGAAAGGTAAAGAAAATTTGGTTTGCAAACTTAAAAAGTCTTTGTATGGTTTGAAGCAATCCCCTAGGAGATGGTACTTGAAGTTTGATGCCTTTGTGTTGTCAATTGGATTTGTGAGATCAAAATTAGATCATTGTGTGTAATATAAATTTGATGGTGATCATATTCTCATTGTTGCACTATATGTTGATGATATGTTGCTCATTGGGAAGGGTAAGAATATGATTTCTGATTTTAAATCTTAGTTGTCAGCTCAGTTTGAAATGAAAGATTTAGAGGCAGCGAGGTACATTCTAGGAATGGAAATCAGAAGAAATAGAACTAACAGAAAACATTGGTTAAGCTAGAGTAAGTATGTTAAGGCCGTGTTGGACAAATTCAGCATGGGAGATTGTAGACCATTGTGTGTTCCTATTTCTTTGTGGACAAATTTGTCTATTGAGGATTGTCCAAAATCTCCTATTGAGGTGGAGGACATGAGCAGACTACCTTATGCTAGTGTTGTTGGCAATTTGATGTATGATATGGTCTGCACAAGATCAGACATTGCCCAAGCAATGGGAGTCCTTATTCGATTTATGGCTAATCCTAGACGGGTTCATTGGGATGTAGTTAAGAGAGTGTTTAGATATTTGAGGGGTACTTCAAAGTATTCCATTTTGTATCAAGGTAATGTTTCAAGACCTCTACATTGTATTGATATTCATGGATTTGTGGATTCAGCTTGGGTAGGTGACATTGATAGTAGGAGCCACCAGTGCTTATGTTTTTACATTGTTTGGTGGTGCTATTAGTTGGATGAGTAAGCAACAACCTATTGTTGCTTTGTCCATGATAGAAGTTGAGTACATGGAAGCAACTCATGCTTGTAAGGAAGCCATTTGGATTAAGAGATTGTGTTCTGATATTGGTGTTGATGTAGGTCAGATCACAATTAGTTGTGATAGTCAGAGTGTAATTTGCCTTGCAAAGAATCCAACTTTCCATGCTAGAACCAAGCACATTGATGTTCAGTTTCACTTCATGAGAGACAAGGTTGAGGATGGAAAGGTAAATTTAGAGAAGGTAGATACTTTGAAGAATGTTGCAGATGCATTGATGAAACTAGTGAGCACAGAGAAGTTTAGATGGTGTTCAGAGTCTATGGTCCTCTCGGCCTATAGCAATTAAATCTTGTTTTTCTATTGGCTCTTACAAGGTGTTCGACAAGTGGGAGAATGTTGGGAATTAAGGTGTCTGAACCTTGATAATTCTCTACATTTGTATTGTTTGTATTTATTATTTATTTACCTATGTTGTAAATATTTGGAAATTCCATATTGTCATGTTGTGGGATGCGGCATGGTGATGTGTCAATCCTACATGGAATATGAAAACTTGTTATTTTGTCCTCACATGAGGAGATAGGTGTCCCACTTAGTGGTAGGAATATTCTACCATTTGTCAGCATCCTTCATGTTGTGTAAGGAATGTTTGACCGAAATGGTTATGACGGATTCCTATGACGCATCTATGACATGTAAGAGTCAGAAATAGAAGGTTGTAAGACAGGTGATGACATCTGTCATGAAGCTTCTTTGAATAAGGTATATTTGGGCTTCCCAAGGTGGAATATGACATGTTGTAAGAGAATATGCTATTTATAGCATGTGTATGACAGATTCTCTTACAGCTCTAAGTTGTAACCACTATGACAGATTCTACGACAGTCGTAAGTGTCGTAAAAGTATTTGTCATAGCCCATTTTGGAAATAGGAAACCCCTTTGGGATGGGAGTTGTGGACAAGTGTCAAGCACATTCTACAATGTTGACCAAGTGTCCTTCGGCATGGGTTTTGGTCCATGAATCCATGTTGGACACCCATTCCAAGAAAGGTCCAATATTGCCTTGTATTGTCTAGTTAAACTGGTGCTTGGAGATGGAGTTGGTATCACAGGTTTACAGGTACTATTATGCTATCAGATTGACTCTAGACACAAGTGTCAAAGACCATTGAAGCTTGCATTGCAAGTGTATTGTAAACATTCTTTTAGATTTGTTAATACATTGTGCAAGTTTCTGAGTGTCGGGTTTTTCACCCAATAAGGGTTTTCCCTACCGTAAATCTTTGTCTCTCTTCTTCTATCTACTTTCTGGCTCTTGTGTTTTTCTGCAATATCTCATGTTAATGGTTTAACATTGTTTTAATAGTTAGGATAAATTTGAATTTGCATAGCCCTCTCCTCAATAGGTTAGTGTAGGAAGTGATTTCTGCATACCTAGCTTCCTTTCATTCCTTCCTCTTCATGGTGGTGGATTAGTCTATGGCCCACTTGGTTTCCTTGAGGGTTTTATAGAATTATGTAGTTTTAGTATGGAGTCTTCAAAATGATGATATTTCTTACCCTCTTTTAGCACCTATATGAGCCCTTTTCTTTTAAGGGATGGTTTACTTTTCCTTCAATGATAAAGACAAGGGTTTCAAACCCTAGGATGAAGACAAAGGTTTCAAACCCTAAAATAATGATGCTCCTATAAATGTCTATTGTCTCTTTTTGGATGCATACCTTGTATTGTTATTCATGACTTTGCTTTTGATAGTTGTGGCTGACTATAACCTTAGTAACTTACAAATGATTTCTTTCAACCATTCTTTGAATGACTGTTTTCTTTATGATATCCTTGACTGCCCTCCTCTCTAGTATGTTGAACCTTTGCTTTGATGTATGGACTACAAAAAAAACATAAGGATTTTACAGAGTTTTGAAAAATACTACAACCATTGTGATAACCCTTGCTTGACTATTTCGTCCTTCTATTGATGTTGGTGATGATTGTGGATGCTTCTTTCCTTAATTATTTCATTCAAGAATGGCTTCCACTGAAGTTGATTCTGACTAGTTAAATCATTTCTGGGTAAAATGCAATATGCAAGGAACTTTGTATATAACCTGTTAGATGTAAAGGAATGAGTCTCTTACTAATCCTCTAGAATTAGTAGAAGTTTGTGTTTTAAGACATGACCTTGAGTGAATGGCTTTGCAAACTATAAAATTTCAAACCTTTTTAGCCTCTAAAATTCCAAATTGAAGATATCTATGAGTATTAGCTTGAAATGATGAAGATAATCTTTCCCCTACTGATGTGGCTTAAAGGGCCACTGTCTAAAGATATTTTTTGAGCATAAAACACTTATGCTCAATGATTTCAAAGGTTCAATTTAAGATTTCATATCTAAGTCAATAACAAAATCTTTTACCTAAATACAGTTTATTAATTCTTTTCTTTACTCAACCCACGAGACTACACTTTCAAGAAAGTAGTTCATCAAAGAGATATCATTTAATCATGCAAATTACGTCTATAGGACTATTAATTGATTTAATTTTCCTAGTCCATATTTAAATCAAACAGTCATAATATAATAAGTTTTCTAATTATAACCAAGTATATCATTTTGTTTCAAGAAAGTTTGTTACAAGAACTATTGTACATATCCACATAATATTTTCTTCATTCACAACAAACATAATAGGGAAAGATGATTTAACCTATAATGTAATTCATTCAAAATTTGTAACATGACAAGTATTCTAAGTCATTCAACATTTTTACTGTCATAACTCTGAGAGGAACTATTTCATTTAATATTCATAAGGTAATAAGTTTTCTAAATCATTTAAAAAACCTTACTGTCAAAACTAAGACAAGAATTTAAAGAAAATAAGCCACAATCTTATTGTCACAACTGTGACAGTTCAAATAATTACAACAAAGTTTACAATAGGTGTACTGTCACACAAAAGATGGTAACTAAAATAGGTCTTTGAACAATAATAAAATAGATAAAAAGATAGCTGCATTGAGCACTTAAATCTAAGATAGGAAGGTTTAAACTTGCTAAGGTAGGAACCTTATACTTCAGACTTCATGAGCTTTATAGTTCAAATTAAGGGAACCCATTTTTGAGAGGACTTATACAAAATTAAATGACCTACGATAGGAACCTAATATACAATCTTTAACAACAATTATAGAAAAAGCAAACAATAGGAATTAAGATACCCAGAGATTCAATTTAACAATGACTGTAATTTGCTAGCTATGGTTCCATGTGGTTGTGATAGTGGTCAAGGAGATTCACTAGAATAAATAAATAAGAAACAAGGAACATAGAGAAAACTCAGGCCATCACCCAAATAGTTGCCGCCAAGGCAGCATTTAGCAGGCCAAAAAAAAGATAATGGCCATCAATATTTATAAGGTCGGTTAAGCAAGACGTGGAATATATATACTTAATTATGAGTTACTAACCGTGGCAAAGAAGTATGTTTTAAATAGTCATAAAACTTATTACTTTGGTCTAATCATTAGTAGGCCACCAAACTGGAAATAAGCCCAGAAAACTATCATGATATAGGCCAGAAAAACACATGTTTAGCAGTCATATTCAACCTTAAACTATTGCAATTTAAGATAAGGAAGAAATACCTAATTTATTTTTCTTCTCGAGGAATAAAGTTTTTGCTGTTGCTGTTGAAGAATGAACACCCTCCTCTGTCCTATCAATTCTCAAGAAAGAAAATGATGATCTTCCTCTTCTGCTGAAATCCCTATGCTTTTCTCATGCCCAGAATAAATCACGTCCACCTTTTACTAAACTTGTCACTAAATACTATGACTATCATTAAAGCCCTTCTGGGTTTTGTTCTCCCATTTGCCAGCTTTCTAGAACAGTTTACAGTTTTAAATTTTGTTGAGAAATGAAAAAGTTATTGCTATTTTTTATGACTGATTTTTAAAAATGCCTTTTTTTTGTCCTTTCTCTTTCCGTTCTTGCCTTCATATTCCCTTGATTAAGTTTTGATTGCTAGTTTTATTGTCAGTTTGCATGGTGCTCTTCATTCCAAAATAATGGATATTTTGTTTTACAAAATAAATAGTAAAAGAACTTCTTACTCGCTTCTCCCTTTTACATGGAAAGAACTATCTTATTATTATATTTTTAACCCTCTATTAATAATATAGGTTAATATAATATTTTATCTTTTATAGTTAATAAATAAAATAAAGAATAACATATTTTATTTAGATCTTGCATGAATAATAATATATAATCAATCAAATAATGAAAACACTTCATATATATATATATGAAAGCACTTGTATATTAATCTCATTTGCATGACAATAAGTACTTTTAATTCTTTTAATTAGATTCTAAATATAATAGTAATATTATTACTATAATCTATTTATTTTAAATAATACATAATTGCACAAATAAATAAGAAGTATTTGCAATAATATATATATATATATATAAAGCATAATCACTTTTTTAATCAAACAACTAGTATTTGCAAATAAAATAATATATCTATATATATAACTATTGTAAATTAAATATAATTGTTTTAAATCTAAATTAGATATTTGTTTTTCAAACAATAATATTTTTAGGAAAACACTTATTTATTATTAATTAATATAAAATACACCATTTAAATATAAAATACACCTTTTAAATATAAAATGCACCATTTTAAATATAAGTCAAAAGAACATTAATAGGTAAATAACTAAATCATGCATTCAAAATGGACTTAATTAAACATATATTTATCTACTCCCAAATCATCAATCACATGTATTGACTAATTAATAATGCACAAAAAAATTAGTCAGAAAATGTCATATGTCATAAGACTATGTGAGTGTGTGAGTGCATTAGGCTTATCCATCCCAAACAGTTCTTGCCAAGTGGCTAGAACACCTCTGCCTCAACCATATTCTTGTCTTCAACATTCCCTATACTCAGTTGCACTTAGATTTTCATTAATAGGTTAGTTCCCCAAAAATCATAGCTGAAGCAAAACAAAATGTACATCCATAATATTTAATATTAAATCAATTTTCTAATTCACGCAAATATAACATCACGATAATTACCTTCACACATGTGGAATTTACTCAAAGTAAATGTTCGTAGACAAATCTTTAATGATCTAATTTATAATAAAGTCTTAAAAATGAGGTGTGACATCCTTCCCCACTAGGAAGAGACATCGTCCCGATGTCTTATCACACACACTAAATAGTAGAAGTATACCACTTATATCAATCAAAGTATCATCAAATCAAACAAAGCATATTTATTAATGCCCTTTACATCCTCCCATGTGGCACCATCCACCAAACTATTGGTCCTAGTCATCCTTATACAAAACAATATCTCAATTTTGTACTTAACATTGCATCCATCAAATAAATCTAACTATATAATCAATCAACCAATTCACATGGAACAACTACCAATTCAATGTATATAATCCAACACATGGCACAACTACCACTCAATTACATTCATTCTAGCATAAGAATAACAATCACATCTTTAACGTATATCAAACAATGCAAAATCAATTCACATAGACTCGTAAAAACAAGAATCAATCCTCATATTGCATATGCAACCTCATGGTAATACAATATAATATCAAAAGATCATTCCTCCAAACAAACACTGGTCAAGACTAAAGACATCAAAACAAATCTTCAAAGGTGCACCAACTATGTCATATCCAACCATTGTACAAACAACTCCTCTGAAACTATACCACTCATTTCATTCCTATCAATGGAATCTATTTTCTCTTTTATCTTCAACTTGATCTATAATTCAAAATTTCTAGAAAAGCTCTTCCTTGTCTTCCTCATGCTTCTGTACAATACTAATATTTCCATTTCTTCAATCTCTTTACTATTCTCTGCACTTGGTTGTTCACTATATTTGGCTGTTTTGTTTCTCTTGTTCAATTCTTTTTCCTTTTTCTCAACATGAGAAGACTTATGTCTATAAAACATTCTAAACATACCTATGATCTTTTGCCAATCAAATACATTTATCCAACTACAATTCATTTTCAAACAACTTATCATAGATTCATTTTTTTTCAACTCTCAATTCCAACATATCTTTTCACTATATTTTTTTTCAAACCACAAATTTTGCAAGGATGTAAATTCCAACAATTTTCTTTTCTATGTCCTTCTCTATCACAATGGAAACAATGTAAAATAATCTAAAGAACACAAATCATCTATGTCACATGAGACTTCACAAACTTATGGCTTGATTTCAACGTTTATTTTCTTCTTGGTATGTTGCAAACAATTGTTTTAACTCATCATTTTGATCTTTCAATTTTAAATTTTCTTCTTCTAGCTTCTTCAACTTTTCTTCCAAATCTTCATTCCTTTTTCTTTTCTTTAACTTATCAAACAACTTCAACTCTTCTTCTTTAATTCTTCATTTTTCTTTTGAACTTTCACCAATTCTTTTTCCAAAAGATCATTTTCACATAAATTTTCATACTTTTCCTTTCCTAACTCCTTAATTCTTTCCATATATTCTATATTAATCTTTTTAACATTCATCAATTATTTACTAACTTTTTCCAATTCTTCTTTCAAAAAAATTCCTTTTCACCCCATAAACCTTTAACTTCAAACAAAATTTCAACTTACTTCAAGTGATCCATAGTGGCACCAAAATCCATTTATGAACTTCCTCAACACTTCAAACAATGTTTATTGCATCTAACAATAATTAAAGAATTCAATCTACCAAAACTCTTAGTAACACACTCACTATGAAATAGTATATTCTCCGCATCTACTCGCTTACACAACCTATCAGAGGCCCATTGTGGACATGATAGAAAAAATAACATGACACATGAGCAATAGTTTAAAACATTCAAGCATAGCCACCAATAATAAATAAATTAATAAATTAATAAATTCCAAAGAAAAGAAAGTCAATTCCAACAATAATGCATAAAAATGTGCACAATTTCAACAGTAAACCCAACATGACCATCAAGGTCACAAGTTAAGTAAATATCAAATTTGGATGGCTATACTTTAAAAATAAAATAAAATAATTCAATGTTGATCTTTACAATGTTTGGAGAAATTATCAAAGTCAAATAAATAAATATCAAAATTTAAAAGTTTCACATTACATGAACTATGTGACTAATTCTAGCCACTAGAGAGGGAGTACGATGCTACACTATGCCTGGATCCAAAATTAGGGTGAGTTAAGAGAACACACTCAATCACACAAACAAACAGGTCCTCTAAGACTCCAAAAACATCTATATCATAAGATCATTTCTACTTAACTATGCAAACATCATTCAATGATGTGAAAAGTAAGTGTGTCTTCCCATCCAAGGGAATCACAATCATCATATAGTCATACACTAGCAACTTCTAAGCATCCTCCAAGGTCTATCTATCCCTGAAATCAATGTATCCCTCACACCACACATGCAGGGAAGACACAACAAAAGAAGGCACATGCTACACACATAATGCCACCACACAAGGACCCACACATGCTCAATCAAACCAAACAATGCACACCCTAGAGATCCCAATGATGCAACTGTGCTTTGATACCAAATGTAAAGTACTCATTCTGTCACAAAAGTTACACGAAGCAAATAATATACTTAATTACCACATCTCAAGTAAAAGATAAATCTCACAAATATGAATCAATAAAATTCAATAAATCTTACATAATCATGTGCTCAATCTAGGTGATAGCACTATAAAAGAATATACAAAGTCCAATTGGCTTTCATGCTATAATTCATCCATTCACAAGTTCTAATAAATATGTACAAGTATAATAATCAAACTCTCCAGTCGCCATGAACCCAAATGGTCCTCCTGCAATCTAAGAGACGCGAACATGGCTCAGATGCTTTTCCACCTAACCATGATGTAATTACACTTCCATAGATCTCTTCATGACACGAAGGAAACCCAACCCTACACAAAATGTCTAGATAACTAGAAACAACTGGTAGGAGGGAATAACTGATGCAACCTAAAGTCTAATGTTCAATTCTAAATAATGAAATGTAGATGGTCTCACAACAAGATGTGGCAGAGATATATATCAATAAATTTTTGCTAGACAAAATATTCATCTTTTTCAATGACTTCTCACTTAGATCTAAGCCTTAGAAAAATAGTTACCAATTCAATTCCTGAAAAGAGGAAAATCCATCTCTGTTAATCCACATTCGACATCCTAGCCCAAAAACTACCCCTATCACTCATAATAGATAATATCCCATATTTTCCTAAACCATTCTAATCCCTTTCCCATTGCACACTCAATAGAAATACAATTCAAGCAATAAAATCAATAATGATGTATGTCGACTCCACTTCAACAATATGTTTTCATTCACAATCAACAGAAAAACAATTCAATTTTAAAAAGAATAGATGCTAGTAATATACAAGATGACATTTCCATAGATATCTAAATAGTAATTATGCTCAATGATTTCAAAGGTTCAATCTAAGATTTCATATCTAAGTCAATAACATAACCTTTTACCTAAATACAGTTTATTAATTCCTTTCTTTACTCAACCAACTAGAGTACACTTTCAAGCAAGTAATTCATCAGAGAGATCATTTAATCATGCAAATTGCATCTATAGAACTATTAATTGATTTAATTTTCCTAGTCCATATTTCAATCAAACACTCATAATATAATAATTTTTCTAATTATAACCAAGTATATCATTTCGCTTCAAGAAAGTTTGTTACAAGAACTCTTATATATTCACATAATATTTTTTTCATTCACAACAAACATAATAGGGAAAGATGATTTAACCTATAATCTAATTAATTCAAAATTTGTAACATGATAGGTATTCTAAGTCATTCAACATTCTTACTGTCATAACTCTGATAGGAACTATTTCATTTAATATTCATAAGATAATAGGTTTTTAAATCGCTTAAACAACCTTACTGTCAAAACTAAGATAGGAAGTTAAAGAGAATAAGCCATAGTCTTACTGTCACAACTATGACATGAACTATGAAAAAGTTTAAATAATTACAACAAAGTTTACAAGAGGTTTACTATCACACAAATGACAGTAACTAAAATAGGTCTTCGAACATCAACAAAATAGATAAAAATATAGCTACAACAGGCACTTAAATTTGATATAGGAAGGTTTAAACTTGCGAAGGAAGGAACCTTATACTTCAAACTTCATGAGATTTATAGATTGGATTAAAGGAACCCATTTTTGAGAGGATTTATACAAAATTAAATGACCTACAACATGAACCTAATATACAGTCTTTAACAACAATTATAGAAAAACAAACAACAGGAATTAAGACTGTCAGAGATTAAATTTAGCAATGACCAGAATTTGTTAGCTATGGTTCCATGTGGTTGTGATAATGTTCAAGGTGATTCAGTAGAATAAATAAAGGAAAAACAAGGAACACATAACTCAGGCCGTCACCCAAACAGCTGCAACCAAGACAACGTTTAGCACACCAAAAGAAAAGATAATGGCCATAGAGATTAATAAGGCCGATAAAGCAAGATATAGAATATATATCTTAATCATTAGCTGCTAACCGGTGACCAAGAGATAGGTTTTGAATACCATAAAACTTATTACTTTGGGCTAATCATTACTAGGCCACCAAACATGAAACAAGTCTAGAAAACTATCATGATACAAGCCAGCAAAACACATGTTTAACAGTCATATTCAAACTTAAACTATTGTAATTTAAAACAAGGAAGAAATACCTGGTTTATTTTTCTTGCGAGGAATGAATTTTTTGTTGTCACTACTAAAGAATAAACACCCTCCTCCATCCTATCAATGTTTAGAAAAAAGAATGATGATCTTCCTCTTCTACTGAAATCCCTGTGCTTTTCTCATGCCCAAAGTAAATCACATCCACCTTTTGCTAAACTTCTCACTAACTGCTATGAATGTCTTCAAAGCCCTTATGGGTTTTATTGTCCCTTTCACCAAGTTACTAGAATAGTTTACGGTTCTAAATTTCATTGAGAAATGACAAAGTTATCACTATTTTTCTATGACTAGTTTTTAAAAACACCTTTTTTCTCCCCTTTCTCTTTCTATTATTGCCTTCATATTCCCTTGATTAAGTTTTAACTGCTAGTTTTATTGCCAGTTTGCATGGCTCTCTTCATTCCAAAAATAATGGATCTTTTTTTTACAAAATAAATAGTAAAAGAACTTCTTACTATTGCTCCTCCCTTTTGCATGGAAAGAACTATCTTATTATTATATTTTTAACCCTATATTTATACTATAGGTTAATATAATGTTTTATTTTTTATAGTTAATAAATAAAATAAAGAATAACATATTTTATTTACATCTCACACAAATAATAATATATAATCAATCAAATATCAAAAACACTTCATATATATATATATATGAAAGCACTTTTATATTTTTGTCATTTGCATGACAGTAAGTACTTTTAATTATTTTAATTAGATTCTAAATAAAATAGCAATATTATTAATATAATCTATTTATTTTAAATTATACATAATTGCTCAAATCAACAAGAAGTATTTGCAATAAAAATAATATATATCTATTTTTTTGTTGAAAAAGGTGCTGGACACCTGAACTATATTATATTGAAAATAAAAGTATTACAGATCTTGATACACAATGCCATCAAGTAGAACTAACTGGGAAAAAAAGACATGAAGAAAAAACCCATGAGCTAAAACTGACTACTAGCACCCCCTTACCAAATAGAGTAATCTTCTCTTTAAAGCAACAGAGAAGGGGTGGATACAAAATGAAGAGGAAGGTACTATAAACCTCTTCTACTATTGTTACACCACCATATACAATCTAAATTTGTAGATTACATATAGTGAATACATTTGTAGAGAGTTACCAAAATATCTACAGTAAAGCATATAAACCAAGCTAATTCATCATATTTAAATCTTCAAAGAGAAAGCCCTATTGTGTGAAGGGACTTAATGTCTCAAGTTACTGCTTGGAACCTTATTCCTTCATGTTTTTTGTTCATTGTTCATCAGAAAAGTTTGAACTGTTGGCAAACTCTTGAACTTCGCTCGTCAGGTTCAATGGTTCATCGGGTTTAATGGTTCAACCAATATGCATTGGTTACTTCAATGAAGGTTTGAACTTCATCCGTCAGGTTCAATGGTTCATCGGGTTCATCAGGTTCAATGGTTCAACTGATATGCATTGGTTACTTCGATGAAGGTTTGAACTTCATCCGTCAGGTTCAATGGTTCGTCAAGTTCTACGGGTTCAATGGTTCAAGGGTTCATTGAACCGGTCAAGAGTTCATTAGGTTCAATGGTTCAATGTGAATAGTCATTATTGTGACAAAACACTATCGGTCTAAGGATGGTCATTAGTTGAATCTATGATATTCGCTTTGATAGTCTTGTGTCACCCTGATGGAGTTTGGCATCGGCCTAAGAACTTCTATCAGCTAGGCTTTGTTCAGTTCCTCCGATGGTGGTTTGTCCAGATGATTAGCGAGAGATTGATCATCGGGGTAGTGTAAAGTGTTTGGACCAATGGCAGAGGTCATTCTGATGAAGGATGGAGGACTTGGGCATTGCTGAGACATGGAACTATCGGTGTAGGAAGTGAAGTGATCTCTGATGCTTTAAGCTGCTCTGATGAGTCTTTAGTTTGGCATCATCGGCAACAAAATTACTGATGATGGTCTTATTGAGTGTTCAGGGATATAAACTGAGATGTCCAATGCGACCTAATGCATGTGGGACTAATGGTCTTGCGAGTATGTGAACAGTTGCGACGGTTGGAAGGCAGCGACGCTTGAGAAGTTAGATCAAACAATTAGGGCAAAAGTTGACTAATGGTTTTGCTCTTGAAGATTGGAAATAAATACAGATCTGCTGGTGTCATTGATTGATTGATGAAGAGATTCGATTATACATTTTATTCTGTAGATATATAGATGAAATGAACGGCTTTGTATAATTGTAGAGAATCGATACCTGAGCAAAAGAGCTAGGATCTTTATTGTAACTATTTAGTTTACTGTAATAAAGATAGTCTCTCTTGTGGTGGTGGGTTTTTTACCCGAATGGGGTTCCCACGTAAATCTGGTGTCATTCTTTGTTGTCTTGAATGTTTATTCTATTTTTCTGGTGTGTTTATCTGTGGTTTTTGAATTGAAATTTACCTATCTGCATTATCCTCTTTGAATTAACATTAGGGAAGCTATATTTCGCACCTCTGCTTTCCTTACAAGTGGTATCAGAGCCTGGCCAATTGAGTTATCCTTGTTGGTAGGTTGGGTTTTTTGTGTTAGTTCTGTGAGTGGGAATTCTATAGAGGTCTATTTTGTTAAATAAGATGGGAAGTATATCAGGAAAGATAGACATTGAAAAGTTCAATGGCACTAACTTTGAGTTATGAAAACTTAAGGCTGAAGATTTGCTGGTTGACAGAGATCTTTGCGTTGCTGTGTCTACGACTAAACCTGCAACCATGAAGCAAGAAGACTAGGACCTGGTAGATAGGAAAGCCAGAGGAATGATAAGATTAAGTTTACCAGATTCTATTCTATTGAATGTCCATGAGGAGAAGACTACAAACGCTTTGTGGAAGAAGTTGGGAGACATTTATTAGGTCAAGTCCTTAGTGAATAAACTTTTCCTCAGAAAGAAGTTGTATTCTCTAAAGATGGATGAAGGAGCATCTGTAGCAGACCATTTGAACTCATTTAATTTGATTGTTGCACAGCTAATGTCTGTAGGTGTAAAAATACAAGAGGAGGACTATTGTATGCTTCTATTATGTTCCTTACCTAACTCATGGGATCATCTTGTGATGGCTATTGGAAGTACAACTACTTTTAAGACTGAAGTAGTTGTTGCCTCCCTATTATCTGAAGAGATGCGGAGGAAATCTTCTGAGATGGCAAAGAGGCCCTATCTGATCGACATAGATCAAAGGAAAGAGGTAAGAAGAAGGACAAGAAGTCTAAGTCCAAGTTCGAGGGGAGATTGAAATCTCCTGGTACAAAGTCCAAGGTGAAGTACTGGAATTGTGGGTAGAAAGGTCACATTAGGAGAGACTACAAAGAGGAGAAAAAGAAGAAGAAGAAGAACTTCTCTGACAACATTTCTTCTCAGAGTGATGCTGATGCCTTCATTGCTACCTTGGCAACGCCTACATCTAAAGATGTATGGCTAGTGGATTCAGGAGCATCTTTTCATATGACATCTCACAGAGAATGGTTCACTAAGTATGAACCATATGCTGGTGGGAAGGTGTTCCTGGCAAGTGATTCGACACTGGAAATTGTTGGCCGAGGAAGAGTCAGAATCTAGTTCCCGGATGGCAGAATAAAGGAAATGAATCAAGTATTACACATACCAAGTTTGGCTCAAAATTTACTTTCTGTTACTAAGCTTAATGATGTTGGACTGCAAGTTACTTTTGTGAATGGTAGTTGTAAGATGACTAGAGGTTCTATTGTACTCGCAAAGGGTGAACGCATTGGAACTCTATATAGGTTAGATGCTAAACCAGTGTGCTGTAATAGTGTCCCTGTAAAATAT
Source organism: Cunninghamia lanceolata (assembly GCA_027924645.1). Classification (NCBI taxonomy): domain Eukaryota; kingdom Viridiplantae; phylum Streptophyta; class Pinopsida; order Cupressales; family Cupressaceae; genus Cunninghamia; species Cunninghamia lanceolata. The sequence goes on along the minus strand of BSBN01000112.1, from coordinate 14,010,065 downwards.
GAAAAAGCTACTATTGTAACACATGATGCAAACTCTATGGAAGTTAAACTTCCTGCAGAGAAAATAATGCTCTGGTATCATAGAATTAGTCACATAGGTGAAAAAGGTTTAAAAACCTTGAAAAATAAAACCCTGGTAGATGGGCTAATTGATTGTAATCTGGAGTTTGATTTCTGCGAACATTGTATATATGGAAAACAGAACCGTGTTTCTTTTTCCTCTAGTTCTCATAAATCTTCTGGTGTTCTCAACTATGTACATTCTGATGTTTTTGGTCTACTTGATGTTCCTTCTTTATCTAAATCAAGATACTACGTGTCGTTTATTGATGATTATTCAAGGAGGGCATTTGTATATTTTTTGAGAAATAAATCAGAAGTGTTCAGTTGGTTTAAAGAATTTAAAACTCTTGTGGAAAATTAGACTGGTAGAAAAATAAAATGCTTGAGAACAGATAACAGTGGTGAATATTGCAATGCAGATTTTGATAAGGATTGTGAAGACCATGGAATTAAAAGGCATAAAACTACACCTTATACTCCATAGCAAAATGGAATTGCTGAAAGGTTAAATCGATCATTGATGGAGAAAGCAAGAAGTATGTTGAGTTATGCTGGTCTTGAACAAAGGTTCTGGGTAGAGGCAGTTGCTACAAATTGTTACTTGTTGAATCATTCTCCTACTTCGGCATTGGTTGATAATATGCCTATGGAAGCGTGGTCTAGAAAGAAGCCCTCTTTAAGACATCTTTGTGTCTTTGGCTATGAGGCATATGCTCATATTCCTAAGGTAAAAATATCTAAGCTAGATTACAAAGTAGTCAAATGTATCTTTATTGGCTATGGAGTCAGTGTTAAAGGGTACAAGCTTTGGAATCCTAAAATTGAAAAAATAATTTATAGCAGGAATGTAATTTTCAGAAAGTTGAAACCTTTGGTTATTCATCCTCAGCCAGAGAAGACAGAAAAGAAGAAAGAAAAGAGTGTTGTTAATATTCCTCTAACCCCTGTAAAAGAGGAACAACAAGCACCAAGTGTAGATGATTCAGATGTGAGTTCAAGTAGCTCCGAAGATTAAGATCCAGAGCAAGAACTTGAACCTACATCTCAACCATTGAGGTGGTCTACACATAAAAGAAGACAACCAGATAGGTATGGATTGTCAGTACTCGATTCAAGTTGTGCCTATGCTATGCTTACTGATACTAATGAACCTAGGACTTTGAAAGAAGCTATTAGTTTATCTGATTCAGATTCTTGGTTGGAAGCCATGGATAATTAAATGTCATCATTGGAGAAAAATGGAACCTAGGATCTAGTGCCCTTGCCTAAAGGAAGAAAACCTGTGGGTTGTAAGTGGGTATTTAAAAAAAATATGGTTTAGATGGTAGTATTGATAAGTACAAGACAAGACTGGTTGCTAAGGGGTATTCCCAAAAGGAATGTATAGATTATGGAGAAATCTTTTCTCCTGTAGCTAAGTTGACATCCATTAGATTTCTATTGTCACTTGCAGCAGCATATGACTTTGAAATTGAGAAAATGGATGTGACTACAACATTTCTTCATGGGGACCTTGAAGAAGAAATTTATATGTCCCAGCCAGAGCATTTTGTGGAAAAAGGTAAAGAACATCTGGTATGTAAACTTAAAAATTCTCTTTATGGTTTGAAACAGTCTCCCAGAATGTGGTATCAAAAATTTGATACGTATGTTTTATCTTTGGGATATGTGAGGTCTAAATCTGATCATTGTGTCTATTATAAAACTGATGGTGATCGGATTCTTATAATTGCACTGTATGTTATTCATTAGCAATGGTAAGGGGATGATCTCAGAATTAAAAGCTCAGTTGTCCTTGAAATTTGAAATGAAGAATCTGGGGGCAGTAAAGTACATTCTGGGAATGGAAATCAAAAGGGTAGATCTAAGAGAAAGCTTTGGCTCAGCTAGAGCAAGTATATTACCAATGTTCTTCATAAATTTAATATGTCTGATTTCAAACAATTAGTTGTTCTAGTTTTGCAGGGAATGAAACTATCTGTTGAAGATTGTCCAGAATCTTCAAATGAAGTAGATGATATGAAAAAAGTACCTCATGCAAGTGTTGTTGGTAGTTTCATGTATGCAATGGTCTGTACTAGACCAGACATTGCCCAAGCAGTGGGAGTTTTGACCCAATTTATGGAGAATCTAGGCAGATCAAATTGGGATGTTGTGAAAAGAGTTGAGGTATTTGAAAGGAACATCTAACCTTGCTATTTTCTATCATGGAAACTCAGTTGGATCTCAGATATCTATAAGCATTCAAGGATATGTTGATTCTGATTGGGCAGGGGACATTGACAGTAGAAGATCCACCAGTGGATATGTATTCACATTAAATGGTGGTGCTATCAGTTGGATGAGCAAGCGACACGCTATAGTGTCTTTATCCACAACAGAGGTAGAGTACATGGCAGCTACTCGTGCATGCCAAGAAGCTGTTTGGTTGAAGAGGTTGTGTTTTCATGTTGGTTTTGATGCATGACAGATACAAATTCATTGTGACAGTCAAAGTGCTATCTGTTTGGCAAAAAATCCTACTTTTCACACTAGGACAAAACATATTGATGTCCAATATCACTTTGTTCATGATATGGTGGAAGACAAAAAGGTAAAGCTGGAAAAGCTTGATACTTTGGAAAATGTTGCAGATGCCTTGACTAAACCAGTGAGTATGGCCAAGTTCAAATGGTGTTCAGATGAAATGGGTCTTCAAGCCCATTATTCTCAGTAATTGTATGAGGATTAAGAGGTAGTAGTAATCTCTTCGACAAGTGGGAGATTGAAGAGAATTAATGTCTCAAGTTACTGCTTGGAACCTCATTCCTTCATGTTTTTTATTCATTGTTCATCGAAAAAGTTTGAACTATCAGTGAACTCTTGAAATTTACTCGTTAGGTTCAATGGTTCATCAGGTTCAATGGTTCAACCGATATGCATTGGTTACTTCGATGAAGGTTTGAACTTCATCCGACGGGTTCAATGGTTCAATCGATATGCATTGGTTACTTTGATGAAGGTTTGAACTTCATCCGTTAGGTTCAATGGTTCGTCGAGTTCTACGGGTTCAATGGTTCAAGGGTTCATTGAACCGGTCAAGAGTTCATCGGGTTCAATGGTTCAATGTGAACAATCATCATTGTGATAGAACACTATTGGCATAAGGATGGTCATCGGTTGAATCTATGATATTTACTCTGATAGTCTTGTGTCACCCCGATGGAGTTTGGCATCGGCGTAAGAACTTCTATTGGCTAGGCTTTGTTCAGTTCCTCTTATGGTGGTTTGTCCAGACGATTGGTGAGAGATTGTTCTTCGAGGTAGTGTAAAGTGTTTGGACTGATGGTAGAGGTCATTCCAATGAAGGATGGAGGACTTGGGCATTGCTGAGACATGGAACTATCGGTGTAGGAAGTGAAGTGATCTCTGATGGTTTAAGCTACTCCGATGAGTCTTTAGATTGGCATCGTTGGCAACAAAATTGCTGACGATGATCTTACTGAGTATTCAGGGATATAAACTAAGATGTCCAATGTGACCTGATGCATGTGGGCCTAATGATCTTGCGAGTATGTGAATAATTGCGATGGTTGGAAGGTAGCGATGCTGGGGAAGTTAGATTGAACAGTTAGGGCAAAAGTTGAATAACAATTTTTCTCTTGATGACTAGAAATAAATACAGATCTATTGGTGTCGTTCATTGATTGATGAAGAGATTCGATTATATAGTTTATTCTATAGATATACAGATGAAATGAACAACTTTGTATAATTGTAGAGAATCGATACCTGAGCAAAAGAGCTGGGATCTTTATTGTAACTATTTAGTTTACTGTAATAAAGATAGTCTCTCTTGTGGTGGTGGGTTTTTTACCCGAAAGGCTTTTCCCACGTAAACTTAGTGTCATTCTTTGTTGTCTTGAATGTTAATTCTATTTTTCTGGTATGTCTATCTGTGGTTTTTGAATTGAAATTTACCTGTCTACATTATCCTCTTTGAATTAACATTAGGGAAGCTGTATTCCTTACCTCTGCTTTCCTTACATTGTGTAGTTCAGTAGGTGCTTCATCTTCCATAGCAGGAGGGGGTAGAGGCAGATGGAAATGTAGTAGATGAAATAGAGGTTGGAAGACTTCTCTAGCTACATCTTCTAAATCATCACCCAAGTCCCGAGCATGACAGGGTAGACTATTCTGAATGGACATGGTGCAATTATTTTGTATCCCATGAAGGAAGGAACTATAAACATAATGAACTGCTAGCTGATGATCAAGATCCTTATGCATGAATAAACCCCCAACATGGACAGAACCTAGGTGAAGATCATAATTTTCCACTACTTCATTGAATTTGTCAGCAGAAAAGAGAAATCCCTGAACAAAAATATAACCCAAATTTCTTACCAACTCTACATTCTAGATTAAGTCCATCGTATTGGAAACAAAATAAGATACAGCCTAGGATGGATAGATAGTTCTTGGAAAATGAAGCATTTCATGGCCGTAGACGATCACAATCACTTTCTCCACTTCCTCATCATATATTTTGAAAATATTAGCCAAAGATTCTATCCTCATAAGGCCTAGCAAAGGCCTCTTTCTAAATTGGAAAGAAAATATGCATGTTTCTCTGAATCGAACCCATCTTATAGAAGAATCCCCTCTCTGGTGCAGGGGCACCAACAAGACTAAAGTCTTGAATTCTCTTGTTTTGATGTTCATTTTGTTTTGTGGATTCAATAAGGTCTTGGAGACCATTCTTATGTTGCAATCATGATTCCATGTTGTAATAGGCACTCATGCAATAATATTGTAACAAGAGGCAGTCATAGAGCCATAAAAGTAGTCATGTAACACTTCATGTTGTAAGCCTTGTTCAGGCATCTAGGACAGAATCAAAGGGTCTAGTGCCCAATCCAAGGCCTAATTACATTGTAGAGGTGTTTGAAGATTCCCAAACACCAATGTCTATGCAAACAAACTGGTAAACAGTTGTAAGTTGTAGTTTCAAAACTGTCAAGGAAGTTCGATGGGGAAGAAGTGGTTGTAAACCTTCCCATTGAACAAACTACCTTCAAGGAGTTAGGCAAGGTGCATGCAAGTTTAAAATCACCTTGACCATGATCATGGAGTGTGGTGAAAGAAGTTCTATGCAATAACAAATCAATTCTCTGTTGTTTTTCTGTTGTTTTTCTATATTTTCTATAAAAACAGTCTGTACTTCTCACCTGTACAGAACAATTATGGGCTCCAAACATATGGAATGAATAGATTTGTGGAATAAATTCCTATCAAGTCCTATTTGGTGTCTTGGCATTCACTAAGGAGTTTTCTACAACCATATTTCTGAGACTGCTCACTAACAGAATTTTGTTTTCTTGAAGAAATCACTCCTACAGGCCGTACTATGTGAAGGTACTGAATTGTCTTCACTTATTCATGTTTTGATTCAATAGTACATTGAGTTACCTTGAATTTAAAAGCATTTTGGTGTCTTGAAGTTGCATTATAGGGGAGGTATAAGGTTTCTTTCAAAAATAGTCTCATTAAAACCTAAACAAGGGTTTTGCTTCCAACGATGGGATATTGACCATCCCACTATCTTTCAAGGACATAAGACTAGTGGGATGGATGTATTCATTTGTATTTCAAGTTTTTTGGGTGTTTGCAGGAGATGGAGAGTTGGTGTTTGCAAGTTTTGTTAGAAGAGGCTTAATATGACCATGTATTAAGCCAATTGGAGGAACCAAACAGGTATTTTTGGGAACAACAAATTGTAGGAGGAAAAAACCTAGAAAATCCATAGTTTTGGCATGTGTTATAAGTGTTCAAACCATTGATTGGGCTCTGTGTGTGAATTTAAGGGGGGTCTCTTTGTATTTTAGGCCTAATTGGGGCTCTAGGTTATTGAGAGGAGTTATAGGTTAGGGTATTCCATCCAAAACAAACAATACCTATTCTTGGATATGTGATAGGGGGTCCAAATGGGTATCTACTGATGTCCAAGTTCTATGTTTGGAGTTTTGTGTCAAAATTTATTAGGACTATTCTCCTTATGTAAGGCTATAAGCCATTTCTTGGGTTTGTGAAGGAAGTACTAGTTTGAAGTTTGACCTACCTTTGCTAATGGATGGGATGGGTTCCAATGCATGTCTAAACACCTTTTCCATGAAGAATTTTGATTCCCTAACTACTATTCCCACTTTTGTATGAAGAACCTCAAATTTGGGCTTTTGGGTGTAGTAAGAACCTTGTCAATTTGTTCTATCTTCCTCCCATCAAAGTGCCTCTACATCATAGTGGTATCAAATCCATAAAAGTTTATGTTGTTGGCCTAGTATATGTTGGTAGAAGAGAGTGAAGGAGAGGTTAGCAATATTCCTCCAAAGGGGATGACCACTGAAGTGGTCAAGAAATTCAAGGAGATGGAAGAGAAGATCAAAAGTGGAGTCAAGGAAGCACTCCAAGAAGAGTTGAAGGCATTGAGGATATGGAAGAGGATAGATGAAGGTTCTGATGAAGAAGAAGAAAAAGAGGAGGAAGAAGAAGATCAAGAAGAGGTAGATGTACTAGCTGATCAAAGGTATTTCCTTGAAGCCATCAAGGCAATTGGCAAGGATTCTTCAGAGGCTTGGATGGAGATTCCCATGTTCAATGGGAAGATAAATGTTGATGAATTCATGGAGTGGATTGAGGCTCTAAACAACTACTTTGAATACAAAGAAGTTCCTAAAAATAAGAGGGTGAAGTTTGTAAAAACTAAACTCAAAGGTGTTGCCCTTACATGGTGGAATTACACCCAAGGTGAGAGGGTAAAGAATGGGAAGTGTATGATCTCTTCATGGAGCAGAATTTTGGAGAGGATCAAGTTCCAATTGCTTCCATCAAACTATGAGGTGCAGATCTACAAGAAGATGTAAAATCTCAAGAAAAGAGATTTGGATGTGGCCACTTACACCAAGGAGTTTCACAAGTTCTCTCTTCATTGTGGGTACATGGAGGATGAAAAAGGTAAAGTGGCAAGGTATCTAAATGGTTTGAGGTTTAATATCCAAGATGCAATTAGTTTATTAACCCCTGAAACTATGGAAAAATGCTTTCAAGTAGCATTAAGGGTTGAAGAGAAGTTGAAGAGGAAAGGTGAGCAGCAAAATAGAGGAAGAGGTGGTAGAAATTTTAGAGGTAGGGGCAGTTTTAGGGGCAGAAATTAGTCCTAAAGAAGTCAAGGGGAATCTAGTTCCCAAGAGAAAAGTAGAGAATCAGGTTCTAGAGGAGGCTTTAGAGGAAGTAGGCCTAATGGAAGAGGTAGATTTGGTGGACCAGGGAGAGGTCCTAATGTCTTCACAGGAAGGTGCTACAATTGCAACCAAGTGGGACATCCAGCCTTCAAGTGTCTCAAAAAGCAAGCCTCAAGCTCTCATTGAGGAGAGAGAAGGAACCAATTGATCCAAGAGGAAGATTGCCAAAGTGTCAACTCACCAATTTGAAGTGCATCCCCAGTCCATGAAGGAGAAAGTTTGATGATGAGAAGAACCATGTTGAAGGTGCCTCAAACACAAGAACCCCCTCAAAGGAAGACATTGTTCAAGACAACATGCAAGGCCCATGGTAAGATTTGCAAGGTAATTGTTGATTCAGGCTCAACTAAAAAATTGGTTTCATTGAAATGGTAGACAAGTTGAAATTGAAAAGACTTCCTCATGTTAGTCCTTCTAAAGTATCATGGTTGAATAAGGGACAACAAGTTTTGGTAGATGAAAAATCATGGATAGAATTTTAGATAGGGGAATATAAAGAAAAGATTTTGTGTGATGGTAAAACTAATTCTTTCATCATAACCAAGAATGGTAGAAAATATAGAATGGATCCTTTGCTTGATGAGAATGTAGAGAAGAATGTTGGGTCAAGTGTCATGATTGTGAGTGGTAAAGAGTTTTTAGACACCCTTAAAGATGAAGGAACCCAAGGGTATGCTTTGATTTTGAAGCCTAAAAACAGTCCTAGTTTGCATGATCCTAGTAAGGAAGAGGTTCCTAAGGAGGTACAGAAATTGATAGAGAAGTATAAGGGGATTATGCTTGAAGAATTGCCTAATCAGTTGCCACCTATTAGGGACATAAGCCATCAAATTGACTTCATATCAGGATCTACTTTGCCAAACAAAGCAGCCTACAAGATGACACCTTTACAAAATGAAGAGATTGCCAAGCAAGTGCAAGAATTGTTGGATAAGGGTTTGGTAAGGAAGAGTCTTAGCCCATGTGCTATCCCAACAGTCCTAGCCCCTAAAAAGGATGGTAAATGGAGGTTGTGTATGGATTCTAGAGCCATTAACAAGATTACCATAAGATATAGGTTTCCTATGCCAAGAATTGGGGACCTAATGGACTGTTTGGGAGGGCCTAGATAATTTTCTAAGATTGATCTTAAGAGTGGGTATCATCAAATTAGGATAAAGCAAGGGGATGAATAGAAGACAACATTCAAAACAAATGAGGGTCTTTATGAGTGGTTGGTGATGTCATTTGTTCTATCTAATGCCCCAAGTACTTTTATGTGTCTCATGAATGAAATGTTGAAGGATTTCATTGGAAAATTTGTTGTGGTATACTTGGATGACATTCTTGTTTTTAGAAGGACTAAGAAAGAGCATTTGCAACATTTGAATTAAGTTTTGAAGAAGTTGCATGATGAACAATTGATGATCAACATGGAAAAGAGTGTCTTCATGAAGGAAGAACTCACCTATCTTAGTTTTGTGATTTCACAAGGTAGTTTGAAGATGGATCCAAGAAAGGTAGAGGCCATTTTGTCATGGCCAACTCCAAAAATAGCAGGTGATGTGAAAAGTTTTCATGGTTTGGAAACATTTTATAGGAAATTCATAAGGGGTTTTAGTCATATTTGTACACCAATTTTGGATACCATCAAAGGGGGGCAGAAATGTAATTTTTTTTTGGACAAAGGTAGCCAATGATTCTTTTGAAATTCTGAAACAAAAGGTAGCACAACATCCCATTCTTGTTTTGACCGACTTTAACAAGTTGTTTGTGGTGGAATGTGATGCTAGTAACCTTGCTATAGGGGCTGTCCTAAGTCAAGAAGGTAGGCCTGTTGCTTTCTTTAGTGAAAAATTGAATGATGCTAAGAGAAAGTACTCTACTTATGACTTGGAATTGTATGCAATGGTACAAGCTTTGAAAAAATGGAGGCATTATCTTTTGCCTAAAGAATTTAATATTTATAGTGACAACCATGCACTTAGTTTTCTGAATTCATAGGAGAAACTCAATCATAGGAATATGAAATGGGCTGAATGACTCCAAGCCTATACTTTTTCAATCAAACACAAGAAGGGACAGGACAACAAAGTGGTAGATGCATTGAGTAGAAAGGTGTGTATGATTTAGGAAATTCAGTTGCAAAGTGTAGGGGTTGATGCTTTCAAACATATGTATCAGGATGATGAAGATTTAAAGGAGGTATATGAAGTTTGTTCACAATTTTTAGACTCTTATCATTCTAATTTTTCTTAGTTTTTGTTGCAGCAGGGGTTGTTGATCAAAGGTAGCCAACTATGTGTTCCTAGGTGTTCCATGAAGGAGAACATCATAAAAGAAAAACATTCTGGTGGACTAGGAGGTCACTTTGGGTTGAATAAAACATTGGATCAGGTGAAGAGGTTTTATTTTTGGCCTAAAATGCAATCAAATATCAGAAAATTTGTTGAATGTTGTAGTATTTGTCAAAGGGAAAAGGGTACTTCATCTAATGTTGGTCTATATCAGCCACTTCCTATTCCTAATAGGCCATGGGAAAGTATTAGCATGGATTTTGTATTGGGTCTTCCTAGGACTCAAAGAGGCTTTGATAGTATATTTGTTGGGTTAGATAGATATAGTAAGATGGCTCATTTCTTGCCATGTAAATGCACTAATGATGGTTCTCACATTGCTGGTTTGTTCTTCAAAGAAATTGTTAGAATCCTTGGTTTGCCTCTTAACATTGTGACTGACAGGGATCCAAAGTTTGTAGGCCACTTTTGGTGTACTTTGTGGAAGAAGTTGGGCACTCAATTGTCATTCACTTCAGCTTATCACCCTCAAACTAATGGCCAAATTGAGGTGGTGAATAGGTCCTTTGGAAATATTCTTAGGTGTCTTACCAAGAAACATGGAGAGGCATGGGATATGATCATCCCTCAAGCTGAGTTTTCTTACAATGATTCCACCAATAGAAGCACAAGGAGTCCATTTGAGATTGTTTATGGTGCTCATCCAAGAGGTATTCTTGAATTGAGAGATCTCCATGGATTGGAGAGGAAAAGTGCTCAAGGTGAAGACTTTCCATTGGCCATGAAGGACATCCATGATAATGTAAGGGAAACTCTTCAAAGGAACAATGACAAGTACAAGGAGAAAGCCAATGAGATAAGGAGAGATGTACAATACGAGTTTGGGGATTTGGTCATGGCACATTTCAAGAAGGAAAGACTTCCTAAGGGGCAGCCAACCAAACTCCTCATGAAGAAGATAGGGCCATGCCGGATTGTGCACAAATTTGGGCCCAATGCCTATGAGATTGAACTTCCTCAAGGCTTGGCCATCTCTCCTATCTTTAATGTATCAGACTTGTTCCCTTTCAAAGGTGATGCTAATGCAGATTTAGAGGTAGATATGACAACAGCAGGAGATGAAGAATGGGTTAAGGGTCTTCCACCCAATCAACCATTGAAGTTGGAATGCATTCTTGACACCAAGGACTTGAAGAAGACAACAAAGAAGACATAAAAGTAGTTCCTTGTCAAATGGAGTGGCTTACCCATTGAAGATGCCACTTGCATGAGTGAAGAAGACATCTTGAAGCATGGTGTCATAGTTGCTGATCTACTTCCTCAAGAGACTTGAGTTCTCTTTCCACCCAGGGAGTATGGTGCAGGGGCACCAAGAAGACTAAAGTCTTGAATTCTCTTGTTTTTATGTTCATTTTGTTTTGTGGATTCAATAAGGTCTTGGAGACCAGTCTTATGTTGTAATCATGATGCCATATTGTAATAGGTACTCATGCAATAATATTGTAACAAGAGGCAGTCATAGAGCCATAAAAGGAAATCATGTAGCACTTCATGTTGTAAGCCTTGTTCAGGCATCTAGGACAGAATCAAAGGGTCTAGTTCCTAATCTAAGGCCTAATTACATTCTAGAGGTGTTTGAAGATTCCTAAACACCAATGTCTATGTAAACAAACTAGTAAACAATTGTAAGTAAGTTGTAGTTTCAAAACTGTCAGGGAAGTTCGATGGGGAAGAAGTGGTTGTAAACCTTCCCGTCAAACAAACTTCCTTCAAGGAGTTAGGAAAGGTGCATACAAGTTTAAAATCACCTTGAACATGATTATGGAGTGTGGTGAAAGTAGTTCTATGCAATAACAAGTCAATTCTCTATTGTTTTTCTGTATTTTCTGAAGAAATAGTCCATACTTCTCACCTATACAAAAAAATTATGGGCTCCAAACATGTGGGATGAATAGAGTCATGGAATAAATTCCTATCAAGTTCTATTTGGTGTCTTGACATTCACTAAGGATTTTTCTACAACCATATTTCTTAGACTGCCCACTAACAGAATTTTGTTTTCCTGAAGAAATCGCTCCTACAGGCTGTACTATGTGAAGGTACTAAATATTCTTCACTTCTTTATGTTTTGATTGGATAGTACATTGAGTTACCTTGAATTTAAAAGTATTTTGGTGTCTTGAAGTTGAATTATAGGGGAGGTATAAGGTTTATTTCAAAAATAATCTCATTAAAACCTAAACAAGGGTTTTGCTTCCAACGATGGGATATTGACCATCCCACTATCTTTCAAGGCCATAAGACTAGTGGGATGGATGTATTCATTTGTATTTCAAGTGTTTTGGGTGTTTGTAGGAGAGGGTGAGTTGGTGTTTGTAAGTTTTGTTAGAAGAGACTTAATATGACCATGTATTAAGCCAATTGGAGGAACCAAACAGGTATTTTTGGGAACAACAAATTGTAGGAGGAAAAAACCCACAAAATCCATAGTTTTGGAATGTGTTCTAAGTGTTCAAACCATTGATTGGGTTTTGTGTGTGAATTTAAGGGGGGTCTCTTTGTATTTTAGGCCTAATTGGGGCTCTAGGTCATTGAGAGGAGTTATAGGTTGGGGTATTCCATCCAAAACAACCAATACCTATTCTTGGATATGTGATAGGGAGTCTAAATGGGTATCTAATTATTGTCCAAGTTCTATGTTTAGATTTCTATGTCAAAATTTATTAGGATTGTTCTTCTTTTTTAGGGCTACAAGTCATTTCTTGGGTTTGTGAAGGAAGTACTAGTTTGAAGTTTGACCTACCTTTCCCAATGGATGGGATGGGTTCCAATGAATGTCTAAACACCATTTCCATGAATAATTTTGAGCCCCTAACTACTGTTCCCACTTTTGTATGAAGAACCTCAAATTTGGGCTTTTGGGTGTAGTAAGAATCTTGTCTAGTTTGCTATTCTTCTCCTATGAAAGTGCCTCTACATCACTCTCACATTGTTGAAAAGAAATACAAATGAAAATGAAGATTGCAAGATAATTATAGAGTGCACACACCAAGTAGACAAGTGATAAATGAAGCAGAAAGTGGAGAACTTAATGAAAGGTGCGATGCAGGAATTGAATTCAGGGCAATCATCATAGGCTTTGGGAATCAAAGACAAAAAAAGTTTTGTCATTGATTGTTAAATGAAAGAGCACCCAAAGTACACCGTAATGTCTATTCACACAAGTTCACCAGCATCATCTTAAGATTGTAATAATGAAGTGTTAATCACAAAAAAAAAATCTAAATTTAGCACCTGCCAAAACAAAAACAAAAGTTAGGTAAAAAAGTATGTCTCTTAAAAAAAGGACATACGTATATTTTCTCCATTGTCATATAACTATTGCGGTTCCTACTAAACTTCAAGTCACCTCCCAGCCAAACAGGTTTAGAAATCTTAGGACTCCAATAAGACCAAGCTAATGCAACAACCATAAATCTTTATTTCTATTTGAACAATTACATTGAGACGATGGAATTCCCTTATTTCCTCTTTATCGAATATTTTCTTATTCAACATTCTCATCACCATAAAAATCAAATCATACCCTCTCTCTATCCTTTTCCAATATTTTATCAAATCCATCTAATTGTAGCAAGGAAACTGAATCCCACTCCAATGAATCCTCTTCCTAATCATAGATGATATTTGCTAGAAAATTTGCTAGATTATCCCCTTCTCTGTATGTATGCAAAATTTGAAATGATTCAAAGGAATCCAAGATACTCACAATATTTTGAAGAAGATATCCTATCTTCCAATAAGGAGAGGATCGCTTTCTAATAGTATTAACTATATTCAAGGAGTTACCTTCAATTATAATGTTTTTAATCCTAGACTTCATAGTAAGTTTAAGGCCTGCAACCAAAGCTACAGCTTCTGCTTCGTTTTAGAGCAGATTCCTAGCTGCAAAGATAGGACCTTAGCAACAGAGCCCCTACAATCCCTTAGCACACAACTAGCTCCTGAAATCCTTGGATTCCCATAACATGCAACATCAAAATTTAACTTAATAAAATTATCTAGAGGAGGTATCCAAGAAATATTACTCCTATCAACTTTCTTCTTTCCCCAAAAACAACTAGAATTAGGAAGTTTCAAAAATCTCTAAGATTTGATCATATGTGCATCCCATGAAGAAAACAACAAAGAGCCAACTTCCTTAAAGAGAAGATGAGAAGAAAAAACCTCATCCATTGATTTCTCAATTTTGAAGATGACTTGTTCTAGAGAACACTTTACCTTTCTAAATATTCTATTATTCCTTTCCAACCATAAGTTCTAGATCACAATGCTAGGAGAAACCAGCCAAAGAGAAGAGAATGTGGAATTCTTGCATAGAAGTGGCTAGCTTTGAAAGATTTACAAGACTGTATTAGGGAGAGGTCCATACCATCCCAATTTAGAGAAAAGCCAATACCAAATTTGAGAGGAGAAAGAATAATTAACCAACAAATGATTCACATCTTCCATTTCTAAATAGAGATGACACAAAAAGGAATGAGAAATTCCCAATCTGACAAGTCTATCACTTGTGAGTACCTTGTTACTCAAGGCCAACCAGGCAAAATCTCTTGCTTTTGGTAGACAAGGGCTTCTCCAACACAAATGAGAAGGCCAATTTGATAAACTCTCAAGGTTCCTCCCAATAATACTTTGATACCCTTGCTTCACATTATGCTTACTAGATTTAGAAGGGATCCAAATAAGATCATCACATGCACCTAGAATAAAAACTTTCCTATCTTTTAGAACTCTACTTAATAGCTCCTTTTGAGTAGAGGGAATAGGAACACTACAATAATCTTTCCATTTGGATCCAAGGGAGCTAGAATTTGTGTCATCATAAAGATAATCTTTAACTATGTTGCCCCAAACCTGACATAATACTTCCTTAGCCTCTTGTAATCCCTCCACATGAGAAAGAGGAGGGTAGCTATTCTAGGAATCCTCCCAAAACAAATTTGAACATCCATCATGAATTACAAGAGAGAAAAGGGGTAATTACCTCTCAACATTCTACTATAAAATTCCAAATCTTGGAACCTGACTCTAGATTCTAAATTGTAAAGACTCTTTCTGGAGCAACAGAATCTAAGTACTTTGTTTACATGATTTTAGACCACTTAGAATTAGGCATAGCATACATCTGCCATACCAACTTTGCCCCTAGAGCTATGTTTTGAGCCTCAATGTTATGTATACTAGTCCCACCAAATTGCTTGGGTGCACATACCTTATCCCACGAAATCAAAGGAATCTTTTTACCTTCCAGCTTCGAACCATTCCACAATTTTTTTTAAAGATATTACATAGTTCAAAGATAATGCCTCTTGGAACTTTTAGAACTAAGAACATATAAATTGGGACAATAGAAAGTACTGACTTGATCATTAGAATTTTGCTTGCTAGGGTCAACCATTTAGCCTTCCAGGAAGCAATTTTCCCTTTTATATTTGAAATAATTCTTTTCCAAAAGATAATTTAACAGTCCCATAAAAAAGAGGAATACCCAAATATTTAGAAGAAAGAACATCCACCATATCTCCCAGAACATTAGAAATTCTAACTTGAACTAGAGGACTAGTATTAAACAAAAATATCTTGGATTTATCATGATTCACCTTTTGACCTGAAACTGATCAATAAAGGGATATCACCTTCTTTGTAGTCTTATCTTCTAAAATTCAAGGCTGCCCAAACAACAAGGTATCATCAGAAAATAAAGCATGAGTAATAGAGAAGGATACTCTAGGAATTGAGATCCCTTTCCAAGTTCCCAATATGCATTGAGCATGAATCATTCTACTCAAACCTTCTACCACAATAATAAACAAAAAAGGGGGATAAAGGGTCACCCTGCCTAATCCCTTAAGAGAATTCAAAAAATTCTGAGGGAGAACCATTAAACAAGACTGAAAAACTCACACCTGATATACAAGAGAAGATCCATTTGTACCATTTGTGTTAGAATCCAAATTTATACAAGACTTGCAACAAAAGTGTCAAGAAACCCTGTCATATTCCTTTAACATATCCAACTTCATAAACATCATAGTAATTTTATGTATTTGAATGGAATGTAAAACTTCATGAGCCACCAGAGCCCCTTCAGCCATTTCTTTTCCTGGATCAAAGCCCCCCTACTCTTCAAAGATACTTTTAAGAATTAGAACTACTAGTCTCATATAAATAGCTTTAGTAATGATTTTGTAAAGGGTATTACAAAGAGAAATATGCCTAGAATTAGCAAAAGAAGCTGAGACAACAACCTTAGGAATCAAAGCAATAAAAGTAGAATTAATTTCTTTTAGCACTGTACTATTTCTACGGGCCTCTTCCACTTCCAACCAGACATCCCTACCAACAAAATCCCAACATTTCTGAAAAAATAAAGGTGTGAAGCTGTCAGGTCCTAGGGCCTTATCTGAATCAAAAGATAAAACCACAACTTTGATTTCTTTAAGAAAGAACTCTTTCATTAATTCTTTATTCTCCTCTAAATTAATCAGTTTAGGAATATTCTAACTAATGCTTGAAATATTAGAGGAATAATCTGGTAAACCCTCCTTAGAAAGAAGATTTTTGAAAAAATTAGTACCTTCTTTTTGTATCAGCATAGAGTTTTCCAAAATCTGGCTAGAAGAATCCTTAATGGAGCAAATGGAGTTTTTATGTCTTCTTACCATAGCTAAATCTAATGAAAGAACTTTGTATTCATGTCCCCTTCCCTTAACCAAATCTCCCTAGATCTCTGCCTCTAGTAAATCTCTTCCCTTGCTAGAATCTCCTCTACATTATCCTGTAGGGATTTCACAAGTTCAAAAGAATTTTGATTCATTCCAAACCTAATCATGTTATCATTGATTGAGCCAACTGATCTTGAAGCACAAATTTCTGTGTAAAAATATTCCAAAAAATAGTTTTGTTCCATTCTTGAATCTTTCCTCTAATAAACTTGAGTTTCTCATTTAATTGAAAAAGCCTTGAACCTACAATAAATGGAGCATTCTTCCACCAACATTTTAAATTTACTATATAATTTATATCCCTAAACCACATTGATTCAAATTTAAAAGATGATCTTCATCTCTTCTGACCCTTATTAATGCAAAGATCCAAGCTGATAGGAAAATGATCCGAACCCGTAAAGGGAACAATATTTGTATAAAAAATTTCATTTTCAAGAAACCACTTAGGAGAAAATAGGAACCTATCCATTCTCTTGGCAATCATCAAAAAATCCTTTCTCCTATTAGTCCAAGTAAATCTACCATTCACAGGGGGACTATCAAGCAAAGCATTATCTTAAATGAAATCATTAAAATCTTCCATGACATTTTGAGGGGGAATGATACCACCCATTTTTTCATTATGGTAAGAAATAGCATTAAAATCACCTCCCAACAAAACTTTTTCTTCCTTTAATTTAAGCAATAAAGCAGTTAAAAGATCCCAACAAGGCTTCTTATCACTAGTAGATATTGGGCTGTATATGTTGAACAACTAAAAGTTAAGATTACTAGAGGAAATTTTCACTAAAATAAAATTATGAGTGGAACAAATAAACTCTAGACTAAACGCCTTGTTGTCCCACAGAATTGCCAATCCTCCTAAGGCCCCCATTGTAGGAATAAGAATATGATGCCATTTCTTCCACTTAGTGAAAATGATTTCATCTTGATCATTTGATAGCTTGGTTTCCTGAAGAAGAATCAATCCCATTTTTTGAAGTATTAATCTGATGCTTAACTAAGCACCTTTTGTTAGGGACATTAATGCTCCTAAAATTCCATGACAAAATCCTCATTTCCCTCGTGGAGAGCCATACACTCTCCTTGATATTAAATAGATTTCAAGGGTGGCATGTATCCCTGCCTTTATCTCCTCCTAAGTCTTCATAGATTTAGGCTTTCTTCTCCTCTTAGAAGAAGAAGGAGAACAAACTTTGTACTCTTGATGAGGTGTCTGTAAAATAGAGAAAGTCTAAGAAATCAAATAGCCCGTTTGATCTTTAGGAACAATTTGCCCTTCACTATTGACTCCTCAATGATCTGATTAATTTCCTCATCCTTCCCCTAAACAACCCCCACTATATCACAATTTGACGCTGGCATTGGTAAATCTGAAACATTATCAAAAGGCATTTGGGGAACATAATAGATCAAATTCTTGGCAATAGATGAATCTTCAACAAGAACCTCATCTGCAATTTGGTCGATAAAATCTAATCTAGCTTTTAAAATAGCATATGACACCAACTTTTTTGCCTCTTCCAATGGAAACTAATCTAAAATTTTAGCAAGACCTTCCTCCATTCTATGCAATTCCTCTAACACCAGATTACTAAGATCAGATCCACCTTTAAATGCACATCCTAAGAGGAGAGACTTTTTAAAATCATTCGACATGCTATCTTCATTCATAGCAATATTAATTTCTTCTTCAAAAGGAGACTATTTATTCATCATATTAACATTTCCTATCCCAATATTTATTCCCTCATCAAAAAAATCAAAACAAGAAGAGGTTTGATTTTGTTCAATCTTATTAGATTTAGTATCTACTCCTAAAGAATTCACGAAGTATTTAAAAGAAGGCTCCTTGACATCCAAAGGAACCCAGACCTTTTCAGATTCATCAACCTTTTTCGGATCCTCACAAGCCAAGTTCAGTTCCTCTAAATCATTATCAACAACTATATGAGGATCCTCTATTGTTACCAATTGCTTCCAAGAACTCTGAGAGGATTTTAATATCAAAAAATTTGGAAGAGGAAAAGACGTGTTAAAAAATATGGAAAACCTCATAGGTAGCTCCAAATTATTGAAATTCGCCATATCATGCTTTAGAAAGAATCCCAAATTCCTAGCAAAAAGATGAATAACTTGAAGTTCCCTATTTTCTGAAGGTAAATTTTTCAAAGAAACCTAGAAAGGAATAAAATTCAGATTTGCCTTTCTCAGATCAAAATTAGGTTCCCATTCTTGCAAAAAGATTCCTTTACCATGAAAAAACTAGATTTTCCCATTTAAAACCTTATTTTGATCCACCTCTCTTGAAAAAATAACCAAAAATACACCTTGATCTTTATCACTAAAGAAACAATATGAAACTTCACCCCAATTTTCCTTTACTCGACCAAACAGTCCCTAAATTTAGCCTGAAAGTTCTAGATCTTACCAATTAACACCTTTCACCTAAGGTCTTGAATGTGAGGATCAATTAAATCTTCTAGAATATGAATATCCACTTCTCAAAGATCCTTTGAACCAGGAATCCCTTTATCATTCCCCGAATGCATTACTAACATCTCCACTTTCTTTACCCAAATTTGTTGAGTGGGACCTTTTGGTGCACCAGAGTGAGGCTCTCCCAAATACCTATTTTCCAAAGGGCCTTTACCATGGGAAGAAGATCTTCCATGATATCTCACATATCTTTCCCTTCTCAGTTGAGATCCATGTCTTCTATAACCCCTCCTTTTTTGATGAGAGGATCTAAATACTCCTCCATATCTTCTAGGGTTTGAGGGATTCCTATATCTTTGATCAATATTTCCAAAACCCACATCTTGTTTCACACTTTGGCATTCAAAATTCTTATTTGCCCTAACTGTATCTGCAAACAAGCTTTCCTGTGATAGTAATGGTTTTATCCCATAAACTGTGAAATTCTACCGATCGCAATCCATGGTAGTCCCATAGTAAACTTTCATGGATTTTAATGTCAATAATCAACTTTAGATTAATATATATCTATATATCTATTTTTAATAAAGCATGATCACTTTTTTAATCAAACAAGTAGTATTTGCAAATTATATATATATATATATATATATATATATATATTGTAAATTAAACATAATTGGTTTAAATCTAAATTAGATATTTGTTTTTCAAACAATAATATTTTTAGGAAAACACTTATATATTAATAATTCATATAAAATACACCTTTTAAATATAAAATACACCATTTTAAATAAAAATTGAAACAACATTAATATTTATGACTAAATCATTCATTCAAAATGGACATAATTAAACACATATTTATCTACTCCCAAATCATCAATCACATTTATCAACTAATTAATAATGCATAAAAAGATCATTTAGAAATTGTAATATGCCATGAGACTATGTGAGTGTGTGAGTGCATCAGGGTTATCCATCCCAAGTAGTTCTTGCCAAGTGGCTAGAACACCTCTACCTCAACCATGTTCTCATCTTCGACATTCCCTATACTTAGTTGCACTTAGTTTTTAATTAATAGGTTATTTCTCCAAAAATCATAGCCGAAGAAAAAAAAATGTACATCCATAATATTTAATATTAAATCAATTTTTTAGTTCACACAAATATAACATCACGATAATTACCTTCACACACGTGGAATTTACTCAAAGTTCAAATATTCGTCGAAAAAATTCATACAGATCTAATTTATAATAATGTCCAAAAAATGAGATGTGACACTATCCCTTTACATTGTCCCTACTAATGGTTAATGTCTTCATCTTCAATTGACTTTTGTTCCTTTGACAGTCATAGCTCTTCTTTTGACATTCAGTCTTATGAATGTCCTATCTTAATATACTCCTTTTCAATGATCTTCGCACCTCTTTTCATCATTTGGTCTTTGAACCTTGGACAATGAATAGATTCTTTTGACAACACCTTAGATTGTGGCTACTCTGTGAATGGAGATGGCTGCTAATAACTTTGCTGCTCCTTTTGGATTTTCATTATAACTTATCACAAGGGTTTCTCAAACCTTCATAAGCCAATAGTGATTAATAAACACTTGATATAAGCCTTCTTTGAAATTTCTAATCTTCCATGGTTGTTGTATGACTAATGTCTTTAATTCAATTACTCATTATTATGAGTGATGAGTTACAGTACCTGCATGATTCTCTATTTACAATGGCTTCCTTAACACTAGCAACTATTTTGAGGTGTTTTTATTGTTCTCCCTATAAGCTTATCATCAACATTTGCTATGTATGATTATTTTTTCCATTTTATGTACAATCATCATCAAGACTTTTCCTAGCTTTTATGACAGTCATTCACTTGATTGTGTTTGTAGACCATGGATAGTATATATAGTTATTGATTGCTTTCTTTTCTTTTATCTCTATTTATTCGAAGCTCCTACGACCATGTTATTGACTGCCCCTAGTGAGATAATTGTCTTATGCCTTTTCTATGGATGTTCCTATAATCTAGACTGCATCCTCTTACATGTATGCTACACCTTTAGTCTTCCTCTGTCCTCCTGTAACATTGATGTGATTGCTAAGATTGGAACATGGTATTCAATCATTGATTATAGTCATAGATGGTTGCTTCTTCATGAATTTTAGATGGACTGTTATCCCTTTCGTGTTAGTTTCTAACTATCACTAAAATCACTTAGCACCATTGTTCATTGTTGATATGCTTTTAACATATCAAGAGCATGATTATTTTTTCTATTTGAACTACTCATTATGTCACTCCTTCCATTTGTTCTTCATGACCACTTCTTGACTTTCAATACAATCCTCCTTCATAGGTTATCTTTTCCCTTAGGTGTTGTCCTTCTCATGACTATTGCAGACATCTTGAAACCCTTTTGTGACTATTGTCCCTTATCATTTAGGACTGTATGCCTATCCACAAACCAAAAATGATCCATGTGTCCTTCTTCTCTAGTCATCTTGTTGTTCATTCTTGGCATTTGATAGTAGTGACTTGGTATTCAATGACTATCCTCTTCATCTCTACAAGTACTTGTACTTGTGTATTTATAAATGTTGTCACAACAACTATTCCATAACATATATATAGGACTGTTATTGTGATCTTTAACAAATATCCTTAATGATTGGTCTTCAATTACCTGTACCTACACAGTTAACAAACTTACTTAGAGAAAACAAATGACGCTAAGAGCCTCTCCTTTGATGTTGATCTGATCTGTTCTTGGCTCATTTTGGGGCTTGTATGACTACATTCTAGAGTTGATGATCTCTTTTATATTCTTGATTAGAGGTTTGTGTAAGATAGCATGTATATTTTGATATTATTGCATATAAAAGTAAAAAAGGACCCTAAGCTCTAACATTCCTCCTTTGTCTCTTTTGTAGCTCATTTGGAGATATCAATAAGGCAAATTAAAGATGATGCTACCAACATTAGGGTTCGTCATTCGGGCAATGACAGATCCTTTCTCCCTCCTATATGTTTCTTTTCTATTTCAGATGTACTTGTCTTCTTTCATTGCATCTTGTACAGTTAATCCCATGGCTTGTGTGGGAGCATATAAACGCTTTCTCCTTATGAATATGAACAACTACTTTATGCTATGTTTATGTATATTGCTTCTCCTTTGTGAATCAATTGCATAAAGATAGACTGAAAATCATTGCATGGTACAAACGTTCATAACCATGAATAGATTTACCAAAATTTGTATACCTTTTTCATTTGATAATGTATCAACTATAATGAATGAACAATGAAAACAAATTACAACACAATCTGTAACACGATATCTCCTGCTCTATTGGGGTGTCCTTCCCATCTTATCTAGCTCATGTAGCAACTGTTATTGAGTTGCTACATGATTCTAGTAATGGTGATCACTTGAATGGCTCTCCACCAAGACAATGGGCTGACTAAGCATCTTCAACCTTCTTCTCTTTTCCCCTTGAACTTATCTACTTCTTCAAAGCAACAACTATCAGTGTTGTCCCATCCTGACCTAATTGGGCTGGAATGCATAATTAGATAACATTTTTGGTGACCTCTATGTCAATTTTGCATGCTAAACCTCTCCTGACCAGTTGCCTAGTATATCCATTGGGTGATAGAGTCTTTCCTTGGCCTTTGCAACTCAAAAAACTTATTGAAACTCAGCTAATATGAAAAAGAAGAATAGCAAAACAAACTAAAAATAAAACAATTATACGGGCTCAAAATAGGGCTAGTCAATTGTGCATCATCACTTCTTGGAAAACAACATTGAAATGAAACTAATGTGCAATCAACACTTATTAACTGAAACAACTACTCTACTATGATACATTTGTTACCTTTTCCTCCTCAGAAATAGTGTTTGAGGTGAATCCCATTGACTGGGATAGGTAACACCTATCCTTCAATAGTGGCCAACTAAAAAGCATTCTGATATTTGCATTCAACAATCATGAATGGGCCACCCCACATAGCATCAAACTTGTTGTGCTTACCAGGTCTGCTCTTTAACTCATCCCATTTGATGACAATGTCTCCCTCTTTGAAGTGTCTAAACGTTGCCCTTTTGTCAAATGTCATCTTCGTTTGCATTTGATGCATCTCCAACTGCTAAGCTATTTATTTCCTTGTCTCTTCCAGCTCTAATAATTCAGCCACTTGTACCTCCATAGGTCCATCTTCCATTATCTCAAGCTCTTTCATGAGGCTTAAAACTGGCAGCTCGGCTAAGATGGGGAGTTTGGCCTCTCTTCCATATACAAGCATAAATGGAGACTAACTTGCTGACCTTTTAGGGGTCACCTTATTAGCCCATAAGGTTGATTTCAACTTTGAATGCTAGGTCATTTGGTTGTCCTCTATAGTCCTTTTGATAATCCTGATGAGGTTCTTATTAGTGGACTCAGCATGTCCATTCCCCTAAGGGTAGTAGTTTGAAGTACTTAATTATACACAATGTCTAATAGCCTAGTCAGTTAGTTTCATGCCCACAAAAGCTAAAGCATTGTTAGAAATAATAGAGTCTAGTACACCAAACTTGGCTATTAAGTCTTCATAAAAATTTAAAACAACACTCTCATTTACCTTGTTCAAAACTACTGCTTCTGTCCACTTGGTGAAATAATCTATAATTGTTAATACCTACTTGTGACCAAAACTAGATAGCAAGTTAATGGCCCCAATGAAATCAAGGCCCCACTTGGTAAAAGACTGATCAACTGAAATGGGCTATAGTGGCAAGGCTGCCAACTTCTGTTTGCCTACAAATACAACACATTTCACACAATTTCTTATCCATGTATGCACATCTTTGAAAAGAGATGGCTAATAATATTCGGCCTTCATGATCTTCAAGGCTATTGTTCGGGCTGCAAAATGACCACTAGCTGGTCCATCATGGAACTTGTGCAAGATTTTTTCAATCTGGTCTGATTCAATGCATCTTAAAAGTACTCCATTGTAATCTTTTCTAAACAAGGTATCATTAAATAGCATATGGGATGGCTTGAAGCCTGAAATACCTTATTTTAACAGCATTTAGCCCTGTTTGACACTCACCAATCTATAAATAATGTACCATGTCGTGTATCCAACTAGTGGCATTTTCTAGGATAGTAGGTACAATATTATCATCAGCCATCAAAACATCTTCCTTTTGCAGTTCTAAATCATTTTATGCACTTTCGACAAGTTGGTCACACAATCGTTTACCCCTAACCAGCTTAGTAACCTTGATATCAACATCATATTCCATTACTTTAGTTACCCATCTAGCCCTTTTATCTCCCAAATCCTTTCTTAACAAGAACTCTTTTATGCTTGGATGGGTGAACATCAGCTGAATCTTATTGTTAGAAAGCATGTGCCTGAACTCTTTAAGGCTTCTAATAACTACAAGTACATGTTTTTTTAACAAATGAATACCTTTGTTGGTAGCCCTCTAGTCCTTGGCTAAAAAAGGCAACTCGCTGCTCTTGATTGTCCTTGTTTTGTTGGGTCAGCATAGAAAAAATAATATCAGTTCCTCCATAAGCATATAGTATGAAATCCTTTGAGAAGTCCAGATTTATCAATGTTGGTGATACTTCTATTGCTGCTTTGATGTCCTCAAAACTATTTTTCCTTCTTTAGTCCACTGAAACCAATGTTCTTTTTCAACATAGATGTTAGGGGCTTCAAAAGACTAGCAATATTTGGGATAAACCTTGTTATGAAATTATTCTTCCTAAGAAACTTTGTGGTCCTTTTTTGTGGACTGGTAATGGTAAGTCTTGCTCTTTCTAAACCAATTGTAATCCCATGCTTGGAAACAATGTGACCCAGAAGCTTACCTCAATGGACAGTAAAAATACACTTTTTTGGATTGAGAGAGACACCATACTCTCTTCATCTTTCAAAAAATTGTCTCAAATGAGAAAAATGATCTTTTGCATCCTTTGAAAATATAGTAATATCATATATATAATCCAATAAAAAATTATTCATGATAACATGAAAGGCCATATCCATGGCTCTCTGTAAGGTTGCTCCAACATTTGACAGCCCAAAGGGCATTTTTTGGTAAGCCATGGTACCCCATTTGGTTGTGAATGTTGTTTTATATTGATCCTCTTCCTTAACCAAAATTTGATTATAACTTGAGAGTTTGTCGAACAATGAGAACCTCTTAGATCCCGATACCACTTGCAGAATTTGCTCCATTGAAGGTAACGTTTAATTATCTTTCAATGAGGCTCTATTTAAGTCCCTAAAATCAAAACACAACTTCATTTCACCATTTTTCTTCCTTATAGGGACTAGATTTGACACCTAGGATGTGTGTTTGATGGGAAATATAATGTTTCTTTGAATCAACTTGTTAAGTTTAGTTTTCATCAGAATTTCTAGCTTAGGATTAAGAGGACTTTTATTTTGCTTCACTGGTTTTTCATCTGGTTCTAGCTCAGTGGTGTGTTGTGCTAGTTCTGGATTAAAACCTTTCAAATCTTTCTATTCCCAAGGAAAAATGTTATCAAATTCCTGACATAATAAAAAAAATGCATGCTTATCTTCCTTAGTACATATCTTTCCTAGTTTGAGGAGTTTGGCCTTGAATATTTCAACAGATTCATAATGTTCCTCCTTGATCAATATGCTAGCCTTTTCTCTTCTCAGCTGATCATCTAAATTAAAAATAGAATCCAAAGTAACAAAACCCTTTGGCAGTTTGTTTTTCTTGAGTTGGAGAATCTGATCTAAAAACTATTGTTGTAATTTCTACTGGTTTCCAGCTGAAACTCAACTTCTTCAATGAGAAAATTTGCAATCTTGTGATATCCCCATTTCTGTGATGGTCATATTTGATATGGTTATCTTATTCCAAGGGAATAATTGGTTGAAACAAAGAGTAAAAGTAATTTAAGTGGTTCTATTTTTAAGTTAGCTTTATAAAGTGTTCTAATTTTGAATTAATTTATAAAAGTCACTTAAGTGGGTCCTAAAGCACTTTATGTCATAAAGTGACATTTTGTACATAAAAACCCTCATTTAATAAATTTGAGTGATTGTGTACACAAAAATCATGATTTAATAAAGTTAAGTGATTGTGTACACAAAAAACCATCATTTATTAAAGTTAAGTGATTGTGTACACAAAAACCTATTACCATTTTTTGACCACAACTCAAAAATTGGTTGAGCAGATTTAACATTTATCATTTTTGAATGAGGTTTGATTTACTTCTATTGTGTGATAGTTGCATAGTTATTATGACAAATGTAGTTTAGTTGTTCAGGAAAGAAAGAGAGGTTTCAAATCATTCATTGCATTGCAGAACAATAAAATGAGATAAGTATTCATTCACCACAATGGTTATTCATTTACAAGTTTGAATACATAAAGGAATACGCATTGCATTGAAGGAAACTCAGACATATCAGATGTCCCACACAAACTGTGGGTTATAGCTGAACTCATGCAAATACAAATCAAATACTATGCATCTAATGAAAGAGGAGGGAAAAACATAGCCATCATTGCCTTGTTTTGGTTGATCTTCATAGTAGCCTCCAGTCCTGCTCCCGACCTCAGCATGTACCTAAAAAATTGTGGGAAGGGTCCCGTTAGAAGCTTTAGTTATGAAAATCCTTCATCAATCAGGAGAGGCATAATACTTTAGTTATAATGCATTGATCAAATGAGAACATCCATATGCAGAAGGAACTAAAGAGAAGCAAACATAGAGCATCATTATTTTATTCTAATCCATTGTTTCATGTGCAGCTATAGGACAAATCATGAAGCTGATTGAAGACTTTCAACATGTGGTATCAAATGGGCTCCCACAAGGGTTAAGCCCAGCATGCTGTTGTCCCTTGATCTCAAAAGGGATGAATAGAAAGAAGAAAACCATTGATGGCATTCACATGATAAGCTGAAGGAATAGCAAGACAATCATATGCATCAGTCCCATTTCAAGACATGACCATGATTTCACTTCAAGGTATGAAATGCAACCAAGAACATAACCTGAACTGATGGAGGATAAAATTTAATGCATATAACAGCTTATGTACTACTCCAACTATTATGAAAATAACATTCTCAGGCATGATAATAATCAGGAGTACACAATGCATTTATAATCATCTGACTGATAAAAGACTAAGTGTTCACAAGTATTGACTATCTGAGGATTGCTTACTCATCCATGATCAATAATCCAATAGAAGTATCCATTATAAACCAGTAAGCAAGTTTGCAAGGATAGGTGAGTACCAAACAATATTCTTTCACATTTAAGTGGAGTGGCAAAATCAAACTTAGATTTAAATTACATAAGATGCCTTTTAAATGTTGAAATATATCTAATTATGCATCACATTTTGCTACTAATAAGTTGAGCATCAGAATAGTGTGTATCACATATTACATTCAATACATATCTATGAAAGAAATATGACAGTATTGTAGATCTGTAGTAGAAGAATACAAGACAGCCAGGTCAGATGGCTCATTTTGTCTTTGACAAACTTCAAGAGGATAAAAAAGAACATTGCATTACATATGTTGCAATAGAACATCATTATCATGTGGCAAAGGATATCTTACATAATGCATTTCATATGATAAAGTATAGAGAAGAAAAGCAGAAGGTTCATGTTGCCACAATATATATAGAATAGGTGAGTAAGTGTTTTCTTCATTTGTTACAGTGCGAGAATGACATGACACAGCCAGGTCATCAATCGTGTTTGAAGTGTGTATTTTGTATAAGTCCACTGAATGGACAAATGAAGTTACAGAAATGAAGACATATATGTTGCTACAAAAAGAAGAGGAGTTCTAAGTTCAAAAACAATAGTATATACTTCACATATGTTGGGAATTAAGGTGTCTCAACCTTGGTAATTCCTTACATTATTAATGTTTCTATTTATTATTTAATTACCTATGTTGTAAATATTTGTAAATTCCATAATGTCATATTGTGGGATGTGGCACGGTGATGTGTCAATCCTACATGGAATATGACAACTTGTAATTTTGTCCTCACATGAAGAGATAGGTGTCCCACTTTGTGGTAGGAGCATTTTGCCATGTGTCAACATCTTCCATGTTGTGTAAGGGACTATTGACCGAAATGGTTTTGACAGATTCCTATGACAAAATCTATGACATGTAAGAGTCAGAAATAGAAGTTTGTAAGACAGGTGAGGACATGTGCCATGAAGCATCTTTGAAAAAGGCATATTTGGGCACCCCAAGGTGGACTATGACATGTTGTAAGAGAATTCTATTTATAGCATGTGTATGATAGATTCTCTTACATCTGTAAGTTGTAACTACTATGACAGATTCTATGACGGTCGTAAGTGTCGTAAGAGCATCTGTCATAGCCCATTTTGAAAATAGGTGACCTCTTTGGGATGGGAGCTATGGACAAGTGTTAGGCACATTCTACAATGTTGACCAAGTGTCCCTAGGTGTGGGTTTTGGGCCATGAGGCTAATTTGGATGCCCATCCCAAGATAGGACCTATTTTGCCTTGTATTTTCTGTATAAACAGGTGCTTGGAGATGGAGTTTGTATTACAGATTTACAGGTATTGTTATGCTACTGGATTGACTCCAGATATGAGTGTCGAAGACCATTGAAGCTTGCATTGCAAGTGTATTGTAAACACCTTTATGTTTTGATAATACATTGTGCAGGTTTCTGAGTGTGGGGTTTTTCACCTGATAAGGGTTTTCCCCATTGATATCTTTGTCTCTTTTCTTCTATCTTCTTTCTGGTTCATATGTGTTGCTACAATATCTCATTTAGATGTCCTATGTTGCTGTAGTTGTAAGGAATAATTTGAATTTGCATAGCCATCTCCTCATTAGATTACTATAGGAAGCATTTTCCGCACACCTAGCTTCCTTTCAGTTGGTATCAGAGCTTGATCACCTTTGGTCCTAGTTGTTGGGTAGGGCTTTTTTGAGCTGATCTTAAGTTGAGTGGGAGTCTATGTAGAGTATTCTAATTTCTATTATAGCAAGGATATGGAAAGCACATCCAAAAGAATGGAAGTGGAGAAGTTCAATGGCACTAATTTCGAGCTATGGAAGCTCAAGATGAAATACATGCTTGTTGACCGAGACCTTTGCGAAACTATTACTGGAACTAAACTAGCTGCAATGCAACAAGCTGATTAAGATCTCAAGGATCAAAAGGCTATGGGTCTCATAAGACTTAGTCTTGCTGATTCTGTGTTGTTAAATGTCCATGAGGAGAAGACTGCAACCTTGCTTTGGAAGAAGTTGGGAGATGTGTATCAAGCCAAATCCCTGGTTAATAAAACTTTTTCTGAGAAAGTTGTATTCTCTTTGAATGGAGGATAGAGGATTTGTTGCCAAACATATGAATGATTTTAGGATGCTGGTTTCACAGTTGACATCTATTGGTGTAAAGATGGAGGAGGAGGATCAGTGTATGACCCTACTTTGTTCTTTGCTGGACTCGTGGGATCACCTTGTCATGGCTATTGGAAGCACCACATCCACATTCAAGATGGAAGATCTGGTATCTATGTTGTTATCTAAAGAGATGCAGAGGAAGTCTTTTGATGTAGCCAAAGAGGCTCTTGTAGTTCGTGGAAGACCCAAGGAGAAAGGGAAAAAGAAGGACAAGAAAGCTGAGAAGGGTAGTTCTAAATCCTATGGGAGATCCAAATCTCTTGGAAAGTCCAAGACTATATGTTGGAACTGTGGTAAATCTAGGCATTTCTGAAAGGAATGCAAAGAGGAGAAGAAGAAGAAGAAGAAGAAGAAGAAATCTCCTGATTAAAATTCTGACAAATCACAAGATGATGGTGATGCTTTCATCGTAGCCATGGCAACCCATGCATTTGATGATGTGTGGCTAATTGACTTTGGTGCAAAATTCCACATGACCTCACATCGAGACTAGTTCACTAAGTATGAGGAGTTTGATGGTGGAAAGGTGTACTTGGGTGACAACTCTCATCTGAAGATTGTTGGTTGTGGAAGAGTCTCTATCTGATTCCCTAATAGTCAAATGAAGGGGATCTCTGGAGTTATGCATATCCTAGGCTTAGCACAGAACCTACTTTATGTAAATAGTTTGAATGATGCAAGTGTGCAGGTTGTCTTTATGAAGGAAGGATGCAAGATTACTAGAGGAGCTATGGTGCTTGCTAAGGGTACTAGGAGAGGTACTATGTTTCAGCTAGAGGCATGCATTTCACAATAAAATGGTTCTTCTGTTTCAAAGAAGAGGGCATCAGTCACTTCATCCCCACCATCTCAATGAGTAGTTAAGAGATCTGTTGTTTCTAGTTCTGATGTTTGTAATCATGCCTTGGAAGTTAAACTTCCTACTAAAAAGACAATGTTATGGCATAAGAGATTTGGCCCCATTAGTGAGAAGGGTTTGCGTACCCTTAAAAATAAAAACCTCGATAAAGGGTTAGATGATTGTAATCTGGAGTTTGACTTTTGTGAACATTGCATTTATGGAAAGCCAAACCATGTTCATTTTTATTCAAGTTCTCACAAGTCTCCTAGTGTGTTGGACCTTGTTCATTCTGATGTATTTAGTCCTATTAATGTTCCTTCATTAGCAAAATCTATATATTTTGTATCTTTTATAGATAACTATAGTAGAAGGACATGGATTTATTTTTTTAGAAGCAAATCTAAAGTCTATAGTAAGTTTAAGGAGTTTAAGGCCTTTGCTAAAAATCGGACTGGTAAGAAGATTAAGTGCTTGAGAACTGACAATGGTGGTGAGTTCTATTCTACATAATTTGATAAATATTGCAAGGAACTTGGGATTGAAACACATAAGACAACTCCATACACTTTGCAGTAAAATGGAGTTGCAGAAAGGATGAACAAGACACTGATGCAGAAGGCTATGAGTATGCTCAGTGGAGCTAGCCTAGAACAAAAGTTTTGGGCTGAAGCTGTTGGCATTGCTTGCTATCTTGTTAATAGATCTCCTACATCAGCTCTTGTTGCAAAGACACCCATGAAGGTGTGGTCTGGTAGAAAGACTTCAATAAGGCATCTTAATATTTTTGGTTGTGAGGCATATGCACATGTTCCTAAGGAGAAGCGGTCAAAATTAGAGAATAAGGCTGTTAAGTATATCTTCATTGGCTATGGTGTCGATGTGAAAGGATACGAGCTTTGGGACCCTGTGGCTGAAAAAGTGTTGTATAGAAGAAGTGTCATCTTCAAAGAGCTTACACCTTCTTCCATTATTTTATAGCCAAAAAAAAAGAAAAGAAAGAGGATGTTGTTTAGGTTCCTCTCACCCTTGAGAAGACTGAACATAAAGACAATGTTGGACCTGGTGATGAGGAAAGCTCTAGTAGCTCTGAAAGCTCAGATGAAGAAGTTGAACCTCAACCTTAGCTCTTGAGGAGGTCTACACGGATAAGAAAGTAACCTAAAAGGTTTCATTTTACATTGCTTGATTCTAGTTGTGCTTTTGCTTTGCTTACTAATAGTGATGAACCTAGAACTATATCAGAGGCTATGGACATGAAAGATGCAGGTTCCTTGAAGGAGGCCATGGAGGATGAAATGACTTCTTTTGTAAAGAATCAAACTTGGGACTTGATGCCTTTGCCTCCTGGATGGAAACCTATTGGATGCAAATGGGTTTTCAAGAAGAAATTTGGTGCAGATGGCAGTGTTGAGAAGTATAAGGCTAGATTGGTTGTGAAGGGGTATTCACAAGTGGAGGGTATAGATTATGGTGAGATCTTCTCTCCCATTGCAAAGCTGACACCCATTCGATTCCTATTGTATCTCAAAGGAAGCTTATGACTTGGAGGTAGAATAGATGGATGTGAAGACAACTTTCCTTCATGGTCATTTGGAGGAAGAAATCTACATGTCACAACAAGAGCATTACATGGTGAAAGGTAAAGAAAATTTAGTTTGCAAAATTAAGAAACCTTTGTATGGTTTGAAGCAATCCCCTAGGAGATGGTACTTGAAGTTTGATGCCTTTGTGTTGTCAATTGGATTTGTGAGATCAAAATCATATCACTATGTGTATTATAAGTTTGATGGTGATTGTATTCTCATTGTTGCACTATAAGTTGATGATATGTTGCTCATTGGGAAGGGTAAGAATATGATTTCTGATTTCAAATCTCAGTTGTTTGTACAATTTTAAATGAAAGATTTAGGGGCAGCGAGGTACATTCTAGGAATGGAAATCAAAAGAGACAAAACCAATAGAAAACTTTGGTTAAGCTAGAGTAAGTGTGTGAAGACCGTGTTGGACAGGTTCAGTATGGCAGATTGTAGACCATTGTGTGTTCCCGTTTCTTTGAGGACAAAGTTGTCTATTGAGGATTGTCCAAAATATCTGAGTGAGATGGAGGACACGAGTAGAGTACCTTATGCTAGTGTTGTTGGTAGTTTGATGTATGCTATGGTCTGCACAAGACTAGACATTGCCCAAGCACTAGGAGTCCTTAGTCGATTTATGGCTAATCCTGGACAAGTTCATTGGGATGCAGTTAAGTGAGTGTTTAGATATTTGAGGGGTACTTTTGAGTATTCCATTTTTCTATCATGGTAATGTTTTAGGACCTCTGCATTCTGTTGATATTCATGGATTTGTGGATTCAAATTGGGCAGGTGACATTGATAGCTGGAGATCTACCAGTGCTTATGTGTTTACACTATTTGGTGGTTCTATTAGTTGGATGAGTAAGCCACAACCTATTGTTGCTTTTGTCCATGATAGAAGCTAAGTATATGGCAGTAACTCATGCTTGTAAGGAAGCCATTTGGCTTAAGAGGTTGTGTTATGATATTGGTGTTGATGCAGGTTAGATCATGATCAGTTGTGGCAGTCAAAAGGCAATTTGCCTTGCAAAGAATCCAACTTTCCATGCTAGAACAAAGCACATTGATGTTCAGTTTCACTTCATACGAGACATGGTTGAGGATGGAAAGGTAAATTCAGAGAAGGTAGATACATTGAAGAATGTTGCAGATGCATTGACGAAGCTAGTGGACACAAAGAAGTTAAGATGGTGTTCAGAGTCTATAGGCCTCTCAGCCTATAGCAGTTAAATCTTGTTTTTATATTGGCTCTTACAAGGTGTTTGACAACTGGGAGAATGTTGGGAATTAAGGTGTCTCAACCTTGCTAATTCCTTACATTATTGCCTAGTCATATTGTGGGATGTGACATGGTGATGTGTTAATCCTACATGGAATATGACAACTTGTAATTTTGTCCTCACAGGAAGAGATAGGTGTCCCACTTTGTGGTAAGAGCATTTTTCCATGTGTCATCATCTTCCATGTTGTGTAAGGGAATATTGACCAAAATGGTTATGATGGATTCCTATCATAGAATCTATGACATGTAAGAGTCAGAAATAGAAGTTTGTAAGACAGGTGAGGACATGTGTCATGAAGCATCTTTGAAAAAGGCATATTTGGGTGCCCCAAGGTGGACTATGACATGTTGTAAGAGAATATGCTATTTATAGCATGTGTATGACAGATTCTCTTATAGCTGTAAGTTGTAACTACTATGACAAATTCTCTTATAGCTATAAGTTGTGACTACTATGACAGATTCTATGATGGTGGTAAGTGTTGTTAGAGCATCTATCATAGCCCATTTTGGAAATGGGTGACCTCTTTGGGATGGGAGCTATGGACAAGTGTCCCTAGGTGTGGGTTTTGGGCCATGAGGCCAAGTTGGACACCCATTCCAAAATAGGACCTATTTTGCCTTGTATTTTCTAAATAAACATGTGCTTGGAGATGGAGTTTGTATTACAGGTTTACAGGTACTATTATGCTACCAGATTGACTCCAGATATGAGTGTCAAAGACTATTGAAGATTGCATTGCAAGTGTATTGTAAATACCTTTCTATTTTGATAATACATTGTGTAGGTTTCTGCGTGTGGAGTTTTTCACCCAATAAGGGATTTCCCCACCATATATCTTTGTCTCTCTTCTTCTGTCTTCTTTCTAGTTCATGTTTGTTGCTGTAATATCTTGTTTCAATGTTCTATGTTGCTGTAGTTATAAGGAATAATTTGAATTTGCATAGACCTCTCCTCATTAGATTAGTGTAGGAAGTGTTTTCTGCACACCTAGCTTCCTTTCAATAGGCAGAGTTCATGAAAGAGCAAATAGAGCTACAGAGGTAAAGAATAGTATATGAAATCGTCACTCTTCTTAAAAAGAATGATAGTGAATATAACTCAGCAATGACAACAGAAGAAAGAGAAAAAATATCATATGCTAGTGTGTTCTATGGGAAGACTTTTGTGCTTAAAAATATAGAAACCCTCATTCAGTTTTGGAAAATCTTAGATCATATAGTAAAGTGAAAAGTGCAGAGATACATCCATAGTGACGTCATGACATATAATGCCACTCATATTCATTTTTTTAAATACCCATGTCGAGTTTCCAGAACCTTAATATTTTGTAGTGTTAAAAGGAAGAATGATAAATCAAACTGTCTGAGACAAGGCCATGGCATAAAATGACTGTTTATATAGTAAAACATGAAACCCTTGTCAGGTTTAAAGGAGTCTTCCTTCTTCTTGCAATACAAAGTCAAGCAAAGTAAAAGAAGTTTCTGTGTAGTATGGCCACAAAGGGAAGGAAGTTTTCGTGTGATATAAAAGAAACCCTCACTTCAAACACAAGGAACTTCAAAGTTTTTACATCAAAAGGCAAAGAGCCAGTTACAAAATGCACTATATGCCATGGCTGTGCCATGTGTGATAGTATTTTAAGATACCCAACAAACAAAAATGAAACCCTCATCTTAGTATGCACATAAAGAAATGAAGGAAGCAACTATGAAAAGAGATAGTGAAACTCACCCTATGGCATTATAGCAGAGAAGAAAACTATATGGTTGTGGCCCAATTGGACTTTATCATTTTTACTATTTTCACGAGGTTCAACATAGAAATGCCAAACAAATATATATCAAGTTGAGAAACTAAAGGAGCAGCATGGCCATAGCCATTCAAGAAGGAGAATCCATTAAAATATAGTCAAATGCCATTTAAAGCTTCAGATTCAAACTTACCAAGTGCGACCTGTTGTTTTGGCTTAAGAATTGTAATGATTGCAACCACAGAAGACCAAAGATGGAGCAAAATATGTAGAGAATGAAACCCCAAGTTGGCGGCCACACAGTTGCAGAGCCAAACTCAACACCAACAAAATGAAAATGACCAAAGCTTTAGGGTTTGCATTTGCTTTTGTTTTGACATTCTTTTCATATTTTGACCATGCAAACAACATGATTATTTTATCCAAATGAGATTCGGGGTCAAAACCTTGCATCGATGGTGCCTAGTAATCATAAGGAGAAGAGGCTGACAACTTGTAGAATATGGCTTATTTTATAAAGTCAAAGGTGGACAATAATCATGAGTGAACAAGGCTTGTGCCTTTAGAATCTTTTCAAAGCCTTCATCTCTTATGTGGTCGACTCATATTGGAGTCTAACTATCATTTGACAATGCATGTGGTTGAGTGTCTTTGACCTCCCACTTATGCATTTTTATTTTTCATTCCCATATTTCAAATATATGCACAAGATCAAACAATAACCTTTTGAGATGTGAAGAGTATGCAGGGTGATGACATGATCAAAGGGGTCAAATGCAACATGGTGGCACTATAGAGGCAGTGAGTTGGTGTTGTCCAAGGCATATGGATAGTGATGAGTGACAGAATATTGATACATGGAGGCCATGGTGTCAAGCCTTTAAGGCTTTCATTTATTTTTTGCAAATATGTGTAATATTTCATCTCTTTATGATTTTTATAGAAAATCAATAGTGACATCTTGTAAAATATCTTGGTGAAATTATAAGCCAGATATTATTTTATTTTTGCAAAAAATCATATCGAATAGGATATTGATTAAAATTGCCATATCATTGTAAAGTTAACTTTAAAGCAGTGAAATTATAAATTGATTTTAAAGTTTAACTATTTTAGGCAATTTATAGACTAATAAGATAGATCAAATATGCCATTTTGATTTGTTTTATTTAGAGCCATATAGGACAATTTTTGGAGCTTTCATGAGCAGATAAAAGTAGTTTTATGGTGGGACCACATGAGAGGGCAATTTCTTAGCTTTATTTTCCAGATTGGTGACAGATCCTATGCTTTATTTTTGGCTTTCATGAGTAGCTCAAAAATGGACTTAGGGTCTATTTTTAGGAGCTTTTTCAACTTTCTTCAGCGGAGATCATTTGGAGACATTTATAGGAGAAAAACTTAGTTTTTTCTCAGTTAGTTAGCATCATTTTCTTCTCTCTTGTTCACAGGAAGAGCTGTATACAGGCAGTTGGCTCACATTATTTTTATTTTCATGCATTGTACTCCTTCTAGTTCTAATAGCAAATAATCCTTTTTCACATATTTTGCAGTCTTGATCTGATGTTATATTGTGACTTTTTTCTGTCCTTTATTATGTCTCAATACTATTAAAAAACTTAGTTCTTCCTAGTTGGAAATTACTTAAGGAATAAACTGTTAGTGAAATTGTGAGGATTCATGTTAGAGTATCTGTTTTTGAGTGATAGTTTCATCCAGTTTAGATTCTAGAATTAGTTTGCATTTCAATTACATCCTTCTATCATTTTTCCCCTCATGTCAGTAGTCTAGAAATTACAAGAGAACTAGCTCATTGTGGACATTCATTCTCATGAATGGAGACCCACATCCAAGAATGATTCCATGTTTCAATAAGTAGTTAAGTTTTTGCAAACTTAACAAGGGTGCATACTTGAATTGACAAAATTTTTTGGCATGCCCAACGGGACTCTGAAAGCAATTTCAGAGATATTTGTACCCTCATAGCTATTGTTCTGGTATATGCAGTAGTTTTACCAGCCTTTAGAGGCTCTTAATATACCTGGTGACTCATTCCCTCTGGTTTGGTATGCAGATTACTACTTGCAGCTTATGAAAACTAGGTCTAATCTAGACCCATTTGACTACTTACAGTTGTCTACACCTAAAAGGAGAGCCAGATCAGCAAGCAAAACAACTGAGTCATCAAGGAGATCAAAGTCTACACCTTCCCAATTCAGAACTACAAGTCTGGTTAAAAGAAGTAGAAGTCTAGTGCTGATAGTCCAGATACATATAATGGCTAGGCCATATGCATTTTATGCTTTTAATACGGGCATCCCATTACAACTTGCCCAAAGAGATGATATTCCAATGGCAGCCCTGAAGGGATTGCCTTATTTCACTGGAGAAGACCTTACTACTATTGCTGAACATATTCAAGATATAGCAACCTTGTGTTTTGTACACAATGTCACTCAGGAAAACGTGGCACTTAGACTTTTAGCTACTTCATTAAAAGGAAAAGCTTTACAGTGGTTCAGGGGACTTGCTGAAAATTCGATAACATCCTAGGACTTACTAGGAGATGGATTACAAAAACACTTCGAAGACAAGTCTAATCATCTCTCACTGCTGGGGCAACTGAGCACTAGTAAATGGGTACTGTTGATGATTGTTTTTACACATTCATAACAAAAATTAAAATTCACAAAATGAACCTATCTGTCTTGAAATATATGAAGAAATCAATTAAGATTACTTAATCACAAGTTTCTATATGGTCAGGTCTTGACCTTGTGGACAATTCAATACGTTGATGTGAAGCTATAATATGCAAGGGGCCTTACTTCATTTAAGGTGATTTATGACTCACTAGACTCGAATTATGCAAAATATCACAAATATCAACATTTTATTCATTTTCTTTGCATAAGTTTGTTACTGTATCACAAAGCCTTATATGATTTATATCAACACAAGCTTTTCTTTTCAAATATTATGAAAATTGTCAAATATTAACTCAATTGTTCATGTTTCCTTCAAATATCGGACAATCTCCTCTAAATTTCTACATTTAAGCTAAGTATTGTAAATGTTTGGAAAAAGTTAGAGAAATTTAAATTGAACTTCATTCTTCTATAGGATCTAAATGCTCTGTTATTCACGTTGTAAGCAATACAACAAATTTGATTAAATCAACAGATTAAACCTGTAAATGTAAGCCTTGAGTATTTTCATGAACATACATTAAAGATTGCAAGTTTTTGAAAAGATAATACTTGAAATACAAACAAGAGCCAGAAAACACTCTAAAGTAGATGCAAAATTCTAGATGTATTTGTATTCAGAATATATAGTCATATATGATTTACAATGTATGAATAACTCTTTTCTTCATTAATCAACTTACATAAAACTTACAAAATATTTTACAGATACAGTAAGGAAGCTAGATGCTCCACACATTCCTTAGTGCAGACACAGGTGACCTCCTCTAAACTAAAATGTTCTTCTAATCAAAATATTCAAACAACTACAATTGCCAGCTATTCTCTCAAAATCCCTGTGTAATTAATATACAAGTAGCAAAGTTCCTTATATAGATTTTGAAACTTCTCATTGCTATGGCTACAAACTTCATCTACGGTTGATATCCTTCCATTATTGATCAATGGTGCATATTCATCTCCAACCGTCTGTCAAAATATCTAAATGGTATCTTTTCCTTCTCAAAGGATGCTATTGGAATCTTTTCAAAAAAATAAGATTCCCTTTCTCTTTGACTTCTGCTTGCTGATATTCTTTACTTGACTTTTTTCAAAACTGCTACCTCCTTTGTCTTTTCATTCCTTTAAATATGTTTTGAAATTATTAATCACACCTTCTACAAAAGTGCGGTCTCCTCCTGGACTCTTTGTCCATATATATTCCTATAGTGCAACTCCTTTTAATTTCTTTTCTCTATTCTCTGATCCTTCACTCCTTTTCTTGTACTTCCTCATTTTAGCACTGTCTTCCATTAATGAATCCATCATCTATTTTCTCATATATGCTTCAGGATTTTCTATGCATGGTGTAAAAATGGAATTAAACTCTGTTAAGGCCCTTCCCAATTTGTATGCTAGTATATCCATGCATTCATGCTTTAAGAGTCTTTCTATTATCTTCTTGTGCATTCTAATCATTTCATCTACTTTTTCTTCTAAATCCTGGACAATTGTTATACACTTTCTAAGATAGATAAACTATTTTATGGACAACTAGACAACTATTTTAGGCAATTTATAGGCTAATAAGATAGATCAAATATGCCATTTTGATTTGTTTTATTTAGAGCCATATAGTACAATTTTTGGAGCTTTCATGAGCAGATAAAAGTAGTTTTATGGTGGGACCACATGAGAGGGCAATTTCCTAGCTTTATTTTCCAGATTGGTGACAGATCCAATGGTTTATTTTTGGCTTTCATGAGTAGCTCAAAAATGGACTTAGGGTCTATTTTTAGGAGCTTTTTCAACTTTCTTCAGCGGAGATCATTTGGAGACATTTATAGGAGAAAAACATAGTTTTTTCTCAGTTAGTTAGCATCATTTTCTTCTCTCTTGTTCACAGGAAGAGTTGTATACAGGTAGTTGGCTCACATTATTTTTATTTTCATGCATTGTACTCCTTCTAGTTTTAATAGCAAATAATCTTTTTTCACATATTTTGTAGTCTTGATCTGATCTTATATTGTGACTTTTTTCTATCCTTTATTATGTCTCAATACTGTTAAAAAACTTAGTTCTTCCTAGTTGGAAATTACTTAAGGAATAAACTGTCAGTGAAATTGTGAGGATTCAGGTTAGAGTATCTGTT
This sequence comes from Cunninghamia lanceolata, assembly GCA_027924645.1. NCBI lineage: Eukaryota > Viridiplantae > Streptophyta > Pinopsida > Cupressales > Cupressaceae > Cunninghamia > Cunninghamia lanceolata. The sequence continues at coordinate 13,970,424 of BSBN01000112.1, read as the reverse complement.
TGTGAGTGATAGTTTCATCCAGTTTAGATTCCAGAATTAGTTTGCATTTCAATTACATCCTTCTATCATTTTCCCCCTCAAGTCAGTAGTTTAGAAATTACAAGAGAACCAGCTGAATGTGGACATTCATTCTCATGAAAGGAGACCCACATCCAAGAATGATTCCATGTTTCAATAAGTAGTTAAGTTTTTGCAAACTTAACAAGGGTGCATACTTGAATTGACAACAGTTTTTGGCATGCCCAGCGGGACTCTAAAAGCAATTTTAGAGATATTTGTACCCTCATAGCTATTGTTCTGGTATATGCAGCAGTTTTACTAGCCTTTAGAGGCTCTTAATATACCTGGTGACTCATTCCCTCTAGTTTGGTATGCAGATTAGTGCTTGCAGCTTATGAAAACCAGGTCTAATCTAGACCCATTTGACTACTTACAGCTGTCTACACCTAAAAGGAGAGCCAAATCAGCAAGCAAAACAACTAAGTCATCAAGGAGATCAAAGTCTACACCTTCTCGATTCAGATCTACAAGTATGGTTAAAAGAAGTAGAAGTCTAGTGCTGATAGTCTAGATACATATAGTGGCTAGGCCATATGCATTTTATGCTTTTAATACGGGCATCCCATTACAACTTGCCCAAAGAGATGATATTCCAATGGCAGCCCTGAAGGGATTGCCTTATTTAACTGGAGAAGATCATACTACTACTATTGAACATATTCAAGATATAGCAACCTTGTGTTTTGTACACAATGTCACTTAGGAAAACGTGGCACTTAGACTTTTAGCTACTTCATTAAAAGGAAAAGCTTTACAGTGGTTCAGGGGACTTGCTAAAAATTTGATAACATCCTAGGACTTACTAGGAGATGGATTACACAAACACTTCGAAGACAAGTCTAATCATCTCTCACTGCTGGAGCAACTGAGCACCAACAAATGGGTACTGTTGATGATTGTTTTTACACATTCATAGCAAAAGTTAAAATTCACAAAATGAACCTAACTGTCTTGAAATATATGAAGAAATCAATTAAGATTACTTAATCACAAGTTTCTATATGGTCAAGTCTTGACCTTGTGGACAATTCAATAGGTTGATGTGAAGCTATAATATGCAAGGGGCCTTACTTGATTTAAGGTGATTTATGACTCACTAGACTCGAATTATGCAAAACATCACAAATATCAACATTTTATTCATTTTCTTTGCATAAGTTTGTTACTATATCACAAAGCCCTATATGATTTATATCAACACAAGCTTTTCTTTTCAAATATTATGAAAATTGTCAAATATTAACTCAATGGTTCATGTTTCCTTCAAATATCGGACAATCTCCTTTAAATTTCTACATTTAAGCTAAGTATTGCAAATGTTCGGGAAAAGTTAGAGAAATTTAAATTGAACTTCATTCTTCTATAGGATCTAAATGCTCTATTATTCACGTTGTAAGCAGTACAACAAATTTGATTAAATCAATAGATTAAACCTGTAAATGTAAGTCCTGAGTATTTTCATGAACATACATTCAAGATTGCAAGTTTTTGAAGAGATAATACTTCAAATACAAACAAGAGCCAGAAAACACTCTAAAGTAGATGCAAAATTCCAGATGTATTTGTATTCAAAATATATAGTCACATATGATTTACAGTGTATGAATAACTCTTTGCTTCATTAATCAACTTACAGAAAACTTACAAAATGTTTTACAGATACAGTAAGGAAGTTAGATGCTCCACACATTCCTTAGTGCAGACACAGGTGACCTCCACTAAACTAAAATGTTCTTATAATCAAAATATTCAAACAACTACAATTGCCAGCTATTCTCTCATAATCCCTGTGTAATTAATATACAAGTAGCAAAGTTCCTTATATAGATTTTGAAACTTCTCATTGCTATGGCTACAAACTTCATCTATGGTTGAGATCCTTCCATTATTGATCAATGGTGCATATTCATCTCCAACCGTCTGTCAAAATATCTAAATGGTATCTTTTCCTTCTCAAAGGATGCTATTGGAATCTTTTCGAAAAAATAAGATTCCCTTTCTCTTTGACTTCTGCTTGCTGATATTCCTTACTTGACTTTTTTTAAAACTGCTACCTCCTTTGTCTTTTCATTCCTTTAAATATGTTTTGAAATTATTAATCACACCTTCTACAAAAGTGCGGTCTCCTCCTGGACTCTTTGTCCATATATATTCTTGTAGTGCAAATCCTTTTAATTTCTTTTCTCTATTCTCTTATCCTTCACTCCTTTTCTTGTACTTCCTCATTTTAGCACTGTCTTCCATTAATGAATCCATCATCTGTTTGCTCATATATGCTTCAGGATTTTCTATGCATGGTGTAAAAATGGCATTAAACTCTGTTAAGGCCCTTCCCAATTTGTATGCTAGTATATCCATGCATTCATGCTTTAAGATTCTTTCTATTATCTTCTTGTGCATTCTAATCATTTCATCTACTTTTTCTTCTAAATCTTAGACAACTGTTATACACTTTCTAAGATTATCTTCCTCAAATTTAAGTTCTAACCTTTCTTGTGGCACTTGACTTGCCAGTGAAGGAGTAATAACTCCTTCATTGATTAACTCATTTGCTCTTTCATCTATTTCTATCAACTGTGTCAGTTCAGACCTGCATTCTTCTCTTCTAAATTGACAATTATGCACAAGTATATTACATTTGTTCTTTTCTCTCACAACCATCTCCCAACTTTTGACCGCTTGTTTTATTGTCTACTCACCTTCTTGTATAAAATCCTTGAACCATTCATAAAAAATATTAGCCTTGAGCCTTTTATTTTCCATGTCCCTTATTTCTTCTTTAGATACAACTGCTATGTCACTGGGCAGTTTTGGGATTATTGTATTGGGATCAATTATCCCTTTAATAAATTGTTGTAATTGGACAATATGTCCCTCCAAATACTCCTTGTCTTTGTCTTTTCTCAGTATCTCTGTTGTCACTTGGTGTATATCCTCCCACTCAGTGATGTGTTGTTCCTGTGGAGTATGCCCAAGGTCAAAACTTAGTATCTTATACTCCTCTAAGGTTATTTCACCTTTTGTATTTTCTTTCTTTGGTATAGCTAGGTTCAGAATTCTAGATCTCTCTAGACCTCTCTGTATGACTGACATTGTTCTATCCTTTGTTCTTTCTTTCTTTGGTGTGGTATCACCTACCAAACTCTTAATGTCAATTGGTACCAACTGTACATTTATCTTTTCCTTCCTTATCTACTCTCCTAACCATGCAGGAATTTCGTTGATGCTCTCTATAGTTTTAACTTCATCAATCACTTCTTCATGAGGCCTTTCTATTTCTACTTCTTCCTATTCCTACTGTTCCTGTTGTTGTTGAGGTGGAGGTTGCTATTGAGGTGCTTCTTCTTGTATCATGGGATCATTTTGTTGTTTGGACTCACCATCATTTTCCTCTTCTTCAATTTCTGTGTCCCCTCCAACCTCATCCTTTTCTTCAGGAGCTTCCCCTTTTGATGTTTCTTTTTCTTGATCTTCCTCTTCTTTGTATGTTTGTTCTACATTTATCTTGTTTACATCTTCTGCTAGTTCTTCAGTTTTACCCTTTTCAACATTTTCTATTTGTGCTTCCTGTTCAAGCCTTTTGGTTACATCTTATGTTTTATCTGTACCCTCTATTTGTACCTGTTCTGTATGTATAGGTGAACCTACCTTTGTATCATCCTCCTTTACTTCTTTTTCTTTTTCCTACATGTTTTCTGTGTTCTTCTCTTCTTCACTTTGTTCATCATACATACTCAAAATATTCAAGGCATCTACACCTAAAATGCTCGTTCCTATTTCCTCTTCTTCTTGAGTCTCCTTTTTTGTAATTATCTCCTCAAGTGTACCTTCTTTCTCAGCTTCTTCAATCTTATGTGCCTCCTCTTGCACATATTTAATGATTTCTGGAGGGACTAGGGTATCAAATGGATCCACTGCTCCTCCTTCTTCCTCTACCCTTTCTTCTTCATGCTCTGGGCCTTGTTCAATTTCCATTTCTATCTAAATGCCCATCTCTTCTTCCTCACTTAGGAATTCACTAGATTCTTCTTCTATTTCAATTTCCTTTCTAGCATACATTCCCTTTTCTTCACTTTCACTAGTATCACTCCCAATGTGGATAGTTTCAATATTTTGTTTGGCCTTATGTGCTTGTGACTCTTGCAGCATTTCCCCAGCCAACTTTATCTTCACTTGAACATATGTTTATCTTTTTTCTGATGAAGTGGAGGCACTAGGTATATTACTCAACTTTTCACCTACTTGTTGTGCTCCTATTACCTCACTTGTTTTAGAAGGCTCCCCTTCTAACAAAATTACTGGGATTGCCCTTCTAACTTGCTGTCCTGTTACTTTCTTTGAAGTCTGTGCTTCCCATGCAATAACCTCATGACTTAGTGACTTTGCATCTACAAAAGTATCTGATGCCACTGCTACTGTTATTCCCAATGCAAAGGGATCCATTAAAGTAGCATTCTTATCTTTTTCAACAATCTTAGCCTCTACAACCTTTCTTTTCTTCTCATAAAAGCATTGGAGGTCCTCACTAGGCTCTCTTACTCTTTTTCTCCCTTTCTTCAGATAGGTGATTTCTTTTCCTTCAGCTTTGAGTTCCTCAATTCTGTCTTTTAACCATGTCTTTGCAAACAAAACAATTGGTCTAGACAATATGTCCAAAGATGTGTTCCAAGGCTGTGACCAATCAAGCTCTGTAATAGGAGCCAGTCTAGCCTCTGCATAACTGTGATGCAGTAGTTTATCATCCTCTTGAATTTCTGGGGGAACATATATGTCACCTATGGACCTCATTTTCTCAATTGTTAATCTTTTATGGGCTCTTTTCCTCACTTCCTTATCACTTTTGTAATCGGCCCAAAAATCTTCATTATGTATCTCATGCTTATACTTTTTATGAACATAATTCTGGATCCTATGGAAAGGATCATACTCCTGACTAAATCAAATTCCTCAAAGCCATAATATCTTAATTCTTGCTCTGGATATCCTACAACCTCTTCACTGAAACAAAAGTATTTGCCAATCGCCCAAGGCAACTTCTGATTTCCTCTATTGAACTTCCTCTTATACATTTTAAAGGCATTCAAGTTCTACCTTGAAAATTCCAAAACAATCAATTTATCAGGATATCGAGGCAGCATAAAGGGTTTTCCTTCAAATCCTTCAGTCTTGATATAAGTAAAATGTTCAAATTGAATGAACCAAGAACTATGCAATCCAATTGCATCCTCTACATTTTTAGACAATCTTTTATCAGGTTCCTCTCTCAAAATTCTCACCATGTAAGTATAAAACACGTCATTGACTAAACCAAACTTGTTCAATGCATTTTCCTCTTGTAGGTTAGGATAGTGTTCATATACTAGCTTCTGACCAGGACCATTCCCTAGGATTCCCACCCTTTCTATTCCATGTATGTATGGTCTAATCTCTGCTACACATGAATATAACAAGTATGAAGATAGATAGAAGGGAATCATCTTTTGTTTTCTCAGCATGTCTTGTTTCCATATAGCTGTACTTATTGCTTTGGCCCAGTGGATTTGTCCTTGCTCTTTCCCTCCTCCTCTCATGAATTCAATAACAGTAAACATCCATGGCTCACATTTGGTGCCATCTCTCAGTCCTACCAATCTACTCAGCATTGTGATCATCAAATGGATTTCTTCCTTGAAGTATATTCTCATCAAGTCCGTGTGCACTCTGGCTACAACCTTGGGTTTATTTTCTGGGTTATACCAATTGTAGAATATCTTTTCTCTGCAATTTCTCATTTGTATGAAAATCATCATTATATTGATCTATATCAATATCTCTCATTTTCTCATCGATTTCCAATCCAAATGTACTCGCAATCCCCTCCATGGTTAAATCAGGAATAAGTCTGTCATACAACATAATCTTCCTGGTAGCTGGATCATATAGAGTTACACTATCTAAACACAAATCTCTGGCCTCCATAGCCAATGGAAAACCCGTAGCCCTATACAGTCCACTCTCCCATATAAATTTTATATCCAGTGAAGCATCTGCATCAATGATTTTCTATAAAACATCATCTACATCATAATTTCAAATGTTTGTATTCGTTCCCACTCCACTCGATTGATTAAGGATGGATAACCTCTGTGCAAGGGTAATTCCTCTTTTTCTATCTCCTTTCATGGTTTCCTTTCATTGTTCACCTCACCCCCTGTATCTACCTTTCTCTACTTCGGGGCCATCCTGTAGAAAATGCATCTTTCAACTTTCCATTTTACCTTTTACCTAGGGTTTTATTATGAATTTCCATTTTTTTACCATTTTAACCCCACCCAGTTTGTCCTTTCTATTTTTGACTTTTAAATTTGTTAATCCCTACCCAATTAATTAACATTTAAAACAAGGATTTAACAAATGCCTACATTTTATATTGAAATTACTAAAATTAACATGTATTTTACCAACTGAAATGTAACAGTGTTTTGAGATAAATACCTGTTTTTCTTTGACTGCTTGACTTCAGTCATTGACTTACTTTTACCATTTTACTTTCATCCAGCTACCGTAATTCCATGGCTCTAATGAGTTCTGTTCAAATCACTATAACAATTCTTTCTTCTGCAATTTTAACTCTTAACAATGTATATCTGAAAGCAAAATATGTTAAATTTACCCTAACTCTCATTGAATTTTACTCTTTTCGAGTGTTAGATCGGCATTAATTACAACAATTAATGCACCAAAACTTTAGCCTTCTATTTTAGTGTTTGCATTTTTTAAACTTTTTTACCGTTAGTTTAATTTCGGCATACATTGTTATATTTCTTTGTATTTTTCTTTGTATGTTATCTTTGTATCTTTTAACATACAAGCATTCATGCAAAAAATCAAACTAAAGTTCCTTCCCTTTGCTCTTTTTCCGTACATGTATCTTTGCTTTGTATATTGCCTTTTATATGTTATCTTGTATAAGTGCATATACAAACATCTTATACAACCCCTCTCTTTACCTTTTATCTCTCGCAATGCGTTTTATTTCTTTGTATCTAAAATATATATATCATAAACATACAAGCGCTCCAAACATACAAAGACTTTTCTATATTGAACTTCCTTTTCACATCTGGCTTGTATCTCCTATTTGCATCTTTTAACTTGTACATCGGCTTGTATATCAAAGATATACATTGTTATTATACAAGCTCGATATGCAAGCAGTGGGGCCCACTTTACTTTTCACTTGTATCTCCGCAATACAACAACACTTGTATCAAACCCTTAGATACAAGTCTAGATACATACAAACATTTAAGTATCTCCTCTTCAGACTTCTCATTTTTATAAACCACAATTTACTTACTTTTCAGCTCCGTGATGTATATAAAGTGAAATGCATCTTTTGATATACTTTAAGGTATGATGCATCATTTATACCAAACTTTAATTTCCTTTGAGTTCTGCATTGTATGTATACCGCAATGTATGTCTCCAAAACATACATACAAAGAATGAAACATACCTAAATAAAACCTAATTTCATATTCCTTTCGGTTCCGCAATATGAATATATTGTTATATATCACCTTGTATGTTTCCTTTGCCAAACATACAAACTTAAAATACATCCTACAGACTTAACTGATTATTCATTTTAACTTTGAACTCTGTCGGGCCTGACTTGTATGTAAGGATAAAGCGTAAGTGAAATGTATACAAGTATAATGATGTAATAAACTCGATGACTCCCTTATGCAACTCATATGACAACACAACATACAATCAACTTTGTATATGCAACATACAAACCCTCCCATAGTGCATTTTACCTAAAACACACATATCTTGCAGAATATTGGAAATTTTAAAATGGTTCAAAAAGCAACCCTCACTCATTTTTGACAAGGAATTCACCCTTATTCTTCTCTGATACTTAATACTATTTTTCTTTATTTTCAACAAGGTTTGTAACATTCACTTCCTTTTCCCTTTTACCACCAAGTAGACCCACACACACAAGCAAAAAGCATAGCCACAACAAGGGTCCTCATTTTCCTAAGAAGTAAAATGGGGCGTTGTGAACATCACAACAACTAGCAACCAAATAAAACAGTTAAATTAAAACCATTAAAGAAAGATAAATGAAATAAATTTATAATTTCAAACTATCTTTCCTGCAAATCATTGTCTAACTTGAGAACTAATGTATTCAATAAGGTGCATGAATTTCCCATTTAGTTTAAGTGGGTGCACGTGATTAATAATCCTCATCTTGAAAATTAATTGAACAAACCAGTGACTGATATTAACCTACATAGTTGATGTCGTTCCCTTATATCCAACTGGATAGAGCCTTGCTACCAGTAGGCGTCTATAGCCCTGGCAAGGTTATCGTTACAATTCTCCTAAGTAGAGCCCCACTGCCAGCAAGCGTCTATAGCCCCGGTAGAGTTACTTAAATGGCTTAATCTAGATTTTTAGTAAAATTCATATTATTATTTTATTATTTTTATATTTTAGGTGAGATAGAGACTTCATAAGATATTACAGTTGTAACTTCATGATGCAAGGAATGATCACTTGTTAAAATTAAGCTGAGAATTGCAATGGTAGCAAGGGTGACCTCTAATTTTTCACCTAATATCTACACTGGTAAGTTCAACAGACCCAAGGATTTTAGGTGTGTCATTGTGAGAAACTTCCCTTGAATACTCAACCCACAGTTATTGAATCCAAAATTTCACAAGCTAAACAACTTTCTACATTCAAGACAGTCACAACAAGTTATGCATAAATTTCAAATAATTAACCTGAATGTTCTAAATTTTCTATTATTTTTGGTGGTTGTTAGTCTACTCCTACATAGTTTAAAACAAAACAAACATCCCTACCAAGGAAACACAACACACCAACCAACCCAACAAAACAAAACAATCAAACAAAACTATACACTATTTACATTATGATACAGAACATCCCAAATACCCTCACCTCAAGCTTGAAAGTAATGTTTCAAATGTTGGCCAATAGTATCCTTCTCTCATTATCTTATGCATTGTAGCTAAATGGGAACCATGAGCAATTCCATACTTATCATGCAATTCTGACAATACCTTATCTGCTTCAACTCTATTTAAACATTTTAAATATATGCCTTCATGGTTCTTCTTGAATAGAAGACCTCCTTGTACCATACACCTCTGTGCTTTAATCTTTAAAGCTCTCCTCTGAGAGGATTGTATCTTACTTGGATATTTGCTTGATATCAGAAAAGTATTCAAATCATCATACCATCCTGATGCATCATTAGTATTCAACACATACTACTGCTTCACCAAATTTGGATCTATGTTTGCTATGGTCTGTACTAATGGTTTTCCTCTAACCAGCTTTATTGGAATAATCTCCATATCAAACTCTTGCAATGTTGTAATCCATTTGGCTCTTTTCTATCCAGGTTCATTCTGCATTAGCAACATCTTCACGGCTACATCTAGTACTATGGCCTTAACTTGACTTCGTAAGATGTAATGTCTAAACTTTTTCACTACTCTTACTAGTGCAAATGCCTGTCTTTCTGTGTCAAGATATTTCAGCTATGCATCTTTCAGAGGTGCACTCATGAAAGCTATGGGTTTTTCCTCATTATCTTCTCCTTTTTGTGTCAAAGCAGCTGCAACTAAATGTGAGGATGCAAAAGAATATATGTAAAATGGCTTTGTACAATTTGGACTGGTTAACACAGGAGCATCAGAAATAGCTTCCTTGATATCCTCAAATGCATCTTTGGCTACTGGTGTCCATTCTATCTTTACATATTTCTTAAGCATGGCATTCAATGGTTGCATAATTTCTGCAAACCCTATAATAAACTTCCTGACAAAGTTAATCTTACCAAAAAAGGACTTTAGTTCTTTCTCACTGTTTGGTAATTGCAATTTCTTTATTCCTTCTATTCTATCAGGATCAATGGATATCCCATTTTCAGAAATGACATGCCCTAATAATTTTCCTTCAATTACACCAAATGAACATTTCTTTGGGTTAAGAGAAATCCCATACCTTTCACACCTTTTAAATACTCTTCTAAAATCTTCAGCGTGAGTGGATACATCTTTGCAATAAATAGTTAAATCATCCATATAAATAACAATGCATTTACCTAATAATCCATGAAATGCAATGTCCATGGCTCGCTGAAAAGTGGCACCTGTATTGATTAGACCAAAAGGCATTCTTCTATATGCATAATTACCCCATTTGCAAGTAAAAGTGGTTTTCAACCTATCTTCTTTATCAACTAAGACTTGGTTATATCCTGAGAATCCGTCTAAGAAAGACATCATCTTAGCTCCATTCACTACCTGCAGTACTTCATCTATTGGAGGAGAGGGATAATTATCTTTTTCAGAGGCTTTGTTCAAATTTCTAAAGTCTACACATAACCTAATATCTGCACTTTTCTTTCTCACAGGTACTAAATTAGCTACCCAGGTTGAATGTCTGATGGGGAAGATTATCTTAGAAGACAACAATTTTTTTACTTCTTCAAAGATTAAAGGCTCTAAAATAGCATTCACAGGCCTTTGTTTCTGGCTAAATGGTTTAACATCTGGTTTCAAGGGTATTACATGAGTTATGATGGACGTATCATATGTCTTCAAATCTTGATATGTCCATGCTATGACATGTTTGTACTCTTTCAGAACATCCACAATTTCTTTTCTTAACTCTTCAAATGAAAGCCTTTCCAATTAGTACATTATGTGGACTCTACTTTGTTCCAAGGTTATATGGATCACATTTACCTCCCTCAGTTTTGGAAAAATCCTTATGTCTTACTACCCCATCAAAGTCAAAAATCTGTTCTAACTCAATTACCCCATTCGGTAAGAATTTCTTTTCAAGTTGATAATGTCTTCTTCATCTCAAGACACATCAGGCCTTTCTTGTTCATCAATAATTTGAGCCTCAAACACCTCATTACAAGTTAGAAAATCCACAATTTGTTGATCTCCAAGGTTCAAATACCTGAAAATGAGTAACATTATCTGGTAAACTCGAAACATTTACTAATTCAATAGCAAATCATTTTAAACCCAACAATGTTAAGGGTTCCAAAGTGCTAGCAGCAATTGCCAGTGCATCTGGTCTATGATTCAACTCTCTAGGGATATGTTCTATGTTCAAAGCATCAAATCAATCTATCAAATCCCACACCCTATGCCTATAACAAACCATCTTCTTATAATTGCATGCATACAACTTTCTTACTTCACTGACCACTAACTCAGAGTATGAAAACACTCTGATCATTTTCACCTTTTTCTTGATAGCCATAATGAGTCCATAAATCAAAGCTTCATATCCTGCAACATTGTTAGTACAAGAAAATTGTAGCCTATATGCTGCTAAATATGACTTACCATTAGGATCTATAAGTTTTATACCTGCACCTACACCTTGTTTTGATTTAGATCCATCACATTTCAGTGTCCACATGCCATCTTTATTCTTTTGACCCTTTGCTTTGGCATGTTTTGCTTTTCGTATCACATGTGAGGTACTATCTTGTTTCTTCATAGGCAATTCACTTTGACCTACTTGCATATTTATACTTTCAATTTGTAAATCAGAATGATAGGCACTCTTGTCTTTTGTTTCTTCTTCTAAATCTAGAATCAAAACATCCATGTTGTTCTGAAAGTATCTCTCTGGTTAATTGGGATTACCTTTTCCTTCTTGTAGTTCCATCCCTTTTGTGCATTTTATGTATTGATATTCTATAATGTCTCTACACATTCTACAATTCTCTTCAGAATGAGGCTTATTATGGACTCTACACACACCTTTACATAACTTGCACTAAACCAAAATATTTTGTTCAATGCACCTTTCCATTTCTTGTCTAATGACCTAACCAAAACTATTTATTGCATTGTCTTCTTCATCAGAAGAATTTTCTTCAGACTCAATGAACAATACTGTTTCTATACTGACATGCTTTTTTCTAAAATTCAACATCAGGATTTCTTCAATTTGTACTCCCTTGTTAGTGACTCTATAAATACCTAGTTCAATAGAAGCATATAATATCTCATTAGTCTTGTTGTATTTTGTAATCATGTGTTTCATCCTGGGTTTAGCTTCTATCCTGATTTGATTTGGAACACCTCTCCAAGGTAACCACATATGTGAAAAATCAGTGGCCATATATCCATTCAATATTTTGGACCAGTCTCTACTCAACAACATCCCATATTTATCAAGTATATATACTATCTAAATGCCAATAAACTGACTCACCCTAGGATCTAAGGCTAGCTGCATTTGAATATGCATCAGTTCTCCTATCACATTAACCTCAATTTTATCGAATTGTGTAACAACTTTGGTAGATTTAGTAGGAGTCAGCCCTAAAGTTTTGCATATTCCTAAAGGCATTACATTAGCTGATGCACCAGAATCTACCATGCAATTATGTATGTTCTTTCCATACATCCTAATGGTAAGCAAGAAAGGAGGGGCTTCTCTCTTATATGCATACATTGCCACATTAGTGTTGGAAGGCTATTCAGTTTTCTTAATCTTATCTTTAGGTTGTGGATCCTTACTAAGAACATTCATATCAGTAGAAACCTCACCTGTCATAGATGTATCCAATGATTTTATGAAAGCACTTCTGACCCCTGGACTTTTCAATAATTCACATAAAGGTATATTAACCTTGATTTTCTTTATCTCTTCTGACAAGTAACTAATCAACCTCATTGTTTCTACTGTCTCTGTTTTACTTGTTTGGACCTTTTGTGCTATTGCTCCATTATTCATATGATGATTAACCTTCAGTATAGTAGGATTATTACTAGCATTCTGATCTAGAAGAGTATTGAAATTATTAGGAGTGGAAGTAGTGAAAGGACCTCCTAGCCTAATGCTATTTCTCAAATTGTAGGTGTGATTTTTGTTTGATTGTTGAAAAGCCTGTACCTCTTCTGTTTCATATAACACTTTATTTTTAGTTTCAAAGGGAAACTGAAATGCATTTAGTACTAAGGCTAATTCAAGATATAGGTTCTCACAAAAATAAGGTTCATCTTCTAACAATTGGACTTTGATGCAGGAGCATCTTAACTCATGATTTTTGGCTTTATTTTTTTTTAACATTTTTGGCTTGTTGGTGAATAAAGCAGGTTATTTGTTGCAGTTTTGGTGTGTGGCCTCTGTCATGATTGATGTCCTCATTATTTTTTGCCACATATTCTAAACTTGCTATTCCTGTTCTAAGGTCATAGCTTCCTTTTTTTATCTTCAGTTACAAATCTTTAATGCCACAAATTGTGCTATTGTGGATGTCTCCTAGCTGGCGATATTATCTTTATTATGGGTAGCTTGACTACATTTAGAAACATCAAATTTATTTCCTCTACTTGTCCATTTCTTGCCAGCGATAGCTCTTCATTTTTTTTCTATTTCCGATCACTATGGAGACTTCATTATAATCTTGGTGGAGATAGTGGTTTGGATCATTGGCCTTCTTATTCCTCTTTGGGCGACGGTTTTCTATGCATAATGGGAGATAGTTATCCTGTGTGGTGGCTATTGTAGAATGTGTGTGGGCAGACTTTATGGTGGTAGACGTTGGTTATATTGTGGCAGTTTGGGGCAGAATCGGGGGAGCTGAAAGAAAAAGAAAAAAAATGTGAGCTAGGAAGGCTGGTGGGAGTTGGCCGAATATCTGAGAGAGGCCGTCTCTAGGTTATTGGAGACTGGAGATCTTTGTTTGGGGGATTGTTATTTTGATTTTGCTCTTTAGAGGCCATTTATATAAGGCCAATAGTGATTTGTAATGAACAATTATATTCAGCAATAAGAATCTCTTTTATTTTATTCTTCTTGTCACTCTAGTGGAAGGTCCTGTCATTTTTTTCTTTTTTCTATATTGTTCTTTGGGTTTGATTTCGGTTTTGATTTGTGCGGACTGGCAAAGCTAGTGCCATCAATTGGTATTAGAGCAGGTTGAGATTCGGCTTTGGGAGTGGTTAATATGCCTCCAAGAATGAGGGGCAGAGGCCGAGGTGGAGGTCGAAGAGACCATGGTGAGCCTAACCTGATGCAGAATCTAATTGCAAGGTTGGATGCTCTTGAGAGGGCACATAGGAGAGGAAACCCCAATATTGAAGATGTCAGTGATGCAGAAGAAGAACCCTAGGGACAAGAAAATGTAGAAGGTTAAGCAGACCCAGATGATGAATTTGGTGAGAGGCTGATAAGATTAGTCATGAACTTGGGTTCCAAACCCAAGATAGATGTACCAACATATCCTGGAAGTCTTAATGGCGAAGAATTAATTGACTGGATAAATGACTTGGACAAATATTTTGAGTATGAGAATGTAGCTGAGGAGAAAAGAGTAAAATTTGCATGCACAAGATTGAAAGGTCATGTTGCCATGTGGTGGGACTTTGTCCAGACTGAAAGAAGAAAGAGAAATAAGGAGAAGATTAACTCATGGGATAGAATGGTGGCCAAGTTGAAGGCTAAATATTTGCCTAGTGACTATCAGGATAATCTCTTCAAGAGATTACAAAATTTGAAGCAAAAGGAGATGTCAGTAAAAGATTACACAAAGGAGTTTCACAAGCTCATCATCAGATCTGGGCATGCTGAAGAAGATGTGGAGAAGATAGCCCATTATGTGAATGGTTTAAAATACAATCTACAAGATGAGATGAGTCTTTTGTCCCCTAGAAGCCTAGAAGAGGCTTACCAACTTGCCTTCAAGGCAGAAGAGAAGCTGCAAAGGAAGCAGAATCAGCAAGAAAGGAAGAGAAGAAGAAGTTTTAGAGGAAGGGGACAACAATTTGGTAGAGGACAACAACATCATCAAAGTGAAGAGGCTAGAAGTTCTAGTGGGACAGCCCATAATGATAGAGGTGGATTTCAAAATAGAGGAGGAAGATCTTATGGAAGAGGTGGATCACAAGGAAGAGGAAGAGGATTTGCTAGAAAATGTTACGAGTGCAATCAAATTGGACACAAGAGTTGGGACTGTACTGAATCTTCACAAGGAGAACACTCCAAATTTGAAAGAAGCAATCAAGTTATTCAAGTAGATCAAGAAAGTGTAGGATCTCCAATTCATCACAAGGATGGAGCAGAATCAGAAGAATCCTTGATGCTTAAGAGAAAATTGTTAAAGCCACAAAAGGAAAGTTAAGAGCCAATTCAAAGGAGAGCATTGTTCAGAACAAAGTGTAAGTCACATGGTAAATGTTGTAATCTCATTATAGATAGTGGTAGTATTGACAATATTGTTTCAAATGAAATGGTAGAAAAGCTGAATCTTAAAAGGATTAAACACCCAACTCCATATAAGGTAACTTGGTTCCAAAAAGGCCATCAAATATTGGTGAGTGAGCAGGCCTATGTTGATTTTCAGATTGGTAGTTATAAGGATTGTGTTTTATGTGATATAATGCCTATGGATGTGTGCCATGTTTTGCTTGGAAGACTGTGGCAATTTGACAGAAACTCAGTCCATGATGGAAAGGAGAATACATATACCATTACAAAGGATGGAGTAAAGCATACCTTGTTGCCCATAAAGGAGAAAGAAGAGGACAACAGTAGTAGTAGTTAGGTAATGATGGTAAGTGGTAAAGAATTTTTGAAAGATTTGAAGAATGAAGAAATTGGTTTTGCTTTGGTTCCTAAACCACAATGTGTAATGACTTCTACAAAGTTGGATGATTTGCCTCTTGAGATACAAGATATGTTGAAGGAGAATATGGATATTGTTGCTAATGATTTACTAATGAGTTGCCTCCTATTAGAAGCATAAGTCATCATATGGATTTGATTCCAGGAGCTAGCCTTCCAAATAAGGCTGCATATAGATTAACACCTACGGAGAATGAAGAGATAAGAAAGCAAGTGACTAAACTTTTGGAGAAAGGTTTGATAAGAGAAAGTCTAAGCCCATGTGTTGTGCCTGCAGTATTGGTACCAAAGAAAGGAGGAGAATGGCGTATGTGTACTGATTCAAGGGCCATAAATAAAATCACAATAAGATATAGATTCCCCATCCCTAGGATTGAAGACTTAATGGATTGTTTGAGTGGGTCTATGTATTTTTCTAAAATAGATTTGAAGAGTGGTTACCACCAAATTAGAATTAGACCAGGGGATGAGTGGAAAACTACTTTTAAAACTAGTGATGGGTTGTATGAATGGATGGTTATGCCTTTTGGGTTGTCTAATGCTCCTAGTACTTTTATGCATTTAACGAATGAAGTGTTGAAACCATTTATTGGTAAATTTGTGGTTGTGTATATGGATGACATTTTGGTGTTTAGAAGATCAAAGGAGGAGCATCTTGATCATTTGAGGTAGGTGATGAAGAGACTACAAGAAGAGAAGTTGCAGATTAATTTGAAGAAGTGTTTGTTTTTGCAAATTGAACTTGTTTATTTGGGTTTTGTGGTGTCAAAGGATGGATTGAAGATGGATATGGAAAAGGTTCAGGCTATACTTGATTGGCCATCACCAAAGAGTATCATAGAGGTAAGAAGTTTTCATGGTCTATCTAGTTTTTACAGAAAGTTTATAAGAAATTTCAGTCATGTTGTAGCACCTATTTTGGAGACAATTAAGGGAAGCAAAAGACCATTTGTGTGGACTAAAGAGGCTGAAGAAAATTTCAGATTTCTAAAAAAGAAGGTGAGTGAACAGCCCATACTTGCTTTGCCAGATTTTGATAAAGTGTTTCAAGTAGAATGTGATGCTAGTGGTTTGGCTATAGGGGCAGTTTTGAGTTAAGAGGGAAAACCAGTTGCTTATTTTAGTGAGAAATTGAATGACGCAAAGAGGAAGTATTCGTCTTATGATTTGGAATTTTATGCTTTGGTTCAATCCCTCAAGAAAAGGAGACATTATCTTTTACCCAAAGAGTTCATTGTGTACACTGATAATCATGCTTTGTAGTTTATTAATAGCCAGCACAAGTTGAATCAGAGGCATGCTAAATGGGTTGAGTATATTCAGAGTTTTAATTTTGTTTTGAAGCATAAAAGTGGTCAAATGAATAAAGTTGCTGATGCTTTAAGTAGGAAGAATTTGTTATTATGTGAGATAAAGACTAACAGTGTGGGATTTGAAAGTTTGAAAGAATTGTATGTAGAAGATGTAGATTTTGGTGAAGCACTTGTAGCTTGCCATGATCCTGTTTGCAGGAATAAAGAGCCATGGAATGATTATATGATACAAGAAGGTTTATTGTTTAAAGAAAATAAGTTGTGTATTCCTCAAGGCTCCATGAGAGACAATCTGTTGAAGGAAAAACATAGTGGCAGTCTGGCTGGTCACTTTGGATAGGATAAGACTTTTCAGCAGTTGAGTACACATTATTATTGGCCAAGGATGAAGGCAGATGTGAGAAGATATGTGGAGAGATGCAGATTTTGTCAACATGCTAAAGGAAGAAGTCAAAATGCTGGTTTATATCAGCCATTGCGAATTCCAACCAAGCCTTGGGATTCTGTGAGTATGGACTTTGTTTTGGGTTTACCCCGCACTCAAAGGGGTAATGATTCAATCTTTGTTGTTGTTGATAGATTTTAAAAAATGGTTCATTTTATACCATGTAAGAAGACTAGTGATGCAACTAACATTGCAAATTTGTTCTTTAAAGAAGTTGTAAGGTTGCATGGGATTCCAAGAAGTATTGTTTTTGATAGGTATACAAAGTTTGTGGGTCATTTCTGGAGGACTCTATGGAAGAAGTTGGGCACAAATCTGAGTTTTAGTTTAGCATATCATCCTCAAACAGATGGACAGACCGAGGTTGTCAATAGAAGCCTTGGAAATTTGTTGAGATGTCTTGTTGGTAAGTCAACCAGAAGTTGGGATCTTATGTTAGCACAAGCAGAATTTTCTTATAATGATTCCCCAAATAAAAGCATAGGTTTCAGTCCTTTTTATGTGGTGTATGGTATGCATCCGAGAGGTGTGTTTGAGCTTCGTGATCTTGCCGTAATGGAGAAGAGAAGTGCATATGGGGAAGAGTTTGCTCAAGTCATTCATGACATTCAAGAGAAGGTGAAAAATAACATTAAGGTTAGTAATTTGCAGTATAAGAGACATGCTGATTTGAAGAAGAGAGAGCTACAATTTCAAATTGGAGACCTTATTTTGGCACATCTTCGAAAGGAAAAATTTCCTATAGGGACATATAATAAACTACAGATGAAAAAGATAGGTCCTTGCAAAATACTAAGGAAGTTCTCAGCCAATGCTTATGAGATATCACTGCCTAAAGAATTGAATATATCTCCTATTTTCAATGTTGCAGATTTATATCCATACAAGGGAGACACAGAAGTTGAAGAAATTGAAACAGCTAATTCATTTCAAGAAGTACAAGTTGGGATAGCCAATGTTCCACAACAAATAGAATGCATTCTTGATCAAGAAGTGCTGAAGAAGACCCATAAGAAAGAATATTATAAGTATCTTGTCAAATGGTGTAATCATCCTATGGAAGATGCATCATGGCTTACTGAGGAAGAAATTAGAAAGTTGGGTCATTCAGTGGAAGACCTCATGAGCAGGAGCTCATGATCTTTTTCAGCCTGGGAGTTTGATGCAGGAGCATCTTAACTCATGATTTTTGGCTTTATTTTTTTTAACATTTTTGGCTTGTTGGTGAATAAAGCAGGTTATTTGCTGCAGTTTTGGTGTGTGGCCTCTGTCATGATTGATGTCCTCATTATTTTCTGCCACATATTCTAAACTTGCTATTCTTGTTTTAAGGTCGTAGCTTCCTTTTTTATCTTCAGTTACAAATCTTTAATGCCACAAATTTTGCTATTGTGGATGTCTCCTAGCTGGTGATATTATCTTTATTATGGGTAGCTTGACTACAATTAGAAACATCAAATTTATTTCCTCTACTTGTCCGTTTCTTGCCAGCGATAGCTCTTCATTTTTTTTCTATTTCTGATCACTATGGAGACTTCATTATAATCTTGGTGGAGATAGTGGTTTGGATCGCTGGCCTTCTTATTCCTCTTTGGGTGACAGTTTTTTGTGCATAATGGGAGACAGTTATCCTGTGTGGTGGCTGTTGTAGAATGTGTGTGGGTAGACTTTATGGTGGCAGACGTTGGTTATATTGTGGCAGTTTGGGGTAGAATCAGGGGAGCTGAAAGAAAAAGAAAAAAAATGTGAGGCAGGAAGGCTGGTGGGAGTTGGCCGAATATCTAAGAGAGGTCATCTCTAGGTTATTGGAGACCGGAGATCTTTGTTTGGGGGATTGTTATTTTGATTTTGCTCTTTAGAGGCTGTTTATATAAGGCCAATAGTGATTTGTAATGAACAATTATATTCAACAATAAGAATCTCCTTTATTTTATTCTTCCTATCACTCTAGTGGAAGCTCCTATCATTTTTTTCTTTTGTCTGTATTGTTCTTTGGGTTTGATTTTAGTTTTGATTTGTGCAGACTGGCAAAGCTAGTGCCATCAGACTTCTTCCTCCCTAGTTGCAAAGGTACAAGTCTTTAAGACTAAAGTAAACTCATATCTTGAGGGCACTATTTCATTACCTTTGGGAATGAGAAACTTAGAAGTGGGAGCCTGTACATCTACATTGAAAATATTGGCTGCTAGATGAAATTGAGGACAATCTAATTCAGCATGGGCACTGGTATTATGAATTTTGCACCAATTCTTCAATGCTATGTTAGCCATTTGAATTCTAGTTGTTTGTTTTGTATCCTGATTATCCAAGTTCTCAAATGGAGAAGCTAGAGTGCCATTATTTGGCCCTGTATTCCATGTCTTAGGTGGCCTTGGTTGATTCTGATTTCTATTGTTATTACCCCATTATGTACAACAAGCCCTCTATTTTGTGTTGCTTGTCCTTGATTATGATTTTGACTTTGACTATAATTCTAACCCTGATTAGAACCCTGACCTTGGTTATAATTCTAGTTATGATTTTGGTTGTGGTTCTAACTGTATCCTTGATTATTTCTACCATAGAAATTTTCATTTCTTAGTTGTGTCATTTCAGTAGTCAATCTTATCAAGTGTGTAGTAATTTCTTTGATTTCTTCCCTATCCTCTTGTGCCTTTGCCACAAATGTATCCTGAGGGGGCTAAAAGAAAGATGGACCATTACTCTGATTATTATTGGTAGTATTACCAGTATAAGGGACTATAGCCTAGATTGGGGCGGGATTATACACAGGTGTGTATGTAGGAACTCGATTTAGTAATGGAGTATTATGTGTAGGAACTCCATTCCAAGGTTGTGCTTGACTTTGCATCCTAGGATTTCCTCCATTAAGAAATGGATTATAAGTTTTTTGTCTCATCTCCTGGTTTACTGAGGTTGCTTCCTTATAGGCTTTGGATATTGTATCTATATCAAGTTTTCTTTTGATAAACATAGCAGTCAATGGATCTAAGTAAACATAATACATGGCTAATAATGCATCTATAGTTACTATGTAGGGAGCTACTAACCTGGAATCAGCCTTTTGAAACCTATCATTAAAATTTTCAATCAGCTCTCCATCACCTCTTTTAATTGCAGCCAATTTATGATATAAGGTGGAAGGATCTATTGGTCCTCTAAACCTAAACAAAAATGTTTCCTCCATAAGTGCCCAAGAGGAAATATAACCATTGGGAAAGTTCACATACTAGTTAGAAGCATGCTCATTCAAGGTGTAAGGAAACAACCTTCACACAACATCTTCATATTCTAACCTAGCTCTAAAGCATGTCTCCTTGAATATCCTAATGTGATCTTCTAGATCATGATGCAACTGATATTTAGGACATATCTTTTTAGGATTCTTTCGCATCTCATGATAATTAGGGAATGTTATAGGAGAATTGACATTAAAATAAGCCATTGCAGGTACCTGTGCTTGACCTGGACCTTGGGGAATACTAGGATTTCTAGGAGGACTAGGATTTCTAGGAGGACTAGGACCTCTAGGAGGACTCGAACCAAGATTTAAAGATCTAAATGAAGAACTGTTAGGACTCACAATGTTATGGATGTTAAAAGGTGATCCAGGAGGCATTCCAGATGAACCTCCTATGTGTGATATTCTAGGATTCCAAATCAAAGGACCTTTACTTTGCCTTTTATTAGGTAACTGCACAAATAAATCTTCTGAACTAGATCTAGACCTGGTCACCCTGCTACTATTCTTAGCCAGCTTTCCTCAAAACAAACCTTAACTCCAACTGGCCCTCTTAGCACCAAAAACTGTTGATGATTGTTTTTACACATTCATAACAAAAGTTAAAATTCACAAAATGAACCTAACTATCTTGAAAGATATGAAGAAATCAATTAAGATTACTTAATCCCAAGTTTCTGTATGGTCAGGTCTTGACCTTGTGGACAATTCAGTAGGTTGATGTGAAGCTGTAATATGCAAGGGGCCTTACTTGATTTAAGGTGATTTATGACTCACTGGACTCAAATTATGCAAAATATCACAAATATCAACATTTTATTCATTTTCTTTTGCATAAGTTTGCTATTGTATCACAAAGCTTTATATGATTTATATCAACACAAGCTTTTCTTTTCAAATATTATGAAAATTGTCAAATATTAACTCAATTGTTCATGTTTCCTTCAAATATCAGACAATCTCCTTTAAATTTATGCGTTTAAGCTAAGTATTTCAAATGTTTGGGAAAAGTTAGAGAAATTTAAATTGAACTTCATTCTACTACAGGATCTAAATGCTCTGTTATTCACATTGTAAGCAGTATAGCAAATTTGATTAAATCAATAGACTAAACCTTTAAATGTAATCCCTGAGTATTTTTGTGAACCTATATTCAAGATTGCAAGCTTTTGAAGAGATAATATTTCAAATACAAATAAGAGCTAGAAAACACTCTATAGTAGACACAGAATTCCAGATGTATTTGTATTCAAAACATATAGTCACATATGATTTACAATGTATGAATGACTTGTTGCTTCATTAATCAGCTTACAAAAAACTTACAAAACATTCTACAGATACAGTAAGGAAGCTAGATGCTCCACGCATTCCTTAGTGCAGACACAGGTGACCTCCTCTAAACTAAAATGTTCTTCTAATCAAAATATTCAAACAACTACAATTGCCAGCTATTCTCTCAAAATCGTTGTGTAATTAATGTACAAGTAGCAAAGTTCCTTATATAGATTTTGAAACTTCTCGTGGCTACAGCTACAAACTTAATCTACGATTGAGATCCTTCTATTATTGATCAATGGTGCATATTCATCTCCAACCGTCTATCAAAATATCTAAATGGCATCTTTTCCTTCTCAAAGGATGCTATTGGAATATTTTCCAAAAAATAAGATTCCCTTTCTCTTTGACTTCTGCTTGCTGATATTCCTTACTTGACTTTTTTCAAAACCGCTACCTCCTTTGTCTTTTCATTCCTTTAAATATGTTTTGAAATTATTGATCACACCTTCTATAGAAGTGTGGTCTCCTCTTGGACTCTTTGCCCATATATATTCCTGTAGTGCAACTCCTTTTAATTTCTTTTCTCTATTCTCTGATCCTTCACTCCTTTTTGTGTACTTCCTAATTTAGCACTATCTTCCATTAATGAATCCATCATCTGTTTTCTCACATATGCTTCAGGATTTTCTATGCATGGTGTAAAAATGGCATTAGACTCTGTTAAGGCCCTTCCCAATTCGTATGCTGGTATATCCATGCATTCATACTTTAAGAGTCTTTCTATTATCTTCTTGTGCATTCTAATCATTTCGTCTATTTTTTCTTCTAAATCATGAGCAACTGTTATACACTTTCTAAGATTATCTTCCTCAAATTTAAGTTCTAACCTTTCTTGTGGCAGTTGACTTGCCAGTGAAGGGGTAATAACTCCTTCATTGATTAACTCCTCTACTCTTTCTACTATTTCTATCAACTGTGTTAGTTCAGATGTGCATTCTTCTCTTCTAAATTGACAATTATGCACAAGTATATTACATTTGTTCTTTTATCTCACAACCATATCCCAACTTTTCACTACTTGTTTTATTCTCTGCTCACCTTCTTGTATAAAATCCTTGAACCATTCGTCGAAAATATTACCCTTAAGCCTTTTATTTTCCATGTCCCTTATTTCTTCTTTGGACTCAATTGCTATGTCACTAGGCAGTTTTGGGATTATTGTATTGGGATCAAATATCCCATTAATAAATTGTTGTAATTGGACAATATGTCCCTTCAAATACTCCTACTTGTCTTTGTCTTTTCTCAGTATCTCTACTGTCATGTGGTGCATATCCTCCCACTCAGTGATGTGTTGTTCTCGTGTAGTATGCCCAAGGTCAAAATTTAGTATCTTATACTCCTCTAAGGTTACTTCACCTTTTGCTTTTTCTTTCTGTGGTATAGCTAGGTTTAGCATTCTAGATCAGTCTGGACCTCTCTATATGGTTGACATTGTTCTGGCCTTTTTATTTCTTTCCTTGGTGTGGTATCACCTAACAAACTCTTAATGTCAATTGGTACAAACTATACCTCTTTCTTTTCCTTCCTTATCTCCTCTCCTAACCATGCAAGAATTTCTTTGGTGCCCTCTGTAGTTTTAACTTCATCAATCACTTCTTTAGGAGGCCTTTCTGTTTCTACTTCTCCCTATTGCTGCTCTCCCTATTGTTGTTGAGGTGGCTCCTATTGTTGTTGAGGTGGAGATTGCTATTGAGGTGCTTGTTCTTGCATCATGGGATCATTTTGTTGTTTGGATTCAACCTCATTTTCCTCTTCTTCAATTTCTGTGTCCCCTCCAGCCTCATCCTCTTCTTCAGGACCTTCTCCTTTTGATGTTTATTTTTCCTGATCTTCCTCTTCTTTGTATGTTTGTTCTACATTTATCTTGTTTATATCTTCTACTAGTTCTTCAGTTTTACCCTTTTCAACATTTTCTATTTGTTCTTCCTCTTCACGCCTTTTGGTTACATCTTCTATTTTATCTGTATCCTTTGTCTATACCTATTTTGTATGTACAGGTGAACCTACCTTTTTATCATCTTCCTTTACTTCTTTTTCTTGTTCATGCATGTTTTCTATGTTCTTCTCTTCTTCGCTTTGTTCATCATACATATTCAAAATATTCAAGGCATCTACACCTGAAATGCTCGTTCCTATTTCCTCTTCTTCTTGAGCCTGCTTTTCTATAATTATCTCCTCAGGTGTACCTTCTTTCTTAGCTTCTTCAATCTTATGTGCCTCCTCTTGCACATCTTTAATGATTTTTGGAGTGACTAGGATATTAAATGGATAGACTGCTCCTGCTTCTTCCTATAAACTTTCTTCTTCATGCTCTGGGCCTTGTTCAATTTCCATTTCGGTCTGAGTGCCTATTTCTTCTTCCTCACTTAGGAGTTCACTAGATTCTTCTTCTATTTCAATTTCCTTTCCAGCATACATTCCCTTTTCTTCACTTTCACTAGTATCACTCCCAATGTGGACAGTTTCAATATTTTGTTTGGCCTTATGTACTTGTGACTCTTATAGCATTTCCCCAGCCAACTCTGTTTTCACTTGAACATATGTTTGTCTTTTGTCTAATGAAGTGGAGGCACTAGGTATATTACTTAACTTTTCACCTACTTGTTGTTCTCCTATTACCTCACTTGTTTTAGAAGGCTCCCTTTTGATAAACTTATTGGGATTGCCCTTCTAACTTGCTGCCTTGTTACTTCCTTCAAAGTCTATGCTTCCCCTGCACTAACCTCATGACTTAGTGACTTTGAATCTACAAAAGTATTTGATGGCACTACTACTGTTATTCCCAATGCATAGGGATCCATTAAAGTAGCATTCTTATCTTTTTCAACAATCTGGGCCTCTACAACCTTTCTTTTCTTCTCATAAAAGCATTGGAGTTCCTCACTAGGATCTCTTACTCTTTTTCTCGCTTTCTTCGGATAGGTGATTTCTTTTCCTTCATCTTTGATTTCCTCAATTATGTCTTTTAACCATGTCTTTGAAAAGAAAACAATTGGTTTGGACAATATGTCAAAAGATGTGTTCCAAGGTTGTGACTAATCAGGCTCTATAATAGGAGCCAGTCTGGCCTCTGTATAACTATGATGCATTAGTTTATCATCCTCTTGAACTTCTGGGGGAACATATATGTCACCTATGGACCTCATTTGCTCAATTGTTAATCTTTTATGGGCTCTGTTCCTCACTTCCTTATCATTTTTGCAATTGGCCCAAAAATCTTTAATATGTATCCGATGCTTATACCTTTTATGAACATAATTCTAGATCCAATGGAAAGGATCAAATCTCCTAACTAAATCAAATTCCTCAAAGCCATAATATCTTAATTCTTGCTCTGAATATCCTGCAACCTTTTCACTAAAAAAAAAGTATCTGCTAATAGCCCAAGGCAACTTCAGATTTCCTCTATTGAACTTCCTCTTATACATTTTAAAGGCATTCAATTTCTACCTTGAAAATTCCAAAACATTAAATTTATCAGAAGGATACTGAGGCAGCATAAAGGGTTTTCCTTCAAATCCTTCAGTCCTGATATAAGTAAAATGTTCAAATTGAATGAACCAAGAACTATGCAATCTAATTGCATCCTCTACATTTTTAGACAATCTTTTATCAGGTTCCTCTCTCAAAATTCTCATCATGTAAGTATAAAACACATCATTGAATAAACCAAACTTCTTCAATGCATTTTCCTCTTGTAGGACAGGATAGTGTTCATATACTAACTTTTGACCAGGACCATTCCCTAGGGTTCCTACCCTTTCTATTCCATGTATGAAGGGTCTAATCTCTGCTGCACATGAATATAACAACTATGAAGATAGATAGAAGGGCATCATCTTTTGTTTTCTCAGCATGGTCTGTTTCCATATAGTTGTACTTATTGCTTTGGCCCAGTAGATTTGTCCTTTCTCTTTCCCTCCTCTCATGAATTCAATAATAGTAAACATCCATGGCTCACATTTGGTGCCATCTCTCAGTCCTACCAATCTACTCAGTATTGTGATCATCAAATGGATTTCTTCCTTGAAGTATATTCTCATCAAGTTCTTGTGCACTTTGGCTACAGCCTTGGGTTTATTTTCTGGTTTATACCAATTGTAGAATATCTTTTCTCTACAATTTCTCTCATTTGTATGAAAATCCTCTTTATATTGATCTATATCAATAGCTCTCATTTTCTCATTGATTTCGAAT
Organism: Cunninghamia lanceolata; assembly: GCA_027924645.1. NCBI lineage: Eukaryota > Viridiplantae > Streptophyta > Pinopsida > Cupressales > Cupressaceae > Cunninghamia > Cunninghamia lanceolata. The sequence continues at coordinate 13,944,125 of BSBN01000112.1, read as the reverse complement.
CTAAATGTCCTCACAATCCCCTCCATGGTGAAATCAACAATAAGTCTGTCATACAACATAATCTTCCTGGTAGCTGGATCATATAGAGTTACACAATCTAAACACAAATGTTTGGCCTCCATAGCCAATGGAAAACCCGTAGCCCTGTACAATCCACTCTCCCATATACATTTCATATCCGGTGAAGCATCTGTAGCAGTGATTTTTTGTAAAACATCATCTACATCATAATTTCCAATGTTTGTATCCATTCCCACTCCACTCGTACTGATTAGGGATGGATAACCTCTGTGCAAGGGTAATTCCTCTTTTTCTATCTCCTTTTGTGGTTTCCTTTCCTTTTTCACCTCGCCCCCTGTATTTACCTTTTTCTACTTCGAGGCCATCCTATAGAAAATGCATCTTTTAACTTTCCATTTTACCTTTTACCTAGGGTTTTATTATGAATTTCCCTTTTTTTACCATTTTAACCCCACCTAGTTTGTCCTTTCTATTTTTAACTTTTAAATTTGTTAATCCCTACCCAATTAATTAACATTTAAAACAAGGATTTAACAAATGCCTACGTTTTATATTGAAATTACTGAAATTAACATGTACATTTTACCAACTGAAATGTAACGGTGTTTTGAGATAAATACCTATATTTTCTTTGACTACTTGACTTCAGTTGTTGACTTACTTTTATCGTTTTACTTTCATCCATCTACTGTAATTCCTTCACTCTGATGAGTTATGTTCAAATCACTATAACAATTCTTTCTTCTACAATTTTAACTCTTAACAATGTATATCTGAAAGCAAAATATGTCAAATTTACCCTAACTCTCGTTGAATTTTACTCTTTTTGAGTGTTAGATCAGCATTAATTACAGCAATTAATGTGCCAAAACTTTGGCCTTCTATTTCAGTGTTTGCATTTTTTAAACTTTTTTACCGTTAGTTTAATTTTAGCATACATTGTTACATTTCTTTGTATTTTTCTTTGTATGTTATCTTTGTATCTTATCTATGTATCTTTTAACATACAAGCATTCATGCAAAAAGTTAAACTAAAGTTCCTTCCCTTTTCTCTTTTTCCGTACATGTATCTTTGCTTTATATATCGCCTTTTGTATGTTATCTTGTATAAGCGCATATACAAACATCCTATGCAAACCCTCTCTTTACCTTTTATCTCCCACGATGCATTTTATTTCTTTGTATCTAAAATATGTGTATCATAAACATAAAAGTGCTCCAAACATACAAAGACTTTTCTATATCGAACTTCTTTTTCACATTTGGCTTGTATCTCCTATTTACATCTTTTAACTTGTACATCGGCTTGTACATCAAAGATATACATTGTTATTATACAAGCCCAATATGCAAGTAGTGGGGCCCACTTTAGTTTTCACTAGTATCTCCGTGATACAACAACACTTGTATCAAACCTTAGATACAAGTCTAGATACATACAAACATTTAAGTATCTTCTATTCGGAATTCTCATTTTTATAAACCACAATTTACTTACTTTTTAGCTCCACGATGTATATAAAGTGAAATGTATCTTTTGATATACTTTAAGGTATGATGCATCATTTATACCAAACTTTAACTTTCTTTGAGTTTCGCGTTGTATGTATACCACAATGTATGTCTCCAAAACATACATACAAAGAATGAAACATACCTCAATAAAACCTCATTTCATATTCCTTTTGGTTCCGTGATATGCATATACTGTTATATATCACCTTGTATGTTTCCTTTGCCAAACATACAAATTTAAAATACATCCTACAGACTTCACCGATTATTCATTTTAACTCTAAACTCTGTCGGGCCCAACTTGTATGTAAGGATAAAGCATTAGCGAAATGCATACAAGTATAATGATGTAATAAACTCGATGACTCCCTTATGCAACTCTTACAGCAACACAACATACAATCAACTTTGTATATGCAACATACAAACCTTCCATAGTGCATTTTACCTAAAACACACATATCTTGTAGAATATTGGAAATTTTAAAATGGTTCAAAAAGAAACCCTCACTCATTTTTAACAAGGAATTCACCCTTATTCTACTCTGGTACTTAATGCTATTTTTCTTTATTTTCAACAAGGTTTGTAACATTCACTTCCTTTTCCCTTTTACCACCAAGCAGACCCACACACACAAGCAAAAAGCACAGCCACAACAGGGGTCCTCATTTTGCTAAGAAGTAAAATGGGGTGTGTTGTGAACATCACAATAGACACCCCACGAACACATGGCTGATTTCAACTACCAATTTTAGAGAACCTAGGATAGGATTCCCACAATGGTAAAACCCTTGCCAAGGCATGCTTTTCTATTTTATCTTAAAGCTATAAATAGTGAAATTTCAGTAATGATAGTCTATGGGAGGGACCACCCTTCCAGATTCTTTTGAGATCATTGTTAGAGTAGATAAATACCTTATTCAGGAAGGAAAGATAGCCCCTAGACCTCCTTTGCCCATTTTCCTTAAAATACAACCATCAGTGCCTATGGTAGTGCCTCCTTTAGCTATTATCCCACCTATTCTAGTAATAGGTTATCAAACAACCCAACAAACTACTGTCCCAGTTCAAACCCAAAGTACCCCAGGGTTGGATGATACATTGAGGACAATAACAAATAAGCTAGTAAATATGGATAAATGCTTGCCTTAGCAAAATCAATATCAGCCTAATCAGTAAAATGCTTAATATCAACCCAATCAACAATATAGGAAACCCTTTCAGGCTGATCCCCAGGGGCAAAGAAGGAACTACAACCCTTGACCTTTTTAGGCTTATAATCCAAATACTGCTAGTACGTCAAAAGAGCTTGCTCCCACATAGAATAATCTGGTTCAAGACAATGACTGGTGTTACCCATGTCACCAACCACATAATCAAGCTGCCTACATGAATGGAGTGAGAAATCAGGCACTCATGGTTTAGAATAGCTATGGAAGTTCAGAGGGGCTTAATGGTGAAGTTTCATCTCAATATAATAAGGCTGATGTAGTCTTAATGAATTGGGAAGAATCTAATTTTTGTGGTATAAATTATTTCCAAGGTCAGAATCAACAAAGTACACCTATTTCAACCAACACAAGGTTTAAATTGAGAGTTGTAGATGTAAATCAGCAAGCTGCTATAGTACAACAACAAGCTGTAAGGGATAAAAACTAAGTTTATCCATCACAAACTGCCCCTGTACCATAGTAGAAAGTGCAAATTCTACAAAGGGACCAAATAGGACCAGTGAAAAAACAACCCAAAATGTGACAACAGTCATCACAAGGACAGATCGATGCAGTTGCAGCAAGAGGACAACATAAGATAACCCATGCTTCTTTTAATATAGTTAATCATCTTAAGAAAGTGATAGTGAGCATGTCAGTTATGGATGCTTTATGCATCCCAGGACAAAATAATTTGCTACAAGAGGCATTGGCTAAACCATCACTTTCTGAGCATTCGAATCATGAGAAGGCTAAGGTTGTACTTGCTAATAGTTCAGAAGTTAAGAGTGGACAACAAGTAGATAAGGTAAAACCACCCCCTTTCTATCTAAGTTTCATTATTGGTGATAAATTGGTTCATAACTGTATGGTAGATTTAGGGGCAAGTAGTTCAGTTATTCCCAAAAGTGTAGCTGACTCATTAGGATTGGTTTATGAGCCCCTTACAAAAGGAGTAATTTAGTTAGATGGATCTGCACTCAGTATTGTGGGGATAATAAAAATATCTGCCACTTACATTACATGCTTGTCCTAATTATGCCATTCATCAAGACATTTACATCATTGACCTTCCACCTAGTTTTGCAATCTGCCTTTCTAGGGAGTTCACAGCCAAATTGGGTGGGTTTCTTTCATCTGATTAGACTCACTTGTTCTTTAGAATGAGATATGGTACAAAAGTAACAATATAGTCTGAACCACTTGCAAAAAACCATATTGAGCCCTATGTTCTGAGCCCAATAAATGCTAATCTATACATCACCTGCAAGCAGTAGGATGAACCCATGAGCCTAGATGCCAATGCACCTATAGAAGACATAAATTTAGATGATTGGGCAGCTGAAGATCATAAAAGTGACCCTTTCCATCACACGGATGAGGTAGGATTAGCCATCTATATGATACAGGAACCTGATGCAGTGATTCCTAATCTGATTAAGGATCAAAATCAGTTAGAACAACAGGAAGATTGGCTTGGGAAGCTATACTTTGATGGATTGAGAACCAAGATGGGTGCTGGGGGAGGTAATATGTTAATTTCACCTCAAGGAGACAAGTATTATGTTTCCTTAAGGTTTACTTTCAGCTACACAAATAATGTCGCTGAGTATGAGGCCCTGATCCATGGTTTAGAATGGGCTCAGAAAAAGGATATCAAACCTGTTCAAGTTTATGGAGATTCTGAGTTGATCGTTAACTAGGTTAGGAATTCCAATGTTACTAAAAATGATCTGCTAAAAAAGTATAAGCATAGAGTGTTGGATTCAATTGAATATTTTGATGCTTTCAATCTGATTTCAGTTCCTAGGGATCAAAATAAGTATGCATACAGGTTGGTAGCCTTGGGATCTCAATTTGAGATTCCTGATCAGATTCAGAATGTTGAGGTATAGCCATATGATAAAATAGTTGTCTGACCTTCTATACCAAACAATAGTGTTTCATGGCAAGTGTTTAATAGTGATGAACAAATATTGAGTTTTTTAAGTGCAGAGGCTAAATTTGCAGCTGATAATCAGTATAAATATCAGCACCAATTTGAAGATCAGATTGTTTAGTTGAAGACCAATAAGTTGCCCAAGGGATTAGGCACATTAGAATCAGTGTTTAACACTGATGATCAGTTCATAAAAGATAAGTGCAACATGATAGTGAAGCAAGAACACTACCAGGCCATAGAAATTTTAAAGGACAAACTATTGAAACTTGGAAAGGTATGTACTATAGAAGAGCAACAGTCATTTATTCAATTATGTCAAGATTTTTCTGATGCCTTTGCATGGGAGTATACAGACTTGAGAGGTTTTGATACCAGTTTGTCCCAGCACACCATAGAGTTAGAGCCTAATGCCAAGCCTATTAGGCAAAAGAAAAGACCCCTCAATCCAAAACTTGAACACTTAATGAAGGCTGAGCTGAATAAACTGATTGAAAGCAGTATCATTTTTCCAATAAAACATATGTCTTGGGTTTCCAATCTGGTCCCAGTCAGGAAGAAGAATGGTGAAATCCGACTTTGTGTCAATTTTCATGATCTAAATCAGGCCTCATTGAAAGACCATTACCCTCTTCCTTCCATGGAACAAATACTGCAGGCTGTCTAATGCCCCACCCTAAAACCCTAGAGATAAGCTTAACTATGCATTACAAAAGGGCAATTTTTTTTTTTAAAGAAGAAATAATAATGCAAAGTAAATCATAATAATCACTTCACAAGCAAGTTAACTTTTATTCTCTAGGGTATACCAGACTGCATTACTACTTACTAACATAATCTAATTAACATCCATGTTTCAATCTAAAACCAAGTGCATCGAAGAGACAACACATATATACCTCCATCAATATAAGACATCAGATAATGGGTAAAGGCACAAAGCTGTGTCATGGTTTTATAAAGGAAATGGCCAATGCTGATCCAACTTTTAAACTTGAATCACTAAAAAGTGACATATATGTTTTGAATTTTGAAATGATGTAAACTAATAAAATATTTATTTTTTAGTATATTTTATGTTTGTATTTTTTTAAAAAAATTAAAAAATTATCTGAATATAGTTTTTAATAAATTGACACTATAATTTAGTTGCTGATAAAATGCTGAAAAATGAAGTTACATGAGACGTCAATCTTTATATAGTAAATTTTATTTTTTTTCTTCAATTTTTTTTTTGTATTTATAACTTGAAACTTTACTGCATGGATATATTTTTTTTCCAATTTTGATAAATCTATATTTTTAAATAAATAATGAAATGTGCGTGTATTAAAACGTAGTTGTTTCCATTCGACGTCAACTTTCATATTAACTATTTATCTAAAATAGAAAAAAAATTATACCATATTGATATAGATTCTTTTATCTAGTGCATCATATTTTTTTCAATTTTTTTAATAAGTTTTACTATTTTTCCTTGACATGGTAATTGACCTAATGTTTTGTACTGATAACCTACTTTTAGTAAAAATAGAAAGGAAAATATAAACAATAATTAACCTATTAAAATTATATATATTTTTGAAAACCAAACTTATAGATTTACAAAAGGGTATTTTTATATATTTTTTAAAAATGTTATTTACACGAGTAGAAGGTGTTAAAATATCAAGTTTTTCAAATAATTTTATTTTTTTGGTAAATTGGCCTCATAGTGGTGCTACATATGCATTTAGCTAAGAATTTTAGTTGGAAAAGTTGTGGACATATCTAACTTAGCTAGAATGAATCTTACAAGATCATATATTTGACCAAAATTGATTTTTAGTTAGAAATACTTATATTCACTTGTGCTAATAAGTCAGCTAATAGTGTGACACAACTTTGTGCTTTTACCCTAATAACATCAAGATTTAGCATAAGGGATTTCCAATAGGTTTACAATTTCATTACAATGAAATACATCAATACAATGTTTATAATGCTGCTTCCTGATTACATCTGGAGATATACATCAATATAATAATACATGGTTCAACTGATATACAAGGCTATAATACAAACATAAATATATGCCTCCTCAAGCTAAACATGATCAGTGATCTTCTACAAGATATGTTCTCCACGCACATGAACAACAAAAAAGTGACCAATGGAAATAAGCACATCCACCCGACCATGTGGAACCTTGAGGCTCACCCCCCATGCTAGGAGATAACGATAAGGTCCCACAACCTGAACAGTTAGGTGGACAAAACTAGGAAGAATGAGGACTACACACGACTACAACAACTTACAGAAACAATGAGACCACAAGCAACTTAACAATACTTCCAAAGGCAACCACATAATGAAAGGAAAGAGTACAACTTGGAAAGGCTAGACTACAGTAGGGAGAAGTGTCATCACATATCTTGTCATGGGCTGTCCTAGCAAGCCTTCCTAGGCTCCAGCCCCCTTCTTGGGTTGTCCTGGTAGCCTCTCCCAACTCCCGACCCCCATACAAACTCATGCGGAATCAACATACCTTTCATGAGGACAAGGTCATTAATCTTAACATTCTAGGCCTTCTCACTTCATCTCAAGCCTAAACAAGCACTTGAGCCATGAGTGAGGGATTCACTTATCTTATTTTAGTGTGAACTAACTACCCAACCCCTTGATTTAAAAATTAGGTTATCAGTGATTTAAGACATTCTCATATGGGTTGTCCTGGATGCCACTTTGGGCTCTCGCCCCCATTAAGAACCACTCCCCTATCTACATCCAGAATACCCTACTCACCAAGCATAGAAAAGATAAAATAAACAAGAACCACGCAAGGCATTAACTCTCTTACATCCCAACTTAAACATAGGAAGATTTTCACAAACATTACCATAGCTTCCAAGTGAAACAAGCCATAATCATCATGTTACTATGTCATTAACCAACACGTTTCCTTTAACAAAATTTGACACACTATTATTGCCTCAACAATACCATAATGGCCATAGCATCCAACCAAGACTCAAAACCATCTCATAACACATAACAATCAAAGCATAGGTAAGAGGGAAAAACATTTGAGGAAGACTCTATAATAACACCATGGACCTTTATAATATGACAACAACATGAGATCATGTCGACATAAACTTATGCCTCTGGAATAACTACTAGACAACATGTCTCTAATACGACCATGGACATGACTTCCACAAGTTATACACAATGAAATTCAAAAAATAAATAAAATTAAAACAATTACTTATAAGGAGATTCGTCTTGAAGAAAAGTACTAACTTATATTTAAACAATCTATACTTAGATTCCAAGACATGGTAATTGAGATCAACTTTATATGAATGCAACCAAACTTCAAACATATTTATGACACATAACATAAAATCACAATGTTATATACACAATCTCATTACGCCATTTACGCAAAATTTTGACCAGCATTAAAGCAATATTTCAAAACTCAATATCTACAATCTAACCTTAATCGAGATTTTAGTAACAATTAATAAATCACCTAAATGCAAACTCAAGGGTAAGATTAATATTCTACTTTGATCCTAGCATTAAATCTTAAGACATTAGTGTTAACTATAGTATAGGATAAGGAGGAAAATAAGAGGGTCAAAGCATTACCAGACTCATGACTTACCAAATAGTTAATAGTCCCATAAGGTAAACTTCATGGCATGATAAACTTGCCAACCCAAACACTAAATTCCTAACCCCATTATTCTAAATTACATTCTATAAGAATCTTTATGTAATGAAACATCATATAAAAAAAAACGTCTGTAATTAAAAAATTAACTATACTAACTTCCCTAACCAAAGATATAATGTTCTAATCTCAATTTTTCTATGATAAGAATAGTACTGCAAGTTGCATATAAACATAATCACAAGCCTAACAACTACATCATACAGAGATGTTCCCTTAACTTACAGTCGGACTCTACTGAATGAAAGAATCCTTGAATGCTAATCCATGTCTATATTATCAAATGCATTAGAATGTACTAATATAATCATAGAAACATAAACTCCCTAACTCACCATACTTGAAACCTAACACATCTATGACGTCGGGTCTTAACATAGAGATAACAGTGAGGAAATCGACCCAGATCTGATGATCTTCGACTAAACTGATAAAATGCAAATAAAAACTGTCATAACAAAACCTTATCTCGCCAAAGCTGCAGATAACTACCACAATCACAGGAAGATGAAAAGGTAATGAAGGAGGGCACAAAGCGTGGAAGAGAATCAACTTTAAAAGAGGTGACGGTTTGGAAAAAGATAACAATTGATGTGAGGCAACATTCTTGGAATACAACATTGAAATTGGTATCAAAACTACCAACCCACCGAAAATCTCCAACTTGCACCAATAATCATGTTGACGGAATGAAGAAACACATTTAAATGCAATGATTGTTGGCTAGGATCATTATACCTAGACAAGAACGATAGCATTGAGCAAGGGCTGATTGAAATTCATCATTCTATGGGTGGATCAAAAGGGTGCATGCTAGGCTTACTACATTGTCTTAGGATAGCAATTAACAGTTTGTATGCGTAGTAAGTTCGTTTAAAGCATTCGAGTTGGATCAACACTCTGAGTCATGCGGGGAGCTATAAATAGAAATCAAAAGGCAAAGCAAAGCATATAGTATTGTGACTAACTGAGCACATGGAAGGTATTGACAAAATGACATAATAAGTTGATTGTGGCAACACATCCATGGTATGCTAGGATCTGAGGATCAATGATTTAGACTGGGATTACTCCATGAAGCAACATGATCCAGGTTGCTCTCATATCAACTATATTCATCAAGGATGTTACATGCAGGTGCCAACTATTGCCCACGGATTGACAGAGAACCAAATAACCCTGAATGATGCAATGGATTAAACGACTACAGGTTTACAAGAAGATAGAGAATATGGCATGCCTTAAATAATGATGCAAGCACCAATATTGATCAAAAAAGAACTTTGGTTATGCGAGGGTCTAGATAAGATCTCGAAATACATTCAACCTCACAATCCAAACAGGGTTCTACATAATCAACAAAAGATAAGATTGATATGGGTATAACTCAAAACACAAGATTCAAGGTAGAAGTTGTGAAGAGAAAAACATCTTAGAGAAGTAGGATTCCAAAGTTACAGAAGTCTAGAGAAAATAACATGTAGACAATTCAGTGAAATTCTCAAAAAGGTTTACAATGATGTTGCATACAGAACAAAATAGTTTTCTTAGCAATACAGTAAAAGATTCATAGATTGAATAGAACTAAGACAACAAATCTCAAGGAACCATGACAAAACACATACCTGGGATTACACTTTCTTCTTCCCAGTTGTCTTCTTGCCTAATAAAATCTCTTTCCAACCCTTCCAAGAGAAGTCCCCCATCCAAAGACCATTTCCCCCCCTAAAAACACCTGCAAACAAAAGTAGTTAATTACCATAATTTCCCACTCCCCCAAACATAAATGTAGTAGATCTCCATTTACAGGGGATTTTCCCATAATAGAACAAAATCAATATCTTTATTGTTCACAACAACTCATGACCAAAAAAACATAAGTAAAGCCTACACAATAAAATCTATTTATTCACAAAGATATCAGCTAACTAATATATATTTACTGTTATTATTATTATTACTAGTATATTAATATTCTCCATTACTGACCTTATTCATTTTATTATTATTATTTGTCAATCAAGGAGAAGTAACAATTTCACTTTAAACAAAGCAATTAATCACAACAAAGGTCACACCACATAACATAAGAACCCACATACTAAATCATACTGACATCCATGCACAACCAAACTTTAGAGACATACAATCATCCAACCCGAGCAATACGACAGGACTCCAGACATGATACACATCCTTTTCAATGATGGTGAGAAATTAGATAGGGACCTTTCGTTATCTCCACTCAATGATTTCCATTGGTTAAGGCATGCTCAAACCTATTAATTCAGGTGGAGTTGATGCCTATTACTTGCAACCTACACAAACCAGATGTCAAGTAAATATGCATATACCATCATCAAAACAACACATTGTGACAGGGAATCATAGTGTAGCAGGGTGCTCTTTGAGAGTAATGCTACACCATCCCTTCACAAAACAAAACATAATGCATTATCCACATTGCCAACTAAATCCATAAAAAGACATAAGCATTAAACATTGGTTCATACAACATCATCAGAGCAATAATCAAATGTCAGATAATCTCATGAAACATAATTCTATCAAATTAATGGAACACATAGTTAATTATATCATAAGCATCTTGCACTAACATAAGCATCAGAAATGTCATCATAGTAAACATAAATGAATATCATCAGTCATCAAATAAATCCATCAAAATATACCATCATGTCTAACCATAAGGAACTAACTAATAGCTAATCAGAAAGCCAAAATGAGGGCCACTACATCCTCCCCATAGGATCAGGCTTACTCCTAGAATCTTGCAAACAAGCTGAGGGTCACTACTACTCAAGGCCCCTATGCTTAAGGGTCAATCCTTGATGCTGCAAAATGCGAATGAGCTCCAAAGAAAGTTGCCCTACCTCTACCTATGGTCTCCAAAACTATCCCCTGATGATCTGACTGGTGGTGTTCAATTACTGCAAACACCTGATCAAACCTCCCCGCATCACCTACAGTCAACTCTGAATCTACTGGCCTCTGACCAAAATCTATAGAGTTCTTTTGTGGATAGTGCTTGGCTATATGGCCCTATTGGCTGCCAGAGAAACAACCTGCACCTCTACTGTAATGTCTGCCACTTGAGAAAGCATTGGACTATTGGAAATCATCTTTATTGACTGTGAGCTGAGTGGGATGATAATTCTTGGCCCACTGCCAATTACTGTCTTTTCCCGACTAAGTACCACCACCTTCCTGAGGCTTTGATTTTGTTTGGAAAGACTATTTTTCTTGCTGTTGTCCTCCTTTAGTGGGTGCAAGATGGCTTCTTGAAGAGCTGACTGCCTGAAACTGACCACCATTAGGTTTAACACCTGTCGGAGGCACACTACCAGTCTGCACACTTGTATGACCACCAATAGCCATTGCCAAATTCTCCTCTACCGGACGGGCTTTCTCAACTGCCACCTCCATAGTCTTAGGCTTGAAAACACATACTCCTCCACTGATTCAGGCATTCAAGCCCCTGATAAAATGTTGTACTAACATAGCCTTGTTATCATCAATGCTTGCATACTACTTGAGCTCATAAAATCTATGCTCATACTGCTCTACTGACATGACCATCTGTCTAAGCTCATGGAACTCATTCGCACAGCGCTTCTTCCAGTGATTCGACAGGAAGCGAGCTCTAAACCTTTCTAAGAACAACTCCCAAGAAATAGTACTAATGTCCAAGTATAGCTTTTGCTCCTCTAAATGCCACCAGGTAGAAGCAAAACCTCTAAGATGCAATATAGCACATCTAGCATTGGTGTTGCTACCATATGGATGCATGACGAAACACCTACCCAAATCTAGTAACCAGGTCTCTGTCTCCAAGCCATTACCAGATCCATCAAAGGTGGGAGGGCGTGCCCTTAGAAGATCTCTCATGTGACTGGATAAGGTAGCCTCCTGCTCTAATGTCATTTCTCTCCTTCTAGGTGATCTTTCCCACTCCCTAACCTCTGACTGATCTACTTCCTGCCTCGGGCCCATACGCGCAAGAACCTCCTCGAGCAACTAGCACAACTGAGGTCCCTCTAACTGACCCTAACCTTCCATATTCTAACCCTCGCCTTCTTGAGCATTCTCATGAGGGGAACTAGGAGGGGGTGTACTGCCACCACCTCTTCTGCATCCCCTACCTCAACCTCAACGTTGACCTCAACCTCTAGGCATCTCCTACACTCAGGCAACAAAGGACAACCTTAGTGCTGAAAGAGGAGGATGACAAAAAGGGAACACACACCTTACAGAGTCTACGCAACTAGGAAAGTATAATAGGCTTATACATACCTAGAGTACACAGAGTTTGAAAACCTCACTTTGATGCCAAATGTAATGCCCTACCTTGAAACCCTAGAGATAAACTTAACTATGCATTACAAAAGGGCAATTTTTTTTTAAAAGAAGAAATAATAACACAAAGTAAATCATACTAATCACTTCACAAGCAAGTTAACTTTTATTCTCTAGGGTATACCAGACTACATTACTACTTACTAACATAATCTAATTAACATCCATGTTTCAATCTGAAACCAAGTGCATCAAAGAGACAACACATATATACCTCCACCAGTATAAGACATCAAATAATAACATCAAGATTTAGCATAAGGGATTACCAATAGGTTTACAATTTCATTACAATGAAATACATCAATACAATGTTTACAATGTTGCTTCCTGATTACATTTGGAGATATACATCAATATAATAATAGATGGTTCAACTGATATACAAGGCTATAATACAAACATAAATATCTGCCTCATCAAGCTAAATAGGATCAGTGATCTTCTACAAGATATGTTGTCCACGTACACGAACAACATAAAAGTGACCAATGGAAATAAGCACATCCACCTGACCATGTGCAACCCTGAGGTCCACCCCCATGCTAGGAGATAATGATAAGGTCCCATGACCTGAACAGTCAGGTGGAAAAAAACTAGGAAGAATGAGGACTACACACGACTACAACAGCTCAGAGCAACAATGACACCAAAAGCAGCTTAACAATACTTCTAGAGGCAACCACATAATGAAAGAAAAGAGTACAACTTGGGAAGGCTAGACTGTAGTAGTGAGAAGTGTCATCGCATAACTTATCATGGGTTGTCCTAGCAAGCCTCTCCCAACTACCGCCCCCATACAAACTCATGTGGAATCAACATACCTTTGATGAGGACAAGGTCGTTGATCTTGCCATTCCAGACCTTCTCATGACATCTCAAGCCTAAATGAGCACTTTAGCCATGAGTGAGGGATTCACTTATCTTATTTTAGTGTGAACTAACTACCTAACCCCTTGATTTAATAATTAGGTTATCACTGATTTAAGACATTCTCACATGGGTTGTCCTGGACACCACTTTGGGCTCCGGCCCCCATCGAGAACCAATTCCCTAGCTAGATCTAGAATACGCTACTCACCAAACATAGAAAAGATCAAATAAATGAGAACCACGCAAGGCATTAACTCTCTTGCATCACAATTTAGACATAGGATGATTTTCACAAACATTACCATAGCTTCCAAGTGAAACAAGCCATAATCTTCATGTTACTATGTCATTAACCAACACATTTCCTTTAACAAAATATGGCACACTATTATTGCCTCAACAATACCATAATGGCCACAGCACCCAACAAAGACTCAAAACCATCTCATAACACAACACTCAAAGCATAGGTAAGAGGGCAAAACATTTGAGGAGGACTCTATAATAACACCACGAACCTTTATAATATGACAACAACATGAGATCACATCGACATAAACTTGTGCCTATGGAATTACTACTAGACAACATGTCTCTAATACGACCATGGACACGACTTCCACAAGTTATACACAACGAAATTCAAATTTTTTTTTAAAACAATTACTTATAAGGAGATTCATATTGAAGAAAAGTACTAACTTATATTTAAACAATCAATACCTAGATTCTAAGACATGGTAATTGAGATCAACTTTATACGAATGCAACTAAACTTCAAACCTCTTTATGACACATAACATAAAATCACAACATTATATACACAATCTCATTACGCCATTTATGCAAAATTTTGACTAGCATTAAAGCAATATTTCAAAACTCAATATCTACAATCTAACCTTAATCGAGATTTCAGTAACAATTAATAAATCACCTAAATGCAAACTCAAGGGTAAGATTAATATTCTACTTCAATCCTAGCATTAAATCTTAAGACATTAGTGTTAACAATACTATAGGATAAGGAGGAAAATAAGAGGGTCAAAGCATTACTAGACTCATGACTTACCAAATAGTTAATAGTCCCATAAGGTCAACTTCATGGTGTGATAAACTTACCAACCCAAACACTAAATTCCTAAACCCATTATTTCTAAATTACATTCTATAAAAATCTTTATGTAATAAAACACCATATAAAAAAAAACATGTCTGTAATTAAGAAATTAACTATACTAACCCTTAACTATACTAACTTCCCTAACCAAAGATATAATGTTCTAATCTCAATTTTTCTATGATAAGAATACTACTGCAAGTTGCATACAAACATAATCACAAGCCTAACAACTACATCATACAAAGATGTTCCCTTAACTTATGGTCAAACTCTGCTAAATGAAAGAATCCTTGAATGCTAGTCCATGTCTATACTATAAAATGCATTAGAACATACTAATATAATCACAAAAACATAAACTCCCTGAGTTGCCATATTTGAAACCTAACACATCTATGACATCGGGTCTTAACATAGACATAACAGTGAGGAAATCGACCTAGATCTAATGATCTTCAACTAAACTGATAAAATGCAAATAAAAACTACATCATAACTAAACCTTATCGCGCCATAGCTACAGATGACTACCACTATCACAGGAAGATGAAAAGGCATTGAAGGAGGGCGCAAAGCATGGCAGAGAATCGACTCTAAAATTAGTGATGGTTGGGAAAAATATAACAATTAATGTGAGGCAACATTCCTGCAATACAACATTGAAGCCGCTATCAGAACTGCCACCCCACCAAAAATCTCCAACTTGCAACAGTAATCATGTCGACAGAACAAAGCAACACATTTAAATGCAATGATTGTTGGCTAGGAGCATTATACCCAGACAGGAATGATAGAATTGAGAAAGGGCTGATTGGAATTCATCATTCTACGGGTGGATCAAAAGGGTGAATGCTAGGCTTACTGCATCATCTTATGATATCAATTAACAGTTTGTATGTGCAGTAAGTTAGGTTAAAGCATTCGAGTTGGATCAACACTCTGAGGCATGTGAGGAGTTACAAATAGAAATCAAAAGGCAAAGAAAAACATATAGTATTGTGAATAACTGAGCACATGGAAGGTATCGATAGAAGGACATAATAAGTTGATTGTGGCAACACATCCATGGTATGCCAGGATCTGAGGATCAATGATTTAGACTAGGATTACTCCATGAAGCGACATGATTCTGGTTGCTCTCATATCAACTATATTCAGAAAGGATGTGTTGTGTGGTTACACAACACGCCCCATTTTGACTTGAGAAAATAGGGACCCAACTTTGTTGGCTTGCTCCCTTGCTTTTGTGTTCTAGGCGGTAATGGTAAAACAACATCAGTCAGCATGTATGTGCTTAATGTTAAGTGCATTTGTGATCTTGAAGTCTGAACCCAAATTTCAAAGTCTAAATCTTTCCTCAAGAAACCTGCCATGTGAAAGAGTGTAAAATTCTAGGCAGGTTTGCCTTTTACATCACCCTGAAATTCAGCCAAATGAGAAAGTTATGGCTAGTCAAAGTTCTAGACAAACCTGATATTGCAAGGGAGGGTCATATTTCTTAACATCAATCATCTTATGAAAGACCACCCCGATGCCAGTTTATCACCTGATAATCATTTCGTCTGAAACTCTGGACGTCAATCTTACGTGATAGTGGTATTTACCCGTCAGACAGCTTCATATATTTTGTGGGGGTCATATTTTGAATATCACCCGATCTTTTGAATATCACCTGATATTTCAAATATCACCCTGCCATAGAATATCACCCCAATGCCAATATGATGATGACATCATCCAATCTTGATGAACAAGGAAATTAGGAAATCACCCTGATGGTGACGTCATCATCCTTTTTACCTCGCGGAGGTACGTATCCAATGATCACCCTGACGGTGACATCATCATCCTTTTTACCTCGCGAAGGTACGTATCCAACGATCACCCTTTTAAATAACACGACTGTGACATCATCATGATCTTTCAAAAGGGGGTCACATTCGTTAATATGACTCATCTTTGTTAACATGATGATGATGTCAGCTTATCCCATTCCATAAAGGACCTGATATGACGATGACATCATCAATCGGCTTGACATCCGAACCTCGTCTATTCTCTAACATCCGTCATCTTTTCTAATATGATTGATCTTTCCTAACATGTTGGTGACATCATTCTGACCTGATATATAAAATGCTCGACATGACCGTGACGTCATCTTATTCGGAGGGTGATATTCCTCAATATTAGGGTCATATTTCTTAACATCACCCGATTTCCTTCAATATGACCATGACGTCAGCCTTTCACATTTTAATGAAGCCCATCCATGATGATGACATCATCATCATATCCCAATCTATGAAGAGAGTCATATTAGTTAATATCCCTCATATTAACTAATGTGCATACTCGAACCCGATAGTTTTATTCAATGGAATTTAGTGAACAAAAGTGCATGTATTGCATATGCATGATCTTATGCATGCGATAACTAAAAATGTAAGGCTTGCATATCATATGAAGGGTGAAATTACCCTTGGAATACAGAAAGAGCTACTGCAAGGTGAAATTATTTGCAAAAAAAATCAAAGAAACTCAAAAAATTAGGAAATTTTTGACCTTCCCCTTGGTAGGGTCATAACTCCTAGCTATTTTATCATAATTTAAACTTTTTGGACTCATTGGAAAGATTAACTGGTTATCTAGTTTGAGTTATTTGGTCACTTAGGCTTAATGCCAAGTAATCGATGAAGTCTTGAGCCCTAATTTCGCTCCGAAGGCCTCTGAAAATGCAATTTACCGAGATGTAGAAAATACCAAAAATCATATTTTTGATATTTTTATCAAAAAATCATATTTTTGATATTTTTATCAAAAAATCACTCAAATGACCCTAGACCTGATCAGCTATTGAAACTATTTTAGGGCCTGATAGCATGTTTTCCAGTCAACAATAGTCACCCGGACCCTCTTGGCCAACTATGGACATTTGATTACGCGAATTTTCATAGATGCTCAATATTCATTACCTGATATATATAGGTTTGTACATTCACAACCTGATAAAATATAAATGTTTATTTTCCTGCTAGTTATTAAATGATGATGGTTAATTCTTGTCTGTTTGTTGTAAGATGTTGGAGCTATGTGAAGTGGCTAAAAAGGCAAAATGAACCAGAGTTGGGGAGGATATCATCAAATATGCTGTGTTCTAGCTGGAAGGTGGACTGAGTCGAAGATACTAGAATATTCTATGCCAACTATACTGGCAGGCACGTGTTGTTCATCTAGACCGTTGATTATTCTAAGAAGGATCCTAATCCTTGGATCATTGTAACTATTTTCTGGCCTTTGTTCTATAAAAGGGCCAGAACTTGTCCAAATAGGAGAGAGTCCCATAGGGAGAATATCTAGCAAAATAAGGCCAATTACTATAGAATTAAGAAGAGATCGGATTACCGAGACTAATGAGGACTGAATTGTTGAAATGTCAAGGTTCTTTCTTCAGATCATAGTAAATGTACTTGTTCTAAAGCATACTGAATGGAGATGAAGCTTTAGATTACATCCTAATTGTAAACTTTACGTAATCTTCAAGTTGATTTCTGGATATGTAATGGTGAATGTTGTGTTCAAATGGAAGCACTTTCATTTTATTGCCTATTGTTGTCAACTTTTCCTTTGAAGATTTGCATTGGATCATGCGGATTTGTGGAATGTCCTGGTGAAGTATGATTCTAGTTTTCTTCTCTTCATTGTTGTATGGGAACATGTATGTGGATCAGTGATCTCAGTCAAGTAATTTTGGGAATCTCATTCTCTAACCCCTTTTCTCATTTTAATTTCATGAAATCACTTCCATAACTGCAAATCATGATAAATAACAAGTAGAACAGAGAAATACGCTGACATCTAGTAGATAATTGAAAATCCTTAGCATATTTGAGCTAAATGCATGTAGTGTTGAAAATATCAAGCAAAGAATTGCAAATAATGGTAGAAATCATGCAAATATCAACCTCTTGGAACATTATTTGAGTAAATTCATAGTGCAGAGGTAGAATTATTGGAGATTTATGTAGAGCAGACATAAAGAGCAAGATATTAGGACAAATAATGATGAATTTTGCAGAAGCATTTGAAATGCATAAGGCCCCTGAATGATTAACAGCAACACAGATCAACCACTGAGTAACGTCAGTAGATTATGAACTAATTAACGGAGACTTGGGATCATGAATTCTTTGAGTTCATCATATCTTTCAAGATGAGTAAAGGTTATTGTGTAACTTTTATTCTATGTTTGTTTATGACTAACATCGTCATCAACAAGATGTTGCATGTAGGTACCAACTATTGCACATAGCTTGACAGAGAACTAGAGAACCCTAAATGATGCAATGGATTAAACGACTATAGGTTTACAAGAAGATAGAGAATACGTCATGCCTTAAATAATGATGTAGGCACCAATATTGATCAAAAAAGAACTTTGGTTATGCGAGGGTCTAGATAAGATCTCGAAATACATTTAACCTCACAATCCAAACAGTGTTCTACAGAATCAACAAAAGATAAGATTGATATGGGTATAACTTAAAACACAAGATTCAAGGTAGAAGTTGTGAAGAGGAAAACATCTTAGAGAAATAGGATTCCAAAGTTGCAGAAGTTTAGAGAAAATAACATGCAGACAATTCAGTGAAATTCTCAGAAAGGTTTGGAATGATGTTGCATACAGAACAAAATAGTTTTCTTAGCAATACAATAATAAATTCATGCATTGACTAGAACTAAGACAACAAATCTCAAGGAACCATGACAAAACACATACCCGGGATTACACTTTTTTCTTCCCAGTTGTCTTCTTGCCTGATAAAATCTATTTCCAACTCTTCCAAGAAAAGTCCCCTAGCCAAAGGCCATTTCCCCCCCTAAAAACACCTTCAGATAGAAGTAGTTAATTGCCATAATTTCCCACTCCCACAAACATAAATGCAGTAGATCTCCATTTATAGGGGATTTTCCCATAATAGAACAAAATCAATATCTTTATTGTTCATGACAACTCATGACCAACAAAACATAAGTAAAGCCTACACAATAAAATCTATTTATTCACAAAGATATCAGCTAACTGATATATATTTACTATTATTATTACTATTACTAGTATATTAATATTCTCCATTACTAACCTTATTCATTTTATTATTATTATTTGTCAATCAAGGATAAGTAAAAATTTCACTTTAAACAAAGCAATTAATCACAACAAAGATCACACCACATAACATAAGAACCCACATACTAAATCATATTGACATCCATGCACGACCAAACTTCAAAGACATACAATCATCCAACCCGACCAATACGACATGACTCCAGACATGATACACATCCTTTTCAAGGATGGTGACAAATTAGATAGGGACCTTTCGTTATCTCCACTCAATGATTTCCCTTGGTTAAGGTACATTCAGACATATTAATTTAGGTGGAGTTGATGCCTAGTACCTGCAAGCTGCACAAACCAGATGTCGAGCACATATACATATACCATCATCAAAACAACACATTGTGATAGGGAATCGTAGTGTAGTAGGGTGCTCTTCGAGAGTAATGCTACACCGTCCCTTCACAAAACAAAACATAACGCATTATCCACATTGGCAATTAAATCCATAAAAAGACATAAGTATTACACAGTGGTTCATACAACATCATCAGAGCAATAATCAAATTTCAAATAATCTCATGAAACATAATTCTATCAAATTAATTGAACACATAGTTAATTATATCATAAGCATCTTGCACTAACATAAGCATCAGAAATGTCATCATAGTAAACATAAATGAATGTCATCATTAGTCATCAAATAAATCCATTAAAATATACCATCATGTCTAACCATAAGGAACTAACTAACAGTTAATCAGAAAGCCAAAATGAGGGGTACTATAGGCTGTTTCAGGTTTTGATAGGTACTCTTTGTTAGATGGATACTCTAGATATAATCAAATTATGGTCAAAGAAGAGGACCAATACAAAATTGCATTCACAACTTAGTGGGGTACCATGGCCTATCAGAAAATGCCATTTAGTTTATGCAATGCAGGGCCAACCTTTCAGAGGGCAATGGATATGGCCTTCCATGGTCTTATGAATAGAATAGTGCTAGTCTATCTCGATGATATAACTATTTTTTCCAAAAATTCTAATGATTATTTTGACCACTTGAAGCAGATTTTTTAGAGGTGCAGGGAGTTTGGAGTTTCATTGAACCCCCAAAAGTGTATATTCTTAGTTCATGCAGGAAGATTCCTTGGTCATATTGTTTCAAAACAAGGTATTACTATTGACCCTAAGAGAGTTTCAGCTATTCTAGATTTACTATTGTCTGCACATATGAAAGGCTTGCAGAGCTTTCTTGGTAGAATTAACTTTTTTAGGATGTTTATTCCAAATATTGCAGCTTTGTTACAACCTCTTACTGCCATGTTGAAAAAGAATGTTCCATTCAGCTGGACTAAGGAGGGAAAAGGAAGCTTTGAGCAGATAAAGGAATCCCTCGCTGCTGCCCCTACCCTCATCAATCCTAATTATGAGAAGGATTTCATTTTATATACTTTTGGAGGCGCTGACACTATTTCTGCAATGTTATGTTAGCAAAACAATGAAGGATTAGAGCAACCAATTGTATTTTTCAACCAAGTGCTACACGAGTATGAGGTAAAGTATTCTTTTATAGAAAAACATGTTTTTGTTGTTGTAAGGAGCCTCGAGAAATTTAGACACATGCTGTCTAATAATAAAATTCATTTAAAGGTTGCTCATCCACTGTCAAGAGTTTTTTATTAAACAGAGATATAAATAACAAGAGAGCTAGTTAGATAACCAAAGTTATGAAATTTGATGTTGACATCCAAGTAACCAAGCTGATTAGAGGTAAGGGCTTATGCGAGTAGCTTGATGAAAGTGAAGAGTTTGAGAAAGAACATCAAGAAGACACCAAAGTAGTACTGAATAATAATGAACCAGCCAATACACTAGCTCAAGCAGATAGCTAGGTGCATCAGATGATGCACTATTTGTAGACCAATGAGTGCCCAATTAGTTTAGATAGGGCAGGTAGAAGGTATTTTTGATTGCAAGTTACTCCTTGTACTATTATTGATTGTATTTTATATAGGAGATAATTTAATGGTGTATTTTTGAGGTGTGTTGGACCTAATCAAGTTGATAGACTGCTAGAAGAGTTTCATATTGGACCTTCAGGAGGTCAGTTTACAGCTAGAACAACTACCTTGAAGATTATGCAGGTTGGTTATTACTGGCCTGATTTGTTTAAAGATTCTTTTGCTTGGGTGAGAAGATGTGAGAAGTGTTCCCTATTTTTAGGTAATCAAAGATTTGTTGCCTTACCCCTACATCCTATTAAGGTTGAGCAGCCATTTACAAAGTGGGGATTGGATTTCATAGGACCAATAAACCCATCTTCAAGTGTAGGCCACAAGTGGATTTTGACTACCACATATTATTTTACCAAGTGGACCAAGGTTGTTGCCTTAAAAGAGGCAAATGAATCTATTGTCCTAAGTTTTTATCAGGACCTAGTGTCAAGATTCGATACACCAGATTCGATCATCTCTAATGATGGTCTAGCCTTGTTAGGATTAAGAATTTTAGATTGGTCTATAATAAATAATATCTATTTAAATACTTCATGTAACTATTACCCATAGGGTAATGGGCAGGTTGAATCTACCAACAAAAATATGATAAGGATCATCAAGACTATTGAGGACAATAAGAAAACTTGGCGTGAAAAGTTAAAGTTAGCTCTATGGACTGACAGAATTATGCCTAAGAGGGCTACTAGTTGTTCCCCATATGTGCTTACTTATGGAAAAGAGGCTCGGTTACCTATTTCAGTTGAATTGCCTACATTGGCCTTTATCAAAGAACTTGAGCTACTAGAGGAACAACCTCTTCTAATCAAACTAGCTTAGCTCATGGAGGTGGAAGAGACAAGGAAAGAGGCCTTGAGAAAGCTCGATGTGCATTAAACCTAAATGAAGAATGTATTTGATAAGAGAGCAAGACCAAGGAATTTTATTGTTGGAGATTTGGTGTTCAGGTGGAATGAACTAAGGAGCAGGCTAGGTAAGTATTCTAAATTTGATGCCATTTGGAATGGGTCTTATGTTATCATAGAGTGCAAAGAAAACAATGCATTTTAGCTGTCCAAGTTGAGTGGAGAGGTGTTGTCTATCCCAGTTAGTGGGATCCACCACAAGCATTTCCTCTGAGGGTAAAAGAATTCTTTTGTACATAGTAGAGTAGTGTTGCAATAAATAAGTGCTCATACACATTTTGTTTCAGCATTTTGTTTTAACCATCAAGGCCTATCAGTTTGCTTTCAATGGAGTTGTTTTCAATTTTTTGTTGCTGTTTGAACTATTGGAGAGTTGAGTTACAATGTTTTCTAAGTTTCTGAGAAGGACAGAATATGACTCTATGCCCAGTGTAGGTCAAGGCAACTGGTTAGATTCTTAGCAAGCAAGCATATATCAGAAGTCACCAGAAATGTTACCATTTTTTTACCACAACTCAAAAATTGGTTGAGTAGATTTAACATTTATCATTTTTGAATGAGGTTTGATTTACTTTTGTTGTGTGATAGTTGCATAGTTATTATGACAAAAGTAGTTTGGTTGTTCAAGAAAGAAAGAGAGGTTTCAAATCATTCATTACATTGTAGAATAGTAAAATGAGAGAAGTATTCATTCACCACAATGGTTATTCATTTACAAGTTTGAATACATAAAGGAATCAACATTGCATTGGAGGAAACTAAGACATATCAGATGTCCCACACAAGCTGTGGGTTATAGCTGAACTCATGCAAATACAAATCAAATACTATGCATCTAATGAAAGAGGAGGGAAAAACATAGCCATCATTGCCTTGTTTTGGTTGATCTTCATAGTAGCCTCCAATCCTTCTCCCGACCTCAGCATGTACCTAAAAAATTGTGGGAAGGGTCCCATTAGAAGCTCTGGTTATGAAAATCCTTCACCAATTAGGAGAGGCATAATAATTTAGTTATAATCCATTGATCAAATAAGAACATCCATATGTGGAAGGAACTGAAGAGAAGGAAACATAGAGCATCATTATTTTATTCTAATATGTTGTTTCATGTGTAGGTATAGGACAAATCATGAAGCTGATTGAAGACTTTTAGCATGTGGTGTCAAATGGGCTCCCATAAGGGTTGAGCCAAGCATGCTACTACCCCTTGATCTCAGAAGAGATGAATAGAATGAAGAAAACCATTGATGACATTCAAATGATAAGATAAATGAATAGCAAGACAATCATATGCATCGGTCCCATTTCAAGACATGACCATGATTTCACTTCAAGGTATGAAATGCAACCAAGAACATGACCTAAACTGATGGAGGACAAAATTTAATGCATATAACAACTTTTGTACTACTCCAACTATTATGAAAATGACGTTCTCAGGCATGATAATAATCAGGAGTACACAATGCATTTATAATCATCAGACTGATAAAAGAGTAAGTGTTCATAAATATTGACTATTTGAGGATTGCTTACTCATCCATGATCAATAGTCCAATAGAAGTATCCATTATAAACCAGTAAGCAAGTTTGCAAGGATAGGTGAGTACCAAACAATATACTTTCTCATTTAAGTGGAGTGGCAAAATCAAACTCAAGTTTAAATTACATAAGCTACCTTTTAAATGATGAAATATATCTAATTATATTTTGCTACTAATAAGTTGAGCATCAGAATAGTGTGTGTCACATATTACATTCAATGCATATCTAGGAAAGAAACAAGACAGTATTGCAGATCTGTAGTAGAAGAATACAAGACAGCTAGGTTAGATGGCTCATTTTGTCTTTAACAAACTTCAAGAGGATCAAAAAGAACACTTC
The DNA here is from genome assembly GCA_027924645.1 of Cunninghamia lanceolata. Classification (NCBI taxonomy): domain Eukaryota; kingdom Viridiplantae; phylum Streptophyta; class Pinopsida; order Cupressales; family Cupressaceae; genus Cunninghamia; species Cunninghamia lanceolata. The sequence goes on along the minus strand of BSBN01000112.1, from coordinate 13,919,406 downwards.
ATTACATATGTTGCAATAGAACATCATTATCATGTGGCAGAGGATATCTTACATAATGCATTTCATATGATAAAGTATAGAGAAGAATAGCAGAAGGTTCATGTTACCATAGTATATATAGAACAGGTGAGTAAGTGTTTTCTTCATTTGTTACAGTGCTAGAATGACATGACATAGCCAGGTCATCAATCGTGTTTGAAGTGTGTATTTGGTATAAATCCAATGAATAGACAAATGAAGTTATAGAAATGAAGACATTTATGTTGCTACAAAAAGAAGAGGAGTTCTAAGTTCAAAACTGACAGTATATACTTCATATGTAGAGTCCATGAAAGAACAAATAGAGCTACAAAGGTAAAGAACAATATATGAAATCATCACTCTTCTTAAAAACAATGACAGTGAATATAACTCAGCAATGACATCATAAGAAAGAGAAAAATATCATATGCCAGTGTGTGCTACAGGAAGGCTTTTGTGCTTAAAAAGATAGAAACCCTCATTTAGTTTGGAAAATCTTAGTTGATACAGTGAAGTGAAAAGTATAGAGATACATCCATAGTGAGGTCATGACATATAATGCCACTCATATTCATTTTTTCAAATACCCATGTCGAGTTTCCAGAACCTTAACATTTTGCAGTATTAAAAGGAAGAATGATAAATCAAACTATCTGAGACAAGGCTATGGAATAAAATGATTGTTAATACAGTAAAACATGAAACCCTTGTTGGGTTTAAAAGAGTCTCCTTTCTTCTTGCAATACACAGTCAAGCAAAGTAAAAGAAGTTTCTGCGTAGTATGGCTGCGAAAGGAAGGAAGCTTCTGTGTGATATAAAAGAAACCCTCACTTCAAACACAAGGAACTTCAAATTTTTCACATCAAAAGACAAAGGGCCAGTTATAGAATGCACTATATGCCACAGTCGTGCCATGTGTGAAAGTATTTTAAGATACCCAACAAACAAGAATGAAACCCTCATCTCAGTATGCACAAAATGACAAAGTATGGCATTATAGCAGAGAAGAAAACTATATGACCGCGACCCAACTAGACTTTGTCATTTTTTCCATTTTCATGAGGTTCAACACAGAAAAGCCAAACAAATATATATCAAGCTAAGAAACTGAAAAAAAAAGCAGCATGGCCATAGCCATTCAAGAAGGAGAAGCCATTAAAATATAGTCAAATGCCATTTAAAGATTTAGATTCAAACTTACCAAGTGTAGCCTATTGTTTTGGTTTAAGAATTGTAATGATTGCAACCATAGAAGACCAGAGATGGAGGAAAGTATGTATAGAATGAAACCCCAAGTCGGCGGCCACATAGTTGCAGAGCCAAACTCAACACCAACAAAATGAAAATGACTGAAGTTTTAGGGTTTCTATTTGCTTTTGTTTCGACGTGCTTTTCATATTTTGAACATGCAAACAACATGATTATTTTATCCAAATGAGATTTGGGGTCAAAACCTTGCATCAATGGTGCCTAGTAATCATAAGGAGAAGAGGTCGAGAATTTGTAGAATATGGCTTATTTTATAAAGTCAAAGGTGGACAATAATCATGAGTGAACAAGGCTTGTGCCTTTAGAAACTTTTCAAAGTCTTCATCTCTTATGTGGTCGACTCATATTGGAGTCTAAGTATATTTGATAATGCATGTGGTTCAGTGTCTTTGACCTCCCACATATGCATTTTTCTTTTTGCTTCACATATTTCAAATATATGCACAAGATCAAACAATAACCTTTTGAGATGTGAAGAGTATGTAGGGTGATGACATGGTCAAAGGGGTCAAATGCGATATGGTGGCACTATAGAGGTATTGAATTGGCATTGTCCAAGGCATATGGAGAGTGATGAGGTGACAGAATATTGACACATGCAAGTCATGGTGTCAAGCCTTTAAAGTTTTCATTTATTTTTTGCAAATATGTGTAATATTTCATCTTTTTATGATTTTTATAGAAAATCAATAGTGATATCTTGTAAAATACCTTGGTGAAATTATAAGCTAGATATCATTTTATTTTTGCAAAAAATCATATCGAATAGGATATTGATTAAAATTGCCATATCATTGTAAAGTTAACTTTAAAGCAATGAAATTATAAATTGCTTTTAAAGTTTAACTATTTTAGGCAATTTATAGGCTAATAAGACAAATCAAATATCCCATTTTGATTTGTTTTATTTAGAGCCCTATAGGACAATGCTTGGAGCTTTCATGAGTAGAGAAAGCAGTTTTATGGTGGGACCACATGAGAGGGCAATTTTATAGCTTTATTTTCCAGATTGGTGACAGATCCAGTGCTTTATTTTTGGCTTTCATGAGTAGCTCAAAAATGGACTTAGGGTCTATTTTTAGGAGCTTTTTTAGCTTTCTCTAGCGGAGATCATTTGGAGACATTTATAGGAGAAAAACTTAGTTTTTTCTCAGTTAGATAGCATCAGTTTCTTCTCTCTTGTTCATAGGTAGAGTTGTATACAGGTAGTTGGCTCACATTTTTTTATTTTCATGCATTGTACTCCTAGTTCTAATAGTAAATCATCTTTTTTCACATATTTTGCAGTCTTGATCTGCTGTTATATTGTGTTTTTTCATCCTTTATTATGTCTCAATACTGTTAAAAACTTAGTTCTTCTCGGTTACAGTTTGTGTTTGATCCAAACCTTGTTGCAAATTACTTAAGGAATAAACTATCAATGAAATTGTGAGGATTCAAGTTAGAGGATCTGTTTGTGAGTGATAGTTTCATCCAATTTAGATTTGAGAATTAGTTTGTATTTCAATTACATCCTTCTATCCTTTTCCCCTCAAGTCAGTAGTTTAGAAATTACAAGAGAACCAGCTCACTTTGGAGATTCATTCTCATGAAAGGAGACCCACATCTGAGAATGATTCCATGTTTCAACAAGTAGTTAAGTTTTCACAAAATTAACAAGGGTGCATACTTGAATTGACAACAAAATTATCATTCAATAAAGTTAAGTAGTTGTGTACACAAAAACTTTCATTTAGTAAAGTTAGGCCAGACCTATTTGGAGTGAGGGCTTTATAAGGAGCATTTGTAAATCATTTTTCATATGATTGAGTTAATGTTATTTTGTTTTGGAGAGTTTCTCTTGGCTAGAAATTGCATTTTTAGTTTGCTCAAGGTGGTGTTCCCTTGGCATATTGTGGATTGGTGATGATCCCCTTCCACCATCATGGGATGATATCATTTGGATTTCATTATAGAGATTATATTTGATGTGTTCATGGAGATATTATGAAGATTTGGTTTGTTCATGGAGCTTATTTCATCATAGGTTGACATTGAAGGGTTTGTGGTTGGATCACTTGGCTTATTGAGGACCTTTTTTATCACTTCCATCCATATTCATCATTCTGATGTTTAGGTACAATAGGTACAATAGAGGGTTCTCTATAGATCTAAGAAATATTCATTATCATTTGGAGGGTTTGATCTCATTAGAAGCCTCTAAACCTTAATCGCCCTCATTTTAGGGCCTAGCACTTGCATTTGGGACTGATATTTTGGCACATTTTGGTGATATCAACAATCAAGGTCTCATATCAGTAGGGTTTCAGTTTTGCATCAGTCATATCAGACCTTGGAAAGATCATTTTAATTGTATATCAGCCATACCTAGTTGGAGATTTCATCACATGTTCATAGAGCTTCATCTTCCATTCACTTGGCTAGGGTTTGGAGATGTTATTTGGCATTTGTGGATGTAATTGTAGGTTTGATTTGCAAATTAGTCTTGGTTGATTGTATTTTCCAGCCCTCATTGTTGTAAACATCATTTTAAATCAATAAGGAAGGAAGCTTATCATTGCTGAGTATGTTTACTTGTGCTTGGTGTTAATATCTCTTGCATTAATAGGCTAATCATTTGTGTTTTATATCATCATAATGTGTTATTTCAATATTATATTTTAACCTTTCCATCTACACTAATTTCTAAACATATGGGTGAATGTGGTTTTTGAAAATATTAAGTACTTTGCAAGATATCTAACTCATAATATTCAGACCAACTAGGCAAAAATTTCAGTTAGAATTTCATAGCATTTAGAGTTTCAGAGAAATATCCATTCAAGATATTACAATGGTATTGAAGAGCCTTGATCTTGCTAGATTGAGGGTCATTAATCAAATTTTCTTTAGTTCTATAATAGGTTACACCATGGCTAGAGTTAAAGATGGTAGATTGTTACCTATCTTTCTTCTTGTTTCAGAGAAGACAATGAAAGACTTGGTGCAACTAGAATAGAAGTTTAGAAAAATCAAACCCAACTAATTCTGACACATCAGAAGTTAGCTCGTAGTTGGCAATGGTGGGAAGACTACCTATCAAGAACTAATATAAACTTATTTTTCTATGATAAGTCTAACAGATGTAATGATTGGGAGAATGGTACATCTATTGTCTTTGACCAGCTTATAGGTGAATAGGATTCTAGATTAGCCCTTGAAGAAAAATAGATTATAGATGAGTCTACTTTCTATTGTGATGATGATTCCTTGCTTGAGTATTATCTTGAATTAGCTTCACAACATGAAGATGGTTTGAAGGTGGTTGATCTTGAGATGGTTAATTGTGAAGACACATCACAAAGGTATGAAAGTAATTCTGATTTTTGGAATAACAGTCCTATTTCCTCCTATAATCATGAAATAGCAGCCAAATCTATGATAGCTATGGGTCATGAATTGTCTCATGAAGACATATATGATGCACTTGGAGAGAACTGTATTGAACTGGCATTTGATGGTAAGCATTTGATTTTTTAGATGGATGACAATATTATGGAATGGCATGACCTTATTCCTGATTTTTTTGAGGACAACAATCCTATGGATTTGTATTTTCTTGACATGGACATTATAACACCTTTGGATGATAGTTTTTTGAGGTCTACAATTGATAATACACAAGATTGCAGTGTTGGATATAGTGATTTTGTTGAAAAATAGTACACTACACAATCTGATTTTGTATATTTTGGCATAGAAGAGGTAATGTAGTCCAAAAAGATGAATGAAGAATGGATGTAAAGAGCCAAAGAAGCTAAATTAGTGGCTGCCAATGCAAGACAACATCTTCAACAATTCAAAGAAAAGGTTAATCTCATCAACATAGCGAGACAAAAAAGGATAGACTACATTAGAAGTCTCTTTATTGAAAGGGAAGATGAATCTAAAAATTTATATTATTCTAATGATAGTGAAGCTAAGGCTAATGAGATTTGTCAACTAGAGGACTTGGTGAAGATTCTAAATATGAAGGAACAAGTCAAAGATGATATTAGCTCATGGATAGAAAACAAACCAGATTCACATGTTACATTAGTTTAGACTACTTATGATTTGGCACAACCTTATTTTGATGATGCTTTCATATGGGAGCATGGGGTTGGTTTGATACATAACTCTCTTTCATTGTTGAGTAATGAATTGTTTGATTTCAATTTTAGTACAACGGTGATTGAGATAGTTTGCCATGATGGTAATCAATATATTCTTGTTGTAGATTGTTCTAATGATGCTTTCCTATCTTCATGCACTTTGGATGGTACTTTTTATATCATTTTGGATGATATTTTCACATTGCACACTGTTGTTCTGATTTATGACAGTGAGGTAACAGGAATGAATTCATTTGGGTTTGCATCATTATACGACAGCAAAAGCAATCCCAAGATCTCTTATATTAGCAACATTGAGAAGATGCATTTGATTTTGTATAGAGCCTAGATTGATTTGGGATCCAGTGATTGATTGGATGCAAGTTTTCTTCTCATTGCTTGGGGACAAGCAATGTTGGGAAGGGAGGACTGTGATATCCCCATTTCTGTGATGGTCATATTTGATATGACTATCTTATTCCAAGGGAATAATTGGTTGAAACAGGGAGTAAAAGTAACTTAAGTGGTTCTATTTTTAAGTTAACTTTATAAAGTGTTCTAATTTTAAATTACTTTATAAAAGTATTTTATAAAAGTCACTTAAGTGGGTCTTAAAGCACTTTATGTCACAAAGTGACATTGTGCACATAAAAAGCATCATTTAATAAAGTTAAGTGATTGTGTACACAAAAACCATCATTTAATGAAGTTAAGTGATTGTGCACACAAAAAACCATCATTTAATAAAGTTAAGTGATTGTGTACACAAAAACTGTCATTCAATAAAGTTAAGTGATTGTGTACACAAAAAATTTCATTTAATAAAGTTAAGCTAGACCTATTTGGAGTGAGGGCTTTATAAGGAGCATTTGCAAATAATTTTCCATATGATTGAGTTTATGTTATTTTGTTTTGGAGAGTTTCTCTTGGTTGGAAATTGCATTTTCAATTTGCTCAACGTGGTGTTCCCTTGGCATATTATGGATTGGTGATGATCCCCTTCCACCTTTATCGGATGATATCATTTGGATTTCATCATAGAGCTTATGTTTGATGTTTTCATGGAGATATTATGCAGATTTAGTCTTTTCATGCAGCTTATTTCATCATAGGTTGACATTGAAGTGTTTGTTGTTGGATCACTTAGCTTATTAAGGGTTTTTTATCACTTCCATCCATATTCATCATTCTAATTTTTAGGTATAGAAGGTAAAATAGAGGGTTTTCTACAGATCTAAGAAATATTCATCATCATTTGGAAGGTTTGATCTCATTGGAAGCCTCTAAACCCTAATCGCCCTCATTCTAGGGCCTAGCACTTGCATTTGGGACTGATATTTTGGCACATTTTGGTGATATCAACATTTAGGGTCTCATATCAGCAGGGTTTCAATTTTACATCACTTATATCAGACCTTGGAAAGAGCATTTTAATTGTATATCAGCCATACTCAGTTGGAGATTTCATCACATGTTCATAGAGCTTCATCTTCCATTCACTTGGCTAGGGTTTGGAGATGATATTTGGCATTTGTGGATGTAATTGTAGGTCTGATTTGTAAATCAAACTTGGCTCATTTTATTTTCCAGCCCTCGTTGTTGTAAACATCATTCTAAATCAATAAGGAAGGAAGCTTATCATTGTCGGGTATGTTTACTTGTGTTTAGTGTTGATATCTCTTGCATTAATAAGCTGATCATTTGTGTTTTCTATCATCGTAATGTGCTATTTCAATATTATATTTGAACCTTTCCATCTACACTACTTTCTAAACATATGGGTGAAAGTAGTTTTTGAAAATATTAAGTACTTTGCAAGATATCTATATCAGAAAATTTAGACCAGCTAGGCAAAAAATTTTAGTTAGAATTTCAGAGCAATATCCATTTGGGATATTACAAATCTACTCATCACTCTCAAACACCTGCCAATGGATGTTGTTATCTAGGACTGATGGTCTCACAACTACCTTGACATACTGTTATTGTTCAACATTTCTAATCTCTTTTGGGATATCAAACTTAACGTCTATGGCTGCCAACTTATCAACCTGTTTATTTTGGTTTCTTGGCATGGACAACAAGTTAAAAGAATCAAAATCTTCAATTAAATCCCATATTTTATGCTTATATGACTTAAGTAAGTCATTTTTGGTGACATTTACATTCCTTACTTGGTTGGCAACTAACTCACTATCACCAAAAACCTACAAACACTTGATATTTTTCTTTCTAGCGCATTCCAAACCATGAATGAGTGCCTCATATTTTGCTTTATTATTAGTACATATGAAAGAAAATCTAAAGGTTGAATAATACTTCTCACCTTTAGGGGAAATGAGCATGGCTCAACCACCAACACCAATTTTTCTTCTTGCACTATCAAAATACAGCTGCCATAGGTCATTAACCTATTGTTCTGATTGTTGTTCCTACTATTTTTCCTCTTTCATGAGGTTAGGAATAGTATGATTCTGCTCATAGATCATGTAAATTCCTAGTCCAGCTTCCTCCATTTGTTCGTAGGGATCATCTTCATGGTTTTCAGATGCCCATTCATCTAAGAACTAATCAATAATGTTGTCTATTGGTGTATCATTGTCCTAGACAGTAGGCTGTTCCTCTTCATGATAGTTCATATTGGCATTGACAACACTAGGAACATAAGGTTCAATGTGATCTTTGGCAATGGGTTTAGATTTGACAGTTACCCTCATACCATATTTAGTCCTAAAACACATATGTTTCCAATAAGATAACAAATAACCTCCTAACTTTATTGTGAAATCCCTAGAAAGGCATAAGGCAAAGTGTGGGGGTAGGTCTATGACATATATATCTTGTGGAATTGAAAAATTTGGGCAAGCATGCAAGGTAAGACCCAGGTTCTTGTTGAGTCCAATGGTATTGATGGGTGTACCGTCTAGCTGTACTACTACTTTGGATAGTAGCTGTACTACTACATTGGATAGTGGTTCATAAGTCAAACCCAACTTATCTACAATCTGTTTAGGCATCACTAAGCTACTGACACCTGAATCAATCATCCAGTTGTGAACTAAGTGTTTTCCAATAATCAATGAAACATAAAATAGTGTTGGTTTAACATCATGAGTTTCTTGTTCTTTCTAACTGGTGGATCATTTGCAAGCACACCTCTAGGTTGGTCTCTAGACTGGTCTTGATTCAATTCATTTGTCAAAGAGACATTAGATAAGGATTTTTGTAACAAGTCCTTTTGGCTTGAAAGAGACAAGGAGTCCCACATAGACATGCTTACATTTTCTTTCTTCATGTGATCTAAAATATTGAAAGGAAATGTACCAACCTTTGGCTATCCTCTTGGAACAATAGGATCCACTTGTTGTTATATTGGTTGTGGCTACCCTCTTGGCAGATCCCTATTTGGAACAGGTTGTCCTCTTGGTAAGACTTGAACATTAGGTGGCTGTGATGGACCAGCAACACCTTGATGGCTTGTTTGGGCTTGATTTTGCCCTCTTCCAGCTTGTTGTCCTATATCAATGGCTCTCTTTTTGGCCCTAGTATTTGTTTCTATGCCCCTGTGTATGATGAACCCCATAGAACTCTTCACCTTGCCAATTCATAAATGTTGCATCAGGCTACTCCATTCAAGATGAGAAACTTGTTGTTCTAAGTTTTCTTGTATTGTGTTTTGCTAGACAACAACATTATTTTGCACCATTAAGGCAAGATTTATCATGCCATTTGTTGATGTTTAAAATTCCAAATCAATCACCAACAATGGGAAATTTTGAGAACATGGGATTGACTCTCAGAATAACCTCTAGATTTTAAAGAAGCTGGTTCTTCTCTATGTTTTGTGGGGAAAAGGAAGAAAAGACAAGATTACAAACAAAATACCTAATCTACTAAGGTGATGCACCAAATTCATTTCTACCCAACAACACAATGATTAAACCCTAAAAGATTCACTGGTAAAACTAAAGAGAAAGATGCAAGATAAATTACCCAGTATTCTATATTAGATTTATCAGAGGCTAAGAATAGAAAGAAAGAAGAAGCAAGAAGAAGACAAATTTAGATTTGCACAAAGCACCACTTTCTCTTCATTATTTGAGGGAGAACAAAAATACAGAGGCAAAAATGCACAAAAGACATATTCAAATCCTTCACGAGAAGCACCTGCTGAGGTCAAAAAATATCTCCGTTCCACTACTCAAATTTTATGATCTATGGTTCTGTCTCTACTTTTTCCTCTATCTCAGATCTAGGCTATTTAAAGCAAAAAAAAAAACCCTTTGAATATCTTCTCCTCCAATTGTCCAGAAAATATCTCCAACTGAGATCCCACAAATCCTGGCTCTAATAACTGATTCTTGCTATTAACTGGCTTTTTCCATTTTGCCCCTCTAAGATGCATCTTCTAGTTGCTTTGGCCTACGTCTTGAAAAAACTCCTACCCTTCTCTCTTTTTGTTGCTTGTCATGAAATAAAGTGGTGCTTATTGATTTTAGGGCTGCATACATTTATCTCCTGTGCATAGAGTCATAAAAGAATCTTATAAGAGTCTTTATATTCAATAAATTTTTACTTTATTCCTTGGAGGGACCCACCATGTCTATTCAATAAGAGAAGACTTATTATTTATTTAAAACTTACTTTTTCTCTCTTATGGCCTTTTAAAATCTAAGAGACTCTTATTTTATAGTATTAGCTCTTAGCTTTAGAGGGTCCCACCTCCATTAATAAGAGACTTAATCATATTTAAATGACCAAACTCATCTTCCAGCTCATGTGACTCATTACCATTTTATGAGTTTTATAAAATGAAACAAAATCATTTATCTTCCTCCCGCGACCTCCACGTGTTGAACTGACACTTGTTTGGGAGAAAATTTCTCTCTTTCTGCTTCAAATCCCCACAGTTGTGCCAAGTGGAAGCTTCCACATTCTTCTTGAGCTACTTTCTCCTTGCATCTTTCTTGAATTCCCATGTTCTGTTGATTTGTTTCTTCATCTACGGTGACTGAGTCTTTGATATGATGTTGCATCTATGCGATTCTTTAGGTTTGATTTTGGAGTGTCTGGAGTCTCCGTTTCTCTTCAATGGCTATGTGAGATTGTATGAGGCTCTATTTGCATCGCTCTTATTATTTCATTGATAGTGCCATCATTGAAATGAATCTTCATTGCCATTATTTAGCATATTGTCCATTTACTTTATAGAAGCCGTATACCTTCTCTATACTTGTGCCATCATTGAAATGGCTATGTCTTCTTTATGTTCCTGAGATAAGTTTTGGAGGACTTTGATCTGCAATGCCTCTTATAGGTCACGCCATCATTGGCTTTCTATTTCATATTCTTTGATTCCACAATGGCTATACCTTTCATCGATGGAGGCTACCCTTCACATATTTCTCTACTATCTCTTTATCTTGTGGCACCTCTGATTATGATAGAGCCTACGCATACATTTCAATGCTTGTGCTTGCAAAAGGTGGTGGCTTTGTGTTATATCATGTGGCAATGCCTTACCTCCTCCTTGCTGGTGCTACTTAAGTGGCAAAGCACTAAATCAAGAGGTCACTCTCTGTAGCTCCAAGAGCTTCAAATGCAACATCTTGTATTTCACATGAAATGCCATTGTGATGATTGTATATTGCCTTTATAGGCCAAGCCTTTGAATTTGAAGCTGAACATCGATCCTCCATAGTAGGCTGAGACCATGTTTACTTGACAAGACTCACTCTTATCTCTATTGTGCCTTTGATATGGATATGCCATCATCTGAATGTTAATGGGGCCTTGCTTTTGATTTTGGTGGCTACTAGCATGAATACAAAACAAGTTTGATCTAAGAGTTCTGTAAGAGATGATGCCCTACTTCTATCTAGATTTGGGTCTCCTCTTTTTGTCGCAGGCTTTGTTAGGGATTATTCTTTGACAGAATGCAAAGACTTAAAAAGACTTTCCATTGATGGATCCCATACACCTTCTCTAACCCTAGCCTCTGCTTCATCAGCTTCTTCACCCCAAATTTAATCTCAGAACTGATCAGCATGACACTGTTAAAGAAAATATTTTAATAGAGAACTCACCTTTATTTGATTTTTGTCCCCTCAAGATGATAACCATGCTTCTTAGTCATGATTTCTCTGACATGCTTTTTTCTGACCTCCTAGTGATTGCATATTGGAGCACACATTGCTGCACAATGAGAAACACCATATTTTACCTCCTCTGATGCCATCCTTGTCTTTTTGTTAGCATCTTCTCTTATGTGGGTCTATTGTTTTTCTAGAATGAAAAATTCTCCCATATCTTGAGCATGTGAACCTTTTACGATTGGGAGTTATGGTTCCTCCAGATTTGTCCATACCCATTTCCATTTCACTACATGAATTAAGAATACTTTCTGATACGTCTTCTTCTCTAGAGATTTTAAAGTTGTCGAGACCATCATTAGGTTGGCCTTTTCTCCATTTCTATATTTTAGATGAGGATCCTTCTAAATTTGGAACCAGACTGCACTTGGCTTGCTTCTTTCCTTGATCATCATTACTTCTATAACTTGCCTCTTCTTCTAGTGGTTGTGTAGTAGAAAACACATTTCTGAGTGAACTCCTGATTGGCTTGGATTGCTTTGATTTGTTTGTATGATTCTAGGTTATGAGCTTATAGGCAGTGCCTATATTGTACCTCTTTCCAATGTTGCACTATGCCTGAGTTTAGTTGCCTATAGATTCTTATTACCATGCCATATAGCTTCGATTGCTAAGAGGCTTTATATGGAATGCTCACATCATCTTCATTATGGCCGATGCCATTTAGAAATTGGCTGTGATGGATTCAAAAGGTTTTGTGCCTTAGTCTCTCTAAAGGATGCTAGGTGTATTCATAATTCTTATTTAACAACTGACAATAGGAGAATCCACATCCTCTTCAATAGAAACAAGGTTCTCTAAAAAAGAACCAAAACCATTACTAATCTGACACACATTAAAATTTTGAAATGGTGTGAAAATTTCTCACCAGTTCTTAGTGACTGGATGGCAAAATAAGCCTGCTCATTTTGAATCCTAGAAGATTGTTCCTTATCCATTTGGCATAGAGTCGATTATGCTAAAAATAAACATCCATAAAAACTAAAAATAGATCTGTGGCTAGAACTTGTGTCATACAAATTATTCAAACTGCCATAAAATGTAATGCTTCTGAAATTGAAATACTTGTGAACCAAACACATTCCTCTACTGAAACCAATTGAAAATGACCACCATGGTGACCATAGATCCTTTGTTACAGGAATCGAGACTTATTGAAAGCAAACAACTGAATCTGAAATCTATCTAATGTTGCAATTGCAATTTATTACTGAGCCTTTGAGACTAAATTACTGACATGTGTGAGATGCATAGGAACATGCCCATTCATAGGAATGGTGACATAATTCACATATATGATTATTCTTCCCCATTTGATCTATAGTGAACTGATAATTGACCAAATGAAAATACCAATCGTTGGCATGAAAATACTAATTAGACTAATCTGCATACTATTCTTGCTTTGGCAGAGGGTGGGTAGGGAAGATCAAGCATTGGATTTCATACCTTTGCTTGCATATGAAATATTCTATCAATTGAACTTCATCAATGATCTCTTTTTCAAACTCTTCTACAAGTTCATGACTCAAGATAGCATCAAAATTAGGTGTGCAATTGACAAAGCTGCCCATAGTTGTCTTGAATCTGATTTGAGTGTCTCCTTGAAAGAAGAATGGAGTACAATGAGATTCTTTATGTGACTCTTCACCATTACAAATGTTTTTTGAGACCTCATTGTCATGAATCTTTATATGCAATTATGGATCTTGATCAAGAAAAAGAGAATACCCATTTTCAATAGTAGAAAACAAATCAGCTCTTGCATCATCTCCATGATCTACTACAAGAGGCTTTACAAATGACCTATTCACTTGCTCTATGGTGGGATCCTCTTCATCAAGAATTTGATATCCTTGTTAAAAAATTGAGAATAAATCCTCATTTTTCTCTTCATAATGCTTATGGATCCCTATGTTATCTCCTTCAAGATGTCAAAACTCATGATAAAAGTAAAAGTAGTCATTCTTTCTAGACTCTGCAATTTCCTTTGCAACTTCTTCCTCAAGATGAGGTATAGATTGTGCATCATCCTCTACCTAATACATTTTATCTTCAAAACCCCTTCTTAAGTACTTTTCAGCTTCTAGAAGAGTCAAGTCATAAGCATCCTCTGAATCTTCTTCATCACTTAACTGAGTCTCTGAATTACACCTTACCATATATGCATGATGTCTAGGATTGGCTAGAAACATTGGATAAATAGGGTCTATCTCTTTTCTTATATTTCCATCTTTGAGACTTAAATTTTCTTTGATATCAAAATGAAAGAGAAACTGATCTGTGACTTCTATTGGTTGACTTGTAGCCATAGAGGCTTGCAAAGTACAATTCTCAAAATAATTGGGTCTGTTATGTGCCTTAGGGACGATCTCTTCAATAAATTGACTACATTGATATTGCTGTCCATAAGGATTTTGAGGCATGGTAATTGGATCAGGATGATACAAAGATTGGCTACTTAGCTCACTAAACTCATGGTTGAGGGTTTTTATAAGTTCTTTTACCTCCAACATCTCCTTATGATTTGGTAAATCAGTAAGGAGGGTAGGTGGATTAGAACAAGTATGCATTTGGCTACAAGAAAGAGCTTGAGATGGGTTCTTTACATGAGGCATGAGTGGTTTTAAGGGTAGAGGAGATAATTTACCAGCTTCTATGAGGTTATTTTCATCTCTAATAGTAATATTATATGATTGGGGTAGAGTCTCACCTCCTAGGACTTGTATCATGACAGATATTTCAGGGTCTAAAGCCTTCAAATAATATAGAAATGGAAAAAATGGAGGAGGTCTCATATTAACTTAGATTTATTTCCATACCTTATGAAATATTGAATTGAAATCACCCATGCTCTCTAAGGGATGCCTCTTGATTGTGATGAGATTCTAGGTGAGTGAGGAGACATCCATCCTTTCTTGGAATTGATTATAGATGAGCTCTCCTAGTTGATCCCATCCCGTGACTAAACTAGAATGCAAAACTCTATACTATTCCCTTCCATTCCATTTGAGAGAAGACATCATCAATAGAAGGGCTTCATTCTCAGCTGTGATATTTTGAATGGTGCACAAGCATGCAATATCTTGAATATGGTCTATTGGAGAAACTAATCCATCCCCAAGAAAATGAGGTAATTCTTTCCATTCTACCTCAGGAACCTGACCCTGTTGTTGTAGAAGAGGACTTGAATCCCAAGTCATAAAGGGTAAATTTCTTGCAGGAATATTGAGTTGCACAAAAATATTTGAGGCTGCCATGATTTGTAGAAGAAAAGACCTAAGAAAGGGTCATCAATAGAGTCACCAGGTAGAATATTCATGCTCCCATGAGTAGATACTTTTTGTCATTTTCCACCAAAACCATAAAATATAGGGCAAAGATTCAAGAAAATTAAGACCCAAGCCTTTGATTATAGCCCCATAGGGCGTGCCAAAAACTGTTGATGTTTAAAATTGCAAATCAATCACCAACAATGTGAAATTCTAAGAACATGGGATTGACTCTCAGAATAACCTCCACATTTTAAAGAAGCCGATTCTTCTCTCTAGTTTGTGGGGAAAAGGAAGAAAAAACAAGATTGCAAAAAAAATACCTATCCTGCTAAGGTGATGCACCAGATTCATTTCTACCCAACAACACAATGATTAAACCCTAAAAGATTCATTGGTAAATCTAAAGAGAAAGATGCATGATTAATTACCCATCATATTATACTAGATTTATTAGAGGCTAAGAATAGAATGAAAGAAGAAGCAAGAAGAAGACAAATTTAGATTTGCACAAAGCACCACTTTCTCTTCATTGTTTGAGGGAGAACAAAAATACAGAGGCAAAAATGCACAAAATACATATTCAAATCCTTCATGAGAATCACCTACTGAGGCCAAAAAATATCTCCATTCTGTTACTCAAATTTTATGATCTATGGTTCTATCTCTACTTTTTCCTCTATCCAAGATATAGGCTATTTAAAGAAAAAACTAAAAACCCTCTAAAGATCTTTTCCTCCAACTACCTAGAAAATATCTCCAAATGAAATCCCATAAATCCCAACTTTGACAACTAATTCGTATTATTAATTGGCTCTTTATGTTTTGCCCCTCTAAGCTACATCTTCCAATTGCTTTGGCCTGTGGCGTGAAAAAACTCCCGCCCTTCTCTCTTTCTGTTGCTTGCCATGAAATAAAGTGGAGCTTATTGATTTTAGGGCTACATACATTTATCTCCCGTGTATAGAGTCATAAAAGAATCTTATAAGAGTCTTTACAATAAATTTTTACTTTATTCCTTGGAGGGACCCACCATGTCTCCTTAATAAGAGAAGACTTATTATTTATTTAAAACTTACTTTTTTTCTCTCGTGGCCTTTTAAAATCTAAGAGACTTATTTTATATTATTAGCTCTTAGCTTTAGAGGGGCCCACCTCCATTAATAAGAGACTCAATCATATTTAAATGACCAAACTCATCTCCCAGCTCACATGACTCATTACCATTTTATGAGTTTTATAAAATGAAACAAAATCATTTATCTTCCTCCCATGGCCTCCACGTGTTGAAGGGGGGCTTGTTTGGGAAAAAAATTCTCTCTTTCTGCTTCAAATACCCATACTTTTCCTAGGTGACAACTTCCACATCCTTCTTGAGCTTCTCTCTCCTTGCATCTTTCTTGAATGTCCACAAGCCATTGATTCATTTCTTCATCTATGGTGACTGAATCTTTGATATGTTGTTGCATCTGTGTGATTCTTTAGGTTTTCTTTTGGAGTGCCTGGAGTCTCTATTTCTCTTCAATGGCTACGTGAGATTGTATGAGGCTCTATTTGAATTTCTCTCATTACTTCATTGATAGTGCCATCATTGAAATGAATCTGCATTGCCATTATTTAGCATATTGTGGATTTACTTTGCAGAAGTTGTATACCTTCTTTATACTTACGCCATCATTGAAATGGCTCTCTTCTTTATGTTGTTGAAATGAGTTTTGAATGACTTAAATCTACAATGCCTCTTATAGTCCACACCATCATTAGCTTTTTATTTTATATGCTTCAATTCCACAATAGCTACACCTTTCTTCGATGCAGGCTTCCCTTTGCATATTTCTCTACTGTCTCTTTATCTTGTGGCACCTTTGATTATGATAGAGGCTATGTATTTCTTTGAATGCCTATGCTTGCAAAAGGTGGTGGCTTCATGTTATATCATATGGTAATGCCTTACCTCCTCCTTGGTGGCACTACTTAAGTGGCAAAGCCTTGACTCAAGAGGTCACTCTCTACAGCTCCGAGGGTTTCAAATGTTGTGTCTTGTATTTCACATGAAATGCCATTGTGATGATTGTATATTGCCTAAGTTATAGGTCGAGCCTTTGAGTTTGAAGCTAAACACTGATCCTCCATAGTAGGTTGAGGCCATGCTTACTTACTGAGACTCACTCTTATCTCTGTTGTGCCTTTGATATGAGCATGCCATCATCTGAATTTTAATGGCACCTTGCTCTTGATTTTGGTGGCTACTGGCATGAATGGAAAATAGGTTCGATCTAAGAGTTCTGCAAGAGATGATGCCCTACTTCCATCTAGATTTGGGTCTCCTCTTTCTGTCACAAGCTCTATTAGGGTTTCTTCTTTGACATAATACAAAGACTTCAAAAGACTTTCTAGTGATGGATCCCATACACCTTCTCCAACCCTAGAATCTACTTTGTCAACTTCTTTGCCCCAAATTTCATCTCAGAACGGATCAACATGCCACCGTTAAAGAGAGTATTTTAACAGTGAACTCACCTTTATTTGAGTTTTATCCCCTCCAAATGATAACCATGCTTCTGAGATATGATTTCTTTGACATGCTTTCTTATGGCCTCTTAGAGATTGCATGCTAGAGCACATTGTGCCACACAATGAGCAACACCATATTTTACCTCCTTTGATGTCATCCTTATTTTTTGTTGGCATCTTCTCTTATGTGGGCCTATTACTTTTCTAGAATGAAAACTTCTCCCACATATTGAGCATGTGAACCTTTTATGCTCGGGAGATATGGCTCCTTCAGATTCATCCATACCCATTTCCATTTCGGTACATGAATCAAGAATGCTTTCTGATACATCTTCCTCTGTGGATATTTCACAATTGTCCATACCATCATTAGGCTGGCCTTTTCTCCATTTTTGTATTTTAGATGAGGATCCTTCTAAATTTGGAACCAGACTGCACTTGGCTTGCTTCTTTCCTCGATCATCATTACTTCAATACTTTGCCTCTTCTTGTATTGTTTGTGTAGTAGAAAACACATTTTTGAGTTAACTCTTGACTGACTTGGATTGCTTTAATTAAGTTGTATGATTCTAGGTTTTGAGCTTATAGGCGGTACCTATATTGCACCTCTTTCCAATGTTGCACTATGTTTGAGTTTAAACATATAGATTCTTATTACGATGCCATATAGCTTTGATTGCTGAGAGCCTTGATATGGAATGTTCACATCATCGTCATTATGGCTGATGCCATTTAGAAATTGGTTTCAATGGATTCCAAAGGTTTTGTGCCTTAGACTCTCTAAAGGATGTTAGGTGTATTCATAATGCTCATTTAACAACTAACAATAGAAGAATCTACATCCTCTTCAATAGAAACAAGGTTCTGTAAAAAAGAACCAGATCCATTACTAATCTGAAACACATTAAAATTTTGAAATGATGTGAAAATTTCTCACCACCATTCAAGCAAGTTGACTAGTTATGTTGTTGGTTACATGGGTAACACCATTTGTACTCTTGTGCCATATTATTCAGAACTTGAACTAACTCCCTGGAAGAGCTGGCAACCTGCTGCTTATAGGGCCGGTAAGGCCTTGTGTTGAAATTCCTGCTTTGGCCTTGATTTTCATACTGGTAAGGAAGTCTATTTTGCTGGTTATTTTGCTGGGCCTGATATGGGGCCTGATAATGTCTATAAAATTGGTGTTACTACTTCTCTATGTTTAGTAATTTAATTTTCCAAAAGTTTGTAACCCTTTGATCTTTTGGAGCTCCTATGATGGGGCTGGGACAACTTTTGTCTAAGTTGTAATTTGATAGTTTAGAGCTGCTACAATAGGTACATCAACAATAGGTGGGATTTGCAATGAGATAGGTGGCTATACCTCTGAGAAAATAGGTATTGGGTGGTCTCAAGGCTATCTTACTAGCTTGAATTAGGTTGTTTTCAGCCCTTATGGCAACATCATAAGTATCTAATAGTGTTGTACCACCCATTAATTGAACCATTACTACAATATCACTATTTAAAGCTTTGAGAAAGTACAAAAATGCATTATTGGTAGTATGGCTTACCTTTGTTGGTATTCTATCTCAAGTCTTTTGAAAATGGAAGTTACAATCTACCATGTGCTCCTGTGGAGCTCTCTTTATTATACTCAAGTGTTCAACCAATGATAGGTTGTCTGACTTGTCTTCAAACTACTTATTCAATGTTTCACCTAATAGATCCCATGAAGTAATTGAACATACAACCAATCCTCTAAACCAATGAAGTGCCTTACCCTTCAGAGATGTAGCCAAAAATATCACTAAAACATTCTCCTATGTTACATGATGGACTGAGAACAATGTAGCCACATCCTTGATATGTTTGATTGGAGTAGTTTGATCTTCACCAGTGAAAAAAGTCAATCTTCGTAAGGCTGCCACTAGAATATCATCATGTTGTGCAAGTTACAGTGGTCTGTCAATGTTAAATGTCACAAAAGGTAACTATCTTTCCATTGGTGATCTTGTGGAGCTTGTATTTGAAGGTTTATTACTAGATTTCTTTAATCAAACCCTACAGACCTGAGATTTGGAGGAGTAGAACAAGTTCTCCCTGTTGGACTAGGAGCTCTTGTTGTTGTTCTACCTCTTCTTCTTGGGGGTGATAGCTACAGGTACTCAAATGGAATGGAACTTCCTCTCGTTTGGATCCTTCACATGTGCTATCTGCACTGGATTTGCAAAAAATTAGAAATATAGAGCTGCCAAGTATGTTATTTTTTACCTCAAAAGGTTGAAACTCTGTTGTGCATACCAAAACAACAAAGAAAAATTATATTTAATTGGTCTGAAACATAGTTCAAAGTCCCACCGGGCGTGCCAAAAACTATTGTCACAAAGGACTGCACCCTGTCAAGCAATAAGCTTAACAATCCCATGACACATTGGATCACTCTTAGACTGTGGGTTGTCTATAATGAGAATGAACTTATGAAAGAGATAGTTCCCTTTAAATGCCCCTTAGATCTGATATACTTTTGAGGAAAGGAGATATAAGTATGATTAATAAAACTAAAATTTATCCTAAGGGGTGGTGCACAAATGATTGAATTCTAACCTACAGCTTGATTCACAACTATTTCTCAATATATCTTCTCATACAATTCAAACTAAACAATCTTATCACATAAATATTTCATAGAAAGGCATGAAATTGCTTGCACAATCTGTAACCTTTGGCAAAATTTACACCTTTTTATACTTGCATTCAATGAATGAGACATAAAACTTAATGGTTTTGATTTAAAACACAATAAATCTTTATCAAATCATTCAAAAAAGAACAAGACACCTAAATCTGAGAAGAAAAACACCTGATTTTATTGAAAAATAGAAGGAATACCTCTGTAATAACTATAAAACTATAAAATAAGTTGAGTTACAATACTAAAATCTCTCTCTACAATGTGCAAAAATAAGATAAAAAGTAAGAACTAAGAAAAAAGCATAAGCTTTTTCTCCTATAATACAAAAAACTCTCCAAAAAGCCAAAGAGAAATCAACTCCTGTCTAACTAGACTCCAAATGATGCATGAATAAGCTAGAAAAGTTAACTCCTAGTTGTTGGGAGAGCAAGAAGAAAATGCTTAAATAAAAGAGCCCACAACTGCTCCAAATTGAGCTATTTTAGCTCATAACTCCTCTCAAGGTGGTTGACCAAACTGACTTCCAAAATTAGTCCAATTTGACTCAAAGTCAAGAATAGAAGTTAAGTAACCTCCTACATGATTTTGCCACCTCAGTTTAACTCCTCTTTTCTTCTTTGCATGATTTAAGGGCAAAAATGCATTATTTTGACAAATATTAAGGGTAATTCATGTGGATACTTTAGCTTAATAAGTGTCTTATAATTATTTTCTTGGTTTCATGAAACAAATATTAAGGTAACTTATAAAACACTACCCTTAATAAGTGCTTAAAATACAATATTTTTTGCCTCCTTCTCATGCAAAGAAATGGATTTACATAATAAATTCACTTAATTTCTACCCTTTACAAAAGTTCATGAGGCTATAATAGTGCCTTTTTCATCTTTGGCTTGCAAAAAAACCTCAAAACTATCCAATGATGTAGAGATGACCAAATGTCAAAAAAGAACCTTATAAAGGTCATCACTACATTCTTTTGATTTCTTTAACCTCTAATGATATTTCTTGTAATGTTTAATGTTTGAAAAGAAACCTTTAAGAGGTCAAAATATTCATTCTACCCTTATAACTCCCATCGCCTCCTCATGCTTCACTAGGCATTTCAACACTTAGAAGGATGTGACCACGGCCTCCATTTGATTTTTTACATGATGATTTGTTTTATCAAGTCAAGAATAAAAGACCTCAAATTCATTGGCTAGGGTATTGAGAGACAAAAGAACTTTGAATGCTAAAAAAACCTCATTTTGCTATTCCACTTTATGTGTTGCTTTGCACTGTGCCACCATATGGTTTTTTTAAGGCTCTAGTTTGCTTCTGGTAGCTTCTTTGAAGGGTTTCTCAAATTGTTCTAAACTTCACTTAGAAGGTGAGTCTCCTCTTCTATATATTACTGTATCTTTTCACAAGAAAAAATGGTGAAAATTACCTCTTATCTGTTGATTTCTTTGTGCAAATGATGGTACAATTTCTATGTCTATCCCTCCTTTGATGAAAAACATGAATAATATGTTTTGGAAAGGAAGGTAAAGGCTTCATGTGATAAAAGACTAATATCAACTCCCTTTTCTTGTCATTATTTTACTTTTACTTGAAGAATAATAGTAAAACTATTATCTCTATTCCTTGCTCTTCATGCTGGTGGGTTATTCTATGGCCCACTTAGTTTCCTTGAAAGTTTTATAGAATTATGCAAGTTTAGTATGGAGTCTTCAAAATGATGATATTTCTTACCCTCTTCTAGCGCCTATATGATCCATTTTCTTTAAAGGTTGTTTTACTTTTCCTTGAAGGATGAAGACAAGGGTTTCAAACCCTAGGATGAATAAAAGGGTTTCAATCCCTAAAACAATGTCACTTCTGTAAATGTCTATTGTCTCTTTTTGGATGCATACCCTATATTGTTATTCACGACTATGTTTTTGATAGTTGCGGCCGACTGTTACCTTAGTAACTTACAAATGACTACTTTCAACAGTCCTTTGAATAATTGTTTTCTTTATGATATCCTCGAATGCCATCCTCTCTAGTATGTTGCACATTTGCATTGATGTATGGACTGCACAAAAAGCATAAGGCTTTTGCAGAGTTTTGAAAACTACTACAACCCTTGTGATAACCCTTGCTTGATTGTTTTATCCTTCTATTGATGTTGGTGATGATTGTGGCTGCTACTTTCCTTGATTATTTCATTCAAGAATGCCTTCCACTGAAGTTGATTCTGACTAGTTAAATCATTTCTAGATAAAATGCAATATGCAATGAGCTTTGTATATAATCCTTCTGCTATAAAGGAATGTGTCTCTTACTAATCTTCTAGAATCAATAGAAGTTTGTGTTTGAAGACATGACCCTGAGTGAATGGCTTTGCAAACAACAAAATTGGAAACCCTTTTAGCCTTTGAAATTCCAATTTGAATATATCCATGAGTATTAGCTTGAAATGATGAAGATAATCTTTCCCCTACTGATGTGGCTTAAAGGGCCACTATTTGAAGGAATGACTATACTCTTCCTTATCTGTTGCTATTTTTTCATTGTCACATGCATTAAATCTCTCTAAACCTTTATCTAAATGTAGGATTCGTTACCTGTGAAGTAGACTAATCTTATAGTTATTTTTAATCTTTGTATTCCTTCTTCTATGCACTATTATGATTGGGCTTTTCATTGCTTACATCTTTTGGGTAGATCCTCTGCTTTTAATTTGTTCACATGTTGTCTATTTTGTCTCATGTCTATGATCTATGTCAATCCTTTGTCATATCCTCGTCATAGTCTTGACTGTCCCTTGACATTGTCCTTGCTAATGGTTTTTGTCTTCATCTTCAACTATCCTTTATTCCTTTGACAATCATAGCTCTTCTTGTGACATTTAGTCTTATGATTGTCCTATCTTGACATACTCCTTGGCAATGATCTTTGCACCTCTTTTCATCTTTTGGTCTTTGAACCCTGGACAATGATTAGATTCTTGTGATAGCACCTTAGATTTGTTAGACTTAGGGCACACAACTACGAGGGGGGGTGAATCAGTTGTGCAAAACTTTCTCTAATTACACACTTAAATCCTCTTAGTGATTAGCAGTATATCAATCACAAAACATAATGCATTCAAATCAAAATTAGAAACATATCAACACATAAGACACCAAGATTTTGACATGGAAAACCTGGTTAAGGGAAAAACCATAGGGTGATTAACCCAAAATTATATTCTTTGTTAGACGAATAGAAAGAACAAAATGGCACATGCCAATTAGGGCTCACTGCCCGAGCACACTGCTCACAAGAGGCTCACTACCTACAAGAAACACACTATCTACAAAGAAATAAGTATCACATACATGAACTAGAGAATAGCATCTTCACCATGCTTGAATCAGTTTCATTTAAGCCCAATACTTCTACTCTGCCTTTCGCTCTCCTCCTCGCTACCATACACTCATCTCCACCAAGACCACTTTTGAAATGACTTTGCAATCTCTTATTTATACAAGACGTCAACTTAGGAATGATCATCTAAGTTAGCAAACATCCACAAGAACATCTGCAGGATGTGTAACTGATCCGGTCGGCCAATCTCAAGATGAACACCATCATCCAAAAGTTATTCTTCTATTGTGAGCTCCAACTTCAATGTGGACCATCAACACGAACTGAACATGATCCAAAGACCTCCACAAGCTTGCTTGAATCATCAAGAACATCCATACTTCATCTACTTACTGAAACCCATCTCTCCTTCATCTGGAACCTCAAGAACATAGTCTGTCATTACCGTCACAAAGAAGTAGATGCTTGCAGACCTTCAAACGATGAACCAATTGAGTTGACACATCATAATGACTTTCCCAACACTCCCTGAAATCCGTAGAACAAGATAATGCATTTCCAGATCTCACTGGACCTTTCTGTAACACTCTGTCAGCTCTAAACACCTACCTAAACTAGTTTTACTTGAGCGACCACAACTTCTTCATGTCTTCATGTGGACCTCTGAAATCTCTACTGGATCACCTTAAGACACATATCCACAAACCCTTAAATCCACATCCTCTAATCCTCAATGTATCTTTGACTTTTACCTTACTATCATCACTATTCTTCACTAATCCTGATTGAGACTAATTTTCTCAATATCCTCAGCACACAGCTCATCCAATCCTTATCACTAATGCAGTAGGAGTTTTTTGACATCAATGACAACACCAGTTAGGCCCATACTTGCAACAATCTCCTCCTTTGTCACTGATGGCAACATATGATGTGAAAAACTATTTTAACCATCAAGTCAAGAACTTCTTCTTACTGTTACAGCTCCCCCTATCAACAACAACCATTCACATGTCTTCTCTCCCTTTACTTCTCCCCCTTTGATCAGCAACCACTTTTTTTTCACATGTCTTCTCTCCCCCTTTGACATCAATGGAAAAGGGCACATACTTGCAATTCCACAACTTCAAAATCATACCTACTGCTCCCCCTGAGCCACAACTCCCCATCATCAATCCAGATCACAAGGTATGACTATGATATCCACTAGACTAATGTACCTTAGTGCACCTTAGTTCATCACCGAAGAGGCAATAACCCCTAACTTCTTCCTGAGATACTCAAAAGAGTCCTTAGGTACAGGTTTAGTAAAGATGTCTGCAATCTGATCCTTGGAAGGCATAAACTCCAATCTAACTTCATTCTTGTTCACTTGCTCTCTCAAAAAGTGAAATTTGATGGATATGTGTTTAGTCTTTGAATGCAACACTAGATTCTTGGATATATTTATTGCACTTGAATTATCACAGAAGATTGTGATAGGTTCCTCATACTCCACTTTGATATCTCTTAGCATCTGCTTCATCCACAAAACTTGAGTACAGCTACCTACTGCTGCAATGTATTCTGCTTCAGTTGTAGATAGAGATATTGCCTTTTATTTCTTTCTCAGCCATGAAACCAATCTCTTCCCCAAAAAGAATGCTCCACCACTGGTACTCTTCCAGTCATCCACATCTCCTACCCAATTAGCATCTATATATGCATGAAGAGAGAAATCATGATCTCTAGGATACCATAGACCATACTCAACTATCCCTTTTAGATATGTAAAAATCCTCTTGATTGCCATGACATGAGATTATCTAGGATCATCTTGGAATTTAGTAACAAGACCAACACCTTGTATAATGTCTGGTCTAGTTTGAGTGAGATACAACAATCCTCCAATCATTGATCTATACTTTGTCTAGTCTACCTTAGGAGAGTCATCATCTTTGCTCAACTTACATCCAGTTGCCATGGGAGTATACATTGGCTTTGAATCTTCCATCCCAAATTTCTTCAACAATGCTTTTAGATATTTGGTCTGAGAAATGAAGATTCCTTTCTTTGTTTGAGTGATTTGCAGACCCAAGAAAAAATTCATTTCACCAAGCATATACATCTCAAACTCACTTTTCATTTGATTTACAAAAGTTTTACACATACAATCTCTTCCTCCAAAGATGATATCATCAACAAACACTTCAACAATCAAGATGTTTTCATGATCAATTTTGAAATATAAGTTACTGTCAGTAGTACCTTTGTTGAAACCAATCTTCAAAAGATGCTTGTCCAATCTTTCATACCAGGCTCTTGGGGCTTGCTTCAATCCATACAGTGCCTTCTTGAACTTGCAGACCAATCTTGCTTTATTTCTGATTACTTCACCAACTTCATTTAGTTTGTTCTGGAAAACCCATTTTGTTCCAATCACATTCTTGTTTCTAGGTCTGGGAACAAGATCCCAAGTGTGATTTTTCTCAATTTGCACCAGCTCTTCCTCCATTGCTTTAGTCTAGTTTTCATCATTGCAAGCTTCATTTACTATCTTAGGTTCAATCTTTGAAATCAGACAATACTCTTCTGAATCTTGAGCAATTTTCCTTCTTTTTTGTACTCCTTTGCTTTTATCACCTATGATCTGATCTTCAGAGTGGTTCAGTCTTACATACCTGGGAACTTTGGGAATTTCTTGCACTTCTGATTCTTGATCAGGGTCATTGAAACTCATCTTTTCTTCCTGGTTTACTAGATCAGTTTGAATCTGACTATCAGAAGAGGCTTGGGCTCCTTGAATCAGAACACCATTTTGATCATCTTCATCATACTCATAAAACCTCGAGGGTTTCTCAATTCCTTCGTCAACCTTCACATTTGTACTTTCTATCATCTTTCTCAGTCTCTTGTTATAACACTAGTATGCTTTGCTTTGAGTAGAGCAGCCCAATAATATTCCTTCATCACTTCTAGCATCAAACTTTCCTAGATCTTCATCTCTTTTGATGTAGTATTTTCTACCAAAGACTCTAAAATATCTTACAGTAGGAGTAATGCCAAACTAGAGTTCATAAGGAGTCTTACCAGTATTGCTTCTGATTTGAACTTGATTGAGAGCATAGACTGCAGTGCTGACAGCTACTCTCCAATAGATCTGAGGAACATTTGATCCATCATCATGGTCCTAGATGCTTCCTGGATGGTCCGGTTCTTTCTCTCCACTACTCCATTCTGCTACGGAGTCCTAGGAGCAGACAACTGTCTCTTAATTCCATGTTTCTCATAGAACTCTATGAACCCACCAGATGTGAATTCTCCACCTCTATCGGTCCTTAAACACTTCAATTTTAATCCGGTTTCATTTTCTACCATAGCCTTGAATATTTTGAATTTTTCAAGAGCTTTTGATTTTTCTTTTAGAAAGGTTACCCACATCATCTGGGAATAGTCATCAATTAGTAACATGAAGTATCTATCACCTTGAATATTCCTGATTCTTTCTGGACCACAAAGATCAGTATGAACCATGTCCAATAATCCGGTAGAAGACAGTTCCTTACTTTTGAATGTGACTCTGCTCAGCTTACCCAATTGACATTCTTTGCACAAGCTGTTAGTAGGTTTCACCAATTTTGGAAGATCTCTTACAACCTGAGTATTTCTTATCTTGATGATATTATCAAAATTCACATGACACATCCTCCTATGCCACAACCAACTTTGATCAATTTGAACAAACAATTAACTTTTGCTAGTACCAACCAAGTGAAAGATATTACCTTTAGTTTGAGTATCGGATGTAATCTTTGTTCCAGAATTTTCAAAGATCTTGCATTTTCCATTCTTGAACCGGAGATCATAGCCTTTGTCCACCAACTATCCAACACTGAGGAGATTGTGTTTCAATCCTTCAACATACAGTACATTACCAGCTTTGTTTCTTCCATCAACAGAAATAGTTCCTCTACCTCTGATTCTACCAGCAGAATTGTCACCAAACTTTACCACTCCTCCTTCATACGTTTCCAAATCTACAAACTTATTTTTGTCACCTGTCATATGGTGAGAGCATCCACTATCAATGACCCAATCATCCTTCTCTTCAATTTGGGCAGCCAGAGCTCTTTCCACAGTCTTATGATTGACAGATACAGAGGACATTGGATCTTCTTCCTTGATGGCAATGAACACCCATTCATTTCTAGATTTGTTTCCTATCTCTGATTCATCATCTGTTACTCCTTCATTGTCATCATCTTCATGCACATAGTAACAGTTCTTTTGGAACCTTGGCTTGTTAGGATTTTTCCTTAAAAACCTTTCTGGACACCTTGAGGCAAAATGACCAATCTTATTGCAGTTAAAACACTTAAAAGGTAATTTTCCTTCATACTTACCGGATCCTCTTGGCAACCTCTTTGCAATAAGGGCTTCAAGTTGAGAAGTTTCTACTTCTTCTTCTTCCAGGTCTTTTCTTGCTTTTCCATACCATGACAGTTTCCTTGATGAGTTCTCTCCCGGATCAAATCTTTGTTTACCTTTTACAGAGGCACTGACTTTGAATGCAGATTCAGTCTTGGGGGGGTCATCTCCAAACTCTATCATTTCAAATGCAGCCAATTGATCTCTTGTGACAATTGTATGGGCTCTGAATTCTTCAATGGAAGCAACCTTGATTTTGTAAGAAGCAAGTAGGGATCTGAGAATTTTTCCAACAATCTCATTTTCATCCAAGACTCCACTAGCATTTCTAATTCCACAAACCAGCTCATTCACTCTTGGCATAAAAGTAGTAATATTTTCATCATCTTTCTTCTTCAGAATTTCAAATTTCCCTTTCAGACTCTGTAACCTCGCACATTTAACATACTGGTCTCCTTCATGCAAAAGTTCCATTTTTTTCCAAATCTCAAAAGCAGTTGGTAGTCAATAACATTTGAGAGCTCTGAATCAGATAATGCGCTTAGAAGAGCCTCTATAGTCTATAGATTGTTTTCAGCATCTATGATTTCATTTAGGGTTTTCAGACCACCCTGTGGAGGTACATACTGTATTGTAACCATGGTCCAGTACGCCATTCCAATACACTGCAAGTGACATTTCATGCGACCTTTCCAAAGAGAAAAATTGGTTCCATCAAACTTTAGACTATCCTTCTTGTAAGACGACATCCTGGATCTCCTCAAGTGGTTAAGCTCCTTTTAGAGGAACTTGGCTCTGATACCAATTGTTAGACTTAGGGCACACAATTGAGAGGGGGGGTGAATCATTTGTGCAAAATTTTCTCTAATTACACAATTAAATCCTCTTAGTGATTAGTAGTATATGAATCACAAAACATAATGCATTCAAATCAAAAGCAGAAACATATCAACACATAAGACACCAAGATTTTGACGTGGAAAACCTGGTTAAGGGAAAAACCACGGGGTGATTAACCCAAAATTGTATTATCTGTTAGAAGAATAGAAAGAACAAAATGACACATGCCAATTAGGGCTCATTGCCCAAGCACACTGCTCACAAGAGGCTCACTGTCTATAAGAGACACACTATCTACAAAGAAATAAGTATCACATACATGAACTAGAGAATAGCATCTTCACCATGCTTGATTTAGTTCCATTTAAGCCCAATATTTCTGCTCTACCTTTCACTCTCCTCCTCACTACCACACACTCATCTCCACCAAGACCACTTTTGAAATGACTTCGTAATCTCTTATTTATACAGGACATCAACTTAGGAATGATTATCTAAGTTGGCAAACATCCACAAGAACATCCATAGGATGTGTAACTGATCCGGTCAGCCAATCTCAAGAAGAACACCATCATCCAAAAGTTATTCTTCTATTACGAGCTCCAACTTCAATGCGGACCATCAACATGAACTGAACATGATCCAAAGACCTCCACAAGCTTGCCTAAATCATCAAGAACATCCATACTTTATCTACTTACTGAAACCCATCTCTCCTTCATCTGGAACCTCAAGAACACAGTTTGTCATTACTGTCATAAAGAAATAGATTCTTGCAAACCTTCAAACCATGAACCAATCGAGTTGACACATCATAAGGACTTTCCCAACACTCCCTCAAATCCGCAGGTTAGGATAATGCATTTCTGGATCTCACCGGACCTTTCTGTAACACTCTATCACCTCTGAACACCTATCGGAACCGGTTTTACTTAAGCGACCACAACTTCTTCATGTCTTCATGCGGACCTCTAAAATCTCTACTGGATCACCTTAAGACACATATCTACAAACCCTTAAATCTACATCCTCTGATCCTCATCCTATCTTTGACTTTTACCTTACTATCATCACTGTTCTTCGCTAATCCTGATTGAGGCTAATTTTCTCAATATCCTTAGCACACAACTCATCCAATCCTTATCATTAATGCAACAGGAGTATGTTGACATTAATGATGACACCAGTTAGGCCCATACTTGCAACAAGATTGTGACTACTCTATGAATTGAGATGATTGTTGATAACATCTTTTCTCCTTTTGGATTGTCATTATAACTGATCACAAGAGTTTCTCAAACCTTCATAAGCCAATAGTGCATAACAAACACTTGATATAAGCCTTCTTTGAAACTTCTACTCTTCCATGGTTGTTGTATGACTAATGTCTTTAATTCAATTACTCCTTATTTTGAGTGTTGAGTTATAGTACCTACATGATGCTCTCTTTACAATGGATTCCTTAACACTAGCAAATGTTTTGAGGTAATTTTCTTCTTCTCTCTGTAATCTTATCATCAAGATCTATTGTGTATGATCATTTTTTTCCTTTTTATGTATAGTCATCATCAAGACTTTTCCTATCTTTTATGACAGTCATTCACTTGACTGTGCTTGTAGACCATGGACAATACATATACAGTTATTGATTTCTTTCTTTTCTTTTATCTCTATTTATTTGAAACTCCTACCACCATGCTATTGACTTCCCCTAGTGAGACAATTGTCTTATGCATTTGCTATGGTTGTCCCTATAATTTGGACTGCATCCTCTTACATGTATGTTGCACCTTTAGTCTTCCTCTACCCTCCTATAATACTGATGCGATTGCTAAGATTGACACATGGTATTCAATCATCGATTATAGTCATGGATGGTTGCTTCTTCATGAATTTTAGATGGATTGTTGTCCCGTTTATGTTAGTTTCTATCTATCCCTTGACTCACTTAGCACCATTATTCATTGTTGATATGCTTTTAAAATATCAAGAGCATGCTTATTTTTTCTATTTCAACTGCTCATTATGTCACTCCTTCCATTTGTTCTTCATCACTTTTTCTTGACTTTGAATACAATCCTCCTTCATAGGTTGTCTTTTCCCTTAGCTGATGTCCTTCTCATGACTATTGCAGCCATCTTGAAACCCTTTTTGTGACTATTGTCCCTTATCATTTAGGATTGTATATCTGTCCACAAGCCAAAAATGATCCATGTGCCCTTCTTCTCTAGTCATCTTGCTGCTCATTCTTGGCATTTGATAATAGTGACTTGGTATTCAATGACCATCCTCTTCAGCTCTACAAGTACCTGTACTTTTACATTTATAACTATTGTCCCAACAACTATTCCATAATATATATAGGACTATTATTGTGATATTTAACAAATTCCTTAGTAATTGGTCTTCAAGTACCTGTACCTACACAATTAACAAACTTAATTAGAGAAAACAAATGAGGCTAAGAGCCTCTCCTTTGATGGTGATCTAATCTCTTCTTGGCTCCTTTTGGTGCTTGTATGACTCATTCTAAAGTTGTTGACCTCTTTTATCTTCTTGATTAGATGTTTTTGTAAGATAGAAAGTACATTTTGATATTATTGCATATAGAAGTGAAAAAGGACCTCGAGATCTAACGTTCCTTCTTTGTTCCTTTTGCAGGTCTTCTTGGAGATATCACTGAGGCAAACTAAAGATGATGCTACCAGTAGTAGCGTTCATCATTCAGGCAATGACAGATCTTTTCTCCCTCCTATATGTTTCTTTTCTATTTCAAAAGTACTTGTCTTCTTTCATTGCATCTTGTACAGTTAATCCCACGGCTTGTGTGGGAGCATATAAACACTTTTTGCTTATGAATATGAATAGCTATTTTGTGCAATGTTTTGGTATATTGCTTCTCCTTTGTGAATCAATTGCATAAAGATAGACTAAAAATGATTGCATGATACAGATGTTCATAATCATGAATAGATTTAGCAAAATTTGTGTACCTTTTTCATTTGAAATGTATCAACTATAATGAATGAACAATGAAAACAAACTACAACATAATTTGTAGCACATAGATTACATTTCCTTTCTCCTACCAGTCCTAGGATATCTCCTACTCTATTAGGGTGTCCTTCCCATCTTATCTAGCTCATGTAGCATCTCTTAGTGAGATGTTACATGATTCTGGTAATGGTGATCACTGGAATGGCCCTCCACTAGGACAATAGGCCTTCTAGGGTTGACTAAGCATCTTCAACCTTCTTCTCCTTTCCCATTGAACTTATATGCTTCTTCAAAGCAACAACTATCAATGATATCCCAGCCTGACCTTATTGGGATAGAATGCACAATTAGGTAACAGGTCCTACATATCGAGGAGCTAGTTTGGAATACTTTCCAAACTTTATGGAACTCTTCTATTTTTTATAACATTTCTGGACCAATGTTAATCCTATCTTATAGCTTATCCCAACTTATATGAGTTTGAGATGTTCTCCTATACAATGCTTCAAATAGAGTGATCTTAATAGCAAAATGATAGGAGTTATTATATGCAAACTCCATAAGTAGTAGGTAATCTTCCCACTTTGTAACTCTAAATCCTTGAAGTTTGAGTGGATAGAGACAATTGAAGAGATATGCCTCCATCAACTAAGAGCATCTTCTACTTCTCTTTTCCTTCGATATAAATTATCTCAAAGTCATAGTCAAATATCAATTCCATCCATCTTCTCTGTTGAGAATTGGAATGAGGTTGGGAAATATATACTTAGTACTTTGATGGTCTGACTTTAATTCAAAAGGATTTCCTAGAAAATAGTCAAATATCAATAAACAACTCCTACTAACTCTAAGTCATGAGAAGCATAATTATTCTCATATTCTCTCAACTTTCTAGATTCATAGGCTACCACTCACCCAATTTGCATAAGCACTCCTAAACCTTCACCTAAGGTATCAGTGATTACAACAAATTGACCTTCCAAATCAGGAACTTTCAATATTGGTGCAGTTGTTAACCTCTCTTTTAACTGATTAAATGCCTCCTAACAATTTTATGACCAATCAAAATACTTTCCTTTTCTCAGAAGTAAAGTGATTGAGTTTGTAATCTTAGATAAGTTCAAAATGAACTTCTTATAATATCTAGCTAACCCCTTGAAACTTCGCACTTCATGCACATTCTTTGGCACAAGAAACTCAAGTCTAGCTTTGATCTTCACATGATCTACTGAAATCCCTTGAACTGATATTATGTCCTGATATTGTATCTCTTTCTAAAAGAAAGTACACTTAGAAAGATTCCCTTACAGCTTATGTTCCTTCAGCTACTATAGAACCAACCAAGGATGCTACAAATGCTCTTCCTCATTCTTAGAATAAATAAGGATGTCATCTATAAATGTTAGAACAAATTTATCCAAACAATCTCAAAAAAAACTTTTCATCAAATTGATGAATGTTGCAAGGGCATTCATAAGTCCAAATGGTAAAACTGTGAACAAGCATAATGTCCATACCTTGTTCTAAAAGTTGTTTTATGAATATCTTCATCTTTTATTCTTAGTTGATGATATCCAGATTATAGATCGATCTTTGAGAATACTGTGGTACCACACATATGATCAAAAAGATCATCAATACACAGTAGAGGATACTTATTATTTATCCTTTATTTGTTGAGCATATGATAGTCTATACACAAACGCAAGGTTCCATCCTTCCTTTGACAAAGATCATAGGTGCTCCCCAAAGTGAAACATAGGGTCTAATCAACCCTTTAGCCAATAGCTCATGAAATTGGGATTTCTATTCCAACAACTCCATAGTAGTCATAAGGTATGGCACCTTCAAAATCTACGTAGATCTAGGTATTATATCAATAGATAAATCAAAATCTCTCTTCGGTGGTAACCCTTATAGTTCATCTAGAAAAACATCTTAAAAATCTTGAAGGAAAGGATAGTTCTCCAAGGGTACCTTTTGTTTACTAGGATCCTCTTCTACTTCTTCCTTTTTTACTACAAAAAATTGACATCCTTTTCACTGAGTCCTCTTCAATTGCATAGTAGAGATTGGTCTGATCTTGACTTCTCTTTGTGTGCCTTGCAAATAGACTTTTTTTCCTACATCGTCTAGACTCTCAATTATTTTTGCAAAACAATCAACATTAGCCCTATGTCTCCATAACCAAATTATTCCTAAGATAACATCATAGGAACCTAGGGGGGATACAAAAAAATTCACCTCAGTTGAAAAACTAGGAAGATCAATCTTGGCTTCAAACAAGTAACACTCTACCTTATCTTTAGTCTGGTTAGCATATTAAATTGTTTAGGGTTTAGCCATATATCCATCTCTTCTAGGAAATTTATTTAGTACTCTTGGAGAAATAAAACTTTCAGTTGCTCCAGTATCAATTATAGTAGAAATAGGGACTCTAAACAAAGTACCTATCATCTCTATGGGAGTAATTTGGTACTCCACCTGGTGATTGTCCAATGCCACATGGATTCTCTATTGAAAAGCTTCTTGCTAGGTAGGAAATGTGTTACTACATTGTCAAACTCCTTGGTTCTTGGTTTGACATTGAATTGCGTAATGATATCCACCACAAGAGAAACATACCCGAGGGGGTCCTTACTTTTGAACAGGTTTTGTTGTATAATTCTTCTAGAAATTGCTATTATTTTTCTTCTCATTTTTGGACCATTCCTATTATTTATAATGCTCTTTTCACTTCTTTTATTCACATCCTATTTATCACTCTTTTTTCTTGAAAGGTTGAGAAGTTGGCGACTTATTAAACCTCTTACGATTCTTCTCATGATATGCAAAAAATGACTTCAGTTTTTGCTCTTCTTTGATTACCTTCTCAAAAACGTGGTCCATATTGGTAGGAACATGCACAAACACTTCTCCACCTATCTAGGAATTCAAACCCATGATGAGTTTTTTGATTTAGAATCTTTCATCCTTCTAATATTATGGCACATACTTTAGGAGACGGGTGAACTTTTCCCAATATTTAACCTTTGATATTTCTCCTTGTCACAGATTCTAAAAATATGTTAGCTTTTGGTCAAATAAAATTTATGGTAACCATCTCTTTCAAAATATGACCATAAATTGATCCTAGGTTGAGCTAAGAGAACTTAGCCTCAGTTCCATTTTCATGTTCATCCACCACATAAATGCTTCACTTGCTAGATGATAGGCACCCCAAACTACCTTGGTTTTCTCAAAGTGGTTTCTGATCTCAAAATACTTTTCCATCTCTATTAATAAAGCTTCTATAGCATCACCACTTACTGTTCCATCAAACTTGGGCAGCGTTACTTTCTTCATATCTCTTGACAGTTTTGAGGCAAGTCTATTTCTCCTTTCTTTTTGAGACTTAGTCTTATCAACATCCTCCCTTCATTCACTCTGAGAACTGGGTTCATGGGCATAACTATCATCCCCTACATGCAAGTCCCCTTTTTCTCCTTCAGGTCTACCTTAACTCCACACTTCCTATTCTAGGTTTCCAAGCCTCTCCTTAGGTTCATTCAGCATGGTCAATATATGATCTAGCTTAATCATCAAATTTCCAAAAGGATTTGACTCTCCCTGACTATCTCCAAGATTTGTTCGAGTTCAAACCATGATGATACTATATGTCACACTTGATATTCATATTAAGTTATAGATTAGAATTTAGAAATAATGCATCTCATTAATTCAAAACTCATCATAAAACCTATTAACAAAACTCAGATTTGGGCAAAACAAACTCATCTTTATTATAGTTTATTTTGGGTATAAATACATCCTTATTTAGATAGATAATACAACAAGACTACATATCACTGCCAGTTAAAGGACATTCCTCAGGTTCCTCTTCCCCATCAGAATCCAATAAAACAAACTTAGACGATGGATGTACATGTAGGTACTCCTCCAACACCACTTTTCCTAAATCAGAGGCATCACAACCACACCCAAATGACATGTTGCGACTACTAGACAATTTACTCAATTTAACTACATGAGTAGGAACAATGGGTTTTTTAGCCACTTTGTATCATTGTTTCTTTTCTAGTCAAATATGCTTAAGAGCATCTACCAAAGTTTCAGATTCTTCTAGCCATGTACCCTCAAAATAATTTATATGTTCTTGGTGTTTTACGTCCTCAGTTGGTTATTTTTTAACCACTATCTTTGGTAAGCTTTGGGGAATAGACTTGCTGGAAGTTTTATTGGTTCTTCTCCATGCCATTCTAGCATAAAACCAATTTTTAAACATTATCCAATCTCCTAAATGTTGACAAGTTTTCTCGTAGTGAGCTCTTAGGTTCATGTATTGAACTCGATAGCTCTGATACCATATGTAATATACCATCTCATACAACTTGGAATTACTCACAAAATTTACTAAGAAAGTAAATGAACATGTTTAAACATGAATAATTTTTTTTAAACATTTGCATAATCTCATATAATTAAATGCATATATTTTCTGAATATTTTCAACCTTGAAATTACAATATATTCTAAGATAAAATCTTAGTAATATCATTTCTCTTTACAAGTACAAATAATTTGCACTTGGTAATATGAATAATTTTACATAAGTATGAAAATTATAAGTCATATCATGAAGTTTACTACATCTAGAATTTTTGTATCTGTCTCACAAAGTCTCAGCGAGTCTTCTGCTATAGAGGGAGAGCATCATTCGAGTGCTTTTCCTCCAACCACAGATTGGTGGTCTCCCACTCGTCTTCCATATGGAAGTGGCCCTACCCTTCATGAAGATTATAGACATAATGAACCAACTATTTTCCATCTAAGTCCTAGTGTTGTGTCCTACGTAACTCAATTGACCATACAATTGTAGACAATCTTCTAGCTAACTATGACCATTCTGACAGGTCATACAATCTAGACAAGGTGAACTGACTAATGCATGTAGAGACAAATGCATCACTTTGTCAAAAGTTTATCTCTAAATAGACATTTGAAATAAATGTAGTCATATTTTCACACACCTCTAACTCAACTTGGAAAATACCTCATCCTACAGCTTGACTTGCTTGACTAGTAACTCTATACATGAATTGACTTGTCTAAAATTAAATCCTAATCAATCTGACTTAGAATTAATCCTTAATCTAGGATAAATGTAAAATAACGATTTAGGTGACTTTAACCTTTCAAAGAGTCCCTCGTTGTATACTTGCAAATACCAGAGTCTATGACTTCCCTTCATTCTACTCAATGACCCAAAGATTGAGCACTCTTGTGTTATATATCAAGTTTCTGACTCTAATAAGAAATCATTTATTTATCATAAGTTCTTCATAAACTCTTCCTAAAATATACTTGTCTTGATCTATGGTTTCTCAACTTTCATTTTCGACCATAATAAACAACAGACTAATTTGATGTTATAATCAATTTAAGAGTTTTCAAGTTTCCTAAACAATTCTAGAGTGAAATCTTTATTGAGTATCATATCTCATTGATTAAAAAATGTATGTTGTCTACTTGGGGTATAATTCATACTTTATGTAAGAAAATATGGAGTATAGACTTACGTCACAATATCATTGTACTCTACATGAGATATTAGTTAGTTAATCCATGTAGTTTACCAGTAAGTTCCTTCCTTCTAGTTGTAGACATCACATTTATATCTTGTATTTAAATATAGTATGGAGATGCTTTGTGTGTTATATTGTGAATTCATGTTATTTAGGACTAGAAAGGATAATACTCTTGATGTGATAAAATAATTGGGAATCTCGTAACATTTAAATTTTATATTGATAGATTTGAATATTGATAAAGAAATGGAAATCATATTCTGATTAGTTAATAAATGGTAAAACATATATAATTAGATTTTAATATTTTATATTATTCTCTTTTCTAGTTGGGTATATAAGTATTGTTAATATGTTTAACATCATTATGAATGAATTATTCTCATGAACTTAGAAATGTTTTAACTAGACTTAGTGATGCCTTAGATAACTTATAGAAATTCAATTGTTAAATAATGTATACCAATATGAGTGCCCTTGTAAATGGTTTTGGTAGAACTTTTAAGATAAGATGATTATATTGTATAGTAATTGGAAATTAGTCATCCCAGAAGAGTTTTGTTATGCCTCTTAGACTTATTTGGCATTGCATTATGACCTATTGAATATTTATTTGAAATAAGTACCAACTGCATAATGGAATTGCATGTAAAAAGAAAATTCGTTTTAACATTAAGTAAAAAATTAGAAAA
Source organism: Cunninghamia lanceolata (assembly GCA_027924645.1). Classification (NCBI taxonomy): domain Eukaryota; kingdom Viridiplantae; phylum Streptophyta; class Pinopsida; order Cupressales; family Cupressaceae; genus Cunninghamia; species Cunninghamia lanceolata. Next base: position 13,881,505 of record BSBN01000112.1, on the reverse strand, counting down.
AGAATCATGTTCCTGTACTGTGCTGTTAATGTGAGTAGCCACTTGAGTAAATTTTCCTAGATGATGTTGTGGTAATGTACATGTGTAATGTATATATGTATTATGATGTGTATATACAAGCAAACATTGTGATCATACCTCAAGTACTTGATACATGGTATCCATCTTGGGGAGAAGGGTTTTGTGGACATAATGTGTGATCCACGTATGCATGTCCTTTGTAGTAATTTTACATACGTGTGAATAACTGTCTTGGCCTATCATGGAAATGTTAGAGAAATGTGTTTGAATGTGTGTTATGTTGAGATGTGTGAGTCACTCTCCATGTTCTTATGTGTTGTGATGTCTTAGTATCACCCCTAGTGTCGACCCTCTCATTCATATGAGAGCACGCTAGTGTAATTAGGGGTTGGGAGAGGAGTGAAGGCCTCTGTTGGGACATAACTTGTTTTAGGCTAAGCTATGTGGCCCCTATTTGATAGCTTTCCCTCATGGTCACAATTGGAGTGCACTCCCTTTTCTTGCCCCCCCCCCCCCCACATTGAGAACCACACTAGTTGGTTCGTAGTGCAAACCCCTTTTCCTTTCTATTGGTCCATGGGTTGAGGATGGACTCTAATGTACCCTGAGCCTATACTTACTTCTACTTATAGAAACTTATTAGTTCATATGACATCAGCACTGGGAACACCATTAGTGATGGGTGGTTGATGTCATCAAGGATTTCTAGTATTTGGGGAGCTACAATCAGTTATGAGTTATGAGCACTACATTGGATACAAATAGCATTATAACATTGATTTTGAAATTTCAAATTGGATGAGAATAAAAGGGATTGGTAACTTCAAGCATTGACACATTATGTGCTATTAGGATAAGTGTGACACGGTAATTTAGATGGTAGCTTTATAAAATGACAATTTGTGTGTAAATTGATAATAGTAGTTGATACTTTGATAACATGACTTTTGATGTGGCTATCATTATAAGTATGAGGTGTATTGTTCTCTACTTGGGGTAAATGCAGATGAATTTATACACGCATGATATCTTAGACTCATGGTACAAGATAACCATATAGGCATGTGGGTTCTCTTTTGTGAGGTGGATGTCAAATCCTTTAGATGACTCATTGTGGCATATGTTAGTCGACCTTGGTATAATGGTTGGTACTAGGTTGTGTGGGCATGAGACTTTTCGTATGGATTTTTCATGCAGATATATGATCGAGTTGTCCTGGGTTGTGTGGGACATGCTTATTATGACATTGTGATTTATCATTGATTTGGTTTGAGACCACCCTATTATTTCATGTGGTTTGTTGCTAGCATATTGTTTCATGTGGTTTGAGACCACCATACTATTACATGTGGTTTGAGACCGCCACATTGTTTCATGTAGTTTGAGCCCACCATATTATTACATGTGGTTTGAGACCACCATATTATTCTATGTGGTTTGAGACCACCATGACATGGCATGCTATTATCTTATGTGGTTGAAACCACAATATGATTTATCTATGTTGTTGGTAGTAAGTCCACCCAATTGCCCTCCTCCCCTTAGGTGACCTTGTTGCAAGGTCCCATGGTGATCGTAATATTCAAATTATTTATTTATGTGTTGAATTTTGTTGCTTATGTGTTAAACCCAACAAAGTCTTGTTACTTTGGGCTAATTAGCCATTTTAATGTTGAGATAGTCCTTTCACCTCAAGGATATGATCATGGATAAACTCTGGATGATGCAATGATTGTTGTTTGATCTCCATTTCTTATACAATTTATTTTATATTAAATTCCTTTTATTTTATTGAGGTCTAACTTATGATCTTACTTTACTTCTTCATCTTTCTTGTTTTGAGGCAATTTAATGTTGTAACTACTGGTATGTGTGGAGTATTGTGACTACTATTTACTGTCATAACCTAGAGGGATCACTGGTAGGATGTATAGGGGAGTAGATGGCCTGGGGAATTTTGTTCATACTAGGAAATGTATGGTGGGATCCTTGAGAGAAACCTGAGACCATCTTTCCTAATCAATTATTTGGCACTATGGTATGGATGATATTGGTTTCCATTGGAGGTGAGATTATATGGTGCTATGCTACTCGAATATTGGCATAGTGATTCTACATAGCGTGGTTATTCATTTATTCGTTATTTGGCTACATGGTACTATGGATTACTCAGTGGTATATTAGAGATGCACTCCTTGTAAAACCCATCCTTATTGAGCCTTGTGATGTCAGTCCTATGATGCCTTTGTGATAAATATAGATTGATACATGTGAGTATGATCTTTATCATGTGTTGCACATAGAAGAGGTATGTGATGTGAAAAAGATTCTATTTTGAATAATGTGTTATATGTAGAGTTAAGTTTATATGTTAGAAGAGGTATGTGATGTAAAAAGGATTCAAATTGAATGAGGTGTTATATGTGGAGTTAAGCTTATGTAACATGTGTGTCACTCAAAGTTGTTGAGAATCATTTTCTAGAAATTATTGATTAGAACATGAGATGGAAACTTAATTCAATTCCCTAGATAGAAATTGATATATTCATGATAGTAGTGATGATATAAGGATATGTTTACTTGACTAATATGAGGTATGTGAATTAGTATGTATTGATGTGACTTGAGATAATATGGATGCTTAGACTTTTGCTTCTTTGTTATATGATGTGGTTAAGTAAATATCATGTTGATCCTAGTTTTATTGTGTCCAAGTGGGTAGCTCCCTTCTCTTAAGGGGGGGGGAGAATGTAAGGCCCTTACCCAATCCTTAAAATACCTCCTAGTTCATATTTCATTCCTTGTGGCTTTTGGTGTATTGATGTATTTAGCAAAGAACCGGTGATGTTAGTTGTTACTCTCTTGCGATGAAGAATAAGAATGATGTAGGAGCATCCCTGGTTCAAGAGTAATCTTACATCAACCAAAAATATTTGCATTTCAGTTTGTTTGTAGTTTAGTTTGTTTCTTTCATTTTCCAGTTTAGTTCAGTCAGAAGTAGTTTCTATATTTTGATCTGCATTCTACTGTAGTTGCATTTCACATCTTGTGTAGCTAGACTTAGCATCTAGATTCATTCATCTACATCATATCTAGAATTTAGAGCATTTGGATGAAGTACTAGAAAGTTATTGCTATCATAAGATTAGAATAGAGCATCCTAATAGTCTCAGACAATCAACTAAAGGAGAGGCCTTATGGAGCATTCCTTATTTTCTAGAGCCTAATGACATCATTCAATGATCTCTGGTTCATGGCCGACCTTCCCTGAGATCCACATATCATTCCATTCACTTGTGAAGGTGTTCTACATGATTAGGTTTGACCTATCTGTGTACACATGTTGCAACTCTTAATTAGAGTTTGAGATCTTCCTTGGCCGACGCAGAGGAATTGTTTATACCAGAGATGATATATAAGGATGTAGTAGATCCCTAGGAAAATAGTGATTCACATAGTGATAAATTATAGTTTATATTTTGTGCGAAGGAGCTTCAAAGCTATATCTTGTGCATATTCTGATATTCTAAAATTAGGCCTTTGAGCCCTAATTTTAAGCGCGTGGGATGCTTGCTAGATGATATTTGAATTCTATGATATACTGAATGGCTGAATCTGCATTTGCTTTGTATCTTTGATCTATTTCCATTGTGTTTACTCTTGATGTACACTCTGGATAGTTCATTTTGTGAAACCTCCTACCTTGACTACACTAAGTGGTATCAGAGTGAAAGGTCAAATCTTTGGGAGCAAATTGAGTGAAGTTGGTGAAGAAATTCCATAAGATCTTACTATGGATTGATCACTAAATTGAGGTAGGTTATTTGTGTCACAACCAATCAATGATTGTGAGGCAATTGTCACCTTGTAGCCTGATCACTAAACTTGAGGCGGTTTACACTTGATCCTAGGAAGAATGTCATCAAGAAGAGTTGTTGCCATTAGAACAATGCTGGTAGAATGGATGGAATGATGGAAATCATGAAAACAATGCAAATTCTAATGAAGAAGATAGGAAAAGAGGATTGACACTGAGACCTAATGTTAAAAGTGATGATATAGAGGAATTTCAATCTCTGAACAAATTGGCGAAACCATAGGAGGTGATGAAGAAGAAGAATCAGTTCAAGTTAAGATGTTGCAAGCTATTTCAAAGATAGGGAAAAGACTTGGACTTGATGTACCTAATTATACTAGTAATTTGAACCTTGAAGAGTTGATTAACTGGATAAATGACATGGAAAAATAATTTGAATATGAAGAAGTTGAAGATCCGGAGAAGGTGAAATTTGCAAACACAGAATTGAAAGGACATGCTACTATATGGTGGAAAGAAGTTCAGTTGGATAGAAATAGAAGAGGAAAAGAAAAGATTACAAAATGGGATAGGATGGTGACAAAATTAAAGAATTAGTTTATACCTGCTAAGTATGAGTTAGAGTTGTTGAAAAGATTGCAAAACCAGAGACAAAAGGAGAAATCTGTGGAGTATACTGAAGAATTTCATAAGATGATTATAAGGATAGGACACAATGAAGAAAGCAAGGAGAAAGTGGCTAGATACATCAATGGACTAAGATTGAACATTCAAGAAGAACTAAGTTTGGTATGGATGACATCTCTAGAAGAAGCATATCAGTTTGCCCTGAAAGTTGAAGAAAAGATGAATAAGAGGCATGATCAGAGACATAGAGGTAGAAGAGATAAATTTCAAAAAAGAAGAACATTTTCTGGAAGAGATAAATCATTTGTGGAGTAGAACAGATAGGAAAACACATTCAAGAATGATGACATAAATAATAATGCTTGTCGAAGAGATGACAAAAACTTTTACCAGAAGGAAGAGGATTTGATAAGAGAGCATTCAGAGGTACTTGTTTCAAGTGTGTAGGTGAAGGACATAGAGCATTTGAATGTAATGAAGGGAGTACAAGCAAGAGAATAGAGAATAGTGGAAGAGCAACTTATGTTGAAGAAGAACCTATTGGATCACCTAATTCAGTTGGCAAACTAGAGAAAGGAGAATCACTAGTGATAAGAAGAGCACTATTTCAAGTAGAAACAAATGAGGAACCACCGCAAAGGACGAGTTTGTTCAGAACCAGATGCAAATTTTGATATAAATGTTGTAAAGTTGTAACTGATAGTGGTAGTTCTGATAACCTAGTTTTAGAGGAGATGGTGACTAAGATGAAGTTGGAAATATTGAAACACCCTAAGCCATATCAGATGGTATGGATTTAGAATGATCATAAGGTACTAGTGACTGAACAATGTTTGGTGAAATTTCATATTGGATCTTATCATGATGAAGTCTTGTGTGATATTATGTCTATGGATATATGTCATATCTTGTTGGGTAGACCTTGGCAGTATGATAGGAAGGCTATACATGATGGGAGAAAGAATACATACCCTATAACCTCAAATGGAAAGAGAATTACCTTGATTCCTTTGGAAAATGATCCTAAGAATGAAGTGTGTCAGAACGCTAGAATCTATTTGATAGATGGGATGAAGTTCTGGGATGGTTTGAGACATGAGAACATGTGTTATGCCTTGATTCATAAGAAGCTTCAAACATTGAAGGACACTAAATAATCGCAACCGAAGGAGATAAAAGAGTTGTTGATAGAGTATGAAGACATCATATCAGATAATGTACCTACTTGGGATTGCCACCGATAAGGAGTAACATTCATCACATGGATCTTAACCAGGAGCTAGTTTGCCTAACAAAGCAGTACATATAATGACACCAGTAGAGAAGGAGGAATTGAATAGGCAGATACAAGAGTTGTTGAGAAAAGGCTTGATCAGAGAAAGTTTGAGTTCTTGTGTAGTGCCTGCAGTGCTAGTACCTAAGAAAGATGAATGGAGAATGTGCACTGACTCTAGAGATATAAACAGGATCACAGTTAAGTATAGATTTCCTTTGCCTAGGATGGATGATATTATGGATTGTTTGAGTGGAGCAAGATATTTCACAAAGATAGATTTAAAGAGTGGATACCATCATATTAGAATAAGAGAAGGAGATGAATGGAAGACTACTTTTAAGACAAATGAAGGATTGTATGAGTGGTTAGTGATGCCTTTTGGATTGACAAATGCACCGAGTACTTTCATGAGATTGATGAATTAAGTCTTGAAAAAATTCTTGGGTAAGTTTGTGATTGTATACGTGGATGATATTATAATTTTTAGTAAGAGAAAGAAGGAACATTTGTGACATATTAGACAAGTTTTGTAGAGAATGAAAGAAGAGAAATTGATGATAAACATGAAGTGTAGTTTAATGAAAGAAGAATTGGTATATTTGGGATTTGTGATTTCTGCAGAAGGATTGAAGATGGACCCTGAGAAGGTAAGAGCAATTGTTGAATGGCCTACATTGGAGAGCATTGGAGAAGTTAGATCATTTCATGGACTGGCTAGTTTCTACCAGAAGTTCATTAGAAATTTTAGTTCAGTATGTAACCTTATGACAGACCATGAGAGGTGACCGAAAAGATTTCAAGTGGACATCAGGAGCAGATAAAAGTTTTGAATTGTTGAAGTAGAAGGTGACAAAGAAACCTGTGTTGGCATTACTGGATTTCAATAAGGTATTTCAAGTAGACTATGATGTAAGTGGGAGTGCAATTGGAGTAGTGTTAAGTCAAGAAGGTAGACCTGTAGCATATTTCAGTGAGAAATTGAATGATGCAAGGAGAAGATATTCAGTTTATGATCAAGAGTTCTATGCCATAATTCAAGCCTTGAAGAAGTGGAGACATTATTTGTTTCCTAAATAGTTTGTGTTGTATACAGATCATCAAGATTTACAATATTTTAATAGTCAAGGTAAGTTGAATCAGAGACATGTGAGATAGGTTGAGTTCATGCAGAGTTATACTTTTGTGTTGAAGCATAGGAGTGGTAAATCAAACAAAGTTGTAGATGCCTTGAGTAGGAGAAGAAACTCATTGACATAGATGAGAATTGAAGTGATGGTATTTGATGAGTTGAAGAATATGTATGTAGGAGACACTGATTTTGTAGAACCATGGAAAGCATGCAAGGAACTTATTGTGATAGATAGGAGTAAGTGATAGGATTATTTCATTCAAGAAGATATGTTGTTTAGAGGAAATTAGTTATGCATACCTACAAGTTCAATGAGAGATAATTTAATCAAGGAGAAACATAGTGGTGGATTGGCAGGACATTTTGGAATTGACAAAACAGTGGCTTTGGTGAGAAAAAATTATTTTGTGCAGAGTTGTAGAATTTGTCAAGTTGCAAAAGGGAGTAGTCATAATACTAGATTGTATAACCCTTTAATAGTACCAGAGAGACCTTGGGAAGACATAAGTATGGATTTTGTGATGGGATTGCCTAAAACACAGAGAGGACATGATTCTATATTTGTAGTAGTGGACATATTTTCAAAGATGGAACATTTCATACCTTGTAAGAAGACAACTAATGCAGTGCATGTAGCAAACCTATTTTTCAAGGAGATTGTGGGATTGCATCGATTACCTAAGAGTATAGTTTTAGACATAGAAACTAGATTCCTTGGATATTTTTGGAAGACACTTTGGAAGAAGATAAAGATAGATTTGAAGTTCAGTTCATCTTTTCATCCACAACTGATGGACATACAAAGGTAGCGAATAGGAGTTTGGGAAACTCATTGAGATGTTTGGTTGGAGAGAAGATAGAAAGTTGGGATTTGATTCTTTCACAAGCAGAGTTTGCATACAATAATTCAGTGAATAGGAGTACCGGAAGAACACCTTTTGAGATTGTTACCGGAGTAAATCCTAGAGGAAGGACAGAATTGAGATACATGGGAATGACAGAAAATAAAAGTGTAGAAGCATAAGAATTTACAGAACATATGGAGATAGTGCAAAAATAGGTTAAGAAGCATTTGGAAGACACGAAAAGAAAGTATAAGGAGCAAGAAGATGAGAAAAGAAGACAATGAATTTGCAGTTGGAGATGGAGTGACGGTGTACTTGAGAAAAGAAAGATTTCTAGTTGGTACATATAACAAGTTGAAGATGAAGAAGTTTGGACCTTGTAAGATACTTAGGAAATTTGACTCAAGAAATGTATATGAAGTGGAGCTACTAGAAACATTGCGTATATCACCTATTTTCAATATTGCAAACCTATATCAGTATCATGAAGTAGAGTTCAGTGACCACCTTGAGGAAAACTTGAAGAAACAGTTACCACAACAAGCATTGGAGCAAATTGAAGATATTTTGGACAGTAGAGTTGGATGCAGTCCCAGTGGAAGACAATACAAATAATACCTTGTGGAGTGGAAAGGCAAACTGGAAGAAGATTCATCATGGATTTCTCAGGCTAAGGTGAACCGTCTTGGTTTTCCTCTAGCCCCAGCAAAGTGAGGGACTCACTTTTTCAGTAACCCTGGATGTCTGATGCAGGAGAATCCCTAGTTCAAGAGTAATTTTGCTTCAACCAAAAACATTTGCATTTCAATTTGTTTGTAGTTCATTTTTTTTCTTTCATTTTCCAATTTAGTTTAGTCAGTTCAGTCAGAAGCAATTTTTCCATTTCAGTCCATATTCTACCGCAGTTACATTCCACATCTTGTAGAGCTAGACTTAGCATCTAGATTCATTCATCTACATCATATCTAGAATTTAGAGCATTTGGATCAAGTACCAGAAAGTTATCACTATCAAAAGATTGACTATTTACTTAGAACAGAGCATCCTGACAGTCTCAGACAGTCAACTAAAGGAGAAGTGTTGTGGAGTATTCCTCAACTTATAGAGCCTAATGACACATCATTCAATGATCTTTGGTTCCTGGCTAACCTTCCCCAAGATCTACATATCATTCCATTCATTTGCGGAGGTGTTCTACATGATTAGGTCTCACCTATCTGTGTACACACATTACAACTCTTCATTAGAGTTTGATATCTTCCTTGGTTAACGCGGAGGAATCTTTTGTACTGGGGATGATATATAATGATGTAGTAGATCCCTAGGAAAGTAGTGATTCCCATAGTGATAATTGATAGTTTAGAGTTTGCGCGAAGGAGTTTCAAAGCTATATCTTATGCATATTCTGATATTTTGAAATTAGGCCTTCTAGCCCTAATTGTAAGCCCGCATGATGTCGGCTAGATGATATTTGAATTCTATGATATACTGAACGGTTAAATCTGCATTTACTTTGTATCTTTGAGTTGTTTCTGTTGTGTTTACTCTTGTTGCATGGTCTGCATAGTTCATTCTGTGAACCCTCCTACCATGACTGCACCAAAGAAATTCTAGATCTTTAATGAATTACCTAACGATGCACATTCATTTAAATTCATACATTATCCATAATATGTTTCTATAATGATAAGTTAGGAAAAGTTGTATATGTAATTACACATCTTAGCTATGAAAAATGGGTATGAGACCACCTTCTTTTGCAAAAAATACCTACTATAGTATTGTTCTTATCATCTTGTATTATTTGGAGAAATTATATAGCCTGTGATAGTGTGTTAGTATCCTACTTTAGACTATGGTTTTGATATAATTATTTTGCTTCCTCAACACTTAGCGGTGTATGACTATTTTTGTTACATGAGAGTTGTGCATTAGTTACAGTTGTGATCATGTATATGTATGCATTAGTTATGGATGTGAACATGCATATGTGTATTGTCAAGTCCTATTTGGAAACCCCATGTGAAATCCATGTGTTAGGCAAAAATGATGATTGTAATTATTATGATTTTTCATTGTGTAATGTTGTACATTGAGAAATATAGAATTTTTATAATAATGAAATGAAGTATGCTAGTGAGTTGTGAGAATGATTAGAATGATCAAATCAATGATGAATTATATGCGTTCTTATTTTTCTTTGGCTATTATTATTTTGATTTCAATTGACAACTTGAAAATAAGTGTGCAAGATAATTTTAACCAGTGGAAATGCGGGGAAAACACTTGGAGACCCTCTTGTGATTTACCAGTTAAGCTGACCTGGTCTATTTGGATAGACTTAGGTGATCTGTGTTATGATATGTGTTGTCATACATTGTGTTTCATTAATTGGGGTGTGTGTATTATGTGTTATCATATGTCGTGGTTGTTTCTTGTGTTGTAACATGTATTGTGTTGCATAACCTAAAATTAATTAAATTTTCTCCTCTTCCTAAGGTGTAAAATAGTTTAAAAATGTACTTAAATCATAAAATTAAATTCTCAAAACTAAGACTAAGGTCTAGGTACATTTTGGATGGAAAAATTTACAAAAAAATTAATTTTTGAAAATCTTAATTTTCACCCAAAATAGGGTGACGAAAAATTAAAGAGATGATGAAAATGGTGAGATGTAAGGATCTTAAGAGCTGAAGTAAAAAGACCATATTCAAGGAAAAACAAGTGTCCTCATATAGGGGGATAAGTGTTTTCCTCTTAGGAGGAGAGGTGTCAAGGGGAGAATTTATAGTAATCTCTTACCATATGCTATAAATTCTTCCCAGGAGGGCTGCTGTAATTTTGTTGTTGTTGTAGCTATAATTCTATTGTTGTGGCTGTTATATCTCTTTTGTTTTAGCCTTTGCTACTATTGTGTTTGTTGAAATGGGGATGTAAGAAAGGGAAAAGATGGAGAAGGGGGTGGATTTCGGGATTTAATTAGTCCACATGAATCCATTGGAGCCAACAAGGTAGGCTCTTAAATTCTTTATAAATCTAAAGGAAAATTTAATGGTTTGGTAATACATTTTATTAGGTTTTATTTTTTGCTATGTTGTATATTGTGTGCTTGTTGTATGGTGTAAATTTGAATGTATGCTGTTAGGATTTGTCCCCTTATTGTGAGCATTCATTGTGAAATCTAGGTGTGTTCAACTTGTGTGAAAATATTGAGTTAAACCTAGAGTAATGTTTTGAGTTTTCAATCTATGTGAGGAATGTGTCTTTTAGTTGTTATTGTGTCATGTTGTGTATTGTCAAGCTGTGCATTTCTGTTTTGTGGTGATACAGTTGTTTGGATATGAAACCTTAGTCTCCCTATGTTTTCCACTAGCTCGGGGGTGGACAGTTCTTGTCCTAAGTTGGGAGGTGAGATCCCACTAGTTTTATGAAAAAAAGTTTGATCTATGTTACAAGTTGTAGTAGGTTGAAGGAAAGGACTAAATAATGTAACCACTTAGAGCACAAGTTGTAGAAGAGAGTGTTCCTAGGGTAGTAGTGAAATTATTCTACTATCAAAGTTTAGGTAAAAAAAAGGGGTTACAATTCTCTGAGAAGATGGTAGTTCAAACTTGTAATCATTTTATCATTCCCCATATAGATGTTATGTAATCTAATAATATTGAAAGTAGGGAACTACTATATTTCGGATGCATTTATATTTAATTTTTTTTACATTCCCCATTTGATAATCTAGGAGGATTAAGGGTTTGAGTCATTTCTTCTCCCTACAAGATAAATGATAGCTGATTTCTTTTACAAACTAGTTAATAAATATTTAGCTTTAAATAACTGTCCTATTTTCTATCTTGAATAATTCTAAAAACTAGCATGAAATATTACCTTGAGTTAGAAACTATTAGTCTACTTAAATGTATCTCAACTAGTTTAGCTACATTAGAATGATTACTAGAGAAAAGGGAAAAGTAGAACAACAGGAAGCAATGTATTGCATCTCAAATAAATGTATTTAGAGAACACAATAATTATTTAGCACTCCTTCTGATAAAAGTTAGTAAAAGTAAAAACCATAAAGAAATGAACATAATTTAGTTTATTAGTATTTGCTACTATGGTTATCGTGTCATCTTATCATTGTATGTATTAGGCATGCAATTGTCTTTCTTTGCAACCCCACAAATCCCCACATTATTCAATGCCAGTCTTTCAATTGGAGAAGCTTGAAGTATCTCATGGAAAAATTTTATGTCGTCTAAATCCTTAATAATGAATGAGTCCATGTTGTATGACAAAGAGAACTACAATGTATAGGAGCATTATTTGTGGAACAAATCATGTTCAATACTATTCTAGAGACAAATGAAAAGACATGGTAGAAGTTCATAGGTCACAAGAAGATGAAAGAAAAGACGTGCAACAATGGTTTCTAGACTCAACAAATATGTGGGCACTAAATACTATAGAGAACACTGTCCTCCAACAAAACATTGTCTGCCAGAGATGTCATACCATAAAGCTAGTTTACCAGCGTCTCTTACAAATTTTGCCTCAACTGTAATGACTGAAAATGTTAGGACTGAAAGTAGAACTCAATTGCAGAAAGAAAGAAGTAAAAATAGTGCACAGATGTAATTAGAAAGCAAACAGAAATAAGACACCAGATTTATCGTGGTTCACCAAACTTGGCTACATCCACACTAAGCAGAGGAATTGTTATTGATAATCGAATTGTGTTTTACAATGAGATATCAAGCATATATAATGCTTCATTATACATCACAAGAGGAATGTGAAAGGACAAGCAATTGGTGGGAAAAAGATGTGTCCGTTGGTCTTCATTTCCTTACAATCTCCCACTTGAAGGTCAACGGATGCTGCAACTTGCCAATCATTCCCCTGCTCTAAACTTCTAATTACTTCTTCTTAACTAGACCAAGAGAAGTCCTGGCACATTCAAACTTCTCTTTGGGAACAACCTTGGTGAAAATATCTGCCGGATTGACCTTTGTGTCAATTTTTACAACTTGTAACTTGCCCTCTTCAACTACATGATGAATGAAATGAGCATGTATGTCAATATGCTTAGAACGACGCTGAGATGAATGATTATGAGCCATAAAAATGGTGCTGCGAGTATCACAAAACAAAACATAGTCACTTTGTTGACATTTCAAATCACCAAACAACTGTTGTAACCAAATCATCTCCCTAGCACCTTCGGAAAGAGCCATGTACTCAGCTTCGGCAGAAGAAAGAGCAACAGAATGTTGCAGCCTTGAGACCCAACTAATGGCAGCTCCAGCAAACATAAAAACATAGCCAGTAGTAGATCTCCGCTTATCTAAATCTCTGACAAGATCAGAATCAGTGAAACCTTGCAGCTATGCGTTATTGCCACCAAAACACAAAGCATAATTAGAAGTACCTTTAAGATACCTTAATATCCATTTGACGGCTTCCCAATGAGGCTTACCGAGATTGCTCATGAACTTGCTCACAACTCCCACTGCATGAGCAATATCGGGAAGAGTGGAGAACATAGCATACATAATGCTACCAACAGCTGATGTATAAGGAACACCTTGCATAAACTCTTTATCCTCTTGTGTTTTTGGACACAAATCAAAAGATAAACAAAAATGGGCAGCAAGAGGAGTAGAAACAACCTTTGCATCAGCCATACCAAATCTGTCTACAACCTTGTCAATGTATGCCTTTTGTGACAACATGATCTCCTTCTTTTGTCTATCCCTAGTGATGGTCATTCCAAGAATCTTCTTGGCTGGGCCTAAGTCTTTCATAGCAAATCTCTTAGCTAATTGAGACTTCAATTCAGAAACAATCCTCATACTTGTACCGGCTACCAACATGTCATCAACATACAACAAAAGAATGACAAATTCAACATTAGGAAGTCGCTTATAATAGACACAAGGATCTGATTCACATCTCAAGAAGTTATGCTCAGTCATAAAGCGATCAAACTTGAGATACCATTGGCGTGGGGCTTGCTTGAGCCCATACAAGCTGCGCTTCAATCTATAATAAAGATGTTCCAGTCCCTGTTTCTTAAATCCTTCCAGCTGTTCCATGTACAGTTCTTCATCAACATCACCATGTAAAAATGCTGTTTTAATATCCAACTGATCAAGTTCAAGATTCCAAACTGCAACCAAACCCAAAACTGCTCGGATTGTGGTCATTCTGACAACTGGTGAGAAAATCTCATTAATTTCTATGCCTTTCTATTGATCATACCCTTTGACAACCAGTCTAGCACGATAGCACTTCTTGCCTCCATCTTCCTCTTTCAACTTGTATACCCAGTGGTTCTTCAAGGGTCTTCGATTAGGCGGAAGTGACACCAAATCCCAAGTGTTATTAGCCTGCAATGAATGCATTTCATCTTGCATCACCTCTTGCCACTTCGAAGAATCAACTGCCTTGTAAGCCTGTTTATAGGTAGTTGGTTCAGGTTGATCAGAAATCAATGATTCTGGCTGTGCCTCCTCTGAATATAATAACTCATAATCAAAAAATTTAGAAGGATGTCTCCTCTCCTAGGTAGACCTCCTTAACTGAGAAACCTCCTCTTGCAAATTTGAATCATCCATATTCATTCTGTGTAACTGGTTTTGAATATTTGCTATCATTTTACAAATTACCTCCATTCTGAACAATGTCTTCATGACTCTGCCTCTGTGCACTTCCCTGTGCCTACACATTTCCTTATGCTATTTGTCCCATGTTCTACCTTAAAGGCAGCAATTCACTTACAGAAGGTAGCATTGCATATGCTAAAGGCGATGTAGGATTCATGGAGGGTAGCATAGACTGTTTTAAGGACTGCGTGATACTTCCAGCTGCTAAAGGTTGTGATGTATCAACTAAAACATGTTGCATATTAGGAAGGAACGATGATACCAAAGGCTGCTGCGTGGGAGTAGAGGAAGGTAGTGGTAGAACTGGAGAGTGGTGTCTATTTTCAATAGGCAATGTTTGACTAATTAAAGACTCCATTGAAATTAGAGGCAACGTACTAGCCAAAAGGGGCTGTGTTTGAAATGAATGTAGGGAAATCACATTTGGGGGCAGCGTTGTAATAGCTGGCAGCGCTTGACCACTAAAAGCCTGCGTGGGCAGTGAGGGAGGTAGCATGGGACTAAGAGGAGGCAGTGGACTTATAGATGGGGGCAGCGATCCATCCAAAGAAGGCTGCATTGTATTTGAGTGGATATGTGTGTGAGGCTACGTTGGAATTAAGGGAGGCTGCATATGGTCCAATATGGACTGAGTTTGACCATCTACAAGAGGCTGGGATAAAATAGCCAGAGGCAGTGTTTGCAATGGAGGAGAGTTCATATGAACTTGGGTAGAGTGCACAACAGGGGCACTACTATTTAAAGATGTTGAACTTACATTTAATGGCTGTGTAAAAGAAACACCATTATCAAACAAATCAACCTTAATATATTCTTTTAAAAAAGTACTTTCTCTGTGCAAACCTGGGAAAACTCTTTCATTGAAGACGACATCCCGACTGCGAGTGACCTTTTTGGCGATGGGATCCCACAACCTGAATCCATACTGATCCTTGCCATACCCAACAAAGATGCACTTCTACGATTTGGGATCTAATTTGGATCATTTCTCAGGAGGAATAAGAGCAAACACTTCACATCCGAACACCCGTAGATGACTATAAGAAATATGCTTGCCCAACCACCTTTCCTTGGGAATGTCAAGATTTAACCGAGATGAGGGAGCTCGATTAATGAGATAAACTGCTGTGTTGCAGGCTTCTGCCCAGAATTCTTTTCCCAGTCTAGCATTGGAAAGCATACACCGTGCTTTTTCCAAAATTGTTCTATTTAGCCTCTCCACAGCCCCATTTTCTTGTGGTGTATAAGGAACAATTTTGATTCTTCGAATACCATTGTCAGCACAAAAACTATCAAACTCTAGTGAACAAAATTTGCCGCCATTATCAGTTTTCAAACACTTGATATTATGCCCACTCTGATTTTCAACTAGAGCTTTAAAAATTTTGAACTTACTGAACACTTCAGATTTTTTATTAAGCATAAAAATCCTAACTTTCCTAGTGCAATCATCAAGGAAAGTTAAAAAATAATTAGCACCTCCAAGAGAAGTTACCTCAGTTGGCCCAAAAACATCTGAATAAACCAGCTCCAAAGGTGAGGTGTTCTTCTCATGACCCGTCTTTATGAAGCTGATCTGCTTCTGCTTGTTGTAGAGACAATGTTGGTAAAAATCCAAATCCATGGATTTCAACCCCGGTAGTTGTTCTCTTTTGATCATGACTTCAAGACCTTTTCTACTCATATGTCCAAGTCGTTGGTGCCATAGCTCGGTTTCACTGTCCGTCACTGTCATAGCAGCTCCCACTTGAGAGTCATTCTCAAAAACATATAAACTGCCCTCTCTATTTCCTTTGGCAATCTGCATGACACCTTTAGTAACCTTCCATGAATCTGGATAGAAGGTAGTATTGTAGCCTTGTGAGAACAATTGGGTTATATAAATTAGATTCTTTTTCAGTTTTGGGACATGCCTAACATCTTGCAAAAGCCATTTGCTTCCATTTTTAGATTGTAGGAGAACATCACCTTTACCAATGATGTCCAATGAATTGTTATCCCCCAAGTAGACCTTCCCGAACTGTCCTCCTTGATAATTAGAGAAGGCATCCATACAAGAGGTGGCATGAAAGGATGCACCTGAATCTAGAACCCATGAATCTGAAGTGGTTTCACTTATGGACAAAACCAAAATATTATCACCCTTGTCATAAACAGCATTGACCTCACTGTCTTTAACCTTCTCTTGTGCCTTCTTATAGGAATAACAATTTTTCTTGGTGTGACCGAGCTTACTGCAGAACCAACAGTCACCAACTCTACCTCTGGATTTTGACCTCTTCGCTGATTTTGATCTTCTTCTGTTATTGTCTTTGCCTCTATTATGAGGCCTTCCTCTACTAACAGCAGTTAAGGCTTCACCAGAAGATATTTCTTGGTTCTTTCTACGCATATCTTCACTAAGGAGTGTAGCTGCTACGTCATCAAACACCAATTTTGTTTTGGCTGAAGCTGAAGTACTTATGGCCATCATGACACCTTCCCAGCTATTAGGTAATGAGCACAGTAGCAAGATTGCTTTAATTTCATCTTCCAACTTTATCTCCACCGAAGTCAGTTGGGTAAGTAAGGTATTAAACTCATTCAAATGGTTTGACATAATTCTGCCTTCTTTCATTTTCAGGTTATAAAGCTTTTTCATAATAAAAACTTTATTGGATACTGAAGCCATCTCATACATCTTACAAAGTTTATCCCACAACTCCTTCAAAGTCTTCTCTGCTAAAACATTAAACAACACATTGCTAGACAATGAGAGGAAAATTGTAGCTCTTGCCTTCTTATCCATCTTGTCCCACTCTTCATCCGTCATTGAGCTTGGCTTCTTTGCTGACCCTTCAAGCGCGAGTGAGAGGTCTTGTTTTATCAGCAAAGACTCCATATGTACTTTCTATAGTCCAAAATTCTGACCGAAGAACTTCTCAATCTTTGGTTCCTCCATGGCTCGAAAATTCAACACCGATTTTCGCAATCAGCTATACCGTTACCGTACAGCTCTGATACCAATTGTTAGGACTGAAAGTAGAACTCAATTGCAGAAAGAAAGAAGTAAAAATAGCGCACAGATGTAATTAGAAAGCAAACAGAAATAAGACACTAGATTTATCGTGGTTCACCAAACTTGGCTACATCCACACTGAGCAGAGGAATTGTTATTGATAATCGAATTGTGTTTTACAATGAGATATCAAGCATATATAATGCTTCATTATACATCACAAGAGGAATGTGAAAGGACAAGCAATTGGTGGGAAAAAGATGTGTCTGTTGGTCTTCATTTCCTTACAGAAAACACTGGTGTATATGAGTGACCAAGAAACTAACTTCCAAAGAAAGTTATTAAGCATGTGAATAGAATGAGAGCTGCTCGGGGCCAGCTCCATCATGGATGATGTGCGTCAGTAGAAGGTTTGCAATATAAATACTATGTTAATCATAAAGAAAGAAGATAGATAAGACTGCTAGGAAAACACGCCTCTTACCTGCTAGAATACTATTACCCTAGGGCTACGACCCTCTCTATAGATGGCCACAGAGGAGAAAATATTCCCACTTCAACCTAGAAATAGGCCTCACTGACTCACTAAGCAATTAAAGATTGCTTCATTAGTTAGTAAATAACAAAACTCTGAAAATAATTCTAAGAACAATGAAAAATTTAGGACATGGCTACCTAAGGACGGTCCCTTCCATGCCCCATCTTCTAGCCAAAATAAAAAATGTAGAGGCAAAGAATGGGATGCTAGGAGGTCGGCCATGCAGGGTGTCTTGGTTTCTAATGCTTCTCTATCCAAGATATAATCCTCCCATCCTTCTAGATTTGAACCGCTAAACAGGAGAAAAAAATATGGGCATGTTGTTCGATTATTTCTTTCAATAGACCTAACCTAGCTGTGGCAGCTGAGAGATTAGGGCAGAAGTGCTTTCTTTCTTGCCTGAGATGCATTAGGGTTAGGCATATAGGAGAATACGATCCCCACTTTTGAATTAAACTTGGGATCTTCACCCGTAAAAACAAAATTATTGAATGCACCTTCTTCTCTTTCTTTATTCTTTTTATTTTTGTGTTAGGAGTCAAATGTTGATCTGAGTATGGTCTGAACTAATGTCTTGGGAGGAGTGGAAGGCACCCTAAGATAATAGTGCTCGCCTACAACATAATATACATGTCCATAATTTTAACGCTAACATAATAAAAATGTTTTATTCTTAATGAAAATATTGCCCACACGATGGAGGAGTATCGCACTTCTGAAGGATTTGCATTCCTTTCAAACATGCTATGGTAGTGGGTATATACCTTGGATCTTGACTCAAGTTTATCTATTTAGCACTCTAAGTTATCGATCTTTATGGAAAATATTAGCTTGTTTGAAAGTTCAATAGTTTTAATATTTAAGTAAAGCATCAACAAAACCATGTGTCTTGTGTAGCAATTTCTGTGTGTTTTCATTCTCATAAACTAGCCAGATTATTGTTGAGGGCTTAATACTTTAAAATAGATTTACCATTAGGGAGGATTTATTTTTGGATACTATTCTCTATATATGTCCCTCTATAGTGTATATGATGAGAGATGCTCTCTTCATAGTTATAATGTTTAGAACCAAAGAGATTTTATTTAACTAACCAAGGGATGCTTGAGTAAAATAGGGAAAGACCAAGTTCTCCTAACCATTTCTTTCATTAGTTGTGGGTTTGACTCACTTATGAATTGTCTCAACTTGCCTTCCAAAATGGATATGCTTTTGAATATTTTTGGCCATTGCTGTACAAAGTGGGAGAAATGAAAATGTGTATATTATTAAATTTGTAAGTGTATAGGAAAGCGTTTTTAAATTGGTAATAGTATCATTGCTTCATTTTAAGGGGGTCAACAAAAACAACATTTTGGTATCACTACAAATTTAAGATTAAATTTATCTTAGTCTTGATAGAATAAGGAAAACTTTTAACCCTAAAAGAAGGATCTTCCATTCAATATATAGTTTTTTTGTCTTAAGGGAAATCACAAGGGTGAAGATTGTAAGTGTAGAAATACATATTGAACTCTATCTTAGAGAGGACTATATGAATCCTCATGATGCTCTTTTCCACAATGGTCTATTAATTAAAAGTCAAGGTTTGAATTTTGGACCATTAAAACAAAATATGTGTTTCGTCTTTGTGAGCATGACTTAGGCGAGGGCGATACAGACAATCCCTCATCAGACCCTCCTACCTTGACTGCATTAAGTGGTATCAGAGCTAGTTGTGAATATGCTGGGATGGTTGTGAATCTATTTGGAATATAGAAGGTGTTGAAAGAAGTACAAAACCCTAGAAGTAACGAGTGTCACCAATGAAGAAGATCAAGGCAAGAAAGATTTGGGTAAGCTTTTCAAATTAAGTTGTTTATCTGATTTGTTTAAATGGGGAAGATTGGAAAAATGATGAAGAAAGAAAATGAAAACCTTATATGCGAAAAGGATGTTCTAGAAGAAGAATTGTGTGAAATCAAAAGGTGTAATTCATAATTGATGGAAAGAATAAAGGAACTAGGAGAAGACAAATATGATGCTCTTGAAGAAGAATTAGAAAATGTAAAAAGGAGGAATGAAGAATTAGAAGCAAAGACGAAGTTGTTTGAGTATGTTCAAAAGAGATTTGAAGAATTGGAAGAAGGATTCACACTGTTTGGGAAGGTGGAAAAGAGGAATAGAGATCTAGAAGAAAATTGGGAAGGACTGAAAAAGGAAAAAAGTCTACAGAAGAATGAAATATCAGGATTTAAAGAATAGGTTAATTAGTTAGAGTAGTCACTTGGAGCATGCAAAAAAGAGAATGGCAGTTTGATATCTGAGCATGAACTTTGTGATGTTTCTTGTGATACTACTGATTTATGTGATGTTGTAGAAGCTTCTTTAGAAAATCAGATTGAAGATGACAATGTGATTGAACCTGCAGTTGTTGGTGATGGTATTGGTTTCAAAATCATGCAAAGAATCAGATATGAAGGAAAAGGATTAGGAAAGGGTCAGAAAGGAATTATAAAACCTATTGAACTAGTAATGAGATCAAGAAGTGAAGGCCTTGGATATGACAAAGGTAAGGATGTGGTCACAAATTTAAAAAAATCAACTTAGAGAAGAAAAGGTATGCATTGTTCTTATTGTAATAGATATGGACATGAAAAGGAATTGTAATGGGATCTCTACCCTTGTAAGCACTCTGAATTAAGAAATCATTTTGAAAATATGTATTGGAATAAATGAGAAGAAGAAAGCCTATGACAGACTGTATGTAGATGGATTATGGATGGATTGATGGACCAAAACTGGAAATATGTTACTTGTATGTTCAGAAGGTTGTATAGATGGAACTATTCATGTGTTGGAGAGAAAAGAGGATATGGATCAGGATGTAGAGAGACAAGACCTTATGAGGAGCAAAACAAGAATAGTAATTCAAACCACAGAGGGAGAAATGATAGGAGCCACAATTATTATCAAAGTGAAGGATACAGAAGAGATGAAAGACAATTTTCTAGAAAGGGAACATGTTTTCAAGTTTGGAGGTGAAAAGAATCAATTAGTGAATGTCACCAACAACCTGTTACCAGAGAGGCTAATGATGAGGAAACAATAAATAATAGAGAGGTAGTTTATGCAGAGGAAGAGGAACCTTTTGAGTCAACAAGTTTAATAATGAAAATAGAAGAGGGTAAAGCATTGATCATAAGGAGAGTTGTGTTATAGGACTGAGAAAACAATGCAAGAGAAAGTTTGTGTGAACAAGTGTGAAGCATAATAGAAAAAGGAAATTAATATTGCAGATAAAGAAGGAATGACAAGATATTTTTCTAGAGGAGAAAGTTTATGTACTGAAGTAAAGGAAACATGGATAAAGTAATAGAGAAAAGTATTGTACTAGTATATGCAGAATAGAAACTGTAAGATTTTGATATGTGTGGAAGAAATTGTATCAAGAACCTATTGGTGACTTGAATCTGAATCGGCAGAGGGTTGCTAGTTCTAATGCATAGGCAGATTCAGCTGACAAATACAGGAGGTTGTGTGAGCTACCTCCCCTTCATTTCTGGTTCTACCGCACCAAGGGGGGTATCCCTATAGCTAAAGATTTAGCTTTACAACAACAGGCAGAATACTCTCATGTATGGACCAAGATTTGCATGATAGATCACAAGGCTGGTAATATTCTTGAACATATCTAACTGGTTAGGAATGAGAGCATGCAGGGATCCTATTTCTACTCCTACAGACTAACAGGTTTGAAGTATGAAAGGATTTGTTTTGATGTTTTGCATGCAAGACAGGGGGTTTTGGATCATAACTACTACACAAGGGCATACCGGTGCCTATCTCAGGGCAAGGAGTCAACTAGACATTTACAAGAGAATGATTTGCACTGGCATTCAAGTTTCAAGGGGTTAGGACTGGTATTTTCCTTACAAACACCACCCAAGAATGAGTGTTTAGCAATCTCTACTTACAAATATCCCTACTGACATACATTCTTCTTCATACTTAACCTAAAATAGTTTAATCCACTCCTTGAATGGAAGTTAGAGATCAAGCATGCAATACAAAAAATCTATATCCTCGAATCTGAGGAACCCTTAGCAACCAGATTCAAAAGAAGGGATGCATATAGCAAATGGAGACAAACAACTAAACACATGCAACAATGCATTTTTCATATAAAAATGACATGAAACTAAACATATGTGCATGGTGCATTCAAATACAAGTCATAAACTCCAAAAGAGATAGAACAACTAAGAAAATGCTCTATTTTTCATTATTTCTTCCAAAAAAATGCCCAAGTCTTCAATAACCTTAAATTAGTAACATAGTTTTCTTTTTATAGAAAGAATGTGCACTCAGCATTCAAGTACAAGGTCATTTTAAAATTTTTGCCAGATACAATGCACGATGAGAATGGCGCCCAAAACATTCAATGCAGCCAAGAAAAGAAAAGGAGTGACCAAGTGGAATCGGGAGGTGTGCCGCCGTCTGAAGATTTTCCTCATGAAGAAATTAGCTAGCTTGTCAATCAAGACCCATACCTTTGCAAATTCCGCCATTAAAACCAACCTACCTGTGGCCTCTGGAAACTGCATGCTATGTAATTCTTCCCACTTGAAATGATGCAGTGAACATGCCGAAAAACAATCCAACACTCAAGATTTGAAACAGACCGTCAATTTCCTCCCTATCGCCAAGATCAATGGCCTTAAAAGGCCTTGAAAAGTCCACAAGTAATGAGAGCATGCCACGTAGGCCCCCTTTTTCCATTGCTGACTTTTCCCTCTTCCATTTTACCTTTTTCACCTTTTTTCCATTTTCACTTGATGCACATTCAAATCTTTGTATATGTAAAAGCATATACATACAATCACAACACATAAAAGGCACGGACCCCAAATCTTTTGTAAAATAAATTTTGAAATTACCATTAGGTCTGGCTTGTATCTTCATTCTTTGTATATTGGCCTTGTATATCACATATACAATGCGAATATACAAGCTGCAGATTCCAATACCTTAATCAGCTAGATTGGAACAACTTTGAAATCTAGCACTTGTATCTAACTCCTTTTGTATCTCATGTTGTATATCGCATATACAATGCATGTAACATACAAACTGCGGACCTAAAAATACTATGAAACAAATTGCAATTTCAATCAGGTCTGGGCGTTGTATGTAACTCCTTGCACATCTCCTTGTATATCACACATATAATGCACAATATACAACCCACGAACTCCAGCCATTTATCCACCACAACACATTCTCCTTTTCGCGTCTGAGCCTTGTATGTTTTACCTTTGTATATGGACCTTGTATATCGCATATACAATGCGAATATACAAACAGAATTGTATGCAATCACTTGTACACAAACATTTCACTTTGGCATATACATGTGACCCTTGCATATTGCATTGTATATGACCCTTGTATGTCTAAACATACAACGTGAACATATAAACAAAAGATACATACAATTACTTGTGCCTTTATCAACCAGAATGCATATTCACCTCAGGTCTGGGCCTTGTATATTAGGAATGTAAATGCCCCTATATGTTTGATTGCATGTGGAAACAAACAATCGCCTATATACAACTAGTGGACCCCACCCTTTATATGTCCTCCTTCGCACATTGACTTTGCATATTTTCCTTGTATTTTGCCGCCAATGTACATTTTCTTTGTATATCTGATATACATTTCACCTTGCATCTTTTCCTTGTATGCCGCCGATTGTATGTGCCCTTTGCATGTGGCAAATGTATGAGACACTTTGTATGTGTGCTTGTATGTGCCCTTTACATGTTTTCCATTGTATATTGACATTGCATATTGTGAATGTATATTCAAGCATACAAACAAAATATACATGCAATCCTTTACATACAAGCAGGGAATATTCCAAGAATCTGCGACAGAAACTTCAATGTACATCCACTTTTCACTCCCAGAATTGCACATACAAGCCCGATATGCATACAACTATGCATACGACCAATTTTTGCACTTTTTTGAAGCCAATTTGAATTATCTTTCGAGCCCACCAATGTACATTTGTGCTTGCACATTCAATTGTACATACAAACAACAATGCATATACAAAGATACTTGCATGAAAAAGTGAAGGCCGACAGACTTAGAAACTTTTAGGGTTTGAATGAAAAATGCATGTGGATTCAAATGCTTGAAACCCAAATTCCTGGTACAGGCACCAATAGTGGCTCTATCTGGGGATGCATGCCTCTTGTAGGCATGGTGAGGACCATAGATCTCTGGGATGCAGACCAGTCCCTTATCCATTGGGCACATAGAGTCAAACAATGCACCAACCTACATCACAAATCACATTATTTTTTTTTTAAATTACTTGTTGGTCCAGGGCCACCAAAAAGGAAAAACCAGTATTTTCCTTTGTCAAATATGATGTTTTCTTTTGATTTCTTCAAATGAAGCTTGAAAACATTTAACCATCTGCAGCACCCTACTTTGTAATTGGTTGTGCTGCTGCCCATTTCTCTTTCTTTAACAAATCTACAACAAGCTTCATCAGCATACATTATCATTAGTTGTAGAATGTCATCATCATATGAGTCATTGATGTTGCTCAAAAAAATAATAGACTCACATGAAACAAATGAATCCACATCAGAATTTTTCCCTTCTTCAAAAAATAAGAGCTCCTCTGTATTGACCAAACAGTACTTAGGCATAAGCAACATCTCATAATCATAATCATATTCATTTTTGGAAAGATTCAAGTATCCAGCATCACTATGCGTAGCAATTTTATCATTAAGGTCCACTTGGAATGTCTCAAGAGAAGGCATAAATAGCTCAGAGTGCAGCCCTTCATAAAAAGCTTCATAGTCACCCTTGCAACCAACACTATCCCCAACTCTATGAACACACACATCTGCAACTTGTCCATTCACATATAAATAGTAGCTTTGATTTTCCTCTTCACCAATGCACTGATGATCAATAGAAAAAGTCTCAACCTCTGCATTGTAGATGTAGTCATAATCTTCAAGGAAGTACTCATATTCAACATCCATATATATTTCATCATTTGAAAGGCTCACATATGCATCTAAATGCTGACAGTCATCAAAACATTCCCTGCTATCCCTTGAATCTGCATCTTCTATATTCAGAGTGAAGCTGTACATATCCACCTCATATAAATAATCAGGAATAACTGTGATATGCCTATTGCCGCAAGACACAACTTCATGTATATCTTTCATTTCATCATTTGAAACATATTTTGTATCTGCAGGCTTCTCTTCTAGAGGCTGATAATAATCTTTATCTTCACCATTATAGGATGTGCCTACATTTTGTACATCTTCTTCATGTTCATGAATCACATCATGACTGCACCCACTATTCTGAAATATATTTCCCTCTACAAAATCATCTCTCAATGAACACACTGGGAAAGCTGAAATATATTCACTTTGAAAACTATTTTGAAAGGTTGCAATCATGAAACCTACTGGCATTCCATATTTATGACTATTTTCAATATCTATAGCAAATCTGTAAGCCTAGTAAAGTGTAGCTAGTTCTTTATCTCTCAATAAATAACTCATTTCTTCATCAAATGCAACTAAATAAATTACCAAGCACAATGCATCATTGGGTCTCATATATTTAGGGATCCACTTGAGCAACTTAATAAATCTAAGATTAAAGGCTGGAACTAGTTCCTCATCTTCCTTTTGGATATTCATGAAATGTATGATCAATGAGGCCAAATCAAATATTTCACCAAACTGCTCAAGGAATGCAACTTCTAATTCTACCCATGAAGAAACTAAACACACAGGCAGGTCTGAAAACTAGATCCTAGCATCATCCTCTAATGACTAAACAAAAAGTCTCATTACTACATCTTCAGCCTCTACCTCATAATCTTCTATCAAATTACAAAATTTTTGCAGATGTTTGTCTACAAACTCAGAATTTGACCCACTATATTTCAGCAAACATTTTCTGATTTTATTAGGAATAACATTTAGGTAACCATATATTCCTCTAAAATTCAGGGCTTTATATCTTTCAATAAAAAATGGCTTTCTTTGAGAGCACAACTAGGTTTGCTACTCTATTTGAATCATTTTGAGTGGAAAGCTGGAATACCTAGAAATATGTTGCAGCTTTGATAGGTTCAATCAATATAGTCGCCACCTCTCACAGAGAGGATAGAATATCAACAAGGCACTTGTGTTTTCTGGATTCATCACACCAACAGAGCACCACATGGTCATTCTTTGGTATTGCTGCAACAACTTTTACTTCAACTCCCCAGCAGAGAAGCCACTTTGTTGGTGACTTAGATGGGAAAAACTTTACCAGAGATTGCAAGATAACACATTCAAATCACTCCCCAGTGAAGTTGCCATTTCGTTGGTGTCTGAATCTGAATCGGTAGACGGTTTACCAGTTCCAATGCACAGGCAAATTTAGCCAACAAATACAGGAGGTTGCATGAGCTACCTCCCCTTCACTTCTGGTTCTACCGCACTAAGGGGGGTATCCCAGTAGCTAAAGATTTAGCTTTGACTTGCCCAATGACAGAAAGATTTAGCTTTACAACAACAGGCAGAATACTCTCATGTATGGACCAAGATTTGCATGATAGATCACAAGGCTGGAAATATTCTTGGACATATCTAACTAGTTAGGAATGAGAGCATGCAAGGGTCCTATTTCTACTCCTATAGACTAACAGGTTAGAAGTACGAAAGGATTTGTTTTGATGTTTTGGATGCAAGACAAGGGGTTTTGGATCTTAACTACTATACAAGGGCAGACTGATGTCTATCTCAGGGCAAGGAGCCAACTAGACATATACAAGAGAATGATTTGCACTGGCATTCAAATTTTAAGGGGTTAGGACTAGTATTTGCCTTAAAACACCACCCAAGAATGAGTGTTTAGCAATCTCAACTTACAAATATCCCTGCTGACATACATTCTTCCTCATACTTCACCTAAAATAGTTTAATCCACTCCTTGAATGGAAGTTAGAGATCAAGCATGCAATACAGAAAATCTATTTCCTCGAATCTGAGGAACCCTTAGCAACTAGATTCAAAAGAAGGGATGCATACAGCAAATGGAGACAAACAACTAAACACATGGAACAATGCATTTTTCATATAAAAATGACATGAAATTGAACATATGTGCAAGGTGTACTCAAATGCAACTCATAAACTCCAAAAGAGGTAGAACAACCAAGAAAATGCTCTGTTCTTCGTTATTTCTTCCAAAAAAATGCCCAAGTCTTCAACAACCTTAAATGAGTAACATAGTTTTCTTTTTATAGCAAGAATGTGCACTCAGCATTCAGGTACAAGGTTATTTCAATATTTCTGCCAGATACAACATACCATGAGAATGGCACCCAAAACATTCAATGCAACCAAGAAATAAAAATGAATGAGCAGGTGGAATCGAGAGATGTGCCGCCGTCTGAAGATTTTCCTCATGAAGAAAGTAGCTAGCCTGTCAATCAAGATCCATACCTCTGCAAATTCTGCCATTAAAGCCAACCTACCCGTGGCCTCTGGAAACTGCGTGCTATGTAATTCTTCCTGCTTGAAATGATGTAGTGAACACACAAAAAAACACTCCAGCACTAAAGATTTGAAACGGGCCGTCAATTTCCTCCCTATCGCTAAGATCAATGGCCTCAAAATGCCTTGAAAAGTCCACAACCAATGAGATCATGCCATGTAGGCACCCTTTTTCCATCACTGACTTTTCCCTCTTCAATTTTACCTTCTCCACCTTTTTGCCATTTTCACTTGGTGCACATTTAAATCTCTATTTATGCAAAATATTATAAATACAATCACAACACATACAAGGTGCGGACGCCAAATCTTTTGTAAAACAAAATTTGAAATTACCATCAGGTCTGGCTTGTATCTTCATTCTTTGTATATTGGCCTTGTATATCGCATATACAATGTGAATATACAAGCCGCAGATTCCAATATCTTAATCAGCTAGATTGGAACAACTTTAAAATCTAGCACTTGTATCTAACTTCTTTTGTATCTCATGTTGTATATTGCATATACAATGCGCCTAACATACAAACTGTAGACCACAAAATACTGTGAAACAAATTGCAATTTCAATCAAGTTCGGGCATTGTATGTAACTCATTGCACATCTCCTTGTATATCGCACATACAATGTGGAATATACAACCCGCAGACTCCAGCCATTTATCCACCACAACACATTCTCCTTTCGCATCCGGGCCTTGTATGTTTTACCTTTGTATATCGGCCTTGTATATCGCATATACAATGCAAATATACAAGCAGAACTGTATGCAATCACTTGTACACAAACATTTCACTTTGGCATATAAATGTGACCCTTGCATATTGCATTGTATATGACCCTTGTATGTCTAAACATACAACATGAACATACAAACAAAAGTTACATACAATTACTTGTGCCTTTATCAACCAGAATGCATATTCACCTCAGGTCTGGGCCTTGTATATTAGGAATGTATATGCCCTTGTATGTTTGATTGCATGTGCAAACAAATAATCACCTATATACAACTCGTGGACCCCACCCTTTGTATCTCCTTCTTCACACATCAACTTTGCATATTTTCCTTGTATGTTGCCGCCAATGTACATTTGCTTTGTATATCTGATATACATTTGACCTTGCATCTTTTCCTTGTATGCCGCCGATTGTATGTGCCCTTTGCATGTGGCGAATGTATGACACCCTTTGTATGTGCACTTGTATGTGCCTTTTGACATGTTTTCCATTGTATATTGACATTGCATATTGCGAATGTATATTGAAACATACAAACAAAACATACATGCAATCCTTTACATACAAGCAGGGAATATTCCAGAAATCTATGACAGAAACTTCAATGTACAACCACTTTTCATGCCTGGAATTGCACATACAAGCCCGATATGCATACAACAATGTATACAACCAATTTTTGTACTTTGTTGAAGCTGATTTGACTTATCTTTCGGGCCCGCCAATGTACATTCATGCTTGCACATTCAAATGTACATACAAATAGTAATACATATACAAAGATACATGCATGAAAAAGTGAAGGCCGACAAACTTAGAAACTTTGAGGGTTTGAATGAAAATGCCTGTGGATTCAAATGCTTGAAACCCAAATTCTAGGTGCAGGCACCAACAGAACTAGTGCTCAGAAACTGTTGCAAAAAGAATTCAGGAATGTATTGGTTAAATGCAGGAAGTGACATGATTGTTCTAGAGGATTCAAGTATGTATTTATTAACTCTTAGTTGATTGAAGCAAACATTGATCTTGAGGTAGCTTGTGGAGAAGACTTTCTCAGACCGCTAATCATTGAGGTAGTGCAAGGCATACAAGTAGACCTCCAAATCTATTCAAAGAGACAACATTGATTTTGACATAATATAGACCAAAGTGAAGAGCCTCACTTTTCAATTAACCTTGAGAGTCTGATGCAGGAGCATTGGGGAGCATTCAAATCAGTTGGGATAGTGTCATGCCCCCATACCAATAATTTATAATTATGTATAATAAATATATATATATCAAAAAATGATATATTATAATTATTACAAATATAAATATAAATATAGATAAATGTATAAATATTAATATAATATATAATATATAGATATAAATATAAAAATAAATATGATTATCATATATAGAAATAAATATATATACTAATGAACGTATATTTATAAGTATAGAGTGAACAATTGAGCATGGAAGGAACCGGTCATAGACAAAGAAAGATTCCATTAAACATGCAGCAAAACATTATGCCTAACTGATGAAGAATGAGGATGAACAATTAAGAGTTTTGAAGCAGATTTTAGAACACAATCTTAAAGAGAAATGATGGCCATATAAGACAAAGACTATCTAATAATTAACTAGGAAAGTAATTAATATTTGAACAACAATGATTATAATGTTAGCAATGATATTTAATGAAGTGACATTCTTGTGAAGGGGCGATCTCCTTGAAAGGAGGTGACGAATAGATGAAAAGACTCTTCCAAGAGTATAAAGATTGGATCAGTGGACATCGGTCAAAGATCATTATCAACCAATTCATTTCTCTCATTAACAGCATTTGATTTGCAAATATTTATTAAAGGTATCATCATCCAAGGACATTCAATCATATTCAATCAATAATCAAGTAATAAATCAGCATCAATCTCATCTCATAAGGGAAACAGTCACTGGATCTCACCATTATTACTTTAGATATTTATCAGCAATCTTTCATCCAACAATCTCTCATACAAGGCTCAAAGCATCTCATCAGCAAAACATCAAGTATATATTGCAATATATCATATCAGCGATCCATATCATTCATATTTTGATATAAATATCATTATATGGTGCGACATGTTTTAGGAGCATAACAAAAGATATGAAATGATATAAGAAGCATCTAATCTCAAGGACTTACAAATCTCATATTAGTAATCCATCTTTCTTTAGCAATAGAATACAAAATAGAGATACAATGCAAGTTATGTCACATCCATCATCCATCGAATCAACACAGAATCAACAATACAAATATCGATGGATCAATCCATCATCAGCAAGCATCGATCAATCTAAGCATCACTCAGAAATCAATTACTCCATCATACCAGCATTTCCAAGCATCAAACAAATCTAAATTGTATATATACCATTATTTATTAGCAACATATAATAAGGCAGCAGCCTCTAACATTCATTATATTATAAGCATACTTATCCTTATCAACAGTTTATATTCTTCAAGGAGCAGCCATTATAGCATCATAAATGGTATACATATCAATACTATCTATATTATCATTATCAGCAGATTATATTATTCAAGAAGCAGCCATTATATCATTATTGCAAGGTATTTATATTAGCAAATCACTATAAAAGCTATTCCAAGTAGCTATCTCAATAGTTTACAAGGTATTCTTATCAACATTACTTACATGATCATATGATCCTTATTTGAATTTAAGTAAAGAATGAATATATATCTATAAAGCTACTGAGGAATAGTATTGTCATACATATCTATATATCCATTTGATAGAGATGGTGTGATATCTAGATCCCATTGAAGGGACAATAAGAATGTTTTATCCAGTTCCCATAGAGGAACAATATTCATAAGGACTTACCCTTGAGATTCATAGGATCATTAGATCGAAAGGATGAGCTCCTTAATGGTATGTCTCTCTAACCTTACTCATGAAAGATAGGGGATGAGAATTAGGGTTCATAGTATATCAACCAAACCCATAGATCGAGATGAAGGGATAAGGGTAAGCAATGGCATATACTCATGGTCAATGCCGTAGTTGGTCAAGAGTACCATCTAGCTAAAGACCGATATCATGGTTGATGCTGTAGTTGGTCAAGAGTACCATCTGGCTAAAGACCAACATTATGGTTGATGCCTAAGTCAAGGTCAAAAGTACCATCCAGCTAAAGACTGATACATTCCCATTATCTTGTATTGGTCAAGAGAACCATCAAGTAATGGATAGGCTCTTGTCTCGTGTTGGTCTAGAGTACCTCTCTGGGACAAGGGATGGGCCTTTGATTTAGGTTGGTCTCTGGTCAAAGGAATAAAATATGGAATCCTCGATTGCTCCTTTATAAACCCTCTCTCATTGGGAAAGTGGTTTGATGAACATGTAGACCCAAGTATATCTCTCCCAAATATGTATAATGGATATTGTGAAGGATAGAATACATTTACATTATGATTATAAGGTTTTATTTAATATATATTTATGGTTAATATGATTAGATAAGAAAGATTGAATACTAATGTTCTCTTGTACAAGTTGAATTTGTTTGCAAGGTTGCAAAAATTTTGGCTTCCTATAAGGGGACATTATAGATAGTTAACATTAAGTTGTAAAGTGCCAGGGAGAGCGACCTTGGAGATTACCGCATTTTATTGTATTTGCATATTAGAGGCTACAAAGCTGTATGTAGCATCTATACATCATCATATTCATCATATCTAAATTTTAGATCATTTGGATCAGTTTCTAGAAAGATATTACTATTAGAAGATTGCCTGTTTTCACCTGTTTTCACATAGAAGAGAAGACAATGTTTAGTGGAGTCTAACTAGTTTGCGGAGCAATTTCATGACTTGTGGAGCCTAAAGGAACATCATTCAAGGAATTTAAGGACCTGGTCAACCTTCATGGAGATCTGCATGAAGTTCCATTCACCAACGGAGAAATACCTTATGTTTAGGTCTGACCTATCTATGTCTACATGTTTCATACTAGCCATTGCAATTAGGTTGACTTGATAATGTTGTGACTACTTGTAGAGGATATAAATGAAGAATAAATGTTTGTTTCAAAGGATAGTGAAGTAATCAAGTGTGCAAAGATAGGAAGCATGAAGATGAGTTGTTTTGATATGAAGAAGTAGTAGAATTTAATCACAAAACAGAGCAAAGAGCAGAAGGGGCTACAGAACTGAGAACTAAGAAGTAGAGGAAAAACATCAGGGGAGAGTGTTATTGTATGAATATTTTGTAACCTTGGGCTGCAGTCTAGCCTCTAAAAATCCCTAGAGGCATATGTAATGTGATTTGAGATAATAATATAATGAGGAATGAGCTTTGAAGGTTGGGTTTTTCCCTTTTAGGGTTTTCCCAGGATATATCTTGTGTCATGTGCTTATGAATGTCCCTTTCTTTTTATGTTAGCTATATACTTATATTACATCTCTGATTGATCATGTTGCTAGGATTTTAAGCCTGCAAGGTTGGATAGTCCCTTATCAGACCCTCCTACCTTGACTGTGTTAAGCTGAGACTTGATAGGTCTACATGTATGATGGTAGTAAGGTGGATTTCTAGGAGGATTCATGGAATGTGTGCTCAAAAATCTCCTCTAGAACATATCTAAATGAGGTTAGGATCTTTATTAAAAAAAATAGGGGACCAAAGGTTAGGGACTACTAGGATCAAGATCAGGGTTCCTCTTAGGGAGAAGTTAGTTGGAGATGCTTCACAAACTATAATTTTCCTTTGGACCAAAAGACAACTCTTCAAGGTATTCTCACAAATAGAAAGGTCTTCATCTCCAACATAACTTATGAGTTAGTTTGAACATGGGATCCTTTAAGAAAGTATTTAGACAAACAGGGTTGTAGGTGCCTATCAACTTTGACCAAATTAGACTGGACATATAAGCTATGTTGGAATGCCCACACTCTTCCAAATGCTGGAGCATTCTCATGGCTAGAAATTAGTAACAAAATTTTAACTGGGGTCAGATTACATAAAACTGGTATCACCTTCAATATCAGATATGTCTTGTGTGGTGAACATGAGGAGGACATAAACCATCTACTACTTCATTGCCCTTTTATCACATCATGTTGGAACTAGTGCATGACGAAACTTAATTGGAATGCTTCCCTACCCAATTTCTTGTTGGATTTGTTTAAGATCTGGCCATCACTATATTGCTAAAATTAAATTTTCATGGCGCCTGTAGAGGTAACCTAGGCTTGTTGGGAGCTGGTTGTATCATCAAGGACTCTGAAGGCAAAATGGTGGTAGCATGCACAATTAAAATTCCTCCAAGTACTAATAATCAGTTGGAAGTGTTGGCTCTTCTCTATGGTCTCAAATTGTCTATAACTCATAAGGTGGAAAATATCTTGATCGAAGGTGATTCCTTGATCATTATAAACACCTTCAAAAAAAGGGAAACCCTTAACTAGAGGATACAATACATCCTAGAATAGGAAATTAAGCTTATAAGGAAGTTTAAAAACATCTAGATAACCCACTACTATAAGGAAGGTAATAAGGTGGCGGATCTTCTTTCCAACATGGCAATTGACAAAGGGGTTTCATGTTCAACCTTTACATCTTATGATAGGGGGCCAGCTTGTCTAGGGCATTTATTAGCAAGAGATATGATAATCTCATCAGCCATGATCTCCTAATGTAGTTTTATCTACCATTAATCCCATGCTAGGTAGGTATGTGTAGGATTAATAGCTCCCCAAAGAGTCATATCATAAGGATGTTAGTGTAGGTTTTTATTTCCTAGTTGGGTTATTTATTTTCCCTTTCTTCCAAGGTTTTTCCTACACTTTCATTAATCTTTCTTAGGTTAATAAAGCATGTCTTATTAAGTGAGTGGATTATGGGGTGTCACCTTCCTACATGTGAGGAATCATTAGCTATCTTGGGAAGATACGTTTCTATCTTTAGTTTGATAGATGGTTGCTCCTCATTGGTCGGTGTTGCCACCTCCTCCCTCTCCATGGTATACATAAGAATGCTACCTAGCTTGTATTTTGTATTCTTTTCTTTTGCATCCTCTTAATGCTATTTTTCTTCTAGCATTTGCATTACTATCATGGAGACTAAATCTATGCTTCTATTTTGATTTCATATCATTTGTATTCATAGTTTAGATATCTATTCTTTTACACTAGGTTTTTGGGTTAATCATCTTTTCATATTCTAACATGGTATCAAAGCTTTTCTATGTGCAAGAGTAGATATTACTTTCAATATTTGAGGGATTTAGGGGGGCTAATATGCTTATTGCAGGTTTCCCTAAAAACCTAGTATGCTCTTCTCTTGCATCTTCAGATGACCTGGAGAATCAGAAAAGTTTGAAGGAAACATTTTAACCTCAAGATTTTGCATGTGTTTTGTGATATTTGAGTGATTACAGCATTTCTGGTTATACTGGTGGCATCTTTGGCTATTCCAATGTGTCTAGTAGGATTGAGAAAGTCAAGATTGGCTTTCATTTCACCGAAATCAGAGATCATTTGACACAGTTGCCGAACCAGGGTTTCGGGCTCAAATCTAGAAGACAACTTTCAATCCAAGAATTTTCAGGCCAAAAGGATTGTCTCATTGCATCCGGGAGGCCTCGTAGACAAATTTTGACATATAACACTACCAAGAGTAAGAAAAGGCAAACAAAATTTGTCGGAAGGCCATTTGGCCTCAAACATGCTATTCAAGGAGTAGATTTGTGAAAATTTTATCAAAATTGTTCTCATTTTTTTGTTTTCCTTCAAATAAAAAATTACATCATAGGTTTTGTTATTTGAAAACATAATCAAAATATTTATAAAACACAAAAAAAAATTTAAATTAAATAAAAAAAATTATATAGAAAATTTTCAAAGAAAGGGAGGGCTTTGGCCCCACTAAGGCCTCAACCCCCCTTGAAAAAGGCTGTATGAACCTCTTAACGACAATACAAGCCTTGCTCAAGGTTGTGTAGGCCTTTCTCAAGGTTGTATGCATCTCGTTGAGGCCACAACTCTTTAGGTTTGGGCATGGCCATTGGCCCCCAACCCATATGATTTATCGGCCCTTTGGGCCTCTCTTAGCTCACCTTTCCTACCGATAAAACTAGTAGTTCAATTTGCATTGGCATTCATGCCATTTTTTAGTATTACCTTTCCTAAATTTAGCAGTCAAATTCTATATTTGGTTGAGTCTGTCACATTTGGCTGAGTTTTAAATTTGCAGGTATTTTTGGCTAATTCTTACATTTGGCCAGAGGGTTGGCTATTTTGGCAGAGCTCTAGATTTGTTAGAAGGTCTAAAATTAGTAAACCAATGAATCTAGAGGCATTTTTGGTAGATGACTGCTTTTGCAAATAAACCCCTCTCCATTGGAGTTTTCACTTTTAAAGGCAAACTTTTGAGGCCCAATTCTAGGTCATTCTGGCTCCGTTTCCTAAATTTCTTTATTTGATTTTGGCTATTTTTCTATTCTCTTCATGGTGTTGTAGATGATTCTTGATTATGGTGCACAAATTTTCCAAAATTCATAGATTCTCACAAGTGACATTGCTTAGTTCCCATTTTTGGAACTTCAGAAGGTCATAATGTTCACATATGACCTCGTATCGAGGTGATTCCTTTTTTGAAAGTGCGTGATTTTTCGAGTAGATCACAGTGGTGTTGTTAGTTTCACTCAGATAAGATCTAGTATTGTACTTTCAGCGTACACCCAATTTGTGAGGGTTTTTTAATGCATTAAGATCAAGACCACTAAGTATTTCTTGGTAGTGGTAGTTGTAAACACAATAATTATAAAGTGACAAGTCATATTTGTTTGGGGGGTTCTTTGATTGAGTGGAAAGGGGGGGTTGTCCTGTGTGTGTTCTCTTCTTTCTAGCATTTCTTTTTTTCATTTCTTCATCATGGATCAAACTACAGTACCCATCTTAACTCCTTATAACTACTTTGAGTGGAAATCACACTTGTTGATCTACTTAAGCAAAGTTGGATTACATAGGATAATAGTGGGACTTGAAACTAAACCTACTAAATATGAAGATTAGCCTAAGTGGTTTAACAAATGTGATGAGGCCTATGGAACATTGTGTTTGTATGTTTCTCCTAATTTTCCCTTTCACATTGAGACTTTAAATACCCAAATGACATTTGGACAAAGCTATAAACATTATTTGGCACACAAGATTCAATGAGGGGTCACATGTTGGAAAATGAACTAATTAGTTTAAGTCCAAGAAATTTCAACACAATTCAAGATTTTTTCACAAAATTGAAATCACTAAGGCTGCAATTAAAATAATGTGGAATTGAAAAGAAATATGAACAATTGATTCTTAGTATTCTTTCTAAGCTAAGTATAAATATTTTGTGTTTGTTTCTTCCTTCTATGCTACTAAAACTGCACTTGGTACTCAATTAATCATGTCATCTTTAGATCATTTTTCTATCTATCTCACACAGGAACATGATAAGATAATCTAGATGGGCACTCTTAAGTCCTCTAAGTCACACATGTCCTAGCTACCAACCAAGGCACAAAAGAAAAGAAAGGACAAGGTAGTAACTGTTACTAAATTGTGCTTTGCAGCCAATTTGGTTAGGTTGTAACAACAATTTTTGTTGTTGCTTTGGAGATGCAGATAGTTCAAAAGAAAGGGAGAAGAAAATTCAGGTTCACAAGCCAGCCTAGAAGGCCTACTATCCTGATAGAGGGCCCTTGCAGGGATCATAGTACCAAGATCATGTATTAGCTCAATCAAAGTTGCTACATGAGCCAGATAGGGTGACATGATACTCCAATAGGGCAGGAGGTATCCTAGGTCTAACAGGTGAAGTTGAAGCTAATCTAGTCATGGCATATCATGTTTTCAGTTATGTTCATTACAGTTCATTCATTACATTTTGGTGCAATTTCAAAAAGGTACATATGTCTTTGTCAGGTTTTCAAGATTATAAACATGTATCACATGCAATAATATTCAGTTATGTCATGCAGTTGATTTACAAGAAAGAGGAATTATACACAAGTCATATTGTATGGAATAATAGTTTATATTAAAAAGAGAAGTGTTTATATGGTCCCACACAAATAGTGGGAGTAACTGTATGTGATTCAATGCACAACAATAAGTACATCTAAACTAAAGGAAAGCATATAAAGTAAAGATGGGACCCGTTATTACCTGACTGAATGATGAATCCCATTGTCTACACCAACATCTCTAGTTGTCCTAGTGGTGGCTCTAGTTGAACCTACAGAAGGAAGTGAAAAGTGATGTTAGAGCTCAGGGTTTCATCTCTATCTCTATATGTAGTAACTCAAAATGTACTTATTATTCTACACTTGATTAATAAAATGAAGAAGATAAACATACATTAGATGCATATATCTAATCATGAGAGGAAGTAGAAAAGTGAATGAGATCATATCAAAATTAAAGATAAGGCTAATCAACCATCATATTTTATCTGACATGTTTGTTCAATGTGTAGGTATAGGTTTAGGAAGACCATTCATTGATGACATCTTATACAACAATCACATCAAAAGATAGTAGGATAGTCTACATACAGTACAACCAAAGAGTGTGGACAAGTATAGTCCACTACCAAGTACAGTCCTAAGAAGAGATCTTAGTGGAGCCAACAATAAGGAACAACACCAACTCATCATGTACAATGAAAGAGAAGCAAATTTCTTAAAAAAGGAAGCGAATGGACAACCATACTATGAGTTCAACATCATGACAAAGATCACAAGGATCAGCTACAAGTAATAATCAAAGGGGCAAGGCAAGATTTGATGCTATGAAAATGCAAAAATCAAGAAGTTCATCTCAAATAGCCCAAGTGAAGACAGTCAATCCAAACCATAAAATAGAGCAGCATACAAGAGATCTGAGCAGTCAATATTGGAGCATTCAATAATGAGGAACAACCACTAATGCCTAGAAAGTTGTTAGGATCACCATAATAGTCTAAGAGGATGGTTGTGTATATACCAAGGAGAAACACAATGAGGAGTTAACAACAGTAATGTATTTCTAAAAGTTATAAATGATTATGCTTAAATATCATCTACATCAATAGCTAGAATCTTAGTCTAGGTAATAAGAATAGAACAAGTATTTATCACTTCTATTGCAAACAAGGTGCAAAATTGCTGATGAGTTTTTAACCATTGAGATGGATGACATTCAAGAGGTATAGTCAATAATGCTAATTCAATTAATAAGATGAAGTCATTATTTACTCATTTATATACATATTGGCTTTTGGAGTAGTCATAAGGTCTCATTTTGTATCATTGTGTTAACAAATAGAGCAAGAAAAGAGTGACAAAGTCTTAATTTAAGAGAACAGTGACTAGCTGTGATAGCACTGTCAATTGTTACTACATCATGCAAGGGTAACAACATAGGGATAGTCATTAAGGGATTTTATACAAGGATGCAAACAAGAAAGGGAGATGAACTCACCTCAAAATAGTTACTGATGTTAAGGAAGCCATTGAAAGAAATGGACATTCTGTGGCAGGAAAACATGCAACATACACAGCAGTGACAACAACATGCATGAAAATGGTATAGCAACATTGACAAAAACCTTCAAGAGACATACATATATGTAAGACATAGGACAATGTTGAGGGCTTGAGGTGCATGAATGCACAAGGTACAGTGATAGGATTATTCATTATCAAGACATAATAGAAGGAGCATCTAGAAAAATTGTAGCAGTGAGGAGAGCAAACAAAGCACAACCAACAAAAGTTTGAAGACATGAGGATACTATGGTAACAATGGATAATATTGTGAGACTTAACCAAAGGGCCTTGAAGCTAGATTCAAACCAGTGGAAGTATGACAAAGATATTATGAAGCTATATAAACCTTTGTGAAATATTCTAAGCTCTGTCAGATGACCAACAAGCCTACAATATCATTCAAGAACATTACATACAGTACAAAGGAGGGTTGAGTAATGCATCAACTCACCTAAATGTGTAGAACTATATCCTACAAAAGTGTTAGACTGTCGAGCTCAAACATGGAAGAGTCAAATAGCTACTGCAGTAGAAATACACAGGTCAAGATAATAACACAATATGCACACGCATTTTTGAGAAGATTTTTTTCTTTTCACACCTTGTATCTACATTAGATGACCTTTGATTCATAGTAGAAGAAAGCATCATAAGAGGACTGGTAAACAGTCAAACAGAGAACTTCATACAAAATGCCATAAACAAATGCCTATTACCAAGCATGAAAATACCTAATTCCATAAGAGAAGGAATAGGTCTAACTGTAGTAGGGATCTTAAAAGAATTAGGTTTTCATAGTGTATAAACAACAA
Source organism: Cunninghamia lanceolata (assembly GCA_027924645.1). Lineage (NCBI taxonomy): Eukaryota > Viridiplantae > Streptophyta > Pinopsida > Cupressales > Cupressaceae > Cunninghamia > Cunninghamia lanceolata. The sequence goes on along the minus strand of BSBN01000112.1, from coordinate 13,841,862 downwards.
GAAAACACAATTTTCTCCATCTTCCATTTCACTGAAAGCAACAAAAGGCAGTTTTAATTACAAAATACCCAAAGTGTAGAAAAGAACAACACTATTTCTCTCAAAAAGGAAAACAATAAGAATGAATACCTAGTTTCTTTTTCACAGTTCAAAACATAAAGAATAGCTGCATGGTGAATAGCAAGATGCACATGATTCTCATGAAACCCTAGTAGAGTTTGTTGCAAATAAGAGACACTTGAGCCATAGAGAAAAGGAAGGCACAAAGAGAAAGAAAAGGGAGTCATCATATTTCATGTCCTTTTCAGCGATAAGAAATACCAACAAAGCATATAGAACAAAATATTTCCCATGTCTGCATACAAAATAGCCTCAGGAACACTTTTCATCATTCCATTCCAAACCATAAACATCAAAAGGAAGCTTTTATCATTTCAAAAGTTAGAAAGAATGAGCTTATATTTTCTTTGAAATGGAGGGCATACAGCATATCAAAACAACGGTCTTGCTTACCAGAAGAGGTGAATGAAGAGAAATAAATACAAAATTAGAGTTTCTTTTTCACTATTTTGTTTAAAACAGAAAGATATATGAAAGTTATTAACATAAACATCAAATAGAGAAATGTTTTCCATCATTTGTCCGCATAAGAGGCATAGTGAAAAGAAAGAGTAACTCACAAGAAGTAAGAAAATGACAAATTCTCCCCATATCTGCAGAAAAAACCCTCCAGATGTCTTAGAAAGGAGCCTTCAAACCCTAACAAGAATTCATGGTAGCGCGAGCAAAACTTCAACAACAAAGCAAAGTGAAAAAATGAAAAGTTTTATGGTTGCTATCAATTTGGTCAACATACAGGCCCTAATTCAAGTGGAGAGTCTTTTGAATTTTTTTTTGTTTTTTTTTTGTTTTTAGAAAATCATTGCAAACTAACATAATGAGTCATGGTCAAGACATGGGGTCCTTGATGCCTAGTAAGTTTGAGAATGACCAAAAGGGAGTCATAATGAGGTCATGATGAATTTTTATAGTTTCAAATGTTTCTTTTACCTTTTAAGGTCAAATAACATGATGATTATGACTAAGGATAGGGGTTTGAGAAGGCAATCTGGGCCTTTAGATTTTATTGCATCCCTTAGGCAAATTTGAGCATTATGGAGACTTTTGACTATGATAGGACATAATAGGAGATACTTTTACATGAAGGAGATAAAGGGAGATTATTTTTTGCCTTAAGTTCTATTGTTGTAATGTAAAACCCCTTATATTTTTTACATAAATAAATGACAAAAACAATGTAACTTAACACCTATTAAGTGCAATGCTCATAATAAAATTCCTTAATACTTGTTAAATAATAGCCTAGAGGGAGACATAATGATTAGTTAACACTTATTAAAGCAAAACTACATCATTGCCTTTAATATTTGTTATATTAGTTTATTCTTGTTCTAAAATCATGCAAAAAATAGATGGAGGAGTTGAATTGAGGTCTCAAACTCATGCAGAGATAGATTTGAGTTCTATTTTGGACTTGAAGTCAAACTAATATAATTTTGGATTTCTTTTGGTCAACTATCTTTGGAGGAGCATATTTTGGAGTCTAGTTAAACTGGAGTTCACTTCCCATCCACTTTTGGAGACAAATTTTGTACTATAGGGAAAAAAGCTCATTTTTTTGGAGTTCTTGCTTTTTCCCTAGCTTTGCACATTGCAGAGAGAGATTCAAACTTGTAACTCAGCCATTTTTTTTTCAGTTTATGCAGTAGCAGCAGTTTATTTTCCAGTAGTTCGTTGTTATTTTACAGATATTCCTTCTATTTTCAATACAATCAGGGGTTCATCTATTTGGATTCAGGTGTCTTGATTCATTTTGAGTGATTTCATAAAGGATTTTGTGTTTTATTTTGAAACCTTTAAATTCTTCTATCTCATTTTGATTTAATGCAAGTATACAAAGTACAAATTTCATTACATGTTACAAATTGAGCAAGTCCTTGTGTGCCTTTTTGTAAAACACTTATGTGGTGAAATTTATCTGTATGAGTTGTATGAATAGATTTGTTGAAGGGTAACTGTGAATCATATTACAGATTAGAGTTAAAATATTAGTGCATCACCCCCTTTAGGATAGATTTTTAGTTTAGTTTTTAGTTTATTCAAGTATTCTTCTATCTCTTTTCCTCATCAGTTTATAGATCCAAATTGGAATTTAAATGGAGCCGACTCTTCTAGAGATCCATTCTTGAAATAGACAAACCCACAGTCTGAGAATGTTCCCATGTTGCACGGGATTGTCAATCTTGTAAAGGCTTAACATTCAAGGTGCAATCCTTTGTGACAATAGTAACAATAAGAATAAGGATAAGAAACAAAAGAATAGAAAGGAGAAGAAGGATTAGATAATAGTTGATTCAAAACAACTCATGAGACCTAAAATTCTAAGGGTGAGAAGCCTAAGAAAGAGAAAGTCCAATGTGCCTATTGTTAAAGACCTGGTCATGATGAACGTAAGTGTCTAAAGAGACAAATTGATCACTTGACATACATTCTTGAGAAGAATAATATCAACATTCAAGATTCTATCAAACAGAGTTCTAATGAGGGGTCTAACAGGGAAAAAGAAAACAAGGGGAAAGGAAAGGGCAAGGCCCTTGTAGCAATTGCTTCTTCACCATCTACTTGGGTTCTTGATTTGGGTGCTTTGCACCACATGACTTCATCTAAGGAAGAACTTGCATCTTTAGAGTCATGTACTATGCCTTCTATTTTGATGGGTGATGACACTCCTATTGAGGTGTGTGGGAGAGGGTCTATTGATATGGGGGATTGCACATTCCATGATTTTCCTTGTGTACCTTCATTATCAATTAATCTCCTATCAGTATATCAGATCACTCACACAGGTTCAGGCAAGCAGGTTGAGTTCACTCCTGATTCAGTGGAGATTTGTGAGTTACATAGTGCTTCTATAGTTATAGTTGGGAGAAAAGATTATCATTCATAGATCTATTTATTTTCTCACTTTGTCCCTGATCTCTTTGACTATTTTTCTCACTCATTTTGATGATGTGAGTAGATTATGGCATGAGCAGTTTGGCCATCTTAACTACCACTACTTGCAGCAGCTCAACTAGTAGAGTATGGTCACAGTGCTACCTTCAGTTTAGTTTTTAGGTGGTGTTTTCCAAGGCTACATTCTTGGTAAGCATCCTAAGGAAAAATTTGACAAAACTAAGGCATGGAGAGATTCACAAATACTAGACTTAGTTCACAGTGATTTGGCCGGTCCATTTCAACATCCTTCTTTTATCAAGGCTAGATATGTCCTAATTCATTGATGACTTTTCTCACTATACTTGGGTGTACTTTCTCAAACATAAGTCTAAGGTATTTGATCACTTTCATGACTTCAAGACTTTTGTAGAAAAGTAATTCGGGAAAGCCATGAAAGTTTTACACATTGACAATGGTGGTGAGTATGTCAACCATTGTTTTGAGTGGTTTTACACTTCAAAGGGGATTGATTTGTAGAATTTAGTTTCATACAGTCCTCAACAGAATGGTGTTGTAGAATGGAAGAATGGGTCTTTGAAGGAAATGGTGAACTGCATGATTCACTCCAGACCTCTTGCACCACAGTATTGGGCAGAGGCCATTAACTATACTTGTTATATCCATAATTATGTTCCTTAATGAGCTTTGAAGGGAGTCACTCCTTTTGAAGCTTGGAGTGGTTAGAAACCATCGATTAAGCACTTTCAAGTTTTTGGTTCTCCTACATGGGTCCACATTCCTATAGAGAAATGTAAGGCCTTTGATCTACAGAGTAGGCCTTGCATATTTGTAGGCTATCTTGATGGTGTGAAGGGTTATCGATTGCTCCACCCTACTACACATGAGATGTTTATTGAGAGGAGTGTTTAGTTTGAGGAGTGTTCTTCAATCTCACTTCCTATCACTTCTCCACCTCCTCCTTTGAACTTGGAGTCACTTGGGCTAAATGACATATCTATTGACGAGTCAGATTCAACTGAGCATGATTCTTGATGATGAGGAGTCTTCTACCTCCACTTCCAATCCTGAGATTGATTCAGAGGATTCACCTCCTTCTTTCCTAGTTATCATTTAGAGGGTGATGATTCTCCTCCATATTCTCTAACTTCTAGTCCACTTTGGGCTAGATAGACCTTGCAGTCTTTAGGTGATTGGGGTGGGGATCTAGTAGACACCAGGAAGACTCATTCACAATTCTAGGATGCTCCATATGTCTTTATTACTACTACCTCTGATCCATAGTCCTTTCAAGAGGCATCTGGTATTCTCAAGTGGGATACATCTATGCAAGTGGAGTATAGTTTCTTGATTAGCAATTGTTATCACATAGAATTGCACCCTACTTAGAGACCTCCAAGCATTCTAATGACACAATAAGAATGATCTCAAGGTGTCGAACCTTGCAATTTTGAGATCAAACCTCCAAAGAAGGCTGGTTCCTCTTTCTAAGATTGAGGCTTAGATAAACAAAACTAAATCTAGTGCTAATTACTGCAAGGGGGAAGGGTAATAAGGATTGCTGAGTTGAAAAGAAGGTGATGCACCAAATTGAGGATGTTTAGCTGCAACTAATTCAACACAGTAATAATCTCAAAACTGAAAAGGACTCACACAGACTCATATTAATTCTAACTGAGGCCAAGATAGAGAAATAGAGAAATGAAAGGAAACATTTTGCCCACAATAAACAACTCACATTAATTAAAAGAATTGACACATGTTAGAATGATGAGAGAGGCAAAATATCTGTTTGTATTGATTATAGAGGTGAAATAGACATTACAAAAGAGAGAATAATGTAGAGAAATAGACATTGAAAAGTCAATTACATTCATAGTTGAACATGTAATTAGAGACCTGAGAGGATCAACAGAAGAGCACAATCCATCAGATCCAATTAGTTATGTACTTGTACTATAGAGGCTTGGTTATAGTAATTCTCTATCCTACAGTAGCCCAGAAGAACAACTAACATAAATACATTTCAATTTTTTGTATTTATAACATTTTAGCATTTTACAATAGTGGTGTTGGAGTGGGTAAATAATGACCTAGGATAGCTAATGCTCCTATTAAATTTTTTGTATAAACTCCCTGTAAATTACAATGGAGCCCATGCCCCTTGGAATGGCAGCTATACTTCTAATAGGCCTGCAAGCCTGCAAATAGATCGCTTGCATGAATGAATGGTAGGCACATTGATGAGGGAATGCAGAAAGTCTTGTTTTGTCTTGAAAGTTGGAGACCCGACATTCCACCATGTGGAGCCTTTACGCATATCAGGAGGGTCTTTTGTTCTTCAAATCTTCAAATGAGCACCAAGATAACCCTTGGCACTATTCGTGGCCTCTTTTATAAGAGTTAGGCCCTCCACTTCCTTACCAAACTCACTTTTGACTCAGGCCTTCCACTTCTCCCACATGTCATGAAGGCGCTACCCAATTTGTTTTATGTTTGAGATGCTACAAAAAAAAATTGCCATGCATCCCACCATGAGGCTCAGACTCTTTGAAGGAGGAACTTGGCAGATGGTGCCACTTGTTAGTAGGGTACACACTTGAGGGGCCTTTCTTTGAAACTTTTAGAGGAACACCGACCCACCACGTGGCCATATGAGTCCCTTTGTGAATATGGAGAAAGAAGCCAAGTGTCACAATGGCGCAAGTCGAGAGAGTCTTTGCTTTCTTTTTGTTAGGGAATGAGCAGGGTTGATACATGGAGGCTTCCATAGCTTTTATGAGAGTCTTAGCTTTCTTTGTGTTGCCACATGGCAGCTTCCGCTACCTTCATCAAAACCTACTTATGCCTCTTTGTAGTCTTGCAGAAGCCATTTAGGAAGCCCTGCAAAGAGATGACTATCTACAAAATACCACTATGGAAGACACATCAGACTCCGTAGATAGCCCACAGCATTGCTAAAACATAAATGATGCTCGTCAAAGAAGAGACTTCTAGTGAAGAAAGAAGATCCTCTACCGACTAGGTGCCAATCGACACAACTTAAGGAGCTTATTTAGCACATGCTCTTAAGTTTTTTTAAAAGGGGGGTTGCACTAGGTAAGATGAACATAAGGGGCTTGATCCTTCCTTTGTTAGGAGATGTGTGGGGCTGACACGTGGAGGCTTCCACGTGAGAGGAGAGTCTATGCTTTTTCTTTTCTAAGAGGAACCACACTTGGTATCTTGTCCCTCTTCCTAAGGGAAGAAAACTTGTTCAATGTAAGTAGATCTATCAGACAAAATTATAGCAGATGGGTCAGTTGATAAGCATTTAGGCTTACCTAGTCGCCAAATATTTCTTTGAGGTTTTAAGGATTGACTACTCTGATACTTTTGTGCCAGTTGTCAAAATGAACTTAATCTAACTTGTTCTTGCCATTATTCCAGCCAATCATTAGGAAGTACACCAAATGGATGTAAAGAGTGCTTTTATTCATGGTGACCTTTAGTAGGAGATCCACATGGAACAACCACAAAGGTTCATTCAGGATTCTTCACTTGTGTGCTATCTTTAGAAGTCTCTCTATGACCTCAAATAGGCTCTTTGGGCCTAGTATGCCAAGATAGACTCCTTCCTTCTGACAGTTGGGTTCACTCTGTGCCATTCTGATCCCAATGTCTATATTTTATAGTAGGATGATTCACTCCTATTTCTAGTTTTGTATGTTCATGACTTACTGATCATAGGGAGTTCTTCATTTGCTATTGGGACTGTCAAAACTACCCTTCATGACAGGTTTTTGATGACTGACTTGGGCTTGTTGTATTACTTTCTCAGGATTGAGATCTTCCAGTTTTCTTCTGGGATCACCATCACACAGTCCAAGTATGCTCTAGATTTGCACTCAATGTTTCATATGGCTGACTGTAAGCTTGCTCTGACTCCCTTCCTTTCTAGAGTCACACTTAAGGCTTAGTGTTCTTCACCATTTTTTGATGGCACTTTGTATCGATAGATTGTTGGAATTCTCATTTATCTAACTCATATAAGACCCAACATTTCATATGTTGTAGGCATGGTCTCTCGATTCATGTAGGAGCCCCATGAGTTGCATTAGAAAGCAACCAAGTGGATCCTTCACTAAATTTAGGGTACTCGTAGTTTTGGGATTCATTATGCAGTGGACATTGATCTTGACTTGGTGGGCTACACAAATTCAAATTGGGTAGGCGATTCTCAGGATCACAAGTCTACTTCAGGTTACAACATATCACTTGGTTCAGGTCTTGTTTGTTGGTCAAGCAAGATACAGTCTGCTATTGCTCTATCTTCTATTGAGGTTGAGTAATGGGGGGCTATGAATGCCTCCACTGAGGCCATCTAGCTTCAAAATATTCTCACTAAGTTTGGTATCTATATTAGATGGCCATTATTCATATTTTCTAACAACCAGAGTGCCATCCAGATCTCACAAAATCTGGTCTATCATAAGAGGACTAGACACATTAAGGGCTACATGCACTACATTTGGCAGCTCATCCATGGTCACATCATCAACCTTTGCTATTGTCTGACTTCCGAGAAGGTTGTTGATATCTTCACCAAACCCTTCACTAAGAGAAAGTTCATTGATTTACAAGATTTGTTGGGGGTATGGGAAGATTCATCTTTTCAGGGGGGTTCATCCTCACTCAAAGTCTTGACTCTATCTACTTTGGGGGGTGTCTCTTCTCTCTATTTGGGGGGGCTATTTTCTCTTTTTTGGGGGGCTTCTTCTCTTTGGGGGGAATTTTATGTACATGGGTACCTCATCAGGCTTGATTTTTTGAGACCCATCTTTACATCCACCTAAGCTATGCTTAAGGGGGGGTGTTAGTGTAGGTTTTTATTTCATAGTTGGGTTATTTATTTTCCCTTTATTCTTATGTTTTTCCTACACTTTTATTAATCTTTCTTAGGTTAATAAAGCATTCCTTATTAGGTGAGTGAATAATGAGGTGTCACCTTGCTACATGTGGGAAACCATTATCTATCTTGGGAAGATACTTTGCTATCTTTAGTCTGATAGATGGTTGCTCCTCATTGGTCAGTGTTGCCACCTCCTCCCTCTCCCTGATCTATATAAGCATGCTACCTAGCTTGTATTTTCTATCATTTTCTTTTGCATCCTCTTAATGCTATTTTGCTTCTAGCATTTGTATTAGTCTCAAAGAGACTAACTCTATGCTACTATTTTGATTTCATATTATTTGTATTCATAGTTTAGATATCTATTCTTTTCCACTAGTTTTATGAGTTAATCATCTTTTAGTATTCTCACAAAGGACCATTGAATTGATTTTTGCTTGTAGGGGAAGCAATTTTCCACTAGCGACCATTAATTCCTCATTGGGCTTTGCAGCCTCTAGTCAAACTAAAAAACATCTAGATCTCATGTGACCTGACTTCTCCTTACTGGCAAGGACGCTTCTAAGAGATTTTAGGTAGCTTAACATTGTGCTCTTATTGCTAAGGTCTTGTCTATTGCAATTTATAGATCAACTCCTAAGTTGTCCTTAGAATGATTGAATGATAGGTAATCTCAAGGCTACCACATTGCCAATTATGTACCCCTTTGCACATCTAAGCCTTAATACTTTTGGTATGGTGATGCAACATAGTTTAAGTTCTCTTTCCTTAAAACCCTCCAATCCCTTCCATTTCATATTCCTGCCAAGCTCTTGATTTCTCTTCGACTCCCTCATTTAGTGTGTCCCTTAAATGGCTCTCTGGGAAGTGAATCTATGTGTGTTTCTTCCCCCTCTAGTAGGTGAACCTACGTATCATGGCACCATGAACATAGTTTATTTGAGGGAGATTTTTCAAATAGATTCTGATAATGTTGAGTTTGCAGCCCGTTGTGTGTTAGGATATTATCTCTTCTAGCCTAAGAATAGGCAAGTAAAAGGATCTGAGTTCGTCTCCACCTTCATTTCCAATATCTTTGACATCTCGGAAGATCATGAATATACACAAGAAATTGGCTTTGGTCTAGTGCACTCTTCCTTTTTTAATTCAGAAAGATGGAGAGCTACACTAGTAGTATATGATCTCTAGGAAGGAACAACTCCTATTGGCAAGATATTCGATAGGCTTCTTCTACAAATGTCCCATAATGTAGCTTGTGTGTATATGGCTTTTCAGAGGGGTCTTCGAGTGGACCGTGTTAATGTTTTTTATAGAGATCTCAATGCTCATCATTTATAGCTTCCGATAGGGTTAGCAAGCAAGGCAAAGGAAGTTTTCAATGCCATCCAATTTCTGTGCCATCATTCCCCAGACGTGGCTCCATGTCCTCTATGGGCACCAAGTACTACACCCTCCAATCTTCCCTTCACCATGATGCCACTAGAGGAACACCCTGGCTCTAACTCAAACTAGGTAGTCTGAATGCTTTTGTATGCTTGTTTTGTTACTAGGTCTATATTTTCTTGTCTTCCTATCTTCTTTTCTCTTCATAGGTGGGCTCTTCCTTACATATGTATAGAACTAGATGATACATGCTTGGTATTTTTTTATCATATTTAATTATACTATCTAATACAATATATGTGCTCCATCACCTTTCTTTAAAAAAAATCTAAATACCATGATTCAAAAATATAGGGAAGCTTCATTGCATGATCACCACCTCCCCCTTCCTCCTTTGAAACAAAGTTTGGGGATATTTTGTATATTCTCAAATCACAATGAAAAAACCTTTTAAACAAAAGCTCTTTCAAAAAGTGTTTCATGTTTTCAAATAAAGTCATTTAGATCAACCAGGCTTAGCCAAAAATTAAGAAACCTAAGATTGAACTATGTTCCATTGGCTTTGTCATAACATCTACATGCTCACTATTTCCAACATCCTTGACTTTTTGTGAAACCTCATGGTCAATGTTTAGGAAATCACACAAACAACCCACTAACTGTGACATGCATCCCTAATTGCCATGTCTAATATGCCCAATAAATTAATTTTTTTGAAAATTCCACAGTTAATATCTTGTTATATAAAGTTATCAGTGACCATCTACAAACAACCATAATGTTGTCATGTCCCTTTTTAAACCAAAAAAAAAATTAAGAACTAGAGCCTATTCTCTATTTCTCATAGGATAAAAAATAAAAGAAAGGAAATCATAATAAAAAATTTAAGTTGTGTTCAATTACTTTATTTTTAATGGGCAACTTAAATATTATTATAGGGTCTATGTAATGTTCAAAAAACATTTTCTACTTTATTCAATATGTATTGAAAAAGAATTTTTTATATAATTTAAAAGCATCTTTAAATACTTGGAATAAAAATGTAAATTAAATAAAAATCATCAAATTGTTTGATTGTGTCACTTCAATTAGTGCTTCCAATTTGGAGCCTGGAGCATTCAAGGATGAAAGCCCTTGGTGTTGTAGATGAGGATGAAAACCCTATTGGTTTTGCATAGTTAGATTTGGGAACTGAAACCCTTATATCCTTTAAGGCAATTTTATTCAAAGATTGCATTTGGATTGAAAAAGATTGCAAATTTCCAATTTGTAGATTTTGGAGCTTGGTTCAATGAGTTATTTCAATTTGTGTTGTTTGCATTTCAATTTAGTGAGAAGTTTGTTAGTATGTCAATATTTAGTGTTGTGCTTGAGTAGAGTTGTTTATCCACCCTTTATAATAAATTGATAAAATTAAATACATTGTGGCCCAACTAATTTATATGTTCATTGTATGTGTTTAACATTAAATATTATTATATTTAATGTCTCAATTTTTTTTAATTTTCTAATTTTTGGTTTTTTTTTGGATGTTTCAAACTAAAAATAAATACTAACAGCCACTGGTAACAATTGTTGACAAACTTCACTCTAATGATACCTAAATTTGGAAATTTCTACATGAAATCAGCTAGATCACATTCTTACATTAGATTCCCTTCTAAATCAAGTTGATGAACAACTAGTTAAATTGGAATTAGTCAAACTGGAAAATATGTTATTAGATATATAATATGAATAGCTATGTAGCATCACCACTAATATAATATTCAAAGAAATAAGAATATAGTAGGTTTGATAAACATCCACTAGTTACCCATTGGATTTGGCACCAGTCTCTTACTGAGCTAATATGTTGATTTAGATCCATCCCAAACAACCAAAATCACTTCTATTTTTGTTGTTATTTTAAGAATAGATTTGGATAAGTAATTTTTCTCAATCATGCTTTGAATTGTGTTGCCAAAGGATTAAGCCAATCTGGATGGAATCAATCATTTCCTTGGTTTATTGTTATTGAGAACCTTCTATTTTGATGCAACATCCCAAATAAATTTTGAAATACCTTTAGGTGTTGTAAAGGGTACACCCACCTTGGTCTTGTAGAACCAATAGTGCAAAGGATCTTCAACTCTTTGTTGAATATTGTTCGTTTGCCACTGACCTGGAATCCTTAAGTATGAGAAAAAAATATTTCCAGAAAAAGGTGTGGATACACCCATAGATTATAGATATTAAAAATATTACAAATAATACGGCCAAAGCCAAGTCTTTGAATAAACTAAAATGACATCAAAGGCACTTGATATACCTAATATAATGAACATTGACATACAAAACATAAAGCAGAGACAAAAAAAAACCCCAGAGAAACTTGGCTTATGGCAACCGTGGCACAAAATAGAGAAACCATGGAAACCCCCCATATCACAATGGCCAAAAAAGAACCCCTTACCACCACCGGAGCAAACACTGACAAAGCACATGCGACCAAACACCCACACTAGAACACATAAAACATGACCTGACGCCACCCTTCACGCCACTACTAGAGCTGTAGGTAAGTTCTGTTCATCCAAAACCACAGCCACAAGAGGCTGAGTTCCTTCGTTGGTGTCCTCCAAAGCATACTGGGGCATTCCTGGAGCTAAATTGGGGGCATGAATCCTTAGAAACCAGATGGCCATGAACACATCCTTTATCCTGTCATCTTTTTTCTTGGAGATGAGAAAGCAATGAGACCTCAATGCATCATCAATTTCACCACTACTCAGGGATTTTAAGCTAGCTTGCAAGGCCCTGGAGATAGCTTGCTACAGGGGAGAGGTGTGCAGAGATGTAAGATTGAATAGCCCCCCAATTAAAGCATCCCCTTGGTCCATTCTGTAAATAGAGACCGCCATTTTCTACCTTTCAACTATGTAAATGTTTCTATAAAATAGTCCTGATGCCAGAGCATGCACATACTCGCCATCCATTACCAGGTCCATAATATTGGATAAGAGATGGGAGACGACATCTGAATAATTTAGCACACATCCCTCATAGCCTCTTATCCAAGCATGACCAGCTATATTCCTCACTGTAAACTGGATGAGAGTGCAATCCCAGTCGAGCAGAGTCATCAAATCTACCGACTTGACCCACCCTCTAATCTCTAGTTCCCACTCGAGGGCTGGGAAAAATAGTCTCTAGTTGAGGTATATGTCAGCCATATAAGCTTCCCATTAGAGATGTATAGGATATAGAGGTAGGAGAACTGCAAGGAAGTTGAAACGATAGAGGGAAGTGTAGACAATAGAAGGAAAGTAGCTAGTGTAGAAAAAACAAGTTCCTTTAATAAGCCAACACCGCCATATGTAATAATAATGGAAGCCCATTTCATCTTGATGGAAACAAGCTAGTGAAGTACAACAAAGACATCATTGGGTCAGAGAACACAAGCGACAAGATTTGGGGTACACAACTCAAAGGAGGCAACTATTTGAAAATTGCAACGTGTCCTCTGCTAGTACATCCCTACAAAAAGGATGAAGCCATTACACTCCCAAAGGAATATGGCATTTAAGGCTAGTCATATCCTTTTAAACTAGCTTATTATGGGGATGGATTCGCAATCCCCGCTTGCCCACCAACACAACTGAAATAGCTTGAAAAGTCTTGTATCAATGAATCTCATGACAACTAGCCATCCTCTTCCACAGACTTGTTAGAATTTGAAAGAAGAAATTTATGCTGCTTTTAAGTGAATGTACCATATTTGTCAGAGGGGCAAAAGTAGCCCAAGCCATATTCAAACCAAATTGATGCCTATCACAAATTACGACTCATTCACAAGAAGATTTGATAAGATGTATGCCATCAAAAATAATACTTTTAAATGAAATTCTTAAATATGCCATAAAGATGTAGCCCGAACAAATTGACGTCAAGCTGATCTACTCCCCGTCAGTTCTTCCATCTCATGTGATAGGAGGTTTGACAAAAAGGTTGAGTGAATTTGATTTCCAGGAGGGAATAGTATAGTTGTGCTCTCCATCCAAATGGCTATATTTGCTAACAAGTTCGCCACCTTGTTGCCTTCCCTTAATGTGTGTGAAATAAGAAAATTATCTAGCCTGCTCAATAGAATGTCAGCCTACTGAAGAATATAGTTGAGTTTCTAGTTGTCTAAACCTCTTACTTTGATAGCATTGATCACTATCAGAGAGTCCCCCTCAATCCACACATTTTTAATCCCTTTTTCAACCACCAATTGCAAACCATGGACTAGCGCCCATGCTTCCACCTCATTATTGGTTCTAATGGGTAATTTGGATGATTTGGCTGCAATCATAGGACCTTCTTTGTTTCTAATAACACATACTATACCTGAAGGACTCGGATTCCCTTGGCATGCACCATCAAAATTTAATTTGAAAAAAGGAGGGGAAGGAGGGATCCATTTTACTTGATCTCTTTTTGGGGTGATTTTGGAGAACCCTGGGATGTAGCCAAAGTTTAACTTACTAATTGACAGCTAGAATGGAATAGTTGTTGCATCCCATTTAGACCATACTGACTTATTAGTGTTTGTGCGTCTAAGACAAGCCACTAACAGGTCAGATATTGCCACTTCTAATTTGTCACAAACCTGATTCACAGACCTTGCTTCCTTTCTAAAGATGCAAAGATTTCTTTCCCACCATAAGTGCCAAATAATCATCGAGGGACCTATATCCCACAAACAAGATAAATAAGAATTAGCAAATGGATGGGGCCAATTCCTGAACATTAAGAGCAAGGAATTGGATATAGGACTGATCCAATTTATCTTTCTAAAAAACCATTGCCAACATTCTCTGCTAAAGGGGCATAGAAGAAGGAGATGATTCGTGGACTCTTCCTCACCTCCACATAACACACAAGGAAAATTAGAGCTAAGACCTAATCTTTTGATTCGATCTCCTGACAGAATTTTGTTATGAAGCACGCACCAAGCAAAAGCTCCTACTTTAGGAAGTAAAGCGTTTCCCTAACACAAATTTGAATGCCACTCTGAGGTAGCTTTATGCATGTAGGATCTATACCCTTCTCTGACTGAATATCTGCCTGACTTTGACCCCATCCAAATCACTTCATCCTCCACACTGGAAACAATTACCAACTTCTTCCTTAATAACTGAAAGAGCATCACTTTCTGATTTCTTGGGAAGTTACAGTTGCGAGTGCTCTTCCAAGCTACTGAAACTGAAGACCCTACCCTTGTCATGAGCCAATAATCTTTGACTTTGGTCCCCCAGTTCGATTGAATGAAGAGTCTTACTTCTGTGAGCTCCTTCCTTGCTGCCAAAGCCAGTCCCCCTCCCCAAGAATCATACTAGAAATCTGCCTTTTCTCCATTATGGATTATCCATGTCAGGTTAGGCTGAAGAATATCTCTACTTCTTATTAGGAAATTCCAAATTGTTGATCCTTTGGGAGGGTTCAGCACTATGAAAATTCTCTCATTATCCAAGGAGTCTAGATATTTTTCTTTCATAAGTCTTACCCATATAGAATTAGGTTTTGCATATATGTTCCACGCCAATTTATCCCCCAAGTCTTGATTTTGGATTTCAATATTAAGAATTCCAGTCCCTCCTACCTCTTTAGGCTTACACACTTTATCCCAGGCCAACAAATGGATTTTCTTCTCTTGAAGATAGCCTTGCCACAAAAATTTCCTGCAAGTCCCATCTATTTTGGTGATGATGCCTTTCAGTATGTTGAAGACCGATATCATGTACACTGACACAGCTGAGAGAACTACTTTTATCATCACAATTCGGCCTGCCAAGGACAACCTACGACCTTTCCAACTAGCAAGTTTTGAGCTCAAGTTTCTGAGAACATTACTCTATAAATCATTTCTATATCTTCCATTGAAGAGAGGGAGACCTAGGTAATTCTCGGGAAGAGCTTGTATGTCTAGATTTAAAATGCCTCGGCTCTCATCCTGAAGTTGAAGTGGCACATTCTGAAAGAAGACCATAGACTTATTAAAATTAACCAATTGTCTCGAGGCCTGACAATACATCTTGATTGTGTTCATCATGGTTCTGGTTTCTTGTAGCGAGGCATGACTAAAGAGTAATGTGTCGTCTGCAAAAAGAGCATGGGTGAAGGATTCTTGGATCCCTTTGAGTTTGATGCCTTTCCATTTTGATCTTCTCTTAGCTTCCTTTATTGCCCATGTGATTGCCTCTGTCATCAGGATAAAAAGGTAAGGGGATAAAGGATCCCATTGCCTCAGCCCTCGGGAAGGTTCAAAAGAAACCGACTGCTTGCCATTTATAAGCACTGATATTTGAAATCCTAAAATACAAGAGGCAAACCATTTTATCACTTCTTTGGCGAATCCTAATTGCAGTAAAATATCTAGTAGGAAACTCGACTCTACTCTATCATATGCCTTCGACATGTCTAATTTAACAACCATTGCTGTCCTTTTGTCTTTATCAACAGAGTGTAGAATTTCATGCGTTATTATGGTGCTCTCCAGAGTCTCTTTCCCTGGTACAAAGCCCCTCTGCTCAGCTGATGCTACGCCAAGGCCTTAAAGATTATCTAAATCCTCTAAAGATAATCAGTTGGAGGAACCAACATGCATAATTGTTTATGTCCCTTGACAGAGCAGGATACCAGTCATGCAATAGAATCTGACCAGAAGGCACGTTTAGGGTTTATGTAGGTGCGCTTTGTGATTGTTTCTCTGATCCTAGCTGGGCACATTCTTTCATTTCATGTGGGCTACATTTCCCTTTGTGGATTGTGATTGGATTGACATTCATTGGATCCTGAGGTTGTTCCTTCCTCTTGGGAACATTCATGTTTTAGTCGCTCCTTTCATCGATCATTTTTAGGGTTTTTAGAACCTAAAAATTTGTCATCTAAGGTTACCATGGGTAGAGAGCAGTCACATGACCTCTCTTGCAACACTTTAGAGAAAAGAAGTTTAGCTACTCTATCTCGATAGTTTGCATGCATAAGTTGTTCGTTGACCAGACAGAGATTTCTTGGGGGATTTGTATTATGGCGTAGAGATACAAGTCTTTTTCCATAATCTTTGTGTCCATCTCTAAGAGTGTGTCTAACGATCGCTCGATCTTCACTAGACATTCCTCAGACCAGAACTCCAAGGGAAAATTGTACATTTGAAGCTAAACAGGCTTGTCGCATGGGTTGAATCAAAGGTCGGATTGAAGTTTGGGACCCATTTTTGCATGTACAGGGGAATCTCCCCATCTTCCATATGCGCCCGGTTAGAAATTCCTCCCAGCCTTCTTTGGACATGAATATTGTGGCAAAAACTTTCGATAGGAATTTAATTACAAATTGGGTTTGCCAAATTTTCACGACCCAAGATGTGACGTGTTCCCTATTTTGCTTTGGGCCTATGAAGAGGCATATAATTGTTGTATTCAATAGCATCTCTTCATCATCTGCAGCCTCTTCTGAAATGTCAATACTGTGGATTAATGGGGTTTGCTCCTTGCGCCAATCATACCTTTTCTCTTCGCCTCGTAATTCTCCTTTTCACATATTTTCGCTTTCCTCACACATTTTCGCTATAATCGTGACTACTAATTCTTAATGAAAGTAGTATATTTATATATTTTATATTAATGTATTTATATATTTATATAAATTAAAATAAATATAAAATATGTTAAAATATTTATATTAATATATTTTTTATTTATATTTAAATATCTACATTATATATTTATATAAAGGATATTAGATATGTTTCTTATTTTACTATTATATATATATTAGTAAAATGAATAGCAATAATGATATATCCTTAAGTATTGTTGCAAATATGTATATATTTTTTATTTTTATATATTTTTGTATAGATGAATCTAAAACAAATCTACACCCAAATTATTTTTTGACCAAACCCCCAACAAAACCTCCAAACAATGCAATGTACATAGGGTGAAGTTGAGCACTTTAGAGCCCACTAATGATAGTAAGTGCTATGAAAGTGAGGTTGCAATAGCCATGAGACAACCCTTCTCCCTTTTTTGAGAGAGATGTATGCATTGTATTGCATTCAAGGATATCGCTGGAAGGTAAAGGTGAGAAAGGTGCTCTTCCAAGCATTGAACATGGGAGAACATTAAAGATCAAACTCTGATGATCAACAAGGTCAATGCCTATTGTGACCTTTTCAAGTGTGAGACCATAGGCTTTATGAATCATCAAAGCCCATGCCATCTTGAGGGGAAGATGGAAACAAGCACCATGTGTCATAGGACCAATTGGCACTAGGCATGTGTAATGCTCGAAGATTTCGCTCAAGACATTAATGTACAAAAGTTGATAGAACATTTTTTTTTGCATAACAAAAGTGGTAATAAGAAACCACAAGTGAACTAACATGCCCAAGGTGTCATATGCAACTCATGATAAGACACTTGGCACACATGCCAATGTACATGAAAGGTGACACAAGAGGAAGGCCTAACTCTACTATGTGACAAGACATCATGATTGACACAACAAATGCATAGAATAGAGACATTATTCCCAAAACCATTGGATCACCTCATAACATCTCTAAAAAACTACCCACTAGATTTCATTGGGTTACAAAAAGAAGAAAGGAAAGAATTGCAAAGGTTTGGATTCCACCAAGAACTTGCAAGCAGGTTGGACTTCACACTAGGGTTGCAACTTGTAACTTTACATGCAGTTCAAGTTTAGACTTAAGGTTGTAGTCATAATTTGCACCCACATAGACTTCAAGTTTTATCATCACAATGCAATGTGCAAATGAAATATTGACCATGGACTCCCACAAGTAAACCTCATTGACTTCAGAAAACATCTTCAATTTGCAACTGCATCTTGCAAATGAACTTTGGTTTTCAGAATCAAAAAGTGTTTGAACTCTAGAAAAAATTTGTAGTTTGCATATCTACAAAGTGCAATTAGGTTTGAGACTTCGAATTGGTAACATACTAGACTTTGAGACTCATAGGAAATTTATACATCTACAAAGTGTAAGTAGACATCAAACCCTAGACTATGCAACAAACTAGACTTTTAAAGAGGTTGACAACCTACACCTGCAAAGTGCAGTCGACTTTCAAATCTGTGACCACCAACTACATCAAACTATGGAAACCAGATTCAAATTACACTATGTGATGTGCATTGGGCTTCCAAACTCTGGTCGAACTACACATTGGGGTTTGTACTCCAACTACAACTAGAAACTCTAGTTTACACTACAGTTTGAACAATAACTCCAACTTGCAAAACAAAGTGTAGAAAAGAGACAAGGTAGGGGAAACAAATCTATCTTCTCCACTTTGTTGGGCATATCTTCCTTGATTTTTGAGTTGTCTAGAAATGGTCTTTGGGGTATGTATATGGGGTTGTGGGCTTCAACTTGGCCCCACAAAAACCACTTGAAGTAAACGATTCCCAAGAAAAGAAGAGATAAGATACATTTTTCCCAATCATGATACCATACAAGTTAAATATGAGAAAGGCAATACAGAATGCCACATTTGTTTGACACCAATGTTGAGATGGGCCAAAGAAAATTATAGAGCTCTGATCCATTATATAGGCACAATATAATCCAACCCACAATCATAACATAAAACAATAATACAACCTACAAAAGAGGACTCTAACATCCTAATTTAACCATCTAAACCAATAAAATAATATCACAATGTGATAACTTCTTTCCAAAGAAAGGATCAATTTAAAATAAATAATAACATTATTACATGATAGAGGCTACTTCCCAAACATGGAAGGATCACACTCTACTATAAAAAAAAATACAAAGAATAATATTACAATAATGATGAGCCACCTCCAAGGTGCTCCAATTATCATGAACCACAAAATAAATAATAAATCAGGAAATCTTCCATCACCCAAGAGATCTTCATAAATGGACCAATGGGGAATATTACCAACCTCCCAACCATATTACCATTCACGAGTGCAATAAATGTGTATAGCATTCTAGGCAACCCCTGATCTATGGAGGAGAGGATTATGGATACACTACTATCAAGCCCACTCTCACACAAATACAAGAGCCTCAAGGAGGCACCAACACTCACACAAAATTCACACAAAATGGTTTCACAAACACATAACATTATGGCTTACTTCAACACAAGATCAGATACAGTCAATCAAAACAACAAGCACAAACGAATGGTAGCTAAAGAATTGGAGTGGACTTCCCCTTAGTTCTCCATATCCAAGCTAGAACGTGAGATAAACCACAAATCTATCAAGTAATAATTCACCTCGTGTATGCTTCTCAAGAAGGTAGTGGGGAGACTTCTTCAGTGCACTTCACCTACCCCAAACTTCATTATGAAGTTTCTTAATTTAAGTTTTAAGATTCAAGATTATAAATTATTTCACATTATAAGATTCAAGCAAGGCTTCTTCAACACTTTGCCTCCAACCTCATCCCATGAGTTGGGTGTTTTAACACTCTTTATTACTTTTTTTAAGAAAGGCTTCTTTAGCACTTTACCTCCAAATGTCATCACATGAGTTTGGGTAATTGGCCACCCCAAGACTCCTATGGATATCCCCTATCCTATACAATTTAGGGGTCAACTTTCCTTCAAGAAGATCAAGAATAGGTAAGGTGAGGTTTTCCAAGAAAACATGCTTCCCAATGCATATACAAAACAAATTTTATCTAAGAATACATGATTCCACATAATACACACTTTTCGAAAAATTCAAATTCCAACAAAAATAAAATAAATTAATTTCTAGAATATCTAGGTTTTGTCATTGATGGATCTTGAAGCATCCTTTCAAAAAAAATTCCAATTTTTAAAAAGATGAAAATTATTTTTTTTAAATATCCTCTTATTCTAAAATCACCAAAAATCACAATTTTCAAAACACATAACATTTTTTAGAAGACTTGATTAGGTTTAGAGAGCAATTTGACAAAATTTTGACAAAAATAGAAAACTGCTTAAATTGAAATTGTAAGAACACCCTCTTGGCCTAATCCTATCCAACAACCCACTTTTCACATCACCTTTTGGTTTTGGAAATTTTTACCATAGTTTTACTAGGAAAATCCATTTTGCAAAAATATTTTTTGACAACTAAAATTTTGAAATAAAAATTCAAATCTTAAATAAACAAGATAGAGATTACCTCAAAGAATCCAAAGGAAACTTCCAAATGTTTCTCTTTCCTTCAATGAAAATTCAATCCACTCCAAGAAATCACCAAGCAAGCAATTTCCAAGGATAACTTTACGGAATCCGCCCTAAAAAAACTTAAAAGGTGAATCCTAGCTAAGTGCTATAATTTTCCTGGTGAATCTTTCTTTTTAAAAAAAATATATTAATTTTCCTGGCAAATTTATGTCCATTATGAAAATTTTTTATAAAATCGTGGCGAATCCTAATGAATAATTTGAAAAAAAAAACTCGTTGGGGAATTATATAAATATTCAAAAATATAAAATAAATTATTTGGTGAATGTGCTAGTAAGTTTTTGAAAAATCATAATGTGGCTGGCGAAAATATCAAATGCTAAATTATAATAATTAATTTACTTGGCGAATTTAGATAAGAAAAAAATTTACATTTAGATTGATGGATAAGATTCAGTATCACAGATCAACGGTATCAGTTCTATTCCAGGATGCAGTTCTGACACACCAAGATTTGTAAATAAAGTCTTTGGAAATAGAGACAAGTGTCAATATATGATTCAGATTAAAAAAAATTAATAGATAATAATTTAATAAAAAAATCAAAAAAATGACTACAAAAAAAATTTACATCAATGTCCGTATAATATTCTAATAATTTTTGTTGTCAAATGATCACAGATTGAAGGTATAAGTTCTATTTTGGACCAAAGTTCTGACACACCCACATTTCTACATAAAGTCTTTGAAATAAAGAAAAGTTTCACACTATCAACACTTGAATGACGAGCGTTTCAAGTTCAAATTAACGAAAAGTAATACATAATGAAACAAAATTTCAAATTGATTACTACTATTAGAATTTACATTGATGTAATTGTAATATTATAATAAATTTCATTCTTTAGATGGTTAACAAATCACCGATAGAAGTTCAATTTCGGGCCAAAGTTTTGAATCACCCAGATTTGTACATAAAGTATCTAGAATAGAGACAAGTGTCAACAAAGAAATTATTTAAATTAAACTTATTTTTACATATATCCATAATTATAATACTTCCAAAATCAACCAATGGATCTAACCATAAATAATAAAAGTTTCTGTCAAATCATTACTATAGAAGAAAACTAATGTGTTATAGACTTAAATAAAATTCAAGGTTTAACCTAACTGAACAGTCCACTATCATTGCATTCCTACATTGAATTATCAACCAAGGAGCATAAGATTATGATGATGATGCACTATCTATGCCTTCAAGACTCATTTCTAATCTAAGTTTATCTTGTACAATTCTTATTTTATCTCGTCCTACTTACTAGAATGCATAGGAATATGAAACAGTAAACGGAAATGGAAAACAACAAAAACAATCTAAACTTCCAGTTGCTATGGGTACCTTTAGCAAAAGCTGAAGATAACTATATTTAATAGAAAATCACAGTTTTAATCTAAGAACTCAAAAATGATGAAAAGGCTAACACTATCCTCCATAGGATTAGAAATGTGCACTCTACTCATGAATCCCAATTACTGGAAATATCAATCAATAGTTCTTACTTGCTTCACAATATAACACATAACATAGAATGAAACAGATTAAATAAGAATGCAGGAATAAATAAAAAAACATGCAAAGGGAGAGCTAGTACCTTGAGTGGCCAGCTCAAGGAACTATCTCACTTTTTCTAGAGATTAAATCTACTTCACATCTTCACACATCCCATAACATACACTTGAATTCAAATCATATCAAAGATAGAATCTTCTTCAGATTTAATTCAAAATTATAACATTTCTAGAATAACTGATAACTGTAACAAAGTAATAGCTATTTTGAAAGTAAATAATAACAACCATCCTAATCAATGAACTCATCCCCTAACTTATATAAATATGGGAGAGTCTTATGTAACCTTTTAACTAACTGTGATCATCAATTCATTCCTGGACATCAGGATATTGTTTTTGAGATCAACTTATTAACTAGAACAAAGGAAATAGAGTCCTATCCAAACAAAAATTCTAACCATAATAGCTCATAAACTTTGGTGAGATTGCTAGAATGACTCTTCTTTCTCCCTTGCATTTATTCTCCCATGATGACCACATTTGCTTCCACTGATCACTATGTCTCATACTTGGACTGCATTCTCATTGATTTCTCTGTTCTACACCCTATTGTAATTACTCCTCCTTGGATTCTTTATCTGGTTGCACAAGGTTAATCATTCCAACATATATACAAAACAACCTCTCATAATAAACTTATGAAATCCTATCTATACTTCATGCATATTAATAATTCAAATCATCCATTTGATAATATAACCACCTAAGTTCATTTTTCAGCATAGGATCTAAGTCTTTGGAAAGTATATATATAAAACAACATAAAATGGAGATAATGTATGTGAAGTCTTTGCGGAACCATATAGAAAAGGTCTTTAAAACATATGGAAAGACTATAAAAGGAGGACAATATTTCATCCCAACATTCCCCCCAACTTAGAATTTTTCTTGTCTCTAAGCAAAATGAAAGAACTAGGCACCTAAGACAAAATGTTATAATGTAAGGTAATTCTTTTGAGGTCTGTGTCCTCTCTAACTCCTTTTCCTTGCTTGAGGTAGAACCCATTAGAGTATGCAAGTCTTTCCATCCTGATCTACTTAGAACACCTACACTACTCACTTTTCCCTCCTGTCTAATGTGGCACTGGATAAAGAAATATATGAGGCTGATAAGTGAGAGGTAACCATGATACTCCCTTCTATTCTGATATCTAGATATAGCTGTGCAATCTTTCAAGCATATTCATGAAATTTTGGATAGAATGGGGCTCCTTCCTTTGTAACTCTAGAGTTAAACTGTCCCATCTACTCTACAGATATCTTAGACAATTTTGGATAATAGACATTGCCATCCTCTGTATTCTTCTATAGTCCCTAAGTCTTAAATCCATGATCACCTTACCTGGTCCTTTATGAGACAACAATATCAACCACTGGGTTAAGATGATTTCAGGCTCCAAGGCTTCCTTCCTCAGTTGCAGTGGTACTTTCTTTTCTTGTTCTTCATATTGATCCTCTGAGTTGTTCATTTTTAAAATATGACATTAATGCTCTAACCTAGAGGTCTCCAACATAAATGCATGGATTCCATTGTGTATCTTCATCCATTATATAATTGTGTAGGTAATACTCACACAACCGATCTTGTTCTTCTAGGCTAACCTCTTGGAAGTAATTACAAAAGATAAATCTTGAATGTAAATCAGGTTGATCATTGATAAACCTATTAAACTAAAAACTAAGAAATTTTTCTTTCAAATATAGTGCATGCACTCTTGATGGAGGTCTGTATCCCATAATCTGCTTGGCCCTTTCAATAACCTCTGTCAACTTTTGCTCTAACTGTTTAATCTTCAAATCCTTTTCTGCAACAGATTCATTGAGGTTATGCTTTTCTTTTTCCTAGTTTTCCTTCTCTTTCCTATTTTCAACAATCAGTTTCATTAGTTCAAAACCCAAGGACAATGTAGTATGGTATGTCGGGGTTTTTACCACAGGAGGTTGGAGAGTAAGTATTGCCTCTTTCTCAATCTTTGCTTTATTTTTAGCCAACTGTGCTAACAAATCTACATTAGTGTTGTGGCCATAAGTTTGGATCTGCTCCTCCAACTCCTAAATCCTCTCTTCCTTTTCTCTATCTCTTTCTTCATAACCCCTTACCTGTTCCTCAAGTTGTCTTATTTTGTCTAGGGCTCCGTGCAACTACCTCCTAATATCTCTCTCTTCTATCAATTCTTTTTCACCTTCAAAATTTTCATCATTCCCTTTTTTAGGGGAATCAAATATTTCCTTAGCAAAGTCATCTAGCATAGGTTTTCTCATTTTCCTGGCAATAAACGGATCTTCTGATTCAGAATCAGAAGAAGAAATGTACCTTCTTTTTCTAGCAGACATTATCATTTGCACAGGCAACAACAGAAGCATCCTCAAGAGGGTTTTCTCCCCTATTTGAATCTAGATTCAGGGGAGATGGATTAGTATCCTGTTGGCCTTTATTTTTGTCTTCTTCTTCTAGGTGCTCAATAATTTTCTCTTTAACACCCTGCTTCCTCAACCTCCCTGATCGCCTAGGAGTAATTGTCTCATGTTTTTCTACCTTTTTCTTGTTGTTCTCCCTCCGACTCTTTGTTTTCTTCCTAGATGTTGAGGAAGTGGTTCTTTTTGTTTTAGGAACAGAGGTTGAGGGCTCTTCAAGTGATACAGGCCTAAAATCTAGAGGGTTCTCAGGTTGTGTTTCTTCCTACTCGGTACCAATAGGGGGTTCAGTTTCATGTGGAATATCTTCCTCTGACTCTGGTGCTTCCAAGAGTGTTGAGATGTCTACACATTGTTTAAAGGCTTCCCACTCAGTTTGTGGGTACTGAATGGTTAAACACCTTTTTACTAACAAAGATATTAAACAATGGTGAGAAAGAGTTGTGTCTACTTGTTTCCTCTAATACTCTGAAGACATTCTTCTCAGCATACTATACAAATAATTTGGAACATTGACAAGTTTCTCATGCCTCAAATGGTTAAGCAATTTAAGATGTGCAATATACAACATATTATATCTACCATCACAAGTGATATATTTGATAATATAGGAAGCACATTTCCCCCAAAAATATGGAAGAGATAATCATTTTGTACCTTGTGTGGTAGAGTCTAGCTGTTCACCTCTTTCACAAAACTCATCCCTGGATGCAACTGCATTAGCCATGACTGGATACTCAGACCTTGTTCTAGGAAACCCTAAAACTTGAGCAATTGCAAGCTTAGAAGCATCTATTGTCAACCCTCTAACCATTGCTTCATCATATTACAAAGTAAGTGAAAATTCTTTTGCCATGTCATCATCATATTCTATCAATTTGAGAAAGTAATCAAGCCAATCCACTCTAGTAAAGAGTAGAAGAACCAACACATCCTCCAATATTTCCTTGTGTACTGAGGGTTCCCTTCTGATTACATCTCCTCCCATTAAGACTGTGAATTAGAACTTTGCAATATCAATTCTCTGCACAATGCTAACTAACCAATTTCTACTGCCTCAGATCACCACCCTAAAAAACTAGTCCTTCAATTTGCCTCTTTCCTTCTCCTCCACTATAACTCCAGAACTCCTTAGGGTATTAATTCATTATTTGACAAAGGTGAGTTCAAAGCATAGAGTATTTTGTATAGTTTATTTCTCAAAAGGCAGGGTTTTAAATAAGGTTTTGAAAGGAAAAAAATGTAAAGGCAACAATGATTAAATATCAATCATTTGAAATGAAACCCCTCCCCCTAACTTAATGATGAAGTGACCACACTTCAAATGCCAGGTTTTACATATAGAGAAGGAGTGATAAAAATAAATGGTGGAAATATACATCGCATGCATGAAATAAATTATGAATAAACATGAATATAAATAAAGAAATCTAAGAGTATTAATAGAAAGGTGTTGATTATACATATATGTCAAAAAGAAATAATTAACATACCTTGGAAATTGTGAACAACACTGGTGAGGTGATAGAATATGCATGCAGAAAATGGGAAGTTTGATGGATGGTTACAGAGTGATAATTGAATAGTGTAAGATGGAGGATGCAAGTACTACTCATAAATATGAATTGACACTTGGAATTATGTCAATGGATCAATTTTGAAAGGAATACAGGTTGATGGAATGGGCGGGAGAAGTGAGGTAGTGTTCACCATGCAATGGAATAGAACAGTTGACAGGTGTTGCTATAGGCACCTGCAGCATAGGTCCCAACTGTGTAAATGTAAACATAATATAACAAGTCCTCGCTGAGTTAGGTCCCAATTAAATAAGTGAAAAATAGGTCCTAGTGTAGATATCAAGTTGTAACCATGGAAATCGTGCAATGTGTGCATGTGAGAAAAACAAAGAAATTTCAATAGGTAGAACTACAATCTTGCCATAGACCAGCTCATAGGGTATAAATCCTGTAGTTGTCTTCCAAGTTGTTCTATATGCCCAAACAACTTTAGGGAGCCTAGAAACCCAATCTCTTTGATGAAGCTACACTATCTTGGTCAGGGGGTATGTGCAAGATCATCGCAGGCCAAACAGTGGCAATAGGAAAAAAATCGTGTTTTTACTTAGCCAAATTCGTGACTTAGCAAAGTTTGACTTTGAAATGGATATCTGTTTTGGTTTGGATACCAAACCAAAATGGATATCTGTTTTGAAAACGGATATCTATTATCAAAACGGATATCCGTTTTCTTTTTCTCTATTGTTTTCATTTTTTTTTATTTTATTATTTTAGCATTTTTAGCATTTTACTATTTAGGCATTTTAGCTATAAAATACAATCTAAATTTTAGAAAGACTGTATCATATGAAAGGGGCAACCTTGTCATCTTTTGGAATGCATGATTTCTTTTAGTTCCAACCATTTTGGCATCATTTATTCTTGTGATTGAGAGTTCTCTCCACCCCTGATTGAACCATTACTTCCCCTAACTAATTCTTCTATCATCTTGACTCTCAATCAATTCTTTAGTCCACTCCCAATAAGTCTTCTATAATCTCTCAATCAATTATTTAGTCCACTCCCAATTAGTCTTCTATAATCTCTCAATTAATTCTTTAGTCCACTCCCAACCAACCCCACCATTCATGTTGCTTCTTCTACTATTAATACATCTCTCGCCATCATTTTTAGGGGAGACTATCCATTTCTTCCATTTATGTCAAATTCTTGTTAATATCTCTTATTCCATTTTCCATTGATCCCAACACATCATGGATAGTGAGTCACCTCAAAAGAGTTAAGCCATATTTTCATTACAACCCCCACAATAATTATTATACTTTTACAGTCCTAACTTTGTGAGCCTTTTCCATTTCAATTTTAAGGATTTGAAGGTTCTTACACTCTCCATAAAATCTCCAAGTTCTCAAGGCATTCTTATTCTTCCCATTGTCATCAAGAGGATGTTCTAATTTCTACGAAGGAGGATACCAAAATGTTGGATCCTTGAGGACAAAAGCTAGCACAGGTGCCATAAAAAGATTCCTTGAAGCTTCGCATGTTCTTTACATTATTTTAAAAAGATTTCAGTAGTAATTAGAAAACTTAAATTTGCCTAAGAAAAGTAACAATTTGTTGCCTCTTGTTGCCTCTTCTTGGTTATTTTAAAAAGCAACAAGGTGAAGTGACACATCCTTATGACTAGCATCAAGAAGAACAACAAGAAGTGTATTTGGATCTTGGAAAAGATCAGGAAATAGAGGAACATCCAGTTGATGAGAATAAAGAGCAAGATAAAGAACAACCGGATGACTGAGATAAAGAGCTTGATGTGGAACATTATATGACATAGAACCAACAAGATGAACATCAAGTTGAACAATGAAAAAGTGGTATTAGTTGCACCTATATAGAGAAGTGGTTTAGAGGTTGGTTAGGTGAATTATTTAGGGTTTAGAGGTTTAGGGTTGCTCGGGTTTAGGAGTTTAGGATTTACAGTTTAAAGAGAGATAGAGAGAGGGGACTAAAAGAGTTTGGGAGAGATAGAGGAGACAGAGGGGAGAGATAGGGAGATAGAGAGTGAGAGGCATGTCCAAAGACATAGAGAGAGAGATTGAGAGGTAGAGGGATGTTAGAGATAGGGAGATAGAGGTTTAGGGTTGCTTGGGTTTAGGGGCATTATTTAGGGTTTAGGGTTTAGGGTCTTGGGGTTAGGGGTTAAGGTTTAGAGGTCTAGGGTTTAGGGTTTAGAGAGAGATAAAGGACCAATAGGGAGATATAGAGGAGTCTGAGGGGAGAGATAGGGAGATAAAGAGTGAGGGACATGGCAAGAGACATAGCGAGAGAGATTGAGAGGTAGAGGGACAAAGGTGATAGGGAGATAGGGGAGAGATAGGGAGATAGTGGTTTATGGTTACTTGGCTTTAGGGTTTAGGGGTTTGGGGTTTAGGGTTTCTCAGGTTTAGGGGTTAGGGTTTAGGGGCATTATAATTTAGGGTTTAGGATTTATTGTTTATGGGTTAGGGGTTAGGTTTAGAGGTTTAGGGTTTCAGGATTTAGGGTTTATAGAGAGAGAGGAATGATAGGGAGATATAGAGGAGTCTGAGGAGAGAGATAGGGAGAAAAAGAGTGAGGGACATGGCCAGAGACATAGGTAGAGAGATTGAGAGGTAGAGGGACAAAGGTGGTAGGGAAATAGGGGAGAGATAGGGAGATAGTGGTTTAGGGTTACTTGGGTTTAGGGTTTAGGGGTTTAGGGTTTCTCAGGTTTAGGGGTTAGGGGTTAGGGTTTAGAGGCATTATTTAGGGTTTAGGATTTAAATTGTTTAGGGGTTAGGGGTTACGTTTTGAGGTTTAGGGCTTTGGATTTAGGGTTTATAGAGAGAGAGGAATGATAGGGAGATAGAGAGAGGAGATCGAGGAGAGAGATAAGGAGATAGAGAGTGAGGCACATGGCCAGGGACATAGGGAGAGAGATCAAGAGAGGTAGAGGGATGATAGAGATAGGGAGATAGGGGAGAGATAGGGAGATATAGGTTTAGAGTTGATTGGATTTAGGGTGTACCTGGGTTTAGGGTTTCTTAGTTTTGTAGATAGCTAGATAGAAAGAGAGAGGAGATAGATAGGGAGAGATGGAGGTGACAAAGGGGAGAGATAAGGAGATAGAGAGTGAGCAAGATGTCCAGAGAAATAGGGAGAAGGATTGAGAGGTAGAGCTTGATGATAGAGATAGGGAGATAAGGGAGAGATAGGAGATAGGGTTTAGGGTTGCTCGCGTTTAGGGTTTAGGGTTTAGGGGTTCGGGGTTAAGGTTTAGGGGCATTATTTAGGTTTTAGGGTTTATGGTTTAGGGGTTAAGGTTTAGAGGTTTAGGGTTTAGTGTTTAGAGAGAGAGGACAATTAGGGAGATATAGAGTGAGGGACATGGCCAAAGCATAGGGAGAGAGATTGAGAGGTAGAGGAATGATAGTGATGGGGAGATAATGAGATAGGGAGATAGAGAGATAGAGGTTTAGGGTTTCTTGGGTTTAGTGTTTAGGATTTAGGGGTTTATGGTTTCTCAAGTTTAGGGTTTAGGGGTTAGGAAATAGGGGTTAGGGGTTAGGGGTTAGGTTTAATCATGTGTTAATACAGGTTGTGGAGTGAGAAATGGGTGGTATGGGAGATCGAAAGACTAGTTTAAAGTTGGGCTGATGGATATATGTCACAACAAAAGGTTCAAAGGCTCGTCAAAAGTGGAGTGATCAGAGCATCGATATAAGAATTTTTGAGTTGGTTGATAGTGTTTATCTTGCCGATAGGAAGAATGTATATGATTTGATGTTATTTGGGACTTTGAGAAGGTTTCTTAAAGCTGATTAAGCTTTAATCTATTTGAACTATGGGTTTTGATGGGTATTTCACCGTGTTTTGAGAGCTTCCATTGTGTACTTTGCATCAGACCAATAGGGAGATATAGAGGAGTCCAAGGGGAGAGATAGGGAGATAAAGAGTGAGGGACATGGCAAGAGACATAGAGAGAGAGATTGAGAGGTAGAGGGACAAAGGTGATAGGGAGATAGGGGAGAGATAGGGAGATAGTGGTTTATGGTTACTTGGGTTTAGGGTTTAGGGGTTTGGGGTTTATGGTTTAGGGGATTAGGGTTTCTCAAGTTTAGGGGTTAGGGGTTAGGGTTTCAGGGCATTATTTAGGGTTTAGGATTTAAATTGTTTAGGGGTTAGGTTTAGAGGTTTAGGGTTTTGGATTTAGGGTTTATAGAGTGAGAGGAATGATGGGGAGATAGAGATAGGAGACCGAGGAGAGAGATAAGGAGATAGAGAGTGAGGCACATGGCCAAGGACATAGGGAGAGAGATCAAGAGAGGTAGAGGGATGATAGAGATAGGGAGATAGGGGAGAGATAGGGAGATATAGGTTTAGAGTTGATTGGATTTAGGGTGTACCTAGGTTTAGGGTGTACTTGGGTTTCTCAGTTTTGGAGATAGCTAGATAGAAAGAGAGAGGAGACAGATAGGGAGAGATAGAGGTGACAAAGGGGAGAGATAAGGAGATAGAGAGTGAGTGAGAGAGATTGAGAGGTAGAGGGACAAAGGTGATAGGGAGATAGGGGAGAGATAGGGAGATAGTGGTTTATGGTTACTTGGATTTAGGGTTTAGGGGTTTGGGGTTTAGGGTTTCTCAGGTTTAGGGGTTAGGGGTTAGGGGCATTATAATTTAGGGTTTAGGATTTATTGTTTAGGGGTTAGGGGTTAGGTTTAAAGGTTTAGGGTTTTGGATTTAGGGTTTATAGAGAGAGAGGAATGATAGGGAGATATAGAGGAGTTTGAGGGGAGGGATAGGGAGATAGAGAGTGAGAGACATGGCTAGAGACATAGGGAGAGAGATTGAGAGGTAGAGGGACATAGGTGGTAGGGAGATAGGGGAGAGATAGGCAGATAGTGGTTTAGGGTTACCTGGGTTTAGGGTTTAGGGGTTTAGGGTTTAAGGTTTAGGGGTTTAGGTTTTCTCAGGTTTAGGGGTCAGGGGTTAGGGTTTATGGGCATTATTTAGGGTTTAGGATTTAAATTGTTTAGGGGTTAGGGGTTAGGTTTAGAGGTTTAGGGTTTTAGATTTAGGGTTTATAGAGAGAGGAATTATAGGGAGATATAGAGAGGAGATGGAGGAGAGAGATAAGGAGATAGAGAGTGAGGCACATGGCCAGGGACATAGGGAGAGAGATCAAGAGAGGTAGAGGGATGATAGAGATAGGGAGATAGGGGAGAGATAGGGAGATATAGGTTTAGAGTTGATTGGATTTAGGGTGTACCTAGGTTTAGGGTTTCTCAGTTTTGGAGATAGCTAGATAGAAAGAGAGAGGAGACATATAGGGAGAGATAGAGGTGACAAAGGGGAGAGATAGGGAGATAGAGAGTGAGCGATATGTCTAGAGAAATAGGGAGAAAGATTGAGAGGTAGAAGGATGATAGAGATAAGGAGATAAGGGAGAGATAGGAGATAGAGTTTAGGGTTGCTCATGTTTAGGGTTTAGGGGTTAAGGTTTAGAGGTTTAGGGTTTAGTGTTTAGAGAAAGAGGACCAATAGGGAGATATAGAGTGAGGGACATGGCTAAAGTATAGGGAGAGAGATTGAGAGGTAGATGAATGATAGTGATGGGGAGATAGTGAGATAGGGAGATAGAGCTCGATAGAGGTTTAGGGTTTCTTGGGTTTAGTGTTTAGGATTTAGGGGTTTATGGTTTCTCAAGTTTAGGGTTTAGGAGTTAGGAAATAGGGGTTAGGGGTTAGGTTTAATCATGCATCCCAGTCATTCCCCTATCATTCCTATATATCCTATCTCTCCCCTCTATCTTTCCCTCTCCCTTATCGACGAAGCAAATGGAAACAAGAAAACTAGGACTCCCTTTCTTAGGTTTAGGGTTTAGGGCTTAGGGGAATTATTTAGGGTTTATGGTTTAGGGGTTAGGGTTTAGTATTTGGAAGAATTATTTAGGGTTACTTGGGTTTAGGGTTTAGGGGCATTATTTAGGGTTTACGGTTGCATGTCAAAAGTAGTCTCTCTCTCTCTCTAAATCTATAAACCCTAAATAATGGCCCTAATCCCTAACCGCTAACCTGCATCTACATCTCTGTTGTATCTACCTCACTCCTGTATCTATTCAAAAGTGCCTTTAAAATACTATGAGATACCTTAGTATAAGTAAATCATATAAAAATCAAATATATATATCATCATAATCCTATATAAATTTTGATAGTATTTTATAGCTAAAATGCCTAAATATCATCATAATCCTTTATAAATTTGCTTGTATTTTATAGCTAAAATGCCTAAATACTTAAAATGTATGCAATGCTAAAATAATAAAATAAAAAAAATGAATACAATAAGGAAAAGGAAAATGGATATCCGTTTTGGAGATCATAAAAAGCAAAAAAGACTATGTTTTTGCAAACCCGCGGCTTGCAAAAATGCAGTCTCATCTTTAAAAAAATGGATATCAGAGCTGAGGAATGGATATCCAATCCAAAGAGGTAAGATTTCATGCATTTTTTTTGTTTGTTTTGTATTTTCAAGCGATTTTTTTGGTTTTTATGCTGAGTGGGTATGTTTTATAATTTAATTAGGTAAAATGGATGCACAAAATG
Organism: Cunninghamia lanceolata; assembly: GCA_027924645.1. Classification (NCBI taxonomy): domain Eukaryota; kingdom Viridiplantae; phylum Streptophyta; class Pinopsida; order Cupressales; family Cupressaceae; genus Cunninghamia; species Cunninghamia lanceolata. The sequence continues at coordinate 13,809,179 of BSBN01000112.1, read as the reverse complement.
AAAACCCAAACCCTCCACCACCAAACCCTCCCCCTCCAATAGTAGAAGAGAATATTCAAATAAATATTGATCATATAAGCAGGATCATAGAAATGTATCGCCACCACCCTCGATTGTCTATAATGACATCAAATTTAGAGGGAATCATTAATCATATTCAAACCTTGTCCACCCAACACGAATCATTTCAGCAATGGCGAGAAGCCAAGAAGGCTGAATATGCTGATAGTTTGTCATATGAGGAAGTCAAAGATTTAGAGATTACAAAAACTATGTTGGCCCAACACTTTGTCAATCCTAAAACTAGATTGCATGTTGATGTCTGTAAGCCCAAATTTTCAATCAAATGGTGTATTCATGAGGGCATTAGTCAAAACTTTTGGGATCGTTGGTGGATGGTTTTTGATAAACCACCCAACAACAATTTAGATGTGCCTTTGTATTTCCTCTGTAAACTCTATGCAGAGTTTGTCATGGGTCAACATGTTAATTATTTTGATTTTATAGAGTTTCAACGAGTGGGTAGAGGAATGCCTCAAGATAGACTTGGGGCAATTAGACAAGTACAAGGTCCCTATATTCCCCCTCCTGCTATCCCTTCTCCACCCCCAATGCAGCACCCAGACGTTGTTGCAAGTGCAACACAACAGGGCCTTAGTGCCATACACTCTTTGACCGAGCATTTGATTATACAAACATCTCAGTTTGCACAAGCACATGATGAAGGTGATGATATTGGATCACCTGGTACCACTAGACCATTGTCATCTAGACATATATGTGTGCCCCATCATTGCATTTCTTGCAATCATTTATGCTTGGGTCCTATTATGGAGAGTAGTGAGCCATCGTTGAACACATCAGAGTATGATCTCCATTCACGAGATGAGGCAATGGGGTCCAGAACTCAAGCTGAGGGGTCAGGGAAAAGAGTAGAAGCTACCGAATCAGTAAACATTAGAGAAGGAGAAATGCATGAGCAATCTTTTGTGCAGGTAAAATTTAAAGTTAAATTTTATGGTCTATTCCATTTGAATATATAAACAACTTTATTAGTACTAATGTATCTAAGTGGGATAACAGTTGATGATAGAGGAGGAGTTTACAGAAGTTCATCATGCAACTTTGTCTGCCATCCAATTTGGCTTGGACTTGCCGGTATAATTTGTTGTACACATTTACTTTTTTTTATGCATTTATTTCTTTGTGAGTAATTATATATTAAATTATATCTTGATGTTAATTTTATTTTATAGCCAATCAAAAATGTGAATGATGTGGCATCTTTGCCAATAGTCTTTTCTCGAACTCCTGATTGACCCAAGGGACTATCATTTGCAGAACGGCTTTCTCAACACCAACAAAGGGTGGAGGTAATTTGATTGAATTGTACTTTAATTGATAATTTAGAAAACTTAAATATTTGATTATAGTCATTTAGAGTCTTACATTCTTGTCCTTTTTAATTGATGCAGGAGGCCTCAATGGTGGTATGTGCTTGTTTTCTAGTAGATAAGTTTTTGTGTAGTGCATTTCCTATTTTAAATGTATGCATTTCCTATTTTGTTTAATAATTATATATTAATTTATTTTAATGTTACTTTGCTTTTATGTAGTCTGTTGAGAATGTGAGTGATGTGCCACCTTTGCCATCATGCTTCACTAGGACACCTGATCGTCTTAAGAGAAAATCATTTTCAGAACGATTCTCTGAACAACAACATACAGTCGAGGTAATTGAATTGAATTTTTCTAAATAATTGATAGTTTATCTAGCAGTCTTATAGTTGATTGTAGTGATTTAGATGTATGTTAATAAATGAAAGTTCTTAATTGTAGTAGATAAGAATCTATTTACTAACTTTAACTTGTGTTTTGACTTGTTAATGCAGGAAACTTCACCACCATCAATTACTAGACATTTTGGTACAAAGAGGACACTTTTTCAGGATCCATCACAGATTGTGGATCCATCACAGATTGAGGGTCAAGTGGACTTGTAGTATTTGATGTAGCTATTTGGCATGTAGATTGTATATAGATTTTGAGACATGGCATGTGCCACATTTTGTAAAAAATATTTTGAGTTGGCATATTTGCCAAATTTTTGTATATGTCTACCATTATGGACTAGATTTTAATGTATATACACCTTGATATACAATATAATTTAAATTCCTTATGTGGAAGTCATGATACTTCCCATGATGCCATACATTATGATGATAGTTCTTTAGTCCATTGATGATATGTTTAGCATTGAGAATGGTTTTAGATCAAGAGAATGGTTTTAGATCAATAGAATCAATATAAAAAAATTCCTTATATATGCCCTAATCAAATAAGGTCATGATAAACCATTTCATCATGTATTTAGTCTTCATCTTGTCAAATTTTGTAAATATGTCAAAGTTGTCATATGAAAAATGTAAAAAAAATGCAAAAGTATGGAAGATGAATAGTCAAGTACTCAAGAGTCAGTTGGAGACTATTGGTTTCCCTCAAATCATGTATAAATATGCATAAACCTTCATGGAAAAGGCATTGGAGATGTATTGAAAACATTTTGAAGATGAATTGAAGACATGTTTGAATGAAATTAATGTCAAGAAACTCTATGTCAAGGACACTGAGGGCACATTACAAACATAAAAAACTTACATCTTGGGGGGAGGTGCCAATAAGGCCAATAAGGATACTATTTTAGTTGGGTGTGTGTGTGTATGCAAATCCCATTTATGGCCGAGAAGCTCTCTATTTACTATTATTTACACATCAGAGTATGACTATCCTAAAACAACATCATGTATATGCTCATAAAAGCCATCAAACTCTGAGAATAAACTCGTCATTAGATAAGGAGTGGAAGGCTAAAGTCACATTCCCAAAAACATCTTAAAATCACATGTCTCTTCTTATGAAAACTAGGGTCTTTGCCGATACATTGTTCTGTAAGAGCAAAGTCACTTAAGATCCTAAGAGCAAAAACATTGCCAGTGCCATATTTTTTGTTCTGCTCATCGTGGGTTGAACGGACTGCGCCAATGCATCAGGGTGGGGGCGTAAATACTAGGGGAGGTCTTGTTTCATGCACCAAGCATCCCAGTCATTCCAGGCAAGAGGCTACCGGTAAAGTCCCTTAAGATCCCTGAGACCAAAAAACTACCAAACTTTGACTGGGTAGTTCTCAAAATTTGTGACAGTTAGGAATGCTCTGTTAAGACCTACAGGTGCATGTGACATCCTTCCACAATAACCTCTCTTGTTTTTGGTCAACTCCATTCCGTTTGACCATGCTGAAATCAAACGCATTGGCGCAAAATGCTTCAATTTGATGTAGTGGAAAGGTGCTAGGTGCGACATTTTTCATTCCATAGCTTGTGAGGTCAAACGGACTATGCCAACGCATCGGGGTGGGGGGGTAAATGCTAGGGGAGGTCTCATTTCATGCGCTAAGCGTCCCAATCATTCCGGGCAAGAGGCTACCAGTAAAGTCCCTTAAGATCCCTGAGACCAAAAAACTACCAAACTTTGACCGGGCAGTTCTCAAAATTTGTGACAGTTGGGAATGCTCTGTTTGGACCTACAGGTGCACGTGACATCCTTCCACAATAACCTCCCTCATTTTTGGTCAACTCCATTCCATTTGACCATGCTGAAATCAAACACATTGGCGCAAAATGCTTCAATGTGATGTAGTGGAAAGGTGCCAGGTGTGACATTTTTCATTCCATAGCTCGTGCGGTCAAACGGACTACACCAATGCATCGGGGTGGGGGGGTAAATGCTAGGGGAGATTTTTTTTCATGCACCAAGCATCCCAATCATTCCGGGCAAGAGGCTATCGGCAAAGTCCCTTAAGATCCCTGAGACCAAAAAATTGCCAAACTTTGATCGAGCAGTTCTCAGAATTCGTGAAAGTTGGGAATGTTCTGTTTGGACCTACAGGTGCATGTGACATCCTTCCACAATAACGTCTCTCATTTTTGGTCAACTCCATTCTATTTGACCGTGCCGAAATCAAACGCATTGTTGCAAAATGCTTCAATTTGATGTAGTGAAAAGGTGCTAGGTGCGACATTTTTCATTCCATACTTCGTGGGGTTGAACAGACTACGCCAACGCATCGGGGTGGGGGGGTAAATGCTAGGGGAGGTCTCATTTCATGTGCCAAGCATCCCAGTCGTTCTGGGCAAGAGGCTACCGGCAAAGTCCCTTAAGATCCCTTAGACCAAAAAACTGCCAAACTTTGACCGGGCAGTTCTCAGAATTCGTGACAGTTGGGAATGCTCTGTTTGAACCTATAGGTGCACATGACATCCTTCCACAATAACCTCTCTCATTTTGGTCAACTCCATTCTGTTTGACCGTGCCGAAATCAAACGCATTGGCTGAAAATGCTTCAATTTGATGTAGTGAAAAGGTGCTAGGTGTGACATTTTTCATTCCATAGCTTGTGCAGTCGAACAAACTGTGCCAACGCATTGGGGTGGGGGGTAAATGCTAGGGGAGGTCTCGTTTTGTGCACCAAGCGTCCCAGTCATTCCGGGGATGAGGCTACCGGCAAAGTCCCCTAAGATCCCTGAGACCAAAAACTGCCAAACTTTGACCAGGTAGTTCTCAAAATTTGTGACAGTTGGGAATGTTTTATTTAGATCTACAGGTGCACGTGATATCCTTCCACAATAACCTCTCTCATTTTTGGTCAACTCCATTCCGTTTGACCGTGTTGAAATCAAACGCATTGGCGCAAAATGCTTCAATTTGATGCAGTGGAAAGGTGCTAGGTGTGACATTTTTCATTCCATAGCTCGTGGGGTTGAACGGACTATGCCAACACATTGGGGTGGGTGGATAAATGCTAGTGGAGGTCTTGTTTCATGCGCAAGCGTCCCAGTTGTTCCGAGCTGTAAGCTACTGGCAAAGTCAAAAGTTGCTAGGATTGAAATTTTGCATTCCACAGGTCCTGGGACCGAACGGTTTGCACCAACATGTCAGGGTGGGTGAGTAAATACTAGGGGAGGTCTCATTTTGTGTGCAAAGCATCCCAATCCTTCTGAGCTGTAAGCTACCAGCAAAGTCACACTTTGCCAGTAGCTTACAGCTCGGAAGGACTGGGATGCTTTGCACATAAAACAAGACCTCCCCTAGCATTTACTCACCCACCCCGACGTGTTGGTGCAAACCGTTCGGCCCCAGGACCTGTGGAATGCAAAATTTCAATCCTAGCAAGTTTTGACTTTGCTGGTAGCTTACAGCTCGGAACGACTAGGATGCTTGGCGCATGAAACAAGACCTCCACTAGCATTTACCTACCCACCCTGATGCGTTGGCGCAAACCGTTCGGCCCCAGGACCTATGGAATGCAAAATTTCAATCCTAGCAACTTTTGACTTTGCCGGTAGCTTATAGCTCGGAACGACTGGGATGCTTTACACACAAAACAAGACCTCCCCTAGCATTTACTCGCCCACCCCGATGTGTTGGTGCAAACCGTTCGGCCCTAGGACTTGTGGAATGCAAAATTTCAATCCTAGCAACTTTTGACTTTGCCGGTAGCTTATAGCTCAGAATGACTAGGACGCTTGGCGCACGAAACAAGACCTCCACTAGCATTTACCTAGCCAACCCGACACGTTGGCACAAACCATTCGGCCCTAGGACCTGTGGAATGCAAAATTTCAATCCTAGCAACTTTTGACTTTAACGGTAGCTTACATCTCGGAATGACTAGGATGCTTTGCACACAAAACAAGACCTCCCCTAACATTTAATCACCCACCCTGACATTTTGGAGCAAACCGTTTGGCCCCAGGACCTATGGAATGCAAAATTTCAATCCTAGCAACTTTTGACTTTGTTGGTAGCTTACAGCTCGGAACGACTGGGACGCTTTGCACACAAAACAAGACCTCCCCTAGCATTTACTTGCCCACCCTGATGTGTTGGAGCAAACCGTTCAGCCCCACGAGCTATGGAATGAAAAATGTCGCACCTAGCACCTTTCCACTGCATCAAATTGAAGCATTTTGTGCCAATGCGTTTGATTTCAACACAGTCAAACAGAATGGAGTTGACCAGAAATGAGAGAGCTTATTGTGGAAGGATGCCACGTGCACCTATAGGTCCAAACAGAGCATTTCCAACTGTCATGAATTCTGAGAACTGCCCAGTCAAAGTTTGGCAGTTTTTTGGTCTCAGGGATCTTAAGGGACTTTGCCGGTAGCCTCTTGCCCAGAATGACTGGGATGCTTGGCGCATGAAACAAGACCTCCACTAGCATTTACCCACCCACCCCAACGTGTTGGTAGAGTCCGTTCGACCCCATGAGCTATGGAAAGAAAAATGTCACACCTAGCACCTTTCCACTGCATCAAATTGAAGCATTTTGCGCCAATGCGTTTGATTTCAACACGGTCAAATGGAATGGAGTTGACCAAAAATGAGAGAGGTTATTGTGTAAGGATGCCACGTACACCTGTAGGTCCAAACAGAACATTCCCAACTATCATGAATTCTAAGAACTGCCCAATCAAAGTTTGGCAATTTTTTGGTCTCAGGGATCTTAAGGGACTTTACCGGTAGACTCTTGCCCGGAATGACTGGGATGCTTGGCGCATGAAACAAGAGCTCCACTAGCATTTACCCACCCACCCCGATGCATTGGCAGAGTCCGTTTGACCCCACGAGCTATGGAATGAAAAATGTCGCACCTAGCACCTTTCCACTACATCAAATTAAAGCATTTTGCGCCAATGTGTTTGATTTCAACGCGGTAAAATGGAATGGAGTTGACCAAAAATAAGAGAGGTTATTGTGGAAGGATGCCATGTGCACCTGTAGGTCCAAACAAAGCATTCCCAACTGTCATGAATTCTGAGAACTGCCCGGTCAAAGTTTGGTAGTTTTTTGGTCTCAAGGATCTTAAGGGACTTTGCTAGTAGCCTCTTGCCCGGAATGACTGGGACGCTTGGTGCACAAAATAAGACCTCCACTAGCATTTACCTGCCCACCCCGACGTGTTGGCAGAGTCCATTCGACCCCATGAGCTATGGAATGACAAATGTCGCACCTAGCACCTTTCCACTGCATCAAATTGAAGCATTTTGCACCAATGCGTTTGATTTCAACACGGTCAAACAGAATGGAGTTGACCAAAAATCAGAGAGATTATCATGGAAGGATGTCACGTACACCTGTAGGTCCAAACAGAGCATTCCCAACTATCACAGATTTTGAGAACTGCCCGGTCAAAGTTTGGTAGTTTTTTGGTCTCAGGGATCTTAAGGGACTTTGCCAGTAGCCTCTTGCCTAGAATGACTGCGATGCTTGGCACATGAAATGAGACCTCCCCTAGCATTTACCCCCCCACCCCGACGTGTTGGTGTAGTCTGTTCAACCGCATGAGCTATGGAATGAAAAATGTTGCACCTAGCACCTTTCCACTACATCAAATTGAAGCATTTTGCACCAATGTGTTTGATTTCGGCACGGTCAAACGGAATGGAGTTGACCAAAAATGAGAGAGGTTATTGTGGAAGGATGTCACGTGCACCTGTAGGCCAAACAGAGCATTCCCAATTGTCACGAATTCTGAGAACTACCTGGTCAAAATTTGGCAGTTTTTTGGTCTCAGGGATCTTAAGGGACTTTGCTGGTAGCCCCTTGCCCAGAATGACTGTGACGCTTGGCGCATCAAATGAGACCTCCCCTAGCATTTACCCCCCCACCCCGACACGTTGGCATAGTCCGTTCGACCCCACGAGCTATGGAATGAAAAATTTCGCACCTAGCACCTTTCCACTACATCAAATTAAAGCATTTTGTAACAATGTGTTTGATTTCAGCACGGTCAAATGGAATGGAGTTGACCAAAAATAAGAGAGGTTATTGTGGAAGGATGTCACGTGCACTTGTAGGTCCAAACAGAACATTCCCAACTTTCACGAATTCTGAGAACTGCCCAATCAAAGTTTGGCAATTTTTTGGTCTTAGGGATCTTAAGGGACTTTGCCGGTAGCCTCTTGCCCGGAATGACTGGAACGCTTGGTGCATGAAATGAGACCTCCCCTAACATTTACCCCCCCACCCGGACGCGTTGGCGCAGTCCGTTCGACCCCACGATGAGCAAAACAAAAAATATTGTTCCAGTTGACACATTCTCAATCATTGACATGGATGATATCTTAGTACTATTCCTTTAGGCACAATATGAGCTTCCAATGGAAGGTGCAATTGTGAGGTTAAGATGATGAAAAGTGTGCCTCATTCACAATCGTGTTTTACTTATCTTCAATGATGATTCCTTGATTCAACTTAATCCTTTGATAATACATTTTAACCTCCTTGTGAAAGTGCACTTTCAAGGTTGCTTGAGCAAGAGCTAGCGCCTCAACATCGAGGCACACTTTTGGTGTTCTAGAAACATGATCTAGCACCTCAAATAGTAAGGCACTCATTCTAGGTTGTTTATTCAATAATTGGCACTAGTCACATATGGTGTAGAGAAGTAGATGTGTGCCCAAGTCATCATTTGATGCCTTCAATAACTATAAACTCATTTGATGATGCATTTTATCCTTCCTATTCACTATCTAGCCTTAGGCGCACATTTTAGGTTGATCATTCATAATCTAGTGCCCTAAGTACCAAGGTGCACTTTTAGATTAGTTTGATAAAGGATTAGCGCCTTCATTTCTAGGCAAAAGTTTGGAGTTGAAATACATCAAAATAACAAGTTTCTTCATCACTTCAAACATATTTAACACTTTGAAGATCTCCAATGCATGATTGAATATCAAGAAACCAATGTATCATTTCATGAAGGTCTTAAGTGTTGTAAATATGCATCTTCTTATTTAATCATGTGTTGTAAATGAAGGAATGCAATGATTGCAATATGTGCACAAAACAGAATTTTTGATAAGGATTGAAAGGAAATGTTAAGAAAATGTAATTGGCGGGTGTAAATCCAAAGTGTGGAAGCATAGACAAGGCATGTGAATAGTTTGGCATGACACCGCAAAGAGATGCTATCTCATGGAATGCAATGATTGCAAGATATGCACAAAATGGATTTTTTGAAAAGGCTTTAGAAACTTTGAAGCAAATACAATTGGAACATTTAAAACCAAATTCCATAACCTGTGCAAGCATTCTCCCTACTTGTGCCAAATTAGGATCTTATATATACATATATGCACATAATGTCATGAAAATAATGTATAGTGTATATATCAAGCCATATAGGCACGTACAAATAAAACCATATGGGTATATACAATGATATACATCGATAACATACAAAAGTATGTTTACAAAGCCAAATACACATATGTAACAAAATGTCCCAAAATCAAATCTCCTATGGATTGCTATCAAATAATCTATGGCTCTTGCTAGGCCATGAAGATGGTGAACCAATCAATGACTCATCTTCCATTGCTCATCAACTAGACCTCCTCGATAGAGATTTTTGAATTTCCACCTATTAATACAATCAAACAATGTGCACATTAATATAGAATTTAATATTCAAAATATATAACATGACATAAGTAATCAATCACTTACCACCAATTAGTGATCACTTTTGATCATTTGTTGTCTCTCTTCTTCTATAGAGCTGGATGGGTAGGGGAGGTGATGTCCTATGAGAAGCATGAACAAGTAGATTTAAAAGTAAACATGAATATCATAAATATGTACATTAAATTCTGCGCTTATTATAGGACTGTTCTAGTACTATTTTAGGACTGTTGTAGGACTATTGTAGTTAAAACTATCCTAGTAGACATGTATAGGACTGTTATAGGACTGTCATCTCATGGAATACAATGATGGCAAGATTAGTATGAAGATTAATTATGACTGTTATATGACTTTTATAAGAATGCAAAGTAAGGAAGCATAGGTAAGGCACATGAACTGTTTGTGGAATACCTCAAAGAAATGAGAATTTTGTTAGATGTTGTAGTTGCAATTGCCATGTGACACATGTATGTAATATGTGAAAGCATAGACAAGGCACATGAACTATTTGGCAAAAGACATCAAATACATGTCACCTCATGGAATGCCTTATGTAGAAAAATGTACAAATGTGCAGTATTAAGAAATACAAATGAGAACTAAAATTCATACCTCAAGTATAGTCAAAATAACCTACGATGCCATAGAAAATAATTTACGATGCCATGCAAAATAATTTACGATGCCATCTAAAATAACTTTATTCACTGTCCTGTATAGTCAAAGCATGCATTATAGTTATTAAAGTAACAAGATTTTTAATAAAACAATTCTAAAAAATAGAAAAAACAAGAACAAGTTAAGATAAAAAAATGTCAACCTATCCATCTGGAAGTTTAAATGCTAGTCAAGCGTACCTGAGGGGTCATCTCTTACCTTCAAAGTATCCAATATTGCTTCATGATCAACATTACTAATTGTCCATAGTTCTTTTGATTTTGGTCTTCCACGATGCTTTAGTAACTTGACATTTGCTGCTACAACTAGGTGAGAATACATCAATATGGTTTTATGCTTCTCAAAGTCTTCAAAGGCCGGGATGCCATTCTTTTTAACCATATATGTTCGTAACCAAGTCCCAGCAATAACAACTGATCCTGTAGGATATGTGAACCCATCATCATCTGTCATAGGTTGTGTTAGCTTTTGTTTTCCCTGTACACATCGTGCCAACCAATAGTCTGACCTGTCTTCATTTCCATGTGGTGCAACAACTGCATAAACATGACCTGGCTGTACAAGGTTTGAAAGATGTTCATAGTCAAGTGAGCTCTCCATGTCATTGACGGAAGATGATTGACCTTCATATAAAGGGACTAAATATTGTGGAATCCATGCATCTACCCACTCACTTGACTCACAATTGTTCCAATTACATTTAATACAACTCTGACAAAAACAAGGTAATTCTCATGTCCAAATAGTCCATGTACTTGCATTTGAGCTTTGAAATGATTGCATCTTTGATGATTCACTGATTCTCTGACATTCCAATTTCTCTATCGCTATCCCATCATCAACCAACCAAAAGAACCTGTGCACTTCAGAATCAAGAGCCACTCCTCATGACAATGCATAGTTACATCACTTAACAATGGAATCTACATCACTGAATGTAGCACCACCTCTAATCTTTAGTTGTTCTTTAAAAAGAGCTCTCTTCATGCATGCACCTGCTCCATCATGTTCACCTTTTCCATGCCCGGCTTCAAAAAAAATTCCAAATATGAGGTATACCCTTCTCTACATGCATTTTGCTCAACCAATAGAAATTATGAGCATTCTTGAATTGACCAGTGCAATTATCTGACCAAATGAGATGTTGATCTATTCTAATATTTTTTTCTTGCAAGAACCCATAAAATTGTTGAAAACAATATTGCACAAACTCTGCTGAATGAGATCGATCATCACTCATGTAAAAATGGTATTCTCTGACAATCTTCCTGTTCTCTTCTGTACTCTCGGGGGCATGTCTGTATGTGATGTGAACAAAATAGCAATCTGAATAGAATTGTAGTACTGGGATTGAACTTCATTTTGGGGTTGCAATGTATAGTTTTCTGCAAAATCAACTACAGAGACAATAGTTCCAATCGGGAAAGAGTCTTTACACATCTTGAACTATTGATCTAACCATCGAGACCTATGGCTATGTCTGACATACTTGTAGAAAAGATTTTTCTTAAAATCATCAATAAAATCAGCAATACTTACCTCTCTTACAATCAACTCACATCTAGAACCTTCACCTCCATTTTTCAAATTGTATTTCACTGTCTCATATCTCTTTTTCTCAACCATTCTCTTTCCAAAATCATGCTCTTGGCCCTCATGAAAACATGATACAAACTTTGATAACCCACCACATTGTAAACACTTTTCATTTAAACAATCATTCTTCTAGAACATGCAACCATCATCTCTAATACATAGAAATAAATCCAATAAGTCCCTAGATGACTTTGGTAGTTGAATTGCACCACACTCCTGTAACATTTTATTAGTGTGCAAAGTAGAATGAATATTGCATAATAATTCATGGTACATAGAAAATTCTACATGGTATTTGCAACAACATGTATTACGAACTTTAAGAGGAACACAATAAAATGGCTTAAGAGATTCAAATGCTCTTTGTGAGATTGTCATACCTAGGTGAGTTTCACAATATTGTTTGTACAATGTTGTTTGGCTACATTCCAAGTAATGTTTAGGATGTGGTGTGCGGTCTTTATCACCAATTCTAAACTTTACAACATCTTTTGCATTCGGTGATACCCTAGAGTTAGTGTGCCAAAATCATTCAATTTCTTCCTTTGTACTATCAATTAGCTTCTTGTCAACTCGTGGAAGCCTACCACTGAAAGCCCAAGTATCATTGGCAACAGGACTATCTAGCCTTGATCTTAATGCTAGTACTTTTGACAATGTTTTACGATTCAATCTTAAGTCAACACAAGTTTGCCTCATTAATCGAGCATTTCTTAATTGTTTTCTTACTATTGAGGTTGTTATTACTCTATGCGCAGCTCTTTTATCTTTCTCCTTGCTAGTCTTTCCAATAGAATTGAGTGCATTGAAAAGGCTTCTTACAATAATTTTATTCTGATCGGACACTTTGTTTAACCAAGTCTTTAATTTCTTTAGTAAAGGTCTCATTTTGTACATCTTTAATAATTGCACAAAAAGTTGGCATTGTTCGGTTAATGTTTTCTTCTCAAAGTATTCATTGAAGAGTTTTGTAGCCCATAACCGAACCGTTCATGATGACCTCTTGCCTTCAAGTTTTTCCATTATGTTCTCATCAATTTCAAGTAACCATTTTGGGGTTTTTGGGTGTTTTCCAATTTCATCACGGTTATTCTCTTCTTGACAAATGTCCTCTCTTCTTATGAAATTTGGAGATACATTGATTATTCTTGTTTCATCCATGTTTTCAACCTCATCAATTTTATCAACAAATGGATTATGGATTGCAATTTCAATATCATGATGTTCATATCCACTTTCTTCAAGTGCACATCTTCATTTTTCTTCTTCTTCTTTGTCCATGGTATTGCTATTATGAATAGGTGTTTCATAACATTTTTTAATATTTTTATTTGCAATATCATGGTGAATTTCATTCTTATCTAACATTTCATTATAATCAAAATTAACATCTTCAATTTGCATGTCATTAGATGGTAAAGAAGAAGATTCACCTTGATGAGCATCTGCCAAACCCACCCTTCCAATCCTCTTCCTTTCCCTATCTTTTTCCTAATTGCTTCAATTTCCTCCAATGTAGCTTTCCTCCTCCTTTTTGCTTTACGACAACTGTTGCTCCCCATTAGGGGAACAAAAATATCACCCTTATGATTGTAACAAGAAAATTGTGTCTCCAAAAGTGCATAAAAATATTCCTTTCACTGTCATAGCCAGAAATCACGAGTATTTCGACAGCAGATGGTCTCTGGTTGCAGAAGTCAGGCCCAAAAATATTCCTTTTGTCTTTTTTTTGCTTTTCCAAAATGGATATCCATTTTCAAAATGGATATCTGTTTTGGAAAACCCAATTCTTTGCAATGGACACTTGCAATGTCCATATGCCTACTATAAAATAGATATCTAGTTTATTATGTACATTTGGATTCTATACTAGGGATTCATTGTATTATTCAATAAACTTGTGAATTACCATCTAATTTCAATGTTTACACACTAATCCACCTAGGTATCAACTTAATAAAGCTCTGGATATAAGCCATTATTTGATTTTAGGCTATCATCAAATGAGGAGCTTCTAAAGGCAAAAATGTTGTCCCAAAAGAAGACTCAATGTTATTCGTAAAGACATTAGATTGTTAAAATACAAATTCGAGGTTAGATATTCCTTGGGCTATTTTAGTATAGAGAAGAAAAATTGCAATATATGACTATCCTAGGAATTAGAATGGTTGATCATAGGATATTCATGGCATTTTGATATTAATGGATGGATTGATGGATGTTTAGGGAGTTTAAGTTTAAATGTAATGTATGAGAATTCTTATTTATGAAGGATCTAATATGTCTTATGTCTTATTTGCAGGCCATTCAAGAAAGAAATGAAAAGATACCAAGGACTATCATAACACCTATTATAATTAGGTTCATCAAAGGATTGTCATCCAGGACCTTACCAATATGGGAAGTTATCAAAACCATGTCATGTTTAAAATTAAAGTCTTTATCACCTCTTTGTCCCTATAGGCCTATTAGAACAATAGGTCACATTTTATTCATATACCGGGGTTGGGAATAAACACTGAGCATTTGTAGTTATGGCAAGTGTAAATGGAAATAGATCACAACTTTAGACAATCTATCCTCTCCTAGATTGCACTGACTGAGTGGAAATTACAAATTCCCTATTAATGTCCTTTATATACTGAGGTATGGGTGAGAAAGGTAAACGTTGTATGTTGTAGACAAGTGATGCAGAGAAACATAGCAAAAGCTTACAAACAAGGTGTAAAATACCCATTAACCCACCAATTGCTCAAATAGCTTTTAAAATATCCTTCCCAATGTCCAAATGAGACCGAAATACACTCTTTCTTTACTATCGGCAAGACATTTCTAATGTCTCATCGAACTATGCTTCATATGTTCTTCCTTTCTCTATTGTCGGCCAGACTTATCATTATCGGTAACCTTCAAATTTGTTAGCCCGATGTGGGACCTCTCGCCGATGTGTAGAATCCATCGCTCAGGCTTATGCTATCGGTGTGACTCCTCCGTTGTTCTTCGATATGTATAAGAGGACGGATCAAAGTAATTAGCATGCTCCCTTGAAAGTAAAGACGTGAGAATAGAGCACTTGTGAGATGGTTATTGTAAAGGGACAAATCAATTAGAGAAATGCAGTTTCCTAGAGAATTTGGAATGCTTCCGCTCAGGCGATTGTAGGACAAACAAAGATGTTCTAACTTCCCCAAACCACCAAATTCTGCAAGTATACTCCCCTTCAAGTTGTTGTGTGAAATTCTTTTCCAGTGAAGTTGTGAGTAATTGGCAACAGATTTGGGAATATAACCCTCTAGTCCATTTCTTCTTAAGTCAAGTATCTTCAACGCTTTCAACTGCTCAAACCAAGGTGGAATCCTTCCCTTGAAAGAACTAAAAGAGAGATTTAAAGTGCATAACAAGGAGAGACCTCCTTTGGATGGAAAAAGGGTACCTTTTAATTCCAATTGAGGGAGAATTATGGCCACCACTCTATTGGTATGTTTCTTGTACCAAACACTGGTCAAGAAGCACACATTTTCTGAATTGGTAGAAGTCTAATTGGAGAAATGTGGTCTCCTCGACTACTATTATTGTAGGATATGCATAAACGGGTTTGTTGAAAAGGCTTTAGAAATTTTCAAGCAAATGTAATTGGCAAGTGTAAAGCTAGATTCTGCAACCTTTGTCAACGTCCTCTCTACCTCTACCAAAATGGGAGCTTTGGAATAGGGTATGGACATTCATCAAAGCATAATGGAAGTGGGATTTTTGTAGATATTCTAGTTGGAAATGCTCTAGTAGACATGTACAGAAAGTGTGGAAGCATAGACAAGACACATGAACTATTTGAAAAAATGCCTCAAAGAAATGTGGTCTCATGGAATAAGATGATTACAGGATATATACACACTTACTCCGATGTGAGATTCACCACCCTTGTCTATCAGTAAGACCAATACCCTCGGTGAGACTTTTTACTTGCATTCCGACGTTATAACTCTCCCTGATGAGTTTACCATCCATTAGTCATCAGTAAGACTTCTACATCAGTCAGACATTCTCTTCGATTTCTAATATCGTATCTCACACCGAAACAATAAACACCGAACTACACCATCGGCCAGACCACCTCTATCGGTGACACTTTTCTTCTCACCTCCGAGAGTCCATCTCTTTCTGATGTTCCTTTTGTCGGTGTGACTCCCTCTCATCGGTGTAGTTCTCAACCGTTCTTCTGATGTGCCGATAAATAACCCATCGGTGACACTTAATGATTGTCACCCCGATATGACTTGATCTGTGAGATCAATGTTGTTAGCTCAATGGAACTTTGTCTCTCCGATAACTATTGTCAGTTCGATGTCTTCGATTTAGCCTATACATAACATGACTTGTTATCACCGGTCAACTAACGTATCTTTTCCCAATTTTCCCGATATGGCCTGTCAACCTTTGTATCCTTTGACATGTACATTCACCATTTACAACCATGATAAACGATAGCAGGATATACATGAAATGTCCACACATACATAAACGATATACCCATGGATTGTATCTTCAGTGAAACAATACCAATGGTACAAAATATGTTGCTTCTCTTCATCCAAAACCAATGGCACAAAATTTTTCATAGATCAACAAAATGGATATCCGTTTCCAGAATGGATATCTATTTCTAATTGCTTTTACCGAAGCAAAACGGATATCCGTCTTGCTTTGGTACAAAGCAAGACGTATATCCATTTTGATTGTTGACTTTTTATGGATTGTAATGTGTTTTAATGTTTCAGTCTCTTCTTCGAACTTCACCCTTTGTGCTGATGACTTTTTTTTATGCAAAATTGATAAAACGAAAAGGGTTTATAGAAAAAATTGTTAGCTTTCGAAAAATATAAGATTTATTTGGTTATCATTTTATTAAATAATTATTAATAATTTTCAATATACCATGTCTCTGAAATCCTAATGGACACACTGATTGAAAAACATCCATAACTTTCAAACCATTTCACCTTTTTGAGATCCAAAACCTGCATCATACTCTATGTTTTTCTGGCTATAGGTTAAAAAAATAAATAAATTGAATTTTGATTTTTTTTTATCGAGTTAGGTTGGCTGAAAATTTACTTTTTATTTTTAAAAAAAAGTCACAGTAAAAAAATCATAACTAATTATTTTATTAGAAAAAAATTTCAAATAAATATGCATCACATCTGGACATGAGTCCTATACTTATTTTGAAAGTTTAAAAAAATATATATATATTTTTACTCATAGTTAGGTTGGCTGGACAGACACCCACTTTTTATTTTTTTCTGAAAAATTTAATAGCTGTTCATTGAAATATTCAATTTTCACTAAGTAAATTTAGTTTTTTTTTTTTTTTTAAATAGTAGCCTATAAACTAGATTCAATTCTCTACAAATTTCATTCTTACATCTTTTCCAAATTGTATAGATAATCCATTCAAAATTTCACATGAACTTGATAAAGTCTGATTTTTTGTATTTTCATTGCCACTTAGAGGTATAGTTTGGCCCATCATGATCCTGCACATACCCCAAGATGTTTTCAATTTCTTTATTATTAACTTCTACCTAATAATTAAACTATGGATGGTAGGGAGTGGATTTCTTATGTCTGATCTGGTATTTTGCAACCAATTTTGTTATTAAATAAGATGTAAATTGTGGTCCCTAGTCAGTTACTATTTCTCTTGGAACACCATACCTAGTGAAGATGTCTTCATACAAGAATTTGGTCACATTGCCATCTCTAGCAAACTGCAATGCTTTCATTTCTACCCATTTAGTTAAGTAATCCGTACATACCAAGATATATTCTTTGTTGCTGGATGAAGGAGATATAGGCCCCACAAAATCCAAACCCCACTTGTCAAAAGGAGCTAGTGAGATTTGTGGTTGTAAAGGCATCTCATCACTTTTAGTAGGTCTCCCCATTCTCTGGTATCTATCATGGCTCCTAGTGTACTCCATAGCATCCTTGTGAAGTGTTGGCCAGTAATAACCCGTTGTAAGGATTTTGAAGGTTGCCTGTTTAGCTGCAAAATGTCCTCCACAAGGCTCATCATGAGAAGCCTTCATTACATCAAATACTTCATCCTCCCTGATGCATCTCCGTATGATATTGTCTGGTCTAGTGTAGAATAGAAATCCATAAATCCAAGAGTAAGAGAAACATTTATGCACTAGCTACCTCTTCTCCCTTGGAGAGAAATATCATGGAATTTGCCCTGTAACCAAATAATTAGCTATATCTGCATACCATGGAGTGTATGTAGTGAGAGCAAATAATGCTCATCAGGAAAAGAATCATCAACCACTCCATCTGAAGATTGTGTAGGTAGTCTGGATAGAAAATTAGCAACAACATTGGCTTTGCCTAGTTTGTCAACAATTGTAATATCAAACTCTTGCAACAACAATAACCACCTTACAAGTCTACCACCTACTATGGGTTTATTCATCAAGTATCTGATGGCTGCATGATCTGTATGGATGAAGACCTTGTAACCACTTATGTAGTGCCTAAACTTATATATGGCATAAACAACTACTAACATCTCATTCTCTGTCACTATATAATTCAATTTAGTTCCTTGCAAATTCTTACTGACATAATAAATAGCATATTCCTTGGATCCTTATTGTTGGCCTAAAACTGCACCAATTGCAAAATTTGATGGATTAGTATGGATGTGAAAAGGTAAGGTCGAATTTGGTCCTCTAAGTATAGGAGCTTGTGTCAAGGAGGTTTTTATCTTTTCAAAAGAAGTCTGACAATCTAGTGTCCACTCAAATTCACTATCTTTTATTAATAGAGTAAATAGAGGTGCAGTAATTTTGCTAAAATCTTGATTGAACCTTCTGTAGTAACCTGCATGTCCTAAGAAACTCCTGACATCTTTCTGCTTGTGTGGAATAGGTAGGGTGGAAATAAATTCAATTTTCTTTGGATCCACTTGTATTCTAGAACTTGAGATAAAGTGCCCCAAAACTATTCCTTGTGTCATCATAAGGAAACATTTTTTATTACTCAAAGAGAGATTGTGATCTGTACATCTTTTCAATACCTTCTCCAAGTTGTGTAGGGATTCATCATATGTGTCACCATGTGTGGTGAAGTCATCCATATAAATCTCCATACTATCATGTGCAAAATTAGAGAAAATGCTTAAAACCACTCTTTGAAAAGTAGTTGGAGCATTGCACAAGCCAAAGGGCAAGATAGAGTATGCATATGTCCCCCAAGGGTAGGTAAACGTTGTCTTATCTTGATCTTCTAGAGCAATTTTAATTTGATTATAGCCATTAAAACCATCAAGGAAAGAAAAATATTTCTTACCTTCTAGTGAGTCAAGAACCTAGTCAATGAAGGGCAATGGAAAGTGATCTTTCCTAGTAGCAGTGTTCAATTCTCTGTAGTCAACACAAACCCTCCACTTTCCTCCATTCTTTGGAACTATAACCAATGGTGAAACCTATTGACTATCTAAAATGGGGTATATGAAGCCTACATCCCAAAGTTTTTGTAGCTCAGTTTTAACAATTTCCCTAAGGGCTAGATTCATGCGCCTTTGCTGCTGCCTGATGGGCCTATATCCATCATCTATGTATATCTTATGCATGGATAAGGTAGGATCAATGCCTTTCATATCATTATCATCCCATGCAAATGCTGTTGAGTGTGAATTTAAAACTCTATGCAAGGAGTGTTGTTGTTCATGAGTCAAGGGATTATTAATATTCAACATCTTTCCTAATCTAACTTCTAGTTGTTTGGATAGTTCTTGAACAAAAGACAAATAAAGGCTGGGTAACACATGTAAGCATTGCTGAGGTAATAAAGCATGAAATATTTGAGACACCTCTTTTGATGAACTTATTGGTATTGTGATGCTGAAAGGGTCTTACAAGCAAGATAGGCAATCTTGCTGCTACAGATGCCTTCCACAGTCATTATGGAGGACATGAACAATTAGTTCATCTTCATCTGGAACATCTAACAAGGGGCTGTGTTCAATAGTCATTAGTGTTTGCAAGGAGTAAGTGTCCTCTTCTTCCTAGAAAGGCCAAATGGTTTGCTCAAGTTTATGGTATGGTTGGGCTGGAGGATACAACAATTTCTTGGTCACTGTCCCATTAAAGATTATCATGTTACTAGACCTACAACCTATAAATGCATCAGTAGTGGCAAGCCATGGTCTGCTTAGTATAAGAGGATAACCAACAAGATTAACTTTGGGCTGCAAAACTATGTAATCAGCTGGATACTCCCAAGAGTCTAATGTAATGACCAAATCCTCTATGCCTCCCTCAGGTCTGACTGTGGACCTATCAGCTAATTGAAGAACTGTCTGGGTAGGCCTAAGATTGTTAAGTTGGAGTATATGCATTATTTTTGTGGTCATGACATTAATAACAATACCTAAATCTATCAGAGTGTTCTTAATCAGAGTCCCATTGATCTTAACATCCACCACTGGACTTCCTAGGTTTGTATATTTTGGAATAGTTATATTACCCAACATGATGTATGCAAGATTACCTAACACATGCACTATATGGGGGTCTATTCTTTTCCTTCCTGGCTTCTTTATGCAAAGATCACTTATAGATTCGGTATAGATGGGGATATCCCTGATAGCTTGGATTATGTAAGAGACCTTATTATGAAAGATTGAAAATGTAACCAAGTTTTAGATAAGATTTCTTGCACCAAATGAAGACCCAATTCAACACACAATCAAATACCTATGAAAATATGATCAACCAATGGATAAATGATGAAAGGAGCTCCAAATAACTTTATTTATTCACTATTGTTACAAAAATCAGTCACTCAGAAATTCTGATCAGACCATTATACATCAAGTTTTTCACAAAAAAATGACATCCAATTGTCTCTTTATTCAAATAGGATCATGTACAAACACTTGGTAATTGATTCCAGGTCAAATATTGAACAAAAGAGCCCTAGAAATGAAGATATAATTGACTGATATAAAATGATAGTTTGCTGATCCAACTGTTGAAAGTGTATTTTTCACCCAGCCAATGCAAATATTCTTCCAAGCCCTCAAATCTTCACTCCTAAGCCAAATGATGATGTTCCTATATAATTTCCAGCCCTTGGAATCTTTGTAGAATGTTCAAGAAGCCCTGAAACAAGTGAATATCTCGCTGTTATGAAATTTCAAAACCTGCAACATATAGAACACTCACTCCATTGATGTAATAAGCCCAATTTCTACCTTGATAGGGACACCAATGAATCAAGGGCTTCAATACATTAATCAAATAGCTCCAAATACTTGTCTAAACTTGCAATATTAAGCTCAATGATAGATATTAGAACAATATCACCTCACACATTGTATGGGGTCATCTCCATACATAAACAAGGGGTCATCACCTTACGAATTAAACTAAAAATTAGAATTATCAGCTTAAAATGAAAGGATAGGAAACATACCAAATCATCAAAAGTTACAAATTGTTGTTGATTTTCTCTATTTAAAGACTCCATGGATAGGCGTCCATCTCCTTGGCAATTTTGAATTGAAATTTGAATTGCACCAATGAGAATCAACGAACTTGAACAATTCTAAATGAATTACAACTCTTTCATTTAAAACAATCTTCAATTATTTTAAATGAATTACAACTCCTCCAAATGGATCGATCCAATAGCAATATACTCTCCTTGGTAGCTTGTGTGCAATTATTAAATATTTTGATTTTGCATTGAAAATCATTCCTTTCCTTGGACGACCACTAACCACTTCATGAAATGCATTAAATAAACCACTCTATCCAAATGCAAGCATTTAATATCCTTCAAAGCATTAAAAATATTGATCCTTGACATAACTGACTTGGCATTCAATTTATGAACTTGCATTTAAAATGCTCCTCTATTCTTGCATCGATCCACAACTACCTCATGTGCATGCATTAAATGATAATATTTGCTTTTAAAAAAAACCCTCAACCGCTCCAATTCAAATATTTAATAAATAAAATTTGCATTTAAAATGGTCTTCTTTACCTCAACCGTCAACTATGCTTAGCATTTAATTTTGCTTCATATTGGATCGATGCCCCTTTTAATGCACAAATATCTTTTTATATGCCTTTATTTCTCTTGAATTGATTCCTTATGGCACATGATCCAATGAAAATCCTTCATCAACAAAGCCAATCTCTCAAATATGATAATCGTTGGATTTAGCTGGGACCTATTCTTTCTTTGGGTGAGCACATCAGCTTATTCATATTTACAACTCATAGAAATCGATTAGAGAAAATGCAATTAAATATTCCATTTTCTAAAATCTATCAAATAAAAATGAAAATACAATTTCAATATTGCATTTCCCAAGTAGCTAGAAATTTGGGACACTACAGATTAAGGGAATCTTGATGTTGATATCCTTTAGCTAGCTAAGAAGGGTAGTATCAGCTTGAGCTTGTTGCTTTTGCATGGCCAAACATTTAGGAAAAGGAGGAGACTTCTGTTGCAAGGTAGGTTGGGCATCTTGGTATGAGTCAAGTTCCAAGGGTTGTTTATCTAGGGTCTCTTTGGTGGGCTCTTCATCTTCAAGCTCAGTAATTTGGGGAGATGAAGGTCCTACAAGTTGTTTCCCTGATCTAAGATAAATGTTACTCACTTCCACCCCATAGGTGGGATATTACATCACCTCGTTAGTATAAGCCTTCTGAATCTAGGCTTGTTGTTAGGGTTAGGTGCAGGTTGGGCAGGGATTTGGGTAGGTCTAGGAGATGGATTTTGAGGTGAATTTTGAGGTGGGGGCATGATGGCTGGCTAAGATGAAATCATAGGTTACTCAAATTGTGCATTTTGTTGCCATTGTTGGCCCTTGTTTGACTGAGGTTGCCATTATTGCTGCTAAGTAGGCCACAGAGGATTATAGTTAGGTGCTTGGAAATTTTGTCGTGGCCATGGGTTAGGTTGTTGTTGGTTCCAACGAGCTTGTGGAGTAGGCCATTGGGGATTTTTCCATTGTGGGTTTTGCCATGCATTTAGGTTACCAGACCATTGTTTAGTATTTCAATAAGAGAAGTTCTGATTTGTAGTAGGAAAGGGAGAATTAAAATTAAGTGGATCAAGAGGCATACCTTTTTTTTATTGCCATAACCTTCTTTGAGAAATGAAGAATAATTGCATGTCCTCTCCTTTGAATTATTGTAACTTTGGTCTCTCAATCCTTTCTTGCTGTATACCAGCCACCCTCTTGCATTTGCAATTGGCTTTCCTTCGTCTGTGGCTGGGGCAATGTTCAGTGAGCATTACATCTGCCTCTTCTTATTTCTTCTTGATGTTAATAGTGTCATACTATGTAGCCATGTGGCTAATGATATCTTCTTTCATATTGGTCAGTAAGTTACTAATTTCCACTCGAGAAACTCCATTAGCTACCTTGCCTATAATGGCTACTCTTTCTCCTCTGGGCTTTCTAGAAAAAGTTCTAGAGTAGTTCCTGCAATCTGTAAAAATACCTTCAAAGGGAAGTTGGGAGATATCCCCTATTCCAATGAGATTTAGGGCATCCATGCAATCATCATTGACTCCTCTTAAAAAGACGAGCTTCAATGATTCTTTGGACAACCTATTCTGAGGGTTTATCTTCAAGGGAAATTGGAATCTCTCCACATAGTCCTCTAATGGCTGATCCTCCTTCTGTGACATCCTAAAGATGTCATCTTTCCTCCTATCATGTCCTCTGTAGTAGTCTTTTTATTTTTCTAGGAATTTGTCTTCGTGGTATCCCAATCTAGAATGGCATGTCTCCCTAGTCCCATAAACCATCTTAAAGCAGCATCTTTTAGGGTAGTAGGGAATAGCTTAAGTATGTAAGGATCAGTGGTATAATCATAACTCCTACACAGAACATCAAACTCAAATAGTAAAGTGTTAAGATCTTTAGTCACCAAACTATTGAAAACAGACAATGCAGATGGTGGTATATTTTTAAGAGTAGCTACTCGTCTTAGGTCTGATATAGGGAATTCAAATGTAGCTTGTCCTGGAGGATCCTCTACTGTAGCTGCCATGGTTTTGAAAGTTCCCTCTGTGGCAGTAGAGGAAGCTGATGGAGATGTAGGGGGTGTTGATGAAGATGTAAAAAGAAACTCTCCTTCAGCACTTCCTATTGTGTAGTTGTTGAAATCACTTGTACCCTCGTTGTTCTGAGAAGTTGATAGGAGGAATCTATGTAGAGTATCTCTTTGCCTTCGCATACAGTAAATTGAGATTTATGTTTCAGCAGCCCTGCACAATGTTAGTAGAATGCCTGGTGTTTCTTTGAAAAATTAATTTATGCAATCTAATACCGAATCAAGATTTAACTTATAAAAGCATGTGAAATCTAACAAATGAGATTATGAAAATACTACCATCCCTGGCAACAGTGCCAAAAATGTAGAGGAAAACTAATGTGTTGTAGACTTAAATAAAATTTAGGGGTTTTAACCTAACTGAAGAGTCCACAATCATTGCATTCCGACATTGAATTATCAACCAAGGAGCATAATCTTATGATGATGCCTGCACTATCTATGCCTTCAAGACTCATTTCTAATCTAAGTTAATCTTGTACAATTCTTATTTTATCTAGTTCTACTTACTAGAATGCATTGGAATATGAAACAGTTAATGAAAATAGAAAATACAAAAAATAATCTAAAGTTCCAGTTGCTACGGGTATCTTCAGCAGAAGTTGAAGATAACTATCTTTAACAGAAATCACAGTTTTAATCTAACAACTCAAAAATAATGAAAAGGCTAACACTAACCTCCAGAGGATTAAAAATGTGCACTCTACTCATGAATCCCAATTACTAGAAATATCAATCAATAGTTCTTACTTGCTTCACAATATAACAAATAAGATGGAATGAAACAGATTCCCTAAGAATGCAGGAATAAATAAGAAAACATACAAAGTCAGAGCTAGTACCTTGAGTGGCCAGCTCAAGGAACTATCTCACTTTTTCTAGAGATTAAATCTACTTCATATCTTCACACATCCCATAACATATAGTTGAATTCAAATCATATCAAAGATAGAGTCTTCTTTAGATTTAATTCAAAATTATAACATGTATGGAATAACTAATAACTATAACAAAGTAATTGCTATTTTGAAAGTAAATAATAACAACCATCCTATTTAACGAACTCATCCCCTAACTTATATAAAGCTGGGAGAGTCTTATGCAACCTTCTAACTAACTGCGATCATCAATTCATTCCTGGCCATTAGGATATTGTTTTTTAGATCAACTTATTAACTAGAACAAAGGAAAAAAAGTCCTATCCAAACAAAAATTCTAACCATAACAACTCATAAATAAGATTCATAAACTTTGGTGAGATTCCTAGAATGAGTCTTCTTTCTCCCCTATGTTTATTCTCCCGTGATGACCATCTTTGTCTCCATCGATTGCTATGTCTGGCACTTGGACCGCATTCTCATTGATTCTTCTGTTCTACACCTTGTTGTAATTACTCCTCCTTGGATTCTTTATCTGGCTGCACATTGTTAATCATTCCAACATATATAAGAAACAACCTCTCATAATAAACTTATGAAATCCTATCTATATTTCATGCATATTAATAATTCAAATTATCCATTTGATAATATAACCTCTGCGTTCATTTATTGGCATAGGGTCTAAGTCTTTGGAAAGTATATATATAAAACAACATAAAATGGAGATAATGTATGTGAAGTCTTTGCAGAACCATATAGAAAGGGTCCTTAAAACATATGGAAATTGTATAAAAGGAGGGCAATATTTCATCCCAACATTCCCCCCAACTTAGACTTTTGTTTGTACCTAGGAAAAATTAAAGAACTAGACACCTAAGGCAAACGGTTATAATGCAGGGCAATTCTCCTGAGGTCTATGTCCTCTCTAACTCCTTTTCCTTTCTTGAGGTAGAACCCATTAGAGTATGCAAGTCTTTCCATCCTAATCTACTCAGCACACCTACACTACTCACTTTTCCCTCCTATCCAATGTGGCACTAGATAAAGAAATATAGAAGTATGGTAAGTGAGAGGTAACCATTATACTCCCTTCTGTTCTGATATCTAGATATATTTACACAATCTTTCAAGCATATTCATGAAATTATGGATAGAATGGGGTTCCTTCCTTTATAACTCTGGAGTTCAACACATCCCATCTGCTCTGTACATATCTCAGACAATTTTGGATAATAGACACCAGCATCCTCTGTATTCTTCTGTAGTCCCTAAGTCTTAAATTCATGATCACCTTACCTAGTCCTTTATGAGACAACAATGTCAACCATTGGGTTAAGATGATTTCAGGCTCCAAGGCTTTCTTCCTTAGTTGTAGGGGTACTTTATTTTCTTGTTCTCCATATTGGTCCATCAATAACCCTCTGAGTTGTTCATTTTTAATATATGACATTAATACTTTGAATTGGAGGTCTACAACATAAATGCAGGGATTCCATTGTGTATCTTCATCCATTATATAATTGTGTATGTAATACTCACACAACTAGTCTTGTTCTTCTAGGCTGACCTCTTGGAAGTAATTACAAAAGATAAATCTTGAATGCAAATCGGGTTGATCATTGATAAACCTATTAAACAAAAAACTGAGAAATTTTTCTTTCAAAAATAGTGCATACACTCTTGATGGAGGTTTGCATCCCTTAATCTACTTGGCCCTTTCAATAACCTCTATCAACTTTTTTTGTAACTGTTTAATCTTCAAATCCTTTTCTGTAATAGATTCATTAAGGTTATGCTTTTCTTTTTCCCAGTTTTCCTTCTTTTGCCTATTTTCATCAGTCAATTTCATTAGTTCAAAACCCAATGACAATGTAGTATGGTATGTTGGGTTTTTACCACAGGAGGTTGGAGAGTAAGTACTACCTCTTCCTCAATCTTTGCTTTATTTTCAGCCAGTTGTGCTAAAAAATATAAATTAGAGTCATGGCCATAAGTTTGGATCTTCTCCTCCAACTCCTAAATCCTCTTTTCCTTTTCTCTATCTCTTTCTTCATAACCACTTACCTGTTCCTCAAGTTGCCTTATTCTGTCAAGGGCTTCTTGCAACTCCTTCCTAATATATCTGTCTTCTATCAATTCCTTTTCACCTTCAAAATTTTCATCATTCCCTTTTTCAGGGGCATCAAAGATTTCCTTAGCAAAGTCATCTAGCACAAGTTTTCTCATTTTTCTGGCAATAAACATATCTTCTTATTCAGAATCAAAAGAAGAAATGTA
Source organism: Cunninghamia lanceolata (assembly GCA_027924645.1). Classification (NCBI taxonomy): domain Eukaryota; kingdom Viridiplantae; phylum Streptophyta; class Pinopsida; order Cupressales; family Cupressaceae; genus Cunninghamia; species Cunninghamia lanceolata. The sequence goes on along the minus strand of BSBN01000112.1, from coordinate 13,782,070 downwards.
CCTTCTTTTTCTAGCAAACATATTATCGTTTGCATAGGCATAAATAGAAGCATCCTCAAGAGGGTTTTCTCCCCTATCTGAATTTAGATTAAGAGGAGTTGGACTTTATTTTTGTCTTCTTCTCTGGGGTGCTCAACAATTTTCTCTTTAACACCTTGCTTCCTCAACCTCCCTAATTGCCTAGAAGTAATTATCTCATTGATTTATGCCTTTTTCCTCTTCTTGTTGTTCTCCCTCTGACTCTTTGTTTTCTTCCTAGATGTTGAGGAAGTGCTTCTTTTTGTTTTAGGAACAGAGGTTGAGGGCTCTTCAAGTGATACATGCCTAAACTCTAGAGGGTTCTCAGGATGTGCTTCTTCCTGTTCAGTATCAACAGGGGGTTCAGTTTCATTTGGAATATCTTCCTCTGGCTCTGGTGCTTCCAAGAATTTTGAGATGTCTACACATTGTTTAAAGGCTTCCCACTCAATCTGTGGGTACTGAATCCTTAAACTCCTTTTTACTAACAAAGATATTAAACAATGGTGAGAAAGAGTCATGTCTGCTTGTTTCCTATGATACTCTGAAGACATTCTTCTCAGCATACTATACAAATAATTGGGAACATTGACAAGTTTCCCATGCCTGAAATGGTTAAGAAGTTTAAGATGTGCAATATATAGCATATTATATCTACAATCACAAGTGATATATTTGATAATATAGGAAGCACATTTCCCCCAAAAATATGGAAGAGCTAATCATTTGGTACCTTGTGTGGTAGAATTTAGGTGTTCACCTCTTTCACAAAACTCCTCCCTGGCCATAGTTTCTCCACTATAACTCCATAACTCCTTAGGGTATTAATTCATTATTTGACAAAGGTGAGTTCATAGCACAGAAGGCAGAGTTTTAAACAAGGTTTTGAAAGGCAAAAATGTAAAGGCAACAATGATTAAATGACAATCATTAAAAAGAAACCCCTCCCCCCAACTTAATGATGAAGTGATCACACTTCAAATGGTAGGTTTTACTGATGGAGGAGTGATAAAAAGAAATGGTGGAAATATACATCACATGCATGAAATAAATTATGAATAAACATGAATATAAATAATGAAATCTAAGAGTATTAATAGAAAGGTGTTGATTGTACACATATATTGAAATGAAATAATTAACATAACTTGGAAATTGTGAACAACATTGGTGAGGTGATAGAATATGCATGTGGCAAATGGGAAGTTTGATGTACGGTTATAGAGTGATAACTGAATACTGCAAGATGGTGAATGGCAGTGTTGACAAGAGACATTGTGTGTCTTCATAAGTGTTGTCATTAATGGCAACAAAGTCTATCCCACACATCTGCAGTACTTAGTAGGCCTATACTAGAAGTTAGATTTAATATTGTTCTGGTCCAATGAACAAAAATAAAGTATGTAACAAGGTCTGACAATTAGGTCCAGGTCTCTCAGATGGTGTAACTCAGTAAGTTGCAGACTTGAACAAGTCAAGAGGGGTATCATGACTACTGTATTCCAAAGATTTAGCCTCCGGTGATAAAGAAAGAAAAATATACGAGCATCTAAGTGTTGGGTTCTAGTTAGGCATAGCAGACAGAGGAAGAACTGACTGACAAAGTATCAGACTTCAATCCGAATGAGTAAAAGGTGTTGATCAAGCAATTTGTGGGATTATACATTGTTGGCCGACATAATTAATGACTTCTATGCCTATGTTTTTGATACACATCACAAATCAAGCATGGATTCAGCTGACAGATTAATAACTTACAGTGTTCTTGTTGCCGACTAGAAAGTTGATAAAAATCCTTGATGCGGATATATATACTAGATAGATTTTAGCACGTAAGTGTGTGAGAAAATAGTAATGAGATAAAGTGTGAAGAAAAATAGGGAGAAGTGTGAGAACAACAATTCAAGTATGGTATGTGACAGAACAATACCATTAAATAGAGGAAGAATGAAGTGCATCAAATTAGTATATTATACCTAAACTAGAACTCAACTCCTACATTTGTAGATGCCTCTCATCAGTTCAAACACTTGATTATCTTCTGTAAGATTTGCAGACAATGAGTCTCTTGTAGGTAGTGTGCCTCTTGTGAGTAGTGTGCTCGGGCAGTGAGCCCTAATTGGCTAGTGCCATTTTTGTACTCCTTATTCTTTTAACAGAGAATACAGTCTTGGGTTAGTCACCCTGTGGTTTTTCCCTTAATAGGGTTTCCACGTAAAAATCCTTGTGTTATGGGTGTTGATTTTATTTCTGTTCTTATGATTACATATGCTTTCATGTTTTGATACAACACTAAATATTAAGATAACAAAAAGAAAAGAAAGTCAAAGAAATTTTGAGATAACTGATTCACCCCCCTCTTAGTTATCTACCTTGTTTCTAACAATTGGTGTTAGAGCTAAGTTCCTCTAAATAAAGCCTAACAGCTTGAGGAAGATCTGGGAATCACAATGGATGCATATGGTATGAAGGAACAAGTTCAGTCTTCCCTGGATGATCTTGAACAATCTCACTCTGAAGTCAATAATTTGAGAGAAAGACTCAAACAAGATGATGAATTCATAAATGAGCTAAGAGAAAAACTTAGTATCTCTATGAAAAAAAGAAAGGAACTACTTCAAAAATTAGCCAATCAGAATGAAGTCAATGATACTAATGAAGACCTGAATGAGAAAAATAAGCTATGTGAGAAGTTGTCAAAAGAAGTCATTATGGTAAGGCATGAAATTGAATCAGGGGTTATGAGATTCACCCAAGAAATTGAAGAAAAAAAGAAGATTGGAGATAATCTAAAACAAACCCTCAAGGAGAAAACAGAGGACTGCCAGAAAATGCACAGAATAATTAGGCATCTTGAATCTAATCTTGAAGAAGCTAGAGACAATGAAGAACAACTTGAGAATTAGATAGACACTCTTAAACAAGATCTTCAAACTGCAAATGAATAAAAAAAAAACTAAGATAAGCTCAACCCAACTTGAAGTTCTTCTTGAAAGCCAAAAGAAGGTAGATGATAAGCATGGCTTGGGATATGAGAAAGGTGAAAGCTCTGGATCTGGTCAGAAGAACTTTGGATCAGGAAATCAAAGAAACATGCCTAGAAGATCTTCGGTAAGCGAACTAAATGCTCAAAGATATCCATACTTCAATGGATACTACTTCAATTGCAACAATTTCGGTCATAAAGCAACTCAGTGTAGGAGGAAAATGAATCAGACTAATCCATCCTTCTCCAGACAATGTTTCAATTGCAAAAGCTATGGTCACAAATCTCATGAATGCAGAAATATGCAAATAAACAATTCATTCAACGGTAGATGCTTTGCATGCAATAGAATGGGACATATGGCTAATCAATGCAGATCAAGAGGATATCAATCAAATAAGTAAAGAAATGTTGTATGTTACAATTGCAATAGATCTAGTCATATTTCCAAATTCTGTAGAAGTAGAAATCAGGATAGAAAAGGTTCGATGGAACATAATTAGAAACAAGATAAGGGCAAAGGTAAAGTGAATGCAAATGAAGTTCAAAAGGAGATGAGCAAGATTTAGGTAAAGCAGAGTACAAAAAATATTGGGGATGGATTTGCACCAGAATCGGGTACTGATATTCCTTCCAAAAACTAAAAGGGTGAGCTCTGGCTCACGGGGAGTCACAGAGAAGAACAATTTCCCCCAACCAGTCAACTAGTGCCTAAATTTGGCACATTGAGTAAACATCTTGTTGATAACTGAGAGGGGGGGTGAATCAGTTATCCCAATAATTTAACTTTCTATGCTTTCTTAACAATTATTGCAACATTAGATTCTATAAGCAAGCATAATCATGAAATGTAAATAACACCAATACACATGACACAATGATTTTAACATGGAAACCCTGTTAAGGGAAAAAACCACGGGGTGATTAACCCAAGATATTATTCTCTGTTAGAAGAATAGAAGATACAAAATGGCACTTGCTAATTAAGGCTCACTGCCTGAGCATACTGCTCACAAGAGGCTCACTACCTACAAAAGACTTACTGTATACAAGAAGAAAACTTGAACTGATGAAAAGCATCCACACGTGCTGAAGTTCAGTTTCGGTTTAAGCTCAATAGACTGATCTGTAGCACTTCATTCTGACTCTCCTTGAGTATTGCTATACTCTTACATTCCGAACCTATTTTTCTGCCTTTTATATATTCTTCTCCTTTCATTCACACTTAGATACACACAACACACCTTTTCACATCTAAATCCATCTTGTATATATATTTGCACAAGTGATTTCAACACTTTTCTAGTCAGCATCCGGAATAGTCAATATTATCTCAAACTCTGGTCTGTCGGCTGAATCCTTGCATACCAAGTAATGTGGATCAAGGATATGCTTGTAGAAGTCTTCAATCATGTCAGCCAATCATGAATGATACCTTAGGAACCTTTATCACCATCAACATCTCATCCAGAATAACTTTTGATGCTCTACATGTCAGTTCTTCCTCTGTCTGTTCTACCAAACTGGACCCCAATACTTGAATGCTTATATCTCTTTATTCTTTCATCACCAGAGGCTCAATTCTTGGAATCTATCAGTCAAGGTACTCCTCTTGACTTTACCAAATTTGCACTTCACTTAAATACTTCCTCTGAGAGATTCGAACCTGACTATCGAACCTTTCCACATACTCTGTTCTTGCTTACCGGACCACAACACTCTTCAATCTAACTTATGGTATAGACACACCATGTCCTGCGGATGTGTGGGATGAACTTTGTTGCCATCAATGACAACAATCATGAAGCTCCAATGTGTCTCTTGCCAACAATCTCCCCCTTTGGCATTGATGGCAACACTTTGTGAAAAATGACTAAGTGTTATACTATACTTCCCCCTTGGCTGATACTCTGTCTCTATGTACATTTTCTGGAGCTCCCCCTTAGCTGGATTCCTCATTTTTCACTGCTCATCACTCTCCCTTTGACAGCAATGGCAAACAGTAGGGTCCGCACACCAAATTTTCAAAATTTCAACTATACTTAGCCGCATAAGTATATACATATAGCATACTTATATATACTGAAGTATGTCTACAAAAGTTTTCTTCAATTGGACAAATTCTGTTGCCCAACTTTGTTTCATCCTGTATAAAACTGAGATGTGACCACTCAACAGGAATGCAAATGTGTCTGCCCTTTTTAGATCTATTGGATCACTAGTCCGGGCTATGGTTTGAGCTTCTTTTATGGCCTCATGCATGGCCTCTAACTTAGGGATAATTATCCCTCTAAGTTCAACCAACTTGCTTATTCTATTTTTCTTTTCCTTCTCAAGCTTCTTGATTTCATTCAAGACTGCAATAGCTATACATTCCTGATTTATTATAGATACAGTTAGAGGATCAAACCTTTGAGAGAGGCTTGATAATTTATCTTCTTGTTCCTTTACTTTCTTCTCAATATCCATTGTTACTTTGGTCTAGGATATACAAAATTTGTATACATCTCCTCCATCCTTAAGAGCATTTTCCAAGCTCTTTATTCCAATATTCATATTCCTCCTATCATTAGCTATTAACCCTTGTACCTCTGATAACCTCTTTGCCAAGAATTCCTTTCGGACCTTATCTTCTACTGACCTCTCTAGGGAATCAAAATGTGTGCTAACACTATTGACTAGAGATTTGAGATTACCGGATGAGGAGGCTGAGGGATCCTTATGAAAGGATGGCACAATCTTTTCTAAAATGCCAGATGCAGCTTCTATTAGCTCACAGTCTTCCATGTGAGACTTCAAGAGTTTCTCTTTTGCCTTAGCATTGGCAAATGAAGCTATCTTCATTGTTTGAACTAGGGAGAGAGAATCAAAGTTGAATGGACCTTGAAGTAACTCCAATTCATCAATCTCCATCATTTTTTTGTCAAGAAGTCCTTGGCAGTTTCTGCAGTGTCTCTTGCTGGAGACAGAGATTTCTTCCCTTCTGCATTGTCACTTATGTTCTTCTCAGCTTGACTTTCTTCTCTTCCTTTTGCTTCTTGTTCTTTCTCCTCTATTCTTTCTTCTCCTTTAGATCTAGAGACTGCAGGGGAAACTAGAGGAGAGATATTTGTTTGTTCATGGGCCACCTCTTCCGGAGCAAAGGATTCCAAGTCCTTACCTTTATCTTCCCTTGTCTCCTTAACCTCTTCTGCTACTGTCTTAGTAGCTTCTTCTTCAATATCTGTAGCCGAGGGATCATCACCTAAGTCCTCTATGATAGGAATGTTGAATCTTTTGTATGCATTTCAGAGGATCTCTTCTGTCTCTTTTGCTACTTCGTCAGTTTTTCCAAGCATAAGCTGATTCATTCTAGCTTTGCTCTGGAATTCATCCTTACAATCTTTGAAGATCATAATCTTCTTCTTAGGAGTGATGGAGGGATAAAGCTGAATAGCTATCTATTCCTAGATCTCCATATCCTTCTCTTCGGCATTATTCTTCCTCAATTCAAGTTCCTTCTCAAGGCTTTTAGGAATTAAAGATATAATCTCAATGAAAGCCTTGTTGTAAATGTTTAGATACTTAACTGTGGCATCTTACAAAATCTTCTGATCAGGTTCACTGCATTCATCATAGAATTCTACTAATGGCTTCAGATTTCCATCCATAGTTATTGCCTTAACTATATCATCTAAGGACAGGGTGGTCCTTTCAACACACTCTTCTGCTTCTGCCTCCATGGTTTCACTGGATACTTTCTTCTTCTTCATCATCTTCTTTACTTCCTCATCTGATTCTGTCTCCTCTTCATCCTTTTGGCTTGTGTATGACCTTGTTGCCTTTAACTTGGTTCTCTTCTCTCCTTATCCGGATGATTTTGATTCCAGTTTTGATGCCTTTGAGCTCGTTGCAGTGGTGGGTGAAGAGGTCTTGGAGGATCTAGTCTGGGAGGGGACTTCTACCGGAGTACCTTCTTTTTCTAATTTTTCTTTTTCTTTCTCTACCCTTTCTGTCTTCTCTCTACTTGCATCAAGTGCTTCTTTTAAAATTCCATGCCTTTTGGCAAGCTCTTCTACTTCCTTTCTCACTTTTCTTTTTATTTCTGGTTGTCTTAAATCCACATGGATCTTCACACTTAATTCTTCAAAGGTTCCAAACCTTTCTGCCTTCGGATCCTTGGGCTGACTTAGCATGTGCTGAACATGCAACTCCACAATTTTCTCATCCACTTCATACCCCATTGGCATGATCCATACTATTGTTGGCTCCATAGCCTCCATGAGGCACTGATCAGTTTCTACCATAAAGCACACTGTATCTTTGTACTTCTCAACTAGAGATTGAGGGATTCTTTCTCTAGTTTGCATCATACTTTGGAAGTTCTTGAAATATCCCCACAAAGCTGTATTTCTTGCCTTAGCATCCCCAAGCCCATACAGGTAGTCTCTGATTTGGATTGCAACAGGTCTATCATTCTGCCAAACCCAACCACTGGATCCGGGAAGCTCATTCATGAAGTAGAAGAATAAACATAATATCAGCCCACCATTCTTGAATGAGTTTTTATTGTGCTTTTTGATCTTTTGTAGGTTCTCCAATAGTTGGCTTAGAAGAAGTTCACAAAGATCATAGTCAACATTTTCTCTTAGCATCTGATAAGCTGTATAAACTGTAGTTCTCGGTACTGAATTTTCCCTACTGGAGTGATAAATCTTGTAACCAATTATCATGGATGCAAATTTGATATCTGGATCAGTGATATCTTCAATTGTCATAGCTCTCTTGTCAAATTTTGATCCGGTTGCTTCACTCATTGTCTGATTCTTAATAGATTTGAGAACAGGTATCACACCGGATGAGTGTAGGCCAGTTACTACCCTAATTGCCTCCTTGGTGATCTTAAATGGTCTATTCAACCATAGGAAGTTATCATGCACTCTACTCAACACATACCAGACCCATTCATCTTCTTCAAAATAGGGGAAATGAATGCACTGTGCAAAATGCTTATCCCGAATGGCCTTGAACTGAGGTTTGAACTCAAAAGAATCATCTATTAATTGATTGTGATAGATATTAGCCAGCTTAGATTCCCCAAATTCTTCAATATTCGCATGAATATATGCCCTAACATCTTTTACATGCAAAATTCCATGCAAAGTGCTTGAAAAGGCACCCAGGGGATCAATTCTAGGGATTTGTATGGATGTTTCTTGAATTTAGGGTGTGGCCTCTCAGTGATCGTTACAATATTCGGTGTATCCATCTTCAAAAAGATTTACAGAGAAATATTCAATAATGGAAAGTACCTTTTGCGCATCTAGGGTTCGTGAAGAGATCTGGATTGATTCACTGGATGAATCGTCTTCTGCAGATGACCTTTGATGGGCTTCAGGTGATTTGTTGCAGAGCTCTTTTTGCTTCTTCTCAAATGCAGAATGAACAAGGTTTGATAAGAAAACCCCTATATTATTCTGCAAACCCTAATACCAAGTTGCAATAAATGCTCGACCTAAGTCATTCCGGTTTGCCTTATTCTGATGATTTGAAGAACCAGATCAATCTTGATCTAAACATCTTGCAAATCTTCCAGATCTTAACCATAGGTTATTTGGATGTTTTTCTTATGAACCTTTTAATCCGCAACTCTCCTTGTGCCAGTTCCAGCACCAATTAACTGGCTGGGGGAAAAAGGTTTTCCTCCCCCTGAGCCAGAGCTCACTTTTTAATTTCTGGAAGGAATATCAACACCAAATTTTGGTGCGGATCCATCCCCTACATTCTCTGTACTTTTCTTCACCCAAATCTTGTTCATCTCACTTTTAACTTCATCTACATTCAATTTTTATTTTCCCTTGTCTTGATTCTGATTATGATGTACCGGACCTCTTTTGTCTTAATTCTTGCTTTTACAGAATTTGGCAAACAACATTTCTTTGCATATTCGATTGATATCCTCTTGATCTGCATTGATTAGCCATATGACCCATTCTATTGCATGCAAAGCATCTACCATTGAATGAACTATTCATTTGCATATTCCTGCATTCATGAGATTTGTGACCATACCTTTTGCAATTGAAACACTGTTCGGAGAAGGATGTATTAGTCTGATTTATTCTCTTTCTGCACTGATTAGCTTTATGACCAAAGTTATTGCAGTTGTGGCAGTATCCATTGAAGGATGGATATCTTTGAGCATTAGGCTGCCTTACCGAAGGTTTTCTAGGCTAGTTCCTTGGATTTTCTGATCCAAAATTCTTCTAACCAGATCCAGAGCTTTCACCTTTTTCATATCCCAGGCCACACTTATCACCTACCCTCTTTTGGCTTTTTAGGAGAACTTCAAGTTGAGCAGAGCTTATCTTGAATTTCTCTTTGTACTCATTTGCTGTTTGAAGATCCTTTTTAAGAGAGACAATTTGATCCTCAAGTTTTTCTTCATTGTCTTTAGCATCTTCAAGATCAGATTCAAGATGTCTGATTATTCTATCCATCTTGTGGTAGTCTTCTAATTTTTCCTTGAGAGATTGTCTTAGATCATCTTCAATTTTTCTTCTTTCTTCAATTTCTTGGGTAAACTTCATAACTCTTGATTCCATTTCATGTCTTACCATGATTATTTCTTTTGATAACTTTTCACATAGCTTTGTTTTCTCTTTCAGATCTTCATTTGTATCATTGGCTTCACCTTGACCTGCCAATTGCTGAAGTAGCTCCTTTCTCTTTTTCATACAGAGACTCAGTTTGTCTTTCAGTTCTTTTATGAAGTCATCAGCCTGTTTGAGTATTTCCTTTAATTTATTGACTTTAGAATTTGACTGCTCAAGATCATCAAGGGTAGACTCAAGTTGCTCCATCATACCATACACATCCATTTGAATTCCCAGATCTTCCTCAAGCTGTTAGGCTCTGTTTGGAGGAACTTGGCTCTGATACCTATTGTTGATAACTAAGAGGGGGGGTGAATCAGTTATCCTAATAATTTAACTTTCTTGTGTTTTCTTAACAGTTATTGTAACATCAGATTCTATAAGCAAGCATAATCATGAAATGTAAATAACACCAATACACATGACACAATAATTTTGACGTGGAAACCCTGTTAAGGGAAAAAGCCACGGGGTGATTAACCCAAGATATTATTCTCTGTTAGAAGAATAGAAGATACAAAATGGCACTTGCCAATTAGGGCTCACTGCCCGAGCACACTGCTCACAAGAGGCTCACTGCCTACAAAAGACTTACTGTATACAAGAAGAAAACTTGAACTGATGAAAAGCATCCACACATGCTAATGTTCAGTTCTAGTTTAAGCTCAATAGACTGATTTGCAGCACTTCATTCTGACTCTCCTTGAGTGCTGCTGTCCTCTTACATTCCGAACCTATTTTTCTACCTTTTATATATTCTTCTCCTTTTATTCGCACTTAGACACAGACAACACACCTCTTCACATCTAAATCCATCTTGTATATATATCTATACAAGTGATTTCAACACTTTTCTAGTCGGCATCCAGAATAGTCAATATTATCTCAAACTCTGGTCTGTCGGCTGAATCCTTGCATACCAAGTAATGCGGATCAAGGATATGCTTGTAGAAGTCTTTAATCATGTCAGCCAATCATGAATGATATCTTAGGAACCTTTATCACCATCAACATCTTATCTGGAATAACTTTTGATGCTCTGCCTGTCAGTTCTTCCTCTGTCTGTTCTTCCAAACTGGACCCCAATACTTGAATGCTTATATGTCTTTATTCTTTCATCATCGGAGGCTCAATTCTTGGAATCTATCAATCAAGGTACTCCTCTTGACTTTACCAAATTTTCACTTCACCAAAATACTTCCTTTGAGAGATCCGGACCTGACTGTCGAACCTTTCCACATACTCTGTTCTTGCTTACCGGACCACAACACTCTTCAATCTGACTTCCAGTACAGACACACCATGTCCTGCAGATGTGTGGGATGAACTTTGTTGCCATCAATGACAACAATCATGAAGCTCCAATGTGTCTCTTGCCAACACATCTGACACTGTAGATTAAAGGGTTCTTAGAAAAAATGTCCAAATAACCTTCAGTCAAAATGTGAAAGATCCACATGGAGTTTTGCAAGACTTATAACTGCTCAAGTTAATCTAGTTCTGATAGCCATCCGGTAAAGCAGAATTTCATAGATATATCCAATATGATTCAGAATTGAAATGCTTTGATCTACAGACCCATGGCATGATTAAAGAAAATAAGATATGTTATCGATCCTCACTGACAATGATTTTAAGTTCGATGCATTGATTTAAGAAGATCTCTCTCAAAACAAGGCAACTAGATAACTTAAGTTGTGCATTTATTACAAAAGGAAATTAGGGTTTGTGCAAGGATAAAAGGGTTATTTCACTCATTATTTGCACACTTGCACTCATGAAGAATAAAAGAAGAGCTCTGCAACAAATATTCTACAATTCACTCAAGATCAACTGAAAAACAAATTCAACCAGTGATTTGTTCTGACTCTTGTTTCAAACCCTAAAGCATGAAAAGGTACTTCTATTCTGAAAATATCTCTCTAAATCTCTTGCAAAATGGCTTCTCCAATGGTTGTCAAGATCTCTGATAGACCATGTCCTAAATTCAAGAAACACCCTTATAAATCCCTAGAAGTTGATCCTTGGGTGCATTTTCTAGCATTCCATGCGAAGTATTGCATGTAGAAGATGTTAGGGTTTATATCCATGGCAACATTGAGGAATTTGGAGACTCAAAATTGATGGACATTTATCACAAACAACTAATAGATGAGAATTTTGATCTCAAACCTAAATTCAAGGTCCTCCGGGATAAACACTTCGAACATAGCATACATTTTCCATGTTATGCAGAAGATGATTGGGTCCAGTATGTTCTTAGCAGGATGCATGATAACTTCATGTGGCTAATGAGGCCCTTCAAGATAACTAAAGATGCCATCAGGACAGTGGCCAAACTGCATTCATTCGATGGGTTACCTGCACTTAAATCTGTGAAGAACCAAACAGTAACTGAAGCCACCAGATCTAAATTTGACAAAAGAGCAATGACCATAGATGACATCATAGATCTAGATGTCAATTTTGCCTCAATGATAATCGACTACAAAATCTATCATTCGAGCAACAAGAATTCTATGTCTGGGACATCAATCTATGTAGCATATCAGATGTTGAGGGAAGATGCAGATTATGACCTATGTGAACTTCTTCTAAATCAATTGTTGGAAAACTTGTAGAAGATCAAAAAGGATAAGAAGAATTCCTTTAAATATGGTTGTATAATACTGTGTCCATTCTTCTATTATATGAATGAGCTACCTGGGTCAAGTGGTTGGGTTTGGCAAAATGATAAACCGGTTGCAATTCAGATTAGATATTACATGTATGGACTTGGTGATGCTCAAGCCCAAAACATAGCCCTCTGGGGTTACTTTAAGAACTTTCAAAGCATGATGCAAGCTAGAGAGAGAATACCTCAATCTATAGTTGAGAAATACAAGGACACAGTGTACTTCATGGTTGACACTGATCAATGCCTAATGGAGGTAGTTGAGACAAGAACTGTGTGGATAATGCCTATAGGATACGAGGTTGATGAAAAAATCTTGGAGTTACACATTCAACACCTACTAAGCCAGCCTAAGGACACTGAAATAGAAAGGTTTGGCACCTTTCAAGAGCTAAGTGTAAAAATACATGTTGAGTTAAAACAGCCGGAGATAAAGATGAAAGTAAGAAAGGAAGTTGAGGAATTTACCAAAATATTTGGCATATCAAAGGAGGCTATAGATGCTAACAGAGAGAAAATGGAGAAAGTAGACATAGAAAGAGAAGAAGCAAAGAAAGAAAGTGCCCCTCCACAAACCTCCTCTAGGACTAGATCCTCCAAGAGCTCTGCTCCTGTCACTTCCAAAAGCTCAATGTCTACCAAACCGGAAGTCAAGACATATGGAAAAGGAGAAAAGAGGATGAAGACCAAAGCCTCAAGGACGTATATAAGCCATAAAGATGTTGAGGCAACATAATCAGATGAAGAAATCAGGGAAATAAAGAAAAAGAGAACATCTGGGAAGTTCTCTGCTAGCAAAAAGGAGGAAGAGAAGGCAGAGGAATTTGTAGAAAAGCCCACTCTTTCCATTGATGACATCATCAAGGCAGTCACTGTGGATGGGAACTTGTAGTCAGTGACTGAGTTCTACAATGAATACAGTGATGTTGAAAAGAAAATTTTGGAAGAAGCTACTGTCAAGTACTTGAACATTTACAATAAAGCTTTCATTGAAATTATATCATTAATTCCTAAGAGTCTAGAAAAAGTACTTGAGCTAAGAAAAGAGAATGCAAGGGCAAAAGACCTAGAGATTCAGCAGTAGATGGCAATTCAACTTTATCCTTCCATCACTCTTAAACAAATGAACATGGTTTTCAAAGATTGTAAGGATGAGTTCCAGAGTAAGGTAAGAATGAATGAACTCATGCTTGGAGAAATAGACCAAGTAGCAAGTGAAACAAAAGATATCCTCTAAAATGCCTTGAAAAGATTCAATCTTCCCATTGTAGAAGAAACAGATGAAGAACCTTCTACCGTGGATGTTGAAGGATTAAATACAATCAATGAAAAAAATCCTGACAAGGATGTTGAAGGATTAAAGAAAATAAATGAAGAAATCTCTGAGAACTTAGACTCTTCAGTTTCGGAAGAGGAAGTTCACAAAGTAGCAAACACAGGTGACATCTCTCCTCTAGATCCCACTGTAGCTGTGACAGAGATTGTAGACTCTAAAGCTGAAGGAGAAGGTAGAAGAGAGGAGAAGAAGATTTAAGAACAAGAGGTTAAGGGAAAAGAAGAAGAGCAAGAAGAAAAGACTAATGATGACTCTTTTGATATTTCAAACAAGATTCAATCACTAGCAAGAGACACTACAGAGACAGTGAAGAACTTATTAGACAAAGAGGTGGTGGAGTTAGATGAACCGGAGCTATTTCAAGGGCCCCTAAATCTGGATACTCTCTCTCTAGTACAGATGATGAAGATAGCATCTTTTGCCCAAGCCAAGGCTAAAGAAAAATTCTTGAAATCTCACATGGAGGACTGTGAACTATTGGAGATTGCATCTAGGATGCCAGAGAAGATCATGCCATGCTATCAAAAGGATCCTTCAGCCTCACCATCTGGTAACTTAAAAAATTTAGTAAACTCTATTGACACTCATTTTGAATTTCTAGAGAAATCAGTACAAGCAAAGGTCCGGAAGGAGTTTCCGGGAAAAAGATTTACTGAGGTGCAAGGACTTATTACTAATGATAGGCAGACTCAAGATAATGGAATAAAGAGCCTTGAAAATTCTCTCAAAGATGGTGGAGACCTATTCAAATTTTGTCTGACTTGACCTAAAGTGACAAAAGATATTGAGGAGAAAGTAAAAGAACAAGAAGAAAAACTGTCAAGCCTAGCTTAGAATTTTGACCCTCTTTCCTCCTCACTAATGAATCAAGAATACCAAACTATTGTTATCATAAATGAAATAAAGAGGCTGGACAAAGAAAAGAAGAACATAATGAACATAATGGGTGAACTCAGAGGGATAATTATCCCTAAGCTAGAGGCAATGCATGAGGCCTTGACAGATGCTAAGACCATAGCCTAGACCAGTGATCCAACAGATTTAAGAACGGTAGAAGCATATGCATTTTTGTTGAGTGGCCACATCTCCATTTTGGATAGGATGAAGCAGAGCTGGGCGACAGAGTTTGTATAGCTAAAGACTACTTTTACGGATATACTTAAGTATATGTAAGTATAACATATGATTCGTATATACTTATGCGGCCACATATAGAATAATTTTTGCAAATTTTGGTATGCAAATCCTTCCCTTTTCCATTGATGTCAAAGGGGGAGTGAAGAGTAGTGAAAAATATGGAATCCAGCTAAGGGAGAGTTTTGGTATAAGAGTGCAAAAGATAGAGCATTAGCCAAGGGGGAGTTACTGCAACACTTAGCCATTTTTCACTAAGTGTTGCCATCAATGCCAAAGGGGGAGATTGTTGACAAGAGACACTGTGTGGCTTCATAAGTGTTGTCATTGATGGCAACAAAGTCTATCCCACACATCTGCAATAGTTAGTTTGTCTATACCGAAAGTCAGATTGAAGATTATTCTAGTCTGGTGACCAAAAATAGAGTATGTAACAAGGTCTAACAATCAGGTACGAACATCTCAGATGGTGTAACTCAGTAAGTTGTGGACTTAAAAAAGTCAAGAGGGCTATCATGACTACTGTATTCAAAATATTTATCCTTTGGTGATAAAGCAAGAAAAAGATAAGAGCATCTAAGTGTTGGGTTCCAATCAGGCAGAGCATATAGAGGAAGAACTAACTGGCAGAGTATCAGACTTCAATCCAGATGAGTAAAAGGTGTTGATCAAGCAACTTGTGGGATTATACATTATTGGCTGACATAATTAATGACTTCTATGCCTATGTTTTTGATACGCATAACAAATCAAGCATGGATTCAGCTAACAGATTAATAACTTATAGTTTTCTTGTTGCTAACTAGAAAGTTGATAAAAATCCTTGATACGGATATATATACCAGATAGATTTCAGCATGCAAGTGTGTGAGAAAATAGTAATGAAATAAAGTGTAAAGAAAACCAGGGAGAAGTGTGAGAATAGCAATTCAAGTTCGGTATGTGACAAAACAAAAGCATTAAACAGAGGAAGAATGAAGTGCATCGGATCAGTATATTATGCCTAAACCAAAACTAAACTCCCGCATTTGTAGATGCCTCTCATCAGTTCAAACACTTGATTATCTTCTGTAAGATTTGTAGATAGTGAGTCTCTTGTAGGCAGTGTGCCTCTTGTGAGCAGTGTGCTCAGGCAGTGAGCCCTAATTGGCAAGTGCCATTTTTGTACTCCTTATTCTTTTAACAGAGAATACAATCTTGGGTTAGTCACCCTGTGGTTTTTTCCTTAATAAGGTTTCCACGTAAAAATCCTTGTGTTATGGGTGTTGATTTTGTTTCTATTCTTATGATTACATATGCTTTCATGTTTTGATACAACACTAAATATTAAGGTAACAAAAAGAAAAGAAAGTCAAAGAAATTTTGATATAACTGATTCACCCCCCCTCTTAGTTATCTACCTTATTCCCAACAAGAAGTACTACTCATAAATGTGAATTGACACTTGGAATTATGTGAATGGATCAATTTTAAAAGGAATACAAGTTGATGGAATGGGTGGGAGAAGTGAGGTAGTGTTCACCATGTAATGGAACAGAACAGTAGATAGGTGTTGCTACAGGCACCTGCAACACAGGTCTCGACTGTGTAAATGTAAACATAATATAATAGGTCCCACCTGAGTCATGTCCTGACTGAATAAGTTAAAAATATGTCTTAGTGTAGATATCAAGTTGTAACCATGGAAATCGTGCAGTGTGTGCATGTGAGAAAAACAAAGAAATTTAATTTTCAGCAACACGTGTTGAGTATTGTAACTCAACCTCCACATCACTGGACATTGTTTCTATAGCAACATTAGAGTGTGCATTGTCTAGTGTTACAATAGCTAAACCAACATCTTCTGGTGTCACAACATCTTAATCATGAGTATTAGGAGGAGCATACTAAGTAGATAGAGATACCAGAAAGTCATTTCTCTAGAGTGGTTTCTTGTACAATTTGAGCCTATGCCCATTGACCAATAGTGAAAATCGAACTTCATCAATAGTTTGCAGTTGAATTGCACCATTAGGAAAAACTTGTTGGATTTCATATGGACCTAACCAACATTACTAAATCTTTCCATTGAAGTCCTAATACCTTGAATCATAAAGTAGTGCTCAGTCTCTTGCAATGAATTCCTTTGTTTTTATATATTTATCATGCCATTTTGCCCTTTGCTTCTGTATTACCTTTGTATGATGAATGGTTTCCAGTCTGATTTCATCTAAGGTATTCAAATGTTGTAGCCTTTCCTATTGTGCAGTGGTCAGATCCATTGCTAGGTCCATTGTTCTCCTCAAGGTTTTATGCTCAAATTCAATAGGCAAAACTGCAGTCTCGCCATAGACTAGTTCATAGGGTGTAAACCCTGTAGTTGTCTTCCAAGTTGTTCTATATGCCCAAATAGCTTCAGGGAGCATAGAAACCCAATCTCTTCGATGAAGCTACACTCTCTTTGTCATGATGTTTTCAATTTCTCTATTAGTAACTTTTACTTGACCATTAGCCTATGGATGATAGGAAGAGGATTTCTTATGCTTGATCTGGTATTTCGTAACCAATTTTGTTATTAAATTAGATGTAAATTGTGGTCCCTGGCCGATTACTATTTCTCTTGGAACACCATACCTAGTGAATATGTCTTCATACAAGAATTTGGCCACATTGCCATCTCTGGTAAACTGCAATGCTTTCACTTCTACCCATTTAGTTAAGTAATTTGTACATACCAGGATATATTCTTTGTTGTTAGATGAAGGAGATATAGACCCCACAAAATCCAAACCTCACTTGTCAAAAGGAGCTAGTGAGATGTGTAGTTGTAAAGGCATCTCATCACTTTTAGTAGGTCTCCCCATTCTCTAGCATCTATCACAACTCCTAGTGTCCTTCAAAACATCCTTGTGAAGTGTTGGCAAATAATAACTTGTTGTAAGGATTTTGAAGGCTGTATGTTTAGTTGCAAAATGTCCTCCACAAGGCTCATCATGAGAAGCCTTCATTACATCAAATACTTCATCCTCCTCGATGCATCTCCGCATGATATTGTCTGGTCCAGTGTAGAATAGAAATCTAGAAATCCAAGAGTAAGAGAAACATTTACGCACTAGCTGCCTGTTCTCCCTTGGAGAGAAATATCCTGGAATTTGCCTTGTAACCAAATAATTGGCTATATCTGCATACCATGGAGTGTATGTAGTGAGAGCAAATAAATTCCCATCAGGAAAAGAATCATCAACCACTCCATCTGAAGACTGTGTAGGTAGTTTGGACAGAAAATCAGCAACAACATTGGCTTTGCCTGGTTTGTCAATAATTGTAATATCAAACTCTTTCAATAACAATAATAACCTTACAAGTCTGCCACCTACTATGGGTTTATTCATCAAGTATCTAATGGATGCATGATTTGTATGGATGAAGAGCTTGTAACTAGTTATGTAGTGCCTAAACTTATTTATGGCATAAACAACTGCTAACATCTCTTTGTCTGTCACTATATAATTCAATTCAACTCCTTGTAGATTCATACTAACATAATAAATAACATATTCCTTGGATCCTTCTTGTTGTCCTAAAACTATACCAATTGTAAAATTTGATGCATCAGTATGGATGTGAAAAGGTAAGGTCCAATTTGGTCCTCTAAGTATAGGAGCTTGTGTCAAGGAGGTTTTCAGGTTTTGAAAAGAAGTCTGACAATCTGGTGTCCACTCAAATTCACTGTCTTTTGTTAACAGAGTAAATAGAGGTGCAACAATTTTGCTAAAATCTTGATTGAACCTTCTGTAGTACCCTAGATGTCCTAGGAAACTCCTGACATCTTTTTGCTTTTGTGGAATAGGTAGGGTGGAAATAACTTCAATTTTCTTTGGATCCACCTATATTACAGCACTTGAGATAAAGTGCCCCAAAACTATTCCTTGTGTCATCATAAGGAAACATTTTTCATTACTCAAAGAGAGATTGTGATATGTACATCTTTTCAATACCTTCTCCAAGTTGTGTAGGGCTTCATCATATGTGTCACCATATATGGTGAAGTCATCCATATAAATATCCATACTGTCATGTGCAAAATCAGACAAAATCCTTAAAACCACTCTATGAAAAGTAGTTGGAGCATTGCACAAGCCAAAGGGCAAGACATATGTCCCCCAAGGGCAGGTAAATGTTATTTTATCTTGATCTTCTGGAGCAATTTTAATCTTATTATAGCCACTAAAACCATCAAGGAAAGAAAAAAAATTTCTTGCCTGCTAATGAGTCAAGAACTTGGTATCTCATTGCCAGAATCATGATACCCGCTTAAGCAAAGTGGAAAATGAAGTGAACGAGGTTAAGAAAAATCTAGAAAGGATGCTTGAAATTAGTAAATGCACAATTCAAAATAGTACAAAAGGCATTCACATTCTTATAGAGAATCTTAAGGAGCTGAGGAGAAACACATGATGGGTAAGGGGATGAAACAGATGCTGAAGGTAAGCAACAAAACACTGGTTACAAAGGAAAACATGGAAAGAGTACTGACCAGGGGGACCCGAGTTCCAGAACCAAAGGAAGTAAAAAGAAGAGCTTTCAGATGAAAAGGATGAGCTTCTTTGCTTTGCTAAACTTCATGAAGAATTCTACAAGCAAGAGTTGGTTGCTACGAAAACTATTAAGAGTATGTGATCATGTTGACGAGTTCTATGTGGATGGATGGATAGTGGGCTTTCACATGTTTGTTGTTAGTATAGTTTATAGCTATGTCTAGGCTCTTTTGATTTTTGCTGTGTTTTTTTATGTTTGTCTACTATCCTACAATGTTTAATCTTTTAAGCATCTTTTGGTTGTAGGGTTTTGGGGTCCCTTCAAAACCTGTTTTACCCCTTTAATCAAAAATGAAAAGGGAAAATTTAAAATAGTTTAAATTTTCAAAAACTAAAAATGAAGTTGTTAGTGGGCACTATTGATTTGTCTTCTAAAAACAACCATGTTAAGAATCGAATATGTAGCATAGACAATAGACCTTTCCATTCTTAAGTAACAGTCAGATAAATCATTATGTATAAGAAGGGCCATGTTAAAGCACTCTAATGAGCCTCTAATAATTTTCCTCCTTGCCTCATTAAGAATATGTTTTGTTCCAGCTGAGCACTCTAATAAATGTAAAGGGAAAATCCCAGCCTTATTCAATGGTCTGACATCACAATCGTAATCATTTAAAGCTAAATCAATCTTATCCCTAGGGATAAGCAATTCTTGAATCATTGCCTTCTCGATCATCTTCACCAAACTTGGATCATTGAGAAGGTAAATTAAATTTGACAGAAATGCACAGACGATGTTGATAAATAGATTTTGTTGAGGATATTCTAAAAGAATATCATGACCAATAATGTCATGGACATCATCATCAACCAGAGGGAGTCAATCAGAAACATCTTCCTCGATTTATACTCATTAAATCTATCCAAATTGGCTATTTCCCACTTGCAAGGCAAGAGAGAAACACGATGAGAGATCAAATGACTCATCTTGAATCTCAATGATAGAAATTCTCTAGAAAATTATGAAAATAGAAACAACCAAAAGAGGAAGATGCATAATAAACTTATAGATGAGACTTAGGGCTATATTTATTTTGTCACATGTAAAAATATACAATAACCACTCACAATTGGTTTGAAACAGTGTCACACAATTGATAGGACTGACTGCACTTGCAGTGCCTTTATCATTAATTAGAGTCATACGATTGATAGGAATGTGTTGTGATTTTCTTCACACACCATTTCTAAACTTTTAGTGTCAGTGAGTAGCCAGTGAGTTTTGGTAGAGATGCAATGAGATTTAGTTGAAGTTTAGTTAGGATTCAAATGAAGATTCAAAACAATGTGTCAACCTCTGCAAATACGGGTGTATCTAATGATAAATATAGCATCAGCATTGATGAAGGCTCACTAAACATCTTCAAGGCATAGTTAAAGACATAGTAGAAGAGGTATCGACCTATTTTTAAAGTTTCTCAAATGGCCTCATTTGAAAGAAAGAGCACTCTATGTATTAATGCCACGGCCTCTATAAAGATGACACCAATATGAAGTCACTCAGCTACAAACTCAATAATAAAGAGACTCAACTCATGAGCTAGGAACTATGTGGCCACCATACAAAGGATATATGGGCACTAATTTCATGTGAAGAAGACCAAAAGACACAGCATGTTGAAGGTGTAGCTTCATTTCAGATGAAATAGATGTAACTAGATATACAAGAACAAGGCTTAGTCATTTAAAGGGCACGCAGCCACACGGAGAAGGGAGCTTCAATGTTAACTTTGATTCTCAACATATAATCAAATGATGCCCAACAATAGCCACAATCTCATGTGCCACAACTTTATCAAGGGTTGACGTTGTCATCAAAATCCAATGGAGTCACCATTGACAAAGGTAATCTCAGAAGCATTATTAGTGGCTATGATGAAGACGTCATCTTGTAAATAAAGGCACCAAACCATTTTAGATAGAGAGTGGCACAGCTATCCAATGAAAAAGAAGAAGCCAATAGAAATAAAACTACCAAAGAAAAATAAGGCACGACTTATCAAAAGTGGCACGGTTTAGGAGATTCATGCGAATGAGGCACTGCCAAAGAATGAATGAACGATTTCTAGATCACCAAAGGCAGCGCTGCTACAAGATAAAGTTCGGCCATCAGTTTAGACGGACGTCAAAACTTTTACAAAGGCCATATATATAAAGACATCATTAAGAAGACACAGTTCTTCTCCAGGAAAGCCATGGCATTTTCAAGCTCCAACGCAATATAGAAGCATCACCAATTTATACAGAGAGTAGAGTCATATGAAAGAGGTCCTTGGCTCAGTTTAACAAGCTGCGAGGTTTTAATAGAATGAAGTACCAAACATTAGATTGATGCTCAGTCTCTAAACAATGAACTTCAAAGCCTCTTCATTGGGTGAAGATCACGAGCCACTAACAATAAGATCAAAGCAATAGTCCAAGAAGAGTATTAGCCTAGCCAATGAAGACATTTCAATACGGAGGTAGAGGTCACATTTAAAAGTGTACAAGACTTCAAGTGCAGGGTCACTGCCATCTTCAAGAACTCAAAGGAATGGCTCAACATAGGTAATATAGAAAGAGGGTGCCAAATAATGGAGAGGACTTTCATACAAAGCCTCTAGCATCAATTTTCAAAGGAGGCATCGTCTAATTTCACAAGGAGTGACCGTTAGATTTAAACGGCTCATTCGAATGAAGCTCATAAAGCAATGAAGAAGCGGCCAGTGAAATCAATAGTCTCAACCATTTGAAACCAGTCATATTAGAAATTTTAGAGATGCAACTATGAGGCAAATGCCAACCAAAATGATGACGTTGTGAAGAATCATAAACTCAGCCATATGCATGGCATATGAGTAAGGTACTAGATATCCATTGAAATGGCACATTCTTTTCAATACTCAGGTATGCATCAGTAACCATATGAAGGTGACTGATATAATATAATGCCGCGGCCTCAATATATGGCGCTCTATTATGAATTCATGGCATCTGATGTTTCAACCAAGAGGCTTGGCCTGTGTAGTGGCATTTGACAATCATAGGCATTCAAATGGAACATGATGCAACCATATAATAGGGAGGTTTGGCCCATCAAAGCAATGGTGTAGCTATTGCAAATAAAAGGTAGTTTCTCTTCTTCCTACATATCACAGTGACACAACTATTATGAATCAATGGCGGCCATTTCAACAGAAAATATAAAATAGGGTTTTGAAACACAGACACTCAACAACCGTTGATGGACATTAAATCAATGGCTCGGATAACAAAATAAAGGAGACATCGGAGGACACGGAGGCAACCACGTGTCACACAGATGCAAAGAGAGAGCAGCTATAAAGTTTCTCTAGAGGCTGTGGAGAAGGACATTTGGAGGGACCCAAGAAATTTAGAAAGAGGGTCAAGAAACACTGGAAGCCACCACGTGGAGGATGCAGTAAAAAGAAGAAACAAAAGCAAGTGAAGGAACCACGTGGATAAGCGCTAGGAGAGGAAATAAAAGTTTTATTTCATTTTATTAATGGAATGGTTCACATGAGTTTAAGTATGAGTGTCTTTTTATAATGTTGAGTCTCATAAAAGTCTTATTCCAGATTTTAAAAGCTATGGGAGTTTTGAAAAGGGGTAGATTTAAATAAAGCGTAAAGTCTATTTTGTGAGACATGTGGGTCCCTCTCAAAGCCAAAAGAGAAACTTTATTAAAGTATATTTTAATAACTCTCTTCTCACCGTGGATAAATAAAGTGCAGCCCTAATTTTTATACACAACCTCTTTTTCATGGCAAGCTACAGGGAGCAAGATGAGCAATGGGAGATTTATTTTCTTCATGCCACAAATATTTTTCTAGGAATACAGAGTTTCAGTTGCCATTTCAGTTGAGTAACCATTTTAGTTGTAGAGATTTCCAAAGTCAATTGAGTTTTTTTGAGGCCGTTAGAGATATTTTGATTGGGTTTTTTAGGCTATAAATGTAGATTTGAGACACAGTTCGAGAGTTATTCATAGATAGTTTTCAGAGATTAGAGACTGGAGCAGCGGAGATATTTTTGCCTTAGTTTGTTTTCCAAAAGAATGTAACATTTTACTTTGTGCAGCAGCTTTACCTCTGTAAATTTGTTTTCTATTCAATAATGAGAAATTTTACTCTTTGCATATTGAGTCCATCTCTGGTTCTTGTTTCCTCATTTTTGTTTCTTTGCCTTTGTCAAATCTTCTCATAAACTAGGTACTAAATCTATGCTTTTTAATCCTTAGTTAATCTTTCAAAGTTTGACATTGTGCTATGTTAAGTTTTAAATCCAGCATATCGCCTTAGATCTAGGCATTTATTTCTACAAATCTCATTTTCCTTCTAAAATTTTTTCCTAAACCCCCACTGAGAGAATGGAAGAGCCAACTTCGCTAAAATCTGGAGGTCACTCTAAGAAGCATTCCCACATTTCAGAGTTTCCCATGTTGCTGCTAGATTAAACCCACAGATTTATGCATCAACAATTTGTGGCACACCTGGTGGGACTGGAATCAAAGACTTGGGTCTTTATTTTCACTGAATCTTTGCCCTGTATTTTGTGGTTTTGATGGAAAATCACAGAAATATCAGCTCATAGGAGTATGAATCATCCATCTAGTGACTCTGCTAAAGGCTCTTTCTCAAATATTTGCTTTTGTAGATCATAGCAGCCCCTGGTATATATGTGCATCTGAATATTCAAATAGCTTTACCTTTGGTGACTTGGGATTCAAGTCCTCTTGTTCTTCAGCAGTAGGGTCAAGTTCCTGACACATATTGGAAGGCACTACCTCATTTCCTTGGGGATGGCCTAGTATCTCCTACAAACCACATCCAAGATGTAGCAAGTTTATGCTCTGTTCATAATGTCACAACTAAGAATCAGGCCCTCTTGTTGTTTGCATCTTCCCTCAAAGGCAAGGCAAAAGAATGGTACAAAAGTTTGTAGCCCGGTTCAATCACTGGATGGGGTTAGCTTGCTGGACTCATCTACAATCAGTTTAGAGACAGGACGGATGTCAGCACCCTCACCCAGAATCTCATCACCATCAAGAGGTATCCTATGGAGCCCATACATGATTTTAATTCAAGATTTGACAAGGTATGGAAAAAGTTCTCTGCTGACATAAGCCCTCCTTCAACCTTTGCATTCTTGTATTATTTAAAGGCTTTAGACCCTGAGATCTCTATCATGATACAATCCTTAGGAGGTGATACTCTTCCTCAGTCATATGATCTTGCTATTAAGGATGAAAGTAACCTCATAGTGGTTGGTAAGTTGTCTCCTCTGCCCTTAAAATCACTGACACCTTATACAAATAACCTGCCTCAAGTTCTTTCTTGCAGTTGAATGTATACCTATTATAATCCACCCATCCTCCCTGCTAATTTGTGAAATCATGAAGAGGAGATAAGTGTTGTGATAGAACTTATAAAAACCCTCTCCTATGAGTTGAATGAGTTAAAATGTCAAGCCCTATATAATGCTAACCCAAATTTCATACATCCAAGTCTATATGATCAGTAATACCAATATGATCATTTTGTAGAAGAAACCCTCCCTCAGGTACAAAGGAGACCTCCTTATCTTCATGATTATGCATTACAAACCCCTGTAGCTACAAATCAATCCATATAAGCCATGGACCAGGTTCTTTGTCACTTTGAAATCCAAGAAGAATCAAGTATCAAGAATTTAATTACAAGCAAGAATGTGGCTCATGTGTGTCCTTTTAGTTACTAGCATCAAGCATATGTGGCAAGGTGTGATTCAGAGTTATTGTCAAATCTTAAATGAGATTCAGAAGATACTTATGAGGTGAGGCTTTTAGAAGCTAAAAAGTTTTTCAAAAGAGGCTTTGAAGCTGAAAAGTATTGGGTCTATAGTGATGCACAGTTTGTGCCTGATCTCAAGGAGAAAGTTGCAAAGGAAGTTTCTGCATTTGCAAACCCAATGTGTTCTTATTTCTGTCATGAAGTTTCACATTTTGGGGAAGATAGCACATATATGCAATATCAGGGGCAGCATGATGAGGGTTTGTTATCACTTTTTCAAAAGGGTTATTAGCTTCTAGATTCAGAAGAGCCTGTCATTGACCAAGTGGATGGTTGTTTTGCAAAGCCTCCTGTAGAAAATCAAGAAGATGTTTTCGAAAGAAACACAAATGCCAGAGTTGATTTGTTTTCTATTCTTGAACAAGGTAATTGTCTTCTTCTTGATGAAGGTCCACAGATGAAAAGAAAGATTCATGATAATGAGGTCAAGAAGAGGATTTGCAAAAGTAGAGAGTTGCATAAAGAGTTGCCACATCATAAACCCTTCTTCTTACATGAAGGGATTCCTCTCAGAATCAAGACCCTTATTGGTTGTTCTATCACTTGCAAGCCTAGCCTAGACACTTTGATGAGTCATCATTCTATTGAGGAGCCTACAGAAGAGGTCACTGATGGAGTCTTATTGGCATAATCTTTCAAATGTAACCAGAGAAATAAGCTCCAATAGTTTATGTTCCCTCCCCACCCTCCGTTGAAGTAAGATCAGCATGCAGGTCACTATGACTAGTGTTTTGAAGCAAAGAAAGACTCTCCTGAGTGCAGAGAAGTAAAAAGATACAAAATATTGTTATATTTCTTCATACAGTTTGTCTGGTTCATATTCAGTTTGATGTGGATTCATTGGAGAAGCATCATCAGATATGGCAGTTATTTCATTGTCCCAGTGAATGGGCATATTCCCCTGTGTTTTAGTTATCAGTAATTTAGCTTCAATGTTTAGAATAAATTGCTACAGCAATAGTATTAGTTTTAGTTTCAGTTAGTTTTCTTTCAATAAGTCTTGGTTGCAGTAAAAGATTTATGGTCAGTTGGTCTCACTTGCAAATATCAGTTTCAGTTATTCAACTATGCCCTAGTTTCAATTGGTTTCAGTGATCCCTTGTGTTTTAGTCTGGTTACATAGATTTCAAGTATCACTCTATTTTCAGTTAATGGATGTTTTAGTTTCATCTTTTTTGACTCTATTGCCCAAACTAAGGTTAATCTGCCAAACTAGAAATACTGGAATTTACAATGGGCAGGCCCACTTACTCAGACATTCGCCAAGAACTGTTGTGCTTTTCTTCACACACCATTTCTAAATTTTTGGTGTCAGTGAGTTTTCATATCCGACCTAGCCAGTGAGTTTTGGTAGAGATGCAAAGAGATTCGGTTGAAGTTTAGTTAGGATTCAAATGAAGATTCAAAACAATGTGTTAACCTCTGCAAATATGGGTGTATCCAATGATCTAAATATAGCATCGGCATTGATGAAGGCTCATTCAACATCTTCAAGGTATAGTTAAAGACACAACAGAAGAGGTATCGACATATTTTTAAAGTTTCTCAAATGGCCTGATTTGAAATCAAGAGCACTCTATGTATTAATGCCACAACCTCTATAAAGATGATACTAATATGAAGTTACTCAGCTACAAACTCAGTAATAAAGACACTCAACTCATGAGCTAGGCACTATGCGCCACCATACAAAGGATATATGGACACTAATTTCATGTGAAGAAGACCAAAAGACACAGCATGATGAAGGTGTAGCTTCATTTCAGATGAAATATATGTAACCAGATATACAAGAACAAGGCTTAGTCATTTAAAGGGCACACAGCCATATAGAGAAGGGAGGTTCAATGTTAACTCTGATTCTCAGCATATAATCAAATGATGCCCAATAATAGCCACAATCTCATGTGCCATGACTTTATCAAGGGTTGATGCTGTCATCAAAATCCAATGGAGCCACCATTGACAAAGGTAATCTCAGAAGCATTATCAGTGGCTATGATGAAGACGTCATCTTGTAAATAAAGGCACCAAACCATTTCAGATAGAGAGTGGTGCATCTATCCAATGGAAAAGAAGCGGCCAATATAAATGAAATTGCCAAAGTACAATAATGCACGACTTATCAAAAGCGGCACTGTTTAAGAGATTCGTGTGAATGAGGCACTGCCAAAGAATGAATGAAGGAATGATTTCTAGATCACCAAAGGCGGCACTGCTACAAGATAAAGTTCAGCCATCAGTTTAGAAGGACATCACAACTTTTACAAAGGCCATATATATAAAGACATCATTAAGAAGACACAATTCTTCTCTATGAAAGCCATAGAATT
Organism: Cunninghamia lanceolata; assembly: GCA_027924645.1. Lineage (NCBI taxonomy): Eukaryota > Viridiplantae > Streptophyta > Pinopsida > Cupressales > Cupressaceae > Cunninghamia > Cunninghamia lanceolata. The sequence goes on along the minus strand of BSBN01000112.1, from coordinate 13,754,546 downwards.
TTCAAGTTCCAACTCAATATAGAAGCGTCACCAGTTTATACAGAGAGTAGAGTCACATGAATGAGGTCCTTGGCTCAGTCTAACAAGGCGCAGGGTTTTAATGGAAGGAAGTACCAACCATCAGATCGATGCTCATTCTCTAAACAATGAACTCCAAAGCCTCTTCATTGGATGAAGATCACGAGACACTAACCATAAGATCAAAGAAACAATCCAAGAAGATTATCGGCCTAACCAATGAAGACATTTCAATAGGGAGGTAGAGGTCACTTTTAAAAGTGTACAAGCTTTCAAGTGCTGGGTCACTGCCATCTTCGAACACTCAAAGGAATGGCTCAGCATAGGTAATATAGGAGGGTGCCAAATGATGGAGACAACTTACATACAAAGCCTCTATCATCAATTTTCAAAGGAGGCATCGTCCAATTTCACAAGGAGCGACTATTAGATTTAAAGGGCTCATTCGAATGAAGCTCATAAAGCAATGAAGAAGTGGCCAGTGAAATCAATAGTCTCAACCATTTGAAACCAGTCATATTAGAAATTTTAGAGATGCAACTGTGAGGCAAATGCCAACCAAAATGATGACGTTGTGAAGAATCATAAACTCAGCCATATGCACGGCATATGAGTAAGGCACTAGGTATTCATTGAAATGGCACATTTTTTTCAATACTCAGGTATGCCTCAGTAACCATATGAAGGTGATTGCGATATAATATAAGGTTGTGGCCTCAATATATGGTGCTCTATTATGAATTCATGGAGTTTCCTATTTCAACCAAGAGGCTCGGCCTATGTAGTGGCATTTGACAGTCATAGGCATTCAAATGGAACATGATGCAACCATATAATAGGGAGGTTCATCCCATCAAAGCAATGGTGTAGCTATTGCAAATACAAAGAAGTTTCTTTGCTTCCTACATATCACAGTGATAGAGCTATAATGAATCAATGGCGGCCATTTCAACATAACATAGAAAATAGGGTTTTGAAACATAGACATTGAGCAACCATTGATGGACATTAAATCAATGGCTCAGATAAGAAAATAAAGGAAACACCAGAGGACGTGGAGGCAACCACATGTCACACAGATGCAAAGAGAGAGAAGCTATAAAGTTTCTCCAGAGGCTGTGGAGAAGGACATTTGGAGGCACCCAAAAAATTCAGAAAGAGGGCCAAGAAACACTGGAAGCCACCACGTGGAGGCTACAGTAAAAAGAATAAAGGGAAGCAAGCAAAGGAACCATGTGGATAAGCATGAGGAAAGAAAATAAAAGTTTTATTTCATTTTATTAATGCAATTGTTAACATGAGTTTAAGTATGAGTGTATTTTTATAATGTTGAGTCTCATAAAAGTCTTATTCCAGATTTCAAAAGCTACGAGAGCTTTAAAAAGGGGCAGATTTAAATAAAGAGTAAAGTCTATTTTGTGAGACATGTGGGTCCCTCTCAAATCCAAAAGAGAAACTTTATTAAAGTATATTTTAATAACTCTCTTCTCACCGTGGATAAATAAAGTGCGGCCCTAGTTTTTATGCACAACCTCTTTTCATGGCAAGCTATAGGAAGCAAGATGAGTGGCGGGAGATTTTTTTCTTCATGCCTCAGATATTTTTCCACCAATATAGAGTTTCAGTTGCCATTTTAGTTGAGTAACCATTTCAGTTGCAGAGATTTTTAGAGTTAGTTGAGTTTTTTTGAGGCCGTTGAAGATATTTTGTTGGGGGTTTTCACGCTATAAATGTAGATTTGAGACAAAGTTCAAGAGTTCTTCATAGATAGTTTTTAGAGATCAGAGACTAGAGTAGCAGAGATATTTTTGTGTTAGTTTGTTTTCAAAAAGAATGTAACATTTTACTTTGTGCAGCAGCTTTGCCTCTGTAAATTTGTTTTCTATTTAATAATGAGAAATTTTACTCTGTGCATATTGAATCCATCTTTAGTTCTTGTTTTCTCATTTCGGTTTCTTTGCCTTTGTCAAATCTTCTCATAAACTAGGTACTAACTATGCATCTATGCTTTTTGATCCTCATTTAATCTTTCAAAGTTTGACACTGTGCTATGTTAAGTTTTAAATCTGGTGTATCGCCTTAGATCTAGGTATTTATTTCTGCAAATCTCATTTTCCTTCTAAAATATTTTCCTAAACCCTCACTGAAAGAACGAAAGATCCAGCTTCCCTAAAATCTAGAGGTCACTTTAAGAAGCATTCCCACATTTCAGAGTTTCCCATGTTGCTGTTCAATTAAACCCATAGATTTATGCATCAACAGAATGAATGCACTTACTTTGAAGGCCAAGTGACAAACTGACTAGATTAGCCAATGCCATTTGAGTTAATTAATGGAAAGTGACAAACCACCTAGATTTGCCAATGTGAATTCATTTTATTAATGATTACATTCTAGGTGATGATAGAGTCAAGTAAACGAAGTTGCTTTTCAAATTACTAATTAGCCATTCTTCTTAGTAAATTGTAAAAGTTAAAATTAATGGCTTTCATTACAGTAGCTATGCGAAGAAAGTAAGTTATCAAGTACCTTTTTGTGTTCATTCATGATTTTGAATTTAACTGTGAGACAGAGTTCACAGATGTTGAATAGTATGATAGAAAATTTTAATTGTCGTAGCTATGCAGGATGTTATTGAGAAATAGAATCCTTCATCAAGTGAAACAAATTGTGTCCAGAATCAACACTTTTAACATTTGCAAATGATGCATTTTATTCTAGGTGGTGGGTTGAATCTCCCACACATGCATGTGTGTACAAGAAATTAAAAATTTGAATTGACACATGGAATTGCTATTGCAACTAAATTGATAGTGACCTAAAGAAAATCAATTTAATTCTACTTTACTGGCCTTATTGTTACCTATACCTAGTGGTTTCTTGTACATGTAACGCAAGGTTCAATGGAAAATCATTTATTGACATTGTGAATGACTACATAATTTAATTTGTAATGCGGACATTATCTATTAATATGATAGTTATGGACTCCAGTGGAATATTCATTAAGCATTGTCGAAAAGAGGAACCAAAAATATTTTGGAGGACCAAAGCAATGATTCAAGGTCAGAGGATAAAAGTTTTATATGTAACTAGATAGTCGAGTATGATGTTAATTGAATGTCTTGACTCTTGGTCTCTTCTTTGTGTTTAGTGTTCACTATTGTTTAAAACTTTTATTTATTTTTAGATGTTTATGTATGATGTAATTCCTCAATTTTTTGATGGTGATGTTCAGAAAAATATAGAAATAATTACGGTTTGACATGAGTTCAATGGCAATGTATACATATAGTTCAAATTTTTAATATTAAATAATATTCATCACATGGAAAAGATAAAAGAGTTCAATGGAAATGTATAGTGGTGTATAAAAAGGGCAAAGATAAATGGATGTGTTAAGGTCAATTCAAATTTTTGGGGTTTTACTGTTATCACGATTCACTCTGAAAAATCCCCAAGTTAAAACACTATGGTTGGTGTAGTCTAAGGGGCTTAGGGTTTATCCTACTAATTGATCATTGACCTTTGTAGCCATTTTACCCAGCTTAAGTCATCCTTTTAACTCCTTGGTTTGAATATTTTATAAAGAATGTTTGCTCGCTTGTTGGGCCACTAGCCGGATGCTATTTTCTGATTTCATCATGGGTGTTGTAGCCTCCTTTTAAGCCTATTTTTCTGAAGCTGTGACTATGCATGAAGACACCATGTGTCCCCTGTGGGTCCTTGTTTTTAATTGCCTTGATTTATTTTAATATTATTTTGATATATGTTTATCAGGCATATCCCCTCCAGGCCTCCTGACATGTGGCAGTCATCTATTGTCTTGTCATTAGAATTTGCCTCATCACAGCATTGCTTTAATTGCCACCATTCATGTCAACTTTACTAGCATTTGTGGATTTGTATTTACCATGAATTAAAGATGTAGGAGAGGATTTCTACTCCTATTCAGTTTAATTTTAATATGAAGTACAATTTTTGAATTTCATGAATACCATGAAGATCCTAATAATGAAGAGCAGACTAACAAGATCATAAATTAAATAACTTATAAATAAATAAATAATAAAAAAATCTAATAAATTTTAGAATTTCTTTTAAAATTTATCAACATGTCTATTAAACCTACGAGTCCCATTGCTAATTTGGTAAAGATAGCCACAGGAATTGTACCGAAATAATCCCGAATATGTGAAAAGATTTCAACTCCACAAGACAACATGACGTTACCTAAAATAGACGTCAACGCTGATTTTGAAAGTTTGCTAGGTTCCATTTCACCAAGGGAACTTCGGAGGGAAGTTCGGCGTAAATATGAAGTATGGATGCAATTATGCGTTCTTCTATGAATGGCAGAAGTTTTTGAGCCTTTGTTTTCTTGGTCAATTCTGTTCATACTTAGAAAGCCAATCTAGGGTTTTCTTTTCACTATGCACAAGCGGCGTTTGGAAGAGCAGCCGGAAACAACATGAGTCAAAGGAAGTTCGAGCATCCCAGGCATCGATCCCTCATATTCCTTCCCCGGAAGAAAATGTTACGGTAGGCTTTCTTTTCTTTTTTCTTTTTCAATAATTCAAGAATGGCGGATATTAGGGTTTTGTTTGTTGGGTGTTTAGGGTTTTGATTGTCAGAAACTAGAGTAAGATAATACTAATTGATTTGTTTATTTTTCCTTATATCAATGTGAAATGTAGAGATGAATCTTGTAAGATGGAATAGAAGTTTTATTTCTTTAAAATCTGTATGTGTGCTTTGGTCAGAATGTACTGTACATAATGTAACTGATGGCGGTTGAGGGCAATAAAAGAAGGAGAGAACTAAATTTTTAATTATAGGATGTGTACTGGATCAGCAGGGAAAATCTATGCTGGTTGTGTATAGCGGAGAAGGTTGCCGGCGATCATTGGATTTATGATGGAAACGAATCGTTGATCACAAGGGAAATCTATTCTTCTCTGCCGTGGCAATCGAGTGTTTTGGAGGGGATCGCCGGTTCGAAGCACAATGGCTCAGTTGCGTTTCCTATCAGAGCCTGCATTTTACCCCTCTAATGGAACGCGAACAGTCAGGTGCGCAGAATGATTTGAAGTAATTCTACCTGGAAAAATGGATCGCGAACAGGTACAGGAGGATTTCTTTTTGGGAGTTGAATACATAGAAGTCGGGATAATGAGGTGCATTTAGTTTAGTATCTTTCTTTCAGTGGAATGATTTGAGTGTCTTGCTCTATTGGATTTCATGACAAGGGGCTATTTCTGACTTGCTATTACTTGCCCAAATAATACTACAGATGATTGATTTGCTGTCATCCGTGGTCTTAGGGCTGCTGTTTCCAGGAATCTGCATGACGCCGAGAGATATTCTTCCAGCCTATTGTGCAGGAGACAAGCATGTGGCCTATTTAACCTATGTATGATCAATTAAAAATAAGTCCTTCCGCCATTCTTCTGCAAAGAGGTTCGGAGGATTGACGCAGGAGGTATGCAGGGCCAGATACCCGTTCCCGTCTGCCAATCATTTTCGAGCCTCTCGCAAAGATTTTGAATTTAAGCTTCTTCATGAGCCAGATCTTAGAGGTCGAGCGAACGTTAAGGAAAAGCACGGGAGGAACAGATGGCAAGCAACAATACCTGTACCTTCATAAGAAGAGCTCTTTCAGAAAGCTTCGAATATAATCCACGGTAAGATTGGACCAGAGGACTGCAAGAAAGAAGACACCTAGTCAATTACAGGAGCCAAAACCCCAAGGCAAGGAAAACAAGCAGAAAAGGTGATAATTATAAAGCCGGCAAGAAACAGTAAGAGGTAAAAACTAAGTTTATACTCTTCTGGGCACGAAATAAATCACATGTCTAGAAGGAAGGACCCCAGCAAGATCTCCGATAGTACACTAAAGAGAGTACCATAATTGCTACTGCAGATACCGGAGGAGACTTTCAAACCAAGGCTGGACCACCTACAAAATACGGCTATAATCGGGTAGGTATCCAAAAAATTCTTTTCCATGCTTGATTTTCAGGATTGGGTGTCTGTTAACTGGCCTCTTGTTGAATTAGTTGAATTAGGAGGGGTTTTATTTGCAGATACCTTCTCGAGGAAGGAGGACTGTGAAAAAGTCTTACAAGGTAGTAAATGGTCTTTCCAAGGGAGTGGGATATATTGTCAACCCTGGAAACCAAACTTTAATCCAGATAAAGAAAACCTGGGGGGTTTTTCTCGTTTGGGTACAAATTTCAAACCTTCCTTTAGAATATATAGAGATATCAACATTTTAAGATTAATAGGTAATTCCCTAGAGACATATCAGAAAATAGAGATTCCCCACACACTGCTAGCTGGGAATGGTTATAATGAATATTATCACGAAATCTAAAAAGGATAATCCAACCTTAATCAAGCTGAAATCTAAAGAAGGTACTTGGGAACAAAAAAAAATTCTATGAAAGTCCAACATAGTGGGGGAGGATTCTCAAAAGATCCTTACAAGAAACTAACATATCTAGGGAGGTGTTTTCACAAGACAAAGTAATACCAACAAGATAAGAAACGGGAAATAATGGGTTTGAAGACTTGCAGATGCTTTCTAGAGTATAAGAAGAAGATGCTCCCTTGGGAGGTAGGAGAAACAACAGTAGAGGTTTTCAGAATGAACCAAATAGGGATAGTAATAAAGATTTCATCGGCGTTACAACAAGGTCGGCTTCTTCCAAGGGAGGACATAACAGAAGCATAGGACAACCTTCACACAGTAGCGGAGAATCTAAGAGAGGATTCCTCGATGCAAGAATCATTGAAAGACACTGTTAATAGAGGAGTTTCAACTCGAACAACAAGTCCAACTCCACGATCCACAAAACTTCATATGCTCCTTCCTGCTTTAGCTGATACAAAGTACACCCAGACGTTAGAGCTAGGAAACAAACAGGACAACTTGAACATTGGTCCGTCAAAGAAGCAAAATGAATTGATTTGGGAGGAGTCAGTTGGGCAAGGAAGTGAAGCAGCCCAAGTACCTTTGGAATAGTTTGGGTGCGCAGAGCCGGAACATTTCTGTCACAACTCAATATTTTTGAAATTTGAAATTATGATATGTGTTGTAAGAATTGTTTTTTTTTTTTAATTTTTATCTTATTTTTGAATTTTAAATTTTGAGACCCTTTTACTTGTGCTTTAACTTGACCCTGGGAGTCCTAACTAAGTTTAAATTGACCATGGGTTATACCCCACAGGTCTAGGGTCACTTTTGACTTGGGTAACCCTTGGATAACCTCCATATGGTCATTTTTACTTCATAGTGAAGTTAAGTGACGATTTTGGGAGCATGGGGATAATGGGATGAGTGGAATCCACACTCAGGCCCACTTCCAAGTCATGGAATGACTCCATGATCCACCAATAATGGAGTGCTTTGTCTCTTTGTGCCTCTCTTTTGGTGGGAGTTCCCCATAAAAAGGGTGGTGTGTCATCCACTTCCTTTTTATTTCTATTTTTCTTATTTTATTTTATTCCTCGATGTGTTGGAAAAGGACTATGGTGGAGGACCTCATAATGGGGATATATTTTTAATCCCACTTGGGATAGTGGGGATATTTTTTAAAATCCACTTTGGATAGTGGGGATATTTTTTTATTCCCACTTGGGATAGTGGGGATTTTTTTTAAAATCCACTTGGGATAGTGGGGATATTTTTTAATCCCACTTTGGATAGTGGAAAAAGGAGTAGGGTTATTTTTAATTCAACTTCTCATAATCCACTTTTCCCAAAAATGAATCTTTAATTCATTTTTGTCCTCACATGTGAATTTAAAATTCATATATAATGTGAGCCCTTGATCTCAACTCTTGATTCTCACCTTCCATTCCCTGTTCAGAAAATCTATAAATAAGACCCTTCTCTAAGCAATTAAAGAAGACTGGATTTTTGCAGGGGAACTTGATTCTTGCAGGGGAACTTGACTCTTGCAGGGGAACTTCATTCTTGTAGGAGGACTTCATTCTTCTATTCTTATCATGTCTAATTTCCTCTAGAAAATCTTCTTCTGGCATCCTCATAATGCCCAATTCCTTCTCTATTCTCCTCTTCATAGCCTCATAATGCCAAAATTATTCTAGCCATCTTATATCCTCCATTCATTATCCCTTGCTTGTGATCATAGAGAGATTGTTTTGTTTTTGAGAAGGGAGATTTGGAGAGGAGGCTGGAGAGGAACTCTACATCAACTTCATCCATTAAAGGGCTTTTAAAGGTTGGATTTCATGGCTTTTCCTTTGTATTTCTATTTGTTGCATGAAGGATGTGTGAAAATTATTTATTTTGCTTGTGTTGTAAATTTTGTTATTGTGGAGAAATTTTATTGGGATGTTGAAGAACTTCTTCCACTTGGGAGAAATGCTCATCAAGTGTGGGGTAGGGGAGGAGTGATCCTTCTCGAGTGCATGCCTTGTTTTTTTTGGGATGTTGAAAGCCTTGAGCGCATTTGTGTGACTTTGAGAAATTGTGTTATTTGGCTTGAGAATCAAAATATGAACTCCTTGGAATCTTTGTTGGCAAATTGGCTTGAGGCCATGAGAAGGAAACTGTGTTGAAATTTAATTGAAGGGTGACACTCTAGAGTTGAGTGTGTCCACTCTCCTACCCCTCTTTAAACTCACAGTGGATGAGTTTTGTGTTGTGTAAATATCTATGGGTGTATTTGTGTTTTGATGTGTTGTGTTTATCTTGTTGTGAAGTGGTGTTGAATCCCCTAGGTGTGTGAATGATCTCCCTAACTTGGGGGTGACCCTCTTGTGGGTCTATGATAGGGAGGAGAGCAGCTTGTGTGGTGTTTTATTCCCTTGTGTCATGCAGATTTTCATAGAGCTTAAAGTGGAGTTGAAGAGTTTTTTTTCTGTTTTGGGAATTATTTTATTTTTCTTTACTCTTAAGGGAGCTTAGTCTTTTAATAACTTCATCCTTGTTGATTTTACAAGAGGGGAACATTCTCTCTCTTTCGTTGTATAATTTAGTATTTTAGATTTGTGAGAAAATCCTCCCTTAATGTGTTGTTAGTTGTGATTTTACAGTTCATTAAGTTTTACCATTTAGAAATGAGAAGAGGAAAAGAAAATTTATTTTTAATAGGATATTAAAATTGTCTAGTTCCTTCTTTTCCTACTTGCAAAGTTGAGAGTTAGTTGATGTCTTAATTAAATTTGTAAAAGTATTATTTCTGTACAAACTTTGTAGAAATATTAGTTTTAAATTTCGTTATAAGTCAAGTTGTAATTTTGTTACCATGAAAGAAATAAAATTTGGGTTGCAGTATTGCTTTTGAAATTACCGCCACCTTGAGGGTCTCTTCCTAGGATGGGGACCATTTCACTATTTACTATTCACTTTAACTATTCACTTTTCACTATTTACTATTCACTTTCCACTAATCACTATTTATTTTTACTATTCACTATTTACTTTTACTATTCACTTTTCACTATTCATTTGAAGGCAAACTACATGTAATTTAAAGCATTTGACTTGAAATAGAAATTTTAATCAAGGAAAGTGGGATTTATTTATGCATAATGTATAATATGCATTGAATAGATGTTTAAACTAAGAATTGCAATTCAGAAATACATTGTTTATATAATTACAATTTGAAAAGAGCATAGGTAAATATATTTTAATTTTAAGGAAGAGTTTCTTGGAAGTTTTAACAATTATCCTGAATTAAATGACAAGAAAATGAAGAGGAAAGTATGACCCCATCATTTACAAATGACACTGAAAATAAACACAAACAAGCCATCACAAGCATTCCATGAGTGGCCATTTTAAACTCAACTGTTATTGTGCAAGTTTTTCTTTTGTCATTAGATAGGTAAACCTTATAAATAAATGTCCAAACTCAAACATTCGCAGTGTTCGGTATTTACAGTACCTCTGTATCATGTTTACGGGTAATACTGTCGCATTGAACCAAGTACTTCGCACCTAACATAGCTGTAATAATGACGTATGGGCACCGTCCCTCTAAATCATCAGGGAGTAATAAGGATCATCTCTAAGTTAAATTCGCAGGAAGGAAAAATCTCCTCAGATACCTGACTAAAAAGATTAAGAAAAAGAAAAAGGTGAGACTATCAAAAAAATGTTGTAGGACGATCAACAGAAAGACCTCATTGGGAAAATATGCGTGATAGGTAAATTATTCACACTTGAAAACTTAAATGCCAAACATTCCCAGGAGGTGTGTTTGCAATACTAGTTTCTTAGGAATTCCGTCCCTATTTCACCGAGTGGGTGGCAGCCGACGAAGAACTGTCTAGGGCAGGGAATAACCCTAGAAAGGGCTAGGTACCCGCTCACAGTTACATCAAATATAGTGCAAAATAAAACTACATGTTTGCATTCCCCGCGTTAGTCACATCCGAAGGAGGGGACCTTGATCCCGTGGATACAGGGTATGTAGGCAGTCTGGATGGCGAAGGATGCCCCCAGTACTCAGGTCCCCTGGATGTAGGGTGTCCTACAATTAGCATCGTGATCTTAATTATCTGAGTAGTGATTACTGAGTTGTGTTAACATGAGATTGTTAAGTTAATTTTGTGCAGATGATAAGGATACAGTTACTAGAGGAGAAGCAAGCTATCAAAAAAGAATGCAGGATGTAATGCATGACTTAAGGTATGAACTGATCCGTTGTTCTTCTAGGTTATCTTCCATAATGTTCATTCTCTCGTAATGTCCTCTCTCTTTACTTGATTTAAAATTGGTGATCTTTTAAGAACTGAGGATTCTAGGAAACTAAATTTCAAGTTTCTTCGCATTGCTATAGCATACATTATGTACTTCTAGAAGAATTTCATATTTCCTTCATCTGTCAGATCAAAATTTGTATTCATTGGTATTTTTGAAATCAGAGTTTAATGTTATTTGATTTAGGATGAGTCAGGTCGTTACATGTGGTATCAGAGCTTTTGGTTTAGATACTAGGCCTGAAGGTCCTCTAACCTAAAGCGTGGTTGAAATTAAGACATAAGGCTAATAGCAATGTCCCCTCTTGTGATCTAATGATTGTCCAGTTAATGATAAACATGGATAGAAACATGAAAAGGAAATGATAAGGTTGTAAGCAACACCTCCTTAGAGGGTGAAGGGAATAGCTTAATGACAGTAATGGTATGTGTAATGAGACAACAATTGTTGGGTATATGATAGTCGTAAGACTTGTGAATTGAATATCATATTCCGTGGCTAATTCCTCTTGTGGCATATTGTAATCTTTTTAGAATGGCATGCCCTGGGTTGTATGGGGTCATATGCCTATTCATTTGGATTTTGGATATAGAAGTATGATAAGGTTGCTTCAGGTTGTGTGGGGAATGCTTAACATGACATGGCGATTATCATTGTTCTCTATGTGGTTAGAGACCATTGTACAATTTAGTTATTGGAGTGATAGAAGTCCACCTAGTTTCTGTACTCCCCTTAGGTGGTCTTGTTGTAAGGCTACATGGTGATTGTAATGTGCAAATTTTATGAGATTGTTGCATTATTTATTCTTGTGATAAAGATTTTACTTAAGTGTTAAGCTGCAGTGTTTTATTTCTTTATTTAAATTTTGAGATGGTCCTTTTGCCTCAATGACTTGTTCTTTGTTGAACTTGGGATGTTGCAATAGTTTCTATCTTTGATCTTCACTTTTTCTTGGCTTGTTTTATTTTCATTGAGGATTTAACTTATTGACTTGTTTCACTTAATCCTTCTTGATTTGAGGCATTTTTAATTTTACAACTACTGGCATATGTGGAGTAATGTGACTTCTGTAAAACTGTCGTATATAGGTAGGGCCCTGGCAGGTTGTATGGGGGAGTAGGTGGCCTGGGGAGATTCTATTGCAAGGATGGGGTTGCAGATGGGACTGGTATGGGACAGTCATAATCCATCCATCCCCCTAGATCTATGTGTCTATTTCTTGCATACCTCCTTCTTGGAGGATAACATCTTAAACAAACGCAAAGTATTAGGAAACATATGGAGGGGTTCTTGAGAGGGCCCTGAAAACCATCTTTATTTCTTGGTTACTTGGCACTACGAAGACCATGATGAAAACCCCTTGTGGGCATCATGCGTAATCCCTTCTCCATTCATTTTATATCCCTACACTTGGGGGCAAAACCGTATCCTTCATCCACATCCAAAATATCCTTACACATCTTATCCACTATCTTATCCTTATCCTATCATATTCTTATCCACTATATCTCCCACCTTATATCTTGATAAAGATAAGGGGCAAAATATCAACAACATGCTTTGGAGACCTCTTGGCATGCTTCCTAAGTATATCCTCCATTCATCTATTGCAACCACTTGAGTAGGGATAGTTGAGGTCAAAAGTGTCCCTTTGAATCCTTCCTCCAATTGCTTATTTTCCATTTCCTGCTCTGATAGCTCCTTAGCAATATCTCAATTTTCATAAACTTCAGTATCCATAACCCACAAACTATCCCCAGGGAAAACATTCAAGTCGGCTAAAGTGGCCAATTCATTGACCCATTCCATTGTGCCTTTATGAAGCTTCTAATTTTCCTTCACCACACCAAGGGACTCTCACACCATCATCTTCAATTGATACACAGTTGTGGATCCAGAAACTCTCAAGTTAATTGAGCTACCATTTATCAATGTCTTCCAAGACCTCTTTGATGTGCGCCGTTCAACATTAGATAAAGACCCAAAGGAAGCTAAAATGGACCTAGGAGGTTCTTTACATCAAAAAAAATGTATACGAATCTCCTCATTTCTATATTCTAATTTATGCATAAATTCACATCTTTCTCTGTCCTCTATGCACTCTTTACAGATCTCTGGTTGTGTTCTTAGAGTACGGATTTTACTCATCTTACACACCTGATCATTAACATTTAAGTCCTCTATTATTGGCACTTCCTTGCAGCTTTCATAAATCCTTGAGACTATATGATGAGTACTAGAGACAGCTATTGACTTTTGAGAAACTGATGACATTCATGGACTCCTATTTTGGGAATCTACTATCAATTTTGGGATGCTATCACTACTTTTAGATAACAAGCCCTAAGGTGGCACTAATTGATGTGACAGTTACAAAGAGAGATGGATGGAAAGTTTGGAAGAAGTTTTTGATAAATCAGCATGCATGATCGCTAGAATTGTTATCTTTCACTTGAGTTTTGATGTGTGCGCCTGAGCATGAATTCATTTTAAGAGTAATGTCTATATGATATCAAAATAATGGAAGTCACTGGTACTCAGAAGAATCTTCGGGGTGGATTACTTGTACCGGCTTTGCCAATACTAAGGTGTGTACAAGTCGATATTGTATTCCCTGGTTGACATCCTCAGCACAGTGCTTGGGTGGACTGTGGTCTCCAGGAAGTGACTCATGGATCCGGATTGATCTCAAAGGAGTCAAAAGTCTCTGGCCAGAGCATAATGATTCCTATCCTCTTTAGCCCATTTGGCTGTTATGTTTATGCATCCCAGATAGGAGCATAATGATTCCTGTCCTATTTAGCCCGTATGGCTATTGTATTTTTCTATTGGATAAAGATTTGATCCGTTTGACCAGTGTAGGCCGTTTGGCCATTATTTTGAAGAATTGTGCAAAATCAAAATGTGTAATTTAAAGTTGTTGGAAACAGAGAGAGGAACAGAAGATGGTTTGAAAGAATTGAAAAGGGAGAACAGTAATAGGATTCAAAGAACATGTTAATCAGTTGGAGAAGTCACTTGTAGTATGCAAGAAAGAAAATGAAAACTTGAAATCTAAGCCTGAACCTTGTGATGTTTCATGATGTTGCAGAAGTTTCTTTAGTAGGCGAAAGTGAAGATAATAGTGTGACTGAACTACATTTACCAGTTTGCTTACAGGATAGAAGAGCCCAGTTGGCTTTATTTCAGTATGTCATGTTTTGGACACTTTAGCCCAGATTGGCTATTTCCTGAGTACTCAGATTGACTAAGAAAATATAATTCTTCTAATCTACAATGGTGCATCACTACTCTTGGATTCTAGCACATGTTGGAGTAAACTTCATATGTAACTGAAATTTTTGATAATGATCTGGATTACCAAGGGAGAATCTACAAACATAAATTTTTATTTACCGCACTTAGAAAGTTGATTTATCTTTAATGATAGAAATTTTAAAGTGAATTGCAAGTGTTTATTCTAGACACAGAAAAATTCAAATGAACATTCAACATTTTGGACTTGAGGACAAGTTACAAGGATATGCTCAATCAGGTTTGAAAAATTAAATATGTTTCTTAAACTCACAATGTCATGATAATACATGGATACTTTATCATTCTAGAACCCAGTAGAATTTTAATTACGAAATATAACTTCAATGATGTTTAGATGATACAGATAGTTATGTTTAGATAATACTCCTTGTTATCTTTATCTATGATAAACTATTTAACCTACCTTGTTGAAAGATGGAATTTAAAATAGGAAAGTATATTTATTTCTATATGTTTTGATCTTATTTCTAACATGCATCGGGACGATGCATAAATTTAGGGGAGAAGGATGTCACAACTCAATATTTTTGAAATTTGAAATTATGATATGTGTTGTAAGAATTGTTTTTTTTTGAATTTTTATCTTATTTTTAAATTTTAAATTTTGAGACCCTTTTACTTGTGCTTTAACTTGACCTTGAGAGTCCTAACTAAGTTTAAATTGACCATGGGTTATACCCCACGGATCTAGGGTCACTTTTGACTTGGGTAACCCTTGGATAACCTCCATATGGTCACTTTAACTTCATAGTGAAGTTAAGTGACAAATTTGGGAGCATGGGGATAATGGGATGAGTGGAATCCACACTCAGGCCCACTTTTAAGTCATGGAATGACTCCATGATCCACCAATAATGGAGTGCTTTGTCTCTTTGTGCCTCTCTTTTGGTGGGAGTTCCCCATAAAAAGGGTGGTGTGTCATCCACTTCCTTTTTATTTCTATTTTTCTTTTTTATTTTATTCATCCATGTGTTGGAAAAGGACTATGGTGGAGGACCTCATAATGGGGATATTTTTTTAATCCCACTTGGGATAGTGGGGATATTTTTTTAATCCCACTTCGGATAGTGGGGATATTTTTTTAAATCCACTTGGGATAGTGGGGATATTTTTTTAATCCCACTTTGGATAGTGGGTATATTTTTTAAAATCCACTTGGGATAGTGGGGATATTTTTTAATCCCACTTGGGATAGTGGAAAAAGGAGTGGGGTTATTTTTAATTCAACTTCTCATAATCCACTCTTCCCAAAAATGAATCTTTAATTCATTTTTCTCCTCACATGTGAATTTAAAATCCACAAATAATGTGAGCCCTTGATCTCAACTCTTGATCCTCACCTTCCATTCCCTGTTCAAAAAATCTATAAATAAGACCCTTCTCTAAGCAATTAAAGAAGATGGAATTTTTGTAGGGGAACTTGATTCTTGCAGGGGAACTTCATTCTTGCAGGGGGACTTCATTCTTCCATTCTTATCATGTCTAATTTCCTCTAGGAGATCTTCTTCTGGGATCCTCACAATGTCCAATTCCTTCTCTATTCTCCTCTTCATAGCCTCATAATGCCAAAATTATTCTAGCCATCCTATATCCTCCATTCATTATCCCTTACTTGTGATCATAGAGAGATTGTTTTGTTTTTGAGAAGGGAGATTTAGAGAGGAGGCTGGAGAGGAACTCTACATCAACTTTATCCATTAAAGGGCTTTTTAAGGTTGGAATTTATGGCTTTTCCTTTGTATTTCTATTTGTTGTATGAAGGATGTGTGAAAATTATTTATTTTGCTTGTGTTGTAAATTTTGTTATTGTGGGGAAATTTTATTGGGATGTTGATAGAGCTTCTTCCACTTGGGAGAAATGCTCATCAAGTGTGGGGTAGGAGAGGAGTGATCCTCCTCGAGTGCATGCCTTATTTTTTTGGGATGTTGAAAGCCTTGAGGGCATTTGTGTGACTTTGAGAAATTATGTTATTTAGCTTGAGAATCAAAATATGAACTCCTTGGAATCTTTGTTGGCAAAATGGCTTGAGGCCATGAGAAGGAAACTGTGTTGAAATTTAATTGAAGGGTGACACTCTAGAGTTGAGTGTGTCCACTCTCCTACCCCTCTTTAAACTCACAGTGGATGAGTTTTGTGTTGTGTAAATATCTATGGGTGTATTTGTGTTTTGGTGTGTTGTGTTTATCTTGTTGTGAAGTGGTGTTGAATCCCCTAGGTGTGTGAATGATCTCCCTAGCTCAGGGGTGATCCTCTTGTGGGTCTATGGTAGGGAGGAGAGCAGCTTGTGTGGTGTTTTCTTCCCTTGTGTGTCATGCAAATTTTCATGGAGCTTAAAGTGGAGTTGAAGAGTTTTTTTCTGTTTTGGGAATTATTTTATTTTCCTTTACTCTTAAGGGAGTTTGGTCTTTTAATAACTTCATCCTTGTTGATTTTACAAGAGGGGAACATTCTCTTTCTTTCGTTGTATAATTTGATATTTTAGAGTTGTGAGAAAATCCTCCCTTAATGTGTTGTTAGTTGTGATTTTACAGTTCATTAAGTTCTACCATTTAGAAATGAGAAGAGGAAAAGAAAATTTGTTTTTAATAGGATATTAAAATTGTCTAGTTCCTTCTTGTCCTACTTGCAAAGTTGAGAGTTAGTTGATGTCTTAATTAAATTTCTAAAAGTATTATTTCTGTGCAAGCTTAGTAGAAATATCAGTTTTAAATTTTGTTATAAGTCAAGTTGTAATTTTGTTACTATGAAAGAAATAAAATTTGGGTTGCAGTATTACTTTTGAAATTACCGCCACCTTGAGGGTCTCTTCCTAGGATGGGGACCATTTCATTATTCACTATTCACTTTCACTACTCACTTTTACTATTCACTTTTCACTATTTACTATTCACTTTCCACTAATCACTATTCATTTTTACCATTCACTATTTACTTTTACTATTCACTTTTCACTATTCATTTGAAAGCAAACTATATGTAGTTTAAAACATTTGACTTGAAATAGAAATTTTAATCGAGGAAAGTGGGATTTATTTATGCATAATGTATATTACGAATTGAATAGATGTTTAAACTAAGAATTGCAATTCAGAAATACATTGTTTATACAATTAAAATTTAAAAAGAGCATAGGTAAATATATTTTAATTTTAAGGAAGATTTTCTTGAAAGTTTTAACAATTATCCCAAATTAAATGACAAGAAAATGAAGAGGAAAGTATGACCCCTTCATTTACAAATGACACTAAAAATAAACGCAAACAAGCCATCACAGGCATTCCATGAGTGGCCATTTTAAACTCAACTATTATTGTGCACTTTTTTCTTTTGTCATTAGATAGGTAAACCTTATAAATAAATGTCCAAACTCAAACATTTGCAGTGTTCGGTATTTACGGTATCTCTGTGTCACATTTACGGGTAATGCCATCGCATTGAACCAAGTACCTCACCCCTAACATAGCTGCAACAACGACGTCTAGGCACAGTCCCTCTAAATCATCAGGGAGTAATAAGGATCATTTCTAAGTTAAATCTGTAGGAAGGGAAAATCTCCTCGGATACCTGACTAAAAAGTTTAAGAAAAAGAAAAAGGTAAGACTATCAAAAAACTGTTGTAGGACGATCAACGAGAAGACCTCGTTAGGGAAATATGCATGATAGGTAAATTATTCACACTTGAAAACTTAAATGCCAAACACTCCCAGGAGGTGTGTTTGCAATACTAGTTTCTTAGGAATTCTGTCCCTGTTTCACCAAGTGGGTGGCAGCCAATGAAGAACTGTCTGGGGCAGGGAATAACCCTAGAAAGGGATGGGTACCCGCTTACAGTTACATCAAACATAGTGCAAAATAGAACTACATGTTCACATTCCCCACGTTAGTCACATCCGAAGGAGGGGGCCTTGATCCCGTGGATATAGGGTATGTAGGCAGTCTAGACAGCGAAGGATGCCCCCAGTACTTAGGTCCCCTGGATGTAGGGTGTCCTACAATTATCATCGTGATCTTAATTCTCTGAGTAGTGATTACTGAGTTGTGTTAACATGAGATTGTTAAGCTAATTTTGTGCAGATGATAAAGATATAGTTACTAGAGGAGAAGCAAGCTATCAAAAAAGAATGTAGGATGTAATGCATGACTTAAGGTATGAACTAATCTGTTGTTCTTCTAGGTTATCTTCCATAATGTTCCTTCTCTCGTAATGTCCTCTCTCTTCACTAGATTTAAAATTGGTGATCTTTTAAGAACCTGATGATTCTAGGAAACTAAATTTCAAGTTTCTTCGCATTGCTATAGCATATATTAAGTACTTCTAGAAGAATTTCACATTTCCTTCATCTGTCAGATCAAAATTTTTATTCATTGGTATTTTTGAAATTAGAGTTTAATGTTATTTGATTTAGGATGAGTCGGGTCCTTACAATTTTGACTT
Source organism: Cunninghamia lanceolata (assembly GCA_027924645.1). Taxonomy (NCBI): domain Eukaryota; kingdom Viridiplantae; phylum Streptophyta; class Pinopsida; order Cupressales; family Cupressaceae; genus Cunninghamia; species Cunninghamia lanceolata. The sequence continues at coordinate 13,736,033 of BSBN01000112.1, read as the reverse complement.
AGAGGCAGTCTTAAATGAGGTTATCCTCAAAGTCAACAATGATATTTGTGATGATATTGCAGAAGAAGTGTTGCAGGAGCATTCAGATGTGGAAGATAGACCAACTCTAGGTATTTCCCAATTATGGATGGAATATAGACTGGGGAGATCGTCACACCTAAATTGGCTAAGAAAAAAAGAAGAGAGAAAAACAATAAAACTAAAGTGGAAATTGCTACATGTATCTAGACCACTATAGATAGGGCCCTAAGATCTAGCATGAGGAGAGCAATTCACTCTCCTCGGGGTCAATGAGAATCCTCACATGGAATGTTAGGGGCTTAAGTGCCCCTAACAAAAGATGCCTCATCAAGAATTACCTTGATGAGGTAGATGTCAACATATTACTTCTTCAAGAAACTAAGTTCTCAAAGGAACACAGACAAAAGATATTCTAGCAATGGTGGAAATGGGAATCAGCATTGGCCTCTGCTAATGGTGCCTCAGGTGGATTGGCCATCCTATGGAGGAAACATGTAAACAAGATGGAACTCATAGCCAAGAAAGGAAATTGGATACTGGGAAAATTCTCAAAGTCTTTAGATGGGCAAGATCTATGGATTTTTTGTATTTATGGTCCTTGTGGAATGACCCAAAAACATGTACTATGCGTAGAAATAAGCCAATTTCTTAGCAAATTAAGGAAGGAAAGAATCATCCTGGGTGAGGATTCTAATGCAATGATGGTAGAAGATGAGAAATCAGTGGTGTTTCCCATCCCATCAAGTCTACTGAAGATTTTAAGGATTTTATCTTAGATAATGGTCTCATGGATTGCCTTCCTAAGAATGGTAGATACACATGGACCAACAAAAGGAGGAATTTTTTCCAAATATCTAAGAGACTAGATAGATTCTTGATTTCTAGTAAGTGTTTGGAATCTCCCAAAGATATGACCTCTAGCATCTTGCCATGGACTAGATCCAATCATTTTCTAGTCATTTTGTCAATGGGAGAAACATTAGCTATGAAGTAGAAATACAAATTTCAAGACATGTTGTTTAGAGATACTTCCTTCATATCCCAAGTTAACAAGTGGTGATGGGAAGCCCCCTTCATACAAGGCTCAAGGATGTTCCATCTAACACAAAGACCCAAGTACCTCAAATTTTAAATTATCAATTGGGACAAGACCTCTTTCAAGAACATATTTCATGAAAAGACACAAATCAAGAAAGATTTGGAGGATCTCACTCAACACATCATCTTTCATGGAATGGATAATGATTCCTTTGCAAGAGAGAAGCTATTAAAAGATAAGGAGAGAGCATAACCATATTAGAACTATCAAAAAAGACATTGGTGAATTCAACTCAGATCTAAAAGAAATACAAGACGAAGTCTCAACATTCTTCAAGAAGCTTCTCATGGAGGATGTCAGACTAGGTTGCAGTAGGCACATAGTGACAGACTTTAATCTACCCAAATTAGTCAAGGAAGAGCATAATGAATTGTTGTTAAAATCCTTTAGAATGGAAGAGGTCAAAGCTGTTGTTTTCGCTATGTCAGGGAGAAAGCACTGGGATTGGATGGCTTCACAGGTTCCTTCTTCCAAAATTATTGGGATCTAGTGGGCAAGGATGTGTTCCTTGTCATGGAGGAGGCCCACTAAAACAAAACTATTCTAATAGAATTCAAAAGAACGACCATCATCCTAATTTCAAAAGTGAAAACACCCTCATCATTGGAAGAATATAGACCTATATCTCTCTGTAATATGGCTTACAAAATAATTACAAAAGCCATGGCTATGAGGTTGGCAGCAATTATTCCAAGCATCATTTTAGAAGAACTAGAAGGCTCCATCCCTAGAAGAGAAGGGGCCATCATGACACATGAACTAATCCATTCCATTCAATCCAAAAGGATTTCTTTGATGGTAGTGAAGCTAGATATGGCAAAAGCCTATGATAAAGTTGATTAGGGTTGAACTTTCTAGATATTCTCTCTAAGTTTGACTTTTGTTGTCAATAGTGTAAGTGGGTCTTAGCTTGCACATCAAGAATGTCCTTCATAGTCCTGGTCAACAGGCTCCAAGCAGGTTTGTTTGAGGAATCAAGGGGTTTATGACAAGGAGACCCAATTTCACCATACCTATTTATCATCATGGCAGAAGCCTTTACATGGACAATTAGGGAAGCCAACGCTGAGAAACTATGGAGAGGCATTTAGATTGGAGGAATGGAAGATCCATTCACACATGCTCTATTCACAAATGACACCATGCTTTTTGGAATTCCCATAGTGGATGAGGCTAGAGCTATCAAAGACACTATCAGCTCATACTGTGCAGCTTCTGGATATGAAATTAATCCCTCCAAATCAAAGGTCTTCCTATTCCACATAGATCCATATGTACAAAAATGCATTCTCAAGATTCTTAATTTTTGAATTTACTCACTACCAAGCAGTTATTTAGGAGTTCCTTTGTTTAAAGGGAAAAATAGATTGAACTTATGGATTCAAATGCTTCAAAATATTCAGAATAAAATTGGCTCTTGGAAGGGGAAGTAGCTTTCACTGGTAGGAAGGTTAGCCATGCTCAAAGTAGTACTAGTAGCCACACCAATCTCTATGCTCTTAGCACTCAAAGTGCCTAAAGCTGTAATTAAGAATATGGAAAAGTCATTTAGACAGTTTCTATGGCAGGGGATGGTGGACAAAAGTAAAATACATCTTATGTCTTGGGAGAAGATCTATAAGCCAAAGAGTATAGGTAAGGCAAGCATTGTCAATCTAAGACTCTAAAATCAGGCTCTGGGAGCCAAACTAGCTTGGAACATGTATACTAAACTAAATGCAAGATGAATTAGGTTAATGCAACTAAAGTATGAAGATAATAGGGATCGGGAGAGAATTTTCATAGCAAAAGACCCTCTTAAAGGATCAATTATGTGGAACTTCATCACAAGCAACCAAGACATAATAGGACTACTATTATGTCCCCTCCTCTATAAGCTGACCAAAGATATTACAAACATTAATGATAAAGGGGAACATTGGTTGCCTTATATGATTAAATCAAGGCACTGATCAAGTGAACAATGATTTTATTAAGAGTAGCGATTACTCTATATTTTGGTAGTAACGATGACCTGTTCATCGATTATTTATAATATTCAATGGTATAAATATTATCTTATAACATAAAATGTAAGACAATTTATCTCATTCGCTGTAAGCAGCAATTGCTTTATAGGATAATCTGAATTAATAATGAATAGCAAGAGATCAAAGGCACCGATCCTTATGAAATAACCAAACATGAGGCAGCAATCAATAATAAATAAACAAGTCATTAATAAGAGATGTGATCTTATGAAAGGCCACCACCCTTGGAAAGAAGGTATCCATTCGCATATACGTGAAGCTATATATATCGCTAAGGATGGGCATTCTGAGGGCAACAAGAATTAAAGCGATTAGAGTAGTCGACTTAGAGGTAAAAGCATAAGCTGTGATTTTCATATATTTTAGACTCAGAATTTGCTAGTGAGCATATATTCTTGGTCACCCTACTTATTGTGCATAACAAAAATATTGTGAACAGGTTATCTTTGAGTCTATATAAGTAATTCATTTCTATTTCTAATAATCATCCATCATAGGAGTTAATGATAGACAGACCGAGGCTAGCAGCCCTGCCATAACCCCCTAAGGCTAGTTTGGAGGCAATCTGATTTGCACCCCATCCATACCCCCCGTAAGGGCTAGTATGGAGGCCATGTATGACAACTTGATCCTACCAAACCCCTGTTAGGGCCAGTATGGAGGAACTGAACATGAGTACTGTCATGCCCCCATAAGGGCTTGCATGGAGGCATCATGTACCAAGGAATGTCATGCCATCACCACTATGATGGAGTTAAATCCATGAATGTAACTTCATAACAATAAGTATTAAATAAATCTATGTAACTATTGTTTATACACAGGGTGATATTATCTAACACTTGTATTCCAAGAGTTATGTTTGTATATATATGTTTCCTATGTTATGATTGCAGATTTAGGGCACAAGAATGATGCAAATTGAAAGTAATTTAAATTGTAACTCTGAAACCCTAACCCTAATTTGGGGTATCTAAATTTATTGAGGTAAAATTAGTATTGTTCTAATAGGGGACATTACAAATGGTATCAGAGCATCTTTCTTGCCATCTTGCGAATACTTTGTGCATTACATGTATTTGTGTGTATCCCTCATGGCTAGCTGTGTATACTTTAGTGTTACGTGTACTCATGTGTATACTTGGTGACCTTGGGATGGTGGACAGATCCACGATGTAGTATGGGATGCACCAAATCCCCTTTCCAATTGTCCGATAGTATATTTACATCCATTAATGCAACTTATGTGTATTAAAGTGTATTCAAGTGTATTCAATGGTATACCTACTGATTTATGTGTATTTGAGTGTATACTCTATGGCTTTGTATTTGTACTTGAGTGTATATTCAAGTGTATACTTCATGAATATGTATTTATGTGTATTCTTTATGACGTTGTATTTGTATTCAAGTATGATTATGTATTTATGTGTATTATCTATGACTTTGTATTTGTATTCAAGTATGAGTATGTATTCATGTGTATACTCTATGGCTTCCTACTTGTATTCAAGTGTATACTCTATGACTTTGTATACTTCCTAACCATGTATTCATGTGTATAATCTATGACTTTGTATTCAAGTATGATTATGTATTCAAGTGTAAACTCTATGGCTTTGTATTCAAGTATGATTATGTATTCATGTGTATACTCTATGGCATTGTATTCAAGTATGATTATGTATTCAAGTGTATACTCTATGACTTTGTGTTTGTATTCATGTGTATACTCTATGACTTTGTATTCAAGTATGATGACTTCTATTTGTATTCAAGTGTATTTTTTGCAACCTACGTTCATGTGTATACCTTGTGACTTGTAGTCATACCTTGCAAATTATGTGTATTCTTGTGAACACTTGTGTGCACTTGTTGACTTTGCACATTCATACTTTGTGGCTTACATGTATTAAACATTTTTTGACTCTATGTATTTACAAGTGTACTTCATGACTTATGCACGCTTCATGTATTACATGCATTCATGTATATGGTTCATGCTTCCTATGTGTACTTTGTGTAGTGAATACTTGGTGACTTATGTGTATTCATAATTGTGACTTACGTGTATTCATACTTGTGACTTACATGTATTCATTATAACTTACTTGTGTTCATGTTTATACTTTGCAACTTGCATGCATGTGAACACTTTGCAACTTATGTAGGTATACTTTGTGACTGGCATGTACTTCATGACTTATTTATATTCAAGTATATACTCTGTGACTCATGTGTATGACTTATATGTTCAGTGGCTTACGTGTATTCAAGTGTATACTTTTTGACTTGCGTGTATGCTCCATGACTTATGTATTTTCATGCACGTATGCTTTGACTTATGTGACTCATGTACATACTTCATGTATTTACATGTGTGTTTCACATTTCGTATCTTATCTATATTCATATGAATACTTCATATACTTCATGCTTCATGCACTACATGTATTCATGTATATACTTTGTACTTCACACTTTACATCATACATGAATCATGCTTAATGTGTTACATGTGTATGCTTCATGCTTGTGTATTATGTGCATATATTTTGTATGCTTCATACCTTGTGTATCAAGCATATGCTATATGTTTCAAGTATTACATGTGTATACTTTTGTATTATACACTATGTTCATGCTTCATATACTTTTGTGTATTATGTGTATGTTTCATATTCCATAAGATTTGTGTATGCTTCATGTATTGCACTTGGTGTTTTACATGTATACTTCATATATGACATGTACGATTTATGTTTTACATATAGTTGTGTATTTCATATATCTATATATATGCTTCATACATGTATACCTCGTGTATCACATACACTTCATATATTACGTATATTTATCTGTATGCTTCACACATTGTGTAACATGTATGCTTCATGTATTACATATGCTTCATGTCTGCTATTTGTTCGACAAATTTACTCCATGTGTGTTTAAGATTACTTTATGTTTAATGGAAATGCCAAATCTATCAAAACTTTATTGTCAAACACTTCTTGAATTGATAAGTCCCCAAATGGGGGTACAAGGATAAATCAATTCATTGGCATCATCACTCACCTATCCTTCAAGAAATCAAACAATCAAAATATCCAAAAAGATTTCTAAGGAGCAAACAATCATAACAACTCAATATCGTTAACGATAGAATCTAATGATCTAACTTAACTATAGAAACTCATATTGCTATCACTAGTTGTCATGAAAACTTAGGCATAACTAAAGATACAAAGATGAATTAAGATTATCTTGCAAGCTTCAAGATAAGCATATTGAGATGTCATCTTGGCCTAGGATCATCAATCTCTTAAAGTCAAAAAATCAATCCTTTAGGAACCTACAATTTGAATAATTGAGAGATCTTACGAGAAATATTGGAAATCTATCATAAGATATATTCATCAAGTTTCTAGAAGGATGAACATAATTAAGAATAGACTATTCTATTTTCTTCGGAATAAGATCAAATATACAATCAAGTGATCTATCCCACACTCATTGAAACAATGGCAATACAACCCAGTCCATAACACATATGATCAATCTTGAAAATTAACTTAATGAACTTTGTAGATCATTTCATCCAAGGGCTTAAGTTCCCTTTCTTGATTAGAGTAATTTAGAGTTACAACAAAGTTGGTAATAAGCATATACAAAGTTACAAATCCCTAGGCCAGAAATGAAAGAAAGGATTATGAGGACATACCATGATACTCCATGAGAGGGTCATCAAGACTACTCTAGAACATACAAATTAGTAAGACCGAAAAGATATATCAGAAAAGAACATTGCATTTGAGATCATAGATGTGTGTCGTGCTAATATAGGAGAAATTCTTGGACTCAAAGGATATCCATGTGCAACAATTGGGCCAAATCGGTTTCCTCTCCCTGAGACAAGAGAAACTTGTCTTAAGTTAGGGACCTAGCCAGTTACCAACTCTTAGTTTTTTTGTTGAGAGATATTGGGATTGTAGTAACTCCAAGAGCATCCTACTATGTAATTGCTTGAGGAAAAGCAATCTTGGGAAGGGTGGACTGTGATGTCCCCTCCTCTATAAGCTGACCAAAGACATTACACATATCAATGATAAAGGGGAACATTAGTTCTCTTATATGATTAAATCAACACAACGATCTAGTGAGCAATGATTTTATTAAGAGTAGTGATTACTCTATATTTTGGCAGTAACGATGACCTGTTCATCGATTATTTATAATATTGAATGGTATAATTATTATCTTACAACATAAAATGTAAGACAAGTCTCATTTGCTCTAAGCAGCAATTGGTTTAGAGGATAATCTGAATTAATAATGAATAGCAAGAGATCAAAGGCACCAATCCATATGAAATAACCAAACATGAGGTAGCGATCAATAATAAATAAACAAGTCATTAATAAGAGATGCAATCTTATGAAAGTTTGCCACCCTTGGAAAGAAGGTATCTATTCACATATACATGAAGCTATATATATCACTGAGGATGGGCATTCTAGGGGCAGCAAGAATTGGAGCAATTAGAGTAGTGGACTCAGAAGTAAAAGCATAAGCTGCAATTTTCATATATTTTAGACTCAGAATCTACTAGTGAGCATATATTCCTGGTCACCCTACTTATTGTGCAAGACAAAAATATTGTGAACATGTTAGCTTTAGTCTATATAACTAATTCATTTCTATTTCTAATAATCATCAATCATAGGAGTGAATGACAGACCAACCGAGGCTAGCAGCCCTGCCATACCCCTCTAAGGCCAGTTTGAAGTAATCTAATCTACACCCCATCCATACCCCCCGTAAGGGCCAATATGGAGGCCATGTATGATAGCTTGATCCTACCAAACCCCCGTTAGGGCCAATATAGAGGAACTAAACATGAGTACTGCTATCCCCCCCGTAAGGGCCTGCATGGATGCATCATGTACCAAGGAATGTCATGTCATCACCACTATGATGGAGTGGAATCCATGAATGTAACTTCATAACAATGAGTAGTAAATAAATCTATGTAACTACTATTTATACGTGGGGTGATATTATGTAACACTTGTATTCAAAGAGTTATGTTTGTACATGTATATTTTGTATATACATTTCCTATGTTATGATTGCATATTTAGGGCACAAGAATGATGCAAATTGAAAGTAATTTAAATTGTAACTCCAAAACCCTAACCCTTACTTGGGGTATTTGAATTTATTGAGGTAAAATTAGTATTGTTCCAATAGGGGACATTACAACTACATCTCTCATGGATTGTTCATGACAACATAAAAGTGGATTTCTGGGAGGATTCATGAAATGAATGCTCAAAACTATCCACAAGGTTGGATATCAATGGAGCAAAGATTTCCCTTAAAAAAAATTGGGGGTCAGAGGTTAGTGATTATTGGAACCAAGACCAAGGATCCTCTTAGGGTGAAGTTGTATGGAAGAGTTTCACAAACTGTAATTTTCCTTTAGAATAGAAAGAAACTCTCTAGGGTATTCTCTTGAGTATAAAGGTCTTAAAATCCATCATGACTGACAAGTTAGTTTGGACAGTGGATCTGTCAGGGAAGTATTCAGTCAAACAAGGTTACAAATGCCTATCAACCTCTACCAAATCAGATTGGCCATACGAGTTGTGTTAGAATGTGCATACTCTACCAAAAGATGGGGCATTCTCATGTCTAGCCATTAATAATAGAATTCTTATTAGAGATAGACTACACAAACTTGGCCTCAATCCTAATTTTAGATGTGTATTATGTGGTTAACAAGAGAAGGACGTTAATCACTTGTTGCTTCATTGTCTTTTTAGTATCTCATGTTGGAATTGCTGTATGAGGAAACTCAATTGGAGCATTCCCCTACCTAATTCCCTTTTGGACCTGTTCAAGATCTGGCCAACATTGCACCAAGAGGCCACATTTACATGCTTATGGGAGCTATGTCCATTGCTAATATGGGGTTTTTGGAAGGAGAGAAACTTTAGGATATTTAGAAAGACTAGATGCCCCTTAGATAAGTTGCTAGAAGATTTGTCCATAGAAATTGCTAAGAGTAAATGTGAGAGTAAGAGCCAGCATCTCTAGCAAGACAAAATTCACCAACTAGGAAAGTTTAGTTCTCAAGGAATGGAATCAGTTACATCTTCTAGGTCCACATGTCAAATAGATAGTCATACCAAATAATGTCTTAAGAACCTTAGTTAAATTGTCATCTACTGCTTTTCTATTCCTTAAATTAAACATTGATGGGACCAATAGAGGCAACCCGAGGCCATCTTAAGACAAATGTCGAGACATGCCAAAGACAGTGATGGAACTCCCATCCATTATATGGGCACAATATAAGCCAACCCACAATCATAACATAGAACAATAATACAACCTACAAAAGATGATTCTAACGTCCTAATTTAATCATTTAAACTAGTAAAATAATATTACAACATGATAACTTCCTTCCAAAGAAAGGATCAATTTCCAACAAATAATATCATAACATGATTACATGATAGAGGCTACTTCCCCAACATGTAAGGATCACACCCTAGTATAAAATGTTATACAAAGAATAATATTATAATAATGATGAGCCACCACCAAGGTGCTCCAATAGTCATGAACCATGACATAAATAATAAATAAGGAAATCTTCCATCTCCAAAGAGATCTTCATAAATGAACCAATGGGGAATATTATCCACCTCCCAACCATAATACCATTGTCGAGCGCAATAAATGTCTACACCACTCTAGGAAACCCCCAAGCTACAAAGGAGAGGATTATGGATACACTACTATCAAGCCCACAATCACACAAATACAAGAGCCTCAAGAAGGCACTAACACTCACACAAGAGTCATAAAAGATGGTATCATAAACACATATAACATCATGGTTTACCTCAACACAAGATTGGATACACTTGATCCAATCAACAAGGACAAGCAGAGGGTAGCTAAAGCATTGGAGTAGACTTTTCTTTAGTTCTCCATAGCCTAGCTAGAAAGTGAGATAGACCACAAATCTCTCAAGTAAGAATTCACCTTCTGTATGCTTATCAAAAAGGTAGCGGGGAGACTTCTTGAGTGCACACCACCTACCCCAAACTTCATTACCAAGTTGCTTAATTCAAGTTTTTAGATTCAACATTATAAATTATTTCACATTATAAGATTCAAGCTAGGCTTCTTCAGCACTTTGCCTCCAACCTCCTCCCATGAGTTGGGTGTTTTAACACTCTTTATTACTTGTTTTAAAAAAGGCTTATTTAGCACTTTGCCTCCAAATCTCATCCCACAAGTTTGTGTAAATGGCCACCCCAAGACTCCTATGGATATCCCAGAAAACATGCTTCCCAATGCATATAAAAACAAATTCTATTGAAGAATACATGATTCCAGCTAATACACACTTTTTAGAAAATTTAAATTCCAACAAAAATAAAATAAATAAATTTATAGAATATCTAAGTTTTGCCATTGATGGATCTTGAAGCATCCTTTCCAAAGAATTTTCAATTTTTAAAAAAGATGAAAACTAATTTTTTTAAAAATACCCTCTTATTCTTAAATCACCCAACATTACATTTTTCAAAACATATAACATTTTTGAGAAGATTTAATTGGGTTTATAGAGCAGTTTGACATAATTTTCACAAAATTTATAAAAAATACATAAATTGAAATTGTAAGAACACCCTCATGGTCTAATCCTACCCAACAACCCACTATTCACATCACCTTTCTATTTTGGAAAGTTTTGACATAATTTTGGTAGGAAAATCTATTTTTCAAAAATAATTTTCTACAACTAAAATTTTGAAATAAAAATTCAAATCTTAAAAACAACAAGATAGAGATTACCTCAAAGCATCCTAAGGCAACTCCCGAATGTTTCTCTTTCCTTCAATGAAAAAAACAAGCTACTCTAAGCAATCACCAAGAAAGCAATTTCCAAGGATAAATTTAAGGAGCCCCCCCGCTAAAAAATCTATAAAACCCTTGTGAATCCTAGATAAGTGCTATAATTTTCTTGGCGAATTTCAACTTTTTTTGAAAAAAAATTATTTTCGTAGCGAATTTATGTTCATTATTAGCATTTTTTATAAAATCATGGCAAATTATAATGAATAATTGGTGAAAACAATAATTTTGTTGGTGAATTATACTTTTATTCAAAAAAATAAAATAAGTTCGTCAGTGAATTATTGTTCATTGGTGAATTATATAAATATTCAAAAATATAAAATAAATTATTTGGTGAATGTGCTGAAAAGTTTTTAAAAAATCATAATGTGGCTAGTGATAATATCAAATGGCTAATTATAATGATTAATTTACTTGGCGAACATAGATATGAAAAAATTTACATTTAGATTGATGGATAGGATTTAGTATCATAGATTAATGGCATTAGTTCTATTCCAAGCTAGAGTTCTGACATACCATGATTTGGGCATAATGTATCCAGAAATAGAGACAAGTGACAATGAAGGAATGATTAAGATTAACAAAAATTAATAGATAATAATTTAATAAAACAAAATTCAAAAGGATGACTAGACTTACGATTTACATCAATGTACTTATAATATTCTAATAATTTTTTATCATCAGATGATCACAAATTAATGGTATAAGTTCTATTTTGGGCCAAAGTTATAACACACCCAAATCTCTACATAAAGTCTCTAAAATAGAGACAAGTGTCACACTGTCAACAATTGAACATTGAACACTTCAAGTTTAAATTAATAAAAAATAATACATAATGAATCAATAATTCATAATGATTACTACTATTAGAATTTACATCGATGTAATTATAATAGTATAATAAATTTCATTTGTTAGATGTTAGTAAATCAATAGCGACAAGTGTCAACAAAGGAATGATTTAGATTAAACTTGCTTTTTACATATATTCTAAATTATAATACTTCTAGAATCAACAAATGCATCTAACAATAAATAATAAATGTTCTAGAATTATGTTATTAACAAAAAAAATAGATAATAAGACATAAAATTTAAATGTTGACAACAATTGTAATCTATTTCAATAACCCATATTATAGTATTATATTAAACAAAAGAGTTTATAGTCTACATATGGTTTCTTACATAGCCCTAATCCAAGGTACCCTAACATGAACCTTGGATAAAGGTGTACGTAGAGAAGAGAAAATTTAAAATAGTTTAAATTTCAAAAAATAAAGGTAAAGTTGTTAGTGGCCACTGTTGATTTCTCTTCTAACAATCGCTACATGAAGAAGAAATATGTAGCATACATAATAGACCTTGCCCTTCTTAAGTAACAGTTAGATAAATCATTATGTATAATAAGGGCCATATTAAAGTGCCCCAACGAGCCTCCTTAAGAATGTGTTTAGCTGTAACCAAGTGCTTGTTACCAATTTTTCACCTACAACTCAAATTGGTAGAGCTAGTTAATTTTTAGTTCTTTATTTTAAGATGAAAGATTCATAACATTATTTGGTCACATCAGTTGCATAGTTTCAAGTTATCATAAGAGATTGGTTCAATTTTATCAGTTGTTATGTAGAAAGGAGTACAAATCAGTTATCATTTATTGTATTATACAATGTTTATCGATGGTTGAAAGATGTCTCATAATACATTGCAGTTCTTTATTCACTTTATCAAATGAGATACATAAAATTGAATCAGATGACATTGAATGAAGAACAAGGAAGATAAATTGTTTGTCCCACACAAGGCATGGGAATAGTCAGACCAGAATATCAAAGACAACCTACTATGCAACTGTAAAGAAAAGGAAACTAACAAAGCATATAAATGAGGACATATCAATCATTCCTAAGGTATTCAGAGTTGGGTTGATCTTGTTGTAGCTATCTCTTTCTTGCTGAGCTCTGAATATACCTAAACTTGCATTGGGTGAGAGAGAGAGGGATTAGAGCTAATGAAATGGTCTTATTCATACACTGCATCAGATGAGATAGAATGCATAATAGACTGTCTATGATATGCAAGATCAGAAAAAGTACAACATCCTTATTCAGAAGAGAGAAAATGAAACATCATTAAGTATCAATGTTTTTTAAACTAATGTGTTTGTTTCATCTGCAGACATAGGATAAGTCATGTAACTATTTGAAGGCATATCAACATGTGGTTTAAAGTGGGCTTGCACAAGGATTGAGCCCAATATCCTGCCCCTGAATTCCAAAGGGGATGGAATACAAATTTATATTCATATTGCTCAAATTGAATAAATTAACTGAAAGAGTGTCGCATCAATCAGGTGCATTGGTTTCAAGTACAATACACACTCATGATTACAATTCAAAAAATGATGAAATGCAACCATAAAAGTGAACTGAACTCGTTCAGTACAACCATCTAATGCACATGAACAACTATCAATAATGCTACAGAATATCATGATACAACATTTAAAAATGGTTATTGATGCAGTTAACAATGTGTCGACTGTTGGCATTAAGTTGAAAGATATTATTAGGGATATATAGATTCTCCTGCAGAAGATTCCCAGTGTGGACATCTCACATATTTACCGCGAGGGTAATGGTGTTTCAGATGCCTATGCCAAACTTGGACAGCGGTATTCAAATTGGCGTTGTTGGCACCAAATTGATCATATCCCTTTAAATCTTAAGGCTTTCATTCTAAAGGAAGTGATGGGTTAAGGATGAGTCATATTTATTGGAAAGATAGCTCACTTTGTCAGCTCTTTGGGAGGGGGTTGACGTGCCTCTTGAAGTACGGGTTTTTTTGTACCTTCTTAATTGTCATTTCCGCTCCTTTCTTTTATAAGGCTAGCAGGCTGCTTGATCATTATGGTGTGTGCCGTGTAATTATGATTGAGCATGGGATGAGTAAGTGTCATCTTTGTAAGGTTTCCCATATTTATGATAATGCGTGTTGTTTTATCACCAGCATCATTAGCCTTGATCAAGGGAGTAATGTTACCGTAAATACGACTAGGGAGATTTGGGGTTTTTGTGAACTACTCTGTAATTTTGACATGGGTGGCGATAGAATCAGAACCGAACCCGTCTCTTGTTGTGAGTTCAAAGACAACCTGGTGGTCTAGCATTATTACAAAGAGGGTGGGATTAGTCCCTATTTGGAGTGGCTCAACGGATATAATGAAAATTTATCTAAACAATTCGCTACGTCTTGGCAGAACTGGCGTGTTTTTGTGGGTAGAATTAGTTTTGAAATTTTAGAAAGTGTGATTGCTATGGCCACTGGTATGTCTACTCAGGGGATTAAACTGCAAAGGAAAACTAAAATTGTGGACCTTTCTAGTCAAAAGCTCTTTCTTGGAGATGGCAAAGAATTAGTCCCCTATCAGGGGGGATTTGACAGAGCCAAGCTGCCTGAGCCTTGGGGCGGTGTGTGTTTTCTCCTCATGAAGTATTTCACCCTGGAGGGGTGCTTCACCAGGTTCTACAACTATCATCTCCCCCTTTTGAATCATTTTCAACACAATGCTCATAGTAGCTTTCCTTTTTATCTGCTTTCTTCCCTTGAGCATTCTGTCCTTAGGGTTAGAGCTAAATTGGCTAAGAACCCTGCTAAGAAACCCATCCTTCTTCATTAGGGCCTTATCCTCTATCTTTATAACCACCATCTTGCCCTAGAACCATCTAAGGCCATTCAAACCAATAGTGGGGAACTATCTTCTAACCCTAAGGATATTCCTGGTGTTGAAGAACCATGCCCTTCCCCTATTCCTACTAAGACAAAAGAAGTTTCTTTTTCTACTCCTGAGGAGATTCTAGTTGATACTCCGGGTTCTACTGTCAGTACGAAGGGCAAAAAGAGGAAGACACATGCTGGTGAAATGGGCACTAGGGGGCTGCAGTAGGGACCCCAAAAAATCCTTGTAGGACCCCTATGGGACAAGGTAGCAAGTCTCATTCATCTGCTAAGGTTATTAAGGATGGTTTCTCCTCAGGAGTTAGGCAGTCGGGGTGAATTGCTGGCAAACTCACTCTAAAAGAAAAACTTATTGATTATTCTGAGAGCGCTTCTGATGAATCCACCCAGGGGGATGAGGCTAAGGATATGGATGTTCAAGAAATCTCTAAGGATGCTGATGGTAAGCAGGAGACTCAAGAAATGGGGGCTACCACTGAGGATGCTGCTGATTCTGCTAAAAATACTGGCAAAGCGGGAGAGATGTTTGTGGAAGAAGCCGATGATGAAATGGACACTGATGCTGGCCTGGGAGCTAAAATTGTGGTTCTGAGGGCTTGCATTGAGAAACTGGAACATAATCTTTCCACTGTGCTCAGGAATTCTATTTTCCCTAATATTTCTGTGCTGCAAAACCTGGGGGTTACTGTTACTACTGGCAATGATGATCTTGCTAGGAAATTGGATGACATTATTAAATCTATGGTTAAGTAAGAAGAGAATCTACCTCCTTAGTTTTTGCTTTTATATAGATGATACTCTGCTACTCTATATTTACTATCTTAGTTTATAGCGGCTAGTTTTTGTTGTTTATGCTGGGAAAACAGTATTTGATGTATCTAGTTTAAGGCACTTTTTGTGCTTGTTGCCTCTATGGCCTCTCTGCTTTTTGTAAGGGTTCGGCCCCTTGTTTAGCCGCCTTATATTATCAAAAACATTTAAAAAGGTAGAATAAGTGTATGGATAGGTTTGCAATAGCTAGCAATAATGCTATAGATACAATGCTAGAACAACATTAAAGGTATGTATGCAAGTGATGTTACAATATGAAGAGTATTGAAGATAATCAAGGCATGTAATGTATGCCAGTTTTTAAGGCCTATAATACATTTTTTTCATGATATCTCAAGACCCATATCTATTTTTGGATAAAAAAAGAAAGATTTCATATAAAGGATGCTTCATTATGAAGGCCGAGCCTTGTCCATGGTTTAATACCACTCAAAAAAAAAATGCTATGAAAACTTGCAGCCTTAATAGTCAGTGTAATATAGAAATATATTGTGAAAGCAATGAAACACTAGTTGTGTCCATGGCAGCTTTAATAACAATACATCCTTGTTATTTTATATGCCCAAAATCATACATGCCACAACCTGTAGGCCATAAATGTGGGTATTAGTTGGCTGTGCAAGGGTAAAGAGCATAAATGCATATGTTTCATTCTTTTCTAAGCTCAGATTTGAGCATACTTTAATAGAGAGACTGATAGAAAAAACACACAAATCACAAAGTAAATACCTTGTTTTGTTGTTGAAGAAATAGATAGCAAAAAAGGTCATGGTTTTTACTCCTCTGAGGGTCTTTTAAAAGCTTCAAACAACTTCCATGGTGGCCCCAAAGATAAGTGGAGAATAATAACAACAAAATGACCAAAAGAAAAGCATCAAAATGCCAATATTGTTGCAGCAAAAGGGCTAAAGTATCATTGATTTTTGCAGAAAAATGGCTCAAAACAGTATTAAGATCACTTACCAATCATTTTATGAAGAAATATGTAAAAATGGTGCAGAGAAACAATAGTGAAATAGTGGATTTCAAACTCCAAACCCTCATGGTGACAACTAACAGAGTGTTCATCATCAAAATACAAAGTTCAAATAAGATCAAGAGATAGGCATCACGGTGTTTTAACTCTAGGGTATTTATTGCCCTATGTGAACTTTGACATTTTATCATAATATTTATTTTTCACAAAGTGAACTAGTACCCCCATGGTGTTATGTTTTATGTTATTTCTCTAGGTCTCATTGCCTAAGGGCCCCATATCACATTTGGGAAGTAATCATGCCTTAGATTATTTTTCTAGATCTAGGTGGAGGATATGCCACATAGGCATGGTAGTTATTTATTCGAACATGTAATAATTATGCCTATTTTTATGATCTTTTTAATAGAAAAATCAAAGTAAGTAATTGTAAAATTTGATCATAGAAGATCAACAATATTTTGTAAAAAATCAGATCAAATAAATCAAAATAAAATTGCAAATGCATGTAAAACAATATTTAAAGCGATATTTTATAAATTGCTTTTAAATATTGGTTATTACGTAGTTAAAGCAGAGATAATCTAGGTAGGATCTTATTTTGGATTTGATTGTTCTTCTAGGTGAAATTGAGCAGATAAGGACAAATTGGAGCTTTTATTGAGTAGATAAAGCATGTTTTAAAGGAGATTTTGGTGGGGCCACTTGACAGGTGTTTTTGGCAGCTTCTATTTTCAGTTTGGAGGCATTTCAGAGGGTTTTTTGTCAGCTTTTCTAAGGAGCTTGAAAATGGATTTGCATAACTATTTTTAGGATCTTTTTGGAGATCTCTTGACAGACATATATTGGAGAAAGCTAGCTCTTTCTAGGAGTTGGAGATTATTGTTTCTTCTCTCTTGAGAATAGGCAGAGAGTTTGTAGACTTATTTTTGACTTAGTTTTTAATAGATTTTCATGCACTCCTTCTAGTCTAATACAGTAGAACCCTTCTATTTCACTTCTTTTGCCTCTTGATTATAATATTAACTTGATGTCTCATTGTGATAATGAATAATTTATCCTTTGTCATATTTCATTATTGTGAAAGTATTGTACAAATTGTTCATATGACTCAGGTTGTATGACTATGTTCAGAATGAACCTTCATGCAAAATACTTTTGAATCATATGTTCTAAGTGAAGTTGTCAAAGTTCATGTTTTAGGAGCTTTTTGTGAGTGAAAGCATTTAGATAGATTAAAGTTTAGAGATATTTTGTTTAAGGTTGAATTTCATTTCAGTTCATCTTTCTCCTTTTTCCCTTAACAAGTAAGTTAGATTAGAAAAATCATCAAGAGAACCAGCTCACTCTAGAGGTTCACTCTGAGTTTAGGCAACCCTTAGGCCTAGGAGTGTTCCCATGTGTTAATAGATAGTTAAGTTGAATTACTTAGCATAGGGTGTATATTTGATTGATAAGATTTTTTGTCACACCCGGTGGGATAGATTGGAATGTTTCAGTCCAATAGCATGTTCATATATCATTGATATTTGGTGTGTGTGTGTGTCAGTGATCTCAGCCTTTGGAGGCACAAAACTGAATAGATCTGGTGACTTCGAGCTCAAGTTTACTGGTTTCAATATGATCAAGTGCTGGTATGTTACAAAAATCATCTATTCATTCCATTTTCCATCTTCCATATGAGTAGAAATGTTGATTTTTCATAGCCAACATGTATGCCCACCCCCATACTATGAAAATGCCAATTATCCATCTCCATGTTAGCCATATCAAACCAATGATGCCGCTATTTCTAATCCCATAGTTTTTCAAAATCAGCATGCCCAATATAATTACCACCCACCCACCCCTACTCAACCTCCTTACTAGCTATACACAAGTAGCCATAATACTAGTTTTAGTCCAAATACTCTAGATGCTTACCGCATACCCACTCCTGCTCAACCTCCCAATTAGCCAAAATAGTTTGAGATGATAGAGATTAAAAAACATTCTGTTAGACTTCAACAAGTAGATAGAGGGGATTAAGAGGATGCAAGAGTACAACATGCACTAGGAGGAGCTGGCTTACCAAGCCTATCTTCATGAGCAGGAGATTGCAAGCATAAAGATTTATTAGTACCAACAAGAAGGGGGATTTTAGGGAAGGCAAGATAAAGAGTATAGTTTGCAGTGACAAGAGTTAGATCACCAAGCTTACCTCCAATAGCTAGAGCAGCCACTCTGTGAGACCTTTAGTTCTGACTAGGAGCTAGAGACATGAAGAAGGAAATTTGAAGAGAATCTTGAGAGAGAGGCAGTTGCACAAATAAAGCTTTTGCTTTCTCGAGCCCAAGCAGCTCCTGTCATTCCAGAACAGCCTATGTAAGAGGAGGTTCATAAGTATAAATTTCCAAGTTTTAAACAAAATGAGCCTCTTAGTGTTTCTGAAGTTGGGCTTCCAAGTTTTAGGAAAAATAAAGTCCTCGATACCCCAAACTAGCCTCTTAAGCCTAAAATCCCAAGTTTCAGAAGCCTTCATCCATTGCAAGTTGAGGAAAATAATCATATTCAGCCTAGTGTAGTTGCAGACCAGCTACTTGAAGAGCCTCTTTTCCTGCAAGAAACTCAAGAAACTCCCCAAGTTTCCCAACCAGATAAATCTAATTGTCCTATCACTATTTTCCTTTATAAGGATGGACCTATTGTCTTACAAAATGACTCATTCACCATAAAGGAAGCTAGGAATGTAATTTTATTACATATTGCTATGGAGAAATATCAGTTAGAGCAAAAGAAGATCAAACAAGAAAATACTTCTCATGATGAATCTATCAATGTTTGCACTAAAGAGCTTCCTTGTTTTGTAAAAGATGATAATTTTTTTTTCAAAAAATCATGTAGTGCAAGAGGCTGATTTGCATGGAGAGGTTGTTGTTTGTGCTACATCCCCAGCTGAATATGAGGATAATGCATGTGTAGATAAAGTTGATTCAAACTTGTCCCTGAATCCATTGCATTTCAATTCCTTTGATAATTTCTCTAATGCCTTTTATAAGATGAATCAAAGCAGAATACAGAGATTTGAAGTTGAAAGTCTTCAATTGCAAAGATAGAATACCTAGGTTTCATCAAATGAAGTACTAGATAAAAAGGAGGAGGATTCATCTTCTTTATTTGATCAGTTACCTAGTTTTGTAGAACCAGATGAGGAAATCATGCTCATACCAAGGACAATAGTTTCAAAATAGTAGGAGGATCCTTAACATTCTGAGAATTTGCTATGTAGATCATCAATATAATGGTAAGTTTCAAGATCAAGAGGGAGGGAATCATGATGAGCCTATTTTGGAGCCCAATAAGCTTCGTGCATGCTGTCATGAGGTAAAAGATGTTCCCATCTCATAAAAAAACCAAGATAATTGTGAAGAGAACTTGCTTTTGAATGATCTTAAGGTATCTGTTACAAATTTAGATTGTGTGGAAGAGATTGGTGTTGAACCTTAGTTTATAGTTAATCTATTTGATGAGCTTCCTAACTTTGAGTGTGAAAGTGAAAATGGCATTGCTATATCAATTTTTGACCACCACAGTAATGAGGACCATTCAGATAATGTGTTGATCCAAGAGCAAATCTGTGAAAGGAAACTAGATTTGAATGATCGAGAGCTTGAGGAGGATCTTTTTCAAGCTAAAATTGAACTTTTATGCTCACATTTGGAGGTTATGCCAGCATTTATGGAAGGGGGTTACTTGGAACATCAAAAGAAAGAGGTGAAATTGGTTGTTTTCCTGACCAAATCACTGGTTAAGGAACAACCTGAGTCGCAGCAAAATCTTGACTGGTTGGAAGGGCTGCCTTTCTGTTTCATAGAACAACTTAATGCTGATGTGGAAATTGATGGCTTAATACAAGAGGCTTGCTCATTAGTTAAACACTTGCCTTCATTCATGGAAGAAGAGATTCCTTCTTCAGAGTGTACCTCCTTTAGGAGAAATGAGTATTTTGAGCCTATTCCAACTCTTATTAGGAGCCTTCCAAGAGTTGATAGCTTTGATGAGCTATTGGCAACCCTGATAGAGGAAGATGGCCCATTAACCGTAGAGGAAGAAGCAACATGGTAGGCTATCATGCAAAGCAAAGGTGATGTTATTTCCAATCATTAGAACTATTTTTTCTCTAGTTCAACACTTTTGAGGGAGTGTCCTATTAGATATTTGGATGGGTTGGAAGCCAACAAAAGGGAGCATCCTCCTAGTGACATTGGAAATTTTTTTTAGGTGATTTTTTTTGTGCATGAAAAAAATTTCAAAAGCCTATAAATTTTTCATAACAACTCAAAATTGAGTGATATATTTTGCAAAAGTGGTTTTTTTTTGTCACTGTTCTATCTAGCCTAATATTGCACTAAAATTATAAAGTGCCTGATTAGGCTATTTTAGGGTGACCTAAAAGCATGCCTTCTATACAGTGCACAATTTTAGGGAGGAAACACAAAATCAAGAAGGGATAGTGTTGTGTCATAATATTTCACAATGCATTAACTTTATCCAGTGCCACTTTAAGGGGGAAATTAAGCAAAAATCACACACTCAAATTATAAAGTGCCACTTCACAAAGTTCAAATTAGGGATCTAACTAATCTAGGTTGCCTAATTGTGCTGATTTTTATTGTCTAGTTGAACTAACTTGTTCTAATCATGGGATGCGAAACTCACTCTTCTGTAATCAACCTAAACAAGGGAAACTATAAGTCCTAGTGTGAAGGCATCCTAAAACATCTCAGGATCCATAATCTCATAACCCATCCATATGGACATCTCAGGCTCCATAATCTCATACCCCGTCTATATGGACTTGTCCTTGAACCTGGTAAACAATATCAAAAGGTTAAGTGGCTTAATCATTGCGATCACATTGTTAGATTAATCATTTTACATATTCCAAATGCCACTTTGTATGCCATCATGGATATTGATTGTCCACATGCATCATGGATGAAAATTTGGGAGATATATGGAGACTCAAATGTTTCTCCATTCCCACATGATACAAAAATAGAAATATTCCAGTGATAGAAGAAGTCATCACTCCTACTATTGCTCAATCAGATTCTAGGGTCACTTCTTCAAAAGCTTCTAGTGCTTCTTTGTAACAAGAAATCAATCTTCCTAGCATTGCTGATTGGGACACATTTCTACCTGATATCACTTGTCTATTTGTAGACTCCCGCATTGCTGACATGGAATCACACATTGAGGACACTAGTGTTCTCTTCAATGACATTTTTTATGAAGCTGCATCAACATTGTCTATTTTGGATATTCATGCTCTACATTGTCCTACACATGGTTCTAGATCATCATCATCCTCATCTTGTTTGATCACACATTTGGACTTTGGGATTAAAATGAACAATTGTTTGCAAATTCACATCAAAAAATTGGGCTAAAACAAACCATTGTCTTTCATCACATTTGGATTTGGGATTTAAAACAAACAAGTGTTTGCATTGTCTTCCACACATTGAATTTCTAAGGTTAATGAACCCCATGCGAGTGTGACCAAGTAAATGTGTATGCTCTCTCTTCGCGTCCCAACACGAACTTGGAGATCAAAAACATTTACTTGTGTTGCTTTTGTTTAGCCTTAGAGAGGCCTGCCTTGGTATCCACCCCAAGGGAACGACCTCAAGCAGTACTTTCATCCGGTCTGCTATAAAAATTAGAGGATAAGGCGAAAGCCAAGTCTAACTGGTATTAGCGCTCACCATACAGTGCTAACTCGAAAGGAGGTGTACCTTTGTGTATATTAAAACTCCTAGTAGGGTTAGTTAAAGTCTTAAGTGGCTTGCTAGATGCTCGTGGGGTGCCGGTCCGCCAGATTTTCACTAGAACCTCCTTGTGATAGTGGCCTTGCCTTAACTAGGACTTGTTGAAGTGTTTTCACGTGCTTGCTTAACCATCATCACATTCTTCCAAACTAAAACCTGCTTATGTGTCTTGCGTGAGTGATTCATGTGTGTATATGCATAATCATTTGTTTGAATATTGCCACATCAAGCTCTAAACACCCAAACACATAAAGACAAGTCATCCTACACATTCTTCCAATAACATTCAAACCCAATCACCTCCATCTCAAACATAGCCAAGTCATCCAAACAAGGCACATCATCATCAAAATCCCTAAACAAGCGCTTGCTAAAAGGACTTAAGACAAACACTTGGTAACAACATGTCTACACTAGAGGACCTAGAAATCAAATTCCAAAGATTCCTCCAAAATCATTATCAAGGATCACAACCCCTAAACCAAGACGCCATTGAAATATTACAATTCTTCATCCAAAAAGCTCAACCCCATGTAAGCCAATCACCTCAACTGCAACACTTTGTAGCCCAAGTCCAACACCTTTTAGCCACTAGTCAAGCTCGACAAGTACATCAATCCTTAGCCACTCCATACCAACCTAGTCCACCTCATAGCCACATGTCATATCCATCCACTTCCTATCAACTTAATCCACCTATCCACCAAATGAATGCCACATCAACCTATGAACATCCACCTCAAGCTTATCCAATCCCTCATGCCACCGTTCCAATGCACTACCAAGCCCATCCACAAGGTAATCAAGGGATATCACAAGAACAACATGCAAGTCCCAATAGCCCTGTGTACATAAATCAATCATGTCCAAGTACACGTTTTCAACAAGACCACCAAGCACCATTGATAGACATAAATCCACCTTTCCAACAAGAATCATATCCAAATCCAAGTGTCCCCTTGTACATAAATCAAATGAGTCCAAATTATCCTATGCAAGATCTAATAACCTTTGACAAGGGAGATACCAATCTAGAATGGTCTCCACCATCCAATCACATGCCAACACATGAACCAACAAGTCCTATCCCAACACCACCATGTGATCCTACCCCTAGTCCATTGGTCCCTCTGTCTTCCAAACCACCAAGCCCTCCATTACCTTCGTCACCATGTCATTCTAATCGTTCACCAAAGGATACAGCTGAGAGAGTTTTACAAAGGATGCTTGAAGAAAAACTCATTGAACTTCCCCCCATCAACCCATGTGAAGAAAGTCCATATGATGAACATGATTATTGTGCATACCATAGGACCAAAGGCCATAATACTAATCAATGCCCAATATTTGTCCCAATTGTTTACAAGGTGTACCTACCTATAATGGGAAAACATGCCACATCATCCCAATCCTATGTATCACCCCCCTTTAATCCTAATCTATCCAATCCAATTAGCCCTCAACCTAATCCTAATCATAAGCCTACAACACCATCTACCCTTATCATCCATCCATTATATTGCTCATCCAATCATACACTTGCGAAGGATGTGATCCATTGGCTACTAGCTTGGAATAAACTACCTCCATGCCAAACACCCATTCATGAGCCCACCAATGAACTTCCAAAGGTCATGTCCAATCATATAATCCCATCATGTGGTCCACCTATCCTTGAGCCTATCCAAGAGCCCTCCATTAACATTCTTAGCCCTTCAAGCCCATCATGTGACCTACATGCCATCAGTCCTATTTGTGAATCTTCTATCATTAATCCAAGTCAAGAGTCATCATGTTCTCATGTTGTTGACCAAGAGCCTATCCAAGGGTCATCCAATTCCATTCAAGCAACTCAAGAGGTATGTCAAAGGTTTAATCCTAAGCATGTGGAAACATTAAGCCCTAGTCCAACTCAAGATCAAAACACTTTCATGCAACCCATCCATAATATTTACCTTCTTTATGATCAAGATGATACCTATGAAGAAGCTATCCATGAGCACATTGATCCTATCCATAATCCTATATCTATCCATGAGCAAGATATCCAAATTGCTCCTAGTCATATGCCATCTAGTCCTATCCATAATGAACAAACATCCACTTGTCATGATGAGACGCTTGTCCCCCAAGTAAGCATAACAGATCAAACCAATAGCTTGGATCTTAGCAAACATAATGAACATAATCAAGATCCTAATGATCCTTTATCCCCATCTACCATCGATCCCATTTCATGTCCACCATCATGTCCTATTGGTCATACCACCCTTATACATGAGTGTTCTTTAGGACAACAACAACCTTTGTCCTCCACTTCACCTTCTCCATCCAATAGAAAACTCAAGTCTAGTGTTCAAACCATACCTAGACCCATTGTCCATCACATACTCCAAAACATGAACTACAAAGGCAAAGGTCTAGGCCTTTATGAACAAGGTATTTTGGAGCCAAACCATGTCAAAATTCCTCCATGCTCATATGGCCTTGGATACACACCCCAAGGTAAACAAGGCCAAGATGTTGGTAATCCCTTCATGCATCCTAAATCTACCACTTTCCATCGCACCCCCCATCATCTACCCAAAACATATGTAGCCATTCCACCTCCATCATCCTATAAATGTCAAAAGCATGTGACTGTACACCTTCCACCATCCACTTTACCTCCACTTTTACCAACTCCTAATATCCCTCCATCCACCTTGCCACCATTGCTTCCAACACCTAACATACCTATCATTCATAAGTATCCTTACATCCCTAATCATGGCCAACAAAAGCACACATTGTCTAAGCATAAAGCTTCCAATCATTCCATCCACTCCACCCACCCCATGGGATTCCAAAATAAACATTTGGATGCATTTATCTATAAAGCCAAAAATCCAACTAAAACTCCTAAGGACCCTCATGCCTTAGGGCATCAATGTGAAAAGTCTCTAAATCATCCATCTTCTAAGCAAAGTACATTCAAAAAGCTATCCAAGCCCATACCTCCAAAAGCAAAGCCCAAAAGCAAAATGGTTTGGGTTCCTAAGCAAATAGCTAGCAAGTCAAATGAGTCATCCTCCTCTACATCTCAAGAATCCCAATCACCTATCTCCATATAAAAGCCTACTTCCATCCAAAACTTCCATTCCCTTCAAACATCCCACAAGAAAAGCAGAAGCACTAAAAATACTAAATCTATGTGGGTTCCTAAATCACTTCATCAACCATCTCCTAAGCAAACATCTCCATTGCTTCCTACACCACCATCTCATCAAAAGCTTCAATGTTTATTACGGTGTGTGCAACCATTGGTCATGGTTCCCTTCCATTCTAAAACATTCCCACATGCCTCCATCTCCCCATCCTTCATCCATTATCCTACAAATCTTCCCCATCACCTTCCTATAGTCCATGCTTTTGCATAAGCCTTTTATCCATCCATCCTTGCATGAACCTTCCATAATCCACATCATAATCTACTATCCACCTAATCCATCTCCCATCCATGCAATCCCTTATCGACATCTATGAGCACACTTGACATGGTCCATGCGAAGACATCATCCATCTCTAAAGGGACACTATCAACCTTCATATCACTAGCCAGTTGAGTCCCTCCTATCCATTACCATGGTGAAAACCTGGCAAACAGGCGCCATGTGTAATTGTCAACCCATCTAAAAGCAAAACAAAAGCAAAAGAAGAAAAAAATTAAAAAAGTAAAGAGAAATCCCTTCGTCCAACGGTGAAAACCTAGTGAACAGGCGCCTTGGATAAGTACCATGATGAAAACCTGGTGAACAGGCATCATGTGTAGGTTGATCTTCTATGTCACTTACACTTGGGGGCACATTGTCTCATCCAACCTATCCATTTCCAAACTATCCATCCCATTATATCATTTTCCATCCTATCCTATCCTACCATTACCATACCATCCTATCATCCTTATCCATTACATAAACATTCCTATCTTACTGAACCCATTTACCCGTCCTTCTACCTTTTGATTTTGACGAAGACATATGGGCAAAATGTTGAAACATGTTTGGATATTTTTTGACATACCTTCTTTCCAAACCAAGTCCTATCCATTGACCATTCCTCCATCCCATTCAAACCAATCCATCATGTCATCCTTTTGTCATAAGCACTGTCATGTAAAACCCTAAGTCTACCACCTAGAATGGGGCGAGTTATTCTTCCTATGCAACATAGCCTTTGGAGATTACATCCTAGCTCCCTTATGATCCATCCACTATGGCATATCCTTATCATGAGCTTTCCATCTTATAGCTTATCCCTATCCATTTATCATAAGCTTTCCATTATAGCCTACCTATCCATTTATCATGAGGCAAGCATCCATCCCTTATATGGCCTATCCTCTTATCTATCCATCCAACTCATGATCTTACCATCCCATATACTATCACCCATCCTTTTATCCATCCATTGCACCTAGACTTGGTTTTTTCCCTTGTCATTGGTATCGAGCACAAAGGCTACCCAATTGTAACTCCATTGGCATTTTCTAAAACATTCCCCAAAAATACAAAAAAATCAAATATCCCAAAACAAAAATCCAAAAAAATAAAATATGTCAAAAAACCCAAAAAATCAAATATCCAAAACAACCCAAGCAATAAGATCAATCATCATCCAAAACAATCCACTCCATCAACATTCAATCAAAATCAAATCCTCATCATCATCAATTCTTCTTATCAATAACATTCATTTCAATCAATCGCTTCTTCCAATCATATCAATCGAATCAATCTAAGCAACGATTTTAAATCCAATTCACACTAATCCATATCAAGCAAGCCAATCAATCAAGGAACATTATCCAATCAAATCAACAAGTTTTTGATCCTAATCTTGTCAGAAGCCCAATCACTCATCATCAATCATCATCAATGGGATATAGCGTTCCCACATCCTTGTGTTGATCTAGGGATATAGCTTTCCCTGCAATGACAACACTATCTATCATCATCAATCAAACAATCAATCATTGGTTTATGACTTGACAAGGGCACTACCTTGTTTATTTTACATCCTTTGAGCACACTGAGAACACTTGCTTATGCTTAGATTTGAGTGGACACTCTAATCATCACACCATCACTATCATCATTCAAAACAATCCAATCATCAAAACAATCAGCCTAGCAATAGCAAACATCACAACTAAAGCACCTCAAGCCAACCATCAAAACAAATCCAATCACTACAACAAATCAAAAGCAGCTCAATCCACCACAAATCATCCATCCAATCTTCATCCATCATTTCATCATATCAATCAAATCATTCCAAACAATGATCCAAGTGTAAGCCCATCCTTAATCCATACCAATCAAGTTAATCAATCAAGCCAAGTTATCCAAATGCAATCAATGGTCTTGATCCTAGCCTTGTTGTAAGCCAAAGCAATTAACCAATCAACCAACCAACTGAGCAAACAACTTTGTGTTGATCTAGGGATATAGCTTTCCCCGCAATGACAACACTCTCAACTATCATTAATCCAACAATTAATCATTGGTTTACAGCTTGACAGGGGCAATACCTTGTTTGTTTTTGAATCATTTGTGCATGCTTGCTTGCTTGCTTGTGTGTGTTATTATTTTATCTTGCATTTGCATCATATTGGTATCATTCAGCTAATATTCATATCTTGTATCCAGACAAGGTTGTATTATGCTGGGGCACGAGACACATCGTCACCCTGGTCCTTATACCTTGGTGCATAACGTCTAGTGCTATATCAAACATCATGGTTGCTCACTTTCATTGCAGCATAACGCATCCTTCATTTCTTCTATCTATCCCCTTATCTTTCTTTTGCAGCAAAGTCATTTCTTTTCGAGAGCATACTCATGTTTGTCCAACCCACCTATCTTCTCGAGGGGGCATCACCAACCTATCCTTTCCATCATCATCATCATCATCATCATCATCCCTTTCCACTATCCATACCTTAGCTTCTTTGAAATGATGTTACTCGACACAAAGCTCATCATCTCGAACATCATCTCAAAGAGGGGCAAAATGTAGACACCCAAAATTGTCCCAAATTTGTCCATGTCTTGCAACACCTTGTCAAAAACATCACTTAGACATCATGTAGCATTTTGTCCTAAATCCCACTCTTAATCCCATTTATCCATTAACCAATTAATTAAATAAATTTTACTTATTTAATTAATATCCCAATCATATCCTAATCCCACTTAGCCAATTAATTAAATAAATTTTATTTATTTAATTAATTTCCCAATCATATCCTAATCCGACTTTCCAATTAATTAAATAAATTTTATTTATTTAATTAATTTTCCAATCATATCCTAATCCCACTATCCAATTAATTAAATAATATTTATTTATTTAATTAATATCCAACTCATATCCCAACTAATTCAAATATTTTATTTGAATTAAGTTCTCATCATAAGCCAACTTTCCAATTAATTAATTAAATTTTATTTATTTAATTAATTTATCTTATCATTTAGCCGACATGTGTGCCTCTTTCATTTAAAAAGATAAGTGGTACTACAGCCTTTTATTTAATATCTTTCACATGTAGTACTTTTTATGTACACAAGCACACATGAGCCCTATTCTCATTGACACTTGTCAAATGACTACAACTCCCTTGAAGAGTGGGATAACCTAATCAATCCTAGCCGTCCACATCAATCAATTAACTTTTGAATCTCAGCCGTCCATTGGAACCAAACCTTTTCTATAAATCAACCCCCTCATAAGCCATTAGCATGCATGGAGCTTCAAGTAACATTATGCTGTTGAAATATCATTAGAGCCTTTGCATCCTTCAGCTATCATCCTCATATCATCTTCAACTTAATGTTATGCTGCAGAAGTGAGCACCCAACATTCCTCCAATAATAATCCTTCAAAATCTTGCAAGCTCATGCGAGGTGGAGAAGAGCAATGGAGATAAATCAAGTTTGACATAGAGATTGGTTTGCATTTACATTTGTTATTTTGATTTTCATGTTGTCTTGTGCTTCATTGTGCATTGCTAGGGTTTTTATCATTGCTGTTGATTCATTTGCCCTGATTTGCAATTTCACCCTAACTACAATACATACATCTTCTCACATGGGAAGATATCTTGCATCTTTAGGTGGTTTCATTTCTTCCCAAGAGAAGGAACATTGTTTGGTGTTCTTGGATCTATATCTGTATCTGTTGGTGATTGTTTTGATGCAATCATAACAATAAGTTAAAATTCACATATAATGAACTGAAACTATACTTGAAAGATAAGAAGGAGTCATTTAAGATTCAACTAATCCCAAGTCTACAATGGTTCGGTTGGTCAAGTTCGGTTGTTCAAGGGGCCTTACATAGTTTAGAGTTTCTTTGTGGTTTACTGGACTAAGACTATGCAAAAGATCATGAGATATGTCTATACTTTTCATTCCTTTTGCATAAAAGTGTTACTATGCTGCAAGTCTTAGATGGTTTTCTTGAATTATTGTAGCTTTCTCCTTTATACATTTATGAAAACTGTCTACTTTTAACTCTGTTATGCATACTTCTTCAAATTTGAGACAACTTCCTTTCAATTTCTACGTTTTTAGCTAAATATTCAAATGGGTTGGGAAAAGTTAGAAAAATCTAATCTACTCCTCATTTACTCTACCGAAGGATCTAATTGTTCTATTATGCACTATGTAAATACCACAGTAATTTGATCAAATCCACAGTAAAAAACCTTAAATGCAAGTTCTGAGCATTTTCACAAACATACATTTAAAATTGCAAGCTCTCAAAGAAAATAATTCAAAACACAAAGAAGAGCAGGAGAACACTCAAAAGATAGATGCAGAACTCCAGATTCTATTGTATTAGAAACAAATAGTCATACATGATTTATAATGTAGGAATGACTCTTAGTTTCATTGATCAAACTACAGAGAACTTACAAGCTTTACAGATACAGTAAGGAAGCCAGACATTCCACGCACACCTTACTGCAGACAAACAGGCGACCTCCTTCTTCTACTTCTAAACTATGCCCAGAAAGACTCTACAATTCTGGCAAAATACTAAAATCCCTGTGTAGCTTCTGTGTTTTCTTAAAATCCCTGTTGTAAAGTATTACAGTGCATAGAGGCACAATATAAAGACTTTCTGATTGTCCTCACTATAGTAAAATATTAACTAAACCCCTGGTTCAAACCCCTAGTTACAGCAATAAATATAGATGAACCAGTTCTTCAAAATGTCTCTAAGCAGTGTCAAATCTGGGCAAAATATTGCCCCTTTTGAGAAGCTTTAGTAGCTCAACAATAACTTCTGTTTGTCTATTGTAGTAATACCTTCAGCTGTAATTTTGTCCTTCGTTTGGTTGGCCTTGACTTCTTCACACTTCATCTTTATCTTCCTGCTCCTGAGATTGGATTTCCTTCCTCCATGATGTCACTGTGTTGAATTTCCAGCCGCTTCCTCAACCGCAAGCCTGCAAGACAAGACAAACAATAAGTATCATATTTATCGAATAAATAGCAAGAAACTTAAAATATCTATTTAAATCAGGGTGACTGCAAAAAATGTGGAAATCTGGCTCAAAAACCCTCAAAAACGCGTTCAGAATGTATATAGATTGCCCAAAACCTAACGGGTCAACCATCGCTAACCAGAAAAATGCCACAGGTGCCAAAAAATGTGTTTTAAAATTCCCACTGCTTCATTTCCCGCCCATCAGCGTGAGAATCGCCATCGGCACATCCAAAAATTGATTGACCGATATTCGTTATTTGGCCGATGGCCTTTGTTTCATTATTTCCTCCTTATTTCTTTCCATCGGCGTAAGTCCATACTATCGGCGAGCCTCAAAATTCCTTCACCGATCACTCTCTTTTCACCGATGCCTCTTCGTTGCTCTCCATCGGCGAGCCCAAAATTTCCTTCACCGACCATGTTGACTATGCCGATACCCTTGTATCGGCGAGAGATCCCTTTATTGGCGAGGACATGAACTCCCCAGCTGATGCCTTTCATTATACCGATACCTTATATCAGTGAGAGTTTCACCAATATCCATTTGTTTTTTTTTTATTCGGCTAAGTCCCCTTTCCTTTTATCGGCGTGAGATTCACCATTGGCGAACTCTAAATCTTCTCCGCCGATCACAATACCTTGGCTGATGGCCTCTTTTTGTTTCGTTTATCCTTTATCGGCGTGAGCTATGCCGATATAGTCTTTCGGCCTGTATTTCCTCTTTATCGGCGAGAGACTATACCATCGGCGGGCTCTAAACTTCTTCCGCCAATGCCTTTTGTTTCATCGATGCTCTTTGCTTTGTTCCATCACCCTGACTTTGCCCATCGGCAAAGGTCCAAACGCTCGCACCGATCGTCCTTATCATACCGATAGCCTCCCTATCGGAATGAGATCCTCCATCGGCATGATCCAAAAAACATATGCCGATCTATATTGCTTAGCCGATGACCCCCCTCTTCGGTTTCCATTGGCAAGAGTTTCTTCTATCGGCAAGGGCCAAAACATACTGGCCGACGGTGATAATTATACCGATGGCAAAATGCCATCAGGGAGATCGTAGTCTTCGGTGAGAGAAAATCAAACTCTGTCGACTTAAAATGTTACGTCGATACCTCACATTGGCCACAGTCTCACCGAAGCCCTTCGAACTATTGAACCATTGAACCAAAGAAAAAGTTCAAAACGGTGGTTCAATGATGGTATAAAAAATAACAGCCCACGACCCAAAACCACTAAGTATGATTTTTTTTGAAATTTAAAACGAATGCCAACAAGAAAAAAGGCAAACAACTGACTGTTCATCATGTAAAACCTGATAGTACATTTTACCTAAATGATCATAACTTGCAAAATATGATGAATTTTAAGATGGTTCAAAAAGTAACCCTGGCTCATTTTTCACAAGAAATCCAACCATATTATGCAATGATACTAAAAATGCTATTTTCTATATTTTTAACAAGGTTTACAAATCTGACTCTCCTTTTCCCTTTACCACCAGACAGAACAAACACAAGCAGAAACAAAAAAGCAAAGCAACAGCAGGGGTCCTCATTTTGCTAAGGGGCAAAATGGGGCGTGTTGTGAACATCACAACAACTAGCAACCAAAAAAAACAACTAAATTCAGAGTGTTCAAGAAAATTAGATGAAATGAACTCATAACCTCCAACTATCCCTCCTGCAAATTGCTATTCAGCTTGAGACTTAAGGTATTCAATAAGGGTGCATGAATTTCCATTTTCAGTTTAGTTGTGTGCACGTGATTAATTATCCTCATCTTGAAGATCGGTTGAACAAACCAGTGACTGACATTAGCCTACGTAGGTGAGGATATTCCCTCATAGCCGACCGGATAGAGCCTTGCTGCCAGCGAGCGTCCATAGCCCCGGCAAGGTTATCGTTACAATTCTCCTAAGTAGAGCCCCACTGCCAGCGAGCGTCTATAGCCCTGGTAGAGTTACTTAGATGGCTTAATCTAGATTTTCAGTATAATCCATTTTATTTATTTATTTATTTTTTGTTTATTTTTGAATTTTGAAAGACTTCATAAGATATAGCAATTTGCAACTTCATGATGTAAGGAGTGGACACTTGCTGAAATTAAGCTGAGAATTGTAATGGTAGCAAGGGTAACCTCTGATTTTTCACCTAATATCTATACTGGTAAGTTCAACAAACCCAAAGATTTTAGGTGTGTCATCGTGAGAAACTTGCTTCGAATTCTCAATCACATTTATTGAATACAAAACTTCAGAAGATAAATAACTTTCTACATTCATGATAGTGACAAGTTATGTGTAAATTGCAAATGATTAACTTGAATATCCTGAATTTATATTGTTTTGAATGGTTGCTAATTTTGCTCCTTAATACTCTAAAGTAAAACAAAGATCCCTGCTGAGGAGACAAAAAACCAACCAGACAAACAGGCTGTAAAAAAAAAAAAAAAGTAAAAAAGCAGAAAAACTGTACAAACAAAAACAAAACAAACAAAAAGAAACAGAAAACAGCAAAAGAAGAACTGTACATTACTTACAGCACTTTACACCAAAATGAACTGCCCATGCCTCAAGCCTGGAAGTAGTGTTTCAAATGCTGGCCAATAACTGGTAATGGCACATCTTCTCCAGTTAAGGTCTTAAGTCTGAATGTGTTATCTCCTATTATTTCTGAGACTTGTAAGGGACCCAGCCATAATTTATCAAATTTTCCATGGCTTCCTTTCTTTTCATGTGCTTTGTCCCAACACAGCACTAAGTCTGATATCCTAAATGTTTTGACTCTTGCCCTTTTATCAAACCACCTCTTAACAACCGCTTGGTGTTTGGCAAACTTCTCGATGGCTTGACCTCTTTTCTCATCTAGTTGTAGCATTTGCACTATTCTGGCTTCCCTATGGTTATCAAAGCCTAGATACTCATTAGCAAACTTCCAGGTTGGTATTCTCAGATTTACTGGAAGTATGGGATTAGTCCCATAAACTAAATGATAAGGTGTGCTACCTAAATCTGTTTTAAACTTGGTTCTATCTACCCATAATGCATATCTTAACAAGGTATTCCACTCTCTAGGACTCTTTGCAATTAACTTCTTGATTATATCTAATAAAATTTTATTCGTTGATTCAGCCAGTCCATTACCTTGAGGGTAATAATTTGAAGAAAACCCTAAAATGATCCCGTATTCAAATGCCCATTTAGAAAACTTTAAAGAAGAGAAAGCAGGGCCATTGTCACATACCAATGAATAGGGAGTTCCAAACCTGGTAATGATGTTTTCTTCAAGAAACTTGATAACTACCTCAGTCGTGGAAAATTTGCAGCAGGTGGCCTCAGTCCACCTTGTACAGTAGTCTGTTACTGTCAGTATAAATTTGTGTCCTACAGAAGATGGGGGAATTGATGACTCCAATAAAATCCAAGCCCCACTATACAAACGGTTTGGATTCAATCACAGGTTGTAGTGGATTAGCCTAATTTCTCCCTTTGTCTGCTGCAGTCTGACAGATGTGGAAACTTCTAATGTGACTCTTGGTGTCTTTGAACATCGTGGGCTAGTAATAGCCCACCCTTAGTATTTTGTGTGTTGTGGCTAGATGGGAACCATGTCCGGTTCCGTACTTGTCATGTAGTTCTGTCAACACTTTATCAGCTTCAGCTCTGTTTATGCATCTCAGATAAATTCCATCATGGTTCTTCCTGAATAGAAGACCTCCTTACACCATATAATTTTGTGCCTTAATCTTCAAAGCTCTCCTCTGAGAAGCCTTCATCCTGTTTGGGTACTTTCCAGCTATCAAGAAGGTGTTTAGATCATCATACCAGCCTGATGCGCTTTGGGAATTCAATACATATTGCTGTTTTATCAGATCTGGATCTGTATTTACTATCGTCTGCACCAACGCCTGCCCTCTGACCAGCTTCATGGGAATGATTTCTATGTCAAATTCTTGCAGCGTGGTGATCCACTTGGCTCTTTTTTCTCTGGGCTCGTTCTGCATCAGCAACATTTTTACTGCTGCGTCTGGCACTATGGCTTTGATTTGGCTGCACAGAATGTAGTGTCTAAATTTTTTAACAGCCTTTACTAATGCAAATGCCTGCCTCTCGGTGTCTAGATACCTCAGATGTGCATCCTTCAGAGGCGCGCTCATAAATGCTATGGGCCTCTCTTCATTGTTTTCACCTTTTTGTGTCAAGGCAGATGCGACTGAATGAGAAGATGCAAAGGAGTAGATGTAAAACAGGCTGGTGTAATCTGGACTTGCCAATACAGGGGCGTCAGAAATTGCCTCCTTGATATCTTCAAACACGGCTCTGGCCACTGGCGTCCATTCCATCTGTGCATCTTTCTTCAACATGGCATTTAACGGCTGCATGATCTCTGCAAAACCTGTTATAAACTTTTGAACAAAGTTAATTTTGCCAAAAAATGATTTCAATTCTTTCCTACTATTTGGTATTTGCAAACTTTTTATGGATTCTATTCTATCCGGATCAATTGAAATTCCACCTTCAGAAATAACATGGCCTAATAATTTACCTTCAGTTACGCCAAATATACATTTCTTAGGATTAAGGGAAATCCCATACCTTTCACATCGCTTGAGTATTTTCCTAAGGTCTTCAGCGTGAGTGGATGCATCCTTGGAATACACAGTTAAATCATCCATATACACAACAATGCACTTACCTGATAATCCACGGAATGCAATGTCCATGGCCCTCTAAAAAGTGGCACCTGCATTGATCAGACCAAACAGCATTCTTCTATACGCATAATTTCCCCACTTACAAGTGAAAGTGGTTTTTAATCTATCTTCTCTATTAATTAAAACCTGGTTATAACCTGAAAAACCATCTAAAAAAGACATCATCCTCGCGCCATTTACTGCTTGCAGCACTTCGTCTATTGGGGGCAGCGGATAATTATCCTTTTCAGATGCTTTGTTTAAATTTCTAAAGTCTATGCATAACCTGATGTCTCCGTTTTTCTTCCTTACTGGTACTAAGTTAACTACCCAGACAGAATGTCTGACTAGGAAAATTATTCCAGCAGACAGCAATTTTTTAACTTCCTCATAGATTAGAGGCTCTAGAATGGCATTCACAAGCCTCTGTTTCTGCCTAAATGGTTTGACTTCTTTTCTCAAAGGTATTACGTGAGTTATGATGGACTCATCAAATGCTTTCAAGTCTTCATAAGTCCATGCTATGATGTGTTTATATTCTTTCAGAACGTCCAAAACCTCCTTTCTGATTTTCTCAGAGCAAGCTTTCCCAATTAGTACATTTTGTGGATTTAGCTCTGTCCCTAAGTTATGTAAATCACACTTACCCCCTTCTGTTTTGGGCAAGTCCTTTTGTCTCATTACTCCATCGAAGTCAAAGATATGTTCTAATTTGATTACTCCTTTTGGTAAGAAGTTGCTCTTTAAGTTGATTATATCCTCTTCGTCCCATGTTACTTTAGGCCTTTCTTGTTCATCAATGATTTGAGCCTCAAATGCCTCATTACAAGTCAAAAAATCAATAATTTGCTGATCCCCTCCAAATACCTGAAAGTGTGTAACGTTGTCTGGTATACTGGGCATGTTAACTAGCTCAACAGCAAATCATCTCAATCCTGACAGTGCCAATGGTTCTAATGTACTAGCAGCAACTGCTAGCACATCTGGCCTGTGATTTAGCTCTCTGGGGATGTGTTCTATGTTAAAAGCATCAAACGAATCTATTAAACCCCATACTCTATGTCTATAACTAATCATTTTCTTGTAATTGCAGGTATATAGTTTCCTCACTTGTCTGACTACTAATTCAGAGTCTGAAAATACTCTGATGGTTTTCACCCTTTTCTTGATGGCCATGACTAGTCCTAAAATTAGGGCCTCATATTCAGCAATATTGTTAGTGCAGGAAAATTGTAATCTATATGCTGCCAGATGTGATTTACCCTGAGGATCTATGAGTTCAACACCTGCACCTGCGCCCTGTTTTTATTTAGACCCATCACATTTTAACGTCCACATGCCATCTTTACTTTTCTGACCTTTATCTTAGCATGCATTGTCTCTTTTATTGCCTGTGGGGTGTTGTCCTATTTATTCATGGGTTTTGCTGTTTGGTTAACTTGCATATGTGTTTTTAGTTTGCAAATCAGAAAAACAACTACCCTTGTCCTTTATTTCTTCTCCTAAATCTGGAATTAAGGCATCTATATCATCTTGAACATATTTCTATGTTGGATCAGGATTCTCATTTTCCTCTTGTAACTCTACCTTCTCTATGCATTTTTTGTATTCATATTCCATGATGTCCTTGCATATTTCACAACTTTCCTCAGAATGTTGCCTATCATGGACTCTACACCTGTTTTTGTACAATTTACATTGGACCGGTAGATTGTGCTTAATGCATTCTTCCACCTCTTGTCTGATGGCATGACCAAATTTGTCTATTGCATTATTTTCTTCATCTGAAGAATTTCCATCAGACTCAATGAATAATGTTGTCCTATTGCTGACACATTTTTTTCTAATGTTTAACATCATGATCTCTTCAATCTGCACCCCATTGTTGGTAATTCTATAGACACCCGGTTCAACAGCAGCATATAATATTTCATTAGTTCGATTATACTCTGTTATCATATGTTTCATTATGGGCTCTGCCTCTATTTTGATCTGGTTTGGGATGCCTCTCCAAGGTAACCACATGTGTGAAAAGTCAGTGGCCATATACCCGTTTAATGTCTTGGACCAATCCCTACTCAGCAACATTCCATAATTTACTGGTATATCCACTATTTGAATGTCAATGATTTGGCTTACCCTAGGGTCTGAAGCTAATTGCATTTCAATGTTCATGAGTTCTCCTATCACGCTAACCTCAGTCATATCTAGTTGTGTGACAACCTTGGCAGATTTGGTGGGAGTCAGCCCAAGAGTTTTACATATTCCTAAGGGCATTACATTGGCTGAGGCACCAGAATCTACCATGCAATTATGTATATTCTTCCCACACAATCTAACAGTTAACAAGAAAGGGGGAGTATCCCTCTTATCCGCATGTATTACTACATTTGTATTGGAAGGCTGCTCAATTTTCTTATTCTTCTCTTTAGGTGGTGAATCACTATTAGGAACAGTTATATCAGCAGACATCTCGTTCATCATGGACGTATCCAGGGATTTCATAAAAGCATTTCTGATCCCTGGGGTCTTCAATAATTCATTTAGAGGTATACTGACCTTAATTTTCTTCATTTCCTCTTACAAGTAATTCATTAACCTTGTTGTCTCTATTGCTTCAGTTTTACTTGTTTGATCCTTTTGTATTGCTATTCCATTATTTGTGTGCTGATTAGCTTTAAGTGTGGCAGGATTGTTGCTAGCATTCTGATTTAGGGGTGTATTGATGTTATTCGGAGGAACGGAAGTGGTAAAAGGCCCTCCTGGCCTAGGGTTGTTCCTCAAATTGTAAGTGTGGCTTTTATTTATCTGTTGAAAGGCCTGCACCTCCTCTGTTTCATTTAATATCTCATTTTTAGATTCAAAGGGAAACTAAAAAGCATTTAACACAAAGGCCGATTCAGGATAAAGATTCTCACAACAGTATGGTTCATCCTCTAGCAATTCATCCTCTTTCTCCTCTGCAGTTGCAAAGGTAAATGTTTCTAAGACTAATGCTGTGTCATATCCTGAGGGTACTACCTCATTACCCTTAGGAATGAGAAATTCAGAGGTAGGAGGTTGCACATCTATGTTAAAAATGCTGGCTGCTAAGTGGAACTGTGGACAGTCGTGCTCAGCATGGGCATTTGTATTGTGAAATCTACACCAATTTTTGGGTGCTGTACTGGCCATTTGTATGCTAGTCATTTGTTTTGCATCATGATTATCTATATTCTCAAAAGGAGAAGCTAGAGTAGATTTGTTGGGCCCAGTGTTCCATGTCTTGGGTGGCCTAGGTTGATTCTGATTTCTGTTATTATTGCCCTAGGTCCTATTATCTATCACTGGCCCTCTATTTTGTATTGGTTGCCCCTGGCTGGGGCCTTGATGCTGATTATAGTTTTGGTTCTGATTGTTCTACTGATTTTGATTGAAACTATAGTTCTGATTTTGGCCTTGGTTGTGACTTTGATGTTGATTGTAGTTTTGGTTGCCTCTTCCATAGAGGTTCTCATTTCTTAGTTGTGTCACTTCAGTTGTTAACCTTTTCAAATGTGCAGTGATCTCTTTGATTTCTTCCCTATCCTCTTGTGCTTTTGCCACAGTTGTATCCCTAGGAGGTTGGAAGAAAGGCTGACCATTGTTTGGACTGTTATTGGAAGTGCTAGCCGTGTAAGGAGTTATAGCTTGAATTGGGGTAGGACTATACACAGGTGTGTAAGAAGGAACCAGATTTAATAGTGGAGTGTGCATAGGGACTCCATTCCATGGTTGTGCTTGATTCTACACCCCAAAACTTCCTCAATTAACAAATGGGTTATAAGTTGTATGTCTCATCTCTTGGTTTATTGAGGCTGCCTCTTTATAGGCTTTGGATATTGAATCTATGTCAGGTTTTCTTTTGACAAACATGGCAGTTAAAGGATCCAAGGCAACATAGTACATAGCCAACAAGGGATCATCATCTATGGTATAAGGGGCTACCAGCCTAGAATAGGCCTTTTGAAATCTATCGTTGAAATTATCAATCAGCTCTCCCTCACCACATTTTATAGCAGCCAATTTATGATACAAAGCACAAGGGTCAATGGGTCCCCTAAATCTTGAAAGAAATGCTTCTTCCATAAGTGTCCAGGAAGAAATGTAACCGTTGGGTAAGTTTACATACCAGCTAGAGGCTTGTTCATTAAAGGTATAGGGAAACAATCTACACACCACATCCTCGTGCTCTAACCTAGCTCTAAAACATGCTTCCTTAAATATTTTAATATGATCTTCTGGGTCCTGATGCAACTGGTATTTGGGACATATCTTTTCTAGATTTTTGGGCATCTCATGATAATCATTGAAGAGTATGGGAGAATTGACATCAAAATAAGCCATTGCAGGTGTTTGAGCTTGACCTGAACTTGTAGGAATACCTGGATTGATTGGTGGATTAGGATTCACAGGAGGATTAAGACCTCCAGGAGTGCCTGAACCAAGATTTAAAGATCTAAACAGTGATCTGTCAGGACTCACAATACTACGGATGTTAAAAGGTGACCCAGGTGGTGTTCCAGATGAACTTCCAGCTTGCGATATATTTGGATTCCAAATTAAAGGGTTTCTACCTCGCCTAATATCAGGTAGTTGCACAAATATATCCCCTGAACTGGATCTAGACCTGGTCACTCCATTACTGTTATTAGCCAGTTTGAAATAAACCCTAACTCAGGAAGGCCCTCCTTTTAGCGCCAGAAAACTGTTGGTGATTGTTTTGATGCAATCATAACAGTAAGTTAAAATTCACATATAATGAACTGAAACTATACTTGAAAGATAAGAAGGAATCATTTAAGATTCAACTAATCCCAAGTCTACAATGGTTTGGTTGGTCAAGTTCAGTTGGTCAATGTGAAGCTGTAATGTTCAAGGGGCCTTACGTAGTTTAGAGTTTCTTTGTGGTTTACTAGACTAAGACTATGCAAAAGATCATGAGATATGTCTATACTTTTCATTCCTTTTGCATAAAAGTGTTATTGTGCTACAAGTCTTAGATGGTTTTCTTGAATTATTACAGCTTTCTCCTTCATACATTTATGAAAACTATCTACTTTTAACTCTGTTATGCATACTTCTTCAAATTTGAGACAACTTCCTTTCAATTTCTACGTTTTCAGCTAAATATTCAAATGGGTTGGGAAAAGTTAGAAAGATCTAATCTACTCCTCATTTACTCTACTGAAGGATCTAATTGTTCTGTTATGCACTATGTAAATACCACAATAATTTGATCAAATCCATAGTAAAAAACCTTAAATGCAAGTTCTGAGCATTTTCACAAACATACATTTAAAATTGCAAGCTCTCAAAGAAAATATTTCAAAACACAAAGAAGAGTAGGAGAACACTCAGAAGATAGATGCAGAACTCCAGATTCTATTGTATTAGAAACAAATAGTCATACATGATTTATACTGTAGGAATGACTCTTAGTTTCATTGATCAAACTACAGAGAACTTACAAGCTTTACAGATACAGTAAGGAAGCCAGACATTCCATGCACACCTTACTGCAGACAAACAGGCGACCTCCTTCTTCTACTTCTAAACTATGCCTAGAAAGACTCTACAATTCTGGCAAAATACTAAAATCCCTGTGTAGCTTCTGTGTTTTCCTAAAATCCCTATTGTAAAGTATTACAGTACAGAGAGGCACAATATAAAGACTTTCTGATTGTCCTCACTACAGCAAAAAATTAACTAAACCCCTGGTTACAACAATAAATACAGATGAACCAGTTCTTCAAAATGTCTTTGAGTAGTGTCAAATCTGGGCGAAATATTGCCCCTTCTGAGAAGCTTTAACAGCTCAACAATAACTTTTGTTTGTTTGTTGTAGTAATACCTTCAGCTACAATTTTGTCCTTCGTTTGGTTGGCCTTGACTTCTTCGCACTTCATCTTTATCTTCCTGCTCCTGAGATTGGATTTCCTTCCTCCATGATGTCACTGTGTTGAATTTCCAGCTGCTTCCTCAACCGCAAGCCTGCAAGACAAGACAAGCAATAAGTATCATATTTATCGAATAAACAGCAAGAAACTTAAAATATCTGTTTAAATCAGGGTGACTGCAAAAAATGTGGAAATCTAGCTCAAAAACCCTCAAAAATGCATTCATAATGTATACAGATTGCCCAAAACCTAACGGGTCAACCATCACTGACTAGAAAAATGCCACGGGTGCCAAAAAATGTGTTTTAAAATTCCCACTGCTTCGTTTCCCGCCCATCAGCGTGAGAATCGCCATCGGCACATCCAAAAATTGATTGACCGATATTCGTTATTTGGCCGATGGACTTTGTTTCGTTATTTCCTCCTTATTTCTTTCCATCGGCGTAAGTCCATACTATCAGCGAGCCTCAAAATTCCTTCACTGATCACTCTCTTTTCAACGACGCCTCTTCGTTGCTCTCCATCGGCGAGCCCAAAATTTCCTTCACCGACCATGTTGACTATGCCAATACCCTTGTATCGGCAAGAGATCCCTTTATGGGCAAGGACATGAACTCCCCGGATGATGCCTTTCATTATAC
The DNA here is from genome assembly GCA_027924645.1 of Cunninghamia lanceolata. NCBI lineage: Eukaryota > Viridiplantae > Streptophyta > Pinopsida > Cupressales > Cupressaceae > Cunninghamia > Cunninghamia lanceolata. The sequence continues at coordinate 13,693,777 of BSBN01000112.1, read as the reverse complement.
CGATACCTTATATCAGTGAGAGTTTCACCAATATCCATTTGTTTTTTTTTTTTCGGCTAAGTCCCCTTTCCTTTTATCGGCATGAGATTCGCCATCGGCAAACTCCAAATCTTCTCTGCCGATCACAATACCTTGGCCGATGGCCTCTTTTTGTTTCGTTTATCCTTTATCGGCGTGAGCTATGCTGATATAGTCTTTCGGCCTATATTTCCTCTTTATCGGCAAGAGACTATACCATCGGCGGGCTCTAAACTTCTTCCGCCGATGCCTTTTGTTTCATCGATGCTCTTTGCTTTGTTCCATCGCCCTGACTTTGCCCATCGGCAAAGGTCCAAACGCTCGCACTAATCGTCCTTATCATACCGATAGCCTCCCTATCAGAATGAGATCCTCCATCGGCATGATCCAAAAAACATACGCCGATCTATATTGCTTAGTCGATGACCCCTCTCTTCGGTTTCCATTGGCAAGAGTTTCTTCTATCGGCAAGGGCCAAAACATACTGGCTGATGGTGATAGTTATACCAATGGCAAAAGGCCATCGGGGAGATCGTAGTCTTTGGCGAGAGAAAATCAAACTCTGCCGACTTAAAATGTTACGCCGATACCTCACATTGGCCACAGTCTCACCGAAGCCCTTCGAACTATTGAACCATTGAACCAAAGAAAAGGTTCAAAATGGTGGTTCAACGATGGTATAAAAAATAACAGCCCATGACCCAGAACCGCTAAGTATGAATTTTTTTGAAATTTAAAACGAATGCCAACAAGAAAAAAGGCAAACAACTGACTGTTCATCATGCAAAACCTGATAGTACATTTTACCTAAATGATCATAACTTGCAAAATATGATGAATTTTAAGATGGTTCAAAAAGCAACCCTAGCTCATTTTTCACAAGGAATCCAACCATATTATGCAGTGATACTGAAAATGCTATTTTCTATATTTTTAACAAGGTTTACAAATCTGACTCTCCTTTTCCCTTTACCACCAGACCGAACAAACACAAGCAGAAACAAAAAAGCAAAGCAACAGCAGGGGTCCTCATTTTGCTAAGGGGCAAAATGGGGCATGTTGTGAACATCACAACGGTATCCTTTGTCAACTTTTTAACATCACTGTAGTAGCACATGTATTATGGGGGGTCTCATAGACCTTCTATCATTTTCTCTTCTAAGGGGGAATCTTTTGGGTGGCTTTCTAAGCCTTTATTTCTTCTCTCTTTTGGAGGATAGTTTTTTCCCATAGGATTTTCTATCTTTCTCCACTTTTTGAGAGATACATTTGTACATGGGTACCTCATTAGGCTCATAGATGGGACCCATATTTCATAAACTCACCTAAGCTATGCTTAAGGGGGGTATTGGTGTATAAACAATTATCCTAAGTCGTTTATACTAACTTAATCATAGTTAGGTGAATTCCACACATGCTCTTTGACTATGTCAAAGTGGTTATTCATTTAGGAGACGTGTCAACTCAATGGAGACCTCACGCTATTGTTATGGATGGTTACTAGCCACCTATCCCTATATTGTGGAGAATCGGGTATCCAATTTCTCCTATTTATACTTCATCTATTTGTGAATACAAAGGGTCGATTCATAGCAAATTCATGTGCTCTTTGTTTATTCAATTGATCTTGTTTGCTACAAATGCCTTGACTCTTAGTCCCTTCTCTGTTTTCATTGTTCACTGTTGTTTGGAACATTGAGTTTTTTAGATGTTCTTGTATGATGTAATTCCCTTATTTTTTCTATGGTGATGTTATTAGAAGCCAAGATTAATAAAATGAGTGCAGATATAAAAATGTAGTGAAATCAATTAGAAATTTCAATGCATAAACAATGTCTTAGTTGAGTACATATAGGTGTAAAGAGGTAATTAGTTAGATGAGTAAAAGGCTCCTACAACTAGCATGAGTGGCTAGTTTAGTGGGAGACTTGATGACCCCTCAACTAACCACTTAACAACCTTAACCACCTAGAAACCTTGACATATGTCAAGATTGTGTAAGGGCACACCTAAGTAGGCTTATGCCTAAGTGTATAATATATATGAAATATATATACACTAACACTCCCCTTTAAGCATAGCTTAGGTGTGTACAATTGAAATGGGTCCTGATTACAAGGCCTGGTGAGGAACCCATGTACAATGCAATCTCTCATAAATGGACAAAAGTAGAAATCCCTCTGGGAAAAAGTTACCCTCCAAAAGAGAGAAAAGAGCATGAATCTGGAAGTTGTTTGTGTACCTCTATGTTGATTCTGAGTTGTAACTTAAATGACTCCATAGAAGCTAGTATCATGAGGATTCGGGAACATTATCCAAATTTGAGATGTGATCTGATGCAAGATTCAGGTTCATTTACCATAGGCTCTCAATGTGAGATGTCAACCGATGTGAATTCATTGCAAGATTATAGATCATTTACCATAGGCTCTCAATTTGAAAAGTGTTTGAAGGATCAATTTGATCCACCTGTTTCTTAATCTCACCTTCTTTTAGTTGCAACCTCATTGAGTTAAATTATGTGATAGAATCATCTATAGTATTAGAGTCTCATGGACTTATACTTATGAGGTCTTAGCTCATGACTTATTTGTTAATTAACCTTCTCATTGGGTGTTTTCAAAGTCCCAATATGAACTAAAGTACTTGGAGTTAGACTTGGTCACACATATTAAACTATCTAGATGAGACATTTTTATAGACTTAGAAGTATAGAAAGAAAAGACTCAATAATTCCCCCTTGAATTTGTGGCACTTTATAATTGTAGTGCTATAGGTCTATGTATGTAGATATAATTGAGCCCTAAAACTTAGCCTTTTTACAAAAAATTGTAATTTAAACACTAACAATTTTAAAAAGATTCATAAATTTGCCCTCAAAATTTGTATTTTATTTCCCTAGTGCTAGTAGCATATTGTGAAATGCCTATTCTAAAACTAACAAAGCGTACTTTTAAATTATTTTGAAAAGAAAATGCCTATTATGTTTAAAAAGTTGAAAGCATTAACTTTTAAATGTATTTTTTATTTTGCCTTGTGAAATTTTCAAAAAAACATAATGCGTTGCAAATGAAAAAAAATTATGGCAAAATCGAATCAAACAGAGATGAAAAAAGGGGCACCTAGTTTCCATAGAGATTTTTTGTTAAAAACATCCAAAAATAGGGGTGAACGGGGGTTTGAATGCCCCTTTTTTAAAGTGGAAAGTGAGCAAGAGCAGGGCATTTAATGCCTTAGGCCATTACTGTTGTTTCTTTTGTTGACTACGTAGGTGTGGGTGCCTTCTCAAATCAATGTGAGGATCTTTCCTCTACTCACCCTCACTTGTTATGGCATCTCTTCACCTAGGCACTAGAGTTTGTTGTGGTTTGTAAACACCAGGCAGCACAGGAACATGATGTCAGGCATTAGGCAAGATGAGAATAGATTTCTATCACGACTTTCACAATGGTTGGATCATTGTAGCTCTGATACCATATTAGAAGCCAAGATCAATAAGATGAGTGCTGATGTAAAAAATGGAGTGAAAACAATTATAAATTGCAATGCATAAACAATGTATTAGTCAAGTACATATAGGTGTAGATAGGTAGTTAGTTAGTTGAGTGAAAGACTCCTACAAACTAGCATGAGTGGCTAATTTAGTGAGACTTGATGACCCCTCAACTAACTGCCTAGCAACCTTAACATGTGTCAAGATTGTGTAAGGGCAAATAGGGGTTTGAATGCCCCTTTTTTGTGAGCAGAAACTGAACAAGAGAAGGGTGTTTAATGCCTCAGGCCATTGCTAGTGATTCCTTTGTTGACTACATAGGTGCGTGTCCCTTCTTAACTCAATGTGTGGATCTTTCCTCAGCTCACCCTCGCCTGTTATGGTATCTCTTCACCTAGGCACTACAGTTTGTGGTCTTTTGCAAATACCAAGTAGTGCAAGAACATGACATTTGGCATTGGGCAAGGGGAGAATAGATTTCTATGATGACTTTCTCAATGGTTGGATCACTGTAGCTTTAATACCATATTAGAATCCAAAATCAATAAGATGAGTGTTGATATCAAAAATGGAGTGAAATAAATTAGATATTTCAATGTATAAACAATATGTTAGTTGAGTACATATAGGTATAGATAGGTAGTTAGTTAGTTGAGTGAAAAACTCCTACAAACTAGCATGAGTGACTAGTTTAGTGAGAGACTTGATGACCCCTCAACTAACTGCCTAACAACCTTAACTACCCAGCAACCTTGACATGTGTCAAGATTGTGTAAGGGCACACCTAAGTAGGCTTATGCCTAAGTGTATAGCATATATGAAATATATATACACTAACAGATGTTAATAAAATATATAGAAGTAATTATGGTTTAACGTGAATTAAATGACAATGTATACAGATGGTTCAAATTTACAATATTAAATAACATTCATCACATGGAAAAGATAAATGAGTTCAATGGCAATGTATAACAATGTATAAAAAGGGTAAAGATAAATGGATGTGTTAGGTCAATTAAAAAATTTAGGTTTTAATGTTATCATGATTCACTCTAAAAAATCCCCAAGTTAAAACACTATAGTTTGTGTTGTCTAAGGGGTTTAGGGTTTATCCTTCTAATTGATCATTAACCTCTGTAGCTAGTTTCCCTAGCTTAAGTCATCCTTTTCTCCCCTTGGTTCTCATCAAGTTACCAACCCCTTCTTTCTAAGTTACTAGCCCTAAGAGCCTTTAATTTATTCACCAAACTAATACATTGATGTTTATTTTTTAATTTGAGTATTTTATAAACAATGTTTGCTCACTTCCTGGGCCACTGACAAAATGTTGTTTTCTAATTTTGTCATGAGTGTTGCATCCTCCATTTAAGCCTACTTTTCTAAAGCTATGATGGTGCATGAAGACACCACATGTCCCTTGTGGGTCCTTGTTTTTAGTCACCCCAATATATTTTAATATTATTTTGATATATGTTTATTAGGTGTATCCCATCTGGGCCTCCTGACATGTGGCGGTAATCTATTGTCTTTTCATGAGGATTTGCCTCATCACACCCTTACTTTAAGCTGAAAACTTAAAGTTACAATAGTGTGATAAGGCGCCATGTGTCCCTTTGGCCATAGTACGAATTCCATGGTCCTGCCAAAGGTACTTTTTTGACATGTGGTATTTTATCATTTACTATGAATATTTTGATGATAGAATCAAGGGTGGTTGCATTCGATGATGCTATGTGTTAAGATCTTGTTTTGTCATGAATAGTATTATTAATTTATTGGAAGAGAGAATAAATATAACATGAATATTTGTTTCAAAGAAAATCATATATGTTCCTTATCAATTATGAATTTTATAATTGGAAACATAATATTTGAGTTGTTTTGGATCAACACTAGAATTAAATACATCTAAGAAAAAAACATATTTATAGATAAATATGCTAACCAAATTACACTAATTTAAATCGTGACTATAACCCTAACTATACATGGAATCGTAACCATAAGTATAACCATAATTTGGTACATAAATAAAACATTAAATGTAATGAGATTTCTAAAGTATAAATATAACCATAACCTTAATTAGATTAAAACCCTATTCTAATAAAAATCAGACGGTGGTCCTTGAATCAATGATCATCGTATTCCAAGGTGATATCAAAACCTAAAATGAAGGACCAACACTTTGAAGCTTTGTGGTGCATTGGACCATTAGATCTTAATTAGTTGAGAAACTTAAAACACCACCATCGATCTTACTACCTTTGAATGGTCAAGTTTAATTTTATCGCATCATCATAGGCTCGACACTTGTCTCTATTTGGAAGCATGCACGATGTGCTCATGATTGGATCACTCTTGGTATAACAAGTTAAAACATTGTCATTGATTGTACTATTATTATTATATGAGTCATCAAAGTGGGCACAACTTCATATAAAGGGAGCTTTAAACTTTAGTGTGACGTTTCACCATTTGATGAATGTGTCAATGGATGGTTGTTGTTGAATTACGAAATGAAATGTCGATAGCACTAGACTTGCAAACTCAAAACTCTAGAATCAACCAAGAGCTGTTAGATTTACAATAGTTGAAAAATTATTATATATATAATAATAATTATAATATGATATATATAATATAATTATTATTACATATTATATTATATGTCTGATTGAATAGGTTAAGATCAATGGTGATGTTTTAATTTTGTTGACTGAAGGAGGTCCAACGGTGTATCGTATCTTGTAGCCTCAAAGAGTTTTATGTTAGGGAAATCATGTGATGGAGTCTTGACATGCGATATCTGTTAATCTAAAGCCTTGAGTTGATCAACAATCAACATTCAAAGGAAGTGACCATTCGCGAGCACTGACAAGCGAGTACTGTGTTTTGTACTGGTAGTAGCACTAGTACATTTGAACAATTAATGAGAAGCCGATAAAGGATTAAATTGGATTTTTTTCTGCAAGTGAAGATCATTCTACATTTTTGAGAGAAGAGATCATATTTTCGAGACTAAGAGAAGAGCTCGTGATGCTGATGCAAGTAGCAATAGTGCACCTAGTAAATTCAATGCTCCATTTTCAACCTACAATTTGATGTGGCCTAGGTATGTACTATTTAACAAGTTTCCCTCTCTATAATGTTATGAGTTCCTAAGGTTTTTAAGACTAGGAGTGTTAGCGTGTATCCTACTATTGATTAATTGACATAAACCTATTTGGTGACCAGTTAAACACTAGTTTTGTGTGAATTTCCCTCCTGCCTACAAACAAGTGTCATAGATCATCTTGTGGTAGGAAAATTAAGAAAGATTTGTCACAAGACATCATTAATCAGCTATAGGGTTCATCCAAAAAATATAAGGATGCCCAAGGCATAGGGGAATTGACTGAAAGTATTTATGATTTCCATGGATACATCAAGGATGCAATTTTTCCAATAGTGGGTGGGAATTGTTTGAATTTTGTTATTACCATTTCTCCCAGGATAAGCCTATTTCAAAAATTTGGTGGTTGGATTTAGGCAAGCTAGTTGTCCCCAATGTTTTTGTCAATGTTGACCTAGTCCAAGAGGTATGTAGAAATTATGACCCCAACACTCAAATCCTATCAAACCATGAGGGGAAAAACTATTTTTCTTGTGCAAAGCATTGATTGCAAAGGTATTTAATCTAGATCCCTTGGCAAATTATGAAATTAAGTTTGAAGAATTAAAGAAATAATACGACAAAAATAGGTAGAGGAACATGACATATATCTTCTACCACTTCACAAGCCAAGGAGCTTGGGGAAACATGTGAAGCTTGGTGACCTTGAGATAAAACCTTATAGAGCTAACAAGTTTGTGGATTATTTTGTAAAGACATTCTATGGCCTATGTCAGGAGTTTGGGTTGGATTTTAGCCCTCTAATACCAAGTCCCCTATTAGTAATGATTGTGGACATCCAAGATAAATTTTAGAATAGGAAGTTTGACCATGTGACCTATTTGGCTAAGAAAATTCATAAGGATTTAGTGGCATACAGACAATCCAGTGAAGCCCCTATCATGCCACATGTTGCTGCATTGTGGTAGGAAGCATTGGAATAGAGAATTAGAAATTTAATGTTAGATAAAGGATAATGATCCCATGCCTATTCAAAGAAGAGTTCATCTATGAGACTCTTATTGTAACAATGCAAATTATTTCATTTTTGAAGAACATTTTGTGAAAAGGGTTCTAGGATTGATAGGGTATGAGAAGTCAAGACTATCAAAGGAAATCATGGATTTCCTAAGGCCACTTGAGATAAGGCTTGATGGTATTATTGATCACAACTAGGTTGATTGGTTTTTATATCAAAAAGAGAGTTTGATCAGGGTATATGGAGAAAATGTTAAGCCTAGACTCTTATTGTAACAATGCAAATTATTTCATTTTTGAAGAACATTCTGTGAAAAGGGTCCTGGGATTGATAGGGTATGAGAAGTCAAGACTATCAAAGGAAATCATGGATTTCCTAAGACCACTTGACATAAGGCTTGATGGTATTATTTATCACAACTGGGGTGATTGGTTTTTATATCCAAAAGAGACTTTGACCAGGGTATATAGAGAAAATGTTAAGCCTTAGGGTATATGGGATTTATAGGGTATGAGAAGTCAAGACTATCCAAGGAAATCATGGATTTCCTAAGGCCACTTGAGACAAGGCCTAATGGTATTATTGATCCCAACTAGGGTGATTAGTTTTTATATCCAAGAGAGACTTTGATCAGGGTATATAGAGAAAATGTTAAGCCTCATGTCTTGCCCAAGAAAGTGCTTAAAAGAATTGCATTTCTAGAAACTATATGGCAAATGAATGAGTCAAACAAAACTCATATGAGGTTGAGTAAGAAGAAATATTTCCTTCTTGCAAAGATTGCATTTCTTGGTTTTGTGGATACTTCTAAGGAAGGCTTAGATGTATGTTTGGCAAAGTTGTAGGAATATAGATTGAAACTTGTTGACTAAAGGAATTATGACCCTGAGCATCTCATTGATAGAACAAGGAAGGAAAGGCAGAGGTTAGGGTTTGAACATTCTTTCTATGATAAAGAAGATTTGATCAGAAGTTGTATTTTTGATAATGAAGTGAAGTAGAGAAGAGAGGATTGGATTTAAACAAAAACAACGCCTCTTATTACACTAAAAGTGCCTTTCTTATTTGGAAGGGAGCTTAATGTAGCTATGTCTTCTTCATATAGGCCGAACCTTTGCCTTAGACTAGCCATAGCATATCTGAAATAGGCTTGTTATGTGCTGGGCACCATCATTCATATGAACCTTTGCTTCGCCTTTGTTTATGATTTCTGCTACATGATGCCTTCTCATACTGATAGAAATGGCACAGGCTTTCTATGCTGCCATCAACATGGATGCTATGTGACCTGCAACATTACCTATTGGCCAAACTTCATTAAACTTGGGTCACTCCTTTATTAGAGGTGGCAGCTTACTTATGAGGACTCTTTTAGTATGTAGCCATTTATTTCATTGGTCATGTCCCCATTGTATGTTGTATCGTCATCGTACTTGCTGGGTCTCATCTTTGAATGCTAGTATACCTCCTATCTTCAGTGCCTTCACCTTTAGTTCTACACCTTGAAAACATAGGCCATTCCCTTGCATCTTCCTAGAGGTTGATCATTATGCATTGTGATTACATTGATTCTTCACTTGCAGTGGCTCAAACGCTTCAGTTTGAGTATACACCTTTTCCCAAATGCTACATCCTCAATGTAGAGGCCAAGCACCATTCCTTTTCAGAGGTCATAATTTTGTGACTGTTTCACTTCTACATATATTAAAAGTTTATGGCTTGTTTTGAATGCTGATCCTCAATATGGCTTATTGTTGTGCCAATTTTATCTCTGTTGAGCAATTGATAAGCTGCCATCCTACATATGAATGCCATTATACATTATGCTTTTAGTTTCTCATCTTCATGGCTATGCTTTATATATTGTGCTATGATGATTTTCAATGAGAGAACCATATAGCTCTTACATTTGCCTGGTCCCTTTAAATAAGGTTGATACTTAGATTCTTAGTGACCACAACTACTATTTGGCAATGTGCCTTCTTTTCATAGGTCATCTCCTCTAGGCTGAGATTTTTCATGTTCATTGGTAGTACCACTATTTAGTTATGGCAAGCTTTGCATTTTGAATCTTAGTGGCTACATGCTTTCTATAAGTATTACCCTTTATTCTTGTGTCATGATTTATGACTTGTTGTGCTATGATAAAAGGTTGCATGCCTTATTTCCTTCATATGAAGGCTAATCCTCTTTTCTGAGAGCATCCTTTTGGTATGCATCATGCTTCTTAAATGAATCTTCATCTGAACCTTCATTGAATCCCAACTAAATCTCCATTGCTAAGTCTGATATGAAACTCGCTAATACTAAAAATTTTGAAATGGTGTGAAAAAGTGCACAATAGTTCCTTGCAACTAGCTGGGTAATTGGACCTACCCACTTGAATCTAGAATCTATGGCTTTGTAGAACAGAGGCCTATTTAGTGGGTAGAGAGTTACATTACTCTAAAACTAAAACATTCATGAAACTGAAGACATATCTGAATCTTAAGAGGCATGAAGCTAAAATTGAAACACTGTTGATATGAACAAAGCTATAACTCAAACTAACTAGTCACTAACTACTGATTCTAAGACATAACTGAACCATAAAAATGACTTTGCATCTCTGAATTGTAGCTGAGACTTATTGAAAGCAAACCTACTGAAACTAAAAACTAATGCTAATGTTGTAGCTTATTTTGAACCTCTAATTCTAACTTACTGACATATTAGACACATGGGGATATGTCCATTAATCGGGATGGCAAAGTAACTTCCATGCCTTATAATGTTGCGTGACTAAATCCACAATGAATTAAGAATGGACCAGATGAAATGCATAAAAAAGTATAACAAGATTTTTTACCTTTTCATCTCTCTGCATTCCATAGGTTTGTCTTTGGTATGAAAACATCAGTTAGGTTGATCAACTTGATGTTCTTGCTTCAGTGGAGGGTGGGAAGGGAACATCAACTATTGGAGTTCATACCTTTGCTTGCATTTGGAGACTTCTGTTGTCAAGGCTCCATTAGTAACCTCTCTTGCTGGCTCTTGAACTGAATAATGACCCATGATAGCATCAAAAGTAGGTGTATAGATGGTGGAGCTGCCCATAACAACCTTGAATCTAATTGGGATTCCTTGCTACAAGAAGAATAGTTTATGATGTGGTAACTATGTATGTGATTCTTTAAGCAACTCTGCATCATTCCATCTATCTTTTGAGACCATCTTATCATAAATCTTTCCTTGCTTCGGTGGGTCTTCATAAAAAAGAAGACAAGAACCATTTTCAAGAATAGAAAAAAAATCAACTCTTGTATCTACCTCTTCATAATATGCTACAAGAGGCCTTACAAATTAACCTTGCACCTGCTTAATGGTAAGATCATCATCTTCCAATAGCTGATAGTCTTGTTGAAAAAGTGAGAACAAATCTTCATTGTACTCTTCCTGTTGTCTAGGCATCTCTATGATATCTATCTCAAGACATGAAAACTCATTACAAAAATAAAAATAGTCATTCTTGATAGGCTCTGCAGAAATCTCGCTTGCAACCTCTTCCTCAAGATAGGGTATAGACTATGAATTATCATTTACCCAGTACTTTTCAGCTTCAAATCCCATCTCGAAGTACTTTTTAGCTTCTAGAAGTGTCACCTCATAAGCATCATTTGAGTCTTCTTCATTACTTGACTGAGTTTCTTAATGAAACCATGCCCCATAAGCCTGATACTGATAACCAGGACACACTAAATAGACAGGAGTCACTTCTCTTCTTGTATCTTGACCTTTGAAACCTGATTCCTCCTTAATATCAAAATGGAAAAGAACGTGATCTGTGATCTCTATGGGATGATTTGTAGATACAGAGGCTTGTAATGTATAATTCTCAAGACAATTGGGCATTCTTTGACCATACTCATATTACTGTTCATAAGGATTTTGGGGTATGAAATATGGATCAGCATTATAAATGCTTTGACATTTTAACTCATCCATCTCATGGGAGAGAGTTTTTATGAGTTTTTTACCTCCATCATCTCTTCATGATTTGGCAAATTAGCAGGTAGGGTGGGTGGATTAGCATAGGTATACATTTGACGGCAAGAAAGAACTTGAGATAGGTTATTTGCATGAGGCATTAGAGGTGTTAAAGGAAGCGGAGATAATTTTCCAGCCTCTATGAGGATATTTTCAGCCCTATTGGAAAGACCATATGACTGAGGAAGAGTATGACCTCCTAGGGATTGTATCATCACAGAGATCTCAGTGTCTAAAGCCTTTAAATAATAAAGAAATACAAAGACTGGAGGAGGCTTGATATCAATAGAGAATTTTTTCCATACCTTGTCAAATCTTGAATTGAAATCATGTATGGGCTCCATTGGATGCCTCTTGATGGTGATAAGATTTTGGGTAAGGGTGCTAACATCTGTCCTCTCTCTGAACTAATTGTAGATGAGCCCACCAAAATGATCACATTGAGTAATTGAACCGGGCTGCAAACTTTTGTACCATTCTTCTACTTTGCCTTTGAGGGAAGATGCCAACCATAAGAGAGCATGACTCTCAATTGTAACATTGTGGATGGAGCATAAACTTGCAACATATTGAATGTGATCTATAGGAGAAACTGATCCATCTCCAAGAAAGTGAGGCAGTGCCTTCCATGCTGCGTTAGGAACTTGACCCTGCTGCTAAAGAACAAGAAGACTTGAATCCCAAGACACAAAGGGCAGATCCCTTGTAGGCATGTGTAGATGTACATAGATACCAGGGGCTGCCATGGTCTCTAGGAGCAAAGATCCAAGAAAGAACCTTCAGTAGAGTCACCAGATGGAAGATTCATGCTCCTATGAGAAGATATTTCTATGATTTTCCATCAAAACCACAAAATACAGGGCAAAGATTCAATGAAAACAAAAACCCAAGTCTTTGAATCTAGGACCACTGGGCGTACCAAAAACTGTTGATGCATAAATTTGTGGGTCTAATCCAACAATCAACATGGGAAACTCTAAAATGTGGTATTGCTTCTCAGAGTGACCTCTACATTTTAGGGAAGCTTGCTCTTCTATTTTTCAGTGGGAGGTTTGGGAAACAGGTTAGAAGGAAAAAACAAAGATTACAGATACAATGAAATAAATCTAAATTTATGGAGATGCACCAGATTAAAATAACTACCCAGTTGCAAGTCAAACCTTGAAAGACTAACTAAAATCAAAGAGCAAAATGCATGATTAACACCCAGTTTGATAAACATATTTGATAGAGGCAAAGAAACAAAGAATTAAAGAAATGAGAAACATAGATTGACTCAGATATGCACAAAACAATATTTCTCATTATTTGAATGGTAACAAATTACATAGGTTGAAGATCTGCATAAAATAACATATTACATTCTCATTTTAAGCTCCTGCTAAGGAAAAAGAAAACGTCTGCTGCTGGCTCATCAAAATCTCTGTGTGTGAAACTATGAAGAACCCCCTAACTCTGTGTCAAATCTGTCTTTATAGCCAAGAAAAATAAAAAATGTTTGTGATCTCTAAAAAATCTTTCTCAACTACCCCCACAAAATCTGCCACAAAATATGGCACTAATAGCATCCGATAACTGCAACTGAAACTTGTAACATAAACTAGGTGTTCTATTTCTACCATGGATGGAAAATATCTTTGGCATGCATGAGAAAATCTTACTGCTGTCTCCATCTTCATTTCCATGGTTTTCCATAAAAATAACATGGCTGCAATTTTTTTTAGGTTTTCTCTTCTTCCCTTGTGGTGAAAAATAAATAAAGTGGCTGCATATTATTTTAGGGTTGCGTCATTTTATATCTCCTGTAAAAGGCATAGAGTTTGTTTAGGAGGAAATTGGATTTGTTAATGTTCTAATGTTTAGATGCTTAAATCCTCCTTTCCACCTTACATTCAAGGATCTAGGGTCGAGCGACGAGCACTATCATACCCTACGCCACTTGCAGATGTAGAAAAACTTAGATTAGGGAATTAATTATCATTTTTTCCTTCTCCTATGTCCAATTGACCATTAAAACCCTAATTATGCAAATACGATAATAAATTAAAGATTTATAGAAAAAGCTCTTACAAATAGAAGTAAAATAATGAATTACAGAGTACCTATTTTTGGGGTTCTAAAGCGGAACAGTCAAGGACACTAGAACAAGCACCCAAGTCCAAGGTACCTACTTTTTTGAGGAATCTTGACATCCTTCCAACACTGATCAGCCCTGTAACTTCTGTTTCTCGAGATCTATCTATGGAGGACACTGGAGTGAGCATCAAAGTCCTAGAAGTGCTCCTTTGTCTAACTTTTCTTCAGATCCTAAATCCTGGATGCCTGCCAATCCTTCCTGTAACTCCACTTTTTTTTTGGATGTGACACATGTAACCTTCAATCACAAGACTTGGTTTGGGGGTTGTGGTGTTTAGAGGTTTGCCTCAGTCAAACCCTGGAGGACACTTAAATCTCCAAACACCGTTGTCAGATAAAGAGGGCATGCCTTTGTGAGGCAGAGGCAAAAAGCCAAACAAATCAATGATTAAAACACAATATTATGTCACCTTGTAGTGAATCTCTCATGGAGGAAGATGTTCTTCATGCCATGAGAAGATTGATGCTTAAATATGCAAATATCAACACACAAAACACACAAGTCTACTCTTGCAGCACAATAGAAGCCTTGAATCACCTTGAGAACACTTAAACATCACCTTCGCTATCTAATTGGAATCTAGTTTACAAATGAATTCCTAAGCTTGCTTATATATGCAACTACAAGCACTCCTACCAAGAAATTAAAATTCAAACTTTACTATTTCAGAAAAATAACCAAATAACGGTCATCAACTGACACCTAAAAATTAGGGCTGCCCCAAAATAGGACAGGACTAGGGTGTGGGTGCCCAAGTCCTTCCCCCTATTTTAGGCAGGGTACAACTCAAGGGGTCCACCTAAGTCCAATTTTCCATGGAAGCTAGGTCTCATTCCATCGGTATGCCAAAATATGAACTAAAATGTCCTAAATGCACTCTAAAGACCCAGGAGCTAAACCTTATGAGGGAAAAGCCCTCAAAGGTACATTTTCTAATGTTACATTTATCCCTCACTTTAATGTATGTATAAATGCAAGGCCAATACATGCATTAAAGTAAGGTCACAAACACAACAAACACACCAAGCATGGAGAAGATATGTCAATCCCATAGAAAATAGTAACAGGCATGCAAAACACAGAGAAGACAGTTAGAGTCACATAGAACACGGAGTAGACAGTCAATGCATAGAAGACACATTAATACATGTAAGATAGAAATGATATCTTTTCTTTTTTTTTTCTCATATATATGAAATGCAAATGCAAGTACTAGAAAGTAATTAAACCTCCCAAAATGCAGGAAGCACTACTCGAAGGCACTAGTCTCTACATATGGGGAAACACACACACAATACATGTAAAACCTCCCAAAATGCTTGAAGCACTACTCAAAGGCGTTGGTCTCTACATATGGGGCAACAAACATGCCACACAAAATAAGCATGCCAAAACACACACACTTGAAGACATGGAGAAAACACGGTAGACAAGCGATGGAGTGTACCTATTTCTAGTTCCAATAACATCTCAGGCACATTATAGGCACGCACCGATGATTGCACTTCACCACAAAAATCGCTGAAAACATGCTTAAGGGTTGAGTTAGTCACAGAACCACTCCTCGTCTCTGCAGAGGACTTTTGAAAATGATAGGATGATGCAAACTGCTCTGAGAAATACACCATCCCCGCCTTTGCAGAGGGCTTAAGAAAAAGGATATATGCGATATCGCACCTCCAGAGAGGGCTTACATGATTGATTGATTGATTGCAAACAAACTCAGGATGCACGTTGCACCACTTTGGGGCACAGTTCTCTTCATCTAAGGTCAAACACACTGCTAACATCTATAACAGACAACTTAGCTTATATGCCCCCACCTTAAGGTGGTTGATATCAGTTATCGATATCAAGCATGTTAAGGTAGGAAGAAAACATACAAGGGAACACTGACTTTTGCAAAGCCCATGCCCCTGGAGGTGACATGTGCTTTACGATCGCCAAATGTTCCCACAAACACATCCCTGCAAGAAACATGTTAGTGTCTACAACATCATGATAATCAACATCAATGCATATGATTAACAACACAAAGAGCCAAGGTTATACAACAAATTTGGAGTTCGAGGATAACCAGGGGCTATATCACGAAGCTCTCTAAATCGACTACCACCAAGGCCAGATTAAAAGGCAAACAAAGGTGCATGGAGAAGCAGTATTGTTAAGGTTTGTAAATGTGATAGAAACATCATGAAATTCACTACGTGGAAACCACGAGTGCCTCCACCAGCCAAGCATCAGATAAGATATACAACTCCATCATCATATTAGGAATTGAGTCCATTTTTTGATTGCTCTCGAAAGGGACGCTAGGTCCACATCAGTATAAATATTTGTCGTCATCCGCCCGCTAGATGGAAACACTAGAGGAAGGGAAATAATAAATAAGAGAGGAGAAACAAGTCTCTTAGGGACAATCACATAGAAGGGTGCCCCCAGGTCACCAACCACAATGCTATGTCCATAAGACACAACACACAACAATAAAATCAAAGAGAGGCAATATAGAAGAATGATGATACAAATAGAAGAAGGTCACAACAGAGGTGGTCTCCTAGTATCTTGGACCTTATAGGATAATCTGAGGTCATCCCAAGAGGCCTAAACAACATATAACACATCACAGGGGAAACACATCACGAGAGAAATAAAGGGTTTAGAGATACTTACCTGTAAGGTCTTCATATTACATCTTGGAGCTCTTGAAGCTCTTGGAGAGGTATTCAATCATGTTTAATGTAAAATTTGAGTGGTTCTTATGAAAGTCTTGTTTGTTATTATATGATCCTTGTTCCTTAAATTCTTGTTTGAATGAGACTTTTTGGTGCTTATGAGGGGGAGAACTACTACTATTTCTAGCTATTGATTGTCATTTTGCTCTTTTCCTATTTTTAGCAAGTTTTCATTGTTGAATCTTTCTAGGACAGTAACAGGAATCATCCTGATCCATCTTACTCATTTGTATCAGTTGTTTTTTCTTTTCAGATGTATTTTGATTATCTCCTGATCCATACAGGGATAACGGGGGAGAAACCTCAGCATAAATTCCATTTCTTCAAGGATGAGATGGATTATCCGCTTGTATCTTATCCACTTCAATCATTTCAACGATAGTATCATAGTCCAAGTATTCATCCTCGTCTACTTCTACTAAATCTTGTTCCACCATATTGTTTTTGGTATGTTTAGGAAAAGAATTAGTGAAGATTTGTAAATTCTGATTTGGCAGAGCAACTGACTTATTTCCATTATCATTCACACTTGATACCTAGATGACATTTCAATCAATAAGGTCTTGTATCTCATGTTTAAGATGCATACATCATTTAGTGTCATGTCCTTGCGTTCGACGATAATGAAAAAAGGCATTAGCATTGAAGTAAGGTCCTTGTTTACTAGGATCAACAAGCTTGATCAGGGGAAGCTTCAAAATGTTATTACTCACAGCTTGATTCATGATAGAATGATAGGACTCAGATATCAAAGTAAACTTTTTTTGTTGATACGACGCTTTCTTTGGATTATTTATAGTAGGCACATTTGTGTTTGGTCCATTGATCTTGATGAAACTCCTATTATTGTTTCTCTTAAAATTGTTTTGCGATGATCCACCCAAAGATTGACCAACTTGAGCCGATGAGTTTTGGTTTTCATACTGACTAGACGAAAGTTGATAATCATGAAGAGCGGTACATAAATGTTGAAAGGAGTTGTATTTCATCAAGAGAATCTTATCATGAATATTAGGTTGTAGATTTGTAATGAATATATTTTGAACATCCTCATCTTTCATCTGATACTAAATCTGTGCATGAAGTCCTTGATACTGACCAATGAATTCAGTCAACTTTTCTTTCGGGCCTTGTTTACATTGAAACAAGTCAATGAGAGTGACTCGAGGTCTGATATTTGCTTGAAAATATTGTAAAAATTGATCAATTAACTATGAAAAGAAGTGTATTAAATTTGGAGGCAACGAGCAAAACCATTCTAAACTAGTATCTTTGAGAGATTGCAGGAAAAGTTTTTCTAACAAATCCTCTTCAAAATAAAAATCACTACACATAGTTGTAAATGTTACCACATGAATATTAGGATCACCTTTTCCACCATATTTTTAAAAGTGAGGAGTCTCAAACCTCTCAGACATAGGAGTTCTTAAAATTGCATAGGATAATGGATTATGGGCATGATATGTTGGTAAACTAGGTTGCGAAGAATTTGTCAAATTTGTTACCTTTTTTTGCAAAGTAGTCATGCCCTGTAAAAGTTGGTTTAGGATGGCATCATTGGGAGATGCAGTTTGTTGTGAGGAATTAGAACCAAGGTGAGGAGGTGATTGAGCTTGAGATACAATGGGCCAAAGCTGAGAATATGTTAATGGTAGTTGGCCATAATGATAGGTGGAAGATGGTTGCGAGTATGTAATAGGTGGCTGGAAATGAGTGGAATAGATAGGAGGTTGAGAACAATTATGCATAGAGGAGGTCCCTTTGGGAACGAAATTCTAATAACTAAATCCCACAGCTTTGTAATTAGTGCCATTAGATACTCCAATACTAGTGGTAGCATTACTACAAGCGTTCGCATTAGCTGTTAAGATCGTTGATGTAAAAGTGCATATTCTCATGGTCAGCATAGGTGCCGAAATTTGAGTATGAGATGGTGATAGTGTTATTTATCATTTGCGTACATTCGGTAACTAGAATGATATTGGTTTGTACAATATGTGCTAGACCATGAATTGCATTTACACCATCTTGTCCCTCTTTTATCAATTCTCTTATATTATGAATTGTAGGGACATCTTCCTCAGCTATTCTCTCATTTTCCATGAATGATTGAAATTCAGCTAGCTCTTTATCCATTTTTTCTATTTGCTCATCAGATACATATCTTGTTTCCTCAATAGTGTTATCAACATCATTAAAAGTTTGTTCTTCCATTGTGCTTGGAGGATGTATATTATCTTGCACAATTTGAGTTTCTCCCTTTTTAAAGAAGGTGTCCAAAGTACCAACTTCTTCAAGAGCACTAGATCCCATTAATATTTTACTTCTTCTCAAAGGGATATTTTTTTTAGGATAGCATGTCATAAATCTTATACCAAAGCATACAATGCACAAACTAAGAGAACAAATCCTAGGAGAAGGATATGATTGACAGCCAAAATGCTTAGTTTTTTGTACTCTTTTCAATGCCAATGAATGAAACAAAGGGAAGTGTAAGGATTTAAGTCAAGGGAAGAAAGTTATATGTCTAATATCAGTCCAAAACAATAATATAATCACTCCCAACACAATCTAGATGCAAATATAATATAATACCAAGTCAAAATATAGTGAAAATATGTCAACATAGGCACTTTTTTCACCAAAATTCAATACAAAAGAGCATGACATGGGGTGTTGTGAGGAAAATGATGATGGAAAACATATAATATTAGTAATAAAATCCACTTGGTGCCAAACTACCCAACACAACATGTTTTTAGTGCCACTTAAGGTAAAACCCTAGTAAAAATATAGCAAAATATGTAATTTTCATGGTTTTTCAACTCCAAGACCTAGAAAAAGGGATGTTGTGAGGAATTTTAGGAGGTAAAGAAAATAATATAAATAATATCAGTCACCTCAATCCATAAAATTGATCACAACATGCTTGGAGTGCAAACTAGGTCAAACCCTAGGGCCAAAATAGCTAAAATGTATAGTTTTTCACCGAATTTTCACTACAATAACCTGATAAAAGGGTGTTGTGAATCTTTTTATGAGGGGAAGAAAATTATTATCCTGATAAAAGAAAAATAATTCCAAAATACCTTTCAAAACACACCTATGGTGCAAGTTTACAAAGTCGATAAGGCCAATTTTAGTGAAAATTGTTGTTTTTGAAGCCCTAGGTTTGAGATGTTTGGATAAAATTTTATGTGAATACTTTGAACTCTAATTTATGATGAAATTGACTTATTATCAGATCTGAAAATTATTTTCAAGACTTAACATGCAAAATGCCCATGCAAATTTAATGAAAATGCATCAAAATTGCTAGTTTTTGTTGAAATTTTCTATGTAAAAATGCAAATATTTTAAATCTAAATGCAAATTCACACTAAAATGAAAGACTATAGCCAAATGAAAATTTTAATGAGCCTCTAAAATTAGTAGAAAAATTGGATAAAATATTTTTCCTACGAACCCTAGATTTTGGAATTACTAGGTTATATAAAATTGTCAAAATTTCCATAAAACCCTAGCAATTAAATGATGAAAATGCAAGGCAAATTTATGAATTTTTATATTTTTCTGTAGTTTATATCAGATCTGATGTAAAAATCATGAATTAGGAAAATTTAGGAAGAATTGATGCATTTAGTAAGCCAAACAATACAATTTTTTTATACTTTTCAAAATTTTCAAATTTTTTGAATTTTTTCTCAATGCAATGAAATGAATGACCAAATGAATGAATGAAATCAATCCAAATCTGAAGACAAACACTCAGAAATTTGCAATTTAAGTTAAAAAATATGGGTTCACCAAAATATTTAGGGGGAAATTGGATTTGTTATTGTTCTAATGTTTAGATGCTTAAATCCTCATTTCCACCTTACATTCAAGGATCGAGGGTCGAGTGACGAGCACTATCATACCCTAGGCCACTTGCAGATGTAGAGAAACTTGGATTAGGGAATTAATTATCAAATTTTCTTCTCCTATGTCCAATTGAGCATTAAAACCCTAATTATGCAAATACGACAACAAATTAAGGATTTATGGAAAAAGCTCTTGCAAAAAAGAGTAAAATACTAAATTACAGAGTACCTATTTTTAGGGTTCCAAAGCGGAACAGTTGGGGACACTAGAGCAAGTGCCTAAGTCCAAGGTACCTATTTTTTTGGGGAATCTGGACCTCCTTCCGACACTAAATAGCCATGTAACTTCTATTTCTTGAGATCTGTCTGCAAAGGACACTAGAGTGAGTGCCCAAGTCCTAGAAGTGCTCCTTTGTCTAACTTTTCTTCAGATCCTAAATCCCTGATGCCTGCCAAGCCTTCCTGTAACTCCACTTTTTTCAGATGTGACACATGTAACCTACAATCACAACACTTGGTTTGGGGGTTGTGGTGTTTAGAGGTTTGCCTTAGTCAAACCCTGAAGGACACTTAAGTCTCTAAACACTGTTGTCAGATAAAGAGGGCATGCCCTTGTGAGGTAGAGGCCAAAAATCAAAGGAATCAATCATGAAAACACAATATTATGTGAATTACATCTGAAAGTAATCATAGCTTATATTATGATAAAAATATTTATTTAATATTATTATACATTAATAATATTATATGTTTGCTAAATATTATTATATACCAGATCATCAAAAGTGACTCCTCCGTCTTAACATGATGTTTAAATCTTTAATTTAAATAATGCCTTAATATGGGGACATGACATTATGTCACCTTGTAGTGAAGCTCTCCTAGAGGAAGATGCTCTTCATGCCATGAGAAGATTGATGCTCAATTCTGCAAATATCAACACACAAAACACACAAGTCTGCTCTTGCAACACAATAGAAGCCTTCAATCACCTTGAGAACACTTGAACATCACCTTTGCTATCTAATTGCAATCTAGTTGATAAATGAATGCCTAAGCTTGATTATATATGCAACTACAAGCACTCCCACCAAGAAATTATAATTCAAACTTTACCGTGTCGGCAAAATAACCAAATAACAGTAATAAACCAACACAGATAAATTAGGACTGCCTCAAAATAGGGCAGGACTAGGGCACGGACGCCCAAGTCCTCCCCCCCTATTTTGGGTAGGGTACAGCTCAAGGGGTCCACCTAGGTCCAATTTGCCATGGAACCTAGGTCTCATTCCATTGGGATGCCAAAATATGAACTAAAATGTCCTAAATGCACTCTAAAGACCTGGGAGCTAAACCTTATGAGGGAAAAGCCCCCAACGAGACATTTTCTAACGTTACAGAGTCAAATATAATAAAGCACTTAGCTTTATCACTTTTGGGTCCCACCTTCTCTCCTTTTTAATAAGATTTTAACCTTTATTTAAAACTAAAATAATCTCCCCGTGGCCTTTATGAGATTTCATATCATAAAGCTTTTGGCTTTATTAGAGGGAGGACCCACTATTTCCCTTTTAAAAACTCATCCCCTCTCATGACATATTTGACGCATTTATTAAAATGAAACAAAACATTTATTTTTTCCTCTTTAGCTTGCTCCACGTGGTGGGCTCCACTCTTCCTCCTTGTCTCTTAAACTCCGCAGCCTCCACATGGCTTTCTTTGGAGCCTCCTTGAGCTTCTTCTCTTTTTGTTGTGCCTCTAACACATGGTTTCATCCAAGACCTTTCTTTACTTCTGTTATGACTACAAGTTACACCATTCTTAAAAGAGCGACACCAGAATAGAGATTCCACCATTGACAGAACCAACACTATGTCTAAATTATAAATGACATTGCTTCAATGTTTATGACTTGAATGATTCTAAAACTAAGTGCAGTCATTATGCTAAATGCCTACATATGACCAATGCTATAGTTCTCCTTTACCAGAGCTTTCCATTGGATGATGCTCTTTTTCTACCACCTGTGCGTTGCATTTATGATATGAACGCCTGTCTCTTATTAATGGCTGCTTTAGAATTTGATTATGGTGGTGCCATCTAATGATTTTATGTGGGTCGATCCTTTCTTATATCACAAACTTCCAAAAATGCATTCCCCTCAAAGATGCGGCTATATCTTATGGTGGTTATGGCTTTAAACAAACACAATGCCTCTTATTATACTGAAAGCACCTTTCTCGTTTTGGATGGTGGCTTAATGTAGCTATGTCTTCTTCATATAGGCCAAACCTTTGCCTCTGCGCCATATCTGCAACAGGCTTGTTATGTGCTGGGCGCCATCATTCATATGAACCTTTGCTTCACCTTTGTTTATGATTCTTGCTACATGATGCCTTCTCATAGTGATAGAAATGGCACAAGCTTTCTATGCTACCATCGGCGCCGATGCTATGTGACCTGCAACATTACCTACTGGTCAAACTTCATTGAACTCGGGTTACTCCTTTATTAGAGGTGGCGGCTTACTTATGAGGACTCTTTTAGTATGTATCCATTTATTCTGTTGGCCGTACCCTCATTGTATGTTGTAGCATCATCGTACTTGTTGGGTCTCATCTTTGAATGCTAGCGTAGCTCCTATCTTTAGCACCTTCACCTTTAGTTCTATGCCTTGAAAACACAGGCCGCTCCCTTGTATCTTCCTAGAGCCTGATCATTATGCATTGTGATTACATTGATTCTTGACTTGCAGTGGCTCAATTGCTCCACTTTGAGTATACACTTTTTCCCAAATGCTACATCCTCAATGTAGAGGCCAAGCATCATTCCTTTTCAGAGGTCATGATTTTGTGACTGTTTCACTTCTACTGATATTAAAATTTTATGGCTTGTTTTGAATGCTGATCCTCAATATGGCTTATTGCTGCACCAATTTTATCTCTACTGAGCAATTCATAGGCCACCAACCTACATATGAATGCCATTATACATTATGCTTTTAGTTTCTCCTCTTCGTGGCTATGCTTTATATATTGTGCTATGATGATTTTCAATGAGAGAACCATGTAGCTCTTACATTTGCCTAGTCCCTTTAAATAAGGTTGATACTTAGATTCTTAGTGACCAAAAATACTATAGCAATGCTGTTTCATATATGATACACCTTCCATTTAGACTTGCAAGTGTATTTACCTTGTAAGCTGAGTGCCTCTTTATTTGGCAATGTGCCTTCTTGTCATAGGTAATCTCCTCTAGGCTGAGATTTTTTATGTTCATTGGCAGTGCCACTATTTAGTTATGGCAAGCTTTGTATTTTAAATCTTAGTGGCTACATGCTTTCTATAAGTATTACCCTTTATTCTTGTGTCATGATTTATGACTTGTTGTTCTTTGATAAAAGGTTGCATGCCTTATTTCCTTCATATGAAGGCTGGTCCTCTTTTCTAAGAGCAACCTTTTGGTATGCATCATGCTTCTTAAATGAATATTCATCTGAACCTTCATTGAATCCCAACTGAATCTCAATTGCTAAGTCAGATATGAAACTCACTGATACCAAAAATTATGAAATTGTGTGAAAAAGTGCAAAACGTGGTGTTAGGTTGATTTGAAAGGAGGGGAGGCTATCTTTTTTATTTGAATTCGTAAGGATGTAGGGTAGAACAAGTCCCCAATAGCTATGTTCCAAATAGAGGTCTATGTGAAGTGGTATATGTCTATGTATATGCTTTCATATCGTTAGTCTTTTTAGTTTAATGAAGTCTTTTAAGTTGGAATGGCCAAATGGTTGTTGATCTGGCTCTTTAATGGACAAATGAGTGGTGAGTGAGTTGGATGTAATAATCCTTTATTTATTGAAGGAGAAGGGGAGACAAGATGTTGGAACAAGTCATTTGAAGAGGTTATTTATTTCACTATGCCTTTGAACATTAAGTTAGTGCCATTAAGCTTCAGGTAGGGAGAAGCCTGTGAAGGCAAGGAGCAAATTATGGTAGTGGGTGGTGACAAGAGGATGGTTGGGGGTCATAGGCATGTGTGTCATTCAATACGGATGGATGGGAATAGGTGGAGTGGCTAGGTCATGTTCATCCTTCCAGGATTTTATTAAAGGATTCTATGGTCATTTGGGGTAATCCACATCAAATGGTGAAGGGCATCTTACTGTTGGGAAGGGAAGAAAATTTATTGTTAATATCATTCTAAATCTAGTAACAATCTTAGTGATTAGGGTTTCCTTAATTGAGTACTTCACACTACGTATCACTGAAATGATTTGATGGTGGTCGGAGTGTGGTGTCATCTAATGCTGTCAATCATTTATATAGTTTATGGCTTCTCTTTATCCTCTATCATTTTAAACTTACTTGTATCTAGGAGTTATTGTTTGTTGTATCATTCCTCACTGTGTTCAATTTGCAAGGATTTGATGGAGGAAAACAAATTAAACCAATGCCTTTTCTCTCTAGCCTATTCTTGGGAACCAGAGATAAGGAGAATGATAAAGATATTAGATATCAATAAGATGTTTGATGTAGACTGTATGATGACACATTTCACCATCAGGAATATTTGTGGCCTAAAATGGTTGTCAGGTGCTAAGGACAGGGTTATCTATTAGATGGACTTGGTGTCCATGTTACTTTCTAATATCATGGACATATTACACAATGGGTAATTTGTGCATGTAATAGCCATAGGATTGGTGTTTGATTATCTTTACAATGTTGATAGGTGGAACCAAGCGTTGAAGGAATACAATCTCTATAAGGGTGAGGCCATGGTAGGTAGACTTGTTCCCATCACCACTCTTAGAATGTTGCTAGTAGCAGAATGTGTTTATAAATCCATGCAAAAGGGGTTGGCTTGTGGTTGTTTTGGAAGGTTGGATACGGCTCTTCAGCCACATAGTCACAGCTTCCCAAAGAAGATGAAGGAGTGTTGTAGAGTTATTTTTATTTCCATTAGGTTTCTAAGAGTCCACGCTCTAGATTGGTTTCCCCATCTACCCTCCTTAGTGGGGAATGAGGACACTATGTTGTTGGATGAGGAGGATATAGATCAAGAGTTGTTGCCATTTCCATGGATGTCTGCAAGGATTGCTATAGTGTAGGTGCTGCAAAAGGATGAGTCGAGGGCCTCCAAATGTGGTGAGGGAAGCAACCAATGAAATGACACTCATTTCTTCTTACTTGAGGTGGTCCTGTAGGGATGTTAGGGGGAGTAGTTGTTAGTTTTCTTCTCTTTGTTTTCTATTAGTATGTGTTGGCTTTATGTAGTTGGCTAGTCATTTGTTTAGGCCTTTTAGGGCCCTAGTGCTATGTGTTTTGAACTCGAATTCGCTTATTTTTCAGCTCTTTTTGGATGGATGTAAATCAATAAAATATGTAAGCAATTTTTTGATCAATATATGTCTAGATGGGTTACCACCTTTTAAAAAAAACTTTGAATTAGATTAAAATCTATATGTTAGTAACTAAATTTTAGACTAACATTCTAGAGGAAAAGATTATAGTGATAACAAAAGAAGTGTAAAAATAGTAAAACATAAGCAATCTATAGGAAAATGGTAGGAGCTTTTGATAGTGGTATGCACGAAAATTGTCGGGTTTATGGAGAAGGTGTCCTATCGAAAGGTCATTTTGTTGATGGGAAGTAGTCAGAGGAAGAGGACCCAGCTGCCATTGTGATTCAGGATGGGACAGGGGAAGAAGTAAATCCCCCAAACCCAGGAGGTACGTCAGTAGGGGAGAAATCCAAGGTAGAAAACCATGCATCAAGTTTTAAGGGTCAGAAGGAAACATACATCTCGGTAGCAAACCTATTTTCTGAGAAGTATAACAACCATTGGTTTGTGCTTTTTGGGTCTCATCCTAAAGGTAAAGGTACTTCAAAGTTAACCCATCTCTCTTTGGATCCTTTATCAGGTGAGTACTCTTTGTTTGTTCTAGGTAGCATAGTTGAAAATTGGGCATCTCAAATGGAAATGACCCTTGTCGGTAAATTTTTAGGCCCTAAGATGAACATAGAACTGGTTAGGACTTGGACTTCTAAAAAATGGAGAAATAAATGGCAATTTAATGTTGTAGCTTTAGCCAAAGGCTTCTTCTCTTTCTCCTCATGCGAAGAAGATCTACATATCATTCTTACAGGAGGACCCGAGTTATTTAGGAAATCAAACTGGCTCTAAAGAAGTGGGAACCCAAGTTCGATGCTTCTAAAAGATCCTTTAATGTAGCCACAGTTTGGGTTTGGTTACATGGCCTACCACTATTGATAGTGAGCACATTTGGGCAACTCTTGACTTGATTTTATGACGACTAACAGAAGGTGTATGGTTTATTGCAGAATCTGTGTGTGTGGAATAGAATGCAAATTTGCCCACTTCTATCAAACTGATCTCCAGATTTGGGGAAAGGATTCAATTGGTGGAGTTTGAATCCATTCCTTTTTCTTTCTCCCACTACAAGAATGTTGGTCATTGGGTGAAGCAATGCCCTCTCAAATTCAAGAAATTTGTGCAGAATGTCTGGAGGGAAAACAAGATCCCTAGATGATCCCAACCACAAAGGAAACCTTAAATGCTAAGGCTCCTGAGCTAGATTCCTTTGTCATTGTGGACTTGGATCTTGATGGGGAACAAGTTCACAATGAGAATGCAAACCCTATTAAGGATGATTTATCCTTAGTGGATGAGGAAGAGAAACATAAAGAAAGCAATACGGATGTAGAACAAGAAAATACCACCGCATGTTCAGGAGAAGATGTAGTGGTATAGGATGAAGGTTTGGACTCTCCTAATCAACCTCTTAAGGAGTTGACCTAAGAAACTGAAAGAGAGTTAGTGGCTTCTCCATAGGCTAATGCATCTCCACTAGAGGGGATAGACTTAGTCTCTCGAGTCTCTCCTTTCCTAGGTAATAGGGGAAAGAATCACATTGTGGAATGCATAGAGGAACCCTTTACCCCAATTAAGGGGAAGAAGAAGAAATCTCTAATGACCAACCAAAGAATGAATACCAAGAATAAAGTTATAATTGATTGTGTTTTAGCACACAAAACCTAGGGGAGGCTATCTCTCACTAAAATAAGGGAAATAGAAAGGAAAAAAGACATGGTAGGAGAAGTGCAAAAAGATCTATTTCAAATGTGCCCAAGAGACACCCCCAACTCGTTATTATCAAGATCATATCCTAGAATATTAGGGGGATGAATAACTCTCACAAACAAGACCTCCTAATGAATATAGTGAGAGATCATAAACTAGACCTTTTGTTGATTCAGGAAATGAAGATGCAAATTGATAAGGTGATCTCGATGAAGAATAGATATACTAAAGTGAGATGGTTAGTTATGGGTGACTTCAACATGCCCCTTAATGAAAATGAAAAATGCGGAGGCTCCCAATCTTCGGAGAAAAGTAGGATGGAAGTAAGAGATTTCATTGATAATCATGTTCTTTTTGAGGTGGCACCTCAAGGAGCCAAGTTCACATGTTCAAATTGAAGAGTTAGGGAAGATTTAATACAATTTAAATTTATTTGATTCATTCTCTCATTGGACTAGTTTTAAGAGTATAATGTCTCTTTAACAACCCAAACTAGAATAGGGTCGGATCACTGCCCTATCTCCTTCATGGCTGATAAATTAGGTAAGAAGAAAAGGTTTCTATTTAAATTTGAAAAAATGTGGCTAAAACATCCAAACAAGTACAGAAAAAAAATAAGGGATTCATGGTAGATCTCAGTTCAAGGTTCATCTATGTTTAGAGTGACTAAGATGTTAGCCAATGTCAAAACCAACATTCTTAAATGGAATAAAAGTTCTTTTGGGCAGATTTTTAAGAATGAGGAGGCATTCAAAAGCAAACTCAACATTATTCAATGTAACAAATCAGGATGTAAGGAATGGATAGAGAGCTACAGCATCAAGAAAATGATCTCTTAACTAATCTTCATGACATTATTTCTAAAGAGGAAGAGTTGGGGAAAAAAAGATCTAGAGTAGTTTGGCTAAAAAGTTGGGACCGGAACACGAAATTATTCCTCTTATCTACTCTAAAGCATAGAATTGCTAATAGGATCATAATCATCCAGACTAATGGCAATGAAATAAAAGATGAGAATGGGCTACAAGAGGTTGATTCAGACTTTTACTCAAGGTTACTTAAAGAGGATCTCTCTCCCCCAAGATCTGGAACAAAGCGTGTTGGAGGTCATTCCCAATGTCCTCTTGATGGAGGACAACAAAAGACTAACTTGCAGTCCAATGGAGAAGAAAGTCTACTTTCCCCTTCTTCTTTTAGGTGATTTGGATCATTGTCGCTAAAGACGTGATAGAAGCAACAAGAGAATTCTTTGGCAGCGGGAGATTGCTCAAGGAGCTGAATACCACATTCATCGCTCTTATTCCTAAGAAACCTAGAGGAAACTCCTTTTCTAATTTCAAGCCTATTAGCATGTGTAACTCTTTGTATAAAATCTTCTCTAAGGTTCTTGCTTCCAAAATCCAAGTCATTCTTCTAAAAATCATCTCTTCCCAACAAAGTGGCTTTGTCCCGGGAAGGCAGATTCTAGACACCAACACCATGGTTCATGAGAATATTCATTCGTTAATGGAGAACAAGAAAGAAGGGTTTTTCCTCAAGCTAGACCTCATGAAGGCTTATCATAGAGTGAGATGGAGGTTCAAATTAAAGGTTTTATCCAAATTTAATTTCAACCAAAAATTCTTGGATCTGGTTTCTTAGATGATTTCCTCGCCCAAGTTTTCAATGCTAGTTAATGGTACCCCTTCTAGTTTTTTAAATTCTCCCCATGGGATTCGACAAGGAGGTCTAATTTCTCCCTTCTTGTTCATTACAATGGCTGAGGTGTTGGGCCGCAACATATCCAAAGTAGTCTCTTCAGGGACCCTTTAGGTAGTTAGTCCTTCTTCAGCTAGTCATTATTTCTCTCATCAACAATTTGTCGATGATACCATCATCATGGGAGAGGCTTTGGTTATTGAAGATAGAATTTTCAAACAAATTTTTTCTAGATATGAGGAATCCTCAGGTCAAAAGATAATCTTACCTAAGAGTATGCTTTTCTTTATGAATACTACCAAGAAGAGACAAGTCAAAATTACTAAAATTCTTAATTGTAAAGTGGAATTTTTTCCCTCCACTTACCTCAGCTTACCTCTGTATAAAAAACATTTTTGGGAGCCTTTTGGTCATGGATGGTAGATCACTTCCATGCTA
Organism: Cunninghamia lanceolata; assembly: GCA_027924645.1. Lineage (NCBI taxonomy): Eukaryota > Viridiplantae > Streptophyta > Pinopsida > Cupressales > Cupressaceae > Cunninghamia > Cunninghamia lanceolata. The sequence continues at coordinate 13,664,125 of BSBN01000112.1, read as the reverse complement.
AACAGGGTGGTTGGAAGGGGACTCTTTTAAGTCAAGAGAGAAAGATTAAATTAATAAAAGCTACTTTGCAAAACATGTCAGTGTATGCTATGAGCCTATTTAAAATGCTAGGGAAATATATGGAGAAGATTGAGTAGACACAGAGGAAATTCTTATGGACTAGCATGGAAGAGATGAATGAAATATCATTGGTGGCTTGGGACCTCATCTATAAGCCTATGTTACATGGGGGTCTCAGAATAAGGAAAATTAAAGAGTTCAACCAAGAATTAATGGCTAAGATAGCCTAGAGATTAATTAGAGAAAGGAATGAATGGACCAATATAGTGAACAATAAATACCTCACTATGTTCCATAACCTCCACAAAGTTTTAGATGTTGATAAGGAGATGCTTCCGGTTGGCTCCAACATTTGGAAAAATATTGTTGACAGTAGAAGCTTAATCGGAGAGGTCATTAAGTGGAAGGTTAGGAACAAAAATTCTATTCAACTCTGGGAGGACCTTTGGTATGGGGACACAAAGTTATCTGATCTAGAGTGGGCCAGATTTGTAATGGATCTTTGTAGTAGAATTGTGGGTCAGCGAGTGGTGGACTACATGGAGCATGATAGGTGGAAGAATCTCTTAGAGATGAATCTTATTCTTAAAGACCTTCAAGTCTTCCTCTCCCAGTTCTACCTACCATGTTCGTAGATGGAGGATGAGCTCATTTGAAATTCTTCCCCCTCAGGGAACTTCTCAGTAGTGTCTAGGTTTGAGATGTTGCTTCATGTTCAGATCGCCATACCTTCTTGAGCCAACCTTTGGATTATGGATCTCATTTCAAAAATTAATATATTTTTCTAGCTTTTGGCTCAAAATAAGATTTTAACCATGGATAACTTGTGCAAATGTGGTTTTTCCATTCCTAACAAGTGTGCTTATGTTTAAATCAATTGGAGTCAGTGGTCCACACATTAACTAGATGTGATTTCTCAAGAGAAATATGGGGTAAGATTCTCTCTCTTTGGAACTTGGATTGGGTTTTTCGAAATTCCTTATAGGAATTGGTCACCCAATGGAAAGATCCCTCCCAAAATTCTACTCTTAGATTCCTATGGACTCTCAACCTCCTCCATGTGGCCTGGAGAGTCTAGAAAGAAAGAAATAATAAGATTTCTCGTGAAACAACAATGCTTACTGATGGTGTGATGGTAAAAATTATGAGACGTATTAAGGAAAATTTCACTCAAGGTATGGTGGACAAAAACTGAAATAGGCTAAAGGATCACACTTCAAATTATGATATGAAGAGAATGTGTGTCTCAAATTACTGTTTGAACCTTATTCTATCCTTGGTCATCAGCCACACTGAAGCTATTGGCAAATCTTGGTAATGTTACACTGATAGTTGTGTTCACATCAATAAAGGACCAAGCTATCAGGCAGACTTTCACTATCAGCGAGAGTGAGAAGCTTGTGGCTAATATGCATGGTTTCACCGATGATTTATGTCTATCGGCATAAGGTGGCCATTGGCCAAAATCCTGGTAGTCACTCCGATGTGAATGGTTTCCCCGATGGAAGTTGGTGAAGCATTGGGCATCAGCGTGAGAACCTTCATCAGCGCAGTATAAAGTGTTTGGGCTGATGGCAGAGGTCACTCTGATGAAGGGCGGTGAACTTGGGGATCGTGGAGACTTTGTGTTATCAATGAAGGAATCAATCTGATCACCAATGGAGTGGGTTAGGCTAACGGGTCTTTGGTTTGGTATCGTCAGCAACAAAATTGCTGACGATAGTATAATCGAGTCGTTGGCCATATAAACTCTAGAGAAGTCTATGACCTGATGCATGTGGGACTAAAGGTCTCGCTGGAATGTGAACCGTTGTGATGGTTGGAAGGCAGCGATGTTAGATCAATTGAGATGATCTGTTAGGGCAAAAATAGTGTAATGGTTGTTTGCTCTTGGAAACTGATAATATAATCTTATCAACGGACATCGATGATGATTGATGAAGAGATTCAATTACACAGTTTATTCTAAAAATATGTAGATGCAATGAACAGTGTGGAGTAGTTGTTGAGTATCGATACCTGAGAAAAAGGGCTAGGATCCTTATTGTAACTATTCTGTTTTACTATGGTGGTGGGTTTTTTACCCGTAAGGATTTTTCCCTCGTAAATCTGGTGTTGTTCTTTGTTGTTTTTAATGTTTATTCTATTCTTTTGGTGTATTCATCTGTTATTTTTGAATTGAAAGTTACCTGGCTGCAATTATCCCTTTAGAACTAACATTAGGGAAGCTGTATTCCACACCTCTGCTTTCCTTACAAGTGGTATCAGAGCTTGGCCAGTTGTGTTATCCTTGTTGGTAGGTTGGGTTTTTTGTGTTTAGTTCTGTAAGTGGGAGTTCTGTAGAGGTCTATTCTGTTAAATAAGATGGCAAGTACATCAGGAAAAATAGACATTGAAAAGTTTAATGGCACAAACTTTGAGTTGTGGAAGATTAAGGCTGAAGATTTGCTGGTCGACTGAGATCTTTGGGTTGCTGTGTCTGGGGTTAAACCTACAAGCATGAAACAAGAAGATTGGGACCTAGCTAATAGAAAAGCTAGAGGACTGATAAGATTAAGTCTTGCAGATTCTGTTCTATTGAATGTCCATGAAGAGAAGTCAGCCAAAGATTTGTGGAAGAAGTTGGGAGATATTTACCAGGGCAAGTCCTTGGTGAATAAACTGTTCCTCAGAAAGAAGTTGTATTCTTTGAAGATGGATGAAGGTGCATCTAGAGCAGACCATCTAAACACATTTAATCTGATTGTTGCACAGTTGACATCTATAGGTGTAAAAATAGAAGAGGAAGACTGTTGTATGCTTCTTTTGTGTTCCTTACCTGACTCATGGGATCATCTTGTGATGGCTATTGGAAGTACAACAACCACCTTTACAACTGAAGTGGTTCTTACCTTGTTGTTATCTGAAGAGATGTGGAGGAAATCTTCTGAGACAGCCAAAGAGGCCCTATCTGTTTGAGGTAGATCAAAGGAAAAAGGTAATAAGAAGGATAAGAAGTCAAAGTCCAAGTCAGAGGGGGGATCAAAATCTCCTGGCACTAAGTCCAAGGTGAAGTGCTGGAATTGTGGGCAGAAAGAACACATCAGAAGAGACTACAAAGAGGAGAAAAAGAAGAAGAAGAACTCTTCTTACAATGATTCTTCTCAAAGTGATGCTGATGCTTTCATTGCTGCCTTGGCAATGCCTACATCTAAAGATGTATGGTTGGTGGATTCAGGAGCATCTTTTCATATGACATCTCATAGAGAATGGTTCACTAAGTATGAACCGTATGCTGGTGGAAAGGTGTTCCTGGTAAGTGATTCGACATTGGAAATTGTTGGCCAAGGAAGAGTCAGAATCCAATTCCTGGATAGTAGAATAAAGGGAATGAATGGAGTTTTACACATACCAGGTCTGGCTCGAAATTTACTTTCTATTAGTAAGCTTAATGATGTTGGTGTGCAAGTTACTTTTGTGAATGGTGGCTGTAAAATGACTAGAGGGTCTATTGTACTGGCAAAGGGTGAATGCATTAGAACTCTGTATAAGTTAGATGCTAAAGCAGTGTGCTGTAATAGTGTCTCTATAAAATCTGAAAAAGCTACTATTGTAACACATGATGCAAACTCTATGGAAGTTAAACTTCCTGCAGAGAAAACAATGCTCTGGCATTATAGACTTGGTCACATAGGTGAAAAAGGTTTAAAAACCTTGAAGAAAAAAACCCTAGTAGATGGGCTGATTGATTGTAATCTGGAGTTTGATTTCTACGAACATTGTATATATGGAAAATAGAACCGTGTTTCTTTTTACTCTAGTTCTCATAAATCTTCTGGTGTTCTGGACTATGTACATTCTGATGTTTTTGGTCTAGTTGATATTCCTTCTCTGTCTAAATCAAGATACTACGTATCGTTTATTGATGATTATTCAAGGAAGGCTTTTGTATATTTTTAAAAAAATAAATCAGAAGTGTTCAATCGGTTTAAAGAATTTAAAACTCTTGTGGAAAATCAGACAGGTAGAAAAATAAAATGCTTGAGAATAGATAACGGTGGTGAATATTGCAATGCAGATTTTGATAAGTATTGTGTAGATCATGGATAAAAAGGCACAAAACTACACCTTATACTCCACAAGAAAATGGAGTTGCTGAAAGGTTGAATCGATCACTGATGGAGAAAGCAAGAAGTATGTTGAGTTATGTTGGTCTTGAACAAAGGTTCTGGGCTGAAGCAGTTGCTACAGCTTGTTACTTGTTGAATCGTTCTCCTACTTCGGCATTGGTTGATAAGATGCCTATGGAAGCGTGGTCTGGAAAGAAGCCCTCTCTAAGACATCTTCGTGTCTTTGGCTGTGAGGCATATGCTCATATTCCTGAGGTAAAAAGGTCTAAGTTGGATTACAAGGCAGTCGAGTGTATCTTTATTGTCTATGGAGTCAGTGTTAAAGGATACAAGATTTGGAATCCTGAAACTAAAAAAGTATTTTACAATAGGAATGTAATTTTTAGAGAGCTGAAAACTTTGGTTATTGATCCTCAGCCGGAGAAGACAGAAAAGAAGAAAGAAAAGAGTGTTGTTACTATTCCTTTGACCCCTGTAAAAGAGGAACAACAAGCACCAAGTGTAGATAATTCAGATGAGAGTTCTAGTAGCTCCAAAGATTCTGATCCAGAGCAAGAACCTGAACCTGCACCTCAGCCATTGAGGAGGTCTACACGTGAAAGGAGACAACCAGATAGGTATGGATTTTCAGTACTTGATTCAAGTTGTACCTATGCTTTGCTTACTGATACGGATGAACCTAGGACTATGGGAGAAGCTATTAGTTTATCTGATTTAGATTCTTGGTTGGAAGCCATGGATAATGGAATGTCATCATTGGAGAAAAATGGAACCTGGGATCTAGTGCCCTTGCTTGAAGGTAGAAAACCTGTGGGCTGTAAGTGGGTATTTAAAAAGAAATATGGTCCAGATGGTAGTATTGACAAATACAAGGCAAGATTGGTTGCTAAGGGGTATTCCCAAAAGGAAGGTATTGATTATGGAGAAATGTTTTCTCCTGTAGCTAAGCTGACATCCATTAGATTTCTGTTGTCACTTGCAACAGCATATGATTTTGAAATTGAGCAGATGGATGTGACAATAGCATTTCTTCATGGGGACCTTGAAGAAGAAATTTATATGTCCTAGCTAGAGCATTTTGTGTTAAAAGGTAAAGAACATCTGGTATGTAAACTTAAGAAGTCTCTTTATGGTTTGAAGCAATCTCCTAGAATGTGGTATCAAAAATTTGATACGTATGTTTTATCTTTGGGATATGTGAGATCTAAATCTGATCACTGTGTTTATTATAAAATTGATGGTGATCAAATTCTTATAATTGCACTATATGTGGATGACATGTTGTTCATTAGCAATGGTAAGGGAATGATCTCAGAATTAAAATCTTAGTTGTCTTTGAAATTTGAAATGAAGAATCTTGGGGCAGCAAAATACATTCTGGGAATGGAAATCAAAAGGGATAGATCTAAGAGAAAGCTTTGGATCAGCCAGAGCAAGTATATTACTAATGTTCTTGATAAGTTTAATATGTCTGATTCTAAATAGTTAGTTGTTCTAGTGATGCAGGGAATGAAACTATCTGTTGAAGATTGTCCAGAATCTTCGAATGAAATTGACGACATGAAAAGAGTGCCCTATGCAAGTGTTGTTGGCAGTTTAATGTATGCAATGGTCTGTACCAGACTAGACATTACCCAAGCAGTGGGAGTTTTGAGCCAGTTTATGGTGAATCCAGGCAGATCACATTGGGATGCTGTGAAAGGAGTTATGAGGTATTTGAAGGGAACTTCAGACTATTCTATTTGCTATCATGGAAACTCAGTTAGATCTGAGGTCTATAAGCATTCAGGGTTATGTTGATTCTAATTGGGCAGGGGACATTGACAGTAGAAGATCCACCAGTGGAAATGTATTCACATTAAATGGTGGTGCTATCAGTTGGATGAGCAAGTGGCAGGTTGTTGTCACTTTGTCCACAACAAAGGCAGAGTACATGGCAGCTACTCGTGCATGCCAAGAAGCTGTTTGGTTGAAGAGGTTGTGTTCTAATGTTGGTTTTAATGCAGGGCAAATACAAATTCACCGTGACAATCAAAGTGCTATATGTTTGGCGAAGAATCCTACATTTTATGCTAGGACAAAACATATTGATGTCTAATATCACTTTGTTCGTGATATGGTGGAAGACAGGAAAGTGAAACTGGAAAAGGTTGACACTTTGGAAAATGTCACTGATGCCTTAACTAAACCAGTGAGTATGGCCAAGTTCAAATGGTGTTTAGATGGAATGGCTCTTTGGGCCCATAATTCTCAGTAACTAAGTGAGGATTAAGGGGTAGTAGTAATCTCTTTGACAAGTGGGAGATTGAAGAGAACATGTGTCTCAAATTACTGTTTGAACCTTATTCTATCCTTGGTCATCAGCCACACTGAAGCTATCGGCAAATCTTGGTAATGTTACACTGATAGTTGTGTTCACATCGATAAAGGAACAAGCTATCAGGTAAACTTTCACTATCAGGGAGAGTGAGAAGCCTGTGGCCGATATGCATGGTTTCACCGATGACTTATGTCTATCGGCATAAGGTTGGCCATCGGCCAAGATCTTGGTAGTCACTCCGATGTGAATGGTTTCCCCGATGGAAGTTGGCGAAGCATTGGGCATCGGTGTGAGAACCTTCATCGGCACAGTATAAAGTGTTTGGGCCGATGGCAGAGGTCACTCCGATGAAGGGTGGTGAACTTGGGGATCACGGAGACTGTGTGTTATTGGTGAAGGAAGCAATTCGATCACTGATGGAGTGGGTTAGGTCGATGGGTCTTTGCTTTGGTATCATCAGCAGCAAAATTGCCGACAATAGTATAATCAAGTCATTGGCCATATAAACTGCAGAGAAGTCTATGACCTGATGCATGTGGACTAAAGGTCTCACTGGAATGTGAACCGTTGTGACGGTTGGAAGGCAGCGACGTTAGATCAATTGACACGATCAGTTAGGGCAAAAATAGAGTAACAGTTTTTTGCTCTTGGAAACTAATAATATAATCTTATTGACTGACATCGATGATGATTGATGAAGAGATTCAATTACATAGTTTATTCTAAAAATATGTAGATGTAATGAACGGTGTGGTGTAGTTGCTAAGTATCGATACCTGAGCAAAAGGGCTAGGATCTTTATTGTAACTATTCTGTTTTACTATAATAAAGATAGTCTCTCTTGTGGTGGTGGGTTTTTTACCCGTAAGGGTTTTTCCCACGTAAATCTGGTGTTGTTCTTTGTTGTTTTTAATGTTTATTCTATTCTTTTGGTGTATTCATCTGTTGTTTTTGAATTGAAAGTTACTTGGCTTGAATTATCCCCTTAGAACTAACATTAGGGAAGCTGTATTCCTCACCTCTGCTTTCCTTACATGATAAGTAGGTATCTTCTAATTGGTGCTTAATGATTGATATCTCTATCATGTTTAAGAAGATTAAGAAAGCTAGAGATCATTTCAAATGAAAGACCCCACCTTTGCGATGGGTAAAGGTCAACTTTGACAAGGTGGCCAAAGGGAATCTTGGGCCACCTGGAAGTGTGGGAGTACTAAGAGATGATAAAGGTGGGTTTATTTCAGTTATGGTGCTCCCATTGGATATCCAGTCGACTCACTATGCCAAAGCTACGACGACCTACCATAGCATGATGCTAGCCTATAAGAAAGGTTATAAAAAGGTCTGGATCAAAGGGGACTCAATCAACATCATAAATTGCCTAAACGAAATCCAAGCCCCAAGTTGGACCATCCAAATGTTGATTAAGGATTCTATTCATTTGATAAATTCTTTTCAAAACTCTTTAATTTCCCATATATTTCACGAAGGTAATGAGTTGGCTAACATAATGGCCAATGAGGGAGTGATCTCCCATAATATCAAACATTGGGAAAAGCTTTCTTACATTCCAAGTAAGGTGAAATCCATTGTGATTAATGAAGAAAATTATGACAACATCAGAATCATCTCTGAGAGTTAATCTAATGGTAACTCTACACCAGTTTGCACACTTTGTGGGAAGGCTGAAATCCCTTCTAGCTAAAATTGGGAAAAACCCTTTTCTTTTGCCGAAGTTGGAGTTTTTTGAAATAGATAACCAAAGAACAACTAAAATGGAACTTGATATGAACAAAATTGAGCTTTGCTCATGTGATGAGGTCTGTAGGTGGCCCCATCTATAGAAAATCATGTTGGACCCCGGGGGGCTTGTCCCTTTTATGGAAAAATTACATGGGTTGGACCCAATGGCTATGAATATGTTTGTAAAAGGGTGGCAAGGAAGAAAAGTTAAATCCTATGGGATTGAGACTAAGATAACATAAGACTTCATAGCTAGTATTACAAGCCTATCTATGGATGGGAGGAAATTCTTTAGGGACCATAAAACGGGAGAGGAAGAGTTGAAAGCCTTCCTCAAAGGCAACAAGAGGAACCTATTGGTCAAGTTTAACTCAATAGGATATGAGAGGAAATCCATCAAACCTATATGGGGTGAAGGGCAAAGGTTATCATGCACTACATTACCCTTGAAGGTAGGTTTACTATAGTTTATAGTTATCATTTCATGCTCCTGAATCACTTCAGTAATAAAATGGTAGTTTTTTTTCCATTTTGCCTCTTATCCACTATGGAATTTTCCATAAAAGAAAACTAGAGAAACCCTAGATTACCTATTATGCATGAAGGATTAATTCTGCTCATCATGGAGCATGTAAAAACCCTAGTACTTAGTGCAAAGATAAAGGGAAGTTCTATGAAGAAGGGAAAGAATCCCATTGTTGACCACTCTATTTCCATGGATGGTGAAACTATGGAAGATGAAGAGGACCCAAATTGGGCTGAGGAAGAGGTTTTTATGGAGGTTCTTTCCACTCCAAATTCCTTCGAGGTAGAGGAGGGGGAACTATTGAAAAAAAGAAAGAGAACCTATGAAAAAAGAACCTTGATCAAACAGAGAAAAAAGGAGGACGACTACTAGTCCATGGGCCCAGCCTTTGGAGATGTTGGAGATGAAGGGTACACAGAGGAGAAGGTGGGTAAAAAGAAGAAAGGTAAGTAGAACTAGGAGGAAATTGTGGCCCCTGATGAGAATCCCAAAGAGGACCAGGTCAAGGGCATGGTGACTGAAGATCCAAGGAAAGGCATTCCTTTTCCTCAAATCCTAGACCCTTGTAGTAAGCTTCTTGAGAACTTTTCTTTCCTTTTGTCTTCATCTACAAATAGAGAAAAGATTTTTGAAGATTTGGGCATGATGAGGGAAGTGGTTGATAGCCAACACAGGTTAATGAAATGGGTTTTCATAGAGATAAACAATATTAACATTTGGCTCATAGCTATTTAGCAAATGGTGGGGAGGGGTGCTGAAATTGATGACATGATCGATGACAAAATTCAAATGTTTTGGGAAGCCATCCTAAAGGTTAATCAACTAGAAAAGGACTTGGTGTCTCATAGCCATGAACATGACACTCGCCTAAACAATGTGGAAATAGAAATGAAAGATATTAAGAACAATCTAGAAAGAATGTGGGAGATCAGCAAGTGCACCATACAGAACAAAGCGGAAGGAATAAGAATCCTCACAAAAAAGTTGAAGGAGCTGAAGGAAGAACACATGACAAGGATGGGGGAAGAGGACACTGAGGGTAAGCTATAGAAAAATGGGAACAAAGGTAAATAGGGTAGAAGTGATGATCAAGGGAGCTTGAGCTCTAGGACTTGAGGAAGCAAAAAGAAATCTTTCTAAGAGGAGAAGGACAAACTTTTGGGATTTGCCAAACTTCATGAAGAATTTTACAAATAGGGTTGGGTGCTGCTAAAACTCTTAAAACTATGATGGGCTCTAGGATAATGGGTGTATGGTGGGCTACTATATGTTTGTTGATAGTATCTTTTATAGCTTTAATATCTAGGCTTGTTTTGTTGCTTTAGGTGTTTTTGTATTTTGGTTTCTATCCTTCCATGTTTTATCTTTGGGAAAGCATCTAGTTGTAGGGTTTCGGGGCCCCTTCAAAACTTGTTTTACCCCTTTAATAAAAATATTAAAATTTTAGACATAAGTACAAATAAAATAATAAGTAAAACCAAAACATAGTCAACATATATTTAAAATAAATGAAGTAAAAAATAATAATTTTGATGCAAATTAAAATTTATAAAATTAAATAGTTAAAATAAAATAACTCTAACATAAATTAAAATTTATGTGCATGTAGTAAATAAAATAATTCTAAAGTAAAATCAAATAACTTTTAAGTAAATAAAAATAGTTTTCAAAAACAAATGCAAATAAAATAAAATAGTTCTTCAATAGTTCTAAATAAAATAAAATAACTCAAAATAATTCAATATTGATATCTCACATTTTTTTGATATATGTATTTATGATATTTAAATATTAATATTTTGATATAGAAATGACCCTAAGGTATGATTTTTTGTTAACATGCCCTAGCCATTACACTTCACCTACTGTTAATGCCTCTCCACAAAATTAATGCCTAGAATCAATTAATTAGGGTGGCCAAATCTAAATGTTTACAGTCACTAAGAGCACAACATATTACAAAAATAACTAGAGACAACCATCATTGTAATCACAAACAATGACCATTATGTAAATTATTTTTATTGCTTTAAACTCAAAATATGTTTTACCTCATCTTATGAGCGATCATGAAATTTGATCCTAAAAATTAAATCAAAAAATATTACACAACTAATTCATTTACAATAAACTATGAAAATCTCATCTTTACTAAAATATTTATTACTTATCTTCCATAAATTATATATTTACCCTAACTATTTCTTTGAATATGTTGTAAAATTTATTTTATTTTCTATTCAAATATCAATCTATAAATCTTGGTACAACACCTTAGTTTTCTTAATAATAAGAAAAATTATTTCTTATCCATAGCAAAATTAATGATTTTCAACCCGTAACGAACCTATTTAAAAAAATAAAAATAAAAAACTATTGTCTTTATTATTTATACTGACAATTGACAAATAAAACTATAGTAACTTTGAAAAGATAGAATAACTTCATTGTTATTGTTATAGTCTCCAAACATATTTATTATGATGACATGAACAATAGAATGTGGTGCTGGATTCGAACATTAATCCATTCACATAACTATAGGCTCCAACCTACCAGAGACTTCAATCTCCAAATCAAACTAAACATCAATCCAACAATGAAGCTCCCACTTTGTCTTCTGAGCATCAACCCAGCAAGAGGCTCCAACCTCTATTAACAGGCTCCAACCTACTGGAGGCTTCAACCCCCACAAAAACTAAGTTCCAACCTAGAAAACTAAAACAAAATCAATTTTCAACACAATTAACACATACTGTGTGAACTCAAGATCATCACCAGTTCATGCCCCTCGCACACTTCAAATTTGCATAACTATTAACACTTGATCACTTGATGTTTGTGTGTATTTCACAAATCCAGACAATCACATATTTATTTAGATTCTTCACTTCAAATGTTCACACACACAGATACACACACACACACACAAAATGCATGACAATCATCTTTCATTTATATTGGTTTGTAGAAAATAGTCTTCAGATTGGCACTACTACATCAAATAACATTCTCCAAGGTTAGAAATTATATTTTGAATTCCAACATATATAGGGGCGACCCATCCTTAAATTTGACTTTAAATATAGGCCCAATTCACACATAATTAGGTTGACCCATAAAATAGGTCTGGACCAAAAACTGAAAAACCCACACATTGCAGCAACTACCCCAATATTTAAATTGTTTATCTTCAATATTGTTAACCTATTTCACTAAGGCGGCCTCAAACTATATATTTAAATATTTAATTTAAATATACTAAGTCTTCTCATCGTTATCTCCATGATCTCTTCTTCAACACCTTGATCAATAAAAAAGGTGAACCATGAACCACCTTCAAATAGCCTTTGTAGGTAAAAATACCTTTCTGCAAATTTTAAACTCTTCTCCTTTCTCTATCAGAAAACTCCCACTCTCATGAACCTTGGACTCTCTTCTCCAAAAGATGACTTTCACAAGCTTGCCTTCACAAGTCTTTATCGGCTGATCAGCGAATCGATGAACTTCAAAACATACAAACTAACCAAATCTTTCTTTCTTAAGTTCATGAACTTATTATTTTTCCACCTTATATTCATGCTTTCCTTTGTTGGTGAATCAGCAAATTGGCAAACTAAGCAACTTGTGAACCAATCAACTTTTCCTTTGTTAAGTTCTTAAACTTGAAAATTTTCTGCCTTATCTTCACTCTCTCCTTTGTCAGTAAATCGACAAATAGGCAAACATTGAAATTTACAAATGAAACCTTTGCTGAAACTTTAAATTTCTTCTTCATGTCTTCATCATCCAACTTTCCTATTAGTGAACTTGTGCCAAAGAAACTTGAGTTCACAAACTGAGCATTTTACCGATTGAAGGGAGAAATCATTCATGCCTTAGAGTGTTCTTGTCAACTTTTCATCATGAAATTGAATGTCGGGAAACCAAGTTGTCGACAAACCTGTAAGTTTGTGAATGAAACAATTTGCCAACTAAAAGGAAGAAAACATGTGTTAGAAACTTTAATTTTGCTCTTACAACCATTTTCCCTTCAACAACAACTTCTCTTTGACATCAATGACAATATGCACCTTTCACATCAATGACAACACTTTGAAAAATCTCCCCCTTTGTCATTGATGGCAACACAAAAATAAACTTCTTTTGTAATACTCCCCTTATTCTATCTCTCCCCCTTTGACATCAATGGCGAAGAGAGGTAACTAAACTCTTTCCTTACTAAAAACATAATTGCTAATATAAGCTCCCTCTGACTGTAAGCTTCTCCTCACCAGTCATACCATGCTTTGATCATCTACACTATCTCCTTTCTACCTACTCCCCCTAAGAGGTAGTCAATGTCAAAACAAGGATGAAGGATACGCCTTGTGATGCTCCTCTAGGATAGATGCTTCATCAATAAGATTTTACTAAATTGATGAGAGTGATATCACTCCCAACTTTTGCCTTAAATACTCAAATGTCACTTTAGGAAGGGGTTTTGTAAAAATATCTACAATTTGATCCTTTGTAGCAACATATTCCAACTTTACCTCCCAATCTGTAACCTTTTCTCTCAAGAAATGATACCTAATGGATATATGCTTGATTCTAGAATGCACCACCAGATTCAAGTTGATATATTAATGGCACTTGTATTATCACATAAAATAGGAATGGGCTCATCATATATTACTTTGATATGCTTTAGTGTCAACTTAATCCACAAAACCTAAGTACAAGTTGTTATGGCTATGTATTCTGCTTCTATTGTTGATAAAGAAATTGAATCTTGCTTCTTGTTTAACCATGAAACTAGTCTATCACCTAGAAAGAAAGCTCCACCACTTGTACTCCTCCTATAATCAATGTTGCCATCCCAATTTGCATTTGTATATGCAGTTTGAGAAAATTCCTTTCCCTTCTCATACCACAATCCATAGTCCAAAGTGTTCTTCAACTATCAAAAAATCCTTTTAATGGCCTTTACTTGAGTCTCTTTTGGATCGGCTTGAAACCTAGCCACCATACAAACTATTTGCATAATATTTGGCCTTAATGTTGTCAAGAATAATAAGCTTCCAATCATGGACCTATAAAGAGTCTCATCAGCTTGAGGTGACTCATCATCCCTGCTAAGATGACAACTTGTTACCATAGGATTACTTACTGGCTTGCAGTAATCCATACCAAACTTTTTCAACATCATCTTGACATACTTAGTTTGTGAAATAAAGATGCCCTTATCTGATTGAATGATTTGAAGTATAAGAAAGAATGAAAGTTCACCTATCATAGACATCTCAAACTCATTTTGCATCTCTTCTACAAACATCTTGCACATATCATCACTGCTGCCAAAGATAATATCATCAACATATACAACTAGTATTAACAAGTGCTCACCTTCTACCTTAATGTAGAGATTACTGTCCTCAATAACTTTCTTGAAGCCTTGTTAGTGTAAGTATTTTTCTAACCTTGCCTACCATGCCCTAGGGGCATGTGTGAGACCATTTAAAGCCTTTCTAGTTCTGCATACCAAATTTTGATATTCTGGTAACTAAAATACTTTAGGCTGCTCTATGTAAACTTCTTCTATATCATTGTTCAAGGAAGCAGATTTGACATCCATTTGATACACATCGAAATCTTTGTGAACCTTGAATGCAAGGAACATCCTAATCATTTCCAATCTTGCCACAGGAGAAAATTTCTCCTCAAAATCAGTGCCTTCCACTTGCGAATAACCCTTATAGACCAACCTTGCTTTGTTTCTAACCACTTCTCCATCTTCATTCAACTTATTTCTAAATACCTGCTCGGTACATTCTTATCCTTTGGCCTTGGAACAATTCCTACGTCTTATTTTTCTTGATCTAATTTATCTCTTCTTGCATTGATTGAACCCAACTCTCATCCTTCCTAGCTTTAGAAAAATATTTTGGTTCTATCTTGGACAACAATGAGAAGTTTACTTGTTCTCTGATCTTTCTTCTAGTCATAACTCCTTCATTCTTGTTTTCAATGATATGATTTTTTGAGTGATTCTTCTAAAAATACTTTGTAGGTGTCTTGGTAGTCTCCTTCAACATTTCTTCTTCTGAAACTTCATCTTCTTCTTCTATGTAGGATGAATCATCTAATCAATAGTTTTCTTTATCATGTGTGGATGGAGGTAAATCTTCAACAACCCTAACACTTGCACTCTCAACTATTTTTTTTAGTCTCTTATTGTATCATCTCTAAGCCTTGCTTCTTGTTGAGTAACTAAGAAATATTCCTTCATTAGACCTTGAGTCAAGTTTACCCAAATTATCTTCATCTCTTCTAATATAGCATTTGCTTCTGAAAATTTTGAAATACTTGATAGATGTAGGTTTGCCTTTCCATAGCTCATATGGTGTCTTAGTGATGTTCACTCTTAGCTATCCTATATTGAGAATATTAACATAAGTAAGGACTGCTTCTTTCCAATACACATCAGGTAACTCCACTTCATTCAACATTGTTTTTGCCATCTCTTGGATTGTTTTGTTCTTCCTTTCAACTACTCCATTTTGTTGAGGAATCCTTACAACAAAGTATTGTCTCCTTATTCCATGTTCTTCACAATATTCCTCAAATTAATTTGATGTAAACTCACCACCTCTATCTAATCTTAAACACTTGATTCTAGCATTCATTTCAATCTCAACCATAGACTTGAAGATCTTAAATCTATTAAAATCTTGCAATTTATCTTTCAAAAATGTAACCCATGTCATTCTAGAGTAATCATCAATGAGCAAGATGAAATACCTTTCACCTTGAATCAGCTCCAACATCTTAGTAGAATTATATTTCTTGGTCTTGAAATTGGTCCTTGTTTGTTTCCCATTTTGGCATTTCTTACAAAAGGAGCTAGTAGGCTTTGGTAATCTTTTGCATGTCTCTAATTGAAAGTTGAGAGTTGATCTTCTCAAGGTTGTCAATGTTAATGTGCTCCATCCTTTTATGGCACAACCAACTCTCATTTGTCTATCCTAGAAGGCAACTCCTTTTGACTTCACTAAGATTATACAAATTATTTTCCATCCTACTTGCTTTTGCCATTAGTTTGCCTATGCTTGCTCTCCTGATTTCACATCCTTGTGCATTGAAAGTAAGATTATATCCTTTACTGCACATCTAAATTACACCAAGAAGATTGTTCTTGAGACCTTCAACATATAGAAAATATTTTGTCCTATTCTTTCCATCAATACTTACTATGCCTTTGCCACATATTTTGGTAGAAGTGTTATCTCCAAACTTGAATGATCCACCATTCCATTTATCAAGATTGATAAACTTTCTCTTGTCTCCTATCATGTGACTTGAGCAACCATTATCTATAACCCATGTATTTTCTTGTCCTTGTGTATGAAATATAGCTTGGACAATCATTGAGTTTTCACCTTCATGATTGTTCTTCTTTATTTTCCATTCCTTCTTCTGATTTACAAGAATGTCTATCTTTGTGTCTTGGTTTTCAAGATCAATCATTTGATATTTTGACTTTGCCAAACTACTTCTGCAAAACCTTGCTATGTAACCAAAATTGTTGCAAATATGACATATTATATTAAAATCAAACAAAGGGGCAAAATAATTTCTACTTACATAATTGCTTCTCCTCATTCTCAATCTGCACTCAATGGATTTGTGACCATATTGATTGTATTTGAAACAATAACTAGAGAAGGTAGAATTGAACTTGTTTATGAGTCAGTCTTCTTTGTAGAAGCAGAAGATTGTGTGACTTCTTCATCATAGCCCAAACCTAACTTTATGAACAGAGGTCTCTGAATGTTTATTATATCATCCAGAATTTCAAAGCTCTTTCCAAACTTTATATTCTTACTCAACAAAGCATGAAAATTTTCAACTTCCTTTCTTAGTGAAACAATTTATTCTTCAAGTTTTAAACACTCATCTAATTTGGATTTGAAGACTATGTTCACCATGTCTGCAATTCTTTTTCCCTCTTCAAATTGAATCTTCAAACTAACAATCGTTTCCTCTGATTCTTTGAACTTGGCCTTTTTTTCTTGATTATCTTTCCTTGCTGATTCCAAATCTTCAAGTGCAAAGATTAGTTCACCTTAAAATTCAACTTCACATTCTTCTTCATCAATAGTGCACTGATTGAGTTGTCCAAGACTTCAATAGCCATGAATAGGGTTTCTTTTCTTTCATCTTTTAATGGGCAGTTGTTCTTATTGAAGTTAGATCTTTCGAAACCCTTGTTGTTGTCTTCATTCTTTCTAAGAGGACATTTAGATGCATAATGCCTAATTTCACCATAGTTGAAACACTTGAAAGGCAGCTTACCTTTATACTTACCTAAACCCTTTTTTAACTTTCTTACAAAGTTTATCTCTTCTTCCTCAGACCAACTGCTTCCATTAGATACTTCTTCATTCTTTGTTGCTTTGAATGCAACTTCCCTTTTAGATGTATCTTTGCTTTCATTTCTCATCTCATAGGCAGTGGGGGTATCAAATAATTCATCCATTGTAAATTTATCTAGATCTCTCGCTTCTTCAATGCCGGAGACTTTTGAAGATTCATACGTTTGAGGGAGTGATCTCAATACTTTCTTAACAACCATAGAATCTAGTACCTCTTCACCAAGACCTTTGATTGTATTCACAACTTTATCTATTCAGAGTAGATACTCAGCTATGTTCTCTTCTTCTTTCATTTTCATATTTTAAAAATTATCCTTGAAGGGACCTTCAATTTTGCTTTCTTTACCTTATCAAATTCTTCATAGAGACTTTTGAGTTTATCCCATATGTCCGTAGCTGTCTTGTGCTATATTACTTTAACAAACTTTGTGTTAGTTAGACAACTTAGAATAGCATTCTTAGATTTAGCATTGTTCTCACAAGCCTTCTTCTCAGTCAGATCTATGAGAGGATTTGTAGGAACAGTATAAACATCGATCACAGATCTCCAAAAATCATACCCTAGAGAAGTAAGATAGGATTCCATCCTTATACTCTAGAAGGTGTAGTTAGTTTCATCAAATAGAGGTACTCTATTAGAAGCATATCCTTCCTGACCAGCCACCTGTTCTTATCCAAGATCTACCTTGAGCTATTAGGCTGCACCAAGGACCATAGCTCTGATACCAATTGTTAGAACACACTGATATATTAAGAGGGAGGGTGAATCAGTATATGCCACCTTTAAATCAATTCTAATGCATTAATCAAATTATGAAGGGAACTATGCAAACATAAACACATTCACACATCCACACAAGAGACCATCCCAACTAATCTTACGTGGAACCCAAGAAGGGAAAAACCATGGCAAAAAGAGTTGTTTGGGTCTACTTTCAAAATACAAGCTCACAAAAAGGAAATAATGAAATTATAGTACTTTTGTAGGCTCCAACCCACAAGAATTTCAACCTAAGAAGTACGACAATCCTTTTACATAACTATAGGCTCCAACCTACCAAAGACTTCAATCTCCAAATCAAATTGAACATCAACCCAACAATGAAGCTTCCACTTCATCTTCTAAGTACCAACCCAGCAAGAGGCTTCAACCTCTATTAACAAGATCCCACCTATTGGAGGCTTCTGCCCCCACACAAACTCAGTTCCAACCCAGAAAACAAAAACTGAATCAATTTTCAACACAAACTACGAACTCATGATCATCAGCAATTCATGCCCTTCACACACTTCAAATTCACATAATTGTTCACACTTGTTCGCTTGATATTCATGTGTATTTCACAAATCCAAACAATTGCATATGTATTTAGATTCTTCACTTCAAATTCTTATATATGCAAATACACACACACAAAATGCACGATAATTTGTAGAAAATAGTCTTCAAGTCAGCAATACTACATCGAATAAACATTCTCCATGGTCAGAAATTATATTTTGAATTCTAATGTATACAGGGGCAGCCCATCCTAAAATTGCTCTTTAAATCTGGGCCCAATTCACACATACTTAGGTCGACCCAAAAACTAGGTCTTTACCAAAAATTGAAAAACCCACACATCACAACAATGGCCCCAATATTTAAATTTTTTATTTTCAATGCTATTAACCTATTTCACCGTGTTAGCCTCAAAGTGTATATTTAAATATTTAATTTAAATATACTAAGTCTTATTATTATCTCCACAAGATTTTCTTCAACACCTTTATCGACAAAACAGGTGAGCCACAAACCACCTTCAAACAACTTTGGTCAGCAAAAATACCTTTCTACAAAGTTTAAACTTTTCCTTTGTTAAGTTCTTAAACTTGAAAATTTGCTGCCTTATCTTCACACTCTCCTTTGTCAACCAATTGGCAAATTGGCGAAGTTTGAAACTTACGAAGCAAACCTTTTTCGAAACTTTAACTTTTCTTCTTCAGGCCTTAATCACCCAACTTTTCTGTCAGCGAACTTGCTGCCATAGAAAATTAAGTTTGCAAACCGAGCATTTTACCAACTAAAGTCAGAAATTATTCATGCCTTAGAGTTTTCTTGTCAACTTTTCATCAGCCAACTGGATGTCAGGAAACCAAACTATCGGTGAACCTGTGAGTTTGCGAACCGAACAATTTTTCGACTATAGGTAGAAAACATGCCTTAGAAACTTTTATTTTCCTCTTACAACCATTTTCCCTTCGACAGCAACTTCTCTTTGACATCATTGAAAATACTTGCAATATGATAGAATAGAATGTGGTGTGGTTTTTAATAGCCATTAGAGGTGGCTTCGATACCAACTCCATCATAAATCTTTGCATTCCTACAATAAAATTCCCTAGTACTTCCTTGGCAAGAAGCGAGTCGAACTAAAACCAACTTAAAACCATTATCACTTCTTTCAACTCAAGTGTGAGAGAAGGATGACACATTCAATGCAATATTTCGCCATGTAATTAGGGAGCTATAAAAAATGTAGGAAATGTCCATGTTAATCTCCACATTTGCCAACACATCAACCTCCTTATTGACCTCTCAATAGGCATGGCCGATAGAGTATGCGAGGAAACTTTCAAGTAAATGCCAACAAAGATTAAAAATATTATTTATCTTCTAATTTGCTAAAAAATGTTGTTAGAAATGAAGGCAAACAACTATCAATAAAAAATTGATTATGACTATAACTATGCAGAACTAAAATGGATATAGTATGAAATCACCACAAATAAATAATGAAACACATACCACAATGTTTACGTGGAGAAGCCATTTTGGGAAAAAACTCCACACAAGAAGGAGTTTACAATACAACACTATCAATATCCTCTTCTGTCTTCAATCCAGCATCACCTATTTTTCTAGTCTCGCATCTGTTCAACCTAATGATTAATAGTCTAGGTTATTTAAGATATCTATGTTAGTAGATAATACTTTTAAAATAATTATATGATTAAATATGCATAAATTAATCTTTTCAAAATTTAGAAAAATAAAGTACATATTATTTATTTAAAGATTCTATAGGGAATAAATAAAATAGTAAGTAGAATTTTATAACATAGTGAACATATATTTAAAAAAATTGAAGTAAACTTAAATAATTTGTCAGTAAAGTAAAATTTATAAAATAAAATAGTTAAAATAAAATAACTCTAAAATAAATTAAAATTTATGTGTATGTAGTAACTAAAATAATTCTAAAGTAAAATAAAATAAATGTTAAGTAAATAAAAATAGATTTTGAAAATAAAGTAAACAATGTTTACAATAAAAATAATAAAATAACTCAAAATAATTCAATATTGATATCTCACAATTTTGTTTATAAATAGATGTATTTAAGATATTTAAATATTAATATTTTGATGTATAAATAAATATAAGTGAAGAGTTTTTGTTAACACGCGGGGCCATTACACTTCACCTACTGCCATTGTAGAATGCCTCTCCACTAAATTAATGCCTAGAATTAATTAATTAGGGTGCCCAAATCTAAGCCTTTAGGGTCACTAAGAGCACAACATATTGCAAAAATCACTACATACAACAGCAAAAATAACTAGAGACAACCATTGTTGTAATCTATAACCGACACATGTAAATTATTTTTATTGTTTCAAACTCAAAATACGTTTTTCATCAAATTTGATCTTAAAAATTAAATCAAAAAATCTTACACAACTAATTCGTTCATAAAATATTTATTACTTATCTTCCATAAATTATTTATTTACCCTAAAAAGTTGTAAAAATCAATCTATAAATCTTGGTACGACACCTTATAAGAAATTTTTTTTCTTACGGATAGCAAAAAAAAATAAAAAATATCACCATTAACGAAACTATTTAAAATAAACATAAAAATAAAAATTATCATCTTTAATATATATAGCCCGACAATTCACAAATAAAAATAGTAACAATAACTCCATTGTTATTATTGTTTCAATCTCCAATCATATGTATTATGATTACGTTATATATTATTTATTTACCCTAATTATTTATTTACCCTAACTAACGCGGCGCCGGATCTTCCATAAATTATTTATTTACCCTAACTAAATTTTAGAGGGGGAGGAGAACGGCTTAAATTGCAGTTAAAGGTACCCAAGCTTTGTCTCCTCATTCATTTCGACCATTTTTCATCGTGACGGAATTCAAACCCTGGACCTCCTGAAATACGCTTGGCTCTCTCAGGAATTGGATTTGGATTTGGATTTGTTGTGACGATTTGTTTTGCTAGTGCTTTCGTCAACTGTATAATTCTAGTGTTTTTGTTAACTTTGTAATTCTAGCGATGGTTTGCTATTTGGGTTTCTCTATGGTTTTAATGGGTTTCTCTATGGTTTTAATGATGCTTTTGTCTTTCTCATTCAGGTTGCGTATGATATTGGGAGCAATAATGAGGAAAACCATAGACCTTGAACAAGGGTGGGAGTTGATCAAGAAAGGAATCAAGAAGCTCATTAACATCCTGGAAGGGCTTCCTGAGCAGCAATTCAATTCCGACGAGTACACAGAGCTTTATACGTATCCTTTACGATTTGTTTTTGATAGTGGGTCACTAATGACTGTGGAAACATTATGTCTACAATACATAGCTATTGCTATTCTTAACTGGATATACAGTACTGTTTATAACATTTGTACACAGAAGTCTCCACACAATTATTCGCAGCAACTCTATAACAGATACAAGGAATCTTTTGAAGACTTTATCACTACGATGGTTAGTTGTTTTCTACAGCTCTGATGTTTTGTTTTTTACTAGCCTGTGATCTATGTACCATCACATTTTTTTGGTAGTAATTGTGCTAGTTTTGTGGGTTTCTGTAGTTATAGCTGGAGGAAAAATAATCATCTATTAGCCCGGATTGTAACAGTGATTTAATATACTTTGTGATTAGTCTGCTTTGTGGGCACACTTTGAGTATGATTAGTTTGAGATGTGGGCCTTCAACATCCTTAGTAATTTCCTTTTGATTAGTCTCCTTTTATGTCCAAAATATCTGAAGCCAATATTAATGGCTGCTAATATTCTAAAAAGTCTCCTTTGTTAATTCCAACTAAAGCCATTTATCTCCACATATAGCTAGAGAAGTGGGCAAATGCACCTCTTAATTTTGTTTTCTTACATTTTAGAGTTACAATATTTATTCCTACACTTCAAAGTTTAAAATCTGCTTTGGAGATGCCTACTAAAGCTATTCATCTCCACAAATAGATGAAGTGTGGTGAGTACGCGTTTTAAATTTTATTCTAGCATTTTTGTGGTTGATTTCCCAAAGTTTTTGCTCACCTCATTCCAGTTGCAATACATTAATCTTAACAAACTTATTTTCAGACACTGGATGCTTTAACTTTAGGAGTTCAGAAATCTTGGAAAGTGCACCTCTTACACTAAATTTCTAGCATGGAACAAATATTACAGCTATCAAATCTCAGAATACTATTTATATCAGAATTGTGTGAGATCCTGGGTAGCAAGTTATTACAGATCTTGTCTGGCTGAAATGCAGGTGCACACACTTGATGTAACTGTTGGCATAAAGATAATGGCCAAGAACTTCCAAAATGCTGTAGATCTATAAATGATATAGATCTACAGCCATGCTTGTAAAATGGGTTCTTGGAAACGTTATCATCATAAGCTTTTCTAATTTTATGCCCATTGTCTGTGTCATTAACCTTAATTGTATAAAATTATTCTTCTCAGCAGATCTTTTCTAGTCTTCACAGATATCATGGAATAGGTATCTCCTTTTTACTAGACAAATCTTCTAGTATGAAATGGTGCCTTGGAGGCCTCATCCTGTCTCTGTTTCTAAATTGCATTTTTATAAATTACTGGAAAAAATTCACAGTGGTAGGGTGGAATTGAAGCAGAATGTATAACACAGTCTAGAAATGCCTTCATTTTTTGATTATTCACAGTAAGTTACTTAGAATTTGATGAATTCCTCACACAGATGAATCACTGGTATACTGTGTGTCTTTCCTTAAGGAATAATCTAGGCAATAATGAATCAGATTGTGTGAAACTTAGGTAGGCCCTCGTATATGAAGCAACAAGTTAAAAATGCAAGGGAAGGGGTGGGTGGAGAAGGAATTTTGATCCCAATTAATGATATTCTATCACATTCACTGTTGGATAATGACTAAGGTGTGTACAGTATTGAAATATGGTGAGCACAAACACAGATAACCAGATCAAACCATTTTAACACAGCAAAACATAAAACATAGAATAATATATTATTGTCTTCGGATGATTTTCACATTGCATTACATTAGCTTTATAAAAGCCTATTCTCTTCAACTATTTGATAACTACCTACATAACCTCCA
Organism: Cunninghamia lanceolata; assembly: GCA_027924645.1. Taxonomy (NCBI): domain Eukaryota; kingdom Viridiplantae; phylum Streptophyta; class Pinopsida; order Cupressales; family Cupressaceae; genus Cunninghamia; species Cunninghamia lanceolata. Next base: position 13,640,559 of record BSBN01000112.1, on the reverse strand, counting down.
TATGGGAATGTAACTCCCACAAACTAACAAACTAACTATTGCTTTATTTACTAACATTTATTTAACTAACAATGTAATACCATTCTTACTATGACTATTATGCCAACATTCCCCCCTTATTACATTGTTCCTCCAATAGTACCAAGGGACCCCCCTCTGAATGCTAACATACTCAACACATGTGATAACATAATATGAATACATATTTTATAGAAGATCTTCTCCTAAAGAACAAATCCTGAACAAAGTGGGGCTCCATCGTGTTGTCTTGTCTGCCCTAGGAAAGGTGTAGTTTCGAGCTGTGTTCTTGAGCTCTTTAGTCCTGAATTCTCAAATCATAGAGTCTTGAATTATTCGACAACAATCCCCAAGAGATATGACAGATCTCTATCATTGTCTAGTGACTGCAAAAGGGTATAATTCTTGATCATATACTCTGAAGCTCACTAGACAACAATCCATATTGAGCTGAACACCAAATCCCAAACCTATCTCCAAAACAAAATCTTCATAAAACATACATTCTTCAAATCCGTCAGCATCAACAAAGAAGAACAAAACAACCAAAACTAAAAATACTTCTCATGCAAAGCATCATCTCGAAGCGAGAAGCTAACTTGAGATGATGGAAAATCCTCCATCCTCCAATGCCGCCTGCCTCTAATTTGACCCTGCTACACTTTAACTAACTAATGTCTTAGATGAGTCTTTGGAGGCCTCATCAGGAATAGAAAAGATGACCTTGAAAGCATAAGCTATCTTTGACATATGTGCATTCATGATGATAATGTCAAATTGATCCAATGATAGACCCATACACTAATCAACCTTATACCTCCATAAACACAAATATATCCTTCAAACTCCTTATACCTTCTATGTAATTACTATGATACAAAACATATTTCAAACCATAGATATCTTACAAAGCAACCAAACTTCTTACAAAATCCCTTATTTCTCCAGTTATTAAACCCTAAAATCAAATCTGCATAATCCTTGATTGTCACTGCCTCTGTCACTATCCACTGCAACACCCTCAGCATGAAATTAAATCTCATAGATGGTTCAAAAACATGAGCTCAATGCAGTATTGCATTCCTTTATGACTAAGTTTATATCAAACAATCCTATAGTAATTAGAAAAACCATACAGAAGCATAGCGATTGAAAATGTATTTATATTTTCTCAATGAAATAAACTATTCGTTCCAATACTCCATGTATTTGAAACCATTCCTACCATCTTTTACACAGAGATTAAAAACTAGATGAAAAAGGTTCAGCCAATGGAAAGAACATTATTATATGGAGTGGAAGAATAAAAGAACATCAGAAACTTTCCTTTGGAGGGTTCACAACATCCAGAACATGGGTTTCTCTCTGCTACTCACCCAATACAAGTTTGTATGCAATTACCAAACAAAAATAAGGACTGGTTTCATCCCATACCGATCCTTTTCTCTGAATATCTGCACTATTCTTTCGTTGTAGTGACATGAGTTACCTCTGTAATTTCTTTTATTGTCTTCTAGGACTACTACCACCATTTCTGATTCTCTTCCTGTGGAATTTTTAAACTAATCTTCATTCCTCCATGAACCTCCAAGAATATTGTTGTAGAGACTCTTCTTCAAACACACATGCACATAGAAATCTTCAATGCTCTGATACCATATTGAAATATGGTGAGTACAAACAGAGATAACTAGATCAGACCATTTTAACACAGTAAAACATAAAATATAGAATAATATATTATTGTCTTCGGATGATTTTCACATTACATTACATTGGCTTTATAAAAGCCTCTTCCCTTTAACTATTTGATAACTACCTACATAACCTCCATTCGGGAATGTAACTCCCACAAACTAACAAACTAGCTATTGCTTTATTTACTAACATTTATTTAACTAACAATGTAATACCATTGTTACTATGACTATTATGCCAACATACAAAAGGAAGGTAAGTATTTGTACACACTTTAGCAATGGAGTGTGAAAGAAAGGCTGCAGCCTAGCAGGTTGTGGTATATCTGGCGTTAATATTGTTAACGGCTACGTGGAGTTGTAAAATGACTTGACAGCTGGATGATTGCTTTATCTTTTCATGGCACAGACAAACTTGTATGCAAAATTAAATTTAGGCATAATGAAGGCCTTCTCTGTAGTCCTTATTATGCCTTGAAAAACACAAAACTCCATCTCTTCAAACACCGTGATTTTTAGCAGTAGAAGTTCTGCGTCAACCTTTTGGATAACGCGTGCAGAGAGAAATTTAATTATTCTTAAAAGTGGGAGGTTTCCCTGTAGGTGTCCATGCCCTAAAATGAAATGGTAGTAAATAGAAAATGTAAGGCTTTCGAGATAATTTAAAAATTACAGGGAATCTCAAGTCATAGAGGGAGAGCATGCTCTTGTAATTTATCATTTAACTTGCTCCTTTATTTTATTTACTGATTCGTTACATATTCTAATTTGACTGTTTCTCCTTTCTCTCATATTTTTATACTTTAATCACAACCAAATGTCATTCTGCCTTGGGATACAGGCTGCACGTTGTCAAACACTTGCTTTTGGCTTTTGGACAAATCTAGATTGAGCAGGAAGATCGAAAGGTGCAAAAGTCCACATGTTGGAAGGTTTTATTGTTTGTTTGGCATGGCTGTGTTGGCAAGTGAAAGTTGCATCTATCGTGTAACTACACCTTCCTTACGTAGAATTTTTATTGTTGGTTTTTACTTCATAGCATTTCCTAGAGTTTTATGATTACGCTTCTATACATATAAGATGCATTGTCATAAGTTGGACATCATTTCACATCCTAGCTCCAAATAACTCCTTGCTATTCTAGTCATTCGTCTGCAGCTCTGTATCATTGTATAATACTATAATGTATACTATACCTAAGCAATACTAATATGTTAACATTTTATGAGATAATTTATACTCCATGCTCTCTGCATCTTGACTTTGGGCTCATTTCGTAAATTTTGTTTGTTGTTTACTTAATTTTTTAGTGGTTGTACATAGTAATCACTGTTTGTTGTGTTTATTCAATTTGCATATCAACACAAATCATTATTTCCCTGTACCCTTCCTTTTACACGATGGTTTCTATAGTTGTGGGATTTGTGATGTGTGCATATCTCCCTCACTTGTGGAATTAAAATCCTTAGCTAAAGAAATCAACATACAAAGGTTTAGCATCCCATTTGCCGTGCTTAAGTCGAAAGATTACAATGTGTAACAAAGATTCACTATACAAGTTATTCTGTTACTATGTTACCAGCATTGATAAATGCAACAGAAACAACAACATGATGGAAAATAGGGTTGGATGAGGTTGTACATATGAAATGGTCTTCTATATGCATTTATATGTTTCACATTTTTCTGATTTTTAAGAATTATATATATTAAATATAGTATGGACACATGAAAGGATAAATTCTTGTCGAGTGCAAAAACACCACACCAAAAGGGATGAGATTGGGTTAAGGCAAAGGCTCGACACCATAAAGGATGACACCAAATTTGAGCCCAGACAAATTTGATAGAATGTATACCCCTCAATCCTTGACCCTTAAGCTAAAAGAGGGGATTGGTGTTAGAGATTTTATTACATCTCTGTGCAGACACGCAATATGAAACCCAAAGAAAATACACAAGAGTAAACAAAAACCTTTGTAACAACATTATGCTTTGTAGTCTGAGTGTGTACTTTGCTGGACAGAGATAGAAAACTAAAATAGGTGCACAGCAGAGAATTGCTACAACAGAAAATAATTCTCTATTGTTTTTCCTCATTGCATCAAATGATTACATATCATCTCAAAATATAGAGGTTCTGAAATTACAATGAATCTTCTAGAATTTATCATGTAAATAACATACAAATTACAAAACTCTAACTCTAATAATAACTGACATGCAAAACTATTTTATTTTCCTTTTAGAACCAAAACTACTACTCCTATTTTTATGTTGGGAGAAATTATTATTTTAGCATAATAGCCCCCCTTAATGTCTACCACTAACTGTATCAGCATTCACAGTGCCTAAATTTTGTCTCAGATGCTCAAAATTATCCTTTTCTAATGCCTTAGTAAATATATCTACTAATTGTTCTTCAACTCTAGAAAACTCCAAATGAATTTCTCCATTGTTCACTAATTCTTTGATGAAATGATCGCTTGTATCAATGTGCTTGCTCCTCTTGTGAAAAACATAATTTTTGGCAATGCAATTGTTGATTTGTTGTCACAAAAAATTAGTGTTGACTCCTCCTGTGTTTGTAATAAATCTATCAATACTCTCCTCATCCAAATTGTTTGACATGCTGCTGATGTGGCTCCTACATACTCTATTTCAATTGATGAAAGTGTCACTATGGGTTGTTTCTTTGATGCCCATGAGACCACACCTATTCCAAAATGAAAATCATATCCAAAAGTACAATTCTTATCATCAATGCTACCTACAAAATCACTGTCAATATAACCATTCAAATCAAAATCATTAGTTGTGGAATGTAAAATTTCATATCTTGTTATTCTTGCCACATATCTCAATATCATTTTTCCAACTTGTCAATGTGAGTCTTTTGGTGACTCCATGAATCTTGATATTAGACTAACCCCATACATTATATGTAGTCTTGTAGATATAATATGTTAGAGTGTTGGGTTTATCCTAACCCACAACTAGGCTTAAGTCACACTTAGTGGCTAAGTCTACGTTAACCTTGACATTAAAGGTTAAGTTCACTTTTGAGGTTAGTTACTTTTTGTCTCACTACATGTGCTCACATGAGGTTAGTTTTTTTGACACTTCACATCATTAGAGGTTGAAGATATTCTCTCCTCACCTTATGGGAGGTCGGAAACATTTGTCCATCACCCTCCACATATGCACACATGTGTTGATCTCATAGAGGGTTAGTCGCAGTTGGTTCTCTCCTTCTTACCTCATTCTCCTTGCCTATATATACAAGGTTCTTTGTAATTTTTCATTATCTCTTGAATATCAAATTTGGTTTTTTTGTGCTCTTGCTTTGTAAAAGTTTATCATGATTCTTGTTTGCAGATATTGGCTAATGTTTTCATGGTATCAGAGTGATGTAAACAAAATTCTTCTCATTTCTAAGCAATTTCAGTACGTAGCCTTGTTAAGATTTCATTATGGTTGAGGATTTCTCTTGTTGTCACCATTACTGTGTTTTGTTGTAGTTTTGATTCATAGTTGTTGTTAACCAAGCATTATATATAAGTTGATGTTTGCTTTCACAGCTTAACCCACCCATTGTCATTTTAAAGTGCTCATTAGTTCCTCCTCACCTCTAGTGTTGGAAGTAAGTGTATGTATGATTTAGGCCATTTGATTGGCATCCATTTTTAGGACACAGCCTCTACTCTATGCTATTCAACCTAGTTGTGGTGTCCACTATAGTTTCTGGTGCGTCCTTTTTTGGGGCAGAGTTTGGCCCTTCATCAAACTTGCCACACGTGAGCTCTCCAACCTTCAATGATATGCACAGGAAGCTCATGTTTCAGCTGGCCTACACACCTGTTTTAGCATCAAAGTCACCCATTTCTACCACAGAGGCCCGTTTTGGCCTCCTATCGGCCTTTAAATCTGACACCCTGCCTTCCTCTATACACTATTCTCTACTCTGTGAACAACTTCAAGTATCCACGTTCTCCATGTGTTTTTTTTGCAAGCTTTGAGGTTGATGTTCATACATTTACCTATGTTCATTGTTTCCAAGATCTCCATCAAGGTCAGCTTTGTCTTTGGATTGATTCTCTACATTTAGCATTGGATTCGTGGGCCAGGTTGGATTAGAGCTAGATTCAATAGTGTTCATTTTCTTTAACAAGCATTGTTTGCTTTTTTTTCTCCTTGTCATGGTTTACTCCTCTTAGTTGATCCAAAGTAATTGAAGTGCTCTTTGGTTGTTCGTGCCCCAATACTTAGATCGACCTCTTCACTCAAAGTTTGTGGCATATATTCCAGCCTCCTTTCACGCTAGATTATACAATTTATAAGTTTTTGATTCTTCACTATACCTAATAAAAATGTATCTCATCTCTATCATGAAGTTTTTTTCTCATTTCCGATGGCACAATAGAATATACAATACAACCAAAAATTCTAAAATGATATACACTATTTTTCTGACCACTCCTAGGTTCTTGTGGAATTTAGTCCTTGACACTCTTTGTTGGGTTTCTATTTAGAATATATACTTCACATGCTACTTCTTCTACCCAATATTCATTTGGAAAATGTGTTGCCTTTAACATGCTTCTATCCATATCCATTATTGTTCTATTCTTTCTTTCTACTACACTATTATGTTGTGGTGTGTACCTTGTAGTAATTGCCTTTTATTATCATGATATCTACAAAAATCTATAAATTCATTAGACATATATTCACCTCCTCTATTTGATCTAAGTACCTTGGTATAATGGCCACTTTCCTTTTCAGCCATAGCTTTGAATTCTTTGAATTTTCTAGAGGTTTTGGACTTCTCCATGAGAAAATATATCCATGTCATCATGCTAAAATCATCATTGAATATTAGAAAATAAGCACTATCTCCAAATGATGGAGTTTGTATTGGTCCACATAAATCACTATGAACTAGTTCCAATAATGCACTTGCTCTATATGAGACTCCTATTGGAGAAATTTCTCTATATTGTTTTACCAGAATGCAACTCTCACATGAACTAGGTGACTACTCTATTGGTGGCAATCATTTCACCATATGTTTCTTCTATAATAAACTCAAACCTCCAAAATGTAAATGTCCATACCTCAAATTCAATAGCAATGATTGATCTAGATACATAGTCTTGAAATTGACTTCCTCTTCTCCTTGGATACACTGAATTTGAAGGGGAAACATCTGATTCTTGGTCATCTCCACTCTTGCAATCAACTTGTCATTTGGAATCTATTTGGTATAGTGCAAACAACATCCTTAAAGGATACCTTGTAACCTTTCTGTACTAATTGTCCAACACTCATAAGATTATCCTTTAATCCAGGTACAAAATAAACATCAAGAATAAATCTTCTTTCACCATTTTTGGAAAAGTATATATTAATCCTTTACCCATTATGGCCACTTTATTATCATTTCCCAATTTCACTTCTGACTTTACTGAATCATCAAGACTAGCAAACAATTCTTTAGTCCCTGTCATATGGTTATTGCATCCACTACCTAAAAATGAAATATCCCTAGCACTTTCTTGAGCAACATGGCATGTGATGGATAAAATTCCAAAATTAGATTCATTTGTATAATGAGCATTCTAATTGTGTAATGTCCCTTATAGAAACAATACTATTTTTTCCCTAAATTATCAAGTTCCAAGCAAACAAAGGTTTAGAGAGTACCTTGGCTTGATTTTATTCCTACAAACAAGTTAGAAAATACTTACAATAATATTTCTCATAATCAAGTTAAAATAATCAACAAACTCACAATGGCATTATTAATCCAACTAAATTTAACTATTTAGGAGACTTAGCCATAAGAGAGTTGAGGAGTGTGACTTTGGTGGGGTGTCCTAGATCCTCTACCCTAGGCCCAAGAGTAGATATACCATCCCCCTTGGCCTCATGTGGTGCATGCAATCCATATGAGGTGGCATACCTAATGAGGCATAGTTTATCTCGTTCCCCCTCGTCTTGTCATTTACTTTCCCTTTCTCTATGATTGATTCCCTTGAACTTACATGTCTATGATAGGAGAATGAGGTCACAAAAGGATGCCCCAAAAGCCATCTCTTCTAAGCCCAAGGGTAGTACCCTCATACTCCCTTGGTCACTTGGCATTATCCAATCCCCTTGGAGCGGTGTACCTAGAAGAGTGCCCTATCATTGTACCCCTCTTGCTCCATATTTCATCTAGGAGAATGAGATCACAAAACGGTGCCCTGAAAACCATCTCTTCTAAGCCCAAGGGTAGTACCCTCATACCCCTTTGGGCCCTTGGGATTATCCAATCCCTTTAGAGTGGCATACCTAGAATAGTGCCCCATTACCATACTCCTCTTGCACCACATTTCCTCCATCATAGAAACCATAACATTCATACAAGAATCCACATTAATGCATAATAAACTAATCAAACTCATAGTTTCAAACAATCATATCAAATGTGTTGTTAATATAATCTATATTTCATAGAAAGTTTCACAATTCTTATGACCTTTCAATTATATGCATTTGTCATTATTTATCACATGGAATTCATCATAATAGACATATAGTTAGATACATCTTACCAGGAGGATAATTCTTGGCTTTGTATCCTTTAGAACTCTTAAGGGTTTATTCCTTCCTTCTATGTTGTCTCTATATAAATCAGATGTTTTCCTCTTTTGTGTCAATGGCTCTTCTCTATCTTATTGGTAGACCTGAATATGTGTTCTTCTTCCTCAATACTCTTTATTTCTATATTTAGAGAATATATCTAAAAATATATATTTAACTCTTGAAATAATCCTTCTTCCTTCTTGTCTTGTATAACTATTTCCTAAATCAGAATAGCTTACTAGTATTCCTGATATAAATATATATCTATTATTCCCCTTTCTAATCTGCATAGATTTCTTCTCTTATCTCTGCCCAAACTCCTCTATCACCACATACTTTTCCTCTATATTTCTGCTATAAAAATTCTCTTACCAATATGCCATATGCATCTCTTTAGATCTGCATCAGTCTTATTTAATGATATTATTTCAAGTTTTCATATGCAGATCTGAAAGTGAATCCTAATATCTTTTTTATCTTCACATATTATCTCCTTTTATATATCATGTCTCTTCAAAGGAGGCGACTTCTTTTATAGTTGCATCCTTTGCTTGGTCTTATTTAAAGGCTCCCTTAGATAAACATAATTTCTGCCTGTTTATCTTGGATCACACCCCTTGTATTAGTTATTGTTGCTGATATGTATTGCTGCCCACCTAATGCTATGAATCACAACCTTGATGTAAGTCACATGTGCCACTTGATCACTTCCTCTACTTAATCAATTCGTTACCCCTTTATTATCATTGTTTATCCTTTTTTGTCACATGTGCCACTTGATCACTTCCTCTACTTAATCAATTCGTTACACCTTTATTATCATTGTTTATCTTTTTTTTCTTGTTTATCGCTATGCATCATAAGTCTAAGGGTGATTGGTCATGATTTGTCTTTGGCTAAAAATTCCCTTTGATCATTGCCTTTATTAAAAAATAAATCACATCATCTTTAGTTATAAATAAATCTTAATCACCTTTCATATGTTAACTTTTGAAGGCACCACCTTTTTATCAATCGCAAGACTTGTTATTCCTTAATCGCACCATATATCATTGTTTCTAAACTAAGGTGATTTGTCTTATATATATTTATAATGTTAACGATTACAAATTATATATATTATATTTAATAGTATATTATATTATAACTATTAAATTGATAATATTTATAATTATTTTTATATTTATCATTTATAAGTACAATAAATATATTATATAATATCATTTAATATTATTACATATTAATAATATTATATATGTTTATTAAAAATATTATTATATACACAATTATCATCCAAATTGATGAAAACACCATATTTGACGAACATGACTTCTCTGTCTTTATCATGATATTTAAATCTTTGATTTAAACAATGCCATAATATTGGGACATCACAAATTGTCTACATCTCCTTGTTTCTTTCTGCATTCATTTGCATAATGTCCATATTTTTAACAATAATAACACTAAATGTAAGATTTATCAAACCTCTATGAATGTTGTTGGAAGTGATTAATGCCACATCCTCTATTATTATAGTTTTGGTTATTATTTTCACCTTGATCTAGATTGCTCCTTCCACCTCTACCTCTACCTCTTCCTCTAAAGTTTGACCTTCCTCTTCCTCTTCCTCTCCCAGTTGATACCTGAGACTTGAAAGAGTTCTCAAAAGAATTATTATTATTTCTAGTCATTCTAGATTCATGTGTTAACAAAGATCCCATTAATTCATCTACTGATAACTATGCCAAATCCTTGGATTCCTCAATTTCTACAACTATTGCATCAAATTTACTGGGTAATCTTCTGAGAATTTTATATAATCTTATGATCTATTATTTAGTCTCGATTAGATCTAATTTCATTCACAATATTAATGAGTTGAATTATAAACTGATCTACTGATTCTGAATCATTCATTTGCAAATTTATCCTAAGAGAATGTAGTTTAGCTACTTTCACCTTTGTATTTCTTGATAGGTTGTCTCCAAAAATTCCTATTCCCTCTTAGATGTAGTTATTGCTGCAACCATAGGAAAAGTGGAATCATCCATTGCTTGTTGAATTATAAATAAAGCTTTTGCATCTTTTTTCTTATTTTCTCTAAGTTCATCCTTTTGTGTTCTAGTCAAAACTTGATAAGTTGCACGATCTTGGGGTTCTACAAATCCATTTCCAACTATGTACCAAATTTCTTATGAACAAAACAACATTTTCATCTTAATTACCCAAAAATCATAATTCTTATCAATGAAAATGGGGATCTAGGGTTGCGAGAGATTGTTACTTGATGCCATGATATAGTCAGCTATAGTGATCCAATGTCTTCACTCCTCTTTAAGTCATTTAACAAAAGATTGTACCTTAGTATGTTGGTGTATACCTTTGATCCTAGGCGTACACACATTTGTATTAATCATACCTAGGCATTTTTAGCACATGTTCTTTGAACTTGTAAAGGTAGTTGAGATGTTTTGAGAGGTGTCAACTTGCATTGACACTTGCGCTATGTTTGTGGGAGGTTACTCACCAAAACTCCATGTAGAGGAGTCCTATCCTCTTTTCATGGGGATTCGGGTACCTACACTTCTCTATTTACACTCACCTCATTTGGTAATACAATTTGGTCGATTCATTGCAAACTCGTGTGCTTGTTGTTTATTCCATGATCTTGTTTTCTACATGGTATCAGAGCTTTCTAGAATAGCTTCAAGCCAACTTTGCTCGCTGTGGAAATCATTCCCATTCATGCTGAAGCTCAATCTATGAGGTGTTGTTTGTTGTTTGTTTCATTTTTATCTATTAATAGTGTTTCATTCTTTTGAAGAGTTGACACCATTATGGAGTTGAATGCCCTCAAGGGGACCATGTTTAGGAGGTTTAAAGACCTGACAAGGGCTATGGACTGTATCCATGACATGGAGCATTCATATCTGCGTAGTGGCGACCTAACCTTTTCAAATCTTTAGCCCCTAGTCACATGGGGTTTTATCCCCTGGTCATGCACAGCCCAAGGGAGCTTAATTTTTCTCCTCTTTTTTATTTTTCTCCTCACAAAATTTTGCGTGAAAATTTAATTTTCCAAAATTTAAAACTTCTTTTTGTTGAGGAAGGAATTCTTTTGTAAATGCAAAATCTTGCAAGTCTTATAACTTTTGCAAATCAACTTGAAATCGAGTCCTTCTTTTTACAAAAGTGGATGTTTTTCTATCATAGATCCAACAAGCATAATATCACAATGATATTATAAAGTTTCAATTTATTTCTTTTTGGGTGACTTGCAAATTCACTTCTTCTAAACAAGTGCCAATCTTGGAGTAAACAAATAAAGAAAAGGTGTAAGAGTGTAGTTCATTTCAATGCACTAACTTTATAAAGTGCCATTTTAAGGGGGGAATTAAGTAAGATTTATGATGCACTCAAACTTATAAAGTGCCACCTTAAAAAACTAAGTTCAGATAGGAGTCTAATTTGCAAAATTTAGGAAAACAACTTCAGAACTTGAGGCTAAAAAGAGAATTTCATGCGACCTTCAAAATTAGAAGTCAACAAATAGATTCCTAGTTCATGTTCAATGGATCACAAGACACCTTACAAAGAAGTGTTTGTGACTATCAAACCATGGAACACCTTCAAAATACTGATGGATGATATCTATTATAATGTTTGTGGTAAGGGAACTGTAAAGTTAGGAAATGGATTTGTACTCAATGTGTTTTTCATTTCTAAACTATTAAAGAAACATCTCTCTGTGTATCAACTTACCTGTTCTAACAAAATAGTTGAGTTCATAGCCACAACTACCCTAATTTGAGAATAACAAAGTTGAAACATTGTCACAGTAGTGAAGGTTTGTCACTTCGACTGTAGCTTCATTTTTTCACACTTTACATCAGCTGAAGAAGACTCTCAAAATGTGACTTTAGAGACTAGTGTTAATTCACGACTCAGCTCAGTTGGTTCTATATAGCAAGTTGATTAAACTCCAATAGCATATATATTTGCAAATACACTCATAAAGTGTCATATAATTGAAGTGTGTAACACATAAAGGGAAATTGGGAAAATTGTACTCACACTGATATATAATGTGTAATGTGGGGTTGTAACAATCCCAACAATGAATCGTACAGATTGTCTTCTCATTCATATGTGACATCAATGCACATCCTTTTTCAATAGTTTGTACTTTTTCAGAACTGAGTTCCTCACACACTACAAATTTCAATTAGTTTTCTAAATTCTCCTAGAATGAAGGGAAGGGCAGAATTTGCAACTATTTCATGCTCTAGGAGTTCTTCATCTCTACATCAGAATCAACATCAACATCATCTTTTGGGGGGGGGTTTCTAAGCCTTGCTTTCTTCTCTCTTTTAGAGGATAGTTTTTTTTCCACTGGGTTTTCTATCTTTCTCCATTTTTGAAATTTTGCATTGTACTTGAGTACCTTATCAGGCTTCATGGCTAGGACTTATTTTTCTTTTGCATTGTGCTTGGGTACCTCACTAGGCTTATAGATGGGACCCATTTTTTCTAATACTCACCTAAGCTATGCTTAAGGGGGTTTATTAGTGTATTCCTTTAATCCTTGGCATACACACATTTGTGTTATTCATACTTAGGCATTTTTAGGACATGTTCTTTGAACTTGTCAATGTAGTTGAGACATTTTGAGAGGTGTCAACTTGTATCAACACCTCGCACTATGTTTGTGGGAGGTTACTCACCACAACTCCATGTAGAGGAGTCCTATCCTCTTTTCATGGAGATTTAGGTACCTATAATTCTCTATTTATATTTGCCTCATTTGGTAATACAATCTGGTCAATTCATTGCAAACTCATGTGCTTATTGTTTATTCCATGATCTTGTTTTCTACATAGTATAAATTTTTTTATTAAAGTTTTATATTTCATTAATCACCAATTATCTGTTCTTTGTTGGCGGCTACACAACAATTACTTACTTTATATCGACCCTTTGATTTGTGTTGTCCAAATCTTCAAAAAATAACTTTCTATGATTTGCAACAAAAAATCTCTTTAACCTCCAATAATTTCTATGGTTTTCCTTTGATTATAAATCTGCATTTGATAATGGTAGCAGGGTCATTAGAAAACACTCTTATCTTCAGACAATAGCTTTAGCCTTCTCCTACAAATAATCTTAAAATTGGAAACTGGGATTCCTCCTGCTCTAATACCACTTTGTTGGACAGAGATAGAAAGCTAAAACAGGCTCACAACAAAGAATTGCTACAGCAGAAAATAATTCTCTATTATTTTTCCTCATTGTATAAAATGATTACATATTGCCTCAAGCTATAGAGGTTTTGAAATTACAATGAATCTTCTAGAATTTATAATTAAAATAACATGCAAATTACAAAACTCTAACTCTACTAATAACTGACATGCAAAACTATTTTATTCTCTTTGTAGAAACTAAACCGCTACTTCTATTTTTATTTTCAGAGAAATTATTATTTTATTCCAACATATTGCAGAGTGATGATGCCAAGCAAAAACAAGAGTAAACAATTCAGGGGCCACACAATAGCAGGTAATGGCCACAAAATGTATATGTTTGGGTTGTACGGCCTCTGCTGATGGAATTTTTTCAATAAAATCGATTTCAAATCTGCTATGCCCATTCACCATTGCACATGGGTTGCAGTGATTAGAAACATGAAACAATCCCTATTCATTACATTTCTTCCAACTAAGTTCTATGATAGAGAGGTCACTCAATAAATTTTATGTATATGAATTTTGGTCCCAAGAAATAATTGCTTGATAGAAAGAAGATTGTAGTTGCTAATTATTGCACAAAAGAAGGAATAAATTATGGCAGACAGGATGAGATGGTTTGCACCATTTTGAATATGACTAAGATTTATAGTTTCTTTTTGCATTTAAACCTAGGAGAACTAATTGTCTTTTACTCACTGAGGTATAATAGTGATTGCTTCTCCCTATTTGATATTAGAGTAAGGAATTTCAATCTATTCATACTAGCAAGTTCAATGTCATCTTGATCATGCAAGAACTATCTGAAGCAAGGTCCAATTTTGATTTATATAACATAGTATTTTTTGTTATTTTTATTGTTGTTACTATAAAAAATATAAACTCTATTTAATCACACTCCCTAAGCATCTATTAATAGAAAGACACATTTGTCATGTAGAGACATGTTTGTTCATATGTTTTGCCTATTTAAAGGATCTTTGGATCCATAAATATAAATTGTAAATAGAGCAAATCTATTCAAGCTCTCTAATTTCAATAATTGGTATCAGAGCTGATGGTCCCAATATTCATTCCAAGATAGGAAACCCCATCATGACTAATTTGAATTTATCACAATGCTGAACACCCACACCATAGAACATCAATGATTTTTGCTACAAGAATAATCTGCACATAGGAATATTTATATTACAAATCTTATAGAAGTATAAATATATATATTAAAAGGATGAGACAATGATCAAGCATAATTCATTAAGGGTAGAGCTCTATATTTACAATCTATGTGTATGAATGATTGTGGGTCTATGTCATTCAACACTGCCTTCGTATTCAGGATATGTTCTTTAGATATTTAAAATTTAGACATGGATTGGCCTTTATCATAATGCCTCACGTATCTCAAAGCATAGCTTTAGCCACTCAATTCTTTGGTTTGTTCAACAATTTTACAAGCATAGTATAGTCTTAAAACCATATGTTTGTAGTGGAGTTTGACACTGTGAAGGACCAAGAGCTCAATGACACTAACGTAAATCATGTGGGTGTGGATCTAAAATCTCTCATCTGTTGATAAGTGATGCTTCCATGCGTGCAGGAGTGGGAGAGTTTTTGGAAGAGTTATTTAAAAAGACTTCTATCATTTTAGGAATGCATGTTCAATGCATGATAAACTATATTTTTAGCACAACTACTTTTAAAATTTATAGTGATCATGCATGTTTAGCTTATTTTTAGACTATTAGTTTATTTTTGTTGTCGTTCTATTTTGGGGACTACATAGTCTTTAAAAAGGACTACCCTGTGTTTTTTAATAAGCCAAGAATTTGAAGATGCATGTAATAATGAGGTTTGGGTGCAATCAATGCAAGAAGAGATAGATTACATTCATAGGAATGATACTTGGGAGATTACAAAGCTTCCACATGAAAAGAAAAATATTGGTACTAAGTGGGGGTACAATACTAAGTACAATAGTGATGAAAGTATTAAAAGAAAAAAGACATGATTAGTTGCAAAAGGATTCACAGAGAAGTATGGTATAGATTATGAAGAGAAATTTACACTAGTACCAAGACAAGAGACCATTAGAATGATGGTTTCACTAGCAACTCAAAAGTAATGAAGCATACATCACATGGATGTGACCAAGAGTTCCTGCTTGAATGGGTACTTAGAAGTTTATATGTACAACAACCACAAGGTTTTGAAGTGTAAGACAAAGAAAACCAAGTCTACAAGTTGAAGAAGACTTTATATGGCCTCAAGAAAGCACCTAGAGCATGGTATGCTAGGATTGATGGATATTTCTAGTAGAATGACTTCGAGAGAAGCAAGAGTGAGGATACTCTTTACTACAAGAAAAATGGTAATGATATTCTTATTTTAAGTTTGTATGTTGATGATTTGTTGTATATGGATAGAAGTCCTAAAATGAAGGATGAGCCTACACTAATGTTTTGTGATAACATGAGTGCAATTAAGTTAGCCAAGAATCCTATCCATCCTAGTAGGACAAAGTATTTTGATTTGAAGTATTATTTCATTAGAGATTTGGTTCAAAAGAAAGAAGTTGAATTGTGGTATATAAGCACTCAAGAACAAATTTCATATATCTTCATGAAAGTGGTTCCAAAGGTCCAATTTTTGAAAATCTGAGATCATGTTCTGAGTTCGCTCCACATCAAGGGGGGGTATTTTGATAAGTGATGCTTGCATGCATGCAGGAGTGTGAGAGTTTTTTGAAGACTTATTTAAGAGGACTTTTATCTTTTTAGGAATGCATGTTCAATGCATAATAAACTATATTTTTAGCATAGTCATTTTTATAGTTTACAGTGATCATGCATGTTTAGCTTATTTTTAGACTATTAGTGTATTTTTTTGTTGGTCTGTTTTGGGGGCTACAAAGTCTTTAAAAAGGACATCCCTATGTTATTTTAGCAAGCCAAAAAAACCTTCAATGTGAATGTGTTGGTTGTTCAATTTTAAAAAAGGTGTTCAAAGAACATAGAAAAAATAGTGTAAAATGTTGTAATTTTGAACAACAATATGGTGATTAATTTGTCTTTCTATTTGTTGTAAGTAATCTTAGTTTTGGCTGAATAATATCTGTTGTGAATAGCAAGTTATTTATTACTACAAGTAAATTTAAGAATTGGCTTCAAAGATTACTGGGTTTCAAAATCTTCATCATCTTTGTAGAGTCTAAATCTGTAGGTTATTGGATTGGCAACCAGTTGTTAGAGTTGGATCTAAAAAGTGGATAGAACATACAAGCTTGGATTGATGACGATCATCTTGGAAAGGAACTCAAAGTAATGGTAGCACTTTGTGAGTGTTACCATTCAAGGTTCTAAAAAGAGTGTCATTGCCATCCATATTTAGAATTCATCCTATCAGTGAGTTCTTTTATAATAAATGAAACGATAAATATTCTGAGGGATATTTGCTAAATATAGAAGAAATAATTGGATATAGAGAAAAGAGGGGCATGCAAAGCTACAAAAAATTCAAAATCAATCACCATTAGGTATTACTAAAGTGGTTCTTTTGTATGGTCAAAATATAATTCTATAAGGAAATCATTTGATCTGATGGGAAAGATTGGTAAAAGAGTGCAGAAAGAAAATAAAAATTTAATTTGTGAATAGGATATTTTGGAAGAAGAATTGGTTAAAAACAAAAGTGAATAATTGAAAGAAAAGTTGAAATGGTTTGATAAACAATCTAAAATCCTTGCAAAGGAAAATAGTTTTCAAAAGGATGAAATATCAAAATTGAAAGAACAAAATAATCCGTCAGATCAATTACTTGTAGCATACCTAAAGGAAAACATGTTAGTGTTAAACTATACCTTATATTACTTATTCTAAGTAATATATTTAAGCACATGGCTTTAATCCACCTTAGGTGCTAGGTGTCAAACTTGGAGAGTTGTATTGGACTCTCCAAGCTATGTGTCAACACTCATTCGACACTTGGTGAGTTGAGTGTTGAATTCGACTCAACCTCTTCACCTCTCTCACCTATATATGACACCTCTTGTTCATAATCTATTATTACAATTCCTAATTGCTTTCACTTCAATTTGATACTTGTATTCACTTAGTTGAACTTGGTAATTCTTAGATGGTATCAGAGAAAATATTAAATCATTTGCTGGTTCATTGAAGTCCATGGTTAAGGTGTCAAAGCTGAGCTCATTCAAAGTCTCATTTATCCATCACATCTAGGGTTTGGATCAATCAGTTTGGAGATGCTTTCTTGTGCTAGAAATTGGTGGTCATTGACCCTGTTACTACTCGTGCATCAGGCTTGACCATCATTTGTCTATGGCATGAGGAAATTCATCCTCTACGTTTCCCTTTTGCTGGGTGTTGGACCTCAATGTCAATAAGTATATGTTGTTGATGCCAGCATGATTTATGCTGGTTGCTGGGTGTTTCAAGATCGTGGTTGGGCATTGGAAGTTGACAACCCATGCCCCTTCTCTTTACGTGGCTGTCACCCTTCTCAATACAAAGTAGGGCATCCTTTTCACCTTTGAGTAAGGCATCCTTTAGGAAAAGAGGCATCACATCTATTTTAGTTGTGACTGTGTGTAAGAGGTAGTGACCTCTGTTTACCCACTTCCACAGCTTTGAAACCATGTAGAATTTCAGAATCATGAAATAGATAACAATCACATAAATGAGGATGAATTCAACCAGTTGTATTGGCCACTCAAGGGAGTATAAATAAGAGAAGTTGAGGTGCCACAACTCTATGATAGAGGAGTCCTATCCTCTTTTCATGGAGTTCGGGTACCTCAACTTCTCTTATTTATACTCGCCTGAGTGGCCAATACTACTTGTCGAATTCATCCTCATTTGTGTGCTTGTTATCTATTTCATGATTCTAGAATTCTACAAAGCATGTGTGCAAGGTCTAAGCCTACATTATGTAATGTCTCATGTGATACAAATGATTGGTGGTATTTATTTGAGGAATCATTTGATATATGTAATATAGCTAAAGCTTATATAAATAAAGGGTGTAAGGTTGGAGATAACAATGTTTTTGAATCTACAAATCTTTCTAGTCATGATGATAATAACAAAGAATGCTGGTTTTAATATTATGAATAGAATGGGTTATGATGGAAAAGGTTTGGGAAAGTATGGGAAAGGAATTCAAGATCCCATTGAACCAAGTGTGATGCTAAAAAATGAAGGCCTTGGATATGTTAGAGGTAAAGAAAACACAAATGACGTTACAAGTAATCTAGTTACAAACAACATAGTTCAAGAAATTCAATGTTCCCAATGTTCTCATTATAATAGGCAAGAGCATAAAAAAACAAGTTGGGATCTTCATCCTTGTACTATTTGTGGATTGAAGAATCATTCTGAAAAATTGTTGGAATAGAAAGTGGATGGAACAATCTATGAAAGATTGCCTACAGATGAATTATGGATGGATTGGTGTATCTAATTGGCAAAAGGGAGAAATTCAAACATCTAAAATAGAATTTGGGATGCTAAGGCAACTAGTGGTAGAAATTAAGGGGGAGTGTTGGAATAAACTATTTATTTCTCCCACTAACAATCAAATAATTGTCACTATAATTAAACAAAGAGGGTAAACACATTGGATTGTTTGGAGGCTTTAACTTACTGGAGAGGATCACATTTGATAATCCTATAAAGTTGTAAGAATTTGAATTGACTATCTTGATTTTTTGGTATGAGGGAGCTTGCAATATTAAGAATTCATGATTAGCCTAAGCTCAACCTTAAAGAGCTATGAATATTTGAAAAGCCACTATCAACAATAAAGGCCAAAGTCTTTCCACTTGAATTCTATCCATGTTGTATGTGTAGATGAGTGATATCTTTAGTTGGATAGCTTATAAAGTACACCAATATTTGTTAACATAATATATTACATTGTTTATTTGCTTATTACGTAACCATGTAGTTACATTGGTTTTGCTATAGTTGGTTATGTTATACCAACTACCTTAACAGTTTTAGCAACTATTACATAGTATATATTCACCTATTGTAATGCCTTTGATCGTCGAATACATCAAATACATTTCTTCTTCTTTCTTACCATTAAATGGTATCAGAGCCTATGTATGAGTGAGCGTGATGTGAAGCATGGAAGAAGTCACCCACAATGAACAGATGGAGTTCTGTTAAGTGGCAAAGACATTGGAGTCTTCAAATACAGTGATGGAGTCTTCAAAAAAAGTGATGGAGTGCTGCTAATGTTGCTGGCCAAACAGTAGGAGAAAGAATGTTGGAAGCTACTGTAGCAAGCAAGAAAACCCTGTCTAATCACCCAAGTTGAAGGTATGATACTTGATAGAGCATTTATGAAGGATAGACTGTTTGCATTAGATGATGTCTCCTCCCCTATAGTAGCTCTATCAGCTTCAACAATAGAATATACGGGACTCTGGCACTATCGCTATGGGCACCTTTCAGTCAACTCCTTGCATCAACTTAGCTCCAAACAAATGGTAAGAGGTCTTTCTCCAATTTCAAATTCATTGCCTATATGTCTTGGATGCCTTGCAGGTAAACAACACTGGGATCCGTTCAAGGCTAGTAGCTTCCATGCTACACATCGCCTTGAGTTGGTACATACCGATCTGTGTGGATCCATGCCTGCTTCATTTTCAAGACATAAGTACTTCCAATTGTTCATGGATGACTTCTCCCGAAAGACCTGGGTGTACTTTCTCAAGAAGAAATATGAAGCCTTTGCCAACTTTCAGGACTTTCACAAGCAAGTTGTCAAAGAAGCTGGCCAGTCTCTTCTTGTCCTCCGCTCAGATCGAGGGGGGGAATTCACCTCCAAGGAGTTCGTGGCATACCTGAAGCATCATGGCATGAAGTAGCACCTAACTGCTCCCTATACACCTCAATAGAATGGAGTTGCAGAACATTGTAATTGGACTATCATGGAGATGGCTCGATGCATGCTCTCCACAGCCAAGTTGGAGGAAAGATTTTGGGAAGAAGCAGTATGGATAGCTGTATACCTCATCAACAGGGCACCAACAAAGATCCTGCAGCACAAGACACTAGAAGAGGTATGGACTGGACAAAAGCCTTCAATTTCTCATCTAAGGGTGTTTGGTTGCACAACATACATGCATGTCCCTGCCAATAGGAGAAAGAAGACTGATCCTAAGACACTCCAGTGTATATTATTGGGATACAGTATTACATCAAAAGATTATCATCGCATAGATCTTGAGACAATGAAGATACATGAGAGTCGAGATGTGGTATGTGATGAATCATCATTCGATTCCTTATCACAAAAAGAAGAGAAACAACCTCCTACTTCTCATAAATTGCTCTCACAATTAGATGATGAGCATGTGGAAGACTCTCACAGAGAAAGTGAACTACAAGGAGAGTTGTTTGTTGATTTGGGCCCTCTAGAAAACATTACACACCAGCAGCAGCATAGTTAACCTCCAAAGTGGGTCCAAAGTACAATTAGGGACTCTAACCTGCACACTCTTCCAAACACTTCATTAGGAATTAGAACCAGGAGTCAGATAAGAAATGAAGTGAATCTTGCACTCATGAGTATTGTTGTTGACAGCACTGAACCTGACACAGTTCGAGAGGCATTAAGCCAACCTCAACGAAAGAAAGCTATGGATGCAAAGTATAATTCTCTGATACAAAATCATACTTGGGAACTTGTTGATCTGCCTAAAGGGAAGAAACCCATTAGCTGCAAATTGATCTTCAAAATAAAGTACAAGGCAGATGGATCTATCGACAAGTACAAAGCATGACTTGTAGCAAAGGGATATGCTCAACAAGAGGGCATTGATTATGAATAGACCTTTGCACCCACTGCTAAGATCAAAACTATTAGAATGGTCTGTGCATTGGCAGCATAGAAGGGATGGAAGCTTCAGTAGATGGATGTCAAGAGTGCTTTCTTAAATAGTGATCTCAAAGAAGAAGTGTACATGACCCAACCAGGAGGGTTTGTTGATGAACATCATCCACACAAGGTATGTCGTCTTATCAAATCACTTTATGGCCTTAAGAAAGCTCCTAGGGCATGGTACATTAAGATTGATGGTCACCTATTGCAGCATGGATTCACCCATAGCCCCTTAGATCCTAATTTGTATATTAAGAAGGTAGGCACAAAGATTGTCATTCTGGTTTTGTATGTGGATGATCTTATTATCACTGGCAGCTTAGACAGTCTCATTGATTATGTAAAGAATGATCTCAAGAACTCCTTCGACATGACAGATTTGGGGCTACTTCATTATTGTCTTGGCTTGGAGATATGGCAGAAGAAGAACCACATATTCATCTCCCAAATGAAATGTGCCAAGACTCTCCTGGAAAAGTATGGAATGGTCAGCTGTAAGCCAATTTCTACTCCAATGGAGAAAGGTTTGCAACTATCCCATTTCCAGGATTCACCTCAAGTAGATGTCACTCTCTACAGGCAGCTAGTTGGGAGCCTTATCTACTTGACCTACACCAGACTAGACTTGTGTTTTGTTGTCAGCTATCTCTCTAGATTCATGCAAGAGCCAAAGAAGTGTCATTGGGTTGCAGCAAAGCATGTGTTGAGATATATCTGATGCATAGTTGATTATGGTCTGGAATATAAGAAGAACAATTAGTTCTTCTTACAGCGATATAGAGACTCAATCTATGCAGGATCTATAGATGACAGGAAATCCACCTCAGGTTATGTTTTTCATCTCGGATCTGGGCCAATTTCATGGGTTAGTAAGAAGCACATTGTTGTTGCTCTTTCATCCACTGAGGTTGAATATCGCGCCACACAAGGAGCTGTGTGTGAAGTGATTTGGTTACGTCGCATTCTGGCATATATGGACATTCCTAAAGAGAAGTCACCAATTGTCTATTGCGACAATTAGGGTGTGTTAAAACTTGTGAAGATTCCAGTTTTCCATGAGCGCACTAAGCATATTGAGGTTGAATGTCATTACATTCGGGACCAAGTTTTGAACCACCACATCCAGCTCCAGTACTACCCTACAGACTCTCAGATAGCAGATATGTTCACCAAATCTCTTGGTAGGATCAAATTTGAACTATTTAGGGGGTACATTTGTAAAAACAATGTAATAAGGGGGGGAATGTTAACATAATATTATTTGCTTATTACGTAACCATGTAGTTACATTGGTTCTACTATAGTTCATTCTATTATAATATATTCACCTATTGTAATGCCTTTGATCATCGAATACATCAAATACATTTCTTCTTCTTGCTTACCATTAATATTACTACTAAAAGTGTGTCAACCATAAAATGCATTTGGGCCTCATTCAATAGAGTAAAGTTGTAGTATTGATCACAAAGGTAATTGCAAAAGATTTTGATCACAAAAATCATTGAAGAAAGATTTTGATCCTAAAGATCGTTGCCAAAGGTTTTTTGATTGCAAAGATCATTGCAAAAATGTTTTTATCGCAAAGATCATTGTAAAAAGTTTTTTTTATCACAAAGATCATTGCAAAAGGTTTTGATTGAAAAGATCTATGGGGAATGACATCAACAGATGAAAATCATTTTTTTCTTGTAAGACTTTGCCGCATTTACCAATAGAATTATGAAAAGACATCCTATTTGAGAAGAAGAAAAGAAAGGTTTACATTATTACAATCATTCTGGTCACTTTTGAGAGCAAATGCTTAAAAAAGAAGAAATCTATGAACAAGGGTAATCAAGGGAAAAATAGTATGTAATGGATATATGAAAGGAGGGCAAAATCCTCTAAAAACTTAGTTTCAAGTGTTGTTTTGAGAAATCAATTGTTGCATGAATGGCTTGATCATATTAACCTCAAAGTAGTGGTTGCAGAAACATGGGAAGCACTATGGGTTAGACAACCTCTTGAGAGACTTCAACACCCACAACTTGATCGAACAATTATGCTTTGTGGTAATCAAAGTGTGTTGAAGATATCTAAGAACCCAGTGTTCCATGCTGTCACAAAGCATATTGAAGTACACCATCACTTCATTTGTGAGCATGTTCGCAATAAGGAAATTGAACTACTCTATACACTAACTAATGAACAGCTTGCAAAACTTTTGAGCAAGGATACGTTTGGATACTTTCAAGAAGGAATTAGTGTTAAATATTCTTCATTTGTACATGGGTAGCTAATAAACGTATTTATTATAGGAGGCCCCCATCATCTAGTTAGGTTGTGTGATAAAATAAAGTTTATGGGGAGTGTTAAAATATAAACTCTATTTAATCACACTCCCTAAGCATTTGTTAACTGAAAGATACAACTGTCATGTAAAGACGTGTCTATTCATATGTTCTGCCTATTTAAAGGATCTTTGGATCCATAAATTGTAAATAGAGCAAATCTATTCAAGCTCTCCAATTTCAACAATTACCTATGTCTTGATGGGTTTTTCCCTTAATTTGTTTCTAATTATAGTGTCATCACATGATGGTGTATGTAATGTTGCTTGACTGAAAAGCTTTGGAATTTTTATTTTAAATTTAAGGATAGTGATGATCATTGTTTGGTCTGCATCTTGGTCTTTGTTTGAATTGTCTCACTTGTTAAACTCAGGTTCTACCAGCCCTAAGGGAGCAGCATGTTGAATTTATGTTGAGAGAACTGGTGAAAAGATGGGAAAATCACAAAATAATGGTTCGGTGCCTTTCTCATTTTTTAAGTACTTGGACCGCTACTACATTGTAAGGCACTCACTGCCAACTCTAATGAAGTTGGTTTAACATGCTTCCGTGATCTGGTAAGTATAAGATGATATCCAACATTGACCTTTTCCTCTTCATACTTTCACTTCCTTTTTGTATCTTAAAGTTGTTTTTCACTTAGAGACCATATATAAGGAAGTAGGATTGATATATGTGTGTAGCTTAGATATGTTGAATAACAACGTAACATAAATAATTTTTGGAATAATGTTTCCCTTTTCGCCGGTCTGCCAAAAAATTAGGAATAACGTAAAGGATGCAGTGATAACTCTGGTATGTTAGTGAAAATATTGATAAATTATCAAAAGTTCTTTAGTTTTTTGACATTGTCTTTCCTGATGAACAAACTAAGTTCTAATTCACTAATGTTATCTTAGATTGATAGAGAACGCGAAGGATAACAAATTGATTGGGCTTTGTTGAAAAATGTTCTAGGCATCTTTGAAGAGATTGGGATGGGTAGCATGGATTTCTATGAAGAAGATTTTGAAGTAGCCATGTTGGAAGACACTGCTTCTTACTATTCTCGAAAGGCTGCCTCATGGATTATAAAGTATTCTTTATTAGATTATATGCGCAAGGTTAGCACTGAAAGGGGAGCTACAATTGGAAACATGATTTGACAATGTCGATTTTAATTTTGAAAATGGGCTTCATCGAGAAGATGATGTGTATTTTATTGTACTACAGTCTGACAAATGTTTAAAGAAAGGAAAAGAAAGAGTTACGCATTATCTCCGTTCCAGCAGTGAACATAAATTGTTAGAAGTAACTTTCTATTAAACACGCATTATGTCAATCAGAATCTGTGGATTCAACTAACCATGAAAAAGTTGTCAATTAATAGTTATTTCCATTAGCTATAAGGCATGCACAATGACCTGCTTGTTTTAAAATATTTAAGTTGTAAAAAAGTTACCATTATTTGTGATCTTTTCCACAGAAAGTACAAAAGGAACTACTATCTCGGTATGAGAACCAGCTTTCGGAGAACGAACATTCAGCTTGCCATGCATTGCTAGGAGATGACAAGGTATGATTTTGGTCTACAAATCCTCTACTATTTTTTATTTTTGGTACAGCTACATACATGGGAGTCGAGACCATACTTTTGAGTATATTTCATAATCTTCTACTATTTTTTACTTTTGGTACAGCTGGATGATCTTTCAAGGAGGTATGAGATATCCTATATTTATAGGAATCCCAAAGGCGTGGAAACTGTGGCTCAGATATTCAAGCAGGTATACATTTTGATTGAAAATCTGCTAAAACGTGCAGTTTCAAATTCTCAAGATTTTTCTATAAATGATGAGTAAATTTCTGTGTGGTTTGGTTTTCTACTACACTTTTCTGTTGCAGCACGTGAAAGCATCATTAGTTAAGCATGAAGAAGAAGCACCACTAATATAAAGGTAATTAGGTGATCTATGTTCTCATTAGTCTATGATCAGTATGGTTGGTGCACAGGAGCAGCTACAATCTTATCTGCATCTCTTTTATAGTGTTGACTTTCCATACATGGCATTTAAGATATAACCTTGTGAATTTTGCATATGTCAAACAATGCACAATGGGATTAGCTTTCACATATACAAGATACAAATGCAATTTCAATCAACTTATCCTGTAGAATATTAACTTGTCGTTGTGTTGATTTTCAGTCGTTCGTGGGGAAAGTTATTGATTTGCATAATAAGTACTTCTAATATGTCAAGGAATGTTTTTTAAACCATTCCCTTTTCAAAAAGGTCGGGGAAAGTATAATTTTCTTATTGTCCTTTTGCTTGTCCATGTTGGCTGAGTGAAGCTTATAGATATTATGCAGAATGTTTAAGCACCTTTCTTATGAATTTTTAACTCCATTTACAGGTGCTGAAGCAAAAATTTGAGGTGATTTGTAACAAGGATGTTGCAGGAAGCACAACTGACGAATTGCTTGCCAGATTTTGTGACAACATTTTGCAAAATGGTGGCAGTGAAAATTTGAGCGATGAAGATATTGAAGATACACTTGAAAAGGTTTGTGTTGCATTTCAGTCTGACATGCTTCGATGTTGGCTCTTGTCCAGTGATTTTGTATACATTAATTTATTGTCTCATATTATGCTAAGATGTTGGCTCTTGTCTAGTGTTTTGTATACACTAACTTATTGTCTCATATTATTTCAGGTTGTGAAGTTCCTCACATACATCAGTGATAAAGAATTTTTTTTTTAACCAAAAAAAGGTGTAGAACACCCATAGATTGAAATAGTATAAAAATATTACAAAATATGGTGGCCGAAGCCAAGTCCGGACTTAGACAAAACAACAATAAAAACATAACAGTCCTTAACCATAGATATAAACTAAGGAATAGGAAAGTAGAGAAACCGTCAACCAGGCAAAGACTGAAAGCATGCCATAGACCACACCTCAAAAAAGACCACCTCCAAATAACAACACCCCCTACCACCAAAACGACATATGCAGACAAAACAACACCAACCACCACCCACTCTGGACACCAAAAACATAGACCGACATCAAACCATCATGCCACCGACGGAGCTGCCAGAATAGTCTGTTCGTCCAGCTCCACGGATGCGGATGACTGAGCTCCTTCATCGGGGTTCTCCAGTGTGTACCGGGGCATACCTGGACCTAGGTTAGAGGCATGGATTCTTAAGAATCGAATGGCTGTGAACACATCCTTGATTCTCTCAGCTTTTTTCTTGGTGAACAAAAAATAGTGAGACCGCAATGCCTCATCGATTTCTTCGCTACACAAGGATTTGAGACTACCTTGCAAGGCCCTGTAGATAGCTTGCTGTGGGGGAGAGGTACTTATAGATGCAAGATTAAAAAGCCCACCAATTAGGGCATCTCCCTAGTCCATTCTATAAGTAGACACCGCCTCTTCCCACCTATGACCAGCGTAAATGTTTTTGAAGAACAGTCCTACTGCTAAGGCATGGACATACTCACCATCCATTACCAGGTCCATGATATTTGACAAAAGCTGTGAAATTACATCTGAATAGTTGAGGACCCACCCTTCATAGCCTCTTATCCATGCATGACCGACAATGTTTCTAACTGCAAACTGGATAAGGGTACAATCTGAATCGAGCAGGGTCATAAAATCTGCCGCTTTAACTCTCCCTCTAATCTCTGGTTCCTAGTCAAGAGCTGGGAAGAAGAGTCTTTGATTCAGATGTATATCAGCCATGAGAATATCCTTTAGAAGAGAGAGGAAAAGAAATAGAAGAGCCGCAGGAAGGGAAGTCAATGAAGGAAGAAACAATTCAATGCAAAAGAGCATCTGAAGCAGTTTGGCTAATAACCTTTAAACAAACCAACAAAACCACAAGTAAGAGGAAAAGCCTACCATATTCATCATGTCAACTGGAAGTTGGCGAAGGACTTCAAGGACGTCATGAAATCAAATGGCACTAGTGGCACGATATGAAGTACACTGGCGAAGGAAGACTACCAACTAGATCTTGTAGCGTGTCCTCTGATGAAACACTTGGACAGGGGGGATGAAGCCATTGTGACGCAAAAGAAATTTTAATTACCAGGGCAGTTAATGCTTGTCACTTCCCGTTAATAAGACATGAGAGAGGGTGTATTCGTAATCCCCCACCTATCCACACTAACATCAGGATCGGCATAAATTGTCTCAATTCACTTGCCCATTTAAAGTCTGACAATCCACTTTGGATGACTTGTCAGACGCTGACCAAAGGGAATTAAACCTCAATAACTAAGAAGCACCTCAATCAAAGCAAACCGTCTAAGCGCTAAAAACACACCAAATTCAAAATAGCCTATTCCAGACACCTAAATCTTCCCTTGCGTCAATAGATTAACAGGGTGGATGCCAACTAAGAAGTTAATTCAGAGGGGATATCTTGAAAGATCCAAGCTGACAAAAAAAGGTTAGCTAGAAGTCAAACAGAGATACTACCCATCTCCACTTCCATTTCAGATTGCATGATTTTTAACAAACTGTTCGAATGAAATTAATCTCCAGGTGGAAAACACATCGATGCGGTTTCACTCTCAACTGCTATGTTTGCTAGTAGGTCCACCACCTTATTACCTTCCCTTAGTGTGTGAGATATAAGAAAATTATCTAACCTATTTAGAAGAGTATTTGTAGAATTTTATAGGTAAATTTCCTTAGAAATGCTACAAGTTGATTAAGATTTCTTTCATCAATTATGTCGAGAAAAGATAATGTAATTTTTTTCTATCTTAGCTCTATGTACCATGCAATTGGTTTTCTTCTTACATATCTTTCCTAAACTGCATGGGAGAACTAGTGGCAGGTCCACTAAAATCATAAATAAAAACAACAGCATACTACATGATGTTAAGCGTGGGGCCAGTGCATTCTATGATGAATATTTCCATGCTCCTTGCACTATTGAATTTAATATTCTTATAGAAAGATTATATTCAACACACAATATTGGAATTGGCTTTCTTCTTAAATATCTTTCCTAAACTACATGAGAGGAATGATGGCATGTGCATTGAAATCGTAAATTAAATTAACATAGAATAATTAACATCATACTATGGGAAGTTAAAACTAAGGTCCAATGCATTTTATGAAGAATATTGCATTGTTGAAATTAGTAATTTTATAGTTGTTAGAAAATTAAGGTTTACATGTAATAAGTTAGTTGTTAGGTTAGTTGGTGGGAAATTATTCCCCTAACTACCTTGTACATAGGAGAATAATGGCTTTATAAAACCAATATATTGAATGTAATATCATACGGTTGAACATAATGAAATTTTAGTTTATTTTTGTTATTATTTAAAATGTAAATCTTTAATATTACTTTTTTGTTTTGTTGCTCTACCAAATTTAATATTAGCAAGCTTACAATGAACACACAATATTGGAATTGTGCAAAAGCACCTATGATAGATATGAATGACCATGGTGTTCAATTAAATGATAGCAAATTACTCTCATTATATTTCTATCCAACTTTGCTAGCAATGATGAATGCCAGGATTCAAAAAATAATTTGTCTCTAATTTCTGTATCACTATCTTTCTATCCAACTTCAACACAATGTGAATAGCTAGGGAAGGCATCATATATACACAATGTGACCAATTCACATATACCCAATGTGATTAGCTCATGCAAGCAACATTTATACTCAAGGTGACTGGATCGTATGCACATCATGGATACACATAGTGACCAGGTAGAAAAAGAAAAGGTTGTGACCATATTGCAAGCATATCCCCCTTTTCCTGATTCACTAGCCCATAAGTCCTCAAATGGATCCCAACTAGAAATAGGAAAGTTTGTGTATGTAATGGAACACCATGGGTTCCATCATTTTTCCTTGACTTATAGTCAACTATGATGACAAGAAAGCATCCTTACTACTTGCGGTCATCATTGGCAAGGGATCAAGTGTGACAACACAAAACACATAAGGTCTTTAAAACAAATGCACATAGGGATTGACTCACATATACTTAGTGACCAACTAGTAACAGAAAGTGGATGTAACCTATTACATGCACCTTCTCATTACCTAGTTCATTCACACAAGCTCCCATCCTTTTCTTGGTTCACAACCAACTATGGTGACAAGAAAGTATTCCATACTACTTGTTGTCATCACTAGCTAAGGAGTAGGTATAACAACATACATTCACATGAGGCTATTAATAAAATTTCCACAGCATGCTAAACCATTGAGTCAATGAATCTTGACATCTATCGCCTCCATGCCACTAGAGAAAGTTGGTCCAACTGGGTATGGGGTAGCTCCTCGCATCTATCATGTACATGGTACTGGTGAAAGCTAGCTAAGCCCTATATACCAAAGGGTATCTCCTAGCATTCGTCATCTCCGTGGTATTGGTGATAGCTTACTAACCCTAAGATACATTAGATAGAACTTGGTAACTATCACCTCCATGTTACCAGTGACAATTGGCTAAACCGCACATGTATCATAACCTAGATGGCTCCTAGTCTCTGTCACCTTCATGCTATGGAAATAATTGGCTCATCCTAAGATATGGTAGATAGAACCTGACATTCTCACCTAAATGGTACTGGTGATAGTTGGATATCTATACTTGTATCAGACTCTGTCCTGACATGTGCATCATCTTATAGCCAAGGGAAACACAATCGAAATGTTACAAGGATTCACTAACACTTATTAGGTTGACTTAGTTGCATGCCACATAGAGGTCCATAAACCATTACACATGGTCGTTTTAGGTCTAGGGGTCTAAATTACAAGTCAACACTCATTAAATATATTGGACCCACATGAGCTGGATTCTATCTGGTCACATATGCATAAACATATACAAATAAAGGATCCCTAGAAAACTCTTCCTAAGGTCAACTTCTTTTGGTGGACCCTAATGCACAATAAAGTATCGACTCTGGATAATCTAAAAAAAAAGAGTATTTCAAATGCCAACCAGATGCATCCTGTGTGGATCGGAGGAGGAGTCATCGACTCATCTCTTTCTTCATTGTAGTTTTTCCTCAGAGGTTTGGGAGCTAATCCTCCAAAAGTTAAATTTAAACTAGTCTTTGAATGCTAGTCTTGAAATAGTGGTTTGGGAGTGGAAGCCCCCTGTAGCTTGGTGCTTTCGATCTCAAATGAACTCTAGAATCGAATTCCCCCCCATTTATATTTGAGTCCGTGGATAGAATGGAATAATAGAATCTTTAGGGAGAAGAGTAGAACTCCTCTGGAAGTTTTTTAATGTTTTTTCAAACTATTGATTGAGAACATTAACTCCTGCAAGTTTAAAGCTGCGGGTAGCCCCTCGGGAAGAGAAGAACAAAATATGATAAAGAATTGGAATATTGATTCCTACCAGGTGGACACTACCAAAAAGTTAGCCAAGGCAAAAACCAAATGGACTCCACCTCAACAAGGGTGGTTCAAGCTTAACTTTGATGGTGCGGCCAAAGAAAACTTGGGTGCTGCTAGTGGTGGAGACATTATAAGAACTGACACTAGAGTGTGTGCCACTGCTTATTCAGGAGGAATTAGTATTAAGAGCAATAATAAAGCAGAAGCCATGGCTATGCTCTGGGGAATCAAATTAGCTATCTCCATGAATATACAAAGACTACATATTGAAGGAGACTCTCAACTTGTTGTCAATGCTGCTCTAGGTCTTTCTTAGATTGGGTGGAATCTGGAGGATATCATGGGAGATATCAAGATCCTTCTTAATGGGTTGGAGTATAAGATTACCAATATTTATAGAGAAGGTAATGTTGTGGTAGATGCCCTGGCTAATGCAGGTAGTGGCAAAAATGGATGGCAGTGTTGGAGGAACACTTCCAGCTTGCCCCAAGAAATTCACAACCTTATTTTGCAGGATGGAAGAGGTCGTGAAGCATAAGTGGTTTGTGATGTTGGTTTCCCTTTGGTGTTACCAGGGTGATGGAGGGACCAGTGTTTTTTTCCCTAATTTCTTGAATAGTAGTGATAACCTTAGAGGAGGTGAGACCAGCATTTCAAAATTTCAAATTGTTCTTGGCGGGATTGTTAAAATCTTATTTAATGGTGAGGTGGTGAGACTATGGCCTAGTTGATGGTATCCTATCAGCAAGAGCCAGAGAAGAGGGGTCCACGTGGATATAGGGGATGATATTGCCGATAGTACTAAGTGGAGATTGATGGGAAAGCTTAGCTGGCATGCTAAAAGCCGCAAGGGCATTGATATTAGCAGAGATCTGGATATTGGATTGTACATCTCAAAAAGGGTGACATGTGGACATGTGGAAGGGATACGGAGGATGGATGGGATGGCTATCTTCATGCTTAATTATGGTTGGGTTAAGCCTACAACTGGCATCGTCTATCTTCACACGAGGCGGCGGCTAAATACTCCTCCCAATGAGATGTATCTAGGTGGAAAACTTGAGGCATTTCAAATCAATAATTACGCTACCATCATTACCCTAACACAGAATTACCATTTTAATAGTCTTCTTGCCAATTCCAAGACTACCGCTTGCAAACATTACCATTCTCAATGGTTCTATTCTAGTTGCTTCTGCTATTTTCAGACTGGTGAGATGGTAGAGGACATTGTTAAAATTAAGACCATCTCAACAAAGGAATTCAAACAAGACCCTCTCATTTGTCATATAATTCAAGAAGGAGAGGTGGTGTGCTATCTCAAAGGAATGGTGGGTCATGATGAAAACCTATTATGATATTTTGCGAAAACTTGGGACAAGGAAACCAGAGAGGTCAGAATTGGGAAGACAAGCTTCCAAGTTTCTGAAGAGGTTATTGGACAAGCCACAGGGTTACTCATGAAAGGAAAAAAGCACTCGAGGAGAAGTAGAGTTGTTGACCCCGAGCACATGAATCTCTTCTTCCGTGAGGGTGAGGTACCTGTGAAACTCCATGGAGAGTTTGAGAGGGATAAGCTACCAGAGCCACGGGTTCAAATCTGTCTTATGATAATGAAGTTTTTCACATTGGAGGGAAGATTTCAGGTATACTATCACTATCACTTTTCTCTTCTAAATCATTTTAGGAATAAGGCTGAGATTATCTTTCCTTTATTTTTTCTCTCTTTGTTAGATAATTTTGTTAAATCTATTAGGGAGCTCAGAGCTAAGAAATCCAATCACTTTCTCATCCCTATTCACCAAGGTCTTATTTTGAGGCTTTATCACTTTCACCTTGCTTTGTATCCACCCAAACAAATTCAAGTTAAGATCCTTGAGGACCCAGAACTTAGTTCTTCCCATGGGGATAAAGGCTAAGTGAAGATTTGCATTAGGACCCCTAAGATTGAAAGTAGCCCCCGTGAGGTGGAAGGGAAGCCTGTTGAGACCCCTATTACTATTAAAAACAAGAAACATAAGCACACCACCCCGACACCTAGAAGGAAAAGTGCCAAAAGAGATAGGGTGGAAATGGAGGAAACGGAGGCCACTGAGAAAGAAAAAACATAAGGAGGGTAAGAGTGTTGCTGCTATGGATGCTCTTGTGAAGATTGTAGAATTGGATACTGGGCTAGAACTTAAAGATAGCAATGAAGGTGGAGAGACTGCTCTTCCAAGCATTGATCAGTCCAAACATATTGCTAGGAAATCACTGGTGAACTCTCTCAGGGTGGAGGTGTCTAATGAATCTAAGTTTGTTGAAGAGATGGTGAAGGGAGGTGGGGATGACACCCCCATAGAATCTATGCATGAAGTTGAGGGCACCAGTCACTTTGCCTCAATGAATGATACTAGCTCTGAGCGTCAGGAGGATACTGTGAGGGCTACTATTGGTAAAGACAATGTGAAGGATGTTGTGGATCAAGTCAATAAGGGGAGTTGTGCTTTGTACGACAAGAACGGGAAGCTTATTTAGAGCCTCTAGAAGAGAATGGACACTATGTAGAAGAAATGGAAGGTAATGGCTGAATTTATAGCCAGAGCATTGCATCGGGCTGCTTCAATCTTCACCACAGTTAAGGATATGAATGCTAAGGTCAAGAAAGTGGGAATTGATAGCTTGGGTGACTACAAGGAGATGGTGGACTCCCTTGCTAAGTTTGGGGTGACTTATAGTGCATAGTTTCTTGTTTCTGATGTTTTTGTTGTTTTCGTTGTTTTGCTAGTTTTTGGTTAGTTGTTTTGGTCTATTGTTACTGTGTTGTTCATCTACTGTTTCTATCTCATTAATGGCCTAATGCCCTAGGGACTATTTTCTTAAAGGGATCTGGACCCTCTTTTTAGTTGAACTAATAAAAAACGTATACAAACACAAAGTAATATCGAGGGACATTCCATACATTTAGTTGTCACTTGGAAACATAGTATGCATCATACGAAAGTCAAACCCACAATTGTAATATTAAACAATATTCTATTTTTGAGTCCATCACATTTACATATTATCAATCACAAAGCTCATCATATGATTATCCACCAACTAGGCGTTACGGTAGAACCCCCCTACATAGTTAGTAATTCTAACCATTAATGACCTATAGTGTTCAATACACAAGACTCTAATTATTTTAATCTAGACATTACCAAAGTCACCTTCATAAAAATCCCATTAGAGATAAACCATGAAGATGAAAATTCTAAAAGCTCATCCAAGATTGGGGTATAGATTCAGAGAACCTAACCCAAGAACCTCATAGTATAGTAGCTTAGTGCTGATAGAGTGCCTTTTTCTAACTGAGGCCTATATAATGAGACTTACTAATTGGAAGGTGGGTTCATATCTCTATGTAGTTTCAGCCTCAAGCTAAAACATATCAAAGAGGGAAGTTTGATCATGTTTAGGAATACTCCATCCCTTGGAGTCATTCCCTAAACCCCTCCCCTATAGACTTGAGGTCTAGGGGGATCCTTCACCCAAGAACTGCCTGCATAACCACTTCCAAATAGGATTGAAGTCACATGCAATTCTCCTCACATAATATCTCAAATGTTTTATATATAGGTTCCTACTCTCAAGGTTTCATTGCCACTAAAGTAACTTTCCTCCTAGAAGTGAAATAGAAGGAATACTAAAGGAGGATGGATAACCATAAAAGGGTTTAAAACCAACTAGTGTAATACATCACTAATTATCAATACTCATTCCAAAAAAACCACACCTCACAGAGTTTTATTAATTACTATAGCATACTCCAACAAGGTTTCTCTTAATGGTTCCCATAAAATAATAAGGCTTAACCATAGGTAGATAAACCCAAATAAGTTCACAACATAGTAAGATTGTACAATAGAGCTTCTACAATAGATCTCCAATTAGACCTCTTGACCATCATGATTTGTAATTCTGCCTAGACAAGCTAAAACCCTTCTTAAATGATGCACCTTAGATGATAGCATCTAATGAGTACAAAGTGCCCAAGCCAAATCCTCACTTAGAATTTAAGAATAACAATATATCCAATATAAATGAATCCACTCACAATAGAGCACAAACAAACAATAACAATTTTTCAAATATCATCAAAAAGAAATGATTATGCAAGGCCCTATATGGCTCCACATGATGTCCTACCATAATACGATTCAACTATATCAATATCATAATCATAATACTTTATGGTGTCCTTGATTCTTCTTGATTGGAAGCATTGAACATTCATCTGCAAGGCTATAGGAAAACTATAAGGAGATTGAAAAACTTACACCAATAATTTAAAATTGCTTTAAACATGGTCAATACTCGATTCATACTCTAGATGGTTTGCAACACTATATCCATGGAACCAACATATAAATATATACATAGAATAATAATATTCCTAATATTTTAATTTCATTTGTCTAATGCCACAACCCCACATTCTTATGATAGTCTAGATCATGGTTGAGATAGTATTCACACTTGACATTTATATTACATGTGACCTTAATGGTCATCAATAAGGTATTAGGAGATGCTATACAATATGATCACAACTATTTTATCTCTTAACTCAATCTCAATAATACCATCAAATGTAAAGGATAGATTGTCTTTTGTTTAGTGCGCAATCATACACTAGTCCAATACAACTATAGTACTCTTTTCTTGGTTGCAATGATATTTCCAATATTAAGGTTCTCATAATTAATAACATCATGTAGTCAATTAATGCCTCTAACCCACAAACCATAAACTTAATACAAAAAGATATCAAATTCCAACATTAAAATGTGTTCAATACAGTGTGGTTCTAATGCCACTAAATAAAGTCATCACCACCATATGAAATTGTACTAAAGTAATCAATATAAATAATAGTTCCTATTATCAAACCTAATCCAAAAACATTAACCATCCTTTCATTACATCTATCTTAGTTTGTCCCCAATTATATTGTTCAATTATTTCAAAGATAAAATCAAGGATATAGAGTATAAATAATCCCCAGAGACCAGCAATCAATGATTTAGGTGGTCAACTTGATAAGCACCTGATAGCAATATTGCCATTATGATCTCTATAAATGCTCAAGCGTAAAAATATTTAATGTTTTAGAATAAGATGATAGTCCAAAAATGTAATGAATCATGATGCATATCTTTGCCTAGCCACATTATAACCTTATGCATGCCAGAGCCTAATACAAGGTCACTATTTCCACAATCAATGACATGAATAGTAAAAACAATGGAAAAGATCACTCTAGTGAGCAAGGTAAGCATTTGCCTAATGAATGTAGATTGTTTGGAAGCTCCCTACCTCAAAATAGTTGACATCATACTTGGTAGCCTTTAAAATAAATAATTCTTAAATATAATCCAAAGGTCTTTAAATCCTCAGAGCAAGAGGGAGGAGAATTGAACTACTACAATGCTATGTTTGTATTTTATTTCATACACATCTCATTCTGCTCTAAGATTGTGCCATTAGTGTGGTTCAAAGGACAAGATTTAACACTGAACATAATAAAGATTACACATAGATTTGATAGAGAAGTGCCACAATAAATAGAAGATATATACACTCTAGGTGCATATACGCAACTTGTGTACATCCATATATATATATAGCATTTGTGCACCCCACAAGTTTGCATATGTCTAAAGGAGAGACTTACTACTCCCATATTTTATTGATATTATTCCTAGTAGACAGTTGGGTAATGTCTCTAGAAAGCAAATAGAGACATGTGGGCTTTATTGACAGCTCAAATCAAGGCTCAACAACCTACATTGTCATCCTAATAAAATAACAAAGAAATCTTTCTCAAGGTGAAGAACTTTGAAACTCAACTCCTAGATGAGGTTGACATTACTACAATGTGAAGATATTTACATCTAGTGATTTGACATTACAACAAATATTGCATGTGATATAAGAACAATCAACCATATATCTACCAGGAATATTATGGCTATGATTAATATTGGAGTACGATACCACTAAGAGGGGGGAATGAATCAGTGGTATGACAAATTTCAAACAACCTTGAGATTTATCTTTAAGACATTGCTCTTATAAAATGCAAGATCAAGTGGAGCATCATATATGTAAGGTTATCATACTTGACTCAACACAAAGAGTATACATAGACCTTCAATTTGACTTAATCAATTTGTACAAATTTATGGTCATGTTATTTCAATGATACAAACATTCATTTATTGAATGTAACATCATAACAATTAAATGTGAAATACTTGAACAAACTCAAAGATAATTAGAAGAAGACAATCACATCATAACACAATTGTTTGTCATGAGTGGAAAACCCTCAAGTGGAAGAAAATCTATTCAGAAATTGTCTCACTAGATTAATTATGAAAAACACCAAATACAGAGCCTCACTAGCTTTTATGTCTCACTGACTTATTTCACTGCCTCGTTGGCAATGATCATATTGTCTCACTAACATGATCACTTATAAATTGTCAAAGATTAAATGAAGATATACAATACAAAGGGTTTCTCTGTTTCACTGTGAAACATATCTTGACTGTCCCATTTCATTTGAGACTCAAGAATCCATAATCATAAATGTGCACATACAACTCAAGAATGATTTTGCAATTATACACAATGGTCCTATCTTAATAACATTGTAGGAATATACAATCTCATCCACATAACAGTCGAGTGTTCTTACATTTTATACTATCTCTATATTTTTTTTCCTTTCATTAAACAGTTTGTATAGATAACTATTTTCCCAAAACTACTTACAACTATTTCTAACTTGGTTAACAATTGTCATGGCAAAGAGATTGAACAGAGCCATATTAGGAGATATCTGTGACTTAAAAAATAGTCATCAACCACCTTAACAAAAATCTTGTAATTGTTTCATATGAGTTTATGAACGTCTTCTCAAAATGTCATTTTAGTATGAAACTATAACCATTTTATAACATGGATTTAATAAAGTTCACTATAACAACCACATCAATAGTTTATTTTAGCAAACCTTAACAAATAATTCACAATTTTTTACTAGATCTATCAGCTTCATGGTCGATAGATTAAGCAAAGATACATATGAATATAACATGAAACCCCAACTCCTGGTCAAGCATAAAAACTTCAAATCATAGCATTATGTTTAACACTATCAGAACCCCTAAACAAATCACTTCATAATCAAACTCTTAAATCTTTGTTTAAGCAGAGTTATAATAGCAAAAAATGATACAAGAGAGATATAACCTAACAATAACTGATCGAAACACTATTTTCTTAGGTTATGCCTTCGAGCCAATAAAAATAACTAAATGAGCTCCTCTTCCCATCTTTCCATTGCTCACTATGAGCTTTGTCACATATTCGATAGGACCAACAAAATGATTTCACAAAATCTTAGTCAAAAACCTCATTAACTTTCAAACCCTAAGTTCAAGCTCTTTATTTTCCAAACTTCAACATTGCAAAAAGACTGACAAACCAAGCATTTTCCACATTATACAACTATCACTGAATGTTCCTATTTGCCCTAAAAGGGTTGGTAACTCCTTTACACAAAATGCTTCCTTTTACCTATTATTAAGGCCAAGACCTATTGATTAGGTTAGCTACTTAAAACATATGACCTTCGAATATGATGGACCCTTTATCAATTGAGTTAAATGACAAATATAACCCTTTGCATAATATATGCATTTTGTCACTCAATCAAAATGAAACTATAATCCTTATAACAAAGTCCTTTAATCAAATGGTGTCACCTCTATTACATTTTCTTAGACAAACAATAATCCTTTCAACACTTCATCTCAAACAAGAATCACTTAAGATATATCTATTAAGACTTTAAATGCTGTGATTGATCATAAAAGGATTATGCAAGAATATCAATGATCAGCATGCTCAACCTATAGTGACATGCCTGCTCAAATTGTATCAAGAGGCCAAACTATTTGTGTACCTGTTTGACATCCATGCCAACTACCAATGGAACCAACAAACTCTCCCTTTGGCATTGATGTCAGACAAACCATGACATCATAACCAAAGCTAATCATCAAATTAAGACTGTAGCATGTAATAATTATCAAATGGAATGAAAGTATGAGTTTAGCATCAATAAGCTGTCAAGCATCGATAATCCTATCAAGCATCGATAATGTCATCAAAAAGACTATACCACCATATTTTTCTCCCCCTTTTGACAATAATGCCAAAGGTGAAACTAAGAGAGAGAAGATTACCAACTCCTGTAGCAAGAATCATCAAAATATATCATGGTACCATTGTCCTCATCTAGCAGACCAACAACAAGATGTTAGAAACTGAATCAACTGATCAGATATCAAAGAAATATACAAGAATCAAAGAAACATGTACATATACCAATGCTTCTCATAAAACTGTCAAATTGTTAGATTAATGAGAGTAACAAATCTATCAAAGCACTGAAATAATAACTATAAAATGCTATCATAACCACAATCACCAAATTGTCATTCCAATTGTCACTATAAAACCAAGGTGCAATAATATGAAAAGAGATCACAAGCTGAAACAATGACGAATCTTGTTTATCACTTGCCACATTAATGCAACATACATATATAGTGAGTAGACCAGCTAAAAACATCAGGGACAAAGAATATGCTAGGAAGCTCCCCCCTGAGACCATGAGTACTATTGCTGATAGTTGAGCACCAAGTCACTATCATATTAGTACAAGCAATGTTTCTTCAAACATCAAGGTTTCCATTATTCAAGTAAATATTTCAAACAAAGTTCAGCACTGTTGTTGAAAAGAAGAAACAAAGTAGATATGAGGTCAAGACTATCTTGTCATGATAGTACCATATGTATAATCCACAAAGCATGTATTGACTATATTGTGAAGATTGTCAAAACAATAAACTCAACATGTATCATGAAACCAAACTGTAGTGTCAGGATGAAAACCTACAGTATTACTAAAGTAACCAATTGCCAAAGACTAAAGAGTCATGATAGGCATTAAAGTAATCAAAGTTGCATTACCAAATACCATGCATTTCTAAGTACCAAGATGCACTTCTCATGAAGTCTTGTCACCTATAAGCTAATAATAATGATAAGCTTCAAAAGACTCAGTCATTCCACAAAGATAACATATTTCTCACAAGGAAAGCAAACACTATCAAATTTGAGCAAATAAGTCTAAAAGGAGAGCACTGCATAAGGAATCGTAGGACTACCATAGCATGAAAAAATAAATGTCAGTATTTCTAACATACTATGGTCACTAGAAAAGAACCAAAACATCCATTATCTAGGATTGAGATAAGCTCAAACATCCAAGATTGTGGTCTACATTTACTCATCATACAAAACTTGGCATCAAATTAGCATCTTCGAGATGAAAATTTCATCAAACCTTCACTAGAAATGAGAATCACACATTGGCATTCTAATTAAAGTACTATCATCATGGATTCCCCTTGACTGGAAACCATAAAAGAAAAAAAATGGTTACCATATACCTGTATCACCTTATCAATGAAGACCTCAAATGAGATACCAAGCTGTCATAAACTGTAAGTGCAAAGTGTGATCAACTTGTCTTCAAGAATGTTACCAAAGACCAGAAAGGTCAAATGTCAATCAAAACCAATTGAATACCAAAAAATTTGCCGAACAATCTTTCATCTTTTGTTCGATTTATAACTATTACTATTTTTTCACTTACAGTTCAAATCGGCAGAGCTGAAACATTTTTTCTATCTTAAGATGAAGGATTTTTAACATTTTTTGCTATAATATTTTTGCATAGTTAAGGTGATTGAAATATTCAGTTTTATCAATGTTGTAATAGAGGAAAGAGATTTAGTTCATCATTCATTGCATTGCAGAGTATTCATCAGTTAAAGGAGTTGTTTCATTTCATTACAATGATCATTCAATTTTGTAAAATGAGATACAAATGGAATAAACATTGTAGTGAATGAAAGCAAGATAGATCAAATGTCCCACACAAGTCATGGGAATAGCTGAGTCAATACATAACAAAGAGTATACTATGCATCTACAAAAACTAAAGTAATGAAGTAAATAAGATAGAGCATATCTATCATTGCCTGTAAAGGTATTGAGTTGATCCTTGATGTAGCTTGAACTTTGCTCCCGACCTTTGATGAATCTACAGGGGATGGAGAGATTTTTGTTAGAGCTCAAGATATGTTGTATCCCATGAACTTCATCAAGAAAAGATATAATACACTATCTGTGATGTATTGAATCAGACACAAGTCATTCATAGAGAAGAGAAACTGGAAATGAAATGATCATTGAGATTCATTGTTTTAAACTAACATGTTTGTTTCCTGTGGAGGTATAGAAGAAGTTATGTTGCTGTTTTGGAAGACATTTCATTATGTGGTGTAAAGTGGGCTCCCACAAGGGTAGAGCTCAGCATGCTACCTTTGAATCTCAAGGGGAATGATATAGGAAAACTTATTCATGTTGTACAAAAAGGAGCATTTCAACTAAAAAAAGAATTCATAGAGTGCATGAACTTTAAGATCATTGCCCTTCCATAATCATCAGCTGAAACAATGAGGCGATAACCATACAAGTGCGGTGAATAGCTTGTCCAAGACAGATCAGTGAAGTATGAAACCGAGTACAGGTATGACTAAATTTAGAATATCTATTGCTACCATTTTCTATCACAATATCATTATATTGTCCTTTGTATGCATTCAAATAATAATATTGGAACAGCAAGAGCCATAGAGTATCAAGTTATTGTTCAAATTCCATGGAACAACCAAGAGATCATAAGTTACAAACAGACAATTGTTTAACAACAATGAAATAGATGCAACTATAGTGATCTCTGCAAAGTCATGTCATGAGAAAAGAGGTTTTAATGAGTGTCTTCAATATGTCTTTATGCCCAAATGAGTTCAATCATGAACAATATCACTCATGATACATAAGTGCTTGAATGATATCATATGAATAACAACAATTGTGAAAAATGAACATCCTTATCATATATGAGTGATCAAGTTGATGAATAACATAGATGGATAGCCATATAACAACCATGATCAGATATAGAACAATCAAAAGGATCATATGTCACAGATGTAGCTACAGGAGGTAGCACATGAAATTATAATGAATTAGATAGCAAGAATATGTCATGTCATAAATTGGATATAATCATATCAAGTACATTTAGAGTAGATAAGCAAAAAGTATCTCATGATCAAATAATGTATACAAAATAGGTAGATAAAAGTGCTACAGTTGTCAAATGGAGTATACATAAATGCATAACTGTATTGAGTTTAAAAAGTAACAAGCATTCATGTTTAAAGTATAGTGAGTACAGATAAAAAAGCAATGTTGATTTAAAATATCAATGAACTTCATTCTCATTGTCAGATAAATGCTCATTGGTCACCACTGGCAACCATGGCTTTGTCTTCAGATGGATCATATATAGCAATCAATAAAATGCTGAGTAATCAATAATTGCATACAATCAATAAGAATGAAATGGTAATCATCATGTTGTAAAAAGAATACTCAAAAACTTTGTTTGAGCCGCAACCAAAGAATGTATTTTTTTACAAAGTATCTACACCTATATAAATTTGCATATTGAAACCATAGATATAAAGGTGAAATCAAGGTTTTATGTATGTGTGTTATAGAGAAAAGTCTACTACAGCGATAAAAATAAGACATTATTCAGTCACAGCCATGTATAATGTTATTATACAAGAAAAAGAGAAAACCAAGTTTTTGTTCATGTTGCTGCCTGAAGGGAATAAATAAAAGGCCATTTTTTTGCCATTGAGGTCATGGTATGTAATGGAGGAGTAGATTTTTTCTTCATAGCAAGGTCAAACCCACTTTGGGGTTTTGAAGAGAAGCAGATATGGAAAAATATGAACTTGTCCAGATACAAGGAATACTCAGAAATGATAAAAATCAGACATATGAAATCATCGCTACAGAGGGTTCATACTATCTTGTAGGAAGTAAAGAAAGTGGCTGCATTCATCATGAGTCTTTAACAAAAACTTTGTTTTTTGCAATTTCTTGAGACCAAGTCAAGACCTGTATCAATGGAGTAATACGAAGAATTGATGCAATATTCTC
Source organism: Cunninghamia lanceolata (assembly GCA_027924645.1). Classification (NCBI taxonomy): domain Eukaryota; kingdom Viridiplantae; phylum Streptophyta; class Pinopsida; order Cupressales; family Cupressaceae; genus Cunninghamia; species Cunninghamia lanceolata. The sequence continues at coordinate 13,597,135 of BSBN01000112.1, read as the reverse complement.
AAGGTAGGAAACTTACCTTGTATCTGAGTAAAGATAGGTATAGAGGGCCGTGAGTTTTTTCCCTTTTATTTCTTTCATTTTGCCTTTACAACGGCTTTGAATGAGCTCAAAAATATCCTCCATGGTGACCCCAACACACCAGAAGGAAGTGACATTGAAACAAGATAAAATGCATCAATAAAATGTATATGGTCATGACCTGAAATATAGAGAACAAAAGAATATATCAGATAAGCATAGTCACGGCCATGGAAACTGGTATATGGAGAAAAGATAATATGTATATATATATGCAATAGAGGGCCGTTTACCTACCTTTTTCTGTATAAAAGTCCATGAAAATTGTATTGAAACTATAGAGGAATCAAGTTTCCCTTCAAACCCTAGTTCCTTATGGCAGCTGAATAGATAGAGCCTCATCTCAAAATGCAAAGGTAAAATAAATACGACAAGTTAGGGTTGAGGCTGTTTTGTGGTTAGGTTTTTTGAAGCCCTAGGTCAATGGTGATTTTTATCACATCAAATTTTTTTTTTTCAAAGTTTCACTAATACCCATTGGGGTACATGACTTAGACTATTTCATGCCTTAGGTTTTTTTTTGCATATTGATTGCCTAGGCATTGTTGTTAGCATTACTACATTGTTCTATCAGTGTTGGTTTCAGTGTTGGTCAAGTGGTTCGTTTAGTTTCATTCAGTTCGTTGTAACTGTAACTCCTTTTAACTATCAACCAACTCCTCAGTATATATACATGGTGTATCTGCACTTTAGAACATCGAATGAATGAATAATAAAGCATTTCTCTTTCTTCATTTGGTATCAGAGTGAATGATCTTGTGCAATGTGAGGAGTAACAGAGATTGATGTTTGAAGACACAGAGTTCGCTGCAAGTGCCGTATGAATGAAGAAACGTAATAGCATTCTAAGGAGCAACCATATTTGCTTTGTTTGTATGCATTTGAATGCGTGTTTGAAGAAGATATTCTTATAAAGGCGTGTGGAGACTTGCCGTGTGTGGAGGAGAATTCCAAACATGGAATATAAAGGTATTTGAAGATTATTATTTTTTTTTGGAGTTGTTTGAAGATAGGTGTCAAAATCTATATCTACCGTTTGATACAAGGTGATGTATCATGAGAATCATCTCTTCTGCGTACCACTAGTGACTAGTTTTGATAGGTGATTTGGATGTGTTGGTTGGTGTTTATTAAATCTGCTGTCTATTCTTCTTTTAATCTTAGCGTCTAGCTACCTGGGTAAGCATAATTTGAAATAATGCCCTTAATTGGTGTCTGATGTAAAATAATGTGCATAGCTTATGTTGGAAGGAAGCATCGTTTGGAGGTCTTTGCAGGGAGATTAAAGGCATTCTCATTGCCGTTGTGCTCTCTGATGTAGCAGTTGTTGCCTGAACTGAAGTTTCTCCATAAGGCATTTGAATGAAGAAGACATAGTCTGCAAAAATCTGGCAATCATTGGTATGTATTAAAGTGTGTATTTAAGTCTGAGTAAGAAGTCAATCTTTTGGAGTATTATCTACATGGAGATTCCATTAGACAAGTATTCTGGTTTCAATTTTCATACTTGGAGAATGAAAATTCAAATGCAACTAATGAATAAAAATTTGTGGGCAATAGTAAGTGGAAAGGAAAAAGCACCTACAGATGCAAATAAGTTATTAGATTGGAGTAGTAGAGATGATAAAGCCAAGGCTATAATTGGTCTTGCTCTTTCTGACACCAAATTGCACCATGTTGATTTGGATAAATCATCAACCGAAATTTGGGATAATCTGAATAAATTGTTTGGGGCAAAAGCTGTTAATGCAAAGTTTTCTCTAAAACTTCAATTATTTTGGTTTAAGATGGAAGATGGAATTACAATGTCAAATCATATAAGTAACTTGTAGTCTCTCATTAGACAGCTAGCAGAGGTTAAGGTTACAGTAGATGATGATGATGGTAGGGCCATCCTATTAAATAGTTTGCCTTCAAAATACAACAATGTTGTTTTTACACTCAGTCAAATACCTTCACAAACTCTAGAAGGTATGATTTCTACTCTTCTATTAGAAGAGAATAGAACAACAGAAGATTCAGAAGATGATCCTTAGGAGAAAGCATTATTTTCAAGAAGCAATTACAAGAGATCAGAGAGAATCAAATATTTTTATTGTAAGAAAAATGGTCACATAGCTTGGGATTGTAGAACTCGAGTGAGTGATGTTCTTAAAGGAAAGCTCAAAAATGAAGGAAATCTTTCTTGCATTGAAGATCATAAGGACCCACCAGATATTGAAGATGAGGATCCACCAGATGGTGCTATTAATTTTTGTGGATATGCCCTTTAAGCAAGGTCAAATTGGAGGCAGGTGGCATCAGAGGATGGAGGATTTTCCATCATCTCAAGTTAGCTTCTCGCTTTGAGATGATGCTTTGCACGAGAAGTATTTTTGGTTTTGGTTGTTTTTTCTTTCTTTATTGATGTTGACAGAGCTGACAGATTTGAAGAATGTATGTTTTGTGAAGATTTTATTTTGGAGACAGGTTTGGGGTTTGGTGTTGAGCTCAATATGGATTGTTGTCCAACGAGCTTCAAAGAGTATATGCTCTTGAATTATACCCTTTCGTGGTCACTAGAGAACATGGCAGAGATCTGTCATATCTCTCAGGGGCCATTGTTGAATAATTCAAGACTCTGTGATTTGAGAGCTTGGGACTAAAGAGCTCAAGAACACAGCTCAAAGTGACACCTTTCTGAGGGTAGACAAGACAGCATGATGGAGCCTTGCTTGGTTTAGGATTTATTCTTTGGGAGAAGATCTTCTATAAATATGTATTCATACTATGTAATCAGCTTTGTTGAGTTTTTTAGCATTAAGGGGGGGTCACTTGGTACTATTGTAGGAACAATGTAATAAGGGGGGGGAATGTTAGCATTACTACATTGTTCTGTCGGTGTTGGTTTCGGTGTTGGTCAGGTGGTTCGTTTAGTTTCATTCAGTTCATTGTAACTGTAACTCCTTATAACTACCAACCAACTCCTCAGTATATATACATGATGTATCTGCACTTTAGAACATCGAATGAATGAATAATAAAGCATTTCTCTTTCTTCAATTGTGCCCTAAAGATTATTGGTCTCATTTGGAGGATAAACACATATAGTTCATATGCTCTTGAAGACAATTTGTAGATCGAATAGAGGATAAGCCTTATAGGCTTTTATTATGCAAAACTATATATTATGCCTTCATTTTTTAATGATTTTTATAGAAAATCATATGTATATAGATGTATTATACTTGGCAAACTGCCACATATAGCCTTGTATTTTATTTTTTGTAAAAAATAAACTAGAATCAAATTAGAAAAAGACAAAACTGCAAATCCATGTAAAATGATATTTAAAGCAATATCTTATAAATTGCTTTTAAATATTTGTTGTTTGTGCAGTTAAAGTAGAGATAATCTAGGCAGGATCTTGTGGATTTGATTTTTCTTTTGGGTGAGATGGGACAAATTTGGGCATTTTCCAGCTTTTTCTGATTAGGTAAGGCCTGATTTTGAGTGGATTTTGGTGGAACCACTTGAGGCATCTTTTTGGCATCTTCTATTTTCAGTATGGAGAAATTTTAGAGGACTTTTTGATAGTTTTTTTGTGGATTCCAAAAATGATTTGGAGGTAGGCTTTCAGAGTGATTTTTAGCATTTTCCTATTTTTCCATCTTGGAAAATTAGAGGATATATTGTGAGAAAACTTTATTTTTCTCAATTCTGATCAATTATTTCTTTCTCTCTGTCTCACTTGTAGAGAGCATTGTAAATTTTTATACTTAGTCTAATTTTTCTTACTCCTTTTAGATAAATAAGACAACAAAGTTCATTTTCCAATTTTTTTTGTCTCATCTTGCAGTGTTGATATGATGTTTCATTGTGATCACAGAAATCAGATCCTTTATTATGTCTCTTTATTGCAAGTTTGTATGCAGAAGTCTTATGTAATGCAGGTTGTCTATTGTGTTTAGTTGTAAACCTTCAAACAAATTACTTATGTGTTGCATGTGTCAAGTGGGATTGTGAAGGTAGATGTCTTAAGAGTTCGATTGTGAGTGGAAGCATTAAATAAGTTAGAATCCAGTTTAATCATCCTTTGTAGTTAGTTTTTCTTCTTAGTTATCCTCTATCCCTTTTCCTCAGCAAAATCATTTAGATTAGAAAATTCATTAGGAGAACCAACTCACTCTAGAGGTCCACTCCAAGTTTAGGCAACCCACAAGCCTAGGAGTGTTCCCATGTGTCAATAGATATCTATGTTAATAGCTTAGTCTGGGTGCATATTTGATTGATAACAATAACACCTTGCCAACTGAGCAAGACAACACTATACACACCATAAAAAAGAACAATCATCTTATGATAGAATCAAGAATGCTCAAGTACACATGTACTATCCATTGTCAAAGAAGTAATGCATAGCCCAAACATGTAAAGTAACCAAGATACAAGAGAAGTATACGTTATAACCATGACAAGCCATAGCCATTAAGTATATGCTGTATGTATGTACCATAGCATGTCCCTATCAAAACAAACTAGAAATGTCCATTGTCACATTGCAATGAATTCACATGGTTCTGGTTACTAATAAAAGTACTAAAAGTGTACTATACTAATAAAACATTGAAATCACATGTCAATGCATCACTGTATATGGAAAGTTAAATGTATGATGTGACTAACCACAGTGTATGTATGACTATTTCATACTAAAAGACCAACATATTCATGATGCAAAGAAAGACCATGCTCATAAACTACTGAGCATCCACAAAAATAATCTATATTTTGCCAATCAGATCCACACTATGACAAATATACAACCTTAATGTTGTTATTGAGTTATAAATTTGAAAGTGAATCACTAAGATAAAGCAGATTGAAAACTATTCATTGAAAAAATATTTGATCAAGTTTACTCAAGACACAACCATGCTCTACCAATTTGACAACTGTGAACCAACAACAAACTGTCACTTTGAATTAACTTCATGGATAGCACTGAATGAAATCAATAAAGCATTTCCATATCAAGATAAAATTCTTTAATAAGTAGAAGCATCACTAGTAGAAGCAAGCATGAATATGCATTAAATGCTCTGTCAACTTATGTGCATTGTCTTCTCATCATTAACTGTTCCATCAATCTTATCATCACACAATATTATCATTCAAACATATACTTACCACATGAGACACTTCAATAGTAATCATTGACAAAGATTCTCATGAGTTGTCATTTTCCAACATTACCAAGAGTTGCTCTCCAACTCTCTTCAAGTGTACTCATTATTGTCACATGTTCATCACTAGAACTTTCTTCACTATCTCTTTGCACTATCATTACCTCAACCATAAGAATGATGAAAATGCAAAGAGAATGAAAATAGCAAATAGAGAACACTATATGACTATCTTCTTAGCATCTTAAATTGACATCATCACTATCTCAGACATCCAAATGTCTCCTTTGACTATTGAAGATCATTCTGATGGCATGTATAATATATCTTCATCACAACCCTGATTCCTACAACCTTCTCCTGCTAACACATTCTTCTAGACTTCTGAAAGGGGTTAAAAGATAAAACACTAATCTGCTCCCCCTTACCTCATGTTGTCATTTAATCCGTTATGGATGTTTCTTGTGTAGTATGCATAAGCTTTGTTTTACCTTTCTCTTGCACATGTTTTGTCCTCCATATTTTTATATGTTGTTTTCTCTCTTGTTTTTCCTTGTCTCCAAGAGCTAATAACCTTGTACTCCTTTTAGGAGAGGAATCCTTTCTCTTGTCCTATTGCACAAACTTGGTACTACAATGCGTTGCAAAATGATCAAGATTATTGCATCTAAAGCATATAACATTGTATCCTACAGCAACAAAACTATAGCTTTTTCTTGTAAACCAATAAGGACTTCAGTTATTGTGCCTTATAATCATATATTTCAAGTGCTCTAAAATCTTTCTCTATGTGACCAAATTTGTAACAACTGTAACATATATTATTGTAACTTCGTTTTGATAGTTTACACAAAATTTTGTTCCATTCACAATCACTTCTAGCATGAGATCTACAATCTCTAGCTCTATGAAAAAAATATGACATGAAAAACAATAACCATGGAACTGAGTAATTGTACCTTATTGTTTTCTTTGACCTAATAGGTGAATATCTTGAGGATCTACTTGTCCTTCTACCTTCATCAACACATTTATCTTCTATTTGACCTTCAGGAGCAGCAGTATGATAACCTAAATTTATCTTCTTCCTTGGTGTATTCCTGACTTCAAATGGAGCACTGCCCTTCTTCATAACCTAATCTTGTAGTGTCCTTGTAATGCTTCTACTTGCTTAACAAGTCATTCAAGCATTCAATACTCTTTTCAAACTGAAGACTCTTGTACAAATTAGAGGATGCTTTTTTGAACTCCTTTCTCAAAGAGACTATTTCTGACTCTAATTTTAAGCATTCACTAGTTTTTACTTCAAGATCAAATCTTGTAAAATCAGCTTCTCTTTTGGCTTCTACAGCTTCAGATTTTAGACTAGTGATCAGTTTATTAAACTCTTCAATTTGTACCTTCGCCTCTTCAATATCTATAGAAACTTTTGGAAAATCTGAACATACCTTGTCTTTGGAATCTTTTTCTTGCTGAAGTTGATCTTCTAGTCTCTTATTCTACTTTTTGAGTTGCTTGATTGTATCAAAAGTGCACAAAATTTCACCTTCTATATCAACTTCACAATCATCTTCATCTAACTCCTATCCATCTTCATCTACAAAGAGATCTTTTTATTCATCATCAATCTCAACAATGAAATCATCTTTTCTTTCATCTATACTTATAATAAAGTCTTTCTTTTTGTCAAAATTCTCAATTGCAAGACCATTCTTTTTATCATACTTTATATCAAAATTTAGGGGACACTCATGCAACAACTCATTACAAGACTTGACTGGGATTTGTTGTACAACCTTTTTCTTGGCGTCTTTCTTTTCTCTATTTCTTTTACTTTTTGCCATAACAAGTACTCCACTACGAGGAACCCTTAAGTTGGCTAGACTTTGTACATGGGTCTAGCTCTGATACCACTAAGAGGGGGGGTGAATCAGTGGTATGACAAATTTCAAACAACCTTGAGATTTATCTTTAAGACTTCACTCTTATAAAATGCAAGATCAAGTGCAACATCATATATGTAAGGTTATCATACTTGACTCAACACAAAGAGTATAAGGCTATCAAACTTGATTCAACGCAGAGTATACATAGATCTTCAATTTGACTTAATCAATTTGTACCAATTTATCCTCATGTTATTTCAATGATACAAACATTTATTTATTGAATGTAACATGATAACAATTAAATGTGAAATACTGGAGCAAACTCAAAGATAATTAGAAGAAGACAATCACATCATAACACAGTTGTTCGTCATGAGTGGAAAACCCTCAAGGGGAAGAAAAATCACTCAGAAATTGCCTCACTGGCTTAATCATGAAAAAAACCAAATACAGAGCCTCAATGGCTTTTATGTCTCATTGACTTATTTCACTACCTCATTGGCATATCATTTCCACTTCCACTGCCTCAATGGAAACACAAGCCTCACTGGCAATGATCATATTGTCTCACTGACATGATCACTTACAACTTCTCAAAGATTAAATCAAGATATACAATACAGAGGGTTTCTCTATTTCACTGTAAAACATAGCTTAATTGTCTCATTTCATTTGAGACTCAAGAATCCATAATCATAAATGTGCACATACAACTCAAGAATTATTTAGCAATGATACATAGTGATGCTATCTTAATAACATTGTAGGAATAAACATTCTCATCCACATAACACAAGAGTGTTCTAACATTTTATACTATCTTTGTATTTCTTTTTCCCTCCTTTAAATAGTTTACATAGATAATTGTTTTCCCAAAAGTGCTTACAACTGTTTCTAACTTGGTTAACAACTACCATGGCAAAGAGATCAAACAAAGCCATTTTAGGAGATATCTTTGAGTAAAAAACATAGTCATCAACCACCTTAACAAAAATCTTGTAACTGTTTCATATGAGTTTAGGAATGTCTTCTCAAACTATCGTTTTAGTATAAAACCCTAACCATTTCATAACATGGGTTTAATAGACTTCACTATAACAACCACAACAATAATTCATTCTAGAAAACCTTAACCACTAATTCACAAACTATTTACTAGATCTATCACCTTCATGGTTGATAGATTAACCAAAGATACCTATGAATATAACATGAAACGCCAACTCCCAGTCAAGCACAAAAACATCAAATCACAGCATTATGTTTTAAGACTATCACAACCCCTAAACAAATCACTTCATAATCAAACTCTTAAATCTTTGTTTATGCAAAGTTATAATAGAAAAAATCAAAACAAGAGAGATATCACCTGAGAATAATTGACCAAATTGCTATTTTCTTGTGTTGTGCCTTTGACCTGATAGAAATAACTAACTGAGCTCCTCTTCCCTTCTTTCGATTTCTCATTGTGAGCTTTGTCACATCTTGGATAGGACCAACAAAATGATTTCACAAAATCTTAGTCAAAAACCTCATAAAATTTCAAACCCTAAGTTTGAGTTCTTTATTTTCTGAACTTCAACATTGGAAAAAGACTAACAAACCAAGCATTTTCCACATTATACAACTATCACTGAATATTCCTATTTTCCCTAAAAGGGCCGGTAACTCCTTTATACAAAATGCCTCATTTTACTTGTTATTAAGGCCAAGACCTACTTACCAGGCTAGCTACTTAAAACATATGACCTTCGAATATGATTGACCCTTTATCATATTGAGTTAAACAATAAATATAGCCTTTTACATATTATATGCATTTTGTCACTCAATCAAAATGAAACTATGATCCTTTTAACAAAGTCCTTTAATCAAATGGTGTCACCTCTATCACATTTGCTTAGAATAATCTTAAACAAGAATCACTTAAGATATGTCTATTAAGACTTTAAATGCTATGATTGATCATAAAAGGATTATGCAAGAATATCAATGATCATTCATGCTCAACATGTACTTACATGCCTATTCAAACTATATCAACAAGCCAAACTATCTGTGTACCTATTTGACATCCATGCCAACTACCAATGGAATCAACAATTAATTCCTTACTCCCATATCCACCTTTTTTTTACTACATTTATATTCCTTACTCCCATATTCCTTATTCATGCTTCTTAATCCACTCAGCTATAATAAGAAGAAATGAAGGAGAACTACTAGTGGAAAATAATAGGTGAAAGGTAACTAAAACCTATAGTTTCTGGGTGTTTAGATTCATCCAGGCGACTAGAGAATGGCTGCTAGAACCTCTGCATATTACCAAATGACCCCGACTAAGTCTTCCTTCTTTCATGCCTCCCTTTTACTCTTCTCCATGCCCTATCATCTTTCATAATCCTATGCAACTATTAAAATTCCTCTATCTTTATCAACTAATATTCTTCCTCTCAACCAATGAACAAATTGAGACCCATGAACTTGTAGCCACCATGAAATGGCTCTCATCGCTCATAATGAGTGTATCATTAAAACATAGATATCAATTATGATAAAAGAGCCTTTCAACCACATAGAGTGAGCTCTTGTAATTCAAGAGGTGGTGTGAGCATTCATGGATGCCCATACCTACATTTTCTCTTCCACCAAACTTATGTTAATCACCACTTAATGGTTAAGGGCTTCCTAAGCTTTACTTCACATGGATGCCATATCGTCCCTCTTCTGTCCAACTACCTCTTATAATTCCTTGTCTCCTCTCCTACCTATATAACACATTCAAATCACTCTTCAATGTAGTGGTTGGTGTCTTGACCAATGCCTCTTCATTGTCTTTTTGGTTACTATTTTTATTTTTCATCCACATGGAATACTCCTTCTGCTAGGGATATGACACATGAGAAAAGTTTTTGTAACAATAAATTTTATTTTTAGAATAAAATTGAGAGATCTTTGTCTGTGGTTTAATCTTGGTACTTTACTAGGTTTTCCACATAAATCTATGTTTGTATATTTTTGTGAATTATTGCTATTTGAAATCTTGCTTATTTCAATTCTGCATTGCTTATTTTTCTAATAGTTGGTATCAGAGCACACGGTTTTGTGCAAAAAATATTTTGTGAGTTTTTATCTTTGTGAAAAAGCAATGACATGAGGCATGGTTACCAGATTTGAGGTTCAAAAATTTGATGGTTTCAATTTTGCTTTTTGGAAACTAAAGGTTCAAACCTTATTAGTGAAGGATGGATGTGCCTTGAATCTTAAGGGGACAATGTCAAAACCTACAACCATGAAGCAAGAGGAATGGCATGAAAAGGATAACATGGCTAGAGCTACAATTCAGTTATCTCTAAGTTTTATTTAATGTTGCAGAGGAGAAAATGGCACCTGACTTGTGGACTAATCTCGAAAATCTATGTGAGACCAAGTCATTAGCAAATAAAATTATGTTATAGTAGTAGTTGTATAATTTGAGGATGCATTATAGTTCTTCAGTAAAAAATCATCTAAATAATTTCAACACATTAATTAGCAAGTTGGCTTCAGTGAAGGTGAAAATTGAAGAAGTGGATAAAGCGGCTACAATATTGTACTCTTTTCCTAAAACTTGGGATCAACTAGTTATGGTGGATAGTAACACAACACCGGAGGGGAAACTTATCTTTGAATAAGTGGTAGCTATAGTAGTGTATGAAGATTCAAGGTGGATGTTGACATCTCAAGGGACTTCCTCCATTGATGCCCTTGTTGCAAGGAGCAAAACTCTAGAAAGAGAGAAAGTTGAGTGTGGACAAGCTAGGTTGAAATCCAATGCCCATGAAAAAAAGAGTCAAATGTTGGAACTATGGAAAAATGGGGTGTGCCAAAAAAGATTGCAGGCTACCAAGATCAAACAAAGAAAATCCTTGCTTGTAGCCATCAGAAGCAAATGCAACAAAAGTTGAAGAATCATTGGAAGATGGAGAGGTTTTGTCTGCTAATCTAAGAGGTTCATTTCATCATGTTTGGATCATTGATTCTGGTGCCTCTTTTCACATGATTCCTCACAAGGACTAGTTTTCTACTTACTAGTCATGTGATGGAGGTATGGTTTACATGAGAAATGACAACATGTGTGAATATATTGGTGAAAGAGAGGTTAAAATCAAGATTTTTTATGGGATAGTAAGGACTCTTCAACATCTTAGACATATACCAAGATTAAATAAAAATATCTTGGCACTTGAGGTATTCGATGAGCTAGGTTACCAATTCAATGGTGAAAATAGTTGTCTCAAGGTAACAGAGGGAGTGTTGGTAGTGCAAAAGGGAGAAAAGGTTTGCAATCTCTACAGACTAGTTGGGGAAACTTGTAGCATAAAGGCTTCGATGGTATCAAATGTAGAAATGGATTCATTATTTAGTTGGCATCAACGTGTAGGCCACATGAATGAGTGTCGTCTCAGGTCTTACAAGATAGAAATCTTCTCTCAAGTTCTACATCTAGAGATTTGAATTTTTGTGAGCATTGTTTGTTTGGAAAATAGAATAGGTTGAGTTTTTCTAGTTGCACTACCATAAGTAAAGAAGTTCTAGATTTAATTCATTTACATGCTTGGCAAGCACATCTTACATCAATTGGAGGTTCATCAAATTTTGTTTCATTTATAGATGATTATTCTCATAAGGTGTGGATTTATCTATTGAAGAAGAAATATGATGTATTTTTCTTATTTTAAAAAGTTTAAAGTTCTGGTAGAGGATCACAAAAGAAAGACAATAAAGTATCCTAGAATAGATAATGGAGGGGTATTCTTTTATGCATGGAGATCTTTCTTCAAAAAGGATTTGTTTTTGCATGCATTTTTTCCTGGTTATTTAAGTTAGTCAAGCTTGAATGCAAAGGCATTAGAATTTTTATTTGTAACAATGAATTTTCTTTTGAGAATAAAATTAAGAGATCTTTGCCCGTGGTTTTTTCCTGGTACATTACCAGGTTTTCCACATAAATCTGTATTGTCTATTTTATGTGAATTATTGTTATTTCACTGCTTATTTCAATTCTGCACTGCTTATTTTTCAAACAGTAAGAATCCTTATGATAGTGGCAACGGGCAACCTCTTTAAAGAATGAAGAGTAATCATTCATGGCAAAGGTTTGAAGTCCCATATAATATTTTGTTTATTTTTTCAGTTGTTAGTGCAAACCTACCTTTCAACCTGCTTGCCTGTCCTATATATAGCTGCAAACAAAACATTCAGATGACCTATGTGCAAGTTGATGGTAATTGTGGTTTTAGCTAAAATAGTTGGTAGTATGACCATTGTTGAAACTGGTTTGAAGATTCCGTCAGTGTATCTGCCACAATTTTGTGATTAATGTCAACATGTAAAGGGCCGTTTGTCTGTAATATTTTTTAATGGACATCTAGATATGGCGTCCTCTTTACTTTCTGTATAAACTCTCCTTTCAATACAATGGGTGACTCACCTTTTTCTGTTAAAAAAAAATGTAAACATGTCAAAGGTTTGTGAGATAAAATCAGAGCTTCAATAAGTGCTTACTTTTGTTGCATAGTAATGTGATTAATGTAAACATGTCAGAGGTTTGTGAGATAAAATCAGAGCTGCAATAAGTTCTCGCTTTTGTTCCATAGTAACCTAACCATTTAAAGTGCGACAAGTTTTTAAAATTTTCAATTAAATTGTGCAAACATACTGTGTTTTTCAAGCATTTGATGACTTGAGAATGCTCTGCTCCTCATAGTTGAGTTGCACCTACAACATCCATGGTAACCACATCATTGATGGTTTGAATGAGATCTACATCTTAGTAGAGAGTTTATGGAAGATTCAAGCACTAGAACCTTCATGAAAATTTCCTAGGAACTCATCAACAGGATCTTGCACATGTTGCTCCTGTTGACTAATTCATGTATAGGATTTACTCTCTAGTAGATGGAATTAGCAATACCAGTTTATGACTTGAGAAGGACTAATTTAATTGGGCAATTGATGACGTATTGCAGTTAAATGTTTTTAATGTGAGGTTGTTAGGAACAATCCAATGTGATTTTGATATCATGTTGAACTACAAATGTTATTATACAGACCATGGTATACCATATTAGACGCCTTTAAATTTAAAGTCTTGATGTGTGTTGGAATCTTTTATTTGTTGACATTGCAGGAAGAAGCTTGCACGTAGACTTCTGTTTGATAAAAGTGCACACGATGATCATGAAAGAAGCATATTGACAAAATTGAAGCAACAGTTTGGTGGCCATTTTACTTCTAAAATGGAGGGCATGGTATGCTACATTTGCCTAAACAAGAAAATTTCACTGCAAGTTTCTTATCAATAAAATTCTTTTTACTGGACACAGTGTCAAAATCTATGTGCTTTTATGTAGGTTAAAGACATAACATTAGCAAAGGAGAACTGAAGGCATTTTGAGGATTATCTTAATGAAAATCCTCATGCACATCCTGGAATATGTTAGTGGTTAATTCCAACTCCAGTCTTCTCTCCGTTAATGATAGCAGTTTGGATCGGTTAAACTTCTACGTGATCTGCAGATAACTAACCGAGGATTGCATATTTGATGTTAAGTTAATTAAATCATTGATTCACAGTTTATCTTTCATGTCAATTAATTTGTGCAGCTCTACCAGTATTCCTGGTTCTCACAGGTTTAGCTAAAATTTCACAGAATTCAATTCAAAGTTCACTGATAAGATGAGGAGAATTAATGTTTGAACTCTAATACAACAATTGTCTACCACTTTCTTTGTTTGTTTTAACAACAAATGATTGTGTGTGGAAATTCACATGGTCAATGGTTTCTACATGATTGCAGATTCCACTACCACCAGTGGATGAGAAAAAAAAGTGATCGAGGATGTGGATAAAGATAGACATTATGCAATTGATGCGTCAATTGTAAGAATCATGAAGAGTAGAAAAGTTTTAGCTTATGAGCAGCTTGTTATAGAGTGCCTTGAGCAACTTGGAGGAATGTTCAAGGTGAATTCTTGACTGGATGCTGAATATATTGCTATATTAATGTACCAGAATGAACTAATTTGCTTATGAATAATGTTGTTAGTTTACTAAATTTAAACATTTTTTTTCTTGCAGCCTGATTTTAAGGCAATAAAAAAGCGAATTGAAGACCTGATCACACGGGAATACCTGGAAAGGGACAAAGATAATCCCAAAACTTTCAGATATCTGGCCTGAAACTATTTAAATGGGTGTTTAAATATCTTTCATGGGGCAGTCCATTTATTGACTTCCTGCAGGGTTGTAAGTTCTTGAGAATTCATGATTGGAGGATATCCTTGAGAATTCATTATTTTGTACAGTGTTGTCTAACCTGCTGTTTTCGTAATTAAAAATGTGTCATAACTATAATTTGTATCTGTTAGAACCTCTGTTGAAACAATGGATGCTTCAATGCCCACAATTTGCGTAGTTGATTTTCTTCAACTAACCTGATTGGATATGGCTAGCAAAGTTTTATATTATGATTACAACTTCTGGGAATGTCTGAATTTGATCTGTAATATGTTGGATTTTATTTAAAAAAATGAAATTTTTTATATTAGTAGTGTATTCACTGTGGCTACTCTTCCAATTGGTTGGGTTATATGTCAACATTTTAGTCTAGCATTTATGAGTTTTTGTGGTAATAAAGTTTGATATCAAGTCCTTTTAGTGTTTGCAACATCATCATGTCTGCACACAAGGGAGAGTTGTTATTACGCCTGGACCATTATGGGTTCTAAATCCGAAGAGGTTCTTGTATTTTCGAAAACAAAGTTAATTTTGGGTTATGATGTGTATAAATATTCAGTCTATTATGTTAAAATGGTGAGCATACACAAAAAAATATTTGACTAAACCATTAATACACAGTAAGTTCTCACTGAAAAATATATTATATTGATGTCTTATGTTCACGTTACAAATCAATACATTGGCTTTATAAAGCCATTATTCCCCAGTGAACAAACTACTGATGGGAATACCTTCCCACCAACCAACCAACCTAAAACCTAATTACTATCTTAAGTCACTGGGGTGACTTTATTACATGTAAAACTTAATTTTTCAACTACCCCTCTTAAGGTTTACATTACAAAAAAGAAAAATAATAGAAACATTGCATCAATATCAACCCAAACTACTCATGTCTAGACAAATGTCTTGATTATCCAACTTTACCTATTAATCGAGACATACTCAATTATTCATAGGAAAATCACCAACCAACTGTGAATCGAGATTAATTCAGTTATCCACAATAAATCTCCATTTGTGGATCAAGACTAACTCCATTATCCACAAATACAAATATGCAAAACTATGGATCGAGACACACTTAACTATCAATAGATACAACTTCCAAGTTTGTGGATTCAGTTATCCACAAACCAACAACTTACTAATTTTGTGGATTCAACTATCCACAAACCAACAAATCACTGTCATGCCCCCCCTTGCTCCTAAAGGGACTAGAGATGAAACCGGGCTTCTCATGCAAGGTATCATCTCTGAGTGAGAAGCTAGCTCGAGATGGCAATGCACCTCCTACCTCCAGTGCCTCCTGCTTCCAATGTGATCATGTTACACTTAAACTACCAAATTTAGCATTCAAACCTCCAAAATCCCTCTCAGGTGTAACATGGATGGCCTCGAGAGCACAAGCAATGTTTGATATATTTCAAAGTGTTTGAATCAGCCAATAATACATCATTGCAATACTTTTAACTGTTATTTCATTTTCTTCTCAAACACTTTCAATTTGGAACAAGTGACTTTATAACTGCTTTCAAACCAATTCAACTAATTGTTCTTTACATCATATTGATTCACTTATCTCACATTTTTATGCCCAAAACAAGATAAGTAGAATTTTAGCAGAATTTCTGCATTAATCAAATCTTACCACGGTTATTTGCTTCCAAAATAAATACCACCAAGTACTCACCTCATCTTCTTGTTGCAAACTATCAAGTTCGACCATGCACCTACAACTTTTTTTTCAGCAATCTCTCTGATACACTTAAAAGAAATACATGCCAATATTTATTGTCTACCCAAATCAATAGTGACAAGCTTTCTCCAAATGGTGGGAAATAGTGGTTGACCTTCTCCGTTCTTTCAAACTTCTATACATTGCAATATTATTCCATGAGGCACTATCTCATTCTTTCATATGGTCAAAAACTTAATGAGCTTCCACCAAACTTCTGTGTTGTCTTCCAAAATGCCTATCTTATGCACAAAGGAATGTTGCAAGTATAATATAGACCATTCAATGGAAATAGTCCCCCATCAGTAGGTGCTTTCAACATGGACCATGATCGATGTGCTTTGAACTAATGAGCATTCTACAAGAAGAACCTCAAAAAAATTGTCCTTCCACAAACATGGTAGGGAAGAAAATGTGCCCTTCTCCATGCACAACAAGTGTACTTAAACTTTCATTTGATGCATTCTAGGAGGTAAATGAACAAACAAATGGGAACAAAGAATGTCTTGCCTCATGTCTCTTTCGATCCTAATGTCTGGTGATATTGGATCCTTTCCTCGACATGCAACATTCAAAACTCTCCTATAATCCCAACAACCTGCAATGATCATATGTTAGGCACTTCATCACAATAGCATGCAATGACTTTCATATGCCTTCCACCATAGTCACAACTTCACACAGGATAGGATACAATGACTTCACATAGGACAACATACAACAATGTTTTGATACCATTGTTAAAATGGTTAGAATACACATAAATGTTTGACTAAACCATTAATGTACAGTAAGATCTCACTGAAAAATATCTTATATTGATGTCTTCTATTCACATTACAATTCAATATATTGGCTTTATAAGTCTATTATTCTCTTGTGAAAAAACTACTTATGGGAATAACTTCCCACCAACCAACCAACTAACCTAAAAACTAATTACTAACTTAAGTCACTAAGCTAACTATATTACATGTAAATATTAATTTTCTAATATATTAGTCATCATTGTTCGGATGTAAAGTCCAACTGTTCATTTCATCTCTTGTTTTGTCCCTTCATCTTGTTTGAAGAATATTGCATAAATTTGGGGGAAAACTATATGTATGCTACCGTGATTAATAAAAGAAAAATACCCCTTTCTCATGGATGTAGCCATTTATTGGTGAACTACACAAATCTGTTGTGTCTATGTATTTTCTAATATCTATGTTTATTCATTGCTAGTGATATATTTGTTGTACATATAGTTGTCACTAATGTAGTTGTGTGGTTGTCATTGATGTCAACACTAATGAGCATTGCACATATGTTACCTGAGTTTGTCATTGATGTAGTTGTGTGGTTGTCTTTGATGTCAACACTATACTTGGATTCTTATAATGATGATATACTTGGTTGCTGATGTTCTTGGCTGGTTGCTGATGTTCATGGTTGTCCATATCATCCCTTGATTAATGTCAAATAAAGTTGTATTGAGCATGCTTGTGGTCAACAGAGATGATTTCATGATGATATATTAAGATGGGAATTAGAATCATTAATATGAATGATGATATATTAAGAGAGAGAATTAGAAGCTATCATAGGGTTGAGAAGATGGAAGCATGTTGTATGATCCTTCCTATTGTTCCTAAGGAAGTATGTGATGCTATAAGAAGGTTCTGGTCTCCAGAAGTTGGTGATGGTTTTTGCTATAAGAAGCTACCTAGAAGACTACCTGGTAAAATGCTCCATATTCCTCCACATTTGAAAATATGATCATGCTATTCAAAAGTTAAGTTCATTTTTTTGTAAAGATACTAAATCCAAAGTTTTAGATCATTTGGTTCTCCGTGGTGAAAGTTACTTGTGACAGAGTTCTGGTCTATGTTCTGACAAAATGAGGTGATGATGAAGGATTGTTGGAATGATCTGCATTCCTTTGCAGTGATAGATATGGTTGTGTGGTCTTGAGAATATGTTTAGAGTAGTGCATGAGTGCATTCATATGAGTATCCAGTGTTTTGGAGGTCCACAAGTTCAGTTTTCAAATTACATAAGTGATATAGATTGTTCCAAATGCCTAATTGTTTTTAGGATATATGTTTGAGTACTTGCTTCAATGGAAGAGTATATAAATCAGTCATATGTGTTTGTGTGGACATTCTACATGTCTCATGATGTTTCAGGTTTGATGCACATGCAAATCTTTCAAGTTTCTAGTACCGCACAAGGTTTTCAAGTCAGCTTATGGAGAGTTGTTGTTGTTAAGGCCGACTGAGGAATGTTGATGATGTGTGCCACAAATTTGTTGTTGTGTGGAGTTCAAGAAGTGTTTGGAGATGTTGTGTAGGTCTTTCCGGCTCATCTAGAAGAATAAAAAGTAATGTTTAATCATTCATGAGTACCACCAAGATTGTGAAGACCGATGTGCTACAAGCTTCATGTTTTCTTCCTCAAGGGCTCGATGTCGACGTTTATGCTTAAATATATACACATTGATTTCATGTAACTAGGATGTCATTTAGTTTAACTCATTCCTCATTCTTGGCTATAATCCCCACCCCTCTCCCTAGAGTTAACTACCTACCTCTCTCTCTCTCTCTCCATCAATCCCTCTCTCAGGTTGCCCACTCTCTTTACCTCTACCTCTCCCTCACTCGGGCCTCCCTAGCTATCTCTCTCCCTCTCTAACTCTACATATCCCTCTCCCTCTCTCCAACCTTCTCTCTCTTCTTCCTTTTATACTATTTTTTTCACCACTATCTTTAACACGTGGGTTATGTGTTAGTAAACCTAGGAAGTGTGTCATTCTTCAAATCCAAACATTACCAAAAGGAACCTTTTTCTTCCGGTAGCTTAGATTTTTTCACCATATTTTATAGTTGAACCTCCAACTTAGCTACTGGCTTAATTAGATCTTGTAAGCTAGAACTCCATTTAGAGCCAAAGGTTAGTCCTTAAAATTCTAGTCTCATCCTTCTTTTCATTAGTTAACTCTAGAAAAAATTGTATAGGAAAATTTTCTTCTTGTGCTCATCTTGAATGGATATGATAGTACTTGTAGCACTAACTTGGAGATCTCTATTTCTTTTATCTCATTTGATATTCCTTGAATTTATTGAGCTTAATGAACTTCACTACCTTGAATCCATGGTGAGGTTTCTCTTAGCTTTAATCTTAGGCCTATTTTGCTACATTATGTTGCTACATATATAAGCCCTATCTTTTCTTTACAAGTATTCTTATTCCATTTTGATTATATATTCCGACAAAGGATTGCACTTTGTTAAATCATTGAAGTCTAGAGTTATCTTTCCATATGTACGGTCCATATTGAAGGCAAACACGCTTATAGGAGATTTCATATATATCAAATTGTACATCTTACTTGAATATTTGTGCACACTTACAAACTTATCCTAAATGGTATAACTACCTATGTATAGTGTACTCATATTTGTCACTTGTGGTCATAAATATTAGTTATTACATGTACATATTAATTTTTATATTAATTTAATATGGAGGCTCTTTAAAATATATCAAGACAAGTAGTTAAATTATAAGTTTTTTTAATATGTATTTCCTTGGTGTGTGATGTTTCAAGAGCTTATTATTTAAATTAAATATTCTAAATTTTTCTCTTGTATAAATGAGTTTTGTGTGTACCTGGGCTCAACATACAAAAACTGAAGTCGACCCAAATTTAGATACTGGAGCAAATGAGGCTAAAGAACACATAGTTGAAGTTTGCTCGGAGGAGGCCCAAGCGCAAACAACGGATGTTGGAGAGGGGTTAGGATCACTTCCTTCGACCATGGATGAGCATATGAATATAGCTAAAGAGGTGAAGAGAAAATTTTCTTATAGAAATTTAGATCATTTACTTGAAATGGATATGGAGAATTTGAAAGTTTGTGCTGAACAACCTAGACATACTACTAAGAGGTTAATGAATAAAAATGCAAAGGAAATAATTGCTTATTTCAATGATCTTGATACACTTGAGCAAACCTAATTGTTATCAATTGTACTTCTTAGTAATGAGCTAAATGAGCCA
Organism: Cunninghamia lanceolata; assembly: GCA_027924645.1. Taxonomy (NCBI): domain Eukaryota; kingdom Viridiplantae; phylum Streptophyta; class Pinopsida; order Cupressales; family Cupressaceae; genus Cunninghamia; species Cunninghamia lanceolata. The sequence goes on along the minus strand of BSBN01000112.1, from coordinate 13,576,935 downwards.
TTACAGTTGTTGGGTGTAGATTCATCATTGAAAAAGAGGAAAGGTTCACACCTAGAAAAAGATATTGTTGAAAATGTTAAAAAAGGTTTGGCTTCCATTGGGAAACAATCTCGATCTGCGGATAAGTCCATTTCAAGAAGAGTGGTGTTGACATCTATTTTAAGTGAAAAAACTTCAAAAAAAAGATAATTGTCTTCAATTTCAATTGAGATTGGTTTCAGCAACAAGACATTAACATAATATGTGAAAAGGAGAAAATTATTGGATGATAGTACCTTGGAAGGCAATTGGGCAATTATGTGTAGAGCTCCTCGATTTGACAAGATTCAAGATGTTGTTAGGAACTTGATCTCAACCTTTCGGAATGATAATACTCATGCTTCATCAAATAGTAGAGATGTTATCAAACACACAACTAGGCCCAATAGTCATGATCTACATACAAAACATTGGTTAGACATAACACAACATGAGATGTATGTGATGTTTTGTAATTCAAATCCTCACATAAAGATTGGGCAAACAATGTTTGAAAGGTTAAGGCCATATTATGTGAAGACAAACAAGGTTTTTGAAACTTGTTGTTGTCGTTATCATATTGAATTTGATCTCTACTATCAGGTGTTTCAAAAGATTGGAGAAGGAAATGATGGTTTTGTAAATGCACCTCCTAAATGTGCAAGTCAGTTCATAGCATCTATCTTATGTGATAAATCAGATGATGATAATGCAACTGGTCAAATAAACTGCATAAAAGGTATTTGTGAAACATGTGAAAATTTGGCTAAAATGCCTTTGAGAAACAAAGATATCGACCCAATGAAGCTGCTAAATTGCAAGAGTTACAAGTACATAAAGTTTCAAACAAAAAATGGGAAAGAATCCACAAGGTTAGATTATGTAGAAGAGGAGATACCTATTGGAATATTTATGGAAAATTTATGTGAATTGATACAACCATACATACATCATGCTTTTTTTGCTAAGTGGCAAGCACAACAATTTCAAACATTAAGAGATACTTTCCCACTAGGAATAGTTTTATCAATAGTCGACTTTGTAGAAAACTACTCTTTTGTACATCAAAAAGAGATTCAATCATGCAATATTAATTTTCAGAGAAGATCACTATTATGGTGCATGTGTTTTATCGGTGTGCACAATTGGATTTGGATGGTGTTGATAGTACATTTGAAGCATGAGTCATTACAAAAAATATCACTTTTATATTAGTGATGATAAAGAGCATGACACACATTTTTTAGAACATTGCTTTAAGAAGTTTTTTGAGTATTTGGCAAGCAGGTGTGTAAAAATTGAAAAATATTTTGTATGGTTAGATGGATGTGAATGACAATTCAAATCATCAAGGCCATTTTATGCACTGTGTAGATATCATCAAAATGACAATATACCACATGTTTGGAGTTTCCTTGAGAGTGGGCATGGAAAGGGTGAAAATGATGGTGCAAGAGCTTGCATCAAACATGCTCTAAGAAAGCATCAAATGAATTATGTGGGAGATCATATAAAAGATGTGCATGATGCTGTAGAATGGTGTAAGATACACTTTGCATCAAATGAGGTCAGCACATCTTCAGGAACAAACTGATACATTCCACATAGAGTGTTTTGGGAGATATCAGGTATGTATTGTTTGATATTTTAATACTTTATATATATTCATATATCATGCATACATGAGTTTGTTTATCTTTGTTTGAATTTAATTATTTCTATTTTATTTATAATGTACAATATAATAAATTTGTAGGCGTAGATAGAAGATCAATGCATGGATGCAAGAGGGTAGAGAAAACAAGATCTTTGCATTGTGTCATGAGTGCAGATAGCCAGACATGGAGTTTGCACACTAGGGATTACTCTTGTTTTTGTTATGAGTGCATGTTAGGAGATTATGAGAATTGTAAGAACCAACAATGTAGATATGTCACTGAATGGAAAAACATGCCACTAGTTGTTACCAACACATACAACAAAGATGAGGATGAAAGATTTGAAGACATTCCTTTGATTTAAATTGATTATAACCATATTTTAGGATTGATTAAAAAAGTATGTGTACATATATATAATTTATATAAAGTATGTCTAAATTACAAATTTTCCATGTAAATTTGATGCAGGAGATGTTTTTGCAGTCATAGCAAAGGCTGGAAATATAGAAGACATTAGTTATTATTTATTGTGTTGCACAGAAGAGAGACAAAAGCTAATAAAGCCAGAAACAAGTGAGGGAATGTTGTTTCCAACAGGTTTAACTTTATAATGTATTTAAATTTTGAATTTGTTATGTACATGTCAAGTACTTTCAGTGATTTAAACATTCAATTTATATTTTTCATAATTTATGTTATGTCTTACCTCAATGAAAATGCTATACATGAACTATGTCTAGGTTACATTTACCTTGAAAATGTTATGTCTTACCATGGAATGTTGTTTCCCACAAGTTTAGTTGTAGTGCAAGGGACATATCTCAAACAAGTCAAGATTGTTCAACATGGAATTCACTTTATTGATTATCAACCTTAGAACAAGATATATCAGTATAGCCACCTAGTAATTGCTACTGCCCTATCTCTTCATTCAGATCCACATGCACATGGATGTCGTAAGTGGAGACTAGATACTGATGAGCATCAAAGAACATTAGATGTGATTGAAGATCGAGCTAAACTACTTGATGTGGTATGAAAAATATGGATGAAGAACTTATAGTTTATTTTGAAGACTTAAATTCACTATATAGATAGATATGTTCATGTAGTAATTGTTTAAAATTTATGAAAGTTAAATTAATATTTCTTTCATTGAATAAATTTTAATTTCAACATTTGGTTCTTAACAAATTATGTTGTTGAAGATGACAAGAGTAGAATGGTTGTGATATGGAATAAACAATGGAGACTAAACTACAATGCAACTATAATAGAGATGGGTGATTGATAATTGAGACATGGTGATGATAATGGATTTGTAATGCAAATGCAATGAAGGTGATTTTGCCAAAGGCACGTTGGTATGATTCTTGTAGAGTAAGATTATGAATGCTTGAGTTTATATGAAATGGGTATGAAGACCTTGCTTATATAGGCTGAGGGAAGATCAAATCCAAGTGTCAATAGATCCATGACTAGAGAAATTACTTGTAATGTGTACAGTTGACAAATCTTGAGGGAATGTGTTCCAATTAGAAGAGGACAAGTGTCCACGCCTTCTTCATGAGTTATGGGAGATAACAAAATAGATTGAAGAGTTAACTGAAATGAGTGATCAGTTAACTGGGTTGATTGGGGAGTCAACATAATAGATTGACCAGTGAAATCAATTGACTAATTAGTTAACAGATTTGATTGATGAGTTAACTAATTTGACTGGAGGAGAAATAGGACATGTGGGTGAGGCAATATTTGCCAAAATTAAATATTAAAATATTTAATTACATGTACAACATGGTGAGGTAATTAAATATTAGAATATTTAATTACATGTGCAACATGGTGAGGTGGAAAGGTGAAGTGGAAAGGTGAAGTGGAAAGGCGATGTGGATTTATGGAATTAGGACTTTAGGATATAGGAAATTGGGATTAATTAAATAATTTAGAATTATTTAATTGTGTGAGACATTAGAAGAATTAGGGGATTTTAATTAAATTAATTAATTTTATTTAATTATTGGAGGGATGTGAATCATTTAAATAAATTAAAATATTTATTTAATTGATAGAGGAATGAGAATTAAAATAAATATTAAAATATTTATTTAATTCGACTTAGCAATTTTTAGGTGTATACATTTTGCCCCTCTTTGATGCAATGTGTTTTATCATGTTGTTTCAAAGAATAAAAAATAAAATTGTGATTGATACATGCCCCAGTTTGCCCCTGGTATAGGTTTACGATGATGGGATGCCACCTTGGTAGATTGGACAGGAAGAATGTGACAACAGGATGATGGATGATCGCATGATGAGATAGGCTAAATGACAGGTTCAGGTGAAGAAAATGGAGGACCTAGAAGAAGTATTATGTGAAAATCATTCCCTAGCATGGACAAGGTCAAGAACCTCTCATTAGGGTTCCATGTGTTATATATAGGACTTTGGGTTCACAGTTCACTCATTTGTCACTTGCCTTTGAGAGAGATCCTAGTGGAGAGCAGATCCATTTGAGCACAAAGTAGCCAGCGAAGATGCAACAATTTCCTCTTGAGCTTCATTGATTTGAGAGGATCTGACAGTTCAACCGTCTAGTAGATTACTGGCCGCCGATAAGTACTACTTTATTTCGAGGCTAGGGTCATTATAGATAGAAATAAATGTAAGCCAAAGATTTTGGTTTTGTATGCACCGAAAGGTAGAACTACACATATGATGCGCAATACCATGCATATGATACGATTTTGCACATATGATGCCGGAATTGACGTATATGCAATTTTTTCGCATTTGAAGCTTATTCTTGCACAACTAAAACCCTGTTGCGCATGTAGTTGGGGATGTTGCGCATAAATTTTTTTACTGCGCATTTGATATGTTGCCGCACAAACAAGTTTATGATGCACATCTAATGAATAGTCATATGCATTCAAATAAAGTGATGCATATAAGATGCTTCTACGCATATGAGTTTATTCTACGCATCTGAGGTAAAACTGTGCATCTGACAAGTAGAATTGCGCAAATGATTTTGGTTTATAAAAAGCACTTAGAAATTTGATGAAGTTGACTATACAATTGATGCTGGTCAATTGATAGGTCATCTTTGAGATTGATAGAATCTCTGGAGAGATGATAGGATTTCTTTCCTGTTGAAATAACTAAGTTTTTTATGTTGGATAGACAGACTTGCAGTTTAGTCTCTTTTGATTGACTAATGCGCGCTTTCTTGTTTGCAGGAGGAGTTAGATGATGTGGTCATGTTGAGAGAGCCATTTCTAGTTACACAGATGTTGAGGCCTTATTTGACAGAGACTATCTAAATGTAGAGCTTTATTTTGATTATGACCCTCCCATTGGGCATCCTGTCAAATCACTATTCTAAAATTGTGACAGTGTACCATAGCATCAAGATAGCTTACGAGAAAGGTTATAAGAAGGTTTGGATTGAAGGGGACTCACTCAACATCATAAACTGCCTAAAGGAAATCCAAGCCCCAAGTTGGACCATCCAAATGTTGATTAAGAATTCTATTCATTTGATAAATTCTTTTCAAAACTCTTTAATTTATGATATATTTCAGGAAGGTAATGGGTTGGCTGACGTACTGGCCAATGAGGGAATTATCTCCTATAATATCAAACATTGGGAAAATATTTCTGATATTCCAAGTAAGGTGAAATCCATTGTGATTAATGAAGGAAATTATGACAACATCAGCATCATCTCTGAGAGTTAACCTGATGATAACTCTAATACAAGTTTGCATGCTTTTTAGGTAGGCCAAAGACCCTTCTAGTTAAAATTGGGAAAGAGCCTTTTCTTTTACAGAAGTTGGAGTTTTTAGAAAGAGAACCAAAGAGCAACTAAATGGGAGTTGATAGGAACAAAATTGAGCCTTGCTCCTATGATGGGGTCCGCAGGCGGCCCCATTTGTGGAAAATCATGCTAGACGTGGGACTTGTCCCCCTTATGGAAAAATTGCACAAGTCAGACCCAGTGGCTACAAATTTGTTTGGAAAAGGGTGGCGAGGAAGAAAAGTTAAAGCCTATGGGATTGAGACTGAGATAATATAAGACTTCATAGCTAGTATTACACACCTATCTATGGATGGGAGGAAATTCTTTAGGGACCATAAAGTGGGAGAGGAAGCATTGAAAGCCTTCTTCAAAGGCAATGCAAGGAACCTATTGGTCAAGTTCAACTCAGGAGGATACGAGAGGAAATCCATCAAACCTGTATGGGTGAAGTGGCAGAGGTTATCATGCACTACATTACCCTTGAAGGCAGGTTTACTATCATTTATAATTATCATTTCATACTCCTGAATCACTTCAAACATAAAATGGTAGTTTCTTTTCTTTTTTAACATTTATCCTTTATGGAAATTGCCATAAAAGAAAACCAGAGAAACCCTAGGTTACCTATTATGCATGAAGGCTTAATTCTTCTCATCATGGAGCACATAAAAACCATGGTACCTATTGCAGATATAAAGGGAAGTTCTATGAAGAAGGGAAAGAATCCCATTGTGGACTACTCTATTTCCATGGATGGTGAAACTGAAGAAGATGAAGAGGACCCAAATTGGGCAGAGGAAGAGGTTTCTATGGAGGTTCTTTTCACTCCACATTCCTTTGAGGAAGAGGAGGGGGAAATATCAAAAAAGAGAAAGAGGACCTATGAAAAGAGAACCCTGATCAAATAGAGCACAAAAGAGGAGGACTACTAGTCCATGGGCTTGGCCTTTGTGGATGTTGAAGATGAAGGTGTCAGATTCAGGACAAACAAGTGAGAGGGGGGGTGAATCAGTTGTCCAAAACTTGCTTCTAATTTAAACACTTAAATCAACTTTGTTATTCAGCAGCATAATAATTTAATCAACCATGAAAGCATAAAGCATTAACACAAGACAAGAAACACATCAACACATGAGTCACCAAGATTTTGACATGGAAAACCTGGTCAAGGGAAAAACCACGGGGTGATTAACCCAAAATGTATTCTTTGTTAGAAGAATAGAAAGAACAAATGGCACATGCCAATTAGGGCTCACTGCCCAAGCACACTACTCACAAGAGGCCCACTACCTATTGTTGATGATTGTTTTGAGACAGTCATAACAATAGTTTAAAATTCACATAAATGAACTAAAACTGACTTGAAAGATATGAAGGAATCGATTAAGATTCACTTAATCCCAAGTTTAATATGGTCAGGTCTTGACTTGTTGGGCAAATTCAGTTGGTTGATGTGAAACTGTAATGTTCAAGGGGCCTTATGTAATTTAGGGTTTCTTGTTGGTTTACTGGACTCAAACTATGCAAAAAGAGATTATAAATATTAGCATATTGTTCATTCCTTTTTCCATAAAAGTGTTACTATGTTTACAAAGCTTTAAATGATTTATATTATTGCAAGCTTTCTCCTCTTAAATATCATGAAAAACTAAAACTTTAAACTCAGTTAAATATGCTTCTTTCAAATACGAGACAAATTTCCTTCAAATTTCTACGTTTTAAGCTAAGTATTTTCAGATAGGTTGGGAAAAGTTAGAAAGATCTAATCTAAACTTCATTCAAATCTACCAAAGGATCTAATTGTTCTATTATGCACTGTATAAGTATTGCAGCAAATTGATCAAATCCACAGACAAAACCCTAAGTGTAAGTTCTGAGCATTTTCACCAACATACACCTAAAATTGCAAGCTCTAAGAGAAAATGTTTCAAACACAATGAAGAGAAAGAAAACACTTAGAAGATAGATGCAGAATTCTAGATTCAATTGTATTAGAAATAGACAGTCATATAAGATTTACAATGTCTAAATTACTCTTAGCTTCATTGATCAAATTACAGAAAACTTACAAGATTTACAGATACAACAAGGAGGTAGGATGTTCCACACACTCCTTGTTGCAGACACAGGTGACCTCCTTCTTGTACTCCTAACTAAAAGGTCCCTCTATTCTAAAAAATATGTTTTACAAACCTCTACTGCTACAAATCTCTATGTAGCCCCTATGTAAAATTTTACAGTGTATAGAGGCACAATATATAGACTTTCTAATTGTCCTCAATACAGCTCAAAACCCTAGTTTAAACAATGGTTTGAACCTCTGGTTACAACAATAAATGTTGGAGAATAAGTCTCCCAAAATATCTCTGAGCATACATCAAATCTGGGTGAAATATGCCATTCTGGAAACCCTAGAGCTCAATAATAACTTCTGTCGCCTACTGCAATGATGTCTTCATCTGCATTTTGTCCTCATCAATGAAGACTCTTGACTTCCTCGCCCTTCATCCTTATCTTCCTCAGCTCCTGAAATTGGATTTTCTTTCTCCATGATGTCATCATCATCAAGTTTTAGCTCCCTCTTCAACTGCAAACCTACAAAAAAATAGATAAGCAATAAGTATCATTTCACTTAATAAACTGTAGGAACTGAAACACCTATTAAATAAAGGCGTGACTATGCAAAAATGTAGAAATTGGGCCCAAAAAATCTACAAAAAATGTGTCCAAAATGCATATACAGTGTTAAACTAGTCAGGTCAACCATTGCTGACCGAAAACATGCATTCAGGCCCTAAATGCCCCAAAAACTCTATTGCACTGTCCCTTCCCACCTATCGGCGTGATATCCACTCATCGGCGAGTCCAAAAAGTTCTCGAGCAATCGCCTTTGTTTGGCCAATATGGCCCTTTTCTGTTTAAAATTTTATATTTTCCAATATACAAGCCGGATGTGATACAACATTTTAATCGGATATTATTTTCCCCTTGATTCTATGTTGTATGTATATTAATTTGTATCTTCCGATATGCACTGTTTAAAACATACATGGATTTAACCCCGTTTGATAAATTTTCAGCTCCGGCACTTGTATATGTGCAATGTATGTTTGATAATATACAAGTCTGATCCATACAAAGATTTTTCTATTTTGGACTTTCATTTCAAATCCGGCTTGTATGTATGCAACGTATATCAGTTTGTATGTATACAATATACAAATGCAAAATATACATGCACCTAACTCTATTTTATAACTTCCTCAATTCCACCCAATGTATGCCTCGATGCACATTGTGCTTGTATCGTTCGATATACATTTGGATGTGATACATCCATTTAACCAAATTTAATCCTTCGCTGAGATCCGCTTTGTATACCCATCACAATGTATAAATTACCATGTATGTTTCGCTTTGCATCTCAAACATGCATACAAGGTGGAATTATACAACCAATTAACCTCATTCCATAATGTTTCGGATCCACTGCATGCATAATTCGTTGTATGTTTACTTTGTATACCTCGTAGTCATCGAACATACAAACCCCAAATATACATAGATTTAATGCAAATTCACCCTCCTTTTAAGTCTGCGGCTTGCACAATGTCTTTGTATATCCCCAATATTCAAAGCACAAAATATGCAAGGATTTAACTATGTCCAATAATTTTTCGGGTCCAGGCAATGTATTTCCGCTTTGTATGTTTCGGAATGTATGTACATCGAAACATACATACAAGTCGAAACATACAAAGACTTAATTCAAATTTATAAATGCTTCAGGTCCGCTCGATGTATAAAACACTTGTATCTCACCAATATACAAGCTGAAAACATACAAGGACTTAAGCTGCTTTAATAGACTTTTCGGGTCCGGCGTTTGTATATTACAAGCCTTGTATCTTTTAACTTGTATGTTTCACTTGTATGTAAAAAACATACAAGCGCCAAATATACAACCATTTAACTCTTTTTCACGATGCCTTTGGGTCCGCCCTGTATGTATACATAACATATAAGCAAATACATATAAAAAAGAACATAGAAACAACTTTGTATGTAAACCCAATATACAAGATCCATTTCTGCAACTTTGTATGTGAGCGACATACAAGAGGCTTTGTATATGCATGACACGATATACAAACTATTTTGTATGTGCAACAACAATGGCCTAACATACAAAATCAAATGCATATGCAACCTGATTGCAAAAGGCAAATGCGACTAAGTACAAACACAAAACCCTTTGCATATACAAACGACCCTGTATATGCAAAGCGATATACAAACTTGAATGTACATTTTACCAAAATGATCATAACTTGCAAAATATGGCAAATTTTAAGATGGTTCAAAAAGCAACCCTAGCTCATTTTTCACAAGGAATCCAACCGTATCCTGCCCTAGTACTGAAAATATATTTTTTCTCTATTTTTATCAAAGTTTGCAATTTTAACCCTCTTTTCCCTTTACCACCAAGTAGACCCACAGAAACAAAACATAAGAAAAAAAGCAAAGCCATGGCAAGGGTCCTCATTTTGCTAAGGAGTAAAATGGGGCGTGTTGTGAACATCACAACACCTACAAGAGACACACTATCTACAAAGTAACAAGTATCACAAACTTGAATTGGAGAATAGCATCTTTACCATGCTTGGATCAGTTCCATTTAAGCCCAAAAACTTCTGCTCTGCCTTTCACTCTTTTCCTTGCTACCACACTCTCATTCCAATAAGTCACCCTTTGAAATGACTTTACAATCCATTATTTATACAAGGTATCAACTTAGGAACAATCATCTAAGTCAGAAAACACCAACAAGAACATCCGTAAGATGTGTAATACATCCAGTCAGCCAGTCACAGGAAGAACACCTTCATCCGGCAGTTATTCTTCAAATTTGAACTCTAACTTCACTGCGGACCACCAACATGAACTGGACACATTCTAAAGATCACCACAACCTTTCCTGAATCACCAAGAATATCCACACTTCATCTACTTACTGGAATTCTTCTCTCCCTCATCTGAAACTTCAAGAACACAGTTTGTCATTACTGTCACAATGGAATAGGTGCTTCCAGACCTTCAAATCACAAATCAATCCAGCTGACACTTCACAAGGACATCCTCAACACTCCCTCAAATCCGCAGAATGGGATAATGCATTTCTGGATCTCACCAGACCTATCTGTGTCACTCTATCACCTCTGAGCACCTACCAGAACTGGTTCTACTTGAGCGGCCATAACTTCTTCATATCTTCATGCAGACCTCTGAAAACATGACTGGAGCATCTCAAGACTTATATCTACAAACCCTTTAAACCATATCCTCTGATCCTCAACCTATCTTAGACTTCTACCGTATTGTCACCACTATTCTACATTGTTCCTGATTGAGACTAGTTTTCTCAATATCCTCAACACACAGCTCATCCAATCCTTATCATTAATGCAACATGAGTATGTTGACATCAATGACAACACCGGTTAGGCCCTTACTTGCAACAATCTCCTCCTTTGTCATTGATGGCAACATATGATGTGAAAAACTTATCAAGACAAGAGCTTCTCCTTACTGTCATAACTCCCCCTATCGGCAACAACCATTCACATGTCTTCTCTTCCTTTACCACTCCCCCTTTGATCATCAATCACTTGTTTTTCACATGTCTTCTCTCCCCCTTTGACATCAATGGCAAAGGGCACATACTTGCAATTCCACCACTTCAGAATCATATCTGCTACTCCCCCTGAGTAGCAGCTCCCCATCAATCCATATCACAAGATGTGACTATGATATCCACTGGATTGATGCACATTAGTGCACCTTAGTTCATCTCTGGAGGGACAATAACCCCTAACTTCTCCCTGAGATACTCAAAAGAGTCCTTGGGAAGAGGTTTAGTAAAGATGTCTGCAATCTGATCCTTAGAATGCACAAACTCTAGTCTGACTTCATCCTTGTTCACTTGCTCTCTCAGAAAGTGAAACTTGATAGATATATGCTTAGTCTTAGAATGCAACACCAGATTCTTAGATATATTTATTACACTTGAATTATCACAGAAGATTGTGATAGACTCCTCATACTCTACTTTAATATCTCTTAGCATCTGCTTCATCCACAAAACTTGAGTGCAACTACCTGCTGCTGCAATGTATTCTGCTTTAGTTGTAGACATAGATATTGCCTCTTGTGTCTTTCTTAGCCAAGAAACTAATCTTTTTCCCAAAAAGAATGCTCCACCACTGGTACTCTTCCGGTCATCCACATCTCCTGCCCAATCTGCATCTGTATATGCATGAAGAGAGAAATCATGATCTTTAAGATAGCACAAACCATACTCAACTATCCCTTTTAGATATCTAAAAATCCTCTCGATTGCCATGACATGAGATTCTCTGGGATCATCCTGGAATCTAGCAATAAGACCAACAACCTGCATAATGTCTAGTCTAGTTTAAGTGAGATACAACAGTCCTCCAATCATTGACCTGTACTTGCCTGATCCACCTTAGGAGAATCATCTTCTTTGCTCAATTTATATCTGATAGACATAGGAGTATGTATTGGTTTTAAGTCTTCCATCCCAAATTTCTTCAACAATTCTTTCACATATTTAGTCTGAGAAATGAAGATTCCTTTCTTTGTTTGAGTGATTTGTAGACCCAAGAAGAAATTTATTTCCCCAAGCATGGACATCTCAAACTCATTTTTCATTTGATTTGCAAACGTTTTACACATACTGTCTCTTCCTCCAAAAATGATATCATCAACAAAAACTTCAACAATCAAGATGTTTTCATGATCAATTTTGAAATATAAATTACTGTCAGCAGTATCTTTGTTGAAACCAATCTTCAAAAGATACTTATCCAATCTTTCATACCAGGCTCTTGGGGCTTGCTTTAGTCCATACAGAGCTTTCTTCAACTTGCAGACCATATCACCATGATCAAACAATTGAAATCCATCCAGTTGCTCAATGTATACTTCTTCTTCCAAGTCACCATTCAGGAAGGCAGACTTGACATCCATCTGATATACTTTGAAGTCCTTGAAGGTAGCATAAGCAAGAAACAATCTGACTACTTCAATTCTTGCCACCGGAGCAAAAGTTTCTTCAAAATCAACTCCTTCTATTTGAGAGTAACCCTTGCAGACCAATCTGGCTTTATTTCTGATTACATCACCAACTTCATTCAGTTTGTTCCAGAAGACCCATTTGGTTCCAATCACATTCTTATCTCTAGGTTTGGGAACAAGATCCCAAGTGTGATTTTTCTCAATTTGCATCAGCTCTTCCTCCTTTGCTTTAGTCCAGTTTTCATCAGACAATACTCATCTGAATCTTGAACAATTCTTCTTCTTATTTGCACACCTTTGCTTTTATCACCTATGATCTGATCTTCAGAGTGGTTCAGTCTTACATACCTGGGAACTTTGGGAGTTTCCTGCACTTCTAATTCTTGATTAGGCTCATTATGACCCATCTCCTCTCCCTGAATTACCAGATCTATTTGATTCTGAATACTGGAAGGAGTTTGGGCTCTTTGAATCAGAACATCATTCAGATCATCTTTATCATATTCATAAAACCTTAAAGGTTTCTCAATTCCTTCATCAACCTTCACATTTGTACTTTCTATCATCTTTCTCAGTCTCTTATTATAACACCGGTATGCTTTTCTTTGAGTGCAGTAACCCAAGAATATTCCTTCATCACTTCTAGCATCAAACTTGCCTAGATCTTCATCTCTTTTAATATAACATTTGCTACCAAAGACTCTGAAATACCTCACAGTAGGAGTGATGCCAAACCAAAGTTCATAAGGAGTCTTACCAGTATTGCTTCTGATTTGAACTCGATTGAGAGTATAGACTGCAATGCTAATAGCTTCTCTCCAAAACATCTGAGGAACATTTGCTTCCATCATCATTGTCCTAGATGCTTCTTGGATGGTCCAGTTCTTTCTCTCCACTACTCCATTCTGCTATGGAGTCCTAGGAGTAGACAACTGTCTCTTTTTACCATGCTTCTCACAAAAATCTATGAATTCACCGAATGTGAACTGACCACCTCTATCAAATCTCAGACATTTCAATTTTAATCTGGTTTCATTCTCTACCATAGCCTTGAAAATTTTGAACTTCTCAAAAGCTTCTGATTTCTCTTTCAGAAAGGTAACCCACATCATCCGAGAATGGTCATCAATTAATAGCATGAAATATCTATCACCTTGTACACTCTTGATTCTTGTCAGACTACATAGATCAGTATGAACTAAGTCCAATAATCTGGTAGAAAATTGATCCTTTCTTTTAAATGAGATTCTGCTTTGTTTCCCCAACTGACATTCTTTGCACAAACTATTTGTAGGTTTTACCAATTTTGGAAGATCTCTTACAGGCTGAGTATTGCTTATCTTGATGATATTATCAAAATTCACATGACACATCCTTCTATGCCATAGCCAACTATGATCAACTTGTACAAATAGACAACTTTTACCAGTACCAACTAAATGAAAGATATTACCTTTTGTTTGAGTACCAAACGCAATCTCTGTTCCAGAACTTTCAAAGATCCTACATTTTTTGATCTTGAACCAGAGATCATAGCCTTTGTCCACCAATTGTCCAACACTGAGAAGATTGTGCTTCAATCCTTCAACATACAGTACATTACCGGTTTTGTTCTTTCCATCAAAAGAAATAGTTCCCCTACCTCTGATTCTACCAGCAGAATTATCACCAAACTTTACCACTCCTCCTTCATAACTTTCCAAATCTATGAACTGATTTTTGTCACCTGTCATATGGTGAGAGCATCCACTGTCAATGACCCAATCATCCTTTTCTTCAACTTGGGCAGCCAGAGCTTTTTCTACAACTTTATGATTGACAGATTCAGAGGTTATTAGATCTTCTTCCTTGATGGCAATAAATACCCATTCACTTTTGAATTTGTTTCCTATTTGTGATTCATCATCTGTTACTCCTTCATTATCTTCTTCATGAACATAATAACAATTCTTTTGGAACCCTGATCTATTAGGATTTGGCCTTGAAAATATTTCCAGACATCTTGAGGCAAAATGACCAATCTTATTGCAGTTAAAACACTTAAAGGGAAATTTTCCTTCATACTTACCGGATCCTCTTGGCAGTCTTTTTGCAATGAGGGCTTCAAGTTGAGTTGTTTCTGCTTCTTCTTCTTCTATGTCTTTTCTTGCTTTTTCATACCATGACAACTTCTTTGATGAATTCTCTCCCAGATCAAACCTTTGTTTACATTTGACACAGGCATTGGCTTTGAATACAGATTCAGTGTTGGCGGGGTCATCTCCAAACTCTGTCATTTCAAATGCAGCCAATTTTCTAGTCAATTGATCTCTTGTGATAGTTGTATGGGCTCTGAATTCTTCAATGGTAATGGCCTTGATTTTGTAAGAAGCAGGAAGGAATCTAAGAATTTTGCCAACAATCTCATCTTCATCCAAGACTCCACCAGTATTTTTGATTCCACAAACAAGCTCATTTACTCTTGGCTCATCTTCACTCATCTTCTCTCATCTTCAAATTTTTGAATTTTCCTTTCAGACTTTGTAACCTTGCACTTTTGACATACTTGTCTCCTTCATGCAGAAGCTCCAGTTTTTGCCAAATCTCAAAAGTAGTTGGTAGGTCAATAACATTTGAGAGTTCTAAATCAGATAATGCGCTTAGAAGAGCCTCTATAGTCTGCAGATTGTTTTTAGCGTCTATGATTTCATTTAGGGTTCTTGGACCACCCTATGGAGGTACATATGGTGTTGTAGCCATGGTCTAGTATGCCATTCCCATACATCTCAAGTGACATTTCATGTGACCTTTCTAGAGATTAAAATTGGTTCCATCAAACTTCGGACTATCCTTCTTGTAAGACGACATCCCGGATCTCCTCAAGCAGTGAAGCTCCTTTTAGAGGAACTTGGCTCTGATACCAATTGTTGGATTCAAGATAGACAACTGAGAGAGGGGGACTGAATCAGTTGTCCAAAACTTACTTCTAATTTAAACACTTAAATCCACTTTGTTATTCAGCAGCATAATAATTTAATCAACCATGAAAGCATAAAGCATTAAAACAAGAGCAGAAACACATCAACACATGAGTCACAAAGATTTTGACATGGAAAACCTGGTCAAGGGAAAAACCATGGGGTGATTAACCCTAAATGTATTCTCTGTTAGAAGAATAGAAAGGACAAATGGCACATGCTAATTAGGGCTCAGTGCCTGAGCACACTGCTCACAAGAGGCCCACTACCTACAAGAGACACACTGTCTACAAAGTAACAAGTATCACAAACTTCAACAGGAGAATAGCATCTTTAACATGCTTGGATCAGTTCCATTTAAGCCCAAAAACTTCTACTCTGCCTTTCACTCTTTTCCTCGCTACCACACTCTCATTCCAACAAGAAACCTGTTGAAATGACTTTACAATCCATTATTTATACAAGGTATTGGCTTAGAAACAATCATCTAAGTCAGCAAACACCTACAAGAACATCCGCAAGACATGTAATACATCCGGTCGGCCATTCACAGGAAGAACACCTTCATCCGACGGTTATTCTTCAAATGCAAACTCTAACTTCACTGCGGACCACCAACATAAATTGGACACATTCTACAGATCATCGCAACCTTTCCTAAATCACCAAGAATATCCACACTTCATCTGCTTACTGGAGTTCTTCTCTCCCTCATCCGAAACTTCAAGAACACAGTCTGTCATTACTGTCACAATGGAATAGGTGCTTGTAGACCTTCAAATCACAAACCAATCTAGTTGACACTTCACAAGGACATCCTCAACACTCCCTCAAATCTGTAGAATGGGATAATGCATTTCTAGATCTCACTGGACCTATCTGTGTCACTCTATCACCTCTAAGCACCTACCGAAACTGATTCTACTTGAGCAGCCATAACTTCTTCAGATCTTCATGCGGACCTCTGAAAACTTATATCTACAAACCCTTTAAACCAATTAAAACTTAAATCTTCATGCGGACTTATATCTACAAACCCTTTAAACCGCATCCTCTGATCCTCAACCTATCTTGGACTTTTACCTTATTGTCATCACTGTTCTTCACTGTTCCTGATTGAGACTAATTTTCTCAATATCCTCAGCACACAGCTCATCCAATCCTTATCATTAATGCAACTGGAGTATGTTGACATCAATGAAAACACCGGTTAGGCCCATACTTGCAATAGAAGGGTACACAGAGGAGAAGGTGGGTAAAAAGAAGAAAGATAAGAAGAAGAAAGGTAAGTAGAACTAGGAGGAAATTTAGGCCCTTGAGGAGAAGAACACTAGTCAAAAAGGAAAAAAAGTTTGAAAGTTGAAGCTTAAAATGGGTATGGATGAGAATCCCAAAGAGGAACAAGTCAAGGGCATGGTGATGAAAGATCCAGGGATCGGCATTCCTTTTCCTCAAATCCCAAACCCTTGTAGTAAGCTTCCCTAGAACTTTTATTTCCTTCTATCTTCAACTACAAATAGGGACAAGCTTTTGAAGCTCTAGGCATGGTGAGGGAAGTGGTTGATAGCCAACACAGGTTAATGAAATGGGTTTTCATAGAGATACACAAAAATAACATTTGGCACACATGTATTCAACAAAGGATCAGGAGGGGTGTTGAAATTGATGACATTATGGATGAGGAAATTCAAATGTCCTGGGAAGACATCCCAATGGTTAATCACTTAGAAAATGACTTTGTGTCTCACAACCAAGAACATGACACTCACCTGAACAATGTGGAAGAAAAAATGAAATATATTAAGAACAATCTAGAAAGGATGTTGGAGATCACTAAGTGCACCATACAGAACAAAGCGGAAGGAATAAGAATCCTCATAGAAAAGCTAAAGGAGCTGAAGGAAGAACACATGACAGGGATGGGGTAAGATAAGGACACTGAGGGTAAGCTATAGAAAACTAGGAACAAAGGTAAACAGGGTAGAAGTGATAATCAATGGGGCCCAAGCCCTAGGACCTAAGCAAGCTTGAAAAGTAATCTTTTGAAGAGGAGAAGGATGAACTTTTAGGCTTTGCCAAACTTCATCAAGAATTTTACAAATAGGAGTTGGCTGTTGTTTAAACTCTTAAAAGTATGATGGGCTCTAGGAGGATGTGTGTATGGTGGGCTACTATATGTTTGCTAATAGTATCTTTTAGAGCTTTAATATCTAGGCATATTTTGTTGCTTTAGGTGTTTTTGTCTTTTAGCTACTATCCTTCCATGTTTTATCTTTGGGGTAGCATCTAGTTATAGGGTTTCGAGGCCCCTTAAAAGCACGCTTTACCCCTTTAATCAAAAACTAAAATTTTAGACATCAGTACAAATAAAATAATGTGTAAAACCAAAACATAGTAAAAATATATTTAAAAAATTTGAAGTAAAATAAAATAATTTTTAAGTAAATTAAAATTTATAAAATAAAATAGTTAAAATAAAATAACTCTAAAATAAATTAAAATTTATGTGTATGTAGTAAATAATATAATTCTAAAGTAAAATAAAATAACTTTTAAGTTAATAAAAATAGTTTTTGAATATAAAGTAACCAATGTAAATAAAATAAAATAATTCTTTAATAGTTCTAAATAAAATAAAATAATTCAAAATAATTCAATATTGATATCTCACATTTTTTTTATAGATGTATTTAAGATATTTAAATATTAATATTTTGATATATAAATGACCCTAAGGTAAGAGTTTTTGTTAACACACTCAGGCCATTGTACTTCACCTATTGTCAATGCCTCTCCATAAAATTAATGCCTAGAATTAATTAATTAGGGCAGTGAAATCTAAGTGTTTACAGTCACTAAGAGCACAACATATTTGCAAAAATAACTAGAGACAACAATCATTGTAATAAAAAACAATGACCATTATGTAAATTATTTTTATTGTTTTAAACTCAAAATACATTTTACCTCATCTTATGAGGTATGATGAAATTTGATCATAAAAATTAAATCAAAAAATCTTACACAACTAATTCATTTACAATAAAGGTGTCATGAAATTTGATTATAAAAATTAAATCAAAAAATCTTACACAACTAATTCATTTACAATAAACTATGAAAATCTCATCTTTAATAAGATATTTATTACTTATCTTCCATAAATTATTTATTTACCCTAACTATTTCTTTGAAAAAGTTGTAAAATTCATTTTATTTTCTCTTCTAATATCAATCTATAAATCTTGGTACAACACCTTAGTTTTTTAATAATAAGAAAAAATCTTTCTTTCTGATAAAAAAATTAATGATTGTCACCCTTAATGAACCTATTTAAAAAAATAAAAATAAAAATTATTGTCTTTATTATACATAGACTGACAATTGACAAATAAAAATATTGTAACTTTGAAAGGACAAAATAACACCATTGTTATTGTTACAGTCTCCAAACATATTTATTATGATTACATGAACAATGGAATGTGGTGTTGGATCGAATAATAATCCTTTCACATAACTATAGGCTCCAACCTACCAGAGACTTCATCTCCAAATCAAACTGAGCATCAACCCAGCAATGAAGCTCCGACTTCATCTTCTAAGCACCAACCCAACAAGAGGCTCCAACCTCTATTAACAAGTTCCAACCCAGAAAACTAAAACATAATCCATTTTCAACACAATTAACACATACTGTGTGAACTCATGATCATCAGTAGTTCACGCCCTTCGTACACTTCAAATTTGCATAATTATTCACACTTGTTTTCTTTATGTTCATGTGTATTTCACAAATCTAGACAATCACATATGTATTTGGATTCTTCATTTCAGATGCTCGCATACGCAGATACACACACACAAAATGCACGACAATCATCTTTCATTTATATTGGTTTGTAGAAAATAGTCTACATGTCAGCAATACTACATCGAATAACATTCTCCAAGGTCAACAATTATATTTTGAATTACAACGTATATAGGGGTGGCCTATCCTAAAATTCCACTTTAAACCTAGGCCCAATTCATACATACTTAGGTAGACCCAAAGATAGGTCTAGACCAAAAACTAAAAAACCCACACGTTGCAGCAATGACCCCAATATTTAAATTTTTTATCTTCAATGTTGTTAACCTATTTCACCAAGGCAGCCTCAAACTGTATATTTAAATATTCAATTTAAATATACTAATTATTCTCATCATTATCTTCATGAGCTCTTTTTCAGCGCCTTTATTGATAAAAATAGGTGAACCATGAACCACCGTCAATTAGCCTCTGTCAGAAAAAATACCTTTCTGTGAACTTTAAACTCTTCTCCTTTCTCTATTGGAAAAATCCCACTCTCGTAAACCTTGGACTGTCTTCTCCAAAAGATGACTTTCATGAGCTTTCTTTCACAAGTCTTTGTCGGCTGATCGGCGAATCGGTGAACTTCAAAACCTTTGAACTAGCCAACTCTTTCTTTCTTAAGTTCACGAACTTATTATTTTTCTGCCTTATCTTCATGCTTTACTTTGTCGGCAAATTGGTAAATCGGTGAACTAATCAACTTACAAACCAATCAAATTTTCCATTGTTAAGTTCTTAAACTTAAAAATTTCCCTCCTTATCTTCACTCTCTCCTTTGTTGGTGAATCAACAAATGGGTGAAGTTTGAACCTTACAAACCAAACCTTTGCTGAAACTTTAAATTTTCTTCTTCATGCCTTCATCATCCAAATTTCCTATCAGTAAACGTTTTGTCGAAGAAACTTGAGTTCACAAACTAAGTATTTTACCTTGACTGAAGGTAGAAATTAGTCATGCCTTAGAATGTTCTTGTCAATTTTTCATCAGGCAACTAGATGTCAGGAAACCAAGTTGTCGATGAACCTCTGAGTTTGTGAACCAAACAATTTGCTGACTAAAGGAAGAAAACATACCTTAGAAACCTTTATTTTTCTCTTACAACCATTTTCCCTTCGACAAAAACTTCTCTTTGACATCAATGAAAATATGTAGCTTTGACATCAATGACAACACTTCCAACAATCTCCCCCTTTGTCATTGATGGCAACACAAACATAAACTTCTTCTTATGTAATGCCCCCCTTACTCTATCTCTACCCCTTCAACATCAATGGTAAAGGGTGGTAACTAATGTCTTTCCTTACTACAAATAGAACTGCCAAGATAAGCTCCCCCTGATTGTAAGCTTCTCCTCACCAATCATACCTAGCTTTGATCATCTACACTATCTCCTTTCTACTTGCTCCCCTTGAGAGGTAGTCACTATCAAAACAAGGATGAAGGATATGCCTTGTGATGCTCCCCCTAGATAGATACTTCATCAATAATATTTTATTGAATTGATGAGAGTGATAACACTCCCAACTTCTACCTTAAATACTCAAATGTCTCTTTAGGAAGGGGTTTTGTAAAAATATTTGCAATCTAATCCTTTGTAGCCACATACCATTTCTCTCAAGAAATGACACCTAATGGATATATGCTTGGTTCTAGAATACATCAATAGATTCTTTGATATATTAATGGCAATTGTATTATCACACAAAATAGGAATGGGCTCATCCTCTATTACTTTGATATCCTTTAGTGTCTACTTCATCGACAAAACCTGAGTACAAGTTTTTATGGCTATGTATTATACTCTTGTCGTTGATAAAGAAATTGAATCTTGCTTCTTTCTTAACCATGAAACTAGTCTATCACCTAGAAAGAAAGATCCACTACTTGTGCTCATCCTATCATTAGTGTTTCCAGCCCAATTTGCATTTGTATATGGAGTTTGAGAAAAGTCCTTTCCCTTCTCATACCACAATCCATAGTCCAAAGTGCTCATCAAGTATCAAAAAATCCTTTTAACAGGCTTTACTTGAGTTTCTTTTGGATCGGCTTGAAACCTAGCCACCATACAAAGTACTTGCATAATATTTGGCCTTGATGTTGTCAAGTATAATAAGCTTCCAATCATGGACCTATAAAGAGTCTAGTCAACTTGAGGTGGCTCATCATCCTTGTTAAGATGACAACCTATTACCATAGGTGTACTTACTGGCTTGTAGCCATCCATACAAAACTTTTTCAACATTGCCTTGACATAGTTTGTGAAATGAAGATGCCCTTGTCTAATTGAACAATTTCAAGTCCAAGAAAGAATGAAAGTTCACCTATCATAGACATCTCAAACTCCTTTTTTACATTTCTTCTTTAGACTTCTTGGAGATATCATCATTGCTACCAAAGATAATATCATCAGCATATATAGCTGCTATAAACAAGTTCTCACCTTGTACCTTAATGTAGAGATTACTATCCACAATACCTTTCTTAAAGCCTTTATGGTGTAAGTACTTGTACAACCTTTCCTACCATGCCCTAGGTGCTTGCCTGAGACCATTCAAGGAAGCAGGTTTGACATCCATTTTATACACCTTGAAATCTTTGTGAACCATGAATGCAAGGAACATATTGATCACTTCCAATCTTTCCAAAGGAGAAAACGTCTCCTCAAAATAAATGCCTTCCACTTGTGAATAACCCTTACAGACCAACCTTGCTTTGTTTCTAACCACTTCTCCATCTTAATTCACCTTATTTCTAAGTACCCACTTGGTGCCAATCACATTCTTATCCTTTGGCCTTGGAACAAGTTCCCATGTCTTATTTTTCTCAATCTAATTTATCTCTTCTTGCATTTATTGAACCAAACTCTCATCCTTGCTAGCTTTAGAAAAATCCTTTGGTTCTATCTTTGATAGTAGTGAGAAGTTTACTTGTTCTCTGATTTTTCTTCTAGTCATAACTTCTTTATTCTTTTTTCCAATCATATAATTTTCTAAGTGATTCTTTTGAATAGACTTTGTAGGTATCTTGGTAGTCTCCTTGGACATTTCTTCTTCTACAACTTCATATTCTTCTATGTAGGATGAATCATCTAAACAATAGTCTTCTTAGTCATGTGTGGATGGATGTAACTCTTCATCAACCCTAACATTTGCAATCTCAACTATTTTTTTAGTCTCTTATTGTAGCATCTGTAAGCCTTGTTTCTTGTTAAGTAGTTAAGAAAGATTCCTTCATCAGACCTTGAGTCAAATGTACCAAAATTATCTTCATCTCTTCTAATATACCATTTTCTTCCAAATTTTTTGAAATACTTGATAGATGTAGATTTTCCTTTCCATAGCTCGTATAGTGTCCTAGTGATGTTCACTCTTAGCTATCCTCTATTGAGAATATAGACAGAAGTATGCACTGCTTATTTCCAATATACATCAAGCATCTTGGCTTCTTTCAATATTGTTCTTTCCATCTCTTGGACTATTATGTTCTTCCTTTCAACTACTCCATTTTGCTAAGGAGTTCTTGCAGCAGAGTATTGTCTCCTTATTCCATGTTCTTCACAATATTCCTCAAATTCATTTAATGTAAACTCACCACCTCTATCTAATCAAGTAAACACTTGATTCTAGTATTCATTTCATTTTCAACCATAGACTTGAAGATCTTAAATCTATTAAAATCCCTTGATTTATCTTTAAAAATGTAACCCATGTCATTCTAGAGTAATCATCAATGAGCAACATGAAATACCTTTCACCTTGAAGACTTATTATTTTGGTAGGACCACATAAGTCTATATGAATTAACTCCAATGGCTCAATAGAATAGTATTCCTTGGTCTTGAAATTGGTCCTTGTTTGTTTCCCAATTTGATATTCCTTACAAAAGGAGCTAGTAGGCTTTGCCAATCTTTGGCATGTCTCTAACTGAAAGTGTAGAGTTGATCTTCTCAAGGTTGTCAATGTTGATGTGTCCCATCCTTTTATGGCATAACCAACTCTCATTTTCCTACCCTAGATGGTAACTCCTTCTTTTGACTTCATTGAGATTATACAAACTATTTTCTGTCTTGCTCGCTTCTGCTACTAGTTTACCAGTGCTTGCTCTTCTGATTTCACATCCTTGTTCATTGAAAATGAGATTATATCCTTTGTTGCACATCTACCTTACACCAAGAAGATTGTGGTTGAGACCTTCAACACATAGAACATCTTCTATCCTATTCTTTCTATCAATACTTACTGTTCCTTTGCCACATATTTTTGTAGAGATATCATCTCCACACTTAAATGATCCACCATTCCATTTATTAAGACTAATATTCTTTCTCATCTCCTGTCATGTGACTTGAGCAACCGTTGTCTATAACCCATAGATTTTCTTGTCCTTATGTATGAAATGCAGATTGGACAATCATTGAGTTTTCACCTTCATGATTGTTCTTCTTGATTTTCCATTTCTTCTTCTGATCTGTCTTCTAATTTTCAAGAATGTCTATCTTTTCATCGTAGTTGTCAAGATCATTCATTTGAGGTTTTGACTTTGCCAAACTACTTCTACAAAACCTCAAGCTATGTACCTAAAATTGTTGTAAATATGACATATTATATTGAAATCAAACAAAGAGGCAACAGAGTTTCTACTTACATAATTGCTTCTCCTCATTATCAATCTGCACTCAATGGCTTTGTGACCATATTGATTGTAGCTGAAACAATAACTAGAGAAGGCATAATTGAACTTTTTCATGAATGTCTATCTTCCAGGTGTTGATCTTCTAAATTTTCTTCTTTGACACATGACATGGATGAAATCAACTTATTCAATTTTCTTACATTCTTCATTGGGATTTCTTCATTCCGTATTGTCTTTTCTAAGTTAGTCTTCTTTGTACAAGTGAAATATTGTGTGATTTGTTCATCATAGATTTATGAACAGAGGTGTTTGAATGTTTATTATATCATCTAGAATTTCAGAGCTCTTTCTAATCTTTATATTCTTACTCAACAGAGCATAAAACTTTTCAACTTCCTTTCTCAGCAAAACAATTTATTCTTCGAGTTTTATACATTCATCCTATTTATCTTTGAAGGTAGTGTTCACCATGTCTATAATTCTTTTTCCCTCTTCAATTTGAATCTTCAAGCTAACAATCGTTTGCTCTGATTCTTTGATCTTGGCCTTTTGTTATTCATTGTCTTTCCTTGCTGATTCCAAATCTTCAAGTGTGGAGATGAGTTCACCTTAAAAATCAAGTTCACATTCTTCTTCATCAATAGCAACACTGATTGAGTTGTCCAAGATTTCTATAGCCATGAATTGGGTTTCTTCTCTTTCATCTTCTAATGGGCAATTATCAGCTTCTTCTACTAAAATACAGTCATCCTTATAGTAAAGTCTTTTCTTAATCTTATTGAATTTAGATCTTTGGAAACCCTTGTTGATGCCTTCATTATTTCTAAGAGGATATTTAGATGGATAATGCCCAATTTCACCACACTTGAAACACTTGAGAGGCAGCTTACCTTTATACTTACCTAAACCATTTTTTAACTTTCTTACAATGTTTGTCTCTTCTTCCTCAGATACACTTATTGGATTAGATGCTTCTTCCTTCTTTGTTTCTTTGAATGTAACTTCCCTTTTAGATGGGTCTCTGCTTGTATTTCTCATCTCATAATCAGTGAAGGTACCAAATAATTTATCCACTATAAATTTATCCAGATTTGTCGCTTCTTCAATGTTAGATACTTTTGAAGATTCATACCTTTAAGGGACCAATTCTTTATTAATAACCATTGAATCTTCTACCTCTTCACCTTGAGGCCTCTGATTGCATTCACAACATAATCTATTTAGAGTAGATAGTCAGCTATGTTCTCTTCTTTCATTTTCATATTTACAAAATTAACCTTGAAGGTCTTCAATTTTGCTTTCTTTACCTTATCATATCCTTCATAGAGACTTTTGATTTTACCCCATATGCCCTTATCCGTCTTACACTATATTACTTTGACAAACTCTATGTTAGTTAGAGGACATAGAATAGCATTCTTAGCTTTATCATTGTTCTCACAAGCCTTCTTCTTAGTTGGATCTATGAGAGGAATTGTACGAATATTATAAACATCAAATACAAATCTCCAAACATCATACCCTAGATAAGTAAGATAGGCTTCCATACTTTTACTCTAGAAGGTGTAGTTAGTTTCATCAAATAGAGGTACTCTGTTAGAATTGGATCCTTCCTGATTAGCCATGTGTTCTTATCCAAGATCTACCTTTAGCTATTAGGTTGTACCAAGGAACATAGCTCTAATACCAATAATTAGAACATAGTAATATACTGAGAGGGGGGTGAATCAGTATATGCCACCTTTAAATCAATTCTAATGCATTAATCAGATTATGAAAGGAACTATGCAAACATAAACACATTCACACATCCACACAATAGACCATACCACCATATTTTACATGGAAACCCAAGAGTGGAAAAACCATGGTGAGAAGAGTTGCTTGGGTCTTCTTCCCAAATCCAAGCTCACAAAAAGGAAACAATAAAATTATAGTACTTTTGTAGGCTCCAAGCAACAAGAATTTTGTAGAAAACCAAGATCATGGAGTAGACAAACAAGCACATGAGATTGCAAGGAATTGACCCAATTGCATTACCAGATGAGGCTAGTATAAATAGGCAATTGTGAGTACCTGAATCTCAAAGAAAAGAGGATATGACTCCTCTACATGGACATGTGGTGAGTAACCTCCCACAAACATAGTACGAGGTGTCGATACAAGCCGACACCTCTCAAAAATGACCAACTACTTTGACATATTCAAAGTAACATGTGCTACAAATACCTAAGTATGATTAATACAAATGTGTATATGCCTAGGATTAAAGGTATACACCAACACCCCCCTTAAGCATAGCTTAGTTGAGTTTATGAAAAATGGGTCCTAGCTATAATCCTAGTCAGGTACCCATGTACAATGCAAAAGAAAAATGAGTCCTGGCCATGAAGCTTTATAAGGTACTCAAGTACAATGTAAACTCTAAAAAATGGAGAAAGATAGAAAACCCAGTGGGAATAAACTATCCTCCAAAAGGGAGAAGAAAGAAAGGCATAGAAAGCCCCCACAAAAGATTTCCCCCATAGGAGAGAAAATGATAGAAGGTCTATCGGACCCCCCATAATACATGTCCTACTGTAGTGATGATGAATAGTGGATAAATGATGCAAATGTAGATCCAAGAATGCCGAACAATGTTCCTTCCCTTGGGAAGAAATGAAATAATCTGAAGATATAGGATATCTTCCCATGCGAGAAGATGTATGTATGATCTTGAATCATGCTAAAGCTGATCCAAGGATGGTGGTGCCCATGTTGATGCCTTCGAAGAGTACTTAGGTGTCCCCATGTTGATTTTGAAGGATGCCATAATTAAATCAGGTGCATCTGGAATAGGTGAGGATGATGACAATCTAGACCCATGTGTAGGATAATGTAGAGCATGAATATCTGAAGTGGAAAATGGAGATGTAGCTTCATCAAATCTGTCATCAAAGAGAAGACTAATGTCCTCAATGTGTGCTTCCATGTTAGCATTGCAAGACTCTACAAATAGACAAGTGATGTCAAGTAGAAATCTATCCCAATCAGCAATGTTAGGAAGACTGATATCCTATTGTAAAGAAGCATTGGAATCTTTTTCGAAGAAGTAAATCTTGAATCTAATGAAGCAATAGTAGGAGTGATGATTTGTTCTATGTCACTAGAACATTTTTTTGGTATCATGATTCGAGATGTGAGTTGGGATAAAAGCAAGATCATGTGGGAATGGATAAAAATTCAAGTCTCCATATATCTCCCAAATTTTGATCCATAATGCATGTGGACAGTCAATATCCATGCTGGCATATAAAATGACATCTAGTATATGTAAACTGATCAATCCAACAATGTGATCATGATGATTAAACCACTTAACCTTCTGAGATTGTTTACCAGGTTCAGGGACAAAGTTCATACAGATGAGGTATGAGATTATGGATACTAAGATGTTTTATGATGCCTTCACACCAAGACTTATAGTTTCCCTTGTTTAGGTTGATTACAGAAGAGCGAGTTTCATATCCCATGATTAGAACAAGTTAATCCCTCTAGACAATAGAAATCAATACATTAGGCAACCCAGATTAGTTAGATCCCTAATTGAACTTTATGTAAAGTGGCACTTTATAAGTTGAGTGTGTGATTTTGCTTAATTTACCCCCTTAAAGTGAACATGTTATAAAGTATTTTATTGTGATAAATGATCACACAAGACTATCCCCCTTCATTATGTATTTTCCCCACAAATTTGGCACTTTATAGGAGTGCTTTAGGTCACCCAAAAAGAATATAAACAAGAACTTTATAATTTCAGTGTGATTTTATGCTAGTTGGATTGACGATGAAAAAATATGCACTTTTGTAAAAAGAATCACTCAATTCTAAGTTGATTTGCAAAAGTTATTGAAGTTGCAAGATTTATGCAATTACAAAAAAAACCTTCTGTGAGCAAAAAAAATTATCATATTTTAGAAAATTAATTTGCATGCAAAATTTTGTGAGAGAAAAAATAAGAAAGAGTAGGAAAAATAAGCCCCTTTGGGCTATGCACGACTAGGGGATAAAATCCCATGTGACCAAGGGCTTAAGTTTTCAAATGGTGCCCCCTCCCCTACTTACATCACCCCCCTAGTTTCTTATATTAGCATTTTTTGACATTTTGCACCATGAATAGTGCTTCTTTATGCCAGATGAAACTGGACAGTCATCGTGCCAAGTAGAGGCCTTCAAGCCATTGGAAGAGGCACTTTGAAGGTGCCATTGTGAGGGTCATATGAAGGGTGTGAGGTTTAGCATGTGAGGGCATAATTAAGGTGCCTAAAGTCACCAATTGAAGCCTTCAACATAGCCCTGAGTGGTGGTTTCGAGGTGCAGGTTATAATGGTAAACACCAATATGAGCGTCATGTGGAGGCACATGTCACAGTGCCAAATACTAGGTCACGACTAGTGTAAAGGTGCTAGAGGTAATCATGGCTCACTGAAATGGAACACCGAGCCCTTAGTGGAATCCATGAGACCTCTATGCTCAGCTCAGATGTCCATGCTAGTTCACTGGGAGCTAGCTTTTGTAATCCAAAGAAACAATGAGGCCGTGGTTCATCTTTTGTGTAGACCCTGGTGCCAAACAGGGGTAGAGCCTCTTTCCATGGACGCTGAGACTTCTATTCATAACAAACAAAAAGAATGCACAGTTAAAAACAAACAATCCAAATAATAAATGATGCCTCATAGATTTTGCTTCAGCATGAATGGGGGTGATTTGCACAACAAGAAAAGTTGGCTCAAAGCTATTCCATAAGGCTTTGATACGATGTAGAAAACTAAGATCATGGAGTAGACAAACAAACACACGAGATTGCAATGAATCGACCCAATTGTATCACCAAATGAGGCAAGTATAAATAGGCAATTGTGGGTACCCGAATCTCAATGAAAATAGGATAGGACTCCTCTACATGGAGATGTGGTGAGTAACCTCCCACAAACATAGTGTGAGGTGTCAATGCAAGTCGACACCTCTCAAAAATGACCAACTACATTGACATATTCAAAGTAACATGTGCTACAAATGCCTAAGTATGATTAATACAAATATGTATATGCCTAGGATTAAAGGTATACACCAACAAATTTTAACCTAAGAAGGACAACAATCCTTTTACATAAATAAAGGCTCCAACCTACTAGAGACTTCAATCTCCAAATTAAAATGAGCATCAACCGAGCAATGAAACTTCCACTTCGCCTTCTGAGAACCAACCCAGAAAGAGGCTCCAACCTCTATTAACAAGTTGCTTGACCTATTGGAGGCTTCAGTTGCCACAGAAACTTAGCTCCAACCCAAGAAACTAAAACTAAATCAATTCTCAACACAATCAACACATACTGTGTGAACACAAGATCATCAACAGTTCATGCCCTTCACACACTTCAAATTTGCATAATTGTTCAAACTTGTTCACTTTATGTTCATGTGTATTTCAAAAATCCATAAAATCGCATATGTATTTAGATTCTTCACTTCAAATTCTCACATACATAGATACACACACACAAAGTGCACAACAATCATCTTTCATTTATATCAGTCTATAGAAAATAGTCTTTAGGACAACAATACTATATCAAATAAACATTCTCCAAGGTCGGTAATTATATTTTGAATTCTAATGTATATAGGGGTGGCCCATCCTAAAATTCCTCTTTAAATCTGGGCCCAATTCACACATACTTAGGTTGACCCAAAAAATAGGTTTGGACAAAAAACTGAAAAAAGCACACGTTATAACAATGGCTCCAATATTTTTTTTATTTTCATTTTTAATGTTGTTAACCTA
This sequence comes from Cunninghamia lanceolata, assembly GCA_027924645.1. NCBI lineage: Eukaryota > Viridiplantae > Streptophyta > Pinopsida > Cupressales > Cupressaceae > Cunninghamia > Cunninghamia lanceolata. The sequence goes on along the minus strand of BSBN01000112.1, from coordinate 13,547,078 downwards.
TTTCACCAAGTTAGCCTCAAACTGTATATTTAAATATTTGATTTAAATATATTAAGTCTTCTCATCATTATCTCCATGAGATTTTCTTCAACACCATTATCGGCAAAATAGGTGAGCCATGACAACCTTCAAACAAACTCTGTCAGCAAAAATACCTTTCTGCGACCTTTAAACTCTTCTCCTTTCTCTATCAAAAAAATCTCACTCTCACAAACCTTGGACTCTCTTCAACAAAAGATGACTTTCATGAGCTCTCCTTCACAAGTCTTTATTAGCTAGTCAACGAATCAACAAACTTCAAAACCTATGAACTAACCAATTATTTCTTCCCTAAGTTCATGAAATTAATATTTTACCGCCTTATCTTCATGCTTTCCTTTGTTGAAGAGTTAGCAAATTGGTTAACTAAGCAACTTACGAACCAATCAACTTTTCTTTTGTTAACTTCTTAAACTTGAAAATCTATCGCCTTATCTTCATGCTCTCCTTTGTCAATGAATCAACAAATTGGTGAACTTTGAAACTTACAAACCAAACTTTTTTTGAAACTTTATCTTTTCTTCTTCATGCTTTGATCATCTAACTTTCCTATCAGTGAACTTGCTACCAGATAAACTTGAGTTCACAAACCAAGCATTTTACCGATCGAAAGTAGAAATCATTCATGTCTTAGAGTTTTCTTGTCAACTTTTCATTGGCCAACTAGATGTCAGGTAACCATGCTATTGGCAAACCTGCAAGTTTGTGAACCAAATAATTTTCCAGCTAAAGGTAGAAAACATGCCTTAGAAACTTTTATTTTCCTCTTACAACCATTTTCCCTTCGACAACAACTTCTCTTTGACATCAATGACAACACTTGCAACATGATAGAATAGAATGTTGTGTGGTTTTTAATAGCCACTAGAGGTGGCTTTAGTACCAACTCCATCATAAATCTCTTCCTTCTTGCAATAAAATTCCCTATTACTTCCTTGGCGATAAGTGAGTCAAACTAAAACCAACTTAAAACAATTATTACTTCTTTCAACTCGAGTGTGGAGAGAAGGACGAAACATTTAATGCAATATTTCACCATCTAATTAGGGAGCTAAAAAATGTAGGCAATGTCCATGTTAATCTCCACAATTGCCAACACATTAGCCTCCTTATTGACCTCTCAATAGGCATAGACGATAGAGCATGCAAGGAAACTTTCAAGTAAAGGCCAACAAAGATTAAGAATTTTATTTATCTTGTAATTCAGTGAAAAATGTTGTTAGAAATGAAGGTAAACAACTATTAATGAAAAAATGATTATGACTATAACTATGAAGAACAAAATAGTGATAGTATGAAATCACCACAAATAAATAATGAAAGAAAAGATCAAACACATAACACAATATTTACATCGAGAAAACCTTTTTGGAAAAAAAAATCCACACAAGAAGAGATGCAACAATTTGTATTAACTTCAATAAAGTTTACAATACAACACTATCAATCTTCTCTTTTCTCTTCTATTCAACATCACCTATTTTTCAGTCTTAACTCTCTACAACAACACAACTCTAATACAATATCCTCATAAAGGGGTTGTCTTCTAGGGTAAGAAAACATAACAAGTGGGTAAAAAGAAGAAAGATAAGAAGAAGAAAGGTAAGTAGAACCAGGAGGAAATTTAGGCCCCTAAAAAGAACACTAGTGAAAGAGGAAAGAAGGTTTGAAAGTTGAAGCTAAAAATGGGGATGGATGAGAATCCCAAAGAGGAACAAGTCAAGGGCATGGTGACTGAAGATCCAGGGATCGCATTCCTTTTCCTCAAATCCCAAACCCTTGTAGTAAGCTTCCCTAGAACTTTTCTTTCCTTCTATCTTCAACTACAAACAGGAACAAGCTTTTTGAATCTCTAGGCATGGTGAGGGAAGTGGTTGATAGCCAACATAGGTTAATGAAATGGGTTTTCATAGAGATAAAAAAGAATAACATTTGGCACACATGTATTTAACAAAGATTGGGGAGGGTGTTGAAATTGATGACATGATGGACGAGGAAATTCAAATGTCCTAGGAAGCCATCCCAAAGGTTAATCAATTAGAAAAGGACTTGGTGTCTCACAACCACGAACATGACACTCACCTGAACAATGTGGAAACAAAAATAAATTATATTAAGAACAATCTAGAAAGGATGTTGGAGATCAACAAGTGCACCTTATAGAACAAAGCAAAAGGAATAAGAATCCTCATAGAAAAGTTGAAGGAGCTGAAGGAAGAACACATGATAGGGATGCGAGAAGATAAGGACACTGAGGGTAAGCTATAGAAAACTAGGAAAAAAGGTAAACAGGGTAGAAGTGATAATCAAGGGGGCCCAAGCCCCAGGACCTAAGGAAGCTTGAAAAGTAATCTTTCCAAGAAGAGAAGGATGAACTTTTGGGCTTTGCCAAACTTCTTGAATTATTTTACAAATAGGAGTTGGCTACTGTTGAAACTCTTAAAAGTATGATGGGCTCTAGGAGGATGGGTGTATGGTGGGCTACTATATGTTTGATAATAATATCTTTTAGAGTTTTAATATCTAGGAATATTTTGTTGCTTTTATAAAATAAAATAGTTAAAACAAAATAACTATAACATAAATTAAAATTTATGTGTATGTAGTAAATAAAATAATTCTAAAGTAAAATAAAATAACTTTTAAGTTAATAAAAATAGTTTTTGAATATAAAGTAACCGATGTAAATAAAATAAATAATTCTTCAATAGTTCTAAATAAAATAAAATAAAATAACTCAAAATAATTTAATATTGATATCTCACATTTTTTATAGATGTATTTAAGATATTTAAATATTAATATTTTGATATATAAATGACCCTATGGTAAGAGTTTTTGTTAACACGCTAGGCCATTACACTTCACCTATTGCCAATGCCTCTCCACAAAATTATTGCCTAGAATTAAATAATTAGTGTGGTGAAATCTAAGTGTTTATAGTCACTAAGAGCACAACATATTTGCAAAAATAACTAGAGACAACAATCATTGTAATCACAAACAATGACCATTATGTAAATTGTTATTATTGTTTTAAACTCAAAATACGTTTTACCTCATCTTATGAGGTATCATGAAAATTGATCATAAAGATTAAATAAAAAAATCTTACACAACTACTTCATTTACATTAAACTATGAAAATCTCATCTTTAATAAAATATTTATTACTTATCTTCAATAAATTATTTATTTACCCTAACTATTTCTTTGAAAAAGTTGTAAAATTCATTTTATTTTCTATTCTAATATCAATCTATAAATCTTGGTACAACACCTTAGTTTTTTAAAAATAAGAAAAAATCTTTCTTTCTGATAAAAAAAATTAATGATTTTCACCCTTAATGAACCTATTTAAAAAAAAATAAAAAATTATTGTCTTTATTATATATAGACCGACAATTGACAAATAAAAATATAGTAACTTTGAAAGGACAAAATAACTCCATTGTTATTGTTACAGTCTCCAAACATATTTATTATGATTACATGAACAATGGAATGTGGTGCTAGATTGAAAAATAATTCTTTCACATAACTATAGGCTCCAACCTATCAGAGACTTCAATCTTCAAATCAAATTGATCATCAACCCAACAATGAAGCTCCCACTTCATCTTCTAAGCACCAAACCAAAAAGAGGCTCCAACCTCTATTAACAAGCTCCAACCTATTGGAGGCTTTAACCCCCACAAAAACTAAGCTTCAACCTAGCAAACTAAAATAGAATCAATTTTCAACATAATCAACACATACTGTGCGAACTCAGGATCATCAGCATTTCATGCCCTTCGTACACTTCAAATTTGCATAATTATTCACACTTGTTTGGTTTATGTTCATGTCTATTTCACAAATCCAGACAATCACATACGTATTTAGATTCTTCACTTCATATGCTCGCATAAGCAGATACACACACACACAAAAGTGCATGACAATCATCTTTCATTTATATTGGTTTGTAGAAAGTAGTCTACATGTCAGCAATACTACATCAAATAATATTCTCCAAGGTCAGCAATTATATTTTGAATTACAATGTATATAGGGGCAGCCGATCTGAAAATTCCACTTTAAACCTAGGCCTAATTCACACATACATAGGTAGATGCGAAAATAGGTTTGGACCAAAAAGTAAAAAAACCCACACGTTGCAGCAATGACCCCAATATTTAATTTTTTTATATTCAATGTTGTTAACCTATTTCACCAAGGCAGCCTCAAACTGTATATTTAAATCTTCAATTTAAGTATACTAATTCTTCTCATGATTATCTCCATGAGCTCTTTTTCAGCGCCTTTATCGATTAAAATAGGTGAACCATGAACCACCTTCAAATAGCCTCTGTTAGTAAAAATACATTTCTGTGAACTTTAAACTCTTCTCCTTTCTCTATTGGAAAAATCCCACTCTCGCAAACCTTGGACTCTCTTCTCCAAAAGATGACTTTCATGAGCTTGCCTTGACAAGTCTTTGTCGGCTGAATGGCGAATCGGTGAACTTCAAAACCTGTGACCTAACCAACTCTTTCTTTCTTAAGTTCATGAACTTATTATTTTTATGCCTTATCTTCATGCTTTCCTTTGTCAGAAAATTAGCAAATCGGTGAACTAATCAACTTACAAACTAATCAAATTTTCCATTGTTAAGTTCTTAAACTTGAAAATTTCCCGCCTTATCTTCAGTCTCTCCTTTGTTGGCAAATCAGCGAATGGGCAAAGTTTGAAACTTACAAACCAAACCTTTGCTAAAACTTTAAATTTTCTTCTTCATGCCTTCATCATCCAACTTTCTTGTCAATGAACTTTCTATCGAAGAAACTTGAGTTCACAAACTGAGCATTTTACCTTGACTGAAGGTAGAGATCATTCATGCCTTAGAATGTTCTTATCAAATTTTTATCAAGAAACTAGATTTCAGCAAACCAAGTTATTGATGAACCTTTGAGTTCATGAATTGAATAATTTTCTGACTAAAGGAAGAAAACATGCCTTAGAAACTTTTATTTTCCTCTTACAACCATTTTCCCTTTGACAACAACTTCTCTTTGACATCAATGACAACACTTCCAACAATCTCCCCCTTTGTCATTGATGGCAACACAAACATAAACTTCTTCTTATGTAATGCTCCCCCTTACTCTATCTCTACCCCTTTGACATCAATGGTAAAGTGTAGTAACTAACATCTTTCCTTAAATTGGTAGATATCTTTATACTAAACAATTATCACTGTTTAGGGTTTTCTAGGGTTTTTGTTTTGGCTGCTTTCGGTGCCAATGGAGGTGACTGCCTTGTGCAGTACCTCTAGGGCTATGAGGGCGGACGCTCCGTCTAACGAATGGAAACAAGCGGTAACAGGGGAACCGCTGGGGTCTTCTAAATGCATGACGGGTATGCCTGTCAAGAAAGCTTCTGCAGACGGCACAGCTCTGGATATTCCAGATGGTCTGATTGAAGAAATCGTGGCAACCATGGATCTTGCTCTGGTAGGTAAATTCTTTTCCTTCCATCCCAATATTGAGATGGTCCGTAAATGGGTTTCCTCTCGGTGGAGAATTAAGGGTAGTGTTTCGGTCATTGCTATGGCAAGAGGAGTATTCCTTTTTAAATTTACCTGTAGGGAGGATATGATTGCTACTCTTGTTGGGGGACCTTGGTTTTATGGGTCACACTCGCTTGCTTTGTGCCAATGGAAACCTAGGTTTGACCCTAGCTCGGATCTCAATAAATCTGCTCCTATTTGGGTTCGATTACCTGGGTTTCCCTTAGAATTATTGGATGAAAAAAAAATTCTGCTATTGGTAACTCTTTTGGCCAGTTTGTTACTGTGGACCATACTACCCGTACTCATTCCCACTGTGTTTTTGCTCATTTTTGTGTCAATGTGGAGATAAACCAAACCCTTCCTGTGTCCATTGAGTTAAACTCTAAATATGGGGTTTGGACTCAGCTAATCCTTTATGAAAATGCCACCACCTTCTGTCAAATATGCAAGAAGAAGGGCCACGTAATGACTCAATGTAAAACTAAGCAAACAGGTTGGTAGACTGAATCCCATAATGAGGTTGAGGACCACTCATAAACAGTTGTTACCCCTGACCATCAGGGAATGGGGGGTAATGCGGAAAATGTTTTCCCAGAAGACCATTCTGAACAGGCTAAGGACAAGCAAAGTTAGACGGCTGCGGGTCATAAGGATACTACTTATCTAGAGGAGAATACTGAACTGATTCTGGACATAGGTTGTCAGAATGAGGCTTTAGACACCGTTAGTCAGATGGTCCGATAGAATTCTAGTGGGTGTGAGGAGGGAGAAATACAGGATCGATTGATCGATGAGGATGTTGAAGATGATAAAGCCCTTGATCCACAGGCTTCATCAGCTATTCCCTTAGGTACTAATGATCTTGAGTCAACCAGGAACCCTGTGCAGGAAGTCGGTGATCATATTGCTGATCCTTCACTGACAGTTGACATCAGCCCAAGTGGTAGTGGGAATGATCCAGAAGGCTGGATTACCCCTAAGAAGAAGACTCGTAAAGGTAAAAACACTGCTAATGTTGGCACTGACTCAAAACAAGGGAGACCAACCCTTCGGGAAACTTGGCAAAGAGAGATTGCCAGGGAATTTACCAGTGGTAAGCAGAAAACACTGGAGGTCCCCTCCCTCAAACCTTCGAAATGAAGATCTTATCTTGGAATCTGAGGGGTTTCAATAGCCCCTCAAAATAGTTCGAAGTCAAAAACTGTGTTCTAGAAAATAAGTTAGACATTTTGCTCTTGCAGGAGGTCAAGATGACTGAGGAAAACTTTAAGAAGATTGCTAATTACATATGGCCTAAGGCCGAGTTTTGTATTAGTCCTGCTATTGGGGCTTCTGGCGGGATTGTTTTTTATTATATAAGGCAGCTAAACAAGGGGCCGAACCCTTACAAAAATAGAGAGGCCTGAAGACAAAACAGGGCCTTACACCTGAAATAGCATATTCAACCAGTATAGAATGCCAGCAAAACCAGCAAAACTAGCCACTAAAACTAAAGCCAAAAAATTGAGTAACAAAGTATCAGCAGTATAATAACAAAGACAGAGGAGACAACAGTTCTCCTTCCTAAACCATAGAGTTAATAATATCATCCACTTTTTTAGCCAAATCATCACTATCAGTATTGACAGTAACCCCCAGATTCTTCAGCACAGAGAGGTTGAGGAGGATAGAGGTCCTGAGCACGATGGAGAAATACCATTCCAACTTTGCAATGTAGACTCACAAACCTGCAAGATCAACCCCTAGACCATCATCAGTCTCCATAGCATCCTCAGCTTCTTCCACAAACATATCACCTGCTTTGTCAGCATTTCCAGTAGAGTCAGCCATTTCCTCCCCTGTATCATGCGTTTCCTGCTTGTCTTCATCATCACCTGAAATGTCCTAAATTTCCACATCCCTGTCGTCCTCCCCCCAGGTGGATTCATCCGAGCTGCTCTTAGAATAGTCAATGAGCTTAGCTGCGAGAGCCAGCTTGCCAGCAATACGCCCTGACCGCCAAACTCCAGAGGAAAACCCCTCCCCACAAGCCTTCACAGAGAAATCCCTTCGCTGTCCCACCAGGGTCCTACCAAGAGTTTTAGGGGTCCCAACCACTGCCTTCCCAGTACCCATTTCACCAGTAACCTTCCGCTTTTTACCCTTCTTAGAGGCAGTCGGGCCTGGGGAATCAACATGAGTTTCCACAGGAGTGCAAAAGGAAACTTCAGTAGTTTTGATAGGAACAGGGGAGGGCCTAGGTTCATCAACATCAGGAATATCCTTAGGGTTAGAGGAGGGCTCTCCTTCCCCACTATTAGCTAGAACGGATTTAGAGGGCTCAAGGGCAAGATGATGATTATACAAACAAAGAATAAGGCCCTGGTGGAGAGGGATAGGATTCATTGCAGGGTTTTTAGCCAGTTTTGCCCGAACCCTAAGGACGGAATGCTCTAGGGAAGAAAGCAAATAAAATAGAAAACTAATTTTAGCATTGCGATAGAAATGATTTAACAGGGGAAGATGGTAGTTATAAAACCTAGTAAAACACCCCTCCAAGGTAAAATATTTCATGAGGATAAAACATATAGTGTCCCATGGCTCTGGCAACTTGGCTCTGTCGAAACCACCCTGGTAAGGGACCAATTCTTCGCCAACACTGAGGAAAAGCTGCTGACTGGAGAGGTCTGCAATTTTAGTTTTGCATTGCAGCTTTAAGCCCTGGGTAGACATACCAGTGGCCATGGCTATTACGCGTTCAAACACTTCAAACCTGATTCCACCCACTGAAACCCATCGGTTCTGCCAAGACCGCGCAAATTGTTTAGAAAGAGCTTTGTTGAACCCATTAAGCCTCTCCAAATAGGGGCTAATCCCACCCTCCTTGCAGTAATGTCAAGCAACCAAATTGTCCTTAAATTCACAGCACGAGACGGGTTCAGTTCTAATTCTGTCTCCTCCCATGGCAGAATTACAGCGCATTCCACAGAGACCCCCAGACTCCTCAGTCGTCTTAACAGGAGAATTACTAATATTAACAAGGCAAATAATGTAGGTAATAACACCGCACATAATCTCATAATAATGGGAGGCCTTACAAACACCAATCCCATGCGTAACCATAATTACCCAGCCCAAGCCATGATGATCCGGCCATCCGCTCACTGTATGAGAAAGAGGAGCGGATTTGACAGTAGAGAAAGTATGAGAGGGTGCGTACTTCAAGGGACACATCAGCCCCTTCCCAAGGAACTGATAGTATGAGCTGTCTTTCGAACACATCAGCCTCATCCAGACCCGGCCATGTCTTTAAGAATAAAATTCTTAAGATTCAAAGGAAGGTGATCAAATTGGTGCCAAACCCTCCAATTTGAATATCGTTGTCCAATTTCAGCACAAGTGTCTGCAACTCCATTGCCCTCTCGGTAAATATGTGAAATATGCACATTAATAAACTACTGCAAGAGAAACTAAATATCTCTGATAATGTCTTTCAACTGAATACCAACATTCGACATATTAGTTATGGCATCAATGACCATTTTAGAATCTCCCTGAATATCCAAATTCTGAATACCAAGGGATATGGCCAGTTTAAGCCCCCAAAGAAGAGCCATAGCCTCAGCATAGTTATTGCTGTGACAGCCCAGACCTCTAGCATAGACAGCAAACATCCACCCTTTATCATCTCAGATGATCCCTCCCCCACTAGTTGTACCATCAAGCTTAGAGGCCCCATCAAAAGTGAGCTTCATCCAGTTAGAAATCGGAGGCTTCCATTTAGTGTTAAGTCTCTGCAACAGTTTTGTATTGTTATGAGCAGGAATATGATTGAGTATCTTTGAGTTGACCGCAATTTATTTTTCTTCCTGAGTCAGAGGTTTCTCCACAGTACGGATATGGGCCAAAGTGACACTCTCTAAGAGAGTCTTAATGAAAGTATGAGAGACCTAGGAGGCCTCTCTAGCAGTGTCTCTAAAAATTCGATGGTTGCGCTCTTTCCACAATGTCCAGCTCAAGCACGGCAGAGTCTAATTCCATAACTCAACAAGCCAGGGATGGGAAAAGGGAGGATACCAATTGTTAATAACTTCCAGGATATCAAAATTGCAAGCCCACTGAATACCAAAATTGCTGAGGATTAGGCTCCAAATGTCCCTAGCAAAGTCACAATGAAAGAATAGATGAGAAACCATTTCCTCCTTTTCACAGCATAGACAACATCTGTTGACAAGAGTGAATCCTCTCTTCAGCAAATTATCTTGTGTCAGAATTTTATTATGAACAGAGGCCCACCAGAACATGTTAATTTTTGGAATCAGTTTGTGGTTCCAAACTTTTCTCCATATCTCTTTTTTATGAATCTCAGGGACCAATAAGTGATAGGCAGACTTAACAGAGAATCAGCCATTCTTATCTGGCCACCAAAATTGCTCATCTTCACGAGGGAAGAGAGGAATTATAACTTCCTGAATCAACTTTTGAACCATCTTAGCTTCAAGGACAAGATCAGGGCGATGGCGACAGCAATCCAACAAATTCCTCTAGCTCCTGTGACCATTATTGTTTGACATATAATCACTGACCTTATGGCCAAAGAATTGAGTAGCAATGCCAGCAATCTTGCCCAGATCCCGCTGAGAGATGAGAGCCTTATCTTTTAGCCAAATATCAGTCCAAAACTTGATACCCATACCGTTTCCCAGCTTCCATCTGATCCCTTGTATGAGCAGATTTCTAGATTTCAATATTTTGTTCTAGATGACCGATCCCTTAGGAAGACCTTCTTGCTGGAGGAAGTTAGACCAATCAGTGGCATGCAAATACTTTGCTTGCATGATTTCTCCCCAATCTTTCTGATGATGGATCAAATTCCAATTAATTTTAGAGAGCAGGGCTTTATTCATATGACGTATGGTGCAGATATTGAGACCTCCATGGGATTTAGGGAGACAAACTTTATCCCAGTTGACCAGGGACATCCGCTATTTATCTTCAGCTCTCGTCCATAAAAATTTTCTTCGAATCTGTTCCAACTTAGCAGCAAAAAAAGTAGGAATTTTGAAAAGAGAAAGGAAATAGGTGAGAATACCTTGCAAGGAGGCCCGAAGAAGCTGCAATTTACCAGCACTGCTGAGGACTTTGCCCTTCCAACCAATCAATTTCCGTTGGGTTCTTTCCAAAAGGCTATTCCAGAAATTTTGGGGAAACTTCTTTAACCATAAAGGGTAGACCCAGATAGATAGAAGGAAGAACATCTTCAGCACAATCCAGAATATGGATGATTTTTTGACGGAGAGAAGTGGGAGTATTAAAAAAAATATACATTACTCTTTTGGAAATTAATGCTTTGCCCAGAAGTGAGGGCATAAAGGTTTAAAATATTCTTCCATCTCCGAGCTTCAATCACCGAAGAGATGCCAAAAAGAAGGGTATCATCAACAAATTGCTGCACCGACATAGGGGCAAGGGAGGAAGCAGGTTTAATGCCGACAAGGTGCTTGGAGACCACGTCAGCTTGAATGAATCTCCCAAGAGCCTCAGCCATTATGATAAACAAGTAAGGAGAAAGGGGATCCCCCTACCAGAGTCCGCGCGAGGAGGAGAAAAAACCCCTAGGGATCCCATTAACCAATATAGAAAATTTGGCAGAAGAGACAGCCGTCCAAATGAGGAGATGAATTTTGTCATTAAACCCAAATTTTCTAAGAACTTGAAACAGAAAATCCCATGAGACCCTATCATAGGCTTTAGAGATATCCAACTTAAGGGCCATACCCAGAATTCTGCTCTTCTCCATGGAATGAATAGTTTCATGGGTGGAGATCACAGCATCCAAAATTTGACGCCTAGGAACGAAACCTTTTTGAGAAGGAGAGATAATTCTGTCAAGAAAAGGTTGAAGTCTCATGACAAGGGCTTTGGTGCAAAGCTTATAGACAGTATTACACAAGGTGATAGGTCTAAAATTAGAAAGATTGGTAGGTTTCAACTTTTGAGGGACAAGGACAATAAAGGTGTTATTGAGCTTCTTTAAGAGCTTACCAATTTTAAAAAAATCCCTAACCGCAGCAATGAGACCAGCCCCCACAATATCCCAGTACTCCTGAAAAAAGATAGGAGGGAAGCCATCTGGACCCGGAGCTTTAAAAGAACCCATAGAGAATAAAACAGCACGAACCTCTTCCTCAGAAATAGGCCTTAGCATTTCCAGATTGTCTTCCTCGGTTATGAGAGAGGGAATATTGTCAATAAAATGCTTAGTAGCCCTGTCATTATCAACACTAGTGGCCTGTTCAGTCAACAAGTTCTGAAAAAATAACATAGCTTGTTCCCCAATCTCATTATCCTCAGTGATAACATCCCCATTGTCCAAACACAGTTTTGTGATGGAGTTAGCCTTCCTATGTTTCATGGCAGAAATATAGAAAAAAGCAATATTGCAATCTCCCTCCTTAAGCCACTGAACCCAAGATTTTTGCTTCCAAAAGACCTCTTCACGGCCCATAAGATTCTTCCATTCCGAAATCAGATCATGTTCTTTCTTAGAAGTATCCTTGAAAACATCGCCTTGAGCAATCCGCTGCTGAATATCCTCAAGTTGTCTAGCTAAAGATTTTTTCTGCCAAAACACATGCCCAAAACTGAATCTATTCCATCCACAAACCTCCTATTTAATATGCAGTAGCTTCTTAACTAATCTGAACATAGGAGTACCCTAGATAGGAATTTGCCACCATTGGGTCACCAGTTGCCTGAAATCCTTATGCTTAATCCACATAGCTTCAAATCGGAAAGGGAAAGGGCCCCGATGACAAGAATCATGCCAATGAAGGAAAATAGGGTAGTGATCAAATATGGTTCGAGGAAAAGCCTGTAATTGCATATTATGATGATTGTCCCAGTTACTTGATATAAGAACCCTGTCTAATTTAACCTGGATTAAATGGTCCCCTCGTCTCCTGTTGGACTAGGTAAAAATCTGATTTTGAAGCTCCACATCAAGCAATCCCCAATCATTAATAAACTCAGCGAAGTCAAACATACTGTCAAAGTAATCAAGGTTCCCACCATATTTCTCAAAGGGATACAAAGGAGTGTTGAAGTCACCAGCCAACATCCATTTGGAGCGCGGAGACTTGGTCAGGGTACTACTCAAATCAGTCCATAAAGATTGTCTCTGAACTCTAGTATTAGGGGCATAAATATTGATGAGATACCAGTTGGAGGAGGGTAAGGAGAAATTGATAACCAGGAAATGCTTGCCAGAAGCCACAAGGGAACCCTGAAATTTCGTATTGTTCCACATAGTAACAATCCCGCCAAAAGCCCCAATAGCAGGACTAATATAAAACTTGGCCTTAGGCCATATGTAATCAGTAATTTTCTTAAAGTTTTCCTCAGTCATCTTGACCTCCTGCAGGAGCAAAATGTCTAACTTATTGTCCAGAACACAGTTTCCGACCTTGAACTATTTTGAGGGGCTATTGAAACCCCTCAAATTCTAGGATAAGATCCTCATTTCAAAGGTTTGAGGGAGAAAACTTCTAGAGTTTTCTGCTTACCATTGGCAATTTCCTTGGCAATCTCTCTTTGCCGAGTTTCCCGAAGGGTTGGTCTCCCTTATTTTGAGTCAGTGCCAACATCAGCAGTCTTTTTACCTTTATGAGTCTTCCTCTTAGGGGTAATCCAGCCGTCTGGTTCATTCCCACTACCACTTGGGCCAATGTCAACTGTCAGGGAAGGATCGACAATATGATCATCTCCTTCCCGTACAGGGTTCCTGGTTGACTCAAGGTCATTAGCATCTAAGGGAATAGCTGATAAAGCCTGTGGATCAAGGGCTTTATCATCTTCAACAACCTCATTGATCAATCGATCCTGTATTTCTCCCTCCTCACACCCAGTAGAATTCTATCGGACCGTCTGACTAACGGTGTCTAAATCCTCATTCTGACAACCTATTTCCAGAAACTGTTTAGTATTCTCTTCCAGAAAAATAGTATCCTTATGACCCGCAGCCGTCGGGCTTGTTTTGTCCTTAGCCTATTTAGGATGGTCTTCTAGGAAAACATTTTCTGCATTACCCCCCATTCCTTGATGGTCAGGGGTAATAGCTGTTTGTGAGTGGTCCTCAACCTCATTATGGGTTTCAGTCTGCCAACCCATTGGCTTAGTTTTACATTAAGTCATTATGTGGCCCTTCTTCTTGCATATTTGATAGAAGGTGGTGGCATTTTCATAAAGGATTGGTTGAGTCCACACCCCATACTTAGAGTTTAATGCAATGGACACAGGAAGGGTTTGGTTTATCTCCACATTGACACAAAAATGAGCAAAAACACAGCAGGATTGAGTACGGGTAGTATGGTCCATAGTAACAAACTGGCCAAAAGAGTTACCAATAGTAGAAAAAAAATTTTCATCCAAGAATTCTAAGGGAAGCCCAGGTAACCGAACCCAAACAGGAGCAGATTTATTGAGATCTGAGCTAGGGTCAAACCCAGGTTTCCATTGGCATAAAGCAAGCGAGTGTGACCCATAAAGCCAGGGTCCCCCAGCAAGAGTAGCAATCATATCCTCCCTACTGGTAAATTTAAACAGGAATACTCCTCTTGCCATAGCAATGACCGAAACACTACCCTTAATTCTCCACCTAGAGGAAACCCATTTTCAGACCATCTCAATATTGGGATGGAAGGAAAAAAATTTACCTACCAGAGCGAGATCCATGGTTGCCACGATTTCTTCAATCAGACCATCCGGAATATCCAGAGCTGTGCCGTCTATAGAAACTTTCTGGACAGGCATACCCGCCATGCATTTAGAAGACCCCATCGGTTCCCCTGTTACCGCTTGTTTCCATCCATTAGATGGAGAGTCCACCCTCACAACCCCAAAGGTATTGCCCAAGGCAGCCGCCTCCATTGGCACTGAAAGCAGCCAAAGCAAAAACCCTGAAAAACCCTAGACAGTCATGCAAAGCAGAGCTGCAGAAGGTCGCAAAGTTCAAACCTGGTGGGATTGTTACAATGTGGAACAGTACGAAAATTCAAGGTTCCCTTGTGGCTTCTGGCAAGCATTTCCTGGTTATCAATTTCTCCTTACCCTCTTTCAACTGGTATTTAATCAATATTTATGCTCCTAATACTAGAGTTCAAAGACAATCTTTATGGACTGATTTGAGTAGTACCTTAACCAAATCTCCGCGCTCCAAATGGATGTTGGCTGGTGACTTCAACACTCCTTTGTATCCCTCTGAGAAATATGGTGGGAACCTTGATTACTCTGACAGCATGTTTGACTTCGCCGAGTTTATTAATGATTGGGGATTGCTTGATGTAGAGCTACAAAATCAGATTTTTACCTAGTCCAACAGAAGACGTGGGGACCATTTGATCTAGGTTAAATTAGACAGGGTTCTTATATCGAGTAACTGGAACAATTATCATAATATGCAATTGCAGGCTTTTCCTCGAACCATATCTGATCACTGCCCTATTTTCCTTCATTGGCATGATCCATGTCATCTGGGTCCTTTCCCTTTCTGATTTGAAGCTATGTGGATTAAGCATAAGGATTTCAGACAACTGGTGACCCAATGGTGGCAAATTCCTATCCAGGGTACTCCTATGTTTAGATTAGT
Source organism: Cunninghamia lanceolata (assembly GCA_027924645.1). Taxonomy (NCBI): domain Eukaryota; kingdom Viridiplantae; phylum Streptophyta; class Pinopsida; order Cupressales; family Cupressaceae; genus Cunninghamia; species Cunninghamia lanceolata. The sequence continues at coordinate 13,531,860 of BSBN01000112.1, read as the reverse complement.
TAAGAAGCTTCTACATATCAAACAGGAGGTTCGTGGATGGAATCGATTCAGTTTTGGTCATGTGTTTTGGTAGAAGAAATCTTTAGCTAGATAACTTGAGGATATTTAGTAGTGGATTGCTCAAGGGGATGTTTCCGAAGATACTTCTAAGAAAGAACAAGATCTGATTTCAGATTGGAAGAATCTTATGTGCCGTGAAGAGGTCTTTTGGAAGCAAAAATCTAGGGTTTAGTGGCTTAAGGAGGGAGATCGCAATACTGCTTTTTTCCATATTTCTGCCATGAAACATAGGAAGGCTAACTCCATCACAAAACTGTGCTTGGACAATGGTGATGTTATCGCTGAGGACAATGAGATTGGGGAACAAGCTGTGTTATTTTTTCAGAACTTGTTGACTGAACAAGCCACTGGTGTTGATAATGATAGGGCTACTAAGCAGTTTATTGACAAGATACCCTGTCTCATAACTGAGGAAGATAATCTAGAAATGTTGAGGCCTATTTTTGAGGAGGAGGTTTGTGTTGTTTTATTCTCTATGGGTTCTTTTAAAGCTTCGGGTCCAGATGGCTTCCCTCCTATCTTTTTTCAGGAATATTGGGATATTGTGGGGGCTGATCTCACTACTGCAGTTTGGGATTTTTTCAAAACTGGTAAGCTCTTAAAGCAGCTCAATAACACCTTTATTGTGCTTGTCCCTAAAAAGCTGAAACCCACCAATCTTTCTGATTTTAGACCTATTAGCTTGTGTAATACTGTCTATAAGCTTTGCACCAAAGCCCTTGTCATGAGACTTCAACCTTTTCTTGATAAAATTATCTCTCCTTCTCAAAAAGGTTTCATCCCAAGGCGTCAAATTTTGGATGCTGTGATCTCCACCCATGAAACTATTCATTCCATGGAGAAGAGTAGAATTCCAGGTATGGCCCTTAAGTTGGATATCTCTAAAGCCTATGATAGGGTCTCATGGGATTTTCTGTTTCAAGTTCTTAGAAAATTTGGGTTTAATGACAAAATTCATCTCCTCATCTGGACGGCTGTGTCTTCTGCCAAATTTTCTATTTTGGTTAATGGGATTCTTAGGGGTTTCTTCTCCTCCTCACGCGGACTCCGGCAGGGCGATCCCCTTTCTCCTTACTTGTTTATCATAATGGCTGAGGCTCTTGGTAGATACATTCAAGCTAACGTGGTCTCTAAGCATCTTGTGGGCATTAAACCTGCTTCCTCCCTTGCCCCTATGTCGGTGCAGCAATTTGTTGATGATATCCTTCTTTTTGGCATCTCTTCGGTGATTGAAGCTCAGAGATGGAATAATATTTTAAACCTTTATGCCATCACCTTTGGGCAAAACATCAATTTCCAAAAGAGTAATGTGTATTTTTTTAATACTCCCACTACTCTCCGTCAAAAATTCATCCATATTTTGGACTGTGCTGAAGATGTTCTTCCTGCTATCTATCTGGGTCTCCCCTTTATGGTTAAAGAACTTTCTCCAAATTTTTGGAATAGCCTTTTGGAAAGAACTCAACAGAGACTGCTTGGTTGGAAGGGAAAAGTCCTCAGCAGTGTTGGTAAATTGCAGCTTCTTCGGGCCTCGTTGCAAGGTATACCCACCTATTTCCTTTCTCTTTTCAAAATTCCTACTTCTTTTGCTGCCAAGTTGGAACAGATTCAAAGAAAATTTTTATGGATGGGAGCTGAAGATAAACAGCAGATGTCCTTGGTCAACTGGGATAAAGTGTGTCTTCCTAAATCCCATGGAGGTCTCAATATTTGAACTATACGTAATATGAATAAGGCCCTGCTCTCTAAAATTAATTGGAACTTGATCCATCATCATAAAGATTGGGGAGAAATCATGCAAGCCAAATATTTGCATCTCACTGACTAGTCTAACTTCCTCCAACAAGAAGGTCTTCCTAAGGGATCAGTCATCTGGAATAAAATATTGAAATCTAGACATCTGCTCACGCAAGGGATCAGATGGAAGTTGGGTAATGGTATGGGTATCAAGTTTTGGACTGATATTTGGCTAAAAGATAAGGTTGTCATCTCTCAGAGGGATCTGGGTGAGATTGCTGGTATTGCTACTCAATTTTTTGGCAATAAGGTTAGTGATTATATGTCAACCAATAATGGTCACAGGAGCTGGAGAAATTTGTTGGATTATTGTCCCCATCACCCTGATCTTGCCTCTAAAGCTCAGATGGTTCAAAAGTTGATTCAGGAAGTTAGAATTCCTCTCTTCCCTCGTGAAGATGAGAAATTTTAGTGGCCAGATAAGAATGGCCGATTCTCTGTTAAGTCTGCCTATCACTTATTGGTCCCTGAGATTCATAAAAAGGAGATATGGAGAAAAGTGTGGAACCACAAACTGATCCTAAAAATTAACATGTTCTGGTGGGCCTCTATTCATAACAAAATTCTGACCCAAGATAATTTGCAGAAGAGAGGTTTCACTCTAGTCAACAGATGTTGTCTATGCTATGAAAAGGAGGAAACGGTTTCTCATTTATTCTTCCACTGTGACTTTGCTAGGGACATTTGGAGCATAATCCTCAACAATTTTGCTATTCAGTGGGCTTGCAATTCTGATATCCAAGAAGTTATTAACAATTGGTATCCTCCTTTCTCCTATCCCTGGCTTGTTGAGTTATGGAATCAAACTCTGCTGTGCTTGAGCTGGACTTTGTGGAAAGAGCGCAACCATCAGATTTTTAGGGATACTGCTAGAGAGGCCTCCCAGGTCTCTCATACTTTCATTAAGACTCTCTTGGAGAGTGTCACTACGGCCCATATCCGTACTACAGAGAAACCTCTGACCCAGGAGGAAGAACAAATTGTGGTAAACTGGAAGATTCTCAATCATATTCCTGCTTATAACAATACAAAATTATTGTAGAGACTTAACACTAGATGGAAGCCTCCAATTTCTAACTAGATGAAGCTCAATTTTAATGGGGCTTCTAAGCTTGATGGCACAGCTAGTGGGGGAGGGATCATCCGAGATGATAAAGGGTGGATGTTTGCTGTCTATGCTAGAGGTCTGGGCTGTCATAGCAATAACTATGCTGAGGCTATGGCTCTTCTTTGGGGGCTTAAATTGGCCATATCCCTTGGTATTAGAAATTTGGATATTTAGGGAGATTCTAAAATTGTCATTAATGCCATTACTAATGTGTCGAATCTTGGCATTTAGTTGAAAGACATTATTAGGGATATACAGTTTCTCTTGCAGAGGATTACTAATGTGCATATCTCACATATTTACCGTGAGGGCAATGGAGTTGCAGACACTTGTGCTGAACTCAGACAACGATATTCAAATTGGAGGGTTTGGCACCAATTTGATCACCTTCCTTTAAATCTTAAGAATCTCATTCTTAAAGACGTGGCCGAGTCTTGATGAGTCTGATGTGTTCGAAAGACAGCTCATACTGTCAATTCCTTAGGAAGGGACTGACGTGTCTTTTGAAGTACGAGTCCTCTCATACTTTCTCTACTGTCAAATCCGCTCCATTTTCAAATAAGGTGAGCGGATGGCTGGATCATCATGGCCTGTGCCAGGTAATTATGGTTAAGCATGGGATTGGTGTTTGTAAGGCTTCCCATTATTATGAGATTGTGTGTGATGTTATTACCTACATTATTAGCCTTGTTAATGTTAGTAATTCTCCTGTAAAAACAACTGAGGAGACTGGGGGTCTCTGTGGCATACACTGTAATTTTGCTATGGGAGGAGACAGAATTAGAACTGAACTCGTCTCGTGCTGTGAATTTAAGGACAATTTGGTAGCTTGGCATTACTGCAAAGAGGGTGGGATTAGCCCCTATTTGGAGAGGCTTAATGGGTACAATGAAGCTATTTCTGAACAATTTGCACGGTTTTGGCAGAACAGATGGGTTTCGGTGGGTGGAATCAGATTTGAAGTTTCTGAACATGTGATCGCTATGGCCACTGGTATGTCTACCCAGGGCTTGAAGCTGCAACAGAAAACTAAAACTGTGGACCTCTCCAGTCAGCAGCTCTTCCTCAGTGTTGGTGAAGAATTAGTCCCTTACCAAGATGGTTTTGACATAGCCAAGTTGTCAGAGCCATGGGACACTATGTGTTTTATCCTCATGAAATATTTCACCCTGGAGGGGTGCTTCACCAGGTTTTATAACTACCATCTCCCCCTGTTAAATCATTTCTATCGCAATGCTAAAATTAGTTTTCCATTTTATTTGCTTTCTTCCCTGGAGCATTCCGTCCTTAGGGTTCGGGTGAAACTGGCTAAAAACACTGCAATGAAGCCTATCCCTCTTCACCAGGGCCTTATTCTCTATTTGTATAATCATCATCTTGCCCTCAAACCCTCTAAATCCATTCCAGCTAATAGTGGGGAAGGGGAGCCCTCCTCTAACCCTAAGGATATTCCTGATGTTGATGAACCCGGGCCCTCCCCTATTCCTATCAAAACTAATGAAGTTTCCTTTTGCACTCCTGTGGAAATTCCTGTTGATACTCCAGGCCCTACTACCTCTAAGAAGGGTAAAAAATGGAAGGTTACTGGTGAAATGAGCACTGGGAAGGCAGTAGTTGGGACCCCTAAAACTCTTGGTAGGACCTCGGTGGGACAGAGAAGGGATTCTTCTGTGAAGGTTTGTAGAGAGGGGCTTTCCTCTGGAGTTCGGCGGTCAGGGCGTATTGCTGGCAAACCGGCTCCTTCAGCTAAGCTCATTGACTATTCTGAGAGCGTTTCAGATGAATGTGCCCGAGGGGAGGACGACAGGGATGTGGAGATTTAGCACATATCTGGTGATGATGAAGACAAGCAAGAGACGCATGATACAGGGGCTACCACGGAGGATGTTGCTGACTCTGCTAGAAATGCTGACAAAGCGGGTGACATGTTTGTGGAAGAGGCTGAGGATGCTATGGAGACTAATGATGGTCTGGGGGCTGATCTTGCAGGTCTACACGTTCGCATTACGAAGCTGGAACAGAATTTCTCCATTGTGCTCAGGACCTCTATTCTCCTCAACCTCTCTATGCTGAAGAATCTGGGGGTTACTGTCAATACTGACAGTGACGATCTAGCTAAAAAAGTGGATGATATTATTAATTCTATGGTCTAGAAAGGAGAGTTGTTGTCTCCTTAGTCTTTGTTGTTTTACTGTTGATACTCTGTCTCTATTTTTTTGGCTTTAGTTTTAGCGGCTAGTTTTGCTGGTTTTACTGGCATTCTGTATTGGTTGTATATGTTGTTTATGATTTAAGGCACTGTTGTTGCTTGCTGCCTTCGGGCCTCTCTATTTTTGTAAGGGTTCGGCCCCTTGTTTAGTTGCCTTATATTATCAAAAACATCTTTCCTTAATACAAATAGAACTACCAAGATAATCTCCCCCTAATTGTAAGCTTCTCCTCACCAATCATACCATGCTTTGATCATCTACACTATCTCCTTTCTATTTGCTCCCCTTAAGAGGTAGTCACTATCAAAACAAGGACAAAGGATATGCCTTGTGATGCTCCCCCTGGACAGATGCTTCATCAATAATATTTTACTAAATTGATGATAGTGATAACACTCCCATCTTCTGCCTTAAATACTCAAATGTCTCTTTAGGAAAGGATTTTGTAAAAATATTTGCAATCTAATCCTTTGTAGCCACATACCTTTCCTCTCAAGAAATGACACCTAATGGATATGCTCTTGCTTCTAGAATGCATCACTAGATTCTTTGATATATTAATGGCAATTGTATTATCACACAAAATAGGAATGGGCTCATCATATATTAGTTTGATATCCTTTAGTGTCTACTTCATCCGCAAAACCTGAGTACAAGTTTTTATGGCTATGTATTCTACTCTTGTCATTGATAAAGAAATTGAATCTTGCTTCTTTCTTAACCACGAAACCATTCTATCACCTAGAAAGAAAGCTCCACCACTTGTGCTCCTCCTATCATTAGTGTTACCAGCCCAATTTACATTTGTATATGGAGTTTGAGAAAAGTCCTTTCCCTTCTCATACCACAATCCATATTCCAAAGTGCTCTTCAAGTATCAAAAAATCCTTTTAACAACATTTACTTGAGTCTCTTTTGGATCGACTTGAAACCTAGCCAACATACAAACTACTTGCATAATATTTGGCCTTGATGTTGTCAAGTATAATAATCTTCCAATCATGGACCTATAAAGAGTCTAATCAGCTTGAGGTGAGTCATCATCTTTGCTATGATGACAACCTATTACCATAGGTATTTACTGGCTTGCAGTCATCCATACCAAACTTTTTCAACATCGCCTTGACATAGTTTGTGAAATATCCCCTTGTCTGATTGTACAATTTCAAGTCCAAGAAACAATGAAAGTTCACCTATCATAGACATCTCAAACTCCTTTTTCATCTCTTCTTCAAACTTCTTGGAGATATCATCATTGCTGCAAAAGATAATATCATCAACATATACAACTACTATCAACAAGTGCTCACCTTCTACCTTAATGTAGATATTACTATCAACAATACCTTTCTTGAATGCTTGATGGTGTAAGTACTTGTCCAACCTTGCCTACCATGCCTTAGGGGCTTACCTAAGACCATATAAAGTCTTTCTAATTTTGTATACCAAAAACTAATATTCTGATAACTCAAATCCTTCAGGCTAGTCCATGTAAACTTCTTCTAGATCACCATTCAAGGAAGCAGATTTGACATCCATTTTATATACCTTGAAATATTTGTGAACTGTGAATGCAAGGAACATATTGATCACTTCCAATCTTTCCATAGGAGCAAACGTCTCCTCAAAATAAATGCCTTCCACCTACGAATAACCCTTATAGACCAACCTTGCTTTGTTTCTAACCACTTCTCCATCTTAGTTCAACTTATTTCTAAATACCCACTTGGTGCCAATCACATTCTTGTCTTTTGGCCTTGGAACAAGTTCCCACGTCTTATTTTTCTTGATCTAATTTATCTCTTCTTACATTGCTTGAACAAAACTCTCATCCTTGCTAGCTTTAGAAAAATCCTTTGGTTCTATCATGGACAGCAGTGTGAAGTTTACTTGTTCTCTGATTTTTCTTCTAGTCATAACTTCTTCATTCTTTTTTCTAATGATATAATTTTCTAAGTGATTCTTCTGAACATACTTTGCAGGTATCTTGGTAGCCTCCTTGGATATTTCTTCTTCTATGTAGGATGAATCATCTAAACAATAGTCTTCTTGATCATGTATGGATGGATGTAACTCTTCATCAACTCTAATATTTGCACTCTCAACTATTTTTTCAGTCTCTTATTGTAGCATCTATAAGCCTTATTTCTTGTTGAGTAGCTAAGAAAGATTCCTTCATCATACCTTAAGTCAGATTTACCAAAATCATCTTTATCTCTTCTAATATAGCATTTTCTTCTAAATATTTTGAAATACTTGACAAATGTAGGTTTCCCTTTCCGTAGCTCATATGGTGTCTTAGTGATGTTCACTTAGCTATCCTCTATTGAGAATATATACAAAAGTATGCACTGCTTCTTTCCAATATACATCAGGGATCTTGGCTTCTTTCAATATTCTTCTTGCCATCTCTTGGACTATTATGTTCTTCCTTTCAACTACTCCATTTTGCTAAGGAGTCCTTGCAGCAGAGTATTGTCTCCTTATTCCATGTTCTTCACAATATTCCTCAAATTCATTTGATGTAAACTCACCACCTCTATCTAATCAAGTAAACACTTGATTCTAGCATTCATTTCATTTTCAACCATAGACTTGAAGATCTTAAATCTATTAAAATCCCTTGATTTATCTTTTAAAAAGTAACACATGTCATTCTAGAGTAATCATCAATGAGAAACATGAAATACCTTTGACCTTGAAGACATATTGTTTTGGTAGGACCATATAAGTATGTATGAATCAACTCCAATGGCTCAGTAGAATTGTATTCCTTGGTCTTGAAATTGGTCCTTGTTTGTTTCTCAAATTGATATTCCTTACAAAAGGAGCTAGTAGGCTTTGCCAATCTTTGGCAACATTCTCTAACTGAAAGTTTAGAGTTGATCTTCTCAAGGTTGTCAATGTTGATGAGCCCCATCCTTTTATGGCATAACCAACTCTCATTTACCTATCCTAGATGAGAACTCCATCTTTTGACTTCATTGAGATTATACAAACTATTTTTTATCCTGCTTACTTCTATCACTAGTTCACCAGTGCTTTCTCTTCGAATTTCACATCCTTGTTGATTGAAAATGAGATTATATCCTTTATTGCACATCTAAATTACACCAAGAAGATTGTGCTTGAGACCTTCAGTATATAGAACATCTTCTATCCTATTCTTTCTGTCAATGATTATTGTGCCTTTTCCACATATTTTTGTAGAGATGTTATCTCCACACTTAAATGATCCACCATTCCATTTATAAAGACTAATAAACTTACTCTTGTTTCCTGTCATGTGACTTGAGCAACCGTTGTCTATAACCCACAGATTTGCTTGTCCTTATGTATGAAATACAACTTAGACAATCATTGAGTTTTCACCTTCATGATTGTTCTTCTTGATTCTCCATTCCTTCTTCTGATCTATCTTCTAATTTTCAATAATGTCTATCTTTTTGTCTTAGTTGTCAAGATCAATCATTTGAGATTTTGACTTTGCCAAACTACTTCTGCAAAACCCCAAGCTATGTACCTAAAATTGTTGCAAATATGACATATTATATTGAAATCAAACAAAGGGGCAAAAGAATTTCTACTTACATAATTGCCTCTCCTCATTCTCGATCTACACTCAATGGCTTTGTGACCATATTGATTGTAGCTGAAACAATAACTAGAGAAGGCATAATTGAACTTTTTCATGAATGTCTGTCTTCCAGGAATTGACCTCCTAAATTTTCTTCTTCGAGACATGACATGGATGAAATCAACTTATTCAATTTTCTTACTTTCTTTAGTGGGATTTTTTCATTCTACATTGTCTTCTCTGAGTTAGTCTTCTTTGTAGAAGCGAAATATTGTGTGACTTCTTCCTCATAGAGTTATGAACAGAGGTCTCTGAATGTTTATTATATCATCTAGAATTTCAAAGCTCTTTCCAAACTTTATATTCTTACACAATAAAGCATGAAAATTTTCAACTTCCTTTCTTAGCAAAACAATTTATTCTTTAAGTTTTAAACATTCATCCGATTTGTCTTTGAAGGTAGTGTTCACCATGTATGCAATTCTTTTTCCTTCTTCAATTTGAATCTTCAAGCTAACAATTGTTTCCTCTGATTCTTTGAGCTTGGCCTTTTGTTTTTCATTATCTTTCCTTGTTGATTCCAAATCTTCAAGTGTAGAGATTAGTTCACTTTAAAAATCAACTTCACATTCTTCTTCATCAATAGCAACACTGATTGAGTTTTCCAAGACTTTTATAACCATGAATAGGGTTTCTTCTCTTTCATCTTCTAATGGGTAGTTTTCAGCTTCTTCTATTGAAATATAGTCATCCTTATAGTAAAATCTTTTCTTATTCTTATTGAAATTAGATCTTTTGAAACCCCTGTTGATGTCTTCATTCTTTCTAAAAGGACATTTAGATGCATAATGCCCAATGTCACGTCTGCATCTGCTGTGTGGACACGACATGCAAAATGCCTGTGTCATGACCACATTCGCCATGTGGTCACGACATGGGCCGCGAAAAAAATTTCTTTCTTTCTATCCCTAAAATCCCCCTCACACGCGTCTGCATGCTCGGTGGCTATACACAATGGCATAGACATGTTGACGTAACCGTGAGGTGAAGGCCATCTAGGGATATGTGACACGAAGTGTGTCGCTTCTAGGGTTAGGTCGATTTCATCTCTACCCCTAAGTTACCTAGGTTAAGATAATTCACCGGCATCGATCCCTAACTAACCCAGATTGAAAGGTGAAGTTATATGATGTCATGATGGCACTTGATTAAGTTTTGGATGATGGAATAAAAAACTAATTAACACAACACATAAAATAAACTCTAAAATCCTAACAAAATCTCGGCAGCATAATGCATTATCGATAAACGCAAATATAAATTTTTAAAATTAATTCACCAACAAGAAAATAAATTTTATAAGTAAAATTAATTTAAACTTAAGGTCAAAATTTACATAAAACACCAATAAGAAAAACTAATAAAATAAATGATTACTTAAACATTAAATTAACTTAGGATGATATCAACAATATTTGTAAAATGACGAAATTAAAATAAAACGACAAGACGACGGTTGAAATCAACCGACAAACTGAGTTCGTTATTAAACCTAATTTTGGCATAGTGTTTAATAATTTACTCAAAAATTAAATAGACAAGGGAGGAGGGTTTAAATAACCATCCCCGTAAAATAATAATAATAATAAAATCGATTATAATAATCAATGTAAAAATTATCGATAAAATAACTCAATAATTTAAAATAGTAAAATAACAAGGGAAAATAAATTCTCTCCAATCAAAATAAAATAATCCTTCTCAAAGGATAAATTCAATTCACAAGCCAACCAGAAAATCAATTTGCAACAAATCACCCATTTAAATTTGAGTACAAATTATAAGTCTCCCAAGGGTTAAGTTTAAGTCAATACATGAAATAAGAGGTTTAATAAATTTTTTTTAAAAAAATCACCCTCCTCACAAAATTCCTCTCAAACAAATTTTTTTTTAAAAAAAAAATAATATTGTTTTCTAAAATTAGAATGCCCTAATTTGAAATAACACTAAGTTCTCAATTGAAAACCCTATTCATATTATCTAAGTTTTCATCATTACCCTAATTTCTTCTTCTCTATTCTTCTCAAGCCCTAATCTCTTACTCTCTCAGCTTTTTTTTTTTGTTTTGTCCTCTTTTTTTTGTTGTTGCAAACTACGGTTTGATAGGCCATTGAAAGCACTCAAGGAGGTGAGCACAAGGGAGAAATTCATTTATTTATTTATTTATTTATTTGTGTGTAGGAAATCCAAATCTCACTGTGTTTTTTTTTTGTAGGGGCAGGGGTCAAAGAGAGGGGAGAGAGAGAGAGAGCAGCGGTGGTGGTGATGTGGAATGTTGCAATGGGTGGCGGAAATGAGAGGGTGGAGTGGTGGAGTGGTGGTGGAGGGCACAGTGGAGAGGAGACTCCTGTAGGTGGCGCGCGGACTGAGGGTGGGGATTTACCAACAAAGGCAGGGTGGAGAGGGCAGCGCTAGGCGGTGGAGGGGGCAGAGGGAAGGCTGTGAGGATGGGAGTTGTGCGTAGTCTGAATGGGGTTATGGGGGCTCGGGGTTGAGGGTTGTGGGGAGGCTGCGAGGGGTGGCAGGGCTAGCAGCGGTTAAGGTGGTGTAAGGGAGTATTGGGGTGTGGGGGAGGCAGTGTCTCCACCCACACCCGCGGGTGTGGGTGGAGGTACTGCCTCCCCCACACCCCTTGTCTTTTAGAAGCCATGGGACTGTGGCTATCCATAGTCCCTCAATTTTTTTTATTTTTTATTTTTTTATTTTTATTTTTTATTTTATTTTTTTATTTTTATTTTTTTTATATATTGTATAACATATATATATTTATATATATTATATATATATTTATTTATATATATTATATATATGTAATATATATATATATATATGTAATATATATTACATATATATATATTACATATATATATATATTACATATATATATATGTATATATGTATTTTTTAGAATGTAGTTTTTTTTTTCTTTTCATTATATATATATATATATATATATATATATATTACATTGTAAATAAATGTATATTTTAGTGCCTCCCTAGTCCTAGCCTAATCAAGGTGACATTGAGGTATGAAATTTCTAATGGCGATTCACTTTAGCTATGGTTGTGCATATACATGACAGACTAACAATTGTAACTTGAGTATGCAGGTTGATTCCAATAATAATGGATTTGAGGTTTTAGCTTTGGTTATATATTGTTATACACATACATGTTATTGGATCTATATGATATTTCTAGGCTTCTAGTGAGTACATGAGTTATGTTGTATGGTTGCTAATCATTTCCATGGATTATGTTATTTAATGATATGTAGCATTTAATTATGTATATTTCTAGGGAACGTTGCTTAGCACACGTGATTATCCTTATTATGAACATTCATATATTAAAAGAAATTTATGCTTCTATGTAGAATGGAGAATGTGTTGGGATTACTTTCTGAATGTAGTATTTCTTCTAAAATTGCATAATAGACTAAAAGACTTATCAATGTTGTAATTAGTGATTGTTACATTATTGCTTCAGCTATTCTATTGTAACTGACATGTGGAAACAAGTGTGCAGGTTTCAGCCGGTGGAATCGGGGAAAACACTTAGATACCATTGTGGTTTCCCAGTAAGCCGACCTGGCCTATATGGAGAGGCTCTGGTCCGTTGTTTAGTTATGCGTATGTGAAGTCTATGTCTTGCAAAAGTGTGTCCTGTGAAATGTCTTGTATAGAGCAGTTTGTATTGGGGATATGTGACGTTGTTATGCAACTTTGTGGTATTGTATTTGAGACATGTGATTTCACGTGGTTCATCTTGTGTTAACGTGCAAAAGTGTTGTGAGCTGTCCTTGTTTTGGGAGGGAGTCAAAAAGTCCTAATATGATAATAAGTGTAATTTTTGTGCCTAGTTGTTAAGAAAAAATTTAACCTTAACCTAACTCTAGGTGGGCCCCTCAAGGAAACATAATAAGATTAAGAAAAAAATAGATTTTGGGCACCTTTTTATTGGCTTTTCCATTATTGACGGGAATTCATTTTTAAAAGTTGAACAAGGACCTTTGGAAGGACACATGTTGTCCACCTAAGGTGACAACATGCTGCCCATTTAAGGACACATGTTGTCTCTTAGGAACAAGTGTAATCTAGTGGTAAAAGAAGACCTAGATGAGAGACCAACGGTGGGGAAAATTGCTTAAGGACCCTTAACTGTAAATATCCAATAGTTGTAATTTTCTACATTACATTGATTGTAAATCATCCATCTTTTGGGCTGTTGGGAAGGAGAAAACTAGGAAACGTATGGAAGGTTGGAGCTAAACTAGTCCAGAATGAGTCCACAGACCCCATTGAGCAATCTAGGTAAGTATCCAATCCTTAATTGAAGAAAAAAACAAGGGATTTCAATACTGTTCTAATATTTTTTGTTATTAAACAAAGTTGAGGATAAAAAGAAAGGGATAACTAGTTAAAGGAAAATAGTGAGCTGTGCTTTGTAAATCTTGTGAATGGATGAGTATGATGTTTAAAACTTGCCATTGGATGTTGTAAATTTTGTATATGGTTTGAGTGTGCTATTCAAACTTGTTGGTGGAAGAATTGTTAGAAAATTATATACCTGGTGCTATCATAAATTATATACCTTGTGCTATCATGTCTCTGAATAGTCTTGTATGGGGTTAAGGGGGATAGTGTCCCTATAGGGAAGATTTCAAAGTGTAAGAGTACCCATAAGATGTTTTATGTACTATTTAATCTATTGGTGGTAGTACCCATATTAAAAATGCTGCAAAAGGAAAATAAGATGATAATTGGGTAAGAGTACCCCATGTAAGCACCTTCCTATAGGATATATTGAATTGAAGTTTTTCCCTACAGGTAGCTGTCTTGCCTTTTTCCCCTCTGTGAGGGTCTCTCACATAACCCTCTTGTGCTTGTTGCCAAACCAGTGAAGAATTCTAAAAACTCTAAAGTGTGGTGTCCTTGGATGTTAATCTGTATGAAGTTTACTGTTGGGAGTGCAATTGTGGTGTGTTTCCTTGGTCTCTTTGTGTTTTCCCCTAGCTCAGGGGTGGGAAGCTACTGCCCTAGGCTGGGAGGTGAGCATCCCACTGGCTAAGTCTATCCTATGTTACAGGTTTCAGAAAGTGGTACAAAGAGGTTGAGGGTGTGACATCTCCAGAACATGTCATGGCTAATGAAGGCACCTAACAAAGGATTGAAAAACATTGTATTATTCTAGGCTTAGGAAAAGCTGAAAGCTCACAATTGTATCAAACTACATAACATCCTATTCTATCCTACAGCAAGCATGAATTTCTGGGTTGATAAGTTCATAAGAGAAGAACAAATGGTATTTCCTTGATTGCTATGTTCTCATGATTTGTATTTATTATAGCTGAAATCACATGTGAGAATAAAAGTGGCTTAGAGGGCAGCCCAAGAAAAGTACTCTGTAGAACATTTGTATCAAGAACAGAAAGCTAGATTTCTGGAACATTATCAAATGAGACATGTTATTCATTTTTATATTGTTCTAGTCTTTCCTCTCCTTAAACTGGTTAAACATAGAATAAACATTAAGAGATAGGATATGGCATGCAAATTAGGAAACCCTCCCCTAGTTATAGCTTTGCTTTTCAAGTGAATGACATACTATGTATGTACTATATTTATGTTGTAAGAAACAATCCACCTCTCTGATAATTGAGCTAGATATTATTTATTGGGTGAAAATTCATGCATTTACTTACAAGAATCATTTTGTTACCAGCATGAAAAGAACAAATAAACAAATAACTATGTATGTGAACCAGACTTGTTGAGGTTGAAGATTTTAGCATCTGGAATTATTTCTTTTTCAGAAATAGAATTATTTTGCTCTGGCATTTGTTGGGTTTCACTTGCAATTGGTTAGTGTTGATGATTGTTTTGATGCAATCATAACAATAAATTAAAATTCACATATAATGAACTGAAACTATACTTGAAAGATAAGAAGGAATCATTTGAGATTCAACTAATCCCAAGTCTACAATGGTTCGGTTGGTCAAGTTTAGTTGTTCAATGTGAAGCTGTAATGTTCAAGGGGCCTTACGTAGTTTAGGATTGTTTGGTGGTTTACTGGACTAACAATATGCAAAAAGAGCATGAGATATGTCAATACTTTTCATTCCTTTACATAAAAGTGTTACTGTGCTGCAAGTTTTAGATGGTTTTCTTGAATTATTGCAGCTTTCTCCTTCATGCACTCATGAAAACTGTCTACTCTTAACTCTGTTATGCAAGCTTCTTCAAATTTGAGACAATTTCCTTCAGATTTCTACGTTTTAGCTAAATATTTCAGATGGGTTGGGAAAAGTTAGAAAGATCTAATCTATACCTCATTTAATCTACCGAAGGATCTAATTGTTTCTGTTATGCACTATGTAAATACCACAGTAATTTGATCAAATCCACAGTAAAAACCTTAAATGCAAGTTCTAAGCATTTTCACAAACATACATTTAAAATTGCAAGCTCTCAAAGAAAATATTTCAAAACACAAAGAAGAGGAGGAAAACACTCAGAAGATAGATGCAGAACTCCAGATTCTATTGTATTAGAAACGAATAGTCATACATGATTTACAATGTAGGAATGACTCTTAGTTTCATTGATCATACTACAGAGAACTTACAAGCTTTACAGATACAGTAAGGAAGCTAGACATTCCACGCGCACCTTGCTGCAGACAAACAGGCGACCTCCTTCTTCTACCTCTAAACTATGCCCAGAAAGACTCTACAATTATGACAAAATACTAAAATCCCTGTTGTAGCCCCTGTTGTAGAGTATTACAATGTAGAGAGGCACAATATTAAGACATTCTGATTGTCCTCACTATAGCAGAAACCTAACTAAACCCCTGGTTCAAACACCTGGTTACAGCAATAAATACAGGTGAACCAGCTCTTCCAAAATATCTCTGAGCAGTGTCAAATCTAGGTGAAATATTGCCCCTTCTAAGAAGTTCTGGCAGCTCAGCAATAACTCTTGTTTGACTGTTGCAGTAATACTCTCAGCTGCAACCTTGTTCTTCACT
Organism: Cunninghamia lanceolata; assembly: GCA_027924645.1. NCBI lineage: Eukaryota > Viridiplantae > Streptophyta > Pinopsida > Cupressales > Cupressaceae > Cunninghamia > Cunninghamia lanceolata. Next base: position 13,516,011 of record BSBN01000112.1, on the reverse strand, counting down.
TGAATGGCCTTGACTTCCTCGCACTTTATCTTTATCTTCTTGCTCATGAGATCAGATTTTCTTCCTCCATGAGGTCACTGTGATCAAGTTCCAGCTGCTTCCTCAACTGCAAGCCTGCAAGACAAGACAAGCAATAAGTATTACATTTATCACATAAATAGCAGGAAATTAAAATAATCGTTTAAATCCAGGTGACTGTGCAAAATTGTGGAAATCAGATCCAAAATACTCTTAAAACGCGTTCAAAACGCATACAGACTGCTCAAAACCCATCGGGTCAACCATCGCTGACCAAAAAAATGCTACGGGTGCCAAAAAAAATGGTTTAAAACTCCACCGCTATGTACATTCCCGCCCATCGGCGTGACTATCGCCATCGGCGTGTCAAAAAAATCGCTCAGCCGATGTTCGATGTTTGGCCGACAGCCCTATTATTTCGCTCACCCTCCATCGGCGAGAGTTATGCCGATATAGCCCTTAGCGGCTTGCATTTCTTCCTTATCGGCGTGAGATTCGCCATCGGCGGACTCCAAATCTTTTCCGCCGATGGCCATACCTTGGCCGATGCTCTTTCATCGGCCTGACTCCTGCCGACGACCCCTTCGTTGATTACCATCGGCGAGAGATCGCCCATCGGCGACTCTCAATTTTCTTCCGCCGATGGTCTTACCTTGGCCGATACCTTTATCGGCGAGAGTGTTGCCGATATCGCCCCCATTGTTCGCCATTGGCGTGAGACTCTTACATCGGTGAAGGCAAAAAACACTTGGCCGACGTTGTAAGTTATGCCGATGACAATATCATCGGCGAGAGATACCCCCTCGGGGTGACAATTTCACATACTGCCGATAGCAAGACTTAAAACTTTCGTCTGCATGATATTTTGGAAATATGATGCTCCCCCTTCCAAATGTCCAGATGATGTTATCAGGATATCCGGGGCTTTTGTTAAACTTAGAACATGACGTCATCATCATATTCGCGAATCGGATCATGTTTTGGAAAATATCCTGCCGAAGGGAAATGTGATGATGATGTCGTCCTAATATTTGCTTCTTTGTTTATCAGATCGGGATGACGTCATCAGGATATTTGCAAAAGGTCATATTTCTCGGCAGGAGGACATTATGAAATGTCAGGTGATATTCAGAATATGATGCTTGCGAAAAGCATAAGGCCATTTGACGGGTAAAACATACTATCACCCAAAATTGACGTCCGGATATTGGGACTGCATGATTTTTATCGGGTGATAGATCAAGATCATGATGATCTTGACAACATGACTGAGGATAAAAATATGATGACCCTCTTGCGAATATTAGGTTTGACCAAAACTTTGACTGTGCATAACTTCCACATATGGACGAATTTTCAAGTGATGTAAAAGGGAAACCTGCATGGAATTTCAAGCTCTTTCTAAATATGAGGTCACAGAAACAAAATATGAATTTTGACAAAATGACCTCATGATGATGACCTACCTCATCCTGACCTTCATGATGATGATGCACCTGACTCATTTTTACCAAACCGCTAGAAAGCAGACAAACACAAGCAGAAGCAAAAAAGCAAAGCGACAGCAGGGGTCCCCATTTTGCTAAGGAGCAATAATGGGGCGTGTTGTGAACATCACAACAACTAGCAACCAAAACAAAACAACTAAATTCAGAGTGTTCAAGGAAACTAGATGAAATGAACTCATAACTTCCGACTATCCCTCTTGCAAATTACTATTCAGCTTGAGACTCAAAGTATTCAATAAAGATGCATGAATTTCCATTTTCAGTCTAGTTGTGTGCACGTGATTAATTATCCTCATCTTGAAGGTCGGTTGAACAAACCAATGACTGACATTAGCCTACGTAGGTGAGGATATTCCCTCATAGCCGACTGGATAGAGCCTTGCTGCCAACGAGCGTCCATAGCCCCGGCAAGGTTATCGTTACAATTCTCCTAAGTAGAGCCCCACTGCCAGCGAGTGTCCATAGCCCCGGTAGAGTTACTTAGATGGCTTAATCTGGATTTTCAGTATAATCCGCTTTATTTATTTATTTATTTATTTATTATTTTTTTTTTTGTTTTCTGATTTTGAAAGATTTCATAAGATATAGCAATTTGTAACTTCATGATGCAAGGAGTGGACACTTGCTGAAATTAAGCTGAGAATTGTAATGGTAGCAAGGGTAACCTCTGATTTTTCACCTAATATCTACACTGGTAAGTTCAACAAACCCAAGGATTTTAGGTGTGTCATCGTGAGAAACTTGCTTCAAATTTGCAATCACATTTATTGAATACAAAACTTCAGAAGATGAACAACTCTCTACATTCATGACAGTAACAAGTTATGTGTAAATTGCAAATGATTAACTTGAATATCCTAAATTTTATACTGTTTTGAATGGTTGCTAGTTTTGCTCCTTAATACTCTAAAGTAAAATAAAGATCCCTGCTGAAGAGACAATAAACAAACCAGACAAACAGGCTGTACAAACAGAAAGAAACAAAAAGCAAAAACAAACAGAAGACAAACTATACAAACAGCCAACCCCAAAAGAAAACACAAAAGAAGAACTGTACATTACCCACAGCATTTTACATTAAGAAAAAAGGACTGCCCCCCTTTTACCTCAAGCCTGGAAGTAGTGTTTCAAATGCTGGCCATTAACTGGTAATGGCATATCTTCTCCAGTCAAGGTCTTCAGTCTGAAGGTGTTATCTCCTATTATTTCTGAGACTTGTAATGGACCCAGCCATAATTTATCAAATTTTCCATGGCTTCCTTTCTTTTCATGTGCTTTGTCCCAGCGCAACACTAAGTCTGATATCCTAAATGTCTTGACTCTTGTCCTTTTGTCAAACCACCTCTTAACAACCACTTGGTGTTTGGAAAACTTCTCGAGGGCTTGACCTCTTTTCTCCTCTAGCTGCAACATTTGCACTATTCTGGCTTCCCTATGGTTATCAAAGCCTAGATATTCATTGGCAAACTTCCAGGTTGGTATTCTCAGATTAACCAGAAGTATGGGATCAGTCCCATAAACTAAGTGATAAGGTGTGCTACCTAAAGCTATTTTAAACTTGGTCCTGTCTACCCATAATGCATATCTTAATAGGGTATTCCACTCTCTAGGACTTTTGGCAATTAACCTCTTGATTATGTCTAATAAAATTTTGTTTGTTGATTCAGCCAGTCCATTACCTTGAGGGTAATAATTTGAAGAAAACCTTAGAATAATCCCATATTCAAATGCCCATTTAGAAAATTTTAAAGAAGAGAAAGCAGGGCCGTTATCACATACCAATGAATAGGGCGTTCCGAACCTGGTGATAATGTTTTCTTCAAGGAACTTGATAACTACCTCAGTTGTGGAAAATTTGCAGCAGGTGGCCTCAGTCCACCTTATACAATAGTCTGTTACCGTCAATATAAATTTGTGTCCTGCAGAAGATGGGGGATTGATGACTCTGATAAAATCCAAGCCCCACTATGCAAACGGTCTGGATTCGATCACAGGTTGCAGTGGATTGGCCGGATTTCTCCCTTTGTCTGCTGCAGTCTGACAGGTGTGGCAACTTTTGATGTGACTCTTAGTATCTTTGAACATAGTGGGCCAGTAATAGCCCGCCCTTAGTATTTTGTGTGTTGTAGCTAAATGGGAACTATGGCCGGTTCCGTACTTGTCATGTAGTTCTATCAACACTCTATCAGCTTCAGTTCGGTTTATGCATCTCAGGTAAATTCCATCATGGTTCTTCCTGAATAGAAGACCTCCTTGCACCATATAATTCTGTGCCTTAATCTTCAAAGCTCTCCTCTAAGAAGCCTTCATTTTTCTTGGGTACTTTCCAGCTATCAGGAAGGTGCTTAAATCATCGTACCAGCCTGATGCGTCTTGGGAATTCAATACATATTGTTGTTTTATTAGATTTGGATCCATGTTTGCTATTGTCTGCACCAACGCCTACCCTCTGACCAGTTTTGCGGGAATGATCTCCATGTCGAATTCTTGCAGTGTGGTGATCCATTTGGCTCTTTTTTCTCCAGGCTCGTTTTGCATCAGCAACATTTTTACTACTGCATCTGGTACTATGGCTTTAATCTGGCTACACAGAATATAGTGTCTAAATTTTTTCACAGCCTTCACTAATGCGAATACCTGTCTTTCGATATCTAGATATCTCAGCTGTGCATCCTTCAGAGGCACACTCATAAATGCTATGGGCCTCTCTTCATTATTTTCACCTTTCTATGTCAAGGCAGCCGCGACAGAATGAGAAGATGCAAAGGAGTAGATGTAAAACGGGCTTGTGTAGTCTGGACTTGCCAATACAGGAGCATCAGAAATTGCATCCTTGATATCTTCAAATGCGGCTTTGGCCACTGGCGTCCATTCCATCTGTGCATCTTTCTTCAACATGGCATTCAACGGCTGCATGATCTCTGCAAAACCCGTTATAAACTTCCGAACAAAGTTAATTTTACCAAAAAATGATTTCAACTCTTTCCTACTATTTGGTATTTGCAAATTTTTTATGGATTCTATTCTATCCGGATCAATTGAAATTCCATTTTTAGAAATGACATGGCCTAATAATTTACCTTCAGTTACTCCAAATATACATTTCTTAGGATTAAGGGAAATCCCATACCTTTCACATCGCTTGAGTACTTTTTTGAGGTCTTCAGCGTGGGTGGGTGCATCCTTGGAATACACAGTTAAATCATCCATATACACAACAATGCATTTACCTGATAATCCACGGAATGCAACGTCCATGGCCCTCTGAAAAGTGGCACCTGCATTGATTAGACCAAAAGGCATTCTTCTATACGCATAATTTCCCCACTTGCAAGTGAAGGTGGTTTTTAGTCTATCTTCTCTATCAATTAAGACCTGATTATAACCTGAAAAACCATCTAAAAAAGGCATCATCTTTGCGCCATTTACTACTTGCAGTACTTCGTCTATTAGGGGCAAAGGATAATTATCCTTTTCAGATGCCTTGTTTAAATTTCTAAAGTCTACGCACAACCTGATGTCTCCATTTTTCTTCCTCACTAGTACTAAGTTGGCTACCCAGACAGAATGTCTGACTGGGAAAATTATTCCAGCGGACAGTAATTTTTTAACTTCCTCAAAGATTAAAGGCTCTAGAATGGCATTTACAGGCCTCTGTTTCTGCCTAAATGGTTTGACTTCTTTTCTTAAAGGTATTACGTGAGTTATGATGGACTCATCAAATGTTTTCAAGTCTTCATAAGTCCATGCTATGACATGTTTATATTCTTTCAGAACGTCCAGAACCTCTTTTCTAATTTTCTCAGAGCAAGCTTTCCCAATTAGTACACTTTGTGGATTTAGCTCAGTCCCTAAGTTATGTAAATCACACCTACCCCCTTCTGTTTTGGGTAAGTCTTTCTGTCTTATTACTCCGTTGAAGTCAAAGATGTGTTCTAATTCAATTACTCCTTTTGGTAAGAAGTTGCTCTTTAAGTTGATCATATCTTCTTCGTCCCATGTTACTTCAGGCCTTTCTTGTTCATCAATGATTTGGGCCTCAAATGCCTCATTACAAGTCAGAAAATTAATAATTTGCTGATCCCCTCCAAATACCTGAAAGTGTGTAACGTTGTCTAGTATACTGGGCACGTTAACTAGCTCAACAGCAAATCGTCTTAATCCTGACAGTGTCAATGGTTCTAATGTACTAGCAGCAACTGCTAACGCATCTGGCCTGTGGTTCAGCTCTCTAGGAATGTGCTCTATGTTAAGAGCATCAAATGAATCCATTAAACCCCATACTCTATGTCTGTAACTAATCATTTTCTTATAATTGTAGGCATATAGTTTCCTCACTTGTCTGACTACTAATTCAGAGTCTGAAAATACTCTGATGGTTTTTACCCCTTTCTTGATGACCATGACAAGTCCTAAAATTAGGGCCTCATATTTAGCAATATTGTTAGTGTAGGAAAATTGTAATCTATATGCTGCCAAATGTGATTTACCTTGAGGATCTATGAGTTCAATACCCGCACCTACGCCCTGTTTTGATTTGGACCCATCACATTTTAACGTTCACATGCCATCTTTACTTTTCTGATCTTTTACCTTGGCATACTTTGTCCCTTTTATTGCCTGTGGGGTGTTGTCTTGTTTATTCATGGGTTTTTCTGTTTGGTTATCTTGCATATGTGTGTTTTTAGTTTGCAACTCAAAAAGATAACTACCCTTGTCCTCTATTTCTTTTCCTAAATCTGGAATGAAGGCATCTATATTATCTTGAACATATCTCTGTGTTGGATCAGGATTCTCATCTTTCTCTTGTGACTCTACCCTCCCTATGCACTTTTTGTATTCATATTCAATGATGTCTTTGCATATTTCACAATTCTCCTCAGAATGTTGCCTATCATGGACTCTACACCTATTTTTATATAACTTACATTGGACTGGGAGATTGTGTGTAACGCACTCTTCCACCTCTCGTCTAATGGCATGACCAAATTTGTCTATTGCATTGTTTTCTTCATCTGAAGAATTTCTGTCAGACTCAATGAATAGTGCCGTTCTATTGCTGACACACTTCTTTCTAATGTTTAACATCATAATCTCTTCAATCTGCATCCCATTGTTGGTAATTCTATAGACACTTGGTTCAACAGTAGCATATAATATTTCATTAGTTCGATTATACTCTGTTATCATATGTTTCATTCTGGCCTCTGCCTCTATTCTGATCTGGTTTGGGATGCCTCTCCACGGTAACCACATGTGTGAAAAGTCAGTAGCCATATATCCATTTAATGTCTTGGACCAATCCCTACTTAGCAACATTCCATAATTTATGGGTATATCCACTACTTGAATGTCAATGATTTGGCTTACCCTAGGGTCTGAAGCTAATTGTACTTGAATGTTCATGAGTTCTCCTATCACGCTAACCTTGGTTTTATCTAATTGCGTGACAACCTTGGCAGATTTGGTGGGAGTCAGCCCGAGAGTTTTACATATTCCTAAGGGCATTACGTTGGCTGAAGCACCAGAATCTACCATGCAATTGTGTATATTCTTCCCACACAACCTAACAGTTAACAAGAAAGGTTGAGTATCCCTCTTATCCGCATGTATTACCACATTTGTATTGGAAGGCTGCTCAACTTTCTTACCTTTCTCCTTAGGTGGTGAATCACTATTAGGAATAGTTGTATCAGCAGACACCTTGTTTGTTATGGATGTATCCAGGGATTTTAAAAAAGCATTTCTGATCCCTGGGGTCTTCAATAATTCATTTAGAGGTATACTGACCTTAATTTTCTTTATTTCCTCTGATAAGTAATTCATTAATCTTGTTGTCTCTATTGCTTCTGTCTTACTTGTTTGATCCTTTTGCACTGTTGTTCCATTATTTGTGTGCTGACTAGCTTTAAGTATGGCAGGATTGTTGCTAGCATTCTAATCTGGGGGTGTATTGATGTTATTCGGAGGAGTGGAAGTGGTGAAAGGTCGTCCCGGCTTAGGGTTGTTCCTCAAATTGTAGGTGTGGCTTTTGTTTGTCTGTTGAAAGGCCTACACCTCTTCTGTTTCATTTAATATCTCATTTTCAGTTTCAAAAGGAAACTGAAAAGCATTTAACACAAAGGCTAATTCAGGATAAAGACTTTCACAACAGCATGGCTCATCCTCTAGCAATTCATCCTTTTTCTCTTCTGCAGTCGCAAAGGTAAACGTTTCTAAGACTAATGCTGTGTCATATTCTGAGGGTACTACCTCATTACCCTTGGGAATGAGAAATTCAGAGGTAGGAGGCTGTACATCTATGTTGAAAATACTAGCTGCCAAGTGGAACTGTGGATAGTCGTCCTCAGCATGGGCATTGGTATTGTGAAATCTGCACCAATTTTTGGGTGCTGTCCTGGCCATTTGTATGCTAGTCATTTGTTTTGTACCATGATTATCTGTATTCTCAAAAGGAGAAGCCAGAGTACCATTGTTGGGCCCAGTGTTCCATGTCTTGGGTGGCCTAGGTTGATTCTGATTTCTGTTATTATTGCCCCAGGTCCTATTATCTATCACTGGCCCCCTATTTTGCATTGGTTGCCCCTGACTGGGGCCTTGATGCTGATTGTAGTTTTGGTTCTGATTGTACTGCTGATTTTGATTGAGACTATAATTCTGATTTTGGCCTTGGTTGTGATTTTGATGTGGATTGTAGTTTTGGTTGCTTCTTCCATAGAGGTTCTCATTTCTTAGCTGTGTCACCTCGGTTGTTAATCTTTTCAAATGTGCAGTAATTTCTTTGATTTCTTCCCTATCCTCTTGTGCTTTTGCCACAGTTACATCCCTAGGAAGTTGGAAGAAAGGCTGACCATTATTTTGACTGTTATTGGAAGTACTAGCCGTGTAAGGAGTTATAGCTTGGATTGGAGTAGGATTATACACAGGTGTGTAAGAAGGAACCGGATTTACTAGTGGAGCGTGCTGCACAGGGACTCCATTCCATGGGTGTGCCTGATTCTACACCCCAAAATTTCCTCCATTGACAAATGGACTATAAGTTGTATGCCTCATTTCTTGGTTCACTGAGGCTACCTCTTTATAGGCTTTGGATATTGAATCTATGTCAGGTTTTCTTTTGACAAACATGGCGGTTAAAGGATCCAAGGCAGCATAGTACATAGCTAACAAGGGAGCATCATCTATGGTATAAGGGGCTACTAGCCTAGAATAGGCCTTTTGAAATCTGTCATTGAAATTGTCAATTAGCTCTCCCTCACCTCGTTTTATAGCAGCCAATTTATGATACAAAGCGCAAGGGTCAATGGGTCCTCTAAATCTTGACAGAAATGCTTCTTCCATAAGTGCCCAGGAAGAAATGTAACCATTGGGTAAGTTTACGTACCAGCTAGAGGCCTGCTCATTAAAGGTGTAAGGAAACAATCTACACACAACATCCTCGTGCTCTAACATAGCCCTAAAACATGCTTCCTTAAATATTCTAATATGATCTTCTGGGTCCTGATGCAACTGATATTTGGGACATATCTTTTCCAAATTTTTGGGCATCTCATGATAATCATTGAAGAGTATGGGAGAATTGACATCGAAATAAGCCATTACAGGTGTTTGAGCTTGATTTGAACTTGCAGGAATACCTGGATTGATTGGTGGATTAGGATTTACAGGAGGATTGAGACCTCTAGGAGTGCCTGAACCAAGATTTAAAGATCTGAACAGTGATCTGTCAGGACTCACAATACTACGGATGTTAAAAGGTGACCCAGGAGGTGTTCCAGATGAACTTCCTGTTTGCGATATCTTTGGATTCCAAATTAAAGGGTTTTTACTTCGCCTTGTATCAGGTAGTTGCACAAATATCTCTCCTGAACTAGATCTAGACCTAGTCACTCTATTACTGTCGTTAGCCAGTTTGAAATGAAACCTAACTCAGGAAGGCCCTCCTTCTAGCGCCAGAAAACTGTTGATGATTGTTTTGATGCAATCATAACAATAAGTTAAAATTCACATATAATGAACTGAAACTATACTTGAAAGATAAGAAGGAATCATTTGAGATTCAACTAATCCCAAGTCTACAATGGTTCGGTTGGTCAAGTTCAGTTGGTCAATGTGAAGCTGTAATGTTCAAGGGGCCTTACGTAGTTTAGGTTTGTTTGGTGGTTTACTGGACTAAGAATATGCAAAAAGAGCATGAGATATGTCAATACTTTTCATTCCTTTGCATAAAAGTGTTACTGTGCTGCAAGTTTTAGATGGTTTTCTTGAATTATTGCAGCTTTCTCCTTCATGCACTTATGAAAACTGTCTACTCTTAACTCTGTTATGCAAGCTTCTTCAAATTTGAGACAATTTCCTTCAGATTTCTACGTTTTAGCTAAATATTTCAGATGGGTTGGGAAAAGTTAGAAAGATCTAATCTATACCTCATTTAATCTATCGAAGGATCTAATTGTTTCTGTTATGCACTATGTAAATACCACAGTAATTTGATCAAATCCATAGTAAAAACCTTAAATGCAAGTTCTGAGCATTTTCACAAACATACATTTAAAATTGCAAGCTCTCAAAGAAAATATTTCAAAACACAAAGAAGAGCAGGAGAACACTCAGAAGATAGATGCAGAACTCCAGATTCTATTGTATTAGAAATGAATAGTCATACATGATTTACAATGTAGGAATGACTCTTAGTTTCATTGATCATACTACAGAGAACTTACAAGCTTTACAGATACAGTAAGGCAGCCAGACATTCCACGCGCACCTTGCTGCAGACAAACAGGTGACCTCCTTCTTCTACCTCTAAACTATGCCCAGAAAGACTCTACAATTCTGGCAAAATACTAAAATCCCTGTTGTAGCCCCTGTTGTAGAGTATTACAATGTAGAGAGGCACAATATAAAGATATTCTGATTGTCCTCACTACAGCAGAAACCTAACTGAACCCCTAGTTCAAACCCCTAGTTACAGCAATAAATACAGGTGAACCAGCTCTTCCAAAATATCTCTGAGCAGTGTCAAATCTGGGCAAAATATTGCCCCTTCTAAGAAGTTCTGGCAGCTCAGCAATAACTCTTGTTTGTCTGTTGCAATAATACTCTCAGCTGCAACCTTGTTCTTCACTTGAATGGCCTTGACTTCCTCGCACTTTATCTTTATCTTCCTGCTCATGAGATCAGATTTTCTTCCTCCATGAGGTCACTGTGATCAAGTTCCAGCTGCTTCCTCAACTGCAAGCCTGCAAGACAAGACAAGCAATAAGTATTACATTTATCACATAAACAGCAGGAAATTAAAATAATCATTTAAATCCAGGTGACTGTGCAAAATTGTGGAAATCGGATCCAAAATACTCTTAAAACGCGTTCAAAACGCATACAGACTGCTCAAAACCCATCAGGTCAACCATCACTGACCGAAAAAATGCTACGGGCACCAAAAAAAATGGTTTAAAACTCCACCGCTATGTACATTCCCGCCCATCGGCGTGACTATCGCCATCGGCGTGTCAAAAAAATCACTCAGCCGATGTTCGATGTTTGGTCGATGGCCCTATTATTTCGCTCACCCTCCATCGGCAAGAGTTATGCCGATATAGCCCTTAGCGGCTTGCATTACTTTCTTATCGGCGTGAGATTCGCCATCGGCGGACTCCAAATCTTTTCCGTCGATGGCCATACCTTGGCCGATGCTCTTTCATCGGCCTGACTCCTGCCGACGACCCCTTCGTTGATTACCATCGGCGAGAGATCGCCCATCGGCGACTCTCAATTTTCTTCTGCCGATGGTCTTACCTTGGCCGATACCTTTATCGGCGAGAGTGTTGCTGATATCGCCCCCGTTGTTCGCCATTGGCATGAGACTCTTACATCGGTGAAGGCAAAAAACACTTGGCCGACGTTGTAAGTTATGCCGATGACAATATCATCGGCGAGAGATACCCCCTCGGGGTGACAATTTCACATACTGCCGATAGAAAGACTTAAAACTTTCGTCTGCATGATATTTTGGAAATATGATGCTCCCCCTTCCAAATGTCCAGATGATGTTATCAGGATATCTGGGGCTTTTGTTAAACTGAGAACATGACGTCATCATCATATTCGCGAACCGGATCATGTTTTGGAAAATATCCTGCCGAAGGGAAATGTGATGATGATGTCGTCCTAATATTTGCTTCTTTGTTTATCAGATCGGGATGACATCATCAGGATATTTGCAAAAGGTCATATTTCTCGGCAGGAGGACATTATAAAATGTCGGGTGATATTCAGAATATGATGCTTGCGAAAAGCATAAGGCCATTTGACGGGTAAAACATACTATCACCCAAAATTGACGTTCGGATATTGGGACTGCATGATTTTTATCGGGTGATAGATCAAGATCATGATGATCTTGACAACATGACTGAGGATAAAAATATGATGACCCTCTTGCGAATATCAGGTTTGACCAAAACTTTGACTGTGCATAACTTCCACATATGGACGAATTTTCAAGTGATGTAAAAGGGAAACCTGCATGGAATTTCAAGCTCTTTCTAAATATGACGTCACAGAAACAAAATATGAATTTTGACAAACTGACCTCATGATGATGACCTACCTCATCCTGACCTTCATGATGATGATGCACCTGACTCATTTTTACCAAACCGCCAGAAAGCAGACAAACACAAGCAGAAGCAAAAAAGAAAAGCGACAGCAGGGGTCCCCATTTTGCTAAGGAGCAATAATGGGGCGTGTTGTGAACATCACAATAGTTAGTAAAACACATAACCCTTTTTTGATGTTTCAAAAATAATAATAATATGTATATCGATAGAGGGAATTATCAGCCATCTGGGATGTTTTAAAAGAAAAAAAAAGAACTAGTTCTAGTTACTGCATATGAAGTTTTAGAGAGGAGAAAAAGAGGGGTTGTAGCCCTTAGCCCCATAACATACCATCTTAAGAACATGGTTCCCTGTTGTGGATATCATTTATACAAAAGAAAAGAAAACAACAAAAAAATAATTAGCTCAGATCTACTCACTGTGTAACTAAATACCTTAAGCCAAAACCAAAAAAAATTTAAAAATAAATAATGGGTCTTTAGTAATAGAGAGGCGAGCCCTTCCCGTGAAGCCACGACCTCAATGACAAGGCCACAATGTTGTGGCTACACACGAACCAGTAGTGCCTATATAACCAAGAAAAGAATAAAAAGAAGAGTACTGTCAGTATTAGATACATTTTATAGTAGATAGAAACTTAGCATCAGGGTACAGTTAGTAAAGCAAATTTGGGATGTTTGCTATAAATAAACTTGTATTGTATAACTCTGTGTTAACTATGATAATTAGAGATCTGGAACTTCTTTTAATGCTTTCAGAAAACAAAAAAAACATCTTGATCTTCAGCGTGAGGAAGCCCTTAGCTTGGCCATGAGACGAGACTCATCAAAAATGATATGAATGTGGGAGAATGGCCACGGCTCCTTAGCCTAGATTAGGATACCCTGAAAAACCCATCAGAAATCTAAGTATAGTAAAGAGTGAAATACAGAAAAAAATTTAGGGGCAAGAGAAATTAAAGAAGAGGAAAAATATATATATATATATATATATATATATATATATATATATATATATATATATATATATATATATATATATATATATATATATATATATATATATATATATATATATATATATATATATATATATATAGTATCAAATATATACCTATAGGCCATGACCCTTTGCAAAGCTAGATGAGCTTAAAAAAAGGAATCCATCTTCATCCTGGGCGTAGCCGTCTTCCCTGGCCACTACCGATGTTGCTCTCTATTTTTCCTAAGAGAAAGAAAGAAGATAAATAACACTAAGTGATGCATTACTTCATGGCTAGGGTGAAATTAAGGTTGGGAGCTCCTCCTTTAGGGTTGAGAATCACACGCCACATTTTAAAAAGAAAAAAAAAATTATTATGTTTTGATCTACAACTCTTAATAGTTGGGAGGGAGCTTAATAGTTTATATATTAAACTAAACCCTTTTTTACCAATTATAGTGAAAAGGTAAGGTGGGGTTGGCAAGACCCACAATGTGTAGAATGAAGTATTTTCCTAAAGATGAGAGAATGATGGACCAGGTCTATGCATCAATGTTGTGTGTTAAATTGTATTAAGTTTCGCATAGGCAAGGCTACAAAATTATATAAATAAATTTTTATCCATGTAAAACCTTGAGGTCGCAAATTGTTGCTTCAAACGCAATCAAAGAACAATATCAAGTTTAAGATTTTATTAATAGATCCGAAAAATTATTGATTTTCATCTTACCATTGGAAATGAACACTTCTCATAGGTGTTTCTCCGAAAAATTATTGATTTTCGTCTTACCATTGGAAATGAACACTTCTCATAGGTGTTTCTCCTTAGGTAGATTCAACCAAAAGAGGTTTCAAAAATTAACCTAGTTTAACTATATTATCATCTACTGTGAGCTAGACTCATTTGAGGGTAGTTGATGGTTATTTCTTCTCTTTGGGTCCTTTTGTAAGACACTCATGTTATTTGTACTCACTTGATTTTCTCCATCCTTTTCACTCTATGTTGGTCCATTCACTCTGAGTTACTGTTGATGTAATCATTGCGTCTTATTATTAAGATAGAAATTAAGTTTTAGACAACCTCCTATGTTTCAATAATTAAGCCCATGAATATATATATATATATACAACTATAGTCTAGGAAACCCTACTTAATCATTATAAATAAATTGTTTTATGCTTCAAGTGAGAAATATGCAGCAAGTTGTTTTATTTTTATGACTTAAGAATTATTTTGTTTATTTAAGAGTGATTCCAATTACCTAAGAGATATTCCAATTACTTTGTGCAGCAAATTATTTTATTTACTTAAGAATTATTTCAATTACCTAAGAGTTATTTTATCTACTTAGAGTAATTTTCATTTTACAATGATTTTATTTATTTAAGAGTTGTTTTATCTAGTTAAGAGTTATTTATTTATTTTATTTATTTCAATTACCCTAGAGTTATTTTCCTACTTAAGAATAATTTCATTTTACTTTACAAGTGTTATTTCTTCTAATTAGTTTGGTGGATTGTAAGATTATTATGACTTAATGACTTTAGATGTATTTTTTTTTTTTTTTGAAATACATTATTATTATTATTAGAAATACATTTGATTAAAATTTCATGGCTTGCATTTTATACACATTTTAAAAGAAAATTAGGGTTTTATTGTAGTACTTTTAGTGTTCTGAGTTGTGGCATTACATATATACTATTCAATAACCAGCAGCACCCATTTTTTTTATAACTTTTTTCTTTAAAGAGGCATAAATATAACCACAAGTATATTATATACAATATTTTTTTTAAGAACTTATACATCAGAAAGTGCATTTCTTTTCTGAAATAAGTAACTGGACAACTTGGAAATGAACCCTTTATTTTCCTTAGGACATAAAATGGCAGAATACAAGTATTTGTTTGGAGCAATTTAATTTATGCAGAAATACATCTCCTTTTTAAAAAAAAAAACAACATTAAAGTAGGAAATACATTCTATTCTAGTTTTGTTTACTTTCAACAGCATCTAATGAAATGGGAACTTCAACACAATAGAAGACAACTTCAAATTTTTCTCTCCCTTTCATCTACGATAATTTTCTAGACAGCAATATAACAATTTTTGCATATTTTCTTTTCTGAAAGACTATTGACTGAAATATAATTAACTTCTTCCATATTTTTTTTCCAAACTTTACACACAAAACTGGAAGATAATCAACATTTAAATAGTTTGTAGACCTTGCTTGTAATGCACAATTTTTTTGACAGCCAAACTTCATAAATCAGGAAATGAACAACATTAAATAGATTAACAAAGTGTTGACATTTCTCTATTTATTCCAGCCACCTCTATGGCAGATGTCTTAGTAATCTTCCACCAGAAAAATGAAACACAATAAGGCCATAATGGCCATGGCTTCAACAGCCTTCACAAGAGACTAAAGGAACTCCAAATTGTACTCCTCTCTACTCCTTATTACATAAAGACACCTGCAATAAATCTCAATAGTAGAACAACATTCTAGCCACTACACAAAAAAAACTTTCCTCCCTACCATAGACCCGCAAGTGGGTCACCCCTGAGCTAGGGAGGTAGGGATTCACACAGGGTTTCATTCCACAACAAAAGCAATCACACTAACATGAAAACAGAACAACCCTATAGGTTTATCACATAACTTAGCTGATAAAAATGAGTTTGGTGAGGGTAGGGACTAGACCCCTCAACTTAAAAGGGCTTCCAAATGGTAAAAATCTCTACTCATGGCCTCAAGCCAAAATCATCAAACACACCCTCCTCCAAATCACAAGTACTCCATGGCACTCTTGCCATCCAATAAATCACAACCCATGGCCTCAAGCCAAAAACTCCATAACACTAACCTCCACAAATATCACCTAAAATCTCCATGGCACTCTTGCCATTCAATATTCTTCTCCACAAATAAAAGCCCTCAATGCAGAATTTATAACTATGGGAGATCCCCCAAGGATTGTTCCTTTCCCCTACCCATACAAGTTGAGCATTACCTCCATTGGAGGTGCTCTCACCTTAAACACCCATCCCAACATCACAATAGAAATAGCACACAAGCAAAATCTAACACATTTAACATCATATAAGCAAAGGTAAGAAAGGAAGTAAGGAGGCCTACCTTCAAGGCCCTAACAATGGAAGTAAGATTGATGAAGAGCTCCAAGCCTTCCCAAGCCTTCCTCTCTTCCAAAAATTTTCAACCTTCTCCTAACTCCAAAAATAGAGAGAAAACTAAAAAAATTGCAAGAACCATAAAATTGCAAGGAAAAGAGCTAGAAAAGAAGAACCAAAGGAAGAGGAACCCCCACTCCTCAACAAGAGGAGCTATTATAGGCCATCAACTTGGCCTTGAGGGATGAGAAGGTGACATTTGTCACCATCTCCTCCCTCCTCCAAAGCCACTTGTAAGAGTGAGAAGGTAAGAGGATGACAAATGTCCTCCTCTCACTCCACCTCCATCTCCACCTCATCCACTTGTGCTTCCACACAAGTGGGAGGGGGACAAATGGTGAGTTGGATTCCCACTCACACCTCAAGAAGACAAGGCTCTTGAGTGGTGCTCCCACTCACTTGGAAGTTTGGGATGACTCTTGGAGACCTCTTGAGTCTTCCTTGGGAATGATTCCCAAAACTTAGGGATGGGAGATGAGTCCTTCCCAAGGCAAGGCCCATCCCCCATCTTCCCTCTTTTCTAAATTCGTCACTTTTACTCAACCATGGTTTAGGGTGACCTAAGGTGAGTCAAAACTAGGGTTAGATAGTCTAAGTTGACCCTAGACTCATGGTTGACCACCTAGGGTAACTTTTGGGACCCTAGGGTTCATGAAGGGGTTAAAAATCCACATTTAAATGGCCTAAGAAAAATAATATAAATACCAAGTGGTACAAAGCAAATAGAATTATACAACACTTATTATTAATCAATTTTAAATAAAAAGGTTACTAAGGTCAAAATAAATTAAATTAAACCAAGCACAATAAATCCACACTCAAATTCAAACGTGATCCTTATCCCTCTTGGGAATGGATCGGCTTTACAGGGGACAACATAGTGTGAATCCTACCTCTGATTTCCCGTGGCTATAGAATGTAAAACCTGCACATCTTGATCAAGTGTCAGTTCTGTCATGAAATGTGATAGTCGAAGAAACTGGAATTAAATTCACATAATTGAATACAACAATAAACATCAATACATAAATCTAAATTAAACTGCATTATCCAATCACATGTCAATTAGACCACATCACATCAATAACTAGAGTCTCATCACAAAACATCATTAATTATATAACTTGCATGTCAAATCACAAAGATAGCATCACTGTGATCAAATCGAATCACATATGTCAATCAATGTCCTATCATAATTAGTGATAAAATCAAGTCTGCACAATGAAACATAGTCACTAGGGTCTGCTAATGTCATCTACCAAATAGCATAACGATCAAAATATGGAAGGTAAAATAATCAGAATCACACCCAATTTCACCACAGTTGAAACACTTCAAAGGCAGCTTACCTTTATACTTATCTAAACCATTTTTTAACTTTCTTACAAAGTTTGTCTCTTCTTTCTCATATACACTACTTGGATTAGATACTTCTTCCTTGTTTGTTTCTTTGAATGCAACTTCCCTTTTAGACGTATCTCTTCTTGCATTTCTCATCTCATAGGCAGTGAGGGTACCAAACAATTCATCCACTGTAAATTTATCCAGATCTGTCGCTTCTTCAATGTCTCAATACTTTCTTAACAACCATTGAATCTACTAGCTCTTCACCAAGGCCTCTGAGTGCATTCACAACATTATCTATTCAGAGTAGATAGTCAGCTATGTTCTCTTCTTTCATTTTCATATTTTCAACATTAACCTTGAAGGTCTTCAATTTTACTTTCTTTACCTTATCATATCGTTCATAGAGACTTTTGAGTTTACCCCATATGCCCTTAGCCATTTTGCACTATATTACTTTGACAAACTCTATGTTAGTTAGACCACATAGAATATCATTCTTAGCTTTATCATTGTTCTCACAAGCCTTCTTCTCAGTCAGATCTGTGAGAGGGTTTGTATGAATGATATAAATATTGAACACAAATCTCCAAACATCATACCCTAGAGAAGTAAGATAGGCTTCCATCCTTATACTCTAGAGGGTGTAGTTAGTTCCATTAAATAGAGGTACTCTATTAGAGGTAGATCCTTCCTAACTAGCCATGTGTTCTTATCCAAGATCTACCTTCAGCTATTAGGCTGCACCAAGGAATATAGCTCTGATACAAATAATTAGAACACACTAATATACTGAGAGGGGGGTGAATTAGTATATGCCACCTTTAAATCAATTCTAATGCATTAATCAGATTATGAAAGGAACTATGCGAACATAAACACATTTACACATCCACACAAGAGACCATACCACCATATTTTACATGGAAACCCAAGAGTGGAAAAACCATGGTGAGAAGAGTTGCTTGGGTCTACTTCCCAAATCCGAGATCACAAAAGGGAAATAATGAAATTATAGTACTTTTGTATGCTCCAACCCACAAGAATTTTGTAGAAAACCAAGATCGTGGAGTAGACAAAAAAGCACGTGATATTGCAAGGAATTGACCCAATTGTATTACCAGATGAGGTAAGTATAAATAGGCAATTGTGGGTATCTGAATCTCCATGAAAATAGGATATGACTCCGACACATGTAGATGTGGCAAGTAACCTCCCATAAACATAGTGTGAGGTGTCGATGCAATTTGACACCTCTCAAAAATGACCAACTACTTTGACATATTCAAAGTAACATGTTCTACAAACACCTAAGTATGATTAATACAAATGTGTATATGTCTAGGATTAAAGGTATACACCAACAGTCCCCCTTAAGCATAGCTTAGTTGAGTTTATTAAAAATGGGTCCCAGCTATAATCCTGGTCAGGTACCCATGTACAATGCAAAAGAAAAATGAGTCCCAACCATGAAGATTGATAAGGTACTCAAGTACAATGTAAAATCTCAAAAATGAAGAAAGATAGAAAACCTAGTGGGAAAATATTATCCTCCAAAAGAGAGAAGAAATAAAGGCATACAAAGCCCCTCCAAAAGATTGTCCCCATAGGAGATAAAATGATAGAAGGTCTATGAGACCCTCCATAATACATGTCCTACTGTACTGATGATGAATAGTCGATAAATGATGCAAATGTAGATCCAAGAACGTCGAACAATGTTTCTTCCCTTGGGAAGAAATGAAACAATCTAAAGACATAGGATATCTTCCCATGCGAGAAGATGTATGTATGATCTTGAATCATACTGAAGTTGATCCAAGGATGGTGGTGCCCATCTCAATGCCTTCAAAGAGTGCTCAGGTATCCCCATGTTGATTTTGAAGGATGCCATAATTAAATTAGGTCCATCCGCAATAGGTGAGGATGATGACAATCTAGAACCATGTGTAGGACAATGTACAACATGAATATCTGAAGTGGAAAATAGACATGCAGCTTCATCGAAACTCTCATCAAAGTGAAGACTGATGTCCTAAATGTGTGCTTCCATGTCAGCAATGTGAGACTCTACAAATAGACAAGTGATGCCAAGTAGAAATCTATCCCATTAAGCAATGTTAGGAAGACTGATAGCCTGTTGCAAAGAAGCATTGGAAGATTTTTTGAAGAAGCGACTCTAGAATCTAATGAAGCAATAGTAGGAGTGATTACTTCTTCTATGTCACTGGAACATTTTTTTCGTATCATGATTTAGGATGTGAGTTGCGATCAAACCAAGATCATGTAGGAATGAAGAAACATTCAAGTCTCCATATATCTCCCAAATTTTGATCCATAATGCATGTGGACAGTCAATACCCAAGCTGACATATAAAGCGGCATCTTGTATGTAAATTGATCAATCCAACAGTGTGATCATGATGATTAAACCACTAGGCCTTCTGAGATTGTTTACCAGGTTCAGGGACAAGTCCATACAGATGAGGTATGAGATTATGGATTTTAAGATGTTTTAGGATGCCTTCACACTAGGACTTATAGTTTCCCTTGTTTAGGTTGATTACAGAAGAGTGAGTTTCATATCCCATGATTAGAACAAGTTAACTCCTCTAGACAATAGAAATCAACACATTAGGCAACCCATATTAGTTAGATCCATAATTGAACTTTATGTAAAGTGGCACTTTATAAGTTGAGTGTGTTATTTTTCTTAATTTACCCCCTTAAAATGAACATGCTATAAAGTATTTCCTTGTGAAAAATTATCACACTAGACTATCCCCGTTGATTATGTATTTTCCCCACAAATTTGGCACTATATAGGAGTGCTTTAGGTCACCCAAAAAGAGCATAAACAAGCACTTGATAATTTTAGTGTGATTTTCTGCTAGTTGGATCAGCGGCAAAAGAATATGCACTTTTGCAAAACGAATCACTCAATTCCAAGTTGATTCGCAAAAGTTATTGAAGTTACAAGATTTATGCAATTACAAAAAAAAACCTTCTATGAGCAAAAAAAAATTCTCAGATTTTACAAACTTAATTTGCATACAAAATTTTGTTAGAGAAAAAATGAGAAAGAGGAGGAAAAATAAGCCCCCTTGGGCTATGCATGACTAGGTGATAAAACCCCATTTGATCAAGGGCTTAAGTTTTCAATTGGTGCCCTCTCCCCTACTTACATCACCCCCCTAGTTTCTTATGTTAGCATTTTTTGACATTTTGCACCATGAATAGTGCTTCTCTGTGCAAGATGAAAATTGGTGGTCGTCATTCCAAGTAGAGGCCTTCAAGGTCATTTGAAGAGGCACTTTGAAGGTGCCGTTGTGAGGGTCATATGAAGGGTGTGAGGTTCAGCATGTGAGGGTGTAATTATGGTGCCTGAGTTGCTGGTTGAAGCCTTCAACATAGCCCTGAGTGGTTGTTTGGAGGTGCAGGTTACGACACTAAAGACCAATGTGAGCGTCGTGTGGAGGTACAGGGAACGGTACCAAATACTAGGTGACAACCAACGTAAAGGTGCTAGAGGTAATCATGGCTCACCAAAATGGAATGTTGAGCCCTCAGTGGAAGCCATGACACCTCTATGCTCAACTTAGATGTCCACGCTAGTTTATTGGGAGCTAGCTTTTGTAAGCCAAGGAAATGATGAGGCTGTGGGTCAGCTTTTGTGCAAACCCCAGTGCCAAACAGGGGTAGAGCCTCTTTCCACAGATGCCAAGACTTCTATTCATAACAAATAAAAAGAATGCACAATCAAAAACAAACAATCCAAACAATAAACAATGCCTCATAGATTTTTCTTTGGCATGAATGGGGGCAATTTGCATAGTGAGGAAAGTTGGCTCGAAGCTATTCCATAAACCTTTGATACCATGTAGAAAACTAAGATCATGGAGTATACAAACAAACACACGAGATTGCAATGAATTGACCCAATTGTATCACCAAATGAGGCGAGTATAAATAGGCAATTGTGGGTACCTAAATCTCAATGAAAAGAGGATAGGACTCCTCTACATGGAGATGTGGTGAGTAACCTCCCACAAACATAGTGTGAGGTGTCGATGCAAGTTGACACCTCTCAAAAATGACCAACTACTTTGACATATTCAAAGTAACATGTGCTAAAAATGCCTAAGTATGATTAATATAAATGTGTATACACCTAGGAATAAAGGTATACGCCAACAAATTTTAACCTAAGAAGGATAACAATCCTTTTACATAAATAAAGGCTCCAACCTACCAGAGATTTCAATCTCCAAATTAAATTAAACATTAATCGAGCAATGAAGCT
This sequence comes from Cunninghamia lanceolata, assembly GCA_027924645.1. NCBI lineage: Eukaryota > Viridiplantae > Streptophyta > Pinopsida > Cupressales > Cupressaceae > Cunninghamia > Cunninghamia lanceolata. The sequence goes on along the minus strand of BSBN01000112.1, from coordinate 13,494,030 downwards.
CCCATTTTTCCTTTTGAGCACCAACCTAGAAAGAGGCTCCAACCTCTATTAACAAGCTCCTTGACCTATTGGAGGCTTTAACCCCCACACAAACTCAGCTCCAACCCAAGAAACTAAAACTGAATCAATTTTCAACACAATCAACACACACTGTACGAACACAAGATCATCATCAGTTCATGCCCTTTGCACACTTCAAATTTGCATAATTGTTAAAACTTGTTCGCTTTATGTTCATGTGTATTTCACAAATCTAGACAATTGAATATGTATTTAGATTCTTCACTTCAAATTCTCGTGTACATAAATACACACACACAAAATGCACAACAATCATATTTCATTTATATCAATCTATAGAAAATAGTCTTTAGGACAGCAATACTACATCAAATAAACATCCTCCAAGGTCAGAAATTATATTTTGAATTCTAATGTATACAGGGGAGGCCCATCCTAAAATTCCTCTTTAAATCTGGGCCTAATTCACACATACTTAGGTTGACCCAAAAAATAGGTTTAGACCAAAAACTGAAAAAAGCACACATTACAACAATGGCCCCAATATTTAAATTTTTGAGTTTCAATGCTGTTAATCTATTTCACCAAGTCAGCCTCAAACTGTATATTTAAATCTTTGATTTAAATATACTAAGTCTTCTCATCATTGTCTTTGTGAGATTTTCTTTAGCACAATTATCAAAAAAATAGGTGAGCCATGACAACCTTCAAACAACCTCTGTCAGCAAAAATACCTTTCTGCAATCTTTAAACTCTTCTCCTTTCTCTATTGGAAAAATTGCACTCTCACAAACCTTGGACTCTCTTCTCCAAAAGATGACTTTCATGAGCTTTCCTTCACAAGTCTTTGTCAACTAGTCAGTGAATCAACGAACTTCAAAACCTATGAACTAACCAATTATTTCTTCCTTAAGTTCATGAAATTAATATTTTACCTCCTTATCTTCATGCTTTCCTTTGTCGAAGAGTTAGCAAATTAGTTAAGTACGCAACTTACAAACCAATCAACTTTTCCTTTATTAAGTTCTTAAACTTGAAAATTTGTCGTCTTATCTTCACGCTCTCCTTTGTCAACGAATCGATAGATTGGTGAACTTTGAAACTTACAAACCAAACCTTTTCTAAAACTTTATCTTTTCTTCTTCATGCTTTGATCATCCAACTTTCCTATCAACAAACTTGCTACCGAAGAAACTTGAGTTCGCAAACCAAGCATTTTACCAGTCGAAAGCAGAAATCATTCATGCCTTAGAGTTTTCTTGTCAACTTTTCATTGGTCAACTAGATGTCAGGTAACCAAGCTGTTGGCAAACCTGCAAGTTTGTGAACCAAACAATTTTCTAGCTAAAGGTAGAAAACATTCCTTAGAAATTTTTATTTTCCTCTTACAACCATTTTCCCTTCAAAAACAACTTCTCTTTGACATCAGTGACAACACTTGCAACATGATAGAATAGAATATGGTGTGGTTTTTAATAGCCACTAGAGGTGGCTTCGGTACCAACTCCATCATAAATCTTTGCCTTCTTGCAATAAAATTCCCTATTACTTCCTTGGCGAGAAGCGAGTCAAACTAAAACCAACTTAAAACAATTATTACTTCTTTCAACTCAAGTGTGGAAAGAAGGAAGACACATTCAATGCAATATTTCACCATGTGATTAGGGAGCTATAAAAAATGTAGGCAATGTCCATCTTAATCGCCACAATTGCCAACACATCATCCTCCTTATTGACCTCTCAATAGGCATGGCTGATAGAGCATGCAAGAAAACATTCAAGTAAAGGCCAACAAAGATTAAGAATTTTATTTATCTTCTAATTCGGTGAAAAATGTTGTTAGAAATGAAGGTAAACAACTATCAATGAAAAATTGATTATGACTATAACTATGCAAAATGCCACAAATAAATAATGAACTAGAAGAGCAAACACATAACACAATATTTACGTGGAGAAAACCTTTTTGGGAAAAAAAATCCACACAAGAAGAGATACAAAAATCTGTATTAACTTCAATAAAGTTTACAATACAACACTATCAATACAACTCTCTACAACAACACAACTATAATACAATATCCTCATAAAAAGGTTGTCAAGAAAAACATAACACAACCTCTGTGACCTAATGATGAACAGTCCACCGTCAGATTCGTGACCTAATGATAAACAATCTAGATGTATTTAAGATATCTATGCTAGTAGATAATACTTTTAAAATAATTATATGATTAAATATGCATAAATTAATCTTTTCAAAATTTAGAAAAATAAAGTACATATTACTTATTTGAATATTCTATAGGCAATAGTACATATTATTTATTTAAAGATTCTATAGGGAATAAATAAAATAGTAAGTAGAATTTTATAACATAGTGAACATATATTTAAAACAATTGAAGTAAAATAAAATAATTTGGAAGTAAATTAAAATAGTTGAAAGAAAATAACTCAAATAAATTAAAATTTATGTGTATTTAGTAAATAAAATAATTCTAAATAAAATAAAATAACTCAAAATAATTCAATATTGAAATCTCACAAATTATTTTTATAGATAGATGTATTTAAGATATTTAAATATTAATATGTTGATGTATAAATGACTGTAAGTTAAGAGTTTTTGTTAACACGCGGGGGCCATTACATTTAACCTACTACCATTGTAGAATGCCTCTCCACTAAATTAATGCCTAGAATTAATTAATTAGGGTGCCCAAATCTAAGCATTTACAGTCACTAAAAGCACAACATATTACAAAAGTCACTAGCATACAACAATAAAAATAACTAGAGACAACCATTGTTGTAATCTATAACAACCACAAACAATGTTATGTAAATTGTTTTTATTGTTTCAAACTCAAAATACATTTTTCATCAAATTTGATCTTAAAAATTAAATCAAAAAATCTTACACAACTAATTCATTCATAAAATATTTATTACTTCTCTTGCATAAATTATTTATTTACCCTAAAATGTTGTAAAAGTCATTTTATTTTCTTTTCCAATATCAATCTATAAATCTTGGTACGACACGTTATAAGAAAAATTGTTTCTTACCTATAGCAAAAAAAATAATAACTATCACCCTTAACGAAACTATTTAAAATAAAAATGATCGTCTTTAATATATATAGACCGACAATTCACAAATAAAAATAGTAACTTTGAAAAGACAGAATAACTCCATTGTTATTATTGTTTCAGTCTCCAATCATATGTATTATGATTACGTTATTTATTATTTATTTACCCTAATTATTTATTTACCCTAACTAACGCGGCGCCGGATCTTCCATAAATTATTTATTTTACCCTAACTAAATTTTAGAGGGGAGGAGAACAGCTTAAATTGCAGTTAAAGGTACCGAAGGTTTGTCTCCTCATTCATTTCGACCATTTTTCATCGTGACGGAATTCAAACCCTGGACCTCCTCAAATACTCTTGGCTCTCTCAGGTTTTGGGAGGGCCGAAAATAGCTGGTTTTTCGTTAAATAGATATGGAATAGGATTTGAATTTGTTGTGACAATTGATTTGTTTTGATAGTGTTTTCGTTAACTGAATAAATCTAGTGTTTTGGGCTTGTGTTTTTGTCAACTGTGTAATTCTAGCGGTGGTTTGCTATTTGGGTTTCTCTATAGTTTTAATGATGCTTTTGTCTTTCTCATTCAGGTTGTGTATGATATTGGGAGCAATAATGAGGAAAACCATAGAGCTTGAACAGGGGTGGGGGTTCATGAAGAAAGGAATCAAGAAGTTCATTAAAATCCTGGAAGGGCTTCCTGAGCATCAATTCAATTCCTAGGAGTACGCAGAGCTTTATACGTATCCTTTACGATTTGTTTTTGATAGTTTGTGGGTCACTAATGACCGTGGAAACATTATGTCTTCAATACATCGCTATTGCTATTCTTAACTGGATATACAGAACAGTTTATAACATGTGTACACAGGAGTCTCCACACAATTATTCGCAGCAACTCTATAACAGATACAGGGAATCTTTTGAAGGGTATATCACTACGATAGTCAGTTATTTTCTAGAGCTCTGATGTTTTGTTTATAACTAGCGTGTGATCTATGTTCCATCACTTTTTAAGGTAGTAATTGTGCTAGTTTTGTGGCTTTGTGTAATTATACCTGGAGGGAAAATGATCATCTATTAGACCGGATCATAACAGTGATTTAATATACATTGTGATTAGTCTGCTTTGTGGGCGCACTTTGAATATGATTAGTTTGAGATGCGGGCCTTCAACATCCTTAGTAAATTCCTTTTGATTAATCTCCTTTTATGTCCAAAATATCAATTATTTCTCAACATGAAACGAATATTAATGGCTGCTAATATTCTAAAAAGTCTTCTTTGTTAACTCCAACTAAAGCCATTTATCTCCACGTATAGCTAAAGAAGTGGGAAAATGTACCTCTTAATTTTGTTTTCTTACATTTTAGAGTTACAATATTTATTCTTACACTTCAGAGTTTAATGTCGACTTTGGAGATGCTACTAAAGCTATTCATCTCCACAAATGGACGAAGAAGTGTGGGGAGTACGCGTTTTAAATTTTATTCTAACATTTTTACAGTTGATTTTCCCAAAGTTTTTGCTCACCTCATTCCAGTTGATGTAATACATTAATCTTAACAAACATATTTTCACAGACATTGGATGCTTTTAACTTTAGGAGTTGAGAAGTCTTGGAAAGTGCACCTCTTACACTAAATTTCTAGCATGCATCATATGTTACAGCTATCAAATCTCCTATGCGGATTAAAATATTTTCTAAATTCTATTTATATCTGAATTGTGTGACATCTTGGGTAGCACGTTATTACAGATCTTGTCTAGCTGAAATGCAGGTGCACACACTTGATGTAACTGTGGGCATAAAGATAATGGCCAAGAACTTCCAAAATGCTGTATTTTTGTGAAGGTGTAGCAAAAGTCCATATATTGGAAGGTTTTATTGTTTGTTTGACATTGAAGGTAATATAAACAGCACTTACACTATACTGCTACAATTATTAACGGCAAGAATAAATACTGAACTGAATATTAAATGAAATTTATATACTGCTCAACAGATGAGAAACCACCATAAACATAAACAAAGCACACTGTATTAATAATTCTCAAAATCTGAATTTGATGTTCATTACACACTCATAGTTAAAATAGTGAACAAAATACTGTATGTATGAAGTTAATGTAAAAATAGGCCCAAACTATATGACATAACAGTAATAATCAACAAGGAATAACAGAGCAAGAACATAACAGAAGTAAACAGAGTAGAACAAGGCAAAAATAGAGTTAGATAACTAAGAAAATTATATTTATCTAGATTGCATTGCATTCCATCCAAATGCTATGTTCAGAAGCTCTCTACAATCACACATATATAGTTATAGAGTCTTTGAAGCCTGGAAGTTTCTAACTTTCTAGATAACTCTAAAAACCCTGGAATATTATTTTCTAGAACAACTGGTAGCTTCTTCCTTTCTAGATAATTCGGAAATCTAGAATGTTCTTTTCTAGAACAACTTTATGGAAAACTCTAGATATATTTTGTCTTTTCCTAGAAAATCTTAATTATCCTTAACATCCCACCTTAAGATTGGCTATAATAATACAAAGAGAATACAAAGTAGGGGAACATTATACTACTATCCCCCCTTAATGTTCACCTTCTATCATACCAAGCATTCCTCTTAATTTTAAGAATTTGGCTTCAATCATACTCTTAGCGAATATATCAGCTATTTGTTCTTCACTTGGACAAAATTGAAGATTGACAATGGATGCTTGAACAAGATCCTGAATGTAGTGAACATCAATCTCAATATGCTTTGTTTTAGCATGGAAAATTGAATTGTTGGCAACCTGTATGGTACTTTGATTGTCACAATACATAGTGTTAGTAGAACTTTGTAGAAAACCAAGCTTAAATAGAAGATGCCGTATCAGAACTGCTTCCTTGCCTGCTTCTTTTGCTGCTCTATATTCTACTTCATATGAAGATAATGATGTAGTTGTTTGTTTTTTTCTACTCCATGTAATAGGGCTTGATCCAAGATGGAAAACATAACCACCAGTAGATTTCCTATCATCTATATCATCACCCCAATCTGAGTCAGGAAATCCAACCAAAGAAATTAAAGACTTATAGCCATAGTACATACCAAAGTGTATGGTTCCATGGATGTATCATAAAATGCTCTTAGTAGTCAACCAATGACTTTCTCTAGGTGCCTACATAAATCTAGATACTAGATTGATTGCAAAACAAATATCTAGTCTAGTATGAGTTAGATAAACTAAGCTACCAACAAGTTGTCTATATAAAGTGGCATCTACACTCTTGTAAGTACTTTCTTTAGTAAGCTTGACTCTAGATTGAAATGGGGTAGTTGTTGGCTTGCATTCAAGCATGTTAAATTTTTCTAAAAGGTCCAAAGCATATTTTGATTGTTTGATGAACAATCCATCATGTAATCTACAAACTTGTAATCCAAGAAAATAGTTTAGTTCACCCAAATCACTCATATGAATGCCCTTTTAAGATCTAATTTTAAATCATTGATTAGCCCAATATTTGGTCCAACAATGAGAAAATCATCTACATTAATTGCAACAAGAAGAATATCATCTGGAACTTTCTTCACATAAAGATTTGGATCTGACTTACATCTTTTAAATCCATGAATCTGAAAATACCTGTCAATCTTCTCATTTCATGCTCATGGCGCTTGTTTAAGACCATAAAGTGACCTCTTTAATCTACAAACAAGATTAGGATGTTGCTGGTCTACAAAATAGGTGGTTGATCCATATATATTTCTTCATATAAATCTCCATTTAAGAAAGTATTTTTAACATCTATTTGATGGCTATGGCAGCCAAGACTTGCAGCCAAAGAAAGAATAATTCTAACTATATTCATTTTAATGATAGGAGCAAATGTTTCTTTATAATCAACACCCTCTTTTTTATTGAACCCCTTAAGAACCAATCTAGCCTTGAATTTTTCTATAGCACCATCTAATTTAAATTTTGTTTTGTAAACCCATTTGCAAGCAATAACATTCTTACCTTTGGTGCAGGGCACAAGTTCCCAAGTTTTATTCTCTAACAATGCATTGTATTCCTCTTTCATGGCTTGCTCCTATTGTTTCTTCCCTCTAGCTTGCTCATATGAGATTGGGTCATTCACTTGTAATACTTTGGTCATGAGAGCATTACCATTCCTTCCTTGGATTTTTGAGCCTTGCCTATATATTTCTTCAACACTCCTTATCTTTTGTCTAGCTGAAAAGTCATCTTCTTCATCATCACTACCTGCAGCAAATGGCTTATTACAAACATTAGTTGTTTCATTTTCAATACTATTAGTAGGGTACACCTCATCTTCATTAATGTAGTCTCCATTTCTTTCTAAAATGTCAGAAAAATGAGAAGCATTTGTTGTAGAGTGAGAGGAAGTGGTTGTAAGTTGTGAATGGTCATCAAACTTTTCAATCTTTACTAACAAAGACCTTTTTTGTTATCAAATCATATAACCTGTAAGCCTTTGATTCTTCACTATAACCCAGAAACAAACACTTATGACTCTTTGGTTCTAACTTTTCCCTATTTTCATCAGGAATGTGTGCCCAAGAAATACACCCAAATACTGTAAAATACCCAATATGGGTCTTTCTACCACTCCATACTTCTTTAAGGGTGATATTTGTGAGGGCTTTGGAAGGGATTATATTCACAATATATGTAGCACAAGAAATAGCCAAACCCCAAAATTTATTATGCAAACTTTTAAAATGCAACATACAACGAGCCATTTCTAAAGGAGTTCTATACATTCATTCAGCCACCCCATTTTGTTGAGGAGTATAAGGAACTGTTCTTTACACCTTAATACCATAATTTTCACAAAATGACTCGAATGCATAACTACAATATTCACCCCCATTATTCGTCCTTAAGGATTTAATTCTTTTTCAACTAATGCCATAAAATTTTGAAAAACTTCAAATACTTCATTTTTCCTTTCAAGAAAATAAACCCATACTCTCCTACTGTAATCATCACTAAAAGTGAGAAGGTACCTGGCACCTGAAAGTGAAGGATAGTCTGGCTCACATAAATCACTATGAATGAGTTGTAGCGGATGACTAGCTCTCCATGCTTTACCCAAATCAAAAGGATCTTGATGATGTTTCCCTAACATACATCCTCCACAAACCCCTTCAAAAGCTGAAATTTTTGTTAATCCTCTAACCATATCCATTCTAACCATGTCTTGTAATTTTCTATAATTTATATGTCCAAGTCTAGCATGCCAAAGTTTTGACATATAATTATTCTGAGCAATAAAAGCATGAGAGAGTGTGTATTCATCATCAACAAACCCCACAAATTTAAATAGACTTTCTTCATGATCAACTCTACCAATAGCAATTATATTTATTGGGTCTTTTCTATCTCTAACAATAACTTGATCAACAGTGACAACAAACTCATATCTAGCTTGAGAAATTTTATATACTGAAATAAGATTTACCTCTTATCCTTCAACTAGTAAAACATTTTTTAAAGACCCGTTTGTTAAATTAACAGTCCCTGTTTCTAAAACTGGAAGTTTCATTTTATTACCAATAGTAATTTCTTGATCTAAATTTTTCTCTTCATAAAAATCAACAAACAAAGATCTATCTGCAATCATGTGAGATGATACCCCTAAATCTAAAATCCATTCTTTATTAGAATGTGAAGCAAAGTAACCCCCCTTAACACTAGATTTACTTTTAGGTCTAGCAATTACCTCCTCATTTTATTTCTCTTTCTTTTTTTGGGAGATGGCTACGAAGCTATGTCTATCAATCTTGCCATCCTTGAACCTATCTTGTTTGGGCTTGTATTGCGTCCTTTCATTGTCCCTAATCTTCAAACAAAATTTCTTTGTGTGATTCTCACCTCTACAATACATGCAAATAATGGGTTTTCTTCCAACTTGTTTTTCTAGACCATCATTTCTAGATAAATGGTTAGAACCATCATTATTTCAAAACTTATAATTTACTTTCTAATTCTTCTTTCCATCATATCTAGAAAATTTCCTCTTCGCTACATATGCATGATTCTTCTTAATATATCCTTTTTTAATAAGCTAAACTTCTTCATCTAAAATAGACTTACAAAATTGATCAAAACTTTGCTGGGGGTGTTGGGATTCCTTGATTCCTTAAATACCTTGTATGGCTGGGGAAGCTTACTTTCAACCATTGCATCAACTAAAAATCTTTTTTTGCATAGTTAACACCTATTTTCTTCATCTAGACATTTAAATAGGTAACTTCATTGAAATAATCAGTCATTTTTTCAAAATCAGATGGATCTAAGTTCACCAATTTTGCTTCTATACTAAACATGCTAGCAATATCTGCATCTTTATAATCTTTTTCTAAATTCTCCCATAGTTCTATTGGATTATCAATATCAACAAATCTTATATTGAGATTGGGGCTTAATGCTTTACCTATAATACCTCTAGCTTGCTCCAACTTGCATTTCCAGAACTCCTTTTCTTTTTCATTTTGGGGTCTCCAATTTTCTTATTCACTATCCTTCATAGAGCCTTTTTTCTCAAAGCATTCTTGACTGCAATCTTCCAATCCACAAAACCACTTCCATCAAATATTGGCAAAACTTCATTTTTAGAGCCCATGTTAGCCAAAAAAAATAGTCTTCAAACAAATATTACTCCAGCAATATAATAGCCCTACAAATAAATATCACTCCAACAATATATCAGCCCTACAAAAAAATCACTGTAGCAATATATTTCTAATTGAATCTAGCTCTGATACCATGTAAAAATAGGCCCAAACTATGTGACATAACATCAATAATCAACAAGGAATAATTGAGCAAGAACATAACAAAAATAAACAAAGAAAAACAAGGAAAAAATAGAGTTAGATAAATTAGAAAATTATATTTATCTAGTTTGCATTACATTCCATCCAAATGCTATGTCCAGCAGTTCTCTACAATCACATATATATAGTTACAGAGTCTTTGAAGCCTGGAAGCTTCTAACTTTCTAGATAACTCTAAAAACCATGGAACATTATTTCCTAGAATAGCTAGTAGCTTTTTCCTTTCTAGATAATTTGAAAACCTAGAATGTTCTTTTCTAGAATGACTTTATGGAAAACTCTAGATATATTTTGTCTTTACCTAGACAATATTAATTATCCTTAACAGTTAAAAGAAGTTCTAAATCTAAATATAAAACTCTTAACTATATTACGTATAAATGCAAATGTGCATTATTAAAACTAAAAAAATAGTCCTAAAATAAAAACTAAAACATGCAGTGGCACTGATTCATGCACTGCAGTAAAAGCAGTTTTAAAAATAAAAACAATCTAAATAAAACTAAAATATTATCTTCATGCAAATGTGGTCAAAGCCAAAAATCTCATGCAACTGTTGTTTTTTGTGCATGCACACTCCTTCAATCTCCCCTTGGATGATCAATGTGGATGATGCCCAACTGATCTGTCAAATTGACAAAATTAGCTGGGAGAAGAGCTTTACTAAAGGTATCAGCATTTTGTTTAGTTGTAGGACAAAACTACAATTCAACTTGTCCATCCTGTACCAAATCATGGATAAAATGATGCTAGATCTCTATGTGTTTTGATCAAGCATGAAACACTGGATTTTTGGTCATTGCAATGGTGCTACTATTATCACAAAAGAGAGTAGTTGGATGTTCTTGTATGAAGTGTAGATCCTCCAATATTTGTTTAATCCAAATTGCTTGACAACCTGCTACTGTAACAACAATATATTCTGCTTATGCTAAAGAAAGAGCCACAGTTGCATGCTTCATACTACTCCAAGATACAACTCTAGAACCAAAAGAGAAAATATAACCAGATGTTGATTCTCTATCATCCACTAAACTAGCCTAATCAGAATATATGTAACAAACTAATTCAAAGTTTTCATTATAAGAATAATGGACGCCAACATTGTGAGTTCCACTCATATGCCTTAATATTCTCTTTGTAGCATGCCAATGAAACTCATGTGGATCCTGCATGAATCAAGAGATGAAGTTCATAGCATACGTAATAACAAGTCTAGTTGCAGTAAGGTACATGAGGCTCCCAACCAAACTTCTATATAAAGTGGCATCTACTTTTGAACTTGCATCTTCCTTGGTTAATTTTTTACCAAGGGCTAAAGGAGTTGCAACTAATGTGCATAAAACCATTCTAAACTTTTTCAATAAAGGAGCAACTTACTTGGTTTGAGAAATAAAGATACCTTTTGGTTGTTGTTGCACTTCCACACCAAAAAAATAATGCACAAGTCCCAAATCTAACATTTCTAATTTCTATTTCATTGCTAATTGAAATTCCTCCAAAAGACTTTTATTGTTGCCTTTATAAATAAGATCATCAACATAAAGGAAAATAATAAGAATAAGAATTTCATTACCAACATGTTTGACATACAAGGTTGGCTTTGAGTGGCTTCTGTTGAATCCCTTCTTCATGAAATAACTATCAATCCTTGCATACCAAGCACGAGGGGCTTTCTCGAACCCATAAAGAGCTTTCTTCAGCTTGTGAACCAACAATTCTTTGCCTTGAAGTTCATAGCACATAGGTTGTTCCACATAGACTTGATCATCTATATAACCATTAGGGAAGGTTGATTTTACATCCATTTGATAAACAGACCACTTATTTTGTGCAGCAATTGCCAATATAATTTGTAACTAGAGTGAAGGTTTTTGAATAATCTACTCCAAGTGTTTTTGCAAATCCCATGGCAAATAATCATGCCTTGTGTCATTTAATAGAACCATATCAGCATGATATTGTACCTTATAAATCCATTTGACACCAATCACATGTTTATTTCTTGGAAGTTGCACTAATTCCTATGTATTATTTTTATCTATTTCTTTCATCTCTTCATTCATAGCATCAATCCATGCTTTCTCTTTTACTGCTTCTTCATACACAGAGGGATCAACTTGAATTTGACCAAGAAAAGAAAAATTAACAAATGAATTTATATTTGTAGTCCTCTGATAAATTTTATTTAAACTTTGTACCTTTTTTGAAGAGCTTGGACTTGATACTGGATTAGAACTATCACCTAAATTTGAGCTATTAGTAGAACTTGGTGAGCTTGAGTTTGGAGAACTCAAACTTGAGCTACTATTAGAGTTTGAACTTCCACTTGAGCTTGTGGGGGAGAGGAGGAACATTGTCATCTTCTATGTTCATAATTATAGGTGTTTATTGTTGTACACCCTTTTACCACTGGCATACTCACCCTTCATCTAAAACCACAAACTGACTCATAATCCATTGCTTTGTGTCAAGATTATAAAATCTATAACCTTTAGTCGCATCAGAATATCCCACAAAGATACAAAGTTTGGATTTTACATCCAACTTCTTCCACTTTTGAACTAGAATATGAACATATGCTAGATAGTCAAATACATAGATGTGAGCCACAAAAGTCTTGTGACCACTCCAAACTTCCTTTGGAGTGATGTTTTGAACTACTTTGTGGGGATTTGATTCAAGATGTATACTATTTTTGCCACTACTTCTCCCCAATAACAATTAAGTTGTTTTTTTGAATTTAACATACTTCATGCCATTTCCATAATGGCATAGTTCTTTCTTTCTACAATACCATTTTGTTGGGGCATATAAGTTATAGTAAGATATCTCTTGATGCCATAATTGTTACAAAAATCAGAAAACTATTTGGAAGTGAATTCTCCCCATCCATCTATTCTGAATATTTTGAGATAATACCAACTTGGGTTCCCAACCATAGCCATAAATTTCTTGAAACATGCAAAGGATTCATATTTCTTCTTAAGAAAATAGATCCATGTGTTGCGAGAAAAATCATGAATAAAAGTAAAGAATAAAGATTCTTAGGCAAAGATGAATCTTGCATATCACCACAAATTTTAGCATGCACAAGCTCAAGAGGAGCTTTTGACCTCCATGATTTGTTCACCAGAAAACTATTTCAATGTTGCTTGCCAAGTGCACACCCTGAATAAACTTCTTTTGCCTAAATTGTTGAAAGTCCTCTCACCATATTCTTTTTGTGAACCAAACTCAAACTTGAAAACTCAAATGTCCATAATGCTTATTCCATAAACATGAATCATCTGTGGTTGCTTTGAGGGTATGCACATTAGAAGAAAGCAATGTGAGAGTAAATAACATATTCTTTGTCATAGAAGCCTTTGCTACAAGATGATAATTAGCTGATTTGTCAAATATTTTGCAGTAGTATCTTCAAACACAACTTTGTATTTTTTGTCTTCAAGCTGCTCAATACTTAAAGGATTATGTTGTAACTTTGGCATAGGCAAAGTATCATGAATATAGGTAGTTTCTTCTTGTTTAGTTTTTACAACAAGGGTACCTTTTCCTATCACATCAACCTCTTTACCATCACCAAATTTTACTTGACTACTTATAGATTCATCTAATTTGACAAAGAGATCATATTCACCTATCATATGATTTGACGAGCCACTATCTAGGAACCACACATCTTTTTTATTCTCCTTTACCAAGTCACTTGTGAAGAAAGTGGAGTATTTTGCATCTTCAAAGGACTCTTCATTATAGTTGGCTCTTGAATTATTCAAGTTAGATTTCTTCTTTCTACACTCAAATTCATATTGTCCATATTGTTCACAATATCTACATTAGATGCTTCTCCAATCCATAGAACTTCTTCCTCTTCCTCTTCCTCTACCACATTCTCTACTATTAGAAGGTTCCCTTTGAGACTTATTTGATGAAGAAAAATGAGTTGTATATTATTCTTCAACTCTTACTGTAGACTAGAAAGCTTGTACCAAACTCTTTGTAGAATGTTGCATACATTCCTCATGAGACTGTAAAGAACCAAGCAACTCTGCTACTTTGAAAGTGATTAGATCTTTGCTTTCTTCAATGGCTATCACCACTGGATCAACTTTTGGAAGAAGAGATCTCAAGATCTTCTTTACAATTTATTGTTCTATTACTTCTTCTTCTTGAGTCTTAAGCTGGTTCGCAACACCTTGAGTCCTAATAATAAAATCTTGAATGGACTCAATTTATTTCATCCTTAAATTTTCAAAATCTCTTCTAAAAGTTTTGAGTCTTACTAATCTCACTTTGTCAGATCCTTGGTATACAATTTGTAATGCTTGCCATGCATCCTTTGATTTTTTTATACCATCTATACAGGGGAAGATTGAAATATCTAATGCAGATTGAATGGTGAAGAGAGCTTGATTGTCCTTCTTTCTATCTTCTTTCAACTGAGTTTGTTGGTTTTTTATCAAAGCATTTAAAGCATTATGATCTGCAGGTTCACTGTATCCTACTTCTACTAATTCCCAGAGATCTTGGGATAATAGTAGGGTCTTGATTTTGATAGTCTAGTATTCATAGTTGTCTCTTGTAAACAACAAAAGTTGTAAAAGGAAGCTACTTGTATTACCCATTGGAGATAACTCATACACTGAAACTTGTCCCCTGCAAAATATGTTTTTTTCAACCTACTCTAATACCAATTGAAGGTAATATAAACAACACTTACACTATACTATTAGGATTATTAATGGAAAGAATAAATACTGAGCTAAATATTAAATGAAAATTATATACTGATCAATAGATGAGCGATCACCATAAGCATAAACAAAGGACACTGTATTAATAATTCTCAAAATATGAATCTGTTGTTCATTACACACTCACAGTTAAAACAACAAACATAATACTATATGTATAGAGTTTTTCAGCAGACTATTTAAAGTTAAAAAGCAGTTTTTAATCTAAAAATAAAACTATTAACTATATTGCGTATACATGTACCCATGCATTATTAAAACTAAAAAAAAAGCCCTAAAATAAAAACTAAAACATGCAGTGGACTGTTCATTCACTGTGGTAAAAGTAGTTTTAAAAATATGCATGCAGTCAAAGCCAATAATCTCTTGCAATTGTTATTCGTTGAGCATGTACACTCCTTCAAACATGCTCATGTTGGAAAATGAAAGTTGCATCTGTCATGTAACTGTACATCTTCCTTACGCATAATTTTTATTGTCGGTCTTTATTGCATAGCATTTCTTAGAGTTTTACGACTATGCTTCTATACATATAAGATGCATTGTCATAAATTGGACATCGTTTCACATCCTTGCTCCAATAACTGCTTGCTATTCTAGTCATTCATATATAGCTCCGTGTCATTGTATAATACTCTAATGTATACTATACCTAAGCAATACTAATATCTTCACATTTTATGAGCTAATTTATACTCTATATTCTGCATGCTTTTTCATAAATATTGTTTGTTGTCTACTTAAATTTTTAGTGGTTGTACATAGTAATCACTATTTATTATGTTTGTTCAATCTGCATATTAACACAAACCATTATTTCCCTATACCCTTCCTCTTACATGGTGGTTTATGTAGTTGTGGGATTCGTGTTATGTGCATATCTCCCTCACTTGCGGAATTAAAATCCTTAGGGTAAAGAAATCAACATCCAAAGGTTTATTATACCATTTTTCATGCTTAGTCAAAGGATTACAACATGTAACAAAGCTTCCCTATACAAGTTATTCTACGACTATGTTACCAGTAATGAGAAATACAACAGAAGCAACAGCATGATGGAAAATATGGTTGGATGAGGTTGTACATATGAAATGGTTTTCTATACGTATTTATATGTTTCACAATTTTCTAAATTTTAACAATTATATATATTAAATCTAATATGAACACATAAAAGGATAAATTATTGTTGAGTGCAAAAACTCTACACCAAAAGGAATGAGACTTGGTTAAGGAAAACAATCGACACCATAAGGAATGACACCAAATTTGAGCCAGATGAATTTCACATAATGTATACCCCTCAATCCTTGACCCTTAAGCTAAAGAAGGGATGAGTGTTAGTGATTTTATTACATCTCTTTGTGGGCACGCAATATCAAACCCAAAGAAAATACACAAGAGTAAATAGAAACCTTTGTAACAACATTATGCTTTGTAGTTTGAGTGTGTACTTTGTTGGATAGAGACAGAAAACTAAAACAGGTGCACAATAGAGAATTTCTACAACAAAAAATAATTATCTATTGTTTTTGCTTGTTGCATCAAATGATTACATATCACCTCAAGATATAGAGGTTCTAAAATTATAATGAATCTTTTAGAATTTATCATGCAAATTACAAAACTCTAACTCTAATAATAACTAATATGCAAAACTATTTTATTCTCCTTCTAGAAACAAAGCTGATACTTCTATTTTTATGTTGGAAGAAATTATTATTTTATTCCAACACCCCCCTTAATTTCTACCACTAACTGCTTCAGCATTCACAATCCCTAAATTCTATCTTAGACGCTCAAAATTCTCCTTTGCTAATGCCTTAGTAAATATATCTACTAATTGTTCTTCAGATATGCAAAACTACAAATGAATTTTTCCATTGTTCACTAACTCTCTAATGAAATGATAACTTGTATCAATGTGCTTGCTCCTCTTATGAAAAACATGATTTTTTGACAATGCAATTGTTGATTTGTTGTCACAAAAAATAAGTGTTATCTCTTCCTGTGTTTGTAATATTTCTATCAATACTCTCCTCATCCAAATTACTTGACATGTTGTTGATGTGGCTACTACATACTCTCCTTCAGCTGATGAAAGTGTCATTATGGGTTGTTTCTTTGATGCCCATGAGAACACACCTGTTCCAAAATAAAAAAGCATATCCATAAGTACTCTTCATATCATTAATACTACCTACAAAATCATTGTCAGTATAACCAATCAAACCAAAATCATTAGTTGTGGAATATAAAATTCCATATCTTATTGTTCTTGCGACATATCTCAATATTATTTTTCCAACTTGCCAATGTGATTCTTTGGGTGACTCATGAATCTTGAGATTAGGCTAACCCCATACATTGTATCTGGTCTTGCTGCTATAAGATACATCAAACTTCCAATTAATCTTTTGAACAATGTAGAATCAACATTAGGTCCTTATCTTCTTTGCTAATTTTAGTCCCTATAGAAACTAGTGTAGGTGTTGAATTACAATTCAACATCTTAAACCTCCTTAACACATCCTTTGTATATTTAGTTTGAAAAATAAAAATTCCCTTATCTGGTTGAACATTCATTAATCCAAAATATGTCATCTCAAATTATTTCTTTATTTTTTTATTTAAATGAGTCTATAGACAAATTTCCAGTGAAAATCAAATCATCAACATATAAACACACAATCAAGATCTAACCTTCTTTGTTGATTTTTGTGTATAATGTTGGCTCAATACTACTTCTACTGAATCCATTGTTTGTCATGTATGAATTAATCCTACTATACCATGCTCTTGGTACTTGTTTGAAACCATAGAGAGCCTTCTTCAATCTATAGGCTTTGTCTTCATGTCTATCCACTCTATAACCTGGTGGTTGTTTCATATATACTTCTTCTAGAAAACTATTCAAGAAAGATGATTGCACATCCATTTGAAAAACTTTCCAATTATTTTGTGCAGCTATTGTTAAAACCATTCTAATATTATCATCTCTAGCAATTGGAAAAAATGTTTCATTATAATCAATTCCATGTTGTTGTGCAAAACCTTTTTCTACTAACCTTGCCTTGTGCTTTTCAATTTTACCTTCTGCATTAAATTTAGTCTTATAAACCCATTTGACTCTTATGCAATTAGCTTGCATGTTTGATTTCTCTCAATAGAATCCATCTCTTCATCCATAGATTTTATCCAATGTTCCTCCTTAGTTGCTTCTTCAAAATACATAGGATCATGAGAGAGAAGAAAAATTTCAACACAAATCTAAATTTTCTTCTCCTTAATCATAAACTTTTTTCAAACTTCTCATTTTCTTACCTTTATACTTTGACCTTAGTTAGACAAGTGTAGGATTTTATTCATCACTTACTTGTCAATTGGAAGTAGAATAACTTGATGATTCACCTTGTACAAAATTTCTTGGTATTCTTGTTGGAGTTCTTACTTTTTCTTGAGGGTCTAATTGATCACCATGCATATTTTGTTCTTCAAGTTCTTCTTCATTTTGGGGTATTGGTGCTCCAATTGTAATTGTTATATCAATGCTTCCATCCCATGCTTCTTCTTCCTTAAATTCTACATCTTTGCTAATAATCACTTCTTTTGTAATTGGATTATACAATTTATAAGATTTTGATTCTTTACTATACCTAATAAAAAGTGCATTTCTCACCTCTATCATCAAGTTTTTTTCTCATTTTTGAAGGCACAATAGAATATACAATACAGCCTAAAATTCTGAAATGATACACTATGTTTCTTACCACTCCAAGCTTTGTGTGGAATTCGGTCCTTGACACTCTTTGTTGGGCTTCTATTTAGAATATATACTACACATGTTAGTGCTTCTGCCCAATATTCATTTGGTATATGTGTGGCCTTCAACGTGCTTCTATCTATCTCCATGATTGTTCTATTCTTTCTTTCTACTACATTATTCTTTTGTGGTGTGTACCTTGTAGTAAATTACCTTTTAATGCCATTATATCTGAAAAATATAGAAATTCATTAGACATATATTCAACTCCTCTATTCTGATCTAAGTACCTTGATATAATGGCCAATTTTCTTTTCAACCATAGCTTTGAAATCTTTGAATTTTCTAGAGGTTTCATAATTCTCCATGAGAAAATATATCCATGTCTTCTTGCTAAAATCATCAATGAATGTTAGAAAATAAGTACTATCTCCAAATGATGGATAATTAGTCAAGATAACTCCAAGGTTCCTTTTCTTATGATTTGTAGTGGATAATTCAATGACTTGATGTGATTTTACTGATGAACACAAAGAGACTTACACAATTGTTCTAACAACTTAATTTGTTTCACTTACTAAAAGTGGACACTTCGAATATCTAATCACTACAATCCTTTAGCATATGATATGGCAATGAGGTTCTTCAATTCTAATTCCTAATGATGATGAGTAAAAAAGTGTAAAAGGTAAAGGATTAGGAAACTACTCTAATCCTAGATGCAAGAGATGATTATCGACCAGGTGGAATCAACCAACTTTGTTTCACCAAGTTGAAACAACTACACAAGGTTGATGCAAGATTCTAAGGGTGATATAAGATATTCAAATCACCTATGTTCATGAAAATTCAACAAACATAAATTATCAAAGTTAAGCTCACTTCATTTAGACTAACCATACACTGCAACTTGAAAGCCACAAATCACAAATGGTTTGAACATATGGATTCCACCAAGAAACAATAATAAAATCTTCCACCAACTAACATAACACTTAAAAGAAAACTTAATCTAGTTTAACATTCACTTGAAGAAATCAAAAACCATGCAACACTTAGAAAGATATAGAGAATCACCAAACAATGAGTCTTATATTATTTCAAAAGAGCTCTTGCAACAATTTTTAGAGTCTTCAACCTTACAAATGAGAGCAAAAGGAGCCCTTATATAGACATCAAGAATACATGAATGGCCAAGATCAATTGGCAAAGTGAGTGGACCAAATTATGCCACCTAAGTAGGTGGTTACAACAAACTTCTATTTTTAGCATATGAAAGAGGGAACAAAGGCACATTTCCCAAGGAGATAAGGATGACACATCAATAACCTATGAGGAATCTCCATGTGAATAACCATCACTAATGTTATGGAATTCAATGAATTTGGACAATACTTGTTTGATATCATCAAAAGGTACACTTGGTATATTCCTAGTGGTCCCTTCGACTTCAAGCACATCAGTTGTGTAAAGGCCAAGTGTCTTCTCCCAATCAGTCATTCTAGCCTTGTTGGCACCAAGGTGGATAGAAAGTGAAAATATGTTATCAAGCTTATCATCAAAAACATCATCTTCTTGAAAGTAGAAGGCTTGGATTTGTTCTTTCATACTATCAATAGTCATCTCTCCAAAGGGATTGCATATCTTCATCAAGGATGCATGTATCCCATCTTGGATTCTTTGGATCACACTTCTTACTCTTGACATATCTATTTCCACTCTATCAAGTAGCTGCCCTTTATTGTGAAAGCAATAGTACCAGGAAGAGAAATCATATGTTATACCTTCTTCAATTTCCTCAGCATGTATCAACTCATCAACTGAAGTTTCCATCAAACTCTTCAAATGTGGCATATATTGTTCTTTGATGGCCATAAACTCAGCACAGGATGTCAACAACACAAGCACTCTTTTCTTGAGATCAGTAACCTTATTATACACTTGTATAATGTCTTCAAGATGTCCATATGTTGCTTCCCTTAACCTCCTCATCCAATCCTTCAACCTATGAGATGAAAACCTCAACCCCTCAAGATGTACAACTGTTTCTGGAGGAAGAATGGGTGGAGGTGTAGAAACTCTTTCCTGCTGATGGATAGGATGAACTAGGTGTTGAATATACTGTTCCAATGCCTAACACCTTTGGTCAGCCTTAATCCTTCCTTTTGTTTCCTGTCTTATGATTGCTCGAGCATTATCAATTGAATCCTGAAGTTCTTCTACTTGTGCCCCAGTCAACGAACCCAAATCAATTGTGTTGATATCATAATCTTCAGGTACAATATTTTCTATATTCTTCTTGATTCTTGGAATAGCCACATGTACCCTCCTTACACCAACTTCATCTTTTGTTATCTTTGAAAGAGTAGTTGCTTTCTTCTTCAATTTTTTAGTAGACATGTCTAGAAGCAACTCTTCAACTAGAATGGGATGATATTTTTCCACTTCACAGCAATCTTTAATCCTATCTTGTAACCACTGGCAATGATGAAAAATCCTCGGGCTATTGTACTTGCCTTCCTTACATGGGTAATGACTCTTCTTCAGCTTCATCTTTGTCTTGAGTGTTAGCCTCGTCAATGATTTTAGTATCACATGGACTTGAGGGCACCTCTTCAAATGGAGTATCCGGGACTGCATCTTCAACAACATGTACAACTATATCCTGATTCATTATAGTATCTCTTGGTTGCCTAGATGAAGTAGTTTTGATGCTTACCCTCTTCTTCTTCTTACTTGATTCTCCTTGTGCAGATTCAAGTTGTTTTCTTTTCTTTGCTTAGCTTGAATCCCTTTCATTATCCTTGCTTGATGAATCTCTACTAGGTGCACTATGCTGTACTTGTTCAAATTCTCACATCTTAGTGTAAGTAAGCTTCTTTCCTTCATCTATCAGTGCTTGTACTTGCTATTTTGCATGCTCCTTAGTGATAGCAATGATAGGTTCTATCAACTCTTCATCATATACTCTCTCTCTATCAGTCCAATCAATGTCATATGGTAGGTTCCGTATCTTATTATATTCATCATTTGAAAGAGTTTTATCATCATCTAGCTGATCAGGAATCCTCAATACTTTTGTAGCTCTTACTAAATCCCATCTTAACCTTGAACATTTTTACATCCTTACATCATCATCATCAATAGCATTTGCCCAATGATTTTCAAGTTGCTCTATATGCTAATAGGTGGGATATGATTTCTTAATAGCTCCATGTGGGTCAAAGTTCTCCCTCCTTGAATCATGAAGATGTAGATGATATACTTGAAGCTCAATCTCATAATGTTCAGCTGCTTGAAGTGACAGACATAAATAATATCTCCCAAGCTTGAGAGGGAATTAAACCCTAGCCTTCTTTCTTGTCCTTTGCATCTTCTGGAACTCCAACAACTAACTTGATACTTCCAATAGTACCATCCTATTAGTAGGATAACTTGGCAATCTATATGGAAAGGATGTGAAGCCGTGAATTCTAATATATGTGAACTTATCATATTGAATATAATATCTTCCATATTGTTCTATGAAGTTCCTAGCAGCACCTGTCAACTTCCTATGCAACTCTCCTCACAACTTTCTCACCATATACATGGCAAATGCATCAATAAATCTCTTATAATGATTGATTTTCTTCAAATGGAGTTGTGTATAGCATTGATGTGATAGGATTTAGCCAGATTTTATGCCTACTTCTCCTTTGGATGTCAATCCCTTGTATACCACATTCCTCGCCAGTATGTAGACAAGATAGGAAGTCATGAAGAAGGACTTTGACTCATCAAAATTTTTAAATTGCTCATCAAGGCAATGACTTATAAGGCCAACTCAATCAATCATCTTATTCTTTGTAAAAACATGATCAAAGTATGTATACATCTATCCTTCAAAAGTACATGATTGAGGCCTACCTGTTACTCTATTCAAGAACATGATGAAGTAACTTATCTCCTTCTTGAAATCTACCTTGTGGAACTTCAGATCTTCAGAGTTGTATATCTTGATTGAAGGATCTATCATCCACTTCTTCCTTACTTCTTGTATGTGTTTCTTGGAATTGCCCTCAAAGGTATGTTGTGCAGTTGTAGGACAAATGAACACTATCTTCTGGTTTGGGATGTTGAAGACCTCCTGAATAGCTTCTCTTTGCAAGTAGGCTAGGACAGTCCCATCTTTAGCCACAATTTGCCTTCTTTCTTTATCATAATTTTGAATGTATTCTAACACCAATTCAGTACTAGGTAGGGTAGGTGGGAAACATGCTGCTTGTATGATTCCACTCTTTGTAATGGCCTTGATATCTTCATTCCTTATAATGGCGAGCAAGAAATCCTTCATTTCTTCTTAGTTGACGTGTCCCATGTTGGTGTCTCCCACATTCTTCTAATGAGTCTCGAGATTGGAGTCAGGTATGGTTGACTTGGCATCCATCTTGATCATCACTTGATGCTCCTTCGCAGTCATGCCCATTTACCTACAAGATGACACCTCTATGAGTGACTTCAAATGGTAAAATTTACCTTCACAAGCCTGATTTTTGGATGCTAAACTATGAAAATTTGAAAATTAAGAAAGTAACAAGGCAATTTTATAAGTTAAATGCAGCTAAAACATACCTTTTCACAATTTTCAAACTGAAATAATGTAAATTTTTGTAAAAAATCATGAAATATCAACCCAAAATGATAAAAAAACCAAACTTAAAGTGCATATATACTATGAAAAATGCTGCTCCTCCTTCCAACAATCACTCCAAGAAGTGAATTACAAATGAATTATGACAAAATAAAGTGGGCACCTTGGTTTATATAGGCAATTCACCTCATTTAATGGGCAGGTTGGCCAGGTAGGAGTCGGCCACCATAAGGATTTAATGTATTTTGAAATTTTCAAACAAACTTCTTATATAGGTGCCAAAATGGGTGATAAAGGCATGAATATGCCCTTAGCTTCTTGAGTATCTTCTAGGCACCTATCATCCTTCTTGTTAAATGAGATTTTAATGCCTTCACCCTAGGCACCCTTGGTGAACTCCTCAATGTATGAAATGCACCTACTTCCCTTCAACATGTTCTTAGATGATCTCATCACTTTCTTCCAAGGCACTCACTAAGGTTGTTCAACTACAAATTGGTGCCTAACTCTTTTAAACTTGCACTGAGCATTCATGATGATTATGAGTCAGGGCACAAACGTGAGGTTGTTTTGACAATCAATGCCATTCTAGGTGCAAAATGATGGTTGTACTGATGGAAATATGTGCCTAGAACATGTAGGATGTTTCTTGGCTTTTTAAGGTGTAATTTTGTGTGTTTAGGACTCTGTAATTGCTAGGCACACTTTGAAGGTCATGTGGATGTGAATTGACACATCGATGCTAATGGGTGTTCTAGAGGACTTCGACTTCAAAGTGACACCTAATTTGATGACTTCTAGTCCTCCTTTTGCAAGGCACCTATTCATGATGTTCTGAATGTGAAATGGCACCTTGAACTATTAACTCGTTGCTTGACATTCAATAGCTTCAACTTCATGCATGAATGTTTAGGAAACTCTCATACATCTCTGGCACTCAAACTCATAGATGCTCCTGAGGTTTAAAACAGTAAGAAATGGCACCCAATCTTAAAGGGATGTTCACTTCAACCTAAGGCGCTAATGCAAGATTATACTAATGGAAACTAATACCTTGACCTATGAAGTCAAATTTTATGTACTTATTCCATTTGGGAGCTCAAGGTGAATTGATACTTTTCAAAGTGCCACTTAGTCATTCATTTCAATTCTAGGTGTCATCTCCTTAGATACTCCTTACATGCTAAGGCGCTAGAATGAGGCTATACAAAGGCTAATTTGTGCCTAAGCTTGAGGAGTATATATCAAGTTTGAATGATTCAAGTCATTGGGAGGGGTCAAAAGGGAGTCTTAATACTCAAGCTTCTTCAAAGTTGATGAAATCAATTATATTTCATTTAGGCCCCCAAAAGTGATTCTACAAGTGCAACTAGTGCCTAACTCCTTTAGGTGTTTACTTCAAAGGTTTTCTGATTCTAAATCATTGTGAAGTTTCAAAGGAAGCCTCAATAGCCTTAAAATTTATGAGCTCAAGCATCTTCTTTGTTAGGCATTCATGATGATGATTTGAACATGTATAGGCGCCTAGCACATTAGCCTAGTTTTTTGTGTATTTTGATGGTTTTAATCACTTGTTCAAACCTACAAGAGATCACTTTACCCTTAGGCACTAATTTTAAGATTTGTAACATTTTCCTTCAAGGCACAAAAATAAGGTTATTTTGACACAAAGATGCACCTTCATATAAGATGCCTAATCTCCTTCCACTTAGGTGCTCATTCATGATGATCCAAGTGACAATAGGTGCCTAGAATTCCTTTGGAAAGATTTAGTCATTTTGAAGGTTCTAACACTAGGCGCTATAGTTGGAAGTGATTTGAAGGTCATTCTCTTCTAGGCCCATATGTAAGGTGATTTTGATGCAAAGTAGCGCCTATCCTCCAAATGCTCAATTTTAACACGCTTGATCAAATTTGGGTTTAGATAGATTGTTTCTTGGCAATCAAATAAGCTTAATCATTTATCTTAACTTTGTAAAGAATCACCTTTCAATCCCTAAGGTGCCAAACATGGTGGTTTCGACAAGAGAGTGTGCCTCACCTTCAAAGATCTTTAATCTCTTTCTAAGGCGCTCATGTAAGGTTGCATTAATGAGGAGATGCATCTTAGTCTATAAATGAATTGAAAGATTGAATTTAAATAATTAGAATCATCTTAAGGTCCCAAATTCTAAGGGTGCAAATGTAAGGCAGACTTGAGTGGAATTGGCACCTAAGTGAGATGAGTTTTCCCTTTCACTTTCCTAGTGTGTTCAAACCTTGTAGATATTCTCAGAGAGTTGACTAAAGCTAACAACCCTCTAACTTTGCATATTCAAGTGGATTTCTTCCTAGGAACCCAAAATGTACTCCTTAATGGCCTTAGTGTGCCTAATCTCCAAGATATTTAATCCCTTTCCAAGGCACCAATATGAGGTTGTCTTAATGAGAGAATGCACCTTAACTTAAAAATGACATGGGAGGTTGGATTTAGGAAATTTGAATCATCTTAAAGTCTTAACTCCTTAGGGTGCCCATTGTCCACTAGTTAAATCTCTTTCGTTTTTAAGGTGCCTATTTGGGGTGGTACAGATGACAATTGGCGCCTAGTCTATACTTAACCACTTTCTTTGTAGATTCTCTCTCATTGAAGCACATTAAGTTCAAAGACATTCCCATGTAGGATCCTCTCAGTTTTGACCTAAGGAAGGCTCTATACTGCATTTGCAAGCTTATTAGTTGACTAACTCTGAGATAAAATAAACAACTAACCTAAAACAACTAATCCTATGAAGAAAATTGGGGGTCGCCATTTGCAATGGGGTGATGTGTGATTAGGTCATAACATCTGGAGACTCCACTATAGATATGTTCCTGAACATTTCATAAATAAGAACTCAATCCCCACTTAGAACTGTCATATCATTCTCCTCAACTTATTAACCAGTCAAGGATGGACTCGGAAAGGAAAAGAATCATAGACTGGATCAAGACACCGTATCTCCTTAGGTGTGATTAAGGATAAAATTCAATTAAAATAGTTTCTCAACTATTCAGAAGATAAACAAAAATCAAGCTTCAACATTTCCATGTACACCAACACACTAGATCAAATAAACAAAACTACATGATCATAAAATCAAAACCAATTGCCAACACGACCATCCATATTCCAAAAATCCAAGTGTGTGCGAATACGTTCATTCCCATCCTTTAGTAGCTAAGATCATCTAAACTCCTTTACATTAGGCTACATGATTAATACACACCTCGTAAACTACCTAGACATTGCCCCACTATCAGCAAGCATCTATAGCCCCGACGGGTTTGTTTCGCAATTCCACTCGAGTAGAGCCTCACTATCAGTCAAGCGTCCATAGCCCGACAAAGATTACTCGATTGTCCATCTAACTGAGTTATAGTGTGTGATTTGTGATTTTGCACTTCTTTTCTTCATTCTTTGATATTCTATTTATATTAAGCTTAAATGTGATAGAGTACAATGCAGTACCACTATCCCTACAACACATGCTTTTTGACAGCACGAGTTACGTTGATAACTCAGCTAGTGGGTGTGGACTTGCGATGGAGGCAAAGGTGGACCTTTAGATTTTTGACTTAATGTAAGTTCACAGAGACTCCTTTAGGTACTTTAGGATTGTTAAGTGTGAAAGGTATAAGATCTCAAATTGTTTCAAGTAATACTAAACAACTGACTTATCCCCCATGAACAAGCAGTCCTGTTATTTGACACTAGTGATGGAATCCATGGAAATCCATCAGTCATGACCCATGTTTCTCAAAAGAAGACATAATAATTCATTAGATTTGGTATTTAAAAATATTATGAATCAAAAGATAATAGTGTCAAGACACAATAGATGATTAGTGTCCAAGTCAAGTCCAAAATTCAACTTGTTAATAAACTGAAAAACAATGATCCTTCAACTCTAAGAATTTCATGAATAAATATTTAAGAAATAAACTAACATATCCTAGAGAAATCATACCAAATGTGTGTGTAAGAAACATCGCTCCATAAATTAAGAACCCCAAAAACAACTAACCTAAATCAAACCAAAGTAACTATACTACTAAAATTAGGAAAGGCTTGATTCAAAAGACATCAAGACAAGCAAACTTAATCAAAGAAAACAAAATAACAGAAAGGAAATCCTATTATAACTATGTACAAACAAGTCCCATATGGAACTCATCAATGGAAAGTCTCCTCCAGTCAAAGTTTTCAATTTAAAAGCATTCTCTCCTAAGATCTCAGCAATTTGATATGGACCCTTCCAAAGATAGTCAAACTTATCATGATCCCCTTGTCTTTCATGTGCTTTATCCCAGTATAACACCAAATCAGAAATCCTGAATGACTTCACCCTTGCTTGGCGATCAAACCAACGCTTTACGACCCCTTGATGTTTCATGAATGTTCTTGTCAACTTTTCATTAGGAAACTAGATGTCAGGAAACCAAGTTGTCGATGAACCTCTGAATTCGTGAACCAAACAATTTGCTGACTAAAGGAAGAAAACATGCCTTAGAAACTTTTATTTTCCTCTTAGAACCATTTTCCCTTTGACAACAACTTCTCTTTGACATCAATGACAATATGCACCTTTGACATCAATGACAACACTTCCAACAATCTCCCCCTTTGTCATTGATTGAAACACAAACATAAACTTCTTCTCATGTAATGCTCCCCCTTACTCTATCTCTACCCCTTTTACATCAATGGTAAAGGGTGGTAACTAATGTCTTTCCTTACTACAAATAGAACTGCCAGGATAAGCTCCCCCTAATTGTAAGCTTCTCCTCACCAATCATACCAAGCTTTGATCATCTACACTATGTCCTTTCTATTTGCTCCTCCTAAGAGGTGGTCACTATCAAAACAAGGATGAACGGTATGACTTATGATGCTCCCCCTGGGCATATGGTTCATCAATAATATTTTACTAAATTGATGAGAGTGATAACACTCCCAACTTCTACCTTAAATACTCAAATGTTTCTTTAGGAAGGGGTTTTGTAAAAATATTTGCAATCTAATCCTTTGTAGCCACATACCTTTTCTCTCAAGAAATGATACCCATGCTTACAGAATATTAAACAAGAAATAAGGCTTACAGATGCTACAATAATTATTGAAACAACTACATCATTATCCTCATGTGAAGTAGAATATAGAGAAGCAAACGAAGCAGCCAAGGAAGCAGTTTTGATTTAGTATCTTCTATTTGAGCTTGGTTTTCTACAAAGTTCTGCTAACACTGTGTATTGTGACAATCAAAGTACCATACAGGTTACCAACAATCCAATTTTCTATGCTAAAACAAAGCATATTGAGATTGATGTTCACTACATTCAAGATCTTGTTCAAGCATCCATTGTCAATCTTCAATTTTGTCTAAGTGAAGAACAAATAGCTGATATATTCACTAAGAGTATGACTAAAGCCAAATTCTTAAAATTAAGATGAATGCTTGGTATGATAGAAAGTGAACATTAAGGGGGGATAGTAGTATAATGTTCCCCTCTCCTTTGTATTCTCTTTGTATTGTTCTAGCCAATCTCAAGGGGGGATATTAAGGATAATTAAAATTGTCTAGGAAAAGACAAAATATATCTAGAGTTTTCCATAAAGTTGTTCTAGAAAAGAACATTCCAGGTTTCCAAATTATTTAGAAAGGAAGAAGCTACCAGTTGTTCTAGAAAATAATACTTCAGAGTTTTTAGAGTTATCTAGAAAGTTAGAAGCTTCCAAGCTTAAAAGACTCTGTAACTTTATATATATGATTTTAGAGAGCTGCTGGACATAGCATTTGGACAGAATGCAATACAATCTAGATAAATATAATTTTCTGAGTTATTTAACTCTATTTTTGCCTTGTTCTTCTCTATTTATTTTTTATTTGTTCTTGTTGTGTTATTCCTTGTTGATTATTGCTGTTATGTCATATAGTTTGGGCCTATTTTTATATTAACTTCATACATATAGTATTTTGTTCGTCGTTTTAACTATGAGTGTGTAATGAACATCAAATTCAGATTTTCAGAATTATTAATACAGTGTGCTTTGTTTATGCTTATGGTGATTGCTCATCTATTGAGCAGTATATAAATTTCATTTAATATTCAGTTCAGTATTTATTCTTGCCGTTAATAATCCTAGCAGTATAGTGTAAGTGCTGTTTATATTACCTTCAACGTCAAACAAACAATAAAACCTTCCAACATGTGGACTTTTGCTACACCTTCACAAAAATATAGCATTTTGGAAGTTCTTGGCCATTATCTTTATGCCAACAGTTACATCAAGTGTGTGCACCTGCATTTCAGCTAGACAAGATCTGTAATAATGTGCTACCCAAGATCTCACACAATTCAGATATAAGTAGTATTCAGAAAATATTTTAATCCGCATAGGAGATTTGATAGCTGTAACATATGATGCATGCTAGAAATTTAGTGTAAGAGGTGCACTTTCCAAGACTTCTCAACTCCTAAAGTTAAAGCATCCAGTGTCTGTGAAAATATGTTTGTTAAGATCAATGTATTGCATCAACTAGAATAAGGTGAGCAAAAACTTTGGGAAAATCAACTGCAAAAATGTTAGAATAAAATTTAAAACGCATACTCCCCACACTTCTTCATCCATTTGTGGAGATGAATAGCTTTAGTAGGCATCTCCAAAATAGACATTAAACTCTGAAGTGTAAGAATAAATATTGTAACTCTAAAATGTAAGAAAACAAAATTAAGAGGTACATTTTCCCACTTCTTTAGCTATACGTGGAGATAAATGGCTTTAGTTGGAGTTAACAAAGAAGACTTTTTAGAATATTAGCAACCATTAATATTCGTTTCATGTTGAGAAATAATTGATATTTTGGACATAAAAGGAGATTAATCAAAAGGAAATTACTAAGGATGTTGAAGGCCCGCATCTCAAACTAATCATATTCAAAGTGCGCCCACAAAGTAGACTAATCACAATGTATATTAAATCACCGTTATAATCCGGTCTAATAGATGATCATTTTCCCTCTAGGTATAACTACACAAACCCACGAAACTAGCACAATTACTACCTTAAAAAGTGATGGAACATAGATCACAGGCTAGTAAAAAACAAAACATCAGAGCTCTATAAAATAACTGACCATAGTAGTGATATACCCTTCAAAAGATTCCCTGTATCTGTTATAGAGTTGCTGCGAATAATTGTGTGGAGACTCCTGTGTACACATGTTATAAATAGTTCTATATATCTAGTTAAGAATAACAATAGCTTTGTATGATAGACATAATGTTTCCACGGTCATTAGTGACCCACAAACTATCAAAAACAAATCGTAAAGGATACGTATAAAGCTCTGCATACTCCTCGGAATTGAATTGCAGCTCAGGAAGCCCTTCTAGGATGTTAATGAACTTCTTGATTCCTTTCTTTATGAACCCCCACCCCTGTTCAAGCTCTATGGTTTTCCTCATTATTGCTCCCAATATCATACACAACCTGAATGAGAAAGACAAAAGCATCATTAAAACTATAGAGAAACCCAAATAGCAAACCACCGCTAGAATTACACAGTTGACAAAAACACAAGCCAAAAATGAAAACACTAGCAAAACAAATCAATTGTCACAACAAATTCAAATCCTATTCCATATCTATTGAACGAAAAACCAGCTATTTTTGGCCCTCCCAAAACCTGAGAGAGCCAAGCATATTTGAGGAGGTCCAGGGTTTGAATTCTGTCACGATGAAAAATGGTCGAAATGAATGAGGAGACAAAGCTTCGGTACCTTTAACTGCAATTTAAGCCGTTCTCCTCCCCCTCTAAAATTTAGTTAGGGTAAATAAATAATTTATGGAAGATCCGGCGCCGCGTTAGTTAAGGTAAATAAATAATTACGGTAAATAAATAATAAATAACGTAATCATAATACATATGATTGGAGACTGAAACAATAATAACAATGGAGTTATTCTGTCTTTTCAAAGTCACTATTTTTATTTGTGAATTGTTGGTCTATATATATTAAAGACGATAATTTTTATTTTTATTTTGAGCAGGGTGGTTTTGTTCCAGGTAAAGAGACTCTGGAGCGTGCTATTTTAACGCACGAAATACTTCACTCTATCGACAAAGAGAAAAAGGATGTCATGGTGGTTAAATTAGATATCTCCAAAGCCTACGATAGAGTTGAATGGAGCTTCCTTCTTGTTATTCTGCGGCAATTAGGGTTTTCTAGAGAAGTGGTAAAATAGATTTTTTCATGTGTCTCAGTATTCCAGGTCTCAGTTCCTATTAATGGAGAGGAATCTAAAACCTTCATACCCATGCGAGGGCTGAGGCAAGGGGACCCTTTATCACCCTACCTTTTCATTCTTATGACAGAAGCTCTCACATGGGGAATAAAGGAAGCTAAGAGAAGGTTAGAATGGAAAGGCATTAAAATCAACGGGATTCAAGAAACCTTCAGCCATGCTCTTTTTACAGATGACACAATACTCTTTGGTCAAGCCTCGACTCAAGAAGCCAGAATCATGATGAAAACAATCAAGTTGTATTGTTGAATCTTGGGACAATTGGTCAATTTTAACAAGTCGATGGTTTTTTTTCAAAATGTGCCTCTTCAGCTTCAGAATGAAATTTGTGGCATCCTCAATCTTGTTAGTCAGTCTTTGCCCGGAAGATATCTAGGTCTTCCTCTCTTTAATGGTAGGTACAAAAATGACTTATGGAATAAAGTTTTGAGAAATCTAAATACAAAATTGTCTAGTTGGAAAGGACGTAGTTTGTCACTGGCAGGCTGAATTGTAATGATAAAAGCAGTCCTATCTACGGTGCCTGTTTATATGATGTCAGTCTTCCACATCCGAAAAGGCATTATTTCAAAGGTTGATGGGGTATGCAGGAAGTTCTTATGGCAAGGTACCCTTCAAGAGAAGAAAATCCATCTCTTAGCATGGGACAAGGTGTGCAAGCCTAAAAATGGAGGAGGGGATGGAATCCTTAATATAGATTTACAAAATCAAGCCTTGGGTGCCAAACTGGCGTGGAATATGTATGTGAAACCTAATGCTATATGGGTTAGACTCATGAAAGAAAAATATCTAGACTCCTTTGATAATGAGAGAATCTTCATAGTTAAAAACCCTTCCAAAGGTTCAACAATTTAGAATTTCCTCATCAGAAGTAGAGACATACTTCAACCCAATTTGACCTAGATAATTCACAATGGAGAAAATGCTGATTTCTGGTTTGATTCTTGGGGAGGTGGGTCAGCATTGGCCCCTAGGAGGGATCTTCCTGATGCTAGAATCTTTCTCCAATCATGTTGGGGTGCCAAATTCAAAGACTATTGGCTTGTGACTAGGGATGGGACTTCAGTTTCAATAGCGTGGAAGAGCACCTGGGATTGTAATTTTCCACGGAGTCAAAAAGTGTCACTTAACCAAATTCTAAGGAAGAAGCTGGTAATTGTCTCCAATGTTGATGATGAAGTGGCCTGGATGGGTTCTAAATCAGGCATTTATATAGTCAGAGAGGGGTACAGAGTTTGTATGCAAAAAACTTCTACAAAGTGGCCTGAAAACCTATGTTAGGGAAATGCTTTGCTTCCTAAAGTAGGAGCCTTTGCATGGTGTGCGCTTCACAATAAAATCTTGACAAGTGATCAATTCAAAAGGCTGGGGCTAGGTCCAAATTTTCCATGTGTGTTATGTGGAGGCGTGGAAGAGTCCATAGATCATCTTCTTCTGTTGTGTCCCTTCAATAGAGAATGTTGGCTCTGGTTCTTTAGAAAGCTAAATTGGTCTAGTCCTTTATCCAAATCTTTTCTCCAAATGTTTATGAATTAGCCTCACCTAATTGTTAACTCTCACTTAGCCTGTCTATGGGATATTGGCCCATTGATGGTTATCTGGCATTTATGGTGGGCAAGAAACATCCACATTTTCAGAAAGGAAGCAAATTATGTGAGTCAAGTCTATGATAGATTAGAAGTGGCAATCTTAGATCAATTAATTTCATTTCTTAGAAACACTAACACCAGGAATTTAGTGTGGTCCAAATGGGATGCGGCAACTAGTTCGTTTTGGCCGTCAGTGACTAAGTTAGGACTAGGTAGCCTTTTAGGGGCAGTTAAGACTGTTTCAAAAAGAGATCATGTTAGATGGATTCCACCCTCCCCCCTTTCTTCAAGCTAAACTTTGATGGAGCATGTCGAGGTAATCTGGGTCCTTCAGGCATAGGATGTGTTATTAGAAAAGAGGATGGCTCTCTCATTGCAGCCAAATCGACCAAACTTCCTAGAGGAACCAATAATGAGGCAGAGGCATGGGCACTAGTTCATGGTTTACTACTAGTAGCTGAAAAAGGAATTAAGAGTGTACGGATTGAGGGTGACCCTCTGATAGTCATCAATACTATCAAAGGGAGAGGACTGGACAACTAGAAACTTAATTACATTCTTCAACAGGCTGTCACCCTCCTGAACAAATTGGATAATTATCTCATTTCTCACATGCTAAGGGAAGGCAATAAAGTGGCCAACCTGCTAGCTAACCTAGCCGTTGCACAAGAGAATGCATCTGTTTTATATCTACTTGGAGATAAAGACCAAATAAATCTATCAGATCTTATTGCACATGAGATGGAAGAAGTGTCAGGCATTCATTTCATTTGATTATGGTGCAGTCCGCTACCATCCCTCTGGCTTATTTAAATTTTTCTCAACTCCCACTTTGCCTTCAATGGTAGACAGATTGGATTTCATATCTCAGATGATTTATAGCTTGACCACAAGTAGAACGGTCAGATTTCAAACATCCACTATGATAGTAAGATGGTGGTCACAAGTTGGGATACCAATCATTCATCTTGTCAAATCCCTAGTTGATTGAGATGGAAGATGTGATAGTTTTTTGCCTGGTTTGAAATTGGCTTGGCCCGGCAATGATCCTCTGACATGATCCATCCTTTTATTTAATTATGGCATAACTCTTTATCTCCAGCCTCTAACAAGTCTATGGAAGAGGAGTAATTAGATCTTTTGAAGATTCAGTGATCTGAGACTTATATGTGTTTTGTCAACAGTTCGGGTGGATAGTTGGGGATTGCGAATTCTCCATTTTTATATTTCTTAAAGTAAGGTGACAAGTTTTAATTGCTTTTATTAAATAAGGGCTCTATTATAACATGACAGCTCTAGCTCATAGAACGGGAATAGCCTGTTGAGGACGCGTGTCTTTTGGTTGCATCCAATTTCTCCCTTCTCTGGTGGTCTCTCAGTGGTGCTGCCTATTTTATCTCTATTAATGGCTGTGATGTGGGGTAGTTTTCTTCATTCTCTTTCTCTTGTTCAGTGGTGATGGTTACTAGTAAAAGCATCCCCACGTATAAGGGGGACGTTTATTTTGTTAAAATTTTGCTTTATCAGCTCTGTTAAGGGATTCTTTTGTTGTTTCATTTGATTCTTGGTACCTGGCTATGGCCTTTTTATCTGTAATACTTTTAATATCTTTAATCTATGGGTGCCACTACACCTTTTTCTATTTTAAATAAAAAATAAAAATAGTTTCGTTAAGGGTGATAAATTATTATTATTTTGCTATCGGTAAGAAACAATTTTTCTTATAAGGTGTCGTACGAAGATTTATATATTGATATTTGAAAAGAAAATAAAATGACTTTTACAACTTTTTAGGGTAAATAAATAATTTATGGAATATGTAGTTGCTCTATACTCTCTTATTGTAGCATCTCTAAGCCTTATTTCTTGTTGAGTAGCTAAGAAAGATTCCTTCATTAGACCTTGAGTCAAATTTACCAAAATTATCTTTATCTCTTCTAATATAGCATTTGCTTCTAAAATTTTTGAAATACTTGATAGATGTAGGTTTTCCTTTCCATAGCTCATATGGTGTCTTAGTGATGTTCACTCTTAGCTATCCTCTATCGAGAATATAGATAGAAGTATTCACTGCTTCTTTCCAATATACATTAGGCATCTTGGCTTCTTTCAATATTATTCTTGCCATCTCTTGGACTATTAGGTTTTTCCTTTCAACTACTCCATTTTGCTAAGGAGTCCTTGTAGTAGAGTATTGTCTCCTTATTCCATGTTCTTCACAATATTCCTCAAATTCATTTGATGTAAACTCACCACCTCTATCTAATCAAGTAAACACTTGATTCTAGCATTCATTTCACTTTCAACCACAGACTTGAAGATCTTAAATCTATTAAAATCCCTTGATTTATCTTTAAAAATGTAACCCATATCATTCTAGAGTAATCATCAATGAGAAACATGAAATACCTTTCACCTTAAAGACTTATTGTTTTGGTAGGACCATAAAATTCTATATGAATCAACTCCAATGGCTCATTAGAATTGTATTCCTTGGTCTTGAAATTGGTCCTTGTTTGTTTCCCAATTTGATATTCCTTACAAAAGGAGCTAGTAGGCTTTTCCAATCCTTGGAAACTTTCTAGAACTGAAAGTTTAGAGTTGATCTTCTCAATTTTGTCAATGTTGATGTGCCGCATCCTTTTATGGCATAACCAATTCTCATTTGCCTATCCTAGATGGTAACTCCTTCTTTTGACTTCACTGAGATTATACAAACTATTTTATGTCCTGCTTGCTTTTGCCACTAGTTTGCCATTGCTTGCTCTTCTTATTTCACATCCTTGTTCATTGAAAATGAGATTATATCCTTTGTTGCACATCTGACTTACACCAAGAAGATTGTGCTTGAGACCTTCAACATATAGAACATCTTCTATCCTATTCTTTCTATTAATATTTATTGTACCTTTGCCACATATTTTTTGTAGAGATGTTATCTCCACATTTAAATGATCCACTATTCCATTTATTAAGACTAATAAACTTGCTCTTGTCTCCTGTCGTGTGACTTGAGCAACCACTGTTTATAACCCATAGATTTGTTTGTCCTTATGTATGAAATACAGCTTGGACAATCATTGAGTTTTCATCTTCATGATTGTTTTTCTTGATTTTCCATTCCTTCTTCTGATCTGTCTTTTGATTTTCAAGAATGTCTATCTTTTTGTCTTAGGTGTCAAGATCAATCATTTGAGATTTTGACTTTGCCAAACTACTTCTACAAAACCTCAAGCTATGTGCCTAAAATTGTTGCAAATATGACATATTATATTGAAATCAAACAAAGGGGCAAAAGAATTTCTACTTACATAATTGCTTCTCCTCATTCTCGATCTGCACTCAATGGCTTTGTGACCATATTGATTACAGCTGAAACAATAACTAGAGAAGGCATAATTGAACTTTTTCATGAATGTCTGTCTTCTAGGCATTGATCTCCTAAATTTTCTTCTTTGAGAAATGACATGGATGAAATCAACTTATTCAATTTTCTTAATTTCTTCATTGGTATTTCTTCATCCTACATTGTCTTCTCTAAGTTAGTCTTCTTTGCAGAAGTGAAAGATTGTGTGACTTCTTCATCATAGATTAATGAACAGAGGTCTCTAAATGTTTATTATATCATCTAGAATTTCAGAACTCTTTCCAAAATTTATATTCTTACTCAACAGAGCATGAAACTTTTCAACGTCCTTTCTTAGCAAAAAAATTTATTCTTCGAGTTTTAAACATTCATCTGATTTGTCTTTGAAGGTAGTTTTCACCATGTTTGCAATTCTTTTTCCCTCTTCAATTTGAATCTTCAAGCTAACAATCGTTTCCTCTAATTCTTTGAGCTTGGCCTTTTGTTCTTCATTATCTTTCCTTGCTGATTCCAAGTCTTAAAGTGTAGATATTAGTTCACCTTAGAAATCAACTTCACATTCTTCTTCATCAATAGCAACACTGATTGAGTTGTCTAAGACTTCTATAACCATGAATAGGGTTTCTTCTCTTTCATCTTCTAATGGGCAGTTGTCAGCTTCTTCTATTGAAGTACAATCATCCTCATAGTAAAGCCTTTTCTTATTCTTATTGAAGTTAGATCTTTTAAAACCCTTGTTGATGTCTTCATTCTTTCTAAGAGGACATTTAGATGCATAATGCCAAATTTCACCATAGTTGAAACACTTGAAAGACAACTTACCTCTATACTTATCTAAACCATTTTTTAACTTTCTTACAAAGTGCTTAGGTATCCCCATGTTAATTCCAAAGGATGCCATAATTAAATTAGGTGCATCCGCAATAGGTGAGGATGATGACAATCGAAAACCATGTGTAGGATGATGTAGAGCATGAATATTTGAAGTAGGAAATGGACATGTAGCTTCATCAAAACTCTCATCAAAGAGAAGACTGATGTCGTCAATGTGTGCTTCCATGTTAGCAATGCGAGACTCTACAAATAGACAAGTGATGTCAAGTAGAAATCAATCCCAATAAGCAATGTTAGGAAGACTGATATCCTATTGCAAATAAGCATTGGAAGATTTTTCGAAGAAGCGACTTTGGAATCTAATGAAGCAATAGTAGGAGTGATGACTTCTTCTATGTCACTGGAACATTTTTTCTATATCATGATTCAGGATGCGAGTTGTGATCAAAGCAGGATCATGTGGGAATGGAGAAACATTCAAGCCTCCATATATCTACCAAATTTTGATCCATAATACATGTGGACAGTCAATATCCATGCTGGCATCTAAAGAGGCATCTGGTATATGTAAACTGATCAATCCAACAATGTGATCATGATGATTAAACCACTTAACCTTCTGAGATTGTTTACCAGGTTTAGGGACAAGTCCATACAGATGAGGTATGAGATTATGGATCCTGAGATGTTTTAGGATGCCTTCACACAGGACTTCTAGTTTCCCTTGTTGAGGTTGATTATGAAGAGTGAGTTTCATATCCCATGATTAGAACAAGTTAATTCATCTAGACAATAGAAATCAACAAATTAGGCAACCCATATTAGTTAGATCCCTAATTGAACTTTATGTAAGGTGGCACTTTATAAGTTGAGTGTGTGATTTTACTTAATTTACCCCCTTAAAGTGAACATGCTATAAAGTATTTCCTTGTGAAAAATGGTCACACAAGACTATCCCCCTTGATTATGTATTTTCCCCACAAATTTGTCACTTTGTAGGAGTTCTTTAGGTCACCCAAAAAGAGCATAAACAAGTAATTTATAATATTAGTGTGATTTTATGTTAGTTGGATTGGTGAAAAAAAAATATACACTTTTGCAAAAAGAATCACTCGATTCTGAGTTGATTTGCAAAAGTTATTGAAGTTGCAAGATTTATGCAATTACAAAAGAAAAACCTTCTATGAGCAAAAAAAAATTCTTAGATTTTAGAAAATTAATTTGCATGCAAAATTTTTTTGAGAGAAAAAATAAGAAAGAGGAGTAAAAATAAGCCCCCTTGGGCTGTGCACGACTAGGGGATAAAACCCCATTTGACCAAGGGCTTAAGTTTTCAAATGGTGCCCCCTCCCCTGCTTACATCACCCCCCTAGTTTCTTATGTTAGAATTTTTTGACATTTTGCACCATGAATAGTGCTTGTCTGTGCAAGATGAAATTTGATGGTCATTGTGCCAAGTAGAGGCCTTCAAGGTCATTGGAAGAGGCACTTTGAAGGTGTCGTTGTGAGGGTCATATGAAGGGTGTGAGGTTCAACATGTGAGGGCATAATTAAGGTACCTGAGTCACTAGTTGAAGCCTACAACATAGCCTTGAGTGGTCATTTGGAGGTGTAGGTTATGATGCTAAAGAACAATGTGAGCGTTGTGTGGAGGCACAGGTCATGGTGCCAAATACTAGGTCCCGACCAGCATAAAGGTGACAGAGGTTATCATGGATCACTAAAATGGAACGTCAAGCCCTCGGTGGAAGCTGTGAGACCTCTATGCTCAGCTCAGATGTCCATGCTAGTTTGTTCGGAGCCAACTTTTGTAAGCTAAGGAAATGATGAGGCCATGGGTCAGCTTTTGTGTAGACCCCAGTGCTAAACAATACAAACAATAAACAATGCCTCATAGATTTTTCTTTGGCATGAATGGGGGTGATTTGTACAGCGAGGAAAGTTAGCTCAAAGCTATTCCATAAAGATTTGATACCATGTAGAAAACTAAGATAATGGAGTAGACAAACAAACACACGAGATTGCAATGAATTGACCCAATTGTATCACCAAATGAGGCTAGTATAAATAGGCAATTGTGGGTAGCTAAATCTCAATGAAAAGAGGATAGGACTCCTCTACATGGAGATGCCCACAAACATAGCGTGAGGTGTCGATGCAAGTTGACACCTCTCAAAAATGACCAACTATTTTGACATATTCAAAGTAACATGTTCTACAAATGCCTAAGTAAGATTAATACAAATGTGTATACACCTAGGATTAAAGGTATACACAACAATTTTTAACCTAAGAAGGACAACAATCCTTTTACATAAATAAAGGCTCCAACCTACCAGAGACTTCAATCTCTAAATTAAACTAAGCATCAACCAAGCAATGAAGCTCCCACTTCACCTTCTGAGCACCAACCTAGAAAGAGGCTCCAACCTCTATTAACAAGCTCCTTGATCTATTGGAGGCGTCAACCCCCACACAAACTCAGCTCCAACCCAAGAAACTAAAACTGAATCAATCTTCAATTCAATCAACACACACTGTGCGAATACAAGATTATCATCAGTTCATGCCCTTCACACACTTCAAATTTGCATAATTGTTAAAACTTGTTTGCTTTATGTTCATGTGTATTTCACAAATCCAGAAAATCACATATGTATTTGGATTCTTCACTTCAAATTCTCGTGTACACAAATACAGACACACAAAATGCACAACAATCATCTTTCATTTATATCAATATGTAGAAAATAGTCTTTAGGACAGCAATACTACATCAAATAAACATTCTCCAAGGTCAGAAATTATATTTTGAATTCTAATGTATACAGGGGAGGCCCATCTTGAAATTCCTCTTTAAATCTGGGCCTAATTCACACATACTTAGGTTGACCCAAAAAATAGGTTTGGACCAAAAACTGAAAAAAACACACATTACAACAATGACCCCAATATTTAAATTTGTTATTTTCAATGCTGTTAACTTATTTCACCATGTCAGCCTCAAACTGTATATTTAAATCTTTGAGTTAAATATACTAAGTCTTCTCATCGTTGTCTTCATGAGATTTCTTCAGCACCATTATTGGCGAAATAGGTGAGCCATGACAACCTTCAAACAACCTCTGTTAGAAAAAATACCTTTCTGCGAACTTTAAACTCTTCT
Source organism: Cunninghamia lanceolata (assembly GCA_027924645.1). Lineage (NCBI taxonomy): Eukaryota > Viridiplantae > Streptophyta > Pinopsida > Cupressales > Cupressaceae > Cunninghamia > Cunninghamia lanceolata. The sequence goes on along the minus strand of BSBN01000112.1, from coordinate 13,453,615 downwards.
CCTTTTTCTATCAAAAAAATTCCACTCTCACAAACCTTGGACTCTCTTCTCCAAAAGATGACTTTCATGAACTTTCCTTCACGAGTCTTTGTCAGCTAGTGAATGAATCAACAAACTTCAAAACCTATGAACTAACCAATTATTTCTTCCTTAAGTTCATGAAATTAATATTTTACCGCCTTATCTTCATGCTTTCCTTTGTTGAAGAGTTAGCAAATCAGTTAACTAAGCAACTTACAAACCAATCAACTTTTCCTTTCTTAAGTTCTTAAACTTGAAAATTTGTCGCCTTATCTTCATGCTCTCCTTTTTCAACAAATCGACAAATTGGCGAACTTTGAAACTTAGAAACCAAACCTTTTCTGAAACTTTATCTTTGCTTCTTCATGCTTTGATCATCCAACTTTCCTATCAGTGAACCTATTGCCGAAGAATCTTGAGTTCGTAAACCAAGCATTTTACCAGTCGAAAGCATAAATCATTCATGCCTTAGAGTTTTCTTGTCAACTTTTCATCGGCCAACTAGATGTCAGGTAACCAAGTTGTTGGCAAACCTGCGAGTTTGCAAACCAAACAATTTTCCAACTAAAGGTAGAAAGCATTCCTTAGAAATTTTTATTTTCCTCTTACAACCATTTTCCCTTCGAAAACAACTTCTCTTTGACATCAATGACAACACTTGCAACATGATAGAATAGAATATGGTGTGGTTTTTAATAGCCACTAGAGTTGGCTTCGGTACCAACTCCATCATAAATCTTTGCCTTCTTGCAATAAAATTCCCTATTACTTCCTTGCCGAGAAGCGAGTCAAACTAAAACCAACTTAAAATAATTATTACTTCTTTCAAATCGAGTGTGGAGAGAAGGAAGACACATTCAATGCAATGTTTCACCATGTGATTAGGGAGCTATGAAAAATGTAGGCAATGTCCATGTTAATCTCCACAATTGCCAACACATCAGCCTCCTTACTGACCTCTCAATAGGCATGGCCGATAGAGCATGCAAGGAAACTTTTAAGTAAAGGTCAACAAAGATTAAGAATTTTATTTATCTTGTAATTCTGTGAAAAATGTTGTTAGAAATGAAGGTAAACAACTATTAATGAAAAAATGATTATGACTATAACTATGCAGAATGAAAATGGAGATAGTATGAAATCACCACAAATAAATAATGAAACATCAGATCAAGCACATAAGACAATATTTATGTGGAGAAAACCTTTTTGGGAAAAAAATCGACACAAAAAGAGATATAACAATCTGTATTAACTTCAATAAAGTTTACAATACAACACTATCAATCTCCTCTTCTCTCTTCAATCCAACATCACCTATTTTTCAGTCTCAACTCTCTACAACAACACAACTGTAACACAATATCCTCATAAAGGGGTTGTCTTCTAGGGTAAGAAAAACATAACATAACCTCTGTGACCTAATGTTGAACAGTCCACTACCAGATCTGAGACCTAATGATGAACAATCTAGATGTATTTAAGATATCTATGCTAGTAAATAATACTTTTAAAATAATTATATGATTAAATATGCATAAATTAATCTTTTGAAAATTTAGAAAAATAAAGTACATATTACTTATTTGAAGATTCTATAGGCAATAGTACATATTATTTATTTAAAGATTATATAGGGAATAAATAAAATAGTAAGTAGAATTTTATAACATAGTGAACATATATTTAAAAAAATTGAAGTAAAATAAAATAATTTGGAAGTAAATTAAAATTTATAAATTAAAATAGTTGAAATAAAATAAATCTAAAATAAATTAAAATTTATGTGTATGTAGTAAATATAATAATTCTAAAGTAAAATAAAATAACTCAAAATAATTCAATATTGATATCTCACAATTTTTTTTTATAGATAGATGTATTTAAGATATTTAAATATTAATATTTTGATGTTTAAATGACTGTAAGTTAAGAGTTTTTGTTAACACGTGGGGACCATTACATTTCACCTACTACTATTGTAGAATGCCTCTCAACTAAATTAATGCCTAGAATTAATTAATTAGGGTGCCCAAATCTAAGCGTTTACAATCACTAAAAGCACAACATATTGCAAAAATCACCAGCATACATCAACAAAAATAACTAGAGACAACCATTGTTGTAATCTATAACAACCACAAACAATGACCATTATGTAAATTGTTTTTATTGTTTCAAACTCAAAATACATTTTTCATCAAATTTGATCTTAAAAATTAAATCAAAAAATCTTACACAGCTAATTCATTCATAAAATATTTATTACTTATCTTCCATAAATTATTTATTTACCCTAAAATGTTGTAAAAGTCATTTTATTTTCTTTATTTATTACTTATGTATTATGATTACGTTATTTATTATTTATTTACCCTAATTATTTATTTACCCTAACTAACGCGGCGCCGGATCTTCCATAAATTTTTTATTTACCCTAACTAAATTTTAGAGGGGAGGAGAACAGCTTAAATTGCAGTTAAAGGTACCGAAGGTTTGTCTCCTCATTCATTTCGACCATTTTCCATCGTGACGGAATTCAAACCCTGGACCTCCTCAAATACGCTTGGCTATCGCAGGTTTTGGGAGGGCCGAAAATAGCTGGTTTTTCGTTAAATAGATATGGAATAGGATTTGAATTTGTTGTGACAATTGATTTGTTTTGCTAGTGTTTTCGTTAACTGAATAAATCTAGTTTTTTTGGCTTGTGTTTTTGTCAACTGTGTAATTCTAGCGGTGGTTTGCTATTTGGGTTTCTCTATAGTTTTAATGATGCTTTTGTCTTTCTCATTCAGGTTGTGTATGATATTGGGAGCAATAATGAGGAAAACCATAGAGCTTGAACAGGGGTGGGGGTTCATTAAGAAAGGAATCAAGAAGTTCATTAACATCCTGGAAGGGCTTCCTGAGCAGCAATTCAATTCCGAAGATTATGCAGAGCTTTATACGTATCCATTACGATTTGTTTTTGATAGTTTGTGGGTCACTAATGACCGTGGAAACATTATGTCTACAATACATAGCTATTGCTATACTTAACTGGATATACAGAACTGTTTATAACATGTGTACACAGGAGTCTCCACACAATTATTCGCAGCAACTCTATAACAGATACAGGGAATCTTTTGAAGGGTATATCGCTACGATGGTCAGTTATTTTCTAGAGCTCTGATGTTTTGTTTTTTACTAGCCTGTGATCTATGTTCCATCACTTTTTAAGGTAGTAATTGTGCTAGTTTTGTGGGTTTGTGTAGCTATACCTGTAGGGAAAATGATCATCTATTAGACCGGATTATAACAGTGATTTAATATAAATTGTGATTAGTCTGCTTTGTGGGCGCACTTTGAATATGATTAGTTTGAGATGCGGGCCTTGAACATCCTTAGTAAATTCCTTTTGATTAATCTCCTTTTATGTCCAAAATATCAATTATTTCACAACATGAAACGAATATTAATGGCTGCTAATATTCTAAAAAGTCTTCTTTGTTAACTCCAACTAAAACCATTTATTTCCACGTATAGCTAAAGAAGTGGGAAAATGTACCTCTTAGTTTTGTTTTCTTTCGAGTTACAATATTTATTCTTACACTTCAGAGTTTAATGTCTGCTTTGGAGATGCCTACTAAAGCTATTCATCTCCTCAAATGGATGAAGAAGTGCGGGGAGTACGCGTTTTAAATTTTATTCTAACATTTTTGCGGTTGATTTTCCCAAAGTTTTTGCTCACCTCATTCCAGTTGATGCAATACATTAATCTTAACAAACATATTTTCACAGACACTGGATGCTTTAACTTTAGGAGTTGAGAAGTCTTGGAAGGTGCACCTCTTACATTAAATTTCTAGCATGCATCATATGTTACAGCTATCAAATCTCCTATGCAGATTAAAATATTTTCTAAATACTACTTATATCTGAATTGTGTGAGATCTTGGGCAGCACGTTATTACAGATCTTGTCTAGCTGAAATGCAGGTGCACACACTTGATGTAACTGTTGGCATAAAGAAAATGGCCAAGAACTTCCAAAATGCTGTATTTTTGTGAAGGTGTAGCAAAAGTCCACATGTTGGAAGGTTTTATTGTTTGTTTGACATTGAAGGTAATATAGACAGCACTTACACTATACTGCTAGGATTATTAACGGCAAGATTAAATACTGAACTGAATATTAAAAGAAATTTATTTATTGTTCAACAGATGAGCAATCACCATAAGCATAAACAAAGCACACTGTATTAATAATTCTCAAAATATGAATTTGATGTTTATTACACATTCATAGTTAAAACAGCGAACAAAATACTATATGTATGAAGTTAATGTATAAATAGGCCCAAACTATATGACATAACAGCAATAATCAACAATGAATAATAGAAAAAGAACATAACAGAAATAAACAGAGAAGAACAAGGCAAAAACATAGTTAGATAACTTAGAAAATTATATTTATCTAGATTGCATTACATTCCATCCAAATGCTATGTCCAGCAGTTCTCTACAATCACATATATATAGTTATAGAGTCTTTGAAGCCTGGAAGCTTCTAACTTTCTAGATAACTCTAAAAACCCTGCAATATTATTTTCTAGAACAACTGGTAGCTTCTTCCTTTCTAAATAATTCGGAAACCTGGAATGTTCTTTTCTAGAACAACTTTATGGAAAACTCTAGATATATTTTATCTTTTCCTAGACAATCTTAATTATCCTTAACACCCCTCCTTAAGATTGGCTAGAATAATACAAAGATAATACAAAGGAGAGGGGAACATTATACTACTATCCCCCCTTAATGTTCACCTTCTATCATACCAAGAATTTCTCTTAATTTTAGGAATCTGGCTTCAGCCATACTCTTAATGAATATATCAGCTATTTGTTCTTCACTTGGACAAAACTAAAGATTGACAATGGATGCTTGAACAAGATCCTAAATGTAGTGAACATCAATCTCAATATGCTTTGTTTTAGCATGGAAAATTGGATTGTTGGCAACCTGTATGGTACTTTGAATGTCACAATACATAGTGTTAACAGAACTTTGTAGAAAACTAAGCTCAAATAGAAGATGCCGAATCAAAATTGCTTCCTTGCCTACTTCTTTTGTTGCTCTATATTCTACTTCACATGAAGATAATGATGTAGTTGTTTGTTTTTGGCTACTCCATGTAATAGGGCCTGATCCAAGATGGAAAACATAACCACCAATAAATTTCCTATCATCTATATCATCACCCCAATTTGAGTTAGTAAATCCAACCAAAGAAATTGAAGACTTATAGCCATAGTACATACCAAAGTGTATGGTTCCACAGATGTATCGTAAAATACTCTTAGCAACCAACCAATGACTTTCTTTAGGTGCTTGCATAAATCTAGATACTAGATTGACTGCAAAACAAATATCTAGTCTAGTATGAGTTAGATAAACCAAGCTACCAACAAGCTATCTATATAAAGTGGCATCTACACTCTTGTAAGTACTTTCTTTAGTAAGCTTGACTCTAGATTGAAATGGGGTAGATGTTGGCTTGCATTCAAGATGTTAAATTTTTCTAAAAGGTCCAAAGCATATTTTGATTGTGTGATGAACAATCCATCATATAATCTACAAACTTGTAATCCAAGAAAATAGTTTAGTTCACCCAAATCACTTATATGAATGCCCTTTTAAGATCTAATTTTAAATCATTGATTAGCTCAATATTCAGTCCAACAATGAGTAAATCATCTACATAAATTGCAACGAGAAGAATATCATCTTAAACTTTCTTCACATAAAGATTTGGATCTGACTTACATCTTTTAAATCTATGAAGCTGAAAATACCTGTCAATCTTCTCATTCCATTCTTGTGGCACTTGTTTAAGACCATTACATGACCTCTTTAATCTACAAACAAGATGTAATGTCCCCATTTTCAGATTCTCTTGCAGATCAATCAGAGCGGGCTTTCTAGGTTGGTGACAGCATAATCAGAAGAATATTTCAATGTCACCAGGGTGTTTAAGTGATCTAGTGGAGATGTTTGACACTTTTTGGAGGGATTTCGGATAACTTGTCCGTACTTACTATTTATAGTAAGTTCTTGCATGTCGTTAATCTTTCTGGGTTTTTCTGGGTTTGTTCTCTTTGGTCCCTGGTGGTCACTGCTATTTTTAGTAAGTGACAGTTTGGCACTGTTTGGGTGACTTGGCAGTCAGCTGTCGACTCTCATAGACATTGCACTGAGCTCGGAGTTATCAAATGGTTTGTGGATCCAGTTGGCACCCTTTGATTTGGCTCAGTTTGCTTATGGCCGTTACTATTTTTAGTAAGTTCGGGATTGGCACCGGAACGAAATTTTGAGAGTGGGGTTGGATTCGTTTTGTCAAGACCTTTCCAACAAGCTATAGATCACTAGTTTCTGACATCATCTTGGCCTCCAATTTAAAGTCCATAAATTAAACATTATTATTTAGTCTTGGACCTTGGTGCCTAGGCTCAACAACTTAATGTTGTTTTTAAAGAGGGGACTTTATGGGTGATGTTGAGGAAAGAATTAAAGAGAATTATAATATTTTAAAATATATTTTCCCTCTCATGTTTTATCCCATATGCAAGAGGATTTTAGACATTCCCAATTGAAAAAGTATAAAAGAAGGGAAAGAGCTCTCATTTGGATATGCTTGGATATTAATTTTTCTCTCTTGTTGAGATATTCCCATGAGGGTTTTGGAGCTTGGCTCCCTGGTTTGGTATTGTCTTGCTGAGATGAAAACCTTTGCAAGATAGGATTTGATCTTTGGCTTTGTGGACGAAACCCCACTTGGTCAATTTCTTGGAGGCTTCATCTAGAGGTCTCATTTGTGCATTCATGGAAGGTATTTTTGGTGGAGTTTGAGCTGATATAAAGAATCTTGGAGTTTTGAAGTGCAGGTTAGAAGACTAATTTATTGAGCAGGTTTGAAGTGTTTTGGAGCATTTTGTGATTGGTATTACTTATCACTGCTAGGCCGTACCATCCTAGTATTGGTTGTACCTGCTGCAGCAGTCATTTGGGGCTGATTTGTGGTCATTTCTCACTGATTTTAGAGTGACTGAAGTAGTATTATTCCTGCAGACCGAACAACAACAATAAGCCAGCATTTCTGATTAATTTTGGTTGAGTTTGGGGCTGCAACTCCTTTCAGCAAGGCCGTACCATATGGTACCAGTCGTGGGCTGCATTTGGGACTTATTTACTCATCAAAATGGATGCCTAGGATTATGTTTTGAGCTACCACTCTTCGTGTAAGAAGATTGTTGCATTTTTAGAAGTTGTGAGCATATTTCTATGTCATGTATGGTTGGCCCTCCATCAGCATATGTATGAAGTTGCAAACGAACATATGGGTATGTACTTATAATTCATAGTTTGCTATAATACAATCTGGGTCTTCATCAGTTTGCTCATATCTAGTTTAGATTTTCTGGGTTTATGTTATATGCTCTTTATTCCATGTATTCCATGCAAATATCAAACATGCAATATATCCAATGAAACCCTAAACTCAGAACAATCAGAAAAATAAAATTTTGGCATCAAAATATATACACAACAAGGGTGTATACTACAATGGTATCAGAGCTAAAAATCTTGCCATCCTGTGTGGTTGGGTTCAGACATGCAAATAAGAATATGAGATGCAGATGAAAATATGAAACTTGCAGCTTAGCTTTGTATGTGAGTGATCAACACTTGCATGAGTGTTCAAGTTGGGCAGTTGATAGGTTTTGAACAGGGAATGTGAGATCATGGCATCTCTCATGAAGGGTGGTCTTTATGAAAGACTTTTTGATGTAGGTTTGAAGCTTAAATCATTGCATTGGTCAGATAAAATCTTCTCAGCACTATGGACGAAGCTAAGGATTGTTTATCTAAAGTCCCTTAGTCATCTTCTCATATAATACAGTTGGCTTATGTCCATTTAAAGACTTTGTTGTGTGAACTGGAACTGCTGAAACATCCATATAAGGATGTAAGGTTGGCGGTTATCACATGCATCAGTGAAGTAATAAGAATTTCAGCTCCTGAAACACCCTATAAAGATGACTTAATGAAGGAGATTTTATAGCTGATTATTGAAAGTTTTCATGGTTTAGATGATACTAGAAGCTTATCTTTCAAAAAGATTGCTAATATGTTAGTACTGATGGCTCGGAACGGGTCATGGATCTTTTTGATTGATCTCAAGTGTAATGATTTACTTCTTGAAATGTTCCATTGTTTCTTTGACAAAATCAGAAAATATCATGCGGATGATGTTAAAACAGCAATGCTAACTATCTTGTCTATGATTTTAGATGAAGATGTTGATATCTCCAAGTTGTTATTATCTAACTTGCTAAGTATTTAGAGAAAAGAACAACATGCTTCACATGTAGCACATTGGTTGAGCAGAAAATTGAGAAAATTAGAGATCTCTTGACAAAAGAAGAATGTATTGCTTGTGGTTTACAGGATACAAGAATGAGCAAGAACCAAATGAGAAGACAAGGTCTATGTTTCTCTTGCAAAAAAATTCGGGAGCCTAACCACCAATGCACAGATAAAAGGGACTCACAAATTGATGTTGGTTTGGCAAATGAAGTTACTTTCAGCACTCAAGAGGTTGTTATCAGCCTTGAAAAAATTGTAGAAGATACTTCTAACATTGGCACACAAAATATGAGTGTCAAACACGAAGAAAACCAGGAGGATACCAGCCATAACAGTTCTAATTTTTGTGATAGCAGTTTGATCTCTTTGCATCAGCATGAGGATACTGCTATTACACATGATGATGATGGTTGTGTGGAGTCACCCAATGCAGACACTCCCATTTTGGGTGATATTGATGCAATAGGTGTTGTGGATTCATGCCACAACAAGTTTGATTTGGTATATCAGACCTTGGAAGATGGGAGTAGAACTAAGGAGCTGCCTTATAGAGATGATTCTGAGGATTGTTTGATGGATATGCATGCATCTACTTTGATAGAGGAGGTGAGCATTGATATTGGTGATTCAGCAGCCTCTAGCATGTCAGTTGAGCCATCCCAGGAGATTCATAACAGCAGTACACTTGTCGATGGTGTGTGTGAAATTGATAGCACACATGAGGATGCTTACCAATCAGTGAGTGATGATGATTTAGCCTCTTTCCATAGTGTAGAATACAAATCAGAAAATTTGTATGGAGACAAATTGTCAGAGGGGTCTACTCATTTGGTAGGGCAATTGAAGGTGAGTGAAGGCATGGTTGCTTCAGCCTTAGAACACTTTGATGTTGCACAGCAGTTGGTGACACACTGTTGTTAGACTCTAGGTATATTTGAGCACCTTGATAGTGGACTTTCCCTTGCTGAGTTTCAAGCACTTAGAGATGCAGTTGGGATCATGAAGAATAATTACCTATAGTTGTTATCTGATAGAGATCATCTTCTCAGGATCGACGGTATTTATCATGATGCTCTAAGGGGAAAGGAAGAGGAGATTGATGAGCTCACATATGAGCTCGAGGTCACCATAGACTCTTTGAAGAGTACTCAATCAGCCCTTCAAGAGTCAAAGCTACTGATAGATGAGCTTACCATGGAGTTGAGCTTGGCACAGTCTTTACCATCTATAGATACAGTTCAGGTTTCTATGGCAACAGTCGGTGAGGAGCATATATCCATGGATTATGGTTGTGAGAAGATTGAGGATGTGGTTACATCCATTGTAGATACAGGTGCAGTTGATATAGATGGGATAGATGCTTTAGTTGAGAGTATCAGGGAACTAGATGTTGCATCAGGGGTCTTTGAGGGTAGTCCCATTTCAGGTGATGCAGAGCAGATGATTGATAGCTCTTGTCAAGAGTTGATGGATTTCCCCGAGAGTTGTGTGACCAATCACCACACTACATCTTTTTCACGGGAGACATGCAGGGCATCTTTCAGTGGGGAGATCGATTCTCATGTGGATTTGTTTCCCTCTCTTGGAAGCAAATCAGAGATGGCATCCTATGCAGTTGATAGTGATCAACGGCTTACTAGACCACAGGGTTGGAGAGACCAGCTGAAGGTTATAGGAGAGAAGGTTGATTCAACCTTATCCTGTTTAGATTGCACTCATAAAAATGTTGAGAACCTTCTTTGGACAACAGAGTTAGAGGAGAGATGGTATGGGGTCTCGACTGGTACTCACATTCATGATTTACAGTTCATCAAGAGTGCTTTGGAGAAGGTAAAATCAGAATATCTCCAATTATTTCATGATAGGGAGTATGCTATTGGGTACGCAGAGAGGATTGCTAGAGTATCCACCCAATTAGCTATTCAGGATCAGAGACATGAGCCATCTTCTGATTCGTGTGATGTGAGTGATGAGGAGTGTGCTCCTCGTGACTATGATAGTCAACCATTGACATAGGCTAGTGCTTTTTATCGTGACTACATAGTGAGGAGTGCTCATCATTTCTCTTTTAGCCCACGCACAGATGATTTGATGATGCATAAGTATGGATTGGCTCGGGATTTATACCATCCATTGTGGGATGAAGGGTTTCCATCTACAGGAGATGGAACTAGAGGTTTCAGGTGGCTGACTCAGATACATTCAAAGGATCACTTGCAGGGTCAGAGATCGGAGTTCCATCATGGTGATATGCATCAGACAAAGTTTGCAACTTCTTGGTCTCCTAAATTTCCATTGGAGACATGGCTTTTGAGAGGTTGCAGTGTCAGTAATCATGATGGCATGTTTAGTCTTTACAGCGGTGATGGAGGAGAGTTTAATCATTTCCTCGTTCTGAGAGGAGCAGTTTCATATCTTCTAGCACCAATGTTGTGTAGTCAGTACATCCATAGGAGTTTTGCAGAGGATAGAGGGGAATGTTGTGGTTCGGACGCTTCAAGGTTTAATTTCCTCTTCATGATTGATGGATGTGAGGTTCTAATGTGTTGGGATCTAGGTGGTGATAGGTTTGGCATGATAGTTCAGTTGGATTCCGAGGTGTTGCTTCACCACTCTTTGCATGGTGAAGGTTTTATCAGAGTAGTGCAGCGTCGACAGTATGGTTCCATGCTGAGAATAACTTGGGACCCTGGGATCATTTTTGGTTTTAATTGGGTTCAGTCTGTTGCTTGGAGATTATATTGGCATTGCTTGAGGACAAGCAATCTTTGGGAAGGGCAGACTATAATGTCCCCATTTTTAGATTCTCTTGCAGATCAGTCAGAGCGGGCTTTCTGGGTTGGTGACAGCATAATTAGAGGAATATTTTGATGTCACCAGGGTGTTCGGGTGATCTAGTGGAGATGTTTGACACTTTCCGGAGGGATTTTGGACAACTTGTCCATACTTACTATTTATAGTAAGTGCTTGCATGTCGTTAATCTTTCTAGGTTTTTCTGGGTTTGTTCTCTTTGGTCCTTGGTGGTCACTACTATTTTTAGTAAGTGGTGGTTTGGCACTGTTTGGGTGACTTGGCAGTCAGCTGTCAGCTCTCATAGACATTGCACTGAGCTCAGAGTTATCAAATGGTTTGTGGATCCAGTTGGCACCCTCTGAGTTGGCTCAGTTTGCTTATGGTCGTTACTATTTTTAGTAAGTTTGGGATTGGCACTAGAACAAAATTTTGAGAGTGGGGTTGGATTCATTTTGTCAAGACCTTTCCAACAAGCTATAGATCACTGGTTTCTGACATCATCTTGGCCTCCATTTTAAAGTCCATAAATTAAACATTATTATTTAGTCTTGGACCTTGGTGCCTAGGCTCAACAACTTAATGTTGTTTTAAAAGAGGGGACTTTCTGGGTGATGTTGAAGAAAGAATTAAAGAGAATTATAATATTTTAAAATGTATTTTCCCTCTCATGTTTTATCCCATATGCAAGAGGATTTTAGACATTCCCAATTGAAAAAGTATAAAAGAAGGGAAAGGGCTCTCATTTGGATATGCTTGGATATTGATTTTTCTCTCTTGTTGAGATATTCTCGTGAGAGTTTTGGAGGTTGGCTCCTTGGTTTGGAATTGTCTTACTGAGACGAAAACCTCTGCAAGATAGGATTTAATCTTTGGCTTTGTGGACAAAACCCCACTTGGTCAATTTCTTGGAGGCTTCATCTAGAGGTCTCATTTGTGCATTCATGGAAGGTATTTTTGGTGGAGTTTGAGCTGATATAAAGAATCTTGGAGTTTTGAAGTGCAAGTTAGAAGACTGATTTATTGAGCAGGTTTGAAGTGTTTTGGAGCATTTTGTGATTGGTATTACTTATCACTGCTGGGCCGTACCATCCTAGTACTGGCTGTACCTGTTGCAGCAGTCATTTGGGGCTGATTTGTGGTCATTTCTCACTGATTTTGGAGTGACTGAAGTAGTATTATTCCTGCAGACCGAACAGCAGCAATAAGGCAGTGTTTCTGATTAATTTTGGTTGAGTTTGGGGATGCCACTCCTTTCAGCAAGGCCGTACCATATGGTACCAGTCGTGGGCTGCATTTGGGACTTATTTACTCATCAAAATGGATGCCTAGGATTATGTTTTGAGCTGCCACTCTTCGTGTAAGAAGATTGTTGCATTTTTAGAAGTTGTGAGCATATTTCTATGTCATGTATGGCTGGCCCTCCGTCAGCATATGTATGAATTTACAAACGAACATATGGGTATGTACTTATAATTCATAGTTTGCTATAATACAATCTGGGTCTTCATCAGTTTGCTCATATCTAGTTTAGATTTTCTGGGTTTATGTTATATGCTCTTTATTCCATGTATTCCATGCAAATATCAAACATGCAATATATCCAATGAAACCCTAAACTCAGAACAATCAGAAAAACAAAAATTTGGCATCAAAATATATACACAACAGGGGTGTATACTACACAAGATTGGGATGTTGCTGATCTACAAAACCAAGTGGTTAATCAATATATATTTCTTCATATAAATCTCCATTTAAGAAAGCATTTTTAACATCCATTTGATGGATATGCCAGCCAAGACTTGCAGCCAAAGAAAGAATAATTCTCACTGTATTCTTTTTAGTGATAGGAGAAAATGTTTCTTCATAATCAACACCCTCTTTTTCATTGAACCCCTTAGCAACCAATTTAGTCTTGAATTTTTCTATAGTACCATCTGATTTAAATTTTGTTTTGTAAACCCATTTGCAACTAATAACATTCTTACCTTTGGTGCGAGGCACAAGTTCCCAAGTTTTATTCTCTAACAATGCATCATATTCCTCTTTCATGGCTTGCTCCTATCGTTTCTTCCCTCTAGGTTGCTCATATTAGATTGGGTCATTTACTTGTAATACTTTGGTCATGAGAGCACTACCATTCCTTCCTTAGATTTTTAAGCCTTGCCTATATATTTCTTCAACACTCCTTGTCTTTTGTCTAGCTGAAAAGTCATCTTCTTCATCATCACTACCTGTAGAAAATGGCTTATTACAAGCATTAATTGTTTCATTTTAAATACTATTAGTAGGGCACACCTCATCCTCATCAATGTAGTCTCCATTTCTTTCTAAAATGTCAGAAAAATGAGAAGCATGTGTTGTAGAGTGAGATGAAGTGGTTGTAAGTTGCGAATGCTCATCAAACTTTAGGTCTCTACTAACAAACACCTTTTTTGTTATCAAATCATATAACCTGTAAGCCTTTGATTCTTCACTATAACTCATAACCAAACACTTATGACTCTTTGGTTCTAACTTTTGCCTCTTTTCATCAGGAATGTGTGCCCAAGCAATACACCCAAATACTTTAAAATACCCAATATGGGTTTTTCTACCACTCCATACTTCTTCAAGGGTGATATTTGTGAGGGATTTAGAAGGAATTCTATTCACAATATATCTAGCACACAAAATAGCCAAACCCCTAAATTTATTATGCAAACTTTTAAAATGCAACGTACAATGAGCCATTTCTAAAAGAGTTCTATACATTCATTCAGCCACCCCATTTTGTTGAGGACTATAAGGAACTATTCTTTGCACCTTAATACCATAATTTTCAAAAAATGACTCAAATGCATAATTGCAATATTCACCCCCATTATCCATCCTTAAGCATTTAATTCTTTTTCTACTTTGATTTTCAACTAATGCCTTAAAATTTTGAAAAACTTCAAATACTTCATTTTTCCTTTCAAGAAAATAAACCCATACTCTCCTACTATAATCATCAATAAAAGTGAGAAGGTACCTGCCTCCTAAAAGTGAAGGATAGTCTGGCTCACATAAATCAATATGAATGAGTTGCAGTGGATGATTAGCTCTCGATGATGTTTCCCTAACATACATCTTTGATAAACACCTTCAGAAGCTAAAATTTTTGTTAATCCTCTAACCATATCCATTCTAACCATGTCTTGTAATTTTCTATAATTTATATGTCCAAGTCTAGCATGCCAAAGTTTTTACATATAATCAGTCTAAGCAATAAAAGCATGAGAGATTGTGTATTCATCATCAACAAACTCCACAAATTTAAATAGACTTTCTTCATGATTAACTTTACCAATAGCAATTATATTGTTTGGGTCTTTTCTATCTCTAACAATAACTTGATCAGCAGTGACAACAAAATCATATCTAGCTTGAGAAATTTTATATACTAAAATAAGATTCACCTCTTATCCTTCAACCAGTAAAACATTTTTCAAAGACCCATTTGTTACATTAACAGTCCCTATTCCTAAAACTGGAAGTTTCATTTTATTGCCAATAGTAATTTCCTGATCTAAATTCTTCCCTTCATAAAAATCAACAAACAAAGATCTATCTGCAGTCATGTGAGATGATGCACTTAAATCTAAAATCCATTCTTTATTAGAATCTGAAGCAATGTAACCCCCCTTAACACTAGATTTACTTTCAGGTCTAGCAATTACCTCCTCATTTGATTTCTCTTTCTTTTTTTTGGAGATGGCTATGAAGCTATGTCTATCCTTCTTTCTATCCTTGAACCTTTCTTATTTGGGCTTGTATTTCTACCTTTCATTGTCCCTATTATTCAAACAAAATTTCTCCGTGTGATTCCCACCTTCACAATACCTACAAATAATGGGTTTTCTTCCAACTTGCTTTTCTACACCATCATTATTTCAAAATTTATAATTTCCTTTCTAATTCTTCTTTCCATCATATCTAGAAAATTTACTCTTACCTGCATATGCATGATTTTTCTTAATATATCATTCTTTAATAAGCTAAACTTCTTCATCTAAAACATACTTACAAAATTGATCAAAAGTTTGCTGGGGGTATTAGGATTCCTTGATTCCTTAAATACATTGTATGGTTGGGGAAGCTTACTTTCAACCATTGCAATCAATTGAAAATCTTGTTTTGCATAGTCAACACCTATTTTCTTCATCTGGGTATTTAAAAAGGTAACTTCATTGAAATAATTAGTCATTTTTTCAAAATTAGATGGATCTAAGTTCACCAATTTTTCTTCTATACTAAACATGCTAGCAATATCTTCATCTTTATAATTTTTTTCGAAATTCTCCCACAGCTCTATTGGATTATCAATATCAACAAATCTTCTATTGAGATCGGGGCTTAAAGCTTTAGCAATAATACCTCTAGCTTGGTCCAACTTGCATTTCTAGAACTTTTCTTTTTCATTTTGGGGTTCTCCAATTTTCTTATTCACTATCCTCCATAGAGCCTTTTCTCTCAAAGCATTCGTGACTGCAATCTTTCAATCGACAAAACCAATTCCATCAAATATTGGCAAAACTTCATTTGTAGAGCCCATGTTAGCCAAAAAAATAGTCTTCAAACAAATATTACTCTAGCAATATAACAGCCCTGCAAACAAATATCACTTCAACAATATATCATCCCTACAAACAAATCACTCAAGCAATATATTTCTAATTGAACTTGGCTCTAATACCATGTAAAAATAGGCCCAAACTATATGACATAACATCAATAATCAACAAGGAATAACAGAGGAAGAACATAACAGAAATAAACAAATAAGAACAAGGAAAAAATAGAATTAGATAAATTAGAAAATTATATTTATCTAGTTTGTACTACATTCCATCTAAATGCTATGTCCAACAGCTCTCTACAATCACATATATATAGTTATAGTCCTTGAAGCCTGAAAGCTTCTAACTTTCTAGATAACTCTAAAAACCATGGAACGTTCTTTCCTAGAATAGATGGTAGCTTCTTCCTTTCTAGATAATTTGAAAACTTGGAATGTTGTTTTCTAGAACAACTTTATGGAAAAATCTAGATATATTTTGTTTTTTCCTAGACAATATTAATTATCCTTAACAGTTAAAAGTAGTTCTAAATCTAAATATAAAACTCTTAACTATATTACATATAAATGCAAATGTACATTATTAAAACTAAAAAAATAGTCCTAAAATAAAAACTATAACATGCGGTGGCACTGATTCATGCACTGCGGTAAAAGCAGTTTTGAAAATAAAAACAATCTAATTAAAATTAAAAAACTATCTTCATGCAAATGTGGTCAAAGATAAAAATCTCATGCAACTATTGTTTGTTGTGCATGCACACTTCGTTAATCTCCCCTTGGATGATCAATAGGGATGATGCCCAACTGATCTCTCAAATTGACAAAAGTAGCCGCGAGAAGAGCTTTATTAAAGGTATCAGCATTTTGTTTAGTTGTAGGACAAAACTGCAATTCAACTCATCCATCTTGTACCAAATCATGGATAAAATGATGCTAGAACTCTAGGTTTTGATCAAGCATGAAACACTGGATTTTTGGTCATTGTAATGGTGCTACTATTATCACAAAAGAGAGTAGTTGGATGTTCTTATATGAAGTGTAGATCCTCCAATATCTCTCTAATCCAAATTGCTTAACAACCCGCTTCTGCTAAAGAAAGAGCCATGGTTGCATGCTTCATAGTACTCCAAGATACAACTCTAGAACCAAATGAGAAAACATAACCAGATGTTGATTTTCTATCATCCAGTAAACTAGCCCAATTAAAATTTGTGTAACAAACTAATTCAAACTTTTCATTATAAGAATAATGGATGCCAACATTGTAAGTTCCAGTCACATGCCTTAATATTCTCTTTGCAGCATGCCAATGAAACTCATGTGGATCCTGCATGAATCAAGAGATGAAGCTCATAGCATACATAATATCAGGTCTAGTTGTAGTGAGGCACATGAGGCTCTCAACCAAACTTCTGTATAAAGTGGCATCTAATTTGGAACTTGCATCTTCCTTGGTTAATTTTTTACCAAGGGCTAAAGGAGTTGCAACTGATGTGCATGAAACCATTCTAAAGTTTTTCAATAAAGGAGAAACATACTTGGTTTGAGAAATAAAGATACCTTCTAGTTGTTGTTGTACTTCCACATAAAGAAAATAATGCATGAGTCCCAAATTTGACATTTCGAATTTCTATTTCATTTCTAATTGAAATTCCTCCAAAAGACTTTTGTTGTTACCTTTATAAATAAGATCATTAAAATAAAGGAAAATAATAAGAATAAGAATATCATTACCAACATGTTTGACATACAAGGTTGGCTATGAGGGGCTTCTGTTGAATCCCTTCTTCATGAAATAACTATCAATCCTTGCATACCAAGCACGAGGGGCTTTCTCCAACCCATAAAGAGCTTTCTTCAACTTGTAAACCAACTATTCTTGCCTTGAAGTTCATAGCACATAGGTTGTTCCGCATAGACTTCCTCATCTATATAACCATTAGGGAAGGTTGATTTTATATCCATTTGATATACAGACCACTTATTTTGTGTAGCAATTGCCAATATAATTTGTAATTGGAGCAAAGGTTTTTGAATAATCTACTCCAAGTGTTTTTGCAAATCCCTTGGCAACTAATCTTGTCTTGTGTCATTTAACAGAACCATGTCAACATGATATTTTACCTTATAAATCCATTTGACACCAATCACATGTTTATTTCTTGGAAGTTGCACTAATTCCCATGTATTATTTTTATCTATTGCTTTCATCTTTTTATCCATAGCATCAATCCATGCTTTCTCTTTTACTGCTTCTTCATACACAGAGGGTTTAACTTGAATTTGACTAAGCAAAGAAAAATTAATAAATGAATTTATATTTGTAGTCCTCTAATAAATTTTATATAAAATTTGTACCTGTTTTGAAGAGCTTGGACTTGATGCTGGATTAGAACTATCACCTAAATTAGAGCTATTAGTAGAACTTGGTGAAATTGAGCATGGAGAACTCAAACTTGAGCTACTATTGGAGTTTGAACTTCCACTTGAGCTTGTGGGGGAGAGGAGGAACACTGTCATCTTCTATGTTCATAATTATAGGTGTTAATTGTTGTACACCCTTTTGTCATTGGCATACTCACCCTTCATCAAAAACCACATCCCGACTCACAATCCATTGCTTTGTCTCAGGATTATAAAATCTATAACCTTTAGTCGCATCAGAATATCCCACAAAGATACAAAGTTTGGATTTTACATCTAACTTCTTCCACTTTTTAACTAGAATATGAACATATGCTAGATAGTCAAATACATAGAGATGAGCCACAAAAGTCTTGTGACCAGTCCAAACTTCCTTTGGAGTGATGTGTTGAACTACTTTGTGGGGATTCAATTCAAGATGTATACTATTTTTGGCACTGCTTCTCCCCAATAACAATTAAGTTGGTTTTTTTGACTTCAACATACTTCATGCCATTTCCATAATGGTATGGTTCTTTCTTTCTGGAGTACCATTTTGTTGGGACATATAAGTTGTAGTAAGCTATCTCTTGATGCCATAATTATTAGAAAAATCAGAAAACTATTTGGAAGTGAATTCTCCCCATCTATCTGTTCTGAGTATTTTGAGATAATACCAACTTTGGTTCCCAACCATAGCCATAAATTTCTTGAAACATTCAAAGGCTTCATATTTCTTCTTAAGAAAATAGATCCATGTGTGGCAAGAAAAATCATCAATAAAAGTTAAAAAAAAAAAGATTCTTATGCAAAGATGACTCTTGCATATCACCACAAATTTTAGCATGCACAAGCTCAAGAGGAGCTTTTGACCCCCATGATTTGTTCGGTAGAAAACTATTTCAATGTTGCTTGCCAAGTACACACCCTGAATAAACTTCTTTTTCCTGAATTGCTAGAAGTCCTCTCACAATATTGTTTTTGTGAAGCAAAATCAAAACTTGAAAACTCAAATGTCCATAACACTTATTCTATAACCATGAATCATCTATGGTTGCTTTGAGGGTATGCACATTAGAAGAAAGCAATGTGATCTAGGAAATAACATATTCTCTATCATAGGAGCCTTTGCTACAAAATGATAATTAGCTGATTTGTCAAATATTTTGCAGTAGTTATCTTCAAACACAACTTTGTATTTTTTTCTACAAGCTTCTCAATACTTAAAAGATTATGTTGTAACTTTGGCACATGCAAAGTATCATGAATACAGGTAGTTTCTCCTTGCTTAGTTTTTACAACAAGGGTACCTTTTCCTATCACATCAACCTCTTTACCATCACCAAATTTTACTTGACTACTTGTAGATTCATCTAATTTGACAAAGAGATCATATTTACCTATCATATGATTTGACGAGCCACTATCTAGGAACCACACATCCTTTTTATGCTCCTTTTCCAAGTCTCTTGTGAAGAAAGTGGACTATTTTACATCTTCAAATGACTCTTCATTATAGTTGGTTCTTGACTTATTCAAGTCAAATTTCTTCTTTCTACACTCAAATTCATATTGTCCATATTGTTCACAATATCTACACTAGATGCTTCTTCAATCCATAGAACTTGTTCCTCTTCCTCTTCCTCTTCCTCTACCACATTCTCTACTATTAGAAGGTTCCCTTTGACACTTATTTGATGGAGAAAATGAGGTGTATATTATTCAACTCTTACTTTAGACTAGAAAGCTTTACCAAACTCTTCATAGAACATTGCATACATTCCTCATGAGACTGTAAAGAACCAAGCAACTCTGCTACTTTGAAAGTGATTAGATCTTTGCTTTCTTCAATGGCTATCACCACTAGATCAAATTTTAGAAGAAGAGATCTCAAGATCTTCTTTACAATTTATTGTTCTATTATTGCTTTTTCTTGAGTCTTAAGCTGATTTGCAACACCTTGAGTCCTAATAATAAAATCTTGAATGGACTCAACTTATTTCATCCTTAAACTTTCAAAATCTCTTCTAAAAGTTTGGAGTCTTACTAATCTCACCTTGTCAGATCCTTGGTATACAATTTGCAATGCCTACCATGCATCCTTTGATTTTGTTATACTAGCTATACAGGGAAAGATTGAAATATCTAATGCAGATTGAATGGTGAAGAGAGCTTGATTATCCTTCTTTCTATCTTCTTTTAATGAGAAATGCAATAGAAATTCCAGTTATTTTGTGACTATGTTACTAGGAATGAGAAATGCAACAAAAACAACAACATGATGGAAAACAGGGTTGGATGAGGTTGTACATATGAAATGGTTTTCTATATGCATTCATATGTTTCACAATTTTCTAACTTTTAACAATTATATATATTAAATATAGTATGAACACATAAAAGGATAAATTATTGTTGAGTGCAAAAACTCTACACCAAAAGGAATGAGACTTGCTTAAGGAAAAAATCAACAACATAATGTACAACACCAAATTTGAGCCCAGACGAATTTGACATAAAGTATACCCCTCAATCCTTGACTCTTAAGCTAAAGAAGGGATGAGTGTTAGTGATTTTATTACATCTCTTTGTGGACACGCAATATCAAACCCAAAGAAAATACACAAAAGTAAATAGAAACCTTTGTAACAACATTATGCTTTGTAGTCTGAGTCTGTACTTTGTTGGATAGAGACAAAAAACAAAAATAGGTGCACAATAGAGAATTGCTACAATAGAAAATAATTATCTATTGTTTTTCCTCGTTGCATCAAATTATTACACATCAGCTCAAGATATAGAGGTTCTAAAATTATAATGAATCTTTTAGAATTTATCATACAAATAACATGCAAAGTACAAAACTCTAACTCTAATAATAACTGACATGCAAAACTATTTTATTCTCCTTCTAGAAACAAAGCTGCTACTTCTATTTTTATGTTGGAAGAAATTATTATTTTATTTCAACACCCCCCCGTAATTTCTACTGCTAACTACTTCAGTATTCACAATCCCTAAATTCTATCTTAGATGCTCAAAATTCTCCTTTACTAATGCCTTAGTAAATATATCTACTAATTGTTCTTCAGATCTACAAAACTACAAATGAATTTTTCCATTGTTCACTAACTCTCTGATGAAATGATATCTTATATCAATGTGCTTGCTCCTCTTATGAAAAACATGATTTTTTGACAATGCAATTGTTTATTTGTTGTCACAAAAAATAAGTGTTATCTCTTCTTGTGTTCGTAATATTTTTATCAATACTCTCCTCATCCAAATTGCTTGACATGTTGCTGATGTGGCTACTACATACTCTCCTTCAGCTGATGAAAGTGTCACTATGGGTTGTTTCTTTAATGCCCATGTGACCACACCTATTCCAAAATAAAAAAGCATATCTAGAAGTACTCTTCCTATCATCAATACTACCTACAAAATCATTGCCAGTAAAACCAATCAAACCAAAATCATTAGTTGTGGAATATAAAATTCCATATCCTATTGTTCTTGCGACATATCTCAATATTATTTTTCTAACCTGCCAATGTGATTCTTTAGGTGACTCCATGAATCTTGAGATTAGGATAACTCCATACATTATATCTGGTCTTGCTACTATAAGATACATCAAACTTCCAATTAATCTTTTGAATGATGTAGAATCAACATTAGGTCCTTTATCTTATTTGCTAATTTTAGTCCCTGTAGCAACTAGTGTAGGTGTTGAATTACAATTCAACATCTTAGACCTCCTTAACACATCCTTTGTATAATTAGTTTGACAAATTAAAATTCTCTTGTCTGATTGAACATTCATTAATCCCAAATATGTCATCTCAAATTCTTTCTTCATTTTTTATTTAAATGTGTCTATAGACAAATTTCCAGTGAAAATCAAATCATCAACATATAAACACACAATCAAGATCTGACCTTCTCTGTTGATTTTTGTGTACAATGTTGGCTTAATACTACTTCTACTAAATCCATTGTTTGTCATGTATGAATTAATCCTACTATACCATGCTCTTGGTGCTTGTTTGAGACCATAGAGAGCCTTCTTCAATCTATAGGCTTTGTCTTCATGTCCATGTGCTTTATAACCTGGTGGTTGTTTCACATATACTTCTTCTAGAAAACTATTCAAGAAAGTTGATTTGACATCCATTTGAAAAACCTTCCAATTATTTGGTGTAACTATTGCTAAAACCATTCTAATATTATCAAGTCTAGCAACTAGAGAAAATGTTTCATTATAATCAATTCCATGTTGTTGTGTAAAACCTTTTTCTACTAACCTTGCCTTGTGCTTTTTAATTTTACCTTCTACATTAAATTTAGTCTTATAAACACATTTGAATCCTATGCAATTAGCTTGCATGTTTGATTTCTCTTAATAGAATCCATCTCTTCATTGGTAGATTTTATCCAATGTTGCTCCTCAGTTGCTTCTTCAAAATACATAGGATCATGTCAGAAAAAAGAAAAATTTGAACACAAATCTATGTTTTCTTCTCCTTAATCATAAACCTTTTTCAAAATTCTCATTTTCTTACCTTTATACTTTGACCTTAGTTAGACAAGTGTAGGATTTCATTCATCACTTACTTGTCAATTGAAGTAGAATGACTTGATGATTCACCTTGTACAAAATTCCTTGGTATTCTTGTTGGAGTGCTTATTGCTTCTTGAGATTTAGATTGATCACCATGCATATTTTGTTCTTCAAGTTCTTCTTCATTTTGGGGTATTTGTGCTCCAATTGTAATTGTTATATCAATGCTTCCATCCCATGCTTCTTCTTCCTTAAATTCTACATCTCTGCTAATAATCACCTTTTTTGTAATGCAATTATACAATTTACAATAATTTGATTCTTTGCTATACCCAATAAAAATGCATTTAGCACATCTATCTCAACTTTTTTCCTCATTTTTGAAGGAACAATAGAATATACAATACAACCTAAAATTCTAAAATGATACAGTATGTTTCTTACCACTCCAAGCTTTGTGTGGAATTCGGTCCTTGACACTCTTTGTTGGGCTTCTATTAAGAATATATACTACACATGCTACTGCTTCTGCCCAATATTCATTTGGCATATGTGTGGCCTTCAATGTGCTTCTAGCTATCTCTATGATTGTTCTATTCTTTCTTTCTAGTACATCATTCTATTGTGGTGTATACCTTGTAGTAAATTGCCTTTTAATGCCATGATATCTGAAAAATCTAGAAATTCATTAGACATATATTCAACTCCTCTATTCTGATCTATGTACCTTGATATAATGGCCACTTTTCTTTTCAACCATAGCTTTGAATTCTTTGAATTTTCTAGAGGTTTCAGATTTCTCCATGAGAAAATATATCCATGTCTTCCTGCTAAAATCATCAATGAATGTTAGAAAATAAGTACTATCTCCAAATGATGGAGTTTGCATTGGTCTACATAAATAACTATGAACTAGCTCAATAATGCCCTTGCTCTATATGAGACTCCTATTGGAAAAATTTCTCTATATTGTTTTGCTAGAATGCAACTCTTAGGTGAACTAGCTGGCTACTCTATTGGTGGCAATCCTTTCACCATATGTTTCTTCTGTAATAAACTCAAACCTCCAAAATGTAAATGTCCATACCTCAAATGTCATAGACATGATTGATCTAGATATATAGTTTGGAAATTGACTTCATCTTCTCCTTGGATACACTGAATTCGAAGGTGGGACATCTGATTCTTGGTCATCTCAACTCTTGCAATCAACCTATCATTTGGAAATCTATTTAGTATAGTTCAAATATCATCCTTACAAGATACAATGTAACCTTTATGTTCTAATTGTCAAACACTCATAAGATTATGTTTTAATCTAGGTACAAAATAAACATCATGAATAAATCTTCTTTCACCATTTATGTCAAAATATTTAATAATTCTTTACCCATTATAGCCACTTTATTATCATTTCCCAATTTCACTTCTGACTTTACTGAATCATCAAGACTAGCAAAAAAATCTTTATTCCTTGTCATATGGTTATTATATCCACTATCTAAAAATAAAATATCCTAGCACTTTCTTGAGCAACATGAAATGTGATGAATAAACTTCCAAAATTAGATTCATTTGTGTAATTAACATTCTATGTGTCAACATCTCCTTGTTTCTTTCTACATTCATTTGCATAATGTCCATATTTTTTGCAATAATAACACTAAATGTTAGATTTATAAAACCTCTATGAATGTTTCTAGAAGTGATTAATTCCACGTCCTCTATTGTTGTAGTTTTGGTTATTAATTTCACCTTGATCTAGATTGCTCCTTCCACCTCTACCTCTACCTCTTCCTCTAAAGTTTTACCTTCCTATTCTAGTTGATACCTAAGACTTGAAAGCATTCTCAAAATAAGTATTGTTATTTCTAGTCATTCTAGATACATGTGTTAACAAAGATCCCATTAATTCATCTACTGATAACTATGCCATATCCTTGGATTCCTCAATTGCTACAACTATTGCAGCAAATTTACTGGGTAATCTCCTGAGAATTTTTCTATAATAGATTCTAATCTATTATTTGTTCTCCATTAGATCTAATTTGATTCACAATATTCATGACATGACTTATAAACTGATCTACTGATTCTGAATCATTCATTTACAAAATTTCAAAATTTCACATAAAAGATTGTAGTTTAGCTACTTTCACCTTTGTATTTCCTGGATAGGTTATCTCAAAAATTTCTCATGACCTCTTAAATGTAGTTGCTATTGCAACCATAGGAAAAGTGGAATCATCCATTGCTTGTTGAATTATAAATAAATATTTTGCATCTTTTTCTTATTTTCTCTA
This sequence comes from Cunninghamia lanceolata, assembly GCA_027924645.1. NCBI lineage: Eukaryota > Viridiplantae > Streptophyta > Pinopsida > Cupressales > Cupressaceae > Cunninghamia > Cunninghamia lanceolata. The sequence continues at coordinate 13,428,516 of BSBN01000112.1, read as the reverse complement.
AGTTCATCCTATTGTGCTCTAGCCAAAAATTGATAAGTTGCATGATCTTAGGGTTCTAAAAATCCATTTCCAACTATGTCCCGAATTTCTTGTGAACAAAATAGTGTTTTCATCTTAATTGCCCAAAAATCATAATTCTTACTAGTGAAAATGGGGATCTTGGGCTGCGAGAGATTGCTTCTTGATGCCATGATATAGTTAACTACAGTGATCCAATGTCTTCACTCCTCTTTAAGTCTTTCAACAAAAGACTACACCTTAGTATAATTTTTATTAAAATTTTCAATTTCCTTAATTTACCAATTCTCTGTTCTTTGTTGGCAGCTTCATAACAATTACTTACTTCAGATCGACCCTTTGATCTGTGGCTTCCAAATCTTCAAAAAAAAACTTTCTACGATCTGCAACAAAAAGTCTCCTTAACCGCCAATGATTTCTATGGTCTACCTTTGATAATAAATCTATATTTTATAATGGCAGAAGGGTCTTTAGTAAACACTCTCATCTTCATCTAATAGCTTCAGCCTACTCCTACAAATAATCTTAAACTTGGAAACTAGGATTCCTCCTACTCTGATACCACTTTGCTGGACAGAGAAAGAAAAATAAAACAGGCGCACAATAAAGAGCTTCTACAGTAGATAATAATTCTCTATTTTTTTCCTCATTGTATCAAATGATTACATATCACCTCAAGATATAGAGGTTCTGAAGTTACAATGAATCTTCTAGAATTTATCGTGCAAATAATAGGGAAATTACAAAATTCTAACTCTAATAATAACTAACATGCAAAACTATTTTATTCTCCTTCTAGAAACTAAACTGCTACTTCTATTTTTATTTTGGGAGAAGTTATTATTTTATTCCAACACACTGCAAAGTGATGATGCCAAGCAAAACCAAGAACAAACAATTATAGGGCCACACAACAGTAGGTAATGGCCATAAAATGGAGATGTTTCGGTTACATGACCTTTGCTGATGGATTTTTTCAAGGAAATAGATTTCAAATCCGCAATGCCCATTCACTATTGCACATGAGTTGCAAGGCTTACAAACATGAAATGGTTCCTATTCATTGCATTTCTTACAACTAAGTTCTACGATAGAGAGGTCACTCAATAAATATTATGTATATGAATTTTGGTCCCAAGACAGAATTGCTTGATAGAAAGAATATTGTAGTTGCTAATTATTGCACAAAAGAAGGAAGAAATTATGGTAGATAGGATGAGTTGGTTTGCACCATTTCGAATATGACTAAGCTTTATAGTTTCATTCTACATTTAAACATGGGAGAACTAATTATCTTTAACTCACTGAGGTATAATAGTGATTGTTTCTCTCTATCTGATGTTAGAATAAGGAATTTCAATCTATTCATACTGGCAAGTTTAGTGTCATCTTGATCAGGCAACAATTGTCTAAAGAAAGGTCCAATTTTGAATTATACGACATAGTATTTTTTTTACTTTTGTTGTTGTTACTATTAAAAATATAAACTCTATTTAATCACACTCTCTAAGCATTTATTAACAGAAAAAAATGAATGTCATGTAGAGAGGTGTCTATTCATATGTTTTTCCTATTTAAAGGATCTTTGGATCCATAAATTATAAATAGAGCAAATCTATTCAAGCTCTTCAATTTCAACAATTGGTATCAGAGTTGATGGTCCCAATATTCATTTCAAGATAGGAAACCCCATCATGACTGATTTGAATCTATCACAATATTGATTTAAAACAAAACACCCGCACAATAGAATAATAATGATTTTTGGTACAAGAAAAATTTGCACATAGGAGTCTTTATATTGCAAATCTTATACAAGTACAAATATATATATTAAAAGGATGAGACAATGATCAAGAAAATTTGATTAAGGGAAGAGCTTTATATTCACAATCTGTATGTATGAATGATCGTTGGTCTATGTCATTCAACACTACCTTCATATTCAAGATACGTCCTTCGGTTCTTTAAAGGTCAAACATGGATTGGCCTTTATCATAATGCCTTAGGTATCTCAACACATATCTTTAGCCTCTTAATACTTTGGTCTATTTTAAAATTTTACAAGCATAAGATAGTCTTAAAATCATCTATTTATGGTGGAGTTTGACATCGTAAATGACAAAGAACTGAATGACACTAATAGCTATTCGCATAATAGTCACAATGGTATTACATTGTTAGTTAAATAAAGCAATAGTTAGATATAAATAAATAAATTTTAGTAATAAATAAGTTTTGGGAAGTTAGGAAGTTATTTCTTATAGGAAGTTTGTACGGGAATAATTGTGGCTTTAAAACCAAATGTACTGCATTGTAACAATCATTCAAATGCAATATATTATTTTATGTTCTGATATTGCTGTATGATGATGGTGTAGCAATCTGCATTTTTCCCTACGATATTTCAATATGGTATCAAAGCAGTTGCTGGTCATGGAGAAGGAGTGCTCAATTGAAGATTGTTAGAGTTCATAAAATTGCAATTGTTGGTGGAGAATAGCATAGTAAATGGCTGTGGGTGGAAGAAGTGGTTGACAGAGACATTTCTTCCTTACACAATCAAGAAATTTAGCAAAGGTAATGGAAGATTTAGCGAGCAGTTGGTAGAAGGGAATCAGTCACATGTCATTTCAATCCTATGAGTTTAGTGGTAGCACAAGACTCATGGAAGAAGCTAGATCAGACGCCACTAGAATAGGCTTTATGTGCAATGATTAGATATCTTGTATGCTCAGCAAAGGTTGTGTGTGAAGGAAGGCATCATGTAATATATTTTTTTGGTGTAAAAATTGAAGAACTATGGAAGTTTGAGGATGTGGTTTGACCGTATGAAAGAATGAAACAACATCTTGTGGAATATAAGTATTGCAGCATACAAAAGATATAAGAATATTTCTCTATATGCAGTCTCTAGGCATCCAGTAGCATTTTAGGTTGTTGATTTGAACGGTGCAACAGTAAGTTTGATTTCAAGCATTGCATTACCTATTTCTCACTATATGTGCTATAAACATTAGTGTTTATAACTAGCATAGTTGGTTCATTATAAAAGAGGAGTTATAAGGTTCTTGGTTCAAAACTCACAATGATGTGAAAGTATTATTTTTGTTATGAATTATTTGGAGTTCTATAATTTTATTTATTAGAGATAAAGGAAAATAAGGGTGAGTTTTTGGAGGTACAATCATTCTCAAATATTATTTTTCTTTGGAGTAATAAGGTAAAAATTGATGAAGGTTTAATAGTGTTTTGGAGGTAAAAGGTTAACTAATGTATGGGTCTATTATTGATCAAAATCAACATCATTATTTTTAACATTTGACCATGGCCACACATTATGTTTGTGTCCTCGATGCCATCCTTGCTATCCTTGATAGAAATTTGAGAGACTTGCATGCTTGTGATATTGAAGAGTCTAATACAAATGGATAGAGTGTAAGCACATCATATTGGAGAAAGGTGGCATCAGAGGATGGAGGATTTTCCACCATCTCAAGTTAAGTTCTCTCTTTGAGATGATGCTTTGCATGAGAAGCATTTTTAGTTTTGGTTGTTTTGCTTTCTTTGTTGATGCTGACGGATTTGAAGAATGTATGTTTTGTGAAGATTTTGTTTTGGAGACAGGTTTGGGATTTGGTGTTGAGCTCAATATGGATTGTTGTCCAGCAAGCTTCAAAGAGTATATGATCTTGAATTATACCCTTTTGTAGTCACTAGACAATGGCAGAGATCTATCATATCTCTTAGGGTTCATTGTCGAATAATTCAAGACTCTGTGATTTGAGATCTTGGGACTAAAGAGCTCAAGAACACATCTCAAAGCTATGCCTTTTCGAGGGTAGACGAGACAGCATGATGGAGCCCCGCTTGGTTCAGGATTTGTTTTTGGGAGAAGATCTTCTATAAAATATCTATTCATATTATGTAATTAGGTTTTTCTAGTATGTTAGCATTCAGGGGGGTCCCTTGGTACTATTGCAGAAACAATGTAATAAGGGGGGAATGTTGGCATAATAATCACAATGCTATTACATTGTTAGTTAAATAAGGAAATAGTTAGATATAAATAAATAAATGTTAGTAATAAATTAGTTTTGGGAAGTTAGGAAGTTATTTCTCATAGGAAGTTTGTATGGGAATAATTGTGGCTTTAAAAGCAAATGTACTGCATTGTAACAATCATTCAAATACAATATATTATTTTATGTTCTGATATTGCTGTGTGATGATGGTGTAACAATCTGCATTTTGCCATACCATATTTCAATAATAGCAATCACATGGCTGTGGATCTAAAATCTCTCATCAACTAATATGTGATGCTTGCATGCATGCAGGAGTGGGAGAGCTTTTGGAAGACTTATTTAAGAAGACTTTTATCATTTTAGGAATGCATGTTCAATGCATGATAAACTATATTTTTAGCATAGTTGTTTTTAAAGTATACAGTGATCATGCATGTTCAACTTTTTTTTAGACTATTAGTTTATTTTTGTTGTTGGTCTATTTTGGGGGCTACAAAGTCTTTAAAGTGGACTATCATGTGTTTTCTAACAAGCCAAGAATTTGAAGATGCATGTACTAATGAGGTTTGTGTGCAAGCAATGCAAGAAAAGATAGATTCCATTCATAGGAATGATACTTGGGAGCTTCCACATGACAAGAAAAATATTGGTACTAAGTGGGTCTACAATACCAAGTACAATAGTGATGGAAGTATTAAAAGACACAAGGCATGATTAGTTGAAAAAGGTTTCACACAGAAGAATGGTATAGATTATGAACAGATATTTGTACCATTAGCAAGACAAGAGACCATTAGAATGATGGTTTCAATAGAAACTCAAAAGAAATGGAGCATACAACACATGGATGTCAAGAGTGCCTTCTTGAATGGGTACATAGAAGAAGAAGTTTATACATACAACAACCACAAGGTTTTGAAGTGCAAGGAAAAGAACACAAAGTCTATAAGTTGAAGAAGGTTTTATATGGTCTCAAGCAAGCACCTAGAGCATGGTATGCTAGGATTGATAGATATTTCCAGCAAAATAGCTTCAAGAGAAGCAAGAGTGAACCTACTCTTTACTGCAATAAAAAGGGTAATGATATTCTTATTATAAGTTTGTATGTTGATGATTTTTTGTATATGGGTAGAAGTCCTAAAATGAAGGATGAGCCTACATTGTTTTTTTGTGATAACATGAGTGCAATTAAGTTTGCCAAGAATCCTATCCATCCTAGTAGGACAAAGTATTTTGATTTGAAATATTATTTAATTAGAGATTTGGTTTAGGAGAAAGAATTTGAATTATGGTATATAATCACTCAAGAACAACATTCAGATATCTTCACGAAAGCAATTCCAAAGGTCTAATTTTTGAAACTCTGAGATCATCTTGTGAGTTTGATCCACATCAAAGGGGGAGTATGTTGACAAGTGATGCTTGCATGCATCTCGGAGTGTGAGAGTTTTTTAAGACTCATTTAAGAGGACTTTTATCTTTTTAGGAATGCATGTTCAATGCATAATAAACTATATCTTTAGCACAACTATTTTTAGAGTTTACAATGATCATGCATGTTCACCTTATTTTTAGACTATTAGTTTATTTTTGTCGCTGGTCTATTTTGAGGGCTGCAAAGTCTTTAAAAAGGTTTGCCTTGTGTTTTTGTAATAATCCAAAAAAAACTCCAATGTCAATGTGTTGGTTGCTCAATTTGAGGAAAGGTGAAAGAACATAGGAAAAATACTGTAAAATATTGTATTTCTGAAAAGCAATATGTTGATTAATTTATTTTGCTCTTTGTTGTAAGTAATGTTAGTTTTGGCTGAATAATATGTGTTGTGAATAAAAACTTGTTTATTATTGCAAGTAAATTTAAGAATTGGCTTCAAAGATTAGCGGGTTTCAAAATCTTCATCATATTTCTAGAGTCTAAATCTGTAGGGTACTGGATTGGAAACTAGTTGTTAGAGCTGGATCTAAAAAGTGGATAGAACATACAAGCTTGGATTGAATATGATAATCTTGGAAATGAGCTCAAAGTAATGGTAGAACTTTGTGAGTATTACGATTCAAGGTTCTAAAAAGAGTGCCATTGCCATCCATATTTGGAATTCATCCTATCAGTGAGATTTTTTATAATAAATGGAAGGATAAATATTCTGAGGGATATTTGCTCAAGATAGAAGAAATAATTAGATATAGAGGAAAGAGGGGCATGTAAATCTACCAAAATCAATCACCATTTGGCATTACTTAAGTGGTTCTTTTGTATGGTTAAAATTTAATTCTATAAGGAAATCATTTGTTCCAATGGGAAAGACTTGTAAAAGAGTGCAGAAAGAAAATAAAAAATTCAATGTGTGAAAAATATATTTTGGAAGAAGAATTGGTGAAAGTTAAAAAGAAAAGTGAAGATTTGGAAGAAAAGTTGAAGTGGTTTGATAAACAATCTAAAATTCTCAGAGAGGAAAATAGTTTTCAAAAGGATGAAATGTCAAAATTGAAAGCACAAAATAATCCATTAGATCAATTACTTGCAACATACCTAAAGGAAAACAAGTGTGTAAGGTCTAAGCATACATTATGTAATGTCTCATTTGATACAAATGATTTGTTGTATTCATTTGATGAATCATTTGATATATGTGATATAGGTAAATCTTCTATTGATAAAGGGTGTGAGGTTGGAGATAACAATATTTTTGAATCTACAAATCTTGCTAGTTGTGATGATAATAACAAAGAATGTTTTCCAAAGAATGTTGGTTTTAATATTATAAAAGGAATGGGTTATGATGGAAAAGGTTTGGGAAAGTATGGGGAAAGAATTAGAGAACCCATTGAACCAAGTGTGATGCTAAAAAATGAAGGCAATGTTGGTATAATAGTTATAGTACAATGGTATTACATTGTTAACATTGTACGTAACTACTGGTGGTTATGTTAGTTGGGTGGTGGTTATGTTAGTGGGGCTATAATTATTTTTTCTATTATATCGACCAAATATAACACAATATATATCTATGTTTGTATGAGCATTTATCATTGAATCAATAAATAAAATATACTCTCCATTATTTGGTATCAGAGCCTTGTGTAATGTGAGGAAGGCATCAGTCTGCTGCATCCATTTGATGGGAGAACTTAGTGTGGAGAATGTTTTGATGGCGTTGGAGCATGCCATGGTCTTGGCATCATTTGATCCGTTAGAAGTTTGTCCATAATCTCCTCTAGCATGTAGTCTCCATAGAAGCATGTGGAAGCCTTAAAACAATCTGTGCATTTGTAGCAAGTCCATATAGGAGTAGATCCATTAACTATCAAGTGAATGAGCCAACCACAAAGGTACTTGTGTGTTTAAAGGTGTTTGAAGGAGAGCATTCTAGTTTTCTATTTTCATGAGAATAAAAGTCATATATAGAAGTTGTGTGATCTGGGAAGAGATTTGTTTGTCAATAGTCACCAGAAAATGAAGTGAAAGCCAAGCATCGAACATATCCACATGCTCTTATTTTGTGAGTCATTAATATTCCCTACAGTTTGAATTTAACGCAAGCTAGATAAAACATTACTATTGATCTTAAATCTAGCTAGGGTTTGAATAGACCAGTTTTGATTTCCATTCATCTGTCACATTTTGGAAGTGACAAGGCATCAAAGCAGTCTCGAGAAAATACATAGAAAGAGCTAAAGCATAGAAATGACTTGATAGTGGCCTACATGGTATTGGAATTTGAAGATGACTCTGTTGATCACGACTTCATCTCTTCTTTCATCTGTGCATAGAAATACGACGTTGGTCATTATTTGAATGATTTGGAAGTTGTATTTTAAGTCAGGGTTAATTTGTTTATAAATAGTTTACAATGGGTGATGGTGATGTTGAAGTATCTTGGTTCTTGGAAGGGCCATTTTATGGGTTGGTAAGTAAAGTAAAGGTTACTTCTAAAAGTAGTTTAAAATAAATTTTTTTTTCAATGAATTATTAGTAATAGGAAGACATGATGGTGTAAAAGAAATAATTCAAAAGAGAGAAAGTACGCCAACTTTGGGTTCCTAATTTTATTTCAATTATTTTGTGAAATACAAGATATATATTTTTATGTGAAGACCTATGAAAGGGACATTCCAAAGTGTATATGTATTGGAGTGATAAGGTTATTGTGCTTTTGGAGTTATAAGGATTTATTTTTGTAAAAACCACATTTTTTTGTTGAGTCCAACACTCTGAAATGAATATTTTATCATGTCACTCTATGCTTGTATTCTTGACAAAGATTTCAAATGCACATGTTCATGCTATGGAAGAGTCTAATACAAATGGAGGCAGATAGCATCAAAGGATGGAGGGTTTTCCATCATCTCAAGTTAGCTTCTCGCTTTGAGATGATGCTTTGTATGAGAAGCATTTTTGGTTTTGGTTGTTTTTCTTTGCTTTGGTACTGCTAACAGATTTAAAGAATGTATGTTTTGTGAAGATTTTGTTTTGGAGATAGGTTTGGGATTTGGTGTTGAGCTCAATATAGATAGTTGTCTAGTGAGCTTCAAAGAGTATATGATCAAGAATTATACCCTTTTGCGGTCACTAGACAATGGCAAAGATCTATCGTATCTCTTAGGGTTCATTGTCAAATAATTCAAGACTCTGTGATTTGAGAGTTTGGGACTAAAGAGCTCAAGAACACAACTTGAAGCTATGCCTTTCCGAGGGTAGACGAGACAGCATGATGGAGCCCCGCTTGGTTTAAGATTTGTTCTTTGAGAGAAGATCTTCTATAAAATATGTATTCATATTATGTAATCAGCTTTGTTGAGTATGTTAGCATTCAGGGGGGGTCCCTTGGTACTATTACAGGAACAATGTAATAAGGGGGGAACGTTAGCATAATAGTTATAGTACAATGGTATTACATTGTTAACTTTGTATGTAACTACTAGTGGTTATGTTAGTTGGGTGGTGGTTACATTAGTTGGGCTATAACTATTATTTCTATTATATCAACCAAATATAACATAGTATATATCTATGTTTGTATGAGCATTTATCATTGAATCAATAAATAAAATATACTCTCCATTAGGCCTTAGATATGTTAGAGGTAAAGAAAACATAAATGATGTTACAAGTAATCTAGTTACAAACAACATAGTTCAAGAAATACAATGTTCCCAATGTTCTCATTGTAATAGGCAAGGACAGTAAAAAACATGTTGGGATCTTCATCCTTGTACTATTTGTGGATTGAAGAATCATTTTGAAAAATTGTGTTGGAACAGAAAGTGGAAGAAACAATCTATGAAAGATTGACTAAAGAAGAATTATGGATAGATTGGTGTAGATCCAATTGGTGAAGGGTCAAAAATATGTTCAAAATGTTGTACAAGAATAAATATTCACATTAAGAGAAAAATAACAACCAAACAAGGTTCCATCAAAGAAGTAGTGAATAATGAAGAAATCTACTTGAAGTTTTACAGATCAAACATCAGTTGGCAGACATATTCACAAAGAATTTAGAAAATGAGAAATTTGAACATTTAAGATAGAATTTGGGATGCTAAACCAACTAGTGGTAGAAATTAAGGGGGAATGTTGGAATAAACTATTTATTCTCCAACCGACCATCAACTAATTGTCACTGTAACTAAACAAAGAGCCTAAACACATTGGATTGTTTGGAGGCTTGAACTGTCTGGAAAGGATCACATTTGATAATCCTATAAAGTTGTAAAAATTTGAATTGACTATCCAGATTTTTGGTATGAGGGAGCTTGCAATATTAAACATTCATGATTAGCCTACAACCTTGAAGAGCTGTGAATATTTGAAAAGCCACTATCAACAATAAGGTCCAAAGTATTTCCACTTAAATTCTATCCATGTTGTATGTGTAGATAAGTGAGATTTGTAGTTGGGGAGCTTATAAAGTACACCAAAATTAGTAATAAAACAGAATGCCAACCATAAAATGCATTTGAGGCTCATTCAATAAAGTTGTAGTATTGATCACAAAGATCACTGCAGAAAGATTTTGATCACAAAGATCATTGCAAAAGATTTTGACCGCACAAATCATTGCAAAAGATTTTGATTGCAAAATCATTGAAGAAAGATTTTGATTGCAAAGATCATTGCAAAAAAAAAATTTATCGTAAAGATCATTGCAAAAAGGTCTTGATCACAAAGATCATTGCAAAAAGTTTTTTATCGCAAAAGGTTTTGATCATAAAGATCTATGGACAATGACATCAATAGACAAAAATATTTTTTTGCTTGTAAGACTTTACCTCATTTATCAATAGAATTACGAAAAGACATTCTATTTGAGAAGAAGAAAAGAAAGTTTTACATTATTACAATCATCCCGGTCACTTTTAAGAGCCAGTGCTTCAAAAAGAAAAAAGACATGAACAAGGGTAATCGAGAGAAAATTAGTATCTAATGGATATATGAAAGGAGGACAAAATCCTCTAAAAACTTAGTTTCAATTGTTGCTTTGAGAAATCAATTGTTGTATGAAAAAATTGATCATATTAACCTCAAAGCAGTTGTTGTATCAACATGTGAAGCACTATGGGTTAGACAACTTCTTGAGAGTCTTCGACACCCACAACTTGATATAACAATTATGTTTTGTGATAATCAAAGCATGTTGAAGATATCTAAGAATCCAATGTTCCATGCTCTCACAAAGCATATTGAAGTACACCATCACTTCATTTGTGAGAATGTTCTCAATAAGGAAATTGAACTACTCTATACACCAACTAATGAGTAGCTTGCAAAACCTTTGAGCAAGGATAGGTTTGGATGCTTTTAAGAAGGAATTAGTGTTAAATGTTCTTCATTTGTACATGGGTAGCTAATAAACCTATTTATTATAGGTGGCCCCCATCATCTAGTTAGGGTATGTGATAAATAAAGTTTATGGAGAGTGTTAAAAATATAAACTCTATTTAATCAGTCTCTAAGCATCTATTAACAGAAAGACATAGTTGTTGTGTAGAGACGTGTCCATATGTTTTGCCTATTTAAAGGATCTTTAGATCCATAAATTGTAAATAGAGCAAATCTATTCAAGCTCTCCAATTTCAACAATTACATGTCTTGACAATTTTTCCCTTAACTTGTTTCTTATTATAGTGTCATCTCATGATGGTGGATGTAATGTTGCTTGACTAAAAAGCTTTAGAATTTTTATTTTTCAATTTAAGGATAGTGATGATCATTCTGTGGTCTGCATCTTGGTCTTTGTTTGAATTGTCTCAATTGTTAAAATCAGGTTCTACCAGCCCTGAGGGAGCAGCATGTTGAATTTATGTTGAGAGAACTGGTGAAAAGATGGGAAAATCACAAAATTATGGTTCGGTGGCTTTCTCATTTTTTTGACTACTTGGACCGCTACTACACTGCAATGCACTCCCTGCCAACTCTAAATGAAGTTGGTTTAAGATGCTTCCGTGATCTGGTAAGTATAAGATGATATCCAACATTGAGCTCTTCCTCTTCATACTGTCACTCCCTGTTATGTATCTTAAAGTTTTTTTTCTTTAGAGACCATATATAAGGAAGTAGGATTGATATATGTCTAGCTTAGATATGCCAAATAACAATGTAACATAAACAATTTTTGGAATAATGTTTTGCTTTTCGCAGGTTTGCCAAAAAATTAGGAATAACGTAAAGGATGCGGTGATAACTCTGGTATGTTAGTGGAAATATTGATAAATTATCAGAAGTTCTTTAGTTTTTTGACATTGTCTTTTTTGATGAACGAACTATGTTCTAATTCACTAATGTTATCTTAGATTGATAAAGAACGTGAAGGAGAACAAATTGATCGGACTTTGTTGAAAAATGTTCTGGGCATCTTCGAAGAGATTGGGATGGGTAGCATAGATTTCTATCAAGAAGATTTTGAAGTAGCCATGTTGGAAGACACTGCTTCTTACTATTCTCGAAAGGCTGCCTCATGGATTCTAGAGTATTCTTTTTTATTAGATTATTTGCGCAAGGTTGGCACTGAAAGGGGAGCTACAATTGGAAACATGATTTGACAATGTCGATTTTAATTTTGAAAATGGACTTCATCTAGAAGCTGATGTGTATTTTATTGTACTACAGGCTGACGAATGTTTAAAGAAAGAAAAAGAGAGAGTTGCACATTATCTACGTTCCAGCACTGAACAGCAATTGCTACAAGTAACTTTCTATTAAACACTCGTTATGTCAATCAGAATCTGTGGATTCAACTAACCATGAAAAAGTTGTCAATTAATAGTTATTTCCATTAGCTATAAGGCATGCACAATGACCTGCTTGTTTTAAATATTTAAGTTGTAAAAAAGTTACCATTATTTGTGATCTTTTCCACAGACAGTACAGAATGAACTACTATCTCAGTATGAGAGTCAGCTTTTGGAGAAGGAACATTCAGCTTGCCATGCATTGCTAACAGATGACAAGGTATGCTTTTGGTCTACAAATCTTAATATTGCTGCATACATGGGAGTACGGACCATATTTTTGAGTACATTTCATCGTCTTCTACTATTTTTTACTTTTGGTACAGCTGGATGATCTTTCAAGGACATATCAGCTATATTATATTTCTAGGAACTCCAAAGGTGTGGAAACTGTGGCTCAGATTTTCAAGCAGGTATACATTTTGATTGGAAATCTGCTAAAACGTCCAGTTTCAAATTCTCAAGATTTTTTTTATAGATGATGAGTAAATTTCTGTGTGGTTTGGTTTTCTACTACGCTTTTCTGTTGCAGCACGTGAGAAAATCATTAGTTAAGCTTGAAGAAGAAGCAGCCACCAATATAAAGGTAATTTTGCAATTGTAGCTAGTTCGATCTATTTTCTCATTAGTCTATGATCAGCATGGTTGGTGCACAGGAGCAGGTACAATCTTATATGCATCTCTTTTACTGCGTTAACTTTCCATACATGGCATTTAAGATACGACCTTGTGAATTTTGCATATGTCAAACAATGCACAATGGGATTAGCTTTCACATATACAAGATACGAATGCAATTTCATTCCTCAACTTATCCTGTAGAATATTAACTTGTCGTTGTGTTGATTTTCAGGCATTCGTTGGGAAAGTTATTGACTTGCATAACAAGTACTTGCAATATGTCAAAGAATGTTTTTTAAACCATTCCCTTTCCAAAAAGGTCGTGGAAAGTATAATTTTCTTATTGTCCTTTTGCTTGTCCATGTTGGCTGAGTTAAGCTTATAGATATTATGCAGAATGTTTAAGCACCTTTCTTATGAATTTTTAACTCCATTTACAGGTGCTGAAGGAAGAATTTGAGGTGTTTTGTAACAAGAAAGTTGCAGGAAGCACAACTGCCGAATTGCTTGCCACATTTTGCGACAACATTTTGAAAAAAGGTGGCAGTGAAAAATTGAGCGATGAAGATATTGAAGATACACTTGGAAAGGTTTGTGTTGTATTTCAGTCTAACATGCTTCGATGTTGGCTCTTGTCCAGTGATTTTGTATACACTAATTTATTCTCTCATATTATGCTTCGATGTTGGCTCTTTTCCAGTGATTTTGTATACACTAACTTATTGTCTAATATTATTTCAGGTTGTGGAGTTCCTCGCATACATCAGTGATAAAGACTTATTTGCAGAATTTTACAGGTAAATTTCCTCAGACATGCTACAAGTTCGTTAACATTTCTTTCATCAATTATGTCCAGAAAAGATAATGTAATTTGTTTCTTTCTTAGCTCTATGTACCATGCAATTGGTTTTCTTCTTACATAGCTTTCTTAAACTGCATGGGAGAAACAGTGGCAGGTCCACTGAAATCATAAATTAAAACAACAGCATACTACATGATGTTAAGCCTGGGGCTAGTGCATTTTACAAAGAATATTTCCATGCTCTTTGCACTATTGAAATTAATATTCTTATAGCAAGATTATATCCAACCGACAATATTGGAATTGGTTTTCTTCTTAAATATCTTTCTTAAACTGCATGAGAGGAATGATGGTATGTGCATTGAAATCGTAAATTAAATTAACTGCATACCATGCGATGTTAAAAGTGAGGTCCAATGCATTTTATGAAGAATCTTTCTACGCTCTTTTCATTGTTGAAGTTAGTAATTCTATAGCTGTTAGAAAATTAAGGTTTACATGCAATAAGTCAGTTGTTATGTTAGTTGGTGGGAAATTATTCCCCTAGGTAGGTTGTACACAAGACAATAATGGCTTTATAAAACCAATATATTGAATGTAATATCATACGGTTGAACATAGTGAAATTCCAACTTATTTTTGTTATCATTCACAGTGTAAATCTTTAATATTGCTTTTCTATTTTGTTTCTCTACCAAATTTAATAATAGCAAGCTTACAATCGACACACAATATTGGAATTGTGCAAAAGTACCTCTGACAGAAATGAAAGACCATGGTGTTCAATTAAATGGTAGCAAATTACTCTCATTATATTTCTTACCAACTTCGCTAGCAATGATGAATGTCAGGATGCAAAAAAATAATGTTTCTCTAATTTCTGTATCACTATATTTCTATCCAACTTCAACACAAATCAACATCTAGCTTGATGAGCTCACATAATAGCATGTGGAAGTGCCACTCATGCTTTTATGCATGCAAATCTTTCTTCAGAAAGGATTTGTTTTTTGCATGTATTTTTTCATGGTTATTTAAGTTAGTTGAGTTTGAATGTGAAGGCATGATGTAATAACCACCTTGGTTACTACCAATTTTTTTAACACCAAGTACTAGCTTAATCACCCAAGCATCTACTATTTGATTTTAGAAGTGCTAACTTTGTAGACTTACCAACCGTAGTCATGGCAACAACTCTATGCCACAACTCATAAACTCACACTAGAGTATGGTAATCTCACAAGGTCAAGGTCATCTCTTGAACCAAACTTAATCCTCAAGGGTTCATTTGCAATGGCCTTGCCTACATATCCCCTCATGGGAATCAAAGGCATCGTAGTTCGTATATCAATAGTAGAGAGGTTACATCCTCTCCCTTGATATGAGATCTCTAGTCTCACTTTTAAATCATATTTTTTAAGTAAATCATATAATCCCAATTAAATTCATAAGCAATGTATGATAGCAAATGCAATCCAATCATAGGTTAGTTCAATGCCCACATCAAGGTATGAAAACACACATAACCACATAGTGACTAGCTCGTATAAACGTCACTTGATAAAACATAGTGATTGGCTAAAGGATACATTACATGTACACAATGTGACTATCTATCACATGGGTCACACATACATACTCTGACTAGATCAAGGGTATAACCCATCTACACAATGTGAATAACTCATGCATGTGTCACACTTATACTGAGTGACTAGATCATGCTTACCACATATAAATAGAGTGAATAACTCATGCATGCATCACATACAACCAAACTAACTAGCTCATGCATACAACACCTATACACATTGTGATTAGTTCCCAGCTCATGCATACATCACATATACACAGTGTGCTTAGTTCCCACCTATATCACATACACAATATGAATAGCTATGGAAGGCATCATATATACACAATGTGACTAATTCACATATACCAAATGTGATTATCTCATGCAAGCAACGTTTATACACAAGGTAACTAGATCATATGCACATCATCGGTACACATAGTGACTAGGTAGTAAAATCAAAGGTTGTGACCATATTGCAAGCATATCCCCCGCCCATATGTCCTCAAATAGATCCCATCCAGAAATAGGAAAGTTGGTGTATCTAATGGCACACCATGAGTTCCATGATTTTTCCCTGACGTATAGTCAACTATGATGATAAGAAAGTATCCCATACTACTTGCAATTATCATTGGCAAAGGCTCAAGTGTGACAATACACAATACATAAGGTCCTTAACACAGATGCACATAGGGATTGACTCACACATACATAGTGACTAACTGGTAATAGAAAGTGGATGTAACCTATTACATGCACCTTCCCATTACCTGGTTCACTCACACATAAGCTCCCATCCTTTTCCTGGTTCATAACTAGTTGTGATGACAAGCAAATATCTCATACTATTTGTTGTCATCACTGGCTGAGGAGTAGGTGTAACAACATACATCACATGTGGCCATTAATAAAATTTTCATAGCCTGTTGAACCATTGAGTCAATGGATCTTGACATCTATCACCTCCATGCCACTGGAGAAAGTCAGTCCAACCTGGTATGGGGTAGCTCCTAGCATCTATTACCTGCATGGTATTGGTGAAAGCTAGCTAAGCCATACATACCATAGGGTAGCTCCTGTCATTCATCACCTCCATGGTACTAGTGATAGCCGACTAACCCTAAGATACGGCAGATAATACCTAGTATCTGTCACCTCCACAGTACTGGTGACAACTAGCTAAACCGCACCTACATCATAACATGTATGGCTCCTAGTATCTATCACCTTTGTGCTATTGGTGACAATTGACTCATCCAAGATATAACAAATAGAACTTGGCATATGTCACCTGCATGGTACTAGTGATAGCTAGATATCCACACATGTATCAGACTCGGTCCCAACATGTGGGTCATCTTATAGCCAAGGGAAATTCAATCAAAATGTTACAAGGATTTACCAACACTTATTAGGGTGACTTGGTTACATGCCACATAGAGTTCCATAAACTATTACACAGGGTCTTTTTAGGTCTAGGGGTCTAAACTACAAGTCAACACTCAATAAACATATTGGACCCACATGAGCTAGATTCTATTTGGTCACATATGCATAAACATATACAAACACAAAGTACTATCAAGGGACATTCCACACATTCAGTTGCCA
Organism: Cunninghamia lanceolata; assembly: GCA_027924645.1. Taxonomy (NCBI): domain Eukaryota; kingdom Viridiplantae; phylum Streptophyta; class Pinopsida; order Cupressales; family Cupressaceae; genus Cunninghamia; species Cunninghamia lanceolata. The sequence continues at coordinate 13,411,625 of BSBN01000112.1, read as the reverse complement.
CTTAGAAACATAGTATGCATCATATAAAAGTCAAACCCATAATGGAAATATTAAACAATATTCTATTTCTGAGTGCATCACATTTACATATTATCAATCACAAATCTCATCATACAATTATCTACCAACTAGGTGTTAAGGTAGAACCCCCTACATAGTTGGTAATTATGACAGTACAAAATGAACTACTATTTCAGTATGAGAGTCAGCTTTTGGAGAAGGAACATTCAACTTGCCATGCATTGCTAAGAGATGACAAGGTATGATTTTGGTCTACAAATCTTAATATTGCTGCATACATGGGAGTCGGGACCATACTTTTGAGTATATTTCATAATCTTCTACTATTATTAACTTTTGGTACAGCTGGATGATCTTTCAAGGACGTATCAGCTATATTATATTTGTAGGAACCCCAAAGGTGTGGAAACTGTGGCTCAGATTTTCAAGCAGGTATACATTTTGATTGGAAATCTGCTAAAACGTCTAGTTTCAAATTCTCAAGATTTTTTTATAGATGATGAGTAAATTTCTGTGTGGTTTGGTTTTCTACTACTCTTTTCTGTTGCAGCATGTGAGAACATTATTAGTTAAGCATGAAGAAGAAGCAGCGACCAATATAAAGGTAATTTTGCAATTGTAGCTAGTTCGATCTATTTTCTCATTAGTCTATGATCAGCATGGTTGGTGCACAGAAGCAGGTACAATCTTATATGCATCTCTTTTACTGCGTTAACTTTCCATACATGGCATTTAAGATACGACCTTGTGACTTTTGCATATGTCAAACAATGCACAATGGGATTAACTTTCACATATACAAGATACGAATGCAATTTCATTCCTCAACTTATCCTGTAGAATATTAACTTGTTGTGTTGATTTTCAGGCATTCGTTGGGAAAGTTATTGACTTGTATAACAAGTACTTGCAATATGTCAAAGAACGTTTTTTAAACCATTCCCTGTTCAAAAAGGTGGGGGAAAATATAATTTTCTTATTGTCCTTTTGCTTGTCCATGTTGGCTGACTTAAGCTTATAGATATTATGCAGAATGTTTAAACATCTTTCTTATGAATTTTTAACTCCATTTACAGGTGCTGAAGGAAGAATTTGAGGTGTTTTGTAACAAGGAAGTTGCAGGAAGCACAACTGCCGAATTGCTTGCCACATTTTGCGACAACATTTTGGAAACAGGTGGCAGTGAAAAAGCGAGAAATGAAGATATTGAAGATATACTTGAAAAGGTTTGTGTTGCATTTCAGTCTACCATGCTTCGATGTTGGCTCCTGTCCAGTGATTTTGTATACACTAATTTATTCTCTCATATTATGCTTCGATGTTGGCTCTTGTCCAGTGATTTTGTATACACCAACTTATTGTCTAATATTATTTCAGGTTGTGGAGTTCCTCGCATACATCAGTGATAAAGACTTATTTGCAGAATTTTACAGGGAAATTTCCTCAGACATGCTACAAGCTCGTTAACATTTCTTTCATCAATTATCTCGAGAAAAGATAATGTAATTTGTTTCTTTCTTAGCTCTATGTACCATGCAATTGGTTTTCTTCTTACATATCTTTCTTAAACTGCATGGGAGAAACAGTGGCAGGTCCACTGAAATTATAAATTAAACAACAGCATACTACATGATGTTAAGCGTGGGTACAGTGCATTTTATGAAGAATATTTCCATGCTCTTTGCGCTATTGAAATTAATATTCTTATAGCAAGATTATATTCAACCCACAGTATTGGAATTGGTTTTCTTCTTAAATATCTTTCTTAAACTGCATGAGAGGAATGATGGTATGTGCATTGAAATCGTAAATTAAATTAACTGCATACTATGTGATGTTAAAAGTGAGGTCCAATGCATTTTATTAAGAATATTTCTATGCTCTTGGCATTGTTGAAATTAGTAATTCTATAGTTGTTAGAAAATTAAGGTTTACATGCAATAAGTCAGTTGTTAGGTTAGTTGGTGGGAAATTATTCCCCTAAGTAGTTTGTACATAAGGAAATAATGGCTTTATAAAACAAATATATTGAATGTAATATCATACGGTTGAACATAATGAAATTCCAACTTATTTTTGTGATCATTCACATTGTAAATCTTTAATATTGCTTTTCTATTTTGTTGCTCTACCAAATTTAATAATAGCAAGCTTACAATCAACACACAATATTGGAATTGTACAAAAGTGCCTCTGACAGAAATGAATGACCATGGTGTTCAATTAAATGGTAGCAAATTACTCTCGTTATATTTCTTACCAACTTTGCTAGCAATGATGAATGTCACGATGAAAAAAATAATCTTTCCCTAATTTTGGTATTACTATCTTTCTATCCAACTTCAACACAAATCAACATCTAGCTTGATGAGCTCACATAATAGCATGTCGAAAGTGCCACTCCTACTTTTATGCATGGAAATCTTTCTTCAGAAAGGATTTGTTTTTTGCATGTATTTTTTCATGGTTATTTAAGTTAGTTGAGCTTGAATGTGAAGGCATGATGTAATAACCACCTAGGTTACTATTGAAATATGGTGAGCACAAACACAAATAGTTACACCATTATTGCACAGCAATATTAAAACATAAAATTATATATTATTGTTTTTGGATCATTTTACAATGCAGTACATTGGCTTTTTAAAGCCTTGATATTCCCCTATATAACTTCTTACGGGAAAGTAACTTCCCAAAACCTAACCAACTAATTATTTACTTATATTTATTTAACAATATAATACTAGTATTATGCCAACATTCCCCCCCTTATTACATTGTTCCTACAATAGTACCAATGGACCCCCCCTGAATTCTAAAAAACTCAACAAAGCTGATTACATAATATGAATACATATTTATAGAAGATCTTCCCCAAAGAACAAATCTTGAACCAAGCGAGGCTCCATCATGCTGTCTCGTCTACCCTCGGAAAGGCATAGCTTCGAGCTGTGTTCTTGAGCTCTTTAGTCCCAAGCTCTTAAATCACAGAGTCTTGAATTATTCGACAATGGCCCCTAAGAGATACGACAGATCTCTACCATGTTGTCTAGTGACCGCGAAAGGGTATAATTCAAGATCATATACTCTTTGAAGCTCGTTAGACAACAATCCATAGTGAGCTCAACACCAAACCCCAAACCTGTTTCCAAAACAAAATCTTCATAAAACATACATTCTTCAAATCTGTCAGCTCCGTCAGCATCAATAAAGAAAAAACAAAACAACCAAAACCAAAAATGCTTCTCATGCAAAGTATCATCTCAAAGCGAGAAGCTAACTTGAGACGATGGTAAATCCTCCATCCTCCGATGCCGCCAACCTCCAATTTGATATCCTTAAACTCTATCCATTTGCTTTAGACTCTTCAATAGCACAAGCATGTAAGTCTCTCAAATTTCTATCAATGATAGCATGGATGGCATCGGAACCACAAACATAATGTGTGTCCATTTTCAAATGTTAAAACCTTATCTTACCACAAAAATTAAATTTACCTCCAAATTAATCTTTTTAAATACTTCCCCTTATTTCTCCCAATCCCTCAAAAGTAAATATTTTAAATACCTTTTCCTTAATACTTATGTCTTCCTTTTAAAAACTTTTCTCCAAAATAAATTGTAAATTTCTTCCTTAAATTTTTTTTTTAACTTTCTTCAAACAAAATTGTTTTACTCTAGTTTCTTCAAAATAGCTTCTATGCTTAGGCATCAATTTGTGGCCTCTATCCAATAAAAAAAAACACCTACTCCATATCATTATCCAAAATTTTATTTTCTTACATAAAATGTTTGACCAAAAAAAAATAACAATGTAAGATATGCCTTCTCTGAAAACCCTTACATAGTGCAGCAAACAGACCTTCTACACAGATTTTAGAATTTCTTGTCTATCTGCAACCACCAAGTTTATTCCAGCACTCATAGTCTCCACAACAACTAAAATGAAGGGCAAGAAACTCTTTCTATGGATCAAACACACAATTATCCTCCAATAATAGCGCTAGCAACCATTCTCATGTGCTCAAATAAATTTTCCATGAAGAGATTTCCTTGTTGTATTCGGTGTACACCTGGTTTTCCATCTTTGAGTGCAACTTTAATATCAAATAGCTTGCATCTCCTCACAGAAAATAATTTCCATATCAATTACTTCTAAAAGATTACTTAATGCAGATTGAATGTAAAGGATGCAATTTTGGCACATCAATGTTTTAAAAACTTTACACCATCGTCTCCTCACAGTAAAGAAAAACCATGAAAACCCTAAGTATAAAACAACAATACTCTCTCAACATCAGCAAATTCATTTGGACAACAACAAATTTGTTTGGATAGTGAGACTAAGAATGATATATGCCTCCATTTGAAATCTTAGATGCCTTTGATGTAGATTTTAACTTCCATTGGCTCTCCTCGAAACAAGCTTTCAACCTTCCATTTTAGAATGCACAGGCTCAGCCAAATACTTGCTCTGATACCATATTGAAATATGGTGAGCACAAACACAGATAGTTACACCATTATTGCACAGCAATATTAAAACATAAAATTATATATTATTGTCTTCAGATCATTTTACAACGCAGTACATTGGCTTTTTAAAGCCTTGATATTCCTGTATATAACTTCTTACGGGAAAGTAACTTCCCAATACCTAACCAACTAATTATTTACTTATATTTATTTAACAATGTAATACTAGTATTATGCCAACAGTTACTACCGATTTTTTTTTACACCAAGTATTAGCTTAGTCACCCAAGCATCTTCTATTTGATTTTAGAAGTGCTAACTTTGTAGACTTACCAACCATAGTCATGGCAACAACTCTATGCCACAACTCATATACTCACACTAGAGTATGGTAATCTCACAAGGTCAAGGTCATCCCTTGACCTAGACCTAATCCTCAAGGGTTCATTTGCAATGGCCTTGCCTACATATCCTCTCATGGGAATCAGAGGCACCGTAGTTTGTATATCAATAGTAGAGAGGCTACATCCTCTCCCTTGATATGAGATCTCTAGTCTCACTTTTAAATCATATCTTTTAAGTAAATCATATGATTCCAATCAAATTCATAAGCAATAGTATGATAGCAAATGTAATCCAATCATAGGTTAGTTCAATGCCCACATCAAGGTATGAAAGCACACATAACCACATAGTGACTAGCTCATATAAACGTCACTTGATCAAACATAGTGATTGGCTAAAGCATACATTACATGTACACAATGTGACTATCTATCACATGGGTCACACATACACAGTGTGACTAGATAAAGGGTATAACCCATCTACACAATGTGAAGAACTCACGCATGTGTCATATTTACACTGAGTGACTAGATCATGCATACCACATATACATAGAGTGAATAACTCATGCATGTGTCACATATAACCAAAGTGACTAGCTCATGGATACAACACCTATACACATTGTGATTAGTTCCCAGCTCATGCATACATCACATATACACACTATGATTAGTTCCCACCTATATTGCATACACAATATGAATAGCTAGGGAAGGCATCATATATACACAATAGGACTAATTCACATATACCAAATGTGATTAGCTTATGAAAGCAACATTTATACTCAAGGTGACTAGATCATATGCACATCATGGGTAAACATAGTGACCAAGTAGCAAAATGAAAGCTTCTGACCATATTGCAAGCTTATCCCCCATTGCCTCATTCACTAGCCCATATGTCCTCAAATAGATTCCAACCAAAAATAGGAAAGTTGCAGTATCTAATGGTACACCATGTGTTCCATTATTTTTCCCTGAGTTATAGTCAACTATGATGACAAGAAAGGATCCCATACTACTTGTGGTTATCATTGACAAGGGCTCAATTGTGATAATACACAACACATAAGGTCCTTAACATAGATGCACATAGGGATTAACTCACACATACATAGTGACCAACTGGTAATAGAAAGTGGATGTAACCTATTACATGCACCTTTCCATTACTTGGTTCACTCACACATAAGATCCCATCCTTTTCTTGGTTCACAACCAGCTGTGATGATAGTAAGTATCCCATAGTACTTGTTGTCATCACCGGCTAAGGATTAGGTGTAACAACATACATCAAATGTGGCCATTAATAAAATTTTCATAGCTTGTTGTACCATCGAGTCGGTGAATCTTGATATTTGTCACCTCCATGCCACTGGAGAAAGTTGGTCCAACCTAGTATGGGGTAGCTCTTGGCATCTATCACCTACACTGTATTGGTGAAAGCTAGCTAAGCTGTACATACTAGAGGGTAGCTCCTAGAATCCGTCACCTTCGTGGTACTAGTGATAGCTGAATAACCCTAAGATATGACAAATAGCACCTAGTATATGTCACCTCCACAGTATTGGTGACAATTGGCTAAACTGCACCTACATCATAACCTAGATGGCTCCTAGTATTCGTCACCTCTGTGCTATTGGTGACAATTGGCTCATCCAAGATATAACAGATAGAACTTGGCATCCATCACCTGCATAGTACTGGTGACAATTGGCTATTTGCACCTATATCAGACTTGGTTGCAACATGTGGGTCATCTTATATCCAAGGGAAACACAATCAAAATGTTACAAGGATTCACCAACACTTATTAGGCTTACTTGGTTACATGCCACATAGAGTTCCATAAACCATTACACAGGATCTTTTTAGGTCTAGGGGTCTAAATTACAAGTCAACACTCAATAAACATATTGGACCCACATGAGCTAGATTCTATCTGGTCACATATGCATAAACATATACAAACATAAAGTAATATCAAGGGACATTCTACACATTCAGTTTTCACTTGGAAACATAGCATTCATCATACAAAAGTCAAACAAATAACGGAAATATTAAACAATATTCTATTTTTGAGTGCATCACATTTACATATTATCAATCACAAAGCTCAGGATGCAATTATCCACCAACTAGGTGTTACGGTAGAACCCCCTACATAGTTGGTAATTATGACAATTAATAGCCTATAGTGTTCAATACACACAACTCTAATTATTTTAATCTAGACATTACCAAAGTCACCTTCATACAAATCTATTTAGAGATAAACCATGAAGATGACAATTCTAAAAGCTCATCCAAGATTGGGTAGATTTAGAGAACCTAACCCAACAACCTCAGAGTATATGAGCTTAGTGCTGATAGAGTGCCTTTTTCTGACTGAGGCCTATATAATGAGACTTACTAATTGGAAGGTCAGTTCATATCTCCATCATGTAGTTTTAGCCTCAAACTAAAACATATCAAAAGGGAAGGTTGATCTAGTTTAGGAACACTCCATTCCTCTAAGTCATTCCCTAAACCCCTCCCCTATGAACTTGAGGTCCAGGGGCATCCTTCACCCAAGAACTGCCTGCATAACCACTTCCAAATGGGATTGAAGTCACATGCAGTTCTCCTCACACAATATCTCAAGGGTTTTATACATAGGTTCCTACTCTCAAGGTTTCATTTCCACTAAAGTAACTTTCCTCTTAGAAGTGAAATAGAAGGAATACTAAAGGAGGATGGATAACCATAAAAGGATTTAACACCAAATAGTGTAATACATCACTAATTATCAATATTCATTCCAAAACAAAACCATAGTTCATAGAGTCTTATTAATTACTATAGCATACTCCAACAAGGTTCCTCTTAATGGTTTCCATCAATTAATATAAGGCTTAACCATAGGCAGAGAAACCCAACTAAGTTCACAATATAGTAAGACTATACAATAGAGATTCTACCCAAGGACATTGAGATCTCCAGTTAGACCTCTCCACCATTATTATTTGTAATTCTGCCTAGACAAGCTAGAACCCTTCTTAAAAGATGCACCTTAGATGATAGCACAACATAAATGAATCCACTCACAACATAGCACAAGGCAGCAATACCAATTGCTAGAATATCATCACAAACCAATGATTATGCAAGGCCCTATATGGCTCCACATGATGTTCTACCATAGTATGGTTCAATGATATCAATATCATAATCATATCACGTTATGGTGTCCTTGATTCTTCTTGATTGGAAGCATTGAACATGCATCTTCAAGGCCACATGAAAACTATAAGGAGCTTGAAAAACTTACACCAATAATTTAAACTTGCTTTAAACATGGTCAATACTCAATTCATACTCTAAATGGTTGGCAACACTATATCCATGGAACCAACATATAAAGATATACACCGAATAATAATATTCTTAATATTTTAATTTCATTTATCTTATGTCACAACCCCACATTCTTATGATAGTCTAGATCATGGTCAAGATAGTATTCATACTTGCCATTTATATTAAATATGACCTTAATGGTCATCAATAAGCTATTAGGAGATGCTATACAATATTATCACAATTATTTTATCTCTTAACTCAATCTCAATAATACCAACAAATTTAAAGGATAAATTGTCTTTCATTTACTGTGCAACCATACAACAGTGCAATACAAGTATAATACTCTTTTCTTGGTTCCCATGATATTTCCAATATCAAGGTTCTCATACTTAAGAACATCGTGTAGTCAATTAATGCCTCTAACCCCCAAACCATAAACTGAATACAAAAAGATATCAACTTCCAATGTTAAAATGTGTTCAATATAGTGTGGTTCTAATGCCACTAAATGAAGTCATCATCACCATATGAAATTGTACAAAAGTAATCAATATAAATAATAGTTCCTATTATCAAACCTAATCCCAAAAAATTAACCATCCTTTCAGTCCATCTTTCTTAGTTTGTCCCAAATTATATTTTTCAATTATTTCAAAGCTAGAATCAAGTATATGGAGGAGTATAAACAATAGCCAGAGCCCACCGATCAATGATTTAGGTGGTCAACTTGATAAGCATCTGATAGCAATATCACCATTATGGTCTCTATAAATGCTCAAGGGTAACAACCTTAAATGGTTTAGAATAAGATAATAGTCTAAAACGTAATGAATCATGATTCGTATCTTTGCCTAGCCACATTATAACCTTATGCATGCCAGAGCCTAATACATGGTTACTATTTCCACAATCAAAGTGAATAGTAAAAACAATAGAAAAGATCACTCTCATGAGTAAGGTAAGCATTTGCCTAATGACTACAGACTGTTTGGAAGCTCACTAACCCAAAGTAGTTGACATCGTACTTGGCAGCCTTTAAAATAAATATTTCTTAAATAGAATCCAAAGGTCTTTAAATCCTCAGAGCAAGATGGAGGAGAATTGAACTACTACAATGCTATGTTTTTATTTTATTTCATACCCATCTCATTCTCCTCTGAGATTGTGCCATTATGTGGTTTAAAGGACAAGATTTAACATTGAACATAATAAAGAGTACATACAGATTTGATAAAGAAGTGCAACAATCAATAGTAGATATCTACACTCTAGGTGCATATAGGCAACTTGTGTACAACCATATACAAATATATATAGCATTTGTGCACCCACGATTTTACATATGTCTAAAGGAGAGCCTTACTACTCCCAAATTTTTATTGATATTGTTCCTAGTAATAGACAGTTGGGTAATGTCTCCATAAAGCAAACAGAGACATGTGGGCTTTGTTGACAACTCAAATCAAGGCTTGACAACCTGTATTGCCGGCCTAATAAAATAACAAAGAAATCTTTCTCAAGGTGAAGAACATTTAAACTCAACTCCTTGATGAGGTTGACATTACTAGAATGTGAAGATATGTGAGTGAAGATATGTGAGTCCAGTGAATTGGCATTACAACAAATATTTGGTGGGATATAAGAATAGTCAACTGTATATCTACCAGGAAAATTATGGCTATAATTAATTCCTTACTCCCATATCCACCTTTTTTTTACTACAACTATATTTCTTACTCCCATATTCCTTATTCATGCTTCCTATTCCACTGAGCTATAACAAGAAGAAATAAAGGAGAACTACTAGTGGAATAGAATAGGTGAAAGGTAACTGAAACTTGTTGTTTCTGGGCATTTAGATTCATCCAGGCGACTGGAGAATGGCTGCCACAACTTCTGGATACTGCCAAACGACCCAACTAAGTCTTCCTTCTCTCACGCCTCCCTTCTACTCTTCTCCATGCCCTAGCGTCTTCCATAAACCTCTGCAGTTATTAAAATTACTTTATCTTTATCAACTAATAATCTTCCTCTCAACCAATAAACAAATTCAGACCCACGAACTTGTAGCCGCCATAAAACGGCTCTCGTATCTCATAATGAGAGTATCATTAGAACATAGATATCTATTATGATAAAAGCGACTTTCAACTGCTTAGAAAATGCTCTTGTGATTCAAGAGGTGGTGTGAGAATTTATGGATGCCCATACTTACATTTTCTCTTCCACCAAACCTATGTCAATCACCATGTAATGGTTAAGGGCTGCCTAAGCTTCGCTGCACATGGACACCATATCGTCCCTCTTCTGTCTAACTAGCTCTTTTAATTCCTTGTCTCCTCCCCTACCTTTTTATGTATAACACATTAAAATCACTCTTCAATGTGGTGGTTGGTGGATTGACCAATGCCTCTTCATTATCTTTTTGGTTATTATTTTTCTTTTTCTTCCATGTGGAATACTCCTTCAAGAAAAAGTTTTTGTAACAACGAATTCTCTTCTCAGAATAAAATTGAGAGATCTTTCTCTGTGATTTAATCTTGGTACTTTTATAGGTTTTCCACGTAAATCTATGTTGTCTTTTTTGTGTGAATTATTGCTATTTGATTGCTTATTTTTCTAACAGTTCGTATTAGAGCATGCAGTTTTGTGCAGAAAATATTTTGTGAGTTTTTTTATCTCTGTGAAAAAGCAATGACATGAGGCATGGTTACTAGATTTGAGGTTAAAAAATTTGATGGTTTCAATTTTGCTTTGTGGAAACTAAAGGTTCAAGCCTTATTGCTGAAGGATGGATGTGCCTTGGCTCTCAAGGGGACAATGTCAAAACCTACAACCATGGAGAAAGAGGAATGGTATGAAAAGGATAACATGGCTAGAGCTATAATTTAGTTATCGCTGGCTCATTTAGTTCTATTTAATGTTGCAGAAGAGAAAATGGCATATGACTTGTGGACTAAGCTCAAAAAGCTATATGAGACCAAGTCATTAGCAAAAAAAATTATTTTATGGCGGTAGTTGTATACTTTGAGGATGCATTATAGTTTTTCAGTCACAAATCATATAAATAATTTCAGCACACTAATTAGCAAGTTGGCTTTAGTGAAGGTGAAAATTGAAGAAGAGGATAAATCGGCTATACTATTGTGCTCTTTTTTCCCGAAACTTGGGATCAACTAGTTATGGTGGTTAGTAACTCAACACCAAAGGGGAAACTTATCTTTGAAGATGTGCTAGCCATAGTAATGTCTAGAGATTCAAGGTGGATCTTGACATCTCAAGGGACTTCTTCCATTGATCCCCTTGTTGCAAGAAGTAGAACTCCATAAAGAGACAAAGTTGAGTGTGGACAAGCTACGTTGAAATACAAGGCTTGTGGAAAAGAGTCAAATGTTTGGACTATGAAAAAATAGGGCATGTCAAAAAGGATTGTAGGCTACCGAAATCAAACAAAAAAAATCCTAGCTCGTAGCCATTGGAGGCAAATGCAACAAAAGTTGAAGAACCATTGGAAGATGGAGAGGTTTTGTCTTCTAATCTAAGAGGTTTATTTCATCATGTTTAGATCATTGATTCTAGTGCCTCTTTTCACATGACTCCTCACAAGGACTAGTTTTGTACTTACCAGTCATGTGATGTCTAGGTATGGTTTACAGGGGAAATGATAACATGTGTGAAGCTATTGATGAAGGAGAGGTCAAAATCAAGATATTTGATGGGATAGTAGGGACTCTTTAGTATGTTAGACATATACCAAGATTAAATAAAAATATCTTGTCACTTGAAGTATTTTATGAGAAAGGTTACCGATTCAGTGGTGAAAATAGCTGTCTCAAGGTAACAAATAGAGTGTTGGTGGTGCAAAAGGGAGAAAAGGTTTGTAATCTCTATAGACTAGTTGGGGAAACTTGTAGTGGAGAGGATTTGATTGTATCAGATGTAGAAATGGATTCATTATCTACTTGGCATCAAAGGCTAGGCCACATGAATGAGTGTGGTCTTAGGTATTGTGAGATAGAAATCTTCTCCCAAGTTCTAAATCCATAGATTTGAATTTTTTTGAGCATTGTTTGTTTGGAAAATATAATAAGTTGAGTTTTTCTAGTTGCACTACTAGAAGTAAAGAAGTTCTGGATTTAATTCATTTACATACTTGGCAAGCACATGTTACATCAATTGGAGGTTTGTCAAATTTTGTTTCATTTATAGATGATTATTCTCATAAAGTGTTGATTTATCTGTTGAAGAAAAAAGTTGATGCATTTTTCTTATTTTAAGAAGTTTAAAGTTTTGGTAGAGGATCACAAAAGAAAGACAATAAACTGTCTTAAAATAGATAACAGAGGGGAATTCTATTCAAGTGAGTGTAATTAGTTTTGTAGTGATCATGGCATTGCAAGGCAGTTGACGGTTCCTAGAACACCACAACAAAATGGTGTTTCTAAAAGGATGAACCATATGATTATGGTGAGAGCTAGATGTATGCTGAGCACTGCTAGATTGGAGCAGAAATGTTGGGGTGAGCTTGTTTCTAGAACATGTTTTTTGATTAATAGATCACCCACTACAACTCTAGATCCTAAAATTCTTAAAGAAGTATAGACAAGTAAACCTGTTGATTATTCTTTTTTCATATTTTTGGTTCTGATGCTTATGTTGATATTTCTAAAGAGGATAGGAATAAGCTAGATGTGAAGTCAGTGAAATGTATTTTTCTTGACTATACAGAAGGCAAAAGGGGTATAGGTTGTGGGATACTACTACCTACAAGATTATTATTAGTTGAGATGTTTATTTTAATGAAAATTTAGTTTAAAAATGTAAAGAAAAGAAAAGTACAAAAATCGTTCCATTAGAGGTGGAAAAGTATGATTCTAATATAGAGGTGCTAGATGAAAATTGGCCACCTTCACCTATTCATGAAAATCAACAAGATAATAATTAGAATTAGTTATATGATGAGATTGAATAGAAACCAAATGAGCTACAGGGTAACACATTACTCCTTCTAAAGAGATCCACTAGAGTGATCAAACCACTAGAAAGGTACTCTCTTAATTGTAATTTAGCTTATGCTTTACTTACTGATGTTGGTGAGCCTAGCTCATAGCAAGGGGCTTGTGAAGATGAAGATGCAAACAAATGGAGAGAATCCATGGATTAGGAGATGAGAGCTCTACATAAAAATAAAATATGGGAGCTTGTGCAATTGCATGAGGTGCAAATAGCTATTAGTAACAAGTGGGTCTTCAAACTAAAAAGTGATATAAAATATAATGTGGAGCGATATAAAGTTTAGTTGATGGCCAAGGGGTATGCATAAAAATCTCATATTGATTTTGATCTAATATTTTCACTTGTGGTGTGGTTAAGTATAGTTAGAGTTGTTTTGGCTAGTGTTGCTAGTCTTGATTTGGAGTTACATTAGTTAGATGTTCAAACAACTTTCTTGCATGGTGATGTTTCTGAGGAAATTTATATGCAGGAACCAGAAGTTTTTGAGGAAAAAGATAAGGCGAATATAGTATGTAGGTTGAACAAATTATTGTATGGTTTGAAATAGGTGCCAAGGTGTTGGTACAAGCGATTTGATTCCTCCATGATGAGTTTTGGTTTTAGTACATGTGATGTTGATCATTGTGCCTACTTTAAAATGTATGAAGATGGTTGTTTCATTATTTTATTTGTATGTAGATGATATGTTGGCAGTAGGTCCTGTTGTGATGTTCACAACACGCCCCATTATGCTCCTTAGCAAAATGGGGACCCCTGCTGATGTCTTGCTTTTTGCTTCTGCTTGTGTTTTTTCTGCTTCCTGGCGGTCTGGTAAAAATGAAGGTCAGGTGCATCATCATCATGATATATGATGAGGTAGGTCATCATCATGAGGTCTGTTTGTCAAAGTTCATATTTTGTTTCTGTGACCTCATATTTTAAAAGAGCTTGAAATTTCATGCAGGTTTGCCTTTTACTTCACTTGAAAATTCGTCCATATGTGGAAGTTATGCACGGTCAAAGTCTTGGTCAAACCTGATATTCGCAGGAGGATTATCATATTTTTATATCCTAAGTCATGTTGTCAGGATCATCATGATCTTGGTCTATCACCCGATAAAAATCATGCAGTCGCAATATCCGGACGTCAATCTTAGGTGGTAGTATCCTTTACTCGTCAAAAAGCCTTAGGCGCATCGTCAGCATCATGATATTTTTTAGGAGGGATATGTTATAAACTCGGTTTTGATTACATGATGATGATCATCATCATCATATTTGAGCACCCCGCGATAATATCCTGAGGTTCGAATATCATGATGACATCAACTTTAAGTCAAGGTAAGTTCCCCGTCGAAATGGTCTTTTGTATCGCGAGCATCATCATGATATCCTTGCATCGCCTGATCTTAAAATATCATGCTGATGGTCTAGGATCACCCTGACTTAACAAATTCATCATCGGCATATTTGCATGCGCATGCTATAAACCTATCGCTAGGTCATCATCATGATATTTTCTGAAGTTCAAATTATGATGATGACGACTTCACATCATCCTGATCTTTCACGAGGATCATTTGCTGAATTTCGCCAAGTGCTGGAAACATCATCATCATGATAATTCGAGATAGAGGATCATCATCTTCATATCCTCCTGATCTCCGGTTAGCGAATATCATGATGATCACCCTATCTATTCAGAGGGGGTCGATATTGCATTTCTCAACAGCATCATCATATTTTGTAATATCACCCTAGCGCAAATATCATGATGACCAACTCATCCTTGTGCTCTGAAGATGAATATCATGATGACGTCATCTGGATAATTCGATAAGGAGGATCATCATCATATATTTTTTATCCTGTCCTATCGTCAACATCATCATGATCTTGTTTGTTCGCCTGATATTTTGCAAAGTCCTCCTGCCGAAAATGCAACCTTTTGAGAACATCCTGATGATCATCATCATCATATTTTTATCCTGATGATCATCATCATCACATTTTCCCTTCGGCAGGATTTTTCCCAAACATGATCCGGTTGGCGAAATATCATGATGACATCATGTTCAAGTTTAACGAAGGCTCCGAATATCATGATGACGTCATCCCGATCTGATAAACGAAGAAGTAAATATCCTGATGATCAGCATCATCATTTTTTCTTTCAACAGGATATTTTCCAAAACCCGATCTGGTTCGCGAAATATGATGATGATGTCTTATTCTATGTTCGACAGAAGCTAATATCCTGATGATCATCATCATCATCTTTTTTTCCTTCAAACAGGATATTTTTTCAAGCACGATCCGTTTGCCGAAATATGATGATGACGTCTTATTCCAAGTTCGACAAAAGCAAATATGATGATGATCTTCATCATGCTGATTTTTTTTCTCGAGAGGGTTACCTTGGCCGCGAAGGGGTCATATTCACTTCATCATCCTGATCATGCTCCTTGGGTGACCCGATATCACAGTTAGCCCCCTAATCTTAGACGAATATGATGATGACGTCATCCTTAGCATTTCAATGAAGCCCGAATATCATGATGACGTCACCATCATCTTCCTTTCCTCGGCAGCATGATTATATTCATATCCTCCTATTCTTCTTCAACATGATGATGATGATGTTGTTGTTCTTTTCTCCAATATGCAGAAGCGGAATATCATGATGATGAGGTATATCGACTAACCTATTTTTTGACGCACCGATAGGGATGATCATGCCGATGGGCGGGAAATGAGGCGGTGGAATTTTAAAGCATTTTTTTTGGCGCCTCTGGCATTTTTTCGGTCAGCGATGGTTGACCCGTGTAGTTTAAGCAGTCTGAACGCGTTTTGACGCGTTTTTGAGCAATTTTCTGATCCGATTTTCTCCATCTTGCACAGTCACCATGATTTGAATGCTTATTTTAATTTCATGCTATTTTTTATGATAAATGTGAAACTTATTGCTTGTCTTGTCTTGCAGGCTTGCAGTTGAGGAAGCAGCTGGAAAGTCAATACAGTGACCTCATGGAGGCAGAAGATCTGATCTCAGGAGCAAGAAGATAGAGATGAAATGCAAAAGGTCAAGGCCATTCAAGTAAAGAAGAAGGTTGCAGCTGAGGGTATTATCACAAAAGACAAATAGAAGTTATTACCCAGCTGCCGGAACTTCTCAGAAGGGGCAATATTTCGCCCAGATTTGACCACTGCTCAGAGATATTTTTGAAGACTGGTTCACCTGCATTTATTGCTGTAACTAGGGGTCTGAACCAGGGGTTCAGTTAGGTTTTTTGCTGTAGTGAGGACAATTAGAATGTCTTTATATTGTGCCTCTCTACACTGTAATACTTTACAACAGGGGCTACAACAGGGATTTTTAGGGCCTACAACAAGATTTTAGGAAAACACAGCAAGATAGCTTAGCATAGTTTAGAAGTCGAAGAAGGAGGTCGCCTGTTTGTCTGCAGTAAGATGTGCGTGGAATGTCTGGCTGTCTTACTGTATCTGTAAAGCTTGTAAGTTCTCTGTAGTATGATCAATGAAACTAAGAGTCATTCTTACATTGTAAATCATGTATGGCTATTCGTTTCTAATACAATAGAATCTGGAGTTCTGCATCTATCTTCTGAGTGTTCTCCTGCCCTTCTTTGTATTTTGAAATATCTTCTTTGAGAGCTTGCAATTTTAAATGTATGTTTGTGAAAATGCTCAGATTTACATTTAGGGTTTTTACTGTGGATTTGATCAAACTACTGTGGTATTTACATAGTGCATAACAGAAACACTTAGATCCTTCGGTAGATTAAGTGAGGTATAGGGTAGATCTTTCTAACTTTTCCCAACCCATCTGAAATATTTAGCTGAAAACGTAGAAATCCAAAGGAAATTGTCTCAAATTTGAAGAAGCATGCATGACAGAGTCTAAGTAGACAGTTTTCATAAACAGATAAAGAAGAAAGCTGCAAGAAATCCAAGAAAATCCTCTGAAACCTACAGCCCAGTAACACTTGTATGCAAATGAACAGAATACTTGTTGAAATCTATGACCTCTTTGCATATTCTTAGTCCAGTAAACGACAAAATAAACCTAAACTACGTAAGGCCCCTTGAACATTACAGCTTCACATTGACCAACTGAACTTGACCAACCGAACCATTGTAGACCTGGGATTAGTTGAATCACCAAATGATTCCTTCTCATCTTTCAAGTATAGTTACAGTTCATGTCATGTGAATTTTAACTTATTGTTATGATTGCATCAAAACAATCATCAACAGTTTTCTGGCGCTAGAAGGAGGGCCTGCCTGAGTTAGGTTTCATTTCAAACTGGCTAACGACAGTAACAGAGTGACTAGGCCTAGGTCCAGTTCAGGAGATATATTTGTCCAACTACCTGATACAAGGCGAAGTAAAAGCCCTTTAATTTGGAATCCAAAAATATCGCAAGCAGGAAGTTCATCTGGAACACCCCCTGGGTCACCTTTTAACATCCGTAGTATTGTAAGTCCTGACAGATCACTGTTCAGATCTTTAAATCTTGGTTCAGGCACTCCTGGAGGTCTCAATCCTCCTCTAAATCCTAATCCACCAATCAATCCAGGTATTTCTGCAAGTTCAAGTCAAGCTCAAACACCTGCAATGGCTTATTTCGATGTCAATTCTCCCATATTCTTCAATGACTATCATGACATGCCAAAAAATCTAGAAAAGATATGTCCCAAATACCAGTTGCATCAAGACCCAGAAGATCATATTAGAATATTTAAGGAAGCATGTTTTAGGGCTATGTTAGAGCACGAGGATGTTGTGTGTAGGTTGTTTCCTTACACCTTTAATGAGCAGGCCTCTAGCTGGTACGTAAACTTACCCAATGGTTACATTTCTTCCTGGGCACTTATGGAAGAAGCATTTCTGTCAAGATTTAGAGGACCCATTGACCCTTGTGCTTTGTATCATAGGTTGGCTGCTATAAAACAAGGTGAGGGAGAGCTAATTGATAATTTCAATGACAGATTTCAAAAGGCCTATTCTAGGCTAGCAGCCCCTTATACCATAGATGATGCTCCCTTGTTGGCTATGTACTATGCTGCCTTGGATCCTTTAACTGCCATGTTTGTCAAAAGGAAACCTGACATAGATTCAATATCCAAAGCCTATAAAGAGGCAGCCTCAGTGAACCAAGAAATGAGACATACAACTTACAGTCCATTTGGAGGAAATTTTGGGGTGCAGAATTAGGCACACCCATGGAATGGAGTCCCTGTGCAGCATGCTCCACTAATAAATCCGGTTCCTTCTTACACACCTGTGTATAATCCTACTCCAATCCAGGCTATAACTCCTTACACGGCTAGTACTTCCAATAACAGTCAAAATAATGGTCAGCCTTTCTTCCAAATTCCTAGGGATGTAACTGTGGCAAAAGCACAAGAGGATAGGGAAGACATCAAAGAGATTACTGCACATTTGAAAAGATTAACAACCGAAGTGACACAGCTAAGAAATGAGAATCTCTATGGCAGAAGCAACCAAAACTACAATCCACATCAAAATCACAACCAAGGCCAAAATCAGAATTATAGTCTCAATCAAAATCAGCAGTACAATCAGAACCAAAACTACAATCAGCATCAAGGCCCCAGTCAGGGGCAACCAATGCAAAATAGGGGGCCAGTGATAGATAATAGGACCTGGGGCAATAATAACAAGAACCAGAATCAACCTAGGCCACCCAAGACATGGAACACTGGGCCCAACAACGGTACTCTGGCTTCTCCTTTTGAGAATACAGATAATCATGGTGCAAAACAAATAACTAACATACAAATGGCCAATACAGCACCCAAAAATTGGTGCAGATTTCATAATACTAATGCCCATGCTGAGCATGACTGTCCACAGTTCCACTTGGCAGCTAGTATTTTCAACGTAGATGTGCAGCCTCCTACCTCTGAATTTCTCATTCCTAAGGGTAATGAGGTAGTACCCTCAGAATATGACACAGCATTAGTCTTAGAAACGTTTACCTTTGCAACTGCAGAAGAGAAAGAGGATGAATTGCTAGAGGATGAACCATACTATTGTGAAAGTCTTTATCCCAAATCAGCCTTTGTGTTAAATGCTTTTCAGTTTCCTTTTGAATCTGAAAACGAGATATTAAATGAAACAGAGGAGGTGCAGGCCTTTCAACAGGCAAATAAAAGCCACACCTACAATTTGAGGAACAACCCTAGGCCGGGAGGACCTTTCACCACTTCCACTCCCCCGAATAACATCAATACACCCCCAGATCAGAATGCTAGCAACAATCCTGCCATACTTAAAGCTAGTCAGCACACAAATAACGGAACAGCAGTGCAAAAGGATCAAACAAGTAAGACAGAAGCAGTAGAGACAACAAGACTAATGAATTACTTATCAGAGGAAATAAAGAAAATGAAGGTCAGCATACCTCTAAATGAATTATTGAAGACCCCAGGGATCAGAAATGCTTTTTTAAAATCCCTGGATACATCCATGACAAACAAGCTGTCTGCTGATATAACTGTTCCTAATAGTGATTCACCACCTAAGGAGAAGGGTAAGAAAGTTGAGCAGCCTTCCAACACAAATGTAGTAATACATGCGGATAAGAGGGATACTCAACCTTTTTTGTTAACTGTTAGGTTGTGTGGGAAGAATATACACAATTGCATGGTAGATTCTGGTGCTTCAGCCAACATAATGCCCTTAGGAATATGTAAAACTCTCGGGCTGACTCCCACCAAATCTGCCAAGGTCGTCACACAATTAGATAAGACCGAGGTTAGTGTGATAGGAGAACTCATGAACATACAAGTGCAATTAGCTTCAGACCCTAGGTTGAGCCAAATCATTGACATCCAAGTAGTGGATATACCCGTAAATTATGGAATGTTGCTAAGTAGGGATTGGTCCAAGACATTAAACAGATATATGGCTACTGACTTTTCACACATGTGGTTACCATGGAGAGGCATCCCAAACCAGATCAGAATAGAGGCAGAGCCCAGAATGAGACATATGATAACAGAGTATAATCGAACTAATGAAATCTTATATGCTGCTGTTGAGCCAGGTGTCTACAGAATTACCAACAATGGGATGCGGATTGAAGAGGTTATGATGTTAAACATTAGAAAGAAGTGTGTTAGCAATAGAACGGCACTATTCATTGAGTCTGATGGAAATTCTTCAGATGAGGAAAACAATACAATAGACAAATTTGGTCATGCCATTAGACAAGAGGTGGAAGAGTGCGTTACATACAACCTCCCAGTCCAATGTAAGTTATATAAAAATAGGTGTAGGATACATAAGTCCGCAGAGCATGGTGAGCTTAATTGTCTATCTTTTCTTACAAGATTAGATTTATATTTGAAAGGACTAATCTCTCTCTCAGATGTGTATAAGGCTGAAAGTTGGCAGGAAAATGAGGAGATTATTGAGCGACAGGAGGATGCCGCATCAACGGTCATAAAATGTGCAGAGGATACAGAGATGGAACCAATGCTAAGAATAAAGGATAGTAAGATCTCTTGGCAGGAATCATGTGATGATTGTTGCAGGTCAATAAGATTAGACTCTTCACTGAATGACAAATGTGAGTCATCTGATGAAAAATTCTTGAAAAAAAGGGATACAGAGGATCATGTAGCTACTGTGCATAATCAGACATCACCCCCGCACCATGTTGAAAATAAAACAGGGGAGTACTCCTGTCAATCTAAAGATGTCATCCCACCTTTACTCTCAAGTGATTTAGAAATGATTAATTTCTGTATGTCAGATTATGATGATGATACTTACTTAAGTGCTGATGTGCAGGAAACTAATGAGGACATTGAGAGGTGTGCTAAATTTGAGGATAAACTGAACATCCAGGATGAAGGAACAAAGCTGGATGAAGATGAAGAAATGATACATCTAGAGTCATTCATCTTTCGAATTGAAAAAGGACTGAACATAGAGCTGGGCAATGAAAATACAGAGCTAAATGAAAAGCCAGCTATTAATAAACAAGTGTGTTCCACAGAGCTAAAGGCACATCAGGTTGTCTCTTTCCTTTCCTTCGTAAACAATGATAAATGCTATTTTGATTATGGAAATTCAAGAGATAAGACATGCATATGGATTAATCATAAACCTGATGAGCAGCCTCAGTTACTAGTTAAGAGCTATTCTGATAAACACAATGAATCTAGAATATCAGAATTTTTTTCAGAATTCAAAGATAAATCTGCTAGGATGAGAACCATCACCAGTACCCTGTTACTCCTGCACAACCTAAAGAAATATGCAAGTAGGGGTGTTCTTGGGTCTTTTTCCTGGGTTTCAGTTTGCCTTGGAGAGGCTGGTATATAGTCTGGTAGGGTAGTTGTTTTTTTTTTTTTTTTGTTCTTCTTTTGCTGTTTTCTTTTTAGGTTGGTTGTTTGTATAGCTTGTCTTCTTTTTGTTTCTTTCTGTTTGTACAGTTTTTTCTTTTGCTGTGTTGTTTGTACAGCCTGTTTGTTTGGTTTGTTTGTTGTCTCCTCAGCAGGGATCTTTATTTTACTGTAGAGTATTAAGGAGCAAAACTAGCAACCATTCAAAACAGTATATAATTTAGGATATTCAGGTTAACCATTTGCAATTTACACATAACTTGTCACTGTCATGAATGTAGAGAGTTGTTCATCTTCTGAAGTTTCGTATTCAATAAATGTGATTGAGAATTCGAAGCAGGTTTCTCACGATGACACACCTAAAATCCTTGGGTTTGTTGAACCTACCAGTGTAGATATTAGGTGAAAAATTAGAGGTCACCCTTGCTACCATTACAATTCTCAGCTTAATTTCAGCAAGTGTCCACTCCTTGCATCATCATGAAGTTACAAATTGCTATACCTTATGAAATCTTTCAAAATTAGAAAACAAAAAAATAAATAAATAAATAAATAAAGTGGATTATATTGAAAATCCAGATTAAGCCATCTAAGTAACTCTACCGGGGCTATGGATGCTCGCTGGCAGTGGGGCTCTACTTAGGAGAATTGTAACGATAACCTTGCCGGGGCTATAGACGCTCGCTGGCAGCAAGGCTCTATCCGGTCGGCTATGAGGGAATATCCTCACCTACGTAGGCTAATGTCAGTCATTGGTTTGTTCAACCGATCTTCAAGATGAGGATAATTAATCACATGCACACAACTAAACTGAAAATGGAAATTCATGCATCTTTATTGAACACTTTGAGTCTCAAGCTGAATAGTAATTTGCAGGAAAGATAGTTGGAAGTTATGAGTTCATTTCACCTAGTTTCCTTGAACACTCTGAATTTAATTGTTTTGTTTTGGTTGCTAGTTGTTGTGATGTTCACAACACACCCCATTATGCTCCTTAGCAAAATGAGGACCCCTGCTGATGTCTTGCTTTTTGCTTCTGCTTGTGTTTTTTCTGCTTCCTGGCGGTCTGGTAAAAATGAAGGTCAGGTGCATCATCATCATGATATATGATGAGGTAGGTCATCATCATGAGGTCTATTTGTCAAAGTTCATATTTTGTTTCTGTGACCTCATATTTTAAAAGAGCTTGAAATTTCATGCAGGTTTGCCTTTTACTTCACTTGAAAATTCGTCCATATGTGGAAGTTATGCACGGTCAAAGTCTTGGTCAAACCTAATATTCGTAGGAGGATTATCATATTTTTATATCCTAAGTCATGTTGTCAGGATCATCATGATCTTGGTCTATCACCCGATAAAAATCATGCAGTCGCAATATCCGGACGTCAATCTTAGGTGGTAGTATCCTTTACCCGTCAAAAAGCCTTAGGCGCATCGTCAGCATCATGATATTTTTTAGGAGGGATATGTTATAAACTCGGTTTTGATTACATGATGATGATCATCATCATCATATTTGAGCGCCCCACGATAATATCCTGAGGTTTGAATATCATGATGACATCAACTTTAAGTCAAGGTAAGTTCCCCGTCGAAATGGTCTTTTGTATCGCGAGCATCATCATGATATCCTTGCATCGCCTGATCTTAAAATATCATGCTGATGGTCTAGGATCACCCTGACTTAACAAATTCATCATCGGCATATTTGCATGCGCATGCTATAAACCTATCGCTAGGTCATCATCATGATATTTGCTGAAGTTCGAATTATGATGATGACGACTTCACATCATCCTGATCTTTCACGAGGATCATTTGCTGAATTTCGCCAAGTGCTGGAAACATCATCATCATGATAATTCAAGATAGAGGATCATCATCTTCATATCCTCCTGATCTCCGGTTAGCGAATAGCATGATGATCACCCTATCTATTCAGAGGGGGTCGATATTGCATTTCTCAACAGCATCATCATATTTTGTAATATCACCCTAGCGCAAATATCATGATGACCAACTCATCCTTGTGCTCCGAAGACGAATATCATGATGACATCATCTGGATAATTCGATAAGGAGGATCATCATCATATATTTTTTATCCTGTCCTATCGTCAACATCATCATGATCTTGTTTGTTCGCCTGATATTTCGCAAAGTCCTCCTGCCGAAAATGCAACCTTTTGAGAACATCCTGATGATCATCATCATCATATTTTTATCCTGATGATCATCATCATCACATTTTCCCTTCGGCAGGATTTTTCCCAAACATGATCCGGTTGGCAAAATATCATGATGACGTCATGTTCAAGTTTAACGAAGGCTCCGAATATCATGATGACGTCATCCCGATCTGATAAACGAAGAAGTAAATATCCTGATGATCAGCATCATCATTTTTTCTTTCAACAGGATATTTTCCAAAACCCGATCTGGTTCGCAAAATATGATGATGATGTCTTATTCTATGTTCGACAGAAGCTAATATCCTGATGATCATCATCATCATCTTTTTTTCCTTCAAACAGGATATTTTTTCAAGCACGATCCGTTTGCCGAAATATGATGATGACATCTTATTCCAAGTTCGACAAAAGCAAATATGATGATGATCTTCATCATGCTGATTTTTTTTCTCGAGAGGGTTACCTTGGCCGCGAAGGGGTCATATTCACTTCATCATCCTGATCGTGCTCCTTGGGTGACCCGATATCACAGTTAGCCCCCTAATCTTAGACGAATATGACGATGACGTCATCCTTAGCATTTCAATGAAGCCCGAATATCATGATGACATCACCATCATCTTCCTTTCCTCGGCAGCATGATTATATTCATATCCTCCTATTCTTCTTCAACATGATGATGATGATGTTGTTGTTCTTTTCTCCAATATGCAGAAGCGGAATATCATGATGATGAGGTATATCGACTAACCTATTTTTTGACGCACCGACAGGGATGATCATGCTGATGGGCGGGAAATGAGGCGGTGGAATTTTAAAGCATTTTTTTTGGCGCCTCTGGCATTTTTTCGGTCAGCGATGGTTGACCCGTGTAGTTTAAGCAGTCTGAACGCGTTTTGACGCGTTTTTGAGCGATTTTCTGATCCGATTTTCTCCATCTTGCGCAGTCATCATGATTTGAACGCTTATTTTAATTTCATGCTATTTTTTATGGTAAATGTGAAACTTATTGCTTGTCTTGTCTTGTAGGCTTGCAGTTGAGGAAGCAGCTGGAAAGTCAATACAGTGACCTCATGGAGGCAGAAGATCTGATCTCAGGAGCAAGAAGATAGAGATGAAATGCAAAAGGTCAAGGCCATTCAAGTAAAGAAGAAGGTTGCAGCTGAGGGTATTATCACAAAAGACAAACAGAAGTTATTACCCAGCTACCGGAACTTCTCAGAAGGGGCAATATTTCGCCCAGATTTGACCACTGCTCAGAGATATTTTTGAAGACTGGTTCACCTGCATTTATTGCTGTAACTAGGGGTCTGAACCAGGGGTTCAGTTAGGTTTTTTGTTGTAGTGAGGACAATCAGAATGTCTTTATATTGTGCCTCTCTACACTGTAATACTTTACAACAGGGGCTACAACAGGGATTTTTAGGGCCTACAACAAGATTTTAGGAAAACACAGCAAGATAGCTTAGCATAGTTTAGAAGTCGAAGAAGGAGGTCGCCTGTTTGTCTGCAGTAAGATGTGCGTGGAATGTTTGGCTATCTTACTGTATCTGTAAAGCTTGTAAGTTCTCTGTAGTATGATCAATGAAACTAAGAGTCATTCTTACATTGTAAATCATGTATGGCTATTCGTTTCTAATACAATAGAATCTGGAGTTCTGCATCTATCTTCTGAGTGTTCTCCTGCCCTTCTTTGTATTTTGAAATATCTTCTTTGAGAGCTTGCAATTTTAAATGTATGTTTGTGAAAATGCTCAGAACTTACATTTAGGGTTTTTACTGTGGATTTGATCAAACTACTATGGTATTTACATAGTGCATAACAGAAACACTTAGATCCTTCGGTAGATTAAGTGAGGTATAGAGTAGATCTTTCTAACTTTTCCCAACCCATCTGAAATATTTAGCTGAAAACGTAGAAATCCAAAGGAAATTGTCTCAAATTTGAAGAAGCATGCATGACAGAGTCTAAGTAGACAGTTTTCATAAACAGATAAAGAAGAAAGCTGCAAGAAATCCAAGAAAATCCTCTGAAACTTGTAGCCCAGTAACACTTGTATGCAAATGAACAGAATACTTGTTGAAATCTATGACCTCTTTGCATATTCTTAGTCCAGTAAACCACAAAATAAACCTAAACTACGTAAGGCCCCTTGAACATTACAGCTTCACATTGACCAACTGAACTTGACCAACTGAACCATTGTAGACTTGGGATTAGTTGAATCACCAAATGATTCCTTCTCATCTTTCAAGTATAGTTACAGTTCATGTCATGTGAATTTTAACTTATTGTTATGATTGCATCAAAACAATCATCAACAGGTCCCAACATGCATAGAATCATTGGGTTTAAAGCTTAGCTTTCTAGGGAGTATGAACTTAGGAAATGTAAATCAAACTCTTGGAATGAGGATACATAGAGATAGAATGAAAAGGAATATTTGGTTGTCATGGAAGACTTATGTAGTGAAGATTTTGTAGTCCTTTAATATGCAGAATGCACAACCAAGTAGTACTCCATTTCTTGCCCATATTAAATAATCTTCAAAATAGTGCCCTAGTGTAGAAGCGGAGAAGATGCAGATGCCTTGTGTATCTTACTTATCAACAGTTGGTAGCCTTATGTTCACCATGGTGTGCACTAGATTAGACATTGCACAAGCAATGGAATGGTCAATCGTTTCATGGCGAATCTAGGTTGTGATCATTGGACAGTTATGAAGTGATTTTTTAGGTATTTCAGGGGCACTTCTGATGTTGCTATTTTTTATAGTGGGAGTAGTCTTTAGGTTAATGGGTATGTGGATGTGTGGATTTTGGTGGAGATAGAGATAAAAGAAAATCTACTAAAGGTTATATTTTCTCCTTCTCAGGAGGTACTTTAAGTTGGGTCTCAAAGATGCAGACAATGGTGGATTTGTCTACTACTAAAGCTAAATATATGGCAGTGATATAGGCTAGCAAGGAGGCAAGCTGGGTTAATAGACTTTTGGGTAAATTGCAATTAAAGTAGGATAATGGTGTTGCATTGTGACAAGCCAGATTGCCTTAAACTTAGTACAGAACTTAGTTTATCATTCTATAATGAAACATATTGATGTACAATATCACTTTGTACATGAGGTGGTGGAAGGAGGACATGCTTGTTTGGCCAAGATACACATTAATATAAATCTAGCAGATATTTTGACGTAGCCTATTAGTAGAGAAAAGTTCATGTGGTGCAGAACTTCTCTTGGCTTGCACATCATTTGATGATAGGCAGTAGTGGCATTGGTCTTTTAATAGGAGGAGATATTCACAAGGTAGAAACTTGACTTCAAGTGGGAGATTGTTGGTATGTGAACTCAGTTTATTATTGTGAGAATCAAGATTGTGGAAAGACTATCAAACACTAGATTACAAGTGAGAATGAACAATTTGTATTAACAAATAATAGGTATAAATAGTAGAGGTTGCATACCCAACTCTCCATGAAATAAGGATAGGTGGCGATATTCAAAGCAAAAGAATAGCATAACTACCCTAGGAAATAGAGGCGATGTGTCATGTCTATTGACACCTATTACAAATGACTCACCAAGTTGAAAATGTTAATTGGCATGTGCTATAAGTCACCTAACTATAATTGAGTAAGTGTTAACTCATGGAGTTATACACCAACACCCCCCCTTAAGCATAGCTTAGGTGAGTTTATGAATGATGAGTCCCAGCAGTGTGCCATTTTAGGTACTCATTTACAAATGTATCTCTCAGAAAATGGAGAAAGAAAGAAAACCCTATGGGAAAAACTTTCCTCCAAAAGAGGAAAAACAAAGAGAAAACAAAGCGAAGTCTTAGATGACCTCCCCAGAAGATTCCCCCCATAGGAGAGAAAATGATAGAAGGTCTTTGAGACCCCCCCACAATACATGTCCTGCTACAGTGATGTTGGATAGTCGAGAAAGGATGCTGATGTAGATCCAAGAATGCCGAACAATGTTCCTTCCCTTGGGAAGAAATGAAACCACCTGAAGATGCAAAATATCTTCCCATGCAAGAAGATGTATGTATGATCTTGAATCATGTTTAAGCTGATCCAAGGATGATGGTGCCCATGCTGATGCATTTGAAGAGTGCTCAGGTGTCCCCATGCTGATGTCGAAGGATGCCATAATCAAATCAGGTGCGTGTACAATAGATGAGAATGATGACGATCCAGAACCATGTGTAGGATGATGTAGAGCATGAATATCTAAAGTGGACAATGTGTATGCAGCTTCATCGAAACTATCATCAAAGAGAACACTGATGTCCTTAAAGTGTGCTTCCATGTCGGCAATGCGAGACTCTACAAATAGACAAGAGATGTCAAGTAGAAATGTGTCCCAATAAGAAATACTAGGAAGACTGATTTCCTGTTGTGAAGAAGCACTAGAAGCTTTTGAAGAAGTGACTCTTGAATCTGTTGAAGCAACAGTAGGAGTGATGACTTTTTCTATCACTAAAATATTCTATTTCTGTATCATGATTAGGGATGTGAGTTGTGATCAAAGTAGGATCATGTGGGAATGGTGAAACATTTGAGTGTCCATATGTCTCCAAAATTTTGATCCATAATAAATGTGGATAGTCAATATCCATGATGGCATACAAAGAAGCTTCTGGAATATGTAAACTAATTAGTCCACAAATATAATCATGATGATTAAACCACTTAGGCTTCTGAGATTGTTTACCAAGTTCAAGGACAAGTCCATACAAATGGGATATGAGATTATTGAACCTAAGGTGTTTCAGGATGCCTTAACACCAAGACTTATAGTTTCCCCTGTTTAGGTTGATTACAGAAATTGAGTTTCATAGCCCATGATTAGAAGAAGTTAATTTGAGTAGACAATAGAAATCAACACAATAAGGCAACCCAGATTAGTTAGATCCCTAATTGACCTTTGTGAAGTGGCACTTTATAAGTTGAGTGCATGATTTTGCTTAATTCCCCCCTTAATGTGGCACTTGATAAAGTTAGTGCATAGTGAAAAATGATGACATAATGATATCCCCCTTTGATTATGTGTTCTTCCCCCTGAATTGCGTAATTAATGGAATGAGTACTTATCATCTACCTACAAAAGCATGATTGGGCACTTTATAATTATAGTGTGATATCAATTTTGTTGGATAGAGGATGAGAAAAGAACCACCTTTGCAAAAGGAATGACTCAATTTTGAGTCAATTTGTAAAAGTTATGGCCTTTTGAAAATTTTGCATATGTAAAAAAAAAAAAAAACACCTCCAGAAAATAATTTTCCAATGTGTTCGGAGAAAAAATTGCATACAAAGAGTGAAAAAAAAAAAACTTGTGTGTGAGGGAGAAATTTAAGCCCACTATGGTAGAGTACGACCAAGAGCTTATTTGCCCATGTGACCAAGAGCTTGACTCTTAAAATTTTGCACCCCTCCCCACCCCCCCCCGTTGGCTTTTTGCCTTTGATGATGTCCCCCCCTAAGTTTCTTACATCAACATTTGAATACAAAATACAAATGAATAGTGCCAATACCTATGGCACGAACTTTGACAACCATCACAAATAAAAAAAAAATTCACAAAGCTTTTCCCTCCTATTTGGTCACCATCGGGTGGGGCCCTCAAGGGCGTTTGAATGCCTTTGGGTGCGGTCAATGGTGACCCTTGGGTGTGTTGGGCCCTTGGCTGTCCAAGGTTGAGCCCTTCAAGCACTAGCCGCAGCAATGCAGGTGGTGCGGTGGTGTTGACCACCATGTGTGGTGCTTGGACACCCACGTATTTGTTGATGAGGAGTCCTTTGAGTACTATGGTTTCTCTGGCCTATGTGTCATCTTTGACTCCTTCATTGGCTGTGGAATGAGCTGAGGGTGGTGGTCCTATTGTGGCCCTCATCAGCTTTCGTGGCCTCTGTGTATGATCTCCACCGTCAGCCTTTTCGTCACTGCAAGTGATTTACACTGTCAACCCTTTGGTCACTGCAAATGCAGTGTAGATTCAATCTTTTGTGGCCGCTCAGGATTATCTCCACTTCAACTTTGGGAGCCTCTCTCAATGCTTTTAAAAAATAGCCTATATGGCAACTCCAGATGTTGTTTATGAGCTTTCAAACAAATTTGGCCAATACAGCTTGTGTGGCGCTTGCAAGCAAGGATCCACACTACCCTATGTGGGTGTTTGAAGACAATACGAGTACACAGAAATGTTGAATAGAAAAGATCTAAAATGAAGAAAAAACACAAAGATGCAAACCTGATTCGCACAATGAGCAAACAAGATTTGATGCTGACCACAGTGGTCTGATACCATGTGAGAACCAACATCATGGAAAGATTATCAAACACGAGATTACAAGTGAGAACGAACAATTTGTATTAACAAATAATAGGTATAAATAGTAGAGATTGCATACCCAACTCTCTACAAAACAATGATAGGTGGTGATATTCAAAGCAAGAGAATAGTGTAACTACCCTAGGAAATAGAGGCAATGTGTCAAGTCTATTGACACCTATTATGAATGACTCACCAAGTTGAAAATGTCAATTGGCATGTTCTATAAGTCGCCTAACTATGATTGAGTTAGAGTTAACTCATGGAGTTATACACCAACAATTATATTCTAGTAGTGACGAGTAGTCAACAATGAGTACCACAGCAATGCCTTGGCATATCTGTTGGATGGGGCCGAAGGCCAAGGAAATATGCAACCAAAGGTTGAATGGAAATTGGTGGCAGGGGGCTTCTTAGTCCACCTATTGGCCTTGCTGAATTTTTTTTTGGCTATATGACACATGTTCACCATGTAGAATTGTATGCGGAAGTGTCACTTGCACTTTTATGCATGGAAATCTTTCTTCAAAAAAGATTTGTTTTTGCATGTATTTTTTGCTGGTTATTTAAGTTAGTCAAGCTTGAATGCAAAGGCATGAGAATTTTTATTTGTAACAATGAATTTTCTTCTAAGAATAAAATTAAGAGATCTTTGCCCGTGGTTTTCTCCTGGTACATTACCAGGTTTTCCACATAAATCTGTATTGCCTATTTTGTGTAAATTATTGTTATTTCATTGCTTATTTCAATTCTGCACTGCTTATTTTTCAAACAGTAAGAATCCTTATCATAGTGGCAACGGGCAACCTCTTTAAACAATGAAGAGTAATCAGTCATGGCAAAGGTTTGAAGTCCCATATAATATTTTGTTTATTTTTTCAGTTGTTAGTGCAAACCTACCTTTCAACCTGCTTGCCTGTCCTATATATAGCTGCAAACAAAACATTCAGATGACCTATGTGCAAGTTGATGGCAATTATGGTTTTAGCTAAAATAGTTGGTAGTATGACCATTGTTGAAACTGGTTTTAAGATTCCGTCAGTGTATCTGCCACAATTTTGTGATTAATGTAAACATGTAAAGGGCCATTTGTCTGTAATATTGTTTAATGGACATCTGGATATGGCGTCCTCTTTACTTTCTATATAAACTCTCCTTTCAATACTATGGGTGGCTCACCTTCTTCTGTTAAAAAAAAAATTTGAACATGTCAAAGGTTTGTGAGATAAAATCAGAGCTGCAATAAGTGCTTGCTTTTGTTGCATAGTAATGTGATTAATGTAAACATGTCAGAGGTTTGTGAGATAAAATCAGAGCTGCAATAAGTTTTTTCTTTTGTTCCATAGTAACCTAACCATTTGAAGTGTGACAAGTTTTTAAAATTGTCAATTAAATTGTGCAAACATACTGTGTTTTTTAAGCATTTGATGACTTGAGAATGCTCTGCTCCTCATAGCTGAGTTGCACCTACAACATCCATGGTGACCACATCATTGATGGTTTGAATGAGATCTACATCTTAGTAGAGAGTTTATGGAAGATTCAAGCACTAGAACCTTTATAAAAATTTCCTAGGAACTCATCAAGAGGATCTTGCACATGTTGCTTGTGTTGACTAATTCGTGTATAGGATTTACTCTCCAGTAGATGGAATTAGCAATACAAGTTTATGACTTGAGAAGGACTAATTTAATTGGGCAATTGATGATGTATTGCAGTCAAATATTTTTAATGTGAGGTTGTTAGGAACAATCCAATGTGCTTTTGATATCATGTTGGACTACAAATGTTATTGTACAGACCATGGTATACCATATTAGACGCCTTTAAATTTAAAGTCTTGATGTGTGTTGGAATCTTTTATTTGTTGACATTGCCGGAAGAAGCTTACACGTAGACTTCTGTTTGATAAAAGTGCACACAATGAGCATGAAAGAAGCATATTGACAAAATTGAAGCAATAGTTTGGTGGCCATTTTACTTCTAAAATGGAGGGCATGGTATGCTACATCTGCCTAAACAAGAAAATTCCACTGCATGTTTCTTATCAATAAAATTCTTTTTACTGGACGCAGTGTCAAAATCTATGTGCTTTTATGTAGGTTAAAGACTGAACATTAGCAAAGGAGAACTGAGGGCATTTTGAGGACTATCTTAATGAAAATCCTCATGCACATCCTGGAATATGTTAGTGGTTAATTCCAACTCCAGTCTTCTCTCCGTTAATGATAGCAGTTTGGATTGGTTAAACTTTTGCGTGATCTATAGATAACTAACTGAGGAATGCATGTTTGATGTTAAGTTAATTAAATCATTGATTCACAGTTTATCTTTCATGTCAATTAATTTGTGCAATCATGTAATTTGTATCTCTACCAATATTCCTAGTTTTCACTGTTAGGAATAGTTAAGATTGTCTAGAGAATGATAAGATGTTTCTAGAAGTTTTCCATAAAGCTGTTTTAGAAAAGAACATTCCAGGTTATCTAGAAGGGTAGAAACTTCCAGGTATTCTAGAAAAGAACATTCTAGTATTTTAGAGACATCTAGAATGTCAGAAGCTTCTAGGTTTCAAAGCTTCTATAGCTATATATATGAGATGCTGTACACAGCATTTTGGATGTAATGCAAGTTAGATGAATATATATTTCTGAGTTATTCAACTCTATTTGCCCTGTGTCTTCTCTGTTTTGCTGTTGCTATTCGGTTTTCATTATCTTGTGACTGTTTTTTACATGGTATCAGAGCTAGGTTTAGCTAGATTTTTTCTAGATTCAGCTGCAGGGCATATAGATTATTGGAAGTGATATTTGTTTACAGGGCTGCATTATTGCTGGAGTGATATTTGTTTCTCAACAAATGAAGTGTTGCCAATATTCGATGGAAGTGGTTTTGCAGATTGGAAGATTGCAGTCAAGGATGCTCTGAGAGAAAAGGCTCTATGGAGGATAGTGAATAAAGAAATTGGAGAACCTCAAAGTGAAAAAGAAAATGAGCTATGGAAATGCAAGTTGGAACAAGCTAGAGGTATTATTGGTAAAGCTTTAAGCCCCAATCTCAATAGAAGATTTGTTGATATTGATAATCTAATAGAGTTGTGGGAGAGTTTGGAAAAAGATTGTAAAGATGCAGATATTGCTAGCATGTTTAGTATAGAAGAAAAATTGGTGAATTTAGCTCCTTCTGATTTTGAAAAAATGACTGATTATTTCAATGAAGTTACTTTTTTAAATGCCCAGTTGAAGAAAATAGGTGCTGAATATGCAAAAAAAGATTTTTAGTTGATTGCAATGGTTGAAAGTAAGTTTCCCCAGCCATACAAGGTATTTAAGGAATCAAGGAAAAAATTTCTCCAACTAACTCACAATGCCCCCCAGCAAACTTTTGATCAATTTTGTAAGTCTGTACTAGATGAAGAGGTTCAGCTTATTAAAGAAGGGCATATTAAGAAGAATCATGCATATGCAGCCAAGAGTAAATTTTTTAGATATGATGGAAAGAAGAATTGGAAAGGAAATTATAAATTTTGAAATGATGGTTCTAACCATTTTTCTAGAAATGATTTTGCAGAAAAGCAAGTTGGAAGGAAATCGATTATTTGCAGGTATTGTGGAGGTGAAAATCACATGGAGAAATTTTGTTTGAAGAAGAGGGACAATGAAAGGCAGCAATACAAGCCCAAGCAAGAAAGGTTCAAGGATGGCAAGAAGGATAGGCATAGCTTCGTAGCCATCTCTCTAAAAAGGCAAGAGAAATTAAATAAGGAGGTAATTGCTAGACCTGAAAGTAGTGTTAAGGTGGGATACTTTGCTTCAGATTCTAATAAAGAATGGATTTTAGATTCAGGGGCATCATATCACATGACTGGGGATAGATCTTTGTTTATTGATTTTTATGAAGGGAAGAATTCAGATCAAGAAATTACTATTGGCAATAAAATAAGACTTCCAGTTTTAGGAACAGGCACTGTTAATGTAACGAATGGGTCTTTGAAAAATGTTTTGCTGGTTGAAGGATTAGGGGTAAATCTTATTTCAGTATATAAAATTGTTCAAGCTAGATATGAGTTTGTTGTCATCGCTGATCAAGTTATTGTTAGAGATAGAAAAGACCCAAGCAATATAATTGCTATTGGTAGAGTTGATCATAAAGAGAGTCTATTTAAATTTGTGGGGTTTGTTGATGATGAATACACACTCTCTCATGCTTTTATTGCTCAGGATGATTATTTGTCAAAACTTTGGCATGCTAGACTTGGACAAATAAATTATAGAAAATTACAAGATATGGTTAGAATGGATATGGTTAGTGGATTGACAAAAATTTTAGCATTTGAAGGTGTGTGTGAAGGATGTGTGTTAGGAAAATATCATCGAGATCCTTTTGATTCAGGGAAAACATGGAGAGCTAATCATCTGTTGCAGCTCATTCATAGTGATCTATGTGAATCAAGGTATCCTTCACTTTCAGGTGCCAGGTACCTTCTAACTTTTATTGATGATTACAGCAGGAGAGTACGGGTTTATTTTCTTGAAAGGAAAAATAAAGTATTCGAAGTTTTTCAAAAGTTTAAGGCATTAGTTTAAAATCAAAGTGGAAAAAGAATTAAGTGTTTAAGGACAGATAATGGGGGTGAATATTGCAATTATGCATTTGAGTCATTTTGTGAAAATTATGGTATTAAGGTGCAAAGAACAATTCCTTATACTCCTCAACAAAATGGGGTGGCTAAATGAATGAATAGAACTCTTTTAGAAATGGCTCGTTGTATGTTGTATTTTAAAAGTTTGCATAATCAATTTTGGGGTTTGGCTGTTTCTTGTGCTGCATATATTGTGAATAGAATTCCCACTAAAGCCCTCCCAAATATCACCCCTGAAGAAGCTTGGAGTGGTAGAAAGCCCCACATTGGGTATTTTAAAGTATTTGGGTGCATTGCTTGGACACATGTTCCTGATGAAAAGAGGAAAAAATTAGAACCAAAGAGTCATAAGTGTTTGTTTGTGGGTTATAGTGAAGAATCAAAGGCTTACAGGTTATATGATTTGACAACAAGAAAGGTCTTTGTTAGTAGAGATGTAAAATTTGATGAGCTTTCACAACTTACAGCCACTTCCTCTCACTCTACAACAGCAAATGTTTCTAATTTTTCAGATATTTCAGATATTTTAGAAAGAAATGAAGCCAATATTGATGAGGATGAGGTGAGCAATACTGATGACGATAATACTATTGAAAATGAAACTAATAATGCTTGTACTCAACCATTTTCTGTAGGTAGTGATGATGAAGAAGGTGACATTTTAGCTAGACAAAAGACAAGGAGTGTTGAAGAAATATATAGACATGGCTCAAAGATCCAAGGAAGGAATGGTAGTGCTCTCATGGCCAAAGTCTTACAAGTAAATGACCCAATCTCATATGAGCAAGCTAGAGGAAAGAAAGAATGGGAGAAAGCCATGAAAGAGGAATATGATGCATTGATAGAGAATAACACTTGGGAACTTGTACCCCGCCCCCAAGGTAAGAATGTTATTGGTTACAAATGGGTTTATAAAACAAAATTTAAATCAGATGGTGCTATAGAAAAATTCAAGGCTAGATTGGTTGCTAAGGGGTTCAATCAAAAAGAGGGTGTTGATTATGAAGAAACATTTGCTCCTGTCATTAAAATGAACATAGTTAGAATTATTCTTTCTTTGGCTGCAAGTCTTGGGTTGCATATTCATCAAATGGATGTCAAAAATGCTTTCTTAAATGGAGATTTATATGAAGAAATATATATGGATCAACCACCAGGTTTTGTGGATCAGCAACATCCTAATCTTGTTTGCAGATTAAAGAAGTCACTTTATGGTCTTAAACAAGTGCCACGAGCATGGAATGAGAAGATTGACAAGTATTTTCAGCTTCATGAATTTAAGAGATGTAAGTCAGATCCCAATCTTTATGTGAAGAAAGTTTAAGATGATATTCTTCTTGTTGCACTTTATGTAGATGATTTACCCATTGCTAGACTGAATATTTGGTTAATCAATGATTTAAAATCAGATCTTAAGAGGACATTTCATATGAGTGATTTGGGTGAACTAAACTATTTTCTTGGCTTAAAAGTTTGTCGATTACATGATGGATTGTTTATCTCACAATCAAAATATGCTTTGGACCTTTTAGAAAAGTTTAATATGCTTGAATGCAAGCCAGCATCTACTCCATTTCAATCCAGAGTCAAGCTTACTAAAGAATGTACTTCCAAGAGGGTAGATGCCACTTTATATAGATAGCTTGTTAGTAGCTTGGTTTATCTAACTCATACTAGACCAGATATTTGTTTTGTAGTCAATCTTGTATCTAAATTTATGCAGGCACCTAAACAAAGTCATTGGCTGGCTGCTAAGAGAATTTTACGATACATCCATGGAACCATATACTTTGGAATCTACTATGGCTATAAGTCTTCAATTTCTTTGGTTGGATTTACTGATTCAGATTGGAGTGGTGATATAGATGATCAAAAATCTACTGGTGGTTATGTTTTCAATCTTGGATCAGGTCCTATTACATGGAGTAGCAAGAAACAAACAACTACATCATTATCTTCATGTGAAGCAGAATATAGAGTAGCAAAAGAAGTAGGCAAGGAAGCAGTTTGGATTCAAAATCTTCTATTTGAGATTGGTTTCCTACAAAGTTCAGCCAACACTATGTATTGTGACAATCAAAGTACCATACAGGTTGCCAACAATCCAATTTTTTATGCTAAAACAAAACATATTGAGATTGTTGTTCACTACATTCGGGATCTTGTTCAAGCATCCATTATCAGTCTTCAATTTTGTCTGAGTGAAGAACAAGTAGCTGATATATTCACTAAGAGTATGACTGAAGCCAAATTCTTAAAATTAAGAGGCATGATTGGTATGTTAGAGGTGAACATTAAGGGGGGATAGTAGTATAATGTTCCCCTCTCCTTTGTATTTCCCTCTCCTTTGTATTCTCTTTGTATTATTCTAGTCAATCTTAAGGGGGGATGTTAGGAATAGTTAAGATTGTCTAGAGAATGATAAGATGTTTCTAGAAGTTTTCCATAAAGTTGTTTTAGAAAAGAACATTCCAGGTTATCTAGAAGGGTAGAAACTTCCAGCTGTTCTAGAAAAGAACATTCTAGGATTTTATAGACATCTAGAATGTTAGAAGCTTCTAGGTTTCAAAGCTTCTGTAGCTATATATATGAGATGTTGTACACAGCATTTTGGATGTAATGCAAGTTAGATGAATATATATTTCTGAGTTATTCAACTCTGTTTGCCCTGTGTCTTCTCTGTTTTACTGTTGCTGTTCTGTTTTCATTATCTTGGGACTATTTTTTACATTCACAGGTTTAGCTAAAATTTCACAAAATTCACTTCAAAGTTCACTGATAAGATGAGGAGAATTAATGTTTGAACTCTAATACAACAATTGTATACCACTTTCTTTGTTTGTTTTAACAACAAATGATTGTGTGTGGAAATTCACATGGTCAATGGTTTCTACATGATTGCAGATTCCACTACCACCAGTGGATGAGAAAAAAAGTGATCGAGGACATGGATAAAGATAGACATTATGCAATTGATGCGTCAATTGTAAGAATCATGAAGAGTAGAGAAGTTTTAGCTTATGAGCAGCTTGTTATAGAGTGCCTTGAGCAA
This sequence comes from Cunninghamia lanceolata, assembly GCA_027924645.1. NCBI lineage: Eukaryota > Viridiplantae > Streptophyta > Pinopsida > Cupressales > Cupressaceae > Cunninghamia > Cunninghamia lanceolata. The sequence goes on along the minus strand of BSBN01000112.1, from coordinate 13,373,803 downwards.
CTTGGAGGAATGTTCAAGGTGAATTCTTGACTGGATGCTGAATATATTGCTACATTAATGTAGCAGAATGAACTAATTTGCTTATGAATAATGCTGTTAGTTTACTAAATTTAACCATTTTTTTTTCTTGCAGCCTAATTTTAAGGCAATAAAAAAGAGAATTGAAGACCTGATCACACAGGAATACCTGGAAAGCAACAAAGATAATCCCAACACTTTCAGATATCTGGCCCGAAACTATTTAAATGGATGTTTAAATATCTTTCATGGGGCAGTCCATTTATTGACTTCCTGCAGGGTTGTAAGTTCTTGAGAATTCATGATTGGAGGATATCCTTGAGAATTCATTATTTTGTACAGTGTTGTATAACCTTCTATTTTCATAATTAAAAATGTGTCATAACTATCATTTGTATCTATTAGAACCTCTGTTGAAATAATGGATGCTTCAATGCCCACAATTCGCGTAGTTGATTTTCTTCAACTAACTTGATTGGATATGGGCTAGCAAACTTTTATATTATGATTACAACTTTTGGGAATGTTTGAATTTGATTTGTAATATGTTGGATTTTATTTAAAAAAATGAAATTGTTTATATTAGTAGTCTATTCACTGTGGCTACTCTTCCAATTGGTTGGGTTATATGTCAACATTTTAGTCTAGCATTTATGAGTTTTTGTGGTAATAAAGTTTGATATCGAGTCCTTTTAGTGTTTGCAACATCATCATGTCTACACACAAGGGAGAGTTGTTATTACGCTTGGACCATTATGGGTTCTAAATCCGAAGAGGTTCTTGTATTTTCAAAAACAAAGTTAATTTTGGGTTATGATGTGTATAAATATTCAGTCTATTATGTTAAAATGGTGAGCATACACAAAAATATTTGACTAAACCATTAATACACAGTAAGATCTCCCTAAAAAATATATTATATTGATGTCTTATGTTCACATTACAAATTAATACATTGGCTTTATAAAGCCATTATTCCCCAATGAACAAACTACTAATGGGAATACCTTCCCACCAACCAACCAACCTAAAAACTAATTACTATCTTAAGTCACTGGGGTGACTTTATTACATGTAAAACTTAATTTTTCAACTACCCCTCTTAAGGTTAACATTACAAAAAACAAAAATAATAGAAACATTGCATCAACATCAACCCAAACTACTCATGTCTAGGCAAATGTCTTGATTATCCAACTTTACCTATTAATCGAGACATACTCAATTATTCATAGGAAAATCACCAACCAACTATGAATCGAGATTAACTCAGTTATCCACAATAACTCTCCTCCATTTGTGGATCAAGACTAACTCCATTATCCACAAATACAAATCTGCAAAACTATGGATCGAGACACACTCAACTATCCATAGATACAACTTCCAAGTTTGTGGATTCAGTTATCCACAAACCAACAACAACTCACTAATTTTATGGATTCAACTATCCACAAACCAACAAATCACTATCATGCCCCCCCTTGCTCCTAAACGGACTAGAGATTAAACCAGGCTTCTCATGCAAGGTATCATCTCTGAGCGAGAAGCTAGTTCGAGATGGCAATGGACCTCCTGCCTCCGGTGCCTCCTACTTCCAATGTGATCATGTTACACTTTAACTAAAAAATTTACCATTCAAACCTCCAAAATCCCTCTCAGGTGTAACATGGATGGCCTCGAGAGCACAAGCAATGTTTGATATATTTCAAAGTGTTTGAATCAGCCAATAATACATCCTTGCAATACTTTAAAAAAAAAAAAAAGAAAAGGGGAGTGAGCACCTGTAAATTAAGAAAGTTAAAAAATTTACAAGAGTCATGGCCAAAGCCTAGTCTAGAGAAAGAAAACATAACAGAGAAACCACTACCGGTCTAAGTCATCACAAAAACTAACAACAAAGTAAACACAAAGCTGAAAGAAAAGTCACCCGATCGAGTACCATTGAAACTACCTCCACATAGGAAGATCAAAAGCAAAACCCCATGGCAAGACAAAAGACTTCACCCACAGAGGCCACCAAAGCAAACACGAAGAAAACAAAACTAGCCAACCACCCACCCATGCCAGACCACCAAGGACATGACCCATCACCACCACAGACCGCCAAGAGCACATCCCACCACCCCCGCCTCATGCCGCTGCCGGAGCTGCAGGAAGAACATGCTCAACTAGTTCCACAACTGCAGAAGACTGAATATCTACGTCAAGTTCCTCCAAGGCATACCTAGGTATTCCTAGAGCGAGATCAAGTGCATGAATTCGTAGGAATCGAATGGCCGTAAACACATCCTTAATCCTTTCCATTTTTTTCTTGGTAAGTAGGAAACAATGAGATCTCAGTGCAACATCAATATCTCCACTGCTCAGGGATAGGATACTGGCTTGTAAGGCCCTGTATATTGCTTGTTGTGGGGGAGAGGTGTGTAAAGCTGCCAAGTTGAAAAGGCCATCGATAAGAGCATCCCCCTAGTCCATTCGGTAGGTAGAGACTGCCGCTTCCCATCTATCCACAGTGTAAATGTTTTTGAAAAATAACCCAGCTTCAAGAGCATGAACGAATTCTCCATCCATAACCAGATCCATTATGTTGGAAAGTAGCTATGACACCACATCTGAGAAATTGAGCATGCGTCCCTCATACCCTCTTATCCATGCATGGCCAACTATGTTTTGAACAACAATCTGGGTGAGGGTGCAATACTTATCAAGCAAAGTCATCAAATCTAACGACTTTACCTACCCTCTTATCTCTGGTTCCCACTCAAGAGCTGTAAAAAACATTCTTTGATTAAGACATGTATCTGCCATGTAAGCTGTCCTTGAGGGGTAGAGAGGGCAAGGATGGGATAGGCACTGAGAAAAGAGGGCGAAAGAGGGAGATGTAGAGCTACGTAGGCTTTCTCCAGATAACACAGAACACAATTCCTTTGTCTACCCCAATAGCACCAAATGTAGGAGGTATTATAAACACAATGCCATTATGTCAGAATTAAGAAAGCTAAGGACATCTATGACATCACAAGATCGACGGGCGCAGTTGACAGGATATACGGTATGTTGCCATGAGAAACCTGCCATAGAGTTTTTGCAGCGTGTCCAATACTTGGCCACCTCGTCAAATAAAGGCTAGCCATTATGCCTCCAAAAAAAAATCATTTACTTAGGGTAGTTATAGCTAGTCACCTCCTTTTAATGAGGCATGATCTACGATGAGATATGCCATCCCCACCTGCCCTCATTAAAACTGAAAGAGCCAAAACTGACTCGATTCACCTTCCCTCATGAACACTTGCGATCCTCTTCTATGAACTTTGTCATAAATTTGAATAAGAAGAAATAACCCTCATTTAATATGACAGACTTCATGTCAAGGGGTAATGCTAGATCAAGCAGACTCAACCTAACTTGAGACCTACCAACCATTCCAACACTTGTGCCAAGAAAAGTAACCATAAATGTGCCGTCTAAATAGCGCATCTTAGCGGGATAGCTTTTTTTGTAGAATTCCATCCTGACAGAATCTGTCCAGCTGACTATCAAGCTGATCTACTACCTGCCACCACTTCCATCTCAGTTGTCAGTAGGCTAGCCAAAGAATTTGAATTGATTTGATCACCAAGTAAAAACATCACATATGCACTATCATGATCAATGGCTATGTTTGCTAACATATCCGCCACCTTATTACCTTCTCTAAATGTGTGAGAAATGAGGAAATTATCTAAGCTACTAAGAAGAGTGTCAGTCTGCTAGAGAATCCTTGCAATACTTTTAACTCAAAATTAAAACATCTCTACTCTTATAAACTTTGCACTTCCAATGTAAATGTGCCTTAGTCATTTTCTTCTCAAATCCTTTCAATTTGGAACAAGCGACTTTACAACTGCTTTCAAACCAATTCAACTAATTGCTCTTTACATCATATTGATTCACTTTTCTCACATTTTTATGCCCAAAACAAGATAAGTACAATTTTAGCAGAATTTCTGCATTAATTAAATCTTACCACAGTTATTTTCTTCCAAAATAAATACCACCAGGTACTCACCTCATCTTCTTGTTGCAAACTATCAAGTTCGACCATGCACCTACAACTTTTTTTTTCAACAATCTCTTTGATACACTTAAAAGAAATACATGCCAATATTTATTGTCTACCCAAATCAATAGTGGCAAGCTTTCTCCAAATGGTGGGAAATAGTGGTTGACCTTCTCCGTGCCTTCAAACTTCTATACATTGCAATATTATTCCATGAGGCACTGTCTCATTCTTTCATATGGTCAAAAACTTAATGAGCTTCCACCAAACTTTTGTGTTGTCTTCCAAAATGCCTATCTTATGCACAAAGGAATGTTGCAAGTATAATATAGACCATTCAATGGAAATAGTCCCCCACCAGTAGGTGCTTTCAACATGGACCATGATCGATGTGCTTTGAACTAGTGAGCATTCTACAACAAGAACCTCAAAAAAATTGTCCTTCCACAAACACGGTAGGGAAGAAAATGTACCCTTCTCCATGCACAACAAGTGTACTTAAACTTTCATTTGATGCATTCTAGGAGGTAAATGAACAAACAAATGGGAACAAAGAATGTCTTGCCTCACGTCTCTTTCAATCCTAATTTCTAGGTGATATTGGATCCTTTCCTTGGCATGCAACATTCAAAACTCTCCTCTAATCACAACAACTTGCAATGATCATATGTTAGGCGCTTCATCATAATAGGCTGCAATGACTTTCATATGCCTTCCACCATAGCCACAACTTCACATGGGATAGGATACAATGACTTCACATAGGACAACATACAACAATGTTCTGATACCATTGTTAAAATGGTGAGAATACACAGAAATATTTGACTAAACCATTAATGCACAGTAAGATCTCACTAAAAAATATCTTATATTGATGTCTTCTATTCACATTACAATTCAATATATTGGCTTTATAAATCCATTATTCTCTCGTGAAAAAACTACTTATGGGAATAACTTCCCACCAACCAACCAACTAACCTAAAAACTAATTACTAACTTAAGTCACTAAGCTGACTATATTACATGTAAATCTTAATTTTGCAATATATTAGTCATCATTGTTTGGATGTAAAGTCCAACTATTCATTTCATCTCTCTTGTTTTGTCCCTTCATCTTCCTTAAAGAATATTGCATAAATTTGGGGAAAAACTTTATCTATGCTACCGTGATTAATAAAAGAAAAATACCCCTTTCTCATGGATGTAGCTATTTATTGGTGAACTACACAAATCTGTTGTGTCTATGTATTTTCTAGTATCTATGTTTATTCGTTGCTAGTGATATATTTTTTGTACATATGGTTGTCACTAATGTAGTTGTGTGGTTGTCATTGATGTCAACACTAATGAGCATTGCACATATGTTACCTGAGTTTGTCATTGATGTAGTTGTGTTGTTGTCTTTGATGTCAAGACTATATTTGGTTACTGATGTTCATGGCTAGTTTCTGATGTTCATGGTTGTCCATATCATCCCTTGATTAATGTCAAGTAAAGTTGTATTGAGCATGCTTGTGGTCAGTAGAGATGATTTCATGATGATATATTAAGATAGGAATTAGAATCATTAATATGAATGATGATATATTAAGATGAGAATTAGAAGCTATGCTAGGGTTGAGAAGATGGAAGTATGTTGTATGATCCTTCCTATTGTTCCTAAGGAAGTATGTGATGCTATAAGAAGGTTCTGGTCTCCAGAAGTTGGTGATGGTTTTTGTTGCAAGAAGCTACCTAGAAGACTGCCTAGTAAAATGGTCCACATTCCTCCGCATTTGAAAATATGGTCATGCTATTCAGAAGTTAAGTTTAGTTTTTTGTAAAGATACTAAATCCAAAGTTTTAGATCATTTGGTCCTCTGCGGTGAAAGTTACTTGTGACAGAGTTCTGGTCTGTGTTCTGACAGAATCAGGTGATGATGAAGGATTGTTGGAATGATCTGCATTCCTCTGCAGTGATAGATATGGTTGTACGGTCTTAAGGATATGTTTAGAGTAGTGCATGAGTGCATTCATATGAGTATCTAGTGTTTTGGAGGTCCACAAGTTCAGTTTTCAAATGACATAAGTGATATAGATTGTTCCAAATGCCTAATTGTTTTTAGGATATATGTTTGAGTACTTGCTTCAATGGAAGAGTATACAGATCAGTCATATGTGTTTGTGTGGACATTCTACATGTCTCATAATGTTTTAGGTTTGATGCACATGCAAATCTTTCAAGTTTCCAGTACCGCACAAGGTTTTCAAGTCAGCTTATGGAGAGTTGTTGCTGTTGAGGCCGACTAAGGAAAGTTGATGATGTGTGCCACAAAGTTGTTGTTGTGCAGAGTTCAAGAAGTGTTTGGAGATGTTGTGTGGATCTTGCTGGCTCATCTAGAAGAATAAAAAGTAATGTTTAATCATTCATGAGTACCGCCAAGATTTTGAAGACCGATGTGCTACAAGCTTCATGTTTTCTTGCTCAAGGGCTCGATGTCAATGTTTATGCTTAAATATATACACATTGATTTCATGTAACTAGGATGTCATTTAGTTTAACTCATTCCTCATTCTTGGTTATAATCCCCACCCCTCTCCCTAGAGATAACTACCTACCTCTCCCTCTCCTTGGTGTGTGATGTTTCAAGAGCTTATTATTTAAATTAAACATTCTAAATTTTTTTCTTGTATTTATGAGTTTTGTGTGTACCTGGGCTCAACATATAGAAACTGAAGTTGACCCAAATTTAGATACTAGAGCAAATGAGGCTGAAGAACACATAGTTGATGTTAGCTCGGAGGAGGCCCAAGCGCAAACAATGGATGTTGGAGAGGGGTTAGGATCGCTTCGTTCGACCATGGATGAGCATATGAATATAGCTAAAGAGGTGAAGAGAAAATTTTCTTATAGAAATTTAGATCATTTACTTGAAATGGATATGGAGAATTTGAAAGTTTGTGCTGAACAACCTAGACATACTACTAAGAGGTTAATGAATAAAAATACAAAGGAAATAATTGCTTATTTCAATAATCTTGATACACTTGAGCAAACCCAATTGTTATCAATTGTACTTCTTAGTAATGAGCTAAATGAGCCATTACAATTGTTGGTTGTAGATTCATCATTGAAAAAGGGGAAAGGTTCACACCTAGAAAAAGATATTGTTGAAAATGTTAAAAAAGGTTTGGCTTCCATTGGGAAACAATCTCGATCTGCGGATAAGTCCATTTCAAGAAGAGTGGTGTTGACATCTATTTTAAGTGAAAAAACTTCAAAAAAAAGATAATTGTCTTCAATTTCAACCGAGATTGGTTTCAGTAAAAAGACATTAACATAATATGTGAAAAGGAGAAAAATATTGGATGATAGTACCTTGGAAGGCAATTGGGCAATTATGTGTAGAGCTCCTCGATCTGACAAGATTCAAGATGTTGTTAGGAAATTGATCTCAACGTTTTGGAATGATAATACTCATTCTTCATCAAATAGTAGAGATTTTATCAAACACACAACTAGGCCCAATAGTCATGATTTACATACAAAACATTGGTTAGACATAACACAACATGAGATGTATGTGATGTTTTGTAATTCAAATCCTCACATAAAGATTGGGTAAACAATGTTTGAAAGGTTAAGGCCATATTATGTGAAGACAAACAAGCTTTTTGAAACTTGTTGTTGTCGTTATCATATTGAATTTGATCTCTACTATCATGTGTTTCAAAAGATTAGAGAAGGCAATGATGGTTTTATAAATGCACCTCTTAAATGGGCAAGTCAGTTCATAGCATCTATCTTATGTGATAAATCAGATGATGATAATGCAACTGGTCAAATAAACTGCATAAAAGGTCTTTGTGAAACATGTGGAAATTTGGCTAAAATGCCTTTGAGAAACAAAGATATCGACCCAATGAAGTTGGTAAATTGCACGAGTTACAAGTACATAAAGTTTCAAACAAAAAATGGGAAAGAATCCACAAGGTTAGATTATGTAGAAGAGGAGATACCTATTGGAATATTTATGAAAAATTTATGTGAATTGATACAACCATACATACATCATGCTTTTTTTGCTAAGTTGCAAGCACAATAGTTTCAAACATTAAGAGATACTTTCCCACCTGGAATAGTTTTATCAGTAGTTGACTTTGCAGAAAAATACTCTTTTGTACATCAAAAAGAGATTCAATCATGCAATATTACTTTTCAGAGAAGATCACTATTACGGTGCATGTGTTTTATCAGCATGGACAATTGGATTTGGATGGTGTTGATAGTACATTTGAAGCATGAGTCATTAAAAAAGAATATCGCTTTTATATTAGTGATGATAAAGAGCATGAGACACATTTTTTAGAACATTGCTTTAAGAAGTTTTTTGAGTATTTGGCAAGTAGGTGTGTAAAAATTGAAAAACCTCTTGTATGTTTAGATGGATGTGAATGACAATTTAAATCATCGAGGCCATTTTATGCACTATGTAGATATCATCAAAATGACAATATACCACATGTTTGGAGTTTCCTTGAGAGTGGGCATGGAAAGGGTGAACATGATGGCGCAGGAGCTTGCATCAAACATGCTCTAAGAAAGCATCAAATGAATAATGTGGGAGATCATATAAAAGATGTGCATGATGTTGTAGAATGGTGTAAGATACACTTTGCATCAAATGAGGTTGGCACATCTTCAGGAACAAACTGATACATTCAACAAAGTGTTTTGGGAGATATCAGATATGTATTGTTTGAAATTTTAATACTTTATATATATTCATATATCGTGCATACATGAGTTTGTTTATCTTAGTTTGAATTTAATTATTTCTATTATATTTATAATGTACAATATAATAAATTTGTAGGTATGGATAGAAGATTAATGCATGGATGCAAGAGGGTAGAGAAAACAAGATCTTTGCATTGTGTCATGAGTGTAGATAGCCAGACATGGAGGTTGCACACTAGGGATTACTCTTGTTTTTGTTATGAGTGCATGTTAGGAGATTGTGAGAATTGTAAGAACCAACAACGTGGATATGTCAGTGAATGGAAAAACATGCCACTAGTTGTTACCAACACATACAACAAAGATGAGGATGAAAGATTTGAAGAAATTGCTTTGATTTCAATTGATTATAACCATATTTTAGGATTGATGAAAAATGTATGTGTACATATATATAATTTATATAAAGTATCTCTAAATTTTAAATTACAAATTTTCCATGTAAATTTTGTGCAAGAGATGTTTTTGCAGTCATAGCAAAGGCTAGAAATATAGAAGACGTTAGTTATTATTTATTGTGTTGCATAGTACAGAGGCAAAACCTAATAAAGTTGGAAAAAGTGATGGAATGTTGTTTCCCACAGGTTTAACTTTATAATATATTTAAATTTTGAATTTGTTATGTACATGTCAAGTACTTTGAGTGATTTAAACATTCAATTTATATTTTTCATACTTTATGTTATGTCTTACCTCAATGAAAATGCTATACATGAACTATGTCTAGGTTACATTTACCTTGAAAATGTTGTCTTACCATGGAATATTGTTTCCCATAGGTTTAGTTGTAGTGCAAGGGACATATCTCAAACAAGTCAAGATTGTTCAACATTATCAATCTTAGAAAAAGATATATTAGTATAGCCACCTAGTAATTGCTACCGCCCTATCTCTTCATTCAGTTCCACATGCACATGGATGTCGTAAGTGGAGACTAGATAGTGATGATCATCAAAGAACATTAGATGTGATTGAAGATCGAGCTAAACCACTTGATGTGGTATAAAAAATATGGATGAAGAACTTATAGTTTATTTTGAAGACTTAAATTCACTATCTAGATAGATATGTTCATGTATTAATTGTTTAAAATTTATGAAAGTTAAATTAATAGTTCTTTCGTTGAACAAATTTTAACTTCAATATGTGGTTCTTAACAAATTATGTTGTTGAAGATGAGAAGAGTAGAATGGCTATGATATGAAATAAGCAATGGAGACTAAACTACAATGCAACTATAATAGAGATGGGTGATTGATAATGGAGACATGGTGATGATAATGGATTTGTAATGCAAATGCAATGAAGGTGATTTTGCCAAAGGCACATTGGTATGATTCCTATAGAGTAAGATTACGAATGCTTGAGTTTATATGAAATGGGTATGAAGACCTTTCTTATATAGGCTGAGGGAAGACCAAATCCAAGTGTCAATAGATCCATGACTAGAGAAATTACTTGTAATGTGTACAGTTGAGAAATCTTGAGGGAATGTGTTCCAATTAGAAGAGGACAAGTGTCCAAGCCTTCTTCATGAGTTATGGGAGATAACAAAATAGATTGAAGAGTTAACTGAAATGAGTGATCAGTTAACTGGGTTGATTGGGGAGTCAACATAATAGATTGACCAGTGAACTCAATTGACTAATTAGTTAACAAATTTGATTGATGAGTTAACTAATTTGACTGGAGGAGAAATAGGACATGTGGGTGAGGCAACATTAGCTAATTAAATATTAAAATATTTGATTAAATGTACAACGTGGTGAGGTAATTAAATATTAAAATATTTAATTACATGTGCAACATGGTGAGGTGGAAAGGTGAGGTGGAAAGGTGATGTGGAATTATGGAATTAGGACTTTGAGATAGAGGAAATTGGGATTAATTCAATAATTTAGAATTATTTAATTGTGTGAGACATTAGAAGAATTAGGGGATTTTAATTAAATTAATTGATTTTATTTAATTATTGGAGTGATGTGAATCATTTAAATAAATTAGAATATTTATTTAATTAATAGAGGAATGAGAATTAAAATAAATATTAAAATATTTATTTAATTCGACTTAGCCATTTTTAGGTGTATACATTTTGTCCCTCTTTGATGCAATGTGTTTTATCATATTGTTTCAAAGAATTAAAAAAAATTTGCGATTGATACATGCCCCAGTTTTCCCCCGGTATAGGTTTATGATGATAGGATGCCACCTTGGTAGATTGGACAGGAAGAATGTGATGACAGGATGATGGATGATCTCGTGCTGAGATAGGCTAAATGATAGGTTAGGGTGAAGAAAATGGAGGACCTAGAAGAAATATTATGTGAAAATAATTCCCCAGCATGGACAAGGTCAAGCACCTATCATTAGGGTTCCATGTGTTATATATAGGAGTTTGGGTTCATAGTTCACTCATTTGTACACTTGCCTTTGAGAGAGATCCTAGTGGAGAGTAGATCCATTTGAGCACAAAGCAGTTGGTGAAGATGCAACAGTTTCCTCTTGAGCTTCATTGATTTGAGTGGATCTGATGGTTCAACCGTCCAGTAGATTATGGGCCTCCGATAAGTACTACTTCATTTCTAGGCTGGGGTCATTAAAGCTAGCAATAAATGTAAGCCAAAGATTTAGGTTTTGTATGCACCAAATGGTAGAACTACACATATGATGCGCGATACCATGCATATGACATGATTCTGCGCATATGATGCCAGAATCGATGTATCTACAATTTTTTCACATTTGAAGCTTATTCTTGCGCAACTAAAACCTTGTTGCGCATGCAGTTGGGGACACTACACATACAATTTTTTACTGCGCATTTGATATGTTGCTGTGCAAACAAGTTTATGATGCACATCTAAGGAATAGTCCTATGCATTCAAAATAAAGTGATGTATATAAGATGCTTCTATGCATATGAGTTTATTCTACGCATCTGATAGGTAGAATTGCGCAAATGATTTTGGTTTATAAAAAACACTTAGAAATTTGATGAAGTTGACTGTACGATTGATGTTGGTCAACTGATAGGTCATCTCTAAGATTGATAGAATCTCCGGAGAGATGATAGGATTTCTTTCCTATTGAAATAACTAAGTTTTTTATGTTGGATAGATAGACTTGCAGTTTAGTCTCTTTTGATTGACAAATGCGTGCTTTCTTGTTTGTAGGAGGAGTTAGATGATTTGCTCATGTTGAGAGAGCATTTTCTAGTTACACAGATGTTGAGGCCTTATTTGACAGAGACTAATCTACTTGTTATTAGATCAGCTAGATTGTCATTTGTACTCTTCATGCTTGAGATTAGGGCTAATCTTAACATGCTGACTGCTCTGGTTGAGAGATTTCATAGTGAGGACGAGACATTTCACCTTCCCACTAGGGAGATTATAGTGACTCTAGAGGATGTTCACAGGATTCTACACATACCTATGGATGGAGAGATCGTTGAGTATGAGCCGCAGACTAGGGTAGGATTGGATGAGTGCCGACGGGTTTTGAATGACGATGAGATCAAGGACACTGAGATTAGTTGGTCTGACATGCTGGCATATTATGAGCCACTTCCTTCAGTTGTGGCAGGTTTGATCAGATGTATTATGTGCCCCAACAGATGGTCATGTGGATTTGTAGTTGGATGGGGTCAGGTACTAGAGTGGATTACGATGGAGGGGACCAGATATGCCTTGGGTGTTTGTATCCTTGCTCATCTATATCATGATTTGCACCAGTTTGTGTATGATGGCTCTTCCAGCTTGGCTTGTAGGGTTTCACTATTAAAGATGTGGCATGGACTCATATATTCATCACTCATCCTATTGGAATTGGCAATTGGGGTAGGCATTAGCCTTATTCTTACATGTTTCAGGATAGCCTTTCCTAGCCCAAGATGGGAAAGTTAGAGTATTGGAGACATGCCTTCGACAATGTAGATAGAGTCGAGTGGCAATTATACCTGGACTGTGAGGTATGGGACGATGATGCATCAGAGCTTCTATTTTGTTTTTAGATGAGATGGATTATAGGGAGGACACCCTATATTTTGGAGAGACATTATATCACATGTGTATCGGTTGTTTGGCAGAATCCAGGGGATGCCCTAGGGTAATGCCATATTTGCCTGTATGCACAAGGAGAGGATATGACGGGGGCATAGCCCATCTTATGAGACAACTCATGATGAGTTTCTACATATTCCATATTAGCCTTGGCTAATGATGAGGGCAGTGGCAGATGTCGACATGACATAAGACTACTTTGACTAGTTTGTGGCACATCCCTTTCCATGCTACTCCAGCCTAGGAGAGCGATCACTAATTTTGGATGATCTGGAGGAGGACGACGAGAGGCCATGGAGGTGACCTAGGAGATGCTGAGGATGAGGAGGTAGAGGTGGCTGAGGTGGGGATGATAGCGGTGAAGGAGGAGGAGGAGGAGGTCATGATGGCGGTGGCGATGGTGGTGATGGTCATGATAGTGGACATGATGGCTGTGATGGGGATGGGAGGAGGGTTCACCAATAGATTGATCCTACTGAGCACACTCAACTAGATTTATAGGCACAGGTTCAGTCTCTAGTGCAGCCAATGGATAGGGGCTAGATGATGGGGTGATAGCAGGGTTACGAGCCCAGCTGGCTCAGGCATAGTCTATGCTAGGATAGTAGTAGGGACAGATAGGATAGATGTAGGGCTAGATTAAATAGTTGTAGAGTGACCTACAAACCACCTAACTGGAGAGAGACACATCTATTCAGAGGTATGGGAGGGCAGAGGCACTCTTAGAGAAAGTTCAACAGACTGCAGGATAGGGTCCCACTGGCTAAGAAGGTTGTAGAGATGGTTAGGGCAGGTCAAGAGATCCTCTACTGGCGGTCCCTTTATGAGTCGATTGTACCACCAGAGCGTAGGGTAGGAAGTTACCACCCCAGTTACCATAACTGATCACAGAGGGCACTTACAGAGAGTGGCATGGTGATGGGACCTACAGGGCTACCTCCCAAACCATCAAGAGGAGGTGAAGCAGGGACTAGGACACTAGGGATAGGGATAGTAGGTGGAGGAGGAGGAGGAGGTATCCTACCGCCACAACTAACACCATCAGGGGGGAACTATTCTTAGCTACTCCGTGACATGTATCATTTTTTAGTACCTTCATTTGGACATGTATACACCACTTCGGTTTGGACACTTCGAGATGTATTGTTATTTTGACATCATTATATACTTGGACATTTTTATTCTTTATGATATTATGATTCAACTGACTATGATTATGATCTACTGTGATCAACATGATGTACATTATGATGTTATGATATGCTATGCTTATAGATGACCTATGTGGTTTATGACTATGATGCATATGTTTACATTTATGCGATGGACATGATGATCTATATGATGACTTTACATTATTATGGTTGTATCTATCTAACATGTTTGTTAGATTCTATGATGCACTTTATTTTTATGTGACATGATGTTTCTATGAGCTATATGATGGATATGATGACATATATGCATGTTTATGACCCTATATGTTCACATTCTATGATGATCTAATGTAGAAATTGTGATAACTGAGATGTGTACTTATGTCAATAAACCTATAGTTATAACCACAACCTTTTATAGTGTGAAGATGAAAAGTTCAAGAATAGTAAACTTGTCTTTATTTTGAAGAGAATCATGTGCAAAGCCGTGGGTTTTGTCCATACTATGCTTCCAAATAAACTCAGATCCCATACAGTCATGGCAGCACCATATACAAGAAATAATATAGAAACAAATAAATTAGAGATAAAAAGAAGCCAGAGATCAATATTCATCAGAAAATATAGTCAAACTATGGCCTAAAAGGTCTGATGATGCCTTGAAAATACAGAGCAATGTCCAAATCTAAGACAAAATTGCTTACCCTTTTGTTTTCTACATAAATCTTTCAGAAAAATCAACTTGAAACAGTAGGTGTAGAGTCAGAAAATTGAGGGTCATTCCAATATAAACTCTAACTCCATGGCGGTGTGCAGAGCTTCATCAAAAGGTTGAAAAGGTGCAAAGTGAGCCTGAGGAATTAGGGCTGTGTGTTTTGTGTTAGGGTTTCCCACAAAGACCTAAATTCAATGGGCATTTTTATCACACTAAGTTAGTTTTCATTGCCCAAACTAATGGTGTCATGGTATTGTGGTCCACTTTTCAAATGTCAAACCATCATAACCTAGGATATTATGAGCCTTAGGTCTTTTACATATTCAGCGGGTAAGGCTTTGTGCTTCGAGACCTCGAAAGTTGGTTTGACACATTTAAATAATGTATAAATATTAGTATACCTTAGCATTATTTACAAGACCCCTTGCACATACATGCCTAGGCATTGTACCTCAAAAGGTTCATTAGATCACCATTGAAAGTGGACTAGAATAGATAGATCATATGCCTCTAAGAGATATTTTTGCAGCTCTAATAGAAGATGAGCCACATAGCCTTTATTTTTGCAAAAAACTATAATATGCCTTAGAATATTTTTATGATTTTTTATAGAAAAATCAATTGATATATAATGCATATGGTTGGCAAAATGCCACATATGATATATCTATTTCTACAAAAGTCAAATTGAGATGGGTAGGAGAATAAAACTACAAAATCTTTGTAAAGCATTATTTTAAAGAAATGCTTTATAAATTGCTTTAAATAATTGCTATTTTAAATACAGATAAAGATAGTAAATGGATAAATTCTTTCTTGATTTCCTTTGGGTAAAATTGGGTAGAAGAAGATAAATTTTAGCTTTTATTGAGCCAATAAAACATGTTTTAAAGTAGATTTTGGTGGGACCACCTAAGAGGACACCTTGGCAGCTTTTATTTTTCAGTTTGGTGGCAGTTTGAAGGCTTTAATTTTGGCTTTTGAGGAGCATGAAATTTGATTTCTATATCTAGTTTTAGGAGCTTTTTTGGAGAGATCTCTGGGCAAGGGATTTATAGGAGAAAAAGTTAGTTTTTTCTCAGTCAGTTCATACCATTTTCTTCTCTCTTGAGCATAGGCAGAAAGTTGTATATAGGCGGTTGACTCAGTTTGGTTTTGCATTGTACTCCTTCCAGTTTAATACAACAAATTTTTCTATTCCATCTATTTATCTTTTTGCAATTTTTATTTGATGTCTCATTGTGGCAGTTTCATGTCCTTTATTATGTCTCTTACTGTAAAATTTGCTTTTGGTCCTGGTTGTAATTTGTGTTCAATTTGAACCTTATTACAAATTATTTTGGCATCAAATCTCAGAGGTGGGGTTGTGAAAGTTTAAGTGTGAAGAGTTGTTTGTGAGTGAAGATATTCATTTAGATTAAATCTTAGAGTTAGTTTTGCATTTTAGTTATTCTCTCTCCCTTTTCCCCTGCAAGTAAATTAGATTAGAAAATCATAAGGAGAACCATCTCACTCTAGAGATTCACTCTCAACATAGATCACCCACAATTTGAGAGTGTTTCCATGTGTCAGCAGATAGCTAAGTCTTCTATAATCTTAGCATAGGGTGCGTATCTGATTGATAACAATGTGATGGAAGTAATGAGAGAACTCTTTGGCAATAGGAGATTGCTCAATGAGATGAATACTACATTCATCACTTTTATTCCTAAGAACTTAGAGGAAACTCCTTTTCTAATTTTAGGCCTATTAACCTATGTAACTCTATATAAAATATTCTTGAAAGTTCTTTCTTCCAAACTCTAGGTTATTCTCTCAAAGATCATCTCTTCCCAACAAAGTGGCTTTGTCCCAAGAAGGCAGATTCTAGACTCCATCATCATGGTTCATGAGAATATTCATTCATTAATGCAGAACAAGAAAGAAGGGTTTTTCCTCAAGTTGGACCTCATGAAGGATTATGACAGAGTGAACTGGAGATTCTTATTAAACATTTTATCTAGATTTAGTTTCAACTAAAAATTCTTAGATCTAGTTTCTCAAATGATTGCCTCACCCAAGTTTTTGATGTTGGTTAATGGTACCCCTTCTGGTTGTTTCAATTCTTCCCATGGGATTAGATAGGGAGATCCGATTTCTCCCTTCCTATTCATTATAATGGTTGAGGTGTTGGACCTCAACATATCCAAAGCGGTCTCTTCAGGAACCCTTTAGGGAGTTAGTCCTTCTTTGACTAGTCATCCTTGCTCTCATTAGCAGTTTGTCAATGATACTATCATCATGGGAGAGGCTTCAGCTACTGAAGCTAGAATTTTCAAACAAATTTTGTCTAGATATGAGAGTATGCTTTTCTTTATGAATACCACCAAACAGAGACAAGTCAAAATTGCTAAAATTCTTAACTGCAAAGTGGAACTTTTCCCTCCACTTACCTTGGCTTACCTCTATATGAAAAATGATTCTAGAAGCCTTTTAGTCAGGGCTGGTAGATCACTTCCATGCTAAATTGGAGCTAGAAGGGGGCTCTTTTAAGTCAAGTGGAAAAGATTCAATTATTAAAAGCTACTCTGTAGGAACATGTCAGTGTATGCTATGAGCCTATTCAAAATGCTAGGGAAATATATGGAGAATATTGAGCAAATACAAAGGAAATTCTTATGGACTAGCATAGAAGAGAAGAATAAAATATCATTGGTGGCTTGGGACCTCGTCTGTAAGCCTAGGATGTAGGGGGTATCAGAATAAGGAAAATTAAAGAGTTCAACAAAGCATTAATGGCTAAGATGGCCTAGAGATTGATAAGAGAAAGGAATGAATGGATCGATATAGTGAACAATAAATACCTCACTGGGTTCCATAACCTCTGAAAAGTTTTAGATGTTGATAAGGAGATACTTCCAGGTGGCTCCAACATTTGGAAAAACATTGTTGACAAGAGAAGCTTAATTATAGAGGGCATTAAGTTGAAGGTTGGAAACGGAAATTCTATTCAACTCTAGGAGGACCTTTCATATGGGGATACAAAGTTATCTAATCTAGAATGGACTAGACCTGTAAGAGAGATTTACATTAAAATTATGGGTCAGCAGGTGGTGGACTACATGAAGCACGACTAGTGGAAGAATCTCTCCAAGATGAATCATATTCTTAAAGACTTTCAAGTTTTGTTGTCCCAGTTCCACTTGCCATGTTGGCATATGGAGGATGAGTTCATTTGAAATTCTTCCCCCTCAAAGAACTTCTTAGTAGCATCTAGGTTTGAGATGTTGCTTCATGTTCATACCGCCATACCTTTTTGGGCCAACCTTTGGATTCCGGATCTCATTCTGAAAATTAATATCTTTTTCTAGCTTTTGGTTCAAAATAAGATTTTAACCATTGATAACTTGTGGAAATGTTGTTTTTCCATTCCTAATAGGTGTGCTTATGTTTAAATCAATTGGAGTCAGCAGTCCACCTGCTGACTGGATGCGACTTCTTGAGAGAAATATGAAGAATCTCTCTTTGGAATTTGGATTGGGTTTTTTCAAATTCCTTATAGGAATTGGTCGCTCAGTGGTAAGCTCCCTCCTAGAATTGTGAGAACTATTAAGGAAAATTCCTAGAAAATTATGAGAGCTATTAAGGAAAACTTCAGTCAAGGTATGGTGGACAAAAATCAAAATGGGCTAAAGGATCATACTTCAAATTATGACAAGTAGGTGTCTTCTAATTGGTGCTTAATGGCTAATATATTTGTCATGTTTAAGAAGATTAAAAAGGCTAGAGATTAGGTCAAATGGATGACCCCACCTTTGGGGTGGGTCAAGATCAACTTTGATAGGGTGGCCAAAGGGAATTCTGGACCTCCTGGAAGTGGGGGAGTGTTAAGAGATGATAAAGGTAGAGCTTTATTTCAGTTATGATGCTTCCATTGGGCATCTTGTCAAATCACTATGCCAAAATTGTGATGGTGTACCATAGCATCAAGATAGATTACGAGAAAGGTTATAACAAGGTTTGGATTGAAGGGGACTCACTCCACATCATAAACTGCCTAAAGGAAATCCAAGCCCCAAGTTGGACCATCCAAATTTTGATTAAGGATTCTATTCATTTGATAAATTCTTTTCAAAACTCTTTAATTTTTGATATATTTCAGGAAGGTAATGTGTTGGCTGACGTAGTGGCTAATGAGGGAATTATCTCCCATAATATCAAACATTGGGAAAATATTTTTGATATTCCAAGTAAGGTGAAATCCATTGTGACCAATGAAGGAAATTATGACAACATCAGCATCATCTCTGAGAGTTAATCTGATGATAACTCTGCATCAGTTTGCATGCTTTTTGGGTAGGCCAAAGACCCTTCTAGTTAAAATTGGGAAAGAGCCTTTTCTTTTACAGAAGTTGGAGTTTTTAGAAAGAGAACCAAAGCACAACTAAATGGGAGTTGATAGGAACAGAATTGAGCCTTGCTCCTATGATGGGATCCGCAAGCAGCCCCATCTGTGGAAAATCATGCTAGACATGGGGCTTGTCCCCCTTATGGAAAAATTGCACAGGTCAGACCCAATGGCTATGAATGTGTTTGAAAAAGGGTGGTGAGGAAGAAAAGTTAAAGCCTATGGGATTGAGACTGAGATAATATAAGACTTCATAGCTGGTATTACACGCCTATCTATGGATGGGAGGAAATTCTTTAGGAACCATAAAGTGGGAGAGGAAACATTGAAAGCCTTCTTCAAAGGCAACGAGACGAACCTAGTGGTCAAGTTCAACTTAGGAGGATATGAGAGGAAATCCATCAAACCTGTATGTGGTGAAGTGACAGAGGTGAAGACGAAGGGTACATAGAGGAGAAGGTGGATAAAAAGAAGAAAGATAAGAAGAAGAAAGGTAAGTAGACCTAGGAGGAAATTTAGGCCCCTGAGGAGAAGAACACTAGTGAAAAAGGAAAAATAGTTTGAAAGTTGAAGCTAAAAATGGGGATGGATGAGAATCCCAAAGATGAACAAGTCAAGGGCATGGTGATGGAAGATCTAGGGATCGGCATTCCTTTTCCTCAAATCCCAAACCCTTGTAGTAAGCTTCCCTAGAACTTTTCTTTCATTCTCTCTTCAACTACAAATAGGGATGACCTTTTTGAAGCTCTAGGCATGGTGAGGGAAGTGGTTGATAGCCAACACAGGTTAATGAAATGGATTTTCATAGAGATAAACAAAAATAACATTTGGCACACATGTATTCAACAAAGGATGGGGAGGGATGTTGAAATTGATGACATGATGGATGAGGAAATTCAAATGTCATGGGAAGCCATCCCAATGGTTAATCAATTAGAAAAGGACTTTGTGTCTCACAACCAAGAAGATGGCACTCACCTGAACAATGTGGAAGGAAAATTGAAATATATTAAGAACAATCTAGAAAGGATGTTGGAGATCAGCAAGTGCACCATACAAAACAAAGCAGAAGGAATAAGAATCCTCATAGAAAAGCTAAAGGAGCTAAAGGAAGAACACATGAATGGGATGGGGGAAGATAAGGACACTGAGGGTAAGCTATAGAAAACTAGGAACAAAGGTAAACAGGGTAGAAGTGATAATCAAGGGGGCCCAAGCCCCAGGACCTAAGCAAGCTTGAAAAGTAATCATTCGAAGAGGAGAAGGATGAAGTTTTGGGCTTTGCCAAACTTCATGAAGAATTTTACAAATAGGAGTTGGCTGCTATTAAAACTCTTAAAAATATGATGGGCTTTAGGAGGATGGGTGTATGGTGGGCTACTATATGTTTGCTAATAGTATCTTTTAGAGCTTTAATATCTAGGCATATTTTGTTTCTTTAGGTGTTTTTGTCTTTTACCTACTATCCTTCCATGTTTTATCTTTGGGGTAGCATCTAGTTATAGGGTTTTGAGGCCCCTTCAAAGCCCACTTTACCCCTCTAATCAAAAACTAAAATTTTAGACATAAGTACAAAGAAAATACTATGTAAAACCAAAACACAGTAAAAATATATTTAAAAAAATTGAAGTAAAATAAAATAATTTACAAGTAAATTAAAATTTATAAAATAAAATAGTTAAAATAAAATAACTCTAACATAAATTAAAATTTATGTGTATGTATTAAATAATATAATTCTAAAGTAAAATAAAATAACTTTTAAGTTATTAAAAATAGTTTTTGAATATAAAGTAACCAATGTAAATAAAATAAAATAATTCTTTAGTACTTCTAAGTAAAATAAAATAATTCAAAATAATTCAATATTGATATCTCACATTTTTTTATAGATGTATTTAAGATATTTAAATATTAATATTTTGATATATAAATGACCCTAAGTTAAGAGTTTTTGTTAACACGCTCAGGCCATTACACTTCAGCTATTGTCAATGCCTCTCCACAAAATTAATGCCTAGAATTAATTAATTAGGGCAGTGAAATCTAAGTGTTTACAGTCACTAAGAGCACAACATATTTGCAAAAATAACTAGAGACAACAATCATTGTAATAAAAAACAATGACCATTATGTAAATTATTTTTATTGTTTTAAACTCAAAATACATTTTACCTCATCTTATGAGTTATGATGAATTTTTATCATAAAAATTAAATCAAAAAATCTTACACAACTAATTCACTTACAATAAAGGTATCATGAAATTTGATTCTAAAATTAAATCAAAAAATCTTACACAGCTAATTCATTTACAATAAACTATGAAAATCTTATCTTTAATAAAATATTTATTACTTATCTTCCATAAATTATTTATTTATCCTAACTATTTCTTTCTAAAAGTTGTAAAATTCATTTTATTTTCTATTCTAATATCAATCTATAAATCTTGGTACAACACCTTAGTTTTTTAATAATAAGAAAAAAAATTTCTTTCGATAAAAAAAATTAATGATTTTCACCTTTAATGAACCTATTTAAAAAAATAAAAATAAAAATTATTGTCTTTATTATATATAGACTGACAATTGACAAATAAAAATATAGTAACTTTGAAAGGACAAAATAACACCATTGTTATTGTTACAGTCTCCAAACATATTTATTATGATTACATGAACAATGGAATGTGGCATTGGATCGAATAATAATCCTTTCACGTAACTATAGGCTCCAACCTACCAGAGACTTCAATCTCCAAATCAAACTGAGCATCAACCCAACAATGAAGGTCCCACTTCATCTTCTAAGAACCAAACCAGCAAGAGGCTCCAACCTCTATTAACAAGCTCCAACCTATTGGAGGCTTCAACCTCCACAAAAACTAAGCTCCAACCCAGAAAACTAAAATAGAATCCATTTTCAACACAATTAACACATACTGTGCAAACTGAGGATCATCAGTAGTTCATGCCCTTCACACACTTCAAATTCACATAATTATTCACACTTGTTTGCTTTATGTTCATGTGTATTTCACAAATCTAGGCAATCACATATGTGTTTGGATTCTTCACTTCAGATGCTCGCATACATAGATACACACACACAAAATGCAAGACAATCATCTTTCATTTATATTGGTTTGTAGAAAATAGTCTACATGTCAACAATACTACATCAAATAACATTCTCCAAGGTCAGCAATTATATTTTGAATTACAACGTATATAGGGGTGTCCCATCCCAAAATTCCACTTTAAACCTAGGCCCAATTCACACATACTTAGGTAGACCCAAAAATAGGTCTGGACCAAAAACTAAAAAACCCACACATTGCAGCAATGACCCCAATATTTAAATTTTTTATCTTCAATGTTGTTAACCTATTTCACCAAGGCAGCCTCAAACTGTATATTTAAGTCTTCAATTTAAATATACTAATTCTTCTCATCATTATCTCCATGAGCTCTTTTCCAGTGCCTTTATCGATAAAAATAGGTGAACCATGAACCACCTTCAATTAGCCTCTATTAGTAAACATACCTTTCTGTGAACTTTAAACTATTCTCCTTTCTCTATTGGAAAAATCCCATTCTCGCAAACCTTGGACTCTCTTCTCCAAAAGATTACTTTCATGAGCTTGCCTTCACAAGTCTTTGTCAGCTGATCGGTGAATCGATGAACTTCAAAACCTGTGAATTAGCCAACTCTTTCTTTCTTAAGTTCACAAACTTATTATTTTGCTGCCTTATCTTCATGCTTTACTTTGTTGGCAAATTAGTAAATCGGTGAACTAATTAACTTACAAACCAATCAAATTTTCCATTGTTAATTTCTTAAACTTAAAAATTTCCCTCCTTATCTTCACTCTCTCCTTTGTTGGTGAATCAGCAAATGGGCGAATTTTGAAACTTACAAACCAAACCTTTGTTGAAATTTTAAATTTTCTTCTTCATGCCTTCATCATCCAACTTTATTGTCAGCAAACTTTTTGTCAAAGAAACTTGAGTTCACAAACTAAGCATTTTACCTTGACTAAAGGTAGAAATCATTCATGCCTTAGAATGTTCTTGTCAAATTTTCATTAGGCAACTAGATGTCAAGAAACCAAGTTGTCGATGAACCTCTGAGTTTGTGAACCAAACAATTTGCTGACTAAAGGAAGAAAACATGCCTTAGAAACTTTTATTTTCCTCTTACAACCATTTTCCCTTCGACAACAACTTCTCCTTGACATCAGTAACAATATGCACCTTTGACATCAATGACAACACTTCCAACAATCTCCCCCTTTGTTATTGTTGGCAACACAAACATAAACTTCTTCTTATGTAATGCCCCCATTACTCTATCTCTACCCCTTTGACATCAATGGTAAAGGGTGGTAACTAATGTCTTTCCTTACTACAAATAGAACTGTCAAGATAAGCTCCCCCTAATTGTAAGCTTCTCCTCACCAATCATACCAAGCTTTGATCATCTACACTATCTCGTTTCTACTTGCTCCCCTTGAGAGGTAGTCACTATCAAAACAAGGATGAAGGATATGCCTTGTGATGCTCCCCCTAGACAAATGCTTCATCAATAATATTTTATTGAATTGATGAGAGTGATAACACTCCTATCTTCTGCCTTAAATACTTAAATGTCTCTTTAGGAAGGGGTTTTGTAAAAATATTTGCAATCTAATCCTTTGTATCCACATACCATTTCTCTCAAGAAATGATAGCTAATGGATATATGCTTGGTTCTAGAATGAATCACTAGATTCTTTGATATATTAATGGCAATTGTATTATCACACAAAAGAGGAATGGGCTCATCCTATATCACTTTGATATCCTTTAGTGTCTACTTCATCCACAAAACCTGAGTACAAGTTTTTATGGCTATGTATTCTACTTTTGTCATTGAGAAAGAAATTGAATCTTGCTTCTTTCTTAACCACGAAACTAGTCTATCACCTAGAAAGAAAGATCCACTACTTGTGCTCCTCCTATCATCACTATTGCCAGGCCAATTTGCATTTGTATATGGAGTTTTAGAAAATTCCTTTCCCTTCTCATACCACAATCCATAGTCCAAAGTGCTCATCAAGTATCAAAAAATCCTTTTAATAGCCTTTACTTGAGTTTCTTTTGGATCAACTTGAAACCTAGCCACCATACAAAGTACTTGCATAATATTTGGCCTTGATGTTGTCAAGTATAATAAGCTTCCAATCATGGACCTATAAAGAGTCTAATCAACTTGAGGTGACTCATCATCCTTGCTACGATGACAACCTATTACCATAGGTGTACTCACTGGCTTGTAGTCATCCATACCAAACTTTATCAACATCGCCTTGACATAGTTTGTGAAATGAAGATGTCCTTGTCTAATTGAACAATTTCAAGTCCAAGAAAGAATGAAAGTTCACCTATCATAGACATCTCAATCTCCTTTTTCATCTCTTCTTCAAACATTTTGGAGATATCATCATTGCTGCCAAAGATAATATCATCAACATATACAGCTACTATAAACAAGTTCTCACCTTCTACCTTAATGTAGAGATTACTATCCACAATACCTTTCATGAAGCCTTTATGGTGTAAGTACTTGTCCAACCTTTCCTACCATGCCCTAGGTGCTTTCCTCAGACCATATAAAGTCTTTCTAATTTTGCATACCAAATTTTGATATTTTGATAACTCAAATCGTTCAGGTTGTTCAATGTAAACTTCTTCTAGATCACCATTCAAGGAAACATGTTTGACATCCATTTTATACACCTTGAAATCTTTGTGAAACATGAATGCAAGGAACATATTGATCACTTCCAATCTTTCCACTGGAGCAAACGTCTCTTGAAAATAAATGCCTTACGCTTGCGAATAACCCTTACAGACCAACCTTGCTTTGTTTCTAACCACTTCTCCATCTTAATTCAACTTATTTCTAAATACACACTTGGTGCCAATCACATTCTTATCCTTTGGCCTTGGAACAAGTTCCCATGTCTTATTTTTATCAATCTAATATATCTCTTCTTACATTGCTTGAACCAAACTCTCATCCTTGCTAGCTTTAGAAAAATCCTTTGGTTCTATCTTGGACAGCAGTGAGAAGTTTACTTGTTCTCTGATTTTTCTTCTAGTCATAACTTCTTCATTCTTTTTTCCAATGGTATAATTTTCTAAGTGATTCTTCTGAACATACTTTGTAGGTATCTTGGTAGTCTCCTTGGACATTTCTTCTTCTACAACTTCATCTTCTTCTATGTAGGACAAATCATCTAAACAATAGTCTTCTTAATCATGTGCGGATGGATGTAACTCTTTATCAACCCTAACATTTGCACTCTCAACTATTTTTTTAGTCTCTTATTGTAGCATCTGTAAGCCTTGTTTCTTGTTGAGTAGCTAAGAAAGATTCCTTCATCAGACCTTGAGTCAAATGTACCAAAATTATCTTCATCTCTTCTAATATAGCATTTTCTTCCAAAAATTTTGAAATACTTGACAGATGTAGGTTTTCCTTTCCATAGCTCATACGGTGTCTTAGTGATGTTCACTCTTAGCTATCCTCTATTGAGAATATAGATAGAAGTATGCATTACTTATTTCCAATATACATCAGGCATCTTGGCTTCTTTCAATATTGTTCTTGCCATCTCTTGGACTATTATGTTCTTCCGTTTGACTACTCCATTTTGCTAAGGAGTTCTTGTAGTAGAGTGTTGTCTCCTTATTCCATGTTCTTCACAATATTCCTCAAATTCATTTGATGTAAACTCACCACCTCTATCTAATCAAGTAAAAACTTGATTCTAGCATTCATTTCATTTTCAACCATATACTTGAAGATTGTAAATCTATGAAAATCCCTTGATTTATCTTTAAAAATGTAACCCATGTCATTCTAGAGTAATCATCAATGAGCAACATGATATATCTTTCACCTTGAATACTTATTGTTTTGGTAGGACCACATAAGTCTATATGAATTAACTCCAATGGCTCAATAGAATTGTATTTCTTTCTCTTGAAATTGGTCCTTGTTTGTTTCCCAATTTGATATTCCTTACAAAAGGAGCTAGTAGGCTTTGCCAATCTTTGGCATGTCTCTAACTGAAAGTTGAGAGTTGATCTTCTCAAGGTTGTCAATGTTGATGTGCCCCATTGTTTTATGGCATAACCAACTCTCATTTGCCTATCCTAGATGGCAACTCCTTCTTTTGACTTCATTCAGATTATACAAACTATTTTCTGTCTTGCTTACTTATGCCACTAGTTTACCAGTGCTTGCTCTTCTGATTTCACATCCTTGTTCATTGAAAATGAGATTATATCCTTTGTTATACATCTGACTTACACCAAGAAGATTGTGCTTGAGACCTTCAACACATAGAACATCTTCTATCCTATGCTTTCTGTCAAAACTTACTGTTCCTTTGCCACATATTTTTGTAGAGATGTTATCTCCACACTTAAATGATCCACCATGCCATTTATTAAGACTAATAAACTTGCTCTTATCTCCTGTCATGTGACTTGAGAAACCGTTGTCTATAACCCACAGATTTGCTTGTCCTTATGTATGAAATATAGATTGGACAATCATTGAGTTTCCACCTTCATGATTGTTCTTCTTGATTTTCCATTCCTTCTTCTGATCTGTCTTCTAAATTTCAAGAATGTCTATCTTTTCATCTTAGTTGTCAAGATCATTCATTTGAGGTTTTGACTTTGCCAAACTACTTCTACAAAACCTCAAGCTATGTGCCTAAAATTGTTGCAAATATGACATATTATATTGAAATCAAACATAGGGGCAAAAGAATTTCTACTTACATAATTGCTTCTCCTCATTGTCAATCTGCACTCAATGGCTTTGTGACCATATTGATTGCAGCTGAAACAATAACTAGAGAAGGCATAATTGAACTTTTTCATGAATGTCTATCTTCCAAGTGTTGATCTTCTAAATTTTATTCTTTGAGACATGATATGGATGAAGTCAACTTATTCAATTTTCTTACTTTCGTCATTGGGATTTATTCATTCTGCATTGTCTTCTCTAAGTTAGTCTTCCTTGTAGAAGTGAAAGATTGTGTGACTTGTTCATCATAGATTTATGAATAGAGGTCTTTGAATGTTTATTATATCATCTAGAATTTTAGAGCTCTTTCCATACTTTATATTCTTACTCAACAGAGCATAAAACTTTTCAGCTTCCTTTCTTAGCAAAACAATTTATTCTTCAAGTTTTAAACATTCATCCAATTTGTCTTTGAAGTGTTCACCATGTCTGCAATTCTTTTTCCCTCTTCAATGTGAATCTTCAAGCTAACAATCGTTTCCTCTGATTCTTTGATCTTGGCCTTTTGTTCTTCATTATCTTTCCTTGTTGATTCCAAATCTTCAAGTGTAGAGATTAGTTCACCTTAAAAATCAACTTCACATTCTTCTTCATCAATAGCAACACTGATTGAGTTGTCCAAGATTTCTATAGCCATGAATAGGGTTTATTCTCTTTCATCTTCTAATGGACAGTTGTTAGCTTCT
Source organism: Cunninghamia lanceolata (assembly GCA_027924645.1). NCBI lineage: Eukaryota > Viridiplantae > Streptophyta > Pinopsida > Cupressales > Cupressaceae > Cunninghamia > Cunninghamia lanceolata. The sequence continues at coordinate 13,346,076 of BSBN01000112.1, read as the reverse complement.
TCTACTAAAATACAGTCATCCTTATAGTAAAGTATTTTCTTATTCTATTGAATTTAGATATTTTGAAACCCTTGTTGATGTCTTCATTATTTCTAAGAGGAGATTTAGATGTATAATGCCCAATTTCACCATAGTTGAAACACTTGAAAGGCAGCTTACCTTTATACTTACCTAAACCATTTTTTAACTTTCTTACAATGTTTGTCTCTTCTTCCTTAGATACACTACTTGGATTAGATACTTCTTCATTCTTTGTTTCTTTGAATGCAACTTCCCTTTTAGATGTATCTTTGCTTGCATTTATCATCTCATAGATAGTGACGGTACCAAATATTTTATCCACTATAAATTTATCTAGATTTGTCACTTCTTCAATGTCAGATACTTTTGAAGATTCATACCTTTAAGGGACTAATCTCAATAATTTCTTAATAACCATTGAATCTTCTACCTCTTCACCTTGAGGCCTCTGATTGCATTCACAACATTATCTATTAAGAGTAGATAGTTAGCTATTTTCTCTTCTTTCATTTTCATATTTACAAAATTAACCTTGAAGGTCTTCAATTTTGCTTTCTTTACCTTATCATATCCTTCATAGAGACTTTTAAGTTTACCCATATGCCCTTAGCCGTCTTGCACTATATTACTTTGATAAACTCTATGTTAGTTAGACCACATAGAATAACATTCTTAGCTTTATCATTGTTCTCACAAGCCTTCTTCTCAGTCGGATATGTGAGAGGATTTGTAAGAATGTTATAAACATCAAATACAAATCTCCAAACATCATACCCTAGATAAGTAAGATAGGCTTCCATCCTTTTACTCTAGAAGGTGTAGTTAGTTCCATCAAATAGAAGTACTCTATTAGAATCGGATCCTTCCTGACTAGCCATGTGTTCTTATCCAAGATCTACCTTTAGCTATTAAGTTGTACCAAGGAACATAGCTCTGATACCAATAATTAGAACACACTAATATACTGAGAGGGGGGTGAACTAGTAAATGCCACCTTTAAATCAATTCTAATGCATTAATCAGATTATGAAAGGAACTATGCAAACATAAACACATTCACACATCCACACAATAGACCATACCACCATATTTTACATGGAAACCCAAGAGTGGAAAAACCATGGCGAGAAGAGTTGCTTGGGTCTACTTCCCAAATCCAAGCTCACAAAAAGGAAACTGTGAAATTATAGTACTTTTGTAGGCTCCAACCCACAAGAATTTTGTAGAAAACCAAGATCGTGGAGTAGACAAACAAGCACATGAGATTGCAAGGAATTGACCCAATTGTATTACCAGATGAGGCTAGTATAAATAGGCAATTGTGAGTACCTGAATCTCCAAGAAAAGAGGATATGACTCCTCTACATGGACATGTGGTGAGTAACCTCCCATAAACATAGTGCAAGGTGTCAATCTAAGTTGACACCTCTCAAAAATGACCAACTACTTTCACATATTCAAAGTAACATGTGCTACAAACACCTAAGTATGATTAATACAAATGTGTATATGCCTAGGATTAAAGGTATACACCAACACCCCCCTTAAGCATAACTTAGTTGAGTTTATGAAAAAATGGGTCCCGGCTATAATCCTAGTCAAGTACCCATGTACAACGCAAAAGAAAAATGAGTCCCAGCCATGAAGCTTGATAAGGTACTCAAGTACAATGTAAATTCTAAAAAATGGAGAAAGATAGAAAACCCAATGGGAATAAATTATCCTCCAAAAGAGAGAAGAAAGAAAGGCATAGAAAGCCCCCCCAAAAGATTTCCCCCATAGGAGAGAAAATGACAGAAGGTCTATGAGAACCCCCATAATATATGTCCTACTATAGTGATGATGAATAATCGATAAATGATGCAAATGTATATCCAAGAATGCCGAACAATGTTCCTTCCCTTGGGAAGAAATGAAATAATCTGAAGATGCAGGATATCTTCCCATGCGAGAAGATGTATGTATGATCTTAAATCATGCTAAAGCTGATCCAAGGATGGTGGTGCCCATGTTGATGCCTTCAAAGAGTGTTCATGTGTCCCCATGTTGATTCTGAAGGATGCCATAATTAAATCAAGTACATCTGTAGTAGGCGAGGATGATGACAATCCAGACCCATGTGTAGGATAATGTAGAGCAGGAATATTTGAAGTGGAAAATGGAGATGCCACTTCATCAAAACTTTCATCAAAGAGAATATTTATGTCCTCAATGTGTGCTTCCATGTTAGCATTGCGAGACTCTACAAATTGACAAGTGATGTCAAGTAGAAATCTATCCCAATCAACAATGTTAGGAACACTGATATCTTGTTGTAAAGAAGTATTGGAATCTTTTTTAAAGAAGCAACTCTAGAATCTAATGAAGTAATAGTAGGAGTGATGACTTCTTCTATGTCACTGGAACATTTTTTCTGTATCATGATTCAAGATGTGAGTTGTGATAAAAGTAGGATCATGTGGGAATGGAGAAACATTCAAGTCTCCATATATCTCCCAATTTTTGATCCATAAGGCATGTGGACAGTCAATATCCATGTTGGCATATAAAACGATATCTGGTATATGTAAACTGATCAATCCAACAATGTGATCATGATGATTAAAGCACTTAGCCTTCTGAGATTGTTTACCAGGTTCATGGACAAAGTCCATACAGATGAGGTATGAGATTATGGATACTGAGATGTTTTATGATGCCTTCACACCAAGACTTATAGTCTCCCTTGTTTAGGTTGATTACAGAAGAGTGAGCTTCATATCCCATGATTGGAACAAGTTAATTCCTCTAGATAATAGAAATCAACACATTAGGCAACCCAAATTAGTTAGATCCCTAATTGAACTTTATATAAAGTGGCACTTTATGAGTTGAGTGTGTGATTTTGCTTAATTTACCCCCTTAAAGTGAACATGTTATAAAGTATTTTCTTGTGATAAATAATCACACAAGACTATCCCCCTTGATTACGTATTTTCCCCACAAATTTGGCTATAATTTTAGTGTGATTTTATGCTAGTTGGATCGACGATGAAAAAATATGCACTTTTGGAAAAAGAATCACTCGATTCTAAGTTGATTTGCAAAAGTTATTGAAGTTGCAAGATTTATGCAATTACAAAAAAAAACCTTCTATGAGCAAAAAAAATTCTCAGATTTTAGAAAATTAATTTGCATGCAAAATTTTGTGAGAGAAAAAATAAGAAAGAGTAGGAAAAATAAGCCCCCTTGGGCTGTGCACGACTAGGGGATAAAACCCCATGTGACCAAGGGCTTAAGTTTTCAAATGGTGCCCCCTCCCCTACTTACATCACCCCCTAGTTTCTTATGTTAGCATTTTTTGACATTTTGCACCATGAATAGTGCTTCTCTGTGCAAGATGAAACTTGATAGTCGTCGTACCAAGTAGAGGCCTTCAAGGTCATTGGAAGAGGCACTTTGAAGATGCTGTTGTGAGTGTCATATGAAGGGTGTGAGGTTCAGCATGTGAGGGCATAATTAAGGTGCCTAAGTCACCAATTGAAGCCTTCAACACAGCCTTGAGTGGTCATTTTGAGGTATAGGTTACAATGCTAAAGACCAATGTGAGTGTCGTGTGGAGGTACATGTCACGGTACCTAATACTAGGTCATGACTAGCGTAAAGGTGTCAAAGGTAATCATGGCTCACTAAAATGGAATGCCAAGACCTCTGTGGAATCCATGAGACCTTTGTACTTAGCTCAGATGTCCACGCTAGTTCACTCGGAGCCAGCTTTTATAAGCCAAAGAAATGATGAGGCCATGGGTCAGCTTTTGTACAGACCCTAGTGCCAAACAGGGGTAGAGCCTCTTTCCATGGATGCTGAGACTTCTATTCATAATAAACAAAAAGAATGCACAGTTAAAAAAAAACAATCCAAAAAATAAATGATGCCTCATATATTTTGCTTCAACATGAATGGGGGCGATTTGCATAGCAATACAATAAAGCTTTGATACCATGTACAAAACTAAGATCCTAGAGTATACAAACAAACACATGAGATTGCAATGAATCGGCCCAATTGTATCACTAAATGAGGCAAGTATAAATAGGCAATTGTGGGTACCTGAATCTCAATGCAAATAGGATAGGACTCCTCTACATGGAGATGTGGTGAGTAACCTCCCACAAACATAGTGTGAGGTGTCAATGCAAGTCGACACCTCTCAAAAATGACCAACTAATTTGACACATTCAAAGTAACATGTGCTACAAATGCCTAAGTATGATTAATACAAATATGTATACATCTAGGATTAAAGGTATACACCAACAAATTTTAACCTAAGAAGGACAACAATCCTTTTACATAAATAAAGGCTCCAACCTACCAAAGACTTCAATCTCCAAATTAAACTGAGCATCAACCAAGCAATGAAGCTCCCACTTCGCCTTCTAAGGACCAACCCAGAAAGAGGCTCCAACATCTATTAACAAGCTCCTTAACCTATTGGAGGCTTCAACCGCCACACAAACTCAACTCCAACCCAAGAAACTAAAACTAAATCAATTCTCAACACAATCAACACATACTGTGTGAACACAGGATCATTAGCAGTTCATGCCCTTCACACACTTCAAATTTGCATAATTGTTCAAACTTGTTCACTTTCTGTTCATTTGTATTTCACAAATCTAGACAATCACATATGTATTTAGATTCTTCACTTCAAATTCTCGCGTACATAGATACACACACACACAAAATGCACAACAATCATCTTTCATTCATATCAGTCTATAGAAAATAGTCTTCAGGACAACAATACTACATCAAATAAACATTCTCCAAGGTCGGCAATTATATTTTGAATTCTAATGTATATAGGGGTGGCCCATCCTAAAATTCCTCTTCTGGGCCCAATTCACACATACTTAGGTTGACCCAAAAAATAGGTTTGGACAAAAAACTAAAAAAAGCACACATTATAACAATGGCCCCGATATTTAAAATTTTTATTTTCAATGCTGTTAACCTATTTCACCAAGTCAGCCTCAAACTATATATTTAAATCTTTGATTTAAATATACTAAGTCTTCTCATCGTTGTCTCCATGAGATTTTCTTTAGCACCATTATCGGTAAAATAGGTGAGCCATGACAACCTTCAAACAAACTCTGTCAGCAAAAATACCTTTATGCGCCCTTTAAACTCTTCTCCTTTCTCTATCAGAAAAATCCCACTCTCACAAACCTTGGACTCTTTTTGCCAAAAGACGACTTTCATGAGCTCTCCTTCACAAGTTTTTATTAGCTAGTCAACGATTCAACAAATTTCAAAACCTGTGAACTAACTAATTATTTCTTCCTTAAGTTCATGAAATTAATATTTTACTGCCTTATCTTCATGCTTTTCTTTGTTGAAGAGTTAGCAAATTGGTTAACTAAGCAACTTACGAACCAATCAACTTTTCTTTTGTTAACTTCTTAAGCTTGAAAATTTCTTGCCTTATCTTCATGCTCTCCTTTGTCAATGAATCGACAAATTGGTGAACTTTGAAACTTACAAACCAAACCTTTTTTGAAACTTTATCTTTTCTTCTTCATGCTTTGATCATCCAACTTTCCTATCAACGAACTTGCTATCGGATAAACTTGAGTTCACAAACCATGCATTTTACTGGTTGAAAGCAGAAATCATTCATGGCTTAGAGTTTTCTTGTCAACTTTTCATCGGCCAACTAGATGTCAAGTAACCAAGCTGTTGGCAAACCTACAAGTTTGTGAACCAAACAATTTTCTAGCTAAAGGTAGAAAATATGCCTTAGAAACTTTTATTTTCCTCTTACAACCATTTTCCCTTTGACAATAACTTCTCTTTGACATCAATGACAACACTTGCAACATGATAGAATAGAATCTTGTGTGGATTTTAATAGCCACTAGAGGTGGCTTCGGTACCAACTCCATCATAAATCTTTTCCTTCTTGCAATCAAATTCCCTATTACTTCCTTGGCAAGAAGTGAGTCAAACTAGAATCAACTTAAAACAATTATTACTTCTTTCAACTCGAGTGTGGAGAGAAGGATGACAGATTCAATTCAATATTTCACCATGTGATGAGGGAGCTAAAAAATGTAGGAAATGTCCATGTTAATCTCCACAATTGCCAACACATCAGCTTCCTTATTGACCTCACAATAGGCATAGATGATAGAGCATGCAGGGAAACTTTCAAGTAAAGGCAACAAAGATTAAGAATTTTATTTATCTTCTAATTCAGTGAAAAATGTTGTTAGAAATGAAGGTAAACAAGTATCAATGAAAAAATGATTATGACTATAACTATGCAGAACAAAATAGAGATAGTATGAAATCACCACAAATAAATAATGAAACAAAAGATCAAACACATAGCACAATATTTACGTTGAGAAAACCTTTTTGGGAAAACAAATCCACACAAGAAGAGATTCAACAATCTATATTAACTTCAATAAAGTTTACAATACAACACTATCAATCTCCTCTTCTCTCTTCAATCCAACATCACCTATTTTTCTGTCTCAACTCTCTACAACAACACAACAGTAATACAATATCCTCATAGAGGGGTTGTCTTCTAGGGTAAGAAAACATAACATAACCTCTACCGTAAGGATCTATGACCTAATGATGAACAATCCACCATCAGATCTATGACCTAATGTTGAACAGTCTAGATGTACTTAAGATATCTATTCTAGATGTTTTTAAGATATCTATGCTAGTAGATAATACTTTTAAAATAATTATATGATTAAATATGCATAAATTAATCTTTTCAAAATTTAGAAAAATAAACTACATATTACTTATTTGAAGATTCTATAGGCAATAGTACATATTATTTATTTAAAGATTCTATAGGGAATAAAAAAAATAGTAAGTAGAATTTTATAACATACTGAACATATATTTAAAAAAAATGAAATAAAATAAAATAATTTGGAAGTAAATTAAAATTTATAAATTAAAATAGTTCAAATAAAATAACTCTAAAATAAATTAAACTTTGTGTATGTAGTAAATAAAATAATTCTAAACTAAAATAAAAAAACTCAAAATAATTCAATATTGATATCTCACATTTTTTTTCTATAGATAGATGTATTTAAGATATTTAAATATTAATATTTTGATGTATAAATGACTGTAAGTTCAGAGTTTTTGTTAACACGCGGGGGCCATTACATTTCACCTATTGCCATTATAGAATGTCTCTCCACTAAATTAATGCCTAGAATTAATTAATTAGGGTGCCCAAATCTAAGCGTTTACAATCACTAAAAGCACAACATATTGCAAAAATCACTAGCATACAACAACAAAAATAATGAGAGACAACCATTGTTGTAATCTATAACAACCACAAACAGTGACGATTATGTAAATTGTTTTTATTGTTTCAAACTCAAAATACGTTTTTCATCAAATTTGATCTTAAAAATAAAATAAAAAAATCTTACAACTAATTCATTCATAAACTATTTATTACTTATCTTCCATAAATTATTTATTTACCCTAAAAAGTTGTAAAAGTTATTTTATTTTCTTTTTAAATATCAATCTATAAATCTTGGTATGACACCTTATAAGAAATTTTTTTTCTTACCAATAGCAAAATAATAATAATTATCACCCTTAATGAAACTTTTTTTTTTGTTTAAAATAGAAAAAGGTGTAGTGGCACCCATAGATTAAAGATATTAAAAGTATTACAGATAAAAAGGCCATAGCCAAGTCCCAGGAATCAAATGAAACAACAAACAAAAGAAGCCCTTAACAGAGTTGATAAAGAAAAATTTTAACAAAATAAATGTCCCCCTTATACATGGGGATACTTTTACCACCGAACAAGAGAAAGAGAAGGAAGAAAACTACCCTGCACCACAGCTGTTAACAGAGATAAAATAGGCAGCACCACCGAGAGACCACCAGAGAAGGGAGAAACTGGACGCAACCAAAAGACATGCATCCTCAATAGGTTGTTCCTATTCTACGAGCTAGAGATGTCATGTTATAACATAGCCCTTATTTAATAAAAGCAATTAAAACTTGTCACCTTACTTTAAGAAATATAAAAATGGAGGATTCACAATCCCCAACTATCCACCCAAACGGTTGAAAAAACACATACAAGTCTCAGATCACTGAATCTTCAAAAGATCTAATTACTCCTCTTCCACGGACTTGTCAGAGGCTAGAGATAAAGAGTTATGCCACAATTAAATAAAAGGATGGATCATGTTAGAGGATCATTGCCGGGCCAAGCCAATTTCAAACTGGGCAAAAAACTGTCACATCTTCCATCTCAATCAACTAGGGATTTGACAAGATGAATGATTGGTATCCCAACTTGTGACCACCATCTTGTTGTCATAGTGGATGTTTGAAATCCGGTCGTTCTTCTTGTGGTCAAGCTATAAATCATCTCAGACATGAAAGCCAATTTGTCTACCATTGAAGGTAAAGTGGGAGTTGAGAAAAATTTAAATAAGCCAGAGGGACAGTAGCGGACTACACCAGAATCAAATCAAATGAATGCCTGACACTTCTTCCATCTCATGTGCAATAAGATTTGATAGATTCAGTTGGTCTTTATCTCTAGGTAGATATAAAATAGATGCATTCTCTCATGCAATGGCTAGGTTAGCTAGCAGGTTCACCACCTTATTGCCTTCCCTTAGTGTGTGAGAAATGAGATAATTATCCAATTTGTTCAGGAGGGTGACGACCTATTGAAGAATGTAATTAAGTTTCCAGTTGTCCAGTCCTCTTCCTTTGATAGCATTGATGACTATCAGAGAGTCATCCTCAATCCATACACTTTTAATTTCTTTTTTCAGCTACCAGTAGTAAACCATGAACTAGTGCCCATGTCTCCACCTCATTATTGGTTCATCTAGGAAGTCTGGTCAATTTGGCTGCAATGAGAGAGTCATCCTCTTTTCTAATAACACATCCTATGTCTGAAGGACTTGGATTACCTCGACATGCTCCATCAAAGTTTAGCTTGAAGAAAGGGGGGAGGGTGGAATCCAGCTGAGATGATCTCTTTTTGAAATAGTCTTAACTGCCCCTGAAAGGCCGCCTAGTCCTAACTTAGTCACTAACAGCAAAAATGAAATAGTTGTCGCATCCCATTTGAACCACACTAAATTCCTGGTGTTAGTGTTTCTATGAAAAGAAATTAACTGATCTGAGATTGCCACTTCTAATATGCCGCAGACCTGACTCACAGAATTTGCTTCCTTTCTAAAAATGCAGATGTTCCTTTCCCACCATAAATGCCAAATAACCATTAATGGGCCAATATCCCACAGACAGGCTGAGTGAGAGTTAACAATTGGGCGAGCCAAGTCATAAACATTTGGAGAAAATATTTGGATAAAGGACTAGACCAATTTAGCTTTCTAAAGAGCCGGAGCCAACATTCTCTACTGAAGGGACACAATAGAAGAAGATGATCTATGGACTCTTCCATGCCTCCACATAACACACATGGAAATTTTGGACCTAGCCCCAGCCTTATGATTTGATCACCTGTCAAGATTTTATTGTGAAGTGCATGCCACACAAAGGCTCTTGCTTTAAGAAGCAAAGCATTTCCCCAACATAGGTTTGAAGGCCATTATGTAGAATCTTTTTGTATAAAAACTTTGTACCCCTCTCTAACTATATAAATGCCCGATTTAGAACCCATCCAGGCCACTTCATCACCAACATTGGAGACAATTACCAGCTTCTTCCTTAGAAGTTGGTTAAGTAACACTTTCTGACTCCTTGGAAAATTACAATCCCGAGTGCTCTTCCATTCTACTGAAACTAAAGTCCCATCCCTAGTCACAAGCTAGTAGTCTTTGACTGTGGTACCCCAGCACGATTGGAGAAAGATTCTAGCATCAGTAAGATCCCTCCTAGCGGCCAATGTCAGCCCACCTCCCCAAGAATCAAACCAAAAATCAGCCTTTTCTCCATTGTGAATTATCCAGGTCAAATTGGGTTGAAGTATGTCTCTACTTCTGATGATGAAATTCCAAATTGTTGAACCTTTGCAAGGGTTTTTAATTGTGAAGATTCTCTCATTATCAAAGGAGTCCAGATATTTTGCTTTCATGAGTCTAACCCATATAGCATTAGGTTTTGCATACATATTCCACGCCAGTTTGGTACCCAAGGTTTGATTTTGTATATCTATATTAAGGATTCCAACCCCTCCTTCATCTTTAGGCTTGTACACCTTGTCCCATGCTAAGAGACGGATTTTCTTCTCTTGAAGGATGCCTTGCCATAAGAACTTCCTGCATACCCCATCAATCTTTGAAGTAATGCCTTTTGGGATGTGGAAGACTGACATCATATAAACAGGCACCGCAGATAGGACTACTTTTATCATTACAATTCGGCCTGCTAGTGACAAACTACGTCCTTTCCAACTAGATAGTTTTGTATTCATATTTTTGAGAACTTTATTCCATAAGTTGTTTTTGTACCTACCATTAAAGAGAGGAAGACCTAGATATCTTTTGGGAAAAGACTGACTAACAAGATTGAGGATGCCATAAATTTCATTCTGAAGCTGAAGAGGCACATTTTGAAAAAAACTATCGACTTGTTAAAATTGACAAATTATCCTGAGATTCTGCAACACAACTTGATTATTTTCGTCATGATTCTAGCTTCTTGAGTCGAGGCTTGACCAAAGAGTATTGTGTCATCTACAAAAAGAGCGTGGGTGAAGGGTTCTTGAATCTCGTTGATTTTAATGCCGTTCCATTCCGACCTTCTCTTAGCTTCCTTTATTGCCCATGTGAGAGCTTCTGTCATAAGAATGAAAAGGTAGGGGGATAAAGGGTCCCCTTGCCTCAGCCCTCGCGTGGGTACGAAAGTTTCATGTTCCTTTCCATTAATAAGAACTGAGACCTGCAATCCTGAGAAACATGAAAAAATCCATTTTACCACTTCTCTAGAAAACCCTAATTGCCGTAGAATAACAAGAAGGAAGCTCCATTCAACTCTATCATAGGCCTTGGACATATCTAATTTAACCACCATGGCATCCTTTTTGTCTTTGTTGACATAGTGAATTATTTCATGCATTACAATAAAAATAAAAATAAAAATTATCATCTTTACCTAGGACAAAACCACCCTGCTCAAAATAAAAAAAAAATTATCGTCTTTATTACATATAGACCAACAATTCACAAATAAAAATAGTAACTTTCACAAGACAGAATAACTCTATTTTTATTATTGTTTCAGTTTCCAATCATATGTATTATGATTACGTTATTTATTATTTATTTATCCTAACTAACGTGGCGCCAGATCTTCCATAAATTATTTATTTACCCTAACTAAATTTTAGAGGGGAGGAGAATGGCTTAAATTGTAGTTAAAGGTAACGAAGCTTTGTCTCCTCATTCATTTCAACCATTTTTTATCATGATGGAATTCAAACCCTGGACCTCTTGAATTACGCTTGGCTCTCTCAGGTTTTGGGAGGGCTGAAAATAGCTGGTTTTTCATTAAATAGATATGGAATAGGATTTCAATTTGTTGTGACAATTGATTTGTTTTGCAGTGTTTTCGTCAACTATATAAATCTACTATTTTTGGCTTGTGTTTTTGTCAACTGACTAATTCTAGCGATGGTTTTCTATTTGGGTTTCTCTATAGTTTTAATGATGCATTTGTCTTTCTCATTTAGGTTGTGTATGATATTAGTGTTGATGATTGTTTCGAGACAGTCATAACAATTAGTTAAAATTCACATAAAATGAACCAAAACTGACTTGAAAGATATGAAGGAATCAGTTAAGATTCCCTTAATCCCAAGTTTAATATGGTCAAGTCTTGACCTGTTGGGCAAATTTAGTTGGTCGATGTGAAGCCTTACGTTCAAGGGGCCTTACGTAGTTTAGGGTTTCTTTGATGATTAAATGGGCTCAAACTATGCAAAAGGTCATAAATATCAGCATATTGTTCATTCCTCTCTTGCATAAAAGTGTTACTGTGTTTACAATGCTCTAAATGATTTAAATTATAGAAAGCTTTCTTCTCTTTAATATTATGAAAACTGTCTATTTTCAACTTTAGTTATGTATGCTTTTCCAAATATGAGACAAATTTCCTTTAACTTTCTGCATTTTAAGCTAAGTATTTTCAGATGGGTTGGGAAAAGTTAGAGAGATCTAATCTAAACTTCATTCAAATCTACTAAGGATCTAATCGTTCTGTTATGCACTGTATAAGTATTGCAGCAAATTGATCAAATCCACAGACAAAACCTTAAATGTAAGTTCTGAGCATTTACACAAACATACGCTTAAGATTGCAAGCTCTAAGAGAAAATGTTTCAAACACAATGAAGAGCCAGAAAACATTCAGAAGATAGATGCAGAATTCTAGATTCAATTGTATTAGAAATAGACAGTCATATAAGATTTACAATGTCTAAATGACTCTTAGCTTCATTGATCAAATTACAAAAAACTTACAAGCTTTACAGATACAACAAGGAGGTAGGATGTTCCACACACTCCTTGTTGCAGACACAGGCAACCTCCTTCTTCTACTTCTAAACTAAAGGGTCCCTCTACTCTAAAATCCTAAAACTAGTTACAAGTGCTGGTTATCCTCTAAAAATCCCTGTGCCACCTTATTACAGTGTACCAAGGCACAATATATAGACTTCCACTGTCCTCAATACAGCTCAAAAAACCCTAGTTAAGCACTGCTTCAAACCTCTAGTTATAGCAATAAATGGTGGGAAACAAATCACTCAAAATATCTCTAAGCATACATCAAATCTGGGCAAAATATGCCCTTCGGGAAACCCTAGCAGCTCAATAATAACTTCCGTTGCCTACTGCAATAATCTCTTCACCTGCATTTTGTCTTCATCAATGAAGACCCTTGACTTCCTCGCCCTTCATCCTTATCTTCTTCTACTCCTGAGATCGGATCTCCTTTCTGTGATGCCACCATCATTAAGTTTCAACTCCCTCTTCAACTACAAACCTACAAATAGACACAAAAATGGATTAGACATATATCAAGTTGCTTCATCCATTTATTACCTGGTCAGAAGGTTAGGTGCGCATAACCGCAGCAAATTTTGGTGCCCTTAACCTTCCCTTTTACAGTTGGTCAACCTCTACATATACCCCTTTTATTCATATCCTTTGCTTTGATCTGTACTCCCTGTATGCCTTGATCAGCATAACTCTCCAGATCGGGTAGGCTCAAAAATTTCCCGCTGATCTCACCATTCTGGCCTACGTCTTCCCTATCGGTGTGCATTTCCTCTTTATCGGCATGAACCTCCTCCATTGGAGCAAGTCCAAAATTTCCTATCGATCTTACTCTTATGTCGATATTGGGCCCTGAAATAGGGAAAATCGCGTCCAAAATGCATATACAATGTTGAACTGGTCGGGTCAACCATTGTTGACCAAAATATGAAATTGGGCTCCAAAATCAACCTCAAAATTCCTATCACTTTGTTTTCCCACCCATTTCCTTGTTTAAATCCTTGTATATCGCGATATACAAGTCAGACGTGACACCTCCATTAAATCGGATTTCAATCTTCCTTTAGTTACGTGACTTGCATGTATGCAATTCATATAGGTTTGTATATCGCAACATACAAACGCCAAAATATACAAGCATCTAACTCTAATTTATAACTTTTCAAATCTGCCAAATGTATACTTTGATGTATGTTTACTTTGTATACCTCGCAGTCATCGAACATACAAACCCCAAATATACATAGATCTAATGCAAATTCACCCTCCTTTTAAGTCTGCGGCTTGCATAATGTCTTTGTATATCCTCAATATACAAAGCACAAAATATGCAAGGATTTAACTATGTCCAATAATTTTTTGGGTCCACCGCATGTACATAACCCTTGTATCTTCCAATATACATTTGGGTTTGATACAAGCATTAAATCAGTTTTGATTTTCTCTTTGATTCCGCTTTGTATAAGCGCAATGTATATCGGCTTGTATATAAGAATATACAAGTGAAAAATATACATTGAATTAACTCTACTTCATGAAATTTTAGGCTCCGGGCAATGTATCTCCACTTTGTATGTTTCAAAATGTATGTACATCGAAACATACATACAAGTCGAAACATACAAAGACTTAATTCAAATTTATAAATGCTTCGGGTCGGCCCGATGTACAAAACACTTGTATCTCGCTAATATGCAAGCCAAAAACATACAAGGACCTAAGCTGTTTTAATAGACTTTTCAGGTCTAGTACTTGTACATTACGAGCCTTGTATCTTTTAACTTGTATGTTTCACCTGTATGTAAAAACATACAAGCACCAAATATACAACCATTTAACTCTTCTTCACGATGCTTTCGGGTCTGCCTTGTATATATACATAACATATTAGGAAATGCATATAAAAAAGAACATACAAACAACTTTGTATGTAAACCTGATATACAAGACCCATTTCGCGACTTTGTATGTGAGCGACATACAAGAGACTTTGTATATGCATGACGTGATATACAAACTATTTTGTATGTGCAAAATACAATGGCCTAACATACAAAATCAAATACATATGCAACCCGATTGCAAAAGGCAAATGCAACTAAGTAGAAAAACAAAACCTTTTGCATATACAAACGACCCTGTATATGCAAAGTGATATACAAACATGAATGTACATTTTACCAAAATGATCATAACTTGCAAAATATGGCAAATTTTTAGATGGTTCAAGAAGCAACCCTAGTTCAGTTTTCACAATGAATCCAACCATATCATGCCCTAGTACTGAAAATGTAATTTTTTTCTCTATTTCTATCAAAGTTTGCAATTTTCACTCTCCTTTTCCCTTTACCACCAAACAAAACAACACACACAAAAGCAAAAGCAACAACCACAGCAAGGGTCCCCATTTTGCTAAGGAGTAAAATGGGGTGTGTTGTGAACATCACAACAACTAGCAAGCAAACAAAACAATTAAATTCAAAGTTTTCAAGAAGACTAAATGAAATAAATCCATAATTTCCAACTATCTTTCCTACAAATTATTATTCAATTTGAGACCTAAGGTATTCAA
This sequence comes from Cunninghamia lanceolata, assembly GCA_027924645.1. Lineage (NCBI taxonomy): Eukaryota > Viridiplantae > Streptophyta > Pinopsida > Cupressales > Cupressaceae > Cunninghamia > Cunninghamia lanceolata. The sequence continues at coordinate 13,330,937 of BSBN01000112.1, read as the reverse complement.
TAAGGGTGTATGAATTTTTATTTTCAGTTTAAGTGTGTTGTGAACATCACAACAACTAGCAAGCAAACAAAACAATTAAATTCAAAGTTTTCAAGAAGACTAAATGAAATAAATCCATAATTTCCAACTATCTTTCCTACAAATTATTATTCAATTTGAGACCTAAGGTATTCAATAAGGGTGTATGAATTTTTATTTTCAGTTTAAGTGTGTGCAAGTGATTAATTATCCTCATCTTGAAGATTGGTTGAACAAACCAGTGATTGACATTAGCCTACATAGTTGGGGATGTTCCCTCATAGCCGACTAGATACAGCCTTGCTGTCAGGGAGCGTCTATAGCCCCAGCAAGGTTATCGTTACAATTCTCCTAAGTACATCCCTAGTAGAGTTACTTAGATGGCTTAATCTAGATTTTTAGTATAATCTGCTTTATTTATTTATTTCATATTTTATATTTTATTGATTTTGATGTAAATTTCACAAGATATAGCAATTTATAGCTTTATGATGCAAGGAGTGAGCACTTGCTGAAATTAAGCTGAGAATTGTAATGGTAGCAAGGGTGACCTCAGATTTTTCACTTAATATCTACACTGGTAGGTTCAACAAACCCAAGGATTTTAGGTGTGTCATCGTGAGAAACCTTCCTCGAATTCTCAATCACTTTTATTGAATGCTAAATTTTAGAAGCTAAACAACTCTCTACATTCATGATAGTCACAAAAAGTTATGCATAAATTGCAAATGATTAACTTGAATATTCTGAATTTTATACTATTTTCAATAGTTTTTAGTGAGCTCCTTAATACTCTAAAGTAAAACAAAGATCCCTGCTGAGGAGACAACAACAAACTAAACAACAAACTGTACAAGGAAAACGAAAACAAAGCAAAAGAAGACTGTACAAGCAGCAAAAATAGAAAAACAAAACAATAAAATAGAAAGAAACCAAAACAAAAAAATTGAACAAACAACCAACCTACAATAACAAACAACGAAAAGAAAACAACAAAAAAAAGAAAACTGTACACTACTTACACTATATTACAAAAACGATCGCCCTTTACCTCAAGCCTGGAAGTAGCGTTTCAAATGTTGGCCATTAACTGGTAATGGCACATCTTCCCCTGTCAAGGTCTTAAGTCTAAATGTGTTGTCTCCTATTATTTCTGAGACTTGCAATGGGCCTAACCATAGTTTATCAAATTTTTCATGTCTTCCTTTCTTTTCATGTGCTTTGTCCCAGCATAGCACTAAGTCTGATATCCTAAATATCTTGACTCTTGCCCTCTTATCAAACCACCTCTTTACTACTGCTTGGTGTTTGGCAAATTTTCCGATGGCTTGACCTCTTTTCTCATCTAGTTGTATTATTTGTACTATTCTGGCTTCTCTATGATTATCAAAGCCTAAATACTCATTGGCAAACTTCTAGATTGGTATTCTCAGATTTACTGGAAGTATGGGATCAGTCCCATAGACTAAATGATAAGGTGTACTGCCTAAAGTAGTTTTGAACTTGGTCCTATCTACCCACAGCGCATATTTTAACAAGGTATTCCACTCTCTAGGACTCTTTGCAATTAGCTTCTTGATTATATCTACTAAAATTTTGTTTGTAGACTCAGCTAATCCATTACCTTGAGGGTAATAATTTGAAAAAAATTTAAAACAATCCCATATTCAAATGCCCATTTGGAAAACTTTAAAGAAGAAAAGGCAGGGCTATTATCACATACTAACAAATAGGGAGTTCCAAAACTGGTGATGATGTTTTCTTCAAGAAACTTGATAACTACCTCAGTTGTGGAAAATTTGCAATATGTGGCCTCAGTCCACCTCGTACAGTAGTCTGTCATCGTCAGTATGAACTTGTGTCCTGTAGAAGATGGAGGATTGATGACTCCAATGAAATCCAGGCCCCACTATGCAAATGGTCTTGATTTAGTCATAGGTTGTAGTGGATTGGCTTGATTTCTTCCCTTATCTGCTGCAATCTGATAGGTGTGGCAACTCTTGATGTGACTCTCTGTATCTTTGAACATCATGGGTCAGTAATAGCCTTCCCTTAATATTTTGTGTGTTGTAGCTAGATGGGAACCATGTCTAGTTCCGTACTTGTCATGCAGTTTTGTTAACACTTTATCCACCTCAGCTCTGTTTAGACATCTCAAATAAATTCCCTCATGGTTCTTCCTGAATAGAAGACCTCCTTGCACCATATTTTTGTGCTTTAATCTTCGAAGCTCTCCTCTGAGAAGATTTCATCCTATTTGGGTACCTTCCAGATATTAGAAAAGTGTTTAAGTCACTATACCAGTCTGGTACGCCCTGGGAATTCAGTACATACTATTGTTTTATCAAATTTGGGTCTATGTTTGCTATTGTTTGCACCAACACCTGCCCTCTGACCTGCTTCATGGGAATGATTTCCATGTCAAACTCTTGCAGCGTGGTGATCCATTTGGCTCTCTTTTCTCTAGGTTCGTTCTGCATCAGCAGCATCTTCACTGCTGCATCTGGCACTATGGCTTTGATCTGGCTGCATAAAATATAATGCCTAAACTTCTTCATGGCTTTCATTAATGTGAATGCTTGTCTCTTGGTGTCCAGATATCTCAGTTGTGCGTCATTCAGCGGCGCGCTCATAAATGCAATGGGCCTTTCTTCATCATCTACACCCTTCTGAGTTAGGGTAGCCGCGACTGAATGGGAGGATGCAAAGGAATATATGTAAAATGGCTTTGTGCAGTTTGGACTCGCCAATACAGGGGCATCAGAAATGGATCGCTTAATATCCTTGAATGCAACCCTAGCCACAGGCGTCCACTCCATCTATGCATCCTTCTTTAACATGGCATTTAACAGCTGCACAATTTCTGCAAAACCCATGATAAACTTCTGAACAAAGTTAATTTTACCAAAAAATGATTTCAACTCTTTCCTACTGTTTGGTATTTGCAAATTTTTTATTAATTCTATTCTATCTGGGTCAATCGATATTCCATCTTCAGAAATGACATGTCCTAGTAATTTACCTTCAGTTATCCCAAATGAACATTTCTTAGGGTTGAGAGAAATTCTGTACCTCTCACATCGCTTAAGTATTTTTTTGAGATCTTCAGCTTGAGTGGATGCATCCTTGGAATACACAGTTAGATCATCCATACACACCACAATGCACTTACCTGATAATCCACGGAACGCAATGTCCATGGCTCTCTGAAAAGTGGCACCTGCATTGATCAAACCAAAAGGCATTCTCCTATATGCATAATTACCCCATTTACAAGTGAAGGTGGTTTTTAATCTATCATCTCTATCTATTAAAACCTAGTTATAGCCCGAGAAACCATCTAAAAAAGACATCATCTTTGCCTCGTTGACTGCTTGCAGCACTTCGTCTATTGGAGGCAGAGGATAATTATATTTTTCGGATGCTTTATTCAAATTTCTAAAATCTACGCATAACCTAATGTCTCCATTTTTCTTCCTTACTGATACTAAGTTAGCTACCCAGACTGAATGTCTGACTAGGAAAATTATTCCAGCAAACAGAAATTTTTTAACTTCCTCGAAGATTAAAGGCTCCAAAATGGCATTCACAGGGCTTTGTTTCGGCTTGAATGGTTTAACCTCTGGTCTCAAAGGTATTACATGAGTTATGATGGGCATATCATATGTTTTCAAATCTTCATACATCCATGCCATTACGTGCTTATAATCTTTCAGGGTATCTATAATTTCTTTTCTAATTTTCTCAGAGAAAGCCTTCTCGATCGGCACATTTTGTGGATTTTACTCTGTCTCTAAATTGTGTAAATCACACTTACCCCCTCCTATTTTAGGCAAGTCTTTCTATCTTATTACTCCACCAAACTCAAAAATATGTTCTAATTCAATTACCCCTTTGGGTAAGAAGTTGCTCTTTAAGTTGATTATATCTTCTTTGTCCCATGTTATCTCAGGCCTTTCTTGCTCATTAATGATTTGAGCCTCAAATACCTCATTACAAGTTAGAAAATCAATAATTTGCTGATCCCCTCCAAATACCTGAAAGTGTGTAACATTGTCTGGGATACTGGGAACATTAATTAATTCAACAACAAATCATCTTAGACCTAACAGTGTCAAGGGTTCTAATGTGCTAGCAGCAATTGCTAGTGCATCTGGCCTATGGTTTAGCTCTCTAGGGATGTGCTCTATGTTGAAAGAATCAAATGAATCTATTAAACCCCATACTCTATGTTTGTAACAAATCATTTTCTTGTAATTGCAAGCATACAGTTTCTTTACTTGTCTGACTACTAGTTCAGAGTCTGAAAATACCTTGATCATTTTCACTTGCTTCTTGATGGCCATGACAAGTCCCAAAATTAAGGCTTCATATTCAAAAATATTGTTAGTACAGGAAAACTGTAGTCTATATGCTGCTAGATATGATTTACCCTAAGGATCTATGAGTTCAATACCTACACCCACGTCCTGTTTTGATTTGGACCCATCACATTTTAGTGTCCACATGCCATCCTTACTTTTCTGACCTTTTACCTTGGCATGCTTTGTCTCTTCTATCACTTATGAGGTGCTGGTATGTTTGTTCATGGGTATTTCTGTTTGGTCAACTTGCATATGTGTATTTTTATCTTGCAAATCAGAAAGACAACTACCCTTGTCCTTTATTCTCTCTTCTAAGTTTGAAATTAGAGCATCTACATTACTCTGAAAGTGCCTCTGTGGTTGATCAGGATTCACATTTTCCTCTTGCAATTCTACCCTCTTTGTGCATTTTTTGTATTCATATTCAATGATGTCTTTGCACATTCCACAACTCTCCTTAGAATGTGGCCTATCATGGACCCTACATCTGTTCTTATACAATTTACATTGGACTGGCAGATTTTGTTTAATGCATTCTTCCACCTCTTGTCTGATGGCATGGCCAAATTTGTCCATTGCACTATTTTCTTCATCCGAAGAATTTCCATTAGACTCAATGAATAATGCTGTCTCCTTGCTTACATGTTTTTCCCTAATGTTTAACATCATGATCTCTTCAATTTGTACCCCATTGTTAGTAATCCTATAAACACCAGGTTCAACAACAGCATACAATATTTCATTTGTTCGATTATACTCTGTTATCATGTGTTTCATCCTGGGTTCTGCCTCTATTCTAATCTAGTTTGGGATACCTCTCCAAGGTAGCCACATATGTGAAAAATTAGTGGCCATATATCCGTTTAATGTCTTGGACCAATCCCTACTCAGCAACATTCCATAATTCACAGGTATATCTACTAGTTGAATGTCAATGAATTGGCTTACCCTAGGGTCTGAAGCTAATTGCATTTGAATGTTCATGAGTTCTCCTATCACACTAACCTCAGTTTTATCTAACTATGTGACAACCTTGGCAGAATTGGTGGGAGTCATCCCAAGAGTTTTACATATCCCTAAGGGCATTACGTTAGCTGAGGCACCAGAGTCTACCATGCAATTGTGTATGTTCTTTCCACACAATCTAATAGTTAACAAGAAAGGAGGAGCATCCTTCTTATCAGCATACATTACTACATTTGTATTGGAAGGGTGTTTAACTTTCTTACTTTTCTCTTTAGGCGGTGAATCTCTATTACGACCAACTATATCAGCAGCAACCTCATCCATCATGGATGCATCTAGAGATTTTATAAAAGCATTTCTGATCCCTGGAGTTTTCAACAATTCATTCAGAGGTATACTGACCTTTATTTTCTTTATTTCCTTTGACAAGTAACTCATTAATCTTGTTGTTTCTACTATTTTAGTCTTACTTGTTTGGGCCTTTTGTACTGTTGTTCCACTATTTGTATGATTATTAGCTTTAAGTATAGCAGGATTGTTGCTAGCATTTTGATCTAGGGGTGTATTGAAGTTGTTAGGAGGAATGGAAGTGGTGAAAGGTCCTCCTGGCCTAGTATTGTTCCTTAAATTGTAGGTGTGGTTTTTATTTGTCTGTTGAAAAGCCTGCACCTCTTCTATTTCAGTCAATACTTCATTTTCTGTTTCAAAAGGAAACTGAAAAGCATTTAACACAAAGGCTGATTCAGGATAAAGATTTTCACAAAAGTATGGTTCATCCTCTAACAATTCATCTTCTTTCTCTTCTGTAGTTGAAAAGGTAAAGGTTTCTAAAACTAAAGTTGTATCATACCCAGAGGGTACTACCTCATTACCTTTGGGAATGAGAAATTTAGAAGTAGGAGGCTGCACGTCTATATTAAATATGCTGGCTGCTAGATGGAACTGTGGACAATCAAGCTCAGCATGGGCATTGGTATTGTGAAATCTGCACCAATTTTTTAATGATGTATTGGCCATTTGGATGCCAGCCGCTTGTTTTGCATCATGATTATCTATATTCTCAAAAGGAGAAGCTAGGGTACTGTTATTTGGTCTGGTGTTCCATGTTTTGGGTGGCCTATGCTGGTTCTAATTTCTGTTATTGTTACCCTAGGCCCTATTGTCTATCACTGGCCCTCTATTTTGCATTAGTTGCCCTTGGTTATGACCTTGATGTTGATTATAGTTTTGGCTCTGATTTGAACATTGGCCTTGGGTATTATTTTGGTTATGGCTCTGATTATAGTTCTGATTGTAATGCTGATTTTGATTTGAATTATAGTTCTGATTTTGGCGCTGGTTATAATTCTGATTTTGATTATATCCATGGTTACCTCTTCCATAGAGGTTCTCATTTCTTAGTTGTGTCACTTTGGTGGTTAATCTTTTCAAATGTGTAGTGATCTCTTTGATTTCTTCCCTTTCCTCTTGTGCCTTTGCCACAGTTGTATCTCTAGGAGGTCAGAAGAAAGGCTGACCATTATTTTGACTATTATTAGCAGTGTTAACTGTGTAAGGAGTTATGGCTTGGATTGGGGTAGGACTATACATAGGTGTGTAAGACGGAACCGGATTTAATAATGGAGTGTGATGTATAGGAGCTCCATTCCAAGGTTGTGCCTAATTCTGCATCCCAAAATTTCCTCCATTAACAAATGGGCTACAAGTTGTATGCCTCATCTCTTGATTTACTGAGGCTGCCTCTTTATAGGCTTTGGATATTGAATCTATGTCAGGTTTTCTTTTGACAAACATGGAAGTTAAAGGATCCAAGGCAGCATAGTACATGGCTAACAAGGTATCATCATCTACGATGTAAGGGGCTACTAACCTAGAGTATGCCTTTTGAAATCTGTCATTGAAATTATCAATTAGCTCTCCCTCACCTCATTTTATGGTAGCTAATTTATGATACAAGATGCAAGGATTGATGGGTCCTCTAAATCTAGACAGAAATGCTTCTTCCATTAGTGACAAAGAAGAAATATAACCATTGGGTAAGTTTACATACCAGTTAGAGGCTTGTTCATTGAAAGTGTAGGGAAACAGTCTACATACCACGTCCTCGTGCTCTAACCTGGCCCTAAAGCATGCCTCCTTGAATATTCTAATGTGGTCTTCTGGATCTTGGTGCAACTGGTATTTGGAACATATCTTTTCTAGATTTTTGGGCATCTCATTATAATCATTGAAGTGTATAGTAGACTGGACATTGAAATAAGCCATTGCAGGTATCTGCACTTGACTTGGACCTGTGGGAATACCTAGATTTCCTAGGGGATTAGGATCTTTAGGAGGACTAGGACCTCTAGGAGTACCTGAACCAAGATTTAAAGATCTGAATGAAGAAATGTCAGGACTCACAATGTTATGGATATTATAAGGTGATCCAGGGGGTGTGTTAGAAGAGCCTCCTAGATGTGTTATTTTAGGGTTCCAAATCAGAGGACTCTTCTTTAGTCTTATATCAGGTAATTGCAAAAATATATCCCCTGAACTGGATCTAGATATGGTCACTCTATTACTGTTATTATCCAGTTTTTCTTGAAACAAACCCTAACTCAAGTCGGGCCCTCCTTCTAGCACCAGAGAAACTATTGATGATTGTTTTGAGACAGTCATAACAATTAGTTAAAACTCACATAAAATGAACCAAAACTAACTTGAAAGATATGAAGGAATCGGTTAAGATTCACTTAATCCCAAGTTTAATATGGTCAGGTCTTGACTTGTTGGGCAAATTCAGTTGGTCGATGTGAAGCTGTAATGTTCAAGGGGCCTTACGTAGTTTAGGGTTTCTTTGATGGTTAACTAGGCTCAAACTATGCAAAAGGTCATAAATATTAGCATATTGTTCATTCCTCTCTTGCATAAAAGTGTTACTGTGTTTACAAAGCTCTAAATGATTTAAATTATAGCAAGCTTTCTTCTCTTTAATATTATGAAAACTGTCTATTTTCAACTTTAGTTATGTATGCTTTTCCAAATATGAGACAAATTTCATTTAAATTTCTGTGTTTTAAGCTAAGTATTTTTAGATGGGTTGGGAAAAGTTAGAAAGATCTAATCTAAACTTCATTCAAATCTACTAAGGATCTAATCATTCTATTATGCACTGTATAAGTATTGTAGTAAATTAATTAAATCCATAGACAAAACCTTAAATGTAAGTTCTGAGCATTTTCACAAACATACACTTAAGATTGCAAGCTCTAAGAGAAAATGTTTCAAACACAATGAAGAGCCAGAAAACACTCAAAAGATAGATGCAGAATTCCAGATTCAATTGTATTAGAAACAAACAATCATATAAGATTTACAATGTCTGAATGACTCTTAGCTTCATTGATCAAATTATAGAAAACTTACAAGCTTTACAGATACAGCAAGGAAGCAGGATGTTCCACACGCTCCTTGTTGCAAACATAGGCGACCTCCTTCTTCTACTTCTAAACTAAAGGGTCCCTCTACTCTAAAATGCTAAAAATAGTTACAAGTGCTGGTTATCCTCTAAAAATCCCTGTGCCACCTTATTACAATGTACCAAGGCACAATATATAGACTTCCACTGTCCTCAATACAGCTCAAAAAACCCTAGTTAAGCATTGGTTCAAACCTCTGGTTACAACAATAAATGGTGGGAAACAAATCCCTCAAAATATCTCTGAGCATACATCAAATCTGGGTGAAATATGCCCTTCGGGAAACCCTAACAGCTCAATAATAATTTCCGTTGCCTGCTGCAATAATGTCTTCACCTGCATTTTGTCTTCATCAATGAAGACCCTTGACTTCCTCACCCTTCATCCTTATCTTCCTCTGCTCCTGAGATCGGATCTCCTTTCTGTGATGCCACCATCATTAAGTTTCAGCTCCCTCTTCAATTGCAAACTTGCAAATAGGCACAAAAATGGATTAGACATATATCAAGTTGCTTCGTCCATTTATTACCTAGTCAGAATGTTAGGTGGGCATAACTACAGTAAATTTTGGCACCCTTAACCTTCCCTTTTATAGTCGATCAACCTCTGCATATACCCCTTTTATTTGTATCCTCTCCTTATATGCCTTGATCAGCATAACTCTCCAGATCGGGCGGGCTCAAAAATTTCTCGCTGATCTCACCGTTCTGGCCAACGTCTTCCCTATCGGTGTGCATTTCCTCTTTATCGGCGTGAACCTCCTCCATCGGAGTGAGTCCAAAATTTCCTATCGATCTTACTCTTACGCCGATATCGGGCCCTGAAATAGTGAAAATCGCATCCAAAATGCATATACAGCGTTGAACTAGTCAGGTCAACCATTGTTGACCAAAATATGCAATCGAGCTCCAAAATCAACCTTAAAATTCCTATCGCTTTGTTTTCCCACCCATTTCCTTGTTTAAATCCTTGTATATTATGATATACAAGTCGGACATGATGCCTCCATTAAATTAGATTTCAATCTTCCTTTAGTTACGTGACTTGCATGTATGCAATGCATATTGGTTTGTATATCGCAACATACAAATGCCAAAATTTACAAGCATCTAACTCTAATTTATAACTTTTCAAATCCGCCAAATGTATACTTCGATGTATGTTTACTCTATATACCTCGTAGTCATCGAACATACAAACCCCAAATATACATAGATCTAACTCAAATTCACCCTCCTTTTAAGTCCGTAGCTTGCATAATGTCTTTGTATATCCTCAATATATAAAGCACAAAATATGCAAGGATTTCACTATGTCCAATAATTTTTTGGGTCCACTGCATGTACATAACCCTTGTATCTTCCAATATACATTTGGGTTTTATACAAGCATTAAATCAGTTTTGATTTTCTCTTTGATTCCGTTTTGTATAAGCGCAATGTATATCGGCTTGTATATAAGAATATACAAGCGCAAAATATACATTGAATTAACTCTGCTTCATGAAATTTTAGGCTCTGGGCAATGTATCTCCACTTTGTATGTTTCAGAATGTATGTACATCGAAACATACATACAAGTTGAAACATACAAAGACTTAATTCAAATTTATAAATGCTTCGGGTCCGCCTGATGTGCAAAACACTTGTATCTCGCCAATATGCAAGCCGAAAACATACAAGGACCTAAGCTGTTTTAATAGACTTTTCAGGTCTAGCGCTTGTACATTACGAGACTTGTATCTTTTAACTTGTATGTTTCGCCTGTATGTAAAAACATACGAGCGCCAAATATACAACCATTTAACTCTTCTTCACGATGCTTTCGGATCCCCCCTATATGTATACATAACATATTAGTAAATGCATATAAAAAAGAACATACAAACAACTTTGTATGTAAACTTGATATACAAGACCCATTTCGCAACTTTGTATGTGAGAGCAACATACAAGAGACTTTGTATATGCATGACGCGATATACAAACTATTTTGTATGTGCAACATACAACGACCTAACATACAAAATCAAACGCATATGCAACCTGATTGCAAAAGGCAAATGCGACTAATACAAAAACAAAACCCTTTGCATATACAAATGACCCTGTATATGCAAAGCGATATACAAACCTGAATGTACATTTTACCAAAATGATCATAACTCGCAAAATATGGTGAATTTTAAGATGGTTCAAAAAGCAACCCTCGCTCATTTTTCACAAGGAATCCAACCATATTATGCCCTGGTACTGAAATGTAATTTTTTCTCTATTTCTATCAAAGTTTGCAATTTTCACTCTCTTTTTCCCTTTACCACCAAACAAAACAACACACACAAAAGCAAAAGCAACAGCCATAGCAGGGGTCCCCATTTTGCTAAGGAGTAAAATGGGGTGTGTTGTGAACATCACAACAATTGGGTGCAATAATGAGGAAAACCATAGAGCTTGAACAGGGGTGGGGGTTCATGAAGAAAGGAATCAAGAAGTTCATTAACATCCTGGAAGGGCTTCCTGAGTGTAAAGAAATGAAGACCAATGGACACATTACTTTCCTGCCAATTCTTTGTCTATTCATATTCCTCTTGTGATGTATAATGAAGCATTATATATGCTAGACTTGTCATTGTAAAACTTAATTCTTATAGCAATAATAATTCCTCTGCTCAGTGTGGATGTAGCCAAGTTTGGTGAACCACGATAAATCTAGTGTCTCATTTCTTTTTTCTTTCTAATTAAATTTGTGGGTTGTTCATTACTCTCTTTCTGTAATCAAGTTTTACTTTCAATCTTAACAATTGGTATCAGAGCCAGGCTCAGGGTAAGAACCCCAAGCACACAAGAGGTGTGGCTTAAGGGGGGGTGTTGGTGTTGGAAATAAGCCACACCTAAACTAATGATGGACTGGTCCAAGAGGGGCCAGTAGCTCAGTGGTAGAGTACTCTAGCAGCGAATGGAAGGTTAAACAGAATGAATCTAGATGATTCAAATTTGCAAGAGGAGGTTTCTCACTTAAGGAGGTCTACCTAGGAGAGGAGACGTCCTTCTAAATTTTTTGATTATGAGTTATTGTATTCAGAGGAGGTAGAGCCTGAACTTTTGATTTCTGATTAACCTGAACCAACTACCTATAAATAGGCTTGCAAGGCAGTTGACTCTTCAAAATGGCAAGAGGCAATGCAAGATGAAATGAGTTCATTGTATGCTAATAACACTTGGGATTTAGTGCCACTTCTACCTAATCGAAGACCCTTGAAGAATCGCTGGGTATACAAGTTGAAAGAGGAAGATTGGGGCAACAAGCACTATCATGCTAGACTAGTTGTCAAAGGGTATGATCAATAGAACGGCATAGATTTTAATGAGATTTTCTCACCAATTGTGAGAATGACCACAATCTGGGCAGTTTTGGGTTTGGTTGCAGTTTGAGATCTTGAACTTGATCAGTTGGATGTCAAGATAGTGTTTTTACATGGTGATGTTGATGAAGAAATGTACATGGAGCAGCTGGAAGGATTTAAAAAATAGGGACTGGAACATCTTTATTATAGATTGAAGCGCAGCTTGTATGGGCTCAAGCAAGCCCTGCACCAATGGTATCTCAAGTTTGATCACTTTATGACTGAACAAAACTTCTTGAGATGTGAATCAGATCCTTATGTCTATTATAAGTGACTTCCTAATGGTGAGTTTGTCATTCTCTTGCTCTATGTTGATGACATGTTGGTAGTTGGCACAAGTATGAAGATTATTTCTGAATTGAAGTCACAATTAGCTAAGAGATTTGCTATGAAAGACTTAGGCCCACCCTGTCATGCCCACATTTCCCATGCGGTCACAACATGTATCACACATGTTATGTCCACATGTGTCATGTGGTCAGGACATGAAATATAAAAAAAATTTCCCACGCTTCCCTAGAAACCACCTCGCACGTGTAAGCGTGCTTGGTGGTGTACGCGTAAGGCGAAAACAATACAGTTGTCGGCGGGGTACTAAGTACATGTGCACACACCCAGACGCAAGAAGGCCATCAAGGGGGTCTTCACAGTGGTGTTAGCATCACTACAAGGTTTGAACTTTCAAAGCTCCTAAACCCTAAATTCTGGAAGATTTAGGCAGCATAACGCCTCACGGGCGTGAGTGGGATTTAATACACAAACACTACTCTTAATACGTGGTTCCCTGATAGGGTTAAATAACTTCCTAAAACTCCCTAATTATAATGAATTTCCACTTGATCTCATTTATGGATCATTTTTCAACAAAGCTTGATCATCCATTCTCTTTCCCATTTTCTAAAATTTAATATTAATTTCTCCTCCTTTGGACTTACCATTTTTAACAAAGCTCGTTCATTTGCCCTCTCTTTCGTTTCTCTGAAATTTAATTTTGATTGTATTTCTATCATGTTCACTTTACTGTTTCTCTAAAATTTAATTTTGATTGTATTTCTATCACGATCACTGCATCCCTTACATTATTCCTAATTTCTTGCTAGACTAGATCACTTTAACAGGGTTTACTAATTTCGCTTGACTTAGTCTCCTAGGTTTCCACTCAAGGTTTCATCTCATCGTATGAATTAATTTTGATAATTAACTTGTTCCTAATCCAAATTAAGGGTACGTCAAACTTACTTAGTTCTCTTAGCCCAGTTCGGAAATGCCACGCATTTTCTCCTCTTTGTTTTCCAAGGTTAGCTTTTCTTTCTCTTTCTTTTTTTTTTTCCTCAATTGGACGTTTTCTAAATCTACAGTTGAGTTTAAAATGGCCACACATGGATTGCCTGTGATGGCTTGTTTGCGTTTATATTCACAGTGTCTTCTATAAATGAAAGGATTATATTTTTCTCTTCATTTTCCTGATATTTAATTTGTGATGATTGTAGGAACTTCCGAAATACTTTACCTTAAAAATATATATAAACATAATATTCTTTTTATTTTAAAAATATATTTTTCCTTATTGTTGTTAAAAATTCCCTAATATAAATTTCCTTCCTTCTTTAAAAAAATATGGCCTCTCTTTTAAGTTTATAACAAGTTATATATATATATATATATATATATATATATATATATATATCTTATAGTAATTAATTATAATAGGTTTTTTTTTCTTTTTACAAAAACCCCCAAACTATATGTTCATTTCATATCTTATTTTGGGGCTCATGGAATAACCCTAACATATTTTGTTTTGCTTATGGAATTGAGCATGTTTTGGATGTAAGGGCGACGACAGCCATGGAGGGGGATTCGGCCAGAGGGACCTGTAGATCGCAGAGGGGCCGCGAAGGTGGAGATGGCCATGGAGTTTGTGGGCACAGAGGAGGGGACCGCGGCTGAGGAAGGCATGGTGGGGATGTGGTGGTTCACGAGGGTGTGGGGTGTGGTGGTTGCGGGGAGAGGCAAGGGGGGAGGAAAGGTTCCACGGGCGGAGGGATAGCAGAGGGCATAGTGGAGGGGGATTCGGTGCGGCATGCACAGAGGTCCACAGGGGCTCGCGGTGGGGATAGCCCGCGGGGGCTTTGGGCATACTGGGGTGTGGGGTGTGGGTGGGGCTCCGCCCCTCCCCACACCCTTTACATTAATTCTGCGGTGGGGGTTCAAACCCCCACCATTATATGTATTTTTTCTTTCTTCATTTATGACTATGTTTTACCATAGAGAACTGCAAAAATATTATTTATTTCCCATTCGATTTCTGTATAAAACAATTTAAAATTTATTTATATAAAGTATATATATATATTAATTACCCAATTACCTAGCTCAAATGTAATCACAGTTTCATCAATTAATCATCTAACTAAAAAGGAACAATACATAATATATATATATATATATATACTTAATGAATATTGTCAAGTAATTTGTTAAAATTGAATAATAAATTAGTTTGTATAATGAATTTTCTCACAAATTTTATTTTTCAATGCAACCCAAAACAAATATTATATATATCTAATATTATACAAGGATAACCAACTGTAATTATCTCTTAATTAAAGCTAAATTTCAAGTCACTAATTTCAATTGAAAGTAACAGCATATCATTTTAAAATGGAACAGAAATGATTGTATTTATTCACAACAAAATCAAATGTATTATTATAACAAATCTTCATTTCCTTTCAAATGACAAAACTACAACTCCACATAATTTATTAGAATTAATATTTTCACAAATCATCTAAAGAGGTAAGTATTACAAACTTGTTTACAGCTACAACTAGTTTCACAACTTTTCAAGTAGGAGAAGAAGGAAATAGAAAATTCTAATATCCTTTTAAAAACAAATTTTCTTTTCCTTTTCTCATTTCAAAATGGTAAAACTTAATGAACAATAAAATTACAACTATCAACACAATAAAGAGGATTTCCTCACAACTCTAAAAATACCAATTTATACAGCAATATGGAGATAATTTTCTTCTCTTGGAAATCAACATGGAAGAAGCTATAAAAAGACCAAGCTCTCCTTAAAAATTAAGGAAAATAAAATATTTTTCGAGTTCCAATAATCTTCTCCAAGCTTCACAATAAGCTCCAAGAAAACCTGCATATCACACAAGGGAAGAAACACCACACAAGCTACTCTCCTCCCTACTGTAGACCCGCAAGAGGGTCACCCCCAAGCTAGGGAGATCATCCACACACCTAGGGTATTCCAAAAATCCACTTCACAACAAGGTAAAAAAAAATGACACACCAAAATACATATACACCCATGGATATTTACACAACACAAAACTCAACCACGGTGAGTTTAAAGAGGGGTAGGAGAGTGGACACACTCAACTCTAGAGTGTCACCCTTGAACTTAATTTCAACACAATTTTTCTCATGGGCTCAAGCCAAACTTGTTAACAAAAACAAATTCCAAGGAGTTCATATTTTGGCTCTCAATCCATATAACACAATTTCTCAAAGTCAAACAAATGCCCTCAAGGCTTTCAACATCCCAAAACAAGGTATGCACCCGAGGAGGATCACTCCTCCCCTACCCCACACTTGATGAGCATTTCTCCCAAGTGGAAGAAGCTCTATCAACATCCCAATAAATTTTTCCCACAATAACAAAATTTACAACCCAAGCAAAATAAGCATTTTCACACATCCTTCATGCAACAATTAGAATACAAAAGAAATGCCATGAAATCCAACCATAAAAAGCCCTTTAATGGATGAAGTTGATGTAGAACTCCACTAAAATCTCCTCCAACCTAAGCCACAAAACTCCCTCTCACTTTCCTCTCCCAAAAGCAATTTTCAATAAACAAAAATCCTCCAAATTCAACAACCCCTCTCCCTATCCCAAGTGGGATTAAAATAACCCCAATTCCATGAGTTTAGAGGAAATGGGGAGGTGACACTTGTCACCTCCTCACTCTTCCCCAAACTAGTATTGTGTTCCAAGGGATGAGTGTTGGCTTATGTCACTCACCCATCCCTAAAGTCTTCCTTATCCCTTACCCCATGTCATCTTTCTTACGCATGGGGGAAATAAAAGGAGTTAAAGGAGGAAAAAGGGTGACACATGTCTCCCCTTCTTTCCTTCTTATGAATGGCCACACAACTCCATGGGGACTCTCACCAATTGTGAGGGTGACTTGAATTCAAGTCCTCCATAATTGGTGGGTCTTAGAGTCATCTCTTACCTTGGGAATTGAAAAGGGACTTGCTTGAGTGTCGGTACCACCCATCCTATCCCTCCCATACCTCCAAATTCGTCACTTAACTTCAGTGTGAAGTTAAGGTGACCATACAGAGGTTACCCAAGGGTTACCCAAGTCAAAAGGGAGCCTAGACCCATGGGGTATAACCCAGTGTCAACTTTAACCTAGTTAGGACACCCAGGGTCAAGTTAAGACACAAGAAAAGGGTCTCAAAAATTTAAATTTTAAAAAAATGAAATTCAAATACAATTCTTACAACACAAATCATAATTCAATTTTTCAAAAGTGTAGACCTAACCCATTCAACCTCATGAAAGACAATATTACAACATTAAATCAAACACAGAGTTGATCTCGGTTCCTAGTAGAACCAGATCTGCTTCACAAGGGATCACAACATAAGGTGTAGAATGATCTCCAGTATCTGTGGTTTTTTAGCCAAAACCTGCGCACTCAATTACAAGGTCAATTTCACATATAAATATCATAGCCAAAGCAACTTAAAACATGAATTCCTAAAACATAACATAGTTCTCATAAACATAATGAAATCACATAACAATTTCCTTTCTAACATCACCCAATTAGTTTTCCTATAATGTAAATATTATCGGACATCACCCAATTAGTTTTCCTATAACATAAACATCTATCTAACATCACCCAATTTGTTTTCTCTTAAAGAAAACATCTAACTAACATCACCCAATTAGTTTTTCTTTAAAATAATAAGGTTTAGTAGTTTGAAAATCTAGGATCAACAGTCCCACAAATATAAAAGTATCAGCAACAGTAAGTTAAATAGTCACATGTACGGAAATAAAAAAGTGTAGGCCTCATATCCTCCCCCCTAGGACCGTACTTCCTCCTGGAAGTAATCAAAGAGGTGAGGATACAGAGTCTTCAGCCTTGCTGCATCCTCACATGTCACAATGACCTCATCATACATGTCCCACTGGACCCTAACCTGGTGCAACTCTCGACCTCGAAGGCCCAGTGTCCAATGAGCAATATGCAAATTGGCTCCAATGCCAGCTGTCCGTCTGCCTCTACCTGAAGAGTACTCCAATCCAATACATGAGATAAGTTAGAGATATAACAACGTAAAACTAAAACATGAAAGACATAGTGGATACGCGATAGGCTACGTGGGAAGGCTAGACGATAGGCTACAGGTCCTATCTGCTCCAAAATCTCGAAAGGTCCTACAAACTGAGGTACAAGCTTAGAGCCCTTTCCATAATGGATTGGACTCTTGTGTGGTCGCACTCTCAAAAATACCCTGTCTCCCGTTGAGAAACTCCAATCAATTCTCTTAGCATCGGTGTACTTCTTCTATCTAGCCTGTGCCTCCTGAAGTCTCTGTCTAATCAGTGCAATCTGCTACTCCATATCCTGAAATAGCTCTGGACCAATGGCGACCTTGTCCTCTATTCAATCCCAACTCAATGGTGTCCTGCACGGTCTGCCGTATAAAGCCTGGAAAGGAGGCATATCCAACGAGCTGTGATGCCCATTATTGTAGGTGAACTCAACCAGATGCAGATACTCCTCCCATCTAGACTGATGGTCCATAACATACATACGAAGTTTATCTTCTAACACCTGATTAACTTTCTCTGTCTGTCCGTCGGTCTCCAGATGGTAAGCTGAACTGAAGCTGAGTTGTGTGCCCAACGCCTGATGTAAGGCTCTCCAAAACACTGAAGTGAATATGGAGTCTTTGTCAAAAATGATGCGATGAGGTACTCCATAAAGTCTAACAATCTGATCTAAGAACACTCTCGCCATTGATGGTGCATTGTACGTCATGCGTACAGGTGAGAAATGCACCACCTTGGTCAACTGTCACCATGATGGCATCATGGCGATGTGATAACATAGGTAGATCAATGATAAAATCCATGGAAATGGTGTCCCATTTCCATTCAGGTATCTCGTGAGGGTACAACAGTCCTGTTGGATGCTGATGCTCGGCCTTGACCCTCTGACACTCAAGGCAACGAGAAACATATTCTACAATGTCGTGTCTCATCCCAACCCAATGATATAATTGTCGCAAATCAGCATGCATCTTCTTCACACCTGGATGTGCTACATAAGGTGCAGTATGAGCCTCTGAAAGAATCACTGTATGTAGGTCACCTACACGGGGTTCATAGATGCACTGCCGATGTCTAAGAAAACCATCAGACTCAAGGGAATATCCTATAAATTTTCCCTTAAGGGCCCTCTGATTCTAAATTTCTTGCTGTACTTCAAGAAACCACTCGTCCTCTGGCAGATGTTGTAAGATACGATTTCTTAAATCCACCCTCAATGTCAAGGTTAGGACCTCATGGTGCCTCCGACTCAAAGTGTCCGCGACCACGTTCTCCTTCCCTTTGATGTAGTGGACATCAAAGTCGTACTCGCATAAGAACTCCATCCAACGCTGCTGGTGGGCGTTCAGATTTGGCTGTGTAAAAATGTACTGTAAGCTGTGGTGATCCGAATGGAGCTCAAAATGTCGACCTAAGAGGAAATGTCTCCAGTGGACAAGAGCATGAATAACTGTTGTGAGCTCTAAATCATGAGTAGGGTAGTTTAGCTCAGGTGTCTTAAGCTTACGCGATTTGTATGCAATCGCTCTACCACCCTGCATAAGCACGACTCCCAAACCCTCTAATGATGCATCTGTACAAACAACAAAATTCTCTATAGGATCTGGAACCGCTAAAATGGGAGCACTGGTAAGATGCTCCTTGAGGATCCCAAAGGCCCTCTCACATTGCTCAGTCCAAGTGAAACTTTTCCCTTTCCGCTGAAGGAAAGTGATGGGATGTGCTATCTTGGAAAAGCCCTCGACAAATCTACGATAATAACCAACTAATCACATAAAGCTCCTGACTTCAGTCACGCTGGTGGGTATTGGCCAGTCCTGAATCGTTCTGATCTTTGATGGATCTACGGAGATGCCATCGCCTGATAAGATGTGCCCCAAATACTGTACCTCTGTCCTGAAGAAGGCACACTTCACCAGTTTGCCATAAAGCTACTGCTCTCGTAAGCGCTGCAAAACTTAACGCAAATGATCCACATGTTCCTCCTCAGTTCGTGAATAAATCAAAATATTGTCAAGAAATATGATCACGAAGCAATCCAAGTAAGTATAGAACACCCCGTTCATGAGACTCATGAATACTGTAGGGGCATTCGTCAAACTGAAGGGTACCACGGTAAACTCATAATGGCCATATTTGGTTCGAAAAGCAGTCTTATGAATGTCTACCTTTGTGATGCGCAATTGGTGATACCTAGATTTTTGATCAATTTTTGAGAACATTTTGGCTCCCTGCATCTGATCAAAGAGGTCATTAATCCTAGGAAGAGGATAACGGTTCTTCACTGTCACCTTGTTAATTGCCTATAATCCATGCATAGTCGAAGAGACCCATCCTTCTTCTTCACGAAGATGACTGGTGCGCCCTAGCATGATACGCTAGGTCAGATGTGCCCCTTCTCAAGTAACTCCTCTAACTATAGTTTAAGTTCTGTAAGGTCATGTGTAGTCATCCTGTAGGGTGCACGAGACACGAGCTCTGCACCCAGCACTAAGTTGATATGGAAATTAACTTCTCTACGTGGAGGCATACCTGGTAACTCCAGCAAAAATATGTTGGCAAAGTCTCTTAGGATAGGGTGATCATCTAAGGTAGCATCAGGCTCATTCTCTCATCTGTCACTGACTGTAATAGCAAACATCTAACAACCTTTCCACATACAGCACTTAAGCTGCTAAGCAGATAGCATACGAACAGCCGTGGGCTTCTGAATGCCCACTATCTCGAACGATGTGCCATGATCGTCTAAGCAACTAATCATCCTCTGGCTACAATCTAGTTTAGCTATATGAGTTGCAAGCCAGTCCATACCCAGAACTACATCATAGGATCTTAATGGCATAACCCTAAGATCACATACTGTAGTGAAGGAACCTAAGGAGATCTCGCAATCTCTAAGCACGGTATCTATTGACATCCTAGCCGCAGAGGCCAACTCAACCTCCCACCTAATGTTCTGCCTAGAAGTCACCAGCCTGCAATGTTTCACTAATGATGTAGACAGAAAAGAATCGGTAGCTCCAGAGTCAAAAAGAATAGAGATAGGGAAATCCCTAATCTTACTTGCTGTCTTAATGATTGAAGCCTAGAAATCAGCTTGGCGGTTGTCAACCGCTGCAAACATGCGGTGGGATCTACTCACGTCACCTACAGTCTACTCAGATCCTCCTGTACAGGGTTGTCCCCCTGCTGTAAATCCCTGTGGACACTCTCTAGCCAAATGCCCTACCCAACCACATACATAGCACGGGCCCCTAGCCTGTAACTATACTGATTGAGTCCTACCTGACTGCTGCTGTCCAATCCATCTAGTGGACCCTTGTGAACCTCTATTTGACTACTGAGACCTTGCAGGTCCCACAGACGATCCTTACTGTCTCTGGTCTCTATGCTGGCCCTGTTGCTGCCAACCATGATTCTGTCCTCCCTGACCCCTCTGCTGGGATCTAGATCTCTACTGATGCTGCTGCTGCTGTGGAGGCCTAGGAGGTAATGATGAAGAATTATATCCTCCTCTCTGTGGTGTGTTTTGAGGCCTACAAAAGTTCTATTGTTGTTGGGGATTACGATCCTGATACTGCAGGCGTGAATTCTGCCCTCGTCCCTGAATTTCCTCTACAATAAGAGTCTTTTCAACAGCCTCGCTCATGGTCTAGGGATCTGCCATACGTACTGGTCCTGCTATCCTGTGATTCAGGCCCCTGATGAATTTGTGTACCAAGAGTTTCTCGTCATGGAGGTACTCCACATAACGAGAATGCTCGATGAACCAGCTCTCATATTGAGCAATAGTGAGTCCTCTCTACTGTAAATCATGGAACTCATCAATCCTGCGCTGTCTGTAATGCTTTGACAAATATCGCGCATTAAAGAGCTCTATGAAGATATCCCAAGTTAGTGTATCTAAGGATAGTCGGTGCTTGCACGCCTCAGTGCGCCACTAGGTAGCTGCTACATCTCTCAAGAGATGTACTGCCACTCATGCTTTCATGTTGCTCCCGTAAGGTCGCAACATGAAACACCTATCTAGACTAATCAGCTAAGCCTCGGCCACAACTCCCTCTGTAGCTCCTGCCAAAGTAGGTGGGTTGAGCCTAAGCAGATCTCTAATGGGATCTCCTCTGTCTCTGAGCCCTATAACTGGCTCATCTAATCCATACTCATATGGTCCATGGTATACCTATTCTACCCTCATGGTCTCATCTCATCTCGAGAGTCTCAGAGGACTCCTACTCCATGCACGATAGGCTGACCCTACCTCATCGGTTGTGGTCCCAGGGATCTCTACGAAAGGCTCTGTGCTTGGCACCTCTCACGGATCGATGCAGGGCTCCAAATATGGGTCAGCACATGACTCAGCATGTGGCTTCTTACATGGCTCCTTTCGCGGATCAATGTGAGGCTCATCATGTGGCTCAGTAATAGCTATCACTAATCTCTCTAACATAGCCTGTAAGGTCTATAATATCTGTGGACCTATATCTAGCACTGGTTGTACCTGTGGTTCTAGTGGTGCTTATGGTACTGGTGGGTCTGCTATAACTACGGGTGCCCATCCCTCTACTGAGGTATCGCCGTGCACCTTGATGGACACTGTGTTGCATGATCGCGCTCATCGAACATGTTGGGGAGGCATCCTACAAAATAAGGTAGACACTAATTAATCAAAGTTGTGGAATAATAATGTGCCCAAATATACCGAGTGTTTAAACTTGGGTTCTGATACCAAATGTCATGCCTGTTGGTGATTGTTTTGATGCAATCATAACAATAAGTTAAAATTCACATATAATGAACTGAAACTATACTTGAAAGATAAGAAGGAATCATTTAAGATTCAATTAATCCCAAGTCTACAGTGGTACAGTTGGTCAAGTTTGGTTGGTCAATGTGAAGCTGTAATGTTCAAGGGGCCTTACGTAGTTTAGGGTTGTTTGTGGTTTACTGGACTAAACTTATGCAAAAGGTCATAGATATCAACAAGTATTTTGTTCATTTGCATACAAGTGTTACTGAGCTGCAAATTTTAGATGGTTTTCTTGAATTATTGCAGCTTTCTCCTTTATATATTTATGAAAACTGTCTACCTTTAACTTTGTTATGCATGCTTCTTCAAATTTGAGACAACTTCCTTTAGATTTCTATGTTTTCAGCTAAATATTTCAGATGGGTTGGGAAAAGTTTAGAAAGATCTAATCTACACCTCATTTATTCTACCGAAGGATCTAATTGTTCTGTTATGCACTATGTAAATACTACAGTAATTTGATCAAATCCACAATAAAAACCTTAAATGCAAGTTCTGAGCATTTTCACAAACATACATTTAAAATTGCAAGCTCTCAAAGAAAAATATTTCAAAACACAAAGAAGAGCAGGAGAACACTCAGAAGATAGATGCAGAACTCCAGATTCTATTGTATTAGAAACAAATAGTCATACATGATTTACAATGTAGGAATGACTCTTAGTTTCATTGATCAAACTACAAAGAACTTACAAGCTTTACAGATACAGTAAGGAAGCCAGACATTCCACGCACGGCTTACTGTAGACAACAGGCGACCTCCTCCAAACTAAACTATGTCCAGAAAGACTCTACAATTCTGGCAAAATACTAAAATCCCTGTGTAAAGTATTACAGTGTAGAGAGGCACAATATATAGACCTTTTGATTGTCCTCACTATAGCAAAAAAACCTAACTAAACCCCTGGTTCAAACCCCTGGTTATAGCAATAAATACAGGTGAACCAGTCCCTCAAAATATCTCTAAGCAGTGTCAAATCTGGGTGAAATATTGCCCCTTCTGAGAAGCTCTGGTAGCTCAGCAATAACTTATGTTTGTCTACTGTAGTAATGTTCTCAGCTGCTTCTTGGTCCTTCATTGGGTGGCCTTGACTTCGTCGCACTTCATCTTTACTTCTGGTTCCTAAGATCAGATTTTCTTCCTCCATGATGTCACTGTGATCAAGTTCCAGTTGCTTCCTCAACTGCAAGCCTGCAAGACAAGACAAGCAATAAGTATCAAATTTACCAAATGAACAGCAGGAAACTAAAATATCTATTTAAATCAAGGTGACTGTGCAAAAAATTGGGTATCAGGTCTAAAAAACTCTCAAAACGCATTCAAAATGTATAGAGACTACTCAAAAATCATCGGGTCAACTATCGCTGACCAAAAAGATGCCACGGGCGCCAAAAAATTGCTTTAAAATTCCTATCACCTTCCATTTCCCGCCCATCGGCATGAGAATCGCCGTCGGCACGTCCAAAAAAACTTGGGCCGATCATCGTTATTTGGCCGATGGCCTTACTCGTTTTATTTCCTCCTGATGACTATTCGTTTTCTTCCCATCTTTCCATATCGGCATGAGAATCGCCTATTGGCGAACTCCAAATTTCCTCTGCTGATCACTTTCATTACACCGATGCCTCTATATCGGTGAGATCATGCCGAGGACTTGGTATCGGCTTACCTTTATACCCCCATCGGGGTGATAATGCCCATCGGCAAAGGTCCTAAACCTTACTCCGACTACTGCTGTCTGGATGAAATGGTCCCAAAACCAAAGTCCTCCCTCAACGCTATCGGTGTGAGTGCACACTTCGGCATGAGATAAAGAACATACGCTAATCCACATTACTCGGCCGATGGGCGTTATCACATTCCATTGGCGTGACTCCCGTCCATCGGCGAGCCCGAAATTTTCTTCACCGATCACGTTGGTTATGCCGATACCTTATATCGGCGAGAGTGTTGCTGATGTCATTACCCTTCCTTTGCTTTTATTTGTTGTATATTTGATATACATGCCGGGGGGGGTGATACAACGATTTAATCGAATTCCAATTGCCTTTGAGTTCTGCCATGCATATTCCACTATGTATATCGCGACATACAAACGCGAAATATACAAACACTTAATCCAAATTAATAACCTTTTTGATTCCGGTGCTTGTATATTTCCATTGTTTCTCGCACTTGTATGTGAACAGTGCATTGTATGTTAACAGTGCCATGCATATTCCGCTTGTATATTCCGCTTGTATATGAAAACATACAAGCGCCGAATATACAACGAATTAACCTGTTTTGATAAGTCCGTCAGGTCCGCCAATGTATATGTGCATTGTATATTCCGCTTGTATGTGAAAACATACAAGCGCCGAATATACAATGATTTTTCATGTTTTAATAATCCTTTCGGGTCCGGCATTGTATATGTGCATTGTATCTCCCAAAATATACAAGCAAAAAGAAAATACAACTGGTCTTGTATATGAACCCGAATGCAAAAGTGACCAAGTATAAAAAAGACTTTGCACATACAAAGGACTTTGTATATGCCAAGCGATAGACAAACCTGAATGTACATTTTACTAAAAAGATCATAACTTGCAAAATATGGCAAATTTTAAGATGGTTCAAAAAGCAACCCTAGCTCATTTTTCACAAGGAATCCAACCATATCATGCAATGGTACTGAAAATGCATTTTTTAATATTTTTTAACAAAGTTTGTAAATTTGACTCTCTTTTCCCTTTACCACCAAGCAAAACAACACAAGTAGAAGGAAAAAGAGAAGCCACAGCAGGGGTCCTCATTTTGCTAAGGAGCAAAATGGGGCGTGTTGTGAACATCACAACAACTAGCCACCAAAGAAAACAATTAAATTCAAAGTGTCCAAGAAAACTAGATGAAATGAATTCATAACTTCCAACTATCCCTCCTGCAAATTACTATTCAGCTTGAGACTTAAAGTATTCAATAAGGGTACATGAATTTTCATTTTCAGTTTAATTGTGTGCACGTGATTAATTATCCTCATCTTGAAGATCGGTTGAACAAACCAGTGACTGACATTAGCCTACGTAGGTGAGGATATTCTCTCATAGCTGACCGGATAAAGCCTTGCTACCAGTGAGCGTCCATAGCCCTGGCAAGGTTATCATTAGAATTCTCCTAACTAGAGCCCCACTGCCAGCGAGCGTCTATAGCCCTGGTAGAGTTACATAGATGGCTTAATCTAGATTTTTAGTATAATCCGCTTTTTTTTTTTCTTTTTTTTTTTTTTTTTTAATTTTGAAAGATTTCACAAGATATAGAAATTTGTAACTTCATGATGCAAGGAGTGGACACTTGCTGAAATTAAGTTGAGAATTGTAATTGTATCCATTACGATTTGTTTTTGATAGTTTGTGGGTCACTAATGACCGTGGAAACATTATGTCTACAATACATAGCTATTGCTATACTTAACTGGATATACAGAACTGTTTATAACATGTGTACACAGGAGTCTCCACACAATTATTCGCAGCAACTCTATAACAGATACAGGGAATCTTTTGAAGGGTATATCGCTACGATGGTCAGTTATTTTCTAGAGCTCTGATGTTTTGTTTTTTACTAGCCTGTGATCTATGTTCCATCACTTTTGAAGGTAGTAATTGTGCTAGTTTTGTGGGTTTGTGTAGTTATACCTGTAGGGAAAATGATCATCTATTAGACCGGATTATAACAGTGATTTAATATAAATTGTGATTAGTCTGCTTTGTGGGCGCACTTTGAATATGATTAGTTTGAGATGCGGGCCTTGAACATCCTTAGTAAATTCCTTTTGATTAATCTCCTTTTATGTCCAAAATATCAATTATTTCACAACATGAAATGAATATTAATGGCTGCTAATATTCTAAAAAGTCTTCTTTGTTAACTCCAACTAAAACCATTTATTTCCACGTATAGCTAAAGAAGTGGGAAAATGTACCTCGTAGTTTTGTTTTCTTTTGAGTTACAATATTTATTCTTACACTTCAGAGATTAATGTCTGCTTTGGAGATGCCTACTAAAGCTATTCATCTCCTCAAATGGATGAAGAAGTGCGGGGAGTACGCGTTTTAAATTTTATTCTAACATTTTTGCGGTTGATTTTCCCAAAGTTTTTGCTCACCTCATTCCAGTTGATGCAATACATTAATCTTAACAAACATATTTTCACAGACACTGGATGCTTTAACTTTAGGAGTTGAGAAGTCTTGGAAGGTGCACCTCTTACATTAAATTTCTAGCATGCATCATATGTTACAGCTATCAAATCTCCTATGCAGATTAAAATATTTTCTAAATACTACTTATATCTGAATTGTGTGAGATCTTGGGCAGCACGTTATTACAGATCTTGTCTAGCTGAAATGAAGGTGCACACACTTGATGTAACTGTTGGCATAAAGAAAATGGCCAAGAACTTCCAAAATGCTGTATTTTTGTGAAGGTGTAGCAAAAGTCCACATGTTGGAAGGTTTTATTGTTTGTTTGACATTGAAGGTAATATAGACAGCACTTACACTATACTGCTAGGATTATTAACGGCAAGAATAAATACTGAACTGAATATTAAAAGAAATTTATTTATTGTTCAACAGATGAGCAATCACCATAAGCATAAACAAAGCACACTGTATTAATAATTCTCAAAATATGAATTTGATGTTCATTACACATTCATAGTTAAAACAGCGAACAAAATACTGTATGTATGAAGTTAATGTATAAATAGGCCCAAACTATATGACATAACAGCAATAATCAACAATGAATAATAGAACAAGAACATAACAGAAATAAACAGAGAAGAACAAGGCAAAAACAGAGTTAGATAACTCAGAAAATTATATTTATCTAGATTGCATTACATTCCATCCAAATGCTATGTCCAGCAGTTCTCTACAATCACATATATATAGTTATAGAGTCTTTGAAGCCTGGAAGCTTCTAACTTTCTAGATAACTCTAAAAACCCTGCAATATTATTTTCTAGAACAACTGGTAGCTTCTTCCTTTCTAGATAATTCGGAAACCTGGAATGTTCTTTTCTAGAACAACTTTATGGAAAACTCTAGATATATTTTATCTTTTCCTAGACAATCTTAATTATCCTTAACACCCCTCCTTAAGATTGGCTAGAATAATACAAAGATAATACAAAGGAGAGGGGAACATTATACTACTATCCCCCCTTCATGTTCACCTTCTATCATACCAAGAATTTCTCTTAATTTTAGGAATCTAGCTTCAGCCATACTCTTAATGAATATATCAGGTATTTGTTCTTCACTTGGACAAAACTAAAGATTGACAATGGATGCTTGAACAAGATCCTAAATGTAGTGAACATCAATCTCAATATGTTTTGTTTTATCATGGAAAATTGGATTGTTTGCAACCTGTATGGTACTCTGACTGTCACAATACATAGTGTTAACAGAACTTTGTAGAAAACTAAGCTCAAATAGAAGATGCCGAATCAAAATTGCTTCCTTGCCTACTTCTTTTGTTGCTCTATATTCTACTTCACATGAAGATAATGATGTAGTTGTTTGTTTTTTGCTACTCCATGTAATAGGGGCTGATCCAAGATGGAAAACATAACCACCAATAAATTTCCTATCATCTATATCATCACCCCAATTTGAGTTAGTAAATCCAACCAAAGAAATTGAAGACTTATAGCCATAGTACATACCAAAGTGTATGGTTCCATAGATGTATCGTAAAATACTCTTAGCAACCAACCAATGACTTTCTTTAGGTGCTTGCATAAATCTAGGTACTAGATTGACTGCAAAACAAATATCTAGTCTAGTATGAGTTAGATAAACCAAGCTACCAACAAGCTATCTATATAAAGTGGCATCTACACTCTTGTAAGTACTTTCTTTAGTAAGCTTGACTCTAGATTGAAATGGGGTAGATGTTGGCTTGCATTCAAGATGTTAAATTTTTCTAAAAGGTCCAAAGCATATTTTGATTGTGTGATGAACAATCCATCATATAATCTACAAACTTGTAATCCAAGAAAATAGTTTAGTTCACCCAAATCACTCATATGAATGCCCTTTTAAGATCTAATTTTAAATCATTGATTAGCTCAATATTCAGTCCAACAATGAGTAAATCATCTACATAAATTGCAACGAGAAGAATATCATCTTGAACTTTCTTCACATAAAGATTTGGATCTGACTTACATCTTTTAAATCTATGAAGCTGAAAATACCTGTCAATCTTCTCATTCCATTCTTGTGGCGCTTGTTTAAGACCATTACATGACCTCTTTAATCTACAAACAAGATGTAATGTCCCCATTTTTAGATTCTCTTGCAGATCAATCAGAGCGGGCTTTCTAGGTTGGTGACAGCATAATCAGAAGAATATTTCAATGTCACCAGGGTGTTCGGGTGATCTAGTGGAGATGTTTGACACTTTCTGGAGGGATTTCGGATAACTTGCCCATACTTACTATTTATAGTAATTGCTTGTATGTCGTTAATCTTTCTGGGTTTTTCTGGGTTTGTTCTCTTTGGTCCCTGGTGGTCACTGCTATTTTTAGTAAGTGACAGTTTGGCACTATTTGGGTGACTTGGCAGTCAGCTGTCGACTCTCATAGACATTGCACTGAGCTCGGAGATATCAAATGGTTTGTGGATCCAGTTGGCACCCTCTAATTTGGCTCAGTTTGCTTATGGTCGTTACTATTTTTAGTAAGTTCGGGATTGGCACCGGAACGAAATTTTGAGAGTGGGGTTGGATTCGTTTTGTCAAGACCTTTCCAACAAGCTATAGATCACTAGTTTCTGACATCATCTTGGCCTCCATTTTAAAGTCCGTAAATTAAACATTATTATTTAGTCTTGGACCTTGGTGCCTAGGCTGAACAACTTAATGTTGTTTTAAAAGAGGGGACTTTATGGGTGATGTTGAGGAAAGAATTAAAGAGAATTATAATATTTTAAAATATATTTTCCCTCTCATGTTTTATCCCATATGCAAGAGGATTTTAGACATTTCCAATTGAAAAAGTATAAAAGAAGGGAAAGAGCTCTCATTTGGATATGCTTGGATATTAATTTTTCTCTCTTGTTGAGATATTCCCATGAGGGTTTTGGAGCTTGGCTCCTTGGTTTGGTATTGTCTTGCTGAGATAAAAACCTTTGCAAGATAGGATTTGATCTTTGGCTTTGTGGACGAAACCCCACTTGGTCAATTTCTTGGAGGCTTCATCCAGAGGTCTCATTTGTGCATTCATGGAAAGTATTTTTGGTGGAGTTTGAGCTGATATAAAGAATCTTGGAGTTTTGAAGTGTAGGTTAGAAGACTAATTTATTGAGCAGGTTTGAAGTGTTTTGGAGCATTTTGTGATTCGTATTACTTATCACTGCTAGGCC
The DNA here is from genome assembly GCA_027924645.1 of Cunninghamia lanceolata. NCBI lineage: Eukaryota > Viridiplantae > Streptophyta > Pinopsida > Cupressales > Cupressaceae > Cunninghamia > Cunninghamia lanceolata. The sequence continues at coordinate 13,301,110 of BSBN01000112.1, read as the reverse complement.
GTACCATCCTAGTATTGGTTGTACCTGTTGCAGCAGTCATTTGGGGCTGATTTGTGGTCATTTCTCACTGATTTTAGAGTGACTGAAGTAGTATTATTCCTACAGACCGAACAGTAACAATAAGCCAACATTTCTGATTAATTTTGGTTGAGTTTGGGGCTGCAACTCCTTTCAGCAAGGCCGTACCATATGGTACCAGTCGTGGGCTGCATTTGGGACTTATTTACTCATCAAAATGGATGCCTAGGATTATGTTTTGAGCTACCACTCTTCGTGTAAGAAGATTGTTGCATTTTTAGAAGTTGTGAGCATATTTCTATGTCATGTATGGTTGGCCCTCCATCAGCATATGTATGAAGTTGCAAACGAACATATGGGTATGTACTTATAATTCATAGTTTGCTATAATACAATCTGGGTCTTCATCAGTTTGCTCATATCTAGTTTAGATTTTCTAGGTTTATGTTATATGCTCTTTATTCCATGTATTCCATCCAAATATCAAACATGCAATATATCCAATGAAACCCTAAACTCAGAACAATCAGAAAAATAAAATTTTGGCATCAAAATATATACACAACAAGGGTGTATACTACAATGGTATCAGAGCTAAAAATCTTGCCATCCTGTGTGGTTGGGTTCAGACATGCAAATAAGAATATGAGATGCAGATGAAAATATGAAAATTGCAGCTTAGCTTTGTATGTGAGTGATCAGCACTTGCATGAGTGTTCAAGTTGGGCAGTTGATAGGTTTTGAATAGGGAATGTGAGATCATGGCATCTCTCGTGAAGGGTGGTCTTTATGAAAGACTTTTTGATGTAGGTTTGAAGCTTAAATCATTGCACTGGTCAGATAAAATCTTCTCAGCACTATGGACGAAGCTGAGGATTGTTTATCTAAAGTCCCTCAGTCATCTTCTCATATAATACAGTTGGCTTATGTCTGTTTAAAGACTTTGTTGTGTGAACTGGAACTGCTGAAACATCCATATAAGGATGTAAGGTTGGCGGTTATCACATGCATCAGTGAAGTAATAAGAATTTCAGCTCCTGAAACACCCTATAAAGATGACTTAACGAAGGAGATTTTATAGCTGATTATTGAAAGTTTTCATGGTTTAGGTGATACTAGAAGCTTATCTTTCAAAAAGATTGCTAATATGTTAGTAATGATGGCTCGGAACGGGTCATGGATCTTTTTGATTGATCTCAAGTGTAATGATTTACTTCTTGAAATGTTCCATTGTTTCTTTGACAAAATCAGAAAATATCATGCGGATGATGTTAAAACAGCAATGCTAACTATCTTGTCTATGATTTTAGATGAAGATGTTGATATCTCCAAGTTGTTATTATCTAACTTGCTAAGTATTTAGAGAAAAGAACAACATGCTTCACCTGTAGCACATTGGTTGAGTAGAAAATTGAGAAAATTAGAGATCTCTTGACAAAAGAAGAATGTATTGCTTGTGGTTTACAGGATACAAGAATGAGCAAGAACCAAACGAGAAGACAAGGCCTATGCTTCTCTTGCAAAAAAATTCAGGAGCCTAACCACCAATGCACAGATAAAAGGGACTCACAAATTGATGTTGGTTTGGCAAATGAAGTTACTTTCAGCACTCAAGAGGTTGTTATCAGCCTTGAAAAAATTGCAGAAGATACTTCTAACATTGGCACACAAAATATGAGTGTCAAACACGAAGAAAACTAGGAGGATACCAGCCATAACAGTTCTAATTTTTGTGATAGCAGTTTGATCTCTTTGCATCAGCATGAGGATACTACTATTACACATGATGATGATGGTTGTGTGGAGTCACCCAATGCAGACACTCCCGTTTTGGGTGATATTGATGCAATAGGTGTTGTGGATTCATGCCACAACAAGTTTGATTTGGTATATCAGACCTTGGAAGATGGGAGTAGAACAGAGGAGTTGCCTTATAGAGATGATTCTGAGGATTGTTTGACGGATATGCATGCATCTACTTTGATAGAGGAGGTGAGCATTGATATTGGCGATTCAGCAGCCTCTAGCATGTCAGTTGAGCCATCCCAGGAGATTCATAACAACAGTACACTTGTCGATGGTGTGTGTGAAATTGATAGCACACATGAGGATGCTTACCAATCAGTGAGTGATGATGATTCAACCTCTTTCCATAGTGTAGAATACAAATCAGAAAATTTGTATGGAGACAAATTGTCAGAGGGGTCTACTCATTTGGCAGGGCAATTGAAGGTGAGTGAAGGCATGGTTGCTTCAGCCTTAGAACACTTTGATGTTGCACAGCAGTTGATGACACACTGTTGTTGGACTCTAGGTATATATGAGCACCTTGATAGTGGACTTTCCCTTGCTGAGTTTCAAGCACTTAGAGATGCAGTTGGGATCATGAAGAATAATTACCTACAGTTGTTATCTGATAGAGATCATCTTCTCAGGTCGACAGTATTTATCATGATGCTCTAAGGGGAAAGGAAGAGGAGATTGATGAGCTCACATATGAGCTCGAGGTCACCACAGACTCTTTGAAGAGTACTCAATCAGCCCTTCAAGAGTCAAAGCTACTGATAGATGAGCTTACCATGGAGTTGAGCTTGGCACAGTCTTTACCATCTATAGATACAGTTCAGGTTTCTATGGCAACAATGGGTGAGGAGCATATATCCACGGATTATGGTTGTGAGAAGATTGAGGATGTGGTTACATCCATTGTAGATACAGGTGCAGTTGATATAGATGGGATAGATGCTTTAGTTGAGAGTATCAGGGAACCAGATGTTGCATCAGGGGTCTTTGAGGGTAGTCCCATTTCAGGTGATGTAGAGCAGATGATTGATAGCTCTTGTGAAGAGTTGATGGATTTCCCCGAGAGTTGTGTGACCAATCACCACACTAAATCTTTTTCACGGGAGACATGCAGGGCATCTTTCAGTGGGGAGATCGATTCTCATGTGGATTTGTTTCCCTCTCTTGGAAGCAAATCAGAGATGGCATCCTATGCAGTTGATAGTGATCAACGGCTTACTAGACCACAGGGTTGGAGAGACCAGCTGAAGGTTATAGGAGAGAAGGTTGATTCAACCTTATCCTGTTTAGATTGCACTCATAAAAATGTTGAGAACCTTCTTTGGACAGCAAAGTTAGATGAGAGATGGTATGGGGTCTCGACTGGTACTCACATTCATGATTTGCAATTCATCAAGAGTGCTTTGGAGAAGGTAAAATCAAAATATCTCCAATTATTTCATGATAGGGAGTATGCTATTGGGTACGCAGAGAGGATTGCTAGAGTATCCACCGAATTAGCTATTCAGGATCAGAGACATGAGCCATCTTCTGATTCGTGTGATGTGAGTGATGAGGAGTGTGCTCCTCGTGACTATGATAGTCAACCATTGACATAGGCTAGTGCTTTTTATCGTGACTACATAGTGAGGAGTGCTCATCATTTCTCTTTTAGCCCACGCACAGATGATTTGATGATGCGTAAGTATGGATTGGCTCAGGATTTATACCATCCATTGTGGGATGAAGGGTTTCCATCTACAAGAGATGGAACTAGAGGTTTCAGGTGGCTGACTCAGATACATTCAAAGGATCACTTGCAGGGTCAGAGATCGGAGTTCCATCATGGTGATATGCATCAGACAAAGTTTGTAACTTCTTGGTCTCCTAAATTTCCATTGGAGACATGGCTTTTGAGAGGTTGTAGTGTCAGTAATCATGTTTAGTCTTTACAGCGGTGATGGAGGAGAGTTTATTCATTCCCTCGTTCTGAGAGGAGCAGTTTCATATCTTCTAGCACCAATGTTGTGTAGTCAGTACATCCATAGGAGTTTTGCAGAGGATAGAGGGGAATGTTGTGGTTCAGACACTTCAAGGGTTAATTTCCTCTTCATGATTGATGGATGTGAGGTTCTAATGTGTTGGGATCTAGGTGGTGATAGGTTTGGCATGATAGTTTAGTTGGATTCCGAGGTGTTGCTTCACCACTCTTTGCATGGTGAAGGTTTTATCAGAGTAGTGCAGCGTCGACATGGTGGTTCTATGCTGAGAATAACTTGGGACCCTGGGATCATTTTTGGTTTTAATTAGGTTCAGTCTGTTGCTTGGAGATTGTATTGGCATTGCTTAAGGACAAGCAATCTTTGGGAAGGGCAGACTATAATGTCCCCATTTTTAGATTCTCTTGCAGATCAGTCAGAGCGGGCTTTCTGGGTTGGTGACAGCATAATTAGAGGAATATTTTGATGTCACTAGGGTGTTCAGGTGATCCAGTGGAGATGTTTGACACTTTCTAGAGGGATTTCGGACAACTTGTCCATACTTACTATTTATAGTAAGTGCTTGCATGTCTTTAATCTTTCTAGGTTTTTCTGGGTTTGTTCTCTTTGGTCCCTGGTGGTCACTACTATTTTTAGTAAGTGGTGGTTTGGCGCTGTTTGGGTGACTTGGCAGTCAGCTATCAGCTCTCATAGACATTGCACTGAGCTTAGAGTTATCAAATGGTTTGTGGATCCACTTGGCACCCTCTGAGTTGGCTCAGTTTGCTTATGGTCGTTACTATTTTTAGTAAGTTCGGGATTGGCACTAGAACGAAATTTTGAGAGTGGGTTTGGATTCATTTTGTCAAGACCTTTCCAACAAGCTATGGATCACTGGTTTTTGACATCATCTTGGCCTCCATTTTAAAGTCCATAAATTAAACATTATTATTTAGTCTTGGACCTTGGTGCCTAGGCTCAACAACTTAATGTTGTTTTAAAAGAGGGGACTTTCTGGGTGATGTTGAAGAAAGAATTAAAGAGAATTATAATATTTTAAAATGTATTTTCCCTCTCATGTTTTATCCTATAAGCAAGAGGATTTTAGACATTCCCAATTGAAAAAGTATAAAAGAAGGGAAAGAGCTCTCATTTGGATATGCTTGGATATTGATTTTTCTCTCTTGTTGAGATATTCTCGTAAGAGTTTTGGAGGTTGGCTCCTTGGTTTGGTATTGTCTTACTGAGACGAAAACCTCTGCAAGATAGGATTTGATCTTTGGCTTTGTGGACGAAACCCCACTTGGTCAATTTCTTGGAGGCTTCATCCAGAGGTCTCATTTGTGCATTCATGGAAGGTATTTTTGGTGGAGTTTGAGCTGATATAAAGAATCTTGGAGTTTTGAAGTGCAAGTTAGAAGAATGATTTATTGAGCAGGTTTGAAGTGTTTTGGAGCATTTTGTGATTGGTATTACTTATCACTGCTGGGCCGTACCATCCTAGTACTGGCTGTACCTGTTGCAGCAGTCATTTGGGGCTGATTTGTGGTCATTTCTCACTGATTTTGGAGTGACTGAAGTAGTATTATTCCTGCAGACCGAACAGCAGCAATAAGGCAGTGTTTCTGATTAATTTTGGTTGAGTTTGGGGATGCCACTCCTTTCAACAAGGCCGTACCATATGGTACCAGTCGTGGGCTGCATTTGGGACTTATTTACTCATCAAAATGGTTGCCTAGGATTATGTTTTGAGCTGCCACTCTTCGTGTAAGAAGATTGTTGCATTTTTAGAAGTTGTGAGCATATTTCTATGTCATGTATGGCTGGCCCTCCGTCAGCATATGTATGAAGTTACAAACGAACATATGGGTATGTACTTATAATTCATAGTTTGCTATAATACAATCTGGGTCTTCATCAGTTTGCTCATATCTAGTTTAGATTTTCTGGGTTTATGTTATATGCTCTTTATTCCATGTATTCCATGCAAATATCAAACATGCAATATATCCAATGAAACCCTAAACTCAGAACAATCAAAAAAACAAAAATTTGGCATCAAAATATATACACAATAGGGGTGTATACTACACAAGATTAGGATGTTGCTGATCTACAAAACCAAGTGGTTAATCAATATATATTTCTTCATATAAATCTCCATTTAAGAAAGCATTTTTAACATCCATTTGATGGATATGCCAGCCAAGACTTGCAGCCAAAGAAAGAATAATTCTCACTGTATTCATTTTAATGATAGGAGAAAATGTTTCTTCATAATCAACACCCTCTTTTTCATTGAACCCCTTAGCAACCAATTTAGTCTTGAATTTTTCTATAGTACCATCTGATTTAAATTTTGTTTTGTAAACCCATTTGCAACTAATAACATTCTTACCTTTGGTGCGAGGCACAAGTTCCCAAGTTTTATTCTCTAACAATGCATCATATTCCTCTTTCATGGCTTGCTCCTATTGTTTCTTCCCTCTAGGTTGCTCATATTAGATTGGGTCATTTACTTGTAATACTTTGGTCATGAGAGCACTACCATTCCTTCCTTGGATTTTTAAGCCTTGCCTATATATTTCTTCAACACTCCTTGTCTTTTGTCTAGCTGAAAAGTCATCTTCTTCATCATCACTACCTGTAGAAAATGGCTTATTACAAGCATTAATTGTTTCATTTTAAATACTATTAGTAGGGCACACCTCATCCTCATCAATGTAGTCTCCATTTCTTTCTAAAATGTCAGAAAAATGAGAAGCATGTGTTGTAGAGTGAGATGAAGTGGTTGTAAGTTGCGAATGCTCATCAAACTTTAGGTCTCTACTAACAAACACCTTTTTTGTTATCAAATCATATAACCTGTAAGCCTTTGATTCTTCGCTATAACTCATAACCAAACACTTATGACTCTTTGGTTCTAACTTTTCCCTCTTTTCATCAGGAATGTGTGCCCAAGCAATACACCCAAATACTTTAAAATACCCAATATGGGTCTTTCTACCACTCCATACTTCTTCAAGGGTGATATTTGTGAGGGATTTAGAAGGAATTCTATTCACAATATATCTAGCACACAAAATAGCCAAACCCCTAAATTTATTATGCAAACTTTTAAAATGCAACGTACAATGAGCCATTTCTAAAAGAGTTCTATACATTCATTCAGCCACCCCATTTTGTTGAGGACTATAAGGAACTATTCTTTGCACCTTAATACCATAATTTTTAAAAAATGACTCAAATGCATAATTGCAATATTCACCCCCATTATCCATCCTTAAGCATTTAATTCTTTTTCTACTTTGATTTTCAACTAATGCCTTAAAATTTTGAAAAACTTCAAATACTTCATTTTTCCTTTCAAGAAAATAAACCCATACTCTCCTACTATAATCATCAATAAAAGTGAGAAGGTACCTGCCTCCTAAAAGTGAAGGATAGTCTGGCTCACATAAATCAATATGAATGAGTTGTAGTGGATGATTAGCTCTCGATGATGTTTCCCTAACATACATCTTTGATAAACACCTTCAGAAGCTAAAATTTTTGTTAATCCTCTAACCATTCTAACCATGTCTTGTAATTTTCTATAATTTATATGTCCAAGTCTAGCATGCCAAAGTTTTTACATATAATCAGTCTGAGCAATAAAAGCATGAGAGATTGTGTATTCATCATCAACAAACCCCACAAATTTAAATAGACTTTCTTCATGATCAACTTTACCAATAGCAATTATATTGTTTGGGTCTTTTCTATCTCTAACAATAACTTGATCAGCAGTGACAACAAAATCATATCTAGCTTGAGAAATTTTATATACTAAAATAAGATTCACCTCTTATCCTTCAACCAGTAAAACATTTTTCAAAGACCCATTTGTTACATTAACAGTCCCTATTCCTAAAACTGGAAGTTTCATTTTATTGCCAATAGTAATTTCCTGATCTGAATTCTTCCCTTCATAAAAATCAACAAACAAAGATCTATCTGCAGTCATGTGAGATGATGCACTTAAATCTAAAATCCATTCTTTATTAGAATCTGAAGCAATGTAACCCCCCTTAACACTAGATTTACTTTCAGGTCTAGCAATTACCTCCTCATTTGATTTCTCTTTCTTTTTTTCGGAGATGGCTATGAAGCTATGTCTATCCTTCTTTCTATCCTTGAACCTTTCTTATTTGGGCTTGTATTTCTACCTTTCATTGTCCCTATTCTTCAAACAAAATTTCTCCATGTGATTCCCACCTTCACAATACCTACAAATAATGGGTTTTCTTCCAACTTGCTTTTCTACACCATCATTATTTCAAAATTTATAATTTCCTTTCTAATTCTTCTTTCCATCATATCTAGAAAATTTACTCTTACCTGCATATGCATGATTTTTCTTAATATATCATTCTTTAATAAGCTAAACTTCTTCATCTAAAACATACTTACAAAATTGATCAAAAGTTTGCTGGGGGTATTAGGATTCCTTGATTCCTTAAATACATTGTATGGTTGGGGAAGCTTACTTTCAACCATTGCAATCAATTGAAAATCTTTTTTTGCATAGTCAACACCTATTTTCTTCATCTGGGTATTTAAAAAGGTAACTTCATTGAAATAATTAGTCATTTTTTCAAAATTAGATGGATCTAAGTTCACCAATTTTTCTTCTATACTAAACATGCTAGCAATATCTTCATCTTTATAATTTTTTTCTAAATTCTCCCACAGCTCTATTGGATTATCAATATCAACAAATCTTCTATTGAGATCGGGGCTTAAAGCTTTAGCAATAATACCTCTAGCTTGGTCCAACTTGCATTTCTAGAACTTTTCTTTTTCATTTTGGGGTTCTCCAATTTTCTTATTCACTATCCTCCATAGAGCCTTTTCTCTCAAAGCATTCGTGACTGCAATCTTTCAATCCACAAAACCAATTCCATCAAATATTGGCAAAACTTCATTTGTAGAGCCCATGTTAGCCAAAAAAATAGTCTTCAAACAAATATTACTCTAGCAATATAACAGCCCTGCAAACAAATATCACTTCAACAATATATCATCCCTACAAACAAATCACTCAAGCAATATATTTCTAATTGAACTTGGCTCTAATACCATGTAAAAATAGGCCCAAACTATATGACATAACATCAATAATCAACAAGGAATAACAGAGGAAGAACATAACAGAAATAAACAAATAAGAACAAGGAAAAAATAGAATTAGATAAATTAGAAAATTATATTTATCTAGTTCGTACTACATTCCATCCAAATGCTATGTCCAACAGCTCTCTACAATCACATATATATAGTTATAGTCTTTGAAGCCTGAAAGCTTCTAACTTTCTAGATAACTCTAAAAACCATGGAACGTTCTTTCCTAGAATAGATGGTAGCTTCTTCCTTTCTAGATAATTTGAAAACCTGGAATGTTGTTTTCTAGAACAACTTTATGGAAAAATCTAGATATATTTTGTTTTTTCCTAGACAATATTAATTATCCTTAACAGTTAAAAGTAGTTCTAAATCTAAATATAAAACTCTTAACTATATTACATATAAATGCAAATGTGCATTATTAAAACTAAAAAAATAGTCCTAAAATAAAAACTATAACATGCGGTGGCACTGATTCATGCACTGCAGTAAAAGCAGTTTTGAAAATAAAAACAATCTAATTAAAATTAAAAAACTATCTTCATGCAAATGTGGTCAAAGATAAAAATCTCATGCAACTATTGTTTGTTGTGCATGCACACTTCGTTAATCTCCCCTTGGATGATCAATAGGGATGATGCCCAACCGATCTCTCAAATTGACAAAAGTAGCCGCGGGAAGAGCTTTATTAAAGGTATCAGCATTTTGTTTAGTTGTAGGACAGAACTGCAATTCAACTCATCCATCTTGTACCAAATCATGGATAAAATGATGCTAGATCTCTAGGTTTCGATCAAGCATGAAACACTGGATTTTTGGTCATTGTAATGGTGCTACTATTATCACAAAAGAGAGTAGTTGGATGTTCTTATATGAAGTGTAGATCCTCCAATATCTCTCTAATCCAAATTGCTTAACAACCCGCTTCTGCTAAAGAAAGAGCCATGGTTGCATGCTTCATAGTACTCCAAGATACAACTCTAGAACCAAATGAGAAAACATAACCAGATGTTGATTTTCTATCATCCAGTAAACTAGCCCAATTAAAATTTGTGTAACAAACTAATTCAAACTTTTCATTATAAGAATAATGGATGCCAACATTGTAAGTTCCAATCGCATGCCTTAATATTCTCTTTGCAGCATGCCAATGAAACTCATGTGGATCCTGCATGAATCAAGAGATGAAGCTCATAGCATACATAATATCAGGTCTAGTTGTAGTGAGGTACATGAGGCTCTCAACCAAACTTCTGTATAAAGTGGCATCTAATTTGGAACTTGCATCTTCCTTGGTTAATTTTTTACCAAGGGCTAAAGGAGTTGCAACTGATGTGCATGAAACCATTCTAAAGTTTTTCAATAAAGGAGAAACATACTTGGTTTGAGAAATAAAGATACCTTCTAGTTGTTGTTGTACTTCCACATAAAGAAAATAATGCATGAGTCCCAAATCTGACATTTCAAATTTCTATTTCATTTCTAATTGAAATTCCTCCAAAAGACTTTTGTTGTTACCTTTATAAATAAGATCATTAAAATAAAGGAAAATAATAAGAATAAGAATATCATTACCAACATGTTTGACATACAAGGTTGGCTATGAGGGGCTTCTGTTGAATCCCTTCTTCATGAAATAACTATCAATCCTTGCATACCAAGCACGAGGGGCTTTCTCCAACCCATAAAGAGCTTTCTTCAACTTGTAAACCAACTATTCTTGCCTTGAAGTTCATAGCACATAGGTTGTTCCGCATAGACTTCCTCATCTATATAACCATTAGGGAAGGTTGATTTTACATCCATTTGATATACAGACCACTTATTTTGTGTAGCAATTGACAATATAATTTGTAATTGGAGCAAAGGTTTTTGAATAATCTACTCCAAGTGTTTTTGCAAATCCCTTGGCAACTAATCTTGTCTTGTGTCATTTAACAGAACCATGTCAACATGATATTTTGCCTTATAAATCCATTTGACACCAATCACATGTTTATTTCTTGGAAGTTGCACTAATTCCCATGTATTATTTTTATCTATTGCTTTCATCTTTTTATCCATAGCATCAATCCATGCTTTCTCTTTTACTGCTTCTTCATACACAGAGGGTTTAACTTGAATTTGACTAAGCAAAGAAAAATTAATAAATGAATTTATATTTGTAGTCCTCTAATAAATTTTATATAAAATTTGTACCTGTTTTGAAGAGCTTGGACTTGATGCTGGATTAGAACTATCACCTAAATTAGAGCTATTAGTAGAACTTGGTGAAATTGAGCATGGAGAACTCAAACTTGAGCTACTATTGGAGTTTGAACTTCCACTTGAGCTTGTGGGGGAGAGGAGGAACACTGTCATCTTCTATGTTCATAATTATAGGTGTTAATTGTTGTACACCCTTTTGTCATTGGCATACTCACCCTTCATCAAAAACCACATCCCGACTCACAATCCATTGCTTTGTCTCAGGATTATAAAATCTATAACCTTTAGTCGCATCAGAATATCCCACAAAGATACAAAGTTTGGATTTTACATCTAACTTCTTCCACTTTTTAACTGGAATATGAACATATGCTAGATAGTCAAATACATAGAGATGAGCCACAAAAGTCTTGTGACCAGTCCAAACTTCCTTTGGAGTGATGTGTTGAACTACTTTGTGGGGATTCAATTCAAGATGTATACTATTTTTGGCACTGCTTCTCCCCAATAACAATTAAGTTGGTTTTTTTGACTTCAACATACTTCATGCCATTTCCATAATGGTATGGTTCTTTCTTTCTAGAGTACCATTTTGTTGGGACATATAAGTTGTAGTAAGCTATCTCTTGATGCCATAATTATTAGAAAAATCAGAAAACTATTTGGAAGTGAATTCTCCCCATCTATCTGTTCTGAGTATTTTGAGATAATACCAACTTTGGTTCCCAACCATATCCATAAATTTCTTGAAACATTCAAAGGCTTCATATTTCTTCTTAAGAAAATAGATCCATGTGTGGCGAGAAAAATCATCAATAAAAGTAAAAAAAAAAAAAGATTCTTATGCAAAGATGACTCTTGCATATCACCACAAATTTTAGCATGCACAAGCTCAAGAGGAGCTTTTGACCCCCATGATTTGTTCAGTAGAAAACTATTTCAATGTTGCTTGCCAAGTGCACACCCTGAATAAACTTCTTTTTCCTGAATTGCTAGAAGTCCTCTCACAATATTGTTTTTGTGAAGCAAAATCAAAACTTGAAAACTCAAATGTCCATAACACTTATTCTATAACCATGAATCATCTATGGTTGCTTTGAGGGTATGCACATTAGAAGAAAGCAATGTGATCTAGGAAATAACGTATTCTCTATCATAGGAGCCTTTGCTACAAAATGATAATTAGCTGATTTGTCAAATATTTTGCAGTAGTTATCTTCAAACACAACTTTGTATTTTTTTCTACAAGCTTCTCAATACTTAAAAGATTATGTTGTAACTTTGGCACATGCAAAGTATCATGAATATAGGTAGTTTCTCCTTGCTTAGTTTTTACAACAAGGGTACCTTTTCCTATCACATCAACCTCTTTACCATCACCAAATTTTACTTGACTACTTGTAGATTCATCTAATTTGACAAAGAGATCATATTTACCTATCATATGATTTGATGAGCCACTATCTAGGAACCACACATCCTTTTTATGCTCCTTTTCCAAGTCTCTTGTGAAGAAAGTGGAGTATTTTACATCTTCAAATGACTCTTCATTATAGTTGGTTCTTGACTTATTCAAGTCAAATTTCTTCTTTCTACACTCAAATTCATATTGTCCATATTGTTCACAATATCTACACTAGATGCTTCTTCAATCCATAGAACTTGTTCCTCTTCCTCTTCCTCTTCCTCTTCCTCTACCACATTCTCTACTATTAGAAGGTTCCCTTTGACACTTATTTGATGGAGAAAATGAGGTGTATATTATTCAACTCTTACTTTAGACTAGAAAGCTTTACCAAACTCTTCATAGAACATTGCATACATTCCTCATGAGACTGTAAAGAACCAAGCAACTCTGCTACTTTGAAAGTGATTAGATCTTTGCTTTCTTCAATGGCTATCACCACTAGATCAAATTTTAGAAGAAGAGATCTCAAGATCGTCTTTACAATTTATTGTTCTATTATTGCTTCTTCTTGAGTCTTAAGCTGATTTGCAACACCTTGAGTCCTAATAATAAAATCTTGAATGGACTCAACTTATTTCATCCTTAAATTTTCAAAATCTCTTCTAAAAGTTTGGAGTCTTACTAATCTCACTTTGTCAGATCCTTGGTATACAATTTGCAATGCCTACCATGCATCCTTTGATTTTGCTATACTAGCTATACAGGGAAAGATTGAAATATCTAATGCAGATTGAATGGTGAAGAGAGCTTGATTATCCTTCTTTCTATCTTCTTTTAATGAGAAATGCAATAGAAATTCAAGTTATTTTGTGACTATGTTACTAGGAATGAGAAATGCAACAAAAGCAACAACATGATGGAAAACAGGGTTGGATGAGGTTGTACATATGAAATGGTTTTCTATATGCATTCATATGTTTTACAATTTTCTAACTTTTAACAATTATATATATTAAATATAGTATGAACACATAAAAGGATAAATTATTGTTGAGTGCAAAAACTCTACACCAAAAGGAATGAGACTTGGTTAAGGAAAAAATCAACAACATAATGTACAACACCAAATTTGAGCCCAGACGAATTTGACATAAAGTATACCCCTCAATCCTTGACTCTTAAGCTAAAGAAGGGATGAGTGTTAGTGATTTTATTACATCTCTTTGTGGACACGCAATATCAAACCCAAAGAAAATACACAAAAGTAAATAGAAACCTTTGTAACAACATTATGCTTTGTAGTCTGAGTCTGTACTTTGTTGGATAGAGACAAAAAACAAAAATAGGTGCACAATAGAGAATTGCTACAATAGAAAATAATTATCTATTGTTTTTCCTCGTTGCATCAAATTATTACACATCAGCTCAAGATATAGAGGTTCTAAAATTATAATGAATCTTTTAGAATTTATCATACAAATAACATGCAAAGTACAAAACTCTAACTCTAATAATAATTGACATGCAAAACTATTTTATTCTCCTTCTAGAAACAAAGCTACTACTTCTATTTTTATGTTGGAATAAATTATTATTTTATTTCAACACCCCCCCTTAATTTCTACCGCTAACTACTTCAGTATTCACAATCCCTAAATTCTATCTTAGATGCTCAAAATTCTCCTTACTAATGCCTTAGTAAATATATCTACTAATTGTTCTTCAGATCTACAAAACTACAAATGAATTTTTCCATTGTTCACTAACTCTCTGATGAAATGATATCTTATATCAATGTGCTTGCTCCTCTTATGAAAAACATGATTTTTTGACAATGCAATTGTTTATTTGTTGTCACAAAAAATAAGTGTTATCTCTTCTTGTGTTCGTAATATTTTTATCAATACTCTCCTCATCCAAATTGCTTGACATGTTGCTGATGTGGCTACTACATACTCTCCTTCAGCTGATGAAAGTGTCACTATGGGTTGTTTCTTTAATGCCCATGTGACCACACGTATTCCAAAATAAAAAAGCATATCTAGAAGTACTCTTCCTATCATCAATACTACCTACAAAATCATTGCCAGTAAAACCAATCAAACCAAAATCATTAGTTGTGGAATATAAAATTCCATATCCTATTGTTCTTGCGACATATCTCAATATTATTTTTCCAACTTGCCAATGTGATTCTTTAGGTGACTCCATGAATCTTGAGATTAGGATAACTCCATACATTATATCTGGTCTTGCTACTATAAGATACATCAAACTTCCAATTAATCTTTTGAATGATGTAGAATCAACATTAGGTCCTTTATCTTATTTGCTAATTTTAGTCCCTGTAGCAACTAGTGTAGGTGTTGAATTACAATTCAACATCTTAGACCTCCTTAACACATCCTTTGTATAATTAGTTTGACAAATTAAAATTCTCTTGTCTGATTGAACATTCATTAATCCCAAATATGTCATCTCAAATTCTTTCTTCATTTTTTATTTAAATGTGTCTATAGACAAATTTCCAGTGAAAATCAAATCATCAACATATAAACACACAATCAAGATCTAACCTTCTTTGTTTATTTTTGTGTACAATGTTGGCTTAATACTACTTCTACTAAATCCATTGTTTGTCATGTATGAATTAATCCTACTATACCATGCTCTTGGTGCTTGTTTGAGACCATAGAGAGCCTTCTTCAATCTATAGGCTTTGTCTTCATGTCCATGTGCTTTATAACCTGGTGGTTGTTTCACATATACTTCTTCTAGAAAACTATTCAAGAAAGTTGATTTGACATCCATTTGAAAAACCTTCCAATTATTTGGTGTAACTATTGCTAAAACCATTCTAATATTATCAAGTCTAGCAACTAGAGAAAATGTTTCATTATAATCAATTCCATGTTGTTGTGTAAAACCTTTTTCTACTAACCTTGCCTTGTGCTTTTTAATTTTACCTTCTACATTAAATTTAGTCTTATAAACACATTTGAATCCTATGCAATTAGCTTGCATGTTTGATTTCTCTGAATAGAATCCATCTCTTCATTCGTAGATTTTATCCAATGTTGCTCCTCAGTTGCTTCTTCAAAATACATAGGATCATGTCAGAAAAAAGAAAAATTTGAACACAAATCTATGTTTTCTTCTCCTTAATCATAAACCTTTTTCAAAATTCTCATTTTCTTACCTTTATACTTTGACCTTAGTTAGACAAGTGTAGGATTTCATTCATCACTTACTTGTCAATTAAAGTAGAATGACTTGATGATTCACCTTGTACAAAATTCCTTGGTATTCTTATTGGAGTGCTTATTGCTTCTTGAGATTTAGATTGATCACCATGCATATTTTGTTCTTCAAGTTCTTCTTCATTTTGGGGTATTTGTGCTCCAATTGTAATTGTTATATCAATGCTTCCATCCCATGCTTCTTCTTCCTTAAATTCTACATCTCTGCTAATAATCACCTTTTTTGTAATGCAATTATACAATTTACAATAATTTGATTCTTTGCTATACCCAATAAAAATGCATTTATCACATCTATCTCAACTTTTTTTCTCATTTTTGAAGGAACAATAGAATATACAATACAACCTAAAATTCTGAAATGATACAGTATGTTTCTTACCACTCCAAGCTTTGTGTGGAATTCGGTCCTTGACACTCTTTGTTGGGCTTCTATTTAGAATATATATACTACACATGCTACTGCTTCTGCCCAATATTCATTTGGCATATGTGTGGCCTTCAATGTGCTTCTAGCTATCTCTATGATTGATCTATTCTTTCTTTCTAGTACATCATTCTATTGTGGTGTATACCTTGTAGTAAATTGCCTTTTAATGCCATGATATCTGAAAAATCTAGAAATTCATTAGACATATATTCAACTCCTCTATTCTGATCTATGTACCTTGATATAATGGCCACTTTTCTTTTCAACCATAGCTTTGAATTCTTTGAATTTTCTAGAGGTTTCAGATTTCTCCATGAGAAAATATATCCATGTCTTCCTGCTAAAATCATCAATGAATGTTAGAAAATAAGTACTATCTCCAAATGATGGAGTTTGCATTGGTCTACATAAATAACTATGAACTAGCTCAATAATGCCCTTGCTCTATATGAGACTCCTATTGGAAAAATTTCTCTATATTGTTTTGCTAGAATGCAACTCTCAGGTGAACTAGCTGGCTACTCTATTGGTGGCAATCCTTTCACCATATGTTTCTTCTGTAATAAACTCAAACCTCCAAAATGTAAATGTCCATACCTCAAATGTCATAGCCATGATTGATCTAGATATATAGTTTGGAAATTGACTTCATCTTCTCCTTGGATACACTGAATTCGAAGGGGGGACATCTGATTCTTGGTCATCTCAACTCTTGCAATCAACCTATCATTTGGAAATCTATTTAGTATAGTTCAAATATCATCCTTACAAGATACAATGTAACCTTTATGTTCTAATTGTCAAACACTCATAAGATTATGTTTTAATCTAGGTACAAAATAAACATCATGAATAAATCTTCTTTCACCATTTATGTCAAAATATTTAATAATTCTTTACCCATTATAGCCACTTTATTATCATTTCCCAATTTCACTTCTGACTTTACTGAATCATCAAGACTAGCAAAAAAATCTTTATTCCTTGTCATATGGTTATTATATCCACTATCTAAAAATAAAATATCCTAGCACTTTCTTGAGCAACATGACATGTGATGAATAAACTTCCAAAATTAGATTCATTTGTGTAATTAACATTCTATTTGTCAACATCTCCTTGTTTCTTTCTACATTCATTTGCATAATGTCCATATTTTTTGCAATAATAACACTAAATGTTAGATTTATAAAACCTCTATGAATGTTTCTAGAAGTGATTAATTCCACGTCCTCTATTGTTGTAGTTTTGGTTATTAATTTCACCTTGATCTAGATTGCTCCTTCCACCTCTACCTCTACCTCTTCCTCTAAAGTTTTACCTTCCTGTTCTAGTTGATACCTAAGACTTGAAAGCATTCTCAAAATAAGTATTGTTATTTCTAGTCATTCTAGATACATGTGTTAACAAAGATCCCATTAATTCATCTACTGATAACTATGCCATATCCTTGGATTCCTCAATTGCTACAACTATTGCAGCAAATTTACTGGGTAATCTCCTGAGAATTTTTCTATAATAGATTCTAATCTATTATTTGTTCTCCATTAGATCTAATTTGATTCACAATATTCATGACATGACTTATAAACTAATCTACTGATTCTGAACCATTCATTTACAAAATTTCAAAATTTCACCTAAAAGATTGTAGTTTAGCTACTTTCACCTTTGTATTTCCTTGATAGGTTATCTCAAAAATTTCTCATGACCTCTTAAATGTAGTTGCTATTGCAACCATAGGAAAAGTGGAATCATCCATTGCTTGTTGAATTATAAATAAATATTTTGCATCTTTTTCTTATTTTCTCTAAGTTCATCCTATTGTGCTCTAGCCAAAAATTGATAAGTTGCATGATCTTAGGGTTCTAAAAATCCATTTCCAACTATGTCCCGAATTTCTTGTGAACAAAATAGTGTTTTCATCTTAATTGCCCAAAAATCATAATTCTTACTAGTGAAAATGGGGATCTTGGGCTGCGAGAGATTGCTTCTTGATGCCATGATATAGTTAGCTACAGTGATCCAATGTCTTCACTCCTCTTTAAGTCTTTCAACAAAAGACTACACCTTAGTATAATTTTTATTAAAATTTTCAATTTCCTTAATTTACCAATTCTCTATTCTTTGTTGGCAGCTTCATAACAATTACTTACTTCAGATCGACCCTTTGATCTGTGGCTTCCAAATCTTCAAAAAAAAACTTTCTACGATCTGCAACAAAAAATCTCCTTAACCGCCAATGATTTCTATGGTCTACCTTTGATAATAAATCTATATTTGATAATGGCAGAAGGGTCTTTAGCAAACACTCTCATCTTCATCTAATAGCTTCAGCCTACTCCTACAAATAATCTTAAACTTGGAAACTAGGATTCCTCCTACTCTAATACCACTTTGCTGGACAGAGAAAGAAAAATAAAACAGGCACACAATAAAGAGCTTCTACAGTAGATAATAATTCTCTATTTTTTTTCCTCATTGTATCAAATGATTACATATCACCTCAAGATATAGAGGTTCTGAAGTTATAATGAATCTTCTAGAATTTATCGTGCAAATAATAGGCAAATTACAAAATTCTAACTCTAATAATAACTAACATGCAAAACTATTTTATTCTCCTTCTAGAAACTAAACTGCTACTTCTATTTTTATTTTGGGAGAAGTTATTATTTTATTCCAACACACTGCAAAGTGATGATGCCAAGCAAAACCAAGAACAAACAATTATAGGGCCACACAACAGTAGGTAATGGCCATAAAATGGAGATGTTTCGGTTACATGACCTTTGCTGATGGATTTTTTCAAGGAAATAGATTTCAAATCTGCAATGCCCATTCACTATTGCACATGAGTTGCAAGGCTTACAAACATGAAATGGTTCCTATTCATTGCATTTCTTACAACTAAGTTCTACGATAGAGAGGTCACTCAATAAATATTATGTATATGAATTTTGGTCCCAAGACAGAATTGCTTGATAGAAAGAAGATTGTAGTTGCTAATTATTGCACAAAAGAAGGAAGAAATTATGGTAGATAGGATGAGTTGGTTTGCACCATTTCGAATATGACTAAGCTTTATAGTTTCATTCTACATTTAAACATGGGAGAACTAATTATCTTTAACTCACTGAGGTATAATAGTGATTGTTTCTCTCTATCTGATGTTAGAGTAAGGAATTTCAATCTATTCATACTGGCAAGTTTAGTGTCATCTTGATCAGGCAACAATTGTCTAAAGAAAGGTCCAATTTTGAATTATACGACATAGTATTTTTTTTATTTTTGTTGTTGTTACTATTAAAAATATAAACTCTATTTAATCACACTCTCTAAGCATTTATTAACAGAAAAAAACGAATGTCATGTAGAGAGGTGTCTGTTCATATGTTTTTCCTATTTAAAGGATCTTTGGATCCATAAATTATAAATAGAGCAAATCTATTCAAGCTCTGCAATTTCAACAATTGGTATCAGAGTTGAAATGTCCCAATATTCATTTCAAGATAGGAAACCCCATCATGACTGATTTGAATCTATCACAATATTGATTTAAAACTAAACACCCGCACAATAGAATAATAATGATTTTTGGTACAAGAAAAATTTGCACATAGGAGTCTTTATATTGCAAATCTTATACAGGTACAAATATATATATTAAAAGGATGAGACAATGATCAAGAAAATTTGATTAAGGGAAGAGCTTTATATTCACAATCTGTACGTATGAATGATCGTTGGTCTATGTCATTCAACACTACCTTCATATTCAAGATACGTCCTTCGGTTCTTTAAAGGTCAGACATGGATTGGCCTTTATCATAATGCCTTAGGTATCTCAACACATATCTTTAGCCTCTTAATACTTTGGTCTATTTTAAAATTTTACAAGCATAAGATAGTCTTAAAATCATCTGTTTATGGTGGAGTTTGACATCGTAAATGATAAAGAACTGAATGACACTAATAGCTGTTCGCATAATAGTCAGAATGGTATTACATTGTTAGTTAAATAAAGCAATAGTTAGATATAAATAAATAAATTTTAGTAATAAATTAGTTTTGGGAAGTTAGGAAGTTATTTCTTATAGGAAGTTTGTACGGGAATAATTGTGGCTTTAAAACCAAATGTACTGCATTGTAACAATCATTCAAATGCAATATATTATTTTATGTTCTGATATTGCTATACGATGATGGTGTAGCAATCTGCATTTTTCCCTACGATATTTCAATATGGTATCAGAGCAGTTGCTGGTCATGGAGAAGGAGTGCTCAATTGAAGATTGTTAGAGTTCATAAAATTGCAATTGTTGGTGGAGAATAGCATAGTAAATGGCTGTGGGTGGAAGAAGTGGTTGACAGAGACATTTCTTCCTTACACAATCAAGAAATTTAGCAAAGGTAATGGAAGATTTAGCGAGCAGTTGGTAGAAGGGAATCAGTCACGTGTCATTTCAATCCTGTGAGTTTAGTGGTAGCACAAGACTCATGGAAGAAGCTAGATCAGACGCCACTAGAATAGGCTTTATGTGCAATGATTAGATATCTTGTATGCTCAGCAAAGGTCGTGTGTGAAGGAAGGCATCATGTAATATATTTTTTTGGTGTAAAAATCAAAGAACTATGGAAGTTTGAGGATGTGGTTTGACCGTATGAAAAATGAAACAACATCTTGTGGAATATAAGTATTGCAGCATACAAAAGATATAAGAATATTTCTCTATATGCAGTCTCTAGGCATCCAGTAGCATTTTAGGTTGTTGATTTGAACGGTGCAACAGTAAGTTTGATTTCAAGCATTGCATTACCTATTTCTCACTATATGTGCTATAAACATTAGTGTTTATAACTAGCATAGTTGGTTCATTATAAAAGAGGAGTTATAAGGTTCTTGGTTCAAAACTCACAATGATGTGAAAGTATTATTTTTGTTATGAATTATTTGGAGTTCTATAATTTTATTTATTAGAGATAAAGGAAAATAAGGGTGAGTTTTTGGAGGTACAATCATTCTCAGATATTATTTTTCTTTGGAGTAATAAGGTAAAAATTAATGAAGGTTTAATAGTGTTTTGGAGGTAAAAGGTTAACTAATGTATGGGTCTATTATTGATCAAAATCAACATCATTATTTTTAACATTTGACCATGGCCACACATTATGTTTGTGTCCTTGATGCCATCCTTGCTATCCTTGATAGAAATTTGAGAGACTTGCATGCTTGTGATATTGAAGAGTCTAATACAAATGGATAGAGTGTAAGCACATCATATTGGAGAAAGGTGGCATCAGAGGATGGAGGATTTTCCACCATCTCAAGTTAAGTTCTCTCTTTGAGATGATGCTTTGCATGAGAAGCATTTTTAGTTTTGGTTGTTTTGCTTTCTTTGTTGATGCTGACGGATTTGAAGAATGTATGTTTTGTGAAGATTTTGTTTTGGAGACAGGTTTGGGATTTGGTGTTGAGCTCAATATGGATTGTTGTCCAGCAAGCTTCAAAGAGTATATGATCTTGAATTATACCCTTTTGCAGTCACTAGACAATGGCAGAGATCTATCATATCTCTTAGGGTTCATTGTCGAATAATTCAAGACTCTGTGATTTGAGATCTTGGGACTAAAGAGCTCAAAAACACATCTCAAAGCTATGCCTTTTCGAGTGTAGACGAGATAGCATGATGGAGCCCCGCTTGGTTCAGGATTTGTTTTTTGGGAGAAGATCTTCTATAAAATATCTATTCATATTATGTAATTAGCTTTTTTTAGTATGTTAGCATTCAGGGGGATCCCTTGGTACTATTGCAGAAACAATGTAATAAGGGGGGAATGTTGGCATAATAATCACAATGCTATTACATTGTTAGTTAAATAAAGAAATAGTTAGATATAAATAAATAAATGTTAGTAATAAATTAGTTTTGGGAAGTTAGGAAGTTATTTCTCATAGGAAGTTTGTATGGGAATAATTGTGGCTTTAAAAGCAAATGTACTGCATTGTAACAATCATTCAAATACAATATATTATTTTATATTATGATATTGCTGTGTGATGATGGTGTAACAATCTGCATTTTGCCATACCATATTTCAATAATAGCAATCACATGGCTGTGGATCTAAAATCTCTCATCAACTAATATGTGATGCTTGCATGCATGCAGGAGTGGGAGAGCTTTTGGAAGACTTATTTAAGAAGACTTTTATCATTTTAGGAATGCATGTTCAATGCATGATAAACTATATTTTTAGCATAGTTGTTTTTAAAGTATACAGTGATCATGCATGTTCAACTTTTTTTTAGACTATTAGTTTATTTTTGTTGTTGGTCTATTTTGGGGGCTACAAAGTCTTTAAAGTGGACTATCATGTGTTTTCTAACAAGCCAAGAATTTGAAGATGCATGTACTAATGAGGTTTGTGTGCAAGCAATGCAAGAAAAGATAGATTCCATTCATAGGAATGATACTTGGGAGCTTCCACATGACAAGAAAAATATTGGTACTAAGTGGGTCTACAATACCAAGTACAATAGTGATGGAAGTATTAAAAGACACAAGGCATGATTAGTTGAAAAAGGTTTCACACAGAAGAATGGTATAGATTATGAACAGATATTTGTAAAATTAGCAAGACAAGAGACCATTAGAATGATGGTTTCACTAGAAACTCAAAAGAAATGGAGCATACAACACATGGATGTCAAGAGTGCCTTCTTGAATGGGTACATAGAAGAAGAAGTTTATACATACAAAAACCACAAGGTTTTGAAGTGCAAAGAAAAGAACACAAAGTCTATAAGTTGAAGAAGGTTTTATATGGTCTCAAGCAAGCACCTAGAGCATGGTATGCTAGGATTGATAGATATTTCCAGCAAAATAGCTTCAAGAGAAGCAAGAGTGAACCTACTCTTTACTGCAATAAAAAGGGTAATGATATTCTTATTATAAGTTTGTATGTTGATGATTTTTTCTATATGGGTAGAAGTCCTAAAATGAAGGATGAGCCTACATTGTTTTTTTGTGATAACATGAGTGCAATTAAGTTTGCCAAGAATCCTATCCATCCTAGTAGGACAAAGTATTTTGATTTGAAATATTATTTAATTAGAGATTTGGTTTAGGAGAAAGAATTTGAATTATGGTATATAATCACTCAAGAACAACATTCAGATATCTTCACGAAAGCAATTCCAAAGGTCTGATTTTTGAAACTCTGAGATCATCTTGTGAGTTTGATCCACATCAAAGGGGGAGTATGTTGACAAGTGATGCTTGCATGCATCTCGGAGTGTGAGAGTTTTTAAGACTCATTTAAGAGGACTTTTATCTTTTTAGGAATGCATGTTCAATGCATAATAAACTATATCTTTAGCACAACTATTTTTAGAGTTTACAATGATCATGCATGTTCACCTTATTTTTAGACTATTAGTTTATTTTTGTCGCTGGTCTATTTTGAGGGCTGCAAAGTCTTTAAAAAGGTTTGCCTTGTGTTTTTGTAATAAGCCAAAAAAAACTACAATGTCAATGTGTTGGTTGCTCAATTTGAGGAAAGGTGAAAGAACATAGGAAAAATACTGTAAAATATTGTATTTCTGAAAAGCAATATGTTGATTAATTTATTTTGCTCTTTGTTGTAAGTAATGTTAGTTTTGGCTGAATAATATGTGTTGTGAATAAAAACTTGTTTATTATTGCAAGTAAATTTAAGAATTGGCTTCAAAGATTAGCAGGTTTCAAAATCTTCATCATATTTGTAGAGTCTAAATCTGTAGGGTACTGGATTGGAAACCAGTTGTTAGAGCTGGATCTAAAAAGTGGATAGAACATACAAGCTTGGATTGAATATGATAATCTTGGAAATGAGCTCAAAGTAATGGTAGAACTTTGTGAGTATTACGATTCAAGGTTCTAAAAAGAGTGCCATTGCCATCCATATTTGGAATTCATCCTATTAGTGAGATTTTTTATAATAAATGGAAGGATAAATATTCTGAGGGATATTTGCTCAAGATAGAAGAAATAATTAGATATAGAGGAAAGAGGGGCATGTAAATCTACCAAAATCAATCACCATTTGGCATTACTTAAGTGGTTCTTTTGTATGGTTAAAATTTAATTCTATAAGGAAATCATTTGTTCCAATGGGAAAGACTTGTAAAAGAGTGCAGAAAGAAAATAAAAAATTCAATGTGTGAAAAAGATATTTTGGAAGAAGAATTGGTGAAAGTTAAAAAGAAAAGTGAAGATTTGGAAGAAAAGTTGAAGTGGTTTGATAAACAATCTAAAATTCTCAGAGAGGAAAATAGTTTTCAAAAGGATGAAATGTCAAAATTGAAAGCACAAAATAATCCATTAGATCAATTACTTGCAACATACCTAAAGGAAAACATGTGTGTAAGGTCTAAGCATACATTATGTAATGTCTCATTTGATACAAATGATTTGTTGTATTCATTTGATGAATCATTTGATATATGTGATATAGGTAAATCTTCTATTGATAAAGGGTGTGAGGTTGGAGATAACAATATTTTTGAATCTACAAATCTTGCTGGTTGTGATGATAATAACAAAGAATGTTTTCCAAAGAATGTTGGTTTTAATATTATAAAAGGAATGGGTTATGATGGAAAAGGTTTGGGAAAGTATGGGGAAAGAATTAGAGAACCCATTGAACCAAGTGTGATGCTAACAAATGAAGGCAATGTTGGTATAATAGTTATAGTACAATGGTATTACATTGTTAACATTGTACGTAACTACTGGTGGTTATGTTAGTTGGGTGGTGGTTATGTTAGTGGGGCTATAATTATTTTTTATATTATATCGACCAAATATAACATAATATATATCTATGTTTGTATGAGCATTTATCATTGAATCAATAAATAAAATATACTCTCCATTATTTGGTATCAGAGCCTTGTGTAATGTGAGGAAGGCATCAGTCTGCTGCATCCATTTGATGGGAGAACTTAGTGTGGAGAATGTTTTGATGGCGTTGGAGCATGCCATGGTCTTGGCATCATTTGATCCGCTAGAAGTTTGTCCATAATCTCCTCTAGCATGTAGTCTCCATAGAAGCATGTGGAAGCCTTAAAACAATCTGTGCATTTGTAGCAAGTCCATATAGGAGTAGATCCATTAACTATCAAGTGAATGAGCCAACCACAAAAGTACTTGTGTGTTTAAAGGTGTTTGAAGGAGAGCATTCTAGTTTTCTATTTTCAGGAGAATAAAAGGCATATATAGAAGTTGTGTGATTTGGGAAGAGATTTGTTTGTCAATAGTCACCAGAAAATGCAATGAAAGCCAAGCATCGAACATATCCACATGCTCTTATTTTGTGAGTCATTGATATTCGCTATAGTTTGAATTTAACGCAAGCTACATAAAACATTACTATTGATCTTAAATCTAGCTAGGGTTTGAATAGACCAGTTTTGATTTCCATTCATCTGTCACATTTTGGAAGTGACAAGGCATCAAAGCAGTCTCGAGAAAATACATAGAAAGAGCTAAAGCATAGAAATGACTTGATAGTGGCCTACATGGTATTGGAATTTGAAGATGACTTTGTTGATCACGACTTCATCTCTTCTTTCATCTGTGCATAGAAATACGATGTTGGTCATTATTTGAATGATTTGGAAGTTGTATTTTAAGTCAGGGTTAATTTGTTTATAAATAGTTTACAATGGGTGATGGTGATGTTGAAGTATCTTGGTTCTTGGAAGGGCCATTTTATGGGTTGGTAAGTAAAGTAAAGGTTACTTCTAAAAGTAGTTTAAAATAATTTTTTTTTTCAATGAATTATTAGTAATAGGAAGACATGATGGTGTAAAAGAAATAATTCAAAAGAGAGAAAGTACGCCAACTTTGGGTTCCTAATTTTATTTCAATTATTTTGTGAAATACAAGATATATATTTTTATGTGAAGACCTATGAAAGGGACATTCCAAAGTGTATATGTATTGGAGTGATAATGTTATTGTGCTTTTGGAGTTATAAGGATTTATTTTTGTAAAAACCACATTTTTTTCTTGAGTCCAACACTCTGAAATGAAGATTTTATCATGTCACTCTATGCTTGTATTCTTGACAAAGATTTCAAATGCACATGTTCATGCTATGGAAGAGTCTAATACAAATGGAGGCAGATAGCATCAGAGGATGGAGGGTTTTCCATCATCTCAAGTTAGCTTCTCGCTTTGAGATGATGCTTTGTATGAGAAGCGTTTTTGGTTTTGGTTGTTTTTCTTTGCTTTGGTACTGCTAACAGATTTGAAGAATGTATGTTTTGTGAAGATTTTGTTTTGGAGATAGGTTTGGGATTTGGTGTTGAGCTTAATATGGATTGTTGTCTAGTGAGCTTCAAAGAGTATAGAATTATACCCTTTTGTGGTCACTAGACAATGGCAGAGATCTATTGTATCTCTTAGGGTTCATTGTCAAATAATTCAAGACTCTGTGATTTGAGAGTTTGGGACTAAAGAGCTCAAGAACACAACTTGAAGCTATGCCTTTCTGAGGGTAGACGAGACAGCATGATGGAGCCCTGCTTGGTTTAAGATTTGTTCTTTGAGAGAAGATCTTCTATAAAATATGTATTCATATTATGTAATCAGCTTTGTTGAGTATGTTAGCATTCAGGGGGGCTCCCTTGGTACTATTACAGGAACAATGTAATAAGGGGGGAATGTTAGCATAATAGTTATAGTACAATGGTATTACATTGTTAACTTTGTATGTAACTACTAGTGGTTATGTTAGTTGGGTGGTGGTTACATTAGTTGGGCTATAACTATTATTTCTATTATATCAACCAAATATAACACAGTATATATCTATGTTTGTATGAGCATTTATCATTGAATCAATAAATAAAATATACTCTCCATTAGGCCTTAGATATGTTAGAGGTAAAGAAAACATAAATGATGTTACAAGTAATCTAGTTACAAACAACATAGTTCAAGAAATACAATGTTCCCAATGTTCTCATTGTAATAGGCAAGGACAGTAAAAAACATGTTGGGATCTTCATCCTTGTACTATTTGTGGATTGAAGAATCATTTTGAAAAGTTGTGTTGGAACAGAAAGTGGAAGAAACAATCTATGAAAGATTGACTAAAGAAGAATTATGGATAGATTGGTGTAGATCCAATTGGTGAAGGGTCAAAAATATGTTCAAAATGTTGTACAAGAATAAATATTCACATTAAGAGAAAAATAACAACCAAACAAGGTTCCATCAAAGAAGTAGTGAATAATGAAGAAATCTACTTGAAGTTTTGCAGATCAAACATCAGTTGGCAGACATATTCACAAAGAATTTAGAAAATGAGAAATTTGAACATTTAAGATAGAATTTGGGATTCTAAACCAACTAGTGGTAGAAATTAAGGGGGAATGTTGGAATAAACTATTTATTCTCCAACCGACCATCAAATAATTGTCACTGTAACTAAACAAAGAGCCTAAACACATTGGATTGTTCGGAGGCTTGAACTGTCTGGAAAGGATCACATTTGATAATCCTATAAAGTTGTAAAAATTTGAATTGACTATCCAGATTTTTGGTATGAGGGAGCTTGCAATATTAAACATTCATGATTAGCCTACAACCTTGAAGAGCTGTGAATATTTGAAAAGCCACTATCAACAATAAGGGCCAAAGTATTTCCACTTGAATTCTATCCATGTTGTATGTGTAGATAAGTGAGATTTGTAGTTGGGGAGCTTATAAAGTACACCAAAATTAGTAATAAAACAGAATGCCAACCATAAAATGCATTTGAGGCTCATTCAATAAAGTTGTAGTATTGATCACAAAGATCACTGCAGAAAGATTTTGATCACAAAGATCATTGCAAAAGATTTTGACCGCAAAAATCATTGCAAAAGATTTTGATTGCAAAAATCATTGAAGAAAGATTTTGATTGCAAAGATCATTGCGAAAAAAAAATTTATCGTAAAGATCATTGCAAAAAGGTCTTGATCACAAAGATCATTGCAAAAATTTTTTTATTGCAAAAGGTTTTGATCACAAAGATCTATGGACAATTACATCAATAGACAAAAATATTTTTTTGCTTGTAAGACTTTACCTCATTTATCAATAGAATTACGAAAAGACATTCTATTTGAGAAGAAGAAAAGAAAGTTTTACATTATTACAATCATCCCGGTCACTTTTAAGAGCCAGTGCTTCAAAAAGAAAAAAGACATGAACAAGGGTAATCGAGAGAAAATTAGTATCTAATGGATATATGAAAGGAGGACAAAATCCTCTAAAAACTTAGTTTCAATTGTTGCTTTGAGAAATCAATTGTTGTATGAAAAACTTGATCATATTAACCTCAAAGCAGTTGTTGTATCAACATGTGAAGCACTATGGGTTAGACAACTTCTTGAGAGTCTTCGACACCCACAACTTGATATAACAATTATGTTTTGTGATAATCAAAGCATGTTGAAGATATCTAAGAATCCAGTGTTCCATGCTCTCACAAAGCATATTGAAGTACACCATCACTTCATTTGTGAGAATGTTCTCAATAAGGAAATTGAACTACTCTATACACCAACTAATGAGTAGCTTGCAAAACCTTTGAGCAAGGATAGGTTTGGATGCTTTTAAGAAGGAATTAGTGTTAAATGTTCTTCATTTGTACATGGGTAGCTAATAAACCTATTTATTATAGGTGGCCCCCATCATCTAGTTAGGGTATGTGATAAATAAAGTTTATGGAGAGTGTTAAAAATATAAACTCTATTTAATCAGTCTCTAAGCATCTATTAACAGAAAGACATAGTTGTTGTGTAGAGACGTGTCCATATGTTTTGCCTATTTAAAGGATCTTTAGATCCATAAATTGTAAATAGAGCAAATCTATTCAAGCTCTCCAATTTCAACAATTACATGTCTTGACAAATTTTCCCTTAACTTGTTTCTTATTAAAGTGTCATCTCATGATGGTGGATGTAATGTTGCTTGACTAAAAAGCTTTAGAATTTTTATTTTTCAATTTAAGGATAGTGATGATCATTCTGTGGTCTGCATCTTGGTCTTTGTTTGAATTGTCTCAATTGTTAAAATCAGGTTCTACCAGCCCTGAGGGAGCAGCATGTTGAATTTATGTTGAGAGAACTGGTGAAAAGATGGGAAAATCACAAAATTATGGTTCGGTGGCTTTCTCATTTTTTTGACTACTTGGACCGCTACTACATTGCAATGCACTCCCTGCCAACTCTAAATGAAGTTGGTTTAACATGCTTCCGTGATCTGGTAAGTATAAGATGATATCCAACATTGAGCTCTTCCTCTTCATACTGTCACTCCCTGTTATGTATCTTAAAGTTTTTTTTCTTTAGAGACCATATATAAGGAAGTAGGATTGATATATGTCTAGCTTAGATATGCCAAATAACAATGTAACATAAACAATTTTTGGAATAATGTTTTGCTTTTCGCAGGTTTGCCAAAAAATTAGGAATAACGTAAAGGATGCGGTGATAACTCTGGTATGTTAGTGGAAATATTGATAAATTATATGAAGTTCTTTAGTTTTTTGACATTGTCTTTTTTGATGAACGAACTATGTTCTAATTCACTAATGTTATCTTAGATTGATAAAGAACGTGAAGGAGAACAAATTGATCGGACTTTGTTGAAAAATGTTCTGGGCATCTTCGAAGAGATTGGGATGGGTAGCATAGATTTCTATCAAGAAGATTTTGAAGTAGCCATGTTGGAAGACACTGCTTCTTACTATTCTCGAAAGGCTGCCTCATGGATTCTAGAGTATTCTTTTTTATTAGATTATTTGCGCAAGGTTGGCACTGAAAGGGGAGCTACAATTGGAAACATGATTTGACAATGTCGATTTTAATTTTGAAAATGGACTTCATCTAGAAGCTGATGTGTATTTTATTGTACTACAGGCTGACGAATGTTTAAAGAAAGAAAAAGAGAGAGTTGCACATTATCTACGTTCCAGCACTGAACAGCAATTGCTACAAGTAACTTTCTATTAAACAATCTCTATGTCAATCAGAATCTGTGGATTCAACTAACCATGAAAAAGTTGTCAATTAATAGTTATTTCCATTAGCTATAAGGCATGCACAATGACTTGCTTGTTTTGTTTAAGTTGTAAAAAAGTTACCATTATTTGTGATCTTTTCCACAGACAGTACAAAATGAACTACTATTTCAGTATGAGAGTCAGCTTTTGGAGAAGGAACATTCAACTTGCCATGCATTGCTAAGAGATGACAAGGTATGATTTTGGTCTACAAATCTTAATATTGCTGCATACATGGGAGTCGGGACCATACTTTTGAGTATATTTCATAATCTTCTACTATTATTAACTTTTGGTACAGCTGGATGATCTTTCAAGGACGTATCAGCTATATTATATTTGTAGGAACCCCAAAGGTGTGGAAACTGTGGCTCAGATTTTCAAGCAGGTATACATTTTGATTGGAAATCTGCTAAAACGTCTAGTTTCAAATTCTCAAGATTTTTTTATAGATGATGAGTAAATTTCTGTGTGGTTTGGTTTTCTACTACTCTTTTCTGTTGCAGCATGTGAGAACATTATTAGTTAAGCATGAAGAAGAAGCAGCGACCAATATAAAGGTAATTTTGCAATTGTAGCTAGTTCGATCTATTTTCTCATTAGTCTATGATCAGCATGGTTGGTGCACAGGAGCAGGTACAATCTTATATGCATCTCTTTTACTGCGTTAACTTTCTATACATGGCATTTAAGATACGACCTTGTGAATTTTGCATATGTCAAACAATGCACAATGGGATTAACTTTCACATATACAAGATACGAATGCAATTTCATTCCTCAACTTATCCTGTAGAATATTAACTTGTTGTGTTGATTTTCAGGCATTCGTTGGGAAAGTTATTGACTTGCATAACAAGTACTTGCAATATGTCAAAGAACGTTTTTTAAACCATTCCCTGTTCAAAAAGGTGGGGGAAAATATAATTTTCTTATTGTCCTTTTGCTTGTCCATGTTGGCTGACTTAAGCTTATAGATATTATGCAGAATGTTTAAACATCTTTCTTATGAATTTTTAACTCCATTTACAGGTGCTGAAGGAAGAATTTGAGGTGTTTTGTAACAAGGAAGTTGCAGGAAGCACAACTGCCGAATTGCTTGCCACATTTTGCGACAACATTTTGGAAACAGGTGGCAGTGAAAAAGCGAGCAATGAAGATATTGAAGATATACTTGAAAAGGTTTGTGTTGCATTTCAGTCTAACATGCTTCGATGTTGGCTCCTGTCCAGTGATTTTGTATACACTAATTTATTCTCTCATATTATGCTTCGATGTTGGCTCTTGTCCCGTGATTTTGTATACACCAACTTATTGTCTAATATTATTTCAGGTTGTGGAGTTCCTCGCATACATCAGTGATAAAGACTTATTTGCAGAATTTTACAGGGAAATTTCCTCAGACATGCTACAAGCTCGTTAACATTTCTTTCATCAATTATCTCGAGAAAAGATAATGTAATTTGTTTCTTTGTTAGCTCTATGTACCATGCAATTGGTTTTCTTCTTACATATCTTTCTTAAACTGCATGGGAGAAACAGTGGCAGGTCCACTGAAATTATAAATTAAAACAACAGCATACTACATGATGTTAAGCGTGGGTACAGTGCATTTTATGAAGAATATTTCCATGCTCTTTGCGCTATTGAAATTAATATTCTTATAGCAAGATTATATTCAACCCACAGTATTGGAATTGGTTTTCTTCTTAAATATCTTTCTTAAACTGCATGAGAGGAATGATGGTATGTGCATTGAAATCGTAAATTAAATTAACTGCATACTATGTGATGTTAAAAGTGAGGTCCAATGCATTTTATTAAGAATATTTCTATGCTCTTTGCATTGTTGAAATTAGTAATTCTATAGTTGTTAGAAAATTAAGGTTTACATGCAATAAGTCAGTTGTTAGGTTAGTTGGTGGGAAATTATTCCCCTAAGTAGTTTGTACATAAGGAAATAATGGCTTTATAAAACAAATATATTGAATGTAATATCATACGGTTGAACATAATGAAATTCCAACTTATTTTTGTTATCATTCACATTGTAAATCTTTAATATTGCTTTTCTATTTTGTTGCTCTACCAAATTTAATAATAGCAAGCTTACAATCGACACACAATATTGGAATTGTAGAAAAGTGCCTCTGACAGAAATGAATGACCATGGTGTTCAATTAAATGGTAGCAAATTACTCTAGTTATATTTCTTACCAACTTTGCTAGCAATGATGACTGTCACGATGCAAAAAAATAATCTTTCTCTAATTTTGGTATTACTATCTTTCTATCCAACTTCAACACAAATCAACATCTAGCTTGATGAGCTCACATAATAGCATGTCGAAAGTGCCACTCCTACTTTTATGCATGGAAATCTTTCTTCAGAAAGGATTTGTTTTTTGCATGTATTTTTTCATGGTTATTTAAGTTAGTTGAGCTTGAATGTGAAGGCATGATGTAATAACCACCTTGGTTACTATTGAAATATGGTGGGCACAAACACAAATAGTTACACCATTATTGCACAGCAATATTAAAACATAAAATTATATATTATTGTTTTCGGATCATTTTACAATGCAGTACATTGGCTTTTTAAAGCCTTGATATTCCCCTATATAACTTCTTATGGGAAAGTAACTTCCCAAAACCTAACCAACTAATTATTTACTTATATTTATTTAACAATATAATACTAGTATTATGCCAACATTCCCCCCCTTATTACATTGTTCCTACAATAGTACCAATGGACCCCCCCTGAATTCTAAAAAACTCAACAAAGCTGATTACATAATATGAATACATATCTATAGAAGATCTTCCCCAAAGAACAAATCTTGAACCAAGCGAGGCTCCATCATGCTGTCTCGTCTACCCTTAGAAAGGCATAGCTTCGAGCTGTGTTCTTGAGCTCTTTAGTCCCAAGCTCTTAAATCACAGAGTCTTGAATTATTCGACAATGGCCCCTAAGAGATACGACAGATCTCTACCATGTTGTCTAGTGACCGCGAAAGGGTATAATTCAAGATCATATACTCTTTGAAGCTCGTTAGACAACAATCCATAGTGAGCTCAACACCAAACCCCAAACCTGTTTCCAAAACAAAATCTTCATAAAACATACATTCTTCAAATCTGTCAGCTCCGTCAACATCAATAAAGAAAAAACAAAACAACCAAAACCAAAAATGCTTCTCATGCAAAGCATCATCTCAAAGCGAGAAGCTAACTTGAGATGATGGTAAATCCTCCATCCTCCGATGCCGCCAACCTCCAATTTGATATCCTTAAACTCTATCCATTTGCTTTAGACTCTTCAATAGCACAAGCATGTAAGTCTCTCAAATTTCTATCAATGATAGCATGGATGGCATCGGAACCACAAACATAATGTGTGTCCATTTTCAAATGTTAAAACCTTATCTTACCACAAAAATTAAATTTACCTCCAAATTAGTCTTTTTAAATACTTCCCCTTATTTCTCCCAATCCCTCAAAAGTAAATATTTTAAATACCTTTTCCTTAATACTTATGTCTTACTTTTAAAAACTTTTCTCCAAAATAAATTGTAAATTTCTTCCTTAAATTTTTTTTTTAACTTTCTTCAAACAAAATTGTTTTACTCTAGTTTCTTCAAAATAGCTTCTGTGCTTAGGCATCAATTTGTGGCCTCTATCCAATAAAAAAAAACACCTACTCCATATCGTTATCCAAAATTTTATTTTCTCACATAAAATGTTTGACCAAAAAAAATAACAATGTAAGATATGCCTTCTCTGAAAACCCTTACATAGTGCA
Organism: Cunninghamia lanceolata; assembly: GCA_027924645.1. Taxonomy (NCBI): domain Eukaryota; kingdom Viridiplantae; phylum Streptophyta; class Pinopsida; order Cupressales; family Cupressaceae; genus Cunninghamia; species Cunninghamia lanceolata. The sequence continues at coordinate 13,266,944 of BSBN01000112.1, read as the reverse complement.
GCAAACAAACCTTCTACACAGATTTTAGAATTTCTTGTCTATCTGCAACCACCAAGTTTATTCCAGCACTCATAGTCTCCACAACAACTAAAATGAAGGGCAAGAAACTCTTTCTATGGATCAAACACACAATTATCCTCCAATAATAGCGCTAGCAACCATTCTCATGTGCTCAAATAAATTTTCCATGAAGAGATTTCCTTGTTGTATTCAGTGTACACCTGGTTTTCCATCTTTGAGTGCAACTTTAATATCAAATAGCTTGCATCTCCTCACAGCAAACAATTTCCATATCAATTACTTCTAAAAGATTACTTAATGCAGATTGAATGTAAAGGATGCAATTTCGGCATATCAATGTTTTAAAAACTTTACACCATTGTCTCCTCACAGTAAAGAAAAACCATGAGAACCCTAAGTATAAAACAACAATACTCTCTCAACATCAGCAAATTCATTTGGACAACAACAAATTTGTTTGGACAGTGAGACTAAGAATGATATATGCCTCCATTTGAAATCTTAGATGCCTTTGATGTAGATTTTAACTTCCATTGGCTCTCCTCCAAACAAGCTTTCAACCTTCCATTTTAGAATGCACAGGCTCAGCCAAATACTTGCTCTGATACCATATTGAAATATGGTGAGCACAAACACAGATAGTTACACCATTATTGCACAGCAATATTAAAACATAAAATTATATATTATTGTCTTCAGATCATTTTACAATGCAGTACATTGGCTTTTTAAAGCCTTGATATTCTTGTATATAACTTCTTACGGGAAAGTAACTTCCCAATACCTAACCAACTAATTATTTACTTATATTTATTTAACAATGTAATACTAGTATTATGCCAACAGTTACTACCGATTTTTTTTTACACCAAGTATTAGCTTAGTCACCCAAGCATCTTCTATTTGATTTTAGAAGTGCTAACTTTGTAGACTTACCAACCATAGTCATGGCAACAACTCTACGCCACAACTCATATACTCACACTAGAGTATGGTAATCTCACAAGGTCAAGGTCATCCCTTGACCTAGACCTAATCCTCAAGGGTTCATTTGCAATGGCCTTGCCTACATATCCTCTCATGGGAATCAGAGGCACCGTAGTTTGTATATCAATAGTAGAGAGGCTACATCCTCTCCCTTGATATGAGATCTCTAGTCTCACTTTTAAATCATATCTTTTAAGTAAATCATATGATCCCAATCAAATTCATAAGCAATAGTATGATAGCAAATGTAATCCAATCATAGGTAAGTTCAATGCCCACATCAAGGTATGAAAGCACACATAACCACATAGTGACTAGCTCATATAAACATCACTTGATCAAACATAGTGATTGGCTAAAGTATACATTACATGTACACAATGTGACTATCTATCACATGGGTCACACATACACAGTGTGACTAGATAAAGGGTATAACCCATCTACACAATGTGAAGAACTCACGCATGTGTCATATTTACACTGAGTGACTAGATCATGCATACCACATATACATAGAGTGAATAACTCATGCATGTGTCACATATAACCAAAGTGACTAGCTCATGGATACAACACCTATACACATTGTGATTAGTTCCCAGCTCATGCATACATCACATATACACACTATGATTAGTTCCCAACTATATCGCATACACAATATGAATAGCTAGGGAAGGCATCATATATACACAATAGGACTAATTCACATATACCAAATGTGATTAGCTCATGAAAGCAACATTTATACTCAAGGTGACTAGATCATATGCACATCATGGGTACACATAGTGACCAAGTAGCAAAATGAAAGCTTCTGACCATATTGCAAGCATATCCCCCATTGCCTCATTCACTAGCCCATATGTCCTCAAATAGATTCCAACAAGAAATAGGAAAGTTGCATTATCTAATGGTACACCATGTGTTCCATTATTTTTCCCTGACTTATAGTCAACTATGATGACAAGAAAGGATCCCATACTACTTGTGGTTATCATTGACAAGGGCTCAATTGTGATAATACACAACACATAAGGTCCTTAACATAGATGCACATAGGGATTAACTCACACATACATAGTGACCAACTGGTAATAGAAAGTGGATGTAACCTATTACATGCACCTTTCCATTACTTGGTTCACTCACACATAAGATCCCATCCTTTTCTTGGTTCACAACCAGCTGTGATGATAGTAAGTATCCCATAGTACTTGTTGTCATCACCGGCTAAGGAGTAGGTGTAACAACATACATCACATGTGGCCATTAATAAAATTTTCATAGCTTGTTGTACCATCGAGTCGGTGAATGTTGATATTTGTCACCTCCATGCCACTGAAGAAAGTTGGTCCAACCTAGTATGGGGTAGCTCTTGGCATCTATCACCTACACTATATTGGTGAAAGCTAGCTAAGCTGTACATACTAGAGGGTAGCTCCTAGAATCCGTCACCTTCGTGGTACTAGTGATAGCTAAATAACCCTAAGATATGACAAATAGCACCTAGTATATGTCACCTCCACAGTATTGGTGACAATTGGCTAAACTGCACCTACATCATAACCTAGATGGCTCCTAGTATTCGTCACCTCTGTGCTATTGGTGACAATTGGCTCATCCAAGATATAACAGATAGAACTTGGCACCCGTCACCTGCATGGTACCGGTGACAATTGGCTATTTGCACCTATATCAGACTTGGTTGCAACATGTGGGTCATCTTATATCCAAGGGAAACACAATCAAAATGTTACAAGGATTCACCAACACTTATTAGGTTTACTTGGTTACATGCCACATAGAGTTCCATAAACCATTACACAGGATCTTTTTAGGTCTAGGGGTCTAAATTACAAGTCAACACTCAATAAACATATTGGACCCACATGAGCTAGATTCTATCTGGTCACATATGTATAAACATATACAAACATAAAGTAATATCAAGGGACATTCTACACATTCAGTTTTCACTTGGAAACATAGCATTCATCATACAAAAGTCAAACAAATAATGGAAATATTAAACAATATTCTATTTTTGAGTGCATCACATTTACATATTATCAATCACAAAGCTCAGGATGCAATTATCCACCAACTAGGTGTTACAGTAGAACCCCCTACATAGTTGGTAATTATGACCATTAATAGCCTATAGTGTTCAATACACACAACTCTAATTATTTTAATCTAGACATTACCAAAGTCACCTTCATACAAATCTATTTAGAGATAAACCATGAAGATGACAATTCTAAAAGCTCATCCAAGATTGGGTAGATTTAGAGAACCTAACCCAACAATCTCAGAGTATAGGAGCTTAGTGCTGATAGAGTGCCTTTTTCTGACTGAGGCCTATATAATGAGACTTACTAATTGGAAGGTCAGTTCATATCTCCATCATGTAGTTTTAGCCTCAAACTAAAACATATCAAAAGGGAAGGTTGATCTAGTTTAGGAACACTCCATTCCTCTAAGTCATTCCCTAAACCCCTCCCCTATGAACTTGAGGTCCAGGGGCATCCTTCACCCAAGAACTGCCTGCATAACTGCTTCCAAATGGGATTGAAGTCACATGCAGTTCTCCTCACACAATATCTCAAGGGTTTTATACATAGGTTCCTACTCTCAAGGTTTCATTTCCACTAAAGTAACTTTCCTCTTAGAAGTGAAATAGAAGGAATACTAAAGGAGGATGGATAACCATAAAAGGATTTAACACCAAATAGTGTAATACATCACTAATTATCAATATTCATTCCAAAACAAAACCATAGTTCATAGAGTCTTATTAATTACTATAGCATACTCCAACAAGGTTCCTCTTAATGGTTTCCATCAATTAATATAAGGCTTAACCATAGGCAGAGAAACCCAACTAAGTTCACAATATAGTAAGACTATACAATAGAGATTCTACCCAAGGACATTGAGATCTCCAGTTAGACCTCTCCACCATTATTATTTGTAATTCTGCCTAGACAAGCTAGAACCCTTCTTAAAAGATGCACCTTAGATGATAGCACAACATAAATGAATCCACTCACAACATAGCACAAGGCAGCAATACCAATTGCTAGAATATCATCACAAAGCAATGATTATGCAAGGCCCTATATGGCTCCACATGATGTCCTACCATAGTATGGTTCAATGATATCAATATCATAATCATATCACGTTATGGTGTCCTTGATTCTTCTTGATTGGAAGCATTGAACATGCATCTTCAAGGCCACATGAAAACTATAAGGAGCTTGAAAAACTTACACCAATAATTTAAACTTGCTTTAAACATGGTCAATACTCAATTCATACTCTAAATGGTTGGCAACACTATATCCATGGAACCAACATATAAAGATATACACCGAATAATAATATTCTTAATATTTTAATTTCATTTATCTTATGTCACAACCCCACATTCTTATGATAGTCTAGATCATGGTCAAGATAGTATTCATACTTGCCATTTATATTAAATATGACCTTAATGGTCATCAATAAGCTATTAGGAGATGCTATACAATATTATCACAATTATTTTATCTCTTAACTCAATCTCAATAATACCAACAAATTTAAAGGATAAATTGTCTTTCATTTACTGTGCAACCATACAACAGTGCAATACAAGTATAATACTCTTTTCTTGGTTCCCATGATATTTGCAATATCAAGGTTCTCATACTTAAGAACATCGTGTAGTCAATTAATGCCTCTAACCCCCAAACCATAAACTGAATACAAAAAGATATCAACTTCCAATGTTCAAATGTGTTCAATATAGTGTGGTTCTAATGCCACTAAATGAAGTCATCATCACCATATGAAATTGTACAAAAGTAATCAATATAAATAATAGTTCCTATTATCAAACCTAATCCCAAAAAATTAACCATCCTTTCAGTCCATCTTTCTTAGTTTGTCCCAAATTATATTTTTCAATTATTTCAAAGCTAGAATCAAGTATATGGAGGAGTATAAACAATAGCCAGAGCCCACCGATCAATGATTTAGGTGGTCAACTTGATAAGCATTTGATAGAAATATCACCATTATGGTCTCTATAAATGCTCAAGGGTAACAACCTTAAATGGTTTAGAATAAGATAATAGTCTAAAACGTAATGAATCATGATTCGTATCTTTGCCTAGCCACATTATAACCTTATGCATGCCAGAGCCTAATACATGGTTACTATTTCCACAATCAAAGTGAATAGTAAAAACAATAGAAAAGATCACTCTCATGAGTAAGGTAAGCAATTGCCTAATGACTGCAGACTGTTTGGAAGCTCACTAACCCAAAGTAGTTGACATCGTACTTGGCAGCCTTTAAAATAAATATTTCTTAAATAGAATCCAAAGGTCTTTAAATCCTCAGAGCAAGATGGAGGAGAATTGAACTACTACAATGCTATGTTTTTATTTTATTTCATACCCATCTCATTCTCCTCTGAGATTGTGCCATTATGTGGTTTAAAGGACAAGATTTAACATTGAACATAATAAAGAGTACATACAGATTTGATAAAGAAGTGCAACAATCAATAGTAGATATCTACACTCTAGGTTCATATAGGCAACTTGTGTACAACCATATACAAATATATATAGCATTTGTGCACCCACGATTTTACATATGTCTAAAGGAGAGCCTTACTACTCCCAAATTTTTATTGATATTGTTCCTAGTAATAGACAGTTGGGTAATGTCTCCATAAAGCAAACAGAGACATGTGGGCTTTGTTGACAACTCAAATCAAGGCTTGACAACCTGTATTGCCGGCCTAATAAAATAACAAAGAAATCTTTCTCAAGGTGAAGAACATTTAAACTCAACTCCTTGATGAGGTTGACATTACTAGAATGTGAAGATATGTGAGTGAAGATATGTGAGTCCAGTGAATTGGCATTACAACAAATATTTGGTGGGATATAAGAATAGTCAACTGTATATCTACCAGGAAAATTATGGCTATAATTAATTCCTTACTCCCATATCCACCTTTTTTTTACTACAACTATATTTCTTACTCCCATATTCCTTATTCATGCTTCCTATTCCACTGAGCTATAACAAGAAGAAATAAAGGAGAACTACTAGTGGAATAGAATAGGTGAAAGGTAATTGAAACTTGTTGTTTCTGGGCATTTAGATTCATCCAGGCGACTGGAGAATGGCTGCCACAACTTCTGGATACTGCCAAACGACCCAACTAAGTCTTCCTTCTCTCACGCCTCCCTTCTACTCTTCTCCATGCCCTAGCGTCTTCCATAAACCTCTGCAGTTATTAAAATTACTTTATCTTTATCAACTAATAATCTTCCTCTCAACCAATGAACAAATTCAGACCCACGAACTTGTAGCCGCCATAAAACGGCTCTCGTATCTCATAATGAGAGTATCATTAGAACATAGATATCTATTATGATAAAAGCGACTTTCAACTGCTTAGAAAATGCTCTTGTGATTCAAGAGGTGGTGTGAGAATTTATGGATGCCCATACTTACATTTTCTCCTCCACCAAACCTATGTCAATCACCATGTAATGGTTAAGGGCTGCCTAAGCTTCGCTGCACATGGACACCATATCGTCCCTCTTCTGTCTAACTAGCTCTTTTAATTCCTTGTCTCCTCCCCTACCTTTTTATGTATAACACATTCAAATCACTCTTCAATGTGGTGGTTGGTGGATTGACCAATGCCTCTTCATTATCTTTTTGGTTATTATTTTTCTTTTTCTTCCATGTGGAATACTCCTTCCAGAAAAAGTTTTTGTAACAACGAATTCTCTTCTCAGAATAAAATTGAGAGATCTTTCTCTATTATTTAATCTTGGTACTTTTATAGGTTTTCCACGTAAATCTATGTTGTCTTTTTTGTGTGAATTATTGCTATTTGATTGCTTATTTTTCTAACAGTTCGTATTAGAGCACGCAGTTTTGTGCAGAAAATATTTTGTGAGTTTTTTTATCTCTGTGAAAAAGCAATGACATGAGGCATGGTTACTAGATTTGAGGTTAAAAAATTTGATGGTTTCAATTTTGCTTTGTGGAAACTAAAGGTTCAAGCCTTATTGCTGAAGGATGGATGTGCCTTGGCTCTCAAGGGGACAATGTCAAAACCTACAACCATGGAGAAAGAGGAATGGTATGAAAAGGATAACATGGCTAGAGCTATAATTTAGTTATCGCTGGCTCATTTAGTTCTATTTAATGTTGCAGAAGAGAAAATGGCATATGACTTGTGGACTAAGCTCAAAAAGCTATATGAGACCAAGTCATTAGCAAAAAAAAATATTTTATGGCGGTAGTTGTATACTTTGAGGATGCATTATAGTTCTTCAGTCACAAATCATATAAATAATTTCAGCACACTAATTAGCAAGTTGGCTTTAGTGAAGGTGAAAATTGAAGAAGAGGATAAATCGGCTATACTATTGTGCTCTTTTTTCTCGAAACTTGGGATCAACTAGTTATGGTGGTTAGTAACTCAACACCAAAGGGGAAACTTATCTTTGAAGATGTGCTAGCCATAGTAATGTCTAAAGATTCAAGGTGGATCTTGACATCTCAAGGGACTTCTTCCATTGATCCCCTTGTTGCAAGAAGTAGAACTCCATAAAGAGACAAAGTTGAGTGTGGACAAGCTACGTTGAAATACAAGGCTTGTGGAAAAGAGTCAAATGTTTGGACTATGAAAAAATAGGGCATGTCAAAAAGGATTGTAGGCTACCGAAATCAAACAAAAAAAATCCTAGCTTGTAGCCATTGGAGGCAAATGCAACAAAAGTTGAAGAACCATTGGAAGATGGAGAGGTTTTGTCTTCTAATCTAAGAGGTTTATTTCATCATGTTTAGATCATTGATTCTAGTGCCTCTTTTCACATGACTCCTCACAAGGACTAGTTTTGTACTTACCAGTCATGTGATGTCTAGGTATGGTTTACAGGGGAAATGATAACATGTGTGAAGCTATTGATGAAGGAGAGGTCAAAATCAAGATATTTGATGGGATAGTAGGGACTCTTTAGTATGTTAGACATATACCAAGATTAAATAAAAATATCTTGTCACTTGAAGTATTTTATGAGAAAGGTTACCGATTCAGTGGTGAAAATAGCTGTCTCAAGGTAACAAACAGAGTGTTGGTGGTGCGAAAGGGAGAAAAGGTTTGCAATCTCTATAGACTAGTTGGGGAAACTTGTAGTGGAGAGGATTTGATTGTATCAGATGTAGAAATGGATTCATTATCTACTTGGCATCAAAGGCTAGGCCACATGAATGAGTGTGGTCTTAGGTATTGTGAGATAGAAATCTTCTCCCAAGTTCTAAATCCATAGATTTGAATTTTTTTGAGCATTGTTTGTTTGGAAAATATAATAGGTTGAGTTTTTCTAGTTGCACTACTAGAAGTAAAGAAGTTCTAGATTTAATTCATTTACATACTTGGCAAGCACATGTTACATCAATTGGAGGTTTGTCAAATTTTGTTTCATTTATAGATGATTATTCTCATATAGTGTTGATTTATCTGTTGAAGAAAAAAGTTGATGCATTTTTCTTATTTTAAGAAGTTTAAAGTTCTGGTAGAGGATCACAAAAGAAAGACAATAAACTGTCTTAAAATAGATAACAGAGGGGAATTCTATTCAAGTGAGTGTAATTAGTTTTGTAGTGATCATGGCATTGCAAGGCAGTTGACGGTTCCTAGAACACCACAACAAAATGGTGTTTCTAAAAGGATGAACCATATGATTATGGTGAGAGCTAGATGTATGCTGAGCACTGCTAGATTGGAGCAGAAATGTTGGGGTGAGCTTGTTTCTACAACATGTTTTTTGATTAATAGATCACCCACTACAACTCTAGATCCTAAAATTCTTAAAGAAGTATAGACAAGTAAACCTGTTGATTATTCTTTTTTCATATTTTTGGTTCTGATGCTTATGTTGATATTCCTAAAGAGGATAGGAATAAGCTAGATGTGAAGTCAGTGAAATGTATTTTTCTTGACTATAGAGAAGGCAAAAGGGGTATAGGTTGTGGGATACTACTACCTACAAGATTATTATTAGTTGAGATGTTTATTTTAATGAAAATTTAGTTTAAAAATGTAAAGAAAAGAAAAGTACAAAAATCATTCCATTAGAGGTGGAAAAGTATGATTCTAATATAGAGGTGCTAGATGAAAATTGGCCACCTTCACCTATTCATGAAAATCAACAAGATAATAATTAGAATTAGTTATATGATGAGATTGAATAGCAACCAAATGAGCTATAGGGTAACACATTACTCCTTCTAAAGAGATCCACTAGAGTGATCAAACCACTAGAAAGGTACTCTCTTAATTGTAATTTAGCTTATGCTTTACTTACTGATGTTGGTGAGCCTAGCTCATATCAAGGGGCTTGTGAAGATGAAGATGCAAACAAATGGAGAGAATCCATGGATTAGGACATGAGAGCTCTACATAAAAATAAAATATGGGAGCTTGTGCAATTGCATGAGGTGCAAATTGCTATTAGCAACAAGTGGGTCTTCAAACTAAAAAGTGATATAAATGATAATGTGGAGCAATATAAAGTTTAGTTGATGGCCAAGGGGTATGCATAAAAATCTCGTATTGATTTTGATGTAATATTTTCACTTGTGGTGTGGTTAAGTATAGTTAGAGTTGTTTTGGCTAGTGTTGCTAGTCTTGATTTGGAGTTACATTAGTTAGATGTTCAAACAACTTTCTTGCATGGTGATGTTTCTGAGGAAATTTATATGCAGGAACCAGAAGGTTTTGAGGAAAAAGATAAGGCGAATATAGTATCTAGGTTGAACAAATTATTGTATTGTTTGAAATAGGTGCCAAGGTGTTGGTAGAAGCGATTTGATTCCTACATGATGAGTTTTGGTTTTAGTACATGTGATGTTGATCATTGTGCCTACTTTAAAATGTATGAAGATGGTTGTTTCATTATTTTATTTGTATGTAGATGATATGTTGGCAGTAGGTCCCAACATGCATAGAATCATTGGGTTTAAAGCTTAGCTTTCTAGGGAGTTTGAACTTAGGAAATGTAAATCAAACTCTTGGAATGAGGATACATAGAGATAGAATGAATAGGAATATTTGGTTGTCATGGAAGACTTATGTAGTGAAGATTTTGTAGTCCTTTAATATGCAGAATGCACAACCAAGTAGTACTCCATTTCTTGCCCATATTAAATAATCTTCAAAATAGTGCCCTAGTGTAGAAGCGGAGAAGATGCAGATGCCTTGTGTATCTTACTTATCAACAGTTGGTAGCCTTATGTTCACCATGGTGTGCACTAGATTAGACATTGCACAAGCAATGGAATGGTCAATCGTTTCATGGCGAATCTAGGTTGTGATCATTGGACAGTTATGAAGTGATTTTTTAGGTATTTCAGGGGCACTTCTGATGTTGCTATTTGTTATAGTGGGAGTAGTCTTTAGGTTAATGGGTATGTGGATGTGTGGATTTTGGTGGAGATAGAGATAAAAGAAAATCTACTAAAGGTTATATTTTCTCCTTCTCAGGAGGTACTTTAAGTTGGGTCTCAAAGATGCAGACAATGGTGGATTTGTCTACTACTAAAGCTAAATATATGGCAGTGATATAGGCTAGCAAGGAGGCAAGCTGGCTTAATAGACTTTTGGGTAAATTGCAATTAAAGTAGGATAATGGTGTTGCATTGTGACAAGCCAGATTGCCTTAAACTTAGTACAGAACTTAGTTTATCATTCTATAATGAAACATATTGATGTACAATATCACTTTGTACATGAGGTGGTGGAAGGAGGACATGCTTGTTTGGCCAAGATACACATTAATATAAATCTAGTAGATATTTTGACGTAGCCTATTAGTAGAGAAAAGTTCATGTGGTGCGGAACTTCTCTTGGCTTGCACATCATTTGATGATAGGCAGTAGTGGCATTGGTCTTTTAATAGGAGGAGATATTCACAAGGTAGAAACTTGACTTCAAGTGGGAGATTGTTGGTATGTGAACTCAGTTTATTATTGTGAGAATCAAGATTGTGGAAAGACTATCAAACACTAGATTACAAGTGAGAATGAACAATTTGTATTAACAAATAATAGGTATAAATAGTAGAGGTTGCATACCCAACTCTCCATGAAATAAGGATAGGTGGCGATATTCAAAGTAAAAGAATAGCATAACTACCCTAGGAAATAGAGGCGATGTGTCATGTCTATTGACACCTATTACAAATGACTCACCAAGTTGAAAATGTTAATTGGCATGTGCTATAAGTCACCTAACTATAATTGAGTAAGTGTTAACTCATGGAGTTATACACCAACACCCCCCCTTAAGCATAGCTTAGGTGAGTTTATGAATGATGAGTCCCAGCAGTGTGCCATTTTAGGTACTCATTTACAAATGTATCTCTCAGAAAATGGAGAAAGAAAGAAAATCCTATGGGAAAAAATTTCCTCCAAAAGAGGAAAAACAAAGAGAAAACAAAGCAAAGTCTTAGATGACCTCCCCAGAAGATTCCCCCCATAGGAGAGAAAATGATAGAAGGTCTTTGAGACCCCCCCACAATACATGTCCTACTACAGTGATGTTGGATAGTCGAGACAGGATGCAGATGTAGATCCAAGAATGCCGAACAATGTTCCTTCCCTTGGGAAGAATTGAAACCACCTGAAGATACAGAATATCTTCCCATGCAAGAAGATGTATGTATGATCTTGAATCATGTTTAAGCTGATCCAAGGATGATGGTGCCCATGCTGATGCATTTGAAGAGTGCTCAGGTGTCCCCATGCTGATGTCGAAGGATGCGATAATCAAATCAGGTGCGTGTACAATAGATGAGAATGATGACGATCCAGAACCATGTGTAGGATGATGTAGAGCATGAATATCTAAAGTGGACAATGTGTATGCAGCTTCATCAAAACTATCATCAAAGAGAACACTGATGTCCTTAAAGTGTGCTTCCATGTCGGCAATGCGAGACTCTACAAATAGACAAGAGATGTCAAGTAGAAATGTGTCCCAATAAGAAATACTAGGAAGACTGATTTCCTGTTGTGAAGAAGCACTAGAAGCTTTTGAAGAAGTGACTCTTGAATCTGTTGAAGCAACAGTAGGAGTGATGACTTTTTCTATCACTAAAATATTCTATTTCTGTATCATGATTAGGGATGTGAGTTGTGATCAAAGTAGGATCATGTGGGAATGGTGAAACATTTGAGTGTCCATATGTCTCCAAAATTTTGATCCATAATAAATGTGGATAGTCAATATCCATGATGGCATACAAAGAAGCTTCTGGAATATGTAAACTAATTAGTCGACAAATATAATCATGATGATTAAACCACTTAGGCTTCTAAGATTGTCTACCAAGTTCAAGGACAAGTCCATACAAATGGGATATGAGATTATTGAACCTAAGGTGTTTCAGGATGCCTTAACACCAGGACTTATAGTTTCCCCTGTTTAGGTTGATTACAGAAGATTGAGTTTCATAGCCCATGATTAGAAGAAGTTAATTTGAGTAGACAATAGAAATCAACACAATAGGGCAACCCAGATTAGTTAGATCCCTAATTGACCTTTGTGAAGTGGCACTTTATAAGTTGAGTGCATGATTTTGCTTAATTCCCCCCTTAATGTGGCACTTGATAAAGTTAGTGCATAGTGAAAAATGATGACATAATGATATCCCCCTTTGATTATGTGTTCTTCCCCCTGAATTGCATAATTAATGGAATGAGTACTTATCATCTACCTACAAAAGCATGATTGGGCATTTTATAATTATAGTGTGATATCAATTTTGTTGGATAGAGGATGAGAAAAGAACCACCTTTGCAAAAGGAATGACTCAATTTTGAGTCAATTTGTAAAAGTTATGGCCTTTTGAAAATTTTGCATATGTAAAAAAAAAAAAACACCTCCAGAAAATAATTTTCCAATGTGTTCGGAGAAAAAATTGCATACAAAGAGTGAAGAAAAAAAAAACTTGTGTGTGAGGGAGAAATTTAAGCCCACTATGGTAGAGTACGACCAAGAGCTTATTTGCCCATGTGACCAAGAGCTTGACTCTTAAAATTTTGCACCCCTCCCCACCCCCCCCCCCCCCCCCCCCCGTTGGCTTTTTGCCATTGATGATGTCCCCCCCTATGTTTCTTACATCAACATTTGAATACAAAATACAAATGAATAGTGCCAATACCTATGGCATTAACTTTGACAACCATCACAAATAAAAAAAAAATTCACAAAGCTTTTCCCTCCTATTTGGTCACCATCGGGTGGGGCCCTCAAGGGCATTTGAATGCCTTTGGGTGCGGTCAATGGTGACCCTTGGGTGTGTTGGGCCCTTGGCTGTCCAAGGTTGAGCCCTTCAAGCACTAGCCGCAGCAATGCAGGTGGTGCGGTGGTGTTGACCACCATGTGTGGTGCTTGGACACCCACATATTTGTTGATGAGGAGTCCTTTGAGGACTATGGTTTCTCTGGCCTATGTGTCATCTTTGATTCCTTCATTGGCTGTGGAATGAGCTGAGGGTGGTGGTCCTATTGTGGCCCTCATCATCTTTCGTGGCCTCTGTGTATGATCTCCACCGTCGGCCTTTTGGTCACTGCAAATGCAGTGTAGATTCAATCTTTTGTGGCCGCTTAGGATTATCTCCACTTCAACTTTGGGAGCCTCTCTCAATGCTTTTAAAAAATAGCCTATATGGCAACTCCAGATGTTGTTTATGAGCTTTCAAACAAATTTGGCCAATACAGCTTGTGTGGCGCTTGCAAGCAAGGATCCACACTACCCTATGTGGGTGTTTGAAGACAATACGAGTACACAAAAATGTTAAATAGAAAAGATCTAAAATGAAGAAAAAACACAAAGATGCAAACTTGATTCACACAACGAGCAAACAAGATTTGATGCTGACCACAGTGGTCTGATACCATGTGAGAACCAAGATCATGGAAAGATTATCAAACACAAGATTACAAGTGAGAACAAACAATTTGTATTAACAAATAACAGGTATAAATAGTAGAGATTGCATACCCAACTCTCTACAAAACAATGATAGGTGGTGATATTCAAAGCAAGAGAATAGTGTAACTACCCTAGGAAATAGAGGCAATGTGTCAAGTCTATTGACACCTATTACAAATGACTCACCAAGTTGAAAATGTCAATTGGCATGTTCTATAAGTCGCCTAACTATGATTGAGTTAGAGTTAACTCATGGAGTTATACACCAACAATTATATTCTAGTAGTGACGAGTAGTCAACAATGAGTACCACAGCAATGCCTTGGCATATCTGTTGGATGGGGCCGAAGGCCAAGGAAATATGCAACCAAAGGTTGAATGGAAATTGGTGGCAGGGGGCTTTTTAGTCCACCTATTGGCCTTGCTGAATTTTTTTTTGGCTATATGACACATGTTCACCATGTAGAATTGTATGCGGAAGTGTCACTTGCACTTTTATGCATGGAAATCTTTCTTCAAAAAAGATTTGTTTTTGCATGTATTTTTTGCTGGTTATTTAAGTTAGTCAAGCTTGAATGCAAAGGCATGAGAATTTTTATTTGTAACAATGAATTTTCTTCTAAGAATAAAATTAAGAGATCTTTGCCCATGGTTTTTTCCTGGTACATTACCAGGTTTTCCACATAAATCTGTATTGCCTATTTTGTGTAAATTATTGTTATTTCATTGCTTATTTCAATTCTGCACTGCTTATTTTTCAAATAGTAAGAATCCTTATCATAGTGGCAACGGGCAACCTCTTTAAACAATGAAGAGTAATCAGTCATGGCAAAGGTTTGAAGTCCCATATAATATTTTGTTTATTTTTTCAGTTGTTAGTGCAAACCTACCTTTCAACCTGCTTGCCTATCCTATATATAGCTGCAAACAAAACATTTAGATGACCTATGTGCAAGTTGATGGCAATTATGGTTTTAGCTAAAATAGTTGGTAGTATGACCATTGTTGAAACTGGTTTTAAGATTCCGTCAGTGTATCTGCCACAATTTTGTGATTAATGTAAACATGTAAAGGGCCATTTGTCTGTAATATTGTTTAATGGACATCTGGATATGGCGTCCTCTTTACTTTCTATATAAACTCTCCTTTCAATACTATGGGTGGCTCACCTTCTTTTGTTAAAAAAAAAATTTGAACATGTCAAAGGTTTGTGAGATAAAATCAGAGCTGCAATATGTGCTTGCTTTTGTTGCATAGTAATGTGATTAATGTAAACATGTCAGAGGTTTGTGAGATAAAATCAGAGCTGCAATAAGTTTTTTCTTTTGTTCCATAGTAACCTAACCATTTGAAGTGTGACAAGTTTTTAAAATTGTCAATTAAATTGTGCAAACATACTGTGTTTTTTAAGCATTTGATGACTTGAGAATGCTCTGCTCCTTATAGCTGAGTTGCACCTACAACATACATGGTGACCACATCATTGATGGTTTGAATGAGATCTACATCTTAGTAGAGAGTTTATGGAAGATTCAAGCACTAGAACCTTTATAAAAATTTCCTAGGAACTCATCAAGAGGATCTTGCACATGTTGTTTGTGTTGACTAATTCGTGTATAGGATTTACTCTCCAGTAGATGGAATTAGCAATACAAGTTTATGACTTGAGAAGGATTAATTTAATTGGGCAATTGATGACGTATTGTAGTCAAATATTTTTAATGTGAGGTTGTTAGGAACAATCCAATGTGCTTTTGATATCATGTTGAACTACAAATGTTATTGTACAGACCATGGTATACCATATTAGACACCTTTAAATTTAAAGTCTTGATGTGTGTTGGAATCTTTTATTTGTTGACATTGCCGGAAGAAGCTTACACGTAGACTTCTGTTTGATAAAAGTGTACACAATGAGCGTGAAAGAAGCATATTGACAAAATTGAAGCAATAGTTTGGTGGCCATTTTACTTCTAAAATGGAGGGCATGGTATGCTACATCTGCCTAAACAAGAAAATTCCACTGCATGTTTCTTATCAATAAAATTCTTTTTACTGGACGCAGTGTCGAAATCTATGTGCTTTTATGTAGGTTAAAGACTGAACATTAGCAAAGGAGAACTAAGGGCATTTTGAGGATTATCTTAATGAAAATCCTCATGCACATCCTGGAATATGTTAGTGGTTAATTCCAACTCCAGTCTTCTCTCTGTTAATGATAGCAGTTTGGATTGGTTAAACTTCTGCGTGATCTATAGATAACTAACTGAGGAATGCATGTTTGATGTTAAGTTAATTAAATCATTGATTCACAATTTATCTTTCATGTCAATTAATTTGTGCAATCATGTAATTTGCATCTCTACCAATATTCCTAGTTTTCACTGTTAGGAATAGTTAAGATTGTCTAGAGAATGATAAGATGTTTCTAGAAGTTTTCCATAAAGCTGTTTTAGAAAAGAACATTCCAGGTTATCTAGAAGGGTAGAAACTTCCAGGTATTCTAGAAAAGAACATTCTAGTATTTTAGAGACATCTAGAATGTCAGAATCTTCTAGGTTTCAAAGCTTCTGTAGCTATATATATGAGATGCTGTACACAGCATTTTGGATGTAATGCAAGTTAGATGAATATATATTTCTGAGTTATTCAACTCTGTTTGCCCTGTGTCTTCTCTGTTTTGCTGTTGCTATTCTGTTTTCATTATCTTGGGATTGTTTTTTACATGGTATCAGAGCTAGGTTTAGCTAGAATTTTTCTAGATTCAGCTGCAGGGCATATAGATTATTGGAAGTGATATTTGTTTACAGGGCTGCATTATTGCTGGAGTGATATTTGTTTCTCAACAAATGAAGTGTTGCCAATATTCAATGGAAGTGGTTTTGTAGATTGGAAGATTGCAGTCAAGGATGCTCTGAGAGAAAAGGCTCTATGGAGGATAGTGAATAAAGAAATTGGAGAACCTCAAAGTGAAAAAGAAAATGAGCTATGGAAATGCAAGTTGGAACAAGCTAGAGGTATTATTGGTAAAGCTTTAAGCCCCAATCTCAATAGAAGATTTGTTGATATTGATAATCTAATAGAGTTGTGGGAGAGTTTGGAAAAAGATTGTAAAGATGTAGATATTGCTAGCATGTTTAGTATAGAAGAAAAATTGGTGAATTTAGCTCCTTCTGATTTTGAAAAAATGACTGATTATTTCAATGAAGTTACTTTTTTAAATGCCCAGTTGAAGAAAATAGGTGCTGAATATGCAAAAAAAGATTTTCAGTTGATTGCAATGGTTGAAAGTAAGTTTCCCCAGCCATACAAGGTATTTAAGGAATCAAGGAAAACATTTCTCCAACTAACTCACAATGCCCCCCAGCAAACTTTTGATCAATTTTGTAAGTCTGTACTAGATGAAGAGGTTCAGCTTATTAAAGAAGGGCATATTAAGAAGAATCATGCATATGCAGCCAAGAGTAAATTTTTTAGATATGATAGAAAGAAGAATTGGAAAGGAAATTATAAATTTTGAAATGACGGTTCTAACCATTTTTCTAGAAATGATTTTGCAGAAAAGCAAGTTGGAAGGAAATCGATTATTTGCAGGTATTGTGGAGGTGAAAATCACATGGAGAAATTTTGTTTGAAGAAGAGGGACAATGAAAGGCAGCAATACAAGCCCAAGCAAGAAAGGTTCAAGGATGGCAAGAAGGATAGGCATAGCTTCGTAGCCATCTCTCTAAAAAGGCAAGAGAAATTAAATAAGGAGGTAATTGCTAGACCTGAAAGTAGTGTTAAGGGGGGATACTTTGCTTCAGATTCTAATAAAGAATAGATTTTAGATTTAGGGGCATCGTATCACATGACTGGGGATAGATCTTTGTTTATTGATTTTTATGAAGGGAAGAATTCAGATCAAGAAATTACTATTGGCAATAAAATAAGACTTCCAGTTTTAGGAACAGGCACTGTTAATGTAACGAATGGGTCTTTGAAAAATGTTTTGCAGGTTGAAGGATTAGGGGTAAATCTTATTTCAATATATAAAATTGTTCAAGCTAGATATGAGTTTGTTGTCATCGCTGATCAAGTTATTGTTAGAGATAGAAAAGACCCAAGCAATATAATTGCTATTGGTAGAGTTGATCATAAAGAGAGTCTATTTAAATTTGTGGGGTTTGTTGATGATGAATACACACTCTCTCATGCTTTTATTGCTCAGGATGATTATTTGTCAAAACTTTGGCATGCTAGACTTGGACAAATAAATTATAGAAAATTACAAGATATGGTTAGAATGGATATGGTTAGTGGATTGACAAAAATTTTAGCATTTGAAGGTGTGTGTGAAGGATGTGTGTTAGGAAAATATCATCGAGATCCTTTTGATTCAAGGAAAACATGGAGAGCTAATCATCTGTTGCATCTCATTCATAGTGATCTATGTGAACCAAGGTATCCTTCACTTTCAGGTGCCAGGTACCTTCTAACTTTTATTGATGATTACAGCAGGAGAGTACGGGTTTATTTTCTTGAAAGGAAAAATAAAGTATTCAAAGTTTTTCAAAAGTTTAAGGCATTAGTTTAAAATCAAAGTGGAAAAAGAATTAAGTGTTTAAGGATAGATAATGGGGGTGAATATTGCAATTATGCATTTGAGTCATTTTGTGAAAATTATGGTATTAAGGTGCAAAGAACAATTCCTTATACTCCTCAACAAAATGGGGTGGCTAAATGAATGAATAGAACTCTTTTAGAAATGGCTCATTGTATGTTGTATTTTAAAAGTTTGCATAATCAATTTTGGGGTTTGGCTGTTTCTTGTGCTGCATATATTGTGAATAGAATTCCCACTAAAGCCCTCCCAAATATCACCCCTGAAGAAGCTTGGAGTGGTAGAAAGCCCCACATTGGGTATTTTAAAGTATTTGGGTGCATTGCTTGGACACACGTTCCTGATGAAAAGAGGAAAAAATTAGAACCAAAGAGTCATAAGTGTTTGTTTGTGGGTTATAGTGAAGAATCAAAGGCTTACAGGTTATATGATTTGACAACAAGAAAGGTCTTTGTTAGTAGAGATGTAAAATTTGATGAGCTTTCACAACTTACAGCCACTTCCTCTCACTCTACAACAGCAAATGTTTCTGATTTTTTAGATATTTCAGATATTTCAGAAAGAAATGAAGCCAATATTGATGAGGATGAGGTGAGCAATACTGATGACGATAATACTATTGAAAATGAAACTACTAATGCTTGTACTCAACCATTTTCTGTAGGTAGTGATGATGAAGAAGGTGACATTTTAGCTAGACAAAAGACAAGGAGTGTTGAAGAAATATATAGACACGGCTCAAAGATCCAAGGAAGGAATGGTAGTGCTCTCATGGCCAAAGTCTTACAAGTAAATGACCCAATCTCATATGAGCAAGCTAGAGGAAAGAAAGAATGGGAGAAAGCCATGAAAGAGGAATATGATGCATTGATAGAGAATAACACTTGGGAACTTGTACCCCGCCCCCAAGGTAAGAATGTTATTGGTTGCAAATGGGTTTATAAAACAAAATTTAAATCAGATGGTGCTATAGAAAAATTCAAGGCTAGATTGGTTGCTAAGGGGTTCAATCAAAAAGAGGGTGTTGATTATGAAGAAACATTTGCTCCTGTCATTAAAACGAACATAGTTAGAATTATTCTTTCTTTGGCTGCAAGTCTTGGGTTGCATATTCATCAAATGGATGTCAAAAATGCTTTCTTAAATGGAGATTTATATGAAGAAATATATATGGATCAACCACCAGGTTTTGTGGATCAGCAACATCCTAATCTTGTTTGCAGATTAAAGAAGTCACTTTATGGTCTTAAACAAGTGCCACGAGCATGGAATGAGAAGATTGACAAGTATTTTCAGCTTCATGGATTTAAGAGATGTAAGTTAGATCCCAATCTTTATGTGAAGAAAGTTTAAGATGATATTCTTCTTGTTGCACTTTATGTAGATGATTTACCCATTGCTAGACTAAATATTGGGTTAATCAATGATTTAAAATCAGATCTTAAGAGGACATTTCATATGAGTGATTTGGGTGAACTAAACTATTTTCTTGGCTTAAAAGTTTGTCGATTACATGATGGATTGTTTATCTCACAATCAAAATATGCTTTGGACCTTTTAGAAAAGTTTAACATGCTTGAATGCAAGCCAACATCTACTCCATTTCAATCCAGAGTCAAGCTTACTAAAGAATGTACTTCCAAGAGTGTAGATGCCACTTTATATAGATAGCTTGTTAGTAGCTTGGTTTATCTAACTCATACTAGACCAGATATTTGTTTTGCAGTCAATCTTGTATCTAAATTTATGCAGGCACCTAAACAAAGTCATTGGCTGGCTGCTAAGAGAATTTTACGATACATCCATCGAACCATATACTTTGGAATCTACTATGGCTATAAGTCTTCAATTTCTTTGGTTGGATTTACTGATTCAGATTGGAGTGGTGATATAGAAGATCAAAAATCTACTGGTGGTTATGTTTTCAATCTTGGATCAGGTCCTATTACATGGAGTAGCAAGAAACAAACAACTACATCATTATCTTCATGTGAAGCAGAATATAGAGTAGCAAAAGAAGTAGGCAAGGAAGAAGTTTGGATTCAAAATCTTCTATTTGAGATTGGTTTCCTACAAAGTTTAGCCAACACTATGTATTGTGACAATCAAAGTACCATACAGGTTGCCAACAATCCAATTTTTTATGCTAAAACAAAACATATTGAGATTGATGTTCACTACATTCGGGATCTTGTTCAAGCATCCATTATCAGTCTTCAATTTTGTCTGAGTGAAGAACAAGTAGCTGATATATTCACTAAGAGTATGACTGAAGCCAAATTCTTAAAATTAAGAGGCATGATTGGTATGTTAGAGGTGAACATTAAGGGGGGATAGTAGTATAATGTTCCCCTCTCCTTTGTATTTCCCTCTCCTTTGTATTCTCTTTGTATTATTCTAGTCAATCTTAAGGGGGGATGTTAGGAATAGTTAAGATTGTCTAGAGAATGATAAGATGTTTCTAGAAGTTTTCCATAAAGTTGTTTTAGAAAAGAAAATTCCAGGTTATCTAGAAGGGTAGAAACTTCCAGCTGTTCTAGAAAAGAACATTCTAGGATTTTATAGACATCTAGAATGTCAGAAGCTTCTAAGTTTCAAAGCTTCTGTAGCTATATATATGAGATGTTGTACACAGCATTTTGGATGTAATGCAAGTTAGATGAATATATATTTCTGAGTTATTCAACTCTGTTTGCCCTGTGTCTTCTCTGTTTTGCTGTTGCTGTTCTGTTTTCATTATCTTGGGACTATTTTTTACATTCACAGGTTTAGCTAAAATTTCACAGAATTCACTTCAAAGTTCACTGATAAGATGAGGAGAATTAATGTTTGAACTCTAATACAACAATTGTATACCACTTTCTTTGTTTGTTTTAACAACAAATGATTGTGTGTGGAAATTCACATGGTCAATGGTTTCTACATGATTGCAGATTCCACTACCACCAGTGGATGAGAAAAAAAGTGATCGAGGACGTGGATAAAGATAGACATTATGCAATTGATGCGTCAATTGTAAGAATCATGAAGAGTAGAGAAGTTTTAGCTTATGAGCAGCTTGTTATAGAGTGCCTTGAGCAACTTGGAGGAATGTTCAAGGTGAATTCTTGACTGGATGCTGAATATATTGCTACATTAATGTAGCAGAATGAACTAATTTGCTTATGAATAATGCTGTTAGTTTACTAAATTTAACCATTTTTTTTCTTGCAGCCTAATTTTAAGGCAATAAAAAAGAGAATTGAAGACCTGATCACACAGGAATACCTGGAAAGCAACAAAGATAATCCCAACACTTTCAGATATCTGGCCCGAAACTATTTAAATGGATGTTTAAATATCTTTCATGGGGTAGTCCATTTATTGACTTCCTGCAGGGTTGTAAGTTCTTGAGAATTCATGATTGGAGGGTTGTAAGTTCTTGAGAATTCATGACTTGCTACATTAACTTAATTTTTCAACTACCCCTCTTAAGCTTAACATTACAAAAAAGAAAAATAATAGAAACATTGCATCAACATCAACCCAAACTACTCATGTCTAGGCAAATATCTTGATTATCCAACTTTACCTATTAATCGAGACATACTCAATTATTCATAGGAAAATCACCAACCAACTGTGAATCAAGATTAACTCAGTTATCCACAATAACTCTCCTCCATTTGTGGATCAAGACTAACTCCATTATCCACAAATACAAATCTGCAAAACTAAGGATCGAGACACACTCAACTATCCATAGATACAACTTCCAAGTTTGTGGATTCAGTTATCCACAAACCAGCAACAACTCACTAATTTTATGGATTCAACTATCCACAAACCAACAAATCACTGTCATGCCCCCCCTTGCTCCTAAACGGACTAGAGATGAAACCAGGCTTCTCATGCAAGGTATCATCTCTGAGCGAGAAGCTAGATCGAGATGGCAATGGACCTCCTGCCTCCGGTGCCTCCTACTTCCAATGTGATCATGTTACACTTTAACTAAAAAATTTACCATTCAAACCTCCAAAATCCCTCTCAGGTGTAACATGGATGGCCTCGAGAGCACAAGCAATGTTTGATATATTTCAAAGTGTTTGAATCAGCCAATAATACATCCTTGCAATACTTTAAAAAAAAAAATAGAAAAGGGGAGTGAGCACCTGTAAATTAAGAAAGTTAAAAAATTTTCAAGAGTCATTGCCAAAGCCTAGTCTAGAGAAAGAAAACATAATAGAGAAACCACTACCGGTCTAAGTCATCACAAAAACTAACAACAAAGTAAACACAAAGCTGAAAGAAAAGTCACCCAATCGAGTACCACTGAAACTACCTCCACATAGGAAGATCAAAAGCAAAACCCCATGGCAAGACAAAAGACTTCACCCACAGAGGCCACCAAAGCAAACACGAAGAAAACAAAACTAGCCAACCACCCACCCATGCCAAACCACCAAGGACATGACCCGTCACCACCACAGACCGCCAAGAGCACATCCCACCACCCTCGCCTCATGCCGCTGCCGGAGCTGCAGGAAGAACATGCTCAACCAGTTCCACAACTGCAGAAGACTAAATATCTACATCAAGTTCCTCCAAGGCATACCTAGGTATTCCTGGAGCGAGATCAAGTGCATGAATTTGTAGGAATCGAATGGTCGTAAACACATCCTTAATCCTTTCCATTTTTTTCTTGGTAAGTAGGAAACAATGAGATCTCAGTGCAACATCAATATCTCCACTGCTCAGGGATAGGATACTGGCTTGTAAGGCCCTGTATATTGCTTGTTGCGAGGGAGAGGTGCGTAAAGCTGCCAAGTTGAAAAGGCCATCGATAAGAGCATCCCCCTAGTCCATTCGGTAGGTAGAGACTGCTGCTTCCCATCTATGCACAGTGTAAATGTTTTTGAAAAACAACCCAGCTGCAAGAGCATGAACGAATTCTCCATCCATAACTAGATCCATTATGTTGGAAACTAGCTATGACACCACATCTGAGAAATTGAGCATGCGTCCCTCATACCCTCTTATCCATGCATGGCCAACTATGTTTTGAACAACAATCTGGGTGAGGGTGCAATCCTTATCAAGCAAAGTCATCAAATCTAACGACTTTACCTACCCTTTTATCTCTGGTTCCCACTCAAGAGCTGTAAAAAACATTCTTTGATTAAGACATGTATCTGCCATGTAAGCTATCCTTGAGGGGTAGAGAGGGCAAGGATGGGATAGGCACTAAGAAAAGAGGGCGAAAGAGGGAGCTGTAGAGCTACGTAGGCTTTCTCAAGATAACACAGAACATAATTCCTTTGTCTACCCCAATAGCACCAAATGTAGGAGGTATTATAAACACAGTGCCATTATGTCAGAATTAAGAAAGCTAAGGACATCTATGACATCACAAGATCGACGGGCGCAGTTGATAGGATATGCGGTACGTTGCCATGAGAAACCTACCATAGAGTTTTTGCAACGTGTCCAATACTTGGCCACCTCATCAAATAAAGGCTAGCCGTTATGCCTCCAAAAAAAATTCATTTACTTAGGGTAGTTATAGCTAGTCACCTCCTTTTAATGAGGCATGATCTATGGTGAGATACGCCATCCCCACCTACCCTCATTAAAACTGAAAGAGCCAAAACTGACTCGATTCACCTTCCCTCATGAACACTTGCGATCCTCTTCTACAAACTTTGTCATAAATTTGAATAAGAAGAAATAACCCTCATTTAATATGACGGACTTCATGTCAGGGGGTAATGCTAGATCAAGTGGACTCAACCTAACTTGAGACCTACCAACCATTCCAACACTTGTGCCAGGAAAAGTAACCATAAATGTGCCGTCTAAATAGCGCATCTTAGCGGGATAGCTTTTTTTGAAGAATTCCATCCTGACAGAATCTGTCCAGCTGACTATCAAGCTGATCTACTACCTGCCACCACTTCCATCTCAGTTGTCAGTAGGCTAGCCAAAGAATTTGAATTGATTTGATCACCAAGTAAAAACATCACATATGCACTATCAAGATCAATGGCTATGTTTGCTAACATATCCGCCACCTTATTACCTTCTCTAAATGTGTGAGAAATGAGGAAATTATCTAAGCTACTAAGAAGAGTGTCAGCCTGCTAGAGAATCCTTGCAATACTTTTAACTCAAAATTAAAACATCTCTACTCTTATAAACTTTGCACTTCCAATGTAAATGTGCCTTAGTCATTTTCTTCTCAAATCCTTTCAATTTGGAACAAGTGACTTTACAACTGCTTTCAAACCAATTCAACTAATTGCTCTTTACATCATATTGATTCACTTTTCTCACATTTTTATGCCCAAAACAAGATAAGTACAATTTTAGCAGAATTTCTGCATTAATTAAATCTTACCACGGTTATTTTCTTCCAAAATAAATACCACCAAGTACTCACCTCATCTTCTTGTTGCAAACTATCAATTTCGACCATGCACCTACAACTTTTTTTTTCAACAATCTCTTTGATACACTTAAAAGAAATACATGCCAATATTTATTGTCTACCCAAATCAATAGTGGCAAGCTTTCTCCAAATGGTGGGAAATAGTGGTTGACCTTCTCCGTGCCTTCAAACTTCTATACATTGTAATATTATTCCATGAGGCACTGTCTCATTCTTTCATATGGTCAAAAACTTAACGAGCTTCCACCAAACTTTTGTGTTGTCTTCCAAAATGCCTATCTTATGCACAAAGGAATGTTGCAAGTATAATATAGACCATTCAATGGAAATAGTCCCCCACCAGTAGGTGCTTTCAACATGGACCATGATCAATGTGCTTTGAACTAGTGAGCATTCTACAACAAGAACCTCAAAAAAATTGTCCTTCCACAAACACGGTAGGGAAGAAAATGTATCCTTCTCCATGCACAACAAGTGTACTTAAACTTTCATTTGATGCATTCCAGGAGGTAAATGAACAAACAAATGGGAACAAAGAATGTCTTGCCTCACGTCTCTTTCAATCCTAATTTCTAGGTGATATTGGATCCTTTCCTTGGCATGCAACATTCAAAACTCTCCTCTAATCACAACAACCTGCAATGATCATATGTTAGGCGCTTCATCATAATAGCCTGTAATGACTTTCATATGCCTTCCACCATAGCCACAACTTCACATGGGATAGGATACAATGACTTCACATAGGACAACATACAACAATGTTCTGATACCATTGTTAAAATGGTGAGAATACACAGAAATATTTGACTAAACCATTAATGCACAGTAAGATCTCACTAAAAAATATCTTATATTGATGTCTTCTATTCACATTACAATTCAATATATTGGCTTTATAAATCCATTATTCTCTCGTGAAAAAACTACTTATGGGAATAACTTCCCACCAACCAACCAACTAACCTAAAAGCTAATTACTAACTTAAGTCACTAAGCTGACTATATTACATGTAAATCTTAATTTTGCAATATATTAGTCATCATTGTTTGGATGTAAAGTCCAACTATTCATTTCATCTCTCTTGTTTTGTCCCTTCATCTTCCTTAAAGAATATTGCATAAATTTGGGGAAAAACTTTATCTATGCTACCGTGATTAATAAAAGAAAATACCCCTTTCTCATCGATGTAGCTATTTATTGGTGAACTACACAAATCTGTTGTGTCTATGTATTTTCTAGTATCTATGCTTATTCATTGCTAGTGATATATTTTTTGTACATATGGTTGTCACTAATGTAGTTGTGTGGTTATCATTGATGTCAACACTGATGAGCATTGCACATATGTTGCCTGAGTTTGTCATTGATGTAGTTGTGTTGTTGTCTTTGATGTCAAGACTATATTTGGTTACTGATGTTCATGGCTGGTTTCTGATGTTCATGGTTGTCCATATCATCCCTTGATTAATGTCAAGTAAAGTTGTATTGAGCATGCTTGTGGTCAGTAGAGATGATTTCATGATGATATATTAAGATAGGAATTAGAATCATTAATATGAATGATGATATATTAAGATGAGAATTAGAAGCTATGCTAGGGTTGAGAAGATGGAAGTATGTTGTATGATCCTTCCTATTGTTCCTAAGGAAGTATGTGATGCTATAAGAAGGTTTTGGTCTCCAGAAGTTGGTGATGGTTTTTGCTGCAAGAAGCTACCTAGAAGACTGCCTAGTAAAATGGTCCACATTCCTCCACATTTGAAAATATGGTCATGCTATTCAGAAGTTAAGTTTAGTTTTTTGTAAAGATACTAAATCCAAAGTTTTAGATCATTTGGTCCTCTGCGGTGAAAGTTACTTGTGACAGAGTTCTGGTCTGTGTTCTGACAGAATGAGGTGATGATGAAGGATTGTTGGAATGATCTGCATTCCTCTACAGTGATAGATATGGTTGCACGGTCTTAAGGATATGTTTAGAGTAGTGCATGAGTGCATTCATATGAGTATCTAGTGTTTTGGAGGTCCACAAGTTCAGTTTTCAAATGACATAAGTGATATAGATTGTTCCAAATGCCTAATTGTTTTTAGGATATATGTTTGAGTACTTGCTTCAATGGAAGAGTATACAGATCAGTCATATGTGTTTGTGTGGACATTCTACATGTCTCATAATGTTTTAGGTTTGATGCACATGCAAATCTTTCAAGTTTCCAGTACCGCACAAGGTTTTCAAGTCAGCTTATGGAGAGTTGTTGCTGTTGAGGCCGACTAAGGAAAGTTGATGATGTGTGCCACAAAGTTGTTGTTGTGCATAGTTCAAGAAGTGTTTGGAGATGTTGTGTAGATCTTGCCGGCTCATCTAGAAGAATAAAAAGTAATGTTTAATCATTCATGAGTACCGCCAAGATTTTGAAGACCGATGTGCTACAAGCTTCATGTTTTCTTGCTCAAGGGCTCGACGTCAATGTTTATGCTTAAATATATACACATTGATTTCATGTAACTAGGATGTCATTTAGTTTAACTCATTCCTCATTCTTGGTTATAATCCCCACCCCTCTCCCTAGAGATAACTACCTACCTCTCCCTCTCCTTGGTGTGTGATGTTTCAAGAGCTTATTATTTAAATTAAATATTCTAAATTTTTTTCTTGTATTTATGAGTTTTGTGTGTACCTGGGCTCAACATATAGAAACTGAAGTCGACCCAAATTTAGATACTAGAGCAAATGAGGCTGAAGAACACATAGTTGATGTTAGCTCAGAGGAGGCCCAAGCGCAAACAATGGATGTTGGAGAGGGGTTAGGATCGCTTCCTTCGACCATGGATGAGCATATGAATATAGCTAAAGAGGTGAAGAGAAAATTTTCTTATATAAATTTAGATCATTTACTTGAAATGGATATGGAGAATTTGAAAGTTTGTGCTGAACAACCTAGACATACTACTAAGAGGTTAATGAATAAAAATACAAAGGAAATAATTGCTTATTTCAATAATCTTGATACACTTGAGCAAACCCAATTGTTATCAATTGTACTTCTTAGTAATGAGCTAAATGAGCCATTACAATTGTTGGTTGTAGATTCATCATTGAAAAAGGGGAAAGGTTCACACCTAGAAAAAGATATTGTTGAAAATGTTAAAAAAGGTTTGGCTTCCATTGGGAAACAATCTCGATCTACGGATAAGTCCATTTCAACAAGAGTGGTGTTGACATCTATTTTAAGTGAAAAAACTTCAAAAAACAGATAATTGTCTTCAATTTCAACCGAGATTGGTTTCAGTAAAAAGACATTAACATAATATGTGAAAAGGAGAAAAATATTGGATGATAGTACCTTGGAAGGCAATTGGGCAATTATGTGTAGAGCTCCTCGATCTGACAAGATTCAAGATGTTGTTAGGAACTTGATCTCAACATTTTGGAATGATAATACTCGTGCTTCATCAAATAGTAGAGATGTTATTAAACACACAACTAGGCCCAATAGTCATGATTTACATACAAAACATTGGTTAGACATAACACAACATGAGATGTATGTGATGTTTTGTAATTCAAATCCTCACATAAAGATTGGGTAAACAATGTTTGAAAGGTTAAGGCCATATTATGTGAAGACAAACAAGGTTTTTGAAACTTGTTGTTGTCGTTATCATATTGAATTTGATCTCTACTATCATGTGTTTCAAAAGATTAGAGAAGGCAATGATGGTTTTGTAAATGTACCTCTTAAATGGGCAAGTCAGTTCATAGCATCTATCTTATGTGATAAATCAGATGATGATAATGCAACTGGTCAAATAAACTGCATAAAAGGTCTTTGTGAAACATGTGGAAATTTGGCTAAAATGCCTTTGAGAAACAGAGATATCGACCCAATGAAGTTGGTAAATTGCATGAGTTACAAGTACATAAAGTTTCAAACAAAAAATGGGAAAGAATCCACAAGGTTAGATTATGTAGAAGAGGAGATACCTATTGGAATATTTATGAAAAATTTATGTGAATTGATACAACCATACATACATCATGCTTTTTTTGCTAAGTGGCAAGCACAATAGTTTCAAACATTAAGAGATACTTTCCCACCTGGAATAGTTTTATCAGTAGTTGACTTTGCAGAAAAATACTCTTTTGTACATCAAAAAGAGATTCAATCATGCAATATTACTTTTCAGAGAAGATCACTATTACGGTGCATGTGTTTTATCAGCATGGACAATTGGATTTGGATGGTGTTGATAGTACATTTGAAGCATGAGTCATTAAAAAAGAATATCGCTTTTATATTAGTGATGATAAAGAGCATGAGACACATATTTTAGAACATTTCTTTAAGAAGTTTTTTGAGTATTTGGCAAGTAGGTGTGTAAAAATTGAAAAACCTCTTGTATGTTTAGATGGATGTGAATGACAATTTAAATCATCGAGGCCATTTTATGCACTATGTAGATATCATCAAAATGACAATATACCACATGTTTGGAGTTTCCTTGAGAGTGGGCATGGAAAGGGTGAACATGATGGCGCAGGAGCTTGCATCAAACATGCTCGAAGAAAGCATCAAATGAATAATGTGGGAGATCATATAAAAGATGTGCATGATGTTGTAGAATGGTGTAAGATACAGTTTGCATCAAATGAGGTTGGCACATCTTCAGGAACAAACTGATACATTCAACAAAGTGTTTTGGGAGATATCAGATATGTATTGTTTGAAATTTTAATACTTTATATATATTCATATATCGTGCATACATGAGTTTGTTTATCTTAGTTTGAATTTAATTATTTCTATTATATTTATAATGTACAATATAATACATTTGTAGGTATGGATAGAAGATCAATGCATGGATGCAAGAGGGTAGAGAAAACAAGATCTTTGCATTGTGTCATGAGTGTAGATAGCCAGACATGGAGGTTGCACACTAGGGATTACTCTTGTTTTTGTTATGAGTGCATGCTAGGAGATTGTGAGAATTGTAAGAACCAACAACGTGGATATGTCAGTGAATGGAAAAACATGCCACTAGTTGTTACCAACACATACAACAAAGATGAGGATGAAAGATTTGAAGAAATTCCTTTGATTTCAATTGATTATAACCATATTTTAGGATTGATTAAAAATGTATGTGTACATATATATAATTTATATAAAGTATCTCTAATTTTAAATTACAAATTTTCCATGTAAATTTGGTGCAAGAGATGTTTTTGCAGTCATAGCAAAGGCTAGAAATATAGAAGACGTTAGTTATTATTTATTGTGTTGCATAGAACAGAGGCAAAACCTAATAAAGTTGGAAAAAGTGATGGAATGTTGTTTCCCACAGGATTAACTTTATAATATATTTAAATTTTGAAATTGTTATGTACATGTCAAGTACTTTGAGTAATTTAAACATTCAATTTATATTTTTCATACTTTATGTTATGTCTTACCTCAATGAAAATGCTATACATGAACTATGTCTAGGTTACATTTACCTTGAAAATGTTGTCTTACCATGGAATATTGTTTCCCATAGGTTTAGTTGTAGTGCAAGGGACATATCTCAAACAAGTCAAGATTGTTCAACATTATCAACCTTAGAAAAAGATATATTAGTATAGCCACCTAGTAATTGCTACCGCCCTATCTCTTCATTCAGTTCCACATGCACATGGATGTCGTAAGTGGAGACTAGATAGTGATGATCATCAAAGAACATTAGATGTGATTGAAGATCGAGCTAAACCACTTGATGTGGTATAAAAAATATGGATGAAGAACTTATAGTTTATTTTGAAGACTTAAATTCACTATCTAGATAGATATGTTCATGTATTAATTGTTTAAAATTTATGAAAGTTAAATTAATAGTTCTTTCGTTGAACAAATTTTAACTTCAACATGTGGTTCTTAACAAATTATGTTGTTGAAGATGAGAAGAGTAGAACGGCTATGATATGAAATAAGCAATGGAGACTAAACTACAATGCAACTATAATAGAGATGGGTGATTGATAATGGAGACATGGTGATGATAATGGATTTGTAATGCAAATGCAATGAAGGTGATTTTGCCAAAGGCACATTGGTATGATTCCTATAGAGTAAGATTACGAATGCTTGAGTTTATATGAAATGGGTATGAAGACCTTTCTTATATAGGCTGAGGGAAGACCAAATCCAAGTGTCAATAGATCCATGACTAGAGAAATTACTTGTAATGTGTACAGTTGAGAAATCTTGAGGGAATGTGTTCCAATTAGAAGAGGACAAGTGTCCAAGCCTTCTTCATGAGTTATGTGAGATAACAAAATAGATTGAAGAGTTAACTGAAATGAGTGATCAGTTAACTGGGTTGATTGGGGAGTCAACATAATAGATTGACCAGTGAACTCAATTGACTAATTAGTTAACAGATTTGATTGATGAGTTAACTAATTTGACTGGAGGAGAAATAGGACATGTGGGTGAGGCAATATTAGCTAATTAAATATTAAAATATTTGATTAAATGTACAACGTGGTGAGGTAATTAAATATTAAAATATTTAATTACATGTGCAACATGGTGAGGTGGAAAGGTGAAGTGGAAAGGTGATGTGGAATTATGGAATTAGGACTTTGAGATAGAGGAAATTGGGATTAATTCAATAATTTAGAATTATTTAATTGTGTGAGACATTAGAAGAATTAGGGGATTTTAATTAAATTAATTGATTTTATTTAATTATTGGAGGGATGTGAATCATTTAAATAAATTAGATTATTTATTTAATTAATAGAGGAATGAGAATTAAAATAAATATTAAAATATTTATTTAATTCGACTTAGCCATTTTTAGGTGTATACATTTTGTCCCTCTTTGATGCAATGTGTTTTATCATATTGTTTCAAAGAATTAAAAAAAATTTGCGATTGATACATGCCCCAGTTTTCCCCCGGTATAGGTTTATGATGATAGGATGCCACCTTGGTAGATTGGATAGGAAGAATGTGACGACAGGATGATGGATGATCTCGTGCTGAGATAGGCTAAATGATAGGTTAGGGTGAAGAAAATGGAGGACCTAGAAGAAATATTATGTGAAAATAATTTTCCAGCATGGACAAGGTCAAGGACCTATCATTAGGGTTCCATGTGTTATATATAGGAGTTTGGGTTCATAGTTCACTCATTTGTACACTTGCCTTTGAGAGAGATCCTAGTGGAGAGTAGATCCATTTGAGCACAAAGCAGTTGGTGAAGATGCAACAGTTTCCTCTTGAGCTTCATTGATTTGAGTGGATCTGATGGTTCAACCGTCCAGTAGATTATGGGCCTCCGATAAGTACTACTTCATTTCTAGGCTAGGGTCATTAAAGCTAGCAATAAATGTAAGCCAAAGATTTAGGTTTTGTATGCACCAAATGGTAGAACTACACATATGATGTGCGATACCATGCATATGACACGATTCTGCACATATGATGCCAGAATCGATGTATCTACAATTTTTTCACATTTGAAGCTTATTCTTGCGCAACTAAAACCTTGCTGCGCATGTAGTTGGGGACACTACACATACAATTTTTTACTGCGTATTTGATATGTTGCTGTGCAAACAAGTTTATGATGCACATCTAAGGAATAGTCCTATGTATTCAAAATAAAGTGATGTATATAAGATGCTTCTATGCATATGAGTTTATTCTACGCATCTGATAGGTAGAATTGCGCAAATGATTTTGGTTTATAGAAAACACTTAGAAATTTGATGAAGTTGACTGTACGATTGATGTTGGTCAACTGATAGGTCATCTCTAATATTGATAGAATCTCCAGAGAGATGATAGGATTTCTTTCCTATTGAAATAACTAAGTTTTTTATGTTGGATAGATAGACTTGCAGTTTAGTCTCTTTTGATTGACAAATGCGTGCTTTCTTGTTTGTAGGAGGAGTTAGATGATTTGCTCATGTTGAGAGAGCATTTTCTAGTTACACAGATGTTGAGGCCTTATTTGATAGAGACTAATCTACTTGTTATTGGATCAGCTAGATTGTCATTTGTACTCTTCATGCTTGAGATTAGGGCTAATCTTAACATGCTAACTGCTTTGGTTGAGAGATTTCACAGTGAGGACGAGACATTTCACCTTCCCACTAGGGAGATTATAGTGACTCTAGAGGATGTTCATAGGATTCTACACATACCTATTGATGGAGAGATCATTGAGTATGAGCCACAGACTGGGGTAGGATTGGATGAGTGCTGACGGGTTTTGAATGACGATGAGATCAAGGGCACTGAGACTAGTTGGTCTGACATGATGGCATATTATGAGCCACTTCCTTCAGTTGTGGCAGGTTTGATCAGATGTATTATGTGCCCCAATAGATGGTCATGTGGATTTGTAGTTGGATGGGGTCAGGTACTAGAGTGGATTACGATGGAGGGGACCAGATATGCCTTGGGTGTTTGTATCCTTGCTCATCTATATCATGATTTGCACCAGTTTGTGTATGATGGCTCTTCCAGCTTGGCTTGTAGGGTTTCACTATTAAAGATGTGGCATGGACTCATATATTCATCACTCATCCTATTGGAATTGGCAATTGGGGTAGGCATTAGCCTTATTCTTACATGTTTCAGGATAGCCTTTCCTAGCCCAAGATGGGAAAGTTAGAGTATTGGAGACATGCCTTTGACAATGTAGATAGAGTCGAGTGGCAATTATACCTTTGACAAACCACCTAACTGGAGAGAGACACATCTATTCAGAGGTATGGGAGGGCAGAGGCACTCTTAGAGAAAGTTCAACAGACTGCAGGATAGGGTCCCACTGGCTAAGAAGGTTGTAGAGATGGTTAGGGTAGGTCAAGAGATCCTCTACTGGCGGTCCCTTTATGAGTCGATTGTACCACCAGAGCATAGGGTAGGAAGTTACCACCCTAGTTACCATAACTGATCACAGAGGGCACTTACAGAGAGTGGCATGGTGATGGGACCTACAGGGCTACCTCCCAAACCATCAAGAGGAGGTGAAGCAGGGACTAGGACACTAGGGATAGGGATAGTAGGTGGAGGAGGAGGAGGAGGTATCCTACCGCCACAACTGACACCATCAGGGGGGAACTATTCTTAGCTACTCCATGACATGTATCATTTTTTAGTACCTTCATTTGGACATGTATACACCACTTCGGTTTGGACACTTCGAGATGTATTGTTATTTTGACATCATTATATACTTGGACATTTTTATTCTTTATGATATTATGATTCAACTGACTATGATTATGATCTACTGTGATCAACATGATGTACATTATGATGTTATGATATGCTATGCTTATAGATGACCTATGTGGTTTATGACTATGATGCATATGTTTATATTTATGCGATGGACATGATGATCTATATGATGACTTTACATTATTATGGTTGTATCTATCTAACATGTTTGTTAGATTCTATGATGCACTTTATTTTTATGTGACATGATGTTTCTATGAGCTATATGATGGATATGATGACATATATGCATGTTTATGACCCTATATGTTCACATTCTATGATGATCTAATGTAGAAATTGTGATAACTGAGATGTGTACTTATGTCAATAAACCTATAGTTATAACCACAACCTTTTATAGTGTGAAGATGAAAAGTTCAAGAATAGTAAACTTGTCTTTATTTTGAAGAGAATCATGTGCAAAGCCGTGGGTTTTGTCCATACTATGCTTCCAAATAAACTCAGATCCCATACAGTCATGGCAGCACCATATACAAGAAATAATATAGAAACAAATAAATTAGAGATAAAAAGAAGCCAGAGATCAATATTCATTAGAAAATATAGTCAAACTATGGCCTAAAAGGCCTGATGATGCCTTGAAAATACAGAGCAATGTCCAAATCTAAGACAAAATTGCTTACCCTTTTGTTTTCTGCATAAATCTTTCAGAAAAATCAACTTGAAACAGTAGGTGTAGAGTCAAAAAATTGAGGGTCATTCCAATATAAACTCTAACTCCATGGCGGTGTGCAGAGCTTCATCAAAAGGTTGAAAAGGTGCAAAGTGAGCCTGAGGAATTAGGACTGTGTGTTTTGTGTTAGGGTTTCCCACAAAGACCTAAATTCAATGGGCATTTTTATCACACTGAGTTATTTTTCATTGCCCAAACTAATGGTGTCATGGTATTGTGGTCCACTTTTCAAATGTCAAACCATCATAACCTAGGATATTATGAGCCTTAGGTCTTTTACATATTCAGCGGGTAAGGCTTTGTGCTTCAAGACCTCGAAAGTTGGTTTGACACATTTAAATAATGTATAAATATTAGTATACCTTAGCATTATTTACAAGACCCCTTGCACATACATGCCTAGGCATTGTACCTCAAAAGGTTCATTAGATCACCATTGAAAGTGGACTAGAATAGATAGATCATATGCCTCTAAGAGATATTTTTGCAGCTCTAATAGAAGATGAGCCACATAGCCTTTATTTTTGCAAAAAACTATAATATGCCTTAGAATATTTTTATGATTTTTTATAGAAAAATCAATTGATATATAATGCATATGGTTGGCAAAATGCCACATATGATATATCTATTTCTACAAAAGTCAAATTGAGATGGGTAGGAGAATAAAACTACAAAATCTTTGTAAAGCATTATTTTAAAGAAATGCTTTATAAATTGCTTTAAATAATTGCTATTTTAAATACAGATAAAGATAGTAAATGGATAAATTCTTTCTTGATTTCCTTTGGGTAAAATTGGGTAGAAGAAGATAAATTTTAGCTTTTATTGAGCCAATAAAACATGTTTTAAAGTAGATTTTGGTGGGACCACCTAAGAGGACACCTTGGCAGCTTTTATTTTTTAGTTTGGTGGCAGTTTGAAGGCTTTAATTTTGGCTTTTGAGGAGCATGAAATTTGATTTCTATATCTAGTTTTAGGAGCTTTTTTAGAGAGATCTCTGGGCAAGGGATTTATAGGAGAAAAAGTTAGTTTTTTCTCAGTCAGTTCATACCATT
This sequence comes from Cunninghamia lanceolata, assembly GCA_027924645.1. Taxonomy (NCBI): domain Eukaryota; kingdom Viridiplantae; phylum Streptophyta; class Pinopsida; order Cupressales; family Cupressaceae; genus Cunninghamia; species Cunninghamia lanceolata. Next base: position 13,230,833 of record BSBN01000112.1, on the reverse strand, counting down.
TTCTTCTCTCTTGAGCATAGGCAGAAAGTTGTATATAGGCGGTTGACTCAGTTTGGTTTTGCATTGTACTCCTTCCAGTTTAATACAACAAATTTTTCTATTCCATCTATTTATCTTTTTGCAATTTTTATTTGATGTCTCATTGTGGCAGTTTCATGTCCTTTATTATGTCTCTTACTGTAAAATTTGCTTTTGGTCTTGGTTGTAATTTGTGTTCAATTTGAACCTTATTACAAATTATTTTGGCATCAAATCTCAGAGGTGGGGTTGTGAAAGTTTAAGTGTGAAGAGTTGTTTGTGAGTGAAGATATTCATTTAGATTAAATCTTAGAGTTAGTTTTGCATTTTAGTTATTCTCTCTCCCTTTTCCCCTGCAAGTAAATTAGATTAGAAAATTATAAGGAGAACCATCTCACTCTAGAGATTCACTCTCAACATAGATCACCCACAATTTGAGAGTGTTTCCATGTGTCAACAGATAGCTAAGTCTTCTATAATCTTAGCATAGGGTGCGTATCTGATTGATAACAATGTGATGGAAGTAATGAGAGAACTCTTTGGCAATAGGAGATTGCTCAATGAGATGAATACTACATTAATCACTTTTATTCCTAAGAACTTAGAGGAAACTCCTTTTCTAATTTTAGGCCTATTAACCTATGTAACTCTATATAAAATATTCTTGAAAGTTCTTTCTTCCAAACTCTAGGTTATTCTCTCAAAGATCATCTCTTCCCAACAAAGTGGCTTTGTCCCAAGAAGGCAGATTCTAGACTCCATCATCATGGTTCATGAGAATATTCATTCATTAATGGAGAATAAGAAAGAAGGGTTTTTCCTCAAGTTGGACCTCATGAAGGATTATGACAGAGTGAACTGGAGATTCTTATTAAACATTTTATCTAGATTTAGTTTCAACTAAAAATTCTTAGATCTAGTTTCTCAAATGATTGCCTCACCCAAGTTTTTGATGTTGGTTAATGGTACCCCTTCTGGTTATTTCAATTCTTCCCATGGGATTAGATAGGGAGATCCGATTTCTCCCTTCCTATTCATTATAATGGTTGAGGTGTTGGGCCTCAACATATCCAAAGTGGTCTCTTCAGGAACCCTTCAGGGAGTTAGTCCTTCTTTGACTAGTCATCCTTGCTCTCATTAGCAGTTTGTCAATGATACTATCATCATGGGAGAGGCTTCAGCTACTAAAGCTAGAATTTTCGAACAAATTTTGTCTAGATATGAGAGTATGCTTTTCTTTATGAATACCACCAAACAGAGACAAGTCAAAATTGCTAAAATTCTTAACTGCAAAGTGGAACTTTTCCCTCCACTTACCTTGGCTTACCTCTATATGAAAAATGATTCCAGAAGCCTTTTAGTCAGGGCTGGTAGATCACTTCCATGCTAAATTGGAGCTAGAAGGGGGCTCTTTTAAGTCAAGTGGAAAAGATTCAATTATTAAAAGCTACTCTGTAGGAACATGTTAGTGTATGCTATGAGCCTATTCAAAATGCTAGGGAAATATATGGAGAATATTGAGCAGATACAAAGGAAATTCTTATGGACTAGCATAGAAGAGAAGAATAAAATATCATTGGTGGCTTGGGACCTCGTCTGTAAGCCTAGGATGTAGGGGGTATCAGAATAAGGAAAATTAAAGAGTTCAACAAAGCATTAATGGCTAAGATGGCCTAGAGATTGATAAGAGAAAGGAATGAATGGATCAATATAGTGAACAATAAATACCTCACTGGGTTCCATAACCTCCGAAAAGTTTTAGATGTTGATAAGGAGATACTTCTAGGTGGCTCCAACATTTGGAAAAACATTGTTGACAAGAGAAGCTTAATTATAGAGGGCATTAAGTTGAAGGTTGGAAACGGAAATTCTATTCAACTCTAGGAGGACCTTTCATATGGGGACACAAAGTTATCTAATCTGGAATGGACTAGACTTGTAAGAGAGATTTACATTAAAATTATGGGTCAGCAGGTGGTGGACTACATGAAGCACGACTGGTGGAAGAATCTCTCCAAGATGAATCATATTCTTAAAGACATTCAAGTTTTGCTGTCCCAGTTCCACTTGCCATGTTGGCATATGGAGGATGAGTTCATTTGAAATTCTTCCCCCTTAGAGAACTTCTTAGTAGCATCTAGGTTTGAGATGTTGCTTCATGTTCATACCGCCATACCTTTTTGGGCCAACCTTTGGATTCCAGATCTCATTCTGAAAATTAATATCTTTTTCTAGCTTTTGGCTCAAAATAAGATTTTAACCATTGATAACTTGTGGAAATGTTGTTTTTCCATTCCTAATAGGTGTGCTTATGTTTAAATCAATTGGAGTCAGCAGTCCACCTGCTGACCGGATGCGACTTCTTGAGAGAAATATGAAGAATCTCTCTTTGGAATTTGGATTGGGTTTTTTCAAATTCCTTATAGGAATTGGTCACTCAGTGGTAAGCTCCCTCCTAGAATTGTGAGAACTATTAAGGAAAATTCCTAGAAAATTATGAGAGCTATTAAGGAAAACTTCAGTCAAGGTATGGTGGACAAAAATCAAAATGGGCTAAAGGATCATACTTCAAATTATGACAAGTAGGTGTCTTCTAATTGGTGCTTAATGGATGATATATTTGTCATGTTTAAGAAGACTAAGAAGGCTAGAGATTAGGTCAAATGGATGACCCCACCTTTGGGGTGGGTCAAGATCAACTTTGATAGGGTGGCCAAAGGGAATTCTGGACCTCTTGGAAGTGGGGGAGTGTTAAGAGATGATAAAGGTAGAGCTTTATTTCAGTTATGATGCTTCCATTGGGCATCTTGTCAAATCACTATGCCAAAATTGTGATGGTGTACCATAGCATCAAGATAGCTTACGAGAAAGGTTATAACAAGGTTTGGATTGAAGGGGACTCACTCCACATCATAAACTGCCTAAAGGAAATCCAAGCCCCAAGTTGGACCATCCAAATTTTGATTAAGGATTCTATTCATTTGATAAATTCTTTTCAAAACTCTTTAATTTTTGATATATTTCAGGAAGGTAATGTGTTGGCTGACGTAGTGGCTAATGAGGGAATTATCTCCCATAATATCAAACATTGGGAAAATATTTTTGATATTCCAAGTAAGGTGAAATCCATTATGACCAATGAAGGAAATTATGACAACATCAGCATCATCTCTGAGAGTTAATCTGATGATAACTCTGCATCAGTTTGCATGCTTTTTGGGTAGGCCAAAGACCCTTCTAGTTAAAATTGGGAAAGAGCCTTTTCTTTTACAGAAGTTGGAGTTTTTAGAAAGAGAACCAAAGCACAACTAAATGGGAGTTGATAGGAACAGAATTGAGCCTTGCTCCTATGATGGGATCCGCAGGCAGCCCCATCTGTGGAAAATCATGCTAGACATGGGGCTTGTCCCCCTTTATGGAAAAATTGCACAGGTCAGACCCAATGGCTATGAATGTGTTTGAAAAAGGGTGGTGAGGAAGAAAAGTTAAAGCCTATGGGATTGAGACTGAGATAATATAAGACTTCATAGCTGGTATTACACGCCTATCTATGGATGGGAGGAAATTCTTTAGGGACCATAAAGTGGGAGAGGAAACATTGAAAGCCTTCTTCAAAGGCAACAAGACGAACCTAGTGGTCAAGTTCAACTTAGGAGGATATGAGAGGAAATCCATCAAACCTGTATGGGGTGAAGTGACAGAGGTTATCATGCACTACATTACCCTTGAAGGTAGGTTTACTATCATTTATAATTATCATTTCATACTCCTAAATCACTTTAGACATAAAATGGTAGTTTCTTTTCCTTTTTAACTTTTATCCTTTATGGAAATTCCCATAAAAGAAAACTAGAGAAACCCTAGGTTACCTATTATGCATGAAGTCTTAATTCTTCTCATTATGGAGCACATAGAAACCATGGTACCTAGTGCAGATATAAAGGGAAGTTCTATGAAGAAGGGAAAGAATCCCATTGTGGACTACTCTGTTTCCACAGATGGTGAAACTAAGGAAGATGAAGAGGACCCAAATTGGGTAGAGGAAGAGGTTTCTATGGAGGTTCTTTCCACTCCACATTCCTCTCAGGAAGAGGAGGGAGAAAAATCAAAAAAGAGAAAGAGGACCTATGAAAAGAGAGCCCTGATCAAATAGAGCACAAAAGAGGAGGACTACTAGTCCATGGGCTTGGCCTTTGTGCATGTTGAAGACGAAGGGTACATAGAGGAGAAGGTGGATAAAAAGAAGAAAGATAAGAAGAAGAAAGGTAAGTAGACCTAGGAGGAAATTTAGGCCCCTGAGGAGAAGAACACTAGTGAAAAAGGAAAAATAGTTTGAAAGTTGAAGCTAAAAATGGGGATGGATGATAATCCCAAAGATGAACAAGTCAAGGGCATGGTGATGGAAGATCTAGGGATCGGCATTCCTTTTCCTCAAATCCCAAACCCTTGTAGTAAGCTTCCCTAGAACTTTTCTTTCATTCTCTCTTCAACTACAAATAGGGATGAGCTTTTTGAAGCTCTAGGCATGGTGAGGGAAGTGGTTGATAGCCAACAGAGGTTAATGAAATGGGTTTTCATAGAGATAAACAAAAATAACATTTGGCACACATGTATTCAACAAAGGATGGGGAGGGGTGTTGAAATTGATGACATGATGGATGAGGAAATTCAAATGTCATGGGAAGCCATCCCAATGGTTAATCAATTAGAAAAGGACTTTGTGTCTCACAACCAAGAAGATGGCACTCACCTGAACAATGTGGAAGGAAAATTGAAATATATTAAGAACAATCTAGAAAGGATGTTGGAGATCAGCAAGTGCACCATACAAAACAAAGCAGAAGGAATAAGAATCCTCATAGAAAAGCTAAAGGAGCTAAAGGAAGAACACATGAATGGGATGGGGGAAGATAAGGACACTGAGGGTAAGCTATAGAAAACTAGGAGCAAAGGTAAACAGGGTAGAAGTGATAATCAAGGGGGCCCAAGCCCCAGGACCTAAGCAAGCTTGAAAAGTAATCATTCGAAGAGGAGAAGGATGAAGTTTTGGGCTTTGCCAAACTTCATGAAGAATTTTACAAATAGGAGTTGGCTGCTATTGAAACTCTTAAAAATATGATGGGCTCTAAGAGGATGGGTGTATGGTGGGCTACTATATGTTTGCTAATAGTATCTTTTAGAGCTTTAATATCTAGGCATATTTTGTTTCTTTAGGTGTTTTTGTCTTTTACCTACTATCCTTCCATGTTTTATCTTTGGGGTAGCATCTAGTTATAGGGTTTTGAGGCCCCTTCAAAGCCCACTTTACCCCTCTAATCAAAAACTAAAATTTTAGACATAAGTACAAATAAAATACTATGTAAAACCAAAACACAGTAAAAATATATTTAAAAAAATTGAAGTAAAATAAAATAATTTTCAAGTAAATTAAAATTTATAAAATAAAATAGTTAAAATAAAATAACTCTAACATAAATTAAAATTTATGTGTATGTATTAAATAATATAATTCTAAAGTAAAATAAAATAACTTTTAAGTTATTAAAAATAGTTTTTGAATATAAAGTAACCAATGTAAATAAAATAAAATAATTCTTTAATACTTCTAAGTAAAATAAAATAATTCAAAATAATTCAATATTGATATCTCACATTTTTTTATAGATGTATTTAAGATATTTAAATATTAATATTTTGATATATAAATGACCCTAAGTTAAGAGTTTTTGTTAACACACTCAGGCCATTACACTTCAGCTACTGTCAATGCCTCTCCACAAAATTAATGCCTAGAATTAATTAATTAGGGTAGTGAAATCGAAGTGTTTACAGTCACTAAGAGCACAACATATTTGCAAAAATAACTAGAGACAACAATCATTGTAATAAAAAACAATGACCATTATGTAAATTATTTTTATTGTTTTAAACTCAAAATACATTTTACCTCATCTTATGAGGTATGATGAAATTTTATCATAAAAATTAAATCAAAAAATCTTACACAACTAATTCACTTACAATAAAGGTATCATGAAATTTGATTCTAAAATTAAATCAAAAAATCTTACACAACTAATTCATTTACAATAAACTATGAAAATCTTATCTTTAATAAAATATTTATTACTTATCTTCCATAAATTATTTATTTACCCTAACTATTTCTTTCTAAAAGTTGTAAAATTCATTTTATTTTCTATTCTAATCTCAATCTATAAATCTTGGTACAACACCTTAGTTTTTTAATAATAAGAAAAAATCTTTCTTTCGATAAAAAAAATTAATGATTTTCACCCTTAATGAACCTATTTAAAAAAATAAAAATAAAAATTATTGTCTTTATTATATATAGATTGATAATTGACAAATAAAAATATAGTAACTTTGAAAGGACAAAATAACACCATTGTTATTGTTACAGTCTCCAAACATATTTATTATGATTACATGAACAATGGAATGTGGCATTGGATCGAATAATAATCCTTTCATGTAACTATAGGCTCCAACCTACCAGAGACTTCAATCTCCAAATCAAACTGAGCATCAACCCAACAATGAAGGTCCCACTTCATCTTCTAAGAACCAAACCAGCAAGAGGCTCCAACCTCTATTAACAAGCTCCAACCTATTGGAGGCTTCAACCTCCACAAAAACTAAGCTCCAAACCAGAAAACTAAAATAGAATCCATTTTCAACACAATTAACACATACTGTGCAAACTGAGGATCATCAATAGTTCATGCCCTTCACACACTTCAAATTCACATAATTATTCACACTTGTTTGCTTTATGTTCATGTGTATTTCACAAATCTAGACAATCACATATGTGTTTGGATTCTTCACTTCAGATGCTCGCATACATAGATACACACACACAAAATGCAAGACAATCATCTTTCATTTATATTGGTTTGTAGAAAATAGTCTACATGTCAACAATACTACATCAAATAACATTCTCCAAGGTCAGCAATTATATTTTGAATTACAACGTATATAGGGGTGTCCCATCCCAAAATTCCACTTTAAACCTAGGCCCAATTCACACATACTTAGGTAGACCCAAAAAAAGGTCTGGACCAAAAACTAAAAAACCCACACATTGCAGCAATGACCCCAATATTTAAATTTTTTATCTTCAATGTTGTTAACCTATTTCACCAAGGTAGCCTCAAACTATATATTTAAGTCTTCAATTTAAATATACTAATTCTTCTCATCATTATCTCCATGAGCTCTTTTCCAGTGCCTTTATCGATAAAAATAGGTGAACCATGAACCACCTTCAATTAGCCTCTATTAGCAAACATACCTTTCTGTGAACTTTAAACTATCCTCCTTTCTCTATTGGAAAAATCCCATTCTCGCAAACCTTGGACTCTCTTCTCCAAAAGATTACTTTCATGAGCTTGCCTTCACAAGTCTTTGTCAGCTGATGGGTGAATCGATGAACTTCAAAACCTATGAATTAGCCAACTCTTTCTTTCTTAAGTTCACAAACTTATTATTTTGCTGCCTTATCTTCATGCTTTACTTTGTTGGCAAATTAGTAAATCAGTGAACTAATTAACTTACAAACCAATCAAATTTTCCATTGTTAATTTCTTAAACTTAAAAATTTCCCTCCTTATCTTCACTCTCTCCTTTGTTGGTGAATCAGCAAATGGGCGAAGTTTGAAACTTACAAACCAAACCTTTGTTGAAACTTTAAATTTTCTTCTTCATGCCTTCATCATCCAACTTTATTGTCAGCAAACTTTTTGTCAAAGAAACTTGAGTTCACAAACTAAGCATTTTACCTTGACTAAAGGTAGAAATCATTCATGCCTTAGAATGTTCTTGTCAAATTTTCATTAGGCAACTAGATGTCAAGAAACCAAGTTGTCGATGAACCTCTGAGTTTGTGAACCAAACAATTTGCTGACTAAAGGAAGAAAACATGCCTTAGAAACTTTTATTTTCCTCTTACAACTATTTTCCCTTCGACAACAACTTCTCCTTGACATCAGTAACAATATGCACCTTTGACATCAATGACAACACTTCCAACAATCTCCCCCTTTGTTATTGTTGGCAACACAAACATAAACTTCTTCTTATGTAATGCCCCCATTACTCTATCTCTACCCCTTTGACATCAATGGTAAAGGGTGGTAACTAATGTCTTTCCTTACTACAAATAGAACTGTCAAGATAAGCTCCCCCTAATTGTAAGCTTCTCCTCACCAATCATACCAAGCTTTGATCATCTACACTATCTCCTTTCTACTTGCTCCCCCTGAGAGGTAGTCACTATCAAAACAAGGATGAAGGATATGCCTTGTGATGCTCCCCCTAGACAAATGCTTCATCAATAATATTTTATTGAATTGATGAGAGTGATAACACTCCCATCTTCTGCCTTAAATACTTAAATGTCTCTTTAGGAAGGGGTTTTGTAAAAATATTTGCAATCTAATCCTTTGTATCCACATACCATTTCTCTCAAGAAATGATAGCTAATGGATATATGCTTGGTTCTAGAATGAATCACTAGATTCTTTGATATATTAATGGCAATTGTATTATCACACAAAAGAGGAATGGGCTCATCCTATATCACTTTGATATCCTTTAGTGTCTACTTCATCCACAAAACCTGAGTACAAGTTTTTATGGCTATGTATTCTACTTTTGTCATTGAGAAAGAAATTGAATCTTGCTTCTTTCTTAACCACGAAACTAGTCTATCACCTAGAAAGAAAGATCCACTACTTGTGCTCCTCCTATCATCACTATTGCCAGGCCAATTTGCATTTGTATATGGAGTTTTAGAAAATTCCTTTCCCTTCTCATACCACAATCCATAGTCCAAAGTGCTCATCAAGTATCAAAAAATCCTTTTAACAGCCTTTACTTGAGTTTCTTTTGGATCAACTTGAAACCTAGCCACCATACAAAGTACTTGCATAATATTTGGCCTTGATGTTGTCAAGTATAATAAGCTTCCAATCATGGACCTATAAAGAGTCTAATCAACTTGAGGTGACTCATCATCCTTGCTACGATGACAACCTATTACCATAGGTGTACTTACTAGCTTGTAGTCATCCATACCAAACTTTATCAACATCGCCTTGACATAGTTTGTGAAATGAAGATGTCCTTGTCTAATTGAACAATTTCAAGTCCAAGAAAGAATGAAAGTTCACCTATCATAGACATCTCAATCTCCTTTTTCATCTCTTCTTCAAACATCTTGGAGATATCATCATTGCTGCCAAAGATAATATCATCAACATATACAGCTACTATAAACAAGTTCTCACCTTCTACCTTAATGTAGAGATTACTATCCACAATACCTTTCATGAAGCCTTTATGGTGTAAGTACTTGTCCAACCTTTCCTACCATGCCCTAGGTGCTTTCCTGAGACCATATAAAGTCTTTCTAATTTTGCATACCAAATTTTGATATTTTGATAACTCAAATCATTCAGGTTGTTCAATGTAAACTTCTTCTAGATCACCATTCAAGGAAGCATGTTTGACATCCATTTTATACACCTTGAAATCTTTGTGAAACATGAATCCAAGGAACATATTGATCACTTCCAATCTTTCCACTGGAGCAAACGTCTCTTGAAAATAAATGCCTTACGCTTGCGAATAACCCTTACAGACCAACCTTGCTTTGTTTCTAACCACTTCTCCATCTTAATTCAACTTATTTCTAAATACACACTTGGTGCCAATCACATTCTTATCCTTTGGCCTTGGAACAAGTTCCCATGTCTTATTTTTATCAATCTAATATATCTCTTCTTACATTGCTTGAACCAAACTCTCATCCTTGCTAGCTTTAGAAAAATCCTTTGGTTCTATCTTGGACAGCAGTGAGAAGTTTACTTGTTCTCTGATTTTTCTTCTAGTCATAACTTCTTCATTCTTTTTTCCAATGGTATAATTTTCTAAGTGATTCTTCTGAACATACTTTGTAGGTATCTTGGTAGTCTCCTTGGACATTTCTTCTTCTACAACTTCATCTTCTTCTATGTAGGACAAATCATCTAAACAACAGTCTTCTTAATCATGTGCAGATGGATGTAACTCTTTATCAACCCTAACATTTGCACTCTCAACTATTTTTTTAGTCTCTTATTGTAGCATCTGTAAGCCTTGTTTCTTGTTGAGTAGCTAAGAAAGATTCCTTCATTAGACCTTGAGTCAAATGTACCAAAATTATCTTCATCTCTTCTAATATAGCATTTTCTTCCAAAAATTTTGAAATACTTGACAGATGTAGGTTTTCCTTTCCATAGCTCATACGGTGTCTTAGTGATGTTCACTCTTAGCTATCCTCTATTGAGAATATAGATAGAAGTATGCATTACTTATTTCCAATATACATCAGGCATCTTGGCTTCTTTCAATATTGTTCTTGCCATCTCTTGGACTATTATGTTCTTCCTTTTGATTACTCCATTTTGCTAAGGAGTTCTTGTAGTAGAGTGTTGTCTCCTTATTCCATGTTCTTCACAATATTCCTCAAATTCATTTGATGTAAACTCACCACCTCTATCTAATCAAGTAAAAACTTGATTCTAGCATTCATTTCATTTTCAACCATATACTTGAAGATTGTAAATCTATGAAAATCCCTTGATTTATCTTTAAAAATGTAACCCATGTCATTCTAGAGTAATCATCTATGAGCAACATGATATATCTTTCACCTTGAAGACTCATTGTTTTGGTAGGACCACATAAGTCTATATGAATTAACTCCAATGGCTCAATAGAATTGTATTTCTTTCTCTTGAAATTGGTCCTTGTTTGTTTCCCAATTTGATATTCCTTACAAAAGGAGCTAGTAGGCTTTGCCAATCTTTGGCATGTCTCTAACTGAAAGTTGAGAGTTGATCTTCTCAAGGTTGTCAATGTTGATGTGCCCCATCCTTTTATGGCATAACCAACTCTCATTTGCCTATCCTAGATGGCAACTCCTTCTTTTGACTTCATTCAGATTATACAAACTATTTTCTGTCTTGCTTACTTCTGCCACTAGTTTACCAGTGCTTGCTCTTCTGATTTCAGATCCTTGTTCATTGAAAATGAGATTATATCCTTTGTTGTACATCTGACTTACACCAAGAAGATTGTGCTTGAGACCTTCAACACATAGAACATCTTCTATCCTATGCTTTCTGTCAAAACTTACAATTCCTTTGCCACATATTTTTGTAGAGATGTTATCTCCACACTTAAATGATCCACCATTCCATTTATTAAGACTAATAAACTTGCTCTTATCTCCTGTCATGTGACTTGAGCAACTGTTGTCTATAACCCACAGATTTGCTTGTCCTTATGTATGAAATATAGATTGGACAATCATTGAGTTTCCACCTTCATGATTGTTCTTCTTGATTTTCCATTCCTTCTTCTGATCTGTCTTCTAAATTTCAAGAATGTCTATCTTTTCATCTTACTTGTCAAGATCATTCATTTGAGGTTTTGACTTTGCCAAACTACTTCTACAAAACCTCAAGCTATGTGCCTAAAATTGTTGCAAATATGACATATTATATTGAAATCAAACAAAGGGGCAAAAGAATTTCTACTTACATAATTGCTTCTCCTCATTGTCAATCTGCACTCAATGGCTTTGTGACCATATTGATTGTAGCTGAAACAATAACTAGAGAAGGCATAATTGAACTTTTTCATGAATGTCTATCTTCCAAGCGTTGATCTTCTAAATTTTATTCTTTGAGACATGATATGGATGAAATCAACTTATTCAATTTTCTTACTTTCATCATTGGGATTTATTCATTCTGCATTGTCTTCTCTAAGTTAGTCTTCCTTGTAGAAGTGAAAGATTGTGTGAGTTGTTCATCATAGATTTATGAATAGAGGTCTTTGAATGTTTATTATATCATCTAGAATTTTAGAGCTCTTTCCATACTTTATATTCTTACTCAACAGAGCATAAAACTTTTTAACTTCCTTTCTTAGCAAAACAATTTATTCTTCAAGTATTAAACATTCATCCAATTTGTCTTTGAAGTGTTAACCATGTCTGCAATTCTTTTTCCCTCTTCAATTTGAATCTTCAAGCTAACAATCGTTTCCTCTGATTCTTTGATCTTGGCCTTTTGTTCTTCATTATCTTTCCTTGCTGATTCCAAATCTTCAAGTGTAGAGATTAGTTCACCTTAAAAATCAACTTCACATTCTTCTTCATCAATAGCAACACTGATTGAGTTGTCCAAGATTTCTATAGCCATGAATAGGGTTTCTTCTCTTTCATCTTCTAATGGACAGTTGTTAGCTTCTTCTACTAAAATACAGTCATCCTTATAGTAAAGTATTTTCTTATTCTATTGAATTTAGATATTTTGAAACCCTTGTTGATGTCTTCATTATTTCTAAGAGGAGATTTAGATGTATAATGCCCAATTTCACCACAGTTGAAACACTTGAAAGGCAGCTTACCTTTATACTTACCTAAACCATTTTTTAACTTTCTTACAATGTTTGTCTCTTCTTCCTTAGATACACTACTTGGATTAGATACTTCTTCATTCTTTGTTTCTTTGAATGCAACTTCCCTTTTAGATGTATCTTTGCTTGCATTTCTCATCTCATAGGTAGTGACGGTACCAAATATTTTATCCACTATAAATTTATCTAGATTTGTCACTTCTTCAATGTCAGCTACTTTTGAAGATTCATACCTTTAAGGGACTAATCTCAATAATTTCTTAATAACCATTGAATCTTCTACCTCTTCACCTTGAGGCCTCTGATTGCATTCACAACATTATCTATTAAGAGTAGATAGTTAGCTATTTTCTCTTCTTTCATTTTCATATTTACAAAATTAACCTTGAAGTTCTTCAATTTTGCTTTCTTTACCTTATCATATCCTTCATAGAGACTTTTAAGTTTACCCATATGCCCTTAGCCATCTTGCACTATATTACTTTGATAAACTCTATGTTAGTTAGACCACATAGAATAACATTCTTAGCTTTATCATTGTTCTCACAAGCCTTCTTCTCAGTCAGATATGTGAGAGGATTTGTAAGAATGTTATAAACATCAAATACAAATCTCCAAACATCATACCCTAGATAAGTAAGATAGGCTTCCATCCTTTTACTCTAGAAGGTGTAGTTAGTTCCATCAAATAGAAGTACTCTATTAGAATCGGATCCTTCCTGACTAGCCATGTGTTCTTATCCAAGATCTACCTTTAGCTATTAAGTTGTACCAAGGAACATAGCTCTGATCCCAATAATTAGAACACACTAATATACTAAGAGGGGGGGTGAACTAGTAAATGCCACCTTTAAATCAATTATAATGCATTAATCAGATTATGAAAGGAACTATGCAAACATAAACACATTCACACATCCACACAATAGACCATACCACCATATTTTACATGGAAACCCAAGAGTGGAAAAACCATGGCGAGAAGAGTTGCTTGGGTGTACTTCCCAAATCCAAGCTCACAAAAAGGAAACAGTGAAATTATAGTACTTTTGTAGGCTCCAACCCACAAGAATTTTGTAGAAAACCAAGATCGTGGAGTAGACAAACAAGCACATGAGATTGCAAGGAATTGACCCAATTGTATTACCAGATGAGGCTAGTATAAATAGGCAATTGTGAGTACCTGAATCTCCAAGAAAAGAGGATATGACTCCTCTACATGGACATGTGGTGAGTAACCTCCCACAAACATAGTGCAAGGTGTCAATCCAAGTTGACACCTCTCAAAAATGACCAACTACTTTCACATATTCAAAGTAACATGTGCTACAAACACCTAAGTATGATTAATACAAATGTGTATATGCCTAGGATTAAAGGTATACACCAACACCCCCCTTAAGCATAACTTAGTTGAGTTTATGAAAAAATGGGTCCCGGCTATAATCCTAGTCAAGTACCCATGTACAATGCAAAAGAAAAATGAGTCCTAGCCATGAAGCTTGATAAGGTACTCAAGTACAATGTAAATTCTAAAAAATGGAGAAAGATAGAAAACCCAGTGGGAATAAATTATCCTCCAAAAGAGAGAAGAAAGAAAGGCATAGAAAGCCCCCCCAAAAGATTTCCCCCATAGGAGAGAAAATGACAGAAGGTCTATGAGACCCCCCATAATATATGTCCTACTATAGTGATGATGAATAATCGATAAATGATGCAAATGTATATCCAAGAATGCTGAACAATGTTCCTTCCCTTGGGAAGAAATGAAATAATCTGAAGATGCAGGATATCTTCCCATGTGAGAAGATGTATGTATGATCTTAAATCATTCTAAAGCTGATCCAAGGATGGTGGTGCCCATGTTGATGCCTTCAAAGAGTGTTCAGGTGTCCCCATGTTGATTCTGAAGGATGCCATAATTAAATCAAGTACATCTGTAGTAGGTGAGGATGATGACAATCCAGACCCATGTGTAGGATAATGTAGAGCAGGAATATTTGAAGTGGAAAATGGAGATGCCACTTCATCAAAACTTTCATCAAAGAGAATATTTATGTCCTCAATGTGTGCTTCCATGTTAGCATTGCGAGACTCTACAAATTGACAAGTGATGTCAAGTAGAAATCTATCCCAATCAACAATGTTAGGAACACTGATATCTTGTTGTAAAGAAGTATTGGAATCTTTTTTAAAGAAGCAACTCTAGAATCTAATGAAGTAATAGTAGGAGTGATGACTTCTTCTATGTCACTGGAACATTTTTTCTGTATCATGATTCAAGATGTGAGTTGTGATAAAAGCAGGATCATGTGGGAATGGAGAAACATTCAAGTCTCCATATATCTCCCAATTTTTGATCCATAATGCATGTGGACAGTTAATATCCATGTTGGCATATAAAACAATATCTGGTATATGTAAACTGATCAATCCAACAATGTGATCATGATGATTAAAGCACTTAGCCTTCTGAGATTGTTTACCAGGTTCATGGACAAAGTCCATATAGATGAGGTATGAGATTATGGATACTGAGATGTTTTATGATGCCTTCACACCAAGACTTATAGTCTCCCTTGTTTAGGTTGATTACAGAAGAGTGAGTTTCATATCCCATGATTAGAACAAGTTAATTCCTCTAGATAATAGAAATCAACACATTAGGCAACCCAGATTAGTTAGATCCCTAATTGAACTTTATATAAAGTGGCACTTTATGAGTTGAGTGTGTGATTTTGCTTAATTTACCCCCTTAAAGTGAACATGTTATAAAGTATTTTCTTGTGATAAATGATCACACAAGACTATCCCCCTTGATTACGTATTTTCCCCACAAATTTGGCTATAATTTTAGTGTGATTTTATGCTAGTTGGATCGACGATGAAAAAATATGCACTTTTGGAAAAAGAATCACTCGATTCTAAGTTGATTTGCAAAAGTTATTGAAGTTGCAAGATTTATGCAATTACAAAAAAAAACCTTCTATGAGCAAAAAAAATTCTCAGATTTTAGAAAATTAATTTGCATGCAAAATTTTGTGAGAGAAAAAATAAGAAAGAGTAGGAAAAATAAGCCCCATTGGGCTGTGCACGACTAGGGGATAAAACCCCATGTGACCAAGGGCTTAAGTTTTCAAATGGTGCCCCCTCCCCTACTTACATCACCCCCTAGTTTCTTATGTTAGCATTTTTTGACATTTTGCACCATGAATAGTGCTTCTCTGTGCAAGATGAAACTTGATAGTCGTCGTACCAAGTAGAGGCCTTCAAGGTCATTGGAAGAGGCACTTTGAAGATGCTGTTGTGAGTGTCATATGAAGGGTGTGAGGTTCAGCATGTGAGGGCATAATTAAGGTGCCTAAGTCACCAATTGAAGCCTTCAACACAGCCTTGAGTGGTCATTTTGAGGTATAGGTTACAATGCTAAAGACCAATGTGAGTGTCGTGTGGAGGCACATGTCACGGTACCTAATACTAGGTCATGACTAGCATAAAGGTGCCAGAGGTAATCATGGCTCACTAAAATGGAATGCCAAGACCTCTGTGGAATCCATGAGACCTTTGTGCTTAGCTCAGATGTCCACGCTAGTTCGCTCGGAGCCAGCTTTTATAAGCCAAAGAAATGATGAGGCCATGGGTCAGCTTTTGTACAGACCCCAGTGCCAAACAGGGGTAGAGCTTCTTTCCATGGATGCTGAGACTTCTATTCATAACAAACAAAAAGAATGCATAGTTAAAAAAAAACAATCCAAAAAATAAATGATGCCTCATATATTTTGCTTTAGCATGAATGGGGGCGATTTACATAGCAAGCAAAGTTGGCTCAAAGCTATTCCATAAAGCTTTGATACCATGTACAAAACTAAGATCCTAGAGTATACAAACAAACACATGAGATTGCAATGAATCGGCCCAATTGCATCACTAAATGAGGCAAGTATAAATAGGCAATTGTGGGTACCTGAATCTCAATGCAAATAGGATAGGACTCCTCTACATGGAGATGTGGTGAGTAACCTCCCACAAACATAGTGTGAGGTGTCAATGCAAGTCGACACCTCTCAAAAATGACCAACTAATTTGACACATTCAAAGTAACATGTGCTACAAATTCCTAAGTATGATTAATACAAATATGTATACATCTAGGATTAAAGGTATACACCAACAAATTTTAACCTAAGAAGGACAACAATCCTTTTACATAAATAAAGGCTTCAACCTACCAAAGACTTGAATCTCCAAATTAAACTGAGCATCAACCAAGCAATGAAGCTCCCACTTCGCCTTCTGAGGACCAACCCAGAAAGAGGCTCCAACATCTATTAACAAGCTCCTTAACCTATTGGAGGCTTCAACTACCACACAAACTCAACTCCAACCCAAGAAACTAAAACTAAATCAATTCTCAACACAATCAACACATACTGTGTGAACACAGGATCATTAGTAGTTCATGCCCTTCACACACTTCAAATTTGCATAATTGTTCAAACTTGTTCACTTTCTATTCATTTGTATTTAACAAATCTAGACAATCACATATGTATTTAGATTCTTCACTTCAAATTCTCGCGTACATAGATACACACACACACACACACAAAATGCACAACAATCATCTTTCATTCATATCAGTCTATAGAAAATAGTCTTCAGGACAACAATACTACATCAAATAAACATTCTCCAAGGTTGGCAATTATATTTTGAATTCTAATGTATATAGGGGTGGCCCATCCTAAAATTCCTCTTCTGGGCCCAATTCACACATACTTAGGTTGACCCAAAAAATAGGTTTGGACAAAAAACGAAAAAAAGCACACATTATAACAATGGCCCCAATATTTAAATTTTTTATTTTCAATGCTGTTAACCTATTTCACCAAGTCAGCGTCAAACTATATATTTAAATCTTTGATTTAAATATACTAAGTCTTCTCATCGTTGTCTCCATGAGATTTTCTTCAGCACCATTATCGGTAAAATAGGTGAGCCATGACAACCTTCAAACAAACTCTGTCAGCAAAAATACCTTTCTGTGCCCTTTAAACTCTTCTCCTTTCTCTATCAGAAAAATCCCACTCTCACAAACCTTGGACTCTTTTTGCCAAAAGACGACTTTCATGAGCTCTCCTTCACAAGTTTTTATTAGCTAGTCAACGATTCAACAAATTTCAAAACCTGTGAACTAACTAATTATTTCTTCCTTAAGTTCATGAAATTAATATTTTACTACCTTATCTTCATGCTTTTCTTTGTTGAAGAGTTAGCAAATTGGTTAACTAAGAAACTTACGAACCAATCAACTTTTCTTTTGTTAACTTCTTAAACTTGAAAATTTCTTGCCTTATCTTCATGCTCTCCTTTGTCAATGAATCGACAAATTGGTGAACTTTGAAACTTATGAACCAAACCTTTTTTGAAACTTTATCTTTTCTTCTTCATGCTTTGATCATCCAACTTTCCTATCAACGAACTTGCTATCGGATAAACTTGAGTTCACAAACCATGCATTTTACTGGTTGAAAGCAGAAATCATTCATGGCTTAGAGTTTTCTTGTCAACTTTTCATCGGCCAACTAGATGTCAAGTAACCAAGCTGTTGGCAAACCTACAAGTTTGTGAACCAAACAATTTTCTAGCTAAAGGTAGAAAATATGCCTTAGAAACTTTTATTTTCCTCTTACAACCATTTTCCCTTTGACAATAACTTCTCTTTGACATCAATGACAACACTTGCAACATGATAGAATAGAATCTTGTGTGGATTTTAATAGCCACTAGAGGTGGCTTCGGTACCAACTCCATCATAAATCTTTTCCTTCTTGCAATCAAATTCCCTATTACTTCCTTGGCAGGAAGTGAGTCAAACTAAAATCAACTTAAAACAATTATTACTTCTTTCAACTCAAGTGTGGAGAGAAGGATGACAGATTCAATTCAATATTTCACCATGTGATTAGGGAGCTAAAAAATGTAGGAAATGTCCATGTTAATCTCCACAATTGCCAACACATCAGCTTCCTTATTGACCTCACAGTAGGCATAGATGATAGAGCATGCAGGGAAACTTTCAAGTAAAGGCAACAAAGATTAAGAATTTTATTTATCTTCTAATTCAGTGAAAAATGTTGTTAGAAATGAAGGTAAACAAGTATCAATGAAAAAATGATTATGACTATAACTATGCAGAACAAAATAGAGATAGTATGAAATCACCACAAATAAATAATGAAACAGAAGATCAAACACATAGCACAATATTTACGTTGAGAAAACCTTTTTGGGAAAACAAATCCACACAAGAAGAGATTCAACAATCTATATTAACTTCAATAAAGTTTACAATACAACACTATCAATCTCCTCTTCTCTCTTCAATCCAACATCACTTATTTTTCTGTCTCAACTCTCGACAACAACACAACTGTAATACAATATCCTCATAGAGGGGTTGTCTTCTAGGGTAAGAAAACATAACATAACCTCTACCGTAAGGATCTATGACCTAATGATGAACAATCCACCATCAGATCTATGACCTAATGTTGAACAGTCTAGATGTACTTAAGATATCTATTCTAGATGTTTTTAAGATATCTATGCTAGTAGATAATACTTTTAAAATAATTATATGATTAAATATGCATAAATTAATCTTTTCAAAATTTAGAAAAATAAACTACATATTACTTATTTGAAGATTCTATAGGCAATAGTACATATTATTTATTTAAAGATTCTATAGGGAATAAAAAAAATAGTAAGTAGAATTTTATAACATACTGAACATATATTTTAAAAAAATGAAATAAAATAAAATAATCTGGAAGTAAATTAAAATTTATAAATTAAAATAGTTGAAATAAAATAACTCTAAAATAAATTAAACTTTATGTGTATGTAGTAAATAAAATAATTCTAAACTAAAATAAAAAAACTCAAAATAATTCAATATTGATATCTCACATTTTTTTTCTATAGATAGATGTATTTAAGATATTTAAATATTAATATTTTGATGTATAAATGACTGTAAGTTCAGAGTTTTTGTTAACACGCGGGGGCCATTACATTTCACCTATTGCCATTATAGAATGTCTCTCCACTAAATTAATGCCTAGAATTAATTAATTAGGGTGCCCAAATCTAAGCGTTTACAATCACTAAAAGCACAACATATTGCAAAAATCACTAGCATACAACAACAAAAATAACGAGAGACAACCATTGTTGTAATCTATAACAACCACAAACAGTGACCATTATGTAAATTGTTTTTATTGTTTCAAACTCAAAATACGTTTTTCATCAAATTTGATCTTAAAAATAAAATAAAAAAATCTTGCAACTAATTCATTCATAAACTATTTATTACTTATCTTCCATAAATTATTTATTTACCCTAAAAAGTTGTAAAAGTTATTTTATTTTCTTTTTAAATATCAATCTATAAATCTTGGTATGACACCTTATAAGAAATTTTTTTTCTTACCAATAGCAAAATAATAATAATTATCACCCTTAATGAAACTTTTTTTTTTGTTTAAAATAGAAAAAGGTGTAGTGGCACCCATAGATTAAAGATATTAAAAGTATTACAGATAAAAAGGCCATAGCCAAGTCCCAGGAATCAAATGAAACAACAAACAAAAGAAGCCCTTAAAAGAGTTGATAAAGCAAAATTTTAACAAAATAAATGTCCCCCTTATACATGGGGATGCTTTTACCACCGAACAAGAGAAAGAGAAGGAAGAAAACTACCCTGCACCACAGCCGTTAACAGAGATAAAATAGGCAGCACCACCGAGAGACCACCAGAGAAGGGAGAAACTGGACGCAACCAAAAGACATGCATCCTCAATAGGTTGTTCCTATTCTACGAGCTAGAGATGTCATGTTATAACATAGCCCTTATTTAATAAAAACAATTAAAACTTGTCACCTTACTTTAAGAAATATAAAAATGGAGGATTCACAATCCCCAACTATCCACCCAAACGGTTGAAAAAACACATATAAGTCTCAGATCACTGAATCTTCAAAAGATCTAATTACTCCTCTTCCACGGACTTGTCAGAGGCTGGAGATAAAGAGTTATGCCACAATTAAATAAAAGGATGGATCATGTTAGAGGATCATTGCCGGGCCAAGCCAATTTCAAACCAGGCAAAAAACTGTCACATCTTCCATCTCAATCGACTAGGGATTTGACAAGATGAATGATTGGTATCCCAACTTGTGACCACCATCTTGTTGTCATAGTGGATGTTTGAAATTCAGTCATTCTTCTTGTGGTCAAGCTATAAATCATCTTAGACATGAAAGCCAATTTGTCTACCATTGAAGGTAAAGTGGGAGTTGAGAAAAATTTAAATAAGCCAGAGGGACAGTAGCGAACTACACCAGAATCAAATCAAATGAATGCCTGACACTTCTTCCATCTCATGTGCAATAAGATTTGATAGATTTAGTTGGTCTTTATCTCTAGGTAGATATAAAATAGATGCATTCTCTTATGCAACGGCTAGGTTAGCTAGCAGGTTCACCACCTTATTGCCTTCCCTTAGTGTGTGAGAAATGAGATAATTATCCAATTTGTTCAGGAGGGTGACGACCTATTGAAGAATGTAATTAAGTTTCCAGTTGTCCAGTCCTCTTCCTTTGATAGCATTGATGACCATCAAAGAGTCGTCCTCAATCCATACACTTTTAATTTCTTTTTTTAGCTACCAGTAGTAAACCATGAACTAGTGCCCATGTCTCCGCCTCATTATTGGTTCATCTAGGAAGTCTGGTCAATTTGGCTGCAATGAGAGAGTCATCCTCTTTTCTAATAACACATCCTATATCTGAAGGACTTGGATTGCCTCGACATGCTCCATCAAAGTTTAGCTTGAAGAAAGGGGGGAGGGTGGAATCCAGCTGAGATGATCTCTTTTTAAAATAGTCTTAACTACCCCTGAAAGGCCGCCTAGTCCTAACTTAGTCACTAACAGCCAAAATGAAATAGTTGTCGCATCCCATTTGAACCAACTAAATTCCTGGTGTTAGTGTTTCTATGAAAAGAAATTAACTGATCTGAGATTACCACTTCTAATATGCCGCAGACCTAACTCACAGAATTTGCTTCCTTTCTAAAAATGCAGATGTTCCTTTCCCACCATAAATGCCAAATAACCATCAATGGGCCAATATCCCACAGACAGGCTGAGTGAGAGTTAACAATTGGGCGAGCCAAGTCATAAACATTTGGAGAAAATATTTGGATAAAGGACTAGACCAATTTAGCTTTCTAAAGAGCCAGAGCCAACATTCTCTACTGAAGGGACACAATAGAAGAAGATGATCTATGGACTCTTCCATGCCTCCACATAACACACATGGAAATTTTGGACCTAGCCCCAGCCTTATGATTTGATCACCTATCAAGATTTTATTGTGAAGTGCATGCCACACAAAGGCTCTTGCTTTAGGAAGCAAAGCATTTCCCCAACATAGGTTTGAAGGCCATTATGTAGAAGCTTTTTGTATAAAAACTTTGTACCCCTCTCTAACTATATAAATGCCTGATTTAGAACCCATCCAGGCCACTTCATCACCAACATTGGAGACAATTACCAGCTTCTTCCTTAGAATTTGGTTAAGTAACACTTTCTGACTCCTTGGAAAATTACAATCCCGAGTGCTCTTCCATGCTACTGAAACTAAAGTCCCATCCCTAGTCACAAGCTAGTAGTCTTTGACTTTGGTACCCCAGCACGATTGGAGAAAGATTCTAGCATCAGTAAGATCCCTCCTAGCGGCCAATGTCAGCCCACCTCCCCAAGAATCAAACCAGAAATCAGCTTTTTCTCCATTGTGAATTATCTAGGTCAAATTGGGTTGAAGTATGTCTCTACTTCTGATGATGAAATTCCAAATTGTTGAACCTTTGCAAGGGTTTTTAATTGTGAAGATTCTCTCATTATCAAAGGAGTCCAGATATTTTGCTTTCATGAGTCTAACCCATATAGCATTAGGTTTCGCGTACATATTCCATGCCAGTTTGGTACCCAAGGTTTGATTTTGTATATCTATATTAAGGATTCCAACCCCTCCTTCATCTTTAGGCTTGTACACCTTGTCCCATGCTAAGAGATGGATTTTCTTCTCTTGAAGGATGCCTTGGCATTAGAACTTCCTGCATACCCCATCAATCTTTGAAGTAATGCCTTTTGGGATGTGGAAGACTGACATCATATAAATAGGCACTACAGATAGGACTGCTTTTATCATTATAATTCGTCCTGCTAGTGACAAACTACGTCCTTTCCAACTAGATAGTTTTGTATTCATATTTTTGAGAACTTTATTCCATAAGTTGTTTTTGTACCTACCATTAAAGAGAGGAAGACCTAGATATCTTTTGGGAAAAGACTAACTAACAAGATTGAGGATGCCATAAATTTCATTCTGAAGCTGAAGAGGCACATTTTGAAAAAAACCATCGACTTGTTAAAATTGACAAATTATCCCGAGATTCGGCAACACAACTTGATTATTTTCATCATGATTCTAGCTTCTTGAGTCAAGGCTTGACCAAAGAGTATTGTGTCATCTACAAAAAGAGCGTGGGTGAAGGGTTCTTGAATCTCGTTGATTTTAATGTTGTTCCATTCTGACCTTCTCTTAGCTTCCTTTATTGCCCATGTGAGAGCTTCTATCATAAGAATGAAAAGGTAGGGGGATAAAGGGTCCCCTTGCCTCAGCCCTCGCATGGGTACGAAAGTTTCATATTCCTTTCCATTAATAAGAACTGAGACCTGCAATCCTGAGAAACATGAAAAAATCCATTTTACCACTTCTCTGGAAAACCCTAATTGCCGTAGAATAACAAGAAGGAAGCTCCATTCAACTCTATCATAGGCCTTGGACATATCTAATTTAACCACCATGGCATCCTTTTTGTCTTTGTCGACATAGTGAATTATTTCATGCATTACAATAAAAATAAAAATAAAAATTACAATCTTTACCTAGGACAAAACCACCCTGCTCAAAATTAAAAAAAAATTATCGTCTTTAATACATATAGACCAACAATTCACAAATAAAAATAGTAACTTTCAAAAGACAGAATAACTCTATTGTTATTATTGTTTCAGTTTCCAATCATATGTATTATGATTACGTTATTTATTATTTATTTATCCTAACTAACGCGGCGCCAGATCTTCCATAAATTATTTATTTACCCTAACTAAATTTTAGAGGGGAGGAGAATGGCTTAAATTGTAGTTAAAGGTAACGAAGCTTTGTCTCCTCATTTATTTTGACCATTTTTTATCATGATGGAATTCAAACCCTGGACCTCCTGAATTATGCTTGGCTCTCTCAGGTTTTGGGAGGGCTGAAAATAGCTGGTTTTTCATTAAATAGATATGGAATAGGATTTCAATTTGTTGTGACAATTGATTTGTTTTGCTAGTGTTTTCATCAACTATATAAATCTACTATTTTTGGCTTGTGTTTTTGTCAACTGACTAATTCTAGCGATGGTTTTCTATTTGGGTTTCTCTATAGTTTTAATGATGCATTTGTCTTTCTCATTTAGGTTGTGTATGATATTGGTGTTGATGATTGTTTCGAGATAGTCATAACAATTAGTTAAAATTCACATAAAATGAACCAAAACTGACTTGAAAGATATGAAGGAATCAGTTAAGATTCCCTTAATCCCAAGTTTAATATGGTCAAGTCTTGACCTGTTGGGCAAATTCAGTTGGTCGATGTGAAGCTCTAACGTTCAAGGGGCCTTACGTAGTTTAGGGTTTCTTTGATGATTAAATGGGCTCAAACTATGCAAAAGGTCATAAATATCAGCATATTGTTCATTCCTCTCTTGCATAAAAGTGTTACTGTGTTTACAATGCTCTAAAAGATTTAAATTATAGAAAGCTTTCTTCTCTTTAATATTATGAAAACTGTCTATTTTCAACTTTAGTTATGTATGCTTTTCCAAATATGAGACAAATTTCCTTTAACTTTCTGCATTTTAAGCTAAGTATTTTCAGATGGGTTGGGAAAAGTTAGAGAGATCTAATCTAAACTTCATTCAAATCTACTAAGGATCTAATCGTTCTGTTATGCACTGTATAAGTATTGCAGCAAATTGATCAAATCCACAGACAAAACCTTAAATGTAAGTTCTGAGCATTTACACAAACATACACTTAAGATTGCAAGCTCTAAGAGAAAATGTTTCAAACACAATGAAGAGCCAGAAAACATTCAGAAAATAGATGCAGAATTCCAGATTCAATTGTATTAGAAATAGACAGTCATATAAGATTTACAATGTCTAAATGACTCTTAGCTTCATTGATCAAATTACAAAAAACTTACAAGCTTTACAGATACAGCAAGGAGGTAGGATGTTCCACACACTCCTTGTTGCAGACACAGGCAACCTCCTTCTTCTACTTCTAAACTAAAGGGTCCCTCTACTCTAAAATCCTAAAACTAGTTACAAGTGCTGGTTATCCTCTAAAAATCCCTGTGCCACCTTATTACAGTGTACCAAGGCACAATATATAGACTTCCACTGTCCTCAATACAGCTCAAAAAACCCTAGTTAAGCACTGGTTCAAACCTCTAGTTATAGCAATAAATGGTGGGAAACAAATCGCTCAAAATATCTCTAAGCATACATCAAATCTGGGCAAAATATGCCCTTTGGGAAACCCTAGCAGCTCAATAATAACTTCCGTTGCCTACTGCAATAATCTCTTCACCTGCATTTTGTCTTCATCAATGAAGACCCTTGACTTCCTCACCCTTCATCCTTATCTTCTTCTGCTCCTGAGATCGGATCTCCTTTCTGTGATGCCACCATCATTAAGTTTCAACTCCCTCTTCAACTACAAACCTGCAAATAGACACAAAAATGGATTAGACATATATCAAGTTGCTTCATCCATTTATTACCTGGTGAGAAGGTTAGGTGCGCATAACCGCAGCAAATTTTGGTGCCCTTAACCTTCACTTTTACAGTTGGTCAACCTCTACATATACCCCTTTTATTCATATCCTTTGCTTTGATCTGTACTCCCTGTATGCCTTGATCAGCATAACTCTCTAGATCGGGCAGGCTCAAAAATTTCCCGCTGATCTCACCATTCTGGCCTACATCTTCCCTATCGGTGTGCATTTCCTCTTTATCAGCATGAACCTCCTCCATTGGAGCAAGTCCAAAATTTCCTATCGATCTTACTCTTATGTTGATATTGGGCCCTGAAATAGTGAAAATCGCGTCCAAAATGCATATACAATGTTGAACTAGTCGGGTCAACCATTGTTGACCAAAATATGAAATTGGGCTCCAAAATCAACCTCAAAATTCCTATCACTTTGTTTTCCCACCCATTTCCTTGTTTAAATCCTTGTATATCGCGATATACAAGTCAGACGTGACACCTCCGTTAAATCATATTTCAATCTTCCTTTAGTTACGTGACTTGCATGTATGCAATTCATATAGGTTTGTATATCGCAACATACAAACGCCAAAATATACAAGCATCTAACTCTAATTTATAACTTTTCAAATCTGCCAAATGTATACTTTGATGTATGTTTACTTTGTATACCTCGCAGTCATCAAACATACAAACCCCAAATATACATAGATCTAATGCAAATTCACCCTCCTTTTAAGTCTGCGGCTTGCATAATGTCTTTGTATATCCTCAATATACAAAGCACAAAATATGCAAGGATTTAACTATGTCCAATAATTTTTTGGGTCCGCAGCATGTACATAACCCTTGTATCTTCCAATATACATTTGGGTTTGATACAAGCATTAAATCAGTTTTAATTTTCTCTTTGATTCCGCTTTGTATAAGCGCAATGTATATCGGCTTGTATATAAGAATATACAAGTGAAAAATATACATTGAATTAACTCTACTTCATGAAATTTTAGGCTCCGGGCAATGTATCTCCACTTTGTATGTTTCAAAATGTATGTACATCGAAACATACATACAAGTCGAAACATACAAAGACTTAATTCAAATTTATAAATGCTTCGGGTCGGCCCGATGTACAAAATACTTGTATCTCGCCAATATGCAAGCCAAAAACATACAAGGACCTAAGCTGTTTTAATAGACTTTTCAGGTCTAGTACTTGTACATTACAAGCCTTGTATCTTTTAACTTGTATGTTTCGCCTGTATGTAAAAACATAAAAGCACCAAATATACAACCATTTAACTCTTCTTCACAATGCTTTCGGGTCTTCCTTGTATATATACATAACATATTAGGAAATGCATATAAAAAAGAACATACAAACAACTTTGTATGTAAACCTGATATACAAGACCCATTTCGCGACTTTGTATGTGAGCGACATACAAGAGACTTTGTATATGCATGACGTGATATACAAACTATTTTGTATGTGCAAAATACAACGGCCTAACATACAAAATCAAATACATATGCAACCCAATTGCAAAAGGCAAATGCAACTAAGTACAAAAACAAAACCTTTTGCATATACAAACAACCCTGCATATGCAAAGTGATATACAAACATGAATGTACATTTTACCAAAATGATCATAACTTGCAAAATATGGCAAAATTTTAGATGGTTCAAGAAGCAACCCTAGTTCAGTTTTCACAATGAATCCAACCATATCATGCCCTAGTACTGAAAATGTAATTTTTTTCTCTATTTCTATCAAAGTTTGCAATTTTCACTCTCCTTTTCCCTTTACCACCAAACAAAACAACACACACAAAAGCAAAAGCAACAACCACAGAAAGGGTCCCCATTTTGCTAAGGAGTAAAATGGGGTGTGTTGTGAACATCACAACAACTAGCAAGCAAACAAAACAATTAAATTCAAAGTTTTCAAGAAGACTAAATGAAATAAATCCATAATTTCCAACTATCTTTCCTATAAATTATTATTCAATTTGAGACCTAAGGTATTCAATAAGGGTGTATGAATTTTATTTTCAATTTAAGTGTGTGCAAGTGATTAATTATCCTCATCTTGAAGATTGGTTGAACAAACCAGTGATTGACATTAGCCTACATAGTTGGGGATGTTCCCTCATAGCCGACCGGATACAGCCTTGCTGTCAGCGAGCGTCTATAGCCCCAGCAAGGTTATCGTTACAATTCTCCTAAGTACATCCCTAGTAGAGTTACTTAGATGGCTTAATCTAGATTTTTAGTATAATCTGCTTTATTTATTTATTTCATATTTTATATTTTATTGATTTTGATGTAAATTTCACAAGATATAGCAATTTATAGCTTTATGATGCAAGGAGTGAGCACTTGCTGAAATTAAGCTGAGAATTGTAATGGTAGCAAGGGTGACCTCAGATTTTTCACTTAATATCTACACTGGTAGGTTCAACAAACCCAAGGATTTTAGGTGTGTCATCGTGAGAAACCTTCCTCGAATTCTCAATCACCTTTATTGAATGCTAAATTTTAGAAGCTAAACAACTCTCTACATTCATGACAGTCACAAAAAGTTATGCATAAATTGCAAATGATTAACTTGAATATTCTGAATTTTATACTATTTTCAATAGTTTTTAGTTAGCTCCTTAATACTCTAAAGTAAAACAAAGATCCCTGCTGAGGAGACAACAACAAACCAAACAACAAACTGTACAAGGAAAACAAAAACAAAGCAAAAGAAGACTGTAAAAGAAGCAAAAATAGAAAAACTAAACAATAAAATAGAAAGAAACCAAAACAAAAAAATTGAACAAACAACCAACCTACAATAACAAACAACGAAAAGAAAACAACAAAAAAAAAGAAAACTGTACACTACTTACACTATATTACAAAAAGGATCGCCCTTTACCTCAAGCCTGGAAGTAGCGTTTCAAATGTTGGCCATTAACTGGTAATGGCACATTTTCCCCTGTCAAGGTCTTAAGTCTAAATGTGTTGTCTCCTATTATTTCTGAGACTTGCAATGGGCCTAACCATAGTTTATCAAATTTTTCATGGCTTCCTTTCTTTTCATGTGCTTTGTCCCAGCATAGCACTAAGTCTGATATCCTAAATATCTTGGCTCTTGCCCTCTTATCAAACCACCTCTTTACTACTGCTTGGTGTTTGGCAAATTTTTTGATTGCTTGACCTCTTTCCTCATCTAGTTGTATTATTTGTACTATTCTGGCTTCTCTATGATTATCAAAGCCTAAATACTCATTGGCAAACTTCTAGATTGGTATTCTTAGATTTACTGAAAGTATGGGATCAGTCCCATAGACTAAATGATAAGGTGTACTACCTAAAGTAGTTTTGAACTTGGTCCTATCTACCCACAGCGCATATTTTAACAAGGTATTCCACTCTCTAGGACTCTTTACAATTAGCTTCTTGATTATATCTACTAAAATTTTGTTTGTAGACTCAGCTAATCCATTACCTTGAGGGTAATAATTTGAAAAAAATTTAAAACAATCCCATATTCAAATGCCCATTTGGAAAACTTTAAAGAAGAAAAGGCAGGGCTGTTATCACATACTAACAAATAGGGAGTTCCAAAACTGGTGATGATGTTTTCTTCAAGAAACTTGATAACTACCTCAATTGTGGAAAATTTGCAATATGTGGCCTCAGTCCACCTCGTACAGTAGTCCTGTAGAAGATGGAGGATTGATGACTCCAATGAAATCCAGGCCCCACTATGCAAATGGTCTTGATTTAGTCATAGGTTGTAGTGGATTGGCTTGATTTCTTCCCTTATCTGCTGCAATCTGATAGGTGTGGCAACTCTTGATGTGACTCTCTGTATCTTTGAACATCATGGGTCAGTAATAGCCTACCCTCAATATTTTGTGTGTTGTAGCTAGATGGGAACCATGTCCAGTTCCGTACTTGTCATGCAGTTCTGTTAACACTTTATCCACCTCAGCTCTGTTTAGACATCTCAAATAAATTCCCTCATGGTTCTTCCTAAATAGAAGACCTCCTTGCACCATATTTTTGTGCTTTAATCTTCGAAGCTCTCCTCTGAGAAGATTTCATCCTATTTGGGTACCTTCCAGATATTAGAAAAGTGTTTAAGTCACTATACCAGTCTGGTATGCCCTGGGAATTCGGTACATACTACTGTTTTATCAAATTTGGGTCTATGTTTGCTATTGTTTGCACCAACACCTGCCCTCTGACCTGCTTCATAGGAATGATTTTCATGTCAAACTCTTGCAGCGTGGTGATCCATTTGGATCTCTTTTCTCTAGGTTTATTCTGCATCAGCAGCATCTTCACTGTTGCATCTGGCACTATGGCTTTGATCTGGCTGTGTAAAATATAATGCCTAAACTTCTTCATGGCTTTCATTAATGTGAATGCTTGTCTCTTGGTGTCCAGATATCTCAGTTGTGCATCATTCAGCGGCGCGCTCATAAATGCAATGGGCCTTTCTTCATAATCTACACCCTTTTGAGTTAGGGTAGCCGCGACTGAATGGGAGGATGCAAAGGAATATATGTAAAATGGCTTTGTGCAGTTTGGACTCGCCAATATAGGGGCATCAGAAATGGATCGCTTAATATCCTTGAATGCAGCCCTAGCCACAGGCATCTACCCCATCTATGCATCCTTCTTTAACATGGCATTTAACAGCTGCACAATTTCTGCAAAACCCATGATAAACTTCTGAACAAAGTTAATTTTACCAAAAAATGATTTCAACTCTTTCCTACTGTTTGGTATTTGCAAATTTTTTATTAATTCTATTCTATCTGGGTCAATCGATATCCCATCTTCAGAAATGACATGTCCTAGTAATTTACCTTCAGTTATCCCAAATGAACATTTCTTAGGGTTGAGAGAAATTCCATACCTCTCACATCGCTTAAGTATTTTTTTGAGATCTTCAGCTTGAGTGGATGCATGCTTGGAATACACAGTTAGATCGTCCATATACACCACAATGCACTTACCTGATAATCCATAGAACGCAATGTCCATGGCTCTCTGAAAAGTGGCACCTGCATTGATCAAACCAAAAGGCATTCTCCTATATGCATAATTACCCCATTTACAAGTGAAGGTGGTTTGTAATCTATCATCTCTATCTATTAAAACCTAGTTATAGCCCGAGAAACCATCTAAAAAAGACATCATCTTTGCCTTGTTGACTGCTTGTAGCACTTCGTCTATTGGAGGCAGAGGATAATTATATTTTTCGGATGCTTTATTCAAATTTCTAAAATCTACGCATAACCTGATGTCTCCATTTTTCTTCCTTACTGATACTAAGTTAGCTACCCAGACTGAATGTCTGACTAGGAAAATTATTCCAGCAAACAGTAATTTTTTAACTTCCTCGAAGATTAAAGGCTCCAAAATGGCATTCACAGGCCTTTGTTTCAGCTTGAATGGTTTAACCTCTGGTCTCAAAAGTATTACATGAGTTATGATGGGCATATCATATGTTTTCAAATCTTCATACATCCATGCTATTACGTGCTTATAATCTTTCAGGGTATCTATAATTTCTTTTCTAATTTTCTCAGAGAAAGCCTTCTCGATCGGCACATTTTGTGGATTTTACTCTGTCTCTAAATTGTGTAAATCACACTTACCCCCTCCTATTTTAGGCAAGTCTTTCTATCTTATTACTCCACCAAAGTCAAAAATATGTTCTAATTCAATTACCGCTTTGGGTAAGAAGTTGCTCTTTAAGTTGATTATATCTTCTTTGTCCCATGTTATCTTAGGCCTTTCTTGCTCATTAATGATTTGAGCCTCAAATACCTCATTACAAGTCAGAAAATCAATAATTTGCTGATCCCCTCCAAATACCTGAAAGTGTGTAACATTGTCTGGGATACTGGGAACATTAATTAATTCAACAACAAATCATCTTAGACCTAACAGTGTCAAGGGTTCTAATGTGCTAGCAGCAATTGCTAGTGCATCTGGCCTATGGTTTAGCTCTCTAGGGATGTGCTCTATGTTGAAAGAATCAAATGAATCTATTAAACCCCATACTCTATGTTTGTAACAAATCATTTTCTTGTAATTGCAAGCATACAGTTTCTTTACTTGTCTGACTACTAGTTCAGAGTCTGAAAATACCTTGATCATTTTCACTTTCTTCTTGATGGCCATGACAAGTCCCAAAATTAAGGCTTCATATTCAACAATATTGTTAGTACAGGAAAACTGTAGTCTATATGCTGCTAGATATGATTTACCCTGAGGATCTATGAGTTCAATACCTACACCCACGTCCTGTTTTGATTTGGACCCGTCACATTTTAGTGTCCACATGCCATCCTTACTTTTCTGACCTTTTACCTTGGCATGCTTTGTCTCTTCTATCACTTATGAGGTGCTGGTATGTTTGTTCATGGGTATTTCTGTTTGGTCAACTTGCATATGTGTATTTTTATCTTGCAAATCAGAAAGACAACTACCCTTGTCCTTTATTCTCTCTTCTAAGTTTGAAATTAGAGCATCTACATTACTCTGAAAGTGCCTCTGTGGTTAATCATGATTCACATTTTCCTCTTGCAATTCTACCCTCTTTGTGCATTTTTTTATTCATATTCAATGATGTCTTTGCACATTCCACAACTCTCCTTAGAATGTGGCCTATCATGGACCCTACATCTGTTCTTATACAATTTACATTGGACTGGCAGATTTTGTTTAATGCATTCTTCCACTTCTTGTCTAATGGCATGGCCAAATTTGTCCATTGCACTGTTTTCTTCATCCGAAGAATTTCCATTAGACTTAATGAATAATGCTGTCTCCTTGCTTACACGTTTTTCCCTAATGTTTAACATCATGATCTCTTCAATTTGTACCCCATTGTTAGTAATCCTATAAACACCAGGTTCAACAATAGCATGCAATATTTCATTTGTTCGATTATACTCTGTTATCATGTGTTTCATCCTGGGTTTTGCCTCTATTCTAATCTGGTTTGGGACACCTCTCCAAGGTAGCCACATATGTGAAAAATTAGTGGCCATATATCCGTTTAATGTCTTGGACCAATCCCTACTCAGCAACATTCCATAATTCACGGGTATATCTACTAGTTGAATGTCAATGAATTGGCTTACCCTAGGGTCTGAAGCTAATTGCATTTGAATGTTCATGAGTTCTCCTATCACACTAACCTCAGTTTTATCTAACTGTGTGACAACCTTGGCAGAATTGGTGGGAGTCATCCCAAGAGTTTTACATATCCCTAAGGGCATTACGTTAGCTGAGGCACTAGAGTCTACCATGCAATTGTGTATGTTCTTTCCACACAATCTAACAGTTAACAAGAAAGGAGGAGCATCCTTCTTATCAGCATACATTACTACATTTGTATTGGAAGGGTGTTTAACTTTCTTACTTTTCTCTTTAGGCGGTGAATCTCTATTACGACCAACTATATCAGCAACAACCTCATCCATCATGGATGCATCTAGAGATTTTATAAAAGCATTTCTGATCCCTGGAGTTTTCAACAATACATTCAGAGGTATACTGACCTTTATTTTCTTTATTTCCTCTGACAAGTAACTCATTAATCTTGTTGTTTCTACTGTTTTAGTCTTACTTGTTTGGGCCTTTTGTACTGTTGTTCCACTATTTGTATGATTATTAGCTTTAAGTATAGCGGGATTGTTGCTAGCATTTTGATCTAGGGGTGTATTGAAGTTGTTAGGAGGAATGGAAGTGGTGAAAGGTCCTCCTGGCCTAGTATTGTTCCTTAAATTGTAGGTGTAGTTTTTATTTGTCTGTTGAAAAGCCTGCACCTCTTCTATTTTAGTCAATACTTCATTTTCTGTTTCAAAAGGAAACTGAAAAGCATTTAACACAAAGGCTAATTCAGGATAAAGATTTTCACAAAAGTATGGTTCATCCTCTAACAATTCATCTTCTTTCTCTTCTGTAGTTGAAAAGGTAAAGGTTTCTAAAACTAAAGTTGTATCATACCCAGAGGGTACTACCTCATTACCTTTGGGAATGAGAAATTTAGAAGTAGGAGGCTGCACGTCTATATTAAATACGCTGGCTACTAGATGGAACTGTGGACAATCAAGCTCAGCATGGGCATTGGTATTGTGAAATCTGCACCAATTTTTTA
The DNA here is from genome assembly GCA_027924645.1 of Cunninghamia lanceolata. Taxonomy (NCBI): domain Eukaryota; kingdom Viridiplantae; phylum Streptophyta; class Pinopsida; order Cupressales; family Cupressaceae; genus Cunninghamia; species Cunninghamia lanceolata. The sequence goes on along the minus strand of BSBN01000112.1, from coordinate 13,197,169 downwards.
ATGATGTATTGGCCATTTGGATGCCAGCCGCTTGTTTTGCATCATGATTATCTATATTCTTAAAAGGAGAAGCTAGGGTACTGTTATTTGGTCTGGTGTTCCATGTTTTGGGTGGCCTATGCTGGTTCTAATTTCTATTATTGTTACCCTAGGCCCTATTGTCTATCACTGGCCCTCTATTTTGCATTAGTTGCCCTTGGTTATGACCTTGATGTTGATTATAGTTTTGGCTCTGATTTGAACATTGGCCTTGGCTATTATTTTGGTTATGGCTCTGATTATAGTTCTGATTGTAATGCTGATTTTGATTTGAATTATAGTTCTGATTTTGGCGTTGGTTATAATTCTGATTTTGATTATATCCATGGTTACCTCTTCCATAGAGGTTCTCATTTCTTAGTTGTGTCACTTTGGTGGTTAATATTTTCAAATGTGCAGTGATCTCTTTGATTTCTTCCCTTTCCTCTTGTGCCTTTGCCACAGTTGTATCTCTAGGAGGTCAGAAGAAACGCTGACCATTATTTTGACTATTATTAGCAGTGTTAACTGTGTAAGGAGTTATGGCTTGGATTGGGGTAGGACTATACATAGGTGTGTAAGACGGAACTGGATTTAATAATGGAGTGTGATGTATAGGAGCTCCATTCCAAGGTTGTGCCTAATTCTGCATCCCAAAATTTCCTCCATTAACAAATGGGCTACAAGTTGTATGCCTCATCTCTTGATTTACTGAGGCTGCCTCTTTATAGGCTTTGGATATTGAATCTATGTCATGTTTTCTTTTGACAAACATGGCAGTTAAAGGATCCAAGGCAGCATAGTACATGGCTAACAAGGTATCATCATCTACGGTGTAAGGGGCTACTAACCTAGAGTATGCCTTTTGAAATCTGTCATTGAAATTATCAATTAGCTCTCCCTCATCTCATTTTATGGTAGCTAATTTATGATACAAGATGCAAGGATTGATGGGTCCTCTAAATCTAGACAGAAATGCTTCTTCCATTAGTGACAAAGAAGAAATATAACCATTGGGTAAGTTTACATACCAGTTAGAGGCTTGTTCATTGAAAGTGTAGGGAAACAGTCTACATACCACGTCCTCGTGCTCTAACCTGGCCCTAAAGCATGCCTCCTTGAATATTCTAATGTGGTCTTCTGGATCTTGGTGCAACTGGTATTTGGAACATATCTTTTCTAGATTTTTGGGCATCTCATTATAATCATTGAAGTGTATAGTAGACTGGACATTGAAATAAGCCATTGCAGCTATCTGCGCTTGACTTGGACCTGTGGGAATACCTAGATTTCCTAGGGGATTAGGATCTTTAGGAGGACTAGGACCTCTAGGAGTACCTGAACCAAGATTTAAAGATCTGAATGAAGAAATGTCAGGACTCACAATGTTATGGATATTATAAGGTGATCTAGGGGGTGTGTTAGAAGAGCCTCCTAGATGTGTTATTTTAGGGTTCCAAATCAGAGGACTCTTCTTTAGTCTTATATCAGGTAATTGCACAAATATATCCCCTGAACTGATCTAGATATGGTCACTCTATTACTGTTATTAGCCAGTTTTTCTTGAAACAAACCCTAACTCAAGTCGGGCCCTCCTTCTAGCACCAGAGAAACTATTGATGATTGTTTTGAGACAGTCATAACAATTAGTTAAAACTCACATAAAATGAACCAAAACTGACTTGAAAGATATGAAGGAATCAGTTAAGATTCACTTAATCCCAAGTTTAATATGGTCAGGTCTTGACCTGTTGGGCAAATTCAGTTGGTCGATGTGAAGCTGTAATGTTCAAGGGGCCTTACGTAGTTTAGGGTTTCTTTGATGGTTAACTAGGCTCAAACTATGCAAAAGGTCATAAATATTAGCATATTGTTCATTCCTCTCTTGCATAAAAGTGTTACTATGTTTACAAAGCTCTAAATGATTTAAATTATAGCAAGCTTTCTTCTCTTTAATATTATGAAAACTGTCTATTTTCAACTTTAGTTATGTATGCTTTTCCAAATATGAGACAAATTTCATTTAAATTTCTGTGTTTTAAGCTAAGTATTTTTAGATGGGTTGGGAAAAGTTAGAAAGATCTAATCTAAACTTCATTCAAATCTACTAAGGATCTAATCATTCTATTATGCACTGTATAAGTATTGTAGTAAATTAATTAAATCCACAGACAAAACCTTAAATGTAAGTTCTGAGCATTTTCACAAACATACACTTAAGATTGCAAGCTCTAAGAGAAAATGTTTCAAACACAATGAAGAGCCAGAAAACACTCAAAAGATAGATGCAAAATTCCAGATTCAATTGTATTAGAAACAAACAATCATATAAGATTTACAATGTCTGAATGACTCTTAGCTTCATTGATCAAATTATAGAAAACTTACAAGCTTTACAGATACAGCAAGGAAGCAGGATGTTCCACACGCTCCTTGTTGCAAACATAGGCGACCTCCTTCTTCTACTTCTAAACTAAAGGGTCCCTCTACTCTAAAATGCTAAAACTAGTTACAAGTGCTGGTTATCCTCTAAAAATCCCTGTGCCACCTTATTACAGTGTACCAAGGCACAATATATAGACTTCCACTGTCCTCAATACAGCTCAAAAAACCCTAGTTAAGCATTGGTTCAAACCTCTGGTTACAACAATAAATGGTGGGAAACAAATCCCTCAAAATATCTCTGAGCATACATCAAATCTGGGTGAAATATGCCCTTCGGGAAACCCTAACAACTCAATAATAATTTCCGTTGCCTGCTGCAATAATGTCTTCACCTGCATTTTGTCTTCATCAATGAAGACCCTTGACTTCCTCACCCTTCATCCTTATCTTCCTCTGCTCCTGAGATTAGATCTCCTTTCTGTGATGCCACCATCATTAAGTTTCAGCTCCCTCTTCAATTGCAAACCTACAAATAGGCACAAAAATGGATTAGACATATATCAAGTTGCTTCGTCCATTTATTACCTAGTCAGAATGTTAGGTGGGCATAACTACAGTAAATTTTGGCACCCTTAACCTTCCCTTTTATAGTCGATCAACCTCTGCATATACCTCTTTTATTTGTATCCTCTCCATGTATGCCTTGATCGGCATAACTCTCCAGATCGGGCGGGCTCAAAAATTTCTCGCCGATCTCACCGTTCTGGCCAACGTCTTCCCTATCGGTGTGCATTTCCTCTTTATCGGTGTGAACCTCCTCCATCGGAGTGAGTCCAAAATTTTCTATCGATCTTACTCTTACGCCGATATCGGGCCCTGAAATAGTGAAAATCACATCCAAAATGCATATACAATGTTGAACTAGTCGGGTCAACCATTGTTGACCAAAATATGCAATCGAGCTCCAAAATCAACCTCAAAATTCCTATCGCTTTGTTTTCCCACCCATTTCCTTGTTTAAATCCTTGTATATTATGATATACAAGTCGGACATGATGCCTCCATTAAATCAGATTTCAATCTTCCTTTAGTTACGTGACTTTCATGTATGCAATGCATATTGGTTTGTATATCGCAACATACAAATGCCAAAATTTACAAGCATCTAACTCTAATTTATAACTTTTCAAATCCGCCAAATGTATACTTCGATGTATGTTTACTCTGTATACCTCGTAGTCATCGAACATACAAACCCCAAATATACATAGATCTAACTCAAATTCACCCTCCTTTTAAGTCCGCAGCTTGCATAATGTCTTTGTATATCCTCAATATATAAAGCACAAAATATGCAAGGATTTAACTATGTCCAATAATTTTTTGGGTCCACTGCATGTACATAACCCTTGTATCTTCCAATATACATTTGGGTTTTATACAAGCATTAAATCAGTTTTGATTTTCTCTTTGATTCTGTTTTGTATAAGCGCAATGTATATCGGCTTGTATATAAGAATATACAAGCGCAAAATATACATTGAATTAACTCTGCTTCATGAAATTTTAGGCTCTGGGCAATGTATCTCCACTTTGTATGTTTCAGAATGTATGTACATCGAAACATACATACAAGTTGAAACATACAAAGACTTAATTCAAATTTATAAATGCTTCGGGTCCGCCTGATGTGCAAAACACTTGTATCTCGCCAATATGCAAGCCGAAAACATACAAGGACCTAAGCTGTTTTAATAGACTTTTCAGGTCTAGCGCTTGTACATTACGAGACTTGTATCTTTTAACTTGTATGTTTCTCCTGTATGTAAAAACATACGAGCGCCAAATATACAACCATTTAACTCTTCTTCACGATGCTTTCGGATCCCCCCTGTATGTATACATAACATATTAGTAAATGCATATAAAAAAGAACATACAAACAACTTTGTATGTAAACTTGATATACAAGACCCATTTCGCAACTTTGTATGTGAGAGCAACATACAAGAGAATTTGTATATGCATGACGCGATATACAAACTATTTTGTATGTGCAACATACAACGACCTAACATACAAAATCAAAGGCATATGCAACCCGATTGCAAAAGGCAAATGCGACTAATACAAAAACAAAACCCTTTGCATATACAAATGACCCTGTATATGCAAAGTGATATACAAACCTGAATGTACATTTTACCAAAATGATCATAACTCACAAAATATGGTGAATTTTAAGATGGTTCAAAAAGCAACCTTCGCTCATTTTTCACAAGGAATCCAACCATATCATGCCCTGGTACTAAAATGTAATTTTTTTTCTCTATTTCTATCAAAGTTTGCAATTTTCACTCTCCTTTTCCCTTTACCACCAAACAAAACAACACACACAAAAGCAAAAGCAATAGCCACAGCAGGGGTCCCCATTTTGCTAAGAAGTAAAATGGGGTGTGTTGTGAACATCACAATAATTGGGTGCAATAATAAGGAAAACCATAGAGCTTGAACAGGGGTGGGGGTTCATGAAGAAAGGAATCAAGAAGTTCATTAACATCCTGGAAGGGCTTCCTGAGTGTAAAGAAATGAAGACCAACGGACACATTACTTTCCTGCCAATTCTTTGTCTATTCATATTCCTCTTGTGATGTATAATGAAGCATTATATACGCTAGACTTGTCATTGTAAAACTTAATTCTTATAGCAATAATAATTCCTCTGCTCAGTGTGGATGTAGCCAAGTTTGGTGAACCACGATAAATCTGGTGTTTCATTTCTTTTTTCTTTCTAATTAAATTTGTGGGTTGTTCATTACTCTCTTTCTGTAATCGAGTTTTACTTTCAATCTTAACAATTGGTATCAGAGCCAGGCTCAGGGTAAGAACCCCAAGCACACAAGAGGTGTGGCTTAAGGGGGGGTGTTGGTGTTGGAAATAAGCCACACCCGAACTAACGATGGACTGGTCCAAGAGGGGCCAGTAGCTCAGTGGTAGAGTACTCTAGCAGCGAATGGAAGGTTACACAGAATGAATCTAGATGATTCAAATTTGCAAGAGGAGGTTTCTCACTTAAGGAGGTCTACCCAGGAGAGGAGACGTCCTTCTAAATTTTTTGATTATGAGTTATTGTATTCAGAGGAGGCAGAGCCTGAACTTTTCATTTCTGATTAACCTAAACCAACTACCTATAAATAGGCTTGCAAGGCAGTTGACTCTTCAAAATGGCAAGAGGCAATGCAAGATGAAATGAGTTCATTGTATGCTAATAACACTTGGGATTTAGTGCCACTTTTGCCTAATCGAAGACCCTTGAAGAATCGCTGGGTATACAAGTTGAAAGAGGAAGATTGGGGCAACAAGCACTATCATGCTAGACTAGTTGTCAAAGGGTATGATCAATAGAACGGCATAGATTTTAATGAGATTTTCTCACCAATTGTGAGAATGACCACAATCTGGGCAGTTTTGGGTTTGGTTGCAGTTTGGGATCTTGAACTTGATTAGTTGGATGTCAAGATAGTGTTTTTACATGGTGACGTTGATGAAGAAATGTACATGGAGCAGCTGGAAGGATTTAAAAAATAGGGACTGGAACATCTTTATTATAGATTGAAGCGCAGCTTGTATGGGCTCAAGCAAGCCCTGCACCAATGGTATCTCAAGTTTGATCACTTTATGACTGAACAAAACATCTTGAGATGTGAATCAGATCCTCATGTCTATTATAAGTGACTTCCTAATGGTGAGTTTGTCATTCTCTTGCTCTATGTTGATGACATGTTGGTAGTTGGCACAAGTATGAAGATTATTTCTGAATTGAAGTCACAATTAGCTAAGAGATTTGCTATGAAAGACTTAGGCCCACCCTGTCATGCCCACATTTCCCATGCGGTCACAACATGTATCACACATGTCATGTCCACATGTGTCATGTGGTCATGACATGAAATATAAAAAAAATTTCCCACGCTTCCCTAGAAACCACCTCGCATGTGTAAGTGTGCTTGGTGGCGTACGCGTAAGGCGAAAACAATACAGTTGTCGGCGGGGTACTAAGTACATGTGCCCACACCCAGACGCAAGAAGGCCATCAAGGGGGTCTTCACGATGGTGTTAGCATCACTACAAGGTTTGAACTTTCAAAGCTCCTAAACCCTAAATTCTGGAAGATTCAGGCAGCATAACGCCTCACGGGCATGAGTGGGATTTAATACACAAACACTACTCTTAATACGTGGTTCCCTGATAGGGTTAACAAACTTCCTAAAACTCCCTAATTATAATGAATTTACACTTGATCTCATTTATGGATCATTTTTCAACAAAGCTTGATCATCCATTCTCTTTCCCATTTTCTAAAATTTAATATTAATTTCTCCTCCTTTGGACTTACCATTTTCAACAAAGCTCGTTCATTTGCCCTCTCTTTCGTTTCTCTAAAATTTAATTTTGATTGTATTTCTATCATGTTCACTTTACCGTTTCTCTAAAATTTAATTTTGATTGTATTTCTATCACGATCACTGCATCCCTTACATTATTCCTAATTTCTTGCTAGACCAAATCACTTTAACAGGGTTTACTAATTTCGCTTGACTCAGTCTCCTAGGTTTCCACTCAAGGTTTCATCTCATCATATGAATTAATTTTGATAATTAACTTGTTCCTAATCCGAATTAAGGGTATGTCAAACTTACTTAGTTCTCTTAGCCCAGTTCGGAAATGCCACGCATTTTCTCCTCTTTGTTTTCCAAGGTTAGCTTTTCTTTCTCTTCCTTTTTTCTTCCTCAATTGGACGTTTTCTAAATCTACAATTGAGTTTAAAATGGCCACACATGGATTGCCTGTGATGGCTTGTTTGCGTTTATATTCACAGTGTCTTCTATAAATGAAAGGATTATATTTTTCTCTTCATTTTCCTGATATTTAATTTGTGATGATTGTAGGAACTTCCGAAATACTTTACCTTAAAAATATATATAAACATAATATTCTTTTTATTTTAAAAATATATTTTTCCTTATTGTTGTTAAAAATTCCCTAATATAAATTTCCTTCCTTCTTTAAAAAAATATGGCCTCTCTTTTAAGTTTATAACAAGTTATTAATATATATATATATATATATATATATATATATATATCTTATAGTAATTAATTATAATAGGTTTTTTTTCTTTTTACAAAAACCCCCAAACTATATGTTCATTTCATATCTTATTTTGGGGCTCATGGAATAACCCTAACATATTTTGTTTTGCTTATGGAATTGAGCATGTTTTGGATGTAAGGGCGACGGTGGCCATGGAGGGGGATTCGGCCAGAGGGACCTGCAGATCGCAGAGGGGCCGCGAAGGTGGAGATGGCCATGGAGTTTGTGGGCATAGAGGAGGGGGCCGCGGCTGAGGAAGGCGTGGTGGGTATGTGGTGGTTCGCAAGGGTGTGGGGTGTGGTGGTTGCGGGGAGAGGCAAGGGGGGAGGAAAGGTTCTGCGAGCGGAGGGATAGCAGAGGGCATAGTGGAGGGGGATTCGGTGCGGCGTGCACAGAGGTCCACAGGGGCTCACGGTGGGGATAGCCCGCGGGGGCTTTGGGCATACTGGGGTGTGGGGTGTGGGTGGGGCTCCGCCCCTCCCCACACCCTTTACATTAATTTTGTGGTGGGGGTTCAAACCCCCACCATTATATGTATTTTTTCTTTCTTCATTTATGACTATGTTTTACCATAGAGAACTGCAAAAATATTATTTATTTCCCATTCAATTTCTATATAAAACAATTTAAAATTTATTTATATATATATATATTACCCAATTACCTAGCTCAAATGTAATCACAGTTTCATCAATTAATCATCTAACTAAAAAGGAACAATACAGAATAATATATATATATATATATACTTAATGAATATTGTCAAGTAATTTGTTAAAATTGAATAATAAATTAGTTTGTATAATGAATTTTCTCACAAATTTTATTTTTCAATGCAACCCAAAATAAATATTATATATATCTAATATTATACAAGGATAACCAACTGTAATTATCTCTTAATTAAAGCTAAATTTCAAGTCACTAATTTCAATTGAAAGTAACAGCATATCATTTTAAAATGGAACAGAAATGATTGTATTTATTCACAACAAAATCAAATGTATTATTATAACAAATCTTCATTTCCTTTCAAATGACAAAACTACAACTCCACATAATTTATTAGAATTAATATTTTCACAAATCATCTAAAGAGGTAAGTATTACAAACTTGTTTACAGCTACAACTAGTTTCACAACTTTTCAAGTAGGAGAAGAAGGAAATAGACAATTCTAATATCCTTTTAAAAAGAAATTTTCTTTTCCTTTTCTCATTTCAAAATGGTAAAACTTAATGAACAATAAAATTACAACTATCAACACAATAAAGAGGATTTCCTCACAACTCCAAAAATATCAATTTATACAACAATAGGGAGATAATTTTCTTCTCTTGGAAATCAACAAGGAAGAAGCTATAAAAAGACCAAGCTCTCCTTAAGACTTAAGGAAAATAAAATATTTTCTGAGTTCCAATAATCTTCTCCAAGCTTCACAATAAGCTCCAAGAAAACCTGCATATCACACAAGGGAAGAAACACCACACAAGCTACTCTCCTCCCTACTGTAGACCCGCAAGAGGGTCACCCCCAAGCTAGGGAGATCATCCACACACCTAGGGTATTCCAAAAATCTACTTCACAACAAGGTAAAAAAAATGACACACCAAAATACACATACACCCATGGATATTTACACAACACAAAACTCAACCACGGTGAGTTTAAAGAGGGGTAGGAGAGTGGACACACTCAACTCTAGAGTGTCACCCTTGAACTTAATTTCAACACAATTTTTCTCATGGGCTCAAGCCAAACTTGTTAACAAAAACAAATTCCAAGGAGTTCATATTTTGGCTCTCAAGCCATATAACACAATTTCTCAAAGTCAAACAAATGCCCTCAAGGCTTTCAAAATCCCAAAACAAGGTATGCACCCGAGGAGGATCACTCCTCCCCTACCCCACACTTGATGAGCATTTCTCCCAAGTGGAAGAAGCTCTGTCAACATCCCAATAAATTTTCCCCACAATAACAAAATTTACAACCCAAGCAAAATAAACATTTTCACACATCCTTCATGCAACAATTAGAATACAAAAGAAATGCCATGAAATCCAACCTTAAAAAGCCCTTTAATGGATGAAGTTGATGTAGAACTCCACTAAAATCTCCTCCAACCTAAGCCACAAAACTCCCTCTCACTTTCCTCTCCCAAAAGCAATTTTCAATAAACAAAAATCCTCCAAATTCAACAACCCCTCTCCCTATCCCAAGTGGGATTAAAATAACCCCAATTCCATGAGTTTAGAGGAAATGGGGAGGTGACACTTGTCACCTCCTCACTCTTCCCCAAACTAGTATTGTGTTCCAAGGGATGAGTGTTGGCTTATGTCACTCACCCATCCCTAAAGTCTTCCTTATCCCTTACCCCATGTCATCTTTCTTACGCATGGGGGAAATAAAAGGAGTTAAAGGAGGAAAAAGGGTGACACATGTCTCCCCTTCCTTCCTTCTTATGAATGACCACACAACTCCATGGGGACTCTCACCAATTGTGAGGGTGACTTGAATTCAAGTCCTCCATAATTGGTGGGTCTTAGAGTCATCTCTTACCTTGGGAATTGAAAAGGGACTTGCTTGAGTGTCGGTACCACCCATCCTATCCCTCCCATACCTCCAAATTCGTCACTTAACTTCAGTGTGAAGTTAAGGTGACCATACAGAGGTTACCCAAGGGTTACCCAAGTCAAAAGGGAGCCTAGACCCATGGGGTATAACCCAGTGTCAACTTTAACCTATTTAGGACACCCAGGGTCAAGTTAATACACAAGAAAAGGGTCTCAAAAATTTAAATTTTAAAAAAATGAAATTCAAATACAATTCTTACAACACAAATCATAATTCAATTTTTCAAAAGTGTAGACCTAACCCATTCAACCTCATGAAAGACAATATTACAACATTAAATCAAACACAGAGTTGATCTCGGTTCCTAGTAGAACCAGATCCACTTCACAAGGGATCACAACATAAGGTGTAGAATGATCTCCAGTATCTGTGGTTTTTTAGCCAAAACCTGCGCACTCAATTACAAGGTCAATTTCACATATAAATATCATAGCCGAAGCAACTTAAAACATGAATTCCTAAAACATAACATAGTTCTCATATTCTCCTTCCCTTTGATGTAGTGGACATCAAAGTCATACTCGCATAAGAACTCCATCCAACGCCGCTGGCGGGCGTTCAGATTTGGCTGTGTAAAAATGTACTGTAAGCTGTGGTGATCCGAATGGAGCTCAAAATGTCGACCTAAGAGGAAATGTCTCCAGTGGACAAGAGCATGAATAACTGTTGTGAGCTCTAAATCGTGAGTAGGGTATTTTAGCTCAGGTGTCTTAAGCTTACGTGATTTGTATGCAATCGCTCTACCACCCTGCATAAGCACGACTCCCAAACCCTCTAATGATGCATCTGTACAAACAACAAAATTCTCTATAGGATCTGGAACCGCTAAAATGGGAGCACTGGTAAGATGCTCCTTGAGGATCCCAAAGGCCCTCTCACATTGCTCAGTCCAAGTGAAACTTTTTCCTTTCCGCTGAAGCGAAGTGATGGGATGTGCTATCTTGGAAAAGCCCTCGACAAATCTACAATAATAACCAACTAATCACATAAAGCTCCTGACTTCAGTCACACTGGTGGGTGTTGGCCAGTCCTGAATCATTCTGATCTTTGATGGATCTACGGAGATGCCATCGCCTGATAAGATGTGCCCCAAATATTGTACCTCTGTCCTGAAGAAGGCACACTTCACCAGTTTGCCATAAAGCTACTGCTTTCATAAGCGCTGCAAAACTTAACGCAAATGATCCACATGTTCCTCCTCAGTTCGTGAATAAATCAAAATATTGTCAAGAAATATGATCACGAAGCAATCCAAGTAAGTATAGAACACCCCGTTCATGAGACTGATGAATACTGTAGGGGCATTCGTCAAACTGAAGGGTACCACGGTAAACTCATAATGGCCATATTTGGTTCGAAAAGCAGTCTTATGAATGTCTACCTCTGTGATGCGCAATTGGTGATACCTAGATTTTTGATCAATTTTTGAGAACATTTTGGCTCCCTGCATCTGATCAAAGAGGTCATCAATCCTAGGAAGAGGATAACAGTTCTTCACTGTCACCTTTTTAACTGCCTATAATCCATGCATAGTCGAAGAGACCCATCCTTCTTCTTCACGAAGATGACTGGTGCGCCCCAGCATGATATGCTAGGTCAGATGTGCCCCTTCTCAAGTAACTCCTCTAACTATAGTTTAAGTTCTGTAAGCTCATGTGTAGTCATCCTGTAGGGTGCACAAGACACGAGCTCTGCACCCAGCACTAAGTTGATATGGAAATTAACCTCTCTGCGTGGAGGCATACTTGGTAACTCCAGCAAAAATATGTTGGCAAAGTCTCTCAGGATAGGGTGATCATCTAAGGTAGCATCAGGCTCATTCTCTCATCTGTCACTGACCGTAATAGCAAACATCTAACAACCTTTCCACATACAGCACTTAAGCTGCTAAGCAGATAGCATACGAATAGCCGTGGGCTTCTGAATGCCCACTATCTTGACCGATGTGCCATGATCGTCTAAGCAACTAATCATCCTCTGGCTACAATCTAGTTTAGCTCTATGAGTTGCAAGCCAGTCCATACCCAGAACTACATCATAGGATCTTAATGGCATAACCCTAAGGTCACATACTGTAGTGAAGGAACCTAAGGAGATCTCGCAATCTCTAAGCACGGTATCTATTGACATCCTGGCCGCAGAGGCCAACTCAACCTCCCACCTAATGTTCTACCTAGAAGCCACCAGCCTGCAATGTTCCACTAATGATGTAGACAGAAAAGAATCGGTAGCTCCAGAGTCAAAAAGAATAGAGATAGGGAAATCCCCAATCTTACTTGCTGTCTTAATGATTGAAGCCTGGAAATCAGCTTAGCGGTTGTCAACCGCTGCAAACATACGGTGGGATCTACTCACGTCACCTACAGTCTACTCAGATCCTCCTGTACAGGGTTGTCCCCCTGCTGTAAATCCCTGTGGACACTCTCTAGCCAAATGCCCTGCCCAACCACATACATAGCACAGGCCCCTAGCTTGTAAATATACTGATTGAGTCCTGCCCGACTGCTGCTGTCCAATCCATCTAGTGGACCCCTGTGAACCTCTATTTGACTACTGAGACCTTGCAGGTCCCACAGAAGATCCTTACTGTCTCTGGTCTCTACGCTGGCCCTGCTACTGCCAACCATGATTCTGTCCTCCCTGACCCCTCTGCTGGGATCTAGATCTCTACTGATGCTGCTGTTGCTGTGGAGGCCTAGGAGGTAATGATGAAGAATTATATCCTCCTCTCTGTGGTGTGTTTTGAGGCCTACAAAAGTTCTGTTGTTGTTGGGGATTACGATCCTGATACTGCAGGCGTGAATTCTGCCCTCATCCCTGAATTTCTTCTACAATAAGAGTCTTTTCAACAGCCTCGCTCATGGTCTAGGGATCTGCCATACGTACTGGTCCTGCTATCCCGTGATTCAGGCCCCTGATGAATTTGTGTACCAAGAGTTTCTCGTCATGGAGGTACTCCACATAATGAGAATGCTCGATGAACCAGCTCTCATATTGAGCAATAGTGAGTCCTCTCTACTGTAAATCATGGAACTCATCAATCCTGTGCTGTCTGTAATGCTTTGACAAATATTGCGCATTAAAGAGCTCTATGAAGATATCCCAAGTGAGTGTATCTAAGGATAGTTAGCGCTTGCACGCCTCAGTGCTCCACTAGGTAGCTGCTACATCTCTCAGGAGATGTACTGCCACTCATGCTTTCGTGTTGCTCCCGTAAGGTCGCAACATGAAACACCTATCTAGACTAATTAGCTAAGCCTCGGCCACAACTCCCTCTGTAGCTCCTGCGAAAGTAGGTGGGTTGAGCCTAAGCAGATCTCTAATGGGATCTCCTCTATCTCTGAGCCCTATAACTGGCTCATCTAATCCATACTCATATGGTCCATGGTATATCTGTTCTACCCTCATGGTCTCATCTCGTCTCGAGAGTCTCAGAGGACTCCTACTCCGTGCACGATAGGCTGACCCTACCTCATCGGTTGTGGTCTCAGGGATCTCTATGAAAGGCTCTGTGCTTGGCACCTCTCACGGATCGATGCAGGGCTCCAAATATGGGTCAGCACATGACTCAGCATGCGGCTTCTTACATGGCTCCTTTTGCGGATCAATGTGAGGCTCATCATGTGGCTCAGTAATAGCTATCAGTAATCTCTCTAACATAGCCTGTAAGGTCTATAATATCTGTGGACCTATATCTAGCACTGGTTGTACCTGTGGTTCTAGTGGTGCTTATGGTACTGGTGGGTCTGCTATAACTACGGGTGCCCATCCCTCTGCTGAGGTATCATCGTGCACCTCGATGGACACTGTGTTGCATGATCGCGCTCGTCGAACATGTTGGGGAGGCATCCTACAAAATAAGGTAGACACTAATTAATCAAAGTTGTGGAATAATAATGTGCCCAAATATACCAAGTGTTTAAACTTGGGTTCTGATACCAAATGTCATGCCTGTTGGTGATTGTTTTGATGCAATCATAACAATAAGTTAAAATTCATATATAATGAACTGAAACTATACTTGAAAGATAAGAAGGAATCATTTAAGATTCAATTAATCCCAAATCTATAGTGGTACAGTTGGTCAAGTTCGGTTGGTCAATGTGAAGCTGTAATGTTCAAGGGGCCTTACGTAGTTTAGGGTTGTTTGTGGTTTACAGGACTAAACTTATGCAAAAGGTCATAGATATCAACAAGTATTTTGTTCATTTGCATACAAGTGTTACTGAGCTGCAAATTTTAGATGGTTTTCTTGAATTATTGCAGCTTTCTCCTTTATATATTTATGAAAACTGTCTACCTTTAACTTTGTTATGCATGCTTCTTCAAATTTGAGACAACTTCCTTTAGATTTCTACGTTTTCAGCTAAATATTTCAGATGGGTTGGGAAAAGTTTAGAAATATCTAATCTACACCTCATTTATTCTACCGAAGGATCTAATTGTTCTGTTATGCACTATGTAAATACTACAGTAATTTGATCAAATCCACAGTAAAAACCTTAAATGCAAGTTCTGAGCATTTTCACAAACATACATTTAAAATTGCAAGCTCTCAAAGAAAAATATTTCAAAACACAAAGAAGAGCAGGAGAACACTCAGAAGATAGATGCAGAACTCCAGATCTATTGTATTAGAAACAAATAGTCATACATGATTTACAATGTAGGAATGACTCTTAGTTTCATTGATCAAACTACAGAGAACTTACAAGCTTTACAGATACAGTAAGGAAGCCAGACATTCCACGCACACCTTACTGTAGACAACAGGCGACCTCCTCCAAACTAAACTATGCCTAGAAAGACTCTACAATTCTGGCAAAATACTAAAATCCCTGTGTAAAGTATTACAGTGTAGAGAGGCACAATATATAGACCTTTTGATTGTCCTCACTATAGCAAAAAAACCTAACTAAACCCCTGGTTCAAACCCCTGGTTATAGCAATAAATATAGGTGAACCAGTCCCTCAAAATATCTCTGAGTAGTGTCAAATCTGGGCGAAATATTGCCCCTTCTGAGAAGCTCTGGCAGCTCAGCAATAACTTATGTTTGTCTACTGCAGTAATGTTCTCAGCTGCTTCTTGGTCCTTCATTTGGTGGCCTTGACTTCTTCGCACGTCATCTTTACTTCTGGTTCCTGAGATCAGATTTTCTTCCTCCATGATGTCACTATGATCAAGTTCCAGCTGCTTCCTCAACTACAAGCCTGCAAGACAAGACAAGCAATAAGTATCAAATTTACCAAATGAACAGCAGGAAACTAAAATATCTGTTTAAATCAAGGTGACTGTGCAAAAAAATGGGTATCAGGTCTAAAAAACTCTCAAAACGCGTTCAAAATGTATAGAGACTGCTCAAAAATTATCGGGTCAACTATCGCTGACCGAAAAGATGCCACGGGCGCCAAAAAATTGCTTTAAAATTCCTATCGCCTTCCATTTCCCACCCATCGGCATGAGAATCGCCATCGGCGCGTCCAAAAAAACTTGGGCCGATCATCATTATTTGGCCGATGGCCTTACTCGTTTTATTTCCTCCTGATGACTATTTGTTTTCTTCCCATCTTTCCATATCGGCGAACTCCAAATTTCCTCTACCGATCACTTTCGTTACACCGATGCCTCTATATTGGTGAGATCATGCCGAGGACTTGGTATCGGCTTACCTTTATACCCCCATCGGGGTGATAATGCCCATCGGCAAAAGTCCTAAACCTTACTCTGACTACTGCTGTCTGGCTGAAATGGTCCCAAAACCAAAGTCCTCCCTCAACGCTATCGGTGTGAGTGCACACTTCGGCATGAGATAAAGAACATACGCTAATCCACATTACTCAGCCGATGGGCATTATCACGTTCCATTGGCGTGACTCCCGTCCATTGGCGAGCCCAAAATTTTCTTCACCGATCGCGTTGGTTATGCCAATACCTTATATTGGCGAGAGTGTTGCTGATGTCATTACCCTTCCTTTGCTTTTATTTGTTGTATATTTGATATACATGCCGGGGGGGGGGGGGAGGGGGGGGTGATACAACGATTTAATCGAATTCCAATTGCCTTTGAGTTCTGCCATGCATATTCCACTATGTATATCGCGACATACAAACGCGAAATATACAAACACTTAATCCAAATTAATAACCTTTTCGATTCCGGTGCTTGTATATTTCCATTGTATCTCGCACTTGTATGTGAACAGTGCATTGTATGTTAACAGTGCCATGCATATTCCGCTTGTATATGAAAACATACAAGCGCCGAATATACAATGAATTAACCTGTTTTGATAAGTCCGTCAGGTCCGCCAATGTATATGTGCATTGTATATTCCACTTGTATGTGAAAACATACAAGCGCCGAATATACAACGATTTTTCATGTTTTAATAATCCTTTCGGGTCCGGCATTGTATATGTGCATTGTATCTCCCAAAATATACAAGCAAAAAGAAAATACAACTGGTCTTGTATATGAACCCGAATGCAAAAGTGACCAAGTATTAAAAAGACTTTGCACATACAAAGGACTTTGTATATGCCAAGCGATAGACAAACCTGAATGTACATTTTATTAAAAAGATCATAACTTGCAAAATATGGCAAATTTTAAGATGGTTCAAAAAGCAACCCTAGCTCATTTTTCACAAGGAATCCAACCATATCATGCAATGGTACTGAAAATGCATTTTTTTATATTTTTTTAACAAAGTTTGTAAATTTGACTCTCTTTTCCCTTTACCACCAAGCAAAACAACACAAGTAGAAGCAAAAAGAGAAGCCACAGTAGGGGTCCTCATTTTGCTAAGGAGAAAAATGGGGCGTGTTGTGAACATCACAACAACTAGCCACCAAACAAAACAATTAAATTCAAAGTGTTCAAGAAAACTAGATGAAATGAATTCATAACTTCCAACTATCCCTCCTGCAAATTACTATTCAGCTTGAGACTTAAAGTATTCAATAAGGGTACATAAATTTTCATTTTCAATTTAATTGTGTGCATGTGATTAATTATCCTCATCTTGAAGATCAGTTGAACAAACCAGTGACTGACATTAGCCTACGTAGGTGAGGATATTCTCTCATAGCCGACCAGATAAAGCCTTGCTACCAGTGAGCGTCCATAGCCCTGGCAAGGTTATCGTTACAATTCTCCTAACTAGAGCCCCACTGCCAGCGAGCGTCTATAGCCCTGGTAGAGTTACTTAGATGGCTTAATCTGGATTTTCAGTATAATCCGCTTTATTTTTTTTTCTTTTATTTTTTATTTTTAATTTTGAAAGATTTCATAAGATATAGAAATTTGTAACTTCATGATGCAAGGAGTGGACACTTGCTGAAATTAAGTTGAGAATTGTAATTGGAAGAGGCACTTTGAAGGTGCCGTTGTGAGGGTCATATGAAGGGTGTGAGGTTCAACATGTGAGGGCATTATTAAGGTACCTGAGTCACTAGTTGAAGCCTACAACATAGCCTTGAGTGGTCATTTGGAGGTGTAGGTTATGATGCTAAAGAACAATGTGAGCGTTGTGTGGAGGCACAGGTCATGGTGCCAAATACTAGGTCCCGACCAGCATAAAGGTGCCAGAGGTTATCATGGATCACTGAAATGGAACGTCAAGCCCTCGGTGGAAGCTGTGAGACCTCTATGCTTAGCTCAGATGTCCATGCTAGTTTGTTGGGAGCCAACTTTTGTAAGCTAAGGAAATGATGTGGCCATGGGTCAGCTTTTGTGTAGACCCCAGTGCTAAACAATACAAACAATAAACAATGCCTCATAGATTTTTCTTTGGCATGAATGGGGGTGATTTGTATAGTGAGGAAAGTTAGCTCAAAGCTATTCCATAAAGCTTTGATACCATGTAGAAAACTAAGATAATGGAGTAGACAAACAAACACATGAGATTGCAATGAATTGACCCAATTGTATCACCAAATGAGGCTAGTATAAATAGGCAATTGTGGGTAGCTAAATCTCAATGAAAAGAGGATAGGACTCCTCTACATGGAGATGCCCACAAACATAGCGTGAGGTGTCGATGCAAGTTGACACCTCTCAAAAATGACCAACTATTTTGACATATTCAAAGTAACATGTTCTACAAATGCCTAAGTAAGATTAATACAAATGTGTATACGCCTAGGATTAAAGGTATACGCAACAAATTTTAACCTAAGAAGGACAACAATCCTTTTACATAAATAAAGGCTCCATCCTACCAGAGACTTCAATCTCTAAATTAAACTAAGCATCAACCAAGCAATGAAGCTCCCACTTCACCTTCTGAGCACCAACCCAGAAAGAGGCTCCAACCTCTATTAACAAGCTCCTTGATCTATTGGAGGCTTCAACCCCCACATGAACTCAGCTCCAACCCAAGAAACTAAAACTGAATCAATCTTCAATTCAATCAACACACACTGTGTGAATACAAGATTATCATCAGTTCATGCCCTTCACACACTTCAAATTTGCATAATTGTTAAAACTTGATTGCTTTATGTTCATGTGTATTTCACAAATCCAGAAAATCACATATGTATTTGGATTCTTCACTTCAAATTCTCGTGTACACAAATACAGACACACAAAATGCACAACAATCATCTTTCATTTATATCAATATGTAGAAAATAGTCTTTAGGACAGCAATACTACATCAAATAAACATTCTCCAAGGTTAGAAATTATATTTTGAATTCTAATGTATACAGGGGAGGCCCATCTTGAAATTCATCTTTAAATCTGGGCCTAATTCACACATACTTAGGTTGACCCAAAAATAGGTTTGGACCAAAAACTGAAAAAAACACACATTACAACAATGGCCCCAATATTTAAATTTGTTATTTTCAATGCTGTTAACCTATTTCACCATGTCAGCCTCAAACTGTATATTTAAATCTTTGAGTTAAATATACTAAGTCTTCTCATCGTTGTCTTCACGAGATTTCTTCAGCACCATTATTGGCAGAATAGGTGAGCCATGACAACCTTCAAACAACCTCTGTCAGAAAAAATACCTTTCTGCAAACTTTAAACTCTTCTCCTTTTTCTATCAAAAAAATTCCACTCTCACAAACCTTGGACTCTCTTCTCCAAAAGATGACTTTCATGAACTTTCCTTCATGAGTCTTTGTCAGCTAGTGAATGAATCAACAAACTTCAAAACCTATGAACTAACCAATTATTTCTTCCTTAAGTTCATGAAATTAATATTTTACCGCCTTATCTTCATGCTTTCCTTTGTTGAAGAGTTAGCAAATCAGTTAACTAAGCAACTTACAAACCAATCAACTTTTCCTTTGTTAAGTTCTTAAACTTGAAAATTTGTCGCCTTATCTTCATGCTCTCCTTTTTCAACAAATCGACAAATTGGTGAACTTTGAAACTTAGAAACCAAACCTTTTCTGAAACTTTATCTTTGCTTCTTCATGCTTTGATCATCCAACTTTCCTATCAGTGAACCTATTGCCGAAGAATCTTGAGTTCGTAAACCAAGCATTTTACTAGTCGAAAGCATAAATCATTCATGCCTTAGAGTTTTCTTGTCAACTTTTCATCGGCCAACTAGATGTCAGGTAACCAAGTTGTTGGCAAACCTGCGAATTTGCAAACCAAACAATTTTCCAACTAAAGGTAGAAAGCATTCCTTAGAAATTTTTATTTTCCTCTTACAACCATTTTCCCTTCGAAAACAACTTCTCTTTGACATCAATGACAACACTTGCAACATGATAGAATAGAATATGGTGTGGTTTATAATAGCCACTAGAGTTGGCTTCGGTACCAACTCCATCATAAATCTTTGCCTTCTTGCAATAAAATTCCCTATTACTTCCTTGCCAAGAAGCGAGTCAAACTAAAACCAACTTAAAATAATTATTACTTCTTTCAAATCGAGTGTGGAGAGAAGGAAGACACATTCAATGCAATGTTTCACCATGTGATTAGGGAGCTATGAAAAATGTAGGCAATGTCCATGTTAATCTCCACAATTGCCAACCCATCAGCCTCCTTATTGACCTCTCAATAGGCATGGCTGATAGAGCATGCAAGGAAACTTTTAAGTAAAGGTCAACAAAGATTAAGAATTTTATTTATCTTGTAATTCTGTGAAAAATGTTGTTAGAAATGAAGGTAAACAACTATTAATGAAAAAATGATTATGACTATAACTATGCAGAATGAAAATGGAGATAGTATGAAATCACCACAAATAAATAATGAAACATCAGATCAAGCACATAACACAATATTTATGTGGAGAAAACCTTTTTGGGAAAAAAATCGACACAAGAAGAGATATAACAATCTGTATTAACTTCAATAAAGTTTACAATACAACACTATCAATCTCCTCTTCTCTCTTCAATCCAACATCACCTATTTTTCAGTCTCAACTCTCTACAACAACACAACTGTAACACAATATCCTCATAAAAGGGTTGTCTTCTAGGGTAAGAAAAACATAACATAACCTCTGTGACCTAATGTTGAACAGTCCACTACCAGATCTGAGACCTAATGATGAACAATCTAGATGTACTTAAGATATCTATGCTAGTAAATAATACTTTTAAAATAATTATATGATTAAATATGCATAAATTAATCTTTTGAAAATTTAGAAAAATAAAGTACATATTACTTATTTGAAGATTCTATAGGCAATAGTACATATTATTTATTTAAAGATTATATAGGGAATAAATAAAATAGTAAGTAGAATTTTATAACATAGTGAACATATATTTAAAAAAATTGAAGTAAAATAAAATAATTTGGAAGTAAATTAAAATTTATAAATTAAAAATGGTTGAAATAAAATAAATCTAAAATAAATTAAAATTTATGTGTATGTAGTAAATATAATAATTCTAAAGTAAAATAAAATAACTCAAAATAATTCAATATTGATATCTCACAATTTTTTTTAATAGATAGATGTATTTAAGATATTTAAATATTAATATTTTGATGTTTAAATGACTGTAAGTTAAGAGTTTTTGTTAACACATGGGGACCATTACATTTCACCTACTACTATTGTAGAATGCCTCTCGACTAAATTAATGCCTAGAATTAATTAATTAGGGTGCCCAAATCTAAGCATTTACAATCACTAAAAGCACAACATATTGCAAAAATCACTAGCATACATCAACAAAAATAACTAGAGACAACCATTGTTGTAATCTATAACAACCACAAACAATGACCATTATGTAAATTGTTTTTATTGTTTCAAACTCAAAATACATTTTTCATCAAATTTGATCTTAAAAATTAAATCAAAAAATCTTACACAGCTAATTCATTCATAAAATATTTATTATTTATCTTCCATAAATTATTTATTTACCCTAAAATGTTGTAAAAGTCATTTTATTTTCTTTATTTATTACCTATGTATTATGATTACGTTATTTATTATTTATTTACCCTAATTATTTATTTACCCTAACTAACGCGGCGCCGGATCTTCCATAAATTTTTTATTTACCCTAACTAA
This sequence comes from Cunninghamia lanceolata, assembly GCA_027924645.1. Classification (NCBI taxonomy): domain Eukaryota; kingdom Viridiplantae; phylum Streptophyta; class Pinopsida; order Cupressales; family Cupressaceae; genus Cunninghamia; species Cunninghamia lanceolata. Next base: position 13,175,459 of record BSBN01000112.1, on the reverse strand, counting down.
ATTTTAGAGGGGAGGAGAACAGCTTAAATTGCAGTTAAAGGTACCGAAGGTTTGTCTCCTCATTCATTTCGACCATTTTCCATCGTGACGGAATTCAAACCCTGGACCTCCTCAAATACGCTTGGCTATCGCAGGTTTTGGGAGGGCCGAAAATAGCTGGTTTTTCGTTAAATAGATATGGAATAGGATTTGAATTTGTTGTGACAATTGATTTGTTTTGCTAGTGTTTTCGTTAACTGAATAAATCTAGTTTTTCTGGCTTGTGTTTTTGTCAACTGTGTAATTCTAGCGGTGGTTTGCTATTTGGGTTTCTCTATAGTTTTAATGATGCTTTTGTCTTTCTCATTCAGGTTGTGTATGATATTGGGAGCAATAATGAGGAAAACCATAGAGCTTGAACAGGGGTGGGGGTTCATTAAGAAAGGAATCAAGAAGTTCATTAACATCCTGGAAGGGCTTCCTGAGCAGCAATTCAATTCCGAAGATTATGCAGAGCTTTATACGTATCCATTACGATTTGTTTTTGATAGTTTGTGGGTCACTAATGACCGTGGAAACATTATGTCTACAATACATAGCTATTGCTATACTTAACTGGATATACAGAACTGTTTATAACATGTGTACACAGGAGTCTCCACACAATTATTCGCAGCAACTCTATAACAGATACAGGGAATCTTTTGAAGGGTATATCGCTACGATGGTCAGTTATTTTCTAGAGCTCTGATGTTTTGTTTTTTACTAGCCTGTGATCTATGTTCCATCACTTTTTAAGGTAGTAATTGTGCTAGTTTTGTAGGTTTGTGTAGTTATACCTGTAGGGAAAATGATCATCTATTAGACCGGATTATAACAGTGATTTAATATAAATTGTGATTAGTCTGCTTTGTGGGCGCACTTTGAATATGATTAGTTTGAGATGCGGGCCTTGAACATCCTTAGTAAATTCCTTTTGATTAATCTCCTTTTATGTCCAAAATATCAATTATTTCACAACATGAAACGAATATTAATGGCTGCTAATATTCTAAAAAGTCTTCTTTGTTAACTCCAACTAAAACCATTTATTTCCACGCATAGCTAAAGAAGTGGGAAAATGTACCTCGTAGTTTTGTTTTCTTTCGAGTTACAATATTTATTCTTACACTTCAGAGTTTAATGTCTGCTTTGGAGATGCCTACTAAAGCTATTCATCTCCTCAAATGGATGAAGAAGTGCGGGGAGTACGCGTTTTAAATTTTATTCTAACATTTTTGCGGTTGATTTTCCCAAAGTTTTTGCTCACCTCATTCCAGTTGATGCAATGCATTAATCTTAACAAACATATTTTCACAGACACTGGATGCTTTAACTTTAGGAGTTGAGAAGTCTTGGAAGGTGCACCTCTTACATTAAATTTCTAGCATGCATCATATGTTACAGCTATCAAATCTCCTATGCAGATTAAAATATTTTCTAAATACTACTTATATCTGAATTGTGTGAGATCTTGGGCAGCACGTTATTACAGATCTTGTCTAGCTGAAATGCAGGTGCACACACTTGATGTAACTGTTGGCATAAAGAAAATGGCCAAGAACTTCCAAAATGCTGTATTTTTGTGAAGGTGTAGCAAAAGTCCACATGTTGGAAGGTTTTATTGTTTGTTTGACATTGAAGGTAATATAGACAGCACTTACACTATACTGCTAGGATTATTAACGGCAAGAATAAATACTGAACTGAATATTAAAAGAAATTTATTTATTGTTCAACAGATGAGCAATCACCATAAGCATAAACAAAGCACACTGTATTAATAATTCTCAAAATATGAATTTGATGTTCATTACACATTCATAGTTAAAACAGCGAACAAAATACTGTATGTATGAAGTTAATGTATAAATAGGCCCAAACTATATGACATAACAGCAATAATCAACAATGAATAATAGAACAAGAACATAACAGAAATAAACAGAGAAGAACAAGGCAAAAACAGAGTTAGATAACTCAGAAAATTATATTTATCTAGATTGCATTACATTCCATCCAAATGCTATGTCCAGCAGTTCTCTACAATCACATATATATATAGTTATAGAGTCTTTGAAGCCTGGAAGCTTCTAACTTTCTAGATAACTCTAAAAACCCTGCAATATTATTTTCTAGAACAACTGGTAGCTTCTTCCTTTCTAGATAATTCAGAAACCTGGAATGTTCTTTTCTAGAACAACTTTATGGAAAACTCTAGATATATTTTATCTTTTCCTAGACAATCTTAATTATCCTTAACACCCCTCCTTAAGATTGGCTAGAATAATACAAAGATAATACAAAGGAGAGGGGAACATTATACTACTATCCCCCCTTAATGTTCACCTTCTATCATACCAAGAATTTCTCTTAATTTTAGGAATCTGGCTTTAGCCATACTCTTAATGAATATATCAGGTATTTGTTCTTCACTTGGACAAAACTAAAGATTGACAACGGATGCTTGAACAAGATCCTAAATGTAGTGAACATCAATCTCAATATGCTTTGTTTTATCATGGAAAATTGGATTGTTGGCAACCTGTATGGTACTTTGACTGTCACAATACATAGGTTAACAGAACTTTGTAGAAAACTAAGCTCAAATAGAAGATGCCGAATCAAAATTGCTTCCTTGCCTACTTCTTTTGTTGCTCTTTATTCTACTTCACATGAAGATAATGATGTAGTTGTTTGTTTTTTGCTACTCCATGTAATAGGGGCTGATCCAAGATGGAAAACATAACCACCAATAAATTTCCTATCATCTATATCATCACCCCAATTTGAGTTAGTAAATCCAACCAAAGAAATTGAAGACTTATAGCCATAGTACATACCAAAGTCTATGGTTCCACAGATGTATCGTAAAATACTCTTAGCAACCAACCAATGACTTTCTTTAGGTGCTTGCATAAATCTAGGGACTAGATTGACTGCAAAACAAATATCTAGTCTAGTATGAGTTAGATAAACCAAGCTACCAACAAGCTATCTATGTAAAGTGGCATCTACACTCTTGTAAGTACTTTTTTTAGTAAGCTTGACTCGAGATTGAAATGGGGTAGATGTTGGCTTGCATTCAAGATGTTAAATTTTTCTAAAAGGTCCAAAGCATATTTTGATTGTGTGATGAACAATCCATCATATAATCTACAAACTTGTAATCCAAGAAAATAGTTTAGTTCACCCAAATCACTCATATGAATGCCCTTTTAAGATCTAATTTTAAATCATTGATTAGCTCAATATTCAGTCCAACAATGAGTAAATCATCTACATAAATTGCAACGAGAAGAATATCATCTTGAACTTTCTTCACATAAAGATTTGGATCTGACTTACATCTTTTAAATCTATGAAGCTGAAAATACCTGTCAATCTTCTCATTCCATTCTTGTGGCGCTTGTTTAAGACCATTACATGACCTCTTTAATCTACAAACAAGATGTAATGTCCCCATTTTCAGATTCTCTTGCAGATCAATCAGAGCGGGCTTTCTAGGTTGGTGACAGCATAATCAGAAGAATATTTCGATGTCACCAGGGTGTTCGGGTGATCCAGTGGAGATGTTTGACACTTTCTGGAGGGATTTCGGATAACTTGTCCGTACTTACTATTTATAGTAAGTGCTTGCATGTCGTTAATCTTTCTGGGTTTTTCTGGGTGTGTTCTCTTTGGTCCCTGGTGGTCACTGCTATTTTTAGTAAGTGACAGTTTGGCGCTGTTTGGGTGACTTGGCAGTCAGCTGTCGACTCTCATAGACATTGCACTGAGCTCGGAGTTATCAAATGGTTTGTGGATCCAGTTGGCACCCTCTGATTTGGCTCAGTTTGCTTATGCCCGTTACTATTTTTAGTAAGTTCAGGATTGGCACCGGAACGAAATTTTGAGAGTGGGGTTGGATTTGTTTTGTCAAGACCTTTCCAACAAGCTATAGATCACTAGTTTCTGACATCATCTTGGCCTCCATTTTAAAGTCCGTAAATTAAACATTATTATTTAGTCTTGGACCTTGGTGCCTAGGCTCAACAACTTAATGTTGTTTTAAAAGAGGGGACTTTATGGGTGATGTTGAGGAAAGAATTAAAGAGAATTATAATATTTTAAAATATATTTTCCCTCTCATGTTTTATCCCATATGCAAGAGGATTTTAGACATTCCCAATTGAAAAAGTATAAAAGAAGGGAAAGAGCTCTCATTTGGATATGCTTGGATATTAATTTTTCTCTCTTGTTGAGATATTCCCATGAGGGTTTTGGAGCTTGGCTCCCTGGTTTGGTATTGTCTTGCTGAGATGAAAACCTTTGCAAGATAGGATTTGATCTTTGGCTTTGTGGACGAAACCCCACTTGGTCAATTTCTTGGAGGCTTCATCCAGAGGTCTCATTTGTGCATTCATGGAAAGTATTTTTGGTGGAGTTTGAGCTGATATAAAGAATCTTGGAGTTTTGAAGTGCAGGTTAGAAGACTAATTTATTGAGCAGGTTTGAAGTGTTTTGGAGCATTTTGTGATTGGTATTACTTATCACTGCTAGGCCGTACCATCCTAGTATTGGTTGTACCTGTTGCAGCAGTCATTTGGGGCTGATTTGTGGTCATTTCTCACTGATTTTAGAGTGACTGAAGTAGTATTATTCTTGCAGACCGAACAGCAACAATAAGCCAACATTTCTAATTAATTTTGGTTGAGTTTGGGGCTGCAACTCCTTTCAGCAAGGCCGTACCATATGGTACCAGTTGTGGGCTGCATTTGGGACTTATTTACTCATCAAAATGGATGCCTATGATTATGTTTTGAGCTACCACTCTTCGTGTAAGAAGATTGTTGCATTTTTAGAAGTTGTGAGCATATTTCTATGTCATGTATGGTTGGCCCTCCATCAACATATGTATGAAGTTGCAAACAAACATATGGGTATGTACTTATAATTCATAGTTTGCTATAATACAATCTGGGTCTTCATCAGTTTGCTCATATCTAGTTTAGATTTTCTGGGTTTATGTTATATGCTCTTTATTCCATGTATTCCATGCAAATATCAAACATGCAATATATCCAATGAAACCCTAAAATCAGAACAATTAGAAAAATAAAATTTTGGCATCAAAATATATACACAACAATGGTGTATACTACAATGGTATCAGAGCTAAAAATCTTGCCATCCTGTGTGGTTGGGTTCAGACATGCAAATAAGAATATGAGATGCAGATGAAAATATGAAAATTACAGCTTAGCTTTGTATGTGAGTGATCAGCACTTGCATGAGTGTTTAAGTTGGGCAGTTGATAGGTTTTGAACAGGGAATGTGAGATCATGGCATCTCTCGTGAAGGGTGGTCTTTATGAAAGACTTTTTGATGTAGGTTTGAAGCTTAAATCATTGCACTGGTCAGATAAAATCTTCTCAGCACTATGGATGAAGCTGAGGATTGTTTATCGAAAGTCCCTCAGTCATCTTCTCATATAATACAGTTGGCTTATGTCCGTTTAAAGACTTTGTTGTGTGAACTGGAACTACTGAAACATCCATATAAGGATGTAAGGTTGGCGGTTATCACATGCATCAGTGAAGTAATAAGAATTTCAGCTCCTGAAACACCCTATAAAGATGACTTAATGAAGGAGATTTTATAGCTGATTATTGAAAGTTTTCATGGTTTAGGTGATACTAGAAGCTTATCTTTCAAAAAGATTGCTAATATGTTAGTAATGATGGCTCGGAACGGGTCATGGATCTTTTTGATTGATTTCAAGTGTAATGATTTACTTCTTGAAATGTTCCATTGTTTCTTTGACAAAATCAGAAAATATCATGCGGATGATGTTAAAACAGCAATGCTAACTATCTTGTCTATGATTTTAGATGAAGATGTTGATATCTCCAAGTTGTTATTATCTAACTTGCTAAGTATTTAGAGAAAAGAACAACATGCTTCACCTGTAGCACATTGGTTGAGCAGAAAATTGAGAAAATTAGAGATCTATTGACAAAAGAAGAATGTATTGCTTGTGGTTTACAGGATACAAGAATGAGCAAGAACCAAATCAGAAGACAAGGCCTATGCTTCTCTTGCAAAAAAATTTGGGAGCCTAACCGCCAATGTACAGATAAAAGGGACTCACAAATTGATGTTGGTTTGGCAAATGAAGTTACTTTCAGCACTCAAGAGGTTGTTATCAGCCTTGAAAAAATTGTAGAAGATACTTCTAACATTGGCACACAAAATATGAGTGTCAAACACGAAGAAAACTAGGAGGATACCAGCCATAACAGTTCTAATTTTTGTGATAGCAGTTTGATCTCTTTGCATCAGCATGAGGATACTGCTATTACACATGATGATGATGGTTGTGTGGAGTCACCCAATGCAGACACTCCCATTTTGGGTGATATTGATGCAATAGGTGTTGTGGATTCATGCCACAACGAGTTTGATTTGGTATATCAGACCTTGGAAGATGGGAGTAGAACTGAGGAGTTGCCTTATAGAGATGATTCCGAGGATTGTTTGACGGATATGCATGCATCTACTTTGATAGAGGAGGTGAGCATTGATATTGGCGATTCAGCAGCCTCTAGCATGTCAGTTGAGCCATCCCAGGAGATTCATAACAGCAGTACACTTGTCGATGGTGTGTGTGAAATTGATAGCACACATGAGGATGCTTACCAATCAGTGAGTGATGATGATTCAACCTCTTTCCATAGTGTAGAATACAAATCAGAAAATTTGTATGGAGATAAATTGTCAGAGGGGTCTACTCATTTGGCAGGGCAATTGAAGGTGAGTGAAGGCATGGTTGCTTCAGCCTTAGAACACTTTGATGTTGCACAGCAGTTGATGACACATTGTTGTTGGACTCTAGGTATATATGAGCACCTTGATAGTGGACTTTCCCTTGCTGAGTTTCAAGCACTTAGAGATGCAATTAGGATCATGAAGAATAATTACCTACAGTTGTTATATGATAGAGATAATCTTCTCAGGATCAACGGTATTTATCATGATGCTCTAAGGGGAAAGGAAGAGGAGATTGATGAGCTCACATATGAGCTCGAGGTCACCACAGACTCTTTGAAGAGTACTCAATCAGCCCTTCAAGAGTCAAAGCTACTGATAGATGAGCTTACCATGGAGTTGAGCTTGGCACAATCTTTACCATCTATAGATACAGTTCAGGTTTCTATGGCAACAGTGGGTGAGGAGCATATATCCACGGATTATGGTTGTGAGAAGATTGAGGATGTAGTTACATCCATTGTAGATACAGGTGCAGTTGATATAGATGGGATAGATGCTTTAGTTGAGAGTATCAGGGAACCAGATGTTGCATCAGGGTTCTTTGAGGGTAGTCCCATTTCAGGTGATGCAGAGCAGATGATTGATAGCTCTTGTGAAGAGTTGATGGATTTCCCTGAGAGTTGTGTGACCAATCACCACAATACATCTTTTTCACGGGAGACATGCAGGGCATCTTTCAGTGGGGAGATCGATTCTCATGTGGATTTGTTTCCCTTTCTTGGAAGCAAATCAGAGATGGCATCCTATGCAGTTGATAGTGATCAACGGCTTACTAGACCACAGGGTTGGAGAGACCAGCTGAAGGTTATAGGAGAGAAGGTTGATTCAACCTTATCCTATTTAGATTGCACTCATAAAAATGTTGAGAACCTTCTTTGGACAGTAGAGTTAGAGGAGAGATGGTATGGGGTCTTGACTGGTACTCACATTCATGATTTGTAATTCATCAAGAGTGCTTTGGAGAAGGTAAAATCAGAATATCTCCAATTATTTCATGATAGGGAGTATGCTATTGGGTACGCAGAGAGGATTGCTAGAGTATCCACCCAATTAGCTATTCAGGATCAGAGACATGAGCCATCTTCTGATTCGTGTGATGTGAGTGATGAGGAGTGTGCTCCTCGTGACTATGATAGTCAACCATTGAAATAGGCTAGTGCTTTTTATCGTGACTACATAGTGAGGAGTGCTCATCATTTCTCTTTTAGCCCACACACAGATGATTTGATGATGCGTAAGTATGGATTGGCTCGGGATTTATACCATCCATTGTGGGATGAAGGGTTTCCATCTACAAGAGATGGAACTAGAGGTTTCAGGTGGCTGACTCAGATACATTCAAAGGATCACTTGCAGGGTCAGAGATCGGAGTTCCATCATGGTGATATGCATCAGACAAAGTTTGCAACTTCTTGGTCTCCTAAATTTCCATTGGAGACATTGCTTTTGAGAGGTTGCAGTGTCAGTAATCATGATGGCATGTTTAGTCTTTACAGCGGTGATGGAGGAGAGTTTATTCATTCCCTCGTTTTGAGAGGAGTAGTTTCATATCTTCTAGCACCAATGTTGTGTAGTCAGTACATCCATAGGAGTTTTGCAGAGGATAGAGGGGAATGTTGTGGTTCAGACACTTCAAGGGTTAATTTCCTCTTCATGATTGATGGATGTGAGGTTCTAATGTGTTGGGATCTAGGTGGTGATAGGTTTGGCATGATAGTTCAGTTGGATTCTGAGGTGTTGCTTCACCACTCTTTGCATGGTGAAGGTTTTATCAGAGTAGTGCAGCGTCGACATGGTGGTTCTATGCTGAGAATAACTTGGGACCCTGGGATCATTTTTGGTTTTAATTGGGTTCAGTCTGTTGCTTGGAGATTGTATTGGCATTGCTTAAGGACAAGCAATCTTTGGGAAGGGCAGACTATAATGTTCCCATTTTTAGATTCTCTTGCAGATCAGTCAGAGCGGGCTTTCTAGGTTGGTGACAGCATAATTAGAGGAATATTTTGATGTCACCAGGGTGTTCAGGTGATCCAGTGGAGATGTTTGACACTTTCCGGAGGGATTTCGGACAACTTGTCCATACTTACTATTTATAGTAAGTGCTTGCATGTCGTTAATCTTTCTAGGTTTTTCTGGGTTTGTTCTCTTTGGTCCCTGGTGGTCACTACTATTTTTAGTAAGTGGTGGTTTGGCGCTATTTGGGTGACTTGGCAGTCAGCTATCGGCTCTCATAGACATTGCACTGAGCTCAGAGTTATCAAATGGTTTGTGGATCCAGTTGGCACCCTCTGAGTTGGCTTAGTTTGCTTATGGTCATTACTATTTTTAGTAAGTTCGGGATTGGCACTAGAACAAAATTTTGAGAGTGGGGTTGGATTCATTTTGTCAAGACCTTTCCAACAAGCTATAGATCACTGGTTTCTGACATCATCTTGGCCTCCATTTTAAAGTCCATAAATTAAACATTATTATTTAGTCTTGGACCTTGGTGCCTAGGCTCAACAACTTAATGTTGTTTTAAAAGAGGGGACTTTCTGGGTGATGTTGAAGAAAGAATTAAAGAGAATTATAATATTTTAAAATGTATTTTCCCTCTCATGTTTTATCCCATAAGCAAGAGGATTTTAGACATTCACAATTGAAAAAGTATAAAAGAAGGGAAAGAGCTCTCATTTGGATATGCTTGGATATTGATTTTTCTCTCTTGTTGAGATATTCTCGTGAGAGTTTTGGAGGTTGGCTCCTTGGTTTGGTATTGTCTTGTTGAGACGAAAACCTCTGCAAGATAGGATTTAATCTTTGGCTTTGTGGATGAAACCCCACTTGGTCAATTTCTTGGAGGCTTCATCCAGAGGTCTCATTTGTGCATTCATGGAAGGTATTTTTGTTGGAGTTTGAGCTGATATAAAGAATCTTGGAGTTTTAAAGTGCAAGTTAGAAGACTGATTTATTGAGCAGGTTTGAAGTGTTTTGGAGCATTTTGTGATTGGTATTACTTATCACTGCTGGGCCGTACCATCCTAGTACTGGTTGTACCTGTTGCAGCAGTCATTTGGGGCTGATTTGTGGTCATTTCTCACTGATTTTGGAGTGACTGAAGTAGTATTATTCCTGCAGACCGAACAACAGCAATAAGGCAGTGTTTCTGATTAATTTTGGTTGAGTTTGGGGATGCCACTCCTTTCAGCAAGGCCGTACCATATGGTACCAGTCGTGGGCTGCATTTGGTACTTATTTACTCATCAAAATGGATGCCTAGGATTATGTTTTGAGCTGCCACTCTTCGTGTAAGAAGATTGTTGCATTTTTAGAAGTTGTGAGCATATTTCTATGTCATGTATGGCTGGCCCTCCGTCAACATATGTATGAAGTTACAAACGAACATATGGGTATGTACTTATAATTCATAGTTTGCTATAATACAATCTGGGTCTTCATCAGTTTGCTCATATCTAGTTTAGATTTTCTGGGTTTATGTTATATGCTCTTTATTCCATGTATTCCATGCAAATATCAAACATGCAATATATCCAATGAAACCCTAAACTCAGAACAATCAGAAAAACAAAAATTTGGCATCAAAATATATACACAATAGGGGTGTATACTACACAAGATTAGGATGTTTCTGATCTACAAAACCAAGTGGTTAATCAATATATATTTCTTCATATAAATCTCCATTTAAGAAAGCATTTTTAACATCCATTTGATGGATATGGCAGCCAAGACTTGCAGCCAAAGAAAGAATAATTCTCACTGTATTCATTTTAATGATAGGAGAAAATGTTTCTTCATAATCAACACCCTCTTTTTCATTGAACCCCTTAGCAACCAATTTAGTCTTGAATTTTTCTATAGTACCATCTGATTTAAATTTTGTTTTGTAAACCCATTTGCAACTAATAACATTCTTACCTTTGGTGCGAGGCACAAGTTCCCAAGTTTTATTCTCTAACAATGCATCATATTTCTCTTTCATGGCTTGCTCCTATTGTTTCTTCCCTCTAGGTTGCTCATATTAGATTGGGTCATTTACTTGTAATACTTTGGTCATGAGAGCACTACCATTCCTTCCTTGGATTTTTAAGCCTTGCCTATATATTTCTTCAACACTCCTTGTCTTTTGTCTAGCTGAAAAGTCAATTTCTTCATCATCACTACCTGTAGAAAATGGCTTATTACAAGCATTAATTGTTTCATTTTCAATACTATTCGTAGGGCACACCTCATCCTCATCAATGTAGTCTCCATTTCTTTCTAAAATGTCAGAAAAATGAGAAGCATGTGTTGTAGAGTGAGATGAAGTGGTTGTAAGTTGCGAATGCTCATCAAACTTTAGGTCTCTACTAACAAACACCTTTTTTGTTATCAAATCATATAACCTGTAAGCCTTTGATTCTTCGCTATAACTCATAACCAAACACTTATGACTCTTTGGTTCTAACTTTTCCCTCTTTTCATCAGGAATGTGTGCCCAAGCAATACACCCAAATACTTTAAAATACCCAATATGGGTCTTTCTACCGCTCCATACTTCTTCAAGGGTGATATTTGTGAGGGATTTAGAAGGAATTCTATTCACAATATATCTAGCACACAAAATAGCCAAACCCCTAAATTTATTATGCAAACTTTTAAAATGCAACGTACAATGAGCCATTTCTAAAAGAGTTCTATACATTCATTCAGCCACCCCATTTTGTTGAGGACTATAAGGAACTATTCTTTGCACCTTAATACCATAATTTTTTAAAAATGACTCAAATGCATAATTGCAATATTCACCCCCATTATCCATCCTTAAGCATTTAATTCTTTTTCTACTTTGATTTTCAACTAATGCCTTAAAATTTTGAAAAACTTCAAATACTTCATTTTTCCTTTCAAGAAAATAAACCCATACTCTCCTACTATAATCATCAATAAAAGTGAGAAGGTACCTGCCTCCTAAAAGTGAAGGATAGTCTGGCTCACATAAATCAATATGAATGAGTTGCAGTGGATGATTAGCTCTCGATGATGTTTCCCTAACATACATCTTTGATAAACACCTTCAGAAGCTAAAATTTTTGTTAATCCTCTAACCATTCTAACCATGTCTTGTAATTTTCTATAATTTATATGTCCAAGTCTAGCATGCCAAAGTTTTTACATATAATCAGTCTGAGCAATAAAAGCATGAGAGATTGTGTATTCATCATCAACAAACCCCACAAATTTAAATAGACTTTCTTCATGATCAACTTTACCAATAGCAATTATATTGTTTGGGTCTTTTCTATCTCTAACAATAACTTGATCAGCAGTGACAACAAAATCATATCTAGCTTGAGAAATTTTATATACTAAAATGAGATTCATCTCTTATCCTTCAACCAGTAAAACATTTTTCAAAGACCCATTTGTTACATTAACAGTCCCTATTCCTAAAACTGGAAGTTTCATTTTATTGCCAATAGTAATTTCCTAATCTGAATTCTTCCCTTCATAAAAATCAACAAACAAGGATCTATCTGCAGTCATGTGAGATGATGCACTTAAATCTAAAATCCATTCTTTATTAGAATCTGAAGCAATGTAACCCCCCTTAACACTAGATTTACTTTCAGGTCTAGCAATTACCTCCTCATTTGATTTCTCTTTCTTTTTTTCGGAGATGGCTATGAAGCTATGTCTATCCTTCTTTCTATCCTTGAACCTTTCTTATTTGGGCTTGTATTTCTACCTTTCATTGTCCCTATTCTTCAAACAAAATTTCTCCGTGTGATTCCCACCTTCACAATACCTACAAATAATGGGTTTTCTTCCAACTTGCTTTTCTACACCATCATTATTTCAAAATTTATAATTTCCTTTCTAATTCTTCTTTCCATCATATCTAGAAAATTTACTCTTACCTACATATGCATGATTTTTCTTAATATATCATTCTTTAATAAGCTAAACTTCTTCATCTAAAACATACTTACAAAATTGATCAAAAGTTTGCTGGGGGTATTAGGATTCCTTGATTCCTTAAATACATTGTATGGTTGGGGAAGCTTACTTTCAACCATTGCAATCAATTGAAAATCTTGTTTTGCATAGTCAACACCTATTTTCTTCATCTGGGTATTTAAAAAGGTAACTTCATTGAAATAATTAGTCATTTTTTCAAAATTAGATGGATCTAAGTTCACCAATTTTTCTTCTATACTAAACATGCTAGCAATATCTTCATCTTTATAATTTTTTTCTAAATTCTCCCACAGCTCTATTGGATTATCAATATCAACAAATCTTCTATTGAGATCGGGGCTTAAAGCTTTAGCAATAATACCTCTAGCTTGGTCCAACTTGCATTTCTAGAACTTTTCTTTTTCATTTGGGGTTCTCCAATTTTCTTATTCACTATCCTCCATAGAGCCTTTTCTCTCAAAGCATTCGTGACTGCAATCTTTCAATCCACAAAACCAATTCCATCAAATATTGGCAAAACTTCATTTGTAGAGCCCATGTTAGCCAAAAAAATAGTCTTCAAACAAATATTACTCTAGCAATATAACAGCCCTACAAACAAATATCACTTCAACAATATATCATCCCTACAAACAAATCACTCAAGCAATATATTTCTAATTGAACTTGGCTCTAATACCATGTAAAAATAGGCCCAAACTATATGACATAACATCAATAATCAACAAGGAATAACAGAGGAAGAACATAACAGAAATAAACAAATAAGAACAAGGAAAAAATAGAATTAGATAAATTAGAAAATTATATTTATCTAGTTTGTACTACATTCCATCCAAATGCTATGTCCAACAGCTCTCTACAATCACATATATATAGTTATAGTCTTTGAAGCCTGAAAGCTTCTAACTTTCTAGATAACTCTAAAAACCATGGAACGTTCTTTCCTAGAATAGATGGTAGCTTCTTCCTTTCTAGATAATTTGAAAACCTGGAATGTTGTTTTCTAGAACAACTTTATGGAAAAATCTAGATATATTTTGTTTTTTCCCAGACAATATTAATTATCCTTAACAGTTAAAAGTAGTTCTAAATCTAAATATAAAACTCTTAACTATATTACATATAAATGCAAATGTGCATTATTAAAACTAAAAAAATAGTCCTAAAATAAAAACTATAACATGCGGTGGCACTGATTCATGCACTGCGGTAAAAGCAGTTTTGAAAATAAAAAACAATCTAATTAAAATTAAAAAACTATCTTCATGCAAATGTGGTCAAAGATAAAAATCTCATGCAACTATTGTTTGTTGTGCATGCACAATTCGTTAATCTCCCCTTGGATGATCAATAGGGATGATGCCCAACCGATCTCTCAAATTGACAAAAGTAGCCGCGGGAAGAGCTTTATTAAAGGTATCAACATTTTGTTTAGTTGTAGGACAAAACTGCAATTCAACTCATCCATCTTGTACCAAATCATGGATAAAATGATGCTAGATCTCTAGGTTTCGATCAAGCATGAAACACTGGATTTTTGGTCATTGTAATGGTGCTACTATTATCACAAAAGAGAGTAGTTGGATGTTCTTATATGAAGTGTAGATCCTCCAATATCTCTCTAATCCAAATTGCTTAACAACCCACTTCTGCTAAAGAAAGAGCCATGGTTGCATGCTTCATAGTACTCCAAGATACAACTCTAGAACCAAATGAGAAAACATAACCAGATGTTGATTTTCTATCATCCAGTAAACTAGCCCAATTAAAATTTGTGTAACAAACTAATTCAAACTTTTCATTATAAGAATAATGGATGCCAACATTGTAAGTTCCAGTCGCATGCCTTAATATTCTCTTTGCAGCATGCCAATGAAACTCATGTGGATCCTGCATGAATCAAGAGATGAAGCTCATAGCATACATAATATCAGGTCTAGTTGTAGTGAGGTACATGAGGCTCTCAACCAAACTTCTGTATAAAGTGGCATCTAATTTGGAACTTGCATCTTCCTTGGTTAATTTTTTACCAAGGGCTAAAGGAGTTGCAACTGATGTGTATGAAACCATTCTAAATTTTTTCAATAAAGGAGAAACATACTTGGTTTGAGAAATAAAGATACCTTCTAGTTGTTGTTGTACTTCCACATAAAGAAAATAATGCATGAGTCCCAAATCTGACATTTCAAATTTCTATTTCATTTCTAATTGAAATTCCTCCAAAAGACTTTTGTTGTTACCTTTATAAATAAGATCATTAAAATAAAGGAAAATAATAAGAATAAGAATATCATTACCAACATGTTTGACATACAAAGTTGGCTATGAGGGGCTTCTGTTGAATCCCTTCTTCATGAAATAACTATCAATCCTTGCATACCAAGCACGAGGGGCTTTCTCCAACCCATAAAGAGCTTTCTTCAACTTGTAAACCAACTATTCTTGCCTTGAAGTTCATAGCACATAGGTTGTTCCGCATAGACTTCCTCATCTATATAACCATTAGGGAAGGTTGATTTTACATCCATTTGATATACAGACCACTTATTTTGTGTAGCAATTGCCAATATAATTTGTAATTGGAGCAAAGGTTTTTGAATAATCTACTCCAAGTGTTTTTGCAAATCCCTTGGCAACTAATCTTGTCTTGTGTCATTTAACAGAACCATGTCAACATGATATTTTGCCTTATAAATCCATTTGACACCAATCACATGTTTATTTCTTGGAAGTTGCACTAATTCCCATGTATTATTTTTATCTATTGCTTTCATCTTTTTATCCATAGCATCAATCCATGCTTTCTCTTTTACTTCTTCTTCATACACAAAGGGTTTAACTTGAATTTGACTAAGCAAAGAAAAATTAATAAATGAATTTATATTTGTAGTCCTCTAATAAATTTTATATAAAATTTGTACCTGTTTTGAAGAGCTTGGACTTGATGCTGGATTAGAACTATCACCTAAATTAGAGCTATTAGTAGAACTTGGTGAAATTGAGCATGGAGAACTCAAACTTGAGCTACTATTGGAGTTTGAACTTCCACTTGAGCTTGTGGGGGAGAGGAGGAACACTGTCATCTTCTATGTTCATAATTATAGGTGTTAATTGTTGTACACCCTTTTGTCATTGGCATACTCACCCTTCATCAAAAACCACATCCCGACTCACAATCCATTGCTTTGTCTCAGGATTATAAAATCTATAACCTTTAGTCGCATCAGAATATCCCACAAAGATACAAAGTTTGGATTTTACATCTAACTTCTTCCACTTTTTAACTAGAATATGAACATATGCTAGATAGTCAAATACATAGAGATGAGCCACAAAAGTCTTGTGACCAATCCAAACTTCCTTTGGAGTGATGTGTTGAACTACTTTGTGGGGATTCAATTCAAGATGTATACTATTTTTGGCACTGCTTCTCCCCAATAACAATTAAGTTGGTTTTTTTGACTTCAACATACTTCATGCCATTTCCATAATGGTATGGTTCTTTCTTTCTGGAGTACCATTTTGTTGGGACATATAAGTTGTAGTAAGCTATCTCTTGATGCCATAATTATTAGAAAAATTAGAAAACTATTTGGAAGTGAATTCTCCCCATCTATCTGTTCTGAGTATTTTGAGATAATACCAACTTTGGTTCCCAACCATAGCCATAAATTTCTTGAAACATTCAAAGGCTTCATATTTCTTCTTAAGAAAATAGATCCATGTGTGGCGAGAAAAATCATCAATAAAAGTAAAAAAAAAAAGATTCTTATGCAAAGATGACTCTTGCATATCACCACAAATTTTAGCATGCAGAAGCTCAAGAGGAGCTTTTGACCCCCATGATTTGTTCGGTAGAAAACTATTTCAATGTTGCTTGCTAAGTGCACACCCTGAATAAACTTCTTTTTCCTGAATTGCTAGAAGTCCTCTCACAATATTGTTTTTGTGAAGCAAAATCAAAACTTGAAAACTCAAATGTCCATAACACTTATTCTATAACCATGAATCATCTATGGTTGCTTTGAGGGTATGCACATTAGAAGAAAGCAATGTGGTCTAGGAAATAACATATTCTCTATCATAGGAGCCTTTGCTACAAAATGATAATTAGCTGATTTGTCAAATATTTTGCAGTAGTTATCTTCAAACACAACTTTGTATTTTTTTCTACAAGCTTCTCAATACTTAAAAGATTATGTTGTAACTTTGGCACATGCAAAGTATCATGAATACAGGTAGTTTCTCCTTGCTTAGTTTTTACAACAAGGGTACCTTTTCCTATCACATCAACCTCTTTACCATCACCAAATTTTACTTGACTACTTGTAGATTCATCTAATTTGACAAAGAGATCATATTTACCTATCATATGATTTGACGAGCCACTATCTAGGAACCACACATCCTTTTTATGCTCCTTTTCCAAGTCTCTTGTGAAGAAAGTGGAGTATTTTACATCTTCAAATGACTCTTCATTATAGTTGGTTCTTGACTTATTCAAGTCAAATTTCTTCTTTCTACACTCAAATTCATATTGTCCATATTGTTCACAATATCTACACTAGATGCTTCTTCAATCCATAGAACTTGTTCCTCTTCCTCTTCCTCTTCCTCTACCACATTCTCTACTATTAGAAGGTTCCCTTTGACACTTATTTGATGGAGAAAATGAGGTGTATATTATTCAACTCTTACTTTAGACTAGAAAGCTTTACCAAACTCTTCATAGAACATTGCATACATTCCTCATGAGACTGTAAAGAACCAAGCAACTCTGCTACTTTGAAAGTGATTAGATCTTTGCTTTCTTCAATGGCTATCACCACTAGATCAAATTTTAGAAGAAGAGATCTCAAGATCTTCTTTACAATTTATTGTTCTATTATTGCTTCTTCTTGAGTCTTAATCTGATTTGCAACACCTTGAGTCCTAATAATAAAATCTTGAATGGACTCAACTTATTTCATCCTTAAATTTTCAAAATCTCTTCTAAAAGTTTGGAGTCTTACTAATCTCACTTTGTCAGATCCTTGGTATACAATTTGCAATGCCTACCATGCATCCTTTGATTTTGTTATACTAGCTATACAGGGAAAGATTGAAATATCTAATGCAGATTGAATGGTGAAGAGAGCTTGATTATCCTTCTTTCTATCTTCTTTTAATGAGAAATGCAATAGAAATTCAAGTTATTTTGTGACTATGTTACTAGGAATGAGAAATGCAACAAAAGCAACAACATGATGGAAAACAGGGTTGGATGAGGTTGTACATATGAAATGATTTTCTATATGCATTCATATGTTTTACAATTTTCTAACTTTTAACAATTATATATATTAAATATAGTATGAACACATAAAAGGATAAATTATTGTTGAGTGCAAAAACTCTACACCAAAAGGAATGAGACTTGGTTAAGGAAAAAATCAACAACATAATGTACAACACCAAATTTGAGCCCAGATGAATTTGACATAAAGTATACCCCTCAATCCTTGACTCTTAAGCTAAAGAAGGGATGAGTGTTAGTGATTTTATTACATCTCTTTGTGGACACGCAATATCAAACCCAAAGAAAATACACAAAAGTAAATAGAAACCTTTGTAACAACATTATGCTTTGTAGTCTGAGTTTGTACTTTGTTGGATAGAGACAAAAAACAAAAATAGGTGCACAATAGAGAATTGCTACAATAGAAAATAATTATCTATTGTTTTTCCTCGTTGCATCAAATTATTACACATCAGCTCAAGATATAGAGGTTCTAAAATTATAATGAATCTTTTAGAATTTATCATACAAATAACATGCAAAGTACAAAACTCTAACTCTAATAATAACTGACATGCAAAACTATTTTATTCTCCTTCTAGAAACAAAGCTGCTACTTCTATTTTTATGTTGGAAGAAATTATTATTTTATTTCAACACCCCCCCTTAATTTCTACCGCTAACTACTTCAGTATTCACAATCCCTAAATTCTATCTTAGATGCTCAAAATTCTCCTTTACTAATGCCTTAGTAAATATATCTACTAATTGTTCTTCAGATCTACAAAACTACAAATGAATTTTTCCATTGTTCACTAACTCTCTGATGAAATGATATCTTATATCAATGTGCTTGCTCCTCTTATGAAAAACATGATTTTTTGACAATGCAATTGTTTATTTGTTGTCACAAAAAATAAGTGTTATCTCTTCTAGTGTTCGTAATATTTTTATCAATACTCTCCTCATCCAAATTGCTTGACATGTTGCTGATTTGGCTAC
Organism: Cunninghamia lanceolata; assembly: GCA_027924645.1. NCBI lineage: Eukaryota > Viridiplantae > Streptophyta > Pinopsida > Cupressales > Cupressaceae > Cunninghamia > Cunninghamia lanceolata. The sequence goes on along the minus strand of BSBN01000112.1, from coordinate 13,156,384 downwards.
TACATACTCTCCTTCAGCTGATGAAAGTGTCACTATGGGTTGTTTCTTTAATGCCCATGTGACCACACCTATTCCAAAATAAAAAAGCATATCTAGAAGTACTCTTCCTATCATCAATACTACCTACAAAATCATTGCCAGTAAAACCAATCAAACCAAAATCATTAGTTGTGGAATATAAAATTCCATATCCTATTGTTCTTGCGACATATCTCAATATTATTTTTCCAACTTGCCAATGTGATTCTTTAGGTGACTCCATGAATCTTGAGATTAGGATAACTCCATACATTATATCTGGTCTTGCTACTATAAGATACATCAAACTTCCAATTAATCTTTTGAATGATGTAGAATCAACATTAGGTCCTTTATCTTATTTGCTAATTTTAGTCCCTGTAGCAACTAGTGTAGGTGTTGAATTACAATTCAACATCTTAGACCTCCTTAACACATCCTTTGTATAATTAGTTTGACAAATTAAAATTCTCTTGTCTGATTGAACATTCATTAATCCCAAATATGTCATCTCAAATTCTTTCTTCATTTTTTATTTAAATGTGTCTATAGACAAATTTCCAGTGAAAATCAAATCATCAAAATATAAACACACAATCAAGATCTGACCTTCTTTGTTGATTTTTGTGTACAATGTTGGCTTAATACTACTTCTACTAAATCCATTGTTTGTCATGTATGAATTAATCCTACTATACCATGCTCTTGGTGCTTGTTTGAGACCATAGAGAGCCTTCTTCAATCTATAGGCTTTGTCTTCATGTCCATGTGCTTTATAACCTGGTGGTTGTTTCACATTTACTTCTTCTAGAAAACTATTCAAGAAAGTTGATTTGACATCCATTTGAAAAACCTTCCAATTATTTGGTGTAACTATTGCTAAAACCATTCTAATATTATCAAGTCTAGCAACTAGAGAAAATGTTTCATTATAATCAATTCCATGTTGTTGTGTAAAACCTTTTTCTACTAACCTTGCCTTGTGCTTTTTAATTTTACCTTCTACATTAAATTTAGTCTTATAAACACATTTGAATCCTATGCAATTAGCTTGCATGTTTGATTTCTCTTAATAGAATCCATCTCTTCATTCGTAGATTTTATCCAATGTTGCTCCTCAGTTGCTTCTTCAAAATACATAGGATCATGTCAGAAAAAAGAAAAATTTGAACACAAATCTATGTTTTCTTCTCCTTAATCATAAACCTTTTTCAAAATTCTCATTTTCTTACCTTTATACTTTGACCTTAGTTAGACAAGTGTAGGATTTCATTCATCACTTACTTGTCAATTGAAGTAGAATGACTTGATGATTCACCTTGTACAAAATTCCTTGGTATTCTTGTTGGAGTGCTTATTGCTTCTTGAGATTTAGATTGATCACCATGCATATTTTGTTCTTCAAGTTCTTCTTCATTTTGGGGTATTTGTGCTCCAATTGTAATTGTTATATCAATGCTTCCATCCCATGCTTCTTCTTCCTTAAATTCTACATCTCTGCTAATAATCACCTTTTTTGTAATGCAATTATACAATTTACAATAATTTGATTCTTTGCTATACCCAATAAAAATGCATTTATCACATCTATCTCAACTTTTTTTCTCATTTTTGAAGGAACAATAGAATATACAATACAACCTAAAATTCTGAAATGATACAGTATGTTTCTTACCACTCCAAGCTTTGTGTGGAATTCGGTCCTTGACACTCTTTGTTGGGCTTCTATTTAGAATATATATACTACACATGCTACTACTTCTGCCCAATATTCATTTGGCATATGTGTGGCCTTCAACGTGCTTCTAGCTATCTCTATGATTGTTCTATTCTTTCTTTCTAGTACATCATTCTATTGTGGTGTATACCTTGTAGTAAATTGCCTTTTAATGCCATGATATCTGAAAAATCTAGAAATTCATTAGACATATATTCAACTCCTCTATTCTGATCTATGTACCTTGATATAATGGCCACTTTTCTTTTCAACCATAGCTTTGAATTCTTTGAATTTTCTAGAGGTTTCAGATTTCTCCATGAGAAAATATATCCATGTCTTCCTGCTAAAATCATCAATGAATGTTAGAAAATAAGTACTATCTCCAAATGATGGAGTTTGCATTGGTCTACATAAATAACTATGAACTAGCTCAATAATGCCCTTGCTCTATATGAGACTCCTATTGGAAAAATTTCTCTATATTGTTTTGCTAGAATGCAACTCTCAGGTGAACTAGCTGGCTACTCTATTGGTGGCAATCCTTTCACCATATGTTTCTTCTATAATAAACTCAAACCTCTAAAATGTAAATGTCCATACCTCAAATGTCATAGCCATGATTGATCTAGATATATAGTTTGGAAATTGACTTCATCTTCTCCTTGGATACACTGAATTCGAAGGGGGGACATCTGATTCTTGGTCATCTCAACTCTTGCAATCAACCTATCATTTGGAAATCTATTTAGTATAGTTCAAATATCATCCTTACAAGATACAATGTAACCTTTATGTTCTAATTGTCAAACACTCATAAGATTATGTTTTAATCTAGGTACAAAATAAACATCATGAATAAATCTTCTTTCACCATTTATGTCAAAATATTTAATAATTCTTTACCCATTATAGCCACTTTATTATCATTTCCCAATTTCACTTCTGACTTTACTGAATCATCAAGACTAGCAAAAAAATCTTTATTCCTTGTCATATGGTTATTATATCCACTATCTAAAAATAAAATATCCTAGCACTTTCTTGAGCAACATGACATGTGATGAATAAACTTCCAAAATTAGATTCATTTGTGTAATTAACATTCTATTTGTCAACATCTCCTTGTTTCTTTTTACATTCATTTGCATAATGTCCATATTTTTTGCAATAATAACACTAAATGTTAGATTTATAAAACCTCTATGAATGTTTCTAGAAGTGATTAATTCCACGTCCTCTATTGTTGTAGTTTTGGTTATTAATTTCACCTTGATCTAGATTGCTCCTTCCACCTCTACCTCTACCTCTTCCTCTAAAGTTTTACCTTCCTGTTCCAGTTGATACCTAAGACTTGAAAGCATTCTCAAAATAAGTATTGTTATTTCTAGTCATTCTAGATACATGTGTTAACAAAGATCCCATTAATTCATCTACTGATAACTATGCCATATCCTTGGATTCCTCAATTGCTACAACTATTGCAGCAAATTTACTGGGTAATCTCTTGAGAATTTTTCTATAATAGATTCTAATCTATTATTTGTTCTCCATTAGATCTAATTTGATTCACAATATTCATGACATGACTTATAAACTGATCTACTGATTCTGAATCATTCATTTATAAAATTTCAAAATTTCACCCAAAAGATTGTAGTTTAGCTACTTTCACCTTTGTATTTCCTTGATAGGTTATCTCAAAAATTTCTCATGACCTCTTAAATGTAGTTGCTATTGAAACCATAGGAAAAGTGGAATCATCCATTGCTTGTTGAATTATAAATAAATATTTTGCATCTTTTTCTTATTTTCTCTAAGTTCATCCTATTGTGCTCTAGCCAAAAATTGATAAGTTGCATGATCTTAGGGTTCTAAAAATCCATTTCCAACTATGTCCCGAATTTCTTGTGAACAAAATAGTGTTTTCATCTTAATTGCCCAAAAATTATAATTCTTACTAGTGAAAATGGGGATCTTGGGCTGCGAGAGATTGCTTCTTGATGCCATGATATAGTTAGCTACAGTGATCCAATGTCTTCACTCCTCTTTAAGTCTTTCAACAAAAGACTACACCTTAGTATAATTTTTATTAAAATTTTCAATTTCCTTAATTTACCAATTCTCTATTCTTTGTTGGCAGCTTCATAACAATTACTTACTTTAGATCGACCCTTTGATCTGTGGCTTCCAAATCTTCAAAAAAAAACTTTCTACGATCTGCAACAAAAAATCTCCTTAACTGCCAATGATTTCTATGGTCTACCTTTGATAATAAATCTATATTTGATAATGGCAGAAGGGTCTTTAGCAAACACTCTCATCTTCATCTAATAGCTTCAGCCTACTCCTACAAATAATCTTAAACTTGGAAACTAGGATTCCTCCTACTCTGATACCACTTTGCTGGACAGAGAAAGAAAAATAAAACAGGCGCACAATAAAGAGCTTCTACAGTAGATAATAATTCTCTATTTTTTTCCCTCATTGTATCAAATGATTACATATCACCTCAAGATATACAGGTTTTGAAGTTACAATGAATCTTCTAGAATTTATCGTGCAAATAATAGGCAAATTACAAAATTCTAACTCTAATAATAACTAACATGCAAAACTATTTTATTCTCCTTCTAGAAACTAAACTGCTACTTCTATTTTTATTTTGGGAGAAGTTATTATTTTATTCCAACACACTACAAAGTGATGATGCCAAGCAAAACCAAGAACAAACAATTATAGGGCCACACAACAGTAGGTAATGGCCATAAAATGGAGATGTTTTGGTTACATGACCTTTGCTGATGGATATTTTCAAGGAAATAGATTTCAAATCCGCAATGCCCATTCACTATTGCACATGAGTTGCAAGGCTTACAAACATGAAATGGTTCCTATTCATTGCATTTCTTACAACTAAGTTCTACGATAGAGAGGTCACTCAATAAATATTATGTATATGAATTTTGGTCCCAAGACAGAATTGCTTGATAGAAAGAAGATTGTAGTTGCTAATTATTGCACAAAAGAAGGAAGAAATTATGGTAGATAGGATGAGTTGGTTTGCACCATTTCGAATATGACTAAGCTTTATAGTTTCATTCTACATTTAAACATGGGAGAACTAATTATCTTTAACTCACTGAGGTATAATAGTGATTGTTTCTCTCTATCTGATGTTAGAGTAGGGAATTTCAATCTATTCATACTGGCAAGTTTAGTGTCATCTTGATCAGGCAACAATTGTCTAAAGAAAGGTCCAATTTTGAATTATACGACAGTATTTTTTTTATTTTTGTTGTTGTTACTATTAAAAATATAAACTCTATTTAATCACACTCTCTAAGCATTTATTAACAGAAAAAAATGAATGTCATGTAGAGAGGTGTCTATTCATATGTTTTTCCTATTTAAAGGATCTTTGGATCCATAAATTATAAATAGAGCAAATCTATTCAAGCTCTGCAATTTCAACAATTGGTATCAAAGTTGATGGTCCCAATATTCATTTCAAGATAGGAAACCCCATCATGACTGATTTGAATCTATCACAATATTGATTTAAAACTAAACACCCGTACAATAGAATAATAATGATTTTTGGTACAAGAAAAATTTGCACATAGGAGTCTTTATATTGCAAATCTTATACAAGTACAAATATATATATTAAAAGGATGAGACAATGATCAAGAAAATTTGATTAAGGGAAGAGCTTTATATTCACAATCTGTACGTATGAATGATCGTTGGTCTATGTCATTCAACACTACCTTCATATTCAAGATACGTCCTTCGGTTCTTTAAAGGTCAGACATGGATTGGCCTTTATCATAATGCCTTAGGTATCTCAACACATATCTTTAGCCTCTTAATACTTTGTTCTATTTTAAAATTTTACAAGCATAAGATAGTCTTAAAATCATCTGTTTATGGTGGAGTTTGACATCGTAAATGACAAAGAACTGAATGACACTAATAGCTGTTCGCATAATAGTCACAATGGTATTACATTGTTAGTTAAATAAAGCAATAGTTAGATATAAATAAATAAATTTTAGTAATAAATTAGTTTTGGGAAGTTAGGAAGTTATTTCTTATAGGAAGTTTGTATGGGAATAATTGTGGCTTTAAAACCAAATGTATTGCATTGTAACAATCATTCAAATGCAATATATTATTTTATGTTCTGATATTGCTGTACGATGATAGTGTAGCAATTTGCATTTTTCCCTATGATATTTCAATATGGTATCAGAGCAGTTGCTGGTCATGGAGAAGGAGTGCTCAATTGAAGATTGTTAGAGTTCATAAAATTGCAATTGTTGGTGGAGAATAGCGTAGTAAATGGCTGTGGGTGGAAGAAGTGGTTGACAGAGACATTTCTTCCTTACACAATCAAGAAATTTAGCAAAGGTAATGGAAGATTTAGCGAGCAGTTGGTAGAAGGGAATCAGTCACGTGTCATTTCAATCCTATGAGTTTAGTGGTAGCACAAGACTCATGGAAGAATCTAGATCAGACGCCACTAGAATAGGCTTTATGTGCAATGATTAGATATCTTGTATGCTCAGCAAAGGTCGTGTGTGAAGGAAGGCATCATGTAATATATTTTTTTGGTGTAAAAATCGAAGAACTATGGAAGTTTGAGGATGTGGTTTGACCGTATGAAAGAATGAAACAACATCTTGTGGAATATAAGTATTGCAACATACAAAAGATATAAGAATATTTCTCTATATGCAGTCTCTAGGCATCCAGTAGCATTTTAGGTTGTTGATTTGAACGGTGCAATAGTAAGTTTGATTTCAAGCATTGCATTACCTATTTCTCACTATATGTGCTATAAACATTAGTGTTTATAACTAGCATAGTTGGTTCATTATAAAAGAGGAGTTATAAGGTTCTTGGTTCAAAACTCACAATGATGTGAAAGTATTATTTTTGTTATGAATTATTTGGAGTTCTATAATTTTATTTATTAAAGATAAAGGAAAATAAGGGTGAGTTTTTGGAGGTACAATCATTCTCAGATATTATTTTTCTTTCGAGTAATAAGGTAAAAATTGATGAAGGTTTAATAGTGTTTTGGAGGTAAAAGGTTAACTAATGTATGGGTCTATTATTGATCAAAATCAACATCATTATTTTTAACATTTGACCATGGCCACACATTATGTTTGTGTCCTCGATGCCATCCTTGCTATCCTTGATAGAAATTTGAGAGACTTGCATGCTTGTGATATTGAAGAGTCTAATACAAATGGATAGAGTGTAAGCACATCATATTGGAGAAAGGTGGCGTCAGAGGATGGAGGATTTTCCACCATCTCAAGTTAAGTTCTCTCTTTGAGATGATGCTTTGCATGAGAAGCATTTTTAGTTTTGGTTGTTTTGCTTTCTTTGTTGATGTTGACATATTTGAAGAACGTATGTTTTGTGAAGATTTTGTTTTGGAGACAGGGTTGGGATTTGGTGTTGAGCTCAATATGGATTGTTGTCCAGCAAGCTTCAAAGAGTATATGATCTTGAATTATACCCTTTTGCAGTCACTAGACAATGGCAGAGATCTATCATATCTCTTAGGGTTCATTGTCGAATAATTCAAGACTCTGTGATTTGAGATCTTGGGACTAAAGAGCTCAAGAACACATCTCAAAGCTATGCCTTTTCGAGGGTAGACGAGACAGCATGATGGAGCCCCGCTTGGTTCAGGATTTGTTTTTTGGGAGAAGATCTTCTATAAAATATCTATTCATATTATGTAATTAGCTTTTTTTAGTATGTTAGCATTCAGGGGGGTCCCTTGGTACTATTGCAGAAACAATGTAATAAGGGGGGAATGTTGGCATAATAATCACAATGCTATTACATTGTTAGTTAAATAAAGAAATAGTTAGATATAAATAAATAAATGTTAGTAATAAATTAGTTTTGGGAAGTTAGGAAGTTATTTCTCATAGGAAGTTTGTATGGGAATAATTGTGGCTTTAAAAGCAAATGTACTGCATTGTAACAATCATTCAAATACAATATATTATTTTATGTTCTGATATTGCTGTGTGATGATGGTGTAACAATCTGCATTTTGCCATACCATATTTCAATAATAGCAATCACATGGTTGTGGATCTAAAATCTCTCATCAACTAATATGTGATGTTTGCATGCATGCAGGAGTGGGAGAGCTTTTGGAAGACTTATTTAAGAAGACTTTTATCATTTTAGGAATGCATGTTCAATGCATGATAAACTATATTTTTAGCATAGTTGTTTTTAAAGTATACAGTGATCATGCATGTTCAACTTTTTTTTAGACTATTAGTTTATTTTTGTTGTTGGTCTATTTTGGGGGCTACAAAGTCTTTAAAGTGGACTATCATGTGTTTTCTAACAAGCCAAGAATTTGAAGATGCATGTACTAATGAGGTTTGTGTGCAAGCAATGCAAGAAAAGATAGATTCCATTCATAGGAATGATACTTGGGAGCTTCCACATGACAAGAAAAATATTGGTACTAAGTGGGTCTACAATACCAAGTACAATAGTGATGGAAGTATTAAAAGACACAAGGCATGATTAGTTGAAAAAGGTTTCACACAGAAGAATGGTATAGATTATGAACAGATATTTGTACCATTAGCAAGACAAGAGACCATTAGAATGATGGTTTCACTAGAAACTCAAAAGAAATGGAGCATACAACACATGGATGTCAAGAGTGCCTTCTTGAATGGGTACATAGAAGAAGAAGTTTATACATACAACAACCACAAGGTTTTGAAGTGCAAGGAAAAGAACACAAAGTCTATAAGTTGAAGAAGGTTTTATATGGTCTCAAGCAAGCACCTAGAGCATGGTATGCTAGGATTGATAGATATTTCCAGCAAAATAGCTTCAAGAGAAGCAAGAGTGAACCTACTCTTTACTGCAATAAAAAGGGTAATGATATTCTTATTATAAGTTTGTATGTTGATGATTTTTTGTATATGGGTAGAAGTCCTAAAATGAAGGATGAGCCTACATTGTTTTTTTGTGATAACATGAGTGCAATTAAGTTTGCCAAGAATCCTATCCATCCTAGTAGGACAAAGTATTTTGATTTGAAATATTATTTAATTAGAGATTTGGTTTAGGAGAAAGAATTTGAATTATGGTATATAATCACTCAAGAACAACATTCAGATATCTTCACGAAAGCAATTCCAAAGGTCTAATTTTTGAAACTCTGAGATCATCTTGTGAGTTTGATCCACATCAAAGGGGGAGTATGTTGACAAGTGATGCTTGCATGCATCTCGGAGTGTGAGAGTTTTTTAAGACTCATTTAAGAGGACTTTTATCTTTTTAGGAATGCATGTTCAATGCATAATAAACTATATCTTTAGCACAACTATTTTTAGAGTTTACAATGATCATGCATGTTCACCTTATTTTTAGACTATTAGTTTATTTTTGTCGCTGGTCTATTTTGAGGGCTGCAAAGTCTTTAAAAAGGTTTGCCTTGTGTTTTTGTAATAAGCCAAAAAAAACTCCAATGTCAATGTGTTGGTTGCTCAATTTGAGGAAAGGTGAAAGAACATAGGAAAAATACTGTAAAATATTGTATTTCTGAAAAGCAATATGTTGATTAATTTATTTTTCTATTTGTTGTAAGTAATGTTAGTTTTGGCTGAATAATATGTGTTGTGAATAAAAACTTGTTTATTATTGCAAGTAAATTTAAGAATTGGCTTCAAAGATTAGCGGGTTTCAAAATCTTCATCATATTTGTAGAGTCTAAATCTGTAGGGTACTGGATTGGAAACCAGTTGTTAGAGCTGGATCTAAAAAGTGGATAGAACATACAAGCTTGGATTGAATATGATAATCTTGGAAATGAGCTCAAAGTAATGGTAGAACTTTGTGAGTATTACGATTCAAGGTTCTAAAAAGAGTGTCATTGCCATCCATATTTGGAATTCATCCTATCAGTGAGATTTTTTATAATAAATGGAAGGATAAATATTCTGAGGGATATTTGCTCAAGATAGAAGAAATAATTAGACATAGAGGAAAGCGGGGCATGTAAATCTACCAAAATCAATCACCATTTGGCATTACTTAAGTGGTTCTTTTGTATGGTTAAAATTTAATTCTATAAGGAAATCATTTGTTCCAATGGGAAAGACTTGTAAAAGAGTGTAGAAAGAAAATAAAAAATTCAATGTGTGAAAAAGATATTTTGGAAGAAGAATTGGTGAAAGTTAAAAAGAAAAGTGAAGATTTGGAAGAAAAGTTGAAGTGGTTTGATAAACAATCTAAAATTCTCAGAGAGGAAAATAGTTTTCAAAAGGATGAAATGTCAAAATTGAAAGCACAAAATAATCCATTAGATCAATTACTTGCAACATACCTAAAGGAAAACATGTGTGTAAGGTCTAAGCATACATTATGTAATGTCTCATTTGATACAAATGATTTGTTGTATTCATTTGATGAATCATTTGATATATGTGATATAGGTAAATCTTCTATTGATAAAGGGTGTGAGGTTGGAGATAACAATATTTTTGAATCTACAAATCTTGCTAGTTGTGATGATAATAACAAAGAATGTTTTCCAAAGAATGTTGGTTTTAATATTATAAAAGGAATGGGTTATGATGGAAAAGGTTTGGGAAAGTATGGGGAAAGAATTAGAGAACCCATTGAACCAAGTGTGATGCTAACAAATGAAGGCAATGTTGGTATAATAGTTATAGTACAATGGTATTACATTGTTAACATTGTACGTAACTACTGGTGGTTATGTTAGTTGGGTGGTAGTTATGTTAGTGGGGCTATAATTATTTTTTCTATTATATCGACCAAATATAACACAATATATATCTATGTTTGTATGAGCATTTATCATTGAATCAATAAATAAAATATACTCTCCATTATTTGGTATCAGAGCCTTGTGTAATGTGAGAAAGGCATCAGTCTGCTGCATCCATTTGATGGGAGAACTTAGTGTGGAGAATGTTTTGATGGCGTTGGAGCATGCCATGGTCTTGGCATCATTTGATCCGCTAGAAGTTTGTCCATAATCTCCTCTAGCATGTAGTCTCCATAGAAGCATGTGGAAGCCTTAAAACAATCTATGCATTTGTAGCAAGTCCATATAGGAGTAGATCCATTAACTATCAAGTGAATGAGCCAACCACAAAGGTACTTGTGTGTTTAAAGGTGTTTGAAGGAGAGCATTCTAGTTTTCTATTTTCAGGAGAATAAAAGGCATATATAGAAGTTGTGTGATCTGGGAAGAGATTTGTTTGTCAATAGTCACCAGAAAATGAAGTGAAAGCCAAGCATCGAACATATCCACATGCTCTTATTTTGTGAGTCATTGATATTCGCTACAGTTTGAATTTAACGCAAGCTAGATAAAACATTACTATTGATCTTAAATCTAGCTAGGGTTTGAATAGACCAGTTTTGATTTCCATTCATCTGTCACATTTTGGAAGTGACAAGGCATCAAAGCAGTCTCGAGAAAATACATAGAAAGAGCTAAAGCATAGAAATGACTTGATAGTGGCCTACATGGTATTGGAATTTGAAGATGACTCTGTTGATCACGACTTCATCTCTTCATTCATCTGTGCATAGAAATACGACGTTGGTCATTATTTGAATGATTTGGAAGTTGTATTTTAAGTTAGGGTTAATTTGTTTATAAATAGTTTACAATGGGTGATGGTGATGTTGAAGTATCTTGGTTCTTGGAAGGGCCATTTTATGGGTTGGTAAGTAAAGTAAAGGTTACTTCTAAAAGTAGTTTAAAATAATTTTTTTTTCAATGAATTATTAGTAATAGGAAGACATGATGTAAAAGAAATAATTCAAAAGAGAGAAAGTACGCCAACTTTGGCTTCCTAATTTTATTTCAATTATTTTGTGAAATACAAGATATATATTTTTATGTGAAGACCTATGAAAGGGACATTCCAAAGTGTATATGTATTGGAGTGATAAGGTTATTGTGCTTTTGGAGTTATAAGGATTTATTTTTGTAAAAACCACATTTTTTGTTGAGTCCAACACTCTGAAATGAAGATTTTATCATGTCACTCTATGCTTGTATTCTTGACAAAGATTTCAAATGCACATGTTCATGCTATGGAAGAGTCTAATACAAATGGAGGCAGATAGCATCAGAGGATGGAGGGTTTTCCATCATCTCAAGTTAGCTTCTCGCTTTGAGATGATGCTTTGTATGAGAAGCGTTTTTGGTTTTGGTTGTTTTTCTTTGCTTTGGTACTGCTAACAGATTTGAAGAATGTATGTTTTGTGAAGATTTTGTTTTGGAGATAGGTTTGGGATTTGGTGTTGAGCTCAATATGGATTGTTGTCTAGTGAGCTTCAAAGAGTATATGATCAAGAATTATACCCTTTTGCGGTCACTAGACAATGGCAGAGATCTATTGTATCTCTTAGGGTTCATTGTCAAATAATTCAAGACTCTGTGATTTGAGAGTTTGGGACTAAAGAGCTCAAGAACACAACTTGAAGCTATGCCTTTCCGAGGGTAGACGAGACAGCATGATGGAGCCCCGCTTGGTTTAAGATTTGTTCTTTGAGAGAAGATCTTCTATAAAATATGTATTCATATTATGTAATCAGCTTTGTTGAGTATGTTAGCATTCAGGGGGGGTCCCTTGGTACTATTACAGGAACAATGTAATAAGGGGGGAACGTTAGCATAATAGTTTTAGTACAATGGTATTACATTGTTAACTTTGTATGTAACTACTAGTGGTTATGTTAGTTGGGTGGTGGTTACATTAGTTGGGCTATAACTATTATTTCTATTATATCAACCAAATATAACACAGTATATATCTATGTTTGTATGAGCATTTATCATTGAATCAATAAATAAAATATACTCTCCATTAGGCCTTAGATATGTTAGAGGTAAAGAAAACATAAATGATGTTACAAGTAATCTAGTTACAAACAACATAGTTCAAGAAATACAATGTTCCCAATGTTCTCATTGTAATAGGCAAGGACAGTAAAAAACATGTTGGGATCTTCATCCTTGTACTATTTCTGGATTGAAGAATCATTTTGAAAAATTGTGTTGGAACAGAAAGTGGAAGAAACAATCTATGAAAGATTGACTAAAGAAGAATTATGGATAGATTGGTGTAGATCCAATTGGTGAAGGGTCAAAAATATGTTCAAAATGTTGTACAAGAATAAATATTCACATTAAGAGAAAAATAACAACCAAACAAGGTTCCATCAAAGAAGTAGTGAATAATGAAGAAATCTACTTGAAGTTTTGCAGATCAAACATCAGTTGGCAGACATATTCACAAAGAATTTAGAAAATGAGAAATTTGAACATTTAAGATAGAATTTGGGATGCTAAACCAACTAGTGGTAGAAATTAAGGGGGAATGTTGGAATAAACTATTTATTCTCCAACCGACCATCAACTAATTGCCACTGTAACTAAACAAAGAGCCTAAACACATTGGATTGTTTGGAGGCTTGAACTGTCTGGAAAGGATCACATTTGATAATCCTATAAAGTTGTAAAAATTTGAATTGACTATCCAGATTTTTGGTATGAGGGAGCTTGCAATATTAAACATTCATGATTAGCCTACAACCTTGAAGAGCTGTGAATATTTGAAAAGCCACTATCAACAATAAGGGCCAAAGTATTTCCACTTGAATTCTATCCATGTTGTATGTGTAGATAAGTGAGATTTGTAGTTGGGGAGCTTATAAAGTACACCAAAATTAGTAATAAAACAGAATGCCAACCATAAAATGCATTTGAGGCTCATTCAATAAAGTTGTAGTATTGATCACAAAGATCACTGCAGAAAGATTTTGATCACAAAGATCATTGCAAAAGATTTTGACCGCAAAAATCATTGCAAAAGATTTTGATTGCAAAAATCATTGAAGAAAGATTTTGATTGCAAAGATCATTGCAAAAAAAAAAATTTATCGTAAAGATCATTGCAAAAAAGTCTTGATCACAAAGATGATTGCAAAAAGTTTTTTATCGCAAAAGGTTTTGATCACAAAGATCTATGGACAATGACATCAATAGACAAAAATATTTTTTTGCTTGTAAGACTTTACCTCATTTATCAATAGAATTACGAAAAGACATTCTATTTGAGAAGAAGAAAAGAAAGTTTTACATTATTACAATCATCCCGGTCACTTTTAAGAGCCAGTGCTTCAAAAAGAAAAAAGACATGAACAAGGGTAATCGAGAGAAAATTAGTATCTAATGGATATATGAAAGGAGGACAAAATCCTCTAAAAACTTAGTTTCAATTGTTGCTTTGAGAAATCAATTGTTGTATGAAAAACTTGATCATATTAACCTCAAAGCAGTTGTTGTATCAACATGTGAAGCACTATGGGTTAGACAACTTCTTGAGAGTCTTCGACACCCACAACTTGATATAACAATTATGTTTTGTGATAATCAAAGCATGTTGAAGATATCTAAGAATCCAGTGTTCCATGCTCTCACAAAGCATATTGAAGTACACCATCACTTCATTTGTGATAATGTTCTCAATAAGGAAATTGAACTACTCTATACACCAACTAATGAGTAGCTTGCAAAACCTTTGAGCAAGGATAGGTTTGGATGCTTTTAAGAAGGAATTAGTGTTAAATGTTCTTCATTTGTACATGGGTAGCTAATAAACCTATTTATTATAGGTGGCCCCCATCATCTAGTTAGGGTATGTGATAAATAAAGTTTATGGAGAGTGTTAAAAATATAAACTCTATTTAATCAGTCTCTAAGCATCTATTAACAGAAAGACATAGTTGTTGTGTAGAGACGTGTCCATATGTTTTGCCTATTTAAAGGATCTTTAGATCCATAAATTGTAAATAGAGCAAATCTATTCAAGCTCTCCAATTTCAACAATTACATGTCTTGACAATTTTTCCCTTAACTTGTTTCTTATTATAGTGTCATCTCATGATGGTGGATGTAATGTTGCTTGACTAAAAAGCTTTAGAATTTTTATTTTTCAATTTAAGGATAGTGATGATCATTCTGTGGTCTGCATCTTGGTCTTTGTTTGAATTGTCTCAATTGTTAAAATCAGGTTCTACCAGCCCTGAGGGAGCAGCATGTTGAATTTATGTTGAGAGAACTGGTGAACAGATGGGAAAATCACAAAATTATGGTTCGGTGGCTTTCTCATTTTTTTGACTACTTGGACCGCTACTACACTGCAATGCACTCCCTGCCAACTCTAAATGAAGTTGGTTTAAGATGCTTCCATGATCTGGTAAGTATAAGATGATATCCAACATTGAGCTCTTCCTCTTCATACTGTCACTCCCTGTTATGTATCTTAAAGTTTTTTTTCTTTAGAGACCATATATAAGGAAGTAGGATTGATATATGTCTAGCTTTGATATGCCAAATAACAATGTAACATAAAAAAATTTTGGAATAATGTTTTGCTTTTCGCAGGTTTGCCAAAAAATTAGGAATAACGTAAAGGATGCGGTGATAACTCTGGTATGTTAGTGGAAATATTGATAAATTATCAGAAGTTATTTAGTTTTTTGACATTGTCTTTTTTGATGAACGAACTATGTTCTAATTCACTAATGTTATCTTAGATTGATAAAGAACGTGAAGGAGAACAAATTGATCGGACTTTGTTGAAAAATGTTCTGGGCATCTTCGAAGAGATTGGGATGGGTAGCATAGATTTCTATCAAGAAGATTTTGAAGTAGCCATGTTGGAAGACACTGCTTCTTACTATTCTCGAAAGGCTGCCTCATGGATTCTAGAGTATTCTTTTTTATTAGATTATTTGCGCAAGGTTGGCACTGAAAGGGGAGCTACAATTGGAAACATGATTTGACAATGTCGATTTTAATTTTGAAAATGGACTTCATCTAGAAGCTGATGTGTATTTTATTGTACTACAGGCTGACGAATGTTTAAAGAAAGAAAAAGAGAGAGTTGCACATTATCTACGTTCCAGCACTGAACAGCAATTGCTACAAGTAACTTTCTATTAAACACTCGTTATGTCAATCAGAATCTGTGGATTCAACTAACCATGAAAAAGTTGTCAATTAATAGTTATTTCCATTAGCTATAAGGCATGCACAATGACCTGCTTGTTTTAAATATTTAAGTTGTAAAAAAGTTACCATTATTTGTGATCTTTTCCACAGACAGTACAGAATGAACTACTATCTCAGTATGAGAGTCAGCTTTTGGAGAAGGAACATTCAGCTTGCCATGCATTGCTAACAGATGACAAGGTATGCTTTTGGTCTACAAATCTTAATATTGCTGCATACATGGGAGTACGGACCATATTTCTGAGTACATTTCATCGTCTTCTACTATTTTTTACTTTTGGTACAGCTGGATGATCTTTCAAGGACATATCAGCTATATTATATTTCTAGGAACTCCAAAGGTGTGGAAACTGTGGCTCAGATTTTCAAGCAGGTATACATTTTGATTGGAAATCTGCTAAAACGTCCAGTTTCAAATTCTCAAGATTTTTTTTATAGATGATGAGTAAATTTCTGTGTGGTTTGGTTTTCTACTACGCTTTTCTGTTGCAGCACGTGAGAAAATCATTAGTTAAGCTTGAAGAAGAAGCAGCCACCAATATAAAGGTAATTTTGCAATTGTAGCTAGTTCGATCTATTTTCTCATTAGTCTATGATCAGCATGGTTGGTGCACAGGAGCAGGTACAATCTTATATGCATCTCTTTTACTGCGTTAACTTTCCATACATGGCATTTAAGATACGACCTTGTGAATTTTGCTTATGTCAAACAATGCACAATGGGATTAGCTTTCACATATACAAGATACGAATGCAATTTCATTCCTCAACTTATCCTGTAGAATATTAACTTGTCGTTGTGTTGATTTTCAGGCATTCGTTGGGAAAGTTATTGACTTGCATAACAAGTACTTGCAATATGTCAAAGAATGTTTTTTAAACCATTCCCTTTCCAAAAAGGTCGGGGAAAGTATAATTTTCTTATTGTCCTTTTGCTTGTCCATGTTGGCTGAGTTAAGCTTATAGATATTATGCAGAATGTTTAAGCACCTTTCTTATGAATTTTTAACTCCATTTACAGGTGCTGAAGGAAGAATTTGAGGTGTTTTGTAACAAGAAAGTTGCAGGAAGCACAACTGCCGAATTGCTTGCCACATTTTGCGACAACATTTTGAAAAAAGGTGGCAGTGAAAAATTGAGCGATGAAGATATTGAAGATACACTTGGAAAGGTTTGTGTTGTATTTCAGTCTAACATGCTTCGATGTTGGCTCTTGTCCAGTGATTTTGTATACACTAATTTATTCTCTCATATTATGCTTCGATGTTGGCTCTTTTCCAGTGATTTTGTATACACTAACTTATTGTCTAATATTATTTCAGGTTGTGGAGTTCCTCGCATACATCAGTGATAAAGACTTATTTGCAGAATTTTACAGGTAAATTTCCTCAGACATGCTACAAGTTCGTTAACATTTCTTTCATCAATTATGTCCAGAAAAGATAATGTAATTTGTTTCTTTCTTAGCTCTATGTACCATGCAATTGGTTTTCTTCTTACATAGCTTTCTTAAACTGCATGGGAGAAACAGTGGCAGGTCCACTGAAATCATAAATTGAAACAACAGCATACTACATGATGTTAAGCCTGGGGCTAGTGCATTTTACAAAGAATATTTCCATGCTCTTTGCACTATTGAAATTAATATTCTTATAGCAAGATTATATCCAACCGAAAATATTGGAATTGGTTTTCTTCTTAAATATCTTTCTTAAACTGCATGAGAGGAATGATGGTATGTGCATTGAAATCGTAAATTAAATTAACTGCATACCATGCGATGTTAAAAGTGAGGTCCAATGCATTTTATGAAGAATCTTTCTACGCTCTTTTCATTGTTGAAGTTAGTAATTCTATAGCTGTTAGAAAATTAAGGTTTACATGCAATAAGTCAGTTGTTATGTTAGTTGGTGGGAAATTATTCCCCTAGGTAGGTTGTACACAAGACAATAATGGCTTTATAAAACCAATATATTGAATGTAATATCATACGGTTGAACATAGTGAAATTCCAACTTATTTTTGTTATCATTCATAGTGTAAATCTTTAATATTGCTTTTCTATTTTGTTTCTCTACCAAATTTAATAATAGCAAGCTTACAATCGACACACAATATTGGAATTGTGCAAAAGTACCTCTGACAGAAATGAAAGACCATGGTGTTCAATTAAATGGTAGCAAATTACTCTCGTTATATTTCTTACCAACTTCGCTAGCAATGATGAATGTCAGGATGCAAAAAAATAATGTTTCTCTAATTTCTGTATCACTATATTTCTATCCAACTTCAACACAAATCAACATCTAGCTTGATGAGCTCACATAATAGCATGTGGAAGTGCCACTCATGCTTTTATGCATGCAAATCTTTCTTCAGAAAGGATTTGTTTTTTGCATGTATTTTTTCATGGTTATTTAAGTTAGTTGAGTTTGAATGTGAAGGCATGATGTAATAACCACCTTGGTTACTACCGATTTTTTTAACACCAAGTACTAGCTTAATCACCCAAGCATCTACTATTTGATTTTAGAAGTGCTAACTTTGTAGACTTACCAACCGTTGTCATCACTGGCTGAGGAGTAGGTGTAACAACATACATCACATGTGGCCATTAATAAAATTTTCATAGCCTGTTGAACTATTGAGTCGATGGATCTTGACATCTATCACCTCCATGCCACTGGAGACAGTCAGTCCAACCTGGTATGGGGTAGCTCCTAGCATCTATTACCTGCATGGTATTGGTGAAAGCTAGCTAAGCCATACATACCATAGGGTAGCTCCTGTCATTCATCACCTCCATGGTACTAGTGATAGCCGACTAACCCTAAGATACGGCAGATAACACCTAGTATCTGTCACCTCCACAGTACTGGTGACAACTACCTAAACCGCACCTACACCATAACATGTATGGCTCCTAGTATCTATCACCTTTGTGCTATTGGTGACAATTGACTCATCCAAGATATAACAAATAGAACTTGGCATCTGTCACCTGCATGGTACTGGTGATAGCTAGATATCCACACATGTATCAGACTCGGTCCCAACATGTGGGTCATCTTATAGCCAAGGGAAATTCAATCAAAATGTTGCAAGGATTTACCAACACTTATTAGGTTGACTTGGTTACATGCCACATAGAGTTCCATAAACCATTACATAGGGTCTTTTTAGGTCTAGGGGTCTAAACTACAAGTCAACACTCAATAAACATATTGGACCCACATGAGCTAGATTCTATTTGGTCACATATGCATAAACATATACAAACACAAAGTACTATCAAGGGACATTCCACACATTCAGTTGTCACTTAGAAACATAGTATGCATCATATAAAAGTCAAACCCATAATGGAAATATTAAACAATATTCTATTTCTGAGTGCATCACATTTACATATTATCAATCACAAATCTCATCATACAATTATCTACCAACTAGGTGTTAAGGTAGAACCCCCTACATAGTTGGTAATTATGACCATTAATAGCCTATAGTGTTCAATACACAAGACTAATTATTTTAATCTAGACATTACGAAAGTCACATTCAAACAAATCTTGTTAGAGATAAACCATGAAGATGACAATTCTAAAATCTCATCCAAGATTGGGTAGATTTAGAGAACCTAACCCAACAACCTCAGAGTATAGGAGCTTAGAGCTAATAGAGTGCCTTTTTCTAACTGGGGCATATATAATGAGACTTACTAATTGGAAGGTGGGTTCATATCTCCATCATGTAGTTTCAGCCTCAAACTGAAACATATCAAAGAGGGAAGGTTGATCAAGTTTGGGAACACTCCATTCCTCTTAGACATTCCCTAAACCGCTCCCCTACGAACTTGTGGTCCAAGGGCATCCTTCGCCCAAGAATTGCCTTCATAACTGCTTCCAAACAAGATTGAAGTAACATGTAGTTCTCCTCACATAATATCTCAAGGGTTTTATACATAGGTTCCTACTCTCAAGGTTTCATTTCCACTAAAGTAACTTTCCTCCTAGAAGTGAAATAGGAGGAATACTAAAGGAGGATGGATAACCATAAAAGGGTTTAAGACCAAATAGTGTAATACATCACTAATTATCAATACTCATTCCAAAACAAAACCACAGTTCACATGGTTTTATTAATTACTATAGCATACTCCAACAAGGTTCCTCTTAATGGTTCCCATCAATTAATAAGGCTTAACCATAGGTAGAGAAACCCAACTAAGTTCACAATATAGTAAGACTATAAAAAAGAGCTTCTACCCAAGGACACTGAGATCTCCAGTTAGACCTCTCCACCATTATGATTTGTGATTCTGCCTAGACAAGATAGAATCCTTCTTAAAAGATGCACCTTAGATGATAGCATCACATGAGGACAAAGTGCCCAAGCCAAATCCACACTTAGAATTTAAGTATAGTAGTATATCCAATATAAATGAATCCACTCGCAACATAACACAAGGCAGCAATAACAATTGTTAGAATATCATCACAAAGCAATGATTATGCAAGGCCCTATATGGCTCCACATGATGTCCTACCATAATATGATTCAATGATATCAATATCATAACCATAACACATTATTGTATCCTTGATTCTTCTTGATTGGAAGCATTGAACATGCATCTTCAAGGCCACAAGAAAACTATAAGGAGATTGAAAAACTTACACCAATAATTTAAACTTGCTTTAAACATGGTCAATACTCGATTCATACTCTAAATGGTTCGCAACACTATATCCATGGAACCAACATATAAAGGACATACATCGAATAATAATATTCTTAATATTTTAATTTCATTTGTCTTATGACACAACCCTACATTCTTATGATAGTCTATATCATGGTCAAGATAGTATTCACACTTGCCATTTATATTAAATATGACCTTAATGGTCATCAATAAGCTATTAGGAGATGCTATACAATATGATCACAATTATTTTATCTCTTAACTCAATCTCAATAATACCATCAAATTTAAAGGATATATTGTCATTCATTTAGTGTGCAACCATACAACAGTCCAATACAAGTATAGTACTCTTTTCTTGGTTCCCATGATATTTCCAATATCAAGGTTCTCATACTTAAGAATGTCATGTAGTCAATTCATGCCTCTAACCCCTAAACCATAAACTGAATAAAAAAAGATATCAACTTCCAACATTAAAATGTGTTCAATACAATGTGGTTCTAATGCCACTAAATGAGGTCATCATCACCATATGAAATTGTACAAAAATAATCAATATAAATAACAGTTCCTATTATCAAATCTAATCCCAAAAAAATAACCATCCTTTCAGTCCGTCTTTCTTAGTTTGTCCCAAATTATATTGTTCAATTATTTCAAAGCTAGAATCAAGGATATGGAGGAGTATAAACAATACCCAGAGCCCACCAATCAATGATTTAGGTGGTCAACTTGATAAGAATCCAATAGCAATATCACCATTATGATCTCTATAAATTCTCAATGGTAACAACCTTAAATGGTTTAGAATAAGATAATAGTCTAAAACGTAATGAATCATGATTCATATCTTTTCCTAGCCACATTATAACCTTATGCATGCCAGAACCTAATACATGGTCACTATTTCCACAATCAAAGTGAATAGAAAAAACAATAGAAAAGATCACTCTAGTGAGAAAGGTAAGCATTTGCCTAATGACTGTAGACTGTTTGGAAGCTCCCTAACCCAAAGTAGTTAACATTATACTTGGAAGCCTTTAAAATAAATATTTCCTAAATATAAACGAAAGGTCTTTAAATCCTCAAAGCAAGAGGGAGGAGAATTGAACTACTACAATGCTACGTTTGTATTTTATTTCATACCCACCTCATTCTCGTCTGAGATTGTGCCATTAGTGTGGTTCAAAGGATAAGATTTACCATTGAACATAATAAAGATTAGACATAGATTTGATAAAGAAGTGCAACAATCAATAGTAGATATCTATACTCTAGGTGCATATAGGCAACTTGTGTACAACCATATACAAATATATATAGCATTTGTGCACCCATGAGTTTACATATGTCTAAAGGAGAGCCTTACTACTCCCAAATATTTATTGATAGTAGTAGATAGTTGGGTAATGTCTCCAGAAAGAAAACAGAGACATGTGGACTCTGTTGACAACTCAAATCAAGGCTTGACAACCTACATTGCCAACCTAATAAAATAACAAAGAAATCTTTCTCAAGGTGAAGAAAATTGAAACTCAACTCCTTGATGAGGTTGACATTACTAGAATGTGAAGATATGTGAGTCCAGTGATTTGGCATTACAAAAAATATTGGGTGGGATATAAGAACAGTCAACTGTATATCTACCAGGAAAATTATGGCTATGATTAATTCCTTACTCCCATATCCACCTTTTTTTAACTACAACCATATTCCTTACTCCCATATTCCTTATTCATGCTTCCTATTCCACTTAGCTATAACAAGAAGAAATGAAGGAGAACTACTAGTGGAATAGAATAGGTGAAAGGTAACTGAAACTTGTTGTTTCTGGGCATTTAGATTCATCCAGGTGACTAGAGAATGGCTTTCAAAACATCTGCATACTACCAAATGAACCCAACTAAGTCTTGCTTCTCTCATGCCTCCCTTCTACTCTTCTCCATGCCCTAGCATCTTCCATAATCCTCTGCAACTATTAAAATTCCTTTATCTTTATCAACTAGTAATCTTCCTCTCAACCAATGAACAAATTCAAACCCATGAACTTGTAGCCGCCATAAAACAGCTCTCGTCTTTCATAATGAGAGTATAATTAGAACATAGATATCTATTATGATAAAAGTGACTTTCAATTGCTTAGAGAGAGCTCTTGTGATTCAAGAGGTGGTGTGAGAATTTATGGATGCCCATACCTACATTTTCTCTTCCACCAAACCTACGTCAATCACTATTTAATGGTTAAGGGCTGCCTAAGCTTCGCTGCACATGGACACAATATCGTCCCTCTTCTATCCAACTACCTCTTTTAATTCCTTGTCTCCTCACCTACCTTTTTATGTATAACACATTCAAATCACTCTTCAATGTGGTGGTTGGTGGCTTGATCAATGCCTCTTCATTATCTTTTGGTTATTATTTTTGTTTGTCATCCATGAGGAATACTCCTTCTAATAGGGATATGACACATGAGAAAAAGTTTTTGTAACAATGAATTTTCTTCTAAGAATAAAATTGAGAGATCTTTGTTTGTGGTTTAATCTTGGTACTTTTCTAGGTTTTCCATGTAAATCTATGTTGTCTATTTTGTGTGAATTATTTCTGTTTGATTGCTTATTTCAATTTTGCATTGCTTATTTTTCTAACAGTTGGTATCAAAGCATGCAGTTTTGTGCAGAAATTATTTTGTGAGTTTTTTATCTTTGTGAAAAAGCAATGACATGAGGCATGGTTACCAGATTTGAGGTTAAAGAATTTGATGGTTTCAATTTTACTTTGTCGAAACTAAAGGTTAAAGCCTTATTACTGAAGGATGGATGCACCTTGGCTCTCAAGGGGACAATGTCAAAACCTACAACCATGAAGAAAGAGGAATGGGATGAAAAGGATAAAATGGCTAGAGCTACAATTTAGATATATCTAGCTGATTTAGTTTTATTTAATGTTGCAAAAGAGAAAATGTCATATGACTTGTGGACTAAGCTCAAAAAGCTATATGAGACTGGAAGTCATTAGCAAATAAAATTATGTTACAGTGGTAGTTGTATACTTTGAGGATGCACTATAGTTTTTCAATCACAAATCATATAAATAATTTCAACACACTAATTAGACAGTTGGCTTTAGTGAAGGTGAAAATTGAAGAAGAGCATGAAGTGGCTATACTATTGTGCTCTCTTCCTGAAACTTGGGATCAACTAGTTATGGCGATTAGTAACTCAACACCAAAGGGGAAACTTATCTTTGAAGATGTGCTAACTGTAGTAATGTCTAAAGATTCAAGGTGGATCTTAACATCTCAAGGGACTTCTTCCATTGACGCCCTCATAGAAAGGAGGAGAACTCCAAAAAGAGACAAAGTTGAGTGTGGACAAGCTACGTTCGAATCCAAGGCCTGTGGAAAAGAGAGAAATGTTGGAACTATGGAAAAATAGGGCATGTCAAAAAGGATTGTAGGCTACCAAAATCAAACAAAGAAAATCCTAGCTCGTAGCCATCAGAGGCAAATGCAACAAAAGTTGAAGAACCATGGAAGATTGAGAGGTTTTGTCTGCTAATCTAAGAGGTTCATTTCATCATGTTTGGATCATTTATTCTACTGCCTCTTTTCACATGACTCCTCACAATGACTAGTTTTATACTTAACAGTCATGTGATGTCCAAGGATGGTTTATAGAGGAAATGACAACATGTGTGAAGCTATTGGTGAAGGAGAGGCCAAAATTAAGATATTTGATGGGATAGTAAGGACTCTTCAGCATGTTAGACATATGCCAAGATTAAATAAAAATATCTTGTCACATGGAGTATTCGATGAGTAAGGTTATTGATTCAGTGCTGAAAATAGTTGTCTCATGGTAACAAATAGAATGATGGTGATGCGAAAGGGAGAAAAGGTTTCTAATCTCTATAGAGTAGTTGGGGAAACTTGTAGTGGAGAGGCTTTGATGGTATCAGATGTAGAAATGGATTCATTATCTACTTGGCATCAATGGCTAGGCCACATGAATAAGTGTGGTCTCAAGTATTGTGAGATAGAAATCTTCTCCCAAGTTCTAAATCCAGAGATTTGAATTTTTGTGAGCATTGTTTGTTTGGAAAGTAGAATAGGTTCAGTTTTTCTAGTTGCACTACCAAAAGTAAAGAAGTTCTAGATTGAATTCATTTACATACTTGGCAAGCACATGTTACATCAATTGGAGGTTCGTCAAATTTTGTTTCATTTATAGATGATTTTTCTCATAAGGTGTGGATTTATATCTAATGTGTTTTTCTTATTTTAAGAAGTTTAAAGTTCTGGTAGAGGATCACAAAAGAAGACAACAAAGTGTCTTAGAATAGATAACAGAGGAGAATTATGTTCAAGTGAGTGTAATCCATTTTGTAGTAAGCATGGCATTGCAAGGTAGTTGACGGTTCCTAGAACACCACAACAAAATGGTGTTGCTAAAAGGATGAACCATATGATTATGGTGAGAGCTAGATGTATACTGAGCATTTCTAGATTAGTGCAGAAATTTTGGGGTGAGATTATTTCTACAATATGTTTTTTGATTAATAGATCACCCACTACAACTCTAGATCATAAAATTCTTAAGGAAGTATAGACAGGTAAACCTGTTGATTATTCTTTTTTCATGTTTTTGGTTCTGATGCTTATGTTGATATTCGCAAAGAGGATAGGAATAAGCTAAATGTGAAGTCAATAAAATGTATTTTTCTTGGCTATGCAAAAGGTACAAAGGGGTACAGGTTGTGGGATACTACTACCTACATGATTATTATTACATGTGATGTTTATTTTAATGAAAATTTAGTGCAAAGAAGTAAAGAAAAGAAAAGTACAGAAATCATTCTAGTAGAGGTGGAAAAGTATGATGCTAATATAGAGGTGCTACATGAAAATTGGCCACCTTCATCTATTCATGAAAATCAACAAGATAATAAACAGAATCAGTTATATGATGAGATTGAATAGCAACCAAATGAGCTACAGGCTAACACATTACTCCTTCTAAAGAGATCCGCTAGAGTGATCAAACCACTAGCAAGGTACTCTCTTAATTGTAATTTAGCTTATGCTTTACTTACTGATGTTGGTGAGCCTAGCTCATATCAAGGGGCTTGTGAAGATGAAGATACAAAAAAATGGAGAGAAGCCATGGATTAGGAGATGCGAGCTCTACATAAAAATAAAATGTGGGAGCTTGTGTAATTGCCTAAGGGGCAAACAACTATTGGCAATAAGTGGTTCTTCAAACTGAAAAGAGATATAAATGATAATGTGGAGTGATATAAAGCTCGGTTGATGGACAAGGGGTATGCATAAAAATCTCATATTGATTTTGATGTAATCATTTCACTTGTGGTACGGTTAAGTATAGTTAGAGTTGTTTTGGCCTTGTTGCTAGTCTTGATTTGGAGTTACATTAGTTAGATGTTAAAATAACTTTCTTGCATGGTGATCTTTCTAAGGAAATTTATATACCGCAACCAGAAGGTTTTGAGGAAAAAGATAAGGAGAATCTAGTATGTAGGTTGAATAATTTATTGTATGGTTTAAAATAGGCGCCAAGGTGTTGGTACAAGAAATTTGATTCCTCCATAATGAGTTCGGGTTTTAGTAGATGTGATGCTGATCATTGTGCCTACTTTAAAATGTATGAAGATGGTTGTTTCATTATTTTATTTGTATGTAGATGATATGTTGGCAGTAGGTCCCAACATGCATAGAATCATTGGGTTAAAATCTCAGCTTGCTAGGGAGTTTGAAGTGAAGGACTTAGGAAATGCAAATCAGATTCTTGGAATGAGGATACATAGAGACAAAAAGAATAGGAATATTTGGTTGCCATAGAAGACTTATGTAGTGAAGATTTTGTAGTGCTTCAATCTGTAGAATGCACAACCAGGTAGTACTCTATTTCTTGCTCATATTAAATTGTCTTCAAAATAGTGCCCTAGTGTAGAAGCAAAGAAGACACAGATGCATTGTGTATTGTACTCATCAACAGTTGGTAGTCTTATGTTCACCATGGTGTGCACTAGATCAGACATTATACAAGGAGTGGGAGTAGACAATCATTTCATGGTGAATCTAGTTTGTGATCATTGGATAGTTGTGAAGTGGATATTTACATATTTCAGGGGCACTTCTGATGTTGCTATTTGTTATAGTGGGAGTAGTCTTCAGGTTAATGGGTATGTGGATGTGCATATTTTGGTGGAGATAGAGATAAAAGAAAATCTACTAAAGGTTATGTTTTCTCCTTCTCAGGAGGTGCTTTAAGTTGGGTCTCAAAGATGCAGACAATGGTGGATTTGTCTACTACTGAAGCTAAATATATGGCAGTGACACAGGCTAGCAAGGAGCCAAGCTAGCTTAATAGATTTTTGGGTATATTGCAAGTAAAGTAGGATAACATGGTGTTGCATTGTGACAAGCCAGAGTGCTTTAAACTTAGCAGGGAACTCAGCTTATCATTCTAGAATAAAACATATTGATGTACAATATCACTTTGTAAATGAGGTGGTGGAAGGAGGACATGCCTGTTTGGCCAAGATACACACTAATATAAATCCAACAGATATTTTTACGAAGCCTATTAGTAGAGAAAAGTTCATATGGCATAGAACTTCTCTTGGCTTCCACATCATTTGATGATAGGCAGTAGTGGCATTGATCTTTTAATAGGAAGATATATTCACAAGGTAGAAACTTGACTTCAAGTGGGAGATTGTTGGTATGTGAACTTGGTTTATTATTGTGAGAACAAAGATTGTAGAAAGATTATCAAACATGAGATTACAAGTGAGAATGAACAATTTGTATTAACAAATAATAGGTATAAATAGTAGAGGTTGCATACCCAACTCTCCATGAAACAAGGATAGGTGGCAATATTCAAAGCAAGAGAATAGCGTAACTACCCTAGGAAATAGACGTGATGTGTCAAGTCTATTGACACCTATTACAAATGACTCACCAAGTTGAAAATGTTAATCAGCATGTGCTATAAGTGGCCTAACTATGATTGAGTTAGTGTGAACTCATGGAGTTATTCACCAACACCCCCCTTACGCATAGTTTAGGTGAGTTTATGAATGATGAGTCCGAGCAGTGCACCATTTTAGGTACTCATTTACAAATGTATCTCTCAGAAAACAAAGAAATAAAGCAAACCCTATGGGAAAAACTTTCCTCCAAAAGAGGGAAAACAAAGAGAAAACAAAGTGGAGGCTTAGATGACCTCCCCAAAAGATTCCCCCATAGGAGAGAAAATGATAGAAGGTCTATGAGACCCCCCCAAATACATGTCCTGCTACAGTGATGTTGGATAGTCGACAAAGGATGCAGATGTAGATCTAAGAATGCTGAACAATGTTCCTTCCCTGGGGAAGAAATTAAACCACCTGAAGATACAGGATATCTTCCCATGCGAGAAGATGTATGTATGATCTTGAATCAAGTTGAAGCTTATCCAAGGATAATGGTGTCCATGCTGATGCCTTCAAAGAGTGCTCAAGTGTGCCCATGTCGATGCTGAAGGATGCCATAATCAAATTAGGTAAATGTACAACAGATGAGAATGATGACAATCCAAAACCATGTGTAGGATGATGTAGAGCAAGAATATCAAAAGTGGACAATGTTGATGCAGCTTCATCAAAACTGTCATCAAAGAGAACACTAATGTCCTTAAAGTGTGCTTCCATGTTAGCAATGTGAGACTTTACAAATAGACAAGAGATGTCAAGTAGAAATGTGTCCCAATCAACAATACTAGGAAGAGTGATTTCCTATTGTGAAGAAGCATCGGAAGCTTTTGAAGAAGCGACTCTAGAATCTATTGAAGCAACAGTAGGATTGAAGACTTCTTCTATGTCACTGGAATATTTTGTTTCTGTGTCATGATTAGGGACGTGAGTTGTGATCAAAGTAGGATCATGTGGGAATGGTGAAACATTTGAGTCTCCATATGTCTCCAAAATGTTTATCCATAATGCATGTGGACAATCAATATCCATGATGGCATACAAAGTAGCTTCTGGAATATGTAAACTAATTAGTCCACAAATATGATCACGATGATTAAACCACTTAACCTTCTGAGATTGTTTACCAAGTTCAAGGACAAGTCCATACAAATGGGATATGAGATTATTGAACCTGAGGTGTTTTAGAATGCCTTCACACTAGGACTTATAGTTTCCCTTGTTTAGGTTGATTACAAAAGAGTGAGTTTCATAGGCCATGATTAGAACAAGTTAATTTGACTAGACAATAGAAATCAACACAATTAAAGAACCCAGATTAGTTAGATCCCTAATTGAACTTTGTGAAGTTGCACTTTATAAGTTGAGTGCATGATTTTGCTTAATTCCCCCCTTAATGTGGGAATTGATAAAGTTAGTGCATAGTGAAAAATGATGACACAATGCTATCCCCCTTTGATTATGTGTTTTTCCCCCTGAATTGCACAATTAATGGAATGAGTGCTTATCATCTCCCTACAAAAGTGTGATAGGGCACTTTATAATGATATTGTGATATCAACTTTGTTGGATAGAGGACAAGAAAAGTACCACCTTTGCAAAAGGAATGACTCAATTTCGAGTCAATTTGCAAAAGTTATGGCCCTTTGAAAATTTTACATATGCAAAAAAAAAAAAATACACCTCCAGAAAATAATTTTCCAATGTGTTTAGAGAAAAAATTGCATACAAAGAGTGAAGGAAAAAAAGCCTGTGTGTGAGGGAGAAATTTAAGGCCCCTATGGTAGAGCGCGACCAAGATCTTACTTGCCCATGTGACCAAGGGCTTGGCTCTTAAAATTTTGCCCCTCCATTCTTGGCTTTTTGTCTTTGATGATGTCACCACCCCGAGTTTCTTACATTAGCATTTGACTACAAAATACAAATGAATAGTGCCAATATGTATGGCATTAACTTTGACAACCATCACAAATAAAAAGCTTTTTCACAAAGCTTTTCCCTCCTATTTGGTCACCGTCGGGTGGGGCCCTCAAGGGCATTTGAATGCCTTTGGGTGCGGTCAATGGTGACCCTTGGGTTCGTTGGGCTATTGGTGGTCCAAGGTTGAGTGCTTCAAGTGCTGGCCGCAGCAATACAGGTGGTGCAGTGGTGGTGACCACCACGTGTGGTGCTTGGACACCCACGTATTTGTTGATGAGGAGTCCTTTTAGGATTGTGGTGTCTCTAGCCTGTGTGGCCTATTTGACTCCTTTGTTGGCTATGGAATGAGCTAAGAGTTCCTGTGGTAGCACTTGTCGACCTCGTGGCCTCTGTGTATGCTCTCCATCATCAACTTTTTGGTCACTGCAAGTGATTTCCACTGTCGGCCCTTTGGTCATTGCGAATGTAGTGTAGATTTGGCCTTTTGTATCCACTCAGGATTATCTCTTCTTCAGATTTTGGAGCCTCTCTTGATGCTTGTAGAAAATAGCCTATATGGCCATTTCGGATGTCGACTGTGAGCTTTCAAACAAATTTGGCCAATACGGCCCATGTGTGCTTGCAAGCGAGGATCCACACTAGCCTATGTGGGTGTTTGAAGACAATAAGAGTAAACAAAAATGTTAAATAGAAAACAACTGAAACGAAGCAAAAATACAGAGATGCAAACCTAATTCGCACAATGAGTAAACAAGATTTGATGCTAACCACTGTGCTCTGATACCATGTGAGAACCAAGATCATGGAAAACTATCAAACACGAGATTACAAGTGAGAACGAACAATTTGTATTAACAAATACTAGGTATAAATAGTAGAGGTTGCATACCCAACTCTCTACAAAACAAGAATAGGTGGCAATATTCAAAGCAAGACAATAGTATAACTAACCTAGGAAGTAGAGGCAATCTATCAAATCTATTGACACCTATTACAAACGACTCACCAAGTTGAAAATGTCAATTGGCATTTGCTATAAGTCGCCTAACTATTATTGAGTTAGTGTTAACTCATGGAGTTATACACCAACAATTATATTCTAGTAGTGACGAGTAGTCAACAATGAGTACCATGGCAGTGCCTTGACATATCCAACGAGTGGGGCCGAAGGCCAAGGAAATATGCAACAGAAGGTTGAATGGAAAGGGGTGGCAGGGGGCTTCATAGCCCCCCTATTGGCCTTGCTGAATTGTTTTTTGGCCATATGAGACATGTTCACCATGTAGAATTGCATACGGAAGTGTCACTCATGCTTTTATGCATGGAAATCTTTCTTCAAAAAGGATTTGTTTTTGCATGTATTTTTTCCTGGTTATTTAAGTTAGTTGAGCTTGAATGCAAAGGCATGAGAATTTTTTTTTGTAACAATGAATTTTCTTCTGAGAATAAAATTAAGAGATCTTTGCCAGTGGATTTTTCCTTGTACATTACCAAGTTTTCCACATAAATCTATATTGTCTATTTTGTGTGAATTATTGTTATCTCACTACTTATTTCAATTTCACACTACTTATTTTTCAAACAGTAAGAATCCTTATAATAGTGGCAACGGGCAACCTCTTTAAACAATGAAGAGTAATCATTCATGGCAAAGGTTTGAAGTCCCATATAATATTTTGTTTATTTTTTCAGTTGTTAGTGCAAACCTACCTTTCAACCTGTTTGCCTGTCCTATATATAGCTGCAAACAAAACATTCAGATGACCTATGTGCAAGTTGATGGCAATTATGGGTTTAGCTAAAATAGTTGGTAGTATGACCATTGTTGAAACTGGTTTTAAGATTCCGTCAATGTATCTGCCACAATTTTGTGATTAATGTAAACATGTCAAGGGCCGTTTGTCTGTAATATTTTTTGATGGACATCTGGATATGGCGTCCTCTTTACTTTCTGTATAAACTCTCCTTTTAATACTATGGGTGACTCACCTTTCTCTGTTAAAAAAAAAAAAAAAAAGTAAACATGTCAAAGGTTTGTGAGATAAAATCAGAGCTGCTATAAGTGCTTGTTTTTGTTGCATAGTAATGTGATTAATGTAAACATGTCAGAGGTTTGTGACATAAAATCAGAGCTGCAATAAGTTCTTTCTTTTGTTCCATAGTAACCTAACCATTTGAAGTGTGACAATTTTGTAAAATTGTACATTAAATTGTGCAAACATACTGTGTTTTTCAAGCATTTGATGACTTGAGAATGCTCTGCTCTTCATAGTTGAGTTGCACCTACAACATCCATGGTGACCACATCATTGATGGTTTGAATGAGATCTACGTCTTAGTAGAGAGTTTATGGAAGATTCAAGCACTAGAACCTTCATGAAGATTTCCTAGGAACTCATCAACAGGATCTTGCACATGTTGCTCCTGTTGACTAATTCGTTTATAGGATTTACTCTCCAATAGATGGAATTAGCAATACCAGTTTATGACTTGAGAAGGACTAATTTAATTGGGCAATTGATGATGTATTGCAGTCAAATGTTTTTAATGTGAGGTTGTTGGGAACAATCCAATGTGCTTTTGATATCATGTTGAACGACAAGTGTTATTGTACAGACCATGGTATGCCATATTAGACGCCTTTAAATTTAAAGTCTTGATGTGTGTCGGGATCTTTTATTTGTTGACATTGCAGGAAGAAGTTTGCACGTAGACTTCTGTTTGATAAAAGTGCAAATGATGATCATGAAAGAAGCATATTGACAAAATTGAAGCAACAGTTTGGTGGCCATTTTACTTCTAAAATGGAGGGCATGGTATGCTACATCTGCCTAAACAAGAAAATTCCACTGCATGTTTCTTATCAAGTAAATTCTTTTTACTGGACGCAGTGTCAAAATCTATGTGCTTGTACGTAGGTTAAAGACTTAACATTATCAAAGGAGAACCGAGGGCATTTTGAGGATTATCTTAATGAAAATCCTCATGCACATCCTGGAATAGACTCGACTGTGACAGTTTTGACAAACGGGTTTTGGCCAAATTACAGATCATCGGATCTCAATCTGCCTACTGAAATGGTATGCCTCTTTTTATACAACATAGCTCTTAAACGTACCTATTTCAGCAGCTTGGCTTATTGACTTTTGCAACTGCAATACAGGTAAAATGCGTAGAGGTGTTTAAGGAGTTCTATCAGATAAAGACAAAGCATAGAAAGCTTACATGGATATATTCTCTGGGTACTTGTAATATTAATGGGAAGTTTGACCCTAAGCCTATGGAACTTGTTGTTACTACTTACCAGGTAATTGCCTCTTTGGTTGTTTACTGTCAGTTGGCTTCTTTGATTCAATTATGATTTATTTTGATGGTTAATTTAACATAAAATTGCATTATAGGTCATTTCCTACTAGAGTTAATATTGTAAATTCCTGATTTCAGTATCTTATTAAGAATTAGCTGGATAGGATAAGTTAAGCAAGGTTAATGTCATGGTTAATCTTTTTGACCCTACATTGATTCTTTCCATAGTTCTACGAATACACTGATTTCAACTTACACTTTCTTTGTTTAAAGGAAAATTGTAATTGGTGGGTTATAGAATGGCTCTAACATCAATCTGAAAAGTGAACAAATCATGTTTATCAGTATCACTTTCCTTGATATTTGTAGAATTCATTTTTTTTTTTATTGTTAAGTAATTTACTATGTGATCATGATATACAGGCATCAGCACTGTTGCTTTTCAATGCCTCAGAAAGGCTGAGTTTTTCAGAAATTAAGACTCAGTTGAATTTGACCGACGAGGATATTGTCAGATTGCTACATTCTCTTTCATGTGCAAAACATAAAATTCTCAATAAAGAGCCAAACACAAAAACTGTGGCACAAACAGATTACTTCGAATTCAATTCAAAGTTCACTGATAAGATGAGGAGAATTAAGGTTTGAACTCTAATACAACAATTGTATACCACTTTCTTTGTTTGTTTTAACAACAAATGATTTTGTGTGGAAATTCACATGGTCAATGGTTTCTACATGATTGCAGATTCCACTACCACCATTGGATGAGGAAAAAAAAGTGATCGAGGAGGTGGATAAAGATAGACGTTATGCAATTGATGCGTCAATTGTAAGAATCATGAAGAGTAGAAAAGTTTTAGCTTATGAGAAGCTTGTTATGGAGTGCCTTGAGCAACTTGAAGGAATGTTCAAGGTGAATTCTTGACTGGATGCTGAATATATTGCTACATTAATGTAGCAGAATGAACTAATTTGCTTATGAATAATGCTGTTAGTTTACTAAATTTAACCATTTTTTTTCTTGCAGCCTAATTTTAAGGCAATAAAAAAGCGAATTGAAGACCTGATCACACGGGAATACATGGAAAGGGACAAAGATAATCCCAAAACTTTCAGATATCTGGCCTGAAACTATTTAAATGGGTGTTTAAATATCTTTCATGGGGCAGTCCATTTATTGACTTGCTGCAGGGTTGTAAGTTCTTGAGAATTCATGATTCGAGGATATCCTTGAGAATTCATTATTTTGTTCAGTGTTGTATAACCTGCTGTTTTCGTACTTAAAAATATGTCATAACTATAATTTGTATCTGTTAGAACCTCTGTTGAAACAATGGATGCTTCAATGCCCACAATTCGCATAGTTGATTTTCTTCAACTAACCTGATTGGATATGGGCTAGCAAAGTTTTATATTATGATTACAACTTCTGGCAATCTTTGAATTTTATCTGTAATATGTTGGATTTTATTTTAAAAAATGAAATTGTTTATATTAGTAGTCTATTCACTGTGGCTACTCTTCCAATTGGTTAGGTTATATGTCAACATTTTAGTCTAGCATTTATGAGTTTTTGTGGTAATAAAATTTGATATCGAGTCCTTTTAGTGTTTGCAACATCATCATGTCTGCACACAAGGGAGAGTTGTTATTACGCCTAGACCAATATGGGTTCTAAATTCGAAGACGTTCTTGTTGGGTTCGGTGAAGGCCAAATTAACAAGTTTTATTGTTGGGTTCAGCGAAGCCTAAATTGGCAAGTTTCTCGCACATATTCAAAAAGGATGCCTTTTGCAACTGACTTCTTTTGGCATGTATTCGCAAAATTAGAAGTTGCCCTTTTTGATGGATTTTTCCATTTATTGGAGATGAGACTGATTTATAAATAGTTGCTACTGCTTCAATATGTATTGGATTCAGAATTAATAAAAGAGATAATCCCTGAAAGTGGATGCAGCTATTATTTAGCGAACCACTGTAAATCTTGAGTTCTTCTATTTCTTTTAAATCTCTTAAATCTTTTAATTTCTGTTCTTATTTTCTAGAATTTTCTTTTCATTTGCTTCTACAATTTTCATCAACAATTGGTATCAGAGCCTGGTGGAGGAACTTGGTGAAGAAGCTTGAGGCATGGAAGAATTTTCAGAGCTATGGATGAAGCAGATGTTCATTCTGTGGTCTGCATCTTGGTCTTTGTTTGAATTGTCTCAATTGTTAAACTCAGGTTCTACCAGCCCTTAGGGAGAAGCATGTTGAATTTACGTTGAGAGAACTGGTGAAAAGATGGGAAAATCACAAAATTATGGTTCGGTGGCTTTCTCGTTTTTTTGACTACTTGGACCGCTACTACATTGCAATGCACTCCCTGCCAACTCTAAATGAAGTTGGTTTAACATGCTTCCGTGATCTAGTAGGTATAAGATGATATCCAACATTGAGCTCTTCTTCTTCATACTGTCACTCCCTGTTCTGTATCTTAAAGTTATTTTTCACTTAGAGACCATATATAAGGAATTAGGATTGATATATGTGTAGCTTAAATATGCCAAATAACAATGTAACATAAACAATTTTTGGAATAATGTTTTGCTTTTCGCAGGTTTGCCAAAAAAAATAGGAATAATCTAAAGGATGTGGTGATAACTTTGGTATGTTAGTGGAAATATTGATAAATTATATGAAGTTCTTTAGTTTTTTTACATTGTCTTTTCTAATGAACAAACTAAGTCCTAATTTACTAATGTTATCTTAGATTGATAGAGAATGTGAAGGAGAACAAATTAATCAGGCTTTATTGCAAAATGTTCTAGGCATCTTTAAAGAGATTGGGATGGGTAGCATGGATTTCTATCAAGAAGATTTTGAAGTAGCCATGTTGGAAGACACTGCTTCTTACTATTCTCGAAAGGCTGCCTCATGGATTCTAGAGTATTCTTTTTTATTAGATTATTTGCGCAAGGTCGGCACTGAAAGGGGAGCTACAATTGGAAACATGATTTGACAAAGTCAATTTTAATTTTGAAAATGGACTTCATCTAGAAGCTGATGTGTATTTTATTGTACTACAGGCTGACGAATGTTTAAAGAAAGAAAAAGAGAGAGTTGCACATTATCTACTTTCCAGCACTGAACAGCAATTGCTACAAGTAACTTTCTATTAAACAATCGTTATGTCAATCAGAATCTGTGGATTCAACTAACCATGAAAAAGTTGTCAATTAATAGTTATTTCCATTAGCTATAAGGCATGCACAATGACTTGCTTGTTTTGTTTAAGTTGTAAAAAAGTTACCATTATTTGTGATCTTTTCCACAGACAGTACAAAATGAACTACTATTTCAGTATGAGAGTCAGCTTTTGGAGAAGGAACATTCAACTTGCCATGCATTGCTAAGAGATGACAAGGTATGATTTTGGTCTACAAATCTTAATATTGCTGCATACATGGGAGTCGGGACCATACTTTTGAGTATATTTCATAATCTTCTACTATTATTAACTTTTGGTACAGCTGGATGATCTTTCAAGGACGTATCAGCTATATTATATTTGTAGGAACCCCAAAGGTGTGGAAACTGTGGCTCAGATTTTCAAGCAGGTATACATTTTGATTGGAAATCTGCTAAAACGTCTAGTTTCAAATTCTCAAGATTTTTTTATAGATGATGAGTAAATTTCTGTGTGGTTTGGTTTTCTACTACTCTTTTCTGTTGCAGCATGTGAGAACATTATTAGTTAAGCATGAAGAAGAAGCAGCGACCAATATAAAGGTAATTTTGCAATTGTAGCTAGTTCGATCTATTTTCTCATTAGTCTATGATCAGCATGGTTGGTGCACAGGAGCAGGTACAATCTTATATGCATCTCTTTTACTGCGTTAACTTTCCATACATGGCATTTAAGATACGACCTTGTGAATTTTGCATATGTCAAACAATGCACAATGGGATTAACTTTCACATATACAAGATACGAATGCAATTTCATTCCTCAACTTATCCTGTAGAATATTAACTTGTTGTATTGATTTTCAGGCATTCGTTGCGAAAGTTATTGACTTGCATAACAAGTACTTGCAATATGTCAAAGAACGTTTTTTAAACCATTCCCTGTTCAAAAAGGTGGGGGAAAATATAATTTTCTTATTGTCCTTTTGCTTGTCCATGTTGGCTGACTTAAGCTTATAGATATTATGCAGAATGTTTAAACATCTTTCTTATGAATTTTTAACTCCATTTACAGGTGCTGAAAGAAGAATTTGAGGTGTTTTGTAACAAGGAAGTTGCAGGAAGCACAACTGCCGAATTGCTTGCCACATTTTGCGACAACATTTTGGAAACAGGTGGCAGTGAAAAAGCGAGCAAGGAAGATATTGAAGATATACTTGAAAAGGTTTGTGTTGCATTTCAGTCTAACATGCTTCGATGTTGGCTCCTGTCCAGTGATTTTGTATACACTAATTTATTCTCTCATATTATGCTTCGATGTTGGCTCTTGTCCCGTGATTTTGTATACACCAACTTATTGTCTAATATTATTTCAGGTTGTGGAGTTCCTCGCATACATCAGTGATAAAGACTTATTTGCAGAATTTTACAGGGAAATTTCCTCAGACATGCTACAAGCTCGTTAACATTTCTTTCATCAATTATCTCGAGAAAAGATAATGTAATTTGTTTCTTTCTTAGCTCTATGTACCATGCAATTGGTTTTCTTCTTACATATCTTTCTTAAACTGCATGGGAGAAACAGTGGCAGGTCCACTGAAATTATAAATTAAAACAACAGCATACTACATGATGTTAAGCGTGGGTACAGTGCATTTTATGAAGAATATTTCCATGCTCTTTGCGCTATTGAAATTAATATTCTTATAGCAAGATTATATTCAACCCACAGTATTGGAATTGGTTTTCTTCTTAAATATCTTTCTTAAACTGCATGAGAGGAATGATGGTATGTGCATTGAAATCGTAAATTAAATTAACTGCATACTATGTGATGTTAAAAGTGAGGTCCAATGCATTTTATTAAGAATATTTCTATGCTCTTTGCATTGTTGAAATTAGTAATTCTATAGTTGTTAGAAAATTAAGGTTTACATGCAATAAGTCAGTTGTTTGGGAAATTATTCCCCTAAGTAGTTTGTACATAAGGAAATAATAGCTTTATAAAACAAATATATTGAATGTAATATCATACAGTTGAACATAATGAAATTCCAACTTATTTTTGTTATCATTCACATTGTAAATCTTTAATATTGCTTTTCTATTTTGTTGCTCTACCAAATTTAATAATAGCAAGCTTACAATCGACACACAATATTGGAATTGTACAAAAGTGCCTCTGACAGAAATGAATGACCATGGTGTTCAATTAAATGGTAGCAAATTACTCTCGTTATATTTCTTACCAACTTTGCCAGCAATGATGAATGTCACGATGCAAAAAAATAATCTTTCTCTAATTTTGGTATTACTATCTTTCTATCCAACTTCAACACAAATCAACATCTAGCTTGATGAGCTCACATAATAGCATGTTGAAAGTGCCACTCCTACTTTTATGCATGGAAATCTTTCTTCAGAAAGGATTTGTTTTTTGCATGTATTTTTTCATGGTTATTTAAGTTAGTTGAGCTTGAATGTGAAGGCATGATGTAATAACCACCTTGGTTACTATTGAAATATGGTGGGCACAAACACAAATAGTTACACCATTATTGCACAGCAATATTAAAACATAAAATTATATATTATTGTTTTCGGATCATTTTACAATGCAGTACATTGGCTTTTTAAAGCCTTGATATTCCCCTATATAACTTCTTACGGGAAAGTAACTTCCCAAAACCTAACCAACTAATTATTTACTTATATTTATTTAACAATATAATACTAGTATTATGCCAACATTCCCCCCCTTATTACATTGTTCCTACAATAGTACCAATGGACCCCCCCTGAATTCTAAAAAACTCAACAAAGCTGATTACATAATATGAATACATATCTATAGAAGATCTTCCCCAAAGAACAAATCTTGAACCAAGCGAGGCTCCATCATGCTGTCTCGTCTACCCTCGGAAAGGCATAGCTTCGAGCTATGTTCTTGAGCTCTTTAGTCCCAAGCTCTTAAATCACAGAGTCTTGAATTATTCGACAATGGCCCCTAAGAGATACGACAGATCTCTACCATGTTGTCTAGTGACCGCGAAAGGGTATAATTCAAGATCATATACTCTTTGAAGCTCGTTAGACAACAATCCATAGTGAGCTCAACACCAAACCCCAAACCTGTTTCCAAAACAAAATCTTCATAAAACATACATTCTTCAAATCTGTCAGCTCCATCAGCATCAATAAAGGAAAAACAAAACAACCAAAACCAAAAATGCTTCTCATGGAAAGCATCATCTCAAAGCGAGAAGCTAACTTGAGATGATGGTAAATCCTCCATCCTCCGATGCCGCCAACCTCCAATTTGATATCCTTAAACTCTATCCATTTGCTTTAGACTCTTCAATAGCACAAGCATGTAAGTCTCTCAAATTTCTATCAATGATAGCATGGATGGCATCGGAACCAAAAACATAATGTGTGTCCATTTTCAAATGTTAAAACCTTATCTTACCACAAAAATTAAATTTACCTCCAAATTAATCTTTTTAAATACTTCCCCTTATTTCTCCCAATCCCTCAAAAGTAAATATTTTAAATACCTTTTCCTTAATACTTATGTCTTCCTTTTAAAAACTTTTCTCCAAAATAAATTGTAAATTTCTTCCTTAATTTTTTTTTTTAACTTTCTTCAAACAAAATTGTTTTACTCTAGTTTCTTCAAAATAGCTTCTATGCTTAGGCATCAATTTGTGGCCTCTATCAAATAAAAAAAAACACCTACTCCATATCGTTATCCAAAATTTTATTTTCTCACATAAAATGTTTGACCAAAAAAAATAACAATGTAAGATATGCCTTCTCTGAAAACCCTTACATAGTGCAGCAAACAAACCTTCTACACAGATTTTAGAATTTCTTGTCTATCTGCAACCACCAAGTTTATTCCAGCACTCATAGTCTCCACAACAACTAAAATGATTGGCAAGAAACTCTTTCTATGGATCAAACACACAATTATCCTCCAATAATAGCGCTAGCAACCATTCTCATGTGCTCAAATAAATTTTCCATGAAGAGATTTCCTTGTTGTATTCGGTGTACACCTGGTTTTCCATCTTTGAGTGCAACTTTAATATCAAATAGCTTGCATCTCCTCACAGCAAACAATTTCCATATCAATTACTTCTAAAAGATTACTTAATGTAGATTGAATGTAAAGGATGCAATTTCGGCACATCAATGCTTTAAAAAATTTACACCATCGTCTCCTCACAGTAAAGAAAAACCATGAAAACCCTAAGTATAAAACAACAATACTCTCTGAACATCAGCAAATTCATTTGGACAACAACAAATTTGTTTGGATAGTGAGACTAAGAATGATATATGCCTCCATTTGAAATCTTAGATGCCTTTGATGTAGATTTTAACTTCCATTGGCTCTCCTCCAAACAAGCTTTCAACCTTCCATTTTAGAATGCACAGGCTCAGCCAAATACTTGCTCTGATACCATATTGAAATATGGTGAGCACAAACACAGATAGTTACACCATTATTGCACAGCAATATTAAAACATAAAATTATATATTATTGTCTTCAGATCATTTTACACTGCAGTACATTGGCTTTTTAAAGCCTTGATATTCCTGTATATAACTTCTTACGGGAAAGTAACTTCCCAATACCTAACCAACTAATTATTTACTTATATTTATTTAACAATGTAATACTAGTATTATGCCAACAGTTACTACCGATTTTTTTTTACACCAAGTATTAGCTTAGTCACCCAAGCATCTTCTATTTGATTTTAGAAGTGCTAACTTTGTAGACTTACCAACCATAGTCATGGCAACAACTCTATGCCACAACTCATATACTCACACTAGAGTATGGTAATCTCACAAGGTCAAGGTCATCCCTTGACCTAGACCTAATCCTCAAGGGTTCATTTGCAATGGCCTTGCCTACATATCCTCTCATGGGAATCAGAGGCACCGTATTTTGTATATCAATAGTAGAGAGGCTACATCCTCTCCCTTGATATGAGATCTCTAGTCTCACTTTTAAATCATATCTTTTAAGTAAATCATATGATCCCAATCAAATTCATAAGCAATAGTATGATAGCAAATGTAATCCAATCATAGGTTAGTTCAATGCCCACATCAAGGTATGAAAGCACACATAACCACATAGTGACTAGCTCATATAAACGTCACTTGATCAAACATAGTGATTGGCTAAAGCATACAGTACATGTACACAATGTGACTATCTATCACATGGGTCACACATACACAGTGTGACTAGATAAAGGGTATAACCCATCTACACAATGTGAAGAACTCACGCATGTGTCATATTTACACTGAGTGACTAGATCATGCATACCACATATACATAGAGTGAATAACTCATGCATGTGTCACATATAACCAAAGTGACTAGCTCATGGATACAACACCTATACACATTGTGATTAGTTCCCAGCTCATGCATACATCACATATACACACTATGATTAGTTCCCACCTATATCGCATACACAATATGAATAGCTAGGGAAGGCATCATATATACACAATAGGACTAATTCACATATACCAAATGTGATTAGCTCATGAAAGCAACATTTATACTCAAGGTGACTAGATCATATGCACATCATGGGTACACATAGTGACCAAGTAGCAAAATGAAAGCTTCTGACCATATTGC
Source organism: Cunninghamia lanceolata (assembly GCA_027924645.1). Taxonomy (NCBI): domain Eukaryota; kingdom Viridiplantae; phylum Streptophyta; class Pinopsida; order Cupressales; family Cupressaceae; genus Cunninghamia; species Cunninghamia lanceolata. The sequence goes on along the minus strand of BSBN01000112.1, from coordinate 13,114,730 downwards.
AAGCATATCCCCCATTGCCTCATTCACTAGCCCATATGTCCTCAAATAGATTCCAACCAGAAATAGGAAAGTTGCAGTATCTAATGGTACACCATGTGTTCCATTATTTTTCCCTGACTTATAGTCAACTATGATGACAAGAAAGGATCCCATACTACTTGTGGTTATCATTGACAAGGGCTCAATTGTGATAATACACAACACATAAGGTCCTTAACATAGATGCACATAGGGATTAACTCACACATACATAGTGACCAACTGGTAATAGAAAGTGGATGTAACCTATTACATGCACCTTTCCATTACTTGGTTCACTCACACATAAGATCCCATCCTTTTCTTGGTTCACAACCAGCAGTGATGATAGTAAGTATCCCATAGTACTTGTTGTCATCACCGGCTAAGGAGTAGGTGTAACAACATACATCACATGTGGCCATTAATAAAATTTTCATAGCTTGTTGTACCATCGAGTCGGTGAATCTTGATATTTGTCACCTCCATGCCACTGGAGAAAGTTGGTCCAACCTAGTATGGGGTAGCTCTTGGCATCTATCACCTACACTGTATTGGTGAAAGCTAGCTAAGCTGTACATACTAGAGGGTAGCTCCTAGAATCCGTCACCTTCGTGGTACTAGTGATAGCTGAATAACCCTAAGATATGACAAATAGCACCTAGTATATGTCACCTCCACAGTATTGGTGACAATTGGCTAAACTGCACCTACATCATAACCTAGATGGCTCCTAGTATTCGTCACCTCTGTGCTATTGGTGACAATTGGCTCATCCAAGATATAACAGATAGAACTTGGCATCCGTCACCTGCATGGTACTGGTGACAATTGGCTATTTGCACCTATATCAGACTTGGTTGCAACATGTGGGTCATCTTATATCCAAGGGAAACACAATCAAAATGTTACAAGGATTCACCAACACTTATTAGGTTTACTTGGTTACATGCCACATAGAGTTCCATAAACCATTACACAGGATCTTTTTAGGTCTAGGGGTCTAAATTACAAGTCAACACTCAATAAACATATTGGACCCACATGAGCTAGATTCTATCTAGTCACATATGCATAAACATATACAAACATAAAGTAATATCAAGGGACATTCTACACATTCAGTTTTCACTTGGAAACATAGCATTCATCATACAAAAGTCAAACAAATAATGGAAATATTAAACAATATTCTATTTTTGAGTGCATCACATTTACATATTATCAATCACAAAGCTCAGGATGCAATTATCCACCAACTAGGTGTTACGGTAGAACCCCCTACATAGTTGGTAATTATGACCATTAATAGCCTATAGTGTTCAATACACACAACTCTAATTATTTTAATCTAGACATTACCAAAGTCACCTTCATACAAATCTATTTAGAGATAAACCATGAAGATGACAATTCTAAAAGCTCATCCAAGATTGGGTAGATTTAGAGAACCTAACCCAACAACCTCAGAGTATAGTAGCTTAGTGCTGATAGAGTGCCTTTTTCTGACTGAGGCCTATATAATGAGACTTACTAATTGGAAGGTCAGTTCATATCTCCATCATGTAGTTTTAGCCTCAAACTAAAACATATCAAAAGGGAAGGTTGATCTAGTTTAGGAACATTCCATTCCTCTAAGTCATTCCCTAAACCCCTCCCCTATGAACTTGAGGTCCAGGGGCATCCTTCACCCAAGAACTGCCTGCATAACTGCTTCCAAATGGGATTGAAGTCACATGCAGTTCTCCTCACACAATATCTCAAGGGTTTTATACATAGGTTCCTACTCTCAAGGTTTCATTTCCACTAAAGTAACTTTCCTCTTAGAAGTGAAATAGAAGGAATACTAAAGGAGGATGGATAACCATAAAAGGATTTAACACCAAATAGTGTAATACATCACTAATTATCAATATTCATTCCAAAACAAAACCATAGTTCATAGAGTCTTATTAATTACTATAGCATACTCCAACAAGGTTCCTCTTAATGGTTTCCATCAATTAATATAAGGCTTAACCATAGGCAGAGAAACCCAACTAAGTTCACAATATAGTAAGACTATACAATAGAGATTCTACCCAAGGACATTGAGATCTCCAGTTAGACCTCTCCACCATTATTATTTGTAATTCTGCCTAGACAAGCTAGAACCCTTCTTAAAAGATGCACCTTAGATGATAGCACAACATAAATGAATCCACTCACAACATAGCACAAGGCAGCAATACCAATTGCTAGAATATCATCACAAAGCAATGATTATGCAAGGCCCTATATGGCTCCACATGATGTCCTACCATAGTATGGTTCAATGATATCAATATCATAATCATATCACGTTATGGTGTCCTTGATTCTTCTTGATTGGAAGCATTGAACATGCATCTTCAAGGCCACATGAAAACTATAAGGAGCTTGAAAAACTTACACCAATAATTTAAACTTGCTTTAAACATGGTCAATACTCAATTCATACTCTAAATGGTTGGCAACACTATATCCATGGAACCAACATATAAAGATATACACCGAATAATAATATTCTTAATATTTTAATTTCATTTATCTTATGTCACAACCCCACATTCTTATGATAGTCTAGATCATGGTCAAGATAGTATTCATACTTGCCATTTATATTAAATATGACCTTAATGGTCATCAATAAGCTATTAGGAGATGCTATACAATATTATCACAATTATTTTATCTCTTAACTCAATCTCAATAATACCAACAAATTTAAAGGATAAATTGTCTTTCATTTACTGTGCAACCATACAATAGTGCAATACAAGTATAATACTCTTTTCTTGGTTCCCATGATATTTCCAATATCAAGGTTCTCATACTTAAGAACATTGTGTAGTCAATTAATGCCTCTAACCCCCAAACCATAAACTGAATACAAAAAGATATCAACTTCCAATGTTCAAATGTGTTCAATATAGTGTGGTTCTAATGCCACTAACTGAAGTCATCATCACCATATGAAATTGTACAAAAGTAATCAATATAAATAATAGTTCCTATTATCAAACCTAATCCCAAAAAATTAACCATCCTTTCAGTCCATCTTTCTTAGTTTGTCCCAAATTATATTTTTCAATTATTTCAAAGCTAGAATCAAGTATATGGAGGAGTATAAACAATAGCCAGAGCCCACCGATCAATGATTTAGGTGGTCAACTTGATAAGCATCTGATAGCAATATCGCCATTATGGTCTCTATAAATGCTCAAGGGTAACAACCTTAAATGGTTTAGAATAAGATAATAGTCTAAAACGTAATGAATCATGATTCGTATCTTTGCCTAGCCACATTATAACCTTATGCATGCCAGAGCCTAATACATGGTTACTATTTCCACAATCAAAGTGAATAGTAAAAACAATAGAAAAGATCACTCTCATGAGTAAGGTAAGCATTTGCCTAATGACTGCAGACTGTTTGGAAGCTCACTAACCCAAAGTAGTTGACATCGTACTTGGCAGCCTTTAAAATAAATATTTCTTAAATAGAATCCAAAGGTCTTTAAATCCTCAGAGCAAGATGGAGGAGAATTGAACTACTACAATGCTATGTTTTTATTTTATTTCATACCCATCTCATTCTCCTATGAGATTGTGCCATTATGTGGTTTAAAGGACAATATTTAACATTGAACATAATAAAGAGTACATACAGATTTGATAAAGAAGTGCATCAATCAATAGTAGATATCTACACTCTAGGTGCATATAGGCAACTTGTGTACAACCATATACAAATATATATAGCATTTGTGCACCCACGATTTTACATATGTCTAAAGGAGAGCCTTACTACTCCCAAATTTTTATTGATATTGTTCCTAGTAATAGACAGTTGGGTAATGTCTCCATAAAGCAAACAGAGACATGTGGGCTTTGTTGACAACTCAAATCAAGGCTTGACAACCTGTATTGCCGGCCTAATAAAATAACAAAGAAATCTTTCTCAAGGTGAAGAACATTTAAACTCAACTCCTTGATGAGGTTGACATTACTAGAATGTGAAGATATGTGAGTGAAGATATGTGAGTCCAGTGAATTGGCATTACAACAAATATTTGGTGGGATATAAGAATAGTCAACTGTATATCTACCAGGAAAATTATGGCTATAATTAATTCCTTACTCCCATATCCACCTTTTTTTTACTACAACTATATTTCTTACTCCCATATTCCTTATTCATGCTTCCTATTCCACTGAGCTATAACAAGAAGAAATAAAGGAGAACTACTAGTGGAATAGAATAGGTGAAAGGTAACTGAAACTTGTTGTTTCTGGGCGTTTAGATTCATCCAGGCGACTAGAGAATGGCTGCCACAACTTCTGGATACTGCCAAACGACCCAACTAAGTCTTCCTTCTCTCACGCCTCCCTTCTACTCTTCTCCATGCCCTAGCGTCTTCCATAAACCTCTGCAGTTATTAAAATTACTTTATCTTTATCAACTAATAATCTTCCTCTCAACCAATGAACAAATTCAGACCCACGAACTTGTAGCCGCCATAAAATGGCTCTCGTATCTCATAATGAGAGTATCATTAGAACATAGATATCTATTATGATAAAAGCGACTTTCAACTGCTTAGAAAATGCTCTTGTGATTCAAGAGGTGGTGTGAGAATTTATGGATGCCCATACTTACATTTTCTCTTCCACCAAACCTATGTCAATCACCATGTAATGGTTAAGGGCTGCCTAAGCTTCGCTGCACATGGACACCATATCGTCCCTCTTCTGTCTAACTAGCTCTTTTAATTCCTTGTCTCCTCCCCTACCTTTTTATGTATAACACATTCAAATCACTCTTCAATGTGGTGGTTCGTGGATTGACCAATGCCTCTTCATTATCTTTTTGGTTATTATTTTTCTTTTTCTTCCATGTGGAATACTCCTTCCAGAAAAAGTTTTTGTAACAACGAATTCTCTTCTCAGAATAAAATTGAGAGATCTTTCTCTGTGATTTAATCTTGGTACTTTTATAGGTTTTCCACGTAAATCTATGTTGTCTTTTTTGTGTGAATTATTGCTATTTGATTGCTTATTTTTCTAACAGTTCGTATTAGAGCACGCAGTTTTGTGCAGAAAATATTTTGTGAGTTTTTTTATCTCTGTGAAAAAGCAATGACATGAGGCATGGTTACTAGATTTGAGGTTAAAAAATTTGATGGTTTCAATTTTGCTTTGTGGAAACTAAAGGTTCAAGCCTTATTGCTGAAGGATGGATGTGCCTTGGCTCTCAAGGGGACAATGTCAAAACCTACAACCATGGAGAAAGAGGAATGGTATGAAAAGGATAACATGGCTAGAGCTATAATTTAGTTATTGCTGGCTCATTTAGTTCTATTTAATGTTGCAGAAGAGAAAATGGCATATGACTTGTGGACTAAGCTCAAAAAGCTATATGAGACCAAGTCATTAGCAAAAAAAATTATTTTATGGCGGTAGTTGTATACTTTGACGATGCATTATAGTTCTTCAGTCACAAATCATATAAATAATTTCAGCACACTAATTAGCAAGTTGGCTTTAGTGAAGGTGAAAATTGAAGAAGAGGATAAATCGGCTATACTATTGTGCTCTTTTTTCCCAAAACTTGGGATCAACTAGTTATGGTGATTAGTAACTCAACACCAAAGGGGAAACTTATCTTTGAAGATGTGCTAGCCATAGTAATGTCTAAAGATTCAAGGTGGATCTTGACATCTCAAGGGACTTCTTCCATTGATCCCCTTGTTGCAAGAAGTAGAACTCCATAAAGAGACAAAGTTGAGTGTGGACAAGCTACGTTGAAATACAAGGCTTGTGGAAAAGAGTCAAATGTTTGGACTATGAAAAAATAGGGCATGTCAAAAAGGATTGTAGGCTACCGAAATCAAACAAAAAAAATCCTAGCTCGTAGCCATTGGAGGCAAATGCAACAAAAGTTGAAGAACCATTGGAAGATGGAGAGGTTTTGTCTTCTAATCTAAGAGGTTTATTTCATCATGTTTAGATCATTGATTCTAGTGCCTCTTTTCACATGACTCCTCACAAGGACTAGTTTTGTACTTACCAGTCATGTGATGTCTAGGTATGGTTTACAGGGGAAATGATAACATGTGTGAAGCTATTGATGAAGGAGAGGTCAAAATCAAGATATTTGATGGGATAGTAGGGACTCTTTAGTATGTTAGACATATACCAAGATTAAATAAAAATATCTTGTCACTTGAAGTATTTTATGAGAAAGGTTACCGATTCAGTGGTGAAAATAGCTGTCTCAAGGTAACAAACAGAGTGTTGGTGGTGCGAAAGGGAGAAAAGGTTTGCAATCTCTATAGACTAGTTGGGGAAACTTGTAGTGGAGAGGATTTGACTGTATTAGATGTAGAAATGGATTCATTATCTACTTGGCATCAAAGGCTAGGCCACATGAATGAGTGTGGTCTTAGGTATTGTGAGATAGAAATCTTCTCCCAAGTTCTAAATCCATAGATTTGAATTTTTTTGAGCATTGTTTGTTTGGAAAATATAATAGGTTTAGTTTTTCTAGTTGCACTACTAGAAGTAAAGAAGTTCTAGATTTAATTCATTTACATACTTGGCAAGCACATGTTACATCAATTGGAGGTTTGTCAAATTTTGTTTCATTTATAGATGATTATTCTCATAAAGTGTTGATTTATCTGTTGAAGAAAAAAGTTGATGCATTTTTCTTATTTTAAGAAGTTTAAAGTTCTGGTAGAGGATCACAAAAGAAAGACAATAAACTGTCTTAAAATAGATAATAGAGGGGAATTCTATTCAAGTGAGTGTAATTAGTTTTGTAGTGATCATGGCATTGCAAGGCAGTTGATGGTTCCTAGAACACCACAACAAAATGGTGTTTCTAAAAGGATGAACCATATGATTATGGTGAGAGCTAGATGTATGCTGAGCACTGCTAGATTGGAGCAGAAATGTTGGGGTGAGCTTGTTTCTACAACATGTTTTTTGATTAATAGATCACCCACTACAACTCTAGATCCTAAAATTCTTAAAGAAGTATAGACAAGTAAACCTGTTGATTATTCTTTTTTCATATTTTTGGTTTTGATGCTTATGTTGATATTCCTAAAGAGGATAGGAATAAGCTAGATGTGAAGTCAGTGAAATGTATTTTTCTTGACTATACAGAAGGCAAAAGGGGTATAAGTTGTGGGATACTACTACCTACAAGATTATTATTAGTTGAGATGTTTATTTTAATGAAAATTTAGTTTAAAAATGTAAAGAAAAGAAAAGTACAAAAATCGTTCCATTAGAGGTGGAAAAGTATGATTCTAATATAGAGGTGCTAGATGAAAATTGGCCACCTTCACCTATTCATGAAAATCAACAAGATAATAATTAGAATTAGTTATATGATGAGATTGAATAGCAACCAAATGAGCTACAGGGTAACACATTACTCCTTCTAAAGAGATCCACTAGAGTGATCAAACCACTAGAAAGGTACTCTCTTAATTGTAATTTAGCTTATGCTTTACTTACTGATGTTGGTGAGCCTAGCTCATATCAAGGGGCTTGTGAAGATGAAGATGCAAACAAATGGAGAGAATCCATGGATTAGGAGATGAGAGCTCTACATAAAAATAAAATATGGGAGCTTGTGCAATTGCATGAGGTGCAAATAGCTATTAGCAACAAGTGGGTCTTCAAACTAAAAAGTGATATAAATGATAATGTGGAGCGATATAAAGTTTAGTTGATGGCCAAGGGGTATGCATAAAAATCTCGTATTGATTTTGATGTAATATTTTCACTTGTGGTGTGGTTAAGTATAGTTAGAGTTGTTTTGGCTAGTGTTGCTAGTCTTGATTTGGAGTTACACTAGTTAGATGTTCAAACAACTTTCTTGCATGGTGATGTTTCTGAGGAAATTTATATGCAGGAACCAGAAGGTTTTGAGGAAAAAGATAAGGCGAATATAGTATGTAGGTTGAACAAATTATTGTATGGTTTGAAATAGGTGCCAAGGTGTTGGTACAAGCGATTTGATTCCTCCATGATGAGTTTTGGTTTTAGTACATGTAATCTTGATCATTGTGCCTACTTTAAAATGTATGAAGATGGTTGTTTCATTATTTTATTTGTATGTAGATGATATGTTGGCAGTAGGTCCCAACATGCATAGAATCATTGGGTTTAAAGCTTATCTTTCTAGGGAGTTTGAACTTAGGAAATGTAAATCAAACTCTTGGAATGAGGATACATAGAGATAGAATGAATAGGAATATTTGGTTGTCATGGAAGACTTATGTAGTGAAGATTTTGTAGTCCTTTAATATGCAGAATGCACAACCAAGTAGTACTCCATTTCTTGCCCATATTAAATAATCTTCAAAATAGTGCCCTAGTGTAGAAGCGGAGAAGATGCAGATGCCTTGTGTATCTTACTTATCAACAGTTGGTAGCCTTATGTTCACCATGGTGTGCACTAGATTAGACATTGCACAAGCAATGGAATGGTCAATCGTTTCATGGCAAATCTAGGTTGTGATCATTGGACAGTTATGAAGTGATTTTTTAGGTATTTCAGGGGCACTTCTGATGTTGCTAGTTGTTATAGTGGGAGTAGTCTTTAGGTTAATGGGTATGTGGATGTGTGGATTTTGGTGGAGATAGAGATAAAAGAAAATCTACTAAAGGTTATATTTTCTCCTTCTCAGGAGGTACTTTAAGTTGGGTCTCAAAGATGCAGACAATGGTGGATTTGTCTACTACTAAAGCTAAATATATGGCAGTGATATAGGCTAGCAAGGAGGCAAGCTGGGTTAATAGACTTTTGGGTAAATTGCAATTAAAGTAGGATAATGGTGTTGCATTGTGACAAGCCAGATTGCCTTAAACTTAGTATAGAACTTAGTTTATCATTCTATAATGAAACATATTGATGTACAATATCACTTTGTACATGAGGTGGTGGAAGGAGGACATGCTTGTTTGGCCAAGATACACATTAATATAAATCTAGCAGATATTTTGATGTAGCCTATTAGTAGAGAAAAGTTCATGTGGTGCAGAACTTCTCTTGGCTTGCACATCATTTGATGATAGGCAGTAGTGGCATTGGTCTTTTAATAGGAGGAGATATTCACAAGGTAGAAACTTGACTTCAAGTGGGAGATTGTTGGTATGTGAACTCAGTTTATTATTGTGAGAATCAAGATTGTGGAAAGACTATCAAACACTAGATTACAAGTGAGAATGAACAATTTGTATTAACAAATAATAGGTATAAATAGTAGAGGTTGCATACCCAACTCTCCATGAAATAAGGATAGGTGGCGATATTCAAAGAAAAAGAATAGCATAACTACCCTAGGAAATAGAGGCGATGTGTCATGTCTATTGACACCTATTACAAATGACTCACCAAGTTGAAAATGTTAATTGGCATGTGCTATAAGTCACCTAACTATAATTGAGTAAGTGTTAACTCATGGAGTTATACACCAACACCCCCCCTTAAGCATAGCTTAGGTGAGTTTATGAATGATGAGTCCCAGTAGTGTGCCATTTTAGGTACTCATTTACAAATGTATCTCTCAGAAAATGGAGAAAGAAAGAAAACCCTATGGGAAAAACTTTCCTCCAAAAGAGGAAAAACAAAGAGAAAACAAAGCGAAGTCTTAGATGACCTCCCTAGAAGATTCCCTCCATAGGAGAGAAAATGATAGAAGGTCTTTGAGACCTCCCCACAATACATGTCCTGCTACAGTGATGTTGGATAGTCGAGAAAGGATGCAGATGTAGATCCAAGAATGCCGAACAATGTTCCTTCCCTTGGGAAGAAATGAAACCACCTGAAGATGTAGAATATCTTCCCATGCAAGAAGATGTATGTATGATCTTGAATCATGTTTAAGCTGATCCAAGGATGATGGTGCCCATGCTGATGCATTTGAAGAGTGCTCAGGTGTCCCCATGCTGATGTCGAAGGATGCCATAATCAAATCAGGTGCGTGTACAATAGATGAGAATGATGACGATCCAGAACCATGTGTAGGATGATGTAGAGCATGAATATCTAAAGTGGACAATGTGTATGCAGCTTCATCGAAACTATCATCAAAGAGAACACTGATGTCCTTAAAGTGTGCTTCCATGTCAGCAATGCGAGACTATACAAATAGACAAGAGATGTCAAGTAGAAATGTGTCCCAATAAGAAATACTAGGAAGACTGATTTCCTGTTGTGAAGAAGCACTAGAAGCTTTTGAAGAAGTGACTCTTGAATCTGTTGAAGCAACAGTAGGAGTGATGACTTTATCTATCACTAAAATATTCTATTTCTGTATCATGATTAGGGATGTAAGTTGTGATCAAAGTAGGATCATGTGGGAATGGTGAAACATTTGAGTGTCCATATGTCTCCAAAATTTTGATCCATAATAAATGTGGATAGTCAATATCCATGATGGTATACAAAGAAGCTTCTGGAATATGTAAACTAATTAGTCCACAAATATAATCATGATGATTAAACCACTTAGGCTTCTGAGATTGTTTACCAAGTTCAAGGACAAGTCCATACAAATGGGATATGAGATTATTGAACCTAAGGTGTTTCAGGATGCCTTAACACCAGGACTTATAGTTTCCCCTGTTTAGGTTGATTACAGAAGATTGAGTTTCATAGCCCATGATTAGAAGAAGTTAATTTGAGTAGACAATAGAAATCAACACAATAAGGCAACCCAGATTAGTTAGATCCCTAATTGACCTTTGTGAAGTGGCACTTTATAAGTTGAGTGCATGATTTTGCTTAATTCCCCCCTTAATGTGGCACTTGATAAAGTTAGTGCATAGTGAAAAATGATGACATAATGATATCCCCCTTTGATTATGTGTTCTTCCCCCTGAATTGCGTAATTAATGGAATGAGTACTTATCATCTACCTACAAAAGCATGATTGGGCACTTTATAATTATAGTGTGATATCAATTTTGTTGGATAGAGGATGAGAAAAGAACCACCTTTGCAAAAGGAATGACTCAATTTTGATTCAATTTGTAAAAGTTATGGCCTTTTGAAAATTTTGCATATGTAAAAAAAAAAAACACCTCCAGAAAATAATTTTCCAATGTGTTCGGAGAAAAAATTGCATACAAAGAGTGAAGAGAAAAAAAACTTGTGTGTGAGGGAGAAATTTAAGCCCACTATGGTAGAGTATGACCAAGAGCTTATTTGCCCATGTGACCAAGAGCTTGACTCTTAAAATTTTGCACCCCTCCCCACCCCACCCCCCAGCCCCCCCGTTGGCTTTTTACCTTTGATGATGTCCCCCCCTAAGTTTCTTACATCAACATTTGAATACAAAATACAAATGAATAGTGCCAATACCTATGGCATTAACTTTGACAACCATCACAAATAAAAAAAAAATTCACAAAGCTTTTCCCTCCTATTTGGTCACCATCGGGTGGGGCCCTCAAGGGTGTTTGAATGCCTTTGGGTGCAGTCAATGGTGACCCTTGGGTGTGTTGGGCCCTTGGCTGTCCAAGGTTGAGCCCTTCAAGCACTAGCCGCAGTAATGCAGGTGGTGCGGTGGTGTTGACCACCATGTGTGGTGCTTGGACACCCACGTATTTGTTGATGAGGAGTCCTTTGAGGACTATGGTTTCTCTAGCCTATGTGTCATCTTTGACTTCTTCATTGGCTGTGGAATGAGCTAAGGGTGGTGGTCCTATTGTGGCCCTCATCAGCTTTCGTGGCCTCTGTGTATGATCTCCACCGTCGGCCTTTTGGTCACTGCAAGTGATTTACACTGTCAACCCTTTGGTCACTACAAATGCAGTGTAGATTCAATCTTTTGTGGCCACTCAGGATTATCTCCACTTCAACTTTGGGAGCCTCTCTCAATGCTTTTAAAAAATAGCCTATATGGCAACTCCAGATGTCGTTTATGAGCTTTCAAACAAATTTGGCCAATACAGCTTGTGTGGCGCTTGCAAGCAAGGATCCACACTACCCTATGTGGGTGTTTGAAGACAATACGAGTACATAGAAATGTTAAATAGAAAAGATCTAAAATGAAGAAAAAACACAAAGATGCAAGCCTGATTCGCACAACGAGCCAACAAGATTTGATGCTGACCACAGTGGTCTGATACCATGTGAGAACCAAGATCATGGAAAGATTATCAAACACGAGATTACAAGTGAGAACGAACAATTTGTATTAACAAATAACATGTATAAATAGTAGAGATTGCATACCCAACTCTCTACAAAACAATGATAGGTGGTGATATTCAAAGCAAGAGAATAGTGTAACTACCCTAGGAAATAGAGGCAATGTGTCAAGTCTATTGACACCTATTACAAATGACTCACCAAGTTGAAAATGTCAATTGGCATGTTCTATAAGTCGCCTAACTATGATTGAGTTAGAGTTAACTCATGGAGTTATACACCAACAATTATATTCTAGTAGTGACGAGTAGTCAACAATGAGTACCACAGCAATGCCTTGGCATATCTGTTGGATGGGGCCAAAGGCCAAGGAAATATGCAACCAAAGGTTGAATGGAAATTGGTGGCAGGGGGCTTCTTAGTCCACCTATTGGCCTTGCTGAATTTTTTTTTGGCTATATGACACATGTTCACCATGTAGAATTGTATGCGGAAGTGTCACTTGCACTTTTATGCATGGAAATCTTTCTTCAAAAAAGATTTGTTTTTGCATGTATTTTTTGCTGGTTATTTAAGTTAGTCAAGCTTGAATGCAAAGGCATGAGAATTTTTATTTGTAACAATGAATTTTCTTCTAAGAATAAAATTAAGAGATCTTTGCCCGTGGTTTTTTCCTGGTACATTACCAGGTTTTCCACATAAATCTGTATTGCCTATTTTGTGTAAATTATTGTTATTTCATTGCTTATTTCAATTCTGCACTGCTTATTTTTCAAACAGTAAGAATCCTTATCATAGTGGCAACGGGCAACCTCTTTAAACAATGAAGAGTAATCAGTCATGGCAAAGGTTTGAAGTCCCATATAATATTTTGTTTATTTTTTCAATTGTTAGTGCAAACCTACCTTTCAACCTGCTTGCCTGTCCTATATATAGCTGCAAACAAAACATTCAGATGACCTATGTGCAAGTTGATGGCAATTATGGTTTTAGCTAAAATAGTTGGTAGTATGACCATTGTTGAAACTGGTTTTAAGATTCCGTCAGTGTATCTGCCACAATTTTGTGATTAATGTAAACATGTAAAGGGCCATTTGTCTGTAATATTGTTTAATGGACATCTGGATATGGCGTCCTCTTTACTTTCTATATAAACTCTCCTTTCAATACTATGGGTGGCTCACCTTCTTCTGTTAAAAAAAAAATTTGAACATGTCAAAGGTTTGTGAGATAAAATCAGAGCTGCAATAAGTGCTTGCTTTTGTTGCATAGTAATGTGATTAATGTAAACATGTCAGAGGTTTGTGAGATAAAATCAGAGCTGCAATAAGTTTTTCCTTTTGTTCCATAGTAACCTAACCATTTGAAGTGTGACAAGTTTTTAAAATTGTCAATTAAATTGTGCAAACATACTGTGTTTTTTAAGCATTTGATGACTTGAGAATGCTCTGCTCCTCATAGCTGAGTTGCACCTACAACATCCATGGTGACCACATCATTGATGGTTTGAATGAGATCTACATCTTAGTAGAGAGTTTATGGAAGATTCAAGCACTAGAACCTTTATAAAAATTTCCTAGGAACTCATCAAGAGGATCTTGCACATGTTGCTTGTGTTGACTAATTCGTGTATAGGATTTACTCTCCAGTAGATGGAATTAGCAATACAAGTTTATGACTTGAGAAGGACTAATTTAATTGGGCAATTGATGATGTATTGCAGTCAAATATTTTTAATGTGAGGTTGTTAGGAACAATCCAATGTGCTTTTGATATCATGTTGAACTACAAATGTTATTGTACAGACCATGGTATACCATATTAGACGCCTTTAAATTTAAAGTCTTGATGTGTGTTGTAATCTTTTATTTGTTGACATTGCCGGAAGAAGCTTACATGTAGACTTCTGTTTGATAAAAGTGCACACAATGAGCTTGAAAGAAGCATATTGACAAAATTGAAGCAATAGTTTGGTGGCCATTTTACTTCTAAAATGGAGGGCATGGTATGCTACATCTGCCTAAACAAGAAAATTCCACTGCATGTTTCTTATCAATAAAATTCTTTTTACTGGACGCAGTGTCAAAATCTATGTGCTTTTATGTAGGTTAAAGACTGAACATTAGCAAAGGAGAACTGAGGGCATTTTGAGGATTATCTTAATGAAAATCCTCATGCACATCCTGGAATATGTTAGTGGTTAATTCGAACTCCAGTCTTCTCTCCGTTAATGATAGCAGTTTGGATTGGTTAAACTTCTGCGTGATCTATAGATAACTAACTGAGGAATGCATGTTTGATGTTAAGTTAATTAAATCATTGATTCACAGTTTATCTTTCATGTCAATTAATTTGTGCAATCATGTAATTTGCATCTCTACCAATATTCCTAGTTTTCACTGTTAGGAATAGTTAAGATTGTCTAGAGAATGATAAGATGTTTCTAGAAGTTTTCCATAAAGTTGTTTTAGAAAAGAACATTCCAGGTTATCTAGAAGGGTAGAAACTTCTAGCTATTCTAGAAAAGAACATTCTAGTATTTTAGAGACATCTAGAATGTCAGAAGCTTCTAGGTTTCAAAGCTTCTGTAGCTATATATATGAGATGCTGTACACAGTATTTTGGATGTAATGCAAGTTAGATGAATATATATTTCTGAGTTATTCAACTCTGTTTGCCCTGTGTCTTCTCTGTTTTACTGTTGCTATTCTGTTTTCATTATCTTGGGACTATTTTTTACATGGTATCAGAGCTAGGTTTAGCTAGATTTTTTCTAGATTCAGCTGCAGGGCATATAGATTATTGGAAGTGATATTTGTTTACAGGGCTGCGTTATTGCTGGAGTGATATTTGTTTCTCAACAAATGAAGTGTTGCCAATATTCGATGGAAGTGGTTTTGCAGATTGGAAGATTGCAGTCAAGGATGCTCTGAGAGAAAAGGCTCTATGGAGGATAGTGAATAAAGAAATTGGAGAACCTCAAAGTGAAAAAGAAAATGAGCTATGGAAATGCAAGTTGGAACAAGCTAGAGGTATTATTGGTAAAGCTTTAAGCCCCAATCTCAATAGAAGATTTGTTGATATTGATAATCTAATAGAGTTGTGGGAGAGTTTGGAAAAAGATTGTAAAGATGCAGATATTGCTAGCATGTTTAGTATAGAAGAAAAATTGGTGAATTTAGCTCCTTCTGATTTTGAAAAAATGACTGATTATTTCAATGAAGTTACTTTTTTAAATGCCCAGTTGAAGAAAATAGGTGCTGAATATGCAAAAAAAGATTTTCAGTTGATTGCAATGGTTGAAAGTAAGTTTCCCCAGCCATACAAGGTATTTAAGGAATCAAGGAAAACGTTTCTCCAACTAACTCACAATGCCCCCCAACAAACTTTTGATCAATTTTGTAAGTCTGTACTAGATGAAGAGGTTCAGCTTATTAAAGAAGGGCATATTAAGAAGAATCATGCATATGCAGCCAAGAGTAAATTTTTTAGATATGATGGAAAGAAGAATTGGAAAGGAAATTATAAATTTTGAAATGACGGTTCTAACCATTTTTCTAGAAATGATTTTACAGAAAAGCAAGTTGGAAGGAAATCGTTTATTTGCAGGTATTGTGGAGGTGAAAATCACGTGGAGAAATTTTGTTTGAAGAAGAGGGACAATGAAAGGCAGCAATACAAGCCCAAGCAAGAAAGGTTCAAGGATGGCAAGAAGGATAGGCATAGCTTCGTAGCCATCTCTCTAAAAAGGCAAGAGAAATTAAATAAGGAGGTAATTGCTAGACCTGAAAGTAGTGTTAAGGGGGGATACTTTGCTTCAGATTCTAATAAAGAATGGATTTTAGATTCAGGGGCATCATATCACATGACTGGGGATAGATCTTTGTTTATTGATTTTTATGAAGGGAAGAATTCAGATCAAGAAATTACTATTGGCAATAAAATAAGACTTCCAGTTTTAGGAACAGGCACTGTTAATGTAACGAATGGGTCTTTGAAAAATATTTTACTGGTTGAAGGATTAGGGGTAAATCTTATTTCAGTATGTAAAATTGTTCAAGCTAGATATGAGTTTGTTGTCATCGCTGATCAAGTTATTGTTAGAGATAGAAAAGACCCAAGCAATATAATTTCTATTGGTAGAGTTGATCATAAAGAGAGTCTATTTAAATTTGTGGGGTTTGTTGATGATGAATACACACTCTCTCATGCTTTTATTGCTCAGGATGATTAT
The DNA here is from genome assembly GCA_027924645.1 of Cunninghamia lanceolata. Classification (NCBI taxonomy): domain Eukaryota; kingdom Viridiplantae; phylum Streptophyta; class Pinopsida; order Cupressales; family Cupressaceae; genus Cunninghamia; species Cunninghamia lanceolata. Next base: position 13,098,279 of record BSBN01000112.1, on the reverse strand, counting down.
TTGTCAAAACTTTGGCATGCTAGATTTGGACAAATAAATTATAGAAAATTACAAGATATGGTTAGAATGGATATGGTTAGTGGATTGACAAAAATTTTAGCATTTGAAGGTGTGTGTGAAGGATGTGTGTTAGGAAAATATCATCGAGATCCTTTTGATTCAGGGAAAACATGGAGAGCTAATCATCTGTTGCAGCTCATTCATAGTGATCTATGTGAACCAAGGTATCCTTCACTTTCAGGTGCTAGGTACCTTCTAACTTTTATTGATGATTACAACAGGAGAGTACGGGTTTATTTTCTTGAAAGGAAAAATAAAGTATTCAAAGTTTTTCAAAAGTTTAAGGCATTAGTTTAAAATCAAAGTGGAAAAAGAATTAAGTGTTTAAGGACAGATAATGGGGGTGAATATTGCAATTATGCATTTGAGTCATTTTGTGAAAATTATGGTATTAAGGTGCAAAGAACAATTCCTTATACTCCTCAACAAAATGGGGTGGCTAAATGAATGAATAGAACTCTTTTAGAAATGGCTCGTTGTATGTTGTGTTTTAAAAGTTTGCATAATCAATTTTGGGGTTTGGCTATTTCTTGTGCTGCATATATTGTGAATAGAATTCCCACTAAAGCCCTCCCAAATATCACCCCTGAAGAAGCTTGGAGTGGTAGAAAGCCCCACATTGGGTATTTTAAAGTATTTGGGTGCATTGCTTGGACACACGTTCCTGATGAAAAGAGGAAAAAATTAGAACCAAAGAGTCATAAGTGTTTGTTTGTGGGTTATAGTGAAGAATCAAAGGCTTACAGGTTATATGATTTGACAACAAGAAAGGTCTTTGTTAGTAGAGATGTAAAATTTGATGAGCTTTCACAACTTACAGCCACTTCCTCTCACTCTACAACAGCAAATGTTTCTAATTTTTCAGATATTTCAGAAAGAAATGAAGCCAATATTGATGAGGATGAGGTGAGCAATACTAATGACGATAATACTATTGAAAATGAAACTACTAATGCTTGTACTCAACCATTTTCTGTAGGTAGTGATGATGAAGAAGGTGACATTTTAGCTAGACAAAAGACAAGGAGTGTTGAAGAAATATATAGACACGGCTCAAAGATCCAAGGAAGGAATGTAGTGCTCTCATGGCCAAAGTCTTACAAGTAAATGACCCAATCTCATTTGAGCAAGCTAGAGGAAAGAAAGAATGGGAGAAAGCCATGAAAGAGGAATATGATGCATTGATAGAGAATAACACTTGGGAACTTGTACCCTGCCCCCAAGGTAAGAATGTTATTGGTTGCAAATGGGTTTATAAAACAAAATTTAAATCAGATGGTGCTATAGAAAAATTCAAGGCTAGATTGGTTGCTAAGGGGTTCAATCAAAAAGAGGGTGTTGATTATGAAGAAACATTTGCTCCTATCATTAAAATGAACATAGTTAGAATTATTCTTTCTTTGGCTGCAAGTCTTGGGTTGCATATTCATCAAATGGATGTCAAAAATGCTTTCTTAAATGGAGATTTATATGAAGAAATATATATGGATCAACCACCAGGTTTTGTGGATCAGCAACATCCTAATCTTGTTTGCAGATTAAAGAAGTCACTTTATGGTCTTAAACAAGTGCCACGAGCATGGAATGAGAAGATTGACAAGTATTTTCAGCTTCATGGATTTAAGAGATGTAAGTCAGATCCCAATCTTTATGTGAAGAAAGTTTAAGATGATATTCTTCTTGTTGCACTTTATGTAGATGATTTACCCATTGCTAGACTGAATATTGGGTTAATCAATGATTTAAAGTCAGATCTTAAGAGGACATTTCATATGAGTGATTTGGGTGAACTAAACTATTTTCTTGGCTTAAAAGTTTGTCGATTACATGATGGATTGTTTATCTCACAATCAAAATATGCTTTGGACCTTTTAGAAAAGTTTAACATGCTTGAATGCAAGCCAGCATCTACTCCATTTCAATCCAGAGTCAAGCTTACTAAAGAATGTACTTCCAAGAGTGTAGATGCCACTTTATATAGATAGCTTGTTAGTAGCTTGGTTTATCTAACTCATACTAGACCAGATATTTGTTTTGCAGTCAATCTTGTATCTAAATTTATGCAGGCACCTAAACAAAGTCATTGGCTGGCTGCTAAGAGAATTTTACGATACATCCATGGAACCATATACTTTGGAATCTACTATGGCTATAAGTCTTCAATTTCTTTGGTTGGATTTACTGATTCATATTGGAGTGGTGATATAGATGATCAAAAATCTACTGGTGGTTATGTTTTCAATCTTGGATCAGGTCCTATTACATGGAGTAGCAAGAAACAAACAACTACATCATTATCTTCATGTGAAGCAGAATATAGAGTAGCAAAAGAAGTAGGCAAGGAAGCAGTTTGGATTCAAAATCTTCTATTTGAGATTGGTTTCCTACAAAGTTCAGTCAACACTATGTATTGTGACAATCAAAGTACCATACAGGTTGCCAACAATCCAATTTTTTTATGCTAAAACAAAACATATTGAGATTGATGTTCACTACATTCGGGATCTTGTTCAAGCATCCATTATCAGTCTTCAATTTTGTCTGAGTGAAGAACAAGTAGCTGATATATTCACTAAGAGTATGACTGAAGCCAAATTCTTAAAATTAAGAGGCATGATTGGTATGTTAGAGGTGAACATTAAGGAGGTATAGTAGTATAATGTTCCCCTCTCCTTTGTATTTCCCTCTCCTTTGTATTCTCTTTGTATTATTCTAGTCAATCTTAAGGGGGGATGTTAGGAATAGTTAAGATTGTCTAGAGAATGATAAGATGTTTCTAGAAGTTTTCCATAAAGCTGTTTTAGAAAAGAACATTCCAGGTTATCTAGAAGGGTAGAAACTTCCAACTATTCTAGAAAAGAACATTCTAGGATTTTATAGACATCTAGAATGTCAGAAGCTTCTAGGTTTCAAAGCTTCTGTAGCTATATATATGAGATGTTGTACACAACATTTTGGATGTAATGCAAGTTAGATGAATATATATTTCTGAGTTATTCAACTCTGTTTGCCCTGTGTCTTCTCTGTTTTGCTGTTGCTGTTCTGTTTTCATTATCTTGGGACTATTTTTTACATTCACAGGTTTAGCTAAAATTTCACAGAATTCACTTCAAAGTTCACTGATAAGATGAGGAGAATTAATGTTTGAACTCTAATACAACAAGTGTATACCACTTTCTTTGTTTGTTTTAACAACAAATGATTGTTTGTGGAAATTCACATGGTCAATGGTTTCTACATGATTGCAGATTCCACTACCACCAGTGGATGAGAAAAAAAGTGATCGAGGATGTGGATAAAGATAGACATTATGCAATTGATGCGTCAATTGTAAGAATCATGAAGAGTAGAGAAGTTTGAGCTTATGAGCAGCTTGTTATAGAGTGCCTTGAGCAACTTGGAGGAATGTTCAAGGTGAATTCTTGACTGGATGCTGAATATATTGCTACATTAATGTAGCAGAATGAACTAATTTGCTTATGAATAATGCTGTTAGTTTACTAAATTTAACCATTTTTTTTCTTGCAGCCTAATTTTAAGGCAATAAAAAAGAGAATTGAAGACCTGATCACACAGGAATACCTGGAAAGCAACAAGGATAATCCCAACACTTTCAGATATCTGGCCCGAAACTATTTAAATGGATGTTTAAATATCTTTCATGGGGCAGTCCATTTATTGACTTCCTGCAGGGTTGTAAGTTCTTGAGAATTCATGATTGGAGGATATCCTTGAGAATTCATTATTTTGTACAGTGTTGTATAACCTTCTATTTTCGTAATTAAAAATGTGTCACAACTATCATTTGTATCTATTAGAACCTCTGTTGAAATAATGGATGCTTCAATGCCCACAATTCGCGTAGTTGATTTTCTTCAACTAAGTTGATTGGATATGGGCTAGCAAAGTTTTATATTATGATTACAACTTTTGGGAATGTTTGAATTTGATCTGTAATATGTTGGATTTTATTTAAAAAAATGAAATTGTTTATATTAGTAGTCTATTCACTGTGGCTACTCTTCCAATTGGTTGGGTTATATGTCAACATTTTAGTCTAGTATTTATGAGTTTTTGTGGTAATAAAGTTTGATATTGAGTCCTTTTAGTGTTTGCAACATCATCATGTCTACACACAAGGGAGAGTTGTTATTACGCTTGGACCATTATGGGTTCTAAATCCGAAGAGGTTCTTGTATTTTCAAAAACAAAGTTAATTTTGGGTTATGATGTGTATAAATATTCAGTCTATTATGTTAAAATGGTGAGCATACACAAAAATATTTGACTAAACCATTAATACACAGTAAGATCTCCCTGAAAAATATATTATATTGATGTCTTATGTTCACATTACAAATTAATACATTGGCTTTATAAAGCCATTATTCCCCAATGAACAAACTACTAATGGGAATACCTTCCCACCAACCAACCAACCTAAAAACTAATTACTATCTTAAGTCACTGGGGTGACTTTATTACATGTAAAACTTAATTTTTCAACTACCCCTCTTAAGGTTAACATTACAAAAAAGAAAAATAATAGAAACATTGCATCATCATCAACCCAAACTACTCATGTCTAGGCAAATGTCTTGATTATCCAACTTTACCTATTAATCAAGACATACTCAATTATTCATAGGAAAATCACCAACCAACTGTGAATCGAGATTAACTCAGTTATCCACAATAACTCTCCTCCATTTGTGGATCAAGACTAACTCCATTATCCACAAATACAAATCTGCAAAACTATGGATCGAGACACACTCAACTATCCATAGATACAACTTCCAAGTTTGTGGATTCAGTTATCCACAAACCAACAACAACTCACTAATTTTATGGATTCAACTATCCACAAACCAACAAATCACTGTCATGCCCCCCCTTGCTCCTAAACGGACTAGAGATGAAACCAGGCTTCTCATGCAAGGTATCATCTCTGAGCGAGAAGCTAGCTCGAGATGGCAATGGACCTCCTGCCTCTAGTGCCTCCTACTTCCAATGTGATCATGTTACACTTTAACTAAAAAATTTACCATTCAAACCTCCAAAATCCCTCTCAGGTGTAACATGGATGGCCTCGAGAGCACAAGCAATGTTTGATATATTTCAAAGTGTTTGAATCAGCCAATAATACATCCTTGCAATACTTTAAAAAAAAAATAGAAAAGGGGAGTGAGCACCTGTAAATTAAGAAAGTTAAAAAATTTACAAGAGTCATGGCCAAAGCCTAGTCTAGAGAAAGAAAACATAACAGAGAAACCACTACCGGTCTAAGTCATCACAAAAACTAACAACAAAGTAAACACAAAGCTGAAAGAAAAGTCACCCGATCGAGTACCACTGAAACTACCTCCACATAGGAAGATCAAAAGCAAAACCCCGTGGCAAGACAAAAGACTTCACCCACAGAGGCCACCAAAGCAAACACGAAGAAAATAAAACTAGCCAACCACCCACCCATGCCAGACCACCAAGGACATGACCCGTCACCACCACAGACCGCCAAGAGCACATCCCACCACCCCCGCCTCACGCCGCTGCCGGAGCTGTAGGAAGAACATGCTCAACCAGTTCCACAACTGCAGAAGACTGAATATCTACGTCAAGTTCCTCCAAGGCATACCTAGGTATTCCTGGAGCGAGATCAAGTGCATGAATTCGTAGGAATCGAATGGCCGTAAACACATCCTTAATCCTTTCCATTTTTTTCTTGGTATGTAGGAAACAATGAGATCTCAGTGTAACATCAATATCTCCACTGCTCAGGGATAGGATACTGGCTTGTAAGGCCCTGTATATTGCTTGTTGCGGGGGAGAGGTGCGTAAAGCTGCCAAGTTGAAAAGGTCATCGATAAGAGCATCCCCCTAGTCCATTCGGTAGGTAGACACTGCCGCTTCCCATCTATCCACTGTGTAAATGTTTTTGAAAAACAACCCAGCTGCAAGAGCATGAACGAATTCTCCATCCATAACCAGATCCATTATGTTGGAAAGTAGCTATGACACCACATCTGAGAAATTGAGCATGCGTCCCTCATACCCTCTTATCCATGCATGGCCAACTATGTTTTGAACAACAATCAGGGTGAGGGTGCAATCCTTATCAAGCAAAGTCATCAAATCTAACGACTTTACCTACCCTCTTATCTATGGTTCCCACTCAAGAGCTGTAAAAAACATTCTTTGATTAAGACATGTATCTGACATGTAAGCTGTCCTTGAGGGGTAGAGAGGGCAAAGATGGGATAGGCACTGAGAAAAGAGGGCGAAAGAGGGAGATGTAGAGCTACGTAGGCTTTCTCCAGATAACACAGAACACAATTCCTTTGTCTACCCCAATAGCACCAAATGTAGGAGGTATTATAAACACAATGCCATTATGTCAGAATTAAGAAAGCTAAGGACATCTATGACATCACAAGATCGACGGGCGCAGTTGAAAGGATATGCGGTATGTTGCCATGAGAAACCTTCCATAGAGTTTTTGCAGCGTGTCCAATACTTGGCCACCTTGTCAAATAAAGGCTAGCTGTTATGCCTCCAAAAAAAATTCATTTACTCAGGGTAGTTATAGCTAGTCACCTCCTTTTAATGAGGCATGATCTACGGTGAGATACGCCATCCCCACCTGCCCTCATTAAAACTGAAAGAGCCAAAACTGACTCGATTCACCTTCCCTCATGAACACTTGCGATCCTCTTCTACGAACTTTGTCATAAATTTGAATAAGAAGAAATAACCCTCATTTAATATGACGGACTTCATGTCAGGGGGTAATGCTAGATCAAGCGGACTCAACCTAACTTGAGACCTACCAACCATTCCAACACTTGTGCCAGGAAAAGTAACCATAAATGTGCTGTCTAAATAGCGCATCTTAGCGGGATAGCTTTTTTCGAAGAATTCCATCCTAACAGAATCTGTCCAGCTGACTATCAAGCTGATCTACTACCCGCCACCACTTCCATCTCAGTTGTCAGTAGGCTAGCCAAATAATTTGAATTGATTTGATCACCAAGTGAAAACATCACATATGCACTATCAAGATCAATGGCTATGTTTGCTAACATATCCGCCACCTTATTACCTTCTCTAAATGTGTGAGAAATGAGGAAATTATCTAAGCTACTAAGAAGAGTGTCAGCCTGCTAGAGAATCCTTGCAATACTTTTAACTCAAAATTAAAACATCTCTACTCTTATAAACTTTGCACTTCCAATGTAAATGTGCCTTAGTCATTTTCTTCTCAAATCCTTTCAATTTGGAACAAGTGACTTTACAACTGCTTTCAAACCAATTCAACTAATTGCTCTTTACATCATATTGATTCACTTTTCTCACATTTTTATGCCCAAAACAAGATAAGTACAATTTTAGCAGAATTTCTGCATTAATTAACTCTTACCATGGTTATTTTCTTCCAAAATAAATACCACCAAGTACTCACCTCATCTTCTTGTTGCAAACTATCAAGTTTGACCATGCACCTATTTTTTTTCAACAATCTCTTTGATACACTTAAAAGAAATACATGCCAATATTTATTGTCTACCCAAATCAATAGTGGCAAGCTTTCTCCAAATGGTGGGAAATAGTGGTTGACCTTCTCCGTGCCTTCAAACTTCTATACATTGCAATATTATTCCATGAGGCACTGTCTCATTCTTTCATATGGTCAAAAACTTAACAAGCTTCCACCAAACTTTTGTGTTGTCTTCCAAAATGCCTATCTTATGCACAAAGGAATGTTGCAAGTATAATATAGACCATTCAATGGAAATAGTCCCCCACCAGTAGGTGCTTTCAACATGGACCATGATCAATGTGCTTTGAACTAGTGAGCATTCTACAACAAGAACCTCAAAAAAATTGTCCTTCCACAAACACGGTAGGTAAGAAAATGTACCCTTCTCCATGCACAACAAGTGTACTTAAACTTTCATTTGATGCATTCCAGGAGGTAAATGAACAAACAAATGGGAACAAAGAATGTCTTGCCTCACGTCTCTTTCAATCCTAATTTCTAGGTGATATTGGATCCTTTCCTTGGCATGCAACATTCAAAACTCTCCTCTAATCACAACAACCTGCAATGATCATATGTTAGGCGCTTTATCATAATAGCCTGCAATGACTTTCATATGCTTTCCACCATAGCCACAACTTCACATGGGATAGGATACAATGACTTCACATAGGACAACATACAACAATGTTCTGATACCATTGTTAAAATGGTGAGAATACACAGAAATATTTGACTAAACCATTAATGCACAGTAAGATCTCACTAAAAAATATCTTATATTGATGTCTTCTATTCACATTACAATTCAATATATTGGCTTTATAAATCTATTATTCTCTCGTGAAAAAACTACTTATGGGAATAACTTCCCACCAACCAACCAACTAACCTAAAAACTAATTACTAACTTAAGTCACTAAGCTGACTATATTACATGTAAATCTTAATTTTGCAATATATTAGTCATCATTGTTTGGATGTAAAGTCCAACTATTCATTTCATCTCTCTTGTTTTGTCCCTTCATCTTCCTTAAAGAATATTGCATAAATTTGGGGAAAAACTTTATCTATGCTACCGTGATTAATAAAAGAAAAATACCCCTTTCTCATCGATGTAGCTATTTATTGGTGAACTACACAAATCTGTTGTGTCTTTGTATTTTCTAGTATCTATGTTTATTCGTTGCTAGTGATATATTTTTTGTACATATGGTTGTCACTAATGTAGTTGTGTGGTTGTCATTGATGTCAACACTGATGAGCATTGCACATATGTTACCTGAGTTTGTCATTGATGTAGTTGTGTTGTTGTCTTTGATGTCAAGACTATATTTGGTTACTTATGTTCATGGCTGGTTTCTGATGTTCATGGTTGTCCATATCATCCCTTGATTAATGTCAAGTAAAGTTGTATTGAGCATGCTTGTGGTCAGTAGAGATGATTTCATGATGATATATTAAGATAGGAATTAGAATCATTAATATGAATGATGATATATTAAGATGAGAATTAGAAGCTATGCTAGGGTTGAGAAGATGGAAGTATGTTGTATGATCCTTCCTATTGTTCCTAAGGAAGTATGTGATGCTATAAGAAGGTTCTGGTCTCCAAAAGTTGGTGATGGTTTTTGCTGCAAGAAGCTACCTAGAAGACTGCCTAGTAAAATGGTCCACATTCCTCCACATTTGAAAATATGGTCATGCTATTTAGAAGTTAAGTTTAGTTTTTTGTAAAGATACTAAATCCAAAGTTTTAGATCATTTGGTCCTCTGCGGTGAAAGTTACTTGTGACAGAGTTCTGGTCTGTGTTCTGACAGAATGAGGTGATGATGAAGGATTGTTGGAATGATCTACATTCCTCTGCAGTGATAGATATGGTTGTACGGTCTTAAGGATATGTTTAGAGTAGTGCATGAGTGCATTCATATGAGTATCTAGTGTTTTGGAGGTCCACAAGTTCAGTTTTCAAATGACATAAGTGATATAGATTGTTCCAAATGCCTAATTGTTTTTAGGATATATGTTTGAGTACTTGCTTCAATGGAAGAGTATACAGATCAGTCATATGTGTTTGTGTGGACATTCTACATGTCTCATAATGTTTTAGGTTTGATGCACATGCAAATCTTTCAAGTTTCCAGTACCGCACAAGGTTTTCAAGTCAGCTTATGGAGAGTTGTTGCTGTTGAGGCCGACTAAGGAAAGTTGATGATGTGTGCCACAAAGTTGTTGTTGTGCAGAGTTCAAGAAGTGTTTGGAGATGTTGTGTAGATCTTGCCGGCTCATCTAGAAGAATAAAAAGTAATGTTTAATCATTCATGAGTACCGCCAAGATTTTGAAGACCGATGTGCTACAAGCTTCATGTTTTCTTGCTCAAGGGCTCGACGTCAATGTTTATGCCTAAATATATACACATTGATTTCATGTAACTAGGATGTCATTTAGTTTAACTCATTCCTCATTCTTGGTTATAATCCCCACCCCTCTCCCTAGAGATAACTACCTACCTCTCCCTCTCCTTGGTGTGTGATGTTTCAAGAGCTTATTATTTAAATTAAATATTCTAAATTTTTTTCTTGTATTTATGAGTTTTGTGTGTACCTGGGCTCAACATATAGAAACTAAAGTCGACCCAAATTTATATACTAGAGCAAATGAGGCTGAAGAACACATAGTTGATGTTATCTCGGAGGAGGCCCAAGCGCAAACAATGGATGTTGGAGAGGGGTTAGGATCGCTTCCTTCGACCATGGATGAGCATATGAATATAGCTAAAGAGGTGAAGAGAAATTTTTCTTATAGAAATTTAGATCATTTACTTGAAATGGATATGGAGAATTTGAAAGTTTGTGCTGAACAACCTAGACATACTACTAAGAGGTTAATGAATAAAAATACAAAGGAAATAATTGCTTATTTCAATAATCTTGATACACTTGAGCAAACCCAATTGTTATCAATTGTACTTCTTAGTAATGAGCTAAATGAGCCATTACAATTGTTGGTTGTAGATTCATCATTGAAAAAGGGGAAAGGTTCACACCTAGAAAAAGATATTGTTGAAAATGTTAAAAAAGGTTTGGCTTCCATTGGGAAACAATCTTGATCTGCGGATAAGTCCATTTCAAGAAGAGTGGTGTTGACATCTATTTTAAGTGAAAAAACTTCAAAAAAAAGATAATTGTCTTCAATTTGAACCGAGATTGGTTTCAGTAAAAAGACATTAACATAATATGTGAAAAGGAGAAAAATATTGGATGATAGTACCTTGGAAGGCAATTGGGCAATTATGTGTAGAGCTCCTCGATCTGACAAGATTCAAGATGTTGTTAGGAACTTGATCTCAACGTTTTGGAATGATAATACTCGTGCTTCATCAAATAGTAGAGATGTTATCAAACACACAACTAGGCCCAATAGTCATGATTTACATACAAAACATTGGTTAGACATAACACAACATGAGATGTATGTGATGTTTTGTAATTCAAATCCTCACATAAAGATTGGGTAAACAATGTTTGAAAGGTTAAGGCCATATTATGTGAAGACAAACAAGGTTTTTGAAACTTGTTGTTGTCGTTATCATATTGAATTTGATCTCTACTATCAGGTGTTTCAAAAGATTAGAGAAGGCAATGATGGTTTTGTAAATGCACCTCTTAAATGGGCAAGTCAGTTCATAGCATCTATCTTATGTGATAAATCAGATGATGATAATGCAACTAGTCAAATAAACTGCATAAAAGGTCTTTGTGAAACATGTGGAAATTTGGCTAAAATGCCTTTGAGAAACAAAGATATCGACCCAATGAAGTTGGTAAATTGCATGAGTTACAAGTACATAAAGTTTCAAACAAAAAAGGGGAAAGAATCCACAAGGTTAGATTATGTAGAAGAGGAGATACCTATTGGAATATTTATGAAAAATTTATGTGAATTGATACAACCATACATACATCATGCTTTTTTTGCTAAGTGGCAAGCACAATAGTTTCAAACATTAAGAGATACTTTCCCACCTGGAATAGTTTTATCAGTAGTTGACTTTGCAGAAAAATACTCTTTTGTACATCAAAAAGAGATTCAATCATGCAATATTACTTTTCAGAGAAGATCACTATTACGGTGCATGTGTTTTATCAGCATGGACAATTGGATTTGGATGGTGTTGATAGTACATTTGAAGCATGAGTCATTAAAAAAGAATATCGCTTTTATATTAGTGATGATAAAGAGCATGAGACACATTTTTTAGAACATTGCTTTAAGAAGTTTTTTGAGTATTTGGCAAGTAGGTGTGTAAAAATTGAAAAACCTCTTGTATGTTTAGATGGATGTGAATGACAATTTAAATCATCGAGGCCATTTTATGCACTATGTAGATATCATCAAAATGACAATATACAACATGTTTGGAGTTTCCTTGAGAGTGGGCATGGAAAGGGTGAACATGATGGCGCAGGAGCTTGCATCAAACATGCTCTAAGAAAGCATCAAATGAATAATGTGGGAGATCATATAAAAGATGTGCATGATGTTGTAGAATGGTGTAAGATACACTTTGCATCAAATGAGGTTGGCACATCTTCAGGAACAAACTGATACATTCAACAAAGTGTTTTGGGAGATATCAGATATGTATTGTTTGAAATTTTAATACTTTATATATATTCATATATCGTGCATACATGAGTTTGTTTATCTTAGTTTGAATTTAATTATTTCTATTATTTTTATAATGTACAATATAATAAATTTGTAGGTATGGATAGAAGATCAATGCATGGATGCAAGAGGGTAGAGAAAACAAGATCTTTGCATTGTGTCATGAGTGTAGATAGCCAGACATGGAGGTTGCACACTAGGGATTACTCTTGTTTTTGTTATGAGTGCATGTTAGGAGATTGTGAGAATTATAAGAACCAACAACGTGGATATGTCAGTGAATGGAAAAACATGCCACTAGTTGTTACCAACACATACAACAAAGATGAGGATGAAAGATTCGAAGAAATTCCTTTGATTTCAATTGATTATAACCATATTTTAGGATTGATTAAAAATGTATGTGTACATATATATAATTTATATAAAGTATCTCTAAATTTTAAATTACAAATTTTCCATGTAAATTTGGTGCAAGAGATGTTTTTGCAGTCATAGCAAAGGCTAGAAATATAGAAGACGTTAGTTATTATTTATTGTGTTGCATAGAACAGAGGCAAAACCTAATAAAGTTGGAAAAAGTGATGGAATGTTGTTTCCCACAAGTTTAACTTTATAATATATTTAAATTTTGAATTTGTTATGTACATGTCAAGTACTTTGAGTGATTTAAACATTCAATTTATATTTTTCATACTTTATGTTATGTCTTACCTCAATGAAAATGCTATACATGAACTATGTCTAGGTTACATTTACCTTGAAAATGTTGTCTTACCATGGAATATTGTTTCCCATAGGTTTAGTTGTAGTGCAAGGGACATATCTCAAACAAGTCAAGATTGTTCAACATTATCAACCTTAGAAAAAGATATATTAGTATAGCCACCTAGTAATTGCTACCACCCTATCTCTTCATTCAGTTCCACATGCACATGGATGTCGTAAGTGGAGAATAGATAGTGATGATCATCAAAGAACATTAGATGTGATTGAAGATCGAGCTAAACCACTTGATGTGGTATAAAAAATATGGATGAAGAACTTATAGTTTATTTTGAAGACTTAAATTCACTATCTAGATAGATATGTTCATGTATTAATTGTTTAAAATTTATGAAAGTTAAATTAATAGTTCTTTCGTTGAACAAATTTTAACTTCAACATGTGGTTCTTAACAAATTATGTTGTTGAAGATGAGAAGAGTAGAACGGCTATGATATGAAATAAGCAATGGAGACTAAACTACAATGCAACTATAATAGAGATGGGTGATTGATAATGGAGACATGGTGATGATAATGGATTTGTAATGCAAATGCAATGAAGGTGATTTTGCCAAAGGCACATTGGTATGATTCCTATAGAGTAAGATTACGAATGCTTGAGTTTATATGAAATGGGTATGAAGACCTTTCTTATATAGGCTGAGGGAAGACCAAATCCAAGTGTCAATAGATCCATGACTAGAGAAATTACTTGTAATGTGTACAGTTGACAAATCTTGAGGGAATGTGTTCCAATTAGAAGAGGACAAGTGTCCACGCCTTCTTCATGAGTTATGGGAGATAACAAAATAGATTGAAGAGTTAACTGAAATGAGTGATCAGTTAACTGGGTTGATTGGGGAGTCAACATAATAGATTGACCAGTGAACTCAATTGACTAATTAGTTAACAGATTTGATTGATGAGTTAACTAATTTGACTAGAGGAGAAATAGGACATGTGGGTGAGGCAATATTAGCTAATTAAATATTAAAATATTTGATTAAATGTACAACGTGGTGAGGTAATTAAATATTAAAATATTTAATTACATGTGCAACATGGTGAGGTGGAAAGGTGAAGTGGAAAGGTGATGTGGAATTATGGAATTAGGACTTTGAGATAGAGGAAATTGGGATTAATTCAATAATTTAGAATTATTTAATTGTGTGAGACATTAGAAGAATTAGGGGATTTTAATTAAATTAATTGATTTTATTTAATTATTGGAGGGATGTGAATCATTTAAATAAATTAGAATATTTATTTAATTAATAGAGGAATGAGAATTAAAATAAATATTAAAATATTTATTTAATTTGACTTAGCCATTTTTAGGTGTATACATTTTGTCCCTCTTTGATGCAATGTGTTTTATCATATTGTTTCAAAGAATTAAAAAAAATTTGTGATTGATACATGCCCCAGTTTTCCCCCGGTATAGGTTTATGATGATAGGATGCCACCTTGGTAGATTGGACAGGAAGAATGTGATGACAGGATGATGGATGATCTCGTGCTGAGATAGGCTAAATGATAGGTTAGGGTGAAGAAAATGGAGGACCTAGAATAAATATTATGTGAAAATAATTCCCCAGCATGGACAAGGTCAAGCACCTATCATTAGGGTTCCATGTGTTATATATAGGAGTTTGGGTTCATAGTTCACTCATTTGTACACTTGCCTTTGAGAGAGATCCTAGTGGAGAGTAGATCCATTTGAGCACAAAGCAGTTGGTGAAGATGCAACAGTTTCCTCTTGAGCTTCATTGATTTGAGTGGATCTGATGGTTCAACCGTCCAGTAGATTATGGGCCTCCGATAAGTACTACTTCATTTCTAGGCTAGGGTCATTAAAGCTAGCAATAAATGTAAGCCAAAGATTTAGGTTTTGTATGCACCAAATGGTAGAACTACACATATGATGCGCGATACCATGCATATGACATGATTCTGCGCATATGATGCCAGAATCGATGTATCTACAATTTTTTCACATTTGAAGCTTATTCTTGCACAACTAAAACCTTGCTGCGCATGCAGTTGGGGACACTACACATATAATTTTTTACTGCGTATTTGATATGTTGCTGTGCAAACAAGTTTATGATGCACATCTAAGGAATAATCCTATGCATTCAAAATAAAGTGATGTATATAAGATGCTTCTATGCATATGAGTTTATTCTACGCATCTGATAGGTAGAATTGCGCAAATGATTTTGGTTTATAAAAAACACTTAGAAATTTGATGAAGTTGACTGTACGATTGATGTTGGTCAACTAATAGGTCATCTCTAATATTGATAGAATCTCCGGAGAGATGATAGGATTTCTTTCCTATTGAAATAACTAAGTTTTTTATGTTGGATAGATAGACTTGCAGTTTAGTCTCTTTTGATTGACAAATGCGTGCTTTCTTGTTTGTAGGAGGAGTTAGATGATTTGCTCATGTTGAGAGAGCATTTTCTAGTTACACAGATGTTGAGGCCTTATTTGACAGAGACTAATCTACTTGTTATTGGATCAGATAGATTGTCATTTGTACTCTTCATGCTTGAGATTAGGGCCAATCTTAACATGCTGACTGCTCTGGTTGAGAGATTTCACAGTGAGGACGAGACATTTCACCTTCCCACTAGGGAGATTATAGTGACTCTAGAGGATGTTCATAGGATTCTACACATACCTATTGATGGAGAGATCGTTGAGTATGAGCCGCAGACTGGGGTAGGATTGGATGAGTGCCGACGGGTTTTGAATGACGATGAGATCAAGGGCACTGAGATTAGTTGGTCTGACATGCTGGCATATTATGAGCCACTTCCTTCAGTTGTGGCAGGTTTGATCAGATGTATTATGTGCCCCAACAGATGGTCATGTGGATTTGTAGTTGGATGGGGTCAGGTACTAGAGTGGATTACGATGGAGGGGACCAGATATGCCTTGGGTGTTTGTATCCTTGCTCATCTATATCATGATTTCCACCAGTTTGTGTATGATGGCTCTTCCAGCTTGGCTTGTAGGGTTTCACTATTAAAGATGTGGCATGGACTCATATATTCATCACTCATCCTATTGGAATTGGCAATTGGGGTAGGCATTACCCTTATTCTTACATGTTTCAGGATAGCCTTTCCTAGCCCAAGATGGGAAAGTTAGAGTATTGGAGACATGCCTTTGACAATGTAGATAGAGTCGAGTGGCAATTATACTTGGACTGTGAGGTATGGGACGATGATGCATCAGAGCTTCTATTTTGTTTTTAGATGAGATGGATTATAGGGAGGACACCCTATATTTTGGAGAGACATTATATCACATGTGTATCGGTTGTTTGGCAGAATCCAGGGGATGCCCTAGGGTAATGCCATATTTGCCTGTATGCACAAGGAGAGGATATGATGGGGGCATAGCCCATCTTATGAGACAACTCATGATGAGTTTCTACATATTCCATATTAGCCTTGGCTGATGATGAGGGCAGTGGTAGATGTCGACATGACATAAGACTACTTTGACTAGTTTGTGGCACATCCCTTTCCATGCTACTCCAGCCTAGGAGAGCGATCCCTAATTTTGGATGATCTGGAGGAGGACGACGAGGGGCCATGGAGGTGACCTAGGAGATGCTGAGGATGAGGAGTCAGAGGTGGCTGAGGTGGGGATGACAGCGGTGAAGGAGGAGGAGGAGGAGGTCATGATGGCGGTGGCGATGGTGGTGATGGTCATGATAGTGGACATGATGGCTGTGATGGGGATGGGAGGAGGGTTCACCAACAGATTGATCCTACTCAGCACACTCAACTAGATTTATAGGCACAGGTTCAATCTCTAGTGCAGCCAATGGATAGGGGCTAGATGATGGGCTGATAGCAGGGTTACGAGCCCAGCTGGCTCAGGCATAGTCTATGCTAGGATAGTAGTAGGGATAGATAGGATAGATGTAGGGCTAGATTACATAGTTGTAGAGTGACCTACAAACCACCTAACTGGAGAGAGACACATCTATTCAGAGGTATGGGAGGGCAGAGGCACTCTTAGAGAAAGTTCAACAGACTGCAGGATAGGGTCCCAGTGGATAAGAAGGTTGTAGAGATGGTTAGGGCAGGTCAAGAGATCCTCTACTGGCGGTCCCTTTATGAGTCGATTGTACCACCAGAGCGTAGGGTAGGAAGTTACCACCCCAGTTACCATAAATGATCACAGAGGGCACTTACAGAGAGTGGCATGGTGATGGGACCTATAGGGCTACCTCCCAAACCATCAAGAGGAGGTGAAGCAGGGACTAGGACACTAGGGATAGGGATAGTAGGTGGAGGAGGAGGAGGAGGTATCCTACCGCCACAACTAACACCATCAGGGGGGAACTATTCTTAGCTACTCCGTGACATGTATCATTTTTTAGTACCTTCATTTGGACATGTATACACCACTTCGGTTTGGACACTTTGAGATGTATTGTTATTTTGACATCATTATATACTTGGACATTTTTATTCTTTATGATATTATGATTCAATTGACTATGATTATGATCTACTGTGATCAACATGATGTACATTATGATGTTATGATATGCTATGCTTATAGATGACCTATGTGGTTTATGACTATGATGCATATGTTTACATTTATGCGATGGACATGATGATCTATATGATGACTTTACATTATTATGGTTGTATCTATCTAACATGTTTGTTAGATTCTATGATGCACTTTATTTTTATGTGGCATGATGTTTCTATGAGCTATATGATGGATATGATGACATATATGCATGTTTATGACCCTATATGTTCACATTCTATGATGATCTAATGTAGAAATTGTGATAACTGAGATGTGTACTTATGTCAATAAACCTATAGTTATAACCACAAACTTTTATAGTGTGAAGAAGAAAAGTTCAAGAATAGTAAACTTGTCTTTATTTTGAAGAGAATCATGTGCAAAGCCGTGGGTTTTGTCCATACTATGCTTCCAAATAAACTCAGATCCCATACAGTCATGGCAGCACCATATACAAGAAATAATATAGAAACAAATAAATTAGAGATAAAAAGAAGCCAGAGATCAATATTCATCAGAAAATATAGTCAAACTATGGCCTAAAAGGTCTGACGATGCCTTGAAAATACAGAGCAATGTCCAAATCTAAGACAAAATTGCTTACCCTTTTGTTTTCTGCATAAATCTTTCAGAAAAATCAACTTGAAACAGTAGGTGTAGAGTCAGAAAATTGAGGGTCATTCCAATATAAACT
Source organism: Cunninghamia lanceolata (assembly GCA_027924645.1). Lineage (NCBI taxonomy): Eukaryota > Viridiplantae > Streptophyta > Pinopsida > Cupressales > Cupressaceae > Cunninghamia > Cunninghamia lanceolata. The sequence continues at coordinate 13,079,970 of BSBN01000112.1, read as the reverse complement.
CTAACTCCATGGCGGTGTGCAGAGCTTCATCAAAAGGTTGAAAAGGTGCAAAGTGAGCCTGAGGAATTAGGGCTGTGTGTTTTGTGTTAGGGTTTCCCACAAAGACCTAAATTCAATGGGCATTTTTATCACACTGAGCTATTTTTCATTGCCCAAACTAATGGTGTCATGGTATTGTGGTCCACTTTTCAAATGTCAAACCATCATAACCTAGGATATTATGAGCCTTAGGTCTTTTACATATTCAGCGGGTAAGGCTTTGTGCTTCGAGACCTCGAAAGTTGGTTTGACACATTTAAATAATGTATAAATATTAGTATACCTTAGCATTATTTACAAGACCCCTTGCACATACATGCCTAGGCATTGTACCTCAAAAGGTTCATTAGATCACCATTGAAAGTGGACTAGAATAGATAGATCATATGCCTCTAAGAGATATTTTTGCAGCTCTAATAGAAGATGAGCCACATAGCCTTTATTTTTGCAAAAAACTATAATATGCCTTAGAATATTTTTATGATTTTTTATAGAAAAATCAATTGATATATAATGCATATGGTTGGCAAAATGCCACATATGATATATCTATTTCTACAAAAGTCAAATTGAGATGGGTAGGAGAATAAAACTACAAAATCTTTGTAAAGCATTATTTTAAAGAAATGCTTTATAAATTGCTTTAAATAATTGCTATTTTAAATACAGATAAAGATAGTAAATGGATAAATTCTTTCTTGATTTCCTTTGGGTAAAATTGGGTAGAAGAAGATAAATTTTAGCTTTTATTGAGCCAATAAAACATGTTTTAAAGTAGATTTTGGTGGGACCACCTAAGAGGACACCTTGGCAGCTTTTATTTTTCAGTTTGGTGGTAGTTTGAAGGCTTTAATTTTGTCTTTTGAGGAGCATGAAATTTGATTTCTATATCTAGTTTTAGGAGCTTTTTTGGAGAGATCTCTAGGCAAGGCATTTATAGGAGAAAAAGTTAGTTTTTTCTCAGTCAGTTCATACCATTTTCTTCTCTCTTGAGCATAGGCAGAAAGTTGTATATAGGCGGTTGACTCAGTTTGGTTTTGCATTGTACTCCTTCCAGTTTAATACAACAAATTTTTCTATTCCATCTATTTATCTTTTTGCAATTTTTATTTGATGTCTCATTGTGGCAGTTTCATGTCCTTTATTATGTCTCTTATTGTAAAATTTGCTTTTGGTCCTGGTTGTAATTTGTGTTCAATTTGAACCTTATTACAAATTATTTTGGCATCAAATCTCAGAGGTGGGGTTGTGAAAGTTTAAGTGTGAAGAGTTGTTTGTGAGTGAAGATATTCATTTAGATTAAATCTTAGAGTTAGTTTTGCATTTTAGTTATTCTCTCTCCCTTTTCCCCTACAAGTAAATTAGATTAGAAAATCATAAGGAGAACCATCTCACTCTAGAGATTCACTCTCAACATAGATCACCCACAATTTGAGAGTGTTTCCATGTGTCAACAGATAGCTAAGTCTTCTATAATCTTAGCATAGGGTGCGTATCTGATTGATAACAATGTGATGGAAGTAATGAGAGAACTCTTTGGCAATAGGAGATTGCTCAATGAGATGAATACTACATTCATCACTTTTATTTCTAAGAACTTAGAGGAAACTCCTTTTCTAATTTTAGGCCTATTAACCTATGTAACTCTATATAAAATATTCTTGAAAGTTCTTTCTTCCAAACTCTAGGTTATTCTCTCAAAGATCATCTCTTCCCAACAAAGTGGCTTTGTCCCAAGAAGGCAGATTCTAGACTCCATCATCATGGTTCATGAGAATATTCATTCATTAATGGAGAACAAGAAAGAAGGGTTTTTCCTCAAGTTGGACCTCATGAAGGATTATGACAGAGTGAACTGGAGATTCTTATTAAACATTTTATCTAGATTTAGTTTCAACTAAAAATTCTTAGATCTAGTTTCTCAAATGATTGCCTCACCCAAGTTTTTGATGTTGGTTAATGGTACCCCTTCTGGTTATTTCAATTCTTCCCATGCGATTAGATAGGGAGATCCGATTTCTCCCTTCCTATTCATTATAATGGTTGAGGTGTTGGGCCTCAACATATCCAAAGCGGTCTCTTCAGGAACCCTTCAGGGAGTTAGTCCTTCTTTGACTAGTCATCCTTGCTCTCATTAGCAGTTTGTCAATGATACTATCATCATGGGAGCGGCTTCAGCTATTGAAGCTAGAATTTTCAAACAAATTTTGTCTAGATATGAGAGTATGCTTTTCTTTATGAATACCACCAAATAGAGACAAGTCAAAATTGCTAAAATTCTTAACTGCAAAGTGGAACTTTTCCCTCCACTTACCTTGGCTTACCTCTATATGAAAAATGATTCCAGAAGCCTTTTAGTCAGGGCTGGTAGATCACTTCCATGCTAAATTGGAGCTAGAAGTGGGCTCTTTTAAGTCAAGTGGAAAAGATTCAATTATCAAAAGCTACTCTGTAGGAACATGTCAGTGTATGCTATGAGCCTATTCAAAATGCTAGGGAAATATATGGAGAATATTGAGTAGATACAAAGGAAATTCTTATGGACTAGCATAGAAGAGAAGAATAAAATATCATTGGTGGCTTGGGACCTCGTCTGTAAGCCTAGGATGTAGGGGGTATCAGAATAAGGAAAATTAAAGAGTTCAACAAAGCATTAATGGCTAAGATGGCCTAGAGATTGATAAGAGAAAGGAATGAATGGATCGATATAGTGAACAATAAATACCTCACTGGGTTCCATAACCTACGAAAAGTTTTAGATGTTGATAAGGAGATACCTCTAGATGGCTCCAACATTTGGAAAAACATTGTTGACAAGAGAAGCTTAATTATAGAGGGCATTAAGTTGAAGGTTGGAAACGGAAATTCTATTCAACTCTAGGAGGACCTTTCATATGGGGACACAAAGTTATCTAATCTGGAATGGACTAGACCTGTAAGAGAGATTTACATTAAAATTATGGGTCAGCAGGTGGTGGACTACATGAAGCACGACTAGTGGAAGAATCTCTCCAAGATGAATCATATTCTTAAAGACTTTCAAGTTCTGCTGTCCCAGTTCCACTTGCCATGTTGGCATATGGAGGATGAGTTCATTTGAAATTCTTCCCCCTCAGAGAACTTCTTAGTAGCATCTAGGTTTGAGATGTTGCTTCATGTTCATACCGTCATACCTTTTTGGGCCAACCTTTGGATTCCAAATCTCATTCTGAAAATTAATATCTTTTTCTAGCTTTTGGCTCAAAATAAGATTTTAACCACTGATAACTTGTGGAAATGTTGTTTTTCCATTCCTAATAGGTGTGCTTATGTTTAAATCAATTGGAGTCAGCAGTCCACCTGCTGACCGGATGCGACTTCTTGAGAGAAATATGAAGAATCTCTCTTTGGAATTTGGATTGGGTTTTTTCAAATTCCTTATAGGAATTGGTCGCTCAGTGGTAAGCTCCCTCCTAGAATTGTGAGAACTATTAAGGAAAATTCCTAGAAAATTATGAGAGCTATTAAGGAAAACTTCAGTCAAGGTATGGTGGACAAAAATCAAAATGGGCTAAAGGATCATACTTCAAATTATGACAAGTAGGTGTCTTCTAATTGGTGCTTAATGGCTGATATATTTGTCATGTTTAAGAAGATTAAGAAGGCTAGAGATTAGGTCAAATGGATGACCCCACCTTTGGGGTGGGTCAAGATCAACTTTGATAGGGTGGCCAAAGGGAATTCTGGACCTCCTGGAAGTGGGGGAGTGTTAAGAGATGATAAAGGTAGAGCTTTATTTCAGTTATGATGCTTCCATTGGGCATCTTGTCAAATCACTATGCCAAAATTGTGATGGTGTACCATAGCATCAAGATAGCTTACGAGAAAGGTTATAACAAGGTTTGGATTGAAGGGGACTCACTCCACATCATAAACTGCCTAAAGGAAATCCAAGCCCCAAGTTGGACCATCCAAATTTTGATTAAGGATTATATTCATTTGATAAATTCTTTTCAAAACTCTTTAATTTTTGATATATTTCAAGAAGGTAATGTGTTGGCTGACGTAGTGGCTAATGAGGGAATTATCTCCCATAATATCAAACATTGGGAAAATATTTTTGATATTCCAAGTAAGGTGAAATCCATTGTGACCAATGAAGGAAATTATGACAACATCAGCATCATCTCTGAGAGTTAATCTGATGATAACTCTGCATCAGTTTGCATGCTTTTTGGGTAGGCCAAAGACCCTTCTAGTTAAAATTGGGAAAGAGCCTTTTCTTTTACAGAAGTGGGAGTTTTTAGAAAGAGAACCAAAGCACAACTAAATGGGAGTTGATAGGAATAGAATTGAGCCTTGCTCCTATGATGGGATCCGCAGGCAGCCCCATCTGTGGAAAATCATGCTAGACATGGGGCTTGTCCCCCTTATGGAAAAATTGCACAGGTCAGACCCAATGGCTATGAATGTGTTTGAAAAAGGGTGGTGAGGAAGAAAAGTTAAAGCCTATGGGATTGAGACTGAGATAATATAAGACTTCATAGCTGGTATTACACGCCTATCTATGGATGGGAGGAAATTCTTTAGGGACCATAAAGTGGGAGAGGAAACATTGAAAGCCTTCTTCAAAGGCAACGAGACGAACCTAGTGGTCAAGTTCAACTTAGGAGGATATGAGAGGAAATCCATCAAACCTGTATGGGGTGAAGTGATAGAGGTTATCATGCACTACATTACCCTTGAAGGTAGGTTTACTATCATTTATAATTATCATTTCATACTCCTGAATCACTTTAGACATAAAATGGTAGTTTCTTTTCCTTTTTAACTTTTATCCTTTATGGAAATTCCCATAAAAGAAAACTAGAGAAACCCTAGGTTACCTATTATGCATGAAGTCTTGATTCTTCTCATCATGGAGCACATAGAAACCATGGTACCTAGTGCAGATATAAAGGGAAGTTCTATGAAGAAGGGAAAGAATCCCATTGTGGACTACTCTGTTTCCACAGATGGTGAAACTAAGGAAGATGAAGAGGACCCAAATTGGGTAGAGGAAGAGGTTTCTATGGAGGTTCTTTCCACTCCACATTCCTCTGAGGAAGAGGAGGGAGAAAAATCAAAAAAGAGAAAGAGGACCTGTGAAAAGAGAGCCTTGATCAAATAGAGCACAAAAGAGGAGGACTACTAGTCCATGGGCTTGGCCTTTGTGGATGTTGGAGATGAAGGGTACATAGAGGAGAAGGTGGATAAAAAGAAGAAAGATAAGAAGAAGAAAGGTAAGTAGACCTAGGAGGAAATTTAGGCCCCTGAGGAAAAGAACACTAGTGAAAAAGGAAAAATAGTTTGAAAGTTGAAGCTAAAAATGGGGATGGATGAGAATCCCAAAGATGAACAAGTCAAGGGCATGGTGATGGAAGATCTAGGGATCAGCATTCCTTTTCCTCAAATCCCAAACCCTTGTAGTAAGCTTCCCTAGAACTTTTCTTTCATTCTCTCTTCAACTACAAATAGGGATGAGCTTTTTGAAGCTCTAGGCATGGTGAGGGAAGTGGTTGATAGCCAACACAGGTTAATGAAATGGGTTTTCATAGAGATAAACAAAAATAACATTTGGCACACATGTATTCAACAAAGGATGGGGAGGGGTGTTGAAATTGATGACATGATGGATGAGGAAATTCAAATGTCATGGGAAGCCATCCCAATGGTTAATCAATTAGAAAAGGACTTTGTGTCTCACAACCAAGAAGATGGCACTCACCTGAACAATGTGGAAGGAAAATTGAAATATATTAAGAACAATCTAGAAAGGATGTTGGAGATCAGCAAGTGCACCATACAAAACAAAGTAGAAGGAATAAGAATCCTCATAGAAAAGCTAAAGGAGCTAAAGGAAGAACACATGAATGGGATGGGGGAAGATAAGGACACTGAGGGTAAGCTATAGAAAACTAGGAACAAAGGTAAACAGGGTAGAAGTGATAATCAAGGGGGCCCAAGCCCCAGGACCTAAGCAAGCTTGAAAAGTAATCATTCGAAGAGGAGAAGGATGAAGTTTTGGGCTTTGCCAAACTTCATGAAGAATTTTACAAATAGGAGTTGGCTGCTATTGAAACTCTTAAAAATATTATGGGCTCTAGGAGGATGGGTGTATGGTGGGCTACTATATGTTTGCTAATAGTATCTTTTAGAGCTTTAATATCTAGGCATATTTTGTTTCTTTAGGTGTTTTTGTCTTTTACCTACTATCCTTCCATGTTTTATCTTTGGGGTAGCATCTAGTTATAGGGTTTTGAGGCCCCTTCAAAGCCCACTTTACCCCTCTAATCAAAAACTAAAATTTTAGACATAAGTACAAATAAAATACTATGTAAAACCAAAACACAGTAAAAATATATTTAAAAAAATTGAAGTAAAATAAAATAATTTTCAAGTAAATTAAAATTTATAAAATAAAATAGTTAAAATAAAATAACTCTAACATAAATTAAAATTTATGTGTATGTATTAAATAATATAATTCTAAAGTAAAATAAAATAACTTTTAAGTTATTAAAAATAGTTTTTGAATATAAAGTAACCAATGTAAATAAAATAAAATAATTCTTTAATACTTCTAAGTAAAATAAAATAATTCAAAATAATTCAATATTGATATCTCACATTTTTTTATAGATGTATTTAAGATATTTAAATATTAATATTTTGATATATAAATGACCCTAAGTTAAGAGTTTTTGTTAACACGCTCAGGCCATTACACTTCAGCTATTGTCAATGCCTCTCCACAAAATTAATGCCTAGAATTAATTAATTAGGGCAGTGAAATCTAAGTGTTTATAGTCACTAAGAGCACAACATATTTGCAAAAATAACTAGAGACAACAATCATTGTAATAAAAAACAATGACCATTATGTAAATTATTTTTATTGTTTTAAACTCAAAATACATTTTACCTCATCTTATGAGCTATGATGAAATTTTATCATAAAAATTAAATCAAAAAATCTTACACAACTAATTCACTTACAATAAAGGTATCATGAAATTTGATTCTAAAATTAAATCAAAAAATCTTACACAACTAATTCATTTACAATAAACTATGAAAATCTTATCTTTAATAAAATATTTATTACTTATCTTCCATAAATTATTTATTTACCCTAACTATTTCTTTCTAAAAGTTGTAAAATTCATTTTATTTTCTATTCTAATATCAATCTATAAATCTTGGTACAACACCTTAGTTTTTTAATAATAAGAAAAAATCTTTCTTTCGATAAAAAAAATTAATGATTTTCACCCTTAATGAACCTATTTAAAAAAATAAAAATAAAAATTATTTTCTTTATTATATATAGACTGACAATTGACAAATAAAAATATAGTAACTTTGAAAGGACAAAATAACACCATTGTTATTGTTATAGTCTCCAAACATATTTATTATGATTACATGAACAATGGAATGCGGCATTGGATCGAATAATAATCCTTTCACGTAACTATAGGCTCCAACCTACCAGAGACTTCAATCTCCAAATCAAACTGAGCATCAACCCAACAATGAAGGTCCCACTTCATCTTCTAAGAACCAAACTAGCAAGAGGCTCCAACCTCTATTAACAAGCTCCAACCTATTGGAGGCTTCAACCTCCACAAAAACTAAGCTCCAACCCAGAAAACTAAAATAGAATCCATTTTCAACACAATTAACACATATTGTGCAAACTGAGGATCATCAGTAGTTCATGCCCTTCACACACTTCAAATTCACATAATTATTCACACTTGTTTGCTTTATGTTCATGTGTATTTCACAAATCTAGACAATCACATATGTGTTTGGATTCTTCACTTCAGATGCTCGCATACATAGATACACACACACAAAATGCAAGACAATCATCTTTCATTTATATTGGTTTGTAGAAAATAGTCTACATGTCAACAATACTACATCAAATAACATTCTCCAAGGTCAGCAATTATATTTTGAAGTACAACGTATATAGGGGTGTCCCATCCCAAAATTCCACTTTAAACCTAGGCCCAATTCACACATACTTAGGTAGACCCAAAAATAGGTCTGGACCAAAAACTAAAAAACCCACACATTGCAGCAATGACCCCAATATTTAAATTTTTTATCTTCAATGTTGTTAACCTATTTCACCAAGGCAGCCTCAAACTGTATATTTAAGTCTTCAATTTAAATATACTAATTCTTCTCATCATTATCTCCATGAGCTCTTTTCCAGTGCCTTTATCGATAAAAATAGGTGAACCATGAACCACCTTCAATTAGCCTCTATTAGTAAACATACCTTTCTGTGAACTTTAAACTATTCTCCTTTCTCTATTGGAAAAATCCCATTCTTGCAAACCTTGGACTCTCTTCTCCAAAAGATTACTTTCATGAGCTTGCCTTCACAAGTCTTTGTCAGCTGATCAGTGAATCGATGAACTTCAAAACCTGTGAATTAGCCAACTCTTTCTTTCTTAAGTTCACAAACTTATTATTTTGCTGCCTTATCTTCATGCTTTACTTTGTTGGCAAATTAGTAAATCGGTGAACTAATTAACTTACAAACCAATCAAATTTTCCATTGTTAATTTCTTAAACTTAAAAATTTCCCTCCTTATCTTCACTCTCTCCTTTGTTGGTGAATCAGCAAATGGGCGAAGTTTGAAACTTACAAACCAAACCTTTGTTGAAACTTTAAATTTTCTTCTTCATGCCTTCATCATCCAACTTTATTGTCAGCAAACTTTTTGTCAAAGAAACTTGAGTTCACAAACTAAGCATTTTACCTTGACTAAAGGTAGAAATCATTCATGCCTTAGAATGTTCTTGTCAAATTTTCATTAGGCAACTAGATGTCAAGAAACCAAGTTGTCGATGAACCTCTGAGTTTGTGAACCAAACAATTTGCTGACTAAAGGAAGAAAACATGCCTTAGAAACTTTTATTTTCCTCTTACAACCATTTTCCCTTTGACAACAACTTCTCCTTGACATCAGTAACAATATGCACCTTTGACATCAATGACAACACTTCCAACAATCTCCCCCTTTGTTATTGTTGGCAACACAAACATAAACTTCTTCTTATGTAATGCCCCCATTACTCTATCTCTACCCCTTTGACATCAATGGTAAAGGGTGGTAACTAATGTCTTTCCTTACTACAAATAGAACTGTCAAGATAAGCTCCCCCTAATTGTAAGCTTCTCCTCACCAATCATACCAAGCTTTGATCATCTACACTATCTCCTTTCTACTTGCTCCCCCTGAGAGGTAGTCACTATCAAAACAAGGATGAAGGATATGCCTTGTGATGCTCCGCCTAGACAAATGCTTCATCAATAATATTTTATTGAATTGATGAGAGTGATAACACTCCCATCTTCTGCCTTAAATACTTAAATGTCTCTTTAGGAAGGGGTTTTGTAAAAATATTTGCAATCTAATCCTTTGTATCCACATACCATTTCTCTCAAGAAATGATAGCTAATGGATATATGCTTGGTTCTAGAATGAATCACTAGATTCTTTGATATATTAATGGCAATTGTATTATCACACAAAAGAGGAATGGGCTCATCCTATATCACTTTGATATCCTTTAGTGTCTACTTCATCCACAAAACCTGAGTACAAGTTTTTATGGCTATGTATTCTACTTTTGTCATTGAGAAAGAAATTGAATCTTGCTTCTTTCTTAACCACGAAACTAGTCTATCACCTAGAAAGAAAGATCCACTACTTGTGCTCCTCCTATCATCACTATTGCCAGGCCAATTTGCATTTGTATATGGAGTTTTAGAAAATTCCTTTCCCTTCTCATACCACAATCCATAGTCCAAAGTGCTCATCAAGTATCAAAAAATCCTTTTAACAGCCTTTACTTGAGTTTCTTTTGGATCAACTTGAAACCTAGCCACCATACAAAGTACTTGCATAATATTTGGCCTTGATGTTGTCAAGTATAATAAGCTTCCAATCATGGACCTATAAAGAGTCTAATCAACTTAAGGTGACTCATCATCCTTGCTACGATGACAACCTATTACCATAGGTGTACTTACTGGCTTGTAGTCATCCATACCAAACTTTATCAACATCGCCTTGACATAGTTTGTGAAATGAAGATGTCCTTGTCTAATTGAACAATTTCAAGTCCAAGAACGAATGAAAGTTCACCTATCATAGACATCTCAATCTCCTTTTTCATCTCTTCTTCAAACATCTTGGAGATATCATCATTGCTGCCAAAGATAATATCATCAACATATACAGCTACTATAAACAAGTTCTCACCTTCTACCTTAATGTAGACATTACTATCCACAATACCTTTCATGAAGCCTTTATGGTGTAAGTACTTGTCCAACCTTTCCTACCATGCCCTAGGTGCTTTCCTGAGACCATATAAAGTCTTTCTAATTTTGCATACCAAATTTTGATATTTTGATAACTCAAATCGTTCAGGTTGTTCAATGTAAACTTCTTCTAGATCACCATTCAAGGAAGCATGTTTGACATCCATTTTATACACCTTGAAATCTTTGTGAAACATGAATGCAAGGAACATATTGATCACTTCCAATCTTTCCACTGGAGCAAACGTCTCTTGAAAATAAATGCCTTACGCTTGCGAATAACCCTTACAGACCAACCTTGCTTTGTTTCTAACCACTTCTCCATCTTAATTCAACTTATTTCTAAATACACACTTGGTGCCAATCACATTCTTATCCTTTGGCCTTGGAACAAGTTCCCATGTCTTATTTTTATCAATCTAATATATCTCTTCTTACATTGCTTGAACCAAACTCTCATCCTTGCTAGCTTTAGAAAAATCCTTTGGTTCTATCTTGGACAGCAGTGAGAAGTTTACTCGTTCTCTGATTTTTCTTCTAGTCATAACTTCTTCATTCTTTTTTCCAATGGTATAATTTTCTAAGTGATTCTTCTGAACATACTTTGTAGGTATCTTGGTAGTCTCCTTGGACATTTCTTCTTCTACAACTTCATCTTCTTCTATGTAGGACAAGTCATCTAAACAACAGTCTTCTTAATCATGTGCGGATGGATGTAACTCTTTATCAACCCTAACATTTGCACTCTCAACTATTTTTTTAGTCTCTTATTGTAGCATCTGTAAGCCTTGTTTCTTGTTGAGTAGCTAAGAAAGATTCCTTCATCAGACCTTGAGTCAAATGTACCCAAATTATCTTCATCTCTTCTAATATGGCATTTTCTTCCAAAAATTTTGAAATACTTGACAGATGTAGGTTTTCCTTTCCATAGCTCATGCGGTGTCTTAGTGATGTTCACTCTTAGCTATCCTCTATTGAGAATATAGATAGAAGTATGCATTACTTATTTCCAATATACATCAGGCATCTTGGCTTCTTTCAATATTGTTCTTGCCATCTCTTGGACTATTATGTTCTTCCTTTTGACTACTCCATTTTGCTAAGGAGTTCTTGTAGTAGAGTGTTGTCTCCTTATTCCATGTTCTTCACAATATTCCTCAAATTCATTTGATGTAAACTCACCACCTCTATCTAATCAAGTAAAAACTTGATTCTAGCATTCATTTCATTTTCAACCATATACTTGAAGATTGTAAATCTATGAAAATCCCTTGATTTATCTTTAAAAATGTAACCCATGTCATTCTAGAGTAATCATAAATGAGCAACATGATATATCTTTCACCTTGAAGACTTATTGTTTTGGTAGGACCACATAAGTCTATATGAATTAACTCCAATGGCTCAATAGAATTGTATTTCTTTCTCTTGAAATTGGTCCTTGTTTGTTTCCCAATTTGATATTCCTTACAAAAGGAGCTAGTAGGCTTTGCCAATCTTTGGCATGTCTCTAACTGAAAGTTGAGAGTTGATCTTCTCAAGGTTGTCAATGTTGATGTGCCCCATCCTTTTATGGCATAACCAACTCTCATTTGCCTATCCTAGATGGCAACTCCTTCTTTTGACTTCATTCAGATTATACAAACTATTTTCTATCTTGCTTACTTCTGCCACTAGTTTACCAGTGCTTGCTCTTCTGATTTCACATCCTTGTTCATTGAAAATGAGATTATATCCTTTGTTGTACATCTGACTTACACCAAGAAGATTGTGCTTGAGACCTTCAACACATAGAACATCTTCTATCCTATGCTTTCTGTCAAAACTTACTGTTCCTTTGCCACATATTTTTGTAGAGATGTTATCTCCACACTTAAATGATCCACCATTCCATTTATTAAGACTAATAAACTTGCTCTTATCTCCTGTCATGTGACTTGAGCAACCGTTGTCTATAACCCACAGATTTGCTTGTCCTTATGTATGAAATATAGATTGGACAATCATTGAGTTTCCACCTTCATGATTGTTCTTCTTGATTTTCCATTCCTTCTTCTGATCTATCTTCTAAATTTCAAGAATGTCTATCTTTTCATCTTAGTTGTCAAGATCATTCATTTGAGGTTTTGACTTTGCCAAACTACTTCTACAAAACCTCAAGCTATGTGCCTAAAATTGTTGCAAATATGACATATTATATTGAAATCAAACAAAGGGGCAAAAGAATTTCTACTTACATAATTGCTTCTCCTCATTGTCAATCTGCACTCAATGGCTTTGTGACCATATTGATTGCAACTGAAACAATAACTAGAGAAGGCATAATTGAACTTTTTCATGAATGTCTATCTTCCAAGTGTTGATCTTCTAAATTTTATTCTTTGAGACATGATATGGATGAAATCAACTTATTCAATTTTCTTACTTTTGTCATTGGGATTTATTCATTCTGCATTGTCTTATCTAAGTTAGTCTTCCTTGTAGAAGTGAAAGATTGTGTGACTTGTTCATCATAGATTTATGAATAGAGGTCTTTGAATGTTTATTATATCATCTAGAATTTTAGAGCTCTTTCCATACTTTATATTCTTACTCAACAGAGCATAAAACTTTTCAACTTCCTTTCTTAGCAAAACAATTTATTCTTGAAGTTTTAAACATTCATCCAATTTGTCTTTGAAGTGTTCACCATGTCTGCAATTCTTTTTCCCTCTTCAATTTGAATCTTCAAGCTAACAATCATTTCCTCTAATTCTTTGATCTTGGCCTTTTGTTCTTCATTATCTTTCCTTGCTGATTCCAAATCTTCAAGTGTAGAGATTAGTTCACCTTAAAAATCAACTTCACATTCTTCTTCATCAATAGCAACACTGATTGAGTTGTCCAAGATTTCTATAGCCATGAATAGGGTTTCTTCTCTTTCATCTTCTAATGGACAGTTGTTAGCTTCTTCTACTAAAATACAGTCATCCTTATAGTAAAGTATTTTCTTATTCTATTGAATTTAGATATTTTGAAACCCTTGTTGATGTCTTCATTATTTCTAAGAGGAGATTTAGATGTATAATGCCCAATTTCACCATAGTTGAAACACTTGAAAGGCAGCTTGCCTTTATACTTACCTAAACCATTTTTTAACTTTCTTACAATGTTTGTCTCTTCTTCCTTAGATACACTACTTGGATTAGATACTTCTTCATTCTTTGTTTCTTTGAATGCAACTTCCGTTTTAGATGTATCTTTGCTTGCATTTCTCATCTCATAGGTAGTGACGGTACCAAATATTTTATCCACTATAAATTTATCTAGATTTGTCACTTCTTCAATGTCAGATACTTTTGAAGATTCATACCTTTAAGGGACTAATCTCAATAATTTCTTAATAACCATTGAATCTTCTACCTCTTCACCTTGAGGCCTCTGATTGCATTCACAACATTATCTATTAAGAGTAGATAGTTAGCTATTTTCTCTTCTTTCATTTTCATATTTACAAAATTAACCTTGAAGGTCTTCAATTTTGCTTTCTTTACCTTATCATATCCTTCATAGAGACTTTTAAGTTTACGCATATGCCCTTAGCCGTCTTGCACTATATTACTTTGATAAACTCTATGTTAGTTAGACCACATAGAATAACATTCTTAGCTTTATCATTGTTCTCACAAGCCTTCTTCTCAGTCAGATATGTGAGAGGATTTGTAAGAATGTTATAAACATCAAATACAAATCTCCAAACATCATACCCTAGATAAGTAAGATAGGCTTCCATCCTTTTACTCTAGAAGGTGTAGTTAGTTCCATCAAATAGAAGTACTCTATTAGAATCGGATCCTTCCTGACTAGCCATGTGTTCTTATCCAAGATCTACCTTTAGCTATTAAGTTGTACCAAGGAACATAGCTCTGATACCAATAATTAGAACACACTAATATACTGAGAGGGGGGGTGAACTAGTAAATGCCACCTTTAAATCAATTCTAATGCATTAATCAGATTATGAAAGGAACTATGCAAACATAAACACATTCACACATCCACACAATAGACCATACCACCATATTTTACATGGAAACCCAAGAGTGGAAAAACCATGACGAGAAGAGTTGCTTGGGTCTACTTCCCAAATCCAAGCTCACAAAAAGGAAACAGTGAAATTATAGTACTTTTGTAGGCTCCAACCCACAAGAATTTTGTAGAAAACCAAGATCGTGGAGTAGACAAACAAGCACATGAGATTGCAAGGAATTGACCCAATTGTATTACCAGATGAGGCTAGTATAAATAGGCAATTGTGAGTACCTAAATCTCCAAGAAAAGAGGATACGACTCCTCTACATGGACATGTGGTGAGTAACCTCCCACAAACATAGTGCAAGGTGTCAATCCAAGTTGACACCTCTCAAAAATGACTAACTACTTTCACATATTCAAAGTAATGTATGTGCTACAAACACCTAAGTATGATTAATACAAATGTGTATATGCCTAGGATTAAAGGTATACACCAACACCCCCCTTAAGCATAACTTAGTTGAGTTTATGAAAAAATGGGTCCCAGCTATAATCCTAGTCAAGTACCCATGTACAACGCAAAAGAAAAATGAGTCCCAGCCATGAAGCTTGATAAGGTACTCAAGTACAATGTAAATTCTAAAAAATGGAGAAAGATAGAAAACCCAGTGGGAATAAATTATCCTCTAAAAGAGAGAAGAAAGAAAGGCATAGAAAGCCCCCCCAAAAGATTTCCCCAATAGGAAAGAAAATGATGGAAGGTCTATGAGACCCCCCATAATATATGTCCTACTATAGTGATGATGAATAATCGATAAATGATGCAAATGTATATCCAAGAATGCCGAACAATGTTCCTTCCCTTGGGAAGAAATGAAATAATCTGAAGATGCAGGATATCTTCCCATGCGAGAAGATGTATGTATGATCTTAAATCATGCTAAAGCTGATCCAAGGATGGTGGTGCCCATGTTGATGCCTTCAAAGAGTGTTCAGGTGTCCCCATGTTGATTCTGAAGGATGCCATAATTAAATCAAGTACATCTGTAGTAGGTGAGGATGATGACAATCCAGACCCATGTGTAGGATAATGTAGAGCAGGAATATTTGAAGTGGAAAATGGAGATGCCACTTCATCAAAACTTTCATCAAAGAGAATATTTATGTCCTCAATGTGTGCTTCCATGTTAGCATTGCGAGACTCTACAAATTGACAAGTGATGTCAAGTAGAAATCTATCCCAATCAACAATGTTAGGAACACTGATATCTTGTTGTAAAGAAGTATTGGAATCTTTTTTAAAGAAGCAACTCTAGAATCTAATGAAGTAATAGTAGGAGTGATGACTTCTTCTATGTCACTGGAACATTTTTTCTGTATCATGATTCAAGATGTGAGTTGTATAAAAGCAGGATCATGTGGGAATGGAGAAACATTCAAGTCTCCATATATCTCCCAATTTTTGATCCATAATGCATGTGGACAGTCAATATCCATGTTGGCATATAAAACGATATCTGGTATATGTAAACTGATCAATCCAACAATGTGATCATGATGATTAAAGCACTTAGCCTTATGAGATTGTTTACCAGGTTCATGGACAAAGTCCATATAGATGAGGTATGAGATTATGGATACTGAGATGTTTTATGATGCCTTCACACCAAGACTTATAGTCTCCCTTGTTTAGGTTGATTACAGAAGAGTGAGTTTCATATCCCATGATTAGAACAAGTTAATTCCTCTAGATAATAGAAATCAACACATTAGGCAACCTAGATTAGTTAGATCCCTAATTGAACTTTATATAAAGTGGCACTTTATGAGTTGAGTGTGTGATTTTGCTTAATTTACCCCCTTAAAGTGAACATGTTATAAAGTATTTTCTTGTGATAAATGATCACACAAGACTATCCCCCTTGATTACGTATTTTCCCCACAAATTTGGCTATAATTTTAGTGTGATTTTATGCTACTTGGATTGACGATGAAAAAATATGCACTTTTGGAAAAAGAATCACTAGATTCTAAGTTGATTTGCAAAAGTTATTGAAGTTGCAAGATTTATGCAATTACAAAAAAAAACCTTCTATGAGCAAAAAAAATTCTCAGATTTTAGAAAATTAATTTGCATGCAAAATTTTGTGAGAGAAAAAATAAGAAAGAGTAGGAAAAATAAGCCCCCTTGGGCTGTGCACGACTAGGGGATAAAACCCCATGTGACCAATGGCTTAAGTTTTCAAATGGTGCCCCCTCCCCTACTTACATCACCCCCTAGTTTCTTATGTTAGCATTTTTTGACATTTTGCACCATGAATAGTGCTTCTCTGTGCAAGATGAAACTTGATAGTCGTCGTACCAAGTAGAGGCCTTCAAGGTCATTGGAAGAGGCACTTTGAAGATGCTGTTGTGAGTGTCATATGAAGGGTGTGAGGTTCAGCATGTGAGGGCATAATTAAGGTGCCTAAGTCACCAATTGAAGCCTTCAACACAGCCTTGAGTGGTCATTTTGAGGTATAGGTTACAATGCTAAAGACCAATGTGAGTGTCGTGTGGAGGCACATGTCACGGTACCTAATACTAGGTCATGACTAGCGTAAAGGTGCCAGAGGTAATCATGGCTCACTAAAATGGAATGCCAAGACCTCTGTGGAATCCATGAGACCTTTGTGCTTAGCTTAGATGTCCACGCTAGTTCGCTCGGAGCCAGCTTTTATAAGCCAAAGAAATGATGAGGCCATGGGTCAGCTTTTGTACAGACCCCAGTGCCAAACAGGGGTAGAGCCTCTTTCCATGGATGCTAAGACTTCTATTCATAACAAACAAAAAGAATGCACAGTTAAAAAAAAATAATCCAAAAAATAAATGATGCCTCATATATTTTGCTTCAGCATGAATGGGGGCGATTTGCATAGCAAGCAAAGTTGGCTCGAAGCTATTCCATAAAGCTTTGATACCATGTACAAAACTAAGATCCTAGAGTATACAAACAAACACATGAGATTGCAATGAATCGGCCCAATTGTATCACTAAATGAGGCAAGTATAAATAGGCAATTGTGGGTACCTGAATCTCAATGCAAATAGGATAGGACTCCTCTACATGGAGATGTGGTGAGTAACCTCCCACAAACATAGTGTGAGGTGTCAATGCAAGTCGACACCTCTCAAAAATGACCAGCTAATTTGACACATTCAAAGTAACATGTGCTACAAATGCCTAAGTATGATTAATACAAATATGTATACATCTAGGATTAAAGGTATACACCAACAAATTTCAACCTAAGAAGGACAACAATCCTTTTACATAAATAAAGGCTCCATCCTACCAAAGACTTCAATCTCCAAATTAAACTGAGCATCAACCAAGCAATGAAGCTCCCACTTCGCCTTCTGAGGACCAACCCAGAAAGAGGCTCCAACATCTATTAACAAGCTCCTTAACCTATTGGAGGCTTCAACCGCCACACAAACTCAACTCCAACCCAAGAAACTAAAACTAAATCAATTCTCAACACAATCAACACATACTGTGTGAACACAGGATCATTAGCAGTTCATGCCCTTCACACACTTCAAATTTGCATAATTGTTCAAACTTGTTCACTTTCTGTTCATTTGTATTTCACAAATCTAGACAATCACATATGTATTTAGATTCTTCACTTCAAATTCTCGCATACATAGATACACACACACACACAAAATTCACAACAATCATCTTTCATTCATATCAGTCTATAGAAAATAGTCTTCAGGACAACAATACTACATCAAATAAACATTCTCTAAGGTCAGCAATTATATTTTGAATTCTAATGTATATAGGGGTGGCCCATCCTAAAATTCCTCTTCTGGGCCCAATTCACACATACTTAGGTTGACCCAAAAAATAGGTTTGGACAAAAAACTAAAAAAAGCACACATTATAACAATGGCCCCAATATTTAAATTTTTTATTTTCAATGCTGTTAACCTATTTCACCAAGTCAGCGTCAAACTATATATTTAAATCTTTGATTTAAATATACTAAGTCTTCTCATCGTTGTCTCCATGAGATTTTCTTCAGCACCATTATCGGTAAAATAGGTGAGCCATGACAACCTTCAAACAAACTCTATCAGCAAAAATACCTTTCTGCGCCCTTTAAACTCTTCTCCTTTCTCTATCAGAAAAATCCCACTCTCACAAACCTTGGACTCTTTTTGCCAAAAGACGACTTTCATGAGCTCTCCTTCACAAGTTTTTATTAGCTAGTGAACGATTCAACAAATTTCAAAACCTGTGAACTAACTAATTATTTCTTCCTTAAGTTCATGAAATTAATATTTTACTACCTTATCTTCATGCTTTTCTTTGTTGAAGAGTTAGCAAATTGGTTAACTAAGCAACTTACGAACCAATCAACTTTTCTTTTGTTAACTTCTTAAACTTGAAAATTTCTTGCCTTATCTTCATGCTCTCCTTTGTCAATGAATCGACAAATTGGTGAACTTTGAAACTTACGAACCAAACCTTTTTTGAAACTTTATCTTTTCTTCTTCATGCTTTGATCATCCAACTTTCCTATCAACAAACTTGCTATTGGATAAACTTGAGTTCACAAACCATGCATTTTAGTGGTTGAAAGCAGAAATCATTCATGGCTTAGAGTTTTCTTGTCAACTTTTCATCGGCCAACTAGATGTCAAGTAACCAAGCTGTTGGCAAACCTACAAGTTTGTGAACCAAACAATTTTCTAGCTAAAGGTAGAAAATATGCCTTAGAAACTTTTATTTTCCTCTTACAACCATTTTCCCTTTGACAATAACTTCTCTTTGACATCAATGACAACACTTGCAACATGATAGAATAGAATCTTGTGTGGATTTTAATAGCCACTAGAGGTGGCTTCGGTACCAACTCCATCATAAATCTTTTCCTTCTTGCAATCAAATTCCCTATTACTTCCTTGGCAAGAAGTGAGTCAAACTAAAATCAACTTAAAACAATTATTACTTCTTTCAACTCAAGTGTGGAGAGAAGGATGACAGATTCAATTCAATATTTCACCATGTGATTAGGGAGCTAAAAAATGTAGGAAATGTCCATGTTAATCTCCACAATTGCCAACACATCAGCTTCCTTATTGACCTCACAATAGGCATAGATGATAGAGCATGCAGGGAAACTTTCAAGTAAAGGCAACAAAGATTAAGAATTTTATTTATCTTCTAATTCAGTGAAAAATGTTGTTAGAAATGAAGGTAAACAAGTATCAATGAAAAAATGATTATGACTATAACTATGCAGAACAAAATAGAGATAGTATGAAATCACCACAAATAAATAATGAAACAGAAGATCAAACACATAGCACAATATTTACGTTGAGAAAACCTTTTTGGGAAAACAAATCCACACAAGAAGAGATTCAACAATCTATATTAACTTCAATAAAGTTTACAATACAACACTATCAATCTCCTCTTCTCTCTTTAATCCAACATCACCTATTTTTCTGTCTCAACTCTCTACAACAACACAACTGTAATACAATATCCTCATAGAGGGGTTGTCTTCTAGGGTAAGAAAACATAACATAACCTCTACCGTAAGGATCTATGACCTTTAATGATGAACAATCCACCATCAGATCTATGACCTAATGTTGAACAGTCTAGATGTACTTAAGATATCTATTCTAGATGTTTTTAAGATATCTATGCTAGTAGATAATACATTTAAAATAATTATATGATTAAATATGCATAAATTAATCTTTTCAAAATTTAGAAAAATAAACTACATATTACTTATTTGAAGATTCTATAGGCAATAGTACATATTATTTATTTAAAGATTCTATAGGGAATAAAAAAAATAGTAAGTAGAATTTTATAACATACTGAACATATATTTAAAAAAAATGAAATAAAATAAAATAATTTGAAAGTAAATTAAAATTTATAAATTAAAATAGTTGAAATAAAATAACTCTAAAATAAATTAAACTTTATGTGTATGTAGTAAATAAAATAATTCTAAACTAAAATAAAAAAACTCAAAATAATTCAATATTGATATCTCACATTTTTTTTCTATAGAT
The DNA here is from genome assembly GCA_027924645.1 of Cunninghamia lanceolata. NCBI lineage: Eukaryota > Viridiplantae > Streptophyta > Pinopsida > Cupressales > Cupressaceae > Cunninghamia > Cunninghamia lanceolata. Next base: position 13,059,446 of record BSBN01000112.1, on the reverse strand, counting down.
AGATGTATTTAAGATATTTAAATATTAATATTTTGATGTATAAATGACTGTAAGTTCAGAGTTTTTGTTAACATGCGGGGGCCATTACATTTCACCTATTGCCATTATAGAATGTCTCTCCACTAAATTAATGCCTAGAATTAATTAATTAGGGTGCCCAAATCTAAGTGTTTACAATCACTAAAAGCACAACATATTGCAAAAATCACTAGCATACAACAACAAAAATAACGAGAGACAACCATTGTTGTAATCTATAACAACCACAAACATTGACCATTATGTAAATTGTTTTTATTGTTTCAAACTCAAAATACGTTTTTCATCAAATTTGATCTTAAAAATAAAATAAAAAAATCTTACAACTAATTCATTCATAAACTATTTATTACTTATCTTCCATAAATTATTTATTTACCCTAAAAAGTTGTAAAAGTTATTTTATTTTCTTTTTAAATATCAATCTATAAATCTTGGTATGACACCTTATAAGAAATTTTTTTTCTTACCAATAGCAAAATAATAATAATTATCACCCTTAATGAAACTTTTTTTTTTGTTTAAAATAGAAAAAGGTGTAGTGGCACCCATAGATTAAAGATATTAAAAGTATTACAGATAAAAAGGCCATAGCCAAGTCCCAGGAATCAAATGAAACAACAAACAAAAGAAGCCCTTAACAGAGTTGATAAAGCAAAATTTTAACAAAATAAATGTCCCCCTTATACATGGGGATGCTTTTACCACCGAACAAGAGAAAGAGAAGGAAGAAAACTACCCTGCACCATAGCTGTTAACAGAGATAAAATAGGTAGCACCACCGAGAGACCACCAGAGAAGGGAGAAACTGGACGCAACCAAAAGACATGCATCCTCAATAGGTTGTTCCTATTCTACGAGCTAGAGATGTCATGTTATAACATAGCCCTTATTTAATTAAAGCAATTAAAACTTGTCACCTTACTTTAAGAAATATAAAAATGGAGGATTCACAATCCCCAACTATCCACCCAAACGGTTGAAAAAACACATATAAGTCTCAGATCACTGAATCTTCAAAAGATCTAATTACTCCTCTTCCACAGACTTGTCAGAGGCTGGAGATAAAGAGTTATGCCACAATTAAATAAAAGGACGGATCATGTTAGAGGATCATTGCCGGGCCAAGCCAATTTCAAACCGAGCAAAAAACTGTCACATCTTCCATCTCAATCGACTAGGGATTTGACAAGATGAATGATTGGTATCCCAACTTGTGACCACCATCTTGTTGTCATAGCGGATGTTTGAAATCCGGTCTTTCTTCTTGTGGTCAAGCTATAAATCATCTCAGACATGAAAGCCAATTTGTCTACCATTGAAGGTAAAGTGGGAGTTGAGAAAAATTTAAATAAGCCAGAGGGACAGTAGCGGACTACACCAGAATCAAATCAAATGAATGCCTGACACTTCTTCCATCTCATGTGCAATAAGATTTGATAGATTTAGTTGGTCTTTATCTCTAGGTAGATATAAAATAGATGCATTCTCTTATGCAACGGCTAGGTTAGCTAGCAGGTTCACCACCTTATTGCCTTCCCTTAGTGTGTGAGAAATGAGATAATTATCCAATTTGTTCAGGAGGGTGACGACCTATTGAAGAATGTAATTAAGTTTCCAGTTGTCCAGTCCTCTTCCTTTGATAGCATTGATGACTATCAGAGAGTCGTCCTCAATCCATACACTTTTAATTTCTTTTTTCAGCTACCAATAGTAAACCATGAACTAGTGCCCATGTCTCCGCCTCATTATTGGTTCATCTAGGAAGTCTGGTCAATTTGGCTGCAATGAGAGAGTCATCCTCTTTTCTAATAACACATCCTATGTCTGAAGGACTTGGATTGCCTCGACATGCTCCATCAAAGTTTAGCTTGAAGAAAGGGGGGAGGGTGGAATCCAGCTAAGATGATCTCTTTTTGAAATAGTCTTAACTGCCCCTGAAAGGCCGCCTAGTCCTAACTTAGTCACTAACAGCCAAAATGAAATAGTTGTCGCATCCCATTTGAACCACACTAAATTCCTGGTGTTAGTGTTTTTATGAAAAGAAATTAACTGATCTGAGATTGCCACTTCTAATATGCCGCAGACCTGACTCACAGAATTTGCTTCCTTTCTAAAAATGTAGATGTTCCTTTCCCACCATAAATGCCAAATAACCATCAATGGGCCAATATCCCACAGACAGGCTAAGTGAGAGTTAACAATTGGGCGAGCCAAGTCATAAACATTTGGAGAAAATATTTGGATAAAGGACTAGACCAATTTAGCTTTCTAAAGAGCCGGAGCCAACATTCTCTACTGAAGGGACACAATAGAAGAAGATGATCTATGGACTCTTCCACGCCTCCACATAACACACATGGAAATTTTGGACCTAGCCCCAGCCTTATGATTTGATCACCTGTCAAGATTTTATTGTGAAGTGCATGCCACACAAAGGCTCTTGCTTTAGGAAGCAAAGCATTTCCCCAACATAGGTTTGAAGGCCATTATGTAGAAGCTTTTTGTATAAAAACTTTGTACCCCTCTCTAGCTATATAAATGCCCGATTTAGAACCCATCCAGGCCACTTCATCACCAACATTGGAGACAATTACTAGCTTCTTCCTTAGAATTTGGTTAAGTAACACTTTCTGACTCCTTAGAAAATTACAATCCCAAGTGCTCTTCCATGCTACTGAAACTAAAGTCCCATCCCTAGTCACAAGCTAGTAGTCTTTGACTTTGGTACCCCAGCACGATTGGAGAAAGACTCTAGCATCAATAAGATCCCTCCTAGCAGCCAATGTCAGCCCACCTCCCCAAGAATCAAACCAAAAATCAGCCTTTTCTCCATTGTGAATTATCCAGGTCAAATTGGGTTGAAGTATGTCTCTACTTCTTATGATGAAATTCCAAATTGTTGAACCTTTGCAAGGGTTTTTAATTGTGAAGATTCTCTCATTATCAAAGGAGTCCAGATATTTTGCTTTCATGAGTCTAACCCATATAGCATTAGGTTTCGCGTACATATTCCACACCAGTTTGGTACCCAAGGTTTGATTTTGTATATCTATATTAAGGATTCCAACCCCTCCTTCATCTTTAGGCTTGTACACCTTGTCCCATGCTAAGAGATGGATTTTCTTCTCTTGAAGGATGCCTTGCCATAAGAACTTCCTGCATACCCCATCAATCTTTGAAGTAATGCCTTTTGGGATGTGGAAGACTGACATCATATAAACAGGCATCGCAGATAGGACTGCTTTTATCATTACAATTTGGTCTGCTAGTGACAAACTACGTCCTTTCCAACTAGATAGTTTTGTATTCATATTTTTGAGAACTTTATTCCATAAGTTGTTTTTGTACCTACCATTAAAGAGAGGAAGACCTAGATATCTTTTGGGAAAAGACTGACTAACAAGATTGAGGATGCCATAAATTTCATTCTGAAGCTGAAGAGGCACATTTTGAAAAAAACCATGGACTTGTTAAAATTGACAAATTATCCCGAGATTCGGCAACACAACTTGATTATTTTCATCATGATTCTAGCTTCTTGAGTCAAGGCTTGACCAAAGAGTATTGTGTCATCTACAAAAAGAGCGTGGGTGAAGGGTTCTTGAATCTCGTTGATTTTAATGCCGTTCCATTCCGACCTTCTCTTAGCTTCCTTTATTGCCCATGTGAGAGCTTCTGTCATAAGAATGAAAAGGTAGGGGGATAAAGGGTCCCCTTGCCTCAGCCCTCGCGTGGGTATGAAAGTTTCATATTCCTTTCCATTAATAAGAACTGAGACCTGCAATCCTGAGAAACATGAAAAAATCCATTTTACCACTTCTCTGGAAAACCCTAATTGCCGTAGAATAACAAGAAGGAAGCTCCATTCAACTCTATCATAGGCCTTGGACATATCTAATTTAACCACCATGGCATCCTTTTTGTCTTTGTCGACATAGTGAATTATTTCATGCATTACAATAAAAATAAAAATAAAAATTATCATCTTTACCTAGGACAAAACCACCCTGCTCAAAATAAAAAAAAAATTATCATCTTTAATACATATAGACCAACAATTCACAAATAAAAATAGTAACTTTCAAAAGACAGAATAACTCTATTGTTATTTTTGTTTCAGTTTCCAATCATATGTATTATGATTACGTTATTTATTATTTATTTATCCTAACTAATGTGGCGCCAGATCTTCCATAAATTATTTATTTACCCTAACTAAATTTTAGAGGGGAGGAGAATGGCTTAAATTGTAGTTAAAGGTAACGAAGCTTTGTCTCCTCATTCATTTCGACCATTTTTTTATCATGATGGAATTCAAACCCTGGACCTCCTGAATTACGCTTGGCTCTCTCAAGTTTTGGGAGGGCTGAAAATAGCTGGTTTTTCATTAAATAGATATGGAATAGGATTTCAATTTGTTGTGACAATTGATTTGTTTTGCTAGTGTTTTCGTCAACTATATAAATCTACTATTTTTGGCTTGTGTTTTTGTCAACTGACTAATTCTAGCGATGGTTTTCTATTTGGGTTTCTCTATAGTTTTAATGATGCATTTGTCTTTCTCATTTAGGTTGTGTATGATATTGGTGTTGATGATTGTTTCGAGACAGTCATAACAATTAGTTAAAATTCACATAAAATGAACCAAAACTAACTTGAAAGATATGAAGGAATCAGTTAAGATTCCCTTAATCCCAAGTTTAATATGGTCAAGTCTTGACCTGTTGGGCAAATTCAGTTGGTCGATGTGAAGCTGTAACGTTCAAGGGGCCTTACGTAGTTTAGGGTTTCTTTGATGATTAAATGGGCTCAAACTATGCAAAAGGTCATAAATATTAGCATATTGTTCATTCCTCTCTTGCATAAAAGTTTTACTATGTTTACAATGCTCTAAATGATTTAAATTATAGAAAGCTTTCTTCTCTTTAATATTATGAAAACTGTCTATTTTCAACTTTAGTTATGTATGCTTTTCCAAATATGAGACAAATTTCCTTTAACTTTCTGCATTTTAAGCTAAGTATTTTCAGATGGGTTGGGAAAAGTTAGAGAGATCTAATCTAAACTTCATTCAAATCTACTAAGGATCTAATCGTTCTGTTATGCACTGTATAAGTATTGCAGCAAATTGATCAAATCCACAGACAAAACCTTAAATGTAAGTTCTAAGCATTTACACAAACATACACTTAAGATTGTAAGCTCTAAGAGAAAATGTTTCAAACACAATGAAGAGCCAGAAAACATTCAGAAGATAGATGCAGAATTCCAGATTCAATTGTATTAGAAATAGACAGTCATATAAGATTTACAATGTCTAAATGACTCTTAGCTTCATTGATCAAATTACAAAAAACTTACAAGCTTTACAGATACAGCAAGGAGGTAGGATGTTCCACACACTCCTTGTTGTAGACACAGGCAACCTCCTTCTTCTACTTCTAAACTAAAGGGTCCCTCTACTCTAAAATCCTAAAACTAGTTACAAGTGCTAGTTATCCTCTAAAAATCCCTGTGCCACCTTATTACAGTGTACCAAGGCACAATATATACACTTCCACTATCCTTAATACAGCTCAAAAAACCCTAGTTAAGCACTGGTTTAAACCTCTAGTTATAGCAATAAATGGTGGGAAACAAATCGCTCAAAATATCTCTAAGCATACATCAAATCTGGGCAAAATATGCCCTTCGGGAAACCCTAGCAGCTCAATAATAACTTCCGTTGCCTACTGCAATAATCTCTTCACCTGCATTTTGTCTTCATCAATGAAGACCCTTGACTTGCTCGCCCTTCATCCTTATCTTCTTCTGCTCCTGAGATCGGATCTCCTTTCTGTGATGCCACCATCATTAAGTTTCAACTCCCTCTTCAACTACAAACCTGCAAATAGACACAAAAATGGATTAGACATATATCAAGTTGCTTCATCCATTTATTACCTGGTCAGAAGGTTAGGTGCGCATAACTGCAGCAAATTTTGGTGCCCTTAACCTTCCCTTTTACAGTTGGTCAACCTCTACATATACCCCTTTTATTCATATCCTTTGCTTTGATCTGTACTCCCTGTATGCCTTGATCAGCATAACTCTCCAGATCAAGCAGGCTCAAAAATTTCCCGCCGATCTCACCATTCTGGCCTACGTCTTCCCTATCGGTGTGCATTTCCTCTTTATCAGCATGAACCTCCTCCATTGGAGCAAGTCCAAAATTTCCTATCGATCTTACTCTTATGTCGATATTGGGCCCTGAAATAGTGAAAATCACGTCCAAAATGCATATACAATGTTGAACTGGTCGGGTCAACCATTGTTGACCAAAATATGAAATTGGGCTCCAAAATCAACCTCAAAATTCCTATCACTTTGTTTTCCCGCCCATTTCCTTGTTTAAATCCTTGTATATCGCGATATACAAGTCAGACGTGACACCTTCGTTAAATCGGATTTCAATCTTCCTTTAGTTACGTGACTTGCATGTATGCAATTCATATAGGTTTGTATATCGCAACATACAAACGCCAAAATATACAAGCATCTAACTCTAATTTATAACTTTTCAAATCTGCCAAATGTATACTTTGATGTATGTTTACTTTGTATACCTCGCAGTCATCGAACATACAAACCCCAAATATACATAGATCTAATGCAAATTCACCCTCCTTTTAAGTCTGCGGCTTGCATAATGTCTTTGTATATCCTAAATATGCAAGGATTTAACTATGTCCAATAATTTTTTGGGTCCGCCGCATGTACATAACCCTTGTATCTTCCAATATACATTTGGGTTTGATACAAGCATTAAATTAGTTTTGATTTTCTCTTTGATTCTGCTTTGTATAAGCGCAATGTATATCGGCTTGTATATAAGAATATACAAGTGAAAAATATACATTGAATTAACTCTACTTCATGAAATTTTAGGCTCCGGGCAATGTATCTCCACTTTTTATGTTTCAAAATGTATGTACATCGAAACATACATACAAGTCGAAACATACAAAGACTTAATTCAAATTTATAAATGCTTCGGGTCGGCCCGATGTACAAAACACTTGTATCTCGCCAATATGCAAGCCAAAAACATACAAGGACCTAAGCTGTTTTAATAGACTTTTTAGGTCTAGTACTTGTACATTACGAGCCTTGTATCTTTTAACTTGTATGTTTCGCCTGTATGTAAAAACATACAAGCGCCAAATATACAACCATTTAACTCTTCTTCACGATGCTTTCAGGTTTGCCTTGTATATATACATAACATATTAGGAAATGCATATAAAAAGAACATAGAAACAACTTTGTATGTAAACCTGATATACAAGACCCATTTCGCGACTTTGTATGTGAGCGACATTCAAGAGACTTTGTATATGCATGACGTGATATACAAACTATTTTGTATGTGCAAAATACAACGGCCTAACATACAAAATCAAATACATATGCAACCTGATTGCAAAAGGCAAATGCAACTAACTACAAAAACAAAACCTTTTGCATATACAAACGACCCTGTATATGCAAAGTGATATACAAACATGAATGTACATTTTACCAAAATGATCATAACTTGCAAAATATGGCAAATTTTTAGATGGTTCAAGAAGCAACCCTAGTTCAGTTTTCACAATGAATCCAACCATATCATGCCCTAGTACTGAAAATGTAATTTTTTTCTCTATTTCTATCAAAGTTTGCAATTTTCACTCTCCTTTTCCCTTTACCACCAAACAAAACAACACACACAAAAGCAAAAGCAACAACCACAGCAAGGGTCCCCATTTTGCTAAGGAGTAAAATGGGGTGTGTTGTGAACATCACAACAACTAGCAAGCAAACAAAACAATTAAATTCAAAGTTTTCAAGAAGACTAAATGAAATAAATCCATAATTTCCAACTATCTTTCCTACAAATTATTATTCAATTTGAGACCTAAGGTATTCAATAAGGGTGTATGAATTTTTATTTTCAATTTAAGTGTGTGCAAGTGATTAATTATCCTCATCTTGAAGATTGGTTGAACAAACCAGTGATTGACATTAGCCTACATAGTTGGGGATGTTCCCTCATAGCCGACCGGATACAGCCTTGCTGTCAGCGAGCGTCTATAGCCCCAGCAAGGTTATCGTTACAATTCTCTTAAGTACATCCCTAGTAGAGTTACTTAGATGGCTTAATCTAGATTTTTAGTATAATCTGCTTTATTTATTTATTTCATATTTCATATTTTATTGATTTTGATGTAAATTTCACAAGATATAGCAATTTATAGCTTTATGATGCAAGGAGTGAGCACTTGCTGAAATTAAGCTGAGAATTGTAATGGTAGCAAGGGTGACCTCAGATTTTTCACTTAATATCTACACTGGTAGGTTCAACAAACCCAAGGATTTTAGGTGTGTCATCGTGAGAAACCTTGAATTCTCAATCACTTTTATTGAATGCTAAATTTTAGAAGCTAAACAACTCTCTACATTCATGACAGTCACAAAAAGTTATGCATAAATTGCAAATGATTAACTTGAATATTCTGAATTTTATACTATTTTCAATAGTTTTTAGTTAGCTCCTTAATACTCTAAAGTAAAACAAAGATCCCTGCTGAGGAGACAACAACAAACCAAACAACAAACTATACAAGGAAAACAAAAACAAAGCAAAAGAAGACTGTACAAGCAGCAAAAATAGAAAAACAAAACAATAAAATAGAAAGAAACCAAAACAAAAAAATTGAACAAACAACCAACCTACAATAACAAACAACGAAAAGAAAACAACAAAAAAAAGAAAACTGTACACTACTTACACTATATTACAAAAAGGATCGCCCTTTACCTCAAGCCTGGAAGTAGCGTTTCAAATGTTGGCCATTAACTGGTAATGGCACATCTTCCCCTGTCAAGGTCTTAAGTCTAAATGTGTTGTCTCCTATTATTTCTGAGACTTGCAATGGGCCTAACCATAGTTTATCAAATTTTTCATGGCTTCCTTTCTTTTCATGTGCTTTGTCCCAGCATAGCACTAAGTCTGATATCCTAAATATCTTGACTCTTGCCCTCTTATCAAACCACCTCTTTACTACTGCTTGGTGTTTGGCAAATTTTTCGATCGCTCGACCTCTTTTCTCATCTAGTTGTATTATTTGTACTATTCTGGCTTCTCTATGGTTATCAAAGCCTAAATACTCATTGGCAAACTTCTAGATTGGTATTCTCAGATTTACTGGAAGTATGGGATCAGTCCCATAGACTAAATGATAAGGTGTACTGCCTAAAGTAGTTTTGAACTTGGTCCTATCTACCCACAGCGCATATTTTAACAAGGTATTCCACTCTCTAGGACTCTTTGCAATTAGCTTCTTGATTATATCTACTAAAATTTTGTTTGTAGACTCAGCTAATCCATTACCTTGAGGGTAATAATTTGAAAAAAATTTAAAACAATCCCATATTCAAATGCCCATTTGGAAAACTTTAAAGAAGAAAAGGTAGGGCTGTTATCACATACTAACAAATAGGGAGTTCCAAAACTGGTGATGATGTTTTCTTCAAGAAACTTGATAACTACCTCAGTTGTGGAAAATTTGCAATATGTGGCCTCAGTCCACCTCGTACAGTAGTCTGTCACCGTCAGTATGAACTTGTGTCCTGTAGAAGATGGAGGATTGATGACTCCAATGAAATCCAGGCCCCACTATGCAAATGGTCTTGATTTAGTCATAGGTTGTAGTGGATTGGCTTGATTTCTTCCCTTATCTGCTGCAATCTGATAGGTGTGGCAACTCTTGATGTGACTCTCTGTATCTTTGAATATCATGGGTCAGTAATAGCCTGCCCTCAATATTTTGTGTGTTGTAGCTAGATGGGAACCATGTCCAGTTCCGTACTTGTCATGCAGTTCTGTTAATACTTTATCCACCTTAGCTCTGTTTAGACATCTCAAATAAATTCCCTCATGGTTCTTCCTGAATAGAAGACCTCCTTGCACCATATTTTTGTGCTTTAATCTTCGAAGCTCTCCTCTGAGAAGATTTCATCCTATTTGGGTACCTTCCAGATATTAGAAAAGTGTTTAAGTCACTATACCAGTCTGGTACGCCCTGGGAATTTAGTACATACTGCTGTTTTATCAAATTTGGGTCTATGTTTGCTATTGTTTGCACCAACACCTGCCCTCTGACCTGCTTCATGGGAATGATTTCCATGTCAAACTCTTGCAGCGTGGTGATCCATTTGGCTCTCTTTTCTCTAGGTTCATTCTGCATCAGCAGCATCTTCACTGCTGCATCTGGCACTATGGCTTTGATCTGGCTGCGTAAAATATAATGCCTAAACTTCTTCATGGCTTTCATTAATGTGAATGCTTGTCTCTTGGTGTCCAGATATCTCAGTTGTGTGTCATTCAGCGGCGCGCTCATAAATGCAATGGGCCTTTCTTCATCATCTACACCCTTCTGAGTTAGGGTAGCTACGACTGAATGGGAGGATGCAAAGGAATATATGTAAAATGTCTTTGTGCAGTTTGGACTCGCCAATACAGGGGCATCGGAAATGGATCGCTTAATATCCTTGAATGCAGCCCTAGCCACAGGCGTCCACCCCATCTATGCATCCTTCTTTAACATGGCATTTAACAGCTGCACAATTTCTGCAAAACCCATGATAAACTTCTGAACAAAGTTAATTTTACCAAAAAATGATTTCAACTCTTTCCTACTGTTTCGTATTTGCAAATTTTTTATTAATTCTATTCTATCTGGGTCAATCGATATCCCATCTTCAGAAATGACATGTCCTAGTAATTTACCTTCAGTTATCCCAAATGAACATTTCTTAGGGTTGAGAGAAATTCCATACCTCTCACATCACTTAAGTATTTTTTTGAGATCTTCAGCTTGAGTGGATGCATCCTTGGAATACACAGTTAGATCGTCCATATACACCACAATGCACTTACCTGATAATCCACGGAACGCAATGTCCATGGCTCTTTGAAAAGTGGCACCTGCATTGATCAAACCAAAAGGCATTCTCCTATATGCATAATTACCCCATTTACAAGTGAAGGTGGTTTTTAATCTGTCATCTCTATCTATTAAAACCTAGTTATAGCCCGAGAAACCATCTAAAAAAGACATCATCTTTGCCTCGTTGATTGCTTGCAGCACTTCGTCTATTGGAGGCAGAGGATAATTATATTTTTCGGATGCTTTATTCAAATTTCTAAAATATACGCATAACCTGATCTCTCCATTTTTCTTCCTTACTGATACTAAGTTAGCTACCTAGACTGAATGTCTGACTAGGAAAATTATTCCAGCAAACAGTAATTTTTTAACTTCCTCGAAGATTAAAGGCTCCAAAATGGCATTCACAGGCCTTTGTTTCGGCTTGAATGGTTTAACCTCTGGTCTCAAAGGTATTACATGAGTTATGATGGGCATATCATATGTTTTCAAATCTTCATACATCCATGCTATTACGTGCTTATAATCTTTCAGGGTATCTATAATTTCTTTTCTAATTTTCTCAGAGAAAGCCTTCTCGATCGGCACATTTTGTGGATTTTACTCTATCTCTAAATTGTGTAAATCACACTTACCCCCTCCTATTTTAGGCAAGTCTTTCTATCTTATTACTCCACCAAAGTCAAAAATATGTTCTAATTCAATTACCCCTTTGGGTAAAAAGTTGCTCTTTAAGTTGATTATATCTTCTTTGTCCCATGTTATCTCAGGCCTTTCTTGCTCATTAATGATTTGAGCCTCAAATACCTCATTACAAGTCAGAAAATCAATAATTTGCTGATCCCCTCCAAATACCTGAAAGTGTGTAACATTGTCTGGGATACTAGGAACATTAATTAATTCAACAACAAATCATCTTAGACCTAACAGTGTCAAGGGTTCTAATGTGCTAGCAGCAATTGCTAGTGCATCTGGCCTATGGTTTAGCTCTCTAGGGATGTGCTCTATGTTGAAAGAATCAAATGAATCTATTAAACCCCATACTCTATGTTTGTAACAAATCATTTTCTTGTAATTGCAAGCATACAGTTTCTTTACTTGTCTGACTACTAGTTCAGAGTCTGAAAATACCTTGATCATTTTCACTTTCTTCTTGATGGCCATAACAAGTCCCAAAATTAAGGCTTCATATTCAACAATATTGTTAGTATAGGAAAACTATAGTCTATATGCTGCTAGATATGATTTACCCTGAGGAACTATGAGTTCAATACCTACACCCACGTCCTATTTTGATTTGGACCCGTCACATTTTAGTGTCCACATGCCATCCTTACTTTTCTGACCTTTTACCTTGGCATGCTTTGTCTCTTCTATCACTTATGAGGTGCTGGTATGTTTGTTCATGGGTATTTCTGTTTGGTCAACTTGCATATGTGTATTTTTATCTTGCAAATCAGAAAGACAACTACCCTTGTCCTTTATTCTCTCTTCTAAGTTTGAAATTAGAGCATCTACATTACTCTGAAAGTGCCTCTGTGGTTAATCAGGATTCACATTTTCCTCTTGCAATTCTACCCTCTTTGTGTATTTTTTGTATTCATATTCAATGATGTCTTTGCACATTCCACAACTCTCCTTAGAATGTGGCCTATCATGGACCCTACATCTGTTCTTATACAATTTACGTTGGACTGGCAAATTTTGTTTAATGCATTCTTCCACCTCTTGTCTAATGGCATGGCCAAATTTGTCCATTGCACTGTTTTCTTCATCCGAAGAATTTCCATTAGACTGAATGAATAATGCTGTCTCCTTGCTTACACGTTTTTCCCTAATGTTTAACATCATGATCTCTTCAATTTATACCCCATTGTTAGTAATCCTATAAACACCAGGTTCAACAACAGCATACAATATTTCACTTGTTCGATTATACTCTGTTATCATGTGTTTCATCCTGGGTTCTGCCTCTATTCTAATCTGGTTTGGGACACCTCTCCAAGGTAGCCACATATGTGAAAAATTAGTGGCCATATATCTGTTTAATGTCTTGGACCAATCCCTACTCAGCAACATTCCATAATTCACGGGTATATCTACTAGTTGAATGTCAATGAATTGGCTTACCCTAGGGTCTGAAGCTAATTGCATTTGAATGTTCATGAGTTCTCCTATCACACTAATCTCAGTTTTATCTAACTGTGTGACAACCTTGGCAGAATTGGTGGGAGTCATCCCAAGAGTTTTACATATCCCTAAGGGCATTACGTTAGCTGAGGCACCAGAGTCTACCATGCAATTGTGTATGTTCTTTCCACACAATCTAACAGTTAACAAGAAAGGAGGAGCATCCTTCTTATCAGCATACATTACTACATTTGTATTGGAAGGGTGTTTAACTTTCTTACTTTTCTCTTTAGGCGGTGAATCTCTATTATGACCAACTATATCAGCAGCAACCTCATCCATCATGGATGCATCTAGAGATTTTATAAAAGCATTTCTGATCCCTGGAGTTTTCAACAATTCATTCAGAGGTATACTGACCTTTATTTTCTTTATTTCCTCTGACAAGTAACTCATTAATCTTGTTGTTTCTACTATTTTAGTCTTACTTGTTTCGGCCTTTTGTACTATTGTTCCACTATTTGTATGATTATTAGCTTTAAGTATAGTGGGATTGTTGCTAGCATTTTGATCTAGGGGTGTATTGAAGTTGTTAGGAGGAATGGAAGTGGTGAAAGGTCCTCCTGGCCTAGTATTGTTCCTTAAATTGTAGGTGTGGTTTTTATTTGTCTATTGAAAAGCCTGCACCTCTTCTATTTCAGTCAATACTTCATTTTTTGTTTCAAAAGGAAACTGAAAAGCATTTAACACAAAGGCTGATTTAGGATAAAGATTTTCACAAAAGTATGGTTCATCCTCTAACAATTCATCTTCTTTCTCTTCTATAGTTGAAAAGGTAAAGGTTTCTAAAACTAAAGTTGTATCATACCCAGAGGGTACTACCTCATTACCTTTGGGAATGAGAAATTTAGAAGTAGGAGGCTGCACATCTATATTAAATACGCTGGCTGCTAGATGGAACTGTGGACAATCAAGCTCAGCATGGGCATTGGTATTGTGAAATCTGCACCAATTTTTTAATGATGTATTGGCCATTTGGATGCCAGCCGCTTGTTTTGCATCATGATTATCTATATTCTCAAAAGGAGAAGCTAGGGTACTGTTATTTGGTCTGGTGTTCCATGTTTTGGGTGGCCTATGCTGGTTCTAATTTCTATTAGTGTTACCCTAGGCCCTATTGTCTATCACTGGCCCTTTATTTTGCATTAGTTGCCCTTGGTTATGACCTTGATGTTGATTATAGTTTTGGCTCTGATTTGAACATTGGCCTTGGCTATTATTTTGGTTATGGCTCTGATTATAGTTCTGATTGTAATGCTGATTTTGATTTGAATTATAGTTCTGATTTTGGTGTTGGTTATAATTCTGATTTTGATTATATCTATGGTTACCTCTTCCATAGAGGTTCTCATTTCTTAGTTGTGTCACTTTGGTGGTTAATCTTTTCAGATGTGCAGTGATCTCTTTGATTTCTTCCCTTTCCTCTTGTGCCTTTGCCACAGTTGTATCTCTAGGAGGTCAGAAGAAAGGCTGACCATTTTTTTGACTATTATTAGCAGTGTTAACTGTGTAAGGAGTTATGGCTTGGATTGGGGTAGGACTATACATAGGTGTGTAAGACAGAACCGGATTTAATAATGGAGTGTGATGTATAGGAGCTCCATTCCAAGGTTGTGCCTAATTCTGCATCCCAAAATTTCCTCCATTAACAAATGGGCTACAAGTTGTATGCCTCATCTCTTGATTTACTGAGGCTGCCTCTTTATAGGCTTTGGATATTGAATCTATGTCAGGTTTTCTTTTGACAAACATGGCAGTTAAAGGATCCAAGGCAGCATTTACATGGCTAACAAGGTATCATCATCTACGATGTAAGGGGCTACTAACCTAGAGTATGCCTTTTGAAATCTGTCATTGAAAGTATCAATTAGCTCTCCCTCACCTCATTTTATGGTAGCTAATTTATGATACAAGATGCAAGGATTGATGGGTCCTCTAAATCTAGACAGAAATGCTTCTTCCATTAGTGACAAAGAAGAAATATAACCATTGGGTAAGTTTACATACCAGTTAGAGGCTTGTTCATTGAAAGTGTAGGGAAACAGTCTACATACCACGTCCTCATGCTCTAACCTGGCCCTAAAGCATGCCTCCTTGAATATTCTAATGTGGTCTTCTGGATCTTGGTGCAACTGGTATTTGGAACATATCTTTTCTAGATTTTTGGGCATCTCATTATAATCATTGAAGTGTATAGTAGACTGGACATTGAAATAAGCCATTGCAGGTATCTGCACTTGACTTGGACCTGTGGGAATACCTAGATTTCCTAGGGGATTAGGATCTTTAGGAGGACTAGGACCTCTAGGAGTACCTGAACCAAGATTTAAAGATCTGAATGAAGAAATGTCAGGACTCACAATGTTATGGATATTATAAGGTGATCCAGGGGGTGTGTTAGAAGAGCCTGCTAGATGTGTTATTTTAGGGTTCCAAATCAGAGGACTCTTCTTTAGTCTTATATCAGGTAATTGCACAAATATATCCCCTAAACTGGATCTAGATATGGTCACTCTATTACTATTATTAGCCAGTTTTTCTTGAAACAAACCCTAACTCAAGTCGGGCCCTCCTTCTAGCACCAGAGAAACTATTGATGATTGTTTTTAGACAGTCATAACAATTAGTTAAAACTCACATAAAATGAACCAAAACTGACTTGAAAGATATGAAGGAATCGGTTAAGATTCACTTAATCCCAAGTTTAATATGGTCAGGTCTTGACCTGTTGGGCAAATTCAGTTGGTCGATGTGAAGCTGTAATGTTCAAGGGGCCTTACGTAGTTTAGGGTTTCTTTGATGGTTAACTAGGCTCAAACTATGCAAAAGGTCATAAATATTAGCATATTGTTCATTCCTCTCTTGCATAAAAGTGTTACTGTGTTTACAAAGCTCTAAATGATTTAAATTATAGCAAGCTTTCTTCTCTTTAATATTATGAAAACTGTCTATTTTCAACTTTAGTTATGTATGCTTTTCCAAATATGAGACAAATTTCATTTAAATTTCTGTGTTTTAAGCTAAGTATTTTTAGATGGGTTGGGAAAAGTTAGAAAGATCTAATCTAAACTTCATTCAAATCTACTAAGGATCTAATCATTCTATTATGCACTGTATAAGTATTGTAGTAAATTAATTAAATCCACAGACAAAACCTTAAATGTAAGTTCTGAGCATTTTCACAAACATACACTTAAGATTGCAAGCTCTAAGAGAAAATGTTTCAAACACAATGAAGAGCCAGAAAACACTCAAAAGATAGATGCAGAATTCCAGATTCAATTGTATTAGAAACAAACAATCATATAAGATTTATAATGTCTGAATGACTCTTAGCTTCATTGATCAAATTATAGAAAACTTACAAGCTTTACAGATACAGCAAGGAAGCAGGATGTTCCACACGCTCCTTGTTGCAAACATAGGCGACCTCCTTCTTCTACTTCTAAACTAAAGGGTCCCTCTACTCTAAAATGCTAAAACTAGTTACAAGTGCTGGTTATCCTCTAAAAATCCCTGTGCCACCTTATTACAGTGTACCAAGGCACAATATATAGACTTCCACTATCCTCAATACAGCTTAAAAAACCCTAGTTAAGCATTGGTTCAAACCTCTGGTTACAACAATAAATGGTGGGAAACAAATCCCTCAAAATATCTCTGAGCATACATCAAATCTGGGTGAAATATGCCCTTCGGGAACCCTAACAGCTCAATAATAATTTCCGTTGCCTGCTGCAATAATGTCTTCACCTGCATTTTGTCTTCATCAATGAAGACCCTTGACTTCCTCACCCTTCATCCTTATCTTCCTCTGCTCCTGAGATCGGATCTCCTTTCTGTGATGCCACCATCATTAAGTTTCATCTCCCTCTTCAATTGCAAACCTGTAAATAGGCACAAAAATGGATTAGACATATATCAATTTGCTTCGTCCATTTATTACCTAGTCAGAATGTTAGGTGGGCATAACTACAGTAAATTTTGGCACCCTTAACCTTCCCTTTTATAGTCGATCAACCTCTGCATATACCTCTTTTATTTGTATCCTCTCCCTGTATGCCTTGATCGGCATAACTCTCCAGATCGGGCGGGCTCAAAAATTTCTCGCCGATCTCACTGTTCTGGCCAACGTCTTCCCTATCGGTGTGCATTTCCTCTTTATCAGCGTGAACCTCCTCCATCGGAGTGAGTCCAAAATTTCCTATCGATCTTACTCTTACGCCGATATCGGGCCCTGAAATAGTGAAAATCGCATCCAAAATGCATATACAGCATTGAACTAGTCGGGTCAACCATTGTTGACCAAAATATGCAATCGAGCTCCAAAATCAACCTCAAAATTCCTATCGCTTTGTTTTCCCACCCATTTCCTTGTTTAAATCCTTGTATATTATGATATACAAGTCAGACATGATGCCTCCATTAAATCAGATTTCAATCTTCCTTTAGTTACGTGACTTGCATGTATGCAATGCATATTGGTTTGTATATCACAACATACAAATGCCAAAATTTACAAGCATCTAACGCTAATTTATAACTTTTCAAATCCGCCAAATGTATACTTCGATGTATGTTTACTCTGTATACCTCGTAGTCATCGAACATACAAACCCCAAATATACATAGATCTAACTCAAATTCACCCTCCTTTTAAGTCCGCAGCTTGCATAATGTCTTTGTATATCCTCAATATATAAAGCACAAAATATGCAAGGATTTAACTATGTCCAATAATTTTTTGGGTCCACTGCATGTACATAACCCTTGTATCTTCCAATATATAGTTGGGTTTTATACAAGCATTAAATCAGTTTTGATTTTCTCTTTGATTCCATTTTGTATAAGCGCAATGTATATCGGCTTGTATATAAGAATATACAAGCACAAAATATACATTGAATTAACTCTGCTTCATGAAATTTTAGGCTCTGGGCAATGTATCTCCACTTTGTATGTTTCAGAATGTATGTACATCGAAACATACATACAAGTTGAAACATACAAAGACTTAATTCAAATTTATAAATGCTTCGGGTCCGCCTGATTTGCAAAACACTTGTATCTCGCCAATATGCAAGCCGAAAACATACAAGGACCTAAGCTGTTTTAATAGACTTTTCAGGTCTAGCGCTTTTACATTACGAGACTTGTATCTTTTAACTTGTATGTTTCGCCTGTATGTAAGAACATACGAGCGCCAAATATACAACCATTTAACTCTTCTTCACGATGCTTTCGGATCCCCCCTGTATGTATACATAACATATTAGTAAATGCATATAAAAAAGAACATACAAACAACTTTGTATGTAAACTTGATATACAAGACCCATTTCGCAACTTTGTATGTGAGAGCAACATACAAGAGACTTTGTATATGCATGACGCGATATACAAACTATTTTGTATGTGCAACATACAACGACCTAACATACAAAATCAAAGGCATATGCAACCCGATTGCAAAAGGCAAATGCGACTAATACAAAAACAAAACCCTTTGCATATACAAATGACCCTGTATATGCAAAGCGATATACAAACCTGAATGTACATTTTACCAAAATGATCATAACTCGCAAAATATGGTGAATTTTAAGATGGTTCAAAAAGCAACCCTCGCTCATTTTTCACAAGGAATCCAACCATATCATGCCCTGGTACTGAAATGTAATTTTTTCTCTATTTCTATCAAAGTTTACAATTTTCACTCTCCTCTTCCCTTTACCACCAAACAAAACAACACACACAAAAGCAAAAGCAATAGCCACAGCAGGGGTCCCCATTTTGCTAAGGAGTAAAATGGGGTGTGTTGTGAACATCACAACAATTGGGTGCAATAATGAGGAAAACCATAGAGCTTGAACAGGGGTGGGGGTTCATGAAGAAAGGAATCAAGAAGTTCATTAACATCCTGGAAGGGCTTCCTGAGTGTAAAGAAATGAAGACCAACGGACACATTACTTTCCTGCCAATTCTTTGTCTATTCATATTCCTCTTGTGATGTATAATGAAGCATTATATACGCTAGACTTGTCATTGTAAAACTTAATTCTTATAGCAATAATAATTCCTCTGCTCAGTGTGGATGTAGCCAAGTTTGGTGAACCACGATAAATCTGGTGTCTCATTTCTTTTTTCTTTCTAATTAAATTTGTGGGTTGTTCATTACTCTCTTTCTGTAATCGAGTTTTACTTTCAATCTTAACAATTGGTATCAGAGCCAGGCTCAGGGTAAGAACCCAAGCACACAAGAGGTGTGGCTTAAGGGGGGATGTTGGTGTTGGAAATAAGCCACACCCGAACTAACGATGGACTGGTCCAAGAGGGGCCAGTAGCTCAGTGGTAGAGTACTCTAGCAGCGAATGGAAGGTTACACAGAATGAATCTAGATGATTCAAATTTGCAAGAGGAGGTTTCTCACTTAAGGAGGTCTACCCAGGAGAGGAGACGTCCTTCTAAATTTTTTGATTATGAGTTATTGTATTCAGAGGAGGCAAAGCCTGAACTTTTGATTTCTGATTAACTTGAACCAACTACCTATAAATAGGCTTGCAAGGCAGTTGACTCTTCAAAATGGCAAGAGGCAATGCAAGATGAAATGAGTTCATTGTATGCTAATAACACTTGGGATTTAGTGCCACTTCTGCCTAATCGAAGACCCTTGAAGAATCGCTGGGTATACAAGTTGAAAGAGGAAGATTGGGGCAACAAGCACTATCATGCTAGACTAGTTGTCAAAGGGTATGATCAATAGAATGGCATAGATTTTAATGAGATTTTCTCACCAATTGTGAGAATGACCACAATCTGGGCAGTTTTGGGTTTGGTTGTAGTTTGGGATCTTGAACTTGATCAGTTGGATGTCAAGATAGTGTTTTTACATGGTGACGTTGATGAAGAAATGTACATGGAGCAACTGGAAGGATTTAAAAAATAGGGACTGGAACATCTTTATTATAGATTGAAGCGCAGCTTGTATGGGCTCAAGCAAGCCCTGCACCAATGGTATCTCAAGTTTGATCACTTTATGACTGAACAAAACTTCTTGAGATGTGAATCAGATCCTTATGTCTATTATAAGTGACTTCCTAATGGTGAGTTTGTCATTCTCTTGCTCTATGTTGATGACATGTTGGTAGTTGGCACAAGTATGAAGATTATTTCTGAATTGAAGTCACAATTAGCTAAGAGATTTGCTATGAAAGACTTAGGCCCACCCTGTCATGCCCACATTTCCCATGCGGTCACAACATGTATCACACATGTCATGTCCACATGTGTCATGTGGTCATGACATGAAATATAAAAAAAATTTCCCACGCTTCCCTAGAAACCACCTCGCACGTGTAAACGTGCTTGGTGGTGTACGCGTAAGGCGAAAACAATACAGTTGTCGGCGGGGTACTAAGTACATGTGCACACACCCAGACGCAAGAAGGCCATCAAGGGGGTCTTCACGGTGGTGTTAGCATCACTACAAGGTTTGAACTTTCAAAGCTCCTAAACCCTAAATTCTGGAAGATTTAGGCAGCATAACGCCTCACGGGCGTGAGTGGGATTTAATACACAAACACTACTCTTAATATGTGGTTCCCTGATAGGGTTAACAAACTTCCTAAAACTCCCTAATTATAATGAATTTACACTTGATCTCATTTATGGATCATTTTTCAACAAAGCTTGATCATCCATTCTCTTTCCCATTTTCTAAAATTTAATATTAATTTCTCCTCCTTTGGACTTACCATTTTCAACAAAGCTCGTTCATTTGCCCTCTCTTTCGTTTCTCTGAAATTTAATTTTGATTGTATTTCTATCATGTTCACTTTACCGTTTCTCTAAAATTTAATTTTGATTGTATTTCTATCACGATCACTGCATCCCTTACATTATTCCTAATTTCTTGCTAGACCAGATCACTTTAACAGGGTTTACTAATTTTGCTTGACTCAGTCTCCTAGGTTTCCACTCAAGGTTTCATCTCATCGTATGAATTAATTTTGATAATTAACTTGTTCCTAATCTGAATTAAGGGTACGTCAAACTTACTTAGTTCTCTTAGCCCAGTTCGGAAATGCCACGCATTTTCTCCTCTTTGTTTTCCAAGGTTAGCTTTTCTTTCTCTTTCTTTTTTTTTTCCTCAATTGGACGTTTTCTAAATCTACAGTTGAGTTTGAAATGGCCACACATGGATTGCTTGTGATGGTTTGTTTGCGTTTATATTCACAGTGTCTTCTATAAATGAAAGGATTATATTTTTCTCTTCATTTTCCTGATATTTAATTTGTGATGATTGTAGGAACTTCCGAAATACTTTACCTTAAAAATATATATAAACATAATATTCTTTTTATTTTAAAAATATATTTTTCCTTATTGTTGTTAAAAATTCCTTAATATAAATTTCCTTCCTTCTTTAAAAAAATATGGCCTCTCTTTTAAGTTTATAACAATTTATTAATATATATATATATCTTATAGTAATTAATTATAATAAGTTTTTTTTTCTTTTTACAAAAACCCCCAAACTATATGTTCATTTCATATCTTATTTTGGGGCTCATGGAATAACCCTAACATATTTTGTTTTGCTTATGGAATTGAGCATGTTTTGGATGTAAGGGCGACGGCGGCCATGGAGGGGGATTCGGCCAGAGGGACCTACAGATCGCAGAGGGGCCGCGAAGGTGGAGATGGCCATGGAGTTTGTGGGCACAGAGGAGGGGGCCACGGCTGAGGAAGGCATGGTGGGGATGTGGTGGTTCGCGAGGGTGTGGGGTGTGGTGGTTGCGGGG
The DNA here is from genome assembly GCA_027924645.1 of Cunninghamia lanceolata. Classification (NCBI taxonomy): domain Eukaryota; kingdom Viridiplantae; phylum Streptophyta; class Pinopsida; order Cupressales; family Cupressaceae; genus Cunninghamia; species Cunninghamia lanceolata. Next base: position 13,037,437 of record BSBN01000112.1, on the reverse strand, counting down.
AGAGGCAAGGGGGGAGGAAAAGTTCCACGGGCGGAGGGATAGCAGAGGGCATAGTGGAGGGGGATTCGGTGCGGCGTGCACAGAGGTCCACAGGGGCTTGCGGTGGGGATAGCCCGCGGGGGCTTTGGGCATACTGGGGTGTGGGGTGTGGGTGGGGCTCCGCCCCTCCGCACACCCTTTACATTAATTCTGCGGTTGGGGTTCAAACCCCCACCATTATATGTATTTTTTCTTTCTTCATTTATGACTATGTTTTACCATAGAGAACTGCAAAAATATTATTTATTTCCCATTCAATTTCTGTATAAAACAATTTAAAATTTATTTATATAAAGTATATATATATATTACCCAATTACCTAGCTCAAATGTAATCATAGTTTCATCAATTAATCATCTAACTAAAAAGGAACAATACAGAATAATATATATATATATATATATATATATACTTAATGAATATTGTCAAGTAATTTGTTAAAATTGAATAATAAATTAGTTTGTATAATGAATTTTCTCACAAATTTTATTTTTCAATGCAACCCAAAATAAATATTATATATATCTAATATTATACAAGGATAACCAACTGTAATTATCTCTTAATTAAAGCTAAATTTCAAGTCACTAATTTCAATTGAAAGTAACAGCATATCATTTTAAAATGGAACAGAAATGATTGTATTTATTCACAACAAAATCAAATGTATTATTATAACAAATCTTCATTTCCTTTCAAATGACAAAACTACAACTCCACATAATTTATTAGAATTAATATTTTCACAAATCATCTAAAGAGGTAAGTATTACAAACTTGTTTACAGCTACAACTAGTTTCACAACTTTTCAAGTAGGAGAAGAAGGAAATAGACAATTCTAATATCCTTTTAAAAACAAATTTTCTTTTCCTTTTCTCATTTCAAAATGGTAAAACTTAATGAACAATAAAATTACAACTATCAACACAATAAAGAGGATTTCCTCACAACTCCAAAAATACCAATTTATACAACAATAGGGAGATAATTTTCTTCTCTTGGAAATCAACAAGGAAGAAGCTATAAAAAGACCAAGCTCTCCTTAAGACTTAAGGAAAATAAAATATTTTCCGAGTTCCAATAATCTTCTCCAAGCTTCACAATAAGCTCCAAGAAAACTTGCATATCACACAAGGGAATAAACACCACACAAGCTACTCTCCTCCCTACTGTAGACCCGCAAGAGGGTCACCCCCAAGCTAGGGAGATCATCCACACACCTAGGGTATTCCAAAAATCCACTTCACAACAAGGTAAAAAAAATGACACACCAAAATACACATACACCCATGGATATTTACACAACACAAAACTCAACCACGGTGAGTTTAAAGAGGGGTAGGAGAGTGGACACACTCAACTCTAGAGTGTCACCCTTGAACTTAATTTCAACACAATATTTCTCATGGGCTCAAGCCAAAATTGTTAACAAAAGCAAATTCCAAGGAGTTCATATTTTGGCTCTCTAGCCATATAACACAATTTCTCAAAGTCAAACAAATGCCCTCAAGGCTTTCAACATCCCAAAATAAGGTATGCACCCGAGGAGGATCACTCCTCCCCTACCCCACACTTGATGAGCATTTCTCCCAAGTGGAAGAAGCTCTGTCAACATCCCAATAAATTTTCCCCACAATAAAAAAATTTACAACCCAAGCAAGATAAACATTTTCACACATCCTTCATGCAACAATTAGAATACAAAAGAAATGCCATGAAATCTAACCTTAAAAAGCCCTTTAATGGATGAAGTTGATGTAGAACTCCACTAAAATCTCCTCCAACCTAAGACACAAAACTCCCTCTCACTTTCCTCTCCCAAAAGCAATTTTCAATAAACAAAAATCCTCCAAATTCAACAACCCCTCTCCCTATCCCAAGTGGGATTAAAATAACCCCAATTCCATGAGTTTAGAGGAAATGGGGAGGTGACACTTGTCACCTCCTCACTCTTCCCCAAACTAGTATTGTGTTCCAAGGGATGAGTGTTGGCTTATGTCACTCACCCATCCCTAAAGTCTTCCTTATCCCTTACCCCATGTCATCTTTCTTACGCATGGGGGAAATAAAAGGAGTTAAAGGAGGAAAAAGGGTGACACATATCTCCCCTTCCTTCCTTCTTATGAATGACCACACAACTCCATGGGGACTCTCACCAATTGTGAGGGTGACTTGAATTCAAGTCCTTCATAATTGGTGGGTCTTAGAGTCATCTCTTACCTTGGGAATTGAAAAGGGACTTGCTTGAGTGTCGGTACCACCCATCCTATCCCTCCCATACCTCCAAATTCGTCACTTAACTTCAGTGTGAAGTTAAGGTGACCATACAGAGGTTACCCAAGGGTTACCCAAGTCAAAAGGGAGCCTAGACCCATGGGGTATAACCCAGTGTCAACTTTAACCTAGTTAGGACACCCAGGGTCAAGTTAAGACACAAGAAAAGGGTGTCAAAAATTTAAATTTTAAAAAAATGAAATTCAAATACAATTCTTACAACACAAATCATAATTCAATTTTTCAAAAGTGTAGACCTAACCCATTCAACCTCATGAAAGACAATATTACAACATTAAATCAAACACAGAGTTGATCTCGGTTCCTAGTAGAACCAGATCCGCTTCACAAGGGATCACAACATAAGGTGCAGAATGATCTCCAGTATCTGTGGTTTTTTAGCCAAAACCTGCGCACTCAATTACAAGGTCAATTTCACATATAAATATCATAGCCGAAGCAACTTAAAACATGAATTCCTAAAACATAACATAGTTCTCATAAACATAATGAAATCACATAACAATTTCCTTTCTAACATCACCCAATTAGTTTTCCTATAATGTAAATATTATCAGACATCACCCAATTAGTTTTCCTATAACATAAACATCTATCTAACATCACCCAATTTGTTTTCTCTTAAAGAAAACATCTAACTAACATCACCCAATTAGTTTTCCTTTAACATAATAAGGTTTAGTAGTTTGAAAATCTAGGATCAACAGTCCCACAAATATAAAAGTATCAGCAACAATAAGCTAAATAGTCACATGTACGGAAATAAAAAAGTGTAGGCCTCATATCCTCCCCCCTAGGACCGTACTTCCTCCTGGAAGTAATCAAAGAGGTGAGGATACAGAGTCTTCAGCCTTGCTGCATCCTCACATGTCACAATGACCTCATCATACATGTCCCACTGGACCCTAACCTGGTGCAGCTCTCGACCTCGAAGGCCCAGTGTCCAATGAGCAATATGCAAATTGGCTCCAATGCCAGCTGTCCATCTGCCTCTACCTGAAGAGTACTCCAATCCAATACATGAGATAAGTTAGAGATATAACAATGTAAAACTAAAACATGAAAGACATCGTGGATACGCGATAGGCTAGGTGGGAAGGCTAGACGATAGGCTACAGGTCCTATCTGCTCCAAAATCTTGAAAGGTTCTTCAAACTGAGGTACGAGCTTAGAGCCCTTTCCATAATGGATTGGACTCTTGTGTGGTCGTACTCTCAAAAATACCCTGTCTCCCGTTGAGAAACTCCGATCAATTCTCTTAGCATCGGCGTACTTCTTCTGTCTAGCCTGTGCCTCCTGAAGTCTCTGTCTAATCAGTGCAATCTGCTGCTCCATATCCTGAACTAGCTCTGGACCAATGGCGACCTTGTCCTCTATTCAATCCCAACTCAATGGTGTCCTGCATGGTCTGCCGTATAAAGCCTGGAAATGAGGCATATCCAACGAGCTGTGATGCCCATTATTGTAGGCGAACTCAACCAGATGCAGATACTCCTCCCATCTAGACTGATGGTCCATAACATACATACGAAGTTTATCTTCTAACACCTGATTAACTTTCTCTGTCTGTCCGTTGGTCTCCAGATGGTAAGCTGAACTGAAGCTAAGTTGTGTGCCCAACGCCTGATGTAAGGCTCTCCAAAACACTGAAGTGAATATGGAGTCTTTGTCAAAAATGATGCGACGAGGTACTCCATAAAGTCTAACAATCTGATCTAAGAACACTCTCGCCATTGATGGTACATTGTACGTCATGCGTACAGGTGAGAAATGCACCACCTTGGTCAACTGTCACCATGATGGCATCATGGCGACGTGATGACATAGGTAGATCAATGATAAAATCCATGGAAATGGTGTCCCATTTCCATTCAGGTATCTCGTGAGGGTACAACAGTCCTGTTGGATGCTGATGCTCAGCCTTGACCCTCTGACACTCAAGGCAATGAGAAACATATTCTACAATGTCGTGTCTCATCCCAACCCAATGATATAATTGTCGCAAATCAGCATGCATCTTCTTCACACCTAGATGTGCTGCATAAGGTGCAGTATGAGCCTCTGAAAGAATCACTGTACGTAGGTCACCTACACGGGGTTCATAGATGCACTGCCGATGTCTAAGAAAACCATCAGACTCAAGGGAATATCCTGTGAATTTTCCCTTAAGGGCCCTCTGATTCTGAATTTCTTGCTGCACTTCAAGAAACCACTCGTCCTCTGGCAGATGTTGTAAAATACGATCTCTTAAATCCACCCTCAATGTCAAGGTTAGGACCTCATGGTGCCTCCGACTCAAAGTGTCCGCGACCACGTTCTCCTTCCCTTTGATGTAGTGGACATCAAAGTTGTACTCGCATAATAACTCCATCCAACGCCACTGGCGGGCGTTCAGATTTGGCTGTGTAAAAATGTACTGTAAGCTGTGGTGATCCGAATGGAGCTCAAAATGTCGACCCAAGAGGAAATGTCTCCAGTGGACAAGAGCATGAATAACTGTTGTGAGCTCTAAATCATGAGTAGGGTAGTTTAGCTCAGGTGTCTTAAGCTTACGCGATTTGTATGCAATCGCTCTACCACCCTACATAAGCACGACTCCCAAACCCTCTAATGATGCATCTGTACAAACAACAAAATTCTCTATAGGATCTGGAACCACTAAAATGGGAGCACTGGTAAGACGCTCCTTGAGGATCCCAAAGGCCCTCTCACATTGCTCAGTCCAAGTGAAACTTTTCCCTTTCCACTGAAGGGAAGTGATGGGATGTGCTATCTTGGAAAAGCCCTCGACAAATCTACGATAATAACCAACTAATCGCATAAAGCTCCTGACTTCAGTCACGTTGGTGGGTGTTGGCCAGTCCTGAATCGTTCTAATCTTTGATGGATCTACGGAGATGCCATCACCTGATAAGATGTGCCCCAAATACTGTACCTCTGTCCTGAAGAAGGCACATTTCACTAGTTTGCCATAAAGCTACTGCTCTCATAAGCGCTGCAAAACTTAACGAAATGATCCACATGTTCCTCCTCAGTTCGTGAATAAATCAAAATATTGTCAAGAAATATGATCACGAAGCAATCCAAGTAAGTATAGAACACCCTATTCATGAGACTCATGAATACTGTAGGGGCATTCATCAAACTGAAGGGTACCACAGTAAACTCATAATGGCCATATTTGGTTCAAAAAGCAGTCTTATGAATGTCTACCTCTGTGATGTGCAATTGGTGATACCTAGATTTTTGATCAATTTTTGAGAACATTTTGGCTCCCTGCATCTGATCAAAGAGGTCATCAATCCTAGGAAGAGGATAACAGTTCTTCACTGTCACCTTGTTAACTGCCTATAATCCATGCATAGTCGAAGAGACCCATCCTTCTTCTTCACGAAGATGACTAGTGCACCCCAGCATGATACGCTAGGTCAGATGTGCCCCTTCTCAAGTAACTCCTCTAACTATAGTTTAAGTTCTGTAAGCTCATGTGTAGTCATCCTGTAGGGTGCATGAGACATGACCTCTGTACCCAGCACTAAGTTGATATGGAAATTAACCTCTCTGCGTGGAGGCATACCTGGTAACTCTAGCAAAAATATGTTGGCAAAGTCTCTTAGGATAGGGTGATCATCTAAGGTAGCATCAGGCTCATTCTCTCATCTATCACTGACCGTAATAGCAAACATCTAACAACCTTTCCACATACAGCACTTAAGCTGCTAAGCAGATAGCATACGAATAGCCGTGGGCTTCTGAATGCCCACTATCTCGACCGATGTGCCATGATCGTCTAAGCAACTAATCATCCTCTGGCTACAATCTAGTTTAGCTCTATGAGTTGCAAGCCAGTCCATACCCAGAACTACATCATAGAATCTTAATGGCATAACCCTAAGGTCACATACTGTAGTGAAGGAACCTAAGGAGATCTTGCAATCTCTAAGCACGGTATCTATTGACATCCTGGCCGCAGAGGCCAACTCAACCTCCCACCTAATGTTCTGCCTAGAAGCCACCAGCCTGCAATGTTCCACTAATGATGTAGACAGAAAAGAATCGGTAGCTCCAGAGTCAAAAAGAATAGAGATAGGGAAATCCCCAATCTTACTTGCTGTCTTAATGATTGAAACCTAGAAATCAGCTTGGCGGTTGTCAACCGCTGCAAACATGCGGTGGGATCTGCTCACATCACCTACAGTCTACTCAGATCCTCCTGTACAGGGTTGTCCCCCTGCTGTAAATCCCTGTGGACACTCTCTAGCCAAATGCCCTGCCCAACCACATACATAGCACGGGCCCCTAGCCTGTAACTATACTGATTGAGTCCTGCCCGACTGCTGCTGTCCAATCCATCTAGTGGACCCTTGTGAACCTCTATTTGACTACTGAGACCTTGCAGGTCCCACAGAAGATCCTTGCTGTCTCTGGTCTCTACGCTGGCCCTGCTGCTACCAACCATGATTCTGTCCTCCCTGACCCCTCTGCTGGGATCTAGATCTCTACTGATGCTGCTGCTGCTATGGAGGCCTAGGAGGTAATGATGAAGAATTATATCCTCCTCTCTGTGGTGTGTTTTGAGGCCTACAAAAGTTCTTTTGTTGTTGGGGATTACGATCCTGATACTGCAGGCGTGAATTCTGCCCTCGTCCCTAAATTTCCTCTACAATAAGAGTCTTTTCAACAGCCTCGCTCATGGTCTAGGGATCTGCCATACGTACTGGTCCTGCTATCCCGTGATTCAGGCCCTTGATGAATTTGTGTACCAAGAGTTTCTCGTCATGGAGGTACTCCACATAACGAGAATGCTCGATGAACCAGCTCTCATATTGAGCAACAGTGAGTCCTCTCTACTGTAAATCATGGAACTCATCAATCCTGCGCTGTCTGTAATGCTTTGACAAATATCGCACATTAAAAAGCTCTATGAAGATATCCCAAGTGAGTGTATCTAAGGATAGTTGGCGCTTGCACGCCTCAGTGCGCCACTACGTAGCTGCTACATCTCTCAGGAGATGTACTGCCACTCATGCTTTCATGTTGCTCTCGTAAGGTCGCAGCATGAAACACCTATCTAGACTAATCAGCTAAGCCTCGGCCACAACTCCCTCTGTAGCTCCTACGAAAGTAGGTGGGTTGAGCCTAAGCAGATCTCTAATGGGATCTCCTCTGTCTCTGAGCCCTATAACTGGCTCATCTAATCCATACTCATATGGTCCATGGTATACCTGTTCTACCCTCATGGTCTCATCTCGTCTCGAGAGTCTCAGAGGACTCCTACTCCGTGCACGATAGGCTGACCCTACCTCATCGGTTGTGGTCTCAGGGGTCTCTACGAAAGGCTCTGTGCTTGGCACCTCTCACGGATCGATGCAGGGCTCCAAATATGGGTTAGCACATGACTCAGCATGTGGCTTCTTACATGGCTCCTTTCGCGGATCAATGTGAGGCTCATCATGTGGCTCAGTAATAGCTGTCAGTAATCTCTTTAACATAGCCTGTAAGGTCTATAATATCTGTGGACCTATATCTAGCACTGGTTGTACCTGTGGTTCTAGTGGTGCCTATGGTACTGGTGGGTCTGCTATAACTACGGGTGCCCATCCCTCTGCTGAGGTATCGCCGTGCACCTCGATGGACACTGTGTTGCATGATCGCACTCGTCGAACATGTTGGGGAGGCATCCTACAAAATAAGGTACACACTAATTAATCAAAGTTGTGGAATAATAATGTGCCCAAATATACCGAGTGTTTAAACTTGGGTTCTTATACCAAATGTCATGCCTGTTGGTGATTGTTTTGATGCAATCATAACAATAAGTTAAAATTCACATATAATGAACTGAAACTATACTTGAAAGATAAGAAGGAATCATTTAAGATTCAGTTAATCCCAAGTCTACAGTGGTACAGTTGGTCAAGTTCGGTTGGTCAATTTGAAGCTGTAATGTTCAAGGGGCCTTACGTAGTTTAGGGTTGTTTGTGGTTTACTGGACTAAACTTATGCAAAAGGTCATAGATATCAACAAGTATTTTGTTCATTTGCATACAAGTGTTACTGAGCTACAAATTTTAGATGGTTTTCTTGAATTATTGCAGCTTTCTCCTTTATATATTTATGAAAACTGTCTACCTTTAACTTTGTTATGCATGCTTCTTCAAAATTTGAGACAACTTCCTTTAGATTTCTACGTTTTCAGCTAAATATTTCAGATGGGTTGGGAAAAGTTTAGAAAGATCTAATCTACACCTCATTTATTCTACCGAAGGATCTAATTGTTCTGTTATGCACTATGTAAATACTACAGTAATTTGATCAAATCCACAGTAAAAACCTTAAATGCAAGTTCTGAGCATTTTCACAAACATACATTTAAAATTGCAAGCTCTCAAAGAAAAATATTTCAAAACACAAAGAAGAGCAGGAGAACACTCAGAAGATAGATGTAGAACTCCAGATTCTATTGTATTAGAAACAAATAGTCATACATGATTTACAATGTAGGAATGACTCTTAGTTTCATTGATCAAACTACAGAGAACTTACAAGCTTTACAGATACAGTAAGGAAGCCAGACATTCCACGCACACCTTACTGTAGACAACAGGTGACCTCCTCCAAACTAAACTATGCCCAGAAAGAGTCTACAATTCTGGCAAAATACTAAAATCCCTGTGTAAAGTATTACAGTGTAGAGAGGCACAATATATAGACCTTTTGATTGTCCTCACTATAGCAAAAAAACCTAACTAAACCCCTGGTTCAAACCCCTAGTTATAGCAATAAATATAGGTGAACCAGTCCCTCAAAATATCTCTGAGCAGTGTCAAATCTGGGCGAAATATTACCCCTTCTGAGAAGCTCTGGCAGCTCAGCAATAACTTATGTTTGTGTACTGCAGTAATGTTCTCAGCTGCTTCTTGGTCCTTCATTGGGTGGCCTTGACTTCTTCGCACTTCATCTTTACTTCTGGTTCCTGAGATCAGATTTTCTTCCTCCATGATGTCACTGTGATCAAGTTCCAGCTGCTTCCTCAACTGCAAGCCTGCAAGACAAGACAAGCAATAAGTATCAAATTTACCAAATGAACAGCAAGAAACTAAAATATCTGTTTAAATCAAGGTGACTATGCAAAAAAATGGGTATCGGGTCTAAAAAACTCTCAAAACGCGTTCAAAATGTACAGAGACTACTCAAAAATCATCGGGTCAACTATCGCTGACCGAAAAGATGCCACGGGCGCCAAAAAATTGCTTTAAAATTCCTATCACCTTCCATTTCCCGCCCATCGGCATGAGAATCGGCATCGGCGCGTCCAAAAAAACTTGGGCCGATCATCGTTATTTGGCCGATGGCCTTACTCGTTTTATTTCCTCCTAATGACTATTCATTTTCTTCCCATCTTTCCATATCAGCATGAGAATCGCCTATCAGCGAACTCCAAATTTCCTCTGCCGATCACTTTCGTTACACCGATGCCTCTATATCGGTGAGATCATGCCGAGGACTTGGTATCGGCTTACCTTTATACCCCCATCGGGGTGATAATGCCCATTGGCAAAGGTCATAAACCTTACTCCGACTACTGCTGTCTAGCTGAAATGGTCCCAAAACCAAAGTCCTCCCTCAACGCTATCGGTGTGAGTGCACACTTCGGCATGAGATAAAGAACATACGTTAATCCACATTACTTGGCCGATGGACGTTATCACGTTCCATTGGCGTGACTCCCGTCCATCGGCGAGCCCAAAATTTTCTTCACCGATCGCGTTGGTTATGCCGATACCTTATATCAGCGAGAGTGTTGCTGATGTCATTACCCTTCCTTTGCTTTTATTTGTTGTATATTTGATATACATGCCGGGGGGGGTGATACAACGATTTAATCGAATTCCAATTGCCTTTGAGTTCTGCCATGCATATTCTGCTATGTATATCGCGACATACAAACGTGAAATATACAAACACTTAATCCAAATTAATAACCTTTTTGATTCCGGTGCTTGTATATTTCCATTGTATCTCGCACTTGTATGTGAACAGTGCATTGTATGTTAACAGTGCCACGCATATTCCGCTTGTATATGAAAACATACAAGCGCCGAATATACAATGAATTAACCTATTTTGATAAGTCCGTCAGGTCCGCCAATGTATATGTGCATTGTATATTCCGCTTGTATGTGAAAACATACAAGCACCGAATATACAACGATTTTTCATGTTTTAATAATCTTTTCGGGTCCGGCATTGTATATGTGCATTGTATCTCCCAAAATATACAAGCAAAAAGAAAATACAACTGGTCTTGTATATGAACCCGAATGCAAAAGCGACCAAGTATAAAAAAGACTTTGCACATACAAAGGACTTTGTATATGCCAAGCGATAGACAAACCTGAATGTACATTTTACTAAAAAGATCATAACTTGCAAAATATGGCAAATTTTAAGATGGTTCAAAAAGCAACCCTAGCTCATTTTTCACAAGGAATCCAACCATATCATGCAATGGTACTGAAAATACTTTTTTTTATATTTTTTAACAAAGTTTGTAAATTTGACTCTCTTTTCCCTTTACCACCAAGCAAAACAACACAAGTAGAAGCAAAAAGAGAAGCCACAACAGGGGTCCTCATTTTGCTAAGGAGAAAAATGGGGCGTGTTGTGAACATCACAACAACTAGCCACCAAACAAAACAATTAAATTCAAAGTGTTCAAGAAAACTAGATGAAATGAATTCATAACTTCCAACTATCCCTCCTGCAAATTACTATTCAGCTTGAGACTTAAAGTATTCAATAAGGGTACATGAATTTTTATTTTCAGTTTAATTGTGTACACGTGATTAATTATCCTCATCTTGAAGATCGGTTGAACAAACCAGTGACTGACATTAGCCTACGTAGGTGAGGATATTCCCTCATAGCTGACCGGATAAAGCCTTGCTACCAGTGAGCGTCCATAGCCCTGGCAAGGTTATCGTTACAATTCTCCTAACTAGAGCCCCACTGCCAGCGAGCGTCTATAGCCCTGGTAGAGTTACTTAGATGGCTTAATCTGGATTTTCAGTATAATCCGCTTTATTTTTTTTTCTTTTATTTTTTATTTTTAATTTTGAAAGATTTCACAAGATATAGAAATTTGTAACTTCATGATGCAAGGAGTGGACACTTGCTGAAATTAAGTTGAGAATTGTAATTGGAAGAGGCACTTTGAAGGTGCCGTTGTGAGGGTCATATGAAGGCTGTGAGGTTCAACATGTGAGGGCATAATTAAGGTACCTGAGTCACTAGTTGAAGCCTACAACATAGCCTTGAGTGGTCATTTGGAGGTGCAGGTTATGATGCTAAAGAACAATGTGAGCGTTGTGTGGAGGCACAGGTCATGGTGCCAAATACTAGGTCCCAACCAGCATAAAGGTGCCAGAGGTTATCATGGATCACTAAAATGGAACGTCAAGCCCTCAGTGGAAGCTGTGAGACCTCTATGCTCAGCTCAGATGTCCATGCTAGTTTGTTGGGAGCCAACTTTTGTAAGCTAAGGAAATGATGAGGCCATGGGTCAGCTTTTGTGTAGACCCCAGTGCTAAACAATACAAACAATAAACAATGCCTCATAGATTTTTCTTTGGCATGAATGGGGGTGATTTGTACAGCGAGGAAAGTTAGCTCAAAGCTATTCCATAAAGCTTTGATACCATGTAGAAAACTAAGATAATGGAGTAGACAAACAAACACACGAGATTGCAATGAATTGACCCAATTGTATCACCAAATGAGGCTAGTATAAATAGGCAATTGTGGGTAGCTAAATCTCAATGAAAAGAGGATAGGACTCCTCTACATGGAGATGCCCACAAACATAGCGTGAGGTGTCGATGCAAGTTGACACCTCTCAAAAATGACCAACTATTTTGACATATTCAAAGTAACATGTTCTACAAATGCCTAAGTAAGATTAATACAAATGTGTATACGCCTAGGATTAAAGGTATACGCAACAAATTTTAACCTAAGAAGGACAACAATCCTTTTACATAAATAAAGGCTCCAACCTACCAGAGACTTCAATCTCTAAATTAAACTACGCATCAACCAAGCAATGAAGCTCCCACTTCACCTTCTGAGCACCAACCCAGAAAGAGGCTCCAACCTCTATTAACAAGCTCCTTGATCTATTAGAGGCTTCAACCCCCACACAAACTCAGCTCCAACCCAAGAAACTAAAACTGAATCAATCTTCAATTCAATCAACACACACTGTGCGAATACAAGATTATCATCAGTTCATGCCCTTCACACACTTCAAATTTGCATAATTGTTAAAACTTGATTGCTTTATGTTCATGTGTATTTCACAAATCCAGAAAATCACATATGTATTTGGATTCTTCACTTCAAATTCTCGTGTACACAAATACAGACACACAAAATGCACAACAATCATCTTTCATTTATATCAATATGTAGAAAATAGTCTTTAGGACAGCAATACTACATCAAATAAACATTCTCCAAGGTCAGAAATTATATTTTGAATTCTAATGTATACAGGGGAGGCCCATCTTGAAATTCCTCTTTAAATCTGGGCCTAATTCACACATACTTAGGTTGACCCAAAAAATAGGTTTGGACCAAAAACTGAAAAAAACACACATTACAACAATGGCCCCAATATTTAAATTTGTTATTTTCAATGCTGTTAACCTATTTCACCATGTCAGCCTCAAACTGTATATTTAAATCTTTGAGTTAAATATACTAAGTCTTCTCATCGTTGTCTTCACGAGATTTCTTCAGTACCATTATTGGCAAAATAGGTGAGCCATGACAACCTTCAAACAACCTCTATCAGAAAAAATACCTTTCTGCGAACTTTAAACTCTTCTCCTTTTTCTATCAAAAAAATTCCACTCTCACAAACCTTGGACTCTCTTCTCCAAAAGATGACTTTCATGAACTTTCCTTCACGAGTCTTTGTCAGCTAGTGAATGAATCAACAAACTTCAAAACCTATGAACTAACCAATTATTTCTTCCTTAAGTTCATGAAATTAATATTTTACCGCCTTATCTTCATGCTTTCCTTTGTTGAAGAGTTAGCAAATCAGTTAACTAAGCAACTTACAAACCAATCAACTTTTCCTTTGTTAAGTTCTTAAACTTGAAAATTTGTCACCTTATCTTCATGCTCTCCTTTTTCAACAAATCGACAAATTGGTGAACTTTGAAACTTAGAAACCAAACCTTTTCTGAAACTTTATCTTTGCTTCTTCATGCTTTGATCATCCAACTTTCCTATCAGTGAACCTATTGCCAAAGAATCTTGAGTTTGTAAACCAAGCATTTTACCAGTCGAAAGCATAAATCATTCATGCCTTAGAGTTTTCTTGTCAACTTTTCATCGGCCAACTAGATGTCAGGTAACCAAGTTGTTGGCAAACCTGCGAGTTTGCAAACCAAACAATTTTCCAACTAAAGGTAGAAAGCATTCCTTAGAAATTTTTATTTTCCTCTTACAACCATTTTCCCTTCGAAAACAACTTCTCTTTGACATCAATGACAACACTTGCAACATGATAGAATAGAATATGGTGTGGTTTTTAATAGCCACTAGAGTTGGCTTCGGTACCAACTCCATCATAAATCTTTGCCTTCTTGCAATAAAATTCCCTATTACTTCCTTGCCGAGAAGCGAGTCAAACTAAAACCAACTTAAAATAATTATTACTTCTTTCAAATCGAGTGTGGAGAGAAGGAAGACACATTCAATGCAATGTTTCACCATGTGATTAGGGAGCTATGAAAAATGTAGGCAATGTCCATGTTAATCTCCACAATTGCCAACACATCAGCCTCCTTATTGACCTCTCAATAGGCATGGCCGATAGAGCATGCAAGGAAACTTTTAAGTAAAGGTCAACAAAGATTAAGAATTTTATTTATCTTGTAATTCTGTGAAAAATGTTGTTAGAAATGAAGGTAAACAACTATTAATGAAAAAATGATTATGACTATAACTATGCAGAATGAAAATGGAGATAGTATGAAATCACCACAAATAAATAATGAAACATCAGATCAAGCACATAACACAATATTTATGTGGAGAAAACCTTTTTGGGAAAAAAATCGACACAAGAAGAGATATAACAATCTGTATTAACTTCAATAAAGTTTACAATACAACACTATCAATCTCCTCTTCTCTCTTCAATCCAACATCACCTATTTTTCAGTCTCAACTCTCTACAACAACACAACTGTAACACAATATCCTCATAAAGGGGTTGTCTTCTAGGGTAAGAAAAACATAACATAACCTCTATGACCTAATGTTGAACAGTCCACTACCAGATCTGAGACCTAATGATGAACAATTTAGATGTACTTAAGATATCTATGCTAGTAAATAATACTTTTAAAATAATTATATGATTAAATATGCATAAATTAATCTTTTGAAAATTTAGAAAAATAAAGTACATATTACCTATTTGAAGATTCTATAGGCAATAGTACATATTATTTATTTAAAGATTATATAGGGAATAAATAAAATAGTAAGTAGAATTTTATAACATAGTGAACATATATTTAAAAAAATTGAAGTAAAATAAAATAATTTGGAAGTAAATTAAAATTTATAAATTAAAATAGTTGAAATAAAATAAATCTAAAATAAATTAAAATTTATGTGTATGTAGTAAATATAATAATTCTAAAGTAAAATAAAATAACTCAAAATAATTCAATATTGATATCTCACAATTTTTTTTTATAGATAGATGTATTTAAGATATTTAAATATTAATATTTTGATGTTTAAATGACTGTAAGTTAAGAGTTTTTGTTAACACATGGGGACCATTACATTTCACCTACTACTATTGTAGAATGCCTCTCGACTAAATTAATGCCTAGAATTAATTAATTAGGGTGCCCAAATCTAAGCATTTACAATCACTAAAAGCACAACATATTGCAAAAATCACTAGCATACATCAACAAAAATAACTAGAGACAACCATTGTTGTAATCTATAACAACCACAAACAATGACCATTATGTAAATTGTTTTTATTGTTTCAAACTCAAAATACATTTTTCATCAAATTTGATCTTAAAAATTAAATCAAAAAATCTTACACAGCTAATTCATTCATAAAATATTTATTACTTATCTTCCATAAATTATTTATTTACCCTAAAATGTTGTAAAAGTCATTTTATTTTCTTTATTTATTACTTATGTATTATGATTACGTTATTTATTATTTATTTACCCTAATTATTTATTTACCCTAACTAACGCGGCGCCGGATCTTCCATAAATTTTTTATTTACCCTAACTAAATTTTAGAGGGGAGGAGAACAGCTTAAATTGCAGTTAAAGGTACCGAAGGTTTGTCTCCTCATTCATTTCGACCATTTTCCATCGTGACGGAATTCAAACCCTGGACCTCCTCAAATACGCTTGGCTATCGCAGGTTTTGGGAGGGCCGAAAATAGCTGGTTTTTCGTTAAATAGATATGGAATAGGATTTGAATTTGTTGTGACAATTGATTTGTTTTGCTAGTGTTTTCGTTAACTGAATAAATCTAGTTTTTCTGGCTTGTGTTTTTGTCAACTGTGTAATTCTAGCGGTGGTTTGCTATTTGGGTTTCTCTATAGTTTTAATGATGCTTTTGTCTTTCTCATTCAGGTTGTGTATGATATTGGGAGCAATAATGAGGAAAACCATAGAGCTTGAACAGGGGTGGGGGTTCATTAAGAAAGGAATCAAGAAGTTCATTAACATCCTGGAAGGGCTTCCTGAGCAGCAATTCAATTCCGAAGATTATGCAGAGCTTTATACGTATCCATTACGATTTGTTTTTGATAGTTTGTGGGTCACTAATGACCGTGGAAACATTATGTCTACAATACATAGCTATTGCTATACTTAACTGGATATACAGAACTGTTTATAACATGTGTACACAGGAGTCTCCACACAATTATTCGCAGCAACTCTATAACAGATACAGGGAATCTTTTGAAGGGTATATCGCTACGATGGTCAGTTATTTTCTAGAGCTCTGATGTTTTGTTTTTTACTAGCCTGTGATCTATGTTCCATCACTTTTTAAGGTAGTAATTGTGCTAGTTTTGTGGGTTTGTGTAGTTATACCTGTAGGGAAAATGATCATCTATTAGACCGGATTATAACAGTGATTTAATATAAATTGTGATTAGTCTGCTTTGTGGGCGCACTTTGAATATGATTAGTTTGAGATGCGGGCCTTGAACATCCTTAGTAAATTCCTTTTGATTAATCTCCTTTTATGTCCAAAATATCAATTATTTCACAACATGAAACGAATATTAATGGCTGCTAATATTCTAAAAAGTCTTCTTTGTTAACTCCAACTAAAACCATTTATTTCCACGTATAGCTAAAGAAGTGGGAAAATGTACCTCGTAGTTTTGTTTTCTTTCGAGTTACAATATTTATTCTTACACTTCAGAGTTTAATGTCTGCTTTGGAGATGCCTACTAAAGCTATTCATCTCCTCAAATCGATGAAGAAGTGCGGGGAGTACGCGTTTTAAATTTTATTCTAACATTTTTGCGGTTGATTTTCCCAAAGTTTTTGCTCACCTCATTCCAGTTGATGCAATACATTAATCTTAACAAACATATTTTCACAGACACTGGATGCTTTAACTTTAGGAGTTGAGAAGTCTTGGAAGGTGCACCTCTTACATTAAATTTCTAGCATGCATCATATGTTACAGCTATCAAATCTCCTATGCAGATTAAAATATTTTCTAAATACTACTTATATCTGAATTGTGTGAGATCTTGGGCAGCACGTTATTACAGATCTTGTCTAGCTGAAATGCAGGTGCACACACTTGATGTAACTGTTGGCATAAAGAAAATGGCCAAGAACTTCCAAAATGCTGTATTTTTGTGAAGGTGTAGCAAAAGTCCACATGTTGGAAGGTTTTATTGTTTGTTTGACATTGAAGGTAATATAGACAGCACTTACACTATACTGCTAGGATTATTAACGGCAAGAATAAATACTGAACTGAATATTAAAAGAAATTTATTTATTGTTCAACAGATGAGCAATCACCATAAGCATAAACAAAGCACACTGTATTAATAATTCTCAAAATATGAATTTGATGTTCATTACACATTCATAGTTAAAACAGCGAACAAAATACTGTATGTATGAAGTTAATGTATAAATAGGCCCAAACTATATGACATAACAGCAATAATCAACAATGAATAATAGAACAAGAACATAACAGAAATAAACAGAGAAGAACAAGGCAAAAACAGAGTTAGATAACTCAGAAAATTATATTTATCTAGATTGCATTACATTCCATCCAAATGCTATGTCCAGCAGTTCTCTACAATCACATATATATAGTTATAGAGTCTTTGAAGCCTGGAAGCTTCTAACTTTCTAGATAACTCTAAAAACCCTGCAATATTATTTTCTAGAACAACTGGTAGCTTCTTCCTTTCTAGATAATTCGGAAACCTGGAATGTTCTTTTCTAGAACAACTTTATGGAAAACTCTAGATATATTTTATCTTTTCCTAGACAATCTTAATTATCCTTAACACCCCTCCTTAAGATTGGCTAGAATAATACAAAGATAATACAAAGGAGAGGGGAACATTATACTACTATCCCCCCTTAATGTTCACCTTCTATCATACCAAGAATTTCTCTTAATTTTAGGAATCTGGCTTCAGCCATACTCTTAATGAATATATCAGCTATTTGTTCTTCACTTGGACAAAACTAAAGATTGACAATGGATGCTTGAACAAGATCCTAAATGTAGTGAACATCAATCTCAATATGCTTTGTTTTATCATGGAAAATTGGATTGTTGGCAACCTGTATGGTACTTTCACTGTCACAATACATAGTGTTAACAGAACTTTGTAGAAAACTAAGCTCAAATAGAAGATGCCGAATCAAAATTACTTCCTTGCCTACTTCTTTTGTTGCTCTATATTCTACTTCACATGAAGATAATGATGTAGTTGTTTGTTTTTTGCTACTCCATGTAATAGGGGCTGATCCAAGATGGAAAACATAACCACCAATAAATTTCCTATCATCTATATCATCACCCCAATTTGAGTCAATAAATCCAACCAAAGAAATTGAAGACTTATAGCCATAGTACATACCAAAGTGTATGGTTCCACAGATGTATTGTAAAATACTCTTAGCAACCAACCAATGACTTTCTTTAGGTGCTTGCATAAATCTAGGCACTAGATTGACTGCAAAACAAATATCTAGTCTAATATGAGTTAGATAAACCAAGCTACCAACAAGCTATCTATATAAAGTGGCATCTACACTCTTGTAAGTACTTTCTTTAGTAAGCTTGACTCTAGATTGAAATGGGGTAGATGTTGGCTTGCATTCAAGATGTTAAATTTTTCTAAAAGGTCCAAAGCATATTTTGATTGTGTGATGAACAATCCATCATATAATCTACAAACTTGTAATCCAAGAAAATAGTTTAGTTCACCCAAATCACTCATATGAATGCCCTTTTAAGATCTAATTTTAAATCATTGATTAGCTCAATATTCAGTCCAACAATGAGTAAATCATCTACATAAATTGCAACGAGAAGAATATCATCTTGAACTTTCTTCACATAAAGATTTGGATCTGACTTACATCTTTTAAATCTATGAAGCTGAAAATACCTGTCAATCTTCTCATTCCATTCTTGTGGCGCTTGTTTAAGACCATTACATGACCTCTTTAATCTACAAACAAGATGTAATGTCCCCATTTTCAGATTCTCTTGCAGATCAATCAAAGCGGGCTTTCTAGGTTGGTGACAGCATAATCAGAAGAATATTTCGATGTCACCAGGGTGTTCGGGTGATCCAGTGGAGATGTTTGACACTTTCTGGAGGGATTTCAGATAACTTGTCTGTACTTACTATTTATAGTAAGTGCTTGCATGTCGTTAATCTTTCTAGCTTTTTCTGGGTGTGTTCTCTTTGGTCCCTGGTGGTCACTGCTATTTTTAGTAAGTGACAGTTTGGCGCTGTTTGGGTGACTTGGCAGTCAGCTGTCGACTCTCATAGACATTGCACTGAGCTCGGAGTTATCAAATGGTTTGTGGATCCAGTTGGCACCCTATGATTTGGCTCAGTTTGCTTATGCCCGTTACTATTTTTAGTAAGTTCAGGATTGGCACCGGAACAAAATTTTGAGAGTGGGGTTGGATTCGTTTTGTCAAGACCTTTCCAACAAGCTATAGATCACTAGTTTCTGACATCATCTTGGCCTCCATTTTAAAGTCCGTAAATTAAACATTATTATTTAGTCTTGGACCTTGGTGCCTAGGCTCAACAACTTAATGTTGTTTTAAAAGAGGGGACTTTATGGGTGATGTTGAGGAAAGAATTAAAGAGAATTATAATATTTTAAAATATATTTTCCCTCTCATGTTTTATCCCATATGCAAGAGGATTTTAGACATTCCCAATTGAAAAAGTATAAAAGAAGGGAAAGAGCTCTCATTTGGATATGCTTGGATATTAATTTTTCTCTCTTGTTGAGATATTCCCATGAGGGTTTTGGAGCTTGGCTCCCTGGTTTGGTATTTTCTTGCTGAGATGAAAGCCTTTGCAAGATAGGATTTGATCTTTGGCTTTGTGGACGAAACCCCACTTGGTCAATTTCTTGGAGGCTTCATCCAGAGGTCTCATTTGTGCATTCATGGAAAGTATTTTTGGTGGAGTTTGAGCTGATATAAATAATCTTGGAGTTTTGAAGTGCAGGTTAGAAGACTAATTTATTGAGCAGGTTTGAAGTGTTTTGGAGCATTTTGTGATTGGTATTACTTATCACTGCTAGGCCGTACCATCCTAGTATTGGTTGTACCTGTTGCAGCAGTCATTTGGGGCTGATTTGTGGTCATTTCTCACTGATTTTAGAGTGACTGAAGTAGTATTATTCCTGCAGACTGAACAGCAACAATAAGCCAACATTTCTAATTAATTTTGGTTGAGTTTGGGGCTGCAACTCCTTTCAGCAAGGCCGTACCATATGGTACCAGTCGTGGGCTGCATTTGGGACTTATTTACTCATCAAAATGGATGCCTAGGATTATGTTTTGAGCTACCACTCTTCGTGTAAGAAGATTGTTGCATTTTTAGAAGTTGTGAGCATATTTCTATGTCATGTATGGTTGGCCCTCCATCAACATATGTATGAAGTTGCAAACAAACATATGGGTATGTACTTATAATTCATAGTTTGCTATAATACAATCTGGGTCTTCATCAGTTTGCTCATATCTAGTTTAGATTTTCTGGGTTTATGTTATATGCTCTTTATTCCATGTATTCCATGCAAATATCAAACATGCAATATATCCAATGAAACCCTAAACTCAGAACAATCAGAAAAATAAAATTTTGGCATCAAAATATATACACAACAAGGGTGTATACTACAATGGTATCAGAGCTAAAAATCTTGCCATCCTGTGTGGTTGGGTTCAGACATGCAAATAAGAATATGAGATGCAGATGAAAATATGAAAATTGCAGCTTAGCTTTGTATGTGAGTGATCAGCACTTGCATGAGTGTTCAAGTTGGGCAGTTGATAGGTTTTGAACAGGGAATGTGAGATCATGGCATCTCTCGTGAAGGGTGGTCTTTATGAAAGACTTTTTTATGTAGGTTTGAAGCTTAAATCATTGCACTGGTCAGATAAAATCTTCTCAGCACTATGGACGAAGCTGAGGATTGTTTATCGAAAGTCCCTCAGTCATCTTCTCATATAATATAGTTGGCTTATGTCCATTTAAAGACTTTGTTGTGTGAACTGGAACTGCTGAAACATCCATATAAGGATGTAAGGTTGGCGGTTATCACATGCATCAGTGAAGTAATAAGAATTTCAGCTCCTGAAACACCCTATAAAGATGACTTAACGAAGGAGATTTTATAGCTGATTATTGAAAGTTTTCATGGTTTAGGTGATACTAGAAGCTTATCTTTCAAAAAGATTGCTAATATGTTAGTAATGATGGCTCGGAATGGGTCATGGATCTTTTTGATTGATCTCAAGTGTAATGATTTACTTCTTGAAATGTTCCATTGTTTCTTTGACAAAATCAGAAAATATCATGCGGATGATGTTAAAACAGCAATGCTAACTATCTTGTCTATGATTTTAGATGAAGATGTTGATATATCCAAGTTGTTATTATCTAACTTGCTAAGTATTTAGAGAAAAGAACAACATGCTTCACCTGTAGCACATTGGTTGAGCAGAAAATTGAGAAAATTAGAGATCTCTTGACAAAAGAAGAATGTATTGCTTGTGGTTTACAGGATACAAGAATGAGCAAGAACCAAATGAGAAGACAAGGCCTATGCTTCTCTTGCAAAAAAATTCGGGAGCCTAACCACCAATGCACAGATAAAAGGGACTCACAAATTGATGTTGGTTTGGCAAATGAAGTTACTTTCAGCACTCAAGAGGTTGTTATCAGCCTTGAAAAAATTGTAGAAGATACTTCTAACATTGGCACACAAAATATGAGTGTCAAACACGAAGAAAACCAGGAGGATACCAGCCATAACAGTTCTAATTTTTGTGATAGCAGTTTGATCTCTTTGCATCAGCATGAGGATACTGCTATTACACATGATGATGATGGTTGTGTGGAGTCACCCAATGCAGACACTCCCGTTTTGGGTGATATTGATGCAATAGGTGTTGTGGATTCATGCCACAACGAGTTTGATTTGGTATATCAGACCTTGGAAGATGGGAGTAGAACTGAGGAGTTGCCTTATAGAGATGATTCCGAGGATTGTTTGACGGATATGCATGCATCTACTTTGATAGAGGAGGTGAGCATTGATATTGGCGATTCAGCAGCCTCTAGCATGTCAGTTGAGCCATCCCAGGAGATTCATAACAGCAGTACACTTGTCGATGGTGTGTGTGAAATTGATAGCACACATGAGGATGCTTACCAATCAGTGAGTGATGATGATTCAACCTCTTTCCATAGTGTAGAATACAAATCAGAAAATTTGTATGGAGACAAATTGTCAGAGGGGTCTACTCATTTGGCAGGGCAATTGAAGGTGAGTGAAGGCATGGTTGCTTCAACCTTAGAACACTTTGATGTTGCACAGCAGTTGATGACACACTGTTGTTGGACTCTAGGTATATATGAGCACCTTGATAGTGGACTTTCCCTTGCTGAGTTTCAAGCACTTAGAGATGCAGTTGGGATCATGAAGAATAATTACCTATAGTTGTTATCTGATAGAGATCATCTTCTCAGGATCGACGGTATTTATCATGATGCTCTAAGGGGAAAGGAAGAGGAAATTGATGAGCTCACATATGAGCTCAAGGTCACCACAAACTCTTTGAAGAGTACTCAATCAGCCCTTCAAGAGTCAAAGCTACTGATAGATGAGCTTACCATGGAGTTGAGCTTGGCACAGTCTTTACCATCTATAGACACAGTTCAGGTTTCTATGGCAACAGTGGGTGAGGAGCATATATCCACGGATTATGGTTGTGAGAAGATTGAGGATGTGGTTACATCCATTGTAGATACAGGTGCAGTTGATATAGATGGGATAGATGCTTTAGTTGAGAGTATCAGGGAACCAGATGTTGCATCAGGGGTCTTTGAGGGTAGTCCCATTTCAGGTGATGCAGAGCAGATGATTGATAGCTCTTGTGAAGAGTTGATGGATTTCCCCGAGAGTTGTGTGACCAATCACCACACTACATCTTTTTCACAGGAGACATGCAGGGCATCTTTCAGTGGGGAGATCGATTCTCATGTGGATTTGTTTCCCTCTCTTGGAAGCAAATCAGAGATGGCATCCTATGCAGTTGATAGTGATCAATGGCTTACTAGACCACAGGGTTGGAGAGACCAGCTGAAGGTTATAGGAGAGAAGGTTGATTCAACCTTATCTTGTTTAGATTGCACTCATAAAAATGTTGAGAACCTTCTTTGGACAGCAGAGTTAGAGGAGAGATGGTATGGGGTCTCGACTGGTACTCACATTCATGATTTGCAATTCATCAAGAGTGCTTTGGAGAAGGTAAAATCAGAATATCTCCAATTATTTCATGATAGGGAGCATGCTATTGGGTACGCAGAGAGGATTGCTAGAGTATCCACCCAATTAGCTATTCAGGATCAGAGACATGAGCCATCTTCTGGTTCGTGTGATGTGAGTGATGAGGAGTGTGCTCCTCGTGACTATGATAGTCAACCATTGACATAGGGTAGTGCTTTTTATCGTGACTACATAGTGAGGAGTGCTCATCATTTCTCTTTTAGCCCACGCACAGATGATTTGATGATGCGTAAGTACGGATTGGCTCGGGATTTATACCATCCATTGTGGGATGAAGGGTTTCCATCTACAAGAGATGGAACTAGAGGTTTCAGATGGCTGACTCAGATACATTCAAAGGATCACTTGCAGGGTCAGAGATCGGAGTTCCATCATGGTGATATGCATCAGACAAAGTTTGCAACTTCTTGGTCTCCTAAATTTCCATTGGAGACATGGCTTTTGAGAGGTTGCAGTGTCAGTAATCATGATGGCATGTTTAGTCTTTACAGCGGTGATGGAGGAGAGTTTATTCATTCCCTCGTTCTGAGAGGAGCAGTTTCATATCTTCTAGCACCAATGCTGTGTAGTCAGTACATCCATAGGAGTTTTGCAGAGGACAGAGGGGAATGTTGTGGTTCAGACACTTCAAGGGTTAATTTCCTCTTCATGATTGATGGATGTGAGGTTCTAATGTGTTGGGATCTAGGTGGTGATAGGTTTGGCATGATAGTTCAGTTGGATTCCGAGGTGTTGCTTCACCACTCTTTGCATGGTGAAGGTTTTATCAAAGTAGTGCAGTGTCGACATGGTGGTTCTATGCTGAGAATAACTTGGGACCCTGGGATCATTTTTGGTTTTAATTGGGTTCAGTCTGTTGCTTGGAGATTGTATTGGCATTGCTTAAGGACAAGCAATCTTTGGGAAGGGCAGACTATAATGTCCCCATTTTTAGATTCTCTTGCAGATCAGTCAGAGCGGGCTTTCTGGGTTGGTGACAGCATAATTAGAGGAATATTTTGATGTCACCAAGGTGTTCAGGTGATCCAGTGGAGATGTTTGACACTTTCCGGAGGGATTTCGGACAACTTGTCCATACTTACTATTTATAGTAAGTGCTTGCATGTCGTTAATCTTTCTAGGTTTTTCTGGGTTTGTTCTCTTTGGTCCCTGGTGGTCACTACTATTTTTAGTAAGTGGTGGTTTGGCGCTATTTGGGTGACTTGGCAGTCAGCTATCGGCTCTCATAGACATTGCACTGAGCTCAGAATTATCAAATGGTTTGTGGATCTAGTTGGCACCCTCTGAGTTGGCTCAGTTTGCTTATGGTCGTTACTATTTTTAGTAAGTTCAGGATTGGCACTAGAACGAAATTTTGAGAGTGGGGTTGGATTCATTTTGTCAAGACCTTTCCAACAAGCTATAGATCACTAGTTTCTAACATCATCTTGGCCTCCATTTTAAAGTCCATAAATTAAACATTATTATTTAGTCTTGGACCTTGGTGCCTAGGCTCAACAACTTAATGTTGTTTTAAAAGAGGGGACTTTCTGGGTGATGTTGAAGAAAGAATTAAAGAGAATTATAATATTTTAAAATGTATTTTCCCTCTCATGTTTTATCCCATATGCAAGAGGATTTTAGACATTCCCAATTGAAAAAGTATAAAAGAAGGGAAAGAGCTCTCATTTGGATATGCTTGGATATTGATTTTTCTCTCTTGTTGAGATATTCTCGTGAGAGTTTTGGAGGTTGGCTCCTTGGTTTGGTATTGTTTTGCTGAGACGAAAACCTCTGCAAGATAGGATTTGATCTTTGGCTTTGTGGACAAAACCCCACTTGGTCAATTTCTTGGAGGCTTCATCCAGAGGTCTCATTTGTGCATTCATGGAAGGTATTTTTGGTGGAGTTTGAGCTGATATAAAGAATCTTGGAGTTTTGAAGTGCAAGTTAGAAGACTGATTTATTGAGCAGGTTTGAAGTGTTTTGGAGCATTTTGTGATTGGTATTACTTATCACTGCTGGGCCGTACCATCCTAGTATTGGCTGTACCTATTGCAGCAGTCATTTGGGGCTGATTTGTGGTCATTTCTCACTTATTTTGGAGTGACTGAAGTAGTATTATTCCTGCAGACCGAACAGCAGTAATAAGGCAGTGTTTCTAATTAATTTTGGTTGAGTTTGGGGATGCCACTCCTTTCAGCAAGGCTGTACCATATGGTACCAGTCGTGGGCTGCATTTGGGACTTATTTACTCATCAAAATGGATGCCTAGGATTATGTTTTGAGCTGCCACTCTTCGTGTAAGAAGATTGTTGCATTTTTAGAAGTTGTGAGCATATTTCTATGTCATGTATGGCTGGCCCTCCGTCAGCATATGTATGAAGTTACAAACAAACATATGGGTATGTACTCATAATTCATAGTTTGCTATAATACAATTTGGGTCTTCATCAATTTGCTCATATCTAGTTTAGATTTTCTAGGTTTATGTTATATGCTCTTTATTCCATGTATTCCATGCAAATATCAAACATGCAATATATCCAATGAAACCCTAAACTCAGAACAATCAGAAAAACAAAAATTTGGCATCAAAATATATACACAACAGGGGTGTATACTACACAAGATTAGGATGTTGCTGATCTACAAAACCAAGTGGTTAATCAATATATATTTCTTCATATAAATCTCAATTTAAGAAAGCATTTTTAACATCCATTTGATGGATATGCCCACCAAGACTTGCAGCCAAAGAAAGAATAATTCTCACTGTATTCATTTTAATGATAGGAGAAAATGTTTCTTCATAATCAACACCCTCTTTTTCATTGAACCCCTTAGCAACCAATTTAGTCTTGATTTTTTCTATAGTACCATCTGATTTAAATTTTGTTTTGTAAACCCATTTGCAACTAATAACATTCTTACCTTTGGTGCGAGGCACAAGTTCCCAAGTTTTATTCTCTAATAATGCATCATATTCCTCTTTCATGGCTTGCTCCTATTGTTTCTTCCCTCTAGGTTGCTCATATTAGATTGGGTCATTTACTTGTAATACTTTGGTCATGAGAGCACTACCATTCCTTCCTTGGATTTTTAAGCCTTGCCTATATATTTCTTCAACACTCCTTGTCTTTTGTCTAGCTGAAAAGTCATCTTCTTCATCATCACTACCTGTAGAAAATGGCTTATTACAAGCATTAATTGTTTCATTTTCAATACTATTAGTAGGGCACACCTCATCCTCATCAATGTAGTCTCCATTTCTTTCTAAAATGTCAGAAAAATACAACATTTTGGAAGTTATTTGGTGTAACTATTGCTAAAACCATTCTAATATTATCAAGTCTAGCAACTAGAGAAAATGTTTCATTATAATCAATTCCATGTTGTTGTGTAAAACCTTTTTCTGCTAACCTTGCCTTGAGCTTTTTAATTTTACCTTCTACATTAAATTTAGTCTTATAAACACATTTGAATCCTATGCAATTAGCTTGCATGTTTGATTTCTCTTAATAGAATCCATCTCTTCATTCGTAGATTTTATCCAATGTTGCTCCTCAGTTGTTTCTTCAAAATACATAGGATCATGTCAGAAAAAAGAAAAATTTGAACACAAATCTATGTTTTCTTCTCCTTAATCATAAACCTTTTTCAAAATTCTCATTTTCTTACCTTTATACTTTGACCTTAGTTAGACAAGTGTAGGATTTCATTCATCACTTACTTGTCAATTGAAGTAGAATGACTTGATGATTCACCTTGTACAAAATTCCTTGGTATTCTTGTTGGAGTGCTTATTGCTTCTTGAGATTTAGATTGATCACCATGCATATTTTGTTCTTCAAGTTCTTCTTCATTTTGGGGTATTTGTGCTCCAATTGTAATTGTTATATCAATGCTTCCATCCCATGCTTCTTCTTACTTAAATTCTACATCTCTGCTAATAATCACCTTTTTTGTAATGCAATTATACAATTTACAATAATTTGATTCTTTGCTATACCCAATAAAAATGCATTTATCACATCTATCTCAACTTTTTTTCTCATTTTTGAAGGAACAATAGAATATACAATACAACCTAAAATTCTGAAATGATACAGTATGTTTCTTACCACTCCAAGCTTTGTGTGGAATTCGGTCCTTGACACTCTTTGTTGGGCTTCTATTTAGAATATATATACTACACATGCTACTGCTTCTGCCCAATATTCATTTGGCATATGTGTGGCCTTCAACGTGCTTCTAGCTATCTCTATGATTGTTCTATTCTTTCTTTCTAGTACATCATTCTATTGTGGTGTATACCTTGTAGTAAATTGCCTTTTAATGCCATGATATCTGAAAAATCTAGAAATTCATTAGACATATATTCAACTCCTCTATTCTGATCTATGTACCTTGATATAATGGCCACTTTTCTTTTCAACCATAGCTTTGAATTCTTTGAATTTTCTAGAGGTTTCAGATTTCTCCATGAGAAAATATATCCATGTCTTCCTACTAAAATCATCAATGAATGTTAGAAAATAAGTACTATCTCCAAATGATGGAGTTTGCATTGGTCTACATAAATAACTATGAACTAGCTCAATAATGCCCTTGCTCTATATGAGACTCCTATTGGAAAAATTTCTCTATATTGTTTTGCTAGAATGCAACTCTCAGGTGAACTAGCTGGCTACTCTATTGGTGGCAATCCTTTCACCATATGTTTCTTTTTTAATAAACTCAAACCTCCAAAATGTAAATGTCCATACCTCAAACGTCATAGCCATGATTGATCTAGATATATAGTATGGAAATTGACTTCATCTTCTCCTTGCATACATTGAATTTGAAGGGGGGACATCTGATTCTTGGTCATCTCAACTCTTGCAATCAACCTATCATTTGGAAATCTATTTAGTATAGTTCAAATATCATCCTTACAAGATACAATGTAACCTTTATGTTCTAATTGTCAAACACTCATAAGATTATGTTTTAATCTAGGTACAAAATAAACATCATGAATAAATCTTCTTTCACCATTTATGTCAAAATATTTAATAATTCTTTACCCATTATAGCCACTTTATTATCATTTCCCAATTTCACTTCTGACTTTATTGAATCATCAAGACTAGCAAAAAAATCTTTATTCCTTGTCATATGGTTATTATATCCACTATCTAAAAATAAAATATCCTAGCACTTTCTTGAGCAACATGACATGTGATGAATAAACTTCCAAAATTAGATTCATTTGTGTAATTAACATTCTCCTTGTTTCTTTCTAAATTCATTTGCATAATGTCCATATTTTTTGCAATAATAACACTAAATGTTAGATTTATAAAACCTCTATGAATGTTTCTAGAAGTGATTAATTCCACGTCCTCTATTGTTGTAGTTTTGGTTATTAATTTCACCTTGATCTAGATTGCTCCTTCCACCTCTACCTCTACCTCTTCCTCTAAAGTTTTACCTTCCTATTCCAGTTGATACCTAAGACTTGAAAGCATTCTCAAAATAAGTATTGTTATTTCTAGTCATTCTAGATACATGTGTTAACAAAGATCCCATTAATTCATCTACTGATAACTATGCCATATCCTTGGATTCCTCAATTGCTACAACTATTGCAACAAATTTACTGGGTAATCTCCTGAGAATTTTTCTATAATAGATTCTAATCTATTATTTGTTCTCCATTAGATCTAATTTGATTCACAATATTCATGACATGACTTATAAACTGATCTACTGATTCTGAATCATTCATTTACAAAATTTCAAAATTTCACCTAAAAGATTGTAGTTTAGCTACTTTCACCTTTGTATTTCCTTGATAGGTTATCTCAAAAATTTCTCATGACCTCTTAAATGTAGTTGCTATTGCAACCATAGGAAAAGTGGAATCATCCATTGCTTGTTGAATTATAAATAAATATTTTGCATCTTTTTCTTATTTTCTCTAAGTTCATCCTATTGTGCTCTAGCCAAAAATTGATAAGTTGCATGATCTTAGGGTTCTAAAAATCCATTTCCAACTATGTCCCGAATTTCTTGTGAACAAAATAGTGTTTTCATCTTAATTGCCCAAAAATCATAATTCTTACTAGTGAAAATGGGGATCTTGGGCTGCGAGAGATTGCTTCTTGATGCCATGATATAGTTAGCTACAGTGATCCAATGTCTTCACTCCTCTTTAAGTCTTTCAAAAGAAGACTACACCTTAGTATAATTTTTATTAAAATTTTCAATTTCCTTAATTTACCAATTCTCTATTCTTTGTTGGCAGCTTCATAACAATTACTTACTTCAGATCAACCCTTTGATCTGTGGCTTCCAAATCTTCAAAAAAAAACTTTCTACGATCTGCAACAAAAAATCTCCTTAACCGCCAATGATTTCTATGGTCTACCTTTGATAATAAATCTATATTTGATAATGGCAGAAGGGTCTTTAGCAAACACTCTCATCTTCATCTAATAGCTTCAGCCTACTCCTACACATAATCTTAAACTTGGAAACTAGGATTCCTCCTACTCTGATACCACTTTGCTGGATAGAGAAAGAAAAATAAAACAGGCGCACAATAAAGAGCTTCTACAGTAGATATTAATTCTCTATTTTTTTTCCTCATTGTATCAAATGATTACATATCACCTCAAGATATAGAGGTTCTGAAGTTACAATGAATCTTCTAGAATTTATCGTGCAAATAATAGGCAAATTACAAAATTCTAACTCTAATAATAACTAACATGCAAAACTATTTTATTCTCCTTCTAGAAACTAAACTGCTACTTCTATTTTTATTTTGGGAGAAGTTATTATTTTATTCCAACACACTGCAAAGTGATGATGCCAAGCAAAACCAAGAACAAACAATTATAGGGCCACACAACAGTAGGTAATGGCCATAAAATGGAGATGTTTCGGTTACATGACCTTTGTTGATGGATTTTTTCAAGGAAATAGATTTCAAATCTGCAATGCCCATTCACTATTACACATGAGTTGCAAGGCTTACAAACATGAAATGGTTCCTATTCGTTGCATTTCTTACAACTAAGTTCTACGATAGAGAGTTCACTCAATAAATATTATGTATATGAATTTTGGTCCCAAGACAGAATTGCTTGATAGAAAGAAGATTGTAGTTGCTAATTATTGCACAAAAGAAGGAAGAAATTATGGTAGATAGGATGAGTTGGTTTGCACCATTTCGAATATGACTAAGCTTTATAGTTTCATTCTACATTTAAACATGGGAGAACTAGTTATCTTTAACTCACTGAGGTATAATAGTGATTGTTTCTCTCTATTTGATGTTAGAGTAAGGAATTTCAATCTATTCATACTGGCAAGTTTAGTGTCATCTTGATCAGGCAACAATTGTCTAAAGAAAGGTCCAATTTTGAATTATACGACAGTATTTTTTTTATTTTTGTTGTTGTTACTATTAAAAATATAAACTCTATTTAATCACACTCTCTAAGCATTTATTAACAGAAAAAAATGAATGTCATGTAGAGAGGTGTCTGTTCATATGTTTTTCCTATTTAAAGGATCTTTGGATCCATAAATTATAAATAGAGCAAATCTATTCAAGCTCTACAATTTCAACAATTGGTATCAGAGTTGATGGTCCCAATATTCATTTCAAGATAGGAAACCCCATCATGACTGATTTGAATCTATCACAATATTGATTTAAAACTAAACACCCGCACAATAGAATAATAATGATTTTTGGTACAAGAAAAATTTGCACATAGGAGTCTTTATATTGCAAATCTTATACAAGTACAAATATATATATTAAAAGGATGAGACAATGATCAAGAAAATTTGATTAAGGGAAGAGCTTTATATTCACAATCTATACGTATGAATGATCGTTGGTCTATGTCATTCAACACTACCTTCATATTCAAGATACGTCCTTAGGTTCTTTAAAGGTCAGACATGGATTGGCCTTTATCATAATGCCTTAGGTATCTCAACACATATCTTTAGCCTCTTAATACTTTGGTCTATTTTAAAATTTTACAAGCATAAGATAGTCTTAAAATCATCTGTTTATGGTGGAGTTTGACATCGTAAATGACAAAGAACTGAATGACACTAATAGCTGTTCGCATAATAGTCACAATGGTATTACATTGTTAGTTAAATAAAGCAATAGTTAGATATAAATAAATAAATTTTAGTAATAAATTAGTTTTGGGAAGTTAGGAAGTTATTTCTTATAGGAAGTTTGTACGGGAATAATTGTGGCTTTAAAACTAAATGTACTGCATTGTAACAA
This sequence comes from Cunninghamia lanceolata, assembly GCA_027924645.1. Classification (NCBI taxonomy): domain Eukaryota; kingdom Viridiplantae; phylum Streptophyta; class Pinopsida; order Cupressales; family Cupressaceae; genus Cunninghamia; species Cunninghamia lanceolata. Next base: position 13,005,618 of record BSBN01000112.1, on the reverse strand, counting down.
TCATTCAAATGCAATATATTATTTTATGTTCTGATATTGCTGTACAATGATGGTGTAGCAATCTGCATTTTTCCCTACGATATTTCAATATGGTATCAGAGCAGTTGCTGGTCATGGAGAAGGAGTGCTCAATTGAAGATTGTTAGAGTTCATAAAATTGCAATTGTTGGTGGAGAATAGCGTAGTAAATGGCTGTGGGTGGAAGAAGTGGTTGACAGAGACATTTCTTCCTTACACAATCAAGAAATTTAGCAAAGGTAATGGAAGATTTAGAGAGCAGTTGGTAGAAGGGAATCAGTCACGTGTCATTTCAATCCTGTGAGTTTAGTGGTAGCACAAGACTCATGAAAGAAGCTAGATCAGACGCCACTAGAATAGGCTTTATGTGCAATGATTAGATATCTTGTATGCTCAGCAAAGGTTGTGTGTGAAGGAAGGCATCATGTAATATATTTTTTTGGTGTAAAAATTGAAGAACTATGGAAGTTTGAGGATGTGGTTTGACCGTATGAAAGAATGAAACAACATCTTGTGGAATATAAGTATTGCAGCATACAAAAGATATAAGAATATTTCTCTATATGCAGTCTCTAGGCATCCAGTAGCATTTTAGGTTGTTGATTTGAATGGTGCAACAGTAAGTTTGATTTCAAGCATTGCATTACCTATTTCTCACTATATGTGCTATAAACATTAGTGTTTATAACTAGCATAGTTGGTTCATTATAAAAGAGGAGTTATAAGGTTCTTGGTTCAAAACTCACAATGATGTGAAAGTATTATTTTTGTTATGAATTATTTGGAGTTCTATAATTTTATTTATTAGAGATAAAGGAAAATAAGGGTGAGTTTTTGGAGGTACAATCATTCTCAGATATTATTTTTCTTTGGAGTAATAAGGTAAAAATTGATGAAGGTTTAATAGTGTTTTGGAGGTAAAAGGTTAACTAATGTATGGGTCTATTATTGATCAAAATCAACATCATTATTTTTAACATTTGACCATGGCCACACATTATGTTTGTGTCCTCGATGCCATCCTTGCTATCCTTGATAGAAATTTGAGAGACTTGCATGCTTGTGATATTGAAGAGTCTAATACAAATGGATAGAGTGTAAGCACATCATATTGGAGAAAGGTGGCATCAGAGGATGGAGGATTTTCCACCATCTCAAGTTAAGTTCTCTCTTTGAGATGATGCTTTGCATGAGAAGCATTTTTAGTTTTGGTTGTTTTGCTTTCTTTGTTGATGCTGACGGATTTGAAGAATGTATGTTTTGTGAAGATTTTGTTTTGGAGACAGGTTTGGGATTTGGTGTTGAGCTCAATATGGATTGTTGTCCAGCAAGCTTCAAAGAGTATATGATCTTGAATTATACCCTTTTGCAGTCACTAGACAATGGCAGAGATCTATCATATCTCTTAGGGTTCATTGTCGAATAATTCAAGACTCTGTGATTTGAGATCTTGGGACTAAAGAGCTCAAGAACACATCTCAAAGCTATGCCTTTTCGAGGGTAGACGAGATAGCATGATGGAGCCCCGCTTGGTTCAGGATTTGTTTTTTGGGAGAAGATCTTCTATAAAATATCTATTCATATTATGTAATTAGCTTTTTTTAGTATGTTAGCATTCAGGGGGGTCCCTTGGTACTATTGCAGAAACAATGTAATAAGGGGGGAATGTTGGCATAATAATCACAATGCTATTACATTGTTAGTTAAATAAAGAAATAGTTAGATATAAATAAATAAATGTTAGTAATAAATTAGTTTTGGGAAGTTAGGAAGTTATTTCTCATAGGAAGTTTGTATGGGAATAATTGTGGCTTTAAAAGCAAATGTACTGCATTGTAACAATCATTCAAATACAATATATTATTTTATGTTCTGATATTGCTGTGTGATGATGGTGTAACAATCTGCATTTTGCCATACCATATTTCAATAATAGCAATCACATGGCTGTGGATCTAAAATCTCTCATCAACTAATATGTGATGCTTGCATGCATGCAGGAGTGGGAGAGCTTTTGGAAGACTTATTTAAGAAGACTTTTATCATTTTAGGAATGCATGTTCAATGCATGATAAACTATATTTTTAGCATAGTTGTTTTTAAAGTATATAGTGATCATGCATGTTCAACTTTTTTTTAGACTATTAGTTTATTTTTGTTGTTGGTCTATTTTGGGGGCTACAAAGTCTTTAAAGTGGACTATCATGTGTTTTCTAACAAGCCAAGAATTTGAAGATGCATGTACTAATGAGGTTTGCGTGCAAGCAATGCAAGAAAAGATAGATTCCATTCATAGGAATGATACTTGGGAGCTTCCACATGACAAGAAAAATATTGGTACTAAGTGGGTCTACAATACCAAGTACAATAGTGATGGAAGTATTAAAAGACACAAGGCATGATTAGTTGAAAAAGGTTTCACACAAAAGAATGGTATAGATTATGAACAGATATTTGTACCATTAGCAAGACAAGAGACCATTAGAATGATGGTTTCACTAGAAACTCAAAAGAAATGGAGCATACAACACATGGATGTCAAGAGTGCCTTCTTGAATGGGTACATAGAAGAAGAAGTTTATACATACAACAACCACAAGGTTTTGAAGTGCAAGGAAAAGAACACAAAGTCTATAAGTTGAAGAAGGTTTTATATGGTCTCAAGCAAGCACCTAGAGCATGGTATGCTAGGATTGATAGATATTTCTAGAAAAATAGCTTCAAGAGAAGCAAGAGTGAACCTACTCTTTACTGCAATAAAAAGGGTAATGATATTCTTATTATAAGTTTGTATGTTGATGATTTTTTGTATATGGGTAGAAGTCCTAAAATGAAGGATGAGCCTACATTGTTTTTTTGTGATAACATGAGTGCAATTAAGTTTGCCAAGAATCCTATCCATCCTAGTAGGACAAAGTATTTTGATTTGAAATATTATTTAATTAGAGATTTGGTTTAGGAGAAAGAATTTGAATTATGGTATATAATCACTCAAGAACAACATTCAGATATCTTCACGAAAGCAATTCCAAAGGTCTAATTTTTGAAACTCTGAGATCATCTTGTGAGTTTGATCCACATCAAAGGGGGAGTATGTTGACAAGTGATGCTTGCATGCATCTTGGAGTGTGAGAGTTTTTTAAGACTCATTTAAGAGGACTTTTATCTTTTTAGGAATGCATGTTCAATGCATAATAAACTATATCTTTAGCACAACTATTTTTAGAGTTTACAATGATCATGCATGTTCACCTTATTTTTAGACTATTAGTTTATTTTTGTCGCTGGTCTATTTTGAGGGCTGCAAAGTCTTTAAAAAGGTTTGCCTTGTGTTTTTGTAATAAGCCAAAAAAAACTCCAATGTCAATGTGTTGGTTGCTCAATTTGAGGAAAGGTGAAAGAACATAGGAAAAATACTGTAAAATATTGTATTTCTGAAAAGCAATATGTTGATTAATTGATTTTGCTCTTTGTTGTAAGTAATGTTAGTTTTGGCTGAATAATATGTGTTGTGAATAAAAACTTGTTTATTATTGCAAGTAAATTTAAGAATTGGCTTCAAAGATTAGCGGGTTTCAAAATCTTCATCATATTTGTAGAGTCTAAATCTGTAGGGTACTGGATTGGAAACTAGTTGTTAGAGCTGGATCTAAAAAGTGGATAGAACATACAAGCTTGGATTGAATATGATAATCTTGGAAATGAGCTCAAAGTAATGGTAGAACTTTGTGAGTATTACGATTCAAGGTTCTAAAAAGACTGTCATTGCCATCCATATTTGGAATTCATCCTATCAGTGAGATTTTTTATAATAAATGGAAGGATAAATATTCTGAGGGATATTTGCTCAAGATAGAAGAAATAATTAGATATAGAGGAAAGAGGGGCATGTAAATCTACCAAAATCAATCACCATTTGGCATTACTTAAGTGGTTCTTTTGTATGGTTAAAATTTAATTCTATAAGGAAATCATTTGTTCCAATGGGAAAGACTTGTAAAAGAGTGCAGAAAGAAAATAAAAAATTCAATGTGTGAAAAAGATGTTTTGGAAGAAGAATTGGTGAAAGTTAAAAAGAAAAGTGAAGATTTGGAAGAAAAGTTGAAGTGGTTTGATAAACAATCTAAAATTCTCAGAGAGGAAAATAGTTTTCAAAAGGATGAAATGTCAAAATTGAAAGCACAAAATAATCCATTAGATCAATTACTTGCAACATACCTAAAGGAAAACATGTGTGTAAGGTCTAAGCATACATTATGTAATGTCTCATTTGATACAAATGATTTGTTGTATTCATTTGATGAATCATTTGATATATGTGATATAGGTAAATCTTCTATTGATAAAGGGTGTGAGGTTGGAGATAACAATATTTTTGAATCTACAAATCTTGCTAGTTGTGATGATAATAACAAAGAATGTTTTCCAAAGAATGTTGGTTTTAATATTATAAAAGGAATGGGTTATGATGGAAAAGGTTTGGGAAAGTATGGGGAAAGAATTAGAGAACCCATTGAACCAAGTGTGATGCTAACAAATGAAGGCAATGTTGGTATAATAGTTATAGTACAATGGTATTACATTGTTAACATTGTACGTAACTACTGGTGGTTATGTTAGTTGGGTGGTGGTTATGTTAGTGGGGCTATAATTATTTTTTCTATTATATCGACCAAATATAACACAATATATATCTATGTTTGTATGAGCATTTATCATTGAATCAATAAATAAAATATACTCTCCATTATTTGGTATCAGAGCCTTGTGTAATGTGAGGAAGGCATCAGTCTGCTGCATCCATTTGATGGGAGAACTTAGTGTGGAGAATGTTTTGATGGTGTTGGAGCATGCCATGGTCTTGGCATCATTTGATCCACTAGAAGTTTGTCCATAATCTCCTCTAGCATGTAGTCTCCATAGAAGCATGTGGAAGCCTTAAAACAATCTGTGCATTTGTAGCAAGTCCATATAGGAGTAGATCCATTAACTATCAAGTGAATGAGCCAACCACAAAGGTACTTGTGTGTTTAAAGGTGTTTGAAGGAGAGCATTCTAGTTTTCTATTTTCAGGAGAATAAAAGGCATATATAGAAGTTGTGTGATCTGGGAAGAGATTTGTTTGTCAATAGTCACCAGAAAATGAAGTGAAAGCCAAGCATCAAACATATCCACATGCTCTTATTTTGTGAGTCATTGATATTCGCTACAGTTTGAATTTAATGCAAGCTAGATAAAACATTACTATTGATCTTAAATCTAGCTAGGGTTTGAATAGACCAGTTTTGATTTCCATTCATCTGTCACATTTTGGAAGTGACAAGGCATCAAAGCAGTCTCGAGAAAATACATAGAAAGAGCTAAAGCATAGAAATGACTTGATAGTGGCCTACATGGTATTAGAATTTGAAGATGACTCTATTGATCATGACTTCATATCTTCTTTCATCTGTGCATAGAAATACAACGTTGGTCATTATTTGAATGATTTGGAAGTTGTATTTTAAGTCAGGGTTAATTTGTTTATAAATAGTTTACAATGGGTGATGGTGATGTTGAAGTATCTTGGTTCTTGGAAGGGCCATTTTATGGGTTGGTAAGTAAACTAAAGGTTACTTCTAAAAGTAGTTTAAAATAATTTTTTTTTTCAATGAATTATTAGTAATAGGAAGACATGATGGTGTAAAAGAAATAATTCAAAAGAGAGAAAGTACGCCAACTTTGGGTTCCTAATTTTATTTCAATTATTTTGTGAAATACAAGATATATATTTTTATGTGAAGACCTATGAAAGGGACATTCCAAAGTGTATATGTATTGGAGTGATAAGGTTATTGTGTTTTGTGAAGATTTTGTTTTGGAGATAGGTTTGGGATTTGGTGTTGAGCTCAATATGGATTGTTGTCTAGTGAGCTTCAAAGAGTATATGATCAAGAATTATACCCTTTTGCGGTCACTAGACAATGGCAGAGATCTATTGTATCTCTTAGGGTTCATTGTCAAATAATTCAAGACTCTGTGATTTGAGAGTTTGGGACTAAAGAGCTCAAGAACACAACTTGAAGCTATGCCTTTCCGAGGGTAGACGAGACAGCATGATGGAGCCCCGCTTGGTTTAAGATTTGTTCTTTGAGAGAAGATCTTCTATAAAATATGTATTCATATTATGTAATCAGCTTTGTTGAGTATGTTAGCATTCAGGGGGGGTCCCTTGGTACTATTACAGGAACAATGTAATAAGGGGGGAATGTTAGCATAATAGTTATAGTACAATGGTATTACATTGTTAACTTTGTATGTAACTACTAGTGGTTATGTTAGTTGGGTGGTGGTTACATTAGTTGGGCTATAACTATTATTTCTATTATATCAACCAAATATAACACAGTATATATCTATGTTTGTATGAGCATTTATCATTGAATCAATAAATAAAATATACTCTCCATTAGGCCTTAGATATGTTAGAGGTAAAGAAAACATAAATGATGTTACAAGTAATCTAGTTACAAACAACATAGTTCAAGAAATACAATGTTCCCAATGTTCTCATTGTAATAGGCAAGGACAATAAAAAACATGTTGGGATCTTCATCCTTGTACTATTTGTGGATTGAAGAATCATTTTGAAAAATTGTGTTGGAACAGAAAGTGGAAGAAACAATCTATGAAAGATTGACTAAAGAAGAATTATGGATAGATTGGTGTAGATCCAATTGATGAAGGGTCAAAAATATGTTCAAAATGTTGTACAAGAATAAATATTCACATTAAGAGAAAAATAACAACCAAACAAGGTTCCATCAAAGAAGTAGTGAATAATGAAGAAATCTACTTGAAGTTTTGCAGATCAAACATCAGTTGGCAGACATATTCACAAAGAATTTAGAAAATGAGAAATTTGAACATTTAAGATAGAATTTGGGATGCTAAACCAACTAGTGGTAGAAATTAAGGGGGAATGTTGGAATAAACTATTTATTCTCCAACCGACCATCAACTAATTGTCACTGTAACTAAACAAAGAGCCTAAACACATTGGATTGTTTGGAGGCTTGAACTATCTGGAAAGGATCACATTTGATAATCCTAAAAAGTTGTAAAAATTTGAATTGACTATCCAGATTTTTGGTATGAGGGAGCTTGCAATATTAAACATTCATGATTAGCCTACAACCTTGAAGAGCTGTGAATATTTGAAAAGCCACTATCAACAATAAGGGCCAAAGTATTTCCACTTGAATTCTATCCATGTTGTATGTGTAGATAAGTGAGATTTGTAGTTGGGGAGCTTATAAAGTACACCAAAATTAGTAATAAAACAGAATGCCAACCATAAAATGCATTTGAGGCTCATTCAATAAAGTTGTAGTATTGATCACAAAGATCACTGCAGAAAGATTTTGATCACAAAGATCATTGCAAAAGATTTTGACCGCAAAAATCATTGCAAAAGATTTTGATTGCAAAAATCATTGAAGAAAGATTTTGATTGCAAAGATCATTGCAAAAAAAAAATTTATCGTAAAGATCATTGCGAAAAGATCTTGATCACAAAGATCATTGCAAAAAGTTTTTTATCGCAAAAGGTTTTGATCACAAAGATCTATGGACAATGACATCAATAGACAAAAATATTTTTTTGCTTGTAAGACTTTACCTCATTTATCAATAGAATTACGAAAAGACATTCTATTTGAGAAGAAGAAAAGAAAGTTTTACATTATTACAATCATCCCGGTCACTTTTAAGAGCCAGTACTTCAAAAAGAAAAAAGACATGAACAAGGGTAATCGAGAGAAAATTAGTATCTAATGGATATATGAAAGGAGGACAAAATCCTCTAAAAACTTAGTTTCAATTGTTGCTTTGAGAAATCAATTTTTGTATGAAAAACTTGATCATATTAACCTCAAAGCAGTTGTTGTATCAACATGTGAAGCACTATGGGTTAGACAACTTCTTGAGAGTCTTCGACACCCACAACTTGATATAACAATTATGTTTTGTGATAATCAAAGCATGTTGAAGATATCTAAGAATCCAGTGTTCCATGCTCTCACAAAGCATATTGAAGTACACCATCACTTCATTTGTGAGAATGTTCTCAATAAGGAAATTGAACTACTCTATACACCAACTAATGAGTAGCTTGCAAAACCTTTGAGCAAGGATAGGTTTGGATGCTTTTAAGAAGGAATTAGTGTTAAATGTTCTTCATTTGTACATGGGTAGCTAATAAACCTATTTATTATAGGTGGCCCCCATCATCTAGTTAGGGTATGTGATAAATAAAGTTTATGGAGAGTGTTAAAAATATAAACTCTATTTAATCAGTCTCTAAGCATCTATTAACAGAAAGACATAGTTGTTGTGTAGAGACGTGTCCATATGTTTTGCCTATTTAAAGGATCTTTAGATCCATAAATTGTAAATAGAGCAAATCTATTCAAGCTCTCCAATTTCAACAATTACATGTCTTGACAATTTTTCCCTTAACTTGTTTCTTATTATAGTGTCATCTCATGATGGTGGATGTAATGTTGCTTGACTAAAAAGCTTTAGAATTTTTATTTTTCAATTTAAGGATAGTGATGATCATTCTGTGGTCTGCATCTTGGTCTTTGTTTGAATTGTCTCAATTGTTAAAATCAGGTTCTACCAGCCCTGAGGGAGCAGCATGTTGAATTTATGTTGAGAGAACTGGTGAAAAGATGGGAAAATCACAAAATTATGGTTCGGTGGCTTTCTCATTTTTTTGACTACTTGGACCGCTACTACACTGCAATGCACTCCCTGCCAACTCTAAATGAAGTTGGTTTAAGATGCTTCCGTGATCTGGTAAGTATAAGATGATATCCAACATTGATCTCTTCCTCTTCATATTGTCACTCCCTGTTATGCATCTTAAAGTTTTTTTTCTTTAGAGACCATATATAAGGAAGTAGGATTGATATATGTCTAGCTTAGATATGCCAAATAACAATGTAACATAAACAATTTTTGGAATAATGTTTTGCTTTTCGCAGGTTTGCCAAAAAATTAGGAATAACGTAAAGGATGCGGTGATAACTCTGGTATGTTAGTGGAAATATTGATAAATTATCAGAAGTTCTTTAGTTTTTTGACATTGTCTTTTTTGATGAACGAACTATGTTCTAATTCACTAATGTTATCTTAGATTGATAAAGAACGTGAAGGAGAACAAATTGATCGGACTTTGTTGAAAAATGTTCTGGGCATCTTCGAAGAGATTGGGATGGGTAGCATAGATTTCTATCAAGAAGATTTTGAAGTAGCCATGTTGGAAGACACTGCTTCTTACTATTCTCGAAAGGCTGCCTCATGGATTCTAGAGTATTCTTTTTTATTAGATTATTTGCGCAAGGTTGGCACTGAAAGGGGAGCTACAATTGGAAACATGATTTGACAATGTCGATTTTAATTTTGAAAATGGACTTCATCTAGAAGCTGATGTGTATTTTATTGTACTACAGGCTGACGAATGTTTAAAGAAAGAAAAAGAGAGAGTTGCACATTATCTACGTTCCAGCACTGAACAGCAATTGCTACAAGTAACTTTCTATTAAACACTTGTTATGTCAATCAGAATCTGTGGATTCAACTAACCATGAAAAAGTTGTCAATTAATAGTTATTACCATTAGCTATAAGGCATGCACAATGACCTGCTTGTTTTAAATATTTAAGTTGTAAAAAAGTTACCATTATTTGTGATCTTTTCCACAGACAGTACAGAATGAACTGCTATCTCAGTATGAGAGTCAGCTTTTGGAGAAGGAACATTCAGCTTGCCATGCATTGCTAACAGATGACAAGGTATGCTTTTGGTCTACAAATCTTAATATTGCTGCATACATGGGAGTACGGACCATATTTTTGAGTACATTTCATCGTCTTCTACTATTTTTTACTTTTGGTACAGCTGGATGATCTTTCAAGGACATATCAGCTATATTATATTTCTAGGAACTCCAAAGGTGTGGAAACTGTGGCTCAGATTTTCAAGCAGGTATACATTTTGATTGGAAATCTGCTAAAACGTCCAGTTTCAAATTCTCAAGATTTTTTTTATAGATGATGAGTAAATTTCTGTGTGGTTTGGTTTTCTACTACGCTTTTCTGTTGCAGCACGTGAGAAAATCATTAGTTAAGCTTGAAGAAGAAGCAGCCACCAATATAAAGGTAATTTTGCAATTGTAGCTAGTTCGATCTATTTTCTCATTAGTCTATGATCAGCATGGTTGGTGCACAGGAGCAGGTACAATCTTATGTGCATCTCTTTTACTGCGTTAACTTTCCATACATGGCATTTAAGATACGACCTTGTGAATTTTGCATATGTCAAACAATGCACAATGGGATTAGCTTTCACATATACAAGATACGAATGCAATTTCATTCCTCAACTTATCCTGTAGAATATTAACTTGTTGTTGTGTTGATTTTCAGGCATTCGTTGGGAAAGTTATTGACTTGCATAACAAGTACTTGCAATATGTCAAAGAATGTTTTTTAAACCATTCCCTTTCCAAAAAGGTCGGGGAAAGTATAATTTTCTTATTGTCCTTTTGCTTGTCCATGTTGGCTGAGTTAAGCTTATAGATATTATGCTGAATGTTTAAGCACCTTTCTTATGAATTTTTAACTCCATTTACAGGTGCTGAAGGAAGAATTTGAGGTGTTTTGTAACAAGAAAGTTGCAGGAAGCACAACTGCCGAATTGCTTGCCACATTTTGCGACAACATTTTGAAAAAAGGTGGCAGTGAAAAATTGAGCGATGAAGATATTGAAGATACACTTGGAAAGGTTTGTGTTGTATTTCAGTCTAACATGCTTCGATGTTGGCTCTTGTCCAGTGATTTTGTATACACTAATTTATTCTCTCATATTATGCTTCGATGTTGGCTCTTTTCCAGTGATTTTGTATACACTAACTTATTGTCTAATATTATTTCAGGTTGTGGAGTTCCTCGCATACATCAGTGATAAAGACTTATTTGCAGAATTTTACAGGTAAATTTCCTCAGACATGCTACAAGTTCGTTAACATTTCTTTCATCAATTATGTCCAGAAAAGATAATGTAATTTGTTTCTTTCTTAGCTCTATGTACCATGCAATTGGTTTTCTTCTTACATAGCTTTCTTAAACTGCATGGGAGAAACAGTGGCAGGTCCACTGAAATCATAAATTAAAACAACAGCATACTACATGATGTTAAGCCTGGGGCTAGTGCATTTTACAAAGAATATTTCCATGCTCTTTGCACTATTGAAATTATATTCTTATAGCAAGATTATATCCAACCGACAATATTGGAATTGGTTTTCTTCTTAAATATCTTTCTTAAACTGCATGAGAGGAATGATGGTATGTGCATTGAAATCGTAAATTAAATTAACTGCATACCATGCGATGTTAAAAGTGAGGTCCAATGCATTTTATGAAGAATCTTTCTACGCTCTTTTCATTGTTGAAGTTAGTAATTCTATAGCTGTTAGAAAATTAAGGTTTACATGCAATAAGTCAGTTTTTATGTTAGTTGGTGGGAAATTATTCCCCTAGGTAGGTTGTACACAAGATAATAATGGCTTTATAAAACCAATATATTGAATGTAATATCATACGGTTGAACATAGTGAAATTCCAACTTATTTTTGTTATCATTCACAGTGTAAACCTTTAATATTGCTTTTCTATTTTGTTTCTCTACCAAATTTAATAATAGCAAGCTTACAATCGACACACAATATTGGAATTGTGCAAAAGTACCTCTGACAGAAATGAAAGACCATGGTGTTCAATTAAATGGTAGCAAATTACTCTCGTTATATTTCTTACCAACTTCGCTAGCAATGATGAATGTCAGGATGCAAAAAAATAATGTTTCTCTAATTTCTGTATCACTATATTTCTATCCAACTTCAACACAAATCAACATCTAGCTTGATGAGCTCACATAATAGCATGTGGAAGTGCCACTCATGCTTTTATGCATGCAAATCTTTCTTCAGAAAGGATTTGTTTTTTTCATGTATTTTTTCATGGTTATTTAAGTTAGTTGAGTTTGAATGTGAAGGCATGATGTAATAACCACCTTGGTTACTACCAATTTTTTTAACACCAAGTACTAGCTTAATCACCCAAGCATCTACTATTTGATTTTAGAAGTGCTAACTTTGTAGACTTACCAACCGTAGTCATGGCAACAACTCTATGCCACAACTCATAAACTCACACTAGAGTATGGTAATCTCACAAGGTCAAGGTCATCTCTTGAACCAAACTTAATCCTCAAGGGTTCATTTGCAATGGCCTTGCCTACATATCCCCTCATGGGAATCAAAGGCATCGTAGCTCGTATATCAATAGTAGAGAGGTTACATCCTCTCCCTTGATATGAGATCTCTAGTCTCACTTTTAAATCATATTTTTTAAGTAAATCATATAATCCCAATTAAATTCATAAGCAATGTATGATAGCAAATGCAATCCAATCATAGGTTAGTTCAATGCCCACATCAAGGTATGAAAACACACATAACCACATAGTGACTAGCTCGTATAAATGTCACTTGATAAAACATAGTGATTGGCTAAAGGATACATTACATGTACACAATGTGACTATCTATCACATGGGTCACACATACATACTCTGACTAGATCAAGGGTATAACCCATCTACACAATGTGAATAACTCATGCATGTGTCACACTTATACTGAGTGACTAGATCATGCTTACCACATATAAATAGAGTGAATAACTCATGCATGCATCACATACAACCAAACTAACTAGCTCATGCATACAACACCTATACACATTGTGATTAGTTCCCAGCTCATGCATACATCACATATACATAGTGTGCTTAGTTCCCACCTATATCACATACACAATATGAATAGCTATGGAAGGCATCATATATACACAATGTGACTAATTCACATATACCAAATGTGATTATCTCATGCAAGCAACGTTTATACACAAAGTAACTAGATCATATGCACATCATCGGTACACATAGTGACTAGGTAGTAAAATCAAAGGTTGTGACCATATTGCAAGCATATCCCCCGCCCATATGTCCTCAAATAGATCCCATCCAGAAATAGGAAAGTTGGTGTATCTAATGGCACACCATGAGTTCCATGATTTTTCCCTGACGTATAGTCAACTACGATGATAAGAAAGTATCCCATACTACTTGCAGTTATCATTGGCAAAGGCTCAAGTGTGACAATACACAATACATAAGGTCCTTAACACAGATGCACATAGGGATTGACTCACACATACATAGTGACTAACTGGTAATAGAAAGTGGATGTAACCTATTACATGCACCTTCCCATTACCTGGTTCACTCACACATAAGCTCCCATCCTTTTCCTGGTTCATAACTAGTTGTGATGACAAGCAAATATCTCATACTACTTGTTGTCATCACTGGCTGAGGAGTAGGTGTAACAACATACATCACATGTGGCCATTAATAAAATTTTCATAGCCTGTTGAACCATTGAGTCGATGGATCTTGACATCTATCACCTCCATGCCACTGGAGAAAGTCAGTCCAACCTGGTATGGGGTAGCTCCTAGCATCTATTACCTGCATGGTATTGGTGAAAGCTAGCTAAGCCATACATACCATAGGGTAGCTCCTGTCATTCATCACCTCCATGGTACTAGTGATAGCCGACTAACCCTAAGATACGGTAGATAACACCTAGTATCTGTCACCTCCACAGTACTGGTGACAACTAGCTAAACCGCACCTACATCATAACATGTATGGCTCCTAGTATCTATCACCTTTGTGCTATTGGTGACAATTGACTCATCCAAGATATAACAAATAGAACTTGGCATCTGTCACCTGCATGGTACTGGTGATAGCTAGATATCCACACATGTATCAGACTCGGTCCCAACATGTGGGTCATCTTATAGCCAAGGGAAATTCAATCAAAATGTTACAAGGATTTACCAACACTTATTAGGTTGACTTGGTTACATGCCACATAGAGTTCCATAAACCATTACACAGGGTCTTTTTAGGTCTAGGGGTCTAAACTACAAGTCAACACTCAATAAACATATTGGACCCACATGAGCTAGATTCTATTTGGTCACATATGCATAAACATATACAAACACAAAGTGCTATCAAGGGACATTCCACACATTCAGTTGTCACTTAGAAACATAGTATGCATCATATAAAAGTCAAACCCATAATGGAAATATTAAACAATATTCTATTTCTGAGTGCATCACATTTACATATTATCAATCACAAATCTCATCATACAATTATCTACCAACTAGGTGTTAAGGTAGAACCCCCTACATAGTTGGTAATTATGACCATTAATAGCCTATAGTGTTCAATACACAAGACTAATTATTTTAATCTAGACATTACGAAAGTCACATTCAAACAAATCTTGTTAGAGATAAACCATGAAGATGACAATTCTAAAATCTCATCCAAGATTGGGTAGATTTAGAGAACCTAACCCAACAACCTCAGAGTATAGGAGCTTAGAGCTGATAGAGTGCCTTTTTCTAACTGGGGCATATATAATGAGACTTACTAATTGGAAGGTGGGTTCATATCTCCATCATGTAGTTTCAGCCTCAAACTGAAACATATCAAAGAGGGAAGGTTGATCAAGTTTGGGAACACTCCATTCCTCTTAGACATTCCCTAAACCGCTCCCCTACGAACTTGTGGTCCAAGGGCATCCTTCGCCCAAGAATTGCCTTCATAACTGCTTCCAAACAAGATTGAAGTCACATGTAGTTCTCCTCACATAATATCTCAAGGGTTTTATACATAGGTTCCTACTCTCAAGGTTTCATTTCCACTAAAGTAACTTTCCTCCTAGAAGTGAAATAGGAGGAATACTAAAGGAGGATGGATAACCATAAAAGGGTTTAAGACCAAATAGTGTAATACATCACTAATTATCAATACTCATTCCAAAACAAAACCACAGTTCACATGGTTTTATTAATTACTATAGTATACTCCAACAAGGTTCCTCTTAATGGTTCCCATCAATTAATAAGGCTTAACCATAGGTAGAGAAACCCAACTAAGTTCACAATATAGTAAGACTATACAAAAGAGCTTCTACCCAAGGACACTGAGATCTCCAGTTAGACCTCTCCACCATTATGATTTGTGATTCTGCCTAGACAAGATAGAATCCTTCTTAAAAGATGCACCTTAGATGATAGCATCACATGAGGACAAAGTGCCCAAGCCAAATCCACACTTAGAATTTAAGTATAGTAGTATATCCAATATAAATGAATCCACTCGCAACATAGCACAAGGCAGCAATAACAATTGTTAGAATATCATCACAAAGCAATGATTATGCAAGGCCCTATATGGCTCCACATGATGTCCTACCATAATATGATTCAATGATATCAATATCATAACCATAACACGTTATTGTATCCTTGATTCTTCTTGATTGGAAGCATTGAACATGCATCTTCAAGGCCACAAGAAAACTATAAGGAGATTGAAAAACTTACACCAATAATTTAAACTTTCTTTAAACATGGTCAATACTCGATTCATACTCTAAATGGTTGGCAACACTATATCCATGGAACCAACATATAAAGGACATACATCGAATAATAATATTCTTAATATTTTAATTTCATTTGTCTTATGACACAACCCTACATTCTTATGATAGTCTATATCATGGTCAAGATAGTATTCGCACTTGCCATTTATATTAAATATGACCTTAATGGTCATCAATAAGCTATTAGGAGATGCTATACAATATGATCACAATTATTTTATCTCTTAACTCAATCTCAATAATACCATCAAATTTAAAGGATATATTGTCATTCACTTAGTGTGCAACCATACAACAGTCCAATACAAGTATAGTACTCTTTTCTTGGTTCCCATGATATTTCCAATATCAAGGTTCTCATACTTAAGAACGTCATGTAGTCAATTCATGCCTCTAACCCCTAAACCATAAATTGAATAAAAAAAGATATCAACTTCCAACATTAAAATGTGTTCAATACAATGTGGTTCTAATGCCACTAAAAGAAGTCATCATCACCATATGAAATTGTACAAAAATAATCAATATAAATAACAGTTCCTATTATCAAACCTAATCCCAAAAAAATAACCATCCTTTTAGTCCATCTTTCTTAGTTTGTCCCAAATTATATTGTTCAATTATTTCAAAGCTAGAATCAAGGATATGGAGGAGTATAAACAATACCCAGAGCCCACCAATCAATGATTTAGGTGGTCAACTTGATAAGAATCCAATAGCAATATCACCATTATGATCTCTATAAATTCTCAATGGTAACAACCTTAAATGGTTTAGAATAAGATAATAGTCTAAAACGTAATGAATCATGATTCATATCTTTTCCTAGCCACATTATAACCTTATGCATGCCAGAACCTAATACATGGTCACTATTTCCACAATCAAAGTGAATAGAAAAAAAAATAGAAAAGATCACTCTAGTGAGAAAGGTAAGCATTTGCCTAATGACTGTAGACTGTTTGGAAGCTCCCTAACCCAAAGTAGTTAACATTATACTTGGAAGCCTTTAAAATAAATATTTCCTAAATATAAACCAAAGGTCTTTAAATCCTCAGAGCAAGAGGGAGGAGAATTGAACTACTACAATGCTACGTTTGTATTTTATTTCATACCCACCTCATTCTCGTCTAAGATTGTGCCATTAGTGTGGTTCAAAATATAAGATTTACCATTGAACATAATAAAGATTAGACACAGATTTGATAAAGAAGTGCAACAATCAATAGTAGATATCTATACTCTAGGTGCATATAGGCAACTTGTGTACAACCATATACAAATATATATAGCATTTGTGCACCCATGAGTTTACATATGTCTAAAGGAGAGCCTTACTACTCCCAAATATTTATTGATAGTAGTAGATAGTTGGGTAATGTCTCCAGAAAGAAAACAGAGACATGTGGGCTCTGTTGACAACTCAAATCAAGGCTTGACAACCTACATTGCCAACCTAATAAAATAACAAAGAAATCTTTCTCAAGGTGAAGAAAATTGAAACTCAACTCCTTGATGAGGTTGACATTACTAGAATGTGAAGATATGTGAGTCCAGTGATTTGGCATTACAAAAAATATTGGGTGGGATATAAGAACAGTCAACTGTATATCTATCAGGAAAATTATGGCTATGATTAATTCCTTACTCCCATATCCACCTTTTTTTAACTACAACCATATTCCTTACTCCCATATTCCTTATTCATGCTTCCTATTCCACTTAGCTATAACAAGAAGAAATGAAGGAGAACTACTAGTGGAATAGAATAGGTGAAAGGTAACTGAAACTTGTTGTCTCTGGGCATTTAGATTCATCCAGGTGACTAGAGAATGGCTTTCAAAACATCTGCATACTACCAAACGAACCCAACTAAGTCTTGCTTCTCTCATGCCTCCCTTCTACTCTTCTCCATGTCCAAGCGTCTTCCATAATCCTCTGCAACTATTAAAATTCCTTTATCTTTATCAACTAGTAATCTTCCTCTCAACCAATGAACAAATTCAAACCCATGAACTTGTAGCCGCCATAAAACGGCTCTCGTCTTTCATAATGAGAGTATAATTAGAACATAGATATCTATTATGATAAAAGTGACTTTCAACTGCTTAGAGAGAGCTCTTGTGATTCAAGAGGTGGTGTGAGAATTTATGGATGCCCATACCTACATTTTCTCTTCCACCAAACCTACGTCAATCACTATTTAATGGTTAAGGGCTGCCTAAGCTTCGCTGCACATGGACACAATATCGTCCCTCTTCTATCCAACTACCTCTTTTAATTCCTTGTCTCCTCACCTACCTTTTTATGTATAACACATTCAAATCACTCTTCAATGTGGTGGTTGGTGGCTTGATCAATGCCTCTTCATTATCTTTTTGGTTATTATTTTTGTTTGTCATCCATGAGGAATACTCCTTCTGCTAGGGATATGACACATGAGAAAAAGTTTTTGTAACAATGAATTTTCTTCTAAGAATAAAATTGAGAGATCTTTGTTTGTGGTTTAATCTTGGTACTTTTCTAGGTTTTCCACGTAAATCTATGTTGTCTATTTTGTGTGAATTATTTCTGTTTGATTGCTTATTTCAATTTTGCATTGCTTATTTTTCTAACAGTTGGTATCAAAGCATGCAGTTTTGTGCAGAAATTATTTTGTGAGTTTTTTATCTTTGTGAAAAAGCAATGACATGAGGCATGGTTACCAGATTTGAGGTTAAAGAATTTGATGGTTTCAATTTTACTTTGTCGAAACTAAAGGTTAAAGCCTTATTACTGAAGGATGGATGCACCTTGGCTCTCAAGGGGACAATGTCAAAACCTACAACCATGAAGAAAGAGGAATGGGATGAAAAGGATAAAATGGCTAGAGCTACAATTTAGATATATCTGGCTGATTTAGTTTTATTTAATGTTGCAAAAGAGAAAATGTCATATGACTTGTGGACTAAGCTCAAAAAGCTATATGAGACTGGAAGTCATTAGCAAATAAAATTATGTTACAATGGTAGTTGTATACTTTGAGGATGCACTATAGTTTTTCAATCACAAATCATATAAATAATTTCAATACACTAATTAGACAGTTGGCTTTAGTGAAGGTGAAAATTGAAGAAGAGCATGAAGTGGCTATACTATTGTGCTCTCTTCCTGAAACTTGGGATCAACTAGTTATGGCGATTAGTAACTCAACACCAAAGGGGAAACTTATCTTTGAAGATGTGCTAACTGTAGTAATGTCTAAAGATTCAAGGTGGATCTTAACATCTCAAGGGACTTCTTCCATTGATGCCCTCATAGAAAGGAGGAGAACTCCAGAAAGAGACAAAGTTGAGTGTGGACAAGCTACGTTCGAATCCAAGCCCTGTGGAAAAGAGAGAAATGTTGGAACTATGGAAAAATAGGGCATGTCAAAAAGGATTGTAGGCTACCAAAATCAAACAAAGAAAATCCTAGCTCGTAGCCATCAGAGGCAAATGCAACAAAAGTTGAAGAACCATGGAAGATTGAGAGGTTTTGTCTGCTAATCTAAGAGGTTCATTTCATCATGTTTGGATCATTTATTCTACTGCCTCTTTTCACATGACTCCTCACAATGACTAGTTTTATACTTAACAGTCATGTGATGTCCAAGGATGGTTTATAGAGGAAATGACAACATGTGTGAAGCTATTGGTGAAGGAGAGGTCAAAATTAAGATATTTGATGGGATAGTAAGGACTCTTCAGCATGTTAGACATATGCCAAGATTAAATAAAAATATCTTGTCACTTGGAGTATTCGATGAGTAAGGTTATTGATTCAGTGCTGAAAATAGTTGTCTCAAGGTAACAAACAGAATGTTGGTGATGCGAAAGGGAGAAAAGGTTTCTAATCTCTATAGAGTAGTTGGGGAAACTTGTAGTGGAGAGGCTTTGATGGTATCAGATGTAGAAATGGATTCATTATCTACTTGGCATCAATGGCTAGGCCACATGAATAAGTGTGGTCTCAGGTATTGTGAGATAGAAATCTTCTCCCAAGTTCTAAATCTAGAGATTTGAATTTTTGTGAGCATTGTTTGTTTGGAAAGTAGAATAGGTTCAGTTTTTCTAGTTGCACTACCAAAAGTAAAGAAGTTCTAGATTGAATTCATTTACATACTTGGCAAGCACATGTTACATCAATTGGAGGTTCGTCAAATTTTGTTTCATTTATAGATGATTTTTCTCATAAGGTGTGGATTTATATCTAATGTGTTTTTCTTATTTTAAGAAGTTTAAAGTTCTGGTAGAGGATCACAAAAGAAAGACAACAAAGTGTCTTAGAATAGATAACAGAGGAGAATTATGTTCAAGTGAGTGTAATCCATTTTATAGTAAGCATGGCATTGCAAGGTAGTTGACGGTTCCTAGAACACCACAACAAAATGGTGTTGCTAAAAGGATGAACCATATGATTATGGTGAGAGCTAGATGTATACTGAGCATTTCTAGATTAGTGCAGAAATTTTGGGGTGAGATTATTTCTACAATATGTTTTTTGATTAATAGATCACCCACTACAACTCTAGATCATAAAATTCTTAAGGAAGTATAGACAGGTAAACCTGTTGATTATTCTTTTTTCATGTTTTTGGTTCTGATGCTTATGTTGATATTCGCAAAGAGGATAGGAATAAGCTAAATGTGAAGTCAATAAAATGTATTTTTCTTGGCTATGCAAAAGGTACAAAGGGGTACAGGTTGTGGGATACTACTACCTACATGATTATTATTACATGTGATGTTTATTTTAATGAAAATTTAGTGCAAAGAAGTAAAGAAAAGAAAAGTACAGAAATCATTCTAGTAGAGGTGGAAAAGTATGATGCTAATATAGAGGTGCTAGATGAAAATTGGCCACCTTCATCTATTCATGAAAATCAACAAGATAATAAACAGAATCAGTTATATGATGAGATTGAATAGCAACCAAATGAGCTACAGGCTAACACATTACTCCTTCTAAAGAGATCCGCTAGAGTGATCAAACCACTAGCAAGGTACTCTCTTAATTGTAATTTAGCTTATGCTTTACTTACTGATGTTGGTGAGCCTAGCTCATATCAAGGGGCTTGTGAAGATGAAGATACAAAAAAATGGAGAGAAGCCATGGATTAGGAGATGCGAGCTCTACATAAAAATAAAATGTGGGAGCTTGTGTAATTGCCTAAGGGGCAAACAACTATTGGCAACAAGTGGTTCTTCAAACTGAAAAGAGATATAAATGATAATGTGGAGTGATATAAAGCTCAGTTGATGGACAAGGGGTATGCATAAAAATCTCATATTGATTTTGATGTAATCATTTCACTTGTGGTACGGTTAAGTATAGTTAGAGTTGTTTTGGCCTTGTTGCTAGTCTTGATTTGGAGTTACATTAGTTAGATGTTAAAATAACTTTCTTGCATGGTGATCTTTCTAAGGAAATTTATATACCGCAACTAGAAGGTTTTGAGGAAAAAGATAAGGAGAATCTAGTATGTAGGTTGAATAATTTATTGTATGGTTTAAAATAGGCGCCAATGTGTTGGTACAAGAAATTTGATTCCTCCATAATGAGTTCGGGTTTTAGTAGATGTGATGCTGATCATTGTGCCTACTTTAAAATGTATGAAGATGGTTGTTTCATTATTTTATTTTTATGTAGATGATATGTTGGCAGTAGGTCCCAACATGCATAGAATCATTGGGTTAAAATCTCAGCTTGCTAGGGAGTTTGAAGTGAAGGACTTAGGAAATGCAAATCAGATTCTTGGAATGAGGATACATAGAGACAAAAAGAATAGGAATATTTGGTTGCCATAGAAGACTTATGTAGTGAAGATTTTGTAGTGCTTCAATCTGTAGAATGCACAACCAGGTAGTACTCTATTTCTTGCTCATATTAAATTGTCTTCAAAATAGTGCCCTAGTGTAGAAGCAAAGAAGACATAGATGCATTGTGTATTGTACTCATCAACAGTTGGTAGTCTTATGTTCACCATGGTGTGCACTAGATCAGACATTATACAAGGAGTGGGAGTAGACAATCATTTCATGGTGAATCTAGTTTGTGATCATTGGATAGTTGTGAAGTGGATATTTACATATTTCAGGGGCACTTCTGATGCTGCTATTTGTTATAGTGGGAGTAGTCTTCAGGTTAATGGGTATGTGGATGTGCATATTTTGGTGGAGATAGAGATAAAAGAAAATCTACTAAATGTTATGTTTTCTCCTTCTCAGGAGGTGCTTTAAGTTGGGTCTCAAAGATGCAGACAATGGTGGATTTGTCTACTACTGAAGCTAAATATATGGCAGTGACACAGGCTAGCAAGGAGGCAAGCTGGCTTAATAGATTTTTGGGTATATTGCAAGTAAAGTAGGATAACATGGTGTTGCATTGTGACAAGCCAGAGTGCTTTAAACTTAGCAGGGAACTTAGCTTATCATTCTAGAATAAAACATATTGATGTACAATATCACTTTGTAAATGAGGTGGTGGAAGGAGGACATGCCTGTTTGGCCAAGATACACACTAATATAAATCCAATAGATATTTTTACGAAGCCTATTAGTAGAGAAAAGTTCATATGGCATAGAACTTCTCTTGGCTTCCACATCATTTGATGATAGGCAGTAGTGGCATTGATCTTTTAATAGGAAGATATATTCACAAGGTAGAAACTTGACTTCAAGTGGGAGATTGTTGGTATGTGAACTTGGTTTATTATTGTGAGAACAAAGATTGTAGAAAGATTATCAAACATGAGATTACAAGTGAGAATGAACAATTTGTATTAACAAATAATAGGTATAAATAGTAGAGGTTGCATACCCAACTCTCCATGAAACAAGGATAGGTGGCAATATTCAAAGCAAGAGAATAGCGTAACTACCCTAGGAAATAGAGGTGATGTGTCAAGTCTATTGACACCTATTACAAATGACTCACCAAGTTCAAAATGTTAATCAGCATGTGCTATAAGTCGCCTAACTATGATTGAGTTAGTGTGAACTCATGGAGTTATTCACCAACACCCCCCTTACACATAGTTTAGGTGAGTTTATGAATGATGAGTCCGAGCAGTGCACCATTTTAGGTACTCATTTACAAATGTATCTCTTAGAAAACAGAGAAATAAAGCAAACCCTATGGGAAAAACTTTCCTCCAAAAGAGGGAAAACAAAGAGAAAACAAAGTGGAGGCTTAGATGACCTCCCCAAAAGATTCCCCCCATAGGAGAGAAAATGATAGAAGGTCTATGAGACCCCCCCAAATACATGTCCTGCTACAGTGATGTTGGATAGTCGACAAAGGATGCAGATGTAGATCTAAGAATGCTGAACAATGTTCCTTCCCTGGGAAGAAATTAAACCACCTGAAGATACAGGATATCTTCCCATGTGAGAAGATGTATGTATGATCTTGAATCATGTTGAAGCTTATCCAAGGATAATGGTGTCCATACTGATGCCTTCAAAGAGTGCTCAAGTGTGCCCATGTCGATGCTGAAGGATGCCATAATCAAATTAGGTAAATGTACAACAGATGAGAATGATGACAATCCAAAACCATGTGTAGGATGATGTAGAGCAAGAATATCGAAAGTGGACAATGTTGATGCAGCTTCATCAAAACTGTCATCAAAGAGAACACTAATGTCCTTAAAGTGTGCTTCCATGTTAGCAATGTGAGACTTTACAAATAGACAAGAGATGTCAAGTAGAAATGTGTCCCAATCAACAATACTAGGAAGAGTGATTTCCTATTGTGAAGAAGCATCGGAAGCTTTTGAAGAAGCGACTCTGGAATCTATTGAAGCAACAGTAGGATTGAAGACTTCTTCTATGTCACTAGAATATTTCGTTTCTGTGTCATGATTAGGGACGTGAGTTGTGATCAAAGTAGGATCATGTGGGAATGGTGAAACATTTGAGTCTCCATATGTCTCCAAAATGTTTATCCATAATGCATGTGGACAATCAATATCCATGATGGCATACAAAGCAGCTTCTGGAATATGTAAACTAATTAGTCCACAAATATGATCACGATGATTAAACCACTTAACCTTCTGAGATTGTTTACCAAGTTCAAGGACAAGTCCATACAAATGGGATATGAGATTATTGAACCTGAGGTGTTTTAGAATGCCTTCACACGAGGACTTATAGTTTCCCTTGTTTAGGTTGATTACAAAAGAGTGAGTTTCATAGGCCATGATTAGAACAAGTTAATTTGACTAGACAATAGAAATCAACACAATTAAAGAACCCAGATTAGTTAGATCCCTAATTGAACTTTGTGAAGTTGCACTTTATAAGTTGAGTGCATGATTTTGCTTAATTCCCCCCCTTAATGTGGGAATTGATAAAGTTAGTGCATAGTGAAAAATGATGACACAATGCTATCCCCCTTTGATTATGTGTTTTTCCCCCTGAATCGCACAATTAATGGAATGAGTGCTTATCATCTCACTACAAAAGTGTGATAGGGCACTTTATAATGATATTGTGATATCAACTTTGTTGGATAGAGGACGAGAAAAGTACCACCTTTGCAAAAGGAATGACTCAATTTCGAGTCAATTTGCAAAAGTTATGGCCCTTTGAAAATTTTGCATATGCAAAAAAAAAAAAATACACCTCCAGAAAATAATTTTCCAATGTGTTTAGAGAAAAAATTGCATACAAAGAGTGAAGAAAAAAAAGCTTGTGTGTGAGGGAGAAATTTAAGGCCCCTATGGTAGAGCGCGACCAAGATCTTACTTGCCCATGTGACCAAGGGCTTGGCTCTTAAAATTTTGCCCCTCCATTCTTGGCTTTTTGTCTTTGATGATGTCACCACCCCGAGTTTCTTACATCAGCATTTGACTACAAAATACAAATGAATAGTGCCAATATGTATGGCATTAACTTTGACAACCATCACAAATAAAAATCTTTTTCACAAAGCTTTTCCCTCCTATTTGGTCACCGTCGGGTTGGGGCCTCAAGGGCATTTGAATGCCTTTGGGTGCGGTCAATGGTGACCCTTGGGTTCGTTGGGGTATTGGTGGTCCAAGGTTGAGTGCTTCAAGCATTGGCCGCAGCAATACAGGTGGTGCAGTGGTGGTGACCACCACGTGTGGTGCTTGGACACCCACGTATTTGTTGATGAGGAGTCCTTTTAGGATTGTGGCGACTCCTTCGTTGGCTATGGAATGAGCTAAGGGTTCCTGTGGTAGCGCTTGTCGACCTCGTGGCCTCTGTGTATGCTCTCCATCATCAACTTTTTGGTCACTGCAAGTGATTTCCACTGTCGGCCCTTTGGTCATTGCGAATGTAGTGTAGATTTGGCCTTTTGTATCCACTCAGGATTATCTCTTCTTCAGATTTTGGAGCCTCTCTCGATGCTTGTAGAAAATAGCCTATATGGCCATTTCGGATGTCGACTGTGAGCTTTCAAACAAATTTGGCCAATACGGCCCATGTGGTGCTTGCAAGCAAGGATCCACACTAGCCTATGTGGGTGTTTGAAGACAATAAGAGTAAACAAAAATGTTAAATAGAAAACAACTGAAACGAAGCAAAAATACAGAGATACAAACCTAATTCGCACAATGAGTAAACAAGATTTGATGCTAACCACTGTGCTCTGATACCATGTGAGAACCAAGATCATGGAAAACTATCAAACACGAGATTACAAGTGAGAACGAACAATTTGTATTAACAAATACTAGGTATAAATAGTAGAGGTTGCATACCCAACTCTCTACAAAACAAGAATAGGTGGCAATATTCAAAGCAAGACAATAGTATAACTAACCTAGGAAGTAGAGGCAATCTATCAAATCTATTGACACCTATTACAAACGACTCACCAAGTTGAAAATGTCAATTGGCATTTGCTATAAGTCGCCTAACTATTATTGAGTTAGTGTTAACTCATGGAGTTATACACCAACAATTATATTCTAGTAGTGACGAGTAGTCAACAATGAGTACCATGGCAGTGCCTTGACATATCCAACGAGTGCGGCCGAAGGCCAAGGAAATATGCAACAGAAGGTTGAATGGAAAGGGGTGGCAGGGGGCTTCATAGCCCCCCTATTCGCCTTGCTGAATTGTTTTTTGGCCATATGAGACATGTTCACCATGTAGAATTGCATACGGAAGTGTCACTCATGCTTTTATGCATGGAAATCTTTCTTCAAAAAGGATTTGTTTTTGCATGTATTTTTTCCTGGTTATTTAAGTTAGTTGAGCTTGAATGCAAAGGCATGAGAATTTTTTTTTGTAACAATGAATTTTCTTCTGAGAATAAAATTAAGAGATCTTTGCCCGTGGATTTTTCCTTGTACATTACCAAGTTTTCCACATAAATCTATATTGTCTATTTTGTGTGAATTATTGTTATCTCACTACTTATTTCAATTTCACACTACTTATTTTTCAAACAGTAAGAATCCTTATAATAGTGGCAACAGGCAACCTCTTTAAACAATGAAGAGTAATCATTCATGGCAAAGGTTTGAAGTCCCATATAATATTTTGTTTATTTTTTCAGTTGTTAGTGCAACCTACCTTTCAACCTGTTTGCCTGTCCTATATATAGCTGCAAACAAAACATTCAGATGACCTATGTGCAAGTTGATGGCAATTATGGTTTTAGCTAAAATAGTTGGTAGTATGACCATTGTTGAAACTGGTTTTAAGATTCCGTCAATGTATCTGCCACAATTTTGTGATTAATGTAAACATGTCAAGGGCCGTTTGTCTAATATTTTTTGATGGACATCTGGATATGGCGTCCTCTTTACTTTCTGTATAAACTCTCCTTTTAATACTATGGGTGACTCACCTTTCTCTGTTAAAAAAAAAAAAAAAAAGTAAACATGTCAAAGGTTTGTGAGATAAAATCAGAGCTGCTATAAGTGCTTGTTTTTGTTGCATAGTAATGTGATTAATGTAAACATGTCAGAGGTTTGTGACATAAAATCAGAGCTGCAATAAGTTCTTTCTTTTGTTCCATAGTAACCTAACCATTTGAAGTGTGACAATTTTGTAAAATTGTACATTAAATTGTGCAAACATACTGTGTTTTTCAAGCATTTGATGACTTGAGAATGCTCTGCTCTTCATAGTTGAGTTGCACCTACAACATCCATGGTGACCACATCATTGATGGTTTGAATGAGATCTACGTCTTAGTAGAGAGTTTATGGAAGATTCAAGCACTAGAACCTT
This sequence comes from Cunninghamia lanceolata, assembly GCA_027924645.1. NCBI lineage: Eukaryota > Viridiplantae > Streptophyta > Pinopsida > Cupressales > Cupressaceae > Cunninghamia > Cunninghamia lanceolata. The sequence continues at coordinate 12,978,711 of BSBN01000112.1, read as the reverse complement.
CATGAAGATTTCCTAGGAACTCATCAACAGGATCTTGCACATGTTGCTCCTGTTGACTAATTCGTTTATAGGATTTACTCTCCAATAGATGGAATTAGCAATACCAGTTTATGACTTGAGAAGGACTAATTTAATTGGGCAATTGATGATGTATTGCAGTCAAATGTTTTTAATGTGAGGTTGTTGGGAACAATCCAATGTGCTTTTGATATCATGTTGAACGACAAGTGTTATTGTACAGACCATGGTATGCCATATTAGACGCCTTTAAATTTAAAGTCTTGATGTGTGTCGGGATCTTTTATTTGTTGACATTGCAGGAAGAAGTTTGCACGTAGACTTCTGTTTGATAAAAGTGCAAATGATGATCATGAAAGAAGCATATTGACAAAATTGAAGCAACAGTTTGGTGGCCATTTTACTTCTAAAATGGAGGGCATGGTATGCTACATCTGCCTAAACAAGAAAATTCCACTGCATGTTTCTTATCAAGTAAATTCTTTTTACTGGACGCAGTGTCAAAATCTATGTGCTTGTACGTAGGTTAAAGACTTAACATTATTAAAGGAGAACCGAGGGCATTTTGAGGATTATCTTAATGAAAATCCTCATGCACATCCTGGAATAGACTCGACTGTGACAGTTTTGACAAACGGGTTTTGGCCAAATTACAGATCATCGGATCTCAATCTGCCTACTGAAATGGTATGCCTCTTTTTATACAACATAGCTCTTAAACGTACCTATTTCAGCAGCTTGGCTTATTGACTTTTGCAACTGCAATACAGGTAAAATGCGTAGAGGTGTTTAAGGAGTTCTATCAGATAAAGACAAAGCATAGAAAGCTTACATGGATATATTCTCTGGGTACTTGTAATATTAATGGGAAGTTTGACCCTAAGCCTATGGAACTTGTTGTTACTACTTACCAGGTAATTGCCTCTTTGGTTGTTTACTGTCAGTTGGCTTCTTTGATTCAATTATGATTTATTTTGATGGTTAATTTAACATAAAATTGCATTATAGGTCATTTCCTACTAGAGTTAATATTATAAATTCCTGATTTCAGTATCTTATTAAGAATTAGCTGGATAGGATAAGTTAAGCAAGGTTAATGTCATGGTTAATCTTTTTGACCCTACATTGATTCTTTCCATAGTTCTACGAATACACTGATTTCAACTTACACTTTCTTTGTTTAAAGGAAAATTGTAATTGGTGGGTTATAGAATGGCTCTAACATCAATCTGAAAAGTGAACAAATCATGTTTATCAGTATCACTTTCCTTGATATTTGTAGAATTCATTTTTTTTTTATTGTTAAGTAATTTACTATGTGATCATGATATACAGGCATCAGCACTGTTGCTTTTCAATGCCTCAGAAAGGCTGAGTTTTTCAGAAATTAAGACTCAGTTGAATTTGACCGATGAGGATATTGTCAGATTGCTACATTCTCTTTCATGTGCAAAACATAAAATTCTCAATAAAGAGCCAAACACAAAAACTGTGGCACAAACAGATTACTTCGAATTCAATTCAAAGTTCACCGATAAGATGAGGAGAATTAAGGTTTGAACTCTAATACAACAATTGTATACCACTTTCTTTGTTTGTTTTAACAACAAATGATTGTGTGTGGAAATTCACATGGTCAATGGTTTCTACATGATTGCAGATTCCACTACCACCATTGGATGAGAAAAAAAAAGTGATCGAGGAGGTGGATAAAGATAGACGTTATGCAATTGATGCGTCAATTGTAAGAATCATGAAGAGTAGAAAAGTTTTAGCTTATGAGCAGCTTGTTATGGAGTGCCTTGAGCAACTTGAAGGAATGTTCAAGGTGAATTCTTGACTGGATGCTGAATATATTGCTACATTAATGTAGCAGAATGAACTAATTTGCTTATGAATAATGCTGTTAGTTTACTAAATTTAACCATTTTTTTTCTTGCAGCCTGATTTTAAGGCAATAAAAAAGCGAATTGAAGACCTCATCACACGGGAATACATGGAAAGGGACAAAGATAATCCCAAAACTTTCAGATATCTGGCCTGAAACTATTTAAATGGGTGTTTAAATATCTTTCATGGGGCAGTCCATTTATTGACTTGCTGCAGGGTTGTAAGTTCTTGAGAATTCATGATTGGAGGATATCCTTGAGAATTCATTATTTTGTTCAGTGTTGTATAACCTGCTGTTTTCGTACTTAAAAATATGTCATAACTATAATTTGTATCTGTTAGAACCTCTGTTGAAACAATGGATGCTTCAATGCCCACAATTCGCATAGTTGATTTTCTTCAACTAACCTGATTGGATATGGGCTAGCAAAGTTTTATATTATGATTACAACTTCTGGCAATCTTTGAATTTTATCTGTAATATGTTGGATTTTATTTTAAAAAATGAAATTGTTTATATTAGTAGTCTATTCACTGTGGCTACTCTTCCAATTGGTTAGGTTATATGTCAACATTTTAGTCTAGCATTTATGAGTTTTTGTGGTAATAAAATTTGATATCGAGTCCTTTTAGTGTTTGCAACATCATCATGTCTGCACACAAGGGAGAGTTGTTATTACGCCTAGACCAATATGGGTTCTAAATTCGAAGATGTTCTTGTTGGGTTCGGTGAAGGCCAAATTAACAAGTTTTATTGTTGGGTTCAGCGAAGCCTAAATTGGCAAGTTTCTCGCACATATTCAAAAAGGATGCCTTTTGCAACTGACTTCTTTTGGCATGTATTCGCAAAATTAGAAGTTGCCCTTTTTGATGGATTTTTCCATTTATTGGAGATGAGACTGATTTATAAATAGTTGCTACTGCTTCAATATGTATTGGATTCAGAATTAATAAAAGAGATAATCCCTGAAAGTGGATGTAGCTATTATTTAGCGAACCACTGTAAATCTTGAGTTCTTCTATTTCTTTTAAATCTATTAAATCTTTTAATTTCTGTTCTTATTTTCTAGAATTTTCTTTTCATTTGCTTCTACAATTTTCATCAACAATTGGTATCAGAGCCTGGTGGAGGAACTTGGTGAAGAAGCTTGAGGCATGGAAGAATTTTCAGAGCTATGGATGAAGCAGATGTTCAGTCTGTGGTCTGCATCTTGGTCTTTGTTTGAATTGTCTCAATTGTTAAACTCAGGTTCTACCAGCCCTTAGGGAGAAGCATGTTGAATTTACGTTGAGAGAACTGGTGAAAAGATGGGAAAATCACAAAATTATGGTTCGGTGGCTTTCTCGTTTTTTTGACTACTTGGACCGCTACTACATTGCAATGCACTCCCTGCCAACTCTAAATGAAGTTGGTTTAACATGCTTCCGTGATCTGGTAAGTATAAGATGATATCCAACATTGAGCTCTTCCTCTTCATACTGTCACTCCCTGTTATGTATCTTAAAGTTTTTTTTCTTTAGAGACCATATATAAGGAAGTAGGATTGATATATGTCTAGCTTAGATATGCCAAATAACAATGTAACATAAACAATTTTTGGAATAATGTTTTGCTTTTCGCAAGTTTGCCAAAAAATTAGGAATAACGTAAAGGATGCGGTGATAACTCTGGTATGTTAGTGGAAATATTGATAAATTATATGAAGTTCTTTAGTTTTTTAACATTGTCTTTTTTGATGAACGAACTATGTTCTAATTCACTAATGTTATCTTAGATTGATAAAGAACGTGAAGGAGAACAAATTGATCGGACTTTGTTGAAAAATGTTCTGGGCATCTTCGAAGAGATTGGGATGGGTAGCATAGATTTCTATCAAGAAGATTTTGAAGTAGCCATGTTGGAAGACACTGCTTCTTACTATTCTCGAAAGGCTGCCTCATGGATTCTAGAGTATTCTTTTTTATTAGATTATTTGCGCAAGGTTGGCACTGAAAGGGGAGCTACAATTGGAAACATGATTTGACAATGTCGATTTTAATTTTGAAAATGGACTTCATCTAGAAGCTGATGTGTATTTTATTGTACTACAGGCTGACGAATGTTTAAAGAAAGAAAAAGAGAGAGTTGCACATTATCTACGTTCCAGCACTGAACAGCAATTGCTACAAGTAACTTTCTATTAAACAATCGTTATGTCAATCAGAATCTGTGGATTCAACTAACCATGAAAAAGTTGTCAATTAATAGTTATTTCCATTAGCTATAAGGCATGCACAATGACTTGCTTGTTTTGTTTAAGTTGTAAAAAAGTTACCATTATTTGTGATCTTTTCCACAGACAGTACAAAATGAACTACTATTTCAGTATGAGAGTCAGCTTTTGGAGAAGGAACATTCAACTTGCCATGCATTGCTAAGAGATGACAAGGTATGATTTTGGTCTACAAATCTTAATATTGCTGCATACATGGGAGTCGGGACCATACTTTTGAGTATATTTCATAATCTTCTACTATTATTAACTTTTGGTACAGCTGGATGATCTTTCAAGGACGTATCAGCTATATTATATTTGTAGGAACCCCAAAGGTGTGGAAACTGTGGCTCAGATTTTCAAGCAGGTATACATTTTGATTGGAAATCTGCTAAAACGTCTAGTTTCAAATTCTCAAGATTTTTTTATAGATGATGAGTAAATTTCTGTGTGGTTTGGTTTTCTACTACTCTTTTCTGTTGCAGCATGTGAGAACATTATTAGTTAAGCATGAAGAAGAAGCAGCGACCAATATAAAGGTAATTTTGCAATTGTAGCTAGTTCGATCTATTTTCTCATTAGTCTATGATCAGCATGGTTGGTGCACAGGAGCAGGTACAATCTTATATGCATCTCTTTTACTGCGTTAACTTTCCATACATGGCATTTAAGATACGACCTTGTGAATTTTGCATATGTCAAACAATGCACAATGGGATTAACTTTCACATATACAAGATACGAATGCAATTTCATTCCTCAACTTATCCTGTAGAATATTAACTTGTTGTGTTGATTTTCAGGCATTCGTTGGGAAAGTTATTGACTTGCATAACAAGTACTTGCAATATGTCAAAGAACGTTTTTTAAACCATTCCCTGTTCAAAAAGGTGGGGGAAAATATAATTTTCTTATTGTCCTTTTGCTTGTCCATGTTGGCTGACTTAAGCTTATAGATATTATGCAGAATGTTTAAACATCTTTCTTATGAATTTTTAACTCCATTTACAGGTGCTGAAGGAAGAATTTGAGGTGTTTTGTAACAAGGAAGTTGCAGGAAGCACAACTGCCGAATTGCTTGCCACATTTTGCGACAACATTTTGGAAACAGGTGGCAGTGAAAAAGCGAGCAATGAAGATATTGAAGATATACTTGAAAAGGTTTGTGTTGCATTTCAGTCTAACATGCTTCGATGTTGGCTCCTGTCCAGTGATTTTGTATACACTAATTTATTCTCTCATATTATGCTTCGATGTTGGCTCTTGTCCAGTGATTTTGTATACACCAACTTATTGTCTAATATTATTTCAGGTTGTGGAGTTCCTCGCATACATCAGTGATAAAGACTTATTTGCAGAATTTTACAGGGTAATTTCCTCAGACATGCTACAAGCTCGTTAACATTTCTTTCATCAATTATCTCGAGAAAAGATAATGTAATTTGTTTCTTTCTTAGCTCTATGTACCATGCAATTGGTTTTCTTCTTACATATCTTTCTTAAACTGCATGGGAGAAACAGTGGCAGGTCCACTGAAATTATAAATTAAAACAACAGCATACTACATGATGTTAAGCGTGGGTACAGTGCATTTTATGAAGAATATTTCCATGCTCTTTGCGCTATTGAAATTAATATTCTTATAGCAAGATTATATTCAACCCACAGTATTGGAATTGGTTTTCTTCTTAAATATCTTTCTTAAACTGCATGAGAGGAATGATGGTATGTGCATTGAAATCGTAAATTAAATTAACTGCATACTATGTGATGTTAAAAGTGAGGTCCAATGCATTTTATTAAGAATATTTCTATGCTCTTTGCATTGTTGAAATTAGTAATTCTATAGTTGTTAGAAAATTAAGGTTTACATGCAATAAGTCAGTTGTTAGGTTAGTTGGTGGGAAATTATTCCCCTAAGTAGTTTGTACATAAGGAAATAATGGCTTTATAAAACAAATATATTGAATGTAATATCATACGGTTGAACATAATGAAATTCCAACTTATTTTTGTTATCATTCACATTGTAAATCTTTAATATTGCTTTTCTATTTTGTTGCTCTACCAAATTTAATAATAGCAAGCTTACAATCGACACACAATATTGGAATTGTACAAAAGTGCCTCTAACAGAAATGAATGACCATGGTGTTCAATTAAATGGTAGCAAATTACTCTCGTTATATTTCTTACCAACTTTGCTAGCAATGATGAATGTCACGATGCAAAAAAATAATCTTTCTCTAATTTTGGTATTACTATCTTTCTATCCAACTTCAACACAAATCAACATCTAGCTTGATGAGCTCACATAATAGCATGTCGAAAGTGCCACTCCTACTTTTATGCATGGAAATCTTTCTTCAGAAAGGATTTGTTTTTTGCATGTATTTTTTTCATGGTTATTTAAGTTAGTTGAGCTTGAATGTGAAGGCATGATGTAATAACCACCTTGGTTACTATTGAAATATGGTGAGCACAAACACAAATAGTTACACCATTATTGCACAGCAATATTAAAACATAAAATTATATATTATTGTTTTCAGATCATTTTACAATGCAGTACATTGGCTTTTTAAAGCCTTGATATTCCCCTATATAACTTCTTACGGGAAAGTAACTTCCCAAAACCTAACCAACTAATTATTTACTTATATTTATTTAACAATATAATACTAGTATTATGCCAACATTCCCCCCCTTATTACATTGTTCCTACAATAGTACCAATGGACCCCACCTGAATTCTAAAAAACTCAACAAAGCTGATTACATAATATGAATACATATTTATAGAAGATCTTCCCCAAAGAACAAATCTTGAACCAAGCGAGGCTCCATCATGCTGTCTCGTCTACCCTCGAAAAGGCATAGCTTCAAGCTGTGTTCTTGAGCTCTTTAGTCCCAAGCTCTTAAATCATAGAGTCTTGAATTATTCGACAATGGCCCCTAAGAGATACGACAGATCTCTACCATGTTGTCTAGTGACCGCGAAAGGGTATAATTCAAGATCATATACTCTTTGAAGCTCGTTAGACAACAATCCATAGTGAGCTCAACACCAAACCCCAAACCTGTTTCCAAAACAAAATCTTCATAAAACATACATTCTTCAAATCTGTCAGCTCTATCAGCATCAATAAAGAAAAGACAAAACAACCAAAACCAAAAATGCTTCTCATGCAAAGCATCATCTCAAAGCGAGAAGCTAACTTGAGATGATGGTAAATCCTCCATCCTCCGATGCCGCCAACCTCCAATTTGATATCCTTAAACTCTATCCATTTGCTTTAGACTCTTCATTAGCACAAGCATGTAAGTCTCTCAAATTTCTATCAATGATAGCATGGATGGCATCAGAACCACAAACATAATGTGTGTCCATTTTTAAATGTTAAAACCTTATCTTACCACAAAAATTAAATTTACCTCCAAATTAATCTTTTTAAATACTTCCCCTTATTTCTCCCAATCCCTCAAAAGTAAATATTTTAAATACCTTTTCCTTAATACTTATGTCTTCCTTTTAAAAACTTTTCTCCAAAATAAATTGTAAATTTCTTCCTTCAATTTTTTTTTTAACTTTCTTCAAACAAAATTGTTTTACTCTAGTTTCTTCAAAATAGCTTCTGTGCTTAGGCATCAATTTGTGGCCTCTATCCAATAAAAAAAAACACCTACTCCATATCGTTATCCAAAATTTTATTTTCTCACATAAAATGTTTGACCAAAAAAAATAACAATGTAAGATATGCCTTCTCTGAAAACCCTTACATAGTGCAGCAAACAAACCTTCTACACAGATTTTAGAATTTCTTGTCTATCTGCAACCACTAAGTTTATTCCAGCACTCATAGTCTCCACAACAACTAAAATGAAGGGCAAGAAACTCTTTCTATGGATCAAACACACAATTATCCTCCAATAATAGCGCTAGCAACCATTCTCATGTGCTCAAATAAATTTTCCATGAAGAGATTTCCTTGTTGTATTCGGTGTACACCTAGTTTTCCATCTTTGAGTGCAACTTGAATATCAAATAGCTTGCATCTCCTCACAGCAAACAATTTCCATATCAATTACTTCTAAAAGATTACTTAATGTAGATTGAATGTAAAGGATGCAATTTCGGCACATCAATGTTTTAAAAACTTTACACCATCGTCTCCTCACAGTAAAGAAAAACAATGAAAACCCTAAGTATAAAACAACAATACTCTCTCAACATCAGCAAATTCATTTGGACAACAACAAATTTGTTTGGACAGTGAGACTAAGAATGATATATGCCTCCATTTGAAATCTTAGATGCCTTTGATGTAGATTTTAACTTCCATTGGCTCTCCTCCAAACAAGCTTTCAACCTTCCATTTTAGAATGCACAGGCTCAGCCAAATACTTGCTCTGATACCATATTGAAATATGGTGAGCACAAACACAGATAGTTACACCATTATTGCATAGCAATATTAAAACATAAAATTATATATTATTGTCTTCAGATCATTTTACAATGCAGTACATTGGCTTTTTAAAGCCTTGATATTCCTGTATATAACTTCTTACGGGAAAGTAACTTCCCAATACCTAACCAACTAATTATTTACTTATATTTATTTAACAATGTAATACTAGTATTATGCCAATAGTTACTACCGATTTTTTTTTACACCAAGTATTAGCTTAGTCACCCAAGCATCTTCTATTTGATTTTAGAAGTGCTAACTTTGTAGACTTACCAACCATAGTCATGGCAACAACTCTATGCCACAACTCATATACTCACACTAGAGTATGGTAATCTCACAAGGTCAAGGTCATCCCTTGACCTAGAGCTAATCCTCAAGGGTTCATTTGCAATGGCCTTGCCTACATATCCTCTCATGGGAATCAGAGGCACCGTAGTTTGTATATCAATAGTAGAGAGGCTACATCCTCTCCCTTGATATGAGATCTCTAGTCTCACTTTTAAATCATATCTTTTAAGTAAATCATATGATCCCAATCAAATTCATAAGTAATAGTATGATAGCAAATGTAATCCAATCATAGGTTAGTTCAATGCCCACATCAAGGTATGAAAGCACACATAACCACATAGTGACTAGCTCATATAAACGTCACTTGATCAAACATAGTGATTGGCTAAAGCATACATTACATGTACACAATGTGACTATCTATCACATGGGTCACACATACACAGTGTGACTAGATAAAGGGTATAACCCATCTACACAATGTGAAGAACTCACGCATGTGTCATATTTACACTGAGTGACTAGATCATGCATACCACATATACATAGAGTGAATAACTCATGCATGTGTCACATATAACCAAAGTGACTAGCTCATGGATACAACACCTATACACATTGTGATTAGTTCCTAGCTCATGCATACATCACATATACACACTATGATTAGTTCCCACCTATATCGCATACACAATATGAATAGCTAGGGAAGGCATCATATATACACAATAGGACTAATTCACATATACCAAATGTGATTAGCTCATGAAAGCAACATTTATACTCAAGGTGACTAGATCATATGCACATCATGGGTACACATAGTGACCAAGTAGCAAAATGAAAGCTTCTGACCATATTGCAAGCATATCCCCCATTGCCTCATTCACTAGCCCATATGTCCTCAAATAGATTCCAACCAGAAATAGGAAAGTTGCAGTATCTAATGGTACACCATGTGTTCCATTATTTTTCCCTGACTTATAGTCAACTATGATGACAAGAAAGGATCCCATACTACTTGTGGTTATCATTGACAAGGGCTCAATTGTGACAATACACAACACATAAGGTCCTTAACATAGATGCACATAGGGATTAACTCACACATACATAGTGACCAACTGGTAATAGAAAGTGGATGTAACCTATTACATGCACCTTTCCATTACTTGGTTCACTCACACATAAGATCCCATCCTTTTCTTGGTTCACAACCAGCTGTGATGATAGTAAGTATCCCATAGTACTTGTTGTCATCACTGGCTAAGGAGTAGGTGTAACAACATACATCACATGTGGCCATTAATAAAATTTTCATAGCTTGTTGTACCATCGAGTCGGTGAATCTTGATATTTGTCACCTCCATGCCACTGGAGAAAGTTGGTCCAACCTAGTATGGGGTAGCTCTTGGCATCTATCACCTACACTATATTGGTGAAAGCTAGCTAAGCTGTACATACTAGAGGGTAGCTCCTAGAATCCGTCACCTTCGTGGTACTAGTGATAGCTGAATAACCCTAAGATATGACAAATAGCACCTAGTATATGTCACCTCCACAGTATTGGTGACAATTGGCTAAACTGCACCTACATCATAACCTAGATGGCTCCTAGTATTCGTCACCTCTGTGCTATTGGTGACAATTGGCTCATCCAAGATATAATAGATAGAACTTGGCATCCGTCACCTGCATGGTACTGGTGACAATTGGCTATTTGCACCTATATCAGACTTGGTTGCAACATGTGGGTCATCTTATATCCAAGGGAAACACAATCAAAATGTTACAAGGATTCACCAACACTTATTAGGTTTACTTGGTTACATGCCACATAGAGTTCCATAAACCATTACACAGGATCTTTTTAGGTCTAGGGGTCTAAATTATAAGTCAACACTCAATAAACATATTGGACCCACATGAGCTAGATTCTATCTGGTCACATATGCATAAACATATACAAACATAAAGTAATATCAAGGGACATTCTACACATTCAGTTTTCACTTGGAAACATAGCATTCATCATACAAAAGTCAAACAAATAATGGAAATATTAAACAATATTCTATTTTTGAGTGCATCACATTTACATATTATCAATCACAAAGCTCAGGATGCAATTATCCACCAACTAGGTGTTACGGTAGAACCCCCTACATAGTTGGTAATTATGACCATTAATAGCCTATAGTGTTCAATACACACAACTCTAATTATTTTAATCTAGACATTACCAAAGTCACCTTCATACAAATCTATTTAGAGATAAACCATGAAGATGACAATTCTAAAAGCTCATCCAATATTGGGTAGATTTAGAGAACCTAACCCAACAACCTCAGAGTATAGGAGCTTAGTGCTGATAGAGTGCCTTTTTCTGACTGAGGCCTATATAATGAGACTTACTAATTGGAAGGTCAGTTCATATCTCCATCATGTAGTTTTAGCCTCAAACTAAAACATATCAAAAGGGAAGGTTGATCTAGTTTAGGAACACTCCATTCCTCTAAGTCATTCCCTAAACCCCTCCCCTATGAACTTGAGGTCCAGGGGCATCCTTCACCCAAGAACTACCTGCATAACCGCTTCCAAATGGGATTGAAGTCACATGCAGTTCTCCTCACACAATATCTCAAGGGTTTTATACATAGGTTCCTACTCTCAAGGTTTCATTTCCACTAAAGTAACTTTCCTCTTAGAAGTGAAATAGAAGGAATACTAAAGGAGGATGGATAACCATAAAAGGATTTAACACCAAATAGTGTAATACATCACTAATTATCAATATTCATTCCAAAACAAAACCATAGTTCATAGAGTCTTATTAATTACTATAGCATACTCCAACAAGGTTCCTCTTAATGGTTTCCATCAATTAATATAAGGCTTAACCATAGGCAGAGAAACCCAACTAAGTTCACAATATAGTAAGACTATACAATAGAGATTCTACCCAAGGACATTGAGATCTCCAGTTAGACCTCTCCACCATTATTATTTGTAATTCTGCCTAGACAAGCTAGAACCCTTCTTAAAAGATGCACCTTAGATGATAGCACAACATAAATGAATCCACTCACAACATAGCACAAGGCAGCAATACCAATTGCTAGAATATCATCACAAAGCAATGATTATGCAAGGCCCTATATGGCTCCACATGATGTCCTACCATAGTATGGTTCAATGATATCAATATCATAATCATATCACGTTATGGTGTCCTTGATTCTTCTTGATTGGAAGCATTGAACATGCATCTTCAAGGCCACATGAAAACTATAAGGAGCTTGAAAAACTTACACCAATAATTTAAACTTGCTTTAAACATGGTCAATACTCAATTCATACTCTAAATGGTTGGCAACACTATATCCATGGAACCAACATATAAAGATATACACCGAATAATAATATTCTTAATATTTTAATTTCATTTATCTTATGTCACAACCCCACATTCTTATGATAGTCTAGATCATGGTCAAGATAGTATTCATACTTGCCATTTATATTAAATATGACCTTAATGGTCATCAATAAGCTATTAGGAGATGCTATACAATATTATCACAATTATTTTATCTCTTAACTCAATCTCAATAATACCAACAAATTTAAAGGATAAATTGTCTTTCATTTACTGTGCAACCATACAACAGTGCAATACAAGTATAATACTCTTTTCTTGGTTCCCATGATATTTCCAATATCAAGGTTCTCATACTTAAGAACATCGTGTAGTCAATTAATGCCTCTAACCCCCAAACCATAAACTGAATACAAAAAGATATCAACTTCCAATGTTAAAATGTGTTCAATATAGTGTGGTTCTAATGCCACTAAATGAAGTCATCATCACCATATGAAATTGTACAAAAGTAATCAATATAAATAATAGTTCCTATTATCAAACCTAATCCCAAAAAATTAACCATCCTTTCAGTCCATCTTTCTTAGTTTGTCCCAAATTATATTTTTCAATTATTTCAAAGCTAGAATCAAGTATATGGAGGAGTATAAACAATAGCCAGAGCCCACCGATCAATGATTTAGGTGGTCAACTTGATAAGCATCTGATAGCAATATCACCATTATGGTCTCTATAAATGCTCAAGGGTAACAACCTTAAATGGTTTAGAATAAAATAATAGTCTAAAACGTAATGAATCATGATTCGTATCTTTGCCTAGCCACATTATAACCTTATGCATGCCAGAGCCTAATACATGGTTACTATTTCCACAATCAAAGTGAATAGTAAAAACAATAGAAAAGATCACTCTTATGAGTAAGGTAATCATTTGCCTAATGACTGCAGACTGTTTGGAAGCTCACTAACCCAAAGTAGTTGACATCGTACTTGGCAGCCTTTAAAATAAATATTTCTTAAATAGAATCCAAAGGTCTTTAAATCCTCAGAGCAAGATGGAGGAGAATTGAACTACTACAATGCTATGTTTTTATTTTATTTCATACCCATCTCATTCTCCTCTGAGATTGTGCCATTATGTGGTTTAAAGGACAAGATTTAACATTGAACATAATAAAGAGTACATACAGATTTGATAAAGAAGTGCAACAATCAATAGTAGATATCTACACTCTAGGTGCATATAGGCAACTTGTGTACAACCATATACAAATATATATAGCATTTGTGCACCCACGATTTTACATATGTCTAAAGGAGAGCCTTACTACTCCCAAATTTTTATTGATATTGTTCCTAGTAATAGACAGTTGGGTAATGTCTCCATAAAGCAAACAGAGATATGTGGGCTTTGTTGACAACTCAAATCAAGGCTTGAGAACCTGTATTGCCGGCCTAATAAAATAACAAAGAAATCTTTCTCAAGGTGAAGAACATTTAAACTCAACTCCTTGATGAGGTTGACATTACTAGAATGTGAAGATATGTGAGTGAAGATATGTGAGTCCAGTGAATTGGCATTACAACAAATATTTGGTGGGATATAAGAATAGTCAACTGTATATCTACCAAGAAAATTATGGCTATAATTAATTCCTTACTCCCATATCCACCTTTTTTTTACTACAACTATATTTCTTACTCCCATATTCCTTATTCATGCTTCCTATTCCACTGAGCTATAACAAGAAGAAATAAAGGAGAACTACTAGTGGAATAGAATAGGTGAAAGGTAACTGAAACTTGTTGTTTCTAGGCGTTTAGATTTATCCAGGCGACTGGAGAATGGCTGCCACAACTTCTGGATACTGCCAAACGACCCAACTAAGTCTTCCTTCTCTCACGCCTCCCTTCTACTCTTCTCCATGCCCTAGCGTCTTCCATAAACCTCTGCAGTTATTAAAATTACTTTATCTTTATCAACTAATAATCTTCCTCTCAACCAATGAACAAATTCAGACCCACGAACTTGTAGCCGCCATAAAACGGCTCTCGTATCTCATAATGAGAGTATCATTAGAACATAGATATCTATTATGATAAAAACGACTTTCAACTGCTTAGAAAATTCTCTTGTGATTCAAGAGGTGGTGTGAGAATTTATGGATGCCCATACTTACATTTTCTCTTCCACCAAACCTATGTCAATCACCATGTAATGGTTAAGGGCTGCCTAAGCTTCGCTGCACATGGACACCATATCGTCCCTCTTCTGTCTAACTAGCTCTTTTAATTCCTTGTCTCCTCCCCTACCTTTTTATGTATAACACATTCAAATCACTCTTCAATGTGGTGGTTGGTGGATTGACCAATGCCTCTTCATTATCTTTTTGGTTATTATTTTTCTTTTTCTTCCATGTGGAATACTCCTTCCAGAAAAAGTTTTTGTAACAACGAATTCTCTTCTCAAAATAAAATTGAGAGATCTTTCTCTGTGATTTAATCTTGGTACTTTTATAGGTTTTCCACATAAATCTATGTTGTCTTTTTTGTGTGAATTATTGCTATTTGATTGCTTATTTTTCTAACAGTTCGTATTAGAGCACGCGGTTTTGTGCAGAAAATATTTTGTGAGTTTTTTTATCTCTATGAAAAAGCAATGACATGAGGCATGGTTACTAGATTTGAGGTTAAAAAATTTGATGGTTTCAATTTTGTTTTGTGGAAACTAAAGGTTCAAGCCTTATTGCTGAAGGATGGATGTGCCTTGGCTCTCAAGGGGACAATGTCAAAACCTACAACCATGGAGAAAGAGGAATGGTATGAAAAGGATAACATGGCTAGAGCTATAATTTAGTTATTGCTGGCTCATTTAGTTCTATTTAATGTTGCAGAAGAGAAAATGCCATATGACATGTGGACTAAGCTCAAAAAGCTATATGAGACCAAGTCATTAGCAAAAAAAATTATTTTATGGCGGTAGTTGTATACTTTGAGGATGCATTATAGTTCTTCAGTCACAAATCATATAAATAATTTCAGCACACTAATTAGCAAGTTGGCTTTAGTGAAGGTGAAAATTGAAGAAGAGGATAAATCGGCTATACTATTGTGCTCTTTTTTCCCGAAACTTGGGATCAACTAGTTATGGTGGTTAGTAACTCAACACCAAAGGGGAAACTTATCTTTGAAGATGTGCTAGCCATAGTAATGTCTAAAGATTCAAGGTGGATCTTGACATCTCAAGGGACTTCTTCCATTGATCCCCTTGTTGCAAGAAGTAGAACTCCATAAAGAGACAAAGTTGAGTGTGGACAAGCTACGTTGAAATACAAGGCTTGTGGAAAAGAGTCAAATGTTTGGACTATGAAAAAATAGGGCATGTCAAAAAGGATTGTAGGCTACCGAAATCAAACAAAAAAAATCCTAGCTCGTAGCCATTGGAGGCAAATGCAACAAAAGTTGAAGAACCATTGGAAGATGGAGAGGTTTTGTCTTCTAATCTAAGAGGTTTATTTCATCATGTTTAGATCATTGATTCTAGTGCCTCTTTTCACATGAGTCCTCACAAGGACTAGTTTTGTACTTACCAGTCATGTGATGTCTAGGTATGGTTTACAGGAGAAATGATAACATGTGTGAAGCTATTGATGAAGGAGAGGTCAAAATCAAGATATTTGATGGGATAGTAGGGACTCTTTAGTATGTTAGACATATACCAAGATTAAATAAAAATATCTTGTCACTTGAAGTATTTTATGAGAAAGGTTACCGATTCAGTGGTGAAAATAGCTGTCTCAAGGTAACAAACAGAGTGTTGGTGGTGCGAAAGGGAGAAAAGGTTTGCAATCTCTATAGACTAGTTGGGGAAACTTGTAGTGGAGAGGATTTGATTGTATCAGATGTAGAAATGGATTCATTATCTACTTGGCATCAAAGGCTAGGCCACATGAATGAGTGTGGTCTTAGGTATTGTGAGATAGAAATCTTCTCCCAAGTTCTAAATCCATAGATTTGAATTTTTTTGAGCATTGTTTGTTTGGAAAATATAATAGGTTGAGTTTTTCTAGTTGCACTACTAGAAGTAAAGAAGTTCTAGATTTAATTCATTTACATACTTGGCAAGCACATGTTACATCAATTGGAGGTTTGTCAAATTTTGTTTCATTTATAGATGATTATTCTCATAAAGTGTTGATTTATCTGTTGAAGAAAAAAGTTGATGCATTTTTCTTATTTTAAGAAGTTTAATGTTCTGGTAGAGGATCACAAAAGAAAGACAATAAACTGTCTTAAAATAGATAACAGAGGGGAATTCTATTCAAGTGAGTGTAATTAGTTTTGTAGTGATCATGGCATTGCAAGGCAGTTGACGGTTCCTAGAACACCACAACAAAATGGTGTTTCTAAAAGGATGAACCATATGATTATGGTGAGAGCTAGATGTATGCTGAGCACTGCTAGATTGGAGCAGAAATGTTGGGGTGAGCTTGTTTCTACAACATGTTTTTTGATTAATAGATCATCCACTACAACTCTAGATCCTAAAATTCTTAAAGAAGTATAGACAAGTAAACCTGTTGATTATTCTTTTTTCATATTTTTGGTTCTGATGCTTATGTTGATATTCCTAAAGAGGATAGGAATAAGCTAGATGTGAAGTCAGTGAAATGTATTTTTCTTGACTATACAGAAGGCAAAAGGGGTATAGGTTGTGGGATACTACTACCTACAAGATTATTATTAGTTGAGATGTTTATTTTAATGAAAATTTAGTTTAAAAATGTAAAGAAAAGAAAAGTACAAAAATCGTTCCATTAGAGGTGGAAAAGTATGATTCTAATATAGAGGTGCTAGATGAAAATTGGCCACCTTCACCTATTCATGAAAATCAACAAGATAATAATTAGAATTAGTTATATGATGAGATTGAATAGCAACCAAATGAGCTATAGGGTAACACATTACTCCTTCTAAAGAGATCCACTAGAGTGATCAAACCACTAGAAAGGTACTCTCTTAATTATAATTTAGCTTATGCTTTACTTACTGATGTTGGTGAGCCTAGCTCATATCAAGGGGCTTGTGAAGATGAAGATGCAAACAAATGGAGAGAATCCATGGATTAGGAGATGAGAGCTCTACATAAAAATAAAATATGGGAGCTTGTGCAATTGCATGAGGTGCAAATAGCTATTAGCAACAAGTGGGTCTTCAAACTAAAAAGTGATATAAATGATAATGTGGAGCGATATAAAGTTTAGTTGATGGCCAAGGGGTATGCATAAAAATATCGTATTGATTTTGATGTAATATTTTCACTTGTGGTGTGGTTAAGTATAGTTAGAGTTGTTTTGGCTAGTGTTGCTAGTCTTGATTTGGAGTTACATTAGTTAGATGTTCAAACAACTTTCTTGCATGGTGATGTTTCTGAGGAAATTTATATGCAGGAACCAGAAGGTTTTGAGGAAAAAGATAAGGCGAATATAGTATGTAGGTTGAACAAATTATTGTATGGTTTGAAATAGGTGCCAAGGTGTTGGTACAAGCGATTTGATTCCTCCATGATGAGTTTTGGTTTTATTACATGTGATGTTGATCATTGTGCTTACTTTAAAATGTATGAAGATGGTTGTTTCATTATTTTATTTGTATGTAGATGATATGTTGGCAGTAGGTCCCAACATGCATAGAATCATTGGGTTTAAAGCTTAGCTTTCTAGGGAGTTTGAACTTAGGAAATGTAAATCAAACTCTTGGAATGAGGATACATAGAGATAGAATGA
Source organism: Cunninghamia lanceolata (assembly GCA_027924645.1). Classification (NCBI taxonomy): domain Eukaryota; kingdom Viridiplantae; phylum Streptophyta; class Pinopsida; order Cupressales; family Cupressaceae; genus Cunninghamia; species Cunninghamia lanceolata. The sequence goes on along the minus strand of BSBN01000112.1, from coordinate 12,960,614 downwards.
ATAGGAATATTTGGTTGTCATGGAAGACTTATGTAGTGAAGATTTTGTAGTCCTTTAATATGCAGAACGCACAACCAAGTAGTACTCCATTTCTTGCCCATATTAAATAATCTTCAAAATAGTGCCCTAGTGTAGAAGTAGAGAAGATGCAGATGCCTTGTGTATCTTACTTATCAACAGTTGGTAGCCTTATGTTCACCATGGTGTGCACTAGATTAGACATTGCACAAGCAATGGAATGGTCAATCGTTTCATGGCGAATCTAGGTTGTGATCATTGGACAGTTATGAAGTGATTTTTTAGGTATTTCAGGGGCACTTCTGATGTTGCTATTTGTTATAGTGGGAGTAGTCTTTAGGTTAATGGGTATGTGGATGTGTGGATTTTGGTGGAGATAGAGATAAAAGAAAATCTACTAAAGGTTATATTTTCTCCTTCTCAGGAGGTACTTTAAGTTGGGTCTCAAAGATGCAGACAATGGTGGATTTGTCTACTACTAAAGCTAAATATATGGCAGTGATATAGGCTAGCAAGGAGGCAAGCTGGCTTAATAGACTTTTGGGTAAATTGCAATTAAAGTAGGATAATGGTGTTGCATTGTGACAAGCCAGATTGCCTTAAACTTAGTACAGAACTTAGTTTATCATTCTATAATGAAACATATTGATGTACAATATCACTTTGTACATGAGGTGGTGGAAGGAGGACATGCTTGTTTGGCCAAGATACACATTAATATAAATCTAGCAGATATTTTGACGTAGCCTATTAGTAGAGAAAAGTTCATGTGGTACAGAACTTCTCTTGGCTTGCACATCATTTGATGATAGGCAGTAGTGGCATTGGTCTTTTAATAGGAGGAGATATTCACAAGGTAGAAACTTGACTTCAAGTGGGAAATTGTTGGTATGTGAACTCAGTTTATTATTGTGAGAATCGAGATTGTGGAAAGACTATCAAACACTAGATTACAAGTGAGAATGAACAATTTGTATTAACAAATAATAGGTTTAAATAGTAGAGGTTGCATACTCAACTCTCCATGAAATAAGGATAGGTGGCGATATTCAAAGCAAAAGAATAGCATAACTACCCTAGGAAATAGAGGCGATGTGTCATGTCTATTGACACCTATTACAAATGACTCACCAAGTTGAAAATGTTAATTGGCATGTTCTATAAGTCACCTAACTATAACTGAGTAAGTGTTAACTCATGGAGTTATACACCAACACCCCCCCTTAAGCATAGCTTAGGTGAGTTTATGAATGATGAGTCCCAGCAGTGTGCCATTTTAGGTACTCATTTACAAATGTATCTCTCAGAAAATGGAGAAAGAAAGAAAACCCTATGGGAAAAACTTTCCTCCAAAAGAGGAAAAACAAAGAGAAAACAAAGCGAAGTCTTAGATGACCTCCCCAGAAGATTCCCCCCATAGGAGAGAAAATGATAGAAGGTCTTTGAGACCCCCCCACAATACATGTCCTGCTACAGTGATGTGGGATAGTCGAGAAAGGATGCAGATGTAGATCCAAGAATGCCGAACAATGTTCCTTCCCTTGGGAAGAAATGAAACCATCTGAAGATGCAGAATATCTTCCCATGCAAGAAGATGTATGTATGATCTTGAATCATGTTTAAGCTGATCCAAGGATGATGGTGCCCATGCTGATGCATTTGAAGAGTGCTCAGGTGTCCCCATGCTGATGTCAAAGCATGCCATAATCAAATCAGGTGCGTGTACAATAGATGAGAATGATGACGATCCAGAACCATGTGTAGGATGATGTAGAGCATGAATATCTAAAGTGGACAATGTGTATGCAGCTTCATCGAAACTATCATCAAAGAGAACACTGATGTCCTTAAAGTGTGCTTCCATGTCGGCAATGGGAGACTCTACAAATAGACAAGAGATGTCAAGTAGAAATGTGTCCCAATAAGAAATACTAGGAAGACTGATTTCCTGTTGTGAAGAAGCACTAGAAGCTTTTGAAGAAGTGACTCTTGAATCTGTTGAAGCAACAGTAGGAGTGATGACTTTTTCTATCACTAAAATATTCTATTTCTGTATCATGATTAGGGATGTGAGTTGTTATCAAAGTAGGATCATATGGGAATGGTGAAACATTTGAGTGTCCATATGTCTCCAAAATTTTGATCCATAATAAATGTGGATAGTCAATATCCATGATGGCATACAAAGAAGCTTCTGGAATATGTAAACTAATTAGTCCACAAATATAATCATGATGATTAAACCACTTAGGCTTCTGAGATTGTTTACCAAGTTCAAGGACAAGTCCATACAAATGGGATATGAGATTATTGAACCTAAGGTGTTTCATGATGCCTTAACACCAGGACTTATAGTTTCCCCTGTTTAGGTTGATTACAGAAGATTGAGTTTCATAGCCCATGATTAGAAGAAGTTAATTTGAGTAGACAATAGAAATCAACACAATAAGGCAACCTAGATTAGTTAGATCCCTAATTGACCTTTGTGAAGTGGCACTTTATAAGTTGAGTGCATGATTTTGCTTAATTCCGCCCTTAATGTGGCACTTGATAAAGTTAGTGCATAGTGAAAAATGATGACATAATGATATCCCCCTTTGATTATGTGTTCTTCCCCCTGAATTGCGTAATTAATGGAATGAGTACTTATCATCTACCTACAAAAGCATGATTGGGCACTTTATAATTATAGTGTGATATCAATTTTGTTGGATAGAGGATGAGAAAAGAACCACCTTTGCAAAAGGAATGACTCAATTTTGAGTCAATTTGTAAAAGTTATGGCCTTTTGAAAATTTTGCATATGTAAAAAAAAAAAAACACCTCCAGAAAATAATTTTCCAATGTGTTCGGAGAAAAAATTGCATACAAAGAGTGAAGAAAAAAAAAACTTGTGTGTGAGGGAGAAATTTAAGCCCACTATGGTAGAGTACGACCAAGAGCTTATTTGCCCATGTGACCAAGAGCTTGACTCTTGAAATTTTGCACCCCTCCCCACCCCCCCCCCCCCCCGTTGGCTTTTTGCCTTTGATGATGTCCCCCCCTAAGTTTCTTACATCAACATTTGAATACAAAATACAAATGAATAGTGCCAATACCTATGGCATTAACTTTGACAACCATCACAAATAAAAAAAAATTCACAAAGCTTTTCCCTCCTATTTGGTCACCATCGGGTGGGGCCCTCAAGGGCGTTTGAATGCCTTTGGGTGCGGTCAATGGTGACCCTTGGGTGTGTTGGGCCCTTGGCTGTCCAAGGCTGAGCCCTTCAAGCACTAGCCGCAGCAATGTAGGTGGTGCGGTGGTGTTGACCACCATGTGTGGTGCTTGGACACCCACGTATTTGTTGATGAGGAGTCCTTTGAGGACTATGGTTTCTCTGGCATATGTGTCATCTTTGACTCCTTCATTGGCTGTGGAATGAGCTGAGGGTGGTGGTCCTATTGTGGCCCTCATCAGCTTTCGTGGCCTCTGTGTATGATCTCCACCGTCGGCCTTTTGGTCACTGCAAGTGATTTACACTGTCAACCCTTTGGTCACTGCAAATGCAGTGTAGATTCAATCTTTTGTGGCCGCTCAGGATTATCTCCACTTCAACTTTGGGAGCCTCTCTCATTGATTTTAAAAAATAGCCTATATGGCAACTCCAGATGTCGTTTATGAGCTTTCAAACAAATTTGGCCAATACAGCTTGTGTGGCGCTTGCAAGCAACGATCCACACTACCCTATGTGGGTGTTTGAAGACAATACGAGTACACAGAAATGTTAAATAGAAAAGATCTAAAATGAAGAAAAAACACAAAGATGCAAACCTGATTCGCACAACGAGCAAACAAGATTTGATGCTGACCACAGTGGTCTGATACCATGTGAGAACCAAGATCATGGAAAGATTATCAAACACGAGATTACAAGTGAGAATGAACAATTTGTATTAACAAATAACAGGTATAAATAGTAGAGATTGCATACCCAACTCTCTACAAAACAATGATAGGTGGTGATATTCAAAGCAAGAGAATAGTGTAACTACCCTAGGAAATAGAGGCAATGTGTCAAGTCTATTGACACCTATTACAAATGACTCACCAAGTTGAAAATGTCAATTGGCATGTTCTATAAGTCGCCTAACTATGATTGAGTTAGAGTTAACTCATGGAGTTATACACCAACAATTATATTCTAGTAGTGACGAGTAGTCAACAATGAGTACCACAGCAATGCCTTGGCATATCTGTTGGATGGGGCCGAAGGCCAAGGAAATATGCAACCAAAGGTTGAATGGAAATTGGTGGCAGGGGGCTTCTTAGTCCACCTATTGGCCTTGCTGAATTTTTTTTTGGCTATATGACACATGTTCACCATGTAGAATTGTATGCAGAAGTGTCACTTGCACTTTTATGCATGGAAATCTTTCTTCAAAAAGGATTTGTTTTTGCATGTATTTTTTGCTAGTTATTTAAGTTAGTCAAGCTTGAATGCAAAGGCATGAGAATTTTTATTTGTAACAATGAATTTTCTTCTAAGAATAAAATTAAGAGATCTTTGCCCGTGGTTTTTTCCTGGTACATTACCAGGTTTTCCACATAAATCTGTATTGCCTATTTTGTGTAAATTATTGTTATTTCATTGCTTATTTCAATTCTGCACTGCTTATTTTTCAAACAGTAAGAATCCTTATCATAGTGGCAACGGGCAACCTCTTTAAACAATGAAGAGTAATCAGTCATGGCAAAGGTTTGAAGTCCCATATAATATTTTGTTTATTTTTTCAGTTGTTAGTGCAAACCTACCTTTCAACCTGCTTGCCTGTCCTATATATAGCTGCAAACAAAACATTTAGATGACCTATGTGCAAGTTGATGGCAATTATGGTTTTAGCTAAAATAGTTGGTAGTATGACCATTGTTGAAACTGGTTTTAAGATTCCGTCAGTGTATCTACCACAATTTTGTGATTAATGCAAACATGTAAAGGGCCATTTGTCTGTAATATTGTTTAATGGACATCTGGATATGGCGTCCTCTTTACTTTCTATATAAACTCTCCTTTCAATACTATGGGTGGCTCACCTTCTTCTGTTAAAAAAAAAATTTGAACATGTCAAAGGTTTGTGAGATAAAATCAGAGCTGCAATAACTGCTTGCTTTTGTTGCATAGTAATGTGATTAATGTACACATGTCAGAGATTTGTGAGATAAAATCAGAGCTGCAATAAGTTTTTTCTTTTGTTCCATAGTAACCTAACCATTTGAAGTGTGACAAGTTTTTAAAATTGTCAATTAAATTGTGCAAACATACTGTGTTTTTTAAGCATTTGATGACTTGAGAATGCTCTGCTCCTCAGAGCTGAGTTGCACCTACAACATCCATGGTGACCACATCATTGATGGTTTGAATGAGATCTACATCTTAGTAGAGAGTTTATGGAAGATTCAAGCACTAGAACCTTTATAAAAATTTCCTAGGAACTCATCAAGAGGATCTTGCACATGTTGCTTGTGTTGACTAATTCGTGTATAGGATTTACTCTCCAGTAGATGGAATTAGCAACACAAGTTTATGACTTGAGAAGGACTAATTTAATTGGGCAATTGATGACGTATTGCAGTCAAATATTTTTAATGTGAGGTTGTTGGGAACAATCCAATGTGCTTTTGATATCATGTTGAACTACAAATGTTATTGTACAGACCATGGTATACCATATTAGATGCCTTTAAATTTAAAGTCTTGATGTGTGTTGGAATCTTTTATTTGTTGACATTGCCGGAAGAAGCTTACACGTAGACTTCTGTTTGATAAAAGTGCACACAATGAGCGTGAAAGAAGCATATTGACAAAATTGAAGCAATAGTTTGGTGGCCATTTTACTTCTAAAATGGAGGGCATGGTATGCTACATCTGCCTAAACAAGAAAATTCCACTGCATGTTTCTTATCAATAAAATTCTTTTTACTGGACGCAGTGTCAAAATCTATGTGCTTTTATGTAGGTTAAAGACTGAACATTAGCAAAGGAGAACTGAGGGCATTTTGAGGATTATCTTAATGAAAATCCTCATGCACATCCTGGAATATGTTAGTGGTTAATTCCAACTCCAGTCTTCTCTCCGTTAATGATAGCAGTTTGGATTGGTTAAACTTCTGTGTGATCTATAGATAACTAACTGAGGAATGCATGTTTGATGTTAAGTTAATTAAATCATTGATTCACAGTTTATCTTTCATGTCAATTAATTTGTGCAATCATGTAATTTGCATCTCTACCAATATTCCTAGTTTTCACTGTTAGGAATAGTTAAGATTGTCTAGAGAATGATAAGATGTTTCTAGAAGTTTTCCATAAAGCTGTTTTAGAAAAGAACATTCCAGGTTATCTAGAAGGGTAGAAACTTCCAGCTAGTCTAGAAAAGAACATTCTAGTATTTTAGAGACATCTAGAATGTCAGAAGCTTCTAGGTTTCAAAGCTTCTGTAGCTATATATATGAGATGCTGTACACAGCATTTTGGATGTAATGCAAGTTAGATGAATATATATTTCTGAGTTATTCAACTCTGTTTGCCCTGTGTCTTCTCTGTTTTGCTGTTGCTATTCTATTTTCATTATCTTGGGACTGTTTTTTACATGGTATCAGAGCTAGGTTTAGCTAGATTTTTTCTAGATTCAGCTGCAGGGCATATAGATTATTGGAAGTGATATTTGTTTACAGGGCTGCATTATTGCTGGAGTGATATTTGTTTCTCAACAAATGAAGTGTTGCCAATATTTGATGGAAGTGGTTTTGCAGATTGGAAGATTGCAGTCAAGGATGCTCTGAGAGAAAAGGCTCTATGGAGGATAGTGAATAAAGAAATTGGAGAACCTCAAAGTGAAAAAGAAAATGAGCTATGGAAATGCAAGTTGGAACAAGCTAGAGGTATTATTGGTAATGCTTTAAGCCCCAATCTCAATAGAAGATTTGTTGATATTGATAATCTAATAGAGTTGTGGGAGAGTTTGGAAAAAGATTGTAAAGATGCAGATATTGCTAGCATGTTTAGTATAGAAGAAAAATTGGTGAATTTAGCTCCTTCTGATTTTGAAAAAATGACTGATTATTTCAATGAAGTTACTTTTTTAAATGCCCAGTTGAAGAAAATAGGTGCTGAATATGCAAAAAAAGATTTTTAGTTGATTGCAATGGTTGAAAGTAAGTTTCCCCAGCCATACAAGGTATTTAAGGAATCAAGGAAAACATTTCTCCAACTAACTCACAATGCCCCCCAGCAAACTTTTGATCAATTTTGTAAGTCTGTACTAGATGAAGAGGTTCAGCTTATTAAAGAAGGGCATATTAAGAAGAATCATGCATATACAGCCAAGAGTAAATTTTCTAGATATGATGGAAAGAAGAATTGGAAAGGAAATTATAAATTTTGAAATGACAGTTCTAACCATTTTTCTAGAAATGATTTTGCAGAAAAGCAAGTTGGAAGGAAATCGATTATTTGCAGGTATTGTGGAGGTGAAAATCACATGGAGAAATTTTGTTTGAAGAAGAGGGACAATGAAAGGCAGCAATACAAGCCCAAGCAAGAAAGGTTCAAGGATGGAAAGAAGGATAGGCATAGCTTCGTAGCCATCTCTCTAAAAAGGCAAGAGAAATTAAATAAGGAGGTAATTGCTAGACCTGAAAGTAGTGCTAAGGGGGGATACTTTGCTTCAGATTCTAATAAAGAATGGATTTTAGATTCAGGGGCATCATATCACATGACTGGGGATAGATATTTGTTTATTGATTTTTATGAAGGGAAGAATTCAGATCAAGAAATTACTATTGGCAATAAAATAAGACTTCCAGTTTTAGGAACAGGAACTGTTAATGTAACGAATGGGTCTTTGAAAAATGTTTTGCTGGTTGAAGGATTAGGGGTAAATCTTATTTCAGTATATAAAATTGTTCAAGCTAGATATGAGTTTGTTGTCATCGCTGATCAAGTTATTGTTAGAGATAGAAAAGACCCAAGCAATATAATTGCTATTGGTAGAGTTGATCATAAAGAGAGTCTATTTAAATTTGTGGGGTTTGTTGATGATGAATACACACTCTCTCATGCTTTTATTGCTCAGGATGATTATATGTCAAAACTTTGGCATGCTAGACTTGGACAAATAAATTATAGAAAATTACAAGATATGGTTAGAATGGATATGGTTAGTGGATTGACAAAAATTTTAGCATTTGAAGGTGTGTGTGAAGGATGTGTGTTAGGAAAACATCATCGAGATCCTTTTGATTCAGGGAAAACATGGAGAGCTAATCATCTGTTGCAGCTCATTCATAGCGATCTATGTGAACCAAGGTATCCTTCACTTTCAGGTGCCAGGTACCTTCTAACTTTTATTGATGATTACAGCAGGAGAGTACGGGTTTATTTTCTTGAAAGGAAAAATAAAGTATTCGAAGTTTTTCAAAAGTTTAAGGCATTAGTTTAAAATCAAAGTGGAAAAAGAATTAAGTGTTTAAGGATAGATAATGGGGGTGAATATTGCAATTATGCATTTGAGTCATTTTGTGAAAATTATGGTATTAAGGTGCAAAGAACAATTCCTTATACTCCTCAACAAAATGGGGTGGCTAAATGAATGAATAGAACTCTTTTAGAAATGGCTCGTTGTATGTTGTATTTTAAAAGTTTGCATAATCAATTTTGGGGTTTGGCTGTTTCTTGTGCTGCATATATTGTGAATAGAATTCCCACTAAAGCCCTCCCAAATATCACCCCTAAAGAAGCTTGGAGTGGTAGAAAGCCCCACATTGGGTATTTTAAAGTATTTGGGTGCATTGCTTGGACACACGTTCCTGATGAAAAGAGGAAAAAATTAGAACCAAAGAGTCATAAGTGTTTGTTTGTGGGTTATAGTGAAGAATCAAAGGCTTACAGGTTATATGATTTGACAACAAGAAAGGTCTTTGTTAGTAGAGATGTAAAATTTGATGAGCTTTCACAACTTACAGCCACTTCCTCTCACTCTATAACAGCAAATGTTTTTGATTTTTCAGATATTTCAGATATTTTAGAAAGAAATGAAGCCAATATTGATGAGGATGAGGTGAGCAATACTGATGACGATAATACTATTGAAAATGAAACTACTAATGCTTGTACTCAACCATTTTCTATAGGTAGTGATGATGAAGAAGGTGACATTTTAGCTAGACAAAAGACAAGGAGTGTTGAAGAAATATATAGACACGGCTCAAAGATCCAAGGAAGGAATGGTAGTGCTCTCATGGCCAAAGTCTTACAAGTAAATGACCCAATCTCATATGAGCAAGCTAGAGGAGAGAAAGAATGGGAGAAAGCCATGAAAGAGGAATATGATGCATTGATAGAGAATAACACTTGGGAACTTGTACCCCGCCCCCAAGGTAAGAATGTTATTGGTTGCAAATGGGTTTATAAAACAAAATTTAAATCAGATGGTGCTATAGAAAAATTCAAGGCTAGATTGGTTGCTAAGGGGTTCAATCAAAAAGAGGGTGTTGATTATGAAGAAACATTTGCTCCTGTCATTAAAATGAACATAGTTAGAATTATTCTTTCTTTGGCTGCAAGTCTTGGGTTGCATATTCATCAAATGGATGTCAAAAATGCTTTCTTAAATGGAGATTTATATGAAGAAATATATATGGATCAACCACCAGGTTTTGTGGATCAGCAACATCCTAATCTTGTTTGTAGATTAAAGAAGTCACTTTATGGTCTTAAACAAGTGCCACGAGCATGGAATGAGAAGATTGACAAGTATTTTCAGCTTCATGGATTTAAGAGATGTAAGTCAGATCCCAATCTTTATGTGAAGAAAGTTTAAGATGATATTCTTCTTGTTGCACTTTATGTAGATGATTTACCCATTGCTAGACTGAATATTGGGTTAATCAATGATTTAAAATCAGATCTTAAGAGGACATTTCATATGAGTGATTTGGGTGAACTAAACTATTTTCTTGGCTTAAAAGTTTGTCGATTACATGATGGATTGTTTATCTCACAATCAAAATATGCTTTGGACCTTTTAGAAAAGTTTAACATGCTTGAATGCAAGCCAGCATCTACTCCATTTCAATCCAGAGTCAAGCTTACTAAAGAATGTACTTCCAAGAGTGTAGATGCCACTTTATATAGATAGCTTGTTAGTAGCTTGGTTTATCTAACTCATACTAGACCAGATATTTGTTTTGCAGTCAATCTTGTATCTAAATTTATGCTGGCACCTAAACAAAGTCATTGGCTGGCTGCTAAGAGAATTTTACGATACATCCATGGAACCATATACTTTGGAATCTACTATGGCTATAAGTCTTCAATTTCTTTGGTTGGATTTACTGATTCAGATTGGAGTGGTGATATAGATGATCAAAAATCTACTGGTGGTTATGTTTTCAATCTTGGATCAGGTCCTATTACATGGAGTAGCAAGAAACAAACAACTACATCATTATCTTCATGTGAAGCAGAATATAGAGTAGCAAAAGAAGTAGGTAAGGAAGCAATTTGGATTCAAAATCTTCTATTTGAGATTGGTTTCGTACAAAGTTCAGCCAACACTATGTATTGTGACAATCAAAGTACCATACAGGTTGCCAACAATCCAATTTTTTATGCTAAAACAAAACATATTGAGATTGATGTTCACTACATTCGAGATCTTGTTCAAGCATCCATTATCAGTCTTCAATTTTGTCTGAGTGAAGAACAAGTAGCTGATATATTCACTAAGAGTATGACTGAAGCCAAATTCTTAAAATTAAGAGGCATGATTGGTATGTTAGAGGTGAACATTAAGGGGGGATAGTAGTATAATGTTCCCCTCTCCTTTGTATTTCCCTCTCCTTTGTATTCTCTTTGTATTATTCTAGTCAATCTTAAGGGGGGATGTTAGGAATAGTTAAGATTGTCTAGAGAATGATAAGATGTTTCTAGAAGTTTTCCATAAAGTTGTTTTAGAAAAGAACATTCCAGGTTATCTAGAAGGGTTGAAACTTCCAGCTGTTCTAGAAAAGAACATTCTAGGATTTTATAGACATCTAGAATGTCAGAAGCTTCTAGGTTTCAAAGCTTCTATAGCTATATATATGAGATGTTGTAAACAGTATTTTGGATGTAATGCAAGTTAGATGAATATATATTTCTGAGTTATTCAACTCTGTTTGCCCTGTGTCTTCTCTATTTTGCTGTTGCTGTTCTGTTTTCATTATCTTGGGACTATTTTTTACATTCACAGGTTTAGCTAAAATTTCACAGAATTCACTTCAAAGTTCACTGATAAGATGAGGAGAATTAATGTTTGAACTCTAATACAACAATTGTATACCACTTTCTTTGTTTGTTTTAACAACAAATGATTGTGTGTGGAAATTCACATGGTCAATGGTTTCTACATGATTGTAGATTCCACTACCACCAGTGGATGAGAAAAAAAGTGATCAAGGACGTGGATAAAGATAGACATTATGCAATTGATGTGTCAATTGTAAGAATCATGAAGAGTAGAGAAGTTTTAGCTTATGAGCAGCTTGTTATAGAGTGCCTTGAGCAACTTGGAGGAATGGTCAAGGTGAATTCTTGACTGGATGCTAAATATATTGCTACATTAATGTAGCAGAATGAACTAATTTGCTTATGAATAATGCTATTAGTTTACTAAATTTAACCATTTTTTTTTCTTGCAGCCTAATTTTAAGGCAATAAAAAAGAGAATTGAAGACCTTATCACACAGGAATACCTAGAAAGCAACAAAGATAATCCCAACACTTTCAGATATCTGGCCCGAAACTATTTAAATGGATGTTTAAATATCTTTCATGGGGCAGTCCATTTATTGACTTCCTGCAGGGTTGTAAGTTCTTGAGAATTCATGATTGGAGGATATCCTTGAGAATTCATTATTTTGTACAGTGTTGTATAACCTTCTATTTTCGTAATTAAAAATGTGTCATAACTATCATTTGTATCTATTAGAACCTCTGTTGAAATAATGGATGCTTCAATGCCCACAATTCGCGTAGTTGATTTTCTTCAACCAACTTGATTGGATATGGGCTAGCAAACTTTTATATTATGATTACAACTTTTGGGAATGTTTGAATTTGATCTGTAATATGTTGGATTTTATTTAAAAAAATGAAATTGTTTATATTAGTAGTCTATTCACTGTGGCTACTCTTCCAATTGGTTGGGTTATATGTCAACATTTTAGTCTAGCATTTATGAGTTTTTGTGGTAATAAAGTTTGATATCGAGTCCTTTTAGTGTTTGCAACATCATCATGTCTACACACAAGGGAGAGTTGTTATTACACTTGGACCATTATGGGTTCTAAATCCGAAGAGGTTCTTGTATTTTCAAAAACAAAGTTAATTTTGGGTTATGATGTGTATAAATATTCAGTCTATTATGTTAAAATGGTGAGCATACAAAAAAATATTTGACTAAACCATTAATACACAGTAAGATCTCCCTAAAAAATATATTATATTGATGTCTTATGTTCACATTACAAATTAATACATTGGCTTTATAAAGCCATTATTCCCCAATGAACAAACTACTAATGGGAATACCTTCCCACCAACCAACCAACCTAAAAACTAATTACTATCTTAAGTCACTGGGGTGACTTTATTACATGTAAAACTTAATTTTTCAACTACCCCTCTTAAGGTTAACATTACAAAAAAGAAAAATAATAGAAACATTGCATCAACATCAACCCAAACTACTCATGTCTAGGCAAATGTCTTGATTATCCAACTTTACCTATTAATCGAGACATACTCAATTATTCATAGGAAAATCACCAACCAACTGTGAATCGAGATTAACTCAGTTATCCACAATAACTCTCCTCCATTTGTGGATCAAGACTAACTCCATTATCCACAAATACAAATCTGCAAAACTATGGATCGAGACACACTCAACTATCCATAGATACAACTTCCAAGTTTGTGGGTTTAGTTATCCACAAACCAACAACAACTCACTAATTTTATGGATTCAGCTATCCACAAACCAACAAATCACTGTCATGCCCCCCCTTGCTCCTAAACGGACTAGAGATGAAACCAGGCTTCTCATACAAGGTATCATCTCTGAGCGAGAAGCTAGCTCGAGATGGCAATGGACCTCCTGCCTCTGGTGCCTCCTACTTCCAATGTGATCATGTTACACTTTAACTAAAAAATTTACCATTCAAACCTCCAAAATCCCTCTCAGGTGTAACATGGATGGCCTCGAGAGCACAAGCAATGTTTGTTATATTTCAAAGTGTTTGAATCAGCCAATAATACATCCTTGCAATACTTTAAAAAAAATATAGAAAAGGGGAGTGAGCACCTGTAAATTAAGAAAGTTAAAAAATTTACAAGAGTCATGGCCAAAGCCTAGTCTAGAGAAAGAAAACATAACAGAGAAACCACTACTGGTCTAAGTCATCACAAAAACTAACAACAAAGTAAACACAAAGCTGAAAGAAAAGTCACCCGATCGAGTACCACTGAAACTACCTCCACATAGGAAGATCAAAAGCAAAACCCCATGGCAAGACAAAAGACTTCACCCACAGAGGCCACCAAAGCAAACATGAAGAAAACAAAACTAGCCAACCACCCACCCATGCCAGAACACCAAGGACATGACCCGTCACCACCACAGACCGCCAAGAGCACATCCCACCACCCCCGCCTCACGCCACTGCCGGAGCTGCAGGAAGAACATGCTCAACCAGTTCCACAACTGCAGAAGACTGAATATCTACGTCAAGTTCCTCCAAGGCATACCTAGGTATTCCTGGAGCGAGATCAAGTGCATGAATTCGTAGGAATCGAATGGCCGTAAACACATCCTTAATCCTTTCCATTTTTTTCTTGGTAAGTAGGAAACAATGAGATCTCAGTGCAACATCAATATCTCCACTGCTCAGGGATAGGATACTGGCTTGTAAGGCCCTGTATATTGCTTGTTGCGGGGGAGAGGTGCGTAAAGCTGCCAAGTTGAAAAGGCCATCGATAAGAGCATCCCCCTAGTCCATTCGGTAGGTAGAGACTGCCGCTTCCCATCTATCCACAGTGTAAATGTTTTTGAGAAACAACCCAGCTGCAAGAGCATGAACGAATTCTCCATCCATAACCAGATCCATTATGTTGGAAAGTAGCTATGACACCACATCTGAGAAATTGAGCATGCGTCCCTCATACCCTCTTATCCATGCATGGCCAACTATGTTTTGAACAACAATCTGGGTGAGGGTGCAATCCTTATCAAGCAAAGTCATCAAATCTAACGACTTTACCTACCCTCTTATCTCTGGTTCCCACTCAAGAGCTGTAAAAAACATTCTTTGATTAAGACATGTATCTACCATGTAAGCTGTCCTTGAGGGGTAGAGAGGGCAAGGATGGGATAGGCACTGAGAAAAGAGGGTGAAAGAGGGAGATGTAGAGCTACGTAGGCTTTCTCCAGATAACACAGAACACAATTCCTTTGTCTACCCCAATAGCACCAAATGTAGGAGGTATTATAAACACAATGCCATTATGTCAGAATTAAGAAAGCTAAGGACATCTATGACATCACAAGATCGACGGGCGCAGTTGACAGGATATGCAGTATGTTGCCATGAGAAACCTGCCATAGAGTTTTTGCAGCGTGTCCAATACTTGGCCACCTCGTCAAATAAAGGCTAGTCGTTATGCCTCCAAAAAAAATTCATTTACTCAGGGTAGTTATAGCTAGTCACCTCCTTTTAATGAGGCATGATCTACGGTGAGATACGCCATCCCCACCTGCCCTCATTAAAACTGAAAGAGCCAAAACTGACTCGATTCACCTTCCCTCATGAACACTTGCGATCCTCTTCTACGAACTTTGTCATAAATTTGAATAAGAAGAAATAACCCTCATTTAATATGACGGACTTCATGTCAGGGGGTAATGCTAGATCAAGCGGACTCAACCTAACTTGAGACCTACCAACCATTCCAACACTTGTGCCAGGAAAAGTAACCATAAATGTGCCGTCTAAATAGCGCATCTTAGTGGGATAGCTTTTTTTGAATAATTCCATCCTCACAGAATCTGTCCAGCTGACTATCAAGCTGATCTACTACCCGCCACCACTTCCATCTCAGTTGTCAGTAGGCTAGCCAAATAATTTGAATTGATTTGATCACCAAGTGAAAACATCACATATGCACTATCAAGATCAATGGCTATGTTTGCTAACATATCCGCCACCTTATTACCTTCTCTAAATGTGTGAGAAATGAGGAAATTATCTAAGCTACTAAGAAGAGTGTCAGCCTGCTAGAGAATCCTTGCAATACTTTTAACTCAAAATTAAAACATCTCTACTCTTATAAACTTTGCACTTCCAATGTAAATGTGCCTTAGTCATTTTCTTCTCAAATCCTTTCAATTTGGAACAAGTGACTTTACAACTGCTTTCAAACCAATTCAACTAATTGCTCTTTACATCATATTGATTCATTTTTCTCACATTTTTATGCCCAAAACAAGATAAGTACAATTTTAGCAGAATTTCTGCATTAATTAAATCTTACCATGGTTATTTTCTTCCAAAATAAATACCACCAAGTACTCACCTCATCTTCTTGTTGCAAACTATCAAGTTTGACCATGCACCTACAACTTTTTTTTTCAACAATCTCTTTGATACACTTAAAAGAAATACATGCCAATATTTATTGTCTACCCAAATCAATAGTGGCAAGCTTTCTCCAAATGGTGGGAAATAGTGGTTGACCTTCTCCGTGCCTTCAAACTTCTATACATTGCAATATTATTCCATGAGGCACTGTCTCATTCTTTCATATGGTCAAAAACTTAATGAGCTTCCACCAAACTTTTGTGTTGTCTTCCAAAATGCCTATCTTATGCACAAAGGAATGTTGCAAGTATAATATAGACCATTCAATGGAAATAGTCCCCCACCAGTAGGTGCTTTCAACATGGACCATGATCGATGTGCTTTGAACTAGTGAGCATTCTACAACAAGAACCTCAAAAAAATTGTCCTTCCACAAACACGGTAGGTAAGAAAATGTACCCTTCTCCATGCACAACAAGTGTACTTAAACTTTCATTTGATGCATTCCAGGAGGTAAATGAACAAACAAATGGGAACAAAGAATGTCTTGCCTCACGTCTCTTTCAATCCTAATTTCTAGGTGATATTGGATCCTTTCCTTGGCATGCAACATTCAAAACTCTCCTCTAATCACAACAACCTGCAATGATCATATGTTAGGTGCTTCATCATAATAGCCTGCAATGACTTTCATATGCCTTCCACCATAGCCACAACTTCACATGGGATAGGATACAATGACTTCACATAGGACAACATACAACAATGTTCTGATACCATTGTTAAAATGGTGAGAATACACAGAAATATTTGACTAAACCATTAATGCACAGTAAGATCTCACTAAAAAATATCTTATATTGATGTCTTCTATTCACATTACAATTCAATATATTGGCTTTATAAATCCATTATTCTCTCGTGAAAAAACTACTTATGGGAATAACTTCCCACCAACCAACCAACTAACCTAAAAACTAATTACTAACTTAAGTCACTAAGCTGACTATATTACATGTAAATCTTAATTTTGCAATATATTAGTCATCATTGTTTGGATGTAAAGTCCAACTATTCATTTCATCTCTCTTGTTTTGTCCCTTCATCTTCCTTAAAGAATATTGCATAAATTTGGGGAAAAACTTTATCTATGCTACCGTGATTAATAAAAGAAAAATACCCCTTTCTCATGGATGTAGCTATTTATTGGTGAACTACACAAATCTGTTGTGTCTATGTATTTTCTAGTATCTATGTTTATTCATTGCTAGTGATATATTTGTTGTACATATGGTTGTCACTAATGTAGTTGTGTGGTTGTCATTGATGTCAACATTGATGAGCATTGCACATATGTTACCTGAGTTTGTCATTGATGTAGTTATGTTGTTGTCTTTGATGTCAAGACTATATTTGGTTACTGATGTTCATGGGTGGTTTCTGATGTTCATGGTTGTCCATATCATCCCTTGATTAATGTCAAGTAAAGTTGTATTGAGCATGCTTGTGGTCAGTAGAGATGATTTCATGATGATATATTAAGATAGGAATTAGAATCATTAATATGAATGATGATATGTTAAGATGAGAATTAGAAGCTATGCTAGGGTTGAGAAGATGGAAGTATGTTGTATGATCCTTCCTATTGTTCCTAAGGAAGTATGTGATGCTATAAGAAGGTTCTGGTCTCCAGAAGTTGGTGATGGTTTTTGCTGCAAGAAGCTACCTAGAAGACTGCCTGGTAAAATGGTCCACATTCCTCCGCATTTGAAAATATGGTCATGCTATTCAGAAGTTAAGTTTAGTTTTTTGTAAAGATACTAAATCCAAAGTTTTAGATCATTTGGTCCTCTGCGGTGAAAGTTACTTGTGACAGAGTTCTGGTCTGTGTTCTGACAGAATGAGGTGATGATGAAGGATTGTTGGAATGATCTGCATTCCTCTGCAGTGATAGATATGGTTGTACAGTCTTAAGGATATGTTTAGAGTAGTGCATGAGTGCATTCATATGAGTATCTAGTGTTTTGGAGGTCCACAAGTTCAGTTTTCAAATGACATAAGTGATATAGATTGTTCCAAATGCCTAATTGTTTTTAGGATATATGTTTGAGTACTTGCTTCAATGGAAGAGTATACAGATCAGTCATATGTGTTTGTGTGGACATTCTACATGTCTCATAATGTTTTAGGTTTGATGTACATGGAAATCTTTCAAGTTTCCAGTACCGCACAAGGTTTTCAAGTCAGCTTATGGAGAGTTGTTGCTGTTGAGGCCGACTAAGGAAAGTTGATGATGTGTGCCACAAAGTTGTTGTTGTGCAGAGTTCAAGAAGTGTTTGGAGATGTTGTGTAGATCTTGCCGGCTCATCTAGAAGAATAAAAAGTAATGTTTAATCATTCATGAGTACCGCCAAGATTTTGAAGACTGATGTGCTACAAGCTTCATGTTTTCTTGCTCAAGGGCTCGATGTCAATGTTTATGCTTAAATATATACACATTGATTTCATGTAACTAGGATGTCATTTAGTTTAACTCATTCCTCATTCTTGGTTATAATCCCCACCCCTCTCCCTAGAGATAACTACCTACCTCTCCCTCTCCTTGGTGTGTGATGTTTCAAGAACTTATTATTTAAATTAAATATTCTAAATTTTTTTCTTGTATTTATGAGTTTTGTGTGTACCTGGGCTCAACATATAGAAACTGAAGTTGACCCAAATTTAGATACTAGAGCAAATGAGGCTGAAGAACACATAGTTGATGTTAGCTCGGAGGAGGCCCAAGCGCAAACAATGGATGTTGGAGAGGGGTTAGGATCGCTTCCTCCGACCATGGATGAGCATATGAATATAGCTAAAGAGGTGAAGAGAAAATTTTCTTATAGAAATTTAGATCATTTACTTGAAACGGATATGGAGAATTTGAAAGTTTGTGCTGAACAACCTACACATACTACTAAGAGGTTAATGAATAAAAATACAAAGGAAATAATTGCTTATTTCAATAATCTTGATACACTTGAGCAAACCCAATTGTTATCAATTGTACTTCTTAGTAATGAGCTAAATGAGCCATTACAATTGTTGGGTGTAGATTCATCATTGAAAAAGGGGAAAGGTTCACACCTAGAAAAAGATATTGTTGAAAAAGTTAAAAAAGGTTTGGCTTCCATTGGGAAACAATCTCGATCTGCGGATAAGTCCATTTCAAGAAGAGTGGTGTTGACATCTATTTTAAGTGAAAAAACTTTAAAAAAAAGATAATTGTCTTCAATTTCAACCGAGATTGGTTTCAGTAAAAAGACATTAACATAATATGTGAAAAGGAGAAAAATATTGGATGATAGTACCTTGGAAGGCAATTGGGCAATTATGTGTAGAGCTCCTCGATCTGACAAGATTCAAGATGTTGTTAGGAACTTGATCTCAACGTTTTGGAATGATAATACTCGTGCTTCATCAAATAGTAGAGATGTTATCAAACACACAACTAGGCCCAATAGTCATGATTTACATACAAAACATTGGTTAGACATAACACAACATGAGATGTATGTGATGTTTTGGCAATGTATCTCCACTTTGTATGTTTCAGAATGTATGTACATCGAAACATACATACAAGTTGAAACATACAAAGACTTAATTCAAATTTATAAATGCTTCGGGTCCGCCTGATGTGCAAAACACTTGTATCTCGCCAATATGCAAGCCGAAAACATACAAGGACCTAAGCTGTTTTAATAGACTTTATAGGTCTAGCGCTTGTACATTACGAGCCTTGTATCTTTTAACTTGTATGTTTCACCTCTATGTAAAAACATACGAGCACCAAATATACAACCATTTAACTCTTCTTCACAATGCTTTCGGATCCCCCCTGTATGTATACATAACATATTAGTAAATGCATATAAAAAAGAACATACAAACAACTTTGTATGTAAACTTGATATACAAGACCCATTTCGCAACTTTGTATGTGAGAGCAACATACAAGAGACTTTGTATATGCATGACGCGATATACAAACTATTTTGTATGTGCAACATACAATGACCTAACATACAAAATCAAAGGCATATGCAACCCGATTGCAAAAGGCAAATGCGACTAATACAAAAACAAAACCCTTTGCATATACAAATGACCCTGTATATGCAAAGTGATATACAAACCTGAATGTACATTTTACCAAAATGATCATAACTCGCAAAATATGGTGAATTTTAAGATGGTTCAAAAAGCAACCCTCACTCATTTTTCACAAGGAATCCAACCATATCATGCCCTGGTACTAAAATGTAATTTTTTCTCTATTTCTATCAAAGTTTGCAATTTTCACTCTCCTTTTCCCCTTACCACCAAACAAAACAACACACACAAAAGCAAAAGCAATAGCCACAGCAGGGGTCCCCATTTTGCTAAGTAGTAAAATGGGGTGTGTTGTGAACATCACAACAATTAGGTGCAATAATGAGGAAAACCATAGAGCTTGAATAGGGGTGGGGGTTCATGAAGAAAGGAATCAAGAAGTTCATTAACATCCTGGAAGGGCTTCCTGAGTGTAAAGAAATGAAGACCAACGGACACATTACTTTCCTGCCAATTCTTTGTCTATTCATATTCCTTTTGTGATGTATAATGAAGCATTATATACGCTAGACTTGTCATTGCAAAACTTAATTCTTATAGCAATAATAATTCCTCTGCTCAGTGTGGATGTAGCCAAGTTTGGTGAACCACGATAAATCTGGTGTCTCATTTCTTTTTTCTTTCTAATTAAATTTGTGGGTTGTTCATTACTCTCTTTCTGTAATCGATTTTTACTTTCAATCTTAACAATTGGTATCAGAGCCAGGCTCAGGGTAAGAACCCCAAGCACACAAGAGGTGTGGCTTAAGGGGGGGTGTTGGTGTTGGAAATAAGCCACACCCGAACTAACGATGGACTGGTCCAAGAGGGGCCAGTAGCTCAGTGGTAGAGTACTCTAGCAGCGAATGGAAGGTTACACAGAATGAATCTAGATGATTCAAATTTGCAAGAGGAGGTTTCTCACTTAAGGAGGTCTACCCAGGAGAGGAGACGTCCTTCTAAATTTTTTGATTATGAGTTATTGTATTCAGAGGAGGCAGAGCCTGAACTTTTGATTTCTGATTAACTTGAACCAACTACCTATAAATAGGCTTGCAAGGCAGTTGACTCTTCAAAATGGCAAGAGGCAATGCAAGATGAAATGAGTTCATTGTATGCTAATAACACTTGGGATTTAGTGCCACTTCTACCTAATCGAAGACCCTTGAAGAATCGCTGGGTATACAAGTTGAAAGAGGAAGATTGGGACAACAAGCACTATCATGCTAGACTAGTTGTCAAAGGGTATGATCAATAGAACGGCATAGATTTTAATGAGATTTTCTCACCAATTGTGAGAATGACCACAATCTGGGCAGTTTTGGGTTTGGTTGCAGTTTGGGATCTTGAACTTGATCAGTTGGATGTCAAGATAGTGTTTTTACATGGTGACGTTGATGAAGAAATGTACATGGAGCAGCTGGAAGGATTTAAAAAATAGGGACTGGAACATCTTTATTATAGATTGAAGCGCAGCTTGTATGGGCTCAAGCAAGCCCTGCACCAATGGTATCTCAAGTTTGATCACTTTATGACTGAACAAAACTTCTTGAGATGTGAATCAGATCCTTATGTCTATTATAAGTGACTTCCTAATGGTGAGTTTGTCATTCTCTTGCTCTATGTTGATGACATGTTGGTAGTTGGCACAAGTATGAAGATTATTTCTGAATTGAAGTCACAATTAGCTAAGAGATTTGCTATGAAAGACTTAGGCCCACCCTGTCATGCCCACATTTCCCATGCGGTCACAACATGTATCACACATGTCATGTCCACATGTGTCATGTGGTCATGACATGAAATATAAAAAAAATTTCCCACGCTTCCCTAGAAACCACCTCGCACGTGTAAGCGTGCTTGATGGCGTACGCGTAAGGCGAAAACAATACAGTTGTTGGCAGGGTACTAAGTACATGTGCACACACCCAGACGCAAGAAGGCCATCAAGGGGGTCTTCACGGTGGTGTTAGCATCACTACAAGGTTTGAACTTTCAAAGCTCCTAAACCCTAAATTCTGGAAGATTCAGGTAGCATAACGCCTCACGGGCATGAGTGGGATTTAATACACAAACACTACTCTTAATACGTGGTTCCCTGATAGGGTTAACAAGCTTCCTAAAACTCCCTAATTATAATGAATTTACACTTGATCTCATTTATGGATCATTTTTCAACAAAGCTTGATCATCCATTCTCTTTCCCATTTTCTAAAATTTAATATTAATTTCTCCTCCTTTGGACTTACCATTTTCAACAAAGCTCGTTCATTTGCCCTCTCTTTCGTTTCTCTGAAATTTAATTTTGATTGTATTTCTATCATGTTCACTTTACCGTTTCTCTTAAATTAATTTTGATTGTATTTCTATCACGATCACTGCATCCCTTACATTATTCCTAATTTCTTGCTAGACCAGATCACTTTAACAGGGTTTACTAATTTTGCTTGACTCAGTCTCCTAGGTTTCCACTCAAGGTTTCATCTCATCGTATGAATTAATTTTGATAATTAACTTGTTCCTAATCCGAATTAAGGGTACGTCAAACTTACTTAGTTCTCTTAGCCCAGTTCGGAAATGCCACGCATTTTCTCCTCTTTGTTTTCCAAGGTTAGCTTTTCTTTCTCTTTCTTTTTTTTTTCCTCAATTGGACGTTTTCTAAATCTACAGTTGAGTTTAAAATGGCGACACATGGATTGCCTGTGATGGCTTGTTTGAGTTTATATTCACAGTGTCTTCTATAAATGAAAGGATTATATTTTTCTCTTCATTTCCCTGATATTTAATTTGTGATGATTGTAGGAACTTCCGAAATACTTTACCTTAAAAATATATATAAACATAATATTCTTTTTATTTTAAAAATATATTTTTCCTTATTGTTGTTAAAAATTCCCTAATATAAATTTCCTTCCTTCTTTAAAAAAATATGGCCTCTCTTTTAAGTCTATAACAAGTTATTAATATATATATATATATATCTTATAGTAATTAATTATAATAGGTTTTTTTTTCTTTTTACAAAAAACCCCCAAACTATATGTTCATTTCATATCTTATTTTGGGGCTCATGGAATAACCCTAACATATTTTGTTTTGCTTATGGAATTGAGCATGTTTTGGATGTAAGGGCGACGGCGGCCATGGAGGGGGATTCGGCCAGAGGGACTTGCAGATCGCAGAGGGGCCGCGAAGGTGGAGATGGCCATGGAGTTTGTGGGCACAGAGGAGGGGGCCGCAGCTGAGGAAGGCGTGGTGGGGATGTGGTGGTTTGCGAGGGTGTGGGGTGTGGTGGTTGTGGGGAGAGGCAAGGGGGGAGGAAAGGTTCCGTGGGTGGAGGGATAGCAGAGGGCATAGTGGAGGGGGATTCGGTGCGGCGTGCACAGAGGTCCATAGGGGCTCGCGGTGGGGATAGCCCGCGGGGGCTTTGGGCATACTGGGGTGTGGGGTGTGGGTGGGGCTCCGCCCCTCCCCACACCCTTTACATTAATTCTGCAGTGGGGGTTCAAACCCCCACCATTATATGTATTTTTTCTTTCTTCATTTATGACTATGTTTTACCATAGAGAACTGCAAAAATATTATTTATTTCCCATTCGATTTCTATATAAAACAATTTAAAATTTATTTATATAAAGTATATATATATATATATATATATATATATATATATATATATATATATATATTACCCAATTACCTAGCTCAAATGTAATCACAGTTTCATCAATTAATCATCTAACTAAAAAGGAACAATACAGAATAATATATATATATATATACTTAATGAATATTGTCAAGTAATTTGTTAAAATTGAATAATAAATTAGTTTGTATAATGAATTTTCTCACAAATTTTATTTTTCAATGCAACCCAAAATAAATATTATATATATCTAATATTATACAAGGATAACCAACTATAATTATCTCTTAATTAAAGCTAAATTTCAAGTCACTAATTTCAATTGAAGGTAACAGCATATCATTTTAAAATGGAACAGAAATGATTGTATTTATTCACAACAAAATCAAATGTATTATTATAACAAATCTTCATTTCCTTTCAAATGACAAAACTACAACTCCACATAATTTATTAGAATTAATATTTTCACAAATCATCTAAAGAGGTAAGTATTACAAACTTGTTTACAGCTACAACTAGTTTCACAACTTTTCAAGTAGGAGAAGAAGGAAATAGACAATTCTAATATCCTTTTAAAAACAAATTTTCTTTTCCTTTTCTTATTTCAAAATGGTAAAACTTAATGAACAATAAAATTACAACTATCAACACAATAAAGAGGATTTCCTCACAACTCCAAAAATACCAATTTATACAACAATAGGGAGATAATTTTCTTCTCTTGGAAATCAACAAGGAAGAAGCTATAAAAAGACCAAGCTCTCCTTAAGACTTAAGGAAAATAAAATATTTTTCGAGTTCCAATAATCTTCTCCAAGCTTCACAATAAGCTCCAAGAAAACCTGCATATCACACAAGGGAAGAAACACCACACAAGCTACTCTCCTCCCTACTGTAGACCCGCAAGAGGGTCACCCCCAAGCTAGGGAGATCATCCACACACCTAGGGTATTCCAAAAATCCACTTCACAACAAGGTAAAAAAAAATGACACACCAAAATACACATACACCCATGGATATTTACACAACACAAAACTCAACCACGGTGAGTTTAAAGAGGGGTAGGAGAGTGGACACACTCAACTCTAGAGTGTCACCCTTGAACTTAATTTCAACACAATTTTTCTCATGGGCTCAAGCCAAACTTGTTAACAAAAACAAATTCCAAGGAGTTCATATTTTGGCTCTCAAGCCATATAACACAATTTCTCAAAGTCAAACAAATGCCCTCAAGGCTTTCAACATCCCAAAACAAGGTATGCACCCAAGGAGGATCACTGCTCCCCTACCCCACACTTGATGAGCATTTCTCCCAAGTGGAAGAAGCTCTGTCAACATCCCAATAAATTTTCCCCACAATAACAAAATTTACAACCCAAGCAAAATAAACATTTTCACACATCCTTCATGCAACAATTAGAATACAAAAGAAATGCCATGAAATCCAACATTAAAAAGCCCTTTAATGGATGAAGTTGATGTAGAACTCCACTAAAATCTCCTCCAACCTAAGCCACAAAACTCCCTCTCACTTTCCTCTCCCAAAAGTAATTTTCAATAAACAAAAATCCTCCAAATTCAACAACCCCTCTCCCTATCCCAAGTGGGATTAAAATAACCCCAATTCCATGAGTTTAGAGGAAATGGGGAGGTGACACTTGTCACCTCCTCACTCTTCCCCAAACTAGTATTGTGTTCCAAGGGATGAGTGTTGGCTTATGTCACTCACCCATCCCTAAAGTCTTCCTTATCCCTTACCCCATGTCATCTTTCTTACGCATGGGGGAAATAAAAGGAGTTAAAGGAGGAAAAAGGGTGACACATGTCTCCCCTTCCTTCCTTCTTATGAATGACCACACAACTCCATGGGGACTCTCACCAATTGTGAGGGTGACTTGAATTCAAGTCCTCCATAATTGGTGGGTCTTAGAGTCATCTCTTACCTTGGAAATTGAAAAGGGACTTGCTTGAGTGTCGGTACCACCCATCCTATCCCTCCCATACCTCCAAATTCGTCACTTAACTTCAGTGTGAAGTTAAGGTGACCATACAGAGGTTACCCAAGGGTTACCCAAGTCAAAAGGGAGCCTAGACCCATGGGGTATAACCCAGTGTCAACTTTAACCTAGTTAGGACACCCAGGGTCAAGTTAAGACACAAGAAAAGGGTCTCAAAAATTTAAATTTTAAAAAAATAAAATTCAAATACAATTCTTACAACACAAATCATAATTCAATTTTTTAAAAGTGTAGACCTAACCCATTCAACCTCATGAAAGACAATATTACAACATTAAATCAAACACAGAGTTGATCTCGGTTCCTGGTAGAACCAGATCCGCTTCACAAGGGATCACAACATAAGGTGCAGAATGATCTCCAGTATCTGTGGTTTTTTAGCCAAAACCTGCGCACTCAATTACAAGGTCAATTTCACATATAAATATCATAGCCGAAGCAACTTAAAACATGAATTCCTAAAACATAACATAGTTCTCATAAACATAATGAAATCACATAACAATTTCCTTTCTAACATCACCTAATTAATTTTCCTATAATGTAAATATTATCGGACATCACCCAATTAGTTTTCCTATAACATAAACATCTATCTAACATCACCCAATTTGTTTTCTCTTAAAGAAAACATCTAACTAACATCACCCAATTAGTTTTCCTTTAACATAATAAGGTTTAGTAGTTTAAAAATCTGGGATCAACAGTCCCACAAATATAAAAGTATCAGCAACAGTAAGCTAAATAGTCACATGTACGGAAATAAAAAAGTGTAGGCCTCATATCCTCCCCCTTAGGACTATACTTCCTCCTGGAAGTAATCAAAGAGGTGAGGATACAGAGTCTTCAGCCTTGCTGCATCCTCACATGTCACAATGACCTCATCATACATGTCCCACTGGACCCTAACCTGGTGCAGCTCTCGACCTCGAAGGCCCAGTGTCCAATGAGCAATATGCAAATTGGCTCCAATGCCAGCTGTCCGTCTGCCTCTACCTGAAGAGTACTCCAATCCAATACATGAGATAAGTTAGAGATATAACAACGTAAAACTAAAACATGAAAGACATCGTGGATACGCGATAGGCTAGGTGGGAAGGCTAGACGATAGGCTACAGGTCCTATCTGCCCCAAAATCTCGAAAGGTCCTACAAACTGAGGTATGAGCTTAGAGCCCTTTCCATAATGGATTGGACTCTTGTGTGGTCGTACTTTCAAAAATACCCTGTCTCCCGTTGAGAAACTCCGATCAATTCTCTTAGCATCGACGTACTTCTTCTGTCTAGCCTGTGCCTCCTGAAGTCTCTGTCTAATCAGTGCAATCTGCTGCTCCATATCCTGAACTAGCTCTGGACCAATGGTGACCTTGTCCTCTATTCAATCCCAACTCAATGGTGTCCTGCACGGTCTACCGTATAAAGCCTGGAAAGGAGGCATATCCAATGAGCTGTGATGCCCATTATTGTAGGCGAACTCAACTAGATGCAGATACTCCTCCCATCTAGACTGATGGTCCATAACATACATACGAAGTTTATCTTCTAACACCTGATTAACTTTCTCTGTCTGTCCGTCGGTCTCCAGATGGTAAGCTGAACTGAAGCTGAGTTGTGTGCCCAACGCCTGATGTAAGGCTCTCCAAAACACTGAAGTGAATATGGAGTCTTTGTCAAAAATGATGCGATGAGGTACTCCATAAAGTCTAACAATCTGATCTAAGAACACTCTCGCCATTGATGGTGCATTGTACGTCATGCGTACAGGTGAGAAATGCACCACCTTGGTCAACTGTCACCATGATGGCATCATGGCGACGTGATGACATAGGTAGATCAATGATAAAATCCATGGAAATGGTGGCCCATTTCCATTCAAGTATCTCGTGAGGGTACAACAGTCTTGTTGGATGTTGATGCTTAGCCTTGACCCTCTGACTCTCAAGGCAACGAGAAACATATTCTACAATGTCGTGTCTCATCCCAACCCAATGATATAATTGTCGCAAATCAGCATGCATCTTCTTCAGACTCAAGGGAATATCCTATGAATTTTCCCTTAAGGGCCCTCTGATTCTGAATTTCTTGCTGCACTTCAAGAAACCACTTGTCCTCTGGCAGATGTTGTAAGATACGATCTCTTAAATCCACCCTCAATGTCAAGGTTAGGACCTCATGGTGCCTCCAACTCAAAGTGTCCGCGACCACGTTCTCCTTCCCTTTGATGTAGTGGACATCAAAGTCGTACTCGCATAAGAACTCCATCCAACGCCACTGGCGGGCATTCAGATTTGGCTGTGTAAAAATGTACTGTAAGCTGTGGTGATCCGAATGGAGCTCAAAATGTCGACCTAAGAGGAAATGTCTCTAGTGGACAAGAGCATGAATAACTGTTGTGAGCTCTAAATCGTGAGTAGGGTAGTTTAGCTCAGGTGTCTTAAGCTTACGTAATTTGTATGCAATCGCTCTACCACCCTGCATAAGCACGACTCCCAAACCCTCTAATGATGCATCTGTACAAACAACAAAATTCTCTATAGGATCTGGAACCGCTAAAATGGGAGCACTGGTAAGACGCTCCTTGAGGATCCCAAAGGCCCTCTCACATTGCTCAGTCCAAGTGAAACTTTTCCCTTTCCACTGAAGGGAAGTGATGGGATGTGCTATCTTGGAAAATCCCTCAACAAATCTATGATAATAACCAACTAATCGCATAAAGCTCCTGACTTCAGTCACGCTGGTGGGTGTTGGCCAGTCCTGAATCGTTCTGATCTTTGATGGATCTACGGAGATGCCATCGCCTGATAAGATGTGCCCCAAATACTGTACCTCTGTCCTGAAGAAGGCACACTTCACCAGTTTGCCATAAAGCTATTGCTCTCGTAAGTGCTGCAAAACTTAACACAAATGATCCACATGTTCCTCCTCAGTTCGTGAATAAATCAAAATATTGTCAAGAAATATGATCACGAAGCAATCCAAGTAAGTATAGAACACCCCGTTCATGAGACTCATGAATACTGTAGGGGCATTCATCAAACTGAAGGGTACCATGGTAAACTCATAATGGCCATATTTGGTTTGAAAAGCAGTCTTATGAATGTCTACCTCTGTGATGCGCAATTGGTGATACCTAGATTTTTGATCAATTTTTGAAAACATTTTGGCTCCCTACATCTGGTCAAAGAGGTCATCAATCCTAGGAAGAGGATAACGG
Organism: Cunninghamia lanceolata; assembly: GCA_027924645.1. Classification (NCBI taxonomy): domain Eukaryota; kingdom Viridiplantae; phylum Streptophyta; class Pinopsida; order Cupressales; family Cupressaceae; genus Cunninghamia; species Cunninghamia lanceolata. Next base: position 12,931,921 of record BSBN01000112.1, on the reverse strand, counting down.
TTCTTCACTGTCACCTTGTTAACTGCCTATAATCCATGCATAGTCGAAGAGACCCATCCTTCTTCTTCACGAAGATGACTGGTGCACCCCAACATGATATGCTAGGTCAGATGTGCCCCTTCTCAAGTAACTCCTCTAACTATAGTTTAAGTTCTATAAGCTCATGTGTAGTCATCCTGTAGGGTGCATGAGACATGAGCTCTGCACCCAGCACTAAGTTGATATGGAAATTAACCTCTCTGCGTGGAGGCATACCTGGTAACTCCAGCAAAAATATTTTGGCAAAGTCTCTTAAGATAGGGTGATCATCTAAGGTAGCATCAGGCTCATTCTCTCATCTGTCACTAACCGTAATAGCAAACATCTAACAACCTTTCCACATACAGCACTTAAGCTGCTAAGCAGATAGCATATGAACAGCCGTGGGCTTCTGAATGCCCACTATCTCGACCGATGTGCCATGATCGTCTAAGCAACTAATCATCCTCTGGCTACAATCTAGTTTAGCTCTATGAGTTGCAAGCCAGTCCATACCCAGAACTACATCATAGAATCTTAATGGCATAACCCTAAGGTCACATACTGTAGTGAAGGAACCTAAGGAGATCTCGCAATCTCTAAGCATGACATCTATTGACATCCTGGCCGCAGAGGCCAACTCAACCTCCCACCTAATGTTCTACCTAGAAGCCACTAGCCTGCAATGTTCCACTAATGATGTAGACAGAAAAGAATCGGTAGCTCCAGAGTCAAAAAGAATAGAGATAGGAAAATCCCCAATCTTACTTGCTATCTTAATGATTGAAGCCTGGAAATCAGCTTGGCGGTTGTCAACCGTTGCAAACATGCGGTGGGATCTGCTCACGTCACCTACAGTCTACTCAAATCCTCCTACACAGGGTTGTCCCCCTGCTGTAAATCCCTGTGGACACTCTCTAGCCAAATGCCCTGCCCAACCACATACATAGCACGGGCCCCTAGCCTATAACTGTACTGATTGAGTCCTGCCCAACTGCTGCTATCCAATCCATCTAGTGGACCCCTATGAACCTCTATTTGACTACTGAGACCTTGCAGGTCCCACAAAAGATCCTTGCTGTCTCTGGTCTCTACGCTGGCCCTGCTGCTGCCAACCATGATTCTGTCTTCCCTGACCCCTCTGCTGGGATCTAGATCTCTACTGATGCTGCTGCTGCTATGGAGGCCTAGGAGGTAATGATGAAGAATTATATCCTCCTCTCTGTGGTGTGTTTTGAGGCCTACAAAAGTTTTGTTGTTGTTGGGGATTACGATCCTGATACTGCAGGCGTGAATTCTGCCCTCGTCCCTAAATTTCCTCTATAATAAGAGTCTTTTCAATAGCCTCGATCATGGTCTAGGGATCTGCCATACGTACTGGTCCTGCTATCCAGTGATTCAGGCCCCTGATGAATTTGTGTACCAAGAGTTTCTCATCATGGAGGTACTCCACATAATGAGAATGCTCGATGAACCAGCTCTCATATTGAGCAACAGTGAGTCCTCTCTACTGTAAATCATGGAACTCATCAATCCTGCGTTGTCTGTAATGCTTTGACAAATATCGCGCATTAAAAAGCTCTATGAAGATATCCCAAGTGAGTGTATCTAAGGATAGTCGGCGCTTGCTACATCTCTCAGGAGATGTACTGCCACTCATGCTTTCGTGTTTCTCCTGTAAGGTTGCAACATGAAACACCTATCTAGACTAATCAGCTAAGCCTCGGCCACAACTCCCTCTGTAGCTCCTGCGAAAGTAGGTGGGTTGAGCCTAAGCAGATCTCTAATGGGATCTCCTCTGTCTCTGAGCCCTATAACTGGCTCATCTAATCCATACTCATATGGTCCATGGTATACCTGTTCTACCCTCATGGTCTCATCTCGTCTCGAGAGTCTCAGAGGACTCCTACTCCGTGCATGATAGGCTGACCCTACCTCATCGGTTGTGGTCTCAGGGATCTCTACGAAAGGCTCTGTGCTTGGCACCTCTCACGGATCGATGCAGGGCTCCAAATATGGGTCAGCACATGACTCAGCATGTGGCTTCTTACATGGCTCCTTTCGCGGATCAATGTGAGGCTCATCATGTGGCTCAGTAATAGCTGTTAGTAATCTCTCTAACATAGCCTGTAAGGTCTATAATATCTGTGGACCTATATCTAGCACTGGTTGTACCTATGGTTCTAGTGGTGCTTATGGTACTGGTGGGTCTGCTATAACTACGGGTGCCCATCCCTCTGCTGAGGTATCGCCATGCACCTCGATGGACACTGTGTTCCATGATCGCGCTCGTCGAACATGTTGGGGAGGCATCCTACAAAATAAGGTAGACACTAATTAATCAAAGTTGTGGAATAATAATGTGCCCAAATATACCGAGTGTTTAAACTTGGGTTCTGATACCAAATGTCATGCCTGTTGGTGATTGTTTTGATGCAATCATAACAATAAGTTAAAATTCACATATAATGAACTGAAACTATACTTGAAAGATAAGAAGGAATCATTTAAGATTCAATTAATCTCAAGTCTACAGTGGTACAGTTGGTCAAGTTCGGTTGGTCAATGTGAAGCTATAATGTTCAAGGGGCCTTACGTAGTTTAGGGTTGTTTGTGGTTTACTGGACTAAACTTATGCAAAAGGTCATAGATATCAACAAGTATTTTGTTCATTTGCATACAAGTGTTACTGAGCTGCAAATTTTAGATGGTTTTCTTGAATTATTGCAGCTTTCTCCTTTATATATTTATGAAAACTATCTACCTTTAACTTTGTTATGCATGCTTGTTCAAATTTGAGACAACTTCCTTTAGATTTCTACGTTTTCAGCTAAATATTTCAGATGGGTTGGGAAAAGTTTAGAAAGATCTAATCTACACCTCATTTATTCTACCGAAGGATCTAATTGTTCTGTTATGCACTATGTAAATACTACAGTAATTTGATCAAATCCACAGTAAAAACCTTAAATGCAAGTTCTGAGCATTTTCACAAACATACGTTTAAAATTGCAAGCTCTCAAAGAAAAATATTTCAAAACACAAAGAAGAGCAGGAGAACACTCAGAAGATAGATGCAGAACTCTAGATTCTATTGTATTAGAAACAAATAGTCATACATGATTTACAATGTAGGAATGACTCTTAGTTTCATTGATCAAACTATAGAGAACTTACAAGCTTTACAGATACAGTAAGGAAGCCAGACATTCCACGCACACCTTATTGTAGACAACAGGCGACCTCCTCCAAACTAAACTATGCCAGAAAGACTCTACAATTCTGGCAAAATACTAAAATCCCTGTGTAAAGTATTACAGTGTAGAGAGGCACAATATATAGACCTTTTGATTGTCCTCACTATAGAAAAAAAACCTAACTAAACCCCTGGTTCAAACCCCTGGTTATAGCAATAAATACAGGTGAACCAGTCCCTCAAAATATCTCTGAGCAGTGTCAAATCTGGGTGAAATATTGCCCCTTCTGAGAAGCTCTGGCAGCTCAGCAATAACTTATGTTTGTCTACTGCAGTAATGTTCTCAGCTGCTTCTTGGTCCTTCATTGGGTGGCCTTGACTTCTTCGCACTTCATCTTTACTTCTGGTTCCTGAGATCAGATTTTCTTCCTCCATGATGTCACTGTGATCAAGTTCTAGCTGCTTCCTCAACTGCAAGCCTACAAGACAAGATAAGCAATAAGTATCAAATTTACCAAATGAATAGCAGGAAACTAAAATATCTGTTTAAATCAAGGTGACTGTGCAAAAAAATGGGTATCAGGTCTAAAAAACTCTCAAAACGCATTCAAAATGTACAGAGACTGCTCAAAAATCATCGGGTCAACTATCGCTGACCGAAAAGATGCCATGGGTGCCAAAAAATTGCTTTAAATTCCTATCGCCTTCCATTTCCCACCCATCGGCATGAGAATTGCCGTCGGCGCGTCCAAAAAAACTTGGGCCGATCATCGTTATTTGGCCAATGGCCTTACTCGTTTTATTTCCTCCTGATGACTATTCGTTTTCTTCCCATCTTTCCATATCGGCATGAGAATCGCCTATCGGCGAACTCCAAATTTCCCCTGCCAATCACTTTCATTACACCGATGCCTCTATATCGGTGAGATCATGCCGAGGACTTGGTATCGGCTTACCTTTATACCCCCATCGGGGTGATAATGCCCATCGGCAAAGGTCCTAAACCTTACTCCGACTACTGCTGTCTGGCTGAAATGGTCCCAAAACCAAAGTCCTCCCTCAACGCTATCAGTGTGAGTGCACACTTCGGCATGAGATAAAGAACATACGCTAATCCACATTACTTGGCCGATGGGCGTTATCACGTTCCATTGGCGTGACTCCCGTCCATCGGCGAGCCCGAAATTTTCTTCACCGATCGCGTTGGTTATGCCGATACCTTATATCGGCGAGAGTGTTACTGATGTCATTACCCTTCCTTTACTTTTATTTTTTGTATATTTGATATACATGCTGGGGGGGGGTGATACAACGATTTAATCGAATTCCAATTGCCTTTGAGTTCTGCCATGGATATTCCTCTATGTATATCGCGACATACAAACGCAAAATATACAAACACTTAATCCAAATTAATAACCTTTTCGATTCCAGTGCTTGTATATTTCCATTGTATCTCGCACTTGTATGTGAACAGTGCATTGTATGTTAACAGTGCCATGCATATTCTGCTTGTATATTCCGCTTGTATATGAAAACATACAAGCGCCGAATATACAACGAATTAACCTGTTTTGATAAGTCCGTCAGGTCCGCCAATGTATATGTGCATTGTATATTCCGCTTGTATGTGAAAACATACAAGCACCGAATATACAACGATTTTTCATGTTTTAATAATCCTTTCGGGTCCGGCATTGTATATGTGCATTGTATCTCCCAAAATATACAAGCAAAAAGAAAATACAACTGGTCTTGTATATGAACCCGAATGCAAAAGTGACCAAGTATAAAAAAGACTTTGCACATACAAAGGACTTTGTATATGCCAAGCGATAGACAAACCTGAATGTACATTTTACTAAAAAGATCATAACTTGCAAAATATGGCAAATTTTAAGATGGTTCAAAAAGCAACCCTAGCTCATTTTTCACAAGGAATCCAACCATATCATGCAATGGTACTGAAAATGCATTTTTTTATATTTTTTAACAAAGTTTGTAAATTTGACTCTCTTTTCCCTTTACCACCAAGCAAAACAACACAAGTAGAGGCAAAAAGAGAAGCCACAGCAGGGGTCCTCATTTTGCTAAGGAGCAAAATGGGGCGTGTTGTGAACATCACAACAACTAGCCACCAAACAAAACAATTAAATTCAAAGTGTTCAAGAAAACTAGATGAAATGAATTCATAACTTCCAACTATCCCTCCTACAAATTACTATTCAGCTTGAGACTTAAAGTATTCAATAAGGGTACATGAATTTTCATTTTCAGTTTAATTGTGTGCACGTGATTAATTATCCTCATCTTGAAGATCGGTTGAACAAACTAGTGACTGACATTAGCCTACGTAGGTGAGGATATTCTCTCATAGCCGACCGGATAAAGCCTTGCTACCAGTGAGCGTCCATAGCCCTGGCAAGGTTATCGTTACAATTCTCCTAACTAGAGCCCCACTGCCAGCGAGCGTCTATAGCCCTGGTAGAGTTACTTAGATGGCTTAATCTGGATTTTCAGTATAATCCGCTTTATTTTTTTTTCTTTTATTTTTTATTTTTAATTTTGAAAGATTTCACAAGATATAGAAATTTGTAACTTCATGATGCAAGGAGTGGACACTTGCTGAAATTAAGTTGAGAATTGTAATTGGAAGAGGCACTTTGAAGGTGCCGTTGTGAGGGTCATATGAAGGGTGTGAGGTTCAACATGTGAGGGCATAATTAAGGTACCTGAGTCACTAGTTGAAGCCTACAACATAGCCTTGAGTGGTCATTTGGAGGTGCAGGTTATGATGCTAAAGAACAATGTGAGCATTGTGTGGAGGCACAGGTCATGGTGCCAAATACTAGGTCCCGACCAGCATAAAGGTGCCAGAGGTTATCATGGATCATTGAAATGGAATGTCAAGCCCTCGGTGGAAGCTGTGAGACCTCTATGCTCATCTCAGATGTCCATGCTAGTTTGTTGGGAGCCAACTTTTGTAAGCTAAGGAAATGATGAGGCCATGGGTCAGCGTTTGTGTAGACCCCAGTGCTAAACAATACAAACAATAAACAATGCCTCATAGATTTTTCTTTGGCATGAATGGGGGTGATTTGTACAGCGAGGAAAGTTAGCTCAAAGCTATTCCATAAAGCTTTGATACCATGTAGAAAACTAAGATAATGGAGTAGACAAACAAACACACGAGATTGCAATGAATTGACCCAATTGTATCACCAAATGAGGCTAGTATAAATAGGCAATTGTGGGTAGCTAAATGTCAATGAAAAGAGGATAGGACTCCTCTACATGGAGATGCCCACAAACATAGTGTGAGGTGTCGATGCAAGTTGACACCTCTCAAAAATGACCAACTATTTTGACATATTCAAAGTAACATGTTCTACAAATGCCTAAGTAAGATTAATACAAATGTGTATACACCTAGGATTAAAGGTATATGCAACAAATTTTAACCTAAGAAGGACAACAATCCTTTTACATAAATAAAGGCTCCAACCTACCAGAGACTTCAATCTCTAAATTAAACTAAGCATCAACCAAGCAATGAAGCTCCCACTTCACCTTCTGAGCACCAACCCAGAAAGAGGCTCCAACCTCTATTAACAAGCTCCTTGATCTATTGGAGGCTTCAACCCCTACACAAACTCAGCTCCAACCCAAGAAACTAAAACTGAATCAATCTTCAATTCAATCAACACACACTGTGCGAATACAAGATTATCATCAGTTCATGCCCTTCACACAATTCAAATTTGCATAATTGTTAAAACTTGATTGCTTTATGTTCATGTGTATTTCACAAATCCAGAAAATCACATATGTATTTGGATTCTTCACTTCAAATTCTCGTGTACACAAATACAGACACACAAAATGCACAACAATCATCTTTCATTTATATCAATATGTAGAAAATAGTCTTTAGGACAGCAATACTACATCAAATAAACATTCTCCAAGGTCAGAAATTATATTTTGAATTCTAATGTATACAGGGGAGGCCCATCTTGAAATTCCTCTTTAAATCTGGGCCTAATTCACACATACTTAGGTTGACCCAAAAAATAGGTTTGGACCAAAAACTAAAAAAAACACACATTACAACAATGGCCCCAATATTTAAATTTGTTATTTTCAATGCTGTTAACCTATTTCACCATGTCAGCCTCAAACTGTTTATTTAAATCTTTGAGTTAAATACACTAAGTCTTCTCATCGTTGTCTTCACGAGATTTCTTCAGCACCATTATTGGCAAAATAGGTGAGCCATGACAACCTTCAAACAACCTCTGTAAGAAAAAATACCTTTCTGCAAACTTTAAACTCTTCTCCTTTTTCTATCAAAAAAATTCCACTCTCACAAACCTTGGACTCTCTTCTCCAAAAGATGACTTTCATGAACTTTCCTTCACGAGTCTTTGTCAGCTAGTGAATGAATCAACAAACTTCAAAACCTATGAACTAGCCAATTATTTCTTCCTTAAGTTCATGAAATTAATATTTTACCGCCTTATCTTCATGCTTTCCTTTGTTGAAGAGTTAGCAAATCAGTTAACTAAGCAACTTACAAACCAATCAACTTTTCCTTTGTTAAGTTCTTAAACTTGAAAATTTGTTGCCTTATCTTCATGCTCTCCTTTTTCAACAAATCGACAAATTGGTGAACTTTGAAACTTAGAAACCAAACCTTTTCTGAAACTTTATCTTTGCTTCTTCATGCTTTGATCATCCAACTTTCCTATCAGTGAACCTATTGCCGAAGAATCTTGAGTTCGTAAACCAAGCATTTTACCAGTCAAAAGCATAAATCATTCATGCCTTAGAGTTTTCTTGTCAACTTTTCATCGGCCAACTAGATGTCAGGTAACCAAGTTGTTGGCAAACCTGCAAGTTTGCAAACCAAACAATTTTCCAACTAAAGGTAGAAAGCATTACTTAGAAATTTTTATTTTTCTCTTACAACCATTTTCCCTTCGAAAACAACTTCTCTTTGACATCAATGAAAACACTTGCAACATGATAGAATAGAATATGGTGTGGTTTTTAATAGCCACTAGAGTTGGCTTCGGTACCAACTCCATCATAAATCTTTGCCTTCTTGCAATAAAATTCCCTATTACTTCCTTGCCGAGAAGCGAGTCAAACTAAAACCAACTTAAAATAATTATTACTTCTTTCAAATCGAGTGTGGAGAGAAGGAAGACACATTCAATGCAATGTTTCACCATGTGATTAGGGAGCTATGAAAAATGTAGGCAATGTCCATGTTAATCTCCACAATTGCCAACACATCAGCCTCCTTATTGACCTCTCAATAGGCATGGCCGATAGAGCATGCAAGGAAACTTTTAAGTAAAGGTCAACAAAGATTAAGAATTTTATTTATCTTGTAATTCTGTGAAAAATGTTGTTAGAAATGAAGGTAAACAACTATTAATGAAAAAATGATTATGACTATAACTATGCAGAATGAAAATGGAGATAGTATGAAATCACCACAAATAAATAATGAAACATCAGATCAAGCACATAACACAATATTTATGTGGAGAAAACCTTTTTGGGAAAAAAATCGACACAAGAAGAGATATAACAATCTGTATTAACTTCAATAAAGTTTACAATACAACACTATCAATCTCCTCTTCTCTCTTCAATCCAACATCACCTATTTTTCAGTCTCAACTCTCTACAACAACACAACTGTAACACAATATCCTCATAAAGGGGTTGTCTTCTAGGGTAAGAAAAACATAACATAACCTCTGTGACCTAATGTTGAACAGTCCACTACCAGATCTGAGACCTAATGATGAACAATCTAGATGTACTTAAGATATCTATGCTAGTAAATAATACTTTTAAAATAATTATATGATTAAATATGCATAAATTAATCTTTTGAAAATTTAGAAAAATAAAGTACATATTACTTATTTGAAGATTCTATAGGCAATAGTACATATTATTTATTTAAAGATTATATAGGGAATAAATAAAATAGTAAGTAGAATTTTATAACATAGTGAACATATATTTAAAAAAATTGAAGTAAAATAAAATAATTTGGAAGTAAATTAAAATTTATAAATTAAAATAGTTGAAATAAAATAAATCTAAAATAAATTAAAATTTATGTGTATGTAGTAAATATAATAATCCAAAAATTTATGTGTATGTAGTAAATATAATAATTCTAAAGTAAAATAAAATAACTCAAAATAATTCAATATTGATATCTCACAATTTTTTTTATAGATAGATGTATTTAAGATATTTAAATATTAATATTTTGATGTTTAAATGACTGTAAGTTAAGAGTTTTTGTTAACACATGGGGACCATTACATTTCACCTACTACTATTGTAGAATGCCTCTCGACTAAATTAATGCCTAGAATTAGTTAATTAGGGTGCCCAAATCTAAGCATTTACAATCACTAAAAGCACAACATATTGCAAAAATCACTAGCATACATCAACAAAAATAACTAGAGACAACCATTGTTGTAATCTATAACAACCACAAACAATGACCATTATGTAAATTGTTTTTATTGTTTCAAACTCAAAATACATTTTTCATCAAATTTGATCTTAAAAATTAAATCAAAAAATCTTACACAGCTAATTCATTCATAAAATATTTATTACTTATCTTCCATAAATTATTTATTTACCCTAAAATGTTGTAAAAGTCATTTTATTTTCTTTATTTATTACTTATGTATTATGATTACGTTATTTATTATTTATTTACCCTAATTATTTATTTACCCTAACTAACGCGGCGCCGGATCTTCCATAAATTTTTTATTTACCCTAACTAAATTTTAGAGGGGAGGAGAACAGCTTAAATTGCAGTTAAAGGTACCGAAGGTTTGTCTCCTCATTCATTTCGACCATTTTCCATCGTGACGGAATTCAAACCCTGGACCTCCTCAAATACGCTTGGCTATCGCAGGTTTTGGGAGGGCCGAAAATAGCTGGTTTTTCGTTAAATAGATATGGAATAGGATTTGAATTTGTTGTGACAATTGATTTGTTTTGCTAGTGTTTTCGTTAACTGAATAAATCTAGTTTTTCTGGCTTGTGTTTTTGTCAACTGTGTAATTCTAGCGGTGGTTTGCTATTTGGGTTTCTCTATAGTTTTAATGATGCTTTTGTCTTTCTCATTCAGGTTGTGTATGATATTGGGAGCAATAATGAGGAAAACCATAGAGCTTGAACAGGGGTGGGGGTTCATTAAGAAAGGAATCAAGAAGTTCATTAACATCCTGGAAGGGCTTCCTGAGCAGCAATTCAATTCCGAAGATTATGCAGAGCTTTATACGTATCCATTACGATTTGTTTTTGATAGTTTGTGGGTCACTAATGACCGTGGAAACATTATGTCTACAATACATAGCTATTGCTATACTTAACTGGATATACAGAACTGTTTATAACATGTGTACACAGGAGTCTCCACACAATTATTCGCAGCAACTCTATAACAGATACAGGGAATCTTTTGAAGGGTATATCGCTACGATGGTCAGTTATTTTCTAGAGCTCTGATGTTTTGTTTTTTACTAGCCTGTGATCTATGTTCCATCACTTTTTAAGGTAGTAATTGTGCTAGTTTTGTGGGTTTGTGTAGTTATACCTGTAGGGAAAATGATCATCTATTAGACCGGATTATAACAGTGATTTAATATAAATTGTGATTAGTCTGCTTTGTGGGCGCACTTTGAATATGATTAGTTTGAGATGCGGGCCTTGAACATCCTTAGTAAATTCCTTTTGATTAATCTCCTTTTATGTCCAAAATATCAATTATTTCACAACATGAAACGAATATTAATGGCTGCTAATATTCTAAAAAGTCTTCTTTGTTAACTCCAACTAAAACCATTTATTTCCACGTATAGCTAAAGAAGTGGGAAAATGTACCTCGTAGTTTTGTTTTCTTTCGAGTTACAATATTTATTCTTACACTTCAGAGTTTAATGTCTGCTTTGGAGATGCCTACTAAAGCTATTCATATCCTCAAATGGATGAAGAAGTGCGGGGAGTACGCGTTTTAAATTTTATTCTAACATTTTTGCGGTTGATTTTCCCAAAGTTTTTGCTCACCTCATTCCAGTTGATGCAATACATTAATCTTAACAAACATATTTTCACAGACACTGGATGCTTTAACTTTAGGAGTCGAGAAGTCTTGGAAGGTGCACCTCTTACATTAAATTTCTAGCATGCATCATATGTTACAGCTATCAAATCTCCTATGCAGATTAAAATATTTTCTAAATACTACTTATATCTGAATTGTGTGAGATCTTGGGCAGCACGTTATTACAGATCTTGTCTAGCTGAAATGCAGGTGCACACACTTGATGTAACTGTTGGCATAAAGAAAATGGCCAAGAACTTCCAAAATGCTGTATTTTTGTGAAGGTGTAGCAAAAGTCCACATGTTGGAAGGTTTTATTGTTTGTTTGACATTGAAGGTAATATAGACAGCACTTACACTATACTGCTAGGATTATTAACGGCAAGAATAAATACTGAACTGAATATTAAAAGAAATTTATTTATTGTTCAACAGATGAGCAATCACCATAAGCATAAACAAAGCACACTGTATTAATAATTCTCAAAATATGAATTTGATGTTCATTACACATTCATAGTTAAAACAGCGAACAAAATACTGTATGTATGAAGTTAATGTATAAATAGGCCCAAACTATATGACATAACAGCAATAATCAACAATGAATAATAGAACAAGAACATAACAGAAATAAACAGAGAAGAACAAGGCAAAAACAGAGTTAGATAACTCAGAAAATTATATTTATCTAGATTGTATTACATTCCATCCAAATGCTATGTCCAGCAGTTCTCTACAATCACATATATATAGTTATAGAGTCTTTGAAGCCTGGAAGCTTCTAACTTTCTAGATAACTCTAAAAACCCTGCAATATTATTTTCTAGAACAACTGGTAGCTTCTTCCTTTCTAGATAATTCAGAAACCTGGAATGTTCTTTTCTAGAACAACTTTATGGAAAACTCTAGATATATTTTATCTTTTCCTAGACAATCTTAATTATCCTTAACACCCCTCCTTAAGATTGGCTAGAATAATACAAAGATAATACAAAGGAGAGGGGAACATTATACTACTATCCCCCCTTAATGTTCACCTTCTATCATACCAAGAATTTCTCTTAATTTTAGGAATCTGGCTTCAGCCATACTCTTAATGAATATATCAGCTATTTGTTCTTCACTTGGACAAAACTAAAGATTGACAATGGATGCTTGAACAAGATCCTAAATGTAGTGAACATCAATCTCAATATGCTTTGTTTTATCATGAAAAATTGGATTGTTGGCAACCTGTATGGTACTTTGACTGTCACAATACATAGTGTTAATAGAACTTTGTAGAAAACTAAGCTCAAATAGAAGATGCCGAATCAAAATTGCTTCCTTGCCTACTTCTTTTGTTGCTCTATATTCTACTTCACATGAAGATAATGATGTAGTTGTTTGTTTTTTGCTACTCCATGTAATAGGGGCTGATCCAAGATGGAAAACATAACCACCAATAAATTTCCTATCATCTATATCATCACCCCAATTTGAGTCAGTAAATCCAACCAAAGAAATTGAAGACTTATAGCCATAGTACATACCAAAGTGTATGGTTCCACAGATGTATCATAAAATACTCTTAGCAACCAACCAATGACTTTCTTTAGGTGCTTGCATAAATCTAGGTACTAGATTGACTGCAAAACAAATATCTAGTCTAGTATGAGTTAGATAAACCAAGCTACCAACAAGATATCTATATAAAGTGGCATCTACACTCTTGTAAGTACTTTCTTTAGTAAGCTTGACTCTAGATTGAAATGGGGTAGATGTTGGCTTGCATTCAAGATGTTAAATTTTTCTAAAAGGTCCAAAGCATATTTTGATTGTGTGATGAACAATCCATCATATAATCTACAAACTTGTAATCCAAGAAAATAGTTTAGTTCACCCAAATCACTCATATGAATGCCCTTTTAAGATCTAATTTTAAATCATTGATTAGCTCAATATTCAGTCCAACAATGAGTAAATCATCTACATAAATTGCAACGAGAAGAATATCATCTTGAACTTTCTTCACATAAAGATTTGGATCTGACTTACATCTTTTAAATCTATGAAGCTGAAAATACCTATCAATCTTCTCATTCCATTCTTGTGGCGCTTGTTTAAGACCATTACATGACCTCTTTAATCTACAAACAAGATGTAATGTCCCCATTTTCAGATTCTCTTGCAGATCAATCAGAGCAGGCTTTCTAGGTTGGTGACAGCATAATCAGAAGAATATTTCGATGTCAACAGGGTGTTCGGGTGATCCAGTGGAGATGTTTGACACTTTCCAGAGGGATTTTGGATAACTTGTCCGTACTTACTATTTATAGTAAGTTCTTGCATGTCGTTAATCTTTCTGGGTTTTTCTGGGTTTGTTCTCTTTGGTCCCTGGTGGTCACTGCTATTTTTAGTAAGTGACAGTTTGGTGCTGTTTGGGTGACTTGGCAGTTAGTTGTCAACTCTCATAGACATTGCACTGAGCTCGGAGTTATCAAATGGTTTGTGGATACAATTGGCACCCTCTGATTTGGCTCAGTTTGCTTATGGCCGTTACTATTTTTAGTAAGTTCGGGATTGGCACCGGAATGAAATTTTGAGAGTGGGGTTGGATTCATTTTGTCAAGACCTTTCCAACAAGCTATAGATCACTAGTTTCTGACATCATCTTGGCCTCCATTTTAAAGTCCGTAAATTAAACATTATTATTTAGTCTTGGACCTTGGTGCCTAGGCTCAACAACTTAATGTTGTTTTAAAAGAGGGGACTTTATGGGTGATGTTGAGGAAAGAATTAAAGAGAATTATAATATTTTAAAATATATTTTCCCTCTCATGTTTTATCCCATATGCAAGAGGATTTTAGACATTCCCAATTGAAAAAGTATAAAAGAAGGGAAAGAGCTCTCATTTGGATATGCTTGGATATTAATTTTTCTCTCTTGTTGAGATATTCCCATGAGGGTTTTGGAGCTTGGCTCCCTGGTTTGGTATTGTCTTGCTGAGATGAAAACCTTTGCAAGATAGGATTTGATCTTTGGCTTTGTGGACGAAACCCCACTTCGTCAATTTCTTGGAGGCTTCATCCAGACGTCTCATTTGTGCATTCATGGAAAGTATTTTTGGTGGAGTTTGAGCTGATATAAAGAATCTTGGAGTTTTGAAGTGCAGGTTAGAAGACTAATTTATTGAGCAGGTCTGAAGTGTTTTGGAGCATTTTGTGATTGGTATTACTTATCACTACTAGGCCGTACCATCCTAGTATTGGTTGTACCTGTTGCAGTAGTCATTTGGGGCTGATTTGTGGTCATTTCTCACTAATTTTAGAGTGACTGAAGTAGTATTATTCCTGCAGACCGAACAGCAACAATAAGCCAACATTTCTGATTAATTTTGGTTGAGTTTGGGGCTACAACTCCTTTCAGCAAGGCCGTACCATATGGTACCAGTCGTGGGCTGCATTTGGGACTTATTTACTCATCAAAATGGATGCCTAGGATTATGTTTTGAGCTACCACTCTTCGTGTAAGAAGATTGTTGCATTTTTAGAAGTTGTGAGCATATTTCTATGTCATGTATGGTTGGCCCTCCATCAGCATATGTATGTAGTTGTAAACGAACATATGGGTATGTACTTATAATTCATAGTTTGCTATAATACAATCTGGGTCTTCATCAGTTTGCTCATATCTAGTTTAGATTTTCTGGGTTTATGTTATATGCTCTTTATTCCATGTATTCCATCCAAATATCAAACATGCAATATATCCAATGAAACCCTAAACTCAGAACAATCAGAAAAATAAAATTTTGGCATCAAAATATATACACAACAAGGGTGTATACTACAATGGTATCAGAGCTAAAAATCTTGCCATCCTGTGTGGTTGGGTTCAGACATGCAAATAAGAATATGAGATGCAGATGAAAAAATGAAACTTGCAGCTTAGCTTTGTATGTGAGTGATCAGCACTTGCATGAGTATTCAAGTTGGGCAGTTGATAGGCTTTGAATAGGGAATGTGAGATCATGGCATCTCTCGTGAAGGGTGGTCTTTATGAAAGACTTTTTGATGTAGGTTTGAAGCTTAAATCATTGCACTGGTCAGATAAAATCTTCTCAGCACTATGGACGAAGCTAAGGATTGTTTATCTAAAGTCCCTCAGTCATCTTCTCATATAATACAGTTGGCTTATGTCCGTTTAAAGACTTTGTTGTGTGAACTGGAACTGCTGAAACATCCATATAAGGATGTAAGGTTGGCGGTTATCACATGCATCAGTGAAGTAATAAGAATTTCAGCTCCTAAAACACCCTATAAAGATGACTTAACGAAGGAGATTTTATAGCTGATTATTGAAAGTTTTCATGGTTTAGGTGATACTAGAAGCTTATCTTTCAAAAAGATTGCTAATATGTTAGTAATGATGGCTCGGAACGGGTCATGGATCTTTTTGATTGATCTCAAGTGTAATGATTTACTTCTTGAAATGTTCCATTGTTTCTTTAACAAAATCAGAAAATATCATGCGGATGATGTTAAAACAGCAATGCTAACTATCTTGTCTATGATTTTAGATGAAGATGTTGATATCTCCAAGTTGTTATTATCTAACTTGCTAAGTATTTAGAGAAAAGAACAACATGCTTCACTTGTAGCACATTGGTTGAGCAGAAAATTGAGAAAATTAGAGATCTCTTGACAAAAGAAGAATGTATTGCTTGTGGTTTACAGGATACAAGAATGAGCAAGAACCAAATGAGAAGACAAGGCCTATGCTTCTCTTGCAAAAAAATTCGGGAGCCTAACCACCAATGCATAGATAAAAGGGACTCACAAATTGATGTTGGTTTGGCAAATGAAGTTACTTTTAGCACTCAAGAGGTTGTTATCAGCCTTGAAAAAATTGTAGAAGATACTTCTAACATTGGCACACAAAATATGAGTGTCAAACACGAAGAAAACTAGGAGGATACCAGCCATAACAGTTCTAATTTTTGTGATAGCAGTTTGATCTCTTTGCATCAGCATGAGGATACTGCTATTACACATGATGATGATGGTTGTGTGGAGTCACCCAATGCAGACACTCCCGTTTTGGGTGATATTGATGCAATAGGTGTTGTGGATTCATGCCACAACGAGTTTGATTTGGTATATCAGACCTTGGAAGATGGGAGTAGAACTAAGGAGTTGCCTTATAGAGATGATTCCGAGGATTGTTTGACGGATATGCATGCATCTACTTTGATAGAGGAGGTGAGCATTGATATTGGCGATTCAGCAGCCTCTAGCATGTCAATTGAGCCATCTGAGGAGATTCATAACAGCAGTACACTTGTGGATGGTGTGTGTGAAATTGATAGCACACATGAGGATGCTTACCAATCAGTGAGTGATGATGATTCAACCTCTTTCCATAGTGTAGAATACAAATCAGAAAATTTGTATGGAGACAAATTGTCAGAGGGGTCTACTCATTTGGCAGGGCAATTGAAGGTGAGTGAAGGCATGGTTGCTTCAGCCTTAGAACACTTTGATGTTGCACAGCAGTTGATGACACACTGTTGTTGGACTCTAGGTATATATGAGCACCTTGATAGTGGACTTTCCCTTGCTGAGTTTCAAGCACTTAGAGATGCAGTTGGGATCATGAAGAATAATTACCTACAGTTGTTATCTAATAGAGATCATCTTCTCAGGATCAACGGTAATTATCATGATGCTCTAAGGGGAAAGGAAGAGGAGATTGATGAGCTCACATATGAGCTCGAGGTCACCACAGACTCTTTGAAGAGTACTCAATCAGCCCTTCAAGAGTCAAAGCTACTGATAGATGAGCTTACCATGGAGTTGAGCTTGGCACAGTCTTTACCATCTATAGATACAGTTTAGGTTTCTATGGCAACAGTGGGTGAGGAGCATATATCCACGGATTATGGTTGTGAGAAGATTGAGGATGTGGTTACATCCATTGTAGATACAAGTGCAGTTGATATAGATGGGATAGATGCTTTAGTTGAGAGTATTAGGGAACCAGATGTTGCATCAGGGGTCTTTGAGGGTAGTCCCATTTCAGGTGATGCAGAGCAGATGATTGATAGCTCTTGTGAAGAGTTGATGGATTTCCCCGAGAGTTGTGTGACCAATCACCACACTACATCTTTTTCACGGGAGACATGCAGGGCATCTTTCAGTGGGGAGATCGATTCTCATGTGGATTTGTTTCCCTCTCTTGGAAGCAAATCAGAGATGGCATCCTATGCAGTTGATAGTGATCAACGGCTTACTAGACCATAGGGTTGGAGAGACCAGCTGAAGGTTATATGAGAGAAGGTTGATTCAACCTTATCCTGTTTAGATTGCACTCATAAAAATGTTGAGAACCTTCTTTGGACAGCAGAGTTAGAGGAGAGATGGTATGGGGTCTCGACTGGTACTCACATTCATGATTTGCAATTCATCAAGAGTGCTTTGGAGAAGGTAAAATCAGAATATCTCCAATTATTTCATGATAGGGAGTATGCTATTGGGTACGCAGAGAGGATTGCTAGAGTATCCACCCAATTAGCTATTCAGGATCAGAGACATGAGCCATCTTCTGATTCGTGTGATGTGAGTGATGAGGAGTGTGCTCCTCGTGACTATGATAGTCAACCATTGACATAGGCTAGTGCTTTTTATCGTGACTACATAGTGAGGAGTGCTCATCATTTCTCTTTTAGCCCACGCACAGATGATTTGATGATGCGTAAGTATGGATTGGCTCGGGATTTATACCATCCATTGTGGCATGAAGGGTTTCCATCTACAAGAGATGGAACTAGAGGTTTCAGGTGGCTGACTCAGATACATTCAAAGGATCACTTGCAGGGTCAGAGATTGGAGTTCCATCATGGTGATATGCATCAGACAAAGTTTGCAACTTCTTGGTCTCCTAAATTTCCATTGGAGACATGGCTTTTGAGAGGTTGCAGTGTCAGTAATCATGATGGCATGTTTAGTCTTTACAGCGGTGATGGAGGAGAGTTTATTCATTCCCTCGTTCTGAAAGGAGCAATTTCATATCTTCTAGCACCAATGTTGTGTAGTCAGTACATCCATAGGAGTTTTGCAGAGGATAGAGGGGAATGTTGTGGTTTAGACACTTCAAGGGTTAATTTCCTCTTCATGATTGATGGATGTGAGGTTCTAATGTGTTGGGATCTAGGTGGTGATAGGTTTGGCATGATAGTTCAGTTGGATTATGAGGTGTTGCTTCACCACTCTTTGCATGGTGAAGGTTTTATCAGAGTAGTGCAGCGTCGACATGGTGGTTCTATGCTGAGAATAACTTGGGACCCTGGGATCATTTTTGGTTTTAATTGGGTTCAGTCTGTTGCTTGGAGATTGTATTGGCATTGCTTAAGGACAAGCAATCTTTGGGAAGGGCAGACTATAATGTCCCCATTTTTAGATTCTCTTGCAGATCAGTCAGAGCGGGCTTTCTGGGTTGGTGACAGCATAATTAGAGGAATATTTTGATGTCACCAGGGTGTTCAGGTGATCCAGTGGAGATGTTTGACACTTTCCGGAGGGATTTTAGACAACTTGTCCATACTTACTATTTATAGTAAGTGCTTGCATGTCATTAATCTTTCTAGGTTTTTCTAGGTTTGTTCTCTTTGGTCCCTGGTGGTCACTACTATTTTTAATAATAAGAAAAAATCTTTCTTTCGATAAAAAAATTAATGATTTTCACCCTTAATGAACCTATTTAAAAAAATAAAAATAAAAATTATTGTCTTTATTATATATAGACTGACAATTGACAAATAAAAATATAGTAACTTTGAAAGGACAAAATAACACCATTGTTATTGTTACAGTCTCCAAACATATTTATTATGATTACATGAACAATGGAATGTGGCATTGGATCGAATAATAATCCTTTCACGTAACTATAGGCTCCAACCTACCAGAGACTTCAATCTCCAAATCAAACTGAGCATCAACCCAACAATGAAGGTCCCACTTCATCTTCTAAGAACCAAACCAGCAAGAGGCTCCAACCTCTATTAACAAGCTCCAACCTATTGGAGGCTTCAACCTCCACAAAAACTAAGCTCCAACCTAGAAAACTAAAATAGAATCCATTTTCAACACAATTAACACATACTGTGCAAACTGAGGATCATCAGTAGTTCATGCCCTTCACACACTTCAAATTCACATAATTATTCACACTTGTTTGCTTTATGTTCATGTGTATTTCACAAATCTAGACAATTACATATGTGTTTGGATTCTTCACTTCAGATGCTCGCATACATAGATACACACACACAAAATGCAAGACAATCATCTTTCATTTATATTGGTTTGTAGAAAATAGTCTACATGTCAACAATACTACATCAAATAACATTCTCCAAGGTCAGCAATTATATTTTGAATTACAATGTATATAGGGGTGTCCCATCCCAAAATTCCACTTTAAACCTAGGCCCAATTCACACATACTTAGGTAGACCCAAAAATAGGTCTGGACCAAAAACTAAAAAACCCACACATTACAGCAATGACCCCAATATTTAAATTTTTTATCTTCAATGTTGTTAACCTATTTCACCAAGGCAGCCTCAAACTGTATATTTAAGTCTTCAATTTAAATATACTAATTCTTCTCATCATTATCTCCATGAGCTCTTTTCCAGTGCCTTTATTGATAAAAATAGGTGAACCATGAACCACCTTCAATTAGCCTCTATTAGCAAACATACCTTTCTGTGAACTTTAAACTATTCTCCTTTCTCTATTGGAAAAATCCCATTCTCGCAAACCTTGGACTCTCTTCTCCAAAAGATTACTTTCATGAGCTTGCCTTCACAAGTCTTTGTCAGCTGATCGGTGAATCAATGAACTTCAAAACCTGTGAATTAGCCAACTCTTTCTTTCTTAAGTTCACAAACTTATTATTTTGCTGCCTTATCTTCATGCTTTACTTTGTTGGCAAATTAGTAAATCGGTGAACTAATTAACTTACAAACCAATCAAATTTTCCATTGTTAATTTCTTAAACTTAAAAATTTCCCTCCTTATCTTCACTCTCTCCTTTGTTGGTGAATCAGCAAATGGGCGAAGTTTGAAACTTACAAACCAAACCTTTGTTGAAACTTTAAATTTTCTTCTTCATGCCTTCATCATCCAACTTTATTGTCAGCAAACTTTTTGGCAAAGAAACTTGAGTTCACAAACTAAGCATTTTACCTTGACTAAAGGTAGAAATCATTCATGCCTTAGAATGTTCTTGTCAAATTTTCATTAGGCAACTAGATGTCAAGAAACCAAGTTGTCGATGAACCTCTGAGTTTGTGAACCAAACAATTTGCTAACTAAAGGAAGAAAATATGCCTTAGAAACTTTTATTTTCCTCTTACAACCATTTTCCCTTCGACAACAACTTCTCCTTGACATCAGTAACAATATACACCTTTGACATCAATGACAACACTTCCAACAATCTCCCCCTTTGTTATTGTTGGCAACACAAACATAAACTTCTTCTTATGTAATGCCCCCATTACTCTATCTCTACCCCTTTGACATCAATGGTAAAGGGTGGTAACTAATGTCTTTCCTTACTACAAATAGAACTGTCAAGATAAGCTCCCCCTAATTGTAAGCTTCTCCTCACCAATCATACCAAACTTTGATCATCTACACTATCTCCTTTCTACTTGCTCCCCCTTAGAGGTAGTCACTATCAAAACAAGGATGAAGGATATGCCTTGTGATGCTCCCCCTAGACAAATGCTTCATCAATAATATTTTATTGAATTGATGAGAGTGATAACGCTCCCATCTTCTGCCTTAAATACTTAAATGTCTCTTTAGGAAGGGGTTTTGTAAAAATATTTGCAATCTAATCCTTTGTATCCACATACCATTTCTCTCAAGAAATGATAGCTAATGGATATATGCTTGGTTCTAGAATGAATCACTAGATTCTTTGATATATTAATGGCAATTGTATTATCACACAAAAGAGGAATGGGCTCATCCTACATCACTTTGATATCCTTTAGTGTCTACTTCATCCACAAAACCTGAGTACAAGTTTTTATGGCTATGTATTCTACTTTTGTCATTGAGAAAGAAATTGAATCTTGCTTCTTTCTTAACCACAAAACTAGTCTATCACCTAGGAAGAAAGATCCACTACTTGTGCTCCTCCTATCATCACTATTGCCAGGCCAATTTGCATTTGTATATGGAGTTTTAGAAAATTCCTTTCCCTTCTCATACCACAATCCATAGTCCAAAGTGCTCATCAAGTATCAAAAAATCCTTTTAACAGCCTTTACTTGAGTTTCTTTTGGATCAACTTGAAACCTAGCCACCATACAAAGTACTTGCATAATATTTGCCTTGATGTTGTCAAGTATAATAAGCTTCCAATCATGGACCTATAAAGAGTCTAATCAACTTGAGGTGACTCATCATCCTTGCTACGATGACAACCTATTACCATAGGTGTACTTACTGGCTTGTAGTCATCCATACCAAACTTTATCAACATCGCCTTGACATAGTTTGTGAAATGAAGATGTCCTTGTCTAATTGAACAATTTCAAGTCCAAGAAAGAATGAAAGTTCACCTATCATAGACATCTCAATCTCCTTTTTCATCTCTTCTTCAAACATCTTGGAGATATCATCATTGCTGCCAAAGATAATATCATCAACATATACAGCTACTATAAACAAGTTCTCACCTTCTACCTTAATGTAGAGATTACTATCCACAATACCTTTCATGAAGCCTTTATGGTGTAAGTACTTGTCCAACCTTTCCTACCATGCCCTAGGTGCTTTCCTGAGACCATATAAAGTCTTTCTAATTTTGCATACCAAATTTTGATATTTTGATAACTCAAATCGTTCAGGTTGTTCAATGTAAACTTCTTCTAGATCACCATTCAAGGAAGCATGTTTGACATCCATTTTATACACCTTGAAATCTTTGTGAAACATGAATGCAAGGAACATATTGATCACTTCCAATCTTTCCACTGGAGCAAACGTCTCTCGAAAATAAATACCTTACGCTTGCGAATAACCCTTACAGACCAACCTTGCTTTGTTTCTAACCACTTCTCCATCTTAATTCAACTTATTTCTAAATACACACTTGGTGCCAATCACATTCTTATCCTTTGGCCTTGGAACAAGTTCCCATGTCTTATTTTTATCAATCTAATATATCTCTTCTTACATTGCTTGAACCAAACTCTCATCCTTGCTAGCTTTAGAAAAATCCTTTGGTTCTATCTTGGACAGCAGTGAGAAGTTTACTTGTTCTCTGATTTTTCTTCTAGTCATAACTTCTTCATTCTTTTTTCCAATGGTATAATTTTCTAAGTGATTCTTCTGAACATACTTTGTAGGTATCTTGGTAGTCTCCTTGGACATTTCTTCTTCTACAACTTCATCTTCTTCTATGTAGGACAAATCATCTAAACAACAGTCTTCTTAATCATGTGCGGATGGATGTAACTCTTTATCAACCCTAACATTTGCACTCTCAACTATTTTTTTAGTCTCTTATTGTAGCATCTGTAAGCCTTGTTTCTTGTTGAGTAGCTAAGAAAGATTTCTTCATCAGACCTTGAGTCAAATGTACCAAAATTATCTTCATCTCTTCTAATATAGCATTTTCTTCCAAAAATTTTGAAATACTTGACAGATGTAGGTTTTCCTTTCCATAGCTCATACGGTGTCTTAGTGATGTTCACTCTTAGCTATCCTCTATTGAGAATATAGATAGAATTTTGCATTACTTATTTCTAATATACATCAGGCATCTTGGCTTCTTTCAATATTGTTCTTGCCATCTCTTGGACTATTATGTTCTTCCTTTTGACTACTCCATTTTGCTAAGGAGTTCTTGTAGTAGAGTGTTGTCTCCTTATTCCATGTTCTTCACAATATTCCTCAAATTCATTTGATGTAAACTCACCACCTCTATCTAATCAAGTAAAAACTTGATTCTAGCATTCATTTCATTTTCAACCATATACTTGAAGATTGTAAATCTATGAAAATCCCTTGATTTATCTTTAAAAATGTAACCCATGTCATTCTAGAGTAATCATCAATGAGCAACATGATATATCTTTCACCTTGAAGACTTATTGTTTTGGTAGGACCACATAAGTCTATATGAATTAACTCCAATGGCTCAATAGAATTGTATTTCTTTCTCTTGAAATTGGTCCTTGTTTGTTTCCCAATTTGATATTCCTTACAAAAGGAGCTAGTAGGCTTTGCCAATCTTTGGCATGTCTCTAACTGAAAGTTGAGAGTTGATCTTCTCAAGGTTGTCAATGTTGATGTGCCCCATCCTTTTATGGCATAACCAACTCTCATTTGCCTATCCTAGATGGCAACTCCTTCTTTTGACTTCATTCAGATTATACAAACTATTTTCTGTCTTGCTTACTTCTGCCACTAGTTTACCAGTGCTTGCTCTTCTGATTTCACATCCTTGTTCATTGAAAATGAGATTATATCCTTTGTTGTACATCTGACTTACACCAAGAAGATTGTGCTTGAGACCTTCAACACATAGAACATCTTCTATCCTATGCTTTCTGTCAAAACTTACTGTTCCTTTGCCACATATTTTTGTAGAGATGTTATCTCCACACTTAAATGATCCACCATTCCATTTATTAAGACTAATAAACTTGCTCTTATCTCCTGTCATGTGACTTGAGCAACCGTTGTCTATAACCCATAGATTTGCTTGTCCTTATGTATGAAATATAGATTGGACAATCATTGAGTTTCCACCTTCATGATTGTTCTTCTTGATTTTCCATTCCTTCTTCTGATCTGTCTTCTAAATTTCAAGAATGTCTATCTTTTCATCTTAGTTGTCAAGATCATTCATTTGAGGTTTTGGCTTTGCCAAACTACTTCTACAAAACCTCAAGCTATGTGCCTAAAATTGTTGCAAATATGACATATTATATTGAAATCAAACAAAGGGGCAAAAGAATTTCTACTTACATAATTGCTTCTCCTCATTGTCAATCTGCACTCAATGGCTTTGTGACCATATTGATTGCAGCTGAAATAATAACTAGAGAAGGCATAATTGAAATTTTTCATGAATGTCTATCTTCCAAGTGTTGATCTTCTAAATTTTATTCTTTGAGACATGATATGGATGAAATCAACTTATTCAATTTTCTTACTTTCGTCATTGGGATTTATTCATTCTGCATTGTCTTCTCTAAGTTAGTCTTCCTTGTAGAAGTGAAAGATTGTGTGACTTGTTCATCATAGATTTATGAATAGAGGTCTTTGAATGTTTATTATATCATCTAGAATTTTAGAGCTCTTTCCATACTTTATATTCTTACTCAACAGAGCATAAAACTTTTCAACTTCCTTTCTTAGCAAAACAATTTATTCTTCAAGTTTTAAACATTCATCCAATTTGTCTTTGAAGTGTTCACCATGTTTGCAATTCTTTTTCCCTCTTCAATTTGAATCTTCAAGCTAACAATCGTTTCCTCTGATTCTTTGATCTTGGCCTTTTGTTCTTCATTATCATTCCTTGCTGATTCCAAATCTTCAAGTGTAGAGATTAGTTCACCTTAAAAATCAACTTCACATTCTTCTTCATCAATAGCAACACTGATTGAGTTGTCCAAGATTTCTATAGCCATGAATAGGGTTTCTTCTCTTTCATCTTCTAATGGACAGTTGTTAGCTTCTTCTACTAAAATACAGTCATCCTTATAGTAAAGTATTTTCTTATTCTATTGAATTTAGATATTTTGAAACCCTTGTTGATGTCTTCATTATTTCTAAGAGGAGATTTAGATGTATAATGCCCAATTTCACCACAGTTGAAACACTTGAAAGGCAGCTTACCTTTATACTTACCTAAACCATTTTTTAACTTTCTTACAATGTTTGTCTCTTCTTCCTTAGATACACTACTTGGATTAGATACTTCTTCATTCTTTGTTTCTTTGAATGCAACTTCCCTTTTAGATGTATCTTTGCTTACATTTCTCATCTCATAGGTAGTGACGGTACCAAATATTTTATCCACTATAAATTTATCTAGATTTGTCACTTCTTCAATGTCAGATACTTTTGAAGATTCATACCTTTAAGGGACTAATCTCAATAATTTCTTAATAACCATTGAATCTTCTACCTCTTCACCTTGAGGCCTCTGATTGCATTCACAACATTATCTATTAAGAGTAGATAGTTAGCTATTTTCTCTTCTTTCATTTTCATATTTACAAAATTAACCTTGAAGGTCTTCAATTTTGCTTTCTTTACCTTATCATATCCTTCATAGAGACTTTTAAGTTTACCCATATGCCCTTAGCCGTCTTGCACTATATTACTTTGATAAACTCTATGTTAGTTAGACCACATAGAATAACATTCTTAGCTTTATCATTGTTCTCACAAGCCTTCTTCTCAGTCGGATATGTGAGAGGATTTGTAAGAATGTTATAAACATCAAATACAAATCTCCAAACATCATACCCTAGATAAGTAAGATAGGCTTCCATCCTTTTACTCTAGAAGGTGTAGTTAGTTCCATCAAATAGAAGTACTCTATTAGAATCGGATCCTTCCTGACTAGCCATGTGTTCTTATCCATGATCTACCTTTAGCTATTAAGTTGTACCAAGGAACATAGCTCTGATACCAATAATTAGAACACACTAATATACTGAGAGGGGGGGTGAACTAGTAAATGCCACCTTTAAATCAATTCTAATGCATTAATCAGATTATGAAAGGAACTATGCAAACATAAACACATTCACACATCCACACAATAGACCATACCACCATATTTTACATGGAAACCCAAGAGTGGAAAAACCATGGCGAGAAGAGTTGCTTGGGTCTACTTCCCAAATCCAAGCTCACAAAAAGGAAACAGTGAAATTATAGTACTTTTGTAGGCTTCAACCCACAAGAATTTTGTAGAAAACCAAGATCGTGGAGTAGACAAACAAGCACATGAGATTGCAAGGAATTGACCCAATTGTATTACCAGATGAGGCTAGTATAAATAGGCAATTGTGAGTACCTGAATCTCCAAGAAAAGAGGATATGACTCCTCTACATGGACATGTGGTGAGTAACCTCCCACAAACATAGTGCAAGGTGTCAATCCAAGTTGACACCTCTCAAAAATGACCAACTACTTTCACATATTCAAAGTAACATGTGCTACAAACACCTAAGTATGATTAATACAAATGTGTATATGCCTAGGATTAAAGGTATACACCAACACCCCCCTTAAGCATAACTTAGTTGAGTTTATGAAAAAATGGGTCCCAGCTATAATCCTAGTCAAGTACCCATGTACAACGCAAAAGAAAAATGAGTCCCAGCCATGAAGCTTGATAAGGTACTCAAGTACAATGTAAATTCTAAAAAATGGAGAAAGATAGAAAACCCAGTGGGAATAAATTATCCTCCAAAAGAGAGAAGAAAGCAAGGCATAGAAAGCCCCCCCAAAAGATTTCCCCCATAGGAGAGAAAATGACAGAAGGTCTATGAGACCCCCTATAATATATGTCCTACTATAGTGATGATGAATAATTGATAAATGATGCAAATGTATATCCAAGAATGCCGAACAATGTTCCTTCCCCTTGGAAGAAATGAAATAATCTAAAGATGCAGGATATCTTCCCATGCGAGAAGATGTATGTATGATCTTAAATCATGCTAAAGCTGATCCAAGGATGGTGGTGCCCATGTTGATGCCTTCAAAGAGTGTTTAGGTGTCCCCATGTTGATTCTGAAGGATGCCATAATTAAATCAAGTACATCTGTAGTAGGTGAGGATGATGACAATCCAGACCCATGTGTAGGATAATGTAGAGCAGGAATATTTGAAGTGGAAAATGGAGATGCCACTTCATCAAAACTTTCATCAAAGAGAATATTTATGTCCTCAATGTGTGCTTCCATGTTAGCATTGCGAGACTCTACAAATTAACAAGTGATGTCAAGTAGAAATCTATCCCAATCAACAATGTTAGGAACACTGATATCTTGTTGTAAAGAAGTATTGGAATCTTTTTTAAAGAAGCAACTCTAGAATCTAATGAAGTAATAGTAGGAGTGATGACTTCTTCTATGTCACTGGAACATTTTTTCTGTATCATGATTCAAGATGTGAGTTGTGATAAAAGTAGGATCATGTGGGAATGGAGAAACATTCAAGTCTCCATATATCTCCCAATTTTTGATCCATAATGCATGTGGACAGTCAATATCCATGTTGGCATATAAAACGATATCTGGTATATGTAAACTGATCAATCCAACAATGTGATCATGATGATTAAAGCACTTAGCCTTCTAAGATTGTTTACCAGGTTCATGGACAAAGTCCATACAGATGAGGTATGAGATTATGGATACTGAGATGTTTTATGATGCCTTCACACCAAGACTTATAGTCTCCCTTGTTTAGGTTGATTACAGAAGAGTGAGTTTCATATCCCATAATTAGAACAAGTTAATTCCGCTAGATAATAGAAATCAACACATTAGGCAACCCAGATTAGTTAGATCACTAATTGAACTTTATATAACGTGGCACTTTATGAGTTGAGTGTGTGATTTTGCTTAATTTACCCCCTTAAAGTGAACATGTTATAAAGTATTTTCTTGTGATAAATGATCACACAAGACTATCCCCCTTGATTACGTATTTTCCCCACAAATTTGGCTATAATTTTAGTGTGATTTTATGCTAGTTGGATCGACGATGAAAAAATATGCACTTTTGGAAAAAGAATCACTCAATTCTAAGTTGATTTGCAAAAGTTATTGAAGTTGCAAGATTTATGCAATTACAAAAAAAAACCTTCTATGAGCAAAAAAAATTCTCAGATTTTAGAAAATTAATTTGCATGCAAAATTTTGTGAGAGAAAAAATAAGAAAGAGTAGGAAAAATAAGCCCCCTTGGGCTGTGCACGACTAGGGGATAAAACCCCATGTGACCAAGGGCTTAAGTTTTCAAATGGTGCCCCCTCCCCTACTTACATCACCCCCTAGTTTCTTATGTTAGCATTTTTTGACATTTTGCACCATGAATAGTGCTTCTCTGTGCAAGATGAAACTTGATAGTCGTCGTACCAAGTGGAGGCCTTCAAGGTCATTGGAAGAGGCACTTTGAAGATGCTATTGTGAGTGTCATATGAAGGGTGTGAGGTTCAGCATGTGAGGGCATAATTAAGGTGCCTAAGTCACCAATTGAAGCCTTCAACACAGCCTTGAGTGGTCATTTTGAGGTATAGGTTACAATGCTAAAGACCAATGTGAGTGTCATGTGGAGGCACATGTCACGGTACCTAATACTAGGTCATGACTAGCGTAAAGGTGCCAGAGGTAATCATGGCTCACTAAAATGGAATGCCAAGACCTCTGTGGAATCCATGAGACCATTGTGCTTAGCTCAGATGTCCACGCTAGTTCACTCGGAGCTAGCTTTTATAAGCCAAAGAAATGATGAGGCCATGGGTCAGCTTTTGTACAGACCCCAGTGCCAAATAGGGGTAGAGCCTCTTTCCATGGATGCTGAGACTTCTATTCATAACAAACAAAAAGAATGCATAGTTAAAAAAAAACAATCCAAAAAATAAATGATGCCTCATATATTTTGCTTCAGCATGAATGGGGGCGATTTGCATAGCAAGCAAAGTTGGCTCGAAGCTATTCCATAAAGCTTTGATACCATGTACAAAACTAAGATCCTAGAGTATACAAACAAACACATGAGATTGCAATGAATCGGCCCAATTGTATCACTAAATGAGGCAAGTATAAATAGGCAATTGTGGGTACCTGAATCTCAATGCAAATAGGATAGGACTCCTCTACATGGAGATGTGGTGAGTAACCTCCCACAAACATAGTGTGAGGTGTCAATGCAAGTTGACACCTCTCAAAAATGACCAACTAATTTGACACATTCAAAGTAACATGTGCTACAAATGCCTAAGTATGATTAATACAAATATGTATACATCTAGGATTAAAGGTATACACCAACAAATTTTAACCTAAGAAGGACAACAATCCTTTTACATAAATAAAGGCTCCAACCTACCAAAGACTTCAATCTCCAAATTAAACTGAGCATCAACCAACCAATGAAGCTCCCACTTCGCCTTCTGAGGACCAACCCAGAAAGAGGCTCCAACATCTATTAACAAGCTCCTTAACCTATTGGAGGCTTCAACCGCCACACAAACTCAACTCCAACCCAAGAAACTAAAACTAAATCAATTCTCAACACAATCAACACATACTGTGTGAACACAGGATCATTAGCAGTTCATGCCCTTCACACACTTCAAATTTGCATAATTGTTCAAACTTGTTCACTTTCTGTTCATTTGTATTTCACAAATCTAGACAATCACATATGTATTTAGATTCTTCACTTCAAATTCTCGCGTACATAGATACACACACACACACAAAATGCACAACAATCATCTTTCATTCATATCAGTCTATAGAATATAGTCTTCAAGACAACAATACTACATCAAATAAACATTCTCCAAGGTCGGCAATTATATTTTGAATTCTAATGTATATAGGGGTGGCCCATCCTAAAATTCCTTTTCTGGGCCCAATTCACACATACTTAGGTTGACCCAAAAAATAGGTTTGGACAAAAAACTAAAAAAAGCACACATTATAACAATGGCCCCAATATTTAAATTTTTTATTTTCAATGCTGTTAACCTATTTCACCAAGTCAGCCTCAAACTATATATTTAAATCTTTGATTTAAATATACTAAGTCTTCTCATCATTGTCTCCATGAGATTTTCTTCAGCACCATTATCGGTAAAATAGGTGAGCCATGACAACCTTCAAACAAACTCTGTCAGCAAAAATACCTTTCTGCACCCTTTAAACTCTTCTCCTTTCTCTATCAAAAAAATCCCACTCTCACAAACATTGGACTCTTTTTGCCAAAAGACGACTTTCATGAGCTCTCCTTCACAGGTTTTTATTAGCTAGTCAACGATTCAACAAATTTCAAAACCTGTGAACTAACTAATTATTTCTTCCTTAAGTTCATCAAATTAATATTTTACTGCCTTATCTTCATGCTTTTCTTTGTTGAAGAGTTAGCAAATTGGTTAACTAAGCAACTTACGAACCAATCAACTTTTCTTTTGTTAACTTCTTAAACTTGAAAATTTCTTGCCTTATCTTCATGCTCTCCTTTGTCAATGAATCGACAAATTGGTGAACTTTGAAACTTACGAACCAAACCTTTTTTGAAACTTTATCTTTTCTTCTTCATGCTTTGATCATCCAACTTTCCTATCAACGAACTTGCTATCGGATAAACTTGAGTTCACAAACCATGCATTTTACTGGTTGAAAGCAGAAATCATTCATGGCTTAGAGTTTTCTTGTCAACTTTTCATCGGCCAACTAGATGTCAAGTAACCAAGCTGTGGGCAAACCTACAAGTTTGTGAACCAAACAATTTTCTAGCTAAAGGTAGAAAATATGCCTTAGAAACTTTTATTTTCCTCTTACAACCATTTTCCCTTTGACAATAACTTCTCTTTGACATCAATGACAACACTTGCAACATGATAGAATAGAATCTTGTGTGGATTTTAATAGCCACTAGAGGTGGCTTCGGTACCAACTCCATCATAAATCTTTTCCTTCTTGCAATCAAATTCCCTATTACTTCCTTGGCAAGAAGTGAGTCAAACTAAAATCAACTTAAAACAATTATTACTTCTTTCAACTCGAGTGTGGAGAGAAGGATGACAGATTCAATTCATTATTTCACCATGTGATTAGGGAGCTAAAAAATGTAGGAAATGTCCATGTTAATCTCCACAATTGCCAACACATCAGCTTCCTTATTGACCTCACAATAGGCATAGATGATAGAGCATGCAGGGAAACTTTCAAGTAAAGGCAACAAAGATTAAGAATTTTATTTATCTTCTAATTCAGTGAAAAATGTTGTTAGAAATGAAGGTAAACAAGTATCAATGAAAAAATGATTATGACTATAACTATGCAGAACAAAATAGAGATAGTATGAAATCACCACAAATAAATAATGAAACAGAAGATCAAACACATAGCACAATATTTACGTTGAGAAAACCTTTTTGGGAAAACAAATCCACACAAGAAGAGATTCAACAATCTATATTAACTTCAATAAAGTTTACAATACAACACTATCAATCTCCTCTTCTCTCTTCAATCCAACATCACCTATTTTTCTGTCTCAACTCTCTACAACAACACAACTGTAATACAATATCCTCATAGAGGGGTTGTCTTCTAGGGTAAGAAAACATAACATAACCTCTACCGTAAGGATCTATGACCTAATGATGAACAATCCACCATCAGATCTATGACCTAATGTTGAACAGTCTAGATGTTTTTAAGATATCTATGCTAGTAGATAATACTTTTAAAATAATTCTATGATTAAATATGCATAAATTAATCTTTTCAAAATTTAGAAAAATAAACTACATATTACTTATTTGAAGATTCTATAGGCAATAGTACATATTATTTATTTAAAGATTCTATAGGGAATAAAAAAAATAGTAAGTAGAATTTTATAACATACTGAACATATATTTAAAAAAAATGAAATAAAATAAAATAATTTGGAAGTAAATTAAAATTTATAAATTAAAATAGTTGAAATAAAATAACTCTAAAATAAATTAAACTTTATGTGTATGTAGTAAATAAAATAATTCTAAACTAAAATAAAAAAACTCAAAATAATTCAATATTGATATCTCACATTTTTTTTCTATAGATAGATGTATTTAAGATATTTAAATATTAATATTTTGATGTATAAATGACTGTAAGTTCAGAGTTTTTGTTAACACGCGGGGGCCATTACATTTCACCTATTGCCATTATAGAATGTCTCTCCACTAAATTAATGCCTAGAATTAATTAATTAGGGTGCCCAAATCTAAGCGTTTACAATCACTAAAAGCACAACATATTGCAAAAATCACTAGCATACAACAACAAAAATAACGAGAGACAACCATTGTTGTAATCTATAACAACCACAAACAGTGACCATTATGTAAATTGTTTTTATTGTTTCAAACTCAAAATATGTTTTTCATCAAATTTGATCTTAAAAATAAAATAAAAAAATCTTACAACTAATTCATTCATAAACTATTTATTACTTATCTTCCATAAATTATTTATTTACCCTAAAAAGTTGTAAAAGTTATTTTATTTTCTTTTTAAATATCAATCTATAAATCTTGGTATGACACCTTATAAGAAAAAATTTTTCTTACCAATAGCAAAATAATAATAATTATCACCCTTAATGAAACTTTTTTTTTTGTTTAAAATAGAAAAAGGTGTAGTGGCACCCATAGATTAAAGATATTAAAAGTATTACAGATAAAAAGGCCATAGCCAAGTCCCAGGAATCAAATGAAACAACAAACAAAAGAAGCCCTTAACAGAGTTGATAAAGCAAAATTTTAACAAAATAAATGTCCCCCTTATACATGGGGATGCTTTTACCACCGAACAAGAGAAAGAGAAGGAAGAAAACTACCCTGCACCACAACCGTTAACAGAGATAAAATAGGCAGCACCACCGAGAGACTACCAGAGAAGGGAGAAACTGGACGCAACCAAAAGACATGCATCCTCAATAGGTTGTTCCTATTCTACGAGCTAGAGATGTCATGTTATAACATAGCCCTTATTTAATAAAAGCAATTAAAACTTGTCACCTTACTTTAAGAAATATAAAAATGGAGGATTCAGAATCCCCAACTATCCACCCAAACGGTTGAAAAAACACATATAAGTCTCAAATCACTGAATCTTCAAAAGATCTAATAACTCCTCTTCCACGGACTTGTCAGAGGCTGGAGATAAAGAGTTATGCCACAATTAAATAAAAGGACAGATCATGTTAGAGGATCATTGCCGGGCCAAGCCAATTTCAAACCGGGCAAAAAACTGTCACATCTTCCATCTCAATCGACTAGGGATTTGACAAGATGAATGATTGGTATCCCAACTTGTGACCACCATCTTGTTGTCATAGCGGATGTTTGAAATCCAGTCGTTCTTCTTGTGGTCAAGCTATAAATCATCTCAGACATGAAAGCCAATTTGTCTACCATTGAAGGTAAAGTGGGAGTTGAGAAAAATTTAAATAAGCCAGAGGGACAGTAGCGGACTACACCAGAATCAAATCAAATGAATGCCTGACACTTCTTCCATCTCATGTGCAATAAGATTTGATAGATTTAGTTGGTCTTTATCTCTAGGTAGATATAAAATAGATGCATTCTCTTATGCAATGGCTAGGTTAGCTAGCAGGTTCACCACCTTATTGCCTTCCCTTAGTGTGTGAGAAATGAGATAATTATCCAATTTGTTCAGGAGGGTGACGACCTATTGAAGAATGTAATTAAGTTTCCAGTTGTCCAGTCCTCTTCCTTTGATAGCATTGATGACTATCAGAGAGTCATCCTCAATCCATACACTTTTAATTTCTTTTTTCAGCTACCAGTAGTAAACCATGAACTAGTGCCCATGTCTCCGCCTCATTATTGGTTCATCTAGGAAGTCTGGTCAATTTGGCTGCAATGAGAGAGTCATCCTCTTTTCTAATAACACATCCTATGTCTGAAGGACTTGGATTGCCTCGACATGCTCCATCAAAGTTTAGCTTGAAGAAAGGGGGGAGGGTGGAATCCAGCTGAGATGATCTCTTTTTGAAATAGTCTTAACTACCCCTGAAAGGCCGCCTAGTCCTAACTTAGTCACTAACAGCCAAAATGAAATAGTTGTCGCATCCCATTTGAACCACACTAAATTCCTGGTGTTAGTGTTTCTATGAAAAGAAATTAACTGATCTGAGATTGCCACTTCTAATATGCCGCAGACCTGACTCACAGAATTTGCTTCCTTTCTAAAAATGCAGATGTTCCTTTCCCACCATAAATGCCAAATAACCATCAATGGGCCAATATCCCACAGACAGGCTGAGTGAGAGTTAACAATTGGGCAAGCCAAGTCATAAACATTTGGAGAAAATATTTGGATAAAGGACTAGACCAATTTAGCTTTCTAAAGAGCCGGAGCCAACATTCTCTACTGAAGGGACACAATAGAAGAAGATGATCTATGGACTCTTCCACACCTCCACATAACACACATGGAAATTTTGGACCTAGCCCCAGCCTTATGATTTGATCACCTGTCAAGATTTTATTGTGAAGTGCATGCCACACAAAGGCTCTTGCTTTAGGAAGCAAAGCATTTCCCCAACATAGGTTTGAAGGCCATTATGTAGAAGCTTTTTGTATAAAAACTTTG
The DNA here is from genome assembly GCA_027924645.1 of Cunninghamia lanceolata. Lineage (NCBI taxonomy): Eukaryota > Viridiplantae > Streptophyta > Pinopsida > Cupressales > Cupressaceae > Cunninghamia > Cunninghamia lanceolata. The sequence goes on along the minus strand of BSBN01000112.1, from coordinate 12,897,091 downwards.
TACCCCTCTCTAACTATATAAATGCCTGATTTAGAACCCATCTAGGCCACTTCATCACCAACATTGGAGATAATTACCAGCTTCTTCCTTAGAATATGGTTAAGTAACACTTTCTGACTCCTTGGAAAATTACAATCCCAAGTGCTCTTCCATGCTACTGAAACTAAAGTCCCATCCCTAGTCACAAGCTAGTAGTCTTTGACTTTGGTACCCCAGCACGATTGGAGAAAGATTCTAGCATCAGTAAGATCCCTCCTAGCGGCCAATGTCAGTCCACCTCCCCAAGAATCAAACCAGAAATCAGCCTTTTCTCCATTGTGAATTATCCAGGTCAAATTGGGTTGAAGTATGTCTCTACTTCTGATGATGAAATTCCAAATTGTTGAACCTTTGCAAGGGTTTTTAATTGTGAAGATTCTCTCATTATCAAAGGAGTCCAGATATTTTGCTTTCATGAGTCTAACCCATATAGCATTAGGTTTCGCATACATATTCCACGCCAGTTTGGTACCCAAGGTTTGATTTTGTATATCTATATTAAGGATTCCAACCCCTCCTTCATCTTTAGGCTTGTACACCTTGTCCCATGCTAAGAGATGGATTTTCTTCTCTTGAAGGATGCCTTGCCATAAGAACTTCTTGCATACCCCATCAATCTTTGAAGTAATGCCTTTTGGGATGTGGAAGACTGACATCATATAAACAGGCACCGCAGATAGGACTGCTTTTATCATTACAATTCGGCCTGCTAGTGACAAACTACGTCCTTTCCAACTAGATAGTTTTGTATTCATATTTTTGAGAACTTTATTCCATAAGTTGTTTTTGTACCTACCATTAAAGAGAGGAAGACCTAGATATATTTTGGGAAAAGACTGACTAACAAGATTGAGGATGCCATAAATTTCATTCTGAAGCTGAAGAGGCACATTTTGAAAAAAACCATCGACTTGTTAAAATTGACAAATTATCCCGAGATTCGGCAACACAACTTGATTATTTTCATCATGATTCTGGCTTCTTGAGTCGAGGCTTGACCAAAGAGTATTGTGTCATCTACAAAAAGAGTGTGGGTGAAGGGTTCTTGAATCTCGTTGATTTTAATGCCGTTCCATTCTGACCTTCTCTTAGCTTCCTTTATTGCCCATGTGAGAGCTTCTGTCATAAGAATGAAAAGGTAGGGGGATAAAGGGTCCCCTTGCCTCAACCCTCGCGTGGGTACGAAAGTTTAATATTCCTTTCCATTAATAAGAACTGAGACCTGCAATCCTGAGAAACATGAAAAAATCCATTTTACCACTTCTCTGGAAAACCCTAATTGTCGTAGAATAACAAGAAGGAAGCTCCATTCAACTCTATCATAGGCCTTGGACATATCTAATTTAACCACCATGGCATCCTTTTTGTCTTTGTCGACATAGTGAATTATTTCATGCATTACAATAAAAATAAAAATAAAAATTATCATCTTTACCCAGGACAAAACCACCCTGCTCAAAATAAAAAAAAAATTATCGTCTTTAATACATATAGACCAACAATTCACAAATAAAAATAGTAATTTTCAAAAGACAGAATAACTCTATTGTTATTATTGTTTCAGTTTCCAATCATATGTATTATGATTACGTTATTTATTATTTATTTATCCTAACTAACGCGGTGCCAGATCTTCCATAAATTATTTATTTACCCTAACTAAATTTTAGAGGGGAGGAGAATGGCTTAAATTGTAGTTAAAGGTAACAAAGCTTTGTCTCCTCATTCATTTCGACCATTTTTTATCATGATGGAATTCAAACCCTAGACCTCCTGAATTACGCTTGGCTCTCTCAGGTTTTGGGAGGGCTGAAAATAGCTGGTTTTTCATTAAATAGATATGGAATAGGATTTCAATTTGTTGTGACAATTGATTTGTTTTGCTAGTGTTTTCGTCAACTATATAAATCTACTATTTTTGGCTTGTGTTTTTGTCAACTGACTAATTCTAGCGATGGTTTTCTATTTGGGTTTCTCTATAGTTTTAATGATGCATTTGTCTTTCTCATTTAGGTTGTGTATGATATTGGTGTTGATGATTGTTTCGAGACAGTCATAACAATTAGTTAAAATTCACATAAAATGAACCAAAACTGACTTGAAAGATATGAAGGAATCAGTTAAGATTCCCTTAATCCCAAGTTTAATATGGTCAAGTCTTGACCTGTTGGGCAAATTCAGTTGGTCGATGTGAAGCTGTAACGTTCAAGGGGCCTTACGTAGTTTAGGGTTTCTTTGATGATTAAATGGGCTCAAACTATGCAAAAGGTCATAAATATCAGCATATTGTTCATTCCTCTCTTGCATAAAAGTGTTACTGTGTTTACAAAGCTCTAAATGATTTAAATTATAGCAAGCTTTCTTCTCTTTAATATTATAAAAACTGTCTATTTTCAACTTTAGTTATGTATGCTTTTCCAAATATGAGACAAATTTCCTTTAACTTTCTGCATTTTAGGCTAAGTATTTTCAGATGGGTTGGGAAAAGTTAGAGAGATCTAATCTAAACTTCATTCAAATCTACTAAGGATCTAATCGTTCTGTTATGCACTGTATAAGTATTGCAGCAAATTGATCAAATCCACAGACAAAACCTTAAATGTAAGTTCTGAGCATTTACACAAACATACACTTAAGATTGCAAGCTCTAAGAGAAAATGTTTCAAACACAATGAAGAGCCAGAAAACATTTAGAAGATAGATGCAGAATTCCAGATTCAATTGTATTAGAAATAGACAGTCATATAAGATTTACAATGTCTAAATGACTCTTAGCTTCATTGATCAAATTACAAAAAACTTACAAGCTTTGCAGATACAGCAAGGAGGTAGGATGTTCCACACACTCCTTGTTGCAGACACAGGCAACCTCCTTCTTCTACTTCTAAACTAAAGGGTCCCTCTACTCTAAAATCCTAAAACTAGTTACAAGTGCTGGTTATCCTCTAAAAATCCCTGTGCCACCTTATTACAGTGTACCAAGGCACAATATATAGACTTCCACTGTCCTCAATACAGCTCAAAAAACCCTAGTTAAGCACTGGTTCAAACCTCTAGTTATAGCAATAAATGGTGGGAAACAAATCGCTCAAAATATCTCTAAGCATACATCAAATCTGGGCAAAATATGCCCTTCGGGAAACCCTAGCAGCTCAATAATAACTTCCGTTGCCTACTGCAATAATCTCTTCACCTGCATTTTGTCTTCATCAATGAAGACCCTTGACTTCCTCGCCCTTCATCCTTATCTTCTTCTGCTCCTGAGATCGGATCTCCTTTCTGTGATGCCACCATCATTAAGTTTCAACTCCCTCTTCAACTACAAACCTGCAAAGACACAAAAATGGATTAGACATATATCAAGTTGCTTCATCCATTTATTACCTGGTGAGAAGGTTAGGTGCGCATAACCGCAGCAAATTTTGGTGCCCTTAACCTTCCCTTTTACAGTTGGTCAACCTCTACATATACCCCTTTTATTCATATCCTTTGCTTTGATCTGTACTCCCTGTATGCCTTGATCAGCATAACTCTCCAGATCGGGCAGGCTCAAAAATTTCCCGCTGATCTCACCATTCTGGCCTACGTCTTCCCTATCGGTGTGCATTTCCTCTTTATCAGCATGAACCTCCTCCATTGGAGCAAGTCCAAAATTTCCTATCGATCTTACTCTTATGTCGATATTGGGCCCTGAAATAGTGAAAATCACATCCAAAATGCATATACAATGTTGAACTGGTCGGGTCAACCATTGTTGACCAAAATATGAAATTGGGCTCCAAAATCAACCTCAAAATTCCTATCACTTTGTTTTCCCGCCCATTTCCTTGTTTAAATCCTTGTATATCGTGATATACAAGTCAGACGTGACACCTCCGTTAAATCGGATTTCAATCTTCCTTTAGTTACGTGACTTGCATGTATGCAATTCATATAGGTTTGTATATCGCAACATACAAACGCCAAAATATACAAGCATCTAACTCTAATTTATAACTTTTCAAATCTGCCAAATGTATACTTTGATGTATGTTTACTTTGTATACCTCGCAGTCATCGAACATACAAACCCCAAATATACATAGATCTAATGCAAATTCACCCTCCTTTTAAGTCTGCGGCTTGCATAATGTCTTTGTATATCCTCAATATGCAAGGATTTAACTATGTCCAATAATTTTTTGGGTCCGCCGCATGTACATAACACTTGTATCTTCCAATATACATTTGGGTTTGATACAAGCATTAAATCAGTTTTGATTTTCTCTTTGATTCCGCTTTGTATAAGTGCAATGTATATCGGCTTGTATATAAGAATATACAAGTGAAAAATATACATTGAATTAACTCTACTTCATGAAATTTTAGGCTCTGGGCAATGTATCTCCACTTTGTATGTTTCAAAATGTATGTACATCAAAACATACATACAAGTCGAAACATACAAAGACTTAATTCAAATTTATAAATGCTTCGGGTCGGCCCGATGTACAAAACACTTGTATCTCGCCAATATGCAAGCCAAAAACATACAAGGACCTAAGCTGTTTTAATAGACTTTTCAGGTCTAGTACTTGTACATTACGAGCCTTGTATCTTTTAACTTGTATGTTTCACCTGTATGTAAAAACATACAAGCGCCAAATATACAACCATTTAACTCTTCTTCACGATGCTTTCGGGTCTGCCTTGTATATATACATAACATATTAGGAAATGCATATAAAAAAGAACATACAAACAACTTTGTATGTAAACCTGATATACAAGACCCATTTTGCGACTTTGTATGTGAGCGACATACAAGAGAGTTTGTATATGCATGACGTGATATACAAACTATTTTGTATGTGCAAAATACAACGGCCTAACATACAAAATCATATACATATGCAACCTGATTGCAAAAGGCAAATGCAACTAAGTACAAAAACAAAACCTTTTGAATATACAAACGACCCTGTATATGCAAAGTGATATACAAACATGAATGTACATTTTACCAAAATGATCATAACTTCCAAAATATGGCAAATTTTTAGATGGTTCAAGAAGCAACCCTAGTTCAGTTTTCACAATGAATCCAACCATATCATGCCCTAGTACTGAAAATGTAATTTTTTTCTCTATTTCTATCAAAGTTTGCAATTTTCACTCTCCTTTTCCCTTTACCACCAAACAAAACAACACACACAAAAGCAAAAGCAACAACCATAGCAAGGGTCCCCATTTTGCTAAGGAGTAAAATGGGGTGTGTTGTGAACATCACAACAACTAGCAAGCAAACAAAACAATTAAATTCAAAGTTTTCAAGAAGACTAAATGAAATAAATCCATAATTTCCAACTATCTTTCCTACAAATTATTATTCAATTTGAGACCTAAGGTATTCAATAAGGGTGTATGAATTTTTATTTTCAGTTTAAGTGTGTGCAAGTGATTAATTATCCTCATCTTGAAGATTGGTTGAACAAACCAGTGATTGACATTAGCCTACATAGTTGGGGATGTTCCCTCATAGCCAACCGGATACAGCCTTGCTGTCAGCGAGCGTCTATAGCCCCAGCAAGGTTATCGTTACAATTCACCTAAGTACATCCCTAGTAGAGTTACTTAGATGGCTTAATCTAGATTTTTAGTATAATCTGCTTTATTTATTTATTTCATATTTTATATTTTATTGATTTTGATGTAAATTTCACAAGATATAGCAATTTATAGCTTTATGATGCAAGGAGTGAGCACTTGCTGAAATTAAGCTGAGAATTGTAATGGTAGCAAGGGTGACCTTAGATTTTTCACTTAATATCTACACTGGTAGGTTCAACAAACCCAAGGATTTTAGGTGTGTCATCGTGAGAAACCTTCCTCGAATTCTCAATCACTTTTATTGAATGTTAAATTTTAGAAGCTAAACAACTCTCTACATTCATGACAGTCACAAAAAGTTATGCATAAATTGCAAATGATTAACTTGAATATTCTGAATTTTATACTATTTTCAATAGTGTTTAGTTAGCTCCTTAATACTCTAAAGTAAAACAAAGATCCCTGCTAAGGAGACAACAACAAACTGTACAAGGAAAACAAAAACAAAGCAAAAGAAGACTGTACAAGCAGCAAAAATAAAAAAACAAAACAATAAAATAGAAAGAAACCAAAACAAAAAAATTGAACAAACAACCAACCTACAATAACAAACAACGAAAAGAAAACAACAAAAAAAAGAAAACTGTACACTACTTACACTATATTACAAAAAGGATCGCCCTTTACCTCAAGCCTGGAAGTAGTGTTTCAAATGTTGGCCATTAACTGGTAATGGCACATCTTCCCCTGTCAAGGTCTTAAGTCTAAATGTGTTGTCTCCTATTATTTCTGAGACTTGCAATGGGCCTAACCATAGTTTATCAAATTTTTCATGGCTTCCTTTCTTTTCATGTGCTTTGTCCCAGCATAGCACTAAGTCTGATATCCTAAATATCTTGACTCTTGCCCTCTTATCAAACCACCTCTTTACTACTGCTTGGTGTTTGGCAAATTTTTCGATGGCTTGACCTCTTTTCTCATCTAGTTGTATTATTTGTACTATTCTGGCTTCTCTATGATTATCAAAGCCTAAATACTCATTGGCAAACTTCTAGATTGGTATTCTCAGATTTACTGGAAGTATGGGATCAGTCCCATAGACTAAATGATAAGGTGTACTACCTAAAGTAGTTTTGAACTTGGTCCTATCTACCCACAGCGCATATTTTAACAAGGTATTCCACTCTCTAGGACTCTTTGCAATTAGCTTCTTGATTATATCTACTAAAATTTTGTTTGTAGACTCAGCTAATCCATTGCCTTGAGGGTAATAATTTGAAAAAAATTTAAAACAATCCCATATTCAAATGCCCATTTGGAAAACTTTAAAGAAGAAAAGGTAGGGCTGTTATCACATACTAACAAATAGGGAGTTCCAAAACTGGTGATGATGTTTTCTTCAAGAAACTTGATAACTACCTCAGTTGTGGAAAATTTGCAATATGTGGCCTCAGTCCACCTCGTACAGTAGTCTGTCACCATCAGTATGAACTTGTGTCCTGTAGAAGATGGAGGATTGATGACTCCAATGAAATCCAGGCCCCACTATGCAAATGGTCTTGATTTAGTCATAGGTTGTAGTGGATTGGCTTGATTTCTTCCCTTATCTGCTGCAATCTGATAGGTGTGGCAACTCTTGATGTGACTCTCTGTATCTTTGAACATCATGGGTCAGTAATAGCCTGCCCTCAATATTTTGTGTGTTGTAGCTAGATGGGAACCATGTCTAGTTCCGTACTTGTCATGTAGTTCTATTAACACTTTATCCACCTCAGCTCTGTTTAGACATCTCAAATAAATTCCCTCATGGTTCTTCCTGAATAGAAGACCTCCTTGCACCATATTTTTATGCTTTAATCTTCGAAGCTCTCCTCTGAGAAGATTTCATCCTATTTGGGTACCTTCCAGATATTAGAAAAGTGTTTAAGTCACTATACCAATCTGGTACGCCCTAGGAATTCAGTACATACTGCTGTTTTATCAAATTTGGGTCTATGTTTGCTATTGTTTGCACCAACACCTGCCCTCTGACCTGCTTCATGGGAATGATTTCCATGTCAAACTCTTGCAGCGTGGTGATCCATTTGGCTCTCTTTTCTCTAGGTTCGTTCTGCATCAGCAGCATCTTCACTGCTGCATCTGGCACTATGGCTTTGATCTAGCTGCGTAAAATATAATGCCTAAACTTCTTCATGGCTTTCATTAATGTGAATGCTTGTCTCTTGGTGTCCAGATATCTCAGTTGTGCATCATTCAGCGGCGCGCTCATAAATGCAATGGACCTTTCTTCATCATCTACACCCTTCTGAGTTAGGGTAGCCACGACTGAATGGGAGGATGCAAAGGAATATATGTAAAATGGCTTTGTGCAGTTTGGACTCACCAATACAGGGGCATCAGAAATGGATCGCTTAATATCCTTGAATGCAGCCCTAGCCACAGGCGTCCACCCCATCTATGCATCCTTCTTTAACATGGCATTTAACAGCTGCACAATTTCTGCAAAACCCATGATAAACTTATGAACAAAGTTAATTTTACCAAAAAATGATTTCAACTCTTTCCTACTGTTTGGTATTTGCAAATTTTTTATTAATTCTATTCTATCTGGGTCAATCGATATCCCATCTTCAGAAATGACATGTCCTAGTAATTTACCTTCAGTTATCCCAAATGAACATTTCTTAGGGTTGAGAGAAATTCCATACCTCTCACATCGCTTAAGTATTTTTTTGAGATCTTCAGCTTGAGTGGATGCATCCTTGGAATACACAGTTAGATCGTCCATATACACCACAATGCACTTACCTGATAATCCACGGAACGCAATGTCCATGGCTCTCTGAAAAGTGGCACCTGCATTGATCAAACCAAAAGGCATTCTCCTATATGCATAATTACCCTATTTACAAGTGAAGGTGGTTTTTAATCTATCATCTCTATCTATTAAAACCTAGTTATAGCCCGAGAAACCATCTAAAAAAGACATCATCTTTTCCTCATTGACTGCTTGCAGCACTTCGTCTATTGGAGGCAGAGGATAATTATATTTTTTGGATGCTTTATTCAAATTTCTAAAATCTACGCATAACCTGATGTCTCCATTTTTCTTCCTTACTGATACTAAGTTAGCTACCCAGACTGAATGTCTGACTAGGAAAATTATTCCAGCAAACAGTAATTTTTTAACTTCCTCAAAGATTAAAGGCTCCAAAATGGCATTCATAGGCCTTTGTTTCAGCTTGAATGGTTTAACCTCTGGTCTCAAAGGTATTACATGAGTTATGATGGGCATATCATATGTTTTCAAATCTTCATACATCCATGCTATTACGTGCTTATAATCTTTCAGGGTATCTATAATTTCTTTTCTAATTTTCTCAGAGAAAGCCTTCTCGATCGGCACATTTTGTGGATTTTACTCTGTCTCTAAATTGTGTAAATCACACTTACCTCCTCCTATTTTAGGCAAGTCTTTCTATCTTATTACTCCACCAAAGTCAAAAATATGTTCTAATTCAATTACCCCTTTGGGTAAGAAGTTGCTCTTTAAGTTGATTATATCTTCTTTGTCCCATGTTATCTCAGGCCTTTCTTGCTCATTAATGATTTGAGCCTCAAATACCTCATTACAAGTCAGAAAATCAATAATTTGCTGATCCCCTCCAAATACTTGAAAGTGTGTAACATTGTCTGGGATACTGGGAACATTAATTAATTCAACAACAAATCATCTTAGACCTAACAGTGTCAAGGGTTCTAATGTGCTAGCAGCAATTGCTAGTGCATCTGGCCTATGGTTTATCTCTCTAGGGATGTGCTCTATGTTGAAAGAATCAAATGAATCTATTAAACCCCATACTCTATGTTTGTAACAAATCATTTTCTTGTAATTGCAAGCATACAGTTTCTTTACTTGTCTGACTACTAGTTCAGAGTCTGAAAATACCTTGATCATTTTCACTTTCTTCTTGATGGCCATGACAAGTCCCAAAATTAAGGCTTCATATTCAACAATATTGTTAGTACAGGAAAACTGTAGTCTATATGCTACTAGATATGATTTACCCTGAGGATCTATGAGTTCAATACCTACACCCACGTCTTGTTTTGATTTGGACCCGTCACATTTTAGTGTCCACATGCCATCCTTACTTTTCTGACCTTTTACCTTGGCATGCTTTGTCTCTTCTATCACTTATGAGGTGCTGGTATGTTTGTTCATGGGTATTTCTGTTTGGTCAACTTGCATATGTGTATTTTTATCTTGCAAATCAGAAAGACAACTACCCTTGTCCTTTATTCTCTCTTCTAAGTTTGAAATTAGAGCATCTACATTACTCTGAAAGTGCCTCTGTGGTTAATCAGGATTCACATTTTCCTCTTGCAATTCTACCCTCTTTGTGCATTTTTTGTATTCATATTCAATGATGTCTTTGCACATTCCACAACTCTCCTTAGAATGTGGCCTATCATGGACCCTACATCTGTTCTTATACAATTTACATTGGACTGGCAGATTTTGTTTAATGCATTCTTCCACCTCTTGTCTAATGGCATGGCCAAATTTGTCCATTGCACTGTTTTCTTCATCCGAAGAATTTCCATTAGACTCAATGAATAATGCTGTCTCCTTGCTTACACATTTTTCCCTAATGTTTAACATCATGATCTCTTCAATTTGTACCCCATTGTTAGTAATCCTATAAACACCAGGTTCAACAACAGCATACAATATTTCATTTGTTCGATTATACTCTGTTATCATGTGTTTCATCCTGGGTTCTGCCTCTATTCTAATCTAGTTTGGGACACCTCTCCAAAGTAGCCACATATGTGAAAAATTAGTGACCATATATCTGTTTAATGTCTTGGACCAATCCCTACTCAGCAACATTCCATAATTCATGGGTATATCTACTAGTTGAATGTCAATGAATTGGCTTACCCTAGGGTCTGAAGCTAATTGCATTTGAATGTTCATGAGTTCTTCTATCACACTAACCTCAGTTTTATCTAACTGTGTGACAACCTTGGTAGAATTGGTGGGAGTCATCCCAAGAGTTTTACATATCCCTAAGGGCATTACGTTAGCTGAGGCACCAGAGTCTACCATGCAATTGTGTATGTTCTTTCCACACAATCTAACAGTTAACAAGAAAGGAGGAGCATCCTTCTTATCAGCATACATTACTACATTTGTATTGGAAGGGTGTTTAACTTTCTTACTTTTCTCTTTAGGCGGTGAATCTCTATTACGACCAACTATATCAGTAGCAACCTCATCCTTCATGGATGCATCTAGAGATTTTATAAAAGCATTTCTGATCCCTGGAGTTTTCAACAATTCATTCAGAGGTATACTGACCATTATTTTCTTTATTTCCTCTGACAAGTAACTCATTAATCTTGTTGTTTCTACTGTTTTAGTCTTACTTGTTTGGGCCTTTTGTACTGTTGTTCCACTATTTGTATGATTATTAGCTTTAAGTATAGTGGGATTGTTGCTAGCATTTTGATCTAGGGGTGTATTGAAGTTGTTAGGAGGAATGGAAGTGGTGAAAGGTCCTCCTGGCCTAGTATTGTTCCTTAAATTGTAGGTGTGGTTTTTATTTGTCTGTTGAAAAGCCTGCACCTCTTCTATTTTAGTCAATACTTCATTTTCTGTTTCAAAAGGAAACTGAAAAGCATTTAACACAAAGGCTGATTCAGGATAAAGATTTTCACAAAAGTATGGTTCATCCTCTAACAATTCATCTTCTTTCTCTTCTGTAGTTGAAAAGGTAAAGGTTTCTAAAACTAAATTTGTATCATACCCAGAGGGTACTACCTCATTACCTTTGGGAATGAGAAATTTAGAAGTAGGAGGCTACACGTCTATATTAAATATGCTAGCTGCTAGATGGAACTGTGGACAATCAAGCTCAGCATGGGCATTGGTATTGTGAAATCTGCACCAATTTTTTAATGATGTATTGGCCATTTGGATGCCAGCCGCTTGTTTTGCATCATGATTATCTATATTCTCAAAAGGAGAAGCTAGGGTACTGTTATTTGGTCTGGTGTTCCATGTTTTGGGTGGCCTATGCTGGTTCTAATTTCTGTTATTGTTACCCTAGGCCCTATTGTCTATCACTGGCCCTCTATTTTGCATTAGTTGCCCTTGGTTATGACCTTGATGTTGATTATAGTTTTGGCTCTGATTTGAACATTGGCCTTGGCTATTATTTTGGTTATGGCTCTGATTATAGTTCTGATTGTAATGCTGATTTTGATTTGAATTATAGTTCTGATTTTGGCGTTGGTTATAATTCTAATTTTGATTATATCCATGGTTACCTCTTCCATAGAGGTTCTCATTTCTTAGTTGTGTCACTTTGGTGGTTAATCTTTTCAAATGTGCAGTGATCTCTTTGATTTCTTCCCTTTCCTCTTGTGCCTTTGCCACAGTTGTATCTCTAGGGGGTCAGAAGAAAGGCTGACCATTATTTTGACTATTATTAGCAGTGTTAACTGTGTAAGGAGTTATGGCTTGGATTGGGGTAGGACTATACATAGGTGTGTAAGATGGAACCGGATTTAATAATGGAGTGTGATGTATAGGAGCTCCATTCCAAGGTTGTGCCTAATTCTGCATCCCAAAATTTCCTCCATTAACAAATGGGCTACAAGTTGTATGCCTCATCTCTTGATTTACTGAGGCTGCCTCTTTATAGGCTTTGGATATTGAATCTATGTCAGGTTTTCTTTTGACAAACATGGCAGTTAAAGGATCCAAGGCAGCATAGTACATGGCTAACAAGGTATCATCATCTACGGTGTAAGGGGCTACTAACCTAGAGTATGCCTTTTGAAATCTGTCATTGAAATTATCAATTAGCTCTCCCTCACCTCATTTTATGGTAGCTAATTTATGATACAAGATGCAAGGATTGATGGGTCCTCTAAATCTAGACAGAAATGCTTCTTCCATTAGTGACAAAGAAGAAATATAACCATTGGGTAAGTTTACATACCAGTTAGAGGCTTGTTCATTGAAAGTGTAGGGAAACAGTCTACATACCACGTCCTCATGCTCTAACCTGGCCCTAAAGCATGCCTCCTTGAATATTCTAATGTGGTCTTCTGGATCTTGGTGCAACTGGTATTTGGAACATATCTTTTCTAGATTTTTGGGCATCTCATTATAATCATTGAAGTGTATAGTAGACTGGACATTGAAATAAGCCATTGCAGGTATCTGCACTTGACTTGGACCTGTGGGAATACCTAGATTTCCTAGGGGATTAGGATCTTTAGGAGGACTAGGACCTCTAGGAGTACCTGAACCAAGATTTAAAGATCTGAATGAAGAAATGTCAGGACTCACAATGTTATGGATATTATAAGGTGATCCAGGGGGTGTGTTAGAAGAGCCTCCTAGATGTGTTATTTTAGGGTTCCAAATCAGAGGACTCTTCTTTAGTCTTATATCAGGTAATTGCACAAATATATCCCCTGAACTGGATCTAGATATGGTCACTCTATTACTGTTATTAGCCAGTTTTTCTTGAAACAAACCCTAACTCAAGTCGGGCCCTCCTTCTAGCACCAGAGAAGCTATTGATGATTGTTTTGAGACAGTCATAACAATTAGTTAAAACTCACATAAAATGAACCAAAACTGACTTGAAAGATATGAAGGAATCGGTTAAGATTCACTTAATCCCAAGTTTAATATGGTCAGGTCTTGACCTGTTGGGCAAATTCAGTTGGTCGATGTGAAGCTGTAATGTTCAAGGGGCCTTACGTAGTTTAGGGTTTCTTTGATGGTTAACTAGGCTCAAACTATGCAAAAGGTCATAAATATTAGCATATTGTTCATTCCTCTCTTGCATAAAAGTGTTACTGTGTTTACAAAGCTCTAAATGATTTAAATTATAGCAAGCTTTCTTCTCTTTAATATAATGAAAACTGTCTATTTTCAACTTTAGTTATGTATGCTTTTCCAAATATGAGACAAATTTCATTTAAATTTCTATGTTTTAAGCTACGTATTTTTAGATGGGTTGGGAAAAGTTAGAAAGATCTAATCTAAACTTCATTCAAATCTACTAAGGATCTAATCATTCTATTATGCACTGTATAAGTATTATAGTAAATTAATTAAATCCACAGACAAAACCTTAAATGTAAGTTCTGAGCATTTTCACAAACATACACTTAAGATTGCAAGCTCTAAGAGAAAATGTTTCAAACACAATGAAGAGCTAGAAAACACTCAAAAGATAGATGCAGAATTCCAGATTCAATTGTATTAGAAACAAACAATAATATAAGATTTACAATGTCTGAATGACTCTTAGCTTCATCGATCAAATTATAGAAAACTTACAAGCTTTACAGATACAGCAAGGAAGCAGGATGTTCCACACGCTCCTTGTTGCAAACATAGGCGACCTCCTTCTTCTACTTCTAAACTAAAGGGTCCCTCTACTCTAAAATGCTAAAACTAGTTACAAGTGCTGGTTATCCTCTAAAAATCCCTGTGCCACCTTATTACAGTGTACCAAGGCACAATATATAGACTTCCACTGTCCTCAATACAACTCAAAAAACCCTAGTTAAGCATTGGTTCAAACCTCTGGTTACAACAATAAATGGTGGGAAACAAATCCCTCAAAATATCTCTGAGCATACATCAAATCTGGGTGAAATATGCCCTTCGGGAAACCCTAACAGCTCAATAATAATTTCCGTTGCCTGCTGCAATAATGTCTTCACCTGCATTTTGTCTTCATCAATGAAGACCCTTGACTTCCTCACCCTTCATCCTTATCTTCCTCTGCTCCTGAGATTGGATCTCCTTTCTGTGATGCCACCATCATTAAGTTTCAGCTCCCTCTTCAATTGCAAACCTGCAAATAGGCACAAAAATGGATTAGACATATATCAAGTTGCTTCGTCCATTTATTACCTAGTCAGAATGTTAGGTGGGCATAACTACAGTAAATTTTGGCACCCTTAACCTTCCCTTTTATAGTCAATCAACCTTTGCATATACCCCTTTTATTTGTATCCTCTCCCTGTATGCCTTGATCGGCATAACTCTCCAGATCGGGCGGGCTTAAAAATTTCTCACCGATCTCACCGTTCTGGCCAACGTCTTCCCTATCGGTGTGCATTTCCTCTTTATCGGTGTGAACCTCCTCCATCGGAGTGAGTCCAAAATTTCCTATCGATCTTACTCTTACGCCGATATCGGGCCCTGAAATAGTGAAAATCGCATCCAAAATGCATATACAGCGTTGAACTAGTCAGGTCAACCATTGTTGACCAAAATATGCAATCGAGCTCCAAAATCAACCTCAAAATTCCTATCGCTTTGTTTTCCCACCCATTTCCTTGTTTAAATCCTTGTATATTATGATATACAAGTCGGACATGATGCCTCCATTAAATCAGATTTCAATCTTCCTTTAGTTACGTGACTTGCATGTATGCAATGCATATTGGTTTGTATATCGCAACATACAAATGCCAAAATTTACAAGCATCTAACTCTAATTTATAACTTTTCAAATCCGCCAAATGTATACTTCGATGTATGTTTACTCTGTATACCTCGTAGTCATCGAACATACAAACCCCAAATATACATAGATCTAACTCAAATTCACCCTCCTTTTAAGTCCGCAGCTTGCATAATGTCTTTGTATATCCTCAATATATAAAGCACAAAATATGCAAGGATTTAACTATGTCCAATAATTTTTTGGGTCCACTGCATGTACATAACCCTTGTATCTTCCAATATACATTTGGGTTTTATACAAGCATTAAATCAGTTTTGATTTTCTCTTTGATTCCGTTTTGTATAAGCGCAATGTATATCGGCTTGTATATAAGAATATACAAGCGCAAAATATACATTGAATTAACTCTGCTTCATGAAATTTTAGGCTCTGGGCAATGTATCTCCACTTTGTATGTTTCAGAATGTATGTACATCGAAACATACATACAAGTTGAAACATACAAAGACTTAATTCAAATTTATAAATGCTTCGGGTCCGCCTGATGTGCAAAACACTTGTATCTCGCCAATATGCAAGCCGAAAACATACAAGGACCTAAGCTGTTTTAATAGACTTTTCAGGTCTAGCGCTTGTACATTACAAGCCTTGTATCTTTTAACTTGTATGTTTCACCTGTATGTAAAAACATACGAGCGCCAAATATACAACCATTTAACTCTTCTTCACTATGCTTTCGGATCCCCCCTATATGTATACATAGCATATTAGTAAATGCATATAAAAAAGAACATACAAACAACTTTGTATGTAAACTTGATATACAAGACCCATTTCACAACTTTGTATGTGAGAGCAACATACAAGAGACTTTGTATATGCATGACGCGACATACAAACTATTTTGTATGTGCAACATACAATGACCTAACATACAAAATCAAAGGCATATGCAACCTGATTGCAAAAGGCAAATGCGACTAATACAAAAACAAAACCCTTTGCATATACAAATGACCCTGTATATGCAAAGCGATATACAAACCTGAATGTACATTTTACCAAAATGATCATAACTCGCAAAATATGGTGAATTTTAAGATGGTTCAAAAAGCAACCCTCACTCATTTTTCACAAGGAATCCAACCATATCATGCCCTGGTACTGAAATGTAATTTTTTCTCTATTTCTATCAAAGTTTGTAATTTTCACTCTCCTTTTCCCTTTACCACCAAACAAAACAACACACACAAAAGCAAAAGCAACAGCCACAGCAGGGGTCCCCATTTTGCTAAGGAGTAAAATGGGGTGTGTTGTGAACATCACAACAATTGGGTGAAATAATGAGGAAAACCATAGAGCTTGAACAGGGGTGGGGGTTCATGAAGAAAGGAATCAAGAAGTTCATTAACATCCTGGAAGGGCTTCCTGAGTGTAAAGAAATGAAGACCAATGGACACATTACTTTCCTGCCAATTCTTTGTCTATTCATATTCCTCTTGTGATGTATAATGAAGCATTATATACGCTAGACTTGTCATTGTAAAACTTAATTCTTATAGCAATAATAATTCCTCTGCTCAGTGTGGATGTAGCCAAGTTTGGTGAACCACGATAAATCTGGTGTCTCATTTCTTTTTTCTTTCTAATTAAATTTGTGGCTTGTTCATTACTCTCTTTCTGTAATCGAGTTTTACTTTCAATCTTAACAATTGGTATCAGAGCCAGGCTCAGGGTAAGAACCCCAAGCACACAAGAGGTGTGTCTTAAGGGGGGGTGTTGGTGTTGGAAATAAACCACACCCGAACTAACGATGGACTGGTCCAAGAGGGGCCAGTAGCTCAGTGGTAGAGTACTCTAGCAGCGAATGGAAGGTTACACAGAATGAATCTAGATGATTCAAATTTGCAAGAGGAGGTTTCTCACTTAAGGAGGTCTACCCAGGAGAGGAGACGTCCTTCTAAATTTTTTGATTATGAGTTATTGTATTCAGAGGAGGCAGAGCCTGAACTTTTGATTTCTGATTAACCTGAACCAACTACCTATAAATAGGCTTGCAAGGCGGTTGACTCTTCAAAATGGCAAGAGGCAATGCAAGATGAAATGAGTTCATTGTATGCTAATAACACTTGGGATTTAGTGCCACTTCTGCCTAATCGAAGACCCTTGAAGAATCGCTGGGTATACAAGTTGAAAGAGGAAGATTGGGGCAACAAGCACTATCATGCTAGACTAGTTGTCAAAGGCTATGATCAATAGAACGGCATAGATTTTAATGAGATTTTCTCACCAATTGTGAGAATGACCACAATCTGGGCAGTTTTGGGTTTGGTTGCAGTTTGGGATCTTGAACTTGATCAGTTGGATGTCAAGATAGTGTTTTTACATGGTGACGTTGATGAAGAAATGTACATGGAGCAGCTGGAAGGATTTAAAAAATAGGGACTGGAACATCTTTATTATAGATTGAAGCGTAGCTTGTATGGGCTCAAGCAAGCCCTGCACCAATGGTATCTCAAGTTTGATCACTTTATGACTGAACAAAACTTCTTGAGATGTGAATCAGATCCTTATGTCTATTATAAGTGACTTCCTAATGGTGAGTTTGTCATTCTCTTGCTCTATGTTGATGACATGTTGGTAGTTGGCACAAGTATGAAGATTATTTCTGAATTGAAGTCACAATTAGCTAAGAAATTTGCTATGAAAGACTTAGGCTTACCCTGTCATGCCCACATTTCCCATGCGGTCACAACATGTATCACACATGTCATGTCCACATGTGTCATGTGGTCATGACATGAAATATAAAAAAAATTCCCACGCTTCCCTAGAAACCACCTCGCACGTGTAAGCGTGCTTGGTGGCGTACGCGTAAGGCGAAAACAATACAGTTGTCGGCGGGGTACTAAGTACATGTGTACACACCCAGATGCAAGAAGGCCATCAAGGGGTTCTTCACGGTGGTGTTAGCATCACTACAAGGTTTGAACTTTCAAAGCTCTTAAACCCTAAATTCTAGAAGATTCAGGCAGCATAACGCCTCACGGGCGTGAGTGGGATTTAATACACAAACACTACTCTTAATACGTGGTTCCCTGATAGGGTTAACAAACTTCCTAAAACTCCCTAATTATAATGAATTTACACTTGATCTCATTTATGGATCATTTTTCAACAAAGCTTGATCATCCATTCTCTTTCCCATTTTCTAAAATTTAATATTAATTTCTCCTCCTTTGGACTTACCATTTTCAACAAAGCTCATTCATTTGCCCTCTCTTTCGTTTCTCTGAAATTTAATTTTGATTGTATTTCTATCATGTTCACTTTACCCTTTCTCTAAAATTTAATTTTGATTGTATTTCTATCACGATCACTGCATCCCTTACATTATTCCTAATTTCTTGCTAGACCAGATCACTTTAACAAGGTTTACTAATTTCGCTTGACTCAGTCTCCTAGGTTTCCACTCAAGGTTTCATCTCATCGTATGAATTAATTTTGATAATTAACTTGTTCCTAATCCGAATTAAGGGTACGTCAAACTTACTTAGTTCTCTTAGCCCAGTTCGGAAATGCCACGCATTTTCTCCTCTTTGTTTTCCAAGGTTAGCTTTTCTTTCTCTTTCTTTTTTTTTTTCCTCAATTGGACGTTTTCTAAATCTACAGTTGAGTTTAAAATGGCCACACATGGATTGCCTGTGATGGCTTGTTTGCGTTTATATTCACAGTGTCTTCTATAAATGAAAGGATTAAATTTTTCTCTTCATTTTCCTAATATTTAATTTGTGATGATTGTAGGAACTTCCGAAATACTTTACCTTAAAAATATATATAAACATAATATTCTTTTTATTTTAAAAATATATTTTTCCTTATTGTTGTTAAAAATTCCCTAATATAAATTTCCTTCCTTCTTTAAAAAAATATGGCCTCTCTTTTAAGTTTATAACAAGTTATTAATATATATATATATCTTATAGTAATTAATTATAGTAGGTTTTTTTTTCTTTTTACAAAAACCCCCAAACTATATGTTCATTTCATATCTTATTTTGGGGCTCATGGAATAACCCTAACATATTTTGTTTTGCTTATGGAATTGAGCATGTTTTGGATGTAAGGGCGACGGCGGCCATGGAGGGGGATTCGGCCAGAGGGACCTGCAGATCGCAGAGGGGCCGCGAAGGTGGAGATGGCCATGGAGTTTGTGGGCACAGAGGAGCGGGCCGCGGCTGAGGAAGGTGTGGTGGGGATGTGGTGGTTCGCGAGGGTGTGGGGTGTGGTGGTTGTGGGGAGAGGCAAGGGGGGAGGAAAGGTTCTGTGGGCGGAGGGATAGCAGAGGGCATAGTGGAGGGGGATTCGGTGCGGCGTGCACAGAGGTCCACAGGGGCTCGTGGTGGGGATAGCCCATGGGGGCTTTGGGCATACTGGGGTGTGGGGTGTGGGTGGGGCTCTGCCCCTCCCCACACCCTTTACATTAATTCTGTGGTGGGGGTTCAAACCCCCACCATTATATGTATTTTTTCTTTCTTCATTTATGACTATGTTTTACCATAGAGAACTGCAAAAATATTATTTATTTCCCATTCGATTTCTGTATAAAACAATTTAAAATTTATTTATATAAAGTATATATATATATATAACCCAATTACCTAGCTCAAATGTAATCACAGTTTCATCAATTAATCATCTAACTAAAAAGGAACAATATAGAATAATATATATATATATATATATATATATATATACACTTAATGAATATTGTCAAGTAATTTGTTAAAATTGAATAATAAATTAGTTTGTATAATGAATTTTCTCACAAATTTTATTTTTCAATGCAACCCAAAATAAATATTATATATATCTAATATTATACAAGGATAACCAACTGTAATTATCTCTTAATTAAAGCTAAATTTCAAGTCACTAATTTCAATTGAAAGTAACAGCATATCATTTTAAAATGGAATAGAAATGATTGTATTTATTCACAACAAAATCAAATGTATTATTATAACAAATCTTCATTTCCTTTCAAATGACAAAACTACAACTCCACAAAATTTATTAGAATTAATATTTTCACAAATCATCTAAAGAGGTAAGTATTACAAACTTGTTTACAGCTACAACTAGTTTCACAACTTTTCAAGTAGGAGAAGAAGGAAATAGACAATTCTAATATCCTTTTAAAAACAAATTTTCTTTTCCTTTTCTCATTTCAAAATGGTAAAACTTAATGAACAATAAAATTACAACTATCAACACAATAAAGAGGATTTCCTCACAACTCCAAAAATACCAATTTATACAACAATAGGGAGATAATTTTCTTCTCTTGGAAATCAACAAGGAAGAAGCTATAAAAAGAACAAGCTCTCCTTAAGACTTAAGGAAAATAAAATATTTTCTGAGTTCCAATAATCTTCTCCAAGCTTCACAATAAGCTCCAAGAAAACCTGCATATCACACAAGGGAAGAAACACCACACAAGCTACTCTCCTCCCTACTGTAGACCTGCAAGAGGGTCACCCCCAAGCTAGGGAGATCATCCACACACCTAGGGTATTCCAAAAATTCACTTCACAACAAGGTAAAAAAAAATGACACACCAAAATACACATACACCCATGGATATTTACACAACACAAAACTCAACCACGGTGAGTTTAAAGAGGGGTAGGAGAGTGGACACACTCAACTCTAGAGTGTCACCCTTGAACTTAATTTCAACACAATTTTTCTCATGGGCTCAAGCCAAACTTGTTAACAAAAACAAATTCCAAGGAGTTCATATTTTGGCTCTCAAGCCATATAACACAATTTCTCAAAGTCAAACAAATGCCCTCAAGGCTTTCAACATCCCAAAACAAGGTATGCACCCGAGGAGGATCACTCCTCCCCTACCCCACACTTGATGAGCATTTCTCCCAAGTGGAAGAAGCTCTGTCAACATCCCAATAAATTTTCCCCACAATAACAAAATTTACAACCCAAGCAAAATAAACATTTTCACACATCCTTCATACAACAATTAGAATACAAAAGAAATGTCATAAAATCCAACCTTAAAAAGCCCTTTAATGGATGAAGTTGATGTAGAACTCCACTAAAATCTCCTCCAACCTAAGCCACAAAACTCCCTCTCACTTTCCTCTCCCAAAAGCAATTTTCAATAAACAAAAATCCTCCAAATTCAACAACCCCTCTCCCTATCCCAAGTGGGATTAAAATAACCCCAATTCCATGAGTTTAGAGGAAATGGAGAGGTGACACTTGTCACCTCCTCACTCTTCCCCAAACTAGTATTGTGTTCCAAGGGATGAGTGTTGGCTTATGTCACTCACCCATCCCTAAAGTCTTCCTTATCTCTTACCCCATGTCATCTTTCTTACGCATGGGGGAAATAAAAGGAGTTAAAGGAGGAAAAAGGGTGACACATGTCTCCCCTTCCTTCCTTCTTATGAATGACCACACAACTCCATGGGGACTCTCACCAATTGTGAGGGTGACTTGAATTCAAGTCCTCCATAATTGGTGGGTCTTAGAGTCATCTCTTACCTTGGGAATTGAAAAGGGACTTGCTTGAGTGTTGGTACTACCCATTCCATCCCTCCCATACCTCCAAATTCGTCACTTAACTTCAGTGTGAAGTTAAGGTGACCATACAGAGGTTACCCAAGGGTTACCCAATTCAAAAGGGAGCCTAGACCCATGGGGTATAACCCAGTGTCAACTTTAACCTAGTTAGGACACCCAGGGTCAAGTTAAGACACAAGAAAAGGGTCTCAAAAATTTGAATTTTAAAAAAATGAAATTCAAATACAATTCTTACAACACAAATCATAATTCAATTTTTCAAAAGTGTAGACCTAACCCATTCAACCTCATGAAAGACAATATTACAACATTAAATCAAACACAGAGTTGATCTCGGTTCCTAGTAGAACTAGATCCGCTTCACAAGGGATCACAACATAAGGTGCAGAATGATCTCTAGTATCTGTGGTTTTTTAGCCAAAACCTGCGCACTCAATTACAAGGTCAATTTCACATATAAATATCATAGCCGAAGCAACTTAAAACATGAATTCCTAAAACATAACATAGTTCTCATAAACATAATGAAATCACATAACAATTTCCTTTCTAACATCACCCAATTAGTTTTCCTATAATGTAAATATTATCAGACATCACCCAATTAGTTTTCCTATAACATAAACATCTATCTAACATCACCCAATTTGTTTTCTCTTAAAGAAAACATCTAACTAACATCACCCAATTAGTTTTCCTTTAACATAATAAGGTTTAGTAGTTTGAAAATCTGGGATCAACAGGCCCACAAATATAAAAGTATCAGCAACAGTAAGCTAAATAGTCACATGTACGGAAATAAAAAAGTGTAGGCCTCATATCCTCCCCCCTAGGACCGTACTTCCTCCTGGAAGTAATCAAAGAGGTGAGGATACAGCGTCTTCAGCCTTGCTGCATCCTCACATGTCACAATGACCTCATCATACATGTCCCACTGGACCCTAACCTGGTGCAGCTCTCGACCTCGAAGGCCCAATGTCCAATGAGCAATATGCAAATTGGCTCCAATGCCAGCTGTCTGTCTACCTCTACCTGAAGAGTACTCCAATCCAATACATGAGATAAGTTAGAGATATAACAACGTAAAACTAAAACATGAAAGACATCGTGGATACGCGATAGGCTAGGTGGGAAGGCTAGACGATAGGCTACAGGTCCTATCTGCTCCAAAATCTTGAAAGGTCCTGCAAACTGAGGTACAAGCTTAGAGCCCCTTCCATAATGGATTGGACTCTTGTGTGGTCGCACTCTCAAAAATACCCTGTCTCCCGTTGAGAAACTCTGATCAATTCTCTTAGCATCGGCATACTTCTTCTGTCTAGCATGTGCCTCCTGAAGTCTCTGTCTAATCAGTGCAATCTGCTGCTCCATATCCTGAACTAGCTCTGGACCAATGGCGACCTTGTCCTCTATTCAATCCCAACTCAATGGTGTCCTGTACGGTCTGCCGTATAAAGCCTGGAAAGGAGGCATATCCAACGAGCTGTGATGCCCATTATTGTAGGTGAACTCAACCAGATGCAGATACTCCTCCCATCTAGGCTGATGGTCCATAACATACATACGAAGTTTATCTTCTAACACCTGATTAACTTTCTCTGTCTGTCCCTCGGTCTCCAGATGGTAAGCTGAACTGAAGCTGAGTTGTGTGCCCAACGCCTGATGTAAGGCTCTCCAAAACACTGAAGTGAATATGGAGTCTTTGTCAAAAATGATGCGACGAGGTACTCCATAAAGTCTAACAATCTGATCTAAGAACACTCTCGCCATTGATGGTGCATTGTACGTCATGCGTACAGGTGAGAAATGTACCACCTTGGTCAACTGTCACCATGATGGCATCATGGCGACGTGATGACATAGGTAGATCAATGATAAAATCCATGGAAATGGTGTCCCATTTCCATTCAGGTATCTCGTGAGGGTACAACAGTCCTGTTGGATGCTGATGCTCGGCCTTGACCCTCTGACACTCAAGGCAACAAGAAACATATTCTACAATGTCGTGTCTCATCCCAACCCAATGATATAATTGTCGCAAATCAGCATGCATCTTCTTCACACCTGGATGTGCTGCATAAGGTGCAGTATGAGCCTCTGAAAGAATCACTGTACGTAGGTCACCTACACAGGGTTCATAGATGCACTGCCGATGTCTAAGAAAACCATCAGACTCAAGGGAATATCCTGTGAATTTTCCCTTAAGGGCCCTCTGATTCTAAATTTCTTGCTGCACTTCAAGAAACCACTCGTCCTCTGGTAGATGTTGTAAGATGCGATCTCTTAAATCCACCCTCAATGTCAAGGTTAGGACCTCATGGTGCCTCCGACTCAAACTGTCCGCAACCACGTTCTCCTTCCCTTTGATGTAGTGGACATCAAAGTCATACTCGCATAAGAACTCCATCCAACGCCGCTGGAGGGCGTTCAGATTTGGCTGTGTAAAAATGTACTGTAAGCTATGGTGATCCGAATGGAGCTCAAAATGTCGACCTAAGAGGAAATGTCTCCAGTGGATAAGAGCATGAATAACTCTTGTGAGCTCTAAATCGTGAGTAGGGTAGTTTAGCTCAGGTGTCTTAAGCTTACGCGATTTGTATGCAATCGCTCTACCACCCTGCATAAGCACGACTCCCAAACCCTCTAATGATGCATCTGTACAAACAACAAAATTCTCTATAGGATCTAGAACCGCTAAAATGGGAGCACTGGTAAGATGCTCCTTGAGGATCCCAAAGGCCCTCTCACATTGCTCAGTCCAAGTGAAACTTTTCCCTTTCCACTGAAGGGAAGTGATGGGATGTGCTATCTTGGAAAATCCCTCGACAAATCTATGATAATAACCAACTAATCACATAAAGCTCCTGACTTCAGTCACGCTGGTGGGTGTTGGCCAGTCCTGAATCGTTCTGATCTTTGATGGATCTACGGAGATGCCATCGCCTGATAAGATGTGCCCCAAATACTGTACCTCTGTCCTAAAGAAGGCACACTTCACCAGTTTGCCATAAAGCTACTACTCTCATAAGCACTGCAAAAATTAACGCAAATGATCCACATGTTCCTCCTCAGTTCGTGAATAAATCAAAATATTGTCAAGAAATATGATCACGAAGCAATCCAAGTAAGTATAGAACACCCCGTTCATGAGACTCATGAATACTGTAGGGGCATTCGTCAAACTGAAGGGTACCATGGTAAACTCATAATGGCCATATTTGGTTCGAAAAGCAGTCTTATGAATGTCTACCTCTGTGATGCGCAATTGGTGATACCTAGATTTTTGATCAATTTTTGAGAACATTTTGGCTCCCTGCATCTGATCAAAGAGGTCATCAATCCTAGGAAGAGGATAACGGTTCTTCACTGTCACCTTGTTAACTGCCTATAATCCATGCATAGTCGAAGAGACCCATCCTTCTTCTTCACGAAGATGACTGGTGCGCCTCAGCATGATACACTAGGTCAGATGTGCCCCTTCTCAAGTAACTCCTCTAACTATAGTTTAAGTTCTGTAAGCTCATGTGTAGTCATCCTATAGGGTGCACAAGACACGAGCTCTGCACCCAGCACTAAGTTGATATGGAAATTAATCTCTCTGCGTGGAGGCATACCTGGTAACTCCAGCAAAAATATGTTGGCAAAGTCTCTTAGGATAGGGTGATCATCTAAGGTAGCATCAGGCTCATTCTCTCATCTGTCACTGACCGTAATAGCAAACATCTAACAACCTTTCCACATATAGCACTTAAGCTGCTAAGCAGATAGCATACGAACAGCCGTGGGCTTCTGAATGCCCACTATCTCGACTGATGTGCCATGATCGTCTAAGCAACTAATCATCCTCTGGCTACAATCTAGTTTAGCTCTATGAGTTGCAAGCCAGTCCATACCCAGAACTACATCATAGGATCTTAATGGCATAACCCTAAGGTCACATACTGTAGTGAAGGAACCTAAGGAGATCTCGCAATCTCTAAGCACGGTATCTATTGACATCCTGGCCGCAGAGGCCAACTCAACCTCCCACCTAATGTTCTGCCTAGAAGCCACCAGCCTGCAATGTTCCACTAATGATGTAGATAGAAAAGAATCAGTAGCTCCAGAGTCAAAAAGAATAGAGATAGGGAAATCCCCAATCTTACTTGCTGTCTTAATGATTGAAGCCTGGAAATCAGCTTGGCGGTTGTCAACCACTGCAAACATGCGGTGGGATCTGCTCATGTCACCTACAGTCTACTCAGATCCTCCTGTACAGGGTTGTCCCCCTGCTGTAAATCCCTGTGGACACTCTCTAGCCAAATGCCCTGCCCAACCACATACATAGCACGGGCCCCTAGCCTGTAACTATACTGATTGAGTCCTGCCCGACTGCTGCTGTCCAATCCATCTAGTGGACCCCTGTGAACCTCTATTTGACTACTGAGACCTTGCAGGTCCCACAGAAGATCCTTGCTATCTCTGGTCTCTACGCTGGCCCTGCTACTGCCAACCATGATTCTGTCCTCCCTGACCCCTCTGCTGGGATCTAGATCTCTACTGATGCTGCTGCTGCTGTGGAGGCCTAGGAGGTAATGATGAAGAATTATATCCTCCTCTCTGTGGTGTGTTTTGAGGCCTACAAAAGTTCTGTTGTTGTTGGGGATTACGATCCTGATACTGCAGGCGTGAATTCTGCCCTCGTCCCTGAATTTCCTCTACAATAAGAGTCTTTTCAATAGCCTCGCTCATGGTCTAGGGAACTGCCATAGGTACTGGTCCTGCTATCCCGTGATTCAGGCCCCTGATGAATTTGTGTACCAAGAGTTTCTCGTCATGACGGTACTCCACATAACGAGAATGCTTGATGAACCAACTCTCATATTGAGCAACAGTGAGTCCTCTCTACTGTAAATCATGGAACTCATCAATCCTGCGCTGTCTGTAATGCTTTGACAAATATCGCGCATTAAAAAGCTCTATGAAGATATCCCAAGTGAGTGTATCTAAGGATAGTCGACGCTTGCACGCCTCAGTGCACCACTAGGTAGCTGCTACATCTCTTAGGAGATGTACTGCCACTCATGCTTTCGTGTTGCTCCCGTAAGGTTACAACATGAAACACCTATCTAGACTAATCAGCTAAGCCTCAGCCACAACTCCCTCTGTAGCTCCTGCGAAAGTAGGTGGGTTGAGCCTAAGCAGATCTCTAATGGGATCTCCTCTGTCTCTGAGCCCTATAACTGGCTCATCTAATCCATACTCATATGGTCCACGGTATACCTATTCTACCCTCATGGTCTCATCTCGTCTCGAGAGTCTCAGAGGACTCCTACTCCGTGCACGATAGGCTGACCCTACCTCATCAGTTGTGGTCTCAGGGATCTCTACGAAAGGCTCTGTGCTTGGCACCTCTCACGGATCGATGCAGGGCTCCAAATATGGGTCAGCACATGACTCAGCATGTGGCTTCTTACATGGCTCCTTTCGTGGATCAATGTGAGGCTCATCATGTGGCTCAGTAATAGCTGTCAGTAATCTCTCTAACATAGCCTGTAAGGTCTATAATATCTGTGGACCTATATCTAGCACTGGTTGTACCTGTGGTTCTAGTGGTGCTTATGGTACTGGTGGGTCTACTATAACTACGGGTGCCCATCCCTCTGCTGAGGTATCGCCGTGCACCTCGATGGACACTGTGTTGCATGATCGCGCTCGTCGAACATGTTGGGGAGGCATCCTACAAAATAAGGTAGACACTAATTAATCAAAGTTGTGGAATAATAATGTGCCCAAATATACCGAGTGTTTAAACTTGGGTTCTGATACCAAATGTCATGCCTGTTGGTGATTGTTTTGATGCAATCATAACAATAAGTTAAAATTCACATATAATGAACTGAAACTATACTTGAAAGATAAGAAGGAATCATTTAAGATTCAATTAATCCCAAGTCTACAGTGGTACAGTTGGTCAAGTTCAGTTGGTCAATGTGAAGCTGTAATGTTCAAGGGGCCTTACGTAGTTTAGGGTTGTTTGTGGTTTACTGGACTAAACTTATGCAAAAGGTCATAGATATCAACAAGTATTTTGTTCATTTGCATACAAGTGTTACTGAGCTGCAAATTTTAGATGGTTTTCTTGAATTATTGCAGCTTTCTCCTTTATATATTTATGAAAACTGTCTACCTTTAACTTTGTTATGCATGCTTCTTCAAATTTGAGACAACTTCCTTTAGATTTCTACGTTTTCAGCTAAATATTTCAGATGGGTTGGGAAAAGTTTAGAAAGATCTAATCTACACCTCATTTATTCTACCGAAGGATCTAATTGTTCTGTTATGCACTATGTAAATACTACAGTAATTTGATCAAATCCACAGTAAAAACCTTAAATGCAAGTTCTGAGCATTTTCACAAACATACATTTAAAATTACAAGCTCTCAAAGAAAAATATTTCAAAACACAAAGAAGAGCAGGAGAACACTCAGAAGATAGATGCAGAACTCCAGATTCTATTGTATTAGAAATAAATAGTCATACATGATTTACAATGTAGGAATGACTCTTAGTTTCATTGATCAAACTACAGAGAACTTACAAGCTTTACAGATACAGTAAGGAAGCCAGACATTCCACGCACACCTTACTGTAGACAACAGGCGACCTCCTCCAAACTAAACTATGCCCAGAAAGACTCTACAATTCTGGCAAAATACTAAAATCCCTGTGTAAAGTATTACAGTGTAGAGAGGCACAATATATAGACCTTTTGATTGTCCTCACTATAGCAAAAAAACCTAACTAAACCCCTGGTTCAAACCCCTGGTTATAGCAATAAATACAGGTGAACCAGTCCCTCAAAATATCTCTGAGCAGTGTCAAATCTGGGCGAAATATTGCCCGTTCTGAGAAGCTCTGGCAGCTCAGCAATAACTTATGTTTGTCTACTGCAGTAATGTTCTCAGCTGCTTCTTGGTCCTTCATTGGGTGGCCTTGACTTCTTCGCACTTCATCTTTACTTCTGGTTCCTGAGATCAGATTTTCTTCCTCCATGATGTCACTGTGATCAAGTTCCAGCTGCTTCCTCAACTGCAAGCCTGCAAGACAAGACAAGCAATAAGTATCAAATTTACCAAATGAATAGCAAGAAACTAAAATATCTGTTTAAATCAAGGTGACTGTGCAAAAAAATGGGTATCAGGTCTAAAAAACTCTCAAAACGCGTTCAAAATGTACAGAGACTGCTCAAAAATCATCGGGTCAACTATCGCTGACCGAAAAGATGCCACGGGTGCCAAAAAATTGCTTTAAAATTCCTATCGCCTTCCATTTCCCGCCCATCGGCATGAGAATCGCCGTCGGCGCGTCCAAAAAAACTTGGGCCGATCATCGTTATTTGGCCGATGGCCTTACTCGTTTTATTTCCTCCTGATGACTATTCGTTTTCTTCCCATCTTTCCATATCGGCATGAGAATCGCCTATCGACGAACTCCAAATTTTGCCTGCCGATCACTTTCGTTACACCGATGCCTCTATATCAGTGAGATCATGCCGAGGACTTGGTATCGGCTTACCTTTATACCCCCATCGGGGTGATAATGCCCATCGGCAAAGGTCCTAAACCTTACTTCGACTACTGCTGTCTGGCTGAAATGGTCCCAAAACCAAAGTCCTCCCTCAATGCTATTGGTGTGAGTGCACACTTCAGCATGAGATAAAGAACATACGCTAATCCACATTACTCGGCCAATGGGCGTTATCACGTTCCATTGGCATGACTCCCGTCCATCGGCGAGCCCAAAATTTTCTTCACCGATCGCGATGGTTATGCCGATACCTTATATCGGCGAGAGTGTTGCTGATGTCATTACCCTTCCTTTGCTTTTATTTGTTGTATATTTGATATACATGCCGGGGGGGGTGATACAACGATTTAATCGAATTCCAATTGCCTTTGAGTTCTACCATGCATATTCTGCTATGTATATCGCGACATACAAACGTGAAATATACAAACACTTAATCCAAATTAATAACCTTTTCGATTCCGGTGCTTGTATATTTCCATTGTATCTCGCACTTGTATGTGAACAGTGCATTGTATGTTAACAGTGCCATGCATATTCCGCTTGTATATTCCGCTTGTATATGAAAACATACAAGCACCGAATATACAACGAATTAACCTGTTTTGATAAGTCCGTCAGGTCCGCCAATGTATATGTGCATTGTATATTCCGCTTGTATGTGAAAACATACAAGCGCCGAATATACAACGATTTTTCATGTTTTAATAATCCTTTCGGGTCTGGCATTGTATATGTGCATTGTATCTCCCAAAATATACAAGCAAAAAGAAAATACAACTGGTCTTGTATATGAACCCGAATGCAAAAGTGACCAAGTATAAAAAAGACTTTGCACATACAAAGGACTTTGTTTATGCCAAGCAATAGACAAACCTGAATGTACATTTTACTAAAAAGATCATAACTTGCAAAATATGGCAAATTTTAAGATGGTTCAAAAAGCAACCCTAGCTCATTTTTCACAAGGAATCCAACCATATCATGCAATGGTACTAAAAATGCATTTTTTTATATTTTTTTAACAAAGTTTGTAAATTTGACTCTCTTTTCCCTTTACCACCAAGCAAAACAACACAAGTAGAAGCAAAAAGAGAAGCCACAGCAGGGGTCCTCATTTTGCTAAGGAGCAAAATGGGGCGTGTTGTGAACATCACAACAACTAGCCACCAAACAAAACAATTAAATTCAAAGTGTTCAAGAAAACTAGATGAAATGAATTCATAACTTCCAACTATCCCTCCTGCAAATTACTATTCAGCTTGAGACTTAAAGTATTCAATAAGGGTACATGAATTTTCATTTTCAGTTTAATTGTGTGCACGTGATTAATTATCCTCATCTTGAAGATCGGTTGAACAAACCAGTGACTGACATTAGCCTACGTAGGTGAGGATATTCTCTCATAGCCAACTGGATAAAGCCTTGCTACCAGTGAGCGTCCATAGCCCTGGCAAGGTTATCGTTACAATTCTCCTAACTAGAGCCCCACTGCCAGCGAGCGTCTATAGCCCTGGTAGAGTTACTTAGATGGCTTAATCTGGATTTTCAGTATAATCTGCTTTATTTTTTTTCTTTTATTTTTTATTTTTAATTTTGAAAGATTTCATAAGATATAGAAATTTGTAACTTCATGATGCAAGGAGTGGACACTTGTTGAAATTAAGTTGAGAATTGTAATTGGAAGAGGCACTTTGAAGGTGCCGTTGTGAGGGTCATATGAAGGGTGTGAGGTTCAACATGTGAGGGCATAATTAAGGTACATGAGTCACTAGTTGAAGCCTACAACATAGCCTTGAGTGGTCATTTGGAGGTGCAGGTTATGATGCTAAAGAACAATGTGAGCGTTGTGTGGAGGCACAGGTCATGGTGCCAAATACTAGGTCCCGACCAGCATAACGGTGCCAGAGGTTATCATGGATCACTGAAATGGAACGTCAAGCCCTCGGTGGAAGCTGTGAGACCTCTATGCTCAGCTCAGATGTCCATGCTAGTTTGTTGGGAGCCAACTTTTGTAAGCTAAGGAAATGATGAGGCCATGGGTCAGCTTTTGTGTAGACCCCAGTGCTAAACAATACAAACAATAAACAATGCCTCATAGATTTTTCTTTGGCATGAATGGGGGTGATTTGTACAGCGAGGAAAGTTAGCTCAAAGCTATTCCATAAAGCTTTGATACCATGTAGAAAACTAAGATAATGGAGTAGACAAACAAACACACGAGATTGCAATGAATTGACCCAATTGTATCACCAAATGAGGCTAGTATAAATAGGCAATTGTGGGTAGCTAAATCTCAATGAAAAGAGGATAGGACTCCTCTACATGGAGATGCCCACAAACATAGCGTGAGGTGTCGATGCAAGTTGACACCTCTCAAAAATGACCAACTATTTTGACATATTCAAAGTAACATGTTCTACAAATGCCTAAGTAAGATTAATACAAATGTGTATACGCCTAGGATTAAAGGTATACGCAACAAATTTTAACCTAAGAAGGACAACAATCCTTTTACATAAATAAAGGCTCCAACCTACCAGAGACTTCAATCTATAAATTAAACTAAGCATCAACCAAGCAATGAAGCTCCCACTTCACCTTCTGAGCACCAACCCAGAAAGAGGCTCCAACCTCTATTAACAAGCTCCTTGATCTATTGGAGGCTTCAACCCCCACACAAACTCAGCTCCAACCCAAGAAACTAAAACTGAATCAATCTTCAATTCAATCAACACACACTGTGTGAATACAAGATTATCATCAGTTCATGCCCTTCACACACTTCAAATTTGCATAATTGTTAAAATTTGATTGCTTTATGTTCATGTGTATTTCACAAATCCAGAAAATCACATATGTATTTGGATTCTTCACTTCAAATTCTCGTGTACACAAATACAGACACACAAAATGCACAACAATCATCTTTCATTTATATCAATATGTAGAAAATAGTCTTTAGGACAGCAATACTACATCAAATAAACATTCTCCAAGGTCAGAAATTATATTTTGAATTCTAATGTATATAGGGGAGGCCCATCTTGAAATTCCTCTTTAAATCTGGGCCTAATTCACACATACTTAGGTTGACCCAAAAAATAGGTTTGGACCAAAAACTGAAAAAAACACACATTACAACAATGGCCCCAATATTTAAATTTGTTATTTTCAATGCTGTTAACCTATTTCACCATGTCAGCCTCAAACTGTATATTTAAATCTTTGAGTTAAATATACTAAGTCTTCTCATCGTTGTCTTCACGAGATTTCTTCAGCACCATTATTGGCAAAATAGGTGAGCCATGACAACCTTCAAACAACCTCTGTCAGAAAAAATACCTTTCTGCGAACTTTAAACTCTTCTCCTTTTTCTATCAAAAAAATTCCACTCTCACAAACCTTGGACTCTCTTCTCCAAAAGATGACTTTCATGAACTTTCCTTCACGAGTCTTTGTCAGCTAGTGAATGAATCAACAAACTTCAAAACCTATGAACTAACCAATTATTTCTTCCTTAAGTTCATGAAATTAATATTTTACCGCCTTATCTTCATGCTTTCCTTTGTTGAAGAGTTAGCAAATCAGTTAACTAAGCAACTTACAAACCAATCAACTTTTCCTTTGTTAAGTTCTTAAACTTGAAAATTTGTCGCCTTATCTTCATGCTCTCCTTTTTCAACAAATCGACAAATTGGTGAACTTTGAAACTTAGAAACCAAACCTTTTCTGAAACTTTATCTTTGCTTCTTCATGCTTTGATCATCCAACTTTCCTATCAGTGAACCTATTGCCGAAGAATCTTGAGTTCGTAAACCAAGCATTTTACCAGTCGAAAGCATAAATCATTCATGCCTTAGAGTTTTCTTGTCAACTTTTCATCGGCCAAATAGATGTCAGGTAACCAAGTTGTTGGCAAACCTGCGAGTTTGCAAACCAAACAATTTTCCAACTAAAGGTAGAAAGCATTCCTTAGAAATTTTTATTTTCCTCTTACAACCATTTTCCCTTCGAAAACAACTTCTCTTTGACATCAATGACAACACTTGCAACATGATAGAATAGAATATGGTGTGGTTTTTAATAGCCACTAGAGTTGGCTTCGGTACCAACTCCATCATAAATCTTTGCCTTCTTGCAATAAAATTCCCTATTACTTCCTTGCCGAGAAGCGAGTCAAACTAAAACCAACTTAAAATAATTATTACTTCTTTCAAATCGAGTGTGGAGAGAAGGAAGACACATTCAATGCAATGTTTCACCATGTGATTAGGGAGCTATGAAAAATGTAGGCAATGTCCATGTTAATCTCCACAATTGCCAACACATCAGCCTCCTTATTGACCTCTCAATAGGCATGGCCGATAGAGCATGCAAGGAAACTTTTAAGTAAAGGTCAACAAAGATTAAGAATTTTATTTATCTTGTAATTCTGTGAAAAATGTTGTTAGAAATGAAGGTAAACAACTATTAATGAAAAAATGATTATGACTATAACTATGCAGAATGAAAATGGAGATAGTATGAAATCACCACAAATAAATAATGAAACATCAGATCAAGCACATAACACAATATTTATGTGGAGAAAACCTTTTTGGGAAAAAAATCGACACAAGAAGAGATATAACAATCTGTATTAACTTCAATAAAGTTTACAATACAACACTAGCAATCTCCTCTTCTCTCTTCAATCCAACATCACCTATTTTTCAGTCTCAACTCTCTACAACAACACAACTGTAACACAATATCCTCATAAAGGGGTTGTCTTCTAGGATAAGAAAAACATAACATAACCTCTGTGACCTAATGTTGAACAGTCCACTACCAGATCTGAGACCTAATGATGAACAATCTAGATGTACTTAAGATATCTATGCTAGTAAATAATACTTTTAAAATAATTATATGATTAAATATGCATAAATTAATCTTTTGAAAATTTAGAAAAATAAAGTACATATTACTTATTTGAAGATTCTATAGGCAATAGTACATATTATTTATTTAAAGATTATATAGGGAATAAATAAAATAGTAAGTAGAATTTTATAACATAGTGAACATATATTTAAAAAAATTGAAGTAAAATAAAATAATTTGGAAGTAAATTAAAATTTATAAATTAAAATAGTTGAAATAAAATAAATCTAAAATAAATTAAAATTTATGTGTATGTAGTAAATATAATAATTCTAAAGTAAAATAAAATAACTCAAAATAATTCAATATTGATATCTCACAATTTTTTTTTATAGATAGATGTATTTAAGATATTTAAATATTAATATTTTGATGTTTAAATGACTGTAAGTTAAGAGTTTTTGTTAACACATGGGGACCATTACATTTCACCTACTACTATTGTAGAATGCCTCTCGACTAAATTAATGCCTAGAATTAATTAATTAGGGTGCCCAAATCTAAGCATTTACAATCACTAAAAGCACAACATATTGCAAAAATCACTAGCATGCATCAACAAAAATAACTAGAGACAACCATTGTTGTAATCTATAACAACCACAAACAATGACTATTATGTAAATTGTTTTTATTGTTTCAAACTCAAAATACATTTTTCATCAAATTTGATCTTAAAAATTAAATCAAAAAATCTTTCACAGCTAATTCATTCATAAAATATTTATTACTTATCTTCCATAAATTATTTATTTACCCTAAAATGTTGTAAAAGTCATTTTATTTTCTTTATTTATTACTTATGTATTATGATTACGTTATTTATTATTTATTTACCCTAATTATTTATTTACCCTAACTAACGCGGCGCCGGATCTTCCATAAATTTTTTATTTACCCTAACTAAATTTTAGAGGGGAGGAGAACAGCTTAAATTGCAGTTAAAGGTACCGAAGGTTTGTCTCCTCATTCATTTCGACCATTTTCCATCGTGACGGAATTCAAACCCTGGACCTCCTCAAATACGCTTGGCTATCGCAGGTTTTGGGAGGGCCGAAAATAGCTGGTTTTTCGTTAAATAGATATGGAATAGGATTTGAATTTGTTGTGACAATTGATTTGTTTTGCTAGTGTTTTCGTTAACTGAATAAATCTAGTTTTTCTGGCTTGTGTTTTTGTCAACTGTGTAATTCTAGCGGTGGTTTGCTATTTGGGTTTCTCTATAGTTTTAATGATGCTTTTGTCTTTCTCATTCAGGTTGTGTATGATATTGGGAGCAATAATGAGGAAAACCATAGAGCTTGAACAGGGGTGGGGGTTCATTAAGAAAGGAATCAAGAAGTTCATTAACATCCTGGAAGGGCTTCCTGAGCAGCAATTCAATTCCGAAGATTATGCAGAGCTTTATACGTATCCATTACGATTTGTTTTTGATAGTTTGTGGGTCACTAATGACCGTGGAAACATTATGTCTACAATACATAGCTATTGCTATACTTAACTGGATATACAGAACTGTTTATAACATGTGTACACAGGAGTCTCCACACAATTATTCGCAGCAACTCTATAACAGATACAGGGAATCTTTTGAAGGGTATATCGCTACGATGGTCAGTTATTTTCTAGAGCTCTGATGTTTTGTTTTTTACTAGCCTGTGATCTATGTTCCATCACTTTTTAAGGTAGTAATTGTGCTAGTTTTGTGGGTTTGTGTAGTTATACCTGTAGGGAAAATGATCATCTATTAGACCGGATTATAACAGTGATTTAATATAAATTGTGATTAGTCTGCTTTGTGGGCGCACTTTGAATATGATTAGTTTGAGATGCGGGCCTTGAACATCCTTAGTAAATTTCTTTTGATTAATCTCCTTTTATGTCCAAAATATCAATTATTTCACAACATGAAACGAATATTAATGGCTGCTAATATTCTAAAAAGTCTTCTTTGTTAACTCCAACTAAAACCATTTATTCCACGTATAGCTAAAGAAGTGGGAAAATGTACCTCGTAGTTTTGTTTTCTTTCGAGTTACAATATTTATTCTTACACTTCAGAGTTTAATGTCTGCTTTGGAGATGCCTACTAAAGCTATTCATCTCCTCAAATGGATGAAGAAGTGCGGGGAGTACGCGTTTTAAATTTTATTCTAACATTTTTGCGGTTGATTTTCCCAAAGTTTTTGCTCACCTCATTCCAGTTGATGCAATACATTAATCTTAACAAACATATTTTCACAGACACTGGATGCTTTAACTTTAGGAGTTGAGAAGTCTTGGAAGGTGCACCTCTTACAATTAAATTTCTAGCATGCATCATATGTTACAGCTATCAAATCTCCTATGCAGATTAAAATATTTTCTAAATACTACTTATATCTGAATTGTGTGAGATCTTGGGCAGCACGTTATTACAGATCTTGTCTAGCTGAAATGCAGGTGCACACACTTGATGTAACTGTTGGCATAAAGAAAATGGCCAAGAACTTCCAAAATGCTGTATTTTTGTGAAGGTGTAGCAAAAGTCCACATGTTGGAAGGTTTTATTGTTTGTTTGACATTGAAGGTAATATAGACAGCACTTACACTATACTGCTAGGATTATTAACGGCAAGAATAAATACTGAACTGAATATTAAAAGAAATTTATTTATTGTTCAACAGATGAGCAATCACCATAAGCATAAACAAAGCTCACTATATTAATAATTCTCAAAATATGAATTTGATGTTCATTACACATTCATAGTTAAAACAGCGAACAAAATACTGTATGTATGAAGTTAATGTATAAATAGGCCCAAACTATATGACATAACAGCAATAATCAACAATGAATAATAGAACAAGAACATAACAGAAATAAACAGAGAAGAACAAGGCAAAAACAGAGTTAGATAACTCAAAAAATTATATTTATCTAGATTGCATTACATTCCATCCAAATGCTATGTCCAGCAGTTCTCTACAATCACATATATATAGTTATAGAGTCTTTGAAGCCTGGAAGCTTCTAACTTTCTAGATAACTCTAAAAACCCTGCAATATTATTTTCTAGAACAACTGGTAGCTTCTTCCTTTCTAGATAATTCGGAAACCTGGAATGTTCTTTTCTAGAACAACTTTATGGAAAACTCTAGATATATTTTATCTTTTCCTAGACAATCTTAATTATCCTTAACACCCCTCCTTAAGATTGGCTAGAATAATACAAAGATAATACAAAGGAGAGGGGAACATTATACTACTATCCCCCCTTAATGTTCGCCTTCTATCATACCAAGAATTTCTCTTAATTTTAGGAATCTGGCTTCAGCCATACTCTTAATGAATATATCAGGTATTTGTTCTTCACTTGGACAAAACTAAAGATTGACAACGGATGCTTGAACAAGATCCTAAATGTAGTGAACATCAATCTCAATATGCTTTGTTTTATCATGGAAAATTGGATTGTTGGCAACCTGTATGGTACTTTGACTGTCACAATACATAGTGTTAACAGAACTTTGTAGAAAACTAAGCTCAAATAGAAGATGCCGAATCAAAATTGCTTCCTTGCCTACTTCTTTTGTTGCTCTATATTCTACTTCACATGAAGATAATGATGTAGTTGTTTGTTTTTTGCTACTCCATGTAATAGGGGCTGATCCAAGATGGAAAACATAACCACCAATAAATTTCCTATCATCTATATCATCACCCCAATTTGAGTCAGTAAATCCAACCAAAGAAATTGAAGACTTATAGCCATAGTACATACCAAAGTGTATGGTTCCACAGATGTATCGTAAAATACTCT
This sequence comes from Cunninghamia lanceolata, assembly GCA_027924645.1. Classification (NCBI taxonomy): domain Eukaryota; kingdom Viridiplantae; phylum Streptophyta; class Pinopsida; order Cupressales; family Cupressaceae; genus Cunninghamia; species Cunninghamia lanceolata. Next base: position 12,859,033 of record BSBN01000112.1, on the reverse strand, counting down.
TAGCAACCAACCAATGACTTTCTTTAGGTGCTTGCATAAATCTAGGTACTAGATTGACTGCAAAACAAATATCTAGTCTAGTATGAGTTAGATAAACCAAGCTACCAACAAGCTATCTATATAAAGTGGCATCTACACTCTTGTAAGTACTTTCTTTAGTAAGCTTGACTCTAGATTGAAATGGGGTAGATGTTGGCTTGCATTCAAGATGTTAAATTTTTCTAAAAGGTCCAAAGCATATTTTGATTGTGTGATGAACAATCCATCATATAATCTACAAACTTGTAATCCAAGAAAATAGTTTAGTTCACCCAAATCACTCATATGAATGCCCTTTTAAGATCTAATTTTAAATCATTGATTAGCTCAATATTCAGTCCAACAATGAGTAAATCATCTACATAAATTGTAACGAGAAGAATATCATCTTGAACTTTCTTCACATAAAGATTTGGATCTGACTTACATCTTTTAAATCTATGAAGCTGAAAATACCTGTCAATCTTCTCATTCCATTCTTGTGGCACTTGTTTAAGACTATTACATGACCTCTTTAATCTACAAACAAGATGTAATGTCCCCATTTTCAGATTCTCTTGCAGATCAATCAGAGCGGGCTTTCTAGGTTGGTGACAGCATAATCAGAAGAATATTTCGATGTCACCAGGGTGTTCGGGTGATCCAGTGGAGATGTTTGACACTTTCCGGAGGGATTTCAGATAACTTGCCCGTACTTACTATTTATAGTAAGTGCTTGCATGTCGTTAATCTTTCTGGGTTTTTCTGGGTTTGTTCTCTTTGGTCCCTGGTGGTCACTGCTATTTTTAGTAAGTGACAGTTTGGCACTGTTTGGGTGACTTGGTAGTCAGCTGTCGACTCTCATAGACATTGCACTGAGCTCGGAGTTATCAAATGGTTTGTGGATCCAGTTGGCACCCTCTGATTTGGCTCAGTTTGCTTATGGCCGTTACTATTTTTAGTAAGTTTGGGATTGGCACTAGAACGAAATTTTGAGAGTGGGGTTGGATTCGTTTTGTCAAGACCTTTCCAACAAGCTATAGATCACTAGTTTCTAACATCATCTTGGCCTCCATTTTAAAGTCCGTAAATTAAACATTATTATTTAGTCTTGGACCTTGGTGCCTAGGCTCAACAACTTAATGTTGTTTTAAAAGAGGGGACTTTATGGGTGATGTTGAGGAAAGAATTAAAGAGAATTATAATATTTTAAAATATATTTTCCCTCTCATGTTTTATCCCATATGCAAGAGGATTTTAGACATTCCCAATTGAAAAAGTATAAAAGAAGGGAAAGAGCTCTCATTTGGATATGCTTGGATATTAATTTTTCTCTTTTGTTGAGATATTCCCATGAGGGTTTTGGAGCTTGGCTCCCTAGTTTGGTATTGTCTTGCTGAGATGAAAACCTTTGCAAGATAGGATTTGATCTTTGGCTTTGTGGACGAAACCCACTTGGTCAATTTCTTGGAGGCTTCATCCAGAGGTCTCATTTGTGCATTCATGGAAAGTATTTTTGGTGGAGTTTGAGCTGATATAAAGAATCTTGGAGTTTTGAAGTGTAGGTTAGAAGACTAATTTATTGAGCAGGTTTGAAGTGTTTTGGAGCATTTTGTGATTAGTATTACTTATCACTGCTAGGCTGTACCATCCTAGTATTGGTTGTACCTGTTGCAGCAGTCATTTGGGGCTGATTTGTGGTCATTTCTCACTGATTTTAGAGTGACTAAAGTAGTATTATTCCTGTAGACTGAACAGTAACAATAAGCCAACATTTCTGATTAATTTTGGTTGAGTTTGGGGCTACAACTCCTTTCAGCAAGGCCGTACCATATGGTACCAGTCGTGGGCTGCATTTGGGACTTATTTACTCATCAAAATGGATGCCTAGGATTATGTTTTGAGCTACCACTCTTCGTGTAAGAAGATTGTTGCATTTTTAGAAGTTGTGAGCATATTTCTATGTCATGTATGGTTGGCCCTCCATCAGCATATGTATGAAGTTGCAAATGAACATATGGGTATGTACTTATAATTCATAGTTTGCTATAATACAATCTGGGTCTTCATTAGTTTGCTCATATCTAGTTTAGATTTTCTGGGTTTATGTTATATGCTCTTTATTCCATATATTCCATGCAAATATCAAACATGCAATATATCCAATGAAACCCTAAACTCAGAACAATCAGAAAAATAAAATTTTGGCATCAAAATATATACACAACAAGGGTGTATACTACAATGGTATCAGAGCTAAAAATCTTGCCATCCTGTGTGGTTGGGTTCAGACATGCAAATAAGAATATGAGATGCAGATGAAAATATGAAACTTGCAGCTTAGCTTTGTATGTGAGTGATCAGCACTTGCATGAGTGTTCAAGTTGGGCAGTTGATAGGTTTTGAACAGGGAATGTGAGATCATGGCATCTCTCGTGAAGGGTGGTCTTTATGAAAGACTTTTTGATGTAGGTTTGAAGCTTAAATCATTGCACTGGTCAGATAAAATCTTCTCAGCACTATGGACGAAGCTGAGGATTGTTTATCGAAAGTCCCTCAGTCTTCTTCTCATATAATACAGTTGGCTTATGTCCGTTTAAAGACTTTGTTGTGTGAACTGGAACTGCTGAAACATCCATATAAGGATGTAAGGTTGGCAGTTATCACATGCATCAATGAAGTAATAAGAATTTCAGCTCCTGAAACACCCTATAAAGATGACTTAACGAAGGAGATTTTATAGCTGATTATTGAAAGTTTTCATGGTTTAGGTGATACTAGAAGCTTATCTTTCAAAAAGATTGCTAATATGTTAGTAATGATGGCTCAGAACGGGTCATGGATCTTTTTGATTGATCTCAAGTGTAATGATTTACTTCTTGAAATGTTCCATTGTTTCTTTGACAAAATCAGAAAATATCATGCGGATGATGTTAAAACAGCAATGCTAACTATCTTGTCTATGATTTTAGATGAAGATGTTGATATCTCCAAGTTGTTATTATCTAACTTGCTAAGTATTTAGAGAAAAGAACAACATGCTTCACCTGTAGCACATTGGTTGAGCAGAAAATTGAGAAAATTAGAGATCTCTTGACAAAAGAAGAATGTATTGCTTGTGGTTTACAGGATACAAGAATGAGCAAGAACCAAATGAGAAGACAAGGCCTATGCTTCTCTTGCAAAAAAATTCGGGAGCCTAACCACCAATGCACAGATAAAAGGGACTCACAAATTGATGTTGGTTTGGCAAATGAAGTTACTTTCAGCACTCAAGAGGTTGTTATCAGCCTTGAAAAAATTGTAGAAGATACTTCTAACATTGGCACACAAAATATGAGTGTCAAACATGAAGAAAACCAGGAGGATACCAGCCATAACAGTTCTAATTTTTGTGATAGCAGTTTGATCTCTTTGCATCAGCATGAGGATACTGCTATTACACATGATGATGATGGTTGTGTGGAGTCACCCAATGCAGACACTCCCATTTTGGGTGATATTGATGCAATAGGTGTTGTGGATTCATGCCACAACGAGTTTGATTTGGTATATCAGACCTTGGAAGATGGGAGTAGAACTGAGGAGTTGCCTTACAGAGATGATTCCGAGGATTGTTTGACGGATATGCATGCATCTACTTTGATAGAGGAGGTGAGCATTGATATTGGCGATTCAGCAGCCTCTAGCATGTCAGTTGAGCCATCCCAGGAGATTCATAACAGCAGTACACTTGTCGATGGTGTGTGTGAAATTGATAGCACACATGAGGATGCTTACCAATCAGTGAGTGATGATGATTCAACCTCTTTCCATAGTGTAGAATACAAATCAGAAAATTTGTATGGAGACAAATTGTCAGAGGGGTCTACTCATTTGGCAGGGCAATTGAAGGTGAGTGAAGGCATGGTTGCTTCAGCCTTAGAACACTTTGATGTTGCACGGCAGTTGATGACACACTGTTGTTGGACTCTAGGTATATATGAGCACCTTGATAGTGGACTTTCCCTTGCTGAGTTTCAAGCACTTAGAGATGCAGTTGGGATCATGAAGAATAATTACCTATAGTTGTTATCTGATAGAGATCATCTTCTCAGGATTGACGGTATTTATCATGATGCTCTAAGGGGAAAGGAAGAGGAGATTGATGAGCTCACATATGAGCTCGAGGTCACCACAGACTCTTTGAAGAGTACTCAATCAGCCCTTCAAGAGTCAAAGCTACTGATAGATGAGCTTACCATGGAGTTGAGCTTGGCACAGTCTTTACCATCTATAGATACAGTTCAGGTTTCTATGGCAACAGTGGGTGAGGAGCATATATCCACGGATTATGGTTGTGAGAAGATTGAGGATGTGGTTACATTCATTGTAGATACAGGTGCAGTTGATATAGATGGGATAGATGCTTTAGTTGAGAGTATCAGGGAACCAGATGTTGCATCAGGGGTCTTTGAGGGTAGTCCCATTTCAGGTGATGCAGAGCAGATGATTGATAGCTCTTGTGAAGAGTTGATGGATTTCCCCGAGAGTTGTGTGACCAATCACCACACTACATCTTTTTCACGGGAGACATGCAGGGCATCTTTCAGTGGGGAGATCGATTCTCATGTGGATTTGTTTCCCTCTCTTGGAAGCAAATCAGAGATGGCATCCTATGCAGTTGATAGTGATCAACGGCTTACTAGACCACAGGGTTGGAGAGACCAGCTGAAGCTTATAGGTGAGAAGGTTGATTCAACCTTATCCTGTTTAGATTGCACTCATAAAAATGTTGAGAACCTTCTTTGGACAGCAGAGTTAGAGGAGAGATGGTATGGGGTCTCGACTGGTACTCACATTCATGATTTGCAATTCATCAAGAGTGCTTTGGAGAAGGTAGAATCAGAATATCTCCAATTATTTCATGATAGGGAGTATGCTATTGGGTACGCAGAGAGGATTGCTAGAGTATCCACCCAATTAGCTATTCAGGATCAGAGACATGAGCCATCTTCTGATTCGTGTGATGTGAGTGATGAGGAGTGTGCTCCTCGTGACTATGATAGTCAACCATTGACATAGGCTAGTGCTTTTTATCGTGACTACATAGTGAGGAGTGCTCATCATTTCTCTTTTAGCGCATGCACAGATGATTTGATGATGCGTAAGTATGGATTGGCTCGGGATTTATACCATCCATTGTGGGATGAAGGGTTTCCATCTACAAGAGATGGAACTAGAGGTTTCAGGTGGCTGACTCAGATACATTCAAAGGATCACTTGCAGGGTCAGAGATCGGAGTTCCATCATGGTGATATGCATCAGACAAAGTTTGCAACTTCTTGGTCTCCTAAATTTCCATTGGAGACATGGCTTTTGAGAGGTTGCAGTGTCAGTAATCATGATGGCATGTTTAGTCTTTACAGCGGTGATGGAGGAGAGTTTATTCATTCCCTCGTTCTGAGAGGAGCAGTTTCATATCTTCTAGCACCAATGTTGTGTAGTCAGTACATCCATAGGAGTTTTGCAGAGGACAGAGGGGAATGTTGTGGTTCAGACACTTCAAGGGTTAATTTCCTCTTCATGATTGATGGATGTGAGGTTCTAATGTGTTGGGATCTAGGTGGTGATAGGTTTGGCATGATAGTTCAGTTGGATTCCGAGGTGTTGCTTCACCACTCTTTGCATGGTGAAGGTTTTATCAGAGTAGTGCAGCGTCGACATGGTGGTTCTATGCTGAGAATAACTTGGGACCCTGGGATCATTTTTGGTTTTAATTGGGTTCAGTCTGTTGCTTGGAGATTGTATTGGCATTGCTTAAGGACAAGCAATCTTTGGGAAGGGCAGACTATAATGTCCCCATTTTTAGATTCTCTTGTAGATCAGTCAGAGCGGGCTTTCTGGGTTGGTGACAGCATAATTAGAGGAATATTTTGATGTCACCAGGGTGTTCAGGTGATCCAGTGGAGATGTTTGACACTTTCCAGAGGGATTTCAGACAACTTGTCCATACTTACTATTTATAGTAAGTGCTTGCATGTCGTTAATCTTTCTAGGTTTTTCTGGGTTTGTTCTCTTTGGTCCCTGGTGGTCACTACTATTTTTAGTAAGTGGTGGTTTGGCGCTGTTTGGGTGACTTGGCAGTCAGCTATCGGCTCTCATAGACATTGCACTGAGCTTAGAGTTATCAAATGGTTTGTGGATCCAGTTGGCACCCTCTGAGTTGGCTCAGTTTGCTTATGGTCGTTACTATTTTTAGTAAGTTCAGGATTGGCACTAGAACGAAATTTTAAGAGTGGGGTTGGATTCATTTTGTCAAGACCTTTCCAACAAGCTATAGATCACTGGTTTCTGACATCATCTTGGCCTCCATTTTAAAGTCCATAAATTAAACATTATTATTTAGTCTTGGACCTTGGTGCCTAGGCTCAACAACTTAATGTTGTTTTAAAAGAGGGGACTTTCTGGGTGATGTTGAAGAAAGAATTAAAGAGAATTATAATATTTTAAAATGTATTTTCCCTCTCATGTTTTATCCCATAAGCAAGAGGATTTTAGACATTCCCAATTGAAAAAATATAAAAGAAGGGAAAGAGCTCTCATTTGGATATGCTTGGATATTAATTTTTCTCTCTTGTTGAGATATTCTCGTGAGAGTTTTGGAGGTTGGCTCCTTGGTTTGGTATTGTCTTGCTGAGACAAAAACCTCTGCAAGCTAGGATTTGATCTTTGGCTTTGTGGACGAAACCCCACTTGGTCAATTTCTTGGAGGCTTCATCCAGAGGTCTCATTTGTGCATTCATGGAAGGTATTTTTGGTGGAGTTTGAGCTGATATAAAGAATCTTGGAGTTTTGAAGTGCAAGTTAGAAGACTGATTTATTGAGCAGGTTTGAAGTGTTTTGGAGCATTTTGTAATTGGTATTACTTATCACTGCTGGGCTATACCATCCTAGTACTAGCTGTACCTGTTGCAGCAGTCATTTGGGGCTGATTTGTGGTCATTTCTCACTGATTTTGGAGTGACTGAAGTAGTATTATTCCTGCAGACCGAACAGCAGCAATAAGGTAGTGTTTCTTATTAATTTTGGTTGAGTTTGGGGATGCCACTCCTTTCAGCAAGGCCGTACCATATGGTACCAGTCGTGGGCTGCATTTGGGACTTATTTACTCATCAAAATGGATGCCTAGGATTATGTTTTGAGCTGCCACTCTTCGTGTAAGAAGATTGTTGCATTTTTAGAAGTTGTGAGCATATTTCTATGTCATGTATGGCTGGCCCTCCATCAGCATATGTATGAAGTTACAAACAAACATATGGGTATGTACTTATAATTCATAGTTTGCTATAATACAATCTGGGTCTTCATCAGTTTGCTCATATCTAGTTTAGATTTTCTGGGTTTATGTTATATGCTCTTTATTCCATGTATTCCATGCAAATATCAAACATGCAATATATCCAATGAAACCCTAAACTCAGAACAATCAGAAAAACAAAAATTTGGCATCAAAATATATACACAATAGGGGTGTATACTACACAAGATTAGGATGTTGCTGATCTACAAAACCAAGTGGTTAATCAATATATATTTCTTCATATAAATCTCTATTTAAGAAAGCATTTTTAACATCCATTTGATGGATATGCCAGCCAAGACTTGCAGCCAAAGAAAGAATAATTCTCACTGTATTCATTTTAATGATAGGAGAAAATGTTTCTTCATAATCAACACCCTCTTTTTCATTGAACCCCTTAGCAACCAATTTAGTCTTGAATTTTTCTATAGTACCATCTGATTTAAATTTTGTTTTGTAAACCCATTTGCAACTAATAACATTCTTACCTTTGGTGCGAGGCACAAGTTCCCAAGTTTTATTCTCTAACGATGCATCATATTCCTCTTTCATGGCTTGCTCCTATTGTTTCTTCCCTCTAGGTTGCTCATATCAGATTGGGTCATTTACTTGTAATACTTTGGTCATGAGAGCACTACCATTCCTTCCTTGGATTTTTAAGCCTTGCCTATATATTTCTTCAACACTCCTTGTCTTTTGTCTAGCTGAAAAGTCATCTTCTTCATCATCACTACCTATAGAAAATGGCTTATTACAAGCATTAATTGTTTCATTTTCAATACTATTAGTAGGGCACACCTCATCCTCATCAATGTAGTCTCCATTTCTTTCTAAAATGTCAGAAAAATGAGAAGCATGTGTTGTAGAGTGAGATGAAGTGGTTGTAAGTTGCGAATGCTCATCAAACTTTAGGTCTCTACTAACAAACACCTTTTTTGTTATCAAATCATATAACCTATAAGCCTTTGATTCTTTGCTATAACTCATAACCAAACACTTATGACTCTTTGGTTCTAACTTTTCCCTCTTTTCATCAGGAATGTGTGCCCAAGCAATACACCCAAATACTTTAAAATACCCAATATGGGTCTTTCTACCACTCCATACTTCTTCAAGGGTGATATTTGTGAGGGATTTAGAAGGAATTCTATTCACAATATATCTAGCACACAAAATAGCCAAACCCCTAAATTTATTATGCAAACTTTTAAAATGCAACGTACAATGAGCCATTTCTAAAAGAGTTCTATACATTCATTCAGCCACCCCATTTTGTTGAGGACTATAAGGAACTATTCTTTGCACCTTAATACCATAATTTTTAAAAAATGACTCAAATGCATAATTGCAATATTCACCCCCATTATCCATCCTTAAGCATTTAATTCTTTTTCTACTTTGATTTTCAACTAATGCCTTAAAATTTTGAAAAACTTCAAATACTTCATTTTTCCTTTCAAGAAAATAAACCCATACTCTCCTACTATAATCATCAATAAAAGTGAGAAGGTACCTGCCTCCTAAAAGTGAAGGATAGTCTGGCTCACATAAATCAATATGAATGAGTTGCAGTGGATGATTAGCTCTCGATGATGTTTCCCTAACATACATCTTTGATAAACACCTTCAGAAGCTAAAATTTTTGTTAATCCTCTAACCATTCTAACCATGTCTTGTAATTTTCTATAATTTATATGTCCAAGTCTAGCATGCCAAAGTTTTTACATATAATCAGTCTGAGCAATAAAAGCATGAGAGATTGTGTATTCATCATCAACAAACCCCACAAATTTAAATAGACTTTCTTCATGATCAACTTTACCAATAGCAATTATATTGTTTGGGTCTTTTCTATCTCTAACAATAACTTGATCAGCAGTGACAACAAAATCATATCTAGCTTGAGAAATTTTATATACTAAAATAAGATTCACCTCTTATCCTTCAACCAGTAAAACATTTTTCAAAGACCCATTTGTTACATTAACAGTCCCTATTCCTAAAACTGGAAGTTTCATTTTATTGCCAATAGTAATTTCCTGATCTGAATTCTTCCCTTCATAAAAATCAACAAACAAAGATCTATCTGCAGTCATGTGAGATGATGCACTTAAATCTAAAATCCATTCTTTATTAGAATCTTAAGCAATGTAACCCCCCTTAACACTAGATTTACTTTCAGGTCTAGCAATTACCTCCTCATTTGATTTCTCTTTCTTTTTTTCAGAGATGGCTATGAAGCTATGTCTATCCTTCTTTCTATCCTTGAACCTTTCTTATTTGGGCTTGTATTTCTACCTTTCATTGTCCCTATTCTTCAAACAAAATTTCTCCGTGTGATTCCCACCTTCACAATACCTACAAATAATGGGTTTTCTTCCAACTTGCTTTTCTACACCATCATTATTTCAAAATTTATAATTTCCTTTCTAATTCTTCTTTCCATCATATCTAGAAAATTTACTCTTACCTGCATATGCATGATTTTTCTTAATATATCATTCTTTAATAAGCTAAACTTCTTCATCTAAAACATACTTACAAAATTGATCAAAAGTTTGCTGGGGGTATTAGGATTCCTTGATTCCTTAAATACATTGTATGGTTGGGGAAGCTTACTTTCAACCATTGCAATCAATTGAAAATCTTGTTTTGCATAGTCAACACCTATTTTCTTCATCTGGGTATTTAAAAAGGTAACTTCATTGAAATAATTAGTCATTTTTTCAAAATTAGATGGATCTAAGTTCACCAATTTTTCTTCTATACTAAACATGCTAGCAATATCTTCATCTTTATAATTTTTTTCTAAATTCTCCCACAGCTCTATTGGATTATCAATATCAACAAGTCTTCTATTGAGATCGGGGCTTAAAGCTTTAGCAATAATACCTCTAGCTTGGTCCAACTTGCATTTCTAGAACTTTTCTTTTTCATTTTGGGGTTCTCCAATTTTCTTATTCACTATCCTCCATAGAGCCTTTTCTCTCAAAGCATTCGTGACTGCAATCTTTCAATCCACAAAACCAATTCCATCAAATATTGGCAAAACTTCATTTGTAGAGCCCATGTTAGCCAAAAAAATAGTCTTCAAATAAATATTACTCTAGCAATATAACAGCCCTGCAAACAAATATCACTTCAACAATATATCATCCCTACAAACAAATCACTCAAACAATATATTTCTAATTGAACTTGGCTCTAATACCATGTAAAAATAGGCCCAAACTATATGACATAACATCAATAATCAACAAGGAATAACAGAGGAAGAACATAACAGAAATAAACAAATAAGAACAAGGAAAAAATAGAATTAGATAAATTAGAAAATTATATTTATCTAGTTCGTACTACATTCCATCCAAATGCTATGTCCAACAGCTCTCTACAATCACATATATATAGTTATAGTCTTTGAAGCCTGAAAGCTTCTAACTTTATAGATAACTCTAAAAACCATGGAACGTTCTTTCCTAGAATAGATGGTAGCTTCTTCCTTTCTAGATAATTTGAAAACCTAGAATGTTGTTTTCTAGAACAACTTTATGGAAAAATCTAGATATATTTTGTTTTTTCCTAGACAATATTAATTATCCTTAACAGTTAAAAGTAGTTCTAAATCTAAATATAAAACTCTTAACTATATTACATATAAATGCAAATGTACATTATTAAAACTAAAAAAATAGTCCTAAAATAAAAACTATAACATGCGGTGGCACTGATTCATGCACTGCGGTAAAAGCAGTTTTGAAAATAAAAAACAATCTAATTAAAATTAAAAAACTATCTTCATGCAAATGTGGTCAAAGATAAAAATCTCATGCAACTATTGTTTGTTGTGCATGCACACTTCGTTAATCTCCCCTTGGATGATTAATAGGGATGATGCCCAACCGATCTCTCAAATTGACAAAAGTAGCCGCGGGAAGAGCTTTATTAAAGGTATCAGCATTTTGTTTAGTTGTAGGACAAAACTGCAATTCAACTCATCCATCTTGTACCAAATCATGGATAAAATGATGCTAGATCTCTAGGTTTCGATCAAGCATGAAACACTGGATTTTTGGTCATTGTAATGGTGCTACTATTATCACAAAAGAGAGTAGTTGGATGTTCTTATATGAAGTGTAGATCCTCCAATATCTCTCTAATCCAAATTGCTTAACAACCCGCTTCTGCTAAAGAAAGAGCCATGGTTGCATGCTTCATAGTACTCCAAGATACAACTCTAGAACCAAATGAGAAAACATAACCAGATGTTGATTTTCTATCATCCAGTAAACTAGCCCAATTAAAATTTGTGTAACAAACTAATTCAAACTTTTCATTATAAGAATAATGGATGCCAACATTGTAAGTTCTAGTCGCATGCCTTAATATTCTCTTTGCAGCATGCCAATGAAACTCATGTGGATCCTGCATGAATCAAGAGATGAAGCTCATAGCATACATAATATCAGGTCTAGTTGTAGTGAGGTACATGAGGCTCTCAACCAAACTTCTGTATAAAGTGGCATCTAATTTGGAACTTGCATCTTCCTTGGTTAATTTTTTACCAAGGGCTAAAGGAGTTGCAACTGATGTGCATGAAACCATTCTAAAGTTTTTCAATAAAGGAGAAACATACTTGGTTTGAGAAATAAAGATACCTTCTAGTTGTTGTTGTACTTCCACATAAAGAAAATAATGCAGGAGTCCCAAATCTGACATTTCAAATTTCTATTTCATTTCTAATTGAAATTCCTCCAAAAGACTTTTGTTGTTACCTTTATAAATAAGATCATTAAAATAAAGGAAAATAATAAGAATAAGAATATCATTACCAACATGTTTGACATACAAGGTTGGCTATGAGGGGCTTCTGTTGAATCCCTTCTTCATGAAATAACTATCAATCCTTGCATACCAAGCACGAGGGGCTTTCTCCAACCCATAAAGAGCTTTCTTCAACTTGTAAACCAACTATTCTTGCCTTGAAGTTCATAGCACATAGGTTGTTCTGCATAAACTTCCTCATCTATATAACCATTCGGGAAGGTTGATTTTACATCCATTTGATATACAGACCACTTATTTTGTGTAGCAATTGCCAATATAATTTGTAATTGGAGCAAAGGTTTTTGAATAATCTACTCCAAGTGTTTTTGCAAATCCCTTGGCAACTAATCTTGTCTTGTGTCATTTAACAGAACCATGTCAACATGATATTTTGCCTTATAAATCCATTTGACACCAATCACATGTTTATTTCTTGGAAGTTGCACTAATTCCCATGTATTATTTTTATCTATTGCTTTCATCTTTTTATCCATAGCATCAATCCATGCTTTCTCTTTTACTGCTTCTTCATACACAGAGGGTTTAACTTGAATTTGACTAAGCAAAGAAAAATTAATAAATGAATTTATATTTGTAGTCCTCTAATAAATTTTATATAAAATTTGTACCTGTTTTTAAGAGCTTGGACTTGATGCTGGATTAGAACTATCACCTAAATTAGAGCTATTAGTAGAACTTGGTGAAATTGAGCATGGAGAACTCAAACTTGAGCTACTATTGGAGTTTGAACTTCCACTTGAGCTTGTGGGGGAGAGGAGGAACACTGTCATCTTCTATGTTCATAATTATAGGTGTTAATTGTTGTACACCCTTTTGTCATTGGCATACTCACCCTTCATCAAAAACCACATCCCGACTCACAATCCATTGCTTTGTCTCAGGATTATAAAATCTATAACCTTTAGTCGCATCAGAATATCCCACAAAGATACAAAGTTTGGATTTTACATCTAACTTCTTCCACTTTTTAACTAGAATATGAACATATGCTAGATAGTCAAATACATAGAGATGAGCCACAAAAGTCTTGTGACCAGTCCAAACTTCCTTTGGAGTGATGTGTTGAACTACTTTGTGGGGATTCAATTCAAGATGTATACTATTTTTGGCACTGCTTCTCCCCAATAACAATTAAGTTGGTTTTTTTGACTTCAACATACTTCATGCCATTTCCATAATGGTATGGTTCTTTCTTTCTGGAGTACCATTTTGTTGGGACATATAAGTTGTAGTAAGCTATCTCTTGATGCCATAATTATTAGAAAAATCAGAAAACTATTTGGAAGTGAATTCTCCCCATCTATCTGTTCTGAGTATTTTGAGATAATACCAACTTTGGTTCCCAACCATAGCCATAAATTTCTTGAAACATTCAAAGGCTTCATATTTCTTCTTAAGAAATTAGATCCATGTGTGGCGAGAAAAATCATCAATAAAAGTAAAAAAAAAAAATATTCTTATGCAAAGATGACTCTTGCATATCACCACAAATTTTAGCATGCACAAGCTCAAGAGGAGCTTTTGACCCCCATGATTTGTTCGGTAGAAAACTATTTCAATGTTGCTTGCCAAGTGCACACCCTGAATAAACTTCTTTTTCCTGAATTGCTAGAAGTCCTCTCACAATATTGTTTTTGTGAAGCAAAATCAAAACTTGAAAACTCAAATGTCCATAACACTTATTCTATAACCATGAATCATCTATGGTTGCTTTGAGGGTATGCACATTAGAAGAAAGCAATGTGATCTAGGAAATAACATATTCTCTATCATAGGAGCCTTTGCTACAAAATGATAATTAGCTGATTTGTCAAATATTTTGCAGTAGTTATCTTCAAACACAACTTTGTATTTTTTTCTACAAGCTTCTCAATACTTAAAAGATTATGTTGTAACTTTGGCACATGCAAAGTATCATGAATACAGGTAGTTTCTCCTTGCTTAGTTTTTACAACAAGGGTACCTTTTCCTATCACATCAACCTCTTTACCATCACCAAATTTTACTTGACTACTTGTAGATTCATCTAATTTGACAAAGAGATCATATTTACCTATCATATGATTTGACGAGCCACTATCTAGGAACCACACATCCTTTTTATGCTCCTTTTCCAAGTCTCTTGTGAAGAAAGTGGAGTATTTTACATCTTCAAATGACTCTTCATTATAGTTGGTTCTTGACTTATTCAAGTCAAATTTCTTCTTTCTACACTCAAATTCATATTGTCCATATTGTTCACAATATCTACACTAGATGCTTCTTCAATCCATAGAACTTGTTCCTCTTCCTCTTCCTCTTCCTCTACCACATTCTCTACTATTAGAAGGTTCCCTTTGACACTTATTTGACGGAGAAAATGAGGTGTATATTATTCAACTCTTACTTTAGACTAGAAAGCTTTACCAAACTCTTCATAGAACATTGCATACATTCCTCATGAGACTGTAAAGAACCAAGCAACTCTGCTACTTTGAAAGTGATTAGATCTTTGCTTTCTTCAATGGCTATCACCACTAGATCAAATTTTAGAAGAAGAGATCTCAATATCTTCTTTACAATTTATTGTTCTATTATTGCTTCTTCTTGAGTCTTAAGCTGATTTGCAACACCTTGAGTCCTAATAATAAAATCTTGAATGGACTCAACTTATTTCATCCTTAAATTTTCAAAATCTCTTCTAAAAGTTTGGAGTCTTACTAATCTCACTTTGTCAGATCCTTGGTATACAATTTGCAATGCCTACCATGCATCCTTTGATTTTGTTATACTAGCTATACAGGGAAAGATTGAAATATCTAATGCAGATTGAATGGTGAAGAGAGATTGATTATCCTTCTTTCTATCTTCTTTTAATGAGAAATGCAATAGAAATTCAAGTTATTTTGTGACTATGTTACTAGGAATGAGAAATGCAACAAAACCAACAACATGATGGAAAACAGGGTTGGATGAGGTTGTACATATGAAATGGTTTTCTATATGCATTCATATGTTTCACAATTTTCTAACTTTTAACAATTATATATATTAAATATAGTATGAACACATAAAAGGATAAATTATTGTTGAGTGCAAAAACTCTACACCAAAAGGAATGAGACTTGGTTAAGGAAAAAATCAACAACATAATGTACAACACCAAATTTGAGCCCAGACGAATTTGACATAAAGTATACCCCTCAATCCTTGACTCTTAAGCTAAAGAAGGGATGAGTGTTAGTGATTTTATTACATCTCTTTGTGGACACGCAATATCAAACCCAAAGAAAATACACAAAAGTAAATAGAAACCTTTGTAACAACATTATGCTTTGTAGTCTGAGTCTGTACTTTGTTGGATAGAGACAAAAAACAAAAATAGGTGCACAATAGAGAATTGCTACAATAGAAAATAATTATCTATTGTTTTTCCTCGTTGCATCAAATTATTACACATCAGCTCAAGATATAGAGGTTCTAAAATTATAATGAATCTTTTAGAATTTATCATACAAATAACATGCAAAGTACAAAACTCTAACTCTAATAATAACTGACATGCAAAACTATTTTATTCTCCTTCTAGAAACAAAGCTGCTACTTCTATTTTTATGTTGGAAGAAATTATTATTTTATTTCAACACCCCCCCTTAATTTCTACCGCTAACTACTTCAGTATTCACAATCCCTAAATTCTATCTTAGATGCTCAAAATTCTCCTTTACTAATGCCTTAGTAAATATATCTACTAATTGTTGTTCAGATCTACAAAACTACAAATGAATTTTTCCATTGTTCACTAACTCTCTGATGAAATGATATCTTATATCAATGTGCTTGCTCCTCTTATGAAAAACATGATTTTTTGACAATGCAATTGTTTATTTGTTGTCACAAAAAATAAGTGTTATCTCTTCTTGTGTTCGTAATATTTTTATCAATACTCTCCTCATCCAAATTGCTTGACATGTTTCTGATGTGGCTACTACATACTCTCCTTCAGCTGATGAAAGTGTCACTATGGGTTGTTTCTTTAATGCCCATGTGACCACACCTATTCCAAAATAAAAAAGCATATCTAGAAGTACTCTTCCTATCATCAATACTACCTACAAAATCATTGGCAGTAAAACCAATCAAACCAAAATCATTAGTTGTGGAATATAAAATTCCATATCCTATTGTTCTTGCGACATATCTCAATATTATTTTTCCAACTTGCCAATGTGATTCTTTAGGTGACTCCATGAATCTTGAGATTAGGATAACTCCATACATTATATCTGGTCTTACTACTATAAGATACATCAAACTTCCAATTATTCTTTTGAATGATGTAGAATCAACATTAGGTCCTTTATCTTATTTGCTAATTTTAGTCCCTGTAGCAACTAGTGTAGATGTTGAATTACAATTCAACATCTTAGACCTCCTTAACACATCCTTTGTATAATTAGTTTGACAAATTAAAATTCTCTTGTCTAATTGAACATTCATTAATCCCAAATATGTCATCTCAAATTCTTTCTTCATTTTTTATTTAAATGTGTCTATAGACAAATTTCCAGTGAAAATCAAATCATCAACATATAAACACACAATCAAGATCTGACCTTCTTTGTTGATTTTTGTGTACAATGTTGGCTTAATACTACTTCTACTAAATCCATTGTTTGTCATGTATGAATTAATCCTACTATACCATGCTCTTGGTGCTTGTTTGAGACCATAGAGAGCCTTCTTCAATCTATAGGCTTTGTCTCCATGTCCATGTGCTTTATAACCTGGTGGTTGTTTCACATATACTTCTTCTAGAAAACTATTCAAGAAAGTTGATTTGACATCCATTTGAAAAACCTTCCAATTATTTGGTGTAACTATTGCTAAAACGATTCTAATATTATCAAGTCTAGCAACTAGAGAAAATGTTTCATTATAATCAATTCCATGTTGTTGTGTAAAACCTTTTTCTACTAACCTTGCCTTGTGCTTTTTAATTTTACCTTCTACATTAAATTTAGTCTTATAAGCACATTTGAATCCTATGCAATTAGCTTGCATGTTTGATTTCTCTTAATAGAATCCATCTCTTCATTCGTAGATTTTATCCAATGTTGCTCCTCAGTTGCTTCTTCAAAATACATAGGATCATGTCAGAAAAAAGAAAAATTTGAACACAAATCTATGTTTTCTTCTCCCTAATCATAAACCTTTTTCAAAATTCTCATTTTCTTACCTTTATACTTTGACCTTAGTTAGACAAGTGTAGGATTTCATTCATTACTTACTTGTCAATTGAAGTAGAATGACTTGATGATTCACCTTGTACAAAATTCCTTGGTATTCTTGTTGGAGTGCTTATTGCTTCTTGAGATTTAGATTGATCACCATGCATATTTTGTTCTTCAAGTTCTTCGTCATTTTGGGGTATTTGTGCTCCAATTGTAATTGTTATATCAATGCTTCCATCCCATGCTTCTTCTTCCTTAAATTCTACATCTCTGCTAATAATCACCTTTTTTGTAATGCAATTATACAATTTACAATAATTTGATTCTTTGCTATACCCAATAAAAATGCATTTATCACATCTATCTCAACTTTTTTTCTCATTTTTGAAGGAACAATAGAATATACAATACAACCTAAAATTCTGAAATGATACAGTATGTTTCTTACCACTCCAAGCTTTGTGTGGAATTCGGTCCTTGACACTCTTTGTTGGGCTTCTATTTAGAATATATATACTACACATGCTACTGCTTCTGCTCAATATTCATTTGGCATATGTGTGGCCTTCAACGTGCTTCTAGCTATCTCTATGATTGTTCTATTCTTTCTTTCTAGTACATCATTCTATTGTGGTGTATACCTTGTAGTAAATTGCCTTTTAATGCCATGATATCTGAAAAATCTAGAAATTCATTAGACATATATTCAACTCCTCTATTCTGATCTATGTACCTTGATATAATGGCCACTTTTCTTTTCAACCATAGCTTTGAATTCTTTGAATTTTCTAGAGGTTTCAGATTTCTCCATGAGAAAATATATCCATGTCTTCCTGCTAAAATCATCAATGAATGTTAGAAAATAAGTACTATCTCCAAATGATGGAGTTTGCATTGGTCTACATAAATAACTATGAACTAGCTCAATAATGCCCTTGCTCTATATGAGACTCCTATTGGAAAAATTTCTCTATATTGTTTTGCTAGAATGCAACTCTTAGGTGAACTACCTGGCTACTCTATTGGTGGCAATCCTTTCACCATATGTTTCTTCTGTAATGAACTCAAACCTCCAAAATGTAAATGTCCATACCTCAAATGTCATAGCCATGATTGATCTAGATATATAGTTTGGAAATTGACTTCATCTTCTCCTTGGATACACTGAATTCGAAGGGGGGACATCTGATTCTTGGTCATCTCAACTCTTGCAATCAACCTATCATTTGGAAATCTATTTAGTATAGTTCAAATATCATCCTTACAAGATACAATGTAACCTTTATGTTCTAATTTTCAAACACTCATAAGATTATGTTTTAATCTAGGTACAAAATAAACATCATGAATAAATCTTCTTTCACCATTTATGTCAAAATATTTAATAATTCTTTACCCATTATAGCCACTTTATTATCATTTCCCAATTTCACTTCTGACTTTACTGAATCATCAAGACTAGCAAAAAAATCTTTATTCCTTGTCATATGGTTATTATATCCACTATCTAAAAATAAAATATCCTAGCACTTTCTTGAGCAACATGACATGTGATGAATAAACTTCCAAAATTAGATTCATTTGTGTAATTAACATTCTATTTGTCAACATCTCCTTGTTTCTTTCTACATTCATTTTTATAATGTCCATATTTTTTGCAATAATAACACTAAATGTTAGATTTATAAAACCTCTATGAATGTTTCTAGAAGTGATTAATTCCACGTCCTCTATTGTTGTAGTTTTGGTTATTAATTTCACCTTGATCTAGATTGCTCCTTCCACCTCTACCTCTACCTCTTCCTCTAAAGTTTTACCTTCCTGTTCCAGTTGATACCTAAGACTTGAAAGCATTCTCAAAATAAGTATTGTTATTTCTAGTCATTCTAGATACATGTGTTAACAAAGATCCCATTAATTCATCTACTGATAACTATGCCATATCCTTGGATTCCTCAATTGCTACAACTATTGCAGCAAATTTACTGGGTAATCTCCTGAGAATTTTTCTATAATAGATTCTAATCTATTATTTGTTCTCTATTAGATCTAATTTGATTCACAATATTCATGACATGACTTATAAACTGATCTACTGATTCTGAATCATTCATTTACAAAATTTCAAAATTTCACCTAAAAGATTGTAGTTTAGCTACTTTCACCTTTGTATTTCCTTGATAGGTTATCTCAAAAATTTCTCATGACCTCTTAAATGTAGTTGCTATTGCAACCATAGGAAAAGTGGAATCATCCATTGCTTGTTGAATTATAAATAAATATTTTGCATCTTTTTCTTATTTTCTCTAAGTTCATCCTATTGTGCTCTAGCCAAAAATTGATAAGTTGCATGATCTTAGGGTTCTAAAAATCCATTTCCAACTATGTCCCGAATTTCTTGTGAACAAAATAGTGTTTTCATCTTAATTGCCCAAAAATCATAATTCTTACTAGTGAAAATGGGGATCTTGGGCTGCGAGAGATTGCTTCTTGATGCCATGATATAGTTAGCTACAGTGATCCAATGTCTTCACTCCTCTTTAAGTCTTTCAACAAAAGACTACACCTTAGTATAATTTTTATTAAAATTTTCAATTTCCTTAATTTACCAATTCTCTATTCTTTGTTGGCAGCTTCATAACAATTACTTACTTCAGATCGACCCTTTGATCGGTGGCTTCCAAATCTTCAAAAAAAAACTTTCTACGATCTGCAACAAAAAATCTCCTTAACCGCCAATGATTTCTATGGTCTACCTTTGATAATATATCTATATTTGATAATGGCAGAAGGGTCTTTAGCAAACACTCTCATCTTCATCTAATAGCTTCAGCCTACTCCTACAAATAATCTTAAACTTGGAAACTAGGATTCCTCCTACTCTGATACCACTTTGTTGGACAGAGAAAGAAAAATAAAACAGGCGCACAATAAAGAGCTTCTACAGTAGATAATAATTCTCTATTTTTTTTCCTCATTGTATCAAATGATTACATATCACCTCAAGATATAGAGGTTCTGAAGTTACAATGAATCTTCTAGAATTTATCGTGCAAATAATAGGCAAATTACAAAATTCTAACTCTAATAATAACTAACATGCAAAACTATTTTATTCTCCTTCTAGAAACTAAAATGCTACTTCTATTTTTATTTTGGGAGAAGTTATTATTTTATTCCAACACACTGCAAAGTGATGATGCCAAGCAAAACCAAGAACAAACAATTAGAGGGCCACACAACAGTAGGTAATGGCCATAAAATGGAGATGTTTCGGTTACATGACCTTTGCTGATGGATTTTTTCAAGGAAATAGATTTCAAATCCGCAATGCCCATTCACTATTGCACATGAGTTGCAAGGCTTACAAACATGAAATGGTTCCTATTCGTTGCATTTCTTACAACTAAGTTCTACGATAGAGAGGTCACTCAATAAATATTATGTATATGAATTTTGGTCCCAAGACAGAATTGCTTGATAGAAAGAAGATTGTAGTTGCTAAGTATTGCACAAAAGAAGGAAGAAATTATGGTAGATAGGATGAGTTGGTTTGCACCATTTCGAATATGACTAAGCTTTATAGTTTCATTCTACATTTAAACATGGGAGAACTAATTATCTTTAACTCACTGAGGTATAATAGTGATTGTTTCTCTCTATCTGATGTTAGAGTAAGGAATTTCAATCTATTCATACTGGCAAGTTTAGTGTCATCTTGATCAGGCAACAATTGTCTAAAGAAAGGTCCAATTTTGAATTATACGACATAGTATTTTTTTTATTTTTGTTGTTGTTACTATTAAAAATATAAACTCTATTTAATCACACTCTCTAAGAATTTATTAACAGAAAAAAATGAACGTCATGTAGAGAGGTATCTGTTCATATGTTTTTCCTATTTAAAGGATCTTTGGATCCATAAATTATAAATAGAGCAAATCTATTCAAGCTCTGCAATTTCAACAATTGGTATCAGAGTTGATGGTCCCAATATTCATTTCAAGATAGGAAACCCCATCATGACTGATTTGAATCTATCACAATATTGATTTAAAACTAAACACCCGCACAATAGAATAATAATGATTTTTGGTACAAGAAAAATTTGCACATAGGAGTCTTTATATTGCAAATCTTATACAAGTACAAATATATATATTAAAAGGATGAGACAATGATCCAGAAAATTTGATTAAGGGAAGAGCTTTATATTCACAATCTGTACGTATGAATGATTGTTGTTCTATGTCATTCAACACTACCTTCATATTCAAGATACGTCCTTCGGTTCTTTAAAGGTCAGACATGGATTGGCCTTTATCATAATGCCTTAGGTATCTCAACACATATCTTTAGCCTCTTAATACTTTGGTCTATTTTAAAATTTTACAAGCATAAGATAGTCTTAAAATCATCTATTTATGGTGGAGTTTGACATTGTAAATGACAAAGAACTGAATGACACTAATAGCTGTTCGCATAATAGTCACAATGGTATTACATTGTTAGTTAAATAAAGCAATAGTTAGATATAAATAAATAAATTTTAGTAATAAATTAGTTTTGGGAAGTTAGGAAGTTATTTCTTATAGGAAGTTTGTACGGGAATAATTGTGGCTTTAAAACCAAATGTACTGCATTGTAACAATCATTCAAATGCAATATATTATTTTATGTTCTGATATTGCTGTACGATGATGGTGTAGCAATCTGCATTTTTCCCTACGATATTTCAATATGGTATCAGAGCAGTTACTGGTCATGGAAAAGGAGTGCTCAATTGAAGATTGTTAGAGTTCATAAAATTGCAATTGTTGGTGGAGAATAGCGTAGTAAATGGCTGTGGGTGGAAGAAGTGGTTGATAGAGACATTTCTTCCTTACACAATCAAGAAATTTAGCAAAGGTAATGGAAGATTTAGCGAGCAGTTGGTAGAAAGGAATCAGTGACGTGTCATTTCAATCCTGTGAGTTTAGTGGTAGCACAAGACTCATGGAAGAAGCTAGATCAGACGCCACTAGAATAGGCTTTATGTGCAATGATTAGATATCTTGTATGCTCAGCAAAGGTCGTGTGTGAAGGAAGGCATCATGTAATATATTTTTTTGGTGTAAAAATTGAAGAACTATGGAAGTTTGAGGATGTGGTTTGACCGTATGAAAGAATGAAACAACATCTTGTGGAATATAAGTATTGCAGCATACAAAAGATATAAGAATATTTCTCTATATGCAGTCTCTAGGCATCCAGTAGCATTTTAGGTTGTTGATTTGAACGGTGCAATAGTAAGTTTGATTTCAAGCATTGCATTACCTATTTCTCACTATATGTGCTATAAACATTAGTGTTTATAACTAGCATAGTTGGTTCATTATAAAAGAGGAGTTATAAGGTTCTTGGTTCAAAACTCACAATGATGTGAAAGTATTATTTTTGTTATGAATTATTTGGAGTTCTATAATTTTATTTATTAGAGATAAAGGAAAATAAGGGTGAGTTTTTGGAGGTACAATCATTCTCAGATATTATTTTTCTTTGGAGTAATAAGGTAAAAATTGATGAAGGTTTAATAGTGTTTTGGAGGTAAAAGGTTAACTAATGTATGGGTCTATTGTTGATCAAAATCAACATCATTATTTTTAACATTTGACCATGGCCACACATTATGTTTGTGTCCTCGATGCCATCCTTGCTATCCTTGATAGAAATTTGAGAGACTTGCATGCTTGTGATATTGAAGAGTCTAATACAAATGGATAGAGTGTAAGCACATCATATTGGAGAAAGGTGGCATCAGAGGATCGAGGATTTTCCACCATCTCAAGTTAAGTTCTCTCTTTGAGATGATGCTTTGCATGAGAAGCATTTTTAGTTCTGGTTGTTTTGCTTTCTTTGTTGATGCTGACGGATTTGAAGAATGTATGTTTTGTGAAGATTTTGTTTTGGAGACAGGTTTGGGATTTGGTGTTGAGCTCAATATGGATTGTTGTCCAGCAAGCTTCAAAGAGTATATGATCTTGAATTATACCCTTTTGCAGTCACTAGACAATGGCAGAGATCTATCATATCTCTTAGGGTTCATTGTCGAATAATTCAAGACTCTGTGATTTGAGATCTTGGGACTAAAGAGCTCAAGAACACATCTCAAAGCTATGCCTTTTTGAGGGTAGACGAGATAGCATGATGGAGCCCCGCTTGGTTCAGGATTTGTTTTTTGGGAGAAGATCTTCTATAAAATATCTATTCATATTATGTAATTAGCTTTTTTTAGTATGTTAGCATTCAGGGGGGTCCCTTGGTACTATTGCAGAAACAATGTAATAAGGGGGGAATGTTGGCATAATAATCACAATGCTATTACATTGTTAGTTAAATAAAGAAATAGTTAGATATAAATAAATAAATGTTAGTAATAAATTAGTTTTGGGAAGTTAGGAAGTTATTTCTCATAGGAAGTTTGTATGGGAATAATTGTGGCTTTAAAAGCAAATGTACTGCATTGTAACAATCATTCAAATACAATATATTATTTTATGTTCTGATATTGCTGTGTGATGATGGTGTAACAATCTGCATTTTGCCATACCATATTTCAATAATAGCAATCACATGGCTGTGGATCTAAAATCTCTCATCAACTAATATGTGATGCTTGCATGCATGCAGGAGTGGGAGAGCTTTTGGAAGACTTATTTAAGAAGACTTTTATCATTTTAGGAATGCATGTTCAATGCATGATAAACTATATTTTTAGCATAGTTGTTTTTAAAGTATACAGTGATCATGCATGTTCAACTTTTTTTTAGACTATTAGTTTATTTTTGTTGTTGGTCTATTTTGGGGGCTACAAAGTCTTTAAAGTGGACTATCATGTGTTTTCTAACAAGCCAAGAATTTGAAGATGCATGTACTAATGAGGTTTGTGTGCAAGCAATGCAAGAAAAGATAGATTCCATTCATAGGAATGATACTTGGGAGCTTCCACATGACAAGAAAAATATTGGTACTAAGTGGGTCTACAATACCAAGTACAATAGTGATGGAAGTATTAAAAGACACAAGGCATGATTAGTTGAAAAAGGTTTCACACAGAAGAATGGTATAGATTATGAACAGATATTTGTACCATTAGCAAGACAAGAGACCATTAGAATGATGGTTTCACTAGAAACTCAAAAGAAATGGAGCATACAACACATGGATGTCAAGAGTGCCTTCTTGAATGGGTACATAGAAGAAGAAGTTTATACATACAACAACCACAAGGTTTTGAAGTGCAAGGAAAAGAACACAAAGTCTATAAGTTGAAGAAGGTTTTATATGGTCTCAAGCAAGCACCTAGAGCATCGTATGCTAGGATTGATAGATATTTCCAGAAAAATAGCTTCAAGAGAAGCAAGAGTGAACCTACTCTTTACTGCAATAAAAAGGGTAATGATATTCTTATTATAAGTTTGTATGTTGATGATTTTTTGTATATGGGTAGAAGTCCTAAAATGAAGGATGAGCCTACATTGTTTTTTTGTGATAACATGAGTGCAATTAAGTTTGCCAAGAATCCTATCCATCCTAGTAGGACAAAGTATTTTGATTTGAAATATTATTTAATTAGAGATTTGGTTTAGGAGAAAGAATTTGAATTATGGTATATAATCACTCAAGAACAACATTCAGATATCTTCACGAGAGCAATTCCAAAGGTCTAATTTTTGAAACTCTGAGATCATCTTGTGAGTTTGATCCACATCAAAGGGGGAGTATGTTGACAAGTGATGCTTGCATGCATCTCGGAGTGTGAGAGTTTTTTAAGACTCATTTAAGAGGACTTTTATCTTTTTAGGAATGCATGTTCAATGCATAATAAACTATATCTTTAGCACAACTATTTTTAGAGTTTACAATGATCATGCATGTTCACCTTATTTTTAGACTATTAGTTTATTTTTGTCGCTGGTCTATTTTGAGCGCTGCAAAGTCTTTAAAAAGGTTTGCCTTGTGTTTTTGTAATAAGCCAAAAAAAACTCCAATGTCAATGTGTTGGTTGCTCAATTTGAGGAAAGGTGAAAGAACATAGGAAAAATACTGTAAAATATTGTATTTCTGAAAAGCAATATGTTGATTAATTTATTTTGCTCTTTGTTGTAAGTAATGTTAGTTTTGGCTGAATAATATGTGTTGTGAATAAAAACTTGTTTATTATTGCAAGTAAATTTAAGAATTGGCTTCAAAGATTAGCGGGTTTCAAAATCTTCATCATATTTGTAGAGTCTAAATCTGTAGGGTACTGGATTGGAAACCAGTTGTTAGAGCTGGATCTAAAAAGTGGATAGAACATACAAGCTTGGATTGAATATGATAATCTTGGAAATGAGCTCAAAGTAATGGTAGAACTTTGTGAGTATTACGATTCAAAGTTTTAAAAAGAGTGCCATTGCCATCCATATTTGGAATTCATCCTATCAGTGAGATTTTTTATAATAAATGGAAGGATAAATATTCTGAGGGATATTTGCTCAAGATAGAAGAAATAATTAGATATAGAGGAAAGAGGGGCATGTAAATCTACCAAAATCAATCACCATTTGGCATTACTTAAGTGGTTCTTTTGTATGGTTAAAATTTAATTCTATAAGGAAATCATTTGTTCCAATGGGAAAGACTTGTAAAAGAGTGCAGAAAGAAAATAAAAAATTCAATGTGTGAAAAAGATATTTTGGAAGAAGAATTGGTGAAAGTTAAAAAGAAAAGTGAAGATTTGGAAGAAAAGTTGAAGTGGTTTGATAAACAATCTAAAATTCTCAGAGAGGAAAATAGTTTTCAAAAGGATGAAATGTCAAAATTGAAAGCACAAAATAATCCATTAGATCAATTACTTGCAACATACCTAAAGGAAAACATGTGTGTAAGGTCTAAGCATACATTATGTAATGTCTCATTTGATACAAATGATTTGTTGTATTCATTTGATGAATCATTTGATATATGTGATATAGGTAAATCTTCTATTGATAAAGGGTGTGAGGTTGGAGATAACAATATTTTTGAATCTACAAATCTTGCTAGTTGTGATGATAATAACAAAGAATGTTTTCCAAAGAATGTTGGTTTTAATATTATAAAAGGAATGGGTTATGATGGAAAAGGTTTGGGAAAGTATGGGGAAAGAATTAGAGAACCCATTGAACCAAGTGTGATGCTAACAAATGAAGGCAATGTTGGTATAATAGTTATAGTACAATGGTATTACATTGTTAACATTGTACATAACTACTAGTGGTTATGTTAGTTGGGTGGTGGTTATGTTAGTGGGGCTATAATTATTTTTTCTATTATATCGACCAAATATAACACAATATATATCTATGTTTGTATGAGCATTTATCATTGAATCAATAAATAAAATATACTCTCCATTATTTGGTATCAGAGCCTTGTGTAATGTGAGGAAGGCATCAGTCTGCTGCATCCATTTGATGGGAGAACTTAGTGTGGAGAATGTTTTGATGGCGTTGGAGCATGCCATGGTCTTGGCATCATTTGATCCGCTAGAAGTTTGTCCATAATCTCCTCTAGCATGTAGTCTCCATAGAAGCATGTGGAAGCCTTAAAACAATCTGTGCATTTGTAGCAAGTCCATATAGGAGTAGATCCATTAACTATCAAGTGAATGAGCCAACCACAAAGGTACTTGTGTGTTTAAAGGTGTTTGAAGGAGAGCATTCTAGTTTTCTATTTTCAGGAGAATAAAAGGCATATATAGAAGTTGTGTGATCTGGGAAGAGATTTTTTTGTCAATAGTCACCAGAAAATGAAGTGAAAGCCAAGCATCGAACATATCCACATGCTCTTATTTTGTGAGTCATTGATATTCGCTACAGTTTGAATTTAACGCAAGCTAGATAAAACATTACTATTGATCTTAAATCTAGCTAGGGTTTGAATAGACCAGTTTTGATTTCCATTCATCTGTCACATTTTGGAAGTGACAAGGCATCAAAGCAGTCTCGAGAAAATACATAGAAAGAGCTAAAGCATAGAAATGACTTGATAGTGGCCTACATGGTATTGGAATTTGAAGATGACTCTGTTGATCACGACTTCATCTCTTCTTTCATCTGTGCATAGAAATACGACGTTGGTCATTATTTGAATGATTTGGAAGTTGTATTTTAAGTTAGGGTTAATTTGTTTATAAATAGTTTACAATGGGTGATGGTGATGTTGAAGTATCTTGGTTCTTGGAAGGGCCATTTTATGGGTTGGTAAGTAAACTAAAGGTTACTTCTAAAAGTAGTTTAAAATAATTTCTTTTTCAATGAATTATTAGTAATAGGAAGACATGATGGTGTAAAAGAAATAATTCAAAAGAGAGAAAGTACACCAACTTTGGGTTCCTAATTTTATTTCAATTATTTTGTGAAATACAAGATATATATTTTTATGTGAAGACCTATGAAAGGGACATTCCAAAGTGTATATGTATTGGAGTGATAAGGTTATTGTGCTTTTGGAGTTATAAGGATTTATTTTTGTAAAAACCACATTTTTTTGTTGAGTCCAACACTCTGAAATGAAGATTTTATCATGTCACTCTATGCTTGTATTCTTGACAAAGATTTCAAATGCACATGTTCATGCTATGGAAGAGTCTAATACAAATGGAGGCAGATAGCATCAGAGGATGGAGGGTTTTCCATCATCTCAAGTTAGCTTCTCACTTTGAGATGATGCTTTGTATGAGAAGCGTTTTTGGTTTTGGTTGTTTTTCTTTGCTTTGGTACTGCTAACAGATTTGAAGAATGTATGTTTTGTGAAGATTTTGTTTTGGAGATAGGTTTGGGATTTGGTGTTGAGCTCAATATGGATTGTTGTCTAGTGAGCTTCAAAGAGTATATGATCAAGAATTATACCCTTTTGCGGTCACTAGACAATGGCAGAGATCTATTGTATCTCTTAGGGTTCATTGTCAAATAATTCAAGACTCTGTGATTTGAGAGTTTGGGACTAAAGAGCTCAAGAACACAACTTGAAGCTATGCCTTTCCGAGGGTAGACGAGACAGCATGATGGAGCCCCACTTGGTTTAAGATTTGTTCTTTGAGAGAAGATCTTCTATAAAATATGTATTCATATTATGTAATCAGCTTTGTTGAGTATGTTAGCATTCAGGGGGGGTCCCTTGGTACTATTATAGGAACAATGTAATAAGGGGGGAATGTTAGCATAATAGTTATAGTACAATGGTATTACATTGTTAACTTTGTATGTAACTACTAGTGGTTATGTTAGTTGGGTGGTGGTTACATTAGTTGGGCTATAACTATTATTTCTATTATATCAACCAAATATAACACAGTATATATCTATGTTTGTATGAGCATTTATCATTGAATCAATAAATAAAATATACTCTCCATTAGGCCTTAGATATGTTAGAGGTAAAGAAAACATAAATGATGTTACAAGTAATCTAGTTACAAACAACATAGTTCAAGAAATACAATGTTCCCAATGTTCTCATTGTAATAGGCAAGGACAGTAAAAAACATGTTGGGATCTTCATCCTTGTACTATTTGTGGATTGAAGAATCATTTTGAAAAATTGTGTTGGAACAGAAAGTGGAAGAAACAATCTATGAAAGATTGACTAAAGAAGAATTATGGATAGATTGGTGTAGATCCAATTGGTGAAGGGTCAAAAATATGTTCAAAATGTTGTACAAGAATAAATATTCACATTAAGAGAAAAATAACAACCAAACAAGGTTCCATCAAAGAAGTAGTGAATAATGAAGAAATCTACTTGAAGTTTTGCAGATCAAACATCAGTTGGCAGACATATTCACAAAGAATTTAGAAAATGAGAAATTTGAACATTTAAGATAGAATTTGGGATGCTAAACCAACTAGTGGTAGAAATTAAGGGGGAATGTTGGAATAAACTATTTATTCTCCAACCGACCATCAACTAATTGTCACTGTAACTAAACAAAGAGCCTAAACACATTGGATTGTTTGGAGGCTTGAACTGTCTGGAAAGGATCACATTTGATAATCCTATAAAGTTGTAAAAATTTGAATTGACTATCCAGATTTTTGGTATGAGGGAGCTTGCAATATTAAACATTCATGATTAGCCTACAACCTTGAAGAGCTGTGAATATTTGAAAAGCCACTATCAACAATAAGGGCCAAAGTATTTCCACTTGAATTCTATCCATGTTGTATGTGTAGATAAGTGAGATTTGTAGTTGGGGAGCTTATAAAGTACACCAAAATTAGTAATAAAACAGAATGCCAACCATAAAATGCATTTGAGGCTCATTCAATAAAGTTGTAGTATTGATCACAAAGATCACTGCAGAAAGATTTTGATCACAAAGATCATTGCAAAAGATTTTGACCGCAAAAATCATTGCAAAAGATTTTGATTGCAAAAATCATTGCAAAAGATTTTGATTGCAAAAATCATTGAAGAAAGATTTTGATTGCAAAGATCATTGCAAAAAAAAAAATTATCGTAAAGATCATTGCAAAAAGGTCTTGATCACAAAGATCATTGCAAAAAGTTTTTTATCGCAAAAGGTTTTGATCACAAAGATCTATGGACAATGACATCAATAGACAAAAATGTTTTTTTGCTTGTAAGACTTTACCTCATTTATCAATAGAATTACGAAAAGACATTCTATTTGAGAAGAAGAAAAGAAAGTTTTACATTATTACAATCATCCCGGTCACTTTTAAGAGCCAGTGCTTCAAAAAGAAAAAAGACATGAACAAGGGTAATCGAGAGAAAATTAGTATCTAATGGATATATGAAAGGAGGACAAAATCCTCTAAAAACTTAGTTTCAATTGTTGCTTTGAGAAATCAATTGTTGCATGAAAAACTTGATCATATTAACCTCAAAGCAGTTGTTGTATCAACATGTGAAGCACTATGGGTTAGACAACTTCTTGAGAGTCTTCGACACCCACAACTTGATATAACAATTATGTTTTGTGATAATCAAAGCATGTTGAAGATATCTAAGAATCCAGTGTTCCATGCTCTCACAAAGCATATTGAAGTACACCATCACTTCATTTGTGAGAATGTTCTCAATAAGGAAATTGAACTACTCTATACACCAACTAATGAGTAGCTTGCAAAACCTTTGAGCAAGGATAGGTTTGGATGCTTTTAAGAAGGAATTAGTGTTAAATGTTCTTCATTTGTACATGGGTAGCTAATAAACCTATTTATTATAGGTGGCCCCCATCATCTAGTTAGGGTATGTGATAAATAAAGTTTATGGAGAGTGTTAAAAATATAAACTCTATTTAATCAGTCTCTAAGCATCTATTAACAGAAAGACATATTTGTTGTGTAGAGACGTGTCCATATGTTTTGCCTATTTAAAGGATCTTTAGATCCATAAATTGTAAATAGAGCAAATCTATTCAAGCTCTCCAATTTCAACAATTACATGTCTTGACAATTTTTCCCTTAACTTGTTTCTTATTATAGTGTCATCTCATGATGGTGGATGTAATGTTGCTTGACTAAAAAGCTTTAGAATTTTTATTTTTCAATTTAAGGATAGTGATGATCATTCTGTGGTCTGCATCTTGGTCTTTGTTTGAATTGTCTCAATTGTTAAAATCAGGTTCTACCAGCCCTGAGGGAGCAGCATGTTGAATTTATGTTGAGAGAACTAGTGAAAAGATGGGAAAATCACAAAATTATGGTTCGGTGGCTTTCTCATTTTTTTGACTACTTGGACCGCTACTACACTGCAATGCACTCCCTACCAGCTCTAAATGAAGTTGGTTTAAGATGCTTCCGTGATCTGGTAAGTATAAGATGATATCCAACATTGAGCTCTTCCTCTTCATACTGTCACTCCCTGTTATGTATCTTAAAGTTTTTTTTTCTTTAGAGACCATATATAAGGAAGTAGGATTGATATATGTCTAGCTTAGATATGCCAAATAACAATGTAACATAAACAATTTTTGGAATAATGTTTTGCTTTTCGCAGGTTTGCCAAAAAATTAGGAATAACGTAAAGGATGCGGTGATAACTCTGGTATGTTAGTGGAAATATTGATAAATTATCAGAAGTTCTTTAGTTTTTTGACATTGTCTTTTTTGATGAACGAACTATGTTCTAATTCACTAATGTTATCTTAGATTGATAAAGAACGTGAAGGAGAACAAATTGATCGGACTTTGTTGAAAAATGTTCTGGGCATCTTCGAAGAGATTGGGATGGGTAGCATAGATTTCTATCAAGAAGATTTTGAAGTAGCCATGTTGGAAGACACTGCTTCTTACTATTCTCGAAAGGCTGCCTCATGGATTCTAGAGTATTCTTTTTTATTAGATTATTTGCGCAAGGTTGGCACTGAAAGGGGAGCTACAATTGGAAACATGATTTGACAATGTCGATTTTAATTTTGAAAATGGACTTCATCTAGAAGCTGATGTGTATTTTATTGTACTACAGGCTGACGAATGTTTAAAGAAAGAAAAAGAGAGAGTTGCACATTATCTACGTTCCAGCACTGAACAGCAATTGCTACAAGTAACTTTCTATTAAACACTCGTTATGTCAATCAGAATCTGTGGATTCAACTAACCATGAAAAAGTTGTCAATTAATAGTTATTTCCATTAGCTATAAGGCATGCACAATGACCTGCTTGTTTTAAATATTTAAGTTGTAAAAAAGTTACCATTATTTGTGATCTTTTCCACAGACAGTACAGAATGAACTACTATCTCAGTATGAGAGTCAGCTTTTGGAGAAGGAACATTCAGCTTGCCATGCATTGCTAACAGATGACAAGGTATGCTTTTGGTCTACAAATCTTAATATTGCTGCATACATGGGAGTACGGACCATATTTTTGAGTACATTTCATCGTCTTCTACTATTTTTTACTTTTGGTACAGCTGGATGATCTTTCAAGGACATATCAGCTATATTATATTTCTAGGAACTCCAAAGGTGTGGAAACTGTGGCTCAGATTTTCAAGCAGGTATACATTTTGATTGGAAATCTGCTAAAACGTCCAGTTTCAAATTCTCAAGATTTTTTTTATAGATGATGAGTAAATTTCTGTGTGGTTTGGTTTTCTACTACGCTTTTCTGTTGCAGCACGTGAGAAAATCATTAGTTAAGCTTGAAGAAGAAGCAGCCACCAATATAAAGGTAATTTTGCAATTGTAGCTAGTTCGATCTATTTTCTCATTAGTCTATGGTCAGCATGGTTGGTGCACAGGAGCAGGTACAATCTTATATGCATCTCTTTTACTGCGTTAACTTTCCATACATGGCATTTAAGATACGACCTTGTGAATTTTGCATATGTCAAACAATGCACAATGGGATTAGCTTTCACATATACAAGATACGAATGCAATTTCATTCCTCAACTTATCCTGTAGAATATTAACTTTTCGTTGTGTTGATTTCAGGCATTCGTTGGGAAAGTTATTGACTTGCATAACAAGTACTTGCAATATGTCAAAGAATGTTTTTTAAACCATTCCCTTTCCAAAAAGGTCGGGGAAAGTATAATTTTCTTATTATCCTTTTGCTTGTCCATGTTGGCTGAGTTAAGCTTATAGATATTATGCAGAATGTTTAAGCACCTTTCTTATGAATTTTTAACTCCATTTACAGGTGCTGAAGGAAGAATTTGAGGTGTTTTGTAACAAGAAAGTTGCAGGAAGCACAACTGCCGAATTGCTTGCCACATTTTGCGACAACATTTTGAAAAAAGGTGGCAGTGAAAAATTGAGCGATGAAGATATTGAAGATACACTTGGAAAGGTTTGTGTTGTATTTCAGTCTAACATGCTTCGATGTTGGCTCTTGTCCAGTGATTTTGTATACACTAATTTATTCTCTCATATTATGCTTCGATGTTGGCTCTTTTCCAGTGATTTTGTATACACTAACTTATTGTCTAATATTATTTCAGGTTGTGGAGTTCCTCGCATACATCAGTGATAAAGACTTATTTGCAGAATTTTACAGGTAAATTTCCTCAGACATGCTACAAGTTCGTTAACATTTCTTTCATCAATTATGTCCAGAAAAGATAATGTAATTTGTTTCTTTCTTAGCTCTATGTACCATGCAATTGGTTTTCTTCTTACATAGCTTTCTTAAACTGCATGGGAGAAACAGTGGCAGGTCCACTGAAATCATAAATTAAAACAACAGCATACTACATGATGTTAAGCCTGGGGCTAGTGCATTTTACAAAGAATATTTCCATGCTCTTTGCACTATTGAAATTAATATTCTTATAGCAAGATTATATCCAACCGACAATATTGGAATTGGTTTTCTTCTTAAATATCTTTCTTAAACTGCATGAGAGGAATGATGGTATGTGCATTGAAATCGTAAATTAAATTAACTGCATACCATGCGATGTTAAAAGTGAGGTCCAATGCATTTTATGAAGAATCTTTCTACGCTCTTTTCATTGTTGAAGTTAGTAATTCTATAGCTGTTAGAAAATTAAGGTTTACATGCAATAAGTCAGTTGTTATGTTAGTTGGTGGGAAATTATTCCCCTAGGTAGGTTGTACACAAGACAATAATGGCTTTATAAAACCAATATATTGAATGTAATATCATATGGTTGAACATAGTGAAATTCCAACTTATTTTTGTTATCATTCACAGTGTAAATCTTTAATATTGCTTTTCTATTTTGTTTCTCTACCAAATTTAATAATAGCAAGCTTACAATCGACACACAATATTGGAATTGTGCAAAAGTACCTCTGACAGAAATGAAAGACCATGGTGTTCAATTAAATGGTAGCAAATTACTCTCGTTATATTTCTTACCAACTTCGCTAGCAATGATGAATGTCAGGATGCAAAAAAATAATGTTTCTCTAATTTCTGTATCACTATATTTCTATCCAACTTCAACACAAATCAACATCTAGCTTGATGAGCTCACATAATAGCATGTGGAAGTGCCACTCATGCTTTTATGCATGCAAATCTTTCTTCAGAAAGGATTTGTTTTTTGCATGTATTTTTTCATGGTTATTTAAGTTAGTTGAGTTTGAATGTGAAGGCATGATGTAATAACCACCTTGGTTACTACCGATTTTTTTAACACCAAGTACTAGCTTAATCACCCAAGCATCTACTATTTGATTTTAGAAGTGCTAACTTTGTAGACTTACCAACCGTAGTCATGGCAACAACTCTATGCCACAACTCATAAACTCACACTAGAGTATGGTAATCTCACAAGGTCAAGGTCATCTCTTGAACCAAACTTAATCCTCAAGGGTTCATTTGCAATGGCCTTGCCTACATATCCCCTCATGGGAATCAAAGGCATCGTAGTTCGTATATCAATAGTAGAGAGGTTACATCCTCTCCCTTGATATGAGATCTCTAGTCTCACTTTTAAATCATATTTTTTAAGTAAATCATATAATCCCAATTAAATTCATAAGCAATGTATGATAGCAAATGCAATCCAATCATAGGTTAGTTCAATGCCCACATCAAGGTATGAAAACACACATAACCACATAGTGACTAGCTCGTATAAACTTCACTTGATAAAACATAGTGATTGGCTAAAGGATACATTACATGTACACAATGTGACTATCTATCACATGGGTCACACATACATACTCTGACTAGATCAAGGGTATAACCCATCTGCACAATGTGAATAACTCATGCATGTGTCACACTTATACTGAGTGACTAGATCATGCTTACCACATATAAATAGAGTGAATAACTCATGCATGCATCACATACAACCAAACTAACTAGCTCATGCATACAACACCTATACACATTGTGATTAGTTCCCAGCTCATGCATACATCACATATACACAGTGTGCTTAGTTCCCACCTATATCACATACACAATATGAATAGCTATGGAAGGCATCATATATACACAATGTGACTAATTCACATATACCAAATGTGATTATCTCATGCAAGCAATGTTTATACACAAGGTAACTAGATCATATGCACATCATCGGTACACATAGTGACTAGGTAGTAAAATCAAAGGTTGTGACCATATTGCAAGCATATCCCCTGCCCATATGTCCTCAAATAGATCCCATCCAGAAATAGGAAAGTTGGTGTATCTAATGGCACACCATGAGTTCCATGATTTTTCCCTGACGTATAGTCAACTATGATGATAAGAAAGTATCCCATACTACTTGCAGTTATCATTGGCAAAGGCTCAAGTGTGACAATACACAATACATAAGGTCCTTAACACAGATGCACATAGGGATTGACTCACACATACATAGTGACTAACTGGTAATAGAAAGTGGATGTAACCTATTACATGCACCTTCCCATTACCTGGTTCACTCACACATAAGCTCCCATCCTTTTCCTGGTTCATAACTAGTTGTGATGACAAGCAAATATCTCATACTACTTGTTGTCATCACTGGCTGAGGAGTAGGTGTAACAACATACATCACATGTGGCCATTAATAAAATTTTCATAGCCTGTTGAACCATTGAGTCGATGGATCTTGACATCTATCACCTCCATGCCACTGGAGAAAGTCAGTCCAACCTGGTATGGGGTAGCTCCTAGCATCTATTACCTGCATGGTATTGGTGAAAGCTAGCTAAGCCATACATACCATAGGGTAGCTCCTGTCATTCATCACCTCCATGGTACTAGTGATAGCTAACTAACCCTAAGATATGGCAGATAACACCTAGTATCTGTCACCTCCACAGTACTGGTGACAACTAGCTAAACCGCACCTACATCATAACATGTATGGCTCCTAGTATCTATCACCTTTGTGCTATTGGTGACAATTGACTCATCCAAGATATAACAAATAGAACTTGGCATCTGTCACCTGCATGGTACTGGTGATAGCTAGATATCCACACATGTATCAGACTCGGTCCCAACATGTGGGTCATCTTATAGCCAAGGGAAATTCAATCAAAATGTTACAAGGATTTACCAACACTTATTAGGTTGACTTGGTTACATGCCACATAGAGTTCCATAAACCATTACACAGGGTCTTTTTAGGTCTAGGGGTCTAAACTACAAGTCAACACTCAATAAACATATTGGACCCACATGAGCTAGATTCTATTTGGTCACATATGCATAAACATATACAAACACAAAGTACTATCAAGGGACATTCCACACATTCAGTTGTCACTTAGAAACATAGTATGCATCATATAAAAGTCAAACCCATAATGGAAATATTAAACAATATTCTATTTCTGAGTACATCACATTTACATATTATCAATCACAAATCTCATCATACAATTATCTACCAACTAGGTGTTAAGGTAGAACCCCCTACATAGTTGGTAATTATGACCATTAATAGCCTATAGTGTTCAATACACAAGACTAATTATTTTAATCTAGACATTACGAAAGTCACATTCAAACAAATCTTGTTAGAGATAAACCATGAAGATGACAATTCTAAAATCTCATCCAAGATTGGGTAGATTTAGCGAACCTAACCCAACAACCTTAGAGTATAGGAGCTTAGAGCTGATAGAGTGCCTTTTTCTAACTGGGGCATATATAATGAGACTTACTAATTGGAAGGTGGGTTCATATCTCCATCATGTAGTTTCAGCCTCAAACTAAAACATATCAAAGAGGGAAGGTTGATCAAGTTTGGGAACACTCCATTCCTCTTAGACATTCACTAAACCGCTCCCCTATGAACTTGTGGTCCAAGGGCATCCTTCGCCCAAGAATTGCCTTCATAACTACTTCCAAACAAGATTGAAGTCACATGTAGTTCTCCTCACATAATATCTCAAGGGTTTTATACATAGGTTCCTACTCTCAATGTTTCATTTCCACTAAAGTAACTTTCCTCCTAGAAGTGAAATAGGAGGAATACTAAAGGAGGATGGATAACCATAAAAGGGTTTAAGACCAAATAGTGTAATACATCACTAATTATCAATACTCATTCCAAAACAAAACCACAGTTCACATGGTTTTATTAATTACTATAGCATACTCCAACAAGGTTCCTCTTAATGGTTCCCATCAATTAATAAGGCTTAACCATAGGTAGAGAAACCCAACTAAGTTCACAATATAGTAAGACTATACAAAAGAGCTTCTACCCAAGGACACTGAGATCTCCAGTTAGACCTCTCCACCATTATGATTTGTGATTCTGCCTAGACAAGATAGAATCCTTCTTAAAAGATGCACCTTAGATGATAGCATCACATGAGGACAAAGTGCCCAAGCCAAATCCACACTTAGAATTTAAGTATAGTAGTATATCCAATATAAATGAATCCACTCGCAACATAGAACAAGGCAGCAATAACAATTGTTAGAATATCATCACAAAGCAATGATTATGCAAGGCCCTATATGGCTCCACATGATGTCCTACCATAATATGATTCAATGATATCAATATCATAACCATAACACGTTATTGTATCCTTGATTCTTCTTGATTGGAAGCATTGAACATGCATCTTAAAGGCCACAAGAAAACTATAAGGAGATTGAAAAACTTACACCAATAATTTAAACTTGCTTTAAACATGGTCAATACTCGATTCATACTCTAAATGGTTGGCAACACTATATCCATGGAACCAACATATAAAGGACATACATCGAATAATAATATTCTTAATATTTTAATTTCATTTGTCTTATGACACAACCCTACATTCTTATGATAGTCTATATCATGGTCAAGATAGTATTCACACTTGCCATTTATATTAAATATGACCTTAATGGTCATCAATAAGCTATTAGGAGATGCTATACAATATGATCACAATTATTTTATCTCTTAACTCAATCTCAATAATACCATCAAATTTAAAGGATATATTGTCATTCACTTAGTGTACAACCATACAACAGTCCAATACAAGTATAGTACTCTTTTCTTGGTTCCCATGATATTTCCAATATCAAGGTTCTCATACTTAAGAACGTCATGTAGTCAATTCATGCCTCTAACCCCTAAACCATAAACTGAATAAAAAAAGATATCAACTTCCAACATTAAAATGTGTTCAATACAATGTGGTTCTAATGCCACTAAATGAAGTCATCATCACCATATGAAATTGTACAAAAATAATCAATATAAATAACAGTTCCTATTATCAAACCTAATCCCAAAAAAATAACCATCCTTTCAGTCCATCTTTCTTAGTTTGTCCCAAATTATATTGTTCAATTATTTCAAAGCTAGAATCAAGGATATGGAGGAGTATAAACAATACCCAGAGCCCACTAATCAATGATTTAGGTGGTCAACTTGATAAGAATCCAATAGCAATATCACCATTATGATCTCTATAAATTCTCAATGGTAACAACCATAAATGGTTTAGAATAAGATAATAGTCTAAAACGTAATGAATCATGATTCATATCTTTTCCTAGCCACATTATAACCTTATGCATGCTAGAACCTAATACATGGTCACTATTTCCACAATCAAAGTGAATAGAAAAAACAATAGAAAAGATCACTCTAGTGAGAAAGGCAAGCATTTGCCTAATGACTGTAGACTGTTTGGAAGCTCCCTAACCCAAAGTAGTTAACATTATACTTGGAAGCCTTTAAAATAAATATTTCCTAAATATAAACCAAAGGTCTTTAAATCCTCAGAGCAAGAGGGAGGAGAATTGAACTACTACAATGCTACGTTTGTATTTTATTTCATACCCACCTCATTCTCGTCTGAGATTGTGCCATTAGTGTGGTTCAAAGGATAAGATTTACCATTGAACATAATAAAGATTAGACACAGATTTGATAAAGAAGTGCAACAATCAATAGTAGATATCTATACTCTAGGTGCATATAGGCAACTTGTGTACAACCATATACAAATATATATAGCATTTGTGCACCCATGAGTTTACATATGTCTAAAGGAGAGCCTTACTACTCCCAAATATTTATTGATAGTAGTAGATAGTTGGGTAATGTCTCCAGAAAGAAAACAGAGACATGTGGGCTCTGTTGACAACTCAAATCAAGGCTTGACAACCTACATTGCCAACCTAATAAAATAACAAAGAAATCTTTCTCAAGGTGAAGAAAATTGAAACTCAACTCCTTGATGAGGTTGACATTACTAGAATGTGAAGATATGTGAGTCCAGTGATTTGGCATTACAAAAAATATTGGGTGGGATATAAGAACAGTCAACTGTATATCTACCAGGAAAATTATGGCTATGATTAATTCCTTACTCCCATATCCACCTTTTTTTAACTACAACCATATTCCTTACTCCCATATTCCTTATTCATGCTTCCTATTCCACTTAGCTATAACAAGAAGAAATGAAGGAGAACTACTAGTGGAATAGAATAGGTGAAAGGTAACTGAAACTTGTTGTTTCTGGGCATT
The DNA here is from genome assembly GCA_027924645.1 of Cunninghamia lanceolata. Classification (NCBI taxonomy): domain Eukaryota; kingdom Viridiplantae; phylum Streptophyta; class Pinopsida; order Cupressales; family Cupressaceae; genus Cunninghamia; species Cunninghamia lanceolata. The sequence continues at coordinate 12,819,153 of BSBN01000112.1, read as the reverse complement.
TAGATTCATCCAGGTGACTAGAGAATGGCTTTCAAAACATCTGCATACTACCAAACGAACCCAACTAAGTCTTGCTTCTCTCATGCCTCCCTTCTACTCTTCTCCATGCCCTAGCGTCTTCTATAATCCTCTGCAACTATTAAAATTCCTTTATCTTTATCAACTAGTAATCTTCCTCTCAACCAATGAACAAATTCAAACCCATGAACTTGTAGCCGCCATAAAATGGCTCTCGTCTTTCATAATGAGAGTATAATTAGAACATAGATATCTATTATGATAAAAGTGACTTTCAACTGCTTAGAGAGAGCTCTTGTGATTCAAGAGGTGGTGTGAGAATTTATGGATGCCCATACCTACATTTTCTCTTCCACCAAACCTACGTCAATCACTATTTAATGGTTAAGGGCTGCCTAAGCTTCGCTGCACATGGACACAATATCGTCCCTCTTCTATCCAACTACCTCTTTTAATTCCTTGTCTCCTCACCTACCTTTTTATGTATAACACATTCAAATCACTCTTCAATGTGGTGGTTGGTGGCTTGATCAATGCCTCTTCATTATCTTTTTGGTTATTATTTTTGTTTGTCATCCATGAGGAATACTCCTTCTGCTAGGGATATGACACATGAGAAAAAGTTTTTGTAACAATAAATTTTCTTCTAAGAATAAAATTGAGAGATCTTTGTTTGTGGTTTAATCTTGGTACTTTTCTAGGTTTTCCACGTAAATCTATGTTGTCTATTTTGTGTGAATTATTTCTGTTTGATTGCTTATTTCAATTTTGCATTGCTTATTTTTCTAACAGTTGGTATCAAAGCATGCAGTTTTGTGCAGAAATTATTTTGTGAGTTTTTTATCTTTGTGAAAAAGCAATGACATGAGGCATGGTTACCAGATTTGAGGTTAAAGAATTTGATGGTTTCAATTTTACTTTGTCGAAACTAAAGGTTAAAGCCTTATTACTGAAGGATGGATGCACCTTGGCTCTCAAGGGGACAATGTCAAAACCTACAACCATGAAGAAAGAGGAATGGGATGAAAAGGATAAAATGGCTAGAGCTACAATTTAGATATATCTGGCTGATTTAGTTTTATTTAATGTTGCAAAAGAGAAAATGTCATATGACTTGTGGACTAAGCTCAAAAAGCTATATGAGACTGGAAGTCATTAGCAAATAAAATTATGTTACAGTGGTAGTTGTATACTTTGAGGATGCACTATAGTTTTTCAATCACAAATCATATAAATAATTTCAACACACTAATTAGACTGTTGGCTTTAGTGAAGGTGAAAATTGAAGAAGAGCATGAAGTGGCTATACTATTGTGCTCTCTTCCTGAAACTTGGGATCAACTAGTTATGGCGATTAGTAACTCAACACCAAAGGGGAAACTTATCTTTGAAGATGTGCTAACTATAGTAATGTCTAAAGATTCAAGGTGGATCTTAACATCTCAAGGGACTTCTTCCATTGATGCCCTCATAGAAAGGAGGAGAACTCCAGAAAGAGACAAAGTTGAGTGTGGACAAGCTACGTTCAAATCCAAGGCCTGTGGAAAAGAGAGAAATGTTGGAACTATGGAAAAATAGGGCATGTCAAAAAGGATTGTAGGCTACCAAAATCAAACAAAGAAAATCCTAGCTCGTAGCCATCAGAGGCAAATGCAACAAAAATTGAAGAACCATGGAAGATTGAGAGGTTTTGTCTGCTAATCTAAGAGGTTCATTTCATCATGTTTGGATCATTTATTCTACTGCCTCTTTTCACATGACTCCTCACAATGACTAGTTTTATACTTAACAGTCATGTGATGTCCAAGGATGGTTTATAGAGGAAATGACAACATGTGTGAAGCTATTGGTGAAGGAGAGGTCAAAATTAAGATATTTGATGGGATAGTAAGGACTCTTCAGCATGTTAGACATATGCCAAGATTAAATAAAAAGATCTTGTCACTTGGAGTATTCGATGAGTAAGGTTATTGATTCAGTGCTGAAAATAGTTGTCTCAAGGTAACAAACAGAATGTTTGTGATGCGAAAAGGGAGAAAAGGTTTCTAATCTCTATAGAGTAGTTGGGGAAACTTGTAGTGGAGAGGCTTTGATGGTATCAGATGTAGAAATGGATTCATTATCTACTTGGCATCAATGGCTAGGCCACATGAATAAGTGTGGTCTCAGGTATTGTGAGATAGAAATCTTCTCCCAAGTTCTAAATCCAGAGATTTGAATTTTTGTGAGCAGTGTTTGTTTGGAAAGTAGAATAGGTTCAGTTTTTCTAGTTGCACTACCAAAAGTAAAGAAGTTCTAGATTGAATTCATTTACATACTTGGCAAGCACATGTTACATCAATTGGAGGTTCGTCAAATTTTGTTTCATTTATAGATGATTTTTCTTATAAGGTGTGGATTTATATCTAATGTGTTTTTCTTATTTTAAGAAGTTTAAAGTTCTGGTAGAGGATCACAAAAGAAAGACAACAAAGTGTCTTAGAATAGATAACAGAGGAGAATTATGTTCAAGTGAGTGTAATCCATTTTGTAGTAAGCATGGCATTGCAAGGTAGTTGACGGTTCCTAGAACACCACAACAAAATGGTGTTGCTAAAAGGATGAACCATATGATTATGGTGAGAGCTAGATGTATACTGAGCATTTCTAGATTAGTGCAGAAATTTTGGGGTGAGATTATTTCTACAATATGTTTTTTGATTAATAGATCACCCACTACAACTCTAGATCATAAAATTCTTAAGGAAGTATAGACAGGTAAACCTGTTGATTATTCTTTTTTCATGTTTTTGGTTCTGATGCTTATGTTGATATTCGCAAAGAGGATAGGAATAAGCTAAATGTGAAGTCAATAAAATGTATTTTTCTTGGCTATGCAAAAGGTACAAAGGGGTACAGGTTGTGGGATACTACTACCTACATGATTATTATTACATGTGATGTTTATTTTAATGAAAATTTAGTGCGAAGAAGTAAAGAAAAGAAAAGTACAGAAATCATTCTAGTAGAGGTGGAAAAGTATGATGCTAATATAGAGGTGCTAGATGAAAATTGGCCACCTTCATCTATTCATGAAAATCAACAAGATAATAAACAGAATCAGTTATATGATGAGATTGAATAGCAACCAAATGAGCTACAGGCTAACACATTACTCCTTCTAAAGAGATCCGCTAGAGTGATCAAACCACTAGCAAGGTACTCTCTTAATTATAATTTAGCTTATGCTTTACTTACTGATGTTGGTGAGCCTAGCTCATATCAAGGGGCTTGTGAAGATGAAGATACAAAAAAATGGAGAGAAGCCATGGATTAGGAGATGCGAGCTCTACATAAAAATAAAATGTGGGAGCTTGTGTAATTGCCTAAGGGGCAAACAACTATTGGCAACAAGTGGTTCTTCAAACTGAAAAGAGATATAAATGATAATGTGGAGTGATATAAAGCTCGGTTGATGGACAAGGGGTATGCATAAAAATCTCATATTGATTTTGATGTAATCATTTCACTTGTGGTAGGGTTAAGTATAGTTAGAGTTGTTTTGGCCTTGTTGCTAGTCTTGATTTGGAGTTACATTAGTTAGATGTTAAAATAACTTTCTTGCATGGTGATCTTTCTAAGGAAATTTATATACCGCAACCAGAAGGTTTTGAGGAAAAAGATAAGGAGAATCTAGTATGTAGGTTGAATAATTTATTGTATGGTTTAAAATAGGCGCCAAGGTGTTGGTACAAGAAATTTGATTCCTCCATAATGAGTTCAGGTTTTAGTAGATGTGATGCTGATCATTGTGCCTACTTTAAAATGTATGAAGATGGTTGTTTCATTATTTTATTTGTATGTAGATGATATGTTGGCAGTAGGTCCCAACATGCATAGAATCATTGGGTTAAAATCTCAGCTTGCTAGGGAGTTTGAAGTGAAGGACTTAGGAAATGCAAATCAGATTCTTGGAATGAGGATACATAGAGACAAAAAGAATAGGAATATTTGGTTTCCATAGAAGACTTATGTAGTGAAGATTTTGTAGTGCTTCAATCTGTAGAATGCACAACCAGGTAGTACTCTATTTCTTGCTCATATTAAATTGTCTTCAAAATAGTGCCCTAGTGTAGAAGCAAAGAAGACACAGATGCATTGTGTATTGTACTCATCAACAGTTGGTAGTCTTATGTTCACCATGGTGTGCACTAGATCAGACATTATACAAGGAGTGGGAGTAGACAATCATTTCATGGTGAATCTAGTTTGTGATCATTGGATAGTTGTGAAGTGGATATTTACATATTTCAGGGGCACTTCTGATGCTGCTATTTGTTATAGTGGGAGTAGTCTTCAGGTTAATGGGTATGTGGATGTGCATATTTTGGTGGAGATAGAGATAAAAGAAAATCTACTAAAGGTTATGTTTTCTCCTTCTCAGGAGGTGCTTTAAGTTGGGTCTCAAAGATGCAGACAATGGTGGATTTGTCTACTACTGAAGCTAAATATATGGCAGTGACACAGGCTAGCAAGGAGGCAAGCTGGCTTAATAGATTTTTAGGTATATTGCAAGTAAAGTAGGATAACATGGTGTTGCATTGTGACAAGCCAGAGTGCTTTAAACTTAGCAGGGAACTCAACTTATCATTCTAGAATAAAACATATTGATGTACAATATCACTTTGTAAATGAGGTGGTGGAAGGAGGACATGCCTGTTTGGCCAAGATACACACTAATATAAATCCAACAGATATTTTTACGAAGCCTATTAGTAGAGAAAAGTTCATATGGCATAGAACTTCTCTTGGCTTCCACATCATTTGATGATAGGCAGTAGTGGCATTGATCTTTTAATAGGAAGATATATTCACAAGGTAGAAACTTGACTTCAAGTGGGAGACTGTTGGTATGTGAGCTTGGTTTATTATTGTGAGAACAAAGATTGTAGAAAGATTATCAAACATGAGATTACAAGTGAGAATGAACAATTTGTATTAACAAATAATAGGTATAAATAGTAGAGGTTGCATACCCAACTCTCCATGAAACAAGGATAGGTGGCAATATTCAAAGCAAGAGAATAGCGTAACTACCCTAGGAAATAGAGGTGATGTGTCAAGTCTATTGACACCTATTACAAATGACTCACCAAGTTGAAAATGTTAATCAGCATGTGCTATAAGTCGCCTAACTATGATTGAGTTAGTGTGAACTCATGGAGTTATTCACCAACACCCCCCTTACGCATAGTTTAGGTGAGTTTATGAATGATGAGTCCGAGCAGTGCACCATTTTAGGTACTCATTTACAAATGTATCTCTCAGAAAACAGAGAAATAAAGCAAACCCTATGGGAAAAACTTTCCTCCAAAAGAGGGAAAACAAAGAGAAAACAAAGTGGAGGCTTAGATGACCTCCCCAAAAGATTCCCCCCATAGGAGAGAAAATGATAGAAGGTCTATGAGACCCCCCCAAATACATGTCCTACTACAGTGATGTTGGATAGTCGACAAAGGATGCAGATGTAGATCTAAGAATGCTGAACAATGTTCCTTCCCTGGGGAAGAAATTAAACCACCTGAAGATACAGGATATCTTCCCATGCGAGAAGATGTATGTATGATCTTGAATCATGTTGAAGCTTATCCAAGGATAATGGTGTCCATGCTGATGCCTTCAAAGAGTGCTCAAGTGTGCCCATGTCGATGCTGAAGGATGCCATAATCAAATTAGGTAAATGTACAACAGATGAGAATGATGACAATCCAAAACCATGTGTAGGATGATGTAGAGCAAGAATATCAAAAGTGGACAATGTTGATGCAGCTTCATCAAAACTGTCATCAAAGAGAACACTAATGTCCTTAAAGTGTGCTTCCATGTTAGCAATGTGAGACTTTACAAATAGACAAGAGATGTCAAGTAGAAATGTGTCCCAATCAACAATACTAGGAAGAGTGATTTCCTATTGTGAAGAAGCATCGGAAGCTTTTGAAGAAGCGACTCTGGAATCTATTGAAGCAACAGTAGGATTGAAGACTTCTTCTATGTCACTGGAATATTTTGTTTCTGTGTCATGATTAGGGACGTGAGTTGTGATCAAAGTAGGATCATGTGGGAATGGTGAAACATTTGAGTCTCCATATGTCTCCAAAATGTTTATCCATAATGCATGTGGACAATCAATATCCATGATGGCATACAAAGCAGCTTCTGGAATATGTAAACTAATTAGTCCACAAATATGATCACGATGATTAAACCACTTAACCTTCTGAGATTGTTTACCAAGTTCAAGGACAAGTCCATACAAATGGGATATGAGATTATTGAACCTGAGGTGTTTTAGAATGCCTTCACACTAGGACTTATAGTTTCCCTTGTTTAGGTTGATTACAAAAGAGTGAGTTTCATAGGCCATGATTAGAACAAGTTAATTTGACTAGACAATAGAAATCAACACAATTAAAGAACCCAGATTAGTTAGATCCCTAATTGAACTTTGTGAAGTTACACTTTATAAGTTGAGTGCATGATTTTGCTTAATTCCCCCCTTAATGTGGGAATTGATAAAGTTAGTGCATAGTGAAAAATGATGACACAATGCTATCCCCCTTTGATTATGTGTTTTTCCCCCTGAATTGCACAATTAATGGAATGAGTGCTTATCATCTCCCTACAAAAGTGTGATAGGGCACTTTATAATGATATTGTGATATCAACTTTGTTGGATAGAGGATGAGAAAAGTACCACCTTTGCAAAAGGAATGACTCAATTTCGAGTCAATTTGCAAAAGTTATGGCCCTTTGAAAATTTTGCATATGCAAAAAAATAAAATACACCTCCAGAAAATAATTTTCCAATGTGTTTAGAGAAAAAATTGCATACAAAGAGTGAAGGAAAAAAAGCTTGTGTGTGAGGGAGAAATTTAAGGCCCCTATGGTAGAGCGCGACCAAGATCTTACTTGCCCATGTGACCAAGGGCTTGGCTCTTAAAATTTTGCCCCTCCATTCTTGGCTTTTTGTCTTTGATGATGTCACCACCCCGAGTTTCTTACATCAGCATTTGACTACAAAATACAAATGAATAGTGCCAATATGTATGGCATTAACTTTGACAACCATCACAAATAAAAAGCTTTTTCACAAAGCTTTTCCCTCCTATTTGGTCACCGTCAGGTGGGGCCCTCAAGGGCATTTGAATGCCTTTGGGTGCGGTCAATGGTGACCCTTGGGTTCATTGGGCTATTGGTGGTCCAAGGTTGAGTGCTTCAAGCGCTGGCCGCAGCAATACAGGTGGTGTAGTGGTGTTGACCACCACGTGTGGTGCTTGGACACCCACGTATTTGTTGATGAGGAGTCCTTTTAGGATTGTGGTGTCTCTAGCCTATGTGGCCTATTTGACTCCTTCGTTGGCTATGGAATGAGCTAAGGGTTCCTGTGGTAGCACTTGTCGACCTCGTGGCCTCTGTGTATGCTCTCCATCATCAACTTTTTGGTCACTGCAAGTGATTTCCACTGTCGGCCCTTTGGTCATTGCGAATGTAGTGTAGATTTGGCCTTTTGTATCCACTCAGGATTATCTCTTCTTCAGATTTTGGAGCCTCTCTCGATCCTTGTAGAAATAGCCTATATGGCCATTTCGGATGTCGACTGTGAGCTTTCAAACAAATTTGGCCAATACGGCCCATGTGGTGCTTGCAAGCGAGGATCCACACTAGCCTATGTGGGTGTTTGAAGACAATAAGAGTAAACAAAAATGTTAAATAGAAAACAACTGAAACGAAGCAAAAATACAGAGATGCAAACCTAATTCGCACAATGAGTAAACAAGATTTGATGCTAACCACTGTGCTCTGATACCATGTGTGAACCAAGATCATGGAAAACTATCAAACACGAGATTACAAGTGAGAACGAACAATTTGTATTAACAAATACTAGGTATAAATAGTAGAGGTTGCATACCCAACTCTCTACAAAACAAGAATAGGTGGCAATATTCAAAGCAAGACAATAGTATAACTAACCTAGGAAGTAGAGGCAATCTATCAAATCTATTGACACCTATTACAAACGACTCACCAAGTTGAAAATGTCAATTGGCATTTGCTATAAGTCGCCTGACTATTATTGAGTTAGTGTTAACTCATGGAGTTATACACCAACAATTATATTCTAGTAGTGACGAGTAGTCAACAATGAGTACCATGGCAGTGCCTTGGCATATCCAACGAGTGGGGCCAAAGGCCAAGGAAATATGCAACAGAAGGTTGAATGGAAAGGGGTGGCAGGGGGCTTCATAGCCCCCCTATTGGCCTTGCTGAATTGTTTTTTGGCCATATGAGACATGTTCACCATGTAGAATTGCATACGGAAGTGTCACTCATGCTTTTATGCATGGAAATCTTTCTTCAAAAAGGATTTGTTTTTGCATGTATTTTTTCCTGGTTATTTAAGTTAGTTGAACTTGAATGCAAAGGCATGAGAATTTTTTTTTGTAACAATGAATTTTCTTCTGAGAATAAAATTAAGAGATCTTTGCCAGTGGATTTTTCCTTGTACATTACCAAGTTTTCCACATAAATCTATATTGTCTATTTTGTGTGAATTATTGTTATCTCACTACTTATTTCAATTTCACACTACTTATTTTTCAAACAGTAAGAATCCTTATAATAGTGGCAACGGGCAACCTCTTTAAACAATGAAGAGTAATCATTCATGGCAAAGGTTTGAAGTCCCATATAATATTTTGTTTATTTTTTCAGTTGTTAGTGCAAACCTACCTTTCAACCTGTTTGCCTGTCCTATATATAGCTGCAAACAAAACATTCAGATGACCTATGTGCAAGTTGATGGCAATTATGGTTTTAGCTAAAATAGTTGGTAGTATGACCATTGTTGAAACTGGTTTTAAGATTCCGTCAATGTATCTGCCACAATTTTGTGATTAATGTAAACATGTCAAGGGCCGTTTGTCTGTAATATTTTTTGATGGACATCTGGATATGGCGTCCTCTTTACTTTCTGTATAAACTCTCCTTTTAATACTATGGGTGACTCACCTTTCTCTGTTAAAAAAAAAAAAAAAAAGTAAACATGTCAAAGGTTTGTGAGATAAAATCAGAGCTGCTATAAGTGCTTGTTTTTGTTGCATAGTAATGTGATTAATGTAAACATGTCAGAGGTTTGTGACATAAAATCAGAGCTGCAATAAGTTCTTTCTTTTGTTCCATAGTAACCTAACCATTTGAAGTGTGACAATTTTGTAAAATTGTACATTAAATTGTGCAAACATACTGTGTTTTTCAAGCATTTGATGACTTGAGAATGCTCTGCTCTTCATAGTTGAGTTGCACCTACAACATCCATGGTGACCACATCATTGATGGTTTGAATGAGATCTACGTCTTAGTAGAGAGTTTATGGAAGATTCAAGCACTAGAACCTTCATGAAGATTTCCTAGGAACTCATCAACAGGATCTTGCACATGTTGCTCCTGTTGACTAATTCGTTTATAGGATTTACTCTCCAATAGATGGAATTAGCAATACCAGTTTATGACTTGAGAAGGACTAATTTAATTGGGCAATTGATGATGTATTGCAGTCAAATGTTTTTAATGTGAGGTTGTTGGGAACAATCCAATGTGCTTTTGATATCATGTTGAACGACAAGTGTTATTGTACAGACCATGGTATGCCATATTAGACGCCTTTAAATTTAAAGTCTTGATGTGTGTCGGGATCTTTTATTTGTTGACATTGCAGGAAGAAGTTTGCACGTAGACTTCTGTTTGATAAAAGTGCAAATGATGATCATGAAAGAAGCATATTGACAAAATTGAAGCAACAGTTTGGTGGCCATTTTACTTCTAAAATGGAGGGCATGGTATGCTACATCTGCCTAAACAAGAAAATTCCACTGCATGTTTCTTATCAAGTAAATTCTTTTTACTGGACGCAGTGTCAAAATCTATGTGCTTGTACGTAGGTTAAAGACTTAACATTATCAAAGGAGAACCGAGGGCATTTTGAGGATTATCTTAATGAAAATCCTCATGCACATCCTGGAATAGACTCGACTGTGACAGTTTTGACAAACGGGTTTTGGCCAAATTACAGATCATCGGATCTCAATCTGCCTACTGAAATGGTATGCCTCTTTTTATACAACATAGCTCTTAAACGTACCTATTTCAGCAGCTTGGCTTATTGACTTTTGCAACTGCAATACAGGTAAAATGCGTAGAGATGTTTAAGGAGTTCTATCAGATAAAGACAAAGCATAGAAAGCTTACATGGATATATTCTCTGGGTACTTGTAATATTAATGGGAAGTTTGACCCTAAGCCTATGGAACTTGTTGTTACTACTTACCAGGTAATTGCCTCTTTGGTTGTTTACTGTCAGTTGGCTTCTTTGATTCAATTATGATTTATTTTGATGGTTAATTTAACATAAAATTGCATTATAGGTCATTTCCTACTAGAGTTAATATTGTAAATTCCTGATTTCAGTATCTTATTAAGAATTAGCTGGATAGGATAAGTTAAGCAAGGTTAATGTCATGGTTAATCTTTTTGACCCTACATTGATTCTTTCCATAGTTCTACGAATACACTGATTTCAACTTACACTTTCATTGTTTAAAGGAAAATTGTAATTGGTGGGTTATAGAATGGCTCTAACATCAATCTGAAAAGTGAACAAATCATGTTTATCAGTATCACTTTCCTTGATATTTGTAGAATTCATTTTTTTTTTTATTGTTAAGTAATTTACTATGTGATCATGATATACAGGCATCAGCACTGTTGCTTTTCAATGCCTCAGAAAGGCTGAGTTTTTCAGAAATTAAGACTCAGTTGAATTTGACCGATGAGGATATTGTCAGATTGCTACATTCTCTTTCATGTGCAAAACATAAAATTCTCAATAAAGAGCCAAACACAAAAACTGTGGCACAAACAGATTACTTCGAATTCAATTCAAAGTTCACTGATAAGATGAGGAGAATTAAGGTTTGAACTCTAATACAACAATTGTATACCACTTTCTTTGTTTGTTTTAACAACAAATGATTGTGTGTGGAAATTCACATGGTCAATGGTTTCTACATGATTGCAGTTTCCACTACCACCATTGGATGAGAAAAAAAAAGTGATCGTGGAGGTGGATAAAGATAGACGTTATGCAATTGATGCGTCAATTGTAAGAATCATGAAGAGTAGAAAAGTTTTAGCTTATGAGAAGCTTGTTATGGAGTGCCTTGAGCAACTTGAAGGAATGTTCAAGGTGAATTCTTGACTGGATGCTGAATATATTGCTACATTAATGTAGCAGAATGAACTAATTTGCTTATGAATAATGCTGTTAGTTTACTAAATTTAACCATTTTTTTTCTTGCAGCCTGATTTTAAGGCAATAAAAAAGCGAATTGAAGACCTCATCACACGGGAATACATGGAAAGGGACAAAGATAATCCCAAAGCTTTCAGATATCTGGCCTGAAACTATTTAAATGGGTGTTTAAATATCTTTCATGGGGCAGTCCATTTATTGACTTGCTGCAGGGTTGTAAGTTCTTGAGAATTCATGATTGGAGGATATCCTTGAGAATTCATTATTTTGTTCAGTGTTGTATAACCTGCTGTTTTCGTACTTAAAAATATGTCATAACTATAATTTGTATCTGTTAGAACCTCTGTTGAAACAATGGATGCTTCAATGCCCACAATTCGCATAGTTGATTTTCTTCAACTAACCTGATTGGATATGGGCTAGCAACGTTTTATATTATGATTACAACTTCTGGCAATCTTTGAATTTTATCTGTAATATGTTGGATTTTATTTTAAAAAATGAAATTGTTTATATTAGTAGTCTATTCACTGTGGCTACTCTTCCAATTGGTTAGGTTATATGTCAACATTTTAGTCTAGCATTTATGAGTTTTTGTGGTAATAAAATTTGATATCGAGTCCTTTTAGTGTTTGCAACATCATCATGTCTGCACACAAGGGAGAGTTGTTATTACGCCTAGACCAATATGGGTTCTAAATTCGAAGACGTTCTTGTTGGGTTCGGTGAAGGCCAAATTAACAAGTTTTATTGTTGGGTTCAGCGAAGCCTAAATTGGCAAGTTTCTCGCACATATTCAAAAAGGATGCCTTTTGCAACTGACTTCTTTTGGCATGTATTCGCAAAATTAGAAGTTGCCCTTTTTGATGGATTTTTCCATTTATTGGAGATGAGACTGATTTATAAATAGTTGCTACTGCTTCAATATGTATTGGATTCAGAATTAATAAAAGAGATAATTCCTGAAAGTGGATGTAGCTATTATTTAGCCAACCACTGTAAATCTTGAGTTCTTCTATTTCTTTTAAATCTCTTAAATCTTTTAATTTCTGTTCTTATTTTCTAGAATTTTCTTTTCATTTGCTTCTACAATTTTTATCAACAATTGGTATCAGAGCCTGGTGGAGGAACTTGGTGAAGAAGCTTGAGGCATGGAAGAATTTTCAGAGCTATGGATGAAGCAGATGTTCATTCTGTGGTCTGCATCTTGGTCTTTGTTTGAATTGTCTCAATTGTTAAACTCAGGTTCTACCAGCCCTTAGGGAGAAGCATGTTGAATTTACGTTGAGAGAACTGGTGAAAAGATGGGAAAATCACAAAATTATGGTTCGGTGGCTTTCTCGTTTTTTTGACTACTTGGACCGCTACTACATTGCAATGCACTCCCTGCCAACTCTAAATGAAGTTGGTTTAACATGCTTCCGTGATCTAGTAGGTATAAGATGATATCCAACATTGAGCTCTTCTTCTTCATACTGTCACTCCCTGTTCTGTATCTTAAAGTTGTTTTTCACTTAGAGACCATATATAAGGAAGTAGGATTTATATATGTGTAGCTTAAATATGCCAAATAACAATGTAACATAAACAATTTTTGGAATAATGTTTTGCTTTTCGCAGGTTTGCCAAAAAAAATAGGAATAATGTAAAGGATGTGGTGATAACTTTGGTATGTTAGTGGAAATATTGATAAATTATATGAAGTTCTTTAGTTTTTTTACATTGTCTTGTCTGATGAACAAACTAAGTTCTAATTTACTAATGTTATCTTAGATTGATAGAGAACGTGAAGGAGAACAAATTGATCAGGCTTTATTGCAAAATGTTCTAGGCATCTTTAAAGAGATTGGGATGGGTAGCATGGATTTCTATCAAGAAGATTTTGAAGTAGCCATGTTGGAAGACACTGCTTCTTACTATTCTCGAAAGGCTGCCTCATGGATTCTAGAGTATTCTTTTTTATTAGATTATTTGCGCAAGGTCGGCACTGAAAGGGGAGCTACAATTGGAAACATGATTTGACAAAGTCAATTTTAATTTTGAAAATGGACTTCATCTAGAAGCTGATGTGTATTTTATTGTACTACAGGCTGACGAAAGTTTAAAGAAAGAAAAAGAGAGAGTTGCACATTATCTACTTTCCAGCACTGAACAGCAATTGCTACAAGTAACTTTCTATTAAACAATCGTTATGTCAATCAGAATCTGTGGATTCAACTAACCATGAAAAAGTTGTCAATTAATAGTTATTTCCATTAGCTATAAGGCATGCACAATGACTTGCTTGTTTTGTTTAAGTTGTAAAAAAGTTACCATTATTTGTGATCTTTTCCACAGACAGTACAAAATGAACTACTATTTCAGTATGAGAGTCAGCTTTTGGAGAAGGAACATTCAACTTGCCATGCATTGCTAAGAGATGACAAGGTATGATTTTGGTCTACAAATCTTAATATTGCTGCATACATGGGAGTCGGGACCATACTTTTGAGTATATTTCATAATCTTCTACTATTATTAACTTTTGGTACAGCTGGATGATCTTTCAAGGACGTATCAGCTATATTATATTTGTAGGAACCCCAAAGGTGTGGAAACTGTGGCTCAGATTTTCAAGCAGATATACATTTTGATTGGAAATCTGCTAAAACGTCTAGTTTCAAATTCTCAAGATTTTTTTATAGATGATGAGTAAATTTCTGTGTGGTTTGGTTTTCTACTACTCTTTTCTGTTGCAGCATGTGAGAACATTATTAGTTAAGCATGAAGAAGAAGCAGCGACCAATATAAAGGTAATTTTGCAATTGTAGCTAGTTCGATCTATTTTCTCATTAGTCTATGATCAGCATGGTTGGTGCACAGGAGCAGGTACAATCTTATATGCATCTCTTTTACTGCGTTAACTTTCCATACATGGCATTTAAGATACGACCTTGTGAATTTTGCATATGTCAAACAATGCACAATGGGATTAACTTTCACATATACAAGATACGAATGCAATTTCATTCCTCAACTTATCCTGTAGAATATTAACTTGTTGTATTGATTTTCAGGCATTCGTTGGGAAAGTTATTGACTTGCATAACAAGTACTTGCAATATGTCAAAGAACGTTTTTTAAACCATTCCCTGTTCAAAAAGGTGGGGGAAAATATAATTTTCTTATTGTCCTTTTGCTTGTCCATGTTGGCTGACTTAAGCTTATAGATATTATGCAGAATGTTTAAACATCTTTCTTATGAATTTTTAACTCCATTTACAGGTGCTGAAGGAAGAATTTGAGGTGTTTTGTAACAAGGAAGTTGCAGGAAGCACAACTGCCGAATTGCTTGCCACATTTTGCGACAACATTTTGGAAACAGGTGGCAGTGAAAAAGCGAGCAATGAAGATATTGAAGATATACTTGAAAAGGTTTGTGTTGCATTTCAGTCTAACATGCTTCGATGTTGGCTCCTGTCCAGTGATTTTGTATACACTAATTTATTCTCTCATATTTTGCTTCGATGTTGGCTCTTGTCCAGTGATTTTGTATACACCAACTTATTGTCTAATATTATTTCAGGTTGTGGAGTTCCTCGCATACATCAGTGATAAAGACTTATTTGCAGAATTTTACAGGGAAATTTCCTCAGACATGCTACAAGCTCGTTAACATTTCTTTCATCAATTATCTCGAGAAAAGATAATGTAATTTGTTTCTTTCTTAGCTCTATGTACCATGCAATTGGTTTCCTTCTTACATATCTTTCTTAAACTGCATGGGAGAAACAGTGGCAGGTCCACTGAAATTATAAATTAAAACAACAGCATACTACATGATGTTAAGCGTGGGTACAGTGCATTTTATGAAGAATATTTCCATGCTCTTTGCGCTATTGAAATTAATATTCTTATAGCAAGATTATATTCAACCCACAGTATTGGAATTGGTTTTCTTCTTAAATATCTTTCTTAAACTGCATGAGAGGAATGATGGTATGTGCATTGAAATCGTAAATTAAATTAACTGCATACTATGTGATGTTAAAAGTGAGGTCCAATGCATTTTATTAAGAATATTTCTATGCTCTTTGCATTGTTGAAATTAGTAATTCTATAGTTGTTAGAAAATTAAGGTTTACATGCAATAAGTCAGTTGTTAGGTTAGTTGGTGGGAAATTATTCCCCTAAGTAGTTTGTACATAAGGAAATAATGGCTTTATAAAATAAATATATTGAATGTAATATCATACGGTTGAACATAATGAAATTCCAACTTATTTTTGTTATCATTCACATTGTAAATCTTTAATATTGCTTTTCTATTTTGTTGCTCTACCAAATTTAATAATAGCAAGCTTACAATCGACACACAATATTGGAATTGTACAAAAGTGCCTCTGACAGAAATGAATGACCATGGTGTTCAATTAAATGGTAGCAAATTACTCTCGTTATATTTCTTACCAACTTTGCTAGCAATGATGAATGTCACGATGAAAAAAATAATCTTTCTCTAATTTTGGTATTACTATCTTTCTATCCAACTTCAACACAAATCAACATCTAGCTTGATGAGCTCATATAATAGCATGTCGAAAGTGCCACTCCTACTTTTATGCATGGAAATCTTTCTTCAGAAAAGATTTGTTTTTTGCATGTATTTTTTCATGGTTATTTAAGTTAGTTGAGCTTGAATGTGAAGGCATGATGTAATAACCACCTTGGTTACTATTGAAATATGGTGAGCACAAACACAAATAGTTACACTATTATTGCATAGCAATATTAAAACATAAAATTATATATTATTGTTTTCGGATCATTTTACAATGCAGTACATTGGCTTTTTAAAGCCTTGATATTCCCCTATATAACTTCTTACGGGAAAGTAACTTCCCAAAACCTAACCAACTAATTATTTACTTATATTTATTTAACAATATAATACTAGTATTATGCCAACATTCCCCCCCTTATTACATTGTTCCTACAATAGTACCAATGGACCCCCCCTGAATTCTAAAAAACTCAACAAAGTTGATTACATAATATGAATACATATTTATAGAAGATCTTCCCCAAAGAACAAATCTTGAACCAAGCGAGGCTCCATCATGCTGTCTCGTCTACCCTCGGAAAGGCATAGCTTCGAGCTGTGTTCTTGAGCTCTTTAGTCCCAAGCTCTTAAATCACAGAGTCTTGAATTATTCGACAATGGCCCCTAAGAGATACGACAGATCTCTACCATATTGTCTAGTGACCGCGAAAGGGTATAATTCAAGATCATATACTCTTTGAAGCTCGTTAGACAACAATCCATAGTGAGCTCAACACCAAACCCCAAACCTGTTTCCAAAACAAAATCTTCATAAAACATACATTTATCAAATCTGTCAGCTCCGTCAGCATCAGTAAAGAAAAAATAAAACAACCAAAACCAAAAATGCTTCTCATGCAAAGCATCATCTCAAAGCGAGAAGCTAACTTGAGATGATGGTAAATCCTCCATCCTCCGATGCCGCCAATCTCCAATTTGATATCCTTAAACTCTATCCATTTGCTTTAGACTCTTCAATAGCACAAGCATGTAAGTCTCTCAAATTTCTATCAATGATAGCATGGATGGCATCGGAACCAAAAACATAATGTGTGTCCATTTTCAAATCTTAAAACCTTATCTTACCACAAAAATTAAATTTACCTCCAAATTAATCTTTTTAAATACTTCCCCTTATTTCTCCCAATCCCTCAAAAGTAAATATTTTAAATACCTTTTCCTTAATACTTATGTCTTCCTTTTAAAAACTTTTCTCCAAAATAAATTGTAAATTTCTTCCTTAAATTTTTTTTTTAACTTTCTTCAAACAAAATTGTTTTACTCTAGTTTCTTCAAAATAGCTTCTATGCTTAGGCATCAATTTGTGGCCTCTATCCAATAAAAAAAAACACCTACTCCATATCGTTATCCAAAATTTTATTTTCTCACATAAAATGTTTGACCAAAAAAAATAACAATGTAAGATATGCCTTCTCTGAAAACCCTTACATAGTGCAGCAAACAAACCTTCTACACAGATTTTAGAATTTCTTGTCTATCTGCAACCACCAAGTTTATTCCAGCACTCATAGTCTCCACAACAACTAAAATGAAGGGCAAGAAACTCTTTCTATGGATCAAACACACAATTATCCTCCAATAATAGCGCTAGCAACCATTCTCATGTGCTCAAATAAATTTTCCATGAAGAGATTTCCTTGTTGTATTCGGTGTACACCTGGTTTTCCATCTTTGAGTGCAACTTTAATATCAAATAGCTTGCATCTCCTCACAGCAAACAATTTCCATATCAATTACTTCTAAAAGATTACTTAATGCAGATTGAATGTAAAGGATGCAATTTCGGCACATCAATGTTTTAAAAAATTTACACCATCGTCTCCTCACAGTAAAGAAAAACCATGAAAACCCTAAGTATAAAACAACAATACTCTCTCAACATCAGCAAATTCATTTGGACAACAACAAATTTGTTTGGACAGTGAGACTAAGAATGATATATGCCTCCATTTGAAATCTTAGATGCCTTTGATGTAGATTTTAACTTCCATTGGCTCTCCTCCAAACAAGCTTTCAACCTTCCATTTTAGAATGCACAGGCTCAGCAAAATACTTGCTCTGATACCATATTGAAATATGGTGAGCACAAACACAGATAGTTACACCATTATTGCACAGCAATATTAAAACATAAAATTATATATTATTGTCTTCAGATCATTTTACAATGCAGTACATTAGCTTTTTAAAGCCTTGATATTCCTGTATATAACTTCTTACGGGAAAGTAACTTCCCAATACCTAACCAACTAATTATTTACTTATATTTATTTAACAATGTAATACTAGTATTATGCCAACAGTTACTACCGATTTTTTTTTACACCAAGTATTAGCTTAGTCACCCAAGCATCTTCTATTTGATTTTAGAAGTGCTAACTTTGTAGACTTACCAACCATAGTCATGGCAACAACTCTATGCCACAACTCATATACTCACACTAGAGTATGGTAATCTCACAAGGTCAAGGTCATCCCTTGACCTAGACCTAATCCTCAAGGGTTCATTTGCAATGGCCTTGCCTACATATCCTCTCATGGGAATCAGAGGCACCGTTGTTTGTATATCAATAGTAGAGAGGCTACATCCTCTCCCTTGATATGAGATCTCTAGTCTCACTTTTAAATCATATCTTTTAAGTAAATCATATGATCCCAATCAAATTCATAAGCAATAGTATGATAGCAAATGTAATCCAATCATAGGTTAGTTCAATGCCCACATCAAGGTATGAAAGCACACATAACCACATAGTGACTAGCTCATATAAACGTCACTTGATCAAACATAGTGATTGGCTAAAGCATACATTACATGTACACAATGTGACTATCTATCGCATGGGTCACACATACACAGTGTGACTAGATAAAGGGTATAACCCATCTACACAATGTGAAGAACTCACGCATGTGTCATATTTACACTGAGTGACTAGATCATGCATACCACATATACATAGAGTGAATAACTCATGCATGTGTCACATATAACCAAAGTGACTAGCTCATGGATACAACACCTATACACATTGTGATTAGTTCCCAGCTCATGCATACATCACATATACACACTATGATTAGTTCCCACCTATATCGCATACACAATATGAATAGCTAGGGAAGGCATCATATATACACAATAGGACTAATTCACATATACCAAATGTGATTAGCTCATGAAAGCAACATTTATACTCAAGGTGACTAGATCATATGCACATCATGGGTACACATAGTGACCAAGTAGCAAAATGAAAGCTTCTGACCATATTGCAAGCATATCCCCCATTGCCTCATTCACTAGCCCATATGTCCTCAAATAGATTCCAACCAGAAATAGGAAAGTTGTAGTATCTAATGGTACACCATGTGTTCCATTATTTTTCCCTGACTTATAGTCAACTATGATGACAAGAAAGGATCCCATACTACTTGTGGTTATCATTGACAAGGGCTCAATTGTGATAATACACAACACATAAGGTCCTTAACATAGATGCACATAGGGATTAACTCACACATACATAGTGACCAACTGGTAATAGAAAGTGGATGTAACCTATTACATGCACCTTTCCATTACTTGGTTCACTCACACATAAGATCCCATCCTTTTCTTGGTTCACAACCAGTAGTGATGATAGTAAGTATCCCATAGTACTTGTTGTCATCACCGGCTAAGGAGTAGGTGTAACAACATACATCACATGTGGCCATTAATAAAATTTTCATAGCTTGTTGTACCATCGAGTCGGTGAATCTTGATATTTGTCACCTCCATGCCACTGGAGAAAGTTGGTCCAACCTAGTATGGGGTAGCTCTTGGCATCTATCACCTACACTGTATTGGTGAAAGGTAGCTAAGCTGTACATACTAGAGGGTAGCTCCTAGAATCCGTCACCTTCGTGGTACTAGTGATAGCTGAATAACCCTAAGATATGACAAATAGCACCTAGTATATGTCACCTCCACAGTATTGGTGACAATTGGCTAAACTGCACCTACATCATAACCTAGATGGCTCCTAGTATTCGTCACCTCTGTGCTATTGGTGACAATTGGCTCATCCAAGATATAACAGATAGAACTTGGCATCCGTCACCTGCATGGTACTGGTGACAATTGGCTATTTGCACCTACATCAGACTTGGTTGCAACATGTGGGTCATCTTATATCCAAGGGAAACACAATCAAAATGTTACAAGGATTCACCAACACTTATTAGGTTTACTTGGTTACATGCCACATAGAGTTCCATAAACAACCATTACACAGGATCTTTTTAGGTCTAGGGGTCTAAATTACAAGTCAACACTCAATAAACATATTGGACCCACATGAGCTAGATTCTATCTGGTCACATATGCATAAACATATACAAACATAAAGTAATATCAAGGGACATTCTACACATTCAGTTTTCACTTGGAAACATAGCATTCATCATACAAAAGTCAAACAAATAATGGAAATATTAAACAATATTCTATTTTTGAGTGCATCACATTTACATATTATAAATCACAAAGCTCAGGATGCAATTATCCACCAACTAGGTGTTACGGTAGAACCCCCTACATAGTTGGTAATTATGACCATTAATAGCCTATAGTGTTCAATACACACAACTCTAATTATTTTAATCTAGACATTACCAAAGTCACCTTCATACAAATCTATTTAGAGATAAACCATGAAGATGACAATTCTAAAAGCTCATCCAAGATTGGGTAGATTTAGAGAACCTAACCCAACAACCTCAGAGTATAGGAGCTTAGTGCTGATAGAGTGCCTTTTTCTGACTGAGGCCTATATAATGAGACTTACTAATTGGAAGGTCAGTTCATATCTCCATCATGTAGTTTTAGCCTCAAACTAAAACATATCAAAAGGGAAGGTTGATCTAGTTTAGGAACACTCCATTCCTCTAAGTCATTCCCTAAACCCCTCCCCTATGAACTTGAGGTCCAGGGGCATCCTTCACCCAAGAACTGCCTGCATAACTGCTTCCAAATGGGATTGAAGTCACATGCAGTTCTCCTCACACAATATCTCAAGGGTTTTATACATAGGTTTCTACTCTCAAGGTTTCATTTCCACTAAAGTAACTTTCCTCTTAGAAGTGAAATAGAAGGAATACTAAAGGAGGATGGATAACCATAAAAGGGTTTAACACCAAATAGTGTAATACATCACTAATTATCAATATTCATTCCAAAACAAAACCATAGTTCATAGAGTCTTATTAATTACTATAGCATACTCCAACAAGGTTCCTCTTAATGGTTTCCATCAATTAATATAAGGCTTAACCATAGGCAGAGAAACCCAACTAAGTTCACAATATAGTAAGACTATACAATAGAGATTCTACCCAAGGACATTGAGATCTCCAGTTAGACCTCTCCACCATTATTATTTGTAATTCTGCCTAGACAAGCTAGAACCCTTCTTAAAAGATGCACCTTAGATGATAGCACAACATAAATGAATCCACTCACAACATAGCACAAGGCAGCAATACCAATTGCTAGAATATCATCACAAAGCAATGATTATGCAAGGCCCTATATGGCTCCACATGATGTCCTACCATAGTATGGTTCAATGATATCAATATCATAATCATATCACGTTATGGTGTCCTTGATTCTTCTTGATTGGAAGCATTGAACATGCATCTTCAAGGCCACATGAAAACTATAAGGAGCTTGAAAAACTTACACCAATAATTTAAACTTGCTTTAAACATGGTCAATACTCAATTCATACTCTAAATGGTTGGCAACACTATATCCATGGAACCAACATATAAAGATATACACCGAATAATAATATTCTTAATATTTTAATTTCATTTATCTTATGTCACAACCCCACATTCTTATGATAGTCTAGATCATGGTCAAGATAGTATTCATACTTGCCATTTATATTAAATATGACCTTAATGGTCATCAATAAGCTATTAGGAGATGCTATACAATATTATCACAATTATTTTATCTCTTAACTCAATCTCAATAATACCAAAAAATTTAAAGGATAAATTGTCTTTCATTTACTGTGCAACCATACAACAATGCAATACAAGTATAATACTCTTTTCTTGGTTCCCATGATATTTCCAATATCAAGGTTCTCATACTTAAGAACATCGTGTAGTCAATTAATGCCTCTAACCCCCAAACCATAAACTGAATACAAAAAGATATCAACTTCCAATGTTAAAATGTGTTCAATATAGTGTGGTTCTAATGCCACTAAATGAAGTCATCATCACCATATGAAATTGTACAAAAGTAATCAATATAAATAATAGTTCCTATTATCAAACCTAATCCCAAAAAATTAACCATCCTTTCAGTCCATCTTTCTTAGTTTGTCCCAAATTATATTTTTCAATTATTTCAAAGCTAGAATCAAGTATATGGAGGAGTATAAACAATAGCCAGAGCCCACCGATCAATGATTTAGGTGGTCAACTTGATAAGCATCTGATAGCAATATCACCATTATGGTCTCTATAAATGCTCAAGGGTAACAACCTTAAATGGTTTAGAATAAGATAATAGTCTAAAACGTAATGAATCATGATTCGTATCTTTGCCTAGCCACATTATAACCTTATGCATGCCAGAGCCTAATACATGGTTACTATTTCCACAATCAAAGTGAATAGTAAAAACAATAGAAAAGATCACTCTCATGAGTAAGGTAAGCATTTGCCTAATGACTGCAGACTGTTTGGAAGCTCACTAACCCAAAGTAGTTGACATCGTACTTGGCAGCCTTTAAAATAAATATTTCTTAAATAGAATCCAAAGGTCTTTAAATCCTCAGAGCAAGATGGAGGAGAATTGAACTACTACAATGCTATGTTTTTATTTTATTTCATACCCATCTCATTCTCCTCTGAGATTGTGCCATTATGTGGTTTAAAGGACAAGATTTAACATTGAACATAATAAAGAGTACATACAGATTTGATAAAGAAGTGCAACAATCAATAGTAAATATCTACACTCTAGGTGCATATAGGCAACTTGTGTACAACCATATACAAATATATATAGCATTTGTGCACCCACGATTTTACATATGTCTAAAGGAGAGCCTTACTACTCCCAAATTTTTATTGATATTGTTCCTAGTAATAGACAGTTGGGTAATGTCTCCATAAAGCAAACAGAGACATGTGGGCTTTGTTGACAACTCAAATCAAGGCTTGACAACCTGTATTGCCGGCCTAATAAAATAACAAAGAAATCTTTCTCAAGGTGAAGAACATTTAAACTCAACTCCTTGATGAGGTTGACATTACTAGAATGTGAAGATATGTGAGTGAAGATATGTGAGTCTAGTGAATTGGCATTACAACAAATATTTGGTGGGATATAAGAATAGTCAACTGTATATCTACCAGGAAAATTATGGCTATAATTAATTCCTTACTCCCATATCCACCTTTTTTTTACTACAACTATATTTCTTACTCCCATATTCCTTATTCATGCTTCCTATTCCACTGAGCTATAACAAGAAGAAATAAAGGAGAACTACTAGTGGAATAGAATAGGTGAAAGGTAACTGAAACTTGTTGTTTCTGGGCGTTTAGATTCATCTAGGCGACTGGAGAATGGCTGCCACAACTTCTGGATACTGCCAAACGACCCAACTAAGTCTTCCTTCTCTCACGCCTCCCTTCTACTCTTCTCCATGCCCTAGCGTCTTCCATAAACCTCTGCAGTTATTAAAATTACTTTATCTTTATCAACTAATAATCTTCCTCTCAACCAATGAACAAATTCAGACCCACGAACTTGTAGCCGCCATAAAACGGCTCTCGTATCTCATAATGAGAGTATCATTAGAACATAGATATCTATTATGATAAAAGCAACTTTCAACTGCTTAGAAAATGCTCTTGTGATTCAAGAGGTGGTGTGAGAATTTATGGATGCCCATACTTACATTTTCTCTTCCACCAAACCTATGTCAATCACCATGTAATGGTTAAGGGCTGCCTAAGCTTCGCTGCACATGGACACCATATCGTCCCTCTTCTGTCTAACTAGCTCTTTTAATTCCTTGTCTCCTCCCCTACCTTTTTATGTATAACACATTCAAATCACTCTTCAATGTGGTGGTTGGTGGATTGACCAATGCCTCTTCATTATCTTTTTGGTTATTATTTTTCTTTTTCTTCCATGTGGAATACTCCTTCCAGAAAAAGTTTTTGTAACAACGAATTCTCTTCTCAGAATAAAATTGAGAGATCTTTCTCTGTGATTTAATCTTGGTACTTTTATAGGTTTTCCACGTAAATCTATGTTGTCTTTTTTGTGTGAATTATTGCTATTTGATTGCTTATTTTTCTAACAGTTCGTATTATCTAGCACGCAGTTTTGTGCAGAAAATATTTTGTGAGTTTTTTTATCTCTGTGAAAAAGCAATGACATGAGGCATGGTTACTAGATTTGAGGTTAAAAAATTTGATGGTTTCAATTTTGCTTTGTGGAAACTAAAGGTTCAAGCCTTATTGCTGAAGGATGGATGTGCCTTGGCTCTCAAGGGAACAATGTCAAAACCTACAACCATGGAGAAAGAGGAATGGTATGAAAAGGATAACATGGCTAGAGCTATAATTTAGTTATCGCTGGCTCATTTAGTTCTATTTAATGTTGCAGAAGAGAAAATGGCATATGACTTGTGGACTAAGCTCAAAAAGCTATATGAGACCAAGTCATTAGCAAAAAAAATTATTTTATGGCGGTAGTTGTATACTTTGACGATGCATTATAGTTCTTCAGTCACAAATCATATAAATAATTTCAGCACACTAATTAGCAAGTTGGCTTTAGTGAAGGTGAAAATTGAAGAAGAGGATAAATCGGCTATACTATTGTGCTCTTTTTTCCCGAAACTTGGGATCAACTAGTTATGGTGGTTAGTAACTCAACACCAAAGGGGAAACTTATCTTTGAAGATGTGCTAGCTATAGTAATGTCTAAAGATTCAAGGTGGATCTTGACATCTCAAGGGACTTCTTCCATTGATCCCCTTGTTGCAAGAAGTAGAACTCCATAAAGAGACAAAGTTGAGTGTGGACAAGCTACGTTGAAATACAAGGCTTGTGGAAAAGAGTCAAATGTTTGGACTATGAAAAAATAGGGCATGTCAAAAAGGATTGTAGGCTACCGAAATCAAACAAAAAAAATCCTAGCTCGTAGCCATTGGAGGCAAATGCAACAAAAGTTGAAGAACCATTGGAAGATGGAGAGGTTTTGTCTTCTAAACTAAGAGGTTTATTTCATCATGTTTAGATCATTGATTCTAGTGCCTCTTTTCACATGACTCCTCACAAGGACTAGTTTTGTACTTACCAGTCATGTGATGTCTAGGTATGGTTTACAGGGGAAATGATAACATGTGTGAAGCTATTGATGAAGGAGAGGTCAAAATCAAGATATTTGATGGGATAGTAGGGACTCTTTAGTATGTTAGACATATACCAAGATTAAATAAAAATATCTTGTCACTTGAAGTATTTTATGAGAAAGGTTACCGATTCAGTGGTGAAAATAGCTGTCTCAAGGTAACAAACAGAGTGTTGGTGGTGCGAAAGGGATAAAAGGTTTGCAATCTCTATAGACTAGTTGGGGAAACTTGTAGTGGAGAGGATTTGATTGTATCAGATGTAGAAATGGATTCATTATCTACTTGGCATCAAAGGCTAGGCCACATGAATGAGTGTGGTCTTAGGTATTGTGAGATAGAAATCTTCTCCCAAGTTCTAAATCCAGAGATTTGAATTTTTTTGAGCATTGTTTGTTTGGAAAATATAATAGGTTGAGTTTTTCTAGTTGCACTACTAGAAGTAAGGAAGTTCTAGATTTAATTCATTTACATACTTGGCAAGCACATGTTACATCAATTGGAGGTTTGTCAAATTTTGTTTCATTTATAGATGATTATTCTCATAAAGTGTTGATTTATCTGTTGAAGAAAAAAGTTGATGCATTTTTCTTATTTTAAGAAGTTTAAAGTTCTGGTAGAGGATCACAAAAGAAAGACAATAAACTGTCTTAAAATAGATAACAGAGGGGAATTCTATTCAAGTGAGTGTAATTAGTTTTGTAGTGATCATGGCATTGCAAGGCAGTTGACGGTTCCTAGAACACCACAACAAAATGGTGTTTCCAAAAGGATGAACCATATGATTATGGTGAGAGCTAGATGTATGCTGAGCACTGCTAGATTGGAGCAGAAATGTTGGGGTGAGCTTGTTTCTACAACATGTTTTTTGATTAATAGATCACCCACTACAACTCTAGATCCTAGAATTCTTAAAGAAGTATAGACAAGTAAACCTGTTGATTATTCTTTTTTCATATTTTTGGTTCTGATGCTTATGTTGATATTCCTAAAGTGGATAGGAATAAGCTAGATGTGAAGTCAGTGAAATGTATTTTTCTTGACTATACAGAAGGCAAAAGGGGTATAGTTTGTGGGATACTACTACCTACAAGATTATTATTAGTTGAGATGTTTATTTTAATGAAAATTTAGTTTAAAAATGTAAAGAAAAGAAAAGTACAAAAATCGTTCCATTAGAGGTGGAAAAGTATGATTCTAATATAGAGGTGCTAGATGAAAATTGGCCACCTTCACCTATTCATGAAAATCAACAAGATAATAATTAGAATTAGTTATATGATGAGATTGAATAGCAACCAAATGAGCTACAGGGTAACACATTACTCCTTCTAAAGAGATCCACTAGAGTGATCAAACCACTAGAAAGGTACTCTCTTAATTGTAATTTAGCTTATGCTTTACTTACTGATGTTGGTGAGCCTAGCTCATATCAAGGGGCTTGTGAAGATGAAGATGCAAACAAATGGAGAGAATCCATGGATTAGGAGATGAGAGCTCTACATAAAAATAAAATATGGGAGCTTGTGCAATTGCATGAGGTGCAAATAGCTATTAGCAACAAGTGGGTCTTCAAACTAAAAAGTGATATAAATGATAATGTGGAGCGATATAAAGTTTAGTTGATGGCCAAGGGGTATGCATAAAAATCTCGTATTGATTTTGATGTAATATTTTCACTTGTGGTGTGGTTAAGTATAGTTAGAGTTGTTTTGGCTAGTGTTGCTAGTCTTGATTTGGAGTTACATTAGTTAGATGTTCAAACAACTTTCTTGCATGGTGATGTTTCTGAGGAAATTTATATGCAAGAACAAGAAGGTTTTGAGGAAAAAGATAAGGCGAATATAGTATGTAGGTTGAACAAATTATTGTATGGTTTGAAATAGGTGCCAAGGTGTTGGTACAAGCGATTTGATTCCTCCATGATGAGTTTTGGTTTTAGTACATGTGATGTTGATCATTGTGCCTACTTTAAAATGTATGAAGATGGTTGTTTCATTATTTTATTTGTATGTAGATGATATGTTGGCAGTAGGTCCCAACATGCATAGAATCATTGGGTTTAAAGCTTAGCTTTCTAGGGAGTTTGAACTTAGGAAATGTAAATCAAACTCTTGGAATGAGGATACATAGAGATAGAATGAATAGGAATATTTGGTTGTCATGGAAGACTTATGTAGTGAAGATTTTGTAGTCCTTTAATATGCAGAATGCACAACCAAGTAGTACTCCATTTCTTGCCCATATTAAATAATCTTCAAAATAGTGCCCTAGTGTAGAAGCAGAGAAGATGCAGATGCCTTGTGTATCTTACTTATCAACAGTTGGTAGCCTTATGTTCACCATGGTGTGCACTAGATTAGACATTGCACAAGCAATGGAATGGTCAATCGTTTCATGGCGAATCTAGGTTGTGATCATTGGACAGTTATGAAGTGATTTTTTAGGTATTTCAGGGGCACTTCTGATGTTGCTATTTGTTATAGTGGGAGTAGTCTTTAGGTTAATGGGTATGTGGATGTGTGGATTTTGGTGGAGATAGAGATAAAAGAAAATCTACTAAAGGTTATATTTTCTCCTTCTCAGGAGGTACTTTAAGTTGGGTCTCAAAGATGCAGACAATGGTGGATTTGTCTACTACTAAAGCTAAATATATGGCAGTGATATAGGCTAGCAAGGAGGCAAGCTGGGTTAATAGACTTTTGGGTAAATTGCAATTAAAGTAGGATAATGGTGTTGCATTGTGACAAGCCAGATTGCCTTAAACTTAGTACAGAACTTAGTTTATCATTCTATAATGAAACATATTGATGTACAATATCACTTTGTACATGAGGTGGTGGAAGGAGGACATGCTTGTTTGGCCAAGATACACATTAATATAAATCTAGCAGATATTTTGATGTAGCCTATTAGTAGAGAAAAGTTCATGTGGTGCAGAACTTCTCTTGGCTTGCACATCATTTGATGATAGGCAGTAGTGGCATTGGTCTTTTAATAGGAGGAGATATTCACAAGGTAGAAACTTGACTTCAAGTGGGAGATTGTTGGTATGTGAACTCAGTTTATTATTGTGAGAATCAAGATTGTGGAAAGACTATCAAACACTAGATTACAAGTGAGAATGAACAATTTGTATTAACAAATAATAGGTATAAATAGTAGAGGTTGCATACCCAACTCTCCATGAAATAAGGATAGGTGGCGATATTCAAAGCAAAAGAATAGCATAACTACCCTAGGAAATAGAGGCGATGTGTCATGTCTATTGACACCTATTACAAATGACTCACCAGTTGAAAATGTTAATTGGCATGTGCTATAAGTCACCTAACTATAATTGAGTAAGTGTTAACTCATGGAGTTATACACCAACACCCCCCCTTAAGCATAGCTTAGGTGAGTTTATGAATGATGAGTCCCAGCAGTGTGCCATTTTAGGTACTCATTTACAAATGTATCTCTCAGAAAATGGAGAAAGAAAGAAAACCCTATGGGAAAAACTTTCCTCCAAAAGAGGAAAAACAAAGAGAAAACAAAGCAAAGTCTTAGATGACCTCCCCAGAAGATTCCCTCCATAGGAGAGAAAATGATAGAAGGTCTTTGAGACCCCCCCACAATACATGTCCTGCTACAGTGATATTGGATAGTCGAGAAAGGATGCAGATGTAGATCCAAGAATGCCGAACAATGTTCCTTCCCTTGGGAAGAAATGAAACCACCTGAAGATGCAGAATATCTTCCCATGCAAGAAGATGTATGTATGATCTTGAATCATGTTTAAGCTGATCCAAGGATGATGGTGCCCATGCTGATGCATTTGAAGAGTGCTCAGGTGTCCCCATGCTGATGTCGAAGGATGCCATAATCAAATCAGGTGCGTGTACAATAGATGAGAATGATGACGATCCAGAACCATGTGTAGGATGATGTAGAGCATGAATATCTAAAGTGGACAATGTGTATGCAGCTTCATCGAAACTATCATCAAAGAGAACACTGATGTCCTTAAAGTGTGCTTCCATGTCGGCAATGCGAGACTCTACAAATAGATAAGAGATGTCAAGTAGAAATGTGTCCCAATAAGAAATACTAGGAAGACTGATTTCCTGTTGTGAAGAAGCACTAGAAGCTTTTGAAGAAGTGACTCTTGAATCTGTTGAAGCAACAGTAGGAGTGATGACTTTTTCTATCACTAAAATATTCTATTTCTGTATCATGATTAGGGATGTGAGTTGTGATCAAAGTAGGATCATGTGGGAATGGTGAAACATTTGAGTGTCCATATGTCTCCAAAATTTTGATCCATAATAAATGTGGATAGTCAATATCCATGATGGTATACAAAGAAGCTTCTGGAATATGTAAACTAATTAGTCCACAAATATAATCATGATGATTAAACCACTTAGGCTTCTGAGATTGTTTACCAAGTTCAAGGACAAGTCCATACAAATGGGATATGAGATTATTGAACCTAAGGTGTTTCAGGATGCCTTAACACCAGGACTTATAGTTTCCCCTGTTTAGGTTGATTACAGAAGATTGAGTTTCATAGCCCATGATTAGAAGAAGTTAATTTGAGTAGACAATATAAATCAACACAATAAGGCAACCCAGATTAGTTAGATCCCTAATTGACCTTTGTGAAGTGGCACTTTATAAGTTGAGTGCATGATTTTGCTTAATTCCCCCCTTAATGTGGCACTTGATAAAGTTAGTGCATAGTGAAAAATGATGACATAATGATATCCCCCTTTGATTATGTGTTCTTCCCCCTGAATTGCGTAATTAATGGAATGAGTACTTATCATCTACCTACAAAAGCATGATTGGGCACTTTATAATTATAGTGTGATATCAATTTTGTTGGATAGAGGATGAGAAAAGAACCACCTTTGCAAAAGGAATGACTCAATTTTGATTCAATTTGTAAAAGTTATGGCCTTTTGAAAATTTTGCATATGTAAAAAAAAAAAAAACACCTCCAGAAAATAATTTTCCAATGTGTTCGGAGAAAAAATTGCATACAAAGAGTAAAGAAAAAAAAAACTTGTGTGTGAGGGAGAAATTTAAGCCCACTATGGTAGAGTATGACCAAGAGCTTATTTGCCCATGTGACCAAGAGCTTGACTCTTAAAATTTTGCACCCCTCCCCACCACCCCCCCCCCCCCATTGGCTTTTTGCCTTTGATGATGTCCCCCCCTAAGTTTCTTACATCAACATTTGAATACAAAATACAAATGAATAGTGCCAATACCTATGGCATTAACTTTGACAACCATCACAAATAAAAAAAAATTCACAAAGCTTTTCCCTCCTATTTGGTCACCATCGGGTGGGGCCCTCAAGGGTGTTTGAATGCCTTTGGGTGCAGTCAATGGTGACCCTTGGGTGTGTTGGGCCCTTGGCTGTCCAAGGTTGAGCCCTTCAAGCACTAGCCATAGCAATGCAGGTGGTGCGGTGGTGTTGACCACCATGTGTGGTGCTTGGACACCCACGTATTTGTTGATGAGGAGTCCTTTGAGGACTATGGTTTCTCTAGCCTATGTGTCATCTTTGACTCCTTCATTGGCTGTGGAATGAGCTGAGGGTGGTGGTCCTATTGTGGCCCTCATCAGCTTTCGTGGCCTCTGTGTATGATCTCCACCGTCGGCCTTTTGGTCACTGCAAGTGATTTACACTGTCAACCCTTTGGTCACTGCAAATGCAGTGTAGATTCAATCTTTTGTGGCCACTCAGGATTATCTCCACTTCAACTTTGGGAGCCTCTCTCAATGCTTTTAAAAAATAGCCTATATGGCAACTCCAGATGTCGTTTATGAGCTTTCAAACAAATTTGGCCAATACAGCTTGTGTGGCGCTTGCAAGCAAGGATCCACACTACCCTATGTGGGTGTTTGAAGACAATACGAGTACATAGAAATGTTAAATAGAAAAGATCTAAAATGAAGAAAAAACACAAAGATGCAAGCCTGATTCGCACAACTAGCAAACAAGATTTGATGCTGACCACAGTGGTCTGATACCATGTGAGAACCAAGATCATGGAAAGATTATCAAACACGAGATTACAAGTGAGAACGAACAATTTGTATTAACAAATAACAGGTATAAATAGTAGAGATTGCATACCCAACTCTCTACAAAACAATGATAGGTGGTGATATTCAAAGCAAGAGAATAGTGTAACTACCCTAGGAAATAGAGGCAATGTGTCAAGTCTATTGACACCTATTACAAATGACTCACGAAGTTGAAAATGTCAATTGGCATGTTCTATAAGTCGCCTAACTATGATTGAGTTAGAGTTAACTCATGGAGTTATACACCAACAATTATATTCTAGTAGTGACGAGTAGTCAACAATGAGTACCACAGCAATGCCTTGGCATATCTGTTGGATGGGGCCAAAGGCCAAGGAAATATGCAACCAAAGGTTGAATGGAAATTGGTGGCAGGGGGCTTCTTAGTCCACCTATTGGCCTTGCTGAATTTATTTTTGGCTATATGACACATGTTCAACATGTAGAATTGTATGCAGAAGTGTCACTTGCACTTTTATGCATGGAAATCTTTCTTCAAAAAAGATTTGTTTTTGCATGTATTTTTTGCTGGTTATTTAAGTTAGTCAAGCTTGAATACAAATGCATGAGAATTTTTATTTGTAACAATGAATTTTCTTCTAAGAATAAAATTAAGAGATCTTTGCCCGTGGTTTTTTCCTGGTACATTACCAGGTTTTCCACATAAATCTGTATTGCCTATTTTGTGTAAATTATTGTTATTTCATTGCTTATTTCAATTCTGCACTGCTTATTTTTCAAACAATAAGAATCCTTATCATAGTGGCAATGGGCAACCTCTTTAAACAATGAAGAGTAATCAGTCATGGCAAAGGTTTGAAGTCCCATATAATATTTTGTTTATTTTTTTAGTTGTTAGTGCAAACCTACCTTTCAACCTGCTTGCCTATCCTATATATAGCTGCAAACAAAACATTCAGATGACCTATGTGCAAGTTGATGGCAATTATGGTTTTAGCTAAAATAGTTGGTAGTATGACCATTGTTGAAACTGGTTTTAAGATTCCGTCAGTGTATCTGCCACAATTTTGTGATTAATGTAAACATGTAAAGGGCCATTTGTCTATAATATTGTTTAATGGACATCTGGATATGGCATCCTCTTTACTTTCTATATAAACTCTCCTTTCAATACTATGGGTGGCTCACCTTCTTCTGTTAAAAAAAAAATTTGAACATGTCAAAGGTTTGTGAGATAAAATCAGAGCTGCAATAAGTGCTTGCTTTTGTTGCATAGTAATGTGATTAATGTAAACATGTCAGAGGTTTGTGAGATAAAATCAGAGCTGCAATAAGTTTTTTCTTTTGTTCCATAGTAACCTAACCATTTGAAGTGTGACAAGTTTTTTAAATTGTCAATTAAATTGTGCAAACATACTGTGTTTTTTAAGCATTTGGTGACTTGAGAATGCTCTGCTCCTCATAGCTGAGTTGCACCTACAACATCCATGGTGACCACATCATTGA
The DNA here is from genome assembly GCA_027924645.1 of Cunninghamia lanceolata. Classification (NCBI taxonomy): domain Eukaryota; kingdom Viridiplantae; phylum Streptophyta; class Pinopsida; order Cupressales; family Cupressaceae; genus Cunninghamia; species Cunninghamia lanceolata. Next base: position 12,786,185 of record BSBN01000112.1, on the reverse strand, counting down.
TGGTTTGAATGAGATCTACATCTTAGTAGAGAGTTTATGGAAGATTCAAGCACTAGAACCTTTATAAAAATTTCCTAGGAACTCATCAAGAGGATCTTGCACATGTTGCTTGTGTTGACTAATTCGTGTATAGGATTTACTCTCCAGTAGATGGAATTAGCAATACAAGTTTATGACTTGAGAAGGACTAATTTAATTGGGTAATTGATGACGTATTGCAGTCAAATATTTTTAATGTGAGGTTGTTAGGAACAATCCAATGTGCTTTTGATATCATGTTGAACTACAAATGTTATTGTACAGACCATGGTATACCATATTAGACGCCTTTAAATTTAAAGTCTTGATGTGTGTTGGAATCTTTTATTTGTTGACATTGCCGGAAGAAGATTACACGTAGACTTCTGTTTGATAAAAGTGCACACAATGAGAGTGAAAGAAGCGTATTGACAAAATTGAAGCAATAGTTTGGTGGCCATTTTACTTCTAAAATGGAGGGCATGGTATGCTACATCTGCCTAAACAAGAAAATTCCACTGCATGTTTCTTATCAATAAAATTCTTTTTACTGGACGCAGTGTCAAAATCTATGTGCTTTTATGTAGGTTAAAGACTGAACATTAGCAAAGGAGAACTGAGGGCATTTTGAGGATTATCTTAATGAAAATCCTCATGCACATCCTGGAATATGTTAGTGGTTAATTCCAACTCCAGTCTTCTCTCCGTTAATGATAGCAGTTTGGATTGGTTAAACTTCTGCGTGATCTATAGATAACTAACTGAGGAATGCATGTTTGATGTTAAGTTAATTAAATCATTGATTCACAGTTTATCTTTCATGTCAATTAATTTGTGCAATCATGTAATTTGCATCTCTACCAATATTCCTAGTTTTCACTGTTAGGAATAGTTAAGATTGTCTAGAGAATGATAAGATGTTTCTAGAAGTTTTCCATAAAGCTGTTTTAGAAAAGAACATTCCAGGTTATCTAGAAGGGTAGAAACTTCTAGCTATTCTAGAAAAGAACATTCTAGTATTTTAGAGACATCTAGAATGTCAGAAGCTTCTAGGTTTCAAAGCTTCTGTAGCTATATATATGAGATGCTATACACAGCATTTTGGATGTAATGCAAGTTAGATGAATATATATTTCTGAGTTATTCAACTCTGTTTGCCCTGTGTCTTCTCTGTTTTGCTGTTGCTATTCTATTTTCATTATCTTGGGACTATTTTTTACATGGTATCAGAGCTAGGTTTAGCTAGATTTTTTCTAGATTCAGCTGCAGGGCATATAGATTATTGGAAGTGATATTTGTTTACAGGGCTGCGTTATTGCTGGAGTGATATTTGTTTCTCAACAAATGAAGTGTTGCCAATATTCGATGGAAGTGGTTTTGCAGATTGGAAGATTGCAGTCAAGGATGCTCTGAGAGAAAAGGCTCTATGGAGGATAGTGAATAAAGAAATTGGAGAACCTCAAAGTGAAAAAGAAAATGAGCTATGGAAATGCAAGTTGGAACAAGCTAGAGGTATTATTAGTAAAGCTTTAAGCCCCAATCTCAATAGAAGATTTGTTGATATTGATAATCTAATAGAGTTGTGGGAGAGTTTGGAAAAAGATTGTAAAGATGCAGATATTGCTAGCATGTTTAGTATAGAAGAAAAATTAGTGAATTTAGCTCCTTCTGATTTTGAAAAAATGACTGATTATTTCAATGAAGTTACTTTTTTAAATGCCCAGTTGAAGAAAATAGGTGCTGAATATGCAAAAAAAGATTTTCAGTTGATTGCAATAGTTGAAAGTAAGTTTCCCCAGCCATACAAGGTATTTAAGGAATCAAGGAAAACATTTCTCCAACTAACTCACAATGCCCCCCAGCAAACTTTTGACCAATTTTGTAAGTCTGTACTAGATGAAGAGGTTCAGCTTATTAAAGAAGGGCATATTAAGAAGAATCATGCATATGCAGCCAAGAGTAAATTTTTTAGATATGATGGAAAGAAGAATTGGAAAGGAAATTATAAATTTTGAAATGACGGTTCTAACCATTTTTCTAGAAATGATTTTACAGAAAAGCAAGTTGGAAGGAAATCGATTATTTGCAGGTATTGTGGAGGTGAAAATCACATGGAGAAATTTTGTTTGAAGAAGAGGGACAATGAAAGGCAGCAATACAAGCCCAAGCAAGAAAGGTTCAAGGATGGCAAGAAGGATAGGCATAGCTTCGTAGCCATCTCTCTAAAAAGGCAAGAGAAATTAAATAAGGAGGTAATTGCTAGACCTGAAAGTAGTGTTAAGGGGGGATACTTTGCTTCAGATTCTAATAAAGAATAGATTTTAGATTCAGGGGCATCGTATCACATGACTGGGGATAGATCTTTGTTTATTGATTTTTATGAAGGGAAGAATTCAGATCAAGAAATTACTATTGGCAATAAAATAAGACTTCCAGTTTTAGGAACAGGCACTGTTAATGTAACGAATGGGTCTTTGAAAAATGTTTTACTGGTTGAAGGATTAGGGGTAAATCTTATTTCAGTATATAAAATTGTTCAAGCTAGATATGAGTTTGTTGTCATCGCTGATCAAGTTATTGTTAGAGATAGAAAAGACCCAAGCAATATAATTGCTATTGGTAGAGTTGATCATAAAGAGAGTCTATTTAAATTTGTGGGGTTTGTTGATGATGAATACACACTCTCTCATGCTTTTATTGCTCAGGATGATTATTTGTCAAAACTTTGGCATGCTAGATTTGGACAAATAAATTATAGAAAATTACAAGATATGGTTAGAATGGATATGGTTAGTGGATTGACAAAAATTTTAGCATTTGAAGGTGTGTGTGAAGGATGTGTGTTAGGAAAATATCATCGAGATCCTTTTGATTCAGGGAAAACATGGAGAGCTAATCATCTGTTGCAGCTCATTCATAGTGATCTATGTGAACCAAGGTATCCTTCACTTTCAGGTGCCAGGTACCTTCTAACTTTTATTGATGATTACAACAAGAGAGTACGGGTTTATTTTCTTGAAAGGAAAAATAAAGTATTCAAAGTTTTTCAAAAGTTTAAGGCATTAGTTTAAAATCAAAGTGGAAAAAGAATTAAGTGTTTAAGGACAGATAATGGGGGTGAATATTGCAATTATGCATTTGAGTCATTTTGTGAAAATTATGGTATTAAGGTGCAAAGAACAATTCCTTATACTCCTCAACAAAATGGGGTGGCTAAATGAATGAATAGAACTCTTTTAGAAATGGCTCGTTGTATGTTGTATTTTAAAAGTTTGCATAATCAATTTTGGGGTTTGGCTATTTCTTGTGTTGCATATATTGTGAATAGAATTCCCACTAAAGCCCTCCCAAATATCACCCCTGAAGAAGCTTGGAGTGGTAGAAAGCCCCACATTGGGTATTTTAAAGTATTTGGGTGCATTGCTTGGACACACATTCCTGATGAAAAGAGGAAAAAATTAGAACCAAAGAGTCATAAGTGTTTGTTTGTGGGTTATAGTGAAGAATCAAAGGCTTACAGGTTATATGATTTGACAACAAGAAAGGTCTTTGTTAGTAGAGATGTAAAATTTGATGAGCTTTCACAACTTACAGCCACTTCCTCTCACTCTACAACAGCAAATGTTTCTGATTTTTTAGATATTTCAGATATTTCAGAAAGAAATGAAGCCAATATTGATGAGGATGAGGTGAGCAATACTGATGACGATGAAGAAGAAGGTAGTGATGATGAAGAAGGTGACATTTTCACAACTACTAATGATGAAGAAGGTGACATTTTAGCTAGACAAAAGACAAGGAGTGTTGAAGAAATATATAGACACGGCTCAAAGATCCAAGGAAGGAATGGTAGTGCTCTCATGGCCAAAGTCTTACAAGTAAATGACCCAATCTCATATGAGCAAGCTAGACGAAAGAAAGAATGGGAGAAAGCCATGAAAGAGGAATATGATGCATTGATAGAGAATAACACTTGGGAACTTGTACCCCGCCCCCAAGGTAAGAATGTTATTGGTTGCAAATGGGTTTATAAAACAAAATTTAAATCAGATGGTGCTATAGAAAAATTCAAGGCTAGATTGGTTGCTAAGGGGTTCAATCAAAAAGAGGGTGTTGATTATGAAGAAACATTTGCTCCTGTCATTAAAATGAACATAGTTAGAATTATTCTTTCTTTGGCTGCAAGTCTTGGGTTGCATATTCATCAAATGGATGTCAAAAATGCTTTCTTAAATGGAGATTTATATGAAGAAATATATATGGATCAACCACCAGGTTTTGTGGATCAGCAACATCCTAATCTTGTTTGCAGATTAAAGAAGTCACTTTATGGTCTTAAACAAGTGCCACGAGCATGGAATGAGAAGATTGACAAGTATTTTCAGCTTCATGGATTTAAGAGATGTAAGTCAGATCCCAATCTTTATGTGAAGAAAGTTTAAGATGATATTCTTCTTGTTGCACTTTATGTAGATGATTTACCCATTGCTAGACTGAATATTGGGTTAATCAATGATTTAAAATCAGATCTTAAGAGGACATTTCATATGAGTGATTTGGGTGAACTAAACTATTTTCTTGGCTTAAAAGTTTGTCGATTACATGATGGATTGTTTATCTCACAATCAAAATATGCTTTGGACCTTTTAGAAAAGTTTAACATGCTTGAATGCAAGCCAGCATCTACTCCATTTCAATCCAGAGTCAAGCTTACTAAAGAATGTACTTCCAAGAGTGTAGATGCCACTTTATATAGATAGCTTGTTAGTAGCTTGGTTTATCTAACTCATACTAGACCAGATATTTGTTTTGCAGTCAATCTTGTATCTAAATTTATGCAGGCACCTAAACAAAGTCATTGGCTGGCTGCTAAGAGAATTTTACGATACATCCATGGAACCATATACTTTGGAATCTACTATGGCTATAAGTCTTCAATTTCTTTGGTTGGATTTACTGATTCAGATTGGAGTGGTGATATAGATGATCAAAAATCTACTGGTGGTTATGTTTTCAATCTTGGATCAGGTCCTATTACATGGAGTAGCAAGAAACAAACAACTACATCATTATCTTCATGTGAAGCAGAATATAGAGTAGCAAAAGAAGTAGGCAAGGAAGCAGTTTGGATTCAAAATCTTCTATTTGAGATTGGTTTCCTACAAAGTTCAGCCAACACTATGTATTGTGACAATCAAAGTACCATACAGGTTGCCAACAATCCAATTTTTTATGCTAAAACAAAACATATTGAGATTGATGTTCACTACATTCGGGATCTTGTTCAAGCATCCATTATCAGTCTTCAATTTTGTCTGAGTGAAGAACAAGTAGCTGATATATTCACTAAGAGTATGACTGAAGCCAAATTCTTAAAATTAAGAGGCATGATTGGTATGTTAGAGGTGAACATTAAGGGGGGATAGTAGTATAATGTTCCCCTCTCCTTTGTATTTCCCTCTCCTTTGTATTCTCTTTGTATTATTCTAGTCAATCTTAAGGGGGGATGTTAGGAATAGTTAAGATTGTCTAGAGAATGATAAGATGTTTCTAGAAGTTTTCCATAAAGTTGTTTTAGAAAAGAACATTCCAGGTTATCTAGAAGGGTAGAAACTTCCAACTGTTCTAGAAAAGAACATTCTAGGATTTTATAGACATCTAGAATGTCAGAAGCTTCTAGGTTTCAAAGCTTCTGTAGCTATATATATGAGATGTTGTACACAGCATTTTGGATGTAATGCAAGTTAGATGAATATATATTTCTGAGTTATTCAACTCTGTTTGCCCTGTGTCTTCTCTGTTTTGCTGTTGCTGTTCTGTTTTCATTATCTTGGGACTATTTTTTACATTCACAGGTTTAGCTAAAATTTCACAGAATTCACTTCAAAGTTCATTGATAAGATGAGGAGAATTAATGTTTGAACTCTAATACAACAATTGTATACCACTTTCTTTGTTTGTTTTAACAACAAATGATTGTGTGTGGAAATTCACATGGTCAATGGTTTCTACATGATTGCAGATTCCACTACCACCAGTGGATGAGAAAAAAAGTGATCGAGGACATGGATAAAGATAGACATTATGCAATTGATGCGTCAATTGTAAGAATCATGAAGAGTAGAGAAGTTTTAGCTTATGAGCAGCTTGTTATAGAGTGCCTTGAGCAACTTGGAGGAATGTTCAAGGTGAATTCTTGACTGGATGCTGAATATATTGCTACATTAATGTAGCAGAATGAACTAATTTGCTTATGAATAATGCTGTTAGTTTACTAAATTTAACCATTTTTTTTCTTGCAGCCTAATTTTAAGGCAATAAAAAAGATAATTGAAGACCTGATCACACAGGAATACCTGGAAAGCAACAAAGATAATCCCAACACTTTCAGATATCTGGCCCGAAACTATTTAAATGGATGTTTAAATATCTTTCATGCGGCAGTCCATTTATTGACTTCCTGCAGGGTTGTAAGTTCTTGAGAATTCATGATTGGAGGATATCCTTGAGAATTCATTATTTTGTACAGTGTTGTATAACCTTCTATTTTCATAATTAAAAATGTGTCATAACTATCATTTGTATCTATTAGAACCTCTGTTGAAATAATGGATGCTTCAATGCCCACAATTCGCGTAGTTAATTTTCTTCAACTAACTTGATTGGATATGGGCTAGCAAACTTTTATATTATGATTACAACTTTTGGGAATGTTTGAATTTGATCTGTAATATGTTGGATTTTATTTAAAAAAATGAAATTGTTTATATTAGTAGTCTATTCACTGTGGCTACTCTTCCAATTGGTTGGGTTATATGTCAACATTTTAGTCTAGCATTTATGAGTTTTTGTGGTAATAAAGTTTGATATCGAGTCCTTTTAGTGTTTACAACATCATCATGTCTACACACAAGGGAGAGTTGTTATTACGCTTGGACCATTATGGGTTCTAAATCCGAAGAGGTTCTTGTATTTTCAAAAACAAAGTTAATTTTGGGTTATGATGTGTATAAATATTCAGTCTATTATGTTAAAATGGTGAGCATACACAAAAATATTTGACTAAACCATTAATACACAATAAGATCTCCCTGAAAAATATATTATATTGATGTCTTATGTTCACATTACAAATTAATACATTGGCTTTATAAAGCCATTATTCCCCAATGAACAAACTACTAATGGGAATACCTTCCCACCAACCAACCAACCTAAAAACTAATTACTATCTTAAGTCACTGGGGTGACTTTATTACATGTAAAACTTAATTTTTCAACTACCCCTCTTAAGGTCAACATTACAAAAAAGAAAAATAATAGAAACATTGCATCAACATCAACCCAAACTACTCATGTCTAGGCAAATGTCTTGATTATCCAACTTTACCTATTAATCGAGACATACTCAATTATTCATAGGAAAATCACCAACCAACTGTGAATCGAGATTAACTCAGTTATCCACAATAACTCTCCTCCATTTGTGGATCAAGACTAACTCCATTATCCACAAATACAAATCTGCAAAACTATGGATCGAGACACACTCAACTATCCATAGATACAACTTCCAAGTTTGTGGATTTAGTTATCCACAAACCAACAACAACTCACTAATTTTATGGATTCAACTATCCACAAACCAACAAATCACTGTCATGCCCCCCCTTGCTCCTAAACGGACTAGAGATGAAACCAGGCTTCTCATGCAAGGTATCATCTCTGAGCGAGAAGCTAGATCGAGATGGCAATGGACCTCCTGCCTCCGGTGCCTCCTACTTCCAATGTGATCATGTTACACTTTAACTGAAAAATTTACCATTCAAACCTCCAAAATCCCTCTCAGGTGTAACATGGATGGCCTCGAGAGCACAAGCAATGTTTGATATATTTCAAAGTGTTTGAATCAGCCAATAATACATCCTTGCAATACTTTAAAAAAAAAAAATAGAAAAGGGGAGTGAGCACCTGTAAATTAAGAAAGTTAAAAAATTTACAAGAGTCATGGCCAAAGCCTAGTCTAGAGAAAGAAAACATAACAGAGAAACCACTACCGGTCTAAGTCATCACAAAAACTAACAACAAAGTAAACACAAAGCTGAAAGAAAAGTCACCTGATCGAGTACCACTAAAACTACCTCCACATAGGAAGATCAAAAGCAAAACCCCATGGCAAGACAAAAGACTTCACCCATAGAGGCCACCAAAGCAAACATGAAGAAAACAAAACTAGCCAACCACCCACCCATGCCAGACCACCAAGGACATGACCCGTCACCACCACAGACCGCCAAGAGCACATCCCACCACCCCCGCCTCACGCCGCTGCCGGAGCTGCAGGAAGAACATGCTCAACCAGTTCCACAACTGCAGAAGACTGAATATCTACGTCAAGTTCCTCCAAGGCATACCTAGGTATTCCTGGAGCGAGATCAAGTGCATGAATTCGTAGGAATCGAATGGCCGTAAACACATCCTTAATCCTTTCCATTTTTTTCTTGGTAAGTAGGAAACAATGAGATCTCAGTGTAACATCAATATCTCCACTGCTCAGGGATAGGATACTGGCTTGTAAGGCCCTATATATTGCTTGTTGCGGGGGAGAGGTGCGTAAAGCTGCCAAGTTGAAAAGGCCATCGATAAGAGCATCCCCCTAGTCCATTCGGTAGGTAGAGACTGCCGCTTCCCATCTATCCACAGTGTAAATGTTTTTGAAAAACAACCCAGCTGCAAGAGCATGAATGAATTCTCCATCCATAACCAGATCCATTATGTTGGAAAGTAGCTATGACACCACATCTGAGAAATTGAGCATGCGTCCCTCATACCCTCTTATCCATGCATGGCCAACTATGTTTTGAACAACAATCTGGGTGAGGGTGCAATCCTTATCAAGCAAAGTCATCAAATCTAACGACTTTACCTACCCTCTTATCTATGGTTCCCACTCAAGAGCTGTAAAAAACATTCTTTGATTAAGACATGTATCTGCCATGTAAGCTGTCCTTGAGGGGTAGAGAGGGCAAGGATGGGATAGGCACTGAGAAAAGAGGGCGAAAGAGGGAGATGTAGAGCTACGTAGGCTTTCTCCAGATAACACAGAACACAATTCCTTTGTCTACCCCAATAGCACCAAATGTAGGAGGTATTATAAACACAATGCCATTATGTCAGAATTAAGAAAGCTAAGGACATCTATGACATCACAAGATTGATGGGCACAGTTGACAGGATATGCGGTACGTTGCCATGAGAAACCTGCCATAGAGTTTTTGCAGTGTGTCCAATACTTGGCCACCTCGTCAAATAAAGGCTAGCCGTTATGCCTCCAAAAAAAATTCATTTACTCAGGGTAGTTATAGCTAGTCACCTCCTTTTAATGAGGCATGATCTACGGTGGGATACGCCATCCCCACCTGCCCTCATTAAAACTGAAAGAGCCAAAACTGACTCGATTCACCTTCCCTCATGAACACTTGCGATCCTCTTCTACGAACTTTGTCATAAATTTGAATAAGAAGAAATAACCCTCATTTAATATGACGGACTTCATGTCAGGGGGTAATGCTAGATCAAGCGGACTCAACCTAACTTGAGACCTACCAACCATTCCAACACTTGTGCTAGGAAAAGTAACCATAAATGTGCCGTCTAAATAGCGCATCTTAGCGGGATAGCTTTTTTTGAAGAATTCCATCCTGACAGAATCTGTCCAGCTGACTATCAAGCTGATCTACTACCCGCCACCACTTCCATCTCAGTTGTCAGTAGGCTAGCCAAAGAATTTGAATTGATTTGATCACCAAGTGAAAACATCACATATGCACTATCAAGATCAATGGCTATGTTTGCTAACATATCCGCCACCTTATTACCTTCTCTAAATGTGTGAGAAATGAGGAAATTATCTAAGCTACTAAGAAGAGTGTCAGCCTGCTAGAGAATCCTTGCAATACTTTTAACTCAAAATTAAAACATCTCTACTCTTATAAACTTTGCACTTCCAATGTAAATGTGCCTTAGTCATTTTCTTCTCAAATCCTTTCAATTTGGAACAAGTGACTTTACAACTGCTTTCAAACCAATTCAACTAATTGCTCTTTACATCATATTGATTCACTTTTCTCACATTTTTATGCCCAAAACAAGATAAGTACAATTTTAGCAGAATTTCTGCATTAATTAAATCTTACCACGGTTATTTTCTTCCAAAATAAATACCACCAAGTACTCACCTCATCTTCTTGTTGCAAACTATCAAGTTCGACCATGCACCTACAACTTTTTTTTTCAACAATCTCTTTGATACACTTAAAAGAAATACATGCCAATATTTATTGTCTACCCAAATCAATAGTGGCAAGCTTTCTCCAAATGGTGGGAAATAGTGGTTGACCTTCTCCGTGCCTTCAAACTTCTATACATTGCAATATTATTCCATGAGGCACTGTCTCATTCTTTCATATGGTCAAAAACTTAACGAGCTTCCACCAAACTTTTGTGTTGTCTTCCAAAATGCCTATCTTATGAACTAGTGAGCATTCTACAACAAGAACCTCAAAAAAATTGTCCTTCCACAAACACGGTAGGGAAGAAAATGTACCCTTCTCCATGCACAACAAGTGTACTTAAACTTTCATTTGATGCATTCCAGGAGGTAAATGAACAAACAAATGGGAACAAAGAATGTCTTGCCTCACGTCTCTTTCAATCCTAATTTCTAGGTGATATTGGATCCTTTCCTTGGCATGCAACATTCAAAACTCTCCTCTAATCACAACAACCTGCAATGATCATATGTTAGGCGCTTCATCATAATAGCCTGCAATGACTTTCATATGCCTTCCACCATAGCCACAACTTCACATGGGATAGGATACAATGACTTCACATAGGACAACATACAACAATGTTCTGATACCATTGTTAAAATGGTGAGAATACACAGAAATAGTTGACTAAACCATTAATGCACAGTAAGATCTCACTAAAAAATATCTTATATTGATGTCTTCTATTCACATTACAATTCAATATATTGGCTTTATAAATCCATTATTCTCTCGTGAAAAAACTACTTATGGGAATAACTTCCCACCAACCAACCAACTAACCAAAAAACTAATTACTAACTTAAGTCACTAAGCTGACTATATTACATGTAAATCTTAATTTTGCAATATATTAGTCATCATTGTTTGGATGTAAAGTCCAACTATTCATTTCATCTCTCTTGTTTTGTCCCTTCATCTTCCTTAAAGAATATTGCATAAATTTGGGGAAAAACTTTATCTATGCTACCGTGATTAATAAAAGAAAAATACCCCTTTCTCATGGATGTAGCTATTTATTGGTGAACTACACAAATCTGTTGTGTCTATGTATTTTCTAGTATCTATGTTTATTCGTTGCTAGTGATATATTTTTTGTACATATGGTTGTCACTAATGTAGTTGTGTGGTTGTCATTGATGTCAACACTGATGAGCATTGCACATATGTTACCTGAGTTTTTCATTGATGTAGTTGTGTTGTTGTCTTTGATGTCAAGACTATATTTGGTTACTGATGTTCATGGCTGGTTTCTGATGTTCATGGTTGTCCATATCATCCCTTGATTAATGTCAAGTAAAGTTGTATTGAGCATGCTTGTGGTCAGTAGAGATGATTTCATGATGATATATTAAGATAGGAATTAGAATCATTAATATGAATGATGATATATTAAGATGAGAATTAGAAGCTATGCTAGGGTTGAGAAGATGGAAGTATGTTGTATGATCCTTCCTATTGTTCCTAAGGAAGTATGTGATGCTATAAGAAGGTTCTGGTCTCCAGAAGTTGGTGATGGTTTTTGCTGCAAGAAGCTACCTAGAAGACTGCCTAGTAAAATGGTCCACATTCCTCCGCATTTGAAAATATGGTCATGCTATTCAGAAGTTAAGTTTAGTTTTTTGTAAAGATACTAAATCCAAAGTTTTAGATCATTTGGTCCTCTGCGGTGAAAGTTACTTGTGACAGAGTTCTGGTCTGTGTTCTGACAGAATGAGGTGATGATGAAGGATTGTTGGAATGATCTGCATTCCTCTGTAGTGATAGATATGGTTGTACAGTCTTAAGGATATGTTTAGAGTAGTGCATGAGCGCATTCATATGAGTATCTAGTGTTTTGGAGGTCCACAAGTTCAGTTTTCAAATGACATAAGTGATATAGATTGTTCCAAATGCCTAATTGTTTTTAGGATATATGTTTGAGTACTTGCTTCAATGGAAGAGTATACAGATCAGTCATATGTGTTTGTGTGGACATTCTACATGTCTCATAATGTTTTAGGTTTGATGCACATGCAAATCTTTCAAGTTTCCAGTACCGCACAAGGTTTTCAAGTCAGCTTATGGAGAGTTGTTGCTGTTGAGGCCGACTAAGGAAAGTTGATGATGTGTGCCACAAAGTTGTTCTTGTGCAGAGTTCAAGAAGTGTTTGGAGATGTTGTGTAGATCTTGCCGGCTCATCTAGAAGAATAAAAAGTAATGTTTAATCATTCATGAGTACCGCCAAGATTTTGAAGACCGATGTGCTACAAGCTTCATGTTTTCTTGCTCAAGGGCTCGACGTCAATGTTTATGCTTAAATATATACACATTGATTTCATGTAACTAGGATGTCATTTAGTTTAACTCATTCCTCATTCTTGGTTATAATCCCCACCCCTCTCCCTAGAGATAACTACCTACCTCTCCTTCTCCTTGGTGTGTGATGTTTCAAGAGCTTATTATTTAAATTAAATATTCTAAATTTTTTTCTTGTATTTATGAGTTTTGTGTGTACCTGGGCTCAACATATAGAAACTGAAGTTGACCCAAATTTATATACTAGAGCAAATGAGGCTGAAGAACACATAGTTGATGTTAGCTCGGAGGAGGCCCAAGCGCAAACAATGGATGTTGGAGAGGGGTTAGGATCGCTTCCTTCGACCATGGATGAGCATATGAATATAGCTAAAGAGGTGAAGAGAAAATTTTCTTATAGAAATTTAGATCATTTACTTGAAATGGATATGGAGAATTTGAAAGTTTGTGCTGAACAACCTAGACATACTACTAAGAGGTTAATGAATAAAAATACAAAGGAAATAATTGCTTATTTCAATAATCTTGATACACTTGAGCAAACCCAATTGTTATCAATTGTACTTCTTAGTAATGAGCTAAATGAGCCATTACAATTGTTGGTTGTAGATTCATCATTGAAAAAGGGGAAAGGTTCACACCTAGAAAAAGATATTGTTGAAAATGTTAAAAAAGGTTTGGCTTCCATTGGGAAACAATCTCGATCTGCGGATAAGTCCATTTCAAGAAGAGTGGTGTTGACATCTATTTTAAGTGAAAAAACTTAAAAAAAAAGATAATTGTCTTCAATTTCAACCGAGATTGGTTTCAGTAAAAAGACATTAACATAATATGTGAAAAGGAGAAAAATATTGGATGATAGTACCTTGGAAGGCAATTGGGCAATTATGTGTAGAGCTCCTCGATCTAACAAGATTCAAGATGTTGTTAGGAACTTGATCTCAACGTTTTGGAATGATAATACTCGTGCTTCATCAAATAGTAGAGATGTTATCAAACACACAACTAGGCCCAATAGTCATGATTTACATACAAAACATTGGTTAGACATAACACAACATGAGATGTATGTGATGTTTTGTAATTCAAATCCTCACATAAAGATTGGGTAAACAATGTTTGAAAGGTTAAGGCCATATTATGTGAAGACAAACAAGGTTTTTGAAACTTGTTGTTGTCGTTATCATATTGAATTTGATCTCTACTATCAGGTGTTTCAAAAGATTAGAGAAGGCAATGATGGTTTTGTAAATGCACCTCTTAAATGGGCAAGTCAGTTCATAGCATCTATCTTATGTGATAAATTAGATGGTGATAATGCAACTGGTCAAATAAACTGCATAAAAGGTCTTTGTGAAACATGTGGAAATTTGGCTAAAATGCCTTTGAGAAACAAAGCTATCGACCCAACGAAGTTGGTAAATTGCACGAGTTACAAGTACATAAAGTTTCAAACAAAAAATAGGAAAGAATCCACAAGGTTAGATTATGTAGAAGAGGAGATACCTATTGGAATATTTATGAAAAATTTATGTGAATTGATACAACCATACATACATCATGCTTTTTTTGCTAAGTGGCAAGCACAATAGTTTCAAACATTAAGAGATACTTTCCCACCTGGAATAGTTTTATCAGTAGTTGACTTTGCAGAAAAATACTCTTTTGTACATCAAAAAGAGATTCAATCATGCAATATTACTTTTCAAAGAAGATCACTATTATGGTGCATGTGTTTTATCAGCATGGACAATTGGATTTGGATGGTGTTGATAGTACATTTGAAGCATGAGTCATTAAAAAAGAATATCGCTTTTATATTAGTGATGATAAAGAGCATGAGACACATTTTTTAGAACATTGCTTTAAGAAGTTTTTTGAGTATTTGGCAAGTAGGTGTGTAAAAATTGAAAAACCTCTTGTATGTTTAGATGGATGTGAATGACAATTTAAATCATCGAGGCCATTTTATGCACTATGTAGATATCATCAAAATGACAATATACCACATGTTTGGAGTTTCCTTGAGAGTGGGCATGGAAAGGGTGAACATGATGGCGTAGGAGCTTGCATCAAACATGCTCTAAGAAAGCATTAAATGAATAATGTGGGAGATCATATAAAAGATGTGCATGATGTTGTAGAATGGTGTAAGATACACTTTGCATCAAATGAGGTTGGCACATCTTCAGGAACAAACTGATACATTCAACAAAGTGTTTTGGGAGATATCAGATATGTATTGTTTGAAATTTTAATACTTTATATATATTCATATATCGTGCATACATGAGTTTGTTTATCTTAGTTTGAATTTAATTATTTCTATTATATTTATAATGTACAATATAATAAATTTGTAGGTATGGATAGAAGATCAATGCATGGATGCAAGAGGGTAGAGAAAACAAGATCTTTGCATTGTGTCATGAGTGTAGATAGCCAGACATGGAGGTTGCACACTAGGGATTACTCTTGTTTTTGTTATGAGTGCATGTTAGGAGATTGTGAGAATTATAAGAACCAACAACGTGGATATGTCAGTGAATGGAAAAACATGCCACTAGTTGTTACCAACACATACAACAAAGATGAGGATGAAAGATTCGAAGAAATTCCTTTGATTTCAATTGATTATAACCATATTTTAGGATTGATTAAAAATGTATGTGTACATATATATAATTTATATAAAGTATCTCTAAATTTTAAATTACAAATTTTCCATGTAAATTTGGTGCAAGAGATGTTTTTGCAGTCATAGCAAAGGCTAGAAATATAGAAGACGTTAGTTATTATTTATTGTGTTGCATAGAACAGAGGCAAAACCTAATAAAGTTGGAAAAAGTGATGGAATGTTGTTTCCCACAGGTTTAACTTTATAATATATTTAAATTTTGAATTTGTTATGTACATGTCAAGTACTTTGAGTGATTTAAACATTCAATTTATATTTTTCATACTTTATGTTATGTCTTACCTCAATGAAAATGCTATACATGAACTATGTCTAGGTTACATTTACCTTGAAAATGTTGTCTTACCATGGAATATTGTTTCCCATAGGTTTAGTTGTAGTGCAAGGGACATATCTCAAACAAGTCAAGATTGTTCAACATTATCAACCTTAGAAAAAGATATATTAGTATAGCCACCTAGTAATTGCTACCGCCCTATCTCTTCATTCAGTTCCACATGCACATGGATGTCGTAAGTGGAGACTAGATAGTGATGATCATCAAAGAACATTAGATGTGATTGAAGATCGAGCTAAACCACTTGATGTGGTATAAAAAATATGGATGAAGAACTTATAGTTTATTTTGAAGACTTAAATTCACTATCTAGATAGATATGTTCATGTATTAATTGTTTAAAATTTATGAAAGTTAAATTAATAGTTCTTTCGTTGAACAAATTTTAACTTCAACATGTGGTTCTTAACAAATTATGTTGTTGAAGATGAGAAGAGTAGAACGGCTATGATATGAAATAAGCAATGGAGACTAAACTACAATGCAACTATAATAGAGATGGGTGATTGATAATGGAGACATGGTGATGATAATGGATTTGTAATGCAAATGCAATGAAGGTGATTTTACCAAAGGCACATTGGTATGATTCCTATAGAGTAAGATTACGAATGCTTGAGTTTATATGAAATGGGTATGAAGACCTTTCTTATATAGGCTGAGGGAAGACCAAATCCAAGTGTCAATAGATCCATGACTAGAGAAATTACTTGTAATGTGTACAATTGACAAATCTTGAGGGAATGTGTTCCAATTAGAAGAGGACAAGTGTCCACGCCTTCTTCATGAGTTATGGGAGATAACAAAATAGATTGAAGAGTTAATTGAAATGAGTGATCAGTTAACTGGGTTGATTGGGAAGTCAACATAATAGATTGACCAGTGAACTCAATTGACTAATTAGTTAACAGATTTGATTGATGAGTTAACTAATTTGACTGGAGGAGAAATAGGACATGTGGGTGAGGCAATATTAGCTAATTAAATATTAAAATATTTGATTAAATGTACAACGTGGTGAGGTAATTAAATATTAAAATATTTAATTACATGTGCAACATGGTGAGGTGGAAAGGTGAAGTGGAAAGGTGATGTGGAATTATGGAATTAGGACTTTGAGATAGAGGAAATTGGGATTAATTCAATAATTTAGAATTATTTAATTGTGTGAGACATTAGAAGAATTAGGGGATTTTAATTAAATTAATTGATTTTATTTAATTATTGAAGGGATGTGAATCATTTAAATAAATTAGAATATTTATTTAATTAATAGAGGAATGAGAATTAAAATAAATATTAAAATATTTATTTAATTCGACTTAGCCATTTTTAGGTGTATACATTTTGTCCCTTTTTGATGCAATGTGTTTTATCATATTGTTTCAAAGAATTAAAAAAAATTTGCGATTGATACATGCCCCAGTTTTCCCCCGGTATAGGTTTATGATGATAGGATGCCACCTTGGTAGATTGGACAGGAAGAATGTGATGACAGGATGATGGATGATCTTGTGCTGAGATAGGCTAAATGATACGTTAGGGTGAAGAAAATGGAGGACCTAGAAGAAATATTATGTGAAAATAATTCCCCAGCATGGACAAGGTCAAGCACCTATCATTAGGGTTCCATGTGTTATATATAGGAGTTTGGGTTCATAGTTCACTCATTTGTACACTTGCCTTTGAGAGAGATCCTAGTGGAGAGTAGATCCATTTGAGCACAAAGCAGTTGGTGAAGATGCAACAGTTTCCTCTTGAGCTTCATTGATTTGAGTGGATCTGATGGTTCAACCGTCCAGTAGATTATGGGCCTCCGATAAGTACTACTTCATTTCTAGGCTAGGGTCATTAAAGCTAGCAATAAATGTAAGCCAAAGATTTAGGTTTTGTATGCACCAAATGGTAGAACTACACATATGATGCGCGATACCATGCATATGACACGATTCTGCGCATATGATGCCAGAATCGATGTATCTACAATTTTTTCACATTTGAAGCTTATTCTTGCGCAACTAAAACCTTGCTGCGCATGCAGTTGGGGACACTACACATATAATTTTTTACTGCGTATTTGATATGTTGCTGTGCAAACAAGTTTATGATGCACATCTAAGGAATAATCCTATGCATTCAAAATAAAGTGATGTATATAAGATGCTTCTATGCATATGAGTTTATTCTACGCATCTGATAGGTAGAATTGCGCAAATGATTTTGGTTTATAAAAAACACTTAGAAATTTGATGAAGTTGACTGTACGATCGATGTTGGTCAACTGATAGGTCATCTCTAATATTGATAGAATCTCCGGAGAGATGATAGGATTTCTTTCCTATTGAAATAACTAAGTTTTTTATGTTGAATAGATAGACTTGCAGTTTAGTCTCTTTTGATTGACAAATGCGTGCTTTCTTGTTTGTAGGAGGAGTTAGATGATTTGCTCATGTTAAGAGAGCATTTTCTAGTTACACAGATGTTGAGGCCTTATTTGACAGAGACTAATCTACTTGTTATTGGATCAGCTAGATTGTCATTTGTACTCTTCATACTTGAGATTAGGGCCAATCTTAACATGCTGACTGCTCTGGTTGAGAGATTTCACAGTGAGGACGAGACATTTCACCTTCCCACTAGGGAGATTATAGTGACTCTAGAGGATGTTCACAGGATTCTACACATACCTATTGATGGAGAGATCGTTGAGTATGAGCCGCAGACTGGGGTAGGATTGGATGAGTGCCGACGGGTTTTGAATGACGATGAGATCAAGGGCACTGAGATTAGTTGGTCTGACATGCTGGCATATTATGCGCCACTTCCTTCAGTTGTGGTAGGTTTGATCAGATGTATTATGTGCCCCAACAGATGGTCATGTGGATTTGTAGTTGGATGGGGTCAGGTACTAGAGTGGATTATGATGGAGGGGCCCAGATATGCCTTGGGTGTTTGTATCCTTGCTCATCTATATCATGATTTGCACCAGTTTGTGTATGATGGCTCTTCCAGCTTGGCTTGTAGGGTTTCACTATTAAAGATGTGGCATGGACTCATATATTCATCACTCATCCTATTGGAATTGGCAATTGGGGTAGGCATTAGCCTTATTCTTACATGTTTCAGGATAGCCTTTCCTAGCCCAAGATGGGAAAGTTAGAGTATTGGAGACATGCCTTCGACAATGTAGATAGAGTCAAGTGGCAATTATACCTGGACTGTGAGGTATGGGACGATGATGCATCAGAGCTTCTATTTTGTTTTTAGATGAGATGGATTATAGGGAGGACACCCTATATTTTGGAGAGACATTATATCACATGTGTATCGGTTCTTTGGCAGAATCCAGGGGATGCCCTAGGGTAATGCCATATTTGCCTGTATGCACAAGGAGAGGATATGATGGGGGCATAGCCCATCTTATGAGACAACTCATGATGAGTTTCTACATATTCCATATTAGCCTTGGCCGATGATGAGGGCAGTGGCAGATGTCGACATGACATAAGACTACTTTGACTAGTTTGTGGCACATCCCTTTCCATGCTACTCCAGCCTAGGAGAGCGATCCCTAATTTTGGATGATCTGGAGGAGGACGACGAGGGGCCATGGAGGTGACCTAGGAGATGCTGAGGATGAGGAGGCAGAGGTGGCTGAGGTGGGGATGACAGCGGTGAAGGAGGAGGAGGAGGAGGTCATGATGGCGGTGGCGATGGTGGTGATGGTCATGATAGTGGACATGATGGCTGTGATGGGGATGGGAGGAGGGTTCACCAACAGATTGATCCTACTCAGCACACTCAACTAGATTTATAGGCACAGGTTCAGTCTCTAGTGCAGCCAATGGATAGGGGCTAGATGATGGGCTGATAGCAGGGTTACGAGCCCAGCTGGCTCAGGCATAGTCTATGCTAGGATAGTAGTAGGGATAGATAGGATAGATGTAGGGCTAGATTACATAGTTGTAGAGTGACCTACAAACCACCTAACTGGAGAGAGACACATCTATTCAGAGGTATGGGAGGGCAGAGGCACTCTTAGAGAAAGTTCAACAGACTGCAGGATAGGGTCCCACTGGCTAAGAAGGTTGTAGAGATGGTTAGGGCAGGTCAAGAGATCCTCTACTGGCGGTCCCTTTATGAGTCGATTGTACCACCAGAGCGTAGGGTAGGAAGTTACCACCCCAGTTACCATAACTGATCACAGAGGGCACTTACAGAGAGTGGCATGGTGATGGGACCTACAGGGCTACCTCCCAAACCATCAAGAGGAGGTGAAGCAGGGACTAGGACACTAGGGATAGGGATAGTAGGTGGAGGAGGAGGAGGAGGTATCCTACCGCCACAACTAACACCATCAGGGGGGAACTATTCTTAGCTACTCCGTGACATGTATCATTTTTTAGTACCTTCATTTGGACATGTATACACCACTTCGGTTTGGACACTTCGAGATGTATTGTTATTTTGACATCATTATATACTTGGACATTTTTATTCTTTATGATATTATGATTCAACTGACTATGATTATGATCTACTGTGATCAACATGATGTACATTATGATGTTATGATATGCTATGCTTATAGATGACCTATGTGGTTTATGACTATGATGCATATGTTTACATTTATGCGATGGACATGATGATCTATATGATGACTTTACATTATTATGGTTGTATCTATCTAACATGTTTGTTAGATTCTATGATGCACTTTATTTTTATGTGACATGATGTTTCTATGAGCTATATGATGGATATGATGACATATATGCATGTTTATGACCCTATATGTTCACATTCTATGATGATCTAATGTAGAAATTGTGATAACTGAGATGTGTACTTATGTCAATAAACCTATAGTTATAACCACAACCTTTTATAGTGTGAAGATGAAAAGTTCAAGAATAGTAAACTTGTCTTTATTTTGAAGAGAATCATGTGCAAAGCCGTGGGTTTTGTCCATACTATGCTTCCAAATAAACTCAGATCCCATACAGTCATGGCAGCACCATATACAAGAAATAATATAGAAACAAATAAATTAGAGATAAAAAGAAGCCAGAGATCAATATTCATCAGAAAATATAGTCAAACTATGGCCTAAAAGGTCTGACGATGCCTTGAAAATACAGAGCAATGTCCAAATCTAAGACAAAATTGCTTACCCTTTTGTTTTCTGCATAAATCTTTCAGAAAAATCAACTTGAAACAGTAGGTGTAGAGTCAGAAAATTGAGGGTCATTCCAATATAAACTCTAACTCCATGGCGGTGTGCAGAGCTTCATCAAAAGGTTGAAAAGGTGCAAAGTGAGCCTGAGGAATTAGGGCTGTGTGTTTTGTGTTAGGGTTTCCCACAAAGACCTAAATTCAATGGGCATTTTTATCACACTAAGTTATTTTTCATTGCCCAAACTAATGGTGTCATGGTATTGTGGTCCACTTTTCAAATGTCAAACCATCATAACCTAGGATATTATAAGCCTTAGGTCTTTTACATATTTAGCGGGTAAGGCTTTGTGCTTCGAGACCTTGAAAGTTGGTTTGACACATTTAAATAATGTATAAATATTAGTATACCTTAGCATTATTTACAAGACCCCTTGCACATACATGCCTAGGCATTGTACCTCAAAAGGTTCATTAGATCACCATTGAAAGTGGACTAGAATAGATAGATCATATGCCTCTAAGAGATATTTTTGCAGCTCTAATAGAAGATGAGCCACATAGCCTTTATTTTTGCAAAAAACTATAATATGCCTTAGAATATTTTTATGATTTTTTATAAAAAAATCAATTGATATATAATGCATATGGTTGGCAAAATGCCACATATGATATATCTATTTCTACAAAAGTCAAATTGAGATGGGTAGGAGAATAAAACTACAAAATCTTTGTAAAGCATTATTTTAAAGAAATGCTTTATAAATTGCTTTAAATAATTGCTATTTTAAATACAGATAAAGATAGTAAATGGATAAATTCTTTCTTGATTTCCTTTGGGTAAAATTGGGTAGAAGAAGATAAATTTTAGCTTTTATTGAGCCAATAAAACATGTTTTAAAGTAGATTTTGGTGGGACCACCTAAGAGGACACCTTGGCAGCTTTTATTTTTCAGTTTGGTGGCAGTTTGAAGGCTTTAATTTTGGCTTTTGAGGAGCATGAAATTTGATTTCTATATCTAGTTTTAGGAGCTTTTTTGGAGAGATCTCTAGGCAAGGCATTTATAGGAGAAAAAGTTAGTTTTTTCTCAGTCAGTTCATACCATTTTCTTCTCTCTTGAGCATAGGCAGAAAGTTGTATATAGGCGGTTGACTTAGTTTGGTTTTGCATTGTACTCCTTCCAGTTTAATACAACAAATTTTTCTATTCCATCTATTTATCTTTTTGCAATTTTTATTTGATGTCTCATTGTGGCAGTTTCATGTCCTTTATTATGTCTCTTACTGTAAAATTTGCTTTTGGTCCTGGTTGTAATTTGTGTTCAATTTGAACCTTATTACAAATTATTTTGGCATCAAATCTCAGAGGTGGGGTTGTGAAAGTTTAAGTGTGAAGAGTTGTTTGTGAGTGAAGATATTCATTTAGATTAAATCTTAGAGTTAGTTTTGCATTTTAGTTATTCTCTCTCCCTTTTCCCCTGCAAGTAAATTAGATTAGAAAATCATAAGGAGAACCATCTCACTCTAGAGATTCACTCTCAACATAGATCACCCACAATTTGAGAGTGTTTCCATGTGTCAACAGATAGCTAAGTCTTCTATAATCTTAGCATAGGGTGCGTATCTGATTGATAACAATGTGATGGAAGTAATGAGAGAACTCTTTGGCAATAGGAGATTGCTCAATGAGATGAATACTACATTCATCACTTTTATTCCTAAGAACTTAGAGGAAACTCCTTTTCTAATTTTAGGCCTATTAACCTATGTAACTCTATATAAAATATTCTTGAAAGTTCTTTCTTCCAAACTCTAGGTTATTCTCTCAAAGATCATCTCTTCCCAACAAAGTGGCTTTGTCCCAAGAAGGCAGATTCTAGACTCCATCATCATGGTTCATGAGAATATTCATTCATTAATGGAGAACAAGAAAGAAGGGTTTTTCCTCAAGTTGGACCTCATGAAGGATTATGACAGAGTGAACTGGAGATTCTTATTAAACATTTTATCTAGATTTAGTTTCAACTAAAAATTCTTAGATCTAGTTTCTCAAATGATTGCCTCACCCAAGTTTTTGATGTTGGTTAATGGTACCCCTTCTGGTTATTTCAATTCTTCCCATGGGATTAGATAGGGAGATCCGATTTCTCCCTTCCTATTCATTATAATGGTTGAGGTGTTGGGCCTCAACATATCCAAAGTGGTCTCTTCAGGAACCCTTCAGGGAGTTAGTCCTTCTTTGACTAGTCATCCTTGCTCTCATTAGTAGTTTGTCAATGATACTATCATCATGGGAGAGGCTTCAGCTATTGAAGCTAGAATTTTCAAACAAATTTTGTCTAGATATGAGAGTATGCTTTTCTTTATGAATACCACCAAACAGAGACAAGTCAAAATTGCTAAAATTCTTAACTGCAAAGTGGAACTTTTCCCTCCACTTACCTTGGCTTACCTCTATATGAAAAATGATTCCAAAAGCCTTTTAGTCAGGGCTGGTAGATCACTTCCATGCTAAATTGGAGCTAGAAGGGGGCTCTTTTAAGTCAAGTGGAAAAGATTCAATTATTAAAAGCTACTCTGTAGGAACATGTCAGTGTATGCTATGAGCCTATTCAAAATGCTAGGGAAATATATGGAGAATATTGAGTAGATACAAAGGAAATTCTTATGGACTAGCATAGAAGAGAAGAATAAAATATCATTGGTGGCTTGGGACCTCGTCTGTAAGCCTAGGATGTAGGGGGTATCAGAATAAGGAAAATTAAAGAGTTCAACAAAGCATTAATGGCTAAGATGGCCTAGAGATTGATAAGAGAAAGGAATGAATGGATCGATATAGTGAACAATAAATACCTCACTGGGTTCCATAACCTCTGAAAAGTTTTAGATGTTGATAAGGAGATACTTCCAGGTGGCTCCAACATTTGGAAAAACATTGTTGACAAGAGAAGCTTAATTATAGAGGGCATTAAGTTGAAGGTTGGAAACGGAAATTCTATTCAACTCTAGGAGGACCTTTCATATGGGGACACAAAGTTATCTAATCTGGAATGGACTAGACCTGTAAGAGAGATTTACATTAAAATTATGGGTCAGCAGGTGGTGGACTACATGAAGCACGACTAGTGGAAGAATCTCTCCAAGATGAATCATATTCTTAAAGACTTTCAAGTTTTCCTGTCCCAGTTCCACTTGCCATGTTGGCATATGGAGGATGAGTTCATTTGAAATTCTTCCCCCTCAGAGAACTTCTTAGTAGCATCTAGGTTTGAGATGTTGCTTCATGTTCATACCGTCATACCTTTTTGGGCCAACCTTTGGATTCCGAATCTCATTCTGAAAATTAATATCTTTTTCTAGCTTTTGGCTCAAAATAAGATTTTAACCATTGATAACTTGTGGAAATGTTGTTTTTCCATTCCTAATAGGTGTGCTTATGTTTAAATCAATTGGAGTCAGCAGTCCACCTGCTGACCGGATGCGACTTCTTGAGAGAAATATGAAGAATCTCTCTTTGGAATTTGGATTGGGTTTTTTCAAATTCCTTATAGGAATTGGTTGCTCAGTGGTAAGCTCCCTCCTAGAATTGTGAGAACTATTAAGGAAAATTCCTAGAAAATTATGAGAGCTATTAAGGAAAACTTCAGTCAAGGTATGGTGGACAAAAATCAAAATGGGCTAAAGGATCATACTTCAAATTATGACAAGTAGGTGTCTTCTAATTGGTGCTTAATGGCTGATATATTTGTCATGTTTAAGAAGATTAAGAAGGCTAGAGATTAGGTCAAATGGATGACCCCACCTTTGGGGTGGGTCAAGATCAACTTTGATAGGGTGGCCAAAGGGAATTCTGGACCTCCTGGAAGTGGGGGAGTGTTAAGAGATGATAAAGGTAGAGCTTTATTTCAGTTATGATGCTTCCATTGGGCATCTTGTCAAATCACTATGCCAAAATTGTGATGGTGTACCATAGCATCAAGATAGCTTACGAGAAAGGTTATAACAAGGTTTGGATTGAAGGGGACTCACTCCACATCATAAACTGCCTAAAGGAAATCCAAGCCCCAAGTTGGACCATCCAAATTTTGATTAAGGATTCTATTCATTTGATAAATTCTTTTCAAAACTCTTTAATTTTTGATATATTTCAGGAAGGTAATGTGTTGGCTGACGTAGTGGCTAATGAGGGAATTATCTCCCATAATATCAAACATTGGGAAAATATTTTTGATATTCCAAGTAAGGTGAAATCCATTGTGACCAATGAAGGAAATTATGACAACATCAGCATCATCTCTGAGAGTTAATCTGATGATAACTCTGCATCAGTTTGCATGCTTTTTGGGTAGGCCAAAGACCCTTCTAGTTAAAATTGGGAAAGAGCCTTTTCTTTTACAGAAGTTGGAGTTTTTAGAAAGAGAACCAAAGCACAACTAAATGGGAGTTGATAGGAATAGAATTGAGCCTTGCTCCTATGATGGGATCCGCAGGCAGCCCCATCTGTGGAAAGAAAAAGGGTGGTGAGGAAGAAAAGTTAAAGCCTATGGGATTGAGACTGAGATAATATAAGACTTCATAGCTGGTATTACACGCCTATCTATGGATGGGAGGAAATTCTTTAGGGACCATAAAGTGGGAGAGGAAACATTGAAAGCCTTCTTCAAAGGCAACGAGACGAACCTAGTGGTCAAGTTCAACTTAGGAGGATATGAGAGGAAATCCATCAAACCTGTATGGGGTGAAGTGACAGAGGTTATCATGCACTACATTACCCTTGAAGGTAGGTTTTCTATCATTTATAATTATCATTTCATACTCCTGAATCACTTTAGACATAAAATGGTAGTTTCTTTTCCTTTTTAACTTTTATCCTTTATGGAAATTCCCATAAAAGAAAACTAGAGAAACCCTAGGTTACCTATTATTCATGAAGTCTTAATTCTTCTCATCATGGAGCACATAGAAACCATGGTACCTAGTGCAGATATAAAGGGAAGTTCTATGAAGAAGGGAAAGAATCCCATTGTGGACTACTTTGTTTCCACAGATGGTGAAACTAAAGAAGATGAAGAGGACCCAAATTGGGTAGAGGAAGAGGTTTCTATGGAGGTTCTTTCCACTCCACATTCCTCTGAGGAAGAGGAGGGAGAAAAATCAAAAAAGAGAAAGAGGACCTGTGAAAAGAGAGCCTTGATCAAATAGAGCACAAAAGAGGAGGACTACTAGTCCATGGGCTTGGCCTTTATGGATGTTGAAGACGAAGGGTACATAGAGGAGAAGGTGGATAAAAAGAAGAAAGATAAGAAGAAGAAAGGTAAGTAGACCTAGGAGGAAATTTAGGCCCCTGAGGAAAAGAACACTAGTGAAAAAGGAAAAATAGTTTGAAAGTTGAAGCTAAAAATTGGATGGATGAGAATCCCAAAGATGAACAAGTCAAGGGCATGGTGATGGAAGATCTAGGGATCAGCATTCCTTTTCCTCAAATCCCAAACCCTTGTAGTAAGCTTCCCTAGAACTTTTCTTTCATTCTCTCTTCAACTACAAATAGGGATGAGCTTTTTGAAGCTCTAGGCATGGTGAGGGAAGTGGTTGATAGCCAACACAGGTTAATGAAATGGGTTTTCATAGAGATAAACAAAAATAACATTTGGCACACATGTATTCAACAAAGGATGGGGAGGGGTGTTGAAATTGATGACATGATGGATGAGGAAATTCAAATGTCATGGGAAGCCATCCCAATGGTTAATCAATTAGAAAAGGACTTTGTGTCTCACAATCAAGAAGATGGCACTCACTTGAACAATGTGGAAGGAAAATTGAAATATATTAAGAACAATCTAGAAAGGATGTTGGAGATCAGCAAGTGCACCATACAAAACAAAGCAGAAGGAATAAGAATCCTCATAGAAAAGCTAAAGGAGCTAAAGGAAGAACACATGAATGGGATGGGGGAAGATAAGGACACTGAGGGTAAGCTATAGAAAACTATGAACAAAGGTAAACAGGGTAGAAGTGATAATCAAGGGGGCCCAAGCCCCAGGACCTAAGCAAGCTTGAAAAGTAATCATTCGAAGAGGAGAAGGATGAAGTTTTGGGCTTTGCCAAACTTCATGAAGAATTTTACAAATAGGAGTTGGCTGCTATTGAAACTCTTAAAAATATTATGGGCTCTAGGAGGATGGGTGTATGGTGGGCTACTATATGTTTGCTAATAGTATCTTTTAGAGCTTTAATATCTAGGCATATTTTGTTTCTTTAGGTGTTTTTGTCTTTTACCTACTATCCTTCCATGTTTTATCTTTGGGGTAGCATCTAGTTATAGGGTTTTGAGGCCCCTTCAAAGCCCACTTTACCCCTCTAATCAAAAACTAAAATTTTAGACATAAGTACAAATAAAATACTATGTAAAACCAAAACACAGTAAAAACATATTTAAAAAAATTGAAGTAAAATAAAATAATTTTCAAGTAAATTAAAATTTATAAAATAAAATAGTTAAAATAAAATAACTCTAACATAAATTAAAATTTATGTGTATGTATTAAATAATATAATTCTAAAGTAAAATAAAATAACTTTTAAGTTATTAAAAATAGTTTTTGAATATAAAGTAACCAATGTAAATAAAATAAAATAATTCTTTAATACTTCTAAGTAAAATAAAATAATTCAAAATAATTCAATATTGATATCTCACATTTTTTTATAGATGTATTTAAGATATTTAAATATTAATATTTTGATATATAAATGACCCTAAATTAAGAGTTTTTGTTAACACGCTCAGGCCATTACACTTCAGCTATTGTCAATGCCTCTCCACAAAATTAATGCCTAGAATTAATTAATTAGGGCAGTGAAATCTAAGTGTTTATAGTCACTAAGAGCACAACATATTTGCAAAAATAACTAGAGACAACAATCATTGTAATAAAAAACAATGACCATTATGTAAATTATTTTTATTGTTTTAAACTCAAAATACATTTTACCTCATCTTATGAGGTATGATGAAATTTTATCATAAAAATTAAATCAAAAAATCTTACACAACTAATTCACTTACAATAAAGGTATCATGAAATTTGATTCTAAAATTAAATCAAAAAATCTTACACAACTAATTCATTTACAATAAACTATGAAAATCTTATCTTTAATAAAATATTTATTACTTATCTTCCATAAATTATTTATTTACCCTAACTATTTCTTTCTAAAAGTTGTAAAATTCATTTTATTTTCTATTCTAATATCAATCTATAAATCTTGGTACAACACCTTAGTTTTTTAATAATAAGAAAGATAAAAAAAATTAATGATTTTCACCCTTAATGAACCTATTTAAAAAAATAAAAATAAAAATTATTTTCTTTATTATATATAGACTGACAATTGACAAATAAAAATATAGTAACTTTGAAAGGACAAAATAACACCATTGTTATTGTTACAGTCTCCAAACATATTTATTATGATTACATGAACAATGGAATGTGGCATTGGATCGAATAATAATCCTTTCACGTAACTATAGGCTCCAACCTACCAGAGACTTCAATCTCCAAATCAAACTGAGCATCAACCCAACAATGAAGGTCCCACTTCATCTTCTAAGAACCAAACCAGCAAGAGGCTCCAACCTCTATTAACAAGCTCCAACCTATTGGAGGCTTCAACCTCCACAAAAACTAAGCTCCAACCCAGAAAACTAAAATAGAATCCATTTTCAACACAATTAACACATACTGTGCAAACTGAGGATCATCAGTAGTTCATGCCCTTCACACACTTCAAATTCACATAATTATTCACACTTGTTTGCTTTATGTTCATGTGTATTTCACAAATCTAGACAATCACATATGTGTTTGGATTCTTCACTTCAGATGCTCGCATACATAGATACACACACACAAAATGCAAGACAATCATCTTTCATTTATATTGGTTTGTAGAAAATAGTCTACATGTCAACAATACTACATCAAATAACATTCTCCAAGGTCAGCAATTATATTTTGAATTACAACGTATATAGGGGTGTCCCATCCCAAAATTCCACTTTAAACCTAGGCCCAATTCACACATACTTAGGTAGACCCAAAAATAGGTCTGGACCAAAAACTAAAAAACCCACACATTGCAGCAATGACCCCAATATTTAAATTTTTTATCTTCAATGTTGTTAACCTATTTCACCAAGGCAGCCTCAAACTGTATATTTAAGTCTTCAATTTAAATATACTAATTCTTCTCATCATTATCTCCATGAGCTCTTTTCCAGTGCCTTTATCGATAAAAATAGGTGAACCATGAACCACCTTCAATTAGCCTCTATTAGCAAACATACCTTTCTGTGAACTTTAAACTATTCTCCTTTCTCTATTGGAAAAATCCCATTCTCGCAAACCTTGGACTCTCTTCTCCAAAAGATTACTTTCATGAGCTTGCCTTCACAAGTCTTTGTCAGCTGATCAGTGAATCGATGAACTTCAAAACCTGTGAATTAGCCAACTCTTTCTTTCTTAAGTTCACAAACTTATTATTTTGCTGCCTTATCTTCATGCTTTACTTTGTTGGCAAATTAGTAAATCGGTGAACTAATTAACTTACAAACCAATCAAATTTTCCATTGTTAATTTCTTAAACTTAAAAATTTCCCTCCTTATCTTCACTCTATCCTTTGTTGGTGAATCAACAAATGGGCGAAGTTTGAAACTTACAAACCAAACCTTTGTTGAAACTTTAAATTTTCTTCTTCATGCCTTCATCATCCAACTTTATTGTCAGCAAACTTTTTGTCAAAGAAACTTGAGTTCACAAACTAAGCATTTTACCTTGACTAAAGGTAGAAATCATTCATGCCTTAGAATGTTCTTGTCAAATTTTCATTAGGCAACTAGATGTCAAGAAACCAAGTTGTCGATGAACCTCTGAGTTTGTGAACCAAACAATTTGCTGACTAAAGGAAGAAAACATGCCTTAGAAACTTTTATTTTCCTCTTACAACCATTTTCCCTTCGACAACAACTTCTCCTTGACATCAGTAACAATATGCACCTTTGACATCAATGACAACACTTCCAACAATCTCCCCCTTTGTTATTGTTGGCAACACAAACATAAACTTCTTCTTATGTAATGCCCCCATTACTCTATCTCTACCCCTTTGACATCAATGGTAAAGGGTGGTAACTAATGTCTTTCCTTACTACAAATAGAACTATCAAGATAAGCTCCCCCTAATTGTAAGCTTCTCCTCACCAATCATACCAAGCTTTGATCATCTACACTATCTCCTTTCTACTTGCTCCCCCTGAGAGGTAGTCACTATCAAAACAAGGATGAAGGATATGCCTTGTGATGCTCCCCCTAGACAAATGCTTCATCAATAATATTTTATTGAATTGATGAGAGTGATAACACTCCCATCTTCTGCCTTAAATACTTAAATGTCTCTTTAGGAAGGGGTTTTGTAAAAATATTTGCAATCTAATCCTTTGTATCCACATACCATTTCTCTCAAGAAATGATAGCTAATGGATATATGCTTGGTTCTAGAATGAATCACTAGATTCTTTGATATATTAATGGCAATTGTATTATCACACAAAAGAGGAATGGGCTCATCCTATATCACTTTGATATCCTTTAGTGTCTACTTCATCCACAAAACCTGAGTACAAGTTTTTATGGCTATGTATTCTACTTTTGTCATTGAGAAAGAAATTGAATCTTGCTTCTTTCTTAACCACGAAACTAGTCTATCACCTAGAAAGAAAGATCCACTACTTGTGCTCCTCCTATCATCACTATTGCCAGGCCAATTTGCATTTGTATATGGAGTTTTAGAAAATTCCTTTCCCTTCTCATACCACAATCCATAGTCCAAAGTGCTCATCAAGTATCAAAAAATCCTTTTAACAGCCTTTACTTGAGTTTCTTTTGGATCAACTTGAAACCTAGCCACCATACAAAGTACTTGCATAATATTTGGCCTTGATGTTGTCAAGTATAATAAGCTTCCAATCATGGACCTATAAAGAGTCTAATCAACTTAAGGTGACTCATCATCCTTGCTACGATGACAACCTATTACCATAGGTGTACTTACTGGCTTGTAGTCATCCATACCAAACTTTATCAACATCGCCTTGACATAGTTTGTGAAATGAAGATGTCCTTGTCTAATTGAACAATTTCAAGTCCAAGAAAGAATGAAAGTTCACCTATCATAGACATCTCAATCTCCTTTTTCACCTCTTCTTCAAACATCTTGGAGATATCATCATTGCTGCCAAAGATAATATCATCAACATATACAGCTACTATAAACAAGTTCTCACCTTCTACCTTAATGTAGACATTACTATCCACAATACCTTTCATGAAGCCTTTATGGTGTAAGTACTTGTCCAACCTTTCCTACCATGCCCTAGGTGCTTTCGTGAGAGCATATAAAGTCTTTCTAATTTTGCATACCAAATTTTGATATTTTGATAACTCAAATCATTCAGGTTGTTCAATGTAACCTTCTTCTAGATCACCATTCAAGGAAGCATGTTTGACATCCATTTTATACACCTTGAAATCTTTGTGAAACATGAATGCAAGGAACATATTGATCACTTCCAATCTTTCCACTGGAGCAAACGTCTCTTGAAAATAAATGCCTTACGCTTGCGAATAACCCTTACAGACCAACCTTGCTTTGTTTCTAACCACTTCTCCATCTTAATTCAACTTATTTCTAAATACACACTTGGTGCCAATCACATTCTTATCCTTTGGCCTTGGAACAAGTTCCCATGTCTTATTTTTATCAATCTAATATATCTCTTCTTACATTGCTTGAACCAAACTCTCATCCTTGCTAGCTTTAGAAAAATCCTTTGGTTCTATCTTGGACAGCAGTGAGAAGTTTACTTGTTCTCTGATTTTTCTTCTAGTCATAACTTCTTCATTCTTTTTTCCAATGGTATAATTTTCTAAGTGATTCTTCTGAACATACTTTGTAGGTATCTTGGTAGTCTCCTTGGACATTTCTTCTTCTACAACTTCATCTTCTTCTATGTAGGACAAATCATCTAAACAACAGTCTTCTTAATCATGTGCGGATGGATGTAACTCTTTATCAACCCTAACATTTGCACTCTCAACTATTTTTTTAGTCTCTTATTGTAGCATCTGTAAGCCTTGTTTCTTGTTGAGTAGCTAAGAAAGATTCCTTCATCAGACCTTGAGTCAAATGTACCAAAATTATCTTCATCTCTTCTAATATAGCATTTTCTTCCAAAAATTTTGAAATACTTGACAGATGTAGGTTTTCCTTTCCATAGCTCATACGGTGTCTTAGTGATGTTCACTCTTAGCTATCCTCTATTGAGAATATAGATAGAAGTATGCATTACTTATTTCCAATATACATCAGGCATCTTGGCTTCTTTCAATATTGTTCTTGCCATCTCTTGGACTATTATGTTCTTCCTTTTGACTACTCCATTTTGCTAAGGAGTTCTTGTAGTAGAGTGTTGTCTCCTTATTCCATGTTCTTCACAATATTCCTCAAATTCATTTGATGTAAACTCACCACCTCTATCTAATCAAGTAAAAACTTGATTCTAGCATTCATTTCATTTTCAACCATATACTTGAAGATTGTAAATCTATGAAAATCCCTTGATTTATCTTTAAAAATGTAACCCATGTCATTCTAGAGTAATCATCAATGAGCAACATGATATATCTTTCACCTTGAAGACTTATTGTTTTGGTAGGACCACATAAGTCTATATGAATTAACTCCAATGGCTCAATAGAATTGTATTTCTTTCTCTTGAAATTGGTCCTTGTTTGTTTCCCAATTTGATATTCCTTACAAAAGGAGCTAGTAGGCTTTGCCAATCTTTGGCATGTCTCTAACTGAAAGTTGAGAGTTGATCTTCTCAAGGTTGTCAATGTTGATGTGCCCCATCCTTTTATGGCATAACCAACTCTCATTTGCCTATCCTAGATGGCAACTCCTTCTTTTGACTTCATTCAGATTATACAAACTATTTTCTATCTTGCTTACTTCTGCCACTAGTTTACCAGTGCTTGCTCTTCTGATTTCACATCCTTGTTCATTGAAAATGAGATTATATCCTTTGTTGTACATCTGACTTACACCAAGAAGATTGTGCTTGAGACCTTCAACACATAGAACATCTTCTATCGTATGCTTTCTGTCAAAACTTACTGTTCCTTTGCCACATATTTTTGTAGAGATGTTATCTCCACACTTAAATGATCCACCATTCCATTTATTAAGACTAATAAACTTGCTCTTATCTCCTGTCATGTGACTTGAGCAACCGTTGTCTATAACCCACAGATTTGCTTGTCCTTATGTATGAAATATAGATTGGACAATCATTGAGTTTCCACCTTCATGATTTTTCTTCTTGATTTTCCATTCCTTCTTCTGATCTGTCTTCTAAATTTCAAGAATGTCTATCTTTTCATCTTAGTTGTCAAGATCATTCATTTGAGGTTTTGACTTTTCCAAACTACTTCTACAAAACCTCAAGCTATGTGCCTAAAATTGTTGCAAATATGACATATTATATTGAAATCAAACAAAGGGGCAAAAGAATTTCTACTTACATAATTGCTTCTCCTCATTGTCAATCTGCACTCAATGGCTTTGTGACCATATTGATTGCAGCTGAAACAATAACTAGAGAAGGCATAATTGAACTTTTTCATGAATGTCTATCTTCCAAGTGTTGATCTTCTAAATTTTATTCTTTGAGACATGATATGGATGAAATCAACTTATTCAATTTTCTTACTTTCGTCATTGGGATTTATTCATTCTGCATTGTCTTCTCTAAGTTAGTCTTCCTTGTAGAAGTGAAAGATTGTGTGACTTGTTCATCATAGATTTATGAATAGAGGTCTTTGAATGTTTATTATATCATCTAGAATTTTAGAGCTCTTTCCATACTTTATATTCTTACTCAACAGAGCATAAACTTTTCAACTTCCTTTCTTAGCAAAACAATTTATTCTTCAAGTTTTAAACATTCATCCAATTTGTCTTTGAAGTGTTCACCATGTCTGCAATTCTTTTTCCCTCTTCAATTTGAATCTTCAAGCTAACAATCGTTTCCTCTGATTCTTTGATCTTGGCCTTTTGTTCTTCATTATCTTTCCTTGCTGATTCCAAATCTTCAAGTGTAGAGATTAGTTCACCTTAAAAATCAACTTCACATTCTTCTTCATCAATAGCAACACTGATTGAGTTGTCCAAGATTTCTATAGCCATGAATAGGGTTTCTTCTCTTTCATCTTCTAATGGACAGTTGTTAGCTTCTTCTACTAAAATACAGTCATCCTTATAGTAAAGTATTTTCTTATTCTATTGAATTTAGATATTTTGAAACCCTTGTTGATGTCTTCATTATTTCTAAGAGGAGATTTAGATGTATAATGCCCAATTTCACCACAGTTGAAACACTTGAAAGGCAGCTTACCTTTATACTTACCTAAACCATTTTTTAACTTTCTTACAATGTTTGTCTCTTCTTCCTTAGATACACTACTTGGATTAGATACTTCTTCATTCTTTGTTTCTTTGAATGCAACTTCCCTTTTAGATGTATCTTTGCTTGCATTTCTCATCTCATAGGTAGTGACGGTACCAAATATTTTATCCACTATAAATTTATCTAGATTTGTCACTTCTTCAATGTCAGATACTTTTGAAGATTCATACCTTTAAGGGACTAATCTCAATAATTTCTTAATAACCATTGAATCTTCTACCTCTTCACTTTGAGGCCTCTGATTGCATTCACAACATTATCTATTAAGAGTAGATAGTTAGCTATTTTCTCTTCTTTCATTTTCATATTTACAAAATTAACCTTGAAGGTCTTCAATTTTGCTTTCTTTACCTTATCATATCCTTCATAGAGACTTTTAAGTTTACCCATATGCCCTTAGCCGTCTTGCACTATATTACTTTGATAAACTCTATGTTAGTTAGACCACATAGAATAACATTCTTAGCTTTATCATTGTTCTCACAAGCCTTCTTCTCAGTCGGATATGTGAGAGGATTTGTAAGAATGTTATAAACATCAAATACAAATCTCCAAACATCATACCCTAGATAAGTAAGATAGGCTTCCATCCTTTTACTCTAGAAGGTGTAGTTAGTTCCATCAAATAGAAGTACTCTATTAGAATCGGATCCTTCCTGACTAGCCATGTGTTCTTATCCAAGATCTACCTTTAGCTATTAAGTTGTACCAAGGAACATAGCTCTGATACCAATAATTAGAACACACTAATATACTGAGAGGGGGGGTGAACTAGTAAATGCCACCTTTAAATCAATTCTAATGCATTAATCAGATTATGAAAGGAACTATGCAAACATAAACACATTCACACATCCACACAATAGACCATACCACGATATTTTACATGGAAACCCAAGAGTGGAAAAACCATGACGAGAAGAGTTGCTTGGGTCTACTTCCCAAATCCAAGCTCACAAAAGGAAACAGTGAAATTATAGTACTTTTGTAGGCTCCAACCCACAAGAATTTTGTAGAAAACCAAGATCATGGAGTAGACAAACAAGCACATGAGATTGCAAGGAATTGACCCAATTGTATTACCAGATGAGGCTAGTATAAATAGGCAATTGTGAGTACCTGAATCTCCAAGAAAAGAGGATATGACTCCTCTACATGGACATGTGGTGAGTAACCTCCCACAAACATAGTGCAAGGTGTCAATCCAAGTTGACACCTCTCAAAAATGACCAACTACTTTCACATATTCAAAGTAACATGTGCTACAAACACCTAAGTATGATTAATACAAATGTGTATATGCCTAGGATTAAAGGTATACACCAACACCCCCCTTAAGCATAACTTAGTTGAGTTTATGAAAAAATGGGTCCCGGCTATAATCCTAGTCAAGTACCCATGTACAACGCAAAAGAAAAATGAGTCCCAGCCATGAAGCTTGATAAGGTACTCAAGTACAATGTAAATTCTAAAAAATGGAGAAAGATAGAAAACCCAGTGGGAATAAATTATCCTCCAAAAGAGAGAAGAAAGAAAGTCATAGAAAGCCCCCCCAAAAGATTTCCCCCATAGGAAAGAAAATGATAGAAGGTCTATGAGACCCCCCATAATATATGTCCTACTATAGTGATGATGAATAATCGATAAATGATGCAAATGTATATCCAAGAATGCCGAACAATGTTCCTTCCCTTGGGAAGAAATGAAATAATCTGAAGATGTAGGATATCTTCCCATGCGAGAAGATGTATGTATGATCTTAAATCATGCTAAAGCTGATCCAAGGATGGTGGTGCCCATGTTGATGCCTTCAAAGAGTGTTCAGGTGTCCCCATGTTGATTCTGAAGGATGCCATAATTAAATCAAGTACATCTATAGTAGGTGAGGATGATGACAATCCAGACCCATGTGTAGGATAATGTAGAGCAAGAATATTTGAAGTGGAAAATGGAGATGCCACTTCATCAAAACTTTCATCAAAGAGAATATTTATGTCCTCAATGTGTGCTTCCATGTTAGCATTGCGAGACTCTACAAATTGACAAGTGATGTCAAGTAGAAATCTATCCCAATCAACAATGTTAGGAACACTGATATCTTGTTGTAAAGAAGTATTGGAATCTTTTTTAAAGAAGCAACTCTAGAATCTAATGAAGTAATAGTAGGAGTGATGACTTCTTCTATGTCACTGGAACATTTTTTCTGTATCATGATTCAAGATGTGAGTTGTGATAAAAGCAGGATCATGTGGGAATGGAGAAACATTCAAGTCTCCATATATCTCCCAATTTTTGATCCATAATGCATGTGGATAGTCAATATCCATGTTGGCATATAAAACGATATCTGGTATATGTAAACTGATCAATCCAACAATGTGATCATGATGATTAAAGCACTTAGCCTTCTGAGATTGTTTACCAGGTTCATGGACAAAGTCCATATAGATGAGGTATGAGATTATGGATACTGAGATGTTTTATGATGCCTTCACACCAAGACTTATAGTCTCCCTTGTTTAGGTTGATTACAGAAGAGTGAGTTTCATATCCCATGATTAGAACAAGTTAATTCCTCTAGATAATATAAATCAACACATTAGGCAACCCAGATTAGTTAGATCCCTAATTGAACTTTATATAAAGTGGCACTTTATGAGTTGAGTGTGTGATTTTGCTTAATTTACCCCCTTAAAGTGAACATGTTATAAAGTATTTTCTTGTGATAAATGATCACACAAGACTATCCCCCTTGATTACGTATTTTCCCCACAAATTTGGCTATAATTTTAGTGTGATTTTATGCTAGTTGGATTGACGATGAAAAAATATGCACTTTTGGAAAAAGAATCACTAGATTCTAAGTTGATTTGCAAAAGTTATTGAAGTTGCAAGATTTATGCAATTACAAAAAAAAACCTTCTATGAGCAAAAAAAATTCTCAGATTTTAGAAAATTAATTTGCATGCAAAATTTTGTGAGAGAAAAAATAAGAAAGAGTAGGAAAAATAAGCCCCCTTGGGCTGTGCACGACTAGGGGATAAAACCCCATGTGACCAAGGGCTTAAGTTTTCAAATGGTGCCCCCTCCCCTACTTACATCACCCCCTAGTTTCTTATGTTAGCATTTTTTGACATTTTGCACCATGAATAGTGCTTCTCTATGCAAGATGAAACTTGATAGTCGTCGTACCAAGTAGAGGCCTTCAAGGTCATTGGAAGAGGCACTTTGAAGATGCTGTTGTGAGTGTCATATGAAGGGTGTGAGGTTCAGCATGTGAGGGCATAATTAAGGTGCCTAAGTCACCAATTGAAGCCTTCAACACAGCCTTGAGTGGTCATTTTGAGGTATAGGTTACAATGCTAAAGACCAATGTGAGTGTCGTGTGGAGGCACATGTCACGGTACCTAATACTAGGTCATGACTAGCGTAAAGGTGCCAGAGGTAATCATGGCTCACTAAAATGGAATGCCAAGACCTCTGTGGAATCCATGAGACCTTTGTGCTTAGCTCAGATGTCCACGCTAGTTCGTTCGGAGCCAGCTTTTATAAGCCAAAGAAATGATGAGGCCATGGGTTAGCTTTTGTACAGACCCCAGTGCCAAACAGGGGTAGAGCCTCTTTCCATGGATGCTGAGACTTCTATTCTTAACAAACAAAAAGAATGCACAGTTAAAAAAAAACAATCCAAAAAATAAATGATGCCTCATATATTTTTCTTCAGCATGAATGGGGGCGATTTGCATAGCAAGCAAAGTTGGCTCGAAGCTATTCCATAAAGCTTTGATACCATGTACAAAACTAAGATCCTAGAGTATACAAACAAACACATGAGATTGCAATGAATCAGCCCAATTGTATCACTAAATGAGGCAAGTATAAATAGGCAATTGTGGGTACTTGAATCTCAATGCAAATAGGATAGGACTCCTCTACATGGAGATGTGGTGAGTAACCTCCCACAAACATAGTGTGAGGTGTCAATGCAAGTCGACACCTCTCAAAAATGACCAGCTAATTTGACACATTCAAAGTAACATGTGCTACAAATGCCTAAGTATGATTAATACAAATATGTATACATCTAGGATTAAAGGTATACACCAACAAATTTTAACCTAAGAAGGACAACAATCCTTTTACATAAATAAAGGCTCCAACCTACCAAAGACTTCAATCTCCAAATTAAACTGAGCATCAACCAAGCAATGAAGCTCCCACTTCGCCTTCTGAGGACCAACCTAGAAAGAGGCTCCAACATCTATTAACAAGCTCCTTAACCTATTGGAGGCTTCAACCACCACACAAACTCAACTCCAACCCAAGAAACTAAAACTAAATCAATTCTCAACACAATCAACACATACTGTGTGAACACAGGATCATTAGCAGTTCATGCCCTTCACACACTTCAAATTTGCATAATTGTTCAAACTTGTTCACTTTCTATTCATTTGTATTTCACAAATCTAGACAATCACATATGTATTTAGATTCTTCACTTCAAATTCTCGTGTACATAGATAACACACACACACAAAATGCACAACAATCATCTTTCATTCATATCAGTCTATAGAAAATAGTCTTCAGGACAACAATACTACATCAAATAAACATTCTCTAAGGTCGGCAATTATATTTTGAATTCTAATGTATATAGGGGTGGCCCATCCTAAAATTCCTCTTCTGGGCCCAATTCACACATACTTAGGTTGACCCAAAAAATAGGTTTGGACAAAAAACTAAAAAAAGCACACATTATAACAATGGCCCCAATATTTAAATTTTTTATTTTCAATGCTGTTAACCTATTTCACCAAGTCAGCGTCAAACTATATATTTAAATCTTTGATTTAAATATACTAAGTCTTCTCATCGTTGTCTCCATGAGATTTTCTTCAGCACCATTATCGGTAAAATAGGTGAGCCATGACAACCTTCAAACAAACTCTGTCAGCAAAAATACCTTTCTGCGCCCTTTAAACTCTTCTCCTTTCTCTATCAGAAAAATCCCACTCTCACAAACCTTGGACTCTTTTTGCCAAAAGACGACTTTCATGCGCTCTCCTTCACAAGTTTTTATTAGCTAGTCAACGATTCAACAAATTTCAAAACCTGTGAACTAACTAATTATTTCTTCCTTAAGTTCATGAAATTAATATTTTACTGCCTTATCTTCATGCTTTTCTTTGTTGAAGAGTTAGCAAATTGGTTAACTAAGCAACTTACGAACCAATCAACTTTTCTTTTGTTAACTTCTTAAACTTGAAAATTTCTTGCCTTATCTTCATGCTCTCCTTTGTCAATGAATCGACAAATTGGTGAACTTTGAAACTTACGAACCAAACCTTTTTTGAAACTTTATCTTTTCTTCTTCATGCTTTGATCATCCAACTTTCCTGTCAACAAACTTGCTATCGGATAAACTTGAGTTCACAAACCATGCATTTTACTGGTTGAAAGCAGAAATCATTCATGGCTTAGAGTTTTCTTGTCAACTTTTCATCGGCCAACTAGATGTCAAGTAACCAAGCTGTTGGCAAACCTACAAGTTTGTGAACCAAACAATTTTCTAGCTAAAGGTAGAAAATATGCCTTAGAAACTTTTATTTTCCTCTTACAACCATTTTCCCTTTGACAATAACTTCTCTTTGACATCAATGACAACACTTGCAACATGATAGAATAGAATCTTGTGTGGATTTTAATAGCCACTAGAGGTGGCTTCGGTACCAACTCCATCATAAATCTTTTCCTTCTTGCAATCAAATTCCCTATTACTTCCTTGGCAAGAAGTGAGTCAAACTAAAATCAACTTAAAACAATTATTACTTCTTTCAACTCGAGTGTGGAGAGAAGGATGACAGATTCAATTCAATATTTCACCATGTGATTAGGGAGCTAAAAAATGTAGGAAATGTCCATGTTAATCTCCACAATTGCCAACACATCAGCTTCCTTATTGACCTCACAATAGGCATAGATGATAGAGCATGCAGGGAAACTTTCAAGTAAAGGCAACAAAGATTAAGAATTTAATTTATCTTCTAATTCAGTGAAAAATGTTGTTAGAAATGAAGGTAAACAAGTATCAATGAAAAAATGATTATGACTATAACTATGCAGAACAAAATAGAGATAGTATGAAATCACCACAAATAAATAATGAAACAGAAGATCAAACACATAGCACAATATTTACGTTGAGAAAACATTTTTGGGAAAACAAATCCACACAAGAAGAGATTCAACAATCTATATTAACTTCAATAAAGTTTACAATACAACACTATCAATCTCCTCTTCTCTCTTTAATCCAACATCACCTATTTTTCTGTCTCAACTCTCTACAACAACACAACTGTAATACAATATCCTCATAGAGGGGTTGTCTTCTAGGGTAAGAAAACATAACATAACCTCTGCCGTAAGGATCTATGACCTAATGATGAACAATCCACCATCAGATCTATGACCTAATGTTGAACAGTCTAGATGTACTTAAGATATCTATTCTAGATGTTTTTAAGATATCTATGCTAGTAGATAATACATTTAAAATAATTATATGATTAAATATGCATAAATTAATCTTTTCAAAATTTAGAAAAATAAACTACATATTACTTATTTGAAGATTCTATAGGCAATAGTACATATTATTTATTTGAAGATTCTATAGGGAATAAAAAAAATAGTAAGTAGAATTTTATAACATACTGAACATATATTTAAAAAAAATGAAATAAAATAAAATAATTTGAAAGTAAATTAAAATTTATAAATTAAAATAGTTGAAATAAAATAACTCTAAAATAAATTAAACTTTATGTGTATGTAGTAAATAAAATAATTCTAAACTAAAATAAAAAAACTCAAAATAATTCAATATTGATATCTCACATTTTTTTTCTATAGATAGATGTATTTAAGATATTTAAATATTAATATTTTGATGTATAAATGACTGTAAGTTCAGAGTTTTTGTTAACACGCGGGGGCCATTACATTTCACCTATTGCCATTATAGAATGTCTCTCCACTAAATTAATGCCTAGAATTAATTAATTAGGGTGCCCAAATCTAAGTGTTTACAATCACTAAAAGCACAACATATTGCAAAAATCACTAGCATACAACAACAAAAATAACGAGAGACAACCATTGTTGTAATCTATAACAACCACAAACAGTGACCATTATGTAAATTGTTTTTATTGTTTCAAACTCAAAATACGTTTTTCATCAAATTTGATCTTAAAAATAAAATAAAAAAATCTTACAACTAATTCATTCATAAACTATTTATTACTTATCTTCCATAAATTATTTATTTACCCTAAAAAGTTGTAAAAGTTATTTTATTTTCTTTTTAAATATCAATCTATAAATCTTGGTATGACACCTTATAAGAAATTTTTTGTCTTACCAATAGCAAAATAATAATAATTATCACCCTTAATGAAACTTTTTTTTTTGTTTAAAATAGAAAAAGGTGTAGTGGCACCCATAGATTAAAGATATTAAAAGTATTACAGATAAAAAGGCCATAGCCAAGTCCCAGGAATCAAATGAAACAACAAACAAAAGAAGCCCTTAACAGAGTTGATAAAGCAAAATTTTAACAAAATAAATGTCCCCCTTATACATGGGGATGCTTTTACCACCGAACAAGAGAAAGAGAAGGAAGAAAACTACCCTGCACCACAGCTGTTAACAGAGATAAAATAGGCAGCACCACCGAGAGACCACCAGAGAAGGGAGAAACTGGATGCAACCAAAAGACATGCATCCTCAATAGGTTGTTCCTATTCTACGAGCTAGAGATTTCATGTTATAACATAGCCCTTATTTAATAAAAGCAATTAAAACTTGTCACCTTACTTTAAGAAATATAAAAATGGAGGATTCACAATCCCCAACTATCCACCCAAACGGTTGAAAAAACACATATAAGTCTCAGATCACTGAATCTTCAAAAGATCTAATTACTCCTCTTCCACGGACTTGTCAGAGGCTGGAGATAAAGAGTTATGCCACAATTAAATAAAAGGACGGATCATGTTAGAGGATCATTGCCGGGCCAAGCCATTTTCAAACCGGGCAAAAAACTGTCACATCTTCCATCTCAATCGACTAGGGATTTGACAAGATGAATGATTGGTATCCCAACTTGTGACCACCATCTTGTTGTCATAGCGGATGTTTGAAATCCGGTCGTTCTTCTTGTGGTCAAGCTATAAATCATCTCAGACATGAAAGCCAATTTGTCTACCATTGAAGGTAAAGTGGGAGTTGAGAAAAATTTAAATAAGCCAGAGGGACAGTAGCGGACTACACCAGAATCAAATCAAATGAATGCCTGACACTTCTTCCATCTCATGTGCAATAAGATTTGATAGATTTAGTTGGTCTTTATCTCTAGGTAGATATAAAATAGATGCATTCTCTTATGCAACGGCTAGGTTAGCTAGCAGGTTCACCACCTTATTGCCTTCCCTTAGTGTGTGAGAAATGAGATAATTATCCAATTTGTTCAGGAGGGTGACGACCTATTGAAGAATGTAATTAAGTTTCCAGTTGTCCAGTCCTCTTCCTTTGATAGCATTGATGACTATCAGAGAGTCGTCCTCAATCCATACACTTTTAATTTCTTTTTTCAGCTACCAGTAGTAAACCATGAACTAGTGCCCATGTCTCCGCCTCATTATTGGTTCATCTAGGAAGTCTGGTCAATTTGGCTGCAATGAGAGAGTCATCCTCTTTTCTAATAACACATCCTATGTCTGAAGGACTTGGATTGCCTCGACATGCTCCATCAAAGTTTAGCTTGAAGAAAGGGGGGAGGGTGGAATCCAGCTGAGATGATCTCTTTTTGAAATAGTCTTAACTACCCCTGAAAGGCCGCCTAGTCCTAACTTAGTCACTAACAGCCAAAATGAAATAGTTGTCGCATCCCATTTGAACCACACTAAATTCCTGGTGTTAGTGTTTCTATGAAAAGAAATTAACTGATCTGAGATTGCCACTTCTAATATGCCGCAGACCTGACTCACAGAATTTGCTTCCTTTCTAAAAATGCAGATGTTCCTTTCCCACCATAAATGCCAAATAACCATCAATGGGCCAATATCCCACAGACAGGCTGAGTGAGAGTTAACAATTGGGCGAGCCAAGTCATAAACATTTGGAGAAAATATTTGGATAAAGGACTAGACCAATTTAGCTTTCTAAAGAGCCGGAGCCAACATTCTCTACTGAAGGGACACAATAGAAGAAGATGATCTATGGACTCTTCCACGCCTCCACATAACACACATGGAAATTTTGGACCTAGCCCCAGCCTTATGATTTGATCACCTGTCAAGATTTTATTGTGAAGTGCATGCCACACAAAGGCTCTTGCTTTAGGAAGCAAAGCATTTCCCCAACATAGGTTTGAAGGCCATTATGTAGAAGCTTTTTGTATAAAAA
Source organism: Cunninghamia lanceolata (assembly GCA_027924645.1). Classification (NCBI taxonomy): domain Eukaryota; kingdom Viridiplantae; phylum Streptophyta; class Pinopsida; order Cupressales; family Cupressaceae; genus Cunninghamia; species Cunninghamia lanceolata. The sequence goes on along the minus strand of BSBN01000112.1, from coordinate 12,742,250 downwards.
CTTTGTACCCCTCTCTAGCTATATAAATGCCCGATTTAGAACCCATCCAGGCCACTTCATCACCAACATTGGAGACAATTACCAGTTTCTTCCTTAGAATTTGGTTAAGTAACACTTTCTGACTCCTTGGAAAATTACAATCCCGAGTGCTCTTCCATGCTACTGAAACTAAAGTCCCATCCCTAGTCACAAGCTAGTAGTCTTTGACTTTGGTACCCCAGCACGATTGGAGAAAGACTCTAGCATCAGTAAGACCCCTCCTAGCAGCCAATGTCAGCCCACCTCCCCAAGAATCAAACCAGAAATCAGCCTTTTCTCCATTGTGAATTATCCAGGTCAAATTGGGTTGAAGTATGTCTCTACTTCTGATGATGAAATTCCAAATTGTTGAACCTTTGCAAGGGTTTTTAATTGTGAAGATTCTCTCATTATCAAAGGAGTCTAGATATTTTTCTTTCATGAGTCTAACCCATATAGCATTAGGTTTCGCGTACATATTCCACGCCAGTTTGGTACCCAAGGTTTGATTTTGTATATCTATATTAAGGATTCCAACCCCTCCTTCATCTTTAGGTTTGTACACCTTGTCCCATGCTAAGAGATGGATTTTCTTCTCTTGAAGGATGCCTTGCCATAAGAACTTCCTGCATACCCCATCAATCTTTGAAGTAATGCCTTTTGGGATGTGGAAGACTGACATCATATAAACAGGCACCGTAGATAGGACTGCTTTTATCATTACAATTCGGCCTGCTAGTGACAAACTACGTCCTTTCCAACTAGATAGTTTTGTATTCATATTTTTGAGAACTTTATTCCATAAGTTGTTTTTGTACCTACCATTAAAGAGAGGAAGACCTAGATATCTTTTGGGAAAAGACTGACTAACAAGATTGAGGATGCCATAAATTTCATTCTGAAGCTGAAGAGGCACATTTTGAAAAAAACCATCGACTTGTTAAAATTGACAAATTATCCCGAGATTCGGCAACACAACTTGATTATTTTCATCATGATTCTGGCTTCTTGAGTCGAGGCTTGACCAAAGAGTATTGTGTCATCTACAAAAAGAGCGTGGGTGAAGGGTTCTTGAATCTCGTTGATTTTAATGCCGTTCCATTCTGACCTTCTCTTAGCTTCCTTTATTGCCCATGTGAGAGCTTCTGTCATAAGAATGAAAAGGTAGGGGGATAAAGGGTCCCCTTGCCTCAGCCCTCGCGTGGGTACGAAAGTTTCATATTCCTTTCCATTAATAAGAACTGAGACCTGCAATCCTGAGAAACATGAAAAAATCCATTTTACCACTTCTCTGGAAAACCCTAATTGCCGTAGAATAACAAGAAGGAAGCTCCATTCAACTCTATCATAGGCCTTGGACATATCTAATTTAACCACCATGGCATCCTTTTTGTCTTTTTCGACATAGTGAATTATTTCATGCATTACAATAAAAATAAAAATAAAAATTATCATCTTTACCTAGGACAAAACCACCCTGCTCAAAATAAAAAAAAAATTATCGTCTTTAATACATATAGACCAACAATTCACAAATAAAAATAGTAACTTTCAAAAGACAGAATAACTCTATTGTTATTTTTGTTTTAGTTTCCAATCATATGTATTATGATTACGTTATTTATTATTTATTTATCCTAACTAACGTGGCGCCAGATCTTCCATAAATTATTTATTTACCCTAACTAAATTTTAGAGGGGAGGAGAATGGCTTAAATTGTAGTTAAAGGTAACGAAGCTTTGTCTCCTCATTCATTTCGACCATTTTTTATCATGATGGAATTCAAACCCTGGACCTCCTGAATTATGCTTGGCTCTCTCAGGTTTTGGGAGGGCTGAAAATAGCTGGTTTTTCATTAAATAGATATGGAATAGGATTTCAATTTGTTGTGACAATTGATTTGTTTTGCTAGTGTTTTCGTCAACTATATAAATCTACTATTTTTGGCTTGTGTTTTTGTCAACTGACTAATTCTAGCGATGGTTTTCTATTTGGGTTTCTCTATAGTTTTAATGATGCATTTGTCTTTCTCATTTAGGTTGTGTATGATATTGGTGTTGATGATTGTTTCGAGACAGTCATAACAATTAGTTAAAATTCACATAAAATGAACCAAAACTGACTTGAAAGATATGAAGGAATCAGTTAAGATTCCCTTAATCCCAAGTTTAATATGGTCAAGTCTTGACCTGTTGGGCAAATTCAGTTGGTCGATGTGAAGCTGTAACGTTCAAGGGGCCTTACGTAGTTTAGGGTTTCTTTGATGATTAAATGGGCTCAAACTATGCAAAAGGTCATAAATATCAGCATATTGTTTATTCCTCTCTTGCATAAAAGTGTTACTGTGTTTACAATGCTCTAAATGATTTAAATTATAGAAAGCTTTCTTCTCTTTAATATTATGAAAACTGTCTATTTTCAACTTTAGTTATGTATGCTTTTCCAAATATGAGACAAATTTCCTTTAACTTTCTGCATTTTAAGCTAAGTATTTTCAGATGGGTTGGGAAAAGTTAGAGAGATCTAATCTAAACTTCATTCAAATCTACTAAGGATCTAATCGTTCTGTTATGCACTGTATAAGTATTGCAGCAAATTGATCAAATCCACAGACAAAACCTTAAATGTAAGTTCTGAGCATTTACACAAACATACACTTAAGATTGCAAGCTCTAAGAGAAAATGTTTCAAATACAATGAAGAGCCAGAAACCATTCAGAAGATAGATGCAGAATTCCAGATTCAATTGTATTAGAAATAGACAGTCATATAAGATTTACAATGTCTAAATGACTCTTAGCTTCATTGATCAAATTACAAAAAACTTACAAGCTTTACAGATACAGCAAGGAGGTAGGATGTTCCACACACTCCTTGTTGTAGACACAGGCAACCTCCTTCTTCTACTTCTAAACTAAAGGGTCCCTCTACTCTAAAATCCTAAAACTAGTTACAAGTGCTAGTTATCCTCTAAAAATTCCTGTGCCACCTTATTATAGTGTACCAAGGCACAATATATAGACTTCCACTGTCCTCAATACAGCTCAAAAAACCCTAGTTAAGCACTGGTTTAAACCTCTAGTTATAGCAATAAATGGTGGGAAACAAATCACTCAAAATATCTCTAAGCATACATCAAATCTGGGCAAAATATGCCCTTCAGGAAACCCTAGTAGCTCAATAATAACTTCTGTTGCCTACTGCAATAATCTCTTCACCTGCATTTTGTCTTCATCAATGAAGACCCTTGACTTCCTCGCCCTTCATCCTTATCTTCTTCTGCTCCTGAGATCGGATCTCCTTTCTGTGATGCCACCATCATTAAGTTTCAACTCCCTCTTCAACTACAAACCTGCAAATAGACACAAAAATGGATTAGACATATATCAAGTTGCTTCATCCATTTATTACCTGGTCAGAAGGTTAGGTGCGCATAATCGCAGCAAATTTTGGTGCCCTTAACCTTCCCTTTTACAGTTGGTCAACCTCTACATATACCCCTTTTATTCATATCCTTTGCTTTGATCTGTACTCCCTGTATGCCTTGATCAGCATAACTCTCCAGATCGGGCAGGCTCAAAAATTTCCCGCCGATCTCACCATTCTGGCCTACGTCTTCCCTATCAGTGTGCATTTCCTCTTTATCAGCATGAACCTCCTCCATTGGAGCAAGTCCAAAATTTCCTATCGATCTTACTCTTATGTCGATATTGGGCCCTGAAATAGTGAAAATCACGTCCAAAATGCATATACAATGTTGAACTGGTCGGGTCAACCATTGTTGACCAAAATATGAAATTGGGCTCCAAAATCAACCTCAAAATTCCTCACTTTGTTTTCCCGCCCATTTCCTTGTTTAAATCCTTGTATATCACGATATACAAGTCAGACGTGACACCTCCATTAAATCAGATTTCAATCTTCCTTTAGTTATGTGACTTGCATGTATGCAATTCATATAGGTTTGTATATCGCAACATACAAATGCCAAAATATACAAGCATCTAACTCTAATTTATAACTTTTCAAATCTACCAAATGTATACTTTGATGTATGTTTACTTTGTATACCTCGCAGTCATCGAACATACAAACCCCAAATATACATAGATCTATTGCAAATTCACCCTCCTTTTAAGTCTGCGGCTTGCATAATGTCTTTGTATATCCTAAATATGCAAGGATTTAACTATGTCCAATAATTTTTTGGGTCCGCCGCATGTACATAACCCTTGTATCTTCCAATATACATTTGGGTTTGATACAAGCATTAAATCAGTTTTGATTTTCTCTTTGATTCCGCTTTGTATAAGCGCAATGTATATCGGCTTGTATATAAAAATATACAAGTGAAAAATATACATTGAATTAACTCTACTTCATGAAATTTTAGGCTCCGGGCAATGTATCTCCACTTTGTATGTTTCAAAATGTATGTACATCGAAACATACATACAAGTCGAAACATACAAATACTTAATTCAAATTTATAAATGCTTCAGGTCGGCCCGATGTACAAAACACTTGTATCTCGCCAATATGCAAGCCAAAAACATACAAGGACCTAAGCTGTTTTAATAGACTTTTGAGGTCTAGTACTTGTACATTACGAGCCTTGTATCTTTTAACTTGTATGTTTCGCCTGTATGTAAAAACATAGAAGCGCCAAATATACAACCATTTAACTCTTCTTCACGATGCTTTCAGGTCTGCCTTGTATATATACATAACATATTAGGAAATGCATATAAAAAAGAACATACAAACAACTTTGTATGTAAACCTGATATACAAGACCCATTTCGCGACTTTGTATGTGAGCGACATTCAAGAGACTTTGTATATGCATGACGTGATATACAAACTATTTTGTATGTGCAAAATACAACAGCCTAACATACAAAATCAAATACATATGCAACCCGATTGCAAAAGGCAAATGCAACTAACTACAAAAACAAAACCTTTTGCATATACAAACGACCCTGTATATGCAAAGTGATATACAAACATGAATGTACATTTTACCAAAATGATCATAACTTGCAAAATATGGCAAATTTTTAGATGGTTCGAGAAGCAACCCTAGTTCAGTTTTCACAATGAATCCAACCATATCATGCCCTAGTACTGAAAATGTAATTTTTTTCTCTATTTCTATCAAAGTTTGCAATTTTCACTCTCCTTTTCCCTTTACCACCAAACAAAACAACACACACAAAAGCAAAAGTAACAACCACAGCAAGGGTCCCCATTTTGCTAAGGAGTAAAATGGGGTGTGTTGTGAACATCACAACAACTAGCAAGAAAACAAAACAATTAAATTCAAAGTTTTCAAGAAGACTAAATGAAATAAATCCATAATTTCCAACTATCTTTCCTACAAATTATTATTCAATTTGAGACCTAAGGTATTCAATAAGGGTGTATGAATTTTTATTTTCAATTTAAGTGTGTGCAAGTGATTAATTATCCTCATCTTGAAGATTGGTTGAACAAACCAGTGATTGACATTAGCCTACATAGTTGGGGATGTTCCCTCATAGCCGACCGGATACAGCCTTGCTGTCAGCGAGCGTCTATAGCCCCAGCAAGGTTATCGTTACAATTCTCCTAAGTACATCCCTAGTAGAGTTACTTAGATGGCTTAATCTAGATTTTTAGTATAATCTGCTTTATTTGTTTATTTCATATTTCATATTTTATTGATTTTGATGTAAATTTCACAAGATATAGCAATTTATAGCTTTATGATGCAAGGAGTGAGCACTTGCTGAAATTAAGCTGAGAATTGTAATGGTAGCAAGGGTGACCTCAGATTTTTCACTTAATATCTACACTGGTAGGTTCAACAAACCCAAGGATTTTAGGTGTGTCATCGTGAGAAACCTTCCTCGAATTCTCAATCACTTTTATTGAATGCTAAATTTTAGAAGCTAAACAACTCTCTACATTCATGACAGTCACAAAAAGTTATGCATAAATTGCAAATGATTAACTTGAATATTCTGAATTTTATACTATTTTCAATAGTTTTTAGTTAGCTCCTTAATACTCTAAAGTAAAACAAAGATCCCTGCTGAGGAGACAACAATAAACCAAACAACAAACTGTACAAGGAAAACAAAAACAAAGCAAAAGAAGATTGTACAAGCAGCAAAAATAGAAAATCAAAACAATAAAATAGAAAGAAACCAAAACAAAAAAATTGAACAAACAACCAACCTACAATAACAAACAACGAAAAGAAAAAAACAAAAAAAAGAAAACTGTACACTACTTACACTATATTACAAAAAGGATCGCCCTTTACCTCAAGCCTGGAAGTAGCGTTTCAAATGTTGGCCATTAACTGGTAATGGCACATCTTCCCCTGTCAAGGTCTTAAGTCTAAATGTGTTGTCTCCTATTATTTCTGAGACTTGCAATGGGCCTAACCATAGTTTATCAAATTTTTCATGGCTTCCTTTCTTTTCATGTGCTTTGTCCCAGCATAGCACTAAGTCTGATATCCTAAATATCTTGACTCTTGCCCTCTTATCAAACCACCTCTTTACTACTGCTTGGTGTTTGGCAAATTTTTCGATCGCTTGACCTCTTTTCTCATCTAGTTGTATTATTTGTACTATTCTGGCTTCTCTATGATTATCAAAGCCTAAATACTCATTGGCAAACTTCTAGATTGGTATTCTCAGATTTACTGGAAGTATGGGATCAGTCCCATAGACTAAATGATAAGGTGTACTGCCTAAAGTAGTTTTGAACTTGGTCCTATCTACCCACAGCGCATATTTTAACAAGGTATTCCACTCTCTAGGACTCTTTGCAATTAGCTTGTTGATTATATCTACTAAAATTTTGTTTGTAGACTCAGCTAATCCATTACCTTGAGGGTAATAATTTGAAAAAAATTTAAAACAATCCCATATTCAAATGCCCATTTGGAAAACTTTAAAGAAGAAAAGGCAGGGCTGTTATCACATACTAACAAATAGGGAGTTCCAAAACTGGTGATGATGTTTTCTTCAAGAAACTTGATAACTACCTCAGTTGTGGAAAATTTGCAATATGTGGCCTCAGTCCACCTCGTACAGTAGTCTGTCACTATCAGTATGAACTTTTGTCCTGTAGAAGATGGAGGATTGATGACTCCAATGAAATCCAGGCCCCACTATGCAAATGGTCTTGATTTAGTCATAGGTTGTAGTGGATTGGCTTGATTTCTTCCCTTATCTGCTGCAATCTGATAGGTGTGGCAACTCTTGATGTGACTCTCTGTATCTTTGAATATCATGGGTCAGTAATAGCCTGCCCTCAATATTTTGTGTGTTGTAGCTAGATGGGAACCATGTCCAGTTCCGTACTTGTCATGCAGTTCTGTTAACACTTTATCCACCTCAGCTCTGTTTAGACATCTCAAATAAATTCCCTCATGGTTCTTCCTGAATAGAAGACCTCCTTGCACCATATTTTTGTGCTTTAATCTTCGAAGCTCTCCTCTGAGAAGATTTCATCCTATTTGGGTACCTTCCAGATATTAGAAAAGTGTTTAAGTCACTATACCAGTCTGGTACGCCCTGGGAATTCAGTACATACTGCTGTTTTATCAAATTTGGGTCTATGTTTGCTATTGTTTGCACCAACACCTGCCCTCTGACCTGCTTCATGGGAATGATTTCCATGTCAAACTCTTGCAGCGTGGTGATCCATTTGGCTCTCTTTTCTCTAGGTTCATTCTGCATCAGCAGCATCTTCACTGCTGCATCTGGCACTATGGCTTTGATCTGGCTGCGTAAAATATAATGCCTAAACTTCTTCATGGCTTTCATTAATGTGAATGCTTGTCTCTTGGTGTCCACATATCTCAGTTGTGCGTCATTCAGCGGCGCGCTCATAAATGCAATGGGCCTTTCTTCATCATCTACACCCTTCTGAGTTAGGGTAGCCGCGACTGAATGGGAGGATGCAAAGGAATATATGTAAAATGTCTTTGTGCAGTTTGGACTCGCCAATACAGGGGCATCAAAAATGGATCGCTTAATATCCTTGAATGCAGCCCTAGCCACAGGGGTCCACCCCATCTATGCATCCTTCTTTAACATGGCATTTAACAGCTGCACAATTTCTGCAAAACCCATGATAAACTTCTAAACAAAGTTAATTTTACCAAAAAATGATTTCAACTCTTTCCTACTGTTTGGTATTTGCAAATTTTTTATTAATTCTATTCTATCTGGGTCAATCGATATCCCATCTTCAGAAATGACATGTCCTAGTAATTTACCTTCAGTTATCCCAAATGAACATTTCTTAGGGTTGAGAGAAATTCCATACCTCTCACATCGCTTAAGTATTTTTTTGAGATCTTCAGCTTGAGTGGATGCATCCTTGGAATACACAATTAGATCGTCCATATACACCACAGTGCACTTACCTGATAATCCACGGAACGCAATGTCCATGGCTCTCTGAAAAGTGGCACCTGCATTGATCAAACCAAAAGGCATTCTCCTATATGCATAATTACCCCATTTACAAGTGAAGGTGGTTTTTAATCTGTCATCTCTATCTATTAAAACCTAGTTATAGCCCGAGAAACCATCTAAAAAAGACATCATCTTTGCCTCGTTGACTGCTTGCAGCACTTCGTCTATTGGAGGCAGAGGATAATTATATTTTTCGGATGCTTTATTCAAATTTCTAAAATCTACGCATAACCTGATGTCTCCATTTTTCTTCCTTACTGATACTAAGTTAGCTACCCAGACTGAATGTCTGACTAGGAAAATTATTCTAGCAAACAGTAATTTTTTAACTTCCTCGAAGATTAAAGGCTCCAAAATGGCATTCACAGGCCTTTGTTTCAGCTTGAATGGTTTAACCTCTGGTCTCAAAGGTATTACATGAGTTATGATGGGCATATCATATGTTTTCAAATCTTCATACATCCATGCTATTACGTGCTTATAATCTTTCAGGGTATCTATAATTTCTTTTCTAATTTTCTCAGAGAAAGCCTTCTCGATCGGCACATTTTGTGGATTTTACTCTATCTCTAAATTGTGTAAATCACACTTACCCCCTCCTATTTTAGGCAAGTCTTTCTATCTTATTACTCCACCAAAGTCAAAAATATGTTCTAATTCAATTACCCCTTCGGGTAAGAAGTTGCTCTTTAAGTTGATTATATCTTCTTTGTCCCATGTTATCTCAGGCCTTTCTTGCTCATTAATGATTTGAGCCTCAAATACCTCATTACAAGTCAGAAAATCAATAATTTGCTGATCCCCTCCAAATACCTGAAAGTGTGTAACATTGTCTGGGATACTAGGAACATTAATTAATTCAACAACAAATCATCTTAGACCTAACAGTGTCAAGGGTTCTAATGTGCTAGCAGCAATTGCTAGTGCATCTGGCCTATGGTTTAGCTCTCTAGGGATGTGCTCTATGTTGAAAGAATCAAATGAATCTATTAAACCCCATACTCTATGTTTGTAACAAATCATTTTCTTGTAATTGCAAGCATACAGTTTCTTTACTTGTCTGACTACTAGTTCAGAGTCTGAAAATACCTTGATCATTTTCACTTTCTTCTTGATGGCCATGACAAGTCCCAAAATTAAGGCTTCATATTCAACAATATTGTTAGTACAGGAAAACTGTAGTCTATATGCTGCTAGATATGATTTACCCTAAGGATCTATGAGTTCAATACCTACACCCACGTCCTATTTTGATTTGGACCCGTCATATTTTAGTGTCCACATGCCATCCTTACTTTTCTAACCTTTTACCTTGGCATGCTTTGTCTCTTCTATCACTTATGAGGTGCTGGTATGTTTGTTCATGGGTATTTCTGTTTGGTCAACTTGCATATGTGTATTTTTATCTTGCAAATCAGAAAGACAACTACCCTTGTCCTTTATTCTCTCTTCTAAGTTTGAAATTAGAGCATCTACATTACTCTGAAAGTGCCTCTGTGGTTAATCAGGATTCACATTTTCCTCTTGCAATTCTACCCTCTTTGTGCATTTTTTGTATTCATATTCAATGATGTCTTTGCACATTCCACAACTCTCCTTAGAATGTGGCCTATCATGGACCCTACATCTGTTCTTATACAATTTACATTGGACTGGCAAATTTTGTTTAATGCATTCTTCCACCTCTTGTCTAATGGCATGGCCAAATTTGTCCATTGCACTGTTTTCTTCATCCAAAGAATTTCCATTAGACTGAATGAATAATGCTGTCTCCTTGCTTACACGTTTTTCCCTAATGTTTAACATCATGATCTCTTCAATTTGTACCCCATTGTTAGTAATCCTATAAACACCAGGTTCAACAACACCATACAATATTTTATTTGTTCGATTATACTCTGTTATCATGTGTTTCATCCTGGGTTCTGCCTCTATTCTAATCTGGTTTGGGACACCTCTCCAAGGTAGCCACATATGTGAAAAATTAGTGGCCATATATCCGTTTAATGTCTTGGACCAATCCCTACTCAGCAACATTCCATAATTCACGGGTATATCTACTAGTTGAATGTCAATGAATTGGCTTACCCTAGGGTCTGAAGCTAATTGCATTTGAATGTTCATGAGTTCTCCTATCACACTAACCTTAGTTTTATCTAACTGTGTGACAACCTTGGCAAAATTGGTGGGAGTCATCCCAAGAGTTTTACATATCCCTAAGGGCATTACGTTAGCTGAGGCACCAGAGTCTACCATGCAATTGTGTATGTTCTTTCCTCACAATCTAACAGTTAACAAGAAAGGAGGAGCATCCTTCTTATCAGCATACATTACTACATTTGTATTGGAAGGGTGTTTAACTTTCTTACTTTTCTCTTTAGGCGGTGAATCTCTATTACGACCAACTATATCAGCAACAACCTCATCCATCATGGATGCATCTAGAGATTTTATAAAAGCATTTTTGATCCCTGGAGTTTTCAACAATTCATTCAGAGGTATACTAACCTTTATTTTCTTTATTTCCTCTGACAAGTAACTCATTAATCTTGTTGTTTCTACTATTTTAGTCTTACTTGTTTGGGCCTTTTGTACTGTTGTTCCACTATTTGTATGATTATTAGCTTTAAGTATAGCGGGATTGTTGCTAGCATTTTGATCTAGGGGTGTATTGAAGTTGTTAGGAGGAATGGAAGTGGTGAAAGGTCCTCCTAGCCTAGTATTGTTCCTTAAATTGTAGGTATGGTTTTTATTTGTCTGTTGAAAAGCCTGCACCTCTTCTATTTCAGTCAATACTTCATTTTCTGTTTCAAAAGGAAACTGAAAAGCATTTAACACAAAGGCTGATTCAGGATAAAGATTTTCACAAAAGTATGGTTCGTCCTCTAACAATTCATCTTCTTTCTCTTCTATAGTTGAAAAGGTAAAGGTTTCTAAAACTAAAGTTGTATCATACCCAGAGGGTACTACCTCATTACCTTTGGGAATGAGAAATTTAGAAGTAGGAGGCTGCACATCTATATTAAATACGTTGGCTGCTAGATGGAACTGTGGACAATCAAGCTCAGCATGGGCATTGGTATTGTGAAATCTGCACCAATTTTTTAATGATGTATTGGCCATTTGGATGCCAGCCGCTTGTTTTGCATCATGATTATCTATATTCTCAAAAGGAGAAGCTAGGGTACTGTTATTTGGTCTGGTGTTCCATGTTTTGGGTGGCCTATGCTGGTTCTAATTTCTATTATTGTTACCCTAGGCCCTATTGTCTATCACTGGCCCTTTATTTTGCATTAGTTGCCCTTGGTTATGACCTTGATGTTGATTATAGTTTTGGCTCTGATTTGAACATTGGCCTTGGCTATTATTTTGGTTATGGCTCTGATTATAGTTCTGATTGTAATGCTGATTTTGATTTGAATTATAGTTCTGATTTTGGCATTGGTTATAATTTTGATTTTGATTATATCCATGGTTACCTCTTCCATAGAGGTTCTCATTTCTTAGTTGTGTCACTTTGGCGGTTAATCTTTTCAAATGTGCAGTGATCTCTTTGATTTCTTCCCTTTCCTCTTGTGCCTTTGCCACAGTTGTATCTCTAGGAGGTCAGAAGAAAGGCTGACCATTATTTTGACTATTATTAGCAGTGTTAACTGTGTAAGGAGTTATGGCTTGGATTGGGGTAGGACTATACATAGGTGTGTAAGACGGAACCAGATTTAATAATGGAGTGTGATGTATAGGAGCTCCATTCGAAGGTTGTGCCTAATTCTGCATCCCAAAATTTCCTCCATTAACAAATGGGCTACAAGTTGTATGCCTCATCTCTTGATTTACTAAGGCTGCCTCTTTATAGGCTTTGGATATTGAATCTATGTCAGGTTTTCTTTTGACAAACATGGCAGTTAAAGGATCCAAGGCAGCATAGTACATGGCTAACAAGGTATCATCATCTACAGTGTAAGGGGCTACTAACCTAGAGTATGCCTTTTGAAATCTGTCATTGAAAGTATCAATTAGCTCTCCCTCACCTCATTTTATGGTAGCTAATTTATGATACAAGATGCAAGGATTGATGGGTGCTCTAAATCTAGACAAAAATGCTTCTTCCATTAGTGACAAAGAAGAAATATAACCATTGGGTAAGTTTACATACCAGTTAGAGGCTTGTTCATTGAAAGTGTAGGGAAACAGTCTACATACCACGTCCTCGTGCTCTAACCTGGCCCTAAAGCATGCCTCCTTGAATATTCTAATGTGGTCTTCTGGATCTTGGTGCAACTGGTATTTGGAACATATCTTTTCTAAATTTTTGGGCATCTCATTATAATCATTGAAGTGTATAGTAGACTGGACATTGAAATAAGCCATTGCAGGTATCTGCACTTGACTTGGACCTATGGGAATACCTAGATTTCCTAGGGGATTAGGATCTTTAGGAGGACTAGGACCTCTAGGAGTACCTGAACCAAGATTTAAAGATCTGAATGAAGAAATGTCAGGACTCACAATGTTATGGATATTATAAGGTGATCCAGGGGGTGTGTTAGAAGAGCCTGCTAGATGTGTTATTTTAGGGTTCCAAATCAGAGGACTCTTCTTTAGTCTTATATCAGGTAATTGCACAAATATATCCCCTGAACTGGATCTAGATATGGTCACTCTATTACTATTATTAGCCAGTTTTTCTTGAAGCAAACCCTAACTCAAGTCGGGCCCTCCTTCTAGCACCAGAGAAACTATTGATGATTGTTTTGAGACAGTCATAACAATTAGTTAAAACTCACATAAAATGAACCAAAACTGACTTGAAAGATATGAAGGAATCGGTTAAGATTCACTTAATCCCAAGTTTAATATGGTCAGGTCTTGACCTATTGGGCAAATTCAGTTGGTCGATGTGAAGCTGTAATGTTCAAGGGGCCTTACGTAGTTTAGGGTTTCTTTGATGGTTAACTAGGCTCAAACTATGCAAAAGGTCATAAATATTAGCATATTGTTCATTCCTCTCTTGCATAAAAGTGTTACTGCGTTTACAAAGCTCTAAATGATTTAAATTATAGCAAGCTTTCTTCTCTTTAATATTATGAAAACTGTCTATTTTCAACTTTAGTTATGTATGCTTTTCCAAATATGAGACAAATTTCATTTAAATTTCTGTGTTTTAAGCTAAGTATTTTTAGATGGGTTGGGAAAAGTTAGAAAGATCTAATCTAAACTTCATTCAAATCTACTAAGGATCTAATCATTCTATTATGCACTGTATAAGTATTGTAGTAAATTAATTAAATCCACAGACAAAACCTTAAATGTAAGTTCTGAGCATTTTCACAAACATACACTTAAGATTGCAAGCTCTAAGAGAAAATGTTTCAAACACAATGAAGAGCCAGAAAACACTCAAAAGATAGATGCAGAATTCCAGATTCAATTGTATTAGAAACAAACAATCATATAAGATTTACAATGTCTGAATGACTCTTAGCTTCATTGATCAAATTATAGAAAACTTACAAGCTTTACAGATACAGCAAGGAAGCAGGATGTTCCACACGCTCCTTGTTGCAAACATAGGCGACCTCCTTCTTCTACTTCTAAACTAAAGGGTCCCTCTACTCTAAAATGCTAAAACTAGTTACAAGTGCTGGTTATCCTCTAAAAATCCCTGTGCCACCTTATTACAGTGTACCAAGGCACAATATATAGACTTCCACCGTCCTCAATACAGCTTAAAAAACCCTAGTTAAGCATTGGTTCAAACCTCTGGTTACAACAATAAATGGTGGGAAACAAATCCCTCAAAATATCTCTGAGCCTACATCAAATTTGGGTGAAATATGCCCTTCGGGAACCCTAACAGCTCAATAATAATTTCCGTTGCCTACTGCAATAATGTCTTCACCTGCATTTTGTCTTCATCAATGAAGACCCTTGACTTCCTCACCCTTCATCCTTATCTTCCTCTGCTCCTGAGATCGGATCTCCTTTCTGTGATGCCACCATCATTAAGTTTCAGCTCCCTCTTCAATTGCAAACCTGTAAATAGGCACAAAAATGGATTAGACATATATCAAGTTGCTTCGTCCATTTATTACCTAGTCAGAATGTTAGGTGGGCATAACTACAGTAAATTTTGGCACCCCTAACCTTCCCTTTTATAGTCGATCAACCTCTGCATATACCCCTTTTATTTGTATCCTCTCCCTGTATGCCTTGATCGGCATAACTCTCCAGATCGGGTGGGCTCAAAAATTTCTCGCCGATCTCACCGTTCTGGCCAACGTCTTCCCTATCGGTGTGCATTTCCTCTTTATCAGCGTGAACCTCCTCCATCGGAGTGAGTCCAAAATTTCCTATCGATCTTACTCTTACGCCGATATCGGGCCCTGAAATAGTGAAAATCGCATCCAAAATGCATATACAGCATTGAACTAGTCGGGTCAACCATTGTTGACCAAAATATGCAATCGAGCTCCAAAATCAACCTCAAAATTCCTATCGCTTTGTTTTACCACCCATTTCCTTGTTTAAATCCTTGTATATTATGATATACATGTCGGACATGATGCCTCCATTAAATCAGATTTCAATCTTCCTTTAGTTACGTGACTTGCATGTATGCAATGCATATTGGTTTGTATATCGCAACATACAAATGCCAAAATTTACAAGCATCTAACTCTAATTTATAACTTTTCAAATCCGCCAAATGTATACTTCAATGTATGTTTACTCTGTATACCTCGTAGTCATCGAACATACAAACCCCAAATATACATAGATCTAACTCAAATTCACCCTCCTTTTAAGTCCGCAACTTGCATAATGTCTTTGTATATCCTCAATATATAAAGCACAAAATATGCAAGGATTTAACTATGTCCAATAATTTTTTGGGTCCACTGCATGTACATAACCCTTGTATCTTCCAATATACATTTGGGTTTTATACAAGCATTAAATCAGTTTTGATTTTCTCTTTGATTCCGTTTTGTATAAGCGCAATGTATATTGGCTTGTATATAAGAATATACAAGCACAAAATATACATTGAATTAACTCTGCTTCATGAAATTTTAGGCTCTGGGCAATGTATCTCCACTTTGTATGTTTCAAAATGTATGTACATCGAAACATACATACAAGTTGAAACATACAAAGACTTAATTCAAATTTATAAATGCTTCAGGTCCACCTGATTTGCAAAACACTTGTATCTCGCCAATATGCAAGCCGAAAACATACAAGGACCTAAGCTGTTTTAATAGACTTTTCAGGTCTAGCGCTTGTACATTACGAGACTTGTATCTTTTAACTTGTATGTTTTGCCTGTATGTAAAAACATACGAGCGCCAAATATACAACCATTTAACTCTTCTTCACGATGCTTTCGGATCCCCCCTGTATGTATACATAACATATTAGTAAATGCATATAAAAAAGAACATACAAACAACTTTGTATGTAAACTTGATATACAAGACCCATTTCGCAACTTTGTATGTGAGAGGAACATACAAGAGACTTTGTATATGCATGACGCGATATACAAACTATTTTGTATGTGCAACATACAACGACCTAACATACAAAATCAAAGGCATATGCAACCCGATTGCAAAAGGCAAATGCGACTAATACAAAAACAAAACCCTTTGCATATACAAATGACCCTGTATATGCAAAGCGATATACAAACCTGAATGTACATTTTACCAAAATGATCATAACTCGCAAAATATGGTGAATTTTAAGATGGTTCAAAAAGCAACCCTCGCTCATTTTTCACAAGGAATCCAACCATATCATGCCCTGGTACTGAAATGTAATTTTTTCTCTATTTCTATCAAAGTTTGCAATTTTCACTCTCCTTTTCCCTTTACCACCAAACAAAACAACACACACAAAAGCAAAAGCAACAGCCACAGCAGGGGTCCCCATTTTGCTAAGGAGTAAAATGGGGTGTGTTGTGAACATCACAACAATTGGGTGCAATAATGAGGAAAACCATAGAGCTTGAACAGGGGTGGGGGTTCATGAAGAAAGGAATCAAGAAGTTCATTAACATCCTGGAAGGGCTTCCTGAGTGTAAAGAAATGAAGACCAATGGACACATTACTTTCCTGCCAATTCTTTGTCTATTCATATTCCTCTTGTGATGTATAATGAAGCATTATATACGCTAGACTTGTCATTGTAAAACTTAATTCTTATAGCAATAATAATTCCTCTGCTCAGTGTGGATGTAGCCAAGTTTGGTGAACCATGATAAATCTGGTGTCTCATTTCTTTTTTCTTTCTAATTAAATTTGTGGGTTGTTCATTACTCTCTTTCTGTAATCGAGTTTTACTTTCAATCTTAACAATTGGTATCAGAGCCAGGCTCAGGGTAAGAACCCAAGCACACAAGAGGTGTGGCTTAAGGGGGGGTGTTGGTGTTGGAAATAAGCCACACCTGAACTAACGATGGACTGGTCCAAGAGGGGCCAGTAGCTCAGTGGTAGAGTACTCTAGCAGCGAATGGAAGGTTACACAGAATGAATCTAGATGATTCAAATTTGCAAGAGGAGGTTTCTCACTTAAGGAGGTCTACCCAGGAGAGGAGACGTCCTTCTAAATTTTTTGATTATGAGTTATTGTATTCAGAGGAGGCAGAGCCTGAACTTTTGATTTCTGATTAACCTGAACCAACTACCTATAAATAGGCTTGCAAGGCAGTTGACTCTTCAAAATGGCAAGAGGCAATGCAAGATGAAATGAGTTCATTGTATGCTAATAACACTTGGGATTTAGTGCCACTTCTACCTAATCGAAGACCCTTGAAGAATCGCTGGGTATACAAGTTGAAAGAGGAAGATTGGGGCAACAAGCACTATCATGCTAGACTAGTTGTCAAAGGGTATGATCAATAGAATGGCATAGATTTTAATGAGATTTTCTCACCAATTGTGAGAATGACCACAATCTGGGCAGTTTTGGGTTTGGTTGCAGTTTGGGATCTTGAACTTGATCAGTTGGATGTCAAGATAGTGTTTTTACATGGTGACGTTGATGAAGAAATGTACATGGAGCAGCTGGAAGGATTTAAAAAATAGGGACTGGAACATCTTTATTATAGATTGAAGCGCAACTTGTATGGGCTCAAGCAAGCCCTGCACCAATGGTATCTCAAGTTTGATCACTTTATGACTGAACAAAACTTCTTGAGATGTGAATTAGATCCTTATGTCTATTATCAGTGCTTCCTAATGGTGAGTTTGTCATTCTCTTGCTCTATGTTGATGACATGTTGGTAGTTGGCACAAGTATGAAGATTATTTCTGAATTGAAGTCACAATTAGCTAAGAGATTTGCTATGAAAGACTTAGGCCCACCCTGTCATGCCCACATTTCCCATGCGGTCACAACATGTATCACACATGTCATGTCCACATGTGTCATGTGGTCATGACATGAAATATAAAAAAAATTTCCCACGCTTCCCTAGAAACCACCTCGCACGTGTAAACGTGCTTGGTGGCGTACGCGTAAGGTGAAAACAATACAGTTGTCGGTAGGGTACTAAGTACATGTGCACACACCCAGACGCAAGAAGGCCATCAAGGGGGTCTTCACGGTGGTGTTAGCATCACTACAAGGTTTGAACTTTCAAAGCTCCTAAACCCTAAATTCTGGAAGATTCAGGCAGCATAACGCCTCACGGGCGTGAGTGGGATTTAATACACAAACACTACTCTTAATACGTGGTTCCCTGATAGGGTTAACAAACTTCCTAAAACTCCCTAATTATAATGAATTTACACTTGATCTCATTTATGGATCATTTTTCAACAAAGCTTGATCATCCATTCTCTTTCCCATTTTCTAAAATTTAATATTAATTTCTCCTCCTTTGGACTTACCATTTTCAACAAAGCTCGTTCATTTGCCCTCTCTTTCGTTTCTCTAAAATTTAATTTTGATTGTATTTCTATCATGTTCACTTTACTGTTTCTCTAAAATTTAATTTTGATTGTATTTCTATCACGATCACTGCATCCCTTACATTATTCCTAATTTCTTGCTAGACCAGATCACTTTAACAGGGTTTACTAATTTTGCTTGACTCAGTCTCCTAGGTTTCCACTCAAGGTTTCATCTCATCGTATGAATTAATTTTGATAATTAACTTGTTCCTAATCTGAATTAAGGGTACATCAAACTTACTTAGTTCTCTTAGCCCAGTTCAGAAATGCCACGCATTTTCTCCTCTTTGTTTTCCAAGGTTAGCTTTTCTTTCTCTTTCTTTTTTTTTTTTCCTCAATTAGACGTTTTCTAAATCTACAGTTGAGTTTGAAATGGCCACACATGGATTGCTTGTGATGGCTTGTTTGCGTTTATATTCACAGTGTCTTCTATAAATGAAAGGATTATATTTTTCTCTTCATTTTCCTGATATTTAATTTGTGATGATTGTAGGAACTTCCGAAATACTTTACCTTAAAAATATATATAAACATAATATTCTTTTTATTTTAAAAATATGTTTTTCCTTATTGTTGTTAAAAATTCCCTAATATAAATTTCCTTCCTTCTTTAAAAAAATATGGCCTCTCTTTTAAGTTTATAACAAGTTATTAATATATATATATATCTTATAGTAATTAATTATAATAGGTTTTTTTTTCTTTTTACAAAAACCCCCAAACTATATGTTCATTTCATATCTTATTTTGGGGCTCATGGAATAACCCTAACATATTTTGTTTTGCTTAAGGAATTGAGCATGTTTTGGATGTAAGGGCGACGGCGGCCATGGAGGGGGATTCGGCTAGAGGGACCTACAGATCGCAGAGGGGCCGCGAAGGTGGAGATGGCCATGGAGTTTTTGGGCACAGAGGAGGGGGCCACGGCTGAGGAAGGTGTGGTGGGGATGTGGTGGTTCGCGAGGGTGTGGGGTGTGGTGGTTGCGGGGAGAGGCAAGGGGGGAGGAAAGGTTCCGCGGGCGGAGGGATAGCAGAGGGCATAGTGGAGGGGGATTCGGTGCGGCGTGCACAGAGGTCCACAGGGGCTCGCGGTGGGGATAGCCCATGGGGGCTTTGGGCATACTGGGGTGTGGGGTGTGGGTGGGGCTCCGCCCCTCCCCACACCCTTTACATTAATTCTGCGGTTGGGGTTCAAATCCCCACCATTATATGTATTTTTTCTTTCTTCATTTATGACTATGTTTTACCATAGAGAACTGCAAAAATATTATTTATTTCCCATTCGATTTCTGTATAAAATAATTTAAAATTTATTTATATAAAGTATATATATATATATATTACCCAATTACCTAGCTCAAATGTAATCACAGTTTCATCAATTAATCATCTAACTAAAAAGGAACAATACAGAATAATATATATATATATATATATATACTTAATGAATATTGTCAAGTAATTTGTTAAAATTGAATAATAAATTAGTTTGTATAATGAATTTTCTCACAAATTTTATTTTTCAATGCAACCCAAAATAAATATTATATATATCTAATATTATACAAGGATAACCAACTGTAATTATCTCTTAATTAAAGCTAAATTTCAAGTCACTAATTTCAATTGAAAGTAAGAGCATATCATTTTAAAATGGAACAGAAATGATTGTATTTATTCACAACAAAATCAAATGTATTATTATAACAAATCTTCATTTCCTTTCAAATGACAAAACTACAACTCCACATAATTTATTAGAATTAATATTTTCACAAATCATCTAAAGAGGTAAGTATTACAAACTTGTTTACAGCTACAACTAGTTTCACAACTTTTCAAGTAGAAGAAGAAGGAAATAGACAATTCTAATATCCTTTTAAAAACAAATTTTCTTTTCCTTTTCTCATTTCAAAATGGTAAAACTTAATGAACAATAAAATTACAACTATCAACACAATAAAGAGGATTTCCTCACAACTCCAAAAATACCAATTTATACAACAATAGGGAGATAATTTTCTTCTCTTGGAAATCAACAAGGAAGAAGCTATAAAAAGACCAAGCTCTCCTTAAGACTTAAGGAAAATAAAATATTTTCCGAGTTCCAATAATCTTCTCCAAGCTTCACAATAAGCTCCAAGATAACCTGCATATCACACAAGGGAAGAAACACCACACAAGCTACTCTCCTCCCTACTGTAGACCCACAAGAGGGTCACCCCCAAGCTAGGGAGATCATCCACACACCTAGGGTATTCCAAAAATCCACTTCACAACAAGGTAAAAAAAAATGACACACCAAAATACACATACACCCATGGATATTTACACAACACAAAACTCAACCACGGTGAGTTTAAAGAGGGGTAGGAGAGTGGACACACTCAACTCTAGAGTGTCACCCTTGAACTTAATTTCAACACAATATTTCTCATGGGCTCAAGCCAAACTTGTTAACAAAAACAAATTCCAAGGAGTTCATATTTTGGCTCTCAAGCCATATAACACAATTTCTCAAAGTCAAACAAATGCCCTCAAGGCTTTCAACATCCCAAAACAAGGTATGCACCCGAGGAGGATCACTCCTCCCCTACCCCACACTTGATGAGCATTTCTCCCAAGTGGAAGAAGCTCTGTCAACATCCCAATAAATTTTCCCCACAATAACAAAATTTACAACCCAAGCAAAATAAACATTTTCACACATCCTTCATGCAACAATTAGAATACAAAAGAAATGCCATGAAATCCAACCTTAAAAAGCCCTTTAATGGATGAAGTTGATGTAGAACTCCACTAAAATCTCCTCCAACCTAAGCCACAAAACTCCCTCTCACTTTCCTCTCCCAAAAGCAATTTTCAATAAACAAAAATCCTCCAAATTCAACAACCCCTCTCCCTATCCCAAGTGGGATTAAAATAACCCCAATTCCATGAGTTTAGAGGAAATGGGGAGGTGACACTTGTCACCTCCTCACTCTTCCCCAAACTAGTATTGTGTTCCAAGGGATGAGTGTTGGCTTATGTCACTCACCCATCCCTAAAGTCTTCCTTATCCCTTACCCCATGTCATCTTTCTTACGCATGGGGGAAATAAAAGGAGTTAAAGGAGGAAAAAGGGTGACACATATCTCCCCTTCCTTCCTTCTTATGAATGACCACACAACTCCATGGGGACTCTCACCAATTGTGAGGGTGACTTGAATTCAAGTCCTTCATAATTGGTGGGTCTTAGAGTCATCTCTTACCTTGGGAATTGAAAAGGGACTTGCTTGAGTGTCGGTACCACCCATCCTATCCCTCCCATACCTTCAAATTCATCACTTAACTTCAGTGTGAAGTTAAGGTGACCATACAGAGGTTACCCAAGGGTTATCCAAGTCAAAAGGGAGCCTAGACCCATGGGGTATAACCCAGTGTCAACTTTAACCTAGTTAGGACACCCAGGGTCATGTTAAGACACAAGAAAAGGGTCTCAAAAATTTAAATTTTAAAAAAATAAAATTCAAATACAATTCTTACAACACAAATCATAATTCAATTTTTCAAAAGTGTAGACCTAACCCATTCAACCTCATGAAAGACAATATTACAACATTAAATCAAACACAGAGTTGATCTCGGTTCCTAGTAGAACCAGATCTGCTTCACAAGGGATCACAACATAAGGTGCAGAATGATCTCCAGTATCTGTGGTTTTTTAGCCAAAACCTGCGCACTCAATTACAAGGTCAATTTCACATATAAATATCATAGCCGAAGCAACTTAAAACATGAATTCCTAAAACATAACATAGTTCTCATAAACATAATGAAATCACATAACAATTTCCTTTCTAACATCACCCAATTAGTTTTCCTATAATGTAAATATTATCGGACATCACCCAATTAGTTTTCCTATAACATAAACATCTATCTAACATCACCCAATTTGTTTTCTCTTAAAGAAAACATCTAACTAACATCACCCAATTAGTTTTCTTTTAACATAATAAGGTTTAGTAGTTTGAAAATCTGGGATCAACAGTCCCACAAATATAAAAGTATCAGCAACAGTAAGCTAAATAGTCACATGTACGGAAATAAAAAAGTGTAGGCCTCATATCCTCCCCCCTAGGATCGTACTTCCTCCTGGAAGTAATCAAAGAGGTGAGGATACAGAGTCTTCAGCCTTGCTGCATCCTCACATGTCATAATGACCTCATCATACATGTCCCACTGGACCCTAACCTAGTGCAGCTCTCGACCTCGAAGGCCCAGTGTCCAATGAGCAATATGCAAATTGGCTCCAATGCCAGCTGTCCGTCTGCCTCTACCTGAAGAGTACTCCAATCCAATACATGAGATAAGTTAGAGATATAACAACGTAAAACTAAAACATGAAAGACATCGTGGATACGCGATAGGCTAGGTGGGAAGGCTAGACGATAGGCTACAGGTCCTATCTGCTCCAAAATCTTGAAAGGTCCTACAAACTAAGGTACGAGCTTAGAGACCTTTCCATAATGGATTGGACTCTTGTGTGGTCGCACTCTCAAAAATACCTTGTCTCCCGTTGAGAAACTCCAATCAATTCTCTTAGCATCAGCGTACTTCTTCTGTCTAGCCTGTGCCTCCTGAAGTCTCTGTCTAATTAGTGCAATCTGCTGCTCCATATCCTGAACTAGCTCTGGACCAATGGCGACCTTGTCCTCTATTCAATCCCAACTCAATGGTGTCTTGCACGGTCTGCCGTATAAAGCCTGGAAAGGAGGCATATCCAACAAGCTGT
Source organism: Cunninghamia lanceolata (assembly GCA_027924645.1). Taxonomy (NCBI): domain Eukaryota; kingdom Viridiplantae; phylum Streptophyta; class Pinopsida; order Cupressales; family Cupressaceae; genus Cunninghamia; species Cunninghamia lanceolata. Next base: position 12,719,003 of record BSBN01000112.1, on the reverse strand, counting down.
GATGCCCATTATTGTAGGCAAACTCAACCAGATGCAGATACTCCTCCCATCTAGACTGATGGTCCATAACATACATACGAAGTTTATCTTCTAACACCTGATTAACTTTCTCTGTCTATCCGTCGGTCTCCAGATGGTGAGCTAAACTGAAGCTGAGTTGTGTGCCCAACGCCTAATGTAAGGCTCTCCAAAACACTGAAGTGAATATGGAGTCTTTGTCAAAAATGATGCGACAAGGTACTCCATAAAGTCTAACAATCTGATCTAAGAACACTCTCGCCATTGATGGTGCATTGTACGTCATGCGTACAGGTGAGAAATGCACCACCTTGGTCAACTGTCACCATGATGGCATCATGGCGACGTGATGACATAGGTAGATCAATGATAAAATCCATGGAAATGGTGTCCCATTTCCATTCAGGTATCTCGTGAGGGTACAACAATCCTGTTGGATGCTGATGCTCGGCCTTGACCCTCTGACACTCAAGGCAATGAGAAACATATTCTACAATGTCGTGTCTCATCCCAACCCAATGATATAATTGTCGCAAATCAGCATGCATCTTCTTCACACCTGGATGTGCTGCATAAGGTGCAGTATGAGCCTCTGAAAGAATCACTGTACGTAGGTCACCTACACAGGGTTCATAGATGCACTGCCGATGTCTAAGAAAACCATCAGACTCAAGGGAATATCCTGTGAATTTTCCCTTAAGGGCCCTCTGATTCTAAATTTCTTGCTGCACTTCAAGAAACCACTCGTCCTCTGGCAGATGTTGTAAGATACGATCTCTTAAATCCACCCTCAATGTCAAGGTTAGGACCTCATGGTGCCTCTGACTCAAAGTGTCCGCGACCACGTTCTCCTTCCCTTTGATGTAGTGGACATCAAAGTCGTACTCGCATAAGAACTCCATCCAACGCCGCTGGCGGGCATTCAGATTTGGCTGTGTAAAAATGTACTGTAAGCTGTGGTGATCCGAATGGAGCTCAAAATGTCGACCTAAGAGGAAATGTCTCCAGTGGACAAAAGCATGAATAACTGTTGTGAGCTCTAAATCGTGAGTAGGGTAGTTTAGCTCAGGTGTCTTAAGCTTACGCGATTTGTATGCAATCGCTCTACCACCCTACATAAGCACGACTCCCAAACCCTCTAATGATGCATCTGTACAAACAACAAAATTCTCTATAGGATCTGGAACCACTAAAATGGGAGCACTGGTAAGACGCTCCTTGAGGATCCCAAAGGCCCTCTCACATTGCTCAGTCCAAGTGAAACTTTTCCCTTTCCGCTGAAGGGAAGTGATGGGATGTGCTATCTTGGAAAAGCCCTCGACAAATCTACGATAATAACCAACTAATCGCATAAAGCTCCTGACTTCAGTCATGCTGGTGGGTGTTGGCCAGTCCTGAATCGTTCTGATCTTTGATGGATCTACGGAGATGCCATCGCCTGATAAGATGTGCCCCAAATACTGTACCTCTGTCTTGAAGAAGGCACATTTCACTAGTTTGCCATAAAGCTACTGCTCTCGTAAGCGCTGCAAAACTTAACGCAAATGATCCACATGTTCCTCCTCAGTTCGTGAATAAATCAAAATATTGTCAAGAAATATGATCACGAAGCAATCCAAGTAAGTATAGAACACCCCGTTCATGAGACTCATGAATACTGTAGGGGCATTCGTCAAACTGAAGGGTACCACGGTAAACTCATAATGGCCATATTTGGTTCAAAAAGCAGTCTTATGAATGTCTACCTCTGTGATGCGCAATTGGTGATACCTAGATTTTTGATCAATTTTTGAGAACATTTTGGCTTCCTGCATCTGATCAAAGAGGTCATCAATCCTAGGAAGAGGATAACAGTTCTTCACTGTCACCTTGTTAACTGCCTATAATCCATGCATAGTCGAAGAGACCCATCCTTCTTCTTCATGAAGATGACTGGTGCGCCCCAGCATGATACGCTAGGTCAGATGTGCCCCTTCTTAAGTAACTCCTCTAACTATAGTTTAAGTTCTGTAAGCTCATGTGTAGTCATCCTGTAGGGTGCACGAGACATGACCTCTGCACCCAGCACTAAGTTGATATGGAAATTAACCTCTCTGCGTGGAGGCATACCTAGTAACTCTAGCAAAAATATGTTGGCAAAGTCTCTTAGGATAGGGTGATCATCTAAGGTAGCATCAGGCTCATTCTCTCATCTATCACTGACCGTAATAGCAAACATCTAACAACCTTTCCACATACAGCACTTAAGCTGCTAAGCAGATAGCATACGAACAGCCGTGGGCTTCTGAATGCCCACTATCTCGATTGATGTACCATGATCGTCTAAGAAACTAATCATCCTCTGGCTACAATCTAGTTTAGCTCTATGAGTTGCAAGCCAGTCCATACCCAGAACTACATCATAGGATCTTAATGGAATAACCCTAAGGTCACATACTGTAGTGAAGGAACCTAAGGAGATCTTGCAATCTCTAAGCACGGTATCTATTGACATCCTGGCCGCAGAGGCCAACTCAACCTCCCACCTAATGTTCTGCCTAGAAGCCACCAGCCTGCAATGTTCCACTAATGATGTAGACAGAAAAGAATCGGTAGCTCCAGAGTCAAAAAGAATAGAGATAGGGAAATCCCCAATCTTACTTGCTGTCTTAATGATTGAAGCCTGGAAATCAGCTTGGCGGTTGTCAACCGCTGCAAACATGCGGTGGGATCTGCTCACATCACCTACAGTCTACTCAGATCCTCCTGTACAGGGTTGTCCCCCTGCTGTAAATCCCTGTGGACACTCTCTAGCCAAATGCCCTGCCCAACCACATACATAGCACGGGCCCCTAGCCTGTAACTATACTGATTGAGTCCTGCCCGACTGCTGCTGTCCAATCCATCTAGTGGACCCCTGTGAACCTCTATTTGACTACTGAGACCTTGCAGGTCCCACAGAAGATCCTTGCTGTCTCTGGTCTCTACGCTGGCCCTGCTGCTGCCAACCATGATTCTGTCCTCCCTGACCCCTCTGCTGGGATCTAGATCTCTACTGATGCTGCTGCTGCTATGGAGGCCTAGGAGGTAATGATGAAGAATTATATCCTCCTCTCTGTGGTGTGTTTTGAGGCCTACAAAAGTTCTGTTGTTGTTGGGGATTACGATCCTGATACTACAGGTGTGAATTCTACCCTCGTCCCTAAATTTCCTCTACAATAAGAGTCTTTTCAATAGCCTCGCTCATGGTCTAGGGATCTGCCATACGTACTGGTCCTGCTATCCCGTGATTCAGGCCCCTGATGAATTTGTGTACCAAGAGTTTCTCGTCATGGAGGTACTCCACATAACGAGAATGCTCGATGAACTAGCTCTCATATTGAGCAACAGTGAGTCCTCTCTGCTGTAAATCATGGAACTCATCAATCCTGCACTGTCTGTAATGCTTTGACAAATATCACACATTAAAGAGCTCTATGAAGATATCCCAAGTGAGTGTATCTAAGGATAGTTGGCGCTTGCACGCCTCAGTGCACCACTAGGTAGCTGCTACATCTCTCAGGAGATGTACTGCCACTCATGCTTTCGTGTTGCTCCCGTAAGGTCGCAACATGAAACACCTATCTAGACTAATCAGCTAAGCCTCGGCCACAACTCCCTCTGTAGCTCCTGCAAAAGTAGGTGGGTTGAGCCTAAGCAGATCTCTAATGGGATCTCCTCTGTCTCTGAGCCCTATAACTGGCTCATCTAATCCATACTCATATGGTCCATGGTATACCTGTTCTACCCTCATGGTCTCATCTCGTCTCGAGAGTCTCAGAGGACTCCTACTCCGTGCACGATAGGCTGACCCTACCTCATCGGTTGTGGTCTTAGGGATCTCTACGAAAGGCTCTGTGCTTGGTACCTCTCACGGATCGATGCAGGGCTCCAAATATGGGTCAGCACATGACTCAGTATGTGGCTTCTTACATGGCTCCTTTCGCGGATCAATGTGAGGCTCATCATGTGGCTCAGTAATAGCTGTCAGTAATCTCTTTAACATAGCTTGTAAGGTCTATAATATCTGTGGACCTATATCTAGCACTGGTTGTACCTGTGGTTCTAGTGGTGCCTATGGTACTGGTGGGTCTGCTATAACTACGGGTGCCCATCCCTCTGCTGAGGTATCGCCGTGCACCTCGATGGACACCGTGTTGCATGATCACGCTCGTCGAACATGTTGGGGAGGCATCCTACAAAATAAGGTAGACACTAATTAATCAAAGTTGTGGAATAATAATGTGCCCAAATATACCGAGTGTTTAAACTTGGGTTCTTATACCAAATGTCATGCCTGTTGGTGATTGTTTTGATGCAATCATAACAATAAGTTAAAATTCACATATAATGAACTGAAACTATACTTGAAAGATAAGAAGGAATCATTTAAGATTCAATTAATCCCAAGTCTACAGTGGTACAGTTGGTCAAGTTTGGTTGGTCAATTTGAAGCTGTAATGTTCAAGGGGCCTTACGTAGTTTAGGGTTGTTTGTGGTTTACTGGACTAAGCTTATGCAAAAGGTCATAGATATCAACAAGTATTTTGTTCATTTACATACAAGTGTTACTGAGCTACAAATTTTAGATGGTTTTCTTGAATTATTGCAGCTTTCTCCTTTATATATTTATGAAAACTGTCTACCTTTAACTTTGTTATGCATGCTTCTTCAAAATTTGAGACAACTTCCTTTAGATTTCTACGTTTTCAGCTAAATATTTCAGATGGGTTGGGAAAAGTTTAGAAAGATCTAATCTACACCTCATTTATTCTACCGAAGGATCTAATTGTTCTATTATGCACTATGTAAATACTACAGTAATTTGATCAAATCCACAGTAAAAACCTTAAATGCAAGTTCTGAGCATTTTCACAAACATACATTTAAAATTGCAAGCTCTCAAAGAAAAATATTTCAAAACACAAAGAAGAGCAGGAGAACACTCAGAAGATAGATGCAGAACTCCAGATTCTATTGTATTAGAAACAAATAGTCATACATGATTTACAATGTAGGAATGACTCTTAGTTTCATTGATCAAACTACAGAGAACTTACAAGCTTTACAGATACAGTAAGGAAGCCAGACATTCCACGCACACCTTACTGTAGACAATAGGTGACCTCCTCCAAACTAAACTATGCCCAGAAAGAGTCTACAATTCTGGCAAAATACTAAAATCCATGTGTAAAGTATTACAGTGTAGAGAGGCACAATATATAGACCTTTTGATTGTCCTCACTATAGCAAAAAAACCTAACTAAACCCCTAGTTCAAACCCCTGGTTATAGCAATAAGTACAGGTGAACCAGTCCCTCAAAATATCTCTGAGCAGTGTCAAATCTGGGCGAAATATTGCCCCTTCTGAGAAGCTCTGGCAGCTCAGCAATAACTTATGTTTGTCTACTGCAGTAATGTTCTCAGCTGCTTCTTGGTCCTTCATTGGGTGGCCTTGACTTCTTCGCACTTCATCTTTACTTCTGGTTCCTGAGATCATATTTTCTTCCTCCATGATGTCACTGTGATCAAGTTCCAGCTGCTTCCTCAACTGCAAGCCTGCAAGACAAGACAAGCAATAAGTATCAAATTTACCAAATGAACAGTAGGAAACTAAAATATCTGTTTAAATCAAGGTGACTATGCAAAAAAATGGGTATCGGGTCTAAAAAACTCTCAAAACGCGTTCAAAATGTACAGAGACTGCTCAAAAATCATCGGGTCAACTATCGCTGACCGAAAAGATGCCACGGGCTCTAAAAAATTGCTTTAAAATTCCTATCACCTTCCATTTCTCACCCATCGGCATGAGAATCGCCGTCGGCGCGTCCAAAAAAACTTGGGCCGATCATCGTTATTTGGCCGATGGCCTTACTCGTTTTATTTCCTCCTGATGACTATTCATTTTCTTCCCATCTTTCCATATCAGCATGAGAATCGCCTATCAGCGAACTCCAAATTTCCTCTGCCGATCACTTTCGTTACACCGATGCCTCTATATCGGTGAGATCATGCCGAGGACTTGGTATCGGCTTACCTTTATACCCCCATCGGGGTGATAATGCCCATCAGCAAAGGTCATAAACCTTACTCCGATTACTGCTGTCTGGCTGAAATGGTCCCAAAACCAAAGTCCTCCCTCAACGCTATCGGTGTGAGTGCACACTTCGGCATGAGATAAAGAACATACGCTAATCCACATTACTCGGCCGATGGGCGTTATCACGTTCCATTGGCGTGACTCCCGTCCATCGGCGAGCCCAAAATTTTCTTCACCGATCGCGTTGGTTATGCCGATACCTTATATCGGCGAGAGTGTTGCTGATGTCATTACCCTTCCTTTGCTTTTATTTGTTGTATATTTGATATACATGCCCGGGGGGGTGATACAACGATTTAATCGAATTCCAATTGCCTTTGAGTTCTGCCATGCATATTCCGCTATGTATATCGCGACATACAAACGCGAAATATACAAACACTTAATCCAAATTAATAACCTTTTTCATTCCGGTGCTTGTATATTTCCATTGTATCTCGCACTTGTATGTGAACAGTGCATTGTATGTTAACAGTGCCATGCATATTCCGCTTGTATATTCTGCTTGTATATGAAAACATACAAGCGCCGAATATACAACGAATTAACCTGTTTTGATAAGTCCGTCAGGTCCGCCAATGTATATGTGCATTGTATATTCCGCTTGTATGTGAAAACATACAAGTGCTGAATATACAACGATTTTTCATGTTTTAATAATCTTTTCGGGTCCGGCATTGTATATGTGCATTGTATCTCCCAAAATATACAAGCAAAAAGAAAATACAACTAGTCTTGTATATGAACCTGAATGCAAAAGTGACCAAGTATAAAAAAGACTTTGCACATACAAAGGACTTTGTATATGCCAAGCGATAGACAAACCTGAATGTACATTTTACTAAAAAGATCATAACTTGCAAAATATGGCAAATTTTAAGATGGTTCAAAAAGCAACCCTAGCTCATTTTTCACAAGGAATCCAACCATATCATGAAATGGTACTGAAAATGCATTTTTTTTATATTTTTTAACAAAGTTTATAAATTTGACTCTCCTTTCCCTTTACCACCAAGCAAAACAACACAAGTAGAAGCAAAAAGAGAAGCCACAGTAGGGGTCCTCATTTTGCTAAGGAGAAAAATGGGGCGTGTTGTGAACATCACAACAACTAGCCACCAAACAAAACAATTAAATTCAAAGTGTTCAAGAAAACTAGATGAAATGAATTCATAACTTCCAAATATCCCTCCTGCAAATTACTATTCAGCTTGAGACTTAAAGTATTCAATAAGGGTACATGAATTTTTATTTTCAGTTTAATTGTGTGCACGTGATTAATTATCCTCATCTTGAAGATCGGTTGAACAAACCAGTGACTGACATTAGCCTACGTAGGTGAGGATATTCTCTCATAGCTGACCGGATAAAGCCTTGCTACCAGTGAGCGTCCATAGCCCTGGCAAGGTTATCGTTACAATTCTCCTAACTAGAGCCCCACTGCCAGTGAGCGTCTATAGCCCTGGTAGAGTTACTTAGATGGCTTAATCTGGATTTTCAGTATAATCCACTTTATTTTTTTTTCTTTTATTTTTTATTTTTAATTTTGAAAGATTTCACAAGATATAGAAATTTGTAACTTCATGATGCAAGGAGTGGACACTTGCTGAAATTAAGTTGAGAATTGTAATTGGAAGAGGCACTTTGAAGGTGCCGTTGTGAGGGTCATATGAAGGGTGTGAGGTTCAACATGTGAGGGCATAATTAAGGTACCTGAGTCACTAGTTGAAGCCTACAACATAGCCTTGAGTGGTCATTTAGAGGTGCAGGTTATGATGCTAAAGAACAATGTGAGCGTTGTGTGGAGGCACAGGTCATGGTGCCAAATACTAGGTCCCAACCAGCATAAAGGTGCCAGAGGTTATCATGGATCACTGAAATGGAACGTCAAGCCCTCGGTGGAAGCTGTGAGACCTCTATGCTCAGCTCAGATGTCCATGCTAGTTTGTTGGGAGCCAACTTTTGTAAGCTAAGGAAATGATGAGGCCATGGGTCAGCTTTTGTGTAGACCCCAGTGCTAAACAATACAAACAATAAACAATGCCTCATAGATTTTTCTTTGGCATGAATGGGGGTGATTTGTACAGCGAGGAAAGTTAGCTCAAAGCTATTCCATAAAGCTTTGATACCATGTAGAAAACTAAGATAATGGAGTAGACAAACAAACACACGAGATTGCAATGAATTGACCCAATTGTATCACCAAATGAGGCTAGTATAAATAGGCAATTGTGGGTAGCTAAATCTCAATGAAAAGAGGATAGGACTCCTCTACATGGAGATGCCCACAAACATAGCGTGAGGTGTCGATGCAAGTTGACACCTCTCAAAAATGACCAACTATTTTGACATATTCAAAGTAACATGTTCTACAAATGCCTAAGTAAGATTAATACAAATGTGTATATGCCTAGGATTAAAGGTATACGCAACAAATTTTAACCTAAGAAGGACAACAATCCTTTTACATAAATAAAGGCTCCAACCTACCAGAGACTTCAATCTCTAAATTAAACTACGCATCAACCAAGCAATGAAGCTCCCACTTCACCTTCTGAGCACCAACCCAGAAAGAGGCTCCAACCTCTATTAACAAGCTCCTTGATCTATTGGAGGCTTCAACCCCCACACAAACTCAGCTCCAACCCAAGAAACTAAAACTAAATCAATCTTCAATTCAATCAACACACTGTGCGAATACAAGATTATCATCAGTTCATGCCCTTCACACACTTCAAATTTGCATAATTGTTAAAACTTGATTGCTTTATGTTCATGTGTATTTCACAAATCCAGAAAATCACATATGTATTTGGATTCTTCACTTCAAATTCTCGTGTACACAAATACAGACACACAAAATGCACAACAATCATCTCTCATTTATATCAATATGTAGAAAATAGTCTTTAGGACAGCAATACTACATCAAATAAACATTCTCCAAGGTCAGAAATTATATTTTGAATTCTAATGTATACAGGGGAGGCCCATCTTGAAATTCCTCTTTAAATCTGGGCCTAATTCACACATACTTAGGTTGACCCAAAAAATAGGTTTGGACCAAAAACTGAAAAAAACACACATTACAACAATGGCCTCAATATTTAAATTTGTTATTTTCAATGCTATTAACCTATTTCACCATGTCAGCCTCAAACTATATATTTAAATCTTTGAGTTAAATATACTAAGTCTTCTCATCGTTGTCTTCACGAGATTTCTTCAGCACCATTATTGGCAAAATAGGTGAGCCATGACAACCTTCAAACAACCTCTATCAGAAAAAATACCTTTCTGCGAACTTTAAACTCTTCTCCTTTTTCTATCAAAAAAATTCCACTCTCACAAACCTTGGACTCTCTTCTCCAAAAGATGACTTTCATGAACTTTCCTTCACGAGTCTTTGTCAGCTAGTGAATGAATCAACAAACTTCAAAACCTATGAACTAACCAATTATTTCTTCCTTAAGTTCATGAAATTAATATTTTACCGCCTTATCTTCATGCTTTCCTTTGTTGAAGAGTTAGCAAATCAGTTAACTAAGCAACTTACAAACCAATCAACTTTTCCTTTGTTAAGTTCTTAAACTTGAAAATTTGTCGCCTTATCTTCATGCTCTCCTTTTTCAACAAATCGACAAATTGGTGAACTTTGAAACTTAGAAACCAAACCTTTTCTGAAACTTTATCTTTGCTTCTTCATGCTTTGATCATCCAACTTTCCTATCAGTGAACCTATCGCCGAAGAATCTTGAGTTCGTAAACCAAGCATTTTACCAGTCGAAAGCATAAATCATTCGTGCCTTAGAGTTTTCTTGTCAACTTTTCATCGGCCAACTAGATGTCAGGTAACCAAGTTGTTGGCAAATCTGCGAGTTTGCAAACCAAACAATTTTCCAACTAAAGGTAGAAAGCATTCCTTAGAAATTTTTATTTTCCTCTTACAACCATTTTTCCTTCAAAAACAACTTCTCTTTGACATCAATGACAACACTTGCAACATGATAGAATAGAATATGGTGTGGTTTTTAATAGCCACTAGAGTTGGCTTCGGTACCAACTCCATCATAAATCTTTGCCTTCTTGCAATAAAATTCCCTATTACTTCCTTGCCGAGAAGCGAGTCAAACTAAAACCAACTTAAAATAATTATTACTTCTTTCAGATCGAGTGTGGAGTGAAGGAAGACACATTCAATGCAATGTTTCACCATGTGATTAGGGAGCTATGAAAAATGTAGGCAATGTCCATGTTAATCTCCACAATTGCCAACACATCAGCCTCCTTATTGACCTCTCAATAGGCATGGCCGATAGAGCATGCAAGGAAACTTTTAAGTAAAGGTCAACAAAGATTAAGAATTTTATTTATCTTGTAATTCTGTGAAAAATGTTGTTAGAAATGAAGGTAAACAACTATTAATGAAAAAATGATTATGACTATAACTATGCAGAATGAAAATGGAGATAGTATGAAATCACCACAAATAAATAATGAAACATCAGATCAAGCACATAACACAATATTTATGTGGAGAAAACCTTTTTGGGAAAAAAATCGACACAAGAAGAGATATAACAATCTGTATTAACTTCAATAAAGTTTACAATACAACACTATCAATCTCCCCTTCTCTCTTCAATCCAACATCACCTATTTTTCAGTCTCAACTCTCTACAACAACACAACTGTAACACAATATCCTCATAAAGGGGTTGTCTTCTAGGGTAAGAAAAACATAACATAACCTCTGTGACCTAATGTTGAACAGTCCACTACCAGATCTGAGACCTAATGATGAACAATTTAGATGTACTTAAGATATCTATGCTAGTAAATAATATTTTTAAAATAATTATATGATTAAATATGCATAAATTAATCTTTTGAAAATTTAGAAAAATAAAGTACATATTACTTATTTGAAGATTCTATAGGCAATAGTACATATTATTTATTTAAAGATTATATAGGGAATAAATAAAATAGTAAGTAGAATTTTATAACATAGTGAACATATATTTAAAAAAATTGAAGTAAAATAAAATAATTTGGAAGTAAATTGAAATTTATAAATTAAAATAGTTGAAATAAAATAAATCTAAAATAAATTAAAATTTATGTGTATGTAGTAAATATAATAATTCTAAAGTAAAATAAAATAACTCAAAATAATTCAATATTGATATCTCACAAATTTTTTTTATAGATAGATGTATTTAAGATATTTAAATATTAATATTTTGATGTTTAAATGACTGTAAGTTAAGAGTTTTTGTTAACACATGGGGACCATTACATTTCACCTACTACTATTGTAGAATGCCTCTCGACTAAATTAATGCCTAGAATTAATTAATTAGGGTGCCCAAATCTAAGCATTTACAATCACTAAAAGCACAACATATTGCAAAAATCACTAGCATACATCAACAAAAATAACTAGAGACAACCATTGTTGTAATCTATAACAACCACAAACAATGACCATTATGTAAATTGTTTTTATTGTTTCAAACTCAAAATACATTTTTCATCAAATTTGATCTTAAAAATTAAATCAAAAAATCTTACACAGCTAATTCATTCATAAAATATTTATTACTTATCTTCCATAAATTATTTATTTACCCTAAAATGTTGTAAAAGTCATTTTATTTTCTTTATTTATTACTTATGTATTATGATTACGTTATTTATTATTTATTTACCCTAATTATTTATTTACCCTAACTAACGCGGCGCCGGATCTTCCATAAATTTTTATAGCATAGCTATTGCTATACTTAACTGGATATACAGAACTGTTTATAACATGTGTACACAGGAGTCTCCACACAATTATTCGCAGCAACTCTATAACAGATACAGGGAATCTTTTGAAGGGTATATCGCTACGATGGTCAGTTATTTTCTAGAGCTCTGATGTTTTGTTTTTTACTAGCCTGTGATCTATGTTCCATCACTTTTTAAGGTAGTAATTGTGCTAGTTTTGTGGGTTTGTGTAGTTATACCTGTAGGGAAAATGATCATCTATTAGACCGGATTATAACAGTGATTTAATATAAATTGTGATTAGTCTGCTTTGTGGGCGCACTTTGAATATGATTAGTTTGAGATGCGGGCCTTGAACATCCTTAGTAAATTCCTTTTGATTAATCTCCTTTTATGTCCAAAATATCAATTATTTCACAACATGAAACGAATATTAATGGCTGCTAATATTCTAAAAAGTCTTCTTTGTTAACTCCGACTAAAACCATTTATTTCCACGTATAGCTAAAGAAGTGGGAAAATGTACCTCGTAGTTTTGTTTTCTTTCGAGTTACAATATTTATTCTTACACTTCAGAGTTTAATGTCTGCTTTGGAGATGCCTACTAAAGCTATTCATCTCCTCAAATGGATGAAGAAGTGCGGGGAGTACGCGTTTTAAATTTTATTCTAACATTTTTGCGGTTGATTTTCCCAAAGTTTTTGCTCACCTCATTCCAGTTGATGCAATACATTAATCTTAACAAACATATTTTCACAGACACTGGATGCTTTAACTTTAGGAGTTGAGAAGTCTTGGAAGGTGCACCTCTTACATTAAATTTCTAGCATGCATCATATGTTACAGCTATCAAATCTCCTATGCAGATTAAAATATTTTCTAAATACTACTTATATCTGAATTGTGTGAGATCTTGGGCAGCACGTTATTACAGATCTTGTCTAGCTGAAATGCAGGTGCACACACTTGATGTAACTGTTGGCATAAAGAAAATGGCCAAGAACTTCCAAAATGCTGTATTTTTGTGAAGGTGTAGCAAAAGTCCACATGTTGGAAGGTTTTATTGTTTGTTTGACATTGAAGGTAATATAGACAGCACTTACACTATACTGCTAGGATTATTAACGGCAAGAATAAATACTGAACTGAATATTAAAAGAAATTTATTTATTGTTCAACAGATGAGCAATCACCATAAGCATAAACAAAGCACACTGTATTAATAATTCTCAAAATATGAATTTGATGTTCATTACACATTCATAGTTAAAACAGCGAACAAAATACTGTATGTATGAAGTTAATGTATAAATAGGCCCAAACTATATGACATAACAGCAATAATCAACAATGAATAATAGAACAAGAACATAACAGAAATAAACAGAGAAGAACAAGGCAAAAACAGAGTTAGATAACTCAGAAAATTATATTTATCTAGATTGCATTACATTCCATCCAAATGCTATGTCCAGCAGTTCTCTACAATCACATATATATAGTTATAGAGTCTTTGAAGCCTGGAAGCTTCTAATTTTCTAGATAACTCTAAAAACCCTGCAATATTATTTTCTAGAACAACTGGTAGCTTCTTCTTTTCTAGATAATTTGGAAACCTGGAATGTTCTTTTCTAGAACAACTTTATGGAAAACTCTAGATATATTTTATCTTTTCCTAGACAATCTTAATTATCCTTAACACCCCTCCTTAAGATTGGCTAGAATAATACAAAGATAATACAAAGGAGAGGGGAACATTATACTACTATCCCCCCTTAATGTTCACCTTCTATCATACCAAGAATTTCTCTTAATTTTAGGAATCTGGCTTCAGCCATACTCTTAATGAATATATCAGCTATTTGTTCTTCACTTGGACAAAACTAAAGATTGACAATGGATGCTTGAACAAGATCCTAAATGTAGTGAACATCAATCTCAATATGCTTTGTTTTATCATGGAAAATTGGATTGTTGGCAACCTGTATGGTACTTTGACTATCACAATACATAGTGTTAACAGAACTTTGTAGAAAACTAAGCTCAAATAGAAGATGCCGAATCAAAATTGCTTCCTTGCCTACTTCTTTTGTTGCTCTATATTCTACTTCACATGAAGATAATGATGTAGTTGTTTGTTTTTTGCTACTCCATGTAATAGGGGCTGATCCAAGATGGAAAACATAACCACCAATAAATTTCCTATCATCTATATCATCACCCCAATTTGAGTCAATAAATCCAACCAAAGAAATTGAAGACTTATAGCCATAGTACATACCAAAGTGTATGGTTCCATAGATGTATTGTAAAATACTCTTAGCAACCAACCAATGACTTTCTTTAGGTGCTTGCATAAATCTAGGTACTAGATTGACTGCAAAACAAATATCTAGTCTAGTATGAGTTAGATAAACCAAGCTACCAACAAGCTATCTATATAAAGTGGCATCTACACTCTTGTAAGTACTTTCTTTAGTAAGCTTGACTCTAGATTGAAATGGGGTAGATGTTGGCTTGCATTCAAGATGTTAAATTTTTCTAAAAGGTCCAAAGCATATTTTGATTGTGTGATGAACAATCCATCATATAATCTACAAACTCGTTATCTAAGAAAATAGTTTAGTTCACCCAAATCACTCATATGAATGCCCTTTTAAGATCTAATTTTAAATCATTGATTAGCTCAATATTCAGTCCAACAATGAGTAAATCATCTACATAAATTGCAATGAGAAGAATATCATCTTGAACTTTCTTCACATAAAGATTTGGATCTGACTTACATCTTTTAAATCTATGAAGCTGAAAATACCTGTCAATCTTCTCATTCCATTCTTGTGGCGCTTGTTTAAGACCATTACATGACCTCTTTAATCTACAAACAAGATGTAATGTCCCCATTTTCAGATTCTCTTGCAGATCAATCAGAGCGGGCTTTCTAGGTTGGTGACAGCATAATCAGAAGAATATTTCGATGTCACCAGGGTGTTCGGGTGATCCAGTGGAGATGTTTGACACTTTCTGGAGGGATTTCGGATAACTTGTCCGTACTTACTATTTATAGTAAGTGCTTGCATGTCGTTAATCTTTCTGGGTTTTTCTAGGTGTGTTCTCTTTGGTCCCTGGTGGTCACTACTATTTTTAGTAAGTGACAGTTTGGCGCTGTTTGGGTGACTTGGCAGTCAGCTGTCGACTCTCATAGACATTGCACTGAGCTCGGAGTTATCAAATGGATTGTGGATCCAGTTGGCACCCTCTGATTTGGCTCAGTTTGCTTATGCCCGTTACTATTTTTAGTAAGTTCAGGATTGGCACCGGAATGAAATTTTGAGAGTGGGGTTGGATTCGTTTTGTCAAGACCTTTCCAACAAGCTATAGATCACTAGTTTCTGACATCATCTTGGCCTCCATTTTAAAGTCCGTAAATTAAACATTATTATTTAGTCTTGGACCTTGGTGCCTAGGCTCAACAACTTAATGTTGTTTTAAAAGAGGGGACTTTATGGGTGATGTTGAGGAAAGAATTAAAGAGAATTATAATATTTTAAAATATATTTTCCCTCTCATGTTTTATCCCATATGCAAGAGGATTTTAGACATTCCCAATTGAAAAAGTATAAAAGAAGGGAAAGAGCTCTCATTTGGATATGCTTGGATATTAATTTTTCTCTCTTGTTGAGATATTCCCATGAGGGTTTTGGAGCTTGGCTCCCTGGTTTGGTATTGTCTTGCTGAGATGAAAACCTTTGCAAGATAGGATTTGATCTTTGGCTTTGTGGACGAAACCCCACTTGGTCAATTTCTTGGAGGCTTCATCCAGAGGTCTCATTTGTGCATTCATGGAAAGTATTTTTGGTGGAGTTTGAGCTGATATAAAGAATCTTGGAGTTTTGAAGTGCAGGTTAGAAGACTAATTTATTGAGCAGGTTTGAAGTGTTTTGGAGCATTTTGTGATTGGTATTACTTATCACTGCTAGGCCGTACCATCCTAGTATTGGTTGTACCTGTTGCAGCAGTCATTTGGGGCTGATTTGTGGTCATTTCTCACTGATTTTAGAGTGACTGAAGTAGTATTATTCCTGCAGACCAAACAGCAACAATAAGCCAACATTTCTAATTAATTTTGGTTGAGTTTGGGGCTGCAACTCCTTTCAGCAAGGCCGTACCATATGGTACCAGTCGTGGGCTGCATTTGGGACTTATTTACTCATCAAAATGGATGCCTAGGATTATGTTTTGAGCTACCACTCTTCGTGTAAGAAGATTGTTGCATTTTTAGAAGTTGTGAGCATATTTCTATGTCATGTATGGTTGGCCCTCCATCAACATATGTATGAAGTTGCAAACAAACATATGGGTATGTACTTATAATTCATAGTTTGCTATAATACAATCTGGGTCTTCATCAGTTTGCTCATATCTAGTTTAGATTTTCTGGGTTTATGTTATATGCTCTTTATTCCATGTATTCCATGCAAATATCAAACATGCAATATATCCAATGAAACCCTAAACTCAGAACAATCAGAAAAATAAAATTTTGGCATCAAAATATATACACAACAAGGGTGTATACTACAATGGTATCAGAGCTAAAAATCTTGCCATCCTGTGTGGTTGGGTTCAGACATGCAAATAAGAATATGAGATGTAGATGAAAATATGAAAATTGCAGCTTAGCTTTGTATGTGAGTGATCAGCACTTGCATGAGTGTTCAAGTTGGGCAGTTGATAGGTTTTGAATAGGGAATGTGAGATCATGGCATCTCTCGTGAAGGGTGGTCTTTATGAAAGACTTTTTGATGTAGGTTTGAAGCTTAAATCATTGCACTGGTTAGATAAAATCTTCTCAGCACTATGGACGAAGCTGAGGATTGTTTATCGAAAGTCCCTCAGTCATCTTCTCATATAATACAGTTGGCTTATGTCCGTTTAAAGACTTTGTTGTGTGAACTGGAACTGCTGAAACATCCATATAAGGATGTAAGGTTGGCGGTTATCACATGCATCAGTGAAGTAATAAGAATTTCAGCTCCTGAAACACCCTATAAAGATGACTTAACGAAGGAGATTTTATAGCTGATTATTGAAAGTTTTCATGGTTTAGGTGATACTAGAAGCTTATCTTTCAAAAAGATTGCTAATATGTTAGTAATGATGGCTCGGAACGGGTCATGGATCTTTTTGATTGATCTCAAGTGTAATGATTTACTTCTTGAAATGTTCCATTGTTTCTTTGACAAAATCAGAAAATATCATGCGGATGATGTTAAAACAGCAATGCTAACTATCTTGTCTATGATTTTAGATGAAGATGTTGATATCTCCAAGTTGTTATTATCTAACTTGCTAAGTATTTAGAGAAAAGAACAACATGCTTCACCTGTAGCACATTGGTTGAGCAGAAAATTGAGAAAATTAGAGATCTCTTGACAAAAGAAGAATGTATTGCTTGTGGTTTACAGGATACAAGAATGAGCAAGAACCAAATGAGAAGACAAGGCCTATGCTTCTCTTGCAAAAAAATTCGGGAGCCTAACCACCAATGCACAGATAAAAGGGACTCACAAATTGATGTTGGTTTGGCAAATGAAGTTACTTTCAGCACTCAAGAGGTTGTTATCAGCCTTGAAAAAATTGTAGAAGATACTTCTAACATTGGCACACAAAATATGAGTGTCAAACACAAAGAAAACCAGGAGGATACCAGCCATAACAGTTTTAATTTTTGTGATAGCAGTTTGATCTCTTTGCATCAGCATGAGGATACTGCTATTACACATGATGATGATGGTTGTGTGGAGTCACCCAATGCAGACACTCCCGTTTTGGGTGATATTGATGCAATAGGTGTTGTGGATTCATGCCACAACGAGTTTGATTTGGTATATCAGACCTTGGAAGATGGGAGTAGAACTGAGGAGTTTCCTTATAGAGATGATTTCGAGGATTGTTTGACGGATATGCATGCATCTACTTTGATAGAGGAGGTGAGCATTGATATTGGCGATTCAGCAGCCTCTAGCATGTCAGTTGAGCCATCCCAGGAGATTCATAATAGCAGTACACTTGTCAATGGTGTGTGTGAAATTGATAGCACACATGAGGATGCTTACCAATCAGTGAGTGATGATGATTCAACCTCTTTCCATAGTGTAGAATACAAATCAGAAAATTTGTATGGAGACAAATTGTCAGAGGGGTCTACTCATTTGGCAGGGCAATTGAAGGTGAGTGAAGGCATGGTTGCTTCAGCCTTAGAACACTTTGATGTTGCACAGCAGTTGA
The DNA here is from genome assembly GCA_027924645.1 of Cunninghamia lanceolata. Taxonomy (NCBI): domain Eukaryota; kingdom Viridiplantae; phylum Streptophyta; class Pinopsida; order Cupressales; family Cupressaceae; genus Cunninghamia; species Cunninghamia lanceolata. The sequence continues at coordinate 12,700,798 of BSBN01000112.1, read as the reverse complement.
TGACACACTGTTGTTGGACTCTAGGTATATATGAGCACCTTGATAGTGGACTTTCCCTTGCTGAGTTTCAAGCACTTAGAGATGCAGTTGGGATCATGAAGAATAATTACCTACAGTTGTTATCTGATAGAGATCATCTTCTCAGGATCGACGGTATTTATCATGATGCTCTAAGGGGAAAGGAAGAGGAGATTGATGAGCTCACATATGAGCTCGAGGTCACCACAGACTCTTTGAAGAGTACTCAATCAGCCCTTCAAGAGTCAAAGCTACTGATAGATGAGCTTACCATGGAGTTGAGCTTGGCACAGTCTTTACCATCTATAGATACAGTTCAGGTTTCTATGGCAACAGTGGGTGAGGAGCATATATCCACGGATTATGGTTGTCAGAAGATTGAGGATGTGGTTACATCCATTGTAGATACAGGTGCAGTTGATATAGATGGGATAGATGCTTTAGTTGAGAGTATCAGGGAACCAGATGTTGCATCAGGGGTCTTTGAGGGTAGTCCCATTTCAGGTGATGCAGAGCAGATGATTGATAGCTCTTGTGAAGAGTTGATGGATTTCCCCGAGAGTTGTGTGACCAATCACCACACTACATCTTTTTCACAGGAGACATGCAGGGCATCTTTCAGTGGGGAGATCGATTCTCATGTGGATTTGTTTCCCTCTCTTGGAAGCAAATCAGAGATGGCATCCTATGCAGTTGATAGTGATCAATGGCTTACTAGACCACAGGGTTGGAGAGACCAGCTGAAGGTTATAGGAGAGAAGGTTGATTCAACCTTATCTT